>CM070626.1:0-10000000 GCA_036346255.1 Ampelocalamus luodianensis
AAACCCTAAACCCTAAACCCTAAACCCTAAACCCTAAAACCCTAAAACCCTAAACCCTAAACCCTAAACCCTAAACCCCAAACCCCAAACCCCAAACCCCAAAACCCAAAACCCAAAACCCTAAACCCTAACCCTAAACCCTAAAACCCTAAACCCTAAAACCCTAAACCCTAAACCCTAAAACCCTAAACCCTAAACCCCTAACCCTAACCCTAACCCCCTAAACCCAGAATATTAATTCTACATACGTATTAGGGGGCTCCTTTGACCTCATATCTCATGCAGACTCAATACAATACTCATACAGTAGTTCTTTGCTCCGCCCCTTCGATCCATTCCCAAGACAAAGGGTCCAAAGAGTACCCACTGTATAGCAATTTCTTGCTACGACACCAAGATAAAACAAGAATTTATTTGTGTACTAACTTGCATGATTACCTGCGGAAGGCAATTATCTCTGAAAGCTCTAGTGGCTATCCATTCCTCTAACAATGCCTGAACAAAATAACAAAGCAAATAAAACCAAATAATAAGTCCGGAAAGCTGGGAAGATTCATGGCCACAGGGAAAATTTCAGCTGAATAGTTTTCAGAGAAGGCAGCAATATTTTCAGAGGTCACCAACACAAAACAAACTAAAAACCAGAATATGAATTTGAAGTATGCATTTAAATTTACAAGCCAGAGGAAGAACAGACCTTGTGATCGCCCCAAGGGTTTGTATAAAGGGGTTCCTTTGGCCTCATTATCTCATGAGGAACTCGTACAGTAGTTCTTGGCTCCTCCCCTTCGGTCCATTCCCAAAACAAAGGGTACAAAGAGTACCCACTGTCTTGCCATTTCTTGCTACGATACCAAGATAAAACAAGAATTTATCCGTACTAACTTGCATGATTACCTGAGGAAGGCAATTATCTCTGAAAGCTCGAGTGGCTATCCATTCCTCTAACAATATGCCTGGAAAAAATAACAAAGCAAACAAAACCAAATAATAAGACCAGATAATATAGAAAATATGATAGCCAAATATTAATATTATATGAGTCCTGTATATATTATAGGTTCCAGCTGGGAAGATCTATTCATGGCCACAGGGATAATTTCAGCTCAATAGTTTTCAGAGAAGGCACCAATACAAGAATAGTGGATTTTCAAAGGTCACCAACACAAAACAAACTAAAAACCAGAATATGAATTTGAAGTATGCATTTAAATTTACAAGCCAGAGGAAGAACATACCTTGTGATCAAAATCAGATACACAATTGGGACAACTATCGGTTCGGCAGCAGTTTTGTCTTTCTTGTTAGTGTTGTTCTTCTGTTGGTCCAAATCCTTATGTCCATCGCCTACAAAGCAACAAAAACAGTCATATCCCCACACCGATTTGAAAGAGCTGGACCTTTCTTATAACAGGGTTCTATATTTAGTGTTAGCACCGTTAAATATGAGTGTTAGCACCGTTAAATATGTATAACCATTTTCGTTCAGCCATATTAGTGCTTATTTTTACAAGTTATAAACATTAGCATGCACTAGTTAAGAAAAATAGTAGATGGAAGATACAATGGCTGGCAAAATAATACAGCAGGATCTGCCTTTTTTCTTTTCAAGGTACCTGAAGAAGATAGCTATGAAGCCAATCTAATGTTTGAGAAAATGTGTTTGCTGAAATGTCAACAATGATCAATCCCTGAGTCAGATTTAAACAATGAGTTAGAAACACTAAACTAGATCAGATGGTAATTCAATACGAGAAAGAACATGATAACTGAGTAAAGTAGCTTTCGTTAAAGAAAGATGGCTAATGGCTTGAAATAAAAAATGAGTAGAGCATCTTTCTTACTTATTGGGAAAATACCCCGTTGGGGGATGTATGGCATTTTAAACATGAAGAACTTGATAGATGACTAAAAACTTTCAAGGAACAGTTTTCATGTTTTTGAGTAATCAAGGAAAAATTACCTGTGCCTCAAAAGAGCAAAGATAATCCTGAATAAGTTTAAGGTTGTTTGTAAGCTTTCGATGATCCTGAATAACACGAGAAGTTAACATAAACTACAAGTCAGATGCTATTCAAATGAGCTAATAAATCTGCATGTGAGTTTTTAAAAATGCAATACTCAGTAGTCAGTAGACATAGCATCACTTAAAAATTCAACCATTGTATTATGCATCAATTTCTTGCTTCACATAATTACCCCCCTAGGCGGACCGAAAACTAAACAGGAATGTCAAGGTGTAGCATGATAGCATCACGTGACAGTTCACATTTCATTAAGAACAACACACTGCAGTATTTTTCATACGGTGTTTCAGTCTCAGGATACCTATGCTTCATAGAATATCTATGATAGAGCTAGACGGTCATTAGTAGTAATAGGGTTTAGTGAATCATTTAAATCACAAGTGCTGATAGGATTTCACACAATAGCATAACAGATAATAACCATCGCCTACATACCAATCCATGGTTTCTGGAAAAGCTATAGAACATTTGGTTGAAGTTTATAAAGATTAAGCATGCTTACAGGTACAGCATCAAAAGGACCATGGCCTTTTCTTTGTCAGCCAATGGACAGTTTGATATTAGCTGGCAGGTAGACTTCATCATACATCATTCTTTCCATGATAACTAACCATTTAATATCAATTACAACAGGTTGCTTTGAGCTTGTTCTTTATATTGCACGGTTTACAAGCATCCAGATTACAGGACAACTTCCAAGATAAAACAAGAATTTATTTGTGTGCTAACTTGCATGAATACCTGAGGAAGGCAATTATCTCTGAAAGCTCTAGTGGCTATCCATTCCTCTAACAATGCCTGGACAAAACAACAAAGCAAATATGAACTAATAAACCCAATAATAAGTGCAGATAATACAGAAAATATGATAGCCAAATATTAATATGAGTCCTGGATATATTATAAGTTCTAGCTGGGAAGATGCGTCTATTCATGGCCATGGGTATAATTTCAGCTCAATAATTTTCAGAGAAGGCACCAATATGAAACAAGAATAGGTGGATTTTCAACTTGGTGGTTTTCAGAGGTCACCAACACAAAACAAACTTACCATGGATGTAGTTTAATGTATTAAAACCAGAAATATGTATTTGAAGTACGCATTTAAATTTATAAGCCAGAGGGAGAACAGACCTTGTGATCAAAATCAAACATCCTCAACACAATTGGGACAACTATCGGTTCGGCGGCAGGTTTGTCTTTCTTGGTGGTGGTGTTCTTCTGTTGGTCCAAATCCTTATGTCCATCGCCTACGAGGCAAGAAGAACAGTGATATCCCCACACCAGTGCAACAGGAACTAACAAAATAAACTGTGTGTATGGTATTCTGGAAGGCTGGGAACCGTATAGGATTTGATTGTTTGCATCCTCATTTGCTTTGTTCTATGGGCATGCTAACTACTTGTAAGTCAAGATTATATTGTCCTTAAACTAGTAACAACTAACATTTAGTTGAGCATGCTAACCTTGTTGTATTATACTGACCTTACACTACGAACATAAATTTACTTGTTTTTGACTTACCTTCAGCTTTGAGATTTTTCTCTTTAATATCCAGAATTGGAAGAGTTAATCTCGTGCCTGTGATCACCAGATAGACCTTCATTAACTCTACTCTCAGGAATGCATTGCTGACTTTGAGCAAAATCTCCAGGTAGACCATTTTCAGATTAGTGTTCTATTTTACTAATCAGGCAGCACTAACTAGTGCCAAATGTGACGAAGTGCTAACAAGCAAATGTAGCAATAAGGACCTATGCAGTACCGATGTTACTCCAGACCTTTGTAACCACAAGCGCGGACACCAACATGTACCGGAGCTGTGTGGTTTGTCGAATTATTGCCATCCAAAAGAAAAGAATTTTAATTACCAACACAATTCTGCCATGCCCCAGACAGATAGCCCAAAAAAACAGGACCTGATTGTGCCCTCAAACAGCATTTTCAGTACAGAATTCATATGTAATATACTACGCTGTAGACAATAGTACATATATGTATGCACATTTCATTAGTCCATGCAAATCTGTGACAGACGAAGCAACAGGAATTAGGTGCAGTCACCATATTGTGCAAATACACAATGGGACGCACATATAGCAGAAGACTACAGCAAGCCTATCAATAAACCATATTGACAAATCTATGTAGCACAAACCTGCCTATAAACCTTCATACAGGTTTCAAGAAACCATATTGACAAATCTTCTATACTTATGTACATACATACCAAACCATAAACCTTCCGTTCATAAATAGTATTTCTTGAACAGCACATGTATATACATGCTATGCTACAGATATTTTAGTTTTTAATACATAGCAATGTTGTTGTGTTGGCATGTTTGGGAAAATATCGCAGCGGTGTGCCCATGCAACACTGACAAGGACAAAGGTAGCATCCAGAAGAAAATAGAAGGAATCAAAAAGGTTGGAATCAATTTACTAGTCAGGCCCAAATTACTTATTATTTTGGTTATTGAAACACAAAACAAGATAATGATTAATGTAGCACTGCATGACATATACACTCATTAATTGAAGGAAATGACCATCTTTCTTTGGCAAATCGCATCATCCTTTGGAAACTGAGGACATATGCAGGTGTTAATACATAATATGCATTGTATGAAAAAGGTTTTCTAGAATATTAACACCAAGTTTAACGAGCTAAAACTACAAGTACTTTGGACCTGAGGTACTATCGCCTAGTTACTTTGACAGTACATTACAATTTATAGCGTAACTAATTTGACGATGCAACCAACAAAGAGGTTTTTTCATTCTAAGGTAGAAGCATGTACGGAAGACAGCATACCTCTATTATAATTGGCTTCTCATCTTTCGTGGCCTTCTTCAAATCACCAGCCAAACCTAGCAAATGTTAATAGGTAGCAAAAAAACTCAATGAAGTGCCTGCAGGTGTTTTTCTCCAAAACAAGTAATAATGTCATGTGCACAACAAAATTCTTTTTATTGTACTGGCATACATCAAAAAAAATTAATACATGAATAGACCTGTTCTGTAGAGCAGTAATTTCTGGTATAGGCGCATTTGCATACCATTGGCAAATTGAGCTTCCCTGTAGAGATAATTTTCCTAGTACTGAAAGAAACAAAACATATGTTATCTATTCTGCAAGTAGGGCTGCATGCAAACAATAGCTAAGGAAGTGATGCAAACCTTATGTAAACAGAATATCTAACCGTCATATAGGCCAACGGTCAGTCTCTGATAAAAGGCGCGTCAAATAACAGAGAAGGTGGCTCTCGCACAGAAGCAGAGCAAGAAGCAAGATTAGCGCCGAAGACGATCTTCCTGCGGTGTAAGAACAGGAAGAAGACGCAGATATATCAAGAATGTACATAAAAGGAGATAACTAATAGGGGGAAAAAAGAAAAGTCACCTTTAATCCTGGGCTATGACAACAGGCGCATCAAACAACAGAGGAACCAAGCTCACAAGCACCAAAAGGAAAAGTAGAGAACAGATCTCTCAGGAAAGCGCAAGGAACAGCCGCAAAAAACATCACGGCCAGTGAAACCACTGAGAACGACAAAAACTCGTACCAAAAAATGGGCCTGGAGAAGCAATACATCACAGCAAATGGAGACATCGCCACGTTTATCAGAACCCTACAAAAGGAGGCAAAGCAAACCATATATCAACTCGCGGTTCAAGAAAGCAGAGGCCAAACGGACCTACCAAAACCGCAGCCAAAATTCCCCAAATTGAAACGCACGCGGAACAAGAAAGGAACGAATACATAGATCGCAAGGAACAGGGTGTATTTTTTCTGCGAATCCTAAATATCTCAGGTCATATTTCATAAAAAGCCAGGCCCGCACTGCTCTATCCAAGAACCAGACAGGGTTTTCGTCCTCTTACCATATTGGCGAGCCGCAACCAGAGAGGGAGGCAGAGTCTGAGCGCTGCGCGGCGGGGTCGGAAAAGAAGCTGGGGAGATGCGCGACACAAAATCTTGGGGACAACGGCGCGGCAGTTCTTAGGTGGAAGCGCTGTAACCCCCATCGCCGACTGGGCCTTGGAAAACGGAGAGCCGGATGCTTGTGGGGGACTGGTGACCACTGCCGCCAGTCCGTGGAACATCCGACCATCGCCGCCGCTCTTGCAGCACGCCTTGGCCGCCGCCACCGCGGTTCTGTACTGGAGGGGAGGTGGGGGGCGGCCGGGTGCGGGCATGGAGGCGTAGAGCCGTAGGATTGGGGAGGGGAAGGGGACGCGTCCGCCAGAAATAATGGAGGAAGTTAATTGAACTGGGGAGGGGAGGGGAGGGGAAGGCGACGCGTCCGCCGGAAACAGAGAAGAGGAGGCTTCGCGAAGAGGCTACGTTGTATTGATAAGACAGCAGGTTACTACTAATAGAAATAATAGAGGAAGCTAATTGAATTGGGGAGGGGAGGGGAGGGGACGCGTCCGCCGGAAACAGAGGAGAGGAGGCTTCGCAAAGAGGCAACGTTGGCTTGAATTGTCTGCCGTGCGCGTGCCAAAGAAACCGAAAGGCTTCTCTCCTCTCTGTTCTGTGGGCCCGGTTGTGTTAGTCGGTTGGCTTTTTTCTTCTGCCGATAGGTTTAAATGAAAAACTGCGAACGGTGCCTTTCTATTTCCTTGTAACCTTGACAAAACGTGGATGTGTTTGCCAAAGATGACGTGTGGGGACAATAATTTTATGCATGGCTCTAATATATTCTATAATTATTTTATTATATTTTTTCAACTCAGAAATTGTTTGATCAATGTACTGGCTTGAGCAGATGGTCTACACTCGTTTAGATCCTTGTAATATGGGAGAACTAACATATACTAGATGAGCAGGCGCGATGCTGCGCCCGATTGATTTTTTTTCTTTTTTGCAGTGTCCGTATATGTTTTGCTGTGACTGTGTTAGTAGCAGAGGCAAAGAAAATCAAGTTTGTCGTACAATGAATAGGGACTTGCTAAGTTGCTATAAACTTTTAGTGAACGGAGTCAAGTATTGTATACGTTTATTGTTAGACTTCGTTGTTGAGAAAGTGAGTTGGACTGGCATAAAAAATATTAGTGTATTCAAGGATAACTAATGCCCTTAGGTATGCCTACAGTAGCAGATGTATTTTAAATGGTAAAACTGAAAAGACGTTGGTATCTATTAAAAAGCTAGTGATATGTATTGATGAGACAACATGTTACTACTAACATATGGATCGGACAGTAGTAAGGCCGAAACAATGACAACAACCATATCATCTACATCAGAGGAAATATATAAGTGTTGACAGAATTTGCAATGTAATACATAATATCTGGAGTTTAAAGTTCTTAGTCTAATAAATGCAGCTTTGTGGAAACCAGTCCAAACATAGCAGGTTTTATGCATAATGGATGTAGTGTCTAAGGCTGGAAAATAAATCCTATGTGGGGGGCCTCAGCGAGGGCCCCTTGGCATCTCCGTCCATCCGTGAACAGTCCGAAGGGGTGAGGGTTGATCGGACGGTGGGGGGCCTCTCTCTCTTCGGTGCCATTTTTGTTTCTGCATCATTGTATTGATCTGAGGGCAGTAGGGCTTCGAAATTTTCAAGTCACTGGATACCTCCATTGTTTTATGGTGAATTCCTACAATATGTATATCAAATTTGGTTATTTTCTGTGGCAGGTAGTTTGGAAAGGGAAGTGTATATATATTTGATGGTGTGTTTTCATTTCATAGCAAACAGATTGAGAGAATACCTTGCATCATTTTTTTCCAGCTGTCACATCCATTTTTAGCTTTTTCATGGCTGATGGGCTGGTTTTCCATTGTGTATGAAATGGGTAAACAAATATGTTAGCAAAAGAGCATACCGAGAGTAGCACTATGATGATACAATGATAATATAAGTGTCAAACCTTTTTGGTGAATCGGAATCAGATGGAATGACTATATATTCAAATGAGGCGTGTTTAGCAAGGACTAAGTTTGGTGTCTTGGTCTGTGAATGACTAGAGTAGCAATGGAAATGATTAGCATAAATATCTAAGAAGCAAGTAGCAAAAGGAATATGTATATGTAGATTTAGTTATAAACCTGCTCGACATCAGTAGGTGTATTTTGGTTGGACTGAAATGTTTTAGGAGAAATAGCTATTACTATCCAAATAATCTTAATTAACATTTTTTTGTGCATGGATGGCACGTGTATTGATAGCGATCGATACCTCATCAGAATGGGAGCACATATGTTTCAGTGGAGATGTATGAATCTCTTTGTCAAGCTGTTTGAACCTAGCTGCTGATATTAGTTGAAGGCACAATATCTGGGAACTGGATTGCAGACATTGAGGAGGTAGCAGTTTGCGCAGTTGTGTTGTGGGTTGTTTCTGAGAGCAGTGGTATCGAAAGTGGCGATATGGAATCAACATGAAAAGAAGGTTTTATCCTTTGTAATGATCCTCGGATACAGAGGCTGGGAGAGATTTTCTCTTCCATTATCTAAAAATCCTCTGAAATGATCCATGTGAACCACTCACTTTGAAACTGTATTGCCTATTGTATAGCCTTGTTATCTGTGGCGGGGCGACGCAATGTATTTCTGGAGTTACTGATGTTAAGATAAAACAGGAGCACCAATTAATTGCTCAGCCATGGAACCGAATAAAAGAAACTCTGCTATGGGTGCATCGGCTTTTGAAATATCAGATGGATCAGTTGCAAGGACTGCTAGCTTATATCTGAAATGTAGAAGCATATTTATTGACTTTAAATAGGTGAGTAATATGGCAGGGTGTGCAGCAATATGTAAAAAAAATGAGTAGAAGAGGAAA
Source organism: Ampelocalamus luodianensis (assembly GCA_036346255.1). Lineage (NCBI taxonomy): Eukaryota > Viridiplantae > Streptophyta > Magnoliopsida > Poales > Poaceae > Ampelocalamus > Ampelocalamus luodianensis. The sequence goes on from CM070626.1 coordinate 8,829, forward strand.
ATTGCCTTGGTTCTGGAACGCCTGCAAAGCTAACAGCATGAACAAATGAAATATCAAAATTCTTTTTTTTGTACTGGCATACATCAATAAATTAGAATACATGAATAGACATGTTCTGTAGAGCAGTAATTTCTGGTATATACGCATTTGCATACCATTGGCAAATTGAGCTTCCCTGTAGAGATAATTTTCCTAGTACTGAAAGAAACAAAACAACATAGGTTATCTATTCTGGAAGTACGGCTGCATGCAAACAATAGCTAAGGAAGTGATGCAAACAGAATATCTAACCGTTATATAGGCCAACAGTCAATGCAATGAATAGGACAGCAACAGGTCCATGTATGCTTGCTGCATGAATCCCTAATGCATCGAATTGGTCTGCACGGGGCCCATAGTGCAACAACAGCAGCTTCTCTAATTACATTTATATGAAATATGGTATTTAGAGGCTATCAGGCAGAGTAAAGAAAACTATTTAAATATGAAAGGAAGCGAAGCGCTATATTGTGGAGCTATGTATGGATATATTATTGTGGATGTGTATGATGGTAGAAAACTACATCATGTGAAAATATGTACCTCCCATCACTAATATTGTGTACAGACCTCTCGATACCTTTTGGGTATACTGCCTTCACATGGGCTATGGCTGTGAGCCTGTGATCACACCGACGGTATCTAGTATGAAAATAATGAAATATCAATGTGAGCATAAAAAGTGTACCGGTGAAAAAGGTTAATGTAATAGCTTATATTTGTTTTTCCTGTGTGGTGCTATGTATGCGAGGGGGGAAATTGTACTGTAAACCTTATAAGAGAGCACAAATGTATTAGGAGGTGTGTGTGCATTGCAGTCTCTGAATTGCTGAGGAGCGAATGGCAATTACCTATTCTTTGAAATGGTCTAGCATTTGTACAGGACGAATTGTATGCCATTGGGTATAGACTGATTGGAAAAAAAGGAAAGGTATTGTATCTGTTCTGGATACACAGCGTGCATTTTTTTATGTAGTCGAATAGGTATAGACCTTAAAATGTATCTATCGCAAATTTGAGTAGCATATAGTTAGAAAGTATTGTAACAGCAGGGCAAGAAGCAAGGGCATAAAATTGGTGTGCGAGAACAGAGGCGGTAGATCTCTCCGACGACGAATCTGTTGCAGCGGAAGAACCGAAAGAAGCTGCAGACACATAAAGGACGTACATATCAGCGCAAACATAGTTGGTCATGAACTAAACGCATGTATCGAGCAGAATCGCTGGCAACCACTTTAGCGAACACAACAAAATACAGTGAACACAAAGCGGGACAGAAACGGAAAGGCGAAAATCAACGGGGAAAAGGAGATAAGTAATAGGATAAACATATTTGATCATGAACTAAGCGCATGTATCGAGCAGAATCGCTGGCACCCACTTTAGCGAACACAGCAAAACACGTAGCGGGACAGAAATGGAACGACGAAAATAAACAGGGAAAAGGAAATGTAAGTTTTAAGTAAAAGTACCTTCCAATGCTACAATCTCCTCCTGCTGCATCGATCAAAGAGCGCAATTGACCAGTGCATTGGTTTTCGGATTTTTCCTGTATCAAAGTACACGTGTTAGCATTGCCACCAAAACTTGCAAGATTAGTATGTTTGATCCTACTAGTGCATAGAAGGCGGCTTTGAGAGAGAGAGAGAGAGACTTAGTACTTACTGCTTCTACATGACGTCAAACATAATGAGGCGAGTAGCAAAAGGCGCTGAAGAGGAAGGGAAGAGAGAGAGAGAGATGTGTTGGACTGCTGGTAGTGGTTACTTGGGTATAGATGGAGACATCTGCGACGGCGAGGAGGAGGAGGTGGAGGTCGCAGGGGCTCCGAGCCATGGCCGCCGATCTCGAGCCCGGCCGTGGAGGGAGGAGGAGAAGACTCCTTTGACGCAAATTATTTAGGACAACAAGCCATGACCTGATGCGATGCGAGTGAAATTCTCATATATTGTTTTTTCCATTCTTGTCCCTCTACTCTGTTACATTTACATTTTTCATTTTTAGGTGGGATACTAGTATTTTATTGCTCGATCGATTGCATATATATATATATATATATATATATATATATATATATATATATATATATATATATATATACACTAGTCATGTGCCCGTGTGTTGCAACGAAAAATCAATTTTTACATACAATATGTTGTTGCAGCTCACCAATCTCCCTATTGCCTTTCATAAGTTAAAACTTTCATATCTTACAGCAGAGCCAAGAAGGTTTCCTTGTTACATGTTGTAACAGTCCAATTTTTAAATTTCAGTAAAAATTAAAATTTATGTATTTTGTGGAATTTTTTGAAATTTTAAAAGCTTTTTATAAATATTTTAAAGTCAAAACAAATTTATTTGCAAAATTAAAAACCAACATAAGGTTGGAAATAATTTTATTAAGTCCAAAATAATCATGGGAAATTCTGTGAATTTTTCCATAACTTTTGAAATTATTTTACTATTTTCTAAAGCCAAACTGAATTAACAGAATTAAATCAAATAAGAAAAGCAAAAGAAAAATCAAAAATAGCTTTGGCCGAAACCCAAAGGCCTCGGCCCAAAACTCCATGTGTGACCAGCCCGCCGCCCCGCGCGCTCTCTCTCTCCTCTCAGGCCCACTCGCGACCTCGCGCCTCGCGCCCGGTGGACCCGCACCCCCTTCTTCCACCTCCCCTTCTTCCCCGCGTCGCCTCGCGCAACTGCCGCCATGACCGAGTCGGGGGAGCTCCGAATTCGTCGCCTTTCCTCCCTCTCTCTCTCCTCATGGTCGTGCGCAACTGCTCCCACGCCTCCAACCGCCCCACTCCCCACCTTCTTCCCCCTTCCCCGCGTCGGTTTTACCCACGAACGCCGAAACCGCCGCCGCACGCCCCCACCTCCTCCACGACGCCCTGGACCCTCCCGGTGCCTATAAAAGGCAGCCCCAGGAGCCTCTCGTCACACCAATCCCACCACCACCATCCACATACTCTCTCTCGCTGTGAGAACGCCGGAATTGGAGTTTTTGTCGCCGCCAAGCCGCTAGCCCTCGCCGCCATTTACGCCATCGCCGTCGACGCCGCGTCCTCGCCATCGTCACCTACAGATCGCCACATCATCGCCGACGTGGTGCGCACCTTCTTGACACCGGGGCATCGGAGTCGCCACTTCACCGACGACCGAAGTCCCTCGCCGCCAAAGCTCGTCGCCGACGACCAAAACGCCTCGCTCCGCCGCCCCAAGGTAGAGCATCAAGATCCCCGTGTTCTACTCTCGCTTTTGGTACCACTCACGCACCTCGCCGTAGGGTAGAACGCCGGCGACCCTCGGTCCCGACGCCACCGTCGCCCGCGCTTACGTGGCTCGCCCATGTAGACGCCGCGTCAGTGCCACCTCAGCTCCGGAGCCCAGTCATCGCACACGTGGCCGCCACGTGAGCTACCGAGCCAACACAACCGCACACCTGCACTGTTGCCGTGAGCCGAGTTCACTATAGACCGTTGACCGCCCGTGGATCTGGTCTTTGACCAAGGGGCCCACATGTCAGTGACTCTAGGATTTTCCTTTAGAAAAAGAATTCGGCCGGAAATTCAATTTTCCGTGAGCTGCCGTCAGCATTGCGCAATAAATAGATTTTTCAGTAGAAGAATAATTCGAGAAATTCAATTAAATTTCAGATTTAGGTTTAAAACTTCAAAAATTCATAACTTTTGCATCTGAACTCCAAATTGGGTGGTTCAAGTTGCAAAATTTGTATAAAATTATAATCTAGCTAAATAAACCAAAATATCTCAATTTGGAGTTAATTTGAGCTATGATTTTGAATTTATTTGAATTTTAATTTGAATTTCTCGTATTTTCGCGTTTAGACTTCGACGACTCCGGAGAGTTCGACCAATCTGAAGACCTAGAATTCCAAGACATCAACGAAGGCATGTTACACCATTGACCATATTGCCCCCAGTATTTTAAGTTATTTTCAGTTTTTAAATTATTTAATGCATGCATATGTTTGTATAAATATTTTAATGTCCTGTTTTATATATAGTTACTCCCATGTTTAATTGTATGGTCAATTTGAATATTGTACTTGACTACCTTGACACCATAGACAAAATATTATCAAAATTAGACATATGCTTAACCAGGCTTAGTTACACTTAAAGAATTTGGGAGGGTTTAACCAAATTTCTTACAAATTTGTTTCAAACTTGACTTCGTGGTATTATTTTACCACATGGATTATAAAGAGAGTTTTATTCAAAATAAAATCAAAAATGGGTTTGGACTTGGGCGAAATGGTCAGAATGGTGGGTGCAGGTTTATGCACGGGATTGATCTGGTTAGTATTAAGGCCCATGGTTTGTAGGGATGACGCCCAAGTCAATTGAGGACCGGTCTTGAGCCGCTTAATGCTATGCCTTACCGTACCACCACACGTCCTGTATGGGCAGGATTTGGCTAATTAATTTGTAATGTTTTAGTGTATTTATGTCATGTTGATTATGTGGGTGTCGGTTAGATGTTTTATTCCCACTTGGCGCAAGAGGGGGCTTCCGGAGGATGGTTAGTCCAAAGGGGGTGAAACCTTAGCGGGTATGAGTACACTAGGGCAAAACATTGTAAAGGCCTCATGGTAATTGCTCAGTCACACGCCTACGGAAGCGTGTATTGGCTGACATAACGAGCATGTCACCTCGTGTGGGTAAAGTTGTACCAACTCTGCAGAGTAGAAACTATTCGAATAGCCGCATCCGCGGTTATGGACATGCTAGCAGGGCCACTTATAGTTAGAATTATTTTTGGTTTTTAAATGCTTTATTAAATGTTGAGGATGGTTAATCCTTATGAAAAGTTAGGCGGGAAGCCAAGTGTTAGGAGGGGATCCTTCACTTAATCATTGGAGGTTATCCACATTACTACATCATCCTTTTAAATTATGATTTTGTCATAGTATAAAATTGCCTTAGAAACTATTATGGATATTTAAACTAAAAATGTTGCTTTACGCAAAACAACCCCTGCCATACTCATTTGTTACCTTATGCATACATTTCCATTCAATATTGGGTGTAGCTTGCGAGCACGGTAGTTGTGCTCACTCTTGCTGAATAAATCTTATTCAGGAGAAGACTTCTTCCCCGACGGTGAGGATCAGGACGAGTAGGCTCTCGACCCAGACAATTGCCTGTGACGCATCGTGTGGCTCACCTCTATTGTTATGTTTTCGCTGTGTTATTCATTTGGCATTTGTTATTGTTGTTCAGACTTATTTGTATTAAACAATTATTTACTTAATGTTATTTACGATTTCATGATATGATTGTGATATCCATTTTGTGAGACTGTATACACTGGAAATCCTGGACCGGTGTATGAACACAAAGAATTCGGGATCCTTCGCTCCCGGGTTCGACAAAAGTGGTATCAGCGCCATATCGACTGTAGGTCATGGCCCACGGTAGAAATGGTAAAACTGTTAGGGACTATTGTCAAAAACTTAAAATTATTTACTTGTCTTCCAGAGTCTTACTCTTCCTTTCTCTATTAAAAGATTTCTAAACTCTTGTCTTTTTTAAAATTGTAGATGGCCGAGAGACCGACCCGCATCTGCCACGGAATCTTTGCTGGAGAATGGGCCGATATTCTATGGAAGATGATGCAGCACTTGAGCTTCAAGAAGAGATCCACATACCAAGGATACAAGTATATCGTGGGACAGCAGGAGCGCTGTAGAGTGGAGGTTATCCTCTACTCTAACTTGGCGCCTGATACGACATTCCACATCTTCGACGCCCAAATGTGTTGGGAGACTTTCACTGACGGCATCCAAGACGCAGCAAGGGAAGCCGTTCGCCAACTTCGTTATACTTATGACCTCCACCTTCGGGATACTACATTCCAGTACTACCCCATGCACATCCCCACCCGGCTAGGCAGTGCTTTCAGCCCAGTCGAAAATGAGGATTCACCGGAGATTACCCATCAGGTGGAATTAGCCAAGGCGATGGATTACGCCTATGGCAACACCCTGGACGAGCTGTATCTAGTTCAGGGGAGATTAGAAGCAGCAGAGGAGAAGGTGAGGGCAACAGGCGGTGGCCTCTACAAGGCGGGCCAAGCGTGACTGCAACTCCCGACTACACCCCATCCACCCCATAGATATTTGCTTTTCCTTTTAGTTTCGTTTGTTAGTGCGAATTATGAGCTACTAACATACGTAGTAGCCATAATCAAATGAATAAAATAAAGAACTACTTTGAAAAAGAAATTTTTTTGATTCTTTGCCTTGTGTTTGTGTGCTTTTTGGGCTAATACAAATTTATCTACCCTTAGTGCTATCCTTTCTTCTCTTTCCTGAGTCTATTGGAAAATTTAGCAGATGGTGGCCACCCGTGACCGAAGTGGCGGCGCCAAGGCGTGGAACAGCGAGCGCCGACAATCAAGAGCGATCATCCGGCAACCTCCCCCGCACGGGTGGACGGGCCCGGCAGCGGATGATGGCCAACGGACCCATCTCATCGACTTGCTGGCCCAGTCGCTCAACAACTCTCAGAACATCCAGGCCGCGGCGGCGCTCACCGCCGCTTCGGGCACCAGCACACCCTCCTCAGCGGGTGACCATATCGAAATTCATGCGCATGCGTCCTCTGACCTTTTCCAGCAGCACCGAGCCAATGGATGCTGATGATTGGCTTCGTGCGATCGGAAAGAAGCTAGACATCGCGCAATGCACCGACCGTGAGAGGGTCCTGTTCGCCTCTCACCAGCTCAACGGACCAGCTTCGGAGTGGTGGGACAACTTCTGCATCTCCCACGCCAATGCCCAGGCCATCTCGTGGGACGAGTTCGTGAGAGCTTTTCGTCATGCCCACATCCATGCCGGCATGATGACATTGAAGAAGAAGGAGTTTCATGCGCTTCGCCAAGGCAGTCGCTCGGTGAGCGAGTATCTTCACCGATTCAACCAGCTAACTCGCTACGCTCCGGTGACGTGGCAGGATGAGGCCAAGCGGGAGAGGTTCATGGAGGGACTTAATGAAGATATCTCCGTCTAACTGATCTCCCAGAACTTCACCGACTTCCAGCAGTTGGTGGACAAAGCGATCCGCCAGGAGGCCAAGCATCAGGAGATGGAGAACCGCAAGCGGAGGATGGCCGCTCAGAGGTTTAATGCAGGAGGTCTTCCTAAGCCTCGATTCACTCAGCCGCAGTCACCGCAGCGTGGAAAGTACCAGTCTTCCACATCCCGAGTCCCAGTGCAGAACCAGCGCCCCAACACCTCCAACTTCCGCAACACTTCAACTGGAGGGCAATTTCAGCAGAAGAGCTCCGCTCCCTCATCCACAGGAGTGACATGTTTCCATTGCAACGAAACAGGGCACTACACCAACAGATGCCCCAAGAAGCAGCAAGCAGCGGCATCTTCAAAAACAACACCAGAGCCACGACCATCGGCGCGCGCAAAGCCGTCAGTCAATTTATCAAGGGACGTGTGAACCACGTCACACGGTGAGAAGCCCAGCGCGCGCGGATGTTGTTCTTGGTATGTTTCTCGTCAATTCAATACCAACTTCAATTCTATTTGATTCCGGAGCTTCGCATTCATTTGTATCAAATAAGTTTGTGGGCAAAAATGGGTTACCTATATCCTCCTTGACCAATCCTATGATAATCCATTCCCCGGGTTCAGAAATGAGGACTAGTTCTCTATGCCCGAACCTTACTCTTGAAATATCCGGAGTATCATTCCTGGCAGACTTGATAGTCTTGTATTCCCAAAGTTTGGATGTCATTCTTAGAATTGATTGGCTAGCCAAGAATCATGGACAAATAGACTGTGCCAATAGGTCTATCACACTCACCAATGGAGAAGGAATTTCAGTCGAGTTCAAGCCCAAGACCTGCGCCAAAGGAAGTTCAATTCTCACCAGCATGAAGGAAGTGAAACTTGAAGATATACCTGTAGTACAAGAATACTCCGATGTTTTTCCTGACGATCTACCTGGCATGCCACCAGATAGGGACATAATGTTCTTAATTGACTTAGTCCCAGGGACAACTCCAATATCGAAGCAACCCTATAGAATGCTAGCAAATGAGTTAGCAGAGTTGAAGAAACAGATTGAAGAATTACGAAGCAAAGGGTACATCCGACCCAGCTCATCACCTTGGGGAGCACCAATACTGTTCATCAAGAAAAAGGACAATAGCATGAGGATGTGTGTTGATTACAGATCACTCAACGAGGTGACGATCAAGAACAAGTATCCATTACCCAGGATAGACGATCTGTTTGATCAACTGAAAGGAGCAAGTGTCTTCTCGAAGATTGATTTGAGATCTGGCTATCACCAACTGAAGATCAGACCAGAAGATATCCCGAAGACAGCTTTTACCACCAGATATGGATTGTACGAGTTTACAGTGATGTCTTTCAGTTTGACAAACGCTCCTGCTTACTTCATGAATATGATGAACAAAGTGTTCATGGAATTCTTGGATAAGTTCGTGGTTGTTTTCATCGATGACATTCTCATCTACTCGAAGGATGAGGAAGAACATGAGAAGCATCTCAGAATGATTCTGGACAAGCTCAGGGAGCACCAACTGTATGCCAAATTCAGCAAAAGTGAATTTTAGCTAAGTCAAGTGGCATTCCTTGGACATATTGTGTCAGCGGGAGGAATTGCAGTAGATCCTGCCAAGGTTGAAGCAGTATCGGATTAGAAGCAACCCGGGACAGTCACCGAGGTAAGAAGTTTCCTTAGACTAGCGGGTTATTACCGCAGGTTCATTGAAATTTTTTCTAAGATTGCAAGACCCATGACCCAACTTCTGAAGAAGGAAAAGAAGTTTGAATGGACAGATGCTTGTGAAGAAAGTTTCCAAGACCTGAAGAAGAGATTAGTCTCAGCACCTGTGCTAGTCTTACCTGATATCCGTAAGGATTTCGAGATTTTCTGCGACGCATCCCATCACGGTCTTGGATGTGTGTTAATGCAGGAGGGCAAACTAGTGGCTTATGCATCCAGGCAGTTGAGGCCATATGAAGGAAATTATCCGACACATGATCTTCAGTTAGCAGCGATTGTGCATGCTTTGAAGATCTGACGGCATTATCTCATTGGTAATCGCTGTGAGATTTTTACGGATCACAAGAGTCTGAAATATATCTTCACGCAGCCAGAATTAAACCTTCGACGGAGAAGATGGCTGGAACTGATAAAGGATTATGATCTCAGAATCCACTACCATCTAGGCAAAGCAAATGTAGTTGCAGATGCCTTGAGTAGAAAGGCCTATTGTAATACCATAATGGTGCAGAAGGATCAGCCAGAACTACATGAAGAATTGAAGCGTCTAAACTTGGAGATTGTCAGTCAAGGTTGTGTGAATGCCTTGGAAGTACGACCAACTCTTCAAAGTCAGATCAGGGAAAAACAGCTAGAGGATGAAGACATCAAGGAGATCAAGAAGAATATGCGAAGAGGCAAGGCTCCAGGATTCGCCGAAGATGAACAAGGAACTGTATGGTTTGGGAACGCATCGTGTACTGACGACGGCAGGAGTTAAAACAGTCAATTCTGAAGGAGGCTCATGAATCGCCCTACTCCATTCACCCCGGAAGCACCAAAATGTACGAGGATCTGAAGGAAAAATACTGGTGGGTTAGCATGAAGTGAGAGATTCTTTGAGTTAAATGCTTGCATTGTGATGTGTGTCAGCGAGTTAAGGCAGAACATCAGAGACCAGCTGGATTGTTGCAGCCACTACCAATTCCAGAATGGAAGTGAAAAGAAATCGGCATGGACTTCATTACCAGACTCCCTAAGACCCAATCAGGATATGATTCCATCTGGGTGATAATTGATCGATTGACTAAAGTAGCTCACTTCATCCCCGTCAAGACTACATACAGAAGCAGTCAGTTAGCAGAATTGTATGTGGCCAGGATTGTTTGTCTACACGGAGTACCCAAGAAGATCGTGCCTGACAGAGGTTCCCAGTTTACATCAAGATTCTGGCAGAGTCTGCATGAAGCCTTAGGGACCAAACTCAATTTCAGTACATCTTATCATCCTCAGACAGATGGCCAGACAGAACGCACCAACTAAGTTCTTGAAGATATGCTCCGAGCCTGTGCCCTGGATTTTGGACAAAGTTGGGACAAAAATTTACCGTATGCGGAATTCTCGTATAACAATAGCTATCAAGCCAGTTTGCAAATGGCTCCATTTGAAGCTTTGTATGGCCGAAAGTGCAGAACTCCACTCCTATGGGATGAAGTAGGAGAACACCAGCTCTTTGGACCTGAGTTGATCAAAGATGCAGAAAGTAAGGTAAAGACCATAAGAGAACACCTGAGAGTGGCCCAATCCCGACAAAAGAGTTATGCTGATAACCGTCGGAGGGATTTAAACTTCGAGGTAGGAGATTTTGTCTACTCATAGTCACTCCACTCAGAGGAGTAAGAAGATTCCGGACAAAAGGAAAACTTGCACCCAGATTTGTGGGACCATACAAAATTTTAGCCAAAAGAGGTGAAGTAGCATATCAGCTTGAGCTGCCAGAAGCCTTGTCAGCAGTACACAATGTCTTCCATGTGTCCCAGTTGAAGAAATGTCTCCGAGTGCCAGAAGAACACACCCTCCTGGAGAGCTGTGATCTCCAAGAAGACCTCACCTATGTGGAGCGACCAATCAAGATTCTGGATGTCGCAGAGCGTGTTACCAGGAGCAGAATCATTCGATCATACAAGGTGCAGTGCAGCCATCACCCGGAAAGTGAAGCCACATGGGAAAAAGAAAAGGACCTCAAGACCAACTACCTCGACCTGTTTGCTGACCAAGCCTGAATCTCGGGGTTGAGATTCTCTTAAGGGGGGTAGGTTTGTAACAGCCCAATTTTCAAATTTCAGTAAAATTTAAAATTTATGTATTTTTGTGGAATTTTCTGAAATTTTAAAGGCTTTTTATAAATATTTTAAAGTCAAAACAAATTTATTTGCAAAATTAAAAACCAACATAAGGTTGGAAATAATTTTATTAAGTCCAAAATGATCATGGGAATTTCTGTGAATTTTTCCATAACTTTTGGAATTATTTTACTACTTTCTAAAGCCAAAATGAATTAACAGAATTAAATCAAATAAGAAAAGCAAAAGAAAAATAAAAAATAGCTTTAGTAGAAACCCAAAGGCCTTGGCCCAAAACTCCCACGCTGCCCACTTCACCCGCCGTCCGCGCTCTCTCTCTCTCCTCTCAGGCCCACTCATGACCTCGCGCTCTCGCGCCGGTGGACCCGCACACACTTCTTCCACCTCCCCTTCTTCCCCGCATCGCCGCGCTGGCGCCGCCATGACCGAAGTCCTGAGAGCTCGGTCGTCGCCTTTCCTCCCTCTCTCCTCATGGTCGTGCGCAATCGCCCCGCGCCTCAATCGCCCACTCCCACCTTCTTCCCCTTCTCCGCGTCGGTTTTACCCACGAATGCCGAAACCGCCGCCGCACGCCCCCACCTCCTCCACGACGCCCCGGACCCTCCCGGCGCCTATAAAAGGTAGCCCCAGGAGCCTCTCGTCACACCAATCCCACCGCCACCATCCACATACTCTCTCTCGCTGTGAGAACGCCAGAACTGGAGTTTTTGTCGCCGCTAGCCCCCCGCCACCGTTTACGCCGTCGTCGTCGACGCCGCGTCCTCGCCATCGTCACCTACAGCATCGCCGCATCATCGCCGACGTGGTGCGCACCTTCTTGACACTTGGGGATCATCGGAGTTGCCCCTTCACCGATGACCGAAGTTCCTCGCCGCCAAAGCTCGCCGCCGACGACCAAAACGCCTCACTCCGCCGCCCCAAGGTAGAGCATCAAGACCCCCGTGTTCTACTCTCGCTTTTGGTACCACTCACGCACCTCGCCGTAGGGTAGAACGTCGGCGACCCTCGGTCCCGACGCCGCCGCCGCCCGCGCTTACGTGGCTCGCCCATGTAGACGCCGCGTCGGTGCCACCTCAGCTCCGGAGCCCAGTCATCGCACACGTGGCCGCCACGTGAGCTACCGAGCGAGCACACCCGCGCACCTGCACCGTTGCCGTGAGCCGAGTTCACTATGGACCGTTGACCGCTCGTGGACCTGGTCTTTGACCAAGGGGCCCACATGTCAGTGACTCTAGGATTTTCCTTTAGAAAAAGAATTCGGCCGAAAATTCAATTTTCCGTGAGCTGCCGTCAGCATTGCGCAATAAATAGATTTTTCAGTAGAAGAATAATTCGAGAAATTCAATTAAATTTCAGATTTAGGTTTAAAACTTCAAAATTTCATAACTTTTGCATCTGAACTCCAAATTGGGTGGTTCAAGTTGCAAAATTTGTATAAAATTATAATCTAGCTAACTAAACCAAAATATTTCAATTTGGAGTTAATTTGAGCTATGATTTTGAATTTATTTGAATTTTAATTTGAATTTGTCGTATTTTCGCGTTTAGACTTCGACGACTCCGGAGAGTTCGACCAATCTGAAGACCTAGAATTCCAAGACATCAACGAAGGCAAGTTACACCATTGACCATATTGCCCCCAGTATTTTAAGTTATTTTCATCTTTTAAATTATTTAATGCATGCATATGTTTGTATAAATATTTTAATGTCTTGTTTTATATATAGTTACTCCCATGTTTAATTGTATGGCCAATTTGAATATTGTACTTGACTACCTTGACACCATAGACAAAATATTATCAAAATTAGACATATGCTTAGCCAGGCTTAGTTACACTTAAAGAATTTGGGAGGGTTTAACCAATTTTCTTACAAATTTGTTTCAAACTTGACTTCGTGGTATTGTTTTACCACATGGATTATAAAGAGAGTTTTATTCAAAATAAAATCAAAAATGGGTTTGGACTTGGGCGAAATGGTCAAAATGGTGGGTGCAGGTTTATGCACGGGATTGATCTGGTTAGGATTAAGGCCCATGGTTTGTAGGGATGACGCCCAAGTCAATTGAGGACCGGTCTTTGAGCCGCTTAATACTATGCCTTACCGTACCACCACACGTCCTGTATGGGCAGGATTTAATTTGTAATATTTTAGTGTATTTATGTCATGTTGATTATGTGGGTGTCGGTTAGACGTTTTATTCCCAATTGGCGCAAGAGGGAGATTCCGGAGGACGGTTAGTCCAAAGGGGGCGAAACCTTAGCGGGCATGAGTACACTAGGACAGAACATTGTAAAGGCCTCATGGTAATTGCTCAGTTACACGCCTATGGAAGCGTGTATTGGCCGACATAACGAGCATGTCACCTCGTGTGGGTAAAGTTGTACCAACTCTGCAGAGTAGAAACTATTCGAATAGCGCGTCATGATCATGGACATGCTAGCAGGGCCACTTAAAGTTAGAATTGTTTTTGGTTTTTTAAATGCTTTATTAAATGTTGAGGATGGTTAATCCTTATGAAAAGTTGGGCGGGAAGCCAAGTGTTAGGAGGGGATCCTTCACTTAATCATTGGAGGTTATCCACATTACTACATCATCCTTTTAAATTATGATTTTGTTATAGTATAAAATTGTCTTAGAAATTATTATGGATATTTAAACTAAAAATGTTGCTTTACGCAAAACAACCCCTGCCATACTCATTTGTTACCTTATGCATACATTTCCATTCAATATTGGGTGTAGCTTGCGAGCACGGTAGTTGTGCTCACTCTTACTGAATAAATCTTATTCAGGAGAAGACTTCTTCCCCGATGGTGAGGATCAGGACGAGTAGGCCCTCGACCCAGACGATTGCCTGTGGCGCATCGTGTGGCTCACCTCTATTATTATATTTCTGCTGTGTTATTCATTTGGCATTTGTTATTGTTGTTCAGACTCATTTGTATTAAACAATTATTTACTTAATGTTATTTACGATTTCATGATATGATTGTGATATCCATTTTGTGAGACTCTGTACACTGGAAATCCTGGACTGGTGTATGAACACAGATAATTCGGGATCCTTCGCTCCCGGGTTCGACACATGTTTTTCTAAACAACCATGCAAAATAAATTTAGTACGTCAAACATATTCAGATAGCGAAAACAGGCAATTATTACATCAAACATATTTAGATAACTAAACAACCATGCAAAATAATCTAGATAGTTGTTGATTTGCAATTTACTATTAATATCTATAACATAGTCACTCGAACACAGCAATGCTATGGGGACTACAAGATAACTGCACTTGCTACAAAGTGAAGGTGCATTCAGAAATTCAACAGTTGTATGTATGTCTTAATTCTTATACCATCTTGGCTTTATTTGAGCGAGCCATTTCGGCAACTTTCCTAATCGCTTTGGCTAATCTATTGGAAACATCCTTTCCAGGTGGATTGTGTTCACTGGGCTTGTGCACGTTATTCACAACAGCCTTTCCTAGTGTTTTCTTTATTGTTTTCCTTTTATGCCTCCTAAAATGTGCAAGTTGTATGGAAGTATCCTCTCTCCTATCCTGAACAAGAAAAGAAATTCAGATATGAGTTAAACATACCCTAAATTTTAAAATAGAAATATGAAATACCAGGTATTTGTTCTTACCCAATGATGAGGCATGACACCAAGCATTGATTCTCTGAATTCCTGACATTCAAACTGGCATTTGATATATGACACATTAGGTTCCAAAATTAGTGAAACAATACTACATGAACCACCTACATAGCATCTCTATGGGTCAAGATTAATAGCACATTTGACATATATATCCAAATCAAACCGCAAAGTGGTAGCATCTCTAGGCTAGGTCATCTCCCAAGTCCAAACATAACCTACTATTGGTTCAGCAAAACATTGGCAGCAATCAGAGAGCATATAAGTATAAGCAATTCGAACCATGATGGCTACAACTGCTAAATAGAACAAAGGGATGTCAATAATATCTATTCCTGTAAAGTAGAAGCAAAACACTCTGGTAGATGATCCACAACATGATGATTAAACCAAGCTAGCAAAGAACAAGTGGCAACAGCAACACAAGACTTGCTCAAATGTATGACTTTTTTTAGGAACATTTCATTATTAAGAGTAATGAACATAATTCTCACCTGACCAGGATGACGACTATTAAGGGCATGAACATCGAGCTTGTAATTGTGTTGTGGTATCGATCAAGCATCGTGGTGTGGATTGGATGTTCTGCCATGTCAAAAGAGAAACATAGCAACAATATATTAGCCGGGCCTTTGTTCATAACTATCCCAGATTTTTTTTGACCTTTACATGCCAACATCCTTTGTTCATAACTATCTCGAATTTCAGTGAACCACGTTTGTTCTCTTCATTCAAATAACTGGACATATAAAATACTCGAATTTGAAACCATGAGATGAACATAAGATAAAGATCGAAACAACACAACAAACCCACTCCAAACCTAAACAAAGAAAATTCAATTCAAAAATTAGTAAAGGAATCATCTAATTAGCAACCATAAAATTACAATCGAGTAATCAATACCTCGTCTATGCAGTTAGAACTTCTCTGTAGACGATGTTTTTTGTGAAGGTCTCACGAGTCTTCCTAGACTTGCGCCGCTTATCCTTCTCCTTATCCGCGACGGCGAGGATCTTGATGTTGCTTCTGCCGGTGGCTCTAGACAGCGCAACGTACAACTGTCCATGAGAGAACACCGGATCGGGGAGGTAGACACCGACGTTCAGGATGGTCTGCCCCTGTGCCTTGTTGATCATCATCGCGAAGCTGTGCCTGACGGGGAATTGCTTTCTCTTGAATCGAAACGGGAACATATCGTCGTCAGAGGGGCATAGAGGTACCCGAGGCAGGAACACCCTCTTCCCGGCGTGCTAGCCCAACATGACATCGGCATCTATCGCATTCTTCTGGAACCCCCGTACCACCAGCCTCGTCCTGTTGCACAGTCCGTTAGCGGGGTCAATGTTCCGCAGTAGTATCACGGGACAGTTAATCTTGAGTTTGAGTACATGTGGAGGCAGCCCATTAGGGGTCAGGTTGTCTAGGAATTCGGGAGGATAGTAGCTTTGGGGATCGTCCTCTGCTCGATCGAAGCTATGGTACACCATCTCCTCCCCGCGAAACAAGTTAATCATCTTCATATTGATCGTGTCGACGTACTCATTCCGGGTTGACAGGATGGCCCGAGATGTGATATAGTTTGGGTCTGAAAGGTTCTCATCCAGCATAGGGAACACACTATGTATAAGTTTATCGAGGTCGATGTCCTTCCTGGTATGCGGCATGCAGATCTCGTCTGGAAGCCGTAAGCAGCCATCCTCATTGGTCTCCTCGGTGCCATTCTCGACCCGAAGTAGGAACTCTACGAACTCAAGATCGCTCAGGGCCCGCATGTTATGGACGAGCCTAAGCTAACGCATGCATTCCCATAGGTACGAGTTACACAACGTCGCGCCGGTTATCTGTGGCCTCGTCCCCTTGCGAACAATAGGAAGAACCTGCCGGAAGTCTCCACCGACACAACTGTCTTTCCCCCGAACGGTACGTCGCGTCGGCCCATGATGTCACGCATGCTACTGTCTAGGGCCTCGACCGCCTGCCGCTTTGTCATTGAGGCTTTGTCCCATATGATTAGCGACGCCCGCTGAAGAAGTTTAGTGGTCCCGCTTTGCTTCGTGAAGCTGCAAACTGCCCCATCATCAATGTTGAGTGGGATCTTAAACCTCGAGTGCGTTGTCCTGCCTCCAGGCATGATGGAGGTGGTGACGCTAGACGTCGCGGTTGCCACTGCTATCTTGCCCTCGACTCGGACCTTTGCGAGCAATGCTTTATACAGGAATGTCTTTCCAGTGCCACCCGGGCCATCTATGAAGAAGACGCCCCTGTCGCCGCTGTCAACCATAGATAATATCTCATCATACGAAATCCTCTGCTCGGGGTTGAGGGAGGATGATATAGACGCATGCTCAGGGTCTAACTCGATCGTTGACTCCTCAAAGATCTCCCTGGCCACTCCTCCGGCGCTGTTGTGCGACTCATCGATAGCGGGGAGAGGGAACAATGTTATGTCCTTCCCCATCGACTGGAGCATATTTCGGATATCCAACAGCACCATTTGCTCGACCGTGTGCGGGCATGCGTGGGATCGACGGTAGTCATCCGACATTCCCTCGAGGTGCCTGTCCCAGAGCCCACACACGTCGCTTGGCTCACAGAAGACCAATATAGTCGCGAATAGCCTTCGGAGTGAGGATGGCATCTAGAACAGCCCGGCCTCATTAAGGCACTCTTCGAGGGTGTTGTCAGCCTCGATAAGTCCCTTCTTTTCGGCGGCTTCACGGAAGAACGGGTAGACTACGCCGTCCACCGTCCTGAGGTCTTCAAAGGAAGTGGCTCCAGGAACGTGGTTTAGGAGCACCCTGAGATAGTACCTCTCCCCCTCATTCGGATGGGCCGACACAATTCTTCCAACCTGTGTGCGTTCTGTCCTCGTGCTCCTAGATGAAAGGAAGAAAAACTATTTAAATATGAAAGGAAGTGAAGCGCTATACTGTGGACCTATGTATGGATATATTATTGTGGATGTGTATGATGGTAGAAAGCTGCAGCATGCGAAAATATGTACCTCCCATCACTAATATTGCTTATAGACCTCTCGATGCCTTCTGGGTATACTACCTTCACATGGGCTATGGCTGTGACCACACCGACGGTATCTAGTATGAAAATAATGAAATAACAATGTAAGCATAAAAAGTGTACTGGTGAAAAAGGTTAATGTAATAGCTTATATTTGTTTGTCCTGTGTGGTGCTATGTATGCGAGGGGGGAAATTGTACTGTAAACCTTATAAGAGAGCACAGATGTATTAGGAGGTGGGTGTGCATTGCAGTCTCTGAATTGCTGAGGAGTATGCTATGAAAGAAAAGGCGAATGGCAATCAACTATTCTTTGAAATGGTCTAGCATTTGTACAGGACGAATTGTATGCCATTGGGTATAGACTGATTGGAAAAAGGAAAGGTATTGTATCTGTTCTGGATACGCAGCGTGTATTTTTTTATGTAGTCGAATAGGTATAGACCTTAAAATGTATCTATCGCAAATTTGAGTAGCATATAGTTAGAAAGTATTGTAACAGAAGCAAGGGCACAAAATAGGTATGCGAGAACAGAGGCGGTAGATCTCTCCGATGACGAATCTGTTGCAGCGGAAGAACCAAAAGAAGCTGCAGACACATAAAGGACGTACATATTAGCACAAACACAGTTGGTCATGAACTAAACGCATGTATCGAGCAGAATCGCTGGCACCCACTTTAGCGAACACAGCAAAACACAGTGAACACACAGCGGGACAGAAACGGGACGGCGAAAATAAACAGGGAAAAGGAATTGTAAGTTTTATGTAAAAGTACCTTCCAATGCTACAATCTTCTCCTGCTGCATGCTGACTTGATCGATCAAGGAGCGCAATTGGCCGGTGCATTGGTTTTCGGATTTTTCCTGTATCAAAGTACACGTGTTAGCATTGCCACCAAAACTTGCAAGATTAGTATGTTTGATCCTACTAGTGCATAGAAGGCGGCTTTGAGAGAGAGACTCTGTACTTACTGCTTCTTCATGACGTTCGGCATAATGAGACTGAGTAGCAAAAAGGCGCGCCTGAAGAGGAAGGGAAGAGAGAGAGAGACATGTGCTGGTAGTGATTACTTGGGTATAGATGAAGACATCTGCGGCGGCGAGAGGGAGGAGGCGGAGGTCGCAGGGGCTCCGAGCCATGGCCGCCGATCTCGAGCCCGGACGTGGAGGGAAGGAGGAGAAGACTCCCTTGACGCAAATTATTTAGGACAACAAGCCATGACCTGATGCGATGCGAGTGAAATTCTCATATATTGAGAACATATCTCCTTGAAAGCTAGAACCAAAAACACTCCCGTGTCGTTCGGTTGGGCGACCCGGGAGGCGACGCCAAACCTCCCGAGAGCCCCCGCCTCCAGCCCCCTTGCCGGCCGCTGCCTCTGCTCCGCACCGACGGCGGCCCTCCATCCACCCTTCCGCGCCTCCCCTCCTCCTTCCCCCACCCTTCCCCCTCCTCTGGTTCTCGCTGAGGTCTGCGTCGTCGCCGCCCCGTCCAGCTGCTGAGGTGGCGGCCAACCCTGGTGGTGCGCCGTGGACGCGTCGCCACCACTTCCCTCCGGGCTGGAGCCCCTGGTTGCCGATACCCTTCTTGGTGGCTGATCCAGTTCCAGATCTGGATCTGGATCCGCCCCCCTACGCCGGTGTTGGAGATATGCCCTAGAGGCAATCATATTGATGATGATATTTCATTGTATCCATGATTTAATAAATGTTCCTTGAATATTGCCTTTGTGTTGATTAACAAGTATGTGACTTGTTTGTGAAACTCTTTACTTGTATGGTTATTCTAAAGTTGTCCCTAGTCGGAGTTCATGTGAGGACACACGTGAATGATGGATTAGCACATGTATCGGTTGATGACCATGTTTCACAGGTCATAGACATGGAGATGTCAAACCAATAATGTGGACACATGTTTAGAACATGGGGTTGGACCGACCCAACATGAGACATAGTAATTATTCTTATGGTTCTCTCTACACAATGTGTACGCCTTGTCCTTAGACACGAGATTGTCGTATGTACTTGAGATGTGAATCGACCTACTTAGGGGCTATCAAACGCTACTCCATGGAATGGGTAGTTATAAAGGTAGCTTTCGGGTTTGTCATGAAGCATCTTTGCGAGACATGGTCGATCGAGATGGGATTTGCCTCTCTACCGAGAGAGATATCTCTGGGCCTCGAGTGATCGGATCCGTAAATGCATGGCCATGCTACTTAAGGTTAAGAGTTAACCTAGTAAGGGATTCCGGATCACGGGATCGAGAAAGAGTGGTCGACTTGGAGCTCGATTGAATATCGTGAGGCAAAGGGATTGACATGTACATAACGTTGTGATGGTTCGTCCGATATGATCTTTACGTATGTTTAGGAGTTGGCACGTCTTGCTAGAGGCCGCTACCAACTATTGACCAAGTATGTGTACTCGCGTCATGTCTAAACATATGTGAACCATAAGTCACACACTTAAGGGGTGAAGCCTAATTCGGATTGGATCTAAATTAGGCGGGCATTGAGTCCTAATGGGCCTCTATTCGTAGAAGCCCATTATAAGGACGTCTATAAAAGGAGGGCAGGGGCGCGCTGGTTGAGAGTTCAGTTTTTCGTGACATCCTCAAACCCTGGCCGCCACCCCTCCCACGCCCTAGTCGCTCGCGCGGATCTAGTAGTCCGGCGTGCGTCGCTTCCTCCCGTAGTACCTGCGCGTCTAGTGGTAAGACCGTGATCTATAACTGCAGTGATCTTGGTTTACGGGTAGAATTTTTTAATTTGCGCTAGTGTAGCCTACCTGTTTCCCAACAGTGGTATCGAGCCGTTCTTTGTCATGTTATAGGTTCGGTGATTTGCATATGGCGATATGTAAATCGGTATGATCGATGTGATCGATTGTATAGTTACGTAATGGATTGATCGGTTTCGTGATCATGCTGCTAAGGTCGTGAAACAACATACCCTACCGGTCGGATTCGCCATCGGGACAAGCGGTGACACGTAAAACCGATTGCGAATGCGAAGATCAATATGATTGATCGAATCGGAACCTAGATTAATAATCGATGTACCGTGATCATGCTGCTAAGGTCGTGAAACAACATACCCTACCGGTCGGATTCGCCATCGGGTGACGGTGACACGTAAAACCGGTTGCGGCATGCGAAGATCGATACAAATTGGTCGAATCGCGATGAGTCGATTTGTGGTAAATATGATTTGCCGATCAAAATCCTATGTAAAAATTGCCGATTAAATATGATACCACGAGGGGCGCTGCCCCTTCGAACCCCGCGGGGGGAAACCCCCTCGACCCCCTATCCGGTAGATTGCGATTCTATGCATAAACTTGTTTTTGCAGGATGTATGTGACCAAGATGGCCTAATGTGTATGTGATGCATGTTTGTAATATTTGCATGACTGCGTGTAGTCAGGTGCGGCAACACGGTGGAGCCATTGTGTTGCCAAAGTATTGTATTAACGACTGCGTGCCGACTTGTGATGATTCCTAGTATCCATGTATTTTATTACTAGTTGTTATGAGTAATAGCTTATAGTAGTACTCGGAGGACACATCACTTGGAGGGATGGCACACATGAACCATGGAGATGGAGATCATCATGGTGGATGATTCTATGGCGATGGAGATCACCATGAGAAAATGGGCCATCTTGAGTCACAAGCTGTGTAAATGTTATTCCTATTGTTTTACTCCTATGCATGTTTGAATGGTAGAAGTATAGCGATCCCTCACAAAATGTTAAGTTAAACATATGCCCTCCCAATTAAACTTTGCACCATCCCATGTCTTGTAAATTGATGGTGGGTCTATAAAATTAGGGCACCATCAACTTTCCTTGACTAGATGGGTTTTGTATCGGATACTTACATGCATAAGGATTGGTGAACTTAACAAGGTTATCATAAAGGTTATGGGCCTTGGGGCATAAGGTTGGCGCCGGGGCATAGAGATGTCACCCAACAACAAGAGTCATATAGAGATATGATTAGCAAGGTGTTGCTTACCGAAGTACCTTGTCTCCTAGCGGTGATGCAAAAGCTCACTAGTAGACTCGTTAATTGCGGATCTTGAATCGCTAAGAATCAACAGAGGGATGTTGATTTTAGTGGGAGTACATTCTATTAAATTTGTTTAATACAGTTTACTCTATCATGGTTTTATTTGTCTTAGTATTTTGCATTTCCTATTGTAGATCAATGGCATCTAGCAACCACGCACACCCTTTTGCTTTGCGATCGATTCTTGAGAAAGAGAAATTAAATGGAACAAACTATTGGATGGTCCGTAACTGAGAATTGTTCTCGTGGCGGATAAAAGGAAAACGTTCGACACCCCAATCCCGAAGAACACGCAAATAATCGTCGCTGCTTTGTTAAAAATGCCTACAAGAAAGCATGTGATGACTCTCTTGAGATTAGTTGTCTTATGCTTGCATGCATGGAACGACCTTCAAAAGCGGTTTGAGGATCGAAGCGTATGATATGATCATAGCGCTTAAGGACATGTTCGCATACGGCCGGGACTGAGCGGTTCAATGTCTCTAAGGCTTTTACGGAATGCAAGTTAATGAAGGTGCACCGTAGGCCCACATGTGATCAAAATGGTTGGTTCTGATCGGACTTTGGATAAACTTGGTTTTCCAATTGGCCAAGAGTTGGCAATCGATTTCATTTTAGCGTCTCTTCCACCTAGCTATGGGCATTTCATTTGAACTACCATATGCATGGGGCGGATAAGGGCCTTAATGAGCTTTGTGGGATGCTCAAAACAGCAGAGAATGACATTAAGAAGTGTGCGAGGCCTAGCCATGTGATGGTATGTGCAGAACAAGTCTAGCTTCAAGAAAAAGGGTAAGCCATGGCCAAAGAATAAGGGTAAGGTTAAAGATATGATCTCAAGCCAACGCCTAAGCCTAATCTTTGGACTGGAGTGAGACAGTATGCTTCTATTGTAAAGCGCCTTTGGAAGAGAAGCGCAAGAAGTACATGGATTCCGATGAATGCAAGAAGAAGGGTGAAGTAAGACTTCCACCCATGGTACACTTGTCATAAATGTTTTAGACATTTTTCGCAGATTCTCCTATTAACTCTTGGGTATTTGATACCGGATCGTTGCTCACATTTGCAACTCGATGCGAGGGCTAATAAGAAGTAGAGGAGTCGCAAGAGGTGAAGTTGATTTTGCGTCGGGAATAAAGCAAGGGTTCTGCGTTGACCGTCGGCACCATGCAACTTCAGCTTCCTTCAAGATTTATTATGGAATTGAATAATTGTTATTATGTTCCTAGTATGAGTCGAAACATTTTATCCCCTCATGTTTGATGAGAGATGGTTATTCATTTGCAAGTAAAGACAATGGTTGTTTGATCTCTAAAAATGGAATGTTTATGGCTTTGCCCATTGTGAATGGGTTATTTATTTTAAATCTTGATGATGCGTCTATCTTTAACATAAATGCTAAAAGACTTCGACCTAATGATTTGAATCCCACCTACGTTTGGCATTGTCGTTTGGGTCACATAAGTGAAAAGCGCATGAAGAAGCTCCATGTCGATGGTCTTCTAACCGTTTGATTTTGAATCATACGAGACATGTGAAGCTTGTTTGCTTGGTAAGATGACCAAATCACCTTTCAAAGGTTCTTTTGAGAGGCGTCGGACTTGTTGGAAATCATACATACCGATGTATGTGGACCAATGAGCACGATCGCTAGAGGTGGATTTCATTACTTCATAACTTTCATCGATGATTTTAGTAGATATGGCTATGTCTACTTAATGAAGCATAAGTCTGAAACTTTTGAAAAGTTCAAAGAGTTCGAATGAGGTTGAAAATCAACGTGCCAAGAAAATTAAGGCTCTGCGATCGATCGTGGTGGCGAGTATTTGAGTCATGAATTTAGCAATCATCCGAAGAGTTGCGGAATTGTTCCACGCCTAACACCGCCCTAGCGCCTCAAAGAGCGGGGTATCCGAGCGGCGATCGGACCTTGTTGGACATGGTTCGATCGATGATGAGCCGATCAGTTACCATTATCCTTTTGGGGTTACGCTCTAGAAACAGCAGACTTTCACACTTAATAGGTACCGTCTAAATCCGTAGTTAAGACACCATATGAGATATGGGTAGGAAGAGTCACGGTTTGTCTTTTCTAAAGATTTGGGGATGTGAGGCGTTTGTCAGCGACTCTGATCGGACAAGCTCACACCCAAGTCGGATAAATGCATTTTAAGTGGATATCAGAAGGAAACCTTTGGATATTACTTCTACAACCGACTAGAGGGCAAAGTGTTTGTCGCTCAAGTGGTGTTTTCCTAGAGAAAGAGTTTCTCAATAGGGAGACAAGTGGAAGAACGGTGCGGCTTGAAGAAGTTCAAGATGAACCAATCGGGAAGACTCGACGAATGATGCCCATGTGGCGAACAAGTTGAGGAACCCATGGCAAAGGAAGCACCACCACCACGAAGGTCGGAAGGCTCGCAATGCGCGAGATATATTATTGTTAGACAATGATGAGCCTACGACCTATGCGGAAGCAATGATGGACCGGACTACGAGAAATGGCATAGTGCCATGAGATCCGAGATAGCATCCATGGGAGACAATCAAGTTTGGAATTTGGTTGACCCTTTGATGGTGTTAAAACCATAGAGTGCAAATGGATCTATAAAAGGAAGATTGATATGGATGGAAATGTTCATATCCATAAAGCTCGACTTGTCGCAAAGGTTTCGGCAAGTTCAAGGAGTTGACTACGATGAGACTTTCTCACTGTAGCGATGCTTAAATCAATACGGATCATTCTAGCTATTCTTTGCATATTTCGACTATGAGATATGGCGGATGGATGTCAAAACGGCTTTCCTTAATGGAAATTTAACCGAGGACGTGTATATGATACGGCCGAGGGTTTTGTCGATCCAAACAATGCTAGAAAAGTATGCAAACTTCAAAAATCCATTTATGGATTGAAGCAAGCATCTCGGAGTTGGAACATTCGTTTTGATGAAGTGGTCAAAGGGTTTGACTTCATCAAAACGAAGAAGAATCTTGTGTTTACAAGAAGACAAGTGGGAGCTCACTCGTATTTCTAATCTTATATGTAGATGACATATTCTTGATTGGAAATGATATTCCTATGCTCGAGTCCGTTAAGACCTCACTTTGAAAAATAGTTTCTCAATGAAGGACTTAGGGAAGCGGCATATATTTTGGGTATTAAGATCTATAGAGATAGATCAAAAGGCTAATAGGATTAAGCAGTACTTACATTGACAAAGTGTTGAAAGCGGTTCAACATGGAGGAGGCAAAGAAAGGGTTCTTGCCCATGTCTCATGGCATAAATCTTGGCAAGACTCGGTGTCCTTCGACAAGCGATGAGCGAGATCGCATGAGTAAGATTCCATATGCTTGGCCATTGGATCTATCATGTATGCTATGATGTGTACTCGCCAGATGTTTCCTATGCTCTAAGTGTTACGAGCAGATACGGTGATCGGTGAGAGTCACTGGACAACGATTAAAAACATCCTCAAGTATTTGAGAAGAACTAAGGATGTGTTCCTAGTCTACGGAGGTGAGGAAGAGCTCGTTGTAAATGGTTACACCGATGCAAGCTTCCAAACCGACAAAGATGATTACAAATCGCAATCGGGTTTTGTGTTCCTTTTGAGCGGTGGTGCGGTAAGTTGGAAGAGTTCCAAGCGGGAGGCTGTGTCGACTCTACAACGGAGGCCGAGTACATTGCGGCTTCAAGCGGCAAAGGAAGGTGTTTGGATAAGGAAGTTCATAAGCGAACTAGGTGTGGTTCCTAGTGCGTGCGATCCTGCGGATCTTTCTTGTGATAACGGTGGGGCCATTGCGCAAGCCAAGGAGCCGAGGAATCACCAAAAGAACAAACACATCTGCGGCGATTTCATCTCATTCGAGAGATCCTTAATCGAGGAGATTTAAAGATATGCAAAATACACAGATTTGAATATTTGAGATCCTTTGTGAAGCCTCTCCACACCCTAAGCATGAGGCGCACACAAGAGCTATGGGTATTAGATATCTTCTAGATTGACTCTAGTGCAAGTGGGAGGCTGTTGGAGATATGCCTAGAGGCAATCATATTGATGATGATATTTCATTGTATCCATGATTTAATAAATGTTCCTTGAATATTGCCTTTGTGTTGATTAACAAGTATGTGACTTGTTTGTGAAACTCTTTACTTGTATGGTTATTCTAAAGTTGTCCCTAGTCGGAGTTCATGTGAGGACACACGTGAATGATGGATTAGCACATGTATCGGTTGATGACCATGTTTCACGAGTCATAGACATGGAGATGTCAAACCAATAATGTGGACACATGTTTAGAACATGGGGTTGGACCGACCCAACATGAGACATAGTAATTATTCTTATGGTTCTCTCTACACAATGTGTACGCCTTGTCCTTAGACACGAGATTGTCGTATGTACTTGAGATGTGAATCGACCTACTTAGGGGCTATCAAACGCTACTCGTGAATGGGTAGTTATAAAGGTAGCTTTCGGGTTTGTCATGAAGCATCTTTGCGAGACATGGTCGATCGAGATGGGATTTGCCCTCTCTCACAGAGAGATATCTCTGGGCCTCGAGTGATCGGATCCGTAAATGCATGGCCATGCTACTTAAGGTTAAGAGTTAACCTAGTAAGGGATTAGGATCACAGGATCGAGAAAGAGTGGTCAGCTTGGAGCTCATTGAATATCGTGAGGCAAAGGGATTGACATGTACATAACGTTGTGATGGTTCGTCCGATATGATCTTTACGTATGTTTAGGAGTTGGCACGTCTTGCTAGAGGCCGCTACCAACTATTGACCAAGTATGTGTACTCGCGTCATGTCTAAACATATGTGAACCATAGGGTCACACACTTATGGGTGAAGCCTAATTCGGATTGGATCTAAATTAGATGGGCATTGAGTCCTAATGGGCCTCTATTCGTAGAAGCCCATTATAAGGGCGTCTATAAAAGGAGGGAGCGGCTACTGGTTGAGAGTTGAGTTTTTCGTGACATCCTCAAACCACGGCGCCACCCTCCCACGCCCTAGTCGCTCGCGCGGATCTAGTAGTCCGGCGTGCATCGCTTCCTCCCGCACGTGTGGATACCTTTGAGGCGCCGTGCATGCGTGGCGTTGGGACGAACCGCAAGAAAGGAGGCATGACGTGGGGCGCGCGACGAGGACGAGGAAGTAGTACGACTACTGCGCCCGACGTCTTGCATCATCGAGTACGACTACACCGCCCGACGTCTTTGCATCAACTTCCGCACTGCGCGTCTAGTGGTAAGACCGTGATCTATAAGCTGCGGTGATCTTGGTTTACTGGGTAGAATTTTTAATTTGCGCTAGTGTAGCCTACTGTTTCCCAACGGTGGAGCTCGGGGCCGTAGCTCCCTCCCGGTCCCACCAGGCGTCCACCTACGGTATTCTTTGGGCCTCCTCTGACGAACTGGCGGCGGCGGGACCACCGCCTCGACGGGCGGCGACGGGAGCTTGAGCGCTTCGACACCGCGGTTTGAAACCGCGGGGCATGACCTCGCCGGCCCCACTCCAACGGTGCTCTGTCGCGTGCCGGCGCCGACCGCGCCGCCCATCGCGATGCTCGCCCACGGGGATGCCGTCGCCGAGGAGTCTGCCGGGCTAGGAGACGTCGTCTTCACTCGCTCCGGGAAGACTCAACGGAGCCGCCGCCTCCTTCCTGGGGCCGTCGTCGTCGTCACACGCTCTGGGGAGGCCTCGGTGCTCCACACCGAGGAGCTCCCCCCTTTTGCCGACATCCACAGCCAGGTCGGTGCGCGGCGTCGGTGCGTGGCGTCGGTTTCGGTCGTCCTAGGCCAGGCTCTGCGGCGTGCTGGTGGTCGGCAGCGTCGGGCACCCCTCTACCCGCGGGCTTTGTCGGGGACGCGGCTGTAAGCGTGGCGCGGCTGTGAGCTTTGGGGCGAGGCTGGGGTGCTTGCTGTGTTTGCTCTGGCCCCACGCGGTGTCAATGTGGCTCGTGCTTGCTGCGTTGGCTCTGTGTCTGCCCCGCGTGGTGACGACGATGGCCGGCGCGCGATGCGGGTGCTGTGGGGCGGCAGACGCGGGCGGTCGAGCCCGGGAGGATAGCCGGGGAGGTCCTACTGGTGCACACCCGCTGCGTGGTATTTCGCCGGTGCCGGTGTTGGGCGTGGGTCGCTTGGCCCGTACCTCTTTTGTGCAGGTTTCCGGGTTGGGGAGCCGTAAGCGAAAGCTCTATCGTTGACGCCCTCGGGCGCCATTCCCTCCGTGGAGGCGACATTATGCGCCTCCCCCACCCTAGTTGCTTCTCCGGGTGAAAACCCTGTCCGGGTGTCTGGACGGGCGACGACGGCATTGATGTCGTCACCTTCCTAAAAGCGTCGCTTCGAGAAGCCCCTGCTCTCTTTGGCTTCAACCGCCGGTTTCTTTTGTAGGTTTACCCCAACGTCCTCGATTCACGGCGGCTCCTCGTTCTGGTTTGGCGCTCCTCGACAATGTTTCGGTCCAATGCGTGCTCCTCCGAAGCTAACTTGTGTGGCAGAGAGTTGCGGCGTGGGAGCAAAGCTCCACCGTCTAGAGTGACAGCGAGGCGCGGCGTGGGAGCAGGGCTCTGTCGGCTCGAGTGTTAGAGGTGCGGCGTGGGAGCTGGGCTCCGCCGACCGAGTTGTGAGGGGGTCAGGGGCGAGTTGTTTGGTTGGTTAGCGTGAGTTGAGTTGGGTTGGACTAGCCTACTGTCTGGTTGTGCTTTCCGGTGTGAGTGTCGTTTTGTTCGAGTTGAGGTCGTTTTGTCGTCTCGGGGTTGGTTGCCAGTTTTTCTCTCTGAAACCGTGCACCTGTTAAGGTTTTCGGACCCAGTTTCCCTTATAAACTAGGTCAATTCTCTTCTGTTTTATATATATGCTCGGTAGGGATCCTGCTGGCTCATTCCGAGCTAATTCAAAGAAGTTGTCAATTCAATTGTACCAAAATGACCAGAATGGCAGAGTGGTCGGAATGGACCGGAATGGACGGTATTGACAGGTATTGAGGTTGGTACGAGATTGAGACTACGGTATGCCGGTATGGCATGTCCCGGCCATTTCGGACGGTACCGAAATGGAATTGATAAGTACGCCCACCACCGCCACCCTGTGACTTGTGAGCACATCCATGCCCCCACTTCTTCTGTAACCACCTAAATTGTTGTCGCACCACTTCTTTACATGCACACACCGAAATTCATCGCTGACCCACTCCTTCACATTTCGCGCCGCGACTCGCCACCTATGCCCGTCCGGCATTCGTTTCATACCTCAAAGACCCTGACCCCCTCCGGCACTTAGTCCGCGGGTTACAACGACGGCGTGCACGAAGATGGGGGATCCGACAACGTAGGAGGCGGCGGCACAAGGAAGTAGCACCGGCGACAGCCGACAGGAGGAGGTAGCGGGGAGAGGAGGCGGCGTCGGGGATAGGAGAAGGTATCTAGAGGAAAGGGAGGACAGGAGGCTGCGGTACCTTGAAGGAGAAGCGGCGGCACCGGGGAAGGGAGTGAAGGCAACGACGACGCACAAGGAAGAGGTAGAGATAAAGGCAGCATTCCCTCGCCGCACCACCGTCTCGAGTTCACTGCACCACGTCTTCTTCATCCTAATCCCTCCCTGCGCCACCGTCACCTCCTACTCCGCGCTGGCCGAGCAAGCATCGCCGCCATCGCCTCCTCCCCTCCTCCCTCCTCCTAGTCTTTGTTGGAGTGCTTCTTTCGGTGCAAAGATAACAACAACAAAGTTATGGCTTGATTGTCGTCGATCTCTACTTATTTGGCTCACAGCATTAATTAAAAGAGAAGAGAACGAGAGGCGATCGGGGTAGAAATGTCGAGTAATCGCTATGGGCTTGGTTTTGGACTGTGACAGTATGACAGGCATTGCTGGACGATGCAACCAAAATGCGATGCAGTTTGCCTTGTTGAACACATGACAGATTACATTACATACGTCAGGGTCAGGGTCAGAGATATTTCTCACCGATGGTAAGTGAAAATGGGTGATAAATGTGAGGCAGATGCATGCTGTCGGTCACAGCTTGTTCATTCGCAGTGGCCTTTCACCCTTTTACTTACTAGAACGCATTGCGCGCTACGCTGCGCTTCGATTGACAGCGTTATAGCTATTGTACAAATAATTTTTCTTTGGTTCGGTCTGGAGTATAAATAATTTTTCTTTGGTTCGGTCTGGAGGATGTATCACTACCCGGAAGGATGCGCAGGGTAGAACGTGTTCAGTACGTTCGACGGCAGGATAATATAGGTAGTTTTTCATGGTGAACACCCTGTTACGCAATGGTATACATGGAAAGCTAAGGCATTGTCCGTAACACAAAGGTATATGTGGAAAGCCAAGGCATCGGTCGGTATTGATCTATAGAATATGTAGGCAGGGAAGCATAAGACATGTATAAACGATACTAAATATTGAGGATGAGCGTAACAGAACAATAGCAAAAGCCAAAAAAATAGATATAGCACAACATGGAACATGACAGAACTACACACGACCAGCACAGATCGGTCTAATAAACAGACAAGATGTCTGGCGCATATTAGTTCATACCAAAGGGAGGTCTGACATAGTTTAACAAAAGGTATGGCTGAGCGTTCCGAGGCTATTGCATGTACATAAGGTCTATGTATAAACGAAATAAATTCTAAACTGTCAACATAACATGCGTGAGACAAGAAGTAGCGTAAGTTGTTTTAAACTGTGTAGGCATAACCTGTTGTTTCATTTGCTGGAAGGTTCATTCATGTTTACTTTCTTGATGGCGTTGGCTCCCTTTCTCAGATGCATTGCGCTGTGAGTTGGGAAATAATAAGCTGTTACAGTATGGAAGAAAGAGGTATTAATAAACCGGTATTGGTAACAGCAGGGGAAGAATTTACCCGATGCTATCATCAGCCTGAGCTGTTAGTGGCAAGTCATTAGGGCAAGTTCATTTTGCGGCTGGTAAATCATCTGAGACAGGCTCTGTAGCAAAGGAAGTAGGAATTACGTACACAACGCATCATTGACATGATCAGCTAGCATCAACAGCAGCCTAAATTGATGAGTCAGTGCAAACCTTGATAAGCTACGCGCGCTACGATGCGCCGATGAGATTATTTTGAACTATAAAAAAATTCTAGTTCGCAGAAAGCCTATATGATGTATATAAACCAAAAACAATCTACGATTTGCATAAACAACACATACACAGATTACCTAAGTCTGAGAACAAAAGGATATGGCAGTAACTATTAAAGACAATATCCTTTACAAACGGAAAAACAAATAGCATAAGAAAATCGCAATGCATAATTACATTCAAATGGGAAAAAAACTAATACCTTAGCAATATGAAACTGAATGTAAATAAAACCTCGCTGCTAAAGGTCCACAATATACGATTCCTTCTTCAATTGAAGTTCCTGTAACAGCCCCGATTCTCGGGACTGCTAAACCCTTCGCAACCGCCTAGGAAATACAGTTGCGAAGCAAATAGTATCTCAAGCAAGCTTCCGATTGCAACAAAAACCAGACTTTTATTAAACAAAGTTAAGGTTTAACAACCTGTTTTGACCTGACACGGGCATCCAAGCCCAAAGTTAAATATAATACAAGACAAAAGAACTTCAAACCACAGGTACGCTTGAGCGTAGTCGAGACCTAATAACAGTAGTCGTCGCCTTCTGGTGGTCTACCAAAATCTTGCTCACAAGGATCCTCTTCTGTAGATGTTTTGCAAATTGTAAGAATGAGTACTACCACCGTACTCAACAAGCCGCATGGAAATGCTAAATAATTACATGCAATGAGTTCAATGGATGGTTAGGGTTTACCATACCTGGCATATGTGGATGCACTTTGCATTTAAAACAATTTATAAAACAGTAAAACAATAATAAGTAATAACATCAGGGGTTTAACAACATCTCGATTACCAACTTAAC
The DNA here is from genome assembly GCA_036346255.1 of Ampelocalamus luodianensis. Taxonomy (NCBI): domain Eukaryota; kingdom Viridiplantae; phylum Streptophyta; class Magnoliopsida; order Poales; family Poaceae; genus Ampelocalamus; species Ampelocalamus luodianensis. Next base: position 40,493 of record CM070626.1, read on the forward strand.
ATCTCAAAAACTCTGCTTATGCCTTTGTACTGGAATCACCCATTGACACAGCTTCATTAGCCGGAAGCACGGCGTATTCGAATACCTTTGATTATTCACTCTGCAGAGTTGCCCAACTTTACCCACAAGATATCTCAAGCTCGTACTGTCAAGCTATAAACACGCAACACGTTAGTGTGCGACTGAGCTGAGATAACAAAGCCTTTTCACTGCTCAACCTTTCTAGTCTCTACCTGGTAGGTTCTTACTCCATTTAGCTCGGGAGACCACTAACCGTTAGTGGAATCCGTACTCCGAGGCTAATGGGCCCATACCACATGTGTGTAGACTACCGAGTGTCCACTTCCGGCCCACTCCTGTCACACCCCAGTTTCGCGCTGCTCTATCATACAAGAGCACACGCCTTTCCATGTAGATATTCAATCGGGGGAGCAGTGTACTTAGCCAGGGAGTAATGACCACGCTTGTGGTTGAGCGGTTTCTATGTCTGTTACTTTGGCACAAGGTTCTTGTCCTTACCTGTCATCCTGTGAGGCGATGGCCCAACACCAACTCATGGCTGTCCACCTCCAGATCTCACTGATGACTCACTTTCATCAAGTCTATTGGGTCACCCAACTTCCTGGACACAACCCTCAATCTCTGCAACAAAACCATTGGCAAGTAGCCAATACTTGCTTTTGATTGATGAACACATTTTTGGTGATAAAGTTATTTATAGTATTCTATGTAAACTAAGCTTGTCAAGGTGAATATGGCTACAAGAGTTGGGTGGGTTTGTTTGTGGAGTATTTAGGATTTATCTAATCATCATGTCATTCAAAAGTATCATTTCAGCATTTAAAGTAATTGGCACAAATACAGTAATGAAAGTAATAAATACATGTATGAAATGTAGGTTCAAAATGATCAAAGAATGCGACTTGCCTTCTTGCACAAAGTCTTTTGGATACTGGTCTTGTCCTGCGTCTTCTGGAGCTTGGTCGTCAAAGTCGTGACCTAACGAGAAGCAATACAATAAAACAATTCAAATAAAATTCGGCTCGACAAGGAATGAGCTGGGAACAACATGCAAGTAAATAAAACCAGAAAAGAAATACAAAGAAAGGTAGGTGGTGTAGTGGAGATTATTTGGTGTTTAATTGGATCGAATGGAGCTGAGATTTGGATCCAAGTACAACAAAAATATTGTAAGTGGATAAGGAATCATAAAGGAAGGTGGTGTGTGATTTTTGGGGTTTCATATGGCTGAACAGAGTTGAGATTTGGACTCACGGGCTCGAAACGGTTAAATTTGATATATAATATCAAATTAGGATTTTAGGCAAAAAATGGTGTCGGACAATGAATAGTACCATTTTACTATTCATGTATGACAATGGATCAGTGAATAATGACTGGAATCGGTGTTTCTGGTTTGAAGTGAACAGTAGATAGGGTTTACTATTTTCGGATGGGAATGATTACACAAACCATTTTCGGGTAATGAATAGTAATGGGTTTACTGTGCAATGGTCAGTGTTTGGGCTGATTTAAAAGAATAGATAGTGAATGGGTTTTCTGGGTTCGAAACGGTCAAATTTGACATATAATGTCAAATTAGGGTTTTTGGCGAAAACAGGATTGGATAATGAATAGTACTTATTTTACTATCCATAAATAAAAACTGGAGGTGGTCGGTAATTGGAAATCACTGTTTTTAGCTGAGAAGAACAGTGGCGGACTATTTTTCATGTGATGAATAGTAACTAGGGTTTACTGTACATTTTTCGGATTAGGAACAATATTTCTATTTTTGGGTGAACAGTAGACTCTTTTGATTGATGAACAGAAAAGATTTCGTGTAATCGAATAGTGTTTGGGTGCTTGTTTGAGCAATAAATGGGCGACCCATTTATTTATCGGCGCCCACGGCCCAAATTGGCTAGGCCTTAAAGGCCCAGCCGCCCAGCTCTTAGGGCTTGAGCTGCACGGCCGAGAGGCCAGCGCTCGCCCGAGCTGGTGGCGACGGCGATTGCGGCGGCGGTGGTGGCCGGCGGCGAGCCCGGGTGGTGCGGGGAGCATCACCGAGCCAAGGGGATTCCATTTTGGGGGTTTGGACGGGTAGTGGTGATGCGGGAATGGGGTGGCGGCGCGGGTGGCGCACGACCGAGGCAGGGGAGCGGCGCGGCGGCGCTACGGTGGCGCTCCGGCCAAGGGGAGGTTTGCTTGAGCATCAGTGGGGTGGTAGGAGCTCGGGGGTGGTGGAGTTAGGGCTCGGGGTGGTGTGAGGTGGCTTGGCGACGTGAGCCGTGAGGAGGGCGGCGGGGAGAGACGATGCCGACGAGGTTCCGGCGGAATTTAGGGTGGAGGGTGGTGGGGGAAAGGTAGGCGGCGGTGAGGTGGAGCTTACCGTGAGCTCAATTTGGAGCTTGGGTGATCGGGGGTGGCGAATTGGCGTCGACTTCGGTGGAGAAGAACAGTGGCAGCGGCGATTCTCCAAAATTCGCCGGCTCTGGAGGGGAAGGGGTGAAGGGAATGTGATGTGGTGGAAGATGGAGATGAGGGCATGCTCTGGGTGTTCTTTTATAGGTCGAGGAGAGGCGGTGGGAGCAGGGTGCGGTGTGAGCAGTGGGATGGGCGGCGGCGACGCAGTTGGCGGGGAAAAGGTCGGGCGGCGCTGGGAGAGGAGAGGTAGCGGGGTGAGGTGGAGGCGGCGCTGGTGGTAGAAGGCACGGGAGGCGGTGCGTGGCATGAGAGGTGACGCTGCGGTCGTCAACGATTGCGGTGCGAAGACACGAGGCGGTGGCGGCAGCGTGAGGAGGAAGGAGGGAGAGGCGCCCGGGGAAGAAGACGTCTTCAGAAGAAGAAGACGGCCGGACGGAAAAGGAAAGTGGGAAGGAGAGGAAACTTGCCGAATTGGGCAAGTTTTTGAATTCAAACGAAAAACTTCAAAAACTTTTTGAAATCCAAATTTTTGGGTTATTTCAATTCCTTGAACATAACCTTCGCTCTCTTACAATTCCTGCAAAATTGCGTTCTTATGTAAGACAGAGTTTCATCTGCAACCTGAAAGCACATGGTAGAGAGTATGTACTATATGAATAAAATAACTAATAGACAATCACGCTGGCTGTTATATATTCTAGGATGAGCTGCATGCTAACGATTTTCAGAAGGAATTACGGCGTACATTGTAGTCAATAGTTTTACAAAGCTACAACAATGATGATTGCAAGCACACTGTTTTTTTCTTCTTGTTATCATTTCTCTATCACAAGTAAACTGCTGCAAGTATTGATAACCTGAAAGGCTAACAAGTATAAACAAGATAAATCAACAGGGTAGCATACATGTGAGATGTTACCAACTGAAAACATGCTTAACACCATTACTCTATCGTTCCTTCGTAAAAAACATCATGTTTTTTTAAAAGGAAAGCAATCTGCTGTAACTAACTAAAAGAATGCAGACCAACCACGGGGCTGAGAGGAAGCATTCTAACCTTTATTTGATCCACAGTTGCCTTCCTTGAAAACGGCGAGAATCTATCAGCGTATATAAAGTGGAAGATAGGTATAAATCATTCAGTGAAGTACCATAGAAAGATGGCCTACTGCTTGGTTTCAATTACTTGCAACTCGTTACTTGTTGCTTATTCTCTTCTCCATCTCATCTTAGGATACGGAATTCATTACTAGTACTGGTACTGGTATATTCCAGTGAAGTAGCATACCAGGTTGGGCCATGCGAGGGCGGAATGTGCTGGGCCACGAGATCGACAAGGCCTGTGATGTCGATGAGCTGGGCCGCGGCCTGGTTACAAGTCATGGGCCCAGAGGTTTTGGGCTTGTCTTGGCAGACAATTGAAGCTTGCTCACTGAAAGAAAAAAAAATATGCCTCTCTCTCTCCAAAAAAAATGCTGCCGTCATTCATGTGGTTAGTCAGTCAGTCAGGTCTGGATGCTATTGCTTGCCATATTATCTTATAGCATTTCTGCTATTGTTTTGTCGCCCCTGCATGCACGGGGCCACGGGTGCCTATTTTGTTCTGCATCTTCAACACACACTCATATATATATTAGTCATGTGCCCGTGCGTTGCAACGAAAACTCATACTTTACACCAATAATTTATGTGCGATGAGCAATACTGTGTCTCAAACATATTATTCACTTGAATGTACAATTATAGAATGTTAAATGAATTACATATTACCACAGAGCTCCTTTCGCATTAGAAAAAAGAAACTTTTCTTGCATTGATATATATCGTGCCGCCTAACAAAGAGAATCAGTGAGAGCAATCATACATCGGAATATGCAAGTACACAAGAAACAATACATCGGAATATACAAGTACACAAAAAACAATTGTTATGATACGTCGGATGCATGACTTAGATTTACATCACCAGAATAAAAAACCTAATCAATATACAGAAGTTTTTGCTGCACTCCGTAGCATTTAAGCAACCATATCTTTAGAGCCTTAATGTTAGGCAACTAAGACCTTCAGTACATGGATTGCACGTGCAGCATAAGTGACAACAAAAAAGAAAAAAATGTCCAATTCCGATCCGAAGAACAAATAATATCAATGCGCATAGCGATTGAGCAAGTATATCTTTCATGTCAAGAAACCAAATCCATCACCAATCACAAGAGGTGGAACCCCAATAGTTGTTGTTTCAAGAATGGCATCGTTTACTCTGTTGCAGATCCTCTCAATCTGGATGGAATTAACCTGAAATTTATCATACACAATGAATGGATGGACCGCCAAATTCATCATACACAACATTTTATACCTTAATGCCGCCAAGGTTCATTGTGTCATCTGCACACCCATGAGCCCTATAATATCAAAGGGTTGCGGATGTCCCGTTGCCGCACGAACTGAACCCCATGTAGTCTTGGGCCCTCCCCGGGCAAACTCGATGCCATCCACAACATCCTGAAATACTACAAGCATGAAGGAAATGTAGGAACCGACATACGTTACGTTGTAGCATTGAATATCAAACCTCATACCTAAATATTTTGAAAGATAAACAAACACCGATTCTGGCATACAAGCCATTTTTAGAACTTACGTCCCTCTATTTAGCATGGATAATAGATGTCAACAATCTTTCCAATTCTCAATACAAATATTAACAATTACCAGTTATTCTCCTTTTGCTCTCACTGTGATGCAAAAATCATATAAGGTTAGACAACACCAATAGTCGAGCACAAAAACCAAAGTTCATATGTGACGAGTCAAGACTAACAAGGTTGCTTTTTTTGTGAGAGCTTGTCTTTAACAATGTAGCACTGTTGTGTTAATAGAATTATGTTGTCATCTAACTAAAACACCATATGATTTCCTTTTTTAAAAAAGATGCCAAACTGTAGTACTTTATTCAATTCTCACACGTTCCATTAAGTGGGTAGTGAAAAACACACCACTAACCAAAAATCATTGGATTCTCATTACAATTATGCGCACAAAAAACATATATCATCACTATGATCAAATATTCCAAAAGAGAGGTTGACACCTACTGGACTGATAGTGAGCACATCGTTCTCATTGACAAGCTTCATCTGCATAGAAGAACACTACATCAAAATCAACATATCAAAACTAAGACCCAAGCTGAGTACACGAATGCACATTAATCTTGCCACACTCACACATGTAGGGGATTAAGAATGAAAAAAAGAGAGAAGGAAGAGAGCACATGAAGGAGAGAGAGAAACCATGTGATGTTGCTGCTGCATGCCTCTGCCACCTCCTTAGCCATGTGCCACCACCACCACAAGAAACTGTTGATTGCCACCAAAAGCCACCACCATCACTGGAATCCGTCATAGTTGTTAAAGAGAACGGATGCCTCTAGTTCAATAGTTCAACACTGAGAGAGCAAATGAGCAATTACAAGTTAACAAAAATTTCAATCTAGTTTTGTGTACCATAGATCACTAGAAGTAGCTCAAAAGATGCAAAAGACTTGTTTTGTGTGTACATGAGGTGAGACATGGAACAAGAATTAAATAAAAAGAGACAATTCAATATAAGTGAAAATTTTACAGTTGTATATGTGTTTAGTCTTGTCACCTCAAACCCTCGATCTGACAACCCATTCTCTGCATTGCACGACAGAGTTAATTAACATAAAGCCTGAATATTTCATGCAATTATTGAGGAAGATACAAACGACAAGAATAAGGAATAAAAAGAGTGAACCAAGCCCATAGATCGAAATTAATGCAAGTAGTTTAAAGCTTAAACCCATCAACTGCAAAATCCAAGCTCAAAGCTATTATAGTAGAGAGTTATTTGCAAAGTCCCGATGAATTCATAACTCAATCTGGAAAACAGAAAGCCAGAAAACATATGGCTTAATTGAAAGGAAAACAAAATAGCAAACAGAGAAATGCTAACTACATGAACACCAGAATGACTCACGAATTTCATGGCCAGCCTTTGCAGATGCAGGATACAACACTTTACAGGTAGTCTCACTGGTCCTTGGAAGCACTAAGGCCAAAACTTAACCCATAGCTGACGAAGAAAGAAATGGAATAAGTGCCTTGTAGACTGAAATAGAGTTCGAGCCTTCAAGATATGTTAAGTCTTTAAAATGCATGGGTAGTAATTACATCGTATAAATTTCGTGGCAAGGTACCTTTGGAAGGAGAGAATGCAACCTCAAGGGATATATCATCAGATTGCAATGCTTCATAAAAAATTCTTGCAGTCCCTGCTCCAACAACTGCTATTTGCACCTTAGGACTTCCAGCAGCCCTGCTATTGAATTATTGTCTAATTTACGTCAAATACGCAGTCTTAGATGTTTGAGCTATTCTGGTGTATTCTTGTAGCATTTATTTGAGTGAAGGAACAAAGTTTCATAACAACTATAGACACGTAGAACGCATCATAGATTTGGTTATCCAACAAACCAATAACAGAACGTGTGCAAACCTATGTGCTGCCACAAGCCCACAACTTATGAGGAATGAATCGTGAATTGACGCATAATTTCTATTTGTAGCAACACTGCGCACAATAACTAGATATGTTTGAATCTTACTTCCATCCCTCAAGGAACACTGCAACTGCCTCAGGAGATGTTATAGTAATCCAGTCAAACTTTTCATTTGTAAAAACAGAAGACTAAAGTTACTAAACCATGAATTTTGCAGTTGTGATTTTCACAAAGTGAGTGTAAAGAGAATATCAGGGATGAAAAATTATAGTATCTGTTGGAGCAAATAGATGTACAAGGCAAGAATGAACAAAAAATGCAAAGTCAAATTGCTACAAAAGAAAGACTGGACCACCTACCACACAAGACAAATGAAAGCCTATCTGTATCAGGGCCTTCAACGTGCTTAATAAGAGGGAGCTCCAGAGATCGTACATTATGCTTTCCCTACAGAATCTAATTAGAAAATTGATGTGAATACTCGATTGCAACAATGTGAATAACTAAAGAGGAAATGCTTATTTCTGAACTTTTGGAAACTATGCAGTATTCTGAAAAATATTAGATCTTTTTATGATACTGTCTCAACCATAATGTAGGTTGGATCTTCTAAGAAAATAATACACGACTGCACAACCAATTCAGAAGATGCCTCTTGAAATTTACTTGCTTTCCATTTTCATCTTAAGATGAATGTAAATCGAACAAGACATTATCATAGACAAAAGTAAGACCCAAATACAAAACTATGTTTTCCGGAGCAGTGCTTTGTCTCCATCACACGGTAAACACCAAAGGCCCTCTCAATTCCAACCCCAAGTCCCCTATAACATAGCATCCAACATAGGCACATAGATGAACAACCACATTACTGAAAGGAGTTAGTAATTTTCAAAAGTCCCACAGATAGTCAGAATGTTCTAAAGTCTTAAGCCAATAAGCCATTAGTTTAACAGATAGCTATGGTCCACTTGAATACATAAAGGAGTCAGATTATAGCTAGGTTTGATTACACAAATTCTGACTCCACGGTCCATATTAAGCTATACAAGTTTAGAAAAAACAGAACTGGTCTTGCAAATTAGATCTAACACAAGCTCCCAGTTTAAGATTTGAAGAAGGGTCATGATACAAATAAAAGAATGCAAATCATGTCAACCTGGGAAATTTTTCGAGCCAAAATCAAGCAAAATCAGCAATGCAATTCATACACCAAGCTCCATATGAAATGGGTGAAAGAATGAATATGTATTCATATGAACGATTACTACTAACGAATAGTACATTGGAGTCTGCTCAAGTTTGTCGCTTCCCTCGATCTCTAACCGGTTTGTATCTGATTTTGGACATTTTCTCTCGATTTGGTAACTGATTTATTACCGATTTTTGTTGTTCTTCCCAATTTTGCAGCCGCGAACTATAAGTATTTGGAAGGCATGCACCAGATAGCATTCTCCAAAAATAATCAACTGGGTCAGCCAACCATGATAGCCAACAAATTCTACAAACACCTCTTTTCACCTCAACAAGCTGAACCTGATAATGCAGATAAAAGCTACCGAATCCTTCAAACACCCAACCATCTACTCCTAGCGTACACCATCAAACAACAGTACAGTACAACATTATTTCCATCTCCCCTATACCCTAATCAATGGCGAACCCCAAATACAAAATCAAAACAGGTACTTGAACAAGTAAAATAGTGTATGGATAGAAATGGTACCTTCTCCAAGCTCGAACAACTCAAACACTTGCTCGGCGCTGTTCACAATCTCCTCCCGCAGGCTGGCCATATACACACCGTGTTGTAGCAGCAAAAATAGAAATAGTTACATAACCTGTCTTGTAATCTGAAGAAAATCCAGATCATTTCTTGCACTTACATCCAAGCTTTCGTGAATCGGCAGCTTCTGGCTCCCGAGCGTTAGGAGGTCATTGATCTCCTTGTTATAAATCTCCATGTATGACACCCTCATCAGGAACTCACAGTCTGCAGCCTACCCCGAGACCAAAATCCAACCAAAGGTACAGAATAAAGCAATCTCAGTATCTAATTAACGAAAGTGTCATCTTGTTGGGCATTGGAGACCAGTATCTAACCTCTCGCTAGCGTCGAAGACGTCGCGGATGGCGAGCGGGATGATCCCTAGGTGGTCGTCGGAGCCGTTCATGGTGAAGGTCTTGCCGCTGCTGGTCTGGCCATAGGCGGTGCCGTTGAAGCCGTCAACGGCGGCGAGGATGAGGGAGCGCACGAGCACACCGTAGATCTGCGCGTTGATGGCTGTCTCATCGAACACATGGTCTTCAGTTCAGCACGAGAGGGGGGTTAGAGAGGGAGGGTTCGAGATAGGAGGAGGGAGGGGGTGGTGCTTACCGAAGGCGAAGGAGGCGCCGGGGATGGGATCGGCGCGGTGGAGGAGGGAGATGCGGGTGTCGTCGATGCGCCACTCGCGGTCGCTACCGGACGTGGAGGAATCATTGGAGGAGGCGGGGGCGGTAGGGCGAAAGCGGACGGCGACAGAGATCCTCTCCATGGGCGCGGAGGAGGACAGCGAGGGATCTCAGGGTGTGGAGGCGGCGGCTGAGGGGCGAGGGGATCGCGGCGGGCGAAGGCGACGTGACACAGATGGAAGGGAGGTACGGGGGCGGAGGCGAGGGGCGAGTGCGGTGCGAGTGCAGAGGGATGGGAGGGAGGGACGGCTGCAGAGGCGAGGGAGTCGCGGTGGCAGGCGAGGGGTGGCACGGAGGCAAGGGAGGCGCGGGGCGGATGGGGGAGGGTCAGGCGGCGGTTTGCCGTGGGTTCGCGGGTGGGAGGTGGAGGAGAGGAGAGGCGGCGAGGTGGAGGTGAGGTGAGAGAGAGGATCGCGGCGGCGGGCGAGGGGAGGGTGCGGAGGCTGGGAGGCGGGCGAGGGGAGAGGGAGGCAGTTGATGGTGAGGCGGCGGTTCGCTGAGGAGAAGTGGGGGTCGAAGTGGGGTGAGTCGCGGGTGGGGAGGGAACGAACCGTGCGCACGGAGAAACCGAGAAAGGAGATGCAGATCCAACGGCTCACATAGTATGAAAGAGGATGGATCCAACAGCTCATATCGTATGAAGGAGGACGGGCCGTCACTAACTCATATTTTTAAGTAGTAGAGATATATATTTTCACTGACTGTGGATGCTGGTTGGGTTTGAGCCAGTATAAGACTAATTGTACTCTGCTATTGGTTTCCATACTGCAAATTGGTTAAGTTTGCTCGATCGGGAAAAACGGGTTCAGAAAGACACTGTTTCCTCAAGCAAGAATGCAAGATGGACGCGAGTATTCTGCATTCAATAGTACAAGGGCGCGCGTGTTCTGACGATGCTACAGTTTTGACGACCACATTGGTTATACGTTGAGTCTTCGATCTATAAATTTTGTGGTTATAGAAGTTCTCTTTACTCTTATAAAAAAAAATCTATCCAGTTCTACAAATATACCATGTGCAAGTTCTTTTGGTTCTATTTCTGTGTCATGTCTTTGTTAGGGTGCCCATTCTCCGGAACCAGATTAGACAAAAAAAAATGAAAGTCCTGGTTTTAGGTACGAGTAAGACCAAGAAAATGTTTGTTCTGTACCAAGATCCAGTCCAGACTAATCAATAGCGATCACTTGGCACCCAAGCCTGGATCTTGCGAATACAGAAAAATCAAAAAAGTCAAACAGATATTACCCAACTCACTTTTGTCTCTCCACGATCGATCTGTACCGTTGCAAAGAGAATACACAACATATTATATCAAAGAAAATTTCATACTATGCAGTGAAGTCATCCCCAATGCATTGATCATCATCTCCAAGGCCAATAGGAACAAGACGCCTGACACCTAAATACAGAAGAAAATCAAGAGAATCGTGACTACAGGATTATGGTGCCTGTGCGTTGCAACAGAATCCGAAAAGAGGGTGAGATGTGGTCGTAAAATATACAATAAATATCAATTTTCTTCTATACACATATCAAGCAAAACATATCTATGCAAACTAATACATAAATCAAATCGTTAAAAAAAAATACATCATGTTCTAAAATCCCAAAAGCAAATTAAAGTCATCATTGTTGTCAGGTTATTGAAATGCCTCACCCATCACTTTCCGATTGCAACGGAAATGCACACTTTGTGCCAAAAAAATTCACATTTTTTATTACACTCATCGTGCGAATCTTACAAAGGAATATAACAATTTTTTTCATCATAATCTATTTCACAAAATGCTATCTGAATGTGCATGTCTGGAGGAGTTCCTATTTGAAATTATCATCAGTGCCAAAAGACCAATAGCCGAACACAAAAAAGGCCGACGTACACTCCATGGCTTACAAAAATGTGAAAATCCAAAACTTTTGTTCAAAGCAAGCATACAGTAGGATGCATGATTGGACTAAATAATGGTCATAAAAACCATTGATAAGAATTGTACATTGCCAATTCCCAACCCCTTGCACTGAAGAACGAAAAGAATCCTCACAAAAAAACTAAAACAATCACCGAGTTTAGTGGCATGACAACTAAATGAGATAGGAAAGCAAAGTGACATTACTATATTGTAGTAAACCTCTCCACTGAATTTCTTGAGCTCCTTGATAAGGCTAATATGGAACTTCTGGAGGGTCCTGCGTAGACGAGATGGCAAATGAATCACAAATGCTTTCATGTTCCCATTGACATTCATCTAGCTGCAAAACAGACACCATCACCACCGTCTTATGACAATGATTCCTGATGTGTAGCATAAGCACATAGACAACGTAGTTGCAGGGCCATCCAAGAGGAAGGAAAATTCCTGATGTGTTATTCTAAGGAAGAACGAGGAAGCATATCAGCCTAAACAAAACTACATGTCCCTTGCAAGATTGTACTAACTACTAAGGATGCCGATCAGTGGAAGTTAGGCATTACAAGCTTAAGAATGGAGAAGATTTATTAGGTGGATGTATCGAACATCAGCAAGTAATTTGAAAATAAACAACAGAGAACAGAAAGCACATGCAAAGACCTTTTTTTTTAGAAAGATTGGAATGCAAAGACCTTTCACGAATCGGGATTTCTATTGCAAGCCACTTTGTCTCACGGGGTACACGACTGAGAATTATAGAAGAATGACACAAAAGACCAAAGGAGATGACTATTACAAATGATAAGGCTGGGTTCTATTTTGAGCTAGTTGGAATCGGAAACTATTCCGAATTTGTAACAATGCTAATTGGAAAACTAGACTTTGTATCTTTAATCTTCTTTACATAAAGACTTGTTATGATCTGGGTGATTCTGGCGCTTGTATTGAAGACCCACAAAACTGTCCATAACACTTCCCCCTTCCTTTTGAAATAGCTCGTCCGCGAGCTGATAATTGGGAAACTCTTTGATAAAATCAGCGCGCTTCACCCAGGTTTCCATAGGCTCCTGCATTGAATCCAGCTGCCATTGAACCCGTAATTCCCACACACCTCAATTCAAACGGGCACGAAGAATACTGGCAGGTTGAAGCTGGACTTGGCCATGATGAAGGGGAGGCAAATTCGAAATATGTCCAGGACGAATGCCATGAAACGATTTTAGACTGGAAACATGAAAGATATTGTGAACGCCGACCTGTTCAGGAAGCTCCAAACGATATGCAACCTGGCCAATTTTGGAAATCACCTGTATGGGCTGAAAAAACGGGGACATAATTTAACATTGAAACCAGGTGCAATGGAAGCAATTTGGCGTTGATGTACCCACAGCCACACCCAATCGCCTTCTTGAAATTGTAATCCGCGGCGCTTGTTATTAGCCAAACTTTTCATATGTTGTTGAGATTGAAGCAACCTTAAACGAATCGCCTGGATGAATTCATCCCGGTCAACCAACAATTGTTGCACTTCAGGAACAGCCTCGACATCGCTTGTATGCTGTATTAATGGAGGAGGCTGCCGTCCATAAACGACTTCAAAAGGAGTGGCTTTCAAAGCGGAGTGATAAGACGTATTGTAACAAAATTCAGCCCAAGCTAGCCATTGAGGCCATGTCCTCACACGATTGCCACATAAACAACAGATATACATCTCAATTGTCCTATTAACCACCTCAATTTGCCCATCGGATTGCGGATGATATGCAATGCTCATTTGAAGTTTGACGCCGGTTAAGCAAAAAAGATCTCTCCAAAAATGACTAGTAAAATTTTTGTCGCGGTCGCTAACAATCGACTCTGGAAACCCATGTAGGCGCACAATGGTTCAAAGAATACCTGGGCTACTGATTGAGCCGAAAAAGGATGACTCAAAGGGATAAAGTGAGCATATTTCAAAAACATGTCGAATAACTGATTTGTGTGCAACCTTAGGCAACCCTTCGATGAAATCCATACTAATATCAGCCCAAACTCGATGCGACACCAGAAGAGGTTGAAGCAAACCTGCCGAATGCAACTGCTCAGACTTATACCGCTAACAAGTGACACAATTGCCAATAAACACCTAAAGCATACGGCGGCCTCCTGGAATAAAGAAGTTGGCTTGTAGACGATGCCACGTCTTGGCAATGCCCTCATGACCCACTGAATGCGCAATGGAAAAGATATTTTGAACGCCAAGGAAGTCAGTCGGCACAAATATGCGATGACGAAAGAGTAAAAACCCATCCACAAACTCCCACTCATCCGATAGAGTACCAGTATCCCATTCGGTACGCTTGTGGTTCCAGGAGGGATGCATTTTGAGTTGACGACGTAGGTCGTCGTAGTAAGCAAAATCGGCCGACGAAATTGTATGCAAATTGAGATCCTCATGTTGACACGACAGTGCATCTTGTCAGCTCGCCGGTGTCTACACACGTGAAAACACCTGGACACACACACGAGCACACTGGAAAAACTCCAAGGAGAAGATGAACACACAAACGTTTTGGTGCTGTCCAAACTTCACAGCTTTTCTGTATTCTTCTCTCTTATTTGTACTCACAAGTAACAAGTAACTGAAGCACTAATCACCCCATGACTCCCTAATGCAGAATTAACTAGCATGCATAACTAGCATGCACAACGTGCTACTAGTAACTCTCTACGGGCTGCTAACGCTACGAATAAAAATGCCATGATCAACGGCATTCAATGCACGGCATGACTGCTGCTTCAGCCAGCAATGGACGCCATTAAAGCCGCTAATGCAAACAGAAAAAACTGAAACAATCAATGTGTTGCATGGCAGTCAGTTACCATGCAAACAAAAATAAACAGATGCAATCAAGGATTAATCAACAAACACCCCCTAATCCTTGATGTGTTTTCTTGATCTCGATAATGCCAATCCTTGTACGCAGCTCCTGGTACTTACGTCGTAAACGTTGCCGGCCATGTCGCTATTGCTGTAGCCGACAAACCGTGGCTCCTCCAACTTCTTCACGTAATGACAGCCATAGCTCCGTATACCAGCAATGTACTGGAGTATATGCTTGACTGCACCGCGTCGCCTGGTGTCGCACCCAGACCATGGCGGCACCGTGCTTCGGCCGTGCTGTGCCACCGGCCACTGAGACGTGCGCCATGCGTGCGCTCCCATGTGCGGCCCTGCCAGCCTGACGCCGGCGCTTGCCGCACCCCCTGTGAGCGCCCTACAGGCCGCCCGCACCAATCGTGCCGCCGTGAGGCCTTTCGCGCTGCTCATTGCACCGCTCATCGCGCCTTTCGCGTCACACTCGTGCCACCCGTCACACAGCTGGCCACCGGCTTGATTGCCCACCGCACGCCGCCGCTCCACGGCGCCTCCGCGTGAACCTCCAGCAGCGCGCCGCCTCGGCGCCTTCGAGCATCGCCGCCTTGTCTTTGCGCCGCGAAACACGCGCTGAGCGCCGTCACCTCTCGCACATGCCGCATGACCGTCACGTGCGCGGCCGCCGCCGCGCCACTCCGCGCGGTAGCCCCTTGGCTGCTCGCACTCTGCCGCGTCACCGCGTGCCGCCACATACTGCCGGGTCCCACGCCCGATGCGCGTGCGGTTTGTGCAATGTTGAGGGTAAGCACATAGAGCCGGTTGCGAGTGCGGTTTACCCGCGCAAGTATGCGACGCTGCCGGTCGCGGATCGTGAGCACGCCATCTTGGATGAGCGTCTTGTAGCCGTTCTCGTCGAGCTGCCCGAGGCTCACTATGTTGCTGCGCAGATGTGGGATGTAGTACACCCCCGTCAACGCAAGGTGCTCCCCGTTCCGGCAAGTGAATAGGACGGTACCACGCCCGCGTATATCCACCACAGAGCCATCACCGAACTTGACAGAGCCGGTGACGCTCTCGTCCATCTCCGTGAAACTTGCCTTGCACCCGGACATATGATTGCTGGCACCAGTGTCCAGGTACCAAGCGTCGTCATGGGCGTCATCCTCGCGCCCTAGATGCACCTGCGCGTGCACCTTATTGAGTACCACGTTAGTAACTGCGCCCACAGAAGCCTTGGTGAGCGCGCACACCTGC
Organism: Ampelocalamus luodianensis; assembly: GCA_036346255.1. NCBI lineage: Eukaryota > Viridiplantae > Streptophyta > Magnoliopsida > Poales > Poaceae > Ampelocalamus > Ampelocalamus luodianensis. The sequence continues at coordinate 55,926 of CM070626.1, forward strand.
GCCATGAGAAGCGTAGGTTCATCGTCGCCGTCTTGCGTCAGGTGGGCCTGCTCGATACGCTTCGGCTTGCGGCAGTCCCTGGAGTAATATCCGTACTTATCGCAGTTGTAGCACTGAACCCGTGACATGTCACGGCGCACATCGGACGAGTCACCGTCCTTGCCGTCATGCCCGCCTTTGCCGCGCCCATGACCACGTGGCTTGCCATGATAACGGTTATCACCGTCGAAGGAGCTATCACCTTGCTCCCTCTTCTTGGTGCGTGCGATGAGCCACTCCTCGAACTCTTTGCGAAGGACTGCCGTTGGCTCCTCTTCGGATAAGAGCAACGCGCATCGGTACTATCGGTGTCGTCGCGCCAGATCGCTGTTCCACCGCGAAGCCGACCGGTGAGCTCCTCAACTGACAACGTGCTTAAGTCCAGCAACGTTTCAATTGCGATTGCCACCTGGGTGTACCTAGATGGCACAACGCGAAGGAATTTCTTCACTACCTTCTCTTCTTCCACCGTGTCGCCGAGGACTCGAAGGTGGTTGACGAGGCCCGTAATTCTCATGGAGAATTCATCCACCGTTTCTCCCTCCTTGAACTGGATGTCTTCGAACTCCTTGCGCAGCTGTTGCGCGTTAGCCTCGCGGACGCGATCCACGCCCATCCTCATCATCTTCACGGCATCCCATGCCTCCTTGGCAGAGTTCTTCACAGCCAACGTGGACAGCATGTCCGGCATCATGGCTCGGAGGATGGATGCCAAGGCCATCATGTCCTCCCTCTCGCCGGCGTTGCCTGGATCGATTGCCGCCCACAATCCTTGCGCCCTCAAGTTCACCCTCATCACGAGAGCCCAGTCGGTGTAGTTCGTCGTCGTCAACATGGGGTAGACGACCGATCCCGTCATCTCCCTCACGACGCGCTCCTACACCACCAGCTCGCGTCCTCCCCTTCGTGTCCTGCTCTATCCGCGCTCCCGGGGCGGAGTACGTGACCCGGACTGGGATCGCGAGGCCATGGTAGTCAGGCTCTGATACCAATTGTCAGCTCGTCGGTGTCTACACACGTGAAAACACCTGGACACACACACGAGCACACTGGAAAAACTCCAAGGAGAAGATGAACACACAAACGTTTTGGTGCTGTCCAAACTTCACAGCTTTTCTGTATTCTTCTCTCTTATTTGTACTCACAAGTAACAAGTAACTGAAGCACTAATCACCCCATGACTCCCTAATGCAGAATTAACTAGCATGCATAACTAGCATTGTCGGACCCGGATTTTCTAATCCGAATCCTCTGTGAAAACACTGTGCTATTCCCTGGATCAGTAGATAGCACTCACAGATACATTGCTGAATCATTTCATACATGGCGTAGAACCATCCTATTCATTAATTTAGCACAACAAAGTTTACATAGACCTCGTCGGGTCGAGTTTTACAATACGGGTCAGACATGCCAAATTGATTACATTACAAAAGCGAAAGCGACAACGGAAGCAAAAGGGGTGAGAGCACATCTCTCCACAGGCAAGCGACTAGGGAAACCCGTGTGCGTCCGATATTAACCAAGGCTTGGATAATATTGGATGCACGCAAGTACCAATGGAGTCAACTGGACTGGGGCGAGACTATAACAACTAAAGACTACACTACGCTTCATCGTCTCCTGGACCTCCAACTTCTGGATCCTCGTAGTAGTCGTAATTTCCAAGATTTCCTGCTTCCGAGGATTTGGGGGGGGAGAGAGCGAGGATGAGCACAACTTCCGTGCTCGCGAGCCAATACGCAATGCAATAATATACATGCAAAGGCTTAACAAGGATGGCTCGGGTTCTTTTATTTGCTAAAGCAAGGTTTTCTAATATCATAATTACAAATTCCTAGCACTTAGCGTTTTAACAAATTGTATTTTATTAAAGAGAGTAATTGTGCAATAGTTGATATCAGCAGAGGTTCCCTCCATCGGAACTCTACCTGATGCTTGTTTTGATTGGGGCTAACCCCACATATTAACATCACTGAGTCTGAAAACTCAGGTAAAATCCAAACCAGGGCTAGGTGAGCCCACCACATTTTCATACCACCCACAAAGGTTTTTGAAATAGAACTAACTCAAGTTAAGTTCCCATGTCCGCCTTTGACCGTAGGCACGGCTATTCGAATAGTTTATTACACTCTGCAGAGGTTGTACACTTTACCCACAAGAGATAATCATCCGGATATGTACACACGTTTAGTAGACATGTGAATCGGGAGATCATCACAAGGCCTTTACAATGCATCCAAAGAAGATTAGTTACACCCGCTAAGGTTTCGTCTTCAAGGGTTACATCCGTTTAGATCCGTTAACCCTACCTAGACCCCTCTTGCGCCTCTTAACGACTTACGTCGTGCGCCCGACACCCTTCGCCACGAGGCTTACGGCGTTGCAGACATCTACCGTGCAACTCGATCGAGAGATACAAATTATTTAGCCAGTTGTATTTTACTGGACTTGTGGTTGCACTTGTTTTACACGGGAGGTCATGACAAGATTAAGTCCTTAGGGTTGTCCAAGTGGTTCATTCCACATACCAACCACAACACAACAGTCCTTGGGCTACATTAGCACCCACTGCTGTACCATCCATCACACCAGCCGCCCAGACAGGGTAATAGCAATTTAGGGTTTTGGAGGAGTAAAACCAAATTACCACATTTGTCTCAGTCATGGACCACCAATGACTACCCAAACCATTTTCATGTTTGAAGAGATGATGATTGGGACATTTTAGTGTCCCGGTACTTAAGCAAGACTAGCATGTCGCTTAAGTACGACCTATAACTAGTATTACCATATAGTTACTAGGGTGACAATGGTTAAGGGATTCAAGTTGTCAAGGATGACATAATAATTGATTATTCATCAAATGGGTATTTAACTATCTTAAACTTTAACATATATTTGTTTAAAGAATTAAAGCATGCAATTTGCTATTTTAAAAGAATATAATTTGCATAAAATGTAGGCTCAATATGATCAAAGTATTGACTCGCCTGGGATATAGGCTAGAGGATCTTGATAACCTTGGGCTTGATCAACTTGGGGATCTCCGGCGTCTTCAAATCCTAGTCGGACGAACGTACCGGAAAAAGACACGGACAAGCAAAAAGAGTAATTAAATACAAATGAACAACAAATGAACTTTAAATTAAACAAGACCTATGCCATTAGCAAGATCTTGAATTAACAAATTTTTAGAAATTTACTTTACAATTTTTGGAGTTGAAATGGGGGAGTTATTAATATTTGAAGTCTTACTTTTAAACTAAAATAGAAAAGGAAAAGAAAATCGAATAAAAAGAAAAAAGGAAATCGGCCCGGCCCACGGCCTCACCAAACAAACGCACACAGCGCGCAGCGCGCCACTGCGCGGCGCGCGCGCCCGCGGAAGAAAAGGGAGGAGGGCGGCCGAGGGGGAGAAAGGGCGCGCGCGGCGCGCCGGGAGGGGGAGAGGCGGCGCGCGTGGGGAGGGGAGGAAAATGGAGGCGCGCGGGGCGCGATGGCGGCCGAGGGGAGAGGAAGGCTCGGGGAAGCGCGCGCCGCCGGGGGAGAAGGGGGCTCGGGCGCGGCGGCGAAGACGTCAACGGAGGGGAACGGGAGGCTCAGGGCGCGGTGGCGAAGCTCACCACGGCGGCGGCGACCGGGGCGACGACGACGACGGCGGCGGCGACGAGGTAAGCCTCGCGGCTTTTCTTCTTCTTCTTCTTCCCTTCTTCTGGCTTTTCTTCCTCTCGGGTTCTTCTTCTTGCTTGGGGGGGGGGAGGGAAAATGGGGTAGGGGGGACGGAGGTGCCGGGGCGGGGCTTTTATAGCCGGCGAGGAGAGGGCGGGGAGAAGGGGGGTCCGGCGAGCGGCGCGGCTCGGGCGCGCGCGTGCGCACGGAGGGAATGATGGCGGCGGGGGTAGCGTGCGCGTGGAGGTGACAAGTCGAGGGCGTCGGGGAGGTGCCGTGTGCGCGGTGACGTCGCAGCGCACGCGAAGGGGGGGTCCGGCGAGGTGGCATGCACACAGAGGGAGCACGCGGTGGCAGGCGTTGACAGAGCATGCAAGGGAGAGGGGCTCGGCGGGGGAGAAGAACTAGGGGGGTCCGGTCCGGCGGGGAAGAAGGAAGAAAGAGGGAGGGGAAAAAGGGGGCGTTACAAGCATGCACAACGTGCTACTAGTAACTCTCTACGGGCTGCTAACGCTACGAATAAAAATGCCATGATCAACGGCATTCAATGCACGGCATGACTGCTGCTTCAGCCAGCAATGGACGCCATTAAAGCCGCTAATGCAAACAGAAAAAACTGAAACAATCAATGTGTTGCATGGCAGTCAGTTACCATGCAAACAAAAATAAACAGATGCAATCAAGGATTAATCAACACATCTGCCACAACGTTGTCCTTGCCAGGTTTGTACTCAACCGTAAAATCATAGCCAAGAAGTTTCATAATCCACCGGTGTTGCGGCACCGTTGTCAAACGTCGATCCAAGAGATGTTTCAAGCTATAGTGATCGGTCTTGACCCGAAACATACGACCCCAAATGTACGGACACCAATGTCGGACAGCATAAACAAGCCCAATGAGTTCACGTTCATAAGCGGAAAGTTGCGCTTGATGAGCAGCTACCGTTTTAATGAAAAATGCAATGGGTCGGCCCCCCTTATGTAAAATGGCACCGAAGCCTGTACCCAAAGCATCACAGTCAATTACAAAGTCTTTGGCAAAATCTGGGAGTTGCAGTACAGGAGCTGCAGTATGATCCTTTTGAGCTTATCAAACGCGGCGGTGGCTTCCACCGTCTAGCAAAAACCATCTTTGCAGAGAAATTTGGTCAGAGGAGATGCAATATGTCCAAAGTCTTGGATAAATTTGCGATAGTATCCGGCAAGGCCTAGGAACCCGCGGAAACTTATTCCTTGTACATGCATCCATAAGATATCAACAAAGAGAGAGGATTACCTAAAACTACATCTTATGTTCATCTACTTCTTTTGGTTTGTGCTTATCGTCAGCAACATGACCACAATATCCTAACAAATTAACCTGTTTTCTGGAAATTCTTGCTTTCTAACGGGTTATAGAACTAGACATATCAAGTACTCGTCTCTTATAAAGAAAATAGCAATTAGCTTATTCAAATTATAGTTGCAAGAGTGAATCAAATAACATCTGTTTAGAAGCTGGATTGCCTTGTGAGCAAAACCACATAACAGAGGTGAAAAAAAAACCCTTTTATTGGAGAGCATACTACAAACGATGATCTATGATGATAATACGTGGAATGATGTAAGAATGATCTATGATGATAATACGTGGAATGATGTAAGGCCCTTTGGTTTGTTCGAGCAGCTACAGAAGTGATCAAAACTGTTGTCAGGAGACAGTTGATTACGTGTGGTTAAGTAACTCTTAAAGTACATGATACAACACCTCTGACTGTACAGAGGCCAGTGTTAGAAATGGTCTATGTGCAATGCCTCATGCTTCTCCAGCCTACCTCCCAGTCTACCCTCATAAGGCTAAGTTTTATGAGAAGATGTATCAAAAGTTCAAAACTCGCAGGTTCGAGCGTCCTCCAGAATGAACAAGCAGCGGGTGTTTAAGGTATAAGGCAGCTCTCAGCTCTTGTAAGTTGTAACACCTCCTAGTCTTCTTGTCACCATATCTTAGAACAACCTGCTGCTGCTATGCAGTTCAATCTTTTCGTCACCATCAACAAAGTTCCTACAAATTTTGTGCAGCTGATGCTCCTGACAACTGCCATTACCAGAACCAGTTAGAGCTGGAAGAATTGCAAGCGAGCTGCTAGCCCATCAACTGATGTGAAGAATGGCATTACCAAGCTATTGGCCTCAGGAGCGTCTTAAAACCGTGCAACAGGACGAAGACAGACCCCTTCGAAAGGAATTGGTTAAATCTAAGATTTTCATGCACAGACTTCATGACATATGTGATATCTTGTTAGCAACTTAGCATCATAAGAGGATGCCAGCCTCTTTGCCCAGAGACTCTCTTCGGGTGACCAAGATATGGTGGAACCCATTGTTGCACACCATCTCAGGTTCAGTAAGGCCGTCGCGAGATGTTCTTCAGTTGCTTCAAATGTCTTCATGATCCTTAATTCAGCGTCTGGCTCTTCACTAAGGATTAGATCTTCTAAAACTACACCTTTTTCCTTAAGAATGCTGGCATCCTCAGATATCATTCTCACACTGAGGACTTGCAATGCCTCAATTGCTGTATTGTACCATTCAAAATCCACATAGGCACAAAATGTGTACCAAAGCGTTGATTGATCAGGTTGAATTTTTGCTTGGCGAATACACTCAACAATATATTCAACAACATGAATCTGACCCTGTGAAGAATGTTCAGACATGAGTTTAACTCCAACATTATTTTGGGAAAGAAGAGTAAATCAATTTTATCATCGACGTACTTTTTTATTTGCCTCTGAGAGTATTGTATTGAAAAGGCCTATGTCAGGCTGAATTCCTTCAATTATGCATATATCCAACAGATCCAGTGCCCCTTCAAAATCCTCTTTTGCTAATACAACCTGTCATGGAAAAACTAGACCTCAAGTCAATGGATCTAAAAAATTCAAATCAACTCAAACAAAGGAATCAGCACTGTATTAATTCAAAAAAAATGTATAGTGAGTAGTGACAGCTCTGCACTTAACCAAACTTACCTTTAGGAGAGATGTAAAAGTCAAAACCGTAGGACAGAAGCCATCTCGGAGCATCAAGGACAGTAAAGTACTGGCTGATTTGATACAAGGCAACAATTTGCAGCACTCTATCATGATATTATAAATTGCAATATTGGCTGGAAGACCACATGATCTCATGATCTTGAAGGTTCTAATTGCTTTGTGAGACTGCAAACCAGAAAAAGGTCTATCAAATTCAACAAGACCAAATGTTCCATTAAAAAAAGTCCAAGCATCAAAAACAGCCTCGAATGCATGATTTATACTCTCCAATAAAGAGGAAAAATAAGCACAATTCATCATTTCATCACAACAATAAGAAACAGTAAAAGACAGTAAATACATACCTCCTTGGCATTAAGCAGAGAATACTGTTGGATTTAATATGGGCTAGGCCCAACTTTAATTCTAATTAAATCCTGGAAAATTCCAAAGGCCCATGTGCATGTGCTAAACCTTTTTAGTCCCATATGGAGAGTTAAAGGGGAGTTACACCAATTTATAAGGTGGAACGTGGGAGTCCTCTTGTGGAATTGGAGAGAGCCAATACACGTGCGCGCTCACTCGCCTCGCCTCGCCTCGCCGAGCCGTGCCGTGCGGTGCGGTGCGGTGCGGTGCGGTGCTGGTGCGGGTGCGTGTGCGTGTGCGTGTCGCGTGCGCTTGTGCGCATACGAAGCGTGTCGGTGCGTCGCCGCGTTTTCTTTATCTATTCGAAAATCGAAACGCACCGACTCGCAACAAAACGGCTGGCAATAATTGCGACTGTTTCTGGTCTCTTCATCAAATAATGGCTGGCAGTAACGGTTGCTGTTACTAGTGAGTAATGGCGACCGTTTCGCCTCTTGACTAAGCGATGAATGTCGCCGTTACTAGTGAGTAATGGCGACCGTTTTCGCCTCTTGACTAGACAAGAATGGTTGCGGTTACTAGTAAGTAATGGTGATTGTTTCGTCCGTTGTTATATATAGTCATTATCCGGAACAGTGAGGTTCTCCAATTCTCTCCACGAAAGACACCACGCTTTTTGTTGTCGTCTCCGCGATCTCCATCTGGCGAGACGCAGCGTGTACGATCGCGACCGGAGAGCAGGCCTCCGAACCCTCGTTCTTGAAGGCTTGCACGAGCAAGGGCGAATAAGGTTTTGGGGGCGCGCGCGATCGCCGCCGCTTCCTCTCCATTCGACTCTCGCACGCCTACAACCGTGACGACTACTACGCGACGCCCATCGCACGACTACTTACCACTACGCCATGACAAACGCGGCGATCTCACAAAGACTCCGGTGCCGCTTCTTCCACTACTCGCTCCTTCCACGGATGCGGGTATGTCTATTTCATATGTATTTCTTGGTTAGTAATATTACTAGTTGTTACCTTGAACATCGTGATAGATATGCTAGTTTCGTTCTTACGGATATTAGTATGTCTATAGTGTTCTTGCTTACTTGCTTTGTGGAAGTGGCTAGAATATTCATCATGTTTTATCTACTATATTTCTGGATTAAAGTAATTCGAAAAATGCTCTTATTCTCAACAAATACAACACAATGCTGTAGAGATCACTCTTCTGATAAGGATTCATGTTCCATAAGACATTCTCAGCTACATTCAAGTACCTCAGCATTTCCTCTATCATCCCCTCAGCTCCAAAAGCTCGTATCTGAAATAGCATAAATTAAACATCAAGACTTGCCATCACTGTAAGAACTAAGAAGCATCAAAGATCATACTGACAAGTGATCTTAGCAATCAAAACCAGAAATTTTGACAAATAACATGATGATATTTCAATCAGTGAACTGATATTGAGTAGGGGTGAAAACAGATCGAATACGGACGGATAATGGCTTTGCCATATTTTTTTCATATTTTTTTTCCCGGATTCGAATACAAATACCCCGGATACAAATACAGATACGAATAATATCGAATATGAATACGGATCGAAACGAATACGGTCGCGGATATTTTTCGGAACATGAAAACCCCTTAAATTGTATGCCAGAAATTAACGAAAATATATAACTAGTTTATTTGATGCAAATATTCATGAATTGATCATCTTTTCAGCAACCACACATAAGATTGGCACTAGCAAGCTGCATTAACTAGTTCATCACAAAAATAACACTTAGTTTACCATATTTAGCTCATAAGTTATAACTCACAAAGTCATAAGTCATCACGTATTCACACTTAGTTCATCACATATATAAAACTTAATTCACACTAACATCGATCAAGCTGGATGGTTAATCTATACGCAAATGACTGTAATATCCCAAAGTATGCTACCAAAAATAAAATTAATAAAGTTATTATTTTATTGGATTTTCTAAGATTTAAAAGAGTTTTCTTGGTTAAAAAGAAAAAATAATAAAATAAAGTTAATTATTTAATTTTCTAGTTTTTAATGTCAAAAATAATATTTATTGAGTTTTATGGAATTTTATTGGATTTAAAGTGAAAAAAATAATTAATTTCTTGAATTTTCTGGATTTTAAAGAGGTTTTTACTATTTTTCAAAAAATAAAAAAAATTTATGTGTAAAAATAAAAACCAAATTTAATTTGAAATTAATTTTATTAAGTTCAAAATAATATAAGGAATTTCTATTATTTTTTCTAGAATTTTTTAGCTCTGTTTGCTATTTTCTAAAATGCTATTTGATTTGTTGCATTTTCTGAAATTCGAAAATCAATTAAAATCTCCTTTTCTCTTTTGGGCTGGAATTCGGATATCCATCCTTCATCTTATCCGGATAATCCGTATTCGTATCCGCCGGATAGCATGGCTACCGTATTCGTTTCCGACAGAGAAATCCAAATTCGTTTCCGATCCAAGAATTATCTGAGGGAAATCCGATCCGAGACAATCCGAATCCGTTTCCGTCCGGATCGGTCGGAAACTATCCGATCCGTTTTCACCCCTAATATTGAGGACTAGCTGGTGAGGTCTTGGGATATGATATCCAAGACTTTCACTAAAACACCGGTGATATGCTAGTTTGAACATATAGCACAAGCCATGGTCCAGATTATCATTAGATCAACACACACAGACAATATTCTGGAATGCCATTCACAACCAATTGCTTCCTACTTCCCTAGGCCTGGCCCAGCACACCCATATTAGCAAGTATGTGCTAGTCTTACATACAAACGATGAAACAATTGGGAAATCCTGTGCAGATAAAATTAAGCCTTGCTTCCACTTATCATTATAACAGATTAAATACTGGAACTGACACTGGGATGCGCAGGATAACATCTAAAAGCTTCTGCAGCAGACTGTCAACTAATCCTACTAATGTCCATTTTCAGTGGACCTAAAACAATTATCTAATATTCACTAACCAGCACCTTACATATAGATTTCTACAGAGCAACCTCGTTATTCCCACTTAGACTCTAGCTTGCCTAAGGCCTCTAGATTTGTGGCTCGCTTGAGGACCATGTCACCTGGTGCTAGTGGGCAGATCCTGACCTTCCTGATGTATGTTTGCGTGACACCTTTGGTATATTTTGCCATGGTTGATATGGCTTGTATGCAATGTTCTTCGAGGAGGTTGAGGGAGATCTCCCGGCCCGCTGGGTCGCCATTTCTAATGTTCGGAGGGAGTTGGCAGTGAATTCCCTCGGGGTCATTGCTTCTTCGCCGAAGAGGAGTTTGAACAGAGAGAATCCTGTGGCCCTTGTTAGTGACGTCTGGAGTGCCCATAGGGCTTTCTGGAGTTCCTCGGGCCAGTGCCCCTTTGGCAAGCCCACGAGGGGCTTTGTGAGCCCTGCCAGCAGATTGCCATTGGCTCGCTCGATCGCCCCATTGGACTCAGGGTGTTTGACGAAGGCAAAGCATATTGTTGTTGCTAGACCTTGGCAGAATGCTCTAAATGACACTGAATCAAACTGGGTGCCGTTATCGGTGATGATGTCGCGTGGCATCCCATATCGACAAATGATGTTCCTCCAGGCGAACTGCTGTGTTGTTGTGGTTGTGATTTTGGCAACTGGCTCGGCCTCCACCCATCTGGAGTAATACTCGATGGCGACAAAGGCGAAGCAGATGTTGCCCTTGGCCATTGGAAATGGTCCGATGATGTCGAGCCCCCAGCGTGCGAAGGGCCAGATCAGAGATAGGGGCTGCAGTGGGGCCACAGGTGCCTTCGAGCTGTGGTTGGCCCACTGGCATCCCTGATAGTGCTGGACGAGGTCTTGTGCATCCGTGGAGCTTCCTCTGTCCACGAGGACGCGTTTGACTTCAAAATCCGCTATGTTGGCGGGGATGACGAGGGGGTCCTGATGAGGGAAGTACAGGCCCCTAGCATCCTTAGGCGCTAGGTGGCCACCTTCCGCCTAGCGCCCAGGATAACCTTGGATTTTTAGGTAGGCTAGCTGTAGATTCTGAGTTGGGAAATATTTGAAATGCCCCTGAGGCAAGTGATAGCTTGTTTGATGTCGTTTAACGACAATTAACGGCAATTAACCATAATTGACGACACCTTATGACAACTACTGCAATTAACAACAAATAACGCAATTGACGACAATTAACACAATGGACGACAACTACCGTAATTAACGATAATTAATGACAATTGACCGTAATTAACCGCAATCGGTGATAATTAACGATAAAAATTATTACAAAATAACTATTGAAATAAACAATTATTACATAAAATAATTATTGCAATAAACAACTATTACATAAATAATTTATTTATAACAGAAAAAAGACAAACAAAAAAACGGCGGCAGCGGCCGCATCGGGGAGGGCGGTGGGAGTTTAGAGGAGGAGGATGGGGAGGGTGGCGGCGACGGCGAGGAGAAGTAGGAGAAGGGGAGGGAGGCGGCTAGGTGGAGGAGGAGGAGGACGGGGCGGCGGCGCTCGGAGGAGGAGGAGAAGGGGAGGGCGTCGGCTGCCCGGGCACCGCATGCGGGGAGGAGGAGGATGATGGGGGCAGGGGCGAGGCGGGTTAGAGGAGGAGGGAGGAGGACACGAGCGTGCAGGGCAAGCTAGGGTTAGGGTTCGAGTGGGGGAGGCCGGTGGGGGGGTTTGTGCAATGACAAAAGCGGGTAAATACCTCCGAACTTTGCAGGTAAATGCGGAACGGGGGCTGCGGGAAGGTACGAGTGGCGGATTTCGGCTTCCGGCTTCAGCTTTCAGCTTTCTCACGTTATACGCGACTTCCGGCTTTGAAAAAAGTCGTTGCGAAAAGCCACCCGTTTTGTACAGCTTCCAACTTTTTCGAGCGAAATGCCGAAGCCATCCCAAACAGTGCCTATATTTCGCTTATTTTTGAAGCTCTGTTCGACTTCCGAAGTGAACCCGCAGATGGACTTAGGCCCGCTTTGCCCTGCTGACTTTAAGATCAGTGAGGGTAGTACAGGGGACTGCAAGGAGATCGCTCACTTCGCCGCCCCATCCCTCGTGAGGGAGCTCTTTTGAAAGACATCCCCCCAAGGACATGTTCCAGAGTATAGAGGTGAATGTCGCAAAAGTTGGCTTGCCCCCTGCTTCATGAATACATGATTTTTTGTTTTATTATTATTATTTTATATTTTCATGTTGCGGTTACTCTTGCAGACCCTGATGCTATCACGGGTGTTGGACGGTGACATTTCGTAAGGCTTTGCTGAGATCCAGAAGCGGATTGACGCGGAGCACACCCAAAGCGAGGCCCTAGGCACTGAGCGTGATGCCCTCGCTGAGAGGGTGAAGACCCTGGAGGCCCGGGTGGCGAGGCTCGAGGAAGAGCGTACCATCTGTCAGGGCGATGTGCAGACTCTACTAGGTGTCTGAGCGGTGCTCGAGGAGGAGGTCCAGGCGGAGCGGGAGCTGTCAAACTCCATTGTGCTTGCGACCTGGGAGGCCATGGAGGCTACCGAGGGCGCCGTGGCGGAGCTCGGCACCTTGCCTCCCCCAAGGCATCACAATCCGGTGGAGACGCACATCACCCTCGGGCGCATTCGGCGCACTGGGGAGGTGTGTCTTCTGGTAGCCCACGCGTATGGAGACCATTGTGCAAAGGTGGCCTAGGTGACAACCCTTGCTTCCTACGACAAAGCGGGCTACACTCACTTGTATGCCCTTGCTACTCGCTATGTCGCAATGGCGAGTGCTACGGATGTTGCGGCCGCACAATGCTGGTCACAGAAGGTTAGCAATGTCCTCATTCAAGACTTTTGGGGCTCGTGCAGTCATGAGTCAGCGATGGAGTCCCTCCATGCAGTGCAGGCCTGGAAGGCAAAAGGGAAGGTTCCAGTTGAAGCTCTGGCGGAAGGTCCAGAGGTCGGCTAGAGGGGGCCACCCATGGAGAAAAGGTGTGACCCTCCGCTCGCTTGAAGTGGCCCCAACTTTCATATTCTTGTAACTAGATGCTTAGCCTTTGTAGCTGCCTCCCCCTTGTTCTGTTTTTCCTTCGGGGTTTATGTAATGAAGAGGTTAGGGTGAGAGGTTTTGCTCGTTTTGTAAGTACCTCTACTTTTGAATGAAAAAGTTTCGTAAACCGTGTTGTCCCTTAATGCTCGGTGTTTATTGCATGTTGTTTTTATTTTGTAGCTTCGTGGTGTGCTCAGGACGAGCCGCTCTTGTTTCGATCCACAACTCGACGAGGGCCTCGCCCTTTCTAAGTGTGGATGACTAAGGTCACTGTCCCTCCGTGAGGGCCGAAGGACAAGCGCAGTGTTCTGTCTATTTGGCCCCTGCAGTTGTGTTACCAAGGCATTGTATGCCATGGTGCAAAGTGGCAACGCTGGAAACTGGCGAACCCAGACGATTCCATGGAAGAGTTTTGGCTCTTCCGTGAGCGCAAGGCAGCGTCGGCACGTGAGGAGATACGAGCTTTTTGGGAGCACCGAGGCCCTACAACCACGTCTGGGAACCCTTTGCCCTCGTTTGCCAAAACTGCAGCTTCATCGGCAGACTCCCGCAAAGGGTCATCTGGGTCATGTGATTGGAGCGCGGAGATAGAGTACCTAAAATTCATGGCTACCGGCCCGTTCGATGAGGAGCTGCTTGAGTGGGTGCTTCGCACGGAGGTGTGGGATTTTGTACCATAGTCATTTGCCCCGGCCTGTGTTGTGGTTGCGATTGCGTAAAAGATTTTTTTTGGCAAGGCTCCCTGGTCTATGTACCATATGTATGTTGTACCTTGTATCTCATGTATATTGGAGTGATGAATAAAGCAGTTTTTCTTAGCACTTGTTCAGGCTCCTGGTCGGAGCCTTGCCATTTTCCCAAGGCGGGGTTGGGGGGGTACTTTTTTGGATAGGGCCCCGGGGAAGCCCTAACTTTTTGGCAAAGGGGGTGAAGCCTAGAGTTTTTTAGGTAGGGCTCCAAGGAGCCCTAACTTGTTTTTTTTGTGAGGAGGGAGGCGAGGCCTAGCGCCATCCCTCATACTTTTTTCAGATAGGGCTCCGGGGGAGCCCGAATTTTTGTGAGGGGAAGGCAAAGCTTAGCGCCATCCCCCATACTTTTTTATATAGGGCTCCTAGGGAGTCATAACTTTTTTTTGGTGGGGGAGGTGAAGCTTAGCACCGTCCCCCATACTTTTTTAGATAGAGCTTCAGAGGAGCCCTAACTTTTTTTTTGCAGGGGAGACAAAGCCTAGCACCGCCCCTATACTTTTTTAGATAGGGCTTCGGGGGAGCCATATTTTTTTGCGAGGGGGGAGGCGAAGCCTAATGCCGCCCCTCCATACTTTTTTAGATAGGGCTCCAAGGGAGCCCTAACTTTTTTTTTTTGCGGGGAAGGCAAAGCCTGGTGTCGTCCAGTACTTTTTTAGATAGGGCTCCGGGGGAGCTCTAACTTTTTTTACGGGGAAGGCAAAGCCTAACGCCACCCCCATACTTTTTTAGATAGGGCTCCAGGGGAGCCCTAATTTTTTTGCAAGGGGAGGCGAAGCCTAGCGCTGTCCCCCATACTTTTTAAAATAGGGCTCCAAGAGGGCCCTAACTTTTTTTGCAGGGGGAGGCGAAGCCTAGCACCGTCCCCCATAGCTTTTTAGACAGGGCTTCGAGGGGGAGGCGGAGCCTAGCGCCGTCCCCCACTTTTCTCATGCCTGCAGGGGGCATCGGTGTGCACTTTTTATACACTCGTGCCTGCGAGGGGCATCGATGTGCACTGGGGTCGAAGCCCATGCGCGGCGTCTGTTTATACACTCATGCCTACGAGGGGCATCGGTGTGCACTGGGGCCGAAGGACATGAGAGGTGTCTGTTTATACACTCATGCCTACAGGGGCATCGGTGTGCACCAGGGCCGAAGGCCATGCGCGGTGTTTGTTTATACACTTCACCTCTGGGAGTTAGTATGGCCCATGTTGCCCTCTTTATGTGAAATGGCCCAAACAGTCATACACTTGCTTTTGTACATGCTTGTGCCATTTAAAGAACGGCTAGCGGCGATCTTCTGGGCGTAGCCGGTTTTTTACAGTCCTAGGGATAGAACTTGCAGAGGCTTTTAGTGTTACATGTGTGGTCTAGCTGTTGTCCCTCCGGTGTCGCGATGTAGTAGGAGCCTGCCCTTGTGCTTGGGGTGATGATGTATGGCCCTTCCCACTTAGACTCTAGCTTGCCTAAGGCCTCTAGATTTGTGGCTCGCTTGAGGACCATGTCACCTGGTGCTAGTGGGCAGATCCTGACCTTCCTTATGTATGTTTGCGTGACACCTTTGGTATATTTTGCCATGGTTGATATGGCTTGTATGCAATGTTCTTCGAGGAGGTTGAGTTAGATCTCCCGGCCCGCTGGGTCGCCATTTCTAATGTTCGGAGGGAGTTGGCAGTGAATTCCCTCAGGGTCATTGCTTCTTCGCCGAAGAGGAGTTTGAACAGAGAGAATCCCGTGGCCCTTGTTAGTGACGTCTGGAGTGCCCATAGGGCTTTCTGGAGTTCCTCGGGCCAGAGCCCCTTTGGCAAGCCCACGAGGGGCTTTGTGAGCCCTGCCAGCAGATTGCCATTGGCTCGCTCGATCGCCCCATTGGACTTAGTGTGTTTGACGAAGGCAAAGCATATTGTTGTTGCTAGACCTTGGCAGAATGCTCTAAATGACACTGAATCAAACTGGGTGCCGTTATCGGTGATGATGTCGCGTGGCATCCCATATCGACAAATGATGTTCCTCCAGGCGAACTGCTGTGTTGTTGTGGTTGTGATTTTGGCAACTGGCTCGGCCTCCACCCATCTGGAGTAATACTCGATGGCGACAAAGGCGAAGCAGATGTTGCCCTTGGCCATTGGAAATGGTCCGATGATGTCGAGCCCCCAGCGTGCGAAGGGCCCGATCAGAGATAGGGGCTGCAGTGGGGCCAAAGGTGCCTTCGAGCTGTGGTTGGCCCACTGGCATCCCTGATAGTGCTGGACGAGGTCTTGTGCATCTGTGGAGCTTCCTCTGTCCACGAGGACGCGTTTGACTTCAAAATCCGCTATGTTGGCGGAGATGACGAGGGGGTCCTGATGAGGGAAGTACAAGCCCCTGGCATCCTTAGGGCCGAAGGTGATTGGCATCTCAGCATAGCGTGGTGGGCTAGAGGTAGGATACATCACGACGTGGTGGATCTGTCGAGCGTATGTGCGTCATTGCCTTTTTGATGTTATGTCGAGTGAGGATCCTCCTACGATAATGTTTATGATCCTTTGCTGGTTCTCCCCGGGGTCTCCTTCTATGCGGGGCCTCACAGGTGGAGCGAAGAATGGGTTGCCCGTTCCCCTCCTGTCTTCACGCTCGGCCGGCTATTGACCGCGTTTCGTGTAGTCCTGCATGGCCATGATGGTGCGGCACTCCCTGGTTGTGTGTGACCCTTCACGGTGAAGGTCACAGAATAGCGGAGGGCCTCCGACACCAACTAACGTGTCTGGTTGCCTCCCGTCATTACACCCTCATCCCCAGCAACGGCCGCGACCTCTTCGGCCTCCTCGCCTCCCCCTTCAGGGGGTTGGCCGCCGTTTACGTGGTAGACTTTTCGCCCCTTCTGGCGATAATCGTTGGCACGTGGCTTGGTGGTTGTCCCTGTTGCGGTGGACGAGGTTGTGTCCTTCCCAGGTGGGCCACCCGGTGTTGCTGTGGGGGCCGTTGGGGCCCATGCTTCCACCATTCGAGTGTTGTCTTCCTCCTCCCGAGGATATTTTTCCATTTTGTCGAAGAACTCTGCCACCGAGTGGATGGGCTTGCGAGCCAACCTGTCTGATAGGGGGGCCCTCTGAAGTTCGCATGTTGCTGCGTTTATGATGGTGGTCTCATTGACCCCCCTCACTTGGCACTTTACCTTCGCGAATTTTTTAAGAAGCTGCGAGAGACTCGCCTGGGGCTTGCTTTATTGCAAATAGGTACCTCGTGTCCTTTGGATCGATGTAGTTTCCCTGGAAGTTGTTGTGCATGAGGTCTTGCAGCTGCACCCACGTGTATATGGATCGGGGTGGGATGGTGAAGAACCATGTTAGGGCCATGCCCTTGAGGGCGAGGGTGATGCTTTTCGCTTTGGTGGCGTCGTCTCCCCCGACTGCCTCGATGGCGGTTTCATACACCCGGAGGAACTCCGAGGGGTCCGTGCATCCTTCGAAGGGCGTGATGTCCAGCATTTTGAAGCTGGAGGGCCACCGGTCCATGTCCAGCACCATGCTCAATGGGGAGTTGGGGTCCCCCCGATGTAGTAGAGCCGGAGGTATGGTTGTATGTGCTGACACGGCGACCTCTACTCCTATGGTTTGCCCCTGCGCGAGGGCTGCAAGCCGGGGTGTGGCTGCAAGGGCCATCTCCGCCAGCCGTTGAAGGCCCAACATCTCCCGGCGGAAGTTGTCTAGTTCTCACTAGAGCGCTTCGTAGGCTTCCCTGGTTACACCCGTTGCCCCAGGCGGGGTATGGCCCATCAGGTGGTTCCTAGGGAGGGATGCTTCAGTGGGATATGTGTTGCTTTCGATGATGTCTCGAATGTGTGGAGTTATTGGCCTCCTTTTCCGTGGCTCGGGTGGTGGCTGTCGCTGCCACGGTCCTACTTCACTTGACCTTTGGGGTGCTTGGAGCTGAGGTCGTCGTGGCTGCTTCGGCTACTGAGACCTTGGGCGTGACCTTCCAAGGGGCCATGCTGATGCCTCAGAGCTTGTGCTTCGTATCTTTCCTGTCGAACCCCATGGACGACGTCAACTGTCGTAGCAAGAAAGATTAGACAGTGGAAGAAAGGGACCCCTGATGTCTACACGAGGGACCGGGGGATCCTCGAAGAGGGGTCAGTTGCCAGGAGTAAATGTGTGATAAGTGTATACATTGTCCCAACAAACGGGTCTTGTTTATTACATGGTGGAGGCAGCTATTTATAGCTTTTCGACATGGTACTTGAGATTACGGATCTACCCCTAGAAAGGTATTGCACCCGTAGGCGTTGTAGGGACTTTTCCTACACCTATGCCTAGCCTCCGGCTCACGGTGGCCCTCCTTAGTCTTGGTTTATCTAGCCAATACACCCGGTCCACCTACCTTCTCCTCCCTTCACAACCCGCGGGGTGGCTTCGGGACGAGGGGCCCCGTGGGGTATCTTCTGTGGTTCTTTGGGGAACCTCTTATGGCCTTTGAGCCTCCTTCGAAGGGGGTCCTTGTGGTGTTTGCCAGGTCATAGGGGCCGGGTGGGGTGTTTGCCGGGTCATAGGGGCCGGGTGGCCACCCCTATGACAGGGATAGTTCTTGTATACAACCCTAAGTCCCTAACCATGCAAGATTCTTATTCCTTTGCATAAGGTGTATGATAATGAAACCACATTTTGAAGTGTGCATGCAATAGTCTAGTGAAGACCCGCCCTAGCCTCTAGGCAATAATAAAATTGGCCTACTAGTGACTGTCTCTGGTCATCTTATATGTTGCGTGTTATCACGACAAAATGTACCATTGACTTGACCTAAAAAAATAAGTGTGTGACAAAACTGACTAGTTCGGTTGTTTCTATGAAGAAATGGACTAAATGTTACTCTATTGGCCGTAGAAACTTGTAGAAATGATACGTAGACCTGACCTCGCTGCAAAACTTCAAGCGTTGAGACAAAGTGAATTGGATGAGTAATTGCATTGGTGGAATTTTGTATTTTGGCCGACGTAGAAAGCACTTCGAACAGTTCCCCATCAGGCCATCACCGACTTTACTTTGTGCCCTTGACATGATAAAGAGGAGTTCTATTCTATCCAATAAGGTTTTCAAGTAGCTCCCCGCTTGCTAGAGGATACAAAAGCCAAAATGTTCAAGAAGAATGACAAGTACATGCATGTTGGAGAAAGCATAATGAGAGACAGTACAATTCTAGGACAGATTGGTTGGTACTTGGTAGCAATGCAAAGGTGAACTTACATAATTCCCCCTCCTCCCAGCTGAATTAATTCCGCTTGCATTGAAGGTGCATCCTTATAGCCCATGTCTGTTTATAGTCAGATTTCTTAGGAGCAAAAGTGGATATATTCCTTTTTAAATTTTGTTGGCTTTGATATATGCCACTATAGGACACTTTTGCGCCCTAACTCTTCCTCTTCCCCCCTTTTCTTCTTTCCTGACCACCTCCAACCCGCGTTGTGGCCGTGGACACCCTCTTCCCCTGCCACCACCGCCAACTTGCTCCTTCTCCTCTGCTGACGACGTCAGCCATGAGCACCGGTTACATTTTGAAAGTCCTGCGCCCGCCATGAGCTTTTACTAGTATTTTATACTTTTAAGAACTTAGACAACACTACAAATTAATTGAGAGAAAAATTCACATAATTACAACTTTAGTGTCAGAACTAATTTCACATAATTACAACTTTAGTGTCAAAACTATCAAGGAACCGAGTTTGAATTTTGAAGGAATCCATGATTAAGAGACGAAACCACAACTCCATCACACTTGAGGCAACCTAACAACCCGAGCCCACAAGTCACAGACACATGCTGAAGCTTCTGTGAAATTATTGCCTTACTGTATTGATAACCCAAAAGAAGTATGCATGAAATTTTTTTGCCCAAAAGGATATTCCTATAATCTCGAATATCTTCTGGATTTAGAGAAATGCTTTAAGAACACAAATCTTAAATGTGGGCATATTTGTAAAGCCACAACTGTGGATAAGGAAAAAACTCTAAGAAGTTCTATATAATCATTTTTAAAAAACAAATTCTATAAAAAATAAGTTTAATCCTACAATAAGTCTAAACAAGCCTCTATCCAGTGAATGACCACTTGTTAACTAATTAATGAACACTAACTAACTAGTGAAACTTTCAACACGACTTTGAAACTTTTGTTTTAAAAATTCAAACTTTCAACTCAAATTTACAAACTTGAAAACTTAGTAATTCTAGCGTTCACACCTAGGTAGTGAAAATTTCAACTCGAAAGCTTGAACTTTCAACATGTGTTTTAAAGCTTTCAACTTGAATATTTCAACATTCAAGTCGAAATTTCCGACTTTTAACTTATTAATACTAGTAGAAAAAGTTGCCCACTAGTTAATTAATATTTACTGTGAGAACCCTGACAACTTAAAGTAAGCTAAATGATGATAAAAAAGTAATTTGCAATAAAATAAACTCATCAACGCAGTAATACAAACAAATTGAACACATAACAGATCAATAATATTCGGGTTTACATTATCAGATTTAACAAAAGGATTTCCAAATCAAATATACAGCATCGTTACAATCGTTAAATCAAGTACAAGAAATTCATTACAAGCGAACATATAACATTAATACAATATCTGAAATAATTACAAGAATACATTACAAGCGGAAGTGAAACACTATTGTAATCACTAAATTAATTACATCAGAGCAAAATAAGAATTACAACATTTGTTTAACTACAAACTAAAGTCTGACATATCACCGAAGCTTGTGCATCCTAGTCCATGCATTGCCAGCCAGTCGCACCCTTCCTCGGCCATTCCAAAACCCTGGCCGCATTTCCTTTGTTGCTAAAAACCAAAAACCAGTAGCAAACCAAAATCGATAAAGTAGAATTAGAGTAAAGAATGATTGCCGTCAGGTCGCATCAAGATCCTCGAGGTTCCCAGACCGACCAAGGTCAGTCGGTGTCCTCTCACTTCAGTGGGTTTTATCACCCGACAGTTATAGAAAATGTCTACCGACTTACCTTTGCCGCAGAAAATTCGAGGAACCGAGAGAGAGAGAGAGGGTAGTGTGTGCGTGTGTTGTGTGCTTGTGTGTTTGCTGTGTTGTGTGTGTGTGTGTGTGTGTGTTGTGCTGGTGCGGTGCGGTGCAGTGCAATGTGTGCATGTGTGTTCAGGGCAGTGCTGTGTTAGGTGTGTGCTGAGTAGGTTTAGTGATTGAATGTGTTGTTGGGTTGGTTTAGCATTTTGCGTTAGTAGTGCGAGTGCGTATTTCGTACGGTAAAATGCGAGAGCAGACAACCAGCATTTTTAGATAAATTTTTTTAAAATAATATTATTTTAAAAGATATTTACAAAAATAAATAGTCGCTCCCAAAAATTACAAAAATATATCCCTGTCACCAGTTCAACTGGCGACAAGAACCTATCGCTAGTTGAACTGGCGACAGGGACCCTGTCGCCACCCTGTAGCCGGTCCAACTAACTATCGCCAGTTGAACTATCGACAGGAAGTTGGGCAGGTTCCTGTCGCCAGTTCAACTGGCGATAGATTCCTGTTGCCAATTGAACTGGCGACAGGAACCCGACTATAAAAACCCCAAAAAATCAGTGTTGAATTCATTTTTATTCCAGAAAAAAACAAGAGAGAGTTCGAGAGGGAGAGAAGAAATAGTAGCGAAGCTCGCGGTTAAATCGCATGAGGAGAGAGATTGACAGAGCATCGGTTTGATCGATCATCTTGCGGTAAATTTTTCAAATCGTACGTTACGTCCAAACCTTGTAGGTTAGCAAACAAAAATAGCGACATAGAATTGAGTAGGTTAGATAAATATAGTCGAACTGTGTAGTACATATTTTGAGTTGTGTAGCGACATAGAGTTGAGTAGGTTAGATAAATGTAGTCGAACTGTGTAGTACATATTTTGAGTTGTGTAGCGACATAGAATTGCGACAATAGCGACATAGAATTGAGTGTGGTACATAAATGTAGTCGAACTGTGTAGTACATATTTTGAGTTGTGTAGCGACATAGAATTGCGACAATAGCGACATAGAATTGAGTACGACACTGGTTGACCGCTGTAGTAATATAATTAATGCAGGAATTCTCTTTTAAACTAGGAGAACTGCATGACACATTTTTAAATTGTGAGATAAACACGGAGTAACTGATTAGGTCGAAAGAGCTATGAGAATATGTGTGCGCGGTTATTATTTTGTTAGTGCGCTGTTATTATTGTGTTAGTGCGCGGTCAATATCTTGTTAGTGCGAAAAATACCATTTAAACTAGAAAAATAGAATGACATGTATTAAATTTGTAAAGAAAATTCGTAGTTGCTACATAGGCTATGTAAAGACGCATGAAAAAAAATATGAACTTTGTTTTTTGCTGCATTTTTAGGTATGGCAGACGTGAGTCACTACTAGTTGCTTGACCCAGTGATTGACACGCGTCACCGTAGCCGCCTCAGTACCGTGCTCCCCCCGGAGGGCGAGGCGCCGATAGAGCTTGGGGCGTTCGCCACGCACCCCATCGTGGCATCGAGGTCGCACCGAGACCGATTCGAGGCACGTGAAGTTGTGACCTTCATGCACTCAATCGCGGTCTGATTATTTTGCGTTGACTCCTGTTTGTTCTTAATCGTTTGGACGTAGGTTGAGAGCGGTAGGCCTCCTTCCACTAGCGAGGATGGTGGAGGCGACGGGGGAGGATGAGCAGGGACCGCGTCTTTGGTCGACGCCCAGGCGCTCGCACGGCCGCCCCGCCGACGGCGCCGTTGACCGCTGGAGGCCAGAGACCCGCACGTTCCACCTCCCGTGCGGGGAGATGGCGCCGACGCTGCAGGACATGAGCTACCTGACTAGGTTGCCCTGCGCAAGCGCTCCGATGGCGGCGCGCGACGTCCCAGCCACGTGGCGCACGAACCTCCTAGCCAGGTTCCACGATGTAGCGGGTACGTGGAGTTCAGCAGCCCGCACGGGTGTAACATCCCAAAATGCTGTTACCAAAATAAAATAAATAAAAGTTATTGTTTATTGGATTTTCTGAAATTTGATAGAGTTTCATTGCTTTATTTGTTTTCTTGAAATTTTCAAAGTCAAAAGTGAAAGTTATTTGAAGTTATTGAAGTTTTATTTGGTTTAATCTGATAAATAAAAGTTTAATTAATATATATAGTATTTTCTGAGTTTTTAAAAGATTTTTCCTAAATATTTTAAGGCCAAAGTAATTTATTTTGCAAAATTAATAGCCAACTCTAAGTTGGAAATAGTTTTATTAAGTCCAAAATAACTCTGAGAATTTCTGTGAATTTTTCCATAATTTTTGGAATTCATTTGCTATTTTCTAAAACCAAATTGAATTATCAGATTTAATTAAATTGTGAAATCAATTAAAATCCCGAGAAATGCCCTTGGGCCGAAACCTCCTTGGCCCATCTCCGTTTTTCCTAGGCTCCGGCCCATCTCCATTACGCAGCCGCCCTCACCCCTAACGCGCCAACCGCTCCCCTCTCCCTCTCTCTCTCTCCCCACCGTCCGATGTTAATCGGACGGCTAACCAACCTCGAGCCACGTCACCCTTTCTTCCTCCTCCCCTTCTTCTTCGCGTAACGCCGCACCAGAACCGCCATTAGCGCTCGAGAAAAGCTCCATCTCTACCGTGATTTCCTCCCCTTCTCTGCCCCGAATCGCGCGCATTGAAACCCCCGTATCACGCCGCCCCATTCCCGGTCATCTTCCCCAATCTCGCACCACGTTCGCCGGAAATCCGCGATTGCCGCCGCGGACCCGCGCCACCGATCTCCTCCTTCCGGCCTCCTCCGCCCCTATAAAAGGGAGCACGAGGAGCCCCTCGACTCACTCAACCTCTCGCCACCACCCACTTCCTCTCTCCCCCGCCGAGCTCGCCGGAATCCGAGTTCTCGTCGCCGCCGGCCGCAAGCTCGTTCTCCTCTGATTCCGGCACCGACACCGCCTCCCTGCCGTCGCCGTCCGCACCAACGGCATCGCCGCCACCTCGTCGTCCCCGTGCGCACCCTTCCCTGGCCTAGAGACCACCGGAGCCCGTCGCCGCCGTTGAGCCCGCACGCGCCGCCGCTCTTCACGTCGCCGACGGCTGTCGCTGCGTCTCCAGGTGACCAAACCGAGCGCCTTGTAACCCCCATGTCCTCCTCTCTCGCTTGGCACCCTCCCAGCCCTCGCCGGGGAGCACCGCGCCGACGAGGTGGTCGCCGTAGCGCCGCCGGCCTTAGGCTGATGTGGCTCCGCCACATCATCACCACCTCGGTGCCACCTCAACACCGGGTCTGACGTGGCTGCCTGTGTGGCGCCACCTCACCCGCACACGCCACATCTGCGCAACACCCCGAGCCAAAGGCCCCGTGGACTCGGTCCATGTGAGCCATGTCTATGGCATGTGAGGTCCACTCGTCAGGAATTATTTTAATTCCTTTAATTCTGAAAATCTCAGGGCTGATGTTAGCTTGCACAATAAATGGATTTTCCTTTAGAAAAATAAATCAAAAAAATCAAGAAAATCCTTTTTAGGGTTTTAATTAGGTTTAAATCTTCCAAAGCCAATATCTTTTGCATCCGAACTCCAATTGAGTCCATTCAAATTCCTAAATTTGTCTAAATTCAAGATCTAGCTAACTAAACCAAAATTATTTAATTTGGAGTTCATTTGAATTGTTATGTGAATTTTATTTGAATTTGGCTTATTTTCACGATTAGATTTCGACGACTTCGGAGACTCAGATTTCAACGCCGTTTGAGAGCAGCGTTCAATCAAGCAAGGCAAGTTATACCCTTGATCATATTGATCCCATTATTTTAAATTATTTATATTCTGTTTTAAATTATTACTGCATGCATATGTTTATACAATTATTTTAATTCCCTGTTTTAATTGCCTAGTTATTCCAATTTTCCTTGTATGGCCAATTTGAATGTTGAACGTGAATACCTTGTCACCATTAGACAAAAATGGTATTAATCATATGCTTAGCCAATGCTTAGATCAAATCTTGTATTTGGGAAATTTTAGCCAAATCTTCTAAATTTGATTTAAATTGGGTCTATGGTATTGTTTTACTATAGAAGGTTTATAAAATACTTTTACTTGGAAAATAAAATGAAAACGGGTTTGGAATTGGGCATAATGGATGTTTGGTGGGTGCATGTTCATGCACGGGCTTAATCTGGTTAGGGTTAAGGCCCAGGGTTATTTTGGAAAGTTGCCCAAGTCAGTTAAGGACCGGTCTTCGAGCGCATGATGCTATGCCTTATCGTACTACCACATGTCCTGTGTGGGTGGGACCTGGTCAACTAATTTGCAACGTTTCATTGTTAGCTGTGCCATTTGGGTGTGTGGGTGTCGATTAGACAGTATTCCCACTTGGCGCAAGAGGGGACTTCTGGCGGATGGTTAGTCCAAAGGAAGTGGAACCTTAGCGGGCATAACTACTTTGGAATGGCGCATTGTAAAGGCCTCGTGATAATCACTTAGTCGCACACCTTCGGAAGTGTATCAGACGGACATTGAAAGTTGATTATCTCTTGTGGGTAAAGCTGTACAACCTCTGCAGAGTGTAAAACTATTCGAATAGCCGTGTCCACGGTTACGGATATGCTAGCAGAACTACTCAAAGTTAGACTTTGGTTTTGTTTGAAAAAGACTTCTTCCAAACTGGTTTATCCAAATGGAAATTTGGGCAGGAAGCCTTGTGATAGGAGGGTATCCTTCACCATTCTTGTGTGAATGTTATCTGACTATAAAATTGAGAATTTATAAAACTTTCTTTTTGTAGTTATAAAATAACAGCTTTGGAACTTAGTACAAGTATTTAAAGGAAATGCTGCTTTACACAAATAAACCAATAAGCCATCCTTTGTTACATCCGTGTATGCATGTCATTATGTTATTGACGGGTGTAACTTGAGAGCACGGAAGTTGTGCTCATTCTTGCTTTATGCAAACAAAATTTCAGAGAAGGACTTCACTTCAGGTGTGGAACATGACGACTAGGCCGCTACCCCAGTCGATTGCCTGTGGCAGATTAACTAAACCCTACTACATCTTCGTCTTCCGCTATGTTTATTTTATTATTGGCCTGTAAGCCTCTTTTGTAATTTAACTCTGTTGGTATTTATTAATAAAGTCGTGATATGAATTTGTTACCATATTTGTTTACTGTGTGAACTAGCGTGATCATGAGACTAGTTCAGAAATGCACAGAGGATCTGGGATGTTAACCCCGGGTCCTGACAACGGGCCCACGCTGAAGTGGATCTGCCAGTTCTACGTAAGTGTTCGTAACTATTGTTCTCTCGCAACAATTCGTATGTGAACCTTGCTGACATGTACGTGTCTTCTTGCAGCCCGAGCGTATGGCGCAGAATGCAGGGGACGTCGCTGTTAGGAGGCACTTGGAGGCCAACCTGCTGTGGTTGTTCGGGTGGGTCATGTTCCTGGGCTCCCACGGCGACAGCGTCGACAAGCACTACATCCGGTACGCGCGTGAGGTGGCGGACTCATCGATCGACCAGATCCCGAAGACCACGTGATCCGACGATCAAACTTTTGACAACGATTTGAGCAAACGAGCTAGCTTTTTAGGACGATGTGACCAGACGAGCTAGGTTTTTAGGACGATGTGACAACACGAGCTAGCTTTTCAGGACGATGTGACCAGACTAGGCGGCTTTTCAGGACGATGTGACGAGACGAGGCAGTTTTTCAGGACGATGTGACCAGACTAGGCAGCTTTTCAGGATGATGTGACGAGACGAGGCAGCTTTCAGGACGATGTGACCAGACTAGGCAGCTTTCAGGATGATGTGACGAGACGAGACAGCTTTTCAGGACGATGTGACCAGACGAGGCAGCTTTTACCAAGACGAGAGCCCCGGCTATGGCTCCATCCACTGTACCTATAAATACAGCGCAACTCGTCCAACAAGTCCACAACAGCACCACCAAGTAGAAAACATGGACAAGGAGAAGGAATGGGAGAAAATCCGCAAACTTTTAAAGGATTTGGTGTCTCCCCATGAGACCACCGCTCGCTATAATGCCGCTAGTCTGGAACCTTTCACACACAAAATTTTTACAGAACTGGTGGATCTGAGGAAGCTGCCTCGTAGTACGCCCAATAGTGCAGGTCGAGCGCGACTTCACCTATGCCGCGAACGCCCTCCGGAAGGGCCCCCGATAGGGGTGGCGCCACCCCTATGCTGGTGTCGGGACGCCTACAAGTGCGTCAAATCAACCGATGAGTGGACCATTGGGCAGCGCTATTGGTGCTGCCCAAACTACACCATGGACTACAACGAAGGGCATCCGGTAATGAAACCGTATTTCATGGTACCCACCGCAGTCTCCGCCACCCCTATGCGACTTCCGGCAGTGGATCGACGACAAGATCCACCCCTACAACATGTGGTCGTTGCTGAGACGGAAGAGCTGGGCCAGGGAGGACATCGAGACCGTGAAAGGCGCTCAAAGAGTTGAAAGTCGAGCGAGCGAGCAAGGTAGGCGGGACGAGCGGCGAGGAGCGAGAGCGTGAGCATGTGAGGCGACTGGAGGCCGAGAGGGAGCGGAAGAGGGCCATCGCGGCGAGAGCTAAGGCGCAAGGCGAGGAGTACAACGCCGAGCTGGGCCGCAAGGGTAAATGGCAACGTTCCACTCAGTAGTTCTACCATATTCCTCCACATATCCCATGTATTTCAATTTTCCTAAAGGCATGCATGTACCGTCCTCGGTTCGTTGTGCTACGTGTCATGTAACCCCCTTGTCCGATGAAATGTCATGTTGTTATCATTGCGTCATTTCCCCAAAGTTCTCCAACGGTGCGGGAATTCCCGGGCGCATTATAATATCACTTGCCTTCGTACTTACGAATCATTAATCCCTCGATCGTCCTCGAAATTCCACACAGGACTCAGTCTTATTCAGGAAAAAGAGAAGGACACAACTGAGAGGAGGTGAAAAGCTAGCGAAGCGGTGCTCGTCCAGTTGCCCACCTCTCGGGTAATTTTCTTAACAGAACGGATTACATGATTTTTGATGTACTGTTATGTAGTGAAGTCCGTTTTACATACTTTTTTGTGGGCTATTTAGTTGCACATATGTAGTTCATCGTGTAAGTGTTCTTTACACTGCAGTGCGTCAAATATGTCTGACGTCGTCAATTTTAAAATTTACTACGGCCGAGGGACTATTATGGAGGGTCCCGAGGGAATTGATTTGAGTTATTTCCAGTCAGCAGACATGTCCCTACCAAGACCTGAGCAACGTACGTTCGGCGCTGTGATGCGGTGGTTGTTCCACACGTTCCAAGTGGACCGTGATGTGTACGATCTGACATTGAGTTGCCTTGCCCACGTATTGGGAGTTAGTGCAACTAAAGGGAACAAATTCATGGCGGTCGTATGTACGCATGGCGAGGGAGAGGGGATGGAAATTGGTCCTTCTGGTCCAGGCGTATGCAAAACCCACTCCAGCATCTGTGTCAAAACAAGTAGGAGTTGCTGACACCGAGAAAGAAATAGGTGACTCCAGCGCGGCGCACACAATAGCAGAAGGGCAAGAGGTTGCTGATGTCGTTGATGAAGACTATGCCGAATTACCTCATTCAGTGAGACAAGCTAGTTGCCTTGCTGACGAGGGGGAGGAGCTTGAAGACCTGGTGCAAAGGATGGATCTCGAAGACCAGGACTACATGGCATTGTCCGAAGATGAAGGTTCTGATGACGATGATGATGCGGACCAGCAGGCGGTTCCATCCGAGTGGAACACATACCAGTTCGAGAACCTCGTCATCAACGAAGGCTCCTATGTACCGTGGGAGTACGACCAGAGCGAGGTCAGACTAGGAGCTACGTACAAATGCAAGGAGGCCGTGCAGGATGCGGTCAAATTCTGGGCATTGTCGGTGCGTCGCACATTCACCGTCGTCAAGTCTACCCCAAGATGCTACGACGTGAAGTGCGGCATAGAGGGATGCCCTTGGAGCGTGTACGCATTTCAGCCCAAGTGGGACACCTACTGGAAGTGCTCTATAGTGGTCCCTCACACATGCATCGTCGCTGAGTCAGTGCAGTCCCACCGGAACCTATCATCAGGCTTCATCGCCAATCTCATGTACGGTGAGATCGTGGATAACCTAGATTTTGAGTTACGATCCATCATTCGGGCCATTGAGGCAAGGTTCCAGTACACTATCAGCTATGCCAAGGCTTGGAGGGCAAAACAGAAGGCATTGGAATCAAGGTTCGGCACGTTCGAGGATTCCTACCACAACCTCCCTGGGCAACTCCGAGTCATACAAGACATGAATCCCGGCACTCATGTCGACATTCAAGATGCCACGCATCCGAAGTGGCCTAATAAGAGGGTACTACAACGAGCATTCTTTGCCTTTGGTCCATGCATCAATGCATTCTGGCACTGTCGTCCAATCTTGTGCATCGATGGCACGTTTCTGACTGGGAGGTACAAGGGCCAGATACTGACTGCAATAGCGACGGACGGAAATAATCAAGTTCTTCCCGTGGCATTCGCTTTCGTTGAAAGCGAGAACACAGATAGCTGGCTGTGGTTCCTGAAGAATGTGAGGATTACTGTTGTGCAGGACCGTCCCAACGTATGCCTCATACATGACCGGCACACAGGCCTGCTGCGTGCAATAACTCAGCTACAACGAGGAGAGAACGCACCACTTCCATGGCCGGATCTACAGAGCAGGTGGTGCATGAGGCACGGGGGTGCAAACTTCTATAAGCGCCCGCAACAAGGACTTGATGAACCTATTCAGCGCTCAGGCAACCGTAACAGCAGCGTAAGTTCGAAACACTCTGGAATATTCTAGACGACTAGACCCAAACCCACAGAAGGGAGGCGGCGAGAAGGGCCGCCCCAGGCGCTGACCAGGCCCCCGAAGCATTGCCACAGCTACCCACAGACGCTCCTAGTGTCACGAGGAAGACAGGGGCATAGGTCAAATGCTTCTCAGACTGGATTGAGCACGAGCCTAAGGAGAAGTGGTCGCTACTACATGACAGGGGTGGTGCTCGATATGGTATCATGACAACCAACCTAGCTGAGGTCTACAACTGGGTCATGCGCAGCGCCAGGTGCCTCCCTTTGGTTGGTATTGTGGAGGCAATTATCCACGGTACCACAAACTACTTTGTTAATAGATGCAGCAATACGTCGCTCACCACAACAAATGACAGAGTACTCTACTCCACCATGATCACCGCATACATGGAGGAGAATAGCAAGAAGGGTGAGATGCACCGGACATTCAACATGGGCACGAGGGAGCTTCGCTTCGAGATAATGTGCGGGGATAAAGGACGTCGCGGGACTAACCGCGAGAGGATCACCCATGAGTGCATGCTACACTGCGATAGTTGCGTATGCACTTGTAACAAGCCCTTTCTTCTGCATAGGCCCTGCTCCCATGTCATGGCCGCCTGTTCGACGGTGGCGCAGCATCCCGGGCAGTACATCTCTCACTATTTCACCAAGGAGGCGGTGATGCAAACATGGAGCAGAGAGATGTATGGTTACGTCGTTGCTGGCCATTTCACTGGCCATCCAACCTGAGAGCAACTAATCTGGGCCGTAGACATTGCTAGGCTCAAGGGAAAGGTTGGCCGGCGATAGGTACGGCGCATCAGGAACGATATGGATGAGGCAGAAGCCGGACGTCGCACGAAGAAGTGCTCCATTTGCAGGGAGTCTGGACACACCTTCAAGACATGCCCCACTCGAAATACTCAGGACCAAGGAGACATCGGCGTTCGGACGCCGCGAGGACCTCATCCGTGCCCGACTAGAGCGATCCACATGGGAGACGTTGACATCGCGACCGCGAGAAAAATATTATTATCAATGTTCTGAATTATCATTTCAATTAAGTGTTATGACGTTCTGCTGCAAGTTCTGTAATTCAGTGTGTGTGAATTCCCGAGCGAATCGCAATATCACTTACCTTCCTCTTTACGAATCGTTCATACCTCAAACGTCCTCGCTAAATTCTCCAAAAATTTATCGTAGTAGAACAACATACGACGATGATAAAATGTTATTGCGAGTCTAACGATTTACGCATCGTTTAAAATTTATGAAAATCACAAACCGCCTAAGTGGCATAGGCAAAATCAAAAAGCGCTAGGGTGAGGTATATATCGCGATTCAAGCGGCGATAGGTTCTGTCGCCGATTGAATCGGCGATTGATTCTCGCCGCCGATTGAATCGGCGATAATACCTCAATCGGCGCATGGGGACAGGTCACGCCGCGCGATTCAATCGTGATAGGTTCATGTCGCGATTGAATAGCGCACAGGACATATTTTTGTAATTTTTGGGGGCGACTATTTATTTTTGTAAATATCTTTTAAAATAATATTGTTTTTTTAAAAAAATTCCAATTTTAGAGTGGACAAGCTAGAGGAAAATAGTTGTGGGAAAAACTATAACCTAACCGGGATCTGAAAACTTTAATTAAATTAAAATCTACTGAAAAATAAAATCAACCAATTAATGTACGCATAGTAGTACCAATAGCAATTAAATATTTATTTATTATTCGTGTCTGCCATATAATTGCAGAAGACGAGCCGGCACAGAAGGAGTAGCTGATCCTGAATTCGTTGACACCGATCTGTACTACGAAAACGAAGACAAGCCTATCTCTTGAACATCAACCTAGTTATATTAAATGTAAAAGTTACACTTATGTATCATTATCTATATGTGCATGAAAACTACCTCTCAAAAATCAAATTATCTATATGTGCATGAAAACTATCTCTCAAAAATCAAATTGGATAAAAGAAAGAAGAGAAAATAAAATAGATGAATATGAGAAAAAGAACAGTCCAATTGAGAGGAGCAGCTGGGCTGTAAGAGTAAATACTAAGGCTGGAAAAGGGGGCCGTGGTAGGAAAGAGATGAGGGAAGAAGTGGGACCCTTTACATATGGGTAATATCAAGGTTCTAAAAGTCGGTCTGAGGCGCCGACTAGGCGCTACTCGGGGCTCTCCTGCAGCGATTTCCACCGAGGCGGCGCGCGAGGCGGGCTTGGCTCCGAGGCGGTCCATGGCGGTCGTCGACGGTCCTCAGTGGCTCTCGGCGGCGGTAGGAGAGGCAGGCGCCGAGGTGGAGGATAAGAAGAACAGCGCCCGACTCCCCGACCACTTCGTCCACTCATTGCGGCACGCTAGGGTTCGGCCTCCCCCGCCGCCGAATCAAGTTCGTCCTGGGTTCCGGCCATCTTGTGTCGTCGGTTGGACCTCGCCGCCGACGAGTCGAGGTACGTATTCCTCTTCCCTTTGCTCCCCCGCCGCCGACCTCCTCTCTTTGCTCTTGCTCCTGTCTGGTCCCCTCCTGCGCCGCCGCCTTCACCTCTCTTCTCCCACGTCGCCGGCCGTCGCCCTCCCCTCCGATGCCCCCTTCCCTTCTCTGCTCCACGGCTATACCCTCGCGCCGCCGCCGCCCCCTCAGTCTTTGGCTCTTTACTGCTCTGCCCCCTTCCCTTCTCCCCCTAGCGCTGGCACTGCAGCTCCCTTCAGTCTCTGGTGCTACCTGCTCTGCCCCCTTCCCTTCTCTGCTGATCTACTCCCCCTAGCGCCGCAACTCCCCGCTTCCCCCTCATTTCCTTCTTTGCTAGTCTGTTGTTCTGCTACCTCAACTTCCCTTCTCGCTAGTCCGCTGCTCGCTTCACATCTCTGCTATTGAATTGTATCTTGAATGTGCGAATGTGAAATCGAATGAGTGAATTGAAGTGTTGTGCTCATGTGTATTCTATCAATGTTCTCTACTCTTGATTCTACTCTTGTGTCATGTACTCATGTGTAGTTTGTTGGACCCAACAGTGGTGCAGTGGTGCTTATATTCTGAATCGTGAATGCTGATTAGCTGACTATTGAATTGTGGATGTTGGTATCTTTTGACCTTGTCTGCTACTCTGCTTACATGAATTGTGGATGTCCAATTGTCTACTCTTGCAACTGATGTTTTCGTTCTGGTTGCAACTGTCTACATTTCCAATTTCATGCATTTTGCTAATTTAAGACTTGTTTGTTTGAGCCTAGAGGAATCTCGACTAACTTGAGCCCGAGTTAAAGGATACTATAATGCAATCCTTGGTAAGGCTCCCCTCAAGAAAGGCAGAGGTGGTGCAAAACAAATCGTGAAGAATGGAGTGACAAAGAATTCAACACATGAATCTACTAAAGGAGGAGCTGCTTTTCTTGCAGTTTGTCGTGGGAAGGTGCTAATTCTATACATTTGTGTGTATAACTGTATATGAATTTATACACATGCTGAAACCTTGCTTCAAATTTCTTAGTGCAGCATGTGCTTATAACAGCTGTCATTGGCTTATGCTTTGTGGCCGCTGATTTTTATTTTCAGGTATCTGAAGGGATTGACTTCGCTGATGAAAATGTTGTAGTTCATGCTTTTGATATTGTCGTAGCAGGGCCCCATGGGGTGCCCCGCACCCTGGGGTCGTCAGGAATACCGGTGTGCCGTCAGGAATACTGTACATATGTAGACCTAGCTGGTATAGTGTATTTTAAGCCAATGTATCTAAATACCCCTTGTCTCTTTCTCGCCTATGGGGGTAAGAAGGTAAATGTCCCTTCTTACCCCTTATAAGTAGAGCCCCTTGGGCATGTAACAGGGGGGTTTTTGGCTCTCATTCAAACACACAAGCAATACATATCTTCACCCAGTGTCTTTAGCCCCTCTCTTCCTTCGGTCCTTCTCCAAGACAAAAGGGTACGGAGGGTCCTCGCATACGGAGGGTCCCTGTACCCACTGTCTAGCCTTGTTACGCTACGACAGTTGGCGCCGTCCGTGGGGACCGAACAAGAAGCTGCAAACGAGAAGAGCCAAAGCCTACCAGCCGAAGCACCCCACAACCTTCGGCCAAAACTCCAAAAAACGTCCCATCACCCGGAGCTCTCCCAAGCCTTCGGCAGCTCATCGCCACCTTCGGCCATCATCCGAAGGCCGAAGACACTTTCGACCGAAGCCCCCTTCGCGAGTCCACCTCCACACCTCAGTCAAAACCCAACTTCGGTCGAAGCACAACTCAGTACAAGAGTCCCCTTCGGGACAAGCCCGAAGCATGCCACATCCGGCCCCTTCGACCGAAGCCTCCAGAGCCATCTTCGGGAGGCCCCCCTCCGCCGCCAAAACCCAACTTCGGTCGAAGCACAACTCAGTACAAGAGTCCCCTTCGGGACAAGCCCGAAGCATGCCACATCCGGCCCCTTCGACCGAAGCCTCCAGAGCCATCTTCGGGAGGTCCCCCTCCGTCGCCCCGAGGAGCCTTCGTCGCCCACAAAGGAGGCCTCCCGAAGCTTTGGCACCGGAGCGAACCTCAAGGCCCCGACCCCCTGCGCCTCCGGTTGCACTTTCGCATCGCCTCCTTCGACACCCTTCGGGGCCACCCCTTCGTCACCTCCGGAGCATCCAACCCGGGGCCAAAGCTGCCGAAACCAATGTTCGGTCAGACTGAAGACCACAGTCGCTCGAAGCAACCCCCGCCGAAGCACACCAAAGCAAGTGGGGGAGATCCAGAATCCAGCCGAAGCACCCTCCGCACCCTCGGGCCTCCACCTCCACCTTCGGGTCGCCTCCGAAGGACCTCGCCGGCCACCACACCCGGATACCCCCTCCTCGGGACCCCTCGGTCAACATCGAAGGAGCGACCCCAACCGCCACCACCTCGGGGTCCCCCTCGGCCTCAACCTCCGGCCACCCCTGGGGCCGCCTTGGCGCACCTCTGGCACGGATCCGCTACGGCTGCGCCTCCGCATCACCACCCCTTCGGCGTCGGCATTCCATTTCCAAATATGTAAGCCCGTTTTATCTTCTAGAGATAAGTGCAATTTGTTGTGCTGTGCTGATTCTGATGTTGGTTGAACATGGATCAGAAATGATGTTCAAATAAAGCTGAAAAAGAGATATAATGATTCATACAAATCATCGAAGCATCTGTTAAGTGGGAATGAATGGTACTGTCATCAAGCATTTCGTGCTCTGAATCAAGCTGTAGGTAGAATACTTTATTTTAGCTGCTGATTTACCTGTAGAGCATTTGCTCTGGTCAAAATGTTGAAAATGGCTAATTTGGATCCTTGTTTTTTCTAGGTCGATGTATTTAACATAAATTTGACTATGGAGGTATAATTTTGATTGGTATGTTATTCATTCCAAGCGTTGCATGGTTGGACAGAAAAGTTGATCCCTAAGGACAGGTTGCATGCTGATGTACTTCCAACGCATGGTGATAAAAGAAAGCTGCCATAGCCAGAACCAAATTTCTCAAACAGTCAGTACTGCAAAGCAATCAGAAGATAAAGACCGAGTGCTATAGTATGGAGTCTACAAACATTCCTAGTGTGACAGGAGTAGACAATAAAAAGTTGGGTATGTCTTATACATCATCAGAAGCATGGCAGTTCTCTTCAAAATCTTCTAAATTAGCAAAGATATGTTATGAACTTATGATATTTTGATTATTTTCTATGTCAAGTCTTTGAGATGTGTGGCTGCATATGTTTCATACTTTCATTCATTAACACATTCTTTTTCACACAACACAGTAGCAAAATAACTCATCATTGATTAAATATGCAGGTTTACATCATTATTTGATTACAATACATACATATTTACATCAAGCTCTTGGAGCCTTAGAGGGGAGATAATATACATGATTACATCAAATTGCACATGTCTTGCTTCTTCAGGTAATTTTTCCTTTATCTTGCTCAATTTGATGAATGATGCTTGCTCAATTCATCAAATTATTTCTGTTGTGGGTTTATCTGCACCGTAGCCAAGCCGGCCGCCTGGGCACCGCCTAGGCGCCGCCTAGTCCGCCTCGGTGCTAGGCCCCGGGCCACCGCCCGCCTAGCGCCTAGCGCTTTCTTGAACCTTGGGTAATATATAGGGTCAATTCTTTATTTACCATTGGAAGTTGGCGGGCTCCCCAAAATGCCATCGAAAAATTGCTCATCCCCTTTTTGCCACTCGTTCTCAACTTTTATCCCTGTTTTGCCATTCTTGTGAGTTGACCGTGGACTTGGCCGTTGACTTGGACACGAAAAGACGATTTTGCCCCTAAGTGAAGTGATATATGCTGAGATCTTTAGGGAATTGTTTGACATAATAATATAGTTCCAAAAATTATAAAAGGTTTAGAGGAAGTTTCTGACATAGTGTAGATTATTGTGTAATTTTATAGGGTTTTATTTGTAACATGTTTTTCTCTAAAAATCTTTCAAGTTTCAGTTGCATCAAACCAAAACTTGAAAGATTTTTAGATAAAAATATGTTACAAATAAAACCCTATAAAAATTACACAATAATCTACACTATGTCAGGAACTTCCCCTAAAAATTTATAATTTTTGAAACTATATTACTATGTCAAACAATTCCCTAAAGATCTCAGCATACTTAGGGGCAAAATCGTCTTTTCGCGGCCAAGTCCATTATCAACTCATGGGAATGGCAAAATAGGGATAGAAGTTGAGAATGAGTGGCAAAAAATGGATGATCAATTTTTCGATGGCATTTTGGGAAACCCACCAACTTCCAATGGCAAATAAGGAATTAATCCTAATATATAAGTACCAACAAAACTCTTACTTGGATAAGGAACCGTATTTAAGTACCAACTATTTTCCCGTTTTGGTAGGTAGAAAATGCTACCTTATTACGTGGCTATACTCTCCACATCGAGTAAGTAATATTGTGTGAGTTATGGAGGAACCCATGACCGGTAGGAGAGCCCAGAAGTGGGGGATCTAAGGCACTATAGTAGCACAAGGTGGAGTATTGGGTGAGGGGAGTCATGTCCAACCAACATTATGGGTGAGCGCCCTAGGACACCGACGGAAAATAATAGGTGGAGAATTAATCACGTAACTTGGAAAACATTTCATACTCTAAACTTGATACCGCATCAAAGGAAATGCAGGTGACCTAGCTTAAGAGAGCTCGAAGTAGCTATAGATAAAGTGGTACAAGCCTGCGCAGTGCTAAATAAAATCATGAATTCATGCATGCCTCCTGGATTGGAGTCTACGGTGCCCGCTAGGGGTTTATTTTCTCACCGAGTGATAAGTAGTCTTTTCAGTTTTAAAACTTGTCACTTAAAGTTTGATAAAATATTTATTTTCAGAGAAAGAGATGAGCTAGAAAATATGATAACGAATAGAGAAGAGTCATACAATGCATCTTTGCTAATAAATGCTTGTTGAGTACACTAGTACTCATTCTTGCTATTATTCTCCTTTGTTAGATCCTAGTCTGGCTGGAAACTATCTCGAGTAGGATGAAGAACACATAGGTGCTGAGGAGACCACAGGAGACGAGGGAGCTTACTAAAAGGAGCAGGGCGAGATGGACACCTTATTCGGCGAGTGGGACGAGTAGGCGACCGGTGGAGTAGGGCAGTCAAGCGAGGGGATACATCCCATTTTACCGTTGTATTTAAATACTTGTAATAAAGACCACAACCATGTGTGGTTAACTGATGTAATAAAGTATCGTTTCTATCTTATTGTTCTGATGCGTTAACTCTGGTAAGGCTTACTATTTGTCGAAGCGGTGTCCTATTGGGCAGACGAATAATAATCTGTACGCCTAAGTGTGATTACCCTTCGGGGTAATGACACGGGGCGCCGCATTTACTGTACAATAATTTCGAACAAAGTCCCCAAATGCGAAACAACCCAGGTTAACATACTTATCTAAATGGAAAAGGGAGTTGTTCCAACGATATAGTAGTTTCATACAGATTCGTGAAGTTTCAATTGCTTAAAAGATCTAGATTCTGAGTTTGAAGTTTCGACTAGGTTTCAACGCGTTTCTGATTTCTAGAAGTTTCCAGAAGATTTCAATAAAGTTTAAAGCCCAAGTTTTAGATTTTGGAGCCCAAGTTTCAACAAGTTTTAGACAAAAGAGTTTCAAGAAGTTTCAGCAAGTTTCATAAAGTTTCAAGAAGTCTCGTGAAAACATTTTAAAAGTTATAGGTTTCAATGGATTTCGTGTATTTCTATTAGTTTTTAGAAGATTCCAAGAAAGTTTCAAGCTCAAGTTTCTGATTTTGGAACTCAAGTTTCAACATGTTTCGGACAAAGGAGTTTCAAAAAGTTTCAGCAAGTTTCAACATGTTTCAAGAACTTTCAGCAAGTTTTGGATTTTGGAACTTAAGTTTCAACCAGTTTCAGACAAAAAGTTTCAAGAAGTTTTAGCAAGTTTCAACATGTTTCAGATTTTGGAACTCAAGTTTCAGACAAAAAAGTTTCAAGTTTCTGCAAGTTTCAACATGTTTCGAGTTTCAGAAATTAAAACTCCGAGTATTAGGAGAGTTTCAATCAAGTTTCAAATAAAAAATTGTAAGTTTCAAAGAGTTTCAAAATAGAACACTTAGCTTAAATGCTTTTCAAATGTGAAAATTGAAACTTCCAACTTCATATAGTTTCAATCTAGTTTTAGAATATTTTTTGCAAGTTTCATAGAGTTTCAAAACAGAAACACAAGGTTTTAGCGCTGATTTTCAAGTTTCATAGTTGGAACTTTGAGTTTCATGATAGTTTCAATTGATTTTTTTTTAAAAAAAAATCTAAGCTTCAAATAGTACACCAAAAGGTTGAACAGTAAGTGTCGTAGGGACGCCCCACCGGCCCCCACGACCCGGCGAAGCACGGCAGCACCGAAAAGGCCTTCCAAGGACATACTCGGGGGCTGCCTCGAAGACCCCTCGGAAGCATCCCGAAGACCACGTGAGGATCCCGAAGCCCCCTCGGAGGATCCCGAAGACCCCTCGGAGGCATCCCGAAGACCACGCGGAGGATCCCGAAGCCCCCTCGGAGGATCCCGAAGACCCCTCGGAGACATCCCGAAGACCCTTCGGCGGACCCGAGGAGACTTCCCAGGGAAGGTAGCAGAGGACCGCCGAAGGGCACAGGGTCCGCAAGAACGGTGGACCAGGCGCACCCCTAGAAGATAGACCATGTCCACAAGGGCGCATCGTGCACCAAAGGCTACGCATAGGGTGCGTAAAAGACCCTGCTGCCCCTAGGGCTAATGTACTTTGTTAGGGGCATGCATGTATTTTCATGTATCATATCAGGAGGCTATAAATAGTCCCTCTACCCTGTAACTAGAGGAGGATCTGAAACCATAATCGAGCCCCTGTTAGGTCCCCTCGTCTTCCCAGCACGAGGGGTCTCCACCTATTACTGTTTAGTCTTCTCACCACGACAGTTGGCGCTGTCCGTGGGGTTCGGCAAGAAAGTCACCCAGAAAAGCTCATGGCCCCCCGAAGGGCAGCACCCAAAGTCTCCACAACCGAGGCAGCAGCGGCGGTCGCGGCCCCGAACACTCCTAAAGCAAAGTGGGGTCGGCTCGCATCTGCCGCTGCTGCCGCCCGAGCCACAGAAGAAGAAGCCAATAATTCCACCCATGGGGACATCATAGGAGGCGATGCTCCGCCCACCGAAGCATCCTTGCCAAACACTGCAGGCATCACTCGAGAATCATACGAGGCACTTCCGCGGGAATTGGCGGACCTCCGGCGAGAGATGCTCAACCTCCGAAGGCGGCGGGAGGCACCCTCGCGACCACCCAGCCGCAGCCTGACACCCAACACCCCGAAGTCGGAGCCCAAACCATTCCGGAGGAACCAAACGTGAGCCTGCAGCTCCGGGGAGATCCAAACTCACCGTTGAGCGCAGGACTTGAAGCAGCACGCTGGCCAAGGAAATTCAAAATGCCGGAGGTCACACCCTTCGAAGGGTGCATGATCCTCGGAGTTCTCGCACGTGTATAAAGCAGCGATCGGCGGCGGAGGAGACGACACAACAAAGGCGAAAAGCATCACGCTCGCCCTCAAGGACGTCGCCCTAACATGGTTCTTTACCATCCCCCCCGCTCCATTTACTCCTAGGAACAGTTGCGTGACCACATACGCAACATTTTTCAAGGAAGCTACAGCGAGCCAAAGGACGCAGGACACCTGTTCACAGTCAAGCAAGCCCCGGGCGAATCCCTCCGAAGCTTCTTCAGAAAGTTCGCAGAAGTAAAATGCCAAGTCAAGGGTGTCAACGAGACTACCATCATAAATGCTGCAACCTACGGTTTGCAAAAGGGCCCCCTGTCGGAAAAATTGGCGCGCAAGCCAGCACGCACGGTCACAGAACTCTTCGACAAAATAGAGGAGTACGCCCGAGCGGAGGAGGACAGCACCCGAAGAAACGGTACCACCCCAAGCAACTCCCCAACAGACAGGTCACCTAAGGAGGACGCAGCTACCGCCCTGGCTACCAACAAACCGTGCATCAACTATCGGCAAAAAGGCCGAAACATCTATCATCTGGACGAAGGGCACACCATCGAAGTAGGAAGAAGAGGCAGCCGAGCAAACCGTGGCCGCGGTAGGGGTCGCGTCCGTCATGAGGGGCGGCACCAGGACGCCCGAGGCGGCGCAGCAGCAGCTCCATCGTACTGTGACCTCCATGGCGAAGGGTTGCATACTACAACGGAGTGCCGCACCATCGCGGCCATGCACGACTACATGCACCGCAGTCAGCACCCAGTTGAGCACGAAGATCGAAAGGAGGCGGGCAATCTATTGCCGGCCCCACCGCCACGCCCGCGCATTGAAGGCGGCCACGGCGGGCCAGCCCAGAGGATCATCAACATGATCACCGGGGGGTCCTCGCTGGGCATAGCATCCAAAAGACAACGCCACGCGTACGTACGGCAAATCCACCATGTGGCCACACAGCCGGCCTCCCTGCCACCCCGCTACTCTGAGGTGTCCATAACATTCGGACCCGAAGACGCGCGGGGTATACACTTCCCCCATCAGGACCCCCTCGTCATCTCCACCAGCATCGCCAGCTACGAGGTCAGGCGGGTCCTTGTAGATGGCGGAAGCTTGGCGGACCTCCTATTCGCAGAAGCCTTCGACAAAATGATGATCCCCAGAGATCGCCTGTCACCGCCGGGCATCCCATGGTGGAGCCGGAGGAAGGCCGTGATGACCTTGGGTCGATTGCCTTACGATCACGTTTGGCAGCGACGAGAAGCTTCAGACGGAAACAATAACTTTCGACGTGGTCGAAATGCCATATCAGTACAACGCCATCCTCGGAAGGGCCACCCTCAACACCTTAGGCGCAATAGCGCATCACAACTACCTATGCATGAAGATCCTCGCGTGCGGAGGTGTTATTACGGTACGGGCAAACCAACACCTCGCTCGTCGGGCCGAAATGGAGCTGGGCTCGCATGCTTGACGCGTCCACGCGGTCGAGGCAAACGCGAGACCACAAAGTAGGGCCCCAGTCGGCAAACGGGCCCCGAAGGCGAAGCCGGAGGGTGCCCCTCCGAGATGATGCCCCGGAGAAAACGGTGGCCCTCGGAGCAAAACTCACGGAGGAAGAACACAACAGCATCCTCCGGGTGCTACGCGACAACGCCGACATCTTCGCGTGGAGCCCCGAAGATATCCCTGGTGTCGCCAGGGATACAATCGAGCACCGTCTGGCCATCCGAGTGGATGCAATCCCAAAGAAGCAGAAGCTCCGGCGCATGACGCCCGAACGCCTCGAAGCAACAAAGAAGGAGATCGCCAACCTCCTGACAGCGGGCGTGATTCGCGAAATCAAGCACTCCGAGTGGCTCGCCAACCCAGTCCTCGTCCAAAAAAGTATGGGCCAATGGCGCATGTGCGTCGACTTCACCGACCTCAACAAGGCGTGCCCAAAGGACGACTTCCCCTTACCACGCATCGACCAGTTGGTAGACGCCACCTCGGGGTGCGAGCTTATGAGCTTCCTCGATGCATACTCCGGATACCACCAGATATTCATGGCTAAAGAGGACGAAGCAAAAACCGCCTTTATCACCCCCCATCGGCACCTACTGCTACCATCGCATGCCCTTCGGGTTGAAAATGCAGGAGCCACATTTACACGCCTTATCACAAGAGTCCTCGTTGGACAGCTCGGCAGGAACGTCGAAGCATATGTCGACTATGTTGTGGTGAAAGGTAAGCTCGCGGGTTCCCACCCCGGGGACCTGCAAGAAACTTTCGCCAGCCTTCGAGCAGAGGGAATCAAGCTCAACCCGGAGAAATGTGCCTTCGGCGTCAGGGTAGGAAAACTATTAGGATTCCTCGTCTCAAATAGAGGAATTGAAGCAAACCCAGAGAAAATCAGGGCCATACAAGAAATGCAACCACCCTGTAGCGCCCGAGAAGTACAAAAACTCACAGGGCGCCTCGCGGCCCTCAGCTGATTCCTGTCCCGCTCGGCAAAGCGGGCCTTGCCATTCTTCAAGACCCTTCGAGGTGCGAAGCTATTCCGATGGACGGAGGAGTGCCAACACGCATTCCAAGAGCTCAAGGAGTACCTCGCCCGGCTGCCCAGCCTCACCAGCCCGAGGCCAGGAGCACAGCTCCTGTTGTATCTCGCCGCATCCGCTTCCGCGGTTAGTGCGGTCCTCGTCCAAGAAGAAGACAGACAACGACCCATCTACTATGTCTCTGAAGCACTCCAGGGGGCCAAGATAAGATACACAGAGCTGGAAAAGCTAGCATACGCCCTGCTCATGGCCTCGCGCAAGCTTCGCCATTACTTCCTCGCACATGCAATCACAATCCCAACCTCGTACCCGCTGGCTCTCATGTTGCAAAACAAAGATGCCTCTGGGCGGGTCGGCAAATGGGCCGTGGAACTCGCACCCTTCGACATCACGTTCGCTCCGCGCACCACAATAAAATCTCAATCACTGGCCGACTTTGTCGTCGAGTGGACCCCTCACACAGAGCAGCCAGCCAATGCCATCGATACACCATGGATACTATACACCGACGGCTCCTGGTGCGCCACAGGAGCAGGCGCGTCCGCCATCCTCATCGCACCAGATGGTCAAAGCATATCACACACCGCGCGACTCAACTTTGCTACGACAAACAACGCCTCGGAATACGAGACCCTCCTCCTAGGACTCCGCAGAGCGAAGGCATTAGGAGCCAAGCGAGTGGTACTGAAAAGTGACTCGCGCCTCATGGCAGGACTGTAATACCCCACTTAGCTAAATAAGTAATTAATGAATTAGAGATAGTAATCAAGAGCTAATTCTAAAATTTTTGAGAGTATTTTAGTCAGAAGAGGGAACTTAATCGAAAATTTCAATTTTGGGATGAATCTTTGGAACCTGGGCCTCCTACTGAACTTGGTAACTTGAGGGCCACCACTGGTGGGCGAGGAAGGTGGGGCGCCCAAGTTGGGCCAGCCCAACCAGCCCACCTCCTCCCCTCAAACCCTAGCTCATCTCCCCTTTTCCCTTCCCTAAACCTAGCAGCCACCAAACCTTTTCCCCTCATCCAACTGTGGCGCCACCCCCTTGCTTCTCTCTTGCGCCTCCACCCCTTCCTCTCCCAAAACCGAAATCCCTACTCCCCACTCCATCCATGGCTGCCTTTGAAGCTCCTTGCTGCTGCAACTGACCATTGAGGGGAGGAAGGTGACCATTTCGGCCAAGGGAAGGGGAGGAAGAGCAAGGGAGAGGAAGAGGGGAGAAGAGTTGTGGGGGCAAACCAGCACGTTCTTGGGGATCTTCAAGGGGTAACTAGTGGTTTCCTTGCTGGTTAGGTTGAATTAGATGCAAAGTTTTGCCTTACTTAGGGTTCTTCAGTCT
The DNA here is from genome assembly GCA_036346255.1 of Ampelocalamus luodianensis. Classification (NCBI taxonomy): domain Eukaryota; kingdom Viridiplantae; phylum Streptophyta; class Magnoliopsida; order Poales; family Poaceae; genus Ampelocalamus; species Ampelocalamus luodianensis. Next base: position 99,509 of record CM070626.1, read on the forward strand.
GCTGTATTAAGATCTGAAATCTGTTCATTCTTGTGCGCCTGTTTTGTTGTAGATCCATTCTGAATCTGAGGATCTCATCTCCTAGAGAGTTGTACGTTATGTTTTCAGCTTTCAATGGGTTCCAAGTTCACTAATTTCCGATTTACGGTTTACGAGTTATGGTCTTTTTCGTTGCTGCTGTCAAGGAATCTGTCAAAGCGTAGCAGAAATATTATCTGTTAGATTTCAATCTATTAAGGGCCGATTTTGTGTTGTCCACCAAAACGAATAGCGTAGCACTTTATCTTAGCTTTCGGGATTGGTAAAGAACATTTTTTTGGATCTGTAGAACAAAAGATATGCAAGTTTTAATTTGACTGTCCAGTCTGTTCGTCGGTTTTCGACAGTAAAATTTGACACGTGTGCCACTTTTTGCTAAAGGCGAAATCTTAGTATCGTGCCAACTAGACTTTTGTAGCTTACATTCTTAGCTTTCCAGAATGACAAGAAACTTGGGTTTTGATTAATCCCACCAAAAATTATGACTATTTCTTTGCTGTTGTCCCGAACAGATTTCTGTTTAGCCCATTGTCTAGCTCGAGTAGGTCGAGCATTTAAACTTGGGTTGGGAAATCATTGTAGAGTGTTGTGAATATTGTCTTGTTAAGCCTGTTGTTTGATGCTTAATATCATTCTTGGTTACCAGGTGGTGGTGAACCCCGGTGCTAGCTTGTTCCGCCTTTTTGTCTTCGGTCTCACGATGGAGGCAAGTGCAAGCAGTATTAATGAGTTTTTATATTTCATACTTGATGAATGCCATAGTTGATTGTTGATGATTGCTGCTTGGTAATGTTGATGAGCGTGAATGCCATAGTTGAATGATGATGTTTTTATGATGATACTTATGTGATGAAACTTACATGGAAATGTTTACATGACGACGCATGCTAATGTTTACGCGATGACGCTTACATGGTGGTGTTTCCATGAGGATGCTTACATGGCAATGTTTAAATGATGATATTTACATGGTAATGGTTTCATGAGTGATGGCAATAATGATGGGACAAGGTGAGTAATGAGACTACCTAGTTAATGATGACAATGATGAATCATGATAATGACATTGGACATGTGCATTTGCATCATGGCATTGGATCCCTGTGCCTTGAGGGCACATGCCTTGAGTATGTATTGGATCCCCGTCATGCATTGGACGGGCTTTGGTCCCCACACTCGTGGAGTGTGGGCTTTGGATCCCTGTGCCTAGAGGGCACAGGCCTAGAGTATGTATCGACGGATACACTACTCGGCATTACCGGTAATTGCTAAGAAGTGAAGAGGTGCATTCATGACATGTTCATTGCATTTTTGCATAAGAGATGGATTTGTGGTATATAATGATGTTTTTCATTATGTGATTGTTTATTCCATTTGAATGCTTACGATGCTATCATAAGAGATGGATTTGCGGTATATAACGATGTTGTTTATGAAGTGATTGTTTACTCCCTTTGACTACTTATGATGCTATGTTTGATTTACTATTGCACTTTGCTGAGTCGTAGACTCGCTCTTGCTATGTTGTGCTTTCTAGGTACCCATCGAGGCTACGACATGCATGGGAAAGGGGTAGACCTGGTGCACTTCACATATAAAACCACAATGAATAAAATAGTTCAAACATCTAAAATTCTCAGCCTTTATGTTTTCTTTAGATTCAATTTGTGACCATCCTTCATGGTGGGTGATTCTTGTCTGTGAGCAAGGACGATCCATCCAAGTTCTGAATTCTTTGCCATTTAAGTTCATTTAAGTTCATCCGATAGATTAGACGGTTTGGTTTTGTTTTTTTATCACCCTCGCTGCTGATTGGTCAATGATGCTTTAGATGTAGCTATTTAGTCATTATCTACTTGAGCTTGGTAGTGTTGGACTGTTTTAACTTAGTTGTTAAAGAGAAGACTTCTTAAGTTAATTTATGCTCCATTGATAAGTGATATACTTTTATTGATAATTTATAGTCTGTGATAGCGTTGATGTTTAATTTGGATGATTGAAAATATTGATTGTTGCTGGGTTAGAATGTTAGAACCTTTGTATAATCACCCATACAAAGGAGATTCTGCCGAATTTTAGAGAAATATCTTAGTTCTAATTAGTTAAAATATTACTGTTTGAAAAAGAGAGTTGAAATTACTCTGTATTGTTGTTGTACGTTAGTATTGTAAGTAACATCTTGGCTTCCGTATAACTAGGGTGTTACAAGGACACTTCGACAAGACATTCGAAACAAGGGATCCCGAAATGGCTCGGTACCTCGCGGCGGTGCGAGCCATTGCCAAGGGGTTCCTCGGAATCACCGTCCAGGCAATACCCAGAAGTGCGAATGAAGCCATCGATCGACTCACAAAGATGGCTAGTTCCAATGACCGACCGCCGCCGGAAGTCTTCTACGAGATACTCAACAAGCCTTCCGCCTCGACCGGGGCGACCACCATCCCAATCGGAGCACTAGGTGCTCCGCCCGAAGCACTAGGTGCTCTCAAGCCGAAAGGTGTCGAGCCCGAAGGTGCTAAGCCTACCAAGGCATCGCCAGGCAAAGCGTACCATGTGGCACAAATTGACGCCACAAACTGGCGCAACATCATCATCGCTTACCTGACAAGTGGCGAACCAGATGATCCAATCGAAGCAAAACGCCTCAAGTACCGCGCCAGGAATTACCACCTCGTCAAGGGTGACTTGTACAAAGGAGGCGTTTGTACCCCTTTCCTGCGATGCATTTCACAAAAAGAAGGTCAGCGCCTCCTCAGGGAAATACACGAGGGGGCCTGCGGAGCACATCAGGCCCCACGAAGCATTGTCGCCAAAGCCTTCCGACAAGGTTTTTACTGGCCGACGGTGCTGCGCGACGCACAACACCTCGTCCAGCACTGCCAGGGGTGTCAATGGGCCAGCAATAACCCAAGAGCGCCCCCCACCCCACTGTAGCCCTTACCGCAGGTATGGCCCTTCGCAAGATGGGGCCTCGACATCATCGGCCCCTTCCCAGCGGCGAAGGGCAACCTGCGCTTCGCCTTCGTCGCCATCGAATACTTCTCAAGGTGGGTAGAAGCGAGGCGCACCTAAAATAACGATGGCGACAACCCAGCATTTCGTCTGGAAGAACGTCATCTGCAGGTACGGAGTACCTCGCGACCTAGTCACTGACAACGGCACACAGTTCGACTCCGCAACCTTCAGGACATTTTGCGAAGGCTTGGGAGTCACCATATGCTTCGCATCCGTTGGACACCCGGAGTCCAATGGAGCAGTCGAAAGGGCAAACGGCAACGTATTGGCAGGCCTCAACAAACGCCTGGTGGGCTTGCCAAAAGGATTGTGGCCCGAGGAGCTACAGAAAGCCTTATGGGCACTCCGAACCTCGCCAACCAGGGCCACCGGTTTCTCTCCTTTCAAGCTCGTCTTCGGCGACGAAGCCATGACCCCTGAAGAGCTCGCCACCAAGTCCCTCCGAGCAAGCCAAGCCGACAATCCGAAAGGCCGTGAAGTTTCTCTGGATACAGTAGAAGAACACCGCGTTCAGGTCATCTTAAACATGGTAAGGTACACGGCGGGTGTCGCGAAGGCGTATAACAAGAAAGTCCGGGCTCGCCCCCTCGCACCAGGACACATGGTCCTGAAGCGAGTGGCGAACCCCGCGACAGTCGGCAAGCTGCAGTCCAAATGCGAAGGGCCCTACGTCATCACCCAAAGCACGAGGGCAGGGTCCTACCACATAGCTACACCCGAAGGACAGCAACTTGATCAAACATGGAACGCCAAGAGTCTCCGCAAGTTCTACCCTTGAGTGCAGCATTGTAAAAATCTCGGCTGCGACCGGACAAAAACCCAGCCCCATAGAAGAAACGAAGGGGGGGTTTGTAAGATCATGTGTAAACTTTTTGCGCATTTTGTGCCAATACAATATAAAAAGAATTGCGGAGCACACTGAGGTCCCCCGAGGGCCCGGGTGTATAAAACAAGACACCACACATGGCCTTTGGCCCCGGTGCACACCGAGGTCTCCCCAGGACCTCGGTGCATAAAACAAGACACCGCGCATGGCTTTTTGCCCCGGTGCACACCGAGGTCCCCCGAGGGCTGGGTGTATAAGCAGACACCGCGCATGGCTTTCTGCCCCGGTGCACACCGAGGTCCCCCGAGGGCCCGGGTGTATAAACAGACACCGCGCATGGCCTTCGGCCCTGGTGCAGACCGAGGGCTCTCCGAAGCCCTATCAAAAGAAGGTAGGGGGACGAGCGCGGCTTCGCCCCCACCTCGCAAAAAAAATGTACGAATAGGGCTCTCCGAAGCCCTATCAAAAGAAGGTAGGGGGACGAGCGCGGCTTCGCCCCCACTCGCAAAAAAAACGTACGAATAGGGCTCTCTGAAGCCCTATCAAAAGAAGGTAGGGGGACGAGCGCGGCTTCGCCCCCACCTCGCAAAAAAACGTACGAATAGGGCTCCCCGAAGCCCTATCAAAAGAAAGTAGGGGGACGAACGCGGCTTCGCCCCCACCTCGCAAAAAAAACGTACGCATAGGGCTCTCCGAAGCCCTATCAAAAGAAGGTAGGGGGACGAACGCGGCTTCGCCCCCACCTCGTAAACAAAAATACGTACAGGGCTCCCCAAAGCCCTATCAGGAGGATGAACGCGACCTCGCACCCCCTCGCGGTACCCTCCCCCTCGCAATAAAATAAAAACAACCTTCCACGAGGCACAAGTTATAGCTGGTCTTTATAAATCATATCTCAACAACATACAACAAAGCTCCGCCGATGACAAATATGATAGTTTACAATAGTAATACACACTTATGGGACAAAGTCCCATTCCTCCGTGCGCATAGCCCATTCAAGCAGCTCCTCGACGCCAACAGCCTCGCTAATTCCCTCTACGTTGCTTCGAGCTCATCCAAGGACTCAGAGGAACTATCACTTGAAAAAACAGTGTGCGGAGGAGCCGACTCAGCACACGACGCAAGGGGATCAGCATCAGCGTCGGCAGTCATCACCTCGCGGCGCCTCCAAAATGCCTGAATCTCTTCACGCACCTCGGCCGCCTTCCTCTTGCGGGCACGATGAAACTCCCTCATAGAACCGGTAGGGTTCGCTAGCTTCCAGCGCTACCACTTCACGTCGTGATAAACAGCTCCCCGATAGCACAATTGTAAAGGTCAAACGGACAACACGCCCCGCTCGTCCTTCGAGCCCCGGCGACCGGCGCTTCTCTTAATACTTCGCGCTTCGGACGGAGCGGGACCCCGCTCGGCGACTCGCTTGATCAGTAATACTTCGTCCTGTATATACGAAGCCCGGTTCCAAACAAACAAGTCATGCCATTGTCCAAACATTCTCCATTTAAAACGGGGGTCTTACACAAAAAGAGGTTACCCTCGTACAAAACGCCCCTTACGGCAAACAAAAGTGGAGCGACAAAAAAACATTATGAAGCTCCAAATCTAACTATAACCTAAAAAGCAGGGGGTCACACCTTATCGTGTGGGGTGGACCCCCGCTTGTCGACACGCGCATCTTCCGCTGAGGCTGCCGCTGGGGCCTTCCCTTTCTCCCGCTGCGCTTGCGCCGCCCATAATGACTTCGTCACGTCGTCATGACCGCGCAGGGACCAGTAATCTTGCAGCAGGACCCTCCCGGCATTCCTCGTACGGTTCCGCCGCCACTTCCTCCGGAGTGGCCACCGCGACAGACCGAGCCGCAAGACCATCAATGTGGGCGCAGCCGGCCTTGTCGAGGGAGGCGAGCGTCGCGGACAAGCGACCAGCGCGATGGTAACCGTCTGCGGCGGCGGAGGCACACTTCTCCGGCACGGTGAAGTCGTCTGAACGTGGTGTCCATCTCCGAGGGCCGATGGCACCTCGCTGGGGGAACGGCGCCAAGTTGCGACACAGCCCCCTCGATGGCCTCCATGGCTCACCAAGCAGCAAGCCCGACGGAGGTTGACAGCTCACGCTCGGTGCGAACCTCCTCTCCAAACACCGCCTTCTCGCCTCGCAGGTCCTTCACTTGCTCCTCCAGGGCTTGCACCCGAAGGGCCAAAGCGTCGTGCTCACCGCTAAGCACCTCGTTCCGAGCGTGCTCGTCCTCGACCTGCTTCTGGATCTCGGCGAAGCCCGACGCAATATCACCATTAAGGGCCCTCGCTAGCATAACGGTCTGCGCAAACAAAGCGGATCAGCGATACACCAAAAAAAAGAAAAGAAAAAGACCTTCACGGTGTTCACCTCGATACCCCGAAGCATGTCGGGCAAGGTCATTCGCACGAAGAGCTCCTGGAGCAGAGGTGGCGAAGCAAAATCAGCCACCGCCCCGCACACCTGCGATGCTCCTTTGCTAACGCAAAAATCGGCGCGGCACATAGGCCCCAAGTCCACCATACCCGAAGGGCGAGCAGAGCCATGCTCCCCCGACTGGCCGCCTCCGGACTGCCCTCCTCCGGAAGCAACAGGGCCAGAACCACCTCCGTCGGCCCCGTCCTCCTGCATGACATCATCCGCTGCGATATCGAAGCCTTTAAAAGCATCACCCTCAAGCAAAATAACCACCAAACAACCCGCCGAAGTAACAACTTACCGTGCGGCACCTAAGGGGTGAGTGGCACCTCGTTCGCAGCATCCCGGCCCACGTAAACATTCGAGGGCATGCTCTGCCCGGAGGACTCGTCGGTATCCAACCTGACAACGTCAAAAGAGCCGACCGCTCGCCGCACCTGCGAGGCGGTTCGCTCGGCCACCACAGTGGGACTCCCCCCGCACTTGAAGCGTCATGAGGACTGGAGGGATCAGCGTTCGAAGCGGATCCAGAAAACTCCAACCGGCCCGAAGGGTCCACCGCCGGTCTCTTCGACGCATGCCCCGAGCCCTCTGCATTGTGCGGACCAGCACCAATGTTGCGAGGCGCAGCAACGCGCAGAGGGGCCACAAAAACTGGCCCGGCCCCCTCAACCTCCACCGGTCGGGCACGCTTCTTCTTCTTGGCCTCCGGGTCGGGCCGGTCAAAGAGGCGAACTGAGGTAGGATACGCCCGGTTCAACCGCCCCTCCCGCACAACCAGACAGCGCCTCATGTGCTCTTCACCCGTATACGGGCCAAGAAGTATCTCCGCTGTGCGGCTCGCTTCGGCAATCTACACGGCTGCAACGAACAAAAAGCGTAAGTGTCAGAACCCGGGATTAATACCCCAGATCCTTTGTGCATAACTGAACTAGTCCCATGATCAGTAGCTAGTTCACACAGTAAACAAATATGGTAACAAATTCATATCACGACTTTATTATTAATCAACAGAGTTTATTGCAAAAGTGGCTTACAGCTAACAATAAAGAACACAGCGGAAGACGAAGAAGTAGTAGGGTCCAGCAATCTGCCACAGGCAATCGACTGGGGAAGCGGCCTAGTCGTCAGGGTCCATCTCGATAGCAAAGTCCTCCTTCTCTGAAATTTTGTTTGCATAAAGCAAGGTGAGCACAACTTCCGTGCTCGCAAGTTACACCCGTCAAATAACAGAATGACATGCATATATGGATGTAACAAAGGATGGCTTATTGGTTGATTTACATAAAGCAGCATTTTCTTTAAATACTTGTACTAGGTTCCAAAGCAGTTAACTAAAATTCACTTTATAAATTCTCAATTTTATAGTAAGATAACATTCACACATGAATGGTGAAGGATACCCTCCTATCACATGGCTTCCTGCCCAAGTCCCAATTGGATTGAAATCCAAATCATTTGATAAAGTCTTTTGAAATCAAAACCAAAGTCTAACTTTGAGCAGTTCTGCTAGTATGTCCATGACCGTGGACACGGCTATTCGAATAGTTTTACACTCTGCAGAGGTTGTACAGCTTTACCCACAAGACACACTTCTCTAGTTTATTCGGCATCCGTCGATACCACCGCTTACTACCTTAGGTAAGCAGTCTAGAGCACGTGACAAGGTTTTTTCAATGCGCCATTCCACCGCAGTCTACCCTCACTAAGGTTTCGCTTCCATTGGCTACAACCTTTCGGAAGCCCCCTCTTGTGCCAGGTGGGGGAACATAATCATGAAAGACAACCCACCGCAACAGTTGGGTCGACCGCAATGGAACTTTGTGTAACACCCAATCTTTCCAGGTTGCAAGATCTTCAAGCATCTTTTGCTCAACTGCAAAGATTTCCCAAACTGTGCAAGATTTCAAGCCTCCCTCCCCAAAAATCCGAAAGTCCTCAGGAATCAAACCCCCCAAATCCCCTAGCCCTCCTCCCTACCCTTCCCTAGCCCTGCCGTCGCCTCCTCTCCCTCTTCACGGGTCTGTCTCGTGCGCTGCCTCGGCTGCGTCGCCCGCATCCGGCCAAGGCCCCGCTGGCCGCGACAGACCGCCTCGGTTCTTGCGCCGCTCTGTCGTCAACGGTCACCTCGCCCCGGATCCAAAGCTTCCCCCCCCCTCTGGCTATAAAGAGCCGAGCCTTCCCCCCCTCCGGCCGAGCCACCCCTCCCTCATTTTCCCCTTTTCTTCCCCAAGCAAGAAGCAGAAGAAGAGAGGAAGAAGAGTGGCCGAAGGACGTACCTCCATCGCCGTCGCCGCTCGGTGAGCCCCATCACCGTCGCTTCCTCTAGGGGTTGCCGTCGTCGTCGCTGCCGCTTTGTGGTCGTCGTCGCTGCCTTGAGCAGCCTCGCGCCGCCACACCCTCCGGTTGCCGTCGCTCGCCCCGCCGCCGCCGCCCTTAGCCGCGCCTCCCCCGAGCTCCTCCTTCTTCGCCGTGCGCCACCGCGTCCCGAGCCTCGTGCGCCGCCGCCGCCGTGCGCGCCCCGAACCCTCTCCTCCTCATCGCACCGCGCCGCCCTTCAGTCCCTCTCCCCTTCTGCTCGACCTGAGCCTCCCTCTCTCCTTTCTTTAGGTCGCCGCCACCGGGGCCGCATTGCGTATTTGGGCCCGTTCGCTTTGGGCGAGCGGCGGAGCAGTGGGCGACGCCGATTCTTTGGTTATTCTATTTTCTTTCCCTTTTCTATTTTATTTCAAAAAGTAAGACTTTAAAATCTCTTTTCTCCCTCATTTCAACTCCAAAAATTGTGAAGTTTGTTTCTAAAAATTTCTAAAATCAAGTTATTGATGTGGTGCTAGTTTGGTTTATTTTGGAGTTCATTTGTTGAGTATTGTTATTTATTTATTTTGTTTGCTTGCTTGTCTCTTTTCCGGTACGATCGCTCGCGTAGAGTTCGGAGAAGCCGGAGACCCCCACTTCGATCAAGCTCAAGAGTATCAAGATCACCTAGACCTAGACCCAGGCGAGTCAACACTTTGATCATATTGAGCCTACATTTTATGCAAATTATGTTCCTTTAAATTATCAAATTGCATGCTTTAATTTCCCTTATGCAAATGTATGTTAAAAACCCTAAGGTAGTTAAATGTCAATTTGATGTTTAATTACTACTACACCACCCCTTGAAAATTGAACTGCCTTAAAACCTTGTCACCCTAGTAATTATTTGGTAACTATACTAGTTATAGGCTATACTTAAGCGCCATGCTAGTCTTGCTTAAGTATCGGGGTATTATCTACCCCATTCACCATCTCTTAAAAATGAACATGGTTTTTGGGCAATCATTGGATGTAAATGACTGAGATGATTGTGTTGATGTATTTTCCTACCTCTCAAAAACCCTAAGAATTGCTTATCACATCTGGGCGGATGGTATGATGGATGGTATGTTGGTGGGTGCTTATGCAGCCCAAGGAATGTTGGTTTGTGGATGGTATGTGGTATGAACCGCCCAGATGGTCCCTAAGGACTTAATCCTGTGATGACCTCCCAATGTAAAACAGTACGACCACATGTCTATAATGGTGTCGACCTGGCTAAATAATTTGTATCCGTTAGTATGAGTTGCACCAGGCAGATGACCCGCTACGCCATAAGCCTTCGTGGCTATGGGTTGGGGTGTACGACTTACGGGTCTATGTGAGCGTAAGTCGTGTGGCGCAAGAGGGGGTCTGGGAAAGGGTTGACGGGTCTATGTGAGCGTAACCTTTCTCAGGTGAAACCTTAGCGGGTGTAACAAATACTGGTGGATGCATTGTAAAAGCCTTGTGATGATCTCCCCTTGACTCACATGTCTACGGAAACATGTGTACCTCTCAAGATGATTGTCTCTTGTGGGTAAAGTGTACAACCTCTGCAGAGTGTAATAAACTGTTCGAATAGCCGTGCCCACGGTCAAGGGCGGACATGGGAACTTACATGAGTTAGTTCTATTTATAAAACCTTTGTGGGTGGGATAAAATGTGATGGGTCGTTGTGACCCTGGTTTTGGTTTTTCCCTGGGTGGATGTACCCCAGTGATGTTAAGTGGTGGATGTAACCACTATCAAAAATAAGCATGAGGTGGAGGTAACCTCTACTGTTATAAATATTGCACAAGTAATCTCTTTAACAAAATACAATTTGGTTAAAATGCTAAGTGATAGGACTTTCTAATATTGGTAATTAAAAATGTTGCTTGGCGCAAATAAAAGAAACTGAGCCATCCTTGTTAAGCCTTGCATGTATATAATTGCATACTGTGTGTTGGCTCGTGAGCACGGAAGTTGTGCTCATCCTCTCTCTTTTCCCCCAACCCTCAGAACCTGTGGATCATGGAGATTTCACCTACTACGAGGACCTGGACGCCGAGGAGCAAGGAAATGAAGAAGAGTAGCATAGTTCTTTAGTCTGGGTTTCGCCTCAGTCTAGTTGGCTCCGTCGGTACTTGCGTACAACCTATATTATCCAAGCCCTTGGCTAATATCGGTCGTACCCATGGTACCCCAGTCGCTTGCCTGTGGAGAGACTTGCCCTATCCTTTTGCTTCCGCTATCGTACTCGATGTTTTTGTAATGAACTCATTTGGCCTGATCGGCCCTATTGTAAACTCGACCCGACGTGGTCTATTTGAACTCTGATGCTTGTATTAATGAATGGTTTGGTTTATGCGATGTATGAATTGATTCAGTAATGTATCCTGTGAGCGCTACCTACTGATCCAGGGAATAGCGCAGTATTTTCACAGAGGATTCTGGATTACGAAATCCGGGTCCGACAGAGTGAGTATCGAGCATACGATCAGAGGAGCCTTAGCTAGGACCGGTCGAGCCTAAGGACTTGAGTCTTATTTTCAAAAACTAAGAAAAGCTTTGGCAAAAATATATCGTATCTATTGCTCTTACTCACCCCTCTTAGTTCTTTACTTACCTCCTTTTGTGAGTCTACTTCGTCGCTGGCTCTCTCTTTTGTTTTAAAAAATTTAGATTACCGTATCGTCGTCTGATGGCCCGTGGGATTCCTTTACTCACGGAGAGAACAACGGCGAGTTTGTCGGTATTCCTCCACAAACTCAAACATTACTCTGGTTCGCCACCGACCCATCCTCAGAGGTCGAAAGACCTAGGCTCTGGATCGAGAGTCTCGTTCCTTGGAGGTTGAGTTCATCGCTCACACCTTTCCGACTGAGCATTCCAGGAGCCGCTATTCGGTTTCCGTTCAAAACATAGCACTCCGCCTCGACTCACTTGTGCCAGGTGCACAAGGATCTCCTTTTGAGGTCGCCTTTTCTGTCCCTTTCCGTCTCTCCAGGAGGGAGAACGATACCTGAAGATCTTCGACATCAAGAACACCGTTGTTGCAGTAGCCACTATGATGCACGTCCCAGCTCCTCCTGCACCAGCCGTCATCATCAGCAACCCAGCATCGACCAGATGTCTTGGACCCCGCACCAAGATCGCTGCACGCAAGAGCATGCGACATCCCAGTCCGTCGCATGTCATCAACGTCGAAGACTCCAGTCGAGGACGCAGCCTTTCTCGTTCTCGCTCTTGTTTTCGGTCACTCGACTTCAATCGCAACCGTTCTCTCTCCCTCTCCCGGGCAACTGCACCACCTGTGGTCAGTACCCGATTGAGGAGTAGATAGCTTAGTTTAGCTAGCAGTGCTTGCTAGGCAGCCTTTTGGTCTGCAAGCACCTTTTTCCTTATTTTACCCCAGTCAGTAGACGTTGTGTTTGTATCCAGTGTCGTGGCTTAGCCTAGCCTATACGCTATGCTTCAGGAGTCATGTAACACTTAACCCCAATAATATAATGCAGCCGCTCTAGGCTTTGTATTGTATCTGATTCTTTCTCGTTGGTTTTCTTCTGTTGTGCTCTAGAGGGCCAGTAAACCCTCATATATCCCCGCTAGTTGTCAACCTCTTCTATTCCTTCAGATGACACCAAAGAGGGCAGCAGCCCAAGGAAGTGGTGCCCGTCGCAAAAGATGCTTATGTCTTTCCCCCCTCGTTCTCTCTCTCGTCTAGTGTGCTTTTCCCTCTTGCCTATCGTGCTTTCTTCCTCTTATCTATGAGACCTGCGAAGGATTGTTGAAGATTGTTCAATTGGGTAAGTCGCATGGAAGCTATTCTTGTTGGGATTAACTAGTGTATCTGGATGCCAAGCTAGATAGCTTTGGAAAAATCATTGATAGGACTGATTTCGGGAATTGAAGATTTTAAGATTTGCTGATGTTATAAGAAGATCTTGTGGACACTAAAGTATAATGATGGATAAGCCTTGTTTATAAATGGTTTAAAGAATAGCATATTGATGGATTATATATAAAGAAAAATGATCGTGGAGGAAAATTTTGATTGACCATGAAGGATATAGGAATCTAAAGTACCGATTTGATTATTAGAAGAAATTGGATTTTCATCGAATCTTGAATTGATTATAATGTTGGTTGGAAACTTAGAATTGAGATATGTGTGCATTGAAGGTACATAGTAGAATGCGAAGAAGATTGGATTTTCATAATGAATCATAATATTGATTTTGGAAGAGTGGATTGGATCAAGAAGTATGGAATTAATTGTGTATGTTGATAACGTTGGATTCAATTGAACATGATTGAACAATGAAGTTGGGATTTAAAAGAAATCTTGGTTGGATTTTAGAGATATATCTTGATCAGATTATAGAAGGATGTAATTGCGGGATGTTGGATCATACAAACATACAATTGCTGAAAATAGAATTGTATAATTGAAGGATACCTTATTGATATGGGAGATAGTCCAAAAAATTATTGGATAAATGATGATAAAATAGTCTGGCAGATTAAATTTGAATTCATGAATTACAAGCAGTCTTTTGGAGGGTTCTTTAATAAAGATATTGGATTTGTACAAAGAAATTCTGGAGGGTCACAATTGATAATTATGCTTGAGGAATTAAATGGACGATGTCGTGGATTTAGTCAAGAATTTTAGAGAAAGCAATTGCGCGATTATAATCCTTAGAGGATTTCGTTCCAAAACGGGATAGAATGGAATCTAGCATGATCTTGGAGTTATTGGATTGAAAGATGCGATTATTGCCACTAGATTTTGTGGATTTATGAACTGGAGAAATCATGCATCAAAGTGGTGAATCTATTTGGTTACTTAAGCTTATGCCCAAGACAGATCTGTGAATTATATGGTTGTATCGATAGAATGTGAGTTTAATTAAATGTTTGGATTTCTTTTAATTAAGTGATTTTATGCTATGTTGGAATGGAGGACTCCAATAATAGTGAGACTTAGAGCCAGCAATTTGGGAGACAAAATTTATAGCTTTTTAGTTGGCACCCAGTACATGGTTGTGAACCGGTGGGCATCGGTTCTGAGTTGGACCTACCATGCGGTGTCCGAGGTGCACAGCATCTTTACTTCGGGCCGTAGTAGAAGGAAATGTCTGAAAGTACCCGAAGAGCAGACTCCCGTCGAAGCCGTCGCCCTTCAACCAGATCTCACTTATCTAGAGCATCCGATCAAGATTCTTGATGTCGTGGAGAAGCAAACAAGACGCCAGATCATCCGTTTATGCAAAATGCAATGGAGTAACCACTCGGAGAGAGAAGTCACTTGGGAACGCGAAGATCAGCTGAAGTTGGATTACCCCTATCTGTTCTCTGAGTAGCTCGAATCTCGGGGTCGAGATTCTTTTTAAGGTGGGTAGGTTTTGTAACACCCAATCTTTCCAGGTTGCAAGATCTTCAAGCATCTTTTGCTCAACTGCAAAGATTTCCCAAACTGTGCAAGATTTCAAGCCTCCCTCCCCAAAAATCCGAAAGTCCTCAGGAATCAAACCCCCCAAATCCCCTAGCCCTCCTCCCTACCATTCCCTAGCCCTGCCGTCGCCTCCTCTCCCTCTTCACGGGTCTGTCCCGTGCGCCGCCTCGGCTGCGTCGCCCGCATCCGGCCAAGGCCCCGCTGGCCGCGACAGACCACCTCGGTTCTTGCGCCGCTTCGTCGTCAACGGTCACCTCCCCCCCGGATCCAAAGCTTCCCCCCCCTCTGGCTATAAAGAGTCGAGCCTTCCCCCCTCCGGCCGAGCCACCCCTCCCTCGTTTTCCCCTTTTCTTCCCCAAGCAAGAAGCAGAAGAAGAGAGGAAGAAGAGTGGCCGAAGGACGTACCTCCGTCGCCGTCGCCGCTCGGTGAGCCCCATCGCCGTCGCTTCCTCTAGGGGTTGCCGTCGTCGTCGCTGCCGCTTCGTGGCCGTCGTCGCCGCCTTGAGCAGCCTCGCGCCGCCACACCCTCCGGTTGCCGTCGCTCGCCCCGCCGCCGCCGCCCTTAGCCGCGCCTCCCCCGAGCTCCTCCTTCTTCGCCGTGCGCCACCGCGTCCCGAGCCTCGTCTTGCGCGCCGCGCCGGCGCGCCGAACCCTCTCCTCCTCATCGCACCGCGCCGCCCTTCAGTCCCTCTCCCCTTCTGCTCGACCTGAGCCTCCCTCTCTCCTTTCTTTAGGTCAGGCCGCCCCACCGGGCCGCGCGCGCGCCTTGGGCCGTTTCGCTTTGGGCCGAAGCGACGGAACAGTGGGCCGACGCCAGTTCTTTGGTTATTCTATTTTCTTTCCCTTTTCTATTTTATTTCAAAACGTAAGACTTTAAAATCTCTTTTCTCCCTCATTTCAACTCCAAAAATTGTGAAGTTTGTTTCTAAAAATTTCTAAAATCAAGTTATTGTTGTGGTGCTAGTTTGGTTTATTTTGGAGTTCATTTGTTGAGTATTGTTATTTATTTATTTTGTTTGCTTGCTTGTCTCTTTTCCGGTACGATCGCTCGCGTAGAGTTCGGAGAAGCCGGAGACCCCCACTTCGATCAAGCTCAAGAGTATCAAGATCACCTAGACCTAGACCCAGTCGAGTCAACACTTTGATCATATTGAGCCTACATTTTATGCAAATTATGTTCCTTTAAATTATCAAATTGCATGCTTTAATTTCCCTTATGCAAATGTATGTTAAAAACCCTAAGGTAGTTAAATGCCAATTTGATGTTTAATTACTACTACACCACCCCTTGAAAATTGAACTACCTTAAAACCTTGTCACCCTAGTAATTATTTGGTAACTATACTAGTTATAGGCTATACTTAAGCGCCATGCTAGTCTTGCTTAAGTATCGGGGTATTATCTACCCCATTCATTATCTCTTAAAAATGAACATGGTTTTTGGGCAATCATTGGATGTAAATGACTGAGATGATTGTGTTGATGTATTTTCCTACCTCTCAAAAACCCTAAGAATTGCTTATCACATCTGGGCGGATGGTATGATGGATGGTATGTTGGTGGGTGCTTATGCAGCCCAAGGAATGTTGGTTTGTGGATGGTATGTGGTATGAACCGCCCAGATGGTCCCTAAGGACTTAATCCTGTGATGACCTCCCAATGTAAAACAGTACGACCACATGTCTATAATGGTGTCGACTGGCTAAATAATTTGTATCCGTTAGTATGAGTTGCACCAAGCGGATGACCCGCCACGCCATAAGCCTCGTGGCTATGGGTTGGGGTGTCACGACTTACGGGTCTATGTGGCGTAAGTCGTGTGGCGCAAGAGGGTGCAGGAAAGGGTTGACAGTCTATGTGAGCGTAACCTTTCTCGAGTGAAACCTTAGCGGGTGTAACAAATCCTGGTGGATGCATTGTAAAAGCCTTGTGATGATCTCCCCTTGACTCACATGTCTACGGAAACATGTGTACCTCTCAAGATGATTGTCTCTTGTGGGTAAAGTGTACAACCTCTGCAGAGTGTAATAAACTGTTCGAATAGCCGTGCCTACTGGTCAAGGGCGGACATGGGAACTTACATGAGTTAGTTCTATTTATAAAACCTTTGTGGGTGGGATAAAATGTGATGGGTCGTTGTGACCCTGGTTTTGGTTTTTCCCTGGGTGGATGTACCCCAGTGATGTTAAGTGGTGGATGTAACCACTATAAAAAATAAGCATGAGGTGGAGGTAATCTCTACTGTTATAAATATTGCACAAGTAATCTCTTTAACAAAATACAATTTGGTTAAAATGCTAAGTGATAGGACTTTCTAATATTGGTAATTAAAAATGTTGCTTGGCGCAAATAAAAGAAACTGAGCCATCCTTGTTAAGCCTTGCATGTATATAATTGCATACTGTGTGTTGGCTCGCGAGCACGGAAGTTGTGCTCATCCTCGCTCTTTCCCCCAACCCTCAGAACCTGTGGATCATGGAGATTTCACCTACTACGAGGACCTGGACGCCGAGGAGCAAGGAAATGAAGAAGAGTAGCATAGTTCTTTAGTCTGGGTTTCACCTCAGTCTAGTTGGCTCCGTCGGTACTTGCGTACAACCTATATTATCCAAGCCCTTGGCTAATATCGGTCGTACCCATGGTACCCCAGTCGCTTGCCTGTGGAGAGACTTTCCCTATCCTTTTGCTTCCGCTATCGTACTCGATGTTTTTGTAATGAACTCATTTGGCCTGATCGACCCTATTGTAAACTCGACCCGACGTGGTCTATTTGAACTCTGATGCTTGTATTAATGAATGGTTTGGTTTATGCGATGTATGAATTGATTCAGTAATGTATCCTGTGAGCGCTACCTACTGATCGAGGGAATAGCGCAGTATTTTCACAGAGGATTCTGGATTACGAAATCCGGGTCCGACACTTTGCAAATTAGTCAGCCAGGTCCCGACCCATACTAGATACATGTGGTGGTACGGTATGGCTTAGCATCATACACCCGAAGACCGATCCTTAACTGACCTGGGCAACTTTCCATCAAAACCCATGGGCCTCAACCATACCTGATTGAGCTTGTGCATAAACTTACACCCACCAAACATCCATTATGCCCAACTCCAAACCATTTTCATTTATTTCCTTTTTCAAAGTCATAAACTTCCATAACATACCGATGTCATGGATACCATCTAAACAACAATTGATTTCTGGCTGAAATTCCCCAAAATAAACAGGTTTGGTCTATCAGCATGGCTAAGCATATGATTATTTTAGTATTATTTTGTCCAATGGTAACAAGGTATTCACGTTTAATATTCAAATTGGCCATACAAGGAAAGTTGGAATAACTAGGAAATTAAAATAGGGAATTAAAATAATTGTATTAACATATGCATGCAGTAATAATTTAAAACATAATATAAATAATTTGAAATAGTGGGATCAATATGATCAAGGGTATAACTTGCCTTGCTTGATGAGGTGGCGTTGTTTTCTTAATGATCACCTTAACGAGCGTCTAGTGTTGAGGTGGCGTTGTTTTTCTTAACAGTCACCTAGTACTCACAAGTACTATCTTCAGGTAGTCCAAGTGTACGATCACGATGATCATACAGTCAAAATTAATCTTCTTATGTTGCTCTTCAATCGGCGTCGAAATCTGATTCCCGAAGTCGTCGAAAACTAACGTGAAAAGAAGCCAAATTCAAACTAAATTCAAATAACAATTCAAATGAACTCCAAATTAAAATAATTTGATTTAGATAGCTAGATTACAATTTTATAAAGATTTTGCAACTTGAACCACCCAAATCGGAGTTTGGATGCAAAAGATATGAATTTTAGAAGTTTGAAAATACATGAAATAATAAATTAGGGTTTAAAGGAATTATTGGTCAAATGAACTTAACATTAAATAATTTTGGCTTAGATGGCTAGATCTTGATTTTATATGAATTTAGGAATTTGAATCGACGAAATCGGAGTTCGTATGAGGGAGAACGAACCCCGGGATGTTCTAAATCTAAATAAACCCTAAAATCAGATTTTATTGATTTTCTTGAATTATTTTCCTAAAGGAAAATCGGTTTATTGCGCAAGCTGACGTCAGCGCCCAGTTTTGAATTTAAAAGAATTTAAAGAAATACCGATATGTGGGTCCCACGCGTCATAGACACGGCTCACGGTGGACCGATTCCACCGAGCCGAGGGCGGGATGGTGCGGTGGACTAGCCACGCGGCATGCCACGTGGGCGGACACGCGAGCGGAGAGGCTACGTGGCGCTGACCTGGCGCCGAGGTGGCAGCCGCGTCAGCGTGCCACGCAGGCACATGGCCGGCGGTGCTCGGCGTTCACCTCGCCGGCGTTAGGGGCTCCGGCGAGGGGTGCGTGTGGTAACATCGTGACGAGCGTGACTCACTGAGTCTAGGGCTTACCGAGAAAGCGAGAGGGCGAGAGGGTGTCGGCGGTGGCGAAGGAAATGGCGGCGGCGGTGTCCGGGCGCGCGGTGACGGCGAGGTACAGCGGCGCTCTGGCGAAGCGGAAGGGAGCACCAGGTCGGCGAAGGCGCGGCGAAGCCGATGGTGGTATCGGTGAGGTCGCGGCGGCCGGCGGCGAAGATTTGCAAAATCCGACCAAAAGAAAGGGGGAGAGGAAGAATGGGTGGTGGCGCTGGGATGAGAGCTTCACGGCGCACCCGGGGCGCTACTTATAGGGTGCGAGCGGGGCTGAGTCGCCGTGGAGCGTACGAAGCTCGCGCGAGGTCTCCGGCGCAATCAAGGGGATTCGGGGCCGGGGATGGAGAAAGATGCCGGTAACGGGCGAGGCATGAAACACGGGCTTCAATGCGCGCCTTCACGTGTGAAAAGGGGGAGGGAATCGCGGCGTTGATGGAGCTCGCGAGGCGCGGTAATGGCGGCGGCTCGGCGAAGAAGAAAGGAGCGAAGAAGAAGAACGCGGGGAGAAGAGGGGTCGCGGGCCGTCGGATTTCCATTCGATGGTGCGGAGGGGCGGGGTGGCGTGGGGCGCATGTTAACCGTCCGATGGGGATCGGGCGGTGGGGCGAGGGAGTGGAGAGAGGGAGGTGCGGGCGGCGCACGCGGGCCGAGTGGGCCGGAAGCGGGAGGAGGAAATGGGCCGGACGAGGTTTCGGCCCAAAGGGTTTTAGGGTTTTCAAATTGATTTTCTAATTGATTTAATTCCAGAAAATTAAAAAGGGCTTTAGAAAGTAGCAAATAAAGTCCAAAAATTAAGAGAAAATTCACATAAATTCCCTTATTTATTTTTGGACTTAAATAAAATAGTTCCAACTTAAAGTTGGCTATAGTTTTTGCACATAAATTATTTTGGCTTTGGAATAATTAGGAAAAAGCTTTTAAAAACTCAGAAAATTCTAGAAATTAATTTAAATTTTATTTTTAAGATCAAACCAACTGAAACTTCAAGAACTTCAAATAAATTTTTACTTTTGACTTTTTAAACTTTAGGAATTCAAATAAAGCAATCAAACTCTGGCAAATTCCCAGAAAAACCAGTAACTTACTAATTTTATTTATTTTTATTTTGGTAACAACACTTTGGGATGTTACAGTAAGTCACCTTTCAAAACCCGCACAAAGATCCAGGCCAAGAGCCATACCGTCGTGCCCCCTCACAGTAAGAGTGGGGTGCCCAAAGCCGGTGGAGCCCCGCTCAACTTCCCAGTCCCGCGCCAACGGCCAAAGCCCGAAGGCGCAAAACTCCTCCACCAAATCCCGTGTGGAGAATCGCCTCGTCACGTCCAGAAGAAGGCGCAGATGGGCCTCCTCCCTCGTCGTTAGCTCGATGTTGGGGCTGGCGATGGTCATGACGGCCCCTCGGGACGCACCATCCCCAAGACGCGGTATGGTAAAACCACCTTCGCGTCGTGCCGCTTCCCACCGTTCGCCACGAGTAGGTAGGTACATTGGCAGCGTGACCTTGGTTGAAAATTGACGCTGCCAAAATTCAATGTCTCGCCGTCGCTGTTCTTCTTCGGCTGGCAGCGGGCATCGTGCAAGAACGCGAAAAGGCGAGCCTCGCCCGCAGCTCCGGCCGCTCGAAGCATCCACTCGAAGACCCCCAACTTAACAACCGAGTTGGGGGTAAGTTGTGCCAATTCTACGCCGTATAGCTGTAGGACGTCTCTCACTAGGCCCATGCACGGGATTCGCAACCCGGCGTCAAGAAAGGCAACAAAAACTACCGCCTCGTCGGCCCGAGGCGACGGCACCGTCTCCGTTCCGGGAACTCGAACCTTCGTCATGCTCTCCAGCTTGCCCTCCTCCACAAGTGTCCGGAGCACTGCCTCCGTCATCGTCAACCTCCCGAGGTCACTCGTGTAGGATGATTCTACCGCAGCGTCCTTGCCTCGCTTCGTCATGCTTCGGAAGTACAACGTAGCAAGGCGCAAACAAAAACGTTTGGAAAAAACCGACAGAATAAGCTCCAAAAAGGGGGGTGGTGGTGGCTACTTATAGCCGCCTAGGGAGCTCAACAGGCGCCACATGTCATTAATAACACCGTTAGCGCTACGAGGAGGCTCCGGTACAGGCAACGACGCCATTATGACGCGTCAATACGGTGCACAACGCCCCAAGCGCCGTTACGGCGCATGGCGGCCCCAGCCGCCGTCAGCACATCGCGTGCCAGCACCATTAAAGCGCACGACGCCCCAGGAGTCCCCCGCAGGAAATAGTGCCCAAGGGAAGGAAGACCCTTCGCAACCAACGAAGCTTCGCCATGACAGAGGGGACGGTGTGCTCGGACCTACGAGGGAGCGACGCGGTTTGACCATGGCGGCGCACCTCGACCGCGAGGGGCTTGTCGTAGGGACGCCCCACCGACCCCCACGACCCAGCGAAGCACGACAGCACCGAAAAGGCCTTCCAAGGACATACTCGGAGGCTGCCCCGAAGACCCCCCGAAGGCATCCCGAAGACCATGCGGAGGATCCCGAAGCCCCCTCGGAGGATCCCGAAGACCCCTCGGAGACATCCCGAAGATCCTTCGGCGGACCCGAGGAGACTTCCCAGGGAAGGTAGCAGAGGACCGCCGAAGGGCACAGGGTCCGCAAGAACGGTGGACCAGGCGCACCCCTAGAAGATAGACCATGTCCACAAGGGTGCATCGTGCACCAAAGGCTACGTATAGGGTGCGTAAAAGACCCTGCTGCCCCTAGGGCTAATGTACTTTGTTAGGGGCATGTATGTATTTTCATGTATCATATCAGGAGGCTATAAATAGCCCCTCTACCCTGTAACTAGAGGAGGATCTGAAACCATAATCGAGCCCCTGTTAGGTCCCCTTATCTTCCCAGCACGAGGGATCTCCACCTATTACTGTCTAGTCTTCTCACTACGACAGTAAGTTTCAAGATAATTTTAATCAAGTTTCACAACAAATCAAACATGTTCACTGAAGTTTCAAAAAAAACAGAAAAAATTGTAAAAAGTCGAAGGAAACACTACTGTCCTGTAGCTTCTATAGGAAGCCATTGGTGAACTAGCGGGGGGCTCGGCAACATCGAGGACGGTGTAGGGCTCCGTGCCGTCGTACTCGCATGTGGTCTACGATGTCACGACCGCTCGCTGGCACCTCCACCAGTGGTCGACGCGCTTGCCTATTGCCGCATTCGTTGCACTTGCTCCTGCCATGCTGCCTTGCCAGACACCCGCAACAACACCCTGCCCGCTGCCGCTCCGAGGTGGCTCAACAAGGAGATTCCACGACGATGGCAGTGAATCATCCTTGTTGTCTTTGGTCTCCATGGCTTCTCGTGGAGAGAGATAGTTTGTGCCTTCGTCTGATTTGGGAAAAGGTTGGAGGTTTTGAGCTACTTCACGTCATCCGACGTGAAATCAACGGTGGATAATGCATGTGGGGTGAGATCGGACGGGCAAGGTCTGTATCGTTGGTTGGCTGAAAAACGCTATGGTATTTGTCAATGGAAAATTATGGAACCAGATCCAGATCTGGGCGCTGCTGTATGTATAAAACAAGAAAATGTAGAAAAGAAAAATATGCAACCTTATCTCTAAGTCAGTGGAAGGTGGGTCCAGCCACCATTGAGCATAGCGACCGAAGGACGACCGAGGCAGGCAGCCACCTCAGTACCTCACCGATCCGCTTCTCTCCCACCATCGGCGATCGCAGACGTCTCGACCCCACAAAAGGTCACCTCGGTTGCTTCGCCTCGAGTCCCCGCTGCAAAAAAAAGAAAAAAAAAAAAGAAAAGGAATCAGTAGCGACCGGAGGCGAAATGGTCGTCGCCGTCGCCTCACCTTCGTCGGCGCCGGCCGCCGCGGCCGCTCGCTCCCACCCGACCTACAAGGAGGCAAGCTTCCCAGCTACTCCCCGTCTCCAGTTTTTCCCCCTCTGGTTCGGATCTTGCTGCCTCTGGTGGTTGTGGTTCTTACTTATCTTGAATCTTGATGTGCAGATGATCGTGCAGGCGCTGACGGAGCTGCGCGAGCCGAACGGGTCCAGCCGTCGCGCCATCGCCAAGTACATCGCTGACCACTTCTCCGGCCTCTCCGCTCGCCACGACGCGCTCCTCTCCGTCCACCTCCGCCGCCTCAGGTCCCAGGGCCTCCTCCTCATGTCTGGATACTCCTACCTCCTCTCCTCGTCCGCGCCCACCGCTGCTCCGCAGCAACACCGAGGCCGCGGCCGGCCGCCCAAGAAAGGGAACCCCGCCCCCTCCGCGGCTTTGTCGCCTCCTCCTGGTGAGAAGCGCGGGCCTGGGCGGCCTCGCAAGAATACAGCTTTAGCCGCCGTTCCCGTTCCCGTTCCCGTTCCTGTGTTTGGGGCGAAGCGGGGGCCCGGGCGGCCTCGGAAGAACGCCGTCCCTGCGGCTTCCTCTCCTGCGCATCTGGGAGTGAAGCGGGGACCTGGAAGGCCGCGGAAGAATGCTGCCTCTCCCGTTGCTCCGCCGCCTCCATTTGGAGTGAAGCGGGGGCCTGGACGACCACGGAGGAATGCCACTCCTGTGGCAGCGCCACCCACTGCTGTGTTGGGAGCGAAGCGGGGTCGTGGTCGCCCGCCTAAGAGTGCGCCAATCCTGACTGCAGCACCAGGTGCAAGGGCGCCAGGGAGGCCGCTCAAGGTTGCAGTATCTGTTGCTGCCGTGCCCAGTGGGAAAGGCAGCCCCGGACGGCCGCGTAAGGTTGCGGTAACTGTTGCTGCCAAACCGAACGGGAGGCGTGGACCTGGACGGCCACGCAAGAGTGTTGTGACCACTGGTGCTGTGCAAGGTTCCTTGGAGAATGCCGTGGTCAGCACCAGTGCGTCTGGTGCGAGGCGGGGACGTGGGCGTCCACGAAAGGTTATGCTGCCTGCTCACAGCGGCATTGCTGCTCCTGCAACTGCAATGCCTTCGCTGGTTGCTGGGAAAAGAAAGCGTGGCCGAACTCCTAAGGAGAAAAGAAGGCCGGTGCGACCTAGAAAAGATAAACCATTGCAACCTGGGTATGTGCTGTCTGGGGATGCTGCATTGACTAAGAGAGGGCCTGGAAGGCCAAGAAAGGAGAAGGCGTTGGAGGTTGGGCCCTCAGAAGCTGGAGGTGCTGTGGCGGCAGAGATGACTGAAGCTGGAGGTGAGGCTGAGGCCACACAAGCTGTAGGTGAAGCTGTGGCTGTTCAAAATGGAGGTGAAGTTAGTTGTTTGCAATCCAGAGGCGCTTCATTGACGGAGAAGAGAGGGCGTGGGAGACCTAGAAAGGAGAAGCCATTGGAAAGTGAACATGCAGAAATAGGAGTTGCTGCATTGGTGGAGAACAGGGGGGGTGGGAGGCCAAGGAAGGAGAAGCCATCAGCGGCAAGGTCTGCTGAAACTGGAGATGCTGCATCAATGGGGAACAAGAGAGGGCGTGGGAGGCCAAGAAAGGACAAGTCCTTTGAAACTGGGTTTGCCCAAGCTGCGGGGGAGGTATCTAGAGACTTGACAGAAGCTATGCCTAAAAAAGATGAGGATTTGGTGTCAGGGGAGAAAACAGAGACTGAAGGTGTAGATTTGGGGGAGAGGAAGGAAACTAGGCCTGCAGATGCTGGAGGTGTGCTTGTGTCTGGAGAGAAGGCAGCAATTGCTCCTGTGGAGGCTGGAGGTGCAATGTCAGGGGGGAAGACAGGAGTTGATCCCATGGACTCTAACCTTGGCACCGTGAATCTGTAGTTCACCGTGAATCTGTAGTTCAACGGCAGCACGCAAGAGAGGATCTGCAAGGCTGGGCAGGACCTGCAGGGGTGAATGTGTGCTCATTGATTTAGCTCATGATGTACTATGAAGATTGGTAGATGTTACAACCGAGAATATTGCTCTTATGTTAAGCAGTTTTTCAAAATTAGGATTGGGGTATGCATTTGATAAGATTTACTTTGGGGATAAGTTTAAATTTATAATCCTTAAGGTAGCACATTTGATTCCTTTAGCCAGGCTGGAATATTTGTTGCTTTTAGTGAAAAATAGACCCTAGTGATGACGAGATTCATCAGATTTTATTTCTAGTTTGAACATTTATTAGTGATCTGTTTGCTTAATCTCTGTTTTGTGATTTTTCTATATCTCTATTTCAAGTAATTTTGTAGTGCCTGAGTCATCAAATTAATTTACTTGGTAAGTATTGTCTGTCTTGTTAGCATATTAACCGCACAAGACACATACAGATACAGTACATGTGCAAATTCGTCCCAGAAATGTGCTCTATGTGCATGATATGGAGCTTTGGTGCCAGGACCGCCAGCTTGTTTGCTCATGGTTATTAGTATTTGTGGTGTTTAACAATTCCAGATTTATTGTCTATTTGCATGGTCTAATGAGGTGAGGTACTCCGTCACTGTTTGTCAGGATTCAGCATATTCTAGAATCTAGACCCTAGTCATGCTCGATTTGCATGTTCATTCGACTATGTACATCAAAATAGCGGATTGTATTACTGTGTTGTAGAGTTGATGTATGTGATTCCATGCTGTATACAACTGCCTAATTTGATTGATAAGCACAGCAATGACCTAGCTTGCAACAGCCGGAGTCAACTTTACACAATCTGATATACATCGAGGATAAAATTTCATTTTTCTTACCCACAAGATCAATCATTGCTAAGAACTTTTTTTGGACCAAAAGTGGATTGCGAACAAGACCATGTGATGTGCCCATGTCAAATCCAATTATATTCTAGCTCTTGTGCCCATGTCAAGTCCAATTATATTCTAGCTCTTCTCTTGTGGATTGCTTGAATCATGGTTGTCACGGCGTCGCCTTGGCCACGCGCACCTACAGGATAAGTGAAGGGCCAGGGGCGTCGACCGCTGGGCACGTGAGAAGCAAAGCTGAAGGGCGTCGGGCTTATGAAGCCGCCTGCGAGTTTCCCTCCATCTGATGCCAGTACTCTCCCCCTCCCCCTCTACTTATTTGTTTTTCTTGACTTCTCCCAAAGTTCCGAACTCCTGATTTGTTCACTCCTTGTTTTTCTTGTGTTCTTCTGCCTACTTCCGATTTGTTTTCCTCTTCTTTCTACTTCTTTTTCTTTGTTCCTCTTTCTCTGCCCCTGATCTACTCCTGATGTGCTACTGTTTATCCTTCGTTCTTGTTTCTTCCTCTGCTAAGGCTAGCCGCCGGCAAGGTCTCTCTAGTCTCCATTGCCTCCAAGCTCCTTCGTTCTTCTTTAGCTCGCCATTATGGCGCCCGTCTGGACACCATGGTGTCATGTGTCGGGACCCCGGGTATACAACCCTAGGACCCTATGTGTATTATGAACTAGTCCCTCCTTCGTTCTTCTTTAGCTCGCCATTATGGTGCCCGTCTGGACACCATGGTGTCATGTGTCGGGACCCCGGGTATACAACCCTAAGACCCTATGTGTATTATGAACTAGTCCCAGATTAGTAGCTAGCTCGCACAGTTACAACATAGATGTAATCATAACCATATAACAAAATAACGATGAAGCAGACAAATTAATATTAATAGATAGCAAAAGGGACCTTATGGTCAAGTCTTACAGAGTGTGCCACGCAGGGCTTAGCAACAAAAGACAACTTACAGCGGAAACATAATATTCGTGGTGGCTACGCGACATGCCCACAGGCAATCGAGTGGAGGACGCGACCTAGTTCGCAAAGTCTTCAGGATACTCCTCTTCATAACACTCTGAATTCCCTGGTTCTTCTGTGGGGATTAATCACACAGGGCACAAGCCGTGAGTACTTTGAATGTACACAAGTTATAGGGAAATGTATGCAAATATTATTCATGCGAGGCTAGACAAGGATAGCTTAATGTTTAATTTGCAGAAAGCAGCATTTAAAGTGAATACAATAAGTAGATTGAAAGCACCATTTAAAAGGTTAATACATAAGTAATTCAGTTCTTTGAAACAACTAGATATCAACCCAACCATTCCATCCAAACCATCGATTCCACCATTTTTAAGAAAAACATCTACCCCTTGCGTGAAATCACCGGACATATCCATAACCGGGGACACAGCTATTCGAATAGTTTTATACACTCTGCAGAGGTTGTACAGCTTTACCCACAAGAGATAATCATCTTATACTGTCCGCTCACACACTTCCGAGGTGTGCGACTAAGAAATTATCACAATGCCGTTACAAAGCTTTGAACTGGCTAAGAGCTGCCCACCAAGGTTTCGCTTCTAACAAGCTTCGCACCTGCTAGATTCGTGCCCCCTCTTGCGCCAGCGAATCAACACGCTCCACCGCTACAGAACCTAACCAGTTCATTGCTAATTATTAGGCTAGGTTCACCCCATCCTGGACATGTGGTTGCACGATGTGACCCAGATCAATGGTTCGAGGTTAAGTCCTTAGTTGGCTGCTCAGGCGAGACTAATCCACATCCCAATGTGTGTTACGGCACCCACACTCACCACCATCCACTCGCTCAAGCATAAAACATTTTCGGTTCGACCCGGCCGAAGACCACCCTAGCCTTGGCACAACATCTTTTAACAACAGTGGCCGCGCCACGATTCCATAATTTATTTAGTCAAGTTTATTCATATGAGCATGCGATCATGAGTCCCAACGTACAACTATAGCATGGCTAAGCATAATATGATACCCGTGTTGGTAATTTATCAATGTCCAACTAATATAAACCCTCCTATGGTGTCCAAGGGTTCGTGTCATTCAAGGGTACATGTCGTTTGCAATTTATCAAGGAGGTACACATCAATTAGGCATTTATCTACTCCCGAAACAATTTAATATATAAACTAGCAATGCATGTTTATATAAAACAATATAGTTTTATAAATATGGGTTCAATATGATCAAAGGTCTATGACTTGCCTTCGTTGAAGAGTTGAGGTGCTTCGGTCGTCGGATCTGAGAAATCTTCCGAAAAGCCGGTTTCTACACGTCCGAAAAGAGAAAAATAAATAAAATAACTCCAAATAAATTTTAAATAAATACCAAACTAGCACTAACATAAAGAGGGGGAGTTTAGATGAATTTAGAAATTTGAATCACTCGAATCGAAGTTCGAACGAAGAAGTTATGGCCTTCCGAAGTTGAAAAACACATGAAATGATGGATTTAGGGATTTTCTGAAATTATTCTTGTAAAGGAAAAGGTAAATATGACGTCAGCTGACGTCAGCAGAGGAAATTCAGCCGAAAGAAAAATAAAAGAAAAAGAAACTGACATGTGGGGCCCACTGTCAACGAGAGGGTGCACGTGGACTGGGTCCACGGAACTTTGGAAAAGAGGGGGGCAGGAGTGCCATGTGGGCTTCCACGTGGATGACCACATAGGCCAGAGGGGTGACGGGGCACTGAGGTGGAGGCCACCTGGACGGCCACGTCGGCACCCGAGCCGGCGGTGCTCGGGGCCCGATGGTCGCCGGCGTTTGGCTGCGCGGCGGCCGGCGACGAGGGGACCAGCGGCTAGAGGAGGGCATGGCGAACTCGATGCTCACCGGTTTGAGGACGCGGCGTCACCGGAGGGTCGGCGGCGAGCGAGAAAGGCGACGACGAGGAGAGGGCTTCGGCGGCGACGGTGCTCCGCGGGCGGTCCGGGGACGGGGAGGCGCGCACGAGGTGGCCCTCGGTGCGGCGATGCCGAAGGTGGAGGCGGCGGCGGTTGAGGGTGCTCGAAGGCGGCGCTAGAGGCGACGGCGACCTTCGGTGGCCGGCGGCTTCGAGCTCGAAATACGGCGAGCTCGGAGGGAAAGAGGGGGAGTGAGATGGGGGAAACGAGAGAGGAGGGGGAGGCGATCTCGGTGCTCGCTTTTAAACGGCTCGGGGAGGCCCGGAGGAGGGGGAAGGGGGAGGTGGTGTTGGGCGGCCACTAATGGCGGACGGCGGCGGCGGCGAAAGGAGCGGGGAAAAGGGGGAAAAGCGGGGCGCACGGGCGCGGCGGAGGCGGGAACGAGCGACGCGAGGTGGGCGGCGACGCAGGCGCTAGGACCAGGAGAGAGAGGCGGCGGGGACCGGCGGGATTTGCGGCGGGGTGCTGCGCACGGCCGCGCGAGGAAGAAGGGGGGTCCGGAGGAGGACGATGAGCGAGGGCCGTCCGATTTCGATCGGATGATTGGTGAAGAAGGAGGACGCGGCTGAGGTTGAGTCGTCCGATTTCGATCGGACGGTGCACAAAGGGGAGGGGGGCGCGCGGGAAACGGGCCGATGAGGGAATTCGGCCCATGAGCCGAAGGAGGATTTTAAATTGATTTTTGATTTTAGAAATTCCAGAAAACGAAAACCCTTTTTAGAAAATAGCTACTAAGGTCTAAAAATTCTAGAAAAATTCACAGAAGTCCCTTGAATTATTTAGAACTTAATAAAAATACTTTTAGCTATACTTTAGCTTTTAATTTTGCAAACAAAATATGTTTTGGCTTCAAACAAAAAGGAAAAACCAAATTAAAATCCAAAAAATGCAACAAAGGCTTAAAATCCAAATAAAATCCAGTAAACTCCAATAAACTAACTTTTTGGTTTAATTGAAGTTGGATTAACCCAGTTTAAAAGGTTTTTGATTTCTAAATTTTAAATTTAAGCTTTTGCAATTTAATAAAATCAACTGGTTATTTTTATTTTAAAAATTTTCAAAAAACTAAGCAAATTAGGGATGTTACATCATGGCACGGCGCCAAGTCCGCTGCGATAACCATGGCTTGAATTCTACAAGATAGTTCTGACGAGTTGAGAGGCATGGTATCTGTCTATATGAACTAGTCTTTTTTTATATACCTACAGGACTTGCACAAATTCCTTGAGTTGAGCTTACATATTGCAGCAAGTTTATAGAGAATTTGGGCTATGATGCGGCTCTTCCACCTGTGCCGGAAAAATGTGGAAAAAAATGGTATGTTCTAGAAATAACTGGATTTAGAATGTTGGAATGTTAGAATGTTTTTTATGTACGATTACATGGTAGTGCATACGAGAAGGAGCCTGGAAATTATTTCCTTAGTTCTGTTAATTTGCTGCTCTAGCAAGACTTCTCCTGTTGTAGTTCATAAAAAAGAAGTTGAACTCAAATAATTACCTCTTGGTTCCATCTTTTTATTCTATGAAAGTATAAAACAAGATCTTTGCTATCATCTTTTTTTATATGTATTCCGCAGTAGTTGCACTTGATGGTTTCCTGAGTATACTGCAATTGAAGGGTACAAGAGCAAGCTGTCCAACTAGTTGAATTAGCTCAGTCAGATATCCTCATCTGCTTCACACATGTGAACAGTGTTAAAACTGCTATCATGTTTAGTGATGTCCGTGCCGCCGGGCCAACGTAATTGTTTGGCCTGGCCCGAGCACAGTATAGCCCGGGTCATGCTTGGGTTGGCAGTCTCGTCTGGCATGCACATGCGTCGAGGAGGAGGTGGCCGGTGGGGATCGGCACCCCAACCCACGGACTGGCATTGTACGGGTCTGATTAGTTAGCCGGGTTGGCCATCTAGCAACCACTAATCATGTTTACGCTTATATTCAGCTTCTTCCTTTTTTTAATGCATCGACGCACTGATTTGTAGTGCTACTAATTAGGATCAGGACGCTCCTATCCTATCCTCTGTCAGATGAAAAAAAAGTGGCTGTTGACAAGTTCTTCGAAAGGCAATAGCGAAGCTTGGATGAAAATGAAGTGTGCCCTTAAAGCCTAAAAAAATTGATTTGAAATAAACACAGTCTTGTATTCTTGTGCAATAAAATTCATACATGAATAAAAACAAAGCAAAGCAAAAAAAGAGAAATACAATTAATGTACCTCACTAATGGAAAGTGCATCTTCAAAACATATAAATATGGTTCCAGTAGATAACGATATGTACATCAAAATTAGCATAATTAGTTATCCTTTCCTGTCCACCAGGTCGTCGTAGAACTGCAGATCCAACAATGGAGTATTGCATATCAGCAACCCAAAAGAATATTAGCAAGAAAGCAATCCAGCAACTAGCAAAGTATCATCATTTCCCTTCGATACATGGTGTGACAACAAAACTATCGGAGATATTAGAGTTGTTGGAGATATTATAGTTTATATAAGAATCTAAGTCATGTGTGAGTCTAAGAGTCCGAGTCGATTGTAATATTTGACACTATAAATAAGGGATGTAGGGGTCCCAAGGGACACACGATCATTCCCGAAATCCTATATGGTATCAGAGCCAATCCTAATCCACTGTCATCCCGAAAACCTAACCCTAACTGACGACCCGCGACTCACTTGTTGTTGTCGCCCTCGATCTGCCCATCACCGTCGTGACCATTACCACAGGGCGCTGCCACCAATGTCTCGGGGGCGTGCGCGGGCCGCCACCGCCACGCCTTGTGGGTGGGCGCGCAGGCCAGTGGGCTGGCATGAGGAGGTGCGGTGGCAGCGGATGGCGATGGACAGGCGGAGAAGGCGAGGAAGGTGAGGGAAGGCGGCAGCTTACGTGGAGGTGCTCGAGGGAGAAGCAGATCGCGAGGCCAACTTGGAGGAGGAGGAGCCAAGGGGATCCAGCACGAAGGAAGGTTTGGTCGAGCTTGGGATCGGGCTCGGGAGGAGGAAAAGGCTAGTGTGGAGGAGTTCGGCGTGGAGGAGGAGCTGAGGGGATCAAGTGTAGGGGATCTAGCGAGGAGGAAGAAGAAGGGCTTGGGAAGGATTTGGCTTAAGCTGATCTGTAGAAGGGTGAGGCTACGGGAGGCGCTTGCTTCAGGGGTGTAGGAGCTTTGGGGTGGAGGATCTTCACTGCTTTGGTGTCGGTGGGGAGTAGGAAGAAGGACTCGGGAAGGATCTGGTGCTTCGGGAGTGAAGAGGAAGGTGTGTGGGGCGCTCAGGGGAGAGGTGACGCTCGCAACCTTCTCCCTCTTCACCCCCGAAGCACCAGATCCTTCCTGAGCCCTTCTTCTTCCTCCTCCCCACCGACACCGAAGCAGTGAAGATCCTCCACTCCCCAAGCACCTCCCGCGGCCTCACCCTCCTCCAGATTAGCTTGAGCCAGATCCTCCCTGAGCCCTTCTTCTTCCTCCTTGCTGGACGAAACTTGGTGCTGGATTGGAGAAGATGATGTAGACATAGAGCTCCAGTCCCATCCTTTCTTCTCATCAAACTAGGCGTCGTGACTCACATGTACAGGTTCCCTTTACTGGATTGAAGAACCTGTGAGCTTCTTGGTTCAGATCCAAGGTACACCATGGGCACACTCCGGTCTTCAAGTTTTTTCAGATGATGACCAAGCACCTTGACGTAGGCAAGACAACCAAATGTTCGCAGGTGCTTCAGGTTGGGCTTCCTCTTATGCCATGCCTCATATGGAGAGACACTGTCAAGCGCTTTTTGTAGGAGCTCGATTCAGCAGATATACTGCATGTATAGCAACTTCTCCCCAGAATTCACCAGGTAAGCCCTTGCTTTTGAGCAGGCTTCTCACCATGGCAACCACAGTTCTATTTCTTCTTTTAACAACTCCATTCTACTGTGGAGTATAAGGAGTTGTTAGAAACCTCTTAATGCCTTCGGTTTCGTAGAAAGAATTGAACTCATTAGACGTGAACTCCCCACCACGATCTGTACGCAACAATCTGATCTTGGTGTTAGCCTCACTTTCTATTGTTGTCTTCAACTTCTGAAATGCGCCAAATGTCTCGGCCTTGGATGCCAAAAACATGATCCACATCATGCGTGTAAAGTCATCCACTACTACCAGAAAATACTAGTTTCCTCCATGCGTGTGTTGTAACATCCCAGTTTTTTGGAGACTTTTTGAAAATTTTCAAAATAAAAAAAATCATTTGGTTTTGTGAATTGCTAAAGCTTAACTTGGAGATTTTGGAGTTTGGGAAGCATTTTAATACGAATTAATCAAACTTCAATTAATTCAAAGCTTAGTTTGTTTTGAGTTCATTGGAATTCTCTGGTTTGGAGTTCCCCTTCCTTTCTCCTCTCTGTCCGATCTTCCTCCTTGCGCGTCCGTGTCTTCAATCCTTGCGAGCCATCCAATCGTGTTTGAGCGGCTCGATCTTGTTTATACGTTCGTCTGGTCCGAACGTTGCCAACCCTCGTGGGTCGTCCGATCGTGTTTGAACGGCCCGATCTCGTTTGCGCGTTCGCCCAATCCGAACGTTCCCAATCCTTGTGGGTCGTCCGATCATGTTTGAACGGCCCGATCTCGTTTGCGTGTTCGTCTGGTCCAAACGTCCTAATCCTTGTGAGCTGTCCGATCAGAATCGAACGACCTTTCTCTGTCTGCTCCGCCTCAAGACCACCCTTTGGACACGACCTCCCCTTTTTGCAAAGACGACCCTCTCGGTCGCAACCGCCCTTTTTGCAAACACCACCCTTCTTGGTCACGACCTTCCTTTTTGCAAAGACCACCCTTCTTGGTCACGATCTCCCCTTTTGCAAAGACCACCCCTCCTCCTCAGGACCTCCCTCTTGGTTTTGACCAGCCCCACCCGTTAGCCTTGCTCACCTTCTCCTTCCTCTCGTCGTGTCACTGCTGTCGCAAAGGTCTTTGCGCATTAAATGCCGTTGAGTCGCATTAAATGTTGTTTCTTCCGCAGTACTTGTTTCCCCTCTAGTTTCCTTCCTTCTTTGCCTCCATCCCCTCCTTCACCTGCCCCCATCGCGCGCATTGAATGCGGCGTCCTCCGTTGCATGCCTGCGCCATCCTTCCTCCTCGGACCTCCCCTCGCCTATATAAGACACCTGGGAATCCCTTTTATTCTTCCTTGTTGCTTCCCTCTCATCACTCCCTCCTTCCCTTCCTCGACCTCATCCGTTCAAGTTCCGGCTTGAGTGGTTCAAGCTCCTATCTTCATCTGAACTTTGTACCTTTCTTTTAGCTCTGGTTTTGGTAGGTTCTTTGGTCTTTATTTAGAGATTCTCTAGTTGCTTATTTGGCTTTGTTCGCACGTGTAGATTCTGGTGTTGCGAAAGACTTCTTGGACCCAATAGCCTCTACCGAAGCAGCTCAATTCTTCAATGAAGGCAAGTTGTGGACCTTTGATCATATTGAACCCATTTTTACGAAAGCATATTATGTTTTATATCAACATGCATGGCTAGTTGTATAAAATCGGTTTTGGGAGCTAGTTAAATACCTTCTTGATAGTATGCCTCCTTGATAAATTACAACTGACATGTTGACATGTATCATTGGTCACCATAGGATGGGTAATCTTAGTTGAACCTTGTTGTGATATCAACATGGGTGCGTATTATGCTTAGCCTTGCTATAGTTATCCGAAGGAGTCGTGTTCACTATCAAAGAATGTTAATTTGGCTAATGAGATATGGAACTGTGGCGAAGCCACTGCTTTTAAAAGTTGTGTCTTTGGCTAGGGTGGACATTTGGTTGGGTTGAACCCAAAATGATTTCGTACTCAGGCGAGTGATCGTGCAGTAAAGGGGTGTAGGAAGCACATTGGGATGAGGATGTCTCGCCTGAGTAGTCTCTAAGGACTTAACTTTATGCGCTTGATTTGGGCAATACCGTGCAACCACAAGTTCATTTATGAGGTGGATTGGGCTAAATAATTAGCAATGCTTTGAGTCGGTTCTGTTATGGTTGGGAACGATGCAAGAGGGGGGCCGGTACGGTGAATCCTTAGCGAGCAGAACCGAGTCAGAACAGAGCTTTGTAAAGACCTTAACACGTTCTCTAGACTGCTCACATAAGGAATTGAGTGGTGGTATCAACGGGTGCCAAACCAACTAGAGAAGTCGTGTTATGTGGAAAAAGTGTACAACCTCTGTAGAGTGTAAAACTATTCGAATAGTCGTATCCCCGGTTACGGACAATGCCTGGTGACTATCACGTGAAGGGTAGTTTTTCTCAAAAAGGTGGTCGTGAGTGTTCGCGAGGTGGCCGTGGACGTTCACGAGTGGTCCAGGGCGTGGATAGGGTGTTCACGGGTGGTCCTAGAGTGGTCTGGGAAGTGAACAGGGTGTTCACAAGCTGTTTCAAAGAACTTGTTTACTTATGTACTACTCTTTCAACTTGTGTCTTGCAATCTACTTATTGTATTTGTTGTCAATACTGCTTTCTGTAAAATAACCATACAGCTACCCTTGTCAAACCCTGCATGAATATTATTTGCATACTTTTCTCTACGACTAGCTGAGTACATTTAAAGTACTCATGGCTTTACGCCCTCTGTTTGAATCAGTAGATGAGGGAGAACCAGAGAACCCAAAGTTCTTTGAAGAGGGGTTCTTCGAAGACCAGGTGTGCTAGGGGATGTCCTCCACTCGATAGCCCGTGGGCTTGTCGGATGGCCTCCACATTTTGGTGTTGGTCCGCTGCAGTTTCTCTTGCGTTGTAAGCCTGGTGCGGCAGACCCTTGTAAAAATTTGACCATAAGGTCTTTTGCTTCTATTAATATTAATTGGTATGTTTCATCTTTAA
The DNA here is from genome assembly GCA_036346255.1 of Ampelocalamus luodianensis. NCBI lineage: Eukaryota > Viridiplantae > Streptophyta > Magnoliopsida > Poales > Poaceae > Ampelocalamus > Ampelocalamus luodianensis. The sequence continues at coordinate 134,476 of CM070626.1, forward strand.
GTTTGTTGTATGGATATGATTTCATCTATTTTGTAACTGTACGAGCTAGCTGCTGATCTTGGGACTAGCTCAGTATGCACAGAGGTTCCCGGGGTTGCTTTACTCGGGGTCCTGACAGAGGTGGTATCAGAGCCATATTGACTGTAGGACGTAATCTTAGCTAGCATGGTCGTTTTAGTCAAAAATTCAAAATCTATTTTCTAAATCAAACCAACGGCTAACTTAGTAGTTGTTCTTCTCTTATCTAATTCTAATATCATCTCGTCTCATTCTTAGATTCTTACATCTTATCTATTCGGAAGCATTGTTTTCTAATTCAATTGATCTTTCTCACCCCAGTAACCCCAATGGGATTGAGCTTAACTTTGAGTAGACCACCCCTATAAGTTAAATTAGTCATGCTTTAGTAGAAGTCACCTCCCTAAGTTTCTGCATCGTTATTCGTTAGTCCGTGTAATAGGACCGTTTTGAGAAGTTGCTTCTTAAATAGCTTTCCAGCTATTTCTCCTTTGGGTTTAACCAACTTTCCTCAACTAGGTTGCTCCATCTTTATCCCTTGCTCTCTCTTGTCTATTGTGCGGATCCCTCTTACCTCTCGTGCTTTCTTCTTCTCGTCTTTTAAACCTGGGCAGATTTGTTGCAGATGGTTCAGACCCACAACCCGGTAAGCCAAGAGGAACCAGTGGACCCCTGTCCGCTGCCACCACCTCCTCCTCCTCCATCAGCAGTAGCATATCAGGGGTTGGGTTAGTTTATGGCCGCACAGACGCAGCTGATGAGTGCGATGATGCACAATATGAATCAGAGATGGCTCAATAGAGTCAGACCGTCGTCGCTCTCCTCTCAATGATGAATCAGAACAACCAAGCAGCTGCTATCGAAAGCTTTGCCACAATGCACCCACTGCACAACTGATTTGAATGTTCTATCTTCGACAATCCAATTGCCATCTCCTTGTCAGACATCATCTTAAAAGCCTGAAAGTTTAGGTGACCCATTCTTGCATGCCACAACCAACTCATGTCTTCCATGCAGGCCATCAAACAAATAGGTTGAACAACTTTCTGGTCAATCTTACGCATGCGATTCTTGGACCTTTTCACTTAAGCAAGCAATGCTTGGTTGCTACCGTAGATGTGCAGAATACCTCCATATATCAGCATCTTGCAAACCCCCCTCATCAAGTTTCCCTAAGCTGATTATGTTGTTCCAAAGTTCTGGGATGTAGTAGACACCAGTTAGAAGCTTGTGCTCGTTATTTTTGTACTACAGCAGTATCGAGCCCTTTCCTCTGATCTGGACTACCGATCCATCACCAAACTTCACTTTTCCTGTGATATTTTCATCGATCTCCTGGAAGACATCTCTCTGGTCGGTCATGTGATTACTTGCACTATTATCCAAGTACCACAGATCAGCGCTTGGTTGATCTCCTTTCTCGTGTAGCTTTGGGAAAGTGTTATCTTCCTGAAGGTACAAACAAGGCTTGTTTGCATTCATCACCATGAGCAACGTTGGTTCATTGTCATCATGGGTCTGCAAGAGGTTTGTTTCCCCTTCATGCTTCTTATTACGGCATTCCGAAGCATAATGCTCGTAGTTGCTACAATTGTAGCACCAGCACCTGTTCTTCGACTTATCACATGGCGTCGAATCCCCCTTGGTGCGCTGGTTTGTGTCGCGGACATGTCCGCGGGCGCCAGCCCCCCAGTTCTGGCCGCTGCTCTTCACAGTAGACAGACCATTGCTCTTCGTCTTCTTTTCCCATGCCAGCCACTCAGCTCAGGTGAGAAGAAGATGCTCCTCGCCACCGCCACCTTTGCTATAATTGTCGATTCGCTCCTCATGAGCTTTTAGGCACCCGATCACCTCCTCGACAGTCATGGTCTTGAAATCGTCGAATTGCTCTATCATGGATGCGATCTGCATAAACTTTGGTGGGACTGCCCGAAGAAATTTCTTAACGACGTAGCCTTCTTCTTCCTTGTCGCCCAATGCACATATCTTCTTGACGATCGTCGTTAACTTGACAGCGAAGTCATCAATCGACTCCCCTTGTTTCATGCGAAGCACCTCGAATTCACTCTTCAAGGTCTGCACCTTCACCTCCTTTACGCGCTCGGCGCCCATGTGCATCGTCTTTAAGGTCGTCCATGCCCCTCTTTTTGTTTCCTTCTCGGCTAACAGCAAAAGAGTCTCCTCTGGTATTGCCTGGTAGATGGCGGCAAGTGCCATCTGATGTTTGCAATTGTCCACTTCAAACTTCGAGTCAATCGCATCCCACACTCCTTGTGCTTTCAAGAAGACCTTCATCTTGATCGCCCACACCATGTAGTTGCTCCTCGTGAGCAATAGGTATTGGAAGGACACATTGCCCTCCATCGCCGGAGCTTTCGACAACGCCATGTCAGATAGCTCATCGCTTGCACTCTTGGTTGGCGAAGGAATATGCTTCGGCATTACTCCGGCTCTGATACCAAGTGTTGAATCTCAACTTCCAGGATCTCACATAAGCTTACGCCGTGGAAGAATAAGATCTGCTTCAGGAGATAGACTCACATTAGCAAGAACGAGTTTCTTGTCTATTCAATCTTCGAGTTACAACCTAATTACTCCTTAAATAGCCAAAGCAATATCTCTAAGCAACTAAACTTAACGGATCAAAACTCCTGTAGATAAAATACACAAAGTCATAGAAGATAGGGACATATCAACAAGATACGCGCATGTTAGAAACTACACTATCTTAACTATGTCAAGATTATTTCCAACACTGGCCAGCTCCCTCCTCGATGCTCGAGCATCGGCGGCTCCTTGCCTCCCTCACCTCCTCCACCAGCTCGAGCGCTCGGCCCCCTCCAACTCTCCCGCCTCCTCCGGCTATTGGCGGCACCGCAACTAGCTTCCCTGCTCCAGCCCCCTCGGCCCTTGGGTGCATACTTTACTCTCCCCAAATCCTCCATATTGGAATTTTGGATTTTGGAATGGGAAAATTTTAGAATGGGGAATGAGTTGCAGAGGTGGAGACGTGTGACGGATGTGAGGGAGTTGGGCCTTGTGAGCTTGGGCAAATGCCCACAAATCCTTTTTCTTCCTCCTTCTGCAAAATAGGCGTCAGCTGCCTCGAGGGCCCTCGGCCATGGCCATCGAATGGGCGGAGGTTGTTTGAGGTTGGCGGGGGAGGGTGGGTGTTCTGGCGCCAACGGAGGGTAGGCTGAAGCCTGATGAAGCCCCCTACTAGAATTGCTCCTGCGACTAAAGGGTGGGGTTATCTTGTGCTTTTGTGCTCTTTCGCCAGATAAAGTCAAAGTCTAGATTTTTTTTTGAAGAAATGGCGAAAAATTGCCATTATTACATTAAAGAAGTAGCAAAACCCAAAACAAGAGTCTGCTTGCCTAGCTCAGTCGGGACCCAAAAACATAGAGAACAGAGAGAGAAAAGAAGGCTTGAAGCCCCGTCGGCAATGACTCTGATGGTCTACAGGCAATCCACCGAAAAAGGGACTCAAGACTGAAGAGGGAACTTAAGCTGGAGAGAGCAACACTATCGCCTCGCTCTTCTTCATGCCCAGTGGGGAAGGGGCTGCTTCAAATATGACAACCGGCGACCGCTGGTGGCTGCTTACGGGTCCTCTGAAAATTAAACTCATCTTTGTCATCACTTTGTCATCGCTCGTTCCAGTCTTGATTCCTTCCCTTGCACCAGTTTCCGACAGCCTCTGTCCCGCCTCTTGAGCTCTTCTCGGAGTCTACGGCTCAACCCTGGTAAGAGGTTTACCTGAGTGTTGATGGCCGGTGCATAATGGCATGCTCCCGGCTGTACCGAGTGCTCCATTGGTTTCATCGGGGGCTACCAATTGCTCTACTGACCAGGGGCGATTCCAGCAGGGGGCTTCATCAGGCTTCAACCTACCCTTTGCTGGCGCCAGAACCCCCCCTCACCGACCCCAACCAACCCGAGTCCAGCCGACGACAGCCATGGCCGAGAACCCTCAACCTCAACGCCGTTTTGTAGAAGGAGAAGAAAGGACACGTGCCTACTTGGGCCTTTGCCGAAGCAAAGCCCACAAGGGTCAAGGCCCACCTACAGACCTGCTCACATCCATCCCACATCCCCCACACTGCAGCTAAGGGTTCCCCGTTCCCAAATTTCCCGAATCGTTCAATCCCAAATTTCCTCAACCTCAATCCAAAATTCAATCGGGAGTTTGAGGAAAGAACGCGCCTATGGGCTGAGGCAGCTGGCTCCGACGTAGTGATGAGGGAGCTGGGGCGGGGGAGCCCCCGCGACGCCGTGCCACCATCGGTAGCCGGAGGAGGTGTGGGAGACTGAGGTGGTGAGGACCGAGCCACCGAGGAGCTCCGGCCTACGGAGGTGCCGAGGGAGCCCGGAGGAGCTGGGGACTGGGGAGAGGAGGCCAGCGAGGGCGCGAGGCTGGAGGGGAACTGTGGGGCGACCGTCGTCTGCCGATGAGGGAGGCCAGGACTGGGAGACCGGAGGCGGACTGGGGAGTGGGGAGCGCTAAGTGGGCCAGCGGGGAGTGGGGCGCGAGGTTGAAGCTGAGGAGGTGAGGAGCTCAGCTTAGGACTGGGTGAGTCATGAGTGGGTGATTGGAATGGGATTTGGGAGCTGAGGACTGGGCGACAACAACTAGAATTGGTAGTTGAAGACTGAGGAGTGAAGAAGGTTGCTGATCTAAATCTAATATGTTGTGTCTTTGCTGAATTGCTGGTATGTGTGGACTCATTACTCAATTAGTAAATTATTCATAGGTTTGCAATAACGGAGAAACAAACTTTACGTAATTATTTCACAAGCAATTCATGTAGTACTCCCCCAACCGATGAGAACGCAACTCAACTAAAGAAGTCTCGACTATAATTTAGATCTATTGATAAGATAGAATAATAATATCCTTCTAAGGCATGAAATCTCGCAGAATGAATTTGCCTCGTGAAGTCGTGATTCAAGCTATCTCCCTAGTGGTATGGTTCTTTTATTTCGAATGTTCATGATCATTTAAGTACAATGTGTTGTTGTATCACTAATTTTTTTAATTTTGATGTACAGGTTGTTACCCATTGGAACCATATTTACATGTTTTGGAGATGCACTTTTCATTAGCGAGGTACTTTTATTGTATTTCTTTTTGTTTTGTTTTGCTTTGCTTTTATTAATGTATGAATTTGATTACATAAGAATACAAGACTATGTCTATTTCAAATTAGTTTAGTTATTTAAGACTTTGAGCCCACCCTCTATTTACTACTTGTCGTAGGGGCGCCACACCGGCCCCACGACCCGGCGAAGCAAGGATGCACCGTAGACCCTCCGGAAGACTTCAGAAGACCCTTCGGAGTGGCCCCCGAAGCACTCAGAAGGATGTCCCAAGACCCTGAGAGGCTCAAGACCCTTCGGAGTGGCCCCGAAGCACTCCGAAGGATGACCCGAAGACCCTTCGGAGTGGCCCCGAAGCACTCCGAAGGATGGCCCGAAGACCTTCTCGGAGCGGCCCCGACGCCCCTCCGAAGGACGTCCCGAAGACCCTCCGGAGGATCCCGGGGACTCCCCCCCCCGAGAAGAAGGCGAAGGACCAGCAAAGGGGGCGCGGGGCCCGCACGAACCATAAGCCGGGTGTATCCCCCCACGGTACACCGTGTCCAGGAGAGCGCGCCATACACCGGAGGCTACAAGTAGGGTGCAAAAGACCCTGCAACCCCTACGATCAATGTACTTAGCTAGGGGCACTTCTGTACTTTCAGATACCTTATCAGGAGGCTATAAATAGTCCCCTTGACCATGTAATGGGAGAGGGCTTTTTTCTTTGGAACAAGTGAAATCCGAACCCCTTTTATAGGACCCCCTGTTCTTCTAGCGCAGGGGGCCTCCACTTTCTACTGTCTAGTCTCTCCACTACGACAGTTGGCGCCGTCCGTGGGGTTCGGCTAGAAGGTCACACAAAAAAGAAACACACAACACAATGGCCCCGCGAAGGGCACTACCCAAAGTCTCCGCAACCGAAGCTGCAGCAGCGGCCGCAGCCCCGAACACCCCCAAAGCAAAACGGGGGCGGCTCGCCTCGGCCGCTACCGTCGCGCGAGCCGCAGAGGAAGAAGCGAATAACTCCACCCACGGAGACATAGTGGGAGGCGACGCCCCACCGGCATCTCTACCAAATACGCAGCCCTGTGTCACTCGGAAGCGTATGAAGCACTCGGCGGAGATACGGACCTTCGCTCGGAAATGCTTAGTCTCCGGCAAACAACAGGAGGCACCGTCACTGCCAATCAACCGCAGCCAGACGCTCCCGAAGTAGGAGGCCCAACCGAAGCAAACGCAAACCCGCAGCTCCGGGGAGACCCCAACTCCCCGTTGAGCACGGGACTGGAAGCCGCACGTTGGCCAAGAAACTTCAAAATGTCGGAAGTCGCACCCTTCGAGGGCGGCACTGACCCCTCGGAATTCCTGCACGTATACGAGACGGCAGTCGAGGCGGCAGGAGGAGATGACACAACGAAGGCAAAAGGCATCACGCTCGCCCTTAGGGGCGTCGCGTTGACATGGTTCTTCACTATACCCCGCTCCATCTACGCCTGAGAGCAGCTGCGCGACCAGATACGCAACAACTTCCAAGGGAGTTACAGCGAGCCAAAAGACGCAGGACACTTGTTCGCAGTGAAGCAGGCACCGGGCGAAACCCTCCGAAGCTTCTTTAGAAAGTTCGCAGAAGTAAAATGCCAAGTCAAGGGGGTCAACGAGACGACCATTATAAACGCCGCAACTTGCGGCTTGCAGAAAGGCCCCCTATCGGAAAAGCTGGCGCGCAAACCACCCCGCACAGTGGCGGAACTCTTCGACAAAATAGAAGAATACGCCCGAGCGGAGGAAGATAGCACCCGGAGAAACGGCGCCACCCCGGTAGAAAGGCCACCCAAGGAGGATGCGGCCGCCACCCCGGTCACTAACAAGTCACGCATAAACTACCGGCAGAAGGGCCGAGGCGTTTATCACGTCGACGAAGGGTACCCCCCTGATGCGAGCAGGAGGGGTGGCCGGACCAACCGCGGCCGCGGCAGGAGTCGCGGCCGCAACGGCGGGCGGCACCACGACACCCGAGGAGGAAAAGCAGCGGCCCCATCATACTGTGACCTTCATGGCGAAGGGTCGCACACAACAACGGAGTGCCGCACCATCGCGGCCATGCAGGATTACATGCACCGAAGCCGTCAACCGGTTGAGCTAGAGGATCGAAAGGAGGCAGGTAATTTTTGCTCGCTTGCGCCTGCGATCGCGATCGAGGAGGCCACGGTGGCCGCCCCGCGATCATCAACATGATCACGGGAGGATCCTCGGCGGGTTTAGCGTCAAAGCGCCAACGTCGGGCCCACGTCCGCAAATCCACCACGTGGCTACACAACGGCTTCCCACCACCCGCTACGCCGAGGTGCCCATAACATTCGGACCCAGCGACGCACGGGGGATAAGCTTTCCCCATCAGGAACCCCTCGTCATTTCCACCAACATCGCCAGCTACGAAGTCAGGCGTGTCCTCGTAGATGGCGGAAGCTCGGCGGACCTCCTCTTTGCCGAAGCCTTCGACAAAATGATGATCCCCAGGGATCGCCTATCACCACCAGGCATCCCCCTGGTGGGCTTTCGAGGAAGGCCCATCACGCCCTCGGCGATAAACCGCCGTCACTTTCGGCGGCGATACCGCATCCCGCACCGAGACAATCACCTTCGACGTCGTCGAGATGCCATACCAGTACAACGCCATCCTCGGGAGGGCCACACTTAATACCTTCGGCGCCATAGCACATCATAATTACCTATGCATGAAGGTCCCCGCCCCCGAAGGAGTCATCACGATACGAGCAAATCAACAACTCGCTCGTCGGGCCGAGATGGAGCCTGGCTCGCACGCCCGGCGCGTTCACGCAGTTGACACCAACTCGGAGCCACAAGGCAGGGCCCCAGTAGGCAAATGGGCCCCAAAAGCAAGGCCCGAAGGACAGCTGCGAAGAGTGCCCCCCGACACCTCGCGCGAAAAAGCGGTGGCCTCGGCGCGAGCTCACAGAGGAACAAAGACAAAGAAGATCCTCCGCGTGCTCTGCGACAACGCCGACGTCTTCGCATGGAGCTCAGAGGACATCCCCGGCATAGCCAGGGATACAATCGAACACCGATTAGCACTCCGGGCGGACGCAACCCCCAGGAAGCAAAAGCTTAGGCGTATGACGGCCGAACGCCTCTAAGCGGCAAAGAAGGAAATCACCAAGCTCCTAAAAGCCGACGTGATTCGCGAAATCAAGCACTCCGAATGGCTCGCCAATCCGGTCCTCGTCCAAAAAAGCTCTGGCCAATGGCGCATGTGCGTCGACTTTACCGACCTCAACAAGGCATGCCCAAAGGATGACTTCCCATTACCACGCATCGATCAACTAGTAGACGCCACATCAGGATGCGAGCTCATGAGTTTTCTGGACGCATACTCCGGATATCATCAGATATTTATGGCCAAGGAAGATGAAGCCAAAACCGCCTTCATCACCCCTATTGGCACATACTGCTACTGCCGCATGCCCTTCGGGCTCAAAAATGCGGGAGCCACCTTCACACGCCTCATCTCGGGAGTCCTCGCAAGGCAGCTGGGCAGGAACGTCGAGGCATATGTTGATGACATCGTGGTGAAAAGCAAGATTGCGGGCTCACACCACGCGGACCTACAAGAAACCTTCGCCAGCCTCCGAGCAGAAGGCATAAAGCTCAACCCAGAAAAATGCGCCTTCGGCGTCAAGGCAGGAAAGCTCCTAGGTTTCCTCGTCTCGAATAGAGGAATCGAGGCAAACCCGGAAAAGATCAGGGCCATACAAGAAATGCAACCACCCCACAGCACCCGAGAAGTGCAAAAGCTCACAGGCCGCCTCGCCGCCCTCAGCCGGTTTTTGTCAAAATCGGCGGAACGAGCGCTGCCCTTCTTCAAAACCCTCCGAGGTGCGGAGCCATTCCGCTGGACGACAGAGTGCCAGCACGCATTCGAAGAACTCAAGAAGTACCTCGCCCACCTACCAAGTCGCCCCAGCCAGTACGGACGCGCGACTTCTTTGTACCGCGCGCCCACCTCGCGGTCGGTGCGCGATCCTCGTCCAAGAAGACGGGCAATGGCCCGTCTACTACGTCTCCGAAGCACTTCAAGGAGCCAAGACAAGATATGCGGAGCTGGAAAAGCTAGCATACGCCCTTCTGATGGCCTCGCGCAAGCTTCGCCACTATTTCCTCGCCCATCCAATCACTATACCAACTTCATACCCACTAGCTCGATGCTACGCAAAGAAAGATGCTTCGGGCGAGTGGGCAAATGGTCGCGAATCGCACCTTTTGACATCACGTTCGCCTCGCGCACCGCCATAAAATCTCGGGCCATCGGGCGGACTTCGTCGCCGAATGGACCTCGGATGGAGCAACCGCCAAGACCGCCGAACGCCATGGACGCTGCAAACCGACGGCTCTCGTGTGCAGCGGAGCAGCGCAGCAGCCATCCTCGTGGCCCTGCACGGTCGAAGCATCTCACATGCCGCGCGACTCGACTTCACCACCACAAACAACGCTGCCGAGTACGAAGCACTCCTCCTAGGCCTCCGCAAAGCGAAGGCACTAGGAGTAAAATGGGTCATAGTCAAAAGCGACTCGCGCCTCATGGCGGGCCACTTCGACAAAACTTTCGAGACATGGGACCCTGGAATGGCTCAATACCTCGCCACTGACGCAGCCGCGTGGCCAGGGGTTCCTCGATCACCGCCCGCACGATCCCCGAGCGCCAACGGCGCCGACCGCCTTGCAAAGATGGCCAGTGCCAACGAACGACCCCCGCCCGAAGTCTTCTACGAGATACTGACCAAACCGTCCACCTGCATAAAGCGCCATCGCCGCCGAGCACCGGTGCTCCGCCTGAACACCGTGGGCTCCGCTGAACCCTATGAGCCAAACAGGCGGCCAACGCCGAGGGCGCCAAGCCAATCGCGATAACCCAAGTCGCAGGGCACCATGTGGCGCACATCGAAGCCCCGGACTGGCGCGACGTCATCATCGCTTACTTAACAAGCGGAGAACCCGACGACCCCATCGAAGCAAAGCGGCTCAGGCACCGCGCTAGGAACTACCACCTCGTCGAAAGAGACCTGTACAAAGGAGGTGTTTGTACCCCCTTTCTTCGATGCATCTCACAACAAGAGGGGCAGCACCTCCTTGCAAAAATACACGAGGAGTTCGGAGCACATCAGCTCGCGGTGCATTGTAGCAAAGCCTTCCTAAGAAGATTTCTATTGGCCAACAAATACTGCGTGAGACGCACAACACCGGCCCGGTGCTGTGGTTGCTGCATGGGGCCACAACCCAAAGGCACCTCCCATCCCACTACAGCCCTTACCGCCGGTTTGACCCTTCGCAAGGTGGGGCCTCGACATCATCGGCCCCTTCCCGGCGGCAAAAGGCAACCTTCGTTTTGCCTTCGTCGCCATCGAGTATTTCTCAAGATAGGTAGAAGCCGAGCCGGTCCCAAAGATAACATCAGCCGCGACCCAGCGTTTCCTTTGGAAAAATATTATTTGCAGATACGGAGTACCTCGGGAGATAGTCACCGACAACGGCACCCAGTTCAACTCCGCAGCCTTCAGATCATTCTACCAAGGCCTGGGCACCACTATATGCTTCGCATCCGTGGGCCACCCGGAGTCCAACGGAGCAGTTGAAAGGGCAAATGGGAACATAATAGCAGGACTTAATAAGCGCTTAGTGGGCTTACCAAAAGGGCTCTGGCCCGAAGAGCTCCAGAAGGCCCTATGGGCAATCCGAACCTCGCCAACTAGAGCAACTGGGTTTTCTCCCTTCAAACTCCTCTTTGGAGACGAGGCGATGACACCCGAAGAACTCGCTGTCAAGTCCCTCCGAGTAGGCCAGAGCGACAACCCGCAAGAACGGGAAGTGTCCTTGGACGCGTTAGAAGAACACCGCATGCAGGCCATATCAAACATGGCAAGCTACTCAGCGGGAGTCGCAAGGGCATACAACAAGAAGGTCTGGACTCGCTCCCTCGCACCAGGAGACATGGTCCTGAAACGGGTGGCAAACCCCGCAACAGTTGGCAAGCTACAGTCCAAATGGGAAGGACCCTATATCATCACCCACAAAGCACCAGAGCAGGCTCCTACCACCTTGCCACACCAGAAGAACAGCCTAGACCATACATGGAACGCAAAGAGCCTTCGCAAGTTCTACCCCTAGGAGGTCTATTGTATAAAAACGCAGTCATGACGGCCAATGCCCTAACCCACGAGCGAGGGGACTTGTAATCAACCACCAGAAACCCCTTTCTTTTGGACGTTTTGCGCCAATGAAATAAAAGAACCTGTATGCCCGGAGAACCCTCCGCGATAAAAAAAAACGACACCGCGCATGGCCTTCGGCCCTGGTGCACACGGAAACCCTCCGCGGGTCCGTGTATAAAAAATAACGACACCGCGCATGGCCTTCGGCCCCGGTGCACATAGAAACCCTCCGCGGGTCCGTGTATAAAAAATAACGACACCGCGCATGGCCTTCGGCCCCAGTGCACATGGAAACCCTCCGCGGGCCCATGTATAAAAAATAACGACACCGCGCATGGCCTTCGGCCCCGGTGCACATGGAAACCCTCCGCGGGTCCATGTATAAAAAATAACAACACCGCGCATGGCCTTCGGCCCCGGTGCACATGGAAACCCTCCGCGGGTCCATGTATAAAAAATAACGACACCGCGCATGGCCTTCGGCCCCGGTGCACATGGAAACCCTCCGCGGGTCCATGTATAAAAAAACGACACCGCGCATGGCCTTCGGCCCCGATGCACATGGAAACCCTCCGCGGGTCCATGTATAAAAGAAAAACGACACCGCGCATGGTCTTCCGAAGCCCTATAAAAAAAGGTGGGGGGACGGCACGCGACTTCGCCGCTCCCCCTTCGGAAAAATTACATATACAGGGCTCCTCCGAAGCCCTATCAAAAAAGGTGGGGGGACGGCACGCGACTTCGCCGCTCCCCCTTCGGAAAAATTACATATCTGTGGCTCCTCCAAGCCCTATCAAAAGCCTGGGACGGCACGCGACTTCGCCGCTCCCCCTTCGGAAAAATTACATATCTGTGGCTCCTCCGGCCCTATAAAAGGTGGGGATGGCACGCGACTTCGCGCCCCTTCAAAAATTACATATCTGTGGCTCCTCCGAAGCCCTATCAAAAAAGCTAGGGGGACGGCACGCGACTTCGCCGCTCCCCCTTCGGAAAAATTATATATACAGGGCTCCTCCGAAGCCCTATCAAAAAAGGTGGGGGGACGGCACGCGACTTCGCCGCTCCCCCTTCGGAAAGATTATATATACAGGGCTCCTCCGAAGCCCTATCAAAAACTAAATATATATACATATGTACACATACACTTCTCAAAGAACACCTCGCAATTTTATTAGTTCAACCTCAACACATTACAGCCTCCGCGCATAATAAAGACAACACATACGAATACAATACAGTAGTGTCAAGCGGACTCAAGCTTGCGGAACAAAGTCCCATTCCTCCACGCGCGTCGCCCACTCTAGCAGCTCCTCATCCGACGCATCGCGTGCTAACAACTCCGACAAATCCCGCACCGTAGCTTCGTACACGTCCAAGGACTCCGACGAGCTATCACTCGACACAGCTTCAGGTGGAGGCGCAGACTCGGTGCAAGACTCGAGCGAATCCGCGCCAACACCAGCGACCATCACTTCGCGACGCCTCCAAAACGCACGAATCTCCGCACGCGCCTCCGCCGCCTTCCTCTTCCGTGCACGATGAAAGTCCCTCATCGAGCCGGTCGGGTTCGCCAATTTCCAGCGCTGCCACTTCGCACCATGGTAGACAACCCCCGGTAGCACAGCCGCAAAGGCCAGATGGGCACTACACACCGCTCATCTTTCAAGCCTCGGCGACCAGCATTTCTTTTAACGCCTCGCGGCCCCGGGGGAGCGCGACCTCGCCCAGCGGTTCGTTTCACCAAAAACCGTTCCTGTACATACGAAGCACAATCACAAATGCGAACCATACCATCGTAGCGAACCTTTTCTCTTTCCATTTAAAAACAGGAGGGTGTTACACAAAAAAAGCTTCCCCTCCTACAAAACGCTCCTTACAACCAGCAAAAGCGGAGCACTCAAAAGAAAAAAGAAAAACCCCTAACAGCACTATAACCCAAAAGGCGGGGGGTCACACCTTATCCTGTGGGGTGGACCCCCGCTTGTCGACCCGCGTATCCTCCGCCGGGGCCTTCCCCTTCTCCCTCTGTGCCTTCGCAACCCGAAAGGACTCCGTCGCGTCATCGTGGCCCCGGAGAGACCAGTAATCTTGCAACAGACCCTCCCGCCTTCCTTGTTCGGTTCGAGCGCCACCACCTCCTCCGGCGTGGCCACCGCAACAGACCGTGCAGCGAGGCCATCAATATGTGCGCACCCGGCCTTGTCAAGCGAGGCAAGGGTCGCGGACCAGGCGGCCTTCGCACAATGGTCTCCGTACGAGCGGGCGGCCGGGAGGCACACCCGCCGCGCAAAGCCTCCCGAGGGTAATGTCCATCTCCGACGGACGGTGAACCCTCGCCGGGCACGCGCCGAGCCGCGACACGCCTCCTTCGATGACCTCCATGGCTCGCCAGCGCACCGCCCAATGGAGGATGACGGCTCGCGCCGGTGCGCACCTCCTCCTCAAGCACAGCTTTCTCGCACCGCAGAGTCTTCACCTGATCTTCTAGGGTCTGCACCCTAGCAGCCAGGGCATCGCGCTCGCCGCTAACCGCCTCCAAGGCCTGCACCTTCGTAGCCAAAGTGTCGCGCTCGCCCCTAAGCGCCTCGTTCCGAGCATGTCCATCCTCAACCTGCCTCTGAATCTCGGCAAAGCCAGACGCGACATCGTCATTAATGGCCCTCGCCAACATTACACTCTGCATGACCAACTTCAATTAGCATGGCAACAAAAAAAAAGAACGCGAGAAAAACAACATCATCGCCATTTGACCTTGACGGCGTTGGCCTCGACACTCGAAGCATCTCGTGCAAAGGCATTCGCGCAAGAGCTCCCGGCGAGGTGGCGGCAAAGTCACCACACCCGCAAACTCGCGAGGCACCTCGCTAATTTCTGGTCGGCGCGCACATAGGCCCCACGCCCACCGCCGGGGTGGCCACAGCGTGCCCCCGCTCCTCGACCACAAGACGGCAGAAACAATGGGCTGGAACCACCAACAAGAAGGCCGCAGCCATCACCACCACCGAGCCATCCTCCTCGGCCTCACCCACTGCAAAATCGAAGCCTTTAGCGCCACAAGACAACGCAAAACAAGCCCCACAAGGCTACCACGAACAGTAACTCACCACGAGGCACCCGCGAGTAGGAGGAACCTCGTCCGCAGATCTCGGCCCGCAGAATATTCGGCGAGTACTTTTCTCCGAGGAGCCCTCGAGTCCACCGATGACATCAAAGAGCCCATCGCCGCTGCACCGCGAGGTCGTTCGCATCGCCGCGGCGGCTCCCGGCGCTAGAAGCACCACGAAGGCCGCAAGGATCAGCGTTCCAAGCTGACCCAAACTTCCACCCCGTCCGAGAAGTCCGCCGCCAAAGGATTTCCCACCACCCTTCGACGGCGAAGGCATGTTCGCGTGCGGCGGCAAGACCAAGATCACGGGCGCAAAGAACGCGCAATGAGCAACCAGATCGGGCCGCCTCGCCTTCTACCGGTCGGGCCTGTTTCTTCTTCTTGCCCTCCGGTCGTATGCGCGAGGCGAACCGATGCAGATACGCCGGTTCAATCGCCTCACGCACCACCAAACCACGCCGAGTGCTCTTCCTCCGTATGGGCTAAGAAGCGCTCGCGGCACTACGGCCTCGGCAATGGGCACAGATAAACAAAAAAAATATATAAAAAAATAAAATAAAGGTTCCAAAAACATAAAACATAAATATACCACAACACCAACAAACGGCCGCCAGAGTTTTACCTTCGCGCTTCGCGTAAGAGGAGGGTGCCCGGAGCCGGAGGAACCACGCTCGATGTGCCAGTCCCGGGCCAACGGCCAAATTCCGAAGGCACAAAATTCCTCCACCAGGTCGCGGGTGGAGAAGCGCCTCGTCGCATCCAAGAGAAGCCGCAGGTGAGACTCCTTGCGAGAAGTAAGCTCGATGTCAGAGCTTGCGATGGGCTATATCTGTCCGCCCCGGGATCACAGGCCGTCTTCAGGAACAGAGGTATGGTAGAACCACCTCCGTGTCCAAGCCGTCTCCCAGCGGTTCCGAGCAGCCGGGGCGGGTAGATACATTTGGCAGCGCGACTTCGGCTGAAAGTTTACGCTGCCAAAATTTAGCGTCTCCCCGCCACTGTTCTTCTTTGGCTGACAGCGAGCATCGTGCAAAAAGGCGAAGACGCGACCGCTCGCAGCCTCCGCCGCCGCAAAGATTCATTCAAAGACACCCAACTTGACAACAGAGTTGGGCGTAAGTTGCGCTAGTTCTACGCCATACAGCTGTAGAACGTCTTTCACCAAACCAACGCAGGGGATCCGCAGCCCGGCGTCGAAAAACGCGACAAAAACTACCGCCTCGTCCGCCCGAGGCGATGGCACCGTTTCCGCCCCGGGAATCCGGACCACCCGTAAACTCTCTAATTTACCCTCATCCACAAGTGTCCGAGCGCCGCCTCGTCACCGTGGATCTCCCTGTGTCGCCGTGTATGACGCCTCCCACCGCATCTCGCGCTCGCCATCATCACAACAACAGCGCAATGAAAATCGCGCAAACCAGAACCGAGAGTAAAGCCCTAATGGGGGGGGTAGAGGCAGCTATTTATAGCGGGCAAGCCAGCCCAACCGTCGCCACCCGTCATCAATACAACGGGCGCCAAGTACGAGGCGACGCCGGCACACACGAAACAGCACCGTCATCAAGGCACATAACGGCGCGTGGCGCCCCAAGCACCGGTACGGCGCATGACGGCCCCAGCCGTCGTTGTCATAAATGGCAGCACAGCACCACCCAAGACACGCGGCGCCCAAGGCGCCGCATCAAGCACCAATGCGACAAATGCCTTCGCCGTGGACGAAGCTTCGCCACGCCAGAGGGGACGGTGCGCCTGGACCTTACAGGAGAATGGCGCGGTTTCAGCCATGGCGAAGCAGACCTCGACCGCGAGGGGCTTGTCGTAGGGGCGCCACACCGGCCCCACGACCCGGCGAAGCAAGGATGCACCGTAGACCCTCCGAAAGACTTCAGAAGACCCTTCGGAGTGACCCCCGAAGCACTCCGAAGGATGTCCCGAAGACCCCTCGGAGAGGCCCGACGACCCTTCGGAGTGGCCCCGAAGCACTCCGAAGGATGACCCGAAGACCCTTCGGAGTGGCCCCGGCACTCAGAAGGATGGCCCAAGACCTTCTGAGCGGCCCGACGCCTCGAAGGACGTCCCAAGACCCTCCGAGGATCCCGAGACTCCCGAGAAGAAGGCGAAGGACCAAACAAAGGCGCGGGCCCGCACGAACCATAAGCCGGTGTATCCCCACTGCACACCGTGTCCGGAGAGCGCGCCATACACCGGAGGCTACAAGTAGGGTGCAAAAGACCCTGCAGCCCCTACGATCAATGTACTTAGCTAGGGGCACTTCTGTACTTTCAGATACCTTATCAGGAGGCTATAAATAGTCCCCTTGACCATGTAATAGGAGAGAGCTTTTTTTTTTTGGAACAAGTGAAATCCGAACCCCTTTTCTAGGACCCCCTGTTCTTCTAGCGCAGGGGGCCTCCACTTTCTACTGTCTAGTCTCTCCACTACGACACTACTGATAGAGCTACACATATAGGTTGGTTGGTAGTTAGTCAAGTCCGAAGGTATTCGGCGTGCTTCCCTCTGGATTGATATGCTTATTGTATCATTTGCTCCTAAGAAGCAGACCGTCTCCATTATTCCAAACTGAACCTGGTCCTGATGTCGTGACGAGTTTCTGGCAGCAATTAAGAAGCTCGACGTGTGTTTCCCGAATGTATCTGCACTGCAAGAGGATATATGAGACATGAAACTGTAAGCTAAGCTGTAAGACTCTGTTGCTTTGAAATAATAAGGTTGGGTAATACTGTCGGTACCTGTTGTCTGAAATTCAATTGACAGAGGAGTTGAATCTATAGTTCATCACCCAGCATTGTAATTTGTACGCGTGCCTGTGCGTTCGTTTCCATTTTCAGGGTGCTCTGAAGGCGGAAGGCAAAACCTGGAGGCCCCATATTTTTTATCCGGTTAATATGGAATGATCTAGCCAGGGTACCATCGAGGGACGGACGGTAGAGTTGTGGGTGTACGATTTTATATTTTCATCCATCAATGTTCAAATTTTGGTAACTACGGTGAGGCTGTGCGCTCTACGGTGTTCAAAGTTCATCTATCAGCGTTCAAAGTTCTTCAATCCCATTGATTTTTGCCACAACTTGAATGTTACAGTGGTGCGCTCTACGGTGAGGCAAGATGAGTGGTGTAGAGTTCAAAAGAGAGTGAAGTGGCGAGCATATATGCCATCGGCACGTGTGCTTTAGGGCATGTTTAGTTTGTAGCCAAAGCTCATCATACTTTACCACTCTTAAGTTTGACTGAGTTAAACTATTGTTTGGTTCGTAGTCATACCTGTGAGAATATTCCTTTTCTATCAACTGGTCCCACACGTCAGTGGCTAAAAAAAATATGGCAATATTCCCTTTTTACTAGCTAAAGTGTGGCTTTAATTTTGATAATCAAGCTTGCCAAAAAAATTAGCAAACTTTGACGAGTTCTTGATTAAAATGACACATTTTTTTAATTTGTCGTGGACTTGATTAGCGGTAGGTGGTCTACCGTGGTTTGGGTGTGCGGCAGGCCGTATATTGCGATCTGAGTGCGTGATAAGAATGTCATTTTTGCAATTTTGTTCATGTGAGAACTATTTTTGATATTGCGATTCAAAAAAAAGGGGCTAAATCAGCCGAGAACTCAACTTTGACAACAACGGACCCTTTTAAAAAAATAAAATTACTTTTTGAAAAATACAGAAGGAAGAGGGAGAGAGAAAAAAAAAAGAAAAAGGTGGAAAATGAGAAGCCCGAAGGGCATAGGCAAAACCTCCATCAGCCCAGCAGTGTCCGTACCAGTGTACCAACCCAGCCCCAGCCCCAGCCGCAGTTTGAGGCCCTCCCAACCCCGATCTGCGGCCGCGCGACCTATCTTCCCGATCGCCGGCGGCCCGAACTGCGTCTGCTCGCCTCGGACCTCAGGCCTACCTAGCAGATCGCGAGCGAGCACGGTAGAACTAGTAGGAGGGAGGAACCAGGTGTTGATTCAGGTATGCGACGACCCCCACCGAACCCCACCCCACTGTTTCGTTTCGTTTCCTCACAAATCAGAATTGCTACCGCTAGTATGTTGTGCTATGCTATGCTGTTGTGATTTGTGAACTGGTTCAGTTCCGCTCAAAAGGCTCAATTACGGCCCAAGATTTAATTTTGATGCTCATCCTGCACTGCAACCTGCAATTATGCTTCGCCCCTGTATGCTCACCTTTGCTATAGTGCTAAGAGGGACTATCTATGTGCTAGCTCAGTTCATCGCCATTGTCTCAGAGCAAAGACGCCAAGAACAGCAAGTTTAGGAGGAGGAGCATGGATAAGGAGGAGCCCGGCGCCAATGAGATTAAGGAAGCGTCGGTGAGCGTCAGCAATGTGGACGAGGACGATGACACGGACATCAACGATGTGGAGGACGAGGGTGACGACCATGGGAAGCACACCATGGTGCTTGGCCCTCAGGTTCCCCTCAAGGACCACCTCGAGCTCGATAAGGTAACATACTTTCTCTTTATTTATATCATGATATGGCACCTTCAATGTGTAAGTGTAGGATATCATGGATTTTTCCCCCATAGGATGATGACAGCCTCAGAAGGTGGAAGGAGCAGCTCCTTCGAGATGTTGATACCACTAAGCTTGGAGGTACACATATATTGATCACTAATGCTCCTACTTGTGTTTGAATTTCTAAAACAAGCACTGAATGTGCTGTCTCTGGCAGTTTTTTGTTTGCACTCTTGGGCACGCTAGAGCACAAATAAGTTGAGCATTTTATTTCTTTTAACAAATAAGATGCGATTTTGTTAAAATGTCTATTCAGCTAGAATGGACAAAGTGAAACATGGCCTAGAAAGTGCAGGCAAACCAAGTTTCCAGATGCTTGGACTGATTGTTCCCTTCATATATTCAGATACTGCGGAACCAGAGGTGACCATATTGAACTTGACCATCCTGACACCGGGGCGGCCTGATCTGGTTTTGCCAATCCCATTCGTGCCGGATGACAAGGGGTACGCATTTGCACTCAAGGACGGGAGTACCTACAGCTTCCATTTCTCCTTTACCGTCTCCAACAACATTGTGTCCGGTCTCAAGTATACACACACCATCTGGAAGGCTGGAGTAAGAGGTGACTCATAATTAAACATATCTATGGATTGTTATATCCTCTTAATTTGTTGGTTATGCTCTGAAGCTGCCCTAAATGAGAATGAATGGATGTTTGTTTGAAACAGGTTTTATGAGATGGCTGAGTTGGAAATAGCTATGCAATCTTTGTTTTGGTCTGAATCTGCATTACATTTTTAGTGCTCGTTTATATAAAGCACCATGACACTACTGATAAAAGATATATCCGGTTTGAACTAGATTTGGCTGTAGTTAGAGATAGAGTTGTATCCTAACTACTTCGATGTAATCTACAATCTGTTGTAACTATGTAACCGTGATGATTGTGTTTAATTATCCAGTACATGGCATCTATAAAGAGAAGAGGGAGACTACCGAGTTCGGTGTCAAGCAACCCTAAACATACAATCTCATCTAGTTAATCTTTTATGGTATCAGAGCTTTCTAAGATCTCCAACGAGATGTCTTTGACCACAAGCCTGGGAAGCGGTGCTGCAGGTCATCTTGCCGCACCCTCGTTTGCCTCCATGGTGACTGTCCGGCTGGCCGCAGACAACTATATGCTGTGGAAGGCTTAGGTCACGGCAGCCCTGAGGGCTCATGCCATGCTTGGCTATGTCGACGGCACTACTGCCAAGCTGGGCGCCATGGTCGCCCAGATCGTTGGCACTGAGACTTCGTAGGTACCTAATCCTGCTCAGCAGGTATGGGTGCAACAGGATCAGCTCATCCTAAGTGCTCTCCTCACGTCCCTCACCGAGGACCTTATTGCCCAAGTGCATCTGCTGACCACCGCACGAGATGTGTGGAGTGCACTGGAGCGAATGTTTTCTTCGCAGCCGCAAGCGAAAGTGATGCAGATTCGTCTTCAACTGACGAACACGAAGAAATGAGACTCTACTGTGGCCTAATACTTCCACAAGATGA
This sequence comes from Ampelocalamus luodianensis, assembly GCA_036346255.1. Classification (NCBI taxonomy): domain Eukaryota; kingdom Viridiplantae; phylum Streptophyta; class Magnoliopsida; order Poales; family Poaceae; genus Ampelocalamus; species Ampelocalamus luodianensis. The sequence goes on from CM070626.1 coordinate 154,938, forward strand.
AGCAGTTCGTCGACACGCTTGCTGCCATTGGCGAGCCTCTCAAGGACTCTGAGATCATCATCTATATCCTCGATGCGGACTGGAATCTGCTCGTCATGTCAGTCACGACCAGGACCGATCCCATGACCCTGAGCGATTTCTATGCTCATCTCCTGAGCTACGAGATTCGTGTGGGGTCACAAAACGAATCTGTCATGCTGGACGGCTCCTCCGTCAGCGTCGCCTCCCGCGGCAACACAAGCGGAGGCAACGGACAAGGCGGCAAGAAGAACTGGAAGAACCGCAAGGGCAACTCCAGGACCTACCAAGGTTTCAACAATGGTGTCGGGCGTGGCGCTGATGGCTGTGCACCATTACGCGGCAATGATAGTCACTTCTCCCGTGTCAACGAGGGGCGTCCGATGTGCCAGGTATGCGGCAAAATGGGTCACACGGCTCTACGCTGCTACCACTGCTTCGATCATGGCTAAGTCACGTATGCCGACGGCCTACACCGTGGATACCAATTGGTATGCAGACTTAGGTGCGACGGATCATGTCACGTCGGAACTTGACAAACTGAGCGTCAAGGAGCGGTACAACGGCAATGATCAAGTCTACACCACCAATGGGTCAGGTATGGGTATAGCTCACGTTGGACATTCACAGATTGCCACACAAAATACCCTTGCAACTCAACAATATTCTTCATGTTCTTCAATCTAGTCGGAGCCTTCTTTCTATTCATAAGTTAGCCTCCGATAATCAGGTTTACTTTGAATTTCATCCTGATGTCTTCTTTATTAAGAATCCGGTCACGAGTGACGTTCTGCTTAAGGGTCATTGCAGGGGGGGGGGGCTATACTTGATTCCGTCCAATCGTAGTTCCAGTCATGTCAACAAGCAAGCTCTTAGTGCCACCAGACCTTCATCTGAAGATTGGCACTCCAGACTTGGTCATCCTTTGTTTGCTATCGTTCAGCGGGTCATAGATTCCAATAAACTGTCGTGCTCTTCCAAACACGACAATCGCGTGTGTGATGCCTGTATGCAGCCAAAGAGTCATCAATTGCCTTTTTCCTTGTCTAGTATTGTCTAGTGCTCCCCTTGAACTTGTGTGTTTGGGGGCCGGCTCGAACATCCATACAAGGATTCAAATATTATGTCAGCTTTATTGATCACTTCAGCAAATTTACTTGGGTTTACTTGTTGAAGAACAAATCTGATGAATTCAAAATATTCATGCAGTTTCAGGCTCATGTTGAGCGCATCCTTGACAAGAAAATCTTGTGTGTTCAGACAGATTGGGGAGGGGAATATCAAAAGCTCCACCCGTTCTTCACACAACTTGGCATATCATACCATGTATCCTGCCCACACACGCACCAACAGAACGGTGTTGCCGAACGAAAACATCAACATATTATCGAGATTGGTCTCGCACTCTTAGCCCATTCCCGGGCTCCACTCTGATTTTGAGATGATGCTTTTCTATCTGCGTGTTTCTTTATAAATCGTCTTCCTAGTCGAGTCATTAACTTTGAAACTCCACTAGAAAAACTCTTTGGAATCAAACTAGACTACACTTTTCTGCGTACCTTTTGGACGTGCATGTTGGCCACATCTACGAGCTTACAATGCTCGCAAGCTTGAATTCAGGTCTCGTCGTTGTGTGTTCATCGGGTATAGTAGTCTTCATAAGGTCTACCGATGCTTAGACACTTCCACTGGCAGAGTCTATATTTCAAGAGATGTCGTGTTTGATGAAAAAGTGTGCCCCTTTGCCTTAGACACCACCAATCCAGCCATACATACACCCATAACACATTCATCATTGCTTCTACCTTTCGTCACAATCCCTTCTGTGAATGCTCCACGTGAACTTGAAAATACCCATGTGATACCTCTGTGTACTAACCCTGGCAGTGCAGATAGTTCGAGTGCTTCTCCAACTACAGCGGATTCAACCATGATGATCACGTCGCCATGCAGCATCATAGCAGCCTGGCGTGCATGCAGACGTGCGTGCTGAGGAGGTAGACGCGTCCGCACCAAATGATGGACAACTCCTCCCTGCGGCACGACCGGTGCACCCCATGACGACATGGCTCCGCGATAACACCTAGAAGCCCCGGGGTTCACCGATGGAACAGTGCGCTACAATACAGCACGTCCGCGTCGTGCTCTTCTGAGTCGCACGAAGGACGGCATTCCAGATGAACCAACTGATCTTGAGGAAGCCCTTGCTCATCCGCAACGGCACAAGGCTATGGATGATGAGTTTAGCGCTCTGCTGAAAAATGAAACGTGGCGACTGGTGGCACCAAAGAAGGGAGCAAATGTGATTGATTGCTGCTGGGTGTTTAAGGTGAAGAAGGCAGATGGTACACTAGATAGATGCAAGGCACGGTTAGTAGCAAAAGGTTACGGGCAGCGGTACGGCCTCGACTATGATGACACCTTCAGTCCAGTCGTCAAACCAACCACCATCCGGCTAATTCTGTCCATTGTCGTCCCGAAGGGCTGGAGTCTGAGGCAGTTATATGTCCAAAATGCATTCTTGCACGGCTATCTCAAGGAGGAGGTGTTCATGTGCCAAGTTTCCAGGTATGAAGAAAAATGGTATCCTCACTATGTATGCAAGTTGGATAAAGCTTTGTATGGGCTAAAACAGGCACCTTGTGCATGGTATTCGAGGTTAAGCTCCAAACTACAAGAACATGGGTTCGTGCCATCCAAGATTGACGTGTCTTTGTTCATCTACACCAGCCAAGGTATCACGATTTATATGCTCATATATGTCGATGATATAATAGTTGTCGGTTCCTTTGATGATGTTGTTAGCACTTTGCTGCGCCAACTTCAAGAAGAATTTGCCGTTAAGGATCTCGGCAGGCTGCACTCCTTCCTGAGAATCGAGGTTGAGCATGGAGAAAAAGGTGTGACCCTGTCTCAACGCAAGTACATAGGAGATGTGCTGACCCGAGTCGGGATGCAAGATTGCAAGGGTGTTACAACGCCTATGTCCGCCTCTGAGAAGTTGTCAAGAACAGATGGTGAGCCTCTCTCCCATGGCGATGCTTCCAAGTACAGGAGCGTTGGTGGCGCACTACAATACCTGACACTTACTAGACCAGACATTTCCTTCTCGGTAAACAAGGCCTGTCAGTTTCTAGCTACGCCCACAAGCTCTTATTGGATTGCCGTCAAACGAATTCTTCGATATCTCAAGCTCACTTCGGCCACTGGATTGCTGATACAAAAGTCGTCCTCCAATCTCGTCAGTGCGTTCTCGGATGCTGACTGGGCCAGGTGTCCGGATGATCAACGATCCACCGGGGGATATGCTGTGTTTCTTGGTGCTAACCTGATCGTCTGGAGCTCGAGAAAGCAAAGCACTGTCTCACGATCGAGTACAAGCTGAGTACAAAGCTTTGGCCAACGCTACAGCTGAGGTTATTTGGGTGCAGTCACTGCTTCGTGAGTTAGGAATTTATCAGTCCAACCCGCCGAGCCTATGGTGCGACAATTTGGGTGCCACCTATCTTTCTGCCAATCCAGTGTTTCACGCCCGAGCAAAACATATTGAGGTGGATTTTCACTTTGTTAGAGAGAGGGTGGTGCAGAAGCTGTTGGAAATTCGGTTCATCTCTTCTCAATATCAGATTGCAGATATATTTACAAAGTTGTTAGCTATTCGACCGTTTGCTAATCTTAGACACAATCTCAACCTTGGATGTGGTTGAGATTTAGGGAGACTGATAAAAGATATATCCGGTTTGAACTAGATTTGGCTGTAGTTAGAGATAGAGTTGTATCCTAACTACTTCGATGTAATCTACAATCTGTTGTAACTATGTAACTGTGATGATTGTGTTTAATCATCCAGTACATGGCGTATATAAAGAGAAGAGGGAGACTACTGAGCAAGGTTATTAAGTCGGCAAATCGACACTACTCTCCTAGTGACCGACTTGCCGACTAGTCGGCCGACTAGTCGATAGGTACTGTTTATATGACTGCATAGTGCATATCGCCTCCCTTCCCTTCTGTGCAATCCCAATTCCCATTATCCCCTCCCTTCCCTTCGTTGAACCTCCAGAGTCCAGAACCTCCACTCCTCCACGAGCAAGGAGGAGTCTAGACTCGTAAGAACACGAGTCCTCCGTCCTCCAGATCCTCCTCCTCCCTTAGCCCTCCCCTCGGCTCCACGGGCAGCAGAAGAGATCAAGAGAAAGCAGAAGGAAGAGGAACAGAGGAGAGGAGCATACATGGGCAACGGAGCGGCGGCCGAGGGCGACGGAAGCGCGCCGAGGGTGGCGTGCCAACGCCGGGGCGAAGACGAAGGGCAAAGACGGCGGGCGACGGAGCCGGTAGTCTGCGACGACATGGTCCGCCGAGCGGCAACGACGAAGGCGAGCCGCGATCGCGACGACTTGGTACGCCTCTCGGGGGCAAGGAGGAAGGGCGACGATCGGATCTACCTCCAGGGCGAGGACGGCGTCGGCGCGGTGCGGTGAGAGCGCCCAGGCCGGCGCCACCGGATCTGGAGCTTTGGACTCGAGTCACGCGTGTGCTTTGGACTGGAGCTCTACGACGAGCCGACAACTTGGTCTGCCCTCCCTCCCTCACTCTATCTCTTGGACACTGCCTGACAGTCGGCCCCACATCCCTCCTCCCAAGTCGGGCGACTTGCCTCTGCCTAGTCGACTAGTCGACGGGCAAGTCGACGACTAGTCGACTAGTCGCCCGACTTGCCAGCGCAAGTCGAGTCGCCACCTCTAGTCGGTCCTTCTCCAGCGACTTGTCGACTAGTCGTCGACTAGTCGACGACTTGATAAGCATGCTACTGAGTTTGGTGTCAAGCAACCCTAAACATACAATCTCATCTAGTTAATCTTTTAACTACAACCTCTTTGATCAATGAATTTGCGCTGTATCTGATTGACTTCTAGGCATGTAGTCATAATCACCATTTTCCACTTTGCACAATGAGATAATATTTCTTAATAATTCTTATCTGAACCATGAAGTCATGTATTCCTGCTATTATGTTTCATCAAAGATCTTTTTCCTCGCTCAATAAATGTGCTGTCAGTTCAAGATCTTATGAGACAGTGATTATTTCATGATACGGAATGAGTCAATTGATTTTAAGGCAATCTTATGTTGTGCGTAGCAGCATGGTTCATAATTCTCGGAGAGAGAAAAAAGAGAAGGTGCACATATTACGTTTAATGTGTAATGTTTGGCTGCTGTTCATTGAGTTCAATTAATCATTCAATGATCCATTGAGATCAAGATCCTAGTCATGTAGTACAGGAATAGTATTTGCCGCTCAATTTGCCCCCTCTGTATAAATAGTTGAGTCCCTATTCCTTTTTGCAGTGGAGAATCAGAAGGTGATGCTCGGGACCTTCAGTCCTCGGCGGGAGCCTTACATTTACGAGGCTGAAGAAGATAACACCCCAAGCGGTATGTTTGCAAGGGGTTCATATTCTGCTAAATTAAAGGTAAGGCCATGTTATAACATAAACTTATACAAGGAGGTTTGCTTCTATATTTGTACAAATTTCGAAAGAGTCATGATGAGAATCTTATACGAGTCATCTGCGCAAGTGTGTAACTCACCGCTGTAATGCATTTGTGTGAATTTTGTTTCCAGTTTGTGGATGATGATGGGAAAGTCTACTTGGACATGATCTATTGCTTTGAGATTAGGAAGGATTGGCCAGCGTAACAGTAACATGTTTAGGTGATGGGTAAGGACATGCATGTGTGCTCATGACGCTTCATGTACGATTCACTGTGAACAGCCTTTGCTCTGAATTTGTCTATTTGCCCTCCGCCTTTGTTACGGTTGTTCCTTCCAATTTGGAGGTTTGTGTACTGAACTATGTGCCCGTCTGAACAGTGAGGCGAACGGTTGCTTCTTTTCTTAATTTTTCTGTCGGCGTGTGACTTGGCTCGTAATTAACTAGGTCATCGAGAATATGGATCTGTTTTTGTTTTCAGTGCTAGAGGTGATGGAACTGAACAGTGTTCCCCCCGGAGAGACTTTGATTGTATGGTTTGGTTCTGTTACTGTTAGGTCATACTATATACATACATAGGTGGGGATTGGTTATGTTTAGGCAGAGTCGGACATCCTAACGATGTTGCTTGCTAATGCTGGGCCAGTCAGTCGACAACTGATCGCTGATTGGATTGAAGTAAAGGCACACCAGTACACAAGTAATAAGTGAGCCCGGCCGTAGGACCGAGCAGAAACCAAACACGTTGGAGCAGTCGGAGCACTGGTGAAGCACACTAGTCGGGTAAATGCAAGATGCATCGTCATGCATACTGTCTGTCATAGGGTAGATAGGAATAGGTACTACATTACATTACAATATGGCAATTTGTTCGATAATATATAAGAGCATCTGCAATAGTCCATCTCACTTGTTACCGAGGGTATTTAGGTGATGTGGAGGAGAGAGTGTGAGCTTATTTTTAGATGAAGAAACAAGCAAGTTATTAATACCAAGACACAAGAAACAACAAAATAGCTATTAGAGACTTGCTAGTTACCTAAAAACATGTTTTGTGTATAGCAATTAAAGTAGGAATTAAAGTATTAGATACAAGCTCAAGAAACAATCCATTGAAGAACTTGTTTCCTTTTATTTAATTGAGTACCCTCTCTTCTCTTATCTTAGTAACAAGCCCAAGGAATTGAGCGTGCAGATCATATGTATATTGCTAGCTCTACGCAAGGTATATACGCACCCGGCACCAAACCGAAGGAGGAGGACTTTTTCTTTATCACACCAGGCGATCAGTTTGCTTTGCGGTTGCATCTTGGTCCATGCTTGAATCTGTAACCGGATCTTGCTCATCATGAGTAGTCGCAGCACCAGTAGCATGTATCTTAATTCTAGAGGGGTCGTCGTTCTGTTGATGAGCAAAGGAGTAGGAATGGGCATGGGCATGGCCCTTGTAACGGTAGTTGTGGGAGCAGACAAGAAAGTAGAAGAGGTTGAGGAGCCCCATGATGGCAATGACGTAAAAGTAGTAGTCCACCTTAGCATCGTTTATGTTGTCAGTTAGCCAGCCCGTGCCGGTGCCGGAGCCGGTGAGCTTTTTGGTAACGCTGACGAGGGCGCTGCTGAGGTAGCTGGAGCCGGCCAGACTGCAGAAGAAGAGGGAGCCCGCCAGCGTCTGCATGTGCTCCGGGAACTGCTTGTTGTAGAACTCGATCTGCCCCACCGCGTTGAAGGCCTCGGCGACGCCCATCAGCGCCAGCTGCGGCGCGAGCCACATCACCGACATCGGCGACACCCCTCCGTGGGCCAGCGCCGAGCTCCTCCTCCTGCGCTCCACGAGCCCCGCCACCACCATCGACAGGGGTGCGATCACCAGCCCTATCCCCTGCCTCTGCAGCAGCGTGATGCCGCTGTCCACCCCGGTGAGCCTGCGCGCCGCGGGCACGAGGAGGCGGTCGTAGACGGGGATGAAGAGGGTGAGGGCGAGGAAGGAGATGGAGAGGATGGAGCCCGGGGGGATCTCGAAGCGCGGGCCGAGGTGGCGGTCCATGGTCATGGTCTGCAGGATGACGAAGGTGAACTGCTGCGCCAGCGCCACGAAGCACAGGACGCCAGAGACCCATATGGGCACGATGCGAAACAGGCACTTGACCTCCTCGATCTGCTGGACGCTGCACAGATGATCGCTGCTGCTGCTGCTCTCGTCCTCCTGCTGCAGGACGATGGCGGCCTTGTTGAGGAAGGCGAACTGGGAGGTGAGCGGCAGCCTGAAGACGCGGTTGCTCTTGGTGGGCGGACTGTAGTAGAGCCGATGATCGTCAGGAAGCTCGAGCCTCCTCTTCCTGAAGGCGGCCGCCATGACCCGGGCGATGCCGGAGAAGATGCTGCCCTCCGGCGGCACGTGGACGTAGAGGCCGGCGCCGACGAAGAAGAGGGCGATGGAGAGCAGCATGAGTGCGGTGGGGATGGCGAAGCCGACGGCCCAGCTGACGTTGTTCTGGATGTAGACGAGGACGGTCATGGAGAAGACGAGCGCGGCGGTGGTGGTGCCGTAGTACCAGTTGAAGTAGCTGTTGAGGCCGCGCAGGCTGTCCTCGTCGGTCTGGTCGAACTGGTCCACGCCGAAGGGCAGGCTGCACGGGCGGATCGCGCCGGCGCCGACCGTGAGGAGGCCGAGGGACAGGTACAGCACGCCCTGCTGCGCCGGCGACGGCGCTGCCGCTGCCCCTGCCGGCCGCAGCGCCGGAACGGACGCGGACAGGGTCATACCCAGCAGGCCCTGCATGCATGAGTAGTAGATATACGCAAGGATGGATCGGAGTCGGAGGAGATGGACAAGAGATGTATGAGTGCGTGCATGCGTACGAGCAGCGTTGCGAACGATCCGTATGCGAGGGTGCGGAACCTGCCGAGGTAGGCGTCGGAGACGAAGGCGCCGAGCAGCGGCGCGAAGTTGGTGCTGCCGAAGAAGATGTTGGTGATGTTGGTGGCCTGCAGCTGCCCCACCTTGAAGCGGCTCACCAGATAGACCGTCAGGTTGGCCGCCACGCCGAAGGAGGCCGCCTTCTCGAATGTCTCGTTGCCTGCCGGCCGGCGATCACCATCATTTCATTCATCAAGTAAGCAAGTAGTCCGATCGACGATCCGATCAATACATGGATCGTTCATCATAATTAAGCTAGCGGACAGTTAACCTAGCTAGCTAGCTACGTACGTACGTACCTATGATGAAGGGCATGCACTTCCATCCTTGTGCCTTGTTGTTGTTGCCCCTTTTGGCTGCAGCCACAGCAATCTCTTCCTCGCTGCTGCTGCCGCCGCCGCCTCCAACCATCGTATCGATCTTATTCTTAGCCACCCACCCAGCGGTAAACTATATATTCGGCACACATACATATATACTCCATATATACATACGGTCGAGTGGCCTGCGCAGTTGCGACTTGCAAGTGGAGTATGCCAGCTATAAAAGAATAACTATATTGTTTTCCTCACGTGTGTCGTGTGTACGTATATATGTACTAACTATATGGAGTGAGAGGCTGTCACTGCGAGCCGGTTAGATTAGATCGATAAATCCCTGCTCCTACTAGCTAGCTACTGTTGAGGACGACAGGCAGGCACAGCCAGGGAAGCTAATCAAAGCGACGCATATATACTCACTGTGTAAGCAAGGGAATCATGCATGCATCTACCTACACTGTATCTATGTATGGATCTACGGAGTATCTATCCAATCCAGCACAGCAGTATTCAGCAGTATTGTGTTAGGGTGCAGCAGTAGGTTCATATTCAGCAACCAACCAACCAACCCATCGCACCCTTAATTTCAACAGTCAAGCCAACCCAACCTGTCCCAGTAAAGCGCCCACCCAATCGCACCCTTAATTTCAGCAGTCAAGTTCAGTGTGTACAGTGCCAGCAGTACTGTACAGTGCCAGCAGTACTCGCAGCACATAATTGCGTTCGCACGCGCGCTGATCATCACAAATATCTTTGACGAGCATGAATCAACAGTTGCTTTCCGTGACCACCACTAATCCCCTCGACTTATCACAAACTAGATTTGATAATTGCATTCACTCACTTGAGGTTGAGGGCATGTACAGTAGCTTATCTCTTAGGATTGTCTCTGAAAACTCTAACTCATTTACAGACAGCCGTACTTAGAGACAACATCTCTAACACAACTTATCTCTATTTGTGATAGTTTGCGTGTCCAGCTTATCTCTTATATAAGAGATGATACATTCTCTCTCTTCGTATCTGTTCAGCTAGAATTTTGAATGATACGATAGACCAGAGGCAGTTGTGATGGTCCTAAGAAACAGGAACAGGATATTGGGCTGGCACAGCACACGCATGGGCCTGTTGAATATTAGGCCGCCATTGGGAACCCAGCAACGGCGGGGATGATCATCGGACGACCCTGACTGAATGAGCCTTTTTCCCACCCACCCCCCTACCCCCCCTAAAAAAAGCAGCAGCTAGGGTGAGGGTCCGGCTCCTCCTCTTAAACCCTAGCAGGCACGAGGCAGCGCTCCCAGCAGCTAGCTAGGGTTCTTCCTCTTCTCTCCGCCGCCGCCGCCGCCGCTTCCAATGGAGTTCTGGGGTAACCTCTCCCTCCCTCTCTTTTCGAATCCGGCATGCAAGGGAAATTTGACGGCCGATTTGATTTGATTTGATTTGATTTGATTTTGTTTTGTTTCGGTGCTCCGATATTTTGACCTACTCCAATGCACTGGTTGGTACTCTATCTATTTTAGGGTTTAGGGAGCATGTCAATGCCATGGTTAATGTTGCTTCGCCGCATCGCATCTCATGATTACTGTCTGTGTCTGCTCTCTAGTATACTGTTTTACGCATCCATCGATGCGTTTGTCTACCCTAAAAATTAATCTGCATCTTTCTTGTATTAAGAGATGTTGAACTGAACGCAATAGGGGGTGAATACTGAATATATAGACGTATTAGTTGCATGCCCTTGAATGAGCTATTAACACTAGGTGGTTCTTCCGGATTCACCCTGCTACCAGAAACCCCTATTCTATTTCTGCCCCCTTCGACTTCCTTTGCTGCTTGCTTGCCTGTCTGTATCGTTTGTTTCTCTGTGTTCCCGAGCGATCAACTTGTAGCCATTATTTACATTTAGCTGTTCACACTTCATAGCTATGCTTCTGTATGTGCACTTCTCCTCGTTGATGTTACATACATAGTTTGGCGATTTGTCCATAATTTTTCAAGACACAACATTCAGGCACTTAAGTGGTCAGTTTGATCTGCTAGTGTATGGATTATGTTTCTTTTGACACTTGTAATTTTGCAAATTCAAATTAGATTCCGTAATTGAGCTTCCACTGATCAATCAAAGTTGTGCAGGTCTCGAAGTCAAGCCTGGACAGACTGTTAAGTGTGAGCCTCAAGATGACCACTTTTTGCACCTTTCTCAGGTCCGGTTTATGCCTATCTTACTTTTCTTCTCTCAACTCTTTGTTAGAAAATGCGTGCCTGTAGTTGTGCTTTCTGTTATGTGCTCTTTTCTATAGTCATTGAGCAGTTCCTCTTTGTGTTGTTGTTCAACAACTGTTTGGTAGGCTGCTCTTGGGGAATCGAAGAAAGGTGGTGACAGTGCGTTGATGTATGTTAAAGTTGATGATCAGAAGCTAGCCATTGGAACCCTCGCAGCTGAGAGGTTCCCTCAAATCCAATTTGATTTGGTCTTCGATAAAGAGTTTGAACTATCACACACTTCAAAGACTGCCAGCGTGTTCTTTTCTGGTTACAAGGTTTACCAGCCAGCTGAGGGAGATGAATATCCTTTATAATGTTTGGTCAAAGTCCTTCAAATCTATAATGTGTACTCTGCTATTTTATTTTTATTTAGTAAAAGGTATTAAAAGAACTTGTCTCTTTTTTGGTTTCCTTGACCTGCCTTTTGCCTTGTCCCACGATGGATTTTGATTCTGAAGAAGTTGAAGGTATGTATATGACTTTACTTGCAGTAGTATTTGTGTTCTCGTAAACGACAAGGACTTAACCAGATTGTTACAATTTCAGATGAAGAGGAGGAAAAGAGCATTCCAGTGATAAAGGAAAATGGTATTCAAATTTCTCCTTCCCGTTGCACTTATTTGAATTTTGAATCTTGGGTATCTATTTTGCACCTCTCTTTTGAAACTCGATGAGGTAATACTTCTGAATGCATATATACTTCTGTGTAGGCAAAGCTGAAGGAAAGGGGAAGGAGCAGAAAAGTCAAGTGAAGATAGGTGCTGCAGCTTCAAAATCAAAGGCTGTTGCAAAGGACGTGGGAAAGAATAAGAAGGATGCCGATGATTCCGATTCCGATTCCGATGAAGATGTAAGTTTTTGACAAAATAGTTTATACTTACTATGATCTACTCTATACATTGTAAGGAGGGTTTTTCCATGCTTAGTGACACTACCGTTATGGCCTGATGTAGGAGACGAGTGAGGAGGATTCCAGTGAAGATAGTGAGGATGAGAGTGATGAGGATGACGAAGAAGAAACTCCCAAGAAGGTATGTGCTTGATTTGTTTACCCTGTTGTTTACTTTTGCTGTGCTGTTATCAGACACCAATGCGATGCTTTGTTGCAGCCAGAGACCGGGAAGAAGAGAGCAGCTGAAAGTGCGTTGAAGACACCTGCGTCTGATAAGAAGGCAAAGGTCGCAACACCATCTGGCCAGAAAGGTGCGGACTTGTCAACCTGCTAAGTTGGAGTTTTTTCTTCCCGTCATGATGTTTGGGTTTGTAATCTGTATGCCCTTTGAGCAGGTGGCAGGAAGGGTGTCCATGTGGCGACTCCACATCCGGCGAAGCAGGCGAGCAAGACCCCTGGAAACAATGAGAAGTCCCCAAAATCGGGTGGGTCAGTTGCCTGCAAGTCGTGCACCAAGTCTGTCTCTCTCTCTCTCTCTCTCTCTGATACAGTAGCTTGCTTGGCTCCTGAATGGTTTGACAATAATGGATTCAATCTAATATAATGTCTATTGCCGCCCGCCCCCACCCAGGACATTGAACAGTGAGATGGCTCTACAAGCTCACTCGAAAGCAAAGCACGGCGGCAAGTAAGATTGGTGCTGCGATGATGTGGCTCCAGTATTTGTGCTGGTTGTCTGCCGTGTCTTTAGTCGAAGTCTATGGATAAAACTGGAAACTTTGTTGTGGTAGTGGCGTTTGTCATCATGTGATGAGTCGGAAAAGGAAAGCTACTGCTACTATTATTAGTATTGTTGGAAGTTGAACTGGTTGCGATGGCCGAAGTGAAGTGATAGATGGTCTGTTTGGGATGATCGAATTCTTCTTGCATTTCTTTTCTTGTTTACTTGTTTTGATGTTGAGCACAGGCTATATCTCTACTACTTAAATGAGCCACTTGGCGGTGATGGTGAATATGCCATCCAACCCACCGTTGGATCAGCAGCAGACAGCAAGGAGGTGGACCGAGCCCTCCACCACTTAAATGCAGTTTTGCACGAAACCCCCTGACGGCTTGGTTATTTCTTAAAGCCACTCCTCTACTTCGCGTTGGGCGACAAGGAGGAGGCCAGAGCGGTGGAGGGTGAGAGATGACGCATGTCTGGGCGGAGGACGATGACATGGTCGGCACAGTAGACGCCTGAAGTAGCCGGGGAGGAGGACAGTGAAACAGGGAGAGAAGGATGGCGGTGGTGCACTTGAGGCCAGATCTAGCGTCGGTGAGCCCATAAGAAAAGAATGTACAAAGAATTTTCCTTTGGATCCTAATAGCCAAACAGTTTCACCAGGGCGTTCAGTAATCTGGACTGAGGAGCATAGTGCTTTCAGTAGACCTGTTCATGAGCAGTCCGACTCGGCCCGAGCCCGGTATGTTTTTTCCGGGCTAGGCCGAGCCTGGCTTTAATCTCGGGTCGGGCTCGGGCCTATTATGTAAGCCCGAAAGTATTTTTGGAGCGGGCTCGAGTTGAAAATTTTAGCCCGAAAAAAGCCCGGCCTGGCTCGAGCCATAGCCACGCTGCAGAGTGCACTGCACCTGTGCACATAAGGCCCATAAGCCATAAGCAGGCTGCTCTCCCGATCCCCCTAGTCCCAACCCTAGCAGCAGGGCGTTGCTCCCTCTCCCTCTCCCCAGGCGGCGCTGCTCCCTCCCCCCGCTCGGTGCCTAGGTGCTCCTCCAGGCCACACTGCTCCCTCCCCCCCGCTCGGTGCCTAGGCACTCCTCCAGCGACTCCCCGCTCAGCGCTCCCGCGCGCTCACGCCTCGCTGCTTCCCCAGCCCGCTCCTCCAGGCGGCGCTCCCCCTCGGCGACGCTCCCCCCGCTCAGTGCTTCCCCCAGGCTCGCTCCTCCAGGCGGCGCCCCCCGGCGGCGCTGTCCCCGCTCGGTGCTTCCCCCAAGCGCCGGCTCCACCTCGCTTGGTGCTCCCCCGGCGGCGCCGTCCCCGCTCAGTGCTTCCCCCAAGCGCGCTCCTCCAGGCGACGGCTCCCCCTCGCTCGGCGCTCCCCCCCGGCGGCGCCGTCCCCGCTCGGTGCATCCCCTAGGCGGCGGTTCATTGCATATTTGCTGCATGCAATATGTCATTCCCTTCTATAATTGGATGGACCTGGAATGTATTCAATCTGGCATTCTGTAATCAGTATGCATCACCGGGCTTCGGGTCGAGCTTCGGGCTTTGAGATTTTGTGTCGGACCGGGCTCGGGCCCGGAAAATGCACTGGAGCCGGGCCTCATTCCGGGCTCGGGCTCGATGTTTTATCACTGGGCTTTTGCAGGCCCGACCTGACGTTTGAACAGGTCTAGCTTTCAACAACTCCCTTTCCCTTGCTTCGTATAACTAGGGGCTTGTGTCACATTCTAAATCGTAGAACTGTTTTATAAATCTCAAATTTATTATTAGCATTATTTACCAAGTCAGGGGCTGTTTGGTTCCGAACCTCACGCCAAATTGCCTGGTCAGGTCTCTCCCTGGGCGTTGCCAGCTCGGTGCATGGTGTTGTCCCTGGATCAGCTGCCAGGCCAGCGGGCTGCCAGGGCCAGGCAGACAAAACGGGCGCCTAGGAGGCAGCTATTTCATCCACCGTTCGTTCTTCGATCCAACGTTTTATTTTTTATTCACCAATTTTAGGCATAGATTTTCAACCAAACAACTCATCTTCAGATTTGCCTGACCAGGCAAAAATTATTTACTTTCTAGGCTACCTCTAGACACCACTTTTTTTTTCAGGCATGAAATCCAGGTCACCAACCAAACATGCCCTTATTTTGTTCGTATAACCTGGTTGGAGTAGGGATGGCAATTGTGCCCGATTACCCGTGTACCCACGGGCGAATACCCTAATGGAGGCGGGTATAGGCATCTTTCTTTACCCACGGGTATTAAAACGGGCACAATTTCTTACCCATCGGGTAAACGGGCGCGGGCATGGGTAAACTCCACCCGTGCCCGCTTCACCCGATTACCTACCATCTACACTGACAGGTGGGACCCTCAGTCCTCACTGAGTAAAATCTAAAACCCTAGCATCGGCCTCCCTTCCCACACTTCCAGGTTCCAGCCGTCGCCAGAGCCAGCGCCTACCTCCCAAAATCCCGATCCCATCGCTCTTCCTCTTCCTCCCTCCCAAAACCCGATCTCTCGGCCGCCGCCCTCCTCCCAGTCCATCGCCTCCTTCCGGTCGCCACCCTCCTCCCGGTCCACCGCGTCCTCCTCCCGGCCCACCGCCTCCTCCCGGTCGCCGCCCTCCTCCCGGTCCACCGCGTCCTCCTCCCGGTCGTCCTCCTCCCGGCCGTCGCCCTCCTCTCGGTCCACCGCCTCCTCCCGGTCGCCGCCCTCCTCCCGGTCGCCGGCCTCCTCCCGGTCCACCGCGTCCTCCTCCCGGCCGTCCTCCACTCCTCCCGGTCCACCGCCTCCTCCCGGCCGCCGCCCTCCTCCCAGCTCCGGCCGTCAGGTACTCAGACCTCAGTGGAGTCAGTGCATGACCTATCCCATGAACTGAGCTCTCCAGTTCTTGATGTTAAACTTTACTACTTGGATATGTAGATCTAGTACTTATACTACATGCTAATAATAGCTGGTTGATATTTCTAGTACTGATGCTCTCCATTTTGTAGTATTTGCCTATCATTCATGCTCCCAGTGAAAGAAGCATCTGACACTTTTGGTGTTAAAATGGGACAGTGAGTAGAGATAGAGATAGTGTAGTACATATTATTGTAGTTATGTAATTGAGCAGTGGAAGACAGGACGATAGGTTCATGTTTTGTACATATTATTGTAGTTATGTAATTGAGCAGTGTTGTTTCATCCTGAAAGTGTTTTCAGCTTCCTTGAAAGTGTCATTGTCAAAATGGAGGGAGCAGGTGGTTTCCTTGACCATGGGTATATCCTACAGTGCAATTTGTAGGATGATAGCATACAGTGCATATGTGGTTTCCTGTAAATGCATGTCTATATGTACAACATAAATATCTCAATGGTTAAAATTTGAACTGTGTGCAATTTATTCTGTAGTGTAGGTGTACATAATAGTCGACGGCAAGCAAAAAACCATGGCCTGAATATACATTGATATTTGGTATGGATTGTCGACTCTGATTAGCAAACTGGTTTATGGACATGTTTTTCATCTGTTTGTTGAACGGTTGAAATTGAATCATTTCTGTATGTTCTACTCTTGTTGTAAACTTAACTTGTTTATTTGTGAGCAACTATGTCAATTTGTATTTGTATTTTATTTATTGAACTTAATTAGTTGTCTTGTTGAAGTTGATGTGTGAATTGTGATGTATTTTATTAGTTGTTGAATGTGTGAATTGTGATGAATTTAATATGTGCATTGTTTATGTGATGAGCATGCTCGTGGGCGATGGGTACCCACGGGCGACAGTGCATTGTTTGCAGGTAAACGGGCGTGCCCGCAGGCGACGGGTACCCGCGGGCGACGGGTATGGACGAGATTCTTCGCCCATCGTCCTTCGCGGGCATGCCCGTGGGGGAAAATCAGGATCACAGGCATGGGTACGAACGAACACTACCTGTGTCCGTCGCGCCCGATGGCCATCCCTAGGCTGGAGTCAAGAAAGGAGGAGTGGCCCTGCTCTGTTTCCTTGTGTTTGCGCGGGAAAGTGGGGGATGGAATTGGCGCCAAAGTTTCAAGATCCACGCCTCCAGGTCAAGGGCAGGGCAGGGCAGGCTCGCTCAAACACCACACAGTACATACATCGCATGGACACCAGTACACACACACCTCAATTCACCGTACCATCGAGATCGAAATCGAAAGAAGCAAATGGAAGCGGAATTGGTTTGGGGTCGTCGGCGTTGGCCGCTGGAGTCAGAGGTTGAGAGGTCAAGAGCCCTCACGACTGACCAAGAGCGACCCCCTCCCCCTCTCCGTCTACGGTACTCATCCATCTTATTACTACTAGTATTCTTCCTTAAATTTCTCTACTATCTAGGGGTAGTAGCACTAGTATTCCATTATTCTTCCGCATCAATCGATCATCCCAATCCCATATGTATGTAATAATGTATATATGTCTGGATCCAATCGTGCTCAATCAAATCTGTATTCGCCCACATGACCCCCCTAGTTATTCTTAAAGAGTATACTGAACCGGAGATTATTAGTAATTCGTCGCGTTCAGATTCAGCTCACCAGCCTAACTATCTTCTTCCTAGTTGCTTTAGTTACTTTACATCGACAAGAATTCCATACCACCTTGCAATTTCGCTCTACTTTACCAGTCACTTGCTTGTAATTAGGGCTTGCTACTCTAAATCCTAGGGTGGTCGGTTTTTGTCTCATCTGGGGTGGGCTGTATCTCCTCCATCTTTATTTACCAAAAGAAAGATGACTTGTCCTTCCTGCCAGTGCCAGACTGGTTGAACTAATCTAACTCTTTGCAAATGCAATTCCCCTCCTCAATACTATAGTCAATACAAATGAATCAACAACAAACTCAAGGCATATGCTCTAGCAAGATATCACACAAGAAGTACTAGTTCTATACTCTTGATGGTAGCCAACTTGCTTTTGGACACCATAGACTATGCAAAATAGATTGGGCACCGAGCAGACTACAGAGAATGTTGACATTATAAATCTGTTAAGCCTGATCTACGACTATGATTGGTCCATGTCAGTAGCAGTAGGAGCTAAGAGGTTACTTGCAGTTGCTAAAACCCCCATCTTCTGTGCATTTTTTCGTTAATCTTTAACCATTCCTTATATTCAGAGGCCACACTGCTGAAGCTCCGACATGGCTCTGTGCAGTCTTTCTCAGCCCTACCGGATGGCACTAGACCTGCGGATGTATCAAATGGAGGCGATGATGGTGGATCTGTTGAAAAGAAACTAGAAGCAAACAATGAGATCTCAATCTTATGATTCATGACAGGTTTCTAGAATGTGAACAAGTGCTTGTAATATAAGGTCAATTTCCTTTTGTTGCAACGCAGATTATGGTACAATGTGTTAGAAATTGACCCATATGAGTGAGACCTATTTTCTATAATTCCAAATCATTTATGGATTAGTATCATATTACTAAGGCAAGGTGAAGGTGACCAACATATAAAGTGGAGTCCTTGCCACTTCTTGAAACATGTAACACATGGATGAGGATGGCATGAGGAGGGCTCTGGCTAAACACACGCACGCGCGCGCGCGTTTGCGTATTTTCGCGTGAAAAATCGCGTGATTTGTGACTTGCGATCGTGCCGTGACGTGGCGCGCCATTTGGCAGACCAAGTCCACCTTATTTTTGCTGAACCATGCATCTCTCTCTCTCTGTTTGAATGAGATTCAAATGTTTAAATTTGAGGCTTTATTGGGTGATGATGACGATTACGGTGGGTAAATGGTCGATTAAGTGTGACGATTACGATGGGTAAATGGTTGGTTAATGTGTCGATTACGATGGGTAAATGATTATTTAATCTGTCGATTACGATGCGCATCTATATATGTCCGAGGCGTCCGATGCATAGCGTGTAGAAAAATAGCCTCCATTCCTTCTTCCTTCTAATCATCTTTGTTATCGCCACCGCTCGAACCTTGCCGACTCTTCTTCTCGGCGTGCACCGTGAAGAAGGGAAGCGGTATCTCGAACCGTTCTTCGCCGTGAAGACACGCGCGGGTGGCAATAAGGTTTCGGCGCGCATCTGCGCGACCGCTTGCGCGCATCGCGACATCTACGTTTACGCATCGCATCAAGTCTGCGCGCTTCTGCTCTTCATCGGACCCATCGTAAGTCTCTTGTGTGATTGATAGACTTGTTTACATCCCGGTTTTCATATATTGTGAAGTACAATGAGTTGTGCGCTAGCGATCTTGTTTTATGCATCATTAGTCTTTTGCAATATTTGCCTTCTAATAAAATCTGGAATTAAAATATTGTCCTCATTTTCAACATTCCAGAAACCTTATTGTAAACTTTGTTGCAACACAACTATGGCTGGAGCTTCTGATGCTATGAAACCTGAGAGATTTTAAGTGCAATTTCCGTAGATGGCAGACTAGAGCCAAGTTCGCTCATGTCTTTGGGGTGTGGTGGGTAATCCACCCACGATATCCGTTCTGATTGACCAGTATATGCAATTCGATAATGCGAACAACACTGCTCTTGGCTGCCTTCTGACCATTCTGACAGATCAGCTCTATGATGTGTACATTGACTATAAGTCCGCCACAGAGTTGTGAGATGCACTAGAGCACAAATATGCAGAGGCAGAGGCAGGTCGTTGGCTCTACATGTATGAGCAATTCTTCGACTTTACTATGGATGAGGCTAAGTCCATAGTTGGACAAGCTCATGATCTCCAGCTATTGGTTGGTGAGATTGCGCATCTGGGTTGTGTGTTGCCTCCTAAGTTTGTGGCTGCGGGCATTGTCGCCAAACTTTCTGTTTCTTGGCGGGATTTTGCCACTAGCTTGAAACACAAGAGGGAAGAGATTTCTGTTGAAGATCTCATTGCTGCCCTCGATGTGGAAGAAAAGGCAAGAGCAAAAGATGCACCCAGATTTCCAGTGAGAACAATACAAATTTCATAGAGAAAAAGACTGTTGCAAAGAAGTACAAATCCAACAAAACGAACAAGACAACTAGCTTTAAGAAGAAAACTGAGAAAAAGGATATGAAGAACATCAAATGTTTTGTGTGTGGGAAAAACGGTCATATGGCGAAAGACTGTCATTTCATAAAAGCGAGAGATGGTGAACGACCAAAAAGAAGGTCATCAACGTGATCATAGGCGAGACCTCGACTTGAGGAGGGTATAGTAATTCTCTGTTGTTTTTTCAGCATGTCAATCCACTGATTGGTGGGTTGATACTGGTGCTAATGTTCACGTATGTTCTGATATTTCCTTGTTTTCTTCTTACCAGGAAGCAGAGGGCTTCCTCCGTCCTAATGGGAAATGGGTCGCATGCTTCTGTTCTTGGTGTTGGCACGGTAGAACTGAAGCTTACTTCAGGGAAGATTGTCCACTTGAAGAACGTGCAGCATGCTCCTACAATAAACAAGAACCTCGTTAGTGGTTCTGTTCTATGTAGGGACGGTTATAAGCTAGTCTTTGAGTCAAATAAAATTGTAATGTCTAAGTTCGGGAATTTTGTTGGTAAAGGCTATGAGAGCGGAGGCTTGTTCCGCCTAAGTACTTTAGAGTCTTGTTATAATATGAATGTTGCAACTGGTTTAAATAAATGTGAGGCAAATATTTGGCATTCTCGTTTCTATCATATTGGTTTTGATAGTATTGCTAGAATGTCAGATTAGATTTAATTCCAAAATGTGAAATTGTCAAAGGATCAAAGTGCAGTCATGTGTGCAAGCAAAGCGACCGCAAACCTTTTAAGGGATTAGAGGACGAAAAGAATTTGGCACCATTAGATCTTCTTCATTCAGATTTGTGTGAAATGAATGGATTGTTGACAAAAGGAGGCAAAAGATATTTTTTAACTTTTATTGATGATGCAACACGCTACTGCTATGTGTATTTGCTAAAAACTAAGGATGAAGCTTTAAACTACTTTAAGACTTATAAGGCCGAGGTTGAGAACCAACTAGAGAAGAAAATAAAAAGACTAAGGTCTGATCGTGGAGGAGAGTACATCTCTCATGAATTTTCTCAATTCTGTTGTGAGCATGGAATAGTCCATGAATTTACACCACCATATTCACCCCAATCAAATGGGGTAGCTGAGAGGAAAAACCGCACACTAACGGGCTTGATTAATGCCATGTTAGAGAGTGCTGGTATGCCTAAGACATGGTGGGGGGAAGCTATATTGACAGCAACTTTCGTCCTAAACAGAGTAATCACTAAAAAGAGTGATATTACTCCATATGAGGATGGAAGGAGAAAACTCAATGTCAATTTTGCGAACTTGGGGTGTTTGGCCAAGGTCAATATACCATTGCGTAAAAGAGAAAGCTTGGACCTAAAACAATCGATTGTATTTTTCTAGGATATGCTCATAATAGCACGGCCTATAGATTTTTAGTAGTTAAATCGAAATTCGAGATTATTGCTAACACAATAATGGAGTCTAGAGATGCTTCATTCTTTGAGGATTATTTTCCTATGAGAACAAGAGCGGTACTTCACAAACCGAGAATGTTCAAATTGAAAATATTGAAAGTGAGAATAATCAAACTTCGAACTTCCCACCATCTACGAACCAATATGTGATATCCACGAGGAGGATAACAATCTAGTCATGAAGCTCTTCGTAGGAGCAAGAGACAAATGGTTGAGAAAACCTTTGGTGATGACTTTATTGTATACCTCGTGGATGATGTGCCAAAGACCCTTTGAGAGGTTTATGCATCTTACGATGTTGAGTATTGGAAAGAAGCGATCAGAGCGAGATGGACTCTATCATGGCTAATGGGACTTGGGAGATCACCGATCGTCCTATCGGTGCAAACACAGTAGGATGTAAGTGGATCTTTAAAAAGAAACTAAGGCTGATGGTACTATTGAGAAGTACAAGGCAAGACTTGTGGCCAAGGGTTACACCCGAGAAAGAGGAGGAGATTTCTTTGATACCTATTCTCCTGTCGCGGACTAACCACCATCGAGTGCTCCTTGCGTTAGCATCTTCTTATGGTCTACATGTCCATCAAATGGATGTAAAGATGACTTTTCTTAATGGAGAGTTGGAGGAATAAATCTATATGGATCAACTTTGATGGTTTTGTGATTTACGACGAGAAAAATAAGGTATGTAGATTATTGAAATCCTTATATGGTCTAAAGCAAGCACCTAAACAATGGCACGAGAAATTTGATAAAACTTTAACATTTCTTGGCTTTGTTGTGAATGAAGTGATAAATGTGTATACTATCGTTATGGTGGGGTCAAGGAGTGATCTTGTGCCTATATGTAGATGACATACTTATATTTGGAACAAACACTGCTGTAATTGACGAGGTCAAATCTTTTTCATCTCAATGTTTTGATATGAAAGACTTAGGAGAGGCAGATGTTATTCTGAATATTAAATTAATCAAGAACGAGGATGGGATCACTTTGAGGCAATCCCATTATGCTGAGAAAATCTTAAGCCGTTTTGGCTATGAGAATTGTAAAATTTCTCCAACGCCCTATGATGCAAGCATTAAGCTTCGAAAGAATCAAGGGTTAGGAAAAGATCAATTAACATTTTCACAAATTATTGGATCACTTATGCATCTATCTGGTGCCACAAGACCTAACATATGATTTGCTGTGAGCAAATTAAGTCGATTTACTTCTAACCCAGGAGATGATCACTGGGAGGCACTTGAGAGAGTGTTGCGCTATTTGAGAGGCACAACCTTATACGGAATTCACTATACTGGGCATCCTTCTGTATTAGAAGGATATAGTGATTCAAATTGGATCTCTGATGCAGACGAGATCAAAGCTACAAGTGGTTATGTCTTTACACTAGCAGGAGCTGCAGTTTCATGGAGGTCGTGTAAACAGACTATATTGACGAGGTCAACTATGGAAGCAGAACTTGTAGCACTAGACACACGCTCTCGTTGAGGTGAATGGCTTAGAGAGCTTCGTTGGACTTGTCACGGTTGCGAAACCAATACCGGCAATCCTAATGTATTGTGATAATCAAACAGTGTTGATTAAGGTTACAAGTACTAAGGATAACATGAAGTCCTCCAGACATGTGAAGCGTAGGCTTAAATTTGTCAGAAAATTGAGGAACTCCGGAGTGATTACTGCGAATTATATACGCACTGAGAAAAATCTGGCAGACCCTTTCACAAAGGGGCTAGCACGGAAGACGATTTCCGTTGCGTCTATGGACATGGGAATGAGGCCCATTGGAGTTACAACTCAACAGTAACCCATACCTTTTTTATCGGAGATCCCGTGACTTAGGAAATGGGAAAAACAAGTTCATGTTGTAACAAGAGAGTATATATTCATTGAATCCATGTCCTAATAGACAAATTACTCTCGACTGTATGGAAGGATGGCATAAAGCCTTAATATATTCTGTTGTCCAAATGAGGAAAATGTATTAGCATGCAGGATACCTAGAAAGAATATACCTACTTGAGCCCAACTGTGAGGTCGCAGTTCACGAGAATAGGACATTCTCTAGAAAGCTCATGAGCAGATAAGGGAGCATGACCAAATAACGCTCCGTTTAGGCGCGGTTCTTTAATAGCCTAGTATCAGTTGAGATTTTCAAGTGAAATCTAATCACAAAAAGCTGTGAATTCAAGGCATGGTCCATTCATCAGCTGTGAGAAGATGAATCTTGTCATTCTAGGTGCAAGTTCAACCGTGCAGGGACTTACACTAAAAGACGGTATATTAATGATTTCTTGACAATATCTTTGATATCCTTTTTTGCTTCTTGCTTTGGAATTGGTGGGGGATTGTTAGAAATTGGCCCATATGAGTGAGACCCATTTTCTATAATTCCAAAGCATTTATGGGTTAGTACCATATTGCTAAGGCAAAGTGGAGGTGACCAACATATAAGGTGGAGTCCTTGCCACTCCTTGAAACATATAACACATGGATGAGGATGGCATGAGGAGGGCTCTGGCTAAACACACACACGCACGCACGCGCGCGCGCGTTCGCGTATTTTTGCGTGAAAAATCGCGTGACTTGTGACTTGCGACGCGCGACCATGCCGTGACGTGGTGCGCCATTTGGCAGACTAAGTCCACCTTATTTTTGCTGAACCATGCATCTCTCTCTCTGTTTGAATGAGATTCAAAGGTTTAAATTTGAGGTTTTATTGGGTGATGATGATGAGCGATTACGGTGGGTAAATGGTGATTAAGTGTAACGATTACGATGGGTAAATGGTTGGTTAAGTGTGTCGATTACGGTGGGTAAATGGTCATTTAATGCATCGATTACGATGCGCATCTATATATGTCTGGAGACGTCCAGTGCATAGCGTGTAGAAGAATAGCCTCCATTCCTTCTTCCTTCTAATCTATGCTGTTGTACTGCGCCGTCTGAACCTTGCCGACTCTTCTTCTCGGCGTGCACCGTGAAGAAGGGAAGCGGTATCTCGAACCGTTCTTTTAGTGAAGACCGCACGGGGCGGCAATAAGGTTACGGGCAGCGCATCTGCGCGACCGCTTCTTCGCATCTGCGACATCTACGTTTACGCGATCGCATCAAGTCTGCGCCGCTTCTGCTCTTCATCAGACCCATCTGTAAGTCTACTGTGTGATTGATAGACTTGTTTACATCCTGGTTTTCATATATTGTGAAGTACAATGAGTTGTCTGCTAGCAGTACTGTTTTATGCATCATTAGTCTTTTGCAATATTTGCCTTCTAACAAAATCTGGAATTAAAATATTGTCCTCATTTTCAACACAATGCTACATTACGATAAGAAGGTTGTGATTCTGTCCATTTTTTCTGTGACTGTCCCATTTATACATGTACTTGGAACTAAATTCTCTAGTTCAGTTGAAAAAAATTCATTGCCTACAAAATCAACATTTGCATGCACTACATGGGCATTCATATTGAATCACCAAAAACTTCCTAGTTACAGCACCCAATAAAATTTTGATCAGCGTAGCATCATGCAAAAGGTTGATAACCACCTTTCTGTCGCATTGGGATGCTTTAATCTGAATGACAAACAAATCTACATTTTGATTCCACAAATCTAAAAATGCTCAAATGTTTGTAAACCATATTTACCTTGCCAATCGTTTTCATTAGCTCAGAACGTTAGCATTGGCCTGGAACAATGAACTAAGTCATGATAAAAATTAAGTCTACTCATATGGTTTATCTTTTCCTTGTGCACACGACACTGATGTTGCCTATTCAGATTTGCGCAGACAAGATCATGACATCGACCAGTTAATATTCACTTGTCCAGCTTGAATCTAATCCAACCAGATTCCTTAGGACTGGTGGTCTAATTTATACATTCTTACACTCTGTCAAGAATTAAATATGCTCGTTT
This sequence comes from Ampelocalamus luodianensis, assembly GCA_036346255.1. Lineage (NCBI taxonomy): Eukaryota > Viridiplantae > Streptophyta > Magnoliopsida > Poales > Poaceae > Ampelocalamus > Ampelocalamus luodianensis. Next base: position 179,915 of record CM070626.1, read on the forward strand.
TCCTCCTCCACAGATAAGATCAAAATTCAAGTGCACATGACATCCCTTTCCTTCTATTTTTTTTTTTTGGAAAAGATAATTTGTTGCTGCTTAACTGTAGATAAGTACAAACATTGCCAGCTAAAGGGTAGTTGCGGGGCTGAAAGTCATGATTTCACATGCATGTAACTCAATTTTCATGTAATTTCGTGATTCTTTAATATCTCTGACATACATAAGCATGTCTGAAATAGGAATTACACAGCACACATCCTGCAACTCACAAGCTATATAGAGTGACTCCCCTGACCGTCAGTTAAATATTTAGTCCTTCAAAGACAGAACGATGTACTCACTCAGGCCAGGGTCAACTGAATTATAAGACTCATGGAAATTTAGAGAGGTATTTCCATGAAAGGTTTATTATTGAGACTTTTTATGGTACACTCAATTTAATACGTGTTGTCCGTTCTTTTTTATCTTTCAAATTAGTTAGTATTTAATTATACTACACCTGATAGTATGAGTAGTAGAATCCCAAGAGGGTAGAATTGTAATTGCTCATGTGGGGATCTTATGGCACAAGAGTAATATTTTCAACCTTAGTTGGAAAAGTCCATGTTAGAGTTAATCTTGATGTTTATTAGTAGTTTTTGATTAACACAGAATATTAGAAATAATCTTGTTGCATGTGGTTAGGAGTAGTGCTGCCGATGGACTCGGCCAGACTTTCATGTGCACGTTCTGGGTTTAGTTACCGCATGAGTAGGTTAGTGCATGAGTTAGAGTCCTGCATATTTATCTAGTCATCGTGTGTTGTTGAGTAGCCATGCATTAGCTAGTAGTGGCTTGAGAAAAGGTACTAGTTGGTTGCATCTTGCTTGGACGTGTGAGTGGTGGCATCAGCGGGTAGTGCACCGAGTAAATCGGATCGGCACTAGGCCACCGCATATGTGCGTTGAGTCTGTATAAAGCATGGTAAGCGCTTATATTCAGTTGAGAAGAGTGACTAATAGAGCAAGCAGTTTGTGCTCAGTTGTTCTACCGTCTTCATTCTCTCCACCGTGCTAGTGTGTGTTCAAAGCTATGAGCGAGTGTTCTCCTGGGCAAAGCCAACAGTCCATAATACCCTCACGAAAAATTATAAATACAAAGAAAAGTCTATTATGCCCTTAATAAATCAATGATTTGATTTGATTTATACTACCACCATATACTATAGGTAAAATGTACCATAAAATTTCTCTTATTTTAAGAAGATGTGATTAATAAGGACCTTTTCATTCCTGCAGCGTGTTTCTCTGCTATTCAAAATAAAGCAACTCAGCTTAATTAATAAGAATCTCCACTCCAGTGTACCATACGAATGTGCAAGCTGACTGTAAATCTGACACTTTCCTTGGGGTGATTTGCTTTTGCTTACTGTATGGCAAACAGTGGAACATTTTTCTGTCTTAAAGATGCTTCCTTGTTTTGTGGGCCAACATTGTGTGTCATCAGTTCTATATTAATTGACTTCTAGTGCCATGCTTGTTTATCACAGGCTCGCAATTTAAATTCTTTGTTTCAATGACATGTAATGTCCTGTACTTTTGATTCTCACCAGTTGCGAAATATTCAAATAGTCGTTTTGGTTTGCAGTTGATATACCTTAGCCAAAACATTGATGTTGATTGTTGTGATAGTGGCTCATCTACGCGGTTGTGTGTATGACTCTTCTTTCTGAAGTAAATTACCATGGCGATGCCCATATATGTATGTATACAGGAGAGGAGCCGGAAGATGCAGGGGTTAAACTGCTAAGTGAAGCATCAGAATCCTCTATGAGCTTGCATTGAAACTAATGCCGTGCTCAAGCCATACCATGACCATGTCTCCTTCAGCAGGGATAGCAGCAAGGCACACCCCCCATACCATGAACCATGAGTTGCTTAAAGCTGCTGCGACTGGTGACAAGGCACTCTTAGCACAAGTCCTGGGTTTGAGCAGTGCCAATGGAATCACCAATGGCTTCACGCACCACCCGACAGCCATTCAGCAAGGCAGCAAGAGCTGCTTAAAAGGCGTCACTTCGGAGGGGAACACAGCGCTCCATATTGTTGCCGGCCGTGGATATCTGGAGCATGTTGACATAATCTGCAACCTTGATGCTTCACTTACCAAGGCAAGGAACAATCTGCTCAACACGCCTCTGATCTGCGCCGCAAGGGCTGGGCACGTTGACGTGGTGTGTTACCTCATCGAACATGCTCCTGCCGAGCAAGAACGTGATGAGTCCATGCTGAGGGCGAGGAACTCAGAGGGTGCAACTGCAATGCATGAGGCGATCAGAAACGGACACGACGGCGTCCTGCAGAAGCTCATGTCCGCTGATGGTGGGCTGGCAGCAGTGGTGGATGCCAAGGGTTTCTCTCCGTTGTACTTGGCGGCTGCATTAGGCCGCACTGACATGGTTGGCATCTTGATTGGAGGCTCTAGTCCTGATGGGGTGAAGTCTCCAGCATACTATGCTGGACCAGACGGACAAACTGCGCTGCATGCTGCCGTCCTTGTCAATGAAGGTAAACTGTCTTACTACCGTCCGATCCACCCTTGTCATATCAGATTTGAATCTAGTCACCCTGCTACTCTGTAAGTTGGACATGTCTGGTTAGAAATTCCAGTCCTGGGATTCATGACTTAGATAGCTCTTTAATTTTACCATGTAAACTTGAGTGTTTACTTGAGCCTGGTCTAGTTGGTGGTAGCAAAATACTAGTTGAGGTGTGTCACGGACCGGACTGGACTGATTCGTGGGCCACTGGACTGGGCTGGTTCGTAGGCCGTGGCCCAGGAGGCGAGAACTGAGTCCAAACTACAAAGGGGAGGCGTTAGTATCTGGAAGGAATCGAAGAACAATATTCAGGTTAGCACAGTTCTCTTCCTCCCGATGCTTCTCTTCCCCAAACTCCATACCTCTGATCCCCAATCTTCTTCTTCTTCCTAGTCTAGATCCTTCTTCCCCAACCTGACTCTAATCCTCCCCTTTTGTATCCCCAAGTACTGGTGTATTTTGTTGGTTTGGATCATTACTTCTTGTCCCTGGTGTTCTTGTGTGTTCATCCGATTGGGTATGTGACAATTGGTATCAGAGCCTTCAATCCTGTGTTCCGAGGTGGCCATGACCGACGCTGAGAAGGAGAGCGAAGCACGGTGTACGGCGATGTTGAGCCAGTTGATCGCTGCCGTGAAGAAGCAGATATTGGAGATGGAAGACCTAGCAGTAAGCATGGACGAACTCGCGGTCGGCTTGAAGGCCATCGTCCAGCCCCCAGGAGCTTTCGCTCATGCCTTGCCACCACCTGTGCCCGCACCGACAGCCACCCTTGTCACCGCGGTGGACCACGCCGTGGCGGCAGCGACTCCTCGTGCAAAAGCCGCCCTCGCACCCAAGTCGCCCACCAAGTGCTCGATGTCGGGCCCCGACACCAACGCTGGCGACCTTCAAGTCGTGGCCGAGTCCGACCCTGAGACGGGAGTCGCTCCAGCGCTCGCGGAGCACTCGTCGGCCCCCTCGCCGAAGCTATTCTCCACCATCAAACAAGACACCGTGGCGCCCACTAGGTGTTCGACGGCGGGTCGCAGTTGCAACACCGACGTCGCCATCACCAGCCACGCTCCATCCATCGGCGCTGATGTCGACCCCGCCGAGGCAGAAGCCACTCCATGCACCGACTCCATCCTCTCCACCGGGACGCTCACCAAGTGCTCAACGCCGAGGCAACACCTCTACGGACAGGGCGGTCTCAAGGTTGAAGGCTAGGAGGCTACTATCAAGGTGTACCGTGAAAGATCGGGTCAAACAACGAGATTCCGCTAGCTTGCTAGTTGGATCCTTATCACCGTGCAGATAAGGCTGCCTCTAGCGGTCTAGCACAAAGTCGTCCTTTTAAAGCACGAAATTCTTCAGAGATAGAAACTTGCCTCTGAGCTTTGACGCTCTGGAGGGGATGCTAGAGGCAGGCGAGCCCGAGGGTGGCGTGTCGCGGCGGAGGGCGTGCGCGGGAGGCGGAGAGGAGGGCACATGCAAGAGGCGGCCCCTTGTTGTTCTTCGCCTGGTGTAGGCCATAGGCCCCCTGCTTTAAAGGGATGGGTGTATCGTCCCCCTCGTTGCCGGTCGAGGTGGAGCAGGCGAGGTGGCCCTGAGGCCACGTGGAGCAGGCGAGGTAGAGGCCGTGGAGCGGAGGGCCGAGGCGGATGCCGCGCCGTGAAGCTCGAGTCGGCCTTTGTGCGTGGTAGAGCATGCGAGGCGGCCCGGAGGTTGCGCTGAGGTGGACGAGGGGGCCCCGAGGCAGAGCTGGAGGCGGTCGAGGGGGGTGCCACACAGCGCCGGAGGTGGCTCGATGCCGCGTGGAGCAGGCGAGGCGGAGGCCGCGCAGCGGAGGGCCGAGGCGGATGCCGCGAAGCCCGAGTCAGCCTCCGTGCGTGGTGGAGCATGCGAGGCGGCCCGGAGGCCGCGCGGAGGTGGACGAGTGGGGCCCGAGGTGGAGCTGGAGGCGGCCGAGGGGGGTGTCGTGCAGTGCCGGAGGGGGCTCGAGGCTGAGGGGCCTTTGGAGGTGACAGAAGGTTGGTGAGGGGCCGCTCCGGATGGGGTGCTTCGGAGGGGACCCGAAGTCGAAGGAGGCGCGCGTGCGGAGGGGCTCTGAAGGGGGGTGGCTCGGGGCCGGAGTCAAAGTCGAGGCACGCGTGCAGAGGCTCCGAAGGTGGCCAGAGCGGAACCGGCGAATGGGAAGCCACTGGAGGCAGCCCTTAGGTAGAGGCGGCGAAGCTCCGGCATAGACGAGCCGGAGGTGCTTGGGGCGAGGAGCGAAGTTTTCCCAAAGGTGAAGCTTTGGCCTGAGGAAGTAGCACCTACTCCGGGTGTGCTTCGGGTAAGGAGCGTAGGCTTCATCCCAGGCGGGATGTGCTTCGGCCGGGAATTGGGGCTTTAGCCGAAAGTGAATTTTGGACGCGAAGTGGGCTTTGGACAGAGGCAAGCTTCGGCCCAGTGTGGATTTTGGCTCCTTTTTATGTGTAGCCTCTTGTTTGATCCCCACGGACGACGCCAACTATCGTAGCAAGAAAAGTCTAGACAGTGGGTACAAAGTACCCTTTGTCTTAGGAGAAGACCGAAAGAGAAAGAGCCAAAGACACAAAGGGTGCTCATGTTGTATTGAATGTATGAATGAGAGAAATGAGGGGAAGCCCCCCTCTTACATGCCCATTGGGCTTTACTTATAGGGGAGTAAGAAAGGATATTTACCTTCTTACCCTCACTATATATTGAGAGAGAGAGGGCATTCTAGGTACATTTGTCTAAATATACTATACAGACTAGGTCTTCGTATGTACAGTATCCTCGACGGTACATCGGTATTCCCGACGACCCTAGGGTACGGGACACCCCCTTGGTGCCTGCTACAACACTGGGATTAGAGTTGCTTCCTTTTTTTTATGTGTCGTACCTTATGTAGGTCCTGATTCATTGTTACTTTGATGCAAGAAATGACGGAATCACTGTGGCGCTGGGAACCAACACTCGCAAAAAAGGTTGATAATTTTGGAAACACTGCTCTTAACCATGCGGCATCAGCTGGCAAAACTGGAGCAGTGAAACTTTTACTGGAGGATTCTTCCCTGGCATACATTCCAGATCTTGATGGCCTTTTTCCTGTGCACACCGCTGCTAAAATGGGCAAGATTGATATCATTGACCAGCTGATGGAAACATGCCCAAACTGTGATGAATTGCTCGACAACAAGGGGAGAAATGTTCTCCACTGTGCTATTGAGCACAAAAAGGAGAAGGTGGTGCAGCTCATCTGCAAAAACCCAAGATTCGGAAGGATGATGAACGCAAGGGATAGAAAAGGCAACACACCGTTGCATCTGACGGTAAAGCATGGATGCGACAAGATTGCCATACTTCTCATGCAGGACATCAAGGTGAACTTGAGCATAATGAACAACGATGGAGCAACTCCCCTTGATGTTGCCATCAATGCGCTAGATCATGGCTATACATATCCAATGGTAATTGATCTTCCTTGTGTATGTTCAGTCTTTTAGTTTGTGCATTTTCTTTGGAATCCTCTTAATCTGTGGCGGATGTTTGCCTTGCGCTTGATTTCAGAACCCGGAAGTATTGATAGCCCAGTGCTTGGTATGGTGTGGAGCACACTGCAGCCCACGGCGCCGGGATGAGTACCTGGTAAACAAGAGGAGCAGAGATGACTCAGAGAAGGAGCTGAGCAAGCACACCAACCTGACGCAGAACCGAGCAATCGGTTCGGTACTGATCGCGACGGTGACATTCGCGGCACCTTTCACCCTACCCGGGGCCTGCATCTCCGATGGCACGAGCAATGGGATGCCGGCACCTGCTGCAGAGAGGCCGGCGTTCAAGGCGTTCATCCTGTCGAGCAGCCTTGCATTCCTTTGCTCCACGGTGGCGACCTGCCTGCTCATGTACGCTGGGCTGACGACTGTGCACCCGAGGTACCGCAGCCGCTACCATCGCTGGTCCTCCAACCTGCTGCACGTCGGGATTCTGCTGGTGATCGCGACCTTCGCGTTCGGAGTCCAGCTGACTGTGCTGATGAGCCCGCCTCCTGGGACTCTGAACCTTGCCGTGTGCGCCATGGCCTGCGTCTCCGTCGTCTTCACGCATCCGGGCACCTGGTGGCCCCTGGTTCTTGCCAAGCCCATATGGGCACGGCTTGGACTGAGAGGGCTCATCCATGTGCTCCTGGGCCCGCGCCCGATTCCTTGCCAGAAGCTGCTGCTGTCTCGTACTCCATGGCTGAACCTCTTCAAGATGCTGGCCACGCTGCTGATCCTTGCCTTGATTGTCGTCACATTCCTCTGGGACATGCTGCCCCGCAGGGACATATGCAGCAGCAGCAGCTGTGGTACTCAATCTCATTGCCAGGTGTGCTTCTCATCGTACTTGTACCCTACTTGAGGAGGAGGAGGAGGAGGAGGAGGAGGAGGAGGAATAATCGAGCACCATCTGTTCATCTCTCGTGAATATGTATAATTAATGTATTTACTGTCAACTATATATGTTAGCTTGGCCGCGTTCTGGACCTGGACTGGACGTCATTAGGCTCCCTCCTCCTGTCTGTGTTTCACTTGTACTGTCAGTCGTAGTATATGGCATGCATGTTTAAACTGGAGCACCTCAGCTTGGGTGGGCAGCGCCGGGCCGGGATGGATGCCTCCTTTCTTGGTGACGGTGATGGCGTGGGCAAACCGGAGCGCCTTCACAGTGCGATGCGGTCTTGTGAAATGTTATATGTAAAAGAAGGCGTGATTCGTTGGAATCATTGCGTAAAAGTCCGATAGTTTGTCAAAAGACGTGTGGTTTTGAGAAATTTGCTATAAGTTTGTATAGCTATTTGCTCATTCCCGTTGCAAGTAGCACCTGATGCCTCAGGCATGCAAAGCACGTGTTACTAGTTTTAATAATAACTAGCAGGGTGGCCCGCGCATTTGCGCGACTAGATTTGTTTTAAAATTTGTAGTGACAAATAATATAACTTAGATGTTTCAGAATATATTTACGTATCTTGTAACTATTTAGATTTTTAAGATATCATAAACATTAGAAAATGACAATAGAATTTTCAAGGAAAATACAACTTGAGTAATGTAACTGAAGTATGAGCTTTAATGGAAAAAAGCATGAGTATAATAAGCTAACACTCTCCATTATGTATACATCATGTAGCTGTATGCCCTTAACTCTTTTTCAAAATGTTTGCATGCACATGTACCTCTGTTAATCTCAAGAAATACATTGATTATGTGTGCAACAAAATTATCTTATTAGTTTACATAGTATTAGAGTACCTTGCCCACTTATACACCGATGCACTATGGACGATCTACCTTCAACTTATCTTCCCTTACGTCGGTTGCCTCACCGAACCGTGTGTCTTCTATCTCTTCTCCCCGCCATAATTTTTCTGCTTCAACCTCCAAGAGCAAGCCTAATTCTTGATCGATATCTCTCAGCTGCTACCACTTCCAATGCAATACTCTACCACATAGTTATCTTCGATTTCTCTCCAATTATCGCTTAATGATGACCATTGTAACATCTACACGTATATGCATGCAAATATCGTGGATCCCTGTCGGGACACCCGTCGCGCTCTCTCCAGTGGCCCTAAGTCTATTCCTTACCGTTGTACTATCTCTACTCCGAGCTATTTGCTCCTTTGTTTCTGTACGCTCATGCTTCTATTCGTAGGATGCATGCATGTATATACACATGCATGATGTTATATATGTTTAGGGGACTGGATGCGTCGGTCGATTTTGGGGAGCCTAGGTGGAGAATATTCATTCACAAAATAAATTGAGTATGGGGTGACTCATATCCTAACTTACTAAGACTTAGAGATGTGTTATACAAGAATTCATATCCTAATCCTATTATGATCAAGATTTCTACTTTCTTTTGGAGGAAAACTAGAGATCACTCTATAAAGCCATGAGGAGTGGTCACGGAGAACACAAGTCACAAACTAACTCATCCTAAGCAAGAGGCGTACGAGAGGATTAGAGACTAGGTTATTTTTTAGCACTAGATTGTTGTATAGAGCAAGGATCCAAGAGTTCTAAAAGGTTCGAGAGAGTTGTTAGAGAGCGACAATCCCTTGTAATCTGTTGAGGTTGTGCTTAGGGAATTTGTGGTCAGTTTTGCCAAATCTATCTCTCTCATCGTTATTATTATGTTATCTTTATGTGATTCATCTACTTCGTTCTTGATATCATATACACTCGTGCCGTATCTCGCAACTCTGATCCGATTTGGGGGCTACTACGCATAAAAAGGAGTATCAGAATATAACACGTGGTATCAGAACTAAAGCCAAATTAATCAGATTTACGAGAAGGCTGTCAAAGTGTCAGGTGGCACAAAATCAAGATAGATGTCTACGGTGTGGAATCAAGTGGAGAAATTTACAGGCGGAGGAAGTTTCAACATGTGGCAATGTGTGATGAAGGATATCCTTGTCTAGTAAGGATTAATCGATGCTTTTGAAGGGGACAAATCGGAAAAGATGTCCAATGAAGACTGGAAGATGATGGATCGGAAGGCTGTCTATACAAACCGTTTATGTCTCTCTGATGAGGTAACATAATCGGTGATAAAGGAGAATTCGTCAAAAAAATTATGGAGTAACTTTGAAGAATTCTATATGGCAAAGTCGCTAACAAACTGATGGGTGCTAAAGCGGCAACTGTTCATGTTGTGCATGGAAGAAGGCACACAATTCGTTGACCATCTCAATGTCTTCAACAAACTTACCACACAGTAAAAAGAAGGGCAAGAGCAGGTGCACACGTGTTTGCTATCTATATGATGGGAAAGGTCGTATGATAAAGGACTGTCCAAATTTAAAACAAATGAGGGGAGCATGCTCAGTGACGGTAGCGAAAGATGATTCAGATGTAATAGTCGTTAGTCAATCAGGTACTTCTCATGGATGAATATTAGATTCAGGTTGTTATTCCATATATGTTTGATGAGGGAGATGTTTAACGAAGGATCTTTATGTCCGGCACATTGAACTATTTACTTGGCGGATTGCAATGAGTATTCAATTACTAATGTGTGGACGGTTACATTGGAGGTGTGTAATAGAGTACATCGCACATTGATAAGAGTTTGGTTTGTTCACGGCTTAAAGAAGAATCTAATAACTGTGAGGCCACTTGAACTCGAAGGTTGTGAGGTATCACTTCGAGATAGAGTCATGCGGGTTACATACAAAGGGCAGGTAATCATAAAAAATATCTAGAGTAATGGAGGATACCGATTGATGTTTATTTATCAGGGAAGAGCAACCAATGAGAGGTCTGATAAAAATCCCGATCAGGAGAAGGAAACTGTGTCATCAGCGGTAGGAACTTAGATCTCATTTGTAGTTATGTGCGGAACTACAAAGATGGTTGCAAAATTTAGTAAGTGCAAAGGCAAAGGTGCGAATTGTTGGAAGAAGGAAGACGTGGTGGGATCAACCACGCGGTATCGACGAGGTGGAGCTCAGAGGCGGTACAAACCTATGGCATGGAGGGTTGTAAGAACAGATGTGTGATTAACTAAACTACACAACAAAGGAGCTCTTAGGTGGAGGGTCCAGGTAGGCTAGCCTAGACATCGACACGTACATTGCGGAGATGTACATGAGCCCCTTATGGTGGGGACAATCCCAAAGGTGGGAGGAAAAGGAAAAAATTGGAAAAACAAAAATAGCGGAGCCGACTTGGAGCGATTTTATGGAGAAGCACGGTGACTTCAACAGATAGGTGTCAAGGTGGAGATTGTTGAGTATGGATGACTCATATCCTAACCTACTAGGATTTGAAGATGTGTTCTATAATGATTCCTATCCTAATCCTTTTAGGATTAGGATTTCTACTTTCTTTTGGAGGAGAACTAGATGCATTATATAAAGTCATGAGGAGTGATCATGGAAAACATAAGTCACAAACCAACTCATCCAAAGCAAGAGGCGCACGATAGGATTAGAGACTAGGTTATTTTTAGCACTAGATTCTTGTATAGGACAAGGATCTGAGGGTTCTAAAAAGTTCGAGAGGGCTATGAGAGCGACAATCCCTTGTACTCTTTTGATGTTGTATTTAAGGAATTTGTTGTCGGCCACTCTAAATATTTATATGTCGTCGTGATTATTTCGTCGTTGTTATTAGGTCCTCTCTACGGGATTCATCTACTTCGATCTTGATATCGTGCACGCTTGTGCCGTATTTCGTAACTCTGATCCGACCTAGGAGCTGGTGCGCATAAGAAAGGGTATCAGAGTATAACACAAATAGTACCAGTAGTGTGCAAATTTGGATGTGCCATTGTTGCATTGAAACTCTTCTTTGTGTTAGGACAGGGTAAAACTCTTACAAGAAGGTTCACGCAGCTAGCGGTCCGTACGTGCTGATCCTAACCTGGCCAAATCGACCAAGGAACTGCCCAGGGAACACAGGACAGGAGGTATAAAAGCTGGAGACCATACACATGGTCTGATAGCATACCCTCGATGATCGATCTCCTTGCTGATCTGCGCTGTAACTTTTCATTTTTCTTTGGGAGGTACAATCTGAAGAAGCTTACCTCCGAGGAGAGGAAGGCCAGGCTTGTTTTTCTTTGTGCGGTTGCGTGCTTGAACCGTGCTCTGTGGCGATTCTCTTTACCTACTGGTAGTCTTGTCCTGTTTTTGAGTTTTGACAGGCATTTTTGTTTGAACAAGCAACATGTCATACTTGTTAATCTCTAGTTTTGACTACCATGTCCATGCTAGAGATATGCTCTGCAATTTGGAACACGTACGTTGTTTTGCGGTAACAAACCGTGTGTTGTTTTGTTGGTGGGCGCGCTGCCGCTGCTGCTTGTGCTTACTTGGTTGGAAGTTTACTGCTACAAGTTGGTGGTCTACGATGTGCATGTGTCCCTAATGAATCTTGGTTTATCGGGGTAAATACTGTACGGAGGAGGACCGGTACGGCTAATTTGGCTGAAGTAGAAGGGGGTCTTAGGAGAAAGGAGGGACCATAGACTGAGATGATGAAATGAACCTCGGAAGAGACCGGATTATTTCTTCTTGCTTAGCGAGAATAGATGACAATGCTTAGCCTTATATAGTCGGCATAAGCAGATTGGAAACAAATAGCTAATTTCATTTATAAGAGATTGAAATCTGATCAAATCATAACTTAAGGGTAGATATCTAATCCAATCCAGTCATAACTGACAGCATCTAATCTTGCTGCTGCTCTTTCTTTTCTTTTCCTTGTGTGTCAACGCAGCTAGCTGACCCACGCCCCCATGTGTGTGTGTGTGTGTTGGTAAGTTCGACTTGGCTACTAGCTTATGGGAGCAGGTGTGAGCGTTTGATGTTGGCGCGAGTGGTTGGCATAGTATATATATGGTATTGAGACTAGTGTGCATTGGGTGGGTGGGCTAATGCACCAGATCTGGATGTACACTGGAGTCGACAACGACATGAGTAGCGATCGATGCACCTCAGCGAGCGAGGAAGAGAGGGAGGCACACGGGACAGCAAGTGAAAGGAGGCGGTGCACCTCAGCGACGAAAATGGTGGAGATGCATGGGCGGCGGCGGCGGCGGCGGCGATACATATCGAGGCGGAGCACCTCGGTGGCGTGGTGTACCAGCGCAGAGCACCTTTGGTACGCTGGCAAGGAAGAAGATGGGCGGCGGGTCCGACACGGTACATGTCAAGGCGGGTCTACTCGGTGTCGTGGTGATCGTCGCTACCCGTCGGAGTTGAGGTCGCCGCCCGCCGCTGCCTATCCCTATCCCTATCCCTATCGACCGACTAAAAAGGAAAATCGGAAAGCATTGAATTTTTGTCACATATCTCTAAAACGAATGGATGGCAGACATTGTTGGTACATATGAACTCAAGCTGATGATCTTCTTATTCCCTAGTTTTTATAGTACATGGCTTTTTGACCTGAGCTATATATATCAAGTAGTCGTAAGGTGGTTGTTGCTTACAACTAAATCCTCCAAGCATGCATGTGTGCTGCCTTTGTTTGTTCGTAGGCCAAAGCAAAGCAAAGCAAAAGGTGGTTCCCTTCCTTGTCGATACATTAGTATCTTGACGGGTAGGGTAGGGTAGGGTAGGGTACTAGAAAGAAAGTAAGAAAGAAAAGGACACCATGCAGTGCAGTGCAGTGCAGTGCAGTGCAGTGCAGGCGTGCACGTTGGGTTCGATTCCATCGGTGGGGTACGCTAGCTGCAATTAATTGCAAATCAACGAGATGTTAGATGGGAATGCCCCGCCCTGCCCTGCCCACGACGTTTAGTTTCCCTTTGTCTCCTCTCCTAGGCGTACATGCACGCACGGTACTGAAAGTGTCAGGTGCCCAGTTAGTTGTACTGGTCAGTTCGTTCAGAGACCTAGTGGCTAGTGGCTAGTGCTGCTACTCACCAGCGTGCAATTGCATCAACAAACTGAAAGTCTTCTTTCTTGTACCGTTCCCTCCAATCAGCTGGCAGGGTTCAGGATCCACCTTTTGCATGCCTTTCCTTGGTCATACTCATACGGTACAGTAGAGTGCTGCTACTACTAGTATCTGTTGTTCCTTTTGAAATGATGTTGAGATCATATTCTGCTGCATGCTCAGGTACATCAACTTCTAGATTTGTGCTTAGTCTTACAGACACACAGACTCTGCACAGAGGTATTGTGCTCCTCCAATCAGAATTCAAGCCACGTCACTCCTCCATGCATGCGGTTCTAGAGGTACTGCTACATCTGTTAGTACTTCAATTTTATTCAGACCAACATATAGAAGCATAATTACTATTTAAAAAAAAATACAAAAAACAAAAATTACGATGTACTGTCCTGAAAACGAATCGAAATGATGAGATGACTAGCTAGTAGCTACCATGACGATGACGAGCTGCTCTGGTCGTCGTCGTCGGAATCTGCAGCTCTCAAGGTTTGCATCCTCTGGAACAGCATGGGGTTGACGGGCACTGGAAAGTGGGGCGCATAGGTGGCGACGGTGCGTTCGCCGTCGTTGATCCTGCTGCTGGCCTCGACTTCCGCGCAGGCCCGATCGAGAACGGAGAGGAAATCCCTCACCACCGTGAAGATCCTCAACGGGTGCGCCTCCTCCCTGTCCAGGTCGCCGTGGAAGTACTCGGTGATTTCCTTCACCAGCGACAGCGCCACGCTCTCCTGGGCCTGAACCCTGATGATCTCGTCCTCGGCCCTGCTCACGAACCTCGAGATGACGCCGTGGAACTCTTCTTCTTCCCCACTGATGAGACGCAGCACGTCGGTGACCTTGCCTAGTCCTCCGGCGAGCTTGATGACGCAGGTGGTGAGCAGGTCAGAGTCCATGGCTGCAGCCTTCTTGACGTTGGCGAGATCGTCCCCGAGGCCGGCAACGTCCTGGAGGCCGAGCTTGCTGCGCTGGAGAGAGTTCGGTGCTTGCTGGTCGGCCGAGCGGATGATCTCCTGCACGACCAAGTGCAGGAGGCTGGTGTTACCGTTGGCCAATGTGAGGAGGGTGTCGAGCTTGAAGGCGTGCGCGTCGCGGCGGTTGCCTGTGTTGAGCACAGCGTCGAGCAGCTTGAGGAAGAGGGTGCTGCTCCGGAGCTCGTCGCAGGCAGCCTCGAGGACCTGGAAGGAGTCGGTGAGATAGCCGACCTCGGAGTCGAAGGTGGCCATGTAGAGCATCGCCTCCACCCTACTGAACGCGAAGGGCACCGCCCGGAGGAACTCCTCCTCCTCCTCCTCCTCCTCCTCCTCCTCCTCGGCAGCAGCAGCAGCAGCAGGGGCGGGAGCCATCTTTAGCAGCGCCTCCAGCACCTCTGCTCCCAGCCTCTCTGCCGCGTTGCCCTGCAGGAGCGCCTCGCACACCTCCTCCTTGCTCACCCTCAGCGAGAGCAGCAGGATTGCCATCTTCTGCGCCCTCTTCGCCACCGCCGCTACTGCTACTGATGCTGTTGATGGCTTCTCCTCCACCGCCGAACCATTATTCGCCGGCGGGTTGCACACGAAGTGCGTCTCCATCATCTCCTCCTCGTCCACCCTGCAATATATGTGCATTGATGCCAATGCACCACCACCACATTAAAGAGATGTACACCACCGACCAGGCAAGAGATGAAGAAATAGCGTCAACTGATCATCAAAGGGGATTATTAAAAATGCAAAGCGCGCGATGGAATCTGGCTGACTTGAATGAGTCGCTGCGCTTGAGCAGCTGGTCCCACACCATGGCTCCCTCCGAGTGCGAGCTCGTGCGCGCCACCATGTCCCAGTGCAGCGCCTTTAGCTTCGGCTTCGGCCGCGTCCTCTCCTCCTCCACCTCCACCATCCTCGGCGACAGCGCCGGCGACCCCGGCATCCGCACGCAGCTCTCCCAGTACCCCACCGGCGGTGGTGGGTTGGGCGCGATATGGAGCAGCGCAGGAGGGAGGGCGACGTGGCGTGCGCTCTCGGATCGTGACTTGACGGAGCGCCGGCCGGACTCGCCGGGGCTGGGCAAGGTCAGAGCCGGCGACGACGGCGAGCTCACGTTCCGGAAGCGTTCTGGCATGGCCAGGACCACTGCCGCCGCGGTGGCTAGTGTGCGGCGGGAGTTCGACGTCTTGGGCGAAGCGCCCCGTGTCGAGTAGAACTCCTCCTCCCCCTCCTCCCCATCATATTCGTCAGTCTCAGTCCACGCGGAGGCCTCTCCAGGGTTTCCAGAGTCGGTAGGCAGACACTGTTGCAGCAGCGGCGGGAGCGGGCGTAGCTCCGGTGATCGGCCGGACGACGACGATGTGTCGTTCGTCGTCGTCCTGTCTCCCATGGTGCCCACGTACAAGAACTGGGCCGACGCAGAAGGGTGCACGCCGGCGCCGTCGACGGGAGAAACAGAGCGATGGCTCTCGGGCGGTTGCGGCGGGAACTTGTGGTCGGCATTGGCGCGGCGGTTCCTGTGGGAAAAGAAGAAGTAGAAAAGGGAGAGAGCAAGGCCGGCCAGCGCGAGAAGCGACAGCAGTATGGCCAGGACAAGCACAAGCTTCTTGGAGCGGTGCGAGGCCGAGGCCGATGAGGCGGCAGCGGATGAGTCTGAGCCGGAGGCGGAGGTGATGTTTGGGAGGACGAGGGCGGGGTAGGTGGGCTGCTGCTGCTGTTGCCATGTGGCCGGCCGTGGTGCGCCCCCGGGCATGGCGGGGAAGAAGGGAGGAGCCTGAGCCGGAGGAGTAGTGGAATTAGGCTGCTGGTCGACCGGAAAGAAGGGCTGGTGGAGAAGCCGGCGACTACGAGCGCCATTGGCGTTGGCACTAGCGCATGGAGAAGAGGAAGAAGAAACCCCGCCAAGTGGGAAGAGGAGGATTAACAGCAACATTGGATGCAGCTGCCGTGGAGGGAAGAAGTATTTGCGCATTAATAAATCTAAATTGCGTAGATCGATACCGGGAGAGCAGAGCAGAGCAGAGGAACAAGCAGGTGGCTGACTGGTGTATGCTCATGAGGGAGTTGAGACCAGGGAAGGAGACGGTTGGTTAGCACTGCAAGTAGAATAAATACACTAGCGCCATGCCAAAGTTGTCTCTCCAGTTCCAATCCATCTGCTTTGGTGTTGTAAGAGCAAGGACAATTAGGGTTACTAATGCAATTATATTGTCGGATCGGATTTGAATTCAGACCATATGTATATACCGAGCTAATCCTATGATCACACAGTACAATATCGATGAATATCACATCTATACACGCGAATAAAAATGATAATAAACAAGTGTAAGTAAACTATACTACTACAAAACAAGCTATACTGGACGCCTCATCACATACGGTTTTACAAACATGACCGTTTATGTTACTAACCCTGGCTAGAACCGTCTGTGATACATCACTATCACAGACGGTTTTTTAATAAGAATCGTCTACGATAATTTTGTATCACAGAGCGGGAAATATTTCGCCCCCAAGTGCTTCCCTATTAATATCCCCTTCCCCTCCCTCCTCGACCACTATCTACTCCCAAACCACATATCCTAAGGTTTCTCGATTCCTTCGACTGCTCCAGCCACGTCGCCCTGCTCCTCCGCTCCGAGGTGTTTGAGCACCACCGTTGCGACCGCAACCTCTCCATGAGCATGAACCTCAACAACATGGCCAAGATACTCCGCTACACCGGTAACGACGACATCATCACCATCGAGTCCCCCAGTAAGTGATCAATCGCTTGTAGCCTCCCCCTGCCTTGTTGTTTTTTTTTTCTGTGGTTGTGGTTTTTTTGTGAATGAATAGATCAAGATAAGATTGCGGATTTTGAGATGAAGCTCATGGACATCGATAACGAGCACCTCGGTATCCCTGACTCCGAGTACCAGGCCATCGTCCGCCTCTTCGTCTCGGACTCGTTTTCCTCCCCAGCCACAACTCCGAACCCAAACAGATTTCGGTTTCACGCACTGTCTGGTAAAACAACCATAACTTTTGCATACGAACTCGAATTGCGACGTTCTTTAGCTCGTTTGAAAGCTAACCTGGCTGTTGTGTATTCCCTCTCGTGCTACAGGACTCTAGAGCCACCTCATCCGTTCAAGAACAACTTCACTGTCACTAGGATGAAGGATCCAATTACCGTTTGTTCCCAGTGGCGTAGAGGATTCCATCCGCGTGAATCGCTGGAGCTTCAAGGCTACCACCGTAGATTCGCGAGGATCCCTTCAACCTCTGCTCAACAAGAGCAACAGAGGCCCTTTGACTTCTTCCGCCACCTAGGATCTTCGTCAAAAGCTTCACCACATAGGCTTAAGGACCTGGTTGTAATTTCAATTTCCTTTTTGGTCCTTTCTCAATTACTCTTTGGACCTTTTTGTACTTTCATACCTTCTCAAGGTCCTTGTTATAAAACGTTAGGTGGTTGTACCAAACTACCAACTCTTTATTAATATCAATCGAGGGCTAGCAGGTCCTTCTGGTCCTCTTTTTTTAAAAAAGCCCAACGGCTGCACTGTACTAGAATACTCCTTTCTACTAGATAGAGCCAGCCCATGGTGAGCATGGCATGCCCATCGAAGGAAGGGAAGTGAAGTCCACTAGACTGGATAGTACGCCCTGACAAGAATGAGAGGTTGGGTGGGAACCAAATCAAGAAAACAAGCAAGCTGACAGGCGCTTAATTTCAATACTTGCGTACGATTTATGTTAGTACTGTGACTTATACCCTAAGCTGCTAGGACATATTCTAACCTACTAGAACTTGAAGATATGTTCTACGATGATTCCTATCATAATCATATTAGTGTTATGATTTCTACTTTGTTTTGGAGAAGAACTAGTGAGCACTATATAAAGTCATAAGGGTGGTTATTACTTTGTTTTGGAGAAGAATTAGTGAGCACTATATAAAATCGTAAGCGTGGTTATAGAGAACACAAACCACAAACTAACTCATCCGAAACAAGAGGTGCGCAAGAAGGTTAGAGGTTATGTTATTCTTTAGTACAAGATTTTTGTATAGGGCAAGAATCCGAAGACCCGAGAGGGTTACAAGAGAGCGACAATCCTTTGTACTCTTTTGATGTGTACTTTTTGAGGTTGTGCTTATGAAAATCGCGGTCGGTTTCATTGAATCTTTCTCTCTCGTCATGATTATTTTGACGTCGTTATATAGTTCTATCTACGAGATTTATCTAATTTGTTCTTGATATAGTGGACGCTCGTATTCTGATATGATCCGGCACGACAACGCATAAGAAGGATAAGAAGGGTACGAGAGTGTAACGATTTAGATTAGACTGATCGATCGACCACCAACGGCGACGGGCACTACACTGCCATCTCATCTCCGGGGGGCTGAGCTTATGGCGCATATATATATACCTGTAGAAAAGGAAGCTCATCGAGCGATCAGAATGGCTTCCTGAAACACTTGCCACATTAAATAACCATCTTGGCACAGCCGCGCCTTCAACTAACATCCAGGAAATGACGCGGTTGCAACACAGAGTACATATATTCTTGCATGATTCCATTCAATTCAAAGACAGCAAGATGGATATCGTCGTACAAATTCATTCTTCCATATGTAGAGGATGGAATGGAAGCTACCCATGGTTACCTACAACTGCAACACCATTATCGATAGTGATGAATCGAATTGATCCTACAGCACAGCACAGTAGAGCAGCGGCGGAGCTGGGCTTCGGATCGCTGATGCAATGACCCGAGGTCTAGGATCAAAATCTCATATAAATTTCTTGAAAAATCAATGAAATACGACCTCGAATCAAAATCTCATATAAATTTCTTGAAAAATCAATGAAATACAACTTTGGAACAAATACAACTGGGCCGGCCTGACGCTTCGCCCGTGGCCAACTCTGCTCCTGTAGTAGAGTAGAGTACAGTACATCTCCATCCATCCTACATTCAACTAGGTAGCAGCTGCACATCAGCCAAACAATTAACACAGCCACGTTTTTAATTAGAAAAAACTTGGTGTGCTGATAACAACGACAAAACATATCCAGCCAGTGACTTTTGAGTCTCTGACTGTATTGTATGTGTTGCTGGAGAGAGAGAGAGAGGTGCCTGATCGATATGGTGATTGACATCTTTGCCGAGTGATCCTCTTCTTTATAAATTATTATGTCACAACGCTAGCTGCCTGCCTGCTTCCTACTTTAGAAAGCCGACTCCACGAGCTTTATTCCTTGCTTGGCGATCACAGAATCAAAGGGCTTTGGCTGCTCAACGTCGATGTAATCCTTTGCCTTCACGACCTGTAATGTAAATCAAGCAAACAAATGATCAGATGGAGGCACTCGTACACTAATACAAATAGAGCTCTTTTACGGTACATACTATTTACCGTGGACCATCCAATTCAACGGGCGAGATTAGCTAGGATTTGACTATACTACACCATCTAGTATGAGAAAGCATAACTCCTTGAAGGGTAAGATTGTAACTACACATAAAAATCAATAATCAAAAGATTAAGTAGTGCACTCTCTACCGTTGGAATTTAATCATCCAAACCCTTTACTTAAAAGATAATCATCAGATATGACTATTGTAACAGATGCAATTCAAAGAAATTTAACGCATCTTTCACTAGTCCATCGTTTTGTGGATGCATGCTCATAATCTAATAATTAATCATGAAGGCACGTTAACTAATCATGGAGCTTTTCGGATTGGATCTGAACAACCACAAAAGCTTTCCTTACATACGTTGTTAATCCCAAGGAATCGAGGAGAGGCGGTCATCCAAGCCCAAGGTGGGGCAGCGGTGAGCTGCAGCAAGGCGGCATGACGATTTGGACGTGGTACGATGCAGGGTTGCAGTGAAGAGGGCCGAGCGGGAGCAGCGGCCGCCGGCCGACGAAGTTCCGTACATGGCGGCTTCGATCTTGGTTGGTTGTGCGGCGGCTTCCATTCACGGTTCTTGTGTTGAGGACCGGTGACCGAGTCTAGGTTAAATTTGAATCCCACAATTAATGACCATATGAAAAGATTTTTCAAAGAAAAGTCAATGTTAACCCTAATAAATTAATGGTTAAATTCGATTTATACTTCCACCTATGTAAGGAGAAGAATGTATCGTAAAATTTCTCCCAAATAACGCACTAGATATCCACCATAATGAAAGGGACCGGAAAGGGTGTGAGGTTGGGGTGCTCAACATCTAACGTTTGCTTGTACACCATTAATACTGTCTTTTCTTGTGTCTGCTTAGCTGCTGCTTGTTAAAGAAACAACTCTCTCGACTGTTACCGATAAGAAGTTCAGAGTTGTTATTCAAAACTGATATTGTCGGTTCATTGCAGATAAAATGACAACGGTTCAAATGTTTGATTCTGTTCTTATCTGTAAGCTGTAATCGTATTGACTTGTAACTCTTGCGAGTATATAATGAGAAGGAACCCCAGAGGTTCATGTGTGCGCTATAGTCTGAATTTTCTCATGGTATCAGAGCCAATTCGGATCCATCCAAAATAATGTCTTCTAGCTCTTCCTCATCTAACATCATATTAGCAATGGCTAGTGCAATCTCGTCGCCCATGCCGGTAGTTCCCACGTCGTTCAACCACTTCATCAACCTGAAGCTCAATCGGGAGAATTTCCTCCTGTGGAAGGCACAACTTGTCCCGTATCTGCGGAGCCAAGGTCTTCTCAGCTATGTTGACGGAACAGGAACCGCGCTAGCGTCGCTACTCACCGAGACCAAGGAAGGAGAAGCATGTCAAGTTCCAAACCCTGCTTATACGGCATGGCTCCAACAGGATCAGTTGGTGCTGAGTGTTCTACTCTCATCGCTGATAGAAGAGACCCTTGCTCATGACCACATCGGCAAAGGTGTGGCACGCATTGGAGCAGATGTTCTCCCCGTGCTCAAGGGCAAGTGTAATGCAAATCCGCATGCAACTTGCTAACCTTCACAAGAACAATCTCTCAACCACTTATTATTTCCTCAAGGTCAAAGGGCTGGTTGATGCAATGGCTTCCATAGGTCACCCTCTTCAAGATGAAGAATTTGTTTCATACATGCTTGTAGGCCTCGGTCAGGAGTATGACTCGTTGGTCATATCCATGACAACATGAGCATATTAGATCTCTTTAATAGACATGTATGAACATATTGTTGCTTTTGATCTTAGATAGGAGCATAACAACAGCGTGCATTAGCAGCAGCTTCCATCTTCAGGCAATAATGCAGTGAGAAACCAGCAGAAGCAGAAGAACATAGGTGGTTCATAACCTATGCAGAAGAACTTTCGCGGTGGCGGCAGTGGCCGTGGTCGTGGAACTCCTTGGCATAACTCCAACAACAATGGTGGCCGGCCCACATGTCAAGTTTGTGAAAATCAAGGTCATGACGCTCTCCGATGCTACCATCGTTTTGATCACAACTATCAAACAGAAGAACCAAAAGTAGCAGCGGCAGCGTCAGCCTCCTACAACCTTGATATGAATTGGTATGCTGACTTCGGAGCATCGAATCACCTCATGAGTGATCTGGACAGACTGAATGTCAAGGAACACTATAGGGGTTCAAATCAAGTCCAAGTGGCTAATGGTACAGGTTTGTCGATTTCCCACATTGGTCATTCTTCTATTGCTGGTCATTCTCGCTCTTTACACCTAAATAATATCTTACATGTTCCTCGTATAAACAAACATCTAATCTATGTTCACAAGCTTGTGTAAGATAATGATGCCTTCATAGAGTTTCATCCTGATTCTTTCTTTGTTAAGGATTGGGCCACGAGGACGGTGCTTCTTCAAGCCAAGTGTAAAGGGGGTTTGTATCCCCTTAGCAATGCTTGGCCTCCTACTGCTAATAGTCGCCAAGCATTCTCCACAAATAAAGTCGATCCAGAGGTGTTGCATCGTCGTCTCGGACACCATGCCTCATCTATTGTCTTAGAAATTCTTCAATCAAACAAATTAGCCAGTGTGCCAAATAAGAGTCTTCCAGTTTGTGATGCCTATCAACAGTCTAAAATACATCAACTTCCCTATAGTGTGTCTGATAGACAATCTCTAGAACCTCTTGAGCTTGTTCATTCTGATGTAGGGGGACCGGCAGTTGCATCTATTGGATGGTTTAAATACTATGTCAGCTTCCTCGATGATTTCAATCGTTTCACTTGGATTCACTTGCTTAAACATAAGTCTGATGGGGAACGGGTGTTTGTTCAATTTCAAAAGCATACTAAATGTCTCCTTGGCACTAAAATCCCCTACGTTCAATCTGATTGGGGTGGTGAATACTAGAAACTTCACCAATACCTCAATTCAGTAGGAATTTTCTATTGAGTGTCTTGTCCTCATACTCACCAACAAAACAGTGTGGCGAAGAGAACATCGCCACATTGTGGAGATAGGGTTAGCCCTGCTTGCGAAAGCTTCTATGCTAGTCCATTTTTGGGATGAAGCATCCTTGATAACATGTTATCTGATTAATCGACTTCCAAGTCGAGTGATAGGAAATTCAACTCTTATTAAACATCTGTTCACTAAAAACCCAGACCATTCTCTTCTTCGTGCATTTCGATGTGCTCATTGGCCTAATTTGAGACCATACAATACCATAAAACTAGATTTCGATCTACCTTGTGTATCTTCCTTGGCTATAGCAGTTAACACAAGGGATACAAATGCCTCCATCGTGCAACAGGTAGGGTTTATATTTCTCAAGATGTCATGTTTGATGAGTATCAGTTTCCTTTCTCTAAAAACGAGATCAAGCTGTTGAGAAGATTCCTGATTGAAATACCATTGTCTTATTGCCTTCTATGGTTTCTGCTCCTTCTGAGTTATCTCTTCTTGCTCCTAAACGAGCAATAGTTGATACCACTGCCGGAATCGATGTGCTACTAACGACCCCTCTATTTTAGAAAATACTCTAGCTTGTCCCTTATAATCGAATGCAGGATGTCATTGGGTGTAAGTGGCTATTCAAGCTAAAACAGAAACCTTATGGATGGATTGAGAGATATAAAGCTCGATTGGTAGCGAAAGGGTTCAAACAACGACAAGGTATAGATCATTACGACACTTTTATGCCTATAGTAAAACCTACAACTGTAAGGCTCATTCTATCTATGGTCGTGTCACAAGGTTGGAGTCTCTGACAAATTCAAGAAAACACTTTTAAATTTAAAAAATTCCAAGAAAATAATATTTTTAATAATTTTACTCTAGAAATAAAAACTTAGGATGTTACAACCATGACAGCGAAAATTTCCTCGACGACTAGGGAGTCTCTCGCCTCGAAGGCTTCACTTCGGCGGGGTGACTTTGCATATCGTGCTATTTTGCGCAATCCCAATCACTTCGAAGGCCATGCCTCGACATCTAGGGTGTCTTGCTCCTCGAGGGCTTCACCTCGGTGGGGTGAATTCGCATATCGCGATCTTTTGTGGAATCCCAATCACTTTGAAGACCATGCCTCGGTGACTAGGGAACCTCCTGCCTCGAGTGCTTCACCTTGGCGGGGTGACTTCGCATATCGTGCTCTTGCACGCAATCCTAATCGCTTCGAAGGCAATGCATCGGCGACTAGGGTGTCTGCCACCTCGAAGGCTTCACCTCGACAGGGGACTTCACATATCACGTTCTCTCGCGTAGTCCCAATTGCTTCGAAGGTTGTAGGATCGTTAACGACAATCAGAGGGGGGGTGAATGATTGAAATTCGCAGTGAAAACTTTTTCCTCAAATCTACTGTCTTTTTATTGTTCAACCTGTCAACACAGTAAGAACACAAAGACAAAAAGACAGCAAACAATTTTTATCTTTGTAGTAAGCGTGTATGTCTTGAACCAAGCGGTATGTTGCCTTTGTTCATACGATATGAGTAATGGTAGCAATTATGAAAACTTAGATTACGTGTTGTGCACCGCCACGGACCTTAGCAAAATTCTGCGAGAACCTAGAGTCTCACGGATACTCTGTATCAAAAAGTCAACAAAACAACCAATCTCTGCTGTCACGGCACACAGCACACCTCCCACGTGATGACTCACGGCAGAAACAAGACACTGCATATATGCATGCATATAAAGACAATCTAGTAGATCAACTTCATCGGCATAATGCACTACTAGCAATCAATTCAGTCTTAACACCTCAATCCATCTTCTCTAGCTCCTACTAATAAACATGTGCAGCCACCAAGCAAACCACGTAATGCCAAAAGCTAACTAATGTCTATCTGTAGAACAAGCACATGCAAAGGAGACAGTTACACAAATTCCAAGAAGAGAAAAATATCAAGCTACTAGCTTCTCATGTTATGCCAAGATCTCACGTACACATATGTCCAGCCAGTGCATGCAATCGCTAGAGCACCAAAATCTCACGTCAACAGCTGCGTGAGCACATCACCTATTCACCAAAATCTCACGAACAGGGAGCCGCCACTAGCACTTCACCTGATCCAGCGTATGTGCTGCCCCGTGAGCACCTAATCACATCCAGCCAAAACTCAAGCCGCCGCCAGCGCCTGGACGTAAGGAGTCTGCCGGCCCTAGTTTCTTTTTTTTCCCCACCTGCAGCCTCACGTCCGTATATATATATATAGCACCTCATCCCTGTGCAGCCCTAATAACTTTGGGCTTTTACACCTAATTACCCACATACGGCCCACTAAAGTCCTATGACCCAATACGTGGGTTTTTACACCAGATTACATAACGAATTTTGGATATCCCAAAATTATCACGTGTCGTAGCCTCCGGACTGCACATCCGTAGCTCCACTACGTATCATCCATCTTTGATCTCCACGCGCTCCAACTCGAGCCCGACCGTCTCCTCCAGCATCCTCGACCTTCTGGACCATGACTCCACACCAAGCCACCTCCCGGTCACCGCCGTAGACCACGATCGCCTCCGAGTTATCCTACACATGCAAAGACCAAAACACCATATTTTCCCGGCACAAGTTCTTTCCAACTTGACCGACATAAGTCCACACACGCACACACGCCTCAAATAACATCAGTACCTAACATTGTCAATTATTCATCACTAAAATATTCTAGTCCTGACCACATGGTCTAACAGTTGTACCTCAGTGACTAGGGAGTCTCCTACCTCAAAGGCCTCGCTTCGACGGGGAGACCACGTCGCGCGATGTCTTTCAAAGGTAGGGGACAACGTTCAATCCACGCCTCCTCCTGCAAGTGCAAGGATCCTGCTTGGGCAGGTGTCACGCGTCCTCGTTGCGCGCTACATTCAAAGTAGGGGACAACGCTCAATTCACGCGCTCCTCCTGCAAGCGCAAGCGCCCTCCTCGGGCATGCGTCTCGCGCCCTCGTCATGTGTTGTCTTTCAAAAGTTGGGGCGGCACTCAATCCACGCCTCCTCGTGCAAGCGCGAGTGCCCTTCTTGGGAATGCACCTTGCGCCCTCGTCGCGCGCTGTGCTTCAAAGATAGGGGGACAGCACTCAATCCATGCCTCCTCATGCAAGCACAAGCGCCCTCCTTGGGCATGCGCCTCATGCCCTCGTCGCACACTGCCCCACCCCTAGGGCCGTCGGGAATAGCCAGTAAATCCTAGGGAATATGAGCATGTACATAGGCTAGACATATAGCTATACTCCGCGGGAATGTACCAAAATACCCCTTTCTCCATCATTGTAAGAGAGGGACAAGAAGGGAAATGTCCTTCCCCATCCCCTATATATATGGCACCAAGGGGGCATGTAAGGGCTCTCCCACGGATTCCCATATTCACTATTCAATACACTCACTTCTCCCACTTTCGGCTCCTCCATTGCTTATTCCCCTCATAAAAAAGGGTATTCGTTTCCCACTGTATAGTTTTGTAGCTACGACACTTACCTAGAGCTATATTATATGTTATTTTGGCATGGAACTGATCAATTAATGATAAAACTCAGCCTGAGAATTAGCTGTAATTGCCATGGCGCCCCAGGCCAGTGTAGTTCAATCGGTTCCATGCGTACATGGGCAAGGGAGGGAAGGAATTGTAAAGCAGGATGGGATGTGCAATCAAAGTTGAAAACACGAAGGCCAGGCCAGGCCCAGCCCAACCCAACCTGTTGTCCCTGGCTACCCTTCCTCTATAATTGTAAGCAAGTGCAGCGTCGGTTCCCCGCTTTCAGTCCATGTATTGTTATTGTTGCTGCTTTTCCCAGCGGAGAGGCCAAGAAAGAGTGAGAGCGAGAGCAAGGGGTAAGCGACTGCGGTGCGGACAAGATGCTGGCGGCGACGGCTCTCGCAGTCGCAGTCGCAGTCGCGCGCTGCCTTCTTCTCGTCAAAGGTAAGCTTAAGCCCTTGTGTGTGTGTCCCCTCCTTGTGCCGCACGCACACAAAAGAACATGCTGCGATTTCTTGCCTTGTTAGATGATCGAATTATCCTAGCGTGTTTTCCTGCAAGAAACCCATTCTCTCTTTTAGAAAAATAAGAAGAAGAAAAATGCTTCTTTTTTTGGATTTGGGTTCTCACCACCCACATCATTGTTGGGTTAATCTTGTTGCATGTGTTTAGTTGGAGTCCTGCATATCTGTTGAGTTCGGTGCTGCATGTGCGTGTGCACCTTGTGAGCAAGTTAGTTGATTAGCGGTCAAGCAAAAGAACTGGTCATGTTGGTTAGTTGTGCCGCACTTCTAGGCAGTGGCGGATCCAGAACGAAAATGACCGGGGGTCCCCACTCCTCATACATATCACACGCGTTTAATTATCAAGTAATGTTGTACT
Source organism: Ampelocalamus luodianensis (assembly GCA_036346255.1). Classification (NCBI taxonomy): domain Eukaryota; kingdom Viridiplantae; phylum Streptophyta; class Magnoliopsida; order Poales; family Poaceae; genus Ampelocalamus; species Ampelocalamus luodianensis. Next base: position 206,669 of record CM070626.1, read on the forward strand.
TAATGTAATATGTTCAACAATTCAACATGACTAGATAAAATAGTAATGACCAAAGTGCTTACCAAAATGAAAAGTCTTACAAGTAGTACTGGACTATTGTTAGTTGTAGCAAAGTAGATAATGACAGATAAAGGTCCAACTCATGGACAAAAGACGGCCGGCATCGGCAAAACACAACATCCGACCTTGATGGCCTACAAAAAAAAAGAGAATAAATATTTAGTAAAATGTTATGTAAAACAGTAAAAGAATCATATAATGATCGAATAAAAATAAGTACATTACATTTTATACTTTGTTTCGACGCTCTCTCAAGTTTTGGAAGCGACGAATTACATCATCGTTGGAAATTCTCTCCATTTCGTGTTTCTCCACATAGCAAATAAGGCTATCACGTAAGAAGTCGTCGCCAATGCGATTACGCAAATATGTTTTCACAACTTTCATGGCTGAAAAACATCTCTCAACAGTAGCAGTGGCAACAGGTAAAACTAGTGCTAGCTTCAAAAGGCGATAAACCAAAGGATAGCAAATATGTTTCCTTGTCTCCACCATTTTTTGAGAAAGCTCACAAATAGTCTCTATGTTAGAGAATCTGTCATCCACTTGCACATCGGCAATGTAGAGACGAAGATGATGGCTAAGGTCCCTCAATTCTCCATCATCAAAATCACTGGGATAAAGTTTAGCTAGACTCATCAAATGTTGTAAATTGAAATCGCGAAATGATTCTCTTGGACTCAAGCGGTAGAGCAAATGAGCAATTCAGAGGTTTTCTCATTGAAGTGACTATGGAGCTCTTGAAGTAGCCAATCAAGAACATTACTAAAACAATCCACTTCATAATGATGCTCGTTGGTAATTTCAGTTTTTTGACGTGGCTTCTTTGGATTCACATATGCTTCTTCCATTTCCAATTTGGAAATGTCATACTTCTCACAGAAGGCATATACTTCACCTAGGACAGATTCCCATTCATGCCTTCTAAGCTCATCCAAATGGCTTTCGGTTGATTTCACACATTTAATGGCACTCACAATGTCTTGATCCTTACGTTGTAGAGTTAATGATAAGGTGTTTGTGATTATCAAGATAGTCAACATAAGCTGCAAATAAAACACAAAATCAAATGACTTGAAATAAACTAGAAGACCATATGCTTGCCTTCTATTTTTGTCATCTCTGTCTTCTTCTTCCACATATTCTAGCACTTTGACAACTGTTGGGAACAAATCAACCAAACTCTTAAGAGTCTTGTAGTGAGAACTCCAACGAGTGTCTCCGGGTCTTTGTAGACACAACTCTTGATTTAACCTGTCCCGTTTTAAGTAGCCCTGACCTAAGGCATCATGCACTCGTTCTCGATTGATATCTCTAATCATGTCCCTTCTCTTGGAAGATCCACCCACCACATTCAACAACATGAAATCATATCAAAAAATTACCAATGCCTTTATGCTTTCTTACAATGACCACAACAACTAAGCGAAGTTGGTGAGCAAAACAATGAACATAATAAGTGAGCTATTTTCTCTCATAATCAATGATTGCAAGCCATTGAACTCACCTCGCATATTGCTCGCACCATCATATCCTTGGCCTCTAACTTGTTTTAAGCTTAGCTTATATTCTGCGAATAAAGAATCAATAGATGATTTGAGGTGCGAAGAAGTTGTCTCTTTCACATGAACAAGGCCAACAAATCTCTCTTTAACAATTCCACATTTATCAACATATCTCAAGACCACCGCCATTTGTTCTTTGCAAGCCACATCCCTAGACTCATCAACTAGCAAGCAAAACACATCATGTCCAATTTCTTCAAGAATAGAATGCAATATTTCCTTTGCAAAACAATGTACTATGTCTTTTTGAATGTTTGGAGACACCATTAGATTATTACCAGGAGCATTGTTGCCCACAACCTTGCCTCTGAGATGGATTCTTCTCTTTGTATAAGCATGGAATTCCTTAAAATTTCCTTTATTGGAGGACTCCTCAGACTCATCATGGCCCCGAAAAGGCAATCCTTGCTTCAATAATATTCTAGCAACATCAACTGAGGCTTTTAGTCGAGTATAGTAAGCAGTCTTAGCAACATTACTTTGGTTATTCAAGGCAACGTAAATGTGTTGGTCTTGTGTCAACAAAGCATCACAATCTCTTTTTGCTTGGTTGTGAACACTATTGACATCTCCTATATGCTCCTTTAGTCTAAATTTTTTGTTCCAACTAGACCAACCAGTTGACACAAATGCATCATACCCAGCTTCTTTCTTGTTGCGGCCTCTAAACAAGAAACAACAAAACAATATGCTTTATCTTTGGACTCACTATACTCAAGCCAACTCCCAAACTCATCAAACCATTCAGGATTAAACCTTCTATTTTTACCGCCAATCGATGTATATGGAAAATCAAAAGTGCGAGGTTGGCAAGGCCCATTATCCAAGTACTTTCTTCTTACCACATCCTTTTGATTAGGAAGGTACTCCTCTATTCTTTTCTTTTGCTGGATCGAATTGAATCTCCTCTTCCCAATTGATCTCTTCGAGGTGAATTCCTGTATTAGTGACATCATTCATTCATGCGATGGGGCATAATTATCCTCTGCGGTGGTGTTTTCCTTTTAAGAAATCTTTCCATAAATTTGCCTATCATTTGCCAAATATTGAATATTCCATTAGACATTTGTACTAATAAAATAATAGATGCACGCATGATAGATACATAATTATGTTCATCAACAATTTCAATTGCAAGACTTACTTGACATTGTTCTCAAATATTGATCGATCACATCTCACATGGATCACTCACAAGTTGCAATTTTGCCTCCAATTTGTCACTAGGGTATTACGTATTCCAAATACTACCACAATTGAAAGCCCTAACCTGTAATTTGGAGAGAAAAAAAATTAACCAACAGCTAATAAATTGAATTCCTAAAAGGGCTTGACTAAAACACAAAATTAGTGATTGGATTTGGAATAAATCATAATTATTAGAAAAATCGGACTGACCGAGGACGCCTGCGTGCTGCGTTGCGTTCGGGACTTCAGGCGTCGAGGGAGTCGAGCGTCCAGCCAAGCCGACAGCCGAGCGTGGCCCTCTTGCGGAGCGGCCCAGGCGGCAGGCGCCCAGGCGAACTGGCGAAGGAAACGGCGGTCGGTGGCCTGGGAACTCACGAAGGAATACACTAGACGACGACAGACGAACAGTCACGAGACTCACGAAGACACGAACCGATGAGACGACGAAGCGAATAAAGAAATAAGGAAAAGTAGAAAAGGATGGCCCAGGCCTCGCCTCGGTGCTCCTCAATGCGTCTGTGCTGCGTGAATGTGATTATATGAATGCGAATGTGATGTGTCCATGTGGGCCATGTGGCTTGTGTAATTGTGTTGTTTGGCTGTGCCTATGCGTGATGGACATCAGGGCATAGACTGTGGACTGATGGTGATGTGCCTTGTGGGCTGTTGCGGGCTTGCGGCTTGTGCGGCGTCTGCAGGCTGCGCTCGCTGGACCTGGGCAGCTGGGCCTCACAAAATCTGCTGACTGATGGTATGTGGTTCAGGGTGTCCCTTTGTGTTGATCTAGGGGTGTCCATACTATATATTCATGTCTATATCCAAACAAAAATGATTTTTGGACCCGGTGTCCTGTGCACCCTGCTGAGCTACAGTGAATCCGCCCCTGCTTCTAGGTGCATGTAGTTAGGCAGCCGCAGGTGGGCTGCGTCTCCTCCAGGAATTTATTTAAGGTGTGCGTGCGTTATTTAAGGTGTTATTTAAGGTGCTGTAATCATTTGATTAGCTTTGAGCCAGAGAATAACAGAGAAAACACAGAAAAGAAAAGGTGCGAGCAGTTAGCACCACAATCTTGTGCCTCCGTTTTGTGTTCAGCTTAGTTATTAGCTCCGTCATCTCGTTCCCAACTCCGGCAAACCAACCACCGTGCTTGTGTGTGAGTCCACCGTGAAAGCGTGTGTTTGAGAGAGGCCGGGCCAACAATCATGTCACTTGCTCTCCTCCCAGGTCGGCGGTGGTGGGGCCAAATCGGGTGGTAAGAAATTAAGATGGAGGCGGGGCCAAATCGGGTGGTAAGAAATTAAGATGGAGCGAAGACATAGTCAGCTGGTAATGGTATGCACCGATCCTCTCTTGTCCCTCCCATTCTCTTTTATCGATGTTGATGCATACAACCAGGTCTCTCTGCTGTGTGTGACCCTTTGTCTGCTCTGCTGTTAGGAAATCCACCGATATCTCAGCAGGCGTCGTGCTCTGCTCACCACCACCATAGCTGTGTCCTGTGTGCGGCGGCTATAACACCATTATCGCCCACCGCGACGAGCTTTGCATCATCGTCTCGAACATCAATGCTGACAGGGTCGATGAGGACGCCAATCGATGTCAGCAAGGAGGTGCTGCAAGTTCTCAAGGCTGGGATCAAGGAAGTTGATTAAGTCTTCCCAGAGATGCACGACCAAATCACAGCAGGCATTGCTGAATGTGAAGTGAAGTTGAGTGGCTTTGATGATTCCATCGACGGCTTTTTCCTACGGGTAGCCCTGCTCAAATATGCTATGGAGAAGAGAAAGAAAAAGGAGCAGTGACTAGTGATCTTAGCATATCAAACTGTTGGCTTTTAGTAGTTATCATCTATCTTATCAAGCATGCAGTAAGCATCTAGGCCCTAGCCTCCCCCTTGATTTTTTCCAGTAGCTCGGTCGGCGGGGATGCCTTAATTGTTTTGGAAGGCTCTTGTATGGCGCTCTTAATTTCCCATGTTTCCAGCTGATAAGTACAACTGTTGAGGCCAGGTCAGAGCCTTCCCTTGTACCCGATCTTCAGATATGTGTTTACTGTCTTTCTACGTACTTCAAGTTGCCTAGAGTTGTTAATTCCCCACTTTCTTGCACTCGGGTTTGTAATCTTCATTAAGATGAATGAATGAAACTAGTTCTGTGGCCCTTTGGGCCTTTGATCCTTAAAACCAAATAGTCATGGCCACCCTAATCAATTTGCACCAGTTGAGAATTTTTTTAAAAAATAACACACACAGTTTTGACTAAATTAACCAATGCAACCCCGGAATGGACAAATCAGACTCGTCATATTTTTAGGCGTCAACCATGCATTCCCTAACCATACAACTAGAGATACAGAGACCGATGATAAATCCACGACCTCACAAAGTTACACATTTACATGTGTATAAACGTGAGTACCGAGATTCAAATCCTAGTGGATACAGTGGTACATCCACTATCCCACCGAGAGCGTTAAGCACAGCATCCATATCTGGTGATGGTCCTGTCAAGACAAACACACACATTCATCTCAGCGATATTTCGGTAGCTTATCATGTTCAATATTTTAAGCATCTATGAAAAGATCTTTGGTAAGTTAGCACATGTTCAAACCTTTTCTCTTTTTTTTTATATAAAAAAAGACAATACGAGTTACCCTGCTTTATTAGAAAGACATGATTCAGATACAAGAGAGACAGAGGGACAAGAAAACTGGTAAGACCAAGACCAGCTTCCAGAACGACAGACACGGCACTATCAGTTGAGGCTCGCAGGCCTAGTTAATTCAACACCAAAATGGCACTAGACCAAAAGCAAAGACCACCCAACAGCAACGTTCCGTCGTCCATCAGGCAGATGTTGGATCACGCGCGCCGTGATGCTCTTCTGAGTCTACTGACCTCACGCCCTTTCTGGGTCTGGCTCTATAATCTGTTTTACTAGCGACGGCAACGGCTTGGAGCCGAGGACGACGACGGACGATGAAGGCAACGGCTTGGATTTTGTTTTTGTATTTTTTTTTTATTTGTAGGGTTCATCTGGATTTACTTTTGTCTAGTTTACATTTTTTTTTTGTAACGTTTTTCTCATGCCGTTAGATGGAAATTTAAAGGTGAAAATAAGTGACTGAAAAATAACAAATTTTCAGACAACTTACACATAGACAATCCCTTTTAATAATTAAATTCATTGGTCTACCATCTCCAAACTTTCCTTTGACCTTAGCTAGACTTATTAAAGATGCGATGGTAATACTCCTGACATTCCTTGGCCATCACCTCAACAATTCAGTTAGCTTACTTGGCTTCTCAGTCTTACATTGGCTTCACATTCACAACCTGATGATGATCTTAAGGATAATTGATTCCTACATATACGCGTTGCCATGCATGCATGATCCAGGGCACACAAAACGAACAATATAAAATATATATATATATATATATATATATATATATATATATATATATATATAGCACAAGACAATACATCACGCGGAGATCTCTCTCTCTATAATATACTACAGTAGTAGGTACTCAAATTAAGGATCGATGTAGAGTCATTAATTGTAGATAGTGCTCGATCATAAGTGAAGGTTACACTGATAGTAGGTACACAAATTAAGGATCGATGTAAAGGCATCCGTCTTTCTCCGATCGCTCGGCCGATATATATGCTGCATGTTGTCTTACTCTTGAGACAAAGTAAGCTTGATTTCTTAAATGAAGTCCTAGAACTGCATGTAGAAATTGCGTGCATGCATCATAATTATATTAGTCGATCAAGGAGTAATATATAGTTATATCGCCATGGATGAGTACATGAGCTCCTGCTGGCAGCAGAAGGTCTGCTGAACCTCCAAGGCAAGATCCTCGACGCTGAGCTGGCACTCGAGCCCAATCTGCAATTATATTAAGATCGTAATTAGAGGCAAATAAATTAAGGTTGAGCGCCAGTTCATAAAAACAAGTCGTTTTAGACATCAATAAGGTACTCAAAATACAGTTTTGACCTCTAAGTACTACTTGTAATATATTTGTAAAACCTAATGAAATTATAATATTACGAAAATACTTTTCGAGAGGAGTCTAAACATTTGATTTTAATGTATCTAATCTTAATATTTAGAAAGGTATGGATAGCACAAGTTTCTAAAGTTTCACCGTACTCATTCCAAAACGGGTTGTTTTTTTAACTGGAGGGAGTAGTGTGAATGTACGTAGCTAGGTAAGGTACCTTGATGACGAAGGAGTGGAGGACGGTGTCTTCCATGGTGCTGATGTTGACGTGGAGCGCCTCGAGGTCGAGGCTTTCGAGCAGGCCGATGATCTTGACGGTCTGGCCCGGGATGCGCCTGGAGAGCGTGCGGAGCAGGACGTTGGAGCCGGAGATCTTGGCCTCCACGTCGGCGACTGGGGAGTTGCAGCAGGCGGCGAGCTCCTTGCTGATGCAGCAGTTGCTAGTATTGTTGTTGTTGGCCACGACGGACGACGAGCCGGCGCTGCTGCCGGTGGCGGGCGAGCAGGTGAGGAGGGATCGCGGGCTGGGCGTGGGGCTGAGGCTGAAGCAGGAGGAGGCGGCGCTGCTGTGCTGCTTGCGCTTCTTCTTGGCCTCCAGCGACTCGAGCACCGTCTGCAGCTCCTTGATGAACTCGATCGCGCCACCGATGATGGAAGCCTGGTCGCCCTTTGGTTTGGTTTGGTTTGATTAATTGCACATGATGATGATGAAGCAGCAGCAGCTAGCTAATAGTTTTTAATTACGTACCCGCTTGATGTAGAATGCGGGCGTGAGGGAGCGGAGCACCTTGAGGTGGTCGTTCATCTGCCGCCGCCGGTTCCGCTCCACGGCGATGTGCGACATCTTAATCCTAGCTAGCTTCTTGATTCTTCTTCTTCGTCGTCGTTGTTGGTTGCTGTCGTACGAATCGAATGGAATTGAAGGGATATTGCAGGTGGCGCCTGCAGCCAGCAGCTGATCTGCAAAACGATCGAATCTCGCTTGGCGTGTCGTGTGTGCTTTTATAGGCGCCGCGCGTGCGTGCGTGGAATGTTCGTCGTCTGCTGTCTGCTCACGTACGTACGCGTCGTCTGTGTGAGCGTACGTAGTACATGAGATCCAGAGAGAGAGAGGGACGGGTCGAGTGTGTGATTTATTAATTAACGGCGTGGCTGCTTGTCCCCGTGATTACCTAGTAAATGGCGAGCATGCAGTCGTCGAGGGCGTTACATATATGCATTGCAATTGTTACGATCATCAGATTTTGTTTATAAGGTGACTGAAATTTTATTAAGTATAAGTTATATGTTTTATCTATTAGATCAATATCTAATTATATGACACGTCAATCTCTACACAAATCCAATAGTCACAACAATCGACTTAAACTTTAAAAAAAATTCAAACGACTTAGAAATAGCAAATCCGATAATATAATATATTCCAGCTCGACGTGCAAGTACGTACGTATATATGGAGTATGTATGTATACATTGCAATTAATGGATATATATCGATCGAGATATACCTATTACTGTTAGCTACGTACCCCATATAGATATAGGTGCATGCATGGTGTTACGACATCGATCTAGCGTCACATGCATGGCGGCGGTGAGGCGGGCCGCGGTGAGGCGCGCCCGCGGCCCGCCTACTACTCCATCAATTAACTGCCGGACCTGACGTGCCCCGCATTTACTCCCAGCTGGGGCAATACGTGCCTACCATTTACTACTACTCCCTGTCGTTTTTTCTTGTTCTTTTTACTTTTGCATAAATTAAACATTAGGAATAAGTCCAATTTACCCCTTGACCTATGGACCAAGTCTAAAAAACACTATAAACTATAAAACCGTTTATTTTACACCCCTCAATTGTCAATACCAGATCAAATAACCCCCTCGCCCTAAACCACCCTCGTTTTAGCTCACGAGGAGCTGACGTGGCATCCAAATCATCAAATGAGCTGACGTGGGATCCAAATCATCAAATGGTCAGATGAGTCGGCGACTGAGGAGGGCGATAGAGGGGGGAAACAGAGGGCGGTGCGGCGGCTTGGGAAGGAGGTGGCAACGCCGGCGAGTGAGGCAGCGGGGCGCTTGGCGAGCGGGCGAAACAGAGTCCCATGAGGGTGGGGACTCTACTGGAGGCGGCGGCAGCGCTGGAGAAGGCCCGACGCGGTGGCGGCACAGCCAAAGGCGGCAGCAGACACCACGAGCATGCGGCTACGCGGCGGCACCGACGTTGGGATGGCGCGGAGGGGCAAGCGGCGCGCGCATCGACTGCGCCCGAGGGACTGGAAGCCCGCTGTGGAGTTGGTGAAGCTCGAGACGACCTGAGGCGGTGGCCTGGGGCGGAGGAAGAGGGGCGGCGGTGGCGGCTCGTCTCAGCGGTGGGGAGGGAGCAGGGAGGTGGGGGATGGAATCCTCGCATCGTGGGGCATCTTATGACGTAGTTGGCTGGGGCGGCGGCTCACCGGCATGACGGTGCGGTGGCAAGGCGGCTCACTGAAGATTTTCCCTATTTTCCCTTTCCGGCCGCAACACCCTCGTCGCCGACTCGCCGCTCCGGCACCGTCGCCTCGCCGCCACCTCCGTCATCGTGCGCCGCTGACACCGAGGGACCCTTCCCCTTAAGTCCCCTTGGCTCCGGACCACCACAACCGCTGGATTTCACGTTCTTCCCCGCCTCCGGCCGCCGCCTTCCTTAGCACCCGCCGTCGTCTATGGCCCGCCTCCGGCCCCCATCTTCGTCCCGGTAGGACCGCCTCGCCAAGCTTCCCCCGTGCTCCTCTTCCCCGGTCCCTGGCAGCGAGCCATGGTCGAGCGCGCCCGAGAGCCCACGCCGCCTGGCGGAGTAGCGTGGCGAGCTTGTCGATGCGGGACTTGAGCTCGGCATCTCATGGTCGAAATATGCAGAAATAGCCAGAATGATCCGTATAGATTTAAGCATCGCAACCGGTGAGAAAGTCTCATCGTAGTCAACCCCTTGAACTTGTCGAAACCTTTTTGCGACTAGTCGAGCTTTATGAATGTGAACATTTCCATTTATGTCAATCTATTTCTTATATATCTATTTACACTCAATGGTTTTAACACCATCAAGTAGATCAACCAAGTTCCAAACCTGATTATCTCTCATGGAGTCTATCTCGCATTTCATGGCTCCAAGTCATTTCTCAGAGTCTAGGTCCATCATCGCTTCCTCATAAGTCTTTGGCTCGTCATTATTCAATAATAATACGTTATGCCCATACCTTATAGGCAACTGACGTGATCTTTTAGATCTACGTGGGACTGATGCCTCATCTACAGGTTCAACAATATTTTATTCTTCCTATAGAGATTCAGTAGGAGTTAAAACATTTTCAGATGTTTCTTGAATTTCTTCGAGTTGCACCTTTCTCCTACTGACTCCTTTTGAAAGAAATTCTTTCTCCAAAAAGACACCATTTCGAGCAACAAAAACTTTGCCCTCTTCTCAGTTGTAGAAGTAATATCATTTGGTTTCCCTAGGATATCCTATAAAGAAGCATTTATCTGACTTGGGTGTGAGTTTATCAAACGTCAGACGTTTAACATAGACATCACATCCCTAAATCTTTAGAAAAGACAAACTAGAACTCTTCCCAATCCACATCTCATATGGTGTCTTATCTACTGATTTAGATGATACCTTATTTAAAGTGAAAGTGGCAGTTTCTAGAGCGTAACCCCAAAAAGATAACGATAGATCCGATTGGCTCATCATCGACCGAACCATGTCCAACAATGTCCGATTACGCCGCTTGGACACCCCATTCCATTGTGAAGTGTCTGGTGGTGTAAGTTGTGGAACAATTCCACATTGCTTCAAATGATCACCAAATTCATGGCTCAAAAATTCACCTCCACGATCAGATCACAAAGATTTGATTGTCTTGCCAAGTTAATTTTGTATCTCATTCTGGAACTCTTTGAACTTTTCAAAGGATTCCGACTTGTGCCTCATTAAATAGATATATCCATATCTACTATTTGTCATCGGTGAAAGTAATGAAGTACTGAAAACCACCTCTAGCTGTCGTGCTCATTGGTCCACACACATCAGTATGTATGAGTGTCAACAAGTCGGACAACCTCTCAGCTCGACCAGTGAAATGTGTCTTGGTCATCTTTCCGAGAAGACAAGATTCACACATTTCAAATAATTCCAAATCAAATGAGTTTAGAATTCCATCATCATGGAGCTTCTTCATGCGTTTCTCACTTATGTGACCCAAACGACCATGTCAAATAAAAGCGGAATTCACACTGTTAGGTCGAAGCCTCTTCGCATTAATATTATAGACGGGTGCATCATCAAAATTTAAAATAAACAACCCATTTAAAACAGATGTATAGCCATAAAACACTTCATTCAAAAATATAGAACAACCATTGTTCTCAATAATGAATTTATAACCCTCTGCCATCAAACATGATGCGGAGATAATGTTTCTACTTATAAATCCCGTGATGACCTGACATGTGGGCCCGCAAGACGACAACTTGTGTGGGTAAGACGGGAATTTAGGAAAAAACCTTACAGGTTTTCATGTTCGTGCAGCGTTGCCTTAACGACAACTGACGGGAGTGATAAAAGGGGGATAGAACTTGAGATCGAGTGACAATAGGTGGAAGAGCAATTTCGTGATGACATTTCAGGGTTAGCCAACTTCCAATAGCAAAAAAGGAACCAAAACGAAATGTGCGCTGACAAAATAATTGCAAAAACAAAATGGGCAAATTTACGGAAGAAAACCTACAAGTAAAACACGAAGCCTCCCTAAAATTGTTTTGGGGATTTTGGGATGGGTTTGGAGAGGTAGGATGAGAGGGCTGGGTGGGTGGAGGAGCTGTTGGTGGTTGGAGGTGGACCCACATTCCAGCTCAATATCGATCGCCTCCATTTGGGAAAGTTGCAACTTGCAAGGCGCATCATCTTAGTTCTTAGACATCTAGGATCAAGAAAGGCCTGCTTCCCTTCCATTCCCCTCCAATTCTCCAATCCAATCCAATCCAATCCAATCCTCCGTCCATCCATTCGCGCGCGCACGTACACCGCTGAACCAAGCATCATCGTCTATCTATCACCCACTGTTTCCTTGTCTTCATGGATCGTCATGCTGATACCGCCGCCGCCGCCGCCGCCGGCACGTCTCTCGTCGGAGGATTCGGTAGGCATCTACTCAATTCAATGATGCATCCGTCATCATCGTCATCTCTCAGTACCTTGATTTTATCTCTCAACCCATCCATCCATCCATCGAAACAATCAATCGATCGAGTGGAGTAACGTATGTATGTATGTATGTATTGCAGTTGAGGACGTGGTACTGTGGCGGCGGGGCGACGTTAGCGCCTGCGTGCTGGCGGCCACCGTCTCCGCCTGGCTGCTCTTCGGATCCGGCGGCTACGCGCTGCTCTCCCTCGCATCCAACGTGCTCCTCCTCCTCCTCACCGTCCTCTTCCTCTGGGCCAAGGCAGCACGCCTCCTCAACAGGTGCCTTCCCTTTCCTGCTATATATGCTAGGAGTATAACTATTTATTTCTTGAGATCCCACATTCCCATTCCATCGGCAGTTACTACCGTGTAGTATGCTATAGTGTTCAAGCTAGGTTCATTGCCCCTCCGATTGATCGATCTATCACTAGATGGAATTTTAACTACTATCCCTCGCGCCCAGCATGCTTTGTGTTGTTTACTTTCCGTTCTTGGGATCACCAGTTAACTAACAGAACTACAGAAGCACATGCGATTAGCTCTTAGTTGGTTGTTGTCCTCACCACAACTTTCACCGTTATTCTAACATTCTTCCATCAATTCTCATCGTTACTCACTAACAGAGTAGCTAGGTAAATGCTGACCTTTCACCGATTTCTGCTAATAGACACACTAACAACTAACCAGAAGATAGGCAAATGATGTATCGTAGTAGTTAACCAAGAGGCCTTGTTGCCTATTTGGCCTCTTCTTGTTTAGAATCTATCAACCTTAACAAAATTACTGCCATCAAATGTGGCAAAGGAGAATTTTTTTTCCCTCTAGCCATTGCTATGCCTTTGCAAGAGCTCAAGTGTAGGACTAGATAATAACGTTGTCTTGCATACAGCTTACTCCCTTTTCCCTTCAATTAGATGACTTTTGGCAACATATATTTTTAACGATGCTGGTTGTGCAAACAAATGAGGTGCAGACCAGAGCCACCAATTCCAGAGATGCGTATTTCGCAGCAGGTTGTGAATGAAGTGGCAGCCCTGCTGCATTCTGGTCTGAACACGGTCTTCTCCGCCTTCCATGATATCGCGCTTGGGAGAGATTCGGTGCTATTTTACCAAGTCTTCCTTTTCCTGTGGATCATTTCTATCCTTGGCAGTCTAACTGATTTCCCAATTTTTTGTTACACAAGTAAGTTGCTTCCACCTTCTTTTTTGGTTTAATTTTATCGACATTTAGCTGACATTCGATTGATTCTAAGTAAGCATGCACACACTGCTTGTTTGTATATATGGTGGACAGGTATTGTTGCTGTTCTGACCATCCCAGCATTGTATCAGAAATACGAGGAATGCATTGACAGATACATGAGGTTTGCGTACATGAACCTGCAGATGTATGAGATGGTGTACGAGAGATTCTCCATGAAGTGCTTCCTCAGGGCTAGGGATTGGGTTATAGAGGTACTGAAGGAGCCATGAAGTGATTAGCTTTTATAGGGATTTGAATCGGATAGTGGTTGATTTGTTGCTTGTTGAGCATAGCAAGCAGAGTAGCCCCTAGAATCTGGATAGCGGTTGAAATAGTTTGATTGGTGCTGATGATTGATTGATTGATTGTTTGTTTTTTTGGATTGGTGTGTTGTTATTTTGTTTGCTTGCTGTTCAGTATGATGCAAGTGGCAGGCGTTTCAATGCTGATGGAAGCGCTGGTGACATGTTCCTCTCGATCGGTTGTCAGGCAGCTTGGCGGGAGGTTGAGTTGAGGAAATAAAGGAACAGGAATGCTAGATGTTCCTTGAGAATTGATATGCATGTAACATTTACGTTTGTACAGACAAAATCCAGTCTGAAAATTTTGGTTTTCTTTGGTAATTTTGTTGTGTATGGGCTGTGAATTAGAGTGGCGGGCTTTAGCTATTCTATATGTCAACGTATCAGATGCAGTAGGACTGCAATTGTCCGGTCCAGCTATAAGGCGATGGCCGTTTTGATCTGCTAAGAAATTCTGTGTGTGTGTGTGTGTGTGTGTGTGTGTGCTGTGTTCTCGCAGTTTAATTTGCTCCTTGGAATCAAGAACCGGGAGGCATTGCAGTTGTAACAATAGGCCCAACGTACCACTCAACCGCCACTCTAATCATCAGCACCAATCAAACTATTTCAACCGCTATCCAGATTCTAGGGGCTACTCTGCTTGCTATGCTCAACAAGCAACAAATCAACCACTATCCGATTCAAATCCCTATAAAAGCTAATCACTTCATGGCTCCTTCAGTACCTCTATAACCCAATCCCTAGCCCTGAGGAAGCACTTCATGGAGAATCTCTCGTACACCATCTCATACATCTGCAGGTTCATGTACGTAAACACACACACATGACTAGTGCTGCTGCTGTACATGGAGTCAAGGAGTGATTCTTGGAGTTCTTGGTACTGTAGGTGTGTGAATTAGCGAAAATAGTCTCTTCTCCGACTCAATTGCAAAAATGGTACTACGGATAAGCGGGGACGTGACACGTAGCTTGTCCGTGCTCATAGGGGCCGGATATGCCTCCATCGTGTCTATGGGCGCGGAAATACCCTCGTCAAGCCCCTTATTGGAACCCAAAAATACAATTCTGGACTCTCTGTATATAATACATTAGCTCAGGATCACGCTAGTGCACACAATGTCAACATTGATAAATATCGATCCACACAAGACGAATAATAAGATAAACGATTAATTTGAATAACAAGTAAGGATTTTACCTTATGATCGAGTTACACTTATTACGCCTCACATGGCTAACAGTAAATAAAGCAACTGCGGAACAAAATAAACTTCAGCGAAAATCCATCTATTCACCACAGGCAACTGACTGGGATCAAGACCTAACGTTCAACACCGTCGTAGTACTCCTCCTCGAATGCAGTCGATGATTCCTCCACTTCAACTAAATGATTATAGCAAGATTGAGTACACAGCCGTACTTAACAAGTTGTATCACATAATGTAATTATAGATGATAGCTTATTACAAGTAAAATGATTTCTGTGGTTATTTTGCAACAAAACAACATTTGCAATTGTATACAAGTAATAGATTGAAAACGTAATTCAAAATAAATAAGCAATAATAATTTAAAAGTTGTTTTCACAAAGTACATAAAGTCTAATCAAATTATTTCACATAGCTCCATGAATAAATTCACACAGTTGTCCATTCCCAAATGGTTTTATGAAAAACTACCCCTTGTGTGAAATCCCCGAGCATGTCCATGACCGCAGGCACGGCTATTCATATATATTGTTTAACACTCTGCAGAGGTTGTACACTTTACCCACACGATATAATCAGTGTAGCTAGCACTAATCATAACAAAACCTTTCTGAAACTTCATCTCGATAATTGACACTCCCGATATATTTTACCGACAGCACCAACGCCCACACAGGAAATTAGTCCGTCACACACCATTGGACCTAAAAGCGGCGAACCGTCCATCGATGTGATTCGCCACAAAGACTAAAACACGCATCCACCCTGACACACAGCCTAACCTATCTGCTTGAGTAATCAATATCAAGACTCCGTAACTTACTAAATTAGGCTCGTTCCATACCAAGCATATGGTCGTATAGTAAGGCTCAGTTCAATGGCGCACAGAGTTAAATTCTTAATTGACCAAGGTAAGGCTTCCAATTTCTAACTATGCCACGGAGACTACCATTCCCATTCACAAACCACCACTAGATCACACAGTTTCCACCACTAGCCTCAATCTAAATCTTTTTCCATCCTGTTGGTTAAGTATAATATATGTTGTCAACGAGTAATAGCACACAGTACACACAGTTTTACACAAAGTTCCATATTCACTTGGTCAAATTTATATTTGTAACTCAAATGAGATGAATGACTCGTTGTATGGCTAAGTAGGCTATTCGTATCTAACCAACCCACTTTGGTGCTAGATAATACCAAATAATAATTAACCAAGCTAGGGTGATAAAAGATCATGACATAACAATAGACAAGGTGAATATAAACAATTTGGATGAATAACTAATCCCAAAGCAGTTAAACAAATACTATAAATAGAATGCAGTAATTTGAATCAAAATAATTTTAAAAAATTGGGTTCAATATGATCAAAGGGTAAACTTGCCTTGTAATAGATCTTGGTACTGGTCTTGGTGAAGTCTACAAGTAATAAAAAAATTCATAATTTTTGGAGTTCATTTCCTATATTTATAAATTCTACAAGTAGCCTTAAATGCATTTTTGCGAAAAATGAAGAACATATTAAATTATAGAAAAATTACATAATCAAGTACACTTTGTCAGGAGCCTAAAAAATTTATAACTTTTGAAGCTCATTTGCTATATTTAGAAATTCTCACAAACAATACTTTTCTAGGGGAGAGAGAATTCACGCCCCAGGAGGCGGACAATGGTAATTTCGTGCCCCTGGGGGCCGGACGAGGGTATTTCCGCCCCCTGGGGGCACGGTGGAGGCATGTCCGGCCCCTCCGGGGGGATATGACTATTTTTGTTAATTCACACGTTAACAGTGTCAAATGCGCTAAAAACTCGTGATTCTTGTACTGGCTATCTATCCTAGGGGTGAAGAGGATAACTACTGTGCTCAGCCAAATTAGCTCGCTTTGTGCAGATAATACTGCTACTAGTAATACCAGTAGTAGAGAAGTATAATGTGTAGTAGCTAGGATTTGTTACTGTCAGATTATTGATATACAACTAAACCTCTGGTTGTGTGTCGTGAATACAAGCGACAGCTTCAAACTTAGGAGGCAGTACCACATGCATGCATGGTCGGTGCTGGCATGTGTTGACAAGAATATATATTGGCACCGTGCAATGAACAAGTTCTTGTTTGGCTCCCTTCAGTCAAAAAACAAAAAGAAATCGTTTTTGACTTTTCAAAGTTAGGAAGATGCCACTCTGATCACTAGATTTTATAATCGTATTTTTTTAAAAAAAAATTTGTAATGTTTTGAAGGCATTTTTTACGTCAAATTTACTTGTGTCATTTTCGTATATCCAAATTACATATTTTAGATATTATTTTTCATCAAAATAAATATGGTTTGACCACACATGTTTTATTAGGACAGGGGCGGACCGTCCCATTGGGCAAGGTCGGGCAGGCCGACCTCCCCCGCCAGCCGGACCTCCCACCTCCCCTTCCGCCATGGCCTACCACCAGGAGGTCTACGCATCTATCTGCCCGTGTCGAAGAAGGAAGAAGAATAGGGTGCTCAGGTGCTGGGCTTCTTGGGCTACCGTATCCACGTAGCGTATGAGAAGGCCCACTGGTGACTTGGCCCATCCCACCAAGTCAATTAGACTCCCAGCCCCATGCAATCAATTTCTAGTTTTGAACCCTAATTCATCCCTCGCGTGGCGTCAACCTGGAGACTAGAGGCAACGTGCGGCGCTGCTAGCGACGTCAGCGAGCCAGCGATTAGGGCTGGGGAGGTGAGGGCTGAGGGGTGTCACGAGTTGGTGCCCCTGCGAGCCGACTGAGAGGCTGTCACATGTGGACGGCGTGGCAGCTCGCGGTCGTGGATGGCGGGCGTTGGGCCATGGCGCGTGGCTGCACAGGCGGCACGACGCGACGGCAGCCGGCAAGGCGAGGCGGGCAGCCAAGGTGTGCACCGCCATAGCGTGCAGGCCGCAGCAGCAGAGACCCGCGAGATGGCTCCTACTCAAATCCCCAAATCTAAGTCCAAAGGCAAAGGTAACTTAACTAACTAAGCAATGGGAATTACAGAAATTAGATGAAAAATAGAATGGATTGTGATTGTGATTAGGGCCGGCAAAAAAGCTCGTTATGGGCTCGAATCAGAATTGATTTGATTACAGTAGTTAAATGGTTAAAATTGAAATGGGTCAATTTGGAATGAAAAAAAGTTAATGAGGCTCGACTCAATAGTGCCCATTCAGCTCTTTTTTTTAAAATAACCACTTAAACAATAAATAAAATAGATTTAAGTCAAACTATTTTAATTTCGAATGAAGCTTGATAATAGCTTGTTAAGCTCAATAGCCAGCCCTAATTGTGATTTGTGATTGGTGGATTTGAATAGCTATTTTAGCGTTGCGTTGTCTGGTTCGACCCCAAGTATCGGTGCAAGCGTAAACGCTGCAGTAGCTAGAGAAGCGCAAGTTGACGATGTTCAAGCTATGTTGCTGCGGTAGCCGGCGGCCCTGGAGCGCAAGTTGATGTTGAAGATGCACAATCACAACGTCCAGAAGGTCCAAAACCACCGCAGGAAACTGAGTGTATTAAGAATTTCAACCCGGATGTTCCCTAAGGATCTTTAATCCCGTGTCTGCCACTTAATAGAATAGGACAGCATCTTTTTTGTGAGTTAAAGAGGGAATACGTACTGCTCCCTAACGATCGAGAATTAGCACAAAACAAGATCTCCCAAATCTGAGCGTCCCAAGGATGGGAGGTGATGATCGAGTTGGATGGGGTGGCCTGGTACTGGTAGTTGCTTAATGATACAGTATCGATCAATGAATACTTGCTACCACCCTTCATTTGTTTAGTTGAACAACATAAGGTTTGGACCTTTAGACCCTGTTTGAAACATGGGGTAGAAATCCAAATGTAGTTGCTTTTCGCAATACACTAGTACTGGTAACTTTGACTGGCGGTGAAAATTTGCAAGTCGAAGCCCAGAACAAGCAGCGCAGCCGTTGTTAAGCTCTTCTCATCCTAATGGTGGGTAAACGGAGGCAGAAAGGAAGCGAGGAGAGAGCTAGTAAGATCGAGATAGCTAGCAACAGGTCGTCAAGCATCGTTCGTGTTTTGTTTGCAAATACCCGTGAAAGAGAGCTATTTTCGTTAAACCCCCGTATGATATGAAAAGTGGTCAAAAACTCACCTAGATAGTATTGTAATTTGTACTCCAACTAATACTCCGTATATATATATGTTGGCGTCTCGACTGATTGTTGCTTCGTTTCTGATCGCGACTCTATCGCTTGCTTACCTACTTTGCTTGCTTTCAGCTCGAGAGCTAACCCCACTAATTAAGTGCTCCCTCCCTCCCTCGACCTCTACAAGGCGTTCACGTGTTTCGAGATTCAAACTCCGCTACGTTTGATTTGCACTTTCATAATATTATGATAATGTAGTTTTTAACAATACACCGTAAAAAGGTACGAACGCTTAAAGTACAATTTTCAAGATCGTGTCATGTTAAACCCCGTCATGTACAACTTAATAAGCTGAGGGTCGTAGCATCGGGATACCGGTAGGCTACACTAGCGTATAATTAAAAATTCTACCGTGTAAACTAGGAAGCTACACAAGTTAAATGTTATAGATCGTTACCACTGGATGTATAGTGCAGCGAAAGAAGTGTTTGAGCAGTACGATCCAACGTCGTCACACGTGTTGATGTAGTGGAAGTTATCAATCATCATCGAATATCATTGACAGCTGATCAGTGGACTCACGTTCTCTACGTACGTGGCGGATAATGATCCTAGGCGGCTTACGAGGTGGCTGTAGTGCATCGGCGTGCCATGCTCAGCTCATGTAGTATGGAACGCGGCTAATTGGTTGAGCTAGCTGCTACCCTGGCCTAGAGGGAATCGAAGGGATGCGCCGTTTCCTAGCAGCTGCCACGCGGTTTAGTAGTGTAGATCACTAGTAGTAGATGTACAAGTCCAGGCCTTTCTTCCTTCCCTTCCCTTCCCCTTCCCCTCCCTTCCCCACAGGGCACAGGCCACTGCTACTAGCTAGCTACTACAGCATTTCCTTCCCTCCTCCCTCCCCTTGCTTCACCAAGCAACGCGCGCCTGGGCTGCAATACAGTAATTCCCCTTCTTCTTCCTCTCTTCGCCTAGCTAGCTAGCGCTCGCTTGGATCAATCCAAGCTCCACCCATCTCTCCTCTGCTTAATCTTGCTTATTACTTACTAGCTGCCACACCAAAAGAGGAGGAAGAAATCACTACTCGACCACTTCACTTCTAAAAGCAAGGTATACCTAGCTAATTCCTTTCTCGCACCGCCCTTCTCCTCCTTCCTCTCTATCGATCGAGAGAATCTTTCTTTAATATGGTCTTTTCCTGTGTTTAGCCCTATAATCTCATTTCCCCCCTTCACCACTTGTGCTGCTGCTGGGATCGATTTCAGCCGGTTCCGCTTTACCTTCCTTTAGATTCATCATTCATGGAGTTTGCTTAATTTGCCAGAGTAACAAGGCTGCCTTCTTAAATTTTTATTTGCTAGAGTCCTGGCCACGTAATACCCACCTAGCAAAGTTTGAATCTGCTTATTGTTTCTCCATGCATGATCCCTAGCTGTTTGATAAATAAATAATAATCAGTTCCTGCAAAGGCTACTCTGGTGTTGATTATTTTGCTCTCACTCAAATCTGTCTGTCTCTGTGTCCGTAATCTAGCTATCCCCCAGATCCACTTTTATTTTTTTTCTTCTTCTAACTTTGTAGTTCCGTCGTTTGCTAGGTTGCGCTTTCCTTCTCGATGCTAGTCAGTGAAAACAACAAGGGAGATACAGAGAGCTCTTTTGATTGATTCTTGCTTGCTTTTATTACTGTGATTGCAGGCAGGACCAAACCACGCGCCTTCTTCATCAAAGGCAGGCCCCATCCATCGATCCATACTTTGGTGTCCACGGATCATGGGGGCTCTATTATTGGGCTCCATCTTCTATACCGGAGCTGGAGCTGGAGCTGGAGCTGGAGCCAATAATTTTGCGCCTTTCATGCCTTGCCATGATGATGACAAGATCGACCCTACTTTGGCCTCCTTCTGTCAGCCTCCTCTGCGTGATCCCACTGCCAGCGACAACTATGTCGACGCCGGTGGTGACGATGAAGACAGCGAAGAAGAAATGGATGTCGAGGAGCTTGAGAGGCGGATGTGGAGGGACAGGATGCGCCTCAAGCGCCTCAAGGACAAGCAGCAGCACAACTCCCGCGGCAAGGAACCGGGCGATGCTGCAAGGCAGCAGCACCGGCATTCTCTGGAGCAGGCGCGCCGCAAGAAGATGTCCCGTGCGCAGGACGGCATCCTCAAGTACATGCTGAAGATGGTGGAGGTCTCCAACGCCCAAGGTTTTGTCTATGGGATCATCCCAGAGAATGGAAAACCAGTCGGCGGCGCCTCGGACAACCTTCGCAGCTGGTGGAAGGAGAAGGTGCGGTTTGATCGCAATGGCCCTGCCGCTGTTGCCAAGTACCAGGCAGAGAACGCGGTCCCCGGCGCTGGCAGTGAGGTGAATAATGCAACAACGAGCCTCAACTCGCTGCTGGAACTGCAGGATACTACCTTGGGCTCCCTTTTGTCTGCTCTTATGCAGCACTGCGACCCCCCGCAGCGGAGGTTCCCTCTGGAGAAGGGGGTTGCTCCGCCATGGTGGCCAAACGGTGGAGAGGAGTGGTGGTCAGAGTTGGGCGTCCTTAAAGATCAAGGTCTCCCGCCGTACAAGAAGCCTCATGATCTTAAGAAGGCTTGGAAGGTCTGCGTCCTGACTTCTGTCATCAAGCATATGTGTCCCGATGTTGAGAGGATCCGCAGGTTTGTGAGGCAGTCCAAGTGCTTGCAAGACAAGATGACCGCAAAGGAGAGCGCAACATGGCTTGCGGTGCTCAAACAGGTGGAGGAGACATACATGAAGCTCCACCCGGATGTGTGTGTACCACAGTACCCAGAGAACGGCATGTTCCATGGCCTAGCTTTGAATAGCAGTGGCACTGAGTACGATGTGGAAGGTTTCCATGATAATAAGAAGAATGGGGATGATGTGATGGTCCACAAATCTGTTCCTGCAGCAGCAAATAGGTTTGCTGCACCAGCTCCTTTGAAAGAAGAAGCTAATGTGGAGCTCATCTTTAAGAGAAGTTCAAGTGACACTAGTCCAGTGCCGCCACGTGTCTATACATGTCAGAATACAGGTTGCCCTCAGAGTGACATTTCTCATGGATTCCTGGATAGAGATGCAAGAAATAACCATCAGTTCATCTGCAAGGCTCCTCAAGACTTGCCAACGCCCTCAGCCGTGGGTATGCATATGCTTGAGAACAAACCTGCTGTCGTGTCTTCGCCTTTTAGCATCCCTTCAGGCCAGAATGCAACAGGATTTGGTCAGAGCCTTCCTGGGTCATCATGTGCCAATCCGATAAGCATCGCAGACTTCGGTATTCCTACCGATGGTCTGAAGTCAATCGGTGAGCTGATGAATCTCTATGACAGTGCTGTAAGCTCAAGCAAGAGCTTCGACAGCAGTCCCGTGACAAGTTTCGATGAGCCAAGTTGTCTTCGTCCAACTACAGAGAGTGACTTGTTTGGGCAGGATGGCGACTTGGATCCCTGCATCTTTGAGGAAGTCAGTGACCTGATGCAGCAGCCAGCACAGTTCTTCATGTCCGAGAATTCTATGCAAGCCCAGCAAGCATTCGTGAACCAGAATAGCGACGCCGGTGCCACCAACCTAAGGCTGGGTTCTGGTGCCAACTACGTTTCGATCGATTACTTGGGCGCATCACAAAGGCAGCAATTGGAGAACCACGGAAGGCCAAACTGGCTGTATTGACTGCAAAGGGGAGTTTTGATCTCTGACTGAAGCTGGTCTCCCTGCAGGATTATTCTTGTTCTTCTCTTGTGCTTGTAAAACATCTGTATTTTTCTCAACTCGTTTCTGGGGACTAGGGGACTGTTTTGTTATGTAGATCTCCTCCAGGCTTATTTGTGGATCCTATCTACCCTGTATCATGTCACCCGGAGCAGGGCAGCACTAAGCTTTGGACATTTCTTTCCACTGTTGGTATTGTACTGATGTACCATAGATTGTCCTGTATATTTTGCCTTGGCAATCGAAATGAGCATATATGATCACCAGCCTAGCGAAAAATGGTGTCCTGCTGCAGTGCTGCTGCTGTGTAATTTGGATTGAGGTTGCGTACTTTTGTGCCTTGAAAATTGTGTACCTCTTTTAGGGCCACAGGGCAAAAGGCCCGCCCCAGTTCGGCAGTTCCATGAAACTGAAACAAAAAAAAAAAAAGTTTTGGCTGCAAAATGTGTGGCCTTTGGGGTTGGGGAGCGCTGAGCTGAATCAGAAGTTCTTGGTGCCACAAATCGCAATGTTTCCGCAAGGAATTAATTTCATCCTCCCCGCCCAGGTAGGCCGGCTTCCTCTCCTATCCTAGGAGGTTAGATTTTGCAGTTGCCAACTCTCCTCGAACCCTTCAGAATCGAGCAAGCATTCTAGGCCAAAATCACCTCCGATAACTGCAACACCAAGAAACGGCACCACCAAGAAACGGCACAGGAGATAGGGAACAACAATGCATAGCCGCACAACTCAACAGTGAGAGGGCCGAGGGGTACATGGAATACTTTACTAACACACGACCAATGTTCTAAAAAGCTGCCTGGTAGGCCTGATAGTCCAGAGTTCGAGGTTATACACACCACTGCGCACTGACACGGTTCAAACCCGCCAGCATCCATCACTCGGCACATCAGCAGAAAAACATGGAGCTCCTCACTTTCTCGTGCAGGCGAGGAAGCTCCGGCACAGGAATGCTGCCCACGGATGTATGACCTCCTTGGCTCGGCGAGGCGTCTGACATATCTTCTTCTTCTTCTTCTTCTTCTTCTTGAAACAAGAGCTTTTATAAAAGCCAATATCCAAAGATTACAAAAGTAACCCAACAACTCCAGGCTGGGGATACCAGCTTACCAAAGCATACAGCAACTAAATCACAACCCAGGAGATAAGCAGCCAACAAAATCAACTAACAACAACGTTCAGACGGACAACAGCCAACATCCAAGATACAAACTAAAGGAATGTGCCCACCTGGGCAGCGGCAAGATGCGCATAGCAAATCGGAGCAACTGCAAACATATACGGATAAGCACCGGCACAAGCAGGAAAACAATGGCAAACTTAGCCAAGACAAACTGGAATGGTGTGTGAAAAGTGACCTACTAACTGATATGGCTGTTGTGCTCCACTGATACCTGAAACAGGCCACAGCAACAAGTTAAAAACATAACTTGCCAACAAGTTGTCAGAGTGACATGCGGTACAATTTTATACATACACGTAAGAGAGTGAGTGCACAAACTCCTGCAGGTCATCAGGGGAGAAGCATACCTCATCGTGCAGAACGTGATAATGTGTTGGCCTTGTTGTTCCCTGATACAGATAACAAACAAAAAACAATCAGCTCTATATAAATGCACAGTAAGTTAAAAAAAACTGCAATCCGCCACCATATTAGCAACAATACAAAGCAGAAATCAGAGATAGCTTACAATCATCCCAGCATGTGCACACATGTAGAAGTCGTTATTCCTGGGGTGGCACACCTGTTTGTCCACAACAATACCTACAAAATGACAAAAACCCTTAGTTTTACCATGATTTCACAAAAAGTCACATTCACATGAAAAGGGCCATGTCTGCCCTTCATAAATGGTAGGAAACTTTGCAGATAGATTAAAAAAAAGTTTATCAGGAGGAACATTATCCGAAGATCCAGTCTGAAAAAATTTGGTATGATGGTTTTCTGAGCAACAATGAATGTGAACTTAGGCTACCACTTCTCATCGAGGAACTTGCACGCCTGCATTGATTAAAAGTCAATGAAATAATAATGTCCAACGGGGGATAATTACTTATTGGTGAGTACATGTGTTGGACGTGTAAGAAGGACATGTGGAATGCTTATTGATAACTAGTGCACTACCTCAATGATCTGATCAAGTTCGATGTTTATCAACTGAGTAAACTGGCTTTCGCTGACTCCATTCCTAAAATCAGCAAGAGTTATGCCATAGTGGTTAAGACAGCATCGATTATCCATTTTCAGTAAAAGAACATTTCACTACAAAATTCATTGATATTTGCAAATAGTAATTTCAAAACTTCAGACCTGAAAATAATTATTTGATATGGTTTTCGCTTCCCAGAACTAGTGTAGAAGTCAATAAGTGATTCCCTGAAAGTCCCAAGTGCAATGATAAGCATCTCATTCGAAAGACATCACATATGAAAGCATAACATGCATACAGGGACAGATCCATACATTGACAATGGATTATATTTTAAGCTTGGACCAATTGCCTCTCTTACCGAATGAGACCGCCATCTTCAGTCTCTCGTGGCTTGAATAAGGATGACATCATTTCTCGCTTGGGTGACTGAGTGTGCACTGATGCTCTATATTTAGAGATGAGAGACCAATGGCGAGAGCTAACCACCTAAACAAAAGGCATGATTACCGCTGTTAACACACACACAATCAACTTTCTAAATTTACAAAATCATTCAGATGCCATGCGAGCTATTGTTCAGAGTAAAACTGTATGAGTAAAAGTATATTCCTCTTACCACCAGTGTTACCCGGACACACGAGTCCAAAATTTTTTTGCCACGTCGACATGCACCCCTGTGTCGACGCATGTCAGACTCCTGGCGACACGTATCGGACACCTCATGGAAAGTCCTTGTGAGGAGCAAAAGGGAAGAACTAGCTCGATACCAATGTTTGGATAGATATGTTGCAAAAGGAAGATAGGAAAGAGATGTCAGTGCTCTAGCATGATTTAGAGAGTTGTTAGAGGAAGGAGTCAATGGTGGAGTGGTAGTGCTTGGCCGAAGGAGCATGTAAAGGAATGAGGCTGGTCTGATGAGAAGGAAGAGATGGAGAAGAAGGCTAAAGGAGCTACGAGAGACCTCGGCTGTGGTCAGGGATGAAAAACCCGGCCAGTTCCCGCCGGTTATCGGCGGTAACTGGATTTACCGGTGGGAACCGGGATTCGAAATACCAGTCGGAAATCTTCAAATTCAAAATTCCGACGGAAACATCTCAAATTCAAATTTATTTGGACGAATTTTGACCGAGTTTTTTCCGGAATTCCAAGAATCGGCCGTGCAGAATTCACGGCCGCTGGCGGATTCCTCTGAAACGGTATTCTGATCCCTGATTGTGGTACTTCTTTATTCATTTTTAAATCTAATGAGGCATTGACAACTTTTGCTACCATTTTTAAAAGGGTGAATGATGTGTAGCTGGTCTTTCTGACTAGGTGATGTCAACAGTGTTTAGGATCTTTTGTGGCAGTTATATAGTGTTGTGGACTTGTGGTAGTGTACCTAAATTAAATATTTCATTGCATAAATTATTTTAATTTAATTTTTAAAGATAAAAGAATATATATTAGATGAATCCTCGAATCCTTT
This sequence comes from Ampelocalamus luodianensis, assembly GCA_036346255.1. Taxonomy (NCBI): domain Eukaryota; kingdom Viridiplantae; phylum Streptophyta; class Magnoliopsida; order Poales; family Poaceae; genus Ampelocalamus; species Ampelocalamus luodianensis. Next base: position 232,962 of record CM070626.1, read on the forward strand.
TTTCTAGAACTCACCGAATCAGACACCCGAATCCGAGTCGGATTCCGACAATACCGCAGCAATGGAAGGTCTATCAGATTGTCCAGGTTGACCGTGTGACACATCCATGCCCAAGATGATAGTAGGTACCTTTGACACAAGAGGTATTGCAGGGGATGCTTCAATTTGCAGCAATGAGTTGATCCCATCAAGCTGGTTAACAATAGAGAAAAGAGCACAGCCATTAGCATACATGAGCGAATAATACAGTAAAAAAGAAACAGGGTTACGTTAAAAACCTTAGCATTTAACTTCAACAGCACATTAAGTAGGTACTGATCATTGACTCTTGTTGGAGCCAGACATTGTTTGACAATACCAAATTCAGCAGGGACACTTCCCCTTGCCATCAACCGGTCGATCATCCTCATACTTTAGATTAACCTATTCAACAAAGTACAACAGAACTATCCAATCAGCCATGACATATATAAACTAAGGTCACAAACTTCTTGTCATTGCAACAGGACCAGACGGTAAAGAAAAGGGGACCCCGGTCACCACGAGGGGGACCAAGGGATCCTCGAGAGGGGAGACCGGTGCCAAGAGAAATTAGTGCATAGTAATAGTCTTGAAAAAAAGTCCTGATTACATGGAGGAGGTGGCTATTTATAGCCTTCCGACCGGGGTGCATGAGATTACAGATCTACCCCTAAAAAAATCATATACCTATAGGGGCTGCAGGGCTTTTTCTTTCCCTACGCGTAGCCTTCGGCCTATGGTGAACCCTCCTGATCTTGGTCCATCTGGTTGGTACGCTCGGTCCACCAGTTCTCTTCTCCCTTCGCATCGTACGAGGTGCCCCCGGACCGAGGGGCCCCGAACACCCTTCGGCGCCCACGAGGTGGTCTCGGGGCTCTCCTCGCTCCTAGATCCGTGTTGCCCAGCAGCTTCCGGTGGCCTTCGCGCCTCCTCCGGAGCATCCCCGAAGGTATGTCTGGTGCCCTCCGGGGGGCCCTAGTCGCGCCTCCGGCTGTCGGCCCTCGTGGGCCTCCCTGGTGGCCTTCGAGCGCCCTTCAGGGCCCTCCCGAAGGCGTACTTGGTACCCTCGGGAGTCCCTGGCCATGTCTCCGACTCAGCCCTCCTGGGCCTCCTGGTGGCCTTCATGCGCCCTCTGGGACCTCCCCGAAGGTATGCCTGGTGCCCTCCGGGGACGAGCCGCGCCTCTAGCTATCGGCCCTTGCGAGCCTCTTAGTGGCCTTCGCGCGCCCTTTGAGACCTTCCCGAAGGCGTGCTTGGTACCCTCGAGGGCCCCTCGCCGCACCTCCGGCCCAAGGCCCTCGGGAGGGCCTTCTTATGATCTTCGTCGGGTCGTTGGGGCCGGTGGGCCGCCCCTACGACACTTCTCTATTTTGATTATAAGATCATAAACTAGGACATCAGACATACATAGTAATGGAAGAAAAAGTCTCCAGTACTCTTCACAGAGACTTTAAAGTGATTTGCATAGAGCTGGATCAACAACCCTTTTTCCCCTAAACTGTTCCTGGCGATTGGGACCCTCTTAGGCTTTGTTGGCTTGTTTGGTGGCGATTCTGTCCCAGCATCATCAGCTTTAATGGGCATCACATTTGGAGGCACAGGAGGAGGTGGTGGCAAGTCATCGGCCTCACCATCATGAGAGTCCATTTATGAGAGAACAAACAGAGCTCTCTACAAGGGAAAAAAAAGGGATAACAACAATTAGTACTTGAAGGGACTGACATCAATGCTACAGAAACACAATAATCAACATCTACATGTTAAGTCAAATGCTCAAATGATCATTGCACAGATAGACAAGCAGATAATGGAAAGTTATACAGCTGAACACCAAAGTAAAACAAAAACTAAAGTCGTTAACAAAACAATCAAATAGAATTTCTTCCAGCAGCACATTGATAGTTTTAGAGTGCACAACAACAACGTTGTAGCAAGTTCAATTGTTTAAATAAAAATCCTTAGCTCACTTTCACCGTCTGCACCCAGTTGCTATGTATCTGTAATACTGTAGTGCTTATAGCCGTTTGTTGTTGTTGTTTTAATGCCTATATAAGCTATCTATTATATAGCATATATCTCATAGCATTATCAACAATGATTATGAGTATTGAACTTGTTTTTACTTCTTTAGTAGGCAGATCTAAATAAAACAGATTGTTTATCTACTGAATTGAATAACTATAATCTCTTGCAGGATTAGCACCCTATAATGATACATCATTATTACTCTGTCACCCAGTTCTTTCCCCAACTCCTAAACTGAGCTCTCTCACCTCATAGGCACTAGCCACATTCCTGTGGTCTCCCTCGTGCCTATCGGGCACTGCTGAATTTCGATTGACTTGTTCCATATGACTCTCTGAGTAATGACACGATTCGCATATGAAAGATTTTTTTTAATGAAATTTTACTTGCATTGTGTGTGCACGTTATGCACATTTACATGTAATACAGATGATTATTACCGCTTCCTATGATATTTGAAGCAAATAAATTGCAGCACAGCATATTACAAAAGTAAAGGCTGCCCACTTGGTTGCAAATAACCACATATCTAGAGCGTTGCTTAAAAATATGACAGTAGTTGCAAAGGGCGTAGATTTATGCATGTTCCATAATCCATAGGGCTCTTTGAGTAATGACACCATTCGTATATGAAAGAATATTTATGAAATCATACTTGCATAGTGTCTGCACATTTACAAGTAATACAGATGATTATGACTGCTTACTATGATATTTGAAGCAAATAAATTGCAGCACTGCGTATTACACAAGAACTGAGAGGCCGGTTGCCCACTTGGTTGCAAACCACCACATATCTCGAGCATTGTTTAAGAATATGACAGTACTAGTTGCAAAGCACGTAGACTTTTGAACCTTTTTTTGCTTGTTCTAGTGCTCCCTAATCACAATGAAACACCCTAAACCTGTATTTAAAAAATGTGAAGTTTTTGAGAAAAAAATTTAAAACAAAAAAAAAAGAACAAGACATTGACTTAACCCCTGTAGAGAAGAGAAGCCCAGAAGAATGTGACTTGGACAAGCAGAGGGAATGTAATGTGCGGGGTTTGGAAGAAATAGGCAAATCGTGTCCAACACAGCACAATGAAGAGAAACCGGAAAGAATCGAAGTATAAAAGGTTTAGAAATCCGCAAAGAAGAATAGCAGAAAGGTGTGAAGCAGAGTCAGAGTCAGAGTCAGAGTCCTCCCGAAAACCCTAGGAACAGATTAGGAGAGGAGAGAAATGTATGTGGAGGAAAGGAAGCGCTCCCCGATGTAGAGGAAGGAAGAAAGGCTAGAGCGGAAGAAGAGAAATGTATGTGGAGGAAATACTCCTACTCCTGCTCCGGCTCCGGCTAGGCATGCAGCATTGTTGCAGATTAATTTGAGGAAAACGCAACGCAGTGGCGGAACATGGAATTGCAATCGAATCGAATCGAAGCGGGGGGGGAGGGCGGAATACTGTTGAGTGGGAGAGGGAGGGATCGAATCCCTTGGATCAAACAAGGGAAGGGGCAGACTAAATAGAAAAGAAAACCCCTACCTAATGAAATGCGAAAAAGAAGATAGAAGAAAACACCCAAAAGAAAACCTAGATTAGATCCCGTTCCCGCCTTGCCCTTGCCCTTGCCAAGGATGCAGCGAGCAGATAGATGAGAGAATTTACCAACCAAAGTGGAGGACATGGCAGTGGCAGTGGTCTCTCTGCTGCACCTCGCCCTGGCCCTGCCCGACCGAGACGGAGAACGACCGCTGTCATCAGTGGTCGAGCGACAAACAAAATTGCATGTTCTTTGATTTCCTGTTGATTACCCTCATTCCTTGGGCGTCTAATTTTTATGCTGCTCCTATTGTCTAGTTATGCTGCTCCTATTGGATGAGATAAATCAAGGCAAGGGAACCTGCATATGTTGTGTTCCCGTGTGCACTAGTTACTCGCTAATGCAATATCGAAATGATCTAGTCGCTTGTAAGCATTGAAAAGTTGCAATTCTTTCCCTCAAATTGCAGGAATGGATCCCATAAACGAACGAGAGGAAGACGTTCCAGCAGCTCGTGAGAGGAGAGCTGCCAGCCAACATTGAAATATAGGATGCCTGCAGCATCTTGGACATCATGAACGGCCCGCGGAAGGTAATAGCTAACTCTGTGCTTTGTAGAAATTGCTAGCTAAAGGTTACTACTTATCTAACCTTTTGGCATTCTCGATCTCAATATCAGCTGATAATCCATATCTGCAGCTTGGAGCGCCGGAGACTGCTGGACAACAGTTATACGACACGGCGGCTGAGAGCTATTGATTGATTTACAAGGTCGGTTTGCTGTACATAAGTAATTGCCAGATGATTTATTGTAATCGAATACACACTATGAATCCTTCAATCCCCTGATTGTAGAAATCATGCTACGTCACAGTGATAATTTCAGGTACGGTTCTTAGAATCGGAGATGCGTTTTATGTGGTACATTTTTGTAGACAATGGCCACCATTCTCAAGAGCCTTGGAGAGAAGCGACCGGCCGGGCTACACATGAATTTCAGTAAGCGCTTCACTACTCCAATCAGATGTGGCCAACAAGATTCAGACGTCTCCCTGCAATACTTCAGGTCCCATCCCAGGTAAGCATTGGGGGCTGGCTGCTGTTGTCAATTCCCAAAACCACCCACAAAATCGGACTAACAAGCTTTGTTGGACAAGATAGCCTTGTCGTTTGCCAGATTCCCATGTTTATCCCCAGAAAGTCACCAAATCCTAGTCAAAGCTGTTGGAATTAATAGGGCTTGGCCCATTCCTTTAACAATAATTCCTAGAAAATCTCAAAAACCCACTCATACATGATGACATGTGGAATGCTTTAGTCTCATATTACTGGTCAATGTGGAGAGACACCACCTTATAAGGTGGAGCATGTCTAGCTTTAGTAAAACAAGAGAAAGGAGGACCACATGCGCTCGCCCCGCCACGCCCCGCTTCGCGGGCGCGTGAATGGTGCGGTCGTTTCGGATTCAGCCGTTGGTCCAGACGCAGCTTTCTTTTGTAATTTTGTTTTGTCATGCAATCCTGTCAGGATGAAAAGAAACGCTCTGATTACGCGGCTTTAACTGTGAATTAGAAACACTCTGATTACGCGGTTTTAACAGCGAACTAGAAACGCTCTGATTATGCGGCTTTAACTACGAATTAATTGCGATTAATGAGTCTTCCATCTCTGAAAATTTTGATTGCAGTTTCCTTCTACGGTCTTTAAGAGGAAATCTCTGTCTACTTTCTCAATCACATCGCAAAACACATCAGTGCAAGCGAACTGTTCTCGAGCGCTGTGCAATTCAGAGCTACTCCGTCCATACGCCAGCGTGCACCAGTGGTGGGGAGAGCAGGTCTCCGGAACCATCAGCCTTTGCGATCCTGTACTTCGCATCAGTAACATCTAGTACTCCGCATTTACTTCTAATTGTCGGTATGAACATATACATTCTGTTGTTAGTATTGCTTATCGTCCTAGTTCATCTTCTGGATATGTCTAGTACTCATGATATTTCTGTAGTCATGATTTATTTACGAAATTATATAATCACTAAAGTTCTATATAATCTAACAAAAGCAGCCCCAACTGGTATCCCGGTATATGAATATCAGATGGTGGCAATATAATGGGCTTGCTCAAATGGCCACTATAGGGAATTGACAAAACAAGGTATAGGGAATTGACAAAACAAGGAGACCCTTCCTTCGGACAGGGCAGGAAGAGGTTTCAGGAGGAAAATGCTTGGTATCCTGCACAACAATCTGTCAGTCACTCAAGTATGGTTGGTTAGGAGTGCATTTGCAGTGCTTGAATCATGCTTTGAGATTTCATTGGTTGTGGATTCCAGAAAATGTTGTATTTTGTGGCCTATTTGGTAATTTCTCAATTGAGAAAAAGAAGAAATAGAAAAGAAGTTGTGGGGGGCCACTTGTCATTGAGATAGGGGAGGGATAAGGTTGGAGACATTGTCTCCAACCCTTACCGAGCGAGGCGTGCAGCCTAGAGCTTCGGTCTGGCGGCGACGCGTGCGACTCGGGCGAGCGGCCTGGGCGCATCAGCCGTTGGCGGCGGCAGCTCGGCCTCCTCCTCCTCTTAAGGTGGTAGGCTTCTCCTTTCTTGACCCGAAATAGTGAGTTTCCCCCCTCTTTGTGTGGTTCTTCTTCTCCTCCGATTAAGCTTCGGTTTTGGGGCCTTTGAGCTGCTGCGCCACCATGGTTGCCTCGGCATCATTGGTGGTGAGGTTCGAACTCTCCTCCTCGCTCATCCCTCTAGTTCCTTTCTTGCGCCCTTGGGTGTTCTATGGGAGAACTGGTCACTTGCGCATTTGGAGACTTTGTATGGCTCTGGCCTGGTCTTGGTGTGGAAGAAGGACTCCGTTTTCTGGTAACTGGTGCTCTGCGGGTGCATTCGGCCGGTGCACTTTGATTGGCTCTTGTGCAATATTCTCTCTACCTCGACTTCGTAATTTTTGTATGTCCCGAATTGTGGATTGTCATTGTATCTCTAACGACCACATCGGTTTTCTGAGTTAGCGCCTTCGGCGTGCCTTGCCCGGTTTACTACTCGATGGCTTTGAGTGCCATCCGCATCGTGAGTATTACTGTTTTCCATTTTGCGTATCACTTTGCATATGTGTTGTGCTAGTAGAAGTCTTAAATTGTGATTGATTTGGTTGATGCTAGCACCGGGAGATATTGCATAGTGATATTGTGGGTGCGGATTATTGCTCAATGAGGATAATCATCATATACTGAAATTGGATTGATAGCTAATTCAGATTTGAGCTCTAATTGTGTTGCTTACTGCTGTCATTTGATTTCTAGCTATTCAGTATGTTACTTTCGGTTGTGCTTAGTTGAACTGGATCATCTTGTATTGTGATCCTGATTGCTCATCTGTTAGCCGAAAGGCTTTAGTGTTGGCCTTGTGATCTCCTTTGCACTGTGAATTTATTAGTGTTCTGTTGGCTAATAGACCGAAGTGTTGATTCTGTGATCCTTTTACATTGATGATCTTCTGTTGGCCGAAAGTATAAGTTGTTGTCTATTGTTTATGAGATCAAAATTTGACATATTAGTAAAGCATTCTTTAGAGCTCAAAATCTATTTTTTTATTGTCATATCTAATTAGTGAAGAGTATAGACAATAATGGCGAGGAGGCCAAGATCTTATCTTGTGCACCCGACATCTTAGAACAAAACTAAAACAAATTAAATCCGAGCATTAAGCTGATTTCTTTTGTTGTCAAGTTCTATCTTTTGAGCATTTTATTCTGTTTAAATGATATGAAGATAATGCACGCTTTTAAGTCATTTTTGCCAATTATATGTTGCTGGAATTATGCTTTAATTATCTTAATTTATGTTAGAATTAATTCTGAATATTTGCTAAAAACCGGTAATTTTACAATAGAAAACACAAGGGAACAGACTGTGGTCAGGATCGCAGCTTGATATGGACAAGAAGGTGCAAGCATTGTTTTCTGAATCTATTGCAGTTGCTCGCGATAATGGTCAGACCGGCGTTGGCTCGTTGTGATCTCGAGACTTTGATCTTTATAACTTTCATAGGTATTGGAGTAAAAAGGAAGTTGAATACTGGATAGGGAAAAAAAATAGAGATGGCTCCTATTCATCAGCTCTAGTCGCTGTTTCGGTCCAACAATTTGAATCTTGAACTTTAATGGCCGATAAAACAAATATAAACCGTAACATTTATATTTTATATATTTTTTTGAAACTGGCCTACATATCAACTAGAGTAGATTAATGTATCATGTCTTGTTTCGCGTGCACGATAGTCTCTTCAGAAAGAGACGACCTGTGTTCTCTCTCATCCACTTCATATAAGATTTTGTTGACGTGGTATAGCTAAAAGACGACGATAAATACACTGTTGAAGATGCCCTTAGTGGGGTGATAGAACTACGAGCGTACCGTCGTCCGGGCGCAACCGCGTGTGGGGTGAAGTTGTGTGTCTTTCTCGTGATAAAAAGAAGAAGAAGAAGAAGAAGAGGAAGAGGAGGAGGAGAGTACAGGAGCAGGAGCTTTAGAAGAAGTGGATACGTACATGCTGCGTTTGCAACAATGAATTAATTCATTAGCTTTCTGGCGACTTGTCTGTCTGGCATTCGATCGTCATGACAAATCAAGCTGGTGGAGTACTTGTTTACAGGCACGTCAATTCACGAGAGATAGAGGCAATAGAGTAAAGTCCACGGAGCAGTTGGGGCAGATAGCTAGTTTAGAGCAGCTAAGCTTTCCCATTCGTTTTCGTTTTCGTTTTCGTTTCATACTCCCGCTGACCTGAGAAACGAAGCAGCATGGTGACGCATGGTCGGCACGGCAGTATTTCAAAGGAAAAGGGAGGGAGGGTCTCTTCTTCTCTTCTCTTCTCTTCTCTTCTGCACCGGACGTTATCCTACGGACTACAGTACGCAGAGCAAGACTCACTAGTGTTTTTCAGGTAGCGTTCGAACTTTGGAGAACAATACTCCATGTTACAGTGACAAAAAATAATAATCATGTAACACGATGATTTCCATCGCTAGAGGTACAGGAATAAATAGGGATTTCCATGTCTCAATCAAAACCAATTATTCTGCGCTCTCTCAGGTCTCAATCATTCTGTAAACCACCGGTATATAATATATTGTGATCGAGCAAGCCGAATAAAATACGCGTATTTGCACAGTGGTTGACCTGACCATACAATAGTTAGGGCGGCCGCATTCGATCGAGATCAGCAAATGTAACGGACGAATAAATTGTTGTATAATCGAACTTGAACAAGTTTAACAGCTCTTGAGCAAGCTGGCTAGCTTAACGAGGCTGGCACATAAGTACTCCATATAACTGCACGCGTTCTCTCTCTCTCTCTTTGTTCAAAAATATACGACACCGTGTCTTCAATAAGTAACTTTGATCATCAATTTTTATAGTAATATGTAAGTATTCCTCGTAATAATAGATAAAGCATTGTACGTTTCTTCTGAAGAGAGGAAGTGATTAATTGTCCGGTCTCCCGAATTAATCAATAATACTACTAGTCTAACAGACCAAATGGAACCGGTGGTTGGAGCACCATTAGCAGCCAAGCGCATGTTACTAGTACTTAATTTGTTTCCATGTTGGACTATTTGGTGGCTGCAGCCTGCATGCATGCGTCGATTTCTCATCCGCTCTAGTTATATGCAGAGAAACAGCATACTGGAACGAACACGCAAGCCAAACTGAAGTGGATATTTCTACTGGTTGTAAACAAGACAATCCTAATTGTTAAACGAGCTCAATGACGCAACCAAAAACAAAAAGAACCAGTACTACTACCAGTGTAGTCATAAATTTGGATCATCCCACCACCACCAAGCTGACACAAGAAATTAGTGTTTTCCTTTAGGTATTTATCAATCTTTTTACTCCAGCAGCTACGAAGAAACAACACCTACAAGCAAGAGCCAGACGAATCGCCCTGTCAGCCCAGTCCTACCGCCAACTCTCAGGCGGTCTGACCGGCAAATACCAACTGGTCTGACCGGCAACTACCAACCGATTAGACCGGTGGGCGGTATGACCGGCAACTACCAACCGGTCTGACCGGTGGGCGGTTTGACCAACAGGCCCTGGCGGTCTGATCTCTCTCTTGCAGCACAATCTCCAAAAGGATATTTCACCTAACTTTTGATCTACTAGTTCAAATCATCCCAAATTTGAAACACACCTACCTTAGGATATTTGGTACCAATTCCAATCAACAATTTCAAATATTGTTGTCAAGGTTTCCACATTTATCCATCACAGGGAAGAGTGCTCAATAACCGATCAAAAGAGGGAAAACTTGATCTTCTCAAGCTCGTGAGATCTAGGTAGCCAAGATAATTCTAGATAGGTTCGTACAAGCCCTAGCAAGCTATATCTCAATACGAATCGCAGTAGAACAAGATGGAACCAATAATCACCAAGAATACCTCAAGAAGACAAGAAAATCAAACAAGAACACAAATAAGACATGGTGAATCAAGTTTGATCTTCTATTACCACTTGGAGAAGAAGGAGTATAGCCAATCCACCAGGAGGACAAAACCCTAAGGGCACAGCTTAGCTCTCTCAACCAAAAACTAATTCCTCTCTCTAATGCCCTCTTATATAGTGGAGGCTCACAAGAAACCTTAACCTCGTCACAAAGTGGATCACATCCACTACGCACACCCCGGGGAACTCATTAACTCATTACACAACGGGGTTTTTCACTCAACACACTCACACGCTCTTTTCAAAGCCCCATTCTTCACCCTTGGCTCCAATAGCCCGAAATCACCACGTCTTGTCCTCCATGAAGTCTCCTTGACTTAATCCACTTAGGCCACCGCCGCGGTTTTGAAAACCACTCGCTTTTTCGGTTTTGGACAAATGACCACATGGCCCCTCAACCGATATTTCGCAATTCCTTCTCTTCGAAGTATCGCCCTTGCTTCGCCAACATTCATGTGGCCCCAATGACTCCCCGCCAAGCCTCTCACGTGCCCGGATCCACCAAACCGTCCTTGCTTACAAACAGACCCAAGTCACTTGGCACACCACATGTTGCGACAAGCTTTGACCACCTATGTATTCTGTAGCCCTTGTTCATCTTGTGCCTTGTCTGAGTCCAACTATCTCAATTGGCCTCCATGATCGTTCTGGACCTTGGTTCTCCTAACCAAGTCCTGGTCTTCCTCGTTGTTGATCATAGTTGACTCTGGAGCCACCTGCACAACAGTAGATAAAGCAAACCATTTTGGAGCATAAATTCTTCACAACTTGACCCACATTAGTCCATAACATACATCATGCAAATATATGCACCAATTCCATGACTTTTGTCTAATTCCCAAAATCAGCACAACTCATTGCCCTAAAAACTCCACGGCCGGTCAGACCGCTGCCACTGTGCCGATCCAACCGCCAACCATTGGTCGGTCTAACCGCGCCCACCAGTAACGGAGCACCGATCTAACTGCTAGCAATCAGACCACCAACCATTGACTAGTCTGACCACTTCCTATCATCAGAAAACACTCTCTCTGGAATTTCGGTAAAACTCTGTCTAGTTTTAGCTCAATGCTCAATATGCTACGAGACCTAGTGCAAACACATCCCTACACATGCCTACATAAGTGTTTGGTGTCCAATCTCCGAGAATCCACATGACCGATCTGACTGGCCATGCATGGGGTTACACCGCCCATGCTTATGGGTTAGACCGCCCTTGCAATTCGATCAGATCGGCTAAGTCTGACAGCAGGTCCCAAAATTGCAATTCTCCAAAACAAAACTCAAACTTCGACAACATATATTTCATCAGAGACTCTCTGCCAGGTGCAGATTATGGGCATAATTTGAGCAAAACGCAGAGGGTTAAACAAAATGAGTTTGATTTCAATATATTCCCGTTGTGTAGCTAGACTGACGGTATGAGGAGGAGTAGTAATATACCATACCCCTTTTTGACTTTGGTTACGATTAATTAATTACTCCATTAGCTAGCGTCAGACCACAGCATGCTCGCAGGACGCGTCCGTCTCTCGAGCCCTTCCCTCTTCCTCCCCCTTGACGTACCGCCGCTCGCGCCCCGCGAACCACCGCGCCGTCCGCCGCGCGATCGGCAGCCACCGCCGCCGCGCCCTCTCCTCCTCCGTCAGACTCTCCCTCACCGCCGCGCGCAGCCGCGGCAGGCTCACGATCTCCGACATGGACCGCACCCCGGACGATATAATCCTCGCCGCGGACGCTGACCCAGGCTCCCCGGCGTCCACTGCCTCCGAGCTGCTGCAGCCGCCGAGGCCGCCTCGTCTGGGTCTGGCGCCCATCACGCTTGCCTTGCTCTCCAGCAGCCGCTTCTTCTCCATCTCCTCCTCGATCGTCATACCGACCTCGTCGTCGCGCCTCAGCTCCTCCCTAGTAGTAAATAACTGGCCGTCGTCGGGGGAGGGGAACCGTCCGCTCGACATGGAGCGCAGCATCTCCGTGTCGAGCGCGAGGAGGTCGGCGGAGTTGAGGTCGCTCCACCGGCTCTTGAACACCACGTCCGACACGATGATGCGGTGCTTGTGCCTGTCCAAGCACTGCGCGGGGGCCTTCTCCTGCACCTCCTCGAACCGCAACGACGGCACGCGCTCGACGAAGATGTCCAGGAGGTCACGGCCTGGGACGGCGGCGCCAGGGTCGGGAGCGTCGAAGCGGTCGGAGCCGCCGAAGACGAAGCGGGCGCTGGCGGCGTACTTGAGGCCGAGCGCGGCGTCGTCGGCGTCCACGCGCGTGCGGCACAGCGGGCAGCTCGCGTTGGACTCGAGCCAGCGGTCGACGCAGTCGAGGTGGAAGGCGTGGCGGCAGCGCGGGAGGAGGCGGAGGAGGTCGGCGTCGTCGAAGCGGGCCAGACACACCGCGCACTCCAGCCCGTGGCGCGCCCCGCGGAGCGCGGCGAAGCGGAAGAAGGGGAGCGACTCGATGACCGGCTTGGAGACGCCGGTGGATTGCGCCGCGTCATTGCCGGCAACGTTGGCGTCGGCGACGGGGAGGCTGTCGGGCGGGGCGTTGGTGGGCAGGGGGGAGGAGGAGCGCTGGCAGAACTTGGCGTACATGAGGAGGAGGAAGGTGAGCGAGAAGATCATGGTGAAGATGCCGACGACGATGGCGATGTTCGGCCGGAACGAAACCTTGATGCCGACTCCCGCCGGCGTCTCCGGAGCAGCCTCGGCGGTGGCCGGCTGCGCCGCGGCGGCGCACACCATCGCGGAGAGGAGGACGGCGAGGAGAGGGAGGCGTGCCATCATATCGTCTTTGCTTCTGTTTGGGGGGAATACTTAATCTGTGTGTGTTAGTGTAGGGGCGGGGTGTGGAAGGAGGACGGAGCTGAGCCTGAGCTGCGCAGGGACGGCGCAGCCATGGACACGCATGGAGTCAGCCTGCCCTGCCCTGCCCGCAGTCCTCCGGTCTCGAGAGGAAGAAGAGGAGAGGAGACGAGAGAGTTTTGGTTGCTTGGTGCTGCTTGTTTTCTCCTCATACTCTGTCTATATACAACAATCGAGTGTTTTTCTCAGCAAAACCAATCGAATTTTCAGCCCTTGCATGTGAATCCCACCGCCCAGATCTATCCCTCTCTCACATAAATTCAGCCCTTCCTCCACCAGCCTACCCTAATCCCTCCACGCACCCCGCCACCCCTCGCCATGCCGACCACGACCTCCTGCGCTCCCCTGCATCTGTCGCCGCCCCCGACCAGATCTATCGGTGCCACCGCCGCCTCATAACCACTCGAATCTTGTCGCCCCCGCCTGCTACCGCCCTCCTCCGCCTCCGCCCCGCAGCCGAGGCGATGCTTCCGTCGCTCCCTCCAAGCTCGTGGCTCTAGTGAACCCTAACCCTAACCGGTGAACCCGAGCCCTAATTTGGTGGCGGCGGGAGACGACGACACCGGATAGGAGGGTGAACTCACCGAAGCACGAACCTCCAAACCGATCCAAAGATTATAAATTCCACTGATTTTGCAACAATAAAAAAATTACTCGAGCGTTGTGTAGCAAATCCGTTTCTTATACTAGCATTCCATATGGCACATATGTCCATATGCGCGACTACGCTTAAGCAGTGGGTGTGGGTGAAGGGGTGGGGGAAAAAGTTCGCTAGTGAGGTTCAAAATTGCTTCAATTATATTCATTAATTGGTTCAACATTGAAACAAGTCAATTTCTAATGAAATTGGATTTCGCTCTAGCTCAAACTAGTTCGGCTCGTTAGCTCGATTCTAAAAATATTTTTAAACTTGAAATAAAATGATATTAAATCGAACCGCGCCGGTGTCAATTCTGGAAAAGCTCGATATCCACCCCTGTGGGTCCCATGCATGACATGTACTGCTATTTGATTTGATGTAACGCGCTCCCTCTTAGTCTGACTCTCTCTTTCTGCCTATCCATCCTAGTATTTTGGCTATTTATTTGTTCGTGTGCTGTTTAACTTGTTGCTCTTCACTTGATGATCGATTCCCATCCTCATCAATTCGATCTCAACCAAAGCATCCCTTTCATCCGCATGTCTTTGAAAAATATCATTCAGAGCTTAGGAGGCGAAAGGGGTACCAACAGCATACATAGTAGTGTAACATTCTTTGGAGGCGAAAGGGACTGGCTAGCAACAAGTTGATTCTGATCACATATAGAGATCAAAATTGCATGTATATTCCAAAAACCACCACTTGCGTATGTTTGTTTATTCTTGTAGCCAAATTGCCATATCCATGTGTGCTGCCTTTTCATTTGGTGCGTTTCACACTGAAAATGCCCACTGTTGTATTGTTACAAGGAAAATTTTGGAAAGGGGTAAAGCTAGTATCCCTCCCTCCGCACGTCACGTCACGGGCAACTAAAGAAAAAAAAAACAACGCGTAAAGAAATAGGAAACCACATTAATTATAAGGAAAAATTGCGGATTTGCCACTCCTAGGACCCCTCATTTAGTATTGGCTACTTTTAAGTTTTTTCTTGATCATTTGTGTCGGACCTCCAGGCGTGAATTACCCGAAGACTCTATGTGTGTACACTGCTAGTCCCAGCATTAGTAGCTAGCAAACACATTCACAACATTTGGCAATCACATCCATACATACACATACAAAAGTAAAGAAAATGGTACTATACTTAAGCTATTACAAAACATTATTACATTCACGGCCGACTGGTCAAATAAAAACAGTAGTCAAAGTAAAATATAGCAGCGAAAAGCATATAGTAGTAGCAAAAGTCCAGCGGCATGTCCATCCGATCCCGCAGGCAACCGACAAGGAACAAGGCCTAGGTAGACCCGTCACCGAACCCTTCGGTGCCAGGAGCAAAGAACTCGTCGTCTGGCATCGGCTCCTCTGCAAACTTTAAACCAACAACAATAGCAAGATTGAGTGCAATGCGTACTCACAAAGACTTATAGTGTATCGCAAAAATTTAGTAAATGCAAGGCTATCAAAAGATGACACTATTCTACAAGTTATTTTTGCTTAAAACCATGTTTGTTTGCAATAATCATAACTAATAATTTGGAACGGAATTTAAAATAACAGTTTAAGAAAAAGAACTGAATCAAAAATGAGTACGCAACACTCACAACCCTACTCGGTTGCAAGCAAAAATATATTCATGTTTCGCCATAGACATGACACTGACAAATTCATATTCAACCATAGAAATGACAGTACTGCTATAGACATAGCAAATCAACCATAGACATGGCAGTCCTGCTATAGACATAGCAATCCAGTCATAGAGATGGCAATTAGCTCAACAAATCAAAACCCCATGTCATTACCCAAGTTTTGTGACAACCTAGTTTTAAAAAAAAACAAAGCTACCTCCGTACCAACCGCACTAAGCATGCTCATGACCGCGTGCACGGCTATTCGAATAATTTATCACTCTGCAGAGGTGTACAACTTTACCTATAGTACGCGGTATTCTAGTTGCCTGAAATATCTATATATCACTGTTCGCTACCGAAGGTAAGCAGTCTAGAGTTCGCGATGTGACCTTTACATTACCTAGACCTATCCTTGCACTTAGCCCGTCGAATGTTCCCCACTCGCTCGGATACCCTTCGTTGAGTGAGACCCTTACTTGACCGGGTACCCTCCGTCAAGTGAGAGGTCCTCACTTACCCAGATACCCTCCGTTAAGTGAGGCATTCGCCGTTATGTCGGCATGCCTAACCGGCCATGCTCGCAAACTACTGCCTACCTCTCGTGCAAGGCTAAGTTTTCGGCGACTTAGTCAGCTACAACTATCCCATACTAGCACATACGGTTGTACGATTAGGTCTTAGTCCCGGAGTTGCTGGCTTCGGTCCTTAATCGATTACGGGCGAGAACTCCACCCTATCTACTAGTGAGTCACAATCCTCACTTTTTCATAATACAATATAACTCACCCATGTCTGAAGCTAAGTTTTCATTTCATTTTCATACAAAATATCAGAGGTACCCCCTCTGGATATTTTATAAAATAATCCAAAATTCTCAAATTATCATATTGTCCTTTTATCAATTTTTTCAGAAAATCTATCGCTCTAGTTGTGTTTATGCGATAATCGCACTAAAAAAAATCCCATTTGACATTACATAATGTCTAACCCATATTCTAATGGTTACCACAGTAGAGGATCAATATATCAAAAGGATAAATGCAACAAGTAGGATTACAACTACCATTTTTCCAATAATAGTATTTTTCATACACAACATACGCGCATGCATAACAGGATTTACAAAACAAAGTACAATAATTAAAATACTAGGATCAACATTATCAAAGGGGATGCTTGCCTTGCTCTTGTTGTTCTAGAGGTAAGGTTGATTGATCATCGTAATAATAACCCAAATAATCGACGTCTAAAAAGATACGAAAACAAATTAAACAACAACCAATAAAATAAACAATGACAAAAAATAAATATTTTTACAATTTTGGTAGATTATGATTTTAGACGAATTTATAGACAAATTTTATTCAATTTGGAGTTTTCTAGCAAAAGTTATTAAGGTTTGAAGTTGAGTTGGATTGAAAATCCCTAGGGAAAAAATGGTTTCGAGTACTGTTCACTGTTTCGACTACCTGGTCGGAAAGAGTTTCGACTACGTGGTCGGAAGGAGGTTTCACTATGCACTTAAGTCGCGGGGCCCACATGTCAGTGAAACATTAGGGCTAACCCGACAACTAAACATTGATTTGGCCTTAATGACCGTAGTTAAGACGCTAATGACGAGCTACTGTGCTCGTCCGGCAAAGTCGTGCAATGGCGCTAGCGCCCGCGCGTCTTGTTGGTGGTGTGATACTTGTAGGGGTCGGAGAGTGCCCAAAACGGAACCTCCATACTCTTGCACACCCGCCGACATTGACGATGAGGCCGGAGGTGGCCTGACGCGGTGGCGCGCCGGCAGCAAGCGGAGGAGCAAATACGACAATGAATGAAGTTGCAAACGAGCTATGCCCTTGACTATCTGTCATGCGCATAAGGATCTAGGGGCTACTAGGGTCATACCAGAAGCGAGAGGGGACCCGAAGATGGTCGAAGTTGACTGGTCGACGATGAGTTGAGGCGGCGAGGTCGGTCGTATGTGGAGAAGAGGTTCGACCGATGAAAAGGATCGTCCAGTGGTGGGAGAAGCTTGGCGATGGTCCTGCGATGCTCCAGGCGCGAAGAATCAGCTTGGGGTGCAGTGGAGCTCCGGCTATGACTGAAGCGACGGTTCTGGTTAGAGACGAGGATGAAGGATCAATTCAGTTGATCCTGTGAATCGAGTATGAAATCGAGTGAAGGGGCAGCATCAGTGGTCACTGGAACATGATATGATGCGGTAAGGGTGATACAAAACCCTTCACGGTGTCGAGGACGAAGGTGGCGGTGCACGACCGAATTAGGGCTTGCGCTCCTTGAGCTCTAGAGCTCGAATGCATGAGGTAGAGGAGAAGTGAGTAAGCGTACAGAGTTGGAAAGGACGAGGTGCAGCTCGGGGTGTCCTATTTATAGCTGGAGAGGGCAAAGATAGTCAAGAAGAGCTCGAGCACGTGCGAGCAACCAGCGGAGTTCCTTGACATTGTACGGGCAGGGATGGCTTTGGTCGGGCACAGGAATGAGCGCGGAGTGAAGGCAATGTGACAAGGTAGGTATGATCGATGGCAAAAACCGTGGGCGGCGAGGGAAACAGTGGGCGCGGTGGAGCTCTCACGAGCGTGCGCTAGCGCTGCCGCGCTGAGGTGGAGGAAGAACCCTGTGGGCGGGGCCCACAGGTCAGAGAGAGGGAGAGAAATGAGTTAGGTTTAGGATTTGTTTCCATTTTCAGCTAATTTATTGTCCAATTTTAAAAACTAGTTGTACGAAGTCCAAAATTAATGAAATTTTTTGTGTAGGTTTCTGACCTTATGCAGTTTCTCTTATAAAAATTTCAGAGATTTAGGCCTTTTGTGAAATTCTACAAAAAATGTAGAAGTTTCTGTTTTGTGCTTTTGTAGTTATTTTTCTAAACAAGATTTCATATAAAAACCTTTTGTGTATTATTCCTGGGATAATATGCCCAAAATAATTTTCTCAACAAATATATTTTCTTTTTTTTATATATATTTCCTTTTTAGAACATTTTTAGTTGTAGTTCAAGTTTTGCTTTTGTTTTAAATTCAAAAACCAAATTCAACACGACAAAATTCATATGCAATTGATCAAAGTGATTTTCCTAATGCATTTATATTACATAATCCCAGAATTAGGATTTTGGGATGTTACAATTTGCCACTACTAAGCATTAAATACTTGAGATTTGCCACTATGGGCGAATTCCGCTATTTCCAAATCTTTTTTGGGCTGAAATTCACTGTAAAATGTCTATTTTGCACTCACAACTGGCCGGGTCTAGCCAAACCCCATTCCCCCTGCTCGTGACACGATTGCAAAGCACAGAACCTATTCACTCCCGAGTAGACCTAGGACTTAGGCCATGCTTTTCCGGGCCAGCTCAAGGCTAGATCAGCACAACACACCACGTGACGGGCCGGGCTGACCCTATGAATACGGCCCGTCGGGCGGCATGACATGGCATGGCACGACCAATTGGGCCGTGCTCGGGCCAGGCCAGCATGAAAGAGGCCCAGCCTCTCCCGTCCTGGCCCAATCTCTCCCCTAGTCTGGCCCAACCAATCCCTCCCCCCATCTTGGCCCAACCCCACTCCCAGCCTACCCCCATCCCCAAGCCACCTCCTTGCTCCCAATCCCCTCCCTCTCTCTCCCCACGTGCTGCTAGCCGCCGCCCGCCCTCCAGCCGCCTCCTCTCCCCTCTCCACACTCACCACGGTCGATGCCCCCTTCGCTGCCGCCAACACTACCACCTCCTCCTCGTCCTTCTCACCCCCTTCGCAAACACGCGTCGTGGCCAAGGTAGACGGAATTCTTTGCCGGCGTCCGGGAAGAGTTGACCATGACAAGGGGAACGAGCATGGATGGCGGAGGTGGCGCACGAGCGTCTTCATTTTTCTAGGAGGCGACGGCCGTCGCCTTCCCGGGCAACGCGGTCCTCGTCCTCGGCCTCGTCATCGTCAAGGTCGCCATCTCGCTCAAGACCAGGCCTGGGCCAGCATGGCACGATGGCGGCCCGTCGTGCCCTAGGCCTCGCCGGAGGCGACTCGTGCCAGCACGACAAGGCACAGCACGACGAGGTGGCCATGCTCGACCAAAGACGACCGACTGAAGCGATCGTGCTCGTGCTCGTGCTGGCGCGGCAAGACTCAGCTCATCGTCCGAGTCCCGACCCACCCCATCCCATCATCTCCTCTAGCCCTGACGCTACCACAGCAGCAAGCCGGACAAAGATAAATAAGGATCATGTCGAATTGATCAGAAGACTTGCAAGTGACTGCACGTTGCAGTGCCTTTCTCTTCGCTGCCCATAATCAAAATTCAGAAACTATAAAAAGTGTTTATGCACTTTCGTAAGATCCATGCGTGTGTTCTCATTTTGCATAAACTTCAGACAAGATCCACTCTTCCTCTTAGAAGTAGGCCTTCTCCTACCTAAATTAGCAATATGGTATTAAACTTTTCACCACTTGTCACGTGCATAAAAGAGCCTTTGGGATTTATTGGAATTTCAATTTGGGCCCAAAACTCTAACAATTACCTTTGGCCTACGACGCGTGGGAGGAGAGGCATTACTCGACAGTGATCAGTAGATGGATATTAAAAAGGGACCGATTTTTTTTTAAGGTGGACGATCGCTCACCAAAGTATGGTGATGGCTGATGCGATCGAGTAAAGAGATAAAAATTGGCAAATGAAAAGAAAAAATAAAACAATAAAGAGGATAACGAGATATGTACATAGAGATACAAACAGGACGGATAATTTCTGCCCATTCGACCAACCGAAAATAAAAGAAGGGATAAATATGTATCCGTCGCTGCGAGGAGGATTATCGCGGGAAGGAAATTACCGGGAAGCCCTCAATCCTCCTCAGTCTTCGTCTTCATCTTACTGGTTCTCGATCCCCTCCTCCTCCCCCACTCTCGCCTCTCTGCGGCTGCGAGTGCGAGCTGCAAGGGGTAAGGCCGGCCGGCCATGTCTTCGTCATCCTCCTCCGCCCTGGCCAAAGCCAAGTCCGCAATCGGTTCCCCATCCGGATCCACCGCTAAATTCGAGGTACCTACCTTCCTCTCTCTCTCCCTCCCTCTCTATCTATCTAGTACTACTAGTATAATTCTTCTTTTTAACTAGGAATCGTTCGGATCCTGTCGACGCGCGTGCGTGCCTCGGATCTTCCCTTCTCTTGCTTACATCTGCATCTATCTATCTATCTATGCCCAAATCGAATTGATGCTACGATTCCCATTCATGGGGAATGCTTTTATACTACACCCTGCTGGTTTTGTTCCTCGATCTGTACATTTTGGATTGGAATTAATTAATTCATTAGTATTGTTGGATATGGCAAGCTAGTGTTGATGGCCTTGTCTTGCCAGTGAATGGGACTCCCTCTACTGCACTGTAGAGCAATCCGTTTCGTTTCGTCTCGTTGCATTGGCAAATTAACATCTCCTCTCCTCTTATGGCAAATTAATTAATTAATTACAAAGCTATCTAAACTGCTTTGACTAGCTCACAAGAAGATCTCATCACCTGAGTTGCCAATACGAGAGATACCGCTCCATAGGGTAGGAAGATAGGATATAGTAGTTGGGACTCATGGCTGCTCTTCTCCTATGTATTACTTACTATACGCGCCTTCTGTTTGTGTGCTTGTAATTAAGGAAACCACTACTGGTACTCATCTAAATCTTACTTTACACAGTCTAAAGGCAAATCCTTCTCAGCAAGCTCGTCCAGGGCAAAGACCACCACCAAGCGAACAACCACCAGAGGCAAGGCTGAGAAGAAGGTCTACTCCCTGCCTGGCCAGAAGTTTGATCCTCCTGAGGAGGTGCAGTGCATGCACGCCTCTCCCTTGCTCCGCTCCGCCCTTTAATTGTTCAGTCTCAGTTTCTACCTATGAATGAATCTGATGCAATCTTTCCTTTGCTTGATTTGTGGCAGAGAGAACCTCTCAGGATATTCTATGAATCATTGTCCAAGCAGATACCCTCCAGTGAGATGGCTGAATTCTGGTGCTCCTCTTCTTTCCAATTTTCCTAATTAAAATGCACAATTATTTTCTCTCACGGCTAGATTGCATCCTCAACTTAGTGAGCACTACATAATATATTAATGGCCTTCTGTTCTGCTGCTACAGGGTAAGGTTGATGGTTCAGCTAATGTAGAGCTTTCTTGTTATGCGTTAAGCTCCCCGTTTCATTTCTAGATGTAAAACCATATCTCTTATTTTCATGAAGGGGACATGGTAATATATATAATGTCTTTCAGGTGTCAAAGTAGGTAGGATTCAGACGGTTATGCTAGGAATAGTAGGCTGAGTTCATAACAGCTGGCCATTAAGAAACAAATATTTAAGAGATGGGACAACTTAACTCTAACATTCCAAAACAGTTGTTCCCCTCGTTTTAACAGAAGTTCAGGCATCATGTTAAGGAAAGAAGGATAAGAAATGGCAACAGAGATGTTTGTAAGTTGCAATGCACTTACTACAGGACTTGTACATTAGTATAGGATTAAGAGGTAAACATCCTAACATGGCCTAAGTAAGTCCAAAACCAATCCCGTTTGTGACAAACAGGCAGTCAGACACGTTATTTGGATGAACATAAATATAGTAACCATTTGAAAAGAAATGTAAATGAGGTGAAAGAAAGGTAAAGGACAAGTTTGTGGATAAGAGGGTGCAAGGAACTTAACTAGTTCATATTGTTTAAGATAAAATGGTTCCAATAAAAAAAAAAAATCCCCACAACAGCATAAAGAGGTGTAACATCTTACCCTTCTCGCATGTCTAAAACTAGAAGTACGGGTGGAAAGATTCTTATATTTCCTTCGTACTAAGAGCGTAAGAATTTACGGTCAACAGTTAATGCTAGTTGTTCTGTTTCTTCTCTTTGCCTTCCTTTTTGTTTTTCATCCAAAAGAGGGGGCAAAAGAAAAGATGCCTTTATTAATATTTAGTGACTGCATGCATGATTTGTATATCATGCTATCCACTAAGCGATGCTGCAAGACTGCAAGATTTCTTCTCAGATTGTGAAGTATTTCTGAACGAAAATTGTGTTGACATCTTTTGTCTGTTCTAGACCAAGTTATTCTCATGTTACCTCACATGCAAAATACATAACAGGTTAATGGAGCATGGGTTGTTATCTCCAGAGAGAGCAAAGAAAGCATATGACAGAAAGCAAAAGCGGCAGCAGCAAATACGATTGGGGACCCCAATTAAGTCCAGTGTAAAGAAAGATAAACCTGAAAGTTCGAAGAAACCAGTCACATCGAACAATGTGGATTCAAAGGCAAAGAAAAGAGTTGATTACAGCGATGACGATAATGACTTCATTGTAAAAATGAAGAGATCCAAGGGATGATATACGAGACGGATTTGGCATAGTTTTCAGATGGCAGAATGAGGTAGCTGCGCTCAATCCTACAAGAACCAATGCGTTCAATCCTGCGATCAATCTATTTGTCGTCAATATTTGAGTATAAAGAAAAACAAATAGACATTCTTTACAACGGTAAAATAAATGTCATATTATCGGGGAGCATTCTGTTTGTTTTTTAGGGACATGCACTTTTCTGGAACCAAAAAAAGATAGGTTAGTCATGCTGTTGTCTTGTGCTATTGTATTTGTACCTTCAATAGGTAAGGTTGGCAAGTTATTTGGGTTGTTCTTGCGTCGGAAATGGTAGTGTTATATATGGTGAAGTTTGTTTAGAAAGATATTTTGTGCACAGCACTAACAAACACGTACGTCCTTGACATGGGGATCACTTGTTTCACTTCTGACTCGTGTGGATGTTAATTAGTTCGGCACTATGCATCACGAGCTGTAGATGCATTATATAATGTACGTGCACACACATATATAGTACATAATTACATACAGATCGATACGCATCTTCTTAATTTTGCGGGTAGCAAAGACAAGCTTCAGTTAATAATGGAGTGACCGATGATCAGTAGAGTAGAGGGAAACGCAAACTTAGGTTAATCGCAAGACCATGGACGGACGGACGGACGGAATAAGCGTCAAACAGAAAATGGATGGATTGGATTCAGTCGCGATGGTTAGGGGAATTGTTTAGCTGATGGTTAAGGCACTTGTCCTTCCTGAACCTGATCTTCTCGGCCATGTGGTCGAACTCCCAGATGTGCTCCTGCATGAGGACGTTGCCGATGATCGCCGGCCCCTGCACCAACCGCCGGAACGCCAGGCACGCCACCCCCGGCACCACCTCCGGCATGACGATGCTCTTGGCGTCCGGCTCCAGCCTCGCGCTGCCCTCCAGCTCCACCACCAGCTTGGGTATCGTCACGTTATGGGCCGGGTCCACCCCGTCGCCGGCGAAGGTCCAGTTGTAGCAGAACTCGAAGCCGGGCACGTCGGTCATCCTCTGCAGGTGCGCCAGGTGCCTGTCCAAGGCCGTGGTCACCGCGGCGTACGCCGGCGGGAGGAGGCCGGTCACCGAGGTGCCAGTGTCGAGGACGACGCCGGCGCCGATGATGGCCTGGTCCCACACCTCCGGGGGAATGCCCAGGTTTTTGCCGCCTACGACGATGCCGGTGACGCGGGCGCCGTAGGCGACTATGTCGGGGTTGTAGATGAGCGGGGTCTCCATGGTGGCGGGGCCCTTGACGGCGGGGTTGGGGCCGAAGGTGAGGTAGCTGGAGGCGTTGCGGCCGCTGGCGGTTGCGAGGAGGCAGAAGGAGAAGCGGGCGCCGAAGCGCTTGGCGGCGATGATGCCGAAGGAGATCTCGCTGTTGCCGAGGGAGAGCACGCCGTCGTGGGAGTCGACCGCGCCGCCCGCCTCGAAGGTGGAGCAGCCGAGCACCAGCCCCGGCAGCTTGGCCATCCGCCCGCCGGACAGCGCCACCGTGGCCTTCTCCTGGCCGTAGATGCCGCTGGTCGTCGTGCCGTCCTGAACCCTGCACGCATTTGCATTGCCATTACCACCGTAGTTATTGATGGAATAGCTAGGTAATCCGTACCGCGTACGTGCAGTGGCAGTGCAGGTGCTTACATTTGGTAGTAGGTGCATGAGGTGGTCTGGTTGGGGCTCTCGCAGGTGGTGTAGGGCAGGCGGCCGCAGACCGGCTGCGAGCAGCGGTACCTCCGCCACGACGACGACAGCGCCGGCCGGTACCAGTTCTTGATCACCTTCACGGGCGCGCCCTCCGCGTCCAGCGACAGGGTGGTGGTCGTCGCCGACTGCTTCTGCACGCGGGGCCGCCCGGGGTGCTTCCCCTTCCGGCGGCGCAGCCGGCAGTTGATCCAGGTGAGGTCGTTGGCGGTGTCGAGCACCAGGTTGTAGGGGAGCGCCGGCGTGCCGATGCGCACGGACACGATGTACATGCCGACGTGCGCGATGTTGACGGCGCTCCGCATCGGCAGCTCGAACATGGACGTGTTGGACATGACGTCCGGCACCTTGGACGACTCCCACGCCTGCCTCCTGCCATTGCCCTCGCCCTCCGCGCTGTTGCGGTCCATCACGATCTGCCGGTGCCGGAGAAGGTCCTTGGCCTCCATGGCGCGGTAGTGCTCGCGCCGCTCCTCCGCGGAGTCCGGCACCAGCGGCGGGGAGACCTGGAGGTGGAAGCTGCCCTCGTCGGTGGCGTCGTCAGTGGACAGGGCCAAGCAGAGGAGGCCATGGAGGAGGAGGAGGAGGACGACGACGACGACGGAGCTGCCCTGCATCTCGACGCCTCTTCTAATACAGTTAATCTTGCTAGGCTAGGCTAGGCTAGGCTAGCTGCTCCTTAATTGTATGTAATGTACTTGTAGGAATTAAGAAATGAAATTGTGCTAGCTAGCTATTGCTGCTTCCATGCATGAGTCGATTGATTGCCGTCTAGCTTGCCCCGGCCTTCAATTCTTCCTTCCCTAGAATGCTTGCTTGTTCGTGCGCATGGTGATGCATGGTGGCCAGGCTTGATTTGTGGGGGTGGCCATGAGCTCTTTCAGGATGCATCCCCTGCTATAATAGGATTAGCATGCAGCAGGCCATCTAAGCAACCACCGATACTCTTGGAAACCACGCATGCATCTCTGCTATAACACTGCACGTTTACAACTGCATCTGCATGCATGTAGAGAATTAGACAAACGTGGCATGCAGCTGGATTATATATCGATCATTGTATGTACAATGACAATGACAGGGTGGAGATAGAATATGAACAGGCCACATCGGTTGACAGATTTATGGGCCTGCGGTACGAATCCAGGCCGAGGCTTGAGGCATGTGCAATCGGTCAAGGGATCGATGAACAGATTTATCCGCTTATTGGAGGACCACGAGCTAGCAGCATCAGCTTCCCCAAGCATTGGCATTGGCCATTGCGGCAGCAGCAGCAGCTGTTGTTTCGTCGACTTGTCGCTCCATCGCGCAGTATCAACCGCGCGGGCGGCTAGATGCCAAAACCTGAGACGGCGCTGTCTGCATATGTATGCATTGCCACCTTATGCATCAAAAGGAGATGCATGTATGCCTGCTTGTCGCCGATAAACTCCAAAAAAAGGTTCAGAAAGAAAGACGGACCAGGACTTGTAATTCGATCCCTCGCGCGTCTCTTGCATTCAGCAGCTCGTCTTAATTACTGATTGAACCGCTAGGCCGCCGTGGAACCTTACATCTGATCAATCAATCAATCAATTAATGTTATTTTCAGTAACAATTAAGCCTCAACAGTATACTCTACATTAATATACTCGTACCGCATGGATGCATCATGCATGCATCAGTAAACCGTATGTATGAATCTACAAGTGCTTGATGTGATCGAGTTTGCAGCTGCTAAAATACAATGGCAGGTCACGAGTTGGGGGAATAATTAGCAGTGCTTTAACAACCGTAAGAAGTAGCTAGCAAAATGAATTGTCCTTTTCAGTCCCAGGTCAAAGTACCACCTTGCTGGTTGATGGGAGGTATGATCAACATATAAACCATTAGGGTGCAGTGGCAATAAACACTTAGTTAACTACTTTGCATGAGGGGACTAAGTAAAATGCAAATGTGTTGTTGCGTGTGCGTAGTCTATTCCGTCTCGGACTAGGCCAGAGCCTGTTTGTATCCTAGGGCGTCACAAATGGTATCAGAATCGACCCTTGTGGTTACACGTGCGGGTCAGGGGCACGGCCATATGGCGCATGACGCGAGTGACCCCAGATGAGTGTACACATGGTATGTCATATGTACTAGCACTTGACACATTGACATGTGCAAAGAGGGAAGATCCTGGTCATTTGTTCCAGTGTCGATATGTTCCGACGAGGACCCGACCCAATAGAAGGATGAATTGAGTTCATGTAGGGGCATGAACATGGGAGTGTTGGGACTTAGAAGTTTAGTCCCACCTTGCTAGTTGAGAAGAGTTGCACCAACACATAACCATCGTTGCCAAATGCATTTCAGTCCCCAGGTTAACCCTTTAAAGCGAAGTGAGGATGAAAGCGTAAGCAAGGTTAGTGCGTGTGCATGGTTTATTCCGAGTGGGAGTGGGCCTGAGCCGATTTGGACCCTAGGACGTCACTAATGGTATCAGAGCCAACCCTCGCGGTTACACATGTGTGCGGGTCAGGGGTGCGGACATATGGTGCATGGCGCGTGTGGGCCCATATGAGTGGTCACACGGCATGTCATATGTGCCCAACTTGAAGCATGGACGTGTGTCAAAGAGGGGATATCCTGGTCATTTGCCCCAGTCTGGGTATGTTGGTCCAATGAGGATGTCAGGTTCTTTGAGGGGGTGTGTGTGATGAACTGACCCAAAATGAGTTGAATTGAGCCCATGTCATATGGTCCATGTGTGTGTGTGTGCATTAGTGTGGTGTTTAGTACCACCTTGCTAGCCTAGGTTGAGAAGCATCAACATATAAAGCCACTTGAGTCCAAACCACAAACACAAAAGCGTAAGCAGGGTTAGTGCGAATCATGGTTTATCCGGCGTGCGGGTAAGCCTAAGCCTATTTGGAGCCAGGGCGTTACAAATGGTATCAGAGCCGACCCTTGTCGTTACACGTGCGTGCGGGTCAGGGGTGCAAGCATATGGCACATGGTGCATGTGGGCTCAGATGAGTGGTCACACGGCATGACATATCTGCCGGACTGGACACATGAACGTGTATCTTGCTCATTCGCCACAGTTTGAGTATGTTGGTTCGATGAGGACATTGAGTTCTTTTGCGTGTGTGTGTGTGTGTGTGTGTGTGTGTGTGATGACCAAACCCAAAATGAGTTGAATTGAGTCCATGTGATGTGGCCCATGAGTGTGTGTGTGTGTGTGTGTAGTGTTTAGTACACACCTTGCTAGTCTAGCTTGGGAAGCACTAACATATAAGGCCCCTTGTGTCCAAACCATAAACCCCCCGGGTTAACCCTTTTACACAAAGCGAGGACAAAAGCGTAAGCATGGTTGGTGTGAGTACGTGGTTTATTCGGCATGCGAGTAGACCTAAGCCTGTTTGGAACTAGGGCGTTACAGAGATGATTTGCTGCTGCATGTCTTGGCCTCGTATGTCGACAAGGACCCATAAAAAACAGTAGCACATACATATATACATGCACCCCTACATGGGCTTATACTAGGCCACATCAGCTTATCGAGCTATGTTTGTATGGCTTCAGGGCCCTCTTTGGCGAGCTTTAAGCTAGTTTCAGCTTCAAAAAAGTCGGAAGCCCCCCTGAACAGTATGGCTTCGAAGTAACTTATCGATTAAGCCAAAGCCAAAGCAAGTCCAGACCATCTTATTGGGCTTTTGCGGAAGGGGTATAAGTATTTGCCACTAGAAGTTCAACATATTTACCCACCAAATGTCACTGGTTAAATAGTCCCCCATCCATTCGATCCTGAGCCTCATCCTCCACTCGGACACCCCCATTCCTCCGCTCCCATCACCCCTAGCCCTAGGTCATGCCGCCGCCGCCCAAAGCCTCTCACCGATGCCCGCCCCTAAGTCGCGCCAATGCCACCGAAGCCCCCTCCCTAACACCTACCCCCCAAGTCACGCCGTTGCCACCTGAAAGTCCTTCCCCTAATGCTCCAACCCGTCTTTCCTGTCGCACGAAGGCCCCTCCCCGCCGCCCGGCCCCAAGTCTGCACCGCCACCACCCGAAGCCCCCTCCCGGACGCTGGCCCCCAAGTCGCACCGCCATCGCCCGAAGGCCCTTCCCTGACACCCCAACCCCTCTTCCCCGTCGCCCGAAGACCCCTCCCCGTGTAAGATCGAGGAGGCCGACTAGAGGGGGGTGAATAGGCGTTTTAAAAACTTCTATGCGCTAAAACCAATTTCTAATGCGGAAGCTAATACAAATACGGTTTTGCACAATTAAAGCCTAAATCAACTAGGTTCAACTAAGTGCACCAACAATACAAGTCTATTGATAATAATCAATCAAGCATGGACTTGTAAGCAATTCAATTTAAGCAATGTAAATGATACTATTGCAATCATACACAATGAATAAGTAATTTAATGCAAGGTATATAAATTGCACAATGTAAAGCAAGCATTCATACACAATGAATGTAAATACAATAGTAAGGCAATAGAGATCACACCACAAAGACACATCGATGTTTTACCGTGGTGTTCGGAGACTTGCCGGTCTCCCCTAGTCCACGTTGAGGGAAACCCAAACTAATTGGGCCGACTCCACAAATTAAGCCTTCCTCTGAGGTATCAACACCTCGCTCCACTAGAGTTGCTCTTACTCTACTCCGGAGATAGCGAGCACCAAGCCACTGACAAACACCGGGCCTTTTCACAAGCTTCATTTTAGAAGATCACCGGAACACAATGCCTCCACGCCGTCTAGGTGTCGACAAACACCAAGAGTAATAAGCCAAGCCCCTTGCTTGACTCTCACCGAGTGCAACACATGCACAATTGGATGCTCAATCCAATTCTAGTTGCAACACATGCAACTAGAACCTCTCTCTTTTGCTCACAAGGTGCAACATATGCGCAATTGAGTGGAGAAGCTCACACTAGCTCAAGAGAGTGAAATAGGATGCCAAAGATTGTCTCTCAACTGGCCAAAGTGGGTATTTATAGCCCAGACACAAAAACTAGCCGTTGGGAGCTGAAATCAGCAAACTCAACTGAAATGCGGTCATACCGCACTCACAAGAGCCGGTACTACCGTTTTTTACTCAACGGTCGGAAAGGGTGCATTAACGGCTCAAAAACAAGCCGTTAAAATTTGGTGCGGTACTACCGCAGTTATACAGGTGGTACTACCGTTCTGCGGTACTACTACTGTTATAAGGGCGGTACTATCGCAATCCATTTTTTAGCACAGACGACACTTGGTAAAAAGGTCATAACTTTTGACTCTGATGTCGGAATTGAGTGATCTTGGACTCTATTGAAAGCTTATTCAGAGGGCTACACAACCCACCTATTTGATTGATCTCAAACACATTTAATCAAATCAAAAAGCACAACTCAAAAGAGCCACTACCATGGTCTAAGTCCAAAGAAATAGTAACAAGCAATCTTAGACCATGTCAAGGGAATACACATGAATCTTAACCATTTGCAAACTTAGATCATGCCAAAATGAGTAGGTATATGGACTTCAATCATTTGCAAAACACACTTGCAAAGTATAGTCACATGTTACAAGGATTAAATGCATGATCAAGAAAGAGCGTCACATGTCGGCAGAGCGGCTAGAGGCTACCAAGAAAGAAATAGCCAAGCTACTAAAGACGGGAGTCATTCGGGAGATCAAGCACTCTGAATGGCTGGCCAACCCCATTCTGGTACAAAAGAACACTAGCAAATGGCACATGTGCGTCGATTTCACCAACCTCAATAAAGCACCCCCGAAGGGTGATTTTCCTTTACCCCGCATCGACCAACTGGTGGACACCACTTCGGGCTGCGAGCTGATAAGCTTCCCGGACGCCTACTCCGGATATCACCAGATATTCATAGCCAAGGAGGACAAACCGAAAACCGCCTTCATCACCCCCTATTGGCACCTATTGCTTCACCCGCATGCCTTTCGGCCTGAAAAATGCGGGGGCAGGCTTCACCCACCTCATCACGAAGGTGCTAGCTGGGCAACTTGGCCGCAACGTTGAGGCATACATCGACAACATAGTGGTCAAAAGCAGGCTCACGGGTTCCCACACAGCGGACATGCATGAAACCTTCGCTAGCCTCCGGGCGGAGGGGGTCAAGCCCAACCCAGAAAAATGCGTCTTCGGTGTAAAAGCGGGAAAGCTCCTAAGATTCCTTATCTCCAAAAGAGGCATTGAGGCTAACAGAGGCATTGAGGCTAACCATGAGAAAATAGAAGCCATCCAAGAAATGGAGCCCCCCACAGCGCCCGAGAGGTGCAAAGACTAATGGGACGCCTCGCTGCCCTCGACCGATTCCTATCCCGCTCCGCGGAGCGGGCCCTCCCCCTTTTCAAGACAGTCCGTGGGGCGGAGCCGTTCTGGTGGACGACGGACTTCCAGATGGCATTAGAAGAGCTCAAACAATACCTCACCCAACTAACAAGCCTAACCAACCCAAAGCACAATGCGGACCTGCTGTTGTACCTTGCCGCCGCCTCCTCAGCAGTTAGCGTAGTCCTCGTCCAAGAGCACAACAGACAGCGTCCGGTGTATTACGTATCGGAAGCCCTGCAAGGGGCCAAGATCAGATACACAAAATTGGACAGGCTGGCATACGCCCTGTTCATGGTTTCGTGCAAACTACGACACTACTTCCTAGCGCACGCTATCACGGTCCCAACATCTTGCCCGCTCGCACTGATCCTACGAAACAAGAACGCTTCGGGATGAATAGGCAAATGGGCCACCGCGCTGGCGTCCTTCGACATCACCTTCGCGGCGTGCATAGCCATCAAGTCACAGGCTCTCGCCAACTTCGTCGCCGAATGGACCCCCTAGTTTGAGGAACATCCATGGACAATCTACATCGATCAAATCATCAATTTTCACTGCTTAGTCGTAGATTGGAAAGCTGGAAATAAGGCCTTTTTTTAGATAATAGAAGTACAGCTCCCGGTCTCTACACCAACTAGGGATACACACAGCTATTACACAACTATCAGTTAAAAACTTAAAACAAAAAACGGCCAAAAGCCAACAATGACAAACAAATTATCATACAAAGACTAGCCTAAAAACAAGACCACCTAGCCCCGCCTCCAACCAGGAGATCGTCCACACGCGAACAGTAGCTACGCAACAAAGAGATGATGATTGGTCAGTCTCCGTAGCAACGCCTCCAAGAAGGGACACGACTCACATTGTCGTCGCCGGATCCAACTAGCGAAGGTCAGATCAGGAGTTTTTATTCCGAAGCTCACGTACCAGTTCTCCAAAGCAACGCCTTCAAGAAGGTAACGCTGCTCAGGTCGACGTTGTTGCCGGATCCAACCAACAAAGGTCAGATCAAGAGTTTTCACTCTGGATCAAAGGTATCAGTGCTCCAAGACCACGTCACAGCATGACCTCGTCACTGGATCCAACCAATGAATGTCAGATCGTCAAGATGACGTCCACAACATCCCCAATGGCCAACCGCTGCCAGCACCAAAGGAAGACGGCGTCCACCGTAGCCCACGCGTCGGCCGGTTAAAAGCCGCCCACCAGGGAGGAATCGAGCGCCGTACAAGCCACCGCCACCAAGCCGTCGTGATCTCTACCAACTGCGCCAAATCTGGATCTGCACCGTGCCACCTCCGTCGTCATCCATCAACGAAGGCGTGCCGCCGAAAGAAGCCGGCGGAGAAGGGTCCCGGATCACCACGCCTGAAGACGAGCCGGCAGAGAAGGCCCCAGATCTAACCTCGACGAAAGTCCACACCGTTGAAAATCAGCAGACAGATGTTGGTTGTTGGGAGCGTGATGCAGATCAGGCATCACCACCGAGGAGAAGAAGTCCTGCCGCCGCTGCTGGCCAGCCGACGGCCGCTGTCGACGGCGGTGAGGAGGAAAGGAGGAGGAGATGATGGTTTGTTTGGTGGTGGCTAGGGTTTTTATGAGGAGAATATGTATTAGCTTCCAGTTCCAATACATGAAGTCCACTGACTGGCTGATGTGCTATCTTACTCAACTTGCATTTCCTATCTATACAGAGAACCTGTAAATTCAATCCTGCATTTCTCCAATATCATCATGCCCTTGTAGAATTCCTTTGTACTCACATTCCGTCACTGCGAACGTCAAGAACATCATTCATGGAAGCGATGGCCCGGAGACAGCAAAGGCTGAGATTGCTCTCTGGTTTGAGACCAGGGAGCTTGTCTCTTTACACCAGTACCGCGGAAAAGTGGATCGACGGGGCGAACTAACCGGTGAATGACGTTTCGTTTCGTTTCGTTTTGTTTTTGTTTTTGTTTTCTTCTCCTCTCCCGTTCCAGAATTTGCCTATAGACCACGGCAGTGTGTAAGAAAGTTGCGATGGTGACCCGTGAGCTGGGTTATGCCCATGTGATCTGACGCAATAAGGCCTGAAGAATTGTACCTTGTAATGTAGAGCGTGCACTGAGTAATCGTGATGTTTAAATCAAACTATCACCTTCGGCCATGTGATCGGGCGGATGGTGATGCCCATTGTCATAGCAACACGCCAGACAGTATAAAAAAAAAAAGGAATCCGGTCACCACGAGGGGACCGGGAATCCTCTAAAGAGAGAACCGGTGTTAAGAGTAGTGTGTATTTATTGTCTTGAAAAAAATACTTCTGTTTAGATGATGGGTGGGATGGCTATTATAGCCTTCCGACCAAGATATATAAGATTACAGATTTACTCCTAAAAAAACCACATGACTATAGAGGTCGTATATGTTTTTCCTTCCTCTATGCGTAGCCTTCGTTCTATAGTGAACCCACCTGGTCTTATCCATCCTGTTGGTACGCTCGGTCCACCGGTGCTCTTCTCCTTTCGCACCGTGCGGGGTGCCCTTGGGCCGAGGGGCCCCGAGCACCCTTCGGTGCCACGAGGTGGCCCCGGATGTCTCCTCATTCTTGGATCCGTGGTGCTCTCGACAGTCTTCGGGTGGCCTTCATGCCTCCTCCGGCGTCTCCCTGAGAGTATGTCTGGTGCTCTCCGGAGGTCCCTAGCCGCGCCTCCGATTGTGGGTCCTCATGGGCCCCCTGACGGCTTTGCACGCCCTTCAAGACTCTCCCGAATGTCTACTTGGTACCCTTGGAGGTCCTCGCCACGTCTTCGGTCCGTTGGCCTCAGGGGCCTTTAGACCGCCTACGACACCCATCTTTTGATCTGTTTCTGTTCCCCAACTCAGAGCTATCCTGCAATTCCCTGCTCTCATGATAGCCATTGCTGACTGTCCATTTTTCTATTCGTTTTCGGGTATGTGGGGTGCGAGTCTGCGAGATGCTCTTTTGGGGTTAGAGGATTGGGCATTGTGGCAGTCATAATCCAAAGCTCTCTCCTAACGTACTGTCGATCCACAGAATTTTGTTTACTGATACATGACTCCGACCCAAAATAGTTTTGCGTCTTACACCGTTGGAAGTTGAAACCGATAGTCCAATTTCCTGTACTGAAACTCGGTAGCTTGACAAGTTTTGGCAGCGCCTGAAGACGGAAGAGAACATTCTTCTCTTTTTGACAACGTAGAGAATGGAATATTTAAGCAGCAAACTCTTGACATTTTACGAGAGGCATCAGCGATCATCAGAAGAGCGCACTGGTAATATTAAGATTACATGCCAAGCAAGAGGGGAGCCGAATTTTATTGTTTTTCTTCAAGCCTTTGTACAGGGGCCTTCAGCTCTCCACTCCCTTGCAGCAGCAAAGGATCATATATTATTACACAGTGGGGGAATAGAACGCGACCCGAAGAGAGGAGATTGGTTGAGCAACTAAATTAATTCCGACGGGCTACACAGCAGTGCATCTCCACCTCCGTTGTAGAAGGCGATGCACCTCACCTCGATCCCTAGAAGCTTCTAAAAAGCCAAATCTCCATCGGCCACTGGCAGCTCGAGTGGATTCCTTGCAAGCTTTGCAACCTCGCCGTCTACTTCCTTGGCTTCAGCATGTCCGATTCTTCAATCTTGGCGAACCTCCCTCGCACCCTTGGCTGGCTGTCTGCCAGAGCCTTCCTGCAAGCATACTGCGAAGATTGCAAACATTTATCAATGATCTAACATTCATCAGTTTTAGCCTCTCTGGTCCTCTTTTTTTTCACTTTGCGGAAAAGAGATTGAGAACCAGGGGCTTATACCTTGATCTTTCTGCCAAAGTTTCTCTTGAACTTCTTCTTTCTGTACCTGGAGAGCTTTTGCTTCCTTTCTTCAGTTTTCAGGTCACTGATGGTTACAAGCCTCTCACAAGATGTTTGAGCATTTGCTGAGCTCCCTGGTCGAGGGGTATTGGCACCAAGATTCTGTCGAAAAGTCAAAATCATAAGCGCAATCTGTTGAACACCTAGTCTGTAAATATAATGACCAATCTAAAAAAAGAGCTTTACATGATGCTACCTAAACACTTATCAGGATGACATGTGATTTCACAATTTTCTCCGTGCTAACCAGTATATCAAGCAGTTCGCTATACAAGTATCTATCAGATTTTCTATTTGCACATTCCTTGAACATAGAATTACGACAACTGGGCATGTGAAGAAAAAGGAATATCAATAGCTTGCATGTAAAAGTAACTTGAAAGAAAACTCACTACTGTGCAGAATGGGTATGTTTTGGATCAGCTAAAGTAGTGACCAAATCATTAAGAAAAAGGTTGCTTTGGGCAGAAATAGTAACATGTGAAATCAGTGTCATAGCTTTAACGGCCTTTGAGTAAAGCACTACAGTAAGGTTGTTCAATACAAGGGCAAAGGTTATGCTTTTAGTTTTGGTTTCTATCTCAGCATTTCTTTTCTCGACAGCTGTGTTTCAGAAATACTTTACACAGCCAGTGCTCTGTCTTCCTCATAATAATTCCATATATGTATACTGCAAGAGGAAAAGGAGGTACTCATCAAACCTGAATGTCTCCTTCGCTATAAGCTCTCCTCAACCCAAATGCTGCCTCAAAGTCCAATCCTTGGAAGTCCAGAAAGTTTGGCCTGGATGGTCCATTGATCCAATCTGCTGATTGCAGGCATCCAGAACTAACACTTTTCTGGAGTGAACATTCACGGACGGATGACTTGTCTTTCTCCATGGTCGGGAGTTCGATCTGTCCAAGAACTTCTTCAGCTTGTCTTGGGAGTTCTTCAACTTGCAGCATGGGAATCTTGACATCCAACAATTCAGAAATTGTCTCTTCGATCGCAGACTTCTCCATGAGTTCCTTCTCACACTCATATAATACTTCGCTTAAAAGAGGATCATTTTGGATGGCGCCAATATCTGCAACCTTGATAGTTTCATCCATTGCATTTTCACTACCAGACATCATTGAAATGGCAGCTGCAACCGGATCAAGGCTAAGCAGTGGTTCTTCAATGATGGGTTCTGGAGCTTTGAACAGGTCCCCTTCTCCTCCAAGGTCATATTCTGATACTAAGTATGGCTCTACCATGTTCCCCTGTTCAATAAAATAGAGTTGAGAACAATTTCCAATCTACTAAGTACCTAATTGCGATATCAGGATTCAGACTGTAAATATTAAAAGCTATGGCTCATTTCAGAGAATTTTGCAAGAAGCGGGAATCAGTCAAAAATGGTAGTAGGACAAATGAAAGTACCGAACTGTTCTTGTAAAAAAATGCTATATGTAGGCCAGCCAACCGTAATTAACATAGTTTCCGGTCGGTACAATGAATCACCACTGCCAATGCTCAGTTTTTCCCAAAAGTATATTCACCTGCTGAATAGACTAGGGCAATTCAGTACAGAAAACTGCAGTCTCAAGGGCCAGCAGTGCGCAGCTAAAGCAATAGACAGGTCTTTTGAGGGCGGAGACGTGTAAACGCTATGCTTGCAAGTAGCTAGCTAGCTGTTCTGTTCATGCACATGTCAACTTACAGGTCCCTATCATGGTCCCAGAGCATATGCTGATGGACAGGGGCATTCGATCAGCAACACAGCAGGGAAGGGGTGGCATCAGAAATCCTGGCCAACAACTGAAGGCTGAACCTAATTTGATCCCTTGGCTTGCTCCCTTAGCAGCGAAGGACAGACACTAAATATCTCAACCCGTGTCCGTGTGGCCTTTGTGCGACTAGAAAGATGTGAATGAGAATATTCAAGACAAAAGGAGATGAAAAGCTGAAACCACCATGACCAATTACTATTTTAGGATTTGAAACAAAAAAACGAGGGTCAATTCTAACGCAGCTCATATCTTAAGTCGTCGTTTATTCGATGTAATAAATCACAACTGATTTGGGTTTTTTATATGCTCATTTTATTTTGAGTGGTTAGGAAGCAATAGCAAAGCATCTCAAAGACAGAGAAACTAGCAGCAAGGAGTGCTGTAGTTTGGCCAGGTAGTAGTACTAAGGTTGTAGCATCAGTCATCTCAAATGTGTCTCTCCTCATGTTCTCTCCCTCATCAAGACAGGAGTTACAGCTCACAAGATTGTATGCTTTTATAGTGAATATAATAAAGTTGGACTTTTAATTTGGTGGTCATCTTGTCGGCGGTGCAAGTGTGAGGAAGGCAGTCATCTTTGGCAAAATTGCCCCTGTTTGTCTGAAACAGTTGATTTATGGTGATGAATGTACGCAACAAGAAGAGAAGAACCAACGAGGTATCCAATCCTAACGGAGGGCGATTTGTGCAGTTCATGTTATTATAAGAGGAAATTAGAAAGGAAACGGGAGGTTCTAGTTCACATGTACTCTTCCATTTTATTCCCCCGACAAGCTATCTATATCAAAGTGGGGGCGAAAAACAGAAAAGAAATGGAAAAAGAAAGCGACATTTCTATGTGAGTCGGCGGCAGCGCATAAACTGCCATTTGAAGAGAAACCCTCCCCTGAAGACGTTTCCAAATTGCGCGAGGCAGAGAATTTTTTTTGTTTCTTACACAACCCAGGTTGCATGCAACCCGAGGGAACTGAAACCGGAAGGAAAAGAAAGAAAGAAATTGTGGAGAAACAGCGGCGGCGGCAGCAGCAGCATGAAAATCCAGGAGAGGAGGAGGCCCCTCCCCAGAAAACGCTATCAACCATGTATGCTAGTGGACTAGTGGTGTTTATGCACGATTTGTTTTTTTTTTTCTTTCTTTCTGAAAAAGAGGCCAGAGGAGCCAGCCTTCCAAGAACCAAGAATCGTGAGATAGTGGAAGCTGAGGGTGGAAATCGCAACCATGCAAGAAAGATTGTAACTCACGAGGTGGGCGGCGATGAGCGGCATGTCGGCGGCGTAGATGCAGGCGTCGGCGGGTAGAGGTGGCGGGAGGAGAGAGTGGGCGGCGGGCGGTGGCTGCTGCGAGAGGGCCGGCGAGTAAGCGGCGAAGCCAAAGCCTGCGTCGGCGTACATGTCGTAGACGTTGGCTTCCCTTGGCTGTTTCGTACAGGCGATGGGGGAGGGGAGGGGAGGGGAGGGGAGGGAGGGAGGCGGCATCGGCCCTCGGCGGTGGGGCAAGGGTTTATATATATATATATATTATGATAGCAGGCGGAGGCGGAGGCAGAGGCAGAGGACTGACTACTGAGAGGAGGAAGAAGCCAGAGAAATGCGTGGTGGGCCCCAGCTGTTGCGGTCGCGGGGCCCACGCGCCTACAGCTGTTGCGGTGGGGCATCGTATTGTATTGTTGTTATTCTACCATACCCCCCTCGGCTCGGCTCGGCCCGCCCCGCCCATCCAGACCAGCAGTGAGGTGGGCTGCAGGCTGCAGCTCAACTCTCATCTCATGTCTGCTTCCTCCTCCACTCCACTCCATGCCTCTGCCTAAACATGCTTTGCGCGCGCGGTAATTCTAGGTAGATAGTAGTAACTCACTCACTCTTTTACCCTTGCTTGCTTGCTTGCTCGCTCATGCGTCGAGTCGTGGAGTACTAACTATCAAGAAAAAGAAAAAGGAAAACAGACAAGGCTAGCCTAGATAAGCTCCAACTTGCACTAGCGTTTTGTGTATTGAATAGAACGCCATCGATGGACAGTCCTGGCTGTAATTTCCCTTCCCTTGCTGTTACTAACTAGCGTTCATCGATCGGAGCGCTAGTTAGTGTTTAATCAACATCGCTATCAGTATCATCATCTACTCTACTACCCCCATGGTTTTGTTCTCTCTGTTTTCTTAGGTGATCTAGATAGATGCATGGATCATGGATGGCTCCCCTCCCTCCCTCCCTCTCAATATATAACCAAGAATTGAAGTAGAACCCCGGGGAGGATGCCTACATCAAGTGATCAGCGCCCAACCGGTACCAATTACATACTAGTAATAAAAGGTGGATGCCTAC
The DNA here is from genome assembly GCA_036346255.1 of Ampelocalamus luodianensis. Lineage (NCBI taxonomy): Eukaryota > Viridiplantae > Streptophyta > Magnoliopsida > Poales > Poaceae > Ampelocalamus > Ampelocalamus luodianensis. Next base: position 271,534 of record CM070626.1, read on the forward strand.
ATCAAGTGATCAGGTGAATCGCAACTGATTTTTTTTTTCCCCTTTGAAAAAGTCTGATCTGATCCATCCAACTAGAGACAGCAACCAACACTTGAAAACAGGAAAGCTATATGCTACTACTATATACTCAATTAATCAGCCCGTAGCTAGCACGCCGTCGGTACAAGCTAGTCGGTCATCGGAGAGTTTTAGTCATCAGTGTTGTCGTCTAAGGCAAATAGACAATCTTCATCTCGTTGGCCAAAATAGCATGCATGTCACAATATGCTTGAAATGACTATAGATATATTAAAATACAGTATGATTGGCAGCCAACAACTTGTAATAGGCCGGCCAATTAGCAGCACTACCGAACTGAGCCAATGTTAATTTCTTAGCTAGCCACTTTAATTAATCAGTTTCCACACGATGAGCTGGTAAAGGCGATGACCTAGTTCCTTCAATTAAGTGCATGCACTGCTTGTAAGAAACAAATTTAATTAGGGCTTGGCTTGGAATATACATGCTGTCCTCCAATCCATGACATCACGCGTTACAGTTTGTTCGGATTCCTGCACTGCACTAGCTACCTAGCAAGATGTTGTTGTACATATATTGATGATGCAACAAAGGGTGTTTCGATCTTTCGATAAGAGCGATAAGTTGATTTGAGGAGACGACTCTCACGATTCAATCATACAAGACTAATATGTATGCAATCACTGAACCAACTCCGAGATTGTTATCGACCTTGCTAGAAGCACTATCGACCTGACCACAAAGGTCTATTCCTACATGCAATCGAAGAACAAACAAGAACAAGGTAGATAAGCAATCTGAAATTACGAATAGGAATTAAGATTATATTGAAAAGTGGGGTTCCGAAGAACAATATCGCTGTTGTACTCGTCGAATAAGAGGACAATGTATAAAATAGCAAAGGTAAACTTCAATCAACAAAACCCGAATTAGCAGAGAGTGGCGGCTCCTATATGAGGCTTCGGCCAGGAGGTGGTGCCCTAGGGAGGGGGCGGCGGCCAGGAGGTGGGCGCCCTAGGGATTGGCGGCCAAGGTAAATGGGCTAGGCGTGGGGCTACCTAGGGTGACCGGCCACCATATGGGCCAAGTCGGTCAAAAGAGTACATAGCTCGTGGGCCAACAATAGGTGACGCAGCACCATAGCATATAGATGTAGTACAACCCGGTGAAGTAGAAGTAGCTCGGCTCGTAGGAGTAGAAGTAGCTCGACCCAATTGAAGGAGTAGGAGTTGGATTAGCCAGAGGTCCAATTGGGAAATACGGAAGTGAAGCAGCCGAAAGTCCAATTGAAGAAGATGTGGTTGAAGTAGAGGATGCAGTGCAGCGGGTTGAAGTAGTGGTTGCATCCCTAGGATTGATGTCATCATCCTAAGATTGGGATTACGGGACCGATGTGGTCTCTAGCCTCTCCAGCAGATTGAAGGAGAAAAAATTTTGGTGGAGGATTCGGGGCTCCGATACGAATTGTGAATTTGTGATGCCCCAGTCGAGCTAGGGGGTAGCTAACGATCGGAGCAACTCATTTTTTGCCAGAGATACGATCGCGACGAACTCTCAAGAAGAACAGGGATGAGAACCAAGGAACAGAGACTCTTTTAAACAGCCTACACTTACAATGACGAGTGGGCCCTCGGGGCTATGCACCCAACTCACGCACGTCGCTGCTGAGTGTAGACAACTCATCACAGCACACACGCACTCCACACTTGACCCCCACTATCGTTTGCTAGCTAGGGACTTCTCCTTGTCTGTCTTCTTCTTCTTCTTCTTCAGCGCATTCGTGCTTCTTGTGTCCGTCGCCATGGACAACCCTGATGATGGTGCTACCACAGCCTTGCACTTACTAAATGGGGCAAGCAACATGCAATGAAAAATACATGGTAAAGCTAGGAGAGGACACAACAATATTATTTATCTGGATTCTTTGTATATCATGCATCTCGAGGAGTCTCTCAGGGTCGATTGGTTAGCACCATAGATAGTGGGCTAGCCAACCCAAATTCGAATTCTCCATACTTAAATACGTTGTGAGTGGAAATAAGTCTTATCCTTCCACATCAGCATTTTTTTTTAATATATCATGCATCTCATCGATTTCCTCCTTTCAATTCAACGTGCGAGCTCGGCAAAGCCATGCAGTGTTATACTAGAACTGGAGGGAGGGAGAGCCAGCTAGCCTCATGTATTGATTCGCTGCAGACCGAGAACAATGTTCTTTAGCTAGGCTGGGTCACTATAGTAACCAGACTTGTCCAAATGGGTCGTATCTGTCGGCCCGGCCTGAAGCACGATATCGTTAACTCGGCTCAGGTGCGGCACGGCCCGACACACCGTGTCATACTTGGGCGGCAACTTAGGCCCAACGGGCTGACACGGTGAGCTCACGAGCCGACACAACAAGGCCCGTGAGCTCACCGTGTTGTGCTTGGGTAGACGGCTGAGCCCGTCGGGCTGTGCCAACGTCTGTGTGGTCAGTTTGGACACCTCTGTTAGAGTAAATGCACGCATGATGTATCCGTTGATCACTACTAGCTCATGATTGTGCTGTGCAGCTCGATGGCAGTGCAAGTTGGGAGGGTGGATTCTTGGCAGGAAACGAGAAATCACGAGGGGGGGAGGTGCAAGTGTGCATGAGAATGAGAATGACTGTAGGAGTGGGTGTGGGAATCTCTGGTGATGGTGGGCACTCCAAACTCTAGCGAGCTAGTGGGAATTCGTCGCCCTCGCCCTCACCTCACTCTGCACACAACCTAGCTAGAGTGCGCTGATCGACATGTGCCTGTCTCACTCCCAACTTGTCAGTTGCCAAAAGGTTCATTATATTCCACCTGACAGACAGTCGCTGATGCGCGGGTCACACCAGGAGACGGGGCCCACGTGTCATGGAGGCTATGGTCCTTAGGGGAATGTGTTGGTTGCTATCTATATATGACCTGTTCATGAGTGATGGAGGAGTAGCTACCTAGCTAGCTTGCATCAGGCTTTAGCTGTTTTTGGAATGAAGTGCTACCTTAGCTTAGCCCCTTGGCGATAGCAACGCGGAGTATATCGTGCATAGTGGCATAGTGGCTCAGATTCGTAATCATTTGATTCTGAATCGTTTGGTACGAAAAATGAGCTTATTTAGGTGTTTGGTTGGTTGAATGAACCAAACTGTTCGGGATGAGATGATTCAAGAAATGGAAATATTCTATGTTTATGTTGTATTATCCTGTTCGGAAAAAATCCGGAACCACACCTTTCACTCGAATTCCAAGGCGCGCACGGAAAAAAACATAATTTACGAGTTTCAAATGATCATATTTTCTAAACCGAGTATCCGATTTGCGATCCGATTGAACTGTTGTGTTCTTTGTCATTTAATCAACAAAACAAGATCACTCTTGACATATTTTACTGTAAAAAATATTATTCATATATTATCTCATTCCACCAACCAAACACCATCTTGAATCATCCAGAACCATCCTATCCCACCAATCAAACAAAATTATATATCATCCAGGACGATCCCATCCTACATGTACCATTCCATCTCATTCAACCTCATCGCACCAACCAAACGCACCCTTAATTCCTAGCTTGCTAGCTAGCAAGCAAGATGCATGCATGCCCCACTACTACACTTGACTTGAATTTGCACCATGCCTCTCACACACTAGAAAGAAAGAAAGGAAGTAGCACACCAAAGCCATTTGTAGCTGATAGTTGCTACTCTCCATCCATACATATGCCATAAACAAAAAGGAGGGGGGAATCAAGAATATATTGAAGGAAAGGAGAGATAGAAGGAAGACGAGATGCAGCCGGCATGCGTGGCCTCGTTTTCTACTAGTGGACCTCTTTCTGGCTTGTGCTGCAACACTTTTTTTGTGGAGGCAAAAAAAGAGTCCTCACACACATGACACCTTCTTTCTTCGCAGCCAAGGCTTCTTCCATCTATACCTGTTTACGAGCGAGGCACACGTACGACATGGGGGGCACATAAACCATCTAATGTAATTTCGTTTTACGAGCGAGGCACACGTACGACAAGGGGGGCACATAAACCATCTAATGTAATTTCGTTTTATGAGCGAGGCCAAATAATAACACTAACGAACAATAATATTCTCGAAATATAGGAGAGATCACAAGTTAGTCCGACGACGTCTTGTTATTATAACACACTGGAGTAGGTAAGTACCACTTGACAATTAACCTTTTTTATTCTTTTGGAATGAGCGAGAGGCCTTAGTGTAATCATAGGTCATCCCAAATGCATGATTACTTTTCATCATCAATAGAGATTTAGAGCAAACAATCAATTTAATTAATGGATGGCTAGCTTTCTACTAACTTGGCTAATAACTATATATACACGTACTGTGCTAGTATATATATATATATATATATATATATATATATATATATATATATATATATATATATATATGGTAGCGCTATTCAGACCTCGCGCGCTAAATAGCTTATTCTGCACCTGGGCCGCGTTGCACATGGCTAGGTAGCCCACACTTCCTCTGCAGCACCAGCGCCTCCCGCTCGAGATCGGCAGTAAAACCCCCACGCGCGCGTCAAAAACAACAGTAAAACCCTCAAGTGTGTATAAAAACGGCAGTAAAAACCCCCCACGTGCGTCAGCACCCACGCCTCCCGCTCGAATCGGCAGTAAAACCCCCTGCACGCATCAAATATAGCCGTAAAAGTTGCTCAATGTCGTTCTAAATTAACGTTATAAGCCTACCAACACGCAAATGACGGTGAAAATTTTATTTAAATGATCGCGAGTCACCCCATGTCGTTATTCTGCGCTTGTCGCGCTAAATATTACTACCATTTCGGTGAGGAAGAGAGGACCGTAATATTCGGTATGTTGGTTTTACTGCGGAAAATGACACCACTTTGTTGATCCAGTAAATATTATCGTTTACCGTAAATGATACCTATTATTACTTCGAAAGGCATGTCGTGTTAATGCTGTAACAATCTTGCGCTTTGTGTTTCTTGGTAGTTACTGTGAGTTTGGTAATATTTTACTGTTGTTTGAAAACAATGGGTCTGTTTGGTTTACGACCTTAGGTAGTTAAACAAAAATTTGGCAATGTCAAAACTTGGGCAAAAAAATATTGTTTGAATCGTAGTCATACGAATTCATAGGTAATGCCAAAACCTAGGCAAAAAAAATATTATTTGGATTGTAATCATACCAAAATTTGCTAAAAATATGAGTATGATATGTGAGGCCCACATGATATATATTCTTTTTTGCATCAAAATATGCCAACAGTGATCTTGTTTTATTGATTAAATGACAAGAAACACAATGGTTCAATCGGATCACAAATCGGATACTCAGTTTAGAAAATATGATCATTTGAAACTGATTAATTAAACCAACTTTGCATTTAATGCCACATTCACATCCAACGAAAACCCACCACCTGGCAAAGTCAATGGCTGGTTACCACGCCAATTCTCTGGCGAGCAATTTGGCTGCCCAGTTTTGGCCTAAGATTTGGGAAAAAAAAATTGGTGTAGCCAAAATTTTGAGGGCATGCCAAATATTGGAATCAAAGCAAACACTAGCTAGATTTTCCAGGCATTACCAAAATTTTGATAGGGTTAGCTGGGGTCAAGAACCAAACAGACCCAATATTAATGGTATACCCTACCAAAAAATATGTATTTACTATCTAATACGCAAGTTCTTTCGTTAATCATACGTTTTACTGTAAATGTAACACACATTACTGTAGTTACAATATAATTTACTTGATATATGGTCGTAAACACGCAAAAAAAAACTAATTATGTTTGTTGAGCAACCTATACTTCTACAATGCTTCAGGGAGAGGCTTGACGCTGTTGACCTTGTGGACCAACAGATAGAATATCATCTGGGTCCTGTACCCGTTCCCCTTCTCCTACATACACATGATATAAAAGTTCGCGTGTTACTTCTACCAAGTTACCCCAAGAATCAAAGAACCAAATTCCAACATGATCAAACCCAAGGCACTCAATCTAGAAGCTACCTACCATTAGTAGGACAATTGTCACAAGGGAAAGATAGTGGATCAAGGGCAATATGTTGCAAGAAACCCCAAGGCTCGTGTGATTCAACCTCAACCCAACCGAGTACAAACAACATCCGCACTCATGACTCCAGGATCGGCACTACGTCCACTGATGCAGATGTGCCACAACAACAATGGTGGCCAATCTCAGCAGAACAAAAAATAAAGGGTAGGATTACAATGCTACACGTGTCAGGATATGGCCTATTTTGCCAAGCAATGCTAAAAAAGACGCTTAGCACTCACCTCAGACAACATTCCTATTATAACCAAGACAATAACACCAGCAACAAGTAGTAAAAACAATGGAAGATACTTGTTTGAACTACTAAAATACTAAAATTTGAGCTTGCCAATGCCCTAGGAAACAATAGTGAACTATCCGGCCAGTTTTTTGTTCCCCAACATAATTGGAGACCAGCCACAAAAGAACTCATCTCATGCCGCAGGAATCACGTCCTTCAACTACCAAGAGACAGGGCACTATGCCAATAGATAACCCAAGAAGCAACTGGCATCAAATCCCAAGAACCATCCTCGTTCGTTGCTCCGTTGCGCACCAAAATTTACCAGTGAGTTCCTCTTGAGATTCTTCACATTTCTATTCAGGCGAAATTTTGTTTTCCTTCACTAGAGATGTATGGAGGTTATCCTACTATAAAACTTGACAATTTAAAATCAAAAACTGATTTTAGATATAGAATAACCGCTTTGGAACTTAGTAAAAATATTTAAACTGAAAATGCCGCTTTATGCAATTTCAACCATATAAGCCTTCCTTTGATAAATCTCTACATGCATTATAGTATGTTATTGGGGTGTAACTTGCGGAGTATATTTTTTACTCACCATTGCTTAATAAAATATTGTTCAGAAAAGAAAGACTTAAATACCGGATGGGCTCTACTACTTCTTCTTTGCCTTCCACTATATTATGTTATTATTGGCTTTGTAAGCCGTTCTTGTAAGAACTCTGATTACTATTAATAAAGTTGTGCAAATTATGGATTTTACCATATTTGTTTACTGGGTATACTAGCTAATATTCCAGGGACTAGTGTTGAATACATAGAGAATCTGGGGGTGCTACTCTCAGGTCTAACAGACATGGTATCTCCCGGATATCGTGTCTCTGATCATCCGCGGACTGCATATCCAAAGTGTCGATCTGGATGTACAGTGGATACATCGATGAGCCGAGTGTGAGAGTCGACGATACCAATAGCGTGGAAGAGACTAAAGCCCTCCTCTAGCACATGGTCGACGTGTACCCTCAATACCAACAGCTCCAAGCTTGACTCGCCGCCGCTAAGGATCATGTGGAGTCGTTTCTCCACATATTCCCTGATCTTGTTCCCGCCGAAGCCTACAAACAAGCTTACGAACGCTTGAGGACCACGTTAGAGTCCTACATTGGCCACTAGGGCCTTCCTTTTTTTCGTATTAGATCATGCAATGTACATAAAACAAAAGTGACCGACCACGCTATTTGGCTGAATCACCCATAATATATGTAAAAAAAAGATGTCATCTTTAGGTGTTACTACTTTGTATGTATAATTTTACTGCATTGTGTTGCTTAACTTTACAGTTCGAGCGTAAAAACAAAATCCTCACAGTGATTTGACAGTAACACATTACAACTTTACTGTCTTACCGTCATGTTTTACTTTCAAACGTACGAGCACGAAAAAGTCGTGTGCCACAATAAAGATAGTAAAACACATAACAATTTTATTGTCTTACCATTATATTTTACTATCAAACACACGAGCTCGAAAAAATTCATGTGCCGCAAAAAGATAGTAAAATATTTCACAAATTACCATCACGTCTTATATTATTTACCGTCAAAATCGAGTGCCGCACGGGCTGTGGACGTTTCTGGCCCACTGATTGTAGTTTTTAGGGCCGGTCATATGGGGGTTGCGCACGCGCATCGTCACGCTTGGCCTGGGTCACGCGCATTGGGTTGGCTAGGCGTAGAATAACTATTCTACACTCGGCTACTAGTTATTCTACGCTCGGCTACAGAATAGTATACACACCATTTTCCTTTATCTGTATGTAAGCTAGGCCCGCTTGCTAAATGTAAAAATATATATACAAGAAAAAAAAAACAAGGCAGTCCTCGATCTATCTTTAGGCTTCTTTTAAAAGGATGTTATAATAAGAAAGAAGTAGAAACATGCATATATGAGCGTCGTCTTCGCTTGTTAAGCTAGCGCTTAGCTAGGCATCATACCTATGGTACAAAGGTACGTTTTTCATTGCACTGCTAATACATCATCCCTTTCAAACTTACGGTACACGGTGCTAGCTGCGTTGTACAAGATAGAAATGCTACTGAAAATTGGAATATGAAATATATACGCTATATATTTGTGGGTATATGGGAAACAGCATACTTATATTTTGTATTGGAACATGAAATGTGCTATATATTTGTGGACAAGACGATTTAAAAAACGCGCCCTATATTTTCGGAGGGAGGGGGAGGGGGATTGGAAAGCGCATCCTCTGCAATTCCTACGGGAATGTTACGGGCGAACAGTGCCATGATATGTCTCAGATCTTAGCCGCTCGATCTAGAAAGAACGGATCAGATCTGTTGCTACAGTGTATCATGAACAGTGTTTACTACTATGTTTGTGAACAACATTCATGAACAGTGTTTGTAAAACAGTGCTTTGCTACAATTTTGATCTCATCCATTGATTTTTAATCCGAGGATGTTAGGCAATGTCATGACACTGCTCACCGTGATACTGTTTAGCAATGTATGTCGGTTTTCTTTGTTTCTTGTGTGTTGACCTGCTAGCTGCTGCATGCATCCACTGGTGTCAATCGTTGGCGGAATCGATCAATTGCTTGGGAAGCAGAGCAGAGCTGTGCGTCTGCGTTTTCTGAAGAAACTGGGGCTAGTTTTCTGGGGCATCTATCCATCTCGCTGCTGCTGCTGGTGGTCGCTTTATTACGGCTAATACATAGTCTGCTCTGCTGGAGCGTCGCAAAGCTACCTAGCTGGCTTCAATTGCGATATATTGTTCGATCGATCGTCGCTAGCTAGTTATACTTGCTTAGCACTAGTATCAATTGCTCGCCCTTCCTTGGAAAAAGATTTTTTATTTTTTATTTTTCTCGGCCAGGGACATCGACATAAAATATTTACTCCTACATGCTTTCATTCATGTACAGGTAAGACGTACGCACAGGCACAGATTCTCCGTCCCATGCATTGCATGTGTGCGCGCTGATCGATCGATGGATGGATGGATCGTCCAACGCCGAAACTAAAGCAAAGCTCGGTAGTCGCGTAGATAGATGGATGGATGCTCCTAGGTAGTATTAAGATAGATAGCTGAATCAAAGATTATATATGTGGAGTCATTAATTCTTTTTTCCAAAATCTGTTATATATGTGCAGTCATTATATTAGATTTAATTTGTCCACCTCCATCCATTAATTCCATATACCACTTCTCAATTGTAAGTTAACTTCAGATATTTCGAGACTGAATTATAGAATTATCTCCTTGGTACCAAAATGCACACAAGTTTAGGCCGATTCGCGTGCTGAATGTTAGCTTAAAAATCACTGCCAAAGTACTCATGAATAGGTTAACTGTGGTGGTTAGCCCTATTATAACTTCTTCTCAAACTGCCCTTTTAAAGAATAGGTAAATTATGGAAGGGGTCTTGCTTCTTCACGAGACTCTGCATGAAATCAACAAGTCAAAAACTGCTGGGGGTCCTTTCCAAAGTAGACTTCGAAAATAAAGCTTACGATAAAATAAAATGTTCCTTTTTAATTCAAGTAATGAAATTGAAAGGGTTCCCAGATATTTGGTTTGACTGGGTATAATGAGATAGATTAGGGGAGGACATGTAATTGTGAAGGTGAATGATAGAGTAGGTCCTTATTTTAGGACTCACAAAGGCTTTGAGGCAGGGTGACCCCTTGTCACCCTTGCTATCTGATATAGCTGCAGATGCTCTTGCTCTATTGATTCAGAGAGCACAACAGATGGGCGTGGTGGTTCCAAATATGGTGTCATCTTGCAACACGGAGATGACACCATATTCCTACCCCAGAATGATGTGGAAAGTGCAAAGGACTTCACGATAATTTTCTGTCTTTTGAATAAATGTCAGGTTTGAAAATAATTTTTCACAAGAGTGAGGTTTTTTGTTTTTGTTTTGAAGGAGAGGCAGTTGAAAAACAAGATATTTATAGTATGATTCTCACATGTCAGTTGGGTTCCACGCCAATAAGGTATTTGGGAATCCCAGTTCATAATAAGAAATTGAGAAATTCTGACCGGAAACGTATAGAAAACCAATCTGAGGCTAAATTAGCTTGCTGGAAAGGCAAGCTATTGTCAATTGGAGGGAGACTCATTCTCCTTAATGCATGCCTGAGAAATGTGTTTGTTATATAATCATCAATGATAGTCAAGATGTAGCCAACACCTTTAAAAGACGGAATGCGAGATTCTCTCCACAAATCAGAGTGAAAATAATCCAATATGCATTTTGTAGAGTGAATTGTTGGTTGAAACTCACCCTCTTTTGCATGCTGAAGAAGCAGTGTTCACAAAATTTCATTGTCGATACCTTGACCACCAAGGAGTCCTCTTTTGCATAACTTCATCATGCAAATTTACAGTGGTACATGAAAAACTCCATACAAAGTAGAACTATAAGTTGGAGTAGGAAACAAAAATCATATCACACTCAAACTCAATTCGTATCATACTCAAACTCAACAGTATTTTTATATATGCTATCCTTTTACAGAATTCCCGTGAGATTAAGGAAAAGGCTAGATTACTTCAGAGCAAGACGATTCTTTACTGCGACAGCATCTAGGGTTCCTCGAATAATGCGATATCTCACACCGGGTAAATCCTTAACCCTTTCTCCTCTTACTAATACTACAGAATGTTCTTGTAAATTATGGCCAATACCTGGTATATAAGCAGTGATTTCAAATCCAGAGGTTAATCGTACTCTGGCAACTTTACGTAAGGCAGAGTTGGGTTTTTTGGGATTGATAGTGGAAAAGTCGGGCAAGAAGAAGATCAAGGTTCTAGGAAATATCTTTGAGTGAATTGGCCACAAATTTGCTTGCCCAAAGACCTTTAGGGGTTTTAGACCTGGATTATATGAATATTGCCTTACATGGAAAATGGCTATGGAAACTAGAAAATGAGGAAGGCCTATGGCAAGATATGCTGAGGGGAAAAGGAAAAATATTTAAATAACATAACTCTTTCTCAAGTCAATTACAAACTGGGTGGTTCTCAATTTTGGTCAGGTTTGATGGTGGCCAAAAAGTTTTTTTTAATCAATTCTGTAAGAAGGTTGTTGGGAATGGGGAGAGAACGAGGTTTTGGGAGGATGCTTGGCTTTCACAAATTCCATTAGCCATTAGATTCCCTAGACTATATAACATATTGCTTATGAGAAAAATGTTACAGTAGCAAAAGTATTTGCTGGAGGTTTTGACAATGTCACCTTCAGACGTTCTCTGTTTGGGGGGGGGGGTAATGTGGCAAAATATTCAAGCTGAGTGTGCTGAGATAAATTTGCAGGACAAGGAAGATAGGATTGTTTGGTTGCTGAGTTCGAAAGGTCATTTCTCTGTAAGTTCTTTTTACAGGGCCCTTAAGATGCAGAACTTTAGTTTCCCTCACAAATTCTTAAGGAAAGTGAAACTTCCTCTTAAGATCAAAATTTTTCTTTGGTTGGTGATCAGGAAAAGCATCCTGTCAAAGGATAATTTGATTAAGAGGGGGCGGAAAGGGGATAATAAATGTTTGTTTTGTGGTATGGGTGAAAGCATTGATCGTGTATTTTTTTAATTGTCCACTAGCAAAATTTATCTGGACGGTATTGAATTGTGCTTTTGGTTTCATACATTCTCCCAAAACATCCTCACAGTTGTTCAACAACTGGATAAGAGGTTTTAAGGGGAGATTGAGGAACCTGATGACAGTTAGCATCGCTGCAATTTTATGGGCTGTGTGGAAAACACGTAATGTAGCGTGTTCCAAGCAAAATTACCTACAGATCCCAGCAGTGTAATACATCAAATCTGTTGTTTAATTACTGAATGGCCTGGGCTCTGTTACAGAAAGGATCAGGCCAAGACATACTTCGTCAGGGTGGGGGGGGGGGGGGGTGCTGCTGCTGGAGCAAGTCACGGCTGAAGCGGTGAATGCTAGTCAAGGATGGCGTTGTATGGTGCGAAGACACCCAGGAGCAGACTGACGGACGACGTACGGAGTTCAAGCTGATTTGTTGCTTAGTTTGATCTGGGAATTGTAGCTGATAAGAAGCTGGAACAAAACCTGTAATAGCTCAATTAGCTTCTGGTAGTGGGAATGTAGGATGATGTGTTTAGGCGACAGAACCTTAGTCGTCAGCATCTTTTTTTCTTCTGGTTTATCTTTGAACATTGTAGCTGGGTTGGTTTCTCTTAATGGAAATCGGAGGGGGGCGTCCCCAACTGTTTCAAAAGAAAAGAAAAAAGCTTTCAACAATTGTATATATCTATATACGCACATCGATCATTCCAACAACTGTATATCTTGTATACATTCTCCATTCTCCATAACGCGCTGCTGTTATCTGAGGGAGGGCTGTATATGCTAATGTCATACTGTATATAGGGTGCTGCTAGCTGAGCACTCCTCTTCTTCTTCTTCTTGCAATTACTCGTTGAGAAGAGAAGAATAACGACAAGGACGGCAACATCTAGGACCTGACCTGACCTGACCTGACCTGACGATGATGGATAGGCGATAGACAGTGAGCGGGGGCATGGGCTTTTGTCCGCTTTCGCAGTAGATGCAGCTCCTATCTCCGTCTCCGTCTCCATCTTAGCTTAAGCTTCTCATTCTCATCATCTCTCATCTGATTTCTTCCTTGCTTCGATTACCCTTAATTTTCCTACTGCCACCTCCACCTGGGGCTGGGCTACACATGCTAATAATCTCCTCTGTAGCGTGCACACCACCACCCACCGATCGACTGACAAAAGGCATGCATGCATCACCGATTAATTTGGCTCGCCTTATATATGTTACTACCAGGCTAGTCACGTTACACGCTTGCACTGCTTTCTTGTTATATTATATATGAAATATGAAGAGAGTTGTACTACTGTGTACTATGCGGGCTTATTCCTTTCAAGCTGTTGTTTTACTTGCCGGCACTCGGATCTCGATCCTCTGTATTACTGTATGCAGAGGTTCATCACATGAACAACAATTCACGAGAGTGACCGGCCCTATGGCACATTAATGTAGCAACACTTAAGCAAGCTGGAAAAGTAGCTTACCAATTTCAAGGTTGCGAAAACCCTGTAGCAATTGATCTCGACCTTTGATTTTGATCGAACGGTGAAATTCGCTTCTAATGCCCACGCACGCACTGTATTGAAGGCATCAATAGAGAGTATCACAATCCATAGTACTCCGAATGAAGTATTTTTTTTTACCTCAGAATTTGATTGATTCACCCGTCTAGCTTTTTTAGCTCGACTCTGCAGGATAAATGCAGAGTAAAGAAAAGCTTCAAAACTAAAATAGGTAATTGGATGACAATTAACTCCGATCCTCGAGAAGTCATGCCATACGTAGTCTTGTAGTACAAATTAAGGCTACATGCATTTAATTATGCCAAACCTTAATAGGCTTTAAAATAGAAGGAAATTAATTAGTTGCTGCATAAAAGAAACACACCGTGCATGATCATAAGGTAACGCCCAAATGCATATGTATGCGTAGGAGCGATTTTTGGGCAGACATGTCGACATGACCTGATAGCGCTACCTCTAACCATATAAGGTGTGTGTACCACTTAAATAGGAAAATAGTACGGTACTATTGAGAATACTTACTCCCACTTTTAATATATCACTTAAATCGTTTGATGATATTTCTTTATCTATTTGAGAATACTTTAATAATGATTATAAGATACCTCAAAGTAAATTCCAAGAAAAATTTCATGAAAAATTCACTTTTTATAGCAAAATTTGTCTATATACTTCTTTTATATTTATATATATATATATATATGAAAAAGGGGTATATAGCAAAAATAAGGGGCTACAATGATTTTTTTTTTCAATCGAGTCACATTGGAGTATCTTATAATTGGTATTTAAGGATAGTGAAACTGATAAAAAAATATATATAATATATTCATTTATGTTCCATATTGAAAGCGAGAGTATGTACTCTCTACGAGAATATATATATATATATATATATATATATATATATATATATATATATATATATATATATATATGTGTGTGTGTGTGTGTGTGTGTGTGTGTGTGTGGTGGGGTTGGGGTGGGTGTAAGTACGTACTCCTCTGTTTTTTTACTTCACGTTTTAAACTTTTATAGTCTTGAGGTGCTACTTTGACTTATACTTTTTATACATTTACATTAAGATATACTAATAATATTATAATATTATAAAAGTATTTTTAACACCAAATCTAATGATATAATTTTTATATAGTCAAACTAAATCATTTTAAACATATTGGTGGATAAACCATAGAGTGTTTGACGGCATAGATTCAGGACACCTGGTAAAAAAGAACAGAGGTATGTATGTATACACTAGATATCACTAGCTCGCTCCAGTGCTACCATTTCGTTTTCAAATGTACTACGATAGATCGATTATTAAGAATATAAACTAGTAGTACTCGTAATCATTAAGCTTGATCTGACATTGCAGGTTGTCTTGTTTCAGTCGCCGAGTAATCATTAAGTTGATTTGACATGCAGATGCAGGTTGTCATGTTTCAGTCGGCGAGTAATTAGCCAATTAAATCCATTTATGCATGGTTAATTTACCAACTCTATTATTAAATTAGCAATGTCTTTCCTAAAGAATATGCTTGATTATCTAAACTTTGAACCCCGGCCAGGTGAAACATTTGGAGTCCACGGCCGGCCGCCCTGTAAATTGCTAATTACAATCAACGGGCTACATCCGGTCAAAAAAAAAATCAACGGGCTACATACTGATACTTGGAAAAGCAAAGACATGCAATTTGTACAGTGGCTAGCTAGCCCACATTGCATGAGTAGCGGTGTCAACGAATTGAATAGTGGTTTTTTTTATTCATATTTGTATTTTCTACATAAATATGAATTTGAATATTATTAAATACGAATCTAATACCTATTTAATTCAGTCAGATTTGGATATTCTCGTAACTTACGTAATGGCAAGATATTTATAATACTTTATCCTTGTACATAACACACTTAATTATTATAGTTTATCTATTTCACCTAAAAACATAAATTCACATTAAACTAAAAATACCCATCAAACTAATTAGTCATACTGCAATAAAAAATATATATATTGTTTTATCAAATTCGAATATGAATATGAATAGTGCGGATAAAATAACGTATCGGATGGCAAAAGTCCAGAAGAAATCGTTAAATTGGCCCTGTGTTGCCACCTTTTTTTTTCTTCAAAAATAGCCCCCTTGTGCCAAAATTTGCAATTCTAACCCCCTCTCGAGCGCGGAAACACCTGAAGCTGACACGTGAATTTCATGCGGTCGGGGAGCGACAATTCTCAATCAAGAAACTCAAATCTGAACAGCATCACATAAGGAGACCGCACTAAAGTAGTAAACACGATCAATCTTTTGTTGAAAGATGCAAACGATGGAACGATGCATCATTATGTAGAATGGTAGCCCGTCAGACTACAGTCCCAAAGCAAAAAGATCATGCAAGCAAAGGCAAATAGGTCTACATCATATAACATGGTGTTGTCGTTGTCAATAGAACATAATAATCCCAACAAAGGAATAGCAATTCACACTAGCTATAACAAAGAGGCAACAGTTGCACGGCAGTATATCTATGATAATGATCCGCAAGCTAAGAGCATCTTTAGTGTATTGAATCGACGTCGATTCAAAGTTATGCCACATAAGTATTTTAGAAAATGAGGTTATTTTTCTCCAATGTATTGAACCGATTCTTACTAATAACTGGGACCCATGTTACATTAAAAAACCATAAAATAATAATATCTTCTCTCAACCGCACTCTCTCCTATGTAGTTGTTTAATGCTTATATGAATTGTTTAATACTTTGAATCGATTCCTAACTAGAGTTCGGTTCCATACATTTTTTTGTTAGAATCGACCCCTCCAATGTATTGAATCGATTCAATACCTTCTCTCTCCTCATTTGAACCGGCTAAAACACAACATTGGAGATGGTCTAAGTATCACCAAAAGACAAATTCAGTTTGCAACAAGAACAAGAACTTGGAAAGGCAACAGTGTGTTTTGGACATCCAGAACACGTCGAATCGGATCCAATCGAAGCGTTGGGGCCTCAAGCTTAGCAAAGGCTCTATCTTCCCTTGCAAAGAACGCCCCCGTTGAAAAGATTATGAAAAGGATATGAGAATTTTTGGTCTAATCTAGAGCAGTGAGAAGAATTGGGGGAAACGGATGAAAAGTCATATCATTGAACTAGGAGATATCACCCTTGAAAGTTTGAAATCATTCCACGTTTCTCTTTCTACTCCCCCTCCTCGATCAGTCATTGTCTTGTGTCTACTGCTCTCTATGTATGTGTCTGCTGCAGTCGCTAGTCATGTGTTGACTATGTACAGTTTCTGCAGTTTGAGATGCGTCCACTGCAACTTTTGGTATATGTCTACAACAGTAATTGGTCTTCTGTCTATTGCAGTTTTGGTCTCTGTGTACTGTAGTTTAGTTTTGTGTGTACTACAATTTTTAGTATCTACCTATTGTAGTCGTAGTTAGATTTGACTACTTATGTATGCAAGTTTACTGTACATATTCACTGAAATAAAAGCATCTAACTTCTCATCACATCAGTCCATGTGGGTGGGATGGTTAGCGGTGGTACCAGTTTTCTAGAGGGGAGGATGAGATCCAGGAGCAGGTTCAATCTGGGATGGTTTTTAAATCTAACATGGAATTTTAGGTATATCACTACTACGGTCATTGGTTCTGTGTCTACTGCAGTTTGGTTACACGTCTACTGTAAAAATTTTTTGTCAAGTGTCTACTGCATTCATTGGTCTTCATTTCTACTGCAGTTGGTGATGCGTCTACTGCGATTTTTGGGTACATGTCTATTGCAGTCGTTGATCTTGTGTCTACTGTCAATTTTAGCCTCTGTCTACTGCAGTCTTGGTCACTATCTACTGTCATTTTGGTCTCTATCTACTGCAGTTTGGGCCTATTATCGGGTTCTAGCCCACAATGCCATACACACATGCAAGACTGATTCTTTGGCGCACGCAACACCTCTACTGCACCTAGAACACACAACTAAACAACTCTAAGATTACACAAAAGTGCATGTCAAGATTAATTCCAACAAGCGCAGCGGCTGAATCGGGCAAAGAAGTTGCTTGGGTGACGGGGAGTGGGAGGAGGTGAGTGCTGCGGGGAGAGGGAGGGAGAGAGGACAGGGAGGTGTATATCTATATCTATATGCATATGTATATGTATTCAGCGAGCGAGCGTATCTTCTCGGAGCGACGGATGGACGTACAGTGACTCTGAAGAATCCCGAACTCCGACCGATCGAGAGGCACGCGGGGTTTACAGCGGTGCTTATACTGTTCGAATTTGCAACAAAAAGACGCGGATGCGATCATGCGAATATACCTCGAGTTCGATAAAGCAGGACAAATCTGTTATTAGCCTATTAGGTACACAGATTTTTCTACTTAGGTTTGTTTAACTGAATAATGAATAAATTAGAACAACAATTCATTCATTGTGCTTCGTATGTATACGAAGATAAAAGGTGATTATTATATGCCCGTGACTGCATCGCATGTACTACTACTACTAGTACTAGTATCTCTTTCAGCTTGAGGCCCGGTGTAGGAGGAGATGCAGTTTCTCGTGCTCTACTTGGGCTTTTATGTTCCTAAAGCCGATGGTCTACTAATCCATCCTGTGTTCTGCTTTGTTTGGGCCTAATTTTTTTGAGACGTGTTGTAGCCTACAGGCGTCCAACGTGGCAAGGTTTTGGTGGGCACTGTCATCCTGCAAACATACATGGATTAATGTATATACTCGTAACTAGGACCAAAATTGTCACAGAAATTAATGTATATACAAAAGACAGTAACATGTCGACTAAAAGCCTAATCTTTAGGCCAATTTCAGCTTTGCTGAAACTTGCTACCATACACCATGCCACAATGGTTGTTTCATATTTTTTTGCTGCTCCTCTTACAAAAGAAGCCAGAGCACTAGCCCACGAGGTATGAGATGCCTGGCATCTCCATATTCGTCAATCTTCCCACATACACAGCTCAATTGATCGCGTTCCAGACTTCACAGTTCTGGCTACGACTTCGCAGTAATTAATGGACACTCTGATCTGATGAATCAAGAAAATACCATATATATAATTGTTATTCCACGGTCGGCAAAGTATTACATCGGTTTATTTCTTGTGCCATGGAGGTTAGACCTAAGGAGACTAATAAGATGGACGGACCCCCTACTCCCTATGCAACGCGGCCCATCGGATTAGTACTCAAAACAGTCTTATTTTCTTCTTTCTTTATGATGAGGATGCATGGCAACTGTATATAAGTTACTACTTGGTTTTTGCTCCTATCGGAATCAGATGATGGACGCCTGTCTTTCAATGGCCGTTCTCGCGCGATCCATATCCGTACGGGTTCTTGCTTGCCCAATTCCACTGGTCTCTGCACATCTCCTCCACCCCGTACTTGGCCCTGTTGATTCCATTCGTACACGTCAAGGCAAGTTCACGAGGGCGAGATACCGGCAACCAAGAGAAAAAAATGGAATACTTACTTCCATTTCAGCTCCTTCTCAGCTTTGGCAGTTGCAGCATAAACGATCTCAGCATCTCCAGGCCTTCGTCCAGCATAAATGAGCCGGATTTTCTGTACAAGTTGGGGACAAATAGACATTATCAGGATATCACCAACCCATGACCTACTACCATCGCTTCGGAAATGATTATTCTTCTCAACAAGTTACCTTTCCAGAGACTTTCTCAAATGCAGCAACCATTTCCAGGACTGATGTTCCCTTTCCGGTACCGAGATTGTGCACTTCACATCCTGGATTACATTTCATTACTACACATCAGAGCACTCCTTCACTTGTGATATATAATAGCAGACTAAAAGAGAGCATCGTTTGTTTTATGTGCTGGCTGCGCGGTAAACTACCATTAAACCATGGGAGCGAGTTTTATCTACCTATTTTATCAGAATCTTCATAGAGCTTCCTCAAGGCAGCTATGTGGCCATCAGCCAGATCAATAACATGGATATAATCACGCACCTGCCAAGTGTTTTACATAGTAATTATCAGAGCATGCAGAAAACAAATGCACAATCCAGGAATAGAGCAAACATGCATACATACCCCAGTTCCATCCTTGGTGTTGTAGTCAGTTCCATAAACTGTAAGCGCAGGCCTCCTCCCAACAGCTACTTGCTGAACATAGGGCATCAGGTTATTTGGGATCCCAGAGGGGTCTTCACCAATGTATCCACTTGGGTGAGCCCCAACAGGGTTGAAGTATCTAAGCAGGATAATCTTCCAGTCGGTGTCTGAGCGATAGAGATCACGGCAGATATCTTCAATGATAAGCTGCACAGAATCGTAGCGAGACATTAGAATGTTTGCACAAAGTCTGACGAGGCAATAAATGAACGGCCCAAGTGGGAGATAGAAAAGAACCTTGGTCCGCCCATAGGGGTTCATCGCGCAAAGGGGGAATTCTTCTGTGCAGGGCACTTCCTTGGGCCACCCATATACGGTTGCCGATGATGAGAACACCAACTGGAAAGATTAAAAAAAACAAGATGTTCACTTGGCATTCAGAAAATTCAGACGTATTGATCTAATGCATACACACACAAACTTGCTGCAATTACGCAGGATGCGGAGTAATGACTTAAACAGTCCAGTCTACAGACACAACTGAACAAAAACCAATTGGCAGTTTCTGATTCATATTTTACCCTGAAAAAAAAATCGTCCTAGATACAGAGCCCGGTACGAAACAGAAAAGACTAGATGGCCTAAAAACACATCCAGCAAAACAAAAGCTGGGACCAGCAAATTTAAGATGGGTCCTGTCACGGATATCATGCCATGCCTGGCTCTGCGACACAAATTTACAACTTAGCTGCATGACGAAGGGCACCTGATCCAGCAGCAACACTGGTATCCTGTGACCCAGCAATGCAAAGGAGGCGCAACCAATAAAGAACTCCTTAAAAATGCACAAGCCAGATGAAAAGAAAAGGCTTGGGCTAGTGTACCTTCTTGCAACCATGTGCAGCCATCACCTCCAGAAGAGTAATTGTGCCATTGAGGTTGTTGTCATAGTAAAGCAGGGGCTTCTGCACGCTTTCGCCAACAGCTTTCAGGCCAGCAAAGTGAATGACAGCCTCAAACCTGCAATGCAATGCAATGTTTTAGTCAAGCACCGAAAAATCAGAATCTTAGGAGGACTGCCACAATGAGCAACACTTGTGGCTAAACAAGCAAGGTTCTGACGGCGAGGACACAAACTAGCATCCCGGAGTTCACGGCCTCTGCGGAACACAAGAGGAAGAGCACCTCCAGCTCCAATAATAATTATTTTAAGCTAGTGATATTGACAGAGAGCAGGTCTATGCTGGACGGACAACTGTGAATGGAGAATATGCATAAGCATAACCCCTAGAGACAACTTTCCAGCTCTGGAGAAATCAATCATTTAACAACGCTCGGATGACACCTACCGTAATAAACGCCTGCAAACCGGTGAAGCACCAGATTCGCCTGCCAGGCAGGTCCAGAACTTGATTCCCACCATAAACTACAAGGTACTCACTCCGTTTGGAGAATGAAGACACTAATTATTTGGAGTATGAAGGCACTAATTAATTTGATGCCACTAAGAAAAACGAAAGTACCGCTTCGGCCAGCTCTTCTTCCTGACAAGTATATAGTATACTGCTAGTACACAAGATCATTAATGCCTGAAACCGCCGGCCAAGAGCAGGGTCTCTCCCCGAGGACTATGGTTGACATGTAGGATAGGAGTATGGTGATAATTATTGTCAACCACGTTTGTTATCTTAATAATTATGTCCTGGGACACAGGAGAGGCTTCTCTTTAACTCCGATACCTTTGCGAAGAGAAGATTTCCTCCAGTGCTCTCCTGTCACGAAGGTCAACCTGCAGCAGTTAGAATGAGTACGTGAGAATGGGCTCAGAAAATGCAGATAGTAGAGGAACATTTGCAAAATTGTTATTCAAATGGATCTGAGTAACAAAGTATAAAAATCCAAGCTTGGGAAGCTGAAACATTTCAAAATCATAATTTGGAAACGTCCTAGAGTTGATTGTATAATGTGCCAACCAACTTACTTGGGTTCTTCCGCTTAGAAAAAAGGACAGCGCAGAACCACCTGACATGTGTATTGTTACGAGAACACTAAAAATTACTAGGATGCGTGCGGATTCCGTATATGACCTGGTGCCCAAAGCAGGCAGGTGTGAGTTAAGATGACTCTGGACTGGGGAGGAGAAGAAAACGAAGCAAGAGAGAAATGGGCATGCTAAAAGCGCCGGAAGACGTGCACTTGATTTTTGAGTTCTTTGGGCTGAAGCCACTAGGTGGAAGCAGAGGAGAGGAGAGGAGAGGAGAGCGACGTGCGGGACAGAACAGAAGCCTCTAATCAAATCGACAGCCGCAGCTGCTTCGTTGGGATTGGAGCCCAGCAGCGCACGCATCCGTCGCATCCCCATGCCCACCAACACCCTGCCTGGCCTTGCTTCCCACGGAACCAAACCAAACCGAAGCAAAACTGACAATCTCATCTCGCAGGCGCCGCCAGGCCATGGCGATGGTGTGACCCACCGTACCGGTAACTAACAACCGCAAGAAGAAGAAGAAGAAGAAGAAGAAGCTGGGAATTTTTCCCAAGCAAAACAAAGCCTCCCGATAATCCACCCATAGATTAGATTGGCGATCCGAATCTTCTAGAGCTGGCGAGGGAACCCACGCCACGATAGCACGGGCGATCCGCGTCTCGGTGGTGGTGCTATTAATTCCTTATTATAATTTTTTTAGGATTTCTCATAGATGCATTTCAGGATTTATGTTAGATGTCTCCGGTTCCTGGGAGGTAGTGGTAAATCCTTGATAATGACCATTCGATTTCATTCTGTTCGTTTCCCTTGAAGAAAAACAAACGAACAAACATAGTATACTAACCGCCATCCCAGAAACAAAAAAACAAAACAAAACAAACAAACACACCCCCCGAGTAATTGTCAACTACCCCGCAAAACCGCCGCGCAATCAATCTGATGAAAACCCACCCCCAAAATCAGGACAGGACAATTCTCTCTCCAATAGAAACAACCGTGCAGAGGATAACTTGCCCAGTTTTTCCTTGGCTCTCCCAAGGAAGAAAGGAATGAACTTTACGAATCCCCAAACTCGAGAATCGAAATGATCGGAACAGGAAAGAATCGAGAGCAAAATCAAACAAGGAAGGGACCGACCTTGTGGAACTCGAGGTTCTTGCCGTTGTGGCCTGCGAGCTCGGCGACGCGGACGAGGGCGACCTCGGAGGCGTTGTCGAGGCTGTCGACGACGACGACGCGGAAGCCCTGGTCGAGCAGCTGCAGGACGGTGTGGCTGCCGATGTAACCGGCGCCGCCCGTCACCAGGATGGTCCTAAGCACCGCCGAAACCATCTTAGCTGTTCTTCTTAATTCCTCCTCCTCCTCCCGACAATCAATCCAAAGTACGTATTGTTTTCTATTGGAATCGAGATGGAATGGGAAGGAATCGGGTATGGAGAGGAGGGGGGGGAGCTTGCTTGTTTGTTTGTTCGGCTTGGCTTGGCTTGCGAATTGTGAATGCGTTGTGTAAGTTGAGTTGTGTGCGCGCTGTGCCTCCTCGCCCTCGCCCTCGCCCTCGCAGTCGCAGTCAGGCTGGCATATATAGCCAGCCAGCCAGCCAGCAGAGTCAGGCGTCGTCTCCGTATCCGTTTTCCGGTGGGCGCCACGTCACGTTAGCCCCTCCTCCGTCCACGTGTACGGAGATCCGCCAAGGACACGGGTACGCGTCTCGGAGTATTTGGTTTCCTTCGGCCGCGTATATCCATTCCATCGTCCTGCACGGCCAATTCCTCCTGCGAAACTGATGAAGAAGAAGCTCTCATCGCTATTGCTGCGCGTATCATTTTTAGAGGATTTCTGTGCGTATCAACCTGCAGATTCTACTGCTGCTGCTGTACCAGTTACCAATTCAATTGCCATTCTCACTGTGGATATGATCCAATAATATTTGCACAAGTCACTCCTTGCTCCAAATGCAGTATTAATCTGTTTCCCGTTCTCGATACTAAAATATCTACAGCCTATTCGAGGTTTTGATTCTCAGAAGATGCACGCGCTATTCCGTTGTTTCAAGGGATTCGCCTTACTGCGTTAATTCAGACATATGCTTATCTAACAAAGTCGGTCACTTTTCAATGGCCAAGATTGGTTCAAGATTCCTGCAAATCAACCCTAATCGTCGCCTTCTCCACTCTCCCTCACCTTGCGGCGGTGCCTATGCTTTCCTCACAGCCGCCGCCGACACTGGCCAGGAAGTCATACCAAAATTTTGGTAATATCAAAACTGAGGTAGTGCCAAAACCAAAGCAAAAAAAATAGTGTTTAGATCGTAGTCATACCAATTCACAGGCAGTACCGAAATTGATATGTTTGGATTGCAGCCATGCCAAAATTTGCCAAAATGATGATTAGACACGTGGGTCCCGCATGACATCTTTTTTTTCCCCAAAATATATCAACATGGGTCTTGTTTTATTGATAAAATGACAAGGAACACAACGGTTTAAACGGATTACGGATATTCGGTTTAGGAAATATGATCATTTTAAAGCCTTGAATCAAACTTAACATGCAATTAATGCTACTAATGAAGCCAACCAGGTGCTTCCACGTGTCTTGGATTGCTACTTCCTGCCATGCCAAGTTTTGGCGGCCAAATTTGCCCCTCGAGTTTTGCCAAGGATTTGGCTGGGCAACGTTGGGCTAACCAAAATATTAAGTGTAATACCAAAATTTGTCATCAAACCAAATGAAGACCAAAATACAAGGGTGTTACCAATGTTTGGTAAAGTTTGTTTTGGCATTGAACCAAACAACCCCTTATTTAAGAATTGAGATCTTCATTTTTTTAGAAGATTCCCTGTTGTTTCTTCTGACAGGGTTTGCTTGACTACACTGATTAATTAATTTGTTTTACCCTTTTCTTTCGAGGGCACCGGGGGCAATATTCGGAGTAGCACACTTTTTTACAGCAGATTAAAGGTATGTTTGGTTTGTGACCCTAGGTGACCATACCAAAATTTTGGTATTGCCAAAATCTGAGCAAAAAAAATAGTGTTATGATCGTAGCCTTACCAATTCACAATTAATGCCGAAATTGATGTGTTTGGATTGCAGTCATACCAAAATTGTGAGTATGGCACATGGGTCACGTATGATATCTTTTTTTGCTCCAAAATATGTCAACATGGGTCTTTTTTGTTGATAAAATGACAAGAAACACAACGGTTCAAACAGATCACAAATCAGATACTTAGTTTAGAAAATATGATAATTTGAAACTGATTAATCAAGTTAAACAAGCAATTAATGTACTGAAATCAACCAACCACCATATGCCACCTGCCTTGGCAAGTGCCGGCTGCCTAGCCAAAAAATTGGTTGTGGATTTGGCCGCCCGAAAGAAGCCCGGAATTGGTGATTGCCAAATTTTTTAGGGTATTACTAAAATTTGAAACTAAACCAAATGCTAGCTAAATTTTGAAGGTATTATCAAAATTTTGGTTTGGTTCATTTTGGCAATTGAACCGAAGGCCCTATACAACTATAGTTACCTGTCCCTCCAGATTTTGGGGCTTAACGACGCAGCAACAGACGATGGATCGAAGTGCACACACAGTAGGAGTAGTAAGCAGGAACGGTTTGGGCCATCAGTAGAAACCATGTAGATATAAAAGTGTGCTGTTAATAATAAGCCCCTCTTTTTGCAGAAGAAAAAAAAAATGAACAGTATAGCAGGCACAAGCATTTCATTTTCATTCTACCAGTACTAGTTTTGGACCAGCATGATGGCAGGACGATCGATCGATGCTGAGCACACGCGCGGTCTCTCTCTCTCTTGTCTCTTCTTTATGGTTTAAGTTAACAACAGGAGATAGCATTTCTTGTCCCGTTTATTTGCGAGGAGACGTCTTTTGTTTCCACGGGATCGGAGATGGCATTTCAGTTCTGCCTGCGGCTGCCGATAAACAAGGTCAGCGGCACATGCAAATGTAGCGCTCGTCGATCCTTGCTTCCTACGTTGGAGATGGATCGTCGTGCTTGGGTTGGGTATCAGTGGAGTTTCCTCCCCCCCCCCCCCGCTATAGCACGTTTTATACACGCAATAACAAATGTAGCTCTCTCTCTATGCCAAATGCAAAAAAAAAAGGTACCGTGTCCATGCGCCAGAAGGCCTTTGTGTCCGCACGCCCCACCCCGCGACCGCTCACCATGCCATGTCCCTGTGCGCCTCGTGTCCGTGCCCTGGGTGCACGGACTCGGCGTGTCCGTGCTCCGGGTGTACGGACACGGCGACGTATTGTTCTGCTGGTGACTTTAGCCTTCTGACGTACGGACTCAGTGACTTTTTTGTATTTAGCGTGAAGAGAAATCTATATTTAATATTGCACGTGTCAACGATGCTATGTTGCCAAAAACTCGGTATCTGTGAGACGGAGGCGCAGGTTGGCACTTTTTTGGTTTCAAGGAAGAAAGCAAAGTACCTCTGCTTATGCAAGCTACTCCTTCCTACTCAGAGTCAATTCTTTCGCATCTACTCTACTCCATTAATGGTGCATATAGTACCAATTGTATACCCAAGGTAGCACGATGCATGGATGGGATTCAGCTGATCCTCCTCCTAGTCGACGAGTAGTTGTCAGGCTAGCGTCTAGCTGCATGACCGAGTAATCTGGGTCGGCAGTTCGAGTGACAACCAAAAGGACCGGATGCATCGTTGTTGTAAGGGCTTCTACGGCTTTTCGCTCGAAAAAGTTTGAAGCCATTTTAAACAGAAGATTTTTCACACCGTTTTTTTCTTTTCTGAAATCAGAACCCTCCCATAACGCGAGAAAGCCAGAAGCCGTCGCGGAGCAGCTTCCCACAACCCACGTTCCGTATTTACCCTTGAACTTCAGAGTTATTTACCCGCCGTATGCCATCGCATAAAAAACCCCAACCAGCCTCCCCAGCACTAACCCTTCTCCTCTATCCCGTACCGCCCCCGTCCTCCTCCCTCCTCCTTTGTCCCGTGCCGCCCCCGTCCTCGTCTCTCCCACGCCGTCGTCCCGCCCCCGTCCTCCACCTCCCCGCGCGCAACGCCCGAACTTGCCACTGCGTCCGCCTTCGAGCACCCGCGCGCTCGCCCCCGAGCGTCCGGCCGTGCCGCCTCCGAACCCCGAGCGCCTGGCTACGCCGCCGCCCACTAGATCCAGGCCATTCTCCTTCGCCTCCGACACCCGAGCGCCCAGCCGCGCCGCCGCCCACTGGATCTGGGCCATCCTCATTTGCTTCCAACCCCCAAGTGCCCCGCTGCGCCGCTGCCCACCGGATCTCCGCCCCCCTACCGGATCCGAGCTATCCTCCTCTGCCTCCGACCCCTGAGTGCCCAGCCGCGCGCAACCCACCGAATCCGGACCATCCTCCTCCGACTCCAACCCAATATGCACTAATTTGTGAAATGAAAACTCTTATTGATGCCTTGTCGATTTGTCGCAAGTATAGTCCATATTAACATGTTCGGACCTGGAGTGGGGTGCTGCACTAAGTTTGGCTCTAAGTTCAACCAGTGCGCGTTGTTTGGAGTGCAATGTGTTAGAATAGGTTGTTAGAATAGAAACTCTTTTGTATTTCCTTATCTGCCTTCTGTAATTCCTTATCTGTATATGACATACACCCCTTGTACTCCATATATATAATTTCTATTGTGCATCTTCAATATATACACAATGTTCATAACATGGTAACAGAGCAAAGGTTAGGTTAGGGTTTATTGTAGTCGTCACCTCCTCCTAGCCTTTACTCGTGCTCCGCTGCCACTGCCCCCCGGGAGGAGAGATCTTCACTCCCGGGGTGGCCTCCTCCTAGTTGTCGTTACTTGGCGTAGCAGCATCATCATCTCGTCGCCTCGGGAGAATTCGGAAGAGCAGAGCTTGTGTCGGAGTCGAGATAGTCAAGCAAGGAGGCGGCGTACAAGCAAATGCGCCCTCTTCGTCATGGCCTCCTGCGTCGCCATCATCCGCGCCGCCCCCTTCATCCTCCACTTCCTCACCCGCAATGCCGACATCGCCCGAGCCCACGTCGACCGGATCCGCACCAGACTGCCTTGGATCCGGCTGCCCCGACGCTTCCTCTGCTCCGTGCGCGCCCAATGCCCCCCATCGCCGCTCCAGATTGGGTCTCTTCAATATATACACAATATTCATAACACAATGCTTGTCCAATTCAATTATTTCGCCCATTGGATATATTCTTGATGTTGGGATCCTGTAGTTGAAACTACGCCTTTAGGTTGTTTCAAGTGCTAAAGATGGGATCTTTGCCTTGGGTGTGACTGGAATTGTTGGCGGGTTCCTTAGAGTTCCATGTTAGATACCTACGGAGACATACCAAACCAAACCCCCCCCCCTTCCTAGATATCTCTATTTTTATATTACAGACCAGAGAATATACGTTCTCTACATTCCAGAATTCTCCTTTTTGAGAGAGAGAGAGAGGCAAAAGGAGGTGGCACACCCACATCTTGATGATCCTTTGTCAGGGCATGTGCAATATGAGATATTTATATACGAGTATACTTAAAGAAAGATGATATAAGTATTATATCATATGTAAGTCTTTTCCTCTAATGTAAGTATCTGTTTTGTAGGTGCTTAGATGATTGTATTATCTATTAATTATATATAGTCATATACATAAGTTTAATCGTGTTGGGCACTGTAGCGGGTTGGCCCAACACGGCCTGAGGTGTCGGCGTACTGTGCTTGGGTGCCGACACAACACGACATGCACATGTAAACGAGCTGGCGATGCCAGGCCTAATCGTGCCGGGTTGGCCCAGGCCCAGGCCATGTCGTGTCGCACGACTGGCTCCTAGCTTTAATCGTGTTGGGCACTGTAGCAGACCGGCCGAGGTGCCGGCGTGCCATGTTTGGGTCGGCACCCTGGCCCATGGGGCAACACGATATGGCCCGCACAGGTAAACAGGTTGGCCATGCTGGGCCTAATCGTGCCAGGCCAGCACAGGCCCAGGCCGTGCCGTGCCGCACGACTGGCTCCTAGCTTTAATCGCATTGGGCACTGTAGCGGGCCGGCCTGGTACAACCTGAGGTGCCAGCGTGCCGTGCTTGGGTTTGACCTTGGCCCATGGGCTGACACATCATGGCCCGCACAGGTAAACAAGCTGGCCGTGCCGGGTCGGCACAGGCCTAGGCCGTGCTGTGTTGGGCAACCCATTTGGCCACCACTAGCAGCGGTACATGCCTTGCACGCGTCTATATGTCGGGCCAGGATTGCGACTGGATGTCTCTATGCTCAAACCAACCGTGCCCCGCGTCTTCGCCCGTTGACTGCCAACCCTCATCGACTACTGCTGGTTGTATGTAGGGGTGAAAACGGATCAGATAGTTTCCGACCGATCCGAACGAAAACTAATTCGGAATGTGTATTTTTATTGGATCGGAAACAAATATGATTTTTTTTTGAAACGAATACGAATACAGTAGCCCCAATATCCGTCGAATATGAATACAGATTATCCGGAATATAAGACGGGCGGATATCCGACTTTTCAGCTCAACAACCCAACCCAGTCGGCCCATCCTGCTCGCCGACACCGATGCCTAGTTCGGGAGCATGCCACCGCCACCGAGGTAAGCGCCCCTTCTCCTTCCCCTCCAAATTTGCTACTAGTCTTGTCTAGATTTGCTCGGTAGCCGTAGAGCTAAATTTAAATTAATAGAAATGTAACTTTCATGTTGCCGAAAATACGTTGGAACGTTTTGTTATCCATGATACGTTGGAGCAAATTAACGGTCATTTATTTATTTATTTCCTTTGTAATGTCAAACATATGTTGTTACTTGCTATGTTTAAATCCTGGCTCCGACCTGACCGTCACCACGGTTGAACCGTTGGCTCGGAACCGGACTAGCAGTATACATTTGCTGCACGTGTGTGAAGTGAAACGGCAACGGCAGAAAGCAACAATGAATCCATGACATGACGCTCATTCAGGCGTACTACTACTTACGTGTGAGGTGCCAACGGAATATCTCTTATTCTCTCTCTCTCTCTCATCTCTCTCCGTACATATACATATATGGCCAACAGCAACAAATGCCAGAAACCTCATCTCTCTCTCTCTCTCTCTCTGTTAGGCAAATCTGGGGAAGAATTCTACGGTACGGTATGGTAGGCAGTCGGCGGCCGAAATTATTGTTTTTTTGGGCCCTATGACACCATGCAAATACAAAAATAGCTTCTTACTATCATTTTTGCAAAAATAACCCCTAAACGACTGCGAAATCACCGTAGAGCCGACACGTGGCTCCTTCCACGGTCGCCGAGCGCGGCAAGTGGGGCGAGTAGGACCGGAGCGAGTGCGCGTGGCGGAGCGCGGAAGGGCCACCTCCCGCGGTGGAAAAGCGTGGAAGGCTCCTTCCGCGGTCACCGGGCGCGAAGGTGGCCGGGACACGCGCCCCGTCCGCGGCCGCCGCTCATTGCCGCGCTTGGAGGAATGCCCGCGAGCCGAATGCCTTCCGCAGTCACCGAGCGGAAGGAGCCACGTGTTGGCTCCACGGTGATTCCGCAGTCGTTTGAGAGTTATTTTTACAAAAACAGTAGTAAATAAACTATTTTTGCATTTACATGGCGTCATAGGGCCAAATAAACAAAAAAGATTCGTCGGCGGCCACGACCACGAGTAGTTCTTTTTCCAGCCCATTGGCTTTGCATAGGCGCCTTGTACCCGCTTTCGTTAATTATTTCCTACGAACAACTTTTCAAATAAAAACAAACGTAGGGTGGTGTCTCCTACAGGCTACAGCTGCTCCTTGAAAAAAAAAAGTTGGGCAAGAAATTGTGAAAGCATACGGAGAAACGAGCCATTGCTAATTATATATGAATGTGACATCATCAAGCAAACCAAACTACTCCGTACATATACATATATGGCCAACAGCAACAAATGCCAGACCCGCCTAATTAACTCTCTTGTTATGCATGGTTACAGAGTGGAATAAGTCCATTTTACACCCCGAATTTTGCACCGAGTCCAAAATACCCTTTGAACTCCAAAACCGTCTGATTTGCACCATCGAACTGCCAATACCGTTTGGTTTACACCCCTGGACCGAAAACATGTGGTTTTGGGCCTACGTGGCACTGGAGC
Source organism: Ampelocalamus luodianensis (assembly GCA_036346255.1). NCBI lineage: Eukaryota > Viridiplantae > Streptophyta > Magnoliopsida > Poales > Poaceae > Ampelocalamus > Ampelocalamus luodianensis. The sequence continues at coordinate 302,241 of CM070626.1, forward strand.
CCACTTGTCAGACGCCAAATAAGAGAGATAGATAGAGAGAGAGAGAGAGCTGGCGCCGCTCATTCCTCCCCAAATCTCTCCTCTCCACTCTGTCCTGGCGTCGCCGCCTCTTCACCCGACCGCCTCCGGCTCCGCCGCCTCCGGGTTCAGCCCATGCTGCTCGTCGGCTCCGGCTCCTCCCCGCGTCCACGCGTGCCTCCCCGACTTCCCCGTGTGGCTCGGCCCGGCCGCCTCTTGTCAGCGCGCGGCTCGGGCCTTGCGCTGGTGGTGGGTGGCGAGGAGGAGGAAGGGATGCGCATGGGTTGCGCCTGGGGATGGGAAGGCCGGCGATGGGGTCGGGGAAGCCTAGGGGTGGCCGTGGTGGCGGGGCGGCGGCAACCGTGGGCGGAGGAGAAGGAGTGGCGGCAGAGGAGCTTCTCGGCGACGGAGAAGAAGGGTGGAGGTGGGGGAAGAGCAAAGGGGATTGGGGGTGCGGGGTGACGCAGTGGGTTCAGTGAAACACTCACCGGTGCGACCGAACAGCGGTGGGGTGGTGGTGGCCGAAACCGGGTGGAGATGGGGCTTCGGCTCCAACGGCGAAGAAGAAGAGGGGAGGTGGGGGAAAGTGGAGGGCCCTGGGAGGCACGGGGTGACGCGGCCAGCGTGGTGAGGAACTCACCGGAGGCGGCGAACGACGGAGAGGTAGTGCTGTGGAGACGGGAGCTCGGCTCTGGCTTTGCGTTTGAGCAAGAAAGGGGGAGGAGAAGAAGGGAGCCGCCGGTTCGGTCCCCTGGTGTCGCCTCCAAACGGAGCAGCCGCCGGAGCCGCACACCCTGCGCGCTCCCCTCCTGCGCCTGTGACTCCTCCCTCTCCCCAGCGTCGTTGGCTCCGCGACTAGCTCCTCTCCAACCCACGAGCACGGATCGGGTGGACTCGGGCTTGAACCTCGGCCTCCGCATGTACAGGCCCACGACGGCCGGAGGGGAGGAGGGCAAGAAGCTCCCCGTGCTCGTCTACTTCCACGGCAGCAAGCCGTGATCGGCTCCTCGCACTGGCCGAAGCTTCCACGCCGGCCGCCTCCGCCTTGCCACCGAGCTCCCACCATCGTGGTTTCCTTCGACCATCGCCTCGCCGAGCACCGCCTCCCGCCCGCCCACAAGGACGCCGCCGTGGCCCTCTGGCTCCGCGATCAGCTCCTCTCCATCCCATGGCTCGACGATGGGGCCGACTCAAGCCAGGTGTTCGTCCCCGGCCAACGTGGACGCTAACGCGGCGAAACCAGCCAACGTGGCCCAAAACCACCTGTTTTCGGTCCGAGGGATGTAAATCAAACAGTATGTGCAGTTCGAGGGGGCAAATCAGACGATTTTGGAGTTCATGGGGTATTTTGGACTCGACGCAAAGTTCAGATGTGTAAAATGGACTTATTCCTTACAGAGTGAGTCAAACCAATAAATAAAGTTGAAGGGCCGGCCCTAAATGGCCTACCAAAGCCTATGTTAAGCTTGTATCTCAAACTAATTAGTTTGTGTCGATCGACTCCTTCCTTGCTAGTGGTAAGTCCAGAATTAAGCGAAGCGATCGACCTAGCTAGCTTTACAAAGAAAATGTAATGTAAGACCATATATAATAATAATTATTATTATACATACCGAGTGAGTGAGCACTTGATATAACACAGGCAGAGGCAGGCTAGTCCATGCTGCCTAGGAGGAAAAGGAAAATCACTTCTACTCCAACGATAATAGTTTTCTTTCTCTGCCTAGGAGTAGTCTTGTATTTTACTCTCTTCTTTTTGCGAATTAATACGAGTACCTCTGCCTCTCTCGTTGGTAGTGGCACCGATCGAATATATAATTGCCGTCCTGCAGTAAAAAAGCCTTTCTGAAAGCGAACGATACGATACGGTACTCCCCCTGTTCAAGATTATACGACGTTGTGCACGTCGATGCGGTCTTTAACATACAACTTTGACTACTAATTTTTATACAAATATGTTCAAAAAAAGTATAAAATTTATATTGTGAAAATATTTTCATGACTAATCTAATGATATTGTTTTTACATGACCGATATAAATAGATTTTTTTTTATATATCAACAGTCAAAGTTAAAGAAATTTGACTACACGCTTTTTAAAGAGAAATCTTACCGTACATTCTACTACTAGTTGTATATGACATATTAGCGGTAATGTAAATCAAATCTAACCATTGTATAATAGACTTTTCTTTGTATTTATAATTTTTTTGATGGTATTATGGGTTTTTTCAACTAGAGTTAAAAATATTACTCTTGTGGTATGTGATCCGCACATAAAAAATTACAAATTTTATCCCATCGAAATTCTACTACTCATACGACCAGCTGCAGTATAACTAAATCCTAACTAATTTGAACCATTGAATCAAAGAGAATTAACGGCCCGTATTAAATTGAGTGTTTCGTGTAAGAGCTAGCTCTTTCTAAATCGTTGAGGGCTATATATCGGGGAGCTAGCCGAGATGATCAAAACGATCGCGCGGATTAATCCGTGTATATATCCTCCTAGCTAGCTAGAGTAGTGGGAGTCGAATAACTAGCTAGGCCAGCCAGCCAGAGCATCGATCGTCCATAAACGCCCACCAAGTGCATATATGCAGCCTAGCTACTTCACTAGTCTTCCACTAGTAGTAGTAGATGCTTGGAGTAGCAGCAACAGAACTAGACAGTAAAGAAAGAAAGACACTGGTTGTCATGAGGGGAACTAAGAGATCCTTGAGAGAGGGAATCGGTGTCAAGAGAGAAGTTAGTGTATATTAATTGTTCTAAAAAAAGTCCTCCTCGATTACATGGAGAGGCGATTATTTATAGCCTTCCGACCAGAGTACCTGAGATTACAATTCAACCCCTAAAAAGACCATATGCCTCTAGGAGCTGCAGTGGTTTTTTCTTATTCCTACGCGTAGCTTTCGGTCCATGATGGACCCTCTTGGTCCTGGTTCATCCAATTGGTACACACAGCTCACTGGTACTTCTCCCCCTCGCACCGTGCAGGGGGCCCTTCGGTGCTCACGAGGTGGCCCCAGGCAGGGATTCTCGGGGCCTTCTTGCTCCTGGATACGTGGTGCCCTACAACCTTTTCGTACCCTTCACCCCTCCTCCCCCGAAGGTACGCTTAGTACCCTCTGGGGGAGGTGAAGTGTGCCTTTTGCCCGCGGCCCTTAGGGGTCTTTTGGTGGCCTTCGCACACCCTTTGGGGTCTCTCCGAAAGCATGTGTGGTACCCTCCGAGGGCTCGTAATCGGCCCTTGGCCCTCATGAGTCTTCCGGTGGCCTTCACGTACCCTTCGGGATCCACCAAAGGCATACTTGGTACTCTCCGGACCGGAGGTCTCTTGTTGCGCCTTCGGCCTATGACCCTCAGGGACTTTCTTGTAGTTTTTGCCGGGTCGGTGGAGCCGGTGGGGCGCCTCTTCCATGATGCTCCATCCATCGATGTAATTCTTCGTTTCATTCAGATTCTCCATTTTGTTTGTATGCTTTAATACTGTCCAAAACGTCATCTGTTACCGCAGGTTAGGCACAGAGTACATATGCAGTGGCAGATGCCTCCTAGTCCTAGCTGTGCCTGTCTCCAAGTCCAATTAGGATCGGTAATTAGGTAGCTAGGTTTATAAGGATCAGAAGATCGAGTATCAGTGTGCAGGAATCCAGGAGCTCGCTGGGCCTGCGACGTTAGTAATTCTCAAAGACAGAGACAGTTTTCCTAATTCAGACGTTAGGTAGCTAGGTTTATAAGTCCGACCGCCATGGACAGCTACCTGTCAATACTCCTAATTCAGACGGATGCGTGATTGATCCCCAGATACTAATGCCCGCGCGCAGTAATCATTGATTTGATTGATCGATTTTTCCGTGCCCAGCTTTTAATTACTAGTTAGTATTAGGCTATTATTAGCTAGCGAACAATGTTTGTTACCTAGATTTCCAAATTAGCAACAAAACAAGCTAGGCCGCCAACCTCTTACTTTATTCAGTTGGAGCAGCCGAACGAACGTTACACACACATATATATCGTATGATAATACTTTCTTATCGATTTGAGCATACTCCAATAATGATTATGAGATACCTTAAAGTGAGTTTTATAAATAAAAAAAATCATTAAAGTCCATCTTTTATAGCTAAATTTGTGTATATACTTCTTTTATATACGACGCCCGTTTCGTACTCCCAGGATTACATACTCCCACTTCGAATATACCACTTAAATCTTCTTTACCACCCTCAGTATACTTAAATATCAATTATAAGATCTTCCAATGCGACTTGATTGAAAATTTTTCATTACGGCCCTTTATTTTGCTAAATGGTATATAATATGTGGGACTCAGGAGCCCAACTAATGGAAGGATGGATGCATATTGCAAACAGAAACAGCAGAATCCGATCTGTGGGAGGGGCCGATCGACCGGTACAAGGGAACAAGCATAACCCAGGTCGTTAGACAGCACAGCTGATATATTGCGCGCGCAACCTGCAGTTTAACTGATTGCGCCAAACAAACCAATTGTTTACTACTAATTAATTCCTAACTTTTTTTCGCTTGGCTTTACAGTTTTGCTGCTGCTGCTGCTGCTTCTTTTTTCGATGGTTTCACGTGAACCAATCATAGGCTGCTTGCCTGCCTCGAAGCTGTTGCAATTTATCGTGCTTTCATAGTATCTCTGTTATTTGCTGCATATATCTCTGTCCGGATTTGCTGTTTCACGTGGGCCTAAAATTTTGCCGGTACACCGTCACATAGCAGCTTCTTAAAAAAAGGATTAGCTAATTTTCTTTTTTTTAGGAATGGCAATAACGTTGCCACCTTGCATTAAAGAGGAGTAAAAAAAGAGGGTACAGACCAAACAGAAAAGAAAAGAAAGAAGAAGAGGAGAAAAGAGACGGGGGAGGCGATCAGAGAAGGGAAAGGCCTAGAAAACGGTCAATCAAATTAGATTAAGAAAACCCTAAACGCTACGAAAAGCTAACAACTCCCGTTGGTAAGTAGGCCACCAAATTCTTTGCCCCACTTATGATCTATGCCCTTGCCTCTTCCTTGATGGTCGCAACAGTTCCGATGACGTCGTTTCGCTGGTGCTGAAAAATCCTTTTATTTCTCTCTTTTCAGACATGCCATATAGTAAGGATAACTAGAGAGTTTTGGCCCTTCCTACCCGCGGCCCCTTCCCGTAGTGACAGAGCCATCCATCAGTCCAAGATCGACGTACGAGTATCCCATTGCGACGGCGACATCCAGAGGATTAGCTAATTTTCAGTTGCCTGATTTTTTTAAAAACAGACGCCTGTGTAATAGTTTCGCTTTTCTGATTTCTCCTACGAAAGCACCCGAATCCATCTGTATGACAGAACCATTAGTGCCTGCAAGAACATCAGATGAGTCAGTATCAATGTCTCAGCAGCAAGAACATGATCATGTCAGTCAGACGAGTCCATCTACTTTCACATTTCAGCGTACTATACAAAAGCAAGCTGCACGTGCGTGGAACGCAAACATCTAGACTAGACGGTTATATATGCTTTACTGGGCGGTAGAGTATGTTAATTGGTTTGAATTACATATAGTTATTTTGTGTTTCTGATGCAGATAATATAAAGATTATTGTGTGTACGTGTATGTTGTGTGAATATGGATGCAGATAGGAAACCAAATACTCGAATTTTCACATGAACTTCACAGTTTTAACCGGTCAATTGTATTGTTTTCTTAATCACTGTTGACCACTTTTTTATTAAAAAAAATGAGGTCCTATTTCTTTATGCTGAAATTCCGATGACTCAGATTCCTCCAGCTTTTAATCTAATGAAAGTTTTATACTTTTTTCCTTGCAGCATTCAGGAGATGGTGGCTCTCCATTCATTGTTTGACCACATGCACCTCTTTATTCTCCTAGGCTTCCAGTTCCTCGCTTGAAAGAAGATGTGACTTTAGCAGGGAGTATTTTATTACAGAACTGATTTCATAATTAGATGTAAACATTGAAGCCCATGCAAATTTTTCTCTTAATATATTATGCTTTTAGGCTTGCTGCAAAGAAACTTTTTAAATTTTCCAAACAGTCAGAGGTTATAAAAGTTGTTGTTCATTTTGCAGGATAAATCTTTGCCACCAATATTTGAAAACACTCCGCGTGCACTGTTTCTATCAACCCGTCATGTTCAGCATGTACCTGTATATTTTTTCCTCTAGCCTCTACGGATGCCCCTCATCAGATATTGAGCGGTACAAGTCTTGTGTGCTGCCGTTATCTCCATCAAATACATACGCTACCACTCTGACAATTGACATTTCTTTGGGTTAGCCACTTGGAATCAAGAAAGCTTGATGTCTAGATTTTGTTTTTAGACACTTTGTTCTGAAGAGTATTAACTCAAGTTTGATACTCTTCTTTTTGGATAAAACATTGTGCAACAACTCAATATGAATTGAAATGGAAGTTATTTGAGATTAATTGATTTTTCCAATAGAAAACTACCTACACGGACCGACCACCTTTGTACACGTGTTTGTTATTCCGTTGCAATGCACGGCATCTAACTAGTCTGCATATATGATGAATGAGCATATCATGGCCCAAGTGTTGCTGTATATAGAGACTGGTAGCCATGGATGACAGAAGGGGCTTAATAACAATTTGCTGTATGGAATGCTTGACTGACTGCTTTTTTTTACATAAGAAGGTAAAGAATTCTCTACCTTATGACAATTATATTTAAATGGTAGTTAAACAAGAGTTACAAAAAGAAAAATAAAAAAGGAAGGAAAGAGGTAACAGAAAGAAAGAAAGAAAAAGAAAAGGGGGTGGGAGGAGCAGATAACAAAATATACAAATGTATTGGGTTACAATAAAAGCTGGCTCCATTGCAGTAGACCCAGTTGATACTTAGGTTTTAACCGGTGAGTCCAAAGATTGATTAAGCTCTGAATCTGATAGTATAGAACTGGCATATGCATATCAGAATGATGGAAAACTCGATTATTTCTTGAAATCCACAGTGTGAGTGCAGGCTGCAAAGCAAATTAGCCATATTTTGCGGTAGTCTTCATCCCTGTCATTGTCTTTTCCAAAAATTGGAGCATGTTCTGTGATGAGTTTGCTTCTCTTGTGAGTCCTAATTTCCTCCAAACATAAAAGAAAAGAAAGAAGAAGAGGAGAAAAGAGACGGGGAGGCGATCAGAGAAGGGAAAGGCCTAGAAAACGGTCAACCAAATTAGATTAAGAAAACCCTAAACGCTACGAAAAGCTAAACAACTCCCGTTGGTAAGTAGGCCATCAAATTCTTTGCCCCACTTATGATCTATGCCCTTGCCTCTTCCTTGATGGTCGCAACAGTTCCGATGACGTCGTTTCGCTGGTGCTGAAAAATCTTTTTATTTCTCTCTTTCCAGATATGCCATATAGTAAGGATAACTAGAGAGTTTTGGCCCTTCCTACCCGCGGCCCCTTCCCGTAGTGACAGAGCCATCCATCACCCAGATCGACGCACGAGTATCCCATTGCGACGGCGACATTCGAGGATTAGCTAATTTCGCTTGCCTGCTTTTTAAAAAAACAGACGCTGTGTAATAGTTTCGCTCGATTTCTCCTACGAAAGCACCGAATCCATCCGTATGTGTGATGCCCTTTTCTCCCCTTCCCGGTCAACCTCGCCGGCCCCTTCGTTCTCCCCCACAACCCCTTGCCCGGACTTCTCGGTTTGTCCCACACGCCGGCTCGCGACGCACGCCGCCGAGCCGCCATGATGCCCTCCGTGGCGCACGCCGCGCCAACCGCGCCGCCACGGACCCCTCTCCCGGCTATAAAGAGCCCGGCGCTCTCCCTTCTTTCCCGCACCGCCTTCCCACCCCGAGCAAGAAGAAGAGGAGAGGAAGAAGAAAGCCGAGGGCTTACCTCCGCTGTTGTCGCCGCTGCCGCCACCGCCCTAGCCGCACTCTCCGCCAACCGCCGCCGTCTTCCTCATCGCCATCGCCGCCGCTGGCTCTCATCGCGCCGCCTTCTCTTCTTCCTCCGCCGCCGCCTCTCTCTCCCTCCCGGCGCGCCGCCCGGAGCCCCTCCTTCCGCTGCCGCCGCCCGCCCGGCCCTTTTTCCCTTCTGCCGCCTCGCCTGCGTTCTTTCTTCTTAGTATGACGCCATCGCGCGCGCACGCCGCGCCTGGCCTCCTTCCTTCATGCTGCCGTGGTGGGTCGGGCGTTTTTCAACCGTGGGCCAGTGGCGTGTTTTTCTATTTTCTGTGATTTTCGTTTTCTTTTCTATTTTAATTCAAAAGCTAGACTTCTAAAATTAATAACTCCCATTTTAGCTCCAAAAATTATGAAATAAATTTCTAAAATTTCTAAAATCAAGATCTTGCTAATGGCATAGGTCTTGTTCAATTTGGAGTTCATTTGTGTACTCTTGTGTATTTAATTGCTTCCGTTGCTTGTCGCTTATTTTGCTTCTGCATTCTCGCTCACAGATTTTTGAGACGCCGAGACCTCCACGTCGATCAAGGACAAGACTACTCGGACCCTCTTCCTACACTCAAGGCGAGTCAATACTTTGATCATATTGAGCCTACATTTTATGCAAATTATATTCTTTTAAAATAGCAAATTGCATGCGTTAATTCTTTAAACAAATGTATGTTAAAGTTTAAGGTAGTTAATACCCATTTGTTGAATAATTAATTACTATGCCATCCTTGACAACTTGAATCCCTTAATTCCATTGTCACCCTAGTAATTATATGGTAATACTAGCTATAGGTTGTGCTTAGCGACATGCTAGACTTGCTTAAGTACCGGACATTAACGTGTCCTAATCATCATCATTTCAAACATAAAATGATTTGGGCGGTCATTATGTAAATGACCGAGATGGTTGAATTGTTGTATTTTACCTCTCAAAACCCTAAATCGCTAATACCTGCCTGGCGGATGGTAAGATGGTGGGTGCGGATGTAGCACGAATGGCGAATGTGGTTGAGCCGTCCGCACAACCCTAAGGACTTAATCTTGTCACGACTCCTGTATAACAGTACAACCACAAGTCCGCAACAAATCGCGACTTGGCTTAGTACATTTATCAAATCCCAAAATCATCTCACCGGAGGGTTAAAGGGCACAAGCTCGGGTATGTCGGGCTTGGATGGGACACCGAGTCAAGGGTGAAGTTCGCCGTCCGAGGTGTAGCCACGCCACGCCGCCGCCGAGGTGGACATCCCGCGCAACGATGGGCATAACCCCATATGGGTGAGACGAGGAAGGGGCGAGATATTTAGAAAGTTATTGTGACAACCTCTCGACTACACGACTACTAATCGTAGGGCAACGAGTTAATTGTCTCTTGTGGGTAAAGTGTACAATCTCTGCAGAGTTATAAATGCTTAAAACAACTGCGTTTACGGTCAAGCGGACATGGGAACTTAACTTGAGTTAGTTCTATTTCAAAACCTTGCCGGGTGGTATGAAATTGTATGGCTCACCTAGCCCCGAGATTGGTTATTCCCGGTCTTTGTACCCAGTGTCGTTGGTGGTGGATGTAACCACAATCAAAATTAAGCATGAAGGTGGAGGTAACCTCACGATACAAATATTGCACAATTCTCTCTTTAACTAAAATGAAATTTGTTAAAATGCTAAGTGCTAGGAATTTGTACTTATGATATTTAAAAGTGGTGCTTTCAAATAAAAGAACCGAGCCATCCTTGTAAGCCTTGCATGTATATCCTTGCATTGTGTATTGGCTCATGAGCACGGTAGTTGTGCTCATCCTCGCCTCCCAAACCCTTCGGATGACGCGATGGAGGAGACTATGCTTACTACGAGGAACCGGTTGATGGACAAGGAAACGACGAAGAGTAGTCTAGGATCTGTAGTTCAGGCCTCGACGCAGCATCTAAGTTGACTCGTTGGTATTTGCGCATAAACCGATATTATCCGGGTCCTTGGGTAATATCGATACAAATATGCTGTTGCCCCGCCGCTTGCTCGTGAAGAGATGAGCTCTACCCTTTGCTTCCGCTTATCGCATTCGTGTTATGTATTGTAATCAATTTGGCCCGATCGCCCTCGTTGTAAAACTCGACCGACGTGGTCTATGTCACTGTTAATTTTAATAATGATACTTTAGTTCACGCCATGTATGAATGATTCAAGATTGCTCGTGAGTGCTATCTATCGATCCAGGAATAGCACTGCCACAGCAGGATTCGGATTAGAAAATCCGGTCCGGCAGAGTCGGTATCGAGCATGCGATCAGAGAGTCTTAGTTAGATTGGTCGTTGCCTTAAGGACTTGGATCTTATTTTCAAAACTAAGAAAAAGCTTTGCTAAAAATATAGAGTATTTATTGCTTCTACTCTTCACTCCTAGTCCTGCATTTATCTTTATTTCACTTGAGTTTTACCTCGTACGACCTCCTCTTGTTTTCAAAATTTGTAGATGGCTACCCTGGTCGTTGGTTGGTCTGGGATCTCCTCGCTCACGGAGAGAACGAGGAGGATTCATGACATACTTCGCCACCGATGTCGTATTTGGTTTTCCCGCCACCACGTTCCGTGGTAGGATGACGAGGATCGAGACCCGCGAGTCCTGGACGATGGAGGTGTACCTCTCCGCCAGGGTTGGCGAGTTCACTTCCTACCTCTTCAGGGCCGAGGCACCGGCCGGCGTAGCCGTCATGACGCCATTCAGGACGCCGCACGCGTCGCTTCCACCCGCTTGTGTTGGAAGTACGAGGATCTCTTGCTGAGGTCACCCTTCTGCTTCTACCCGTACCTCCCAGATGAGGAGCGTGTCCCAGCAGTTTTCGACACCAGAGACGACGACCGCTGACGCAAAGAGTCCGGCTTATGCAGCGATGATAGCCACCATCACCGCGCCATGGATGAGATCAGCAGCCGACACTCCTCACCGGCAGGCTATGCCCATCCGACACCTTCGAGCAACATGATCAGGAGTGATGAAGCTCACTCCACTGCAGTACAGGAGAGGGATGCTGCGGTACAGGAGAGGGACGCCGCTCTTGCAGAGTTGGCACGCCTCAGAGCCGCCACTACGGTCCCTGCCCCAGCCCGGCGTTTCTAGCGCCGCCCCGCCCTCCAAAGGCCGAGCCGACGCCTCGCCCGTAGGACCCCGCTCGACTCACAAAGACGCAAGAAGGTGCGCGCCGCCGTCCGGCTGCCGCTTAGAGAGTCTAGCCGCGGACGCAGCCTCACCCACCGCCTGGTTTGACGAGTCCGGCGTGGACGCCACCTCGCTGCTCACGCCTCGCCTCCCGCTCGCCGAGCAATCGAGCCGTTGCCGCTTTCGCTCCCGCAATCGCATCGCCTGGTCACCCCCAGAGCAACTGCCGATTAGTTAGTTAGCAGCGTTGCTTGCTAAGCGCTTTTGGGTTGCAAGCACTTTTGTTTCTTTCTTTTGTAGACGATGTGTTTGTATTCAGGTCATGACTTAGCTTAGTGTATAAGCTTTGTTCGAGAGTCATGTAACACTTAACCCCTTATTATAGTGTAGCCGCTCTAGGCTTTGTATTGTACTTGCTTCGTTCTTTGTTGGCTTTTGTTCTTGTCTCTGTGTGCCTTAGAGGGCCAAAGTGAACCTCATATACTCTCTAGTTCTAAGCTTCAGAGTTCCTTCAGATGCCGCCAAGAAGAGCCGCGCCTGGCCCGTGGAGCTCGCCGCAGCCGAGGAAGAGGCGTGGTCGTGGCCAAGGCCGAGGACAGAACCGCCTCCTCCACCACCAAAGAAACCCAACAATGACTCAAGTCATGTTTCAGCACTCAGATTCTTCGTGCATTACTAAGCAATCAACAAATCGACCAACGGCCGCAACCCAAGCCGGCAGATTTTCTCAGACAAGACCTTCACCTTTGTCGCGCCAATGAACCGCTAGAAGTCAAGACCGCTCAGGACACCGAGAAGAAACTCCGCCTTGCTCGCCGCTCAAATGAAGACAAGGTGGATTTCGCCACCATCACCGAAAGCGCCGCCACGCTCGTGGGAGAATTACTCGCCGCCGAGGTGATGAGAATCTAGAGGAAGAAGAAGCAGAATAGCGGAAGTCGTAGCATCTACGATTGAGCCCCACAAGATCCCATTGCCGCCGCGCAATAGAAGAAGTTATGAAATACAACAAGCTGAAATTGAACCCGCATGGCACCGATTCCATGGAGGAATTCAAGGCCGCTTTCAGGCCAACTCGCATCACCGAACAATGAGATTGAAGAAGAACGAATTCTGAGTTTCTCAAGGTGGTCGATGTCAAGAATGAGTATCTAACCAAGTTTAACCAGCTTGCTCGCTACGCCCAATGATGTAGCCGATGAAGAAGAGAAAATCGACCGCTTTGTTGAAGGAATGCGTGAAGACATGAGAGGACAACTTATCCTCCATGATTACTCTAGCTTCCAAAGAAGTAGTTAATAAAGCCCTCATTTGTGAAAATGAGAAGAAGATCATGAGATTAGCCGCAAAGGAAGATGTCATTTCAGAGGCCACAAGGTAGCTTTCCCTAAGTCTACATTCCAAGGCACTCATCTTTCGATCGCTCGCAGCCTCCTCTCGAAAACTCAAGTTCCACCCGCGCCCCAAGGAAGTGGATTCGTGCTCTCGCTCGCCGGCAACCAGCAGCTAGCCAACCCAAGAAGAAACCTCCATCGCCGCCAGGAGAAAGAGGACACTTCGCCAATCGTTGTCCTACCCGCCGAATGCTCCAAGACTCAACACGAGTAACGCCAGCTCAAGGCGTGACCTCACCCAAGCAAGAGTCACCGACTTCACAGCATCAAGGTCTACACCAACACAAAGCCATGGCCGTGTGAACCACGCCACACCGAGGAAGCTCAAGGTGCCTCAAGAGTACTAATGGGCACGCCTCGTTAACTCGAAGCACGCACAAGTTTTGTTTGATTCGAGCTTCGCACTCTTTTATATCAAGAAAGTTTGTCGAAAGGCTTAAGTTGCCAACCTATAAGTTAAAGAAACCCGTGGTACTTAGCTCACCCGGATCCTTTATGCTACCTCACCATCCCTGTAGAAATTGCTATGGAACATTCCGATTCCTAGCAAACCTTCGGTGCTAGAATCTCAAACGCTGGATATCATCCTAGGATGGATTGGTTGGCCAAATATCAAGGATTGATAGATTGTGCCAACAGTAAAAGTGGTGCTCACCAAGAACCCAGAGACCACAATAAGAGTTAGTGTGGATCGCCTCTCCTTTGAATAGAACAATCCACCACCTTGGAGAGTTGTCCCTAGAGGCAACGCAGTAGTTCAAGCTACCCGATGTCTTCCCGTAAGAATTACTGTGCATGCCACTGCATGAGATGTTGAGTTTGTCATCAACTTGAAGCCGTGGACAGCCCAATTGCTAAGAGACCATACAGAATGGTCACGACTAACTTGAAGAACTTAAGACACAAATTGAAGACTTGCAAGACAAAGGTTTCATTAGACCTAGTTCTTCTCCCGGGTTCGCCAGCCTTTGTGAAGAAGAAAGATGGCACCGCCATTGTGCGTGGACTACGAGCACTCAATGATGTGACCATCAAGAACAAGTATCCCTTACCTCGCATTGATGACCTGTTCGATCGCTTGACAGAGCATCGCTTTTCCAAGATAGACCCGAGGTCGATACCATCACTTAAGATCGTGAATGAGGATATTCCTAAGACGGCTTTTACCACCCAAGATGGCTCGTATGAGTTCATCGTCATGCCGCTTGGCTTGACCAACGCGCCACCTACTTCATGAACCTCATGAACAAAGTATTCATGGAATACTTAGACAAGTTCGTTGTCGTGTTCATAGACGACATCTTGATCTATTCAAAGACCGATGAAGAACATTCAACACTTGCAATTGGTCTTAGAAAAGCTTAAAGAGAATCATCTTTATGCCAAGTACAAGAAATGTGAATTTTGGCTTCACGAAATCGCTTCTGACACATTGTATCCGCCGGAGGAATTGCGCTTGATCCATCCAAAGTAGCAACAGAATGGAATGGAAACAACCCACATCGGTGACGGAGGCGCGTAGTTTTCTCGGTTTGGCGGTACTACGACGCCATTGAAGGATTCTAAGCTTTCCAAACCGATGACCCATCCGCTAAAAAGGAAAAGAAGTATGATTGGACGTAAGCTTGTGAAAAGAGTTTCCAAGAATTGAAGAAGAAGTTAACTTCGCCTCAAAGATTGATCCGCAGACATCCATCAAGACTTCAAGTCTCACTGTGATGCATCGCGCCAAGGTCTTGGTTGTGTGCTCATGCAAGGAGGAAAAGTTGTAGCTTATGCTTCAAGACAACTCCGTCCTCACGAAGACAATTATCCAACCCATGATTTGGAGTTAGCAACAGCAGAGTGCACGCCCTAAAAATTTGGCGACACTATTTGATTGGAAATCACCGTAATGTCTACACATGCACCACAAGAGTCTCAAGTACATTTTCACCCAATCGGACCTCAACCTTCGACAAAGAAGATGGTTAGAATTAATAAAGGATTGCAACTTGATGTCCATTATCATCCCGAAAGGCTAATGTAGTTGCCGATGCATTAAGCCGTAAATCCCATCAGCAGAATGTCATGATTCGTGGGCATCAACCCGAGCTCTACAAGGAATTTGAAGCCCTCAACCTTGAGTTAATAGAGCAAGGCACACTAGCCACAATAGAAGCATATCTAACTCTAGAAGAGCGAATCAAGACCAGCTCAAGAAGGGCATCCTCGAGTCCAGAGATTCAAGCACCTCATGACAAAAGGAAAAGCCCCCAAAATGATGGAAGATCAGCAAGGAATCCTATGGTATGGGAAACGTCTCTTTGTTCCCCACCAGAAGGAACTCAAAGATCTGATTTTAAAGGAAGCTCACGCTCGCTTACACCCTGCACTCCGTGCAAAGCACCAAGATGTACCAAGACATGAAGATTTTGTATTGGTGGCCACGAATGAAAAGAGATATCGCGAGTATGTAGCTTGTTGTGATGTATGTCGTCAATCAAGGTGAACATCAAAGACCACCCGATTGCTACAACCCTTACAGATCCTCGTTGGAAATGGGAAGAAATCGAATGGATTTCATTACGGTCTACCTCGAACTAAGTTCGGATGTGACTCAAGATGGGTTATAGTTGATAGATTGACTAAAGTCGCCCACTTCATCCCCGTGAAGACAACTTACAAGGGAGACCAGTTAGCCGAGTTATACATGGCTCGATCGTGTGTTTACATGGAGTACCCAAGAGAATAGTCTCCGATCGAGGTTCTCAATTTACCTCGCATTTGGGCTAGTTTGCATGATGCCCTTGGAACACACCTTACCTTCAAAGACAAACTATCATCCGCAGATCGATGGTCGACGGAAAGAACAAATCAAATCCTAGAAGACATGCTTCGAGCTTGTGCTTTGGAGTTTACCGTAGATCGAAAATGTCTACCGTATGCCGAGTTTGCATACAATAATAGTTATCAACAAGTTTGAAAATGTCCCCATTTGAAGCACTCTATGGAAGAAAATGCGAACTCCTCGGCATTGGTCGAATCAGTGAGGGATATGTCTTCGACCGATACTCAAGCAAGTCAAGAGAAAGTTCGACTAATCGAGATCGCTTCAAGCATTTCGCCAGAGTAAGAGTTATGTCGACAACCGTCGAAGAGACTTAACCTTCGGGTTGGAGATATTGTGTATCTCAAGGTATCGCCACTTCGTGGAACCCGAAGATTCAAAGTTAAAGGCAAGCTCGCACCAAGATACATAGGCCCGTTCCCGATCACCGCTAAGCGTGGAGAAGTTGCCTATCAGCTAGAGCTACCTGAAAGTTTGTCAGACGTCCACAACGTGTTCCACGTCTCTCAACTAAAGAAATGTCTCAGAGTACCCGAAGAGCAGACTCTCGTCGAAGCCATCGCACTTGATAAGGATTTGACTTATCCAGAGCACCGATCAAGATCCTCGACGCCGCCGAAGCGGACAAGACGCCAAGTCATCCGTCTTTGTAAGGTTCGCGGAGCCATCACTCACCAAAGAAGCCACCGGGCGAGAAGATCAACTTAAGCCGATTTCCGCCCTCGTTCCGAGCGCTCGAATCTCGAGGTCGAGATTCCGTTTAAGGTGGGTAGGATTTGTGATGCCCTTTTCTCCCCTTCCGGTCAACCCGCCGGGCCCTTCGTTCTCCCCACAACCCCTTGCCCGACTTCTCGGTTTGCCCCCGCCACGCTGCTCTCGCGACGACGCCGCCGAGCCGCCATGATGCCCTCCGTGCGCGCACGCCGCGCTCGAACCGCGCCGCGCCGACCGACCCCTCTCCCGGCTATAAAGAGCCCCGCGCTCTCTCCTTCTTTCCCCGCACCGCCCTTCCCACCCTCGAGCAAGAAGAAGAGGAGAGGAAGAAGAAAGCCGAGGGCTTACCTCCGCCGTTGTCGCCGCCACCGCCCTAGCCGCACTCTCCCGCCAACCGCCGCCGTTTTCCTCATCGCCATCGCCGCCGGTGGCTCTCACCGCGCCGCCTCCTCTTCCTCTCGCCGCCGCCTCTCTCCTCCCCGTGCGCGCCGCCGCCCCGAGCCCTCCTTCCGCGCGCCGCCGCCGCCCGCCCTTTTCCTTTCTCGCCTCGCCGTGCCCTTTCTTCTTAGGGCGACGCCATCGCTGGGCCAGCTGCCGCGCCTGTGGGCCTCCTTCCTCGCGCCGTGGTGGGCCGGGCCGTTTTTCAACCTGTGGGCGTGCGTGTTTTTCTATTTTCTCGTGATTTTCGTTTTCTTTTCTATTTTAATTCAAAAGCTAGACTTCTAAAATTAATAACTTCCCCATTTTAGCTCCAAAAATTATGAAATAAATTTCTAAAATTTCTAAAATCAAGATCTTGCTAATGGCATAGGTCTTGTTCAATTTGGAGTTCATTTGTGTACTCTTGTGTATTTAATTGCTTCCGTTGTTGTCGCTTATTTTTGCCTGTACTCTCGCGCGCAGATTTGGGAGACGGAGACCTCCACGTCGATCAAGGACAAGACTACTCGGACCCTCTTCCTACACTCAATGCGAGTCAATACTTTGATCATATTGAGCCTATATTTTATGCAAATTATATTCTTTTAAAATAGCAAATTGCATGCGTTAATTCTTTAAACAAATGTATGTTAAAGTTTAAGGTAGTTAATACCCATTTGTTGAATAATTAATTACTATGCCATCCTTGACAACTTGAATCCCTTAATTCCATTGTCACCCTAGTAATTATATGGTAATACTAGCTATAGGTTGTGCTTAAGCGACATGCTAGACTTGCTTAAGTACCGGGACATTAACGTGTCCTAATCATCATCATTTCAAACATAAAATGATTTGGGCGGTCATAGGGTAAATGACCGAGATGGTTGAATTGTTGTATTTACCTCTCAAAACCCTAAATCGCTAATACCCGCCAGGCGGATGGTAAGATGGTGGTGCGGATGTAGCACGAGAATGGCGGGAATGTGGTTGAGCCGCCCGCATAACCCTAAGGACTTAATCTTGTCACGACCTCCTCATGTATAACAAGTACAACCACAAGTCCGCAACAAATCGCGACTTGGCTTAGTACATTTATCAAATCTCGAAAATCATCTCACCGGAGGGTTAAAGGGCACAAGCTCGGGTATGTCGGGCTTGGATGGGACACCGAGTCAAGGGTGAAGTTCGCCGATCGCCGAGGCGTAGCCACGCCACGCCCGGGCCGAGGTGGACATCCCGCGCAACGATGGGCATAACCCCATATGGGTGAGACGAGGAAGGGGCGAGATATTTAGAAAAGTTATTGTGACAACCTCTCGACTACACGACTACGAATCGTAGGGCAACGAAGTTAATTGTCTCTTGTGGGTAAAGTGTACAATCTCGCAGAGTTATAAATCGTTTAAAGCAATGTGCCTCTACGGTCAAAGCGGACATGGGAACTTAACTTGAGTTAGTTCTATTTCGAAAACCTTGCTGGGTGGTATGAAAATTGTGGCGGGCTCACCTAGCCCTGAGATTGGTTATTCCTGGGTCTTTGTACCCAGTGTCGTTGGTGGTGGATGTAACCACAATCAAAATTAAGCATGAAGGTGGAGGTAACCTCTGATGATACAAATATTGCACAATTTCTCTCTTTAACTAAAATGAAATTTGTTAAAAATGCTAAGTGCTAGGAATTTGTACTTATGATATTTAAAAGTGGTGCTTTCGCAAATAAAAGAACCGAGCCATCCTTGTAAGCCTTGCATGTATATCCTTGCATTGTGTATTGGCTCATGAGCACGGTAGTTGTGCTCATCCTCGCTCTCCCCAAACCCTTCGGGATGACGCTGATGGAGGAGACTATACTTACTACGAGGAACCTGGTTGATGGACAAGGAAACGACGAAGAGTAGTCTAGGATCCGAGTCTAGGCCTCGACGCATCTAAGTTGACTCGTTGGTATTTGCGCACAACCGATATTATCCGGTCCTTGGGTAATATCGTGATACAAAGTTGCCCCGCCGCTTGTTCGTGAAGAGATGAGCTCTACCCTTTTGCTTCCGCTATCGCATTCGGTGTTATGTATTGTAATCAATTTGGCCTGATCGGCCCCTGTTGTAAAACTCGACCCGACGTGGTCTATGTCACTCTGTTAATTGTAATAATGATACTTTAGTTCACGCCATGTATGAATGATTCAGCATTGCCTGTGAGTGCTATCTATCGATCGTGGAATAGCACGGCGTTTTCACAGAGGATTCGGATTAGAAAATCCGGGTCCGACAGTATGACAGAACCATTAGTGCCTCCAAGAACATCGGATGAGTCAGTATCAATGTCTCAGCAGCAAGAACATGATCATGTCAGTCAGACGAGTCCATCTACTTTCACATTTCAGCGTACTATACAAAAGCAAGCTGCACGTGCGTGGAACGCAAACATCTAGACTAGACGGTTATATATGTTTTACTGGGCGGTAGAGTATGTTAATTGGTTTGAATTACATATAGTTATTTTGTGTTTCTGATGCAGATAATATAAAGATTATTGTGTGTACGTGTATGTTGTGTGAATATGGATGCAGATAGGAAACCAAATACTCGAATTTTCACATGAACTTCACAGTTTTAACTGGTCAATTGTATTGTTTTCTTAGTCACTGTTGACCACTTTTTTATTAAAAAAAATGAGGTCCTATTTCTTTATGCTGAAATTCCGATGACTCAGATTCCTCCAGCTTTTAATCTAATGAAAGTTTTATACTTTTTTTCTTGCAGCATTCAGGAGATGGTGGCTCTCCATTCATTGTTTGACCACATGCACCTCTTTATTCTCCTAGGCTTCCAGTTCCTCGCTTGAAAGAAGATGTGACTTTAGCAGGGAGTATTTTATTACAGAACTGGTTTCATAATTAGATGTAAACATTGAAGCCCATGCAAATATTTCTCTTAATATATTATGCTTTTAGGCTTGCTGCAAAGAAACTTTTTAAATTTTCCAAACAGTCAGAGGTTATAAAAGTTGTTGTTCATTTTGCAGGATAAATCTTTGCCACCAATATTTGAAAACACTCCGCGTGCACTGTTTCTATCAACCCGTCATGTTTAGCATGTACCTAGAGCGTGCACTGTTTCTATCAACCCGTCATGTTCAGCATGTACCTGTATATTTTTTCCTCTAGCCTCTACGGATGCCCCTCATCAGATATTGAGCGGTACAAGTCTTGTGTGCTGCCGTTATCTCCATCAAATACATACGCTACCACTCTGACAATTGACATTTCTTTGGGTTAGCCACTTGGAATCAAGAAAGCTTGATGTCTAGATTTTGTTTTTAGACACTTTGTTCTGAAGAGTATTAACTCAAGTTTGATACTCTTCTTTTTGGATAAACCATTGTGCAACAACTCAATATGAATTGAAATGGAAGTTATTTGAGATTAATTGATTTTTTCCAATAGAAAACTACCTACACGGACCGGACCACCTTTGTACACGTGTTTGTTATTCCGTTGCAATGCACGGGCATCTAACTAGTCTGCATATATGATGAATGAGCATATCATGGCCCAAGTGTTGCTGTATATAGAGACTGGTAGCCATGGATGACAGAAGGGGGCTTAATAACAATTTGCTGTATGGAATGCTTGACTGACTGCTTTTTTTTTTTTTACATAAGAAGGTAAAGAATTCTCTACCTTATGACAATTATATTTAAATGGTAGTTAAACAAGAGTTACAAAAAGAAAAATAAAAAAGGAAGGAAAGAGGTAACAGAAAGAAAGAAAGAAAAAGAAAAGGGGGTGGGAGGAGCAGATAACAAAATATACAAATGTATTGGGTTACAATAAAAGCTGGCTCCATTGCAGTAGACCCAGTTGATACTTAGGCTTTAACCGGTGAGTCTAAAGATTGATTAAGCTCTGAATCTGATGGTATAGAACTGGCATATGCATATCAGAATGATGGAAAACTCGATTATTTCTTGAAATCCACAGTGTGAGTGCAGGCTGCAAAGCAAATTAGCCATATTTTGCGGTAGTCTTCATCCCTGTCATTGTCTTTTCGAAAAATTGGAGCATGTTCTGTGATGAGTTTGCTTCTCTTGTGAGTCCTAATTTCCTCCAAAGATTGTGTGTAGACTTACAACGCAAAATGATGTGATCAATCGTTTCTATTGCAGGGCAAATATCACAATGCGGGTCGTGGGTCCAATGTTTTGTTGTCATGTTATCTCTGGTGTTAATACGCCCTCTGAAAGCTAGCCAAAGAAAGATTCTGTAGTTATGTGGAATTGATCGGTTCCAAGTATAGTCTTTCGCTGGCCAAGTTAGTTGAAATGGATATCCTCTCATCCAAGGTATCCGGATGTAGTAGTTGGGAAGAAAGGAGATCTTGTAGAATTTGGTATTTTGACTGACTGCTCGTCTCAGTGCAGCGATGGTATCGGGAATTAACTGACGGAGCAGCTAGCTAGCGGAGGTAGATGCTGCAACTCGATCACGCAAATTAAGCAGAGAGAGAGAGAGAGAGAGAGAGAGGGGCATGCGCTGCAGAGCAACACGCATCAACCTGTGACTGAGGGCGATGAACCGCACAACAGGACAGCGGCGTGCAGATGCAGCTAGCATCGATCCTCCCAAAATAAGGCGGCCGGCGCTCCAGATTTGTCTCTGCTTCCCCGGCCTAAGCCAACGAGCCATCCATTGCCATTGGTTGACATGCACTCGCCTGGGCTGCCGATGGATGGATGGATGGAGACGCAAGAGCCAAGAAAGGCAAACAGAAAGGAGGACACGCATCCGTGTCCGTGCATGCATATAAGGCCAAGCGAGTTTGTCCCGGCCGACCACCCTCTCCCTCAGCTCGGATCGATCGGGCACCGGCCGGCCGCGCACCCTCCTCCTCTTTTCCAACTCGACGTTGGCAAGAGAGGAGAGGAGGCAGGCCAGAGCGAGTCCGGGGTCACCGGTCCATTTGATTCACCGCACGTACGTGATCAACGCCGGCCATGGCGCGCCTCATCCAAAGAACCCGGACGGTGCTCCTCCTCCCACTGGTGCTGCTCGTCCTCCTTTCCCACCTCCCCTCCTCCACCCCGGCCACCGTCACTCCTCTCAGCAAGCTCTTAAAGAAAACCGAGGACGACTCCGCCGCCTCCTCGGCGCCGGCGCCGGCGCCGGCGCCATCCACCACCCACCCATCAAAAGAGGACAAGGACGACGACGACAAGGACAAGGGTGATAAGGCGCCGTTGTCGCCGACGAACGGCGATGGGTTGTACAAGGGCATGCCCCGGGAGTTCGTCAACGGGCACAACAAGGTCCGGGCGCGCTACGGCGTGCCGCCGGTGCAGTGGGACAACAAGCTGGCGCGGTACGCGCGGCGGTGGGCCAACGCCATGCGGAAGGACTGCGTGCTCAAGCACTCGGGCGGCAGGTACGGCGAGAGCGTGTTCGTGGGGCGGGACGGCTGGAACGCCACCGCCGAGGACGCGCTCTGGATGTGGGGCGCCGAGGAGCCCATCTACGACAAGCAGACCGGCAACTGCACCGGCGGGCGCCACTTCAGGGAGTGCGGCCACTTCGCGCTCATGGTCAACAAGGACAACCAGAGGATCGGATGCGGCCGAGCAGAGTGCTTCAATGGCGCCGGCATCTTCATCTCGTGCAACTACTACTTCCTAAACCGTGACTGATCATGCACGCACTGCATCCACTCAAGCGGCCATCTTCTTACACCAGATTGCTCCAGTGTGCACGCATTGCCTCGGGCGTTCAAGGAGCTAGCTTGCTTTCTTTTTTCCTTGCAGTTTTGGAGCAACGGAGACTTCATATGTACACTAGTCTCCTTGCTGCTGTAGATGCTCCCAGCAATACGTACACACGCTATTTCACGAATTTAATACGTGGGGTCGAGCACTCGGTACAGTAATCAATACCTTGCATGCCATATAATCTTCGGCACACGGTGCAGCTCAACAAACATATCACAGATTAGTGATTCGCAATACGCAACATAACTGCCAAAACATGTTCATGTTGGGTCATCCGTGATGCTACATCCTGACATCCAGCAATGGGATGGCACAAAACTAACTGATCCAGTCCACAACTCCTCCAAACGAAGCACGACATCTTGCAACGGTCAATGGATGACGGGCTTGAGCGGGTGCGCCCTCAGCTTTGATAGGTCCAGCCTTGCATCCAGCTCTTCATCCACCTCACCCACGACACTTCTGCAAATACCATACAAGGCGCGGATGCATCAGACCAGCCATGGGATAAAGATTCAACTTCAGTTAGGTTCGGTTAGGATAAAGATTCAACTTCAGTTAGGTTCAGTTAGGCAGAGTACAAAACAAGTCTAACAAATAAGGCAGGCAGTCCTCAACTAATATAAATAAGCTATAAATGGGAACAATAAGCAACTCAAAGGACAATGAAAAAATTTTAACATACATGTTGTCGCCCCTGATAATGTACAGACCAAGAACAAGTTGTTGTACTCCCTCCTGCAAGTACAGTAACGTTTCTCACGAGTGCTGAAGTATTCAAATGTACCCCTAAGTTCTCACACACAGCAGAAACTAAAGAATAACGAGAGAAAGGCACTGGCTCATAGCTGTTTATAGGCATATGCAGTAGACAAGTGCATGAGAAGAGTTGGCTGATTGCTTTAGGTATTCACTCACCAAGTTATGCAAATGTTAGTCACTACTCGATAGCATGTTAAAGACCCTATCACAGACTAACTCAAAATCATCATAAATCAACTGCCTGTATATTGTTAGTGCCAGAATTCTGCACTGCCGATTTCCAAAGACAAAAGTTGTATCGGGGAAAGTATGTGCTGAACCAACCCTTTTCTCCTGGGCCCATTTAAAATGCAAGAATGTTGCAGATATTTTGTAGGAAAGAGAGAAAATCCTTTAATCCAAAGTTCCAAACAGGGCCAAGGCACTATAAGGAAAACACCTAAACATATCACTATATGAGGGTCACTGAACAAACTAAGAACTAAGATGATTGTACATGGAATTCATCTAAACATATCGACCAAGTAGTCAACTACAGGGTAACTCATGGTTTGTCATAAACTCATTTGGCTGGAAATTAATTTTACTTTAACAAGAACAGTCTTGATAGATGCAAGCAACGGGGACTTACTAGGATTTAGGCATGTATAATCATCAGAAGAAAAATTAACCCAGTGATAAAAATTAAAATTCCTTACTGTGGCAAACAGTCACATTTGAAATTTGTCCAGTCTTAAGACAATCTGAGGGTACAGCACTACAGCCTACTAAATTATTCAATTTCTTATTTTCAAGGATCGTGAGATAAGATAATCCTGTTTCCAATTCCAGAATTTACTGAACCGATGAGAGCATTTCCAAAGCAAACCAAAGACAAAAGTTTCACAACTGCGCGATACAGATTCACTGAGGAAGTAAGCAAAAAATGACTGAACAACTAATGCTGCAAAACTTAATCTAACAATACTGGCAACAGATATAAAGCAGAGTAACTATTACTATGAACAAATGGCAACTTGTAAAATTTATTAAGGTAACGACTTCATGAAATTGGAGATGCACAGCGCAACTTGTCAGAATATTAGAGGATACGCACTTGTATTATTGAGCACTCAAGCAAACCTGTGGATGTATGAATATTGAACATGTGATCAAATGATGCGATCCATGATGTCAGTACATGGAACTCATTTAAACATCCAAATCCAGACCAAGTATTGAGCTACAGGATAACTTGAAAATTTCGGTAAATTCTGTGTTGCAAGAAATTCGTGTTTCGAATACCATGTAAAGAACGGGTCAGCACAGAGAAGTCGGTGAGTTTGGGGGCAGCCTGACCTTTGTAGAGTACACCCTCTCATGGGACTCGTCGAGAATAATGTTGGTAGCCTGATCAAATCCTCTCAAAGTCCCCTGAAGAACAACACACGAAGAAGCAACGCGAACAGTGAGCGCTCGTAAGCATTTCCAATCCAGCGGCAACAACGAATCAAAGGATTAGGTTGATTGGGCTTACCACAATGTTGCGCCCATCGTTCGTGATCACAGAAATCACCTCTGACGAAAGGAAAACAACATCAGTAATAAGAAGAGGACTGGGGAGAAATCGAAAGCTCGGTTGCGGAGAAGAAGATGCTACTGACGGTCGACTAGCGATTCGAGCGCCGGGCCGCCGGATGCCATCCTGTCGAGAGATTCGGGAACTCGCCGCCGCCGCTACTTCGCCTACCACCGACCTCTTCTCCTGAGGGGACCGTAGCTCTCCGCCGGAGTTGGATGCAGAGCGGCGCCGCGTGATTTTGGACGGAAAACAAAGACAAACAAAACCCTAGTTTTGATTTCCTTTCTTTCCCCCCTTTTGCTTTGTGTTAAGTTGCTCATCTTTCTTGGGCTCATCTTCGCACTGTCTAGTGATTGGGCCGGAGCGCGCATACAGAGTATTGATGATGGGCCGCTTGGTGTGCGTCCTATCCTCCTGGAAGCCCACATCCACAGCCACCTCCACCTCCATCCCCAGTACCAGTACCTCGACTCCTCCCCACCTGGTCCCTGGCTTGGCTCCCTGGCTGCTTGCTGATTGGCTCCGGCGCACAACCTCGGTAAGTCCTGTCCTCGACGGCTCGATCTCGATTTGGGAATTTGGGATTTGTGGAAACTTGGAAAATTGCTGTAAATCGAGCGTTTCCAAGGTATGAAAACGCGCGAACTAGTATTCCAATTATTTGTAATCTTCTATTCGTATTCATGTAAGACCTTACTTCAACTATTTGTATTGCACTTTTGACAAATCTCGTGTTGGATTTATGCGTGTCAAGTCTGCACCTCCATTGAAAGTTTTTCCAGCTCCGCCACCTTGATTTAGTTCGGTGTCGAAGACTTTATTCTTCTGTATTAATCCTTCGCTTGTTTTAAGGCCTGCACTTTGTGGTGATAGCTATTGTCGTCAATGGAGAGCACCGAACCCCTCCAGGTAAAGCCGCCACTCTTCCTCCTTGTTGTTTCTGCAGGTACTGCAAATGCAAACTTTACTGTTGTTTTGTTTCATTGTGTGATCATTGATTGGTGCTGATTTGAGATTCAGCCTGGTAGCATTTATCGGTTAGATTTATTCCATCTGGAATGGCAGCTTTGATGGCCCATCCCATAATTTTTAGATATCACTTATATCTAACTCAGGCCTTGCTTCATTTAATAGTTTTAAGCATCGTAAATTCTTCTGATCACATAGGTAATTAATTTTCATCTCTCTCTCTCTCGTGTGTCTGTGTGTGCGTGTTTTATTGGCCCTTTGCTAATAGAACCATCTTGCACTAGGTTTGGGCGTTTGGCAGATCATGGCGTTGGTAGTAGCATGTTAACCAACTTTTTTTTGTGATCGTCTTGTTACACTTAGAAAGCCTCAACTCTGTAGACAAGTTTGTCATTATGCAAACTGTTAGAGATATATATATATGTATAGTTTGTAATTCCCCATTGTTATAAGGGGTTCTTTACATATTCACCGCATGTATCTGTGTATATATACTGACCCATTGGCCTCATATTGAATACAAGTGCTATTCGTAACATGGTATCAGAGCCTAGGGTTTGTCGTACCTAGGGCCGGCCGTGCTTGTCTCCAGATCGGATCGGCAGCCTTCCCCGAGCGCTGCCGCCTCCTCCTCCCTCACGGACGCCGCTGTCGTCCTCCGTCTTCCCGAGCCGCACCGCGCCCGGCCAGCTGCCGGCTCGCGCCGCTGCCGCCGCCTCCGCATGATGCCGCCGCCGCCGCCGTCGCCGGCCCCGCTGCCGCCGCCGGCTCCCCCGCCGGTTTTGCTTTGGTCGGGTAACGCACGTCCCGACGACCCGCGACGCCGCCTTCCCGACCTCCCCAGGCCGCGCCGGCTCTCCTGCCAGTCTTGCCTTGGTCGGGTGAATACCGACTGAGTCGGTTTCTTTTGTAAACCGGAAGAAAAAGAAGAAGAAAAAAAAGCAAAAAAAAAAAAAACGTGGTTCTAACCGCCGCGCCGTCCAGCGCCGCCTGTTAGACTTCGTTGTCCTGGTCGCCGCGCCGTCCAGCGCCGCCTACCAATGGGCACCGTTTCCCTCGCATTTGCCGGTGATCTTCGATGGTGTTAACTACACCGACTTTGTGTCTCACATGCGTATCCACATGCGTGGTCTTCGTCTCTGGGGCGTCCTCTCTGGCGATGTTACCTGTCCGCCTTGCCCTACACCTCCGACGGAACCTACGCCTGTTGCGCTGCCCCCAACAGCCGACAAAGCTGCTGCTGAGACCGCTCGCCTTGCTGATGATGAGGCTATCTCTGCCTACCAGGAGGCTCTGGATTTCTACAAGGATCGCCTGACCGCCTACACTCAGTGGTGCGACGACGACGCTCGGGCTGCTGCTGTCCTCACCGCTAGTATCCAGCCTCGGCCTTCTTCCGAGGTTGTGGACTGTCTCGCTTTCAGATGTGGACTCACCTTAAATGGGCCGCTACGAGCCCTCCGGTGATGCTCTCTACCTGCTTTTAAAAACAAAGAGCATTTTTTGGTCCAAGTTTCCTAAAATTGCTTGTGATCATTAGAAGTATTACTTATCTTGGACACTGATTGTGTGTTGTAAATGCTATCCTCTTTTCAGGTACTGCTTAGATGTGAGGAACAACCTAATGATTGTACTTAATAATACAAAATTAGAAGATGTGCCAGTTACTAAGTTTTTGTATGGTGCTTAAACATGGCTATGTGTTGGTTGCGTTCATTTCAGTCTGGTGACAAGTCAGTAAACATTATGCAATAACTTACATAGTGGAAAATGAAAACAGTAGTGAGCTTTTAGTAGTTCAACGAGCTGAGTTAGTTTCTCTGCATCTGTAACAAGCTGTGTTAATTTCTCTGCATCTATACAATCTCAAATTTTGTCTCGGTAGATGGTGCTTAGAGTTTTATCTTCAATTTAGAAACAATTGAAATCTGGAATCTGAATGCTCTCTATTTATTTTTGTCATCTCATTTTTCCTTATTGTGGTATAACAAGATGTGGAGAAAGAACCTATTGATTAATTTACTTCTTCAATGTATTTGTCAGGATATCATGTGTGAGTTTCGTGCTGGTAAGATGTCCCTTGAGGGAACGCGAGTGATACCAGACACACGCAAGGGGCTTGTTCGTATTGGAAGGGTATTCATGCTCACAATTCTACTAATATCTAGTTCAAGTTCTATTTTTTCAACAAAACTTCCAAGGTATTTACATTCATATATTTATTGGAATTTCCAGTGCGATCATACATCCACTTTTTTGTAGGGTGAAGAAGGCTTGGTTCATTTTCAGTGGCTTGATCGTGGACAGAAGATAGTTGTAGATGTATCCTCTTGTGCATGTATAGTTGTAGACATCTCTCGCTCATATCTTATTTGCAAATGTTGAACTTGGTCGTTTGAACTTCATATTCGACTGAAGCCTTATGTTGCAGAAATCACCTGCTATAAATGTTTGACCTCGTAAGGTCCTTGATGGACTTGTATGTTTAAACTTGAAGTGTCTCTACTTTCTCCTGCTTTTTGTTCTAGTCTATCTGAGTCTCAGAAGATTACTGTGGTTTTGTCTATCCTTGATTCCATTTTTCACAGGATCAAATCGTTTTCCCTGATGAGGCTGTCTTTGAGAAGGTATTGAGTTGTATACAATATCGATTCAAGTTTGATATGTTCTCCGATATCAGTTTAGTGAACTCCTGGACTCCAGTGATCAAACCTAGTTCACCTCATTAGGTAGCAGAACCTTCTGGAAGGGTTTACATCTTGAAGTTCAGGCATGATAGCAGGAAATTCTTCGTCTGGATGCAGGTCAGTTATATATGAATGATTATGTTGTGAACGCCATGTCTTTCCACCCTCAACAGTTGACTTCCATTGTGCTCTTTATTATGCAGGAGGCAAATGCTGATGGGGACTCGCAGATATGCCGCCAAGTTAATGCCTGCATAAATCGACCATTAGGTATGCTTTGAATGTTTGGGTCTCAACTCTCAACTCTCAACTATGTAGTCATTTTGCTCTTGATCGGTGGTGGTCTTAAGTTGTACTGCTGTGCAGATGGTGAGGCTGTTTCTATCGAAGCAGAAATGTCACAAGAAGATACAGCTGATGATGATATCTCTTCCAGGTATGTGAAATGAACTGCTACATCCAACGTTGTCTGAGCACGTGTGATGGCTCCAGCCTATGCGATGCAATGGGCAACACAGTGCAACTTAGACGGTTGCGTCTTAATCTTGATTTGTGGATGAACATCGTAGCAACAGATGGTGTATGGCCATTAGAAACTACAAGTATATTCATTGCAATGCCACATAAGTTAGCATCGTCTGGATGAATTTTTATTGCTCTGCTTTTCACTCCCCTCATTTGCACCATGATGATTATGCAATTATATATATCAAAGCATTGCCTTTTAACATGTTGTATCTTGTATTCGTGTATGCAGTTCTGCCATGTTGATTATATAAGTTTCATTTACATGTTACTACATCAGATTTCTGCCTTTGTGCTTTATAGTTACCTGTTCTCCTACACACAAATGAGTTTGGGGTACTATGTCCAAATTGCTAATTTTATCCCCCTTTCTCTTTTCCTTCTTTCTTCCATGCATTCGTCAGAGCTGGGAATTTAGTTGATCAGAGCATGACTTCCGATTTGGCTGGTGAAGTGACATCCGCTGCTGGACCAGTACGATTGGAAGACCTGCAGAGAATATTGAGTGCTATACAACCATCAGGTATCAGCTGAAAATCATGTCCTTTTGGGTATGTTCTTCTGTCCAACCTGCTTCTCAATTTTTTTTACTTACATTATCCTGGTGATTTCAGATGCCACGGCAGACCCTGATGCTGGTAAGTGCCATACCGAATTGATGCATTTTTGTGTATGACTTTCTTTCTGTATCATTGTTTTGGTTGGTGTGACAGGATTAGGATTAGGAGACATCTTGAAGCCTGATTTGGTGTTGCCACTGATTGAAACTTTGCCCATTGAACAGTTGGCAACATATCTTCCAGAGGTTTGTATTAGTTATCCTGGCTTTCAGTTCAATTGACCCTTCCACTCCTTTTCTGGTAATTGCTCAATTCCAGGGTTCATGGACTGCTGGTGATATTCTTGAACTACTGCAAAGTCCCCCTTTGCGACAGCAAGTAGATGCTTTTACCCATGTTAGTTACTCATCTTTGTATTGCACATCTATGTGATAATGTTTCAAGTGTTAGTGTGTAATGCTGATTTTGGTGTTTGCTTGTATGACCGGTGCTACGGACTGGGCAAATAGATCTAGCTCAATTTGGAGTTGACCCTAGTAAATGTAATCCTTTTCATTTTCCTTTACACACTACAAGTAAAGTTCTCATTTATTTGCACTAAACGGTTTTTTTATACGTCGGATGTAGCATTCTTCTGGCATTTTTATTTTTTATTTGAAAAATGATAAAGAGATATCTAAAAATTGTTTGTGACATATTAATCCCTATAAATAATTTAAAAGATAATTTGGGCTTTTCTGTGGCTCAATCCCTTTTGTATTTCCCAAAAAAATTGCTGCAACAGACCTCGATTGGATGGCTGGCATCTTGCCTTCTAGCTTTTGCTGTCTATGGCTTATATCTTAAGTGGTTTGTTTGTTGTAAATTTTGGATCTTCCGTATCCAAGGTGCTAAATGTGGCTAGTTTTCGGGGACGGGTTGGAGTGTGGGTGGAGTTGTATATTGGAGGATGGTACATCCCCCGTTTTACCAAGAGTTCGAGCCGTGCTTCAATATCTTGTACCTTTTCAAACACCAGTGTTACATCTGATTTTGTTCTCTGAAAACTGCCTTTTTGGTTGTCTGTGTGGCAGACAAATTCACAGTTGCCTCATTCCTGGAGGCTTTGGAAGACTATGTGGCAAAAGCTTCTACAGCTGGGGACAAGGATTCGCAGTCCCAGAGAGGGAGAGGTGGTGGAAATGGAAATGATCCCATGGACGAGAGTTGATGCCGCAGCACGTCCAGGTGTAACCTTAAATACGGGTGCGAATTATTTTGTTTGCAAACTGAATGGGAAAAAAAACGAATTTCTAGATATATTTCGCCAAATGCTTCCGTGGGTTCCAGTTCCATGGCACCGCATGACATAAAATATTTTGAAAACCGACATTATTCTGCTTTATCAACCATGTAGTCATACAGGGATTGCATTTTTACCATCCAACGATGCGCTGTTCCATAATCCATCATCAGGGTTTAGCCTGTTATATTTGTCGAGGTTTACGAGCCTTGTTTCTTGCTCGTGTCAATCCGTTGCGAGAAAATAGCTAGCTGTTGGATTGGTTGCTCAGTAAATGAAAGGCTGAATTTTGCTGGAAATGCGTATCTTCATTTATGATAGCCGTCTGGGTCGTAAATGGGCGGCAAAATTGAACTGTTGAGAGAGGAAGAGGATAGCTGTTAGATCTAAGAATGGACTGTTTTGTGCGGCGTAAACAGCGCAACGCTGTGACACTCCCAATAAGATGCCAATTGCAAACTGGGGAGAAATGTCTGGTGCACCAAACATCGAATCATCCTAAAACTGGTTGCCGAGTTTTCACTCTTCATCAGAGCTAAAGATCAATCCTAGGGCAGCTCAGCTGACGAGGGCCGGGAGTTGCCTACCTTGGGAAATATTATATGTATGCCTGAGACTGACAGAAGTAGTACTAGTATCAGAGCACCCAACCATGCATGAACCATCAGTGATTACTTTGCGCACTCATCGCAGCTATCGAAGAGACAACATAGCACTAGCTGTTGATAGGTATTTACTAATGGAGCTAGTCGATAGGTCTTTACTAATGGAGGGGAGGGGAGGGGAGGGGTTCATCAAATGGCATTTGTTTTCTTAGCAAGAAATGTTGGTAACAATCTCACATCGGTTGTAGGATGGAAAAAAAAACAAAATATTTGTTTTCTTAGCAAGAAATGTTGGTAACAATCTCACATCGGTTGTAGGATGGGAAAAAAAACAAAATCTTTAAGTATTGCTATAACACTTGTAGAGCTTGCATACGACATCCTATAAGTTTAGTTATGTTCAGTTCATTTGAACCTGTGACCCGAGAAATAAATCCGATTAGATCTATACACGCGGCCAGGTCCGATCTGACAAAAAGAGGTGTCGAGAGTAAACATGCTTAATCGACAGGACACTGACAGGAGTAAGCTTTCTTTTCTGTAATTAAATTAGATGATCTCCTTCCGAGAAGCTATGCTACCTAGCTCCCTCTCTCTATACTGATTACCGCATACTGGGAGTATCACTCTCAAGTCTCAACTCTTGCTTTGTATTGATTCCCCCACGTGCGCCATCTACAGCCCTGCAGCTACAGCTACAGGAACCGGAGGCCGACGAAAGCCGGCTCGTCGACGCTCCGGCCGCTCAGGTGGCGGCCGGTCGGCCGCGTGACGCGCGCTGCGACGGGCGCGAACCCAAGTGTGAGGTCGAGCCCGAGCCCGAGCTGCTGCCCCTCGTCGTCCTCCTCCACGTTCTCTGCGCCTGGTCCCGCGGGCGGCGTGCTCTGCTCCGCCTGGCTGACGTGCGACCCCGCCTCGGCCTCGGACGCCTCCTGGTCGTCCTGGCAGTGCGGCTCCAGCTCGACCGCCAAGCCATCGCCCACGTGGTCGTCGTGGCTGTCGGACGATTCGTGGCTTAGGGCTCGCTGGAACGCGCTGTCCTCTTCGTGGTGTCCTGCGCTTACCTCCTCTTCATGATCCGGATCCGCCGCCGCCGCCCGCGGCCTGGGCCTGTGGTTGGATGACGCGGAGGAGGCGCGCTTGAAGCGGGTGCGGCCGGGCTTGGCGACCTTGTGGAGGCTGCCGGTGGCTGCGGCGCCGGGGCTGTCCTTGTCGAGCTTGGAGACGTGTCTGATGTCGTAGCCGTAGGCCTTGAGCGGCGGCGTGGGGTTGGCTGCGGCGACCTCGGAGGAGATCTGGACTATGGGCGCGCCCTTGAGCACGGCCTCGACGGCGGCCTGACACATCTGCCAGTTGCCGGACCAGAGCAGGCCGACGGAGCCGTAGATGGGGTTCACGATCCGCCCGCAAGCCTCGTACAGGAGCGACCGGAAGATAGCTGCAGCATCATATCGTCACAGACGGTGAGATACGTACGAGCACGACGCACGGTGGCCGGTGCGACTACATACTCCATGTAGCTAGGTAGCTGCTGGTAGTGAACTAATGGATGGAGTGAACTAATGGAGCTAGATATGCATGAGAATGAGATGAGAGAGTAGGGCCGACTCACCAGGCCTGAGGTCGTGCGGGCCTGCGTTGATGAGGTTCATGAGTCCCGCGCGGCCGTAGAACTTGGCGAGGAAGACGGTGGCGTTGGCCTGCGCGTCGGGGCTCTTGATCCACTGCAGGCACTGCCGGATGCTGCACCCCTCGCTGCACCCCTTCCTTAGCACGCGGCACCCGTTGCAGCTCAGCCTCATCCTCGATCGATTGAGATTTGAGAGCTGGGCGAGCCTGGCTAACTAACTAACTATCTAGGGCTAGCTCGCCCCTGCAGGAATAGGATTTGTGCTTGCGATGCCGGCCCGGCTTAGCTTGGGTGAGGCTAGAGAGGAGATGGGTTTGCCTTGATGGTGATGATGTGAGCAATGGAGGATTGGATTGGATTGGATTATATACTGTAATCACTAAGCTAGCAGACCTAGGGCTAGAGAGAGAGAGAGAAAGAGAGAGAGAGTGCGCGCGCGGGACGGGACGGCGCGGCGCCAATGGTTTTCCAAAACTGGGTTCGGGGTGGGGGAGGATTTCCTTTATTTATTTATTACTCGGCTTCGTCCGTCGAGGCCTGTGACTAGTGTGAGTCTTGCTTTACCCGCTCCGGACATCCACACGTTTCCTAGAATACAGTTTTAATTACCTATTTACAGGGCGTGGTGTATTTATAAAATTTACTAAAATTATACTATTACGAAAGTACTACGTGAGATATATCTGTACTTATCATTTTTATGTGTTCGTTCTTTTAAAATATTAATAACAAAAGTTTATAAATTTTGATCACACATTATCCAAAACGATTTTCTTGTGTGAACAAGAGAAAGTACTCCCTTCGGTTCAAAAAAAAGAAAAAAAAATTGTTTTGGAATCCATGTCAAATTTTATAAACTTTGGCTATCGATATCTTTTTAAATATTTAGATTAGATATATGAAGATCATACGTGTCTTAAATGTTACTTTATAATTTTATTAGATTTTACAAATATATTATAATACTAATAAGTAGTCGACGTCAAGATGACTCATTTTTGTGAAAGTTGCTTGTCTTTGTTTAATCCACGACTGGTTACGGACAGAGGTAGGTGAGGTGCGAGGTGCGCCCCCCCTACCCTCTCTCCGGTCTTCTCTTCTCTCCTCTCATCTCAAGTGAAGCCAAATCCGAAGGCGAAACATCCTTAATCTCTCCCATTAATTACAGTGGGTGCTCTTCTGCCCCTGGTTTTGGTTTTGGTTTAGCTCCTGGTTTAATGTCTAATATACATATACTACGTGTACTACCAGTATGTATGCCCCCAAGCAACCAGGAGATGAAATTAAGTGCCTAGTGGGCTCGTCGTGCTTTACTTTTTCGCATTTCAAATTCGTGGTTGGTTAGTCCTACTACTCCTTGCATAAAAGATAATCCAACTTGCCTTGTATTTGAGGGACTCGTCCCAAAATATTCCTTCCTTCGTTCGGTGCCCTTTCGTTCCTCCCTAGGTCATTGTATGGTATCGCTACGATAATCGTCAGGATAGTT
This sequence comes from Ampelocalamus luodianensis, assembly GCA_036346255.1. Taxonomy (NCBI): domain Eukaryota; kingdom Viridiplantae; phylum Streptophyta; class Magnoliopsida; order Poales; family Poaceae; genus Ampelocalamus; species Ampelocalamus luodianensis. Next base: position 336,562 of record CM070626.1, read on the forward strand.
TATGACTGGTGTCGTAATAATTGATTCACATTTGATCGGAGCACAACCACCAAAATATTCCTCCAAGTTCTCACCCAATTGCAAACAAAATACTATATATGATCGTTTATGTGTGAGCGTTAGCGTTTTGCTTGTCGAAGAACGTAGAGATCGCATGAATTCAACAGCCAGTCAGCACACAATATATGAACAATCACGGAGAGACGAACGATGTAGACACAATACGGGGAACCCCTTTATTGATAGATTGATCTCTTTCTAAATACAATAAGGTCCTATTTAAAGATTAAAACCAACCGAATGCAGTTTCGGTATTATGCCTATCAACCCTTAAAGCAGGGTTTCTCAGCACTCCCCCTTGGGCAAATCCCGCGTTATACACATATCTCATTAAAAAACTCTCCCCAAAAACCCAGTGGAAAAAAAGAGATCGAAGAAAAGAGTACATTGCATCCGTAATCTGTATTACATCGTTGTCTCGTTAAAAACCTTTATACGAGAAATCTTCAGGAAGAACTCACTAAGGGAAAAAGAGTGCAATCTCTTTACCTTCTAGGTCAATATTTAGGATTAAGGTAAAACTTCAAGACCCTAAATGGATTATGATTCAGGGATTCTCCCCCTGATTCCTGCAAACTCTCCAAGATGCTTCATTCCAATAGCACGAATGCATCGTTTGAAACTGGATGCAGGCAAAGACTTAGTAAATAAATCAGCTAGATTTCCACAATATCTAGTTTGCAGGATCATCACCTCATCATTCTTCTGGAGCTCATGAGGATAGAAGAATTTGGGAGCAATACACTCCGTGATATTACTTTTAACATAACCAATTTGCGTTTGTGCAACACAAACATCATTATCTTCATAGATAATTGTGATGGTACCAACAATGTTAATGTCACATGACTTCTGGATATGACTAATCACACGTTTAAGCCAACACACATTCACGTGAGGCTTCATATAATGCAATAATTTTTGAGTGGTTGGTAGAAGTAGTTACCAAGTCTGCTTAAATGACCGCCAAGAGATGTCTGTACTACCACATAGAAATACAAATCCAGTATGAGATTTAACACTGAGGAGATCGGACAGATAGCCAACATCCGTATATCCCACCATGGTCAAATCTTGGTTCTTCTAGGAAAACAAGCTAAGATCTTGTGTACCTTGAAAGTATCCGAGAAGAGTCGTAACGCCAGCCCATTGCCTTCTGGTTAGAGCTGCACCATGTCTGCCCAATAAATTGAATGTGAAAGCAATATCATGCTTGATGCAATTCGTAAGGTACATCAGTGCTCCTGTGACGCTTAAGTATGGAATTTTCGGTCATAAAACTTCCTTATTTTTCATCCTCACTGAAAGGGACTTTATCCACATCTAGGAATCTTACTACCATAGGGGTCTTCAAAGAATGAGATTTATCTATGTTAAATTTCTCCAATACCTTTTTGGTATAGGTACAGCGGTAGGTTGGAGGCGCGAAGGTGCGCGACCGGCGAGGCGACATACCGATTTGGTAATATGATATGGAGAACCTCTTTATCGATAAAATTAATCTCTTTTTGAATACAATAAGATTCTATTTTAAAACTAATACCTACGTGAAAGCAGTTTCGTAATACGGCCATCATCAGAGTATTTCACTCGGCGTCAAAAAGCAGTGTAGGTTGAGAAGCGGTTGGTTTGTTCTTCTCCTGGTCCACAGGAAACAGTAGTTAGCACGAAGGCTTTTTGCAGTTTGCACGTGGAAATGCCCCAAAACCACTGCAGTGCAGTGAAGGCAGAGGCGGTGGTTCCGTGTGGATCGCAGCACTGCACATGAGCATGAGCATATTCGCCAAAATGCCACCGTGGAAACCAGGGAAAGCGGGGAGGGATCGCATCAATCGGCTGCAGACGGGCGCTCCCGGTTTTGCGGAAATCGTGCAGCGACGCCTCCACTGCAGATGCAGACGAGTCTCATTCCCGACTGTAATGTAATCCTCCTCCCCTCCACTGCCGTCATCCCATTCCCGACCCTCCCTCTCAAATCAATCAATCAGCCAAAACCATGGGCGCTTTTGGCCCCCCTCCCCCACACTGCGCCACGTTTCTCGTCCTTTTGCTTTCAGGATTCTCAGCTCCATCCATCCATTCTCTCTCTCCCTGCTCTGCTTCTCCAGAAAAAAGTTTCAAGTCCTTGTTTAGTCCCTCGAGTTAGTGCTACTGCATGTCTTAGCACTCAACTCATTCAGGGAGCTAGGTAGCTTATAGCTAGCTAGGTTCCTCTTTTGCTTCTAATATTATAGCTAGCCCCTGTCAGCCAAATTCGCTGATTGCGCAGGCACAAGTTCACCCGCGTATATGTAATACGAGGAAAAACACCGGCCACTAGCATCACAGATTCATGCAAGCGTGCTATGGAGTCTGTCTAGCTCACATGCACGCACAAATGTTCCCAGCTAGCAGTGGATCGGAATGCGTGTGTAAGACGTACGTGTTATCTAGCTTCAGAATAAGGCAACTTAGTAGCTCTAACAATTTGCTGGTGGACGGTGCCTTACGCACACACAGGGGGAGAGAGAGAGAGAGAGAGAGATCATTAGCTAGCTAGGTCGCCATTAGTAATCGATATTTGGTGGGGAGGATTTTGTCAGAGCTGGGACGATTAGATTCCTAGTATACTTCCGTAGATAATCTCAATTAATGAGCTGCCAGACTCCCATCACTATTAGCAGTGGTCCATAGTCCACACCTGCCATGTGATTTGGGCCTAACCTAATACTACCATTTCGTTTCGTTCTTCGCATCATCATATTCATCCCACTCTCTCTCTCTCTCTATCTCACAACTCACACATTCTTCACGGAAGAGGCGGGGCGACTGATCGATGGATGAATCCACAGTTTTGGGAAGGCGGTTTCCTTGGAGTGGAGTGGGGGACTACTCCATTTCCTTAGGATTAATTTGATGGCATCTTCTCGGGTCAACAGGAGTACCTGACCTCACATGCATTTGCACATGGTGGATCCTTGTGATGGTCTCCTCTTTTTTTTCGTCCTTACCCCTAGTACTGGATTGCATCCTCTATCTAGCCGCTCAGGCCGGGAAGAACGGCGATGCTACATTGCTCATAAACAGTGCTAACGCTACTGCAATGACTGTAGCACCACGACACTGCGTAGCATGTCAGAGAGGATGCGTGTCCGTACTGTATTGGAGTACTCTTGTATTTGCGTTGAGAAATCTTTAATTATATTGGCGTGGTGGCTAAAGGTTAGAGCAGTCGTTAAGTCTAATTCGGATCTAATAATCCACTGTCAGATCTTACCTAATCCAAACCCTCATCAACTACTCGCTGCAGTGCTCACAATTAAGTCACACCATCTTTGTTTCTTCGGCTCATGCGCCTGGCTCCATTCCGAATCAGGACTCTCCATTTATGTATTCAACCAATCAGCTCACCATACATATATATACTGAGTTACTAAGATACACTAGCTAGTGCCGCCTGGGAGCCCCTTATTCCCCGTCATGTGATCAGCCGGCGACGATTTTCCTTCCGTTGCTTGTTGTCGTCGACATGTGGACAAGCAAAGAACCACTGACGGAACCAAACGACCAAAGTTCCGATATACATTTGATGTTTCTCAAAAACCATATGTAATCATACAGTGAGGATAACAACCAGCAACATCATGCCTCTTTTACTTCAATTCCAAGAACCAACCAACTCTGTCTGCCAAATTCCCCTGGAATCGGCAAATAACAGCATGTACGTACATGCACATGTAAAGGATTTTTCGCAAGAATTACATGCCCCGGGGAAAAGGAGAGCTCAGTCTTGCTTCTTCACAACAAGAACTGGACACTTGGCATGATGAGTACAGTAGTTGCTGACACTGCCAAGGAAAAACCTGCGGTAAACAGTAGCAATAATCACAATGGTTGAACATAAATAAATATTGATCCCTCCGCATTGTAGCATGCATCCTGTCAAATGTGTTTCGAATGCAGCCTGTATTGTTTTTTTCACTCTAAGGGCATGTATAATGGTACAGACAGCTGCTGTCTATAGCAACTATCCATGTCACCTATAGACATCACTAAAACAGCTCATACAATGGGTTGTGATGATACAGCCGGCTATAGGATTGTAGACAACACACAATCTTTAATGCTTTTTCTTGGTTTTGGTGCTACAGTCGGCTGCAGGATTATAGACAGCAATATTCTCTCTCTTCATTCTCTTTCATCCACGTCACCAAAAGTCCTATATGGCAAATGCTATAGACGGCTGACATAAGCCCATTGTACATGCTCTAACACTACAAGACCATGTTATGGTCTCTGTGTTCCAAACAAGCAACCCTGGAGCTGGGTAACAGCCATTTAGTGAGGTGGAAAAACAGCAAGCGGCAGAATAGCAAGAATAACGTACAGGTGCAACGACACAAGTAATATCCAGGAAATCTCAGACAAAGAATAACTTAGCGGAAATCTCAGACAATGGAGCACATCGCACGCTGACGGGAGTTCGGTATATTCCTGGTTTAAAGAAGAATCTAATATTTGTGAAGTCACTTGAACTCGAAGGTTGTGATGTATCACTTCAAGGCGGAGTCATACGAGTTACTTGTAAAGAACAGATAATCATGAAAAGTATTTATAGCAATGGACAATACCGATTGATAGGTAAACCTAAAGGAAGGACATCCTATGGGATGTTTGATAAAAATCCCAGCCAGGAGAAAGAAATCGTGTCGTCATTGGTAGGTACTTATATTTCATCTGCAGTTATATACGCAACTGCAAAGATGATTGCAAACTCTAGCAGTTGCAAAGGCGAATATGCGAGCTGTTGGAGGAAGGAAGACATGATGGGACCAACCACATGATACCGAGGAGCAGGTGGAGCTTGTAGGCAGTACAAATATACGGTATGAAGGGCTGTAGGAACAGGAGGTGTAGTTAACCAAACCATAAAAAAAAAGAGCTCTTAGGTGGAATGTCCGGGCGGCTAAGACCGAACACCGAGGCACATATTGTGGTGATGTGTATGAACCCTGTGGAGGGGAACTCTCAAAGGTGGGAGGGAAAAACAAAAAAGGTGGAGCCGACTCAGAGCGAGTTTTTGGAGGCGCACGACGACTTCAACGGATAAAAGCTAACGTGGAGATCATTGAGTATGGTGACTCATATCCAAGTCTACTAGAACTTGGAGAGATGTAACACCCGAATTTTCCATTGTTGCAAGATCTTCACGTGATCAAGAACCCAACTTCGAAGCTTTCCCGTTTTGCTCAAGGATTCGTTTTCCCCCCGAAAGCACCGAGCTCTTCCTCCCAAAAATCTCCCTAACCCTAGCCCTCCTCCCTACCCCTCCCTAGCCCGGCTTCGCCATGCCCTGCGTCGCCGCCCTCGCCGGCCGTGCCGACGCCAGTAGCCGCGCCTCTCCCGGTTCTCTCCTGTGCGCCGCCTCGCGCGCGCATGCGTCAACGCCCGGCCGCGCGCTCGACCGCCCCATCCTCTGCCGCCTCATTGCGCGCAGCCGCGCGCCTCGGCACTCCGGTGCCGTCGTCAGCGATCGCCTCCCGACTCAACTTTCCCGGCTATAAAAGCGAGCCCTTTCTCCTCCGCCGAACCACACCTCGCTTCCTTTTTCCGAGCAAAAGAAGAAGACCGAAGAAAGAGGAAGAGTCCGAAGGACTTACCTTGAGCCGGACGCCGTGGTCCCGCGTCGCCGTCTCCTCGGTGCGTCGCCGCCGTCCGTCGCGCGCCTCGCCTCCCCATGATGCGCCGCGCTGCTGCCGTTGTCGCCGTCGCCGCCGCGCCCTCCCGAGCCTTCTTCTTCGCGTGCGCGCGCGCCTCCCGCGCTCATCTCCCTCGTGCCCTAGCATCGAGCCGAGACCCCTCCCTTCTTTTCTTTCGGCCACGGGCCATGTGGGCCTTGCAGCCTCAGCCCATCCGCGCCGGACGCACGCACGCACGCACGCTAATCTGGCGGGCGAAAAGTTGGCTTTGGGCCACTTGCGGTTTTCTTTTATTTGTGTTTTTTCTTTTCCTTTTCTGTTTTTAATTTAAATGAGAAGCTTCAAATATTTATTTCTCCCCCATTTTTAACTCCAAAAATTGTGAAGTTTGTTTCTAAAAATTTCTAAAATCAAGCTCTTTCTTTTGGTTCTAGTTTGGTTTAATTTGGAGTTCATTTGATGAGTTTTTGTTATTTATTTAATTTGTTTGCTCGTGTGTTTCTTTTCCGGTACGATCGTTCGCGTAGAGTTCGGAGAAGCCGGAGACCCCCACTTCGATCAAGCTCAAGAGTATCAAGATCATCTAGCCGTAGACCCAGGCGAGTCAATACTTTGATCATATTGAACCTACGTTTTATGCAAATTATGTCCTTTTAAAGTATCAAATTGCATGCTTTAAGTTCGTTATGCAAATGTATGTTAAACACCCTAAGGTAGCTAAATGTCAATTTGATGTTAATTATTAATACACCATCCCTTGATAATTGAATTGCCTTAAGCCTTGTCACCCTAGTAAATATATGGTAAATATACTAGTATAGGCTATACTTAAGCGCCATGCTAGCCTTGCTTAAGTATCGGGGTATTATCTACCCCATTCATCATCTTTTAAAAATGAACATGGTTTTTGGGCAGTCATTGGATGTAAATGACTGAGGTGGTTATGATGTTGTATTTTCCTATCTCTCAAAAACCCTAAGAATTGCTTATCACATCTGGGCGGATGGTATGTGGATGGTATGTTGGTGGGTGCTAATGCAGCCCAAGGAATGTTGGTTTGTGGATGGTATGTGGTATGAACCGCCCAGATGGTCCCTAAGGACTTAATCCTGTGATGACCTCCCAATGTAAACAGAGACGACCACATGTCTATAATGGTGTCGACTGGCTAAATAATTTGTATCCGTTAGTATGAGTTGCACTGCGAGATGACCCGCTACGCCATAAGCCTATGTGGCTATGGGTTGGGGTGTCACGACTTACGGTCTATGTGGCGTGGCAGTGTGGCGCAAGAGGGGGTGCAGGAAAGAGTTGTGGGTCTATGTGAGCGTAACTCTTCTCAGGTGAAACCTTAGCGGGTGTAACAAATACTGGTGGATGCATTGTAAAGGCCTTGTGACGATCTCCCCTTGACTCACATGTCTACGGAAACATGTGTATATGTCAGGATGATTGTCTCTTGTGGGTAAAGTGTACAACCTCTGCAGAGTGTAATGAACTATTCGAATAGCCGTGCCCACGGTCAAGGGCGGACATGGGAACTTACAAGAGTTAGTTCTGTTTATAAAACCTTGTGGGCGGGATAAAATGTGATGGGTCATTTGTGACTGTTTTGGTTTTCCCCAGGTGGATGTACCCGGTGATGTTAAGTGGTGGATGTAACCGCTATCAAAAATAAGCATGAGGTGGAGGTAACCTCTACTGTTATAAATATTGCACAATGTAATCTCTTTAACAAAATGCAATTTGGTTAAATGCTAAGTGATAGGACTTTTTAATATTGGTACTCAAAATATTGCTTTGTGCAAATAAATGAACCCGAGCCATCCTTGTTAAACCTTGCATGTATAATATCTGCATCTTGTGTGTTGGCTCATGAGCACGTAGTTGTGCTCATCCTCGCTCTTTCCCCCCCAACCCCCAGAACCCGCAGATCATGGAGACTACACCTACTACGAGGACCTGGACGCCGAAGAGCAAGGAAATGAAGAGGAGTAGTATAGTTCTTGTAGTCTAGGTCCCTCCATCTGGTTGGCTCGTTGGTACTTGTGTACCTCCTATATTATCCAAGCCCTTGGCTAATATCGGTCGTACACCTAGTACCCGATCGCTGCTGTGTGGAGAGACTTGCGCTACCCCTTATGCTTCCATTAACGTATTCGAGATTTTGTAATGAACTCATTTGGCTTTGATCGGCCCTATTGTAAACTTCGACCGACGTGGTCTATTTGAACTCTAATGCTTGTATTAATGAATGATTTGGTCTACGCGATGTATGAAATGATTCAGCAATGTGTACCGTGAGCGCTATCTCGATCCGAGGAATAGCGCGGCTTTATCACGAGGATTCGGATTTCAAATCCGGTCCGACAGAGAAGTCGAGTATCGAGCATACGATTGTAGGAGCCTTAGTTAGTTTGGTCGTTGCCTAAGGTCTTGAGTCTTATTTTCAAAACCTAAGAAAAGCTTTGGCAAAATATAGTGTATTTCTCGCTCTTACTTGTCATTCCTAGTTCTGTACTCATCTTACTTCACTTTGATTTATTACATTCTTGACTTCCTTTTGTTTTCAAAATTTTAGATGGTCGCCGTCGCGTCACTGGCTCTTGGGACTTTTTCTCTCACGGAGAAGACCTCGGAGGCTTCGTGGGGATTCTTCGCCGGTGATGCAAGATGCCAGGTTACTACCATCCGCCTATCTTCATGGGCCGGATGACTCGTGTCTGGACCGAGAGACTGGAGCATGGAGGTTTCCTCTATGCTAGGGAGGGTGAGTTCAATACTCACACCTTCAAGGTGAGCACCCAGAGCCGTGCTTTGATGTTTGTCGGGATGTGGCACGACTTGCCGCGTCCTCGCTTGTGCGATGCATGGAGACCTTCTCACGAGCTCGCCTTCGCTTCCATCCGACTCTCCAGAGGAGAGCTTTACCGGTGATCCGCCACGTCCGGCAGATGACCCGCACTGCCACATCGGCTCCAGCTCACGCAGCCTTGTCGATCGCCTCGCCAACGCCGTTGGCGAGATGGGACGCCGATTTCTCCTCACCGACTATGAGCACTCGACACCCTCCGCGACAACATGTTCAGAGATGATGAAGCTCACCGCAAGGTAGAGCGAGAGACGCCGCGTTGCAGCAGCCGCACGTCTCGAGCCGCCACTACATACCGCCGCCCACTCTGCGGCACCATTGCCGCCCCCGACAACCCGATGCCAAAGCGTTTTCCACTGAGGACCCGCACCGCCATGGCGCGCAAGAAAGTGCGTCCACCGCCGACCGACCGCGACCTTGGAGAGTCCACCGTGGACGCGACCCGATCCGCGCCGATTCGACGAGTTCGACCGCGGCGCCACCTCGATCGTTCGCGCCGCGACCATCGATCGCGGCCGTTCGATCCCGAATCGTAGCACTGCGGTGGTAAGCACCGATGGAGGAGTAGTCGATAGCTAGGTTAACTAGCGATTGCTTGCTAGGTAGTCTTTTGTTTGCAAGCACTTTCTTTATCCACCTTTTGTAGGCGTTGTGTTTTGTATCTCGTGTCATGGCTTTGCATGGCCTATATTGTGTCCTAGGAGTCATGTAACACTTACCCCTAATATTAATGAATTGCAGCCATTCGGGCTTTGTATCGTAATTGTGTTGTTCGTTCAATTTGATTTCTTTCTTCGTGTGTGCCTTAGAGGCAGTGAACCCTCATATACCCCCTCTCTAGTTCTAAGCCTTAGTGTTTCTTGAGATGGCACCAAGGAGAGCCGCGCCCATCAAGTGGTGCTTTCGCAGCAGCCGTGGAAGAGGTCGTGGCTATGGCCGTGGTCGTGGACAAGACCTACCTCCCCACCGCCGAGCATCCAACAATAGCACAAGTTATGCGACAACAAGCCCAAATCCTTCAAGCTTTGCTCGCTAATCAACAGCGAGGCGGCCGATCGCCACTCTAGGTGGCGATTTCCTCAGACAAGACCTCTTACCTTTGCCTCGCAGATGAACCCGAAGCGTAAGATTGGCTCGGGGATGCGAGAAGAAGCTCCGCCTAGCCCGATGCTCGAGGAAGACAAGGTGGACTTTGCCACTCACCGCTTGAAAGGAGCCGCCGCGCGGTGGGAAAACTACCTCGTGCTCAAGGTGGTGAAAGCCCATGGCAGGAGAAGAAGAAAGTATACGATCGCATCCGCGATGGAGATCGGCAGGATCTCCGCCATTGTTGAAGCAATTGCTGAAATCACTAGACGAGACCGCACTCCGCATGGCAGCCAATCTCCGAACGAGTTCAAGCGCGCCAGACTAACTTTGTACCCACGGCATAATGAGGCTAAAGAAGAATGAATTCGTAACTCTCAAGCAAGGTCAAATGACGTCAATGAATATCTAACCAAGTTCAATCACTTGCTCGCTACGCCCCGGTGGCGTGGCGATGAAGAAGAGAAGATTGACCGCTTTGTGGAGGGAATGCGTGGGGACATGAGAAGCCGACTTATCCTCCATGATTTCTAGCTTCCACCACTTGATCAACAAGGCCCTCGTGGCCGAAAACGAGAAGAAGATTGCGGAAGTTAGCGCAAGAGAAAGATGGTATTCGAAGCCGCAAGGTGGCTTTTCTCGTAAGTCAACATTCCTGGCAGCTCATCTTTTAAGCCACCGTAGTTTCTCCACAAGGAACTCAAGCTCGGCCAGCGCACCAATGGGAATGGTTTCGCATCCTTCGCCCACGGACGACTGCAACAAGCAACCCGAGCTCATCTCCATTGTTTCCATCAGGAGTGAGAGGCACTTCGCCAATCGATGCCCTCAACGCCGAACACACTCCGCCAGTTCAACTCAGAGCCACACCACTCAAGGTCAAACATCGGCCAAGCAGAACCATCGAGCCCCGCAAGCACCTAGATCTACCTCGACACCAAATCGCGGCCATGTGAACCATGTCACGCCGAGGAGGTTCAGAAGCTTCTGAGAGTTCTAATGGGTACGTTCTCTGTTAAATCGCATCAAGCACAAGTTTTGTTTGATTCTCGGAGCTTCACATTCTTTTATATCAAGAAAATTTGTTGAAAGGCTTAAGTTGCCAACCTTTAAGCTAAAGAAACCGTGGTACTTAGTTCACCCGGGGACCCTTGACTACCATCTTAGTAAGTCCCAGAGTAGAGATTGCTATGGAAAATTCGGATTCCTAGCAAACCTCTTAGTGCTTGATCCCAAACTCGGATATCATCCTAGGGATGGATTGGTTGGCCGATACCAAGGAATGATAGATTGTGCCACAGAAAGGTGGTACTCACCAAAACCCGGCACCACAATAAAGATTAATGTAGACCGCTCCTCGTGTTTGGATCGTACAATCCATAACCTCGAGAAGGTGACTCGAAACAACACCGTAGTTCAAGATTACCGGAAGTTTTCGGAAGAATTGCTCGGCATGCCACGGGCCAGAGACATAGAGTTTGTGATCAACCTAAAGCCGTGAACAGCCCCATTGCCAAGAGGCCATATAGGATGGCAGTTGATGAGCTTGAAGAGCTTAAGGTACAAATGGAAGAATTACAGAAAAAGGATTTATTAGACCTAGCTCATCCCCACCAGGGTTCGCCAAGACTTTTGTAAAGAAAAGGATGGCACCGCGATTGTGTGTGGATTACAGAGCCCTCAATGAGGTGACCATCAAGAACAAGTATCCCTTGCCCCGCATTGATGATCTATTCGACCAACCTCGAGCAACAAGTGTTCTCCAAGATAGACCTAAGGTCGATACCACCAGTTAAGATTAGGGCCGAGGACATCCCTAAAGCGACTTTACCACCGGTATGGCTTGTATGAGTTCACGATTATGTCGTTTGGCTTTACAAATGCGCTGACCTACTTCATGAACCTTATGAACAAAGTATTCATGGAATACTCGGATAAGTTTGTTGTCGTGTTCATAGACGACATCTTAATCTACTCCAAGACTAATGAGGAACATCTTGAACATCGCATTTGGTCTGGAGAAGCTTAAAGAACATCAGTGTATGCCAAGTACAAAGAAGTGTGAATTTTGGCTTCAAGAGATCGATTTCCTCGGACATATCGTGATCCATTGGAGGAGTCGCGATTGACCCATCCAAAGTAGAAAACAGTGTTGGGATGGAAACAACCAACCTCGATGACCAAGTGCGTAGTTTTCTCGGAATGGTCGGGTACTCTGGACGCTTCATTGAAGGATTCTCCAAACTATCGGACCAATGACCCACCCGCTCAAGAAGGAAAAGAAGTGCGAATGGACGAAGCTTGTGAAAAGAGTTTCCAAGAGTTGAAGAAGAAGTTAACTATCGCACGGTGTTAGTCTTGCGGACATACACAAGGACTTTGAAGTCTATTGTGATGCTTCGCGCCAAGGTCTTGGTCGCGATTTATGCAAGGAGGAAACGTCGTAGCATATGCATCCGCATAACTCGCCACATGAAGACAACTATCCAACTCATGATTTGGAGTTAGCGGTAGTAGTGCATGCCCTAAAGATTTGGCGGCATTACTTGATTGGAAATCATTGTAATATCTATACGGACCACAAGAGTCTTAAGTACATTTTCACCCGATCGGACCTCAACCTCCGGCAAAGGAGATGGTTAGAGCGATTAAGGATTACGACTTGGATGTTCATTACCATCCCGGGAAGGCTAATGTAGTGGCCGATGCATTGCCGTAAGTCCTACTGCAATAATGTTGTGGTTCAAGAGTATCAACTCGAGCTTTGCAAGGAATTAAAGGCACTTAACCTCGAGTTAGTAGAACAAGGCACCTTAGCGCTATGGAAGTTCAACCAACCTTGGAAGAACAAGTCAAGACCGCTCGTAAAGGACACCACGGAGTTGAGAAATTTAAACATCTCATGGTCAAGGAAAGGCCTCAAAGATGGTTGAAGACCAACAAGGTATCCTATGGTATGGGAAACGTCTCTTTGTTCCCCACCAAAAGGAGCTCAAAGAATTGATTCTAAAAGAAGCCCATAGCTCAAAGATACACCATACACCGGGCAAAGCACCAAGATGTATCAAGATATGAAGATTCTATATTGGTGGCCGCGAATGAAAAGAGACATCGCCGAGTTCGTAGCTTGTTGCGATGTGTGCCAACGGATCAAAGCAGAACATCAGAGACCCGCAGGATTGCTGCAACCACTGCAAATCCCTTAGTGGAAGTGGGAAGAAATTGGAATGGATTTCATTACTGGACTGCCGAGAACCAAGACCGGATATGATTCCGTATGGGCCATAGTTGACAGATTAACCAAAGTTGTCCACTTCATCCCTGTGAAGACCACCTACAAGGGAGATAAGTTAGCCGAATTATATATGGCTCGTATCGTATGTCTGCATGGAGTACCCAAGAGGATAGTCTCGGATCGAGGTTCTCAGTTTACCTCGCATTTCTGGGCTAGTCTCCATGATGCACTTGGAACTCACTTAAACTTTAGCACAAACATATCACCCATGATCGATGGATGTATAGAAGGGTAAATCGATTCTTGAAGACATGCTTCGGGCTTGTGCTTTAGAGTTTATCGTAGATCGAGAGATGTCTACCGTATGCAGACTCGCCACAACAACGAGCTACCAATCCAGTTTGAAAATGTCCCGTTTGAAGCACTCTATGGGAGAAAATGCGAGAACTCCCTTGCATTGGTCGAATCGAGAAGGTTATATCTTGGACCAGATACTCTCAAGCGCGAAGAGAAAGTCGATTGATCGAGATCGCCTACAAGCCGCTTCGACCCGCATGAAAAGTTATGCCGACAACCGTCAGAGAGTTAACTTTCGAAGTTGAGATCATGTATATCTCAAAGTGTCACCCTTCGAGGAATGCGAAGATTTAAAGTGAAAGGCAAGCTTGCGCCAAGATACATAGGCCTGCTCCCAATCACCGCTAAGCGTGGAGAGGTAGCATATCAACCGGGATTACGTAAAATTTGTCGATGTCCATAATGTGTTCCACGCCTCTCACTCAAGAAATGCCTCAGAGTACCGGAAGAACAAGCTCCAATTGAAACCATCGTGACTCCGTAAAGACTTGTCGATCCGAACATCCGATCAAGATTCTCGATGTCGTCGGAGAAGCAAACAAGACGCCGATCATCCGCTTGTGCAAAGTGCAATGGAGCCACCACTGAGAGAGAAGCCACGTGGGCGCCAAGATCACCGGTTGGATTACCCTACCGTTTCTTCGAGGAGCTCGAATCTCGGGTCGAGATTCTTTTAAGGCGGGTAGGTTTTGTAACACCCGAATTTTCCATTGTTGCAAGATCTTCACGTGATCAAGAACCCAACCAAGCTTTCCGCTTTGCTCAAGGATTCGTTTTCCCAAAGCACCGAGCTCTTCCTCCCAAAATCTCCCTAACCCTAGCCCTCTCCTACCCCTCCTAGCCCGGCCACATGCCCTGCGTCGCCGCCTCGCGGCCGTGCCGACGCTCAGTAAAGCCGCCTCCGGGTTCTCTCTCGCGCCGCCTCGGCGCGCGCCCAGGCGTCAGCGCTAACGCCGCGACCGCGCTCGACCCGTCCCATCCTCTCGCTCGCTGATCGCCGCAGCTGGCCAGCGCGCTGCGCAGACTCCGCCGTGCCGTCGCCACACGGCCGCCTCGACTCAACTTTCCCCGCTATAAAAAGCGAGCCCTTTCTCCTCCCACAACCACACCCCTCGCTTCCTTTTCCCGAGCAAGAAGAAGAAGACCGAGAAGAAAAGAGGAAGAGTCCGGGACTTACCTTCGCGAAGCCGCCGACGCCGTGGTCCCCGCCTCGCGATCTCTCGCCGCCGCCGCCCGCGCCTGCCGCCTCCTCTGATCGCCGCTGCCGTCGTTTGTCGCCGTGCGCGCGCGCCTCCCGAGCTCCTTCTTCACCGCGCGGCGCCGCCTCCGCTCTCATCTCCCTCGTGCCTCAGCAATGAGCCGAGAGACCTCTCCTTCTTTTCTTTCGGGCGCGGGCCATGTGGGCGCGCTGCCCTCCAGCCCATCCGCCCGGACGCACGCACACAGCACGCCGCTAATCGCCGGCCAAAAGTTGGCTTTGGGCCACTTATGGTTTTCTTTTATTTGTGTTTTTTCTTTTCCTTTTCTGTTTTTAATTTAAATGAGAAGCTTCAAATATTTATTTCTCCCCCATTTTTAACTCCAAAAATTGTGAAGTTTGTTTCTAAAAATTTCTAAAATCAAGCTCTTTCTTTTGGTTCTAGTTTGGTTTAATTTGGAGTTCATTTGATGAGTTTTTGTTATTTATTTAATTTGTTTGCTCGTGTGTTTCTTTTCCTGCACGATCGTTACAGAGAGTTCGAGAAGCTCTGAGACCCCACTGATCAAGCTCAAGAGTATCAAGATCATCTAGCAGTAGACCCAAAGTAGTCAATACTTTGATCATATTGAACCTACGTTTTATGCAAATTATGTCCTTTTAAAGTATCAAATTGCATGCTTTAAGTTCGTTATGCAAATGTATGTTAAACACCCTAAGGTAGCTAAATGTCAATTTGATGTTAATTATTAATACACCATCCCTTGATAATTGAATTGCCTTAAGCCTTGTCACCCTAGTAAATATATGGTAAATATACTAGTATAGGCTATACTTAAGCGCCATGCTAGCCTTGCTTAAGTATCGGGGTATTATCTACCCCATTCATCATCTTTTAAAAATGAACATGGTTTTTGGGCAGTCATTGGATGTAAATGACTGAGGTGGTTATGATGTTGTATTTTCCTATCTCTCAAAAACCCTAAGAATTGCTTATCACATCTGGGCGGATGGTATGTGGATGGTATGTTGGTGGGTGCTAATGCAGCCCAAGGAATGTTGGTTTGTGGATGGTATGTGGTATGAAACCGCCTGATGGTCCCTAAGGACTTAATCTGTGATGACCTCCCAATGTAAAACAAGACGACCACATGTCTATAATGGTGTCGACACTGCTAAATAATTTGTATCCGTTAGTATGAGTTGCACTGTGCAGATGACCCGCTACGCCATAAGCCTATGTGGCTATGGGTTGGGGTGTAACGACTTACTGGTCTATGTGAGCGTAAGCCGTGTGGCGCAAGAGGGGTCAGGAAAGAGTTGACGGGTCTATGTGAGCGTAACTCTTCTCGTGTGAAACCTTAGCGGTGTAACAAATACCGTGGATGCATTGTAAAGGCCTTGTGACGATCTCCCTTGACTCATGTCTCACTAAACATGTGTATATGTCGAGATGATTGTCTCTTGTGGGTAAAGTGTACAACCTCTGCGAGTGTAATGAACTGTTCGAATAGCCGTGCCACGGTCAAGCAGGCGACATGGAACTTACAAGAGTTAGTTCTGTTTATAAAACCTTGTGGGCGGGATAAAATGTGATGGGTCGCTGTGACCCTGGTTTTGGTTTTCCCTGGGTGGATGTACCCCAGTGATGTTAAGTGGTGGATGTAACCGCTATCAAAAATAAGCATGAGGTGGAGGTAACCTCTACTGTTATAAATATTGCACAATGTAATCTCTTTAACAAAATGCAATTTGGTTAAATGCTAAGTGATAGGACTTTTTAATATTGGTACTCAAAATATTGCTTTGTGCAAATAAATGAACCCGAGCCATCCTTGTTAAACCTTGCATGTATAATATCAGATTGTGTGTTGGCTCGCGAGCACTAGAGTTGTGCTCATCCTCGCTCTTTCCCAACCCCGTAACCCGCAGATCATGGAGACTACACCTACTACGAGGACACGACGCCAAGAGCAAGGAAATGAAGAGAGTAGTATAGTTCTTGTAGTCTAGGTCCCCTCGATCACGGTTGGCTCAGTTGGTACTTGTGTACCTCCTATATTATCAAGCCCTTGGCTAATATCGGTCGTGACACCTAGTACCCTGCCGCTGTTCGTGGAGAGACTTGCGCTACCCTTATGCTTCCGCTAACGTATTCGAGATTTTGTAATGAACTCATTTGGCCCGATCGCCCTATTGTAAACTCGACCGACGTGGTCTATTTGAACTCTAATGCTTGTATTAATGAATGATTTGGTCTACGCGATGTATGAAATGATTCAAACAATGTGTACTGTGAGCGCTATCTACTGATCCAGGGAATAGCGCAGTTTTATCACAGAGGATTCTGGATTTCGAAATCCGGGTCCGACAAGAGGTGTGCTACAAGGAAAACTAGATGAATCCTAATAAGATTATGACTTCTACTTCTTTTTAGAGTATGATTATTCTACTTCACTTTAGAGGAGGACTAGGATTACTATATAAAACCATGAGAGGTAGTCATAGAAAACCAAGAAGCAAGCCAAACAAGGGGTACTCACCCAAAGTAGAGGGCACACGAAAGGATTAGAGGCTAGGTTATTGTTTAGCACTAGATTCTTGCATTGAGCAAGAATCTGAGGATCCTAAAACAAAAAGGTTTGAGAGCATTGTGAGAGAGCGACAATCTTCTGTACTCTTTTGAGGTCGTGCACTCGTGTTTAAGAAATTTGCGGCCGGTTTCGCTAAATCTTTCTCTCTCATCATGGTTGCATCGGCGTTGTTATTTCGGTTCTCTCTACGAGATTCATCTACTTCATTCTTGATACTGTGCACGCTCGTGACGTATCTCATAAACTCTGATCTGATCCAGGGGCTGCTACGCATAAGAAGAGATATCAGTGTGACAAATATCTACAGTTGAGAACATGCAATTCACTCATGATCTCTCCATTTTGCTTAATTTCTGTGCCAACGGTGACAATCAGTCACAACTGCAAATGCATATCCTAGATTATCGTCGTATTTCTGGGTCTAACCTCCAGAGTCCAGAACATAACACGGATGATTCAGTGAGGTGTGAACATATATTGCGAAAGTTTCGCAAAGTGTTCTCCCAAAAGAATTGAACTTCTCTTATTTCTCCGTTTTTTTTTTTATTTACAGATAACTTGTCTGAACATTTATTACCGTTTGATCATCAGAATGAAATCAGCGCTTTGCATCAGCTGACCATCTATCTACAGGTGGATAAAAAATGGCTGTTCATCTTTAGTTTAGGGTCAAGGGGCATTGGACGCGTGTGGAGCCATATGTGATGTAGATGCATGTGGAATCCCATTAGAATTTAGAATGTCAGGATTACTCTCGTTGCAAGCAAATAAGACGGGAGAGCTTTCACAAGGGCCGCGGGCCAACACATCTACCTCACACTTAGCATCGGTAGCACAGATATTTCAGTACAAAATCGAAGAGAAATAGATCACGCAACATTAAGGAGTAATACATTTTCCGAAAAAGAAAGGCCCGATGAATGGAATTGCAGGATAGAAAAGGATGATGAATACGTAACGTACCTTTGTATAGGTCCACGGCTGTGGCTTCCAAGGATGAGGAGATCAACATTTAGCTTCTCTGCAGCTTCGGATATGGTTTCCTTGGGATCACCTACCTCGATGACGGTCTCTGCATCTACCTAGATAGTACATGCACAAGCAGAGTGACAGAGCCAATGACGAATCCTTGCAAGCAAGCTACACAATTACTAATTCTTGGAAGCAATAATTAATTGCTGCATAGACAGGCCAGCGGATCGATGAAGAAATTAAGGATACTAACGTAACGTACCCCATGGTCGGCGCAGATGGCCTTGCCCTTGTGGAGGAGCGCCTGGGTGAGCTGCCGCTGGTGCTCGCGCACCGACCTGATGAGCTCCGGAGACACAACCGAAGGACCAACTGCTCGATCAGCAGCAGCAGAGCAGACGATTTATTTAGCTACTAGCTAGTATAAGGAAGATCCAGTAGTCACTCGATGGAGAAGAGATGAATCAAGAAGCATGAATTAATTCGTGGGTCTTACGTGGGGAGCCGGCGGGGAGGTAGGTGAGGGGGGCGAGGGGCTGGACGGTGAGGAGGAGGAGGCGGCGTGGCCTGAGGTTGCGCAGCGCCCACTCGAGCGCGTAGTGGCTGCACTCGCTCTCGTCGATCGCCACCATCATCTTCTGCTCCTTCTCCTTCTCCTGCTCCGGCTCCTCTTGGTGCGGCGGCGCGGCCATGTTATATCTATGCTATGCTGCTATCTCAAGGTCGTATGCTGCTAGGTTTGTTTCTTACTCGGATCTCTGATCTCAAGGTCGTCTCTTCTCTCAGTCAGTCAGTCAGTCAGCTCTCGGCACGTGTCTTTCTTATCCCTAGGGCTAGACTAGAACAATGTCTGCAGGCAAGATGGATCGAGATGAACATAACCGTCGTCTGTCTGGAAGGGGAGGCAGAGCTTGCGTTGGTTGCTAGCCGTGCCGGTGCGCGCATGGTTGCCTCAGCTTCTAGTTTTCCCTTCCTTTTTTCTTCCTTTTTTCTAAGCTTGCGCAAAAAAAAAAAAAAAAACGCAGAAGCTTTTGGAATGCATCTCGGTGTGGTGGTTCCCTGCATTTTATAAGTTGCTCCTGTTTCTCCTTGGATTCACTTGAGTTTCCTCTTCGCAGGAAATTCCTTTGTTCCTCTAAAACTAAAAACCCTAGAAAATCCCCTAGGAACTTTCAGGGGCCAAGTCCAACCCCTTACCTTATAGGCCTCTAGTCTAGCCTAGCCCAGCCCAGCCCAGCCCAAACTCCCCTCTGCAGCCCACCTACTCGCGATCATAGCCCAGCCTGCTTCCCTTACCTAGGGCTAGGGCTAGAGTTGTAAAAAAAGCTCGAGCTAAAAAAACTACTCAAGTTCGGCTCCGGTTAGGCTTGAGCTCAACAAACTACCTGAGCTCCAAACGAACCAAGCTCGAGCTTGCACGAAAGCTTGAGCCCTTCACAAGACGAACTCGAGCTACTTGGTAAAAGCCCGAACACATAGCAACATAAGTTTCGGTGGACCATCAAAACTTCCCTTGACCTAATGGGTAGCCGGTAGCCCATATTCCAATTTCCATTTCGCATAAGGCCCAACCCAAGTGCCCAGTACCCTAGTCGTCTGCAGCATTCCTCATCCTAAACTCCTTCCCAATCCTTGTGACAGCGTTGTCTCGCCACCATCGAGTCAAGGACCGTTGTCCGCCTCATCCTTCCACGTTCTCTCATCCAGTCCTCCTCCCTGTCTCCCTTTCCTACCTCGACTCCTCCACTGTCGGCCGCCGCCCTCTCTACCCCGACTCGGCGACGACGCCCCCTCCTTCCTAAACGGCTCCACCACCGAACACTACCTCGCTCTCCACCCCGACATGGTGATGCCCGCTTGAAGAATATAGTCTCTCCATTATGTGTTAATAGTGAGTTGGTGAGTTTTTGTGATTAATGACCGTCGGATGTATTAGATTAACATTTTCCATGAGTTGGTAAAATAAGTTTAGTCCCGATTTAAGATGAAGACTTTGGATGGTACCATGTATTGATGGTCATCAAATCAAAGTTCGAGGTGATGGGTGACATCATGTGTTGATGAGCATAAAGCCAAGATCCTGAAGTGAAGGATGTCATCATTGTGTTGATAATCAACTGGCCACATTGTCGCCCTTCCCTCCTCTCTCGCCACATCTCAGCTAGCTCGCAAGCGAGCCGAGCCCACAGGCTGCAGCCACGTCCCCCCAGCCCAACTCCCTCTCCTCTCCCTCGTGCTCGCTGGCGAGCGGGCCCCTGGCCCCACCCGTCAGCGGAGGGAGAACATCATTTCTCTTCTCCCACACTCTAGCTTGCTCGCCCTCACTCGTCCGTTGCGTCATATGCACGCGCACCGCGCGGCTCACTGCTAATACTACACCATCATCGCCCTACCACCTCGAGCGCACCCCGCTGCCACTATCGATCTTCTTCCTCGCTTGGACCCTGGGGTGAGTCCATATGCTCCCATGTGTTCTATCATCTTGCAAATCCTGTAGCTAGCTCACACAGTACAACATCGTTGAATATCACATCCATATATGCGCTTAAATAAAAGAGTATTTAATATTACACAAGCTATCATAAATAAGCCATAGGGTCAAGTTCTTACATAAACAACCCAATAGGCTGACGAGTCCAAAGAGGAAACAACAACGGAAGATAAATAAACCAAACTAGCCTCCATGATCTGCCACAAGTAATTGACTAGGGATACAACCTAGCTATCGACGTTGTCTTCGTTTCCAAAGCCAAACACATAGAAAATATTCATTCACTCTCCTAGTCTGAATCCACATGTTTAAGCAACAATGAGTACAAAAATACTTAGCACGCCCTTACATCAAATGCAATTATATAGATGCTTGACTTGACAAAGGAGAGGTCTCATAGTTATTTCAGCACACAACTAGTTTTAACTCAAATACCGCAATTATTTTCTAAGCCTATAACCTAATCATTTCAACTTAAAATGTTATTTATATAAACAAGTTTTATAATAAAGCATGATTACATCCCCCTATTGCTACTCATGAGGTTCCATTCACCTGACTTTATATATCAGGTTTCATTCACCTGACTCTGGATCATTACTACCACAATTTTTACGTTAACATATTTTCTGATATATGGATGCAACTAGCTCGGTATACGCAAAGGTTCTGGATGTGAATACAGATCTCGACAAGAGATGGTATCGGAGCCATCTCTCACATCTTAACTGGCCCAAAACAACAGCGGATGCAGAACAAATCGTTGGCAATCACAGCATGCAGTTGTAACCCAACAACATATACAGCGATGCAAACCAACAAATTGCTACTGGCAGCAAAGTATGCAGGTACCCTCGTCTAGTGCTGTCAACAGCCACACGAGTATGAGGAGCAGCATGCATTTCACTCTGTACAGATCGACCACTGACTACAGATTACAGACAGGCACGCTCATCTCATCTCCCTAGACGCTATTGTTCACGTGCAGTTTCAGGCAGAGAGAGCGTATCCGAGCCGTCGTGCCTGCTCTGCACGGGCGTCGTCCGTCGCGATTGCCGCTTGGTCGGCACGATCACCTCTTCCATCTCGGGATCGTCGGCTATCGACAACTTGTCACCCTCCTCGTCGCTCTTGAACACTGGGTGCAGGTACGCATTCGCCAGGTACGCTTTCAGATCGAAGTTTGGCTCCCTTGCACGTTCCAGGGTGTCTTTCCTCATCGCCTCCTGCACAAACCAAAAAAATTATAACGACACCATGTTCAGCATGGAAACTAGCAGTAAACAGCACATGGATTGCACCCAATAATGGAACTTCATTCCTAATGCCGCTTCAGATTGACACTCGAGCGTTACCTGCAGTGGGTTTCTCACAAAAGCAGGTTCGTAGCGGTGCTTGCAGTACTTGTAGAACCAAAAGGTTAATACAGGAAGAACAAGAAGCACTGGTGTCGACTCCTCAAAACCTTTTGTGCTTAATAGTCCAAGGAGAAGCAGCTGTGATACGATCAATGCTGTGATTATACGCCCATGCACACTAGGCCAAAATTGTGCGCCACTCTCGTATTGTTGGTTGTAGACATTTATTATCTAAAACAATGTACAATCAAGTTAGCAAACAAAACATTGTAAAATTAAGCATACTGAATCAAAAGGATGTGTACGGCAAATACTGAAGTTTGATGCAACCATATTTCATTTAAATTTGTCAACAAGTTGCATTGGTTTTTCAGTAGTCAACTGTTTTGAGAGAGAATTAAAATGAGTATACTCATTTTAGAGAGGGGGGGGGGGTCCAGAACCAATATGATTTACTGTAGTCCTGTCTTGAAATTAAGCATATAAGGCAATCTCATTCAGGGGTTCATCAGATTCGATAATCAGTGAACATGTAAAATTTTTCTCAAGAAGTAGGGTTACAGAGCTCCTAAATTACCTGGTGGCGGTATACCACATATGCCAACCCAAAGAACACCAATATGAAAGGAAGCAAGAACGGTGTCACCACAGCATAGACAAGACCAACCAAGAAATATAGCTGTATTCGAGGTTCACACGAGTCAAAACAGATACTACCAGGATCCATTGCCTCTTCTCTGTCCTTTTCAGTCTTCACCAACAAAAAGTTTTTCAAATGGAAGATTATAAGAGCCTTCACTCTCAATATTTCACCAGCCACACCAGTCCAACCATCAACCATCACATATGTTATGAAAAATGTTGCCTTCATTGGAATGGCTACACCAATGATCCTTGGTATGCTGCAAAAGAAACGATTCAGATCCACTGGAAACCGCGATCACTATTTGGTTTCAGTAAGAATAAGAGGAATGAATTGTCAGATGCACAGGTAAATAGTAGGACCTGAATATTAGTGTGCAATAAAACTCATGAGCCGAAGCTCCAACAGTAACCCATTTCAGGTTTTTAAAGTTCAACAGTACAAAGCACATGTCTTAATGTAATGCCAGCAATGTTCTGTTATGTTCAGAAAATAGGTTTTACTGCCAAAATTTCTTAGTTCCACAAGTAATTGTCCTAGCATTATCCGTTTCATCAAATATGTATTATTTATGACCTCTTAAGCATCAAAGGTTGATGATTGTGTCTAAAACACAAGTCTCCCATTAATCAGACAAACTAGGCACTAAAAGAAAACCTCGATTTTTCCCCCTGATCTCTTGAGCATCAATGAATTATGATACCGTTAAAGCCAACAAGGCACATATTTTCTTTAAATAAGAATATACCATGGCGCATGGCTTACAAAATTATCATCAACACAGTGGTCTATGAACAGGACTAGGATTCCTGTTTTTTCCCAGTATTAATTGGTAATAAATCATCAGCACAAAAATGCAACATCTGCCTGACACAGAAATCAATTGATTCCTCTAAAAAGGGAGACAACTCAATTGACCAACCAAGGAGCTGTATGAAGTCCCAACTTTCAGATGTGTTGTGCTATTATATGTCTTTTTTAAAGTGAACAGTAGATGTGGCGGCACAGGACATACTCATTTGCTGACCGATGGAGGTAGGTATTAAGTTGCTCCAGAGCAGATCCTGTAATGATGCTCCCCACAAATACATTGAAGAACAAGAATATATAATACTTAGATGCAGATCTTCGCTCCAGTGATGACTGCGATATCAATCCTTCAAACTTCGACATAAACATCAGTATAGTTGGAAGCAATATAAGGAAGATCTTCAAAGCAATTCCAGGAAGATAACCTTGGATGAATGATTTAATGAACGGTCTGCATAATAGTTGACAAACAGAAATCAGGAGATGCCATCAAAAGAACATGCAAAAGACAACCATAAAAGCTATGCTGAATTCTGAAAAGACTACAGAAATGCCATAAAACTGCTGGATAATCAACATGTGAAAGTAGACTTACACTTCAATTAAGGGTTTTAGAAATGGAAGCGCCTTCTCTATTCCTTCAAGGTTTGCAAGAGACTGTACGAATGCTATTGGAATGACATAAAAGAAGTTAAGGAAGAAGAACGCCACAGCAATTATCAACCTCCTAACTGTGAGGGAAACAAATGGAATAGATAGATTATTCCAGTACACATCACGAGGTTCTGGAGCCCATTCAGTCAACCAGACAGTTGGATTGCTGGTTTGTTGTGTCTGAGCACATACAGCTGCACCTGCACCCCACCGTGAACGAAATGAAACAAAGGCTGCTGGCACAACTGACTTCGGATCCTTCTTGACCTTTTTACGCTCTTCATCTTCCTGTGTATCATCACGTATTAATCTATAGTTACTCTGACAGTTGACTGAAAAGTTAATGCACAAAAAAGAATCCAACACTTAAACTGACAAAACCGAAAGGTCCAATGATTATATAAATACAAATGGTATACTTACTTCCTTTCCTATCTTCTCAATTTCTGATTTGTAGTATTCAATAGCATCCACCTCAGAACCAAAACATCCAAGAAAGCCAGTCTGTAACATTAAGTCCAGAAAAAAGGGGAAGGACAGTCAAAAAAGGGGGGAAGGAATTAAAGCCAACAGATCCTAATGCAACATTCCAATTTAAATGGATATAAATAAATCAAGATCCATATGGAGGAGAGATGGACGGCTAATTATTCTTACAGCCTAAATTGATTTACTTGAGTTGGTAGGGCCCATAACTTAGAAAGTTCATTCTATTGAGGCCATTGTCACCTGAACATTAATTTTCAAAAAAGAAGTGGTCTAAACCAAGCCCATGTAGAGGTTGCAGTCACAAAGGCTAGGTGCTTTCTACCTAGAATGCGTAAAAAAGTTGTCGCAGGACTCGTTGATTTGTAAAACATATAAGATTGGGATCTTAGGCCAAGTAATAGAAGGATCTGAATTACGGTTATAGAAGGATTTGTGTAGTAATTTTATTCCCACGATGTTTGTTAGATGTATTATGGTGAAAAGTATGTGCCAGAGCCTATTGAGTTTGTACTTAACCAAGTTGACATACAAACACAGACTAAACATCTCAATCCAGATCTACTAAATAGGAAGAGAATAGGCAAATCATACAGTGAACTGGTCTGGTCGGCGTTTCTCTGCAGCAAGAAAGCGCAACCTCATGGTAGCAATTATTTCATACTCCTTCAATAGTACATAGTGTTAGAGATATATGTATAGTTGTTATTCCCCATTGTTATGAGGGGTTCTTTGCATATTGACCACCTGTACCTTGTGTATATATACTGGCCCATTGGCCTCATATGAATACAAGCACTATTCATAACATGGTATCAGAGCCAAAACTAGGGTTTTGGCTTACCTAGGGTTCCGCGCCCGCGTGCATCTCTCCGGCCGGCATCTTCCTGGCCTCCGCCGTCGCCGGCCAGAGCCGCCTCGCCGGCATCCGCCCAACCTCGGCGCTGCCGCCTCCGGTACCGCTCGGCCTCGGCTGCCGCCCCACCGGTCGAGCGCGCCGCTCGCCTCGCTGACGCCGCCGCCTCGCGCCGGCGATCCTCGCGCTCGACGTTGCCGCTCGCGCGCCGGTCGCCCGCACTGTCGGCCGCTTCCTCGCACCACCGGCCGCTTCCTCGCCGCCGGCGCTCGCGCCCTCCGCGCGCCGCCGCCACTATCCTCCGCGCCGACGCTGCCGGCCGCTTCCTCCGCGCGGCCGCTCCGCGACCGCCGGCCGCCGCACGCCGCGCTTCCCTGCGCCGGCCGCTCGCACCGCCGGCCGCTCCGCGCCATCCGCGCGCCAGCGCCGCCACCTCCTGCGTGTGTGTGTGTGTGTTTCTAACGGGCCAGCGCGTCAAGTTTAGGGTTTAAACGTTGCTCTAACCGCTTGCGCCGTCGGCGCGCTGTTAGACCGTTGTCTTGGTCGCCGCGCAGCCCAGCCGCCTACCAATGGGCACCGTTCTCTCCTCGCTGCCGGTGATTTTTGATGGTGTTAATTACACCGCCGTGTCTCACATGCGCATTCACATGCGTGGTCTTCGTCTCAGGCGTCCTCTCGCGATGTCACCGTCCGCCTTGCCCTATTCTCCGACGAGCCCACGCTGTTGAATTGCCCCGACACCGATAAGGTCGCATCGAGGCCGCTGATCTAGCGATGATGAGGTCGCCGCTACCGTGAGGCTCGATTTCTACAAGGATCGTCGATCACCTACACTCGATGGTACGATGATGGCGCTTTCGCCGCCTTGTTGTCTTCATCGCCGATGTTCACCTCGGTTCTCTTCGAGGTTGTGGGACTTCCTTCGGCTTTCGGATGTGGACTCATCTTCGTGGCCGCTTCACGAGCCCTCCGGTGATGCCTCGTACTGTCCGTGGTCCGCCAGAGCACTCTCTTCAGCAGGTGATGCTCTGTTGGCGCTTTACGCTCGAGCTCTGGCTGCGGCGTCGATTGGACTCTCTCCGCATCGTCGCCGCCGCATGCGTACTGTGTCGTCTTTGCTGGTTATGCGTCCGATCTGGAGTTTCAGCGGTCACGAGTTCCTTACTCGCCGCCCCGAAGTTCGAGCAAAGGCGCGCCCGACTACTTGCACGCCACCCTCGTGTCACTCTCCCGAGGCGCCGACCGAGATACGCGCGAGGAGACTCGTTTGAGTGGTGCTGGTCCGATGCCACTCCCTGCGTGCTCGCCGCTCGTCGCTTTGCTACATCGCCTCCTCCAGCGGCCACCACAGGTGGTGGTGGCCGTCCTCCGTCTGGAGGTGGCCGTCCTCACTGTTCCTACTGCGACAAGGCTGGCCACACTGAGTCTCAGTGCTACAAGAAGAAGCGGCATCTTTCACGCCGTTCTTCTACTGGCACTAGTGCTTCTACGACGACGTCTGCATCGATTTCTTGACTTCTCTCACCGGCGAGAGATAGCCGGACCGGCCCGCTTGCGCTTGAGTTCTCCTCGGCGGGTTCCGGGTTCTCACATCGACTCTTCGGGCACTGAGAGACCACCTCCTACACAGTCAGGTACCTCCCCGTGGATTCTTGATTCTGGAGCATCTTTTCACATGACTCCTGATCTTTCCACTCTGTCTTCTATTACACCTCTTGATTCACCTGTCAGTGTTCTTACTGGCGATGGTACATCTCTTTCGTCTCGGTAGAGGATCTCTTAGCAACTCATCATTTCATGTTTCTTCGTTGCTCATGTTCCTCGCCTTACCATGCGACTTCTTTCTGCGGGATGATTCATCGACCTTGGTTATCGGGTCATTCTCGACTCGACTCTTGTTGTGTTCGGGATCGCCACGGAGCTCGGTTGGTTCGGCCCTCGCGCCGTGACTCACGGCGTCTCGGGAGCTTGGCGCTTCATCTTCCTTCCGCCACCACCGCCGCCGGTTCTCCGCTACGCCACTCCGTCACCTGGCTCTTTCCAGCAGATGGCATCACCGTCTTGGTCATCGTGTGGATCTCGTCTGTCATCTTTAGTTCGTCGTGGTCTTACGGGTCTGTCTCAGAGACGTGTCTTTAGATTGTCGGTACGTAAGTTAGGTAAATGATTCGACTTCCTTATCCTCATAGTGAGTCCGTGTCTCGGCGCCCTTTGATCTTGTTCATTCGGATGTTTGGGGTCCGCTCCTCGTTTCAAAAGGGGTCATCGATATTATATCATTTTTATAGATGATTTTCTCGCCATACTTGGATATATTTCATGTCTTCTCGTAGTGAGGCCTTGTCTATCTATAAAAATTTGCCACTATGATTCACACACGTTCTCCACTCCTATTCGTGTCTTTCGGCTGATCTGGCTGGCGAGTACCTCTCTCGTTACCTGCGCAGCTTCCTTGCGAGCAGGAACTCTTCGATTCTCTTGTCCCGTGCTCATGCTCGAATGGTGTCGCCGAGCGCAAGCATCGTCACCTCCTTGAGGCGGCTCGTACTCGATGATCGCCGCCTCTATTCCACCTCACTTTTGGGCCGAGGCTGTTTCCACTGCCACCTATCTCGTCAACATCCAGCCCTCTTCTGCTCTTCAGGGAGCGATCCCTGTTGAGCGTCTCTGTGGTCTTCTTCCTGACTACTCTACCCTTCATCTGTTTGGTTGCGTTTGCTACGTTCTCTCGCCTCGAGAACACACCAACCGACCGCTCGTCTGTTGAGTGTGTCTTTCGGGATACTGAGCCGAGCACAAGGGCTATCGGTCTTTGGATCTGATGGTCGTCGGATGCGGGTTTCTCGGGATGTGACTTTCGGCGAGTCTCGTCCATTCTACCCACGTCTGCCTCTCCTTGGCTTCCTCTGTGGAGTCTCTGTCTTTCTTGACCTTTCCGGATACACCTATATCTGCTTTTGCCCTTGTCCACTGTCCCACTGAGTCTCCACATATTCCCCCGTGGCCTCTCTCGCCGTTGTCGCCGCCGTGTCGTCTTCACGACTCATGAGCTCCTCCCACTACAGCCTTCTCCCTTATCTTCTACACTCGTCGACCTGCGTATTGAGGATCTTCCGGATGAGCCATCTTCTCCGATGGTCCATCTTCTTCGATGCTCCATCTTCTCCGATGGGTCATCTTCCTCGCTACGCTCTTCGCGATCGCCGATCGATTCGGCCTCTGCCGCTTTGCCTTTCTTTGGCGCAACTACTCGTGAGCTGCTCTCCTACCAGATGTCATTACTCATCCCGAGTGGCGGCTGCCATGGCCGAGAGATTGCTGCCCTTGAGCGTCATTGGTACTTGGGATCTTGTTCCTTTCCATCTCATTCTCATCCCATCACCGTAAGTGGGTCTATAAGATTAAGACTCGCTCTGATGGCTCTCTTGAGCGCTATAAAGGCGCGCCTTGTTGCTCGTGGCTTCCAGCAGAGCATGGTGTTGACTACGACGAGACTTTTGCTCCTGTGGCCCACATGACCATTGTTCGCACTCTTCTTTCGGTGGCGTCGTCGCCACCGTGCATTCTCGCCTTGATGTCAAGAATGCCTTTCTTAATGGCGAGTTGCGTGAGGAGGTCTACATGCATCCGCCACCGGGTATTCTGCTCTCGAGGGCATGGTCCGTCGCCTCGCTCTCTCTATGGCCTTAAGCAAGCCCTCGTGCTTGGTTTGAGCGCTTCTCTCGTGGTCACTTCTGCTTTGGTTTTTCACTAGTGATCATGATCCTGCGCTCTTTGTCCACACTTCGTCTCGTGGTCGGACTCTTCTTCTCTGTATGTTGATGATATGATCATTACGGAGATGATTACGAGTACATTGCCTTTGTTAAGGCTCGTCTTAGTGAGCGTTCCTTATGTCGGATCTTGGTCCTCTTGGTATTTCCTTGGGATTGAAGTTACTTCCACTCCGGATGGTTTCTTTATGTCCCAAGAGAAATATATTCGAGATCTTCTTGATCGCGCCTCTCTCATCGATCAACAGATCGTTGAGACTCCCATGGAGCTCAATGTTCACCTCCGACTCTCGATGGCGAGCCTCTTTACGATCCGACTACTTATCGTCATCTTGTTGGGAGTCTTGTCTACCTTGTTTGTTACTCGTCCGGATATTACTTATCCGGTTCATATTCGAGTCGGTTTGTTTGGCTCCCACTCGTGTCCACTACACCACCTTCTTGAGTTCTGCGATACCTTCGCGGGACTATCTCTCGCCGTCTCTTCTTTCCACGTTCCTTCGTTACTGACTTCAGCTTATTCGGATGCTACTTGGGCGGCGATCCTCCGATCGCGGTCTATCTCGCCATCTTGTGTTTTTCTTGGTGGTTCTCTTATTGCACGGAAGACGAAGAAACAGATCTGCAGTTGTCCCGTTCGAGCGCAGAGGTGAGTTGCGAGCTATGGCTCTCTGACAGCGGAGATTACTTGGCTACGGTGGTTACTTGAGGATTTTGGTGTTTGTCACTACACCAACCCTCTCTTGTCGAGACAAGACAGTGCTATCGGTGATTGCTCGTGATCCCGTGAAGCATGAGCTCACCAAGCATATTGGTGTTGATGCTTCTTTCACGAGGACTTGTGTGCATGATCGGTGATTACTCTTCGTATGTGCCTTGAGCTTGGATAGCGGATTTCTTCACGAAGGCCCGGACTCGAGCACAAGACAGACTTCTACCTCTCCAAACTCGGTGTTGTTGATCCACCATGAGTTTGAGGGGGTGTTAGAGATATGTATAGTTGTTATTCCCCATTGTTATGAGGGGTTCTTTGCATATTGACCACCTGTACCTTGTGTATATATACTGGCCCATTGGCCTCATATGAATACAAGCACTATTCATAACACATAGCAGGTCCAAAAGGTAAATGCATAAGCCATAGTCAAGTGAGCAATAAACCTGTACAAAAAATGGAAAGTATGAACATCATAAACATATAAAAGTGTGCCTAACTGCCTACATCAAAAGAAACCAACAAATATGGCCTGGAAGGCCTATGCTGCATGGCTAATATGCAAGAAGATGCTTTTGAGCAGAGCCACTGCGTAAGTTCCAACTTGACCAGGCAGCCGCTAAGTGCCAAGCCTAAATAGTGTGCTGCTTACTAAGTTGGACACACAAGACCGGTGCATTGCTCATATCACCCAAATAAATGATAAATAAACAGCAATTCATAGGGATAATGCACCCTTATTATCCTAGAGCCTGTAAGAAGTTAATATAACCACTGTGCAATCAGCATGAAGATTAGCAAAATGCTTGAACTTCAAGAAAGATGTCGTTCATAGATTTTAAAAATTTGTAGTCTCAACCAAGGATCAAAATCTCAGAACCGGAGGAAAATTGCTCGGCGGCCGAAAACGGTAACCAGTTGGTAACCGGAAAAAAACCGGCCGAAATTCGAAAACTGAAATTTGAATTTGCTAAACCAGAAAAAAAGGCCGGTTTTTAAAATCCCTGTCCCCACCAGGTTTTGCGGTAACTGGCGGTTACCTGCCGGATTTTGAACCTTGGTCACAACCATAACTGACTGTCAAGAGCATGTATAATGGTATAATGAATGCATATTCAGATCTTATCTGTGTTAAGCTAGTGCCGGTAGTAAAGATCTACAACTTCTATGAAACAGACTGTAAAATATTTCAGTAGAGTAATGTAAAGATACACTTTTTTGGAGATGTAAAGATACACTTAGGAAAGAGATCAAATCATTCAGGTATATGCACTATTACTTACCTCTTCGACCCATAGGGTATGTTGGATATGGAAAGTTTGTCAATATCGCTGTGGACTACCTTCATGCTTTCTAGGGTGTCATTAGTCCAGTTCACAGGGACAAGAACAAGAAAAGCAAGAATTGTAATTGGAACAAATATCTTGAGCCTGTAACAATTAGTTAAAAGTCTATTAATGTACAGGCATTGAAAGAATGGAACACTTGACATGAAGGATGTTAAGCGCAAGTAGATTGAATAATAAACTACCCAATTTTACGTTCCACATACAGTGCTAAACCATTGTAAAAGACAAACAAAAGGAGGACAGCAGATGTGAAATGTCTATAATAGAAATGTGATTGCTTCATGCAACTGAAAGAAATAAATGGCAACTCAAATGATAATGTGCGGTCCCATTCAGAACCAATGAAAATGTCTCATGAAGCCATCTTGTGTTATTTACAAGCATTATGGTTTGCCTCTCACATACCAGACATCTTTTTAAAAACTAAGTGATGCAAAATCTATCATGTACAAAACATATTCGCAATAAAACATGTAGGTAGAAAAAAAGACCCCTTTCCATTTTCTTCGAAATTCCATCACTGCATATAAAACACTGCACCATAAACTATAGTAATGGATATTCTATAGGTAGCTTGCACTGGAAAATATAAAACCACCGTTGCAAGCACAATGACACGATCACGAGATACTAGCGGTGACATGTTTTGTCGTCTCCCCATTTACAAACAAGCAGAAAGTCAACTGCTGGCCTGTACTACCTATTGGACTAAATGTCATTGACTAATTGGCATTGTTCCAAAAGTATGATTGGGAATTGAAAATGAAATGACAATTGTTTGTCTATTGTCATTTTGTTTTAGGGAAATGACAGAGATAAAAAGGCATAGACAAACAATTGAGGATAGGAAAAACACATACCCTGTTAGGTATATCCGTAGATAGACAACGGAATCAAGGCCTGCATGGTTAATCAGCTCATCCTGGGGCATTTTGAGAGCAGCCGGCATCCAACTTAGAAATTTCAAGTATGATCTCATGTTTAGATTGACAAACTTCTGCACAACCGCACCAGAGGAAACTGGGCTGTCTCTCATGCCTCTGAGGTACCATTTTGGGAAGTAGACCCTATCGTTGATCGGCTGTAACCGTAGAAAAGCAAATGCCAGCAAGAACGCAATGGCAGTCAATATGTTGATAGCCGCGGCGACGCCTATGTCAGAAATTGTAGCCATGGTCGCCCTTCAAATAAATGCCAGAGAATGCCTGCACAACATTAAATCTGACTCTAATCATATGATGTAAGAATGTGTGGATTTTCGGGGGAATAATTGTGTATCTCCTTAGGATCCCCACACCCTTTATTTATAGTCAAAATATTAAATCCGACTCTAACACAATATTAAATCCGACACTTACATGGCTCCTTACTAGATCCTAATACTACTCACCAACACTCCCCTTCAAGATGGATTGAAGATAAAGATATCAATCATACCCATCTTGTTACATATTGTAGCACCCTCGTTAGGACCTAACCCTTAAGTCATCCAACTGTTCGTAGACTTGACATACTCCAACTTCAATATCCTACCATTGAGCTTTTCCTTGATGAAGAACCTATCAATCTCAATGTGCTTGGATTGTCAACAATGTTGATTGCGGATTTATTGTCGCAATGCAACATCAAGAGATTATTCCTCCATACCCAAGCTCAGACAATAAACCCTTCATCCATATCATTTCACTCGCACTCAACGCCATTGCTCTGTACTTTGCCTCTGTAGTAGACCGAGCCACAACTTCCGCTTCTTACTCCTCTATGATACAAGGTTACCCTCCACAAAGATGCAATATTCAGAGGTAGACCTCTTGTCATCCACATTGCTTACCTAATCAGCATCACAATACCCTTCCACATTTAGGTATTTATTCTTCCTGAACCAAAGATCTTTCCCAGGACTACTCTTCAAATACCGCAGGATTTGATAGACAACATCCATGTGTCTTGTTCTAGGATCATGCATATATCGACTAACCACACTCACTACATATGAAATATCAGATCTTGTATGGCACAAATAGATGAGACGTCCAATAAACCTTTGATAAGCTTCTTTATTAACTGGATCTCCCGGCTCAGCACATTGCTTGTGATTTCTATCAATAGATGAAGCAATAGGATGACACCCAAGCTGTTTCTACCAGTAGATCAAGGACATACTTCCTCTGGGAGAGAACTATACCTTTTGAAGAACGGGCAATCTCAATCCCAAGAAAGTATGGAAGAATTTTAAGATCATTCATCTCAAATGCCTCTCCCGTCTTTTCTTCAAGGACTTGATTTCTTTAGCATCATCTCCAGTGATCACAATATCATCAACATAGGCTACCAATATAGTGATATGTGATCCTCTATGCCTATAAAACACAGTATGATCTCTATTGCACTGAGAATAGCCCATACTACACACTGCACACTTGAATCTATCAAACCACACCCTTGGATACTGTTTCATACCATATAAAGATTTCTTGAGTTTACACACCTTCTCATCAGTCTGCCTGTTCTCAAGTCTGGAGGAATCTCCATGCATACTTCCTCTTGTAAATCATCATGTAGAAAAGTATTCACATCCAACTGATATTAGGGCCATCCGAAGTTAGTTGCACAAGAGGTCAACGTTCTTACCATGCTCATCTTCGCCGCTGGTGTAAAGATCTCATCATAGTCTATCCCATATGTTTGACTATAACTTTTTGCAACCAACCATGCCTTCTATCATCTCTCTATCTTGCCTTCAGGAGTTTGCTTAATCGTAAACACCCATTTGCATCCTACTGCCCTTTTTCCTGCTGGAAGTGGAACAAGATCTCATATATTGTTCTTCTGAAGTGCACTAAGCTCCTCCTTCATGGTATCCTTCCACTTAGGATTCTACTTATCAACTCGTCAATCCTTTGGAACATGCATTGTCTGAAGAGATGCAATGAATGCTTTGTATACAGATTGAGATATGGGAATATGAGATGAAATTTGCAATGTCATACTCAAAGCCATACCGGACTAGAGACTTTCCGGCATTAGCTCTAGATGGGAGAGATTAAAAGGAACATTACTACTCGCCCTAAGGGGAGGCAAGGAACTTGATGGAGAAAGACCCGAGGAGGGATTTGGGACTGGATTTTGACAGTTTTAGAATGAGTATACGGAGTGTAAGATGCATACACACTAAGTGAACCTGTGACATGCTTGGATGCCCTTGAATCTATGATTCAATCAATATAAGAGTGCTTATATGTGGATGCAAGTGCATGTGCCTAAGTACCTTCGCCCACGTAGGTGTAGTTGGCAAAGTTACCAAAGGAGGTGAAATTATGAGAAATCTCTAATATGCCTTTCCCTGCTGCTACTTCTCCAACCGCATAGCTTGCTCGCCTGTCATAGTAACAGAAGTGATCTCCTCTGTCACGACCATATTAGCCCTAGGGCCAACTCGGCCCCTTCCTCAACCTCCACCTCCATGACTACCACAATCTCTACCTCGGCCTCGATAATCTCCAATTCGGCCTCCACGATCACCAAGACCTCCACCTCGGCCTCCATACTATGGAGAAGGATAAGCACAGCTCAGATGTCCTCTTATCCCATAGTTGTAGCACTCCCTATCATTTGGTAGGACGTATATGGATCTGACAGGGTTGTTGCCCCCAATACTCGTAGTCGAATCTCCTTCTGCACCATAGCCGAAATAGCCTCCTCCATAGTAGGCAAGTTTGCTAAGTGAAACATGACAACTCTTCTACTCTCAAATTTTGGGTTCAGTCCCTTCAGAAAGTGTGTAACATGTCTGTGTTGCAGCCACACCCTACCGGCCTCAATATCACCAGCACATGTTAATTGCAGTTGATCATAGTGATCTAAATCTGCCCACAGCTGTTGTAGTTCACTAGCATACTCCTAGACGGTCTTCTCCTTCTGTTTTAGAGCCCCACCCTGCCCTGAACCTCCACCATCATCATCACATTTCCTGCCTTGGAGTACATGTTGCTTAGCATCTTCCACATCGCTGGTCTACTCTACATCATCTCCACCATCCGAGCGATGGATGGAGATATTGAAGTTAGCAACCAAGCCATCACCAAAGAGTTGGTGGTGTTCCACACCCTCCAATTCATGCTCGCCTTGTCTGCAGGCTCAACACAAGTCTCCTGCAGGTAGTGCTCCACCCCTTCGTTCTCAGAATTAACTGAGCCCTTCTAGACAAACTCAGATAATTCTTGCTCCTTCCAACTTTACATCATTTAGCCTCGGACCTATCATACTCGTCGCTAAGAGGTCCTGTAACATGCTTCTCATGTCACCTTGTGTGACCCTACCTTGCTCTTTTCTTCTGCTGTCCTCATTGGGGCTTTTCCTCCTTCCTCGCAGCCTCAATCTCCTAAGGGGTCATCTTCTCAAACAATTGGAGCAATGCAAATCATTATCAAGATATGTCGCGTGTATCTCCCACGATCACGACAACCCTTTATGCATTAACGTTCCACCGAATCTTGATGTCTACTTTCACGGTTACCCAATCATACATAACCGTAAAGTTTTTTTTCCTTCCAACCGAACTGAGCTCGGGCGAACTACTTTACTTCCTCTCCTGGGCCTTCTTCCTTCATTCGACTGCTTACTCGGCCACGAGACCAACTCCTCTCCTGGACCTTCTTCTTCCTTCGACCACAATCTTCGTCCTTCTCCGACTCGGCTTCTCCTCCTTCTCCGACTCGGATTCTAATACGTTGTTCTCCTTCCCTTCTTCCTCCTCGGTGATACAGCAACTGGAGCAACCCTAGAGGAGTCGGCAGGTCCCCGGCTCATGCTACAAGGTTTGGCGCCGTGGCAGCCCTCGTGCTCCCGAGTGGCGAATGTTGCCCGTGCAGGGTGGCCCATGCAGCGGCGGAGGCCTACGCACCCGTGAGGCACGGTTGCGGCGTGGCCCGAGCAGTAGGCTGTGGCGGATTTGGATGGGTGGCGGCGGCGACGGATTTGGATGGGCGGGCGGTGGATCTGGATCTTGAGGTATGTTTAGGATTTAGGGTTTAGCTCCGATACCATGTGGATTTTTGGGGAAATAATTGTGTATCTCTCCTGTTGAATCCACACACCATTTATTTATACTCTAAACATTGAATCCAACTTTAACACAACATTAAATCCAACTCTAACACGGCTCCTTACTAGATCATAATACTACCACACCAACAGAACGACTGGAACCACATAGTAGTGGAAAAGCAACACAATGTCCTAAAAGTGTATTTGTAAGGGGAAGGAAGCTGTATCACAACCGCATGGATCTGAGTTTGGTGAAGGATGTGCGAGGACTTGCCGCCCAAATCTAAATCTTCGAGACATGATGCGTTAGTACTGATGAACGGAGGTGCTGAATGCCACATTCTTAAGCAGTAAGTAGAGTGGAGTAGAGCAAATTAAGTAGGAGCGTGACAACAGCATTCAATGGTGTGAATGGCTACTGCAACCAGGGGATTAGCTTCCAAGGGTACGAACGGGCAAGTGCACGGAAAGGAACTGGTAACCGAAACGAAAGGTCAGCTCGCTTCTGGGTGCTTCGGATGCGGGATAGAGAGCTAGCGGTGTGAAGGCTCCTTTTGTTTCCTTGTGCTGCCGACATGACAGAAGCGCTAAAAATGAATGGCGTCTATTAAAATACGGCACGGGCGTACCATCTCTTCTTGCATCAACCAATCAACAAATGATGGTGGATTACTCCGCAAAAGAACATGTTTTTGTTTTGTTTTGTTTTCTCTAGAATGAATTTTGAGCTAAAAAGCATTATTTAACAACTAAGAATAGCAAACTAACTTTGAAAGTAGGGGCCGTCCTTAGGAATTTGCGATCCAAGACACTAGAATTTGATTCAAGTCATGTGCCACCCGTACGTACGTTGTCTACGCAGATGAATACTCAAGATGGGATGGGAGTAACTAGACTAAATTAGAGAGACTCAACCGATGGGAGGATCGGACTCGGAGTGCAAATTAAACCAAGTTTGTAGCAGTATCGCCTTGGGACCTGTCCCCAATAGATTGGTTGGCGATCAAGCGGCAGAAAGGAGACAATACGTACTATGTAGATTATCATTCAATCCAACAAAGAACAACACGATATATATAGCAGTTGAAGAAATCGAATATGAGAGAGAGAGAGAGAGAGAGGCAAGGGGATGGAGATGGAGATGGATACGATACCTCAAGGATGGAGAAGAGAGGATTGCAATCTGCGAAAAAGCCAACCAAGAGGAGATCGAAGAAGAGGAGGTAGCGGTCAGATAGGGCCGAAAATTGATAATGAAGCAGCAGCATGCACGGTGACGGGGG
This sequence comes from Ampelocalamus luodianensis, assembly GCA_036346255.1. Lineage (NCBI taxonomy): Eukaryota > Viridiplantae > Streptophyta > Magnoliopsida > Poales > Poaceae > Ampelocalamus > Ampelocalamus luodianensis. The sequence goes on from CM070626.1 coordinate 374,078, forward strand.
AGGGAAAGAGAGAAGAAGGGAGGATGCAGGAAGGATGGAAACGATCACCTTGATTGGGAGGAGGATTTGGGGAAGAAGCAAACAAGCTCTGTGTCGCACTCGATCTCAAGTTGCTTGCGTGCTTCTTCGTCTTCTTCCTTGCCGCAGGGGTCTATGAATATGAATCCTTCCCTCCCCCTAGCGGCAGTGCTGCTGCTGCTGCGGGTATTCTTCTCTCCTTGCTTGATGCCTCTTTGTTTTCGGGAATTCGACGGGGACGGATGGATGGGGGAGCGCAACGGTCACCTAGCTAGCTAATCAAAAAATGTATAATACTCAATGCAACGGCAGTACCAGTACAGTACAGGCAGTTGTCCAGTCCTGTCCCTGGCTGAGTCACACGTGGACTCAGCGGTCACTGTTTGAGCCTCTGGTCAGCTGTTTTTTCGTTGAATTTGTATTTTGATAAATTTTGAAGTGATTTCTTACGGGCCTTTTGATCCTGCGTGGATTCACTCCATCGCCATGAAAACACAAGGTTTTCTAATCGCCACGTGGAGCGCGTGCACACATGCATACTCTTTAATTAGTCTCGGTTACACCCATCAATTTCAAGGAAGGGAAAAACTCACTCTTGTGTTTCATCATCTTCGACCCCCTAAAAACTAGATCTTGATCGCGTGTTGCAATTAGAATTCGTACAAAACAATTTGTTGCTCGTAATATTTCAACAAATCAAGGTAAACCCATGGTAGAGTCTAAAACGAATTAGAAAACAATACAATTGAGGGAACATATATGACATTTAATTTTCATCCAAATGTTATAAGCAATAGATGTGATATGGCTACATGGAAGAAGAGAGAAATAGCTTTGACTGTAGTACTTGTTTAATATGTATAGATTTGAGTAGAACTATTTTTTAATTTATTTTTGTTGCTAACCCCTCATGAACTTTATTTTCAAATCTGACCACTTTTTGCCACTCGTGGCGTGTCAAAACAATACTGCTACGTCATAAGGTAAATATAGCTAAATAGCATTTCTTATCACGTTACTGATGATAGAGTGACAGAATTCAACCACATTATGGTGCTGACATGATAATATTATTCGGGAGGTAATGTACGTGGATCAATACAAGCGTTGGTTTCGGCCTCATTTGTATGAGGGGTCTCTCGAATCGATGAGCAAAGTTTTTCGTGGGCCTCCGTGGGGTTCAAATTTCAAAAGAGTAGATTGATTCGGACTCCAAGAAGACGCCGGCACGTGTGCTTGTAGCTTTGACGAACGGTAGACAGCACCCTGACACCTGGAACTAGAGACGACGTAGAACCCTCTGGTCGTTGAGATCATGAATGAAATCAAATTAATTACCACCAGAGGCAGAGGGCCTCCAAAATAAACTACGCGTACGAGAGAACAATAGTAACACTGGGTTCCGTTATTTCTTTCTCGTCTCGTGGAGATCTTCAAATTAATCACCACTAACAACCGGAGTAGTACTGTACTGCGCGCGTGACACCAATCAGTTGAGTTGGGTCACCTGTCGTGTCGACTGGAAACGAAAATATCCTTCCCTCCACCAGCAAGCTCTCTCCACAGCAGCAGCAGCAGAAGAAGAGAAGGAAAGGAAAGAGACAATGAGAGGCGCGCAATTCGTATGTAGATGCCGGTGTCTTCCATTGCCTTTGCCTGCTTGCTTCACCTGGCTACTGTACTCACTGCATGTATATACTAGTAACCCTCGCGCGTCTTGAAAGACAGTGAGACTTTAATTAGGATTAGGGAACAGCTGTTGATAGAAGGTGTTGATATTTACAACACTTACTAGAGTATTGATGTACAGAATTTATTATGAGTAATCCAATTTTTCAGCTCGTGAAAGTGGATAAAACACAATCGCATCATATGGCATACAAAGAGAGACGATGTGGCAAAGGCGCCGCCCTCCGATTGGATGAAACAGCGCCTCTTTTGCAACCTTGAGGATTAGGTAGTGGAGAGCATCCATCGCAATAATGAACAACATTGGGGATAAAGGGTCTCCTTGACGCAAACCGTTATGGATAAAACAGTACAATAGTCAGAAATTCATATGGGTAGAACATGGAACCGATGTAACCATGTGTTTAAAAAGGCAGAAGAGGTAGCAAATTGTGCATGTACAACGGACCGGATACAACATAAGAGAAAATGCAATAGGTGTAAAGGATTTGCATTGCTGAAAAGATGATACCTCACAAGGAATCTCAAATTTTAAAAAATGTAACGACATCTCAAACTTGTAGTATTCAAGATGTAAAGGATATATACCGACTTTCTAAATTTTGGAGAGCTTTTTTCAGCAGACTGTAGTTGGGTTTCATCTCTTGTTTTCCCGATGCCAATTTGGATCCTTTTTTTATACTACCAAACAGAGAACTCTTGTTTTCCTGATGAATCTTTTTTTATTACTAAACAGAACCTGGAGCAGCACATGTAACCAAGATAAAGGTGAAATGGTTCAGAGCAGCCTTAAGCAAAATTTGACAACATTGCTATTATTAGTCTAAAGATGCATCATATTTCCAGCGACAATCCTTGTTAGAAACAAGCAAAATTGGGGTGCAAACAAATAAAGTATTGGACACTTGTTTTTGAGTTAGAAACTAAATAAGTTCCTAAGGACAGTCACCTAGACTATCTACAAAATCTGAAAAAATGGCTACGGTATTATCAAATTGTAATCCATGTATTTGGGGGTGTCTGTGCATACCAGGCATCCTAGCTGGCTCGGCCCATGACAGCTAGGATGTTGGATAATGACATAATGCAAGCTAAGAGCATTTTGACGTGAAAAAGAAAGACTTGTAGGTTATATGAAGTCATCAATAAAGGAGTAGCATGATAGGAATCACATAAAGAAATACAGTGTAATAAACATTTATTACCAGTGGTTACTATAAACTCTATACCAAATTACGGGTATCTAGCCCTGCTTTGCAGTGCACCGACTATAATTTCATAACAAAAGCAGATTACAAGTGACTGACGTATTTTGCCATTACTGAATACTGACTACGATTTCATAACAAAAGTAGATTACATGACTGATGTAGTTTGCCATGTAGTGAGTACTGACTACGATTTCAGAACAAAAGTAAATTACCAGTGGCTGATGTATTTTGCATTGTAGCGAGTACAACCTGCAGCAATATAGTAGTGATGAGCTATGTATTTGTAGCTAACATCAACCAGTAGTCACACCTTGAAATTTACACACAGAGCAAACTAAAGAACATACGGAAATTTGTCATGATCAAATGATTTAGGCTTAACTCTGTGCGCTATGGTCATATTGAGAGCACAGGATGGTGTCAACAAAGCAAAAAAGGGCTGAACCTCAGATGGCCTAACAACTAACAAGAGCTCACTTGCTATAAATTTGGTATGTCTCAGAACATTTTATCTTGTCTATAACGGAATTTTCAAAGAGGATTAAACCTAAACAACATGATAACCACGCCAGCAACTGGAATCTATAACCAACCATGACAGTACAAAATGCATAATTAACAGGTATTAGTGGCACTAGTGATATATATACCTGGGAGAAGATGAGCAGCTCGAGATGCCATGGAACACCGCGAACACATTGGAGTAAGACTTTGTGAGGTACGCAAAGTTTGGTATTGGCGACAATGCAGGCACACGCTCCCCATTCCTCAGCGGCTCCACCAGGTTGAGCCTTTGCAGGGTGAGCACGGCCTTGTTGTCTCTCCAAACAGAGGCGAGCCAGCAATCCTGGAGGACAAATAGTGACCCAGGCTTTGAGCCAGGGTACTCAAACCCGCACCCGATGGCAATGCCCTCACCGGCAAAGCTTCTCTCGATGTCCACAAGACGGTACTCATCGGTCTGCCATGGAAAATCCTCCCAGCAAGCGGCGCCTCGGCCGCCGCACGCGCACCATGCCACCGCCGCCTCGCGTGCGGTACCGCAAAGACGCTCGCTCGGTGAGCACCCGCTTCGGGCGCGCGAGCGCGAGTGGTCCTTCTGAGCGCGCAAGAACGATGGCGCGAGCGACGGCCGCCGCGAACGCGAGGCGGAGAAGTGGGAGGAGGAAGGGATGGGACGTGTGTGGGCCTCGAGAAGGAACGATGGCTTGTGGGTCGAGGCGAAGAGGGAGTGGTGGTTGCCACCGAAGAGGAGGCGGGAAGAGAAGGGTTCAAACCCAACCCGCTAGGAGGAAGGACCAGCAGTACCATCCCAATACTGTTTGCTAGACTTGACACTATTCACCCAAACCCGTGGGACTTGTTTGAAGAACCGTTTAGCCAAATCAAACACCAAAAATTCCCGCCATCCCAGGGTGTTGGCTTGTTGTTGAGCCAAGATGTTTTATTTGATTTTTTTTTTTGTGAGGCGGACAAGGAAGAGATTTTGAGTGGTTGTCGTGGAGTACTTATATTATTACTCTTATTATCGTATTTATGTCAATTACTTCTTTAATAAAATAGTACTTTTGAATGTCATGATGATTAGATATATCATATCGCTCCACATAAAATATTAATAAATGTTCGACATTATCGCACAATGTGTTTATAAATTCTTAAAAATAGTATTGACTATCCATCAATGATTTTGGTGGGGAGTTGAGAGTTGAGACCAAGAGGATGGACAACCCAAAATACTTGACAAAAGTGAGTCGAAGGTGAGACCAAGCAGGTGGACAGCCATGAGTTGGTGCTGGTCCATTTTCTAACTAGAGACAAGTAAGGATAAGAACTTTGCGTCAAATAATAGATACAGAAATCTCTCAACAACGGGTTTGGTATATCCAACTTGACTTAGTACATCGCTCTTTCGATTGAACATCTACAAGATGACACATGGTATGCAGCGAGGTTTAAGGCTTAGTGAGCGGTGGTGGAGACAGAACGACACAATAGTAGCGATCGCGTTGGATCGCGACTTCACCATTGGGCGGTGATTTCTCAATGGCTATATTATCCAAGGACCATCCGGGTAGAGGCTAAAAAGGTTGAGCAGTGAAAAGACTTTGTTATCTCAGCTCAACCGCATACTAACATATTGCGTGTCTATGACCTGACATTGTGAGTTTGAGATACGCAAGTAAAACAAACGTCCTGGTTAAAAAAGTTTTGCTAATTTTAAGTTATCTAAAATTTTCTTAAGTTTAAATCATTTATTGTGACCATTTGATTTGTGTAGAGATTGGTGTGTCATATGATTGGGTATTGATCCAATGATCACAACAAGTGACTTAAACTTAATAAAATTTTAGGCAACTTATGAATATGGTTGTGTACTCATACTTGCTAAAAAATCGGACGAACTCTAAGTATCTTAAAGGAGGGTTTGGTGGATCTCAATGGCTTTGATTCGTGGTATTAGCTCTTGACCGTGCTCAAACGTACCTGTTGTTTGAAAAAAAAAATTGTCTTGTAATATATTAATTTTGGGTTTAGATGCTCGTGTCTGTGTCAAAACCGGTTATTAAGCCTTATCCATATATAATAAAAGTTTAGCTTTTAATGTAATCGAAAGTTTGCTTGTGATGTTATTTCTTACTTTATAACCACATATCTTAGACGGTTGTTAAAAGTTTGACGGTCTAGAAATAGGGTCGTTTAACCGGTGTTGTTGCATCGATTAAGAGTTGAACAGGTGACGGTGAAGAACATAAAAAGGACATTAGCTCACCTGCAATGTTGTTATGTGGTGGCAGCTGCTGCATGTGCACAGATCTCAGTCCCGAGTGCGAGTTGACTCCTATTTTTATTTATTTTTACTTCAGCTGTTTTAGAACGTGTACTTTTGTTTTACGTTTAACTGAAAGAGCACAACGCAACTACTGAACTACACAAGGATGTGGTGAACTTGTTATTAACATAAGAGATAGTACATCGCAAAAAAAAACGACAACAGATAGCTGTGAGTTGCCGCTCCTTATTCCTTTGAGCATGCGGGACCATCAGGGTTTGGGCCCACCAGCCATCGAATCCACTTTGGCATGCTTTGCTGTCAGTAATTGCTGCGATCATGTATACAACTCTTCTACGGTACACTCAATTCAATATGAGCCGTTTATTTTTTTATCTACCAGTTTAGATTAGTTAAGATTTAGTTATACCATACTTGGTAGAATGAGTAGTAGAATCTCGATGTTGTAGAATTGTAATTGACTATGCGAGGATGTATGACAAAAAGTAATATTTTCAACCTAGCTGAAAAAATTCATAATATTCTTATGAAAAAATTATAAATATATAAAAATTTATTCTATCCTTAACAAATCATTTATTATATTTGATTTATATTACCATCATATACTTACTAGTAGGATGTACCGTAAAATTTTTATAAAAAGAAAAAGATAATTGTTGCGATTGACTGAAGAAGTAGCATAGCACAGCAGGTCTCTCCACCTCTCAAAACTTTTGTTGGATTTGGAACTAGTTGTTTAATAGTGCAATGCAATGTACTCTTCTATGTAAAAAGATAGAATTGCATTGGTTATACTATACAGTTACATATGTAAAAGTATGAAATATTGCCGCAAGAGAACCTCAGGGGTCCATCTGAATATATATTCACCAAGAGTTACAGATAAGGAACATTACAATCCTCGTGTACAACTCGGAGACATTGAATGGTATATTGCCGGAATTGCTACGGTCAATGACGAGAGACTCCAGAATATTCACTAAGAAGTGTTTGCCGAATCCAACCTATTTCAACAACATAATCTTCATTTATGCTCGAAATAGCAGGGGCCACATTCCTCTCTGGCGCAGGCAGCAGCTAATATAATCTCCATCGTCATATCCTCAATCACTGGCTCATAGCAGAGCCCAGAAATTTTGAGTAACGGCGGGAGGGATCGCAACTCACTCCATGATTGCTGCAGATTTGTCCTAGCAAGCTCATAATAATAATTGCACACAGCGATTGGCATGCATGTACCAATCTCTGCTTCGTTCAGATTGTTCTTTTTTTCTTGTCTGTTCAAGTATTGTCCTTTTTTTCTTCTGTTCAAGTCCTCAAGATAGACTGATAGAGAAAGAAAGGGAGAATCACATCCAAGTGACTGAGTGAGTATGCTCGCAACCACGAGATTACAACAAGGGGATTAGGGAAAAGCGAAAGGGGGAGGGAGCGAAGAGAAAACCAGAGACCTAGAAACAAATGACAGTTTGGCTCTTCTAGTCCTCATGTGCATCATCTCCATCCCGGAAGAGCACCCCCTCTCTCCTCACAGCCAAGCCAACCACACCACACCCCACATCACATGCCATTGCCATTTGCCAGTTTGTCTTCCCTTGGCCCCCTCCTCCTCCTGTCCCCCGTTGTTTTTTTTAATATTCTCTCACTTGAGCTACCAACTCCATCCATGGTTACTGTACCTCACTAACACACCTCGCTGCTGCTCAGTGCCACTGCCCAAACAAGTCAGACAGCCAGCCTCCTTAATAGTGTGCCATTCCCCAAGCCACACACGCACGCTGCAGCGTGCATTCACTTCCCTGTCCAGTGCCCAGTGTCCTCCTCCCTTCCCACCAAGGCACATACGCTTTCAGTAGGAGAGGCGAGCAGAAGAGAGATGGAGAGGAGAGCAGAGATGCGTGGACAACTAGCTGCCGGCACTGTGCTACTGTACTCTTCTTCCTGCTGCAACAGTGGTAGCATCTAATTCGCTACCTCATACCACGTCTACTAGTAGGAGTACTACATAACAAGAAAGGCAGCTGCTAGCCACAGGATGGTGTGGAAGAGTTGGGGCGGCCTGCCGAGCATTGTGCTGCTCCTTGTGACGTCGCCGGCGCTCCTCTGCTCCGGCGCTGGCGATGTCTCCGTCAGCTTGTCGAGCGCCCCGCCGCGCTTCTCCAGGTCGGCGTCGGCCGTGTTCGCCTTCAATGCTCTGCGGAGCAGCGGCGGGACGTGCGGGGATTGCGCCATCACCTGCAAGGTATGCCTAGCATTATGCTTCCACACGCATTTCCAAATTCCAACTTCCAAATGGCGCAATGCGCGGTTGTGCTTTGTATTTATGCTCGTGCATGCTTAGCTGCTACTGCTGGTAACGCAAGCGCTAACACGCATGCCTAAAACTGAAACTAGCATTGCTGCACTACACACGCGGCTTTTGAGCTTTTTGCAGAGCAGTCTGTAAACTGCGTTCCCTTTTCAAAGAATGTGATTTCAGTTTTGTCTTTCTGGCTTAGCTTGGTCTCTGGTCCCCTTAAAAGCGCAATTAGTCAATAATAAGGATGTTGGTCAGCTCCAATTGGTCTAATTGGTAGGTTAAGTAAGAAAGCCAAGCGATAAAAATGGTCGTGAATTAAACCGGACAACATGAATGATTTTGTTTTATTTGCAAAGGACTGAAATACACAGGTGGCCAAGCAATTCACTAAAACGGAGTACTACTAGTACAATAATTCACCCAATGAGATCCAATGCAGTACTGATCCCCTCACCTCATCCTCGTAGGGTTTTTCTTTTAACAGTGAGCCATTGATCTCAACTATGTGTATCACTACTAGTTACTGCGCATTACAGAATTACAGTTACTTAGCTCGGGACTTGGTAATTATTCTGTGGTTGCACGCAGTTGGACGGTGAAAGGGCATCGGATTGCGGGAGATCTGGAAATGGAAATGGAACGGAGGTGGTGAGCTATGCAGGACTGAAGGATGGAAACCACACATTTGCAGCGTGCGCAAGCCGAAGAGGAAGCCCGCCTCCCACCTGCGCCACCTACGCTTGGGATGTTGGTTAAGTAACAAACCGAACTATTAAAAAAAAAGTCTCCGTTTCTTGCTTACTCGAACGATTGATTGTTTACAGTAAAACGTAGTATGCAATTTGGTACATCGGAAGCATAAGCTAAGAGAAATTTTATGGTATATTTTACCGATTGTATACGATGGTAGTATAAATCAAATCTGGCCAATGATTTGTTAAGAACATAGTAGACTTTTCTTTGTATTTATAATTTTTCGTGAGGGTATTATGGACTTTTCTAATTAGGGTTGAAAATATTAATCTTATGTCATGTTATCCCCAACATGGGCTATTACAATTCTACCCCTTAGGATTCTACTATTCATACTATCAAGTGTAGTATAACTAAATACTAACTAATATGAGCTATTGGATAATAATAAAAAAAAGAATTAACGGTTTGTATTAAATTGAGTGTACAGTTTTTTTTTTTTTTTTTAAAAAAAAGCTCTCAGGTAAAGAGTTCATGAGCTTTGGGGAAACAAGTTTTCTTGTTTCGACCTGCTCCTTTACTAGTATTTGGTACTAGCCTGGAAAGAGAAATGCTGGTAGTTAAAGTTTTGAGTCCTGGAGGAGCTAGGAACGTCCAAGGAACGCCTTGTCATGGCATGTACGTGATTTTCTGTGTATGTTGTACTGTGCAGACACTGTTCCTCCCACGGCATCCGTCGCGGCCGAGTCGGCATTCACGAGCGCATCCAATGTGTCGGTGCTCATCTCCTTCAGCGAGCCATGCCCCGGCGGAGGTGGATTTACATGCAACCACACTTACTGCAATGTACGTGCTAGTACTAGTCTATACGCACTATCTGCAGGCTGCAGCGCACCCGGCCAAAAACTTGAATGATTCCTCCTGAACCGCACATGCGTTTCTGAACATCTCGACGAGCTCTGAAATCTGCATGGATTCTTGGCTGCAGCTCATCGTGTACGGGGCCGGTCGCGTCGAGCCGTCCACCCTCGTGGTTGCCCGGCCTGGCCTGCAGTACTCCGTCGCGGTGAGCATATCGCCGGACGTGCAGTACGGACGCTTGATCCTGGTGATGGGTAGGGGGTTCTGCAAAGATGCTGCCGGGCACCGGTTCGCAAGAACGTCCGATTCGAGTTTCACTCTACGTTTTGGTACGTCCATCGAATTCATTTGGCAACACATTAATTGTTGACCTTGTGGTGTTTTACCAGAGATCGAGAGCGCTAATATATCCTGATGTGATGCTGTCTGGCTATCTGCTTGCTCACCAAACCTTTCAGATAGAAGAAATGAGACTATGAACGTCACCACCAAAATTCCTGAAAAGCTGCTTCAAATTGAGGGCGCCACAAGGGTAGTTGAAGCTACCAATGATGAAAAGGACCTAAGGATATACCTGTCCTTCGCTGAACCAGTGCTGAACTCGTCTGCAGAAATTCTCAGCAGTCTTAAGGCAACTGATGCCGTACTAACACCTACCAACAGAAGCACGCTCGGAAATCGCCGGTTCGGATATGTCGTAAGCTCTACTCCACTTTGTTAGTCCTAGGCTCCTAGCTGCTTAATTAGTTTGATTCATATGCCTATTTATTTTCTTGACCGCACTTTGTAGGTGAAGAAGATATCGAACACCGCTATTGTCACTGTTGCCTGTGATACAAGTTCTATAATAAGCAGACAGGGGACTCCGGTTTATTCATCGGAGCCATTCACATTTCTTTATGGTTAGTCACTATCTGTTCCACCCGATATACTTCAGTTTTTTTTTATCCCATGTTTAATTTAACTAAAACCTTTTTATGCTTGATGACGTTGGTAGATACTCAAAGACCTTCTGTTAAACTGGCAACATCGACTGTGAGGACGAGTTCTCACAACATTCCTGTTTTGATAAAGTTTGAAAAGCCTGTGTTCAACTTCAGCTCCTCAGCAGTGCAGGTTTCTGGGGGCAATCTTTTGAGGTAAGATGTCCCACTATCTGAATAAATGACTTATTGTACCTTAGTGGTTATCTAATGTTTCACGGACTTTTCATTTTGCTTTCAGCTTCCATGAAGCTAGTAAGAGCATATACACACTGCAGATACAGGCAGTTGATAAGCTGGTCTCGGTTCAGGTCGCTGAAAATACTACTCAGGACGTCGCTGGAAATCTGAACTTAGCATCAGACCGTCTTGAAGTGAGACATTGTACGGGCATTCTTTGCTTGTTAGTTACTGTACTACATAAGATATCTCACCACAAAGTTTGATTTTATAAACTCATTATACAACGCAATGCTCTACTATATATCGGCAGATTCTGTTCCTGCGTCGTCATCATCAATCGCGATCATCACCAGAGTCGTATTTGCAGCAACTGCTGTTGTTGCCACGCTCCTCACTGTTTCAACATCATCACTTGTTGCGTCTGGAGCCATCTCTAGGCCCTCTTCTTACATGATCTCCGAGCCATCACGGAATCTCTTGGTACGTTGTTGTAAACATTTCATGGTCATAAATCAAACAGCAGGCTTATCAACCATCTGATTTTGCCATTTCCAGAGAATGGCATGCCATATCCAAATCTTTGCCCTGTCCAGATGGCTGTCGATAAATTTGCCGATCGAGTACTACGAGTTCACAAAGGGGATAGAATGGACCATCCCATACATTCACCTTCCATGGGAAGGCCCCTCTGCAGATCCATTTGTAGGCTACTCCACAATGCCCGCCATCGCATACTCGGAGCTACTGGAGAGGAGTGCTGTAGGGGCTGACATAACATATCCTGGAGCACAAGGTCAGCAAATGCCAATGCAAACACCGATAGGCGGGAAGCCGGTGTTTCCAATGCAAATCCCGTTAGATGGGAAGCCGCTCACTGCAATGGAGTACCGATCTTTCTTTGAGGTCACATTTCATTGTCGCACCTCTTTTTCTGGCGAGAAACGCTGTTGTTCTTTGATCCTACCATTTCCACGAGCCCTGAATTAGTAAAACATGGATCACTTGCAGAATCAGGACATGAAGCCTGAAGCACAGATAATCATGAAACTACAAGATCTGGACGGGTAATGCTTAATTAGCCTTGGTGCGTATTGTTCGACGTACCCTTGAGAACTGACGTGTCAACAGACTGAATTATTTTCTGGCTGGATGCAGGTGGAAATACTTTGGAAGAAACATGTTCTGGCTGGGCGTGATCGGGGGAGGTCTGATCCTGCTGCATGTGCTTGTCCTCCTCTACTTCAAATTAAGATACGGAAGAAGCACGGAGAAGCGGCAAAACTACGGCGCACTCGCGTTCCCCAGGTTGGAGATCATGCTTGTAATCCTTGCAATGCCTTGCATCTCCCAAGCGTCTGCAGCACTGATCAGAGGTACGTACGCAAGCTCTGCTCATCCATCTATAACATGCATGCAACAATATCACACTAGACACGATGAAGCTCTTGGATCATCACCTCAATTTGCTGAAACGATCAGGTGGGACTACCGGAGGGCTCGCCGTCGGGATCGTGCTGACCGGCATCCTGACGTCGTTCCTGGTGGCTCTGCTTCTGTTCCTGTCGCTGGGAATCACGATGGGCAGGGTGCTCCAGTACAAGGAGGTGCACCGGGAGGGGCAGGAGTACCACTGGTGCCAGGAGATCATCAGGCGGACGATCGGCCCCGGCAAGCGAGGGCAGTGGACGTGGAAGGACGCCGACCGCGCCGCGTGCCTCGTCAAGCTCGGCCCGCTGTTCGAGGACCTGCGCGGCCCGCCCAAGTACATGCTCACGCAGATCGCCGGAGGCGGAGGAGGGAAACCCGCGGCAGCGGAGCGGATCATGGCGTCGGAGGACGAGAACGAGGACGCGGAGGCGCCGTTTGTCCAGAAGGTGTTCGGCATCCTGAGGATATACTACACGTTCCTCGAGTCGGTGAAGCGCGTGGCACTGGGCATAGTGGCGGGCGCGCACGCGTCGTCGGAACGGTCGTCGCGTGCGCACACGGTGGTGGTGCTGGCCATCGCGTCGTTCCAGCTCTTCTTCATGGTTCTCAAGAAGCCCTTCATCAAGAAGCGGGTGCAGCTGGTGGAGATCGTCGCGGTGGTCAGCGAGGTGTTCATCTTCGCCGCCTGCCTCGCGCTCATCGACAGGAACGGCGGCGAGGAGGAGGGCAGCGGCGTGGGGCTCGCGATGCTCGGCGTGTTCGCGTTCGCGTTCGCGGCGCAGGTGTGCAACGAGTGGAACGCGCTGTACCGGCAGGTGCGGTTCCTGAGCCCGGACAGGAGCTCCTTCGTGGAGGGCGCCAAGGCGGCGTCCGTGGGGCTGCTGCTGGTGGTGGTGCCTTGGTCAGTGCTGGGTGACCGCCTGAGCAAGCAGCAGCAGCCGGCGGCGGATGGTGGCGCAGGCGGAGGCGGGGATGAGAGGGTGGAGGCGTCGGCGTCGTCCCCCGGGGGTGAGGCGCAGAGGAGCTCGAACGAGCGGTCGTGGCTGCGGCAGCTGCGGGAGACGGCGAAGGCAAGCTTCAGCAAGGAGGGGGGAGGGGGAGGCGGGGAGGCGTCGAGCAGCAGCGCGTACCAGGGGAAGCGGAGCCGGAGCTCGTCGGTGGCGTCGTCGTCGGACTCGAAGGCGAAGGCGAAGGCGAAGGGGGAGTGGAGGTCAAAGTCCAAGGGCCTGTACAAGGATCTGGAGGCCATCTTCTCCAACAGGTGAACGGACGGGAGCAACAACTAGTGTGCAACGTACTAGCAGCAGGCAGTGACGATCGAGTGAGCAAACTATAAGAGAGAGGGGGCGTTATACAAACAGATATTGTACGTGTCGTGTTTCATCTCTGTAACGCCCCGTGTTATTACCCTAGAGGTAATAACACTTAAGCACATGGATTACTATTCGTTTGCTCGATGAACGCCGCTCCAACGAATAGTAGCCTTTACGAGTTACGCACAGAACAATAAGATGAAAGCTGCTTTTATTCCGGTTAGCCACGCGAGGCTATGGTTCTTACAAAGTACTTTATACCGCAACCATGGGACCAAGTCCCTTTTTCGCCTTTCGGCGCCCTCGACCTTTTACTCGCCTGTTTGTTGAATCAATTGCCCATCTCACCCTGGTCTTCGTAGTCGATGCCCTTGCCTCACGCTACCTCTTCGGTACCTGCATGCCCTCCATCCCACTCGGAATAATTCCCGGCCGGACTAAGGTCTACAAAGGAGAATACTAACAAGGTTGAGTACAAATGAATGTACTCAGCAAGCATTAGTAGCAAAAGATGCACAGGATGCACTATTTCTACTCATTATCACAATTTCTAAACCATCTCATTTTAGAAAATAAATCTCGACAAAGGTGGCAAATTTTAATCTTGAAAAACTCTACTAGTCACTCGGAGAGACAAAAGACCCCTGTGGTTCCGTGAGACTCAATCTCGAGGCGGCATGAATTCATGATTTAGTTTAGCACTCGCGCAGCTTTGTACCACTTTACCCATAGCTATTACGAACTCTCGTGAGCAGGGTCCACCGCATTGCCTTAGATGCGGGTTCGAGATCGGGATACGTTTTCGAGTTACGTGATTAATTTCTCCACCCATCACCTTCCACGGCAGATTAGATCACGCCGCTGCGACCTCATCTTTCACCGAGTTACGGTGAGGTTGGTTGAGCGACTTCCATCCTGCACTCAACACTCCACCTTAGCGCATATAGCGCCTTGGATCCCCCACTTCCGGACTATCCCCCACCGGTCCTGGGTTCCTCCATATCACTCACACACACCTATTACTTACCCGATGTGGAGAGCATAGTCACGTAACAAGGTAGCATTTTCTGCCCGCCGAAACGGGAAAATGGTTGGCACTGAATTACGGCATCTGACCGAGCAAGAGTTTGTTGGTCCTTATATTATAACCATATGTAAAAAGGGGCCCACCTCTTACCTCATCATCATCGTCGCATTTCCCCAGCCAGGGCCCCCTTTTACCCTCCTAATAAGTCTCATTCTTTCTTAATCATCTTATCTTATCTCCCTCATTTTCTTTAGGTTTTGGAAAACCATTTTAATGCAATACATATATATATATATATATATCTTTGTATGCGAGATAGGGTATATTTTTAAAGTAACTAAATTGATGTTCAAGAGAATCGCTTGCCTTCGTAGAAGTAAGAAAAGTTGGCGCCGCTAAAGTTACGTCGTTGCTCCTCGTTTGTCTTCAGGTTAGTTTCTCAGAAGATCGCAACGAATAATAGTATAAGTAAATACGTAGTTGATTTGAGTGATAATATAGATATATAAGTTAGCGGCGACTACAAGTCGACATATTTTAATTACTAAAAGGCTTTGCGGTCTAATCGAGATTTGCACTCACCTATAGTCGCTGTTAGTTTAAACCACCACTATTTTAACTGGCCACAAGTAAAAGATAAACAATCTATTCTAGTAGCCAAACCACGATTAACAAGAGTCTAAACTCAACTGGAGATTAAGCTAAACCTAAACCTAAAACTCTAATCCTAAATCTAAACCTCTTCTAATCTCTCTCTCTCTCTCTCTCTCACCACACTCGACTCGGCCCATGTGACCCACCAACACACGCACACAACGCACACAACACACGCACTGCGCCGGCCTACTACACACGCACTAAACCCACACACACACTACACACACTACACACCACGCACACAACACACTACACACCGGCCGTTCATCTCTCGCCTCCTCCCAACTCTCTTCTTCCCCGATTCCCTTCCTCCTTCTCCAAACCAGCGCCGCCTCTCGGCTCGGCTCCTCGCTCTCTCAGGCGCCGCGTGCCCACCCTACTTGGCCCAGCTCACCCTAACAAGCGCGCACTCCCCTAAGCTCTCTCTCGATTCCCCTTCTTTCCCGGCTCAGTTCGGCTCACATCGGCCCGCCGCGCCGCGCTGGCTCCCTTGCCCTGCCGCCGCCGCTGACCCGCTCCTTCTCGCCGCCGCCTCTCGCCTTCTCTCCTCGGCTCGGTCCGGCTCGGGCGGGGCTATCACAAGCCCTACCGTCGCCACTCGGGTCCTACTACCCAGACGGCCGGAGGCCGGCGCCGCCGCGTGCTCTACTTGCCTCGGCTCGGGTCCTCCTTCCTCTGCTGCGCCGTCTGCGGTCCAAGGGCGTCGGCCGGCTTTCGGCCCTCGGCCGTCGGCGAAGAACCGAGGCCCCCTCTTCTCCTTTTACTTGCGATTAACCGGTTTCCATTTGTTTGAGATCTCTTAACGATTTGTTGCTCTTTTCTTCCTCATGCAGGGATGGATGCATTTGTGGATGCTAGACCGTCGGCTACTAAGGTATAAAATCATCCAAATCTCCTTCTACTCCTCCCTATTGCTCTGTGATGATTTGAGTTGGGATGATGATATGGCTATGGTTACGTGATGCTTACGATGCTCCGTGATTTGGCCTTGTGTGAATGAGTAGAGGATACCGATGCATATCTAGGGTTACCTTACGTGGGTTAGGGTGGGGAAGGGTGGTAGTGCCGGCCGGGTGGTGCTCTTCTTCTCCCAGTGCTTTGCAAGCAAGAAGGTGAGGTGAGCTTGCCACAGGTCTCCTTGCTACTTGTTCTTGGCCCCTCACTCCCGGCTCTCCTTCCTCTTTCTCGCTCCTGCCTCCTTCTGCTGTGGTCTTGGGTTTGGGGGTGCAAAGGGAGTGATGGATGGTGGTGATCTGAGATCTACTCTTGTGGGTTGCTTGGTTGTGCTGTGGAGCTTGGCCTTCTTGTTCTTGGTTGCCTTCGGTTGATGAGGAGATGGAGTGGGATGTGTGGGTGTTGGCTTTCTTTGGTGCTAGCTTTGCTGTGCTTGCTTGTGGCGTTCTTGGCTTGAGGTGCTTGAGAATGAGGAGGGCTTGTGGATGAGCATGGCTGATCAGGGGGATGTATTTCGGCTGGCTTCTCTTGTGGCTGGCCAAAGACCACTATGCCCCTTGCCCTTATCCTCAATGCTCTCTTGTGATACTATTTGGACTAAGGACCTTTTGGTCCAAGGATGCTTTGAGGCTATTTTCGGATATTCTGCTAATGGAGGTAAGTTGGTAAAATGTGGGCATCCATTCTAATATTGCAGGGTGATGAGGCCCACGTAGGCGAGATGGTGCCACTACCCTAGGGTGGTTGGGAAGCCTCCATGACCTTAAGTAAATAATCGGCGGCGATCTCTCTCTCTCTAACTCCTCTTCATTGCTTCTGGTCTAATACCGATCTTGTGTTTTTGTTGGCGGTCGAGGGTGGTTGGGTTGGCGATTAAATGGGTTTGACAGCGGGCGATAAATGGACAAAGATTCAAGGAGGGCTTCGGCGATATGAATGCAAAAACTTGGATTGCAATTTAATTAGTTAATTCTTGTAAGATGTCTGTGATTGGTTGCAACGCATTCAAGGTTGTAACAAAGAGGATTCGAGAGATGCCTTAAGCTTATGTATTTGATCTTGAGTTGAGCTCATGTTCAATTAAGCTTGTAATGCAATTCTTTTGTAAAGGATTTTAAGTTACACTGATCAAATTGATATTACATTTGGTTCTGGATTAACGAATTTTAATTACCACTAATTACCGATTACGGTTGTTTAGCTTAGTTTAATTGTTCGGGTTCTCACATCCTACCCCCCTTGGAAAAAATTTCGTCCCCGAAATTGGAATCCCTCCTGGGGAGGTCTTGTGGCATACTTCGTGTAGTACTTCGTCGCTCTCCCATGTAGCTTTACTGACGGAGTGAATTTTCTATTGTACCTTACAAGAATGAATCATCTGGTTCTGTAGTTTTCGGTCTTCTGCCGTCAGAATTTTCACACGATGCTCGCTATACATGAGATCAGCTCGCCATGGTATATCACTATTAATCACGCATTGAGAGAGGTCCCTTCAGCATTTCCCAAGTTGAGGGATATGAAATATATTGCGGATTCTGGATAATTGGCTAGATGATTTCATTCGATACGCTAAGGTGCCTTTACGCTTTAGTATCCGAACTGGTCCCACTCACCGTGGATTTAGTCTCGAGTTTAATCCGAATCAGTGCACCTTGCGTATAGCTGATACCTTTACATACTCCTGATCCCCGACTTTAAGCTATAAGTCTTGTCTGTATTGGGTTGTGTAGCTCTTTTGCTTACATTGAGCGATCTTGAGATGCTCTCGAGTTAACTGTATTTTAGTCGTTTTTCTGTACCCGATTCTGTGTTGGGTCTTTCTTCGACCTTACACCCATAGCTGGGTGATCGGTACTTTCGTCCGTAGAGGCCTAGTATGGTACCATTGGCATACGAGGCTGGTAGTTGTCCTCAGACTTAAGTTGATAACCAATTTTATCTCTTGATCTGGGGGCATATCAGACAATTCCTTAGGAAATATTCCTGGAAAATCTCTTACTACCTGTATTTCCTTTATTGCAGGCTAGCTCAGCTAGGGTGAGGCAGTTTCGGTGGGGTTCTAATCTTGAAGTACTTTAGTTGACCCCATTGGGCTTTCCAATACTATGGCAATACTGGCACAACGGCAATTGAGGTATGCAAGTGACAGCATAAGGGTAACCTGGAGGTAAGCTACTGACTTATTAGGAGGTCACCTGACTACACTTGCTTGTCTATACAGCTGCATACCAATCTCAAAGCCACTTTCTCTGTTCTTGAGACCTTGTCACCTAGTGTACCACTGTACCATGATTTTGAACAGTATATCAAATCCCAAAAGTAGGATGCAATCCGAAGACCGATCCCTAATTGAGTTAGACGATTTTCCACTAAAATCTGATCTCGCTCATAGCAATGAATTGCTCACGTGCATCAACTTGCACCATCCACATATTCATTTTGCCCGGTCTAAATCAACTTTTATTTGCTTTCCAAGTCAAATCATTTGCTAAAGTTTCTATGGTCAAAACAATACCATAACCTCATTTAAATCATAATTGCACCTTTGGCTAGATTTTTCCAATTTCAATCTTATTGTCACTTCTAAAATCAGCAAGTCAATCATCCATATTAGAATCATACTTTCCAATTCAATCTATTATGCTTATTGATCCACCACATCATTACTTACATCAGTCCACCTACAACTATAGATCAACCAAACGCTATTATTCCATTAACTCCACTGATTTCATCAATTCTTTGTAACTCACCCAATGCACCTGAATTCCAATCATCTCTTATTATAATAATCCTTTTCCATTTCTTATTCATTACTTACACCTGATCGGACTGTCATTACTAGATCTTCAACAATCACTGATAATCTATTTTACTATGCATTATATCCCATAAATCCAATATGACTAAGTTGTCCAATTAGTTCCACCAATTCTATTCGTATATCAGGATTCCATTAATCCACCAAAGAGTAACCTTTTGTAGTGCCATGAAACTCCAACCTTTCGTATTTCAATCACCATATTTACTGAATCAATTTCTCAATACTAATTCCCCGATAGTTACGAAAATCCATTTAGATCCGCCAAGACGTATTTTTATAATCAAACCAAGATCTATTTCTATATTCTAACTAAGATATGTTTCTATAATCCAACATTAACATGCTCTAGTATCTGACAAAGGTGTTTATATAATCCGGCAATAATACATTTCTGATAATTCAATCATGATATAACCCTGTGATCCACAATGATGAGATATGATAATCCAACTCTAATAATTATGTAGCCTCAAAATCCCATCTTCAACAATACTCTATCTCCATAATCCAATATCCCTAATTCCAATAATCCAACACTTGTATTCCTGTAATCCAGTAGTCAACATTCATTTCTATATCTACAATAATCCACTTACTCAATACTCATGTATCTTTACTAATCCAATGTCTATCGATCCAACACCCACAACCATCTATTTCAATAATTCAATATACCATAGCCCAATCTCCAATAATCCAATAATTAATATATGGTTATGATCCAATATCTAGTATCCAAAAATTTTCTATTGCTACGACCCCGCATCCAACAATTCATTTCTCCAGTATCCAATAATAACTTATTTCTATAATCTAATATCTCGCAATGAGGTGCTTCTAATACTCCAATATGCACAATCGTGTAACCCTTTAATCCGATATACAATAATCATGCTATCTTTCGTAAGGTGGCGACCTCTACACTGTGCACAATTACGAGCTATGGCAACATGCTGCTGCTGGGTTAGGGATTTCTGGAAGGATCGGTTGAAAATTCCTAGCCCGGGTGGTCCATATGGAGGTGGTGGTTGTGGTGGTATGTTTGAACAAGGTCCAAGAGTAGGTGGTGGACTGGGATGGCTGGCTGCTGGTATCGTGGTTGCTCTGGATTGTTCAGGCACTGTCTCGTTAAAGTCTACTGGTGAATTTTCCGTTGGTATGTCCCGTGGTAATCGTCCGATTTTAATTCTGAATCTTCGTTGCCATGCCCTTGTCCTTCCATGCCTTTGCATGGAGAGGGATGGTCCAATACTTCTTGGTATGCCTAAGTTGTATTTAGAGCCCTTGATTGTGCTGCCCGTAACGATATAAATTGAAGTCCAGATCCCAAAGAGATGTAAGATTTGTCCCCACTAAGTTGTTGCGTGACGGAATGGCTTGCAGCAAGCAGGGCAGATAAAAAGAGTGTGATTGGGTGTTTCCTTACATGGCCTCTATTATACTTGACTGGGTTAGGTGTTGATATGCAAGATTCGAGACTGATAGCAGGGTACACTTAAGACCAAAATGATTATCACGTGCCTCTGTCCAAGGATATCAAGATGTAAAACAGGAGGTACATCAAGGCTCTCCATGTTAATTCTCCTAATGGTCTCACAGTTCTCATTTGCTGACTAAAACACCGTACTACTGTCATAGAAATCTTGACCCCTCGTAGTTATTGATAGAAAGGTATAGATCCCTTAACAATAGACAACTCAACACTGCTCTCGGTGCTCTTTAGTGAGAAAAGCCCAGAAAATGCATCAGAGTTGAAACTGCCAAGACTCCATGTGGTTTGCTAAGTGTTGGTAACTTGCAAATGGTTAGGAATTACAACTGCAAGGTTATCATTGGTTAACCTGGTGGAAACTAAGCAGTTGTTAGGTATGCTTAGACCCTGGAAGTTCGCTGCTGGTAATGATTCATCAACATTTTGACTTTGACTCCGCAACTTCATCCTCTGTGTGAGGATGCTTCTAAGGCAGATAGGTATTCGGGTCCTGCGATAATCTGTCTTCATATTCAGGTTTACCTCCATGATGCTCCAGTTGTCTCTCAGGAGCATTTAATGATCCTAATTATAGTTAAATTGTTTCCACCTTAATTGAGAGTCTTCATGTGAGTTAGCCACGTAACCTGCATAGATGACTGTGGTGGTACCTCTTATAACGATGGGTCACCCGAAGTTTCAGAAAGGAATGATTGATTCCCTAACGGGGGTTCATCCTGTGGAGGCCAACCCTTGTCGTATGTCCTTGTGCAGAAGCTAACCACGTGTCAAACTTTGTTGGCGGGCTGTGCTCATAAGCAATTTCGATTGCGACTTACGGTGCTTGGCAAGGATGGGTGCTGTTTAGCATATCATGCCTGCTGCAACCACAGGTATGCTAGAAGGTTTTCCGTGAAGTTTGCCCATTCTTTTAATGTCAGCCATTGACAACTGATCTTGCGTCCTGTGGGGAGGATGTTAAGAAATTGGTTGCATTAGCTGCCTTATGTGTAGTATTTTATTTTGACTAGCTCTTCTGTTGGTTGTACGAATTCCTTACTTCTTCAGCAGTGATTTGTTGTAGGGAAGAGAGTATCATGTTTATTTGACCAAGTTAACCCGCGGGTGAGTTGTATTATGTCACACACAGATAACCAAATAACACCAAGAAACATAGAGAGGCAAAAAGATCAAATCCTATTCTATCTGAGTTTCGTGCCCAGTCACGCTCGAGTACCCGTTCTCGATACCGCCCAAACCACGTGTTTGGGACCGCTCAGAGCTTGCCTCTGAGTGCGAACCTACACTACCCTGGATCCACGTGCCCAGGTACGCTCGAGATCCCGTTCTCGAGACCGCCCAAACCACGTGTTTGGGACCGCTCAGGGTTCATTCCTGAGTACGCCCAGGACTTCGCTCCTGGGTACGCCAGAGCTTCACGCTCGGAGTGCCACGAACCACTTGTTCGGGAAAAACTACTATGCAGAAATGGGATAAGTCATATTCTTTTACATCGTCAGCCTTTATTTGCTTTCTTTGATTATACTTGCTTGTTTTAAGGAGGCTGACGGCTCTTTTGGGTTATGTAGATGAAAAGGTAAGAGAAGGCTATGGGTATGGTCCATACTTATCCAAGAATGGAAAAGCGGGTCCATGCCAGATTTCTACTTCATGCCTCTAGCCCAGGCACTACTGTCTAAAACTTATATTGATACTCCCACGCTTACATTCACAAGCGATCTATCCTAGGTCGAATTGCTAACCTGATTGGTTAATTAGCAGGAATTAGCAACACAATTCCTATGACGAAACACGTGCTTCCCCCGCACTCTCCCGATCGGAAGACTAATCCTAAACCTCCTGCGAAGGGATGGTTCTACGTTAGCAGGCTGTCACTTTAAGGAAGATGAGGTTTTTAACATAATACTTTTGAAATGGGACAGGAATAGAAATTGATATGGGGATGAGGGTTAATAAGATAATTAGTGCAATATAGCAGCGAGAAAAGCACACCTAAGTTCTTGCTACAGCTTCTATTTTATTAGCGTGGCAGAACCTATTGCTCGATACCATCTCAGAACGCCCGTGTCATTACCCGGGGTAATAACACTTAGGCACACAGATTACTATTCGCTTGCTCGGTAGAACACCGCTCCAACGAATAGTAAGCCTTTACGAGTTACGTGTGAGAACAATAAGATAGAAAGCGTACTTTTATTCCGGTTAGCCACGCGAGGCTATGGTTCTTACAAAGTACTTTACAATTTGCAACCATGGGACCAAGTCCCTTTGCTGGCCTTTCGGCCCTCGACCTTTACTCGCCTCATTTGTTGAATCAATTGCCCATCTCACCCTGGTCTTCGTAGTCGATGCCCTTGCCTCACGCTGCCTCTTCGGTACCTGCATGCCCTCCATCCCACTCGGAATAATTCCCGGCCGGACTAAGGTCTACAAAGGAGAATACTAACAAGGTTGAGTACAAATGAATGTACTCAGCAAGCATTAGTAGCAAAAGATGCACAGGATGCACTATTTCTACTCATTATCACAATTTCTAAACCATCTCATTTTAGAAAATAAATCTCGACAAAAGGTGGCAAATTTTAATACTGAAAAACTCTACTAGTCACTCGGAGAGACAAAAGACCCCCTGTGGTTCCCGTAGACTCCAATCCTGGAGACTGGTATGAATTCATGATTTAGTTTAGCATCTTGCAAGGCTTTGTACCACTTTACCCATAGCTATTCGAACTCTCGTGAGCAGGGTCCACCGCATTGCCTTAGATGCGGGTTCGAGATCATATCTGAGAACATTTTCGTGTTCGTGATTAATTTCTCCACCCATCACCTTCCGCCGGTGCAGATTAGATCACGCTGCTGACCTCATCTTTCACCGAGTTCTGGTGAGGTTGGTTGAGGCAGCTTCCATCCTGCACTCAACACTCCACCTTAGCGCATATAGCGCCTTGGATCCCCCACTTCCGGACTATCCCCCACCGGTCCCGGGTTCCTCCATATCACTCACACACACCTATTACTTACCCGATGTGGAGAGCATAGTCACGTAACAAGGTAGCATTTTCACGCCCGCGAAGCGGAAAATGGTTGGTCTTGAATTCTGACATCGACCGAGCAAGAGTTTGTTGGTCCTTATATTATAACCATATGTAAAAAGGCCCACCTCTTACCTCATCATCATCGTCGCATTTCTGACCGGGGCCCCTTTTACCCTCCTAATAAGTCTCATTCTTTCTTAATCATCTTATCTTATCTCCCTCATTTTCTTTAGGTTTTGGAAAACCATTTTAATGCAATACATATATATATATATACTGTGCAGGATAGGGTATATTTTTAAAGTAACTAAATTGATGTTCAAGAGAATCGCTTGCCTTCGTAGAAGTAAGAAAAGTTACGCCGCTAAAGTTACGGTCATTTGCTCACTGTCGGTTTAGGTTCGTATACGTAGAAGATCGGCAACGAATAATAGTATAAGTAAATACGTAGTTGATTTGAGTGATAATATAGATATATAAGTTAGCGACGACTACAAGTCAGCATATTTTAATTACTAAAAGGCTTTTGCGGTCTAATCGAGATTTGCACTCACCTATAGTCTTTGTTAGTTTAAACCCACTGACTATTTTAACTGGCCACCAAGTAAAAGATAAACAATCTATTCTAGTAGCCAAACCACAGATTAACAAGAGTCTAAACTCAACTGGAGATTAAGCTAAACCTAAACCTAAAACTCTAATCCTAAATCTAAACCTCTCTTCTAATCTCTCTTTCTCTCTCTCTCTCTCTCTCCCTCTCACCACACTCAGCCGGCCCACTGACCCACCAACACACGCACACAACGCACACAACACACGCACCCGGCCCGGCCTACTACACACGCACTAAACCCACACACGCACTACACACACTACACACCACGCACACAACACACTACACACCCGGCCGTTCATCTCTCTGCCTCCCTCCCAACTCTCTTCTTCCCCTGATTCCCCTTCCTCCTTCTCCAAACCCGGCGCCGCCTCTCAGCTCGGCTCCTCCCCTGCTCTCCTGGGCGCCGCCGGTGCCGCACCCTACTTGGCCCAGCTCACCCCTAACAAGCGCCGCACTCCCCCCCTAAGCTCTCTCTCTCGATTCCCCTTCTTTCCCCCGGCTCCGTTCGGCTCACATCTGGCCCCGCGCCGCCGCCGCCTGGGCTCCCTTGCCCAGCCGCCGCCGCTGGACCCGGCTCCTTCTCAGACGCCGCCTCTCTCTGCCTTCCCCCTCTCCTCGGCTCGGTCCAGCTCAGGCCCGGGGCTATCACAAGCCCTACCGTCGCCACTCGGGTCCTACTACCCCAGACGCGGCCGGAGGCCAGCGCCGCCGCGTGCTCTACTTGCCTCGGCTCGGGTCCTCCTTCCCCTCTGCTGCGCCGATCTGCGGTCCAAGGGCGTCGGCCCGGCCGGCTCGGCCTCCCGGCCGTCGGCGCTGAAGAACCGAGGCCCCCCCTCTTCTCCTTTTTACTTGCGATTAACTTCAGTTTCCCATTTGTTTGAGATCTCTTAACGATTTGTTGCTCTTTTCTTCCCTCATGCAGGGGATGGATGCGGCTGTGGATGCTAGACCCGGTCGGCTACTAAGGTATAAAATCATCCAAATCTCCTTCTCTACTCCTCCCCCTATTGCTCTGTGATGATTTGAGTTGGGATGATGATATGGCTATGGTTCTGTGATGCTTACGATGCTACTGTGATTTGGCCTTGTGTGAATGAGTAGAGGATACTGATGCATATCTAGGGTTACCTTCTGTGGGTTCTGGGGTGGGGGAAGGGTGGTAGTGCGGCTTCAGTGGTGCTCTTCTTCTCCTCAGTGCTTTGCAAGCAAGAAGGTGAGGTGAGCTTGCCCCAGGTCTCCTTGCTACTTGTTCTTGGCTTCCCTCACTCCACGGCTCTCCTTCCTCTTTCTCGCTCCCGCCTGCCTGCTGTGGTCTTGGGTTTGGGGTGCAAAAGGAGTGATGGATGGTGGTGATCTGAGATCTACTCTTGTGGGTTGCTTGGTTGTGCACTGTGGAGCTTGGCCTTCTTGTTCTTGGTTGCCTTCGGTTGATGAGGAGATGGAGTGGGATGTGTGGGTGTTGGCTTTGGTGGTGCTAGCTTTGCCTGTGCTTGCTTGTGGCGTTGCTGGCTTGAGGTGCTTGAGAATGAGGAGGGGCTTGTGGATGAGCATGGCTGATCAGGGGGATGTATTTCGGCTGGCTTCTCTTGTGGCTGGCCAAAGACCACTATGCCCCTTGCCCTTATCCTCAATGCTCTCTTGTGATACTATTTGGACTAAGGACCTTTTGGTCCAAGGATGCTTTGAGGCTATTTTCGGATATTCTGCTAATGGAGGTAAGTTGGTAAAATGTGGGCATCCATTCTAATATTGCCGGGTGATGAGGCCCACAGAAGGCGAGATGGTGCCACTACCCTAGGGTGGTTGGGAAGCCTCCATGACCTTCGTAAATAATCTGACGACGATCTTCTCTCTCTCTAACTCCTCTTCATTGCTTCTGGTCTAATACCGATCTTGTGTTTTTGTTGGCGGTCGAGGGTGGTTGGGTTGGCGATTAAATGGGTTTGGCAGCGGGCGATAAATGGACAAAGATTCAAGGAGGGCTTCGGCGATATGAATGCAAAAACTTGGATTGCAATTTAATTAGTTAATTCTTGTAAGATGTACTGTGATTGGTTGCAACGCATTCAAGGTTGTAACAAAAGAGGATTCAGAGATGCCTTAAGCTTATGTATTTGATCTTGAGTTGAGCTCATGTTCAATTAAGCTTGTAATGCAATTCTTTTGTAAAGGATTTTAAGTTACACTGATCAAATTGATATTACATTTGGTTCTGGATTAACGAATTTTAATTACCACTAATTACCGATTACGGTTGTTTAGCTTAGTTTAATTGTTCGGGTTCTCACAATCTCACTTTGACATGTCGCTCTGTTTGGTTACTACTAGTACTAGTTAGTAACATTACTTTTGTTGTGATTCAATCAAAGCAGCCTTGATTAGCCTTTTGCGGCTTCCGTGAGATGAGGAGGAAGCGGTAGGTCATGGCTCCGGTTTTTCACTCGACAAAGCCGGAAGCCGTTTTAAACACCTATCTTTTCGTAGCTACTTTTTTTCGAAGTCGTTTCGCGATACAATGTGCGAAAGCCGAAAGCCGGTCGAGGGTAACTTTGCGACTTCCCGCAGCCCTTATTTCGTATTTACCTCCGAAGTTGGGGGTAAATTACCGGTCGTTTGCCACTGAATAAAAGCCCCCAAACCCAGCCCCCACCTCCCTCCTTTCGAGTGCCGCTTGCTCGCCAACCTCCTTCCCACGCGTGCGCCGCCGCCTCCCTTCTCCCTAGCTCCCTCCTCCTTCCTCGGCCCTAGCCAAATCTGGATCTAGCACCTCCGCTCGCCTTCGGCTCCCTCCTTCTCCGCTAGTTTCCTCCCTTGACCCCGTCGCCAGCCTCTGGCCTTGACCTCTCCATCGGCATCGACCCTGCCACCGAACCACTCTCCCGCCGGCGGCGGCGATCCAAACCCTAGCCGACGCTGCTTTTTTTCTATCGTAAATATATTGTTTTGTAATAATTTTTTATTGTATCAATTATTTATTGTAATAATTTTTTATTGTATCAATTATTTATTGTAATAATTGTTTTAAATAAATACTTATTGTCATAATTGTTCATAATAATTATTTGTGGTGATAATTGTCCTTAATTGCGTTGATTGTCATTAATGGCGGTATACCACGTTAATTGGGGTATGTTGTCGTTGATCGTCGTTACATGCGATCAATTGCGGTAGTCATCGTTCATTGCAGTCAATTGCGTTAATCATCGTTAATTGTGGTAGTTGATGTCAATTGCATTAATTGTCATCAATTGTGTTTAGCGTCGTTAGTTCTCGTTAAATGTTGTTAATTGCATTAAACGGTATCAAACAAGTTGTTACTGTCTTCAGGGGCATTT
Source organism: Ampelocalamus luodianensis (assembly GCA_036346255.1). Lineage (NCBI taxonomy): Eukaryota > Viridiplantae > Streptophyta > Magnoliopsida > Poales > Poaceae > Ampelocalamus > Ampelocalamus luodianensis. The sequence goes on from CM070626.1 coordinate 401,493, forward strand.
CAGATATTTTCTATCTCGAAAGCTGCAACCAGCCTACCTAAAAGTCAGATAGCCAAACACCAAACTTCTTCAAACTAACCGTTCAACCCTGCAATCTGACCGAAAGCCGTTTTTTCAGAAAAGACACGGGTTGTCGGGGGAATCGAGCCCTTAATTTGATCCCCCCTCTTTCTGTCTGTCTTCTCCGAGCTCGGATCGGACAGTTCGGTCCGAGATGGACGGCCTTTCCCTGAATCCCTAAATGAATTCAGTTGCAAGTATTTCTTGGGCCTGTCAGTGTCCAATTCGCAAGCACGTACGGTCGATACGTGGGCCTGGGCTGGACGGCTAAATGAGCTGACGACACATCACATGCACTCGCCGTCGCCGTCGAGGGACTACTGTACTGACTGACTATACGGGGACGGGGACGGGACTTTTTGGCACATACAGTCAATTTTCGACCCGTATTTACACTTCTAACCGTCTTTCAACGGTATTTACAAAAATAACAGCGCGCAAGCGCCACGCGCGCGGCCGAGATTGCGACACGTACCGTGGCGCACCGCCCCCGCGCCGCCGCTCGTCCACCCATGCCCGCCGGCTCGGTGCCAGCTGTTCCGCGCCCACCCTTGCGTGCGCCACGTTCTTGCGTGCGCGCAGCGCTCTGCGCGCGCCTTTCTTTTCTTTTTTCAATTTTTTCATTTTTAGATCTGAAACATTTTTTAAATAATTTTTTTGCTTCTGGTGTGGTAGCAGCTCACCTGCGCCAGATCTGTAGCAATTTTTTGTTATTTTTAAAAAACATTTATGCATATTTTTGTATGAATTTTTAAATATAGTAAATTGGGTTCAAAATTATGAAATTTTTTGTGGAGTCTTCTAACACCGTGTACTTGCTTGTGACACCGTCAGAAGACTCTACAAAAAAATTATAATTTTTGGACCCTATTTACTATATTTAAAATTCATACAAAATATGCATAAATGTTTTTTAAAAAAAAAAAAAAAAAAATTGCTACAGTGCGGGCGCAGGGTGAGCCTGCGCTCACACACTGTAGCAAAAAAAAATTTTGTTTTAAAAAATGTTTCTGCATCTAAAAATTGAAAAAAAAAAGGAAAAGAAAAGCGCGGGCGCAGAGTCAGCGTGCGCTCGCGCAACGTGGCGGCACGCAGGTGTGGCGCGGGTTGCGTCTGCGCGAGGCGATGGGCAGTGGTGGCGGGCATGGGTGGGCGTGGCGGGCGGCGCGGGGTGGCGTGCGCCGCGGTACGTGTCACAACCTCGGCCAGCGGCTGGCTGCGGCGCGCGTCGGCGTTGCGTTTTTTTGCAAATACCGTTGAAAGATTGTTAGAAGTGTAAATACGACTCGAAAATTGACCGTATCGACCAAAAACTCCGGGGACGGGGGATATCGTATCGTATACTCCGTAGAAATACTCCGTAGGAGGAGGAAGCTTCACTTCAGCTCTCCTCTCGTCGTTTCCTCTCCTGTCGCCGCTCTGCTGTGCTGTCGTGGCTCGTGGCCCGGTCGGCTGCTCTCCTGTCCCCATCGCAGAGCAGCCGTGGAGTAGGATGAGTAGAGCGCCGCTGCGCCAGCCATCCACGCCCGCTGCGCCCAGGACCGACGGGTGGATCATCCTTCCGACGAACCCCGTCCATCCATGTATCCTTCGCTCCTATCTATCCCATTTTGGCACCTTGTTTCTCTCTCCCATCCGCCGCCTGCAACCACACAATCATCCATCCCTCGAGGCTGTATTTGCCTGCCTGCCTGCCTGCCCCTCTACTGTACATTACGACATACACATACATACGCCCGGCCCCCACCCCGCCCACGGTGATGGTGACGGTGACGGTGATGGTGATGGTGATGGTGATGGTGTCCGAGTCCAAGTGAAAAACCCAAGCACAGCAGCCGACACACCCCGTCGCAGCAGTTCGGTTCCATCCTCTCCTCTCCTCTCTCTCCTCTCCTCTCCTCTCCTCTCCCTCCGGTTCTAATTGCAGCTAGGCTAGGCACAGATAGAATCATCCATCCATGATGGATTCCGTGGTGCTGGTGGAGGCGGGTGCCAAGGAGATGGCGCCGGTGCGCCACCTCGGCCGCACCGCCCACAACATGTCCTCCTCCTCCCTCCGCAAGAAGTCCGACGCCTCCCTCCTCCGCAAGGTGCCCTACTCCGGCCTCCGCGCCTTCCTCGCCAGCCTCCAGGAGGTCCTCCTCGGCACCAGGCTCTTCCTCCTCTTCCCCGCCGTCCTCCTCGCCGTCGCCGCTCGCTACCTGCGCTTCGACCAGGTCCCTACTAGCCTCCCCCCCTTCACTTTCCCTCTCACTACTTACTTGGTCCGTTTACGAGCGAGCGAGTAGAGAGTATTCGTTCATTTATTACTCTCTCTGTGTATATATACAGTGTATACATGCCTTCTTCTTCTTCGTCTTGTGTTTGCTCGATTCCTTCCACCATCCAAATTTGCAGCCTCTGCAGGGACGATTGCCTTGTGCCTCTATTGCATGTTCCCAACATAAAACAATATTGCAGTTTGATCATTCCAGGCCAACACTACATCGGTTTTGAGTGCCATTTCGTCCATTTACACATATAGGGGGCGGGGCCAAGGCTGCTTTGTTCCCAACCTAAAAGGTTGCATTTTGATCACTCCAGGGGGCCAAGATTGCATCACCTAGAGAGTGGCAGTGCCATTTCGGTTGGATTGCATCTCTTTTTACTAGAAATCTGTGCTCCTTCCTTGTTATTCTCCAGGACTTGCATAACGTACGCGGGCACAGCTCTTACTAGTTAACGGTCACTAATAGACCCATTATTAATACCTTGCAATACATAAACTGGCCCCATTAATTAGTCAGTCAAAAAGGAACACATGAAGAGAGCTGGGGATATCACGCCTTGTACCACTGTTGGGGAGAGACGGTGATTGGATTTACATGAGCTACATGTGACCATGTGGGCTAGCCTGTAAAACCCAATTGAAATCGACACAGATGGAATCATGGAATGGAATAGCAGAAACTAACATGCCCCACTCCGCCAATCACATGCATGCTCTCTCTTTCCCTGTCACCCACCTGTCGGTCCTCCTCTCCTTGCCTACACGGTCACACCCGGCTCCTCCTCCTGACTGCTAAATTCACCCATCCTTCATTCAGAGTTCACCACACAAGAAATGAGAAGATTAGCAGCAACTAGCAATGTGGTACTGTGGTCACCGGTCAGGTCACGTACGTAGGCTTCACGTTCTAGTTTCTGTTCAACACATGTTTGCTTGCATCGTACATTCGTACACCGGCGGAGGCAGTGATATTCGTCCGGCCCAGGCAGAGATGCCTTTTGCCGTGTGTTTTTTCTTGTCTTTTACCACCGTCTGTCTATTCGGCATGTGAACTCGCCTGCGCCCTTACCGCCCTCACACCGTCGTACCATCCAAAACACGTGGCGTCCAAACGCAAGGAACAGAGACAAATTTTACGGAACGTTGAACGATTATCCCATATTAGCCTTGGCTTGGTTTCACTCATTGGCATACCGTTCATTTTTGAACTTGTTCTAATTCTATCTCAGTATGTTCGTGGTAATTTTTACATGAGAAGAGGAAACTCTAGAATTCCATTTCATAATGCGTGGAGTCAGCAATCTGGTTAAATACAAACAATGATGTTTCCCAACAAGACCAATAGCACTAGCACAGGATAAGGAAAAGTAGTCAAAAAGAAATTCTTTGTAGCCAACTTATGATGCGTTACGTTAATATAATCTTCACACCTCTTAACAGTACACACGTGCTTTCTTGATTTGGAACTCAAACAGGTGTGGGTCTTTGTGCTTAGCTTAATCGGTCTCGTTCCTCTTGCTGAGCGACTCAGCTTCCTGACCGAGTAAGTTTCTTTTGTTCATCATCATAGCATGTTTCGCTCTCATTACCTCTATGTTGCAAAAACCTGAATCTCTGTTCTGTTGATCTGTCGCAGGCAGATTGCCTTCTACACCGGTCCTACTGGTAAGTGTTGTTTGTCTCTAATCTCTTGATCCACCATACAACTTAACATCATAGTTACACGTACCCGCATGTATTGCAGTGGGTGGACTGTTGAATGCAACATTTGGCAATGTGACGGAGGTCATCATCGCACTCTTTGCCCTTCATGAAGGCAAGATAATGGTGGTGAAATGCTCCCTGCTCGGCTCCATCTTGTCCAACTTGTTGCTTGTCCTTGGAACCTCCCTTTTCTGTGGTGGCCTGGCCAACCTTGGGACCGAGCAGCCATACGATAGGGTAACCAACTCATCTATCTACTCTTTGCTATTGTTACGCTGTTTACTAGAGCATGAGTTTACGCTGGCTTATAAATAACGATCTGGTTTTGTTTCGCAGAAGCAAGCAGATGTCAGCACAGGACTTCTGATTCTTGGTGTGCTATGCCACTCGCTGCCACTGATGCTGAGGTATGCTGTGAGCGCCGGGGAGCATGCGGTAACCTCTGGGGATGCAGTATTGGAGTTGTCCCGAGCATGCAGCATTGTCATGCTCCTGGCCTATGGAGCCTACCTTTACTTCCAGCTGAAGACCCATCGCCAGCTCTTTGAGCCCCAAGAGGTGTGTATATGTAGTGCTAATCAGAAACAAGCAAGAGCTGCTAGCATAGGACTAGTTGCTTAATAATAAAATTATGGGATCCAACCAAATGGTTAGGTTGAAGATGATGGTGATGATTCGGTCTCTCAAGATGAGGCAGTACTGGGGTTTTCAAGTGCGATGATTTGGCTAGCAGTCATGACCTTGATGACCGCAGTATTATCAGAATATGTTGTAAGCACAATTGAGGTATGTAGCATCACACTATGTTCGTATTGGCTAGTTTTAATCAGCGTTCGTAGGAAAATTTCTTCCGGGCATTTACTGTGTGGTAACCTATAGTGTAGCTAACATTTCTCTGTCAATAAAATCGTATCAAACAGGCGGCCTCAGAAACTTGGGAACTATCAGTGAGCTTCATTAGCATCATCCTGATTCCAATCGTGGGGAATGCAGCAGAGCATGCCGGTGCAGTCATATTTGCTTTTAAGAACAAGCTGGTAGGCAGCATCAGAGCTCGTGCATACTTGTTGAAATGTTGAGCGAGCAATCACTGACACCAAATTGTTGGTTGTGACAGGACATCACCCTTGGAGTATCTTTAGGGTCTGCTACGCAGATTTCCATGTTTGTGGTCTGTATTAACTAACCTCTAGGCATTGTTCCATCTGCTATTTGCCTTGGTCTCTTTACTCATGGAATTGAACCGTGCTAGGTGCCATTGAGTGTCATTGTAGCTTGGATTATGGGGGTTCCAATGGATCTTGATTTCAACTTGCTAGAGACCGGTTCTCTGTTTCTAGCAATATTAGTGACAACCTTCACCCTACAGGTAAAAGTTTTCTTTCACATCCCCACACAAACTGAACCTGGATACCATGGAACATCAGTCACAGAAAATTCGTTTTCATCAGGTTCATTAGCAGAACATGCACGAGGAATTGGCTATATGTGCTTCTGATCTTATTAACTCTCTCTCTCTCTCTCTCAAAAATCACTACCACGGTGTGGTCCGACTATAGCTGTCTATCAATGCTTACAGTGCTGTTCTCAACGTTATGGCACTAGAACTGAAGAAAACTTTTATGGCACTAGAACTGAAGAAAACTTTCTGTGTGTTTGCAGGATGGAACGTCACATTACCTGAAGGGAGTGCTGCTTCTCCTTTGCTACGCTGTCATTGGTGTATGTTTTTTCGTTATGAGACGGCGTGCAAGTATGTATTTCTAGACTCAAAACAGTTCTCTCTTAAAAACTAGTTGTTTGACCTTTGATATGTCATTTTCACAATATGTTTTTATGACAGATGACAGCAATGATGGTGTCCATCTGAATGTAGCGAGCAGCGCACGGAGGGCTTAATCTGCGTAACAGGTTGGTTTGCATTCTCTAGTCAGTTCACTGTTGGATGTAACCGAGTGATAATGTAAATAATACATAGAGAACCGTTGTTAAGCCCAACTAAAATAGACTAAATGCATAAAGATCACACTTTTTCTTCCATTGTGCTGTCATGTAACATTACAAAAAGCGAAGTATGACTCGTTGCTGGAAATGGAATAGGACAGATACGTGTTTTATGAGAGATGTATGTTCTCTTAGAAGAGGAGAGAAGTCCAGAATGAAAGTAAACTTTATTTTTCTCTTCGAACCAAGGTGTCGTCAGTATGTGCAGTTGTACGTTACGGGTAAGCAGAGGAGCAAGCAACCAAAATTAAATGAATCGTAAATTTCTTCATGTAAATTAAACGCGGGCATGCATCCATGTCTAAGTCAGAGAGTTTGGATTTTGCAGATTGTGAAGCGAAGGAAGAGCTCAGGTAGCTGCGTGCGTGCGTGCGTGCGTGCCTGTGCAAAAGGGCAGGCAGGCGACACAGCCAAGCGAAGCCAAGCAATGTCTGCGTCTAATTAAGACTAGCTAGTAGTAGTACTAGTCAGCTATTATGCTCATCCACAACAATATGAGATGAGGTATCTGCCTCTGCCTCTGCCTCTGCCTCTGCATGCATGCTCCTTCACAGTGGGACGTCAAGTTTAGTTACTTAATTGGGTGCCATGCATCTGTGATCAGCAGCTGATCATGTACTGTTTTACCTGTAGTTAAAATTAAGGATGCACGCAAACTCAAATGAAGTGACGTGTCCTTGATTTTTCGTGTATGAGGAGGACGAGCGTGATTTGTATGGCGCATGCACTATGATACGAGGACGCGGCGTGTAGGCCAGTTTCACCAAGATCGAGCTAGCACGCATGACCCCATGATACGATGAGTACATCTATTATACTAGGTACCTAGGCGCGCTTGTTATATATAGGAGCGAAGAAAAATAGCAATGAAAAGTGAAAACGGGATACGGCGCCGGGTGGCGGTATACGGCGGTGGCGCCTATGTGGAGGTATACGGCGGTGGCGCCTATGTGGAGGCGACGTGCACGCGGCTGTGGCGTTGGCCAACGGCGTGGCCATGCGGGGCTGGCGGTGCAGAGGCGCATCATGGCGTGGGGCACCTCGCACGGCGCGATGGGCGGTGGCGTCCAGTCAGCGGCGCGGCCGATGGCTGCAAGCCCGACGGGGTGGCGTGGGGGCGGCTCCAGCTTTGGGATGACGGCACACGGTGCCTCGTGCGGGAGGGCTGACAGCGCTGTGCGCGGCGTGCGCGAGGCGGCCGGTGGTGGCTACAGGCCGTGCGGGGCGACCAACGTTGCATGCGGGCGGCGCGGGACGCATGCGATCGCTGGCTCCGTTTTTTTTTCTTCTTTTCTTAGTGCATCAATGAACGTAATCAATAGTCCCTCTTTTCAACCAATCATCCGGTCGGCACAGTGCCGACGACTACAAGTCGACTCACGGAGATTAGAGGAAATTTACAATCTACAATCCACAGTGCAATCAATATCTATTCTTTCATGCAACTTACCGATCGGTATTGTGTCGGCGACTTCAAGTCAGCTTGCGGTAGATTAGAGCGGATTTGCACCGTAGGAAATAATCTAGAAAGCCAAATTTGCGGAATTGAAAACGGTTTAGAAAATGCGATTCAATCTACGAGTGTCGTGCTTCGACGATTACCTTTCGATCCGAGTAGAATAGGCCTAGAGGTAAGATGGAGTCGATCGTGTTGATAACGTATTGAGAAACCGTCGCTGACGAATCCAGTTCGATCGATCACCTCGTAGACAAGCGTAGAATCGCACAAAATAATACAAGAACAATTAGTAGATTGAACACAGATATATGGGTGGACTTCTTTCTTCTCTTTACTTCTCTTCTCAAAAACACTCACAATGGTTGAGTCCTCTTCAAAATATAGTCTACAGGCGGATGATAAGTCCATCATAGACTAGGACTGTCTAGGTTTCTTAACACATACGTCCCATGTAATCCTAATCCAACTCTTTATTATTATTATTATTATTTAAAAAATACGTGTGCTTTTTCCATCGAAAAAATGCGATGGATACATCTGTCGGCGAGACAGGAGACATACTGCAACAACAACAAAAAAGAGTCTCTACAAGACGTCACACTTATTGGAGAAGAGGAGAGGTGGAGTCAGAAATCACGACAGCTAGCGATTAGAGAGCGTTTCTTTGTTTCTTTCTTTCTTATTGGAGAAGAGGAGAGGTGGAGTAAGATTGTGCTTGCAAAACCAGACATCTCTTTCTCTGATAAGAGAGACGCGTGAGGCGTCACCGGCTCCATTTGATTATTGTTACGAGTGCTTCATTACTCGGCTCCAAAGCACTGCCACTGCCACTGCCACTGACAGCCATCCGCGTGGAATAAAACAAGAGGGAGCAGAGCAGCAACCATCCCATTTCTCTCCTCCTCCTCCATTCGGATCGGCTCCTCTCTCTCCCTTGATCAGCTGCGATGGAGAGCTACGACCGCGAGTTCTGGCAGTTCAGCGACCAGCTGCGCCTGCAGGCACCGCCCACAGCCAACTTCTCCAGCCTCTCCCTCGGCGACTCCATCTGGTCTCCACCGCTCTCCAACTCCTTCGCCGCCGACCACACCACCACCACCAACAGCAGCAGCATAGGAGGAGCGCCATGGAAGAACAGCACCGGCGGCGGCCCTGGCCTGATCGGCTCCGGCAAGCTGGCCTTCGGCAACGCCACCACCAACAACGCCGACCGCTACAACCACTTCCCCGCCTCCGACAACAAGACCCCCGCCAAGAACAACAACAGCGCCGTCTTCGGCAGCAGGTACTACGGCAAGAACACCAACAACGTCAGCGACAGCGCCGGCGGCGGCGAGGTGGTCAAGAGCTACTTCAACAAGTCGGTCGGGAGGCCGGCCAACAACGACAACAACATGAGCAACGGCTACGGCCACGTCAAGAAGAAGAACACGAGCGGCGGCAACAGCAACAACAACGGAGGCGTGGACAAGAGGTTCAAGAGCCTGCCGGCGTCGGAGGCGCTGCCGAGGAACGAGGCTATCGGGGGATACATCTTCGTCTGCAACAACGACACCATGGAGGAGAACCTCAAGAGGCAGCTCTTCGGTACGAATACTAATCGGTTCCTTGGTGTTTTGCATCGAATTCAACAAGAAAGCTAAGCTGGAGTTTTTGTCAGACCGGGGGGCAAGAAACAGCAGGTTGATCAGGCCAGGCCAGGACATGGCATCCAAATCCAACTGCTGATGCAAGGAATACGTTGGTTGCAGGGTTGCCGTCTCGGTACAGGGACTCGGTGAGGGCGATCCGGCCGGGGCTGCCCCTCTTCCTGTACAACTACTCGACGCACCAGCTCCACGGCATCTTGGAGGCTGCCAGCTTCGGCGGATCAAACATCGATCCCACAGCCTGGGAGGACAACAAGTGCCCCGGCGAGTCCCGTTTCCCAGCTCAGGTATATATAGAAACTGGACTAGTTCATATGACTCTGTCTAGCTTAATTAGCCTGCGAGTTGTTCATCGTTTAATTTCTTGGTGTTCCTGGAGGGGAAACAACACAAGACAAGACACGGCAATCATCCCTCCCTCTTGCTCCAAAACCAAAAAGAATACCACAGCTTCCACAGGCTATCTAAGTAGTCAAAGTGGTTGATTGATTGATCGATATACGTAGCGCTAGCTAGAAAGAAATCTATCTATCTATCTATCTAATCGGGCAAACTATGGTACGATCGGATCGAATGTACGTGATGAGAACAAGCTAACCTACAGGTGAGGGCAGCGACGAGGAAGATGTGCGACCCACTGGAGGAGGACGCCTTCCGCCCAATCCTCCACCACTACCAAGTTCAGGCTCGAGCTCAGCTCTCGCTCGCCGACAAGGTTTTTGCGTGAGGGGGGTTGATTGCACATGCGATGCGAGGAGGACGAGCAACCACCACATATGTACGTATTAGGGCGGGGGGCCGTCCGTTATACAATGGGATGTATGTACGTACGCTAATTAGCAAATGATGTATCGTTATACAAAGTGAGTCATCCTAGAATCTTGCCGTCTGGGCTTGCGATATGTATCGGATGCGATGATGGCGTGAGGTGGAATGAATATATCCTCGATTCGCAGATTATACCATACAAATCTGCCTGCTGTTATGGTTGATGCTTCAAAAAATGACGTTTCAGCTCGCTGTCTGGCACACAAACCCACGCACGATGATATCACATCCTCAAAAGCAATCGTGCATGGCTTGTGTAAGAGTGACACGCACGATGATGACACTGTTGACGACTCGGCTAACCTAGCTTCCTTCCTAGTAGGTAGGGTAGGTTGTCAGCGTTCTCACGAGTAATAGGTACTGTTAAGTATGTAGCATCTACGGTTCCTGGCCAGAGTAACACGACGAATACCAAACAGCTCGTTCAGCGCGAGGCGACGCAGCAGCAGCTCGACCAGGCCATACGCAGCGGCTGCGCCTGAGAAAGCAAACACAGCACAGCACAGCACGATAATACAATAATAAGATCCTAGCATACGATTAAATCATTTGCACCCAACCGACGACTAAATAGAGTACACATCATCATCCCGACTGCTACTAAAGTAGACAAATCCTCCACAACACTGTTCAAAAAAAGGTATCATCGACGGGACGGGCATCACAAGATTTGCAGCATCGCACTCTACTCTCCTGCACTCTTGTTCCTAGTTGGAGAGCCGCGAGAATGCGTTGCAGCAGCGTGTCAACTCCCAACATTTATGATGGCACTGGTAATCACAACACAGCAAACAGATCAGGGGGTCATTTACCTAACTGCACGCAAATTCAACCAAGTAGATGATCAAGCAACACTTACTGTATGTGGAGGTGTCAATCTGCTCAGGCAGTTCTTTTATGTCCACCTCGAACCTTTCTTGCACCTTCACAGATTACATGGACTGGTTAGGCGCTATTCGTCGCAACAACACAAGAAATTAGATTCAGACGAGGATACATACTTGATTAAGAACATCAGAGTCCGACGCAGAGGAAACAAAAGTTATTGCAAGCCCCTTGGTGCCAAAACGCCCTGCCCTTCCAACCTGCACAGGGCATTACTGCACTGCATTAGCATCACAAAAACATAAACCTCTCAAAACACTAGGAAGTGGAACTAGGTGGTTACCCTGTGCAAGTATGTGTCAGCTGAATCAGGCATGTCATAGTTGATGACAATGTTGACACGCTCGATATCAATTCCTCTGCCAACTAAATCTGTAGCCGCAAGAATTCTCTTGTGCCCTTCCTTGAAGTTCTTGTACCGGGTTAACCTGCCAAAGCACCATACATTACATACAACTAAAATTGGAACCATGAAAACCAAACTTCATTAATATAAAAGGCACAATTGTGAACTGAAGCACAAAAAAATTCTCAACATCAATCCACCCAGTACTAAACAGTCTACTGGGGACAAAAGGCGGGCAAAACTATAATGTGTATGTCATCATTGCATCAGCATGCAGGGGTGAAAACGGATCAGATAGTTTCCGATCGATTCAGACGGATTCGGATTGTCTCGGATCGGATTTTTCTTAGATGATTCTCATATCAGGAACGGATACATTCCCCCCAACCCCCCCCGGGAACGAATACGGATATTGTGACCCTGGTATCCGTCGAATACAGATTATCTGGATAGTACAAAGGCCAGATATCCGGAATACCAGCCTAACATGCAACCTTTCGGGCGTTCGTTCTTCCTCATACGAACTCCGATTCCGTCGATTCTTGTTTCTAAATTCAGTATTTTTTTTTGTTCTAATTTGATAATTTTTGAATTTTTATTTTGAATTGTTGTATTTATTTAGCTCTTTTCACACATATAGATTCCATCGTTTCCGAAGATTTTCTATGAATTGTTGTATTTATTTGGCTCTTTTCACGCGTATAGATTCCATCGTTTCCGAAGAATTCTTGGACCTATCCGTCGAAGCAACTCAAACCTTCAACCTTCAACGAAGATAAGTCGTAGACCTTTGATCATGTCGTACCTATTTTATAAAAATTATATTGTTTTATATCAACACGCATTGCTAATTCTATAATAACTGCTTTCGAGAATAGTTAGTCCTATTCAACATTATGTCACCTTGAATAATTGCTATTGATATGTATCTTTGAACACCATCGGTTGGTTAATTTTAGTTAGACATTTTATTTCCAACATGGGTATTTGTATTATGCTTAACCATTCATGAATGTTTGCATTAAGTAAACTAGTTAGATGTTTTCATTAATTTCTGGCATACAATTTAAAGGGTTTTCATGTTCCAAAAATATATGTGACCGTATTCGTTCCGATTCATATTCGCTCCGTATTCGTATTCGATATTATTCGTATCTGGGGAAAAAATATGAAAACAAATACGGCAAAGCCATTGTCCGTCCGTATCCGATCCGTTTTCACCCCTACCAGCATGAACAAATAAAAGCTAATGAAAGTTACATAAACAAAAACCAATAGAAACATGGAACTATAAAAAAAGAATATAATGGAACTCAGAAAACACCTCGTGTCCACATGGTGCACATGATTTGAGCAAACAAGGCCATTCTGCTAAAAGCATTGGCACATGAAAAGAAGGAAAGAGAGTACATAATACCTTTCTTCCTGGGTCATACCAGAATGGATGCAGATAGAAGGGAAGTTGCACTCGCAAAGCAACTTGTTCAACTCTGCCGCCCTGCTAACACTCTTCACAAATATCACAACTTGGTTGAAATCAAGTGCATCTAAGAGATCATTCAATTTGCGGTTCTTCTCCGCCTCACTCAATTTTATGTAGTGCTGCAAAAGAAAATATTAATACAAACATCTGCACAAAAAATAAATTGGTGCAACGCATGGGCAGCAAACATGGCAAAAGATATACCTGAACTAGACCATGAAGGGTCAACTTTGCCTCATCATCAACATAAATTTCCATCGGCTGTAAGGGAAGAAATGATAGATGAAAGAAATTAGCATTCCAGCATCAATCTACCAGTATATACCAAAAGAATGGTATATGAACTCCTCTTTGATTGTCAGAACATGCAGCCTCCATATGGAACTTGAGTTATGCACTGTTGCACACCAGAATTTCATCGAACATGTTCATCGAGTTTTGCAACAGTGCTTCCAAGATAATTCCAGGATAAAGAAAGCTGCTTCGTCTGCCAACATAATGAATGGGAACCAGGGCCAGTAGCACTGAACTCCAATGAAGCAAAACCAAGGGGGCGTAATGAAATGTGCAGCAAACAAGAGAAAACAATGTCCGAGAGAGTGTATCTTCAGAACCAGTGCCCTCCTGAATCCAACCCCAGTTGCTGACACATCACCAGACCGTTCAGAGTGTGGACAGAAGAATCCTCGTTCCCTCCCCAATCTAAGAACTCCAACGAAGCAACACCAACGGGACGTAATGGAACGTGCAGCAAACTAGAGAAAACAATGTCCGAGAGAGTGTATCTTCGGAACCGGTGTCCTCCTGAATCCAACCCCAGTTGCTGACACATCACCAGACCGTTCAGAGTTTGGACAGAAGAATCCTCATTCCCTACCCAATCTACTTGCTACGGGCAAGCTACCAATGGAGAACACTCGACAAAAAAAAAAAGAGGAAAACCCCAGAAAACTCACTATTACACTGTAGATGAAAGACTATAAAAACCAATAATACACCAGGGATTCCTTAACCTAGTGACAGCAGGACTAAGAATACACCAGGGATTCCTTCACCTAGTGACAGCAGGACTACCACTCTCATATCTACAGATGTGCAACGACTACCAGATGATTACCACTGGAGCATAGGAGAGACTTAAATATGATGCACTGTGTAAATGAGATAGGCTGCAGGACATTACATCTTGCATAAATTTCTTGCAAATTGGGCGGATCTCCTTGCTGAGTGTAGCTGAAAACATCATGACCTGCTTATCATGAGGTGTCATTTTGAATATCTCCTGGACATCCCTCCGCATGTCTGCACAATATATACATGTCAATTAAGGACCTAATGGTAAGGGAAACAACAAGATCGTTATCTCTGGCTAGAGCTAACAGGGATAACAAATTACCAAGTGACTCAAGCATCTTGTCGCATTCATCAAGGATGAAATGCCTCACATTCTTCAAGGAAAGATCCTTATCTCTGGCTAGAGCTAGAATCCTTCCAGGTGTGCCAACCACAATATGAGGGCATTCATTCTTCAATAAATCCTTATGTTTTCGGATGTTAACACCTCCGTAGAAGACAGCAACTTTTATTTCAGGCAGATATTTGCTGAACCTCTCAAACTCATGGCATATCTACAAAACATAACAGCAATGAATAATTAAAATCTGGAAAGATCTCGGAACAAAACTGAAATGCACACAGCGAACATTTACAAACCTGGTAAGCCAGCTCCCTTGTGTGGCATAATACAAGTGCTGCTACTTGACCGGCGACAGGGTCAATTTGCTGAAGAGATGAAAGGACAAAAACAGCAGTCTTCCCCATCCCAGATTTTGCTTGACAGAGGACATCCATTCCAAGAATTGCTTGGGGGATGCACTCATGTTGCACTGATGTGGAACCAAACAAAATTGGAGCAGCACCCCAGTGAGTAAAAAATTGACCTTCTGGGTCCGTGTTAATGGAAAGTTTTACCATATTCTCCTCCAACAGGAAATATCAGAAGAAACTGTACCTGCATATCAGCAAGACGAGAATTTCACTATCAATTTGGGAGTCGACAAAAGATATGACACGCGGAAAGCAAATCTAACAATTACATCCATTTAATTTGCCTATGATGTGGCGATGATTGCACCAATTTGAAGACTAGCTATAGCCACAACTGAATCGAGTACACAAAAGATATCAGCACCACACAAAGTTTAGCATCCTAGACTTATGGATTCCAATTATTATTAACCTTTTCTATCTCTCCGCCGCCTGCTTCATGAATCTACTTGCTGAGGTCTACCACCTATTGTGTATATTAACCCAATCTACATCCAATTATTAACCCAATCTAAATTTTTTTACCTATATGATACCTCTATATTACAAGCAGGCACTAAGATGTAAACTACTAACTAGTAGAGGTCAACGCAGATGTACAAGAGAAGAATGATGGAAACTTGCCTTCGGAAGGATGCTCAAAACCGCAGTCTTGGATTGCACGAAGCAGCTCTGGCTTGAGCAGGAAGTCTCTGAACCCGGAACTGTGGATCCCCACGTAGCCCCTGCTCGTCCAACGCAAATAACAAAAAAAGAGAGAGATCAGATCAGATCAGATTAGATCGATCCCAAAACTGCAGTACTCGAATCGAATCCAATACAAAGTAGCGTAGCATAGCACAGCACAGCACAGCACATACTTCTTGGCGACTTCTCCGGTGGCCTTGGCGGCGGAGCCATCGACCGTCTTGTCGTCGTCGTCGTCGTAGTCCAGGAGCTCCTCCTCCTCATAGACGTCGTTCTCCTTGGCCTCTCCCATCCTGCCCGGCACTCCACAGGAAACCATCAATTTTCCGCCGCAAAAACTACAACCCGAGCGCGCAGATCTCGCAATTCGCACCCCGAAGGGGGGAAAAGGCGGAATTCAAGAGCAGAAACTCACATGTATGGATAGATCTGCGGAGCGGAAACGCGCGGGGGAGGGATTAGAGCGGAGACGGCTGCAAAGAAAGAATCAGTAGGAGCAGTAATCGATTAGAGGGAGGGGTTCTCTTTGGGTGTTTGGGTGGGTGAGGCGAGCTACGCGGCGAGAGAGCGAGAGGATAGGGTTCGAGGGCGAGAGCGATGCGGAGGGCTAGGGTTTCGACCTCGTCGACCTGGACAAGTGCAAGTCCAGCACAAGTCACGAGACGAAGAGGGGGATATATAGGCCCGCCGCGGACGCGGATGTGTTGAAATGGGCCGGGCCAAATTGAAAACCTGACGGCCCAAACGAGTGGGCTTGACGGCCATCGGAGCCGAGGGAGTAGTAGGGAGGCTGGTCGGTAGTGTGCTTCTCTTCTCGCCGTCACCGGCTTGCCCGCCGCTCTCGCTCACCCACTCGCACCGCTCACTTGCCCCTGCCCACCTCCCGGCTCCGAGACAAGGAGATCGAATTGGCGGAGAGGACGGGCTGCTGTGCTGATGGGGGGCTGGGCCAAGGAGGCCGCCGAGGCGGAGGTGGATGTCTCGTCGGAGGGTACGCTGGTGTGGGTCCGCCGCCCCAACGGGTCCTGGTGGCCCGGCCGCGTGATCTCGCCGCTCGACGTCCCCGGCGGCTGCCCTGCGCCCCCCAGGGCACCCGCCACCCCCATCTTGCTCCTCGGCCGCCGCGACGGCCCGACCTTCGTGTACGCTCGCTCTCCTTCCACCTGCTGCTTCCATTCCGTTTCGCTTTGGTTTCCCCCCTCTCTCCCCCCCGTCCCCTCACACGGAAGGATGGGTTGTGAAATGCAACAGCGACTGGTGTAACCTGGGGCGGACCAAGCGCGTCAAGCCCTTCCGCTGCGGGGAGTTCGACTTCGACGAGTGTATCAGCAAGGCCGAGGAGCAGGCCGCCCGCCGCCGCGGCAGCAACAAGAGGACCTACAACAAGGGCAGGTACGCCCGCAAGGAGGACGCCATTCTCCAAGCCCTCGAGATCGAGAGGGTTCGCTTCCGGGACGCGGCCAGCAAGAACCGCAGTGGGGGCACCAGGTCAAAAATGGGGAACGGGGTCAGCACAAAGTCTTGTCATGATGCCGCCAGAGGGCGTTGCGATGCGCCCGCTGTCAACCCGCCGCTGCCCAAGAGGCAGCGCAAGACACCCAATGATTCCGAGGACGACGTGCCCCAGGGGTTCCGACGTATGAGGGACCTCAGCGACCTCGGATTGAAGACGGTCCCCAAGCACATACCCAGTGCAGGCACACACTCCGGTTTCAGTTATCATCTGCCTAGTACTACCCAGGTGAAAGGGAGCAAGCAGTCTCATGCTACTGCTGTGAGGAAGCATACCAGTGAGGACCAGGACCAACCTTGTGGAAGTTCAAGGAAGAAGGATAGGTCCCGCGCACTATCAGAGCTATGCAATGGAGACATGTGGAATGGGTTCAAACCGGATGGTCGGAAGGCTGATGAACATTTGATGGACATGGCTAGTTGTTCTGCCAGTTCCTCCAGCGCTTCAAGCTTGGATACTGCCTTATTGGATAAGTCCAGCTCTCGTCACAGCAGTGCATCCAAGACAGATCAAGCAAAGGGCGCTGAAATATCCTGCATGACTCGGTTACTCTATGACGACTTCCCCCATCCCCATGGGGATGATTTTGTTGCTACTCCCCTCGCTGCAGGAAGCATCTTCGAAGCAGGTAAATCTGCCACTGTCCTTCCTTAAATCTGCAATACTCTTTCCTGTTTTCCGGTTGTTAATTCTTTTAATACCATTATCATTATGTGTTTCTGCAATCACAGTCATCATTTGGGCTCACTGACTATGTACAGAAACACCGTTTACTAGTTGTTTCTGTCCAACTTGAACAGTTTCTGGAATATGCACAGCACTAGATAAGTAGATAGTTACACTATCAGTTTGTTATTCCTGCTGCTTTTACCTCTGTGCTTTGTAATTCACTAATTTGTGACCAAGGTGTCACGGTGACTATTTGGCACTTTCCTTGTATCCAAAAACTGATTGAACTCGGTACGGGGAGACCATGAATCTCACCCACATTCAACCTCTTCAAGTACTCCTGACCTGGTACTGCCCTCTACTGGTCATAATAATGTTTCGTTTATGTTGAGAAGTACAGAAACCTCAATTTGTCCTGAGATATGGTCATGAATGTTCAACAATTTTTTTAATGGAAAAAGGTTAATTATTTTATTACACAGCTTCCCAACTGTGGTGCTACTTTTATGTGTTCCTAACTAGATGTACTGTGGTATCTTGACATCTTACTGTCTGTCTTTATAAGAAATGCAATGTTTTCTTCCCATTTTTTTAGTTCCAAAGATTGCATTACTTATCAACTGAATTTCCACCAGATCATTTGCAAACGTATCGACCCTGTGCCTCAGCAAAGGATCCTCTCTGGAAACGCAGTAAGCAAGCTACTGACTGCAGCAAAGCTGACATATCTTCCCGATGTGAACACAGAAAATTTAAGAAGAAAATCATAAGCTCTGTTGATCACGAGGGCAATAACAGGACCAGAAATGCATTAGAACATGAACACCGCAAAACAAGGGCAGTAAAGTACAAAGCACCAAGCAATGAGGTTGTCCTTTTGGAAAAAAGGGTGGACAAGAGTTCTATCAACAAGCCCACTGAACCTGATGATGATAAGGAGCTTGCAATAATTCCTACTGATTTGGATTGTGTTGGTGCAGTTCTGCAGCAATGTTCTGGAAGCAAGCGTGAAAATGAAGAGTCATCTGAAACCATAAACAACCACTTAAACTGTGAGAATGTTTCGGTGTCATCTCTGATCTTTGACTTGCCGCTTCAAGTATTGCCGCCCCAACAGAAAGCACCTAACCTTGCAAGGTGCCATGAAGTAAAGCCACCCAAGACTCTGCGCCTAAACTCTGCTCTTTATGATGTGGAGTTAAGTGTGCAGGGAAGCAGCAACGAGGGGCGTCGCGTACCTCTTGTTTCCCTAATGAGTAGATGGAATAAGAGACCCGTTGTGGGGTATCCGGTCACCGTGGAGGTCTTGGATGGTGTATGTTCCTTTCCCGCATCAAGTATAGATGATCACCATCCCGCCACAAGCAGTGTTAATGGACTACTGAACGAGGACAAAGCTGCAGGACCTCGATGCCTAAGATCATCATCGCACATGGGCCAAGCAAAACCCAAAACCCGCAGGAAGACCTTGGAGCATGAAATGGACAAGTCATGGCGACTGCATACTAAGAAGAAATCGGTGTGTTCTTCAAGAAAAATGCGGAGGCTTTCATCTTTCGCAACGAGTCATAGAGGTGGTGAAGACGGAAAGTTGGTAGTGGGGAAAATTTCGGGACCAACCGTTGCGTGCATCCCGCTTCGAGTTGTTTTCAGTAGGATCACTGAAGCATTAAGCTATCCAGTTAAGTGAGCTATGTGTCTTTGTGTTTCAAGCCATGACCTCAGCCTCCCCCACAACCTTAATGTCATAGCGCTACCATAGGCTACAATACATGGGCGGCCCTAGCCCTAGCTGTGGTGGGCTGCTTACAGGGTGTTTTTTGCAATGCTGAAAGGTCAGATCCTACTGGGCAGTGGGCACTGTTGCTAGCTCTTCCTGTGTGTACATTTCTTGCCATAGGCTTAGAGAATGCTTTAATGGATAGCATGTTGATAGATGTATCTTGTAGTTGTGATTCACAACTGAAGTAGATTCTAGGCTTCTGGTGGCCCACCTTGGATTTTTGTGATGCACAACCTAGCTAACAGGCAGTGAAAGGAAGGAATGGGAATAGGCAGTTGGAGTATACTTTGTGTTGTGTGCTTATGGCCCTCTGACTCTGTTGGTCAGTGCGTGTCTGCTCCCCTGAATATTTTGTGCGGGTCTATAATAACACAAGTGTTAGAAAAATAGGGACAAAAGGAGATACGTGAAAAACCTTTGCAAAAAAAAAAACCACAGGCGTTGATCGGTGATGATTATTATATGAGGAGTGTTTACAAAACGCAGAGGAATTATAATGAGACGTCTCTTCTTCTCGTGCGGCTTACGAGAGGTATATAAAGGGATAAACGGACTTAGAGTTCAAGTAAGAAACTAATCCGCTAATATGATAAATTTGAATTCGACTATATTAGAAATTTGGATCACATATCTCAACAACAAGGTTATTAAAGTAGAAAAATACCAGATGAACAACGTGTTACCTTACCACGGCAGTACACGCAGACCTTCCAATGGTAGACGAGGAGTGATGCTGAGGGAGAGCTCTCGATTCCACCAAAGCTATATATACTTCTCGATTGTTAAAACGCGCGTAATTAGTGAGCAGTATATCTTCCAATGGTAAAAAAAAAACTATTAAATAACAAAGTTACAAAAGGTCTTTCTACTACAACATCCTATGGTTTTTCTTCCTTTGATAGACACCCATTTTTGTACTTTTCCTGTTTTTTTTTTTCCATTCCTACGTTTTGCTACTGCGTTCCTGTGCCTTTCCCATACTTTTTCAAAATTCATGTTTTTTTTCGTACCACCCAAACTATGGGTATTCTAGAACAACTGTAAATGGGATAACCTAGCGACAACAGGTAAATGGGATCCAGTGTTGTAAAAAACGGAATACGGTTGGCGGATGGATAGGGTACCACCAAGCGATTAATCGGAATACGGATTATTAATCGGAATTATGCGGACAATTTAGTGTTCTCACATATTTGATGATGATGCTAGTTTCAGAGATATTTGAACACATTATATTATCAATACTATCAAATAAACTTGTACCACCATTTAATTGTACATGATAACTTCATTACTAACTCAAAAGATAACAAGATTGATTGACGGACTATTATAGTTCTACACCAAAGTACGCCTTGCAACGAGTTTAGTTAATAGTTTAAAAACATGCATTGTCACATAGACTAGACTAACTTAACACACTGGCAAGACAACGACCAAAAGAATTAAGTTTTAAATTTAATTACACAAAATGACCCACAACCACGAGAGAATCAGTTATTTTAAATCATTGTCAAGCACAACATCACCACCAGATACTTCAGTATCAGGCTCATCAAAAGCATGGAAATCATTTTCAGAGGCAACCAACTCCTTGTTACTCTCACTTTCATCAATTGCTAGTAGTATAGATTTGAAACCACGACGGGACGATGCTCTGTGTGATAATTTTTTTATACGTTTTTGCTGATTTCTTGTTGTAAAAAACGGTCAGAACGACCGATTAATCGTCCGTTTATGCGGATTAGTTTTTAAATTAAACCATCAAAAAATTCCCCTATAAATATGCCAATATTAGTTGGGGAAATTGGCTAAGTAACACTGCGTTCAGACGTATTGAGAGGATTAACATCGCGATCGTCACGCATTGGAAAACAACACCACGAAGAGCTGAAATCGTGCCAAATAACAATGTCGTCACGTTCCGGCGTTACCGTCAGTTTGATGTCGTTTGTTTTTAGCATCAGTCAGCTCTCGGATGACTCGGTCCAGCTCGACCCTTGGCCAAACCGGACGAGCACCGACCGCCTCACCTCCTCCGGTGACAATGGGCCCCACCGCTAGGCCTTCCTCCACGGCTCGCCGCGCCCTTGCATGCGTGCAACGCCTCCCCGTCGCCCATGCCACCGGCCACCTTCGGCACTTCCGCCGCCCACCTACAAAAGGCCAGCCCACACTCGCCTCGCCCCCTCCCTGCCATCTCTTTCTCCCCTACCCTCTTCTCCACTGAGCTCAAGGAGCCCCGAGAGCAGCGCCGCTCGGCCACACAAGCCGCCGCACGCCACCTCGTCTTCCCGCCGCTACGGCGAGCTACACCGCCGGCCGACCGCGTCACGACGCGCCACACGACCCCTCGAGCATTAACCCTCTACTAATTGCAAGCCCCGCCCACCAGAGCGTCGCGCCGACCCCATCTTCACCGGTTCCGGCCGTTTTCGCCGCCGACCCTATCCGGTGAGCCCCTACCCAATTAAACTGGGAGGGAACACCTCCGCATCTCCCCTCACCTTTCCCCGCCATCCATTAGAGCTCTCCCTCTCCTCAACATCGCCCCCACGGCGACCCCACCACGTCGCCACCGTGCTTGCGCCGCCGACCCTCCTTGGCTCCTCCCCGCCGCCACCGTCGGTTCCGGAAGGTTACCCGCACCCCCCTGGTGCCCATGCGCGAGCTAGCCACCTTCCTCTCCCCCTCCGGCACCGCCACCTTGATTTTTCCTCGCGCCCGGCTGTCGTGCATCGCCACTTGGCCGCCTCGGTGCCACCCACGTACCGCCGCCACCTCCTCTGGCATCTTCGTTCCGCTGGCAACCCATTTTGGGGGTCAACTCCGCCCCCACCGTAGTCCCACCACCGCCGGCAAGCAAGCCATGCCGCCGCCGTTGTCCTCTGTTCCTCCCCTTTTGTCTGAACTTCTCTGATAACTGTGTGCGTTCATGTGTAGTATGTGTGCGTTACCAAACGGCAGCAAACTGACGGTAACGCTGGAACGTGACAACAGTGTCATTTGGCACGATTTCAGCTCTTCGCGGTATTGTTTTCCAATGCGTGACGATCGCGATGTTAATCCTCTCAATACATCTGAACGCAGTGTTACTGAGCCAATTTCCCCATATTAGTTAGCCATTTCATTGAACTCACCACATATCGTTTTTGGGAAAAAAAAAAACATAAAAGTCAGTCAATTTTATCTAGTAAAAAATGGCTCCTTTGAAAGCATGGACCAAGGAGCACAAACTTGCAAGTGTTGGTGAGATCGTACTTCTTAGTTTTGACATCAAAGATTGGATTTTGATTCATGACTTTGTTATTTGTTACCAGGGATATTTTGGGCAACAACATTGGGAGTGTCATTAGCTTACAACCACAAGATATCAACCCTGAAGCCAAGTCTCCGGCTTATACATGCCAGATATTTATTGAATACAGTATGCTAAATGATGCTATATATTTATGCAATTGTCATAATACAGCCATTTGTGTAAATTGTATAACTCAATGAATTAATATTGCATTTGTCTGGTTGTTTGTAGGATGTATGCACAGGCTCTGACTCTTCAGGAGCAGCCCTAAAACACCACTACGAGAATGCAATGTTTGTCAAGAAGGATGGTCATGGAGCTGAAAGTTTGATTCCCCAGGAGGTGAGGTGTCTACTCTCCATATAGTCGATGTACATGTTGAGGCTGGTAAATGGAGCTGGTACTTAATGAAGAAGGGATATGTCAATCCTTGCTAACAAGAAAATATTTGGGTGAGAAGAGTCTTTCGTAAGTGGTTAATAAACCTAGGACTTCCTATTTTTGGTCGGATCTAGTGAAAATTAAAGATCAATTTTTTCGCTTTGCTTCATTCCAGATTAAAAACGGAATGCAAACTAGGTTTTGAGAAGATATTTGGTTAAAAGATTCTCCACTGAAAAGTCAATATCCAACTCTTTATAATATAGTGAGAAAAAAGAATGATACAGTAGCAACGATTCTAGGACCAACTTCTTTACATATTTCTTTTCGAATGCCTATTATTGGGCCTAAGTTGCATGCTTGAAATGAGTTAATTTTGAGAATTGCTAATTTACAATTAAATTCTCAAAAAGATGTTTTCAAGTGGAATTTGAATAAGTCTGGATATTTTTCGGTACAGTCTTTCTATGTGGCATTACTTGGAAATACTCGAGCTCCCATTAGGGATTTCTTCTGATACAGTAAAATTCCATTAAAAGTAGAAATATTTCTTTGGTATCTCGATAGAGGGGTTTTATTAAGGGAGGTTCAATTATTTGTCACTGTACTTTCGTACGTAATTCAGGATTTGCCACTATTGTGAGTATGACGCCCACACGTCATACTCACATAGAGTGACAAATCATGAAATTCACTCGATTGCAGTGGCAAATAATGAATTATCTCTTTTATTAACTAAAGATAACATGTTCAAAAGGAATTGGAGGGGAAGCAAACAATGTTGTTTTTGTGTTAAAGAGGAAACAATTCAGTTTCTTTTTTATCGACTGCCCCTTTGCATGTCTTGCATAGTGGGTTGTTCAATGTGCGTTTAATTTATCTCTTTCTGCGAGTATGGCAAATATATTTGGGAATTGGTTAGTCGGTATTCCCAAAATTTTAAAGTCACAACTCCTAGTAGGAGCTGTGTTTTATGTTGGTCTATTTGATTATGTCAGAATGGGGTTGTTTTTGACAAAAAGATTATCACTAATCCCTTACATGTTATCTACTCGAGTGGGTACTGACTGAATGCTTGGGCAAATCTGCATAAATCGGCCCAAAAGGAGACTATAGTGGCCGGAAGCGCCGGGTTGGAGTTTGTGGCGAAACAAATATTAAACCTTTATGGGTGACGGTTTAGTCACATGATTAGCAATGACTGAGTTTAATTTTCAGTGTCTTTTGGTTGTAAGGTTTCAAATCACTGTTAACTATCTTTGGTAATTTTGATACTTTAAACTTTTAAATAAAATAGGTTGTGTGCATCATTAATACAGAGGCCGAAAGAGCCTTTCTCTTCCATTATCTATATATAAAAAAATAGAGCTAGTAGGTTGCAAATTGGCTCGGGTGATGATACCAATGAGAACCTTGGTCGCCCAAAAGCTGCAAACCAATTATGGTATTTACATGATATTGTCAGCAAGTAATGCTTTGTTTTTGTATGGTTTTCGAATTGTATACATGGGATCAATGATGGGAAAGAAAAGCTAAAGCGTGATCGCCATCGATTATATTTTCCTTCCTCATTACTTTCATGTGTCATTGTTTGCTTTAAAATTTGGAGGAGACATTTTGTGTTTCCTGGGGTGTGTCAAGTTTAACAAAGGATAGTGCTTGATGTCACGAAATAGAACCCACACGCAGTGCTTGAGAGGTGGCAGTAAGAAATTAAGAATCAACGTGCAAGGCTGTTAGTTTCAGGTCCCAAGGTTCGCACAAAGCAAGCAAGGTTGAACCAGTTGTGTGCTGTTAATATGTTAATCACTCACGGCAAGTAGCATATGTGACACTGACATGGGTCATGGCACACTGTTTACGACCCACATTTCAGTACCTGAGGCAACATAAACCATTTTGGAAGCCAGCGGACAAGGACTGAGGAAACCTTGGGTCCTAATCCAAACTGCGGAAAGAGAGCCCACAAGAAGCAAGGAAACGGATGGCCTTGTCACTGGTTTCTTTCTTTAGCCACTGGATTGGATCACTCCGTTTTTGCTGATGCAACAAGAAACCAGTGGGCACTCGACGGCTATAAATACGCAACCAAACTGACCTGCTGATCCCATCATTCAATCAATCCCTAAAGAAAATCATCGAGGGATTAATCCAAAAGAGGGCGAGGGCGACCTAGCTAGACTAATTCTTTGCACCGCGAATCCCCGTTGTTTCTCGCTGTTGTCGTAGCAGAAAGATGGAGAAGATGAGCTCGTCGGTGCAGTCTTGGGTGGAGGAGCACAAGCTCACCAGCATCGGTGAGTCAGCGACAATACCTATATTCTACTAGTGCTTGCTTGCTTGCATGCAATCAAAAGCAATATATCCATCCCCTCTTCTCTTGGTTTGTTCTCCTCTCTTTCCTTTTGATCTGTACAGGTTGTCAGCAGATTCATGTCGCTTGCGAGACTCTTGACTGATCTTCGCCTCTCCTAATTATGCAACTACAGGAGCCCTGTGGGCGACGGCAGTGGGTGCGTCCGTGGCGTACAGCCGGAGGAAGACGCCGCAGAGGACGACGGGCCTGCGGCTGATCCACGCCAGGATACACGCACAGGCCCTCACGGTCGCCGTCCTCGGGGGAGCGGCCCTGATGCACCATTACCGCAACAGCAACAATGCAATGTACAAGCAAGAAGAACAAGGAGAGTAGCTTGGGCTACGAGTTCTACCCGCAGCTAGCTAGATTAAGAAGCAGAAAGAAAAAAACAAGATGATGATGATCAATTACTAGTTAATAATAATTGTCTATGACGTGGCGGCTTATCAAATTTGTCCTAATCCATCCAGCTAGCTAGTAGCTAGGACGGAGCTGCCCTCCGGCCGGTTTCATCAATATTTTTTATATCATTATCCATCCGGTGGCGCCGGCCCCTGGTTTTCTGATGGAACAGATCATGCAAACAGCAGCATTGTGTTTATCTCTACTAGTAGATTCTGGGATGCTTTCATATGCATTACTACTACATATGTTGTCTATGTTTGAAGCAACAATAACAAGTGAGTCGTCTGAGTACTCCAAGTTGGAGGGAGTTTTTCATTCTCGTTACTGCAGCATGCAAACAAGGCTATTTGGTTCGAAGACAAATTTACCCTACCAAGCCTTACTAAAATTTGAGGTTGCCAAAATATGGTCACCAATTTAGCTACCAGTGTAGTGTTTTGGCCAAAGATTATGAAACGAGTGACACATGTCGTCTCTTAATTACAAGCAGAAGAACAAGAAAAGAAGCCGGGGAACGCACTTGGGTCCTCCGCGACAGCTGGGCGTATCGTCTTGGCAAAACGAATTACCAGTAGCTCCAACTCTTGGATGTCAAAAGAAGAAAACAAGTACTCCAGCTCTTCTCCGTTGGTGCCGAAACTGTATCTGAGACAGAGAGAGTGAGAGAGATGTTATTTGACAGTGCCAGCCAATGGAGCTCCTCCAGCTAGCTCGCTCTCTACGGAGCACGAGCATGGTTATTGTTGGACCGGAAAGACGACTAGAGAGGGGTGAATAGGAGCATGCTCAACTTTTTCATCAACGATCGAATTCAATACGAATCTCACTTCAATAGCTATGAAAGCTATGAAGATCAATCAATCAAGCACAGCGGAAGGCTTGTATTAAATCCAATCAAAAACCTCGAGGCAAAAACTCAAATCACCAAGTCTTGGGCGGTCTGACCTCTCAGAAATCGGTCTGACCTTTGGAATCGGTCTGACCTCTCAATACATGGGCGGTCGACCTCTCGTAAATCGGTCGAATATTTTGCCTAGCGGTCGACCTCACACAGGCGGTTTGACCGATTTGCCTAGCGATCGACCTCTCGGTGGGCGGTCGACCTCTAGCACGATGAACAGGAAAATCGGCCAAAACCGAAACTAAAATCGGTCTAACTTTTGATTTACAAGGCCAAACTTGACCAAATTTGGAACACACCTTCCTAAGGATATTAGGAACCTATTCCAAGCAACGATTGAGTAGATCCACTTCAAAGTTTTGACCTTTTTCCAATTTACCGAAGGAGGGTTCAAAATCGAGCAAAAACGAAAACTTGATCTTGAAACTTGCTCGTGGGTGATTGATGATCAAGATGATCCTAGATGTGTTCCCACATGTCACAACAAGCTAGATCAAGAGAAGAAACCAAGTAAAAACTCACGGATCAAAGAAACCCCCAAAATCTCAAATAAAGAGGATGAACACAAAAACGAAATAGATATTCATCTTGTGAAATCTGTTGGATTGATTTGGATAGATGGATGATTGTTGTTTTGACCACTCCAATCTAGGAGGACAAAGCTCACCACGTGAGCACACACTCAATCAATCCTAGAACCCTAGAGCCTCCACTCTTCTCTCCTCCCTAACAACACAAATTAGGGTTTAGATATCTAAGGGTTCAAAGAGGGCTGGCAAGCACCCCTCTTATATAGTGAGGCCTAGACCTTCTAGAAGACTAACCCTAATGGGCTCTGTTAAGGCCCAACACAAACGGGTCACACACGCACGCATTTTAAAGCGCCGTCTTCATCTCCTCTTGACCTAATCCGCTTCTTCAACGCACCGTCTTGCGCGCGGGTTAGCAAAGGTCACCAAAGTGGTATTTGGTAAGATTACCAAAATACCCCTTCTCGGTCCTTTCCAAGACCGAGTCAGACAGCGGCACTCGCTGTTCGCCACGTGTAGGTTGATCCAACGGCTCTCATCATGTCGTCAAGTCTCTCCCATCCGGCTCCCACCGAAACCACCATGGCACTTGCACCACCCCGCGCACGCTTGATTCAACGGTTGCACCGAATCGTCCGTTCGGTCACCTTTGTCCATCTTGCACCATACTTGAGTCCAATGACTTCACCCGGCATCGTCGATCGTTCGAACCTCGCTCTCCAAGCCTAGTCCGATCATCCTCGCCGTTGACCGTCGTTGACCACCAAGCGACTGCACAACAATAGACAAGCAAATCGAATCCGAGAACAAGTTCTTCACAACTTGACCCACGTTAGTCAAAACATGCATCATGCAACACATATGCTCGAAACCCATGAACTTGACCTAACAAGCAACCATCGCGCCACACGGTCCGGCAAGTTAAGTGAAAACCGGTCGATCGCCACCCTTGGCGGTCGACCGCCGCCCGCTGCTCGATCGCCGCCCCGGACTTAGCCAAAATTTCAAGACCGAAATCCGCAACCTCTCTGGAAATTTTAAAGCGAATAGAACTTTTGCCTGGAGGCTCCAAAAATTATGGGACCAAGTGCAGTAGAATCTTCTCACTTGCCTACACCCTCTATTTTTTGCCCAGCTCAAAAATCCAAAGCCACTTCCATGGCGGTCGACCGCTCGTGATGGCCGGTCGACCCCATCGCCGGCCGGTCGGACGCGCGCCTGGCGGTCGGACCGCCACCACTCACCGACAAAACAACCAAAGACGCGGACGGTCGACCGCCACCATGGCGGTCGGACCGCCTCGCACTGACAAAGACAGAACTTCACCGAAAACGAGGGTTTCTTCCAACACCTCGACGTTATTGACAATTGTTCAACACACTAAGATTAGGATCATATCCACATGATCTCCACAGTTATTCTATCTTAGCATGCATAAGCATCAAGCTGTGCTGCTTAATTAATCAACCATACATACAGCAATAATCAATCGATCGACATGGATGGACATATATATTGACCGGACCCCATTCAACTCATTGGAACATGCATGGTGTCAGTCTCTCTCAGCATAACAAGGTTTCTCCAACAGATCGATTTTCCCGAGACCTGGCAACACAAGAGGCATCACATGCACAACTTGGACGTCACACACGTCGCAGGTCTCCATATCTCTATCCCTATCCCTATCCCTATCCCAATTGCTCCCCGTTACAAGCATCGCCTCCTTCCTCAACACATGCATGCATGTACAAGTCGCACATGACCTCAACTGCTACCTCAGCCAGAGTACCAAACCCAGGTAAAAGTAGAACGATACAAGCATCATTGCGCGCATGGAAATCAGGCAGACAAGTCGAGGGTAAAAAACATATACTCCTCTTGAATACAGCAGAAAAAATGTATGCCCTTTATCAGCAGGCAAGGGTACAGAATTCCCGTTTCTGTATACAGCATATAACCAACATAGCTACAGACAGACAGACCATACAAGGCCATCATTCTGACACACTCCTGCTTTGCATATTTACACTGAACAAAAACCAGCACGTCAGCCAGTTCTTTTTTATGTCGATATAATATGTAACCGCTATTACTGCTCAAAACTAACATACTAAGAAGCTAGCACTGATGGGCTAAGCTCTCAGCTAAACATATGTAAATTCTAGCAATCAAGTAACATACAGCATGCAATCGCGAGCGAGCTACGAGTCATTATGCTGCCTCTCCATCTGTATCGACCGGAAAATCCGCGCTGCTGATTCCGATGCCGTGCGGGCAGTGTGCGGAACCACCCTAATGATGCGGCCCGGGTTCTCCTTGCTGCCAGAGGAGGGTTGGGGTTGGCCGTTTCCAGCTGAAGATGCAGGAAAGAGGGGCGCAGGACCCCTCCCTTCGCCTTGCTGCCTGTCAAAGGGACTGCTAGCGCTGCTGCCTTGCAGCTCGCTGTCTCTTGACGCATGGAATCTCCGAATTCCGGCTGACAGCGCTTCGCTCCTCAAGTTAGACATGTTACACGAGCTTCGTGAATGCTGTTCGATGTGTCCATTCGGCTTTGATGCAGCAACATGGCTCACTTGTTCAACTGCAGAGGCTGAGGCCACAGGGTTCATCACTGGCATGCTAAAAGGTGGGAAGTACATCGGAGGCATTGGTGGAGGGCCAGGAACGCCCATATGTTGTGGCTGATGAGGCATAGGGATGCCGTGTGCAGCTGTAGACGGGAGACTTAGAGGAGTGCAGCTTGCATAAAATGGGGCCAAGAAGCTTCCTGCTGGAGGGCAAGGCCCTGTATAAGGTTTGTAGACAAGTCCTTCAGATGGAGACATAACCGGAACAAGCCACTGATTTTGAGGCGAAGGAATGCACCAATTGTTCTGCTTGTTGTCAGGAGCAGCAGGCATAGTAGGAGGATTACTGCTAATGGCACCATCTGTTGCAGCTTGATTGTTATGTCGGACTCCAACTACATCATCTTGAGACGGTGAAGCCTGGTTTCCTTCGGTGTTATCTTTTGAGTACTCTGCCTGCTGCAGGGCTGGCTGTACATCATCCTTGTTTATAGCCGATGGAAGCTGCTTTTCCACATTTCCTTCAGCCAGCTTCTTCTTGCTTGCCACCAAGGCATTGCCAAGGCAGGGATCTCCTTCAATAAGTAGGTGCGGAGATGCTGCAACCAACTTCTGCACCTGCTTGCAAGTCAATACACGTTATGGTTATATCAACATTCCAACACAAAATTCTATCCATAAGCCAGCCTGCTTGTGAGTAAGAATCAGAAGAAAGTATTTTATTTTCCGTAGACTCACTTTGATCAACCTATGCAGCTCGAATACTTGGGCAGCAAAAACCCTCTGCTGACTGTATAGAGTTTAAAGATAAGCAAGTGTAAAACGACAAGAAAAGGAAATTATGCAGTGATTAAGAAATTAATACTCCATCATCAGTCTCACAAAAAGGCAAAGAGACATTCATTATGTGACCATGTGACGTGTGTTTTAAATGAAACAGCATGTAGAAAATGGGAAAATATAATCTATAAGGCTTTGTAAATTGTTACCAGAGCACCAAGCTTGAAAACATTAACATTTTATGACATAGCAGCAGTTGAAGAACCCGACAGGAGGGCAGACACATAAATACACTACAAATTATTTAGCCTAGTCAACAAAAACACAAACTGGTATAGGGATCACCAACATATCTATGTTGAACAATAGTATGTACTCACAGACCTTTCAAGAACACTAAGACACAAAGAACAAGAACTCAAGTGGTGGATACTTACTTGACAATAGCTCTTCTTGCTTTCCAGAAATGCTTTGGGCCAATAGCACCGACAACATCATCGGGAGAAATCTCCAATCCAGGCAGAGATTCCATGGAGGAATCAGACAAATCATCCTTTTGCTCCACATCGTGATGTCCTGTTGACCTTTTCCTCTTCTCACCAGTTCTCTCTCTTAGGCCTTGTTCCAATAGAATAGAAGTACCATTGCATTCGATATCAGTAGAGGATGGTCCATTTCCAGCTTTTGGAGGGTTCTGGGACTCGACAGCGTTTTCCTTCCTGTTTCTCTCCCAAAACCCCTCGGTTCGAGAACGTTGCTTATCGGAGACATTTAGACTGCTCAACCTATCCCTATATGAAGATACTTTGGCGTCTGTTTTCCCCAGATTCTCTTTAGATATTTGAAATGACAAGCTTCTTTCTTCAACTTCCAAGTTTGCCATTGTTTTTGCTGGTTCTTTGTCCTTAATACTTGGAGAATCCCTTGATCTCGTAGCAGAAACATTCATTCCTTCCAAGTGTCTCTTGTCAGTATTGGAACATTTCGCAGATGATTTGGACAATGTAGGGCCACTCTTATATGGACTTGTAGTCGGGAAAGGTGTGAACTTCTCTTGGATTCTCACTTTCTCTTGAGTGGAATGCGGAGGCGTTCCAGAACAGAAGACGGAAGGAACCATAAAATCATCATCGTTAGTCAACTTCTTCCCAGAAGAATTCTTGATGTTGTTCTCTCTATGTTGTGAACTACACTCAGCAGTTGATCCTGCAGCATAGGTATCCTTGCTCTTAAGCTGGGTTGATTGCCTCCCAGATTCTACCATTGTAGCATTGCCAGCCCGCCCATTCAAGTTGGTATTGATATTTTCAGACGGCCGCACTGGTTCATTTGAAGGCACGCAAAATGAAGGGAAGAGAGGTCTGTCATTTCCACCAACCTACAAGCAAAGGTTCAAGTCAGTATTTCAAAATATATGATAGAAGATTATGAATGAAATGTTAACTTTGCCAAGTCATATCCCACAAGAACCTCCTCCATGCAAGCACCTCAAAATTATCCCAAAAAAAAAATCAGGTCAAGAAGATAAATGTTTGCAATACTTGTTGCAGTGTGATCCGAATTCGTGGTATTCGTGCCGGACACGAGTGTGGACCCGCGCAACCGACTACAACTTGGTGTTTCTTGTCCGTTCCAGACTCTTCTTGCTCTCCCTGTATATGTGCCCCTGTAGTCACACGTTTTAGACGGTCTGTCGTCCCGTGCTCGTAATTTCTCCTCATATAGTGAATTCTGCATTCGTGCGTTAGTGGTTTTCACGTAAAAAACGTGTTTCCTGTCTCTAAACTCGTCTCTATTTTCATAACAAGTGATATCAGAGCCACGTTTGAG
Organism: Ampelocalamus luodianensis; assembly: GCA_036346255.1. Lineage (NCBI taxonomy): Eukaryota > Viridiplantae > Streptophyta > Magnoliopsida > Poales > Poaceae > Ampelocalamus > Ampelocalamus luodianensis. Next base: position 433,716 of record CM070626.1, read on the forward strand.
TTGAATATAGCACTACTTCGTCGACTCGCCGATTCGCCAACTTCTTCGTTTCGTCTTCAACTCGACGCCAATTCTAAGTGTTATAACGACTCGGATCCGATTCACCGACTTTCAGAAGCCCTACCTCGACTCGGCGCGGGACCGTGTCGATCCCTGTGCCGACCCACGCTACTACCAGCGCCAACCCATGCACGCTTTGCGCTGCCTCTACGTCGGCCCGCGCCGCCACCTCGGCGACTGCTCTGGTGCCGGTTCCTTCGACAACGTTGCTGATCGTTGTTCAAGTTAGGTTTTCATCTATCAATGGCGACTTTCAAGTACGACCTTTCGTTGTTAGATCGAGACACGAGGTTTTCTCTATGACAAGTCAAGATGCGTGTTGTTTTAGCCTAGATGGATTTGGACGACGCTCTTTTGGGGATCGACGAGATGCCTGCGGCATTGTCAACTGATGAGAAGCAAAGAAAAGATTGTAAGGTCTTATCTCAGATTCATCTTCATCTATCAAATAATATTCTGTAGGAGGTTTTGAAGAAGTCTGCCACATTATGGTTGAAGCTAGAGCAGATTTGCATGACCAAGGATCTGATGAGCAAGATGCACCTAAAGTGGAAGCTTTACTCGCACAAGATGGCAGGGGGCAACTCAATGTTGAACCACCTGACAACGTTCAAAGAAGTTGTTGGCCTCGAGTCTATGGAGATAAAATATGATGATGAAGATTTGGGTCTGATTCTTTTATACTCACTGCCAAGTTCTCACTCTACTTTCAGAGATATTATTCTATATAATTGAGATACTCTTACTCTCAGTGAAGTTTATGAAGTGTTGTATGCTAAGGTAGCCGCCTAGGCAGCACCTTGGAGGCCTAGGCACTAGGCGCGGGTCTACCCACCCGACTAGCCTAGCACCTTCGTGAACCATGCTTGTGAGGCACTTCTTATGCTTGTTTACAATTTGGGAATACTAGAGATGGACTCGTTGGTTGTGGATATTTTGCTAGAGATTTGGATAAGAGAATATCTCTTACTGGTTATGTGTTCACTGTTGGAGGATATGTCGTTAGTTGGAAGGCAAGTATGCAAGCTATCATTGCCTTGTCCAATACAGAAGCCAAGTATATTGCTATTTCTTAGGCTTGCAAAGAAGTTGTTTGGTTAAGAGGATTTTTTACTAAGTTTTGTGGAAGTACGTCTTGCACTACAATATTATGTGACAGTCAGAGTGCTATTTGCCTTACGAATGATTAGATGTTTCATGAGAGAACGAAGCACATCGATGTAAGATATTACTACATTCAAGGTGTCATCGCTCAAGGTGACATTAAAGTCAACAAGATAAGCAATCAGGATAATCCATCAGATATGTTGACAAAGTCAGTTCCTAAAACTAAGTTTGAGCTTTGCTTAGACTTAGTTGGTATCACTCAAACACTCACTAATCCAATGGATTTTTGGCGCACAAGCCACAAGGTGTTCATGCTGCTTTGATTGGAGGAGTTTATTGTGTTCTTCGACTACCGGAGGGAATTCAGCTCAAGGTGGAGATTGTTGCAATGTGATCTGAATTCGTGTTGTGTCCGTGCCGGACACGAGCGTGGACCCTCGCTGGACATAGCGTCGGGTCATGCTACGGTGAGCGTCAGGCCGTGCAAGACGTTGCGCGGGCCCACACAACCGACTACAACTTGACGTTTCTTGTCCGTTCCAGACTCTTCTTGTTCTCCCTATGTCTATACCCTTGTGATCGCATGTTTTAGACGGTCTATCATCCTGTGCTTGTAATTTATCCTCATATAGTAAATTACGTCTCCGTGCGTCCGTGGGTTTTTTCCACATAAAAATCGTGCCTCATGTCTCTAAATCCGTCTCTATTTTCGCAACAATATTGTAATAGGCAAGGGGCATCCTATTGCTACCGCCATCTCAGCAATCATAGAGATAGGACGTGAAGACATTTTTGGCCCCCTGGTCCACCAAAATTCCAAATCTTGCCCCCTATCCCCCAAATTCAACTTCTAGCCCCCTTCTCCCGCGTGCTACGCCCGGGGACCGCAGCAGCACGGCGACGTCAGTGGGCAGCAGCACCTACCACCTGCTGCAACCCCGCCCCGCTTGCATGTCGCCCTGCTGCGTCCACATGATGCAACAGCCGTGTTGCTGTGGCCGTCGGGCGCAACACGTAGCTGCTGCGACACCCAGGCGCAGCACGCGGCAACTACGGCCCCTGGGCGCAGCAGCTACGGGGAAGGGGGGTAGAAGTGGAATTTAGGGGATAGAGAGCTAGATTTGGAATTTTGGATGAACATGGGGCCAAAAATGCCCTCATTTCTACAGGTAGATGGAGAGAGCTGGTTATCTCTTTCATTATCTTTTTTGTGGGTAGAAGTTATAATCTTTGAAGTCGGGATGGAAAAAGGATGAATAGGGGCCTAGCTAAATCATTAATTTATATTTATTGGTCCATTTTTTTTTACTAATCTACGTCCTCTACTCATCAATTTCTATAATGACTTAAAGCATGACCCAACTGTGGCATGTGCCAAATGTTAACTCCGCTACCGACCAAATTAGGGACTTGCATCCTCTGACATTCCAACAGGAATGTCACGAGTGAACAGTACCATAACACCCAAGATCTGAGCCATCTAATCGAAATCAACTGATGAGTTTGATTGCTACAGTGTTCATGAACAGTAGCAATACTACAGTATTTATGCTACGGTGTCGGATCTCGATCTCAACCGTTGTTTTCCGATCCGACGCTGCAAAACAATGTCACACCTTGTTCACCGTGACATTGCTTCTTAAAGTCAAAGGATGCGCGTTCCCAAATTAGACTTTACTTCTGCATTACTCCGCACAGCTCTACACAATAACTGCACTTTGCACTGGATAACAATCCTATGTAAACAAAAATTATCACAACTGTAAAATCACTTCTCCTTTGGCAATTCATATACTCACTCGTGGAGTAAACGATATGTAAGCATCTGGCGGCACTCGGAAAACAGAAAAGGAGTGTCTTCATCGTCAGCGACAAAGCATCGCTGGATCTACATATTTCATTGGCCAAACGGCAGCTAAACGCCGAGCCTGCCAATAGAGGCAGTATCAATCGTACATGCCATAACAGCTTCTATGGTAGCTGTGCCAAATTCCCACAAGCCAGAACAGCCTTTACAGAATTCGCGCTTTGTTCTGGCATCTCCAATGGGGCTTGCAAGTTATGTATATATATCGACCAGATGAACCTCTCCCTGGCCTAACTATTGTCGTAAACATATCATACCGTACTCACTAATCCACCATGGTGGTTGCTACCATCAAATCCACCTAACGAGCTAGAGCCGAACAACCATGCACACGCCCTCGTGAAAACTGGCATGAATTCAACAGCCTGGAGCTCGGGTTCCTCACCTGGCTGGCCGACGTGGAGGGCACGGCGGTGCTGGCCCCGCCGGCGCGGTGCGGCTGCCAGGGTGCGGCTGCCGTTGTGGCAGCGGAGGCGGAGCTGAAGCGGTGTGAGGGCACGCTGAACTGCTCGTAGAGCGCCATCTTGTTCCTGGGCGGCGCACGGGGACCGCCCCTGATGGTGTCGTTCACATGGAGCCTGGGGAAGAGAGGTCCCATCACCTTCTCCTCGTCCTTCCCCGCCGCGCCTCCCCTCCTCATCCTCCTTCCCCGCCACACCTCTCTCTGCCCCTACCCTACCACTCCACCACCACCACGCCCATCTTTAGAGCGCGCGTCGCAGAGGGAAAGCAAAGATCCACCAATCCCGACCTCCAAATCCCAAAACAAGAGAGAGAAAGAGAGGGCCGAGCTTTGCGGCAAAAATCCGATCTTTGCACCAAAAGCGGGGCCAAGGCCGACCGCAGAAGCTCGGCAGGGCTTGGCAAAAGCGGGATCTGGATTGGAACCGAGTCGTAAAAAATTCGGGGAGAAATATCTGCTGCGGCTGGGGTGGGGGAAAGCTGCGGGGGAGGAGGAGGAGACGGGCAGGCGGAGTTCGTGTTGTGTGTGTGGCCTTCGGAGATTTTATTTTTGTGTTATTTTCCTTCGCGGGGGTTGGTTGCTACGTGGGATGGGGATGGGAATGGGATCCTTATCCACACAGGCGCCGCGCCGGCACCTCCCGGTTTTTTACTCCCTGCACCTCTCGTGTACCCAGGATTCTGCCACTTTTTGCCCTTCTCCGGGAACTGATGTTTAAGTTTGCAGTCGAAGCGGAATCACCTTTACCTAAAGCTTTCAAAAGTCAGTTTCTTGAGATGTATATATTGAGTGCGTAATACATTTGTAATTCGAATAGTATGTATCGTTGCTATCGCTTTTGTAGCTCTATAGTTTCTTCTTCTTCTTTTTGTCGTTGCTCAGCCCGCTACAACAGTTTTGCACCATAGTTACCCTATGCCGCCACTCGTCGCCTATGATTCTCATGATTAGCAACGACTCCATCACTTTGCAACCTCTTTTGCGACCACCCACCAGCGATTAGCAACGCCCTCGCTGTATGCATGTTGCATGCCACCACCAACAAAGTTGTGAATGGCCACCACCAAAATATAAGGTTGAGGCCCGTGAACTCAAGATGGGAAGAGCTCAACAAAATTTGTCGTGCGGTTGATTGTTTATGTAAGATGTGTGCGCGCTAGTACCAGACACGTGTTGTATAGTAATTCATCTTTTCCGTCCATTAACTTTGCTCCGTAAAAGTTTCAATAATAATAATAATAATAATAATAATAATAATAATAGGTTTCCAATTCCACCCATCAGAACGAGGTATAATGCTGCTATGCTAAGCGGGGGGGACGTGTTGCGTGTTGCGGCTGGTATGAAAAGGTTCACTCATCTGCGCCGGGGCCCTTGTAATAACTTTTCTAGCTTGCTTTGTCGGCAGATAGGAGATCCGAGGGCCCTGATAAGACCACGTCGGATGGAAACATCTCCTCCTCGAGGCTGATTTGACAGCAAGCAAAGCTACTTGTAAGTGTTTTTTGGGGGCCAATTTTGTTTCCAAAAATAGCTCCAGCAACATCAGCCTGTCGACCCTGAGCTGCGCACAGCCTCCGCCTCCTGATGTAAGCAACGTGCATAGCATGTCATGTCGGGTAAGCAGGGGGTAGTTAAAGAAAAATAGATGATAACAGTGCCTCATGCGAGATATTGCCTTTTTGAGAGGACAGTGTATATGCACGTCCGTCTAGTTGTTTCTCGTGTTATCTCTAAGTAGGGTGGAATCATTTAGATATAATTGTAGAAATTATGCACCTCGAGAGCCCTAAGATCCTTCCTTCACTAAGATTAGGGTGCACATAGCCGAATGCATCAACCAGTTCACCCAAAAGATCTAAGACGTGTAATATAAGTGTACTGCAATTATTATTTTTTAATTGCGTTAACCAAGTCTTGAACCAAGACTATGATACCATATTGAGTTGCATACACCGGCCAGTTCACCCAAAAACTTAAGCCGATGAGGAAATATAAACAATTTACTTATACTTCCAATGTACCACTTTAACGCACATATTATACTTCTTTATCACTTTCAGTATACTTAAATACTAATTATAAGATACTTCAATGCGACTTGATTGAAAAAATTATTGAAGCCCCTTGTTTTTTGTTATATACCCTTTTTCATATATAAAAGAAGTATATACAAAAAATTGCTATAAAAAGTGGATTTTGATGAATTTTTTCATGAAACTTATTTTAGGGTATCTTATAATCATTATTGTAGTATGCTCAAATAGATAAAAAGATATCTTCATATGATTTAAGTGGTATATTAGAAGTGTGAGTATGTACTTCTAGGAGTACCATACCATTTATATGTATATATATATAACGCTCGTATTACCTGACAAGGATATTATATCATATTATTTATTTACCAGCTTTTTTATGAAATATACTAGGTACCATGACCGGTCGGTACCCCGGTATGGGCGAGATTTGTGGCAGCGCAGTAGCTGCCAGTACTTGTGATAGTTGTACTAGCTAGTCGACCCTAGTATATTTGCAGTTCTTGGCCATCTCATCTGCACCTCACAGAAGATACAGGTTTACTAATAAGATTTGTTCTGTTAGTTTAGTGTAGATGAATGAACCGTGTATGCACTTGTTTCATCTGATTGGCTCGAAACTTTTAATGAGCTGCATGCTATTATACTTGCTAAAAACTTGTCGCTGATGCCAAAGGGGATCCGGTTCCGATCGACCGCTGATGCATGGTGTAACTAATCCGCATGCATCAAGGGTACCATGCTAGTAGAACAGTGCTACTAGTACTGAAAGATTTAAGTCGTGAGCACACCAGTGGCGGAGCCGCCTAAAGTACATGGTACAGCTGTACTCTTCTTCTTCTTATTATTATTATTTTGCTTGTGAACTCACTATACGGTACATATACCTAGTATAATACACAAAATATACCGTAAATTTGTGACGTCGGCAATCAATAGTCAGTAGTCCACCAACACAAACACAAGCTATATTTTGTGATATCAACTGCACTAGAAACATGTAATTTGTTCGATTTGATCATTTGCTATGTCATTTAAACTTTTATGTTGGAATATGTCATTTGAGTTTGCACCTTCACGCGCACGCAAGTACGCTTTCAGTAGAAATTTTGTAAGGTCGCAGATTTATTCTCAGCCTCCGTCTTTCTAAACGTATGTGTGCATGTACGTCTTCCTTGTAATCACAAAAAAATATAATCGCAAAAAAGAAGAAGATTGCACCCTATGATCGAAATCATGGTTCCGCCACTGCAGCACACATCCTGCTAAGGAACCAGCCCAGTAGTAAACTAGTAATCTTGTTGCTACGTAAAAACTTCAGTTAATGTGAAAAGTACAACTTTAGGCATGTACTTACGTCTGTTTCCACACATACTAAGGGCATGCACAATGGTACAGATAGCTGTTATCTATAGCACCTCTTCATATCACTTGTAGATAGGACTATAGACAGCTCATACAACGGGTTATCTTTTTATTTGTCTTTATAGATGACACAATCTTTTCATGCTTTCATGGACCTAAGATATTTCCTCATTTGTTCTGGTGATACAGTCGGCTACAGAATTGTAGACAACATATTTTTCTTTCTTTATTCTCTTTTATCCACATCAGCTTAAATCATACGTGATAGAGACTATAGATAACTGATGTAAACTTATTGTGCATGACCTGAACGCCAAGGAAGTATGAAGAACAAGTCCCTAGGCAAGTCAAGTGTAGTCACTTCGCACTAAGTATGGTACAGCTAGCATTCAGCTACTATAAATCGACGGACATGGTAAGTAATTGGTGTACCCGCCTGACACGGTCCACACTTAGGAATACGATACGCAATCAAGTCGGTGTCAGTACGGATGTGCAATACCTTTGCTGGGTGTATTTTAATAAGAGTATATGGGCCTATTTGGTTTAGTACACCAGATAGCTTTACCAAATTTTTGGCAATGCAAAAACCTGAGCAATGCCAAAACCTAGGCAAAAAAAGGCAGTGTTTGGATCGCAGCCCTAGAAAATTCACGGGTAATGCCAAAATTAATGTGTTTGGATTGCAGCCATACCAAAATTGTGAGTATGACGTGTGGGTCCCGTGTAACATCTATTTTTTTCCCCCAAAATATGTTAACATGGGTCTTGTTTTGTTGACAAAATGACAAAGAACACAACGGTTCAAATGGATCATAAATCAAATACTCGGTTTAAAAAATATAATCATTTCTAACTTGTAAATCAAACTAAGCAAGCATTTAATTCTAACATCCCGACCAACCATGTTGCGCCACGTGTCAGAGCCATCCCATTTCAGCTGAGCCAAAATTTGGGCTGTGATTTTGGTCACCGAAAGAAGCCCGAAAAGGTGAAGGAAAAATCTAGTGTTGCCAAATTTTTTAAGAGTATTACCAAAATTTGAAACCAAACCAAACGCTAGCCAAATTTTCAGGGTATTACCAAAATTTTGGTTTGGTTCATTTTGGTATTGAACCAAACAGACCCTATATAAGGGAAATTTCCTTCCATGCAGTCCACTCTGTGCAACTAGAAAAGGTGTTCCCCTACTGCCACCGAGAGTCTATTTTGACCATCTCCATGTCATTTCCGTCACATCCGTTAGTTGGAGTCACTGTTAAACCCAAAAAATCTCCATGTTACCATCATCTTCTTCCTTCTCCACTCTCCTCAATCCCCTCTCTTCTGCCCCACCGGCCACCACCATGGCGCGCTCCATCCGTCCGTTGCTCTCCACCACGTAGTCCTCTGGCCGCCGCACTCCACCCCACCCTCCCCATGGTCCCCACCACCGGGTTGTAGCGAGTCCGACGTCGACGGTGGGAGGCATGGAGGGGGCCAGAGGTGGGAGGAGGCTGGTGTCGGCGGTGGGAGGCAGGGAGGGGGCCAGCGGTGGGAGGAGGTCGACGTTGGCGATGGGAGGTAGGGAGGGGCCGACGGTGATAAGGAGAGAGAAGATAGAGAGGAAGATGAGGTTGAAGAAGAGAGGAATGAGAGGAAGAGAAATGAGGATCAAGAGGATGAAGGAAGGAGGAAGAAGAAGGGCAAAAGAGTCTTTTTGCGTGTTAGTTGACAGAGAATGTGACAGAAATGGCATGGAGGGGGTCATAGATTCTCGGTGGCACGTAGGAAAGAGCGTTTTTTAGTAGCACGGAAGAAATCGAAACAATTTTTAATAGCATGTGAGGAATTTTTCCTGTATATAATTGCTTTGACTAACATTTATTTCTAGTTTCCATCGGTTAAACCGAAACTTGACCCTTATCTACTTTTTGTTATAAATTTAATTATTATTCTTGCTGAGTATGTCAACATACTCACTATTGATTTACCTTATATGCGCAGAGGGTGAGGAAACTAGGCAGGAAGAGATGTCAAAGGGTAGTAGGAAACGTGCAAGCTTAGGTGTTGTTTAGGAACTTACTTTGCCCTTTGGAAATAGAAGAAGCGATGCCTTCAAAGTGTTCGCGTGTTAGGGATCTGGATCCTCTGTGCTGAAGGTCTTAATACAGATGATCTACAATACTTGGCATTAGAAGCCAATCCCTACCGTTTGATTGGAAATCAAAGGTCCGCATCAATTACTACAATGTTTTGCTACATTAAATATTTCGGTATTTCTATAGTATTTACTGCGGTGCTGCTGTCAGGTATTGTTTGCCCCTCACAGATCGATGTTCATACAGTGATCCTCTGCATTACAGCAGATGATCCGGATCCGTGTGTTAGTAGAACCTGTACTAGGCTACTAGCATAAAGGAGATCACAATTTTTGTATTAAATCACCTTTTGTATCATTGAATAAATGGAATCTTGTATCCTTTGTATTACAATTGTGATTAATAAATCATTGCTATTTTCCCTGTATGCTTATGAAGTGTAAATTTCATAAGTATAGGATAGCTTGTCACGTAATAATTCCTTGTCCCGGGCGTGAAACTATTGCTCATGGATGGTGTTTGTTATTATTGTCCATAGTAGTAAATGACATTAGGAACAATGAACGGAGTAGTATGCAAAGAAAAAAAAGTTATTTTGAAATTGGATAATGTTATGTACTTGCTAATAAAATTTAAAAGCTAAAATGACATGTATGTGAGAACAGAGAGAGTCTATATATCCATACATACATACATACACACACACACACACACACACACACACATATATATATATGTGTGTGTGTGTGTGTGTATACACACATATACACACACTAATTAGGCACTATGATGAAATTCCCCATGCTAATTTATAAAAAAATAAATATATCTAGCTATCTATATGGTGGACCCATATTATAACGGCTTTGGTCGAAATATTTTTTATAACCGCAAAATTCTATACACCCTACAATTTTCTATAAAGGGAGTAAAATTGAATCATATATGGCAATTATACAGAATTCGGCTACAAACATACTAATCTTTGATAAAAGGAATGTTCTTAATTGAACTTAGGTGGTGTCGTAGGGACGTCCCACCGTCCCCAATGGCCAGGCGAATAGTCAAGAAAACTAGCCCCTTCAACATACACAAGGGGTTGCAAGAGAGACGTTACCTCAATGCCTCGGCCAATCGGTCCACCACCTCGGCCTTCGCCCGAAGGGGTCCCCAGCCTGAAGGAGGTCTTCGGGCAAGACGAAGAGGGAGGTCGAGGCCCTGCATGGACAAGGAAGGTGACGAGGTGGATACCGCCCATGGAAATCCACCGTGCACCAAAGCTACCAGCGTAGGGGGGAAAATACCATGAGGCCCCTTTAGCTGTAGGGCCTTTATAGGGCACTGTTGTAATTTCCTACCTGCCAACTTGTAATGCTATAAATAGACCCTCCTGCAGATCAAATGGGCAAGGACATTTGTTTAGGACACAAATAAAATATCACTAGTTAAGTGCCCGTGCGTTGCAACAGAACCCCAAAAGAGTGTGATACATATTAGTATCGGTAGACGGGGTCCTAAACCGTGTAATAAATATCATTTTTCCTTTACACACATATAAACATCAACATTCTCTGTGTGATTACCGATGCCTCCTACAGCCTCCTCCTGTTCGTTATAAATTCACATATTACCGGATAATTAGAATGGAAAAAGGAACCAAAATCAGGGCAAATTTCGAGCAATTCCCTCGCTTTGTTCTTACCTTGGGGCCGTCTTCGCGTTTGCGAAGTCGCAGAGGCTCTCGATCTTGTCCTCCATCCTCGACTCCTTGATCCTCCACGCAAACGTTGCGGGTAGGAACAGGAATATTCAATATCAAAGTTATATTGTGTTGTACTTTATAAGTTTGTGGCTAATCAAAAGAAAAATAGAGGGGGAGAACAAGTAGCGACTCAAAAAAAAATCGTTAAGACAATATTATCATTAACAAATACTCTGTATCCGAACTTTGGTATGTACTTTACATCATGACAACATTCAATCTTAGAGCATTGCCACAGTTAACTATTTAGAGCATTAGAACCAACCTCACCTAAGGCACAAGGGAGGGAAAGAGTAACATAAATCACTCGAATATCACATAATCTTGCCAAACTATTCAACACAGTGTTTATAAAAGATGGCAAACTATTCAACACACATTTTGCACCCACGTCATCTAAATCTCTTCGAGTGTCATTCTTCAAGTCAGAACCAACATATACACACCTCGAAATTGCAACCACGAATACATATAGAATCAAGCAATGAAGAAGGCAGACACAACTGTAAGAAATTCTAAAAAAAAAATCAGCAAAGCAGCTACTGAATGAGATTTCTTGCCAAAAGTCTTACACTGCCTTATGCCTTCCCTGTTACCAATTTTCCCATATTAATCCAACAATTGTTTGCCCATTACCAACACCAGCCCCATCACCAATGAAAAAACCCGCTCTATCACATGTAGGGAGATGATAAAGGTACCACTGTCATAAAACAACGTAAAGATTTACAAGAAGTGTGATATATATAAACTTTATAGAAAAATCATAGAATGGTAACTAACCTAACAAGCATAAACAACTGTTTAAATTTGTTAGAAAGATAATACCTTGGTATCATCCAATTCATCCATGATATTCAAGCTGTAAGTCGGTTCAGGAGGTTGAACAGTTGACAAAGAAATTTCTACAACTGGATTTGGATGAGGCAGACCAAGAGATAGCTTGGGAGGCCTCTGGAAATAAGTGCACATATGACAAATTATCAAGCAATTCAATAAAAAGAATTAAGAAGTAGAAAGCATTTCCACACAGTGCAGAGTCGGCCATCAAAGTACATGGAATTCTTACATAGTCAGTGAAAGTCTCTCCAACAGTACCACATTCATCTTCTTCACGCTCAACAACAATTACAACCTGCTTGACAAAAGCCTGGTAAGTGCAAAGCTGCGAGCCCGATAATACAACCTATGAAGCAGGCACTGAGCCACTGACACATGATGCTCTAGTAAGACAAAACACCATAACAGTTGAATGTTTATAAGAAATGTCATGAACATTTCGCATGTATTATTCAGCAACCAAATTTCATGAACAATGGAGAATACTATACATGAATCAACAAACATAATCAGCAAATGTGCAATACTATACACACCCAACTAAGAGTAGACAAGAACATGAGGAAGTGAATAGAGAAACTCTAACAACCTGGCCCATTGAAATGATCAGATGTGTCCCGTTCAATTAAAAAATTACAACCAATCAGCCAAGCTAATCACCACGGATGAAATCCTATTGCCCAACCAATTGAACACCAAGCTGAAGTAAAGAAAAGTGTAGAACTATGATATTTGTTGTCTTCATTAATCACCTCAAGTAGACAAAATGCCAAATCTCATGCAAAAGTATATCAATAGAACTCTTCCAATACTACCTTCCCTATGAATCTATTATCCTTTACAAAAACACAAACCTACAAAACATAATTTCTCACTTCGACAAATCATTTAAGTCTAAAACTCTCTGCCACAAAATGCCACTCCATACCCTTCAAGTAACTGAGAGAGTAAGTGGTTAACACACCAACATACCTCATTGATTTCCTCGGACGGCTCGGTAGCAAGCAACACCATCGGAATTATCACACTAGACACCAGCTGCGGCATGCCTGGTAGCAACACGGGGAAGAATGGCACCAACAGAGGCATCGGTGCTAGAGGCGTCGACACTGCAGCCAGAGGTGAGGGATACGACGGATCTCGCCACCACCGTTCGTCCCGGGCCAATTCCCCACCATGCCAGATCGGGTCATCCACGACACTGCTGTAAAATCCTAAATTTGGAGTTCATTTGAAGCATTTAAAAATAAAAATAACCATTTTAATTTTATCGTTTAAGTTCAAGTTTAATTTGTTTTTCGAAATCAAAACAATTTAATGTGATTACTTTAGACTTCAATTAAATTCAAAGTTGTTTTATTTGGGTTCCTTGAGTTCCAAAATATTTTCTGGAATTTTCTAGGATTTTTTTAGAGTTTATTTGCTATTTCTTTAAGCTCGATTTGCTTTAATCTAATTTCCTAAATTCAGAAAATCTAGAGCCGCCATTATGAGTTAATAGAGTATTTTGATGATTAATGACAAATCTAAATATGAGACTAACTTGTTTATTAATTATGATATTATTTAGTATTATTTCGATGAAAATGTGAAAATCATAGAGGTATACACTTGACATCATATTCTTATATCTTGTTGCATTCCTCGATTCCAAAATATAGGTTGAACTCCACTAAAAGTTTAACTTGAATATGTGCATATGTTTTTGTTACGCATTTGTGTATACACACATTTAGAGGGAGTTCACTCTATGTTTTATGGTTTCATTAGTGTTGATCCATATTCTTTTTATCCACTTATATTGAGGATTTCTACTTTGAAACATATCATTTGAGTATATAAAAATTGTGCAGTTCATATATACTCATATTGCTTTATATCCAATTATTTGCAATTGTGTTATGGGACTAATGTGTATGCTAAGATGTTTTAAAGGCTTGGTCTTGAGTCATGCATTGTATTTAAAATTGTTTCTGGAAATCATTTTAGTGGAAATCGGTATGACCGTATTTGGTGAGCGGTACTACCATTGTACGGTAGTACCACGTTTTACTTAGCGTTACGTAAATTCCAAAGAGCATGTTTTGGGAGTTTTCTTCTCCATGAGAATTGGTATGACCGCATGTCTTGAGCGATACTACCGTTGGGTGGTACTACTGATGTTTACATGGTGGTACGCAATTTCTAGAGAAGGTGTTTTTCCTATTTCTTAAGTCTTTGGAATTCGGTAGTACCACACATGAGAAACGATAGTACCGGAGAGAGGTAGTACCGAAGTTTACTTGGCGGTAGTACCGCACATGATAATAATGGCTAGTTCAGAAGATTTAATACAGGTATATCTTGGTAATTAATGTCAATGATATTGTGGGACTAACATTTTCCATGAGTTGGATGAATAGGTTATGTTCCATGATGATGGAGACTTTGGATGACATTATGAGCTGATCGTCGTCAAGTTAAAGTTCAAGAAGAGGATGCATCATGTGTTGATGCATATCAAGATCCCAAAGAGAAGACCCATCATGTGTTAATAGAAGGCACGTGAAGGATGCATCATTAGTTGATGCATATCAAGACAATGACCAGACTTAAAGTGAAGATGTGCGTCATCAAGCTTTAAGAGGATGCTCAAGGCAAAGGTATAACTAGCTAAGGCTTAGGATGTGTTCCTAGTCTTTTACCGATCTTGGTGTTTGGTTGGAAGACTGGATTGCTAGTATAGGTATGCCATACTATTAAGAGTGGTCTTGTCGAGTAGCTTGAGTCTCATCATGTGTTGATAGCTCAATCTCGCTTGCTCTATCTCTTCGTGGCATGATGCTATTATTTGCAAATATGTTTTGTAAATAGTTGAGACTCATGCGTCTAATCCTTGTAGCATGTGACTATACTTTACAAATGTGTTTTGCAAATGGTTGAAGTCTATGTAACTACTCCTTGTGGTATGATCTAAGTTTGCAAATTGTTGGGATTCATGCATTTCCCTTTAGCATGGTCTAAGGTTGCTTGTTGCTATTTCTTTTGACGTGGACCATGGTTGCAACTCTCTGGTGTTGTTGTACTTTCTACATTGATCTAATTTGGTTGAGATCATGCAAATAGGTGGGTTGGGTATCCTTGAGGGGAGGAGGAGACTGGCTCGAGCGCGAGGAGGAGGAGGTTGGGCGGCGAGGCATGGCCGGCACGCGTGGAGGAGGAGAAGGCGTGGGCCGGGCACGGTGGAGGCAACGATCAGAGAGGAGGAGGCACGACACGGCTAGATAGCGTACGACAACAACCAAGGTAGGAGCGTAGCGGCGGTGGAGCTAGTCAGCCCGATCGGAGGAAGAAAGGAAGGAAGGAATGGGAAAAGAGAGAAAGAAGAAAAGAAAGAGGAAGAGAAAAGGAAGAGAAGAAAAAGGAAAGGAGGAAAAAGAAAGAAAATAAAGGAGAAAAGAAAAAGAAGATTTTATTTGAATTTTTAAAATTTTCAGGCCAAAACGGGCTACACGGGCCGGCCACAGCCCATCGAGCCAACCATGCCTGGGCCAGCTCGGCATGACCCGAGGCACCAGCGTGCCATGCCTGGGCCGGCACCCCAGCCTATGGGGCGGCACAACATGGCCCAATTAGCAGCTGGGCCTTATTGGGTCGTGTCGACACGAGCTCGTGCCGTGCCGGACCAGGCCGCCCATTTGGCCACCACTATTGTGACCCCACAAAATTGATGATAAAAAAACTACAATAGCTCTACAATTATAGTCTTAGTAGTGAACTATACGGAGTTTGACATATGACCATAACTAAGGGAGGTATGGCTTGCTTTTTATTAACACTCCGACCTTTAGAACCGCATTGCTAGTTTATATTAAGTTACACTAGCACATAATGTCTGTTAGGTGTTGTTCCAAATCGTAACACTTCTGAGTTGATCTTTTTAGGCAAGGCGAGGATGAAAAAGCACAAGCGAGGTGCTACGCATGCGCTCGTCCCACGTAGGGGTTGGGCTTTAAGCGAATTTTAGACCACAAGGCGTTACATTTTCTTACCTCCATGTCATTTTGCTTTAGGATCCATGCAGTTCAAAGAGTGCTAGTGCGGAGATTTTCTTATGATATATGTATCTAAACTATGTTATTTAAATCTATACATCTTTATATAGTATTCATTGGTTGTATACCAGTCTAAGCGTCTGGATTGTTCTCGTGTTCTTCCATCTGGTGCACCAAAAGTCCCTTTTTGTGGGGTTACAAATGGTGTGACGATGTGGTGTTGCGTAGACAATTTGGTGGAGTAGGTGGAACGACAAGTGTCCATTTGACGGAGGAGGTGGAACGACAAGTGTCCATTGTGTTAACACAACACTGAGCAAAAGATTAAATCCCACCCGATCTCGTAGGTCTTACCATCCATAAAACCTAGCCCACCTTTGATCTTCACCACTCTCTCATCCATCGCCCCTTCCTCCCCTTCCTCTTCTCTGCCGCCAACAACACTACCCCACCACCATGGATTGTGCTCCATGGCGGCATCGTCATACATCACGTATTCTAATACTAATTCACCAACAGCCACTAGAACCACCAATCTCCCCTCCGCCGCCGTGCCTCTTCTGCCATGGATTGATTCCGCACCCCATATTATATGGTACACAGTCGTTGCCCCTTCTCATCCTCCTCCCTGCCATCGCCGTTGCTACCACTTGATGCTACCCTCCGCTGCTGCTTTGGCCGACTATCCTGTCACCACCTTTTCGCCCTGCCACCGCCCGCTGGCGATGTGGTACGCTTCGGCGGATCTGAATCCAGATCTGGATAAACCGGAGAAGGTCTTAGCAGCTGGCTTCGATTAACTCCAGCAAGCGGTGTAAGTGGAATAGTCGATTTGTGCATCTAGGTTTTAGTATTTGCAAAATTACTTTTCACTAGATGAATTTGGTTGGGCGAGACTTTCCGATTCCAGCAATGAAAACCTGAAGAGGTGTGGGTTTGTCGAGCCCGGTAAGAAAGGAGGAAAGAAGGTAGGGATGGAGGAACAGATCCAGATCAGCTTTGACTTGGCAATGCATGGGCACGTAGGTAAGGAGAGTGGAAATGGAGGGGCACCTCCCCTAAACCGTGACGATATTCCCCCATCTTACCGTCCGACGCCTCGATTTCTTAAGAATTCTCCTTTTAGGCCAACAAGCGGGCCGTGTTCGCGAAAATAAGAACACCAGCAGCACAAAAGGAAGGGAGAGAGAGAGAGAGAGAGAGAGAGATCCCCAATTCCCCACTTCGATCCCTAGCTCCCAATTCCCCTCGAACTGCTAACCGAATCGATTCGATTCCCGCATGGCAGGGTCCGTCAGATTGTGGTGATTCCACGGATCGTCTCGGCGGGCAAGGTGCGCAGAGCGATGGAATCGCGCATCGGCAACAAGTTCCGCGTCGGCCGCAAGCTGGGGAGCGGTTCCTTCGGGGAGATTTTCCTCGGTTCGTGAGCAATTCTGCCTAAAGATCCCATTTTGATTCCAAAGTTCCCGTCTTTGCGAGCCTTTGATAAGTTTCCCCCCCTCTCTCTCGGGTGGGCTTCGTGTGTCTGTGCAGGTACGAACGTGCAGACCAACGAGGAGGTCGCGATTAAGCTCGTGAGTTTGCTCTATGTTTTTTTTTTTTAATCTATTTTTCGATTTTGGTCTCGATTGCTTCAGATGTGGGGCTCTAGGATGTGGAGGTCGAATTATATGCTCGATTTGGGGGAATTATGATATTTTCTCAGTTTGGTAATCATGTCAAGTGGTAGCTATGCAAATCTGACTCACTTGTTAATTTATTTCCCTGGTGCACTTGGATTGGTAATATATGGAGGTAAATTACAAAAAGGCAGTGTGGAGTACTGCTGTACTGGGGTATGCGTTGTGTGTGTTATGTTGCTGCGAAAACATTTGGGGTTCCTAATTTTTATGCTTGAGCTCTCATTCTGTCCTGCAATGCAGTTTGGTTTAGT
Organism: Ampelocalamus luodianensis; assembly: GCA_036346255.1. NCBI lineage: Eukaryota > Viridiplantae > Streptophyta > Magnoliopsida > Poales > Poaceae > Ampelocalamus > Ampelocalamus luodianensis. Next base: position 451,270 of record CM070626.1, read on the forward strand.
TGTTTTAGTTAAAGTTTTCACTGTAAAAATACGAGTTTCGAAGAGATGGAATATACAGATGCAGCGCTGCAATATACTCCATTCTGTTCATTTTTGTAGACTATAATTCATTTGCTTGATCTTTAACTGTAAGCTTGTAACAAATAGCAAATATGAATTTTATCTGATGTGATGTTATGCAATTTGTGTGGGAATAAGTCTTTTCTTTGTGCTGTTTACATCAGTGATCGTTCTGTAGGAACAGATAACACCTTTGTTGTTTCTGATGTTCTGTCCAGGAAAATGTGAAGACAAAGCATCCTCAATTGTTGTATGAGTCAAAGTTATACAGAATACTTCAAGGAGGAAGTAATATATGTGTTTTCTATTCGTTTGCTTGGTTCTACTTTGTCCAATTTCTAGTTTTTGAACAGAGGAATTAACTGACATTCCCTTCGATTCTGCAGCTGGAATTCCAAATGTTAAGTGGTTTGGTGTAGAGGGTGATTACAATGTTTTGGTAATGGACTTACTGGGACCAAGCCTTGAAGATCTTTTCAGTTTTTGTAACAGGAAGCTGTCTCTAAAAACTGTTTTGATGCTTGCTGACCAAATGGTATGATGTACTGCTAAGATCGTACTCATTATCTATATTCTTTGGTCAAATCCTACAGAGTATTGTTTCTCCATGGCAGTATTACTTTGGTCCAACTTTATTATAACTGCTTTCATTTCATCTTGTGTGCTTTTAACATCTTCTATTTTGTTAGATCAATCGAGTCGAATTTGTTCATTCCAAGTCTTTCTTGCATAGAGATATTAAGCCAGACAACTTTCTCATGGGTCTGGGAAAAAGGGCAAATCAGGTAATATTTATGTTCCCTTGGTCTGCTTGTATTTATGGATCAATTGCAGGTGTTGTACTTATCTGTATCTTTCAATCTCTCTGTAGGTTTATGCCATAGATTTTGGACTTGCAAAGAAGTACAGGGATACATCGACACACCAGCACATTCCATATAGGTAAAGATGCCATTGCTGATCTACTTAAAATAGTAGTTGCTGTAACTTTTCATCTTTCTTTTCCACATTATGAGAATTGAATGCATTCCATAATATATGTCAGAGTTACTGCTGTTCTTCTGATGCTGCCACAATGGGTGGCATAAGTATTTTATGTTTATGATGCGATCTTTGTACCAATCGACATTAAAATTAGTGGACAATCTATTCTTAGTGTTATACAACAGTACAACACTTCCAAATCAAACATATGACATTTGTATATTTAATCACAGAGAGAACAAGAACTTGACAGGAACAGCAAGATATGCAAGTGTAAACACCCATCTTGGAATTGGTAAGTTTAGAGTGTTGGATATGAACTTCTTTATTCAGTAGCAGTACATAGATTGGAGGCATGTAGTGTGTAGCAGTAGGCATGTAGTGTTATTTGTTCCTAGTAAGCTTCTCTTACTGTTCCGTGTATCTTCCTGTTTGGATATCTTAATTTGATTTTATGCTTCTCCATAGAACAAAGCCGGAGGGATGACATGGAGTCTCTTGGATATGTACTGATGTACTTCTTAAGAGGAAGGTTGTTTAACGTAACCTCATGCAATTTCTTCTTGCATCTCTGCCTCTTTGGTATACACTTCATTAATGCATGGTGTTGTTGCTGTCAGCCTTCCATGGCAGGGTCTAAAAGCTGGGAACAAGAAACAAAAGTACGAGAAAATCAGCGAAAGGAAAATTTCTACTTCAACTGAGGTAACATGTTCTTCTCTGTAAACTGCATTTTCCACGGACATATTGGGTTTTTAATCGTATTATCTCAATTTTAGGCCCTCTGTCGTGGATATCCTACTGAATTTGCATCTTACTTCCATTACTGCCGCTCACTGCGCTTTGAAGATGCACCAGACTATCAGTATCTGAAGAGATTGTTCAGAGACCTTTTTATTCGAGAGGGTTGGCTTACTGTTTGCATGTTTTAAATATGCTCAATATTTAATTTAATGACTAAGTAATGTTTATATATCTTAATGCTGCAAAATGCTACCTTTGAAAAACTCTTGATAGAGCAATTTTTTTATGTGAAGGCTTTCAGATTGATTATGTTTTTGACTGGACAATTCTTAAGTATCAACAGTCACAGATAACCAGTGCTCCACCGCGTGCCATTGTCTGTACAATGCAACTGCCTCTCCCTTCTTTCTTCAATGCGTGTGCACATGGGGATTTATGTCTGACTATTTGCTCATGTACTCTTATGTTAGGCACCGGCAGCAGGACAAAGCTCCGGGATGGCTCCTGTGGCAAATAATAATAGACAATCAGGTATACATCTATCTCATGGTGGATTGTACAGTAGCTGCTTAGTTCTTTTGACATAAGATAAATTGTAGGCAGTTCTTTTTTTTTATATATATATAAACTGTCAATTTGTGATCATATAAATATTCAATTCTTTTTTAAAACAATTTATCAATCTGTAGTATATTGAAGTATGGACTCTTTAAGTAACCTGATGGTATTTTCCTAAAAAAAAAGAAGTTGACTGTGAATGAGTTACAACCAGGTTGCTGATTACAAAATTTTACTAATAACTGGAGAGTAGGAATCAAGCTCATTACCTGGTCCTTTGGTCTTTTAAGTCAAGTTAATTAATTGTATTTCTGGAAAACATTTAAATAGTAATCAAATAAAAATACAGATGGATGTCCATTCTACTGTTTTGTCAACCTTTGAGATTGGTTGTTTCCATAAAGTTCGGTCTTGCCAATTTTCAAGTTTGCTAGGTCTTTCTATGTGGTCTACTGAATTGATGTAGCTCGATCTACTGAATTGATGTAGCTACCGAAGAGGGAAGGGGAAGTGGCTGGTCAGACATGGATAAAATGCGGCGTCAGGTTCCACCTCCAGCTATAAATGCAGGCAGCCTTGCCAAGCAGAACTCCCCTGTTGGACATGATCAATCCACTTCGAAAGATGCTGTGGTGAGTTATTAGGGCTTTTGTGTTGTCTGATGTTGCTAGTGTGATCACAAAATAGGCTGACCGCAGAAGTGTTTCTGTATATATAATTGCTCTGTAATATCTGACCTTAAATGACATGTAGTTCTCCAGTTCGACTTTTTTGGGACGGTCAAGCGGATCCTCAAGGCGACCTGCTGTCTCTAGCAGCCGAGAACCAAGCACTGACGCTGACCAGTCGCGTAGTCGTACAACAGATGCAAGCCCAGGGGCATTCCAAAGATCTGCAGCTCCGCGGTGGAGTCCGCAGATGGTCGACTCCTCCAACACCAGGCGTTCGTCTTCTGGCAGGCATCCAGCGTTAGGCAGACATCCATCTAACGCTAAGAACTATGAGTCCACTATCAGGGGCATCCAGGGCCTACATTTCGACGGTGATGACAGGATTCAGTACTAAATTGTCTCAAACCTGACAGTGTATCATGACTGCCCCACCTGTCTCCATGAATCGCTGTCTGCTGAAATGGAAGTACTGAAGACCGCAAATAAGAGGTTTGGTTGGGTCTAAGCGACTGTGACTCATAAAAACAGCGACTGTGACTCATAAAAACTGTGTCGTGGACTCATGGCAGTGCTTAGTCTCTTTGTACAGGTTCCCATTTGTTTTCATTGCGCAGATAGATGCGGCATTAGTCCCTTGAATCATGTTGTATTTGGAGAGATTTCTGCAGGTTCGCATGTCTTGTGCTTCTTTGGAATTCAATGGTCGCTTGGGAAAGTTAGGAATGCTTTTAAGTTTAAACATTCGGGAGAGGTGCCTGTCCTCTTGAAACTTAGTTCTGCGACTGCTGTGTGGATGCGCTGTGAGACTTAGAAGACAATTATGCTGCCTGTGGCAAAGCTGAAAAATTGTTAATGTGATGTTATGAGCATAGAAGAATGTAGAGCATAATGTGGTGAATTTTAAACTAATGCTGTTGCTAATAATCTTCTAATACTGTACATACTTCAGAGAGAATATATTGTGCGTTTATCTTGAGATGGTCTAATTTTATATGCTATGCCATTGTACGAGGAACTTTCCTCTAGATCTGGAGATGCGTCCCGCGTTAGCCATGAGCCATGACGAAGGCCAACCAACTGGTCTGGCCTGGTCATTGGCAGAGCAGTATGAGAGTCGGTAAAACGACCGATCGTTCCAATGGAAGCTTTGTGCTTTAGCTCAATGCTGTCGTAGGTGTGGACTCATCTGCCACGATGCCTTATCTTGTTTGAGGATTAATAAAACGGTTTTGCTCAAACATAGCCGCCTTTTAAAAAAATCTCACACGATTTTCTCACTTTTGGATCGCCCGTGGAGATTCGTACTAGAGGGATTGTTGTCTTCTTCACCAGTCGGCGGCGGTAGTGTTTTCTTCACCAGACACGCGGCTGTGGGACAGCGACGGGCGGTTCCTCAACGTGGTTGACGGATCCAGTGGTGAGGCGGCGGCGGCGGCGAGCCGCCGGAGGGGCGGTGTCAGCGCCAAGGGTGGCGCCAGCAGCCGTGGTGGGAGGCAACAATGGCGGTGGGAGGTGATGGTTGGCGGGCCTCGATAGCGCTGGTGGCGGCGCCGGCAAGCGTGTTTGGGGTGGGATCACTGAGATTTAAGATTTTTTTTTCAGCAACTTTTAATAAAAACAAAATAAAGTTATGTCTTTTGACCTGCATGTGCCTTGAGATTTGCCTCCGGGAAGACCGAAAGCGGCGGCTGCTGTTTCATCCACATTCCAAGTTCGTCGTGGTAACGTCTCTGTCATGGTCAAACCTCAACTTTCTTAAACACTCTTCGTACGTAAGGGTAGATTCCGCACAGAATAGGTAAAAGAAGAGATGGACAAGTTCGTCGCGACTCAGGAGGTGTTGGCTTACTGATTCAAAACACAAGATGAAACGTACGGATATAATATAAGTTCTTCGGCTTGAAACGACTCTGCAAAGAACACTCTCTGTTCAGAAGCAGAAGAAAAGAATAATTCAGACTGTACATATCGCTGGCTCTTTACACTCGTGCATGAAGGTTCATGCACTTGGGTTGGGGGGGTCCTGGGAAAAAATTGTCATGCCTCAGTCTCTCTCTGGTGTAAGTTGTAACCATCTTCTGATCTTCAGCGTCACTTATGCTTGGGGAGCGTGAGGTGCACCGTCGGCGTCCGGATGCCGAGGCACTGCTGCTTCAGCGGCCGAACGCTGGGGCTGGGCATCATGCCCATGTACTGCACCCGCGGCGACAGCCTGACCCGCGGGCTCGGCCGGGGAGACGGGATCGGCACCTTGCTCGCCGGCGCCGCCTTCGGTGACAGGTTCACCTGCTCAAGAGCCTTGCTCTGGAGCTCTGCCGGGTAGTCCCGGACGCAGCCGATGCGTGCGCCGGCGCCGGTCGTCCATTTCACCGACGGCCGGCTGCCCAGCTTCGGCGCCGCCGTCGTTTCCTCGCTGCCGTCGGTTTCCTTCACCTCAGGCACCTCAGTTTCTGCGTTGATGCTTGGAACCTCGCCATGTGTTGCCTCTGTGGGCTTCTCAGCCCCTTGTGATGGCTCGTCCGTGGTCTTGTTGAACGACGGGTACACGTCGTCGTCGACCGAACATCTCTGAAGATTCAAGACAGTATTTATCAGACCAACATACAAGAAAATAAATGTTGAAGTAATCGGTAATGCCTTTGTTGTAATGTGGCCGCGCGTGTAATGAAAAAGTAAGCTTACCTCGACGTTGGTCAGATCAACATTGTTCTCCTCCAGGAAGCTGATGAACTCGTTGAAGTTCTCTTCGGTCGGGAGGTAGTGGCCGCTGTATGGCCAGATGGCCTGAAAGAGGAATCAATCGTTCAATGCTATATTGCTATTGCATGACTTACACGATGAGAAGCTACCCAGGCAACTGCTTATATACCTTAAGAACGCCTTCTTTGGCAACCAGCCTTCCAGCCGCTGAAGTAGCTCCACCAGCCTGGAAACTGGAGTGCTGAAATTGTCCCTTCTTCTTCTGCTCATCAGAGATCGATCAAACAAACAAACAAAAAAAAGGACTTTAGGAATGATCCGTCATATATGAGTGACTATCATAGGGTCATACTCATACATGCAAAAAGAAGATGAGCGTGAGGCACCGAAAGTACCTGACCGACGTACAGTGACCTGGTTGTGCTCAACACAAATATCCATTTGGAGTCTTCAGTGGTGTTCACAAGAACTCCGCTTTGTCTATACATTAACCTCCCGTCTTCCACAATGACTTCATAGGCAGCCCTCTCGTTCTGTAATGCGACGAAAGCAAAATTAACGGCTTTAGATAAATTATTATCAATACACCAATTCCGCAGGTCCAGTTATTCAGAGAGGAAAAAGAAAGAGGTTCGAGAGGAGGGCCACGTACCATTCCGAGGTACGTGATCAATTGCGAATGAAGCTTGCTTCTCGGACAGGTTGGATGATGTATCTCCCTTCCGGCTCCAATATCCAACCTGACGACATCACAAAGCAAAGGATTCTCAGCAAAAGGGTACTACTACTCGAACACAATTACAGAAACAAAAATGGGAGCAACAGTAGTGCAGTTGTTTCAGACAGCTATGACACATTGTTAAGTGGATTACTTACCAGTAGAAGAATGGTTCTGTGCTGGAACTCTGGAACCAGATGTCGTAGTAGAGATGCAGATTGTGCCCGTAGCGATGGCACGGGTCGATCTAGAAGAGCATCAAAGACATCAGCAAACAGATTAGAATCCTTGCAGTAAAGATCGACCAGAAAGAAGATAGAGACTGAGCTAGCTAGCTGTTTGGGGGGCGATTAATTAGGTAGATGCATGCACTAATGAGAGCTTACTGCTTCGAGCCAATGGCGGAGTGCGAGTTTCTGGGCCTTGTCGTCCTTGGACAAGCCCTTGCCGACCTTGGCGATCCGCTTGCCGGCCCTGACCCAGCGGGACGCCGGCGTCTCCTGCTTCTCCTCGCGGAAGAAGGAGATGGACTTGCGGTCGAGGGAGGCCGAGTCGTAGAGCTTCCACCAGAGCTCCTCGATGACGATGGCGCAGTCGGCCATGCTCCGGCGCGTGCGGTGGCCCTTGAAGACCTTCTGCACCTTGGTGGCCGCCTCGTCGAGCTCGCGGCGAGGCCTCGGGGAGCAGAACGTTTCGGCGGGAGTGAGAGGAGCATCGGGCCTGCATCTTGGAGACGCAGAGGCGATACCAGTGATAGCAGCGGCCATGCTCCTGCAGGTGGGGCTCTGGAGCGCGAGCCTTCCCGGCCTGGCGCCGTTGATGCGGCGGACGGGCGACGGCGGGGCCTCCCGGGTGTTGAAGCTGAGGAGGTCCCTCTGGAGGTTGGTCGCTGTTGCGATCTTGTTGGAGGAGTTGGTCCTGAGCATCTTCATGGGTCCCATGGGGATGGCAGCGTCCTCCCAGCTGGGGCCGAGGAGCTTGGGCGAGGCGGCATTCCTGTCGATCCCCGTCGGCGAGCTCAGAGTCATGGATCGATCTCAATTTATCCTTGCCGGTCGCACTGCTCGCGTCGAGTGCCAAAGAAGGGATCGTGGAATTTGGGGATTGCCTGCCCTGGCTGCCAAGAAGAAACGCGAATTAAAGCCACAGGAAGATGGAGCAAGGAAGAAAAGCTCAGAAACCAACCACCAAGAATCCAACTTTTCCTCAGAAGCAGAGCAGAAACTGCACGAGGAGGAAGAAGAAGAAGAAGGTGGAGTTGATTAACGAATTGTTGGGACGTACCTGAGGTGCGACCGTGCGAGGAGGAGTAAAACTAGGACAGAAATGGTTTGGTCTTGGAATCAAGGGAGATGGATGGATGGATGGATGGAGACAATTAGGGAGACGAATGTGCGGGGGTATATATAGATGGATGGATGCAGCGCAGCGATGGAGACGGAGGAGCGATGGTAGTACGGCGCGGCGATAGTGGCGGCAGCAAGTCGATGTCCGAGTCCAAGTTTGCAGGGTGCTTAGCCAGCAGCAACTAGTCAAGTTTACTTACTGGAGGTGGGTGGTGGGTGATGGGATGGCGCGCAGGGCGGGTTGGGTTGGGTTGGGTCGGGTCGTTGATCGAGTCGCGGACGCAAGCAACTTCCCTCCCGGTAAAACCGCGTGCCCGCGCGAGTCGCCTCTTCCTTCCCTTTCCTCTGCATTTTCTCTCGCTCGCTACGCTAGCTACTAATTTGTCTTGTCAAACACGCTACTCCAGGAGCAGAGCAGAGCAGTACAACAGGACGGACGTCCCAGCATCTCTATCCGGCACCGCGTCATCGCCAAATCTTGGTCCCCTCCTCCTCCTCCTCGTTCTTTTTTACAAAACTAGTGGGCTTCCGTCATAATTTGTAGGTGACACGGTAAGGGACTTACCCTCGGCCCCAAACGCGGTAGGCCACCTGTCTCATATAGGGGCGTGGCAAAAAGATGAGAGACAAGAGAGAGAGAGAGAGGAAAGAAAAAAAAATCGGATTTCTTTTTATAAAAAATCCCAAAATTTCAAAAAAAAAATTACATGAAGATCCTTGGAGCATGAATAGATTTAATAAAATATTTTTGAATTTAATTGAAGTTTATTTTTTTCATTTAAAATGTTTTTCATAAATTATAGAAAAATTATTATTGTACACCGCGTTAGGAGTATTCATATAAAATTGTATGATTTTTTAAACTCATTTACTATATTTTAAAATGCTTACAAACAGCGCGGAAATTCTAATCGGCTTAAACCCTAATTCCCACCCAAACCCTAATCCTGAGGGAGGGGGACACGTGGCGGCGGCACAACGGTTGTGTGGCAGCGGCGCGTGGCGGGCGCGGAGCGCCTCTGTATGATGGCTGTACGGACAGGACGTTATTTTTGTTTAAAAAAAAGTGACAATACGGCCAATTCTTCCGCATTTCGTTAGTCGTAGAGTATTGTAGATAAAGACAGCTAATGCAGGTTTTCAAGAAACTATTTTTAAAGTGCATTTTTTTTAATCGCACTGCACGCTGCATCCAGCGATCACGGTCGGGAGTGCACATTTATATATTGCACGTAGTCGATCGATCGATCGATGAACGAATAAACAAACGCTCGCTGTGCCTATCGAAATCGAATGTGCGTGCATGTTGTGAGGCTGGACCGTTGCGAGCTGCGACCACCCGAATCAATCAATGAATGCACCGGTGGAAAAAGTGGGTAGGACGTCGCACCAATATCGATGCACACCTGACGGCAATCGGTTTGACTTTTCTAAATCGGCCAGCGCGCGACGAGCTACCGCGGAGTTGAGTTATGGCCGTAATAGCAATTTTTGTTATTTTTCGATGCCAATACTAGAAATAGTATCATGAAGTTGCCGGCGCTCGACACCTCGCTGAGTCCGGTCCACTGTTATTTTTGCCATTTCCCGTCATCAATGCCTGAAATAGTATCATGAAGCTGCTGACGGACTCCTTCCCTACGCGCTACGTGGCAAAGTCGAGCCCTGGGCCGGACCTAGCTCGTGGCTTGGCCATGATTTTAGCTAACTGAGCTCAAGTGAGAACACTGGTGAAGGGTGATGATATATGAACAATGCCGATACATTGGTAACATTGGTTGGGAAAACCTGCTAAAATCGATACGTGATAGCAAGGTTACAAAATAGCACAGTGGATCAGTTGCATCTGATCATTATAGCAGAAGCTTAATCACAATATCTAAAGTGAAGAGAGTGCTATTTTGCACCCTTTTTAAACCCAGTGTACTCTATATTGATGTGCCTCTCTGAAGACCCGTACTTCTTGGAGCTTAACTATTTAACTTTGAGAAAGTAAAACCAAAAAACGATGGATATCAGGAATCGAGTCTCGATTATCAAGATTCAAAAGATCGAAAACATTTGTCATGCTAGTTCGCTCTTACCTAATTACAAAAGGTCGTCAATTCACCCACAATTGTTTTTCTGCCTAACATTGTGAAAACAACATTAAGTGCAGTTGCTGCAGTACGAAAAAAACGACCATTAATTCATTCATTCATGCTTAAGTCGCGATCAGACTCGCAATCAATCAACAAACCGCTACTGCGGGCAATCTAGAAATGCCAAGGTTTATTACCAGATGTCTTCTTCTTTTTTTTGTGGTCAGAATTCGAGATATATGTTCTCTTGATTCCTGGTCAACTCCGGATTATTCAAGCACTTGTTTCTTAGGGAATTAAGGGTACGCGTGTGATTAAAATTCGAGTAAAAAAAAAAGATGTATTCCCATTCCCCATCTGGTCGGTCGTATATGGAATCGTTCAGCGCGAGAGCAATGGACGACTAGCTAGCATTATCCGAGTTTCTTTCTTTCTTTTGTTCTTTAATTAATTCCCTGAAGACTATATATCCAAGTTTCACATAGCATCACCCTTAATTTCCCTGAAGACATATACACGTTCATCAGGAATTTTCTAGCTAGCTAGGAGCCCTACCTAACACTATATATTAGTATACAGGACAGGACGTACGTACGTACCTGCAGCAATTTGCATTATACATTACGTACGTAGGGACTAACCCATGCATCTTCCAGTAATTAAGGGTGAGCAAATTAATATATATATATATATATATATATAGTACGAATATCCGAAGATCTTAACTTGAACGCTGTGATATATAATACCAGCTCTAGTACTAATGCATGCGTACGTGTATGCTTTCGATCGTCACGCATGAATGTATATATGTACGCCCCATTAATTTACAATTGGCAAGGTCACGCCTACGAATTTACCTGGAGATTTCTGCCACGGCAAACACGTACGTACGCACGTAAAGGCTGCTTGGATTCTTTTTATAAGGAAAACAAACAAAAAAACAGTTAAGCTGGCTTAATTGGATCTGTCCATGGTCATTAAACCATCTACTAGCTAGAGCATAAATTGATTGTTAACTGGCTTGACTAGATGCATGGTTTATGCATGAATGATGACTGAATTAATTGTTAGGTACGTCGCCATCTACTAGACCAGAGTAGTACTCCATAACCATAAACCATCGTCAGAGCTTGCGGACTTCAATTTTTACCCCGGTCGCCGTACGTCTTGTCCGGTCAACTCCAGCCTAGCTAGCCTGATTTGTACAGTGACAGAAAGCTAGCTAAAGCTAGCATGCAGTACATAATTAAGCAGTGCTATGGCCAGTACTGCTCCTAGTTTTTTTTTCCTTTGTTTTTGTTAGTTTTAAGTTGTCTAAAATTTTCTTAAATTTAAGTAATTTATTGTGATCATTAGATTTGTGTAGAGATTGGTGTGTCATATAATTAGATATTGATCATAATAAGTAACTTAAACTTAAAAAATTTCAAACAACTATTAAATAGACAGTCCCTTTTTTTTGTTTTTTTTTCTCGAACAACATTACATACATAAGTTACAACGGAAAAAAAAAGTGACTTTAATTACAACGACCAATCGATCGAGTACTAGCTAGCTAGGTACGTAGCAGATCGATCGCGCGAGATCCGTGCGGTGCAAGCAATCCGAGTTGAGTTTGCGTTGCGTTGCGCTAATTAATCCCATATATACGTCAAGAAGAAAAGAAGAGAAGCATACGCCTGGCGGCGAGCGAGCGACCGCGTACTCGATCCATCCATCTTCGCCTCTTCGATCAGGATTCAGGGGACTGCTGTGCTGCAACAGTGAAGCCAGGCATGCATTCAGATTCAGCTAGCTAGCGAGCTCGATCAAGGGGATGCATTCAGATTCAGCATTCAGCTAGCTCAATCGAGGGGCGGGATGCATTCAGATTCTGCCAGCTAGCTAGCTTAATCAAGGAGATGCATGTACTCCATACAGTAGTGCTCCTACGTAGTATTAGTAATGTCAGTGTCGTGCTCACTGAGTAAGTTGGTTTGACAGGCGAGCGCGCAGCCCAACGGCAGTAGCTAATGATCCTACAAAGTAGCTAACAACGTCTGGAGAAAATGACGGAAGTGGCGCAGGCTGAGCAGGAGCTGGACGTACCATGCATGCGGACGTGATCAGGAGCATGCAACGGCGTGTAATTAACGGATTAGGGAACCGAATCACGCGCTCCAACATGGGGAAATTCTCAGCAGCCGGCGGTTCCGTTAATTTTCTTCTCTGCCCAGTTGAAGGCTGGTTTGCTCCGCGGCCCACGTACATTATTTGACTCTGGGCCTTGAGGCGCAAAATCACAGATTTTGTCGACTCCGATCACTGCTGCTCTTCTTCCTCTTCGTCGTCTTCTTCTATACGCCGAGGAGGGTTCTGATCAGCCTCTTCGTCCATGGCCTGGCGGCTCGCCCTCTCCAAGGTCTGCCCCTTTCTTTCTTTCTTTCTGTACCCCCCTGCAAGATTCTGTCCTGCGCGTTTCCTTCGATTCGCGGTGCGGTTTTGCCCACAAAGATTCCATCTTGGAGCTGGATTACCCACGACTAGCGGTTGGTTACATTACATCAGGGATGTGTCGCCTTCTTGACGAAATCTTGGGACCTGCAGGGAGGAGGTTGCACCCGTTACAAACCAGGGTTTAGGAGGTTGTTCGCGATAGTCGGCAAATATATATGTGCCCTGGATCTCATAGCGTTTACTCTGAAACTAATTTCGGTTCCAGTCCAAAGGAAGATAAGGCCTTGCTTGCTGAATCTTGTGCAGTGGAGAATCTTTTATACGTAACAATACTCCACTGTATCGCTGAAATTTAGGTCCCGAGGTTGAATTTTGTACGTAATTTGAGACGTATTTTTCGCGTGTGTTTGTGACACAGGCTGCAAGGCATCGACCAGCAAGTGCGATTTACAATGAGCTAGCGGCTTCCTTTCCTTTCAGGGCACCCACGAATGGTACTGGCACGGTTCCTTCTCTCTCTGGGCAAAGTATGGCTTCCAAGGGTAAATGGTGCACAATATTAATTCCTTTTAATCAGACAGATGCTTTTCTTGTGTTTTCTTTCTGTGTAATATGTCCTATCGCATATTCTAGGCCTTGTGGTTTTAGTGCTGCCATATGCCTCGTGGAGGAAGTTCCTTTGTTTTCCTTGTTCCTTTTGTAAACTGTGTTGGGTGCTTAATGCAGGTAGTGTGCTTAGAAATTTGCACGTGTTCCTTTTGTAAATTGTTTTCCTTGTACCTTTGTTTGTGCTGATCTTCAATATATTCATTATTGAGTATTTGTTTCCTAGCTAGTTGTGTTGAACCAATCTTCATCTTGTCGTGCCAGGATATTCCTTTTTTTTACTAGAGATTTACAGATTCATTCCCCCTTTTTTTGTATGAAGATGTGCAAGTTCTCTGAATTTAACATATATTTTCTACTGCAGATTTACGTTCTGATCCTTAGATTTTATTGTTCAGCATGAACTGTTGTCATCGTGTCCTTACTGCTTTTGCATTTTGCTTTTTTACTTCTGTGTGTGTGCTCTTATCCAGTAACAGATTAATTCATCCTTCTTACTAGTTAAAATTATTGTGTTTTCCCCGTAAATGCCCGTCATTTATTTTAGAACTTTTGGTGAATGGATGATCACATGAAATTTTCTATGCAGGAATCGCTAGTTCAGCAAGTGAGGAAGAAAGCCGTAGTGGTATTCCAGCACTACGGAGTGTTGGTCGGCTGACAAAAGATGGTGCTCTTGGTGCTGCTAGTGCACCTATTCACACGGTGACAGCAAAAACAGGTCAATTTAAGGAGCTGCTTTGGCGTACCTTCCGAATCATTGCACTTACCTTCCTTCTATGCATTTGGGCATATATTGAAGGTAGAGGAATTAGTAAAGGTATGTTATTTTGAAGTAGGATGACTATGTCTTGATCCTGAATCAGTTTCAGCAGTAATTCTTGTTGACTTTCAATTGTATATATATAGACCTTTGTTTGGATGAAGAGGTTCAACCAAGCATGAATTCGAGCACAAAATTCAGCGATGTCAAGGGAGTTGATGAAGCTAAAGCTGAACTTGAGGAAATAGTGCACTACCTAAGAGATCCCAAGGTGAAGTTCTATCAATCATGTGCTTTCATTCACCAGCGATTAGGAAAAGATAAAACGGCTAGCTTATTTAAAGCAACAATATATCTATCCCAACAGCGCTGCTAGGGCAAACATGTTGTGTTGTACTGAAATTTCAGTGCAGTTAGGATCAAACTGGCTGGTCTCAACATTCTTATCACGGGCATAGGCCCTGGCCCCCAGCCGGCACTTCAGGAGACACGGTGCAGCAGGCATCTATTTAATTAGAGTTTGAGTCGATCACAATCTATTAGGAATTGAGTTAGATTCGTTATAGATAGGAATATTATTACTTAAGGGCCAAGTAAGTCATCCCTATAAAAATGATATCATGTATCAATTATCAATCAAGCAATGAATAATGAAGAAATATTCCTAAGTCCCCAATCTCTAGCTCCAGTCTCTCTCTTGGTCGGCTACTCTAGGTATGTTCATCTCCCCCAATCGGTGCCCTCTTTCATCTAGTACCGTTCGACCGTAAGTCGTCGCCGTCCGACCTCCCTCGAGCGGATGTTTATCCCATTATGAACTAACTACGGTTCATGACAATTCTAATCAATCTTTGTTCGGATTTTTTGGAATCTCAGAAGGAATTGCAATTACCACCTAATTTACTCACCCTATTCTTCTAGCAATATCCTTCGTGGCCTCGTTGTTTAACTTGATAACTTCACTTCCAGGCTCTCCTGGATCTCCATTTAAACCTTTGCGCCACTTTATTTCGTAGTCGTTGTTGTGCCATATCAAATAAAGCACTATTGTTTTGTCATGACTTTGTGCTTCCGCACTGCTTTCTTAAGGCTGAGTTTAATCTAGAGTTTTGCACTGTAAAAAGATATGTCGAATCGCTCCATGTTATACATACATATATATTCATATGCACCTTTCATGCTTTCCAGCGTTTTACATGCCTTGGTGGCAAGCTTCCAAAAGGTGTTTTGCTTGTCGGGCCACCTGGCACAGGAAAAACCATGCTGGCAAGGGCTATCGCCGGGGAAGCCGGCGTTCCTTTCTTCTCGCGCAATGGTAGTGAATTCAACGAGAGGCTTGTGGGTGTTGGGGCTAAAAGAGTGAGGGACCTCTTCAATGCAGCAAAGAAGCGACCTCCTTGTATAATATTCATTGATGAAATCGATGCGATTGGTGGGAGCAGAAACCCAAAGGATCGGCGGTATGTGAAGCTGACCTTGAACCAGTTGCTTGTTGAGATAGATGGCTTTAAGCAGAATGAAGGGATCATTCTAATTGCAGCAACTAACTTCCCTCAGTCACTAGATAAAGCCCTTGTTAGGCCTGGGCGTTTTGACCGTCATATTGTGGTTCCAAATCCAGACGTTGAGGGCCGACGGCAGATTCTGGAGATTCACATGTCAAAGGTAATCCTATATTCCTATATCCCAACCATTTCTGTTGTAACGCTTGACGGGCTCTCCACTCTAGACAGTTGGCTTCACCTTTTCTCCCTGAACTGCAGGTCTTAAAGGCCGACGATGTGGATCTGATGATCACCGCAAGGGGAACACCTGGATTCTCAGGTGCCGACCTTGCAAACTTGGTGAATGTAGCTGCTCTTAAGGCAGCTATGGATGGGTGTGATGCCCCTTTTTCTCCCCCCTTCCCGGGTCAACCCTCGCCGGGGCCCCCTTCGTTCTCCCCCCGTCAACCCCCTTGCCCGGACCCCCTCGGTTTGTCCGTCGCGCCGTCCTCGCACGCACGCCGTCGAGCCGCCATGATGCCCTCCGTCGCCGCGCTTCGCGCCCGAACGCGCCGCTCGCCGGACCCTCTCCTCGCGCGGCTTTAAAGCCCCCCGCGCCTTCTCCCCTCGTTCCTCCCATTTCCACCCTTCCCCATCCCCGAGCAAGAAGAAAAAGGGAAGGAGAAGAAGAGCCGAACCCTTACCTCGCCGTTGCCGCCGCCGTCGTCGCCTCCGTTGCCGTGAGCCTCGGGACTCCCTCCGGTTGCTTTCGCCGCCGCCCCCGAGCCCCCTCCTCTTCACCGCGCGCCGCCGCTTTCCCCCCTTCCCCTCCGGCCGCCGCCTCCTTTCCTCCCGCGCGCGCCACCGCCGCCGCCGCTCCTCTCCCCGTGCGCGCCGCCGTCGCCGCCTCGTTGCCGTGAGCCTCGGGACTCCTCCGGTTGCTTCGCCGCCGCCCCGAGCCCTCCTCTTCGCGCGCCGCTTTCCTTCCCCTCCGGCCGCGCCTCCTCCTCCCCGCGCCGCCACCGCCGCCGCTCCTCTCCCGTCGCGCCGCCGCCGCCGCTCCTTCCCTCGCCCTCCCGAACCCTCCCTTTGAGGCGCCGCCGGCCGCGCCACGCGCGTCGCGTGTATACGTTTTGGCCCAAGGCATGGTGGGCCAGAAAGTAGCTGGGCTGGTTTCTTTTGTTTTTATTTGATTTTCGATTTCTTTTTCCTTTTTTTTATTTAAAAGTGAGGCTTCTAAAATTAATAACTCCCACATTTCAACTCCAAAAATTATGAAATAAATTTCTAAAAATTTCTAAAATCAAGATCTTGCTAATGGCATAGGTCTTGTTCAATTTGGAGTTCTTTGTGTATTATTGTGTATTTATTAGTCCTTTTGCTGTTGTGTCTTTTTAGGTTGCCATGCACAGATTTCGGAGAGGCAGGAGACCTCCACGTCGATCAAGGACAAGACTACTCGGACTCTCTCCCTACAACCAAGGCGAGTCAATACTTTGATCATATTGAGCCTACATTTTATGCAAATTATATTCCTTTAAAATAGCAAATTGCATGCTTTAATTCTTAAAACAAATGTATGTTAAAGCTTAGGGTAGTTAATACCCATTTGTTGAATAATTAATTATTATGCCATCCTTGACAACTTGAATACCTTAATTCCATTGTCACCCTAGTAACTATATGGTAATACTAGCTATAGGTTGTACTTAGCGACATGCTAGACTTGCTTAAATCCAGGACATTAAATGTCCTAATCATCATCATTTCAAACATAAAATGATTTGGCGGTCATTGGGTAAATGACCGAGATGGTTGAATTGTTGTATTTTACATCTCAAAACCCTAAATCGCTAATACCCGTGCAGGCGGATGGTAAGATGGTGGGTGCGGATGTAGCACGAGAATGGTGGGAATGTGGTTGAGCCGTCCGGACATCCCTAAGGACTTAATCTTGTCACGACCTCACCTGTATAACAAGTACAACCACAAGTCGCAACAAATCGCGACTTGGCTTAGTACATTTATCAAATCCTCGAAAATCATCTCACCGGAGGGTTAAAGGAGGCACAAGCTCGGGTATGTCGGGCTTGGATGGGACACCGAGTCAAGGGTGAAGTTCGCGATCGCCGAGGTGTAGCCACGCGCCGATCGCCGAGGTGGACATCCCGCAGCGATATGGGCATAACCCCATATGGGTGAGACGAGGAAGGCGAGATATTTAGAAAAGTTATTGTGACAACCTCTCAACTACACGACTACGGAATCGTGTAGGGCAACGAGTTAATTGTCTCTTGTGGGTAAAGTGTACAATCTCTGCAGAGTTACAAAGCTGTTTAAGCAGTACTGTGCCTACTGGTCAAAAGCGGACATGGGAACTTAACTTGAGTTAGTTCTATTTAAAAATTTCCTTTGTGGGTGGTATGAAAATTGTGGCGGGCTCACCTAGCCTCGAGATTGGTTATTCTGGGTCTTTGTACGAGTGTCGTTTAGTGGTGGATGCAACCACAATCAAAATAAGCATGAAGGTGGAGGTAACCTCTGCTGATACAAATATTGCACAATTTCTCTCTTTAACTAAAATGAAATTGGTTAAAAATGCTAAGTGCTAGGAACTTATGATATTTAAAAAGTATTGCTTTCGCAAATAAAAGAACCGAGCCATCCTTGTAAGCCTTGCATGTATATCATTGCATTGTGTATTGGCTCGCGAGCACGGTAGTTGTGCTCATCCTCGCTCTCCCCCAAACCCTTCAGATGACGCTGATGGAGGAGACTATGCTTACTACGAGGAACCAGAAGTTGACGGACAAGGAAACGATGAAGAGTAGTCTAGGATCTGTAGTCTAGGCCTCGACGCAGTCTAAGTTGACTCGTTGGTACTTGCGTACAACCGATATTACCCGGGTCCTTGGGTAATATCAGTCGTACACAGGGTGCCCCAGTCGCTTGCCTGTGAAGAGATGAGCTCTACCCTTTTGCTTCCGCTACCGTAATCGGTGTTCGTATTGCGCGCGCGGAGGCCGCGCTCGTCCGATCAGCGATAGGGCGGCGAGGCGCAGAGAAAGGCGGCTCGACTCCGATCCAAGCGGACAGCGGCGCGTGCAGAGACAACGGCGCCTGCGCCGCGTCCGTGGCGAAACCGCATCCATGGCGGCACCACGTCAGCGGCGGCGGCGGGTGGGCCTGGCGCTTTAGTGTTGGGGCGGCCGAGCGGCGGCTCCGCGGAGGCGCGCGCGGCTTCTCCTGCGCCGCGCGTGGGCGCGGTAAGCTGCGGCGGCGCTCAAGCAAGCACAATATGCGACGCATCGTCGTTAAAATGCGTGCGGCTGCTGTACGTTGCTTAGCGGAAGCGAGCGCTCTGGCGCGTGGTGGTGGTGTTGCGGCGAGACGGAGCGCCCCTCTTCCTCCTTGCGGGTGCTTTTTGCGTACGGGGTGTGCTGCGCTGCGTGGTGTTTCAGCCGTTCGGGCGTCGCGCTAGTGCCGTGGTGATTCGAACAGCGTCGGAGGCTTGCTCGGTCATGTGCGATAGGTGCAACACCGCGTGCGCGGTCGGCGACGGCCGGGCCTATGATGCGATCGCGCGCGCATGTGCGATTTTCTTATTTCTGTTCATGCGATGTATGCGATGCAATTCGATGTAAGTAGTGCAACGATCCCGTGCAATCAACATCCGCTCTTTCATACAATCTATCGATCGGCATTGTCGGGACTCCAGTCGCTCGCGATAGATTAGAGCAAATCGCAGTAAAATCAATCTGAGAAGCAACAATTGCAAAATTGAAGCGATCTAGAAAGCAATCAATCTCGAGTGTCGTTCATCATGTATACCTTTCGATGCGAGGAGAGTCGTTCGCGCGATAGCGTGTTGAGGCAACTGTCATCCGCAAGTCGCATCCGGCGATTACTCTTATACAAACGGTAATCGTAGAACGATGCAAGAACACAAGAACACAACAATAGATGAAAACAGGTATGAGGAGGATTCGTAGGTGGCTCTTTATTGCTCTTCCAATAATGAATTTTGTACATGATTGGGGTCCTCTCCTATTTATAGTCTGATAGATGAGGTGCCACGGACCGGACTCTGGCGGGCCGGTTTCCTAATATAATTAACGGATTAGGGAACGAATCACGCGCTCCAACATGGGAAATTCTCGCGGGTTCGTTAATTTTCTTCTCGCCGATTGAAGGTTGGTTTGCTCCGTGACCCACGGACATTATTTGACTCGGGCCTTGAGGCGCAAAATCACGATTTTGTCGACTCCGATCATCTCGCTCTTCTTCCTCTTCGTCGTCTTCTTCTATACGCGAGGAGGTTACGATCGACCTCTTCGTCCATGGCACGCGGCTCGCCTCTCCAAGGTCTGCACCTTTCTTTCTTTCTTTCTTTCTTTCTTTCGCACTCGCAAGATCTCTGCGCGTTTCCTTCGATTCGCCACTACTACGAAAACCTCATCACGACGGTTGCGAACCGTCATCACGCAGTTTCCAACGTGCGTAAAAGTATCGTCTGTGATAACGGCGGTTATCACGAGCGGTTTTTAGCGTGCGTGATAAAGCTATCCTGAGCGGTTGAAACAAGAGCCGTCATGAAGCAGTATCGCAGACGGTTGAACAAGAACCGTCGATAATCAACTATCACGAGCGGTTCTTGTTTGAGCGATCGTGATACTGTTTCCGCACGGCTCTTGTTCCAAACCGTCTGTGATAGCTTTATTGCAAAAAAATATTGTCATTTTCATGGATACACTCATACACATACACTGTCATTTCAAGCCTCCCAAACATGGATTCATTGATACACATACATGGATTCCCAACTCCTAAGCCTCCCAATAAATTTCTCAAGCCATGGATTCATGGATACACACATACACTCGATCATACACAAGTACCAGAGTAGAATGCGGAGGAGAATCTAGAATCTGGATATGAATCTAACACAAGTACCACAAGCTCATACATACAAATCGGATCGAATCTAATAGAACCTCATATACAAAAGTACCATGCGACATCGACGTCGGAGGAGGACTGGAGGAGCTCGCGTCGACGTCGAGGACTAGAGGAGGTCGGCGTTGGTGTCGGCGTCGACTCTCAAGCTTGGGAGAAAACCATGTCGAAGGTTGGGGCTGCGGGAGCAAGGAGGCCGGAGCTCGGAGGTGTAGCGGGGCCGGAGGCTGGGAGGACCGAGGAGCGCTACGGCCGTGCTTCGGAGGAGGCTAGCGAGCAAGGGAGGCCGAGCCTAGAGGAGGCCGGGCTGGGAGTGCGGCGAGCGCCGAGGAGGTCGGCCATAATATATAAGGACATATTTTGCCTCCGCGCGCAGCGTTCAAAATTTTCAAATTCCGATGCGAATCACGAGCGGTTTCATACAAAACGTGCGTGATGACAAATCCTGACGGTCTATCACGACACGAATCGCGTGATAATACCTCATCACGATCGGTTGGTATTAAGAGCGTCAGTGATTTGGATTTACTATAACTTGAAATTTTTCTTACTCGTGATTTTACCATGGCTTAGAATTTTTCTTACTCTTTGATTGTCATGGTAAAATCAGAGAGTAATTTTTCTTACTCTTTGATTGTCATGGTAAAATCAGAGAGTAAGAAAAATTCCAAGTCACGGTAAAATCAGAGAGAGAAAAATTTCAAGTCATGGTAAAATCAGAGAGAGAAAAAATTCAAGTCATGGTAAAATCAGAGAGTAAGAAAATTTGAAGCCATGGTAAAATCAGAGAGAAATTTCAAGTCATGGTAAAATCAGAGTCATGGTATAAGAAAAATTTTAAGCCATGGTAAAATCAGAGAGTAAGAAAAATTTTAAGCCATAGTAAAATCAAAATCACAGACGATTGTTAATCCCAACCGTCTGTAATGAGGTATTATCAGCGACGGTTGGTATCACGAACCGTCTCGAAGTATCATAGACGGTTCGTTATACTAACATGCGTGATGAGTGTCCTCATCACGACGGCTCCTTCTACCAACCGCTGCGGAAAGTATACGACGGTTGGTAGAAGGAGCCGTCAACCCCTTGCCCGGACCCCTCGGTTTGTCCCGTCGCGCGTCCTCGCACGCACGCCGCCGAGCCGCCATGATGCCCTCCGTCGCGCGCGCTCGCGCCGAGCCGCGCCGCTCGCCGGACCCCTCTCCTCGCGCGGCTTTAAAGCCCCGCCCGGCGCCTTCTCCCCTCGTTCCTCCCCATTTCCACCTCCCCATCCCGAGCAAGAAGAAAAAGGGAAGGAGAAGAAGAGCCGAACCCTTACCTCGCCGTTGCCGCCGCCGTCGTCGCCTCCGTTGCCGTGAGCCTCGGGACTCCCTCCGGTTGCTTTCGCCGCCGCCCCCGAGCCCCCTCCTCTTCACGCGCGCCGCTTTCCCCCTTCCTCCGCCGCGCCTCCGCTCCTCCGCGCGCCACCGCCGCCGCCGCTCCTCTCCCCGTGCGCCGCCGCGTGCCGCCTCCGTTGCCGTGAGCCTCGGGACTCCCCTCCGGTTGCTTTCGCCGCCCCGAGCCTCCTCTTCACCGCGCGCCGCTTCCCCCTTCTTCCTCCGGCCGCCTCTTCTCCTCGCGCGCGCCGCCGCCGCGCTCCTCTCCGTCGCAGCACTGCGCCCCTCCCCTTCCTCTCCGCCTCCCGAACCCTCCCTTTGAGGCCGCGCCGGCCGCGCCGCGCCACGTCCGCGTGCGCGCTGCGTTTTGGCCCAAGGCCATGGTCAGCCCGAAAGTAGCTGCGGGCTGGTTTCTTTTTTTTGTTTTTATTTGATTTTCGATTTCTTTTTCCTTTTTTTTATTTAAAAGTGAGGCTTCTAAAATTAATAACTCCACATTTCAACTCCAAAAATTATGAAATAAATTTCTAAAATTTCTAAAATCAAGATCTTGCTAATGGCATAGGTCTTGTTCAATTTGGAGTTCTTTGTGTATTATTGTGTATTTATTAGTCCTTTTGCTGTTGTGTCTTTTTCCCAGATTACTTACCACGTAGATTTGGAGGCGCAGGAGACCTCCACGTCGATCAAGGACAAGACTACTCGGACTCTCTCCCTACAACCAAGGCGAGTCAATACTTTGATCATATTGAGCCTACATTTTATGCAAATTATATTCCTTTAAAATAGCAAATTGCATGCTTTAATTCTTAAAACAAATGTATGTTAAAGCTTAGGTAGTTAATACCCATTTGTTGAATAATTAATTATTATGCCATCCTTGACAACTTGAATACCTTAATTCCATTGTCACCCTAGTAACTATATGGTAATACTAGCTATAGGTTGTACTTAAGCGACATGCTAGACTTGTTAAATACCGGACATTAAAATGTCCTAATCATCATCATTTCAAACATAAAATGATTTGGCGGTCATTGCGGGTAAATGACCGAGATGGTTGAATTGTTGTATTTTACATCTCAAAACCCTAAATCGCTAATACCCAATGCAGGCGGATGGTAAGATGGTGGGTGCGGATGTAGCACGAGAATGGTGGGAATGTGGTTGAGCCGTCCGCACATCCCTAAGGACTTAATCTTGTCACGACCTCACTGTATAACAGTACAACCACAAGTCTGCAACAAATCTGCGACTTGGCTTAGTACATTTATCAAATCCTGAAAATCATCTCACTGGAGGGTTAAAGGAGGCACAAGCTCGGGTATGTCGGGCTTGGATGGGACACCGAGTCAAGGGTGAAGTTCGCCGATCGGCGAGGTGTAGCCACGCTTACGCCGGGCCGAGGTGGACATCCCGCGCAACGTATGGGCATAACCCCATATGGGTGAGACGAGGAAGGCGAGATATTTAGAAAAGTTATTGTGACAACCTCTCAACTACACGACTACGGAATCGTGTAGGCAACGAGTTAATTGTCTCTTGTGGGTAAAGTGTACAATCTCTGCAGAGTTACAAACTGCTTAAAGCAGTAGTGCCTTTGGTCAAAAGCGGACATGGGAACTTAACTTGAGTTAGTTCTATTTAAAAATTTCCTTTGTGGGTGGTATGAAAATTGTGGCGGGCTCACCTAGCCTCGAGATTGGTTATTCCCGGGTCTTTGTACCTGTCGTTTAGTGGTGGATGCAACCACAATCAAAATAAGCATGAAGGTGGAGGTAACCTCACTGATACAAATATTGCACAATTTCTCTCTTTAACTAAAATGAAATTGGTTAAAAATGCTAAGTGCTAGGAACTTATGATATTTAAAAGTATTGCTTTCGCAAATAAAAGAACCGAGCCATCCTTGTAAGCCTTGCATGTATATCATTGCATTGTGTATTGGCTCATGAGCACGGTAGTTGTGCTCATCCTCGCTCTCCCCAAACCCTTCGGATGACGCGATGGAGGAGACTATGCTTACTACGAGGAACCAGAAGTTGACGGACAAGGAAACGATGAAGAGTAGTCTAGGATCTGTAGTCTAGGCCTCGACGCAGTCTAAGTTGACTCGTTGGTACTTGCGTACAACCGATATTACCCGGGTCCTTGGGTAATATCAGTCGTACACAGGTTGCCCCAGTCGCTTGCCTGTGAAGAGATGAGCTCTACCCTTTTGCTTCCGCTACCGTAATCGGTGTTCTGTATTGTAATCAATTTGGCCTGATCGGCCCCTGTTGTAAAACTCGACCCAACGTGGTCTATGTCACTCTGTTGCTTGTAATAATGATACTTTAGTTCACGCCATGTATGAATGATTCAGCAATGCCTGTGAGTGCTATCTACTGATCCAGGGAATAGCACGGCGTTTTCACAAAGGATTCGGATTAGAAAATCCGGGTCCGACAACGGGGCAAAAGCTGTCACAATGCATGACCTTGAATATGCCAAGGACAGGATCATGATGGGCAGTGAGCGCAAATCAGCAGTGATATCTGATGAGAGCCGAAAAATGACTGCGTATCATGAGGGAGGGCATGCCCTTGTTGCTATCCACACGGAGGGTGCTCACCCGGTCCACAAGGCTACCATTGTTCCCAGGGGAATGGCTCTTGGCATGGTTACACAGCTGCCAGAGAAAGATCAGGCTAAAGTTTCAAGGAAGCAGATGCTGGCGAGATTGGATGTCTGTATGGGAGGGCGGGTGGCTGAGGAGCTTATATTTGGGGAAAGCGAGGTAACCTCTGGTGCTTCATCTGATCTAAGTCAAGCGACCCGGCTAGCAAGAGCCATGGTCACCAAATATGGTATGAGTGAGCGAGTCGGTCTTGTTTTCTACAACTACGATGATGATGATGGGAAGACCATGAGCACACAAACAAGAGGCCTGGTTGAGCAGGAGGTGAAGGAACTTTTAGAGAAGGCTTACAGTAACGCAGAAACGATTCTCACGACACACAATAAGGAGCTTCATGTGCTGGCAAACGCCCTCCTTGAGCATGAAACTCTCTCTGGAGCCCAGATAAAAAAAACTACTAGCACAGGTAAATAGTAAGCAACAGCAGCAGGCTACTGAAGTGCCACAGGAAACACCAGCTGCCCAAGCTTCACCCCAATCTCCAGCAGCAGCTGCAGCTAAGGCCAAGGGAGTTGCGGGCATTGGATCTTAGTGATGCTGGACAACCACGGATGACAATCTGCATGCACACCCGATTAGCAGGCCATTTGACAAATTTGATGGATGATTAGGGCCAACAAGGCAGGAATATAAATGCTATGCTGTTGCTGCAGTAAGAGAGCGTGTGGATTACCTTCAGCTACAATTTGCTCCCCTGAGTGTTCGTAGGAAACCTGAAGAAACTGCAAGCACTGTGGCAGGGAGTCCTGGATGTTTGTAGCTGGCGTTTGGATACGCGAAGGAATTTTGAACCATTAGTGTTATTCAATCGTAGCAATTGTTAGCTTTAAGTTCCATATGTTTAACGCGCAGTGCATTTTGGACAAGGTGTAATGCGTTCGCTCTCTTTAGTTTAGATGATCCTTGTTCCTGTATTAACATCGGTACGATCTACCAGAAACACCATTGTAAATTTAAGGGTTAAATCATGTTGACTTGTTTGCTTTCTGCATTGAGATTGGAGTGCTTGGGATCCAGTGCACCATGTGAATTGTTTGTTATTATAACCATCTATGTATCTGCATTTCTGCAAGGGCTGCGCTGTTTCAGCTTCCCATTTTCGATCTCATTGTTGGAGCTGATGTTTGCAGCATGTGATTTTCAAGGTCATGGGATGATAAATATACTCCCCTTTTTTTTCTGCCGAAAGGGCAGAGCACTTGTGATCGCAACAGTGGTTAGTTTCCAACCTTTTGTTTGCAAAGGTGTCACGTGAAAGTTTTACAGGGTGATGGATTTTTCTTCTTGTTGTTGTTGGATCAGAACAGGAACCGATCGAAGGACCAGCTGCTGTCAAAAAGAGCCAGCAGCAGGAGAACCTTTCAAAATCAATCGCTGAATGCACAACAGGTTGCGTACATGGTTCGAGTGAGTCTTCTATAGCAGTATGAAAGAGCTTGGTCGACCTACTCCCTGGCAATCTGCTATTTCCGTACCTCCAGCTTCATTTAGCCCTTAGTTGCTGATCCTATATACTTCCTGTTGTTTGTTTTTTGTCGTTGGCTGTTGCTCCTGAGTGATCTACTAGCTTGGTTGTTACCCCGTGTAACTATGTGTTTTTCTGTCTTTGGTTAAATTGATATTTTTAAAAAAAAATATATATCTAAAAGCAAAAGTAGTATCCGCTCGCACAAAATTGCAAAGATGGCACCGCGGCAGGTTAGACAGACCCCATGTATTACCTGCAGCGCTCCCAGACCGTGGCAGGAATGAAACAACCCTCATGTGTTACCTGCAGCGCTCCCAGACCGTGGCAAGAATAGAACAACGCAGTGGGGGATCACGTACCGGGTACCGCGCTCCCAGTCCGCGGAAGCATGACACACGGTTTGGTTTTTTGTGCCTCTAGTGACTAAGTTTTTCATCCTTTAGTGATTAAGTTTTTATGTCCTCCCGAGATTAAGTTGTTGTTTTTTCCTTTAGTGATTAACCATGCATGCAGCCGTTCCTACCGCGGATTGGAAGAGCAGTATGCTCCTTCGAACCAGAAGCGTAGTACTTGACTTCCGAGGATTGGAAGCGCGAGTAGGCCAGATCCCGTGGTCCGGATCAGTGGCACGCACGCATGTGCAGCAGATCGGGAGCACGGAAGGATGCTGTCTAGCGTGGTGTTATTTTTGTTATTTTGGATGCGAGGAACTATTTTGTTTCGGAAAGAGGCTAAAAAGACAAACTAGAGAGTCCACGCAGAGCTCCAGCTTTTCATCCAAAAGAAAAAGAACCGGCAATCCTTCCCATTTAGCAGCCCACAAAACACATTTGTTGAAGAACAGGAATCCATAGGGAACAGCATATATGGGCCTAGGGAAGAGCCCATCGGAAGTGGAGTGCCTATCTAATGAGACCCCCACATTGATCCAAGCCAAGTGTCCGTCCAACACAACACAGAAGCCGACCCGACCCGACCCGGTGCGGTGATCTGATCCCTCTCGTCTCGTCCTCTGCTCTCGCGCCGCGCGGTTAGACTCGCTCCCCGACCCCTCCTCCGCGATCCCCTTCTCCCCTCGCCGCCGCGCTCGGCTCCGGAAGGCGGCGCGCGCACCCGCTCCCCGCCGCGACTCTCGGTTCGTCTCCCCCCTTCTCCCTCTCCCTCTCGGGATTTGTTTTTGCTGCGCTTCCCGTCTGGATAAGATTGGGCCCGGATGGGATCGCGCGCGGTTTGAAATTGAATCGTGGGGTCCCCCTCTGCTTCTGTTCTGCGGCGTCTGGGGCTTCGTGCGCGGGTGATTTGCCTCCTAGATTTGAATTCGGTTTTGAAAGTTGGCTTCTTCCAGCCATGCGTATGGCTGTTCGAATGACATGTTTGAAAACCTGTGCGCACTACAATATCTCAGGATCCAACTAGCTGCGCGGCGCCTAATCCTTCCTGCCCCGTGCGTGCATGTCGGTTCCACGTAGCTCGCATGTTATATGTGATTTTTTCCGGTGTGTCTGTGGGATTTGTTTACTTCGAGATTTTTCGTTTGGTTATCGTTTTGTTCTATCAGCGAGGAGCGCGGAGTTGTAGAGAGGTTAATTTGTTTCTTGTTTTTTTTTCTTCCCGGAAGCAGGTGTACGCGACTACATCCATATGTGGAGTGGAGTAATTTATCGACATACTGCTAACTACAAGTGAAGTATACCCTTTCCGAGCGAGTATACTTCCTCGGATGAAAGGTCTGGCAGTCCGCATCATTTATGGCGCGGAGTTCATCCCGTCTTCACCGCCTGCTCACATTACTAGATAGTATCCTTACAACTTTTTTTTTTTTTTTTTTTTTGAAAAAGGGAAACCCTGCTTTTGATTGAAAGCATATAAAGGTTCTTACAGAAAGTTACAGAGCACAAAACTAGGAACTCCAGTTAGCTAAGCAAGCACAGTAAAAAACTAGACTAAACAACAATCTAAGCCACCTGCAAGACCAACAAAACAGAGAATTTGGTTTGCATGCGATTTTGCTATGGTTCTTAGCAAGTTTATTGGCCACTATGGTTAAGAGTATACACATGGGTACTTGCTGTGTTAACTTCTAGTCTGCACCGATTCCCTGGAAAATTGAACAAAACTACACCTCTGTTTGTTAAAATTTGAAGTAAACTGTGTCAAAATGTACCGAGTCACCACCTATGCCCAGTGGCCAAAATGATGCTAATCATTCAATCATTTGGTATCCCTGTTGGCTTATCTATTCTGCAAAGCTTCCTTTAACACAACCTAGCTGGTTCGACACAAGCAACAAGGTTCGCGGCTGCACGTCAAATCGGAGAAATCGCAAAGTCCCATCCCCAGGAGCTGAACGCTTTGTTAAAAAAGGTATATAGGCGATACCACCGCTGGTACTTTTTTAGACTTGCAAACTTGGAACCTGGAAGTGTTTGCTATATGTTGTAGTGTGTAAGCGTAAGATACGATGTATGGATGTGCAGGAATACCTAACTTTTAGTTGCTTCAATGCATGCTTGTTCGATAGGACTCAAATGCATCCTACATTTTTCTGTTTTGCTGCATCTAAAATGATGTATAAGTTGATAGATCAAATAACAATTTTTAGGGCCATATGGATTCACGTATTGTCTGTTTGAAATAATGTTTATTTTTTAAGAGTGATTAGGCACTCATCTATGTCACCGGTTGTTTTCTTCCTTCCATTCATCTTGATGTGTGATGTCCTCTCCTCTCATGTATTGAGTGATAGGTGTTTATTCAAGGATAAATAATGACTCCCACCCTTTTCATCTATGATATCAACATGTTGTACATAGTCTACTGAAGAGTCAGACTGCTTTCTTTTTGTATGCGTTCTGCACACAATGGTTGGCTGAAATTTATGCTCTTATGTGCCAACTTTAGGTTTCTCAATACCTTCGTAGTAAGAATTGGGACACAAGGGTTGCAGCAGCCCACGCGATTGGTGCCATAGCAGAGAATATCAAACACACATCATTGCAAGACTTGTTTGCATCTGTTGAAGCAGAAAAACATGCTTCTGGGTTGTCTGATGGAACTGGTGATGTTTGGTCAGGATTGCCACGTGCTGATACTACTCCAATGTCTGAGCTTGCTTTTGGGAGGTTTTGCTGGAATTTAATTTGAATATTTCCCAATGTTTAGTAGATCTTCCCCTTTCTTTCTTGCTCCCCTCACTGAAAATACACAAACTAATGCCGTTTTCTTTGTTGTTGTTTTTTGTTACAGCTTTGATATAAAAAGGGTATTTGAGTCTGGGTCTCCTTTATTGGCATCAGGTGGACAGGTGTATTCTTTGTACCATTATTGTTGCCTCTCAAGATTTAATGAATACAACTAAAATGTTTTTGGGTTTCTTTAGGGTCACAGCTATTCTAAAATTTAATTCATTTTTCTTTTTTGGGTGGGTCATGCATCCCTCAATATTTTGAATGCAGTGCTAATTACTTGATTGTTTTCCTTTTTTTTTCTTGTTATAACTTACAACATTGTTAAGTGAAAGCAATTGACATTGGATGCTAAAATAGATTATTCCCAGTATTTCATATTAGGATGTACAGGTTGTTTACTTCACAGGTAATTTTAAGGAAAGAATTTTGAGTGGACAATTGTCATGTGCACGTTACGGTCGGCCGGCGGCATACGGCAACTCGTACAAGGAAGGAACAATAACCGCATGAAGCAAGGAGGAAAATCAGCACGTTATCTTTATCAGTTGCATGTTTATCTTTATCAGTTGCATGTTATCTTATCTTACCAAAGTATTGTTGTCTCTTGAGATTTGTTAGCATCAGTCTGTTAGGAGCCGACCCTATATAAGATGGCACAGCTGGTTCTTGTGAATCAACAAAGAAATATGAATTAGTTCCTTCTTAAGTAACCCAAGTCTCCTTCTCGCCGAGTCCATCTACCCCTTTCGTGCGCCTCTCCTGTAAGCGCAGTTCTTACTCCAAGCCGTCGCCATCGGTCTCCTTTCCACGGTGTTTATCCTTTGTAATGTACTAGGTACGTTACAACAATGGATAAATGTGGCAACATAATCTGCAGCACCCCATAATAATCATATGCTTAAGTTTCTCCTGGAGTTACACACAAAAGAATCTCACGTTTCCTGACTTGGTCTGTAACTCTGTATCAAGATAGATTTTTTTTTTGGTAAGGGTGAAGCTGACAATTCCATTTCATTTTTTTTTATGTTCCTCGTTTTTCTGTTACTGCAACATGTGAAATTGCTAACCAAATTTGTTCTTTTTTATTGCTAGGAATACGACATTGCAAATGATAACGGCAAGAATCCAGCGGAGCGTTTAGCTCGCCAAAAGCAAAATCTTCGGCGTCGTTTAGGTTAGATACCTTTTTCTTACTTTGGTGACTCAAAATTTATTTTCAAGATTTCAAGCATGTTTTACCTTATGGTTGGTCAGAGTCCCCATCTATAAATTGTATTTGTTAAGGGTATTAGTGTAATAGTCATGTAAGTGTTAGGGGTAGTTATGTAATTGTAGTCTAGTCTAGGGTTTCTCTTGTACGCTATATATTTCCCCTTCCAAAATTTAACAGTATTCAGATCCATAGCTTTAAAGATAAAATAGGTTTTTGGCAATTGATTGTGATCTGAATTTCCGCCAATCAGTTTGAGTTCATATCTTGGGGATTGCTAAAAGCCTAGTAGCTGATTTTTCAACCAAGTATCTTACACCACTTACATCCATTGGATTTGCTGAGATTGGGAGGTGGGGTTAGGGTTTAAAATGATTAGATATATTAGTTTGAATATATGGTACTAGATGACTAGTTCCTCCTATATCTCTTTTTGCTGAATTATGTGATTCAAAGTACGAACTGTTCTCATATAGGGTGTCAATGTGCTGGTTCCATCGTGTTCACTTTACTGTGATTGTATCTGTATTTGTAAAACGTTTTTGCATTATTGCATATTTCCATTGCTGTTTTGGAATGCTCTCATATTTCTTTTTTGGGTTCTGTTCTAGTGCAGGTCTGGATGGATGCGAGCAGTTTATGGATTTCAATGATGTTATCAAAGATGAGGATCTTCTTGCACAAAAAATTTTTTGGGGTGCAAATGTGCAGAACAATGGTTTTCATTCATTCAATACTGGTCAGAATATTCAGCACTTGGTTGCGAACATGGTTCCTAGGTATCCCAAACATTCTAATTTTCGTTCTAGGCGATTAAGTGCCAGGGAGCTCAATATGCTGAAGCGGAAAGCAAAGAGTAATGCAAAAGATCATACAAAATCTGTACCTGAGGATGATGTGGTTGTGTTAAAAAATTCAGCATCGTCCAATGGGGCTTCTTCTCACCAAGTTGGTGCACATAATGTATGATCAATCAATCATACTATTTCGTTTCCAAGATCTTACTAATCTCCTATAATTGTTTGCGTATATTGGAGTTACTTTCATTAGACAATATAACGTTTTAGTAATATTGGATTCCTAATATAATCTGAAGCCTCAGTGAAGCTGTTTTCTGCTCAGCTTTTCAATATTTCAAAGCCTAATAGGTGTAGAAGCTACAAAACCTCCTGTTTCCCATCATTCAATTGCTAGCAGCCTAGCACAGACTAGCATTTCTACAAATGTGGCAGCGTGCAAGTGGCCACATGCATGCATGCTTGCTTGGGTGTGTGTGCTTCCACGCATTTGCGAGTTTGTTGACTTGTTATTGCTGTTGTTAAATTTGTTAATTCACATATTATTTGTGCTAGCACATTCTCTGTTGGGGTGGCTTTGTCTTCGATCTGTGATGATTTAATCATTTCCTTTCCCTTATTTCAGGACGCATTTGATGCAGTTGAAGATGAAGACTATATGGAGTACAGTGAGAATGGGAGATGGCCTTTTCAACAATTTGCGGATCAACTTATTCATGATATGTTTGACCCTAGTAAGTTCATCCAACTCCCAAATTTGAATCGTTTTGTCTTGCTTATACAACCTTTTAACTGGGTGTTGCATTGTAGTTTGGGAAATTCGCCATGGCACCATTATGGCTTTGAGGGAAATTTTGACACATCAAGGTGCTTGTGCTGGAGCATATTTCCCTGATCTTAACTCGCCATTTGCTGATCTGGATGATAAAACCAATTTGGACTCCCTGAAAAGGCCGCATGGTATTGATCTTAATGAAGACATTGATGTGGAACAGCTCGAACCAGTTTTGAAGAGACATAAGATAGAGGAGCCAAATCCTTGTGATATTATGGACATTAACTTGGATAAGGAGCTGGTTAATGGTGATTATTCTCAAACGGAGGCAGGTCTGAGTAATGTGCCCGCGGTATCAAGTGGTGAACCTAATTTTGCTCATGTGAAGGTTGAATCTGAGTTCCGAGTTGATGGTTCAACTGATCCCTCTAAGGTGGATACATCCTGTACATCACTCCACAAAATCCTCAATCCCGTATCAAATCCGAATTCTGTTACACATGTTCCTGAAAATTCAAAATATATGAAACTGATGAAATTGGCCAAGTACTCATGGACGAAGAATTGGGAATTTCTTCAAGATTGTGCAATTCGCTTTCTCTGTGTACTTTCATTGGACCGGTATGTATTTCTTGACTTCCAGATAGACACATGTATATTCTCTTCCCTTGGTTATTAGTCTTATTTCTTTCTGCCTTAATCTGCTTGTAGCTTTGGTGATTATGTATCTGATCAAGTGGTCGCCCCTGTTCGTGAAACCTGTGCACAAGCTCTTGGTTCTGTTCTGAAGTACATGCATCCTTCTTTAGTATGTCATACACTGAATATCTTGCTGCAAATGCAGGTGTGTGTTGCAGCAATTATTTATCTGATGATTATCTACTTTCAAAACAATACATCATTTTTTTTATCGGCGTCATCATCTCTCTCCCTCTATTTTCTTTGTTCTTTCAGCGCAGGCAAGAGTGGGAAGTTCGTCATGGTAGCCTCCTTGGAATTAAATACTTAGTTGCTGTTCGTAAGGTGATTGCTAATCAAGAAATTGATGTCCTAATATGATGATTTGTTTTGTCTTGTTCTAGTCTCGTGCATACATGATACATATCTTGTTAACCATGATAGATATTATCAGAGTGCCAGCAGTAGGCAGGTTTGTTACCAAGCCAGGCTTTGCTGTTCATTAATCTACACTTGGGGAACTTCAGAGGAATATTGTTTTTCTTATGTTTTATACCGTTAACGGCTCGTTAGTTAATTCTGATGTATGAATTTGATGTCCAATTTGTGTACAAAATTGCTAATATTGTTTTCTGCCTCACCAGGAAATGCTTAACGATTTGTTTGACTATGTCCTTCATGCTTGTAAGGCTGGTCTGGAGGATCCGGATGATGATGTCCGAGCTGTGGCTGCAGAGGCCCTGATCCCGGCTGCTGCTTCTTTAGTTAGACTAAATGATCAAATCCTGCATTCGATCGTGATGTTGCTTTGGGATATATTGCTTGACCTTGATGATCTAAGCCCATCTACAAGCAGGTATTACTTCAATCTTGTTTTCCTCATGTGGCAAACAGATGTTCGCATAAAGATAAGCACATGCCAACTATTACTTGACCAATTTACTTTCGACTGTTCTTTCATGTAGCTGTTCTATTACTTTTAAAGTAGACTATATTCATGTCACAGGAAATATCCTGCTCAGCTCATGTCAAAATTTCTTTTCTATTTCAGTGTAATGAATTTGTTAGCAGAGATATATTCGCAACCAGAGATTGTTCCAAAGATGCTTGGCACGGCAGCCTTAGGAGAAAGTGAAGAATTTTATGTAAACAAAGCAACTCAGATTGCTGAGCAAGAAGACAGGTCAGCATATAGTGAGAACCCTTATGTATTAGCCACGTTGACACCCCGATTATGGCCTTTTATGAGACACAGTATTACGTCAGTCCGGCGTTCTGCTATAAGAACATTGGTAAGAATTACTCGGAATCTAGGATCCACTTTGGTTCTATTGTGCTGATGTATCAGGCATCCACCTGAGTTCTTGAATTGAGTTATAGAAACTAACATAATCATTGCCATTCAATTAGAAATCTCTAGCACCAATGTGGTACAGCAGTTTTGAGCCATCTGGTTAATGTTTTCTGCAATTTTGTTTACCAAAGAAAACCATACCTTCCTTGGGATTTTTTCCAACCTCAAGTATGGAACATTGCAATTTCGTTGCCATTACGTGTAATGAATTTTGAGCTCAAGCTTGTCCACATCTATCATTATTCTTTCCAAATTAACTGTGAAGTGAACTATTTGTAGGAGAGGCTTCTTGAGGTTGGCAACACTAGGAATTCAGCTGGAACCACCCCATCTAAATTCTGGCCTACATCCATATTAGGTAACGCGCTGCAGGTTGTCTTCCAGAATCTACTTTTGGAGTCAAATGATGAGATTCTTCAATCTTCTGAAAGGGCTTGGAAACTTCTGCTTCAGGTTACTGATGTTCTGGGCTTCTGGTCATTGTGAATTACTAAAATGCCCAGAAATTTAATAGTCATGTCTAGTATAGGATGATATTAACAAACAAAATTATCTTTATTATTGTAGTGCCCCGAGAAGGACCTTGAGTGTGCTGCTAGGTCATATTTTAGTAATTGGGTGCAACTTGCTACTACTCCATATGGCTCAACATTGGATTCTACTAAAATGTTTCTGCCAATTGCTCTTCCCCGAGGAAGTCGTTCAAGAGCTGCTGCAAAGATCAGATCTGCAAGGCTACAACATGAAAATACAGGAATGATATCTTTTGGTTCTACAGGAGAAAATACTTCACATGAAAAGCACTTTGATGTTTCCTCGAGTATTTCAAAGATAATTGTGGGGGCTGATGCTGACAAGTCTGTTACTCATACACGAGTGCTTACGGCAATGGCCCTTGGGCTTTTTGCCTCTAAGTTGCCAGTGGGCTCGTGGCAAGTTGTTCTTAGTCCACTAGCAAATGATCTCATGTCTCTCTCAGGAGTCCAGAGACAGGTAAGAAATTGCCCAATTATACTACTAGTATGTTAATGTGTTCAGCTACTTGCATTGTACTCATATTGTTTTGTTGGTCCAGGTTGGTTCTATGGTTATTGTTTCTTGGTTTAAAGATCTCAGAAGAAGAGATCCTGCTGCGGTGGGTACATTACTAGCTTTATTGTCCTCTGTGAAAGAGTGGCTGTTGGACTTACTGGCTTGCTCTGATCCCGCATTTCCTACAAAAGATTCTGCGCTTTCTTATACCGAACTTGCAAGAACATATATGAAGATGCGTAATGAAGCCAAAAATTTGTTCCACTCAATTGATTCTTGTGCTATTTTCAAAGATTATGCTCGCTGCTTGAACTTTAATGCTGACATGCTGAGTGTCGATGATGCCATTAACTTTGCTTCAAAGCTTTTGTTACCCGCTGAGTCCGATCTTCCTTCAGACAGTGAAAAAATTGTCTTGAATAACATAGAATCAGCAAAACAAGGTCTTTTGTCTACATCAGGCTACTTGAAATGTGTTCAGGTATGTGGTATTTTCACCTCTGCAGATTTCTGTTACAATATTAAATGCCTTCTTACATCTTTCTATCTATGATATTTATAATTTCCCTAATTGGTTTATTAGCAATATCTTCACAAAAGTTTCCTTGTTTGATGTTATTCTGCAGAATAATTTGCACGTCACAGTTTCTTCTTTAGTGGCTTCTGCTGTAGTCTGGATGCCGGGGTTGCCTAGCAAGTTGAACCCAGTCATTTTACCTTTAATGGCTGCTATAAAAAGAGAACAGGTAAAACATCTAGCTTTTATTGTGCTTATTTTAATATTTTCTGCCTTACCATGTAAGCTCAAATGATTCCATGTCATTCAGGAGGAAGTACATCAAGACAAAGCCGCAGATGCACTTGCTGAGCTCATTTTTAGTTGTGTTGGCCGCAAGCCTGGCCCCAATGACAAGCTAACAAAGAACCTCTGCACCTTGACATGCACTGATGCTAGTGAGACACCTCAAGCTGCAGTTATCAACTCAATACAGGTTATTGAGGACCAAAATTTGCTGTCAACTGGGAGGCGTTTTAGCAGTCACAAATCCAGGGGTCATATGATTTCTGGTGGTGAAGAAAGGTCAAAAATGGAAGGTTTTATAAGCCGGCGTGGATCAGAGTTGGCTTTAAAGCATCTCTGTGAGAAATTTGGATCATCATTATTTGAAAAACTTCCGAAGTTATGGGATTGCCTTACCGAGTTTCTTGAACCTGTTAAGACTGAAGATGACATTCTGAAAGATGATCTAAGTATTGCGCAACTAGGCAGATCCTGTGAGGATAAGGACCCACAGTCCCTCATAAATAATATCCAGGTTTGTTCATTAGGAATTAATTTAAATTCAATGTTTTCATGGGTGCTTCGCATAGAACTGCTATGTTGTCTAGGCTTAGATCATCACATCAAACCAATATGCTACATCAATCCATATCTTGCTGTCATTTAGTGTAAGCTGGTTTGGTTGCCATTTCAGTCACATGTCCATATTTTTAATGTTGTCGCTGGTCCTTCTTGCAGGTTGTTCGTTCAGTTACACCTCACTTGGCTGAGCCCTTGAGGCCTCAACTACTAAGTCTCCTTCCCTGTATTCTTGGGTGTGTGCGTCATCCTCATGTGGCTGTTAGGTTAGCTGCTGCAAGGTGCATCACATCAATGGCAAAGTCAATTATTGGTAATGTGATGGTAGCTGTGATAGAAAATGTCATTCCGATGTTGTCAGATTCATCTTCTATCTGTGCTAGACAAGGAGGTGGGATGCTTTTGAGCCTTCTTGTTCAGGGTTTGGCTGTGGAGTTGGTTCCTTATGCTCCTTTCCTTGTTGTTCCTCTTCTGAGGTGTATGAGTGACCCTGATGGATCTGTTAGGCAGACTGTCACTCACAGTTTCGCTGCTCTGGTTCCTTTGCTGCCACTAGCAAAGGGTGCTCCGTTACCAAGTGGACTAAGTGAACGCTTATCTAGCAGTGCAGAAGATGCCCAATTTCTGGAACAGCTTCTCGACAACTCCCAAATTGATGATTACAAACTCAACATTGATCTTAATGTTGAATTGCGAAGGTCTGTAACTATCATAAAAGTTCATTCATCAGAATGTGGCTTCATGATGGCTTCTACTTATCTGAAATAGTATACTCAATACACATGCATAGAAAGAATTATTTTTATGAATTAAGCCTGTAGTTTGCTTCATATGTTGAAATATGTTGTGCTGTATATCGCATCTGTGCAAGTTTAAATTCTTTGTTTTGATTTTTTTATATATAATCTGATTGGTCATTGCAGGTACCAGCAAGAAGGAATCAACTGGCTGGCATTCCTGAGACGGTTTAAGTTACATGGGATTTTATGTGATGACATGGGGCTTGGTAAGACCCTCCAGGCATCTGCTATCATTGCAAGTGATATTGCTGAGTCACGTGCACGGAATGATGACAAAGATCCAAAATCTTTGATTATCTGTCCTTCTACATTAGTAGCACACTGGGAATATGAAATAGAAAAGTACATAGACAGTTCTGTCATGAAACCTCTTCAGTACATTGGTTCATCACAAGGCAGGATCATGCTCCGTAGTCAATTTGATAAGTTTAACGTAATCACAACATCGTATGATATTATACGCAAGGATATTGATTTTCTTGGGAATATCTTTTGGAACTATTGTGTTCTGGATGAAGGGCACATAATCAAAAACTCAAGATCTAAAATAACATCTGCTGTGAAACAGTTGAAAGCGCAACACCGTCTTATCTTGAGCGGTACTCCTATTCAGGTAAAACTTTAGCTGCAACTCTTGTTGGTATGCTTTTCTTTTTTACCGTTTCAGTTCTTTCACATTGCTGCTATTGTTTTATTGTCTGTGTTCTTTATGGATAATTCCATTACTAAATTGATGTTATCATTTTTTTACATTGACACATTCCATTGAAATTGCAGAATAACGTATTGGAGTTATGGTCTCTATTTGACTTCCTTATGCCTGGGTTTCTTGGGACAGAAAAACAGGTAAGTAGTGCTATGAATTCATACTTCCTTACGGAACTGAATGATAAGAATTGTTATGATTTTCTTCAAATAAACCATGTCTTTTTGTTCAAGAACGAACTTAGTTACTTTAGTTTTCAACATGTTCTCATTTCATTGTACTCTAGCTTCCTAGTTTGTCAGTTAGTTGAGGAATGACCATCTGGTTTTCAATGTGGATTTTTGCTCCAGAGATCATATAAACTCTGGTAATTTTTTACCTGCATGATATGTGAGGCATTACACTATTTCTTATATATGGTGCCCCCAATGTTTATGTTTCAATTATGCTATATGTGCTAGGCTGCATTATATAATCAATTATTCTAAGTAGTGTGAGATAGATAAACCTGGAGGCTGGAACACATAAACAGTAGCAAAAAGGACAACAGTGAGTACTGAGTAGTTTCTTGGATTAAACCAAGTGAACACAAGATGATTTAAACCAACTGTAAGCTGATTTGTGCTTTCCTGAAGAGACAAATGTTTACTTCTCTGTGCCAAAAGCCCAAAACACATGCTCGGATGCTCCCTCCTGGCATCTATGTTGGTTTATTCTGGTATAAGTATTATATGCTGAATTCTAACCTAACATTGTTCTACACAGTTCCAAGCTACTTACGGAAAACCATTGCTAGCAGCCAAAGATTCAAAATGTTCAGCAAAGGATGCTGAAGCTGGCATTCTTGCAATGGAGGCACTGCACAAGCAGGTTTTTATCTTCTGTGGTAGATTTTAGAAATAATCATATGTTGCAACCTTTATTGATAAATCAAATCAACCTTGCGATACCAGGTCATGCCATTTCTACTTAGAAGAACAAAGGATGAAGTTTTATCCGATCTTCCAGAGAAGATTATCCAGGATAGATATTGCAATCTCAGTCTATTGCAGCTCAAACTTTATGACAAATTCTCCAGCTCCAATGCCAAAGAAGAGATTTCAACTATAGTAAAAGCAAATGAATCGGAGGAATCTACTTCTCAACCAAAGGCAACTCATCATGTGTTTCAGGTGCTGCAATTGAATAACTCTTTCTTGTTTATTTATTTTGAATTTTTTGTTTTTACGCTATTGCCTTCTAATTGAATTTTCTTTTGTAATGCAGGCATTGCATTACCTATTAAAACTCTGCAGTCATCCTTTGCTTGTAATTGGGGAGAACCCACCTGATTATCTTGTGGATGTTCTAAAAGAAATAGGTATGGGAACCGGTGACGAGCTTCATGAGCTACAGCACTCCCCTAAGCTTGTTGCTCTTGAAGAGATACTTCAGGAGTGTGGTATAGGATCGGAAATATCAAGTCCTGATGCCTCTGCAGCTGTTGGGCAGCATAGAGTTTTGATTTTTGCTCAACATAAGGTATCGAGCCTGTTTTGTTATTCTGTGCCTTTCTCTCTCTTGCTTTTGTTCTTATTTCATTCTTGTCGTATGCTTAACTTTCTCTTCTTCAGGCTTTTCTTGACATTATTGAGAAGGACCTGTTTCAATCCCAAATGAGAAGGTGAGTTTTGTAATATTTTGTTACTTCTATAATTATATTGCCTACCTCAACTTGTTTGGGATCAAAGGCTTTGTTGTTGTTATATAATTATATTGTCTGCATCTAGATATGCATCATTTTAGATTCAGCAAATGACATTTGGCATTTGATTTACATTAGTAGCAGC
This sequence comes from Ampelocalamus luodianensis, assembly GCA_036346255.1. Classification (NCBI taxonomy): domain Eukaryota; kingdom Viridiplantae; phylum Streptophyta; class Magnoliopsida; order Poales; family Poaceae; genus Ampelocalamus; species Ampelocalamus luodianensis. Next base: position 490,633 of record CM070626.1, read on the forward strand.
TGATGCAAATAATTGCAAGAACCTTGCTGTATATTGTGTGCTTCACCTTCTGTTTTACTAGTTAAGGAGTCTTTGTACTTTGTGGTATTGCAGTGCTGCTGCCAAACTGTTTATATAATCTGTAAAGTTGAATTGGTCGTCAGCACTCACTGATTATTGAGTATTGACTAAAACTACACAATTAAATTTGGCATTTTTTTATGTGTATTCCATTTCATCTTTCTTCAGCAACAGTTAAATTTGGCAACATTTAACGTGTACTTACATTTCACCGTATTCCCTTGTGCCACCAATTAGATTTGCCTACAAGATTTCTTCTGCCTGTGCTTGCTAGCCAAGTCATCTAATTAGGGAAATTTTGATGTTATTGCAGCGTCACATATTTGCGGCTGGATGGCTCTGTTGAACCAGAGAAGAGATTTGAAATTGTCAAAGCATTCAATTCAGATCCAACCATTGATGTGCTCTTATTAACAACTCACGGTAGGTTTAGGAATATGCCATATGAACTGGGGTTTTACTCCTTGATATGCTAGCTCTAGCTCTGAATCTTTCTTGTTGCAGTTGGTGGTCTGGGCTTGAATTTGACATCTGCTGACACATTGGTCTTCATGGAACATGACTGGAACCCAATGAAGGATCTTCAGGTTCGCTGTTGCATCAGTTTCAGAAGGGATAAGCCTTTTATTCGCATTAGATATTTCCTATGCTATGTCTTGAACTCCTGAGGCCTTTAAATTATTTTGTAATGTCGTCCTCTGCTGGACATAACAATATTCTGCTGTTACAGGCGATGGACAGAGCACACCGTCTGGGGCAAAGGAAAGTGGTGAATGTGCACCGTCTCATCATGCGCGGTACCCTGGAAGAGAAGGTGATGAGTCTCCAGCGGTTCAAGGTGTCAGTTGCCAATGCGGTCATCAATGCTGAGAACGCCAGCCTGAAGACCATGAACACTGACCAGCTACTTGATCTGTTCACCTCGACCCCCGCTTCCAGAAAAGTAAACCCTTGGGACAGCTCGCTTTTCTTGTAGAGGGAGAAACTAATGCAAATGATTTGTTTCTGATCCTTTGCCTCTCTCATATGCAGGCGTCGGTCCTCCCAAGCAGTTCGATTTGTGAGCAGAGCGAAGATTCCAAGGGGAAATCTGGTGGGAAGGGCTTGAAGTCCATTCTGAATGGGCTGGATGAGCTTTGGGATCAGTCACAGTATGCAGATGAGTATGATCTCAACCGGTTCCTGGCGAAGCTCAACGGCTGAACATACGATCACCCGCTCGTGTACAGTGTAAAGCAAATTGGGACGTGTGATCTAGGTTCGCAGATTTTGTTGGCAACCTCAGAATTTTTTTTGTTGTTTCATACGGAAGGAAAAGGGAAGATCGCAAGATCAAGAGCGACATGGCTAACTTATAGGTTCTTGAGACGACGATCTCAATTTTTGTTTCAGCTTTTGTTAGGAGGGAGGGTCACAGCGCTGGCTGGTCATCAGAGGAGTTGTATATACTCTCGGCTTATCTATAATCAAAGCTGCAGCTCCTTGTAATTTTTCCTTGTTTAGTTGCGTGTTATGCTGTTTTTAACCCTAACAAGGATTATCATTGTATCTTTGGCTCTTTGCTTGCAGGCGTTCGCGAGATATATATATATATATATATATAGCTAATGGTGATTTGGGTGCTAAGATGCTAATGTCAATATTGACTGTTGGATCTGAATCTAGGTGGGAGCATAACGCATTAATGAATGCATATTAGAGGTGGAAGCATGTATGGTGTTTAATGCTGACGTATTAATGATTAAGTGGATTAGAGGTGGAAGCTATATATATATCGTCTGAAGGAGTCACGAGTAATGCTATCTTTGTGAAGGAAGTTTGTCCTCTGAGGCTGTCCTACAGAGTGGTCGTTTTTTTGTCTTGTTTTCAATTTAAATGAGATTCTCTATGTTTTTAATAGATTTTGTAAAAAGCATGCTGAATCAATACCGGCTTGCCTGAAAAATGAGAGGGCTTGTGTGACTAGTTCTGAGTATCTGCTTCAGCCTGGGCCGAACAGTGTTCTGACTCAGCGTTGGCTGCTACCATCCCTGCCTATTTGACTCCGCGATACTAGTAGTAAACTTTAGTGGTAGAAAAATAACCAAGCAGAACATGAGATCAACTGCGTAAGTCTGCATAAACAAATCCAGAGCAGAGAGGAAATTGATATTATTTGTGTTGTTTTTGCAATAGTAAAATGCTGCCATCGGTTCGATATACAACTACGCATTTCAGAGGAAAAACATGTATAAAGTGAACGAGTGCCATTGGTACATCATCCGTAAAGTCAAGACCTCTTCGAACCGTTCGGATTAAAGAAAAGGTTAATTCCATATATACCACTCGAAATTTCCAACATCACTGGTTACGAGAGAGACGATACAATCGAAAACATTTTTTTAAAAAAACTCGTACCAATGGAACAACATTTCTCCTAATGGCCTTGCTTTATTACTATAAGAATACACCGTTAGACATCAATGTGGGCAAAGACTAACTTGGTGTTGTAAGAAACCAGCGACACCACGTTATCAGCACGATTGGCTCCGGCCTACCTCTAGACCTACTCTATTCGGATCAAAAGGTAACCGTCGTACCACGACGCTCGTAGATCAAATCGTTTTTCTAGATCGCTTTCAATTCCACAAATTTGGTTTTCTAGAGTTTTCCTACGGTGCAAATCCGCTCTAATCTATCGCGAGTCGACTTGAAGTCGCCGGCCAAGCCGATCGGTGGATTGCATGAAAGAGTAGATGATGATTGCACTGTAGTTTGTATATCGCGAGTCGACTTGTAGTCACCGGCAACCCTTGCACGGGCCCTCGCCTCCACGGCTGCGATCCTCGCGCGCGTGAGCACCCCATTTGGGCGCATCGTGCGCGCCTCCCGCCACGCGCCGCCCGAAGTCGACACCGCCCCCACGCAAACAATAGTCCAAAGCCGCCAAGCCTGTGCGTTTGCACCGTCGGCCCGCACGCCGGTTCGTCGCCGCCTACACGTGGCACTGCCAACCCGTGCGCCTTAAGCTGTCGCACGAGGCGCTGCCGCATCCATCGATTCCCGCTGCCGCTCCCGCACGAGCACCATGTGGCTCCGCTGGTCTTCCGCGCTCGCGTTGCCGGTCTATAGCCCGCCGCCGCGCCACCAGCCTGTAGCTGTCGACATGCTTAGCTTGGCGTAGTATCATTATCATTCGGGCAATAATTTGCCCGACATCAATTAATCATTCAAACAATTTGAAAATAAATTTGGGCAGCCGAGGTTTGAGCCTGATTGGTATGTTGGACTAAAATTTATTTTGAACACAAAAAAAACCTGAAAAACAGATTTAGACTCTGGTGGCTGGAAAGAGTGCCTGATGCCGGGTGCACGAGAGAATATTGGTACATGGATGTACCATCCGAGTCAATTTAGAACCAAATCTGGTAATGCCATCTCATGTGTAAAACAGTGCAACCACAAGTCGGTAACATCTACGACCTGGCTAACTAATTTATCCGCCTCCTCGCAACCTCGCGCATTGGTGGTGATGCGGTGTGGGTAAAGGGGGAGTAAGCCACAGGAACCACAGGGCGCAAATGGGAGACCTACCCGTGGGCAGGGAAGTCCTAAGGAGGTGATACATAGCGGTGTGGAGTTGCGTTGAGGTGGGACATTGTAAAGGGCTTGTGATAATTAACATTAGCTACACACCTACGGAAGTGTGTCGGGGCAATATAAATTGATTCATCTCTTGTGGGTAAAGTGTACAAACTCTACAGAATAAGAAAACTATTTAGATAGTCGTGTTCACGATCAATAGCGGTGCTGAGAATTTGCTTGATATAGCTTTCATTTTTATAAAACCATTTGTGTGTGGATGAAAGGGGTGGGTTAGAGCCCAACAGTTGGAAATGTAGGGTTGTAGCCTAGAGAATTGAGAAAATCTGGTCGGGGACTAGTGGTAAATACGGGATAGCCTGAGCATTGAGTGGACGGACTCACTCAATGATATAGAAGATGAAATCTCCACCAGTTCTTTACAACAAAAACTCAGTTTATAAAACATGTGTTAGTTAAAACTGCTGAGTCTCAGGATTTATTACTATTTATTTTATTTCAATAAATGGCTTTGTACAAAATAAAAGAACCTTAAACCTTCCTTTGTTTAGCCTTACATATATAATAATTGCATTGTGTATTGACTCACGAGTACGGCTGTGTACTCATGCTCGTTATTTATATTCTTTTAGTCAGTAAGCAAAAAAAAAAGACTACAGGGACAAATATGAGCAATAGACAAGATTGAAGATCAAGAAGAACAAGAACTAGGTCGCGAGCCCACAGTCGAGGTGGGTATATCATGGGGGTTCCAAGCGTCACACTTTGATTCTTTTTTCGCTGCTGTTCTCTGAAAGATATTTGGCCTGTCTGGCCATTCTGCAAGTCAAAAAACCGTAAGATATATTTATGCTTTGTTCAATATTATACAATAGCTTATATTTTCATAATATGTGTTTGAACCAATAATGTAACTGTGTGTGTGCCAACTATTGATCCATTGAATGACACAAATAGAGAAACAAGCATTGCTTGGGTGGCTAGTGGAGGTGGTTGTACTTCCAACCCACCAGGGTTCAAACCCCAGGTTTCGCTCTGCGTGTCTCATTTAGGATAATTTTCTTTCGGTGGGAGGCGACGTACCCGTTGCAAGCGAGACGTCGGTGGTGACTTCGTTATTTCTTCAAGCTCTGCTCGTCCGGCCTTCCGTAGGCGTCGTGTGTGTGTGTGAGTGCGTGCGTGCGGTGGTGTGCGTGTGTGGAGACGTCTATGTGTTGTACTGGGTGTTTCGCAAAAAAAAAAAAGAATAACACAAATATACACAGTTGGTCCCAAAATAGTAAAATTGGGGCTCACATTCTAGAACAAATCATGGGTCACTATATGACTTTGGTAGTGCAGGCGGTACATGTGATGATCTAGCTCTCATATCTTTCTGCATAATAAGATGTGTATCTTCATTACATGATTCTCTATTGAATAGGAGTTGTGTCATTATCATGGTGCCCCCGTTCGAATCTAATCCTTACATCTCACCTAGACGGGGCGCTAAACTGCTGGAAGATGGGTCAATCTCAGGTATTACATATGTTCAAATGAAAAATACTAGATCTTAGATATAATTTTAGATGCATTAACCATGTCCTATACTCTTTTTTGTCACATTTTCAGGTTGTAAAGCATAGGAACTTGTCTGTGGCTGTGTGCATGGGGATCTTAGGAGTACATTGGTCACATTTTCAGATTGTACGGTGCCGCTTTCTGCCCAATATGCAACTGTAAACACAACCAGGTTCTAGTATTCCTTGTAACTAAATCTCAAACCGAAGTGAGAACTTCATACTCCATGATCCTTCAGCGTTCAGTGGCTTCAGAACATATACTAACATAGGTACAAATACAATTGTAACCATCGGTTGGTTCATCCATACTCCCTGTGAAGGGTGCTCCGTTTCATTCTTATATGGAACGAGATTTATAGTGTCGCAAAGGTTTTCTGTTTCTGATTCTCTTATATTTTTAGGAAATTTTTGATCATGTGTGAAACTAAAAAAATCTGCAGTGATGAGAGCACAAGTAGTACGAATATGATTGCATGGACAAGAAGACCCAACGACGTTATTATTAACAATATAACACAAGCACTAGATTACATATACTGGTATACTCACTCCTTACCAGTAAGTCAGTAACACAGCACAATACTAGCAACTAGAACAATGGCAACAAAAGGCACCTTGTTTAACGAGCATGTAGTATTACGAAAACCATTGTGCACGGCCACACACAGGTTAATTAGTACCCTTCCATTAGCGAGATCGGTCGAGACCAACCCTCGAGCTGAGCCACTTGCAGGCGTCGTCCATTTCTTCAGAGATGGTGTAGTGGCCAAGCCTGCATCACCAGAAACTTTGTCAAAATGATATAATCTGGAGACACAACTAAACTACTAAAGTTAGTCATGTGTAGTGTCTGCATGCAACTGCACCCATTGACCATTGTAGGACTTGAAATTCGGATATGAGAACCCCGAGGATCGCAGAATCTCAGTTGATCTCTCACCATTCCTGTTGGATACAACCACATCCGCTGCAAAACCACACAGAATTCAGAACGACTTGTTAACATGCTGGCTAGTGATAAGTATGATGGATGGATTATTGCCTCTTCCATGATTGAGCAGGATGGGCAAGGAGGCAGCTCTTCTTGCATTGCAGCAATGTGTGAGCTCTACATCTTGCCCCTCAGGGTCCTGAAAAGTGAAAACATCAAAGGCATCAACAACATTAGGATTTATCTGTAATAACACTAGCAGGTGTTTGACAATTGACAGATCAGTTTGTGCAGAGGATGGCAAGGTTGGACCTTGAGCAAGGGAGCCAGCCCCTTAGACTGGTGATTGCGCTGAGTGTAATTGGGTAGGGAATACCGCCGGTGAATTTGCCATGAGCATAGCATGCTGCCGAGTGCAGGGCCGCCGGCGGCAGCACCGCCCATGCTGAAACCTCCGATCCCAAGCTTCACTGCATTCACAAATTGTCGACATCAATATATGGGGGCGAGCAATTAATTAATTAGCTGCCTGCAATTGCACACGAAGAGCGTATCGTCTCATCTACCTGCATTAGTTAGCCGCAGTTGCATACGACGGAGCTCGGCGGTGAGGTTCGGGGTCTTTGGGGGCGAAAAGAGGCGATCTTGAGGCGCGGCGTTGGCTTTGCAGAAGAAGAGGAGCTAAGACGTGGCCGCGGCGGTGGTGCGAGGAAAAAGGAGACTCGAGTAATGATCCACTCTAGCGATATGACAGAGAAATAGTGATGGACTATCTATCCGCGAGTGCGCGCCTAATAGACTTATCGCATGAAATCGTCTGACATTTATCATGATTCTCTCGAATATACGCCCTGCTTTAATATAAAATACCTAGATTCGTCGCTTCTAATACAAGGAGATAAATGGCAAGGTGAGCGCTTTCGCACTCAACAAAGTCGTTAATAATACAAAAGTTGAATGGCATACATACATTCATCTGCCCTCTACCAACAGTACCATTATAGTGCATGTTATCGTTTCAACCGCAAGGGTAGCGGGGAGAAACAAATACACGTAATCAAACCCTTCGAGTCATGCAATTCACACATAGATTACAAAGTTTTCTTGTTGCGGTTGAAACCTGATCTTCTAAATTTAACTCCTAAGTTGTTCTGTATTTAATATTACGTTCTCTTTTTCAAAAATAATTGTTTATGCAAACACCACACTCGGTAACAACAACTTGGTTGCAATTAACATATAAGGGGTTTATCCACGTGGTCAACAAACTCCAGCTTCTTTAAGCGTTGCAAGATATTACCACGAGACTAAATAAAATCCTGTAAAACTTGAAACTGCATTTTCTAATAATATAAATATAGATTTTTAATTATTTTTTTCAAAAAAAATTCATCTTATGTCGCCATTTCAAATAGCGACTAACATCTATGTCGTCATTCCAATTGGCTGCAGAGACCTTTAACATTGTTTGGTTGGCGACAGGGATCCTGTTGTCAAAACAACTGGCGATAGGGGTTTGTCGCCATTTGAAACTGCGACAAAAGCCTATTTTTTGTAATCTTATTAAATAATTTTTTCTGTAATTATATTAAAAATTATTGTTTTTTTTAAAAAAATCCTTTCCTGTCTGCCTCCTCCTCCTCTGCTTCAGTTCCTTCTCCTCGCTGGTTTTGTGGTGGTGGTGTTAGCTAATTCAGCACTTTGGCTTGATTGAGTGGTGGTTCGATTGAGGAGGTGCAATTTCTGGTGTTAAGTTTTGCAAATCCTGTGGCTTGTGCACTCATATTACGAAGGGCTGGGAACTTGGGATGAGTTATAGTTTTGAGACACATTTCGCCCAAACGATGAAGACTCTGGAAATTTTAGAGCCATTTGCTATTTTTCCTAGTCTAAATTTATAGACTTGGCCAGCATTGAGGCAAGGACTAGTAATTAGGTTGATAACCGGCCATGCGGTCACTAACTATTGACGTTATCAGCTACGATCAAAGACGGGTCATTTCATAGTTGGACTTGGCTCACGGAGAGTTTTTAGGGGATTTTCCAGGGCTTTTTGGGGGAACAATAGGAATTACAGGAAACTCAAATAAACCCGAGGGGAAACAAGAAAAACTTATAAAAAAAACAGGGAACACCAAGATGTATTCTAAAATATTTTGTGATTTTTTTACACAAATTTTAGGATGCCCACACTTTTTTTGGTGGCAGACCACATGTTGCCTAAGCTAAGTTAGTGCCGACCGCTCTTGTACAATCAGGAACCTTGATGAGCTAACAATACTACACTAGTTTTTTACAGGAATAGTTTTGATATGCATTTCGCCCCAAATGATGAAACCCAAAAGAACGAAAGTGCCGGCCGGTCCTGTATAGTCAGGAACCTCGATGAGCTAACAATACTACACTGGGTTTGATGGTACCATTTAAATAAAATATCTTTTATTGTTGTTAATATTTTGTTCTCATTATTCTTTTTTTTCCCTATCCATTGATTAAGTTTTTGTGTTCAAAATTTGTAAACTTGGCCAGCACCGGGGCAAGGACTAGTAATTAGGTAGATAACCGGCCACACGGTCACTAACTTTGACGTCATCGGGTACGGTCAAAGATGGGTCGTATCATAGTTAGACTAGAGGCCTAGAAGGAAAGGGGTTGGACTTGGCCCACCGAGATTTTTTAGGGGATTTTTCAGGTCATTTTAGAGGAGCAATAGGAGTTTTCGGCAAGAGGAAACTAAAATAAACCCGAGGAAAAGAAGAAAAACTTATAAAAAGCAGAGGACACGGAGATGTATTCTAAAAGATTATGCGAAATTTTTTTACACAAATTTTAGGATGCCCACACACTTTTTTTTTTTATGGTAGACCACCCATTGCCTAAGCTAAGTTAGAATCTAACGAAACTATATGAAACTAAACTTGACCTAACCGATTTATATACTTACCCGGGGGCAGAGTCAGTGCCGGGGGAAAATAATTTTATAGGACCTGGTCCACAACTCCATTGATGTGGACCAACTCCACTGTATGACACATGGCCTTTTGCGAATCTGAAAGCGTGATGTAATAGCCTTTAGTATTCAATTCGTAAAAATTCGCATCAGTAATTTATGAGGTTGTGCACTTTGAGATTCGTAAAAGGACACGTGTCTAGCCTCAGGCCGGTTCAACGTGTGTTGGTCTAAAGTCAAATTGTACGTGTTGAAATTTTAACTTTATTACTGGGTCTCGAACCATTGGCCCTGTGCTTACCCCATCCGACAACTATCCATCCAATTTACACGTCGAGCCAATTCAGACGCTGGAAAAACCACTATAAACCCATCGAGTCGAGTCGATAACACACACAGGCGTTGCCTTCTCTGCTCTTCCCTCGCGCCCCTTCCCGCTTCCCCAGCCCGCTTCGCCGGCGACCCCACCTCCTCCGGCAGCCACCCCGCCTGCCTTCTCCCCCGCCCACTCCACCCGCGGCGTCCCCCCGGTTCCCCACTGACCCCTCGACCCCTCTCCGCAGCTGCCCCCTCTCCTCTGCCCCAAACCCTAACCCTAACCCTAGCTCCGCTCGCCAGGGCTCCCGAGGTACGTCTCCCCCCTTCCCTCCTCGTTCGATTTGGTCCCATTCGGGCTCGCGTCGGTGCCCCGGACCTACGTGAGGCGTTGGGTGGGCGTGGGCACTGGTCATAGGACTAAGGCTGCGCTACTTACTACCTACCAGTGGCCAGGGGAGGCTGGGGCGTGGGCTAGCGGCTATGAATCCTGCCGCATTTTGCTCCTCTTTGATGCGTATGCCATGCTTGCAGCCAACCGCGCGAGCTACTTTGAGCTGCGCTTGTAGAATGTCCAAAATGTTACTGTAACGTGTCTTGGTTATCTAAAGGTCAGAAATCTGACTGATTTCCTAAAAAAATTCATTCGACTCATGTATAGCAGATGTAATACCGTTGTGGCAATATATTGCAGGCAGCATTGGCGCATGCGCACGCATGCACGCAATGTGCCACCTTTCAATCAGTCGAACCGTTGCTGTTGTTGTTTTATGAATCTTTTGCCTTTTGGTTTACCCACACTCTGTTTTCTGTCCTGGCTGTTGTAGCTTTTGCTTGTGGTGACTCGTGGGAAGATTCTGTCTGTTCGTGGACGTCCTGCCTAAATGCGCTTGTGCTCTAGTGATGTGTGGGCGATGCCTGCTTTAGCTTTTGTTCTATGGTGAATACTGAGCCGTGCGCTATGGGTGGAATTATCGATTACGGTGTTAGTGCCAGTACCAAATCTTCACCACGCAGTGTGGCCATTGAGAAAGTCCAGGAGGAACTCAGGTATGCTATCAATGGCAACATTTCCTGCATTTTTGTGGATGATTGGTACGGAACTGCAGGATTTGCATTATGATTCATGAACTTCAGGCAGGAGTATGATGTTCGTGAAGAACGGAGGAGAGAGTTGGAATTTCTAGAGAAAGTATGTTTGCAGATTATCTTTCAGATCGAATTTTGCTCTTCTTTTGGTCTAATTACTCCTATTTATTGCAGGGAGGCAACCCATTGGATTTCAAATTTGGCCATGTAGCATCAGTCAGTGTACAGTCCACTTCTCTCGCGGATCAAATAGCTGAACAAAATGTGATAAGGTAATAATTGCTTCCTGATGTAGCATTTGATGGCAATATGGCATTACCATAAGTAGTTTTAGAAGCCTTTTGTTTGCTTTCAATTGCAGTGAAACTAAAGGTAGTTTCGCATTTACTGCATCGCTTCGTGGAGATTCAGTTGAGAGTAGCGGCAAACCGGGAAGTTCACTGTGTCGTGAAAACAACACAGCAGACAATCTTATGTTTTTTGGTGGAGATAACAATGACGTTGTAGAGGAGAAGATTGTAAAAAGAGGAACCAAAAGAACTAATGCAGCTCAACCCAAGCAGTCCTTGCCCACTGATGGTCACAACAATGCAAAAAAAGCTGAAGATTCTGGTTTGTCACGCCTTGGAGTGAAGAGCCAGGCATATGTTCGGCGCAACAGGTCAAAGCCAAGTAGGGAGAGTGCCAATGTTGCTTCTATTAGATCTCCCGTGGTTCCTGCTAAATGTTCTGAACCAAAAGATGCAGAGGGTTTAGTCCAGGAAAAACAAGCAGATGATCATGGTGTATTATATGTTTCTAGTTTAAAACAGGCAGGACCAAAATGCGAGAATGCGCCAAAGAATACAGCTTCTGATGAACAGGTGGCAATGGAGTTGGACAGGATTCCAACCGTTCGTGAAAGCCACTGTGTAGTAAAGAGTGAAGCAAGGCAAGGCGACAGTACTAGTAAAGCTACAAAAGCGTCGCCTAATGATGCGAATGGCAATCAGCAGCTTGAGGGATGTGGTGATATAGCTGCCGCAGGTGCATCTGTAGAAACCCTGATACTACTTCAAAGGTTGTTCTAATGTCATCTTATTCTAGCACATCTACACACGATGCGAGACAAACATGTGCTGATGATGAGAAGGTTGACGATGATCACTTGGGTAAAAGTACGGGCCATATCCATGTAGGTGAATTGGATAACAGCAGCATCGTTCCTGTCTGTGCTTTAGAAGGTGCTACTTTGCACAAAAATGTTGTGGATCCTCCTTGTGAAGGCATCGCCAGTATTATTGACAATCATGCAGATGGGAACACTAATCTGGTTGCAATTAAGATTGATGGAAAGTCTCATGAAGACCTGGACATTGGTAGACTTTCTAGCAAGGGTGTTAATGAAAGTGGTCAATTGGAAGGTTTTAGCAGGCCTACTTCTGTGAAGGAAAATTCCAATTCTGTACAACCTGAAGTTTGTACCACTGTTCATGTGAAAGATGAAATGGAAGTCTGTGACAATGCAATAGTTGCAGAGAAGGATACAGGCCGCCCGTCTCCTGGCCACAGTACGAACAATGAGGGAAGTCTAGCTTCAGAGAGAACTAACAGCTGTTTTGGGACTTCTAACTCCGCCCATCCTATTGCTGTAGGCTCTGCTTTGCCTAAAAATCTGTTGCCTGATTCTATGCTTTCATTAAAAAATCATGGGTCTAACGTGGAGAGCGAGATTCAAAAATGTGGAGAGAACCTGAATAAGATGGCAAAGAAGGAATATGAAGATTCTATCCTTAGAAAAGCTCATCTTATAGAGGTACAGTTAGTTTATATATTTTTCTCCTTCTCTGAGTTCTCTGATATCATTCTTGTTTCTGAAAAGAGTGAAAAATAATTTTGCACAATAGACGAGTCTTAAGAGAGCTGGTGAACGATCTCTCTGTAATATTTCTTTGGAGAAGAGGAGAAAGGGTCACTGGGATTTTGTCCTTGAGGAGATGGTTTGGATGGCGAATGACTTCATGCAGGTATTTTCTCAAGTGATTTTTATATTTCTTCCTCATGTTCACATGGGTTGTTACGTACAGAATCTGGTCACTGTTCTTGGCTAAAGTGCTTAAATAGTTTTTTTTCTTGAGTGCATTTCACCATGGGCCCCTAAAATTGTAATGAAGTACCACTTAGGCCCCTAAACTTGAATTTTAGTCTGGCAACTCCCTAAACTTGCAAAACTGTGTCACTTGGGTCGTTTTAACTTTTAACTTAGCTTGGCACATATATTCAACTGACATTTCACCGCTTTAGCCAACTAAAAGTCATTGTACCTTCAATTGCCATATGGATCATCAATTTGAATGAACCACATTAGTTTTCCACCTCCATTTTACTAGCGCGTTAACAATTTTAGCTAACTATGAAGTTGTAATGATATGAATGACACAATTTGCAAGTTTTGGAACATAAGTGACACTTTATTACAAACTTAGGGACCTGACAAGTTTTTCCAAGTTCAGGGACCTAAGTGACTTCTCTGCTAGTTCAGGGACCTCTGATTCAATTTACTCTTTTTTTTTTTTATATATATATATATATTTGCTTACATAGTCCTTATGTAATTTGATGTTTCTATTATTAGGAGCGCTTGTGGAAATGTATGGCTGCATCTCAAGTGTGCCATTGCATTGCCTCTGACGGTCTGGCCAAATTTGAAGAAGCAAGCATTCAGAGAAAGCAGAAAACTGTTATTAGAATCCTTGCAAAGGGTATCATGAGTTTTTGGCGCTCAGCTGAGGCTTTACGAACTACTGGCGGGACAGCTAAAGTGATGCAAGAATATGGTTCAGACATGCTGGAAGAGACAAAGCCTACTGGAATCAAAGCTGAAAAAGAACAGGTAAGTGAAACTAGTCTCACATAACCTTTTCTCATATGTATTGAAGGATTTTTTTGGCACATAGGCATTACCAGAAAGTCGAGAATTGAGTAAACTAGATTTCAGTAACAGTTTTACCCTCCCAAAATCATGTTTTAGCAGTTTAATTGGTATGTACTTTATTATATCACTTCATGTGTTATAATCTGTGAGGTTGACGTGATCTATGGAATTGTATAGGGCAATGAATCCATGGAAGCCGAAGTGTCTACACGGCCTCGTCGATCCCAAATTCAGGATTACGCAGTTCGATTTCTTGAATATAACAGTCACGCATCTGATTCTCTTGTGTTGGCTGAAGCACCATCTACTCCTGACAGGCTAAATGACTTTGGCATCTTGAAAGTGTCTGATCAACTTTCAGAAGTAAATCATTGCAACTTTGTGTAGTCAATTATGATTTATTTCTTTCATTTCTTTTACTTTTGCAAGACACCTCATGCTTAGCACCCTGATAAATATTCCTAGGCATAGTTACCCCTGTTTTTGCAACTAGGAACATGTATGAATATTAGCTCAACACCATTGTTCTCTGATTCTTTTCTTAATTTTCAGGAAAGTCTCTTCTATACAGTAGCACCTGGTGCAATGCTGGCATACAGAGAGTCCGTGGAATCTCTTTTCTTGTATCATAAGGTGAAGAGAAGCTTTATGCATTCTTTTCAAGACCTAATGAACATAATTTGTTTATTCTGTTTTGTTTCTCCCTTATGGGACATGGACTGACAACTATATGTGTAAGTAAGTAGCAAAGGACACGGCAGTTTATGTTTCTCTTTAATGACTCTTAAATTGCTGGTACAGAGGTCTTCAGTTGTTTCCACTGCTTTATAAAAAAAAATTCTGGGCTGCTGCATTTCTGTCTTGTTATCCTATTATTTTTAAGTATTGTACTGTATGTCCAAGGGTTTTTTTTTGCTGTCTTTACAAACCATTGGAGCACTGTGTTACATTTTGTGTTCACAGCTTTGGTATTTTGTAAAATATATTTATTAAAGTTAATAATTGCAGAAGGTTGGTAACACTGGACTCAAGGATGACTATGAGGCGTCTGTGTGTGATTCTGCTGCATGTAATATTCAACAGTACCTTAAACCTTTTTCCTTATCATAATATCATGTACTTCATACACTTACTAATGCTTTTACTTTTTTTTTTTCAGATTTGGCTCAGGAGAATGCATATGAGGAGGATGAAGGCGAGACTTACACTTATATATTGCCTGAAGCATATGATGGTGGTTTGTTATCAAAAATGCGTCATAAGAAGAAACACCTGATGCAGCAGAGGATTAACGGTGCAAGACCATATGAAATAGATACTGATGTGCCTTATGAACCGTGTTTGGAAAGCAAGTCAGGAAATCAGCCATTGTTATCAAATAGCAAAAGACCTTCATCTTTCCTTGCAATTCCTACAAAGCGCATCCGTACAGCTCCTAGACAACGAGCTGTAAGCCCATTTCCTGCTAGTGTTGGTGGAACCCCCCAAGTCACAAGTAAAACAGATGTTTCGAGTGGAGACACAGACTCTTACCAAGATGATCAAAGTTCATTGCATGGAGGGTCCTTGCTGTGGAAAAACACAGACTATGAATCCACAGTTGATTTTGACAGACAATTGCCGTATGATGGTAGCGAAGTGTGTATTAAAGCTAACAAGAAGAAAAAGCTTAAGAACCCGGGCTACAAGACTGCTCAAAATGCAGCCTATTCCTGTACCTCGGCTGCTGTAAAGGTTAATTCTTTAAGCCTGCTCCCCGTTATTGTTGTTTGCAATGTTTTGTCAGAGTAATTTTATCGTCCTAATGTTTGAGGGTTGTATCTATGATCAGAGATCACAAGTTGATTTGACCACTCAATACAAGCAGTTTTTTTTTCTTCTTCTGATATTAATAAGATGTACTTAGATTCTTTTGCAATTTTAGTTTAGTTTTATTAGTCTCTTAACATTTTTTCAAAAAACTTTCTATTCAGAAGGATTATCTGAAGAAGAGATCAGAGACCCAACAATTTGATTCAAATGGGAATATTGGTACTTTCATCCCCTCTATTTATATAGAGTGCATTTGTAGCCTATGTCATACACATACAAGAATCAACGATTTGCTCTTTATGTATTTTGAGAAAAAGCATAAATAGCTCCTAACGTGTCATGTATTTATTTTATCCATAGTTGCAAATGGTGGTCAACATGCTTCTAAGAAGCTTAAAATGATGAAGCAAGGGATAGATATTTCACAAGAAGCTTCTCCCGTTGCATCACAGATGAGCAACATGGCAAATCCTGCAAAAATTATAAAGATCGTCACTAATAGGGATCGTGGGAGAAAAGGGAAAGCACTAAAGGTATTACCATTTCTCTACATTACAGTCATATGCATCTCTTTGTTTGCATATACGCTGTATTGTTAACCTTGTCATATGGCTGGATGGGACCTTTGATTTGCTTTGCTGCCATTTATTTACTCTTCATATCTACAATCATGGAGTCACGGTATGTTCTGTGGTCCTCTTGCTACCAGTAGTAGACCAATAAGCTACTCCTGCTTGTACATATGTTGCTGGCTAGTTAAGATACGTTCGGCTCAGGTTAAGCAAGCATGCAGAAGTAGTAAGCTTGTAGTTGTTTTGGTTGTATTGTAGGAACACAAGGATACTATGTTTAAAATTTTTACTGCCACCTGGACCTTTTTTATGGACATTCTTTTATTGGTGGAACCGGTGCATTTCTATACGAGGAAAAAGAGGTTCATATGTCATAGCCCCCTCCTCTATGGTCTAAAGTTTAGGAAGAAGTTTCTTTTCTGACAGTTACTGTGCCACGATGTTCTGTTCATTTATGGGGAACGCCAGATAGATGCTACTCACACATTTCATATAGTTCAGAACTTAGAGTATAGTGTAATCAGTCCTGGAAGGATTGGTAGATTTTTTTCTTCGAGAACGCTCAAAAGGATTGCACGTCGTTCCATTAAGAAGCAGCAGCAACAAGAGTTCCATTACAAGACGATAGCACGGACGAATCTCGCTAGTTTAAAAGAAACCGAATAGGACTACTCGAGAACAATGAACGTCTGAACTGAGTGGCGGAGCCAGGATTTTGTCGATGGGGGTGCAAAACCGGTCAACCGGCGACGACGGCGCACGGCGATGAGCACACGTAGCGGCGCGCCGAGGCCGAGCCGCCGTGAAGGGGGCTGAGCGCTTCGGCGTGGCGGCTCGCGACTCGTAGGAGGCCGGCGGCGCGGGCCGTGACCGCGTGACGCAGCGAAGCGGCGCATTGCCGCCGGGCGATGGCGAGGGGCGAGCTGGCGAGGCAGCGCCAGTGCGCGCGAGGACCGACGCCGCGGGCGTCGTTGGAGCAGCGTGAGTCGCGTGATGTAGCAAGGACGCACCGACACCGAAGCGAGGCCGAGGTGGAGCGAGCCGGCGAGGGCGCGCCGGCGCGCATTGTCGAGGCCGAGCCGGCCGTAGGCGAAGCGAGAGCAGCGCGGCGCGGCGCGCAGGAGGAGGCTGAAGGCGATCGGCGAGAGGCGCAAGGGGGGGCGAGGCGCGCTGGGCACCGACGGGGCGGAGGCGGCACCGCCGGCGCGCGTCAGAGGAGTCGAGAGAAGTACCGGGCGGCGTCCGCGTCTGGCGCGATTCGAGAGTGGCCGAGTGAAAGAGAGAAATGGGAATTGGAGAGAGATTAGAGGAGAGCAATGACAATAGCCAATGGCTAATGGGCTTGCAACTCGACTTAGGCCGAATAAGAAATGGGGTCATTAGGGTGGTCGCGAAATTGTCTTGATGTAATCATGTATATTAATATGGGTAGTATATACTTTATGTATTAAGGGGTATATATCGCTTTTTGTGCAAAAATTTTGGGGTGCGACCAGGATCAAAACCCGTTACGGGCACAATCCGCTCGGTGTCTTAACGTTCCGCACGGTAATCGGAGATCCCGGTAGAAAACCGGATGAATTTCGTCCAAATAAATTTGAATTTGAGATGTTTTCGCTGGAATTTTGAATTTGAATTTGAATATAAAGGATTCGGCGGGATTTTGAATCCGGACCCACTGAATTCCGTAACCGCCGTAACCGCCGGTTTTGTTCCTGGTGCGACTGTACCCCCATGCACCTACTGTAGCTCCGCCCCTGCTGAACTCGCCCTCGACCGTGAACTAAGGCACTAACCGATTACAGCGATAAGCCGATGACGAAGGCACCTCCTGAAGGATTGGTAGATGAATTACTGAATTTGTGACACATTCTTATGATCCATATTTTTCCTCCTTAGTTCTTTTTTGATGTGCAACTGGATTATAGCACGAGAGTCGTTGAAGTTGTTTCTTTAAGTTGAGCTGCCATAATTGTGAACATGCAGGTGTGATAGTGTACGGATACTCGGACAGCTCATGCTGCACAAGCATGATTTCTTTCCCATAATTTGCTTATTGAAATGTTTTATTCTTTTGGCAGATGGCTTCCAGTGGTGGTTGGGCAAACTTCGAGGATCAGGTTCTTGTGTGCCTGAAGTAGTAATTTTTTTCTCTCTTGACTACGATTTGTGGTAATGATTTAAGTATCTTAAATATTCAGGCTCTTGTTGTCCTTGTCCATGACATGGGTCAAAATTGGGAGTTAGTAAGCGATGCAATTAATAGCATTGTGCAGTTCAAGGTAATTTTATGTATGGGATAAAATCTTTTGCTATGTTTTATATTCTTATCACATCGTTTGAACATGTAGTGTGAACTTTGATTTATTTCCAACCCCTGTGTTCTAGAATTAATTTTATAGTTTCCTCGTATTCTATCTATTCAGTCTGTATATAGACAACCTAAAGAATGCAAGGAGCGCCATAAGTTTCTTGTGGATAAAAGTTCTGGTGATGGTGCTGACAGTGCAGAAGACTCTGGTTCATCTCAACACTATCATTTCACAATACCCGGCATTCCAAAGGTATGCTCTTCCGTTAACTCTTTTTTTTTTGGTATCTTTTACTGCTTGGCATGTATGTGGGGTGCAACTCACACAAATGTGATGTTGAACCTTCTATTTAGCCCCTGCAATACTTTCCTTTTCAATTGAGTGCAGCTTTCATCAACACTGTTGCGATAGCAGATTCTTTTGCCGAGCCTGTGCGGCACAAACTTTGATTCTCTAACATTGGTATTCATATGCCCTTCAGGGTAGTGCCAGGCAATTGTTCCAGCGACTTCAAGGACCATTTGAGGAAGAGAATCTTAAGGCACATTTTGAAAAAATGATACTACTCATGCAACAAGTGCATTCCAGACGTAGACAGGTTCATCTTCTCTCTTATTTTCCAAAACCTTTTATTGACTTGATTTGTTGGCAGTATATAATGTAACTATCTTTGCAACTTTTTTTATTACATTTATAACGGATGATGGGTAAATCTTGCTAAACATTTGTTGTTCTTTTATACTCTCTCTTGCAAGAATTTTAGGTTATCGTGGGCAAAGTCTCGTACTCGTTGCATATGCTGTTCAAATTGTATTAACTTCTAGAGCCATGCTTGTCAATGTAGCTTTGGTATTTTTATGTGCATATATCCACATGTAGTTCTTATATGCTATAATTGATAATATGATGTGGTAGTGGACTCTTTCACATTTTGCCAGAGTACCTTTGTTTTGTTTTGCTGCCCTTACCTATATTGTTACTTGTTAGTATTTCTTATGGTTATGCTTTTGTTTTGTCTTCTTGTCATGAAGGGTAATGGCCAGAAGCTCAAGTCGGTCGTACAGTCACATAGTTCTCATGTTGTTGCACTTTCACAAGCATGCCTGAACAACATAGCTGGGGGCACTTTGACGTATGTGATTATTGCTTTGAACTGTTGTTTTAGATCTCACTTTGGGGAAATTGCTAAGATATTTTACCTTCTTATATGCTATTTAAGTATCTCTTATTACCCATTACCCAACATCCAACAGGCCACTTGATCTTTGTGATGCAATGAGTTCGAACCTGGATGCAATTACACCTGGTAGTGGGTACCAGGGTTCTCATACAAATGGGTTAATGCTGCCAAACCATCATGGCTCCATTGTTCCAACTACTCCTACTTCAAATCTAAATTCTAGGTTACCAGGATCTCCTGGTATGGTTCTGGGCAGCAATTTACCATCACCTTCAACATCGAGTGCCCCTTTTAGGTAAATGATCAAGTATTCTTCCTAGTAGATATTAAAGGGAGTACATGGTAAAGTTCTTTTATAAATGTCTTTGGGTGTAATTTCTGCTACAGGGATGCTAAAAAAAATGGTGTTCCTAGATCCACCTCTTTACAGGGTGATGAGCAACAGAAGATTCAGTATAACCAAATGCTCAGTGGCAGAAATCTTCAGCAACCTGGAGGTTCTGTTCCTGGAGCATTTCCTGCAGGGGTTGATTGTGGTGCTCGTATGATGCCTGGTGCCCATAGTATGGGAATGCTGACTGGACTAAATCGAGGTATGCCTGCTGCCAGGGCTGGCTTTCCAAGAGCTAGTTCCCTAGGAATGCTAAATATGGTTTTGTCTGGAAACGTGTTACCCAACAGTGGGCAGGGAGTGCCAAACGCAGTAAATGTCCACCCTGGAGCCATGTCTGCCCCAGGAAATTCAATGTTGAGGCCACGTGATCCTATGCAGATGCTTTGTGTGAGTAGCCCCTTCCCTTTCATATTATGAAATTGAAAGCTTCTAAATTGCTTCATGGACGATAAATTGCCTAAATCGCATGTTTTTAGCTCTTATCTAATGGTTAACACTTTACCTTGAAGAAAAGAAAGGGGGAATGCCTGAAAACTGGCAGTAACTTTTAACCAGTGTCTTTAGTTTCAGTCATTTCCAGTTCTATCCTCCAAGCTGTGGATGTGTTGTTTTATGTTCAAGTTCATGAGTGTTGCCTGCTATTTATTATTGCACAAAGCTTCCTGACAAAATTATATAAGCAAAAGGTTGAACTACCCTTTCTAATAGTTTCCCGAGGAACGAAGTAGTTTGTAGTGGTAACCAAGGTGATATTAAAGCACTACTAATTTGAAAGGATATCACAATCACAGAGGATGCTTGTTTACGAGCTATGCGGCTTGCTTCTCTAGCAATTTGCTGGTCTAGTTTCGTTTGATGTAACATAGTTATTTATTCTCTGGGTGAATTTGTTATGCCAAGGTTTCATTTGCTACCTGTTAACTGATTAGCAAATACTCCCTCTGTCACTTAATGTATGTCGCTGTGGGCATCGATGCGGTCTCCAGTTTATGCCTTTGACCGTTATTTTTCTAGTTTTATTTCAGTAAAAAAATAAAAGTAAAAATTATAATATGGTGGAAGTACTTTTGATGACAAATCTGATGTTATCATTTTCATATGACCAATCTAAATAGTTCTCTTTGTATTAGTGGTAAAAGTTTAAAAGTTTGACTGCATGCATTCTAAAACATCTATTTAGTAACAGAGGGAATACTTCTGTTAGTTATGCAACTTGAACGTTATGATGGTTAAAGTAATTCTGTTGTTCAATCTTAACTACATCATACTAAGCTTAAACTGTTACTCAATCAGTTCTTAGTGAAAATTAATGTGATTGGCGGATTGCTGATGGTATTTTTTTCGTATAGCCTGGTCAGAATATGGAAGAACATAGACAGATGATGATGCCGGAGTTCCACATGCAGGTTTCACATGGAAGTAGTCAAGCTGTCAATTTCAGCAGCATGAATCCATCATTCTCTGGCGCTGCAGCTTCGTCACCTGTTCAGCAGCCCCAACAGCCACATCAGATGACACAACCACCACACATGTTTGGAAATCCGCACCATTCTCAGATCCAAGGAACTAGCCATTCAAGCCCACAGCAGCAGGCATATGCTATGCGCTTGGCTAAAGAAAGACAAATTCAACAGCGTATGGTGACTCAACAGCAGAATGATCTTTCTGGTGCAAGTGCGGTATCCAGTGTGCAGAATGGTTCGCAAATTTCGCAGCAGAACCAAGCACCTGCAGCCACTCCAGTCCCTTCTACACAACAACAGCATCAGCGGCAGCAATCTGCTCAAAATCCACCAGATAAGTCTGCACTTCCCAATCAACCTGCCAATACTACACAACATAAGCAGAAGAAACAGCAGGGTCAACAGCAGCCTAGACAAAATCAGCAACAAAGGAATCAAGGTAGTCAACAAGCTAAGCTTATGAAGAGTTTAGGTCGAGGAAACATGCTGATACCTCAGACTGCTCCAGTCGACACCACTCCAGCTAGTGCTTTTTCTACATCTCCCAAAAAACAAGTTTCTGACAAAAAACTGGTTCAACATGGCCAAGGATTTTCCCAGGTAATAAAGCATCAACTTCGTCAATGCCTCAGCCTGGGAATCAACATAAACTATACACTTCTCCATTGCCTCAATCGCCAAAACAATTGCCAGATATTGGTAACCAAGGCTTGATGCAGGGTTCTCCTAGTCAGACCCTGTTAGCTTCACAACAGCCTCTGCTTCATTCTAAATCCCCATTGACTACGCAGCAGCAGCAGCAGATCAATCCATCACAGAACAGCATCCAAAGAATGACGATTCAACAAAACATCCAAATGAACTCTGATTGTAGGACAGACTCACAAACTCCTATTCCTCAGAGTACAGAGCCAGGCAGTCCTGGACTTCTATCTATAAACCAGCAGAAGCATGAGGCATCACTTGAGCCTACTGCAGTTACCTCAACATCTAAGCTGCTTAGCTCTCCTAAAGATAATTTTGTCGGGAATGAAACATTATTGCCATCATCTAGTCAAGACGTGCTGCAAAGGCAAATTTCAGGTGGTTTGCCTATGCATGGCCAAGGTATTGGTGGCCAGTGGCACCAACAACAATCTAGGCAGCATCTACAGTCTCCGCATCAGCAACAACCTCAGCATCAGCAGAGACCAGTTGTTCAAGGTGGTGTATATGCTCCTTCCAATTCTGGGCCAGGCTGATGATGAATTAATACGGGTTGGTCGTTTTTAGGAGCAACTCTTCTTTCTAATGTAAAGTTACTGTACAGGTATGCGTTTTTCTAACTTGTTTACTGCTTGTTGACTTGTTGGCAACAGGTTCTATCTTTGAATTGTAATTTTAGTATGCCCATTTGTAGATAAAGTTAAATTTTGAAACCGTTTGGATTTTTCCATCGGTCTGCTCGGACATCAAGGCACTGTTTACTTAAAGTAGATGGGCATATAGTATTGAAATTTAAGTTGAGGGGGTCTGATTACTCCAATATGTAAAAGCAGAAGGAAGGGCCTCTCTGGCAATTTTCCCTACAAAACATGTTCTTTTGAAACTTAATGGATATGTAGGAACATCGACTTGTCATTAGCTAAAAGGCGATGCATTTTTTGTAGCAGGAGCCAATTCGAGTGGGGATTACCTTTATTTTGCTGATTTTTTTTACATTTCCTCTCTTGCTACTTGTCCGTACTATGGAAGCTGCGGATGATAGTGCTCTTAATTCAACTTGGAGCTGATCGTACTCACCTTCATGTCAGGTAGATAATTGTTTCTGTGCCATTTTGACTCCACCTTTTGAGGTTGGAATATGCTTTATTGCAGTCTAGATAGCTGGTGGTGGTTCTTGCCAGTGCTAATTTCTTTTATTGGTAGATTATAACCCAAAACCCGGGCCCAGCTGTATATTTTTGATACGAGGTCCGTGCTTCTAGAGTCAGGATTATTTATCTTTTGTATAACCCTGTATATTAAAGTTAGTGAATGCAAAAAATGCTTCTTTGCATTAGTAATTCACACTCTTGTCTACATTTCAAACTCCTCTGCGTTTTCTACCCTGCAAGTGCCGTTATGCACTGGCAGTCTGGGACGAAAGAAGCAAACGTAACTATGAATTACTTCATTTAGGTTGCTCTAGGATCTACTACATGTCAATTTAACATTGTCACTCAAAACTATCTGAATCAGCTCTGCTGACCTGAGTAGTCATGCGGCGTATCATGTTTCTTTTGTGTTTTTAAAATACATGTTACTTGTGGGGTCCAAATCCAGGTGCTGTACAACAACATGCAAATTCTGGTTAATTATTGCTCTATATTCGCAGTTGTCAGGTTTGGATCATTTGTGGTCGGTTAATAGCTTAATATTAAAGTCTGAAGCTTGTGAAAAGTTTATAAGCACTTCTGTGTGCTGGCTTTTTGCAGCCTAATCATGGCAATGGCAAGCAAGGATCAAAATCCCGGCGGTAACCGGCTGTTAACCGCCGGTTACTAGAAATCCCGGTGGGTAGTCTGGGTACGGTATGAAAAAAACCGGCCGAAATTTTCAAATTTAAATATTAATTTATGACTGTATAATGCATTTTCTAGGTTGGTTTAGGTTTTTTTTTGTGTTAGATGAACTGTTGTATGAGATAAATATGCTTGATTTATTGTATGAGTAAGTCTCAACATCATTTAATTAATATTTGCATTATTCTTTTAATAAATATTTTTGAATTATTGCATTTTTTATAGATTACCTGAGCTAAATAAGCCTTTTTAGGACTTATGTATTAGGATTGTTACTTCATTAAACACTTTTTAATTAATATTTGTATTATTCCAATTGCTAATTACTATAACCGGTTTTCTTTGTTTTTTTTCCGGTTTTTTGAACCGGCTTTTCCGGTTTTGGGCGGTTTCAAAATATCCTCAAATCAAATTTCAGTTTTCGAATTTCACCTGGTTTTTTTCCCCGTTTTTTTGGTAATTGGCTGGTTACCGTTACCGGCCACCAACCGGTTTTTCCACCGGTTCTGGGATTTGCATCCATGATGGCAACAATGTCTTGTCAGACGAAATTATATCGCCTAGTTATCTGGTTAAATTGGGTTTGGGCCTTTGGGGCTCTGACGGCTGACGCCAGGGTACATGCTTATTTGAGGGGTTTTTTTGGGTGATACTTAGGCACTATTGACCGTCGCATGCAAATCTGTTGAGGCTGGAAACTTGCTTATACAATGAGGTCGAATGCCTCTGTTGCCGCTCTTAATGTATTACAAAGCATGTATTCGAGTAGAGCTGCTGCTTCAGGGAGCTACCAGTTTTGGGCTAGTTCAAATTCGACTGGTCAGTTTCTTTAAATTCGAATATCCCGATGAGTTACGCACACGGTAGCACTATTCTGCGTATGGGCCGTTGCCTGGGCCGCGAGGTGCCCCAGCTCGCGCATTTCTCGCGTGGGATCGGTGGTAAAACACGAGTGGGTGTTGTAATTGGCGGTAAAAGTCCCGGTATCGTCCAATCTTACAGTAAAACTTATGCATATTCTTGTTTTGTACGTGAATGTCTTTCTTTTGTTTTAGCAATAACTTTGATTGAAAGCTCTGATTCACGATCGGTTTTCACCGATAGCTTGGTAATGACGAGGATAACAAAATGATATAAGTCTCACAAATAAAAACTTCTATATGTGTTTACTAAAAAAGATTTATTGCATTGTTAAAATATATTTACTGCAACTTTTACATGATTTTACTGTCATCTTTGCCAACTAATACAGATAAGTAGACAACCAACTATTAGATAATTGGTTTCTTGTTTTGTATATGAACGTTTCTTTTCATTTTTTTTTTGTAATTACTTTTGATTGGAAGCTTCGATTCACAAACGGTTTACACCGGTAGTTTGGTGACAACAATGGTAACAGAATGATGTAAGTCTCGTAAATAAAAACCTTTCTGTGCGTTTACTAAAAAACATTTACTGCATCGCTAAAAGAGATTTACTACAATTTTGACATAATTTTACTGTCATCTTAGCCAACTAATACAGATAAGTAAATAATTAAGTGGCAAACAATCAGTTCTTTGTTTTGTACATGAATGTTTTTCTTCTTATTTTCGTAATAACTTTTGATTGAAAGTTTCGATTCACGAACGGTTTTCACGGGTAACTCGGTGATGACAAGAGTAACAGAATGATATAAGCATCGCAAATAAAAATATCTTTGTGCGTTTACTAAAAAAGATTTACTACGTCACTGAAAAAGATTTACTACAACCGCTACATGACTTTGTTGTCATTTTATCCAACTAGTACAGACAAGTAGATAACAAACTAGTAAACAATCAGTTTCTTGTTTTGTATATGAATGTTTTTTTTCTTGTTTTTGCTATAATTTTTATTGGAAACTTCGATTCACGAACGGTTTTCACCGGTAGTTTGGTGACAGTGAGGGTAACAGAATGATATGTCTCGCAAATAAAATCCTCTCTGTGCGTTTACTAAAAAAAATGTACTACATCGCTAAAAAAGATTTACTACGGTCTCTAGATGATTTTACTGCTATATTATAGAAAAAGATTTACTGTAAACTCCATATAACTTCACTGCTTTGTTAGAATTTTTTTTTTTACTACAACCTTCACATGACTTTACTACTCTGTTACAAAAGATTTACGGTAGTCTTCACATGATTTTATTGTCATCTTAGCCAACTAGTACAAACAAGTTGACAATCAACTAGCAAACAATTGATAGTTTGTTTTGTATACGAATGTTTCTTTTTTTGTAATTACTTTTGATTGGAAGCATTGATTCATGATCAGTTTTCACCGGTAGCTTGGTGACGATGAGGATAACAGAATGATATAAGTTTCGCAAATAAAAACCTTTGTGCGTTTAGTTAAAAAAAATTAATGCATCGCTAAAAGAGAGTTATTACAACCTCTACATGACTTTATTGCTTTGTTGCAAATTTTTTTACTAGACTCCACTCGTAGTTTACTAGTGCATTCAGTCATGCGCGTATGAAACAATCGTAAAAAATATAAACGCAATGATACATGTGACGGTAAAATTACTGTTATAATGCGCACTGGACGCGTGGGGGATTTATGGATTAGTGGGCCAAAATGGCATGTTCGTCACTCGTAAGAGTGGCTCGGTTGACGTGCAGTGCGCTCGGTCTACTCTTGGGGGTTAGTTATTCCCACATTTGATTTACCACTTATACGAACTTGACATGCTCCTTTACCAATTTGGGTATAGTTATATACTAATTATAAGATATTTCAATACGAACCATATGAAAATTTGCAAGGGAGTTCATATTTTTAAGTGTATTTTTAAAAATACCTTTATATTCGCACATAAAAAGAAGTATATCTAAAAAATTGTACATACAATCCCTAAAAAATGTAAATATCACCTTGGTGGTCTTATGTACTTGTGTACAACACGTATATATCCTTGGTTGCGTAAGATAATTCTTACGTTGTGAGATCCGTCATATGTAGTAACTACTCTTGGGAGTAAAAAAAGACTTCCTATAGGATGGGTTTTGGCATGATATGGAACTCAGTGCCATCAATCATCACCATTCATTTAGCATGGGCATTGAAGCCTTTAACTCCCATCATCTTTTTCTCTTTATTCACTACACACATCCACATGCAATGTTTATGGTGTAGATGGATGTCACTAGAGTTTACTAGCATGTAAAGTCATTTCTCTCTGTATATCTCCAGAATTATAGGCGGTTTTGTTTGAAGATGAGATTAGTTTTGTTTGAAGATGAGGTGAATAATCTGAGTTTTTTTTTTGCTTAAATGGCACTGCTTGCACATGAAATAGAAAATCTAGCCCCCTCTGGAGAAAAATGTGACATCGTGGACTCACCGGCAGACCGCAACACGGGTGCTGAGACCTTCTCGTTCCCTCTCCTGGAGAGGGGACTTCCGACACGTGTCCTCGTCTCATCTTCTAGAGAGGGGACTTACCTCGTTCACGAGTCGAGAGAGGGGATTTCTCTTATACTGCTAATTAATTATGATTAAATTGATTAGGACTAACTAATTTTGACTAATTAATAATGATTAATTAATATCGACTAACTAACTACGACTAATTAGTTATGATTAAATTAATTATGATTAATTAATCATGACTAAATTGATTAGGACTAATTAATTATGTATAAATTAATTTCAACTAATTAATTATGATCAATTAATCACAACTAATTAATTACGATTAATTAATTACATGAGTTAATTAATTAATCATACCGTGTAATTATTTAGTCGTAATTAATTAACCTTCACTGTGTAATTAATCAAACGGGTTTAATTAATGAATTCTTATCCACCCACCGACCCACGGGTTAATTAATCATCGTCCGCGCCACATTGGGACTTCCCTTGTACTACTAGTTAATTAACCTCTCGCTTGATGTGTGAAGAGGGAAGTCCCCTCCCTAGAAGCGCGGATGAGGGAAGTCCCCTCTTCAAGAGAGGGGACGTGGGGGTCCGAGTACCTGTGGCGCATACGATGACATATGTCGCCTATCGGCGAGTTCACGTGCTATTTTTGGCTTTAATCTCTGAAAGAGTGTAGATTTGTTATTTCACGTGTAAACAGTTCCATTTAAGCAAAAACTTGAACAATCTTTGTGCTCAAGTGCAAGCACGTATTTGAGATTTCCTTTAATGTCGTTTTAACCATGACTGCTTAGAAGCAGATCTTGGCTGCGCCAACAAAAGGTTTGGAGCATTGCTCATGTTCTACAAATAGTACAAGTGGCTACTCATGCAAGTGGGAAATCTGCAATCAACGCTCATGCAAGTCAAATTATTTTTCATCAAAATAATCGCTTTGTAGTAGTAAAGATAGGCAATCGATAGAAAAAAGAAAGAGCTGGCAATCGGTCGATCGACGATGCTGCTGGTCCATCATGCCTTTGGCAACGCATCAAACTTAGCATCACTCGTCGTTGATTGAAAGAATTCCAGAAAAGAAAAAAAAAAGCTTCATCAGTCATTCGTCGTTACATGTCAAGAGTATCAAATACACCGCCTTTGCTGCAACAACTCATCGAATCCCTTAAAACTGGCAGAGGCTCGTCAGGCAGTCGCCGCCACCCACCAAACCCATCCGCTTCCATTTTGTTGTGTTGTGGGGGGTTCGTTCGCCTTGAGAATCTCGACGAGATGGCCGCCCACGCCCACGGCAAGCCCAAGCCACTCGGTCCCGCCGCGCCGCCGCCGCCGCCGGAGGCGAGGAAGGGTTTTATGCGCCGCATGTTCCCCTTCCTCCTAGCCGCCAACCTCTTCGTCGGTGGTCAGCTCACCTCGATTTTCCTTTCCTCCCTCCCTCCCCCCCCTCTCTCTCTCCCATCAGTTCGCATGATGCATCGTTGCCACCTACCCTTTCGTCATCTTCCGAGCTCGGTTTGCTACTTATTTGTGCGAGGGCGAGCGATTTTGCTGACAACCTTACTCATGATGTGTAAGAAACGATGATACGCTGTTCAGTGTTCACCTCAGCAATTCGGACATATCAGTTCAGTGTTTTCTTGTGTCGATCTAACTAGTTCTAGTGTTGTTGCTTAATTCTACCCTGGGAGTAGGTCACATTCTGGTACTTCAAAAAGATAAGCTTGGGAAATTTGACTCTTGTTTTCGACGAGAAGCTCAAGAACTAGAGAAAGTTCAAGTGACAAAAGCGGCGAGTTTTAGAATCTGTCTTTATTTCAATGGTAAGCAAGAACCATTTTTCATGTTATTATCTGGATTGTTATTGTCATAGCAACATGACCAGACAATAAAAAAGAGGGTCCTGGTCACCACGAGGGACCAGGGGATCCTTGAGAGAGGGGACCGGTGTCAAGAGAAGATAGTATGTATTAATTGTCTTGAAAAAAGTCATCCTTGATTACATGGGAAAGGTGGCTATTTATAGCCTTCCGACCGGGATACATGAGATTACAGATCTACCTCTAAAAACACCCTATGCCTATAAGGGCTGCAGGGTTTTTCCTTCCCTTACGCGTAGCCTTCGGTCTATGGTGGACTCTCTTAGTCTTGGTCCATCCGGTCGGTGTGCGTGGTGCACTGGTATCCCCCTCCCTTCACACTGTGCGGGGTGCTCCTGGGCCGAGGGGCCCCAGACAACCCTGCGGTGGCCCCCGAGTTGGCCTCGGGCAAGGGTCTCGGGGCCCTCCTCGCTCCTGGGTGTAGTGCTCGGCCGTCTACGTCGTCTTCTGCCTGCGGCCCTCGGGGACCTCTCGGTGGTCTTCGCGCGCCCTTCGGGGCCCTCCCGAAGGTGTACTTGGAACCCTCGGGGCCCCTTGCTGCGCCTCCGGCTCTCGGCCTTCGTGCGCCCATCGGGGCCCTCCCGAAGGTATACTAGGTACCCTCAGGGGCACCTTTGCCGCGCCTCCGGCCCGTGGCCCTCGGAGGGCCTTCTTGCGGTCTTCGACGGGTCGCTGTGGCCGGTTGGCCGCCCCTACGGCAGTTACCATTTTTTGTTCACCTTTTGGGTAGAGGTTGGTTGCAACTCATTGTTATCAGAAAATGGTAGTTTCTTACTGGCTGAGTTGATATATGGTTCTGGGTAGGTACTCTTGCCGCGTAGAGTATAGAAAACAGTGAGCTGTAAGAGGGCAGTGGATCTAAAATTTGGATGTCATATTTTATATAGCAACATATATATTGAGTGAATCATACTTGCATCATTCTTTGCTCTAAATATGGCTCCACTTTTATGTCACACTGTCGCTAATGTTGTGAGGGATGGGCTAAAACATGGCTTAATTCATGGAGTATGCCTGCAAATTTTGACCGCAGACGTGCATCCTTACATGATTGTCTCAGCATGCTTGTTGTTTTGAAGAAATAAATATGCATGACATGAAGTGCAAGCTTTGATGTTTGAGGTTCTGAGATATATAAGATATTGAGTGTTGATAGAGATGAATTCCTTACCACTCATGTAGTGTTTTTATGCTTACTCAAATCTTTCGATGGTTTTATTGATTCACATCCTTGTGCAGTTTACGTACTCGTGAGGACCTACCAAAAGGACTCCGGAAAGAAAGATGCTGAGGCTGATCCTAGTGCTGCTACTGTGTCGACCTCATCTACTGCAGCTGCTGAAAAGTCTACAGAACCTATTGCTACGCCCAGTAAGGTGCTCCCACCAATTCCCAAAGACGAACAGCGCCAGCTCTACAAATGGGTGCTGGAAGAGAAACGGAAGATCAAGCCACGCAATGCAGCGGAGAAGAAGAAACTCGATGAGGAGAAGGCCCTTCTCAAGGAGTTCATCCGAGCAGAATCCCTCCCAAGCCTGTGAGCTCACCAATTGTTATTTAGATCTGTTGTGTGTGATGTTTCACCGGGAATGGTTTCAGCCTGATTGGCTTATTTGCAAGTGCAGTACTGCACTGTCTTGTAATCTAATGTCTCCATGATCTGACCTCTGAAGTCCAAAGGTCACTCTTGAACTGTGCTTTCTACGGGTGCAAACTAGTCTTAGTTCAATTGGTTTTAGAGATTCTTCGAGACAAGGAATTTTCTCGTGCGCTGCCCCATTTAACAGCATGTTATGTAATCCTTCAGTCCTGAGTTGTCTTGATTCTTTCTGTTCTGTGGCTTCCCACTTATGTGTGAGCCCGTCAGTTACCATCAGAAAAAATTGCATCTTACGTATGATCTGCTTAGCTACTGAGGAATTGTTGAGACTGCACCTGGGGCCTGACCCCATGGTAGTTAGGATCGCGATCCTACTCTTAGAGTCTTACGATTCTACGAACCCACGACAGCCTGTCGATCCGAGTCTCACTGTCGATCCGATCCAACTCAAGGTAGTTAGGATCGCGATCCTACTCTTAGAGTCTTACGGTTCTACGAACCCACGATGCTTATCGATCCTACTCAGAGACTTAGGTAATTTTTTAGAGGCCAGCTTTGATATTTTGTTTTAGAGCAAAATTTATTGATATTAATTTCTGAGAATGAAACTATAAATAAACAAGGAGCGTGCAAAATATTATATCAATGTGGTAATGCTGTTCTCAGTAGTTGTAACTATATCACCCATCATGTCGAACCATTATGCTTTTCTGTTGTGTGATAAGAAGTGTTTTGCCCCTTTTTTGGTAATATGTAAGTGGTAAACCTTATAAGAATCATACAAATTTATAGTATAGATGGTAAATATGTGTATTTTTATAAATCCGTAGAATCGCCGATTCTACGATTCGATACTACGATTCGATCCTACCAGAGGCAAGTCGATCCGACTCGGGATCTCGACTCTAACTACCTTGCCTGACCCCACTCAGAAAATTCTTGCAGCCGTATGGCCTTGATGCAGTGTCAATGGTGTTCTCTTCATTATTTGTGGGTGTACAAACTTAAACTCTTCCAGTGGTCCCACCAGACCCAATGGTTACAGATAGCCACACGTCCAACTTGCCCAAATAACATCCACTAGTTGCTGTTCTCCTTCTACAGGCAAGTTTTGCTCTCTTCTGATGTGTACCTATGTTTTATGCAATAATGCAAATATCTGAACAAAATGCTCATACTGTTCTACTGGAAACAAGTTTTGACTGTTCTTTTTTTCCCCTTACTATGCAGCCATTCAACCACCATTCACCACACCGCTGTTCTTGCATGGTTGGTATCTCCTAATTCTATTGTACTTTCCTCTTTCGTCACTTTCCATTTGCTAATATTATCTGTTTCTGTTGCATACAAAAACATTTTGGACGCAGTTTCTGTGGGCAAAAGAGAGTAGAGTGGAAACATAGGACAAGATGATTTCTCTTTGTAAGCCCATTTTCATATTACCTTGACTGATACAGTGACACTCACTGTTTACCTTTCTATTTCCGCAAATGTGCATTGAAATTGCCCTGATTGCACTAGAGGAAAATTTTGAAGTTATCTCACACCAAATATGTGTGTGCAGCCCAGTTACATCACTTCGCGAGAGCATTGTAATCATTCTGTACAATGCAGACAGGGAATTGATAGCAAAAGCAGGTTATTACGTTGGCTCGTTGTTCTTTTCTTCTTTATCAGCGCACCTATCAATTGATGTGCATTGTGTCCTGTAAACCACCACAGAGTTGAAGACAAAAGCAATTGTTGAGTCAGGAACTTCGGATGTTCTTACTCTTGACAGTGGAGGAAAAATTATTCTCCAGTTGCAGTTCTTACTCAGTGATGAAGATCGCAAGCGCATCCAAGAAATGGTCAGATGGATCTTTTTTTTATATACTTTTTAGGCTATTTTCATGAAAATTCCAAGTGCAAAATTCTCAAAAAAAATCAGCTTAATTTAAACTATATTGCTTGTGTTCATACTATTTTCTTATATTCAGAGGAACTCTGCAATGAAAAGAAAGCAGCAAGAGCTGCTTGGGAATGGCTATGAACTTTATTTTCAAGGTAACTTGTAGAATATAATCTTGTTCAAATTTTGTCTGATTTTCCATTTCAAGTACACATTTGGAGATCCACTGACCGGATTATATGCTTTAGTCTAACAGTATGAAATCCATATATTAGTATTTCTTAAAATTCTGTCCTGATGTTATATAGAGCTTCAAACAGAAGCAATGGCCCACATGTGAGGTGTGTAGACTCGTTAAACCTATCGATTTAGGTATTTGCATATTCCTCATCAATATCATAGAACATTACTTAGTCTATATAGGAGTAATGTAATTGGAATGCTAGTATGTGAAAATCAATCATTGATGAAATGTGTATAATTGATATGAACACCATTTGGGAATTCTCTTTCTTATAGATGACTTTCAATTTTTGTCAGATGGACCATTGTCTAAACAGCTTATGCCTTGTAGAAAAGATCTCCAACATTCCGAGCAAAGGAGATCAACCCACGCTTCGGAAAAGTATGTCACTGGATGATTTGCAAGAGAGGGCTCTCAAAAGGCTCATTGCTGCAAAGTAGTGGAAACGCTTCAAGGTTTGAAGATCACATTGACTCCAACAAAGAGCATGGTAAAACAGAGAGTAGATCAAGTAGCGTGGTGAAGAAGATGATAAATGCCTTCGAAGAGACTTGCAACAAGTCTTCTACTTCTGGTGCATCGATGAGTTCTACAGACCGTACACAGACAGGCCTTGTGGCTGGGACATAAGGCAAAGTAACCCTTCCTTGTGGTGATACAGTTTTCAGTTCGAGGCCAGGAAGGCATGTTATGTTCAGTAACAAAAAATCAAATGCATCTGGACAACTTTGGAAACTAGTAATCTTGATTTTAATTGTTGGTGTTTTTAGTTCCAGCTTTAGCCCTTCCTTGTGAAGCAGAGCACGAGTGACGATGACACGAGAAATGAGATAGCTTCTACTCGACGAACTGATGGCTTTCTGTCATTGAACTTGCTGCGTTCGGTCAACTGGATCATGGTACTCTCAAAATATGCATTAAGTGATTCATTTATGGGTCACACGTTCTGTCAACTAGATCATGGTACTCTCAAAATATGCATTAAGTGATTCATTTATGGGTCACAGATGCACACGCTAGACTATTCTCGTACACATGGCAGTGCCACATCAGCTCTACCGACACGTGTCAAAAAAATTTAAAGCTCTCTTCTTTTCTTTTTCTTCTTCTTCTTTCCACTGCTCCTTTCTCTTATTTTTTTTTCATTTATGCTTCTCTCCTATATTTTGTTTCTTTCTTTGCTCTACATTTGAGCCATGGTTGTGGGCGTCGAATGGCGGCTCTTGCTGCTCTCCCGCGGTGGCAGGTGGATGGAAACTGGCGAAGGGGATCAAGGGGACAACGGGTAACCCAAGGGTGGTGTCTGCGACGGTGGAGGTTGTCGGTGGTGTTCGAAGTGGCGGTGGTGATTGTGTTCGTTGTGGGGGCGAACCGACGGTGGATCGACCAAAATACCTGAGAGGAATGGTGGAGGAGGTGGTGGAGAGCGTACAGGTGGAATGATTTGCGGCGAAACTCACAAAATAAAGGAAATCAGGCGAATTCTTTCCTCGCCAGAGTTGGAGAAGAAGACATGGTCGATGGTGTTTTGGTGCGTTTCGGCCAAAATAAAGAGAGAGCGGTGAACAGGATCAACATGGGAATCCAATGCTGAGTTTTGTCCCTTTTTATGGATGGAGATGGCCACAGAGACTTGTCGAATCATGACGGTGGCAAGGAATGGTGGGGACAAGGTGAAGATTTGGCGGGGAGGTGGCCTTTGAGCTCCACATTGCTGCCATCGCCCTTGCCAGTCACCTGCACACAGTCATCGCCCAGTCCCCGAGCTCCAAGCCGCGAAGGTCGCCGCCTCCCACGAGCTTCATGCCAAGGCATGTCGATGAGCTAGGTGACGGCGTTGCGCTTGTAGACCTCAGTAGGGCCGCGAAAGACAACGGCGCGGGGGTAACAACAGGGTAACAATGGCCTCGAGGACCACCAGAGGCGATGAGATGGTAGGTGGAGAGAGCATCACAGAGAAGAGGGGGAAAGAGACGAGTGGAGGGAAGGAAGAAGGGATAGGATATGGTTTTTTTCTTTTGAAAGATTATTGCTTACATGTCGCTAGGACTGATGTGGCGCTGCCACGTGTGCGAAACATATCCGGCGTGTGGGTTTGTGACCCACAAATGAACCACTTAACGAACATGAGTGACCAAAATGTGCATTTTGATAGTATTGTGACCCAGTTGAAATAACACAACAAATTCAATGACCCGCCATGCATTTTACCCTATTTTAAAAGTATTTCACGATTTATACTTCTCTCATAACAAATGTGTTCATGGGGTTTAAAGGACGACTATATATGATAATACAACAATAATGCCAATTACAACCCAAACACAAATTCTTTCTCAGTTTTTTCTTTTTTTAAAAGGAGTACTCCCGACCGACAGACCGACTCCACTCGCGTTAAGTGATCGACCACACTAGAGTGCCCAAATGGGTTGTGTGTGTCGGCCTGTCCCTAGGCACGGTACTGTTGGTCTAGTCCAGGCAAGGCACGACCCGATGTATAGATGGGTCGGACCAACACGTTCATTTTTTTTAATACCTATATGATTTTTTTTTTTTTATTTTTAATATTATATATTATTTTTATTTTTATTTTATACGATTCATTTTATAAGTATATATAAATTTATCTTGATTTTTTAAATTAGATATATTTTCTATAATTTTTATTTTATTTTTAAAATTTTCATATCATATAGGTTAAATGGACTGACACCGGCCCAACGAGCTAACCATACCCGGGCCGGTATGGCCCGTGCACTCGGTGTGCCGGGCTAAATTGCGCGGCCCAATTAGCCGGGCCGGGCCAGGGCCGGGCCGTTCATTTGGACACTCTAGACCACACCAGCAGCTGCAGCGCCACATCCCACATCTCCCCGCCTGTCTCCGTCCACCGCGTCTTCCTGATCCATCTCCTTCCCCAACAAGATCAGATCAAGCCAAGCTCGCTTCGGCGGAAGCGCACGGCGATGGCGACCAGGTACTGGATCGTCTCCCTCCCCGTGCAGTCCCCCGGCGCCACCGCCAGCTCGCTCTGGGCGCGCCTCCAGGACTCCATCTCGCGCCACTCCTTCGACACCCCGCTCTACCGCGTAAGCCATTAGACTCCATCTCCCCAACCACCACCTTCTACAACCTTCCCTAGCTAACTCGTCCGCCTCCCCGCGCAGTTCAACGTCCCGGATCTCCGCGTCGGCACTCTCGACTCGCTCCTCGCCCTCAGCGACGACCTCGTCAAGGTTCCCCCCTTTCGCTTCGATCCCCAACTCGTTCGCTGCTGCTATCAGGGTTCGAAGTGGCGCTGCTAGGTTATCCCTATATGTTTCTCTGCAGTCCAACGTCTTCATCGAGGGGGTGTCGCACAAGATCCGCAGGCAGATCGAGGACCTGGAGCGCGCCGGAGGGGTCGAAAGTGGCGCCCTCACCGTCGACGGCGTCCCAGTCGACACCTACCTCACCAGGTATGCCCGTGTGGCTGCTACTGTTCACCGATTGGGATGCTTTGGACCGGCGTGTGCTTGCTTAAATTGCAGCTTCACTTTGGATTGTTCCTGTAGGTTTGTGTGGGATGAGGGAAAGTACCCCACAATGTCACCGCTCAAGGAGACCGTCGGCAGCATCCAGTCGCAGGTCGCCAAGATCGAGGATGACATGAAGGTGATAATAGCTCCGCTTCTGTTTGCTCGTCACTTTTCCCTGGTTTGACCTAACATGTGGCCGGATTATATAGGCTCTTGTAAATATTTAGGAACATTAGCACTATGCATGGCTATTAATTAGCTATACTTGGTGGGCACTGTATCTGGTAATTGATATAGTGTGGATTAAGAATTAAGGTTGCCCTTCGGCAGTGAATTGGGTAGATTTGCAATAAGCAGTGAAGTTTTGACCTTGTCGCGTGAAATGCGTAAATTTCAAATCAAACGAGCTTGGTACTGTTGGCGAGTGCATTTTGGCCGATGTAGCTTTTTTTTTGGTCTTTGGATATCTCTAGCTGGCTACTTGCACAACTACTTTCATGATTATTTGTTTTGTGGTTCCTTTTCTAGCATTGAGTGTCACATATATTCATGAAAATTTAGGAAACTACTAGGATGCAAACTAATGAGGAATTATTTGTGCCTGATTTTGTCAAGGAAAAGGCAAAATAGTATTTGATAACTAAAACACCATGTGATTCTCTGTCTGTGATTTGTACCCGCTCATTATCGGCATTCAGCAGTATTGCCTTATGGGGCTCAGTATTAAGTTTATCGACCTTTACTCCGTTCTATTAATACATGAAAATTGTTTCATAAATGTGTTGGTTGGAATGTTGAATTTGCAACAGCTTAATATGCCTTTTTCCAGGTTCGAGCAGCGGAATATAATAATGTTAGGGGCCAGCTTAGCGCAATCAACCGAAAGCAAAGTGGAAGGTAAATTACGTGGCCATGCTTTGTGTGACTAGGCTCTAGAGGACATGCTTGATACTAATATTATACCTCTGAGTTCTTGACCTTAAGTCTTCTTGTTTTATGTAGAAGGAATAAGCAAAACAAGGTTCTCATTTTATCTAATTAATTTGTTTTTCTTGTGTGGCAGCTTAGCAGTTCGTGATCTTTCCAACCTGGTAAAACCAGAGGATATAGTCACTTCGGAACACCTAGTAACACTTCTTGCTATTGTTCCGAAATACTCCCAAAAGGACTGGTTATCAAGCTATGAGTCACTTGACACATTTGTGGTAAGTTCAAAAATCCTGGCTGCACTCTTGAATAGTGAGTTAGTGACATTATTAGTGATAAGATGTCATTTCAATTATCTGCATATTGTGCTTCATTTCAGCAATTTGCCCATTTAACTTGTTGATTTTTGTTAAAACAAAGAATTAATACGTCCATGAGACCTCACCATCACGAAAACCTCTCAAATTCCAGATACATTTGACTTGTAACTTTTTTTTTTACTCAATTGCCGTTTTACTTTACCTTTATGAGGAGCTTCTTTTTCGTGTACTACAAATTGGTGCGATTAGTATTCTTAATCTGTGATTGGATTCAGTTAATTCTTTCCTTTGAGCTAATTATTGATTTATAGGTACCGAGATCATCTAAAAAGCTTTATGAGGACAATGAGTACGCTCTCTACACTGTAACATTATTTGCTAAGGTTGTTGACAACTTTAAGGTCCATGTTCGTGAGAAAGGTTTCCAGGTAAATTTTTTGCCCTAATTTTTTTCGAAACCTTTGTGTACACTTAATCTTAATTTGGCAAGGTAACATTAATCCCTAGAGCCTTTGGTATAGCTCCAGATAGCCTGGGCAGAAGTTTAATCTTGTTGGTCTTTCCCTGTCATTCTCTGGTGTGTTTTTTTGGGTCATCCATTAACTATTTCATATTGAATTCCAGGTCCGTGATTTTGAGTATAGTCCTGAAGCACAGGAGAGTCGGAAGCAAGAGATGGATAGGCTACTGCAAGACCAGGAAGCTATGAGGACCTCTCTTCTGCAATGGTGCTATGCCAGCTACAGTGAGGTACATCTCTTTTGCGGCATATTAAAATGACCCTGTCCAAAATGGCATTTCTTTATTAAAAAACAACAAACATGTTAAGTTTCCATTGTGAGTGTCGTTTAGGTTGCATGGCAATTTAAGCTATGTTTCTATGAGAACCATTCCGTCATTGATGTTGATGTGATTCATTTTCTTCATTTTGCATCAGAATTGTTAAACTCTACTTCCATTAATGAAACCATAAGGTGACCCCAGCTCTCAGGTGCTGAATTCATCCACGTTTGAAATAGATATTCTACAAACAATCCATTCGAATATTTACATTTGATTTCATTCATGTGCTTTGCATTAGACAATGTTCACGTAGGCACTAGGCGGAAGGCGGGCGGATGAAGAAGAAAAGGAAAAAAGAAAAGAAACTTACCTGGCCAGCCTGGTCCAAGCCCAACCCAAGCCCATCACTGATTCAACCGCAATAGTCTGCAACATCGATCGATTGGAACAGCCTAGCCTTCCAGGAATCCAGCGGTCCAGCCTTCCTTATCATCTTGCCCTGCGCCTGCCCTCCTTTGCCTCCGCCTCGCTCTCGCTCTCTCCTCTCCCCTCTCCCATCTTGCCACCGCCTCATCCCCTTCCCATCAACACAAAATCCGGCAACGGGGAAGCGGAATCGACGGCGGAGAAGCGATAGCGATGTCGATCCGGCCAGCGGTGCGGTGGAATCGACATGGGCGACAGAAACAGTGGCGGTGAAGTCGATCCGGCTGGCGGCGCGGTGGAATCGACAGGGGTGGCAACACCGATTTGGCCGGGGGTGACATCGATCCAGCCTGCGTCCACGCCGCCTTGGGCTGCCTTCCTCACCTCATCCCGCGCCGACTCGATGGGGAGGTGGAGGCGCCCCCTTGGACCGCCCTGGAGCTGCCTTCCACGGCTCATCCCGTGCCGACGCGACGGGGAGGTGGAGGCGCCCCCTTGGACCACCCTGTAGCCGCCTTCCCCGCCTCATCCCATGCCGACGCGACGGGGAGGTGGAGGCGCTCCCTTGGACCGCCCTAGAGCCGCTGCGCCTTCCCGCCTGTAGCCGCCTCATCCCGCCTTGGATCGGCGTTGACCGCCTAGGCTACCGAGCGCCCAGGCCACCGATTACCCTCGAGTCACGGTGGCGTGGCCTAGGTGTGCGCCTAGGGAAGCACTGGCATTAGAACTGATAAAGTTTAGTTTCATCAATAAAGTAAGGTGCCCAAGTGCCAAACTTATCCATTATGAACTACTCCCTCTGTTTTCATGTGCTTGACACTTTTGACCAATTCACACATATTAAAGTGATTGTACTTGGGATAACATATGACCAAAATGCCCTCCAATAAGTATCTCAAACACACAAAACAAGGAAGCAAAGTGGTGGAATATGGCTAGGGGTAGTTTTTCTAGGGAACCGTGAAGTGTCAAGTATTTGTGGAAGAAAATTTTGGTCAAAAGTGTCAAGTATTCGAAAACAGAGGTAGTACTTTCCAGCTCTTGGTTGCATCCTATTCCAATATTCTTGTCTGTTTATGCTGTTATCCCCCATATGTTTTTGAATTCTTCTCTGGCTGAATTGCAAACCTCCACAGTAAGGTTTTGAATTTCTTCTCTGGTTATTTCATCTCCTTTAGTAGTAGTCCGAACTCCGAAGGACTCAGTGATCGTGACATGGTCCGCTGAATCTGAATTAATGATCTGATAGCGCCTGCCCTCAGTTGCCAATCTTACATAGATGTCATTTTGGTAGGCTTCTTTTATTTAAATGTTAAACAAGGACATTAGTTGTAAGATGTCACTTTGGTAGGTTTCTTTTAAAAAAATAAATAAACAAGGATATTAGTTGTAAGTTGCGACTTCAGGGCATACTGGGCGTTATTTTTTATTGATGATGTTATCGTCTCACTAGTGCAACCTTGTTATTCAGGGGAAAATACATATGGTGGTAGCTCATTGAGCAAAGCTTTTAATCAGATTGGGATGCATTGTTTTTTGTTTTCTAATCCATGATTTTTTTTCTGAATCAGGAGCCTTGCTCCCAATTTCATTAAGGAAATTGATCCAACATAGTCTCACACAGGACGAAACAAAGAAAACAAAACATCCAGGGATTAACAAACAGCAGAGATCTTTCCTACACCTCATCAGGCCGACCAACTTTGTTACCATCACAAGCACCCTACAATTACTATACTCCTGCAGACGAAGAAGAAATAATCCATGATTGTTAATTTAAAGCTACACTGATGGCTGTTATTCCTTAGATTAATCTCTGCAGAATATCAATACTGCTAATTCTCATAAAGTTGTAATAAAGCAGCAGAACTTCCATGCTTCTCTATCCTTGGAAAACTTCTTTGCTGTTACTCCTATTTCTCTGCTGAGGGAAGTACAACTCCTAATTGACGTCACGGAAGAAGTTGTTTGCTGAATTGAGTTAGTTGGCCAGAGCCTAGATCTGTAGATATAATGCTGGTGGGCATGATTGTTGATAGTTATTTCAGTAAACATGACGGGAATGTTGGGGATTAGTTGCTTGATTGTTCGGTTATTGTGGTTTGCTAGGTTTATTTTGCTCTATTTTTTTTTTTTGTGAATACCTGTTTTCATGGTTCCTGAGTTGTAATTGCTTTTGATATACTATGGTACAGGTATTCAGTTCCTGGATGCACTTCTGTGCTGTGCGCGTCTTTGTAGAGAGCATTCTTAGATATGGTCTGCCACCATCATTCCTGGTAATTTCCCTTACTGTTGTATGATGGTTAAATTTAATACTTTGATGTCTGATCTGTCAATATCCCCCTTCTGTTGCATCAGTCTGCTGTTCTAGCACCGTCTACAAAGGGCGAGAAGAAAGTAAGGAGCATCATAGAGGAGCTTTGTGGCAATGTCCATAGGTAATTCAACGTTAGTTGCGGTACATTGCATCGTTAGTCACAGCTTGCTCCTGTTTTCCACTAATTCAACGTTTGAACTGCAGTATTTATTGGAAATCCGAAGACGATGTAGGCGTTCCTGGTCTGGGAGGTGAAACAGAGGCTCACCCTTACGTCTCCTTCACCATAAATTTTGTCTGAGCACAGTGTGTTCCTTGCTATCTGTGGTCAGGCAAATGTTTTGGAGTAATTATTACTTTTGAGTAATCCAAACCAATGAACGTTTCAGTGTATATTATTTGTGATACGCCAATTCTTTCTTGATTTATCGGTTTATACGATCCTGTAGCTTATATCACAGAGAAAAACCGATCAATAATGTGTAGCTTTTGGGGACCTGGCACAAGAGGGCGGAACTCATTGGACTTTTGCCCCTACAAACAATGTCGCAACTGTTAGCTCTTGGGCAATGTTGGGGCCTCGAGAGCACCGTGTAAGCTTTTGTTGGTCTTGTAACTTTGAGCGACCAGGTTTATAATAAAATCATGTCAAATAATTCAGGTCATCCCGGGGCCTGATTGTAAATGTTGTGCTCTGGTGCAAATTTAGATCTAGAGCTAGTTTTTTTTTTCTCTCCCCCATATTGGTTGTAAATAGCGCTGCTTGGTCTCACGCACGCATGAACATGAACATCTAGTCTGTCTTGGTACATGGTGCCTGCGGCTGCGAGTATGGTACGGTGGTGCACATGGGCGGATCCAAGTACAGTGGTTGGGGTCATGTAATCCCGGTGACATTGCGTACAATCTATCCCGGTGATCTTGTGTCCAATCTACGGTAGTACACTGTATATAAGATGTTATTTCATATACTCAAGTGAGGTTAATGTGTGCTGACTCTAATGATCTCAGTGACTGATCTTTTTAGATCCGCCCTTGGTTATGATTGGTAGGGGTGAAAAAGGGCGGTATTTGTATCCGTACTAGGGGTAAAAATATAGGTTAGAATACAGAAAAAGAAATATCCGTATGTACGCTGTTTTCGCCCCTAATCTAATGCTTGGAAGTGTTTCACCCGGTGGTTTTTCTAGGAAGTTTACCCAGTAGCGGCACGGGTCAGCGAGTCACGACTCACGGCTTTAGCTCCTCCCTCTTCTGAACCCCCAGCCCGGCAGCATCCCTGCACTGCGCCATCTTGCTAGACGTGTTTGGTTGGTTCTTTTGAAACCCGTACCCGTACCTGTATTATATATATATTATATATTATGCCAATGCCAATGCCACAATACATATTCTTAATGGAAATTGTGGCAGTCCAGCCGGCACAGGGTAGGCAGCAGACGAGATGAATTAGCTAGGAGGATGTCAATACGAAGCAGTAAAGTATTACCAAAGCATTGCTAGACTCAGCTAGCGAATTGCTACCCAAACTCGGCAGACATTTACTCCACTCGCCACGGTGGCATGGCACAAGAGTCTCCGGCCGGCCTCTGTCCATGTCCAGCAGCCGCCGCTGGGTTGGATTCCGGCGCCGGCGTTCACACATAGACATACATGGTACGTCGTCGTCCTCGCACGCGGCTTGGTTTCACACCAGTCTCGTCTGGCCGTGGCCAAGACAGCGCGCACACGCAACGCACAGTAAGAGA
The DNA here is from genome assembly GCA_036346255.1 of Ampelocalamus luodianensis. Taxonomy (NCBI): domain Eukaryota; kingdom Viridiplantae; phylum Streptophyta; class Magnoliopsida; order Poales; family Poaceae; genus Ampelocalamus; species Ampelocalamus luodianensis. Next base: position 533,376 of record CM070626.1, read on the forward strand.
GAGGGATCCTTTGACGCGCTCACAGTCACAGGCAGCCACCCGCACCCACCTAACCTAACCGGTGGCGAGCCGAGCCTCCTACTACAACCACTACCTGTTTACTACTTGTCCCCGAGAACAAGAGGCAAATGAAATGAGGTCGTAGAAGACGACTTGTCCGCCATCTCCTGCCTTTCCAAGGAGAGACGATGCCCAACCGCCGGCGGAAGCGCGGCGACGACCCCAGGGCAGGCAGCGCTGGCCATGACAAGAGCGAGAAGAGGCCCATCGCCAACATACTCACCTCCCTCGACGAGCTCCCGCTCCTCGAGCTCAACGCCGGCCTAAGGAAGGAATCGAATGATCGTCGGGATGATGAGGACGAGGTGGTCTCGAGCTCTCAGTCTCGGTCGGCTCATGCGGATGGGAACGGCAGCGGGACCGCGAGGCCATCTTCCAAGCGCGCCCGCCACGCCGCCGGAGCGGGGGACGTCGACGCCTCGTCCTCGACGCACCAGCAGCGCCGGCTCTGGGTCAAGGACCGCTCGCGCGCCTGGTGGGACCAGTGCAGCAGCGCCGACTACCCGGAGGCCGACTTCCGCCGCGCCTTCCGGATGGGCCGGGCCACCTTCGAGATGGTCTGCGACGCGCTGGGCTCCGCCGTCGCCAAGGAGGACACCGCGCTCCGCGCCGCCATCCCCGTCCGCCAGCGCGTCGCCGTCTGCGTCTGGCGCCTCGCCACCGGCGAGCCCCTCCGCCTCGTCTCCAAGCGCTTCGGCCTCGGCATCTCCACCTGCCACAAGCTCGTCCTCGAGGTCTGCGCCGCCATCCGCTCCGTCCTCATGCCCCGCTTCCTCCAGTGGCCCGACCAGGCCACGGCCACCGGCTTCAAGGCCCGCTTCGAGGCCACCTCCGGCGTCCCGGGGGTCGTCGGTGCCATGTACACCACCCACATCCCCATCATCGCGCCCAAGGTCTCCGTCGCTGCCTACTTCAACCGCCGCCACACGGAGCGCAACCAGAAGACCTCCTACTCCATCACCCTCCAGGGGGTCGTCGGCCCCGACGGCGCCTTCACCGACGTCTGCATCGGCTGGCCGGGCTCCATGCCCGACGACCAGGTGCTCGACAAGTCGGCCCTGCACCAGCGCGCCGCCGCCGGCATGATGGCCGGCTCCTGGGTCGTCGGCGGCGCCAGCTACCCGCTCACGGACTGGGTGCTCGTCCCCTACACGCACCAGAACCTGACGTGGACGCAGCACGCCTTCAACGAGAAGGTGGACGAGCTCCGGCGGGTCGCCGTGGACGCCTTCGCACGGCTCAAGGGGCGGTGGGCGTGCCTGCAGAAGCGCACGGAGGTGAAGCTCCAGGACCTCCCCGTGGTGCTCGGCGCCTGCTGCGTGCTGCACAACATATGCGAGGTCAGAAGGGAGGAGATGGAACCGGAGCTCCGGTGCGACCTCCTCGACGACGAGACGGTGCCGGAGAACCCCGTGCAGTCGGAGAGCGCCACGAAGGCCAGGGACGACATCGCCCACAACCTCCTCCACCGCGGCCACGCCGGCACAACCTTCTTCTGATTCTCATCCTGAATTCTCATACCCCGATCATCGGTGGTTCGATCCATTCACTGATCCATCCTTTCTAATTTCTTGTTTGATTTGGTTTATTAATTTCTGCCCATTTCGATAACTCGATTTCGATTGGATTCAGTCAACCAAGGATTCCCTTCACCCTCCTTTTTACTAGCTCGTACAACAGATTAACAGAAAGAAGAGAGAGCATTCAGCAAACTTGTCCATTGTTATTCTTTGTGTCGGTATATACAGGTTGCTAGGTTAATTTTTAGAGCTCTTTTATGGTACATTTTAATTTAATATGGACGGTCTATTCTCTTTGAACTAATGGCTCAGAGATTAGTTGTGGTTTAGTTATACTACACCTGATAGTATGAGTAGTATTATCTCAAGAGAGGTAGAATTGTAATTGTCTATGTGGAGATCACATGTCACAAGAGTAGTATTTCAACCCTAGTTGAAAAAATCCGTAATACCTTCACAAAAATTATAAATACAAAGAAAAGTCAATTATATTCTTAACAAATCAATAGTCAGATTTGATTTATACTACCATCACATGCTACCGATAGAACGCACTGTAAAATTTCTCTAATTTTATGCTACATCGATTTGGTCGGAGAAATGTTTTGACTCGAACTTTGGTAGATCTTGTTTGGAACACATAAATTTTATAGAAAAAATCATTAAATTCATAGAATTTTTTTTTTGGAGGGGGGAGATTCCAAGGCCTTAGTTGTTGTGATGCAAGGTCGGACTTAGCTATAAGGGCACATACAATAGTGTGATATCACTGTCTACAAGCCTTGTCACGTAGGACACGAGATGATGTGGATGAGAGAGCGAGAGCATAGGGAATTGAGATGTCTCTTATGCAATAGTCGATTATAACACAGAAAACATGACACATCGTACATGAATGAACTGTCTATAGAGACATGAAAAAAAAAACAATATATTGTAGGAATTGTCTTTAACGCTGTATATAGATGACATAAAAAGATACTATAGATAGTAGTTGTTTGTACTACGTGCCCTAAGATTTCTCTAGCTATGGGGTGGTATTGAATTGTGATCCATTAAAACGTCTGGATTACAACTTGAAATGCGTGTATCCACTACCTGCTTCAGTACCTGGTCCTGTAGTTCAGGATTCATATTGAGTCTCTTATCCTAATCAGCATCCTCATCCTGGTACGAGTGGGGGGGCGCCCCTGTCAACTGAGTCGACGCATGCAGTTTGTGGTCGACTTTACTTGTTATGAGTGCTCTTTCCGATAGTACTTATATCTTGTTACGTTCCCCGGCTGATCTACATTCTGGGATAACCTTAGCATCATGCAAAAATCCAAATCTCAATTCTTCCTACATGTTGAGAAACAAAAGGACAAAGTTTGGAGAAAAGGAAAACCAAAACCAAAACCAAAACAACAAGAAGAAGAAGAAAAGAAAAGCTATTGATATGCGACGTTTTTATAAGTTGAATTTTTTGTATGATGCTAGATGATATCGCACCCTATATATATAACAAAAATAAATCAAAACTTTTCATGACTATTTGCATCATTTTTCGAAAGAAGGTAGCACGGGAAGCACAGTAAGACCGGAAGGAAATGTACTCATGGATATATGTGTCGCTGTCGGATGACGGGAGGAGTAAAATTGGTTAAAAATAGAATGGATGGAATGTGTGATTGGTTTAATTTTTGATTTGCTATATTTAAATAGCTATTTTAGAGTTGTATCGTGCACGTGCAAATACCACACCGGCGCAAGCGGAAACATGATCGTCCCCGATTGGTCCGAACGAGCATGCAAGACGGCAACAAGATCTCTGGTCCTGGCCCGTACGATACGATGATCCCGACGGGCCTGCGCAGTTTTAAGGATCGGCCGGGGCGGCAAACAAAATCTAGCTATCTCGTCGTACATCCAACTCTGACGGCGGCCTGACCGTAGTATATGTGGTGTACGTATTGGATCGGGATCGAGATGAGATGATGCATGGGTCGCTGAAATGGATGGCAATCTGGACACGCACGCATGATGGACTGAGTCGCTGGTGCCGGTGGCGGATCCAGGATTTTCAAAATGGGTGTTCGGAGTTACAAACATATTATACAATGTAAAACATAAAAGGTACATAATATATAAAAAAAATAAAGTATAAATTATTTGAGCAGATGTATAATGATCGATGCCAAAGTGTGTACATGTAAGGTAGATAAACATGAAGCTAAAAACTGAGTTTTTGTGTCATGAACTTACTCCAGTACACATTTGGTTGAGTCCTCTGACTCTTTTGGAGTTGATAATGCAAAATATGGTGTTAGGACTGTAAACAACGAAATCATATTGAGGAAAACATTACCACATATACATGTATATGCACTGAATTTGTATGAACAGTGTTTCTAGTTTCTACATCAGAGTACATATATAAACACATGGATAGGGGATTACCGGATTAGTGACATTCAACCCTAAAAAAACCACAGCAAGAATAAGCTATACCTTGATCATTGGTGTATCATTCCTATTGTAGATAAAGCACATATTCCAATTACCATAAGTAAAACACTGCACCTAAACGTCCATTTACTATCGTACAGGGAGATCAAAGGTAGTTAAATCAAAGGAGAAATTAGGACTACGAAGCATATATTTGAAATTGATGTCTGAACAAATGGCCACAATTTCCACTAAATTCTAATTTCGTATCAATAGAAGCTAGTGTTTTCTAAGTTGCAGACACTCAGAACATTTCATCTTAGTAAATGAAAAAGGAATCATCATATGTTTGATAAAACACTGTTGCATAAGAAAGAAATTTACCCATATATCTAGAGGTTGGTGTGATGCAAGCATGATAACTGTAGCCATTAGAACCCCACAGCTGCTCATCAGCTCATCTGATACCTGAACATCGATAATTGCTCTAGTTCAACAATCATTCGATAAGTGAAAATGTTAAGAACTAGAGTAATAGAGAAGGGGTTAATAGGGGGAATGGGAGTGAGGTGAGGCACGGGTGCTGCCAGGAGCAGTGAACCGAGGCGGCCGGTGGCCAAAGGCCAAGCCGGCTAGGCCGATGCGCCGCGGGCCGAGCCGCACGCGACCAAAGAATGGCAGAGGCGGTGGCGGCGCAGGCCATCGAGGAGCGGCGCGCAGCTATCAGGAGCAGCGCCGGCCGGCACGGCGCGGGCGAGCGCGGAGGGGGCGGGGAGACACCAGGGCGCACGGGAACCCTAGCTTGGTTGGGTTACGCGAGGCGCTGGCGTGGGCGCTTGGACCGTGGTGGGCATTGGGCCGTGAGCTTTGCTAATTGCTGGTGGCACGGGCGGCATGACCGAGTGGCGAGTGGGCTGCTCCTGCGTGAATCGCCGATCGGACGGAGTCGTTGTGCACAATGCAAATACGAGTTTTAAGTATACTTAGTAGTATATCTACGTAATACACCTAATAAATACTAGATATTTTTTTAAAAAAATAAGTATACTCGCTGTAGATCCGTCCCGGCAGCGCCTGATCGAGAGAGGTGGTGGGTGGGAGTTGAAGAAAGAAAATGCGTTGAGCGAGCGAGGGGCAGAGGCAGATGGCGCACAACTCCATCAGTCAGTTCGCATCCACGCACGCCACGTGTCAGAGGCGCTCGCTTGAACGGCCCAGACGTCACCGTCCGATGATATCAACAGCGGCGATGACATCCCATCCGTCGTCGTATCGTACCGAACGCGAGGCCATCTGGTCATCCTTTCCGCTGCAACAACAATTCCAATTCCACACGAGGTTATTATCTTAGCCGAGAACCAGCGGGCGCGGTGCGAGGACGTGTCGCTCGCGTGGCCTCCGATCCGGTGTTGCCCGATCCCCATCGCCCTCGCCACCTGTCCTCTCCTCCCCGCCCCGTCTCGATCGCTCTCCCTCGCCATTCCTGACTGGATTCTCCCCTCCTCTCCTCTCTCTCCTCTCCTCTCCTCTCAACGCGCGCGGATCGGCGCACACCGGCCGGAGGGAGCAGATCAGCACATGGCAGCTTACACGAGCACTGCTGGTTGCTGCTGCCGCCGCCGCCTGGTTGGGATCTGTTAAGTTGGGAGGAGTCGCTACAGGCAGCTCGATCGCTAGGGACTTGCTCCCGCTATACTTCCCTGTTAATTCCTTCGTCCCGAGGGCACCTCCCGTGATCTCCCTCACCTACCACTGGATTCGCTCCAGATCCGCCCCGCCCGCCTGCGCCCACCGGGGAGCACCACACCACCGCTCATCGCCGGGGCCATGGAGGAGGCTTCTCTAGGCGCCGCGCCGCCGCTCAGGACGCCCACCGGAGAATCAGGGGATGCAGATTTCGGAGGAGGCGACGCGTCCGCGTGCGGGAGCCCGTGCTCCGTCGCCAGCGCCGACTTCGTGGGCTTCGCCGAGCTTGGGACCGCGCTCACCGCGGGGCCCTCGCTCGTGTTCGACGACCTGGCCGCCGCCGTCTCGGAGGCCGCCGGGGCCACCGCCAGGAGCGTCTCCTCCGTGGACTGCGTGCCGCTCTGGGGGCTCGTGTCCATATGCGGCTGGCGCCCGGAGATGGAGGACGCCGCCGCCGTCGTGCCGCGCTTCTTCGACGTTCCGCTCTGGATGGTCGCCGGCGACGCGGCAGCCGACGGCCTCGACCGGGCCTCATTCCGCCTCCCAGCCCACTTTTTCGGCGTCTACGACGGCCACGGTGGCGCTCAGGTGCGTGCATCGTTCCCGACGCTTCCTTGCACACGGACACGGTTACGCCCAAACGCGGCGGTTGTGCGTGTCAGTATAGGTGCCTCCTAGCCTGAGTCGACATATGCCTCTTACATGTCCTTAATTGGTATCTCGTCGCAGGTTGCCAATTACTGCCGGGAGAGAATCCACGCCGTACTGATAGAGGAGCTGGGTAGAGCTGGAGCAGAGGAGGGCTCTGACTTAAGCGGGGCCGAGTCCAAGAAGCTGTGGGACAAGGCGTTCGTCGACTGCTTCCGTCGTGTCGACGCTGAGGTGGGAGGAAATGCTGCAGCTGGAGCACAGCCTGTGGCTCCGGACACCGTGGGGTCAACCGCGCTGGTCGCGGTCGTTTGCTCATCGCATGTCGTTGTTGCCAACTGCGGGGACTCGCGGGCGGTGCTCTGCAGGGCCAAGCAGCCGTTGCCGCTGTCCGTGGACCATAAAGTAAGCCGTGGACGCCGTCCCATTGGTTTCCATGCTTCCATGTAGTAGTACTAGTTTACGTGTAATTGGTTCTGGGTTATTGGGTTAATCGGATACGTTGTTGTTTTGCTTTTTTCTTCGCACTTCAGCCGAATAGGGAAGACGAGTACGCGAGGATTGAGGCGCAGGCGCAGGCGCAGGCACAGGGAGGATCGATTGGTATGCAATCTTGCCCTCCTGACGTATTGAAACCAAAGTTTGTTTACAAATACCTTAATTGGTTATGTTTCTCCAATTTCATTGATGTTATTGTTTGCCAGTGGTAGCGACTTTGTAGTTACTGCCTCAAGGAAAGCCCCTCGACTGACTCTTTCTGTTGTCAGTCAAATTATTGGTAATCTCTGAATGGTGATGATATGATTCAGGGATTTGTGAATTCTCACAGGGACAAGTCTCTGACTGATTCTTTTTGTTCTTAGTCAAATTAGTGGTGATTTTGTGAGGGCATGGTTCAGGCCATCAATGTATGCTAGTCAAGGGTCTTGAGTGTCCAATGTCCATTAGGTGATGAAAAAACTAGTGACCTCTGGCTTCTAAATATAACTTGGTCGAGCCATCCAATCAGATGGCAGAATAACTTTCGAATAGTGATTTCTGTTAGAAAACAAACACACACAGGTTTTGGGGTGAGTCACTGAGACACTGACTATGCAGCACATACTGGTCAATTAATCCATGTTATGCTTTCCCTTTCCAGGTGTATGTGCCAGTACCTACGAATGATCTGTGTTCTTAATCTGTTTGCAGGGGACAAATACTTGAAGCCTTATATAATCCCAGTCCCCGAGGTCACAGTTGTCGCCCGTGCAAAAGATGACGAGTGTCTTATTCTTGCGAGCGATGGCCTCTGGGATGTGATGTCAAATGAAGAGGTATGTGACGCTGCTCGCAAGCAGATACTGGTATGGTACAAGAGGAATGCGGGCACCTCATCGTCAACCCAAAGAAGCTGTGATTCCTCGGATCCAGCTGCTCAAGCAGCTGCGGAGTATTTGTCGAAGCTTGCTCTCCAGAAGGGTAGCAAGGACAACATCACCGTGATCGTAGTCGACCTCAAGGCACACAGTAAGTTCAAGAGCAAAACATGACAGTGTCTTGATGAACAATAGCAATAGTCGCTAGGAAGCTAGAAACTTGGACAATCCGAACAGAATATATTTAGTATGGTGCACCGGTACATTCATTAGCCCAGCACTTGTTTTTTTGGTCCTCGGCTCCTCGCCACTTACGCTGCCAAGTGCCAAGGGATGTATATGTCTTGCTACACAGTACAGAATACAGATTCCCAAATTTGATTCAGGGTGAGGTGGACCTGATAGTTTTTGGGTCCAAATCTGAAACATAACACCTGTAGAGGTAGCTAGTACAAATGGGGACATTGGATACTTTGGGAAATTGTAGCACTTGAGCTACCTAATTGGATTAGTTGCAACACCAACATCTGACTGTTTCTGATTGGCAAAATTTGATATATATCAATCAAAAAGTTGCCACTTCGAGACTTGCCACTCAGTTTTCTGAAATTCGAAATTTGCCACTCCAGTTTCTTTTCCCTTTGAAATTTGCCATTATCATCACTTTTCTTCCATTTTCTTATCTTTTCTTCCATTTTCCATCTATTCCAATGGTGAACTTTCCCTTTTGCCCCTCCTGCCCTGCCCTCATGTATCCAACTGACCAACTCCATCCCCAATCCGCCATTTAGTCATGCTAGAGAAGAAACCCGAGCGAGGTCAAGCGATCCGGCGCCGCCTTCCCCGAGCACCCCGCCAGCGCCTGGTGCGGTTGCTTGTTCCCCGACCGTGTCGCCGCTCCGGTCGTCCCAAGCCCACCTTCCCCCAGTTGGAGGATCCGGAGCAGAAGCAGTAGCATATTCAAGTTTTTGTGTATTTCTTGATAATATTGTGAATTCTCATTTGTACATTGCTGAAGCGTGTGATGAGACAATATTGTGATGTCCATCGTACAAACACTGAAATGCTAAGGTATTTTGGTTGGTTACTGACATTTTGTATTTTCTCAACCACTATGCCTTAGCATGTTGTTTTATTCGGTAATTAAGACATGCTTCCCCCGGTCACAAAAGGAAGTCGTTCTTGACTTTTCAAAGTCAACAAGATGTCACTTTGATGACTAAATGTTATCATCATATTTTTGAAAAAAAACTTATAAAAGTGTAATGTTATGAAAGTATTTTTGTGACAAATTTACTCATAATATTTTCGTATATACAAACTACGTACTTTAGATAATATGTCTAGTCAAAATTGGTACGATTTGACTGTACGCATTCTAGGGTGACTTCCTTCCGTGTCTTGAGAGAGTAACTGGCAGACTCTATATGAACAAATACCAGCAGGCTCATCGAAACTATCATATAAAAGTATTAAATATTCAAAGTCTTGAGTGTTATGTCACATTTTCTCCTATATCATGTAATGATTTTTTACATCTTTTTGAAGACATGTCTGCTGATTCCCCATTTTCCCTTGTCATCTAGGTGGGAACACCTCTCTGCATACCCACCAAACAATATATTGATATTGGGAAGATTGCGTCTATTGAAATTAATCACAAACAAGTTGACGTGGCCACAAAAGGGCAAAAGGTTGGTATTATCGTCTGTAGCTTGATCCCTTTTGATGCTTGTTAGATTTATCATAAAATTACAGGGCAAGTCCAGTGTTTCTTGTTTATTTCCATGTACATTTTGCCCTGCGTTGACCTTGTCTGCGTATATTGGTACACTGCCTGACTAGCATTTACTTATTGAAAAATATTCATTACCGCAGGATGATTTGTCGATAGATGACTGGAAACTAGTTGTGAAGTTGAAGACCATCTTGGTATCAAGACACCATGAGATCGATCACAAAGCCTGCTGCTATCTTGTCAGCGAGAACCCCTGAAGCCTGTGCGTCCATAGGCAATTAGGCATGGTACAAAATAGACGTGGAAACGAGAGGTTTGCTGACCAGGCTGGTATTTGTGCTGCAGGGCAGGGCAGTCCTGCACGAAATTGCCGCATTTTACTTAATTGGAGCTTCAAGGTTGAGAAGCACTGTACTTGTGCCACACCTTCACCCCTCGAGTTGCCCAGAGGCTTTTCAATCCACTTCATTTTACCATTACATCCTGTAATAACACCAGCTTTTGAGGCGTTCCTTGGAATTTGGTTTCTCAAAGGGGGGCGTGAAAGCGTCGTGAAATTTTTTATGCGAAGTCAGCTTGGAAATCGCTTGTTTTGTACACGAACGTAGTCTGCCTCCCTGTTAACGACGTTAATCCTTTACTGTACGTTCCATGCCATCTCTCTCGGGCCGCCGTTAGCTCGTACCTTGTTGGGCCCAGACGGAAGGCCAATGGGCTGTGAACTGTCCACGGATGAAGTTTGGGCCGCAACTGGGGTGAACATCATGGAAACTTGTTGGGCCAACACAGATACTCGTTGGGTATCTAGTGGGCCGATATCGAAACTTGTTGGGCCTTTGTTGCAACCGCAAGTGGGGTTATAACGTGTTAAATTATTGACGCTAGATAGATTACTGACACTGCCGCGTCTTCTGTTATCATGCATCCAACACAAGCAAACGACCAGAATAGAATATATTTGAACAGGTAAAACTTACTACTTATAGGAAGAGCTAATCGAAAGGAAAGGAAAGGAAAAAACATGGAAAAACTCACTGCAAATGTTACAGTTCGAGTACCCTAGCAAAGGAAGAAAAAAAAACCACCGTAGCAAAAACCCAAGAACCACCTAAAGAATTTTTTTTTCCCTTTGCATGGATCATCCAGTAAGGCTGGCATGGCAGTGCTACCAGCAAATGAGATTCGACAAAAACCAAAATTTCCAGCATTACGGGGTAGAAGTCCATGTAAATCGAGGAAAAAGCTTCCGGAGCTGATAGCAAGACAGTAGACTTGCTTCTGGAGACAATCGGCAGGCAGACGAAGGTGCTCACTTGTACAACAGTACTACTCAACCGCGGATAGCAGAACAGTACACTTGCTTATTGTACAGCACGCGTTGCTTCTGATTCGTCCGTGGTTGCCGAGCATGTGAAAGCAAGGCAAATTTGGCAACTGCTCTCACCTGGGAAAGGATCTGCCTGCAATAATCGCTTTGTTCTGTGGCACAATCCCATCCCACGTACTTCACTCATTTGTTGTAGGTTCATCAGTTTTCTTTTCATCCTCAACCTCCACAGGTGAATCTTCCTTGACCCGCAACCCCGTGCACGAATCATGGGCAATTTGCTGATTAGAATCTGCTGGGCCAGCAGACTGATTATCAATATCACCAGAATCAGGCGAAGCTCCAGGCAAAGCATTGCCGGGTTCGGATGAGCTGGCAGGTTCATCCACTGTTCTCTCTGCACCCATCTCTCCACATGACGCTTCAGCTGCAACTTCTGCCTGTGTCTCAGCATGGCCATCTTGAACATCCAAATGTCGCTCAGATGCCTTGGCTTCTTTGGGTGCATTTTCCTCCTCTGTGCACAATAGTTTCTCATCACCTGTACTAGAATCTGTGCGTTTAGCAACTTCTGGTGTTTCCTTGATCTCCTCAACAGGGCAATTTTCAAGAGATACACTTTCCACTTGTGACTCAATGCCAGTGGCTTCACCAATTAGCACCTCGTCAGTTTCCTTCGTGTTTAGGGAAGTCTCTTCAGAATTGGGAGATGAAGAAGGAATGGAGGCAGCTAAACGGTCATTGATTCCTCTATCACCATCAAATGTAAACCAATTTGAATTTGTAAAGAGGGAGCTGCTGTAGAACAGATACTCTATAAGCTAATTAATTAATACTAAGTATGACGAGACTGCTAAAAGATCACAGAATTACCTGTCCTGGTGGTCATCCCCCAAATGCAATGAAGATATTACCACTTCAGCTGATTCATCATCAAAGTAGACATCCTGAATGGAAACAGAAGCACACCATTAAGATTGCAGAAAAACCATTTCTCTACTAGAAGGATGCAATATACTTGTTATTAGTTACATTAAAGTACTGACTACAATTTACCATGATTCTTAAGAACAAATTATTTGGCTGTATGGAAGTATTAAACAGACAGATATAATGACAATAATTACCAACAAGTGCAACATAAATAGCATTTCTAACATACCTCATCATCTCGTTCAAGTGATCCATGTGCCTGCAATCATTAAACATGACTAAATTACTAATAGGTAGCATAGTGATTGAGAACCTCTTGAGTTTACATAAAGTTGGAATATTTGAAATGGTAAATGGTAAAACAATACCAGCGAAGACAATATAACAGTTACAGGGAATAAATTTTCATTTCCTCAAGTACCAACAGAATATATTGTGGCACACTACCAAAGCTCAAAGATGTTGCAAGCTCAGACAATCACCTCTTCAATGTCGTCGTTGCTGTATATCCCATATCGGAATGCCTGGCTCAGGTTATTAGCAAGGGCCGCAACATCATAGTCCCTGTCTCGAAAGTCATCGTCATCACTGTCCCTACCACGATCATGTAGAGAAGTTGGGCGCCTGCAGCATAAAACATTGATAGCCAACAATCAAAGCACATGAGAGTTGCAGCAATGTACACAATAGTCAAAAAGCAAAGCACAACACATGAAGAGAAGAGCCTACCCACAGGCCCAGTGATAAACGTTTTCCACCTCATTGCGTTTGACCAGGATATTTGTCTGCCATTCAACCCACTCGCTATTATCCTATAAAGACAATTTTCATCAAGGTGACTAAATGGGACAGAACATACCAATAAGGCAATAATGTGTACAAAGTACGGTGTTGGATTGCTAGGCTAATGAAAGAAGGGAAACTTGAATTACCTGCAAGTGAGACTGGATTATGCTGTTACTATTTCCCAACTGGGTGAGCTTATTTGCTATTCGAGTTATGTGCCCAATATTCCCAATTTTTGGTGGCACTTTTCCATCTGATAGCAATGTTGGCTGCATGTAGAAGATAGAATAATCAATATACAGAATCGCACGTCTATCTGATATTGCAAGGAGAAAACAAGGTGAGAAGAATCCAGGAATGAATTACCCCATTTGAGTCTGTTGACAGAGAAGAATTATTTTCCGCGGCAAGAATTTTACCAACAAGGTCACAGTCATTAAGAATATGGTCAATCAGTTGAGTTCTTTTAACCTCCAGGCAAGAAATGATAATATTCTCGACATGATGATGCAAGCAATTATTGTAAGGGTACCTGTAGTACCAACCAATATGTGACGAATTTCTCTTATAATGATAAGGGAACAAAAGCACACACAATAGCCCACTTACTGAAAGAACAAATCAATGGAATGCTTTATTGCTGATTGGCCGATTAGATCCTTTTCAGCAGTTTCACTACCAATTGTCAGCAAAACAGAGATGAACTCTACAATCTGAAAGAAACAAATACCATCCATTAAAACCAAAATGGGGTAGAAAAGGACCACAAAGCAACATGTCGAAAGAAAAAGAAATGATTCATTGGACCTTCCAAGCCTGGACTAACTGCAGAGAGTTACGCAAGGCGGACAATATTTGAGGCCATCAGGACTCACATTGCATACATATCTCAGAAATTACCCGCCAGATAGCCCGAGGCGAGATTAATAATAGTAAAGTCTAGATAGCCCTAAGCAAGATTAACGTTTCCATCAAACAACTAGAAGCTTAAGATTGATTCACTCAGGGAAAAAAAAGAGTGGCCTAATGAAATAAGAAGAAGAACAATAAGAACAATAATAATTAGGGACATAAAGAAATTCACTACATTAAACCGTACCTTCAAACGGTGTTTCCCAAGAGGGGGGCGCAAAAACCCATATGTTGTAGGCAAAACGTTTTCAGAAGAGGAAATGTCCAGCAACTTCAGCAAATCACCTATAATGTGATTTTAGGTATATCATTAAGTTCCCTCCAATATTTGCAATCAAACTATTCATTAAAAATGACTTGTATATAATAGCACTCATGATAAGGAGAATGTATACGATAAATGGAATTAACATCTTAAGTTAACAAATAAAAAAATGTAAGTAGCATTATAATTAAATAAAGAGCACTCACCTAGACTCTCCAGCATACCATCAACTGTCTCTGGACTGGCAGTGACCAATGTCCCGTGACTTAAGTTACTTCTAAACGCTTGGTATGAGGCTGATGCAAGTCTTTTTGGGTCCAACAAAGATATACACACTGACAATGAATAAACCAGGACAGATTTTGGTCTTGATTCTTCAAGAGCATGACGAAACAACCTCCCAACAAAACTGAAATACCATAAGAGAGAAATAAAAAAGGGGGAAAAATTATATGCCACTGCAAAGTTCTCGGATCCCTGATCTGCCATTACAAAACGATGTCTCCCTTACATGCCATTACATTTCACAAACGCTACCTTTTTTGCCACTGCCATCAACTCGTTAGATTTTTCCAAAATGCCCAAATTACCCTCGTCTTCTTCCTCCTCCTCCCTCTCTCTCTCTCTCCTCTCCTCTCCCTCATCCCCAGACCTCATCCCGCCGGCCTACAACCTACACCGCGCTCCTCCTCCAGGCCGCCTCCTCGCTTCCCTCCCCCAACCGCCTCCCCACCTCCCTCGCCGCCACCATGGCCTTGCGGTCATGGTCTGTGTCCCTCCCCCTTATCCACCTGCACCATGCCTGCACCGCTCAATCTTGCACTCGCGCATCACCTCTACTCTCACCAAACTCCCTGCCGCCTCGACCAAAACCGAGCTCTAGAAAATAATTCCCTTCCTCGGCCATTCTTTCACTTCTACTGCCTGTACACCGCATCCTGAGCTATCAGCACCGCCGCCTCGGCACAACTTCGTCCCTAGCGCCAGTAAGCCGCCACTGCCATGCCATACCCCAAACCCACCATCTCAAGCAATTAGTCACAATCGTTGCCATTCTTCTAAAATTGATCGCTCCACCACCATCACTACACCATATTGAACCCATTTCTCCCCTTCTTTGACTGCAATTTCTCTCGAAGCCACTCGCCGCTGCCTGAGCTCGCCTCGCACGGTGCCAGCCAAATGCCACGCTCCTACGCCCAAACCAAACACTTGGGAAGCTTCGCCTTGGTCCACTAATGCTCATGCCTACCTCTGTTCACCCGCGCCGCCGTTGGAAGGTCACTGTCGTCGGAGAAGAAAGGTCCCATGACACCGCCACCGTAGCCAAGACACCTCAGCATCGCCCTCACCTCAACGTTCGTGTCACCATCACCATCTCAACCTCCTGAAGCTCATCGACCATTGTCCGGCCAGATTCTCCACCGAAATCATCGCCGCGGGCCTCCCATGTTCCCATGGCTACCACCGACGTGGAGGCTACACTGAGGTTCCAGAGCATGGCGATGAGGTTGCGATGGATGGAGGAAAGGAGGCGAAGGTGGCGTACGTGGTCGAGGTGGAGGCGGCGGGAGGATGCAACGGGTGCGATGGCCATGGCTTCAGAGCTCGCAAACTAAGGGAGCTCATCACATTGGAGAAGGAAGAAGGTAGTAGACAAGGCAGGAGAAAAAAAGGTATTTGCATAGCCACTTCATGGCTTGACTGGTCAACAATGGCAAATAAAGCCAAAGCCAGCTAAATGTGGTGGCATGCAAGGGAGAGATCATTTTGTAATGGCAGATAAGAGATCCGGGAATTTTACAGTGGCATATAAAAAAAAATCCCAATAAAAAAGTAAACTTATGAATAGTTGACAGGTAAAAGGGTATCACAGGCTCAACATTTATATTTTTCTGATCACACGACAAGTTAAAACTGACAAGACAAACCTTGGGCTGCATATTTTTGCAGCAAGAGAAGGTAGAGCGCATCGAGTCACTGCAGAAAGGATTTCTGCAGCATTGGCATGCACTTCAGGGGAATCCTGCTTGGTCATAGTAGCATATAACACATAAGCTCCTTTCTAGCAAATATTCAAATAAATTTCTTGCAAACAGATGTAGATATATTCTACTGAGAGAATAAAGCAAGAACATCCCTATACAACATAAGCACAACATATTGATGCCATGATGTAAAATTAAATAGTACGTTGTGTATCATTAAGTATGTTACTGAGTGATCAAGCTTTAGAACTTACAGATGAGCTAAATTTATCCACGATCATTTCCAGGACGTCTGTATTTTCTAACCACTGCAACGTGTCGGCATAATTTGAGTATATGGTTTCATCAGCACCAATCAATCTTATCAGCACCTGTTTTACAAGCAGTTTCATGAACATCATTAACCAAATGCACTCACAAAATACACAGGGAACGAATTTAGTAACTGCTGACCTCCATTATCGATGTGATGCCAATGAGATCGACAAGTTGGACAACAATGTCTGGGTGCTCCTACAGAAGAAAAAAATAAGCACACATAAATTGGAATATTCACAAATAACTGCAAGTTTGTAGTGTGCACAGGACTCTACAAGTAAAAGAAAAATATTTTATTAACATAAACTTCTTCAAGAATAAAGATAATAGAATGCATCCAAGGAAATATAATGTGGGTGATGAGTGGAATTGGGATCTCTAAAACTAAGAAAACTCAAGAACCAAGTGTCCATTGATCATACAACATTTCCAATCATACACTTTAAAAGTCACGAATTGAAAATATCAAAGAATTAGAGATCCAGTCAAGCAAACACAAACACATGCAATGGATATGCAAGCACGCACGCACAAACAACACTAACTACAATTACTTACACAAAAAGGAGCACATCCAATTTAGCTTGCTTTGGTCAGTCAAAAAAAGGAGAGTGAATGCAAAGCAAGCAAAACAAGGTCGAGCTTAAGATTACATACTAATTACTAAGAATAAAAACATATTGGCGATGATCTATGTTCCTATAAGAAGAGATGAGCAATACCTGGACATAATTCATAAGAGGAGCAGTCTTCCGCAGCATCAAGCATATTACCACCTGCAATAAATAAATGGTCAAACCACAAGTCATCAGAATGCAACAGAAGACAACATGAAGTCCAATGTCTAAATTATGCTAAAACAGTAAGAAGTTAAACTATTGCAGAGAGTGTTGAAACATAAAAACAAGTTTAATCAATGGTTCAGAGACAAGCAATACAGGAGGAAAAGAGTACCTTACTGAAGTAACCAGCTAACAACGTGCTACGTGGATGGTCAGGTTTTACAAATGAAAAAAGCGAATCCATTAACTGTGTCAAGTACCAGAAGGAGTAGGGATAATTAGCTACAATGAAGTTTATCAACCTGCTAAGTAAAATGTTCCAAAGGAATATGTTAACAGGGGAATATATTTACCTCTTCATCCTCTACTAAGGTCCTCAATATGATGTCAATTTCACAAGTAAATATCTCACAAGCAATAAAAGGAAACCTGCAAATAGTTATACAGTGAAGTTTGAAGAGGTTAACTAATGAGCTATTTTCAGCATGGTGGTAAACGACAAAAAACAACAGCATACTTGAAAGACTGCTTCTTTTCAGAATCTTCTGGAACTTCTTCCACAATGTAATGAAGCAACTGCTCCACTTGGGCCTTATCTCGCAAGCTGGGGACATTCAAGCAATATAAGAACGAAAACAAAACTACAACCATGTGAAAGAAAAAACTTGCAGTGAAATTGTCAATCAAATGAAGCCACATAATATGTTTGCACCATGTAATGAACCATTGAACCTTAGTTCATTGGGTAACTACCGTACGGAGGAGGACCGGGATGGCACAGCTGAAAGAGATTAGGGTTTCTAGAGGACAGACATAGACTGGGAGGAAGAACATTGGGAGGAGACTAGATTAATTCATTCTTATTGCCTGATGATAATGGTGTCATGGGCAATGGGCCCAGGGGGAGCTACGGCCATGCAAGGAGGCTGTTATGGGCAGAAATTACAGTTTGTGTGTACTGTTCATGCACGTGAACAGTGCCCAAACAGATTAGATTAGTCATTTCCTTTATATTAGGAATAGTTAGATGCATATCTTCATATTAGGAATGATTAGATGCACCAAATGTCATGAACCTAAGTTCATCAGGGTAAATACCATATGAGGAGGGCCGACACGGCTCGGCTGAAGGAGAAGGGGTCTTAGGAGAAAGGAGGGACCATGGACTGGGATGATGAACCTTGGGAGAGACTAGATTATCTCTTCTTGGTTGCTTATGAATGGTGCGGCTCCTCTCTTTATATAGATGAGGTTAGCCCCTAACAATATGGAAACTATCGTATCTAATGCAACCAATCAACTAAGGATAAGATAATATCTATACTTTCTAAATATGAATATATGCATCTAATCATTCCTAATATGAAGGAAACAACTAATCTAATCTAATCCGGTCGAGCACTGTTTGCGTATAAACAGTACACGTGAACAATAATTTCTGCCTATAGCAGCCTCCTTGCATGGCCGTAGCCCCCCTGGGCCCATGCCTATGACAAATGGATACATGCTATCCCTTTCATAGACGACTCGACTTATCCCTAAGAAACCATCTCTCTGTCTATGGAAACCCATCCCTGATAGATGGAATATGTCTATAAGGAGGTAAACTCGTCTAATAAGGAAATTAACTATTCTTATCTCTACTTCCCAACTAATAACACACCAGCGGGCCCAGCATGAACAGTGCAATGTTTTCAAGCTAACAACATGCATATAGTAAGCGATTACGTGCACAATCGTCACCAATTACATTCTCTAGTTCCAATTAGCTTCAGGATTCAACTAAATAGTCTAGAACAGCATAGATGCAACTTTATGACCTCTGTACAGATCTACTGGTACCGAAGCTGATGACCATGGAGCATATCAATGTTGCAATCCATAAACCTCCAAGGACACTATTGATAAGTGTATCAAAGAATGGGCGAACGTCGAAATAAGAGAGCAATGCATTGCCCAGAATGATGAACGCATTGACAAAGGCGTCGATCAATCAACTTACGTGCCTTAAGCGCTTAGCCCTATACAATCCGAGATGGATTCATCATCAAATGCATGTTGCCTAAGATCTTTCAACATATGCAAAGAGCTATTAGAAAAGGTTAGGCTGTGCAATACATGCATGGGCTAGTAAGTTGAAGCCCAATAGATTAAGGTCAATAATAAATACGTGAACTATGAATCACACATGTAAATAACTCTATAGACTCAGTGGACACAAATGAGTTCTGTGCAGTTCATAATAATTATGAGAATGACAAGGATAGGGAAAAAGTATTTTGCCAAGTCAATCCTGACGATATAATCTAGTACAGTTTCAATGACAGTACGGAAGATCAATGTAAGAATAAATGATCAAGATCATGACATTGACTACCTAGTTGAGGACAATCAATGTCAGCAGCATGCATCTGCAAGATGAGTATAGACTATCTACAGTTAGAACATTACTCAGAGATGACGAACTATGAAGTCACTATCACATTGCATATCAATACAGTAGCTTGAATAGCCTAGCCACATGGTGACCATAGCTAGCGACAAACGCATCGAGCTAGCAGTAAGTCAGCAGTCCCTCACAGCTATGAACCCATAGCCTGAAGATAGTCCACTCATAGATTGCATGCATGAGAACATAGCATAAACATAGCAGGTTATCTATCAGTACTAAACCAAAGCGTACGAGCCAGCAGAAACATAGATTCAATAGAAGTAACTGATGGTATGAAATATATGATCTAATAGCAAGTCTAAAGATGTTAGCTAACTATAAATCTTGAACAAGTATACCTCAATGGTCGTAAGATATCTAATGAAGCTTTACCACAATGTTAGTAATCAGATGATACTCAGCATATATACCAGATTAACATAGCATCGATCACTAATATGATCATGTGAACATTTCATAGTACAATGTCACAAGAAAGATGTTCCATTAATACCATAATTAACAATCCGACGAAGTCAATATATGACGATGTACGCATATGTCATATAATGCAACTCGCATCGCAAACGGAGGTTATGGCATATGCGCAAGCATTCCGATGTGCATTGAAGTAGTCAGCATAGAGGTATAAGAGCAGAATGCGAATCAGCTTAATCAGCACTGTGCATGCTGACGTCCAGACGACGCGAGAAACATACGTATTCGGGCCATGAGTAGTGAAGGAAGTAGGCTTTCTCAGCTTGAGTTCGCATCATGAGTTTGAGATGCTAGTGATAAGCAAGCCTATAAAGTATTCAAGCTAGAACCGCTATGACCAGCATGAGTGAAGCTACATGCTATACTCCAGACCCATTGCTGCATCGTGAGATGACAGCTACTACAATAGCCACAGATCACTGACTTCAGCAGATCCATGTATTAATATGCATCAAACTAGTATCAACATGACTATGCATGACTCATTACTCAGCTCATGAGTTAAGCACATAAGTAAGAGTACAGTCAGAAGTACACACTCAAGAACGCGCAAGAATGAACTCTTCTAGGCATACCTTGATCCGACCATAGTCAAACTGAATCGTAAAGCAGATTCATTGGACAGAAGACTATTGTATCTTTCCATGTAGTACAAACTCACATGAATAACTTCTATAGTTAAACATGCATGCAAAGTATAAACATGAGTATATGTCAACAAGAAAGTTTACTGATAAATAAACACTTTAAGATGAAGGCTAACAATGTCACAGCAATAGATTCCATAGATACAAAGCTAAATACCTAATGCAAAGTTCTATCACAACTGACAGAGCATACCAAGAGAAATTCTGTACATGAAGCAATCATTAAGACTGATCGACAAGAGAGGAAATGAGAACTGATAGCACATTCATCTTGCTACATACCAGTCATTCTGCAGTATACAGACTCAGGTTTCGTTACAAAGATCTCCTCCAGCAATCGAGTATAATGTCACAATAGACTACTATGTCACTTACTGCAAACATTTGCTACAGAACTGCCAAAGTCATGCAATATGACAATCACAAATGCAGAGTTACGTAATCCAGCACAAGGACCATACCATTATGAAAGATCTACTTGCACGAAATCATCGTAGATGAAATCTCTGAGATATAGCGCATCTTCAATGCCATGTCATCATATTGATCTCAGCATAAGTACAGACATTAGCTGATGCAGTGGAACACCATGAGTACAGAATGCAAATCCTATGCAATGCATCACAGAAAGTCTACTAGTCAGCAATACATGTCTGCCACATACCAGGCTTGCTCCTGAATCAATAGCCGAGCTCGATTACATGCTACCACTGCATGCTCAACTCTCAATGCTACATCTCACCATCCACTCCATGCTTACCATCAGCATTTCAGCATCGGAGTCCATGCTCGCTAATCTACTTCCGTGCGTAATGCACTGGACGCTCAGTCTAGCTGGTCAGCTCGCAAGTTCATGACTAGTCCGCGAAAGTTATACAGCATAGGCTGGCCCTATGCACCAATCGGCTAGCTGCCACCGCAGCCAACTGCAGGCGCTACGCAGATCGGCTGACTGTCGGTCGCATGCGACGACAGTGCGGTACGCATGGAGAATGCGGCCGGTCATGAGATCGCACCGAATGGCTGGCTGCCACTCCAGCGCCGAGTCCTGCACGGCGCTATGCACGCTTTACGGTCACGTCCTAGCCGAGTCTGCAGAGAGCCGCTGACGGTGCGGCGTTGCACAATTGCGTACGTCTGACGTCTGAGCAGAGTAGCAGACTGAGGCTAGCTCACTGGAGCACTGACCTTCTAGCTAGGCGCTGACAAGCTGTGTGGCTTGCCTATGCAGTTGATCGAGTGCGCTAGAGCTCGTGAGCTCAGAAGTTTAATGACTGCTGAGCGAAGCCAGCGAGCTCATCCGCAACTCAGCTCACTCTGTCATGCTGCCAGTCTAGCAGCACCAAGGCGAACCACCGTCATAACAGCTGGGCATCGATGCAGTTCGTATGCAGTTGATGTGTGATCTAGGATGCTATGTCAGTTTCATGGAGTCTTAAGTATTGATTGTGACCTGTTGGTTGAATTGTCAGAGAGTTATGTGTAACAAATATCAACTTCATTTTGAGATTTAGCAAGTCTGAAATGCTACTATTCAACAAGCATGATATCAACAAGAGATTGTTGTACATCGTCGAAGCAAAGGATAAATGCATATGACATATCTGAATGTTGACATGCAGAGCTAAAGCTAGCATCACTGAAGGGTAGACAGAGATACGATAATCCAATGCATGAAAAGCATATGTAGACCACAAGAAACTTACATGAAAAAAAACTAAATACTGATTAACATCACATGACAGACTATGAACACTATGTAACGAAGTCATGCAAAACTGAATTGTTCATGAAACAAAAATGAGCATTATCTAAACGAACGTGGAACTGAGACAGTCGCGAACATCTTGTCTGAGTACGTATCATGCATGCAAAGACAGTTTCGCAGCTTACAATGCGAAAGTGTTGCTACATCGATGAATGGTGGCGTGACTAAGGTCAAAATTAGAACATAAAGTCGCTGATTAACTTTAAAATTAAATTTAAAAAATATTAATTAATAAAAAAAGTTCCATGTACACTCGTTGATGGCCTCCCCAACCAAACAAACATACTGGGCTAACATATTTATTATCAGTCGTCCACCACTCTTTAAGCGGAGCTCACTGGCTCGGTCCAAAATTTGTTCCAATTACACTCGTTAATTCGCTCCACATTGAAACGAGTCGATTTCGAATGAAATTGAATTTTGCTTTAGCTTGGCTCTAAAAATACTCCCACAACTATGCTAATCACAATATATGTAATCAAATTATGTCGATTTCATGAAAAGATCGACAGACAGACGACCATAACTCGCATCCACCCCTAGCTCTCCCACTTGTTTCGGCTGGCTCCATTGATTCTAGTAGCATGTGACATTTTGACTCTACATTCAGGTGTAATTACACATCTTATCCACCTCACAGATCCAAGCCTCACCAACTACTTGAGCAAGACGCAGGAATGCTCAAATCCATCTATCGTATCATCCCAACCGCACCCAGCACTGTTGCAAAGCTAATTGTTGATGCAGACTGCAAGAGTCCACTCGATCTCGATGGGCGCCAAACCATGTCAAGCTCCAGATGAGCATGCATTGCATACAACAGTGTTGAAGACAGCCGACCAGACGTTGCTAGTCATTCAAAGTTTCAATCAGCACACAGCTTAAGCCCTTGTTGCAAATTTTATCTAAGGTGGTATATATGATGCCGTCTTCCTTCTTTAGAAAGGATCCAAAAGTCCCAGTAAGGCAGCTGACAGAGATGCACGCTTATCCATAGCGCACTTTGTACCGAAACTTTTCATCTCCTGCCCACGGATGAACCGAAAGATTGTGGAGGCAAAAATAACAAATGGACACGGATTTGGAATTTCAACTCGTATACAAACTGTACTTGAAGATTGAAATAGCACGAAAGATCTACATGGCTACATATCATTATTTGACAACAGGTCCTGCACATAACAGAACACAATATTCACCATCAAAATTCCATTTTCTGCCAACCAAAAATGTATATGCAACGAGAGAGATAACTCATCAAACTAACAGTGTAAATGTTATTGGACGATCCAACCAACAAAATAAATTACAACCATGGGGAGCACATTTACTAGGATCACTCTTGTGCGGCACATATTGAATTTTGCTTTAGCTTGGCTCTAAAAATACTCCCAAACTATTAATCAAATGATATTAAATCAAATTATGTCGATTTCATGAAAAGATCGACAGACAGACGAGCACATAACTCGGCATCCACCCCTGCTCTCCCAGCTTGTTTCGGCTGGCTCCATTGATTCTAGTAGCATGTGACATTTTGACTCTACATTCAGGTGTAGATACACACTTATCCACCAACACTTGAGCAAGACGCAGGAATGCTCAAATCCATTCCTATCGTATCATCCCAACAACGCACCCAGCACTGTTGCAAACTAATTTTGATCAGACTCAAGAGTCCACTCGATCTCGATGGGCGCCAAACCATGTACAAGCTCCAGATGAGCATGCATTGCATACAACAGTGTTGTAAGACAGCCGACCAGACGTTGCTAGTCATTTCAAAGTTTCAATCAGCACAAGCTTAAGCCCTTGTTGAAATTTTATCTAAGGTGGTATATATGATGCCGTCTTCCTTCTTTAAAAGGATCCAAAAGTCCCAGTAAGGCAGCTGACAGAGATGCACGCTTATCCATATACGCACTTTGTACCGAAAGCTTTTCATCTCCTGCCCACAGGATGAACCGAAAGATTGTGGAGGCAAAAAAATAACAAATGGACCGGATTTGTGAATTTCAACTCGTATACTAATCTTTACTTGAAATTGAAATAGCACGAAAGATCTACATGGCTACATACATTATTTGACAACAGGTCCTGCACATAACAGAATCACAATATTCACCATCAAAATTCCATTTTCTGCCAACCAAAAATGTATATGCAACGAGAGAGAAACCTCATCAAACTAACAGCTGAAATGTTATTGGACCATCCAACCAACAAAATAAATTACAACCATGGGGAGCACTTTACTAGGATCACTCTTGTGCGGCACATCATCGGCATTGCAGAGACAAGTCACTGCAATGGAACTACATGCAGCAGTAAAAAGGATAAAAAGGATATACATGCCATAACGCTATAGCAAACTTCTATTGATCTAGTGCAATCTCGTCAACTCTTCCACCCTCTTGGACAGCTCCTCAACTGAAACTCCCATCGCCTTGGAGACCTCCTCCATCTTGCTTCTGGTAAGGTCAAGGAATGACTCGATCAGGTCACCATCCAGGAAATTCCGAGCCTCCGTTGTCTTCTTATCGTTATGGAATGACCGCCATTGCTCATGGCTGAGGCTTCCAACACCCTTTATGAACTTCACAAGCGTGGACTGGAGCTTCTCAAGAAACACATATTGGTCATGTGGCAGGGAGGCAATAATGCCAATGACCCCATTGATTGTGCCAAAAATGACGGTGGGAATCTGGCCTATCTCTGAGTCCGGAAGGCGCATTACAAGTGAACCATGACGGAATCTATTCACAAACTCTCCAAGATGGTACTCCCCAACAACCTCAAGCCTGCCCCTCTCTTCATCTGTAGCTGCATCACTGTTCTTGCGCACAGTGAAAAGGTTATAGCTATTCTCTGCACCAACATAGATTTCATCATCAAGCATCTCAACTGCAGTCATCCAGTTTGCATTGTAATCCCTAGCAAGCTCTTCGATCGCACTTTCCTCGTGCTGCCCAAAAGAAAAACAATAATAATTGGCCTAACGAAGAGACTGCTATATATACCAATTAGAAAAATAGTGTTATATGCATCAGATGTCACATATCAAGTAAACAGTTAAAGCCTACCTTGTACACAAGCAAAGATATTGATTTCATCAGGTCTCCAACTACAATGAAATCACCACGGGTTTGGGTATACAAGGCCAGTATGTGCCCATGATGGCCACACTCAGATTGCAGCTCATGTGATCCATACTCTCGTAGCATCCACTTATATAGTTGAATCTTCTGGTTGATAGCCGCCAACAATTTTCCATTGAATGCATTCAACGAATAGACAGCTCCTTTGGTTTCTTTCTCTACGATTAATTGCAGCCTGCCATCTTCAACTGCAAATACAAGGATCCTGCCCTACACCAAGATCCATCAGCAAGTAAGTATTATGTGCAGGACAAATCAATAAAGTCATTATCACTGTGACATAAGCTACAATAGACAGTAAATTGAACAAGTATTAAAAAGAAAAACACACCGTTAAGGAAACATCAAGCTCTGACAAATTACCTTTGTCGGTTCATTTTCCTCTGGTAAAACATATGCTGTTCCCACACAGTAATACACGTTATTATCATCCGAGAATGAGCAGCTAATGATGGAGCAACCACATTCATATTGATCAAGAGGATGTGTAGACAGAAACTCAAAGGTTTGATGATCTAACAGACGAACAAAATGTGTCTCACTTTCCTCCATACTAGTCTGGTTGTACTTGAAACTGCAGAATGCTAGTGTTCTGGACTGTTCCTGATGGCAAATGCGACGTGCTTGTTCATTCAAGGGGATGGTGCGGATATGAAGCTTCTGTATGTCATCAATGGTTCCAATTGAAAGTTCACCTTCTTTAGCAATTGCAAGGCTGCGATATATATATATATATATATATAAAAGTAACTTAAAAGCAAATTTAAGACAGTAATATGGTTTCCAAATAACTACTACCAAGAAATTAATGGAATTAAAATGTAAAGGCAATGTGCGAAGCTCATAGAATCAAGTAGAACGGCACTAACAACAATCATGAATCAATTAGCATATTACAAAACATAACTAGCAGGTCAGCAAGCATTTGTTTTCCAATTCTGTATGTTGTGCCATGGGTATGATATCTAAGAAACAAACCTGTTAATTTGAATGTTAATGATAAGATTATTTGATATGCATTAAGAACAAAAGGAGGTTACTTGACGAAGTCGACAGAAACACAAATCATATGAGAAAATGGGAAGGGAATTATTAATAATATTGTGTATGTCAGGTTTCATCATATGGTAAACAAGATTGATTCAAATAAATTGATTCTGCTGGTAAAAAAATAATGTAAAAGGAACGAATTATCCAATCAAGGTGATGCACAAAGATCTGATGCATATGCAAATTGACCTGTGAAAACACTTCTAGACACATACAAGCATTCAGAACTACATATAGATCAAGTCTGAGAGAGAGAAAGACCTGTCAGGAAAAGCAGCTGTATTAAAAGGACACATGTGATTAACTTCTTTCAAGTTGACATTGCTATACAGCAGCTTCTTATTGCTGCTGTAGATAACAGTTGGTCTATCTGATGAAGCAAACACGTGGGTTGTACCCTTTGATGAGAATGTACGAAGGCTAATTGGTTGGGTACCAAGAGAAACCTTCTTTCTATCGGTTAGTTCACCTGTACTTGCATTCAATAGAAAACTGAACAAATGACCGTCTCCAAGAGCACAAAGCAAATATGAAACCTGAAAAGCAAAGCAAGTATAAGTCACTTGCAGTAGATTTTTTTTTTTCAAGAAAAGTGAGGTCAAGAACATACCCCTTCCAAGGTGCACAGCAGAACAGATCGAGGAACAATTTCTCCACCTAGGTTTTCCTTCCTGATTAATTCAAGGTCTGGAAGTGAAAATATTCTAACACTTATATCAGTCCACATCCCAACAGCAGCCAGAGAGCTATACTGTGGATTCTTCCCGATTGGGTTCAGATCAACACAAGAAATCTCATGTTCTAGCTGTACATGTTTCACTTCAACAAGCTTAGCATCCCTAATTTCTAGGTAAACAAGATGGCCACCACCGGTTGCCAACAGAACCTGCAAGACACATAATGTGTTTAAAAAATTATAATGCAAAGCTAAGTATCAACGCGAATTCAAATTCATTCGTATTTAGGATTATCGAGCACATAGTATGTTGGCCTTTATAATTCCCAGTTTCTTGTTTATGAATTAGTGTCTCTTAAGTCCAGACACAAGAGAGTCGGAAATAACACACCCACACATTGTTCTGCAGGTAAAAACGTGTAACACTGCATACTTTTAGCTTATATACATAAAGTGGTTAAGACAAGAATTCAGAGTTTCAGACTCAAGAAACGATGTTAATAACCCAAAGTGGGATAGGCGGTATACAAATACAAAATAAAGACAAGAACTGAAAGGCATAGATATAAGGATCACCATAGTATTGAAAGTGGACGGTTTTATTAAAGTGGGCTTGTGCACAAAAATATTCTGACAAGTGACAAGTTTCCCATTCTTTTCTTGCTCATGAATCATGATTATTGTCTCTAATCTTCTTCTGGGTGTATTTTGGAAAATTTGTAATTGTTGAATGTGCTTGTGTGTATTGACAAGGAATGATAACAGGAACTCACCTCAAAGTCGAATTCTGTGACCACACATTTAGTAATCATGGTTATTAAGGCGGTAAGGCGAGGCGAGGCGACCCACCCCCTCACACCTTTGAAGCGGTAAGGCGTGAGGCGAGGCGACGCCTTACTCACCTCCTAAGGCGACAGGCCGCAGAAGATCCTGGCAGCAACATTCCTCTCTGGCCGCAGAAGATCCCGCTGCCCTGCCCGCTGCCCGGCTGCCCGCTTGCCCCCGGCTGCCCATCTGCCCCTTTTCCCCCAGCCCTGCTGCTACACTCCACCTCTCTGCAGCTCTTCTTTCATGGGGTTCACACACACACACACACACACACACACACACACACACAGAGAGAGAGAGAGCAGAGCCGGCGACCGAGAGCAGAGCGGCGACCTAGCCTTCTCCGCATCCCGCCTCCTCCTCCCGGCTTCTACCCGCATCCCCACGCCAGAAATGGCGTGGCTGAGAGGACACCGAGACGGGAGCGGCGAGATGGAGGCACCGCCGCCGTGGGTTCCAGCTTCCAGGTGAGTTTTTCTTCGGCTCTTCTCCGCGGGTTCCAGCTTCTCTCTCTGTGGTTTAGTCGCGCTAGGGTTCCAGGCTGCCGTTTAGTCGCGCCGTGCGCTCCTCCTCTGCCAAGGCGTCGCCTTGAGCCTTCCCGACGCCATATCCCGCCTTGGAGACGCTTTAAGGACGCCTAAGGACTAAGGCGGACGCCATATGTGCGCCTGGCAAGGCGAGCCGACGCCTTGACCCACGCCCACGCCTTACCGCCTAGGCGTCGCCTTATGGACGCCTTAATAACCATGTTAGTAATATGATCATCATTGGCAATAGCTCATCATCTCCTATTAGAGACGGGTTGAAATTTGTCCAAAGAGAAAAGGGGGGATCCAAACAAGATACCCACCTGACTGGCATTAGCTGATGCGACATTAACTGAAAATCCTTCTGGTGCATTCCATTGATCTGCTAGCTCCCAAGAAGTACAACTGACTAACCGAACAGAGTTAGCTGTAACCTGCCATTGAAAGTAGCTGATAAAATATCGATAGTATTTATTCAAATATAGCTCATAAAGCATAGTCATATAACCACTTAAAATGGTAAACAACGAAAACAAGGAACATACAACTTGCCAAAAAAAATCTCTCGAATACCCTTAAAATCATTCCACAATATTTTTTCATTAATTATCCAGGATTCTTCCATTTCCATATAGCATTTCACTCAACATCCCTACTCCACCAAATATAGTTATCACTTATCGAAAATGCAAGGAAACAATGAAATGGTTCACTAGAAAAGGCACCTGTATAAGCAGATCATTGATGGCATTTTGGCAAAACAAAGTCTGGGTTTGTGCATCAAAGCCTTCTATCTCAGTTTCTTCTAATTCATCTTCCATGTTCATAGCCAAGAACCGTGTCTCACTTATGAAGCTCACCACCAAGTACATGTCATATGGATCATTGAAGGAAGATTTCAATGACCATAATCCCTTGATACCTTGGAGCTCTACTGAAGCCTAATTACAAGAGAAGATATAAATCAACTTTCTAGAGTATAAAATTGGCCATAATAGACTACACTTAATTCAATACCTGCTCATTAATCCCTATACCATACCTGCTCATTAATCCCTATACCATTACGAACCACCCGAAGGGAACCATCTTTAAATGCCCCTGAACAAGTGACCACCTGACCTTGCCCCTGCCTATCAAGGTCAACCACACAGAAGTCCACAATGGGTCCAAGATTCACATACCGCTCGAGAACTTCAACAAATGAGCCACTTGCATCAGCTTGTAGATTCAGCTTTATCAGCTGTCAAGAAGAATGAATTGTTTAATGCAAATATAAATTCTAAATAACAACACAAACGAGGAATAAAATTTTACATTTTGTTCCAGAAAGATAGAAATGGATTTTGTTTCATCTGCATGCATGTTTTTGTGTGTGGGTGGAGAGCCTTGTTGCTGGTTTTCCTTTCTTTTTGGTGGGTGGGGGCAGGAGAGTAGCTTATTTCAAGCAATTGAACATAAGCACAGCGATAAGGCGCTAATGGAGATGTAAGATTTCTTTATCTAACATGGAGTGGTAAAAAGGAATAACATGTAACTCGAATTGCTACATGACACCAGAATAGATGCAAGTTGTTTTATCTAGCATGGAGTAGGAAGAAAGAGTAGCAGTAGTTTGTAATTCAATCTGTTACTGACCCACCTGTGAATCACCAAATCGAGAACCAACATAGACAACACCATTATCAAGATATGATATTGATGATGCAACTGAAGTCTCTCCCAAGTACTCAATTTTCAAACCAGTTACCCTAAAAAGCAACCAATACATGAAAACAGAAAATTTGTAAGTACTAGGTCAAGAGTCTTTTAGTTCCAAAATAGTGCACATGCTGGTACCTTTCTCGTTCGTGGGTAAGGACAAGTAAATGCAAAGTGCCCGTATTATCACCGAGTAAATAACGAGAACCATCTGGGTCAACCCGTCCATAAGCTCTTACGATGGACTGAGCAAGAAATGAAAGAACAAGGGTAAATAATTAATGTCAACATGCCTACCAGCATGAGTTGGCACCACAAGGAAAATACAAGAAGTATAAAGAGAAGAAAGTATTACTTGTTTGATTGGTATGGCTTTAAATGTAGCATTAGCATTGCAGTAAACTATTGTCTCCTCGCCAATAATTATGACACCACTAAGTGGAGCCGGTACAGGTATTAACAGACCAGCACCATTGTCTAAATTGTTCTGCGACCAAGGACCTTCAATGAAGTCTTTGTCCTTCAATGCAACTTCATATGTCTTAACATGCCTTGCATCTTTGTTATCCTGAAAGGTATTGTGGAAAATGCAAATCATTAAGATCTGTTACTATTTTACTAAAGGTCAAATTATTCGTAACAGAATTCAAGGAATGTAGGAAACCTAAAGAAAGAAGATTGTGCAGCCATGACAGAACGTAGGTTTAGTTAGTGTTCTAAAAGAAATAATTAAATTATTTCAGTACATCGATGGCACAGCTTCATGTTAAAATCAGATCAAAAGTTCGATAAGGATTAGGGATAATGTCAACATCTTACAATAAGTACGACAACCATGAAGGGTAGGTTAGAAATATTTTTTTTAAGAAGACAATTAAGGAATTAACCCACTAGGCCACTATTATTGAACTATGTTGACATGTACACACTAGAATCACAAGAGCAATATCTTTACTCCTATAAAAGTTTCACTTGGTGGTGATGGTAGCTTCACCATCTACCCCTTGAGGATCTTATCCGGATGCATATGTGTACAATTGTACATAAGCATGTGTCTTGGAGGATCTTCCGCGAAGGATGGATCAACTACGTATATGTGTATGCATGTGACTCGTGGTATGATTCAACTTGATTATAGGATGTAAAGGATGTAATTATATTGTTTTTGAGAGTTTAGCATTTACTTGGCGGTGCGGTCGGAACAAGATGACACCCACGGCGGCGGAGTACCCGCCAGCGCGATCCGGAGACAAGAGTGACACCCCGGCGGAGTACCCGGCAGCGCGAATCGAGAGACGCGGCGCCAAGTTGTAGGCTGCCGATCAAGGTGAGCTCTGGCTACCTCCACTCGCAAAGGCGCGATGATGGCGGTGCGGCCCTCCTGCCTACTTGTCGACTAGTCGACGACTAGGATGTAATTATATTGTTTTGAGAGTTTAGCATTTCCCCCTGGCGCCCCTAGTGCTGGCAGTCGACCTCGCCTAGCCGCCTGCGGTGGTGGCAATAGGCGCTAGGCGCTGGTCTGCCGTCCGACTAGTGCCTAGCACCTAGGGGAACACTGATTTACGATATCGATTATTTGAGATGCATTGTAACACACGGGCACTTGGCTAGTCATATGTAAAAGATACAGAAAATAGCGGATATTGAGTGTGCTAAATCAAAAGTAATTCATTGAATAACATATCCGCCAATCTTAGTCTCAGCCCTATGAACATCCAACAGTAACTTGTTATATACTGTGTATAAGCACTGCAAGTTGTGAATTGAACTGCCTACTGTTATGGGCATGGGCCCGGGGGAGCTATGGCCATGCAAGGAGCAATGTTCACCTAAGCGCTAGGCGGAAGGCGGGCGGAGGGTGGCCGCCTAGCACCTAGCCCGCCTAGGCACCACCTAGGCGACCAAACAGAAACGGCGAGGGAGCTCTGCTGGGAAGGGGAGAAGAGCAGAGAAGAAAAAGAGAAAAGAGCAAAATAAAAGAAAGGCATACTGTTCATGAATGGGCCGGCCCATAACGGCTGATTCTCTCACGTCCATAAAAGTGTCGATGACTCGATGCGTTCGGCCGACTTTCGCCCGTATCGCCTTCGCTCTTCCCCTCCCTCCTCGCTCTCTCTGCGCCGACGCCGACGCCGTCCTCTTCCCTTCCCGTCTTCTCCCAGAACCAGTCTCCCTCTCCCGTCCTCTTCCCGCGCGGGAAGTGGAGAGGAGGCAGGCGCGCGACGAGGTGGGAGGAGGCGGCGCCACGACTTGGACCAACGCAAAGGAGCAAAGAAGTGAACCGGACAAATCGGGTAGGGTTTTCTCTTACCTTGTATATCGATGCGCTCTGCTTTTCTCCCGAGCGCGCCCCGCCTCTGCCGCCTCCGCCGCGCCTAGCGCCTAGCGCCACCTCGGTCGCCTAGGATCGGCGTTGGATCGCCTAGCGGGCCGAGCGCTGAGAGAACGCCTATGCCCAAGTCGCGGCGGGAGCCCGCGCCTGGCGCTAAGCGCGCCGAGGATCACCGGCAAGAGAGCATCACGGCGAGGAATTATCATTCACATGCGCTGTTCACCAAATGCGTTCGATTGGGTTAGATTAGTTTTTTCTTCTATATTAGGAATAGTTAGATGCATATCTTCGTATTAGGAATGATTTGAAGCATATATTCATATTAGGAATGATTTGATACATATCTTCATATTTAGAAAGTATGAATATTATCTTATCCTTAGTTGATTGGTTGCATTAGATATGATAATTTCCATATTGTTAGGGACTAACCACATCTATATAGAGAGGAGCCACACTATTCAAAGGAAGCAAGAAAGATGAATTAATCTAGTCTCCCTCCCAATGTTATATCAACCCAGTCTATAGTCTAATCTCACATCCCACCAAGTCGACGTCGCCCGGCCTTCTTCCTAGTGGTGTTTACCTCATTATGAACTAAGGATCATCACATTTGGTATGAGAGCCAATCGCAGCGACCACCATGGCAGGGTCGTGGCTCCCCTGGGTCCATGCCCATGACACTACACCCCTGTCGAACGAGTAGCTCGTCCTCGAGCTGAAGGGTGGCGGCCATGGTTGCAACCGGAGGTGTCCCCGTGTCAACGAGAGGTGGTGGCGCCGGCAGAGCGTCGCATGGAAGAGGATCAGCAACGCTCCCAATGGACAACAGTGAGGATTGCGGCCCCTTGGCGTAGCTTGACATTGCAGGAGACACCGACAGCATGAACAAGCAGCACGGGGCAGCAGCGACACTCTTCCCGCCGGTGGTTGGGAGAACACGACGTCGTCGTGGTCCTGACTCTCGCCACGGCCCGCACCTATGAAGGCACGTCAGCCGACTACATGAAGAAGACGGCTGCTGGGAAGCACGGGCAATGAGGTTGATGATGGGTAAGTCGTCAGCGAAATCTGAAACGCCTCCGGCGGTGCAGATCGCACAGCAGCAGCTGCTCGTGCCTTCTTCTTCTCCTCCTTTTCCATCAGCTTGGCCACTATAGCCGCCATGTCTACCAAGATGACTTTCATGTCGTCTACGCCAACACTCATCTCGTTGAGGGTGGCCCTCATAGCCTTGAAATTCTCGGTAACAGAAGCTGTGGTGTTGGCTCTGATACCAAGTTGTTATGATCCTTAGATCATAGGGGTAAACATCACCGGAAGGATAACCAGGTGGCGTCGGCTGCCAGGGGAGAGGGAAGACTATAGATTGGGGAGACAAAGGGATTGGGACTTAATCTATTGTATTATCATTGCTTAATGCCAACGATTACAATAGACCTCCTTATATCGAGGGTTGTTCTAACAATTATGGATAAAATCAATCTAAATGATGACCTTCCTAACTAATAGACGACATTTCTAACTAATCAACCATTTAGGGAAATAGATATTCTTATTGAGGAATGTAGCCCTTCCTAATCCCAATGCTACAGTACTTGGGTACTGTTCACACACGGTATTGCTTCGCGTGCAGCCCCCTAATGGGTCATGGCTCCCTTGGGCCCATGCCCATGACACCTACACTTAAAAAAAGTAAACAAATAAATACCATGGATTAAAGGTGTATAACAACAGGTTATCTTTGCACCACTTGAGCATAACGGCAAACCCTATGTATATATATGAAGTTCATATTCATCATATAAACAAAAGTTACCATTGCAATTGATGTAGTTCAAAAGTCCATCGTATTTAGACTTTAATAGTAGTAATTCAAAAAAAAAAATACATGTCAAGTTTGAGCAAACCTGGTAGAGGACAACTATAGTAGGTTTAACACAGCCATAAAGGAACTTGATGTCCAATACTTGAAGTTCTTCAAGCCTGACATAAGAAAATGCTAACTGTAAGATAATATACACTCAAGAAACCTAAGCTAATCAGGTCAAATATTTTAATAAAAAGCATCATCCTTAATGAAACATTAACCTCTATCATGAACTTCTGACAACAAATGTGCTATAACATCTTATGGTTGCTATAGAACAGAAATAAACACTCAAAACACTAGTACAACTTTCAATACTCCATGAGAAATGTTAGGCTTTATCTCGACTGACAAGCAAGTAAAGCCACAGTAATAAAATAACCCCAATTTGTTTTGCATTTTACATCAATAGAGAATCAAGCAGCATAAATATAAATTTGAGAAATCAAAACAAAGCTTGATTTTGTATGCATTATGGTTGTCTCCAACAAAACCAAAACAAGATTCCATAAGAATTTTACCCATTGACCCTCCCACACTAAGCATGCACGCATGCTCCAATAATTCTAGTTACAGGCTAAAGTGCCACGTATTTTTCCAGACTATATCACTAAATGAATGTTTCAAGCAGCAAAGGCATTCAATTATTAATGGCAAACTGGTACCTGATATTGAAAGCTTCCTTCAGCTGTCCTTTGTTGTCAAATGGCATAACCTGCCAAGCAAGGGTTCCATTCAAGGAAAGGAAATAAGAGCTAGATATAAATTTTTCACCCGAGAGATGTGGAAGTACAGCTTGGTATCAAGGCTGAATGTCCAAAATTCATACCTTAAATAATCCGTCGTAGAGGTGAAGACCAATAAGTCTACAGTCAGGGTCGATGATCCCAATCTGCATTATAAGCAAAAGGCCATCTAGTAGTATTATTGTTACAGCTTAAATATAACAGACAGAGAGAGATAGAGAGTATTGCTCTCTCTACTACATACAAAACTTTATAAAATGAATATTAGGAAATGAAAAGCTCAAATCAAATGAAGAGGTGTTGAAATATAGAAGTGTCGCATTACCTGTCCATTGTCCGTAGGGCGGCCAGTGCGATCAGAAACGTCTCCCATGGCTCTATATATTACAAATAAATTATACTCCCATATGAAAATAGGATGATACTTCTCAAAATATATCAGAGTGACAATATGCTTTTGTTCTACTAACACATTATGTGGGACCATGGTTCTCAAGGCACCCAGGTGAGCCTAAAGAAAGGGAAAGGTAAGGGCAAGGAAAAGAAAAAGGAAGGACCCCACACCCCTCCCAATGCCTACGCTGCCCCTACCTCCCGCCTCCCACAAGCAACAGGGCTGCCAACGGTGGTAGCGAGTGGCGGCTACGGTTAGCTTTCTTTCCCTCTTGATCTGCCTCTCTCCAGATGCGGCAGTCGCACCGTCAATAACAATATGTAGGACTCGCGATGCAGAATTTTGCATGGCAGTCAACTGAAACCATTTGACTGTCAAACTTTATGGCTCTAAAATACCAATATGCTCACACAGGAGAGTGAGTGTCCAAACCTAGTGAGAAGCTCTGATTTTTCTCCATCCCACTGCAGAACACAGAATTTGTATCTTTCCGTAGCAATGAAAAGGAAGTCCTGAGTCTCATTCTGGGGGGGTGGGAGGGGGGGAAGCAGATAGGAAATTAATTTTACAGAAATACTGCACGAAGAAAAATACCACATCTCCAGTCAAGGAACAGAAAATCAACTCACATGAGGCCGGAAGAGCTCAAGCGTTGCAATTCTTCCATATATAGGTACATCAAGCATAGGCTGCTAGCAAAACAAAATGTTATGGTCTTACAGTGGCAGATTATCATGCAAACTAGCAGGTAGTCGACAAATACAGAAAAGCACAAGCAGCATGCATGAGCTTCAATGTCATTGGTCACTAACCTGAAGGCCCTGAGGAGTAAGCAAATGGATCTCTATGCGGGTGCATTTCCTGAAAGTTTGGTACACGTGTGCATTTAGTAAAGGATTTAACAGGTAGAGAGCATTGAAAACACTGCCATCCAGTTGAACAGCAACTAACGAAAGGGCTTCCTATACACATGGCATACCTACATGAATCGCTTGGACACAAACTCAACGTTACCAAACATTAGTACAATTACTGCATCCGGACGCTATGTTAGTCTCAGCTTCCCTTTTATCAGGCTAAGATTTGCGCATACAGAGAGACCAAACACATCTGTCTATGAGCCATTTTGATTTAGCTCAGCATCCTTGCGAATTTCATGCTGGAGCGTAGGGTTTCACGCTGCTAAGCTCAGATCCCATATAACCAGTGGGGGAATTAATTTTCCCAAAAGAAAACTAGAAGGGAAAAAAAATCCTAGACTGCCCCTAACTCCAACGCAAAACCCTAGAGGGCGTTGCCACGCGCCCAAACCAAAAAAAACGCCGTCGTCTTGAAGCGGCGAGGGGAGCTAAACCCTATATCGAGGAGGAGAAGACGGGGGAGGGAGGGGGATTAAGGGGGGTGATTACGCGACGATGAGGTTGAGCTGCTGGGGGCTGGTGAAGTTGCCGACGCAGGAGTGGCTGACGCTGGTCGGCTTGTGCGCCGTCACGGCGTAGTTCCACACGCTCATCTCCGCCGCCGCCGGAGAAGGGTTCTAGGCTGGACGGGAGGGGGAGGGCGTGGCGGTGTTTCTTTTCTTTTCTAGCTACCCGGAGAGAGAGAGAGAGAGAGCTGGTGCTGGACGTTGATAGGAGCGCAGTGAGGGTGAGTTAGGGCCCATAAGCCCAATGGGGCCCGGCCCGTATAGACATGTTTCGGCCTCGTTCCTGATGTCGGTGGGCCTTTCCGCTTATGGGCCTTTATTTGAAAGTCATCGCTGCGCCTCGGCTCTTCCTCTGCCGTCGTCGGAGCCAGCCGAGCCTAGTCGCTGCCAGGCACAGCCTCCACGCCCACCTCCCCGAGCTCCATCGTCGCCGAGGCCAACCAAGCTTAGCTGCTGCTGGCCGAGGCCTGCGATGAGCACCGTCGAGGCTAGACAAACGCCGCCGCCGGTGGCCGAATTCCGATCCAGTTGAAAGTCTCCCCGATCTGATTGTTCATCCTAAATCTAGGTGGAAAGCTCCTCAAATCAAGTAGAAAGCTTTTGCATTGTGAACGTTTTCAGTTTTGATTTGGTTGGAAGCCTCCCTGATCTGGTTGAAAGTTTTCCCCAGTCCAGTTGAAAGTTTAAAAATGTAAACTAAATCCTAACCAAATCAATCCAATGTGTTTCTTTCTTCTTTTTGTAAGGGAGAATATGTAGTATAATACCAACAACAACAATAGAGGGGTCAAATGTGGACTTGTCCTGTTATCCATGTTCTAATTCAAATTGAGAAGAAAAAAATATTGCTTCGATTACATGAATCAATTGGAAATGCGAAACCTGTCATTTCGACTTACAGGTGGTTTTGAAGAAGAAGAATGCAGCTCACAGTTCGCATATAGTACTTGCATGAAGAGCAAAACGAGAGGCAAGTAAAGGGGGAGGCTACCTCACAGATAGATGATAAGACATTTCTTTGTTCAAGAAACCCTTGAAACATGAACAAAAGATACGCCCCCTAATGAACAGGAAAAAAGGACTACCTTCCCTGTTCAACAACCAAGCATACGACACTCTGAATTTGGTACATGATCACTTTTAAAAACGCCTGCATACAGTTCTACAGGGAAACAACAAAAAATGATCATGCCCCCAAAACAAAGAACTATTGACCGTGTATACCCAAATCGAAACGCACTATTTGATAACATAAGAGAAGCAGAGTCATCTGAAATCACAAGAGATTGTTTCAGCCCTGACGAAATAAGCCAAAGAAATGTAAAGTGTGCCACTTGGAGTTTGCTAGCCTGAGCTAGTGGCCTGGTCTTCGCTCGTAGCATCTGTCTTTGCAGTTACAGGTATCTACAACAAGCTAAAGGACATGCTCCTCGGTGGAAATGGTTGCAGGCATTGCCACATCTCGATGCAAGTTGCAAGTCATTTCTAGACAATAAACCTTCGTGGCATCTGTACACCTTTCATCTCAAACGTGCTAGGGATTTCTTTGAGCCAAGAATATTGTTCATCTCCACCTGAAATCAAATGACATCTTTCTCAGTTAACAGAACTAAGGATCCATAAAACAATGTTCTTGGATTTGAAGTTCACGTCTCTTTCCAAAATACTTTGTTATAGTTTATTGTTTGGAAAAAGCCCATTTGAATACCGGGTAACCAACCCCCTGAACTATCAATACCGTGCAAATCACCCCCTCCCCCCTGCATCAAATCCATCCCGGTTTCGCTGATGCCACATCTACGCAGATAAATTTACTGACATGGCTGCCACATCACCAAACGTATCGGCTGCCACATCACAAAGGAAATGAAAAATAGATGATTGGCACGCATGTCAACCCCTAAAACCGTCTTCTTCTCCCCCCTCCCTCTGCATATTCAGAGTGACAGAGTCTTCCCCAAATTCCCCATCTTCCTGCTCCTCTCTACCTCTCAAATCCTCTCTAGCTTAGTTTTTAAAAAAAATCATCTCTAGCTCTCCCAATTTCCCCCCACTTTCCGACCACACTGCTGCTACCTCTCTCCTTCTCTAACTCTGGCGCTATCCTGGCTCCGACGAAAGTTTGGTTAATGCCGGCACCGGCGAGGCGACTCCGACATAGTGGTCTCGGCTCTGTCAAGGGTGATGACGAAATGCAGGCGAGTGGAGGCGGCTTCGGCAGCGGGCGGCTCAGGCTCTAGCGAGGGAATGATGGGGCTGCGTGTGCCCAGCGGCACAGTGTGCATGGGACGGCGAGGCATGGACTCGGTGATGTAATGGGGATCGTCCTTCCGGCCATCCACTTGCAGGCCGAACTCGCCCTCCAAGTCGTCCACGCCGTCCTCCTCCTCATCCCCTACCACCCGCGCGAATCAATCGAACGTCATTAGTTTGAGCACCAGAGAAGCCAACTCAAGCCAGTGCAGAAGCAATTTAGCTACCCTTGAGGCGCTTGAAACAATTTAGCTACCCTTGAGGCGCTTGAAGCAATTTAGCTACCCTCCTCCTTGTCCCCCTCTTCCATTCTCCCTCCCTGCTAGCAAATTTAGCTAGGGAGCAGAGCAGCAACAGCTGGCGACGTGGGGAGGGAAGCAAGAGAGAGGAGGAAGTCAGAGAGAAGAAAATGGAGGTGGAAGAAAGACCAAGCTGACATGTGGGTCGCATTATCTTTTTTATTTTATTTTCTGATTCTGCTCACTAGTTGCCATGACAACACAAAACCACCTAACGTGTCATAAACCACTGCCACCTAGGCACGACGTCAACTGAAAACTGGGCTGGATCGGCCTCAGTGGGGTATTTTGCTTGGTAATGGTATTTGAAGGTTGTCATATGTCCGGTTTTGTAGTTTAAGGTTGATTTTCAAACTTTTGTGAGAGTTTACGGGGTCAAAACAGACCTTTTTCCTTATTGTTTTGATTTCACAGCAAAGATAGCACTGTCTTCAACAAATGGGATTCAACAACTGCAGCAGATTGTATTAGGGAGAAAAAAACTCACCAGATGAACTGGAGTAGGGGGTATCGTCGTAATATGAGCAATCCCTTCCATCAGCACGATTGTATGGGGGTCCCATCACGTCAAGCACAGCACAAGGGGTTAACGCAGTAAAACAATGCAAATTCCCTCCATTTTCTGGGTATAGAACTATGGTCTCAGCTGAAGCCTCGAAAACAGCATCTGTATTTACCTTTGCTAAACGGGCCCCTGTGGTTAGGACATGAAGTAGATCGGGAAATGAAGTGTAAGCACTAAAATGGGGATTGTTTCTAAACCCAAAAAAAGAAGGAAAAGAAAACGAAAGTGGCAACTAACCATCTGAGGTACTGAGAGTACTACTATCACTATCTGGGGGAGTTCTAGCCCAGTCATACGACTTCAGGTGCATGGAGCCAAATAGTATCTTGCTAAAGACTGTCATTCCAGGATGGTTGTGGAGAGGAATGACAGCTGACTTGGGCAAACAGAAGATACCAAACTGCACAAAACACACAAAAGCTTTCAGTAAGAGCCTAAGAGGCAATACTGTGCAAGCCCTTCAACAGAGTTTTAAAGTCTTAAAAATAATAATAATCAATACACAAAAAATGTAGAAGGTTAAATTACCGAAAACTTGGAACAATCGTAGAAATGTAGGTATGTCACTCGAGGAGGCCCTTTGGAATCAACGTGCTTGAAACATGGCATGCTTGAGTCTATGCCAACATCATGTGGATTAAAATCATCTGCATACGAAAGCGTAGAGATCAGATGAAATGCGTGTAAAGATCTGGATTAACCAGTCAAGCATCACAGGATTACCAGCACTGACAAAGGGGAGCTAAGGATATGGGGTCCTCCCAGTTTCTAACAAACTATCTATGCAGATTGATATGAAGTTTCCGAAAAAGTGTGTACAGCAAAGTGCGAACTTTAGAATCCTAGTGGTATTAGTAACCGTTGTCAGGTTGAGTAACAAATATTACTACTACAGGGCACTGTTACGATGCCTTGGCATGGCAAACATGCTACTACATGCATAGCAAAAGCACGCATTACTGACTGCACTTAGTCAGATGGTCCCAAACCCCCAAGACCACATACATGTTTTACCGTAACAAAAATGGACGCCTCACGACTCACGAGATGGAAGGAACAACGATGTTGACTGGCTACTTAGGTAAAGGCAGCCCATTCTTGTGATCTAAAGATGCTATTATCATTGTCACTGCATCCTAAGCACGAGAAGCATGTACTAGACGAAGTGCCCTCCTTGGATTCTGCACATTTTCTTTCTCAAATCGACTTAAAGGATCAAATTTTAAGCTCACTTTTTGATAACTACGACTTAGGACGAGCACGTCGAGGACTTGGTACTTGTAGTGAGCAATCACGGTCATCGGTTGGCTATATATATGCTCAACACACATGCATAATTGCATTTCCCCTCAAGAAATAAAAAACACCATGCATAATTGCATATGGAGTACGCTAGCCAGTGCTGGCACTACCAAGTATGGGGGCATGGGGCAGCCATGGGAGCAGGATACATACTGAGGAGGCCCACGAGGCGCGCCACGGCGTCCGGTGGCGGCACGAATCCCGGCGACGAATCCGCGAAGACCTCCCCGCTGGTGTCGAACAGCCTCTGCATCGCGTCGGCCGGGGCCGGCACAGGCGCGGGCGACGGAGCGGCGGCCGCTGCCGCAGCAGCCTTCTTCTGGCGTCGGCGGTTCTTCTTGGAGGAGGCGCGGCCGCGGCCCTTCTTCGCGACGGCCGTGGCCAGCAGGTCCACCCTGCCCATGGGCTCCGCCACCTTGCCCCCTCCGACCTGCACCGGCATGACCAAGCGAACAGCGGGGCGGTCGGAGAAGCGCGCGCAAGATTCAGGGGCCGCCGGTGAAGACCAAGAGCGTGTGAAAGTTGAGGCGGATCTTGGGGTGGGCGAGGAAAGCGCGGCAGGACCGCCCTTGTGTCGGGGCCGGAAGGGGCGGAGGCAGGGATGGACGGCGAAGTCAGCGCGGGCGGCGACGGGGGAGGAGGGGATCGGGGTGGGTATAAATTGGGACGGGACTTGGGAGGAATGGATGGAAATACCAAGCCATCCACCATCCATG
This sequence comes from Ampelocalamus luodianensis, assembly GCA_036346255.1. Lineage (NCBI taxonomy): Eukaryota > Viridiplantae > Streptophyta > Magnoliopsida > Poales > Poaceae > Ampelocalamus > Ampelocalamus luodianensis. The sequence goes on from CM070626.1 coordinate 575,314, forward strand.
CGTGTACGATATGAGGAGATCCGAGGGGAGGGTGGAGACCGGAGAGGGAGGAACCAGGGCCGCAAAACCAAAACCAAAACCAGGGGCGGCCGACGAGGAGCAGTCTCCGCTCTGCTCTGCTCTTTCCCATTCCCGTGGGCTACCGTGGAAGCACCACCTGTTGTTCGTATCTATCCATCCGCCCTCCACCCCGGCACAGTACCGTACACCAGTACTGCACTTCCTAGGGTTCAATCTGGCTGCATGGGACAGCAATGTTGGGCTTTCCAGGTGATTGGCTAAGCGCATCCACGGTGTGCTTTTTTGAAGGAATAAATAAATAAATAACAGGCCCTACCCGCCAACATCGTGGGGAAATTTTTGAACCGACCACAAGCTTGTGACCGGTGCAAAAGCAATAAAAATGTTTCTCTCTCCCCTCTCCCCTCCAAGGGCGGTCCCAGCAATCGGGCGGTGGGCGACTCTCTGGCGAAATGCGAACCCCCCTCCCTCCGGCCGGCGGTCCCTTTTCCTTCCCCCAGGCCTTCCCGCTTCCCGCCATTGAATTCCTCGCCTGGCGCCCTTCAATCATATGGGCTTTTTTGAATCGCACCACCCACCGGTCGGCCAAATGGCCGTCGAAATCCCAACCCACTCTCCAGTGTCTCTCTCTCGACTCGGTCTTTCACTCTCTCGTGTCTCCCAACCCTAGCCCCCCTAGGCGGCATCGCGGCGGTGGAGCGCAGGCGGGTTGGCGGGGTGAGGCGGCAGCGTGGAGTGCGAGCAGGTGGTCGACGAGCGCGCAACGCGGCCGGCGAGTCTTGCAGCGACGGAGCTCGAGCGAGGCGCGAGTGGCCGTGGCGCGAGCGCGAGCGCGGCGTGGCGCCAGCGGCGGCGCGGCGGCGCAGCGGCGGTGCGGCGTGGCGGCTCGCGGCTCAGCAGCGAGCTGGCCGAGCAAAGAAGCGGCGAGCATCGCTCGATTCCAACCCTAGCGACGCAGCGGCGCGCGCGGCGGCGAGGCTCGAGGCTCTCGCTCGCTAGCGCTGCGCGCCTTGGCCGGCGCGCAGCGGCCGCACGGCCTCCTGGTCCTCCTGGCCGGTGCCGAGTGCGGCGGCGAGGAGCCGCCAAGTCGAGGTCAGGCGGCCGACAGCGGCAGGGGAGATATCCAGCGGGCGGTGCGGCATGGGAGCGTGTTGATGTTGAGCGCTGGTATTGGGCGATGGGCGGTGCGGTGTAGGGCGCGGGCACGTGGCGGCTCTGCTCCTGGGCTCTGCCACTTGCCGGACAGTGCGAGGAGTTGAGGGGGCCAAGGGGTAGGCCAGCAAGGGGCGGTGTCTGGCGGCCGGCGTAGTCCATGGCCCGTGGGCGGCGACGGCATGGTATTTCTCGATGTCCTACTCCTACCTTTATCTTCGCTTGTTGATTCCATTTAGTGTCATATGCTCGTATTGCTGCAATTGCAAGTTTGCATATTGGTTTGCGCTTGGCGGCTTGCAACTCCGCCATACCTAGACTTTAATCCTGGGTCCGCCACTGCTCCCATGTTATCTCACCTGTCAACACGCAACACTCATCATGGTCGGTGTGGGCTTGTTCTTGCTGCCACCGGGACGATGCATGGCAGCCACGGCGGCCCGAGGAAGACACACGGAGCAACAGATGGCGAGCATTGCCACCAGATTGACAGCGTGGCCTGCGGGTTGTATGGCGAGAAAGTTCTCCCACAACGAGAGTGTTGTACCTTTCAGCTAATGGGAGGCAAAGAGTGCCTTCTCCTGATCTTGACATTGGGTAATGTTGTGCTTCCGCTCAACCAGACGCAACCAGTCGTCTGCATCGAGTGGGTCCTCTAACCGGGAGAAAGTGGGCGGCTGGGTAGGAAAGAACTCCGAGAGTCCCCCCCCCCGACTGATGTGCACCTCCTCCCTCTGATCCGGAAGCACCGGAGAGAGTGGAGGTATTCCTCGCAATAACATCTAAGATTCTCGTCTGATCCATTGCGTTACGCTCGATCTGAGCGAGAACCTCGGCCATAGTCGGAGGAGGCGGGAGCTCCTCATCATGACCAGCTTGCTGATTCTGTCCGCTTCAAGTTCTTCCAGCCATTCTATTTCACTAAAATAGGTTAGCAACAAAACCCGAAAACTAGAGGCAAGGAAAACAAATAACACAACTAAGAAACGAACTCCAAAGGCTTAAAAGCAGGCACAAAAATCAGCACAAGACCTCGAGATACGATATCAACTTCCCAGTATGACTAACTCGTATTGAAAGAACGAGCAATCGATTAGGAAGGAAAATTTTAGAACACAACTCAAGTTCTAACACACCTACTGAACAAGGCAAAAACCACCTAAGGGTGTACCGTACACAGCCAACTAGTATCACTTCTTACCATTTTATTCACATGAGTTTTAGTTGAATTATCCTCTCATTTTCAGCCTTAACTAGAAAATAAGGCTTGTTGTCCAAAAACTTGCACCCAAGCTCCCAGCCGAAAACTCCAGCACCAGAAGTTTCCACTTCACCAAAAGACAGCCCCCCAACAATTTTGCAACTCTCAGTAATTCCCAAAACTGAATTTAAACGGTAACAACTATCTTTTGGACGAAGAAGAGAGGAAAACAACTTTTTCATACTCAACGAGAACAAAGTAAGGTGAGCAACCTAAGATAGGTAAGGAGTAAAATCTGATAACTTACTTAAGCTTTCATAAACCATTTGATATTTTAAAATTAAGTTTTTCAAAACAACCTAAGGACGACCAAGCTAGGAGTTTTTTACGATCAGTGTGGCTCTGATATCAACTTTGTGAGGACCCGGAGTATTTAACTCATAATACTTAACCTTCCAAAGGTTCTAATATTACCAATCAAATATCCTAGACCTCGATGGACATGTATTTCTCAGAATTGCAATACATATACATCTTTATAAAATCATGCATCATTTCCATACAAGTACACAGTACCAAGTCTAGCAAAAGATATATATATAAAAGGGACTGTCTATTCATAAGTTGCCTGAAATTTTCTTCAGTTTAAGTCACTTGTTGTGACCACGGGATCAATATCCAATCATATAACATCCATTGGATCAATATCCAATCATATGACACACCAATCTCTACACAAATCGAATGGTCACAACAAGTGACTTAAACTTAAGAAATTTTCAGCCAACTTAAAACTAGCAAAACCGTATATAAAATAGAGTTATTAGAAAAGAGGGACCAACCGGCCAAATGATACCAACAATAAAAATAACAGCGGAAGCAAAAGTGCCATAAGATGGCGATAACAAAAGCCAACCGATTTGCCAACTTCCCACAAGGCAACCGACTGGGCCGCCAAGCTGGTCGTCCAGCATGAAGTCTGTCTCACAAAAGCTAAGCCCTTGGGGGTCAACCTCCTCTGTAACAATAAAGCAATGCAACTGAGTACAAAAATATACTCGCAATACTTACGAGTAACAAGCCTATACATAGCTACATGCAAGCTAAAACAAAGGAGATGGTCATATGATTCATTGGACGCACAAAAGCAATTTTCATTTGCAATATTGTAATAGATTAAAAGCAATCTGTCAAATCTGTTTTTAATTGATGAAATAACATCGAGACAACAATAAGTAACATAAATAACAACCTAGAGGTGACTAACCCAATAGTCACCACAATATAGCACGAATTCCCCATTTGTATCACTCAATTCAAGTTTTAGTGAAAAGGTTATAGTCTAATTTTTGCACGACTTTACCAAGTATGTCCATAACCTAAGATGAGGCTATTCAAAAAGATTTAACCCTGCAGGGGTGTACCAATGTACCCACATATCAGACCGCCTTTTTGCCAAACTATTTAGCACACTTCCTTTGGTGTGTCGGCACGATTAAGTTCTACGAAACGTTTTTCAATATTGTGTATTAACTACGAGTCGTCCGTATAGATATGAACACACACGTTGCATCGGAGTCATTGTAAAGACGGAAGTCAACTACCCATAGGGTAAAGCAACCTGGACAACTACAATACCCTCGGTGTGGAGAACCTAGAAGGAATTCCACTCCCATGCACCCAACACATAACACCATCCTTATTTTACCACAACACAACACACACACGTCCTTCTGCGACTCAGAGCCAACACACGCCAAAGTACTAAGTCAAGAGAGGTCTCATACCCCTCTCATGTGGTTAGCATGCAAAAGTGCTTGGAGCAGTGACACAAGTAATTCAGTTCTTGTTGACTCGGGCACCAACCATTTGTTAAAAATGAGTGCAATATTTTAAATCCAGATTTTATTAGAAGACAAATATTGCAAAAAAACTAATGATGCATAAAACAGTACTGACAGTAGACAACTCATTGTACTTCGTAATATATGAAAAACTAGATGTAAACAAATCAATCAATCACACGACAAACTTACAGATGGGTCTGATGAAGAGCGGGGCGCGGTAGCGACTCGATGCGATCGCGAAGCGTAGATGTCGCGATGCGACAAGCGCACGCAGATGCCCCGCCGAAACCTTATTGCCGGCCCATGCGGTCTTCACGGCGACAACGGCCGAGATACCGCTCCCCTTCTTCACGGTGCACGCCGAGAAGAAGAGTCGACGAGGTTCAGACGGCGCAATACAACAACACATATTTTCAGAAGAAAGAAGGAATGAAGGCTGTTTGTTCTACACGCTATGCACTGGACGTCTCCAGTAGTCCACTTTAACTGTCTATAAGAGATGTCACGTTCAGTTTTTGTTGAGGTGGAAGGGAGAGAAAAAGGAGAGAGAATAAAGTAGTCGTCTTAGAGCGACGGTCGCTCACGGGAAACAAGGCGCTGCCGCCAAAGGATTTCGCTGTTGAGCGCACTCGACGTTTTACGATGTGTTTTGTTTTTTCACGCCGGATCCAGCGCACGGATGCGAGAGGAACAACAAATTTCGCTTTTGTGCCCGCGAAGTTTTTTTTCGCGCGAAAGTTTTTTTTTTGCGCGCGTAGTACTCGGCGACAACGACGCACTCCATTCTCCATCTCCCCAGTTCCTCTCTCTATCGCCCAACACAGATCCAGAGTAATCGTGCGAGTAGAAGGAAGATTTGGGGGAATGGCGCGAAGCAGATTTCTCCATGGCGCGCGATTGCTCTGTGTGACGGCGCGAAAGGGATTGCTCAAAGCTTCTCGACCCTGCCTTCGATCGTTCTCGGGTCTTGCTTTGTTGCTGGTCATCTGATCTTCGTGTTCTATCGGGGGGTTTCTTGTTAGGTTTTTTGGCCGCTCGCCCATGGAGGCGGCGCGCTCTGGCTCGGTCCCGACGGCGAAGCGCCGCCGGACCGTGCTGCGACCGCCTACGCCGCTTGAGGTGGCCGGCGCCAGGAGGCCGTACATGTCGTCGCTCTGCAACAACTCCAGGTTCTTGGTTGTTTCGTTTGTTGAATTCTTGGATGGGTTTTTTACGCTATGGAACTTGTGGAAGGAATCTGTGTTCGCGTCCCAATTCTTGATGTTTTAGCGGTTATTGATGAAATCTTTAGTAATTTGTGAACAAAATCATTTTTTGCGTCCCAGTTCTAAATGATTTAGCGGTTCTACATGTCCAAAACAGTTTCTTTTTTTGGTTATTGACTAATTCTTGGTTGGTAGGATTGATGAAATGTTGTCAAGAAATTGTTCTTATTGGTTACACTTTGCATTGTATCAGTGCTTCATCTGTCAGTAGTAGGATTCATCCTTTTTGCCCCCAAATCATTGGTGTTTATACAATTCGTGCTCAGTGCGTTTGTTAGAATAATTACTTCTTAGTGCCCTTGGAAAGTATGTTCTTCTTAACCGAGTAGACATAGTTTTCTCTCTGTTATGTTGATTAATTTACAAGTTCTTAGTGTTCCATGGTTAAAAATTGTACTTACAGATCCTTGATGTTAGTCTGTAGCCTGTAGTATGCAATTTCTGTAGTCTGTAGTCTAATTTCTGTAATGTAGCCTGCAGTCTATAATGTAAGAGACTACTGATATAATGTAGCCAGTAGTACTCAGTGAAGCCACCCACTTGTTTCGGTTTATTGCATATATCGATATGTTATGTGATGAGCTATCGATATGTAGTTTGTATGGTTTGTTGTCTCTTGGATGATGTATGACATGATATGTTGATTTGTTATTCAGTTCTAGGGTTAGAATCATGCAAATCTTAAATGCTTGTGAGACTTGGTGTTATAGTTGTTGCTTGTTTATATATGTAGATGTAACCAAACAACACATGTAGGTCACAAAGATTGCAGTTAGTGTTTATCAGTATGTTTATTTAATTCATGTAAAGTTTAAATGTCTGTGAGGGTGTTAGAGACAATCTAAGAGACAAACTACTGGAATAGTTGTCTCTAATATTGTCTCAAGATGGCATGAAAAGTGTTAGAGACAATCTAAGAGACAAACTATTGGAGATGCCCTAAGACATCTTCGATAGTGTATTTATAGTCATCTTTTAGTTATGCCACGTTAACAAAATCTGATGTGGAGGAGAGAGGAGGATGAGAGAGAGCACATGTCGTTTCTTCCTGAAGAGACTGTCGTGCACGCGAAACAAGACATGATACATTAATTTACTCTAGATGACATGTAGACCCATTTTAAATGAAAATTATAAAATATAAATATTGAAGAGTGTGCTAGAGACTATCTATTGGAGATGTTGTATCTAAAGATAATATAACATATGTAACTATTGAAGATGCCTCTAAACAGCGCTATTTGTAGTCAGCGCCCATGTCCTTGCTGTGACTAAAATTATCGGGACCTTTCGACGAGTACTAGGACTAGTTTTTTTGGTTGTTGGTGAGGAATCAGGTTAGTTCTTCTAGATCAGAATTAAGAAGTGTGGACTGTTTTGGCCCTGTAGCGCAAATTAATTCATAAACTAACTCCCTTAATGTCAAAATTCCAGTTTTAACCCCATCCTAGTACCTGCTGCCGTCGGGGGCAGCAGGAATCGAGTTCATGCCATGTCACTCGGCAGCATGTAGGTCTTTGCCGTGCAATTGGCGACACCCAACATCTTTGCCAAGCCATACCAGTAGCATGAAGGCTGCTGCCGCTTAACTTGTCGCCGAGCTCGGCGACAAGTTGCCGATCCCACCGCAACACCTTTGGTCTTTGCGAATCCGACCGCAGAATTTGGATCTTTGCGCGATGACGGCCGCGACAAGTGAGTTGCTGCCGTCCGGGACGGCATCACGTACGATGAAGGGGCTAAAAACGGAATTTTGATGTTAGTGAGGCTACTTTAGGAATTATGATGCTGTAGAGGGTCAATTATGTCCAGTCTTCCAGAATTAATGTGAACATGCATCAACAGGCCACGGTGACTAGGCTAAAACCACACACAACGCACGTACGGTTGATTCAGGAGGCTGCCGAGATCGATCGAGGAGCTAGCGTCTCTAGCCTTTTGCCATGCTTTGCCCCTCTGGCTAGAGATCGATCGCCCGTCCGTGATTCAATTCTCTGCCCAGCTAGACGATTCTTTCTCTCTCCTTTTGGACTTGGCTAATTCCCAGTGACCAGGTTGGTTAGTAAAGCGTGTGTCTGATCTTCGTGAGATCTGAGTGTTAGCTATTGATTCGCAGCGTGTGTGCAGGAGATGCGTGTGCTTGAGTGTGTCCTCCTTGCACTCTTAAAAACCGAAGGTGATTTTGTTTAAAGAAAACCGGCTAATTGCAGTCTTGCAGATGGTTGAAAACATGCTCTTGCATTGAGCAACTCCATCAGCCGACAGTGACAGCAGCCATCGCACCTAGGTTGGGCCTAGATTGTTCACGGATCCATGGTACTGGGCTGGGCCTGGCGGGGATTCAATACTTCAATAAGCCCGGACAGTAATTGTTCCGAGTTTTCCAAATTACCGCGCACTAAAAAAAAGTAGTTATCCAAATCCCCAGCAAAGCAAGCAACGCAGCCCACCCATCACGACCCACGTACGCCGGCCGCGCCTCCACACCACACCACACACACTACCCCATGGCGCTCGCGCTGCGTTGCCCCGCCGCCTCGCCGACGCCGGCCAGGAGTCCTTTGCTACCCTCCTCCTCCCCGCCGGCGAGGCTCCCGAGGAAGCCGGCCGGCGACTGCAGGTGCTACTACTACCACCACGGCGACGGCGGCGCCTTCCGCAAGAACTACGACCACATCCCCAAGCAGTTCCGCGAGGAGAACCTCAAAGATGGCCGTGAGCTCGCTCCCCAGTACCTTTCCCCATCACCTATTTATAGTGCCTGTCTATCGATAAGATCCTGCTAGGTTATGTGGTGTAGAGCTCGTATTCTCCTGCCATGGTTTGTTAACAATTTTGGCTCAATTTCAATGTTTATAAACGAATGAACCGATGTATAGAATCGTACAGAACCACGTAAAAAAAGCAATGATTCCAAATAAGCCTTGTGTACTAGGGAATCGATGATGAGATACTTTTGTTGGTTGCTTTGAACTATGCAGATCTATTTGAGCAATATCAGAATGCAGATAACGCGATTGCCCATGTATCTCTTTCAAGTTCTAGCAGTTCACAGAAATTGCACTGACTTAACTAGGACTAGGGGGGTCATGCCATTGAAGTTAATGAGCCGTGGATTGTAATAAGAGTCAAGTGGTGTGCGAGTCGAGAGTTGTGTTAGAGTCGGGTTGTAATATTTGGCACTATAAATAAAGAGCGTGAGGTTCCTAAGGGACACACAATTATTTCCAAAATTGTACATGGTATCAGAGCCAATTCATCCTAAACGCTAACCCGAGCAAAACCCTTACCTCAGAATTATCGCTGCCATTGCTCCTCAGGCGATCTGCCGGCCACCGTTGCCTCGTCGCACGTGGTCCTCCACGACCGCGTCGCACGGGAGCGGACCGCGGCCGGCCGGGTTGCGTGCGGGCAGTCGATGAGGCGCAGCTCGAAGGACGACCTGGGGTGGACCGGCGGAGAAGGCGAGGCGGCGGAGGCTTAGACTCCCGTGGCAAGGGTGGATCTAGCAGCGAAGACTCGGGCTCTGATGACTCCTACGAAAAGAGGCGAGCGAAGCGGAGCAGGAAGGGGAGAAACAAGGAGGAGATGAGGAGGCGAAGGCAGCGACAGAGGAGCAGGTATAGCTCGGACGACTCAGAGGAGGGGTCGGACAACGAGGACTCCATTCACGAGGAGGAGGAGAAGGAATTGAGTCGGACAACGAGGACTCCATTCACGAGGAGGAGGAGAAGGAATTGAGTCGGAGCAAGCGCCGGAGGCGGCGGCACATGTAGCAGACGAGGAGACGACGAGATTTGACCAGAGGCATCGGGATCTGGCGGTCCATGGCCGGATCCGGGCCGGCTCGACAGGAGAGACGTGAGAGTGAGGAAGAAAGAAGAAGAAAGGAGGAAGACAAGTGTGAAGCAGGCGTGCAGGAGGAAGAAAGAGGAAACAGGGAAAAGAAGAAAAGGAGGAAAAAAGAAAAGAAAAGGGAAAAGAAAAGGAAGAAAGGAGAAAAAAGGGAAAAAAGAAAAGGAGAAAAAGGAAAGAAAAGGAAAGAAAAAGAGAGGAAAAAGAGGGAGATGCTGATTGGGAAGGACGAGGAGTGGAGATGATGCAAATTTGTCTAAGCTCGATGAGAGGTATCGAGGGAGGAGGGAGAGAGATGGTGGTGGATGCGTGTGCTCCCTGGGGAAAGGAGAGAGATGATGGTTGTTGCTGATTGCTATGGTGGAAGGTAGGGATGGTGGTGGAGTTTTAGGGCAAGTAGAGGGGTCCTAACATATAGGGAGAAAACTGCTCAGGTGGTGGTTTTGGTGGTTGTACTAATGATGGAATTAGTGGTAGTCTCGTAGGTGGTGTTGACGTTGGAGTTGGTAACGAAGGTGCTCGTGAAGTTGGTGTTGGTATTGGTAGGGGATGTGGATGTTCGATGGCGGTGATGAGTTTGACGATGGTGATGACGAAGCAAGAGCTGGTAGTAGCTCCAGTAGTGGCTATGGTGGTGGTATGGGTGCCCGTGCCAGAGATGGGGTTACTGGAGAGGTTCGGAGGCGGGTTGGTAGAAGGTGGAGGCCGAGACTAGGGGCATGTGGGCAAATATGGTGGAGGCCGGAGGTGTCTGACGGCATGTGGGTAGAGGAGGAGGAGGAGGTTGAGGTTAGGGCAACTGGTAGATAGTGGGGATGGATTTGGTGACATCCCTGTTGGTATTAGTGATTGAGCAACCTTTTGGTCTTTGTGATGGTATTGGCGATGGAGTCGATGTTAGGTTTGATAAAGTGTTAGATTCTAATAATGATATTGCAATATGTAACAAGATGACAATGATTGTTATGTCATGCCCATCTTGAAGGGGAGTGTTGGAGAATTAGTATTGGAGTTTAATAAGAGTCTAAGTGTGTGTGAGTCGAGAGTTTTGTTACAGTCAATGTTCCCCTAGGCGCTAGGCGCTAGTCGGGTGGGGACCGACGCTAGCACCTAGGGCGCTTAGGCGGCCGACTCAGGTGGAGGGAGCGTGGCGCGGAGGAGAGGGGGGCGCGTCGTGAAGCCGAGGGGGGAGCAGAGCAGGAGGTGAGGGGAGCGAGGAGTGGAGGGAACGCGGGGTGATCGAGCTGTCGAGGGGTAGGAGGCGACGTTGAGGGGGAAGGAGGAGGAGGTAAGGGGGAAGGAGGAGGAGGCGAGGGGTCGACTGCGCCGTGCAAATGTGCCGTGGAACTGGAAGGCCCAATTCCATGGCCCATAATCCCAAAACCCTAGCCCATCCGAGATCCGACGGCCATTGCTCGCCCATCCGCCTCGAGCTGTCGATATAAACTCCCCTCCCCGCCTCCACCCAAACTCTACTTGCCCTTACCTCTTCGGCTCTTCCTCGTCGCCCCATCGCGCCGCCGCCGCCGCCACCTCTGGGCCCCATCGCCTCCTCCACTCACCTCCTCCTCTTCCTCGCCCACCTCCTCCTACTTGGTCATGGAGTTGGAGTTGGGGCGACAGCAAGAGGAGGACGGCTTGCGTCGAGCATGGGGACGGAGAGTTAGATTCGGTGGCTATGGTGGCGGGGAGGAGGATTTGGTCAACACGGGTGAGTCTCCTCACTTCATACCCCCTCCTTTCTCCCACATGTCACCGCTCAGCTCCGCCTGAAACCGACCAACATCACCCTGCAGCCGCCGTGCCTAGCCCGCCTGGGTCTGCCTTGGACAGGCGATAACCGTCTAGGCAAGACGAGTGCCTAGAGCGTCGATTTGTCCCGAAGCGTAGTAGTGGGGCTGCGCCTAGCGCCTAAGGGAACACTGGTTAGAGTCAGATTGTAATATTTGACACTATAAATAAAGAGTGTGAGGGTCCTAAGGGACATACAAAATTATTCCCGAAATTCTACACTAATGCTTAATATATTATCTTCATTTTAACTTTTGCAAAATGTAAGATTTGAACTTAACAAATTGTAGAACAAAAAAAAAACGCTGGGAAAATTTATTACCTTTTTTAGAGAGGAAAATTTATTACCTGGTGATTCATAAGAAGCAGTAGATGTTAGCAAGTTGACTATGCACGAGGTCTGGACATGCCAGGTTTCTGCTTTATCTTCCTAAATACTCTCATCAAATGCTTGATGTAAAATGTACTCAAGTGACACATTTTACACTTGCATACAAAGTGTAGCAGTTGCTAGTTTTCTATGGCGAGGTGACAAGTGATTTTCTGCCCTGTTTTAGTTTTGTGATTTGTCACACTTTAGTACCTTATCCCTAACGCTTTTGGTACCAGTTATTTGTTGCACTGCTTTAAAGTATGGTGCCTTCTTGCAGTGATGGATAATTACAAGAACGTTCCTCAATTCCTTTATGGCTTAAGTCCTGCCCAGATGGAAATGTTTATGAATGACGACAACCCTTATAATCGGCAATCACAGAAAGTTACAGAGGTTAGTGATGTTGTGTAGAGTGTTAATGGTATTTGTGGTAATTCCCTTGTATTAGGGTTTAGTCTTGTGCCCCCTTTGTACTATATATATATTGCCTATCGGGCCTCTTAAATATATACACATTATTCATAACATGGTATGAGAGCAAAGGTTAAAACCCTAGCCTCCGATCGCTTCTGCTGCTCGCTGCCTCCGGGAGGAGCAATCTCCGCTCCCGGTGGTGACCACATTAGTAGTAGTCTTTTAGAAGCAACAGTAGCATCTTTCCTCGATTTGGATCTGGGTCCAGGTCTGGATCCGTCACCGCCTGGACATCTTCGCTTTGTTTGTGGAGATAATTCATTATTTGCCACTATAATTGAGTGAATTTCAGGATTTACCACTCTATGTGAGTACTCACAATAGTGGCAAATCTTGAATTACACACGAATGGACAAATAATTGAACCTCCATTGTTTGTGTCGTCGTTGAGCGAGCGAGAGAGCCGATAGCCCGAGAGGGAGGAGGAAGAAGAAGGAAGAGTACAGATGGCGGCGAAGGTGCAGGCGCCGCACATCCTAATCAAGCACGAGGGCTCCTGCCGCAAGGCCTCCTGGAAGGACCCCGAGCGTCATCTCTGTCACCACCCGCGCCGACGCCGACGTCGACGCACGCCTCCTCGAACTCAACACCAGATCCTCTCCGGCCGCACCACCTTGATTGCGCGCGGGCTCTACTTCATGCGCCGCCTATGCTCTTCCGCTGAGCCTCCCGAGCCGCCGCCTGTCGTCTTCTTAGACTCCCCGATGCGCTCTTGAGCCTCCCACTGCCTCGAGCTTGAGCTCCGCCCTGCCGCCTCGACCTCGTGCTGCTGCCGACTCGAATTCGCCGTCTCCCCGAGCTCCTGCTCGCGCGGGATGCCTTGGATCCGGCCTCCTCCGCCCTGGAGGCCGACGAGGATGCCATCGAGAGGAAGGGGGGGCTCCGGAGAGGATAAGGGGGAGGAGGAGTCCTGCTTCTGTTTTCTTGTTTCACATGTGGGAAGGCGAGGCGAGAGAGAGCAAAAGGGAGGAGACTGAGGAAAGAGATTAAAAAAAGGGAAAAAGTCCGGTTTACCCTTTGAACTACAAAACCGGTTATTTAACCCCCTAAATTTGCGAAAACCGATCAATTAACACCCTGTAGCGGTTTGGAGCGGTGGTTTTGCACAGTGGTTGTCCATGTCAGTATACAACACGCGGGGTGACACACGTGGCTGCCCATGTCAGCATATAACACGCCATGTCATTCTTTGCTTTCTTCTTCCTCATTCTTCCCCCCAACTCCTCTCTCCTTTGCTTGCTACTCTAGCCAAGAAAAGTGCGCATGGCGCCATGGCGCAGCCCCGCCGCTGCTGGCTCCCTGCCGGTCGCCTCCGCCGCCTACGCCGCCTCCAGCGCCTCTCTCTCTAGTCCGGCCCGTGCCATGCCCTCACGTGTGCGTGACTCCGGCGTCGCCGGCCCAGCGACTCGGCTGCGCACCGGCTCGCTCCCTACGGTCTCCTTCCCGCGCGCGTGCCATGCCCGCCGCGAGCTCTCCCGCCGCCGCTCATCGGTGAGGCGCGCGCGTCACGCGTGCAAGCACCTCCGGACCAGCTGCATAGCATCGGCAGGCAGAAGCCGCCAACGGCGACTCTCAGCGCAAAGCCCCGGTGGCGTTCAGGACACCCTCGCGGCGGCGGCGCGTGTTGGAGACCATCATCACCATGATCCCCGGCGGCGCGGTGATCGCCACCGGTTCCGGCTCGATTGTTGCGCGTGGCGAACTTCGTCGGCGCGTCGTCGTCGGCAGCGCCCGATTGATCTGGCGGTGGGTCCCGGCTTCGGCGAGGCGGCGGCCGTCGCTTATCCGCGCCGCCGGACCCACAGCGCACGGCGTTGGCGTGGCGAGGTCGTGCTCGAGCACTTCTTGGCGCGATTCAGCCGGTTGCGGCGCCGGCAGCGGCGCTAGATGAGCGCCGCCATGGAAAGGTGGAGAAATAGGAGCTCGAGGAGAGGCGGGCCGGAGGTGGAGGTGGCGGCAAGAGCGGCATAGAGCCGGAGAGAGAGCGGCGCCGTGGGAGACCCTAGGGAGGAAGCGACAGCGGGAGGAGGCGGAGGCGCGCAGTGGCGGCGGCGCGGCGTAGGAACCCAGAGGAGAGGCGGCGCGTGGGAGACCTCGGGAGGAAGCGATGCTGGGAGCCGAGGCGGCGAGGTCGCGCGCGGCGCGGGTGGGTGGGTCTTGGCGTAGAGTCGGCGGTGCCGAGTAGAACAAGGGAGGAGGCAGCAGGGAGGAGCCGGAGGAACGCAGGTGGCGAGGCGGGAGGGAGGCGTGGGCGGTGGCGGCCTGCTTTCTTGTAGCGATGAGGAAGAGAGAGAGAGAGGAAGAGAGAGGGATATGCGTCCACCTCAGCAAAACCACCCACTCAAACGTCCACGTCAGCAAAACCACCGCTCCAAACCGCTGTGGGGTGTTAATTGACCGGTTTTCGCAAATTTAGAGGGTTAAATAACCGGTTTTGTAGTTCAGAGGGTAAACCAGACTTTTCTGATAGTTCGAGGGAGTAAACCAGACTTTTTCCTAAAAAAAAACTGGTGTTGTTAGTATCTGCTGCCAGTATTTGTTGCTAGCTATCCTTTGAGTTTTTTCCCCCCTTTGAGTCATTTTTCTTCCGTTGCGTTCATCCAAATCCGTGCCTTTATCTTTGAGTTCGTCTAAGCCATGCGAGTCCACAAATTTATTGTTAGTCATAGAAGTATATGAATTATTTTGCATGGCAGCAGCCACCGCTCTTCTCTCCGAGCCGCTGCAGATCATATAAGTCGTTATGATGTAGCCGTTTCTCTCTTAGCCGCCGCCCCGAGCTTCTAAGGCCTCTGCGCTTCTTCCGCACTGCGCCTCGTCGCGCTTCTTGTGCATTGCGCCATCGCCGTCTTGGGCTTCGATCTGCGCCGCCATACTTCTAGGGGTGAAAACGGATCGGATAGTTTCCGACCGATCCGGACAAAAACGGATTCGGAATGTCTAGGATCGGATTTTTATCGGATAATTTCGGATCGAAGCAATTGGATTGTTTTGTCGAGCGAAGCGAAGCGAATACGGTTGGCATGCTATCCGGCGGATACTGAAGCGAATACGGATTATCCGGATAAGGCGGAGTTCGGATATCCGGTTTACCAAAAGAGGATTTCGCCCAAAAGAGAAAAGGGATTTTAATTGATTTCGAATTTGAAAATGCAACAAATCAAATAGTCTTTTAGAAAATAGCAAATAGAGTTCAAAAATCCTAGAAAAAATCACAGAAATTCGTTGAATTATTTTTAACTTAATAAAATTAATTCCAACTTAAAGTTATTTTTTATTTTTGTATATAAATTATTTTAAATTTCTAAAAATAGGAAAAACCTTTTTAAAATCTAGAAAATTCAATAAATTAATTAAAATTTTCTTTTCACTTTAAATCAATAAAATCCCAGAAAGCTCAATAAATTTTATTTCTTACATTAAAAACTAGGAAATTAAATAATTGACTTTATTTTATTATTTTTTTCCTTTTTAACCAGGAAAACTCTTTTAAATATCAGAAAATCCAATAAAATAATAACTTTATTAATTTTATTTTTGGTAACATACTTTGGGATGTTACAGTCATTTGCGTATAGATTAACCATCCAGTCTAATCGATGTTAGTATGAACTAAATTTTATGTATATGATGAACTAAGTGTGAATGCGTGATGACTTTGTGAGTTATGACTTATTAGCTAAATATGGTAAACTAAGTGTTATATTTTGTGATGAATTAGTTAATGTAACTTGCCAGTGCCAATGTTATGTGTGGTTGCTGAAAATATGAACAATTCATGAATGTTTACATCAAATAAATTAATTATATGTTTTCGTTAATTTCTAGCATACAATTTAAGGGGTTTTCATGTTCCGAAAAATATCTGTGTCCGTATTCGCTCCGTATTCGTATTCGATACTATTCGTATTCGTATTCGTATCCAGATCCGAGAAAAAAAATGAAAACAAATATGGCAAAATCATTATCCGTCCGTTTCCGATCCGTTTTCACCCCTACATACTTCTATCTATTTCTCTTCGGCTTGATTTGATAGCCGTCTCTATTCCTGTCGGTTTCATCATCTTTTTCGTCGTGTTGCCACGGTCGACTTTACTCCCATTGCTTCTACTTTCTTAGCCCCTGCACTTTATGCTTTATGGTGTCGTACGACTCGGATGAGAGGAGATTTTTTGATACTCGATATATTTTCCAAGAGCTGCACGCTACGACGACATTATCAAGAATCGGACTTCAGATTTTCCCTATTGTAGTGTCAATCCTTTCCAAATGCAATGCTATTGCATACGCCTTGTATTTGAGGGAGGGGTGTTAAAGGTATTTATGGTATTTTTCTTGTACTAGGGTTTAGTTTTGTGTCCCATTTGTATCCTATATATATTACCCATTGAGTCTCTTGAATACATACACATTATTCATCACATAGAGCTCTCTTCATTATTCATTCTTGAAATTTGTTCTATGATGGTAACACAACAAAGTTGACATGGTATTTTCCCTGTGAACTGCAGGAAAGCATTTCCGCTTCTAGGAGTTATGATGAATTTGGTATGTACACCCTGTCAGGCATGCACGAGGGGCCTGCAAGTTACAGCATGGGTATGGGCAGCATGAGCATGGGCAGGGCAGGCCGAGGATATAGAAGAATGAGAAGCTCAGCTCCAGATCTGCCATCATTGCTATTGGACTCTCGAATTATATTTCTTGGAATGCCTGTAAGAGATCAACTTTCTACCTTATTTCATTAGTCGTGAGACCATGACATAGTAGTTGTAAGGTTTCAATCAATAAACTAGTGACCTTCTGTTCTCATTGTTCTATTGGTAGATTGTTCCAGCAGTAACTGAGCTTATTGCTGCTCAATTTCTGTGGCTAGATTATGATGACCGCACCAAACCAATTTACTTGTATATAAACACCACAGGAACAATGGTAAGTACTTGTCATAAGATGTTAACAACTTAACATGCCTTTTCATTCGTTTCCATTGTCTCTTGTTTTGAAATTATTGAGGTTTGGTTATTTATATTTTCTGTGCTGTAACAGGACGAAAATAATGAGCTGGTTGCATCTGAAACTGATGCATATGCAATTGCTGATTTTATCAATGTACGCTCTTATCTTCTATCACTCAAATTGTCATATTATGGATATGTCAATTTTTGCGTTTGGTGGTTCATCCATGAAACTACGCTTGCACTAATCGTTCACTGTCTGTATTATTGTGCCCAGGACACATTCATATTTTGAGTTTGGATAAATAATTATTGTGTGTATGTTGCAAATTTCAATTTCATGATTACAGTGTTCAAGTGTTTTTGCACATACATTTGCATCAGGATTGCGAGTCTAGAACAGTTGAATATATTGCATATTTTTGCCAAAAACTAGAAGCAAGTTAAATTGGTTAAGAGTTCTGTCTGCTATTGGAGATGCTAGCTGTTATTTAGATTTTTTTAGCTTCTGCTTGCACAATTTTTCTTTGTAAGGGCAATTAGTTGACTTGAGTAGTGATTACTGAACCATGAAAACTGAATTCACAAAAGATGGTTGCTTTGATCTTTCACATGGTGCAGTTACACATTAACATACTCTTTTCATGAATAAAGCACATGGGATGAAGTTAAAGTGGCAGAAGCAATAAATATTTGGCAAGGAGGTCTTAAATTGAATCAGGCTCAGTTTAGGTTTGATTGCTTTTTATACAGTTTGAATGAGGCGGAGTGACAAGTGCTGGTAGAGAGTAGTAGGTTACACATTCTTAGTGAATTTGTGACACAGTCTGCAGTAGGGAATACAATACCTCCAAGCCACGACATCAGGACAATGTTTGCAAGGGATCAAAGACTAAAACATTATTAACAATCCGAAGTAATTCATGTCTCTTATTCGAGTGGTAACTATGCTGAAGCATGGCATGGAAGGGAAACAGGACAGGCATAAATATAATTCTTTCATATACTGTGCTCAGATTTTATTTGCTTTATAGCAAAATGAAATATTGAAGGTATGTTTTTCCAATAAAACAATGCTTACTCTGATTTTTGTGTCATATTTGTCTTGGTTTTATAGCGAAGCAAATCCAAGGTTTACACAATCAATCTGAGCATGGCGTATGGTCAGGCTGCAATGCTTCTTTCCCTGGGTGTCAAGGGTAAAAGAGGAGTGCTGCCAAATTCAATCAGTATGTTACTTTTCTAATTTTCCTTGCTCCCTTTTGCAACCGCATGTGTGCATGCATGTATATAAAAACTGACATGGCGGTCTTAATAATATTTGATGTGCATCACTGAACTGCAGCCAAACTGTACCTGCCGAAGGTCCACAAATCTGGTGGAGCTGCCATCGACATGTGGATTAAGGTCACACTCAACTCTTCTTTCCAATTTCTAACATCTAGCTCACTCCATGCTACGCTTCTGCTTGCATTATGCACTGAATATTTTATTTTGCATTCAGGCAAAAGAGTTAGATACAAACACAGATTACTACCTGGATCTTTTGTCTAGAGGAGTTGGTAAACCAAAGGAAGAGCTTGCAGAATTTCTCAAGGGTCCGAGGTACTTCCGTGCACAAGAGGCCATTGACTATGGGCTTGCTGATACGATCTTGCACTCATTGGATGGTTCGTTCAAGCCGAAGGTATCTTTCGGTCCCTCTTCATCTGAGAGTTATATGGGTAGGTTGCCGCTGACTGTTCCTTCATTGTGGATTAGGATCTGACCGCACAGCTGGCGAAAGCACAGGAGATGCGGCAATCGGGGAAGCGCGCAGCAGCTGGAGCTGGGCGATGGACAGCTCCGACTGCACCCAGATAGATTAGAACGTTACATCAAAACAATATGCTTATGCTGATGATGGTATGGTTTCTTATACAGAGCAGCTAGCCTGCCTGTTGTATACTTGCAAGGGAGATATCGGCCGGGGTTCGAGATAGACGACCCAGGTTGATGAAATGCTGCAAACTACAGCGCCTGTTGTGATATGTATCATCTACGTGTAATTCTTGCATGCAACCTTCCAGCCGTGGCTATTGCATTTTCTGATAGAATTCTCTAGTGGAAATGCTAATCTATATGACCAGGTATTCAACTCGATCAGCAGATGCTCCGGACTGTTGCATGATCAGTTTCAGTAGTTTTTTTTATATTAATTAATTTATTTTTATTGTTAACCCATCGTAAACTTTATTTCTAATTCTAATCTTTTTGATCACGCCATCACTCGTGACGTGACAAAACCAGCACCGTATCTTGTCATGTCACGTGACAGTGTTGTTTGGTCACGGTGGTGTGATAAAAAGTGCTATTCTGCTAGACTTATTATATGACGTGACAATCTTGTTTTGTCACGCTATGAATGGTGGTGTGACCGAAAAAATCAGAATTGGAAATAAAGTTTGCGAGGAGTTAACAATTAAAAAAAATTAAAAAAATAGGTTAATTAATAAAAAAAAAGTTCGTTTCAGTACGTTGTTACTCCATTCTTGGCTTGTCCAGTGACGATATATGATCTGCAGTATTGGAAGCTTCGATGTACTGTATATATGAACAATCAACTTCGTTTTTGATGTGCCAATGTACACATTACAAATAGTTTTACTGTAGTGCATTTCGCATTGCACTTGTGTACGTATCGTGTGTGTATATATATATATATATGTGTGTGTGTATATGTATATGTGCATGCGACGCGCTAGCTGCATCTATATATACATGCATGGTATGGTCGTCTCATGACGCATGATTGCTTACTTCCTGGAGAAGAACTTTTGGGAGACGAAGAAGCCGAGCGAGAAGGCAGCAATGGCCACGGCGATCACCTCCTTGTTCTTCCTCGCCGCCTCCACCAAACCGTCCGCCCACTTCATGTCCGCGAACTCCTCCAGCTCCCCCACCACGCACTCTTTCCAACCGCCGCACACCGTCGTCTTCTCCCGCTCCGCTTCCTCGGCCGCAGCAGCAGCCTTGGCCCTATCTTCCTCGGCGCGCCGCCTCACCCTCTCCCCCATGGCCAGGCTCTCCCAGTCAAACGACTGCGCCCTCTCACCGGCAGCTTCCGGTTTCGCCTGCTTCTCTGTTGGTGCAGCTGCAGCCTCGGCCTTTGGCTTCATCACTTCTTCCTTCCTCACGGCCAGCGATGGCTTTTGCTCTTGCTCTTGTTTGCGTCTCTTGGCCTCCTCCTCCTCCTTTTGTTGTACCTTGCTCGCCTCGTCCGGCGCCTTCTTGAGTATCTCCTCCTTCTTGAGCTCGTCCCTCGGCTTCTTGACGTCGTCCTGCTTCTTGGGCTCGTCCTCTTTTGGCGGCTTGGTATCCGTCGTCTTCTTGGCCTCGTCGTCCTCCTGTGGCGGCTTGGTATCCGTCGTCTTCTTGGCCTCGTCCTCCTCCTTTGGCGGCTTGGTATCCTCTTGCTCCTCCTCCTTGGGCTTCTTCATCTCCTGATCCATGGTGGCGAGCGCTGTGGCCGGGCGCTTGGGCACGGTGAGGGTGAGCACGTTGGCGTCGAAGCGGCCGCTGATCTCGTCGAGGTTGGCGGTGGAGGGCAGCTGGAACACCTTGTGGAAGCGGACGAGCCTGCCGTCGACGCCGGCCGGGCGCTGGCCGTGGACGGTGAGCCTGCCCGCGCCGTCCACTTGCACCCTGAAATCTCCTTTCTTGAAGCCTTTTTTTTGGAATCAACACAACACCCAGTACGTCATGCATGTACGACATAGATTCGCACGAAAACTTATTTGTAGTGCAAATTGAGCAATGACAGCACTACTATTTCATATTGGATTTTTGTCTGAACTAATTGATTTAATTACTGCATTTTAATACATACAGTATATAAAAGTGGAATGCTACACGCACGCACATTCATGGATCAGATGATGAATACCTAAAAGGTTGAGGCGAAGGACATAGTTGGTGGGATTTTCCACCCACTCGAACTTGGGGTCCAACTCTCCATCAGCTGCTGCAGCCTTGGTTCCTTGCTTGGTTGCCATGAAGTCCAAGTAAGGATTCGTCTCAAGAACTATATATATATATAGCTATGGCCGGTCGATCGGCTACTTGCTAGCTTTGTGCTTGTTGTCGATGTTGAGATGAGAACATTGGCAGTTGGCACCCCATATATATATAGGTGCCTGACGATGGATGATTCCAAACTTTTGATCGACTTCATTTGTCTCTCTCTGCTCAAGAGTAGGTACGTGAGGAGAGGTTAGGGATCTATGTCATCTCCCGTTGCCTTTGTGCGTGAGCTTAATTGGGAGAGAGGAGAAAGGAAACGATTTGTGCTGCAAGATACCTTATCACCTGAATGCTTCCTACGTCTCCGTCGCAAGCTACCAAATGCACGTTTTGCAGGAGCCAGCAGCGGGCGGTTCACACGCATGTACGGCTCTTAGTCGGGCCCAATGGAGCCTCCATTTCCTCAAAAAAAAAAAATAAAACGGAGCCTGTATTTTCAGGCAGGCCCGGTTCCGGCTCGTGCTGACAAGCCAGGAGAGTGTGAGATATGGCCCATCCAACGGCATCATGCCGTCCCCGCTTGGTGGAGTCTGCGCCGGGCCGCATGTGCCACCACGCGCTCGCGGAGGAATGGGGAATATCGCGTACGCGCGCTGCTCGGGCCGCCCGGCGCGATTCCACTAGGCCGCCCAAGTGACCGGCCTTAATAGTTTTTCTCTATTTTGTAAGATCCTTACAATTGGAGAGCTCACCGTGAAATTCAGCATTGTTTGTTTGTTCTTAGCCAGGGTATGATCTGACCTGCGTACATGCCTCTTGTTTGCGACCTCTTCTTCTTCTTCTTCTTCTTCTCTCTTTGTGCTGTGCCCTAGCTATTCTGCCTTCTATTTGCTCTTCGTTTTTCAAAAGAGATTTCCTTTCCATTCGATAAAGTCTCTAGTGCTTATTCTTTTTTGGCAAAATTGGATATATATCACTCTAAAACACACGTGCCACCCAGTTTTTTGGAATTGGATATATATGCCAATCTAGTTTGTTACGCTTTGAAATATGACATTTCCTTTTATTTTCCAAAATTTCCTATTCTTTTCTCATATATTCCCAAGTGAACTTCCTTTTTTGCCCCTACCCCTTCTCTCTATCTTGGCTAGATCAAACCAGAACAAATCCATCCCAAACCAAGCAAACCCAAACACTCTAAGCACTGCGCCTATTGGGTCGCCGTCAGCCTCCCCCGCCGTCGTTGGCGTTGGCCTTCGGCACTTCGCTGCTCCCATTGGCCGCCGCATTGCCCCACACAGGCAATGTTGTTCTAGATTGATGCTGATAATAGTTTATAATCCAATTACACACACCAACTACATGGTGCACATGAACAACCACAGATCAAAATCAATTCTTGTATCCTCGTCAAGAACAATTAAACTGACAAAGACTACCAAAGAAAGAAGTCAAAGCAAATCATTCAGGCTCAAGAATATGCATCCGCAAAGGAAATCCCAAAGGGGGGGATGGCAGAGGCGTAGAGGTGTGTGGTGTACGGGGCGTGCGTACATTGGCTCGAACGGCAGGAGTGTCTATGGCTATGGCTTTGTGCGGGGATAGGTAGGGCTTTGTGGGCCGGCAAGAGCCCATGAGCTGAACGAGCAGAGCGAGTGGTTCACAAGCGGTTTGAGCTCGGCTCGAAAGGCCGAAGAAGAGGTTTGGCTGGGATTGATAACATAACGAGCTCAAGCCGAGCCGGCTCGAGCCTGGTTTGAGCCGAGCTGGCTCACGAGCCTCGAGCTCTTTTTCTAGCCCTAGCGTCGGCATCCACCACATAGCCCTACTGTGTGGCCCTTCGCCTTCGTCTCCCCATTGGTGTCATTGCTCCAGGTGCCTCCGTGTTGATGCTCCTGGTGACCGCGACGTCGCTGACACGCCACGGCGGCTACCGCGTTACTCTGAAGCCTGATGTCAATTGCTGGCACTCAGGTCACCTACTGCCATGGAGGACGTGGTGGGGCCGCTCCAGGAGTGAAGTTATCCATCGCAGATGATGTGATGAATGTTCTTATGGTTGTGGTGGTTGTAATTCTAATTGGTAGGTTGTAAGTTTTCATAATGTACTCAGTGTTTGTGCATCGTGGAGCTATACCTATTGTTGTTGGCAATGTAACTGATGAGTGTTTTCAATGTGAGATACACAATCTTGCAAAGCAACCTTTTTTTCCCCCTAGAAACAACTCGATTGCTTTCTTACAATTAAATTAGTGCTAATTTCCCTTCAATTCTTGTGACATGCAGAGATATGCATACTAGCATGAATATGCATACATACATGAATATGTATCAGGTGCCATCGCCAAATTCGCCATCACGCCATGGTTGGGATGTGCCCCGCGTTGCCGCCAAGGGGATGAGACGCAGTCCTGTTCTTCTTTTCCTTGGCCTGATATGGTATGGTTGTAAAGGGTCTTGTTGCATGTTGGTTGTTGTGGTTCCATCGGGGCTTTGTTCTATGGTGCTGGATCGATCCAAATAGATGAAGGACAAAACAAGAAGTTCATTTGGGATGAGAAAAGAAGAGAAAAAAAGGAAATGACATATTTCAAAGGAGCGAGAATTTGGAGTTGCGATCGAAGCAGGGTGTGGTGCTGATGGAGAAGCCACATCGTGCGGTGCGGGAGCCTAGGCCGTAGCAGCTGCTTGGGCCGACTCAGCATCCTGGGCTGAGGCATCGTCACTAGGAGATAGCGCAGCCGAAGATTGTGCTGCGCGCACTAGACTTGCACAAGTTGCACTAGGTGAGTCCGGCTCCTTAGGATCATCATCGGGGATGGCTTCAACTCGAGCACCACACGGAAAACCTGCACCATGGTTAGGCAACAGCAAGGGACAATACACAATATCGACAAGTTGGTCAGGAGAAATAACAGATGGTGAACCAGATGATGCATCGGTCGAGTTCAACGGAAGATCAGCAAAGGGAAAAATATTTTCATCAAAAACAATGTCGCGAGAGATATACACTCGATTAGACGGGACATGAAGACACTTATACCCTTTATGAAGAGAACTATAGCCAAGAAACACACACTTCTTTGACCGAAAATCAAGTTTATGAGAATTATATGAACGGAGGTGCGGCCAGCATGCACAACCGAACACCTTAAAGAAGGAATAATCAGGTTTCTCATGAAGAAGATGCTCAAGTGTTGTGTGCATGGCAATAACTCGGCTAGGAAGTCTGTTTATGAGAAAACATGCAATGGAAAATGCATCACTCCAAAAACGTAGTGGCACAGAAGCATGCGCAAGAAGTGTAAGGCCGGTTTCGACAATGTGATGATGTTTGTGTTCAACGATGCCGTTCTGTTAGTGAGTACGAGGACATGAAACACGATGAGAAATACCGAGTTTATGAAAAAATGGATGAAGTTTCTCATATTCGCCGCCCCAGTCAGTGTGAACATGAATGATTTTTCGCTTAAGTAGGCGTTCAACATGGCGTTGAAAGTCCACAAAAACTTTGAACACATCAGATTTATTTTTCAACAAATATAGCCAAGTGAATCGACTGTAGGAATCAATAAAGCTGATGTAAAAATGATGGCCACTGACAGACGTACGAGCAGGACCCCATACATCAGAAAATATAAGCTCCAAAGGTGCGGAAGCTATTTTATTCAAAAGGGGAAATGGTAATTGATGACTCTTTCCTTGTTGGCAAGCATCACAAACTACATCATTATACACTGACTCATATGACAAATTATGTCGACTAAGCACATGCTTAACTATTGGAGACGCAGGATGACCTAGGCGTGAATGCCATTTATTTGGAGAGACCTTGACACCACTGAAAACTTGTTTTGTAGATGCCGACTCAATGGAATAGAGACCACCGTGACACCGACCTCTAAGGATTGTTTCCCTCGTTGCTCGATCCTTGACAAACAAATGATTAGG
Source organism: Ampelocalamus luodianensis (assembly GCA_036346255.1). Taxonomy (NCBI): domain Eukaryota; kingdom Viridiplantae; phylum Streptophyta; class Magnoliopsida; order Poales; family Poaceae; genus Ampelocalamus; species Ampelocalamus luodianensis. The sequence goes on from CM070626.1 coordinate 600,201, forward strand.
ATGAAACTCCATAAGCACATTGTTATCAAGAGTAAACTTATGAACCGATAAGAGATTGCGAGTAACTGAGGGAACACGGAGAACATCATTAAGTTGAAGAGATCGAGATGGTGTATGGATTTGAGTTGACCAACATGTGATATGCGCATACCTTGTTCGTTGGCCGTGTGAACCTGGTCCTTGCCGTTGTAGGATTGCTTGACGGTGAGTTTGTCGAGCTCGGAGGTGAGGTGGTCGGTTGCTCCAGTGTCCGCGTACCAGCTCGCGTCAACGGAGTAGGAGGGAGTATGGCCGACGGTGTTTGCCTCAGTAGAACGCCCTTCGTTGCATATGCCCGCAAACTCGTGTTTAAAGCGTTTGTAGCATCGCGAGGCAATGTGCCCCACGATGCCACACAACTGGCAGACTGGGCGCGGCTTGCCTCCGCCGGAGTTGCCGCTTGACGAGCCAGAGTTGGAGTTGGAGTAGCCGCCGGTGTAGTTCCCCATCAAAGAGGAACCAGAGCCGCTAGAATGGAAATTCTTTTGCGAGCCCTGGCCCTTGTTGTTGGAGCGATACGCCGACTTACTGCTGGTCTTGGCACTGAGGAACACAGCGTTCGCTGCATGATTTTCACCATGCAACTCAGCAGTGCGCGTCTCGATGCGATGTTTAGTGGCGAGGAAGTGCGCATAGACATCGCGGATTGACATGACCGTGTCACGGCAGGTCGCGGTGGAGACGAACCCCTCGTACTCGCCATCGAGGCCAGCAAGGAGGTAGCAGATGAACTCCTTCGGCTTGAGTGGCTGTCCGATGGCAGACAGGGTATCGGCAAGAGTTTTGACGCGGTTGAAGTAGACACTTGCCGACGCGTTGCCCTTCTTGGTGTGTGAGAGTTGGACCCTGATCTGCATGGAACGCTCCGTTGACTGTGACGCGAACATGCTCTCAAGGGTGGACCAGACTTCACGCGAGGTCGTCATGAAGAGAACCTGGCCGATCACACCTTCAGTCATGGAGGAGATGATCGCTGAGAGAATTGCAGAGTCCTGCTGATTCTAGGTCACGAACCCAGGGTTGAGAACCTGAGTAGTCACGCCTCCCTCCGTTGTCTGAGTAACGTGCTCAGCAGGGCAGGGATGAGTTCCATCTACATACCCCGTGAGGCAGTAGCTTCGGAGCAGAGGAACCACCTGCGCACGCCACAGGAGATAGTTCTCCTGCGTGAGCTTGATGGTGATGAGGTGCCCGAAGGTGAACGGTGATGATGATGAAGCGCCAAGGCTCGTTGATGCATGGGAGACGAGCACGCCAGCCGAAGCATTACCATTGCTTGCGGAAGTTGACATCGTGGTGTGGATCAGATAGCTCTGATACCATGAAAAAATGGAGAGGTAGATTGGATTTTTTGTTGCACTCGACACACATAAATCGTGGCTTGTAGCTTCTGTTTTATATCTATACACACCGTGATTACACAAGCCATTAATGGCTGGATTACATAACATCAATCACTATCAATAACCATCAATCACTGGTGATTGGTTTCACTATCAATCACTGGTGATTGGTTTCTATGTATAGACAAATTACCTATTTAACACAAACAGACTTGACCATAGTTAGAGATAGATTACTTCAAATATATTTTAACAGCGTATATCCAATTTCAATAAAGTGGGTGGCATATCTCGAAGTGACATGTATCCAATTTTGTGTTCTTTTTGTGTGGCTTTCAACTCACCCCTACGTAGTCCTTGACGATACTACCTCACGACGTTTGGCTAGCTCGGCCTCGAGGTCAGCTGGGCTGCGATTTGGGCCAAGGGAGAGGGTAAATAGAGGGAAGGTGAAACGGGCGAGAGCTGTTGGCTAGGCCATCGGCCGGACTAAGGAAGGAGGGAGGCGGAGTGGGCCAGCCAGCTGGGTTTTGTCCTGAGGGGAGAGGGGAGGAAAAAGGGATTTGGATTTAATTTGAAATGCAATTTCCGATTTGGTTTGAACTTCAAATATTTTTAAGGATTTTGCCTACACAAGGTTTTCAAATAATTTTGGTTTAATCAATTTTTAAAATAGAAGACTTTGGCAAACTTGCCTTTACAATTTAGGAAATTACTTGAGTTTTTAACTTCCGAAACAGAAAGGATTTGATAAACTAAAACATACAACAAAAGTTTTGAAATTCATGAAAAACATGAAATTTTAAAGTAGAGCCAAATTTGGGTTGTTACACTTCAGTATCTTTTTTTAAGAAACGAAACAGTCTTCAATATCTTGTCGATGTCTACTTTGATAATTTCGTATGCAATTGTCTGCCAATTTATAAATAGCCTAACCCCATTATATATTCCGGAAAGTGATAATATTCTTGTAATTAGCTCAAACCGCTCAAACGGGGATTAGTCAAGGATAATGATACGGAACTGACGTCCGATAGGAAGCGAACTGCTCGGACGCCTTACTACTCTCAGGTTGATTATGCATTTTCTTTCCCAAACCAGTTCCTCTCTTCATCCCCTTGCCTCCTCCTCTCTACTCATTTGCCTTGCTATCCTCCCAGTGACACTCCTCCCTAGTGCCTCCCATCCCCGACGTCCCTCCTCCTAGATGCTCATCCTCCCCGACTCCCCCATCACTGGTAACCCATTGGATTCGGTCGCCCTCCTTTGCAGCCGCTCCATCTCCTGCACCTCTTCTCCTTGACACCACCCGAGCTCTGTCGTCAGCCACAACCTCCGTGAGCTCCCTGTCCCCGAGCTTCACTCCTCGATTTGTGGCCTCGATTTCTTGTGCTGGAGGTCAGACCGACCCAGTTGGGCGCTTAGACTAGCCATGGGTGGTGGTCCAACCGATTTTACCCTGTTCGCTGGCCGACATGACGGCAATGTTCGTATGTTAGGTCAGTTTCATGGGTTTTAGTGCATATGTGTTGCATGATACATGTTTTGACTAACGTAGGTCAAGTTGTAAAGAAATTGTTCTCAGAATTGATTTATTGGTCTATTGTTGTGCAGGAGGCTTGGAGATCAACGACGGTCAACGACAAGGATGACCGAACTTCTGGTTCAATCACTTAATGCAACCCGTCGCACCGAACCACCATGGCACTTGCACCGATTCCGGGTCACTTGATGCAACCCGTCGCACCGAACTTCCCGTTTGATCATCCCTGTCTATCTTGCGCCATACTCAATGATTTCACATGGCATACTCAATCGTTCTGGACCTCAGCTCTCCTAACCTAATCATCCTCGCCGTTGATTCCAAGCCACTTGCACAACAATATATCAAGAAATCGTTTTCGGGCACAAATTCTTCGCAACTTAACCTACGTTAGCCAACACATGATCATGCAACATGTATACACTGAAACCCATAACTTTGGCCAATACCGCAAAGTTTACCGCCTTCTCGGCGCGTGAATACTGACTGGCTGGTCAGAACGCCGCCTATGGCTGACTTGACCACCGACCAGCCGGTCTGACCACCAACTAGTGGTCGGTTAGAACGCCTGAGACTTAGGAGAAATTCAGGTCTCCAGAACTGCACCATCTTTGGAATTTTCAAACTGTATCTAGTTTCAACTCGAAACTTCACAAGTTGCCTTTTTGGCCGGTTTGACTGCCGAACCCCCAACTGGTCAGACCACCACTATGGCCGGTCAGACCACCTCAGCCTAACACAGTCTGAATTTTTTCGAAAATGAGGGTTTCTCAAACGCCTCAACGCTATTGCTAATTGTTCGACACATTAAGATTACGATGATATCCACACCCTTTTTCTTCTGCCTTATGAATTATGATGATGCCAATTACATACAAAGCGACCGACGCTACAGAAGGAAATCAGATTCTTTCTTTCTTTTTTTCCTAAAGGAAAAACGAAGAGAAACCAAAAGGAAAACATTCACTAGGGAAGCCCAAAATCTTGCCGAACTCCCCCATCTCCGGTTTACATGTACAAAGAGCTATAAGCTATGCCTCCGATGCCTCGACAGGAAACTCTCCACAGGTCTAATCCATTAGACTTTCTGTCTGCTATTGCAAGTACCTCCGATACCATGATACGTCTTCCCCCCAACATGATTTCTATGTCAGAACTCAGAAGCAAATCACATTCCTAGATTACCTCGCGCCAATTCCATTCTTGAACTGTTTAGGGTGACGAGATGCCAAGGAAGGGGCGTCTTGATGCTACTGTTTGGCATCGGACCTCGGCGACTGGCGGTAGGGAGAAACACGAGGGGCAGCGGGGAACGGAGAAGCATGGCCATGGGGGCCGTACGAGAGGCTCCTCATTGGCTGCTGCCCGTTCCGTGCAGAGCTACTCCGCGCCCTCATGCTCTGGCTGCCATTTGGGCTGGCAAGCCTGGCAGCACGCTCTGCGTGCATGGCCTGGAATAGGCTGGATGAAGTGGCCATGTCTTTGAGGTTCAGAAGAGGCTCCAGAGCTTCCACTACTTTGCTCATCAGAGGCCTGACCTTGGGATCCCGGGCGAGGCAAGCATGAGCCAGCTGGGTTACCTTCTGAGCACCTCTCATGGAGAAGTTTCCGCCAAGCCGTGGATCCACCATCTTGTAGAATTTCGTCCTTTCTCTGAGATAGGGGCGAGCCCATTCAACCAGGTTGCGATCCCCATCCGGACGGTTCTTGTCCATTGATTTCCTGCCTGTCATGAGCTCTAGCAGCACAACCCCAAAGCTGTACACATCACTCTTGGATGTCAAGTGACCTGGAAAAAGAAAGCAAATTAGCAGCAGATAAAATAGGACTAAAAACTCGGTGCAATTCTCAAACCAATTACAACTTTTGTTGATGCATGAAAATGCAAATCAATATCATGGTATATTAGTATATAATGGTTGTAATATGTGCAAATATCCATTCAGCATGGCAGATTAAATGGAGGCCAACCAAGAGCTTGAAATTCTAAAACAGAGAGATCACTTCAAGCCTATTCCTCACTATAATCATTTTTCTGACCACATAATAGAGCAACAAACTGGTCAGCTAGTGCACAACCTACAAGCACAAAGATGGCATGACATGATAGCATCGAGATAAATGTGGAGATGGTCGATATAGGTGCTTGCTTAAAGAAATGTACAATGCGCAGATCTGACATCTTTGTATACAAACTGCATCTCTCTTGTCAAATTACTACAATTTATAGTCAAGGGCCATCTCTAAATTTGCAGAACAAACAATCTACCTAGATGGCTAGATATCAATGGAAAGTAGGAACAGAATATGTAACTTGGTTGGTTTAGTACCATGGAGATGCCAACACATTTGAATAGCTTTAAATATAGCCATAGTACATACATTCAGAACAATGGTGTTGCGAAATAGTAAACTATTTTCCACCCAAATTCAACACTTGTTCAGTAGGATGACATCAACAGCTTGCCAAATCCCAAATTACTCAATTAACAAAAATCAATGATCATCTCACCTGTCATCACATACTCAGGAGCTGCATATCCATACGTTCCCATGACTCGTGTGGACACATGGGTCTTATCACCCTCCGGACCATCTTTAGCAAGTCCAAAATCAGAGAGTTTCGCATTATAGTCCTGGATGGAGCAATATCTTTAACAAAAGGACAGACACAAGGATCTGAACAAACAAGTAAATGTGTAAAAAAGATACATACTGCATCAAGCAGAACATTGGATGTTTTGAAATCCCTATAGATAACAGGCCTCACAGCTTCTTCATGAAGAAAGGCAAGGCCCTTTGCTGCACCGAGTGCAATTTTCAGTCTGATAGACCATGGAAATGGCGTTGACCCTATTTAATACGGAATTATTAAACAATCAATGAGTTAATCTAACATTCAACAGTAAAACTAACACCGATCTAAAATAATTTTCACTTGGATCAAGCTTAACACAGGAGCATTTGGAATATAGTCAGAAGAGGAGGAAATGACTGCCAGGTATTAAGTCACAGCCGAGTAGCCAAGAAACTGCATGATCCATTGCATGAATTTTGGAATCAGTTTTTCTTTCTTTTTTTTTAATAAAAAAGAAGTGCACAGGGACAATACCTGGACGTTAAATACCTCAAACAAACTTATGTTCTCATTGAAATATGTAGCCCCATTCACAACAAAATGTTACTAAGCCCAGTGAGAAACACCATAGGAGTGTAATCTCTTTTAAAATTTGCAGGCTATGAGAGGTGGAAAAAAACTGTAAAGCCTATTACAAGCCCCCGCCCCCAAAGTCTGCAAAAATCTCATGAAACAAGCTACTTTGATCACAGATAGATGTCATTTTGGACATTGGCATGGTCTGCAATATGTAATTTTTCATGAAAAATCTACTCGTATCATTTTCAAATGACAAATCTAGATACTTTACATGTTAGGGGTCAAAGACAGAAAATTTTGATCGCACACATGCCAGTATGCCATGGTGACATCTATGTGTATATCTATCAGTACTGAATAAGTGAATATATAGGTCTAAAAAAAGAATAAGTGAATATATATACTCAGATAGCTTCTATGAAAGAGGAAAGCCTGAGACACGTACCAACATATGTTAAAATTTAAATTAAATTGAAGAAAGGTCCAGATGCTTACTCCTAAAGAGATGGTTCTCTAAACTTCCACGGGACATAAACTCATACACTAACTGTCTCTGGTTATCTTCAATACAGTATCCAATCAATTTCACCAGATGTGGATGTTGTAGGTTTCCGAGAAAATCGACTTCAGCCTGAGAGAAAAATGAAACCGGTTTACTAAACAATTACACATGAAAATACAAATGAATGACATATCATATATCAACATATTAAAGGCTATTAGGCTAATAAAAAACATACCACCCATTCTTTATGCCCTTGCAGCCCATCACGGTTGAGTGTCTTAACAGCAACAGTCAATCCTGTGCCAGGTCTCACAGGAGCAGTTCCATTCTCTTCAATCCACCCTTTGTAGACACGGCCAAAACCTCCCTCACCAAGAAGACTCTCGGGTCGAAAGTTTCTGGTGGCACACTTCAGTTCGCTGTAAGTAAATTTCCGTAATCGGAATGCTACTTTCAGCTCCTCTCCAACTATAGAGGTGGGTGAAATACTTTCAGCATTACTAGTTGTTGTCGAAAAGGATGCTACTGGCTGAACAGGTTGGTCTCGGAGACCATCATTCTTTGATTTGCTTTCTGCATGTGTAAGCATATATATATTAAGTGATAATAAACCCTTGAAACAATAATTCAAAGAGAGAAATTTGAATTGATTCAATGAAGCTTGCCACAAAAAGAAAGCATATCGTCTTCCCCAGCATGAGGCAACAAGCTATGAAAGATGCCTTATGAAGCTAAACAACAAAGAATGTGCCTTCTTCATCATACCGTCTGGTATTAACATCAGGAGACTTGCTCCTATAACCTTAGGTGACACCTAACGTGATATCACCAATTTATGTGATGTTAAAAGCAATAAATGTGCCCACATGATATTTATTCTTAACTCATGTTTATGTTACTATTATCTAATATAACGAATGCTATATATGCCCTAAAATACTATATAGGCTTATTCCTACTTTGTGATTGGACCAGGAAAGATAGCCAGGGCCAAAATGCAGTAAGAAATGTACATGTTCCAGGACAGTTGTCACGGTACTTAGGTTTCATTTTAATAATGCACACCATGAGCTTCACTAAAGGAAAGTAATCCGTGCAACAACACAAGTAAAATTTTGAGAAGACAGTGAATCGCACTAACATCTTTTGAGAAAGTTAATTCAGTCACTGTGCTAATTAGCTAGAACGAATTTTGGATAAAGTGGTGGGAAAATTGGTGTTTCTTGTACAGCTGTACACGCACACCATCTTCAGTTCTTCACCCAGAGCAGTGTACGTTGCTTGGTGTCAAGGATGATCAAATCTGTCGTGTATTCCACAAGCACGCCACGTGTTGCCGTTTTAGCAATGAATTTACAAAACCTAACCAATCAAAGAACAATTCCTACTTTCCGGTCCTATCCATAGTTAGGGCACAATCCCTCATTCGATTATATTCCTATAAGCGCTCCAATCCAAGGCGACCACGTATCTGTTTCCTAAGCAAGCTGTAACTACCTGCTCAGACATCAAACAATTGCAAACTTCGAAACTTTGCAAAGTTAACTGCAACTGCCCATTCCATCAACTCCCCCAATCCAAGCATCAGCACCCTGAAGCGGCCTTGTGATCTTACAAATTGCAGCATAACCAAAACATTACATCCCCTGATACCACAGACGCAAAGCCCTATTTCCTCCAACCAGAACACAAACAATACACACAGATTACAACACCCCACAGCGCACCCAAAAGCTCCACCACTTCCACGAGTAGAATTATGCAATACTGCCACTCCGCCCTCACACCAATCACGACTCGCATACACCAATCCATTGGAATGCTAAAATCCCTAGGGCACATCATGATCCAATCGCAGCACGGAATCACCGCCGAGCTAGCCCAAAGCGGCAAGGAAGCGAACAGCACCATCTCCAGCACAACACTCGAGCAGTGATAATTCCCACGCGCCCAAGCACAATAGCAGAGAACACACTAGAGCCATAGAGACGCACGAATCCACGCATATACGAGTACGGAGGAGTTTGGGAACCGTTACCGTAGACGCGAGCGCTGGCCACGCCGGAGAGGGTGGTGTCGACCTTGGAGCGGGACGACATGCAGCCGCGCACGAACGGGAGGCGGATCCAGCACCCCATCGCGGCGGATTCATTCCTTCCTGCCGCCCCCGGCCGCCCCCGCGGATCCTCATTCCCACACCCGGCCACCTCCACCGAGCTCCCGACACCCATCTCCTCCGAAGCGAAGCGCGGCGGAAACCGCGAGAGAGACCGCAGGGCCCCCACCTGACCTGGCTAGGAATCGGCGGAGCGGGGAGCTCCGCGAGCAGGGTGGGCGGACTCCGGCGAGGCTCGGCGGCGCGGGGAGGCTGGCATGGATTGGAATTGGAGGGTGGCGTGAGGAGGAGCAGGAGTGGAGAGCGAAGAAGAAGACAAGGGAAGGGAGGGAAGGGGAGAAACCGGGGGGCAGTGCGGGCAGAGGGGAGTGGGGCTTCGGGCAGGGTGGGCCGGGGGGGTTTAAGCGGAGAGCCGAGGGGGCAGGGGCTGCGCCCGCTTGGCTCTCGTGGCCGCTGTTCGCCAAGCGGCAGTCGGCCGCTCTGATGTGGTGGCCTCGCAACGCAAGGCTTCCGTTTTGGTCTTGGCGATTCCCATGAATCCTGTCATCAATTGCGGTGAGGCTCTGCTCTGCTCTGGTATGGATACGCCGGCGACGACCGCGATGGTTGCGCGAGACGCCGCGACGGAGACGATGACAATGTAACGACAGGACGGGATGCGTCGGTGATCTTGGGACGATGGTAGTACCGCAACGAGAGAGATGTCACGAAAGTGGCGTCAAATGTTCGCTCTAGGGGCAATGGCAACATAACACTTGGAACCACGGATTAGAGGCACCCGAAGAAGGTGCATTTTATGCTGATCATCGAAGCTCGGAGTTTTAAGCACGACGAGGTGGAGGCGACGTTCAAATGGAGGGTGGTAGACGTTGATCGCACTGTCTATATATAGTAGATGATGTGATCTAGAGTGTTCATGGGTTGCCGGTGTCGGAACTTAAAAGGAGACGGGAGGTATGGTTGGCCAACAACGACGATAGCGTGAGAGTAGGGTGTTGGGGGGGGGGCATTTATAGAAAAGAGACGTCTGACATGTAAGGAAATCATTATGTTATTATAAATAGCGTGAAAAAGGCACGTGGCTATCTATACTCGGAAATTTACTCAACTGACATGTTTGCTCAAATTTCACCCAAAGACATCACACGCAACAACTGTTGCGAGGATCTTAAAGTTACTACACTTTTGTAAATCTTTAGGGTTCTTTCTGCTACATAGCCAGAACATGAGTTATTAGAGCCGTAGCTTTATATAGGGGTGCAAGTGGGGCAAGCTGCGGATAGCTCGCAACCCACTCCACACAGGTCATTTCAAAATCTACCGCCCATTTCAAAATCTAACGGACACAAAGGAGCATGCACACCAGGTCCTTCTGCGGTCGTGATAGCTGCCCAATGGGTCACATGCATCCACACACACAAAAGAGAGAGAATCGGCGTAAAAATCTACTAATCGATTGGAGAGTTTTGAGTGAGCAATGCGATTTTGATTCTAAATTGTGCCCGGTACGAGTTTGAATCAATCAAGGTCTCAAAGAGGGATTCGGATCCTCGGTAGTAATGCAGAGGCCTACCATGCGAACAATATTTCATAGGAGAGCGAGCATGGCTCTGACATGGTACTATAGCAACAGTGAGGGAAGACCTTAAGGTTTTTACTGTAGCAAGAAACCATTGCAGCGAAGCATATTGGAATACTTGATCTCGGTCTTTGATTTTTAATCCAACGGTGAAGATCACCCTAATGCCAATATACTGTAGATCATCTGCATTAGATCTCAATCCCTCAAGGAGCTGTTACCGAACGGTGGCTTGCTAAGTTGGGAACCCAAACAAACAAAACAAATAGTAAATTGGTCAGTTGCAATTCGGTTTGTTATTTCTTCACACATTTATTAATGGGGTTTGAATGATTCAGCTAGCTAAAAAAGCATGGTATGTGTGGACTAATTACTGGCTTTAATGGCGGTGCAGTGAATGCAATGGTATGTGTGGATCAATTACTGGCTTTAATAGCTAAAAAAGCTGTATGGGAAAGCATGGTATGTGTGCAGGGCGGATCCATGACAAAATATTAGATAGCACGGCCGTGACGTGGCTGCGCTCCCGCTCTCCGGCGAGGGGTCGGCGAGGCCGTATGTATCATGGACGTCCTCCTCGTGTTTTTATTTATAAATCTACAATAAATTATATGTAATCCATTAGAGGCCATATTCTGGAGATGGCGTCCTCGGACCTGCACTTGAGGCTGTTTGTTTCATCTTGGACAGGTCCCTGGTGGTGAGGTTCTCCTACATGAGATCTACAATAAAATAACCAATAAACCACATTACTACAATATATTATAGCGGCGGGGTCGTGCGGGGCCAGGTGGCGGCGTGGTCGTGCGGGGCGGAGGCTTGGCCGCGTGCGGGCAGTTTGGCGGCGTGCGGGGCCGCGTGGCTTCGGGCTGGTGGTGTGACAGGCGGTGGCGCGGCTATGCGGGACGATGCAGAGGCGGCCGGAGCGGAGTGCGGCGGCGCGGCCCCGCAGCCATGCTAGGGTTTTGGATGGGGCACCCACCCATGGGCTGGCTGCTGGGCCAAACCCATAGTTTTCTTACAATTACAACCTACTAATCGTATAGTACGTATACGTAACAACCAAAATTAATGGCACAAAACAATAACCCGACCCAGTGTACTGGGGGCGGACATAATTAACACTCGAAATTAAGAGTTTAATAAACCGTAGTTACTGATAGTATCAAAGCTAGTTCAAATTTAATCTTAAGTATGCACAAAGTTTTTACTAATGGGAAAAAAAAAAGATAAAACTCTGGAAAAATTAGAGAAATGGCAACGTTACGTGGAGGCCGACGACGTTGACATCGAAGCAGGAGCCGACGACGGCGGCGTTGAGAATGGTCGGAGAGTCACGTTCTTGGAGCCACTGACGGAGAGGAAGCGAAAGAAGGTCCTCGGCCGCGGCGGCGCAGAAGCCTCGACCTCTTGGCGCGCGGAGTGGCTCCTGATGCCGGCCTTCCCGTCGGCGGCCAGCTCCCCCTTGCGGCGCATGGGCTTGCCGTTGCTCGAGATGACATAGGTGAAGATGACGCCGATCTTGGCACCCAGGGTGGGATGCGCGCGGACGAGGCGGCGGCACGTGGCGTCGCAGAAGTGGTTGCAGTTGTGGGAGACAAGGTTGTACGTGTCGCCAGGGAAGCCCGCGGTGAGCTCGGCCATGAGCGCGTGCACCTCGGCCCGCGTCAGTTCCGTTGGTGTAATACCCCGATTTTCCATTAGAGAGAATTTTTATTCTCTCTACTTCTATATATTTATATATGGAAGTATAATCCATAAATAGATCCATACTCTCTAGCCTCATAATGCAATTATAAACGGCACAAATAGAAAAGACAGAGGAATAGAGGATAGACCATAAAGCCTCCACAAATCAATCTAGGTTTATAGAAAACCTAACAGCGGCGCCGGCTGACAACCCAAAAATGGAGCACGGAGACTACATCGCACTCCAGGGGTGACGGCGAGCACAAAGATGGCCTACGGTTGTGACGGCGGCGGAGACCACGCTCTCATACCGCACGGTGTCCACGCCTCGTCCAAGCCCTGCATTGCATCCTCGTCGTTGCACAACTGCACCACCGCTACCCAAAGGACTGGCTAGCGTTGCCCGCCCCATTTAAGCCACCCCGAGCTAAGCCTCAGAGCTAGCCATCTTCCCCTCTCCATTGTCCCCATCTTCTCCTTCTCCCTCGAGCACCAGAGCGGAGGACAGAGCTCGAGGGGCTAGCTACTCTGTTTCCGACTGTCACTGTAGCCGAGCCCGTTCGCACGCTCGGGTGAGCTCAGGCCGTGGCCACCATGTCCTTCAAATGCACCTTTGTTCCCCCATTATCCCCTCACCTCCATTCCCCTTTTCTCCCACAGCAGCGCCGTCATCCTCCTCTCTGGCAACGCCACGCTCGCGGCCGCCGCACCCACCTTGACGTTTTGTCCAAATCGATGAGCTCCTTCCATTTTTGTGCACTTCACATACTGTTCCATGCCCTCATCTACATTTCCCCTCAATCAATTTCACATTTCGTCCACAGGAGAACCGGAGCCATCTTGTTCTCCAACTCCGGCCGAAAGCCGTCGCCACCGACTAATCCCTTCCTCTTAGAGCATCCCTGCACTTTTCTCTTCCTTCCCCAATCGCTGATTTGTGGCATCCACCTCCAGGTCACCATCGTCGCGTGGAGTTCGCTTTGCTCCCTCGGCTCACGTCGCCAGGCCGGCCTAAGTCATCTCCATCTCTGTTGATCGCTTGGTGAGCTCCCCTCATGCTCGTGCATACCTTAGCCTTGCCCCTATTCTTATCCAGCATCGCGTCCCTCTTTCTTCCCTAACATCGGCCACCGCAAGCGAGCGCGTGCGCACCACCAAGCGCCCCACAGTTGGGGAAGAAGAGGAGCTCGAACTGACAGATGGGCCATGTCCGAGGTGGCGCGCCATCCCGGTCTGTACCACATTGGCGCTTTTGCCTGCGTGGCACTGCTAACGGATTACCTAAGCTTGTGACCATGACAGGTGGGCCCTAGTTGTCAGGACAGGCCGGGAATACAGAGTTGTAATTCGGTGAAAATTTTGTTGTACAGCTCCGCGAAACCCAAAACAAAAGTTGTAGTCATTCGATAGTTTGGCCACTAAAGTTGCTGTTTTGTGCAATTTACTATATTTGTTTTCTTGAGACATCGGAGCTGCATTACCGACCATAGCCCAAACTTTTGGCATTTTGGACCTATTTGGTTGGAGGCATTTTGGACCTGTTTGGTTGGAGGTCTGGACACAGCCCGTGATGGAGAGGAATACATAGAACTGAAAATACCACTCTGTTAAGAAGAAAACATACAGGTTGACGTGCGCTTTCATTAGGAATATAATATACTAATCTCCACCTCCTCGGCAGAAACGAAGACTCCGATTCAATCCGGGTATCACAGCGGCGTGCGACCACGGTGACAGACAGTGGGATTTGGGCGTCGTCGGCGGTGGGATTCGGGTGTCAACTGCGGTGGGACCAAGGAGGGCCAGGCAAGGTCGAATCGACGGTGGCGATGGCTGGATCCAGGCGTGGCGACGACCGACGACAGCCTCCCAGCCAAGCACATCAGCGCCAGGTTGCAATCCAAACAGGCTCTCTGTCACTTGGTCTTAAAAAACACATTTATGGAGCCCGTTTCAGACAGGAACACACTTAGGTATCCATGACACATGGACTTGACAGGCAGTGGCGGAGCCAGTGAATTTTTCAAAGCCTGAGCAAGCCCACGAGGAGGCGTTGGTCGTCTTGTTTTGCTTGAGTAGGATGCCATTTTTTGGTTGTGGTCACCGTAGAACTCCACCGGGCTACCATGGCGCGTCGCGAGCAAACCTGGGTAGCCTAGGCTGAAGGGACGCTAGATTCACCCCTGTTGACAAGCAAACAGCCGTGTCAAGCTTCATCAGGCACATACATACGCATCGATCCCAGCTGGAGTTGGTTAGAAACCGTTGCAAAGCATCCCTGATAAGAATACACATGAAGCGTGGGCATGCGCAGCACAACAAGGGCAATGCATACAGAAGAATCCAGCGCGAGCCAACAGCATGGAGACGGGCTACCAAGCTTGGATATATTATGTACCCCCTACTGTATTTCTTATTTCTTCCAGGATCAAAACAAGATCCACAGCATGCACTGGACAACTGCTTGCTAACCATGTTATGCCGCCATCGAAAGCACACACTAGTGTGTCCCTTATTTCCATTCCATTACCCTTTGGTTACAACTTAGAAGAACAGATCTATGCTGCTTGGGTATATCTCGACACCGATTGGTTAGAATCCTAAGATATGCAAGCTGGAAGGTCCATCAGGATGAAGTGATCCCGGACTCCGGCTTAGGGACCAGGTTATTTTGCTTCTGCTTCTGCTTCTGGTCCTCCCAAACCAAGCCAATCTTATACTCCGGGACATAGTCCTGCAATCGATACATGGGTTCAGGGAATCGAGTCATGCCATACAAAACAATGAATTAATGGAACATCTTTCGTTAGACTGCGAAACAAGTTTTGTCGGAACATGAACAGTACACCATATATAGGAATAAGCTGTTGAGTATTGAGTGAGTCAATATAGTTATGGTATTTACTGTAGTAACACTTTAAAATAGGTACAGAGTCGCGATTCAACCTCCAATTTCATGACTAGCTCCTTGGCTGTCGGAGCTGAAATGATGATTCGCCTCGCCTCCTCGGTGATGAAGCCTTCATTAACAGCCGAGTCGATGAAAGACAGTAGAGGATCATAGAATCCATCAACATTCAAAAGCCCGACCTGGTAACATATGTTTTAAGAAATTGCACATAAGCTACCAGGAATTGGTAGTAATAACAAAAATGTAGCGTCTGATTCAACGATGTTGATTATTGAATGATCCACTCACACCCACAGAATCGTATCTGATATCACCTCACAAATAAATAACAATTTGGTGGGGCCTTCAGATTCAATAACAGTGACAGATTAAGGGTAGTAGAAGAGAGATGTTGAATTGACTGTCCTTGTCCTTCAGACCTTCACCATTTTATATCTTGCTAAGCAGTTATTTAACATATATAGACACCGATACATTTTCTTGTGCATATGGCACACCATGCAATTTAAGATCCTCCAACCATCATTCCATTAGCTGTATGAGAATATTCATAAAGTGTGAAGCATATCTTATTAGAGCCACATATAAAAGATGAGAATGCAGATCGCATGGCCTTCAATTCCAACAATATTCTGATGTCGTGATGTGGATAACTGCTTGATTAAATTATCCTTTCAATGATTTGTTGCTGTGAGGGTGAAATTTGTAGTCACATGTGAACAAGGCAAGATGGTAGCACAGATCACAACGGCCCTAACGACATTATAATAAACAAAACAACGCTTCCGTATACCTACTAAAATAAAGTGGGTTGACAAAACACGCAGACAGGCACATGATCTTTAGATTATTGGGAATGGGTAATTTTTAGAACTATGGAATGGGTAATTTTTGTGTGAGAAGTACCAAGAACAAATACAAGTTAGTTTTTACCGGCTTCTTATGGATTCCTAGTTGTGCCCAAGTGATGACTTCAAGCAACTCCTCCAAGGTTCCATAGCCACCTATCAATTTAATTGAAGGATAAAAAACTACAGCACAAATATGATTTAATCCTGATATCTTTCGTGTATAGGGAAAAAAAAAGAGTCGCTAGTATACCCGGTAAAGCAATAAAAGCATCAGCGAACCGAGCCATTTCGGCCTTCCTCTCATGCATGCCAGAAACAGCTCTAACTTCCCCTACATGATCTCCAGTTACCTACAGAAGCACGAACTAATGATATCAAGAATCCAACAATATACCGCAGCTGCATCCTCAGATATCACTGATGTAAAAAATTTGTAATCAATTACTACTAATTACATGAAGACAACGCAGAATGACAGGAATAATGATTTCAAACGTCAAAGCGTAGGCTAAGTAGTACAGGCGTACAGCTCGTCTAGCATTAAAGATCAGAACAAAGACCGTCTGTCCAAGACTGCAAGTCTACAACAACTACAAACTGGATATGTTTCTTTTCAACAAACACAAGTGGAAAATGCTACTCCATACAAGAAACGAAGAATATCTGCTTAACAAGGTATTATTTGTATTTTTGAACTTTCACAAGATCAGTGCAAATTCCATATATAGTTAGAGTTATATATACATGTCATCACATAGGCACATTACATTAAATTCGTTTTTAAAAAAGGCATATTAGATTCATATGATGATGCATCATCATTGTAAATAATATCCTTATATATGAACAATCTTGCACATCCAACCCAGACTCCAGAGCATGTGAATTGGAGTATCAAGCAATAGCAACAAAATGCAAGTTACAGCCTTTGACTCACCTCTCTGGGCATCAGTGATTTTGGAATGATCCTGCCAAAAACAAGGGGAATAAAAAGGCACATTAATTTCAGGCTAGAGACAGCTAGACAGAGGTAGGCCTATCAAGAACTGGACTAGACAACCACTGCGCAATAATTAAAACTAGGGCGCAACACTAGCCCAGTTTTGTTGGATATTTAATTTATCTTCTTGAGATAACAAAGTCAAATTTAATTTGACTAGTACGAGAGTAGATGAATCCGCATGCTGTGACCTTTCTACCGACTCAAAGGTGAATCTTCTAGTGATGCAAGCTCAGGTGATAAGTTGATCACTAGCTGTAGACAAAGAGCAGAAGTCACATTGAGTTTTGATGCATGCATGTCAGCAATTAATGGAAATCGGCAGTAGCTTCATCTAGCTGTTACTTTACTAGACATGTATGCACACAAGCATTAGTCGGAGCCCATAAAGTAGTCAAGAACAAGTTAAAATGTTTGAGCTGTCAAGATGAGTAGTAAAGTTAAGAGTCAAGAACAAGTTAAAATGCTTGAGCTGTCAAGATGAGTAGTAAAGTTAGAGCCTGTTTGGTAGGGCTCCTGCTCCCGGATTCTTATCTGGAGTTGTAGGAGCTCAGCCAAACAGCTCAGCTCCGAGTTTTTTAGAATCAAAATCAGGGGAGGAGCAGAGTGGGTTCTCTATACAGAGCGGCCCAAAGGTTGCTCCCTGCAAGAATCAGTGCCCTCCTTATGAAATTGTCCCTCAAGTTGACGTATATTTACCCACATTTTTCTATTGGATATGACGCCCGATACGAACCCTCAAGTCGTGCAATCCCCTTCTGCCACTCATCACCTCTCTCACAACGCCATGGAGGCCTAGCGATGTCGTCCTGTAGGACCTCGCCTCTGCCTAGAATCCTGTCGCCGCCGCCCGGAATCCCCTCTCGGCCGCCCACAATCCCATCTCCACCGTCTGGCATCCCCTTGCCACCGGATCCAGGCAACCGGCGTTCATGGCCCTAACACTATTCTCCGCCATCGCCCCTAACCCTAGTAGCCGTCGCCGCCCCTAACCCCACCGACCTCATCCCTCCACCTACGCCTGCACTCTCGTCCACCGGCCTCCTCCGCCTCCCGCCACCTCCATTAACAAACCTGAGAAGTTGCCGCCAGCCTTGCAAGCCATCGCCGCCGGTCTCCCTCCCTGTCGCCTCCATTACCAAACCCGAGAAGTCGTTGCCAGTCTCGCGAGCCGTCGCCGCCGGTCCCTTGGAGCCGAGAAGGTAAGAGATCACTACCGTCCTCCCCCTTGTCCAGGGGTAGCATGGTCTTTTTGCCAATAATCCTCCCTTTCAAGGTTTTGGGAGCTAACATCCTACCAAACACTTTCCTCGTCTAGCTCCAGATTTTCAGAGAAGTGGATTCTTAGAGAACCAGGAGCAAGAGTTGAAAAATCAAAACATGAAGCTCTACCAAACAGGCCATTAAATAGTCACATATCTAGTTGTCCATGTATAGGACATAAGTTGTGAAAAATTATGTTTTTGCTTGAGTCGGTTTGCCATGTCGGTTTGTAAGAGTCTACAAATAGACTTGTGCATCTATGTTTGTAATCTAAGCTTGTAAGCTTAAATGCTAGTGTATGAGAGATCAATGTAGCACCTTGTTTTGGGTTACACCACTCCTTTGCTCTGTTTTACTTCCACCATTCTTTGCTTCCCAGTTAGAGTTCCAACATTGGTATCGTAGCCAGTTTTAGTTCCAACAATTGGTATCAGAGTCATAGGTTCGTGTCGGGCGTAGCGGAAGCAAGCTTACAGTGAATGCCCAAGATCATGTCGGCCGGAGTATCGTCGGGAAGCGGAGAACCATGTCGTCGACGAGACCGACAAGGGAGGGAATTATGACCCTCCAGTTCCCTTTTTGCTCACGAAGAGCAACTATGCGGCATGAGCAATCAAGATAAAGGTTTACATGAAGGCGCATGGTGTGTGGGACGCAATCGACTCGGAGGAGGCGGTCGACACGCGCAAGGATTAGATGGCACTTGCAGCCATCTACCAAGGCACGCATCAGCGAGGACACCGAAAGCACAAACTCTCAAGTGTGTCATTGGGGCACCTAAGGCTGCCATTTTAGTGCAGGGAGTTGCTGGAAGCAAAGCACCCAGAGCAAAAACACCAAGCAAACAAGAAGTGTAGGGAGACCATCAGGTAGATAGAAATGGGTGGTGAGGGATGGAGATAGAGATAGAGATGGATACTCACCCAATCACATGGCGCCCTCCAGCATGAACTGCATGGGAGACCAGGCCCATGAGGCCAATGGAGCCACCTCCATAGACCAGGTCTATGCCTCCCTCCACCTGCACGGCCAGGCCATACAAAACAAAAACGCCCGTCAGAAAATTCCAGTGTATTCACATCATCAGGTATTCAGGTAGTATTGAATTTCGATGCATGCAAGAGGCAAATGTTTGTGCGTTTGGGCAAGCAAGTGAGGTCACAGGGTCATGATGCCAACAATGGGAAAGGAAATGGCAAGGCCTTGCACCGCCTTTCGGCCCCGTGATGACGGAGGAGCAACTCGGGCAGTGTGTGGGAGATGGATATGTGCTACGTTACTGCTAGCTCCATGATTCATCGTGCCCTCTTCTCCCACTCTAACCATATGATCATGCAATTAGAGGGCTGCACACCATGACCACAGCAGTACACGACACACGTACACACCCCCATGAGGCCATGACATGACCTCCTCCAGGATACAGCTCATAGTCATCAACCCCCATGCCATTCTAACAGATTCAAAAAATCATGCGCCTCCACATCCCAACAAAAGCAATTGAAACGAATTCAATCAATTAGGAGTCCCTTTTTTCGTGAAATTTAACCTAGCTAAACCCCACCCATAAAATTAACCCCCAAAAGGATGGCGCGGGAAAGATAAAATAAAGAATCAGTTACCAGCTCCTTGCCGATCTCGACGGCGGCGTCCTGGTAACTGGCCTTCTTCCCCTTGGCGCTGCCGCAGTAAACGCAGATCCGCCGGAACCGGGACCGCCGCTCCGCCCCACCCTCCGCAGCTCCTCCTACCCCGCCGCTGCCCGACTCCGCCTCCAGAACTGCCATCTCCTCGGCCGCCGCAGCCCCGACCGTGAACGCCGCAACCGGCGATGGAGCCGCCGCGGCTGCCTCCGTTGTTATCCCCGCCGTCGGCGTCATGGCGACCGGACACGTACGGGTAGCAGCGGCGATCGTGCGTGGGTGCCTCCTCCGGTGGGCGGGTGGAGTTAGCGATGGGTGGGTGGTGGGCGAGAGATTGGAATCGGAGAAGAGGGGAGGAGGAAAGAGGAACGGGATACGCGGCACGAGCAAGACGCGAGAGCCCTCGTGGCCGTGGGCACTCCATTTATAGGCGTGCGTGTGCCCGGCCGTGTGCTACTTGCCTAGGGTGTTCTTCGTGCGACACGCTTGTATTGTAAGGCGCGCTCTCTCTCTCTCTCTCTCTCTCTCTTTTTCTTTTCGTTTTTTGCTTTTTTTCCCCCTCCCTCCCACTGATGCAGCATGTTATCATGATTATGTTACTTTTTGTATGATTATGTTAGTAAAAAAATTACAAAATTATTATATTACGAAAAATATTTATCATGACAAATCTAATGGTACTATTTACTCATAGCCAATCTAAATAGTTTTTCATATATTATTAATCAAAGTTCGATAAGTTTGACCACATGATGCTTTCTAAAACATCGTACATTTCTGAACGAATGAAGTAGCAGGGAAGTTTCCTAGCTAGGAGATGAAGCATATATTATATATGCATGATTTATTTCCTCTAATAACCCCCTTACATAATTTAGTACTGTGTCGTGAACAGGATATATAATTGAGTCATACTGGCATTATGGGCGGGTAAAGGCTCATGACCTGGGTTTGATTTCTGATGATACTCAGCCTTATCTCGCCAACTAGCGTGACGTAGTATATATCGCCTAACTTGGCATCTACGTGTATATTAATTATCAACTAATGCCTAATCCAATCGGCATAGATACGATACTGTGACCTCTCGGCCGTTGAGCTAGCTTTAGGATGACGATGATAATTAGCTCCGCCCTTCTCAAGGAATAAAACCTACATGTGTATTGACTTGGAACCAAAATATAAGCTTGTCTTTTTAATTTTTTAAAAATGATATGTGCTTGTACTTATGCATTTGACATGTAGTGTTAATTTCTATCTTGTTTCTCTTTTTTTTAGCAACCGCGCGTAAAGTCGTCGACTTTTATTATGTAATAGATGAGTTTATGTTAATTTCGATCTTATTTCTTTTTTTTTCTTAGCAACCATAAAGTCGACGGCTTTTATTATATAATAGATACTACTCACGGGTTTTCTTGCTAATTAATGGCGAGATTACACGAGATTTTGCGTGCGTCCTAAGTTATACACATGCATCGTGTTGATACTACTACTACACATGCAAACGAAATTCTCCGGTAGAAGACCCAACCAAAATGCATGATTTGCACTTCTAGAACACACTTGCTAGTTGCTAACACTTGTTTGCCCACTTCTTCTTCATCATCTTTAATTTAATTCGTAATTAGTTAAGTGTCTATGTGTTGCTTATGAATATAATAGTTTATCAATTAAAATAGATATAATATATCTCAATTTGTCAAGGCGTGTGGAGCAGAGCAGAAGAGCGGTGGCGTAGAGGAAGAAGTAAGACCCGTTCAAATCCGGCCGATGGAAGCGGCGACAGGGGAGGGGGCGGAGGCGCACATGGAGCAGAGCAAAAGAGCAGGGGTGGATGCGAGGGCGCAAAGGAGGAGGAAGCACGGACGGCGTCGCAGGTGATGTTGGGAGAGGAGGAGGAGGGAGCGGACGATGCGAGAAAATAGTTTACTGATACCGCGCAAAACCACTGCGGCAAGCGGCCTGCCACGCACGATGTCTTATCGCATGTGTATCCACCGCGGTGCCATTTTCGTTGGGAAAGACGTTAGATTTGCAATTTCATCGCCAAAACGAGCCCAAAAATTTCCACATAAGACTTGACTTGTGTAGTAGTAGTAATCCCGTTGTCCAACGTACGCTCAACATTTTTGAATCCAAGAACGAGCACACCACATGAAAAAACAAGTAATACACGAGGGCCATGGCCCATGTTATATACACGCTGATATCATAATTAATACCACTAGTAGTAGTTGTTTAATAGAGTAAAATAATGCTAGTCCAGGCCTCCAGGGCCAGTGGGTCGTCGGCCGGTGTAACTCCGGCGTCCCATTTCCCCTTTTTCTAATCGCTTGCTTCTCCATCCCAAACAAAAAAAAGATTGCTGCTAGCTGCGATTCTTTAATTATGCTCCCTAATTTGGTTGTTTAGTTTCTCCCTTCCCAATGCAACTGCTGCATGTCTCTGCATGATAAACACGTAAGTCCAAAGCTAAGCCCAGTTGGCTCGATTTGCTGATCATGGGGCTGTTTAGTCCGCGGTCTCGACGAACTAAGCCAAAATTTTGGCGTTATCAAAATTGGCGAGAGATTTCCTCGACTACGGATTGCCTAGGTGTGACATTGGATTTGCTTGATGTTACCGAACTTATGTTGGCATTACCAAATATTGATAATAGACCAAACGATGGTTAATTTCCGTTGACGTTATCAAAATTTGATTTGATTCACGTCGGTAACAAACCAGACGAGTCCCGGCTCGTTGTGCTCGCCGAGTGGCAGTAAACAATTAGTAACAGTGAATCCAAAATGGAAAGGTAGCTAGCACAAGAAAATTGAGGGAGTTGTTGATGCCATCTTATCCGAGCCATATATGTGACCACCGTGTTCTCACCTCGCATCGACGGTCCATCTCGTTGGCATTTGACTAACAAGGAAGCAGAAAGTAGCTTCAAGTCTTAATCACCAAGTAATAATAATTAAGCAAAACACAAGATAGCAAGGCACGTTCGTTCGCCTTGTAATGCATGGCATCAGCAAGTATATATATATCGATCTAGCAACCTTGGTAATTGGTATAGTTTACACCGCACGAGCTCACATGAATCGGCCAACGGGGTTTGCTTCTCTACACACCTCAGTTACGGATCTTAAAGCAAAATAGTTCATATTAAGGTGATTGCAGATCTATACCAACCTATAAAAATAAATAAAACTAAAGATTAGATATAGATATAGAGTTCAATAATAGGTGCGGGCAAGTCATTGATTTGATTTATTTATCTTAGGTTATGTATATTTGCTCCATCTGATATTAACTATGGTGCTTTAAGATTCGTTTTTTTAAAAAAGAAGAAGAGGTGTACCAAAGCATACAGATACATCCCATCTCTTAATTGTAATAGAGGAGATATTACTATCTAGCTACTGAGAGCTTCGCACAGCAACACAAACTCAGGGTGGCAATGCGGACGGGGGGTCTCGGGGCACCCCCGTGGACCCACCCGACCCGGCCCGATAGGGCTAGCTGCAGGGAGATGGCTCTGACCCGATCTCCGTCGGGATTAACCTATATGGAATTCGTCATAAAAAGAAAAACATATATGTGTTGAATCTTGAACTGTCACGTCTCTTAGTCAACTGTCGTAACTTGTCAGATACGCTAATAATCACTCTTACGTTAGTCACATGAAAAAATGTCATATCTCCTGACCAGTTTGTTGGTTGGGGATAGCCCAAAACCGTATAGCTGATCGTGTGGTTGTCCATGACTGGTCGTCTCATGACTCAAACTGGTATGCGATTAGTTTGGCTGTAATAAATGCGATTAGGCTTCCTTTTAACACTGGTAGCAAGTTTATAACCGTTATAAAAGTGAGCCTCCAATATGTAAACATACTTTTATAGAGGGACAATGATATGGCTCAGACGTCCGGACGGTTTCCTTCGCGCCACCCGAAAAATTGAACAGCCGCGCTGCTGTCCGCTCACTGCGAACAGCCGCCCGCGTCGCTACGTGCTGCTGCCCTACGAGCAGCCGCCCATGCTGCTGCCCGTTAAAGCATGTGCCATGCATGCAACTTATCTAGCAGCCAATTGCTGCTAGCTATTTCACATATTTATGCACTATGCAATTAACACACACATATACATTTAATATTTATTTAGCAAAGGGAGAGAAGAGGGATTAAAACCTCGATTCCAATCCTTAAATTTAGTAACCATCATACTAGAACTTTTAATACTAGAATCAATCTAATAAATTACACAGGCCATAAAAGACCACCCAATAATGCGGTCGATGACTTTCAAACGATATGAGTTTAACTAGTGTGACAATGCGACTCTAATATGCACCGATAAAAAAGTGACATCAGATTGTTTATCTTTCGTGGAGGACCAACCGATGGCCTCAGCGTCGTCCGTCAACCTTGTTCGGGGGATGTCGCAACTATTGTCTTAGGATGTTGCAACCGTTGTTTGAGGATGTTGCAACCATTGTCGTAGGATGTTGCAATCGTTGTCCGATGATGTTGCAACCGTGTCCGGGGGATGTTGCAACCATTGTCTTAGGATGTTGCAACCGTTGTCCGGGGATGTTACAACCGTTGTCCGGAGATGTTTACAACCATTGTCCGAGGATGTTTCAACCGTTGTCCGGAGTTATTGCAACCATTGTCCGAGTATGTTGCAACCATTATCCTAGGATGTTGCAACTATTGTCCTAAGATGTTGCAATCGTTGTCTGTAGATGTTGCAACCATTATCCGAAGATGTTACAACCGTTGTTCTAGGATGTTGCAACCATTGTCCGTGGATGTTGTAGCCGTGTCCGGGAGATGTTGCATGCAGCGACGTACTTCTTTGCGATGTTGCATCTATATATAAAAAAAATGTTGCGATCCGTTGAAAAAATATTGCACCCATAAGAAAAAAAAATGTTGTATACTGTTCACAAGGATGTTGCAATTTTTTTGACGTATTTTTTTTCCCAGATGGTTTGTTTTTTGAACAGATTTGTGTTGTGTCACTGTACTTGGAAGCTAGCGTGGTGCGGTGCTAGTATCACCCAAAATAAAAGCAAAAGAAGATGACCTGGGCGTCCGATCATTCAGACGTTCGCGTGCTAGTTAATCACATACGACTCCTGGTCGTACATGCATACGACTCCTATTCGTGCTTTTAGTTGACACGTACATATTAGCAACTCGGGCGTCCGATCTTAGCCTCCAAATAGGACGTCCGGGCACTAGTATCACCCATCTCGAGCGTAGATGACAAGAACCAATCAATATTTGTTTAGCCCTCCTTTTCACCTTCGCCCGGCAACATCATGATACAAGGAACTACTAATCTAGTATATCATCCGTAAGTAATAGATGTAGGAATGCACATCTATGCATGCACTGTTTCTTCATCTTTACTATAGAGAGAATAATTGAGAACAAGCTTGCTTGCTTGCGGTTGCAGACGATGCCCACACACCGACGTCAAGAGGAAGGCGCAAATCCAGTATATATACGACATGTATACGTCACGCCCAGGCGTCCGATTCCTAAGCTAAAAATCTGACGTACGGCTGCTAGTTGCTCCCTTTATAGAGACTTTGGCTTTAACTGAAAAAGTATATACGATGCAGAATTCTCGTCATAACTCGCAAGGTTCTTCTTGCCTTGCTCTCTACGAGTCGAGACGACCAAACGGAGGAGGCGAGGCGGGCGGGCATGGGCACCGTCCGATCGATCGTGGATGGGAGATTGGCCATGGATCTTTTTCGCAGACCGGTGCGCGTTTCTTCTCACGAACTGGGCCTCCATCGTAGGCCACTTTTGCTCGGCCGCGTCCTATTTCCATCGTCATACCACGAGCCTTCTCAACTCAGTTTTTACTCACTTTCTTCCGGCTTATCTTCTCCCTCGTACCTCAACCACATGCATAGATACACACACGATGGACACCGGATCCAAAGTCGTTTTGAGCTGTCTGAAATCATGTCCATCGAGGTGTCATTTGAGCTTGCAGAGTTGGTCTGCCCCATGGGGTTAGCCTCGGTGTTCCGGCCTCCATTTCCGGCTCCTTGAGTTGGGTGGTAGTTCTGAAGGCTCCGGCGGACTGGACTCGACAGGGCATTTGAGAATATGGTGGTATTCTTTGACTGTTCGTTGTTGCTGGCCCGAGGAACGAGCCCAGATGCCTGACCATACCAACCAGCTGAGAGTTGGCAGCTCGAATTGGCAAACCACCCTGCACTTTGAGTTTGAGGATACTGTTGTTCTCTTGGGGCTGCATGTGCATCACTGCCTCCGTAGTCCATCTCGTGCTGCAGAACAAGTTGGTAAAACATACAAGATTTTGTCACCAATTCACCTAGATGCCTAAAAAATATAGAGTTTATTATGTCATTAAGCAGTTCAAAAGTTTAAAGTCCTCTGCCATGCGCTGTACATTGTCAAGTTCACAACACTTGAGAATGATAAACCCAACGCAGCCCTGTACCCAATTCAAGCTATATCTGAACTGGAGATTTGCTCTAGTGAGATAGAGATGTTAGAGATATTTTTCACTTCAGCTCTTGATTCAAATTGTGCACCATCACATATTCACATGGGCATCTAAAGGACATGAACTAAATGAGATCAAGCGCTGGTGTAAGGTATACAACTAATTCAATTCACAATTGAATCCAACGCATTTGTTCACTTTGGTCTATCATTCTTGTACCTGTATATGGGTCATTATATCAGCTACTGCCAGCCTCCACTCTTCCTCGTGCTTCCTCAGGATCCACTGGTAGAGCTTCTCCTGCATTGGCAACGTGAGAATCCGGTAAGTACAAGCTCGAGCAAGTCTATTCCGCTTGTATTTCGTATTCATCCACCGTACGCTGTATGCTCGGATGCTGATTACACGCTAATTATATAGCGCTGATGCATCATGCATGGGGAAGGCAGGAACCAGAGCTATATGACGCCCAATCAGCATGCAAAGCAGCAATTTGACTGAAAGCTAGCTGTTCAATGAATTGCTTCCTCCGGTTTAAAAAACAAATCGTTTTGGACATCCACGCGGCTCTTAAAATACAATTTTGATCACTAATTACTATTATAATATATTTATAAAACCTCAGTAAAATTATAATATAACAAAAGTACTTTTCGAGACGAATATATACATACAATTTTCATGTATCCAATCTAAATATTTAAAAACATACCGATAGGTAAATGTGTCAATTTCCTCTTCTCAGTGCCTCCTTTCTTCTTCCCTCGATACGCCGCATCTCTGCACCTTTAATTCGTCTTTCTCGCTCCTCAAATTAATCTTTAATCACGTCAGCTCGCCAAGCAAATCTCTCTCTCTCTCTCTCTCTACGAATAATCAGAGAAATATCTTCTATTCTATTTGAACAGCCGTGCATCGCTGTTCACGCTCATTTGAAGTTGCAGCAGTACCATTCGAGCGTAACTAAGGTACGGCACCAGTACTAACACGGAGTAACCGTAATGATAAATAAATACTAGGTACTATGTACTAGAGTGCAGTGCCCGTAAGTGAAATTGTACTGAGTAAAATCGCCAGCGAAGATTGATTTGAACCAGAGAGAGAAGAGACGAGCCCTGCTCCTGCTCCTGCTCCTGCTCCTGCTCCTGCTCCTGCTCCTGCTCCTGCACTGCACGCCGTAGAAGAAAGTACCTCTGACCTGGAGCTGGAGGGGAGGAGACCGCGCGATCAAAGTCTAGAGCCGCCGCTGAAGGTTGCATTTTGGTTGTGTCGTTGTCGGGACGACTTGTTTTTTGAACGGGAAGAGCAGCAAGAGTTACGTACTTGCTTTCGTCTTTAATTTTTCACATCGTTTTCTACTCATTTGCCACTGGAACTTGGCTGACAATGAACGCTGGCGACATGATCGGGTGACTTTGTGTCAATCTCCTATTTTCGGTGCCTCCTTTCTTCTTCCCTCGGCATGCCGGATCTCTGTCGTATTTATAAAACCCGGTTTGACCCGACGGTTGAACCGGAAAAACTTGGGCCTAGAGGCTTTGTTGGGCCGATCGCACTCACAAGACCAGAGATGCAATTGACCTGAGAAAACCCGTCTGACCCAGGCAGGTTTTCGACGACTCAGCTGACCCTGCGGGGTTTTGCTCATGAGATCAATAGACAAGAAACTTGTCAATTGAAAGAGTTTTTTAAGACAAAGTTGAATGGCATATTAGTACTTTGGGTGTTTTCTAGGGTCTCAGTAGGAAGTGGGAATTCTCTTGTGAAATTGGCGGCTTCATATAAATTTTTTTATTATCTTTCTCACTCTTTCATTCTAGCCGTCAACTCCTTTTTGTTATCTTCTTAGCCCCCCTCCCCTCCCCTCTTGGTTTGCTTGTCTCTACTCTTTAGCCTCTAGTTAAGATGTAAGTGCTAGGCTTGTACATTTCTATTCCCATTCATAGATTAATATAGTTATATCTAAGACGTATATTGTAAGATGTGCGTTGACAAATTAATGTATTAAGCTGAACTCTGTAGTGCGCATATATTATTTGAATAAACCCTACATATACAAGACATTACGTGCAACCCTAGAAATTTTATAGGAATAGATCCATCCCCACGGATATTATAACCGTGTGTTATACCCCATATGTTTGTTATGGCTCCACAACAGGAAAACTTCACTTAGAAACTACATAAATAATCTTCAGTGGGCAGGCCCAAGTGCACTATGGTAAGGTCTAAGTTGGCAATTTATGTGTTAAGCCAAACTTTTAGTGCATCTAGATGCGAGAGGAATTAGAGCGTATTTAAACATATTCATTCAAAGAAGAAAAATAGACTAGAACATGAATGATTTGGTTTATGTGTGAGCGTATGATGTTCCTCTTTATCTGACTTAATTTGACTTAATTTGTTGTTCATAATTAAAATTCTTTAATTATTAATGTCTTTTGTGTGTCGTTGATTTTTTCTCTCTAATTTGTGCGATATATATATATTAAATCTAAAAACATGAGCTCCAACCATTGATCCACCAGTCCGATCATCGGTTCTGTGACCCGAGACCTCGATCTGATCGATGACCGGTCCGGGTTCCGTAACCATGATCCCCGCACCTTTAATCCGTCTTTAAATTAATCTTCAGTCACGTCAACTCGCCAATCAAATCTCTCTCTCTCTCTCTCTCTTTACAAGTAATCAGAGAAATCTTTTCCGTTCTATTTGAACAGCCGCGCATCGCTGCTCACGCTCATTTGAAGTTGCAGCAGTACCATTCGAGCGCAGCTAAGCTACAGCACCAGTACTAACACGGAGTAATCGTAATGATAAATAAATACTAGGTATTAGTGTGCAGTGCACGTAGAATTGTACTGAGTAAAATCGCCAGCTACAGTACTCGGGAGGGGACCACGCGATCAAAGTCTAAAGCCGCCGGTCGCGCGCATCCGACGGCCCACGGTTCGTCAAAACCCGTGCCGCACCCTCGAGATCCGCACCCCACCACCTGCGGAGCCCACGTGCCCGCCTCCCTTTCCGTATGACCCACCTGTCAGTAACACGCCTAGTCCACGGCTATTCCCAAAGCCAGCTGCCTCCTCCTCCTTTCTCTTATTTTTATTTTCCGCTTTTACTTTCTTACTGCTCCTTATTTTCTTCCGCCATTTCCATCTCTCTCGCATCCGAGCTCGGCTAAGCTTCTCCCCTCCAACTCCAAGGTCTTCTTCCCTTTCTCGGGGCTGCCAGGGTTGTTTCGATCGCGTGCTCGCTTCGACCACCGCCGACTCCCTGAATCGGAACGCGTTTCATTCTGCTCCCAGGTTTGATCCGGCCGCCCGCACGCTCTTCCCCTGAATCTTTGGACCTTCTTTTCTGGCAAACCTGTCGGCCATTTCTTCACGGGATCCATGCTATACATTCTCTCTTCGTCCTTTTAGTTGCTGGGGTTGGTCAATGCGTCGGTTATTTTAGCTTAATCAAGTGCTTGGCTGGTAGATCTGTGTACAAGGCTGTTTCTCTCCATCTCTCTACTTAGAGCACCACTAGCATCTTCTTGGTTACGACGTGGGCTTCAAATGTGGAGTTGTATTTGGATATGAGTAAAAGCTGGGGTTATTTTTGGATGCGTGGGATATTTCGGATGCAATGGTTGTAGACTTGTAGTACGAGCCAAACAAGATGCCAGTGCCAAGATTAGGTGCAATTTTAGGCCTTTTGTGTGTATTATGAATTCATGATGTTTTGAGGACTACATAATCGGTTCAGATAGGCAGGGAACTGTAGATGCAAGTATGATTGGTGGGGGAACCTAATATTAACTGCAGGTAGCAACCAATAATTGCGCGCAGTTCTTAATTTGGAAAAATGTGTTTTGATCAGCACTGTATCAGAAGAGAGATGTGAACGAAAGGATTGGTCCCTTAATTGTCTAGTTCGTGGTATCAGATCACTAACACGCCGCTGATCACTTAAATGGAATGGTGCCCTGCTCACCTAGCCTACTAGAAGAGCATTAGTCGTATGGATATCGATTTCAAGTTCAATGCGTGGTTATCCTGATGTGTGTTTGATTCATTTTGCAGAATGTTCAAGTAGAAGCTGAAGATACACTGCTTTAGTACATACTATTTCGGCGGTTAGGTTTTCTGGATCAAATTGGCCGCAGTATTTTATTCATGGTGGCTGGATGAGCAGCTGAAATGCTACTGGCTGTGGAGGGTGGAGGTTTTTTCTCGTCATCTGCATCAGGGTATAGCCATGGCCTTGCTCTCTTGCTGCTTGGACGGAAAGGTGAAGAGAAGCCTGTCAAGGTATCAACGTGGAATCATTATCGACTAGTCGATCGAGAGACTGGGCATGAGAGCCAGGTGGCTTCAAGGAAAAATGATGTTCCTGGTAAATGCGCTTCCTTTATCTGCTTTGGCTGCACACCTGCGAGGCTTGAGGGGGCATCTCCTCCAAAATTGAGTTCAGGTAACACTCCTGGGGACTCATCAGAACAATCATCCAGTTCAACAAACAGGAAAGCAGTAACTGATGGTTCCATCAACGGAAGTGGGAGAAAAGGGTGTCTTAAAAGCAACTTAAAAAGGGATTCTTCAGAGCGTTCTATAGTAAGTGATGGTGAGGAGCCGCGTGAGTCGCTGGAAGAGGTGCAAACCTTGAAAGCTGGTATGGAACGGAGAAAAGTTCAATGGACTGACACATGCGGGAAGGAACTTTTCGAGATAAGAGAATTTGAAACAAGGTACTGTTTCTAATTTGTACAAGCACTAGTTTTGTTTGCACGTATCAGATTAATGTCCATAGTTAGTAAATAAAATTTCTTACTGTTCCTACAGTCATGAAAAGATGCCAGCTTCAACTCATCAAAGAAGCTCCCAGACAATCTTGAGTATTCCAGCTTTAGTGTTAACACCATGTATTTCTTGTGATCTTTTCTCTGGCTGAATGATCTGTTTCTTACTAATATGAATCATTAATTCCTTATGAAACTGGGAATGTTTAAAT
Organism: Ampelocalamus luodianensis; assembly: GCA_036346255.1. Taxonomy (NCBI): domain Eukaryota; kingdom Viridiplantae; phylum Streptophyta; class Magnoliopsida; order Poales; family Poaceae; genus Ampelocalamus; species Ampelocalamus luodianensis. Next base: position 631,320 of record CM070626.1, read on the forward strand.
TTATTGGGAATTAATGCGAATGTGCTTCCATCGTCGTTCTGATTTGCTCACATTTATTCACATGTTGAATTTTGCTCCAAGTTCTGGCATTGGTGGCTTCAAGCTGACTGTCTACACTACACATTGAATATATACTGCTTGCACAGTTACTTGTTTTGGATGTAGTAGTGTTTATCTGATTGTTGAAGTTATGTTTCAACAGCGATGAACTGGAAAACGAACGTTTCAGGAAATGTGAGTGTGTGATTCAGTAACTTCCATCTCTGCACAGCGTCCTCGACTGAGACAGTGCTTCATGGGACTTTGAAGCTCTCTGGTTGGTCTGGTAGACACAAGACGCACGCCCTGCTGCTAGCTTCCCGCCGCTCAAACGGAACGGATAGTCGAGTCGAGGGGGAAGTCTAGGGAAATATGTTATTATTTTGTACGTTGCAAGTCCATTGTTATTATTCGTTGGGTTCTCATTTTCAGCTAGTCCACATGATATTTAGGGTTACAGTTTTGTCATGGTTGACCACTTGTACTCTTTGTTCCCTCCTTTGTTATTTGCCCATTTTTGCTATGGCTGGCGGATGTTGATTTCTTGTTACCGTTCTGTTCCGCTGGTGATATAATGATGAAAGATGCTATCTTTTTTTTAGAGGATGAAATGTGCTACTTTTTTTTTTCACAGAGAGATGATTAATTACAATGGTGCTTGCGGTGGGCCGAACGGTGATGAAGGCTCAGTAATCATGGGCTTCTTTCAGGAAAACTTGAGCCAACGCTGCTTCCGTGAAGCCCGTAGAAACAGCCCAGGTCCCTGATTGCGAAAGTACACACGTCCAAGAAAATCTATACATACCAGCTAAGCGCTTAGGGAGGATCGAGCATAGCTCGGTTGGCTGGCCTCGCCGACGAGCGGGCAGTCCGTCTGGGATCGATCCGAAGTTCTCTTACCAAAAATCATTTTGGTGGTTTAATTAGTACATGTACATATGGGTGCGTTTAGTGATCAAAGCGTGTGTCTGCGCTTCGTGGGGTTCAGCCTTCGCTCTAGATTAGGTATATGTTAAAGACGCACTCATATGCGTGTGCGTGTGCGTGAGTGACGTTCCGTGTGTACTCTAAAAAAACTAAGCGCTAAGTATCCGTACGTTTGCTACGAAGGGTGAGCTCCGTTGAAGCCCAGAGAGATCCATTGGCTAACCAAAAAGAATCAGTAGTAGTCTCCATGAGATCGAGGGAAGAGCGTTGTGGAGGAGGTTAGAGGGGAGAGCCGTCATTGTTGTAGACATACTATAATTGATGGCGCCTTTGACGTGCTTAATGCTAGCATAGTGCCATCGGATCACTAATCCAGTGTCCGATCTCGGGTCTGCTAAACCAGCGTCCCGGCCCCAGTCGTTGGGCCGCTAACCCGCAAGCCCAACTACAGAGCAACAACCAAAGGGTCTTGGGCCATTTCCCCACCAAAAAACTATCCTGATAGGTGGGTGTACTCTCACTCTTATAAATCGTGTTCTGTCTCCCTGCCACAGCCGATGTAGGACTCTCCCAACAATTTCCCCCTCACACATCGGGTGTGCTCCTCGGCAACCGTGAGGCCTAAGATATATCCGGATACCTGGGCTCTGATACCTGGGCTCTGATATCTGGCAACAAAGAAAACTAAGAATAATTAACAGGTTTTGAGAGAAGTTCAGAGAGCCCCTTATCAAAAGGAAACCTTTATCCACTTCCATGGACTAATCTGTTGGTCCATGGCGCCCATCTGGCTCTAACTCCAAAAGCTTCAGTAGCAACCTTCCCAATTGCTCTAGCGCCCTTGAGGAGCTCCTCCTGCTCTTCCTCCTTCTATAATTTAGACCAAAATTCAATCCAATGACAAATAATATGAATCACTGAGATAGGTTCCACAGGCTTTTTTTTGGAAACACGTTGAATTGCCTACTTTCCATATGCTCTACAAAATGACTGTTACACCAACCAACACCAGCTTCCTGGTCTTCCTAGCAAACCTCCCTACCCATGTAGAGAATAAACGGTCACTATCTGCTGGGGGCTAGGTAGGCCAAAAGTACAACTCATGATATTCCAAATATATCTCACCAAAAGACACATCAAGAACAAATGATCAATGCTTTCATTCGCCCCACAAAATATACATTTTTTGTCACCCACCCAACCCGTGTGGAGAAGATTGACTTTGGTCAAAATGCTTCGCTTCATCACTAACCAAAGGAAAATTTTAAGCCTTAGGGTTAGTTTAACACCCCAAATGAATTTATGTGGGAAAGCAATACTCTGCACCCTTAGAAAATTGTAAAAAGATTTAACTGAAAAGGTCCCCGAAGGAGACAATGGCCACATTAATCTATCACATTCCTCCTTCAGAATCACACTATTGCAATATGTTATAAGCATATTCCACAGAACAAGCCCTTCTCCACACACCAACCTTCTGAATTTGATGTTTTTATAGTTGTGCTCAAGGGCTTTTGCTACAGAGATATTTTTGGAGATAGTAATATTGTATAATCTTGCATACTTTACTAAGAAAAGGCACATCCCCAAGCCACAGATCCTCTCAGAATCTGATTCTAGTACCATCTCCCAGTATTCTCTTGCAACAAAGACAAAAAAATACCACTTACCCCTAAAACACTTTTCCAGAACCAAGAATCCCCCACCTTAGGCCTCACATGAGCCAACGTGCTCTTACTAAGGTATTTTCTTCTAATCATCTCTTACCATTGACCATCCTCATTCTCCAACCTCCAAAGCCATTTACTCAGCAAGGCTGAGTTCATATCTCCCACATCTAGGATATCCAATCCACCCTGATCTTTAGGCAGACATATCATTGGCCAACAAACCAAATGATATTTTTTTCCTACCTCCATCTGACTTCCATAAGAACCTGGATCTAAAAAGGTCCATTCTTTTCCTGACCCCCACAGGGAGCTTGTACAGAGACATCATATACAGAGGTAAACTGCTAAGAGAGGAATTCATTAACACCAACCTCCCCCCTATTGATAAAAGTTTCCCCTGTCAGCAGCTTAGTTTATGTTCAACTTTGTCCTCTATCCTTTTCCAATCCAAAATTTTGACTTTCTTTTTATCCGCAAGAATGCCCACATATTTGAGAGGTAAATCACCAAACTTACATGTGAGGATTTCCTCATAAACTCCCTGCCTCATTCCTGCTGATCCAATACAACAAATTTCACTTTTAAGAAAGTTGATTCTCAGTCCTGATACTTGCTCGAATAGACAGAGGATAAACTTCAATTTTTTTTTTTGCACTCTCTATGTCGACCTGAACACAAAAAATGGTATCATCTGCATATTGCAATATTACTAGACCACCATCAACTAAGTGTGAATTCAAACCTTTAATCAGCCCCAAACCTTGAGCTTTCTTAACTAAAAGAGCTAAGATGTCCCCCACGAGATCAAACAACAGAGGCGAAAGAGGATCGCCCTACCTGAGACCTTTGTAAGTTCTAAAGTAGTGCCCAAGATCATTATTGACTTTAACACAAACTCTCCCACCACTAATTACCTTTAAGATCCGATCAATCCATTGAGATGGAAAACATTTCATGTTAAGAGTCTTATAAAAGAAAGGCCATTTCAGTTTATCATAAGCTTTTTGAAGTTGACTTTGAACAGGATCCCTAACTTTTTCTTTCTATGTAATTCATGTAAGGTTTCATGAAGAGTTACCACCCTTTCCATGATAAATCTTCCTTTTAGGAAAGCTGTTTGAGTTGAGAGAATTAATTTATCTACCACTCTAGCCAGTCTGGCAGCAAGTACTTCTGTTAGAATCTTGTAGCTAACATTTAATAGGCAAATAGGCCTATAGTTCTGGATTCTATGTGCATTCTTCTCTTTTGGAATCAAAGAGATCATGTCATAGTTAAGTCTAGAGATATCCATCTTTCCAGCAAAAAAATCATCCAGCATATCTTTGATATCAGCCTTCACCAAAGGGCAGAATCTCTAATAGAATTCTGCTGGAAATCCATCTAGCCCAGAGGTTCTATTCTCCTCCATGGAAAAAAAAATAGCCTCTCTCAGCTCTTTCGTGCTGAGATTTTGAGTCAATGACAACTTGTCCTGCTCATTCAGCCGAGAAATGTCCATCATATTCAACTGGATACTAGTGTTCTCTGGCTGCCCAAAGAGCTCTTTATAAAAGTTAGTAATGTAAAGGAGTAATTCCCTCTCACCCTCAATTACTCCCTCCTCCTGATGGAGTGAAAATATGGAATTTTTCCTATGTGTTCCGTTTTCTTTAGCATGAAAGTATTTAGTGTTATTATCCCTTTCTAAAATATTTTTTCCTTTAGATCTTTGAAACCATTTTAATCCCTCTTCTTTTAGGATGTGAGCCAATTGAGCATCCAACCTAGACTTATAAGCTCTATTGGTAGTATCCATCCCATCGTACGTGCCATAGCGAGCGGCAAATATCCCAGTGGCGCCAGTGCCACACGTACAGGCTGATGACCACCACAATCAGCCTTTATGATGGATCGAATGGGCGTGCAGCATCGATTCTCTCCTGTGTCCCAGTCAGGTGATTGGATGCACAAATTCCACTTGGCATTCTACAGTGGCCATCACTGTTCATCGAGATTCCTCTGCCGGCAAATCTGGCATGACAAGCACGGGCCTCCCTGAGGATGAAATGTATCCCTCGGACTCGGATACCTAGCTTATATTATATGGAGCAGTAGCACGCAATGCATCGTGTGGTTTCAGAGCTCGGAGAACCAAGAGCAGGCAAGAATGATACGGCTCCTCCTCCTCCTCGTTCTCGTTCTCACTCACGTCGCGCAGTAGCCAGATGCGTGCACGAGATGCGGATGTATTGCCGCCTACAGAAAGCTAGCTGGAGCTGCACAGCCAGTGGCACGAGATGTAGCGGCAGTATACATCAGTGATACTGGCTCTCAGACTGCGAGCTAGCAGGGACAGAGACCGAAAACATTCTTCGCTGGACGGACGATGGACGTCGGCCTCGGCCGGCGCTGGGAATCAATGGATGAATTATTCTTCGCCGGACGGACGAGGGACGTCGGCCGGCGCTGGGAATCAATGGATGAATTAAGCAACACAAGAGTGAAGGCGACGCAGGTTTGATTCCGCGTGTCGACGACGCAGTGAACCGTGCCTGTGCGTGCGCGGCACAAGTGGAGAGGCGATGCTAGCTCCCATCGAGTAGTACTCATAGGAGTGTGTTTTATTTCCTTCCCCTATTTGTCACGCTGTTGATTTGTAATAGCAAAAATAGCCTTCGCTCGCACGCAATTGCAAAAATAACACCGTAAAAAGCTAGACAAGACATGCAGTTAGCGTTCTCAGACCGCGGCAAGAATACGTGCAGGTTTCTACCGCTCGTCCGATGTGTGAAGTAGAAAGGAAGCAGCCATGCACTACAGTGCTAAACACTGCAGCACTACAGTGCTAGATGACGATGCGCTACAGCGGCATGTCTTCTACCGTGATCCGGGAGAGCGGTAGGTGACTTACTCAGCCTTTCGCAGTGTCATTTTTACAATTATGTGTGAGAAAATACTACTTTTGCTATTATGAATAAAAAAAAACATGTCAAATCAGCCGACTCTCAGCGACAGTAGCAGCTTGCAAAGTTGCAATCCAGCGTCCATGTCTCGCGCTCCTCTGGCATTTACGTAGAACGTACAGGAGTAAAGGAGATGATTTTGAGGCATGCGTATGTGTGGATTGATGCATTCGCACGGCACGGACACATGTACGCGCGTCATCGCCGCCGGCGAATAACTAGGCCGTTTCTTTCTGCCCGTACCTGCTTGACACCTGACCTCCACGGCGGAAGGCCAATGCAATCTTTCCACATTGTGATCCGGCGCATGCAGCTCCAGCTGTCCCTGCGAGCGAACAGTGAACCTGAGTGGTTGCAATAGTTCCTAGCTACCTTCCAGATTTTGTTTGACATTGCAGCCTGGCTTGTTGGAGCAAGTCCATCTGTTTATGCTTCTTTTTCCCCTTCTCTTTTCTAGCATGCATGGTGATCTCGGTCAGATTCCTTTTGCATTGTGCAAAGCTTTGTATTTCTCCAACCTATCTGTCTACTTCGTAGTGCTCAAAAGGCCCTACGTATTCAAGAAAATCAGGAGCGGAACGCGAGGATCTTTCGAGCAGAGCTGAAGACACCTTTGGACTTGGTATGGCTAATCAAAGGGGAGGTCTGGAACTCATCAGTAGTCTCGTTTCAGTGCATGCTGTGAAGGACGCTCGCCTCATACGAGCTCTCCTTGTTGTAATCTTCAGTCAACAGCCTTTCTGTCGACTCTTTGCTTGTAAACTTCTTTAATCTTAATACAATTCGGTCGGGTTTCTTCAAAAAAGATTCGCATCCATCGGGAAAAAAGAGAGTAGTATATGGCGTGTGCACTCCTGATTATTGCTTGTAAGATTGTGATTTCCTTATTCAAAAGAAGAAGAAGAAACTCCGGATCATGGCTGGGCGTAGTTACCTTGTAAAATTAGTTACATATAGGCCGTCTCACATCGATGATCAGTTCGTCAGCGTCTCGGTCAAACCTAGCTAGCTGTATCAAATTGGCCCATGCCGGATAATATAAGAAGAAGAAGAAGAAAAGACTTGTAACATGCTAACACCATGCGTCTGTGACCTCAGCTAGACCTGTTCAGGGTGGCCCGAGCTATTGTGGGTGGGGCTTGGGAATCAGTTTTTGGCCCAAAAGCCCGAGAAATAGGATAAAAAAATAAAAAACTATTTATTTTAATTCTGGAAGTGAATTAAATATTGTTTTTATTCCAAAAATAATTAAAATAATACTTTTAAATAAAATAAAAACCCAATTTCGAGTCAGGCTCGGGCCTGTCGGCATTTGAACATGTCTAACCTCGGCAGAGTTCAATGACTGAAAACATGCATGCCTAGATCATTTTGTTTTTTTGGTGAAATCATGTCTTAATCGTTACTACTCCCTGCTAATGCATACGCATTTGCTTAGCTTGTGATTTTTGGTAATATTCGGTGACATCTCTAGCTAGCTAACTGCCCGATGGTGGATGCAAGATTAAATAGTCGCACTGTATGGTAGTACAAACAAATTAGATTGGCCCCTCTGTTAATCTGGCAGCCATGACTCGTGACTCGTATGATTGCAACACAAAGGCCGGCCTGCACTACTTCAATGCTGGAAAAGTTAAGTTTTGGAGGCATTCGATGGACAACAACTTGGCAACTTGTGGGAGGAGACAGACAGACGACTTCCTGCATGTTCTGTCCAATCCTATTTTTTGTGGCTATGAAATTGTCTATATAGACTCTCATCTGAACACAACAACTTGATAGCTAGGATAGAAAATATACTCCATTGAGCAGACATCAGTGATGTGCTTATCTTCTTTGTCTAATCAAAGAAACCTTTGGACTTGGTATGGCTAACCAAAGAGGAGGTCTACTGGACTTGGCGAGCAGACGGCCTCTTAATTTGAACCGATGGAATCAAACTCATCAGTAGGCTCGTTTCAGTGCATACTGTGGAGGACGCTCGCTTCATACGAGCTCCCCTTATTGTAATCTTCGGTCAACAGCCTTTATGCCGACTCTTTGCTTGTAAACTTCTTTAATCTTAATACAATTCGGTCGGGGTTGTTCAAAAAAGATTCGCATCCATCGAAAAAAAGTAGTATATGGTGTGTGCACTTCTGATTATTGCTTGTAAGATTGTGATTTCCTTATTGAAAATCGGTAAGGGGTTCCCCCTTACTCTTATTCAAAAGAAGATGAAAAAACTCCGGATCATTGCTGGGTGCAGTTACCTCGTAAAATTACTTACATATAGGCCGTCTCACATCGATGATCAGTTCATCAGCGTCTCGATCAAACCTAGCTAGCTGTATCAAATTGGCCCACGCCGGATAATAGGAGGAGGAGGAGAAGAAGACGACGACGACGACGACGAAGAAAAGAAGGCCGGCCTGCACTACTTTAATGAGGGAAAAGTTGAGTTTTAGAGGCATTAGATGGACAACAACTTGGCAACTTGTGGGAGGAGGCAGACAGACGACTTGTTGCATGTTCTGCCCAATCCTCATTTTTTGTGGCTATGAAATTGTGTATATAGACTCTCATCCGAACACAACAACTTGATATATTCCACTGAGCAGACATCAGTGATGTGCATATCTTCTTTGTCTAGATATATTAGGTTGCGACTCTAGAAACTTGTATCTTGACTTGAATAACCCTTTTTATTCAACTTTAAAAAAACTTAATGACCACTTTATCAGTTAGTTAATTGGTCATATGTAATTATGAAATGGAAGCGTGTATTATGTGTAGAAAACAAAGTAATGTGTGCAAGGTCTGGCGAAAATCAAGTCACCAGCAATTATGCACACACGCGTGAGCGTGAGTACAGGTGGTACAACAAAGTAATGTACCATGTTGTGTCTGTAACTACATGCCATTGTCTAACGGTACACTTAAACCCTAGTGCAGAGGATCCATGGAGCTAGTTATGCAGTTGATTAACTCCAAATTAACCAATAGTTGCTTGGTTGTACAAATCAACCTTAGTGCATGATATTATCTACAATATATAATTTGGATGTATGAAATGGTATGAGTAAATTTATCATAAAAATATTTCTACAACAATACACTATACTTTGACAACTTTTTCCGAAAACACAATGATAAAATTTAGTACTTCCTTTGTAGAGAGAGGAATATAGAAATGCATGTGGACGATGGATGAATATGAATGACTTGGTACCTACCACTCCTGCCACACGACAAAGCAGCACTTTCCCGTCGAGTGAAATTGGAATCTATCCGTTCTGCACCGGAGATGATCCTAGACTCCCACTTTCTGGATGCTAGCGCCCTGTCCCCTTCTTTTCTTTTCTTTTTTTTCTTTTAGCAGACAGAGAGGTGAACATGACTAGGACGAATCCAAGCTAAACTTTAGAGATATACAGAACACCGGGTTTCAATACCATTCTAGTTTATCAAAACTCATATACGCATAGGTGTACACCCCGTAGTTCATGTCGAGTTTTCGGCCGTATTGGCGGGCGTGCATAGGGGTGAAACCGCAAAGCGGCTGTGCGATGGAGGAGCCTTCCGCACGGTGGCCGTGCGGTGGCCACCTTCCGTACTCTCACGCTGTAAGTTCAATAAACCATATCCACTCTACATTCATATGGTGATATGTACAATGACACCCGATCGATTTCGTTCTGGATCCGTCGTAGGACATGCCGGAACTGTATCATACATATTACGTGTGCCAAATTAATTAACGATGGAGACACCAACGATATTCTGGAAACCTCTTACTTACAAATATGGGCACACCGCGCGCGCCTTTTGCCAGATCGATGGCGCGAGCAGCTCGCAAGACGGAGATGCGGTGGTACGCGAATGCGAGGGAGGTCGGGTCCGGCGAGAGAGTAACCGTGGTGCTCGCCCACGGCTACGGGGTGAAGCAGTCGTCATGGGACGCGCTCCTGCCCTCCATCTCCCACGCAAACAGGGTACGTACGTACCCAGCATGCATGCATGCGTATACGTATGTTGTCTACTTGTCTGTGCTGACTGTTTACGGGAACTAACCGACACGTCCGTACTTGACCGCCCAGGTTCTCCTGTTCGACTGGGACTTCACCGGCGGCGGCGGCGGCGGCGCTCGGGAGGAGGGGCGGTACACGTTTGACAGGTTCGCGGACGACCTGATCGAGCTCATGGACGAGAGGGAGGTGAGGGGCGCCGTGTTCGTGGGCCACTCCTTGTCCGCCATGGTCGCCTGTATCGCGTCCGTACGGAGGCCCGACCTCTTCGCCCACCTCCTCCTCCTCTGCGCGTCCCCGAGGTGAGATGCCTAGCTACTTAATTTGTTTCTCCACCGAGCTTCGCGCGTGCGTGCAAGCCGCTCGCTCGGCCGGCCACCGCCACGCCCACGCGCATCACGGCCGTGGTATAGACAGCTCTCCCGCCGGCCGAGACATCCGAGTATTTGCGTGCGCACGTACGTACGCGAGCTTGCCATGCGCGTGCATACTTTTAGGATTTTTACTCGTAGTAATGAATCCCTAGCCCCAGCTAGATGATTAGCACTTGCGATTTGCAAGGCCAATTCCTCTCTCTCTCTCTCTCTCTCTCATCGAGTTCTTCGAGATCCTAGCTAGCTCTTGGATTGTGTTGGCAACTTGTGACCTGTCAACGTCTGACCACCTCAGCGTACATGCAGCGGTCGCGCTCACTGTAGAAATTAAGCAGCAGCATTTTTTTCCTTTTATTTTCTAGTCTCTTTTCCCCTCAACGTAAAGAGAGATACGGAAAATGTATCTCTTTTTTATTTGTAGGGTTGACATAGATTTACTTTTGTCTAGTTTAGAATTTTTTAACATAAAAAATAAAAATTATTGAATGGTGATTCAACGTACCGAGAAAATGACTGAATTTTTTTAAAAAAATTTAAACGATCGTAGCTTAATAGGCCCCTAATTATTATAGTCGATTGAGACATCGCAGCAGAAGCTACCCTGGTGCTTCATTAATTTGCACGGATATTTTCGTCCGCGCACGAGGATCGACGGCCTCACATAAGTCATCATGCTGTCTTGCAGCAGCTGAAGCATCGACTGATCGTTCTGTACCTGCATGCTAGATTAATAATAATTCCTGTGTATATGCACACCGCTTGTCCAAATTACTTGAGTTGACAAAACCTTCTCTTTCATTTGTGCGGTTAGGAATATGTACGTATATAGCACTAATAATCGATCAGCATTTTCTCGACAACACACAAAAGTGCACTTAATTTGAGCGTCTTTGCATTAAGAAGAGATTAATGGTCGATCTTATATGCCATGCGCTAGCTTTAACCCTACACGAAAATGTGACCATCTGATTAAAAATTGGACAGTTTTGAGAGAGAATTGACACCTGCGCTGCGCGTACGCGTGTGTACAGGTACATCAACTCGTCGGAGGAGGAGGGCTACGTCGGCGGGTTTGAGGAGGCGGCCGTCCACGGCATGCTGGACGCCATGGAGTCGGACTTCCACGGGTGGGTGAGGGGCTTCGTCCCCAACGCCGCCGGCGACGCGGCCTCGGTGGAACCCCCACTCGAGGAGAGCTTCCACGCGATGGACCCGGGCGTCGCGCTCGAGCTGGCCAAGATGATCTTCCTCGGCGACCAGCGGGAGGCCCTCGACGGCGTGTCCGCGCCGTGCACGATCGTCCAGGTGAGCAAGGACTTCGTGGCGCCGCTGAGCCTGGCGGAGTACATGCAGCGCAGGATGAAGCGCACCGCCGCGGCCGTGAAGATCATCGACTCCGTGGGGCACTTCCCCCAGCTCGCCGCGCCGCAGCAGGTGCTCGACATACTCGACGGCGTGCTGCGCCTGCACGGGGAGGTGAAGGAGCACGACGGGGCAGAAACAGAGGTGGCCGCCGCCGACGACGTGGAGGAGGAGGGTGACATCCATGTCAGGACGTAGCCACGTAGGTAAAAAAAAAGGTGCGTGTCACGACGAGTGCATATATATAAGTCGTCGAAAACGTACGTGTTCCATTGGTGCGTGTTTTATGCGTTTTCCTGTGATTTGCGTGCTTTGTAAAATTACATGTCCAGAAACTCATCCGTGCATGTTTTATTTTACTCGTGAAATCCGTGTTTTCTGGCACCTGCATTTGTTATAGTTCGTGACTTGTTTGAGAGGTTATTTGGCTGTATTTTAATCGTCTGTATAGTGCATGTATGATGTATCACACACAGCACTAGCTTGTTTGTTTATGTCGATCGACTTTGTTTGAGCGATTTTTTAGTATCATACAACGGGACATGAGATGTTTTATTCATCGTACTGACCCACTGCACCATGCGTGCCTATAGGATCGTCTCGCTTACTATTCCACTCTTAAGTCTTAACTATGAATTGATTTGGTAGATCCGACATTCGTAATATTGAATTGATTCAGTATTATCACAACTGTCTACCCCTAGGGAAAGTCGAATCTGCCTCCTTAAAAGGGAGATGTTCTGAACCGCTAAGAGACGACCGCCGTATGAATCATCGCCGGCGGTCGCTGGAGCGCGCGGCCGCCGAGCTTCCTCGCCGCAAATCGAAGCGCCGCCATAGCCGATCGATTTCGCCTTGTTCGGGTTCCTCGCCTGTGGATGTGTGTATGTTTATGGATAATTAAGCCAGCAAGCATGCAATGCAACCCCCACGCGCTGCATGCATCATGCTCTGTCGTTGCATATGAATACTGAACAGCATCATATAAGATACTATCTTCCCGTAAGTACTTAACTTTCAAGGATCTTGCATACGTGGTAGTAACCAATGTACTAGTAGTACTAATTTAGATACGCGCACACAGCGAGGGCGCGCATGTAATGCAGGCAACACCATGAGCAAGGGCGGAACCAGCCACGGTCTAATCATCGGGCTGGGTAGCTGTTTTTGGACCTAACTTGTATTTTGATGACTTTTTAAAAGACTTTTCGTGGACTTCTAAGCCCAAGTCCCTGCTCCGCCCCTTATGATAAGAACGATCCTCTCAGTTCTTAGTCTCGTTTGATGGGCGCTTCACCGTTAAGACAGCTAAAATAGTGAATTAATACAGCAGCTTCCGTCATTGTCTCGTTGACAAGACAAGGCATATACAGAACATACACGTATACATTATACAGTGATTCACATAACACTACTGAACAGCAGATGAAATGCTCAATCAGTTGTGCCTCTTCTCTTTCTCGTTTTCCCCTATCTTTTACTCCATTTATCATAGTATAGTATACCTATGGGAAGGGGTAACCAATCTTACTAGGTACTATTTTTGCTTGGATAATTCATCGAGGTGACGGTCCATAATTTCCGAGACAGACTGCAGGAACGCCGCCTCTTCGTTTGCTCCATCTTCAGCTTCACGGGCGATTTCTTCCATCCTAGACTCTTTCGTCAGAGTCTCTCTGCACAAGATGCTTCCGATGTCGAACGCGGTGAGGCCTCTCTCGGCGCCCTTCTTCAACAGCATGGTAGTGATGCGCAGGGTGCGAGCACACTTGGCAGATATCTCCCAGCCGTGGAACTTGAGAATGGCAATGTCTTCCTCTGAATCCAAGGATCTTACGTACTCCACGGTCTCGTCGTCGAAAGTCTCGCGAGACTGAGGCCAGTAGAGCCACTCAAACGTGCAATCCTCAAACTGCACATATAATCGCGAACGAAATGACCATGTCAATCAAATAAAATCAAATCACTTGGTTGCGGATGATGAACACATGTATCAAGCTAAAAAGCTATGAAACTCACGCTCTCAGGAAGACAGTATCCATGATCAATTGGAACCAGGGACAGGCCGCGTCCTTCCTCTTTGCAGATCAATATGTTACCAGCATGCCTATCTGCATTGGCCAGCCTTATGTCCAGGACCTGGGTTCCAAATTTCGTCGAAATTTCACGAAATTTCACACATTTCGCTCGGATCCGAATTTTTGGGCTTTCGGCCAAAATAATTCGAGTCCATTTGAATTTGCATCGGCCTGCTGCACTTCTCCCCACTGGCCCAAAAGCCCATCCACCTGGCCCTTACTACTCCCCTCCCGTGCGGTTTGCCCTAGCTACCTCCAAAATCCCCAAATCCTCGGTCCGGAGGCGGCGCGCTGCAGCGCGGGACGGCGGGAGCGGGAGGCTGGGAGCACCAAGCGGCGGCGCGTGACGGCGGGAGTACGAGGCGGTGGCGACGCGCTGCCGTGGGCTGCAGGCTTGCAACCTGCAACGCGGGACAGCGGGAGTGGGAGCACCAGGCGGCGGCATGACGAGGGTGGGAACACCAGGCGGCGGCGCGGCGGGAGTGGCAGCACCAGGCAGCGGCGGGCGGGAGTGGGAGCACCAGGCGGCGGTGCACGGGAGTGGGAGCACCAGGCGGCGGCGTGGGACGGCGGGAGTACGAGGTGGCGGCGCAACTGCAGCTTCGAGCCTTCGGCGTGGCAGCAGCAGCAGCTTCGACCTTCGAGCCTTCAACCCGGCAAAGAAAAAGCAGCATCGTAGCCGGTGGAGGGCCATGGCTGGTGCGTGCGGTGGGGGTAGCAGCAACGGCACCGGCAGGGGCAGGGGTGGCGGCGATGGCATGGATGGCCGCACTGGACGGGGAGCGACGGCGGATCCTTTACCTACTGCTACCGAAGAAGGTAAAATCCTTGGTCTGCGCCATTTTTTGTCTACTCTTGTGACTTGTCTCCGCGGTGCCAATTAAAATCATTTACATGTTATTATGTTCAATTTCTATTTTATATGCTTAGTGTAGCTTGAGCCTTGAAGTAGTAAAATCAGTAGAACTCAATTCTTTTTTTCATGGAAACGCGGAACGTGTGAATGATGGAAACATTAATGATCCATGGACGCATGGCACGCGTGTTGGTTCGCAAGGTTTCATTTGTCGTTATTGCAATTTGTTGAAGAAAGGTGGAGGTGCAACCCAGCTAAGGGAGCATTTGGGTGCGCTAGGAACCGATATGGTAAAATGCTTAAGTGTGCCGAGAGATGTGCAGGGAGCAATGAGGAAGGGTAGGATTATTGGCCAGGAAAATAAAAGTGCCCGGCGGAAGCGTAATCTCAGATTAGAACGTGAACTTATGGATATGTTGGAGGAAAATGAAGTAATTGATGTGGATGTCCCTAGCGATGAGGATGAACAGCTAAAGATGGCGTTGGCAAAATCACGTAGAGATGCTCATATTCGGTATGCGGTGGAGAGGTTGGGTGGCACATTCGAGCATGGCTCTGGGAGTGGCAGTGGCAGTGGTTGTGCTGGTAGTTGTTCCAGTGGAAGGATTGGCGAAATGTTTCGCAATTCAAGGGCCATTTCTAGTCGTAGAAGTGCTAGTGGCTCAGTTGCTTCAGAAATAGCACCTAGCAAAGACTCCTACCAACCAAAGATTGATGCTGTCTTTGTCAAGGGGTCTAAAGAAAAGCGGGGCACAACTTGGGCAAAATGGTTTCATGCCAATGATATTCCAGGGCGGAAAGCCAACTGCCCCTACTTTCGAGCGGCATTGAGGTTGTCTCAAGAGTTAGGTCCAGTGGAGAGCCTCCCTAAAGGGACTGAAATTGATGGGGTATACTTGGAGGGCA
Source organism: Ampelocalamus luodianensis (assembly GCA_036346255.1). Taxonomy (NCBI): domain Eukaryota; kingdom Viridiplantae; phylum Streptophyta; class Magnoliopsida; order Poales; family Poaceae; genus Ampelocalamus; species Ampelocalamus luodianensis. The sequence goes on from CM070626.1 coordinate 646,484, forward strand.
ACTATATGGAGATGGAGTTGTATGTTGAGAAATTCAAAAAAGATTGGGATCAATTTGATGTGACTGTCATGTGCGACTCATGGACAGGACCTACCTCCATGAGCATCATTAATTTCATGGTGTACTGCGATGAGCGTATGTTCTTCCATAAGTCTATTAATGCAACTGGGCAAATCCAGAATGCAGGTAATAAGAAAGTTATTTATTTATGTTCTCTTTCTTTTTCATGCACCGCTAATTATGCTATCTTTCTTTGCCATGCAGATTTTCTGTTTTTAGAGATTAAGAAGGTGGTTGTCGATGAGATTGGACACAAACGGGTTATGCAAATTGTAACAGACAATGGATCAAACTACAAAAAAGCATGTATCAAGCCCACGATCGAGTACCCTCATATCTTTTGGCAGCCATGTGCCGCTCACACTATCAATCTCATGTTGAAGGACATTGGTGAATTTCCAGAGGTTGCTGGAGTTGTTAAGAGTGCCAAGCGGATTTGCAAATGCTTATATAACCATAATAGGTTGCACGATGAGATGAAGAAGATGATCGGTGGGGAGTTGATCCGACCCAATGCCACCCGCTTTGGAACTCAGTTCATATTTCTTCAGAGTTTCTGGGATAGGAAAGACAAATTTTGTCGATGGATGGTGTCAGAACAGTGGAAGAATTCTGATTGGAGAAGAGATCCTGACTATGATTTTGTAGAGGAAAAATTGACTAGTCCTATTTGGTGGTCTTCACTCAGGTCGGTCCTAGATACAGTCGGACCATTATATACCATGCTACGGTATGCTGATCAACAAAAGGTTGGAACCATTTCTGGTTTCAAACCAAGGATGATGGCTTCTATACACTCAATGGAATCTCATCTTGGGTTGGGAACATAGGAGTTTGATAAATACATGAGTAAGGTGTCTACTAGGGTTCGTTATCTTGAGGAGAACACAATGATGGTTGCAGGTAATGAGAAGTTAATTGTGTGAATTTAAGAATTAGTTAGTTTTATGCATTCTAATGTAGTCTTTCGCATGTAGCTAGCTGCTGCTCTTGATCCTGAAGCACACTACAAGTTGAACTTTAGCTCCAATGTCGCCTATATCGATGTACTTCAAGATGTAATAGGGAGAATGGCGGACTCGCCTGATAATGCAGTGCTGGCAATGAAAGAATTCATGCTATTTTGTGCTAATAAAGGGAAGTTTGATGGAACGATGGCACGTCTTGCAGCATCCACAGTTAACCCAAGTAAGTGAACACAATGGCATTTTTTAACATTGAAATGTAAATTCATTTTCCTTCAATGATGTGTATTCATTTTCGCAGCTGAATGGTGGTTGCAACATGGAGGAGAAGTGAAAGAATTGCAGAAATACGCCATCCGAATTGTGTCATAGTGTGTGTCATCCAGCGGCTGTGAGCGTAATTGGAGTACTTTTGCTTTGGTCCATACTAAGGTGAGAAACCGGCTAGGTCATGAGAAGTTGCACAAGTTAGTATATATTCATTACAATCTGAAGCTGCGCCTCCATCAAAATGAGATGAGCAAGAAGAGAAGGACTTTGATCCATTTGCGATAGTCATGGATGCCACAATGTTTGATGAAGCAAACCCAATCCATGAATGGTTGAATAAGTCGATGAGTCGATCGGCCCCACTTCTAGATGAGAGAGGTCGACCATCTCGGGTTGTTCGTGATGAAATACGTCGAGAGAAGAGGAAGCTTTCTCTTGCAAGAAAGCAGAAGGTCAAGAAAGGAAAGATGTCAGTGTTGGATGAAGAGGAAGAATTTGTGGATAGCGACGATGATGAAGAGAACGAATATGACGAGACCTCATCCAAGGATGCCAACAATGATTATGATGATGAAGAAGAGGATGAATATCTGGAGAGGTACTCACCGGAAAGATTAGCAAAAGAGGCCGAAGAAAGGAGAGAGAGAGCAAAAGAGGCCGAAGAAGAGAGACATGATCAACCTTTATGTTCTCAACAGCCAAAGCGAGATAAGGCAAAGAAGAAGGACGTCAATAGCCTATACCTTTGACATCTTTCTCAAAGCTTGACTCCTCAAGGTATCAATGCTTGACTAGTATTACCACCAAACGATTCTATGTGCAATTCTATTGCATTATTTATCTATTTGGTAAACACTATGTAAAAAATGGACAATTACTTAGTGTACTTTGATGCTAGCAAGTACTTTTACCTAAAGCTAGATTAAAGCACTAAGCTATTTTATCATTTAGAAAATTGCTTGGTGGTTATTAGAACAATTTTAACCATTAGTTGATGATACCTGTTAAAAAAATCACATAAAACAGTATTGCAGCATTATCAACCGACATAGATCAAACAATGCACTGAGTAACTTCAGAATAAAATATTCAAATACATGAACAACAGACCTTATGAAGGAAAGCCATCATGTCCTAGAGAACAATATATTTGAAAATTTATCGTTTAATTCTGAGATTCTTGATAATGTGAAATTCTGCTTTTATACTTTAACTTTCTCTTAAAAAAATATTTTCTTTGATTTATTACATCCATCAATGTGCTTGTACAGTATGCAAGTTTGCTAACCGGAGCAAAATAGACTCCCTCTGCATTTCCACCAAGCAACATTGAATTCCAGAAATTAATTATCATGTGTTTTCTTCCTAAATATTTTCAAGTACTTTTGCTTTGTACTGTAGCATTTGCTGTCATTTTGGAGGAATGGAGCAATGGAGATGGAGGTGCTGTCATTTTGGAGGAATGGAGATGCTGTCATTTTGGAGGAATGGAGCAATGGAGATGGAGGTGCTGCCATTTTGGATTGCCAATTTGCCATGTGTGATGCACTGTTGCTGTTTTATTTGCTTTAATTCAGAACCTAGAACCTATTAGTTGATTTGTGTGCTGCTGGATGCTGTTGTGCTGTTGTGTGCTGCTGGATGCTGATGCTGCTGTGCTGTTGTGTGCTGCTGCTGTGCTGTTGCGTGATGCTGCTGGATGTTGCTGCCGAAATTTCGGTCAAATTTTGACTAAATTTCAAATTCTGATTTCGCCGTTTTAGCGGAATTGAAACCGAAAAATTCGAAATTTCGTCAATTTCGGTTGGACCCGAATTTTTAGCCGAAACGAAATCCTAAACCCTGTCCAGGACACAGATCTTGTGAACCTCCTGAACCGGGAAAGCTAGAGGTCCCATGTCCTCGCAGCTTCCACAGTTCCTCACGAACGCCTGCAAGGATCCGAGCTTGAACACTGGCTGCTTCCCTTCAGGCTGCCTGAAACTTGTGTGCAAGCACCGGACGAGCACGGTCGGGGGAACACCGGCAAAGCCCGCGGCGCCATGGCCTGTGAATGACCGGCGGCCGTCGGAAGGATGGTCAAGGATGTAGGCGGCAACCTCTCTGACGGCCCCCTCGCCGACGCGCGTCCCCTTCTTGAGCCCCTCGCCGGTGGATGACGCAGGGAGGCCCCGAGGGTTGTTCGCCGCCATGGGCTCCTCGCAGTCGGCTTGAAGACAGCAATGTGTTCCTGGCCCGACGCGTCCTGCACTCCTGCATGAAATAGGCTCCCCCCGTGCCCCCCGACGACATGATCGGGGTGTTCCCCTTCTCCAGTCCCGCGAACACGGCGCCCATAAGGTTCTGAATCACTGAAGGCAACGCAGCCTTCGGGTTGACAATGACAGCATCTCCGGCGAGTGGTCTGTATCGCCGGCATTGCGGCCGACGATGGACACCCCTCGAAGTCCCGCTCCACGGGCTTCGCGCTGACCTTCGCCGACCGCTGCACCAGAAGGTGGATCACCGCGCCGTCGCTCCTGCAGACGTCGTGGATCAGGTGGTGGTCGTCGAGCACCTCGCCCTCCAGCACGAGCTTCTGGTCGTCCGGGTGGACGGGGTCCAGCCGGTTCTTGGCGATCTGCCGCTTGACGTAGCCGACGGTGCGGCTGGGCTCGACGTGGAACCTGAACTTCTTGCCGTGCACGGTCTTGACGGTGATCAGCCGGAGGTCGGAGATCCGTATGACGAGGTGGAGGACGTTGCCGTCGGCGACGCCGTAGTCCCGGATGCGGCAGTCGTTCCGAGCGAGCTCACGGCCGTCGAAGGGGAACGAAGCCCTTGGAACGTCTGGATCCGCAGCTTGACGGAGGCGATGGAGTCCGACGCCATGACCTGCATCGGCATCATCGAGAGGCCCGGCGCGGTGAGGTAGATCGTGATGGACTCCGCGGCGCAATGCAGCGGCCGGAGGCCATCCGGGGATTCCGGGCGAAGCGGGAGGAGCTCCTGTTCGTCCCTCGCCGCGCGCAAAGGGTGGCCCCGGCCGACGACATGGCCTCGGACGATGTCCTCTCAGACGTACGAGGGGAACCTGACGCGCTAGCTACAACTCGAAGCGTAAGGTCGGCCGGGTTATGAACAAACCCGGAGATCAAACTGCGACGGTTCGAGACGGGAGGCGCATGAATAGACACCGGATCAGAATTGAAAGGCGCCTCCTTTCCCAGATGTTGAGCTTGAGCCCGCTCCTAGAGACCAAAACGCAACCTTTTGGTGATGAGCTTCGGCAAGGCGAAGGGGCCCGATGAAACTTTTCAAAACTACCAAAAAGGAGCTACGGTTTTCTGTGTTTTTTCCCCCGTGGTTGTACTGTATGCTCCTTTTGGCAGAATTCACCTCCTACGCATGCACAAGATGCAAATGCAGAAAAATCGAGGAAATCGATAAAGATGGATGGAACGGCTCTGAAACGGATCTAGGAAAGGGGAGCAGATTAAGACAGGGAGCCCCTGCCTCTGGTTCTTGGCTCGTCGAGCCGCGGGGAGACGGCGGCGGAGCACAACAAGAAGCGAGGGGGTGGATCCTTACCACGAAGGAAGAACCGAGGTGGGCGGGAGGCGCCGGAGCAGCTTAAATTGTTGGCAAGCCTAACTTAGCAAACCTCTTGGTGCCTGCTCGGCCGAGCTGAACGACGTGCGACCGTGCCAAAACTAGGGCCTTTTTTGTTTGCCGCGCCATGGTTTTTAACAGCCAACGAAGTGTAGTTTTTGTTGGGAAACCATGGGATGGGGTCGAGAGAGTCCGTAGCCGTTGTGCGCGGCGAAGCGGTCGCAAGCTTGCGACGCCGCTTGTTGAGGGGATGCCAACGCGTGGAACGCCTTCCCACGGTTTCGGCTCGGTCTCCTCCTCTTATTTTTGGTGTGTCGTCCTCGGTGTGTGTAAAACATCTTAGTGCAGTTGTGTCGATAGTTTAGTATTGATCTTACGAATAAATGCACATAACTTTTATTGAGTTAAATCATACAAAAAAAGATACAAGGATTTTATACAAGTTCAAGTCTTCTCCTGATAGAATAATAATCATACTCATGTATTGCTGTATTTACTATGCTTTACAATGGAGAAAAAAATCACTAGAATTATGGCTTAATAACTTCTGTCTGCTGATCGTGTCTCTGTTGTCGTTGTTCTTCTTTTTTCTCGTCTCTCTCTGTCCACCGACTTTACTTCTTATATAGCGTATGAAAGGGTGACAGTTGTCCCGTATCAAGAGGCGTCACACCATTTGATGGAATACGCACGTTATGGGACCGTTGTTGTCAGAGACTAACTCTCCCACGTCACCTTGCAGTTATGACAAAGACAAAGACTTAATACGTACAGTTATCCCAGAGAATAATATCACATATTAACTATTGTGCATATTAAACACATAGCATAAGCGTACCTAGTCGATTGGGTTCACATGTCTTTGTCTATAGGTTTTGTTGACTATGAGGTGTTCATAGTTAACTTAGTCGTAATAAACCTTACGACTATAAAGTGATCGTAGTAAGACTCATGATTGTGAGGTGATTGTAGGAAATCCTACGACCACTACATAGTCGTAGAAGTACTTACGACTATGTAGGGTGGTCTTAGAATGATTTACGACCACTTGACTAACCTTCTCTCTTATTAATGATAAGGAATATCCTTACGAATAATATGAAAATGTTGCTATATATAATAACAATTACATATATATATAATTTAATTAATTAAGAATTATTATATCCTCGTCAAGGAGTTGCATCGTTGCTTCCCTACCTGCCGGACTACGGAGACTGCACCAATTTACGAGTACCTGCATAGAAATGTAGTACTAGCTAGTAGGCTGTGTAAAGTGGTGTGCAGATGTGTGTAGAGAAGAATTGATCCGGCTTAAAACAGAAGATGGTAGCCTGTAGTCTTGTATTTATGCGAGTTTACAGGGAGCAGTACGCACACGTCGCAGCGTGGGATACGTGCACTGGACTCGTTCAACAACGACGACAACTAAGCCCTGGAGACTAGGATCCTCTCGGTACAAGTACAGACTCAACATACAGACTCATTTTGACACCCTCCCGCAATCTCAACTTGGTACAACAAGATTTGAGACTCTGCTGAAAACCTGAAAACAGCTTCACTAGAAGTGGTTTTGCACATCTAGTTGCCAAAGATGTCATACACAGGAAACAACAATGGAAAGAATGAGACGAACTGTGAAACAACAATGGAAACAACAATGGATACGTGCTCTGGACTCGTTCAATGACGACAACAATTAAGCCCTGGAGACTAGTTTCAGTTGCTGAAGAATTCTGAGAACCAGACATGGAAATGCACATCCGTGTGCATTCATCGGAATATTGGATCCCTCGCTTCCACTGGTCCTTGGCTCCTTGCCGATAGCAAGCCATCTCCTCCTGATACCCCTCATTGGATGCACGCATTGCTGCAAGTTGTAAGTTGGTACAACAAGATTGAGACTGTGCTGAAAACCTGAAAACAGCTTCGCTGGAAGTGGTTTTGCACATCTAGTTGCCGAAGATGCCATACACAGGAAACAACAATGGAAAGAATGAGACGAACTGTGAGCAGGGGGTAGTTCACACACGTCGCAGCGTGGGATAAGTGCTCTTTTTTAGAGAAGGGAATAGTTCTTATCTCAGCCTCTGCACAACGACTAAGCCCTGGAGAGTAGGATCCTCTCGGTACATTTACAGACTCGACACATAGACTCATTTTAATAGGCTGTAGTTGCTGAAGAATTATGAGAAGCACAATACCAGACATGGAAATGCACACCCGTGTGCATTCACCGGATTATTGCATCCATCGCTTTCACCAGTCCATGCCGATAGCAAGCCGTCTCCTCCTGATACCCCTCATTGCATCCACGCATTGCTGCAAGTTGCAAGTTGCTCTCTATTGTCGACCATATTGATTAAGACTGTATGTTGGGTGTTTGTAAGATCATGTGATATGATCTTAATCTTAGTGTTGAACAATTGGCATTGGTGTCAAGGTGTTTGCAGATCAAAATCTTGGTTTAGCAAATTGTTGGATTTGATATCAGGTTCAGGCGATCTGACCGGCCAGAGGCAGACGATCAGACCAGCCCAGTGGCTACGATCAGACCGGTCAAGGCCCTGCGATCAAACCAGTCGGAAATAAAAAGGTTGATTTTTTAGGAATGTGATTAGACACTTATTTGAGAGTGTTAGAAGGTGTGTTTGCACCAGGTTTCATGGAAAATAGAGTTTTGAGGCAAAATTAGATAGAGTTTTTTCGAAATATCCAGAGAGGGCATTTTCCAGTCATTGGGAAAAATTCTAGAGTTGTCTGACCGGCCGTTGGGCGGAGGTTAGATTGGTGGGCGGTCAGACCAACCAGGTGGCGGTCGGACTGGCCGAGGGCTTCAATCAGAAAGGCCAGAGGGAGTTTGTGCATCGGGAGGGTGGTGAACTTTGTCAAATTGGTCAAAGTCATGTGATTCAGTACATAAGTATTGTATGATACAAATTTTGGTTAACGTGGATCAAGTTGTGAGTAACTTATGGCCGAAATCGATTTCTTAGTCTATTGTTGTGCATATGGCTTGGAGTTAACTACAATCAACAACGAGGATGATCGGGACTAGGCTAGGAGAGCTGAGGTAAAAAACGATCGAGGATACTGGGTGAAGTGGTTGAACTCAAGCATAGCGCAAGATGGACAAGAACGACTGAACGTAAAGTTCGATGCAACGGGTTGCATCAAGAGGCTTGGGGGTTGGTGCAAGTACCATGGTGATTTCGATGGGAGCCGGTTGGGAGAGACTTACTGACATGAAGAGAGTTATTGAATAAACCTACATGTGACGAAGCATGTGATTGCTTCACGCTGATTGGACTTGGCTTTTGGAGAAGGATCGGGAAGGGGTATTTTGGTATCTTCGCCAAAATAACAGGTTGGTGACCTTAGAGAAACCGCGACACAGAAAGACGTAAAGGACGGTTTAGGTCAAGAGAAGATGATGATCATGAATAGATGGCATCGGGGGATCCGGATCGTCATCCGCTTTGAGAAGCGTACGTGAGTTTAGACGCATTTGTGTGTGCACTTAACGGGTGCCTGTTAGAATTTTCTCTCTAGACTTAGCCTCTAATATGAAAGGGGAGGGTGCATGATTTTCACCTCCATCCATCCCAAACATGGAAACTCTAATTTGTGATTTAGGGCATGATGAGGAAATAGAGGAGGCCAGGGTTAGAGAGAGATGGATAGGTGCCCAAGTGTGAGCTTTTGTCCTCCATAGTAGAATGACTATAAAGCTACAATCACTCTAATCAATCCAATCAAGATTGCCCAAGTTGAGCTCTATCTTGTTCTTGCTCTTTCTTTGATTATTTTGGGGTTTTTGTATTCCAAGAGTTTTGCTTGGGTATTTTGCTATGATCTACCTTGCTAGGGCTTGTGGGATTTCATCCAAGGTCATATTGACCATCTTCTACCCACGAGCAAACTTTTGGATCAAGCTTTGGTTTTTCTCGATTTATGTGCCTTCTTGATCTCTATCAAGAATTTTGTGAAACCATGGCTTCGATTGTCCCGATCGTCTATTGGATTAGGTTTATGACCTTTTTGATGAGCTATGTCTGAAATCTTAGAGGATTTAGATCTCAATATCAAAAGTTAGATCGATTTGTGGATCTCTCAGGCTGCTGTCCCTGCAACTGGTGGTCAGACCAGCTAGGTAACGATGGTCAAACCGACCGAGGTGCTTTTCGCTTCGCAGTTTTTTGGATTCAACGCAAAACTTCTGTTTTAATCTTGTGCTTTGATCGTTATAGCTTTCAAAGCTATTGGAATGAAATGAAGTTGAATATCATGGCGGTGAAAAAGATAGATGCTTCAGTTCACCCCTCTAGTCGCTTATTCGATCCAACAGTATTGGACCCGAGGCTCGTCAGATTGGGGATCACTCGACCCAGTATGGCTAGCGAGGAACGTGAGCCTGTCCACTCAACTTTCGGAAGAAACCCAAAGGAGCATAACCACGTCCCAGTGCATGGTGGGTTTGTCTGCTTACTGTTAAAGACAAGACATGGTGAATTAGACACAGGATAGCACAGACCATGGTAATGTCTAGCTTGGTCATTGTAATGTTGTAGTGTATCTTATCTTATCTTAACTAATAAAAGAAGGGTTTACCCCGCGCAGCGGGATGAATTGTCCTACCCCACTACGTAAAATGCTACGAACTCACGCAGTGGGACCATCGTGTCAGCTGTGCCCCGCACCGCCCCACCCCTACTGCACACACCTCTACGCCCCTACCGCCGCATCTGCGCGTTCCATCTTTTGTATCAAACCTATCGTCCTCTCTCTCTCTCTCTCTCTCTCTCTCTCTCTCTCTCCTCCCCAAACACGCCAATGATGGGCGACGGCGGCACAGTGACTAGCCATGGCGGGCGATAGTGGCACAATGACTGGCCATGACGGTGATTCCTGATGTCAACATGGCGAACACCTCCTTCACCAACGAAGCTCTACCCTTCTCCATTGTCGGCAACTTCGGATCTAGGCATGACGGCTCCGAATCCGTGGTCCACCCTTCCGGCGGCCAAATCTAGCGCCGTCCACACCTCCGTCGGGTAGATCTGGTCATCCCCCTCTGACAAGGAGAACGTGGACCGGTGCATCTTCGTTGTCTCGTGCACTCGCATCCACCTCTAACGCCATCACATCAGCGACAGATCTCGCCCCTTTGTGCTTGCCGCTCCTCGCTTCCGCCTCTAACGCTACCGCATCCGCAAAGCCCCACGCCCCTCTGCGCCAGTCGCTCCTTGCATACACGCTATCCCACCCCTAATGTCGCCGCACCTCTCATCTATGCCACCACTACTCCTAATAACCCCCACCTCCCCATCGGCCCCCACCTAGCGAAACAGACCCCTAATGCCTCCACCTTCTCCCCCTCCCCAAGGCTTGTGCCACCGCGAGTGTCGTCCCGCCCCACATCTAGCCGTCGTCCCACATCTAGCGGCATTAGGCGGCCTGAGTCGTCAGTTTGATGGCATGACAGTAGGTATGGGGTGGGCAGGAGTGTGTATGGTGCAGCGCAGCGTGACCTGCGCAGCAACAGCAGAGGCGACGATGCACACATAACATAGCCGCCTTCCTCGCCCACTTCACAGACGCTAAGGATGACACCCTCGACGTCCTCCGCATCGAGCCCAACAAGGAACTGCGTAACTGCTCTACTCTTTACCTGTGTAAGCCATATATGCATCTTTTAGTTGCATCATTTGATATTTTTTGTATCCATGTGCGTGCTTACAGTACTGTTGTCAATCCTGAACTGGTAGTCCGAGATGCGGTCCAGCGCATGGCCGCACTGTTCATGGCGGTCAACAATGCTGCCTGTGACCTAATGTATCCTTACATGCAAGGAGGAAGTCGACGCTCGTCACCTGTGGGTTGTGGCCAACAATGCCTAGTGGTTGTTGTGTTCGTCATTGCTCCAAGTATGTACGTCAAATGCCCTTGCTAACTTTTAGTCCTGTACAGTTGAGTTCGGGGTTAAATTATTCTTTCTTTTTGCACTGGCGAGCTCTATTGAATCTTGGTTAAAGATTGCTAACTTTGCGTAATTGAATGTTGAAGTCATGAACTGAAATCATAGCTGAGTTGCACCAACATTGGTTTTTCTAAAGTAGATATATTTTAGTAGAAACATGACTGTTTTGTACTTGTACATAATGATTTTGTTGCACTATGTCTTTGCTTACGAGCTTCTTATCGACCAAATTGTATACTCTTTTCAATGTAGACAAAATTTGTTTTACGTTGTGCAAATATACTTTCAAGTGTTTTTTACATCACCAATATATGAGAACTTGCATTATTTTATTATTTAGATTTTAGAATTTATGGTATTATTTAACTCACTAGTGCAGTGCGTGCAGAGCCAAGGGCCCTCCACCTAGGCGATCCAGGCCTTCCTTCGCTGCGCACCTTCTAAGCTGAGGCCAACACCTCCCGCCTCCTCGCGCTCGGGCCTCTAAGGTTGGGCAACATGGGCGCCTCCTCACCGCGAGCCTCACTACCTCACCTACTCCTCTCAATATCTCATTTGCTCTCTCTCTCTCTCTCTCTCTCTCTCTCTCTCTCTCTCTCTCTCTATATATATATATATATATATATATATATATATATATATATATATATATATATATACACCAATCCCCACCTCCCGAACCCTAACTCCCAGCGACAAGCGCGCTAAGCGACAAGCGGCGGCTCTTCATGCGACTGCGTCGGCGGCGGCGGCGGTGGAGCCGGTGAGGTGAGCTGATGGATCGGACGCAGTGGGCGGTGGTGGACGGCTCTAGCGAGACGGTGGTTCCAGCGGGCAGCGGCGGGAGCCGGAAGCGCACGCGCGGGCGTGGCGACTCCGGCAGGACGACGATTCCGGGCCTTCCGGCTCCGGCTCCGGGACCCAAGCAGCTAGGTGAGCTTTAGGAACTTCTCCCTTTGTGGATTAGTGGATTTTTCTTGCTCCAATCCCACCATGGCGCATTGGCGCTCCTCCTTCCTTGGCTCGGGCCTCCTCGGGCTCCCCATGGCTGCATGGTGCCGCTCCTCCGGTGGTCCGGCCGCCGGCTCCTCCTGCTGCGCCGCTCCCCTCGGGGCTCGGGCTCCTCCTGTGCCGCCGCCGGCTCCCTTGCGCCTCTGGCCCATGCGCAGTGTGCTCGCCGACCTCCTGCTGCGCTGCGTGCCCGGCCGCTCGGCTGTGCCACCGGCCGCCTCGGTTCCTTCTTCTTTCAAAGCATGATTACTTTGGGGGTTGGAGCTCAATTTGTAGCTAAGTTTGTTGCTTATTGGTTAATTTGGGAACGTTAACTTGTATCAGTTTTTCCCTTCTAACTAATTTGCATATTGGTCTTTTTTACTCATCTGTGCGTATGGAACTACAGAGACGAACCATGTTAGTCTTAGTTGTGTTTGCAATAGATGATATCTGGAATCTAATTAGCTTGAAACCTGTAAGTAGACCCCTTCTGAACTGACCATGAATAGCTGGATTTGATTGTTTTCCTTTGGTCATACCTTGAGTAAAATAATCTCTCTAAAGAATATAGACATTTTTTCAAATGAATATAATATTTAACGAGAAACTCAAATGGAAATGGAAAGAAAAGGAGTTGCATCCATAGAGTGCCAAACAAGAGGAGCAATCTGGATTCTGAAATGAAGAGTTGTCATTTTCTTGCACCGACGATTGATTTTCCACATATAAATTCAATTCCTCTTGCTTTCTTGTGGGATTTTGCATCAGATTGGTACGACTTTAGGTTTTAAAGTGAACAATAGCAACAGTGTAGACTCAATGGTTAATAGTGATAGGATAGTAGAACACAAAAATGGTGTTCGCCACATAGTTTATGTGTGTAATCAATTGGCGCAAGAGTATATGAATCCACATGCCCGGGTTTTGCTTCGCGCTTCGCAGCCGGACTTGGGAGACGAGCGAGCAGCCGTGGACTCGTGGCGTGGCCGTAGCCGTGGGTTTATCCAGGCTGCGGAAAAGTTCTGGCTCCGCCACTGGATACAAGCATACTACTAGTACAGTACTGGTACATGGTGCGCAGAATCGATCTGTGGCCACCTGCGCTTTTCTTCTCCCGGTTGAAACGGAAACGCAGCAACTAGGCCGCATGGATGGATGAGACGTGTCTCCGTCGTTGGACTCGGGTCAAGCGAGTTGAGACGCATGGCATTGGCGGGCATCATCGCTCGCCAAAGCAACACCAAGACCACCACCATTTATTCAGCCAGCCTCCGCTACCCCTCTCCACGTCCCGTGCGCCCACCTCGCCGATTAAGAACCCCGCGCCATCTGGTCTGCTTCACCTTCCACCACCGCACGCTGCTACTGCTGTCCGCGGCCCGCCAACTCCCACTCCCAAACGGCTATGGCGTCGCCGTCCACGCGCAGCCCCCTCCCCCTCCTCCTACTGCTACTGCCTATCGCCGCCGCCTTCTCCACGACCACACCCACGCGGACGCGGTACCAAGCGCTTCTTGCCACCCCGCTCTCCGCCGCTCATCAGCAGCTCTTCGACTCCAGCCTCGCTGCCGAGGCCGAACACAGCGCTCGTAACAACGCCTCCACCCTCCACTTCCGCGTCGCCCACCGCGAGGCCTTCGCGCTCAACGCCACCGCGACCGACCTGCTCGCGCACCGCCTGGCGCGGGATGCCGCGCGCGCAGGGGGGCTTGCGGCGGCAGTCTCGGCGAATGGGACTCGCCCGCGCGGCGGGTTCGCCGCGCCCGTCCTGTCCGGCCTGGCGCAGGGGAGCGGGGAGTACTTCGCGCAGCTCGGGGTGGGCACGCCGCCCACCGCCGCGCTCATGGTGCTCGACACCGGCAGCGACGTCGTCTGGCTGCAGTGCGCGCCCTGCCGCCGCTGCTACGCGCAGTCCGGCAGGGTCTTCGACCCGCGCCGCTCCCGCTCATACAGCGGCATCGCCTGCACCGCGCCGCTCTGCCACCGCCTCGACTCCGGGGGATGCGACACGCGCCGCAACTCCTGCCTCTACCAGGTCGCCTACGGCGACGGCTCCGTCACCGCGGGGAACTTTGCCACCGAGACGCTCACCTTCGCTCGCGGCGCGCGGGTGACGCGCGTGGCCATCGGGTGCGGCCACGACAACGAGGGGCTCTTCGTCGCCGCGGCCGGGCTCCTCGGCCTCGGCCGTGGCAAGCTGTCCTTCCCCACACAGATCACCCGCCGCTACGGCCGCGGCTTCTCGTACTGCCTCGTGGACCGCACATCCTCGGTGAAGCCCTCTTCCTCCCGCTCCTCCACCGTAACCTTCGGCTCGGTGGCCGCAGCCCCCGCCACGTCCTTCACCCCGATGGTCAGGAACCCCAAGATGGCGACCTTCTACTATGTGCGCGTCGTGGGCTTCAGCGTCGGCGGCGCGCGCGTCCAGGGCGCGGTCGAATCCGACCTGCGCCTGAACCCATCCACCGGCCGCGGCGGCGTCATCCTGGACTCAGGCACGTCCGTCACCCGCCTCGCCCGCCCCGTCTACGCGGCCGTGCGCGACGCGTTCCGCGGTGCCGCCGCGGGGCTCCGGCTGTCCCCCGGGGGGTTCTCGCTGTTTGACACGTGCTACGAGCTGAGCGGGCGGAAGGTGGTGAAGGTGCCGACATTGTCCATGCACTTGGCGGGCGGCGCGGAGGTGGCGCTTCCCCCGGAGAACTACCTGATCCCGGTGGACACGAGGGGCACGTTCTGCTTCGCGTTCGCGGGCACGGACGGCGGCGTGTCCATCATCGGCAACATACGGCGACGGGCAGCACGTCGGCTTCGTGCCCAAGAGCTGCTAATTAAGGTGAAAGAGTAGAGAGCGTGTGTTACTCGTACGTAGTTAAGCATCTTCGTGTTAATTCTTGTGAAGAAGGGAAAGACAGCACTGCACAAAAGTGGCTTCTTTGTTGGGGCTCGTCGCTTCCCTTTCGTCTCGTTCCATTTTACTTACTGCACAAAAGTACCGTCGTGTATGGTTTATATATATATAAAGGTAAAAGAAATGGGTTGTATCCGAAAAAATAAGCGCAGAATTTTCACTGTACAAAACATAATATACGACCTACGAGTCCGAATCAAATATGTAATCAGGGTATAAACATATACTACTGACTTTTTGTAATTCTAATTAGAAAAAAACTCTTCACAAACAGAGTCATCGTGATTCGGGTCTTGACGACGTAGAATTTGCCGAACTTAATAAACAACTTCTCTACCTTTTTGTGTGCTTGCCCTCTCACGTAAAGGTTGTCGCCGGTTCCAACAAATACTGTGTTGTCTTTTTCCATGCCTTCGGAGATATTCCGGCCACCCATCTCTGCTCTTTTCCACTGGTTAGTCATCATCATGGGACGCCTGCCCGGTTCGCTTTTCGGTCTTGATTCCGGTCGGTGCATGCATCGATCACATTGGGGGCTGCGCATCGTAGAGTTGTAGCCGCGACGACATCTGCCATTGGGAAAATATAACGGTTTTGTTAGTTTTAAGTTGTCTGAAATTTTCTTAAGTTTAAGTCACTTATTGTGATCATTAGATTTGTGTAGAGATTGGTGTGTCATATGATTGGATATTGATCCAATGGATGTCATATGATTGGATATTAATCCAATGATCATAGCAAATGACTTAAACTTAAGAAAATTTCAAGCAACTTATGAATAGATATTCCCAAAATATAAATATTTTGCCCCGTCGACTGACCCTCTTTAGATCTCCAAATATGGCAACATTAACCCTAAGGGCCGATTATTACACAGTTGACTGAAAAATTTTAAAATCACAATCACCTTTTAACGATTGAGATCATTCGTTCCAAGATTCATGCAAAACCCAGCCTAACTCACCCATCACCCTAGCACCCCGTGCCACCTCTACCCCCACGCAGCCTTTCCGGCACCGGCGAGCCCCCGCCGACTAGCACCTCCCTTGCCACCCTCCTCCGCCGCGTGGCCTCTCCAACCCCTGCCGACCGTTGCTTCCTTCCTCCTCTCCGGTGAGATGCCCCGCCGCTGGATCTACCACTACCTCCTAACCACTTCGGTCTCGTCACCTCTGCCGACCTCCACCGTCCACTGCCCTCCTCCTCACCCGCGTTCGTCATCGCCGCTGCCTTGACGCACCGTCGCTGCAGCCGCCGGTGATGGTGTACTACTGCCCATCGATGCGTCCGATGACGGTGTACTACTGTCCGCTACTGTGTCCGGTGACGACGTACTACTGTCTGCCGCTACGTCATCAAATACTATTTCACATGCACCATCCATCAACTCACCGAGCCACCAAGGTTGACGATGGCGATGGTTGACACCCATGTTTGAAGCTGCGTGTGATGTGCCGCGTCGTGATTTCATGTGGAAAAATTGTAGAAATTTTTTCTGGTACATGAGATAATGCATTTAAAGTTGTGAATGTGAGGTAAAAAAAAAAACAAGAATAAAAAATACAAAGGGAAATATATATTTTTAAAATTTTTAAATAGTATTTCAAATAGTATTATAAATATTTTTTAAATTCCATTTTCAATGTTTGTTGCTATTGTATTGCCACCTCTGTGCCTCCCTGGCACGGAGTCGCGCCATCCATGGCTCCAGGGCATGGCAGTGCCCCGTGCCCTTGGGGTCGGACTCGGTCTGATTCGTGTCTTAGGGGTCCGGATTTTACACGTGGCGCGCAGTGGGGAGTCCAACCCCTGGGGGCATGGTGAAAGATGCTATTTTTGGCATTGCAACAGGAAGAGAGCCAAAATTGCTGTTAGTGTTGTGAATAGTGTCATGTGAGGGGAAAAAAAACTCAACCCCCGTCACTACAATTAATGTAAGCCGTTGAGATCCGTCATTACAGGCGGCCCTGCAATGCATCGTTCTCCAGCGCTCAACTCCACTGACTAGTACCGCTAGCATGAATGGATTCAGCGACCTTGGGAAAAAGAAATGAATCCGTCGTTCATGGCCACGACGCCGTTGGTAAATGTTACCACTACTCTGCTGCTCATACTCACATGCATCCGCTGTCTATCCTTTGCTACTGTACAGCAGCAGTCGTTGCTACCGATCTGGAGTTGGCAGCAGGGAAAGGTAGGCAAGTAGTAAGTGCTTACGAGATACTAGTTAAGTTTCCTGTCCCTCTTGCCCAACTTTGCGGTACTAAATTATCAAAATCCGGAGTAATTTTCTAGTCGAAAGATTCTGGACGAAGGTATGTTAGATGTAACATCAGCGATAATTGGAGCGTGATCCAAAGTGGCAGTTACTACTGATTTTTCTGAGGTGCACGATGTCGTAGCAACCGGACCAGTCGGTAAAGAAAGGGAGATCCTGGTCGTCACGAGCGGAATCAGGGAATCCTCGAGATAAGGGACTGCTGTCAAGAGAAAAGTTAATGTGTATTAATTGTTTTGAAAAAAAGTTCTTTCTAAATACATGGGTGGGCAACTATTTATAGCCTTCCGACTAGGATAAACGAAATTACAGTTTTACCTCTAAAAAGATCCTATCCGTGTAGGGGCTACAGGGGGGTTTTCCTTCTCCTACGCGTAGTCTCCGGTCCATGGTGGACCCTCCTGGCCCTGGTCCATCTGGCCGGTACGCGTGGTCTACTTGCACCTCTTCCCCTTCGCACCGTGCCCCGGGGGGAGGGGCCCTGGGCGTCCTTCAATGCTCCCAAGGTGGCCCCAGGCGGAGATCCCGGGGACCTCGCTCTTGGTTATGTGGCACTCGGAGCCTCCCCGCACCCTTCGGCCCCTCCCCGAAGGTACGTGTGGTACCCTCCGGGGGGTGGTGAAGCATGTCTTCTGTCTGTGACCCTCAGGAACCTTTCGGTGGCCTTCGCACGCCCCTCGGGACATCCCCGAAGACACATCTGGTGCCCTCCGAGGGCCTCTAGTTGCGCCTTTGGCCCTTGGGCCCTTTGGTAGTCTTCGCTCGCCCTTCGGGACCTCCCCGAAGGCATATTTGGTATCCTCTGGGGGGCCTAGTCGCGTTTTCGGCCTGTGGCCCTCGGGAGTCTCCTTGTGTCTTCGCCTGGTCGTTGGGGACCGGTGGGCCGCCCCTACGACACCCATAAAAACTTGGCTCCATTCGGTAGAGTAGTTTTTATTTTTTAATCCTTTTTTAAAAAATATTTTAAAGATAGCATCTTCCTAACTTTATTTTCAATTCTAATCTCTTTGGTCACGCCACCACGTATGGCATGGCAAAAGCACGTTATCACGCCACGGATCTTGGCGTGACAAATGAGTGTTGTCACGCCACTCCTTTTGGCGTGACTAAACTTAGCCCGAACACAGACGCGTGTTGGCTATGAGGGTTATCTGGCAGGTTTGGTCACGCCGTGGTAGGTGGTGTGGCAGCACAATTTGATCACGACACGGGTCATGGCGTGACCAAAGGGGTTAGAATTGGAAATAAAGTTAAGAAGAGACTATCTTTAAAATATTTTTTAAAAAAAGGATTAAAAAATAAAAACTGCTCCCATTCGGTATCAATGATAACCCTATCGAGCTTGGCCAGCGTTTGATTTCTTCTTTTGTTTGTCCAGGTGGATTTTGTACATTTCTCATTTTGTGTACATCGTCATCTATATCCAACATAGCACTCAGGAGCCAGGTCCCTTGTTTAAATCAAAAGCATGAATAGATCATAATTTAACTCACAGGAAAACACACATGTTGATTTCACTTGCTTCCGTTATCTGGGAGATAAACATCCTCTGCTGCCAGCCATATATTCTCAGCTTGATTCTCTCGAACACCACAGACCTGCATGAAAAATGCTTTTACTCAGGAAACAAATAACTTACATGATCCGAAACATCGAGCATCAGAAATGTGTTACATTATGTTTTAACATCATTCCAACAACGTTTTTGTGTGTCTTTTACTCGTTCAATCGACATATTTTAGTCTGGGTCCTGATGTGTGGTAGCTTCCTGCAATCACTGTTCTTTGTGTTTACTTGCAAATGATCAATTGCTTTCTTGGGCACCATTCATTCGCTGTTGTATTGCCTTTGTGTGCAATTTGGTAGTTTTTTCATGGTGTTCTGAAGCGTTACATTACTCAGCATTACGTCATGTTGACTGCTGACATGCCTTCACTGTTTGTGGTGATTTTCATTCACTCATCAACGAGTATTTTTTTCAATATTGCAGCTCATAGTATGATACTGATTAATTGCAAAGCTTAATTGGCCATGATCCAGACTAGAACTAGAAGTATGTTTGTTCAAACATGCTTTTGTATATTCTGTATGAAATCATTGTTTGCATAGGGTTATGTGCAGCCTAATTAGCACCTTACATTGTCTGCATAGCATAAGGTGTGCTGGTGCCTAATTAGCACCTTACACTTACCCGATTTTCCGAATCCACATCGGTCTCAAATATGTGCAGGTGTATGAGGGCGGGTTGGACTTCGGTGAGCGTTGTTGGCAGCTTCACGGAAGGACTGGTTGGCCAGGTTACCGCTACTGTTGGTAGCTTCGTTGCTGCAAATGGGGCGGGGAGAAGGCGGCGTCGTATGTGAAGCGCCCAGAAGCTCATCCAGTGGAAGCGCCATCTGCTTCTGCTACGACAGCGCCGGCCGCTCCTGAAGCTGAGGCTCCACCAGCAGCACCTGCTGCTTCCGGTGATAAGTAAACATTTCTGACAAATGCTACTTCCTCTGTACTGTATCCCGTGAGTTGGAAAGCACGATCACCCGTTCCGCCGGCCGATGACTATGCATTTGAACTTGGTCATACTCATACCACGTGTTTTAGGATTCATAGCCGATACTTGCCTAATCCCTTCAACAAGCTAATGGCAGTTTGCTAAAGTGGCAGAATTTAGCATTCGCAATCTTCTTCTTTTCTTCTTGGATCGAGATCCTGGCTTTTCGGTTTTATTGTCAACCTCAGCGTACAGATTGGCCATGCAGCAGTCACGCTCGCTGTTGCTACCAAGACTGAGGGGGCTCTAGAAATTAAGCAGCAGCCTTCATGGACATACAAAAGGCTACGTTTTCTTTTTCATTTGCTAGAGGAAACAGAAACAGAGCTACGGAGAAAAGAAGTATCTTAAGTGAGGTTTTCGCCTTACTAGGTGATCGCTGTGGCTATTCAGTATTTCAGTTTGTTTATTCGTTGTTCTGTCAGACTCGGGCACCAAGACTCCGAAGGGCCGGCTTAAATGGGAGACCGCGCCGGGCGCCGGAGCTGGAGAGGGACGGCGGCGGGGACGAAGACTGACGAGGACGCCTGTATCGTGGGCCCGGGACTGGTTGATGGGATAGGTGTCAACCTCTGTTTCCAAGTTGTATTCTTCTAAATTGCTCTCCCTCTCTCACCGCTCCTCTCGATGGATTCGTTATATGCGTGAATTGTAGGAGCATGCGTGATGGGGTAGGGAGTGGTGCGGTGCGGTGCTCTGGCTGTGACCTGTAATAAGTTAGTAGCACTATTGTCATTTTCTTGAAAAGAAAAATATGCAGCAATGTT
The DNA here is from genome assembly GCA_036346255.1 of Ampelocalamus luodianensis. Lineage (NCBI taxonomy): Eukaryota > Viridiplantae > Streptophyta > Magnoliopsida > Poales > Poaceae > Ampelocalamus > Ampelocalamus luodianensis. Next base: position 666,844 of record CM070626.1, read on the forward strand.
GTCTTATATCTAGATTGCATATACACATGAGGCATGTTTCTCTTACGAATTGCGATGTAACAAGGTAAGAAGAACCTTAAGTATGCTTTCTACTTTTTTGAAAATTCTTCTTATTTATATTAATAACTTAAATGAGTAAAGTACATAAGTAACCAACTTTTACATTGAATATTATAGATGAACAACATGTCACCATCAAATCCTTGAGTTGATGAATGTGCTGGACTTCTTTATCTTCCTCAACATCGACTCCGTATCTTGCAACGGTGTCTTGATTGTCGACAAACATGATAGTGGAAAGTAGATCACCGATAATCTCCATGATATGTAGGACTGTTGATTTTGGGAATATTTGTGCACTCTCAGGATCCCTACACCATTTTACTGATAGTGCTAAAAAATACAATCTGACTCCAACACAACTCTCGACTTGCACACGACTGGGACTTTTATTAAACTCTAATGCCAACTCCCCAACAAGACCTACGCCTCAGTAGCGATGTTGTTTTTCGAAAGAAAATGAGAGGTGGTTTATTTGCATCCTTTTCAACCAGGTGTCGATTTCTGGCGTAAGCGCGCCTTCGTCGTCTGGGTGAGTTGGTCCGATGAAAGCCATCACGGTAAATAAAATTCGAGTGAGAAATTTAATCTTGAAGAAAAACAGAAGAAACTAAAGTTACTTCTGGAAAAATCAACGGGTCCCCACTACTCCTTCTCTGGCGACCTCCTCATGGTCGATGGCGAAATCTAGGGAAATCGACGGAAGTCATGCGGGCATGGTGTGTTCCTGGATTTGGGAGGTTCCATTTTTGTTGATCTAGGTTGAAGAGACGGGGGGAGCCGGTGTCAACGGCGGCCATGGCGAGTCGGTGGTGCTCGCTAGTGGCGGCCTACGGGGGAGAGGACGCTTGAAGGAGGTGGGGAAAAGCATCAGTGCGATGAGGCGCACCTCGTGACATGGACAGATTGGTTGGGAGACCACCGACGCAATTGGTCATTGGAGGCGGAGACGAGGGTGGTGGCACGTCTCGACGTCGGTGGCTCTCAGTTGGTCTCGGCGAGGATGACGAGGAGGCAGCGTCATTGGCAAAGATGAGGAAACAACGGTGACGGCGAGGATGGGGAGGAGGAGGTGGTGATGGCGAGGATGAGGGGAAGTGGCATTTGGCGATGATAGAAGGCGGCGAGGAGGAGGAGGATGGTGAGGATAGGGGGAGCTAGTGCTGGCGAGGATGGGAGGCGGCGTCACTGGCGAAGATGAGGAGACGACAGTGACGATGAGGATGGGGAGGAGGTGGTGATGGTGAGGCCGGGAAGCGGCGCTGGCAAGGATAGGGGAGGAGGTAGAGGCCAATGGCAACATCGTAGGTGGCTAATGGCCTCGCGGTGGCGCCGCATCTGGCACTCGGTGCCCCTCGCTCTCGTCGACGCCCACTTCCTCCCGGACAGCGGTGCGGGTGGATAGCGCAAGTGCGCCGACGACTCGCCGACCACCGCCGCCGTGTTGTCTCGCATCCTCGCCGCCACATGCTGTTGTTGCCGCTGCCCTCTTCTAGCGTTGCTGCTGCTGCTGCTCTGTCGCAGTGCGCCGCCAATTGCAAAGGAGGAAGAAGGAAGGCGAAAGAATAGGAAAGAAGGAAGGAGGCCGAAAGGTAAAATTGACTTTTTACTAGCCTTCTCTCTCATCTTCAACCCAAAAAATGGTATTATATTGGTCTTAGTCTCCCACAGCAAAGAGACATATTTTTATAAGGTCTTTCGACAAAGATACAGAATTCGGATGTTCCATAACTAACACCACGAAATTGTAGTGCCCCATATTCATTGTTCACAAGAAAAAAAAAACTTAGCAGTAGCTGCGACGCTTGTGGCAAGCCCAAAACCTAAAGACCGACAGGAAAGCCCATTCTAGGACCAGTGAGCCACCAAAAGCCCAACGGCGCATATAAAAGGAGTAAAAAGGGAGATTAGGGAGAAAGGACTGATATACAACAAGGAAATACTAAAAGGAGCAAAACGGAAAAGAACTCGCGTTTTCTTTCTTACGCTTCTTCCTCCTTATATGGTAGGTATCATGCCAGTACGTCCCTAAGCAATATCCGGTATTAGTTTCTTCGCACCACTCGCCGCCGCCGCCGAGTCGCCGATCCCGCACGAGCTCCCGTCGTCGGAGACGAATCGTCGCCTTCCGAGGCTTCATCCTAGCACCCGCCGGCGCCGCTGAGATGTAAATATTTTGGTAATTTACTTGTACGTTGAATTTTGACTTCATACTCCCTGAGATGTTTTTAGGTAGGAGCTAGTACTGTAGATTGATAGTATATATTACCAAAACATTTGTGCACAATGGATGTCGAACTTTGCTATGCCGTCTTCACATACCCCTTATATGTTTGCTAAAGCCTCCGGGTTAGGCTTTGTTTGTGTAGAATGAGATTGGGGGAATCACCACACCCCCAAGTGGGGGGGTGCCTTTCATATATATAGCCATGTACAGGTACAGGGGTACATTAGTAATTATCCTAATACCCGCCCGCGATCGTAGCGGGAGGATCACTGACGCATTGCATCGGTCCGAAATCACTAAACAATCAGATGTGGAGACCCTTGGTCATAATATCCGCGAGCCCGGTGTGTCGAGGAACATGGAGCACTCGAACTGTCCCAAAGCAACCTTCTCACGGACGAAGTGGATGTCGATCTCTATATGCTTCGTGCGACGATGATGGATCTGATTGGCCGTCATGTAGACGGCATCGACGTTGTCGCAGAAACGATCGCCGCGGCGAGACCGAGATGTGCGCTTCAAGAAGGCGCCGCAACCAACGAAGATTCGCCACGACATGAGCCACAAAGACGATACTCGCTTGGCGCTGGAGCGGGAGACCGTGGTTTGGCGCTTGGACGACCAGGAAACCAGGTTGTCGCCGAGGAAGACGCAGGTCGGAGGTGGAGCGCGCGTGTCGGGCAGCCCGCGATCGGCATCGGAGTAGGCGATGATCTGGTTGACGGCGCCGACGCCGAGGTGAAGACCAGCAGAAAGTGAACCCTTGACGTACCGCAGGATGCGCTTGATCAGCGCGAGGTGCGGCTCGCGGGGATCATGCATGAACAAGCGCATTTGCCGGACGCATAGGCCGACGGGCGCGTCGTGGTCGCATCGAGTGCACCGCCGAGGCTCGGTGATCGCAGGTCACCACGGAGTGCCGCGGTGGCGGTCGGCTGGTCCGCATCGCCGCGTCGCGATCGGGTGGCACTTCGGACATGCCAAAGACGCTGAGGAGATCGACGGCGTCGGGCGCTGCGGATGTAAACAACCCGTCACCGCCACGCGTCACGCAGATCCCGAGGAAGTGGTGCAGTCGCCGAGGTCCGCTGGCGAACTCCGAGTGGAGGCGCGATGATGTGTCAAGTAGAGCCGGTGACGATGCCGTGAGGATGATGTCGTCGACGTCTGAAGCGTGTAGGCGACGCTATCTCCATCTTTGTAAACAAAGAGAGATACATCGGACTTGGTCGCGATGAAGCCGATCGCGGCGGATGTACGAGGCGGCTACCTGGTTCCACGCCGGGAGCCCGCTGAGCCCGTCATGATGACTTCGCGAAGACGCACATAATCGGGTTGGCGGAGTCGATGAAGCCCGACGTGCCGTGGCGCAGACGGTTTCTCAGTGGCCGGAGGAAGGCGTTCTTCACATCGAGCCGGGTGAACGTGCGCACGCGAGGCGCGATGGCGCGAGGACGGTGCGATCGTCGCGGTTTGACAACCGGTGAACGCTCGTCGTAGTCGACGCCGGCTGAGAAGCCTCGGACGACCCAACGAGCCTTGTGCCGCGCGTGGAGCCGCCGGAGTGGAACTTGTGCTTGTCTGACCACTTGCCGGTGACAATGTTAGCACCGGCGGCCGAGGGACGAGGCGCCAGTGCCGTTGTCCATGAGAGCCTTGTACTCCTCCGCCATCGCAGCGCGCGCCAACCGGGTCGCCAGGCCGCGGTAGTTCGCCGATCGGCGAGGCCGTGTGGCGAGAGGTTGAGGCGGTGGGACGGACGTGATCGCCGGCTCGAGATCGCGCGTGGGCGCGAAGGTGGCGGTGGCGCCGAGCGCCACGTGTGTCGGGTGTCGGGGCACCGAGGCACCGGGTCGGCGATCGCCATTGGTAGACGATGGACGCCGCGCGCAGCGGAGCGGCGAGGGCGCTCGCCGTGAGCGAGGGTCGACAGGCGCCGCCGCAGCGGAGCGGCGGTCGGGCGCCGACTAGTCGGCCGGCCAGTGCAGGGACGGCGTAGATGATGGCCGGTCCGGAGGTCGGCTGCTCAACCTCGCCGACGAGGAGCAACCGAGGCGACGCGGTCGCCAACGCCAATAAGCGGAGCTTCCGTCGTTGAAGATAGTCCCTGCATCAAAAAATCCAGAGAAGATGGCACAGAAGCCGCCGAGGGTGCCGAGGCGAACGGAACACGCACTCATCAAGACAACATGGCGTGAGATGATAATGCGACTACCGGACATATCAGCAACGGTACCCTTGTGGGAGGAGGGTAACCAAGGAACACGCATGGAGTCGAACGAGGGAGAGCTTGTGAGGTGTCGTGGCACTAATGTTCGGATAACGAGAGGCACAACACACGGAGGGAAGAATAATCCGGAGTTTGTGGTGCGAGTCGGTAGGGATCTTGTGATGAGCAGAGGAGGACGGCGCCGGTTAAGCACATATGTGGCGGCAGCTAGAGCTTCGCCCGGTAGGGTGGAGGCATGGATGCATGAATCGCCAGGTGCGGATGGTGTTGTTTATAGTGCGAAGGATGCGCCGACTTTGCCGCTTTGTGGCGAGGTGTACGGACACGAAACGTAAGGCAATGCCGCGACTAGTAAGAAAGGTAGTGATGGCATTGTTGACGCATTCGGTGCCGTTATCGCTTGGAAGCATTTGGGCGTAATGCCGAATCGTATGGGCAAAAGCTACAAAATCGATAATATGTGTTGCACATCGATTTATGGCGTAAAGGGAACGACAAAGAAAATGAGAGTAATCATCAAGTAACACAAGATAGTATTTATAGCGGAGCGCTTAAGAATCGGAGATGTCCAAACATCACGGTGAAGTAAAGCAAAAGGAATAGTAGTGATGACGTGGAACTACTAAATGGGTGCCGCGTGTGCTTGCTAAGTCGATGTGCATGACACAATGACCGCGACTTTATTACAAGCTATGACCGACATGTGTTGTAGTTTGGCGAGGCGGAAGGACCGGGTGACTAAGGCGATGATGCCACAGGTGGGCGAGGTGGCGAGATCGCAATCGTGGGACGTGGGACGAAGGAATGGTGTAGAGGTCCCGCGCTATTGCAATAAAAATCACGCGCCCGTCCGCCGATCCTCAATGAGAAAAACCGGCGTCAAACTCAATGGAATGATTATTGTCGCGAGTGAATCGAGCGAATGAAAGCAAATTGCGACTAGAGCGGAGCAATGAGGACATCGCTTAGGTGAAATGTGGTGTCGCCATCGGTAGGGTGGATGTCGCGACCGAAATTGGTATGGTGCCGCCATTGCCTGGATAATGAAGGAATTGGAGTGGGGTATGCGGAGAGCGAGATACCATCCGTCGACGACATATGAGCAAATGGCGCGGTGTCGAACCAGCTTGTTGGCGCCAAGCGCCATCCGGTTCAAAGCGGTGACAAGGCGGCCGATCCCACCCGCCGCACCTTGCGGAGGTGGAGCAGAAGCGAGGCGGCGCGCACCGAATCGGTGGCGCAAAGCGGTGTGCGCCGGGTGTGCGCCAGATGCCGGCCGTGGAGGACGCCACGGTTCGCGCGCACGCCTGCGCGGGTCGCCATCGCTGCCAGACGCGCTCACGAGTGAAGCACATCCAGGGCCGCCGCGGGTGCCGCCGCGGCGCGCCGCCGCCACCGTAGTTACCGCCGCGCCGCCTTTCTTCCGATTGCGGTTGCCACTGTCGTGGCGGATGCGCGCCGCCTTGGCGGCCGGACCGACGCCGCTGGAGTTGCCGAGTTCGCGGGCCGTGACGTGACGGCGCCGGTGCCGTAGCGTAGCGGCGGCGTGGCATGCCGCCGCAGTGGCGAGGTGCCGGCGTGAAGCGCATCTCGGTGGCGACCTTGGCCTCGTTGGCGACGGAGTTCCTTCAAGACCACTTTCGCGGCGGTGGCGAGTTGGGCGATGGATCGAGTCGGCGATGTTGTCGAGGTGCCGAGAAGCGAGGTTGAGGCGCGAAGAGTTGAGGACGAGCCGCGAGTCGAGGACGGCGTAGCCAACGCCACGCAACGCGTCGGCGGTGGCCTTCATCTTCCGCGAGATTGCCGATGGAGAGAGTACCGCGCCATGGAGTGGAACTCGTGGTCGAGGAAGACGGCGCGGAGGCCTTGTTCGCTGAAAGAGGGCTTCGATGGCGACCCCACCGGCGGCGCGGCCGGTCAGCGCGAGCGGCGAGGCTAAGAACGTCGTCCGCGACGGAGCCGAGGAGCCACCAGGACGCAGAGTCGGCGATCTCCCACCGAGCATCTCGTGGCGCGCCGCGCGGATCCGCGACGGCGATGAGTCCGAACTTGCCGCAGGAGAGGAAGAACGAGGACCGCGGTTGAAGTTGGGACGCTTCAACTCTAGAGTCACCGGACGTGCGACTTGACGGCGCGCCGCGTAGGGGCGACGAAGATGGGCGCGCGACGTCGGATCCGTGGAGGCCATGGTAGCACCGGATGACGAGGAGGACGCCGCCATGCGTGGAGATGTGGCCGGGTGGTGAGGTGCACCGGCGGGAAGGGTGCGGTGGAAGGAGGGGTGGCGGGGGTAAATGGAGGTGGCGCGGTGGATGGGGGTGCGGCCGGTGGGGGAAGGCACGGCACGAGGTAGGACTGAGTGGCGCCGGAGGGAGAGCCGGCCGAGGGGAAGCCGGCCGAGGTGGCCGAGGGGTGAGAGGTGGCGGGGTAAAGGGAGGTGGCGCCGGTGGATGGGGTTGCGCGGCGGTGGGAAGGCGGCACGGAGGTAGGGCGGCGGCCCAGTGAAAGCCATCGGAGGAGCGGGGTGGTGGCGGGGGGGAGAGGCCGGCCGGGAGGGGAAGCCGGTCGGGAGGTGGCCGGGAGGCGAGAGGTGGCCTAAGGCGCGGAGGAGGCCGGCCGGTGGCGCCGGGTGGTGGTGGTGGCAGCCGCAGTGGGAAGGCAGCCACGGGAGTGGGAGCTGTTGGGTGCTGGGGATTAGTTAGGAGTTGTTGGAGGTTTGTTAGGGAGAGAGAGGCCGGGAGGCGTGAGGGGTTTCGGGGAGGGGTTGGGGTGGGGTGGGCTAGGGTTTAGCCGGAGGTGCTCGATACCATGTAGAATGAGATTGGGAATCACCACACCCCCAAGTGGGGTGCCTTTCATATATATAGCCATGTACAGTGCATGGGTACATTAGTAATTATCCTAATAGTTTGACATTGCGGTGGCCTTATAAAGCACTTGCATTTTGCTGTTTTTGGGTACTTAGCAACCTCTATTTTAGAGCCAACAAAACTGATATACTCTACAGTAATTGGTGAAGAATTCCCTTGACTAGCTAGATTCCATATCACAGCACAGCACAGCAAGCAACAAGAAACTTGCCCTTAGTCCTTTTTTTTTTTTTCTTTTTCATTTTGTGCCCTGATACCTACATTTTTGTTTTCTTTAGCATGCACATAGAAAAGTCGCTGAGAAAAGCTGACTATTGTACCAGCAGGCATCCCGAGTTCTGCTACAAAACCGAGTTTCAGAGCCATGAAACAGAGGCAAGGTTAATTCTAGCTGCCTGTTGAATATACCTGTTTTTCTTGATCACTTTCACGTGTAATTTGAGCTAGTATAATTCTTATGGGATTAGTTTGATTACCTTAAAAGCTTGGAAATTGAAGAGAGGATTAACAAGATACAGTCGTACCTAAAGGCAAACAGCGTGTTGTTCCTTCTTTCCACAGACGACGAAACAATAACGTTTTGGAAAGTATGCTTCCCTGCTCTGCATATATATGGATAGATTTTATCCATGTATATTAGTGAATCGTTCTAGTCCTTTTGGCCTGCAATTTCTTATGTTATATGTGGCTAAATGTCACAAGTGCTTTTTTGATACAATAATTTTCATATTTTTTGGTTGCATGAACCCAGTATTTGTACACGATGATCTTGGCGTCTTCCAGAAACATCTTGGCTGCTACACAAATTAATGTGCGACAGTGGTGTTTTTTTCCTGTGTTTTTGGTTATGGCATGCAAACATTTCCCATTTTCCCTGAATATTTTAATAGTCCATTCTATTTCTCAGCTCCATCTTTTCTTGGTCCATGCATTTTCTGTTGCAAATGAAATGCAGATGCACTCGTCTATTTTTCTGGATATTATTAGCTTATGGATTATTCGGTGAGTGTAGGTGCAAGAGAAGAAGATTAAGGAGGTCTCAGAGACGAATTTGAAACCTTCAAATTCCGCAGCAAATGGTGGCAGCGCAAGCTCCTGTATCAGTACTTCTCCTAGTGCACTCCTTCCGAACGGTGATTGTTCAGGCCTTCAGGGTCGTATGACGTATCACTCTTATGCAAACAACGAATTTTCATTCCACCTAGAGGAATTCTTTCTGCCTGTGGTAGTTGCACTCGACTTTAACTTTCTACTAATGTGTCATTAGAGATGTTAATTCAGTTCAAACTGATGCTGTATCTTTCATTAATTATTGATTCTATATGCATTTTAATGCATGAGTATGTCTACCTCTGTCTTCATGACCTATAATTTTTGCCTTCTACCTACTGTATGCCAGATTACAGGCCAAGAAACAAACCTCGTTGCAAGCTGCCGGAGAGTTTTCGCTCAACATCTTAGTTTGTTACATGAGTGGAACAGATTTCCAGATCGAGACGACATGCCGATCTCGAACTGATATTCTTTCAGCCCAGAGGGCTGCATCCTCTCTACAGGAATAAAGAAGCCGTAGGAGCGAAGCTCCTGAAGACCACGTCGTGGCGGTGATTCCACAGTCTCCAGAGGCGTAGCAGAAGGAAAGCGCCAGAGTGCTTTGCCGGTATACAGGGAGTGCAGGGCAGTGAAGTTGATCCGAAGTGCCCGCCAGAAGGATTGTGCAAACGGGCACCTGAAGAACAGGTGATCGCCGTCTTGGTCCGCAACGCCGCAGATATCGCAGGCGAAGAACTTGACCCGGGGCGGCGCAACGCTGTGTCCGATGAATCGCCAGCTGGGGCACGGGGATCCTGTCGCCGAACGGAGCTTGTATAGAAGCGCCGTAGGGTCGTCAGAGCTGGGGACGCATCACCAGTCTGTTTCTTCAGTGAGTGCGATCCGGGCCAACAGGTCGTTCAGCGTCACTGATTCTCGGGCGGCCACCGTCGGCAGGCGCGGTACCATGGTCGATTGCACACCGTGCGTCAGCATATCCTCAACGGTGGCGTGCGGCTGCTCGCAACGAGAGAACAGCGCCGGGTAGCAGTCGCGGAGAGGCCCATGGGACAGCCGTTTATCTGACAAAAATGAGGTATGGCGGCCATCCCCCAGAATCACAGCAGTTATGGCACAGTAGTCAGGGAGGAGTCGTTCAAGTCCGGCCCAGTGCTGGCCAGGGAGGAGAATCTGATCTTCAATAGCATTACCTGCATACTCTCCCCGAATCCACCGCGCACATGCCGACTGACTGGGCTGATGAAGTTTGTGCAGCAGTTTTAGCAGCGAACACATTTTCTGGGACCGGATATCCTTGATTCCCAATCCGCCGTATTGTTTACTGCAATACACACTGTCCCAAGCAACGAGACCCCGTGCGCCACTGTACTTGTCTTCACACCTATCCACAGGAAGGATCAGGAATTTAAGGGTCCGTTTGGATGAGGGGATTGGATGGTCGTGAACCGAATGGTAGGGAAACAGGGCAGGTTCATCTGTTTGGTTCAGTGGATTGCAACTGTTGGTTCAGCACCGTTTGGTTCCATCAGCAAGAATATTCGGCGTAGATGCTGTACAGGATGGTTCGACGAAATTCCCCGAACCACGCGGTTCACTCTCTCCCGCTGCAAGTGATGGCGCACGGCGAGCGGCCGAGAGGCGCACGCGCGGGTGAGCTGAGCGGGCCAGTGGCGGCGGGCGCAGGGCCGCAGAGGCTGACGACGAGCAAGGAGCCGAGCCGGGGAGTAGAAGGCGCGGGCGAGCACCAAAGGGAGCAGGGAGCAGCCGAGTCGGAGGAAGCGAGGGCCGGGCGGCGGTGGGCCAGCAGGCCGGAGCCGGCGACGGAGGGGCTGCGCCATGGGAGCTTCGGCCAAAGCATCCACAAGAGAGAGAAAGCGGAGTAAGGAAAATGAGAGCAAGAAGAACCAGAGGGAGGACCAAGCCGCGGGGAGGCGCGGTCGGGCCGGGGAGAAGCCGGAAGCGCGCGGGAGAGGGCGCAACGGCGGCGGCGGCGGCAGGAGGCGGCGCCGATGGAACCGGCCAGAGGGAGAGAAGCTCCAGGAGGAGTAATGGATTTGGGGAGGGAGAGAAGAAGAAAGAAATGAATGGCAGCAGATGTGTTCGGCCGGAAAAGTAGGAAAGAGAAAATATCAAAATTGGTTTCATCTTGTACAACTAATCAAACACGATCTTGTACTATCCCATCCCACCAACCAAACAGACAGCTTGAACGATCTCATCCAGGACGATCCCATCCAGGACAATCTTATCCATACCATTCAACTACATTCCACCAACCAAACGCACCCTAAGCTTTCCAAACAAGATCTCATGGAGCAGTAGTGCGGACATGATCTAGATGGGCAGATGGTTGAGAACAGTGTTGATGAGGAGTAGCAGGTCATGTAAATCATTCACCTTTGGCAATTAAATGCATCATAACTAAAGAATAAAATTTACTTGATCTTTTTAGCTCCGTTTCTCGTTTGTTTTCTAGGAAGCAATGCATTCATGTAATTTGTAGGCAAACACCTCTACCTGAACAAGTCATCCCCTCTCCCTCTATCTGACAGGGCTTTCCCTAGGGGTGAAGTTGAGTTCTTGGTCGACAGAAATAAGAGGCAGTGAAAGCAAGCAAGTGCTCTATAATAGGAATGACTAGCTGGTATCATGGAAAACTCTATCGGCGAAATTTCGCCAGTAACCGGTGGTTACCGGTGTTATCGGCGGGTCCGATGAAATTTCATATTGGGAAAAAAATCAGATTTATTTAATTTTCATCTAAATTCAAATTTTAATTCAAAATCTAGATAAATTTTGTCTTACATCTGAAAAAAAAGCAATTCTAAATTTTGCCAAAATATCCGGTAACCGGCTATTACCGGTTACCGAAATATTTGCAGGGTCCGATAAAATTTCCGAAGCGGTATAGTTTTCTACTACTTTTAGGGGGTCAATTTGTCATTTCTATATAGTAGAATTGAGTATAGAAAAAAAAGGCCATGTTTGGATCAACGGGAAAGTGGAGGAATTACAATTCAAAGGATTTTTTTTCGAAAGGGGTGTTTGGAATGGAGGATTAGCCCTGATGAGGATCTAATAATCCTCAGTTAATTAAGTTATTTATCTCCAGTATCATAGATAATAATGTCGCTTATATAACTTTCAAAGGGACCTTCAATATTAACAATAAGAGAGATCATACACACCTAGTGGTCGTAAACTATTCTACGATCATCCTATATGGTTGTAAATCCTACTACGATCATCCCATGATCGTAAGTTATTCTACAACCATTTATTTATCGTAAGTCATACTATAAACATCTCATGGTCGTAAGATCCTCCACGACCACCTATTAATCGTGAGTCGTACTACGATTATCTCATGGTTGTAAGTCTTATTACGACCAGGTCAGCTACGACCATTCTATGGTCGATAAAGCCTACACACACCCTATTCATGTGTCTTTTAGTGAGTTTTGCACTTGCATTCCTCTAGCTTTCCTATATTTTTGCTATTCCTATGGACTTTTCTTTCATGTGTTACAAACAGTCCCTTACTCCTAGGGCATGTTAAGCCATGCACTTAGACATTGGTGACCATAACTTTTAGCTATTGAATAAAGTATTTACGTCTGTACTGAGAGATGTCGAAGTGTTGGTTCTTCAAGTGTCTACTGTTTTAAATACCCTTTTTTTTTTTGATATTCTAGGCCGCTTACATAGTAAAATCTGCTTACTGCATACTGGCTGTATTTGTTTTGATGAGTTTTCGTGTTTTGGTCCTTTTGGACATGTTCAGATGCAGGATCTAGTTTTATCTGATAGAACTCGGCATAAGATGACTTGATGCATGATCCACCAATAATGTATAATTGTATATCACTACATTTTCATTGCATTTGGTTTCTTAGACATGCAACTGCATGATCAGTTCCAGCTTACTGTTTCTAATGCATTTTCTTGTTGTTTCTTCCAACGATTCATACCAGCCGGTGGTTTGCGCGTAAATCTTTGGGATTTGGGAGATAGCAATGAAAGCTTTGACATAGTTGATGCCAAACCTGCAACCATGGATGATCCTACAGGTACAAGTGCTGAATCAGCAAACCCTCCTTTCCTCAGGTTTTCTTCCTCCCTCTCGGTGACACGAAGCCAATCCACCACCTGCCACTCCGAATTCTCCACACTCCTTAGAGCCCAATGTCTCGCTCTGACATGCTTTTATTTGTAATAAAAAAATAGCCACCTGCCATGTCCAGGATCGCAGAAGATAGCGGAACTTTCGCGGAACTTTCGCGGATAGGGAGCACAGTAGAGGATGTGTGTCGCATGTTTAATCTGTCGTGGTGTTATTTTTATCATTTCGGTCGCGATGACTATATTTACTATTTTTATTTTTTAAAAAAAGGGCTAAAAGCACCCTGCTGAGTCCTGACTCAGAGCCCGACCCAGAGCAGCCGAGAGCTAGCCGTTGTCTGTGTAGGCCTCCCCGCACGTGGGGCCGGGTGCCCAGACAGCGCAGTAGCTTCCCGTGGGGTAGAATGGTAAATAATCACGCCCTCCTGCGCTGCAAGCCAGCGAGCCTAGATTTGGACTGTGTGTCCGTTTGACCTCACGTCATGAGCTCACGCCTTCCCTGCTACGCGCACACCGCTACCCAACACGGGAATTGTGTAACCTCGATGGCGTGTGGGCCCTCCCATTCTCCCGTGGCTTTTTTGGTAGGTGTGTCAGTGAGTGGGCTGTGCTGCGGCCTGTGGTGGTCGAGCCATTCTCTCCCCCCTCCTTCCCCCACACCTCGTCCTCACGCTCTCTCATTTCTAGCTAAAAGCAATTTGGCTATGTGTACCCAGTGTCTCGCAGCCTCCACACGGCAAATGTTTCAAACAACAAGTAGTATATTTACGTGATTGTAGAGTAACTAGAGCTAATGATAAAAATATAGGTATCTGACTAAAGAATTTATTATGCAAAGCATACTTTGCTCTTCATGATATCTTTCGTAAGGCTTCATCCTCTTCTTTTATCTTTTTTTCCTAAATCTTTTCCAATGCAACCTTTAGAATATGTTGTTCTTAACATATTATTTAATCCATTCACACAAATATTTATTAGGCTATGATATCTTCACCATCTGTCATTTTACAAGTACAACGTATATTTTCAAAATCCTCGGTGCGATTTAGTCTTTGCTTATGTGGGTCTTTGATTACGTCTTTTATGAAAATACTCGGTTAAGTCATCAAACCAGAGTAAAATGAAAACTTTTGATTTTACATGGCTTCTAATGATAAGTTAACAAAATAATCATGTGTAAGCTGTTTTGTCATAGTGTACATCGTGGCATTATCCCTCACACTCAGAAGCCACATTCTACAGAACTCATCAGGGTGCCCCTAGCAAATATTCTTGATTAGCCACCAAGAGCCATCCCCATTTCTTTTACAGCTGTTTTGTTCCATTTCCTCACACCATTTCTTTTCTTCTCTCTCTACTCAGTAGTGACCTAACTTTAATGCTGCTTGCTTCCCTTCCACTGTTGCCCCCCCCTTCTCCTCCTCTCTCCTCCCAATCCATCCCCAACATTGCCGACCTACCCCCGAAGCTAGCCAGCCTCTCATGGCCGTCTCCTCGCCGTCCACACTGACGCAGCGAAGGAACTGAGTCAAAGAGCCAAGAGCTGGAGCTGGAGGAAGAGGAGGAATCAACAAGTGGGGGCAGTACCATTGGTACCACTCCAAGAGCCCAAGAGGTGACCACGAAGGGCTTCTCGCCAACCAGCGACGTCCCCTCAGAGGTTGCAGTGACACTGATCTCTCTCCTCTTCCCCCCTACATCTTCTTCTCCCTCTTCTTTTGTTTGGTTGGCATTGGAGCAGAGTGCCTTCTTTGGTGTTGCCTCTGCTTGGAAGCTACTCTAGATGGCATGGTGTGAGCTATTCTTGGGTCCTTTTTTTTATCCAATGTGGTTGCTGTCCCTTCAAGATTGATTAGATTGGATTCCTTTCTGGGGTAGTGAGTAGAGCACCTTCAAAATTAGATCGAATCTTTTCAAGAAAGGCCAGAGTGGAATGTTTGCATTTTTTTGTTGTACATTTCTTGTTATTTGTAGGATTATTTTATTTTCCTCCACAAAGGTGGGATTTTTCCTCCTCTTTGGTTCTTGTCCCTTTGCTGCTGATGTGCGTGTTCTTGATCTGGGTGTACACTTCCAGGAATTAATAGATGTGTTGTTTGGTGTTAGTAGTGTTCTCCTTGGGAGGGGCAGGTAGTCGAAAAACAACTCGTCATTAATGCTTTGCTTTCTTTGTTCATTCAATCCACTTCACATGGACCTTGCACCTCATGTTCTTTCCATTTTCCCTTCTTCTTTTGGTATTTCTGATGAATAATGATTGCTTTATGTGCTATAGTCCAGCTTATTATTGCTGTACTTTTCTTGTGCTAATTCAGATATGTATGGTTCAATGTGCAACTCTCCTCCCATTGCCAATGCAATGTTCGGATCTTACTTTGAGCCTGTCTTGCTTGCTTTCTTCAGTGAAGTGCTACATTGGTGATGATATGACATCTAACGGAATGAATGCTAAGCTAACATTGCACTACTGATGCTGGTGTGTAGGTTGCTGACAAATAAAGATGTCGACAGGCGAAACCCTACGGGCAGAGCTATCATCCAGGACGCCACCTTTTGGTCTGAGGCTGTGGATTGTGATTGGCATCAGTATTTGGGTAGTAATTTTGTTTATACTAGGTTTCATGTGCTTCTGGTCCATATATCGGAGGAAACCGAAGAAGTCTTTTGATAAGATCCCCGTATCTCAAATCCCGGATGTCTCCAAGGAGATTGCAGTAGATGAAGTACGGGAGCATGCTGTTGTTGAAAATTTCCGTGTGCAAGAAAACCATGCCCATGTACTGGCAGTGCGGGACAAACATTATGAGAAAGACTCAGGGAAAATGCTGGCGCACTTGGTCAGGAGCAAATCGAGCGATGCTGATAATTTGAGCCAATGCAGCTCAGTGTACCAATGTGATAGGGCTGGTAGTTCATATTCTGGCGACGAAGGCAGCTCGGGCAATGCTAGGAGGCAGTATTCTCAATATGCAACTGTCTCTGCATCCCCTCTGGTTGGTCTCCCAGAGTTTTCACATCTGGGTTGGGGTCACTGGTTTATTCTGAGGGATTTGGAGCATGCAACGAATCGGTTTTCTAAGGAGAATATAATTGGAGAGGGTGGATATGGGGTAGTTTACCGTGGCCGACTCATAAATGGAACTGATGTTGCGATAAAAAAGCTTCTTAATAACATGTAAGAAACTCTGTTGATTTTGACCTTAAAGGGAAACTCTTTCTTTACAGAACTTAAAATAGCATGCTATCCTCTTTGTGATGATTTCAGCATATTGATTGTGTTTTGAGATGGCACTGCAGGGGCCAGGCGGAAAAGGAGTTCAGGGTTGAAGTTGAGGCTATTGGCCACGTCAGGCATAAGAATCTTGTCCGCCTTCTGGGATACTGTGTTGAGGGAACCCATAGGTGAAGCTATTCTCAGTCACTTGCACCGATGGACGGCTAGCTTTTGTTTCTGCTGTCACATTTATTTACTTGCATAGGATGGCTACTGATTTATATCTACTTGCACAGTTGCACTCGCTCAGTGGTTGGTTGATTTTTTGTGAAGAATTAAGCTAATTCTTCACGATAAAATCTTAAGTCTCTACCCTTTAAAATATTTAACATTTGATTAAAATTGGAGAATAATGCATGTGCCAAAGTACATTTTACTAATTTGAAATCAGTCCTACATATGCTTTCTGCTTGATATTTGTGATCTGATCGTTTGTCAATAATTTATCCATCAGATTGTTATCATTATTGAGAAAAATTCTTATGTGGCTGACTTGTGGCCAAATCCTCAATGTAGCATTCTCTCGTTTTTTTTTTTTTTTTTTTTGGCTTTTTGTTCACTGCTTCATTTTATGGAAATTATCACTTAGGTTGTCTCTACTGAAGTATTGCTAGTTGCTAGGTATCATTCACAACTAACAACTCTATTCAACTCTTAACTGTTCAACCATCTATTACTAGTGAAAGACAGATCAGCTTTAAATAACTGGGCCTTGACGAGTTTTGGGCCAAAAACACAAAAGAAAACTACTTCCTACCTCAGTTGATTGCCCTTGTTCGTTGATTACTACATTACATTCTTTTGTCCTGCTTAAAATACCGACATGGCACCTTCATTGCTGTCTCTCTTTCTGGTTGCCTTGTGACATAGTTTTGTATCTGAGCCGAATGAGGTTGTGGAAATGTGGTGAACAATACTCAAAAAGAAGTTTGATTCAAATTTTGATTTGCCAAAATACTGTATATAGGTGTTAGAAATAAAATTTTGGTTTTCCAATTGTTATTTCGAAGAAATGGATAAAGTTGTTGCACCCTATACCAATTGAGAATTTTTCATTGAACAAAACATCCATCGGATTTATGGTACTGATCTGAGAATTGTTCATGTAATTTTCTATGCGAATAGTTGATCTTAATAGTGTTTGCTTATGCTTTCTCCATCTAGGTTCAGCTCTGTTGTTAAACAATTTTATGGTGAATGTACATTGTGCAAATCTATCTGCTTTATATGCGTCATTTGGTTTTGTCATTATTTCAGCTTTGATGCCATCATTTAATTTATTTTTGTCCAGGATGCTTGTGTATGAGTATGTGAATAACGGGAACTTAGAACAGTGGCTTCATGGTGCCATGCGGCAACACAGTGTTCTTACTTGGGAAGCACGGATGAAAGTCATTCTTGGAATTGCAAAGGCGTAAGAGATTAACCTCTTTTCCCCTTTATATGTATATGTTTAGTTGGGTAAGGCATTTTCTGTAACTAACTAAATGATATACAGGCTAGCTTATCTACATGAAGCAATAGAGCCAAAAGTTGTGCACCGTGATATCAAATCGAGCAATATCCTAATTGATGAAGAATTCAATGGAAAACTTTCTGATTTCGGATTGGCTAAGCTTTTGGGTGCAGGGAAGAGCCATATCACAACTCGAGTTATGGGAACTTTTGGGTATGTTCTTTTTTTTGGAGTACTTGGCTTTAGTAACAGGAAATATGTGGTATTCATATACAGGAGATTTTTTATGCTGAGAACTTTATCCTCCATGTATTAAAGCAGTTACCTTTCTGGGAGCTTGACCCAGAAACAAGCATTTACCATTTATTTTGCCATCATTTCAGGTATGTGGCCCCTGAATATGCCAACACAGGTCTGTTAAACGAGAAGAGTGATGTCTACAGTTTTGGTGTGCTGCTACTGGAAGCAGTGACTGGGAGGGATCCAGTTGATTATGGCCGGCCTGCTAATGAGGTGAGCATATATTCAACTATCTCAGGTGTGTCATGCATGCTACAGCAGTCCATACTGGTGGCCATTTGTTTCACAACAAATTAACATCTACTAGGGGAGAGAATTTGTTTCAGGGGTATGGGTATCTTGTATTTGTGTCTAGTAGCCCTTGTGTTAACTTTGCAAGTTTTTTTTGTTTTGTTTATTTGCACGTAGCTATAAGCCTATAACTTGTCTGCTGCTAATGTTAATTAACTATAACATGGATATGTTGCAGGTGCATCTAGTGGAGTGGCTCAAAATGATGGTTGGCTCGAGAAGAGCTGAGGAGGTAGTGGACCCTGACATGGAGGTAAAACCAACCACTCGGGTTCTTAAGCGTGCTCTTCTAGTGGCACTGAGGTGTGTCGACCCAGATACTGAGAAGAGACCCACTATGGGTCATGTTGTTCGGATGCTCGAGGCAGAAGATGTCCCGTCGCGGGAGGTTGTATTCCCTCTCCTTTGTTCCGTTAACATCATCATGTTATATCATGGCTATAAACCTGAAGCTTTTGTTGTAATCTTATGAAGGACCGAAGGAGCCGAAGGGGCCACAACGGCAATGCAGACACCGAGTCCAAGGCAAGCTCAAGCGAGTTCGAGATAAGCGGCGATAGAAGAGACTCAGGACCATCTGCAAGATTTCAGTCCTAAGAACAGAGATCATGGCTCAAGCGAGTGGTGGAGTGGGATGTGGATGGCTGGTAGAGAATAGGAAGGGCATTGCATTTTGTATTGTAGGTCTCCTTGATGGTAGCGAGAGAGCAGTGTCTGATCGATCCCCTGAGAGAGACTAGTTGTAATTTCCATTCAGTATTCTGTTGGTCCAGCTGCTTGTACAGATTTTTTTCTCTTCTTTTCTGGTTGTTGGTTAGGAGCTCTTGATTGCCAGTACAGATCATCATAAACTCTTTTAGTCTTTTCTGGGTGCCTTGAACCATCATCAACCTATTACTATTAATGCATGTTTTCTTTTTGCCAAGATCTATCTACTATGTATGCAGAATGTAGCAAGCATTGCCTGTTGTTGTCGTGCTACTACATACTATTTCTCTGGGAAGGAAGCCTTCAGTAATGGAGAGGTGAACAACCTGACTGCTGTATACCGAGAAGGGATAGCAGATTTGGACTTAGCTTGAATTCGATAGAATGGAGCTACGGCCGTGGACGGCACGCAGTACGAACGGGACTCCGGCCTGTCAGGGCCCTGTTATCAGTGAGTTCGGAGATGGTGAAGGTCAGTTAGCAACGTTCAGGGTTCAGCGTTGAAGAGGAACAAAGTCTAAAGAAGTTCAGAGAAAGCAGCTGAAAATGAAGCTGCAGTGTGGAAGTCTGCGCAGAGCTCACTCAATCAGATGGACGGCGAGGATGGGCCGCGCGGCGCCATGGGCTGCGGCTATTTCTTGTACTGGGCCGAGTGCTTTCCCTGCAGAGCCCATTGATCCCATTCGCGAGCCCGGAAATATCATCTCATCGTCCAACTCAAACTCCATCTGCTCTCGCCTTTCCCAAATCCCCGAAGGGAAGCCCCCCTCGCCATGGCCGCCATCCACCGCGCCGCCCACCCGCTCCGTTCGCTCGCCCTCTCCTCCTCCAGGTCCCGCTCTCTCCTCCACCTCCTCTCCCATGGCCGCCCCCTCTCCTCATCCTCCGCGTACCACCTTTCCTCCGCCGCCCCCAACCATGTTCACCAGCCCCAGCAGCAGTGGGTGCCGCATCGCCAGCCCCCTTCCCAGTGGTCCCCGCAGGGACATCCGCCTCCGAGGAACTACCAGCAGCAGGCGCCGCCTCCACCGCGCCACAGCTATGGGCCTCCTCCCACTCCGCCCCCGCAGCATCAGCCGCCGCCCCCACCGCGCCACAGCTATGGGCCCCCTCCTCCCACTCCGCCCCCGCAGCATCAGCCGCCGCCTCAGCCTGTGGCGGGGCCGGCGGAGCTGATTGGCCTGTCCCGGGAGGGGCGGGTGAAGGAGGCGGTCGAGCTGCTCGACAAGGGGGCGCGCGCCGACCCGCCCGCCTTCTTCGAGCTTGCCGCCGCCTGCTCCAACCCCAAGCTACTCGAGGAGCTCAGGAGGATCCACGACTTCTTCCTCCGCTCCCCCTTCCGAGGCGACCTGCAGGTCAACAACAAGCTGCTCGAGATGTACGCCAAGTGCGCCGCCATGACCCACGCCCGCAGAACGTTCGACCATATGCCCGACCGCAACATGGACTCCTGGCACATCATGATCGGCGGCTACTCGGTGAACGGGCTTGGGGATGAAGCGCTGCAGCTGTTCGAGGACATGAAGAACAAGTATCACATTGCGCCGACCGGGCACACGTTCGTGCTTGTGCTCAATGCTTGTGCCAACTCAGAGGCCATCGAGGAGGCGTTCCTGTACTTTGATGCCATGTCCAGGGACCATGGCATTGAGCCCGGTGTGGAGCACTATGTTGGGATCATTGAAGTCCTGGGCAAGTCGGGGCATCTCAATGAGGCTGTGGAGTACATTGAGAAGCTGCCATTCGAGCCCACCGCCATGGTATGGGAGTCACTCTTGAACCTGGCGCGCATGAATGGTGACATTGACCTTGAGGACCGGGCAGAGGAGTTGCTGGTCTCGCTTGATTCATCCAAAGTTAATCCTAAGAAGCTCCCAACCCCACCTCCGAAGAGGCGCCTTGGAATTAACATGCTTGATGGTAGGAACAAGCTGGCAGAGTATAGGCTGCCGCCCAAGATTGAAAAGAAGGTGGTGAACGAGCAGCGGTACGTCCCAGACACAAGGTATGTGCTCCATGACATTGATCAAGAAGCAAAGGAGCAGGCATTGCTGTACCATAGTGAGAGGCTGGCAATTGCCTATGGTTTGATTAGCACCCCGGCAAGGACTCCACTTCGCATCATTAAGAACCTCAGGATATGCGGGGACTGCCACAATGCCATCAAGATCATGTCGAGGATTGTTGGCAGAGAGCTCATCGTGAGGGACAATAAGCGGTTCCACCATTTCAAGGATGGGAAGTGCTCTTGTGGCGATTATTGGTGAACATGGTTCCGTTTGAATGAATCTATGATTTGAATGTGGTTTGTCATTGAACTTATGTTCTCATTAGGATTGTTGCCATCCTATAAAAATATATTTGTTGACAGCCATGCTTTTAACACATAAGAAATATCAAGATATCTGATTATCTGATGGTAGCGGTAGTGCTCCCCCTCAATACTTCGAAGGTACTGTATGCTACAAATGCTTAAGGTACTGTCTCGATATTGATTTTATGGTTTTTATGGGATTCCTGTATTAATGGTAGACCTATATGATTGTAAGAGTTTCAACTCTCTCTCTCTCTCTCTCTCTAGGATTAATAAACCAAAACGAGTCTTGTATATTTGCACATATATTTCCTTACGTGTGCTCTATTTTGGACTAGTATATACAATTGGACTGGATTTTTATTGGCTTCACCATTGCTTTGCCCAACTCACCAGACCCCACCTCAGCTGAACAATTCATAGAGATATTAGGGCAAGAAAGACAATCAGTTTTCGGTGTTACTATGGGAAGTATTTGTCAGGGTTTTGTACTTGGTACGCAAATGGTTTTTTTTCCTATACAAATTGTTTTAGGACAAGTTTATGGAACAATAAGAAGTTGGAGCTGATAAATTAGAAGGATTCTTATGGAACAATAAGAAGTTGGAGCTCAGAAGGCCCTATTTTTGAAAGGGTTCGAGCTTGTCTAATCAATGATTAGCCTTCTTAAGAAAATCATGGCATACTATTGCCGTAAGCTCTTTTGTTCTTTGTGAACATCCATATGCTCTTTTAGATAACATAGTCTAAGTTGTATCGAATTGGAGTGGCTATTGGCTAAGCTAGGGGCTGTCCTTTTGCTCTACTCTTGTTTGTCCAAAAATTTACCAGGTGAGGAAGCAGGTGGGGTTTTGATTTCTGAGAATCCTAGAAGTGTCTTTTACTTTGCTCTGATGCATAGTTATCAGACCCGGACCGGTCGCCGACCTGGTTGAGGTGTCGGGTCACTGGTCGGAACAATGGTAGAAGCAACAAATTACTTAACAATGGATCGATGCTATGAAATTGTGTCACTGTGAAGCTAGGGGCTTGTTTTTTGCTCTACTCCTGTTCCTCCAAAATTTACCAGGTGAGGTAGAAGCTGGGTTTTGACCTCTGATAATCCTATAAGTAGCTTACTTTGCTCTGATGTCTTGCTATACTACTATTTCTGACAAGCATTGCACCCAAAATAGTGAAGACTATCAGATGCAAATAGCTGCTTAGGTATGTAGTCGGGAGGTTGGCATGAAGAATTTCAGGGATAGCGAATTGTCTATCCTTGAACCATGCACATTTTAGCTTTCCTCGGATAATCAGTGGTGGTGTGTTTCTCTGCCACGCGTGTTTGTAATTTGTTCATCTGTCGCGTAACTCGTTTCAAATACCACTGAAGCTTAATTGTTGTTCAAGACTCGGTCTTGACTAATTTTGCTGGAACCAAATTGCTGTGCAATGTTGGAGGTAGATGTCAATTTCCCCCCTATTATTGCGCATTTTGACAAGTTCTTATACTCGATCTGTCCCAACAATGATTGCATCAACAACGCACGCAGTGAAATTGTGTCACAGCGACAAGGACAAGAAGAGTAAAGTACAAAAGGAAAGCCTTGGGACGGGTGTAGACAAGAGTTGTTTTTAAAAATAATATTATTTTAATAAAAAATTATAAAAATAAATAGTCGAAAAACAATTACAAAAATAAGGTACTATCGCGGTTCCAAATAGCAAAATGTTCATATTGTCAACAGTAGCCTTATCACCGTTAGAACAGTACGCCGAGGCTCCTGGCGACAGAAGAATTTTTGTAATTATTTTAGGCTCCTGGCGACAGAAGAATTTTTGTAATTATTTTTGTAACTATTTATTAAATTAATATTGTTTAAAAAATCGACAAGGGTCACCCCAATGTAGGATTAGGAGGACTCGTGCCTCTAGCTCCAATGAAGGCCAACGTTTCTTCCGCTAACCAGCATCGGAGATGAGAGACTCCAACAGGGTGGGAGCTCCCAGCTTGAGACTCCATTGTTGGTCCTCAGAGGTAGCAAAGGCTACACGCTGCAGCTGCTCCCGGTCAAGCGCCAGCATGACAGTGACCACTCCGGCAGCGCGTACACTCCGGAGTAAGGCCAACATGCGTGGCTCTCCCATGTACTACACCTGCGTACACCGGCCTGACGTCGTGCCATGCGTTCGCACAGCCGCTGCACCTCACGTCTAGGTGCGTTTGAGGCTGTGCCAACGTGCCACCTCGCCACGCGAGCCTTGGGCCGAGCCGTCATCGTGTGCCGCCTAGGGCCAAAGCCGCCGCCGCCGCCCGACTGCCCACCATGCGCCGCCGCTCTGCGGCGCCTCCGCGTGAACCTCCAGCAGCCGCCGCCAGCCTCGCTGGCCGCCGAGCACCGCCGCCCCACGCCGCGCCACCGAAATGCGCGCTTGAGCCGTCGTCGTCCTCTACGCCGCCGTTGCATGCTCTACGCGCAGCCTCCGCACGTGCTACACAGACCATCGCGTGCACGGCCGATGCCGCGCCACTCCGCGCGCGCGCACCTTGGCCGCTCGCACTTCGCCGCGTCTCCGCGCGCCGCCACACGCTGCCGGGTCCTATGCCCGATGCCCGTGCGGTTTGTGCAATGTTGAGGGTAAGCACATGGAGCCGGTTGTGAGTGTGGTTTACCCGTGTAAGTATGTGACGCTGCCGGTCACGAATAGTGAGCACGCCGTCCTGGATGAGCATCTGGTAGCCGTTCTCGTCGAGCTGCCCGAGGCTCACTATGTTGCTGCGCAGTTGTGGGATGTAGTACACCCCCATCAATGCAAGGTGCTCCCCATTCCGGCAGGTGAACAGGACGGTACCACGCCCGCGTATATCCACCACAGAGCCATCGCCGAACTTGACGGAGCTAGTGACGCCCTCGTCCATCTCCGCGAAGCTTGCCTGGCACCCGGACATATGATTGCTGGCACCGGTGTCCAGGTACCAAGCGTCGTCATGGGCATCATCCTCGCGCCCTAGATGCATCTGTGCGTGCACCTCGTTGACCACCACATCAGTGCCCGCACCCATGGAAGCCTTGGTTTGCGTGCACACATGCGCCATGAGAAGCGTAGGTTCGTCGTCGTCGTCTTGCGTCAGGTGGGCCTGTTCGATACGCTTCGGCTTGCGGCAGTCCCTGGAGTAATGTCCGTACTTGTCGCAGTTGTAGCACTGAACCCGCGACATGTCACGGCGCACACCGGACGAGCCACCGTCCTTACCATCATGCCCGCCTTTGCCGCGCCCATGGCCACGTGGCTTGCCGTGATAACGGTTATCACCGTCGGAGAAGCCATCACCTTGCTCCCTCTTCTTGGTGCGTGCAATGAGCCACTCCTCGAACTCCTTGCGAAGGACTGTTATTGGCTCTTCTTCGGATAAGAGCAGCGTGTCGATATCATCGTGTCATCGCGTTCAGATCGTTGTTCCACCGCTCGAAGCCGACCGGTGAGCTCCTCAACTGACAACGTGCTTAAGTCCAGCAACGTTTCAATTGCGATTGCCACCTGGGTGTACCTGGATGGCACAATGCGAAGGAATTTCTTTCTTTGGCCCTAGGCGGCACACGACGACGGCTCGGCCCAAGGCTCGCGTGGCGAGGCTCCAGGCGAGGTGGCACGTTGGCACAGCCTCGGACGCACCCAGGCGCGAGGTGCAGCGGCTGCGCGAACGCATGGCATGACGTCAAGCCGGCGGCCAGCGGCACGGGTGTGGCGCGAAGGGCGCGACGAGCGGTGCAACGAGCGACGCGAGAGGCCTTGCGGCGGCGCGCGTTGGTTGGTGCGGCGGCTGCGGCGCGCGACAGCGGCGCGCGGCGCTAGCGTCGAGCGCAGCAGGCCGCACACAGGAGCACACGCATGGCACACATCTCGGTGGCCGGTGGCACGACGCGGCCGACGCACGGTGCGGCCACGGTCGGGGTGCGACACCAGGCGGTGCACGGCAGTCAAGCATATACTCCGGTACATTGACTGGTACGCGGAGCTATGGCGGTCATTACGCGAAGAAGTTGGAGAAGCCACGGTTTATTGACTACAGTGATAGCGATATGGCCGGCGATGTCGATGACGTCAAGTTCCAGGAGCTGCACACAAGGATCGGCATCGTCGAGATCAAGAAAGCGCATCAAGGATTAGAGAGTGTTTATTGAATAATCCTTGATGCTAGTTATTGTTGCTATTGATTTCTTGAAACGTTTTTGTTTTCAGTTTTGCTTGCATGCCTGTGCACATTGACGCCACTCGATCTGGCGCATGAATGCACAGCAGCAATGGCTTGTTATGCCGCTGGAAACGTTTGCATGTGGTTTTATGAGATATTAGTTTGCATTAGGGAGTCATGGGGTGATTAGTGCTTCAGTTACATGTTACTTATGAGTACAAATAAGAGACAAAATATAGAAAAACTGTATGGTTTAGCAGCACCAAAACTTTATGTGCCCGGTGTTCTCACGTGAGTGTTCCAGTGTGTTCGTGTGCGTAGACACCAACGAGCGGGCTAACAAAAAGCGTGTCCAGCTGCGGCCGGAGCTCGACGAGTTCGCCGGTGAAGGGGT
Organism: Ampelocalamus luodianensis; assembly: GCA_036346255.1. NCBI lineage: Eukaryota > Viridiplantae > Streptophyta > Magnoliopsida > Poales > Poaceae > Ampelocalamus > Ampelocalamus luodianensis. The sequence continues at coordinate 692,320 of CM070626.1, forward strand.
GGAGGAGGCGAACGGCGTTTGTCTCCGTCCCGCTGCAGGAGGAGGAAGCCGTCGACGGACTCGAGCGAAGGCGCCCGAGGAGAGGCTGAAGAAGTGGACACCCGCGGAGCTTGTTGTGGCCCGGGTAGATGCCATGGCCCTCAGGCAGCAGCATCCAGCGGCGCGGATGGAAGCGCGGGTCAAGGACGCTGCGGCCGCGTGGGGACACGGTGCTCGTCCGCCATTGGTGGCAGACGGCGCGGAAACGGAGAGTCCAGTACGTCGCTGGCCAACGCGCGCATCGCGATCAAGCGAACTAGGTCTTCACTAAGCGACGATGCCCAGGAGGATCGCGTGCCCGTGCCAGCATCCGACGCGGCGGCAGAGGGCGTGAGGCGGCGGCGCTTGTTCTTGCATGGAAGCAGAGGACCGCCGCGTCTACGGGACGACGTCAGCGACATCCCGAACATATAGCAGCTCTGGAAGCAGAGGACCGCCGCGTCGAGGAGCAGGTGCATGCAAACTACGGCGGCGTGGCCTCTACTAGATCTATAACGTCACTACCGGACACAGCCCCTTTGCCGAGTGCAAAAACTTTGCCGAGTGCCAAATATCGCACTCAGAATAGCTATTTTGCCGAGTGCGACACTCGCAAAGAATTACACTCGGCAAAGCCCTCTTTGCGAGTGCCATGCACTCGCAAAGATTAACACTCGGTACATTCACTCTTTGCCGAGTGCGTGCACTCTACAAAGCGGGGCACTCGCAGCGGCCCGAGGTAACGGTTCCGCCCGACGCCAAAGTTTGCCGAGCGCCGCCGCTTGGCACTCGGCAAAATAAATCTTTGCCGAGTGTCGATGCGCGACACTCGGCAAAGACCCACTTTGCCGAAGTGCCATGGCACTAAGACTCTAAGCAAAGATTTTTTTATTTATTTTGGCCTCCAAATTTTTTTGCACCGCTCTGAAGATCGTACTCTATGTTAGGATTTGGTACATTTTTATGGCTTTTGTTATACTTAGTTAATTTATTTCATTTACTAGAATTATTTTTAAAATGCAAATTTGAACTACACGTATCGAATAATGGAATTTAATGATTCAAAAATGATAGTCATGTTATTGATCGTAGTGTGAGGTCGTATCCAGAACGGACCGAAATTTGGACATCTTGTTGTGAAACATGACCGTGAACTTGCGGGCTAAGTGTTTTAAATTCTATAAAAGCAAACAACGTCCAAAATTATGAAACTCGTGGAGATGTCGCGATATCATGTGTGGAGGCTGTTTACAAAGTCTAACAAGGTTTAGACGTTGTCACGTGACGATGCTTTCAAACCGTGACATCTCCGGTGGGATATAAGTATCACATGTGGAGATGTCCCGATTTGAAAGCATCATACGTGACAACGCAACTAAACCTTCTCAAATTTTTATCACAGCCTCACACATGATATCATGACATCTCCACGAGTTTCATAATTTTGGACGTTGTTTGCTTTTTATAGAATTTAAAACACTTCACCCGCAAGTTCACTGCCATGTTTCACAACAAGATGTCCAAATTTCGGTCCGCTCTCGATACGGCCTCACACTACAGTCAATAACATGACTATCATTTTTTGAATCATTAAATTCCATTATTCGATACACGTGTAGTTCAAATTTGCATTTTCCGAAATAATTCTAGTAAATGAAATAAATTAACTAAGTATAACAAAAAGCCACAAAAAATGTACCAAATCCTAACATAGAGTACACGACATCAGAGAGTGGTCGCAAAAATTTGGAGGCCAAATAAAAAAATCTTTTTTGAAAGTGCCGTGCCATGGCACTCTAAGAGCTGGTCTTTGCCGAGTGCCGCACATACGATACTCTGCAAAGATGGGAGAGGTCCTGTTGTTTTTAAAAAATTAGAGGAAGAAATTTTTTTTAAAAAAAAATTTGAAAAAAATCCTCTTTCGAAAGTGCCATAGCTTCAGCACTCGGCAAATAAATTTAAAAAAAAAAAAAATAAAAACCTCTTTGCCGAGTGTCATAGCCGGGGCACTCGGCAAAGGTAATAAAAAAATTTACAAAAATAAAAAAAAAAACTCTTTGCCGAGTGCCAGATCTTGGGCACTCGGCAAACAAAATAAAAAAAAATTGAAAATTGTTTGCCGAGTGCCAGATCTCGGGCACTCGGCAAACCAACTTATGTGGTGTGCCGACACCCACTGCTGCGACATCGCAGCGCCGCGCGCGCCGCACTGCGCGCGCGCTGCGCCACCGCCGCCACTGCTGCGGCGCCGCGCCCGCCGCCGCGCGCCGCGCGCCGCCGCGCCGCCGCCGCCGCCCGCCTCGCTGCTGCGGCGCGCTGCGCCGCGCTGCGCCGCCTACCTCGCCTCGCCCCTACCTGCCGCGCCGCCCACGCCGCCCGCCTTGCCCACGCCGCCACCGCCCGCCATCGCCACGGCCGCCCCACGCCGGCCCCGCCACGGCCGCGCCCGCGCCCACGGCCGCGCGCCATCGCCGCCGCCCGCCATCGCCGCTGCCGCCCGCCGCGCGCCACGCGCCGCCCACGGCCGCTCCGCCCGCCACCCGCCGCCACCGCTCTTGACGAGTTCTTGTTTGGTATGATCTGTTGGAGTAGCTTTTTATCTCTTCTTAGAGCATGGGTTCGAAAGTTGTGACAGAGGAGTGTTGCGCGTGTAGGTTCTTCCATTTCTTGATGGCTTCTTGTTGATCTGTTGGTGCAATTGTCATAGCCGCAATAAGTTGCCATTAGCACCTACTCTGTAATTGCATTGTTTAGTTTCAGTGAGGCTGCTCGAGACGCCAATCGCTTAACTAATGGAGTTCCTAGTTTCAATCAGATGCATCATATTTGTACAAGTTATTTGGTGGTGTGCTCTAGCAAAGTGGTAGCAGATATACAAGTAACTATTAGTTGCCACCAGCTTGCGCTATGTGGCTGAACCGAACAATACTTAGAAAGATGTTTCAACTATATTTCGCTCACGATTGAACTCAGATATGGTTTATGACGTGTCCTCGCTTTACTGAGACCACGCCGCGGGGAGGAGGCGGAGGGGTCGGACAGAGGAGGAGGAAGAGGACCGCCGGCCGCAGAGGGGGCCGCCTCCTCCCACGCCGCGTGAGAGGTGCCGAGGAGGAGGAGGAGGTGGAGGTGGCGCCCGTGGACGAAGTTGGACGAGGAGCCGGGTTGGCAGACGGCGAGGAGCCGGTTCGGCAGACGGCGAGGAGGAGGAGGCGACGAGGACGACGACGAGGCGGTAGGCAGGTTCCGCTTCCTCCTCTGCCTCTTGGTGTCTACTGCGAGGTCCCGCGAGCCTCCTCAGTTCTCGCATCCTCACCGACGCCTTGATGATTCGCCCGAAGGGCAAAAAGTAAGTAACTTTAGATGTTGTCACCACTACTTCATATGATATGTTGAAAAAAAGGAGAAACTAATAATTTTTCTTAATCACTTGTGCAGGAACTGGGTGGTTGTGTCGGGTGGTGGCGCACGCTCCCCCAATGGCATCCTGGGTCTTCGTGCGAGCAACACTACCCCAGATTGTCACGCACGCGGAAGGCGGAGCCGCCTACTCGCTTGACCACTACGCCGTTGGCCCCGGCGCGGAGTACCCCAACAAGGCGGCGCGGGTGAAGGCGGAGTTTTGGGTAAGTCTCCCTCGCACAACATTACTCAATACATCGCATTCATTGGACTTTTCTTGAAATAATGAATGGATACATCGCGTTTGTATGCAGACTTATTTCAGATGCGATGAGGGATTTGAGGCCAGAGCGGACCAGGTGGCTACCAAAGCCTGTAAAAAACTAATCACCGACATGCATCACGAGGTGCGCATCCAGGCCATCGTAACCTACCACGGGTCGAAGCTTGGAGAGAAGGTCACCAAGAAAGACGCAAGAAACATGACGATTCGGAGCGGTGCACTTGAGGTAGATGAAGAACATTAATATTGATTCGTTTTGAGATTAAGCACGTTTAATTTGATCTTCTTACATGTCAAATACTTGATGACGTGTAGATGATTCCCGGTGGTGCCAATCGTATCCCGAAAGTCTTTGGCGATGATCGTGGACAAGTGGTTCACTGAGGAGTATCTCCGGATGCACGTGATGCCCGGACCGTCGCTTGATGATGCAAGGTCCAAAGACACCATCAAAGGCACGCGCACCTCTCCGCATACAAACAAGCATGGGTACACGAATTCATTTATCTATTGTGACGCTCAATTTCGCCGATTTCTAATTATCTTGTCGTCTTTCGCGATGGCGTCACATAGTGCCCACCTTGCTCGGACTTCCGGGCATGGTGTATGGCCCACAAGGGCAAGGCGACGTCCGACGTCTCCTTCAACTCGAGGACCCGTCCGAGGCGTATACGAACCGAGCGCCCACACCGCATCGGTGAGTACATCGCCGGCGGCAAGGTCGGTCCATGGGCCGGACCATGATCCGAGCACCGGGACTTTGATGGAGAGATCGTCGCGAGGGTGGGACAAGGCAAGAAGCATGGGCGGTTCGGCTTGGCGACGGCCTCATCGACACGCCTCTACTCCATCTCTCCCGGATCCGAGCACGAAGCACGAAGCGAGCCCGCCATACGCCACGGCGACGGCCGACAAAGACCGTCGACGCTCGAGTTATTCTGCTTTACTCGTCGTACATTGATCTTTACACACCTTTATTAGCTTTGCATTCAAACATTGGAGTGAAATATTGCAGGCCGGTTGGAACAAGAAATGAGGCAACGTCGAGGCCGAGGCCGAAGCAACAGAGGATGTCGGCCACCGAGGCCGACCGCCGAAGCGGCAGAGGATGTCGGCCCACCGAGGCCGAGCGGCCGAGCGGCAGCCCAGACGCGAGCTTGGCGGACATGATGGAGTTCCTACAAGGTCTTGGGCAACATACGGAAGCCATTGTGCGGTGGCCGTTCGTTCAACCTTCGCCTCACGCGTCCTGCACCGCAGCTACTCCCGTGAGTATGAAAGTTATTTGCTTTCGCTTGTGCTTTGCTTGTATGACCTCTACCTTCCTAGATTAGGTATCTAATGTAATCTTGTCTCACATGCAATATCTTCTCCTTTGTGCAGACCTCAATCGTGGGTTCGAATAATCCACCTCATGCGCCTCCGAATGATAGAGCTTTTCCTTCACCACAGTCGCAGTGGCCACCTTCGAGATGAATGGTAGTTGTATTTTCATTTGTTGTTCACTTGGTGATGGACTTGTGATATACTTATGATGCACTTGTCGACTGTGATGAACTTGTGGATTTGTTTGGATGGACTTGAGCACTTATTGTTATATATGTGATGGATGTGATAAATATGTGATGGATGAGATATATGTGTGATGGATGTGATATATATGTGATGGATGAGATATATATGTGATGGATCTGATATATGTTTGGATGGATTTGTTTGTCGTGATGGAATGTAAAAAACAAATAAAAAATGCAGTTTTGGGTCACTTTGCCGAGTGCAACACACGGCAAATAGGTCCTTGCCGAGTGCCATGGTCATGGCACTCGGCAAAAAGCTGGAAATGGGCACCTCAAAATCCTCGTTTTCCGGCTTTGTCGAGTGCCATGACCATCGTGACTCTAAGAAAGATTTTTTTTAAAAAATTAAAACTTTGCCGAGTGCGGGACTGCAAGATTCGGCAAAGAATTTTTTTAAAAAATTTACAACTTTGCCGTGCCATAAGGGATTGCACTCGCAAAGGATTTTCAAAAAAAAAAACTTTGCCGAGTGCCATGGCCAAGGCACTCGGCAAAGGATTTTCAAAAAAAAAAAATTCAAAACTTTGCCGAGTGCCATCATTCCGACACTCGGCAAAGACTTTTTTTTTAAAAAAAGTAAAAAACTCTTTGCCGAGTGCCGCCGGTTTGGCACTCGGCAAAGCGGCCGTCAACAGGGCCGGCGCCGTAACTGTGTCTTTTCTTTGCCGAGTGCCAACCCGGCACTCGGTAAAGCCTTTGCCGAGTGCCCGAAAAAATACACTCGGCAAAGGCTACTTTGCCGATTTTTTTTTTCCGAGTGCCCTTTGCCGAGTGTCGCACTCGGCAAAGCCTTTACCGAGTGCAAAGGAGCCGTTGCCGAGTGCCTGAGGCACTCGGCAAAGTGCCTGAGTCCGGTAGTGCGTTGCCCTGAATCATGGCGCGTGTTGGCGGCCAAGAGATGGATGGAAACGGAGCGGAACGCAGTTGTTACACCCGAAGACGAATCGAACAACAAGAGCTAGTCCGATGAATATCAAACAGCTGGGCCGGCCAGACCGTTTAATCTGTATGTCTGTGCTGTCAGGCCCAGAGAGAAATCATGATATCTTCTTAATCTCTTTCTTTTCTGATGTTACTGCTAGCTGCAGAAGCTGGAGCAGTAGCACTGTAGTAGTGTAGCAGTAAAGAAAATTGCTCAACTGATTTTTTGCGACCAATAACTGATGAGCTGCTTAACTTCTGCTACCAGATCGTGTTAATTTGTCGTGACCGCTGCAGACAAGCGAGCGAGCGTCCTACTAGTATGCATTGACCACTGAGCAGTGAGCATGCAAGTACTCACCGCTGTCTCGACAAATTTTGGCTACAGTTAAGAAATCCAAGGTGCTGCTGCATGCTGGCCACAAGATCTTACTCGAGCAAACGACGTCGCAATCTCTCTCCGCTGTCTTCGGAAGCAAATTCTCTGGAGGGCATGCATGCATGCTCGATCATGAAAAACCAGACGCACCGGAATTGGGAAGCACAGCGCATTATATCGCCGAACCAGCTACAGTGTACAGCCAACAAAGTCGGGACTACAACCGATAAAATCGGTAGGATACAAACAAAATCAGGAAATAATCGATATATAACTTGAGAAACAAGAAAGAAATAACAGATATGATTCTATACTTTAACAACCCCCTTAGTCGAATAGTGAGGCTGTCGAAGGTAAAGAGTGGACCGGGAATCCTGAAACAGCTGAGTCGAAAGCCCTTTTGTCATCACATCTGCAAACTGAAGAGAGGATGGCACACGAAGGATGCGCACATGGCCGAGTGACACCTTCTTGCAGACGAAGTGTATGCCAATCTCAATGTACTTGGTTCGGTGATGCTGCACCGGGTTCGATTATGGTTCCGATTCGGATAGGCTGCACGATGACAATCTGGATCGGATGCTTCGCGATGCAGAAGTGAACTATAGTGAGAGAGAGTTTGGTAAATTCGAGGGTTTGATGAAGGACTCGGAAAAGCCTTTGTTCCCGGACTGCAAGCCGGATCACACAAGGTTGTCATCCGTGCTTGAATTGCTGAAATTGAAGGCAACCAACGGTTGGTCCGACAAAAGTTTCACGGCGTTGTTAGGTCTCTTAGCGAATATGCTTCCGGATGGAAACGAGTTGCCCAAAACCACCTACAGAGTCAATAATGTTCTTTGTCCGTTGGGAATGGAAGTAGAAAAAAAATACATGCATGTCCGAATGACTGTATCCTCTACCGTAAAGAGTACGCAGACATGCATGTATGTCCCGTATGCAACGTATCCTAATATAAGTGTAAGAATCAATCAGATGAAAGCAAGGGAATCGAGGTGAAGAAAGGACCTCCTGATAAGATGGTGTGGTATCTTCCTGTAGTTCCCCGTTTGAAACGGTTTTTTCTGAATCCAAAGGAGGCAAAACTGCTGCGTTGGCACTCGGAGAAGCGTAAGCAGGATGGAAAGCTAAGACACCCTGCTGATTCCACCCAATGGAGAAACATCGATAGGAGGTTTGCAGACTTCGGTGCGGAACCGAGGAATATAAGGTTTGAATTGAGTACAGATGGAATGAATCCTTTCGGTAACATGAGCAGCCGATATAGCACTTGACCCGTGACTCTCTGTATGTACAACCTTCTTCCTTGGTTGTGTATGAAGCGGAAGTATATTTTGTTGTCGATACTTAATCCAAAGGCCGAAACAACCTAGGAATGATATTGATGTGTACCTAGCACCATTGATTGAAGATCTAAAAATACTGTGGATCGAAGGGGTACACGTATGGGATGCGTACAAACAAGAGTGCTTCACTGTACGCTCCTTATTGTTCTGCACCATAAATGATTATCCCACCCTTGCTAACCTGTCGGGTTAGAGTACAAAAGGGGCCAAAGCATGTACTCACTGTTTAGATGACACCGAGAGTGTGTGGCTGAAGCACTTGCGCAAAACCGTGTACATATGTCACCGTAGGTTCCTCCGGATATGAGAATGTGTCATATGTGAATTTGCATTTATGTATATGAGAATGTGTTATATCTGAATTTGTGAAATGGATGTGCTTGTTTCTGAAATAAATATGAATTGGATGTATACATGTACTTATTGTGTTTCTGCTTGTTTCAGAGGGCATTGCTAGCATTTCCTGAGCTAGCCAATAAACAGAAATAGATTTAACAATACAAAAGAATATCACAGATGGTTCCTTAGGACAATCCGTCTGTGATTATATATCACAGACGGTTCCATATAAAAACCGTCTGTGAAACATAGATATCACATACGGTTATTTATTGAAACCGTTTGGGATGTCCAACCTTATTTATATTCAGACTCTAGGATTTGTCGTGCCCCCACTCAAACAATTAAGCTTCTCTAACATCTCTCCTCCTCCGAGCCCGTCACCGCCGACCTCGACGCCACCTCCTCCCCGATCACAAGCCGTTGCCTCCTCCCAAGCACGAGCCGCTGCCTCCTCCTCGAGCACGAGCCGCCCCTCCTCCCCGAGCCCGTCGCTGCCGTCCTCGACGCCGCCTCCTCCTCGAGCTCGGCGTGCCTCCTCCCCCGAGCCCGCCGCTTCCTCCCTGAGCACGAGCCGCCATTTCCCCGAAACCGGCGCCCCTCCTCCCCTTCGAAGTCGCCCTGCTGCTCCGGTGCTCCCTGCTCGTCCTTCCCTCGACACTCAAAGGTAACAGATGCCGAGTTGCCAACCCCAACGCTCCTTCCCTTCACATATTGCTCGGATTGCTTGGCTTTGATTGCCATCTGCTTCGTGAGTATCACAACATTTCAATTTTATTACCCCTTTGCATTTGGTTAATTGGTTGAACCTCCGGGTTCTGTGATCCAATTCATAATACATGCTATTATGTCAGTAGATCAAGTGTTGTTGGCTGACTCAGAGGATTTACATGTTTACATGTTAATTATGTCATTTAATTTGTGTGTATACCCATACACATACAGAATCTTATGATAATATATTAATACGTGACAGAACCTCTATTTTCATCTAGAAAATCCAAGCGCAAGGAAAGAGGAATATCGAGAATGCCCAAGGGCCAATTTATCATCACGAGAGTCAATGTGTCTGGGGCCCCTCTAAGTCCTCGCCAAGCAGCGTCCGCATTCGGACAACGATCGAAATAGTTGCAATTCATACTTTTGCCCTACAACCAGGAGTAAGTGTTGCACTAGTGGCTATACTTGTTGATTTGTACTTTATAAGCAACACAAACTTAGGTTTAATGACCATGGCGACATACCTGTGTAGATTTCACGAGATTCTAATTGTAATTATACCAAAACGGAACTTGGTAATATACCTAGATTCCCCACAGAGGGCCAAACATAACTTCATAGTTATCAAACAATTAATCAACGGGTAAACACATGTCCTCCATAGATAACTCTATTGTATAGTCTTTCCTTCCTTTGCAATAGTTAAGGTTAAATTTTTGGAATCACGTAGTCGTTTAAGACGTACTTTGCAAAAGGAGGGATATGCAAGGGAGGGACCCTGCGACACGATCTAAAATTCCCGGTATTCCTAGTACACATTAATCTTATATAACACTTCATAATGCCTCTCGAACTAACCAATTCTATTTTTATAGTGCCACCAGCAGCCGCCGTCCTGTAACCTCTGTGGATTCTATGTTTGCCACAACATCGAACTACTTGTCGATTCCACAATAACCAATGATCCTCGGGTTTGTCAATCTTGCAATAATTATTTCATACTTATCAATTTATATATGCACAAATTTAATTTTCGTAGCGACAGGTTACGACCATCGCGGAAACTGCGTTGGCACAGAGCCAGCTCATAAAAATTCGAGGACAACTTACGTCATTCTTGAACCGTGAGGTCATAAATCCAGATGAAAAGTTCCACAATGTAGATTGAACTTGATTGGGATAAGATATTGAACTTAACGGTACATGTGTGTAAATGTACATGAATGATTAATTTAGTTAATTGATTTGCTAATTGGATGTGCTTGTTTCTGTAATGAATGTGAATTGGATATACTTGTTTCTGAAATGAATATGAATTGGATGTATACAACTTGTTGTGTTTCAGCTTGTTTCAGGAAGGCATGGTTAGCATTTTCGAGGCTAGCCAATAAACAGAAATAGATTCGTCAATACAAAAAAAATATCACACACGGTTCTTTAGGACATACCGTCTGTGATGCATCATCTCTCACAGACGGTTTAATCTACAAACCGTCGTGATGCATCATCTATAACGGACGGTTTCATACACAAACCGTCTGTGATGACTCATGTCATCACTGATCCATAGACTTAGACGGCTCACGAAATCGTCTGTGATGATGTTTTTGAACCGTCTGTGAAGATCTTTTCTGTAGTAGTGAGCGCTTATGCCGTTGGTATTACATGCATGGCAACAACAGTTAAACTGTACACTACACCCGGCGTGCATATCGCTAGCTGTTCGCCGATACATCATACATGGATGCATTGGGGCGGCGGCGTCCTGATCAGCTAGCTCGCTAGCTCTCCATGCATGTTACTGCTGCTGCTATTACTAGCTAGACATGCATCGATCATGGATGGCCCTATCGATCGATCGGGAGACGCTGGCCGGGTGCGAAAACTGAGAGCTGATAAGATCACCATAAATGGTCTAGCTTGTTGTCAGCTAGGCGCTCTGCTTGCATCGCATGGTACTGCTGCTGCTGCTGCTGCTAGCCAGTACACCATGATTCGTTGGGTGTCAGCTCAGCTGCCAAGTATCATGCATGCGTGGCCCTTGCCTTTGCAGACTGTAGCTAGTACTCCATTATGATGGGCGGCATCTTCGCACGTGTCCCGGCCTGGGGCGCCTACTGCAAACTTAACCGACTACAGCGATGGATGGCCAGGCCACCACACTGCGACGAAAACGATGCTTACATGCATACACGCAGAGCGCGCTTGCTAGCTCCCCTTGTACACTTCGGAGTACATCTTAATTTCTTTGCCATGCGATCACTGTTAGCTAAACGATGACTAATTAAGTCTTGCCTTCCATGCAGGCATGTATGCATGTATGTATAGTATGTATCTGAAGATTTGTTAGTTAGTAGTAACAGATTCTTCACATGCTTCTTTAATTCGTCCTTTCAGAGAGAGAGAGAAAAAAAAAGGTTACCTCAGCCCCTGGATGGGCATAGTCTTTTTAGCCTGATCTCAAGGTAAAGTTGTATAGCACTCTACAAATTAAAGCTAGCAAAAGGCCAACCGTGCCTCTTTAATTTGAACAGCCAAGGAGGGGAGAGGAAACTAGTATTAGTGCATTACCACATCTGCTCTGCGTTCTGAGTCCATTCCCGGCCGAGTTGTGTGACTTTGTGTCGATCTGGAGTGAAAATCTCATGAAATGCGGCTAGCTAGCTATAGCTAGGGAAACAGCCTGAGCCTGACTGACAAGTGCATGCTCTGCTCTTGAGTTTTTGGTAGTTAGGCCGTGCGTGCAGAGAGAGGGGCTGTGCGTGGCTGTGTCTGTGCCACGAGTGGGATTCGCGCGATCCCTTGCAATGGCAATGGCAATGGCAATGGCAATGGACCATGCTGTCCATGTTTGGTTGGACCATGGCACAGTACCAGGTACGTGTTTTGGCCGGGACTGCGAGCAGCAGCAGCCATGCACGCCATGATTCCATCTCTCAAGGACGGGGCAGCTGTTTGGTGCTTATCAGTTACTAGTTACTCTGCAATCAAGTAATTGATGATTTGTCAAATTGCCAATCCAAGTACTAGTATTTGGTTGGCTGTGCTGTGGACTGGCGTGGTCACGTACGCGACATGCAGGCACAGCATGGCTTTGTAAGCTTTTCTGTTCTGTCTGCTCGTATTTGGTAATTAACGCAGGATCCTCTCTAGCGCGCATCGTAAGATGGTTTCATCCTTGTTCCTTGACATGCATGGTAGTTAATCCATTTGTCGCAATTCTAATTAGCACTTAGCAGCAAGTACAAGTTGCAAATTGCAATGGCAGATAGCTACAGCAAGTTGCCGCTGCCTCGATCCCAAATGTTGGACTGAAAAAGCTACAATGCCATGCCTTTATATTATAAAAGACAGAGGATGCGTTTCCTCGTTGGCAACTGCCATCATTGAGATGGTTCTTGTTAGCTCACGTTGCTACCTGTACGATAAGCATGTGCAAAAACTTGTTGACGAGTTTCTTGCTAGGAAGGGGTGGAGAAGGAAATTTTAAAGGCAGACGTTGTTTGCCAAAGATTTATGCGGAACTTGACAAAATTTCATTCATATGCACTCTATATATTGCTACAAATTAATCTGCGACAAAGTGAGGAAGTAGTGGCCAAAACGCGAGCGCAACGTGCGGTGTTACTGGGGTCTTCTTCACCTTCTCCCCTCTCTCTTCCCCCCTCGCGCGCTCTTCTCCGACGATGTGGCGGCGAGGGGTTAGGGTTAAGGTTCACCGGGACTTTTGGTTGTAGAGGGAGGCGGTGTTAGGACTATATGTGCCGTTGTGATTATTTTAATTTCTAAAACAACAATAATTGATGTAACAACAGCATGTATGCTAGACAAAGAATGGATACTACCGCAATTAGTTCCGCAAAAACGTTTTGGAAACACAATTAACGCGTGTCCTAAAAGCCTCGTATAATCAGTGTAGATTAAACATTCGGCAGCCCCACACCCAACCGAACATGAAAACACCGGACCATTCACGCGCACGTCGCGCGTGATGGTGTGGCGAGGCGAGCGAGCACACACTTGTGTTCTTCTTTTGTTTGTTTCAACTAGGTAAGACCAACTCTACTTTAAAAGTTGGTCTCCTTCCATCTAGACTAATAATACGATATTAAACTTCCTACGTTTCACTTTACATGAGTGAGTCTTTATGGTTTTTTCTGGATTTATGAAGAATATTATATGGACCAAACCCATAAACAGGCCATGCAAGCGCCCCCGCGCAACCACCGTGGAGAGACGATCGAAAACCAAAGAAAAACCACATGGCGCGGCTGCGTGCACAAACAGTAGGCGCGTCCGCAACAAGCAGACAACCGTCCATGGGGACCCAACCACAACCACACCGTACCATACAACTAGTACTCTAATTAAGAAAGCTCAATCACCTGTGTTAATTAACTGGCACAGAGATTAAGATACATGGATCGCCTGCTGTGTGTTGGTCCGGCGTCTTGGAGGCCATCTCTTAATTTATTTCTCGTGCGCCGCGCTTGTCTTTGTCCAACGATGACCAAGACTCTCAGCATCAGTAGGAGTAGGTAACGTAGCAAGCGTGGTTCGCAACCATTGCTCGAGATTTTGATTAGTGTCGTCTGTCTTTCTCATAGGAGTAATCATCTGACTTTTTCCTATCAGTGGTTAATTTCTCCTTAATCAACGCGGATGAGGAGATGGACCTCGTGTTCCTTCGCGGGCCGGCGCTCCTGCTACCGCTTGATTTGATATTTCGCCTTTTCGATCCACCAAATGTTTGAAATTTGCTGCGCTATGGCATTTCCAAGTTGAAACGTTGAGATCGACCATGGAACACGCTTTAATTCGGGGGAGGGAGGGAGAGGGGAGGCGCGAGTGTCGAGGCAGTAAAGCGCATGCATGCAATAATGAAACGAAAAGCTCCTTCAAATCCTTGTAAAACTAAAGCTGCCTGATTGCCTTAACCTCCGTGCCGCGAGAGCACGAGACGCATCGAATTCAGTGGGCCTTGTTCTTCTTCTAGCATGGAATTCTTTACTCTAATTCGAGCCGATGAACACAAGAGAAGAGGCAGCAAGCATCCGCAATCGAGTGGCGCCATCCACGATGCCGTGGCGCGACGGCGGCGTCAGCAGTTGGGAGCGGCGGCCGGCGAGCCAGCCACAGCGAGCGCCTGGTGCGCCGTCTCCAGCAAAGAAATGACGGGATTGCTAATTCTCAGACAACTGAAATTGCAAGAAATCTCAAATCGATTTTCTCACCTTCGGCTGCTGGCTGGCTGGCTGGGTCGATATCAGCTCTCAGTCTCACTAGCTCCTTTTCATCGGCTACAGTCTAGCCTAGCTAGAGTTGCTTGTGCTTGGCACTCGTATCCTGTAATTTATCCCCTTTTCTTCTTCCTCTGCTACGCATGACATGACAACTTTTACTTGTTTGCATTTTTCTTCGAGAGGCTACTTATTTGCTTTCTAATATGCTAAGTATTCTTATTTCAAATATCTTGAAAGCTGAAGAAATTTTCCCGACTCATGTTAAAATTAAACTGTTCCACCTGAAATTCATGTGTGCTCTAAGCAGGTTATAAGTATTTCTAAATACTTCTGACTGCGAGCTCTATCATCATCTCCTCTCAATCATGCTACTATTGAAAGTACATGAAAACATGCAATAAGATAAGGACCTTTCCTCTTGGCCACATCAAAGAGTTCAAGACCTGTACTGTAAAAGAAAAAAAGCATGATCAACCCTGGGACTGGGAGAGCCAGCTAGTACTCCAGGTGGACCACGACACGTCGGCAACCTCCCTGTCCACCGAGGACGGAGGGCAGGCCACATACAGTAGTAGCCTGCCATGTGGGCCTATCTGGACCGTCTGATCACGGGACAGCGCCCCGCACACAGTCCTGGTCGTTCACTCGTCTACTCGGAGTTTTTAGTTTAAATGGTAGTGTTATGCAACATATTTGTAAATATAGCTACTCAGAGTTTTTGACTTAAATGACAGTGTTATGTAGCATATTTGTAAATAGGAACTGTTTATTCATAAGTTGTCTGAAATTTTTTAAAATTTAAATCACTTGTTGTGACAATTGGATCAATATTCAATCATATGATATCCATTAAATCAATATTCAATCATATAACAATCATATGTTACACCAATCTCTACACAAATTCAATGATTATAACAAGTAATTTAAACTTTAAAAAAATTTCAAACAAATTAAAACTAGTAAAACCTGTAAATATAGCAGCTCGACCGGAGTCTCAAGCTGTGCAAAAGTAGTTCACCTTGTTTTAACGTAGCAGCAGCAGTGGCAAAGTTGTAGATAGCAGCGAACGACGAGGGCGACGCTGGAAGCTGGTGTTCAACGGCGATCCGTAGTAATAGAGCTCGGAGGTTACCAGTCACCGGCCATGGAGTTTTAATTGTCTTTTTCTCCCTCTCTTTAATGGCCGTCTCCGCTACCACGCTAATCGAGGTCTAGGGCTGGTGCAATTGAGCCGATACGCCTCGCTCGGTGAGGTGCCAGGAGCACAAGGCGGCGGCGGGCGAGGAGCTCGTGGCTGTGTCGCCGCGGCGGCCGGCGGTGGCGGCGCTTCGCTCTGACTGGTGGGTGGGTCTCTGTTTCGTGTTGGTGTTCGTTTTTTTTTGGCATGTTTCGACAGAGAAGGAAGCTTTCGTGTTTCCGGGATGGAATGCGGGGTAAAGTTGGAAGCTGTGGAGAAGCCGGCCGTCGGTTCTTGGGTGGTTAATTTGCTAAGCTAATTGGTGGCGGAATCCCCGAATCCGGAGCCATTCCAAGTAATCCAAGCGGTTTTGCTTGATATGCTGGGGTGGGGGGGAGTCAGAGGCGGAGGACGGGTGGGGGCCGGCAGTTCGACTGTGGAATCTGACAGGTTCGGAGGGTGGTCGCCCACCATTTCCCCCTTCTTCCCCTCGTCGCTATCTCTTGGCTACAGGGGCGGCGAGTACAGCCGCGCAGGCAGCCTCGGTGCCCTCCCCGGCGGCTGCAGAAGCCAGCCACCGAGCCAGCCATAAAGTTGCGATCTTTCTCTCAATCCGCTGCCGCAGCAACACCACTCGCGCGAGCTTGGAGTCCTTGGACTCGGTTCGAGTCCCAGGCAAACATAAAGTTGCCGTCTTTTTTTACCACGATGGATTCTTGCTTGTTTTTTTCTCCTGTCCTGTGATTTGGTCTCGGACAGTAGTGTCAAGTGGCGACTGTTAGTACTCTCGCTCCGTCTCCGGGCATTAAAGTCCCCAGAGCTAGCGGTGGTTGCGCGGCATTGTCTTTTGTCTCTCTCTCTTTCTCCCTCTCTGTGGTGTCTCGGGTTCAGTTCTTGGGGGTGTTTCAATTCTTACTAAAATGTTTTGACACGGTAGGAGTTCTTGGCGCAGCGGTGCTCCGAGATGAAGGAGATGACTGTGTGCTTCGGCCAGCAGCCGCAGAGAAAGGCGGAGAAGGGCCGGGGAGCGGAGGCGGTGGTCGTGGTGGCGGTGCGCGCCGCGGTGAGGGAGATCCCCAAGACGGCCGTCGTGTGGGCGCTGACGCACGTCGTGCAGCACGGCGACACCATCCTTCTCCTCGTCGTCATCCCGCCGCACAGCTCCGGTATGCCCTCGTCCTCTTGAGCTTTGCTACACTCCCGTGTCTTTGCCTTTCAAGAACTGCAGCACAATGCCTTGAAATGTACAGACAAGTACCACTTTATCATTGAGCTCTTTAGGATTATGTTTGTTTGCCTGCATAGCTAAAATTCCAAGAGCTATTAGTTCGTCAATACTATAGCCTTTTTCACCTGACCATGACTTTGCTTTTTTGTCAGTTGACGGATGCCTCAAAATGTCTAATGTGTTCTTTTTTTTTTTTATGGATAACGGCGGGGAAGCCCCTACAACATATAAATATATATATGAAAAATAAGAAAGAAGGTTTATGTACAAAAACAAAATTAAAATTACGTCCCCAACATGGGGAGAGAGCTCAAGATATTGTGTCTAACAGTGACGGAGTTTGAGCAAAATCTCAAGGGGCGCGAAAGATCAATGCAAATTTAGAAGCACACTACTCACTACTGGCTGCACATCCTGCGCGGCGAACAGATCGATTTGGCTCTCTGACCGTCGGTTGTGCATCTGTCGTTATCGCCGGGCCCGGCTGCGTAAGCCCGCGATGCATCAGCGCCTTGTCGTCTCGTCTGCTGTTTCATGCTTCGCCGCCACGATTGAAGTCGTTGTCTCGCTAAGTAGTATCGTAACTAGTAGCAGGTAGCAACAATAAGCCTTTTATATAGACTTAATCTAACTAAATTGGATCGACTACTGGACTGCATACATGCTGTTAATTTTTTCTTCTGAAATGCTGGGGGGCCACGACCTAGGTTGACCGATGCCATCCCCCGGTGTCTAGTCAGTCAAATAGAATTTGTCTATGTTGTTAATATGTTCTTCTTTGTTCTTTTTTAGGTAGGAAGTTCTGGGGCTTTCCACTGTTTTCAGGGGATTGCGCGAGTGGCCATAAGGCAGTGTTGAATCAGAAGTCGGATGTCTCTGAGTTGTGCTCTCAAATGATGCTAAAACTTCGTGATGTGTATGATCCGAGCAAGGTTCAGACACGGAGCTAGCTGCTGCTGTTTTTTTTTACCGAACTCTTTACCATTATCTATTTCTTTTATCTTCTGTTGCTTTTGTGTAGATAAATGTGAATGTTAAGGTTGTCTCTGGATCTCCTTCTGGTGCTGTGGCTGCTGAATCAAAGCGAGCGGAGGCGAGCTGGGTTGTGCTAGACAAGTAATGTGACACAATAGCTTTCTTCAGTATTGACATAGTCCTGTGTTATTTTAATCCCCTTTTTTTGCATAGGCCCTTAACCAGTGGTGGTGTTGCCTTTGTTGCTCAGGGAGTTGAAGCATGAGGAGAAACGTTGCATGGAAGAACTGCAGTGTAATATTGTTGTTATGAAGCGCACTAGGCCCAAAGTTCTTCGGCTCAATCTGGTGGGATCTCCTGAAAAGGAGTCAAAATCACCTCTCCCACCACCGCCTGTGCTGAGTGCTTCAGTTGGTAGAAGTGCGAGTAACGTAAAAGAGCAGCAGAGTTTGATTCGAGGACCGGCGGTGACACCGAATAGCAGCCCGGAGTCAGAAGCACCATTTGGTAGCGCTGACGTTGGAACATCCTCTGTCTCAAGCTCAGACCCTGGCACTTCTCCATTTTGTGCTTCAGAAACGAATAGCTCTTTGAAGAAACAGGCAAACAAGGATAGTTTCCAGCACTCAGATGACAATATATCTGATTCTGAGAGTGAAACTTCAACTCGTCCAGCAGCCTCATCACTTCAGCCATGGATGGCTGAAATTTTACAGGGAACCGCGTCCTCCAGATTGGTGGGAAACCGTCCTAGAAGAACTCCTACAGCAGATGCTTTGCTTGAGAAGATATCCAAACTGGATCTCTTGACTGAAATTAGTGCAATCAGAAGCAGGTCTGACTTAAACTTCAGAGGAAATGTGAGAGATGCTGTCTCATTGTCAAGGAGTGCACCTCCTGGACCACCACCTTTGTGTTCAATATGCCAGCATAAGACGCCTGTATTTGGAAAACCTCCACGATGGTTCAGCTACGCAGAATTGGAACTTGCAACTGGTGGCTTCTCCCAAGCAAATTTCTTGGCTGAAGGTGGGTTTGGGTCTGTTCACAGAGGTGTCCTACCTGATGGCCAAGCAATTGCTGTTAAGCAACACAAACTTGCTAGCTCCCAAGGTGATGTCGAGTTTTGCTCGGAGGTGGAGGTTTTGAGTTGTGCACAGCACCGGAATGTTGTAATGCTGATTGGTTTTTGCGTTGAAGACAAGAGGCGTTTGCTAGTTTACGAGTACATTTGCAATGGATCGCTGGATTCACATCTCTATGGTAAGCTAGTCTTTTTTTTCCGACAAACTCAATGTCATTGCTCATGAGTAGCTTAGAGAACAATGCATTGGTTTCTGCTGCGATAACTCTTCCCTTGATTTCTCATGGCCACATTGGAACATAAGGGAGTGCTATTTCTTTTCTAAACTATTTGTTGCACACTTTTAGGTCGTAACAAAGAGACATTGGGGTGGGCTGCCAGACAAAAGATTGCAGTAGGAGCTGCCAGAGGGCTGCGGTACCTCCATGAAGAATGTAGGGTTGGTTGTATAATCCATCGTGACATGAGACCAAACAACATCCTTGTCACACATGACTGCGAACCACTGGTATGGTCATCGATCCTATATTGTAATATATAGGAGTCATTTTTTATAGTAAATATAAGAATAATTGCCATGTTTCTTGCATTAAAAGTTTGTTCTGTAATTGTGTGAAAATGAGGTCGCTATAAAATCTTACAGATTGCCTAGATTACGTTGGATCCGGGTAACCATGCATTAGGCTACATGCTAAACAAGTTGTCTTTGACCCGTTGCAACATTGTTGTTTCTGTCTACGTTATTTGTGAAATTCAGTATCATGATCAATTGATCATATTATACATGCATTATGCTGTAAATTGTGTCAGACTTGTCATTCCCATTGGCATCACTGGTTTTAAGTCTTCACTGTCATTACATGATGAGGCTGAGGTTTCTTCATAATGGTGTGACAGGTTGGAGATTTTGGCTTGGCTAGATGGCAACCTGATGGAGACATGGGTGTTGAAACAAGAGTCATTGGCACATTTGGGTAAGTTTTCAGATATACACATTCCCATCCTTGTTCAGGTGCAACTTCTGAAATTTGGTAAATCTGAGCCTCTTTTTTACTATGCGCAGTTATCTAGCACCTGAATATGCTCAGAGTGGGCAAATAACTGAGAAGGCTGATGTCTACTCATTTGGGGTTGTTTTAGTGGAACTTGTCACTGGACGCAAGGCTGTTGATATTAACAGACCGAAAGGCCAGCAATTCCTAACTGAATGGGTGAGTTCACCTACTAATTACAATCATCATTTCCTGTCTGTTAAGCTTGGATTTCTATTTTGCTCGCTAATGACAAGAACCTATTATAGTGGTATAACTATATGGTATGAGAATGACTAAGTCAGTACTGATAGCTTCCACTATTGAACTAGGTTGACTGGTCGGAAGTTCTAAAAATCCCTTATCACTAATTGAAGAATATTTGCTAAGCAATGAACTAGATTGTAACCGACTGCTATTTTTCTAGTTGTTCATCATTCATCAATGCAAACTGAAAGTAAATGAAACACTTCTGTGTTGATCCATCGGTTCTGCATATTCTGATCTCAATCATGTTCTATCCATCTGTAACAGGCACGACCTTTACTGGAAGGGTATGCGATTGACGAGCTCATTGACCCACGCCTAGGCGGCCACTTCTGCGAACATGAGATCTACTGCATGTTGCACGCAGCAAACCTGTGCATAAGGCGTGACCCCCATTCAAGGCCGCGCATGTCCCATGTGAGTAATTCTGTACACTCTTCGTTAGTAGGAAGCTTAACTGTAGGTGCCCTTACCCTTTTGTTTCACATGTCCAAAAGGTTCTCCGCATACTGGAGGGTGACATGGTCGTGGATTCTGGCTGCATCTCTGCTCCGAGCAGTGACGCTGGTAGCATGAGCCGCCGAATGCTAAACGATCAGCAGCGTTATCAAGAGCAGAGCAGCCCAATTTAACAGGATTCACAGCGTGTGGGCGGCGGAAAAAACTCTTATGAGACCATGACAAGTGCCTGGGATCGAGATAATAGGCAGAACCTGCCTCACATATACTAATATGATTCGGTTCAAGAATGCAGCCAAGATGAAATGTGTATTATTCCCCCGTCCTTTTGCCTGGTCCGTTATTGCTCTATCCTACACTCCCCTTTCCCCTCTTTTCCTTGTTTAACCATGTAGTGACTGTGGGTGTCGATTTTTGCTGCTACATTTGCGTGTATAGTGGAGTAGATGGTAGTAGTAGGGCTTACATTACCTTGGGCTCCAGGGTTAGCTCCTGTTTTGTGTCTGGATTGAGGAAAGGGTGTCATCACATGTTTGTTTATAGTGCTTGTTTGGAATCTCATTGCTTGAGAAGTGAGGTCACTCTTGTCTTGTGGTATGATCTGTGTGTAAATTGCAATTGTGGACTAATGTAGCCTCTAGGGAAATGCAGACTCTGCGCCTTGACCAGAAAACTGTAGCCTTCTGCCCTGCTGCGCCTTGAGAAGGAAAGGATGTGATGTCTTTGTCACGCTAACACCGGAGTATCCATGCCACACTGACGGCTACGTGCTGCCCTGCTGAAACTGCAGGGCCCCCGTGTTGGGACGCTGAGAAGGTGATGCGTTGCATCATCCCAGCTGCGGCATCCATCTCCCAGCGATCTCTCGTCTGAACCACCGTTGTCTGCCCTGCATCGAGTGTCAAATCCCACGGTAAAACTCCGGCAGATAACTTGTGCTGCGGGCGGCAGGGTGGCCTCGACTGTTGCATCTGCCATTGCCGCCGCTCAATCGCGATTGACTCAGATGCTTCTTTTCTGCTCGCTCCTTGGCTCGCCGCAGTAATTTTCTTCCCTCCTGTACTGTGCTTTTCATTCTGTTATTGACTCTTTTTATTGCTTTTGTCCTCTAAAGAGTACTACTAGGATTTTCTTTATTTTTTTGCCGTGAGTACTACTCCCTCAGTTCTCGTTTACTTCGACACTTTTGACCAAAATTTACTTAGTGCATCTCCAATAGTTAGAGATAACCTTGTCTCTAACATATGTTACATTATTTTTAGAGACAACACCTCCAATAGACAGTCTCTAGTACATTCTCCAGCACTTATATTTTATAATTTTTCTTTAAAACAGACTTACATGTCATCTAGAGTAAATTAATGCATCATGTCTTATTTTGCGTGTACGATCATCTGTTCTCTCCATCTCTCCTCCACATAAGATTTTGTTGACGTGGCATAGCTAAGAGACGACAATAAATGCACTATTAAACACACCCTTAGCACTTCGTTGTTCCTTACACAAGCTTTCCCAAACTACCCCTATTAAACCTACACATTTTTTTCCTACCGCACTACCTTGTTTTATGTGCTTGAGATATTATTAGAGGGTAATTTGGTCACCTTGTACCCAAAAAGTTATTGCGTAAATATGTGTGCGTGGGTAAAAGCATATCGATTTGAGGTACATACAGTCAAACTTTTAAACTTTGGTTATCGATATCTTTTTCAATGTTTAGATTGAATACATGAAAATAGTATGTATATGTTGAAATATAAGTGAATTGTCCGTCTTTTCTCATCAGTTTAAGATTTTGGTGAATTAGATTGGTGTACACAACTCAATGTGATATCAGAGCTAAGAGGTCTTGAGTTCAATAACTGGCTAGCGCAATTAAGAAAATAATTACAGCACATTTCTATTTCACGTTTTAGCCTAGCCGTCTGAGGAAGTCTACACAAAGGGAATGTTGAAGTATAAGTAAATTGTTCGTATTTTCTCACCAGATTAAGTTTTTAGGTGAATTGATTTGTACATACAACTTAAGTTGTATAGATTTGTCTCAAAGAGAATTTTGATATAACGTATAATTTTATTATGTTTTACGAATATATTACAATACAAATTAACGGTCAAAGAAGCTGTGTTTTGGGACGTCCAAAAGCGACTTTCTTTCACCAGTGGAGGGAGCAGTACGCTGTGTTTTTATCCGCAGTGGAGTATTAGTAGTAACAAAGGCGGCTGTTTTAGCCTGCCCGCAAACGTAACCGGCTGGGAAGGCTTGAAGCGCGTAACGCAGCGAATGCACGGCCGGGTTCTTTTGCTTCGAAGTTGTTGGCAGAGCAGAGCTAGGCACTGCACTTACAGTAGATGTTTTACCCGGGAGAAGGCGCCCGTGCTCTGCAAGTGACAACAGCTACTCCAATAAAAGCATGGTTTAATAATTCTCAGCCGAGCAAAATCTTCGAACCAAGCATGCGCACACGAGCAGAAACATCAGCATACAGCGGCGGTGAACAAATAGACCAAGGAGGACGCAACAACAGCAGCAACGCAGTACCGACGCGGAGACGACTCAACGAGGACACAGTTTCGAGTGACCGAGCTGCTGCTAGATCAGGGCAGCGCATGCGGGGACCCCTTCACTTCACTTCACTTCCCACCTAGTGTGGGGAACTGAGCTTGGTCTTCGATAGCTGGGGCAGCAGCTGGTCCCCGACCGCCGCCGCCACCATTGTAGCCGCCGCGGAACCCCCCACGCTCACCACGACCCCTCCCACGACCACGGCCCCGGCCACTGGGGTTGTAGTACCTCTCACCTTCGGCGGGCTTCAAGAATTCATTGATGCTGAGGGACTGCAGGGGGAAGGGAACAGACAAAACGGTCAGTACTTGGGAGATACAACAGCAATTCAGACTAGAGTTTCACAAGGCAAAAATGTGAAATACCTTTTTGGCACGTTCATCTCTTTCAGCGTTTTCTTTCTTTTTCAAGTCCTTGTCAGAGCCCTACAGTCAGGTCAAGGGGTTGGTGAAAATTAACATCAATTAAACACGTGCAGAGAAAAGAACACCATGTATACCACTTACCAGCTTGATGAACACTTCATCAGCTCCCTTTTTAATCGAGAGTTGTTGCATGGACTGAAACTCCTTATCAACTTCAACTTTTCTCTCCTCAGCCTTTAGCACAAGTAAAGCTTTGCGTTTCTCCTCCAGTACTTTCTCATATTCCTCCAAAGTCATCTCCTGTGTAATGATGGGAGTATATGTTATTTCACTGACATGTTACCAATTTCTTATTAGCATTTGGAATTCCCTTCAACAAGGAGACATCTGATAAGAGAAACATCAGAAAAAGTGCAAGCATACTATAACAGGCAACCATCAAAATGGTAGCCAGATATTAGGACCATCGAGCATCTAAGAAAACCAATACAAAATCACCTGAATGGCCCAGAGAAGTTAAATCACCAACCCAAAGATTCCAACAAACCACCCCAATTTTTTTTTTTTTTTTGGGGGGGGGGGGGGATCAATTAAACAATAGAAACTCTAGAGCAAAATGTTGCAATAACCAACAATTTAATACATAGTAGCTCCCAAGTTTTAACTGATGCATGCAAAATTGCAAACATTACAGAAAAGAATGGATGCTGTCACATGAACCATCTATAAGCCAGGTGAAACTGAGCACTTGCAAACCATCTATTTGCATTTCATTTACCGATGATTTAGATCCATTTCTCGGCACTCTGTAGAGCGGATTCAACATTAACACATGGTGCCAGAAGGGAAGCAATGGAGGATTTAACTTTGTACCAACTCGTACATGATAGGAAAACTGACAAACTGATAGAAAATGAAATAATACATTCTGACAGAAGTATATTGTATTGGGGATAGGAGCAAAAAGTGCAACTAATCCACTGAAAATCAGAAGAGGCTGAAAAATGTGAAAATAATGCAGTTTTCAAGCAGGTAAGTCAAACTGCATTTTTGTATTGTGACCGAAAATAATTATCAAGCAAGAAGTTCTACAATAAATATCTATAACAGTTGAGTAATTGCATTACATTCCCTGGAATAGTATAGTTGACCGCAAATGTTCTCTTTTCACGTTTTGGATCACTAAATGGATGGCCTCTGGCTAGTTTTGAATGGAAAAAAAATGACTCTGCTCATCATATTGTTCAAAATATACTATTAACCTTTGAGCCTTTGAAATGATATAATATCCAAACTATGTAATACATACTACCAAGCCCACGAAACACGATATTTGGCATGTCCAGTCCAGAAATAAAGTTAGCATCACCCTAGTCACCAATACCAAAATGTGCACGCCATACTACATCCAGACACATTATAAAGCGATCAGACGATAGAATTATAGCACAAATCAGAAATATACTTTATCCTCGGGTTCCTTTTCTTCCTCTTCATTCTCTGCCCCCTCCTTGTCCTTCTCGACCCCAGACTGCGGTGCATCATCGGGATTTTTCTCATCCTCTGGCGCGGCAGCAGTCTCCTCAGTGTTAACAGTCTCCACAGTTTCTCTAATCAATCACATGAAGGGGGTTAAACTCTATAACCTGGCTCATCGTCACAATGAAAGCAAAAAACACCAATCACAAAACCAAAGCTTAAATGGTCAATCCTAA
The DNA here is from genome assembly GCA_036346255.1 of Ampelocalamus luodianensis. NCBI lineage: Eukaryota > Viridiplantae > Streptophyta > Magnoliopsida > Poales > Poaceae > Ampelocalamus > Ampelocalamus luodianensis. The sequence continues at coordinate 717,418 of CM070626.1, forward strand.
CTGTGCAAGGCCTTCATCAGTCACAGATCCCCAATTGCCACGGCCAGCCCCCTCACGCTTCATCTCATAGCCCCGGCCAGTGCCACTGTGGCGTTCATACGCCCGGCGTGGATGTACATAGTTCTCTTCAGTCTGCCCATCAGTATAGCCACCACGACGGCCACCTCCACGGTAAGGCTGGCACGGCTCACAGTCCCTCTCTGCCTGCTTCCCTCACCGTTTTCACCACGAGACACTCCACCATCTCCAAAGCCACCACCCCATATCCTCCTCAAAGCCGTTGGCATCAGCATCGCCAAAGTCTCGCCTCGGACCAGTCCTGCCTCCACGGCCGCCTCTTCCACGTCCTGGGCCACCACGCCCTGCGATGTCGCGTGGAGCACCATAGGTCCTTGCCTCCCTTACTGCAATCACAGAGGCGCAATACATCAGAATACTAAACGAACAACAGAAAACGTGGAATTTCACATAAAAAAAATCATTTTTTCGCGCTGAAAAAAAATCTAGAGATCCAACAATTCGATAATTCCACCATTAATATACAAGGAGAATCAAGCAAAACATTCGAAACCGAATCAACTAACCAGCTTGCGCGGGCGGCGGGGGCTTGGTGGGCAGCTTGGCAGGCGCGGGCGCCGCCGCGTCCGGCTTGGGCGACGCGGCCGCCTTCTTCTCGGCGGCGGCGATGAGGTGCGAGGGGTCGTCGTTGTCGACGTCGACGAGGAGATCGAACTGGTTCTTCGACGCCATTTCCCGCACGCACACCACAGGCCACAGCACTAGCACTCCAATCCCAAACCCCGACACAAACCTAGCACGCGACGAGATCCCCGTGGATGGAAGGAAGGATTAGGGTTTAGGGGTGTTTTCGTCATTTCGTCGTGGGTACTGGAGATTGAAGAAGGGCTAGAGGCCGAGAAGTTTCGTGGGCCTTGGACTATGGGCCTTTGGCTGGTTGTGGCCCTGGGTGTTTGGATGAATGCTTCCTAGTTGGGCCTTTCAAGTAAACGGGCCTAATTGAGCCCAACGGCGAGAGAAATCAAATGCTTCTGTAGCGTAGTTGTATTGACTGACAGTCGAAGGTGTTCAACACCACAAGAAGGTTTCTAGGGCCTGACGATCCTGTTAAACCATTCCGATCTTGATCCTCGTAATCAAGTTTGTGGTACCAGGTAAATCGTATAATCTTTAGAATCGCGATGATTCTTTTAGGTACGATTTTTTCATGTTCTGATGTTCATTCGATCAGATCCAACGAACACGAAAACGATTCTACCTGTGATCCGTGATCCTGAAAACCTTTTCAGTGAAACATGATTAGTAACTTTCTAGCAGCTTTGTTGATGATGTTTTGACGGATCCATCGTTCGATTAGACAAATCCGTGGACTCATTGATATCTTGCAGGGCATGGATGTACCTTAGATTAGAGGCAGCCAGAGCTAGTGGATGCAAGATTAGCGCTTTATTTAGTGACCAATTAGGTAGCTGTCCGATATCTTCTTCCATCCCTGAGGCAAAGCAGGAGGGGGCCCTGAACCTAAACAAAAACACTCTTACAATTAATCTGTTCTCTGTTTAGGCAAGCAACAAACTAATTGGGCCTGTCATGGCTGTCTCGATCATGGACTGACAGGCACTTAATTTGCCCAAATCTCTTGCTTTACTAGTGGATTAAAGATCCAGAGAGAGAGAGAGAGAGAGAGAGAGAGAGATTCACAGGAAAAAGATAACGCAAATAATTAGGATGAATTGATTGAATTAACTAAAGTATTGGATTAGTGGTGTGATAATATGATTACCGGGAATTCAAACACCATACACGAAATTGACAGCTCCAATTATTGTTATCCTCCTCACTAGTAGCAAGTCCACGTCCCTCTCGATCGGTAACGGCATTTGGCAAGACTAGCCGCACTCTCTAGCACAACATAACACCATATTTATAGTGGTTGATGAGCAATACATGTGCAAGTCAATCTCCATAAACTAGAATTTTATCTGCAACCGCAGTAGTATATACTGACTACATGCATACCATCATGGCAAGGAGATGCTCTCACTGTGGCAGCTACGGCCACAACTCGAGAACTTGCTGCGTCGATGTCACCGCAGGCCAGAGAGACGACGACGCCATGCGCTGCAAAGGAGCTGCGGGGCTAAGGCTCTTTGGGGTGCAGCTCCGTGCCGCTGCAGCAGGTGCAAATTCGCCGGCCGCCTTGCAGTTACAGAAGAGCTATAGCGCGGACTGCCTGCAGCTGCGGGCTTCCCCTTCCTTGGCCTCGCTTCTCTCGTCGTCGTTGCTTTTGCCCATCGATGAGGGCTCCGAGAGAGCCACCGACGGCTACCTCTCCGACGGGCCTCATGGCGGCGTGGCCATGCGGGAGAGGAAGAAAGGTAATTGAGGCATTTTGCAATTTGTAACTAGTTTCTGTATCTTGAACGTTGGAGGGTACGTGTAGGAGTTCCATGGAGTGAGGAGGAGCACAGGTTGTTCCTGGTGGGGCTCGAGAAGCTCGGCAAGGGCGACTGGCGAGGCATATCCCGGAGCTTCGTCACGACGAGGACGCCGACGCAGGTCGCCAGCCATGCGCAGAAGTTCTTCCTCAGGCAGAACAGCGTCGGCAAGAAGAACAATAAGCGCCGGTCCAGCCTCTTCGACATGGTACATACATATCGAACCGTGTACTCGAGATCATGAATCTTTGAACGTTCTATCGGCCAGGTGATCTTGATTACATATCGAACTGTATACATGGCAGTGATCTTGATTGATGCTTATTTCGATGTCAGGTTCAGAATTGTGAGGGTGGAAGACCTACTGTTTCTGATCGGTCCAGCTTCAAGGGCACATCTACCTCTCTGTCTCTGAAGTCGATGCCCATCGACAGGACGAGGCCTTCGTCAAAAGCATCAGTTCCAGAGCCACTAGTTCCAGTAATCACGGAACAAGCTCATGGATACGGTCACCACTGCTCTCAGCTGGACCTGGAGCTCGGCATGTCCCTGTCGAGGCCATCCATAGGAACCTAGCTAGCGTACGTGCCGTCGTCGTCGTCATCTATCAATGCCCAAGGTGCTCAAATATTATCAGCAATGTCGTCGTCAGGGTCAAGTGACAAGCGCGCTGCAGGCAGCTGAAGCTAATTGACAGCCATGGAGGCGGGGTTGTAGACAAAGTTTGTAATCTTGTAATCTTGTCTTGTCTAGTTACTCATGTATGGTCACAATGCTGTTCACTACAATACTACCTTAGCACTTTCTGCTGCTGCATCAATAGAAAATTTTTCAGCCCTCGCATATCCATACGACTCGTATCCTATCCTTACCTGGACTTCTTTTTTGCTTGCGGTATGACTCATATCCTCCCATTAGTTTTCCCCTAAAACAAGTGGATATTTAGTCGTATTTAACACTTGATTTGCAAGGCCAAATCTCACATGCATGTTCGTTGCATCGACAAGTAACGACAAGTGGCTGCAGTGTCAATGGCGATATATTGGCAAGCAGTATATAGTGGCTGCATGCATTGTATGGCCGGGTCCTACACTCCTTAATCTGGCATATGGTCGATCGATGTTAGGTGCATGTCCATAGTCCGGATTCACTCACTCTTGTGCCCTCTGAAGGTACCAACTTGAATGCCTTTTGTTCCATAGTGCCGTCTCCTTTGGCTAGGCTATATGCTTTTGTCAGTGCAACGATGGAAACATGTCTGTACATGCTCTTCCCTCCTATTGGCCTTCTGATCTCACCCAGAAGCAGAACCTGATGCGCATTTGCCAACAAGGGGTTATTGTATCTGGTGCTTATCCAGCAATGACTCAAGATTCAGGTTTCATCAAATAGAAGATAGATTCCTTTTCCTATGATATCCCTAGTTGTTGGGCAAGCCATTTTGCATTATTTGCACAAGAGCGCTACTACAACCTATTGCCATCACAGAAGGTTACTAACAAGAGGACGACAAGATGTATCACCCACACTTGAACAGCGACATACATATATCTAAACAATGCCTTACTTAGAAACAAAAGAGATGCATGTGTAGGTAGCCTCTTGAGTCTTGAGGTGAGCGCAAGAGGGAGGTGAGCGCACACGAGAGGGACGAGGTTGTACCGCGTGGTTCGGCCGATTTTGTCGAACGAGTTGGTTCAGCATCTTCGTGGAATATTCCCTAAACTTAAACCAACTCATCTCAAATGGTTTTGTTCCATTCGTCCAACCAAACACACGAACCAAAACATATCCCGAACCATCTCATCCAGGTACCACCTCATACACTCATCCAAACACACCCTTAGTTCTGAAACCGAGATGTGAAATAGATGTGCCACATCAGCATCAGATGAGATGACCGGTCATGACACAAGGAATGTGATCCTGCATAGGATAAGGAACATGCAAGTATTTCTAGGCCTAACAAATGATCAATCCCCAGGCAAGAGCAAGGCATCAATAATCCACTGTGTATATAGTACCACACACACAAGATCTTGGGGGGTTTGGACAGAAAGATTAAAGAGCCTTTTGAGTGAGAGTGATGTGTGAGCCACCCTGTCTCCTCTGCTTAATTACATGGTTTTGTTGGATAGGAACACAGTTCTAATGCTGAGGTGGCCAAAAGGAGCTCAACACACTTTGTTGACTAGTGCAGGCTGCCAGCCACATGCTGCCAACACACACACACACATGACTAGACACGCTGGGATCCTGCTGTTCATGGCGTAAGATGCAGAGGCAATAAACTATAATCATGTGGCTGTCATTAGTTTCCCAATCTCCATGGATGATGAAGTATGTGTTGGAGCCTTCTACGACCACTGGTACTGCCTACTGCCCTCGAAATTTCCTAGTGTTTTTGTTCCAACAAAATCAAAATGTCAGACAGATGAAGCAGCCAGCCATACATGTACGTGGATATCGAGCGAGGTGCTTGTTTTACCGAGTTTTTTTCGAAATTAACACAGTTTGATTTATTTATAGTTTGGAAGTATTTTTAGAACCGAGCTGAGTCAAAGCGAAATCCATTTCCATTCGAAATTGACTCATTTCAATGTTTAACCAATTAACGAATGTAATTAGATCAATTTTAAACTGGGCTAACGAGCTTTTTTTCACACCTAACGAGGAATGACTAATGGGAGGGAGGTCCAGTCATACTGTCATTGGATTGTGATATGGAACACCTCTCCAAGTGATTGCAATGCATCGACCTGAAAAACAGAATACCAAAAATAAGGAAAGATATAAAAAAATGGCGTCGCCCGGACTCGAACTGGAGACCTTCAGTGTACGACACCTCTTATGTCTTTTTCTTTCCGAGACAACTCACATATGCATGATTTAGTGCCCTTTTCCTGGAGATGATCCATTGTGCTAAACGAAACATGAAAACGGTCGATGAAATTCAAGTTGAAATATGAGCATTGTAATTTATCGAGCAACTACTGGAAAACGAAAAAAAAATATCCACGGTCTATGCACCAATATATAACCCTGTGTGACATCTACATGCTACTCATCAGTCATCACGACAAGTGTCATGTAATATATACAACTTCTACCGAATGCTACCACATTCTCATTGAACGCGTCCCTAGCTTGGGCCTCCTGGCTGAGCTACCCTTGTGCAATTATGTACTAGAAGCTAGCCAGGCATGCCAATTTGCAGTACTTGCTGTACACAAGATTTCTCAGGAGTACTAGAATCCGCAGAAGTCCTTCAGTTCGTCACGCACGTCCTCATTCCTGAGCTTGGACATGGTCGACTTCTCTATTTTCCTGACCCACTCCTTGGAGACGTGATAAACACTTCCGATTTGCTCCAGAGACCTGCATTTGCCATCTTCCAGGCAGAGCCGCAGCTTCAGTACGTGGCCTTCTCTTGAGGGGAACCTGTCCAGAACAAGCAGCAGCCTCTCTCTCAACTGCCTCCGGAAGATAGCCTCATCGGGAGCTTCTAAAGATGTGTCCGGAGTCACTTCCTGCAGTTCACACTGTCATCAGATTTCATTCAGCAAAGCAAAGTATTTAGACTGTCAAGACTACTGTTCATTCACAATTTTATGCAGTGCTTCCTAATAGAGCACAAGAGTGTTGTCGGACCCGGATTTTCTAATCCGAATCTTCTGTGAAAACGCTGTGCTATTCCCTGGATCAGTAGATAGCACTCACGGCATTCTGAATCATTCATACATGGCGTGAACTAAAGTATCAATATTACAATCAACAGAGTGACATAGACCACGTCGGGTCGAAGTTTACAACGAGGGCGATCGTGCCAAATTGATTACAATACGAGAACACAAAACGATAGCGGAAGCAAAAGGGTGAGAGCTCAACTCTTCACGGCAAGCGATCGGGCAACTTGTGTACGATCGATATTATCCAAGGACCGGATAATATCGGTTTATGCAGTACCAACGAAGTCAACTTAGACTGCGTTGAGGCCTAGACTACAGATCCTAGACTACTCTTCATCGTTTCCTTGCCCATCGACTTCTGGTTCCTCGTAGTAAGCATAGTCTCCTCCATCAGCGTCATCTGAAGGGTTTTGGGGAAGAGCGAGGATGAGCACAACTACCGTGCTCGCGAGCCAATACACAATGCAATGATATACATGCAAGGCTTACAAGGATGGCTCGGTTCTTTTATTTATAAAGCAATACTTTTAAATATCATAAGTACAAATTCCTAGCACTTAGCATTTTTAACAATTTCATTTTAGTTAAAGAGAGAAATCATGCAATATTTGTATCAGCAGAGGTTACCTCCACCTTCATGCTTATTTTGATTGTGGTTACATCCACCACTAAACGACACGGGTACAAAGACCCGGAATAACCAATCTCGGGGCTAGGTGAGCCCGCCACAATTTCATACCACCCACAAGATTTTTGAAATAGAACTAACTCAAGTTAAGTTCCCATGTCCGCTTTGACCGTAGGCACTACATTGTTAAACAGATTTATAACTCTGCAGAGATTGTACACTTTACCCACAAGAGACAATTAACTCGTTGCCTACGATTCCGTAGTCGTGTAGTCGAGAGGTTGTCACAATAACTTTTCTAAATATCTCGTCCTTTCCATCATCTCACCCATATGGGGTTATGCCCATACGTTGCGCGGGATGTCCACCTCGGGCCGGCGTGGCGTGGCTACACCTCACGATCGCGAACTTCACCCTTGACTCGGTGTCCCATCCAAGCCCGACATACCCAGAGCTTGTGCCCCTTTAACCTCCAAAGGAGATGATTTTCAGGATTTGATAAATGTACTAAGCCAAGTCGCATTTGTTGCAGACTTGTGGTTGTACTTGTTATACAGGAGGTCGTGACAAGATTAAGTCCTTAGGGTTGTGCTGGGCGGCTCAACCACATTCCCGCCATTCTCGTGCTACATCCGCACTCCACCATCTTTCCGTCCTTGAGCAGGTATTAGATTTAGGGTTTTGAGATGTAAATACAACAATTCAACCTCTCGGTCATTTACCCGCAATGACCGCCCAAATCATTTATGTTTGAAAAGATGATGATTAGGACATTTTAATGTCCCGGCATTTAACAAATCTAGCATGTCGCTTAAGTACAACCTATAACTAGTATTACCATATAGTTACTAGGGTGACAATGGTTAAGGGATTCGAGTTGTCAAGGATGGCATAATAATTAATTATTCAACAAATGGGTAATTAACTACCTTAAGCTTTAATATACATTTGTTTAAAGAATTAAAACATGCAATTTGCTATTTTAAAAGAATATAATTTGCATAAAATGTAGGCTCAATATGATCAAAGTATTGACTCGCCTTGGTTGTAGGGGAGAGAGTCCGAGTAGTCTTGTCCTTGATCGACGTGGAGGTCTCCGGCGTCTCCGAAATCTACGCGGGCGAGGTACCGGCAAAAATAAACGACAAGCAACAAGAGCAATTAAATACACAAGAGTACACAAATGAACTCCAAATTGAACAAGACTTATGCCATTAGCAAGATCTTGATTTTAGAAATTTTTAGAAATTTATTTCATAATTTTTGGAGCTAAAAAGATGGAGATACTAATTTAGAAGCCTCTCTTTAAATAAAAAGAAAAGGAAAAGAAACACAATGAAAAAGAAAACTAAATCGCCCGCAGCCCAAAATCAGCCCGCCCAACACGGGCCAAAGCGACGGAGGCGGCCCACGGCACGGAACGCGGCCCGCGGCGCCGCTCTAAAGGCACGCGAGGAGGCGAGAGCGACGCGCGCGGATGAAGAGGCGAGGCGAGAGGCGGCGCGCGGGACGCAGGAGAAAGGAGGCGGCCGGAGGAAGAAGCGGCGGCGCGGAGGAAGAAAGAGGCGGCGGCGACGGAGATGGAGAAGGAGCTCGAGCGCGGTGGCGAGGCTCACGAGCAGCGCGCAGCGACACCGAGGCGACGGCGGGCAGAACGGAGAGGTAAGGGCCTTCTCTCTTCTCTTCTTCTTTCTTCTTTGTTCTCCTCCCTCGGTTCTTGCTCTCCTTCCTCGGTTCTTCTTCGTCGGGAAGGAGGGAAGACGGAGAAAAAAATGGGAGGAGGCAGGGCGTGGGCTTTAAAGCCGGCGGAGGAGGAGCGGGAGAGGGGGGGTCCGGCGAGCTACGCGGCTCGGGCGCGTGCGTGCGCACGGAGGAAATGATGACGGCTCGACGGCGTGCGGGAGGACGTAGCAGGGGAGCCAGAGGGGGTGGCGTGCGCGCGGCGACAAGCAGCGCACGCGAGCGGGAAGGAAGGGAGGAGGGGTCCGGTCCGTGAGGGAAACGAAGCGGGGCCCCGCGAGGTTGACTTGGGGAAGAAAAATGGGGCATCACAAGTGTTCATTCATAAATTTGATTTTTTGCGATAATTAATCCAGATATCTGAGAGGGTAGTCGGAGTGGCTAGTGGGTGGTACCACGAACTTTGCATCTGCCCAACTCCAATCTCGTGTAAGTGAAACAACTCGACGAGAGCACTCAGTGCCAATCTAGCATTGGCAATCGACACACTAACAAGGGTAGCGATCTCTGCACTGGTGGTTCCTCCTGTGTTAAACCGAATTGCCGTCTCGCTTCCTTTACTTTACGAATTAAACTCTCCATCCTTGCCTACACTTGCATTATCGGTTCACATCATTAACACAGATTTTCTCACATAAAACAAATCAAACATACCAAAATGGTTTTGAGGCATACAGACGTGGTGGTCAACGGGTATTTGTGCGGTTGATAACGACTGTCGAAGTTCGTGATTGCGTGGTTTGGACCTTGTGAGTTCGTAGTCAGGATCGTGAGAGTTGGGCGACTATTACCGAACGTATCGTTCTCATCGAAAGATCGGGCTAACAAACGGACCTTCGGGTTCATCAACACCTATTTTCCCAGCCTGTAGTGTCACTTTAATAATCAATTACGAAAGGATAGTTATCAATGTATAGGAAATAAGGGGAGCGGAGAATTTAATCTTGCAACCTGAAGTAGATCCTCAAAAGCTGTCCCCATTCTGGTGTATGTCCTTGCAAAGTACTTGACTAACCTGTTGGACCCAGATTTTCTAATCCAGAATCCTCTATGAAACACTGTGCTATTCCCTGGATCAGTAGCTAGCACTCACAGAACACATCGCTGAATCAATTCATACATGGCGTAGAACTGTACCATTCATTAATTCAACACAACAGAGTTTGCATAGACCGCGTCGGGTCGAGTTTTACAATAGGGCCGAACAGGCCAAATTGATTACAATACAAAAGCGGAAGCGACAACGGAAGCAAAAGGGGTGAGAGCACATCTCTCCACAGGCAAGTGACTGGGGAAACATGTGTGCGTCCGATATTACCTAAAAACTCAGATAATATAAGATGCACGCAAGAACCAACGGAGTCAGCTGGACTGGGGCGAGACTAGAACAGCTAATGACTACACTACGCTTCATTATCTCCGGGTCATCCGACTTCTGGATCCTCGTAATAGTCGTAATCTCCAAGGTTTCCTGCTTCTGAGGTTTTTGGGGAAAGAGCGAGGATGAGTACAACTTCCGTGCTCGCGAGCCAACACACAATGCAATAATATACATGCAAGGCTAAACAAGGATGACTCGGGTTCTTTTATTTGCTAAAGCAATATTTTCAATTACATAATTACAAAGTCCTATCACTTAGCAGTTTTAACCAAATTGTATTTTAGTAAAGAGAGTAATTGTGCAATATTTATAACAGTAGAGGTTACCTCCACCTCATGCTTATTTTCGATAGTGGTTACATCCACCTATTAACATCACTGGGGTACTTCCACCCAGGAAACACCAAAACCAGGGTCACAACGACCCATCATATTTTTATCCCACCCACAAAGTTTTATAAATAGAACTAACTCATGTAAGTTCCCATGTCCGCCCTTGACCGTGGGCACGGCTATTCGAATAGTTTATTACACTCTGCAGAGGTTGTACACTTTACCCACAAGAGACAATCATCTTGACATGTACACATGTTTCCGTAGACATGTGAGTCGAGGGGAGATCGTCACAAGGCCTTTACAATGCATCCTCCAGTATTTGTTACACCCGCTAAGGTTTCACCTGCGAAGGGTTACGCTCACATAGACCCGTCAACCCTTACCCATACCCCCTCTTGCGTCACACGACTTACGCTCACACAGACCCGTAAGTCGTACACCCCAACCCATAACCACAAAGGCTTATGGCGTAGCGGGTCATCTGCCTGGTGCAACTCATACTAACGGATACAAATTATTTAGCCAGGTCGACACCATTATAGACATGTGGTTGTACTGTTTTACATTAGGAGGTCGTCACAGGATTAAGTCCTTAGGGACCATCTGGGCGGTTCATACCACATACCATCCACAACAAACATTCCTTGGGTTGCATTAGCACCCACCAACATACCATCCATCATACCATCCGCCCAGATGTCATAAGCAATTTTTAGGGTTTTTGAGATGTAGGAAAATATATCAACACAACCATCTCAGTCATTTACATCCAATGACTGCCCAAAATCATATTCATTTTTAAAAGATGATGAATGGGGTAGATAATACCCCGATACTTAAGCAAGGCTAGCATGGCGCTTAAGTATAGCCTATAACTAATATAGTTACCATATATTTACTAGGGTGACAAGGGGTTAAGGCAATTCAATCATCAAGGGATGGTGTATTAATAATTAAACATCAAATTGGCATTTAACTACCTTAGGGTTTTTAACATACATTTGCATAAGGAAATTAAAGCATGCAATTTGATATTTTAAAAGAACATAATTTGCATAAAATGTAGGTTCAATATGATCAAAGTGTTGACTCGCCTTGGATATAGGTAAGAGGATCTTGATAATCTTGTGCTCGATCAACTTGGAAGTCGTCTGCGTCTTCAAATCCTAATCGGGCGATTGTACCGGAAAAAGGCACAAACAAGCAAAAAGAGCAATAAAATACAAATGAACAACAAATGAACTCCAAATTGAACAAGACCTATGCCATTAGCAAGATCTTGAATTTATAAATTTTTAGAAATTTACTTTATAATTTTTGGAGTTGAAATGAGGGAGTTACTAATTTTTAAAGCCTCACTTTTGAATTAAAAAGAAAAAAGGAAAATAAAAAATCAAACAAAAAGAAAATCGCCACGCCCATTAATTCGGCCCGGCCCAAGGCCTCTGGGCGCTGTAGCTGCTGCGGTGTGGCGCGGCCACGCGCAGCGGCCAGCAGCGCCGCCTAAAGCCGTCTGAGGCGAAGCGGAGGAGGCGGCGGCTCGGGCGACACGGGAGAAGAAAGGCGGCGCGCGACGAGGAGAGGAAGGATGGCGTGCGTGCGGCGACGGAGAAGGTCCGAGGCTCACGGCGACGGCGGCGATGGTGACGGAAGGCTCACCGAGCGGCGGCGGCGGAAACAACCGAAGGGAGCGGCGGCGACGATGACGAGTGAGTCCTCAGCTTTCTTCTTCTTCTTCCTCTAGGGTCTTTGCTTGGGAGGAAAGAAGTGCGGGAGAGGAAGGGGCGCCGGTTTTAAAGCAAGAGGAGGAGCGAGAGGAGGACAAGGGGCCGGGGCGTGGGGCACCGACGAAGCGGGCGGAGCCGGAAGAGACGTGCACGGCCGACGGCGACAGGTGACGACGGCGGAAGGACGCGTGCACTTGCGAGTGGGAGCAGTGGGGAGGGCGGTGCGCCGAGGCGGCCGCGGCGAGGCACGCATGCGGGAGGCGACGCGAGGGCGGCATCTGGCGCGGTGGGTCCCGGGAGGACGAGCAGACGGGGAGGCGACGGCGTGGCGATGGATTTGCGCCACGGTCAACGGGGATCGGGGAAGGAGAGAGAGAGAAGATGGGAGGAAGAAGGGGGTGTTACATAACCACTCGGTGGTTACCAATAATCTCTCTCAAGAAGTTGCTTTGCCGCAGTACTCTTCAACACCGCTTCATCAACTCCACCGCCTTAGCCCACTTTGTCATAGCTGACTTCTTGTCAATCCTTCAACATGTTTTCTCTGATTTTCTCAAGGTTTGAACATTCCTAGGCGCCAAGGTCTACCACACCGGCTATCTTTATATGCAGATGATGTGGTTGTGTTTTTATCCCCGATCAGTTCAGATTTGCTAGCTTTCAAAGAAATACTCAAGCTCTTTGGCGAAGCTTCGGGCCTTCAAACCAATCTGGCAAAGAGCTCCTTTTCGCCTATCCGGTGCGAATACCATCATATCCAGCTAATTTTTGACTGTTTGCAATGCAATATAACCACTTTTCCTTGCAAATATCTGGGATTACCTTTTACCCTCAGAAAACCTTCCCTGACAAATTTCCAACCTCTACTGGACATGGTCACTAGCTGCCTACAAGCTTGGCAGACTGGTTTCCTCTCCCAAGGGGGTCGTCTTGTTTTGGTTCAAGCGGTGTTACCAGCTTTACCACTTTACTCTTTTATGGCCCTTGACCCTCCCCTCTCGATAATCAAAGAAATAGATAAAATGCGTTGAGCGTTTTTTTTGGAAAGGATCGCAAAACGTCGCGGGAGGGCACTGTTTAGTGTCTTGGTCTTCGGTTTGCCGTCCTCAACATCTTGGGGGACTTGGCCTTCCAAACTTGGTCGTTCTGGGGCGCGCTCTTCGTATTCGCTGGCAATGGCTGCAGCGGTCGTGGTCGGCAAGACCGTGGGGAAGATTACATAATCAGACCAACCGGGCTGAGGAAAGCATGTTTAAAGCTTCGGTTATGGTAATAGTAGGCAATGGGGAAAAAACTTTGTTCTGGGAGGACCGTTGGCTGGACGGGCGCTCCATTCGTGGGCTAGTGCCTTCGGTTGTAAAAATGGTCAATCAATCAATTCGAAAGCGTAGAACGGTCGCTCAAGCTCTCTCCGGGCATTCGTGGATCTCAGACTTGTCAGGATGTCCAGAGGACATCAACATTCCAGAATTCCTTTTGTTATGGGACACATTGCAGTCTATTCAGCTATCTCAGGAAAAGATCGATTCGTTGCTTTGGCGGTGGGAACCTTCAGGCTGCTACTCCGCGAAGTCCGCCTACCGAGCATTCTTTGTTGGCTCGTTAGAGTTCCCCTGTGCGGAGGCCATCTGGAAAGCTAGGGCTCACCTCAAATGCGAAATTTTCATTTGGTTGGCAATCCGCCGCCGCTGTTGGACAGCTGACAGTCTGCAACGTTGAGGATTGGTTAACCAAGGTGTATGTGTTTTTTGTGGGCATAGGCAGGAAATCATTGACCATATTCTGGTTGGATGCGCGGCAACTGGACAAGTTTGGGCCCAGTTCTTAAGTTTTGTCGGGCTCCGAGCCGCAATTCCTGTTGGTATGACCGCTCTCCAAGATCACTGGATTGCAGCAAGGAACTCGATACCAAAGCATCGCAGGAAGGATCTCGACTCGTGCATAATTCTCGTCTCTTGGATGATTTGAAAAGAGCGCAACCAAAGGATCTTCAATAACGTTATCACTCCTATCAATCAACTTATAGTGTGTATTCATGAAGAGCACCACCATTGGCGCATGGCGGCGGCGAGTGGTCGGGAGGCGCTTGTTGAGCATGAGTAGTCTCTTGCTTTAATTTCTTTTTTCGGTTAGGCTCTAGTTGTTCGGTCGTGTTTTGGTCGCCTTAAGGGCGGTTTATTTGTTCTTTTCTTCTTTTTGGTTGTTGTTGTCAGTTATATGTGTTTCGCCTTTCTTAATGAAAAGATGTGCAAAACTTTTTCACTTCCTCAAAAAAAAACATTCCTGGGCAGAAAACAGTTTAAGTGAATGTGTGAACAATATGCCAATAAGAATGCTGATAATGAGAATACCTTGATAGTCACCAACAATGCCGATTGTTCTCGTACACTGCTCCTCCTTCGGCCTGGATAATTTTTCCACTCGGCCCTAAATTGACTACTAGTGGATTTCCGCGGATTCTTTTATTTTCGTGAGGATGCTTATGCTTTCACGGAGACCCTGGAGCCCTTTTCTGATGCTCTCATCCTTTTCAGTTTCCTCTCTTGGCTTTTCCCACTTCGAACAATTATTTGATTGTTTTGCTCCTCGAGAGGAGTCTCTGGATCAAATTTGGTAATATCCCCAGGAAGTGCAAAATCTGATTCATATGAGGTTTGTGTTAGGGTGCCCCCCCTGGACATAGACGCATCAAACGATTTCAGAGCTCAAAGTTGTTCAATATGTACAAGAATATCTCTTTCCAGTATTACCAAGTCTTTACCAGTATATATTCTGTGTTGGTTCTAAACTCTTGTAGTGTTGTTTCCTTAATGGAAATGGGGTGCAAACCTTCTGTAAAAAAAAAAAAAAAAAACCAAGTCTTTACCAGCCAAACTACTTTCTAACGCATGAATATTTTGCATTAACAAGTCATACTACAAATTTCTACTTGTGTAACTCATATTCATCCAATCGTGTCAAACTGTGTCTTTCTGCATTCACCTGGAATTCTAATCATTTTCTGTATTTTGGCGAGCTACTTGACTTGTTCTCTGTGATATGAAGCACACCGGATGGATGAAGATGCAAAAGTTGTCACGATATCCCAGTTATGATATTTGCGTCGTTTGAGCAAGAGATGCAAGGCCAGTACTCTCAGGGATTCCGAACAAATTGACCTTCCACTCACTGTATCCACCACACAAACAGGAAAGTTCAGTTTACTGCCAGCAAATTGTGACCTGCCAAATTATCCAGACATGTAGTCCTATATAATCAGACATAATTTCAGTCAGGCAATCGTGTGTGCATAGCCTTAAGAATCCTGTAGTTTAGTATTTTGGAGCATCTACATGAAGAATCGAATATATCTTAAATATTTCCTTTTCTGTTCTCAATTCACAGCACCTTCTTTTTCAGCAAGAAAGCAAAGGAAGCAGGAATGCTTGCACAGTTAAAAAAATGCAGACATCTACCAAAGGGGTCTTACTTAACAACACTCACATGGAGGGTGAGAATGCTTTGGGAGCTGGGCTTGCAGCATCCATGGCGACGAGGAAGAGGGCGAGGGCGAGGAACAGCACTGGCCGCAGGGCCTGCCACGCATCATTTGCAAACCCATGTTGGCATATTGCTCGGTAGCTGCTGCAATGGCGAGGGCGTGGTGTTCCGGAGGCTGGGGAGTGAAGGAGAAGGAACTGGGGGGATAGAATTGGGGCCTACCTGCCACCAGTAGCACCCCATCCAGGCCTCGTTTTTGGTTGGACATGGACAGGCACAAGAAAGAAACTTCTTGAGGTGAAAACGAGTAGGGATCTTTTCTTCTCATCCCACATTTCCTCCTTCCATAAGCAAAAGTATAATCAGAGCGGAATTTCGCGCGAGCACTTCTATTTCCAATCTATCTCGATATTTCAATTTCAGAATTTTAGGCAGAAGGAAAACATGGTTATCTAAAGTCCTAAATAGAAACGTTTTAGTTAAGATGCAAACACGCAAGTTGCTGTGGTGTAGTGGTTATCACGTCAGTCTTACACACTGAAGGTCTCCAGTTCGATCCTGGGCAGCAACATTACTTTTAACCTCTTTTTTTTTTGCGCTACAGCCTGATGGTAATCTACATGGCATGTCAAGGAAGCGGGGCAAACGCTTAAACAATTTTCTTGCTTGGCATTAGCAAACTAACTCTACAGTAAATTGTGTTACATATGGAGTGGAAATAAACTGAGGAAAAAGTTTTACATTATGTCGAGAAAATGAACATTAGAGACAGACAACCGTCAGAGACCAAACTGAACAGCTATTCAGTTCGCCTACCCCGGAGTGGCTGAGACATGAGTTACGTGGACCTTACGTGTGGTCTGGGCTATGTGGACCTTGAGTTAACAAACTTGGTTTGGGCTAGGGTTTGGCGTCCACGTGGTGCAGGGGGAAGACACGGTGGTCTGGTTGACAACCAGGGGTAAAAACTGCGGTGGCCTCGGGAGAAGAGAAAGAAAGGAAGGAGAAGACGGCTGGTGGATTGGTACGTGGGGAAAGTATAAATGAAGAAGAAGGCAACGCCACTCGGGGGAGTAGCTGAGGAATTAAATTTTTACTGACAAGTCGGGACATGAGCAGGCGTTGGATTAGTGTAGTGCAGTGGATGGACCGTCCAACGTGAATTGTCCAATTGGATGTAAAGACCATATATATAATGCCCCTTTTGGTCATCTTTCCCCCATTTGGTCAATCCTGACAAGTGCTGCTCTTCTTCTTTTTTAATTTCAACGTCGAAATGTGACTACAATAAGAGGATGTTGAAAAATGCAATTGCTCAGACGACTGCATATGACCATGCCCTGAAAAAGTCGAATCATTAGAATATAATAACATATCGCCGTGTCAGATGGAGACCAAACATGCAATTTGCTCCTCTAATGTCAAGTAACATTCAACTATGAAATACATTTCACCTTACACTTTGAACAGCACCATCCAACTAAGAGTTGTATTCTAGCTTACCTCAAAAACAGGAGCTGGTTTTGAGGTTCCAATCCTCCATGTTTGCGGTTGTAGTCCTTCTGCTTCTGCTCACCAAAATCACAGGGTCCAAACCTGATATATGGCAGCATGGAGGATGCATCGCAAGGGAGAGGGAAGCCCTGCTCTCCATCAAAGCAGGCATCACAGCCGATCCCGAGAACCTCCTCTCATCATGGCAAGGGCAGGACTGCTGCCGATGGAGGGGTGTCAGGTGCAGCAACAGAACTGGTCATGTTGTCAAACTCGATCTCCATGCACGGTACTACAGATCTTCCCTGGAAGGTGAGATAAATTCTTCTTTGGAAGCTCTAGAACATCTGCGACACCTGGACCTTAGTGGAAACTACAATCTTACGGGGCCTCGAGGCCGCCTTCCAAAGTTCATAGGGTCTCTTCAGAACCTACGATACCTAAACCTCTCTGGCCTAAATTGTTCTGGCCCAGTGCCCCATCAGCTTGGCAATCTCTCAAGGTTGTCATATCTTGATCTGACATGTTTTTCTTTGCACTCAGACGATCTTTCATGGCTACCACAACTCTCATTGCTCAAGCATCTTGACATGAGTTTTGTGGACCTCAGCAGTCTAATAGGTTGGATTGATACAGTGAACATGCTTTCCTTTCTTGAGGTCCTCAGACTATCTTCATGTTCGCTTAATAACACAGCCCAATCTGCTTCGCACTCGAACCTCACTGGACTCAAGATCCTCGACATCTCTTTCAATTCCATCGAAATGCAGTTCGACGCTATTAGCTGGGTTTGGGATGCAACCAGCCTCAAATATCTCAATCTCGAGTTTAACCATATCCATGGTGTGTTTCCTGCTGAATTGGGAAACTTGAGCTCACTTGAAGTCCTTCTGCTGAGTTACAACCATCTAAAAGGCATGATACCAGATACACTGATGAACCTTTGCAATCTGAAAATATTTGAACTGGTATGGAATGATGTTGAAGGGGACATGATGGAATTCATCGAGAGGTTACCAAAATGTTCATGGAGTAAGTTTCAGGTGCTGCATCTGGGTCATAATAACATAACTGGCTCCTTGTCAGATTGGGTCAGCCACATGACTAGCTTGAGCACTCTTGATCTCAGTTTCAACAGGCTTACAGGAACTCTACCCACTGGGATAGGCTCTCTTTCAAACCTAACCTACCTGAACCTAGGCTACAATCAGATGGATGGATTGATCACTGAAGACCACTTTTCCAAGCTTATAGGTTTGCAGGAACTGCACTTATCTGCAAATTCCTTTACCATGGAGTTGAACTCTGACTGGCTCCCTCCATTCAGATTGCAGTCAGTGGGACTGAAATCGTGCTATCTTGGGCCAACATTCCCTCGATGGCTCAAATCACAGAAGAATATCTCCTTCCTTGATATATCCAATGCCAGCATAGCCGATACCATGCCTGATTGGTTTTGGACTGTGTTTTCTATGGCTGCGACTTTGGACCTCTCAAGTAATAACATCAGTGGAATATTACCAGCTACTCTTGGACAAATGGAAGTTTCTTTCTTGGATTTAAGTTCAAATCGATTCGCTGGTTCGGTACTGCAGGTACCTCAGAATATAATCACTTTGGATCTCTCGAGAAACTCTCTGTCAGGGCCTCTCCCATTAAATGTCAGATGGCCAATGATTGTAGAAAGTTTTATTCTTTTCGACAACTATTTCACAGGTACTATCCCAGCATCAATATGCCAAATGAATTTTTTGACATTGCTTGATATTGGAAACAACATGATAACAGGTCAGTTCCCTCGATGTTCAGAATATATGGCAGCAAGATCAAGCATGGTCCCGCCTAACACAGACTCTCCAATTACTGATACTGGCTCTGATATGTCAGCACGTATGTCGATTCAAACTCTTAGGCTCGACAACAATAGACTCTCTGGTGAATTCCCTTTGTTATTACAGAATTGGACAGAACTAACTTTTATTGATCTTGGGCAAAATAAGTTGTCTGGAAGCATACCAACATGGCTTGGAGAGAAATTACCACAACTGAAATTTCTGCGCCTCAGGTCCAACATGTTTTCTGGCTATATACCTACCCAGCTTAGAGGACTTCGTCATCTCCAATATTTGGACCTAGCAGGCAACAACTTCACAGGAACTATACCTCAGTCCCTAATAAACATGGACGGTGTGACCAAATCCACAAAAGTAGCAACTCGGTATAACTCATTCAGCACTTCAGGTGGCATGGCTGTAGTAGATGGCCAAAATCCTGGTGAATTTGAATATCATTTTGTGAATAGCATATCTGTAGTCACGAAAGGGCAAGAGCGTGAATATATTGGTGAATTTGTATACATGGTGAACCTTGATTTGTCCTGCAATCATTTAACCGGAGAGATCCCCAAAAGCGTAGGTCCTAAAACAGGATTGGTGAACTTGAATTTGTCTTGGAATCACTTGGGTGGAGAAATCCCAGAGAATATTGGTTCTATGCACTCACTGGAATCACTTGACCTCTCAAACAACGAGCTATCTGGAGAAATTCCTTCAAGCCTATCAGATCTAACTTCGCTAAGTTATTTGAACTTGTCCTATAACAATTTATCGGGAAGAATACCATCCGGTCATCAGCTTGACACACTCAACCCTACCGATCCAACATCTATGTATATTGGCAACATTGGTCTTTGTGGGCCTCCTCTTCAAAAGAACTGCTCAGGAAATGGTGCAGTACAAGGCTACTTCACAATAATCAAAGAAGTAACTGAGATAATGTTCTTTAATTTCGGACTCAGTGTTGGTTTTGTGGTTGGGCTCTGGGTGGTGTTTTGTTCCCTTCTGTTCAAGAAAACATGGAGGGCCTCCTATTTCCGACTCTTCGATGAGCTGTATGGTAAAATGTATGTGCTTGTGGTTCTCAATTGGGCAAGAATGACAAGGAAGACAACCACAGATTAAGCAAGTTTAGCTGCAAACAATATCTAGTACAATAAACAACCGCCGAGAAGGGGAAGAAGAATGCAAAAGAGCTACGTACTTATTCATGTATCTGTATTCTGTAGTCTTGTCTGGTTGAGAAGACTGTTGTTATATTCACAGTAAGCGAACAAGATTGAACATTTCAACGTGATGCTACTATATTTTTTTTCTGGAACATATCAAAATCTGCAAAATCTGCAGAACCTCAAATTACCCTTATGTATTGTTTGTTGGTCAAAGCACCAAGTTGCATCCTGTGAGTTGTGCTAAAACATTTTTATTTCCTTCTCTTCGTTGCAGTATTATATGATGCGTGCAAAATGCAGGCCATGGCAAATTAAGAGTGGGAAAAAGGGGACAAACAGAGGAGGCCGAGGAACCCTAACCGGCTTGCCGCAACGGCGATGAGGTCGATGGCGAGCTTGGCCATTCCGGCGGCGAACTTGGAGGAGCCGGTGAGTCGTCCGCGGCGCGCATCATGTCGGTGAGCTCGGCATAGGAGACGGGGCGAGCCACCGAGGCTTCGAGTGGGCGAGCTCGTCGACCTCCACACACCACAACGCCGACTTACCGTATACACATGTGGCGGCCAGCAGAAGAGGGCGGTGGTTGGATGGCGTCCGACTGTCGCCGGAGTCCAGGGGTAGCGGAAGAAATGGTCGCCTTGCCTTCTCTCTGTCACCGCTCACCGTGGGCTTCTCGTTTCGTTTCTGTTTCTAGCAACTGGACGTTTGTAGTACAGAGAGAAACAAATCCACCTTGAATCATGTTTCATGGATTGTCTCAACGGTCGAGAACAAACGAACAGTAAAATACATAGGTAATAGGTATTAGGGCTCATTCGGGCTGTCCGATCGCATGATCTAGATCACTACTACACGTTACCTCGCTGCTGCAATAACAAACAGCAAAATCCCATGCACAGTTAGAGGAGATCTGTTTCGATAGTACTTTTGAACAGCACTGCCGCAGCCTAGGTAGCACCAGGCTCAAGCATACTGTAGCTACAGCGCAGACTAAAAACATTATTTATGCAATATTCAGAGAATCCGGATCTGAATCATGCCCCAAATTTCACACCAAAACTCAGCACAAACTATATCAATTCCTAGCAACTAACGAATAGATAGCGCAAGTTGAAAGGCAAAGCACGGAATATAAGGCAGGCGGGAATTGTGGTAATGCTTCAGCGTCATGATCCGGTGATCCCTGATCAAGCATCGTCGGTGATACACATTTCAACAGTTTTTCACAACAACGTTCTTGTTACGAGTTATGCCACGCATGCATCCTCCAGGGCTCAGAGGTATCAGGCATTCAGACTCATCGTACAAGTCGACATTTATCTCCTGTTAATCTACAGTCGAACGTGGAAATTGATTGCAAAGCTGCATCACAGAGTGCAGCAACGGCGTTCTATGTTTCGAGTAACTCTTTAAAATCGCCCAGGAAGCTCAATAGTAGCAGATATGTTTCTCCCATAGATCAGATCCGCAACACCCCGATCCCGTCCTCATTGTCTTGCTACCTGAGCCACCACCTTTGGATCGCAGAGATGGGCGTCTGGAGGAAGGGAGCATAGCGATGGATGTACGGGTTGACAGTCCGCCCAATTTTCGCCCATGCGCTCTGGTGATAGCTAGATGTCACAGGCGCGTGGTACATCAGCTTCAACACCTGAACAACAGACAAGCATGCGAAGAACACCGGTAAGTAATGCAGTAAAAGATGTACTATTTACTGGGTGTTAATATAAGTTGCTTGGGAAAGAGCAATGGTCTGTTCGGCACTCAAAGATTAATAAAAATAATAAGTAGACAGCTGCAATTGTTAACCAAAATGCTAACCAGTTGTTGATGGACAAAACAGTGCAGAACAAAAAATTGGGACTCTAGAATTGAATAATAGTGTAAACAAGGAAGACCAGTATATATGCCCAACTAGTTGGTAGTGTTTAACCAGGGATTGACGGGGGTTAGGAACTTAGGATACACTCAATGATTGTCTTGATAACAAGAAGAAAATCAGCATATAGCACCTTCACGTTATCTCCCAGCTAATGGAATGAAGCAATGAGAGAAAACAGAGAAGATCAAATGTATAGTGGATAACTTACCTGCCAGTACATGAATGTCTGAATTATGCTACGCCGCCACCTGCAAGATACAAAGGTGTAGCTTGTTAGATGTAACTCCTCAGACAAAATCAAATCTTCAGATTGCTGTGTAAAGTTGAAGCAACATACGAGAACAGTGATATGATCAGAAGAAAACCCAAGGCAATTTCAGCGTTTGAACTAAGCAGGCTGAGTGTAGTGTTATTTGTCTCTACCCAAAGACAAGGTTCTTCCAAGTATCCCCTGAACAAGAGATCAGAAAGACATCATTAACCACAAGGCAGTGGACACCGTTGTGCCACAGATTAAAAAAATGAACTTCAAAGATAACAGAACATACAATTACCTATAAAAAGATGAGTGAGCGAAATTACGCCTTAGGAATCTGGCAACATGATCAAGGGCCCAGCAGAACACAGGTAGTGCAGCAACTGTTACAAAAAAAAAGAAAAAAGAAAAAAGAAAACCAGAACTTGTAAACATATGTAAAAAGCAGCAGAATGCAGATATCAGAATCATGAACTTGCAAGGGGAAAAGTGCATCTTACTCTTTAAGTGCAACTGAGACGTGAAGAGCATAAGAGGGAACATTAAATGGATAAAATCCTTGGTTCCAAGTACAGACTGCAGCCAACCCTGAATTGCAGGCATGTTCCATTCTCTTGGTATCTTTATGCAGAAAAGAGAATTAGTTCAACAGTGTCATCAGGAAAAGAAATGCAACCAAAAAAAGATGAATTACTCATTGTTCAGGTAGGCAGGTATTTACCCCATAAGTAGTGTATAGAGAATATCCAGAGGAGAATATTGTTCCCAGCAATGAAAGTTTGCAAGCTCTGTCTGCAAGATGTTTCGGCAAAATTGGAAGCATTCCCAGACCAGCAACAACAAGTACCTGAAATAAAGTTGTTTGAGTATGTCATGCCCATGTACACTACCAACAAGCAAAGAGATGATGGTCAGAACAAGGGTAACAGGACCAAAACATCTAACATAAACCATTGTGATGGCATTTGCAAGAGATGATTGGCCAGTACATGATTATGTTATACATAAGGAAAAGACTAAAAGAGTGATCCCATTCCCATGTCAAGTTGTTCACAAGGGTGACCATGATTATAGGAGCAAACAGAACAAAGAAACTCACTCCTGAGTCCTGACAGCGACTATTTTAAGCATACACTCAATTACGCATTCCTACACTACAGAAAAAAAGGTAACATATTCCTTACCCAGGCATTTATGGAGAAATGTATAGTCCGTCCATCGAACCGTAAAGGGTTTGCAGCCCTGTCTGTTTGTGGTGGTGGTGGTGGTGGGGCAGCTGACCTGGAACTGGATCCTACACATGAAATGAATTAAGCTGTCAGATATCTGCAATCCAAGAAAATGATGGATCCTGTGGATAGTAAAGCTCAAAATGTACATGTTTTACCTGAATTACGAGCCTAACATTCTCACTGGATGATGAAGACGAAGACCTAACTTCTGGCCTGCTCGGCTGAGTGGAACCGATGGATGACATCGGCTCGACCACCAAATCACGATCCTATTAAGTTAAAAAAGGAAATTAAACATCTTTAAACATCATTTTGCTTTGCTCTTTACTTGGGCACAGACTCAGCATTAATTCAAACATGACCAAATGCAAGTGGCAAACTTCTGTTTTTCATTTTCTAAACTTTGAGACGCGAAGTAAAACCTCCTCTTCCTACACAGTTGGGTAAAAAATATTTGTTTCTCTGTTTTATAGATGGATTGTTTGAACAAAAGGTGAGCTTTGTTATGAATATTGTGTGTATGTATTCAGAGGCCCAATGGGCAATATATATAGGGTACACAAGAGTACAGATAAGAAAATATAAAAGACTCCCTATTCTATCTCTAACATATCTCTAACACCCCCATAAATGCAAGGCGTATGCAATAGCATTGCATTTGGAAAAATGTTGACACTAAAATATGGAAACTCCAAAGTCCGAGTCTTGATAATGTCGCCGAGCATGCGGCTCTTGGAAAATATGTCGATAAAAGATCTCCTCCCAACATGACGAAGAAGATGATGACACCGACAAAAAGATAAAATTGTCAAGTCGAATAGGAATAGATAGAAGCATGACGACGCAGATCGAAACCCAAGACGACAGCGGCGCAGTGCACAAGAAGCGCAATAAAGACGCGGTGCACAAGAAGCGTAACAAAGACGCAGAGAGCACAAGAAGCGCAACGGATGCACAGTGCAAAAGAAGCGCGACGCAATGCACAAGAAGCGCAACAGAGGCGCAGTGCAGAAGAAGCGCGGCGCAATGCACAAGAAGTACACCGAAGACGCAGTGCGGAAGAAGCGCAGCGGCCTTAAAAGCGGGGCGACAGATCTGCAGCGGTTCGAAGAGAAGAACAGCGGTTGCTGCCATGCAAAAGACAATTCCTATGCTTCTAAGACCGACAATAAATTTGTGGACTCGCATGACTTAGACGAACTCAAAGATTGAGCGATACGAACTTGGATGGACGCAATGGAAGAAACGACACAAAATAAAGAAAAACCTAGAACGATAGCTAGCAGAAAATACGAGCGGCGACAAAAGCAATGCAATATCCTCGTTGTCCGATCCGAGCGGAAGGTCGATTGTGTGCTCATAGCCTCATACCAAGGGACAACCTTCTAGAAGTGTGAATCTTGTGAGCCACAAGTCGTACCGCGGTGGAGGGCTTCACGCCAGTGGACTCGGTCCATGAAGCACTTTAGATGCAAGCACGCCCAACCAAGCCATCCGAATCGAGCCCATCATCTCCTTCCGTTCCAATGGTCACAAACATCCTCACCGCCTCGCCAGATGGCCATTGAATTCCTAGAGCATGCCATTCTCATCTCTATCTCCCAAAATATCTCCCACCCGAAGCGAAAATAGAGGCTTCGCCATGGGCAAGATGCGGTCTTCTCCCGACTCCGCGCTAAGGCGATGGGAGCACCGGAGCGGGTGGAATGCGAGGAGGCAGGGACACCGAGGCAAAGGTGGTGCCACTGGAGGCCGCGGCGTGAGTACTGGCGACGACCGAGAGCCATGCCCGAAGGAAAAGACGAGCGAGCCACCGCTGGCCGAGCGGCATCGCGAGGCGCCGCGCGCGCGTGCCATCCATGACCCGATCCGGCAGGATGAAGTCGGCCGACGGTTAATGAGCGGCAGCGAGGCCCGAGCGACGCGGCTCCGAGCAGCGGCAATGGCCGTCTTGTCGGTGGCTCTCCCGCGATGACGAATCCGGCCGGAAGACGCCGCCGATGAAAACGAGGCGACACCAGCGAGGAAGAGCGGATCCGACAACGAGCTCGAAGATGCGGCGGCAGCAAGTCGGGTGTCTGCAGCGACCTCGACCTGCGCGATGAAGATGAAACACGAGGCGCTGGCGACCTCGTGCAAGCAAGCGACGCCGGCGGTCGAGGTTCGTAGGTGGGCGTCGGGACGACGCCGAGAGGCGGAGCCGAGGCTGCGACGAGAGGCCACCCCGGGGCGAGAAGCTCTCCCGGGCGTGGCAGCGGAAGGCAGCGGCGGCTAGGAGGCGCGACTCTGATAAACCCTAAACCTAACTTTTGCTCGATACCATGTTATGAATATTGTGTGTATGTATTCAGAGGCTCAATGGGCAATATATATAGGGTACACAAGAGTACAGATAAGAAAATATAAAAGACTCCCTATTCTATCTCTAACATATCTCTAACAAGTCACATTCCATCGTCATGAAACCACACATGTTGAAGGAGATCTTCTTCTTTTTTATTAAGAAGATAACCATACAATCTCCGGCCTCTGTTTTCACCAGAAAACAGACCTTCTTCTTTTTTATTAAGAAGATAACCGTACAATCTCCGGCCTCTGTTTTCACCAGAAAACAGACATGTTTGAACTTTCAAGTCTCAAGATATTCGAGGAAGTGTGAACTATTGGACAGTACTTTTAGCACCAATTTCATAGCATCTCCTAGTTCACCAGCAACTGAAAATACCATCCGGTTTCAACAACGAGCAATACATCGAACAGACCGTGCTCAACTAGAGCAAGCTAGAAGCTCGCGGCATGCATTCCATATCTATCGCTGCCATCACCAGTTCAGCACCAAAGCAAGTAGCGCGCGACGCTTCGCTCGCAGCTACAGTTGCTGCTGCCACCACACAAATCGAACGCGACGAGCCACCTACCTCCCTCGCAACTTCGTCTCAACAACCCTAAGCACCGGCAGCACATCAACCTCGTCCGTACAGAAAGGGCGTCGGATCCTACGCGGACGACCCAGGAAGCAGCAGAGGAAGGGGGGAGAAGCTTTGAAGCACTCACGATGTACCGCTGGTAGAACTTGCGCTTGAAGTGGTCGACGACGTCGGGGCGGGATGCGAGGTGAGGAGGCACGAGGACGTTGGACCAGTACTCCTCCCAGCGCGCGTCGCCCTCGTAGTCGTACGCCGCCGCCGCAGCCCGCTTCTGCTCCTGCTCCGGCCCGTCGCCGCTCGCCTCTCCCCCTCCCATCGCCTCGCCGCGCGCGAATTCCCCGCCCCCGTGGTAGAGCAGTGGTTTGGGTTTGAGCCGACGACGAGACGGCGCGTGGGAAGCGAAGCGATGCGGGTTGGGGGAATTTTATCGGGATGCGACCGGCGCATGGGAAGACCCGCACGCGTGAGCTGCTGCCTTCCCCCGTGCCGTGGTGCGGTATGTGTTTTCGCTGTCGGGTTGGCGAACCTTAGTTGGGCTTGGGCCTGACTACGCTTTCCTCGTGATTTGGGCTGCAGGACACGGCAGCAAGGCTATGCGATAAGAGGCCCAGCCTGCCAGGAAGCTGGATCGCGGAGGATCATCGCGATCTCGGAGGCCCAGCCCGTCAGGAGGTTGGGTCGCGGAACTAAGAAGAGGTGGGATCTCTCAATCACAATATCACATGTATGTTTGCGATCTCGGTGGCCCAGCCCGTCAGGAGTTTGGGCTTTTTCTTTTGCTTAAAAGTAAAAAAAAGCCTAAGCTTAAATAAAAGGGTAGCTTTTTCATCTAACTTATAAAAAGCTTAAGTCATTTTAAGTCTAAAAACCATAAGACATGAGATGTGTTTTTTTTTTAGCTTTTACGAAATGAAATATCATTTTGCTACTGAAGTTCGGTAAACTTACCAACCAAATGACATTCATATATAACTCTAGATCCCCTTTTTTCTCCTCTTTCCTCCTCCCACCCTGTTTCCTTTTCCCCTTCGGCTCCCGCACTCGACGCCTTCTCCCCCCCCCCCCCCGCCGACGCCGTCTCTCATAACGCTACCGTACTCCCCCGACCCCGCGCCAAACGTCGTCGTCCTCCCTCGACCTATGTCGATCACTGTCGTCCGTCAGCCTCCCTCAACCTCCGCTCGACATTGTCATGTTGCCTCGACCTCCGCGGTATGTTGATTTTATAAGTTCAATTAGATAAGGAGGGAAATGAATACTATGTTGATTTTGCTAAATGGTATCATGCTCTGGGTGATCGGGAAGGTGCAAGTAAGGTTGATTATCTAGCTATTCAATATGTCATTGTGATGATGACCGTTGTTGGTTTTGCATCTAGAAGACAATAAGCTATATTAGTGACTACTATTGAACATGTACATGTTACCGAAAAACTTATTTAACAATGAACTTATTTGGCAAGCCTTGCAGAATGATCGACAAGAACTTGGAAAGGTGATTTGTGTGTAGCTTTCTTTATGTGCCTCATGAACAATAATTTGTGTGTAGTTTTGTACCTTCATGAACAATCAATCAAAACAATCATGCAGTTTTGTGCCTTTTTAATTGATGCTTATCAATCGGCTAGGTCAAAATAATTAAAATTATATAGTAAAAAATTACATATACATTGCCATTTTTTAATTTGATTCAAAAAGGTACAAAAATATTCATATCAATGAGCTGTGATGTGTGAATTTGGTCTCTATATCGACATCCTCGAACTTTGATATCAGAATGGTATCGTTGGTTGCAAAAATATGTTTGGTATTATCAAGACATGATCAAGGATATTTTAGACATTTAGAACCAAAAAACAGCCAACCAATCCATAAAAAGTCAGATTGCCAAACACCCTCAGTTGGCTTAAAAGCTAGGTGAGCTGGCTTTAAGCTATAAGCCAAAAAAACCTAAGTCTAAACAAACAGGACTTAAAACAAGGATTTGGTGGTGGTGCATCCTCCCATCTACTACTTAAAATAAGGATTTGGTGTTGGTGTGTCCTCTCCTCCCCCACCCACATCGTACGCCCTCCGCGCCCTCCCTGACATGTGGACCACCAAGTCAGTATCACGCCCCTCCTTCTCCCACGCGCATATTGCCGCTCCTTCCTCACGCGTAGACGTCATCTCCTCCTCCCTCTGTTCTCCTCTGAACGCCTATAGATGGGTCCGTGTCATCAGCCTCCCTCCTCGAACCACTCACTCACTTCCCCAACCGCTCCCCACGACGCTCTCCTTCTCCTGCGCACACCGCATCAATACCTCCAACATTTGTCTCTATCTCACCTCCGTGTTCGTCTTCGTGCCCTCGCCGCATCCACACCACCCCCGTCCTCTCGAAGACCATGCGCTCTAGTCTCCAGCGTCGTCTCCTCGACAACGCTCCGCCCTGTGAGGACCCCAGTTTATTTGGCTTGTAATGCTTAACCAACCACCTGGTCCTAGCATCACAAATCAAATAAACTGATCCTCGAGATATGTATACTTCCCAGAAGCAGTATACACACCTCGTTACAAAATTAGACGTCAACTCCATTCCAAACATAGAGTCCAACACCACACTACCAAACGGAAGATAAACAAATAGTAGAGGTTATTACGCATACAGCCGACCGCCCAAAAGATACACAAATAACAAGAACGACAATGAAGCAAAAGTGTCATAAGATGGCTATAAACAAAGCCAATCGGTGTGCCTTCAACCCACAAGGCATCCGACCGACCGCCAAGACTAGTCGTCACCCACGGCGGCAGACACTCACGAAGTGAGGCCCCGAGGCTCACCTTCCTCCTCCGCAACAAAAACATCAAGCAAAGCACTGAGTACAAAGATTGTCTTTGTACCCAAGACCCGACGTGTGAACTAGCGCACTGCTCATATGCTACATGCGTGCTTATTTGGTGGAGGCCATATGTTTCATTTGCATAAAGCCAATTTTCATTTGCAATAAGGTAATACAGCTTTTAAAGGCAAGTTTGCAATTCATTTTAAGATTGAAATAACGGTAAAGATAATAATAACAAAAGCGAAAGATAAACAACCTAGAAGTGGCTATCCCAATAGTCACCACAACAATAGCACGAATCCTGCATTCGTACCACCCATCAAGTTTTAATTTAAATGTTGTAGTCTAACTCTTGAAAAGCTTACCCAAGCGTGTCCATCACCTAGGACGAGGCTATTCGAATAGTTTTTAACCTGCAGGGGTGTACCACTGCATCCACACTTGATCGCTTTAAGCCAAAGCACACCAGAAGGTATCTTGCACAACTAAGTCCTACGAGACTTTTTCCAATATTGTGTATTAACTCACGAGCCAGCTCGTATGGATAGAAACCCATACGCTTACATGGTAAAGTCGAAAAGACAACTACCCACTCAGGATAAAGCTTTTGACAACTACCATGCTCCCACCTCCATCCCTCCTGCGACCTCCTGCGACCTTGAGCCAATACACGCCAAAGTACTAGGTCAAGAGAGGTCCCATATACTCTAGTGTGGTTAGCACACGAAATACTGGATAAAAATTCACTCACAAGATGTTCGGTCCTTAATTGACCGGGCACCTTTCCAAATACACCCAAAAGATCACACCAATCTTACCATTGTGCCCGCGTCTAAATCATTTTGTTTTCATTTTTAGTTTTGCAATTAAACATAGCAGTAAATGTGAAATATAAAGTCGTAGTAAATTTTAGGTGATCAAGGTTACCGACTAAGTCGATAACCGCCCATTTCTACCGATACTAAGCATGTCTAAGCAATTTGACCGGATCTACTAAGTGACAAGAGATCATCCAATGACTCTAATCACAAAGAAATAACCTAGGCTCGTAGTAGCGATCAATATTTTGTCTACAGGATATGCAACACGGATTTAACTAATCAATTTAACACAAATTAAGCAATGCATACATACAGGTGAAACAAAATATTAGACTTTAAAATACTGGGATTATCATGATCAAACCGCTTGCACAGTTGCCGTTGCTCAATATGGTGCGGAGGATCGTTCTCGTGGTTGCCGCAAATATCGAAACCTAACGATCGAACATAACAAAGAAATAAGAACGAATAACATCGACAAAACTCAAACATTCAACAACATCAAACAAGCCAAAACTCACACAAAGAGCCTAAGCATGAAATAACAAAATTTTAGAAACAAAGAAAATTCATTTTAAGTTATTAGCAATTTTTCCATGAATTTTCTAAGCTAAAAACACAACAAGTCACTAGTTAATTACTTAACAAATTCTCATGAATGTAACCAGAGTATAAAACCTATCCTAATAGTTAGTATAACGAAAATGAAATTTACTGTAATTGGGTTCATTTAATTTGGACAATTATTGGAAGAGATATGCATTTTCTAATTTAGAAGATACATAAGACATCATTTTATTAGCTAACAGATTTTGCTACAGAGACATGGGTGAAGTTAATTTTATCAAAAGACACTTAAAATGAAAATTAACAAGACTGTTTCAAGCAATTTGGATAAAAATTGAATTAGTTATGCATTTTCTAAGTTTAAATGAATTAACAAAGCAACGTAAAACATATTACGTAAATACTAAAGCATTAAATCCTTTTTCTATCACTAACAAGAAGCTCCAAACCATCGACAATGGCCCGCGAAAGGCCGCACGGACAGATACGCACACGCTTAAGTGACGTCAAGGCGTATTCAAAGAATACGTCTTCGGCTCACTAAGGTGCAAACCCAAAACACTCTCACAGTGAAATACGCTTCCCACCAGAGAAAACGCACAACCAGAACTACACAAACCTAACTGACAACATGGACCCACATGGCAGTGACACAAAGTGAAATGCAACGGTTGGATTAAACGATTTCTAAACGTGATTAACCAAAGAGGGCCCACAAATCAGAGACTCAAAGAAGACATGATTAGAGTTAAACTAATCTTCACCGGCGGTTCACCGGCGAGCACGGGCACGGTGGCGCGGCCGCGCAACTGATCTTGCAAACCAGGAGGTTTCTGGGCGAAAGAGTGGTACCTTCTGGTTCGCAAGGACCTAGCGAACTCGACGACGGTGACGCGACCCACGAAGATGCCCACGGCGGTGGCGCGAACGAGGCGGAGAAGAAGGTGCGGTGCGCGGAGATGACGCTACGACGACGAGAAGTTTCGAGAAGGTGCGCCACGAGATCGCGGAGACACCAGAACGATAAGCCCACGACCTTGATGATGGAGAGGACGGTGGCGCCCGGAATTGACACGGCGGCGCATCGAGTTTGAGAAGAAAGCGACGCATGCCTCGGTGATGCACCAAAGAGCGAAACAAGGTCACGGCGACTCAAGACGGTGATGCGATCCTAGGGACCAAGTGACGGCCGAAACTCACCGAGCGCCAATAAGCTTGCGAGACGATCACCGGAGGCGGAGACGACGGCGGCTCCGGATGATTCATCGGGCGCCACGAGCTCGGAACGGGCAAAATGGATGCGCGAGAGAGTGGATCACGCGGTGCGATGCGCGGCTCGAGGCGGCGGCCGCTCGGGTTCTTCTCCACGGAAGGAAATTTGGGCGAGAAAACACGAGAATGGACGCGAAGGGTAGTGGATGGGCTCGGTGGGTAGATGAGATCCCGCGATGCTTCACGGGCCGACACGAGGACAAAAAGGTGGCGGCGACGAGGACGTGGCAAGCATGCGCGACACGCCGTGAGCTCCGGTGAGGCGCGGAGAAGACGAGGTCGATGTCGACAGTGGGACCCGCATGTCGGCGGTGAGCAAAGCGGCGAGCTCGAGACCGCACGGTGCGATTAGGTGGTTTGACTTCGATCAGAACGTGTCGCACCGCTGGATCCGAATTGGACGGTCGAGATTGATGTATGCATTCGGACAGTCGGTTGATTCGACGACGCGGCCGCACGATCTGCACGGACGGTACCGACACCATCGGGCTCACGCGGTGCAGCTAGGCGGTGCGACCGAGTCCATTAGTGCGGTCGGACTCGAGTCTGAGTTAGGTCTGAGCTAGAGGAACAGTGTTTCCAGGTTTGAATGAAAAGGGCTGAGTTAGTTTGGGGAATTTTAGAGGTAGTTCCAGAGCTCCAAAAATTTCGAAATTTTTATGGTAGCTACTAGGGACAGAGGACAACCTTGTGAAATTTTTCCAGGAGTTTTTATGCACTAGATTTCTCCCAATAAAATTCACAAGCTGCTGTCCAGAAGTTTGACCAGATTTCTAAACTGGTTTGACTTGGGCATTTGAAATAGCAAACAAAATCTAAAAATTGTGAAATAATTCAGGAGGTAGATAGGATGATCAAGATGATAGGAAAATAATTTCAGGGATGATCACAAGCTTGAAAGCTAAGAATTTGTTGACAACAATTTCCAATCACAAGAATTACATTCTAAAATTGGAAATTGCTAGGAAAATTGTAGAAACTCTCAAATGATTTCATGAGGCATCAAAAGTTTTTATTTCTCCTCATAATTTACATTTGAAATACAAACCCTAAGTTAGGGCTGTTACAAATCTCCCCTTACAGAATCTCGCCCGAGATTCGGTCACCGAGAAGAAGGATGGGTAATCGCTGGAGACGATCTTCCCGCTCCCAAGTGGCTTCATCCTCTGAGTGGTTTGACCACTCGAACTTTAAGGAACTTGATCACCCGGTTCCTTGTTCTGCTCACTTCTTCGAGGATACGAACGGGACGCCACGATATGATGATCTTCTTGTACATCGATATTTTCCAATGGCGTTTCTCAACTGGAACACGGAGGCACTTCTTCAATTGTGACACATGGAAACATCATGCACCCTTCAAGTGTAGCGGCAACTCCAACTTGTATGCAACAGCTCCCACTTTCTTGATGACGCGATAAGGCCCGGACATACCGAGGAGCCGCTTGCCCTTGACACAAACGACGGTGTCCTTCAAAGGTGAAACTTTGAGATACACAAAGTCATTGGGCGAAACTCACTCACGGCGACGCCGACCGCATAGCTCTTCTCGCTCGATCGAGCTACGGCGCAAGTGCTCACGAATCAATCGCACTTGACTTTCGCCTCATTAATGGAATCGGGCAAAGAACCGCCTTTCACCGCTTCGACACGGTTTAGAGGTGTTCTCAGATCGCCTCCCATACAAAGCCTCAAATGGTGCCATCACCGAGACTAGCTCGGAAGTTGTTGTTATAAGAGAACTCGCAAGTGGTAGGCACTTCTCCCAATTCTTCCCATAGGAAAGAACACAAGCACGGAGCATATCTTCAAGAACTTGGTTGACTCGCTCGTCGACCATCGATCCGAGGATGATAGGTGAGCTGAAAGAAAGACGGGTCTCCATGGCTTCCTCAGAAGCGTGCCATAGCCAGAAGTGAAAAGAGAGCCACGACCGACACAATCGCTCGTGGCACACCATGCAAGCTCACAATGCGGGAGATATAGAGATCGCTAATCGACCGACACCGAGAGTGGTGGCATCTTGGCGGTGAAGTGCGCTACCTTCGCCAATCGATCGATAACAACCCGTATAGCATCCTTCCTGAAGAAGTACGGGGTAGACCAGTGATAAAATCCATGCCTACAGAATCCCACTTCCACTCTGGTATAGGCAAGGGCTGGAGGAGACCTGCTGGACGCTGATGCTCGGCCTTGACGCGACAACATATGTCACATCCGCCACGAACCGGCAATCTCGCTTCATGCGAGTCCACCGAATCTCGACGCAGATCTTGGTACATTTTAGTGGCCCGGATGGATGGACAAAGACGAATCATGGGCCTCTGAAGAATCAAACCCGCAACTCGGGACCTTTGGGACCACAAGACGCTGCCCAAACCATACAACACCGTGCTCATCTTCTCGTGAAACACTTGGTCGATCCATTCTCGATGTTCTCGCTTGATTTTACCCACACCATCATCGATTGCTTTGTCGCCTTGATTTGATCCACCAAGGTCGGTTGCACAACCAAGGCGAAGGGAACCATGCTCAACCAAACCTGCTGAGACGCTGAAATTCTCGCAAGAAGTGCAGGTTGTCGCTCTTGGATCATCAGTATTGCAAAGACACCTTTCGGCTAAGTGCATCAAGAACCACGTTGGCCTTGCCAGATGATACCAATACCCATGTCATAATCTTTGATCAATTCCACCATCTTCTCGCTCGAGGTTCAGATCTGGTTGGGTGAACAAGTATTTCAAGCTCTTGTGATCGAATACACCTCGCAATCTGGCATCGATCGATAATGACGCCAAATCTTGAGTGCATGCACCACAAAGACCAACTCTAAATCATGGTGGGATAGTTGAGCTCGTGAGGTCTTAATCGCTGGATGCATAGGCAATCGCCTTGCCTTCCTGCATAAGAACACATCCAAGACCCCGACGAGAGGCATCGCAATAAATATCGAAACTCTTGTGGATATCGTGAAGAGTGAGGATCAGTCAAGTCAATCGCTGTTTGAGCTCTCAAAGCTCTCATCACAAGCAGAGGACCACACAAACTTCTTGTCCTTCTTGAGCAATTCACCATTGGCTTTGCGATCTTGGAGAAATTCTCGATAAAGCGCGGTAGTAGCCCGCTAAACCGAGAAAACTCCGTACATCGATGATCGACTTGGTGACCCCAAGATAGAACATCGCTAACCTTGCTGGGATCCACAGCTACGCCCCACTGAAAGAACATGGCCCAAGAATGCCACTTCCTTCAACGTAACTCGATTTGTCGAACTTCGATATAGTGTGCTCCCGCATTTGCCCAAAACAATCTTCAGATGCTCAGCATGCTCGCCGGTCTTGGAATAAATAAGAATATCATCAATAAAGACCACCACAAATTTATCCAAATACTCCATGAATATCAATTCATAAGGTTCATGAACAAAGTCGAGCATTGGTTAAGCCAAAGGACATGACGGTGTACTCGCATGACCCATAACGAGTAGTGAAGGCCGTCTTGAATATCCTCGATCCGATCCTCGACTGATGATACCCCATTCTCAAATCAATCTTTGAGAACACTGGCTCCGCATAACCGGTCAAAAGATCATCAATGCGGGCGAGGATATTTGTTCTTCACCGTCACCTCATTGAGAGGACGGTAATCAACACACATGCGCAAAGTCTTGTCCTTCTTCTTCACAAAGATCACCTGACAACCCCAAGGAGATGAACTGGGACGGATGAAACCTTTGCTTGGAGCTCACCAAGCCGCTTCTTCAATTCTTCTAGCTCATTGGGAGGCATCCGATACGGCGCTTTCGAAATCGGAGCGATGCACTGCGGGCAAGAACTCGATGACAAACTCCGGATCTCGAACCGAGGCATCCTGCAAATCTTCGTGAAAGACATCCACAAAATCGAGACTATGGGAACATCTTGAATTTGCAAGGTCGGCTCGCCTCTAATGCACATAGATGTGGCTCCCGGCCGCGCGAAATCCGACCGCCGCTTTCAAGAGTCGGTGAGATAGACAATCTTCCCGCACAATCGATTTGTCCCAAGTGTTGGGACAACCAATCCATGCCAAGAATCACATCCGCATCACCGAATCGAGAATAAGGTTTGCCAAAATCCCACTCCTTTGACTATGATAGAACATCCCGACATCAGAATCGCTCTCATTTCCGACCCCGAGAACGGATGAGCAAAGGAACTCCCAAAGGAACACAATAAGACCACTAACAGCAGCAAATGATCTTGAAATAAAATAATGCGATGCTCCGTAATCAAATAATATCTGGCAGGACGAGAATTAACAAGAAGTGTACCCATTACGACATCCGCGCCCCGAGCCTCCTCACCGAAGGTGGTTGACTCGACATTGCACGCCGCACTCAGGTCTTCGAATAATCTTCTCCGTCGTGGGTGACCACTCGCCGCCCGCGTCCTCCATTAGGACGGGGTCGCTGCAACACTCGAGCGAGCATTCGCATAATGGCCCTTGCCGTGACAAATAAAACAAGTAACCTCGGCCGCCGGATTGCGAGGCCGCCTGGCTTTGGATCGCAGCGCACGTGGTGAAACACGGCCGCGGTGGGCGAGGAGCTGGTGCAGATGGCCTCGGTGCTGGTGGAGCAAAAGAGCGGGCCACTGGTGCGGCCCAGCCCGAGGACGAACGAGGCTGGTGTGAGTAGACTGATGCGCCTCCCATTTGCGCTTGGACTCGCCAGCGCTTTGCCTTATGCTCAAGAACAATGGCCTTATCTACCAAGGCACGAAAGTCGAGAAGTCCACAATAGATAGCTTGTCCCGCAGCTCCTCGCACAAGCCATCCATAAACTTCTCCGCTTAGCCTCATCCGAGGCCACCTCCCCGAGCATAACGAGCCAAATGATTGAACTCGCATAAGTACTCGTCACGATTTGCGCCTTGTTTGAGCGCGAGAAACTCCTTCTTCTTCGACTTCATCGTGCCATCGGGATGTGGGCCCGACGAAAAGCGATCCGAACTCCTCCCACGCGACCACATGGCCGCGGTCGCATGGCGAGATAGTTCTCCCACCATGAGAGTGCCGCGCTCGCCGTGGTGGGACGCGAAGAGTGCCTTGTCTGCGCCCGCATCGAGCTATGTTGAGCTTCGCCAACCATGCGCAGCCAATCATCCGCATCGAGAGGGTCCTCGTGAGCGGGAGAAAGTCGGTGGTCGCGTGACGGAGGAACTCGCAAGTCCCCACGAGTCGGTGGCCGCCACCACCGGCAGGAGTGGAGGTATTCCTAGCAATAACCTCCAAGATGCGCGTCGTCCATGCGGTTTCGCTCGACCGAGCGAGAACCTCACCATGGTCTGAGGAGGAGGAAGCTCTCATCATGACCACCTGGCCGATCGCCACGCGCTCTCCCTGCCATCCTGTTTTACTAGGACAAGTTAGCAACAAATTTAAGAGCAAGAAAGCCCAAAATTCATGAAAGCACCCGAACCAAACACAAGGCGTGATAAAGTTCGACCAAAAAAATCGGACACATAACTACTCACTTAACATCTTACCCTTATGCCCCCCACAAATTTTAATTGGATTAAACTTCATGGTTCTCCCCAGACTAATCCCACCGGTAGTAACTATCTTTTGAAAGGTAAAGAGAGAAACCAAGTTTCAAAACTTAAATTAGAGTAAGATGAGAGTAGAAAGCTAAGATAGGTAAGGAATAAAATCTGAGAATCTGCCTAGGCTTTCATAAACCTTTTTATAATTTGAAAATAAGGCTTTCAAAATATCCTAAGGACGACCATGCTTGTTACTACGGTCGAATGGCTCGATACCAACTTTTGAGGACCCAGTTTATTTGGCTTGTAATGCTTAACCAACCACCCGGTCCTAGCATCACAAATCAAATAATCGATCCTCGAGATATGTATACTTCCTGCATGATATACACCTCGTTACAAAATTAGACGTCAACTCCATTCCAAACATAGAGTCCAAACACCACACTACCAAACGGAAGATAAACAAATAGTAGAGGTTATTACAGACACAGGCCGACCGGCCCAAAAGATACACAAATAACAAGAACGACAATGAAGCAAAAGTGCCATAAGATGGCTATAAACAAAGCCAATCGGTGTGCCTTCAACCCACAAGGCATCCGACCGACCGCCAAGACTAGTCGTCACCCACGGCGACAAAGACAACTCACGCAGTGAGGCCCCGAGGCTCACCTTCCTCCTCTGCAACAAAACATCAAGCAAAGCACCGAGTACAAAGATTGTCTTTGTACCCGCAAGACTGACGTGTGAACTAGCGCACTGCTCATATGCTACATGCAAAGCTTATTTGGTGGAGGCCATATGTTTCATTTGCATAAAGCCAATTTTCATTTGCAATAAGGTAATACAGCTTTAAAGGCAAGTTTGCAATTCATTTTAAGATTGAAATAACAGTAAAGATAATAATAACAAAAGCGAAAGATAAACAACCTAGAAGTGGCTATCCCAATAGTCACCACAACAATAGCACGAATCCCGCATTCGCACCACCCATCAAGTTTTAATTTAAATGTTGTAGTCTAACTCTTGAAAAGCTTACCCAAGCGTGTCCATCACCTAGACGAGGCTATTCGAATAGTTTTTAACCTGCGCAGGGTGTACCACTGCACCCACACTTCGCATCGCCTTTAAGCCAAAGCACACTTCCGAAGGTATGTCGCACACTAAGTCCTACGAGACTTTTTCCAATATTGTGTATTAACTACGAGCAGCTCGTATGGATAGAAACCCATACGCTACATGGTAAAGCCGAAAAGACAACTACCCACTCAGATAAAGCTTTTTGACAACTACCATGCTCCCACCTCCATCCTCCCGCGACCTCCTGCGACCGAGCCAATACACGCCAAAGTACTAGGTCAAGAGAGGTCCCATATACTCTAGTGTGGTTAGCACGCCGAAATGCTGGATAAAAATTCACTCACAAGATGTTCGGTCCTTAATTGACCGGGCACCTTTCCATCACACCCAAAAGATCACACCAATCTTACCATTGTGCCGCGTCTAAATCATTTTTGTTTTCATTTTTAGTTTTGCAATTAAACATAGCAGAAATGTTGAAATATAAAGTCAGAGTAAATTTTGTGTGATCAAGGTTACCGACTAAGTCGATAACCGCCCATTTCTACCGATACTAAGCATGTCTAAGCAATTTGACCCGGATCTACTAAGTGACAAGAGATCATCCAATGACCTCTAATCACAAAGAAATAACCTAGGCTCGTGTAGTAGCGATCAATATTTTGTCTACAGGATATGCAACTACGGATTTAACTAATCAATTTAACACAAATTAAGCAATGCATACATACAGCTGAAACAAAATATTAGACTTTAAAATACTGGGATTATCATGATCAAATCGCTTGCTCGTTGTTGTTGCTCAATATGGTGCGGAGAATCGTTTCGTGGTTGCCGCAAATATCGAAACCTAACGATCGAACATAACAGCAAATAAGAACGAATAACATCGACAAAACTCAAACATTCAACAACATCAAACAAGCCAAAACTCACACAGCAGCCTAAGCATGAAATAACAAAATTTTAGAAACAAAGAAAAATTCATTTTAAGTTATTAGCAATTTTTCCATGAATTTTCTAAGCTAAAAACACAACAAGTCACTAGTTAATTACTTAACAAATTCTCATGAACAGAACCAGAGTATAAAACCTATCCTAATAGTTAGTATACTGAAAATGAAATTTTACAGAATTGGGTTCATTTAATTTGGACAATTATTGGAAGAGATATGCATTTTCTAATTTAGAAGATACATAAGACATCATTTTATTAGCTAACAGATTTTTGCTACAGAGACATGGGTGAAGTTAATTTTATCACAAAGACACTTAAAATGAAAATTAACAAAGACTGGTTTCAAGCAATTTGGATAAAAATTGAATTAGTTATGCATTTTCTAAGTTTAAATGAATTAACAAAGGCAAATGAAAACATATTACGAAATACTAAAGCATTAAATCCTTTTCTACCGCGACCAAGAAGCCCCACCATCGACAATGGGCCCACGAATCGACCAGACAACAGACGCGCCTAAAGTGACGTCGGCGTATTCAAAGAATACGTCTTCTACTCACTAAGGTGCAAACCCAAAACACTCTCACGATGAAATACGCTTCCACCGCAGAAAACGCACAACCGTAACTACACAAACCTAATCGACAACATGGACCCACATGGCGGTGACACAAAGTGAAATGCAACGGTTGGATTAAACGATTTCTAAACGTGATTAACCAAAGAGGCCCACAAATCGAGACTCAAAGAAGACATGATTAGAGTTAAACTAATCTTCACCGGCGGTTCACCGGCGAGCACGGCACGGTGGCGCGGCCACAAGAATCGATCTTGCAAACCGGGAGGTTTCGGCGAAAGAGTGGTACCTTCGGTTCGCAGGACCTAGCGAACTCGGACAGCGGTGACGCGGGACACGAAGACGCCGGCGCGAGTCGGGCGCGAACGGAGGCGGAGAAGAAGGTGCGTGCGCGCGGAGATGACGCCTGACGACGAGAAGCTTCGAGAAGGTGCGCCACGAGATCGCGGAGACACCGAGAACGATAAGCCCACGACCTTGATGATGGAGGAGGACGGTGGCGCCGGAATTGACATGGCGGCGCTTTATCGAGTTTGAGAAGAAAGCGACGCACACCTCGGTGATGCACCAAAGAGCGAAACAAGGTCACAGTTAGACTCAAGACACGGTGATGCGATCCTAAGGGACCAAGTGACGGCCGAAACTCACCGAGTGCCAATAAGCTTGCGAGACGAGATCACCGGAGGCGGAGACGACGGCGGCTCGGATGATTCATCGGGCGCTACGAGCTCGAACGGGCAAAATGGATGCGCGAGGAGAGTGGATCACGGCCGGTGCGGCGGCGGGCTCGAGGCGGCGCTAACACGGCGGCGCTGCTCGGTTCTTCTCGCCGGAAGGAAATTTGGGCGGAGAAAACACGAGAATGGACGCGAAGGGTAGTGGATGGGCTCGGTGGGTAGATGAGATCCGGCGATGCTTCACGGGTGACACGAGGACAAAAAGGTGGCGCGACGAGGACGTGGCAAGCATGCGCACACGCCGTGAGCTCCGGTGAGGCGCGGAGAAGACGAGGTCGAGGCCGACAGTGGGACCCATGTCGCCGGCAGAGCAAAGCGGTGCGAGCCCGAGACCGCACGGTGCGATTAGGTGGTTTGACTCGATCAGGAACGTGCCGACCGTTGGATCTGAATTGGACGGTCGAGATTGATGTATGCATTCGGACAGGTCGGTTGATTCGACGACGCGGGCGCGCGATCTGCATCGGACGGCCGACACCATCGGCTCACGCGGTGCAGTTAGGCGGTGCGACCGAGTCCATTAGTGCGGTCGGACTCGAGTCTGAGTTAGGTCTGAGCTAGAGGAACAGTGTTTCCAGGTTTGAATGAAAAGGGCTGAGTTAGTTTGGGGAATTTTAGAGGTAGTTCCAGAGCTCCAAAAATTTCGAAATTTTTATGGTAGCTACTAGAGACAGAGGACAACCTTGTGAAATTTTTCCAGGAGTTTTTATGCACTAGATTTCTCCCAATAAAATTCACAAGCTGCTGTCCAGAAGTTTGACCAGATTTCTAAACTGGTTTGACTTGGGCATTTGAAATAGCAAACAAAATCTAAAAATTGTGAAATAATTCAGGGAGGTAGATAGGATGATCAAGATGATAGGAAAAATAATTTCAGAGGATGATCACAAGCTTGAAAGCTAAGAATTTGCTGACAACAATTTCCAATCACAAGAATTACATTCTAAAAATTGGAAATTGCTAGGGAAAATTGTAGAAACTCTCAAATGATTTCATGAGGCATCAAAAGTTTTTATTTCTCCTCATAATTTACATTTGAAATACAAACCCTAAGTTAGGGCTGTTACACGCCCACTCCTAGCACGACTAATCGGATGGGATTTCGATGGGAGGGGAGGCTGCGAGGCAAGGTTATCAGAATCTCGATTCTAGTCACACGATCATACGTTTCTACGATCCAGATTGATTGGACCGATCCGATCATACAATAGAGTATTAATTTGGTAGAATCTTAATATTATTATGATCCAAACAAATTTTTGTAGAAACGTGATCAAAATTTTCATACAATCCTACCCAATTCAACCGATTCTAGTGATTTATTATGAATAATTATTAGCATGTCCCTTTCATTGCAAATTTGTACTTTTTATTTATTTGTGTCCATTATAATTTGCATAAATAATAAATGATCTTTCCTTTGCCCTACATTTTGGTAAACAAAAGTTCTAAAAGTATAGTTTTAAAAATGTAGTAGTGTTAAAATACAAGGTAGATTTTAAAAAATATTTCTTTGGTACAATCAAATAGGATCTTAGATTATACGTTGATCCTACGATTTGCGATCTTGCTAAACAACCTCTGATCCGATTCAGGATTGCAATTCTGACAACCTTGCTGCGAGGTCTTCGGCCGGAGTTCTCGAGGATAGCGCAGATCTGAGCAAATGGACTCAAGGGAGCGGACCGTCTTCTAGCTACCTCTAGTGAGGGCAGTGACAGGCGGCGGAGTACTAGCACGCCAAATGTCAGGGCAGGATGGCGGAGCATGGCTAGTCTAGTGGCAGTAGCTCCCACATCTTTGCTTCTCTGTGCAACAGTGGTGCAGGCTAAAATAGCGCACCAACGAAGCCGCTCAGACGAGGCGACCTTTGCCCAAGCACATCGCTGCTTTGTTGTCCTCCCCCTCCCCTTCTCTTCCCACTTCTTTTGTTCATGCCTTTGAATAAAATCCACTTCCCCCCATGTTTTGTTACTGGTATTCACCATAAATCAGTTCGTTGTTTTCCAGGATTAGGGGACGATAGTAAATTTATGATTGGGGATGTCAGTAAGGATGCTGAGGATACTTCGATTTGGAGATTCATGGACAAGCCTAATAATAATAAAAATTGGTGTGTGGCAAACATAGTATGTAAGTGTTCTGCCAGTAGAATTTTCGTATCTAAGTTGTTGTTTCATTATTCTTCTTGATGTGGAATTATATCTGGGAAATGCTGGCATTGTTTTGTAACTTGGTTCCTAAAACTCCTATCATTTTGTTGGTCTTTGTGCAGGGTGGCATGAGATCACACCAGAATATCTAATTTGGCCATGCTTTACTAGCTTGTGTCGTGATTGTGTCCATTACCATGGTTGAATGTGTTTAAAGAATCGCCGGTGTCATGGATGGTTGATGCAAGGTGTAGCATGTATGATCTTCTGTAGAGACGGTGAATACAAAATGT
This sequence comes from Ampelocalamus luodianensis, assembly GCA_036346255.1. Classification (NCBI taxonomy): domain Eukaryota; kingdom Viridiplantae; phylum Streptophyta; class Magnoliopsida; order Poales; family Poaceae; genus Ampelocalamus; species Ampelocalamus luodianensis. The sequence continues at coordinate 760,465 of CM070626.1, forward strand.
AAATATTGAGATGTGGTGCTTAGTAGTGTTAAGTACGCAAAAGTTGAAATTTTTATATCAGTTCAATTTATGGTTCTTTGAGTATTTAAGCCTATTGGCTTTCTTAACACACCTTGTTGCATATTTATTATCAGGGCAGTATTGCTGACAAACATATTGTTTGATTTTTTTATGGTGCTCTTTCATCAACATGTTGTGTTTAGAATAAGAACACTAATAGTTTTAATGCATGAATCCTCATGCGAAGTGAAGGATTTTTTTTTTAGTTTTTAAGATCGATGACTTAAACAAAGTATCACATTTCTTTTGTTCTTGTAAACCTTCAATCAATGTAAGTGTCAATCTTTGTTAATTGGGTATTGATATTTGGATAAAACCACTTCCCCTTTTGATGCTACAGTTTGGTATTTCATGTACTAAACATGATTGTTAAGAGAAATGATCTCTTTTGTGTTAGAACAGTGTATGGAAGCTCCTGTTAGTTAAACAACATACACATGTTGAGTAACAATGCGATAATTATCTTCACTTTTGTGGAACACACGAAAAAACAAGTCGATGCATGTAGACGCAAACATGCACTCAATGCAGACCAGTGATAACATCTACATTCAATATTTACTTTTGTTGGACATTTGATTATGGTGTCAATGGCTTGCATATTATTTGGCAACATATTGGTTTATGAGTAATCTCTATTCTTGATCTCTTATGCTATTAGTTAAGTTCATTTAAATCTTTATTCAATTGAAAAAATAAACCTTTAATCAAATCATTAGACGATTCAAAGATGTCTATCGATCTTGACTTTTTTTGTGTGTGTTTACTGGATGAAATACTTTTGCTCGATCATTGTTTCACTGTTCACTATTCAGATTATACCTGAAATAATACTTCTTGTGAATTATTATATGCACATGGGAAGAACACCGAGTATTCTAGCTTCATATTAGAAAACATGGTAAGAACATCGAGGCTTTTTCTCCATACCGCATATATTGAGGGGTTGTTTGATTTTATGGCTATATTATGTTGTTACATACTTACACCCTCTACGAAAAAAGATGTGAGAAGAAAGAAATGTCATATATTTTTCAACGGAGGGAGTTGTTAACTATTTATCTATAACAAAGCCAAGTGATGTTCTACATTGATTACAACTTCCACATGGTAGCATTTATCTTGGCGTTTTGATTGACTTCATTTTTCGTAATCTTGGCGCAATAGTAATTTGGCACACCAAGTTGTGGTCTTCTAGGAACTTGATAATAAAGAGATCTGCTTGTGACCTTTCAATGGGTGGGCACCGCGATTAGGAATTATGAAAGAGAAGCTACACACTTGTAGGGATGTTGAGTTCAAGTGGTTTGAACTTACCAAATGCACATATGAACAAAGCTATGATGTTTTAGACTTTTAGTGTAATCCAGGTATGTGTCCCTTTCATGCATTTCGACTTATTCTGTGTTTCATTGTGTACCAGCAGTAACATATAGATTGTTTGATTTCATATCTTCATGTGATTTCAAAATTGGTGCACTACAGTAGCATATAGCATGTAATTCATGCTCTGAAATTGTTTGATTTTATATCTTCTGTCTATGGCCCTCAGGGGCCTTCTTGTGGCCTTCACGTGTCCTCCGGGGTTTTCTCGAAGGCGTACTTGGTACCCTCCGTGGGCCCCTAGTCACGCCTCTGGCTCTTGGCCCTCAGGGAGTCTTCTTGGGGTCTTCGTTGGGCTGTTGGGGCCACTGGGCCGCTCCTACGACAGTGGGGTTGCAGCAACTTGCTTGCATTAGAAGAGGGATCAAGATGGAATTTGGGAGCACTAGGTTGATGATGGGAACAAGGGATGTCCAGTGTTCATTGCAAAACTGTGTCATGCTCATCATTCTCCTCCTTTCCTTTCTGCCCTAACAGATTTATACTTTTAATTTGGACAAACCAAACAAAGATCAGGCAACTGTTTGAATTAGGAGTTGTACGCAAGAATTAGATCTTGTTGTTGATTTTGAGTACAATTATTAGATCTTTCTGACAAATCTAGATCTTCCTGTTAAGAGGTATTCTTATTTATGCACCACTTCTTAGGGAGAACTGACCTTATTTATGTTGTTAGCATGTGATATTGAATTGGCAAAACTGGCTACATGATGCTATAATTTTGTAGCGTTAGCTATGTGACATCTAAATTTTATGTCTTTATCGAAATACACTACAAAAATGTGTCTATTTGTTGTGGGATACTGATGCCATTAAAATAACATATTCACGGCAACATCTCATGTGCGATTCTTTTTACTCGTTGCAACGCATGGGTATCTAACAAGGACGCGATGATACAGGGAATCAATTTATTCATGGACATGTTCTGGTTGGTTGACCTAAAAATATCATTAGTTCTGAATTCTAACTGCAAATGTGTGCATAACTTAAGCTATTAGAACTATTTGGTCTAATTGTAAATGTGTGCCTAAATTTTCCACTATAAATATACGTTTTTTGCTTGCTTTGACAACGGTTTGAGATTTTGTTCAAAAAAAAAATTGAGTCATGGAATGCAATACAGAATTGTTTTGCATTTCTGACTATTGAAAATTTCAGTTGTAGCCGATTCAGAAAGCTTCATCTTTATACGTACGCTTCACACCAGGGGCAGATCCAGTATGTAAGCATTGGTGTCATGTGACTCCAATGATTTCTTGCTAAGCCTAGTACAAATACTCTTTAGATATAACAAATGACATTTATAAACAAACAATGGTATCATTATGTTTAAAAGAGTGACCGGGATAATTTTTTTTTCTAGGTCCACCGTTGCTTCACACAACATGAAAATTGTTTAGTTCAAAATATTGAATTCCGTGGTAACGCAGGGACACCTACAGTACTCAACTACTCACATAACGTGTCACGGCAGAGACGTAAACCGTCTTCATCAGTACTCTGACTATTATTCAGCAGAGGAACATGCATGGAGCACATGGCTGTCACACAGGGAGCAACCGGATTTCAACAGTGCAGAGACTACATGTACAGTACGTACGTACGTACACAACGGGACGGAACGATTCTTCAGACATCCCCCAAACGAATCGGTACGCACGAGGCATCTTTAGCAGTGCACGAATACAACGCATGGTTCGCATTTCCACGGAGGCGCGCGAACCAAACGAAGACGATGATCTTTCCCAGTTTCTCGACGCGTTGCATTCTGGGCATCGTGCATGACAGCCTCACTCGGGCGCTGGTCAGAAGCCGGCATGGAATGGGATTCGATCGGCGCCAACGCGAACGGTGGAAATGAAGACTTGGCACGGCGGGCGGGAGGAAACTTGCTGCCCACAGCACAAATCCCCTGCTGCAAAACAATTTCAGCCAAACTTGGGTGTCAAGGAAATGATCGACAAAGCGCTAGGGATTGTTACTTTTCTGAATTCAATACTTTCTACTTTTCAGTGCTGCAAGTCCCGCATTTTATAGCATTATTACAGGGACTTGTTCAGCAAAGATGCAAAGCAGTGATACCCTGATGTCTTCTCCTTTTTTTTTGTGGCTACCGTTCTTACTTTTCATTCTAGACCAAGTCATCAGACACCTGAGTTGATCATCCAACTTACAACTATAATAGGGACTTGTTCAGCAAAGATGCAAAGCAGTGATACTCTGATATCTTTTTTTTTTTTTTGTGACTACCGTTCTTACTTTTCATTCTAGACCAAGTCATCAGTCACCTGAGTTGATCATCCAACTTACACATATAAAACCGCCTCGCCTCACTTAGCCCTACCTCAATTCGACATCAGCTCGCACACCCACTCCATTCTCCCTAATAAGCCTCCAATTTTGACACCACTGCTCCGATTTCAAGAACAAACAAGAATTGGTGGTGTTCAGAAAAAAGGAGGGCAGCACAAGAGGGCAGCAACAACTTAATTGCTCATAATAGCCATGGCGTCCGACAACAACAGGGCCATCGAATCCTACAAGAAGGCCATCACCACGGCAGCATCCTTCGCGGCGTCCGTCATGCTGGCGCGCAGCGTGGTGAATGAGCTGCTGCCGGACGAGGTGCGCGAGGTGCTGTTCTCCGGCCTCAGCTACCTGCGGCCACGCATGTCGTCGGAGCACACGCTCGTCATCGAGGAGAGCGAGGTCTGGTCCAACAACCACGTCTACAACGCCGTGCAAGCTTACCTTGAGGCAAGGGTCGACACCAACATGCAGCGCCTGCGTGTCAGCGGCTCCAGCGACGCCCAGAGCATGGTGATCACCATGGAGGAGGGCGAGCAGATGGTCGACATCTACGACGGTGCCGAGTTCAAATGGCGCCTCGTCGTCTCCCGTAACACCTCGACCGGCTCCAGCGGCAACTGGGACTCTCCCCATGAGGCCCGGTCCTTCGAGGTGTGGTTCCCGAAGAAACACAAGGAGAAGGCCTCAAATCCTACCTCCCGTTCATCGTGGCCACAGCCAATGCCATGAAAGACAAGGATAGAACACTCAAGATCTACATGCCTCAATACGACAACCTGTGGTTCTCGTACGATCTCCGCCACCCGTCGACCTTCGACACGCTCGCCATGGACCAGAAGCTGAAGCAGTCCATCATGGATGACCTTGAGAGGTTTCTCAGGAGGAAGGACTACTACAGGAGGATCGGCAAGGCATGGAAGCGGGGTTACCTGCTGTACGGTCCGCCCGGGACCGGCAAGTCCAGCCTGATTGCAGCGATGGCCAACCACCTCAGGTTTGACATATATGATCTCGAGCTGACCGAGGTGAAATGCAACTCAGACCTCAGGAAGCTGCTTGCTGGGATGGCCAACCGATCCATCCTCGTTGTTGAAGACATCGACTGCACCATCGACCTGACACAACGGGGGAAGGCGAGGAGCGTGCCAAGTCCAGTTCTACAGGGAAGACAATGAAGACAAGGTTAGTACGTAGTAACCATGGAGTAAAAATCAGTCATAATTCTTCACTTGTTCATTTGATCATTTCACTGCTTCGTTAATTACCGATGCTGATGGGAATTTGGGTGTTACTGACTGTGCAAATGCAGGTGACACTATCTGGCCTGCTCAACTTTGTCGATGGGTTGTGGTCAGCAAGTGGGGAGGAAAGGATCATCGTCTTCACAACCAACTACAAGGAGCGGCTTGACCAGGCACTGCTGCGGCCTGGCAGGATGGACATGCACATCTACATGGGGTACTGCACCCCCGACTCATTCCGGATTCTCGCCAAAAACTATCATTCCATCGACTACCATGTTGCATACCAGCAGATTGAGGAGCTGATCAAGGAGGCAACCGTGACGCCCGCTGAGGTCGCCGAGGTTCTAATGAGGTACGAGGACACCGATGTTGCACTCCAGGGCCTTGTTGAGTTCCTAAACGCAAAGAAAAAATATGCGAATGAGATCAACACTGGAAATGAGGGGAATACATGCGCAGGTGCGGGAGAAGAAAGATGACGAAGAGACGACGACGAAAAACCGTATTCAAAACAATCAAAGTACTAATTAGCTGGGAGAGTGGAAACCAACAGGTGACCAAAGAAGGCACGCACCATGTAAGTAGACAAGAAAATGTGATCGTTTTGGCTAGTACTAGTAAGATCATATTTTTGGAGGGTGGTGAAAGCAATTAGTAAACAAACGCCGAAAGAAAATAAAAGAAAATTCCATTGTTTAGTCATCTACATATATAGTTTGGAACATTTGGAAGAAAGAAATAGGGGGATCTCCCAAAATGAATTGTTGAGCTAGCAGCAGCTCGCATTCAAGATCAAAGAAGACATTCAACTGCAGGAACAAGCCTCCTTTCTTATTTAGCCCACTCGCTAGCTGATGCGCTGGTTGTCCTTCGTTAGTTGTTTGTTGGAATTCAGTCGTTTATTTCCTTGTACATAAAAACCCTGTATCTTACTTAACCTCCTTTTACAATGAAATGGCAGAGATCCTGCCCCCTGTTTCAAAAAGAAAGAAAAAAACATTTTTGGAGCAATAGGACTAACTGGTACACTGCTACTACTTAAGGCAGTGATGTGCTTCCACATGATTTTGTAAGTACGACATCTCAACAGCAAATGTACATAGATATAGGCAACAAGACAATCCGAGTAATGTAACCTTACTTATGCATTTCTTTGAAAGAACACAGACAAGAAAGGGGGTAACTACAGATATTTATTAGTTACAAAATCTGGCATGGCATTGCAGCAACACAGGAAATCTAGATTGCATGCAGCAATCTTGCAGCTCAAACAAAGAAACTAGAAGTCATAAGCCAAAACACTAAGGAAATCATGTAAATTTGAAGGGGCTCAGAGTCAGAGCTCCAGATATTTCAGATAGCACCGAGTTGATAGCAGTTCCTAGGCTAGCAGCTCCCACAGCAAGTAAGCAATGTCATGATGGACTTTTGACAAGCAATATATACACAAAAAGATGGAGGTCAGCTACAGCAAGCCTACTCACGGCTTTCCATCTCAATCGAACACGACAGGCAGATCTCACCTTACGCGACGATCCGCCGAATAGCAGGGGAGGGGGCTTGCGCTTGAAAGCGAGGCTCGAGGGCACCAACCTGTACTCCGCCCACTGCGGGTCGCCACTACGCCGGCCGCCGCCGCCTCGCCCATCGGCCGCGTGCACAGCTGGGTCTTAGGAGTGGTGAGGTCGATGGGGGTGGGGGGTGGGGGACCATGAAAGATCGTTGGCCTGAGTAGGGGAGCGGACGACGGTGGTGCTGTCGCCTACAGGGTGCGATCGGGGCGCACACGGGCGGATATAGCTCATACGGTATTATATTCTGTATTTTTCTGAGTCAGTCGTAAATAATATCGTTTATACATTTTTTCATCACATATTCGTTCCACAACTTTCGGTCGGTTGGTCGAACAAAAATTATCATTTTCTTTTACACCCCTACACCGAACGTTGGACAGCAAAAGTACAATCTGAGTGAACATAAAGAGACTAATGATAAAAATATCTGTTCCGTTGCACCTAGTCGCGTGAGGCCTCTGGGCCACGAAGTCTTGTTGGTCTTGGCACTAGGTGTTGCTCTCATGATTTGTAGTGGCCTGCCAGAGGTAAGGCAGGCCGGCGCCACTCGCAAGAAGTTGGATCACGGTGGATCATCGCGATCGAGGCCTAGCCTGTCCAACAAGATGGTGGACAAATTGTTCGATCCGGTAGTAGCCTTGATGGCGACGACCGCGCGTAGCGCGGCACCGCAACGCCTTTTTGTAGTGATTTCCCTACCTTTTTCTCTTCTCATCGCGTCCAACGCTGTTTCGTTGAGGAACCGTCGGCGAGTCCAGTCCGGCGATTACCTCGAGACAAACTCGAATCGTAAGAACAATGCATGAACACAAGAACATAATAAGAGATTGAACACGGAGATGTAGAGGCGTCTTGCTTCTCTTTATTCCTTCATCCATCGATCAATCATTTACAATGAATAGCACTCCTATTTATAGGCTACGACTCTTGCTAGGCTTTGGGATGGAGCGCCCACTAATGGGCCATCGCGGTCGACCCATGGTTTCCCAACACTCTCCTTGGGCACCCATCCTTCATGTCCATATCTTGTCAAAACTCCATAAAAATCCATTGGAACAAAATTTGGAGAAAGAGTACATGATACAACTGTCATCTGTGTATGCACGATTACCTCATTAAAAACATTAGCGAGAAACTTAGAAAACTCGTGAAGGGAAAAGAGTACAATTCACCCAATTTTATTTAATCTTCAGATTTATTCTTTGGTACTGATCTTCATGATCAAGCTTTAATAATGAGTTCGTGAAGGTTCTCCCTTGATGTTAACACTTCTTAAGTCTCATCATTCCAATTCACATATGCATCTTTCAAAGTTAGACAATGAAGTGACTTAGTGAATAAACTGCAAGATTCTCACATGACTTAGTATGCGAAGATTTTAATCCTTCATCTTTTGCAATTCATGAGCATAGAAAACTTGGGGTTGATATGCTTTGTGAGAGGATTCTTCACATAACCCATCGCATTGTGCAACACAAGTTGCATTTATCTTCATAGATAATAGTAGGTTAGTGCGGCATTCAATCCACATGATCTGAATGTGGTGAATCATCTGGCTGCCAAGTACATTCTCGTGAGGCCTTGTGTAGTGCTATTGTTTCAGTGGTTCGTGAATCGTACATGACTAGCTTGACCGATTTTTATGGAATTACGGTTCCACCACATAGGAATACATGGCATGTTTGCTATTTGGCTCGTATCCTGGTCCTACAAGTATCCGTTATCCATTGTCATTCATAGTTAAGTCTTTGTTCTTTTAAATTGATATTTCAAAGTTCTTTGCTTCCTTAGAGGTATCGGAAAATGTCCTTTATTCCCGCCAATGCCTTTGGTAGGTTCTACACTATACCTTGCTAGTAGGATCACAACAAATACAATGTCCGTTTCTAGTACGTTTGTTAAATACATTAGTGCTTCTATTGCACTTCGTGTAGGAATTCGTCTGGGACTTCCTCCCCTCTCTTTAGGTCAGCGGTCTTCGCTTCGCAAAGATCTCCACCATTGGCACTTTCAACGGGTATGCCTTTGCAAAGTCGAACCTTTCGACACCTTCGAGTGTAGGTTGACTGATGTACTAATATACCTTCAGGACATGCTCAAGCTCCGCTTAGGCAATATTTGGTTTTACCCAAATCTTTCATTTGAACTCCGACTCGTGTAAGAGCTTGCTTTCTTAATATCCTTCGGTTGATGATATTCGGATCATCTTCATATTCTAATATTATACAAAATTCATTCAGGATCATCGTATAAATACAGAGATTATTCTCATTGTTACCTAGCCTTTCTTGCATAGAAAGTCGCCTGCGATTGTACCACATTCCTGATTGTTTAAGTTCGTACAATGACTTTCACGAGTTTCACATGTACATATTTCTATTTGCTCTTTTGGTTGAGCGTGATACATTCGTATCTTCATATAAATGTCGAATCCAATATTTCATAAAGGTATCTTTGGTACCTATCCATCAATTTCACTTTTAACTTCAAGTTCACTACCATTGAGATAAATATTTAAAAGGGAGTTCCGCCATGACCGGAAAATGTTTCTTCATTATCATCTTTTGGATGTTCGTGAAAACTTGTACAACGAGCCTTGCTTATTTTCATTTTCTCTTCGAACAAATACCCACTTATACTACTGGTGCACAAGGAGACATGCGCTTTGGTCCAAACGTCTTTCTTTTATTTGGAGAGAATAATTCGTTTCTATTGCCTTCTCCCAATCTTCTCAATATGATCTTTTCTTTCATTCATGACGTAGAGCTCTAATCAAGATTGATGATTGTGGCAAGTTTCTTTGCAAAGTAAATGTCGACATTGGCCTTGTCATATTCAAAGATTCTCCAGGTCATAAAGTTTATAACTATTTCTTCAAGGGCGATTCTTCTAATGCTTCTACTTGCTCATCTGCTTCCAATTGCGGGCAAGTCCCTTTAGTTTTCAGCTCCGATGTGTGCGCACACTCCATGCCGATGTCTCCTTCATGGGGATGCTCATTCGTATGCCTTTTACAAGGTTCCATACCGATGACAGTCTCAACGGCTCCTCTCGTTTCGAGTCACTTGTGATCGGTGGTGTCAAGTCCTTCTTATCCTTTTCACAGGCGCCCGGTTACTTCGATTCGAGGGACCGGTTCTTGTCCTTTATTCGAGGCCTCCGGATGGGATTAGGGATACCTTCAATGGTATTTCAACCCTCTCTGCATTGCTTGCGGCAAATGCTACTTAGTCACGCTCTTCAAATCACTAAAGTAGTCGCGTTGATTTGCTAATAATTGCTAATCAATTATCTTCTAGACTTCAATTCAATTATCTTCGACGCAATTATCTTACGGACTTTCTATTTGCTTCACTAGTCGCGGTCATATGCATAGATTTCAATTATCTTCGGACTTCAATTGTGTTCTAGACTTCAATTGTTTCGACATTATTATCAAGGGTTGATTTCCTCCCCTAATGATGGGAAACTAATCTCATCTATTTACTTTCGATTCAGCAAAAGTGAGAGCTAGATTGTCAAGACCACTACAGAGACCTAGATTGAAGCATGGGTTAAGAGGAAATTTTAGGACTGGGCATAGTGCTCCTCGAGGTGGCCGTTTTCCATATGCTTGCCCTCCTCCGCCACGCCGGCCTCCACCACGTATTGTAAAATGGTTAACTAATCCATTAGTTTCTTGTGATTTTTGTTGTAATGGATGCCTTGAATTGGGACAAACAATTTTGGAATGTTTTCTGAATGAACAAGTGAGTTTAGAATACACCTGAATGGTCTTTTTTTTGGAAGATGCAACTGAATAGTATTGTTCTCAATGCTTTTGAGTTTGTGTGTTGATACATTATTATGGTGGATGTTCTGAATATTTGCAAGGTGATACAATATTTGATTTGATTATGTTTTGTTTGATACAATATTATGTTTATCTTTGTTATGGACTTTTGTTATGATACTAATTGAATTAGAACCGTTGTTATGAACTTCATATGTTTATGTATGTTTTTTTTCCGAGTAAAACTTCCAAAATTGGGTGAAAATATGGCACAACGGCACAACATGACAAAAAAAATTAGATAAATAAAAGTACAGTATGATTGAAATGAACTTATTAAACTGTTATAGGTTAAGTAATACGAAAAAAGATTATAAGTCATTAAATAAGGGTAGTACAGTCTTTTTACAAAGATCTTTCTCATTCCTAGAGCTGGAGTTAACTTTCTAGCCAAACACATCCTCAGACTGCTCAAACTTCTTATAGGAGTGGATCTAAAAGTGAAACTGGAGTTGCAGCTGCAAAAAAATTGGAGCGGATCCGTACCAAACAGGGCCTTAGTATCCCCTACCTACTCAGATGTAGTAACCCACCTATCTATTATCTTGTTTCTAAGTAAAATCATAACAAACTTTCTCATACCCCATGACATAGGGATGGATATCGTTTATTCGTTATGTTATTTCGTATTTTCGTTTGCTCTCATGGTTTGGGCTGTCGGCCACGCCGGCGAGGTAAGGCAGGGCCTAGGCGCCCAGCTCGTCAAGAAGTTGGATCGCGGTGGATCATCGCGATCGTAGGCCTAGCCCATTTCAACAGTAGATGGTAAAATTGTTCGGTCCGGGTAGTAGTAGGACGACGCAGACGCACGGCGGTAGGCCGCGTGCACTGCAACTGTGTTTTTTGGTAGTGATTTCGCTACCTTTTTCTCTTCTCCTTGCGTGTTAACGTTTGTTTCATCTGCGTTTCTTCCTCTCTGAGGTCTTTTCCTTTTTTATCTTCCTAAAAAACGAAAAGAGAAAAAAGAACGTTTTTTATAACATGTTTTCTAGGTTATCGCGTTAATGATTTGCAATCGAGAGGTCAAGCACGATATTTGCGAATAAACCTATTCAATGTGTAGTTAGCTGTCATGAATTTTTCAATTTAACTTTTTCGTTAAAACTCACATTTATACTCGCCGTCTTATTTCCGATTTTGGACCCGAGTGTGGCGCGTGACTCACGGGCCGAAGCAACATGACTCGCGCCATGACTCATGGCGCCGAGGTACCGCACGCCACCGGGCGCGCCGTGAGTCGTGCTCGCGTGGCGGTACCTCGGCGCCATGAGTCATGGCGCTGGTCAGTTAGCTCGGCGCCGTGAGTCACGGCACACCGGTCCAAAATCGAAATAAGACGAGCAGGGGTATAAATGTGGAGTTTTAACGAAAAAAAGGGTTAAATTGAAAAAAAATACAGCTCATGCTGTTTAGTTTGTTTTTTTTGGGATAATTCGTTCTATGTCATTGAATAACTTTAAAACTTCATAATATATTATTGGTGTTTAACTGAGTCCACATATCAGCCTCAAAATGAGTGCTATCATATATCATCATCAGAATAAGTGATATATTGTGAACAATGTGGTTATTCAACGGATGTTGTAATTTTTCTCTCGTTTTTTAAGAACTATTTATATACAGTACTCCGTATGTGCATATGCGGGACAGAGTCGTACGTGCTTTTTCTCATCTTTGACATGGACCGAGCGAGTATTTGGTGTGCGTAAATATGTGAGGGCCCGTGCGCCGAGACAAACAAGTAGCAAGAAGCTTGGATTGGAGGCCTCCGCCTGTTGTGCAGTTCTGACTGCACTCGTGGTTTATTGATGAGAAAATTGTATTGGTCTCTGAACTTCATTTACTTTTTTTTAGCTCTCTAAATTTGAAATTTGTAAGGTTGTACCACTTAGTTCTCTAGATTTGTGTTAAAACAAAGTTCATCGGATGTGATGCCAGCGACTTCGTCCCATCCAAGTTTGGTGTCCTCGTCGCCATCCCGTTCCGGTCATGTTCACTGTCTCCGTTACCTCACATCGATAAAAACGAATTCTTTAGATCCAGAAACACACCTCGTAAGCTCAGAGACATAATAATTCTAATCAATTATCTTCTAGACTTCAATTCAATTATCTTCGGACCAATTATCTTACGGACTTCTCTATTTGCTTCACTAGTGCGGGTCATATGCATAGATTTCAATTATCTTCGGACTTCAATTGTGTTCTAGACTTCAATTGTTTCCCGACATTATTATCAAGGGTTGATTTCCTCCCCCCTAATGATGGGAAACTAATCTCATCTATTGTACTATCAGCGAATCGGGTATTATGCAAATCTCCAGTCATATGGTCCAAATACTTGATTATGGATGCTGTCTCATAACCAACGTATATTCCAGACTTTCGGAGAAGACCCAATGCAGTTCGCTGCGGTGGTGGTATAGGTATATGCCCTTGCAGTCAAACCTGCGAAGATGAGAAGTTTTTCGGTGCTGACCCTTACGCTAGTTGCATAGGTGGATGGATGCTATAGGCCGACGGTCTAAAATTGATGAGAGCTGCTGCGAGCAGGACTGCATGTCCCCAACATGTAGTTGGTAAATTACAATTCTTCAAAGTTCTGCTAGTCCATTCTGGGTGCGGATGTGCTGTATAGAATGCTCAACTGTAATTCCCATTTTCATACAATAATCATCAAATGCTTTCAAAGTAAATTCTCCGGCGTTGTCCATTCAGGTGGACTTCATATGATGATCAGGGAAAATATTTCTAATTTAATTATCTGCAGATTGGCTTTGCAAAAGCATGGTTTCTGAGACAATAAACATATGTGCGACCATTCAGAGAAGCATCGATGAGCACTATAAAATACCTAAATGACCCTTACAGAGGTGTATAGGACCGCAAATGTCTCCTGATACGGTCCGAGGAATGCGGGACTTCATCCTTCGCTTGAACAAAAGGTCTAATAATTAATTTCGGTGGCACATGCGGGCACACAAAATCTTCCAGTTCGGGAAATTCTTTATATTCATATTATGTCTCGTGAATTGTTAATTATATCTCTCATTATCCTAAGACCTAAGCGACATAACCTATCATGCCGAGATAGATAAGTTGAGCTTCTAAATATGGTTTTCAAGCGTATAAGTGCGAGGTGCCTTAATATTAGTGTAGTATAGCCCGATTTCATATGAAGGAAGACATTCTAATGCCATTGTTCCACTTTCTTCACGCTTTTCAATGAGCGGCATTGCTTACCATACTCTTCTTGATCTCTACGTGGAAACCATTAGCGCAAATATCCTTGAGAGTTCTAGTCGATTGGTACAACAAGTCTTCTTCAATGACCAAAGTTGTGCCCATTGGGAGTATAATTATGACCCTTCCTGAGCCTATTATACAAGTATCGATGCATGCGATTTTCGTAAGACTACCAGCATTTTTGCTGATCAACTGGAAAAGTTTTCGTTTCTCTCAGGATGGTATTCGTTGTGTCGCTACTGCTAAGCACACTTCCTCCATAGGGCGCCACACGTTCTAATATAATGTACTTTATTAATATGTAGCGAAAGCAAGCAACACATAAATAAAATACTTCAAATATCGAACATAACTTGCTATTACAAAGACGGAAAAATAAGCCTTGCAGGACTCATAATAAGAATTTAATGTTTTGCTCTGCTAGAGCTTGCAACCATTATCCAAGAATTCAAGGTTCTACTTCAATTACAAGCGCAAGTTTCTATAAAAGATCCAAGTGTAATGTGTACACTAGATCGAATCGACAAGTGATTTAGGAACTCGCCTCAATCGGCTCCATACGCGATCTTCTCCTCTTGGGTAGCTACGTTGCGTGACATCGCGATATCCAAAGGAGGGATGATGGGGATTTGGTGTCCACATTCATAAGTGCAACTAATGGATGTGAGTCCTCTGTACTGCAATGGCGAGGTGTGCCTCATGCTATCATTTGCCCTTTTCCTTAGACGAAAGCATCAATAACGTGCAACGCACTACCTTACCCTTCTTGCTCCTCTCATTCGTGAGAGCTTCATCACTGTAGTCGCTAGGATGGCTTCATGGCCAACATTGCTATTAGGTGGTCGAGATGTAGTTCTTTACGAGAACATCATCCGAGTTTCGCAACTTCCATGATATCAATTAATTCGACATCCGCATGTAATCCTCTTGACGAGAGTTGCGTGCGGCTTGCACCACATTCGGGTGAAAGGTAGAAAATCTTCTCCATCTTACGCTCATCGTGATTACATTACCACATTGAAGACGATACAAATTTTATACAAAATATGGCCATCTTGGAGTCAGTTCTTAATTCGATTCGTGATGCCGATCATCTTCATATTCATGCAAAAATTCATAAGATTACTCTGGTAATTTGCGTAAGATGGTTGCAAAATTCTCATAATGCTATTCGAACTTCGGTTCGTGATCCCGTATTTTCTATGTATTTTCATGATTTTGCTATTTTGTGATTAAAAGTAATATAAACAATCACAGATAATCAAACATAAATGTGGTAAATAGATTGCATAGAAACAACAATAACAAAGTTAAACATGCTTCATATGCAAAACTGATTCAAAAATTGAATTCAAGCCCTTTCTTGGAAAATAAATTTTGCTGATGCAATTCTCGAGGTTTAAAACACAAAATCTCGATTCAGAGAAAATTCGCTAAGTTTTCATTTTCGAGGTTATTCGCAAGAATTTCTTTATCGAAAAATCCTCGTAATTTTAAATTTGGAGGTTTATTTGCAAATATTTGATTCGAGAATTTTTTGTAATTCGAGAACAACCCGAGGGCCTTTATGCAAAAATCGGGATTTCCTTTTCTCTCCTTCCTTTTTTTTTCTTTTCCACGCGTGGCCTCTTCTTTCTTTCTTGGCTATGGGCCAATTTTGATTTCGGCCCATATGGCCTTCCCATCCGTCAAATCTGCGACCCAATTCTCGACCGCTCGGCGCCACGCACGGCGGCGCGGCAGGGCTTGCGTGGCATATTTTGTCACGCCGCTCATGGTGGCGGTATGCGATGAACCGAAGGTCTATTGTTGCCCGATCTTTCGATGAAACGATAGTCCGGTGGTGTCGCTCAACTCTCACGATCCGCTACGAACCGCATGAGTTGGAACCACTGTCGTTCAGCCGATTGACAAATCGTTATCAGGTACCTGAATACCGGTTGGCTGCGACCCGAAGGTCGATTCACGCATACAATTGAAGCAAGCAAGAACAAGATAATAAGCAATGCCAAATTGCAAATAGGATTGAAATATTTAATTGAGTTTGGATTCAAGCCAAAGATATGGTTGGTCTAGCCGACACAAGAATACACGAAGTTGCAACAAGGCTAACTTTTAACTAAACAAAATCCAAGAAAACCGTAGGCGGAGTGCGGCTTTCTTAAATAGGAACGAGGAGCCACAAATCTAAAGGAACTAGCGAGGAGGACTAAACTGTGGTTTACTGTTCATATGAACAGTAACCACACCTCTAGGTAGGCCATCGTGCGGATGGGTCAAGTTCAAGATGATTACAAAACCCAGCATTGGCCCAAATAAGTGATATAACGTTTCTTTTGATGATTGCGATCAGTCCAGAAGGAATTTGGAGGTGAGGCCGGATCGGTTGGAAAGAGGACGAAATAAACTTTCAATCAAGTACTCGTGGACCTCCAACAGACTCCGTATGTGAAAGTTATGCCTGTTTTAAGTTGGTATTATCACGCTGATTCCGGAGGCCGAATTGGATTCCAAAACGGGTCCAACTCGAACTACTTACTTGTCTTGGACCAAAAGTGACATCGTGTTGTACATATATATATTTCATCATTAGGTAGCATCATATAGTTCATATAATATAAAGACACTTCTAAAAACAAACTCACCTCATAATTTAAGTAGGCGTATGAGCTCTTCTACTTAGAACAATAAACATAGCAAATATGGTTGTATCCATAGAGGTCATGTCCTCGCCATCACGATGCGCTTTGGCCACGCCACGGTGGTGGCGTGACCAAAGGGTCGGATGAAAATAAAGTTCAGCAGGATTAACTTTAAAATATTATAAAAAGATTAAATAAAAAATTCTTAGCTAAGTCGAACCACTAGTGTCCATTGCTTAGTTTTTTTTTTTTGCGTTGTATATCATTGAATAACTTCAAATCTTCATAATGTCATTGGTGTCTCACGGATCCACATATCGACATCACAATGAGTGATATCATATGTCGATCTTATAATAAGTGATATACTATGAATCATGTAGTTATTCGGTAGAATATTGTAAATTTTCTTTCATTTTTAAGAACTATTTTGATACAATGCTCGTGATTTGCATATGCACCTAGGGACAGAGTCAAATGCGTGCTTTTTCTCATCTTTGTCATGGACCAATGGCGAATCTAGGATGAAAAACGAGGTGGGCTCAACCGCTTAAAGCCTTGAATGACTAAACTAATATGTAACAAACATAGTTTTGTATTCTTGTGCAATCAAATTCATAGTTTCATACAAGAATAAAGGCAAAATAAAAAAATAAAAATACAATGAAGGTACCTCGCTAATGGAACTGCATCCCTAAAATATGTAAATATGGTTCCAATAGGTAATAACTTGTACATTAAAATTAGAAAAATTAGTGATACAATAGCAAATTATACTTAAATAATCATGAACATTCAAAATAAAAAGAATCATACCACTAATTAGAAAAATTAGTGATACATGCACTGAGGTCTAAGACTCCGAGGCACAACACACAGATAGCAATCAACACTCAAATCGGCAGTTTGGCACTTAAACTCGTGTCTTGAGGCTTCAAAGGTGAGCACTTGACTCTGGGGCACTGTACGCCCGGCTCTTCTCGGACCTTCTCACTTCTCTTTCTCAAAGACTTCCTCCTGGCCTCCTCCCAATCGGCCAATCCCAAATGGCCAAATCGCCTCCAAGCTCTGGCTCTCCCTCCCCACCGGCCATCCGATTTGCCGCCGCGACGCTGGCTTTTGCCTCGCACCGACGCCCGCCCGTCCAGATCCGCCTTCGGCTCCTCCTCGCTGTCCACCTTGTGCGCCTCCTGCCTCGCTCGCCCGGCCGCCTAGATCCGCCTCCCGGCTCTCCCAGCCCTAAGGCGAATCCCCTTCAACCGCTAGCTCTTTATTGTTAGCGTTGCAGCGACGTGCATACCATGTGCCAGCAACTCAGCATCAGCAGCCAGCAAATGCGATCGTAGCGATGTCAAGATCGGAAGGCTCTCGGAGATGTCCAAATTAAGACCAGTTTTGTACTTGCTTTGTACGCATGCGGAAGCTAGTCGCGCGTATAGTCAAAGCCCGAGCCTGATACTGTACTTGCTAAAGAAAAAGAAGCAGTTTCAAAGCTGAATAGTGGCTGTCACCAGAGCGCAGCGCACAGAAGCTTAACAAATCGGAACGATCCATGCGGCCTCCCAACAAACTCGACCCATTTCAAGTTAACACAGCCAATCCGCTATACATTTGACTTGACTTGTCTGACAAGCCCATTTCCGTCTAAGATGCATGTGGATGACCGAGAATTTGAACTAAAGTCCTCTTTCACAGCAGTGATTTTGTCCCGACCAAACAAGGACCGATGGACAGGGAAATTCCGTTCCATTTCGACGCACGCGAGCCGAACCGAAGACAGCCACAACCTTCTCGCTTTCCCCAAATGGAGCAGTACCTCAGTAGCCGTTGGATGCATTTGGCCCATTTTAGTCCGTCTCCCGATGCGAGCATCTGACGCGGACACCGACCAGCCGTCGTCGGCGCATGGGATTCATTCAGCCAACGCGGACGGTGGAAATTAACAGACGCAGACGAGTATACAGGCAGTGGGCATCAAGGATGAGCTAGCTGGCTGGGACGGACGGGGTTGCGAGCTGAAGCTTTCTTCCTCGCGCTTCGAGGAAACCTAGCGGTGCACAATTCCCTGCAGAAAAAGAGTTGAGAGGAAACCTGGATGTCAAGGAAATAAAGCAAATACTCTCTCACTTTATTTGGTGCCATAGTTGAATTGACTTCACGGAAATGCGTGATTTAGATAATATTCTAGGCAGTGCTCACTGCTCAGGAAAGAACCGATGCTGGAGGGAATAAAGCGACGATACATAACTACCGAAGTCGGTCAAGAAATGCCCTGTTAAGCGCCAGCTACAGATAGACAAAAGACCAAAGGGATTTCGACAATTTGTTGTGGCTGTATTCTACAATGTGTAAAAGAGTTATGTGGTGCCATTTTTTTGCTGACTGAGACCACACTGTGAGGAGTTGGAAAAGCATGCTAATTTATTCAGACTTGTTCCTCTGAGACGAAGTCATCAACCAGTTGATCACCCCCAACTCAGCACCTATAAAATCCACTTCCAGCTCCGTCTCAATTCAACACCAACTCAGCCCACTCTTCTCCCCCCCTCTCAGCCTCATTTTCTCACACCACTGTTCCATACCAAGAACAAAGAGGAAGAGAAGTTCACCCAAAAAAAAACAAAACAGTACAAGAGAGGAGAAAGAACTTGCTCACCATGGCGTCCTACGACAAGGCCATCGCGTCCTACAAGAAGGCCATCACGACAGCAGCATCCGTCGCAGCATCTGTCATGCTGGTGCGCAGCGTCGTGAACGAGCTGGTGCCATATGAGGTGCGTGACATGCTGTCCTCGGGCCTCAGCTACCTGCGGTCACACATGTCAGCGCGGCACACAATCATCATCGAGGAGAATGAGGGCTGGTCTAACAACCATGTCTACAATGCGGTGCAGACTTACCTCGCAACACGCATCAACACCAACATGCCGCGTCTGCGTGTCAGCAGCATGGGTGAATCTGAGAACATGACTACCAGCATGGAGGAAGGAGAGGAGATGGCTGATATGTACGAAGGAACAGAATTCAAATGGTGCCTCATCTCCGTAACGTCGCAAATGACTCCAACAACAACGGCAGCGGCAACAGTCAGCGTGAGGCCCGCTCCTTTGAGGTGAGCTTCCACAACAAGCACAAGGAGAAAGCACTCAAATCATACCTCCCATTCATTGTGGCCACGGCCAAGGCCATAAAAGACCAGGAAAGAACTCTCAAGATATACATGAATGAGTACTCGGACTCGTGGTACCCAGTTTACCTCCACCACCCATCCACATTCGACACACTTGCCATGGACCTGAAGCTGAAACAGTCCATCATCGATGACCTTAACAGGTTCATCAAGAGAAAGGACTACTATAAGAGGATCGGCAAGGCATGGAAGCGGGGGTACCTGCTGTATGGTCCACCTGGGACCGGCAAGTCCAGCCTGATTGCGGCCATGGCCAACCACCTCAGGTTTGACATATATGATCTTGAGCTGACTGAGGTCAATTGCAACTCAGACCTCAGGAGGCTTCTTGTTGGGATGGCCAACAGATCCATTCTTGTGGTTGAAGACATCGACTGTACCATTGAACTGAAACAACGGAAGGAAGGCCAGGAACGTGCCAAGTCCAAGTCCAATTCTACAGAAGAAGATAAGGGAGAAGACAAGGTGAGTAACTTTGAAGTCAGTCTCCTTCATTCCACAATTTTCTTACCTATGCTGATGAAAACTTGGTTGCTGTCTGCACAGGTAACACTATCCGGCTGCTCAATTTTGTTGATGGCCTGTGGTCGACAAGTGGGGAGGAAGGATCATCGTCTTCACAACCAATTACAAGGAGCGTCTAGACCCAGCACTTCTGCGGCCTGGCAGGATGGACATGCACATCCACATGGGGTACTGCACCCCAGAGGCTTTCCGAATTCTTGCCAATAACTACCACTCCATCGACTATCATGTCACATATCCAGAGATCGAGGAGCTGATCAAGCAGGTGATGGTAACGCCTGCAGAGGTTGCCGAGGTTCTGATGAGGAATGACGACGCCGATGTTGCGCTCCATGATCTTGTCGAGCTCCTAAAGTCAATGATGAAAGACGCCAATGAGATCAAGACTGAAAATAAGGCTGGAAATAAGCAGGTGGAGGAGAAGAAAGATGACAGAGATGATGGCGAAAAATGAGTCCACAGAAGATGAAAACAATTAGGATTGTGGAAGCTAACGATGACCAAAGAGTGTGCATATTCTGTACATAGGTCCTACATGAGATCCATTGCCAAATATGTGATCGTTTTGACTACTAATAACATTGAGCTTTTGCGCGATGAGCGCGATTGGTACTTAACGCCGTGCGTTTCACAGAATTTTGTAATTACTATCTCAACAAGAAGTTACATATAAGCAACATGACATTTTGTGTGAAGCTGCAAACAAGCCATTTGACAAGAAAGCCAATTTCAGAAACCAGGATCTAGTAGACTGAGTATTCGACCAGAACCATTTCCCATGGAGTACATGGATTTGGCCTGGTCACCATTCATTTATTCACCCAGCATTTGTATTTTTTTAAGACTCATCGGTAGGCTAAAAAGCCCACCTGAATATTTCATTTCTTCAAAAGTGATACAAGGGCCTAGGATAGAGTCAAGGTGCTGAGAAGTGATTTGGCCTGGCCGCAGGCTACATATGGACTTGCCACCCTTATAGAACAGGTTAGGGCCACACTCACACAGGGAAGCTTACAAAGAAAGAGCAGAAAATACATAATAGAAAAGCAGAAGGCTCTGAAGGCAAGGCTCTCGATTCAAATATTGAAATTTGAATGCTTGTCCTGCCAAGAGACTTGGCTTGCCGACTCATGCCGAAAGGTCGTGGTCTTCTTCGCTCATCTTCATCTGTCCAAAGACAAGGTAAAGGATACAACAAGTGGAAAAACAACGAACCGGCTCATGGCCTGCCATGCTGCGCAGCTCGCCGCCTTGAGCCTCGGTCGTCTGTTTGCCACTCCGTCGACGCCTCATGGAGGGGTCAAGAAGAACAAGGAGACCCGAGGGTGGATCAAAGGCCTCGCTAACCCGGCTTCCTGCCATCGATCGTTGGACGCAACCTGCACCTGCTTTGG
The DNA here is from genome assembly GCA_036346255.1 of Ampelocalamus luodianensis. Lineage (NCBI taxonomy): Eukaryota > Viridiplantae > Streptophyta > Magnoliopsida > Poales > Poaceae > Ampelocalamus > Ampelocalamus luodianensis. The sequence goes on from CM070626.1 coordinate 781,867, forward strand.
ACACGACCGCCAAACGTCATGGCTTGCCAATCCATGGCCCTCTGCCACACGATTAGCTCGCCGACCGGCGTTCAACCATCGAGGTTGAGGCCATCCATCCGCATATAGCCAACCAGCCGTCTGGTCGCCACTCGTTCGACCCGGACATCGAACAAGAACGAGCCGATCCGAAGGGGATCTGAGGAGCTTGCTAACCCGGCTTTGGATGGAAGAGGACAACCAGCCAGAGAGGAGGAGCTAAAGCGTGAGACTCTCAAACAGCGGATGGCCACAAGGTTAGACGTGAAGGGGAAGAGGACGAAGCACCAGAGGATTTCCAGCAGCCGGCACCATACAAGCGGTAAAACCAGGACGAAATCCTCTCACCTTCAACATCCAGATCTGGAATTTTGGAGAAGAGGAGAAGGAGACAAAGGGAAGGTGGAAGGAGTGAGGATCTACGACGATGCCCGCACCTACCTCGCCACACAGATCAACACCGACATGCAGTGCCTCCGCATCAGTCGCGTCGACGAGGCCCAGGGCATCATAGTCACCATGGACCAGGGCGAGGAGATGGTCGACGCCCACGGCGGCGTCGATTACACCTGGTGCCACGTCTCCTCACGACAACTCGCCACCGCCGGGGCTGGCTGCCTACACCACCACCTACGCCTGCGCCGGCGCCAACGGGAGGGCCCGAGGCCACCTAGAGGTCAAGTCCTTCGAGGTGACCTTCCACACGAAGCACAAGGAGAAGGCTCTCAAGTCCTACCTCCCGTTTGTCGTCGCCACCACCAAGGCCATGAAGGACCAGCACAGGAACCTCAAGATGCATATGATTTGAGTACGACGCTTAGACCGCCGTCGACCTCCGCCACCCATCCACCTTCGACACACCCTCCATGAACCATAAGCTGAAACAATCCGTCATGGATGATCTTGAGAGGATTGTCAAGAGGAAGAGGATTGTCAAGAGGAAGGACTACTACAAGAGGATCGGCAGGGCATGGAAGCGGGGATACCTGTTGTATGGTCCACCTAGACCAGCAAGTCCAGCTTGATTGCGGCAATGGCGAATTACCTCAATTTTGACATATACGATCTCGAGCTCACTGAGGTCAAATGCAACTAGGACCTCCGGAGGCTGCTCATCGGCATGAGAAACCGACCCATCCTTGTTGTTGAAGACATTGACTCTAGCATCGTGCTGGGGCTACGGGAGGAAGGTGAGAAGCATGCTAGGTCCAGTTATATGGGAGAAGAAAATGAAGACAATAAACTACTAAGGAAGCAAAACATGAAAACCTGAGCAGCTACCTTTCCATTTTGAGTTACCAGCAATTCACTTAGCCAATCACTATATTGTCCACAACAGTTTAGTCATGAACTAGTGCTATCAGGTCCCAAAATTCTTGCAAAGTCCGAATTATGCAAAAGATACAATGTCACCAATTTCCCTTCCGCGGATTTAGGTATGAATAACAAGACTAGCGCTGATGTACCTATTATACATGATTGGCAGCCTACTTTCCAGACGCTCACACACACCACAATGTGAGAAAGGAACATCCTGAAACCGGCATTATTCATCACGGCCTAAATTGAATCGGTAAGATTCCACTGAACCCGGTTCGTTTCCACAGAATTTACTGGTGTTATCTTATCTGTACTCTCCAGCAAAGTGCTAGTCGTAGTAAAAAACAGGCATAAATATATCGTACATGCAATTATTATCGGCTTATAAAATCAATTGACGAAACATTGAACTAATCCCCCTCTCACTGATAGCACAATAGCCCAATCCTTAATCCCCAAATCCTTCACTACCACTATCCGTCCTGAACAGATAAAATTAGACGAATCACTACAGCGCAGTCACGGTATAAAGTGAGCACCGGAACAGAGATCCAAATCCGACCACTATCTCTCCAAGCCAGACGATTCAGAAGCCGGGAGGGAGAGATTACCTCACCACCGGCGACGCAGCAGCAGCGGCCGCGCGCGCGCGCGAGAGAGAGAGAGAGAGGCCGTCGCGAGAAGCTTCGTTTGGAGCGCACCCTAGCCAGCGGAGGAGACAGGGGAAAGAGAAGGACCACAGAAGCAGCAGGTTGCTTCCCGGAAGGTCCGTGGGCAGCGGTGGCCCCGGCGCGGCCGCGCCCTTTGCCGGCGAACAGCCGGACGCCGCCGGGACGTGGGCGTTCGGGTGCGTCGTCCGAGTGAGATGATGGATCATTGATGGGCTTCTATATGCGCGGCTTTACTGGGCCTTATGGGCTTTATATAGGCCTAACTATGGAGAAAGCCCATCATGATCTGGAGACGAGAGTGTCCAAGAAGGCTAGTGTACGAGTCGAGGAAGGAGGGCGACGCCTCGGACTCCACGTTGCGCCCGACCCGCGCCCAACCCCAACCCGTGGGCGCGCTTAAATACTCTTCCCTCGCTTATCTCCTCTCCTCCCCTCCCCTTCCCTTCCCTTTCCTCGGCCGCGTCGGCGCGCCGGGTTAGGTTCTAGAAGCTTCCGGAAGGCCCTAGAAGGGAAGGGTGCGGTCGCTATCCTCCATACTCTTGACCCACCCCAGCCGCCGCCGCCGCCGCCCGTCGGTGCTCCGGTAGGTTCGCCTTTTCCGATCTCTCGATTTTCACGCATTTCCGTGCGCCGTCCGCGGAGGCCGAGCGATCGATTTCGCGCGAGTCATGGTGGTGACGAGTGGAGGTGGCGTCACCGTTTGGGTTTAATCCGTGCGTGTAGCGGAGTTATCCCTTCTAGGGCTCGACTTTTCGCGAGAGATCGATGTTGGCGAGGCGATAATTGGGAAAGCGGTAGATTTTTGTAGTCCCAGATCGTGCCATCAATCGTTGTGCTGGTTTGTGCCGTGCAGGTGTTTGCGTATTTGCTGTATCGGTGGATCGCTTGCGGATAGCCGGGGGGGGGGGGAAGAAAATGGCGTCTTCCGATGAGCCCGCCGATGGCGTTCGGTCCAAAAGGGCAAAGAAGGTGCACGGGCTCGAGACTAGGCAGTTCTTGCTCCTTGCCAGGGAGGCTCTCCCTCGCGATTTGTACAGCGTGTTCGTCAAGACTATGAAGGGGATTTGGAAACAGTGGTATGCGTCTCCATCACGCCCCAGCGCTTTGCTAAACCATTGTTTTGATTAGATGTTAATATGGTTGTTGCTCCGTCGGTCCCATGCAACTCGTTGCAGTGCCGATCCTGATGGTGAAATCAGGAATATCTCCATCGAAGACTGCATAGAAACGGCCATGAAGATATTCGATGGTCAGACTCGAGCCATAAAGGGCTTCCGGAACTTTACCGAAGGCCGTAGCCCCTTCCACGACGACCTGGAAAAGCTACAGGATCCATTAGATTTCCTTCATAGAGTGAAGGTGCTGAAGGAAACCGCATGGTTGCTCCTTGTGTGGGTGCTTGTTTGGTTCCCTTGGTTGTTAACTTGATGTTTACTTTATGCCTGCAGACATGCCCTGATATCAGCACCAACGATTTTAAAGCTTTAGTGAACACCCTGCTAGAGTTCTGCCACACAAGGACAATGACCGCTGAAGATGTTTTCCAAAAGGTGCTTATTCTTCAGTAATTTTCTCAAGAAAAAATTGGAAGGGCAATCGTTTCACAAGTATTTGTGTTGTAGGTGAAGGGATTCTTGGCTAACTGTCCCGAGCTGCTAGAAGAGTTCAAAACTTATCTGCCTCCTCATCTTAGGGAGCCTTTGCCAGATGAGCAATCTTGCAGAAGTCCAAAGACTAGTCGAGTGGGCAAGGTAATACATTACATACCTCATTATTCACGATACCACGTGCTGTTCATATGCTAACGCCTAGTGCTAAAGATATCAGTCGTGTTTCCATCATATAACGTTGTTGTTCACTGACAATGCGAATAAATAGGTTTCTTCAAAAGAAAAAACAATGTGAATAAATACAGGAGACTAGCACAATTCTCCCAGCAAAATGACATCATTTTCCTTTACTATTATGAGCTCAAGTGGCATCATAAGTTCATCAATTTTCCTTTGCAGGCGGTTTTAAGCTTTACTCCAGATGCTAATCATAGCTTGGACGGTATCCGAGTGAAAGCAACCAATAGGAGAAATAAAGTGTCTCAATTGGACTATGCCCAGGACCAAAACCCTGACGGCAGAGAATACAGTTTCATGCAGAAACACACTCAGCGAATCCCTGACTTCGTTCAAAAGCCTACAAAGGAAGGTGTGTCGAACTATTCTCTTTCTTTCTTCTCTGAAGACAAGCAGGCTCTATGTACTTTGCTTCGGCATTCACCTTATGAAACCAGATGCAAATACTCATTCCCTTTCTTACTAATAGTCACCGAAAATGTTGTGTTGGCACATCTATTTTATTGTCAAATACTCGGTGATATTCTTTTCAAGTGCTTCCTAGCTATTTTATTGCCAGAGAATCAGGATCGGGAATGTACCTCAGTATTTCCAAAATGGAAAAAAAACTACAACTTATTGGTTCATAGACCCTTTTCGTGCTTATGCCTGAAAACACTTATTACCAAAATCTAATAGGGCAGAATACTTGCCGAGCTACATCCATATTACGTCAGACCCATCCCAAGTTCCCAACAGTCCACATGAGGGTACACATGTTACCACCAAGAGGAGCCATAGCACAGGATACTTCCCGTTTGATATGTTCCATTATTAATTTTTATCCTGATTCCTAAACCATCTTAAAAAGGACATCTGGTTCTAGGATTGGAATCCTTAACCATGTAATTAAAAAAGCACAACATTCTGTTCTGAGCAAAACCATTTCCCAACAGTTGGGTTTCTAGTTTCGGTAAGTACATGTAGGTTATTCTGTGTTGATATGGAACGTGATACAAAGTTGTGCTGAAGTTCTGTTTACTCCGATCATGCTGTCAACTAACTGGTTTTTGTATTTTCTACTGAACCACTAGTGTTGAAGTTCTGTTTACTCACCTCTGATAGGTAATGAAGAATCACCTCATGCAGAAGAGGACAAGGAAGACAAGGTTGAACCCTTGCCAGACTGGAGTCCCTCAAGAGAAAACGAATTACCCCCAAAAGTGGATCTCGGTATCTGCACACCTTGCACTCCTAGTTATTGCCGTCTACCAGATAATGTAAATTCCTACAAACTCATGAGCTTTCCATGTAAATGATGGACACAACCAGTTCTAACATACTCATTCTCAATCATAGTGTGCAACTGTTCAATCAAGCTACCAGACTGAACTGGGAAGGTCTATTTTGAACAATGTTTTAATTTCTGTTACATCTGGGAGTGAGGATTGCTTTAAGTTCAGAACTAAAAATCAATATGAAGAAAATATTTTCAAATGTGAAGATGACATGTAAGTACCCAATTGTTTATGCTTAAGCTTTTTTCCATTCCTTCAGCTAAAAACAATGGTTTTTATAATGTCCTTTTCTTTTAATAATGGTGTTTTTTTAAAGGTTTGAGAGTGACATGCTGTTGCAGCGGTTTAGAGCAACTGCTGACTTTATTGAGAATCTCCAAGACAATGTTGACAGCGATACGAAGATTCAAGAACATTTAACTCGTAAGAAGGCTATACTGTGCAGAATATTTGGAGTCTAGTGTCAACCCTTTTGTTCAGTTCACTAAATATTCTTGTTTTTTCCTTTGTCTTTACTTCTGCAAAGCTTTACATAGGAGGTGCATTGAACAGCTATATGATGATTATGGCCTTGACATGCTTGATTCTCTGTCGAAGACGGAGAATGCCAGTGCTGCTCTTGCTGTTCTACTTTCTCGTATAAATCAGAAGATAGAAGATTTGTCGGAGGCACGATTATCTTTGTATAAAACGTGCTCAGATATTATTGCCAATAATTACAACAGATCACTTGATCATCGCAGCCCCTCCTTCAAACAACTGGACATAAAGAGGATGAGCCCAAAAGGTAGTTTCAATCTGTCTAGCAAAATACTTGAAAGTGCTATTAGCGACTGCTGAAGCTAGATTCTGCATTGACTCATGAAAGTTGTCATTTTCTACTCTCTCTCTCTCTCTCTCTCTCTCTCTCTCTCTCTCTCTCTCTTAGTTCTTAGTCATTTTCCTGATTGTCTCTTGCAGCTTTGCTGGCTGAAGCCAAAGAAATCAATAACACGAAGTGTAATTATGCTGATCTTCACATGCACGAGGACATAGGCAGTATTGTTCACTATGCATATAGTAGAAGTTGCACCTCTAAAGATAAGACGACGATGACTTGGACAGAATTAGTAAAGTCATTTTTTTCTGTTAGTCATCAACGTCCAGACTCGAAGAATGCTGTAGCTCTCAAAGAAGCATGTGAATGTTGCGGTATCAGTAAAGATTTGCTCAGTAGCATTCCTAATGCTTTGCTTGCTAATAAGTTTCTTTTATCTTCAAAGGTATATACACATCCAACGTTTTATTCTTCAGAATTATAATTGGATTCCAAATTTGCAGAAGATTTTTTGTAGATGTTTCTTGATGAACTCTTCAGTACCCTATGAAGTAAAAATAACTTGCATTCTGTTATTTCGTTTCAGAGAGGTGAATATGTAAGAAATAAATCTAATGGGTGTACTTCTTTACACGATGGTTGTGATGAGGAGATCGAGGAGGGAGAGTTCATACCCGATGTAGAAAACATCCAGTTGGATGCCATGCTTGGACCTGGGAAAGGAACAGCGAGTTATGTTGCTGCTTGCAGTGGAGATGGGTTGAGTTTTCGTAGTTTGGCAACCAATACTTCCGGACGTAGTACTTGTGACCTTGGGAATGAATCTGAAGAGCAGCATGAATCAAGAGATGACTCTAACAATGAGGTTGGCAGTTTAGCATGTTCCAAAAGAACAGCTAAACTGCGTGATGTAAAGGGAGGATCATCCTGCTGTTCTCTGGTTGTGCTCTGCAGGCTTAGCCAGGTATTTCAGCTTTTTTATCTTGCTCCATGCTATTGTTTTGGTTGGAGCAGTCTCCACAGTTCAATAGCAATATGAATGCTTCTATTGTGTGAAAGAGTGAGGCTTGCACTAATCGTGATATCCACCGCTGTATTTCTTTTGGACAAACTATCCAACCATTATATATATTCTTAGGTTTGTGATTTTATTTATATCTCCTTGTGTGGCAGATTTTGTACGAGAGATTACTAATCGCTAAAGTTCTCTCAAGTGACGCAAGCACTAAGGTTCTCTATAGGGGTGCATGGACCCGTGATTTATATGCAGAGTAACGTTCAGGATGCTTACCTATCTATATAAGCAGCATTGTTCATGCCTCACCATGAAACAGTTGGTTCCAACTTGTTTTCTTTTTCATTGAATGATACAGTTTCAAGGAGAAACTCTGCAACCTGCTTGATGGCTCTACTGACAATCGGAACTTTGAGGATTTCTGCTTAAAATTCCTTGGGCCCAAGTCCTACTCACTATTTACTCTGGATAAGCTGATAGCTCGTATTATCAAGCAGGTAAACCAAACTCAGTATGCGATGATGACTAGCTTGTCTTTCTTGATGCTTGGATCTTTGTAAACTCGTTGAGTTGACATGCTTGTTCACCTCAGATACTTGCACTTTCCTGATCCAGTTACTTTTGCTCTTCCAGCTTTGCATAATTTATCCAAGTCACGAAGAGGATTCGGTTCTTCGCATCCAAGAGAAGTCAAGAACAAACCTACCGAAAGAGTTGTTACGCCATCAAAATGCAAGAGGAGTGAGTCGTCAACCCTTGTTTTACTTGCTACCAATAAACTGGTGATGTCTTGTCTAGTAATACCAGTACCCAGTTCATGAGGACGTATTTAGTAATTCTGAGTAGCGAGTAGGCCATGAGATGTGTTAAGATCAGAAGTACATTTCTACCCACTTCACCTGACTGATCTTTCCATTTGCTATGCATGCGTCGTTAATTTCCCCCATTTTCAGTGCCCAGCTCTGCTACTAAATGGGTTGGCGGACCAAGATCGAGAGGAAGAAGAGAAAGGTAGCGAGCCTTTCAAAGATATCGGAAAGGCCAAGCAAAACCATTTCCAGAGAAGGTAAGCATCCTTTTGAAACTGACTAGAAATCCCTAGTGTTTTGAGCTACTTCCCCGTCCTCACATGAAAGGCTCATGCATGTCTGTCTGTCTGTCTGTCTGTCTGTCCCAGGAAAAAGCGCAAGCTGGACAACGGTGCAGCTAGTTTATCTCACCCTGGCGTAGAGGATTCTAGCTCATAGCTGAACAGTTGATGTAAGTTTTACAAAGTTGCTGCATCTTGTATAAATATGCCGTGGTGTTATATATATATATATATATATATATATATATATATATGGAGGAGAGCGGCGCTGTGAGTATATTAAGAATAGGGAAAAGCGTTTGAAAATACATTTGAAACCAGCTGAAGATGCTAGAAAAAAAACACATGTAAAACACTAGATTTAAAACACTACCTCTCACGGTAGCAAAGAAGAAAAACAACAGAAAACACAGTAAACCCTAGCATCCCAAGCACGCGGTGCTCCTCGAGTGAGACTAGCTAGTAGAACCTGAGGCGCTGAGCGTGGGCCGTAAAAAACTTGAACCGCGAGTTTGCTTTCGAAACGACACCTCCCTTGTATCAATTTCTAGCAAAGCTAAAAGAAACCCGATGGCCCAACCGCCTAAAACCCCTCTCCTCCTACGTCCGCGCCACGACGGTGACGGTGATGGCAAGGGCGGCAAGCGCGAGGTGAAGGTCGTCGACGTCTAGAGACGCGGCTGGAACTCGTCCGCAGCATCGTCCCCGATTCCCCATCGTGGCCGTCACCACTTCACCCGACGTCGCCGCCGCCGCCGCCGCCCGTATCTTCCACGCCGGATACCCCACCCCGGACAGCTCCTACGACACCTTTCGCGCATACATCGACGAGCTCCAGTTCGCCCACGTCACCCTCGCCTTCGCCAACCTCGCCCTGCGCCGACTTCTGGTCGAGGGAGAGGGGAACCGTGTCCAGTTCTCCTAAGCGGGGGTGGAGACGGTGATCTCGTCAGGGCGACGGCTGGCGTGGGCGGCGAGAAAGGATCGGCTGGTGGTGATGCGGCGCCAACTCCTGCCTGCAGACGGCGCGGAAGCGGAGCACCTGTTGGGTTGATCTTGGCTAACAAACCCTAAGATTCAGGGGGCCACGCCTCACCCACACCTTGATCGGAGGCGCAACCAATAAGTTTTGGTTTTAGTCGCGTTCACCTAACGCTATATCAACAAGGGGACTCAGCAGGCCTTCCTCCTCGGTGGTCCTAAGCTACGAAAATCCCATATAGACCCGATCTATCTCGAGCGCTGTGGTGGGCGAAGACCGAAAATCGCCGCCGCCGTTACCACGTCCCAGCTCTTCATCGATGGATCTATAAGCCATAATGTCATCTTTAAGCTTGGGTATGCAACTTACGCTTCCGTTCTAAGGATTAGGCTAGGTGTTCTTCACTGAGCTAGGGTTAACGTCGCCTAGATCAAGATTAGCCTTAGTTTTATGCACAACATTTGGTATCAGACCGACCCTAGTCTCGTTTTGAACCCATATTGCCCAGATCTAATGATTAGTGACACGATTTAGCACTTTAGAAGGAGGGGACTTGAGAAATTTTGTGAAATCCTAACGAAATCCCGAGTTTTCATACCCAAATCGGAACCTTAAAGTGCGGCAAAACTCAAATCGGAACCCTAAAGTGCAGCGAATACTTACGTTTTTTGAGACCACCAGAGTCTCTCCGGTCACGAGCGCCATCATATCTCCACTCGACAGTTGCGCGCGCGGCCTCGGTCGCACGCGTGCGCCGGCGAGCAGGGCTCATGCCGCGCTACCTCATGTCGTGCCGCCTCAAGCCGCCGCTCCGCGCTCTCCCCTGCGCTGTCGCCAATGGAGCCGTTGCTGCTCCCCACGCGCGCGCCGCTGCCGATGCCCCGATTTTTTTAGGAGAAGGGGGAGAAATGAAGTTAGGGTTAGGTTTTGGGGGGGTTTATATTTCTCGGGATTCATCCTCGGCCGTCCAATCAGATCCAACGGCCCTCGTCGATTTCGGGCCAACAGAGTGGTAATGGGCCGCGCAAGAATGTTGGGCCGAATAATCCTTTGGAGGCCTGCTACAATCTGTTTATTTATTATGCATTGTTTTAATTAATGTCTGTTGCCCAAATAACAATGTTTTATTACCATTTTTTATGTTTTGTCTCTGATCAAAATTGAACCAACGAGATATTTTGATTAGAGATTTTATGTTTTATTTTGGCATTATGTATGCACATGGTTATATTCTGACTAACGTTGTTTGTAGTCATGTGTCGCCATATTAAATTGTTTAGTTCTTTTTCATTTTCTGTTCAACGGTGATATGAATTAGAACTATAGTTTTGTATGTTGTTAATCAGACCAACGTATGGCTAATTGCATGCAATACATCTTTATGTTATTTCTAATTTTGCCTTGTATTTTAATATTCAGCAAAAAAACGCTTTGAATGTTGCCGCCACAATTGACAATATTGAGCAGCTCACGGGAAGCAACTTCCCTACTTGGAAAGAAAGAATTGATGTTGTCCTTGAAGTTTTGGACCTTGCCTATACGTTAAGGGTGACCGATCCCGTTCCCCTCACCGCCGGTGAGGATAATTATGATGAGAAAAAGAAAACTTACAATATTAATGCTGAAAAATGGGAGCGGTCCAACCGCCTGTCACTAATGATCATGAAGACCCTGATTCTGAAAATGATGAGTATTTGGCTTCAGTTGAGGAGAAATTCAAAGGCTCCACTAAAGTTTATGCCAGTACTTAGGCTCTTATCCGTTAAATATGACGGGTCCAGCAACATAAGATAGTATATCATGATGATGACCGATATGGCTGGAAAGCTCAAGGGCATGGAAATAGAGATATCCGATGGTTTCCTAGTCCACTTTATTATGACTTCTCTTCCTTCTGAGTACACTCTATTTAAGATAGATTACAATACTCAGGAAAAAAAAATGGAGCATGAGCGATTTAATCGCAATGTGTGTTCAGGAGGAAGAGAGAATAAAAACCGAAAAGAAAGATTTTATGCATCAAGTTGGCGGCCCTAACAAAAGGAAGTTCCAAGGGGACTTTAGATCCAAGAAAAAGCTGCAATTCTCCCCTAATTTAGATAAGTCAGGGCCTAACGTGCACAATGCACCTAAGCCCCATGTTGCTCTCGCTTGAGTACTTAATGGGGATAAATGTCACTTCTGCAAACAACCAGGGCATTTTCAGAAGGATTGTGTCAGTTTTCTGAAGTAAAAAGAGGTAATGATACAATAACATTTATTGATGACACTCTTTATGCTGATTTCTCCTTAATTCTTGGTGGATTGACTCGTGTGCAACTCAAAGATAAAGAGTTTCATCAATGAACGTTATTGTATCATTGCCCTTTTGGCGAGCCACTTCAGAAAATCGGCACAATCCTTTTGGAAATGCCCTGGCTGCTTGTAGAAGTGACATTTATCCCCATTAAGTGCTCCAGCGAGAGCAACATGGGGCTTAGGTGCATTGTGCACCTTAGGCCCTGACTTATGTGAATTAGGAGAGAATTGCAGCTTTTTCTTTGATTTAAAGTCCCCCCTTGAAACTTCCTTTTGTTAGGGCCGCCAACTTGATGCACAAAATCTTTCTTTTCGGCCCTTATTCTCTCTTCCTCCTGGACACACATCGCGATTAAATCGCTCATGCTCCATTTTTCTTTCTGAGTATTTTAATTTATCTTAAATGCAATGTACTCAGAAGGAAGGGAAGTCATAATAAAGTAGACTAGGAAACCATCGGATATCTCCAGGTTCATGCCCTTGAGCTTTCCAGTCATATCAGTCATCGTCATGATATACTCTCTTATGCTGCTGGACCCATCAACTTTAGTGGAGCCTTTGAATTTCTCCTCAACTGAAGCCAAGTACTCCTTAGGATTTTCGGAATCAGGGATTGCTCCCCTGATCCCAACTGAGATAGAGGTCTTCATGATCATTAGTGACAGGCGGTTGAACCGCTCCTATTTTCAGCATTAGCATCGTAAGTTTTCTTTTTCTCATCATAATTATCCTCACCGTCGGTGGGGGGAACGGGATCGGTCCAAAACTCCAAGGACAACATGAATTGTTTCTTTTAAAGTGGGGAAGTTGCTTTCCGTGAGCTGCTCAATATTGTCAATTGTAGCGGCAACATTCGAAGCATTTATTGTTGAATATTAAAATACAAGGCAAAATTAGAAATAACATAAAGATGTATTGCATGCAATTAACAATACGTTGGTCTGATTAACAACATGCAAAACTACAGTTCTAATTCATATCACCGTTGGGCAGAAAATGAAAAAGACCTTAACAATTTAATATGGTGACACGCGACTACAAACAATGTTGGTCAGAATGTAATCATGTGCATACATAATGCCAAGATAAAACATAAAATCTCTAATCAAAATATCTCGTTGGTTTAATTTTGATCAGAGACAAAACATAAAAAATGGTAATAAAACATTGTTATTTGGGCAACAAACATTAATTAAAATAGTGCATAATAAATAAACAGACTTAAACATAAAAATGCACGGGAAAATAAATAAGCCCATTGTAGCAGGCCTCCAAAAGACTATTCGGCCCAACATTCTTGTGCGGCCCATTACCACTCCGCCGCCCCGAAATCGACGATGGCCGTTGGATCTGATCGGATGGCCGAGGATGAATCCCGAGAAATATAAAACCCCCAAAAACCTAACCCTAACTTCAATTCTCCCCCTTCTCCTCCCAGAAAAATCGGGGTGTCGGCAGCGGCGCGCGCGGGGAGCAGCAGCGCCTCCGTCGGCGACGGCGCAGGGGAGAGCGCAGAGCGGCGGCTTGAGGCGGCGCGGCATGAGGCAGCGCGGCCGCAGCCCTGCTCGTCAGCGCGATCGCACAGCCGTCGAGTGGAGTTACGGTGGTGCTCATGACCAGAGAGACTCCGGTGGTCTCCAAAAACGTAAGTATTCGCCAGACTTTAGGGTTCCGATTTGGGTATGAAAACTCGGGATTTCGTTAGGATTTCACAAAATTTCTCAAGTCCCCTCCTTATAAATTGCTTAACTGAGCCACTAATCATTAGATCCGGGCAAGAACAAGTTCGGTTGGCTTAAGAACTTTATCCCGGGACTTAGAGTGGTAGACAGCATCTCTAAACCACTCACCTTATACTGCGATAACGAACATGTATTCTTTTATGCGAGTAACAACAAGTCAAGTGGTGCTGCCAAACACATTAACATTAAGTACCATGTTGTGAAAGACAGAATCCAGGATCAAACCATCGGTATCAAGCATATTAGTACTAAGTCAATGCTTGTGGATCCGCTTGCTAAAGGCTTAACACCCAATATCTTTCGTGATCATGTTGTCGGTATGGGTTTATTGGAAAACCTCTGATTCTGAATAAAAGAACCTTAAAACAAACCAACTCCCATTAAGTATAATGAATATCCATTTCAAGATGGGATAATACAGTATAGGTACTAGGGTTGTATAGCACTTTATTGACCATGCGATGCATTACCTTGGTATGTTGTTTTGTTGAGAATAGGCTTATGATGTTAACCTTACGATCAAGAGAAATTTTGATATACACCACTCCTTAGTTTGTGTTTTAGAAATATGTCACTCCTTAGTTTTTTCTTAGAAATATATCATTCCTCAGTGTAATTCTTTGTACTGAGAAGTGGCATATTTCTAAGAAAAAACTAAGGAGTGACACATTTCTAAAACATGTACTAAGGAGTTGCACATATCGAATTTTTTCTATGATCAAAGGGGAGAATGTTGGGTTGATCTCGGCTAACAAACCCCGAGATCCAGGGGGCTACGCCCCACCTGCGTCCTGATCAGGGGCGCAACTAACAAGTTTTGGTTTCGGTCCCATTCATCTAGTGCTATATCAACAAGGGGACTTGGCAGGCCTTCTTCCTCGGTGGTCCTAAGCTACGAAAATCCCATATAGATCATATCTATCCCGAGCGTTGTGGTGGGCGCTGTCACCACGTCCCGGCTCTTCATCGACGGATCTACAAGCCATAATGGCATCTTCAAGCTCGGGTATGCAAATCACGTTTCCGCTCTAAGGATTACCTAGGTGTTCTTCACTGAACTCGGGTTAATATCGTCTAGATCAAGATTAACCTTAGTTTTATGCACAACAGCACGGACTTGGACTTCAGGATCTCGGTTACGATGTCGTCGACCAGACGCCCACATTGTGTTTGCGTCGGCCACATGATCAGTTTTCTGAATTTGCAGAAACAGTCATTTACTCCCTCAAAGGTTTGCCTCCGATACGTCAGATCAGCCATGCGGGTAAAAAAAACACACACACACAAAACGGGCCTTTTCTCTCTTGAAGAGCAAAGACGATGGAAAAATAGAGACGACCAACGGCCGAATAGAGGCCACAACCACAAAGCATGCAGGTTCACAGCCCAAGGCAAGCGGATGACGCCCAGTGCTTACCCATCTGTTACAGTGAAGAACCAAGTCTGATGAGGCAGGCGATGGGCACTAACACACAAGCCCCTGCCTGCCGTTGACATGGCTAGATCCATTTGCTTCATCCCCTATCAAGCGCTGAAGACCATCTACTAAACACAAGCCCCTGCCTGCCTGCTGTGCAAATGAACCTGAAACTGAGAGTTACCAATCTGACATAAGGGCAGCGCAAACCAAGAAGGCGATTGAGCAAGGAAAATGGTGTTCCGCGAGTCTTGATTTCGAGTCGCTCCTTCTAGTGTAGTCCTAGTCCCTCATCGGCTTAGTGCGGTCTTTTTCTCGAGGGATCTCGCTCCATTTTTTCTTTATTCATATTTTGCTTGCGAACCACTTTCCTATCTTTAATTGATCGGCACAGCTCCCGCCTTCGTTAAAAAAAAAAAAAAAAAAAAAAAAACAACAACAACAACAATCTGACATAAGAGAGCATGCTTCAGACATAAGATGGCATTGCAGATTTGACACGGTCACGAAGCATGCATACCTCAGGGAAGGGGAAACAACGTCAGATCATGCTTCACAAGATTCCAATTGATTCAGCGTATCAAGCAAACAACATCCAGATCCCTGATACCAAGACCAAGACGCATCGTCGATCAAACATTAAACTGTAACTGCACATCCAAATCGATCTAGGAGAAGATATCGGTAAGTATGGACAACAAATGCAAGGCGCAAAAATCGAGTAGAAAACCCTGCGATGGAACTAAACTCGAGTTGATCCCACTCGATCGGCGGCAGTTCGCCGTCGCCCGTCAGTAGTAGCAGGCATGCGCGCGTCGCGGCATCAGGTTGAGGCAGCGCCCTGGGCTCCCGTGGGAGTGGGACTCGACCTCGTCAGCATCTCCTGGTCGTAGAGCACGGGGAAGAAGGCGGCGCAGAGGCGGAGGAAGGCCTGGCGCGTGGGCGGGAGCGCGAGGCCGCCGGTGAGGCACCGGACCATGTACGCCGCGTCCTCCGCGTCGCGCGCGATCCAGGTGACCTCGGGGTTGAGCACGGCGTGGCAGGCGACGAGCGCGTCGCCGAGGCGGTGGGGGTCGACGCTGCGTGCGAGGCGGTCGTCCACGTCGGCGCCGATCCGGGCGAGGAAGCGCGGGTCCTCCGCGGCGAGCTTGCACAGGTGGAAGCGCCAGGCGCGGCCGACCTCGCCGTCGCGGCGGCCGATCGCGAGGCCGAGCTGGACCACGCGGAGCGCGTCGACGTCGGCGCGGACGCCCTGGTAGAATCCGTCGACGGTGGCGGCCGGGGGGAGGCGGGAGGAGACGCGGGGGAAGTTTGCGGCGACTGCGACGACGGGGAACTCGCCGACGAGGGCGCGGAGGAGCTGGAGCTCGTCGTCCGCGTTGCCGGCCCAGACGTCCACCGTGTTCACGCCGGAGCGGGCGCCGAGATGCTGCGCCGCGTCCATCTCGCTCGCTCGGGGTGTGGAGAGGTGGGGGATTGAGACGGCTCAGGTCAGGCCAGGTGCTCCCTCCCGCTTGGGCTTGGCGCTCTCGTTTAAAGCGACGGCCATTGGTTCATCTCTTGGGTTTTCTAATCCCTTGGTTCGAAATTCAAAATGGATTGTCGGAAATGAGGTGGACACCGAGCGCTTTTTAAAAAAAAAATCTACAAGGGGACATTCGTTTTTTCCCCCCCTCTCTTTTGGGAATTTTGTTCGATACATAAGATGGCACGATGGCTAGGGAAGCAGGAGGAGCGTTTCATACGATTTCAATGTACTCAAACCGAACGAACAAACATATAGTGGGAAGGTGTGGATATACACCCTCATCACTCAGGTTCAAGTTCTCTTCGATGCGAATTTGGGTGGCTATTATGGTTGTGTATATCCTTAGTTGGTGCAGAAGCCGAGAGTTGTACTTCTGTTTCTACAAAAAAAAAATCTAATAATTCTAATCACGTTTCGAGTGGGAGGATCAGAGGAGAAGTCCAGGCTGAAAAGGAAACCGGGTTTAGCTCGTGTTTTCGGACCTGAAGTCCAAGTGCGTGAGGAATTGGAGGCCGCTGGAACCCAATCACCAGCTAGCTAGCCCGAACGTACGTGCTGCAGCTACTACGTCTGCCCGCCGTATCAAACCTCAGGTTCGACGTACCGAAATAAAATGGTACGCATGCCAACTGCTAAGTGAGATCGCGCCTACTCACGCTTCGGAAGCCGTGAGCCTTGGATTCATTCTCTAGCGTCCGCAGCGAACGCGTTGGTACCCACACTGGTGTAGTACACTCGACTTGCTCTCGATGACGATTCTAAATTCTTTACGACCGTTCAGGATGTAGCTTCACAAACAAGCTTATGTTACAAAAAAAAAAAAAACTTTATTACATCAATTAAAGCTTACCAGTCAGTTTGAACACAGACGTGGGCATCCAAGCCCAAATATAATTCAATACAACGAAAGTAAACAAGAGCCATAAGCACACTTGAGCGCAGTCTAGACGTAATACCAGTAATCATCACCGTCCGATGACTCCTCCTGATCGTGAAGATCACTTGTTTCCTCCTGAAATTCTTCTAACGATGTTTAACAAATACGAGTACAACCCACACTGGTGCAGTACACTCGAAATGCAAATCGCGTGCGTTGAGATTTGAGAAGCACATTTTTATGCATCGCGCCGTGCGTGTCTTCTTTCTCTTCGAGTCGAAGATCCATCTCCATGCCGTAAATCTAGCGACGATCGAGGACAATATGGTTGTCGAATCCAAAGAAATGGCACGTGCACGCGGGCACACAACGGCCGATGCAGACAGCCAGCATTGCATATGCTAGTGACACACACACCCACCCATGCCTGACTGGTGGTTGCGGGACCCACGTGTCTGACAGGGAAATTTTGTATATAAGACCCAGACAACAGTAACCACCATACGATAAGCGTGTGTACAGTACTGTGCCGCGTAGGATTTTTACCGATAGAGAGAGAGTGTAGTTGCCTCTTCACAAAGAGACACACAAAACATTATTGTACGAGTTATTGTTTATAACAAATACTTTTTTCATGCAATAATTAAAACATCGTGGGATCCCATCAAAATAAACTTGATGAGGATTGGATAATATTCAATTAATGAAGCTATTTTATCTATAATATTCATTATAAAAGAAACTTGACGAGGATTGCAATCCGGGAGACATGAGAAGAATCGTTCATCGAACCTCCTATGCTCTAATATTATTTGTTGTAAATAATACACAGAAAAAACAAGAACAAGAGACACGGATTTTACGCAAAAAAAAAAAAAACACGGACACACGAATGCAATATTACTATATGAGGAGATATCTACAACGAAGCTGTTACTCTTCCCTATAAACTATAAAGATATATTTATAGTGGTAAATTAAAGACTCCGTGTAAGAGTAAAACCAATGGCGTGTTACTCTTCCCTATAAACTATAAAGATATATTTATAGTGGTAAATTAAAGACTCGTGTAACCCTAAAACCAATGAATTTCCACACAAAGTTAATTAACCATAGCTTTTACAAAATAACCCTATACTTATAAGAATTTCCATAAAAGTTCATAGCATTTAAGAGAATTGACCCCACAAAAATTGAAAAACTTAATATTTGATCCCCACAGACTTCAAATCCTGGCTACGCCACTGAGTAGAACTATAAGCTGAAGTAGGAAACAAAATCCATATCACACTCGAACTCAACGTAAACGCTTATCAACTGATATGCAGATCCCAACGGCATGGGAGCGTCCGCGTCGGCGCGGTGCAACCGATCGCCTCTGCTACGGGTCGACGCCCAAGGGCGGCGAGAGCGTCGAGCTGCCGACGACGGTCAATCTCATGTGTGTGTAGCAGTACAGTGTGCACTTGAAGAGACTACCCTGCATGCATGCGTGGCGTGGGCATCGATATGATCGCTGAGTTGAGCTGATCAGATCGATCGATGCAAACGATATGCAGCAAAAGTCGCTGTTCTGTTTCAGTTTCGGGTTTATTGCCCTTTTATCTGTATATGTACGTTTGCTGTTGCTGCACACTTGTTCAAGAGTTCGAGTCTCATCGTAGGAACTCAAGGGATGTGCGCAGGGCCGACTCGGATCCGGATCCGCGGAGAACACCGGGTGAACAGCTTTCTGAGGCGGCACAAACAGTACTCTACAGAAATACAGTAGCAAAACACCGTAGAAACGGGAACGGGTGGTGGCTCGGTTGGTTGGTGGCGCAAGGGGGAGCCGAAGGCTCGGTGCCTAGTCTACGCACGTCCGAGCCTTGGGCTCAGCGTGAGTGCTCTCACGGGATTTTTTTATGGCTGAGTGGGACTCACTGAAGGTGCTCTTCTTTTTAATGTAGGCTGAATGAGGTTAAATCTCGAACATTAAAAAAAACACCGTAGAATCACTGCATACTTATTGCTGCGAAGAGTACTGTGTGATTTTACCGTTCTCTTTGGTGTTGTAGTATTCGATCTAGGCCATTTGTTTTGGATCGTATGGAGACAATACCCCAATGGTGGTCAAGGTACGCGGAGGATCCGTTTCCGCTCTACTCTTTACGTTCAAATTTGCGCCTTTTTCTTTGCAGATGTTGTTTGCCATTTCCCTTTCTAAAACGATGCCTTGGGCGTTGCCTACTCCATTGATTTACTTTGCAAAAAGCCAACAATTGCTACGTAGTTGATGCATCCGGCTCGATCCTAAGTTGCTCCATATACGTAGGATTTCTCATGGCACAAAGTATTTCAACGGTAAATACAGCATTGTACTCCGAAAGGAGCCAAAAGAAGCGGAAGAAAACAACAACAACGATTATTGTGAGGATTGAGCTGGTCCTTAAGATGGAGGACTGTGCAGTAGCATAGAGGGGAGCTTTAGGCTCCTAGTCCGTCATTATTCGAACGCTGCTCGTGTGGACGCCTCGTGGTAAAGTGCTCTCCTTACCTTCTTTAACATGGGCCGGATGCCAGATGAAAAAGAAAAAAAACTATTCCTTAGCTCGTCCGACATAATGTGTTCCCGGCCCAAGGCTAGAAACCAGCCAGTCCAGCCCACCTCAGCCATGATGCGTGATGATCTAGCCTTTGCCCGCTTCCCCGTCCAGGTGAAACCGTTTACGAGGCCTCCTCCCGTCGCCGTAGCCGACGCTTCCTGGGCGGGTAATGTTAGAGTGATCTCAGGCATTTGACCCAACGGCCAAATACCACCCCCTTGCTCGCGCCCTGATCGGGGCTCCCGGTAATAGGTGGTGGGCCTGTCGCGCGATGCCACATATAAGAGGTGGGGGTCGGGGCGGCACGCAGTACGAGGTTGACTGTGTCGCCACAATCCCCACCTACAAACCCTAATCCGATCAGATCGGGGGCGCTCCAGCGACGGGAAGCTCCACCACGCCGTCGTCGTCACCGGACCTCTGGCGCGCTCCCTTCCCGCCATCGGACGTGCGCCAACGAACCCGGCAATGGCGGCTCTTCATCCTCTGACGGACGGTCGGTACCCCAACCCTCTCCTCTCTCTCCTTCCTCTCATCTAGAACCACGAGAAAGGAAAAGAAACAACAATGGTATCGAGCCTTACCTTTTGCGCCGCTCGGTCGTCGCCGGCCTCGCCGATCGCCGCCGCCGGGTCGCGCCGTCTTGTGCGCCGTCGAGCTCTACTGTGCCGCCCGCTACGCTGAGTGAGGCGCGCTGTTCCGCCATTGCTCCGCTCGTGCGCGCCGCCTCGCGGTGCTCGCTCGAGCCACCTCGCCGAGCCCATGGCATTGGACCGATCTGCGCCGCCTCGGTGGGTGATGCGGCTGCGCCGCCGCCTGCGCGAGCCGCCACGCCGTTCGTCGCGGTCGCCGCCGCTAGTCGGTGCGCTGGAGCCCGCCGCCCACTCGCTCGGGAGCGCGCCGCCGTTGAGCGCTCGAGGCGCCGCCTCCGCGCGCAGCGAGCGCGCCGCCGCCTCTCGGGCCGCAGCTCACCTTCGCGCGCGCCGCTCTCAATCTTATTGCCGCCCTCAGATCCGTTTTTTCCGGGAGGAGCCGGTGGAAATGAGGCTAGGGTTTTGGGGTTGGGGATGATATCTTCATTGTGCGCTCCATCTCGGCCGTCCGTCGATCGGACGGCCAGCCTAGCGTGGCGCATGAGAGGCTTTTGGGCGGCGGGCGAGGCGCGGCGGGAGTGGGCCGCCGTGGGCCGTGGCGCGCGGGTTTTGGGCCGAATTGGGTTTATGAACAGAAAATCCGAGAAAATGAATTTTAATGTTTTTAAGAAGCTTTTATAAGTGAATTTGATTGAAACTTGATCCAAAATCTCCGTAATTTTTTTTTGCACCAACGTGTTAATTTTTTCAGAGATTAAAAGTGTACAGTATAATGCTTCTGAATAATGAATTATTTTAGAATAATTACAGTTTCCGCTACAAAAGATAATGTTGATTGTTTTTTTTTCATTATTAAATTCGAACCAACGGGAGAATTTAATTTTGGAAAAATAGTTACAATTTCCAGAAATTTATGATATTGTTATTTTCTGACCAATGTTGATAATAACAATATTGTAATTTTTAATTGATGACTTTATGCATTATTTCTATTTCGCCCAGCGGTGATGTAGATTTAATGTATAGATAAAATTGATTTAATTGTATGTCGTATTTTTGACCAACGTTGGAAATAAGACATATAATTTTGTCGTTATGTTCTCACTTTACTTGAACTATTTTTGATGGATACAACTTGATGAGTTGTATCGGAGAGATCCCACTCTCAAAGGAGATAATTATGGGAGTGGAAGAAAAAGATAGACTTAGCGTTTATCTTGGTTGAGGTGGTGGGTCCTCACTCAAGACGCCCACCGAGCCTATGGCACGGTGAGGATCAAAATGAGGATGATCTTGCTTGGCGAGAAAAGACAGAGGACCATGCTCCCTACGGATGTCTTATGACCTTGAGCATAAGAAATGGACCACGACCAACAAGAAATGTTTGGTGTGATAAAGCTACGATTGAGCACGCAATTGTGGGCTCAATCGCGAGTGTGACATCATCACGAGTAACTTGAGAAAATAAAGAGTCGGTTCTTGGCTCTTCAAAGACATATGCTACACAACTTATTAAGCAGCTTGTGACAGAAAGGTACACTGGTGGTGGCAGTGGCATAAGAGAGCACATACTAAGGATGAGCAACTTGGCATCCAAGCTTAAACCAATGGATTTGGCTCTTAAGGATGAGTTCCTTATTCATTTGATTTTTGCTTCCTTGCCAGAAAAGTTTGACACCTTTGTTGTCAACTACAACATGCAGCCCGAGAAATGAGACCTAGAAAAGTGCATAGCTATGTGTGTGCAAGAGGAGGAAAGATTTAAATCCTCACATGGTGGTTCTATCAACTATGTGAAGGACAACAAGAAAAAGAACTTCAACAGTAACTTCTCCTCAAGGAACAAGGGAAAAACCCATGTCCATCAGCCTCAACAGAATAAGTTTGCAGTAGAAAAAGATCAGTGCCTTCATTGCAAGAAAAAGGGACATTAGAAGAAAGATTGTCCCGATTTCTTGAAAATGATTATGTCAAAGAAAGGTGAGGACATTATTACGTTCACAAATGAGTCTTTGTATGTACAATATTCAAAATCTACTTGGTGGATTGATTCAGGTGCAACTGTTCATGTTGCCAATAATATCTGAGGATTAGTTCGACGAGGAATACGCAAAGAAAAGAAAGATGCATTAAAGTCGCAAATGGAGTCCAAGCTGAAGTTGAAGCCGTTGGCGATCTTTCATTAGAGCTAGTGATGGCTTCACTCTTTTACTTAGAGATGTTCTTTATGTTCCTCTTTCTGAGGAATTTGATTAGTGTTTCATGTTTGGACAATGATGGTTATGATTGTCATTTGGAAATGCAAGTGTGAAATAATGTTTAATAAAGAATGTGTTGGTCTTGCCATCTTACAAAATGAGCTTTATTTGTTATCATTATGTGATGATGTGAATGTCGTATGCGATAATGGGAGCGTCGCGTGCAAGAAAGTGAATGAATCTCGTCTACAAATGTAAGCAGAAGCGGAAGAGAACTCTAGATGCGTCGTCGAAATTATGGCACTGTCGTTTAGGCCATATTTCGAGGGGAGAATAGAAAGACTAGTTAAGAATGATATTCTTCCTCCATTAGAGTTCTCGGACATAGAACAATCAGAGACGCATTAAAGGAAAATATGTAAAGAAAATTAAGAAAGAGCGCCAAAAGAAGCACAGGAATTCTACAAATTATTCACACGGACATTTGTGGTCCTTTTCTGTAAAAGTGTGGATGGATATGACTCGTTCATAACATTCACAGATGATTACTCCGTTATGGATATATTTATCCAATCAAAGAAAGAAATGAAGCCTTGGATAAATTCAAGATATTTAAATTGAAGTTGAAAACCAACACGATTTAAAGATTAAGATAGTCCGATCGACCGTGGGGAGTACTACGGTCGGCATACCCCATATGGACAAGTTCTGGACCTTTTGCAAGGTTTTTACGGGAAAATGGTATAGTAGCCCAGTATTCTACAAGGCGAACCTCGGCAAAATGGAGTAGTGAAAGCGCAACTGCGTGCCACGATGGATATGGTGCGAAGCATGATGAGCTATTCCACACTGCCATTGAGTCTATGGATGGGGCGTTGAAAACCGCCATTCATATTCTCAACGAGTGCCTAGTAAGTCGGTGCCCAAAACAAATGCGAGTTGTGGACAGGAAGAGTTCCTCACTAAACCACTTACGTGTGTGGGAGTCTGCTTGAGGCTAAAGTATTTAACCCAAATCTTGGGAAGCTTGATCCCAAAGCGATAAGTTGCCATTTCATTGGCTACTGAAAAGTCAAAGGTTTTCGTTTCTCTTGTCAGACAGATATACAAAGTTTGTAAAGCGAGACACGCTGTCTTCTTAGAGGATGAAATGATGAGAGGAAGTATGGTAGCTCGTGAGATTGACCTTGAAGAGAAGCGGGTGTATGCGCCCACTCAGATGATTCAAGAACCATTCTTCATACTACTGCTGTCATTTGCAAGCGGTGCAAGACAACTGTGGTGCCACACTGTTATTGTTCCTCATGTGGCAACAATGAATGAGAATGAGGAACCTGTTCTTGAGGATCCTATAGAACCCATTGCCACGGATGAGGGAGCAACAGCGACCTCAAGCAGAAGATGTACCAAATGTGGAGGCCAGGAGGTCTCAAAGAGTAAGAAGATCGGCTATTTCGATGATTATCGATTTATCATACAGAGGAATTTCAAATGGAGGATGATCCCACCTCATTTGAAGAAGCCATGAAGCGAAAATTCCTCAAAATGGCTTGAGGCCATGGAAGAGGAAATGAGGTCCATGAAGGCTAATAAAGTGCAGGACTTGGAAAATATTCCTAAAGGAGCCAAAAGCAAGAGGTTGTAAATGGGTCTACAGGACAAAACTTGACTCCCAAGGGAATGTAGAAAGATACAAAGCGCGACTTGTGGCAAAGGCTTTACGCAAAGAGAAGGGATTGATTACAATGAGACCTTTTCTCGAGTCTCATGTAAAGATTCCTTGAATCATAATGGCATTAGTAGCACATTATGATTTAGAGTTACATCAAATGGATGTAAAGCGGCACTTCTTAATGGGGATTTGGAGGAAAATGTTTACATGGCACAACCGAAAGGTTTTGTCATGGAAGAAATGAAAGAATGAGATGCGCTTTGAAGAAATCGATTTATGGGTTAAAGCAAGCTTCAAGGCAGTGGTACTTGAAGTTTGTGATACAATAAGAAAATTTGTGTTTAAAGAAAATGTAGAGGACAAGCGTGTTTATGCAAAGTTTAAAGATGGGAAGTTTATCTTCCTAATCACGTATGTGGATGATATCCTACTAGCTAGTAGTGATGTTAGTGCACTCTTGGAGACAAAGAAGTTTTGTCCTCAAACTTTGATATGAAAGATCTTGGTGAAGCTTCGTTCGTTCTAGGGATCAAAATTCAGGGATAGAAACAAGGGATATTGGGATTTGTCACAAAAGGCATACATAGAGAAAGTCTTAAAGAAATTTGGTATGCGTAAATGTAGTCCTTCACCGCACCTATAGTCAAGGGCGGCAGATATGAGGATTTTCAATGCCCGGGAACGATCGAGCTCGATCAAATGAAATCGGTTCCATATGCTTTTTGTTGGAAGCTTGCGGTATGCTCAAGTATGTACGCATACGACTTATCGTTTGTTCTGGGTTACTTGGCGATTCGAGCAATCACGGAATAGAGCATTGAAATTGATAAAGAAAGTCTTGCGTTATTTGCAAGGAACAAAAGGCCTCATGATGACATACTGAAGATCAAATTCACTCCATATAGTGGGGTATCTGATTCGATTTTGCGGAGATGATAGAAAGTCTACATCCGGATATGTGTTCACTCTCATTTGGAGGAGCTATATCGTGGAAAAACTCAAAACAAACCGTCACTACATCGTCCACAATGTATGTCGAGTTTGTAGCATGTTATGAGGCTACGGGCGGTGAGCGGCTAAACAAGTTCATACCGGTTTAAAAGTGGTTGGCGACATCAATAGACCACTTAAGTTGTCTGCGATAATGAACCCGATAACGTATGCCCACAACAATAAGTCAAGTGGTTTGTCAAACACATTGACATAAAGTACTATGTTGTGAAAGATAAAGTTCGAATCAAATTATAAGTCTTGAGCATATAAGTACCGCAAAGATGCTAGCGGATCCGCTTACTAAAGGCTTACCACCCAACGTGTTCAGAGAACATGTAGCCGGCATGGGTTTAAGGGAAAGTCTATGATTCCTGGACTAAAGGATGGCCCAAAAAGGATCAAAGTAACTATTTCAAAACAGAAAGGTGTATTGTAACTGTCAAATCTATCGGCGATTGACCGTGACGATGAGATATGTTCTATGCACTAATCTGTGATGGAATGTGTAAAGTTAAAAGTAATTAAAGATAAAGTATAGATTGAGATCAAAGGGGAGAATGTTAGAGTGATCTCAGGCATTTGGCCCAACGGCCAAATACCACCCCCTTGCTCGTGCCCTGATCGGGGGCGCCCAGCCCAATAGGCTTGTGGGCCCCTGTCGCCAGCGCCACATATAAGAGGTGGGGGCCGGGGCGGCACGCAGTACGAGGTTGACTGTGCCGCCACAATCCCCACCTACAAACCCTAATCCGATCAGATCGGGGGGCGCTCCAGTGACGGGAAGCTCCACCACGCCGTCGTCGTCACCGGACCTACGGCGCCGCTCCCCTTCCCCGCCATCGGACGCTGCCGCCAACGAACCAGCAATGGCCGGCTCTTCATCCTCTACGACGGACGGTCGGTACCCCAACCCCTCTCTCTCCCTTCCCTCTCATCTAGAACCACAGAGAAAAGGAAAAGAAACAACAGGTAAATGCCTCCAAAACGCGCCGTGTGTCCGGCCTAGGCGCACCCTCGCTCATCAGCAGCTCCGGCTGCGGGAGAAAAGCTCCGCGGTCACCCGAGCCGAGCGAGAGTCGAATAGGGCGCTTCCTCCGCCTACGCGGGCCGCATGCATCACTGGTGGTTGGCGCAGTGGCGTGACCGTCGATACAAAACCAACAACAGTCTCCAGCAACAACGAAATGATCGCGCTCTCTCGCAAAAAGAGAGCAGCAGCAACAAAATGATATAGGAAAACAAAAGAAACAACGGAGATATATAGATGTCGGAGGATTCAAGATTGATCCGAATAATATCCACAGGGCAACTCATTTTGAGCAACTGATCTAGACAGAATGAGATGAAACCAACACAAGCAACGAAATGGAGAAAGCGATGCACGCACAATTACACGGTATCACCCGAATTAAACGATCGAGCAACAGATAAACAAGCAGTGACTCAGACACCCAGATTAAGATGCACGAGTTCAGATCTCGTTGTCTAGATGGCTTGCCTCGGAGGTGGCGAGGCTGTCCGACGAGCGGCACGACAGGGAGGACGCCGAGCGCGGCGTGGGCGGCCGCGCCAGCCGCCGACCGAAGCTGTCGTAGTGGATGGCGCCGGCGAAGTCCAGCGGCTGGCACCGCTCCCCCATCAGGATCGTCCGCCGCCAAAGGGCCTCGCCCTTGTCGACCTCCTCGCGTGCATTGACGACCACGGGCCGCTTCTTGTGTGCGCCGCCGCCGTAGCCGCGGCGATGTTGGAGGAGGCGGCGGGTGGCGCGCGAGACGCGCCTGGTGCAGATGGCCACGAGACTGGACACTCTACCGACGATGCGGTCGGTGTAGCCCACGGCCATGGCGGCTGTGCGTTCGATCGTACGCCGCTAGGGTGCGTCGACCGTCGAGTGGTGTACAAGTACTGCACTGATAGAATGTATGATGTGGAGGATTTAAGAGCTAGCTGGTCACGGTGAGTGACGAGGTGGGGCAGCAGTGATTCTTGCCTCCTCTTCGTGACTCTCAAAACGTATCGGGCATGCATGGGTGAGCAACGGCATATCCGGCCGGAGTTTGACTCTGCTTTATGCATTTGCTACAAGCTTGCTTTTCCGGTTTGACTGGATCGTATCTTATATTCTAAATGGTCAGCCTTTAGATCCGAGTGACAAGAGAATGATCCGAGACACGTGTTTGTTCTAGAAAAATTTGGATCCAGGAACATAACGGTTAGAGAGAGATGCATACTGCCAGTCAATCATGGGGTGTTCAAACCCTGCGTCGGGCCTGGGAAAGCCTAATCCTGAAAAGGTTAGGCCCGAACACCAAAAGTATTATTTCTTTTTTCTCAATAAATTTTTTTTCCATTGGGCCCAGAGCACACATGATTCTCCCAGGCCCAAACTAGACCGGCCGACCGGGCGCAACCTCCCAAACCGCGGCCCAGAGAGACGGGAGAAATATCTCGGCGCAGCGTACAAGTGTCGCGGCGCGCCGCGCGTCCATCCGGAACGTCCGCGATGACCAGATGTTTCACCCGCGCTCACGTTTCCGGAGCCACTTCGCACGGCACAGGATGCTTCCCTCCCGCGCAGGCTCGCGCCCGTTCCCCGTCTCTTTGTTGGCTAAAAAAACCGGGCGCGTGGGAGAATGGACGGCGGCGGGGAGGTGGGGGGCCTGCCGTGCGCCGCCGAGATACGCGCAGACTACCTCAAGCTCGTCATTTCCTCGATCCCCACTTCGGCCGTGCCGCCTCGCGTGTCCGGGGTAAGGCGTCGGCACATCGCGGACGGGATTCGTATCGTTTGCCATTCCTACGGGAATGTCACGTGTAAACAGTACCAAATGTCTGTAAAAAAATCTTTCAAAAAATCACCAAATATATGAGTTTGGTCCAAAAAAAAGGGATTGTCTATTCATAAATTGTCTAATATTTTCTTTATAACAATCATATGACACACCGATCTCTATACAAATCCAATGATCACAACATGTGACTTAAACTTAAGAAAATTCCAAACAACTTAAAATTAGCAAAACCGAAAAAAAAAAACAGTTAGCCCATGTTGAGGGTTGGGTCATTGCTGGCCCCGCCCCTGTTTGTCAAAGAAACAAAACTCTTTAGCCAGGTCACACTTTCGGTTTGTCTTCACAGAGAACCGAACCGATTGACTTCAGTGAAGTTCTAAAATAAATAATCTTGTTTAAAAAACTGTTAAAAATTACTCGCAAAAGAAATAATTCAGTGACTCGTTGTACTCACTGACTGTACCACTGTGACCGAAGACGTGAGAGGACGCGTCAACGATCGACAAGTGAGCTGATTCGTTGGCGAATTGCTGGTGCAGCCTGCCCCTACCATGAGTGATATGCGGGCCCATGCTTGCCGAGATGTCGCAGGGCTTCGGCGGCCACTGCCAGCCTCAACAACCAGCGCAGCCGCCGGAGCAGAGCTCGTCGTCTCACTCTCAGCCAGCCGCGCAGCAGAGCTTCTTCACCGGCGGGATGGCGTCCGGAGCAGGCAGGGCGGAACCAGCATGCACCGGGTGTCAACGTGTTCGCCCGGAAGGCTTCCTGTAGCGACCGACCGAGCGCGTGGCTTGCGTCATTGCATGTGTCGTGTTGAACCATGTGCAGGGGTGGATCGAGGCCTCTAAGCTCCGGAGTCCGGAGCGACCGGGCATGAGATATTTACTAGTGCTAAGTTTAGTTAAGCTCGTAAATTTTCTCTCTAGTTCCCCGTTGAACTGAAGTTGAACGATATTTGCATGCATGCGGCTGCGGCTTAAAGCGGGGGCAAGCACGTGATCGGATCATCAGCGTGGGCACGCTCCCAAGACGAGCCATCATGCATCCTCATGTTCCTTTGCTTTGCTTTGATTTCTTCTGTTCCGAGCAGAGCAATCTTGCATGCACGGAGATAGCACAGTGTAAGTAATTTGTCAGTAAGCACAGGGGTCTCGGTGGCATCTGGGCTTGCGTCCCGACCGAATTAGCATCGTTTCATCTCATGGGATCTGTTGGGAGTCTGAACTTTGGATGGCATGGAACAACCGCCAGGTCTGCACAAGTGTTTGCGACCAAGAGCTCATGATGACCACCACGGCGATCTTAGCCAATTGGAGCAGACGCTTGAGGTTTTTCCAAGACAACGTTAACCTGTATGTGTGTGCCCGTTTTCTACTGTATTTCTCATTTCATCAGATTCAAGAACCGGCAGCTTCGGCTCGGAACTGGTATTCCTAACTACGTAACTGACGCATCGCCAACTCGACAGCTAAAGAAAAAGCAGAGCGAAAGGTTCATCAAGTGACTGAACTTCGGAATTCCTTTGGACCAGCTTAACATGTGACGCTTCCTACCAACAAAATGAAGATGATTACAAAAGGTACAACAAGAAATATGAACGGTAAAAAAATTACTTTTTTTTTAGGAACGAAGAGCAAAGAAGAAAAAAAACTATCATCTGATCGACAAAAACAATGGATACCTGAGAGGCCGAGAGAGAACAGATGCTAAAAAGGGAAGAGAGGAAACGGACACTTAGCCACATGAGGTACACGTAACGTGTGCCACGAACGAACCTATGCATTTACTCTGCCCTGTTCTGCATCGCATTGCATTGCACCGGCGTCACGGCGTCGTGCCTGCCGCCGGCGTCTCCCTCGACCGCTCCTCCTCCGACGCCCCCCGCGTTCCCTCGCTCTCTTCCGTCGTTGTCCGCCCGTGGCCGCCTCCGATCTCCTCTATCATCTTGACGACATCCGTGCTGTCCGGCCTCGCGTCCGGCGCGGTGGCCACGCACGCCATGGCCACCTGAAGCAGTGCCACCATCCCCTCCTCCGCGCTCCCGTCGAGCCGCACCAGCTCCACGTCGAACACCTCGGCCGTCCACTCCTCCCGCACCACCGACTGCACCCACCGCGGGAGGTCGAACGGGCCATCGCCGTCCAAGGACGCGTGCGTCGGGGACTTGGCGGTGAGGAGCTCCAGAAAGAGCACCCCAAGAGAGTACACGTCGGATTTGAACGTCGGGCGGCGCGTGTCCACGAGCTCCGGCGCACGGTAGCCGCCGGCTTTGGGGGGCGCGGACGACGGGGCGAAGAACTGGTGGAGGCAGTAGTCGGAGAGCGCTGCCGCGTCGGGGTCCGGCCGGAGCAGCAGGTTGGAGGACTTGACGTTGCCGTGCGCGAGTTTGTGCGCGGTGTGCAAGTGCGCCACACCACGCGCGGCGGACAGCGCGGCGCGCATGCGCGCGTCCCAGTCCATCGGCGTCCGGCCGGAGCCACGCCTGCCTGTAGTATATATATCAGTCTTGCTATTTTTAAGTTGACTAAAATTTTCTTAAGTTTAAATTACTTGTTGTAACTATTGGATTTGTTTTGAGATTGATATGTCATATGATTGGATATTAATTCAATGGATAAAAAAGATGACTTGTATTTAAAGAAAATTTCAGGCAAAGTGATCATGTCCGACGACAAAAATTAAAAATATACTGGTAACTGCAAGACAACGCACAGTGAAATTTCAGCTACTGCAAAATATACAGCAAAATTTCCAGACTTTTTCCCCAGTAATTTGAGCAAAGTGCTTACTTTGTTTATAATAGTATTACAAGTGAGTTATAAATAAAGAAACGGGTTTGGTCACTGTCCATGGAATTATTAGTGATGCAGAATTATGCCTTAAAACCATTTTTCAGTGACGCATGCACAGTAACCTACTCTTTTTCAAATATAGCTGGACAGCAAAATGGTCAGCAAAAGTTGGCCGAGTTGGTAGAGAGATTAAATAGAGAAACAACAACATGCAACAGAAATGTCCAGTACGTGTGTATGAACTTCTAAATACATCAAGTCTGTTGTAACAGCTCTGATTAGTTATACCACCTACGGCGAATGCGTGAAAGATCAACATACTGGATAAGCAGTAGGTATCAATTAGCATACGTGTATGACAGAACACCTGACGCTAACGATCAATCAAATCAAAACCTTGACTTCTTCGTGCTATACTCAGTGAAAA
The DNA here is from genome assembly GCA_036346255.1 of Ampelocalamus luodianensis. Lineage (NCBI taxonomy): Eukaryota > Viridiplantae > Streptophyta > Magnoliopsida > Poales > Poaceae > Ampelocalamus > Ampelocalamus luodianensis. Next base: position 812,818 of record CM070626.1, read on the forward strand.
TTTGAGGAACTGAGCAATCACAAAGCAGGTCAGAGTTACAGCTTAGAATTAGGAATTTAGATGCTTCACTTTGCGACAGCATTCAAACGCATTCTTATGGTGTTTAAACACACAAACAATAGCTTCAATATAGGAGTATGATTCTATCATCTATACGTACTATAGCACCGACGGTTCTTCACAGGAATATAAATATAAAACTCAGGACGGCATCACGGGTAACCGATGGCTACCGAACAATACATTTAGCTCTCAATCCCTTTCGAATGATTTGGACCTAAGCCGCCAGGAATCTGAAGAACGCTAGTCAAATGCAAATGCTACCTCTCAATCCCTTTCCTAGGATTGAAACCCTAAGCCATGAGCTGCTGGAAAAGGCTGGAGAAATACAAATACCGTGTCCGCATCATTGTCCTTACTGACTAGCTGCATGAATAACTGGATATCCCTGTGACTAATTATACAGCTTGACCGAAACATATCTACACCAACCAACATCACCTTAGTTTAGACGGGAGGTTTACATGAAGAGAAATTTTACGGTAAATTCTATCGGTAGTATATGGCGGTAGTATAAATCAAAGCTGATCATTGATTTGTTAAAAGCATAATAGACTTTTCTTTGTATTTATAATTTTTCATAAGGGTATTATGGACTTTTCCAACTATAGGTGAAAATATTACTATTTTGTCATATGATCACCACATATGCGATTACAATTCTACCTCATTGGGATTCTACTAATCATACTACCAGGTGTAGTATAACTAAATCCTAATTAATCTGAATCATTAAATAAAAAAGAACAAACAACCCGTATTAAATCGAGTATACCGTGAAAAAGCTCTACATCATAGTAGTAGCATCATTCTTGGTACGCAAACAATGATGTTCAAAACGGGTTCTAGATCGGTATTCACCGATTTGAGTTGTTGTGTTGTCTTTGTCGTGAGCAACGGTACCAATGTCGTGCTCTGCTCCCCCGTATTGGTGTTCTAAAACCATGCTTACTCCACACTCTACAGCAATGCCGTATCAGTGCCGGCAGTTCCATGTTTCGATGGGGCGCTTCGTTCTCGAGCTCGCTCGAAAAGAGAGAGGAGAAAATTCCCCAATCAAATCGAGAGCTAGCTAGAAACAATCCTCCAGCAACAATCCATCCCCCATCACTTGTCAGCCCGCCATCCTCCATCTCTTGCAATTAGCTTTGCAGCCTTTCCCCCACAGTAAACCGTCCCACACAAGAAGCAAGAGTGTGCAAAATCGCGTGAATTCGGCTCAATTCCGGACGGATTTCCCTAACCGCAGCTCACAAGCCTGCGTACGTTCGCGGCTAAAAATGGCAGCCAAAACGAGCAAAGCCACGCTACACCAGCGCGCGCAGGCGCAGCAATGGCGGGTAGTAGTGGTGGTAGTAATATCACGACGAGTACGTGTTACTAACGACTAACGAGTTATAGGTAGGCAACGCAAATGTACCGAGATCGAGTATGAGGGACTGACCGTGGAGCATGGCGGAGAGGCTGCCGATGGGGAGGTAGTCGACGACGAGGAGCTTCTCGTCCTTGGAGAAGTAGTAGCCGCGCACGGGGAGCAGGTTGCGGTGCTCCACCTTGCCCAGCGCCTCCAGGTGGGACGCGAACTCCCGCCGCGCCGCCGCCGCGTCCTTGAGCCGCTTCACCACCACCGTCGTCCCCTCCTCCAGCACCGCCTTGTACGACGTCCCCAAGCTCCCCTTCCTCAGCATCTCCGCCGACGCACGCAGCAGGTCCTCCAGGTCGAAGCTGTACCCCGCGTCCTTGCCCACGAACACCAGCCGGCTCCTCTCCGCCGCACCCGCACCCGCGCCCGCCCCAGCCCCAGCCGCCGCGCTGATCTCCTTCGACGACGACGTCAGCTCGCCCATCTCCCCCGATGCCGTTGACGGCGTCAGACCCCTGGCCGGTATCGCCGCTTTACCCTCATCGCCGTTCGCCGCCCGTCGCCGGGAAGCGGCGCACAGTACGAGCAGCACTAGAGCCAGCAGCAGCGCTGCCCTCGCCCATGGCAATGGCCGCGACTGCCGCGCCGGAGAGCTTCTTCCTCTTCTCGGACACCGGCACGCCTTCTCCGCCTCCCGGTGGGACGACGCCAGGAGCGGGCGCCGGGGACGGGAAGAACGGCTCGCAGGGCCGGTCCAGGGGCTTGCCGCAGAGATGGAGGTTGCCGGCGAAGGACTCCCGCGGGAAGCGCGCGAGGGAGCTGGGGATGGAGCCGTTGAGTTGGTTGTACGATACGTTGAAGACCTCGAGCCGCGGGAGGCTTATGCTCGGGAGGTTGCCGGAGAGGCGGTTGCCGTCCAGCCTGAGCGAGCGAAGCTCGGTGAGGCTGTTGAGCTCGAACGGGATGGCGCCGGAGAGGTTGTTCTGGGACAGCACAAGGTGCTGGAGCGCCGAGAGCCTGCCGACGTCGGGCGGGATGGCGCCGGAGAGGAGGTTGCCCTGCAGGTAGAGCGAGTGGAGCTCGGGGAGGGAGAAGAGGTCGGCGGGGATGGCGCCGAAGAGGCGGTTGGAGCGCAGGGAGAGGATCTGGAGGCCGCTGAGGCGGCCGAGCGTGCCCTGCGGCACCCCGCCGATGAGGCCGACGCCCGGGAGGCGGAGCGCGACGACGGTGGCGTTGGCCGCGTCGCAGGTGACGCCGAACCAGGCGCAGGCCGGCGTGGACGCGTTCCACCCCAGCACCCGCTCGTGCGGCGTGCCGGCGAGGAACGCCTGGAGCGCCGACCGCTCCCGCTGCGGCGGCTCCGCGGCGCAGCCGAGCGCGGCGATGGCCAGCGCCAGCAGCACCGTCGCGAGCGCGGCCATCTGTGCGCCTGTGCCAAGTGCCAGTCAGGATAGAGGCGCTACGACCCGGATGGAGAGCAGAGCAGAGCAGAGCTACACGCTGGCTGCCGGCCACTGGTCGGCGGTCGCTGGATACAGCAGCAGCAGCAGCAGTGCACCGCGTACAAACAATAGCTAAACAAACGGTCCCGGTCTCTTGTAGCTTCCACACCAGAAACTGATCGCTAGTCGTGAAGAATCTTCCTCCCAGAGAAACACAAGGTGAGGACAGTGTAGTTCCGTGCAGAAGTGGATCGGCTTATTAACATTCTGGTCAAACAGTGTCATCCGACAGCTAGCTAGCGCAGTATCCATGGTTTACAGTTGTCAGTTGGGTACGTCGATTCCTCAAGAAATTAAGCTTGCACAGTAGCTCACTGCAGTCGCTCGCCCACAGAGACTCGAGACTCAGACTGAGACTGAGACTTGAGACTGACGGACATGGTGGTTTAATTTAGTGTGACGTAAGCAGGAAAGGGAGAAGCAGAGTATTATATTCCAAATGTGAAGCAAACCTCTGTATTTTGTCGGTGAAACCGAATACTTGAAATTCAAAAGAACCCTGTGTTCTTCTTTAACCATAAGTCCCAAAAAAATTTCTACCTCCTTTCTTTTTCTTGTATTTTTCTGATCAGAAAAAATACAAAATTATGTCAGTTATTTTGAAGTTATTCTAATCTTGTACACACAAAAAATTGTAATTATTCATATAATACTGGAATTTGGATTTATTTCATCGATGCAAACTGGATTTGGATAAAAGGGTACATTCTTTTATTTTAGATAGATGAAACATTTCTTCTATCTAAAATAAAATAATTTTGCTAGCCGTGCGGCATCTCGAAGCACCGCACGGTGGTTGTACGATAACTAGCTCCATCGCACAGTGATTGTGCGGTTTTTGCTAATCTGCATGGTAGTCATGCGGAATCAGGTACGTGTCGGCTCAATAGTCGTTCGCATGATGGTCGTGCAGTCCAGGAGGCTATTTTTGCAAATAGGGGAGGAAGATAGTCATTTTTGCTAAAACGTGCCGAAACAGTGTCAATACAACCAAAAAAAATCAAGTATCCAGTGTAGGAATACAGATAGGTTACGCTAGAGGTGGGAGTCTGTTGGACCGAAACAACGACTAGAAGGGCTAAGTAAAAGCACTACCTCTTTTTCACCTTCATCGGATTCAACCAAACTTTCACTCCAATAGCTATAAAAACTATAAATGTCAATGTACAAGCACAGTGAAAGTCTTGTATTGAATCCAATCAAAATCCCGAAACATAACAACCAAAAACATCGAAAACTTAAGATACAATGAGTTGGACGGTTAGACCTCTCACCACGGGTGGTCTGACCTACAACACGATGAACAGAGAAATCAACACGAAATCAAAATCACAAATCGCCTCAACTTTTGATCCGGTAATCCAAATCCTCTTAAATTTTAACCATAGCTCATTAAGAATGTTAGAAACCTATTCCGATCGACGATTGAGATGATCAAGGCCAAAGTTTCATAAATTTCGTAGATGAGGGAGTGAGGGCACAAGAATGTAAGAAATAAAAAAATAATCCTAAAACTTGCTCATAGATAAAAGATGATTCTATATATATTTTCACATGTCACAGTAAACAAGATTACATATAAAAAATCAAAATAAAATCAAAGAATCACCAAAACCTCAAAAGCCACCAAAAAGAGTCAGAACAAAAAGAAACTCGTCTTGAAGGAATATTGCTTGGATTGATTTGAGATAGATGTTGGTTTACAGCCACTCCACCATGAGGAACAAAAGCTCAACATCTGAGTACACAATCAATCCATCTTTTACAAACCCTAGTATCAACTACTCCAAAATCCCAAAATCATAAATTAGGATATTTCTTTTAGAAAGACTTAAGAACTACACATTTAGGGATTCCCTTCTATAGTGGAGGCCAGGCTAAGAGAGAAGATCCTAGTGGGCACCCGTTAAGCCTACACACAAACGGGTTTACACTTATGCACGCTTCTCAATGTGGATGATGAACCGGATTTTCCCAATCCGTTTCTTCATGATCTTTATCTTCACTTGACCTAAACCGTATTTTCTTATGCCGTCTTACGCCACGGTTTAGCCAAAGGTCACCAAGGCTGTTTTTTGTGAAGTTACTAAAATACCTTTTATCGATCATTCTCCAAAGACTTAGCCCAATCTTCATAAAACAATATCATGTTTCGTCATGTGTAGGTTGATCAATAGTTTTCTTCATATTAGCAAGTTTCTTCCATCTGGCTCCCACCGAAACCACCATAGCACTTGTACCAACCCCGCATCTCTTGATGCAACCCGTTGCACCGAACTTCCCGTTCGGTCATCCTTGTTTATTTTATGCCATGCTTGAGTCCACTGAGTTCACCAGACACCCTCAATCGTTTTGGACATCAGCTCTCCAAGTCTAGTCCCGATCATCCTCGTGCGGTGACTATCGTTGACCTCCAAGCCTCCTGCACAACAATAGACAAAGAAATCGATTTCGGAAACAAGATCTTCGCAACTTGACCCATGCTATTCAAAACATGTATCATGCAACACATATGCGCTTGAAAAATGTGACGGTAATGATATTTTTCAGAGTTTTTTTTGTGTTTGCGATAATATTATCCACTTGACTTTGTTCACGATGGTATTTTACAACTCGCAAACGATTGCGATGGCAGTGAATAAATTTACCCATTTATAAATGATAATTTATCCGATAAACATAATAACGTTTATTTTATAACTCATAAACATAAACGCGGTTAACTCTTAAGTCATATCACTAACCGTCGGCGATCCAGCCGTTCTTTCCATGACATCGATGCCCCCGGGCCGGGCCAACACGTCGCGGCCGGCGCCGCTTTCTTTTGCCTGAGGTTGATTATCACGCCGTTTATCGCTTTGAACCGGTCTTAGAATGCATGCCGTCGTATCGCAGCATGCTTGTGTGGTTTGATTTGGTTAGTTTCCTTTTTCAGCTCGATAGCCAGCTCACGTCGTGATACCCGCTCCATCTGGCAATCACGGTAATCGATTTGAATAAGTGACGAGTGTGGGAAGAGCACTTGCTTTTCGTCTGAAGGACGTGCCTCTGAAATTCAGATTTGAATCGATCGCAGTCACTGAAACATAAACTTGATCAGTTTCAGGTTTGCGGCCAGTTGCTTGCGACTGAAACAACAGTCCAGTCACAGAAAACAGACACGGCAGCACAGTGATCGCACTCGGAAACGTGATGACAATGACATTTTTTAGAGTTTTGCGTGTCTGCGATACTATCTTCCGGTTGACTTCGTTCACTATGGTATTTTACAACTCGCGAACAATCACGATGGCACAGAACAAATTTATTTTACAACTTGCGAATGATTTCACTCGTTTCTGGTTTATCATTTCATTTTAGTTTTACTACTCCCTGCAGTGCTGCCACTGACTTCTATTCTTTTTTTTAGTACACACGAGACTCACACACGCCCACACATACGTGGCTGTGTTCTTAACACACGTTTAATCTAGAGCGAGAGTTGAACCACACGAAGCACAGACACACATTTTAACTATTAAACACATACATTATGCATGCGTATACTATTTTTAAACCACAAAAATAATTTAGGTGAGGCGCCTGGATCGAACCCACGGGGCTGTCCACTCACTTGCAAAGCCAACCAACCGAGCTTTTGCTCCTCACTAGCTTCTAATTGGTCTGTAGATTTTGGTTTTCTCTTGGGCCTCTTGGGCTGTTGGGCCCAATCGAGCCGATCGACCGCAGGCTGCTCTCTCGTAGGCGCGCGGCGATTGGGATCTGGGCCGTAAAACCGTGCACGCGCGGGCCGAGCGGCCCAAGCAGATTTCCCATTCCCCTCGGCCCCGCCCCTTCTCTCCTTCCTCCTCGCGGCGATCGACGCCTACCCGCCTACCAGCTACCAGCCTACCACTACCGGCCGGGCGGCCGCGATGGAGCGCTCCACTCACTCCAGCGGCTACAGCTGCCTCCCGCCAGCGCCCGAAGCCGCTCCAGGTGATCCACCAACTCGTCTCTCCCTACCCCATCCCTCCCTCGGCCCCTCCCCCTCTCACGCCCGTGAGACGCGCGCGCTGCTTGGGCGCCGCCTCCATCCACGGCCTAGTCAAGTTAGGGTTCCGAAACGCGTCGCATCATCACGTGATTCGTATGCTAAGCCCCGGATTAGGGCCATCTAGCTAGCAATATTGCTTCGTCTGTCTTACTTAAATTCGTTCTAGCGCGTCGCGTTTGCACTGCTCGGCGCCCGGCGGCTACTCGCTGCTTCTGCAAGCATCGGCATGCCGTGCTGTCAGTTACCATGCATGTCCTACTTAGGGTCATTTTTACTTTGCATCGTTCCCGATTCTAATCGATCGCTTAAGAATATCTCTTACCAATTGAATGAAGATCATCCGTATGCAATTATGCATATTTATCAGCAGCGTCGGCATGGTCGAAGAAATTATTTGTTCCTGTGGCAAGATTTGGATGTTTTTTTTTTGGTTTTAAGGATAGACTAAAATGTTTTGCTAACGAAAACTCAGATAATAGGCCACTACAGGAGCAATGAACTAGCAAACATTTTGGCTTATCCTAAAACCATCCATCCATCCATTCAGTTGGATTACGATAACACCGTTGGCCGTCGCAATGCAGGTCGGGGAATATGCATGATGAGCATTTCGTGGAGAGATAAACAACACCCGAACCTCATCACCTTCATTGCTACATTCCTAGCTGCAAACTCATATCGCTTAAACTTCCTGTCAATGTCTCCTGTAAGCATCTCTTCCAGGACTAGTCAAGAATGTTGCTGTGGTGTCTTTGTGTAACCTGATCAAGTGTATTCCAGGATTTCATCTTCAACAATGGGGGGTTATCTGTTGCTTTCGTCTTTGAGACAAGCTGGGATTGTGAAAATGTAGCTGCTGTCATTAGCAGGTGGGGGACTCTATCCTGTTATGTTATACACTGTAATGATCGTGATGGTCACTTTAGTCTTGGATTGCTTTTGCAGGGTGAATACGCTGAAGAGGCAGTTCAAAAATCTTTATGTTGTTGCTGCCGTTCCCACAAGAGAGCAAAACGAATCATTTAATCAATCATATTTCAAGTACTCATCTAATGTATTGCTAATGGTGGAGTATGTTAGTTAAATCATTGTTACTCATGTGTTTCTTGTTCAAGGTATGACATGGAGCTTGGCTGCCCTACATTTGTTCCTGTTAACGATCCAGAGATGGGATTTGAGAAAATTGTGAAGATAGCTCATGCTCGTGGAGGTAAATCTCTAACTTCATTACCAATTTTCTGACTCCTGTTCAAGTTCTGAGCTGTAACCTGACATTGATCAACACATCTGTTCTGTTGTTCAGTAATAAAGCAGCAAGACATTATCTCAACAATGAGGAATGAGGTACTTTCACATGTTTCCGGATACATGGGTGCACTGTTTGTAGGTCTAAAATGAAGCTAAATCGTTTTCTTGCTTGTGTTTGTAGCGGGAGCAAGCAGTTCAGTGCATGGATGCCTTTTTACGAGTGCTTACCTCTATTCCTGGTATTGACAATCATGATGCCAATGCGGTATGTACTTAACTATTTTTTAGCGTTTTATGTAACAGGATGATCTCTTGGTTACTTACATATCAATGTTAGTTCCGGCTTCTGACTTATTTGCAAGTTCTATCTCTAGGGAGAAGAACTCACACGACTAGGCAATGTTTGCAGATATAAGTACCATCATTTCCCTTGCCATTTGCACTCATGTTGCTAAAACATAGTAAATGATAATTCAGGGTAAATCAGAGCTAGTTCTCAAAAAAGGGTAGATCAGCGCTTAAACATGGTTATCGAACCTTCTCGTGCAAAATACTAGACTTTATGCACCTATTCAAGAATGAGAATTGAGCATTTCCTAGATTGTCCAAATTGAGTACTTTTATGTGTGTGCACTATTCATATCATGCCATGCTGACATTCATGCTACTTTTGATTTCAAAGCTTGCCCAAGCTATTGGCTCTATTGAAGCAATTGCAAAAGCATCCAAGGGATTTATTCTAGAAAACACTGACCTTTCCACGGATAAGGCAGAGACGATTGTCAGGTTCTTCCGGGATCCACAATACTACTTAAGCCCTAAAATTAACTAATTTGTACAGGTATTCCGTTCCCCCTACTTAACATATGTAGTTTGATTGATTTACTCTAAGTATGTCTACCATTACATATTTTCCTGACAGAGAACTGTCAACCTATTGTTTTTCTTCATTCTTCTTCCATTATGTGGATGTTTGAATCGTTGTGAGATGAGTACATAAACCAATTCATGACGATGGCATGTATCCATCGCATAACTTCTTGCACAATTTTACTTTTGTGTTCTCCTTTCGTTTTGTTTTGTCGTGGTGTAAAATCCTCCTGTCTGACTCACCACATCACTTCTTTTACCGGAGGAATGTACATGCACAGCTGAGGATGATTTATATGATTCGTTTTCTCGAACTTGGTTTTCAAGTAGTCCCTTAGATAAAAACATTATGATTTGCATGTCAATTGGCATGTCCAGAAATAGGTATGTTTCATATTCTGAAAACAAGATACATGTCATGATGGAAGTGGCTTCAATGCCGGTTATAATCAACGTGTCACCGTATGGTCTTGCATCTTTGTCACTTGCTGTTAGGCTTACGATTCCATGATACTAAGATTGTTTCCTGATTTGGCAGGCAAAGCTGATTGGTTGTGAATACATGATACTAAGATTGTTTCCTGAATTGGCAGGCAAAGCTGATCTGTTCTGTACTGTGAAGTGAAACTAACTGGGGTGAACTTCAACCGACCGCCGAAGCTGTTGCTCTGAATCTCTGCTCTTGCAGTGGTTTACACTATTACCTGGTTATAGATTGCCAGAAGTTTATTGTCCCAATGCTCTCAAGTTATCGAAATTTCTAAGGGCTTGTTTGGATGGAGAGCAGGGGAGGGATTGGATCTAATCCCTTTGGATTGGAAGGGATTACAGTTCAAATTCCCCGTCCATCTGAAGAAATTAAACCTAATCCCTACGTATCCAAACATTGTAAAGGGGAGTGCTTGCCACCTTACATTTAAATATTTTTGAACTCCTCATATTTTAAATTTTGAATCTGGACCCCATATCTCTCCACTCTAGATTAAGTGTTGAGCTTGACTTCCCTAGCTGAGTGCATCCACCTATCAGGACCATCTTTATAGACAAAAGAAGGCTCACAGGCGCTCCAGCCAGGTTGGCCATGTCGATGCGATTTTTTGGCCATTCGATTTCCGCTCTACGTATCCGCGCTGTCCGATCGGATCTGGCCTTTGCTCGGCGCACGCTCACTCCGCGCACCATGTGCAGTCGCGTCGTGTCGAGCCGTCTTCCCCAGCACGCCTCTTTCGTTCTTCTTTCGCTCTCCTTGCACCCACGCCGTCTCCATTCCCCACCCTCGCCTCCCACGACGGTTACCTCCCCGCTTTGCCTCCTCCACCTCCCTTGTCTCCCCTCTCCACTAGCGTCGTCGCTCCCTCCCCACCTCCCACCCTGTCGTTGCCTCCTCCTCACCTCCCCATCCCTTTGCTTCCCCTGCCACCCCTCTACCCTGGAGGCGCCGCTCCCTACCCGCCTCCCACCCCGTCGCTGCCTCCTCCCCGCTCTGCCCTTCTCCTCCCACTTCTTTGCCTCCCCTCCCACTTCCTCTGTCTCTCCTGCCGCAGGCTTATAAAACCCAAGCGCTTCTCATTACTCTTTGAACTCCATTTTGAAGCAATCGACCACCCCACATCTGGGCTGACGCCATGGACCAACCACCCTATCTCGTTGCATATTGCCACCCCTACGCCGTAGCTGGCTACATCCTCGACACATACGTCCATCGCTATGCCGCATGCGGTCATTCAACGCCGCATGCGGCTACGCCCTCGACCCTATTGGAAAATAATTTAGACTTGCTAAGTAATACGGCGCTAGGATCCTGATGCAATTAGCATTAAATCAAATTAGTTTGTTTCCTTTGTTGGACTTTTCATGTTTAGTTGTTGGCTTAGTTAGCAAGTTGATTAGGTAGTCTTTAAAAAACGTGTAATCAGATGTGTTTGGTCAGATAATATAGAAAAACGAATTTTGTTGGCTAGGCGTTGCAGCTGAGCACCAAAGTTTTTTTTGTGCGTGCACGTTTTTGTTATCTTCCATCATGAATTGGTGTGTGTATCCAGGTGCTCGTGAGAGTTGTGTCCACGGGTTCGCATACGTGAATACCTGATCTGTGTCAAGATTTGGTATCGGAGCGCGAGGTGTAGCACATCATGCCAAAGCAGATGCTGTCCCCGCTAAAATTCGTGGGCAGTGGCGACACCTCAAACATTGCGGCGTCTAAGGCACCGGCGAAGGAGGGATCAGTGACCCTCTAATACCCAATGCTCACTGAGACTAACTATGGCTCTTGAGCGGTGAAGAGGAAGGTGTTTATGCGCGCACAAAGGGGTGTGGACGGCGGTAGAGACCAAGGAGCTGGTCGACGAGCGCAAGGACCAGATGGCTCTCGCTGCCATATTCCAAGCCGTGCTCGAGGTCATGATGATGGTCATGGCTGAATAGGAGATGACAAAGGAGGGTCACCCTAAAGAAGATGTACGTCGGTGCTGGTCGCGTCAAGGAGGCGCGAATACAGCCCCTGAAGAGTGATTTTGAGGTGATGTACATGAAGGAGACGGAGTCCATCAACGACTTCACCATGAAATTGACCACCATCATCAACGAGATTCGTGTCCTTGGAGACATGATGAATAACTGCACTATCATGAAGAAGTAGATGCATGAAGGGACGACGACGCAACGAGGAAGGTGAGCACCTGCTGCTCACCCACGCCGAGTGGGAGTCCAAGGCCATGAAGAAGGAGGACGCCAACAACTCTGGCAAGAAGAGCAACAAGTTTGACAAGGCAAATATTCGCTTCTACAATTGTCAGGACTACAAGCACTTCGCTTCCGAATGTCATAAACTGAGAAAGGAGAAAATAGAGGCGCATTTAATTGTGGTAGATGTTGAAGATGAACCGACGTTGCTATGATGCGGAAGTAACAACAATAAGATCAAGGGGTTGTCATATTAGTGTTTTTGCATGTTAGTCGAGTTAGAGTCACTGCATGTAGATGGATGTGTACCAGATGTGTTTAGTTTGCTTGTAGACCCTTCATGTGGAGGCATAGCTAGTAGTTCAGATCACGCGTTGAGTCTAAAGTTATCAACTAAGAGAATGCAAGTTTGGATTAGGGGAGATTGTTGGAAAGTAATCTAACTTGCCAAGTAATAGAGTGTTAGGATCCTGATACAATCAACATTTGATCAAATTAGTTTGTTTCATTTTTAGGTTTTTCATGTCTAGTTGTTGGTTTGGTTAGCAAGTTGATTAGGTAATCCTTAAAAAGACGTAATCAGATGTGTTTAATGAGAGAATATAGAAAACAAAAAAGCTTTGGTAGGCAGGTTGCACCCGAGCACCAAAGTTCTTATGTGTGCACGTTTTTGTTCTCTTCTACTGTGAATTAATGTGTGTATCCAGGTGCTCGTGTGAGTTGTGTTCACGGGTTCGCGTGCGTGAATACTAAACTGTGCCAACAGACCCGTACGTCTACCCCGTCGTCTTGTACAACTGTGTCCTCTGAGCAAGTGGCCCGTGGCCAAGACTTCGATGCATACGACAACCTCCCCGTCGTGTCATACCGCTACACCATCGAAGTAGGCGGCCCATATGCCTTTGGGAGCAACCCCGCTCCGGTAATGGCGTATGAGATCAACCTCGTGTTTGACGTCGAGACCCGTGAGTAACAATGACGTGTCAATCAATCTCCTCTGAGATCCCAGCGTACGGGGACCGGATCGAGCGTCACGGCGGCGTCGGTCTCGTCGGGCTCCTGCGCGACCTCGGTAACGACTCGGTTACCTTCCATCGGGATCGATCGGGATATCGACTTCTTGCCACTAGATCGCGTCACCTCTTCACATCAAGCGCCGGAAAAGCTCGTTGTGTTCTATGACGTGCACGTGTTGGGCTAGCGTGGGGGATGGAATCTGCGGCAAAGCCGCTGATCTTGTATGCGGCGATCACCTTGATGTCAAAAGTGTATCGCTGGGGAGCATCATGCTGAGTTTGACGCTCTACTTACCCTCTCCTACTCTTCCCAGGTCCAACGACTGTCAAAGCACGAGCGGCATAACCTATAAAATCCTATTCAAACCCTCAATATTTGACACAAGACTCAGTTTTATTTTTAAAAAAATAAAAGGAGAGAAGAGAGAGGAGAAGAAAAGATAGCGAAACCCTGTTTGTCCGGTTGCTCACCTCTCAGGTAATTTTTTTAACAGAATGAATTGCATAGTTTTTTATGTACGGTTATGTAGTGCAGTACGTTTTACATAATATTTTTTGGTGGGCTGTTTGGTTTTAGATATGTAGTTAATCGTGTAAATGTTCTTTATGGTGCAGTGCGTCAAATATGTCTGACGTCGCCGATTTCAAAATTTACTATGGTTGAGTGACTATTATGGAGGGTCCCGAGGGGATTGATTTGCGTTATTTCCAGTCAGCGGCCGTGCTCCTACCAAGACCTGAGCATCGTACATTCGACGCTGTGATGCGGTGGTTGTTCCACACGTTTCAAGTGGACCGTGATGTGTACGATCTGAGATTGAGTTGTCTTACTCCCCGGGCAGGACAACCCACGTATTGGGAGTTAGTGCAACTGAAGGGAACAAATTCATGGCGGTCATATGTACGCATGGCGAGGGAGAGAGGGTGGAAATTGGTCCTTCTGGTCCAAGCATATGCTAAACCCACTCCAGCATCCGCAGCTGAACAAGAAGGGGTTGCTGACACCGAAGAAGAAGTCGGAGACTCCAGCGCGGCGCACACAATGGCTGAAGAAGAAGGGGTTGCTGATGCTGTCGATGAAGATTATGCCGAAGTAGCTCCTTCAGTCAGACAAGCTAGTGGGCTTGCTGACGAGGGTGAGAAACTGGAAGCCCAAGTGCAAAGGATGGATCTCGAAGACCGGGACTACATGGTAGTGTCGGAAGATGAAGACTCCGATGACGAGGATGATGTGGACCAGCAGACGGTTCCATCCGAGTGGAACATATACTAGTTCGACAACCTCGTTGTCAATGAAGGCTCCCGTGTGCCGTGGGAGTACGACCAGAGCGAGGTCAGACTAGAAGCTATGTACAAATGCAAGGAGGCGTGCGGGATGCGATCAAATTACAGGCATTCTTTGGTGTGGTGCATATTCTGATCGTCAAGTCTACCCCAAGATGCTACGACGTGAAGTGCGGCATAGAGGGATGCCCTTGGCAAGTGCACGCATTTCAACCTAAGTGGGACATCTACTGAAAGTGCTCTATAGTGGTCCCTCACACATGCGTCGTCGCTGAGTCAGTGCAGTCCCACCGGAACCTGTCATCAGGCTTCATCGCCAACCTCATGTACGGTGAGATCGTAGATAATCTAGATTTTGAGCCACGATCCATCGTTTAGGCCATTGAGGCAAGATTCCAGTACACTATCAGCTATGCCAAGCCTTGGAGGGTAAAACAGAAGGCATTGGAATCAAGGTTCGGCAGGTTCGAGGATTCCTACCACAACCTCTCTAGGCAACTCCGAGTCATACAAGACAGGAATCTCGGCACTCATATCGGCATTCAATACGCCACGCATCCGAAGTGCCCCAATAAGAGGGTACTACAGCGAGCATTCTTCGCATTTGGTCCACGCATTCCGGCACTGCCGTCCAATCTTGTGCATCGATAGCACATTGCTGACTGAGAGGTACAAGGGCCAGATACTGACTGCAATAACGACGGACGGGAACAATCAAGTTCTTCCCGTGGCATTCACTTTCGTTGAAAGCGAGAACACGGATAGCTGGCTATGGTTCCTGAAGAATGTGAGGATTTCTGTTGTGCAAGGCCGTTCCAACGTATGCCTCATACATGATCGGCATGCAGGCCTGCTGCATGCAATAACTCAGCTGCAACGAGGAGAGAATGTACCACTTTCATGGCCGGATCTACAGAACAGGTGGTGCATGAGACACTTGGGTGCAAACTCCTATAAGCAGTTTCGCAACAAGGACTTGATGAACCTGTTTAAGCGGCTGTGCAACCAGAATCAACAACGGAAGTTTGAAACACTCTGGAAGATTCTGGATGACCGGACCCAAACCCACAGAAGGGAGGCAGTGAGAAGGGCCACCCCAAGCGCTGACCAGGCCCCCGAAGCATTGCCACAGCTACCCACAGACGGTCCTAGTATGACGAGGAAGATAGGGGCACATGTGAAATGCTTATCGGACTAGATTGAGCATGAGCCTAAGGAGAAGTGGTCGCTGCTACATGACAGGGGTGGTGCTCGATATGGTGTCATGACAACAAATCTAGCCGAGGTGTACAACTGGGTCATGCGTGGCGCCAGGTGCCTCCCTTTGGTTGGTATTGTGGAGGCAATTCTTCGCGGTACCACAAACTACTTTGTTAACAGATGCAGCAATGCGTCGCTCGCTATGGCAAATGACAGAGTACTCTACTCCGCCATGATCACCAAATACATGGAGGAGAAGAGCAAAAAGGGTGAGATGCATTGGACATTCAAGATGGGCACAAGGGAGCTTCGCTTCGAGATAATGTGTAGGGATAAAAGACGTCGCGGGATGAACCGCGAGAGGATCACCAACGAGTGCACGCTACGCCGCGATAGTTGCGTATGCACTTGCAACAACCCCTTCTTCTGCATAGGCCTTACTCCCATGTCATGGCCACCTGTTCGACGGTGGCGCAGCATCCCGGTCAGTACCTCTCTGACTATTTCACCAAGGAGGCGGTGATGCAAACATGAAATGAAGAGATTGATGGTTACGCTGTGGTTGGCCATTTCACTGGCCATCCCACCTGGGAGCAACTAATCTGGGCCACGGACATTGGTAGGCTCAATTAAGTGTTATGACGTTCTGCTGCATGTTATGTAATATCAGTGTATATGAATTCCCAGGCGAATCGTAATATCATTTACCTTCCTCTTTACGAATCATTGATACCTCAATCGTCATCGCAAAATTCTTCAGAAATTAACCACAGTAGAACAACATACGACGATCATAAAATGTTATTGCGAGTTTAACAGATTTTGTACCGTTTAAAATTTATGAAAATGAAAAACTGGCTAAGTAGAATAGGGTTGATGTACCTGTCGCCAGTTCAATTGGCGACAGGATGCTGTCGCTAGTTGAAAGGGCGATAGCTACTTGTCGCCAGTTGAACTGGCGATAGATAACTCAACCGACGACAGGGGGGCGATAGGGTCTCTGTCGCTGGTTCAACTGGTGACAACTTTCTGTCACCAGTTGAACTGGCGATAGGGAGTTATTTTTGTAATTTTTTAAGGCGGTTATTTATTTTTGTAAATATCTTTAAAAAATATATTATTTTTTAAAAAATTCGACAGTTGGCACCATCAAATTCCTCCGAACAAAACAGCAAAGCATCTAAATATTTATAGGAAACTATCTAAAATATAGAAATAGCTACAAATATTTTAATTGGTTGCTATAAAGACATTTTAGAAAAAAAATATATCTTGGTTTTTTTTTATAAATTAGTTGACTACGCGTGCTTGACGAGGATCTGATTTAATAATCTTAAATTAATGAAACTAATTATCTATAATACTTATTATGGATAATGATACTTTTAAAATAGCCCTCAGATATACCGCCAAAAAAAAGAACATAAGCAAAAACGCTCTCGCCAAAAAAAACCGACAAAAAAAGGAAAACTTGGGGGAAGAATCTGGCTGCATAACAGCCCATCTGAGGGGCCCAAATTCGGCCTGTGGGCTTCACCGCTGCTGAGTGGGCTTCCTCGGTATGCTTCCGTTGCCCCCCTGCTCAGAGCCTCGCGCGGACGCGTGCGTCGGGCACTTGTACGGTTGTACCGCCGCCACCGCGACTCCTTTGGACCCTCACCCCCCCCCACCCCCCCATTCCCCTCGCGCTCCGCTTACTCCTCTCTTGCTGCTCGCAGCCGAGTGTTCTTCGCTCCGCTCCTCCTCCTCTTCCCGCCCAATTCTTCCCATTTTCGGGATTTTTTTCGAGGTAATTTTTCCTACCTGGTGGAATTTCGTCTGGGGTTTGTTGATATGGCGTAATCTCGAGATTCTAGGGTTTCTTCCCTTGCCCGCACGCGTTCGAGTTGAGCTAGGGTTTTTGGTTTGGTTCGCTCGGTTATTCTGTGCGTACGGGTTAGTTAGGGTTTCCAACTCTACCTTTTTTTTTGTGCGGTGCGGTGGTCTTAGATCGACCTGTGCCCTACAAGCCGGAGGGGGGAGGAGTGGTGGTTCGTGTCAATTCCACTGCGATGTATTTGCCATCTTCTATAGAGTTTCAGTTCGTCTAGATTCTCATTTCGTGACTGATCTGCCCTCTTTTTTTTTGCAGGATTTGATGGTGGCGTGATCTCTCCCTGTCTCAAAAATGTATATAAAGAAGGTAAATTGTGCCACCTTAGGAATAATTTAATGCTGGTTTTCATCATATCTCTGATTCCTGTTGACTTAATAGCCGCTGTCTATGCAGATCGTAATCGAAGGGTTTAAGAGCTACAGGGAGGAGATCTCAACAGACCCTTTCAGCCCCAAAGTTAACGTAGTTGGTAATCTCTTCATCCCCTTCTAACTAACATGACTATAGGGTACTTAGGTTCACATGTTTCGCTTCCATCAACTGGCGCATGACTAACTTAAGGTGCTGTCAGCTTGACATACAACTACCTCCATCTTGTCATTGATACTCCATTTTTAATAGGCTAATTGCAACATTTGAGTGATGATCAACATTGGGTGTTAATTGAAGATCGAAGTAACTGTTTCCCTGCTCCTGCTAATCTGAGTTTTTGTTATGTTTCTCTAAATTTGCATGACCATTGCATGTATGTAATACAATTGGTAAATAGATGAAATGTGGACTTGTGATGGATTTATGGTTAAATCCTCTTACTCTTCTGCGCACTGGTTACTGGCTTGCATGGTAGTGATCTTCCAATATTTCCTGATAACATATTGGTTTAGTATCGAATTTGTTACAAGTACTATAGGAATCTAGGTGGAGTTTAAGTGCATAGTTTTGTGCTCTTTTATGAACTAACATTGATTTACCTGTCCGTTGCAGTTGGCGCAAATGGATCTGGCAAATCAAACTTCTTCCATGGTAATATTTTTTAGAATATGTGCTGCTGCTAGCCTATTATTCTTTGTTATGCTTACATAAGACTCCCCCCTAACTTGGCCATCCTAAATGCTCCAGCTATACGGTTTGTCCTGAGTGACATGTTTCAGAACCTGCGCAGTGAAGATAGGGGTGCTCTTCTCCATGTATGCCTCCTTTCTTATTTGAGTGATCTAGAAGTTGAAATAGGTGATTGGTGTTTGATACTGATAACCACTGGCAGGAAGGTGCTGGACACTCAGTTGTATCGGCTTTTGTTGAGATAGTGTTTGATAATTCAGACAACCGCATTCCAGTAAGTCCTCTATTATATTGAACTTTGGTTTATTTAATTCAAATTATCTAGTTCAGTCTCAAGCTGCATATTTTAACGACAAAGGTACCATCACCGAGATCTTCCATATGAGTGCCTATGTTGTCACGGCGACAAGGCGAGGCGCTCCGGAGGCGCCAGGACGCCTAGGCGCCTAGGCGGGCGTCTAGGCGATGATTAGACGATGTGTTAGACGGTGTGTTTATCCAGTGAAAACACTATGGAATACTTGACAGTGGCCATAGAAGATCCTGCCAGCTGCCCAGCTGCCCGCCCAACTGCCCGCTGCCCAGCAGCCTCTTACTCTGCCCTTACTCCCGACTCCCGAGCACTGCATCGCCCAGGCTGCAGCTCCTCTCTCCCTCTCTTCACATGGAGCTCATCTTCCTCCAAACTCTACTGCACAGCGCGTATATGATGCCCGACTGCACCTCCCCGGCTCCCGGAGCTGCGCCTCCGGCGCCCGACGGGCCGCCGCCGCCCAGATCTGCACCGTCGTTGCTCGGTTGCGCCTCCCTGTGCTCCCGTGCGCCCGGCTTCGCCTCCCCTGCCCCCGGTCGTGCCCTGCTGCCCGGATCTACGCCGTCGTTGCCTGGAGCCGCGCCTCCGTCGCCGCCCAGATCTGCGCCACCTTCACCTGGATGCGTCTCCCCTGTGCTCCCGGTCACGCACCAAGCTCGCCTAACTGCAATGACCTAGGCGATGACCCCTGGCGTCCACCCTGGAGCGCCAGGACTCCTAGGCGTCGCCTAGGCGACGTCTTGATAACATAGATGAGTGCATGCATGTAGTTATTAGGTCAGCATAAGTTGCTATATAAGTGATCATGCAAGGTAGTCAACATCGTGGTACTAATTATTTATTAGCATATTTCAGCAACAACTTTGTGGTAGGTGCTTCCCCCCTTGCTTAACAGTGTATGACATGTTTCTTGTGCTCCTGATTGTGAGTGGAGAAAAACTACTTCTCTGCAGGTTGATAAAGAAGAGGTACGCTTGCGCAGGACGGTTGCTTCAAAGAAGGATGAATACTACTTGGATGGGAAGCACGTCAGGTATATTGTCTTATGCAAGGATGCAAATCCCGGAACCGGTGGAAAAACCGATTGGCGGCCGGTAACGGTAACCGGGTTAAATTTGAATTGAGGATGTTTTGAAACTGGTTACCGCCCAAAACCGGAAAAACCGGAAAAAACCCAGAGAAAACCGGTTATGGGTAATTAGCAATTGGAATAATGCAAATATTAATTAGAAAGTGTTTAATGAAGTAACAATCCTGATACATAAGGCCTAAAAAAGGCTTATTTAGCTCATACATACAATAGGTAATCTATAGGAAGTGCAATAATTCAAGCATATTTATTAGAGGAATAATGGAAATATTAATTAGAGGATGTTGGGACTTGCTCATACAATAATTCAAGCATATTTAGCTCATACAATAGGTAATCTAGCACAAAAAAGGCCTAAACCAACCTAGGAAGTGCATTATGCAGTCATATATTTAAATTTAAATTTGAAAAATTTCGGCCTGTTTTTTTTCCTCCCAGTACCCACGGGGATTTCCGGTTACCGGCCGGTTTTCCCCCCATGGTCTTATGCCCTAAACTGGCCCACCAGTGTTATATCTTGTCACTTGATCAGACCCACTTTTTATTGATATTTTGTTCAGTAAAACTGAAGTCATGAATCTGCTGGAGAGTGCTGGTTTCTCTCGTTCTAATCCATACTACGTTGTCCAGCAGGGAAAGGTAACAATTATTCACCTGACTGTTCCCATGATCTTCTCAGGTAGAATGTTAACAAATTTGTCATGTGTAGATCGCATCCCTTACCCTAATGAAAGACTCTGAACGATTGGATCTTCTCAAAGAGATTGGTGGTACACGTGTTTATGAAGATAGACGGCGTGAGAGCTTGAAAATAATGCAAGAAACAGGCAAGTTCAAATCTCCATGTTTTTTTAATATTTTATGAAGTGACCTGTTGCGGCGTTCATTCATATGCTTTATTAACAGCCAACAAAAGGAAACAGATTGATCAAGTTGTTCGCTACTTGGAGGATAGACTGAGAGAACTTGATGAAGAGAAAGAAGAACTGAAAAAGTACCAGCAGCTGGACAAACAAAGAAGATCACTTGAGTATACTATATTGGACCATGAACTAAATGATGCTAGGAATGAATTGGCTTCGGTAAGATTCTACCATTTTTGTTATGTATGCATACTTTTTCAGTTTTTTGATATGTCATCCAAGTTGGAATAGTCTGACTTAAAAAAATGAATGAAGGCCTTGGGACTGAGTTTGGCAAACAAACCATTAACATTTCCTACCCAGGTTGATTGTCTCACTATCTTTTGGGTGGTCTTCCATCCTGATGGAAGAACCTTTTGGTTCTTGGTGCTCCCTCAACATGACCACAAATCCTACAGTATAGAAATTGCATTAAGATATGGAAGCGTGTCAATGCTCTTCCAAGAAAAAAAGAAAGAAAGAAAAGCACATATTTACGGCATGTGCAACAACCCACTACACCACTAACCATTCTGGTCTGTGCAACTTAGTTTTCGGGAGAGCACAAAAGCACCACTTTAAAAAATATTTGTGGAAGCCAGTGTGATAGGTTCACTTTTCATGTTCACAGCGAAGGCCTCTTTGGTTTATTGACTGCTTTTATAATCAGAGGAATCCTACAATTTATTATTTCATACTTATGTTTAATGTCAGTCAGATGGTTCTTGTTAGTGGATTTCCTGTGAATTGATGCGAATTAGTTTTCCGCTTACCTTCCCTGTAGACTGGAGTAATTAAGTGATACCATCTGTATGTGTTTCAAAGTAATACAAAAGAATGCCCTTTTTCATCTCATTGGTTAGGTCATACTGTGGAGCTATTCAATGATCTAAAAAAAATCATTGCATTGTTCTGTTGAGACAAATCACTGTTTATGAATGTTATCCACTAATTCCATCGCTACTGTTATCCGTGTTTCTTCAGTAGCATGTGCATAAGCATGTAATATGCTTCACCATGGTCCATACGTCTTGCCTATCCACTGCTTTTTAATTTACTTCTAAACATTCTCTATGTGTGCCATAATTTATGCCGGCCATGTCTATTATTATTATATCACCTCGCGCAACTACTCCATGGAGTTCCAGGCTTCCAGCTATTGTGCTAGGCATTATCACCAAAAAGACATGTTTCTAGATCAAACCTTCTGAATTCTGATAGCATCATTCCTGCTCTATTCTATAGTGCTTATTCTATTCGATTCATTTGATTTCCCTCTTGTTGTTAGATGGATGATAACCGAAGAAAAATTTCTGAAAGAATGTCCCATGCGGACAATGAAGTGGTAGATGTACGCGAGAAGATCAAGAGTTTCGACAAAGAAATAAAAGTCTCAACTAAAGGGATAAGTGATACCAAGGCTCAAAAGGAAGGTGTAGAGAAAAAACGTACTGACGCACTGAAGGTAGTTGCTCAGATTGAACTGGATTTGAGAGATATAAAAGACAGAATTTTAAGTGAAAAGCGAGCAAAGGTATGCCATGTTTGAGATCTCTCATGAATTTGAGTTAATTTTGTTTCGCGTCTGTGCTTAGAAGAATCTATTGTTAGGATGAAGCTGCGAGGGATTTACAAAGCATGAGGATGGAGAGTGAAAAGTCA
The DNA here is from genome assembly GCA_036346255.1 of Ampelocalamus luodianensis. NCBI lineage: Eukaryota > Viridiplantae > Streptophyta > Magnoliopsida > Poales > Poaceae > Ampelocalamus > Ampelocalamus luodianensis. The sequence goes on from CM070626.1 coordinate 834,984, forward strand.
AAGTCTGAATTGGCTGAAATAAGTAAGGTGCATCAGGCCAAATTAAAGGAAGAGGAGGAGATATCAAAAAGGTAAAACATATTTATTGATAATTTCATTATGATATTTATTGATAATTTCATTATGTCTTGACGAATATTCCTTTTGACACTTCCATTTTGTGGGGATAGCATAATGGACCGTGAGAAGCGGCTAAGTATATTGTACCAAAAGCAGGGGAGGGCAACCCAATTTGCAAACAAAGCTGCCCGAGATAAGTGGCTTCAGAAGGAAATTGATGATCTTGAGCGTGTACTTTTATCAAATAGAAAACAGGTAATAAACCAATGATCAGTTTGATTCTTTGCAATTTCATTCTGGACCTTTGTTTTTATGCACTACTCTATTTTACTCTGATTTGCTTCTACATGCACCAACCCTACATTTTATTATGTATTAGTTTGATTCGTTTCATGTTATGCCTTAGGCTGTATGTCAGCTTAATGTGACTTGTCAAGATATGTTTCTTTTTCACTCTTTCATTGTTCGGTGGATGTCTGGATGATCTGTCTGTAAAATTCTTGCAACTATTCCAGGAAGGTTTACTTCAAGAAGAAATCCAGAAGCTTAAAGATGAAATTAGTAACTTGTTGAATTACATTGAGTCCCGGGAAAGTGAATCAAATAAGTTAGTTTCTGCACTTGCAAAGAAGCACAATGAGTACAATGACTTGAGGAAGCAGAGAGACGAGCTTCAAGAAGAAAGGAAGTATGTACATTTCTTAACAGCCGTAGCCTTGTGATTTCATGGAAGTTGTGTTGCTTTGGATTTTAGATACTAAGTAGAAGGAAAATGTTCCAGATCATTTTGGAAGGAGGAATCTGATGTGACAGCTGAAATAGATCGGCTAAGGGAAGATCTTGTGAAGGCACAGAAGAGTTTGGACCATGCAACACCCGGGGTATGGAAAAATGTTGCATTTTTGACATGTCCTTTTGTTCATATTACTGACTGCTACTGATTTTTTACTTTCGGAGGGTTTCCATGGTGATTCCGATGTACATGCATGCACGCTGCACCTTAGATATGCATCCATAAATTATTCCTGAACATCTAACAGAATTATAAATGAAACTTGATATTTACTAGTTTGATTGTGCATTGCTTGATCACTGATTTTCCTTGGTAAATGTTGCTGTTACTATGTCTGACTATTATGGAACTGATTCGGGTTCTCTCTAATGTGATTTACTTAATAATGCCGGTTCGTGTTGGTCGAAAACATATGAGCAAAGGTCTCCTGTTGTTAAATAAGCAAAACTACAATGCTCCCTACATTGTGATTTTCAGTGGTTGTTTCTACCTTTCCCAGTGGCTGTGAGCTCATGAATAACACTTTTTGCGTTGACAGTTGTATGTACGATTTGTGCTATCAATTGACATTCATGATGATGCTATCTTAGATATTTAAAAGATATGCAATTGGAACAACCAATTTTTCCACACTGGCAGAACAGCGTATATAAACCCTGGTTGGAATAATTAAATATTGGCAAAGTAGCATTGATGTAACCCCCATTTGGAATAATTAAACACGGAGTTCTCCAGATTTACCTCCATACCAAAATTAACAGCTAAAGCACAGTAATCTGCTTAAAGAAACTTGGACAGGATCCCCTCCCCCTCCCTCTCCCTTGTTTGCTAGTTGCCCACCTAGGGGGCGCCTAGGGGACCTAGGCACTAGGTGCGGGTCTGCCGCCCGGCTAGCGCCTAACGTCTTTTAGAACCTTGCTGTTCATGGATAGAAGATACTTTAGCCGTGTCTGCTACAGTACCTCGTCCCATGGTCCATAACAAGAGCCTTGTCTCATTTTCATCCTTTGTGCCTGAGTGCCAGCAGTTAGCTTGTCACAGAGAAATACCGTATGCATTTACAGAGCACACTTTCTAAATTAAGATGAGAGGATTCTAATCTACATTGAGAGTAGTGAAAAACAGTTCCAGAGGAACAGGTGCATGATGTATCAATCATTCTGCATGCATATAAATGAAAACCATAACACTAGTACACAGCAAAAAATACAGATAAGATCCAACAAAAAGAAGGAAAACAACACACAATTCCAAACAAATAAGGCTAACCCGAAGTAGTGCATGTTTTACACTTTATGCCCTGCAAGGCTGCAACTCTAGCATAGGTCCTTCCTTTCTAGTACAAGATTTTATGCTCTGAGGCATGTCTCGTAGGCAGTGTCAAAGTCATCATACGCATGTGTGAACACCACAATGTGTGCATATTATTGATGTCCCCAAGTTTGCCTAGGACTGCAGCCATAAGAGTACAATCATGTATTACCAAAAGCTCAGATGATCGTGATCAGGCATTACCAATAGGATCTTGGTCTGGCTGTCTATAGTCTAAACACACTAATCCTGCTTTATACATCAAGATCCAACCAAGAAGCCAGAGACAGACCTAGACTGGACTGGAAAAAAAAATGGATGCAAGACCTTAGCCTGTTTGATGCAGGTTGCATTGAATCAAAGGAAATCAGGTTGAACCGGCCGGTTATCATGGAGTTACCTAACAGTTGCCTTTGCAAATTGTTAGAATTTGGGGAGAAGGATTTTGCCATTCACAACTGTACATCTTATTCATTATTGAGGATATATATAGGCATATAGACAGGGCCTCATGGGCAGAGAGAGAGAGAGAGAGAGAGAGTACTACAAGACTCTTAACACCCCCTTCAAACTCAGGGTGGATCAGGAGGATTTGATGCATTGAGTTTTAGATGAAGCTGATGTTGTTTTCGAGTCTGAGCCTTAGTGAAGAAATCTGCAAATTGAGTGTACATACTGGAGGTCGATGGTCGACTGCTGACAATGAGATTGTATGAATGATGCATCAACACCAATGTACTTTGCCAACTCATGCTTGACTGGATCACTAGTAATTTGAGTGACACTTGTATTGTCACAAAAAGAGGTGTAGGATTATCACAATGGACACCGAGATCAGCTAAGAGCCATCGAAGCCAAATGATCTCTGAGGTGGTAGCGGCAAGGACTCGATGCTCAGCCTCTGCACTATAGCGTGGCCCCGCAGTCTGCTTCTTGGACTTCTAGACAATGAGTGAAGTACCAAGAGAGATGCAGTAGACAATGATAGATCGGCGGTCAACAGGGTCACTCACCCAAGTGGAGTAAGAGTAAGCTTGGAGCTACAGCTGACTCGAACTGGAATAGAACAAACGTCTGGACGTAGTCCCCTCTCAAGTATCTCAGCATACGAAGAATATGACCATAGTGGACTGAGGTAGGAGCATTGATAAACTGGTTGAGCATATGAACATCATGAGTAATGTCTAGCCGGTGACAAACTGGCTGAGCATATGAACATCACGAGTAATGTCTAGCCTGGTGACAGTGAGATAAACAAGGCTCCCAACGAGCTGACGATAGCGGGAAGGATCTGTCAGTTGTACACCGTCTGTAGGACAAAGCTGTAGGTGGAGCTCCATAGGTGTGGTAGCATTGCGAGTATCAGTCATACCAGAGCGAGCAAACAGATCCTGAACGTAGCGATGCTGAGAAAGGTAGTAGCCATCACCATCAGAATGAACCTCAATCCCTAGAAAATAGCTCAATGGTCCCAAATCCGACGCCATAAACTGTTCACTCAATATCTTCTTTACAAAAGCCACATAGTCTATGTCATCTCCTGTGATCAGCATATCATTTACATATAGCATAAGCAAAGTACGACCCCGCTGAGAAGTGTGAATAAATAAGGTAAGGTCATGCTCACTTGGAGTGAAACCAGCAGTTCGAATCATATAACTGAAATGCTCGAACCAAGCACGAGGAGCTTACTTGAGACCATATAGAGCACGTCTAAGACGACAAACATAGCCTTTAGGAGCCTCAACATATAGGGGTGGTTGCATATAGACCTCATGTAGATCACCATGAAGAAACGCATTCTTGACATCCATCTGAGATATAGTCCATGAACGGACCACTGCAACATCAATGAGAGTACGAACTGTAGTCATATGAGCAACTGAAGCAAAAGTCTCAATATAATCTCGACCATAAGTCTACTGAAAACCTCTTGCAACAAGATGAGCCTTGTATTGCTTCACTGAACCATCTGACTTGTCTTTACTTTGTACACCCATTTGCAAGTTATAGGAAGAGCTCCATATGGAAGCGGAACAGAATCCCAAGTGTCTGTAGACTCCTCAGTCATTGCTAATTGCCACTCAGGTGTACTGGCTGCATCCTGACAGGTACTCGGCCCAGATACTGCACATGCACGAGAAAACCCTATCTCTCTGGTGCCTTAATAGAGGAACGATCATGTAGGGCATATCGTGATGTAGTAGAACGATCGTTAGTGTCCATGGTACTAGCTGGCGGGTTAATTGGAGAGGATGACTGAGGATCAGAAGGTTCAAGAGGAATGTACGCATGAGGATCAAAAGGAACTCGCTGTTGGTGACTATAGTGAAACGGAAAAGTGGAAGTGTCAGAAACTGGCGGAGCTGGCGGAGGAGGCACACTAGAAGGTGAAACTAGTGGAGAAAGTGTATCTGGAGAAGGTAAGTCTAGTGAAGGAATGAGAGGTAGACACAAAAAAGAGGTTTTCAGGACACAAGCATTCTGAGCATGAGCACTAGGGCATGAGAGCCAAGGAAGAGTACCATTGGAAGAAAGGAACTCACGAAAAGCTGATGAAAGATAATCTCCTCCAGAGTCAACGAAAAACATGAATGACATAAGAGAACTGAGTATAGACCATCTATGCAAAAGACTGATAGATAGAAATCAATTGCGAACGGTGTTTTATGAAGTAGATCTAAGTGTGAGTTTGGTCACCAATGAAGATAACATAGTAATCGTGACCACCCTTCGAAGCAAATGGAGGACCCCAGACATCCGAATGGACCAAATCAAAGGGACAAGCAGATCTAGAAAAGCTGGAAGGATATGGGAGTTGTACTAGTTTGCCAAGTAACCAACCCTTGCACTGAAAATTGGTGCCAACAGAAACAAGATCAAGAACACCTTGATGAATCAAGATAGAGAGTCGTTAGCTACACAAGTGCTCCAAGCGATGATGCCATTGAGGAAAAGACTTGCAAACAGAAGTAGATGCTGAAGGGCAGTCTGAAACTTGATACCTTTTGCAGCAGGACGACATGATGTGAGCTGAGATGCATCGTATGTCACATGGAAAGAAGCTCTTGAATGCAACAGCCATGGGAGTGATGCACCCGACACATGACATGATGGTGTAGTAAAACCGGTGGATCCACCAGAAGATGCCTGTAGTTGGCAAAATTGGGCCTGAAGGTTGCTCATCTATGCCTGTATCTGACCAAACTGAGTTGCATAAGACTCCAAAGCATTGGCAATGACAGAAGAAGCGATAGCAGCATTACCTTCGAAAGCCATGATTTGGCGACAACGCAGCAGAAGAAGAGGAGGCTACCGGTGACGACGCAGCAGCAGCAGCCGAAGCACCAAACACATTGGAGTAGATGCTTCGTATATGAGATCGCAGGTGCAAGACCAAATTATTGCTCTTCAGTATGTGCTTTTGGAGCTTCTTCACCAAATTATTAGCAGATTTCTTCACCAAAGAATAGACTAAGTTCAGCATAGTTTCTACCTCTCCAAACTCAGTGTTGTTGATCCACCATGAGTTTGAGGGGGGTGTTAGATGTTAGTTTGTATAGGGTTCTTGTTGCATATTTACCTACACTGTAACTTATATATTTGGCCTTTTTGGCCCATTGGAATAGATCAAACCTCATTCCAACAATATACTCAATAATCTGCAACTTTAGCACATGCCCTCCCTTTCTAATACAACATTTTATGCTCTGAGGTGTGTTTAATTCTTCTTGCCATCCTCTCCCCGATGCATGTCTCACAGAACATGTGTGCACACATACACGTGCGGAGACCACGACCTTTGAATATTATTAATGCCCCAAGTTTGCCTAGGATAGCAGCTTTAAATGCCACAATCATGCATTACCAAAATCACAGATGATTGTGATTGGACATTTTGAAGCTTGGTCTGGCTTTCCGACGTTTAGGATGAAATGATGGAAAGTAACAAAAGGGTTCGGGGCAAGAATTGTAAATATAATAGTTGGGTTTGGGTGTAGGAGTAATACATTGAAAAATTTCAAAGATAACTTTATTAGAGGCTTACATCAATTGCATTTAACTTTGTGCTTATTGTGCTAACAGTACCAGACAAATTTAGGGGTATATAGCAGGCAAAACATGGTTTTGTAAGTGTATTTATTTATCTCCCGATTTTCAGGGTCAAATCCATAACATTGTGGAGTGGACAGATCCATTATATTATCACAAGGATGTAGCTTCAATTATCCCTTCAAATATTGAACTGTGCCTCTGTTGTCCTATTATAACATAATTTTTCTGTCAAAACAGTGCTTAAAGCTATCTTTGCATGGTGCTAATTTTGTTTCCTTCGTCAGGATATCAGGAGAGGCCTGAATTCTGTTAGCAGAATCATCAGGGACCATGGTATTACAGGAGTTTTTGGTCCAGTATTAGAACTGGTTGACTGTGAAGAGAAATTTTTCACAGCTGTTGAGGTCACTGCTGCGAATAGGTCTTGAATTATACTGCCTTTATTTTGTTTTCCCATTATTCTATTATTTTATTTGTTCAATAATCCATTTGTTCTGATGTGAATAGCTTGTTCCATGTGGTTGTTGAGAATGACGACATATCAACGAGGATCATTCAAATATTGACTCGAGAAAAAGGTGGACGGGTGACATTTATACCACTGAACAGAGTGAAAGTTCCGGATATCAGTTGCCCACAAAGTCCTGATTTTGTTCCGTTGTTAAAGAAATTGAAATATCGTGCTGATCATCGTCGTGCTTTTGAGCAGGTATTATCCAAGCCTCTATTCTTCTCTCCTTTCAATTGATCCTACATCTTTTATTGGGCTATCTTGGTTAATTTGATTGAGGTTCTATTCCAAGCAATCTTACCCTTCATCTGCATAACTAAGGCTGCCTTTTCGGTACCATCTCTTCCTTCTGTTCTGCATGCATCCATCTCACCTTTGTCAGCTTGGATTTTAACACCCAGCAACATCACTTGGGCTACAGGTGCCATGGCACACCATCTAATAGTATATTCTTGTTTGGTGCTGTGTTGCATTAGTATGTCTATAAATCGTAATAGCATCAGACTATCAATGCATGTACATACTGTATTCCAGCTGAAACTAATCTTAAAGCAATAGGTTGCTTTCTAATTTATGTGCAGTTGGGTGTGATATTGTAGACTTTTTTAAAAGAAAAAGTAAGGTGTGCAGTTGTATTGATAAGATATATTGCTCCTAGCCTCCTATCCTTCCCATGTTTGCGTGTGTGCATGTGGGTAAGCACGTCTGTGGCATGTTCATGCATGTCTTTACTTTTTACTAGTTTACTTTTTTTTAGAGTTCTCATGTAGCTTTGATGTGCTTATCTGTGGCCAGATTGCACAGCTTCGCTTCTCCAAGCACCTAAGCTAGTTTTTTAATTCCTTGTTCTGCAATTTCAAAAAGTTTTCTTTCTCCTTTTGTCTGCACATTTTTTTTGGATCTAAACTCTAACGTTGATACTTCTGTTAGGTTTTTGGCAGGACAGTAATATGCCGAGATCTGGAAACTGCGACTAATGTTGCACGCAGCAATGGTCTAGATTGCATCACACTTGATGGTAGTCTTGAACTTTTGTACTTGATCTGTCATTATTACCTCAACATTAAAATTGACATTGTTATTATCATCAGGTGATCAAGTAGCCAGAAAAGGTGGTATGACAGGAGGTTTCTATGATTCTAGACGCTCAAGACTGAAGTTTGTGAAAATAATTAGGGACAATAAAACAGCAATTGAGAAAAAGACAGCACATCTGGAGAACGTGGGAAACAAGCTAAAAGATATCCTGCTTTAGTCTAATGATATTCCTGTTTCCCTGTTTACATGAGGCTGGTTCAGGGCTGTATGTTTTATCCTTATGAACTGATGAACATGGAGTTTATGGTTTTACACTCTACTATTGAATTTGATGTTTCTTTCTTGCATCTTAGCTCATTATGTCATTACTCTTATTGGTTGAAAAGAAGCATGCACAATATGTAGGTTTGATTCTTGCAGAATCTAGTGTAGTGATGATCTAGGATCTGTGCCATGGTACCCTTTTTCAAAGCATATGGATGGTTACTGTAACGATCAGAGTACTGCTGATCAGGGAATAAAAACCCGGCGGTTACCAGCTACCGGAAGGGGGGCGGGAAGTCCAAAACCGGAACTACAACATCCGGTTTAGCACTTTCAAAATTCAAATTTCGATTTTTGGGCGAATTTTAAGCAAATTTGATCGAATTTCATAAAAAAAACGGGATTTCCGGTAACCGGCCGGTTACCGTTCCCGGCCAGCCACCGGGAAGTGAGCCGGAACTGGTTAGCCGATCCCTGCTGCTGATTCTTCAATAGATTGGGCCTACTAAATTACCAAAATTAGTTTATCGAAACCCATGACTTCCCTGATTCCCTCATGTTTGCTTGTTTTTTATTTGGCTTCAAGTTCCAAGTAATTTGAAATGTGAAGATAATATGATAAGTCCTCTTGCTGTTTACTGCTTATTTGCAAGATAAATATTATATATTCTTGATTTCTCTTTTCTTAACTTCCCATACATATAGATAAGAAAATTACAGATTTAGTTACCAAACAGCAGCAAATGGATGCCGAACGTGACCATGCCAAGTCGGAGTTGGAACAATTTAAGGTTGACATTGCTAGTGCAATGAAGCAAAAGGGATCACTTGAGAAAGCCCTTGGAAAGAAGGTACTTAGTTCTCCTTTTCTTTTACCCCGTTGTTCATGGAAGATTCCTTGTCTTGTTAATATGCAAGTCATTAGCTGTTTATGTTAACTGTCAATTCTGGTATAGTTATTCAATTATATCTGCAATGTAGTTTAATAGTTTTTACCTTGCAGGAAAAATCACTTGACAACATCCGCAACCAAATCGAGCAAATCCAATCTGGAATTGCAATGAAAAATGATGAAATGGGCACAGAACTTATTGATCAGTTAACTTCAGAAGAAAGAGATCTTCTTTCGCGATTGAATCCTGAAATTACTGAACTAAAGGAGAAATTTCTCATGTGTAAAAACAGTCGGATTGAGGTTGTTGAAGCAAAATTAGTAATCATGCTTGTGGTTCCCAAAGACGCCTTTATCAGCTCTAACGCAGGTACAAACTATTGTAGATTGAAACAAGAAAGGAAGAGTTGGAGACCAATCTATCAACTAATCTTATGAGGCGCCAGAAAGAGCTGGAAGCAATAATTTTATCTGCAGATTCTAAAACCTTGCCTCTGGAAGCTGAATCAAAAGAGCAAGAATTGAAAAGTTCTAAGAGGAGTCTTGATGAGTTGACTGCAATGCTTAAGGGTATAGATGCATTGATTGATTTCTCTTTTCCTTTTGTATTATACTGAATGCTTCTTAAGCCTAAAGTCTTAACTCAAATGATCCCTTGGACAGCTAATGTCGATGCTATCAATAACTTCACGAGAAAGATGGAGGAACTGAAAAGACAACGGGATGATCTGAAGGTAACTTATATTATAGCTGTGCGCTTTTTGTCTGAACTCACTATTGTTGTTGACTTGTTATATAACAGCATATCTTTAAATGCAGACTCTTGAAGCTAACTTGGAGCAGACAGTGCAAGATGGGGCCAAGGACCTGGAACAGTTGATGAGCAGCAGGAGCATGCATCTAGCTAAGCAAGAGGAGTGTATGAAGAAGATCCGGGACTTGGGCTCATTGCCTGCTGATGCTTTTGAAACGTATTGCATTTCCAGCCCTTGTTTCCTTTCATAGTTGACTATCTTAATGAATGTAAACTGTTAGAAATTGGAGATGATTTTGCTATTCACACCTAAGCATCTTATTCATTATTGAGAGAGTATATATAGACATAGGGTTACATGAGTCTCATGGGCTACAAGGCCATATGGGCCAAGACCAGAGAGAGAGAGAGAGAGAGATTGTACTACGAGACTTTAACACCCCCTTCAAACTCAAGGTGAATCAGGAGGATCTGATGCACTGAGTTTGAGTAGATGAAGTCGATGCTGTTCTCGAGTCTGAGTTTTAGTGAAGAAATTTGCAATTTGAAGCTCCGAGGGTAAATACCTGAGGTCGATGGTTGATTGCTGACAATGAGATCGTGTGAAGGAAGCATCAACACCATTGTGCTTTGTCAACTCATGCTTGACTGGATTACTAGCAATTTTAGTGACACTTGTATTGTCACAAAATAGAGGTGTAGGATTATCGCAATGGACATTGAGATCAGCTAAGAGCCATCGAAGACAAATTATCTTTGAGGTGGTAGCGGCAATGGCTCGAAGCTCAGCCTCTGTATTGGAGCGTGACACCGTAGTCTACTTTTTGGACTTCCAAGCAATGAGCGATGTACCAAGAGAGATGCAATAGCCAGTGATAGATCGGCGATCAGCAGGATCACTCGACCAAGTGGAGTCAGAGTAAGCCTGGAGCTGCAGTTGACTCGAACTGGCATAGAAAAAACGTCCAGCCTGGAGCTGCAGTTGACTCGAACTGGCATAGAAAAAACGTCCGGACGTAGTCCCCTCTCAAGTATGTCAGCATACAAAGAATATGACCATAGTGGACTGAGGTGGGAGCATTGATAAACTGGCTGAGCACATGAACATCATGAGTAATGTTTGGCCTGGTGACAGTGAGATAAACAAGGCTCCTAACGAGCTGACGATAGCGAGAAGGATCTGTCAGTGGTACATCGTCTGTAGGTCGAAGCTGCAAGTGAAACTTCATGGGTGTGGCAGTATTGCGAGTATCAGACATCCCAGAGTGAACAAGCAGATCCTAAACGTAGCGATGCCGAGAGAGGTAGTAGCTATCATCATCAGAGTGACCCTCAAATCCCTAGAAAATAGCTTAATGGTCTCAAATCTGACATGATAAGTTGTTCACCCAATTTCTTCTTCACAAAAGCCACATAGTCTATGTCATCTCCTGTGATCAACATATCATCTATATATAGCAGAAGCAAAGTATGACCTCGCTGAGAAGTGTGAATAAACAAGGCAGTCAGGCAGTGTCATTCTCATTGCTCAGACCAAACACGAGGAGCCTGCATGAGACCATCAGAGCATGCCTAAGACGACAAATATAGCATGTATGAGCTTCAACTCTATGGGGTGGCTGCATATAGATCTCATGTAGATCACCATGAAGAAAGGCATTCTTGACATCTATATGAGATATAGTCCATGAGCGTACCGCTATAACAACAATAAGAGTACAGACTGTAGTCATATGAGCAATTGGAGCAAAAGTCTTATAATAATCTCGACCATAAGCCTGCTGAAAACCTCTTGCAACAAGACGAGCCTTGTATCGCTCCACTGAACCATCTGACTTGATCTTTACTTTGTACACCCATGTGCAAGTTATAGGAAGAGCTCCGGATGGAATTGGAACAAGATCCCACATGCCTGTAGACTCTAATGCTGTAAGCTCCTTAGTCATAGTCAACCGCCACTCAGGGATACTGGCTGCATCTTGATAGGTACTCGGCTCAGATACTGCACAAGCACAAGAAAAAACCCATCTCTCTAGTGCCTGAAGAGAGGAACGATCACGTAGAGTTTATCGTGATGTAGTGGAACGATCGTTAGAGTCTATGGTACTGGCTGGAGGGTCAAGTAGAGGAGAGGATGACTGAGGATCAGCAGGTTCAAGAGGAATGGAAATATGAGGATGAGAAAGAACTCTCTATCGGCGACTATAGTGAAAGGGAAAAGTGGAAGTGTTAGAACTGGTGGAGCTGCGGGAGGAGATACACTAGAAGGTGAAACTGGTCGAGAAAGTGTATCTGGAGAAGGCAAATCTGGTGAAAGAATGAGCGGTAGACACAAAAAAGGTGGAATCTGTGGAAGGAGTGGGATGTGTAGAAGGATGATCAAAGAAGGGTCGACCGTTATCAAAAGTCACATCATGAGAGATTCTAATGCGACGTGCTGAGGGATCATAGCAAACAATAGCTCTTATGCTCAGGACTATAACCCAGGAAGACACACTTAACCAACTCAGGGCCTAGTTTTGTGTGCTCACGAGGTGCTAGAAGGACATACCGACATAGCAGACACAACCAAAGACACGAAAATGAGCATAGCGAGTAGGTGCTCTGTACAAGACCTTACCAGGACATTTGCCCTGGAGCTTGGAAGAGAGCTGACGGTCGATGAGATAGACTGCTGTAGAGACCTCTTCCCCCAGAAGTGAGGGAACAAAGGAGGAAATGAGAAGAGTACGAGCAGTCTCAATAATGTGACGGTGCTTGCGCTCGGCAACACCTTTCTGAGCATGAGCACCAGGACACGATAGCTGAGGTAGACTACCCTCAGAAGAAAGAACTGACGAAAAGCTGATGAAAGATACTCTTCTCCAGAGTCAGAACAAAAAACACGAATGACAGAAGAGAACTGAGTATGAACCATCTGAGCAGAAGACTGATAGATAGAAATCATCCGCGAACGGTGTTTCATGAAGTAGATCCAAGTGTGTCGAGTTTGGTCATCAATGAAGATAACATAGTAACTGTGACCACCCTTCGAAGTAAATAGAGGAGGACCCCAAACATCCGAATGGACCAAAACAAAGGGATGATCAGATCTAAAAAAGCTTGAAAGATATGGGTGTTGTCAACAGAAACATGACTAAGAACACCTTGATGAATCAAGATAGAGAGGTGTGAGCCACACAAGTGTCCCAAACGATGATGCCATTGAGGAAAAGACTTACAAAAAGAAGTAGATGCAGAAGGACAAAGAGTAGATGGACGAACAACAGAGGATAATGGAATGGAAACAGGAGCAGCACCAAAATTGGAGGATAAAGGAAGACTTGGACAATCAAGAACATAGAGCCCTGTAGAACCCTTCGTACGATGACATGCACAGATGACAACTCTTGTTCGATGATCTTACACAAAGCAGAAGCTATCATCAAACCCAACAAAGTAGTTTATATCCGCGAGTTGCCCGACAGAGGTGAGATTCATGGAGAGCGTCGGGACAAGTGGGATCTAAAACTGCAAAGTGAGGTGGGGAGAGTCCCCCGATGAGTGACCGTGCATGGTGTTCCATCAGCTGTCTAAATCTTGATACCTTTTGCAGCAGGACAACATGATGTGAGCTGAGATGCATTAGATGTCACATGGAAAGAAGCCTCTGAATCCAACAGCCATGTGAGTGAAGCACCCGACACAGGATATGATGGTGCAGTAAAATCGGTGGATCCACCGGAAGATGCCTGCAACTGACACAAATGGGCCTGAAGGTTACTCATCTAAGCATGTATCTGACCAAACTAAGTTGCACATGACTCCAAAGCATCGACAATGACAGAAGAAGCCATAGCAGCATCACCTTCAAACCCCATGAAAAATCCCAAATGCAGAAGCAGAGCACCCAGCTTGAAGAGTAGCAAGCAAGAGCGAGAAGGCAGGTATGCGGAGGTGAGCTAGCGATGGAGCAAAGCCGCCGGGCCCGAGCGAGCAGCGAGCACCGCGGCGGCGGCAACTCGATGAGCGGAGCGAGCGGTAGGCGGTGACCTCGCCGATGGCGTCGCGGAGCAGAGGCAGGGGAGCAAGCCTCGGCGGCGGCGGCACCGAGCGGTCGAGGCGAGAGAGCAAGCCACAGCGGCACGAGCGAGGCGAGCAAAGCGAGGAAAGCGGCGTCGGCCGGCGGTTGGGACGGCGACCCCCAGCCCGGCGGCGTCGTGGTGGCGAGAACAACGACGTCCAGCCGATTGTTGGGGCAGAGGTGTCCAGAGGCAGGAGGTAGTCGGAGTCGCCTCTTGGCTGCTGCGGCAACCCAAGAGCAGGGACGACGACTAGAGCCAACTAGAGCAAATGAAGGCGGCGACGGAGGAAACGGACGAAGCTGAGACCAGCGGCTTCGGAGGGAGCCTCGATTTGGTCGTCAGCAGAGGTGGAGTAGAGGACTTGGGGCGGATTCCAGAGACAAACTAGGGGAGAGGGAGAAGAAAGAGGTAGCACGCCGATGACGGCTCGCTGGAGGCTCGCCAGTGCTGACGAGGATGGCGGCGGCTAGACCGGGTCTAGTCCCTAACCCTAACCCTAGGCTCTGATACCATGTTAGAAATTGGAGATGATTTTGCTATTCACAGCTATGTATCTTATTCGTTATTGAGAGAGTATATATAGACATAGGGTTACATGACCTCATGGGCCAAGAGAGAGAGAATGTACAAGCCTTTAACATAAACCATGTTCGGTTTGCATTTTCCTTAAGCTGCCAAAACGGCTAAATGACTCAAAATTCATACCTTTCTATTTAGAGCTTTTCAGAAGATAAATATTATGGTGCTTTAATGCTGTGTTACCTTATTTTGTCTGGGCAATATTATAGGTACAAGAGAAAAAACAAGAAGCAGCTGCAGAAGATGCTTTATGACTGCAATGAGCAGTTGAAGCAATTTAGTCATGTCAACAAAAAAGCTCTTGACCAGTATGTGAACTTCACAGAACAACGCGAACAACTGCAGAGAAGACGGGCTGAACTTGATGCTGGCGACGAGGTAAGTTTTTCCATTGGTGCAGCTGTTTCTGTTTCCCTTCTGAGTATCCTAATTCCTAAGCCTAAAATATTGTAAAATCTGCTGGTCAATGTTGCAGAAAATTAGAGAACTCATATCAGTTTTAGACCAAAGGAAGGATGAATCAATTGAGCGCACATTTAAAGGAGTTGCAAGGCACTTCCGCGAAGTGTTCTCTGAACTAGTGCAAGGTGGTCATGGATATTTGGTTATGATGAAGAAAAAGGTTTCTTTTCCTTGCTTTACCTACCGACCTTTCATTTTTAGGATAAACTGTGGGGGAAACCCCTACAGTATATATAAATTAATAAAATAAATATTTACAGAGTTTACCTACCGACCTTGCTTACATGTCATGCACTTTGAGCCCTGTTATCCAGTATGTAGAATTGTAGACTTGGTTGTGGTGAATTCAAGTTTTTCCTATCACCTGTATGCCAGTTAAATTTGTTATGTTTTGTTTTTTCTCTGGGTTGTTCTTCAATGCAAAGACAATCACATGCTGAGTTCGGTTTCCAGTGCAAGCTGATACATTTTATAATTACGAGTTTTAATCTTATGGCCCTTGTCTGGAGTTCCCTCAATTTTTGCCTTGCACGTGTGCTGTACTGCTGTCTTAAAGGTGAGTTATCTTACTTATTTTTTATGTTTTCCTTTCTGGTAGGATGGTGATGCAGGTGATGATGATAATGATGAGGACGGGCCTCGTGAACCAGATCCTGAAGGGAGAATAGAGAAGTACATTGGTGTCAAAGTCAAGGCATGTCTTGTTTTCAGATGCTTTTTACATATTCGTGCATATATACTATTCCTTTTAGCAATACATCCTAAAAATGAAGACGGTGTTAAAAATACTGTTCTAAAGTTGTTACACTCTTCCCGGATTAATCTTGTGACCATATTCTGTATAATCTTTCCTGAAACTTAAGGAGTACTCATGTTTCAGGTTTCCTTTACTGGCAAGGGAGAAACTCAGTCTATGAAACAATTATCTGGGGGACAGAAGACAGTGGTGGCGTTAACACTGATTTTTGCTATCCAACGATGTGATCCAGCTCCATTCTATCTGTTCGATGAGATTGATGCTGCTCTGGATCCGCAGTACAGAACAGCTGTTGGGAGTATCCTTTTTATTTTTTCTTTCGAGTGTTTTCCTTACCCATTACCATAAAAGAATCTTGATCTGCTTGTTATTGTCCCCATGGTATTTCTGTGATATGAGTATATGACTCGTCCTAGTGTCTATCTATGTGCATGGTCTCAATGCCTCTATTGTGTTCATTTTAGCTAAAGTACATTGGAAACAGTTGCTCCTTGGAATATTAGAAGGTTACTTTTGCTTTCCTTAAGTTCTGTTCCAGATATGATCCGTCGTCTAGCAGACATGGCTGACACTCAATTTATAGCGACGACATTCCGATCAGAAATTGCAAAGGTTGCTGATAAAATCTATGGTGTGACACACAAGAACAGGGTGAGCTACATCAATGTGGTATCGAAGGAGCAAGCTCTGGACTTCATTGAGCATGACCAGACTCACAATGCCAGCTGAGGCTAAGACGCTTGTATTGATCGTGTGCTCCTCTTTGACATTTAATCTTAGCAACCTCATCTAGTTGTCATATTCCGATACCAACAAAATTTGCTTCTTTCCCTGCAGGCAGATGCTAACATAGAGATGATAGCGGAGCGTGCTGATGTCTTGCTTTGCCTGGATATTCTATCCCATGGTTGATGTAGTTGTGTACATCTAGCTCTAGTTAGCTTTTGGATATGTAAATTTCAGCTGATGGATAGCTTGTTTTATTACTATGTCTGGGTGACGCACGTATTCGATGGGAGATACACGTTTTCAATATGATGTCGCTACTTGTTTAATCGTGCCTGTTTTGACGGCTTCCTTGTATCTGAATTGATAGTCTGGGTTAAACTGTATACCGGACAACAACTTGCCACTAGCCAGGTCGAGACCAGATCACAGTTGGCACATTTGCACAAAATCCCAGAGTCTTGTGCAGGAAGCGGATTTCGGCTTGTTTGTTGAATGTGGCTGGTTTCCAGCCAGTTTCCGCTTGGATTTTGAGCATTATTCCTGTAGTTTTTAACCCCTCTCTTTCGGCCGGTGTGTTTTCAAATTTGAGGAAAAAATTTTCTTTCCTAAAATTCCAGTTGTTTGGCATCAGTTCTGAATGTTATTGTATAGGACTATACACTTTCTGATTAGTAGTACTCAGCAAGGAATTTTAATTTTGCAGTCGGTTAGGCATCGATCCTGAGTTTTTTTAAAATAATATTTACTTTTGCCAGGGCGAACTTACTTTGATGTGTTAGTGTTGGTATCTGTGATTCATCGGTCATTCTGGTCTCCTGGAAGATATGCATGGGAAGAAATACTTGTTTTTTTTTTTAATGTTTCTGAGAGAAACAAAATTGTTCATTCCATGTTAAAGCCCAAAGGTCTTCCCTTAACTATTGTGTCTTGCTAGCTGTTAGATCCGATGTTCTCTTCCTTCCTAGCCCTCACTTTCTCGCTGCTCTTTGACATTTTTACACACTAGTAACTCTACACCTGTAGGCCACATCAAAGAGAACCCTTTGATTCTTCGACTCTTGTCAACTTCGAAGCGTGTTTTTGCATTCTGGATTCAGAATAATCAGTAGCAAACATCCGGAATTTCCTGCCTGGAAAGCAGGGTGTGTAGAGCACACGACATTCCTTCAGCATCTTTCATGACTCATCTTTATCGATTGATTGATGCGATGCATCCCCATCTCGTAGTCATGTATGCTCGTAGTTTCATTCAAACATGAAGTAGTAATCGCAGGCTTGCTTGAAACGAGTCATTTGAGAGAATTTTAAGTTGGTATTGGTAACATGGGAAATTCACTTGTGGTTTGGATGCTGAAATCGGCATAGTCAGGGATGTATCATGTATGCACATTCCTTTAAACAGATCAGAAACACAAAGTGATTGCTCAATCGTAAATATTATATTCTGTTCTCGATCTTTTTGCCGGTGCAATGCACTTAGAAACAGGCAAACATCGTTGCTTCTGATGTCAAGCTGAGGTAACCAACCTTAGTTAACACTGTTGAAAATTTAGAGAGCTCTGACAAAATTTGACACAAAAAGGGAACATAGAAAAATCGAATGGCCGGCCAATTGATGAAATAAATTTCGAATTTAATCTAGGAGAGGTCATATTATAGTTGGTTCAAAGGTTACAATATTTTAAGTGTTTGATTCTATAAGCCCATAGATAAGCTGTAACTTTCAGCTCATTTCCCCCTATCAACCACTGATTATGATGTTCTATATCACACCTTTAAACCCCTAGATATACAATATTTCTTTTTTGTTTTGGATTACCTAAGGTTGATCATAGGATCAATTCTGCGCTACGCTAACGGTAACTTCACTTCGCATTTCTTATATTTTATCCTTTCAAAAATACTTTTCAGAAGTCTAAAAGTGAAAGGAGGATGGAACAACATGTACATAAACAAACACCGCAAAGAAAAAGAACACAAGTAATGCACACAAATAATCTACAGTATGAAATAGAAAGTAGAGATTAGAATAGGAGATTATCGAGCCAGGATTTGCATCCAGACCCCTTGTGTATACCGAGCTAGTCCTATAATCAGCAGCTAACTCACACAGTATAATATCGATGAATATCACATCCATACATGCACTTAAACAAAAAAAAAACTTAATATTACGTAACAATCGCGGATAAGCTCATGTCGGCGGAGGGGGCTCTGGTGACCACCCGGAACCCCCAAAATGGGTTGCGGGGTCCAAGACGACTACTAGGGCGGTGACAGCGTGACAAACGACGGCTGTGGCAGCGCTATGGTAGGGGCGACAGCAACGCTACTGTAGGTGGAGACAGCTACCCAATAAGGCTTAAACTAGGAAACTTAAACTTAAACTACCATATATATGCTACTACGATGCTAGGGCTGCTCTTGGTGGTCAAGGACAAACGACGCACCGAGCTCTCCTCCGGCAGCGCGACGCGGATATGCTACAGTCATCTAGGCGGCACATTGACTAGCCTACCATGTTTGCAGGATGAAGGAGTGCACAGGAACGTATGGACTCACCCGGGGTCCAAGCGAGGAAGGAGATCGACGGTGGTGTGCTCTGGGCCGGCAACGGGGATGAAGTCGCATTCTGGCAGCTCTGGTGCGCGGCAAGGATGAAGAAGGTGTGCGTTAGAGAGAGGAGGTCGAGGCGAACCCTAGAGACAAGAGCTTCGAGGTCGAAGCTCGCTAGGAAAGGCGGGATGAGGCGGCGACAGCTCGGGTGTGCTCCGGCTAGCTCTACGGACGGCGATTGCGTTCCATCCTTCCTGTGAGGAATCAAACACATGGGAGGTGAGCATAGGGAAGGGGAGGTCAAGGCAGTTCTAGCGTGCAAGAAGATGAAGATGGAGACTCACCCTAACGATTGGAATCGACGGGCAGGTTGGAGAAGACGACTAGCGCGGCTTGCTTTCTTCTTCACCTGAGGCGGATAGGAGGGGGAGAAGTGGGGGGTGGGGAACGCAGAGGAAGGCGCATCACGGAGGATGACACGCCCAGTCTAGCCTTAAATAGAGAGGGGAGGAGGCGGTTGGCAAGGCACAGGCAACCGAGCGGAGCGGCATGCAGAGGTTTCGCGCACGGATGGGATGAAGTCATGGCAGTGCGATAGATGAGGAGAGGCTCGAGGCACTACTACAAAGCTTGGGGTGGAGGCTGACGCAGCTCTGGCTCGCGCAGTCCGTGCATACGGCTCAACGGCGAGATAGGGCGGGGGTGAGCTGGCGCAGGGAAGAAGCACATTGCTTCTCCTGTGCGGCCTGACAGGTGGGGCTAGGGTTCACTTGTCAGCGAGTGCGTGCGCAAGAGAGAGCAAGGGCAGGGTGAGTTGGCGTCGCTAAGCTATGGCTGGGCCACGAGGAAAGGGAGGAGAGGGGGAAGCGAGGGCGACGACATAGGCTGGGCTTAGGTTGCAAGCTGGGCCGCGGGGGGAAGGAGGGGAAGAGGGGAAGGAAGCGGTGGTTGGGCCGGCGCGACGAATGCGGGCCGAGGGAGAGATAGGGAAAGAAATGATTTGAAAATTTTGTTTTGTAATTTCAGAATTTGATTTGATTTTGAATTCAAATGTTGAGGGTTTTTGCACACAATTAAACTTGTAGATTTTTGCATATCCAAATACGAGGCAAGGAAATTCTTTTAACCTTTTAAATTGCAAAGCAGGGCTTTTGGAAATTCTTTAAATGCAACAAAAGGTTTTCAAATTCATGCAAATTTTAAATTGGACCAAATTTGGCCTGTTACAGAGATGTTACTTCATAATTTCTGGAGAAATCAAGCAACACAATAAGGAGCATGCGGAATGCCCCCAATTACTTTAAAGGGGGAAATTAGCTTAGTAGCACTGCAATTGTTGGTATTTAGAGAAATAACATCCCAATCGAGGTCGACTGCGAAATAACATTGCAAACAACTAAAATTCTTGAAAATGACACTGCCGTCACATTTTTCGTCCATTTTAACAACAAGGAATATATGATTTGAGATAATACAACTTTAATACCTGTTTTACCCCTCCTCTCCTTGTCCCTTTTCCTCACCGACCGACAACGTCGTCCACTCGTCCTCTCCACTCCTCCCCTTCTCTCCGGCGAAGGAAGGGGACATCTGGCACCGTTTCTCCCTCCCTCCACCTCGGTAGTCTCGGCACCACAACTCTCTCCACCGCTGGCAGCCTCCTCCCTACCCACCCCGGTGCCCCCTCCCCACCACCGGTGCCGCTCCGTCCCCCACCTACTCTGCCCCGTGTCGTCGTCCTCAACTGCGATGGTCTACACATCCGACAGTCTCCACGCTGGATCCGGCACGGGAGAGGTCGGATCCACCCGACGGCCATGGCGGTCCTCCACCTCGCGCTGTCGTCCTCAACTGCGTTGGCCTCCTCCACCTACTTTGCCTCGCACCGTCGTCGTCAACTGCGCTGGCCTCCACATCCGACGGTCTCCATGTCAGATCCGACAAGGGAGAGGCCGGATCCACCCGGCAGCCATCGCGGTCCTTCACCTCGCGCTGTCGTCCTCAACTGTGCCGGCCTCCTCCACCTCCTCGGCCTCCAGATCCGGTGGTCTCCACACCGGATCCGACAAGGGAGAGGCCGGATACACCCGGTGGTGTGATTTTTCTTATTTGCTCTTTCAATTTTTATTAGAGGATATGAATCCGATCCGAATCATGTTCATGCTCATGTTTGATTAATTACAAGCTTGGATGTTATTTCTCCAAATCTTGAAAATGCAATACCGTGTTTGTGTTCATGCTCGGCCGCCACCCTTGTTGCTACCCCCTCCCACACCATCCTCCACGCTAGGAACCGCGCACTGCTGCCTAAACCCTCGCCACTGCCTCTCAGGCCTCGGCTGATGCGTGTACACCCTCACCGCCGACTCGGCGTCATACCCACCATCACCGTAGTTAAATCAAAGAAAAAAGAAAATAAAAAGGAAAGAGAATGTAGTTGAATCAAAGAAAATAAAATAAGAAGGAAAGAGAATGAGGGCAAATGAGTCTTTTTACCCACTAACGGCTGTCAAAGTGACGACAATGTCATTTTCAAGAATTTCGGTTGTTTGTGGTGTTATTTCGCAGTCGACCTTGATTGGGATGTTATTTCTCTAAATACCAACGATTGCAGTGCTACTTAGCTAATTTCCCCTACTTTAAAAGGCATAATTCCTCAGATAATGGTGGCCACGATCTTTCATGTTTCTAAATTCCCTCTTGCATTTTGGAAGTTGACTTCTGCTAAGCCTTGATGTGGACTTCTAATTACAGTGAGTAATCTTTCCCTCTTTTATTCAGTGATTTGGCCTTAGTGGGAGCTGAATGAGGAGATCGTACCAAACTGGATGTGCAATCAGAAACCTGCTTGCAAGGCACTGCAAACACAAGAATTCCCTCTGGGAAAAGGGTACATAATAGTCTTACAATATTAGTATACTACATGCATATTGCCACTGCCCTTGTGTACCTTCTCTTAACAGCACTAGTATAGGAGGGAGCCTGTTGATATATGAAGCTAAATTAATCATGAAGGAAGTAGAGAACATTTGAAGAAGAATATATATATTTCTTGTTCTCATATCTTCCCTAACTGTATGCTTTTGAGTAACGACAAATTCGACATTTTGTGCATGGCCTTTTTTAGAACATTTTTTTACTTCATAGAAACTTCACTTTTCATAGGAGCATGTACAATAAAGATAGGAACAATATTCATAGGGAGGAATATGCAGGCTTCTAGTACTAGGGCACAACACAATCATAGCCTATAATTTCCAGTGCGAGAAAAGCTAGATCAGGTGGCTAACGACCCTGTCTCATGATATAGCTTCATTTAGCTCGATGCAGCCTCAAATCTCTGATGCTAAGGTAGGGACAAAAATGACATATAGATCACATATTTTGGCTTGAGCTGCCCCCCACATTGCCCATCCCAGTCATTAGAAAATAAAAAGGAGATTGGCATATGATTCTTACTGTATGTAGTGGGGGGCTAGCACACCAAAAAACAAGATGCAAACCTTTTGCATCATGTTGCTATCAAATTACCAAATTTTCATTTAGGACAGTTTATATTTGACTTTGGTTCTTTTTAACGCTCCTTAAATTTGCATCGTTGAGAAAGGATCAACTGCGTTCCATTTCCGAAAGCAACAAGGCATATTTGCAAAGGTGCCCACCAGGGCCGGATCCAGGCCTCGGGCCGGATGAGCTATAGCCCGAGGTTTGAAAATCTTACAAATGTTAAAGCCCATGAAAAATCTTTTGAGAAATTACCAAATATTTGAGTCCGGCCGAAGAAGAGCTGGCCCAGCCGAGGTTTAGGCCGTGGCTGGCTTTGTCCCTGGTGCCCACCTTTCTTGGCAAGCAAACTCTGAGTACTGGTCGGTTATAAAAAAGCTCACCTCAAAGGAGGAAAAAATATCGTTGTTGTCTTGTTCAGTAATATTTCTTTGTATTGTCAAACAATGTAAAACAGGACCAATTTTACTACAAAAATTGTCCTCAGGCTGAGATTCTCTTCAGTCTGAAAAAATTAACCATTTGCGCTATGGGTGGTCAGAAACAACCGGATGGTGTGCATAACTACTTTGGTACAAGCCCCTGGACTAATTTCAAGGGTGCAATTTTACAGATAATGTCATTGCAGCAGCAGTACTTCATGTTAAGCACTTACGTTGGTGTACTTCTGTTTCAATTATCTGTATCTTCATGAAGAGTACAGCCACGTTTATGCTGTAAGTGGACTTGCATTTCTGCCCGATTTGGTTCCCATACCCATGCTGATTTGGTGTCGACACTTGATAGATATTTCTAGCAACACAATCATCCTTTCTGGACTCTTCACTATATCCCTGTGGTGTACCAAAAACAAGTTGCGGTATATAATTCTTTCCGCGTCGAAATCCCACCATCAGAATTGATTTTCTTGAAGTCTATTGATGGATGGTACTTCGGGCAAGAGCTTACGCAATGCCGTCTAGCAGTAACTGGTAAGTGGTAACTATATATGATGTGATGTCAACAGAAAGCATCATGGCTAGAAAATAAGTTCAGTTATGCTTATTCCTTGCACTTTTGTTTAAGTTTGTTGCATACGGATTTGCGCCAATTTGTGGGCAGAAGGCAGTGGGCATTAGTACTCCATGCAACAAGCAGAGAAATGCTTGGTGGCTGCAACATGTGAGAAAAAGGAGAAGAAACAAACATTTGTATATTACGGTTCCCTCTCCACTGCCAAAGATGCATCTTAATAACCTGCTTGCCAAATTCAACCTTAACTTTGCATGAAAATGAAACTGTCAGGTATCACCGTCACTGTAACAACTCCATTTCTGGGATCGTCAACTTTTCACAACCGTCCAAGATATGCAGTTGTAAAGTAAGAAATAGCATCGCGAGCAAGCTTTCGATAACAATAAAAACCAAACTTTTATTACACAAGGTTAAAATTTAACAGCCGGTTTTAACACTGACACGGGCATCCAAGCCCAAAGTTAAGCCCAAAGTTAATATATTACAATACCAAAGCACTTATGAACCATAGGCACGCCTGAGCGCGATCGAGACCTAGTACCAGTAGTCGTCACCATACAGTACCTCCTCCTGGTCATAAAGATCACATGTCACCTCCTAGAGTCCTTCCGATGATGTTTAGTAAATATGAGCACAACAATACTCAACAAGTTGCATGAGAAATTCTAATTAACTACTTGTCAAGATTATCAAAGGAATGTAGCAGTTTTACCATAACAGGTATATGTGGAATGGCAATATGATAAGGGTCGAAAGCAGTATAGTATTTAAAACAATAAAATAATAATAAATATAACATCAGGGGTTTTCAACATATGCAATTACCAACTTAACATCTGTAAAACTCTACTTATACTTCATATATTGGAATCACCCATGAATACAACTTCATTAACTGAAGTACCGATTATCCGAATACCATTAATATACTTTGCAGAGTTGCCCAACTTTACCCACAAAATACCTCAAACTCGTATTGTCATGTAATATACACGCAACCTAATAGCGTGTGACTGAGTCGAGATAACATAGCTTTTTCACTGTTTAACCTTTTTAGTCTCTACCCGGTAGGTTCAACGTCAATACAACCATCGGAAAACCACCGGCCAATGGTGGAGTGCGCGGTCCAATGTTGACTGGTCCATACCGTTGTGTAGTTCAGTGAGTGCCCTAACCAGCCCACTCCTGACTCATCTCTATTTCACGGCTACTCTATCAAACAAAAGTAGTTGACATCCTGTAGATATTCAATTAGAAGAGCAGTGTACTAAGCCAAGTTGGATAAACCAAACCCGTGGTTGAACGATTTTTGTGTTTGTCATTTGGCACAAGGTTTTAACCCTTACTTGTCATCTAGTGAGGCGATGCATCATTTACCAACTCATGTCTGTCCACCACTTGATCTCTTCTCTGGCTCACTTTTATCAAGTATATTGGGTTGTCCATCCATCTGATCAACCCTCAACTCTCCACCAAAACCTATTGGCAATTAGCCAATCTTCCTTATCAGTATTTAGAAATAATTTGTGTGACATAGCCGGATATTTGGTGTCATTTTATGTAACCTAAACTTGTTAAGGTGAATATGGCCCAAAAAGGAATAGGTGGGTGTACATGTGGGGTGATGGAATTTATCTACTCATCATGGCATTTAAAAGTATTATTTCAATATTAAAATAATTAGCTTAAATATAATAATAAAATTAATAATGTAAGTACATTAAATATATGCTCAAAATGATCAAATGAATGCAACTTGCCTCTTTGCTCAAAATCTTCTATTAATTCGTCTTGTCTGATGTTTTCTGGAGTTTGGTCGTCGAAGTCGGGACCTAACGCAAAATAAAATAATCCAAATAAAAATCCGGGCTCAACAAGGAGTGAGCTGGGAACAACATGAAATACATAATTCGGAAAAAGATATAAAGAAAGGTGGTGTGGCGAATAGAATTTATTGGATGCCTGGTCTGGTTAAACAGAGTTGAAAATTGGATTCACAGGTTCGAAACGGTCGAAATGGACATACTATATCGAAAATGGGTTTAGATGAACAATATCGGGTTGGTACTATTCACTTCGGGTTGGATCCTATGAACAGTAGTGGGTTTCGGGTTTTGGCCAGCTGGTTGGTTTTAAATAGTGTTGGCTTGCGCAATACTAGGCTTGGGCCAAATCCCATTTGGCCCACTAGGTCCAGCCTTTAATGGGCCAGGCTGTTGGCCTGCTTCGGTGCAGCCTAAGCCATACGGCTCAAGAGCCGGGCACGCTCCCGAGCTGGTGGCGGTGACGCCGACGGCGACTGCGGCGGCACTGGGAAGCACGGTGAGCACCACCGCAACGTGCGCAACCCATTTTTGGGCTTTGCGTGGGCGGTGGTGGCTCAGGGAGGGGTGGTCACCAGTGGCGGCGCATGGCCGAAGTAGAGGAAGATGGCGGTGGTGTTTCGGCGAAGCTCTGGCCAAAGTGACCGGTGCCTGAGCACAAGTGGGTAGAGGGGAGCTCAGGGGTGGCGTTGGTGTGGTTGGGGAGGGGTTGTAGTGGCTTGGCGACGGTGACCGTGAGTGACGCGGTGGTGGAGCTCGACGCCGGCGAGCTAGCGGTGGGGAGAAGGTGGGCGGTGGTGGGGGATGGCTACGGGAGGTGGAGGTGGTGCTGGTGACGGGGTTGGGAGAGCAAGGGCGAGATGGTGGCAGCGAATTGGTCTTTTGGCCTCACCGGGTAAGAAAGGGGCGGCGGTGAAATCCTCAGGCTTGGCCGGCGGTGGGGAAGATAGATGGTGAAGGTGAGGTTGAGGGGAGGATGGCGATGCTCTTGGCTCGGGATGGGTCACTTTTATAGGGCATGGAGGCGGTGGCGCCAGTGCGCAGCTCGGGCGGACTTGGCGCGTGGCGGCGACATGGGTGGCAACGCCGGGGAAGGGGGGAGCTTGGTGGCGTTGCGGGGGTGGTAGTGCCTCACTGGCGCAGGTGCGCGAGGTGGCGTGGGTGGCAACGGCGATCGCGGAGCGTCGAACGGGTGGCGGGCCGACACGAGAGCGTGGCATGGGCAAATGAAGGGCGGGCCGACGCGAGAGCGTGGCATGGGCAAATGAAGGCCCGAGGCTGGAGCGGCGCTGGTGTAGCCATTAATGGCGCAGCGAGGTGGCGTGGCACTGGTGCGGGCTTGGCGCGAAGCGGGGCGGCGCAAGAGCGAGCGGCAGCGAGTGGCAGCGTAACGCGAGAGCAAGAAGAACAGGGTGGTGGCGGCTTCTGGAAATGCCGTTTTCGGGTGGGGAAAACGGGAAGACGAAAGAGGAAAGCGGTTTTGGGTTAAGGATTTGCTTAATTTGGCAATATTTCAAATTTGAACCAAAAATTCAAAATTTTCAGAAATTCGGGTTATTTCAGTCACCGTCTGTGTGTCTCTGTGCAAGGCTGTAAGCATTGTGCAGGATTCTTGATGAGGACATGACCTCTATGGATACAACCATATTTGCTATGTTTAATGTTCTAAGTATAAGAGCTCGTACGCTTCACTTAAATTATAAGGTGAGCTCGTTTTTAGGAGTGTCTTTATATTATATGAACTATATGATGCTACCTAATGATGAAATATATATATGTGCAGCACCATGTCACTTTTGGTCCAAGAGAAGCAAGCGGTTTGATTTGGACTGTTTTGGAATCCAGTTCGGCCTCGAGAATCAGCTGACAGCATCAACTTAAAACAGGCATAACTTTCTCATACGGTGTCCGTTTGAGGTCCACAAGTACTTGATTGAAAGCTTATTTCGTCCTCTTTCCAACGGATCTGGCCTCATCTTCAAATTCCTTCTGGACTGATCGCAATCATCAAAAGAAGACGTTATATCAATTGTTTGGGCCAATCGGGCTTTGTAATCATCTTGAACTCGGCCCATCGCCATCGGGCCACTTGGGGTGTGGTTACTGTTCATGTGAACAGTAACCCGCGAGTTTAATCCCACCCCGCTAGTTCTATTAGTTGTGTGGCTCCTCATCCCCTATTTAAGGAGGCCACACCCCCTCTAGTTTTCTTGGATTTTGTTTATGTTTAGTTTGCCTTCGTTGCAACTTGTATCTTTGCGTGTGTCGACTAGACCACCCAATTAAGATCCTTATTCGAATCCCAACTCAATTCAAATATTTCAATTCCTATTTGCAATTTGATTGCTTTATCTTGTTCTTGCGTGCTTCTTGGTGTATGCGAGAATCGACCTTCGTGGTCGAGTCAACCGGGTATTCGTGCACGGTTGATAACGACTGTCGGCGATTCAGCGATTGCGTGGTTTCGAGCCTTGCGTGTTCGTAGCGAGGATCGTGAGAGTTGGCGGCGCCACCGAACTTATCGTTCTCATCGAAAGATCGGGCCAACAATCGGACCTTCGGTTCATCGGTGGTATCGAGCTTGATTGATCGGTGAGAATTTCCGTTTTCTAGTAGTAGATTCGTTTTTTATACCTAGAGTCCAGAAAATTGCCCAAAAAATTATTGCATCTATCATCCCTGTCCGAACCCCTTTGAGCCATTGCAATTTTTCTTTTCGGTATTTTGCTTGTTGAATCATTGGTTGCATCGTCGTGTTTAGTTGCTGATCTTTAGCTCTAGTTATTGTCTAGTTGGTCATGGTATAGATTGCTTCTCGTGTTTTCCTTCGCGTTGCTTGATCGTTCGTTTAGGGTTCTTAGTTTGTGCATCCAAAGCAGAAAATTCGTGGGTTAGAACTCCCTAATCCGCACCAAAAATAGAAAATCGGTACTGTTGTTCATCTAAAAAAGAGGGTTGCTGTGATATTTTGGAGAATTCATGTTATTTGTGACTTACGGAAAACCTTAGGGCCGACCAAATATTAGAAGGAGAAAGAGGCGACCGCATAGAACAAAAGCATGGTAAAAAAAAAAAGAAAAAGAAAAAGAAAAGAAAAGTGCATGAAAATTGGTAGATACCTTCTACATATAACCAAAAGCTTCCACAAAAAATTTCAGCAAGTTTGGCCCACGGGTTTGAAAGATATAGCAGTTTCAAATTTAAACCCGAGACGGATTCGAGTCCGAGTAGAATTCCGTATCCGAGACACCTTCAGTAAAACGGGCATAACTTTTGCATACGGTGTTCGTTTTTGACGTTCTTGTGCTCGTTTTGAAGCTAATGACGAGACGCATCTTTTCTACCTAAGCCACTAGTCTCCCTCCAGGTGCCCCAAAATCGGCCATCTTCGGCCCCGAATTCGCGTCGCAAGTTTTCAGTTTATGTTTTTGCCGTTTCTTTCAATCTTCCTTTCGGAATTTGGAGTTCACCTCAACTACAAAGTTGTAGATCTCGTCGAAAACCTTTCAAACAAGCATATATAAGCCATATAAAACTTTGCTTTGTTTATCGTTTGAGACTAGCTGTTGTTTCTGCTCAATCTAGAGGGCTGTTCGCGTGCACCCATATCGCTGTTTTTGTGCTCTACATCGCGCGGACAATCTTGTGCCCTAAGAAAGAAGTTTGAGTAGTTGGCTAGCGTCTCTCCTAGCACTTGTTGTGAGGCTTTCCCTTGCTTGCATCACGTCACATTGATCGTTGCGTGTGCGTACATACACTTCTCTTCATAGGGCTTTGATTAGCTAGCTTTGATTAGGCTAGGATCAGCAACATTGGCTAGTACTTTGAACAATCTTTCAACTTGCATTAACTGATTTGATTATTGCTGATCCTTGCTACTATATTGAAGCCTTCCAAGCTCCACTTCCTACTAACTCAGCAGGTGTCATTCCTCGCAATCGTTGGACTATTCACAGGTGAGAGTATCACGAACCAGCCACCGGTTGTATCACTTCCTTACAGCATTGGTAAGAACTTGTAAGAACGGGTATAAGCTTGAGTGTGAGTGACTTGGTTGAGCCTCCGAACCTAGTAGTTGATAGGGACATATACTTGTGATTTGTTTCCTTGTTTTCTACTAACTATGGCGAGTTCACGGAAAGATTGCAAGATATATCCACCTCTTCTTGAACTGTTGGACGGAGTGCAAGATAGTGAACGAGGAAGATGCACACTTGAGACAAGTTTTTCACCACGGAGGTATATGATAGTGATAGTATGTCTCATAAAATTAACTTCACGGTACCCTCGTTTTTTGGGAATTATGATCCGATGCTTATCTCACATGGGAATTAGATGTACAACAATTATTTGCATGCCATGAATTTCCTGATCATCTAAAAGTTAGGGTCATTACTGTGAGTTTTATGATTTTGCATCTATTTGGTGGAGTGAATATTGTCGTACTAATCAGAATATACCTAGAACATGGAATGATTTGAAGAGATCAATGAGACATAGATTTGTACCTTCATATTATTCCCGTGAATTGCTTAATAAATTGCAACGCTTAAGACAAGGTAGTAGTTTTGTAGAGGATTATTATCAAGATTTGCAAACTATTTTGTCTCGTTGTGGTTTAGAAGAAACTGAAGATGCGAAGATAACTAGATTTCTAGGAGGATTAAACCATCAAATTCGGAATAAACTTGTTTATAAACCTCCCTTGTCACTCGTTTGTTTCGTCTTGCTTGCCAAGTTGAAAAAGAAGTCTGAGGACGACAATCCAAGACCGTTCGTGCTTTTTCGTCTACTTCCACTACACCTTCACGTGTACATGAAACAAATAAGCGCACGGTACAAACCTCCGCATCAAGATCATCTTTGGTTGCTTCTCCTGCTGCTGCATCTACCATGATTGCCGCCCCTGCTGCTGTGAGCGTTACTTTGTCTCGTTGTCTTGCACCCTTGGCTCGCTCATTGTTAATTGAGCTAGAGCAAGAAGAGGAAGGAAAAGCTTTTAACTACTCACCAACTTCAGTATCAACATCATCTGAGGCGATCCTACAAGGTAATACCAAAGGTACTGATTTGAACATTCAATCTAAGAACAATAACCATGATTTCATGCCTAGTATCATTGAGCAAAGGGAAAATCAGATTGTAGTAGAAACCACTGCATCACATGAGGTGGATGAACCTAGTGCTGAGAAGGTAGAAATTCATTTCCTAGCTACAGAATCTGATATTATTAAGAATTTGCATGAATCTGTGATAATTTGATTGATTTGCGGCTAAGTTGAGTGCACCATGTGATAAACTTGTTGATTTACTGTTTACTTGAGTGCACCATGTCTGAAGTAATTGAATTACTCTTTGTTTTAAATGATTCATGTGATGATCTAATCGCATACAATGATCATGTGGAATTGGTTAGACATAAAGACGTTTTGAGTAAAATTTCTCCTGCTGATTCTTTATGTTATATTATGTTGGATTCACCTATGAAATTGTCACATGCCTTGGAAAAAGTTTATGTAATTGCATGTTCGAAATTCTTGTTTAGCACCTACACCCCTGGGTATAAGTTTAATTTGATTGGAGATTATGGTGTAGACAATCAATTTCTTGTTTATCGAATATGCATAACTTGTGATTACATAGATGAATTGAAGCTTGCTGTTTTGAACAACAATTATTATGTGTCGAATCTTGTTCATTATGAGAGAAAATTAAAATTTAGTGAACATTCAATGCCCATGTGTTTATCTCTTATTGCACCATCTAGTGTGGACAATCTGCATCAAGATGTTGAAGTATGGAAGAATTTACACATCCTTTCACCTTTGCTAGATGAATTTGCTATTGCTCCTTCGAAATATGATAATATGGATGAACTTTGTTTGATTCCAAAAGTTGTAGATTTGCCCATATGTGCTACCACTGCAAGTTTACAACTTTGAGAGTTGAATTGCATAAATACTTCACTTATATTTGCAAAACTAGTTGCAATAATTGCTATGTGAGAAATTTTGTTTTGCTCATTAACATATATGATTATTCTTGGGGTACTAATACAATGCTCTTTTATGATCGCTGCTGTCGTCTAACATTAATTGTGCAACAACGAAGAATCATTAAAGCAGATGACATATACATATATCATGCATACACTTTGGCTTCTTTGTTACCCTATTTTCAGCTTATCAAAAGCCGAGGACGGCTTTGTTTTCAAGAAAGGGAGGATGATGAGGACATGACCTCTATGGATACAACCATATTTGCTATGTTTAATGTTCTAAGTATAAGAGCTCAAGACGCTTCACTTAAATTATAAGGTGAGCTCGTTTTTAGGAGTGTCTTTATATTATATGAACTATATGATGCTACCTAATGATGAAATATATATATGTGCAGCACCATGTCACTTTTGGTCCAAGAGAAGCAAGCAGTTTGAGCTGGACACGCTTTGGAATCAGTTCGGCCTCAGAATCAGCTGACAGCATCAACTTAAAACAGGCATAACTTTCTCATACGGTGTCCGTTTGAGGTCCACAAGTACTTGATTGAAAGCTTATTTCGTCCTCTTTCCAACGGATCTGGCCTCATCTTCAAATTCCTTCTGGACTGATCGCAATCATCAAAAGAAGACGTTATATCAATTGTTTGGGCCAATCTGGGCTTTGTAATCATACTGAACTCGGCCCATCTGCCATCGGGCCACTTGGGGGTGTGGTTACTGTTCATGTGAACAGTAACCCGCGAGTTTAATCCCACCCCGCTAGTTCTATTAGTTGTGTGGCTCCTCATCCCCTATTTAAGGAGGCCACACCCCCTCTAGTTTTCTTGGATTTTGTTTATGTTTAGTTTGCCTTCGTTGCAACTTGTATCTTTTGCGTGTGTCGACTAGACCACCCAATTAAGATCCTTATTCAGAATCCCAACTCAATTCAAATATTTCAATTCCTATTTGCAATTTCAGATTGCTTTATCTTGTTCTTGCGTGCTTCTTCGGTGTATGCAGGAATCGACCTTCGTGGTCAGGTCAACCGGGTATTCGTGCACGGTTGATAACGACTTGTCGAGCAGTTCAGCGATTGCGTGGTTTCGAGCCTTGCGTGTTCGTAGCCAGGATCGTGAGAGTTGAGCGACGCCTACCGAACTTATCGTTCTCATCGAAAGATCGGGCCAACAATCGGACCTTCGGGTTCATCAATTCTTCACTCCAGAGCAAAAGCCTGATTTTTTTTTTAATCCTGCTCAGCCCTTGAGCTTTCCAGATTCCAGATTCTCCTCTCAAGACAGCTTGCAGCGAGCACGGTGCGAAAAACCGCACTGTCGTGTGATGCAGATTCAAGGGATTGCTCAACATATATTCCCCCTCTTCAGGCTTTCACTATAAATACTGGCCAACTGGGGCTGTGCACTTCATACACCTCCATACGTTCAGAGCATACAAGTAGTACCAGAGCTCAGAAGCATCAGTACGTGGTGCTCGATCTTATTGCAGAACAGCAGAAGGGAGCACATCATGAGCTACTATGGAAGCAGCTCTTCTGGTAATTTTATCTTCTCCGTTAGCATCATGATCTAATATATGCACCATGGATGTCAAAGATCAATGCTGAATTCGATGTGGACGATGATCATTCAGGTGGTAGGAGCGGCCGGAGAGTTGACTACGGGAGGACCTATGTGGTGAGGCCAAAGGGACGTCACCAAGCCACCATTGTGTGGCTTCATGGCCTTGGTGACAATGGTGCAAGGTACTGCATGCTTCTTTCTCAAAATTTGCTTACTCAGATGATGCTCCTCCATGCAATACGCATGCTACCTTGTGCAAATGTAATAGGAACGCAAGAAACTACACACATATCAAGCAAAGAGGATAGTAGATTATCGGAATGTTGATTGATGCAAACGCTTTAGTCGCTTGCATCTTTTTGCTGGAAATTATTGAAGTGGCCTCCTTTTTGTATGTCCGTGCATGCATATATTCCTAGTATTGCCTTACTCAAAGTAAATAATTTCCTTGACCTACTGCACACCTAACAACCTTCTGAAGGACGTCGACAATGCTCTCACTTTTCACTCAGAGGTGGAGAGGAATGTCAAATACTTCTTGATGTGGGCTAATGACATATAAATATCGCAGAAATGTTTGGCTAGCTCATGCAAGATTCCTAATTTCCTACGCCCAGTCCGGGCAGAGCATGTAAAGAACACCATAGTTTATGATAAGGCATTACATTACAGTACGTGGTCTTGTCATCCACTACCATAGAGTTTTTTAAAGTTTAGTATGATCTTTGGGAGCAAAGCAGCTAAAAAGCAAGCCATAAATATTGCCTTTTAGTTCAGTAAGCAGTTTTCAGAATTACTTTTGTGAGTCTAGTACTCTTTTGTCAAGTTCAGCTGCAGATGTTCTCTGCCCACTCTTGTCCACCTGTATACTTTTCCAGTACCTTCAGGAACAGAAAAAAATGAGCAAATGGGCTAATCCACGTTACATTATTATTACTAGGCTAATTGTTAGTTTCTTACGATAAGCTAAGAAATTCAGGCTACCTGCTCAACTTGCTGCAAAAGTTTTGGTAGCGAACCATTCCCTCTCTTCAGTGTAAGTGTGCAACGTGTGTTGATCTGTAGTTCCAGATGTTCTTTTCTCCCCTCCTCTCTCGCCCATACATACTTTTAAACAGCACGTGCTGTTTATATAACGTGTTGCAATCTGTAAATTTTCAGAGAAGCTGAAATGGAATATCTTTAACTGTTGCTGCTGCAATGCTTTTCCTGATACAGCGAACTAATTTCTTTCCTTGTTTTTTTCCTTCTGTCCATTCTGCATGTTTCAGCTGGTCCCAGCTCCTGGATTCTCTTCCTTTGCCAAATGTAAGCATCGATACTTTGTACTTGAAACGCGCATACATAGACACAGATACACCTTGCCTTATTGGTATTCCCCACATTTGTAATTTCCATCAGATTAGTGTAGCTTATTCCCCAACTAACATACAGTAACAGCAGCCTCTCTCTGAACATTTGTAATCATCTTGAGAACATAGCTTATGTTGTTCAGTAGGTTGGGCAGATATAGCGATTGTTTTTACCGCAACCAAGTTTATTCACCATGAAGCTTGTGTTCATGTAGATCAAGTGGATATGTCCCACCGCAGCAACCCGGCCTGTCGCGGCTTTCGGTGGATTCCCTTGCACTGCGTGTGAGTTTCTTCAGAGTCTGAATTCTGAAAGCCTGAAACATAGGAGTGCTCCTTCACTCTGAAGCCTGAAAACGGCCTGATCACCATTTCGTGGAACTAAAACAGGGTTTGACGTGGAGGACACCTCGGTGGATGGTCGCGACGACATCGAGGGACTGGATGCTTCAGCTGCACACATTGCAAACCTACTGTCGTCCGAGCCGTCTGATGGTACAAACTTTGTTTTTTTGAACGATAGTCTGATGGTACAAACTTCAGGATCACAATGTTTAATCCTTAAGAGCTGCTAGGGTGCTAATAAGTGCTAAGCCTAGTATTTTTTTTTTCTCTCCCGAGAACACACAAGAGAACCGCTAAGCCTAGCCCAGTACTATTATGGTTTAATTTGTCGCTTTATTAGACTGTACCTCAATTTGGGACTGGTTAACCATAGCTAAACACATGTGTCAGACACATCTAACAGAACTACCAAGGAAGATGGACACGATCACGTTCTTCATATGCAATTGCAGATAATTAATTGATGCTGACGATTTGTGAATGCAGTGAAGCTTGGGATCGGCGGTTTCAGCATGGGTGGTGCGGCTGCCCTCCACTCCGCAGCATGCTATGCTCACGGCAAATTCACCAGCGGCGTTCCCTACCCAATCACGCTCAGCGCGGTCATCAGCTTAAGTGGCTGGCTCCCTTGCTCAAGGTCCAGCCTTGCCGTTCCTCTGCAGAAACCGATCTGTCAATTGCCAAACACCTGCTAGTGTTATCACTGATAATTGAAGTCCTAATGTTCTTGATGTGCTGATGTTTTCAGGACCCTGAGGGGCAAGATGGAGGGCTCACACATTGCTGCAAGGAGAGCTGCCTCCTTGCCCATCCTCCTCAGCCATGGAAGAGGTAACATGTGACTCGAGAAGAATTCATCGTGCTTGTCGATCGCTGGCCAGTACGTCAAACAAGTCGATCGTTCTGAATTCTGTGTGATTTTGCAGCGGACGAGGTTGTATCCTGCAGGAATGGTGAGAGATCAACCGAGATTCTGCAGTCCTCGGGGTTCTCATATCTGAACTTCAAGACCTACAATGGGTACAGTCGCATGCATGCATGCATGCACGCATACGCTTCACATGGCAACTTCACTTCTGATTTTTATCCCTAGATTGTAGCAACATTAACAGGAAAAGTTTCTGATGCTGCAGGCTTGGCCACTACACCATCCCTGAAGAAATGGACGACGTCTGCAAGTGGCTCGGCTCGAGGCTTGCCCTAGACCGATCTCGCTAATGGAAGGGTACTTGCGTGTGCAGCGCACAATGGCTTTCGTAGCAGCATATAGCAAGCAGTGTGCCAACTGTATAGAGGTGAAGGCTGGTTTGGTAGCTTGTAATACTACATGCTCTCTCCACAGTACATGTAATGCAGTGCATGTTTCATATTGTTAATAACAACGCCGTTGAGGCTTCCTGTTCATGCAATCATATTCCTACTACTTGTGCTATCACCACTGCAAAAATGTTAGCTTCACACATGATCAAAATTTTCCTAAAAATGTAAGAGATTCGGAAGCAGAAAACCTTGGCGAGAATATAGGTCTCATTCCATATAAGAATGAAGTGAAGCACCCTTCCGGGGACTCGTATGGATACCAACCAGTGCTGACAATTGTACCTATGTCAGTATATATTCTGAAGCAGATCAGTTTGATCAAGAGCTAGGTCCGCTGAAGCCACTGAGGCTACCGATATCACCATTGTGGACGCCAAGGTCTGAAGGATCATGGAATATGAAGTTACCACTGTGCTTTGAGATTTCATTACAAGGAACACTGGAACCTGGTTGTGTTTACAGTTGCATATTCGGCAGAAAGTGGCCATTGTCTTCAGGATGGTAAAGTCTCACGCTCTCTGCACAAAGGAGCATATCATCAGGGTTCCTTTTGAACAGGTTAGGAGAAATTTAACATATACTGAATTTACAATCTCTTCTCTTTACTAACTATGTCAGTGAATTGTGAAAGAGCAGAAACTTACTCAGATTCTCCGGCGTTTGTTTGGATCATAAGTGTCCTCATGTTGCGTGGGATTTTCCATTGGAATTGCTTCATTGGTTATGCCACTGGTACCAAGATCACCCCACTCTGGTTCAATGTAATCACCTGTTTTGTATAATGCAGGTTAGATAAAGATATAGCAAACGAACACAAATTACACAAGTGAAGAACAACGAGGGGCGCCTCCATGCTATTCCAAATAAACTGAGTACACACGATTTGATCAGATAAGGAATACAGAAAGAACAGAATCTGGTGTACTCACTACCTTTGATTCCAAAACTGTTACCGCACCCTTCGCACTGGCATTTGGCAGTGCACCCGACCTTGTTCTTCAAGACAAAAACCAACCATTTAGGCTTAGTAGTACAGTCATGAAAGAAGTATATACAGGTTCCAAAAAAATTAACACAAAAAAGTATACATAGAAAAGACATGCATGTATACACACACCTTGAAGCATTCACAATACATTTTGCTGCACTTGGACTTCTGGCATTTGCACCCCTTGGCATGCCACTGTTGCTCATCGCCCTGAAATGCACGAATGCAACGATTCAAGCGACTACAAACCACTATCGAAGTTAAAACAGCATGGACTTAACTGGCGTGCTCCAAGAAAGAAGAGACATGTATTACCGGCACCACATCAGAGCTCTGGTCATGGATTTGCATATAATCTTGAGCACCAACAATCTTGGGATCGAATGCGTTGGGTTTTTGCATCCGGATCAGGTCGACTTGCTCCTCTACCTCGTCCTCGTTGTCTTCAGTGTTCCGGCAGTCAACGCAAATGCAGTTCTCGGAGCAGAACCACATCGTACTGAAACACTTGCAATAGCTGCAGATAACGTATTATCAAGCAAAAATTAGATGCTGAACAGTAAGAACAATTAACATACTACGTAACTAATTAATTGAATGGATAGGATTCAGATCCATCAATGTATATGTGCATACTGCATACCGTTGGAGGCAGTGGGACTTGGCACAAGTGCAAGTTGGCCGCTCATCGTCTGACTCTGACATGCTTAGAGTAGAGAGTTGCGGAAGCAATTGAAACGTCAACAAGGAGGTTGTCGTCAAAGGACTGGAATGCAAGTGCGTGTTGAGAAGACAAAACATGTCCAAATAAAGTTTCCAAATATCACAATTTAATTTCTATCTACAGTTGCAAACAGTATGTATATATAATGTTTTGTCCCACACAGATACTATAACAACGAAATAGGCATGCTGGCAACTCGATCTGGACCCAATTGGGAACTAATAAACACAAAAAAGGAATATATAGCCGAAAATACTGAAATTCTAAAAGTTATTATTGGCAAGATGATAATCGCTACGCAGCAAACTAATGACTAACATTCAGAAATATTGCTTCTGTTACACTTATAAAAAGAGTCAGCCGGCAAGTAACTATCGTCCTTAGTGCTTTCCTGTGTTGGCTTGCTTGCATTAATTGTGCTATCAGCCTATCCAAAATCATTTGAGATGTGCCGTCAAATATCCCACTCATGTACCAGATCAATTTCGTTTGATAATGCATGCGCTCAATAGTACAATGGCATAGAAAACTAGAAACCGAACGCACTTTATTCTTAATTGATTCAGCTGGTCTCAGGGGCAAGTTTAATTATCTGGAGTAATCTGAGGACCACATCAACTATGTAACATAGCAGAGAGCAAGTGTATGTTACGAAGGGTAGCGGCATTGTCAGTGGCTCAATATATATAGGGAACTGGACGAATTTTTGGGAACAGCCAGATCAAAACCAGTACATGATTGAGGAGATAAATTGATTCAGACAGCCTTCGAATGTGTCAGACAACCAACACAATCTAGAACTAGCTTGACAGAGTGGCGATCTTGAAGAAGAATGTAATCACATATAGACTGCAATTCAAGAGGAGATACACACAATCTAGACGGTGTATACATGCTGCATCCATACGTGTACCGGTGTACATGGACAGCAAATTTGGCTGATGATACACGCTACGGCACCAGATAATGCATGGAAGCTTCATCTAATCGGAAACTGGGAGAAATCTAAACTTGAACATCCACTGTAGAATATGCAAAAGATACCGGAAATATAGTGCTATTTAGTAGAGGAGGAGGGGATGCTACTAATTAGCGAGGAAAGGTAAGGATGCATGCTCACACTTGCGGATGCGGGCGGAGGAGTACGAGGCGTCGGTTTCGTCAGCAGTTTGGCCGGGGTGCACGAAGAAGGCGCCGGCGGCGAGGGTCTGCCTGCGAGAGAGAGAGAGAGAGAGAGAGAGAGTGAGTTCGCCGGGGTTGCAAGACCCTAGCAGGAGGAGGAGGACGGGGAGAATGGGGAGGAAGAGTAGGTTAACTAGGACGTAACCGAATAGCCGCCGGTGTGGGAGGAGGAGACGTCGCCGGTGACGGGAATGGGGGGCTCGCGCGATGCCCCGGGACGCGATCGCACGTCACGGAGTTGCGGCTCCCCAAAAAGAAATCGCGTGGGTTTCAGATGGCTGCGATAGGCCTATAATGGGCTTTTACATGGGCCGTCTGGTTTTTGGGCTTTTACGTGGGCGTTTAATTCAGAAAACGAAAGAATAGTTAGGACGTAATCACGGTTGACGTCCGCCATGGTACATCCCAGAGACGATTGCCAGCCAACAACCGGGTGACACGTGTCCCCATGAACCGGTCAACCAGTGCGCTCCCCCCTCAAACCCACCCACTTACAAACGGGGCCACACCTCGTGTCCCCTCGACTCTCCACCAGAGAAAACGCTCGCACCCGACTCACCTGACCTCCGCCGGCTCCGTCCAAGTGGCGCCCTCCTCTTCACCACCTCTCCTCCCTCTTCTACGCGGCGACGGTTCATGTCGGTCGATTCGGTTTTGCGGGAGCAAGGAATCTCTCCTCTTCATTGGCACTGTGGCAAGTACGACAGAAACAGTGAAGGTAGCGACTTCACTGCATCAAAAACACTATAGCAAGACGTATTGGCTCACTTTCGACTCACTTTTATCAAGTCTATTGGGTTGTCCAACTTCCTGATCTCAACCCTCAACTTTTCACCAAAACCATTAGCGATCAGCCAATACTCTTTTCCAGAATGTATAAACATTTTTTGTGACAAAGCTACTTATATAACTATTATTTTATGTAACTTGGCAAGATGAATATGGCCTACAAGAGTTAGGTGGGTTTGTATGTGGGGTGATAGGATATAATTAAACATCATGGCATTCAAAAGTATTCTTTGAATAAAGAAGTAATTGGCACAAACACAGTAATGAAAGTAATAATATAAATACATGAAATATAGACTCAAAATGATCAAATGAATGCGACTTGCCTCCTTGCACAAAGTCTTCTAACAATTCGTTTTGCTTGGTATCTTTCGGAGCTTTGTCATCAAAGTTGTGACCTAACGCAAAAATAAATAGAATAATCCAAATAAAATTCGGCTCGACAAGGAATGAGCTGAGAACAACAAACAAGTAAAAAAAAATTCAGAAAAGAAACATAAAGGAAGGTGGTGTGGGATGGTAGGAATTTATTTGGTGCAAAATTTGGCGAAACGGAGTTGAGAAATGGATTCACGAGGTCAAAACGATCAAAAGAGTATAAAATGTCGAATTAGGGTTTTGGGGTGAAAAGTGTCGGATAATGAATAGTATTGTTTTTACTATTCATGGACAAAAAATGGTTAGCGCACAGTAATTAAATTCACTGTTTTCGGGTGTGAATAGCACACGTCTTACTGTTGTCAGTTTATGAACAGTAACTATGTCTACGGTTTACTTATTGTGAATAGTGTTGACAGTGATGAACAATAATTACCGTGTATAGTGATGAATAGTATTGGGCTTAAAGGATGAATAATGCTTGGGCTAAAATGAATAGTGTTTGGGCCTGGAAGAATGAACAGTAAAAGGCCAGCCCACTTAACTTGTTAGGCCCAGAGGCCATTTCGACTGTTACTGTGCGCGGCTCGGCTCTTTTCCAAGCGAGCTGGAGCTCGCTCGCTACAGTGCGGCCGAGCAGAGAAATGCGCAGCGGCGGTGATTGTGACAGCGGGAGTGAGTGGTGTAGGGAGCTTCAAGGAGGCGCGAGCAACCCATTTTGTGGATTTACCCGGCCAGAGGTGGTTCGGCGAGGTGCGCGTGGCGGTGGAGGCACACGGCCGAGGCAGGTGCATGGCGTGGTGGTGCTCCATCCAAAATCCGACCAAGGTGAGTGGTGATTGAGTATCAGTGGGGTGATAGGAGCTCGGGGGTGGTTGCGGCTAAGTTTGGGGAGCTCCGAGGTGGGCTGTCCACAGTGGTCGTGAGCGGTGTGGTGGGGAGTGGCGGTGCCGGCGAGACTCTGGTGGGGACAGTGGTGGGGAGTTTAGGAGAAAGAGTTAGGGAGGTGAGGTGGAGCTTACTGTGGGGTTGATTTGGTGATTGGGTGGACGGAGGCGGTGAATTAGTGTCGGGCTCGCCGAGGAAGAAGAACAGGGCGGCGAGGTTTCTTGAAATTCGGTCGGCTCCGGAGGGGAATGGGTGATGGGGAGTTGTTGGGTTGGGAGATGAAGAATAAGGCGCACAAGGTGGCCTTATATAGCCTTGAGAGGCGGTGGGAGCAGGAGCCGGGCACGGCGCGAGCGGTGCGTGGGCGGCGAGGTGGTTGGCCGCGCGTGATTGGCGCCGGGGAAAGGGGGAAGACCGGCGGCAAGGTGGCGGGGTGAGGTGGCGCGGAAAGGCGGTGGAAGCTAGTAGAGGTAGTGCGTGGCGCGGAGCTGGCGGCTGACGAAAGCGGCGACGGGGATGATGGTGCAGTGGCGGTGACACATGGGGAAGAAGGAGGTAGGGGAGAGGCGCGTCGACAAAAATGCACCTTCAGGCAAGGAGAACGGAATTGCCGAAAAGGGAAAGCGGGAATTGGTTTGATTCTTCTACTAGAAGATACTACAAAGTGATGTTGTGGACTTGGGTTTAATAGCTCGATGATGATTATTGTCATGTTATGAAATTGAATTGGTAACTAGAATCAAACTTGAGCCAAATTGGATTGCTTATTGTTGTCAGTTTCATCTAGCAGTCCTGATGTATTTTTGTTGTTACTAAATAGAACTTGATCATTTGTGTTCTGCGATATTACTGATCCTCTGTTATCACATTGGCTTAATTGCTTAAGTTAGTGATTTTTTGTAGTGTCAGATGATCAATACTTTGTTTGTCGAAAATCCAATGTGTTGATATAGTGTTTCTTTTGCGTTGTTAATCACATGATCCTTTGTTGACTAAAAGTATAATTTGTTGTTTTGAGATAGTACTTGACATATTAGTAAAGCAATAAATTTTGAGCTCAAAGTCTGATTTAGTGTTATCATATTTATTTAATGAAGAATATTGACATTTGTAGCGAGAAGGCCAAGATTAAATCTTGTGCAACTCTACATCTTAGAGCAATAAATAAACAATTAAATCTGAGCATTATGCTGATTTTAGTTGTCCACATGTTCTATGTTTTGAGCATATTATCATGTTTAAATGATATAGAGGATATATATATATATATATATATATATATATATATACGCCCGTTTCGTACTCCTGGGAGTATGTACTTCCACTTCCAATATACCACTTAAACACACATATTATACTTTTTTATCACTTTTAGTATACTTAAATACCAATTATAATATACTCCAATACAACTTGATTGAAAAAATTTCATTGGAGCCCTTTGTTTTTTGCTATATACCCTTTTTCATATATAAAAGAAGTATATACACAAATTAAAGAAGCCCTTTGTACGATCCGAAGGGGTAGCCACTCTACAAGGCGCGGGAGTGCTCATTCTTGAACGACTAGGTCACCTGCCGGAGGAACGGCCAGCTGGACTCCGGCTACGAGCACTGGAGGTGGCGGCCCCAGGGGTGCAGCGGCGCTACCAGGTTGGTGCTTCTCTGCCTCTGCAAGCAGCTAGTCAAGCATTTCTTTTCCTCACAAAAATGATTTTTTTTGTTGTGTTTGATTCTTGAATCTAGAATTTTGAAATGTGCATGTGCACCTTTATGCATATGATCAGCATGAGTAATGGCTAAATGAGCAGCCCGTGCAAGTGACAGGGCACGTTCTTTGATAGAAAAAGGTGGCGAAAGAATAGAGTTACGATGTTAAAACTCTTCTACGATATACTTAATTAAATACGGGTTGTCTATCCTCTTTGATTTAAGGATGGGACTAGCGCTTGGACCTACGGTCCAAGCGCTAGCGCCGTACGTAGCTTTGGGGCATTGGATTTTGGAACACAGCGTTGCAACCA
This sequence comes from Ampelocalamus luodianensis, assembly GCA_036346255.1. Taxonomy (NCBI): domain Eukaryota; kingdom Viridiplantae; phylum Streptophyta; class Magnoliopsida; order Poales; family Poaceae; genus Ampelocalamus; species Ampelocalamus luodianensis. The sequence goes on from CM070626.1 coordinate 877,703, forward strand.
TCCATCTAGAGCAAGCGAACATCCTCCCGGTCCGAGCGCAGTAGCAGGGGTGAGCCAAGGAGGCCGGTGGCCGGAGGTTGAGCCGGCCGGGCACGGTGCAGGAGCTGAGGGAGCGCAGGGGCGCAGGGAGCCAAACATCACCGTGAAAAACATCATCTCAAAAACATCCAGAAATAAAAAACAAAGCATTTGAAAAAAAAAACAACACATTGAAAAAATTACAACATCGCCGTTAGTAGTATGCAACATCACCGTGAATAGCATGCAACACTTTTGTTCTACAAATGCAATATTTTTTCTATAGATGCAATATTTTTTTCTCTACATATGTAACATCTCAAAGAACAATATACAACATTATTCTCAACGGAATGCAATATTATTCTCAACGGGCCGCAACATCAAAACAATTCACTAGTTTTGCAACAAAAATCAGAACAAAAAGAAGGGGAAAAGGAAGGGGACGAGCCATCCAAGAACATGGAGGGAGCAGAGGTAGTCGCGCGTGGGCAAAGGCGAGCAGAACACGCTGCCCGTGCCCGTTCACCTTGTTGTGCCTGTCCTTCCTGCCACCTTCCTGCACCTAGCCGCGCCAGCCTTCTTGCTCGGCATCCCGGCACTGTCGGCGGCTCTAGGCAGCTTGGTGAGGCACGGGAAGCCGACGGCAAGGTGGTGCGCTGGAGCGGTGGCCGGGAAGGCTGCCGGCGGTGGTGGCCGGATCCGACTCGACTTGAAGTAGAAGAGGGGAGCTGGAGAGGAGCTCTTGTGGAGGAAGATGAAGGAGAGGTTGAGATATGGAGAAAAGAAGAGTGATCGTGAGAAAGGAAGAAAGAGAGATGAAGAAGGTGAAACGAGGCAGCGTAGGTGGGGAAAAAGAGAGTGGAGTGGGTGACGCTAATAAATGAAGGTACGACGGAACGGACGCACAACCCAAAACGTTTCCCTGTATTGAATGGTTTAGATTAGTTAGGATTTAGTTATACTATATCTGGTAGTATGAGTAGTAGAATATCGAGGGGTGTAATTATAATTGCTCATATGAGAATTAATCACATGCAGCAAAAGTAATATTTTCAACCCTAATTAGAAAAGTCTGTAATGCCCTTACAAAAAATATAAATATATAGAAAAATCTATTATACCATTAACAAATCAACAGACAAATTTAATTTATACTACTATCATATACTAGTACTAGTTGAATGTACCATAAAATTTTTCATCATGACCTAGACCTACGTGCAACTCTTTCCGAGATGCACGATCTCCAAAGTCAAGAGGAACTTTGCGGAGGACGAGGTCGCGATCGCGTACCTGAACATCACCTGGCTGTCGGAGTTCCGACGCGACACGCATCCACGATGAAGCTACTGACCATGGAGCAAAGGAGGCAGCCGGGTTTGTATGCTGATTGCAGCCACTAGTGCCTGCCGGGAGTTCCTGATACTTGGAACGTGCTACTGTTTGCCTCTAGACCTGTTCAAATATCGGGCCGAGGGCCGAGCCGGGCTTCAGGCTGAGCCTGTAAAAGCCTGATAATAAAACACCGAGCCCGAGCCCGAAATAAGGCCCAGCTCCAGTGCATTTTCCAGGCCCAAGCCCGCCCGACACAAAATCCCGAAGTATGAAGCCCAGCCCGAAGCCCAGTGGTCATACAGATTACAACAGAATGCCAGATTGAAGCAATGAACATTGTCCATCCATGTCACCTTGTGGCTTGTGTACATACAGAGTTACAGATGACCAGCTAGTCTTCCATGATACATTGATACTCAAGTCAGAACAACACATTACAACCAATTTAATTCTAATACTTCTCCACAACCAGTAACAACTAACAACATAATTCATAGTTTTAAATGTACATTGCACAACAAAAAAAATAGAGCCAAGTTCAAGACATTAGTTATAATGTTACATAGCCAAATTCATAACACAATGCATGTGACAAAATGCATGCTAATAAATAGTAACAATTAACAACTAGTCCAGTTAGTCACAACTCGAAAAACATCCATAGTCCATATTCCAGAAGACAAGAACTCCATAGCGGGAGGACTTACAGCCTTGGGGGGAGCGCCGCCGGGGGGAGCACCGAGCGGGGGAGGCAGCGGGGAGCACCGAGCGGGGAGAACCACCTGGGGCGAGCGAGGGGAGAACCACCTGGGGGCGCGGAGCACCGGGTGAAGCGCCGAGCGAGGGGGAGAACCACCTTGGGGAGCGCTGGGGAAAAGCATCGAGCGAGGGGGAGCACCGCCTGGGGGCGCTGGGAAAAGCATCGAGCGAGGACCGCACTGGGGCGCCGGTGGGACACCGCGCGGGAGCGCGAGCGGCAGACCGAGCGAGGGAAGCGCCGCTGGAGGAGCGAGAGCCACGAGGGGGAGCGTCGTCTGGGGGGATCGGGAGATGGGGAGAGCTCCCTGCTAGGGTTGGGACTGGGAGATGGGGATTGGGGAGAGCGCCTTATGGGCCTGGGCGCCTCCGCACCTGGCCTTATGGCTTATGGCCTATGGGTGTGGGTGTGGCTAGCAGTGGCTCGGGCCGGGCCTGAAAATTATTTCAGACTTACCTAACAGGCCTAAGCTCGGCCCGAGGTAAAAGCTCGGCCCAACCCAGAAAAAACATGTCGGGCTCGGGCCAGGTCGCCCATGAATAGGTCTATTTGCCTCCTGGATGAGGTCTCTCCCCAATGTGCCATTGTTAGGATAGAATCTCTCACTCACTCTCCATCTTTGTTGTATTTTGCCTAGAGTGAGCTTCGCCAGAGAAAAACAAGAATAGAAGACCACACGAACGATGTACTTATACTATTTATGAGGAGCGCTTTAGTACTCGGGAAAAAGAAAAGAAAATTCACGTATCTTGAAACACCTAGGGGTGTCAACGGATCGAATACGAATCGAATAGTGATCTTCTCGTATTCGTATTTTCTAAATGAATACGAATTTTAATATTGTCGAATCCGAATCGAATACTTACTCAATTCAGTTGGATTCGAATATCCTTGTAACTTACGTAATTGCAAGATATTTATGATTCTTTATCCTCGTACATAGCACACCTAATCATTCTAGTTTATCTATTTCACCAGAAAATATGAATTCATATTAAACTAAAAATACTCATCCAACTAATTAGCCATACTGCAAAAAAATATGTATACTATTTTATCGAATTTGAATATGAATACGAATAGTGCAGATAAAATAATATTTCGGATGGCAAAAAGTTCATGTCATATTTGTATCCATATTTTTTTATGCGAATGCAAATACAAATACGAATGGGAGAGAAATTGTTAATCGGATGAAAAAAAATCTAAATCATATCCGCTACGAACCGAATTCGGATTCAATTGACACTCTAGAAGCACCCCTCAAGGTTATTAGTGGTGAAGCACGAGGTTGTTTACTTATCCCCTTTGAGATTACGAGATTGTTTGTTTGGCTCAGTTGGCGTGGGAGCAGTTGAGCCACCCAGCCCACCTGTGATCGAGTCCCTCGGGCAGCCTACTGTAGGTAGCACTATAAGCTGAGGTATCGTGGTGATACTGTAGCTGTGTATTGTAAATGATACTGTTGCTGGTTTTACTAATTGAAATCGGGGGAGATAAGCACCCCTTTAATTTTTTTAAAAAAACAGCAGTCCCGCACTACCTATCTAGATGGGAACAGGATGTAGGGACAATAAAATACTACTCTCTGATCAACGGGATTTAGTCTCTGTCTCTCCTATTTAGTACCCCCATTATCACCAAGAACGTGATTGTAAAGTTTTAGCTCCTGTATGTCTATCTGAAGGAATCAAACTAGACATTTGAGAATTTTGTTTGGGCATCGCACGCACCAGTGGTCTAGTGGTAGAATAGTACCCTGCCACGGTACAGACCCGGGTTCGATTCCCGGCTGGTGCATTTTTTGTATTTCTTTTTGAATGTCTGTGTGGGCCAAACGGTAAGAAGTAAACAAGCTTCATCTCCACGTGGGCTAGATGTGGCGAGCACGGGACTGTTAGCTTTGCTCATGGTCCGGCGCTGTAGTTGGTCCCAGCCGGCATGACTCGACGAGATGTATCGTGCTTGAGTCGTAATCTCAGCTCGACATGAATGGACGTCTGAGGAGACATCGGAGGTGACGGGTTGAGGAGGAAGAAGTCGTTTAGTTGGTTGCTGTTGGGTTTATAGTGCCTCGGTCGGTCCGGGGCGGCCCAAAAGATTGGAGTGCCGTGTCTAGGCTTGGACCCATGCCGGCATGGGCCGTGCTGGGCCAGGCCGTCATTTGCCACCTCTACCGTGGGCTAACAAACATTGGCAATCTAAGGTCATCCACTCACCATTTCTCATCCTCTCGTCTTCAGTGCGGCTGCTTCCCTTCCCTTCCCTTCCCTTCCCCTGGTCTGGTTGGTTCATGCTGCTCTCTGCCGATTCTTGCTCAGAAAACCCCCCCTTCCCGTAAGCGATTCAGCAAAAATGTCACCCGTAACCCAAAACTCAACCATGGCGGCCGCTGTTCATTGTGCTAGGTAATGTCCGCCACTAAACATTTTTTTCGTGAATTTTCTTTCTCGTTCACCTATGTGTATTAGACTTCAGAGTGTTCCGGGGAAATGCGCTTTGTTCAAATCAAGAACGCATGGTACGCATCTATCAGAGTATCATATTGACCTATAACACGAAGCAAAATGTACATATTTCCTCTATATGTTGTCTTGTTCGGTTGTTTGGAACTGCCACATTAACGCAGCCAGGAAATCGTATAAGCCGTTTGTATTTGATATTGCAAGTGAAGTATTTGTTAATTCATAGAACACCGATGTTGTTGTATTCAGTGGCGGATACAATAAAATATGGATGGTAATTTTATTACATTATTTTTAAAATATATACTTATATTTTATTTGAAAAAATTGCACTATAGGTCACTGAACTTGCGACGTTGACACACTTAACTTTTTGAACTTGTATTTTACTTTCTCATCCCGTGAACTTTGTGAGATTGTGTCACTTATCTCCCTAAACTTGCGTTGAAGCGAAGTTCATCGGATACGATACCAGCGACTTCGTCCCCTCCGAGTTCGGTGGACTCGTCGCCGCCTTGTTCTGGTCGTGTTCATCGTCCCCGTCACCTCACGATGAGAAAAATGGATTCTTCGGGCCCGGGAACGCACCGTGCTTGCGTCTTCGCCGGAGCTCCACCGTCGTAGCTTGCCGCTACCCTCGCTCTTGCCTCCTCTAAGTCGTTCGTGAGAGAGAAGTATATTCCCAGTGCTAGAGCAGGGGCACAATACTCTCTCTTACAGTGATTTGTCAGTTTAGCCTTTCTGTTAGCAAATGACCAAATATACTTCGTGCAGGGTGAGTAGCTTTTTCTCTAGCACTGGAATGTACTTCTCTCTCTCACGACCGACTCAGAGGAGGCAAGGGCGAGGACGACAACAAGCTACGATGGTAGAGCTCGTCGAAGACGCAAGCACGGTGCATTCCCGGGTCCGAAGAATATATTTTTGTCGGTGTGAGGTGACGGGGACGATGAACACGACCGGAACAGGGCGACGATGAGTCCACCGTACTCAGAGGGGACGAAGTCGCCAACATCGCATCCGACAAACTTCGCTTCAACGTAAGTTCAAATAGTTAAGTGACACAACTCATAAGTTCAGAGACCTACGGTGCAATTGTATCATTTTATTTTATAAAAAAACTAACGATAAAGTCACATCTCAAAACTATTACAACTTAATGTAGAGCACATTTTTTCTTAAATAGATATTAAGTTTAAAACTCTTATATATTTTGATTATCTACATTGCCATATGAAAAGTGATAAATGGTACCTACGTATACCTTGTGTAGAGTAAATGATGATTTAGTTTTCATATACCTACACAAGAGTAGTAAATACTTCAAGTTTTTTTAACATGTGTTGCCTCTATTATTTATTTACATGGGCGAGCTTAGCAGGAGGATCGTTGGCGGTGGGATTGACCACCGATGATGGTAGATCGAGCGGTGGCACAGATAGAAGCAGCGGTGGCGGTGAGTGGCTTGAGGAAGGGGGCGACGACAGAGTTGAGGATATGAGAGGTGACATCGGTGAGAGAGAGACGAGCCGTTGGATCGAGGGTGACACTCAGTAGGGGTAGGAGAGAAGGAGATGGTCAGGGGGAGTGGGGTAGTGTAGAGCCAAAAATGATATTTTAATGAGCAAAATATCTATGAGGAGAGAACCATCAAAGTTTAGTATATTTCTGAAAGACACAAAAACAGTGTATTGAAGCAAACACTACAGGAAAAAATTGCTCAGCAATATTATAAAGATGCACAAATTAAAAAATAATATCCAATATAAAGATAACAGGTACACGCAGCGACGTTATTTTATAACTGTAGCCAATTTTGCCTGCCTGTCACTACACCTTCCTGAACACAAGGCCCAAGCCCAACTTCTCGTTGCCCCCAACCCCAACTAGCACCGGCCAAGCCATCCATAGTCCATCCTCAGCCTCATCCCCCAACTCATCTCCTCCTCTCAGTCCTCCCGCCGCGCCGGCCGCCGGCCGTCACCACCGCGCCTCCACTCCGTCCCCCTTCCTCCTCCCGGACGACCATGACCTCGGCGGCGAAAGCGGCGAGAGATCGGCTCTGACCGCAAACGCGCCGTCGAGACCTCCTCGACGCCGCCGCCTAACCACCTGGACCGCCTGTCCTCTCTCCCCGCCGACCGGGAGACCTCCGCTGAGACCTCCAGTGCCTCCACCCCCTTCTCCTCTAGGACCGACGTCGTTGCCAGTCGCCACCATGGAGTCAAGAACCACCGGCTGCCGCCGCCTCCTCCTTCCGCATGGCCGGACCGCGATGCTCTTCCATGCCGCCGGATCTGAGTATGTATGACCCACGTGTTCCTTGCACTGTGCCAATCATGTGTAATGTTGTCCTGTTGTCGAGCTTGGACGAGCCGAGCTGGAGCTCGTTCGAGCTTTGCCCAGCTCCAAGCTCGAGGCCCCACGTTAGGTCCGCCCCTGGTTGTATTACAGTAACACGAGTTCTCTAAAAAAGAGCAGTATCCTTACTCATTGTTCAGCTCTCTTTTAGTTATTTTGTTCAGATGCTTAGTTTTAAGTCATGCCCTCTCTTCTTCTATGGACGCTGTACTTGCAAATATCTTGACATTATTTCAGCTTCATACAACTGGGGGCCCTCTTACTGAATTTCATTGATAAAACAGTCCGGGACAAGGAGCATAACTGATTAATTAGTCATTTCCTTTTATCTTCCTGCTTACATGCTGTTTTCTGCTAGTCAACATTCAGTTTGCTAACTCAAATTGTGCATGCAGGGCAAGCGCGCCTTTGATGACCTTTGAGTGTGGTGCTAGCACTTCTTCAAAAATCAAATTCTTGTGTTATAAGTACTGTGCACCGTTGGAGCCAATTCTACTACAGAAAAAATTTCGAGAACCCAATCAATTAATTCGATACCGAGAATTCATTTTGCCCCAGTCATCCTTGAAACAACAAGCTTGCAAACAGTTGGCCCACGTCATGGATGAACAATGGTCCCATCATTCTTCCTGCTCACTCACATTTTCAAGAGCACAGCCATCTACAAAAAAGAGCGATACGACGACGCAAGTGGAAGATCATCAACCTCATCAGCCATCAAATCTGGAAGGTGATGCTTATCTCACTGGTTTGTCGAAAAAAGAAATTGAAAGAAGACAGAAGATTGGTGCAGCAAACAAGGGGAAGGTTCCCTGGACAAAAGGAAGGGAATTAAGCAAAGGTATGAACGAGCTTCCGCTGACATTTTTTGCCTCATTAGTTTTACTGTTGAATGAGGAGTAAGCCATTCTCTTGTAGAGCATAAGCAGCTCATCAAGCAACGAACTATCGAGGCTCTGAAAGATCCCAAGGTGATGTCATGTAAGAAACCTTCACATGCCGCTCTTGCATCTGCGAAAGAGCTACTTGGCTATGGATTGTGAACTATCTGGGGAAATTTAATTCAGTTGTTTCCCTTTCCTTTTCTAATCCCAGGTTAGGAAGAAAATGCTAGGGCATCGTCAATTACATAGGTAAATCCATATTTGTGTTATATAATTTGATGTACAGTTATCCAGCTTTGCAAATTCTGAAACCAGTTATGGTTCATCATATTTCAGACAAGTGAGCAAAGACAAAATAAGTGCTGCATTGAGAAAGATTTGGGAGAGGCGAATAGTTTCTGTAAATTCAAGACAGAAGGTTCTTCGGATATGGTCAAATAATATTGCAGAAGCAGCAAAAGAAGGTGACCACAACCAAGATAAGTTGGATTGGGACAGCTATGACAAGATAAAGTCTGAGATGATATGTATGTTCCTGTGGAACAAGGAGAGGGAAAGAATAATTAAGAAGCTTAAAAAGGCAGTGGCGAAAATGGTTGCCAAGAAGCTTCAAGCGGCAGAGAGAAGGAAACTACAGTCTAGAGGGACAAAGATACTGGCTAGAGGGACAAAGATACAGGCTAGAGGGACAAAGAAGTCGAAACCTGAGAAATTGGTGCTACAAAAATCAGATGCTCAGCCGACACAGGTGGTGGTATCTACAAGACCAAAGCTTAAGGAGAGACTAACCAAGGTAATGGCCATATCCTACAGTTGATTGCATTGCATGAAGCTTGATTGAGCCTATATATGCAGACATTTACATCCTATTATTATTAAGGCTTTTAGGCTCATTATTTTTGCAGCACTTTGTTTATGGAGCTAGTCAGTAACGTATTCTGAATTTCTGTTTCGATAAAAAAGCTTCATTTAATGTCATAATTATTTAAATCGATTTCGTTTTCTAGAAAAGGTTGTGAATGTAGATCCCATTCATTGTTCGGCCTTGTTTCTTGCACCCATTGAGATACGTTGCTATACTGTTCTCTTCCCATTCACTTTAGCTATGATCTGGCATTAACTCAAGTTCTAATTCTATCTTCATGATTGAAGTGGCATGAACGCAAAAAGGAACTCGAAACCGTGATAAGTTTACGATCAAGGCAAGGAGGAGGGTTGCGAAATCCAGCAGTAAAGCGAAGAACAGCAGAAAGACGCGCAGAAGTGGACTTGGTGGATGAGCTTGAGGTTCCCTCTGCAGGCCGGCTGAAGGGGATTCACTTATCTTGCAAGGACGGGCTTCCCTGCGCTGACACTTGACCTGAGCTGTTGAGCACAGGGTACCGTGCGCGATAAGCATGGCATGACATTACTCTTGGTTGAGAATGACCAACTCGTGTAATTGTGTCAATCTGATGCCTTGTTTCCAGTGGCTCATGTCGATGGAGTGATACTTACCAGACTTGAATTTTGCATTGTCGTTTGGGGTTTTAACTTTTAAGTACCATGGGTACATTCTTTGCTAATGTAAGCTTTGCTTCGTTGATTGGTGACCCTAATAAGATTATCTTGATATATGAATATGATTCAGTTGCGTTTTTGCCAGAATTGAGTAGCCAAAAAATTCAATAGATTTATTTCCGCTGATCATTGGTGGTAACTAGGATACGAAGGCAGCGTCTAGGCCCGGCCCGGCCCAGCCCACTTATGCTTTCTTTCGCAGGATGCAATCCACTCCCGCACGCAGCCAACCACAACCGTACGGGCCCAGCCCATTTTCCGCACTCGACGCCGACGCGGGCCCAAATCCAATCCTCAACCGGTCTCACTCGCTCACTCCTGTCACGCACGGCTCACGTGAGACCAAAATCCGAATCCCCGTACCGCAACCTCACGCTCACCGGCGCACGGCTTACGCCAGGCGGCGGCGTGGGTGACGGCGATCGGCGGTAGGCGGGTACAGAGTGGTCGGGAGCTGGTGTGGAGGCGCACAGGCCACAGGGCGACCGGGCGCGACGGGAGACGGGCGACGAGGAACGGCCGAACGACGGGCGACTGACTGGTGACATCCTCAATTCGGCATTTCCTCAGATTCATTAGCGTGTTCTTCTTTCGGTTTAGGAAATTAGAACGCACTGGCAGTTTGACGGCAGCATGTGGCGCCGTCGTGCACTCGTGCGGGAGGCCTGCGGTGGATAGGCGTGGGGAAATGGGCGATTTGATTGCTGGATCATAGTGATTTACTACTACTGATTGGAAATGGTGAATTGATGTGTAGTACTCCATTACTGTCGATGAGAGTACAACTAATTTATGCTAGTATTAACTTTCTGTTCGTCTAAAAAAAGTATTAACTTTCTTTTTAAGTTGTGCGCATTGCATGAGCTGGCCAATGCTGATATCCTTGGCCAATTAGATGTTCAGATTTGCATTTGCACGCCCAATTTAGTAGTGTAGATCCTTAGCTAGTTAGCTATATCTGCCCATTCATTCAAGTCATATGGCTTAGTTTCGTTTTTTAAGGAAAAAAAAACCGTTGCTGTGACATAAAATCTTATTGAACCCTTATTATGATGCATATCAAGTCTTATTGCACGTACCAACATGGGAAGTTGGGAACTGTGGTCTGCGGTGCTTAACACATTGTTGTATGTCTATCTAGGTCAAGCTATTACATTTGTACACTCGGCTTAAGAAATTGGTCATTCTTAGAATGAAGTCTAAAACTAATGGGAGCATACAGAAGGCAGGAAAAGTTAATCATGTCCAAGGAGGAGGACCAAATTGGGTGGTTGTTGCAGGAGGAGTTTTGCTTAGCACACTTTCAGTCAGACTTGCGGGCAAATTGAAGCAAATATTTTATACGAAGCAGCGAAATGGCACTTCCAAAGGTCTAATGTTCCCATTTGCAGTGTTAACCTCGACGCCTTTTCCATATTCTTCATATGCTGACTGCTGACAATTGCAGCGAAAAGAAGGCCTGGAGCTTGTGAGCTGCACTCAAATGTCTACCGGTTTAGTGACCAAACTAGCTGCTACTGCTGTATGTCAGGTGCCTTTTCTCTAACCCAAACTCTTGGAATTGTAGCTAATTGTTGGGAAAAAAAGTTACCACTTAAACATTTTCAATCCATGATTTGAGAACACACTTTGTCTTTATTTTCTCAGTGGCTTTAAATTTCCGAGAAGAGAGAAATCATGATCATAAGACTATTATGTCCAGTGTTCCCCTAGGTGCCGCCTAGGTGCTAGGCGCAGCCCAGCCGCCGCTATTCAGGTTGAATCAACACCTTAGGCGCTCGGCCCGCCTGGGCGGTCAACGCTTGTCCAAGGCGGACACAGGCGGGCAAGGCGTGGTGGCAGCACGTGGGAGAAAAGAAGGGGGGAGGGGGAGGATGGCACCTTCGTCGCCGTCGTCAATCCAGTCGTAGTCGCCGCTAGATCTCTCCGCCGCTGCCATCGCCGTTGTCGCGGGGAGGTCGGCAGCGGCATGGGAGGCTGCCGGAGACAGCGGATCTGGGCGGTGGCAGCCAGCCCGGAGAGGGAGGGGGGCGGCCGAGAGCCCGAGAGGGAGAGAGAGAGAGCTGCGAGTGAGGGAGAGAGAGAGATAACTAGATATTTGTTTAGATTGGACAGCCGAGATTGTTTTAGATTGGACGGCCGAGATTATTTTAGATCAGACCAGCCCAGCAGCCAGCTCCTTCTTCTCCCCCCTCGCCTCCTTCTTGTTCTCCCCTCGCCTCCTTCCCCGTCGCCACCGCCTCCACGCCGCGCTGCCTCTCACCGCTGCTCCCCCTCGCCTCTGCTCAACTCGCCTCGGCGCGCTCGCCTCTGCTCCCTTCGCGCGCTCGCCTCCGCCTGAGTCGGCCGCCTAGGCGCCCTAGGCACTTGGCACCGGTCCACCGCCCGACTAGCGCCTAGCTGAACATTGATTATGTCATATGGTCAGCTATCCAAAATTTAGGAAGTACCAATATACTGTCTACCAAATATATAATATGCTATTTGCAAAGCTAGTAGATAGTACTACATCTATACTTGTTACATCGATATCAAGTGTGCTAAGCTTCTAGCTTAGTTGGAAATGATATGCATAGTTTAAACAAACAAGTTCTCAAAGCATAGGGGTGGGAGAGGGTTGGGTGGATAGGATTTTTTTTCCTTTTATGAATATATGGCTTGTGAAATTGGGAAGAGTGAGCATAGGTTGCTAATGCACAGTTGTAGAGAAACCCACCTCCCTAGAAATGATAGGAATAGTTCCGAGGCTCTCCTAGAGTTTAGGTTGCCACTTATCATTGGCATTCTGTGGTAACCAGCCAAATGGGTTGCTGCCTGGCTGAGACATCTATCTAGGAGTATCTGATTTGCAGCGAGTTAAGGGCATCTTAGAGTGGTTTTAAAACAGGTGTGTTACTTGTGTAGTTGCTCATAGATCATAGTTATTGAGTATTATTAACCAAAACAAGGAGAAAAAATACAGCTCGCTGGATTTTGGTGGTGCCTCCTGAAACCCACTGGATGCTTGCTGAGTTCAAGCATCAAATGATATGCAGTTTGGTTTAACGGCTTGACACCAAATAAACTTAGCTTGTTTTTTTACCATCTGCAGCTAATAACCGGTACATGCTACTTGGTGTAAACCTGCATTCTCCTTTGTTTATCTTCCTTCATCAGTATGTTGTCTTGTAAAGCACACCATTTATTTGGGTTGGCTAGTTTTGTGACAGGCTGACAGCTTTGCATGATTCATATGAGTAGAGTTATCCTTAATTCCTTATCATCACCTCACGTTAAACTTCCTCACCGAGCACAGGGATGTACAAAAATAGTTTTGATCATTAGATTTTTGCATTTGTATCCTATTAACAATTTTGGATACAAATTTAGCATTTAGAGACACCATGATTACATCTTTGTGGTTCTTGGCTGTTCCTTCAGCACCGCAATTGAATTCAAATTGCTAAGTTACACCGCCCTATCATTACACTTTTGACACCTTAAATTGGACTTTAAACTCACCCTTTTTTATTCTTTTTTTGCATAACAGTTATTCCAGAAGATGGAAAATATTAATTGCTGTCTGCTTATGATATGCAGCGCTTGCAGATGGTGGAGTGGAAGTCAAGCAAGCACCTGCAAGTCCTGTATCAAAATCAACTGAACCCTCCCTTCTTCTTGTGAAGATACCAGGGCCAGAACCAAGCAACGAGAACAGTGGCGTCATGTGGACGTCATCGCCTGACCGGCTTGAAGATCCTCGTAAACCATTTCAGCACTCAAACAGTTCTGGCTCTCCCTGTGTTTCAGAAGCAGGATCTGACATTTATAGCAAGAGAGAGGTCATACAGAAGCTGAGGCAGCACCTCAAGAGACGTGATGAGATGATCAAGGAGATGCAAGCTCAGATCGCTGATCTTAAGAACTCTGTTTGCATCCAGGTGACGCAGACCTCCAATTTGCAGTCCCAGCTGGATGCTGCTAACAGAGATCTGTTTGAATCTGAGAGAGAAATTCAGCATCTAAGGAAGGTCATTGCAGATCATTGTGTTGCAGAAGCACTCTCTCATGATAAGCCTTTGCAAGCTGGATAGTGGCAATCAGATGCTACCAATGGGCATGCTAATGGCTATGCTGATAGCACTATCGATGACCCTGAGCTGCATTGTATTGGTATCTAGAAGAGGAAGGGAGAGGTAGAGAGTGTGGAGATGCTCAAGAGAGAGGTCGGTGAGCTGAAGGACGTTATCAAAGGGAAGGGCTTCCTGCTTCAGAGCTACAAGGAGCAGAAGGTGGAGCTCTGCTCTAAGATCTGATAATTGCATGAAAAGCTCTCAGCCAAGTACCGAATATCTTGTAGGATCTACTCATAATGTTACGTTGCTACAAGGTGCCGAAGTTGGAGATATGCTTCACATTGACCAGGGATTTACTGATTTGCAGGAAAAGCTCTCGGCACACATGCTGAACATCTTGCTAGGATCTTTGCAGAATGTTAGGTTGATTTGTTTTCTTTCTTTTCCATCATTATATTATGTTTGCTAGGATCTTCAGAGTTTTTTGCCCTTGGTTTGCTTGGTGTTAAAAAAGGGTGTCCTTTTTCGGTTGATAGGCCTAGGTAGCTTAATTAGGCATGAACTTATTTTTGGAACTACTTAATCATGAACTTGATACTTAAGGTGCTGTACAGGATTTCGGTTTGCAGACAATGTGCCTCCTCTTTTAGCTCAGTATGGTTTAGAGGAGTGTCACTTGGAATGTATGGATGATGAAATCTCAAAATTTAGCTTTGCTATGCTAGGCCCATCTGCTATGTATGTAACTGCAAAGAGAGTTCACTAGAGAAATTTTGCTTGATTGATGGGCTGGCGAGGTTTATTTTTTCCTTCGTTTTTTATGATTACAAATGTACACTTGTCAAGTTATGTTTACGGACATTTGTCTCGTGCATCGAATTGTTAATTGCGTAATGTGGTGTTGACTTTGCTGCGGAGCATGTGATTCCTCCTCTTCCCACTGCTTACAGCCTAGCACTTGAATGTACAGTGTCAAGGATATCACAAGGCACTGCTTATTCCCCGACATATATTCCATGGTGCCGCTTGTACAGGAAAACTGAAGAGAAGCGTGGTGACACAGTTACAGACAATGGGAATATTGCGGTGAAAGTATCTACTTCATTGATGAATATGATGTTATAAAATATTCCATGATCCCTTTAACCTTATTTTAACAAGATGCTCCTTACGTTCATACATATATGATGTTTTAAAAGCGTCCTGTCAAACTTCTTTAACTTTGATGGCTAATATATATATAATTTATTTAGATTGGTTATGTGAAGATGTTATCCTTAGATTAGTCATGAAAAATATTTTCATAACATAATAATTTTATATTTTTATGGACATATTCACTTAAAAAGTATCGGTCATAGTCGCATGTTGAAGACCGTGTCGATGTTCAAAACATCATATATTCTTGAATAGAGAGAGTAGTAGATTAGCACAATTGATTTTGAGATATCTCTCCCCTTATATAAAAGAGACGATTGGGAGGTAGGCCCTCTAACAAATTTAGACACTTTTAAACTTTTTAATTATAGTTAAAGCTACTTATATCCTTTTTTATTTTTTAATCAAATATAGTTACCTCGTCATGAACTAGGTTCGTGACAGAAGCCCATCCCGGGCACACACGAGGTGGTTGCACAAGAACGAAAATTAAAATGCCTTTTTCTTTGCTTCATCATTACATTTTTTAAGTAGTTTTTTTTTAAAAAAATAATTTTTCTTTCATTCTTATGTCCATCTTAATTATGTTTCCTGTTTGACATTGTCCTGAATTATATTGCTGCAAGTGCCAGCAGGCAGCATTTGTTGTGGCTTATTCACTGGAGCACAGTACCGAACCGAAATATGCCACTTTATCGAAGCCTTTTGTGGCATTGAATCTTTGGTGGCAGGAGCAGTACAGAAGCAGGGGTTTTCAGTTTTATGCCTGTTTGACGAGCAGTCGAGAACCAAGAATACATGGGCGTGCAGAGAGAAGATGACAAGCTGGACTTCACTTCATCCCCGTCATCCATCCACTCATCCCCAGTCGAACATCATGGGAAGGCCGAGATGCCCATGCTGCTGCAAGTGCAACCAGCTTATTCACGTCGGCTCCTGCAAGCCGTCCAACTCCATGGCAGCTAAGGTGCATCATGCAGATGCATGCATTGATTGGGAGATTCAGCTTTCCCTGCAACTAGACAAGCAGCCATTGCGAGCCTAGATCTCCATTCCCTAGTGCTCAGCTCAGTAATGGAAGTTTACGAAGCAAACGGTGTGCCCGGCCGCCATGTGATTGTGATCACACCGGTGGTAGTAAAATCTGACAAGGCCTGTGGTGACGGCCTGGGCTACGAATGCCGGCAAGAGCAGGACTTTACCGTTGTCTTAGTAGTTTGCCAATTTACACTATAGGTTTTTATAGGTTGAGTGAGATGACTCATAAGAGGATGGATAGTATTAGATCCAGATTTTTCTGGAGGGGTGCCAGCGACAAGTTTAAATATCACATGGTTAATTGGAGATCAGTTTGTATTCCTAAAGATTTTGGGGGTGATGAATACCAGTTTGATGAATGATTGCTTGTTAAGTAAGTGGATTTGGAGGATCAGCCGAGCTAATGAGGAGATCTGGTTTAGGATTTTAAAGGCGAAATACTTTTCCAGGGTGATTTTAGAAGTTCTAGTCATAACAGAGTCTCCCAATTCTGGAATTCCATTTGCAAGGTGAAGCATCTCTTCAACTTGGGGGCTTTTTACCAGATTGGTAATGGGGAGGTTTGTATTTTTTTGGCATGATGTTTGGTTAGGCACTTGTCCTTTAAAGATTAAGTACAATCTGTTGTTTGACATTTGCTATGATTCTGACATTAAGGTTTCGGATTGTATTTCTAATGGCATTTGGCATGTTGAGTTTACTAGGAGTTTTGGCTGGAAGGAGGAAGCTATGTGGGCAGACCTTAAATCTAATTTGAGTGATGTAAGGCTCAATTCGAATAAGGATCAGGTGGGGTGGTGTTTAGAAAAGAATGATCTCTTCACTGTTAAGTCGCTGTATAGGTATTTGGCTTTTGGGGTGGTTAATAAGAGACTGAACAAGTTGTGGTATAACAGAATTCTCCTGAAAGTTAAAATTTTCTTATGGCTAGTTTATCAAGGTAGAATTCAATCGGCCGATCAACTTATTGTTAGAGGCTGAAAAGGTAATGCTAATTGTGTTGTGTGTGGGGTGAGGGAAGATGCGAACCATATTTTCTTTGACTGTGTCTTAGCTAAATTTGCTTGAGCCTGCTTCAGAGAGATTTTTGAGTGGACAAGGAGTCCTGTCTCAGTAGATGACTTTCATCGCTGTTGGCTGGACTCTTGGGAGGCTATTAACTCTCATCTTGTCCTTATCAGTTTTGCAACTCTTATATGGACGTTGTGGAAAATCAGAAACAAGTGGGCGTTTGAGGGAGTTTTCCCTTCTCATCCGCACGAAGTGATTTTCAAATTTATGTCCTGTTTGCAGCGGTGGTGGGTGTTGACCAAAAAGGAGTTGCAGACGAAGCTGGATAATCTAGTTTTGTTGGTAGAAAGTTGGATGATTGTTTTCTGTTCTGGTATACTTGTGTAATTTCTTGTTGCCTGCCCTGCTGGGTTTGTTCAGCATGTTGGTTTAGTCTCTAGTGCTAGTTGGTAGCCCCAATTTGTTTTGTTTCCTGATGTTTTAGACTGGACTTTGTGTTTATTAGCTTTCTATAAAAGCTGAGATGCTTTTTTTTTCAAAACAGCAGGACTTTACAATAAAAGCTGAGATGTTTCTTTTTTTCAAAAGAGCAGGACTTTACAAGTGTAAAGATAAGTAGCGACGAGAGACTGTAACTGGATAAGGATCTCAAGCCTGGGCTAGATCACAAAGACCAGCCCCTCGAATTCATCATCTGACACAGGTCGCCTCCACACGTACAACCGCATCCCAGCTTCGATCAGAGCCGACGGTTTCAGACCGGATGGCCATGGCCCATGGCCCCAGTTTGAGCTGGAAGAAGCTAGCAGTGCCCTTACGGCACAGGAAGATGCATTGGATGATCCGTGCATACGCATTACGCAACACGCTGGCCCCTATCATCTGGCCACGACGTGCAGACGTTGCTGCATATCCATCGCCCTGTCCAGAACAAACGAACGCCGGTCAGCCAGCCACCTGTCACAGGTCGCAGCTTGGAACAGAGACAGATAGAGGCCCACCCGGTGCCGGCCCTAACATGCTGCAGCGCTCCTGCCGGAGACATGAGAATGTGAGAGGAAATAACGCATGGATTTGGACAGGACCTGCATGTATATATGACAATCGCTGTGCTGCTAGCTCCGAGGCTCCTGTAGTGGAGAATCGTTTGCTTCTGGGGACATTGACAGATTGAATGTACTGTAGTTTATGAGAATTTTTATGGTATATTTGACTAGTAATAAGAGGCCATCGATTTCTTAAGCGTATTATAGACTTTTTGATCTAAATCTAAATCAAGTATGAGGGTGTACAACTTAAATCTGACCCTTAATTTTCAAAGGGTATTATTGTTTTAATTCAGATTGTCCCTAACCTTCCTAAAGCAAAACCAAACAGCACCGCCGCCTCTCGTCGAACATGGAGCGCTGCCAAGAGCTCCGGCGCCTCGGCCACCACCCAGAACCTCAAACCTCTTGCAAAAGTAACACTTAACATGAAAATTACACTGCATAATCATCCCTGGATGGCTAAGCACTACCATGGACTCTCTCTCTCTCTCTCTCTGTCAACGATGAATCTGATTGTGTTTGATTCTTTGCATCAGAGAGTGCTTCGTCTTGGTTACTAGCTAGGTCGTCACCAAGATGACAAGTCGCCCCTTGGTACAGCCGTTCAGGAGCTTGGCGGGCAATGACGACCATTAATTGCATCCTTGTCTTGTGCAGCATGGATGATATTAATGCAATTAGGGTTTTGCCCTTCAAATAATCATACATAGTTACTGTTTTTCCCTCAAAGAACAACACTTCCTTTAGTGTTCATAGTGTAGTACAACCAAATCCTAACAATTCTGACTCATTGGATTAAAAAGAATAGATGGTCCAAGTAAAATGATGGGTACCGTAAAAGAGCTCTAGTTTATAGCATTTGGTGTACTGTGTATGGCGCAACAATTCTTGTGACAACTAGAGCGCCAGTGAAAGAACAAATGATCAGTGCATTGGTGCATGTAACACAATAGAAATGCATACCATTACCATATATAATCCTCTCGTTCTCCATTCGTCGCTCCCTTCCCTTTTCTTGCTTTTTCTTCCACCTTCTAGATTCGGCCCCCTCCCCTTGCTCTGACGTCCGGCGACAAGAGGTGGGGGGATCCACAATCGGCTCCTTGATTAGCAGTAGTAGTAGAGTAGTTTAGGTCCCCTTTGTCTGGAAAAGCAACTCCACATGTACATGAAGTTACATGAACCAATCTATCCATCCGTTCATGCTCTAAGACATGTGCGCATCTCTCTACCACTTCTCTCACATTTTGCCAAAACACCCCCACCTTTCTCTTCCTTCCCCCCTCTGGTCTTGCCACCACCCGAGCGCACCACCTGTCGCCGCACGGCACCTCTCGCTGTCGTCGGAAATCGTACGCGTGTCGCCTGAAACCCCACTCATTGCCGGAAACCCCCCGCACCAGCCGAAAACCTCGCCAATCCCCCGCCCGCCCGCCAGTCGTTGGAAATCCCGCCAAACCTCGTGCCACCATCGAAAACCTCACGAAACCCTAAGGTTTCCAACGGCGGCGTAGGGTTTTGTGATGTTTCTGGCGGTGGTGTGAGGTTTGGTGAGGTTACCGACGATGGCAGCAGGTTTCCGAGCCTCAACTCCATCTTCATCTTCCTCGGCGAGGCCGCTACAACTGATGAACGAGGGACCTCCAAACAGGGCAATGCTGTTGCCATCCAGTTGTTGCTTTCAGCGCTCACAGGTGCAGCTTTGGAGCTATGGTAGCAAAGATAGAGAAATGGAATGGGCAAAGATGGAAGAGCGAGGTTGTACGTCATGAGTCTAGCTTGGTCCAAGCAACCTAGCTAGGAACTGAAGGCGATGTGTTGCTCAGTTACATTTACAGTGTGGCTCACTGTGAAAGTCTTGATGGAATTGTGTGATCCTTTTGCCAAAAGAATTACTGTACTTGCACTGAAATCCACTATGACTTTGAGTTCTGACTGAGTTTTGTTTCTTCTCTGTGGAGCGGGCAATGCCACTAAGCATGCACTGTCTTGTTCCTTTGTACATTTGCTCACTAACTTTTGTAGCGAAACCTGGAAGAAAAGAACGAAAGAAAGCATACAAAAAGTAGACAAAAAGAGAACATGTCATGTCCTATTCCCTTTGTGAATTGCAGCCATTCATAGATCTAGGAAAAGCCAAGCTTCCAACTTTCATAGCCACTTTACAATGCACATGTCAACAAGAGAGGCCAATGGAGTAGTTGCCCTGAGCGAGCCTTTCATTTTAGTGGTTGGAAGTCATGTATGTTAGCCTATATTTTGCCATGAGAGAGACTACTCCATGAGAGGCTAGCTGAAAAGTTGCAATGGTGTTGTGGTCGTTGGTTGGATACGGCTCCAAGGACCGAGGGTAGGACACTCGCTTTTATCTAACCGTCGATATGCTCTTTCCTGTCGAGGTAGCAAAGTTCTGAGGCTTAGTTGAACTCTTGATTTCTCATTGCTTAATTGATAATGGATACATGTTATCCCTTTTATAGGTACAGTTTGACTTGACGTCTAAGAAATAATCTATAAGAAAACCTATCAATCTAATCTAATCTTTACAACTATTAAAAATAACATTCCTAATAGATAAGATCATATCCATAATAATAACTTGATAGATAAGGAATCTCAAAATAACCTACCTAACCAACTATTCTTATTCTAGGAAACCAATCAGCATGTATGGAAATAATGGCGCTACAGTACCATTGGGTACTGTTCACACACGCTACAATACCCGCGCGCTCCGTCGCTTTTCGCCTTTCTCCATAACATTACACCCCTCGCGGCGAGGCAGCTCGTCCTCGAGCTGCGGTGGTTGAAAGATCTAGACCCGCCATTATGCGGTAATGGAGTTTTGGTGATTAATGATAAATCTAATTGGGAGACTAACACTTTTATTGATATACATATTGTGTAGTCTTATTTGGATATAAAGGTGAAAATCATGAAGACATACAAGTGATTAAGTGATTAATGACAAATGCACTTGTGAGACTAACACTCCTATTGTTATATCATGCTTAGTCTCAGCTTGGATATAAAAGCAAAAATCCAAACAGGTATATATTCATAAATGACAATCTATTTGTGAGACTAACAATTCTATTGATTATCTATTGCTTAGTCTCGTTTGGATATAAAGATGAAAATACAAGAGGTATGCATTCTACTTCTTTTATTATATCTTGTTGCATTCTCGGATCCAAAATATAGGTTAAACTCCACCAAAAGGTTAACTTGGATATGTGCATATGTTTCCATTACACATTTGTGTATGCACACATTTAGGGGGAGTTCATTATATATTTTGTGGTTTCATTAGTATTGATCCATATTCTCTTTCCACATATATTAAGGATCTTTACTTTGAAACATATCTTTGAGTATATATAACTTGTGTAGTACATATAATACGTATATGAGTATATGAGACTTATGTAGTTCATATACACTCTTTTGAGTATGTACAACTTATGTAGTTCGTATATACTCATACAAATCTATATTCAATTATTTGCAATTGTGTTGTGGGACTAATGTGTGTGCTAAGATGTTTTCAAGGCTTAGTCCCGGAGTTTAAATGATGACATGAAAAGGAAATTCAAATGTGATAAAAGATTGACATGGCTCAAGACAAAGGAGTCATGCATTGCATTTCGAAAAGCTTCTGGAAGAAGTTCAGTGAAAATCGGTATGACCGCATTTGGTAAGCGGTACTCACCGATGTGCGGTAGTACCGAGTTCATGTAGCGATATTTTTTCCAGAGAATATGTTTTGGGTGTTTCAGTAAACCCTCGAACGGTAGTACCATTGTTCAAAAGCGGAACTACCGCACACCCCCGGTAGTACCGATTAAGTGACGGTACATTTTTTCCAGTAGCAATCGTTCTTGGTATTTCTCGTGGAACGGTAGTACCGCTGCCTTCGCGATGACGGGAAAGCGCTAGTACCGCATTCGAGAAACGGTACTACCGAGAGCGGTATTACGGATCGTTGGCGGTAATACCGCACCGCCGAGAATGGCTTGTTTAGAAGCATTTATGCGGTATATCTTGTTAATTAATGTTAATGACATTGTGGGACTAACATTTTCCATGAGTTGGATGAATAAGTTATGTTCCAGGGTGATGAAGACTTTGGATGACATCATGAGTTGATTGTCATCAAGTCGTGATTCTTGAAGAAGAAGAAATCATCATGTGTTGATGATGTTCAAGAAAAGGATAATCATCATGCGTTGATGATATTAAAGTGAAGAGCTTGAATTAAAGGATGCATCGTGAGTTGATGCTTGTCAAGTTCAAGAAGAGGAGATGATCATGAGTTGATCATCAAGTCAAGAGAAGGTCCATCATGTGTTGATGGAGAAGAGCAAGTGAAAATGCATCATGGGTTGATGCATATCAAGACTCGGATGGAAGATGTCATCATGTGTTGATGGACATCAAGTCGAGATCGAAGCAAAGGAAATCATCATGTGTTGATAATTGTCAAGTCAATGACCCGGACTTGAAGTAAGGATGTGCGTCATCAAGCTTCAAGAGGATGCAAAAGGCAAAGGTATGACTAGCTAGGGCTAAGGATGTGTTCCTAGTCTTTTACCGGTCTTGGTGTTTGGTTGGAAGACCAGATTGCTAGTATAGGTTGCCGTACTATTAAGAGGGGTCTTGTCTAGTAGCTTGAGTTAGTCATGTGTTTATAGCTCATTGTGTTTGCTCTAGCTCAACTTAACATGTTGCCTATATTTGCAAATACGTTTTGCAAATAGTTGTGGCTCATGGTTATTCCTTGTAACATGTGACTATGCTTTGCAAATATGTTTTGCAAATGATTGAAGTCCATGTACCTACTCCTTGTGGCATGATCTAATTTTGCAAATGTGTTTTGCAAATGGTTAAGATTCATGTGTATTCCTTGACATGGTCTAAGATTGCTTGTTGCTATTTCTTTGGACTTAGACCATGGTAGTGGCTCTTTGAGTTGTGCTTTTGATTTGATCAAATGTGTTTGAGACCAATCAAATAGGTGGGTTGTGTAGCCCTCTGAATAAGCTTTCAATAGAGTCCAAGATCACTCAATTCGACATCGAGTCAAAGTTATGAACTTTTACCGAGTGTAAATGTGCTGAAAATTGACCGCGTAGTACCGCCTTGTGCATGCTGGTAGTACCGCAGAATGGTAGTACCGCCCTATAACTGCGGTAGTACCGTCCCAATGCTGTAACGGCTAGTTTTTGCTGATTTCAGCTCGCAACGGCTAGTTTTTGTTGTGGGGGCTATAAATACCACCTTGGTTGGTTGAGAGACGATCTTTGGCATCCCATTGAGTTCCTTTGAGCTAATAGCAAGCCCTTCACTCCCATTTGTGCATGTGTTGCACTTAGTGAGGTTTGAGAGGCAAATCCTATTGCATGTGTTGCATTAGGTGGTGGATTTAGTATCCACGAGAGCTTTGACACTTGATTGGTTCAAGTGAAAGTTGAAGACTTGTTACTCTTGGTGTTTGCCGACACCTAGACGGCGTGGAGGCGTCGTGCATCGGTGATCTTCTCAAGTGAAGCTTGTGAGAAGACCCGGACGTTTGTGAGTGCTTGGTGCTCGCCATCTCCGGAGTGGAGTAAGAGCAACTCTAGTGGAGCGAGGTAATTGATACCTCTGAGGAAGGCTTAATTGGTGGAGCCGGCCCAATAGGTTTGGGTTTCTCAACGTGATTATGGGAGACCGCAGCAGTCTCCACCACCACGGTAAAACATCATTGTGTCCGTGTACTTCTTGTGATTAGCTTTCATATGCTTTACTTTGTGCAATTTACATTTATTGTATAATTACTTATTCATTTGTATGATTGCTATCTTGTATGTGCTTGATTGATCATTTCATTAGTTGATAGCTTACAAGTCGTTGCTAAATTACTCTATTTATTATTGACTTGTATTGTTGGTGCATCTAGTTGTTTTAGGCGTTAATTGTGCTAAACCGAATTGACATTTAGCTTCCGCATTAGAAATCGGTTTTAGCGCTTAGAAGTTTTAAATTGACTATTCACCCCCTCTAGTCGGCCTCCTCGATCTTACAGTGGTGGCCATGATTAAAGTCCTCGGTAGCCCTATGTTGACAAGAGTATCCGGTACCGGCGTCGCTTGAGAGTAGATCAGCGATACTCCGACGTATAGCGTCCAAGGAAGAAACACATTAGCATGTTGTGGCGTTGAGGAAGGCGTCGGCTGCATGGGCAACCGACATATTATGCCCTTACTGTCCCGGAGCATGACGATGGCGGGGAGGATGCGATGGCGGCGCTGGCCCCTCACTGCCCTCCACATTGTCTATGGCGCGACATTGGCCGACCGCGTGGAAAAGATCTCCACTGGATAGTGGCATGCTTCCTCCTCGGCGAATGCACCGGGGGTGCAGCCAAAGGCAGCGCTACCCACTGGGGTGGCCTTGATGGTGACGACAAGATTGACATTGTTGGTAGTGCTGCTTCTGGAGGTGATGGAAGTGGCGGCGCAGCTATGTTGGTGACGACAGACATCACCTCCTTCTGCTCCTCCATCTTGGCCAAGGTCACAGCCGATGGGGTTGTCGTCAAGGCCAACGGATTGGTGGAACATTCCTTGCTCCTGACGTGTCTTCTCTCCTCTGGAACACCTAGCATCTTTTCAAGCATCTCAATCATGCGACCCAACATGTCACTGATTGTCATGGAGTCAAAACCCTCACTGCCCGACATGGTGGAAGGGACAACGATTGGCTCTGATACCAAGTGTTGTGGTCGTTGGTTGGATATATACAGGTCCGAGGACCGAGGGTAGGGCACTCACTCTCATCTAACCGCTAGCAGGGCTCTTCTCTGTCGAGGTAGCGAGGCTCTGAGGCTTAGTTGAACTCTTGATTTCTCATTGCTTGATTGATAATGGATATACGCTATCCCTTTTATAGGTACAGTTAAACTTAACACCTAAAAAATAATCTATAAGGAAACTTATCAATCTAATATTTCCAACTATTAAAAATAACCTTCCTAATAAGATCATACCCCAATAATAACTTGATAGATAAGAAACCTCAAAATAACCTACCTACATGTATAAAAATAATGGTGCTACAGTACTGTTGTGTACTACTCATGCATGCTACAGTGCCCACGTGTTGCGCCGCCATTCGCCTTTCTCCATAACAGATGGTGTCTTGAGATGCTGCAGCTTCCTGGCGAAAACAAGCCCATATTTCTCTGTTTCAATCCTTTTTTTTTGGCTACTATCCTACACTTCATCCGTTTAATTTCTTTTGGTCTACCGTAAGACAGACCCACTTAACATCCCAGGCATAAAACCCAGTAACTGAGCAAGCACACCGAACTGCACATGCATGCAACTTTTAATCTCCTGATGGAGCCAATGATCTAGTTGATGCTTCATTGGATCCCCTTCGTCCTTGCACAGCTCTTGAGACCCAATCAACTGACGGTGCCAACTTGAGGATAACTATAACAATCCTTGTGTTTAGGATCTTGAGGGCTCATTGCATGGTAAATTAAGAACCAATTGACCCTTCATCTTGAGGCAATCATAGTATTACTAAGAAAAGGAGTAATACTGCAGACAGCTTGGGAGCAATGCTGGTGTCATTTGAGGTCAGCTGGGGGCTATATGGTGGTTGGAGCATCACAGATCACAAAGTACAGCCAGGTCTTGAGTTGGAAGCAATGTGGATGGGTGTATTGCATGCTAATTATTTATGGCCTCCCAAAGCTGTGAAGCATCTGAGGATAATAAATAATGTGCCATCACAGGTGGAGAGTGATCTGCATTAAGTAGGACAGGTGTGCATTCATCTACTTTTCTCCACTCTTTAGGGTTCAAAATTGTTCCCCCAACATTTATGTTTTCGTGTCAAAACTCACATGTTGGTTAGCTGCTTGTGCAGCCACTATCCAATAACTTGCTTGCCATGACAGCTCCTATTGGTGGGGTGTATCTTGAGACTAGATTTTCCAGGGCTAAAACTAGTTCAAACAGCCTGGCTGGCAAGTTTTGTAAGATGATGTTGTGATCCAACTCCTCCATTTTTCTTACCTGACTCTAAATTCAATGAATAAACATTTTTCATGTTTAGACTGAAGCTTTAGGCAACATGTTAGTTTTTCCCAGGACTAAAACTAGGTCAAACTGCAAAAGTCTGAACCTGTAATCTTCAGTTAAGTCATCATTTATCTGTCAATTACTGAATTTTCTTTTGCAGTATCAAAAACTGCAAATGCTAAAGTTTCATACTGCAAGAATCTTATAGTAACAGTATGCAATGATTAAGGTAAGGTGCTTCATCTTTCAATGCCTTAGTGAAGTATATATAATTATGCTCTGACCAGGACGACACAAAAGCTTCAGCTTGCATACACTGAAGACTGAACCTTCACATAAAAAGATATGAAAATTTGATGCTCATCTGTGACAAGCAAACAGAGTTATTGTCCTCTCCCACCACAATATATTATCTAATTACAGAATCGGTGTTTACTATATACAGTTTACTTGCTTTCTCATTGTTTTAAATTTTAAATAGTACTGCGGTTGCATCGAATGGTTGCTAATTGAGAAGAAAGAGCTATGTCTCTATATTTGGTAAAGCTAGTTACTAGTTTTGTTTCAACAGTGCAAATGAATCTATGGACCTATCAGTTCTGGTCAAGTGCACAAGATGAGGCTGAAGTTACTTATCCGGTCCCGGCCTGCCTGGTTTCTCATTGGACCTGACAGGCATCACATGGCCTCCTGTGCTCAAACCTAATTGTTATAGAGTTGCAAATCTTGCAAACATGGCTTGTGACACAATACTGCGTTGCTTGCACTCAAATCTGTGTCCAACTGTGTCAAACTAACTTTTATTTCATGGGGGCTCTCAAAGTTTGAAAGTACTTACAAATATCTATCACAGTTTACCTGTATATGCAGTATGCACACATGTGCATGCACATGTTTCTAGTTCAGTCCGATGAACTAAAACTGGTCAATCATGACTTGAGGTGCTCAACATGTTAATCAGGAAATATTAAGAAACAAATCCAGACCATATTCATTGTTTCTTAACAATTAGTAATGCTAGCTGTTCAATATGACATGGAGTACATAGATAACATGGGTCTTATATAATAAGCAATCATCTGTGTCTGCATGCATCATTGATGCATGCAAAGACAACCGTGCTGCGTGCAAGCTGTTATGCCTGTAATGCCGACCATGCACAAACCACAAATTAGTTAAATATATTTAGTTAATTGGGACTAGTAATTTACTGTGGTATGATTGATCGATTGATACATGTAATATTAAGTACTTTTTTTTATTTCAAACGCATATATGAATACAATATTTATCAATATTGTACTGTATGAGCTATCTACCGATAATAAGACTAATCCGATATACACAAAAGAGTCTGAATGTAGATCCGCGTCTCATCGACGAGTGCCCAGCGCAGCCTGCGTGCGCCTTGTGTTCCACTTCCATCCATGCATCGGGAAATATATTTTTTAAAATAATATTTTTAATTTTTACAAAACTATGTAGTCACTTCCAAAAATTACAAAAATAGGTCCCTATCACTAGTTCATCTGGCGATAGGAACCCTGAATAGTGCGAGCAGGTTTCTGTCGCCAGTTCAACTGGCGACAGGAATCTAAGAAAATTTAAATATAATAAATGAACTCAAAAACTTATTTTTTTTGTGGAGCTTACTAATACAATGTTCTTGCTTGTGTAATTTTTTTTATAATTTTATCCATTCTGAATTTGTCTCCAAAATTCATTTAAGTATACCATTTGTAGGAATATGTAAATATACAAAATGAGGTCCAAAAATTATGATTTTTTTGTGAACTCTTCTTACATAGTGTAATTGTTTGTGTAGTTTTTACAGAATTTTATATGATATGAAATTTCCTAAAAAAATTCTTAATTTAGGTTTTTGATACAGTGTATTTGATTGTGTAAACCGTTAATTTTAGAGATAATTCCAAAACATAAAAAATTCTTGAAAAAATACAAAAATAATTACACTATGTAAGAAGAGTTCACAAAAAAATTCATAATTTTTGGACCTCATTTGTTATATTTATAAATTTTTACAAATGGTATACTTTAATGAATTTTGGAGACAAATATAGAAGGGGTAAAATTATGAAAAAAAAATTACACAAGCAAGAACATTGTATCAAGAAGCTCGATAAAAAAAATTCATAATTTTTTTAAGTTTATTTATTATATTTAAAAATTTCTAGATTTTTATCGCCAGAACCTGTCATTTTTCTGTCGTTAGTTCAACTAGCGATAGGAGTATGTCGTCAGTGACCTGTTTTTGTAATTTTTTGGAGCAACTACCTAGTTTTTTTTAAAAAAATTCCATGCATGGGTACGTCGGAATGGGTACTAGCGTAGGATCCCTTGTGGGACCCAGCGTGCCTCCCTACACGTCAGGGCATGACCTGGCCGTGGGGGACCGGGGAATCCAACGATTTACCTCGCCTCGACTCGACCTGCATCAACTCGATCATATCACGTCTCTCCTCACCGGCCATCTTCCGTGCGTGATCGATCGAGTCCTGAAAACTAGGACAAGTGGGCTGATTAATTAGCTAATCAGTTGTCTCGCGGCCAATGCGGTCGCGAAACGTATATGATACTGTGATCATGTACCGTATGATGCACGTACGAGGCGAGCCACCTTAGTACGCACGTACGACTCTGCTACCAACGTACGCACCAACCCCGACCTTAACATGTGCAAGATTAGCTACATATATACACGCTAGACACGGCGGGCACGGATAATGCTCATCCCTAGCTCATCCCTACTGTCTGCTTTTTTCACAGATAATTATTGTTTAGAATCGTTTGTAATATCTTTTTTCACATACGGTTTAAAAACCGTCTGTGATGAATTATAGTATCACTGACCTATAAAGTCAGACGGTTCAGAAAACCTTCTGTGATGACGATTTTAAACTCTTTGTAATTACTTTTTCTACAGTAGTGGATAAAAAAAAATGAATATACCTATCTCCATTAGGGTTTTTACCCGTACAAGTAATTAGACACAATTATCATCCCCGCAGACCCGTTTTTGCCGCATGACGTACCTACTTACGCACACATGCATGCAGAGATTCGACGATCAATATATCGAGTGGGTGCAAATCACGATCGATATCACACATGCATGGACGGACACATGTAATGCTCATGCGGTGCCTGCCTGCCCTGTATATATGCTGAACTTAAGCGATGACTAAGCTACTTTCAAATGCAAATCTCGACTAGCAGCAATATCTCTATATATCAGGTAGAAAGAATTTTAAAAAAGAGCACATCCTTCGCATGTATACGTACAGTGTGCATATGTGTACGATCCTTTCTAACAATGCGGTTAATTTTTTTTGTACGTGCATGCATGTCTAGTTTCGTTGTATCTTTCCACGAATTCTTCCAGTAATGCATACGCAAGTTCTTGGTTACTTTCTGCTTTTTGAACGGAATAACAAATCTAGCCCCTCTTGTATCCGAAATGATAAAAATGACACATCTATCACGTTTCCCATCCACGGAAGCCACCTTCCGCGATCACCATGCGTGGAGGCCACCTGCCGCGCTTCTAATCCACGGCAGAACTGTCTGCCCACGACTTCTACGTGCGTCGTCCTGCTGCGGATGGAAGAAAAAAAAAACTGTGCATATACATGCTGTATGTTCACATGTCGTGGAGAGACTTTCGCACTAGCATCCATACATCCAAATCCAATCCCTCTTGTAGATCAGTGAGAGCCACTCGATCGAGCTATCCACGCGACCATGCATCATGACGAGGAAATGAAGCTAGCACACGGTACGTACGTACGTACGTTTCGTAGTGTGTGGTCCGATCGAGTGTTCTAGTTCAGAGACTATATATCTACTCGACCGAGGCTTGTGTGTACTGTAGAGTATCGGAATATCCGATCGATCAGAAGCGGAATGGAAGCAGAGCTGTCTATGGAAACGGAATACTCTCCATTGTAGGAAGGACGGTATATTGGTGCTCGCCACTGATGTGTACGAAAGAGCGAAATGGGTAAGAAATCCCACAATAACGTGTCGGTGCCAGCAACGTTCTGATCAAAATGGTTTGGTTTTTTTTTTTTACCGACGTGAACCAAACCAAATTTTGGTAATATCAATGAAAATTGGTTATCTTGTATGGTTTGCCATTGATATTTGGTAATGACAACAACAAATTAGTAACACCAACGAAATCCAATGTCACACGCGGGTAATCCGAGAGTGAGAAAACCGTTCATCAAAATTTTGGTAACGCCAAAATTTGGCTTGACCACGATCCAAACAACGTTCTTTTTGCTAAGTTTTGGCTTTGCCTAAGTTTTCTCTTAGCTTAGTTGACTGGATCATGAACCAAGCAGGCTAGCTAGAAAGAAGAAGAGAACAAATAGAAAAAAAAAAAGAGGGTTGTTTCTGCTAAGAGCATCCGCAATGTTGCATTTTAGCCGGTTCAAAAAGGTTAAGCATCGATTCAATACCGATTCAATACGTTGAAGCTATCGATTCCAACCAAAAAATTTCTGGAACCGAACCCAAATCAAGCATCGATTCGAAGCATTAAACAAATCGCCACATGGCAGATGTGCACCAGGGGTCGTCACTATACCGTTGTCAGGGTCGCTGCAGGACGCGCGGAGGGGTCACCGCCGGTGCTCATCGTCACCTACAGATCCTCCTACAAGTCCACCGGCGCCGGCCATCGAAGCCATCCCTCGCTCGACCGCTGGAGCTGCCGCCTCCACCCCGACAAGCACTCTAACCACGGAGCGGTGTCGGGTGGAGGCGAGCGGCGACGGCGAGCGCCGGAGGCGAGTGGCGACGCTGGTGGGAAGGAAGAGAAAGCGGTGGTAAAAACGGTAGAAGGAAGAGAAAGCGGTGACGACGGGTTTTATTTCTTTTCTTTTTAGTACCATGTGGTCCCGCTATACAGGAACCAACTCACTACATTGGAGAAAAAAAAATAGTCGGTTCCTAAAATAATTATGTGACATATTTTTGAATCGATGTTGATTCAATACATTAAAGATGCTCTAAGCTAGGTTGGTCCAAACTCCAAAGGAAGGGACGGATGTACGCCTATGAACTACTCTGCCCTACATATCATACCACCATGGCGTTGGCATCAACCGACCAACTCATTTTTTTATTTATTTAAAAGAGTGTTTAAATCCTTCGGTTTTAATTAATGAAATCAGCAACTACAGTATAGATAGACCCAAGTGTCGAACGCGGGCGGGCAAAGGGTACACCGGCCTCCCACACCTCGTGAAGTAAGAAAGGGATAACACAAATTTAATCACTCAAAAAAGTGATTTTTTTAGCGAAATGCAACCACAAATGCTAACTTCAGTCATTCGAAATCAAAAATTTATGTGCTAAATGAAGTTTAATTCATTGCCAAGAGAAAATAACCTATTTAATTTTTATCATAAAAAATAATTTATGTGCTTTTTTATTATTCAATCACAAAAAATAATATAAATTAGTCCCTAGACTAGGCTCTAAGCCTTTTTATTTTAACAAAGAGAACTGCTATACATCTTTCAATTTTAGTGCTCTGTGATTGGTGAGAGAGAGGGAGAGAGGGTGGGAAATGAGATTAGATTAGGGATATAGGGGTGGAGGTGATATCTGGAACATTGAATCTTCATCTGATGGCTCAAAAAATGACTGATTTCCAAGAAAAAATCAGTCGCATGTTGTATAAACACTCCCTTAGCAAAAGGCTGAAGGCTCTAAGCCTGTGATGCTCTAGTAACTTGACACCACCCACGCCCTTCTTCTTCCTCTTCCTCTTCTATTCCTTTCCTCTCCCCTCACTTCTCCTTCCTCCCTTCTCCATCCATCCAACCCAACCAACCTGCACTTCACTTAGCTTGGTCTTCTTGTTGAGTAGCTGTACACTTGTATGCCTGCTTGGTCAGCGAGGGGGGTGGCGGCGGCTGCTGTGAGTGAGTGGTGGCATTGGTGAGCGGTCCGGCGATGTCGGAGGCCGACCGGATACGCCTCCGCACGGCGGCGCTGACGCTCGACGGCGGGGCCAGGGACAAGCCGGACACAAAGAAGGATGTGTTCGCGGATCTTGGCTGGCCGGTGTCACCGCTGCGGCTGCGGCCGAGCGCAGCCGCAACGCCGTCGACGTCCTCCTCGTCCGCTGGGTCGGCAAAGTCACCGGCTCTGTGCAATGAGGTGACGGTGGCCGCCAGGGGAGGAGGCCGGGGGAGCCACTCGGGTGAGCTGGTGGGGGAGAGCAACCCGCCACGGCTACCGGGGCACCGGCGCTCCGGATCTGGGGCGCTGATTTTCTCTGGCGGCAGCAGCAGCGCGGGTAGCGGAGGAGGCTGCGGCGGCGGGAGCACTGCGAGCTCGCCGCTGACCAATGCGCTCCCCACCGGCAACATCTGCCCGTCTGGCCGTGTCGCGGGCGCGGCGGCTGCACCACGACCGCGCACCCGCCCGGACGTCCTCGGATCCGGCACCGGGCACTACGGCCACGGCAGCATCATGCGGGGCGGCGGCGGCGGCATGGCTCCCGCAAGAAGCAGCATTGACTCCAACCCGTTCCTTAACATCTCCTCGAGGTCTCCGGCGAGCTGCCCAGCGCCACCAGGCAGCACTGGGGGTCTGCAGGAGGTGACCCGCGCCGGGAACGATTGGTACAAGAAGGGCCGGTACGGCGATGCGCTGCGGCACTACGACCGGGCAGTGGTGCTGTGCCCGGACAGCGCCGCGTGCCGCAGCAACCGCGCCGCTGCGCTCATCGGACTCGGCCGCCTAGCCGAAGCGCTCCGAGAGTGCGAGGAGGCCGTCCGGCTCGATTCGGCGAACGGCCGTGCGCACGGCCGACTCGCCGCGCTATGCCTCCGGTGAGATTCTCTCTTGTGTACGATGCATATGTGCTGCATTGAACTGCACTGCACTGGAATCCCATATAGATTCACAGCTCTCTTGTTGCTGTTGCCTCCTGTGTGCTATACGTTCTTACAGATTCTGCCTGACTTATCCTGTGGGTTAATCCAATAGGGAACAATTATGCTGCTCCTTACCTATCCTTTCTCCTTCCTTCTTGTTGTCTGATTTGAGATCAGTACAGTTGTGGTTTGCCACGCTGATCGTTAGCTGTTTGCTCTTTTACTTGTTTTGGAAGCAAAATTCTTGATCTTGCAGTTAACTTGTGTTCTGCAAGGATGGGAAAGTTTTTTAATCTTTGGTTGGTTTGTAGTGAATT
The DNA here is from genome assembly GCA_036346255.1 of Ampelocalamus luodianensis. NCBI lineage: Eukaryota > Viridiplantae > Streptophyta > Magnoliopsida > Poales > Poaceae > Ampelocalamus > Ampelocalamus luodianensis. The sequence continues at coordinate 910,706 of CM070626.1, forward strand.
AATGTGGTCTTAATACGATTCACGTCACAGAATGTAGTTGAAAGTGATTGCTTACCTGTATTGTTCACTGTATTTAGACCGCCAATGCCCAAAATTGCAGATTTGTTGTAAATTGTGGTCCTAAAATATTCAATGTTAATATGTGTATAACCAATTTATGGTGGTTGTTTGAATTGTTACTGAAATGGCACCACGATGGCTACATTGCAGGCTTGGGATGGTTGAGGAGGCAAGGAAGCACTTCACGCTGGCTGGGCATGTTAATCAGTCTGACCCTGCTGAGTTGCAGAAGCTGCACGAGGTGGAGAGCCATCTGGGGAGATGCATGAATGCAAGGAAAATTGGAGATTGGAAGAGTGCCCTAAGGGAAGCAGATGCAGCCATTGCCAACGGAGCAGACTCCTCTCAATTGGTAACCCCTCCTTATATCTTGTGCCTTTTTATTATGTTTAAAAATATATTGTTCTTTGGTGATCAGCGTTAGAATCCAGTCAATCACAATGGGATCGTATCTCCTGCAGCTTCTTGCCTTGAGGTCTGAAGCACTTCTCTGGCTTAACAAACTAGAGGAGGCTGATTCAACTATTATGAGCTCGTTGAAATTGGACAATGTGTCGCTATCTTTAACGTCAACCAAACTATCAGGCATGGTAGCTGATTCATATGTACATGTTGTCCAAGCTCAAGTCAACATGGCATTTGGAAGGTGCAATTCTCACACCTTGAGAATTATGATCATTTTTCTTCGTTTTCTGGTTTGTAGCAACGCAAGTATTGAAGTTGGTTTCTGCAGGTTTGATGCAGCTGTTGCCATAGCTGAGAAGGCTAGACTTATTGATCCTGGAAACGCAGAGGTTGGAATGATTCTAAATAACGTGAGGTTGGTTGCACGGGCTCGAGCCCAGGGAAATGACCTTTTTAAGGCTGGCAAGTTTGTTGAAGCGTCTATAGCCTATGGTGAAGGGCTCAAATACGAGCCCTCAAATTCAGTATTGTACTGCAATCGAGCAGCTTGCTGGTCGAAGTTAGGTCGGTGGACGAAAGCTATTGAGGATTGCAATGAGGCCCTGAGAGTTCAACCTAATTACACAAAGGCTCTCTTGAGACGTGCAACATCCTATGCAAAGGTAAGTTACTTACATCATCACCATGTTTCTGATTATTCATCCATTGTGTTATTGACATCTCCTCATTAACATTTAATTAGCTTGAGCGTTGGGCTGATTGTGTGCGGGATTATGAGGTGCTTCGCAAGGAGCTTCCTGGCGATACGGAGGTTGCAGAGTCATTGTTCCATGCCCAAGTCGCATTGAAGACAACCTGTGGTGAGGAGGTATCAAATATGAAGTTTGGAGGAGAGGTTGAGCAAGTTACCAGCCTAGAGCAACTCCGAACTGCTATACATTCACCTGGTGAGTTTTTCCCTTCCAATTTTTGCTGGGGCACCCTAGGTCCCTAGCCTGTTATAATCTTTTCTATTTGTGCTAGTATTGTGGATAATCAGGATTATCCCTGTTCTTATTCTCATGCATTTCACTAGTTTTTACTTAATAAAATATAATATGTCTTGCATATATTTAATCTGTATTCAGTATTCACTTTATAAGATGGCCTGAATATGGTTTAAGTGGGAATTTCTGCAGGGGTATCTGTTATTTACTTCATGGCGACAATGAATCAGCAGTGCATACAGATTACCCCATCCGTGGACTCTCTTTGCTCTGAGTGCCCTACAGTGAATTTTCTGAAGGTAATCCACCTAACATCTCTCTCTATCAACTGTTTCCAACTTGACAAAAGTTTCCAAGTTGCTAATCAATCCTCTGTACGCAAACTTGCAGGTAAATGTTGATGAGAGCCCTCTGGTAGCAAAGGCAGAGAATGTGCGCATAGTCCCGACCTTCAAGATATACAAGGACGGTGCAAGAGTGAAGGAGATGATCTGCCCTAGCTTACACATCTTGCGCTATTCGGTGAGGCACTATGCTGTCTCCAGTTCTTGAGGAGGTCTTACTAGTGGCACTCATATTTCTTTGATGCATAGAATCCCCTGTCCCCTGCCGGCGTTTTACCAACAAATTGCTCTACATAGTCAGCCTCCACAGCATTTCACCAGCTGCATAGTAATTCTCCATTGAGCACATTGAGCTAAGCTTGGTATATGAAATTGTTTCCTATTATCTATCTTTGATTCTTTCCTTTCCCCCTCCTGTGGCAAATCCTCCTGACCATTTATTTGGCCAACCTTTTGCAATTCTTGGATCATTTAGGCTCCTTCGTTTCCTTATTCCTACCCATCGATCGACCAACCTCAAGCAATTTTTTCATCCCTTACACCCTGCTCTGCCACCTCATACACTCCTCAAGAAAGACTGCTGCTGATGTTGTTTAGATGCATGTTACTAGAGGAGAGGGGAAGAGATGAGAAGAGGCTGGTTGGTTGGTTTTTTCATTACATGTACATATACCATATAGCAAAACATCAAACCCATTTGAAGATTGATTCTATGGATCAGGAATGGTGGTGGTACCATTTTCTTGCGGTGGATGGAGTACAGGGCTAATTTGCCGTTGTAGAGAGAAGATAGATGAAGAAAGTCAATGTAATTGGTAGGGAGATAAATTAAGAGGGAGGAGGTGGTTGGTGTCATTGATGTCGTTTGCGTATGTATGTCTCTGGTGGTCTGTGGCGCTGATACATACATGCTGACATTTCGAGCTATGAATAAAAATAGTCCGACATTCTTTCTCATTTTTACTCAAGCTGCAGTCCGCTTCCGTTATTGAGTTGTTGTGATGTTGAACCTTGTTTCCATAGTTGCAAAACTTCCATTTATATGACCTTGAAGATCCATGCCATTGCTGTGCTGTACCTACAGGCCTGTACTACACTTGCTGATGGAGCAGAAATGCAGAATGCATTTACTAACATGTGGATCCACTGGAGAAAGATAGATTAAAGAAAGCACCGGTCGGCCCTATGTGTCTTTTTGTTCCTGTGGCTGGTCGCTGAACACTTGCCATCCGGCAACCGGCGACGCGCTTGTCACCGCTCCCTATGCGCTTAGGAGCGAGAGAGAGAGGACTTTTTCTGAAGAAGATACGAGCCATAGATTGCGATGCGATTTCTATTAGTTCTGCGTTGAAAGAGAGAACGCCGAGGATCCACGGTGCGTGACATTTCTATCATCCGATTAAAAAAATTAAAGGTCCATCCGATTAAAAAAAATTAAAGATCCAAATTAATCGCTATTGCTGCTGTATTTTGTTATAGCGGCTTCCTGCTACAGTAAATATTTTACTGTTTTCACGATCGTTTGCTATACTGGGATCCTCTGCGAGCGGAGGTTAGGATCCGGATCCCCCTGCAAAGAAGAGAGATCCCTTTTCTGAATTGGTTGGTTGGTTGGCAATTGATTGCTTTGCAATACTCCTACTGGTAGTTACTACTGGTAAAAGAAAAGTGCTTCTGCGTACTGCAATGCGATTGGATTATCTAACCCTTGGAATCATAGTCCAATGCAGCAACCCTTTTCCTTTTTGTTGGTTGGACACTCGACCATGTTCATGAACCAAGCAAGATTCGTATGCACGCCAGAATTCTACTGCCAAGTCTCAAATCTCAATGATGAGGCTGTAGATCGATGCTCTGCACACATGTAGGTAGGGCCCGTTGCTCGATCGGCCCCTACCTTGTACCAGCGTTACATGCTGGTTCCTCAGCCATGGCCCTAATTAAGCGTGTTGCAACGCACTGCGCTTGAGACTCGACTCGACTCGACTCTCGATCGGTGGATCTGACGAAGGCCTGAACAGATGACGATCTAGCTACTGCACAGATTATTTGATCCGTTGGGCTAGAATTATTGTAGTACTTGGGACTGGATCTGTCTCTGCCGGCCACTGCCACTGCCACTGGCACCGGCAGACTGGCAGAGTGAGTGTCGAAATTGGCTAGCTCCGGCCGGGATAAACCGATGTGTGTTTTCAGCGAGAAACAAGGTGGGAGGCGTTAATTAATGATGAAGAGGCAAACAACCTCGACCGTGGCTGGAGCTGCTGCAGGGGACCCAATCAGTGCCTGATTTGGGGGAAAAAAATAACCAGATATCTCAATACATATCATCATATGTGTATAGAGTCACTGAATTTATATTAAGGGGCACACCCCTATACGTACAAAGACTTTGATAAAGTAAAATAAACTCAGACCCGGTGTCCTGTGCACCCTCCAAACCTCACTTAGATCCGCCCCTGGACCCAACGGTGGGTCAACCAGGCTAGAGCCCACTCTACCGCTGGCCGGACAGTGGAAACCTCCTTCAAACATATGTTCATATTCATGAAGAAAGTGCGTCATCAAGTCTGGAGGTAGAAGAAGATTAGTCCCATGACACCTCCTCTATTTTAGACTTGGGTCCACCAGGGGCATGCATTACTTAAAACTAACTAAGCTAGTCCTGTGGTTTTGTCTCCATCGATCTGATCTGATCTGATCTATATGGGAATCTGTAATAATAATGCACAGTGTATGTAGTTTTTGGACTTGGCACGTACCATTGGACGTGCATGGCCGGCTCCACGTACTTCATCTGCATGTGGTGTACGAAAACAGCAGAGAGATTTCGGCCATCTTTAATCCCCCCCTCTAGCTAGTTGCGCGGTATGATCATATCTAATCTCTCTCTTGGTGTACAAGTCAAGTAATTAAGCTTGCTGAATTCTCTGCACAAATGACTCTTGATGCAAATGTGTGCGTGATCGAGCGCGACATCGCGCGTGATCGAGCTCCTAACAAGTGATGATGTCTGTCCTTGCAATATGCTCTGCCCGATCCCATAGATGGATATATGTTTGTTGCCCGTCAGCACTGTCACCTCGAGCACCGTGGCCGTCTTCTTCTTTTGAGAGTGCCTGCACACACTCAATTTACACCGATACCTCACCAAACACGCACGCGTCCGTGTGTACCCTGTTCTGATTACTCGGGTGAGACATGAGAATGGCATCCCAAAAGGATCGAACCCGTGCGTTCAGTGACGCTCCTAGTCATAGCCACGCACACACACACACGCACGCATGGCTGATAGATGGGCCGCGCAGCCAGCGCACGTCGGTGGTTCAAACTGCAGATCTGCGATGGACGCCGCGCCGGCATCCAGGCATCCAGCACGCACGCACGCACGGACGCACTGACCGTGACAAGTGGGGAAAACATGTACATGGGCTGCTCCGTGCTCCCGCACTCACCTCACCGGGACAGACAGGCCGCGGAGGTTCGAAATCATCCAAGAAAAGGGTACTGGTGCCCTTGGAGTTGGAGGCCCTCCAAACTAGCACTAGAACTGATATATGTCTAGAACTTGGGAATAATTGCACATGTGTCTATCTTTGTATCTTTTATTTATAGTCTAAATATTGAATCCGACCCTAACACAACATCAAATCCGACTCTAACACGACTCCTTACTAGATCCTAATACTAATTCACCAACACTCCCTCAAGATGGATCAAAGATATCAATAATACCCATCTTGTTACATATTGTAGCACCCTCGTTAGAACCTAACCATTTAGTGAAACAGTCAGCCAACTATTCACCAGACTTGACATACTCCAACTTCAGCATCCTACATTCAAGCTTTTCCTTGATGAAGAACCTATCAATCTCAACGTGCTTGTACGATCATGCTGTACTGGATTGTTGGCAATGGTAATTGTAGATTTATTATTGCAATGCAACACCAAGATATTATTCCTCTATACCCGAAGCTCAGACAACAAACCCATCATCCATATTATTTCACTCACACTCAACGACATTGCTTTGTACTCTACATCTATAGTAGACCGAGCCACAATGTCTTGCTTCTTGCTCCTCTACGACACAAGGTTACCTCCCACAAAGATGCAATATCCAGAGGTAGACCTCCTCTCATCCACACTGCTCGCTCAATCAGTATCGCAATACCCTTCCACATTCAGGTGTCAATTCTTCCTGAACCAAAGGCCTTTCCCAGGGCCACTCTTCAAATACCGCAGGATTCGATAGACAACATCCATGTGTCCTGTTCTAGGATCATGCATATATCGACTAACCACGCTCACTGCATATGAAATATTAGGTATTGTATGACACAAATAGATGAGACGCCCAACAAGCCTTTGATATGCTTCCTTGTCAACTAGATCTCCCGACTCAGTACATAGCTTGCGATTTCTATTAATAGGTGAAGCAATAGGGCGACACCCAAGCATACCTATTTTTGCCAGCAGTGCAAGGACATACTTCCCCTGGAGAGTGAACTATACCATTCGAAGAATGGACAATCTCAATCCCAAGAAAGTATCGAAGAGTTCCAAGGTCTTTCACCTCAAATGCCTCTTCTGATCTTTTCTTCAAGGACTTGATTTCCTCGGCATCATCCCCAGTGATCACAATACTATCAACATAGACTGCCAATATGGTGATATGTGATCCTCTATACCTATAAAACACAGTATGATCTTCATTACACTGAGAATAGCTCATACTACAGACTGCACACCTGAACCTATAAAACCATGCCCTTGGTGACTGCTTTATACCGTATAAGGGCTTCTTAAGTTTGAGTTTACACACCTTCCCATCAGTCTATCTGTTCTCGAAGCTTAGAGGAATCTCCATATATACCTCCTCTTGTAAATCATCATGTAGAAAATCATTCACATCCAACTGATGTAGGGGTCATCCGAAGTTAGTTCCACAGGAGTTCAACATTCTTATTGTGCTCATCTTCATCACTGGTGCAAAGATCTCATCATAGTCTATCCCGTATGTTGGACTATAACATTTTGCAACCAACCATGCCTTGTATCTCTCTATATTGCCTTCGGGAGTTTGCTTAATCGTAAACACACATTTGCATCCTACTGGTATTTTTCCTGCTAGAAGTGGAACAAGATCACATGTCTTGTTCTTCTGAAGTGCACTAAGCTCCTCCTTCATGACATCTTTCCACTTAGAATCATACTTAGCAGCTCGTCAATCCTATGGAACATGCACTATCTGAAGAGATGCAATGAATGCTTTATGTGCAAGTGAGATATGAAAATATGAGGTGAAATTTGCAATGTCATGCTCAAAGCTATACCGGACTAGAGGCTTTTCGGCATCAGCTCTAGTTTTCCTACGTTGTGCAAGTGGTAACTTTAGATGAGAATAATTAAAAGAAAAATTACCACTCTCCCCAAGGGGAGGCAAGGAACTTGATGGAGAGATATCCGAGGAGGAATTTGGGACTAGATCAACTAGCAAGGCCGACTGTTCAGGCTGTGACTGTTCTGATTGCGCCTCTGCCAACTCCGCTGGTGGCTCATGTGTTGACTGCTTGTCCCTCTGCTTCTCCTCTATTTCCCAAAGCGTCTTCGTTGATAAAACTTCAATTCTTTTGGGACTATCACATCTCTCACATATTTCATTAGACTCGAACACGGAATTGTCCCCTACAATGACTTCTTCTTCTTGTTGACTATCACTCTCAAGATTGTCAGAATCATGATTCTGAATCGGATTGGAGACCTTCTGGTAGGATCGTATTTTAGGATCGAATCGTAGAATCTAAGATTCTACCAGATTCTACCAAAAATACATTTTTCAATGTGTTGTGTATTCCAAGAATGATATGAGTGTTTATTTGGTCATTTGACATCTAATTTGATTGATAAATATCTAAATCGTAGTTTAGATTCCATGTCATTTAGAGCTATAACTAAAATATTTATTTTAATAACCTTGACATTACCCGAACATTTTACATAAAAAGTAAAATAAATAAATGATTAAATAATTTTTATTATTCCAAACCTCCAAATCTTAATGTCTAACCTACTAATTACTTACTACCTATCATACAACTTGAATTGAGAGATAGCATACACCCAAACACATAAATCTTTTATAATTTGAGGTGATACGCGTATAAAGATACACTTCAATGCTTACGGATCCAACTTGTCGACCGCTGGTCGGTAATCACGTACAAAGCACACACACACAACCAAACACCTTGGAAGACACCTTGAACTCCCACTAACCCAAAAGAAGTTTAACTGAGGACTTGATCCCAAGTATTCGAGATGGCATGTGATTGATGAAATACGCTGCTGTCATCACTGCCTCGATCCACAATCCCTTTGACATATTCATCCAACAAAATATCGATTCTTCCTTCCAGTCACTCCATTCTGAGGTGGGGTTCCTAGATAAGTAGTCTGGTGAAGTATCCCCTCCTCTGAGTGATACGTTGCAAGCTCTTTGTTAACATACTCAGTTCCATTGTCTATTCGAATAATCCAAATATTTGCATCAAACTGAGTACCAACCATCCTATGGAAGTTTTGAAAACACTGAAGGACTTCGCTCTTATGCTTTATCATATAAATCCAAGTCATATGAGTATAGCAATCAATAAATATGACAAACCACTTAAAACCACTAACAGAAGTATATGAGCATGAACCCCAAACATCATAATATGACCAATGCTATTATATGTAGACCGTGTATGCTTTCCAAACTTACAAGCATCGCACATAAATTTACTCTTGTCTACCTTTTTTGAACAAATAAGGGTATAACTGACTTAAACTCTCAAATGACAGATGTCCCAAGCAACGATAATGTAACAAAATTTCTCCCTCAACTCATCCTTCAGCCATAGCCAATGCCGCATCAACCTGATCAATGTACCACAACCCATTACACCTTATTCCATTCTCAATCCTCTTCCCGGTTCTTTTCTCTTGTAACAAACACGAATCCTTATCAAATGAGACAGTGCATTTGAATTTGTTAATGATAGAACTAATTGAAAGAAGATTGACTGGAAAGAAAGGAACATGCAAAACGGAGAATAAAGCAATGGATGGTGTGCACTCTACAAATCCTACACCCTGAATAAGCTGGGAGGTTCCATCAGCTGTTTGGACATTTTCAAAATGGGTATATGGGGTGTAAGATATAAATGCACTAAGTTTGCCAAGTAAAATATGGCAGCCCTTCTACTCTCAAACTTTGGGTTCAGTCCATTCAGAAAGTGTGTAACCCGTCTGTGTTGCAGCCACACCCTGTCAGCCTCAATATCACCAGCATATGTTAACTGCAGTGGATCATATTGATCTAAATCTGCCCATGGTTGTTTCAGTTCACTAGCATACTCCTAGACGGTCTTCTCCTCTTGTTTTAGAGCATCCACCTTGTCCTGGACCTCCACCATTATCATCATATTTCCTGCCCTGGAGTACATGTTGCTTAGCGTCTTCCACATCGCCGGTGCACTCTGCATCATCTCCACCATCCGAGCAATGGATAGAGACATCGAAGTTAGCAACTAAGTCACGACCACAGAGTTGGTGGTGTTCCACACCCTCTAATTTATGCTCGCCTTGTTAGCAGGCTTAACACAAGTCTCCTGCAGGTAGTGCTCCACACCCTTCGTCCTCATAATCAGCTGAGCCCTTCTAGGCAAACTCAAATAATTCTTACTCACTTCTAACTTTACATCATTTAGCATCAGATCCAACTTTAATTCAGATAGCCCTGCAGCAACCCTCGAACCTATCATATCTGTCACTAAGAGGTCATATAACATGCTTCTCATGTCATCTTGCGTGACCAGCTAGGAAGTAATCTCAACAACTGCCTTCCTCGTCTCTTCTACCGCACTCATTGCGGCTTCTTCCTCCTTCCTCGCAACCTCCATCTCCTCAGGGGTCATCTTCTTAAAGAACTGAAGCAATACAAATCACTACCAAGATATACCGCGCGTATCTCCCACAATCACGACAAACCCTCACGCATCAATGTTCTGTTGAACCTCGATAATTGACTTCACGGTTACCAAAATCTTGCACAGCCGTAACATCAATTTTTTCCCAACTCTTCCTTCTCTTGGTCGACTTTTGTTCTCCTACTGTCGACTCCTTTTGTGCTTCTCTTCTTCCACCACCAAGCGTTCCAACCTCTCTTCTTCCACCACTGAGCGATTTCTTCTTCTCCCGCGAGGCGTGGCGGCGACAGCCCTCTCCCCTTATTCCTTCTTAGTGACAACAACAACGAGAAGCGGTAGCGGCAACCCTCACGCTCCCGTGTGGCATCGGGCAACCTAAGCAGTGGCGGTGGCTCCCCGCGCAGCACTACCCACGCGGCGACGGCGGCCCTGTGGCCCGCACACCCGTGAGGCGCAGCTGCGGTTGGCGGTGACGGCAAATCTGGATGGTGGTGGTGGCCCGTGCGACGGATTTGGAGGGCTTCGACCCGAGCGTCAGCAGCAATGGAACTAAAGTAAGTTTAGGGCTCTGATACTATGTAGAACTCGAGAATAATGTCTCCCGTAGGATCCCCACACCCTTTATTTATAGTCTAAATATTAAATTCGACTCTAACACAACATTAAATCCAACTATAACACAGCTTCTTACTAGATCCTAATACTAACTCACCAACTGTTCTTCTAATTGAACACAAGTGGTGGCGCCTATAGTATACAACTAAAACAAAATCCTGTCCTGATAGATCTCCAACGAATCGATAATTTTCTCTAGGAGCAGCTTCCGGTGTAGCCGATACCTGCATATTCAACAGCAAAATGCACTGTTAACAAGCCACTGCTGAAAAGGTAATATTTGATGATCCAGATGACAGCCCAAAGAGAAACATCAAACGGGCAGCGTCATAAGAAATCACTAGTTCACATACTTGATTGCAATTTCGCGTGTTTTCCTGATATGCGCGTCAGAATCTGGAATATACATTAAAATTCTGTTTCAGTTGCAAGTATTCCTAACAAGCACTACAACAACAACAAAAAAATGATTAAATAATAGGAATCAAGAAGTGTGTTACCTAAAATCTGCTCGTCTTGTTGAATAGTGGTCGAAAAAGACTCCAACATCTTGCGGCACTCCTCTTGCAACGCCTGAGCAGATTTCCTTTCCACGCTCGGTATGGCAGGAACATCACCATCTGACCATGTTGGCAAAGTTCTTGCTGCTGCCACGACTCCTCCATCGACAAACTTAGTTTCTCCTGAGGTCAATGCGGCTGCAAGCAAACATGCATAGGATAATTTAAATCAAAAGGTTGTGGATCAAGCCATGTTCTTTGCAGAATGATTTGTAAGGAAATTTTGTGCTTCCTACAATTGTGGTAGAACTCATCATGCAAGCCAGCAATATTGAAGACCGATAAGAAGGAGTCCAGATGAATCTTGGCAGTACTCGAGAAGTTTATAAGCTCCCAAGGATTCTGCAGAATTTATTGTGCACACACAGGCCATATTATAAGTTCAAACAATCGTACATCAAATAGTTTACAAAATGGCATTGTGTTTTTTTTTTTAATACAGGCTACTGTATTAAAATGCCTAGCAGTAGCGGCGCAGCATGTTTCAATGCTAGAGTTGTTTCCTCTAAGCAGGATCCTAATCTCAGAGATATACATTTAACTGACACAATATTCCTTAGTCCTGACAGGTGGGAAAAGAACTTCACTAAAGAATTTGCTTACAAGATTTATGGCCATACCGTTGCTGATGAGAAGCCATATCTTTCCATAAACACGCTGTTCATCCCACTCATATAATCAATGGTCATCTGTACATGGTCCAAAGAATGCAATAAGAAAAGTGCTTTGAATTTTTTGAAAGAACAAGGCCATTGTGAGAATAGTATATTTGAGTCTAATAGAGCAATGCCATGTGACGAAGATTTCTGTTGCCACGTCAGACAGTGGGATAATCATAAGTACAATTCTAATCTGGACTTGGAGTAAACAAAATAATCTAATATCAATTAGCTAGCACAGAATTTTAAAAGCAAAGAATGAGACTGTGAATGCATCTACCAGCAATCAACCTTGAGATACAAGGATTGCCCCTTTTCCACGATCTTTTTCATTTACTAGACTAGTTATTTGTGCCTCTAGTCTCTATATAACAAAACATAATAGGTCTGCAACCAAGCTGCATGCTGCAGCTTGTGTGATGTAATTATGTAAATAAATCCATCCAAAAAGGTAATTTGGTTTCAGACTTTCAGTAGCTTATAATATGAGCTAAAACAAGTCGCCCTTTGCTCACAAAGAAGTTAAGTGGAGTTTGCGCTCTAAACAGTACCTCATTTCCTTTTTTGACAGCGCGCCCAGCCTTAATCATAACTTCAAGCATACGATCTTTGAAACGCCAATGCAGGAAACAGTTAGCATCAGGTGAGTGACTCAACATATCTGGAGAGAAAACAGAGATTGTAAGTCATAATTGAGTCTCAATGTTCGTAATCAGAAGACTAGAACATGCTAGCTGTCAGAACTCAATTTTGTGCCCTTTTGACAAGCATATCATTGTGATTATCAAGCCTGACCGGAAGGAATAAAGTAAAGCATTGGTGTGAAATATGAAAATAGATATTAGTTATGGTTCTTCTCCCAACAGAATTTCACCATGCAGAAGCAATGCTGATATTAGAATTTAGAACACATATTATCTAGGATATCTCAAACCAAGTCATGCTAGAATGATATAACAATAAAAAAATGCATAAGAGTATTCAACAACATGAAACAAAATAGAGTAAGAGGTCACTGAAAGTACATGGTTTGGCCATAGTCTTGTGATTATCATCTCCCAGGGCCACACATTAAGAGTTTTGTTGTTGATTTTAGTAATTAGTACCTAATACAGACTAAAAAGAAGTAAATAGGAGAAAGATGAATAAACAAGAAAACAAGTACCAGCATAAGGAGCTAGGACATTTGCATCTTGGATGAAGGCGCCCATTCTCATTTTCATGTTGACAGAGCGGGACCGAACAATACTCAATGCCCAGAGAAATCTCTCGTGGTCACAGGCTAGACGCTTTAGCTTTAGAGGGATTGCTTTGTGCTGGATATTACCCATCAAGCTAGTGTTAGAGGTGCCCAAGCCAGCAAAGTTGATAAAACAGTACAAAAGTGTACCCAATGTTTTTGCCAAAAATCAATTGCTCGCTGCTGGTGTTTTAACATTTTTGAGGCAAGATCTTGGTCTTCCAGTTCCATTAGATCCTCCTGGCAAGACAGTCACGTAAAGTCATTCAAACTGTAGAATCAGTATGAGAAGCTTCCATCTCATAAGAAAGGCAAAGCAGGGGTTTAGGCCAAATAAAATAAAATACCTTCGGTGCCAGAAGCAAGCTGGTGCATTCATCAACACTAGGCAAAAAATCACCATATAACTGCCAAAAGTTCTCTTCTACATCAAATGCATAGAGAAGAAGGCAGGCTAATCTTAGATCCCAGTCTGTCTGCAAGAGGAATACAAATTACATTTGCTTGTGGGTCTACATCACTATTGATTATTGAAGCTTTTTACGTCAAAAAAATTTATTGAAGCTTTGATACTCAGTGAATTAGCCTACCCCAACTTGTTTGGGATTAAAGGCTTTGTTGTTGTTGTTGTTGTTGTTGTTTGACACTCAGTGAATGAAGAAAACATGATTCAAGTGTTGACAGTGATGTCATCCCTTTTCCTCCAATTTAACAGTAACAATGATGTTCAGAGGCATATAGATGGAATGTACAGTCAAATTGCTCTTGAATCTCAATTACACACTGTTCTTCAACACTAACTGCTGTGCAAACTAAAACACTCCAGGAACACTAGAATTGCATGTACAACCGCATCTTCAACACATTAGAATTAGAGGGCTCCAAACTTGTTCCAGAGTGTTTCAAAGAAATAAATTTATTTAATGCAAGGGCGCAACAACTGGTTAACAAGCTGATTAGTATGACAAAGATGTTTGCTACTCCCTCTAATTCCAAATATAAGTCGTTTTGGACATTGATACGGTCATTAAGATAACACTTTGACCATAAATTTCTATTAATATATATACTTTTTCAAATAAAGGTAATTATACATTACGAAAGTATATTTCATGATGGATCTAGTAATACAAATTTCATGTTGTCAATCTTAGTAATTCTTTATATATTAATGGTCAAAACTAAAAATGCTCGACTGTCACAGATTCTAAAACGATTTACATTTGGAATCGGGGGTAGTAAAATCTAAAGAAATCAGGAACAAAAATAATAATTCTGTTTCACTTCACAACATAACACTTCATCCATTTACCTCAGGATCTGTTGACTCAATAATATCAAATATAGGATGGCCTAGTGGGATAATGTCAGGAAAAAACATCCAAGGATGTTTTTGAGTTATAGTCAGCATTAGCTCCAATGGGATCTCCATAATCACCTGATAGAGTAAAAAAGAATTAATATATCTGTTTTGAAAATTCTACATCATCGTGAAATTAAACTAAATTTATTGTTTAAACAGTAATAACATGCACTCCAAGTTGCATCATTATTTCTTAAAGGGACACTTGTAGCCAGCATTAAGGTGAAGCATCAAGGTGAAGATGTAAAGCATTACATTTGGCACCAGCAGATATGTAGCATAACCAGTTGACTTGATTTGTCATTGATCAGTAGATATATCACTATGCAATCTTCATGGTGACAAGACATACACCAATGTGTACTGAGCAGTGAGCACCAAAATATTCAACCATCATTGCTGCAACGGCCACTAACTGACATACAACAATGTCCAATCCAGCCATCCACCGTCTAAACATACTTATTTCTACACACTATCTAAGTAGTACGTACGATTGCAAAGATGAACAACAAAACTGATTAGTTAAGCTCTAATTAGAGGTGCGACAAGAAGTAAATGGCCGCTCACTCTAGCTCTGCGGAGTGGCTCGACGTCCCGCGAAGCATAGACTCCCATCCCATCCGGGCCTTCCAAGAACTCAATCCCGTACGCCCGCATCATCCGGGCGTATCCTATCCGGTAGAAATCAGGGTCGGCCGGCTCCATCTGCACAACACAACACATGCGCGCATAACATATCCCAAGTGTCAGCGAGACAGCAACAATAGCCGAAACAGATGCGCAATGAGCATCACAATGCCGGGGGAAACACCTCGGGCGGGAAGGGGTCGTCTTCCTGCGGCGGCTCCAGGAGCCTGAGCGGAGGGGTAGCGTCCTCCTCCTCGGCGACTTCCTCCACGGGCGGAGGCGCCGGCGGCGCCTCCCGGAGGCGCCGGCGGCCGGCTCGGGGAGGCCGCGAGAGGAGGCGCGGGGAGGTGCGGCGAGGCGGGAAGCGGGGGCGTGGTAGAGGGAGAGGGGAGGGGAGGAGGAGAGGGGAGGCGGTGGGAGCCGCCATACCATGGGAGGGAAGAGGAATGCAGCGTAGTGGGAGCGTGAAGACGTTATCTATTTAGCGGGCCGCGTTGGCCGTTTCCGCTTTTGCCCTCTTCGTGTGGAAGCAAGGCAAGTGCAGTCTGCAATTCGAAAGGTAAAAGCAACGCTGCGTCGCTGCGGCTGCGGCCGCGGCCGACGCGCGCTCGCCTCAGCTCGGCGCCGCGCGGGTAGGATGGCACGGCACGGTGAACCAGGCGCGTGTTGGCACGGCGCGGGCGGTGGCACAAACGCCGCGGCCCGGGGATGGGACGGTGAAGCGGGAGGTTGCGGTGCTCTGGTGCTCTGGTCGCCACGCGCCCCTTCCTTCGCAGGTCGGTGACCGTGTTCCGCGAGTGCACTGCGCCCGTTCGGTCCGGGAATGAGCATCGCAATGCCGCCGCGCGCGGTGCCACCACAGCAAGCTCACCTCTCCCCGGCATGTGACCGGGTCACCGGCCCCGATGAGTGGCGAAGCTGAAATTTTTCTGTGTGTGAGTCAAAGTCTAAAGTCTTTATCATGATCATCATCAGATCCAAAGAGACAAACAATTTAGCATGAATTTTTCGGGTATATCAGTGCGCATCCGTCCCTCCGTAGCCCGGACAAGACACATCCATCCTGCCCTGCTTCAGACAAGGCCACACGTCCATCCCACCGTAGCCCGGACAAGACGCATCCGTCCCGCCCTGCTTCGGACAAAGCCATGTGGCGCACGTCCATCCCTCCATAGCCCGGAGAACACGGCTTCGTCCCACGCTTGACCTGATGCACCGAAAGCCCTGTCTCGTCCATCACTTTCTGTCTATCTCTCCCGTCCTTCAAGCGCATGCATGCTGCCCGCGCGCAATTCCCTCCCATCGCTCGCTCTCTCATCCTCGCTATAAATGCGGAGTTGTGAGCGAGACTCTTTGCTCACACTCATCCTTGCTCGCTCTCTCACAGTTTCGATTTCGTTTTCGCAATGGATTAAGTGTTGTTTAGAGCTGTCATTAGTGGTCATACTAACATGCAATTTTTATCTCCTATGTATTGTCCTTATTAACTGTATAGTTAGCTAATTAGTCATAGTTAATCAATCGTAATTAATTAGTTTATCCACAACGAGTTCGACTCGTTGCATGACAACGACATCACCTCCTCGCCCACATAATGTCGTTGTCGTGCAACGAGTTGAACTCGCTGTGAAATAATGAGTAGCACCTTGCCGATCTATCCTTGGCCTAGTGTAACTGGGCGCCAGTCTACCCAGCTCGTTGGATCATAGCCTCTTGCATGCGCTCCCTCCATCCTCCTCGTCGCTTATGCTGCGCTGCTACATCTCCCCTGTTCTCCTTCTTCTCCATTGCTTCTCTCTCTCTCTCTCTCTTCTTTTCCTCTAGAGAGTTCCTCCCTCCGGCTCCTTTACCTCCCCTCGACCGAGCGGCCCACCGAGCCGCCGCCTTCCGTCGGTGCTGCTCCAGTGCGCTGCCTCCCATCAACCGCGCCTAGGTGCCGCTCCACAGTGCTGCTCCAACCACCGCCTCCCGCTGGTGCCACTCCAGCGGGCCGCCTCGCCATCGGCCACACCCGGGTGCCGCTGCCGCCTTCTCGCCCGTCGCCACGCGCCATGCAGCTCAGGCTGCCTCGCCTTGCCTCCCCAGCCACCGACCATCGCCCGACACTATAGGATCGTTAATGACAATCAGAGGGGGTGAATGATTGTAATCCGCAGTGGAAGCTTTTTAGTCAAATATATTGTTTTCTGATTGTCCAACCTGTCAGCACAATAAAAGCACAAAAACAAAAGACAACAAAAATTGGATAAATATTTTTTTTCCTGGCGCTGTAGCAAACCTCGTGTGTACTGCAGCAACAGTATAATACAATGTACAGGCACTGTAGCAGAAGTGCAATGTGATTTCCCTGCGCTACTGGTACTGTAGCAGGTGGAAAGAACGACATCTAAAATCAATCCTCCTGTATGATTTCAAGAGAGCCAAAAACGCTCACGTCGCCTGTACGGCCCCAAGAACTAGGTTTCTTCTAGCCGCAGGCGCTTGATCAATTTCTTGCTGCCGTCGGCCCCTAATCCCCTCACGTTGCCAGCACTAAATCTCACCAGAATCAAAAACCAGACTGCCATTGCTAGCAACTCGCCTACCCATTGATGCTGAGACAAGTAGATGGATGACTTGCACCGTACAAGCAATCAACCAACAATATGATTCTTTAGATTAACTCAATGCAAAAATTACTGTGAGAGAGCGATACAGCATCCTTAAAACTCTTTTCCCTTTACTTTTCCCATTATCTATCGCTGTTTAGTTTGTTATTTTTTTCAGTTAAGAAAAACAGAACTTGCTGTGTTTTGAAAACAACATCTCTGGTCACACAGGATGCACATTCGTGATGATGACTTGTACAAAATATGTAACTTATGCACACTGAGGTATTGTTTTTCAGATAAACATGGGTTGTTGTTGTTGGTTATCACAAGGGAAACATGGTTGCAAGCCCAAGTGTCGTGTCGTGTGGTGGCAATTTCCAGCAAAGAGATTCATTGATGCACAAAAAAGATGGCACCGATTCTATTAAGATTTCTTACCTTTTCTATTCCATTTTTCTTCAACATTCCCCTATAGTTTTCCCAAATAATAATAGAAAATCGTACGAAATTTGTGGCGCTGTTGTATGAAAAACGCCGGTTATATCACCGTTATATACGATTTATATATACTCTGAACATCATGAAAAGAGATAATCACTCCTGAGGGTGCCCTCAAGACAAGTCATGGTGTGCACACCATATGGTATTTGTGGTGTACGCATCACCTCACAGATAAAGAACTCAAGCTTTTGGAAGTTTTTATAAAAAAGAAAGAGGTATACCATATTAATATTTTTAAGGATAATTTGCTATATGTCACTAAATAATTTTAAATCTTTACAATATGCTACTGATATCTCACTGACATATAAACGCTACACCTATATATTAGTTTCATAATAAGTGATATATTATGAATACATTTCACTCACCCTGACACGCACGCGCACCTCGTCGAACTCCCCACTATCACCAATTCACCAAGCCGCCGTGAGACTCCCCTACCGCCACTCGATACACGCACTCCCATCTCACTGACAATGGGGTCCGATACCAATCAGTCCCACACGTCAGTGAAGAATTATCCTCGTGCTCCCAGGTGGTCTCGCCTCCCGAACCACGTACACACATCAAAAAAGGCAAAAGGAAAAAAAAACGAATTAAAAAAATGATCAAGGAAGCACAGAACCGAAACGCAATGCTGCTTCTCCTCCTCTCCATTTCCCTTGCCTTCACCTCACACCGGCAGGCTCACACACCTCTGATCACTCCCAACTCCTCTCTTCCAGCTCACACCCACCGCCTGCTTCCCGCACAAATCTAGAACCTTCTAGATCCGCCGCCTCCCCCGGCCTCCGCTCCCGCCCGATCGGATCCCGAAGGTGAGCTCCGCCCCCATTGCTCGAGATCGCTCCCGTCGGATTCGGATTCGAATCGAGGCACGTTTGAATCTGAGCTCTGTGCCTGATGCTGTTTAGGGTTTCGGTTTGCCGCGATTTAGATGGTTCACGATCTCGCCGTGAAGGACCAGGAGAGCTCGCCTAACCCGGCATCGGCATCAGAGGCGCTATCGGAGACATCGGCGGCGGGGTCTGAGGCGGCGGCAGCAGCGTCGGAGGCGATAGTGAGCGCGCGACCGCCGAGGCCGGGGCACGACAAGCGGCTCGGCGTGCGGCACCCCTTGAAGCACCGCCGGTTCCGCGCGGGGGGGAAGATGATGGTGGAGCCCGGAGGGCTGCCGGCCGCGCAGGCGGTGGTGGAGGAGGAGGCGGAGGCCGGCGAGGTCGAGGAGGAGGCGTCGTCCGTGGAGAGGGAGGTGCTGGCTGGCGTCGTGGAGGTGGAGGTGCAGGCTGCTGACGTGGAGGTGTCATCAGCACCGGCAGAGATGGAGGTGGTGGAGAGGGACGAAATGGAGGTGTCACCTGCGGCAGCGGTGGCTGTGGGGGAGTCGGAGTTGGAGCCCCAGCCAGGTGAGGAGGAGGAGGTGTCGTCGGCGGTGGTGGCAGAAGAGGAGAGGAAGCAGGAGCCTGCTGCTGCAGCTGCTCTGCCAGCTGTGGATGCACCGAAGGAGAAGGATCAGGAGAAGAAGAAGCAGAAGGAGAGGGAGAAGGAGAGGGAGAGGGTGGATGAGGTGGGTTACATGAGTGGTGGATGGAAGAGGTAATACTTGCTTCTCGATTCCCTACTGCAGCTTAAAGATAATTGGTTCTATTGGCGCTCAGTCTCCTTACCATATTTGATTTAAATTCGCTACATAACTTGTGTTCTGATATGATCCAATGTACAGCGGTGCAATAGGCATACGTAGCCGAGAACATAATTGCATGATCATATGGGTGGCACACCTTACGTAGCTTTGTAAGAGTCAATGCTGCATTCAGGATCATATTCAAAAGGACTCCTATGTTTAGTTTGTTAGCTTAGCGGTTATCCTTGTGGAATTATTAGTTTTTGGTAGCCACTAAATTATTGAAGCTCACCTTGAGGTTGTCAAATGTCAATGCTGTTTTTATCTGGTCCCATGTAGAAGGAAAAACTGCTTTAGTGAAAATACATGGTTCACTAAATACCAGTAAATGACAGTTTATTTAAATTTAGTATTAAAGGTAGTGGGCATAGCTTGAAAATACATCCACACTGGCCCCTTATAACTAGAAATATTATAGTGGTCTCCCTATTTAGAATTGGGCATAGTTCCAGTGGACCAGGACCTCAGGCTTTATGGAACCTTTTGGACTTGCATGTAAATTCTAAATAGAACGTGCGTATTTTCGCAAATTGGCAGTCGGGTCCAGTGATCCCCGTTGCATGGTACATACACATGCCACTGTTAAAGAGTAATGCATGTCATAATTGTGCCAAAAAGCGTAATCACATATTTACGTAGTTCCACTAGCTGGCAGTAGCTCGCTGGATTTCATGGATTGCTCTCCATAGCAATGTCATCACTCATCGGGAACAAAAGAAAACACCTTTTTTTTTACAGGAACAGTAGGGGAGGACCCTACAAAAGAAAGTGCGACATCATATTATAAAAACTGCTTACCCAGTGAGAATGATAAATCACCTTAATGTTAATGAGATGTAGCTAGATTCTAGAATGCTCTATTGACCACTCTTTTGTGATACGGAATATGCAAATTTAATTAAAATGTTTCTATTGTAGTCTGGCAAGCTATGCTCCAAAAAGTTCAATGACAATGAAGACACATTGTTAATACAATTTTTTCTTCATTGTCAGATCTTAAATATGTTCACACAATATCTAGGTACAATGTCAACATGTTACATCATTAAGTGGACCAACTCTGTGTACCTTTTTCAACCAAACGAAGCCAACTTTGCTAGAATTTTATTGTGTTATCAACAAATGCAATCATGAACGTTGTAGATCCTCTATGATGTGGCTTGTTTTGTTTTGTTTTGAGGGGACTATGATATTTTTTTATATGTTCCATTACATTTACTTCATTTAATCCACGATGTATTTGCATTTTGTTTCCATTTCGCGCCAGCCATTCTTTCTTGGTGATATCAATCCATTCCACATTACTAATGGGCAGCTTGGGGCTTGGTTGCTTGAACCGTAGGTTGATGGTTTAATAAATGGCCCAAAGTTAGAAATGAAGCAACTCAGGACTAGTCTATTATCTCCTTTTCTTGTATAAATTGACTGTATAGAGTGTAGAACAAGTTGGAACATAATATATCTTGAGCTGATTGTATGACAGTAGCAACTATCTAGTCAGGTTTTGTGAGCAACAACTAATTTGTCGAAGAACAATTTTGAAGATAAATTTCTTTTGCTGGTACTTAATGATTGGTATAATTTTTCTTCTTGAAAATCGTGTAATTGGTAATTCTTGAAAACACTGTTTTAGTTATGCAATTTCCTTGATCTGGGTCTTATTATTTAGAAAATAATATTTAAGAATTATTTCTCGTTTTGTAAAATATAAATGATATTTCTCATATTCATGTACCTGGTAGCATTTGCACCCATCTAATTCAAATACCTGCGTCTAAGTTCTATTGATATGTACAACTTTCTTTTCTTACTTCGAGTAGATAGCCATTTGTAATAATTAGTAACTAGATATGTACGACTTTCTTTTCTTACTTCGAGTAGATAGCCATTTGTAATAATCAGTAACTAGGCACTTTCCTTTATCAAAACCTATAAGTAATTTCACCTTTATAATATATGCAAATTACAAGCTTTTCAATCTATTACATTTTTGACAATAGTGGATTTTGACTGATTTGCAGTGATGATGGAAGTCTGAGTTGTGGATATTCAAGTTTTAGAGGAAAAAGGGCAAGCATGGAAGACTTCTATGATATAAAATCTTCTAAAATCGATGATAAACAAATAAGTCTCTTTGGAATATTTGATGGTCAGAGATTCGTTCTTGTAGACTTCTTGTTGTTAACTTGTTTCTCAATGGTTCTATCTAAAACATTTATTTTCTTGCAGGTCATGGTGGTTCACGTGCTGCTGAGTATTTGAAGGAGCACTTGTTTGATAACCTCATGAAACATCCAGAGTTCATGACAGATACAAAATTAGCAATAAGTAATACATCACTCATAGTAGGGAAAAATTGGTTTTTGCCACCAGTTATTTTGCACTTTTGGTTTTCGCCACTGCTTTTTGGATAATTCGTACTATGCCATTGGATTAAAAAATTCCTTTGGAAAATGCCATTCTGACAAAGTCAATGACCGTTGACTGAGTGGAAAGGACTCTTTTGCCCTTCCAAATATGTCGAATTTTCAATAAAATGCCATCGAGGAGGACCTCAGCCACAGGTCATGCTGCCTCCGCTGTACAGATTTTACTTCAATGCGGACAGTATTAGGGACTGCCTTGCTGGATCGTAATATGGAGATAATTTTGGGAAGAAAGGGGATGGGTAATTCTGGAATTTTGATACAAAGTAAGCTAATAGTGGCAAAATCCAAAGAAGTTTATGATTCTAGTGGCATCAAACCAATTAGGCAAAAAGCAATGGCAAAAACCAACTGTACAACAACCGGTGGCAAAAACGGAATTTTCTATAGTTGTATTGTCCAACAGTCCATTAATTTTCCTTGTGATGGGGTCATCTGTTTAATGGTAACTCACAGGTGAAACATATAGAAAAACCGATTCAGAATTCTTGGATTCTGAAAGCAACACTCATAGAGATGATGGATCAACTGCATCGACAGCTGTTTTGGTTGGAAATCATCTTTATGTGGCAAATGTTGGAGACTCTCGGGCTGTAATATCAAAGGCGGGCAAAGGTGCTTCTGTTTATTATGCTGTTCATCGATTAATATTTAATACAGTTGCTGCCATGTTTTGTGACAGTGTACTGAGTCTGTTCTAATAATTTTTTAAGCAGACTACGGTGTAAAACACTAACCTATATGGCATGAAGCATGTTGCTCAATTTATCACCGGTGGTATAACGTATTATCATTATAGCTCAAATCAAATGACATGCTAGAGATCAGATGAATTGTGACTCCAATTGGTTTCTCAGAACAAATGCAGCAAAGGAAGCTGTATTTGGAATTCGGTTTAATAGTTCTGATAACCCTTCTTTTCTGGAAAAGCACTGCCTCATTTCTTGTTGGTCTTAGCTTTCTGGATTAAGTTGGTTGTTGGATATAGAACAAGTTAAATATACACAGCATGAAATGGATTGATTATATCTAGTCCATGGCTGGGAGGCTAGGAGGTGTCTTGAACTTACTAAATTGTTTGCTTACACATCTCATTGTAATTATCCAAATTTGTGCTCTATGATAGCCTCCTTTCAATTTTACAAAGCGAAGGTATTGATACATATTGAGCTTGTATCATTATCATACACTATTAATTCTCTTGTTCCAATATCCAAGGATGTGCTTACTGCTTCGGCACAATGCGATGTGTTCAACCCAGATGTATATGCCTGCTAAATTGTTGGTAAAATATTTTGTTTCCTTTCTGTCCACAGCTATTGCACTCTCTGAAGACCACAAGCCAAACAGAAGTGATGAAAGGAAACGAATTGAGAGTGCTGGTGGGGTTGTTATGTGGGCCGGTAAGTCTTGCATCCATCACACCATGTTCCACTTGACTAAAGTGCATATTTTTATGTTTCTACTCGAGTGGCTGTAGTTTCTACCTATTTATTTGGCATGAGTCACATGGGCATGGGGTAGGCCGGTAGGGGGCATGGAATGAACTTGCTGATAGTGCCAAATGGCCTTTTGCAGGAACTTGGAGGGTAGGTGGTGTACTTGCAATGTCTCGGGCATTTGGCAACCGCTTGTTGAAGCAATTTGTTGTTGCGGACCCTGAGATTCAGGTAACTTGTGCAGAACATATACTTCTGTCATTTTCTGGTAAAAATACAACAATACATTGATGTTTCATGGCTTATATATGATTGTGGGATCAATGACCAAGGTACCTGGACTCTTCAATTATTTGTCAGGAACAAGAAATAGATGATGAAATGGAGTTTCTGATTTTGGCTAGTGATGGGCTGTGGGACGTGGTTCCAAATGAGGTTAGTTAGCAATCTACATCAATGGTTTGTTTAGAGGCGCAGTTGTGCAGATATCCCTTTGTTGGTTATGTCTACTAGAGTAGAATAAACTCGATTGGTTGTGGCCTGTGGTGTTAAGGGTAGTTGTGGTATTTCTTTATTGTCCTAGGGTTTAGTCTTGTGTCCTTGTACTTTATATATTGCCCATTGGGCTATTGTAATACAAGACATCATTCACATTTTCACTCTCCCTCTCTATCTAACATGGTATCAAAGCCTAGATCCAAACTCTAGTCTCCATCTTCTTCCACCGCTGTCGCCCCCGGGAGTAGCAATCTCCACACCCAGGGGCAACACCCCAGTAGTTTCTCGTCAAGTAGCAGTAGCTCCAAGCAGCAACACTCATTTTCGCCCTGGTCCTCTGCTTCGGCGCCTTCACCACCACCCCGTCCTCGATTCACGTTGCCCTTGCTTCAGCCGGATCTGAGCCCCAGATCACGCCGCCGCTTCTCCTACTCTGGGTCGCCGCCTCTGCTCCCGCCGCCGATGCTGGGCGACGGGATCCGGCGGATCGAGCCAGGATCCATCATCGTCGTCGGCGATGTCCTCCCCGCACCGCAACCTCAGCTCCCATGCTCCCAGCTGCTGCCTTTGCTTCTCTGCTTCGACGTCGAGCCTCTCGGTGCTCAACTCCTGGTAGGATCCGGTGTCACCGCCCTCGACCCCGCCCTCGCGCCACTGGTGCTAGATCCGGGCGTCCCCGTCACCGCCGCCACCGGATCCGGCATAGCTCATTGCCGCCATCCTTGGATCTCGTCAAATCTGCTCCTCCCCTACGTCGCCGTCGCACCGCGCCGCCCCGCCCGAGCGCCCCTGGCGCCGAGTCGCTCAGCGAGCGCCGCCGCCTCCGTAGCCGCTCCCGATCGCCGCCTCCGAAGCTCCTCCTTGAGCCCCAAGCGCCACCACCGCCTCTAGAGCTGCTCCCCAAGCACTGCCGCCTCCTCTGCTCCTCCTCGAGCCCTGAGGACGAGAGAGAACGGAGGAGGGAGGAGGACGGGTAACCGGAGTTGCTACCCAAGCGCTGTCGCCGCCTCTGCTCCTCCCCGAGCCCCAAGGACCACCGCTGTTGCCCCCAAGCATCCTCCTTTACTCCGGATTCGCTCTAGCCCCGAGCTCCGCCGCTTAGCCCCGAGTCGCCTCTGCTCCCGGCCGCGTCGCCTCTCCGGAGACCTCCCCGTTCGAGGGGCTACAGTACTCATCCTCTTCTTCGCCTGCCTCGTTGCCGCTCCTCTGTATTGTTGAATTGAGGGGAGGAGAGCGGGATGAGGAAATAGGAGGGGAAAGAGAGAACGGAGGAGGGAGGAGGACGAGTAACCGACTGCATCTTTTCTTTCTGAGTGTCGTTGTTTCCGTTGCGTCTATCCAAGTCTGTAACACTGTATCTTTGAGTTCGTCTAAGTTGTGCGAGTCCACAAAGTCCTTGTCAGCCAGTCGATTGCTTCTTGGCTCACTCCTTCCCTTTTGCATGGCAAAGCAGCTGCCGTTTTTCTCTTCGAGCCGTTGCAAATCGTAAAAGTCGTTATGATGCCGCCGAGCTTCTAAGGCCTCCGTGCTTCTTGTGCACTGCGCCTCTGCTGCGCTTCTTCTGCATTGCGCCGTCGCTGTCTCGGGCTTCGATCTGCGCCGCCATGCTTTTATCCATTCCTCTACGGCTTGATTTGATAGCTCTTTCTATTCCTGTCAGTTTTGCCATCTTCTTCGTCATGTTGCTGCAGTCGACTTTGCTCCCGCTCGCCTCTACTTTCTCAGCCCCTGCATCTTGTGCTTTATGGGCTGTCGCACGACCCCGGATGGTAGATCTTTTGTTACTTGACATATTTTCGAAGAGTTGCACGCTACGACGACATTATCAAGACTCAGACTTTAGATTTTTCCTATTTTAGTGTCAACTCTTTCCAAATGCAATGCTATTGCATACGCATTGCATTTGAGGGGGTGTTAAGGGTATTTGTGGTATTTTCTTATTGTTCTAGGGTTTAGTCTTATGTTCTTGTACTCTATATATTGCCCATTAGACTATTGTAATACAAGACATCATTCACATTTCCACTCTCCCTCTCCATCTAACATGTGGGACGTGGTTCCAAATGAGGCTAGTTAGAAATCTACATCAATGATTTGTTTAGAGGTGCAGTCGTGCTGATATCCCTTTGTTCGTTATGTCTTAGTTGTATTTGTGGCACATACATGTGGTGTCAAGACCACATTGTATTTAATGAACTCTCAACATCTTCTTTCTTTTATTTTATGCTGGTTTTACACAGAATAGTTATTATTTACAAAACTTTGTAGCCTCTAGATGTGTTTTACATAGAACTACTTATCAAGCAAATTACTACAGGGGGGATCACTAATTGGCCAAAAGGATGTATCTCCTAGTTTTTTTTTAGAATAATAGCCTTTGATGTTAATTTTAACTGCTGGAACTGGTATCTGGTGTCATTGACCTAGGGACTTACATGTAAAAGATGTAGGGAGGTTCATACATATGGCATTTCATTATCAATTATCTGGCCCCGCTTGTTCACGCAGGATTCTGTTTCACTCGTGAAGATGGAGGAGGAACCCGAGGCAGCAGCTCGGAAGCTGATAGAGACTGCTTTCTCCCGCGGGAGTGGCGACAATATCACATGCATCGTCGTGAAATTTCAGTATGACAAGATGGGCGGCGATTCCTCGCCATCGGGCGACAAGAGTTGATTCCATTTGTTGGTTATACATGTTGTCGGTCTTTAACCTAAGCTGGATTTTGCTGGCTTCATGGTCCCCTATAATGGCGCAGCTGATACTAAAGACTTGCTTCATGTTCGTTGCCTGTCTATATATCCCTAATTTTGGTGCCTCTGGTGGTTTACAAGGTTGCAGTGATATTTACATTGGTATATCATCCATTCATCTGTACTGCAATGCTTGCTGTAGGTGTTGTGGGATGAATACTTTCCTGGGCTGAACACATGCAGCTGTGTAAGCTTCAGGGTAGCCCGTGGATCAAGCTTGAGCCTCGCCCGGTTGGCCTATTAAGTTTTCGCTAGATGGTCACGCCCGCATCGCCACGCCGTCAGGCCCGTCGGGTCGACCGGGAAACGGCCTAATTTTCGTGTGGATGGAACTGTCATCTGTGAATGTCCTCAACAACAGTTCCGAAGCACTGAAAAGGAGCTATCATAGCTGCCTGTAATAATAAAGTTCCAAAGCAAGCATCATCATATTGTTGCTAGTAAACGTAGCAGTAATCACTTCCATTAATGGCCATAACAAATTGAACCAGGGAATGTCTAGATGTAAATGATGGAAATCATGTGTCAGGGCCTTCACATGCATCAGTTTTGTAATGATGCAACAAAAGTATTCAATAGTGACACAATATTTGTCACTGTGAAATGGTAGTACGTTTGTAACAATCAAGTGCTATAGCCATTTATTACCTTAGCATTATATGTACATATTTGATCACTTCGGCTCACAACTTTCCTCATAAGAATCAATTCAATAATTTCTGTAGCTGCACAATGCCCAAATTCTTAATTAGTCATATTGTAGCGATTTTTTTTTATTAACTCTCCGCAAACTTTATTTCTAATTCCGACTTCTTTGATCACACCACCACCCATGGCGTAACAAAATAACACTGTCACGTCAGCTCGTATCTTGTCAAACTTTTGTCACGCTACTAGTGGTGGCGCGACGGTGCTGTTTGGTCACATCACCACTAGTGATGTGACAAAAAGTGCTATTTGACGGATTTATCTTATGGCGTGACAATATTGTTTTGTCACGCTACAGGTGGTGGCGTGATCAAAAGAGTCAGAATTAGAAATAAAGTTTGTGGGTGTTAATAATAAAAATAAATTTTAAAAAGGGTTAATTAATTAGAAAAAGTTCTATTGTAGCTGGGATAGAATATGGCAATGTACACAGAGAAGGTATTTGCGGTGACCTCTAGTGGTGGAGGTTACATTGCACTGCACAAATCACCAAACATAACTTATAACTAGGAAGATTTGCTGGGTCAGCGTGGGCCGCAGGCACGCACGTTCGGCGATAGTGTGGACAGGCGCGCAGCTACGGGCCCAACACGGACGCGCGTGAAAGCGACGGGCAGTGCCCGCGAGTGCGGACGGACGGCCACGGGCGGGCGCGCGCAAGATCGGGCGGTCGACGCTCGCGTGAGGACGTGGACCGCTTCCCACCAAGCGCCGTGGTTCGGATCGTGCGGGCGCGAGGCGCACGGGGAGGCGATCGGACGATGCGTTTTTTCTGGGCGACGTGGTCAGGGCCGCGGCCGGGAGCGGCGGAATCCACCGGCTGTTAAGATAGGTAATTACAAACTTTAGTTAACTATATGTAATCACTCTTATATTTTCTTAAGAGCAGATAACTTGTGAAGCCCCTAAACGATGAGTTGCCAAAAGAAGATAAACAAACCTCTGTCGGTCCTGCATCAGTCCAGTTTTTTTTTTTTTTATTACAGGTGCAAACCCCGGATAACCTCAAGAATACCCATATTTTCAGAAGGATTGGAAGCACCAGTAAAAGAAGAATAGCGGCAGCAGTACTTTTTTGTGAAGACAAAAAAGTCCTAAAATAGTTCTTAAAATCCATGTTTCTCACATAAATCATCAGTTGTTTCAGATTTATACTTTACCTTGCAATAGTGTTTTCAAGTATTCACTCCAAGCTTTGCATCTAGCATTTTTCGCGATGATATAGTGCTGAATTGCTGATAGAATTTACTCATTAAAGCTTCTCTGATGGTTTCCTCTAACCGAGTTCTGAAAATTGCACATGTCTTTTGGATTCTGAAACACACAAACAACGTAGATGTTGTACCCCAACGCCCGGATGCTGTTTATAGTTGGTGGTATTACTGCAGCAAAGAAAGCTATTTCCAGCAGGGTCAATTATGATGGCATAGTTGCATGCCAAGGAAATAAATCTGTTAGTTACTGCAGGAGTGTAAATTTTTCCTCTAGGCCATGTGATACTTGCCAATAAACGCACAATTTTCGTGTCTCTAACAGCCACCTCATTAGTCTTAGCATATAAGCAAACAAGAGGCACATCAATCACCTGTGAGAGGCCTAATCACAGTATGACACAAGAACTAAATAAATAACATTGATTCAGGTCAGGTAGTGCCCCCACAATTGTGCAGAAAATTTCCCACTTATATACTACAATCAAACTACGAGGGCATCGAGTCGGAAAGGCCGATCTACACTCGCGTCCAGATGTAGACGTCCACGGGCGCCGTCCTCGTGTAGACGTCCGGCTCGAGCTGGCCTGGTGCCTCAGCAAGCAGCAGTGAATTTCCATGCCATGGCCACGCAGCCCCATGTTGGGCACCGACTTGAGGAGGCTCGACACGGTGGTCGCGTCCGGCCGCAAGCCTTGCTCTAGCATCCTCCGGACAACGCCGAGCGCTTCCCGGTCGCGCCCGCGCCGCGAGCAGCCGGACAGCACGGTGTTCCAGGTGACCAAGTTGGGCTCTTGCCCCGACCTTGCCATGCGCTCCGCGAGCGCCACGGCGTCGTCCACGAGCCCGAGCCGCGCGCAGCACACGATCGCCGTGTTCCACGCAACGGCGGATGCACCAGGCGGCGTGAGGGGGCTGAAGAACCGGTTCCGCTCGACGTACCTTTGGTACCCTCTCATTTAGCACATTTGTCATTATTTGTATCATAAATCTAGTTAATTTTATTTTTAAGATTGTTAATTGCGCATTCTAGGCTTTCGAAATGCACTACCTATTATCAAGTTACTATATTTAATGTATTTTTTATTTTAACTTTGTTTTTCATAATTTATATATCAATTTGAATTGTACATGACATTTAAATGTGTATTTGATAGCTCATCTTATAATAATTTTGTCCCACTAGCACCCTCTCTATTTTCATGCTGCGCTCCACGCGACGATGCTTTCTGCCCACCACCACGTCCGCGTTCTCGGCGTATATGCCGGCGAGGAACCTGGGCACGAGCGGGTGCGCGTCGACCCCGGCCTTCACCGCGAGCGCGTGGACGGCCCTCCCCTCCCCTCCCGCCGCGCCCCCGCCCGGCCGCACGAGTGCAGCACCCGCGCGCACGTGTACCCGTCGGCCGCCACCCTCCGCGCCTGCATCTCCCGGAACACGCCGATCGCCTCGCCTCGCCCCACTCCTCCGCCTCGGACAGCATCACCACCTGCTTGTTCTACAGCACCGCGTCCTTCTCCCCCAACTCGTCGAGCAGCCGCCTGCACGAGGACCCCCGCCCCAGCCGCGGCCTGTCCTGACGCGGTCAGTCTCCTCGCGACCAGCGAGTGCAGCTGCGGTGCGAGCCGCCACGCGACGCGGTCAGTCTCCTCGCCGTGGAGGTTGGCGCACTCCCTTAGCAAGGAGACCAGAAACCGCGCGCCGCGGAAGGAGTGGAGGTCGGGGGGCGAGGGATTCGCGTGGGGAGGTGCGGTGCCGTGGTGGTGGGAGGGCGGCGTGGGGAGCGAGCGGGAGAGGGAGATGGCTTGCGATATAAATTTTACTGGGCCGACCAAGATCGCGCGTCTCATCCGAATGGAAATATCAATGGGCCAAATTGGATCGCGGATTTTAGTTCCGATCCAAATTCTGATGGGCCTAATTAGAGATCGAAATGTTGATAGGCCCAATTGTGTCTGGGCCGTATGACGCTTATCCTCGTGTATCTGGGAGGCCCAACGAGACAGTTCGCCGTGGATGAGTCTGGCGGCTCCTTCCGGTCATCCCGCCGCCGCCGGCCGCCGGTCGCCGGAGCTCCGTCTCGATCCCAATACAATGCATAAAGGAGTAGAGATGTGTGGAAGAAGGATGGAGAACCGAAGAAGATTTGTTATCACCGCACGTTAGGATCCAAACAATTTATTTCCTCGAGAACTGAACAAGCAGGTTGCTACGCTGTAACGCGCGTTGATTTGTTTGTGCATGGTGATGGCGGGCGGGCCATGCGTGATGCGTCGTCGTCACTCAGCTAGCGCAGCTCGGCGGGCAGCGCCCTCCTCCTGGCGGCCTCCTCCCAGTTGAGCGGCACGCGGCCCTCGCGGTCCCGGCTGAGCCACTCCTGCGCGCCGCCGCGCAGCTTCTCCAGCCGCAGCGCGTCGCTCTGATGCATCATGAACACCTTGAGCACGTTCAGCAGCGCGCCCACCAGCCACAGCAGGCTCCCGAACAAGCACATCCACGCCCACATCGCCGCCTGCAGCAACACACGCGCAGGGGTCATGGGCGATTGGCCATGGCGTCGCGCGCGCCAAGTTTACGAACGCGAAATCGTCGATTGAGCTAGCTTACCACTAGGACCGGCTCGCGGCGCGGGTTGAGGACGCGGCGGCGGTTAAGGGTGGCGGCGACCAGGAAGAGCAGGCTCCCGAGGAGCAGGGGGACCTGGACGCTCGACTGCAGCAGCTGCGCCCGCCCGTCGGCGCGCTCGTACACCTGGCACGAGTTGAGCACCGAGCCCAGCAGCCACAGCAGCGCTCCGGCGAGCAGCGTGTTGGCCGCGTGCTTCTCCCTCCCGTACCTGTACCCTGCCCCCTCGCCCTGTTCCATCAATAACACATATCAATCGGCGATCACCATGTTTGTCAATGATCTGACCGACTGTGTGATGTGACTTACCTGAGAGAGCAGCATGGCCAGGCCGAGGACGCCAAGGACGCAGCCCACCGCGTGCAGCGCCGGGACCAGGAGCTCGACAAGCCCAAGCTGGACGTCGTACCGGGCCAGCCCCACGCGGCACTCGACGCCGGCGAGGTGCGCCGCGAGGTCGTGCGCGTTCACGGCGGCGATCATCGCCAGCGCCACCGCGGCCACGGCGAGCCCCGCCCTGGCCCCACCGCCCGCGGACAGCGCCGCGAGGCCCGCGGCCAGGAGCAGCGCGGCGAACACGTACATCCCCGCGTTGATGTACTCCCACCGGCGCACGGCCAGCGCCGGCCCGTACAGACGCGCCTCCCTGGCGGTGGCTAGCTTCACCATGGCCGGAATGCGAACGCGAAAGCAAGCTTCTCGCGTCACGGCGCGCCCAAAGTACCCGAGAAACTGTTGCGATAGTTAGTGCGGTGCGACTTGAAGGGAAGTGGGGAGTTTGGTGCGGAGATGGAGGCTGAGTTCGTATGTACGTACGTGGCGCCATGCATGGCAGATGGCAGGAGATGGATACCTTTTGTCTTTGTCATGTTACATGTGGCATGCCTGTGAGCCTGTGAGTTCATGTGTCACCTGCTCTGGGTTCTCGTGATTTGTGCGAAATTTCTGACCAGCAAGTTCATTGAGGACCGAGATGAAAAGATAAGAGGACTAGTTGTCACTTGTCTCACGTCAAGGTTGAGAAACTGCTCCGGTTTTGTCGTAGCAAGACCGGACAGTAAAAAAAATGGACCTGGTCACTGCAAAGGGATCAGGGGATCCTTAAGAGAGGGAACAGGTGCTAAGAAAAATTAGTGTGTATTAATTGTTTTTAAAAAAGTCTCCCGATTACATGGGTGAGATGACTATTTACCGCCTTTCAACCGAGATACATTAGATTATAGATCTACCCCTAAAAAGGCCCTATGCCTATAGATAGGGGCTTTTCTTTTCCCTACACGTAGCCTTCGGTCTATAGTGGACTCTCCTAGTCTTAGTCCATTCGGGTGGTACGCTCGGTCCACTGGTACTCTTCTCCATTCGCACCGTACAGGGTGCCTCCAAGCTGAGGGGCACTGGACACCCTTCGTCTCCCACAAGGTGGCCCCAAGGTCTCCTCGCTCCTAGATTCATGGTGTTTGGTAGCCTTCTAGTGGCTTTCGCGTCTCCTCCGGTGCCTCTCCGAAGGTATATCCAGTGCCCTCCGGGGGCCTTAGTCGCGCCTCTGGCTGTCGACTGTCGAACCCGGAGCGAAGGATCCCAGATTCCCTGTGTTTCATACACTAGTCCAGGAACAGCTAGTGTACACAGTCAAACAAAAGTGGATAGCATAACCATCAAATACCACACATTCAAAATACTTTGAGTTGTTACAAAAAGGGGTATAAAGTCAACAAGCAGGTTACAGCGGAAGCAAAAACAGTAAGGTAAACCACATGATTCGCCACAGGCAATCGTCTGGAGGCGTAGCCTAGTTGTCCAAGATTTCAGTCTCCACATAAAGCTCCTCTCCTACTCAACAAATACTAAGCAAGGTAAGCACAACAACCGTGCTCGCAAGTTACACCCAATAATAGATTATAATGCATACAGGGATATAGCAATAGAAGACTTATAGAGTTGATTTTGCATAAAGCAATATTTCTTTCCAAATACTTGTAATAAGTTTCAAAGCAGTCTATTCCATAGCTAAAATTTATTTTCTAAAACTCAAATTTTATAATCAGATAGCACTCACAAGAGTAGTAAAGGATACCCTCCTATCACAAGGTTACCCGCCCAATTTCCAAGTGGATAAGAAATCCAAACCAATTGATGAAGTCTTTTGAAAACAAAA
Source organism: Ampelocalamus luodianensis (assembly GCA_036346255.1). NCBI lineage: Eukaryota > Viridiplantae > Streptophyta > Magnoliopsida > Poales > Poaceae > Ampelocalamus > Ampelocalamus luodianensis. The sequence goes on from CM070626.1 coordinate 944,139, forward strand.
ACCAAAATCTAACTTATAGTGGCTTTGCTAGTAAGTCCATGACCGTGGACATGGCTATTCGAATAGTTCTTAACACTCTGCAGATATCATACAACTTTACCCACACGACACAACTTCTCTAGTTTGTTTGGCATCTGTCGATACCACCGCTCACTACCTTAGGTGAGCAGTCTAGAGCACGTGACAAGACCTTTACAAAACGCTATCCCACCGCAGTCTTGCCTCGCTAAGATTTCGTCTCCTTTGGATAGAAACCCACCGGATTCAGGCCCCCCTCTTGCGCCAGGTGGGAATACATAAAAGTAAGTCGTAAAGACACCTATACAACCGGATGACACGACTACGGTAAAACATTTTAAATTAGTTAGCTAGGTCCTGCCCACACAGGACATGTGGTCATATGATAGGGCTTAGCAAGATGCGGCTCGCATACCGGTCCTTAACTGACTTGAGCGACTTACAAAAGAACCCTGGGTCTCGATCATAGAAATAAATCGATCCCGTGCATGAATATGCACCCATCTAAGCATTCAATTTGCCCAAGTCCAAACAAATTTTCATTTTAGTTTTCAAAGCGTTTGCAAACTTCCAAGACAAACCAATGTCATGGATACCATTTTAGACAACATTAGGCCTTTTGGCTGTAATTTCCCAAAATCCAGATTTTTGGTCTAAGCTTGGTCTAAGCTAAGCATAGTGTTCTAACTCATACTAATGTACTAGCTGGATTTTAACTAAGGTATCTAGGAGTGACTAATTCAATAGCAAGGTTCTACTGTTGAATTTAAATTACTTGAATTTAAATAGTATATAATAATAATAATTTAAAATAGAAATTAAATAATTTAAAAATATTGGAATTCAATATGATCAAAATGTAACTTGTTTTCCTCGTACACCCCATCAAAGGAATTGGGAATAAGGTGGGCTCTCATAGGTCGTAGCCTATAAATAGGGGTGCTATTCATTGTAAAGGATTGATCGATGGATGAAGGAATTTCTTATTCTGTTCTTGTTGTTCATGCAAATTCTACGCTTGTCTCACGAGGTAATCGCCGACCGACTCGCCAATGACGGTTCCTCAACACGTTATCGCGACGATCGACTCTCCTCGCATCGAAAAGGTAACCGTCGATGAACGACACTCGAATTTAAATAGCATAGTCCGCCATAATAATAATTTAAAATAGAAATTAAATAATTTAAAAATATCGCGCTGGAATTCAATATGATCAAAATGTAACTTGTTTTCCTCGATCTACTTGCGGATGTGGCGTTGCAGTGGTCGAGCACAAGAATCACTGAACAGTGACATGAGATGAGGCAGTGAGGCGTGCGCTGCCGGAGCGGCGCCGGCCACCTCCCGTAAAAGGTGACGGCCGTGAGCGCCGCGAGGCCGAGCGCCCACCCCATCGAACCGCTATCGCCCCCGACAGCGCGTACGGCAGCGTCAGCGCCGTCGCAATGGCCAGCGCCCCACGATCGCATTTCGCCGAAAAATCTTTTTCAGAAAAGGGTTTGGAATCCGCATACTTTTGAACTTGAAGCATGTTTAACTTTGTTATTATTATTTCTATGCGATTTATTTACGTGATTTACTGTTTTGATTATCTCGTGATTATTTATATTGCTTTTAATCATGAAAATAGCAAGAAATCATGAAAATGCCGGAACACCGAACCGGAGTTCAAGAGCATTGTGAGAATTTTGCAACCATTTTATGCAGATTACAGCAGTAATTCTTTGAACTTTTTGCATGAATATGAAGATGATCGCATCACGAATCGAATTGAGAACCGACCTAGTATGGTGCGTAATTTATAACGGTCTTCCTGGTAATATAATCACGGATGAGCGTAAGATTGAAGACCTCTACCTTTGGATGCAATCCGCAAGCAACTATCGCCAAGACGGCTACATGAAGTATGCCGAATTAATTGACATCATGCAAGTTGCAGAAACTCAAGATGATATTCTAAGAAAGAACTTCATCTCGCAACCACCTAGTAGCAATGTTGGTCATGAAGCCACTGCTAGCAGCTACAAGGTGATGAAGCCTCTCACGAATGAGAGGAACAAGAAGGGTAAGGTCGTGCGTCGCATATTATTGATGTTTTCCAGTCTAAGAAGAAGGGCAAATGATAGCATGAGGCATACCTCGCCATTGCAGTACTGAGAGATTCACATCCATTACCGCACTTATGAATGTGAACGACCCGAGCGGCCCCATCATCCTCCTTTGGACATCACAGTGCCACACCGTAAGCGCCCAAGAGGAGAAGATCGCGCATGGAGCCGATTTAGCGAAGTTCCCGAATACTTCGCCTATTAGATCCAAAGGCACGCATTGCACTCGGACCTTTATAGAAACTTGCGCTTGTAATTGAAGCAGAATTTTGAATTATTGAATAATGGTTGCAAGCTCTAGGAGAGCAAAGCATTAAATTCTTATTATAAGTCCTGCAAGGCTTATTTTCCCGTCTTTATAATAGCAAGTTACGTTCTGATATCTGAAGCATTTTATTTATGTGTTGCTTGTTTTCTGCTACATATTAATAAAGTACATTATATTAGAACGCGTGTGGCGCCCTATGGAGGAAGTATGCTTAGCATGTAGCGGCACAACGAATACCATCCTGAGAGAAACATAATTTTTTCCAGTCGATCAGCAAGAATACTGGTAGTCTTACGACAGTCGCAGGCAGCGATACTTGTATAATAGGCTCAGGAAGGGCCATAATTATACTTCCAACGGGCACAACTTTGGTCATTGAAGAAGATTTGTTGTACCCAGAATCGACTAGAACTCTCAAGGATATTTACGCTAACAGTTTCCATGTAGAGACTGAAGAAGAGTATGGTACGGAATACCTGCTCATTACAAAGTGTGAAGAAAGTGAAAATAGCATTAGAATATCTTCCTTCATATGAAATTGGGCTATACTACACTAATATTAAGGCACCTATGCCTATTCTCGTCTCGAAACCGTATTTAGAAGCTCTGAACTTTTCTATCTCTCGCATGATAGATTGTGCCGTCTAGGTCTTAGGATGATGAGAAATATAATTAACAATTCACAGGGACATGATATGAATGTTAAGAATTTCTCGAATCAGGAAGATTTTGTGTGCCCCGCATGTGCCACCGGGAAATTAATTACTAGACCTTTTTGCTCTGAAAGCAAAGGATGAAGTCCCTGCATTCCTGGACCGTATCCAGGGAGACCTTTTGCGGTCCTATATAGCCCCTATAAGGGTAATTTGAGGTATTTTATAGTGCTCATTGATGCTTCCTCGGAATGGTCGCACGTATGATTATTGTCTACGAGAAATCAAGCTTCTACATAGCTAAATCTCGCAGATAATTAAATTAGAAATATTTTCTCTGATCATCATGAGAAGTCCACCTGAATGGACAACGCTGGAGAACTTACTCCGAAAGCATTTGATGATTATTGCATGAAAATGGGAATTAAAGTTGAGCATTTTGTACCACTTGTCCGCACCCAGAATGGACTAACAGAACTTTGAAGAATTGTAATTTACCAACTACATGTTGGGGACGTGCAGTCCCGCTCGCAGCATCTCTCATCAATTTTAGACTGTCGGCTTATAACATCCGTCCACCTATGCAACTAGCGCAAGGGTCAAGACCAAAACTACTCATCTTCGCAGTTTGGTCGTAAGGTTTATGTACCTATACCATCACCGCAAATAATCGCAATGGGTCTTCTCCGAAAGTCCGGATATACATTGGTTATGAGACAGCATCCATAATCAAGTGTTTGGACCCTATGACTGGAGATTTGCATAATGCCCGATTCGTTGATAGTATATCAGATGAGATTAGTTTCCCGTCATTAGGGGGAGGAAATCAACCCTTGATAATAATGTCGGGAAATAATTGAAGTCTAGAAGACAATTGAAATCCGTAAGATAATTAAAATCTATGCATATGACCGCGCACTAGTGAAGCAAATAGAGAAGTCCGTAAGATAATTACAATCCGTAAGATAATTGAATTGAAGTCTAGAAGACAATTGAAGTCCGTAAGATAATAGATTTGCAAATATTACCAAATTAATCGCCGGACCACTTTAGTGATTTGAAGAGCGTGACCAAGTAGCATTTGCTCTGCACGCAATGCACCGGAGAGGGTTGAAATACTAATGAAGGTATCCCTAATCCCGCCCGAGGCCTCGTAAAGGACGAGAACTCCGGTCTCTCGAACTGGCAACCGGGACGCCTGGTGAAAAAGGATAAGAAGGACTTGACACACCGATCACGAAGTGCCCTGTAACGAAGGGAGCCGTTGAGACCGCACCGGTATGGAACCTTCGTAAAAGGCGTACTGCACTGAACATCCCCATGAAGGGAGACATCGGCATGGATGTGTGCGCACACATCGGAGTGAAAAAACTAAAGGACTTGCCCGCAATTGGAAGCAGCGGTGAGCAAGTAGAAGCATTAGAAGAATCGCCTCTTGAAGAAATAGCTATAAAATTTATGACCTCGGGAGAATCTTTGAATATGACAACAGCCAATGTCGACATATACTTTGCAAAGAAACTTGCCACAATCATCAATCTTGATTCGAGCTCAGACGCTCGTTGAATGAAAGAAAAGATCAGATTGAAAGAAGGCAGTAGAAACTGAATTATTCTCTCCGAATAAAAGAAGGACGTTTGGGCCTGTAAGCCGTACACCTCCCCTTGTGCACCCCGTAGGGCATAAGTGGATATTTGTTCAAAAGAGAAATAAAAAGAAGCAAGGCTCGTTGCATAAGGTTTCATTGAACATCCAGGAGATGATTATGAAGAAACCTATTCCCCGATCATGGGCAGAGCCCCCTTTAGACATTTATCTCAATGGCAGTGAACTTGAAGTTAGAATTGAAATTGATGGATGGGGTACCAAAGATACCTTTATGAAATATTGGATTCGGACATTGAAGATACCTGAATGTATTAATGTCCCGAACCAAGATAGAGCAAATGGAAATATGTACAGTGTGAAACTCAGAAAGTCATTGTACGAACTTAAGCAATCAGGCAGAATGTGGTATAATCGCTTGAAGCGATTTTCTATGCAAGAAAGGCTACACGAACAACGAGAATAAACCCTGTGTATTTATACGATGATTCCAGAATGAATTTTGTATAATCTCAGTGTATGAAAATGATCTGAATATCATCGGAATCCTGAAGGATATTAAGAAAGCAAACTCTTACCTGGAGTCAAAGTCCGAAAAGAAAGGTTTGGGTAAAACCAGATATTGCTTAGGCTTGCAGCTTGAGCATGCCCCTGAAGGAATATTAGTGCATCAGTCAGCCTACACTCAGAAGGTGTTAGAAAGGTTCGACTTTGCGAAGGCATACCCTTTGAAAGTGCCAATGGTCGGGAGATCTTTGCAGCAAGACAAAGACCGCATGCACCTAAAGAAGAGGGGGAGGAAGTCCTAGGGCCGGAATTCCCACACTGAAGTGCAATAGAAGCACTAATGTATTTAGCAAACTGTACTAGAACGGATATTGCATTTACCGTGAACCTATTAGCAAGGTATAGTACAGAACCTACCAAAGACATTGGTAGAGAATGAAGGACATCTTTCAATACCTCCAAAGAAGCAAAGAATTTAGTCTGTTCTACAGAAAGAACCAAGACTTAACTATGAATGGCAATACAGATGACGGGTACTTGTAGGATCCGTGATACACCAAATTGCAAAAGCTATGAACTCCTATGTGGTGGAACTGCAATTCCATGGAAAACGTCTAAGCAGAGTCTTGTACCGACTTCGACGAACCACTCGGAAATGATAGCACTGCACGAGGCCTCACGAGAATGTGCTTGGCTTCGGCGGATGATTCACTACATCCAGCAGTTATGTGGATTGAATACCGCACAAACTCCCACTATTATCTATGAAGATAATGTAGCTTGTGTTGCACAAGTGCAGATGGGTTATTGTGAAGAATCCTCTTACAAAAGTATATCAACCCCAAGTTCTTCTATGCTCATGAATTGCAAAAGATGAACGTAATCAAAGTACTGCATACTAGGTCATGTGAGAATCTTGCAGATTTATTCACTAAGTCACTTCCAGCGTCTTGCTTTGAAAGATGCATATGTGGAATTGGAATGATGAGACTTAGAGAAGTGCAGAATTCAGGGGGGGAACCTTCACGAACTCATTACTAAAGCTTGATCACGAAGACCGAGTACCCAAAAGGTAAATCCTGGAGATTAAATGAAATTGGGTGGATTGTACTTTTTTTCCCCTGACGAGTTTTCCTCAAGTTTCTCGGCTAAGGTTTTTAATGAGGCAATTAGGCAAGATAGCGTAACATGATTCATGTACTCTTTCTCCAAATTTTTCCCACTGGGTTTTTATGGAGTTTTGATGAGACATGGACATGAAGGATGAGTGCCCAAGGGGAGTGTTAGGAAACCGGCCCAGACCGGAGTCCCGCCCAAGGTGGGCTCTCATCCCAAACCCTAGCAGGGTCGTAGCCTATAAATAGGGGGTGCTATTCATTGTAAAGGATTGATCGATGGATGAAGGAATAAAGAGAAGCAAGAAGTCCCCTACATCTCTGTGTTTTATCTCTTATTCTGTTCTTGTTGTTCATGCATTGTTCTTACGATTCTACGCTTGTCTACGAGGTAATCGCTCGGACTGGACTCGCCAGCGACGGTTCCTCAACAGGCCCCACGATCGCCGCCGTCAGGTGGAACCCCGCGTGCCACCACGTCCCTGCAAGCCAACCGCCGTATACTGGTAAAAACTACCCGAATGCACCTGGTTTTCTGATGATGTCCCGTTGGATGGATCTGCACACGTCTCGCTGGCTGCTAAGACTGCCAGGGAAAAGAAAAAAAAATTGAACCGATCTGGACGCGAGCTGAACAGCCTCCTGATCTTGGCCTAGTTTCTGAAGCCAGCCAGCAGCCCAATAGGCCACCTGATTCGGGTAGTTTTTGTTGTAAAATTGCCGGTTTTAGTAAATATTTAGAAATAATTTCAACTGTAATTATGATTATTAAAACATATTTCCACCGGCATATAAAAGACAGAATAGACATAAAAACATGTAATCTCCACATGTCAATTAAACAGAATAATATGCTCAAAAGATAAGACTTGAAAACAAATAAAATCAGCATAATGCTCAAATTTAAATGTTTAGTTTTGCTAGGTGTTGGGTTGCTCAAGATCAAATCTTGGCCTCCTCGCCATATTTGTCTGTACTCTTCACTTAATTGGATATAATAACAATAAATCAGACTTTGAGTTCAAATCATGGTTATTAAGGTGGTAAGATGAGGCGAGGCGACCCACCCCCCTCACACCGCTTAAGCGGTAAGGCGCGAGGCGAGGCGACGCCTTATAAATCTTCTAAGGCGACAGTGCAGCGGCCGCAGAAGATCCCACAGCAGCAGTAGAATCAGCTCTAGATCCTCTGGCCGCAAAAAATCCCGGCTACCCGGCTGCCCAATGCCCGCTGCCCCCGCCTACCTCCACCTCTTTATCCCTTGCCCAGCCGAGCGACCGCGCTGCCTCCTCTTTTCGCTTCGGCTTCGCCACCTCCCTTCACGCCCGCGCCGCCTCTTCTTCTTCTTCTTCGACAGGGAAAGAGCAGCGAGCGGCCTCCCTCCACGCCACGCCACTTCCGCTTTGGCTTCGCCCGCGGAGATGGGGAAGCGACGCGGGGAGGAGGGGAGGCTGCGGAGGAGGAAGGACGCAGCGATGGAGGAGGACGCGGCGCCGACAACGGGGTGTTGGATCCGCCTCTCGAGCCTGGGCGGCGGCGGAGGAGGAAGGAGGCGGCGATGGAGGAGGAGGACGCGGCGCCGACGACGGGGTGCTGGATCCGCCTCCCGAGCCTAGGCGGAGGCTGCATGTCGTCGCGCTCCAAGGTCCTCCCCTCCCCCTCTTCCTCTCTGGCCTTAGCGACGCCTTAGGCCTAAGGCAGGGGCGACGCCTTGCCCCCCGGTGGCGCCTTAACGCTTAGGCGTCGCCTAAGCAACGCCTTAATAACCATGGTTCAAATGAATGCTTTACTAATATGTCAAGAATTATCTCATAAGCAATAAACAATAATTTATATTTTCAGCCAACAAAGGATCAATAATGTCACAGTGAAAAAAAACGAGATCACATTAACAGCACTTAAGTCTTTCGGCTAACAGAAGATAAAATATCTCTCAATGCAAAAATTGAGATCACAACCTTTACTGTCTTCGGCTAACAGAGAAACAGAAGTATCACAGTGCACAGATTAATCATATTCAGTAGGCACAAATGCAACCGAACTACTGAAAGAGACAGAACCGAATTGCTAGAGATGAAACAACAATAGTAATCAAACAATTAGCTCAAGTCTGGTCTAGTTATCAATCCAATTACATATATGACAATTATCTTCATCGAGCATGAATCGAACCCACGACATTACTAAGCAAAGTCTCCCAGTGCTAGATAACAGTACATGATGAATTCAACTAGCACGACGCACTTAGCAAAGTAATGCAAAACAGAAAAACAACAAACTCACGATGCGGATGGCACTCAAAGCCACCGAGTCGAAACCAGGTAAGGCATGCTGAATGCGCTAACTCAGAAAACCAATCGCCCTGCTGTGCCACAAAAAACAGACGAGATTGTCGGAGATACAGTGCCAATTCACAAACCGGGACACACCAATTTGCAAAGTCGAGGTACAGGAAATGCCGCACAAGAACCAACAAACATGCACCGGCAAATGCACCCACGAAGCAAGAAACAACTACTAATCCAAAGTCTCCGCTCCAAATCAAGCAAGAGTCAGTCGGTGCAACGCAACGACGCAAGACCCAAATCTCCTCACCGCAACCTCAACAGAGGAGATGGCGCAAGAGAAGAACCGAGGTGCGCAAGGAGGAGCCGGTTCTCACTGACGAGGGCGTTCTATCCAACCACGACGGCACAACAGCTCCCAAAGCCCAAAATCGAAGCCAAATCGGAAGAGAGGAAGAACCAAAAGGGGGAAAAAAAAGTAGCTCACTGAATTTCGAGGGGTGAAGAAAAGAGAAGAAGGGAGCCGTCTTTGAGAAGGAGAGAAGGAGAGGAGCAGAGAAGGAGAGGAGCCGCACGGCTACAACCAATGGCCGGTGCCCGAGGTGCCTAGGCCGTCAGGGCCTGCTACGTCGCCGCCACTCGCAAAGGAGCCGCCCAGGCCGAACGTGCTCGAGAGATAGGGTTGAAAACTCAATCTCCAACCTATCTCCTCCCTTCTCTCACCGGCAGGCGGGCCCACCATTCTTTTTATTTTCTTTTTCCATTTCTTTTTTTTAATTGAGAAATTACCAAATAACCTCAGAATTACAACAGTTTTTGCCTGTAAAAAAACTAAGGTAAAAAAAACTGACCACTTCCGAGCCGAAAGAGATTAATGAAGTACTAGTTAGTAGTGACTAGGATTACCTATTCGGTGGCTACTCTTTTTTTTTCCCCTTTTGAAACAAGCGGCGACTACTCCTTTGCAGGGGTCAGGGAGCATGACGATTGACGACAGCAGAGGGGATACAGTGATGCAGGCAAAATGCATGAAAACAACGATAGCAGATGGTAAATGCTAGCCGGTGAGCAGAACAGGTCAGCTGTATCAAAACAACGACCGAAGGTAATATAAGTTGAAGAAACCACGCCGACGGTCAGGATGAAGGACATCCTACTAATTGGCTCATTTGGTCATATAGATTAAAGATATCTCCAGGAAGGCAGAGTGCTTATGATGCACATTTCAGTGTTACAAGCTACAAAATGATAAAGTTCCTTAACTAGTTTTGACTTTCCATATGATAGCAGCCTGCCACAATTAATATATACTTATACTATCTGGAACTGATTACATCACTTAACTTATTTATTTCTAGTTCCAACATCCAAGCTGTTGATGTGCCAACAAGTAGCAACTTCCACAGGGAAAACATACAAGGTCATCTGTAAAATAAGCAAATTAATACAAAAGTGGTGTTGGAATATGTACGCATTGCTACATCTGTCTAACCATGTTCCAAATCGACAAAGCTTTTGATTCTCCAGTTTCAGTTGCAAGAAACATGTATGAATGAAGTATCAGGTGAGCCAAAAGCAATCACACATTCACATCAACCACCTAGCACGAGGTGGTTTAAGAGTAAATATTTACAGCTTTACAGTACATTACAAACCCAGTATATTACAGCTTTACAGTAAATATATATATGCATAATATAAGGAAGAAGGGATTCTACCAGTATATTACAAACCCATAACGGTTCATGTTTCCAATGCTATATATGCTGAGGCAAATTGCATCAACAACATAAGCAGGAGATAAGAAACATCATATATGGACAAAGGAGGAAACTACAGCTGCCCGAATGATTGACAGATGGACTTAAAAAATATTTCAAATAAAGTAAAGGAACTTGTAGGACGAAGTTGAATGAGTAAAGAGTTGTAGTATGGAAAAAAAAGTTGTCTCGACCTTTGCAGTATTACTGTTGCTGCACATAGGTTTCAGGAAGTAAGATTTAACAGCTTCTTCCATGTCACAATCCAAAGATTAAAAAACTTGGTTCTCCCATAGGCAGCTCTTAGGTGAAAAAATATTAACAAAGAAAAGAAACAGCATCATAGCCAGTTAGCTAACTTATCTCTTTGGGGATGTGCATACCAAAGCCACGCTTCATCTTCTCAATTCTGATCAATAAAAATTGAAATGGTTAGTATATGAAAAAACCACATGTTAAGTAATATGATCAAGACAAAGACATACAGTTGCTGATCGAGCATTTTAAAAGTTTAAATACATGGTACTGAGACTCAGAAAGTCTTGAGATAAGGAAGTACCTAGAATAGGTAGGATGAACTAGGTATATTTAATTATTAAAAAGGTGAATAGGGGCTTGAACCCATGACCTCAAACACCGCAACCATGTACTTGACCACTAGGCCACATGGGTGCCGCCGAGGAAGTGATGGCTAAAAGCATAAGAACTAGTAACGGAAAGTTTGCACAATTTCATCTGAAGAAAAAAGTGATGAGCATGTAACTGTAAGCAGGGAAAAAAAATCCCGCCGGTTACCGGCTACCGGAGGGGGTCCGGGAATCCCAAAACCGGAACAACAACATCCGGTTTAGCAAATTCAAGATTCAAATTTCGAATTTTGATCGATTTTTAAGCAAATTCAATTGAATTTCATCCGGTTTTCCCACTGGGATTTCTGGTAACCGGCCGGTTACCGTTCCCGCCCCCCTGCCCGGATCCTTGCCGGTAACGGTTATGTGATCCCTGGCTGTAAGTGTCTCTATAACTTATAGTAATATTTTTGTATAGAAAAGAGATCACAGACAAGCAACATATTAAAAGAACCACTGCAAGATCAAAATGGTCAAAGGGGAGGGTGATGGAGACCTAGTGACTTGCTGTATATATATAATCATGTAAGTCATAACCACAGCGATTTTGACCTTTTAGGTGATTCACCTCAAGTGGTGAACTCCAGGGGAATTCAGCAAGTAATTATGGCATTAGATGAATTTAGGAACTAAAGGAGAGGATCATGCAGGCTTCATATGCTGAAAGCCTACACTCAACCTCACTGGCTTTGAAATCAGTTTTTTTAAAAGAAAAAAGGCAGATGACTAATGCCAACGCAATTTCAGCTAAATAAATGTGGTATTAGACATCTGGGCACCAAACTATTTTGGAATGATGTTTCACAAGTGTTGGTTCAAAATGAGTCGAAGATTCATTTTTATACAAATTAAGAAAATCACTGCATATAGGCAATTGTTTCATGAGGTGAATACAGTCCGTAAAGGAACTTACGAAGGAGCAAGCTTCCCAAGATTGCGTAATTTCTTGCCAGATGTGTCATCGATCACATTTCCTGATATCTCAACATAATATGATTTTCCCGATATTCGTGGGAGGCCTCTCCCTACAAGCAAATCAAAATCTTTCTGATGAAGTTCTCTACCGTTGACAAAAACTCCAGTATTCCCACCAGCACAATTCTTGGGCATTGAATAATTGAATTCTTTTATAAATGGCTGCAAAATGGAAGTTCTGTTATGACATGCAAATATAAAATCCTAGGGAAGCATTACATGGAAAAGAATATTCTTACAGGGATAATGCCGCTACACTCGTGCCCCATGATTCCCCAAAATCCAGCACGGTAGTCATACCTGAAGCACAGAATGGAGAAAACAATATGTTACCTTGATTTAAACAAATTCCCAATGCCTTGTGAATTAAAGTTACTGTAAACTAGTATCTCTGCGCTGAAGATTCAACAGAATTGCTTTGAAAAATAAATTAGCTAGATGATATACTCCACAGACTAATTTTTTTAGAACCATCCACAGACTAATTTTACAATCCTGCCTATGTGTTCTCCTTGTCAAAGTATACTCATCAGACTAATTTTAAATCTGCAGCTGGTTAAAGCAGACCAATGAATTGTGGAACATGCCATCTGAGTATGTCTAAGAATCTGGATGGCACAAGTGCGGAGATGAGAGAAAACAAATTTTACTTCATATTGGCCCAGTACATATAACAACAGCTAGCAATTGCATAACAAAAGTCAAATATTTTCATGATTGCTGACAAATAGTAATATTTTTCTATATTACTGAGGTGCCAAGAAATAAGTGTGGCCTTGACTTAAAAATCAACAGACGTGCTAATTTAGGAGTTGGGACAGGCATGAAAGTTGTATGGTGTGTAATTTTGAGCTGATAACATTTAATGGGAGCAATCAGCAATGAAAACAGGGCATTGGCTAGTGGACTGGGAGCCAGGATTTCGACATGGGGGTGCAAATTTTTTTGCGATCACAAGACGCGCATGCACACACACACACACACACCACCACGCATGCACACCACACGCGCGCGAGAGCGCCTCCTTAGCTCATATCTAGAAAGACGGATGCTGGGAATAAATCCGTGACCTTACAAAATTTCTACTAAAAGTGAACTTGCGTGTGCATAAAGGTGCGGACTTAAATGACATATTCCAACATAAAAGTTTAAATGACATAGTAAAGGTTCAAATGGAATAAATTACATATTTCTAGTACAGCCGACATTACAAAATATAGCTTGTGTTGGTGGACTGCTCACTACTGATTGCTGAGAATAGCACATAGTGTAATTCATTATATAGCTTGTGTATTATACTAGGTATATATACTGTATAGTTGGTTTGCATACAAAAATTTTAGGGGTACAGCTGTCCCCCATACACCTCAGGTAGCTCCGCCACTGATTGGTGAACAAGAATCTTCCAAGCCTCTCAAAGAATGTACAAACTGTTCTAGTGATCATCTCAAGCTCAAGTGGTCAATTTGGTTGACAAAAGCAAAGCCTTCTTTCTTTTTTCAGTATACTAAGAAAAACAGGATTAACATTAGGTACACAACTTGTAATGACAACCACCACGATCATTTAATCACAGTGGGGCAATATACTTCATCGTGATTCCCACTGTTAAATCAGCTTTCTCCTGAAGGATAGTACAAATCATTTTTTCGTCTCTTTATTGTGGCATCCTCTAGATAAGATTCCATAGGTTTGTATGCTCTGGGCGGATATGCTAAAGTAGATTATGACCAGGGCCAACAGGGTACACAGCATATGCTAGGCAAATACAGCAATCTATAACACATTCCGAATAAACTATGATTAAATGACTTACCAATATGAACCAGGGCCAACAGGACCAGCTTTCTTCTCAGCCTTCCGAAGAGCACGTTCAGAGATTGGATGACCATTGATAGAAACCTTAACACTGTCCACAGACTGATTGAATAAAGAAAGGTCCTTGAAACCTTTCTTCAAGAAACCAGCAAAAAATGATGAATCCCCATTCTTACCAGCTGAAAACTGAATCTCATCTAGCTCAGCCTCAGAAGAAATAAAAGAACTAGTATTTGTGCGCCTATTGACTGATGACTCATTCTTGTCTGGTGTATTGGCATTTTCACAATTTGAGGACAACATATTACCATAATCACCTTCTATGTTCCCTTGTTCACATCTCTTAGTTGCTCTCTCAACTTCAAGGGCATTGTTATTTTCTTCTTTATCGCATTTGCCATATCTCCTATTAATGCCTTGAGCTTCAAAGCTGTAGTCATCTTGTTTGCTCTTTTCTTCATACTTTTTGCTCATACCTTTGTCTTCAAGACTGCTACTATCATCATTATTGGCCTTATGTTTGTATTTGTTACCCATGCTTCCATCTTCACGACAGCCAGTATTACCTTGTTTGTGTTTTTGTTCATATGTTTTGTTAATGGTTCCTTCTCCAAATCCATCAGTATGACCTTCTTTGCTCTTTTGTTCACATTTCATATCAATCCTTGCACCTCTAACATTAGAATTGTAATATGTTTTTCTGTTTAGGCCACATTCCTTGCTCGTGGTTTGATCCACACGACTACAATCTTTTCGTTGACTGGAAAAAGGATCAACAAGTTTGTCCACTAAAATTGGGGCTTGTGGACTGATTGTACCAAGTGCTGAAGCTTCCACTTGACTGTCTGCATCTCCTTGACATAATATATCCTTTGGGCTATCTGCAAATCTAGACCTGCTGGCAGATCCTGATTTTAACTGAATGCTCCTGTTTGACCCGTGTTCTTTGTCTGTCCTATCAAAACTTGCAGTAGAAGACAGTGATATGTTGTCAGCCAAATCCTTGTTCTGTTGCTGGCTGTCATGTGCTTGCAGCTTATTGAAACTAGAATTGTCATCATCCTGATGTTGATGCCACCCAAAACTTTGGGGAGCCCGACGATTGGAACTTCTCACACTTTTTGGTAGAGGGAAAGACGATGATGGGATCAAAGGATGAACATTCACTTTCTTAAGCTTGAAAGTAATAACCTCTGAGCAGGAGCCACACTGAACCTGATTCTGCTTCCATGCTGTGCATTTCCCCGGAGGCAGCTGCAGCAACTGGTTACAAGAGCTGCACACAAAAAAAGGCGCGGCACCCTTTATTGGCCGACAAAAACTCTCTGCCTTCTTCCTAAAATACTCTACCCTCCTCTTCGACATCGAAAGGTGTGAGTACAGCGACGAAGCCACAGACCTCTGGTCATACTCCGATGAGATTGACGGGGACCTCTCGAACTGGTAGGACCCCTGCTGCCCTGCGAAGTACCTCGCCATCGGAATGTGGTCCTCCTGCACCACGGCCCGCTGGCCGTGAACGCACTGCGCGCACCGGCAGGTGCTCTGATGGCAATTCCCCTGACCATAGCCATAATTCTCCCTCTGCCCCTCCAGGCATTGCCGGAACCGCCCACTCGGCTGCCTTGCATACCTCTCGTCACACACTGAGCGCTGGAATTGGTCGTACGGACTCGCCGGCAATCCAGGCCCATACCGGCCGGCGTAGCGCGAGCGGTAGTACTCCGGCTCACGGCCTGACGGCGGCGGCTGCTCAGCGTGCGAGGGGCGCAGGGAGATCGCGCGGCGGCTCATGCGGTGGCGCTCCACCCGCGGCTGCCCCACGATCTCACAGGACCTGGTGATCTGGTCCCGTATCTCGTCGAGCTTCCTGAGCAGCTCCACGGGGTCCTGCTTGAGCGCGCCCCAATCCAGCGCGCCACTCCGATCACCGCATTGCCCGTAATCGCGTGGCTCGGAAACCCTAGCTCTTCGCCTGTACTTCATCTCCTTCGGCTCGCTCCCCATGGCGCCTCACAAGGCGGAAAATTTTCCCCCCTTCGCCGAATCGACAAGTCTGCGGAGAACCGTGAATTAGCTGCGTGAAATATGTAGAGGCCGGACCGCCGGAGGGGAAATGGAAGAGGTCGAGGTGGATCAGAGTTGGATACGGGGGCGAGATGTGAGGCTTTTGGAGACCGGGGAGAGGCGGCCGCGGCGGTTACCTTGACGTGGAGAGCCCGCGGCGCTGGCGGCGGCGGCGGCAGCGACGCAGGAGCTACGGCGCGGGAATGCGGAGGCGCCGCCGGCTCGCTGTCAGGGTTTCGCGGGGAGGAGACAGTGGCTCGTGGGGTTCGCCATTGGCAAGAGCGGCGTAGCAGTGTGGTGATAGTGGCCGTGTCCCGTGTGCCGCGGCGAGGAAGACGAGGGGGCGACGTATCGGTTGGACTCGGACTCGGACTTGGACTCAGAGCTTGGCGGAACCGCGGGTTTCGCTGACGCGTGGGCCCACGTGGAGGAGGGTGTCCAGCTGGTGTGATCTGGCTGGATTGACAAAATAGCTAATGCTACGCGCAATGCAATTTAGGACTTCTTTATTTCTGTCAAAATAACAGGGATTAGTAGCTGGGTACTGGAACAGAACTGAATCTCTCTCTCTCTCTCTCTCAACAAAGAAGAAGAACATAACTTGGTGAGCACTGACGGAAGATTTTTTTTCTTCACACATTCTACAGGAAGTGCTCGGGTTCTTATGAAATTATTTGTATCCCTGAACTTTATTCTTTCAATTATTCAATACTTTTTTTCGGAGGGAGTCACCTAGGAGGAGAGGATACCCTCCTGAATTGTATTGATCGTTACGGAAATTAGTGGGATAGAAGAGAGATTTCCAGGCGGAGATCACATGTCGGTCTCTAGGTCGCATTTTCTCCGCCCATAGTGTTACATCTTCAACACATGATTTGATGAGGTAATGTAGCGATGAATCACGCACCCTAAAGATGACGTTGTGTCGGTGATTCCACAAACGCCACATACAGAGTAAACAGAAGGTGTTGTAGCTAGACTCTGGGACGCTCCGTGATGAGGACATCACTTCCATGCATATATACAACCAACACTCCTCATAATGGATCTGAACATATGCCCTTGCAAAGTCCAATCACAAGAGCTCGTGTACGTCAATTGAACTATCAGGTAACTTCATTTCTAGGACTTCATAATTTTCCTATTAAGGATAGATTGCTACCTAAATCATGTGATTTTATTCTACTCAGGAACCAAGGTGAGGGGAGCAGCACTACTACCACAGCAAGGCTAGACCAATTTAGAGTCAGCATGACAGCACCAACTTAAAATGGTCATTACTTTCACATACGGCATCCGTTGGAAGTGTTCGAGTACTTGATGGAAAGCTTACGACGAGACCTTTCCAACGGATCTGACCCCGCCTTCAGATTCACTATCTACACGTCACAATCATGAAAGAGAGGTGTTGCGTCACCTATTAGGCCAACTTGGGCCTTGTAATAGTGTTGGGATCGAGCGGGTTGTGTGCGCCCCTGGTGACGCACAAACCCTAGGCCGACCTCCCCTGGCCACCACCTCCTTATAACCTTTGCGGCCGCCACTTTTAGTCTTTTGAATTTTGTTTGCTTAGTTTTTCCACTATGAAAACTCTTGTTCTTCGCTTGTGTCGATTAGACAAACCGTAAAGAACCATCTGCGGAATCCCACCTTTTGTACTCAATCATATATCCACAATTCAGATTGCTTGTTATCACGTTCTTGCTTGTTCTTTGATTGCTTACAGGAATTGATTTTCGTGATTAGGTTAACCGTCATCCTTGGCGAGGATAACGACTAGAGCGTGGTTTAGTGATTGTTGGACGATTTGATCGAATTTCGGTCAAGTAGCCTCGTCGTGAAAGTCACTCTCTACAAATCGAATTACCATCCACCAGAAGATCAGGACCAATCCTACATCACTCGGGGGGACGAGGTAGGGCGGGCATGGCCATGAGCTCGTGACGTTGGGGGAGCTGAAAGAGATGCCAAGCAAAGCAAAAGGAGGAGCAAAAGAAGAGATGGTTGGCATCCTCAATGTTGTTAGTGCAGACCTCGCATATAGCATTGTCCACTAAAGTTTTCCAAAGAAGGTTGGTTTTTGTGTGCAGCCTGTCGTTGACGATTAGCCAGGCGAACGCGGTGTGGCGCTGCGCAGAGCCAGACTAGATCTGTTCATGGGTGGCCCGGCCTGAGCCCGGTGCGGTCGAGGCCAGGCTTTTGGAACTTGAATTACGGACCGAAAGCCCAAAAATCCGATAAAATGCAATTAAAATAATAATAATAAACTAATTTTATTCTCAAAATGAATTAAATATATTTTTTTATTCTAAAAAAATTAAAACAATATTTTTTTAATAAAAAATACATTTTTCAGGCCTAGCCTGGCGTTTGAACAGGTCTAAGCGAGACGAAGTGCCAGTTTGGGCAGTCGTGCCCAGTGGTGTTATGCAGGCGGTATAGGGCAGACGTACTCCACTCGGGGGAGGAGCTTGGAGAGGCAGACACGGAACGTATGTCGGTCGTGGCAGAAAGCGCAACCAGCGCCAGCAATTCCTTGAGTGTCGTCAGTTCGAACATCGCCACGACAGACAACCGCGACACCAGCCCCCGCGCGCGACCGAATCCGACAGCCTCACGCAGTGGGAGAAAAGGGCAGGAAGGTGGTGGCACAATGGTCCGCACGGTAGCCAAGCATCGAACCGGAAGGACGAGTGGCAGCCGTTGCCAATGACTACGACCGTCGCAGACCGGTAGGTGGGCACAAGCTGTTGCAAGGTGGACAAGTTGTTCCCCAGCCGCGCATGAGCATCCGGGCCATTGCCATTGCACTGCTCCCAAACCCAACTCGCATAGGCCGACTGCATGGGACTGCGGAGCTTATGGAGAAGCTTGAGGAGAAGGCACCTATTCTACAGGGCAATGTTTTTTTACGCCGAGGCCACCTTCTTGTTTGCTTCGGCATACTCTATCACATGCGATGAGGCAGTGTGCACCGGTGCATTTGTCCTCTCTGTTCCAGAGGAAGGCTCGACGGCGCTTGTTCAGTGCTTCGACAATGCCCTGCGGCGGGGGCATCATGGCCATGAGGGAGGTGGGAGCCCATCAAGCACCGAGTTGAGCAGGATAATGCGCCTACCCGGAGAGAGTAAAGTCGCTTGCCAACCGGCAAGGTATCTGCCAGCCTTGGAGATGAGCGGCGCAAAGGCGGTAGGATTTAGCTTGACGTTGGACAGGGGTAGCCCGATGTACGTTTGTGGGGAACCTTCTACCTTGCAACCCATAACTCCCGCGATCCAACGGACTAGCTCCGGCGCCACGTTCATTGGCACAAATGGTGCTTTTGCTGTAGTTGATGTTCAACCCGGTGGCGGAGGAGAACTGGTTGAGGAGGTGCTTTAGGGCAGCAATGTCGGGATATGCCGCTTTGCAGATGATCAGGGTATCATCAGCGTACTGGAGGATGGTGCAAGAGTATTCGTCGTTGAGGGGATGTCTCACACCGCCTTGGAATTTGATCTGTCGATGGAGGGCGGCGGTGGCGGCGACCAGGATGAAGAGGTAGGGTGAAAGGGGGTCACCCTGCCGTAACCCTTGCTTACAGTTGATCCATCGCCCCGGGATTCCGTTAAGTAGGACAGCTGTTTTGGAGGATTGAAACAGGTCTGCCATCCATCTACACCAACGATCCAGGAATCCTCGAGCTCGAAGGATGCACAGGAGGCTGTCCCAGTTGACGGAGTTGAAGGCCTTGTACTCAATTATATATTCAATACTAACCGCGGATGGATGGACCAATTTTATCCAAAAGATTACCATGAAGTTTCTTACAAAATTACCATGAAACTACTGCATTCCAATCAAACCATAAGGGTAGCTAGAGAACAAATAATTGGATGTGTTATGTTTCGCAAGGACGGTGTGATTTGCAATAGAAATTTGTGTATCAGTTAGGGGCTGCCCCTTGTAAGCGCGACACTAAACAGTGGTTAGTCTGCATTAACAAAGTGAGCTCTGGTCTAAAAAAAAGTGAGCTCTCGTGGTCGTGGACCTCATTTTTTTAGTGATGTATTCTTGCTTCAATAATAGTACTAGCTTGTATAAGTAGACAGTAGTATAACTCAAGCAATCATTTTGTCAACGACAAAGCGGACGAATATATGGACCTAAACAAGTCCGTTTCTTTGTTTGTTTATTAGAATTGTCAGTTTTTTTTAAAAGGAATTGTCAGATTATTCCATCTGTATTTGATCGATGTCTGCCGGAAATGAAGTCGTCGGCTATTCAGTACCGGACGTTTTAGTCTTCAACAAGAATTGACAAGAGTCTGAACACTGCATAAAAAAAAAAGGGATATAAGAAGTCCAGAGAGATCCAAAACTGTACCTGAGTACTTCCAAACATGCATGAAACTCATGTATTACTCTCCAGTATATATGCCCACGAACCTGTACTTACATGATTTTCTTAACAAAAAGGATAAACAAGTCTATTTTTTCCTGTACGAGTTTTCCATCGTCCTACTTCCAAATGGTTTGCATATTTCCTTGTGAACTTTATCTGATGGGTAATTAAGCTTTTTTTAGAGGACTGAGTAATTAAGCTTTTGCCAAACTAAACTCACTGAAAGAGTATATAGAGGTAGTATATATATACGAAAACATGCATGTATCCACCATTGCATTGCAGATGCAGTTTTGCAAGTGTGTGTCATTTCATGTCATGCCTGACGAGAAACAGCGAGGCAACGCACCTAACTCTGGGAAGCATGGCCAGAACGAAACAAGCCCGAAACTGACCAAAGCAAATCAACTACTAATTAAGTAGTACCTAACCCATCATGCATCAACCACAGACAGCCCAAAAAGAGGCAGATGCCACACGAGATTCTTCGCCCTGTCCAACTCCAAAGTCGCACTTTACTTACTTAACTCTGCCTGTCCAATAGTAAGTAAAGTGCGACTTTGGATCACATCGAGTCAAACCAACATGGATGTACATGCAGTGCTAAATTCCAATGCTGAACTGGCGTATGTCATGACGCTGATAGCAGCACACATGTATTCACTGAATACATGTGTGCTGCTATAGCGAAAGATAATATCAAACATGCTTGTCCAACAGTAACTATACACTACCACCCTCTGAACCTGTTGCAGCCTGGTAGTTAGAGGAGAGTGTATATATTTAACTTAAGAGATTTTTGCATTTTCATTTTGCTCTACAAAGCTATTTAATTCTTGTGGATGAAAGGCCCTCCTCGACTGCCGGTTGAGTCGACGACGACGACGAAGAAGATCAGAACTGAAGAAGAGGAGTTCAACAAGCGGCCCAAGTTACCACTCTTACTGGGTCATCTCTGGCACATCCCATGAAGTTGAGAAAAACTCGCGAAAGACAATACGTAGAAGGCCTTGTTGTGTTCCCCAGTTTTCCAGAGGGCAAAAGAGAAGCGACAGTTCCTTTCCACCACCGGCGGCGGCGCCCTCCGCGTCGCCATTTCTCAAGGGCGGGGCAGGGCAGGGCAGGCATGATCCCGCGCGTCTTTGGAGGCATCGATCGATCTCGCTCACGCAACACCTAATGCTAGTTCCGCTTTCCTTTCACTTGCACTGTAGTACGGGAAAGGAAATCATGCTTGCTCGTTCCTGTTTAATCCGGCGATTGAGATCGCAGATTGGTGGTCTCTGTTGCTGCTCTAGCGCTGTGCTGTGTGGCAGGAATGTAGGATTTTCCTCTGGCTTTTTCGATTGGATTTGCTAGTCACATCGATCGATCGTTGCTGGAGTAGGAATTTAATTAGTTTCAAGAACGCACTTTTAAGACCCAAATCTTAGCAAAACCCCGCACGGCCCAAAAGTTTCGGGCAATTGGGTTGGGCCTTGTGCCACCGCTCGTTTCCCTTTCAGGTTTCTTTTTGCCGGTCTTCTTCTCCCTTTCTCCTCTTCCTTTTGTGTACGCAGAGGGACAGGAAACGGAACGATATCAGTCAGAATCCCTGTCATAAGATAGTCACGGTTTCGCCTCTCACTTTTCCAACGTTAGGAATCGCGCCTCTCATTTCTGTGCGCGCTCGGGACAGCATACTAGCGATGCCTGCAGTGTTCACGGTCCTGACTCTAGTCTACACTCCTACCCTAATGGTCGATGGATGTCGGTGTTATGGGGTACCTAGGATCCAATTGACGGTAGGAGGTGTTCCCGCCCTAGCTGCCCCTTGTTGGGTCTGCCCCTGGGTACATCAGGGTTTTCTTTACCATAATTTTTTCTACCGGGGGTCGGTAAGGTTGAAAATCGAAAGAATTTGTCCAAAATTTTCATTTTAAAAAAATTGAATTAAATAAAATCAAATTCGAACAAAATTTAAAAAAATTGATTTTTTTGGATAAAACTTGTGGGACCCCCAAATCGAATCTGTTTCAAGTCAAAAGATTACACCCAAGGTATAACTCTTAGCATAAAACGAGTACGACTTCAAGTTCCCGGATATGTGTCTCGTATTAGCTTCCAAGATCAATAGCTAACACACACATATCCTGAATAATATTGTACACAGTCATACACAAGTTATACATTATTAAAAGTAATTTACATAACTAAGACTCAGGTCTATAATTTACACAAGTGGTCAAACGACCAACTTAACATTAACAAAATACGCAGCGAAAAAACAACTGTAATACCAAAAGGTCTATCTAAGTGTGCACAAGTCCCAGAAGCAACTGAGTGGAGTTAGAAACAACGCTATTCGTTAGCGTCACCAAAGTCGGCGCTAACGAACTGACTTCCTCACCTGAAACAAGTAGTCAATCCGGTTGAGTATAGAGAGTACTCGCAAGTCTTACACAAAAATAAAATAAGTATGTGTGCTACAGACTAATCAATGGAGATAGAATTTATACATGATAGAGGCTGATCAAAGGAAGATATTAGTGGCTTAGTTTGCATAAAACACACAAGTTTTCATTCCTATCCATACTAGTTTGCAATTGCCATTTAGTAACCACAATTTTTATTAAGAACTTTTAATTGACAAGAATATAAAAAAAATCATACAATATCAAAGTGGCAGCCCATTTTGCTAAACTAACATGCATGATGAACCATCATGCCGATACCAGGTTATTCCATGTCAAGTTTTAACTTAAGAGTTTAATGATGATGCCAATCAAAACTAAGTATTGTCCATAACCGTGGACAGTGGCGGAGCTAGGATTTTACAGAGCCTCGGGCCCAACCAATCAATCATACCTACAGGATTTAGGGGGGGGGGACCCGAGGGTACTCAGTGTTTCATTAGCGGAACTATGTAAAACACATAAAAAGGAGACATTAGGATACCTAACAAGATCGCATGCTTTGTTCAAGTTAGAGCGAAGGATAAGTCCAAAAATTCATTACCACACTGTAGGGCTGACATTTGCAATGATCATTGTTTTTGAGTTTCCACCAAGTGAATCATGTGTGTAAAAAAAAGAAGTAAAATGAATATAGACATCAAGGGAACACAGTAAGAACACAATAATATGATATTTGAAGGTTGTTACCCGGAGAAGAAACGTCAATCTTGAGTCCCTATAAGGAACATGCCTTTGCTTCCCATTCGTTAGATCAGCTAAACTCATTATAACAAGACTGCAATGCACAATTCAGGAAAGTATTAAGTACCAATGGCTCAGCAATAGCACAGACAAATCTCTTGTCATATAAAAAGAATTCCTCATCTAAAAGTTTCAGTGTTAGACACGAACCCCAGTGTTGATAATGATTTGTTAATATTAGCAGCTTCCTTCAACCACTCACCTTCAGCACCAGATGTCCTCTGCCTATTTCACGTGGATGTCTCGAGGAATTGGGATTTCAGTAAGCACAATGAACTGTGAGACAAGTGACAATATTGTCTACCTTTCTGACCCAGCAAGATCAACTAAATTCAGTCTTGCAAACCGTAAGTTAGAATTCAACAGTTAATCACAATCCAAGAATAAGAATTAGAGCATGAATCAAATTGTTTTCAAACTGACCTGATTCACTGCTTCACAAGCAACATGGTCGAATGCAAAGTGGGTTTCTGGCTGCCCAATCCATGTGATAATCTGCGCACTTTCTTGTATCAAACATCGATTATAACCATTCAGGTTTTTCTCAGTGTTACTTAGGGTGCTACTACCTCCGGTTCCTATTGTTACAAAAGGCAACATCTTTAGCAACACTGTATTTCTAATTCTAGTACATCAAATATTCAAATAGAAAGTTAATAAACATACACTAACATTCAGTCTCATACTGTCATATGTCATACAGTGAGTCATACTCATAAGTCATAACTTCATAAAATCATGTCATAACTAATTAACTCATTTACTCATACAAGACAAAGTCTTATGCCAAAGTGTTAAGTTCTTAAGTCTGTAACACATTACACATCAATTCATCACAGATTTAAGATTTCAACTCACCTCACCTAATCACCTTCCTTGCCACGCCGGTTGCCACTAGAACCCGGCGGCGGCCAAACCGCTAAAGCCGACAAGCAGCAGCCAGCCAGCCACAGGGAGCGGCGAGGAGAAGGTTAGCCGAGCCGGGGCACGGAGCCGGAGGGGAGCTACGGTCGGAAGGACACCGGCGCGGCGGCCGGGCGCAGATCTGGCTCGCCGAGCCGGCCAAAGCGGCGCTAGGAGAGCTGCTGGCCGAGGGCGAGCGGGGCGGGCCGAAGGGCGAGCGGCGAGGCGCCGGGGCATGCGTGGGGAGGAGCGAGGCGGCGGCGGAGGAAGGAAGGCGCGCAAGCCTGAAGGAGCGGGCGGGCCGAAGCGCGAGTGGCCGGCGCGAGTGGCCGAGGCGCGCCGGGAGGAGCGAGGCGGCGCGCCCTGAAGAGCAAGGCTCGGACACAGGCGAGGAGCAGTGGGAGGAGGAGGAAAGAAGTTTGAGATTGGAGGAGAAAATGGATTGGGGAAGGAGCTGGTGATTGGATTCGGTCGAAAGGGAGGGGCGCTGCGCCTGGGCCGCTCCGCTCCGCGCTGGCGCCTGGGCCTCTCCGATGGGCCGGCTGCCTCGGGCCAGTAAACCTAGGGCCTGTCTACTGTGCATTTGTTTTTGTGGGTATACTTATTAAAATTTTCTACTGACATTTTTTCTGGGCCTCGGGCCGTTGCCCAACCGGCCCGAGGCCCATCTCCGCCCCTGACCGTGGACACGAAACTAAGATTTGGTACTTTACCCACACAACTTAAGTTGTGTGGGTAAAGATGTGCAGGGGTGTACATCTTTACCCACACAACTTGATTAGCTCGTAAGCCTCCGGATAATAGCACACTGCCTAAGGTATGCCGGTCGGGTAAATCAAGATTTGGTACTTTTTAGCAAGAAGACTCTATTGAGTTAAACCGCCCTTGCGAGATGAATCCCGACTTAGTACAAGCTACAGATAGAGCTTGCTAAGTGGGCACACAAGTTTTGATGGAAACACTAATACGATGTACATAAATGAAAAGCAGTGCTCTCTTACACATTATAGAAAATTGTATTGGGTCTTATAAACATATGATCAAACACATATGTCCTCATACCACCTATGACTCAACCCAATAGAATTTCCCCCTTACTTGATCAAACTGGCCCTAATCCAGTGTGTGGAAGTACGTATGGTATTTGGAGTGACCGCCCAAAGTTCGGTCCTTAGGGATCCAGACAAGTCTTTCTACAATACCCGATTCTCATGCACGAAGGCACCCATGCCACTAGCCACTTGTCCAGATCAAAACCAGTTTTAAATGTACAAAATTTAGACTCAAAATCAAGATTCAAGAATCTGGACAAAAACATAAGGAGAAAAAGGTTAAGCATCTACTGACTTGCAAGGCTAAGCATCAATATATAAAGAGTAAATAAAACACATGACAACTAACTTAAGCATAGCTATATGGAAATACCAAGGATAACCACAAGAGATAGGACATAACTAAATACACTTGAAAAGTATTGATATAACAAAATAGCATGCAGACAAATATAGTTGCAATATAAAATACTATATTAACAAAACATTTGGGCTCTAGATGATGTAAGAGGATGCTTGCCTTGCTGATATTCCACTTGTTCCACCTCAGGATTCTCAGGTATATAATCACTCGCGTCAGGCAATTCAGAATATATAAAAATAGCGATAACGAATAAAAACCGAGAAAGTCTCAAAATTTCAAAATTCTCAAAAATCCATGAAATTTACACAGTGATGAGATTATGATTTTATATGAATTTAGGTGAAAATTTTAGTTTAATTGGAGTTCATTTGAATTTTCTATGAATTTTACAAAGTTAATGTTATTATTGTACAATTAATTCAAATATCAAATTTTTATGTAACAGATTCATGTTTAAAACTTAATCCAAATTAAAGTACAGTAAAAATGAAAATTAATAAAATTGATTTCACTCGATTTGGAGTTAATATGAATTACTTATGAAATTTTGAAGTTTAACCATTTTTCAGTGTAAAAGTAATTCATTTTAGGATTTCTAAACATATTAAAGACTTTTGGTACTCAGGTTAGCCCAGTCACAATCGCTTACAGGTGGGGCCCAAAGTTAAGGGTCGACTCGGTCAACTTTGACCCAGCCCCAACCGAAGTGACGTCGAAAGCGTATCCTATGAAATACGTCTTCTGATTACAAAAGTGTAATTTCGGTTTAAGCGTATAAGAAAATACGTTTTCCTTAATAGAACACGTACTACACACTTTACTTAATCACTTAATCAGCCATATAGGCCCACACGTCAGCGACACAACTTCAATCTGGTTTCATTAAAACGCCTCAACTTCTGTTCTTGGTCCCACATGTAATAGACACAACGCACTAATAAAACGAAAGCTAATGATTACTTAACCTAAACCGACAATGATTAGAGCTAATCATCACTCTACAGTGTCAGTCGAAAATCTGACAACAGAGTAACCTACAGCCGTGAGCTTGCCCGGTGGCTCGCCGGCGCTGTGGTCCATGGCCGGGCGAACTAAGGGCATAAATGGGTTCCTAATAGTTCACTGGACCTAGAGGTGGCTGGCTCATGGCCGGCGGTGAACTCTAGCGATGGCGCGACATGGAGATGCGGCGAGGTAGCTACGACACATGTGGTTACATAAACCCGATGATGCATTAATTAAACTATCGCGCACAAAAGTATACAAGGGTCAAAAGGAACCTACCGAAGCTAAGGAGAGGACCGAAGAATCATTGTGGTGCTCCGGTGACAGTTTACTGACGGTGACAAGGAGAGCTCCACATGGACAGAAAATCCTGGGCAAAACCTAAGGGAATGAATGATTGGGATAGACTTAATAGGCATAGGAGACGATGTCAATGAAAGGAATTGAGATATAACTCACCACACTGGAGTTGAGGAAGATGAAGTGGTTTTCAGTCAAAATTTGAGAAAATTCGAATTTCGTTGATCTCTGTAAATCAAAGTACGAATCAATTGAGGGTAAATGTCTCTTGTACCATAAGATATGATATGACGCGCATAGAAGTGGAAGGAACTCACCGAATGCAACGATGGCACGACGATGGCATTCGGTGCACGCTCGGGTCATACAAAAGACATGCTCATAGTCCAGGAGCTACAGTCAAAGACAAGGACTCAAATTAGTACGATGCACATGGCATGAAACAAGGATAAGAGTGTCGAAAGGGCGAGAAGAATGCCTGAGAGGAGAGGGAGAATGATCGAGTGTATCAACTCGGCCAAGAGAATGAGGTCGGGGTTTTGATGGTCTTCCACGACTACAAATGACACAGCGTTGATTCGTAGCATCATTAGGTTGAATAACAAGCTCGTGACAAGATTACATGGCCTTGCATGCACGGAAACGACCGGTGCAATGCCACCTCCTGCTTCGCCGTGCGGGAGCTGGCACGGGCGAAGCGGCGCAGAGAAGAAGGGCCTGACGAGCGGGCCTGGCTTGTCAGTGGCAGCAACGAAGCGACGCGGTCGGATCGGGTGCGTGCAAATGGACTGGGTCTAGTCAAGTCCGGTGGCTCGAGTTGCAACAATGCAATTGGGCTCGAGTTAGGTTTGAATAGTTGACCGAATTGAATTCAAGTTTCCATACTTTGATCGAGGTCTTAAAAATAGCAAATAAATTTAGAAAAATCTAAAATTTTCAAAGATGCTACTGGGATGACAAATAACCCATAAAAAATTTTCTAACAACATTGTTCATGATTTAATTGCTGGTTTTAAATTTCTTTATAGGAGCTATTTGTGTATTGAATTTGAATTTTTCTCAAGGTCAAGTTAAACTTTAAAAAAATTAGAAAAATTATATTTATTTATGATAATTATTCTAGTATTTAAATAAATTATTTTCCAGAGATATTTACAAGCATTAATCTCAATTTTGTTTGTAGCTTTGGTGTGAGTTAGAGGTTTAAATTTGATTTGAAAATTTTCAAATGCATAATTTATGCACATGCTCCAGAAATGAGATGAAATGTTCATGAGATGCATCTA
The DNA here is from genome assembly GCA_036346255.1 of Ampelocalamus luodianensis. Lineage (NCBI taxonomy): Eukaryota > Viridiplantae > Streptophyta > Magnoliopsida > Poales > Poaceae > Ampelocalamus > Ampelocalamus luodianensis. The sequence goes on from CM070626.1 coordinate 972,438, forward strand.
AATTCCATTAAGTGAAATCGTGTTGTGACAAAACTCATTCAAATGGATTTTTTCAGGGCCTATTTGTATTTCTACCGACCCACACCGGTAAATTGAAAATCGCTGATTTTCAGCCAAAATTTGAATCACTGGTGTACATGCTATAAGTTCGGCCGATCCGACACGGCACCCACGTTCGTGACATTTCACCGGCGGAAATGGCATCATCATATAATCATCGATCTCTTTAACGATCGAGAGAATTATCACGGGCGCGCTGCAACCCATACATACATCTCGACCATACGTGCATCACATGTTGAGCAAAGAAAAGAGAACAAAAAGCTACTGCCTGCTCATGAGGACGCGTCGATCGGACCAAGGTCGAAGAGAAGAGGGGGGAAAAGCAGAGGCGGGGAGCGCCGCGCATGTGAAAAAAATAACTCACCGGCCGGAGCTTTGGAGGTGGCGGTCGAATTCATCGTCCTCCCAAGCCTCGCCGTCTCCTTTTAATTAATGCGCACAAGGCAAGGCTCCTCGATCCCAAGTCCAAACACATATGCACACAGGCAGCAGCTAGGTCTCATCTTATCTCATCTCATGCAAGCTTGCGGCCATCGCTTCTTCCTCCTCGATCTCCTCCTTGCTCGCTGCTCTTCTTGCAAACCATTGTGCGTGATCGTTGGCAGTTGAGTTCTTCGGATAATTAGCAAGCTTGTTTAATTTGGTACGTCCATGCACACGTACAGCGTGTGACCCTGCGTGCATGTGGCCATCGTGAGTTCATCAAATCTAAGCTAGAGAGCCATCTATGTGGGTGGATTTGATCTGACCATGGACAAAGATCAGGTACATGCATGCCTGAAATGAAGGATATTCTAGCTTGCCGTGTCCAGTTTGCAAAGTGTTTAGTTATGCGCTTAAGATCTCTTATTTGCAATGATCATAGCAGAGAAGACACCAGCAGCTGGATAGCTTTGCGCCGTTGGACGGGGCGCCGGAGGAGCCCGGCGGCGGCGGCGGCGTCGCGGGAGCCGGGATGGTCGACTACATGCTGGGTCAGGCGCCGCCGCCTCCGGGGCCGCAGAGACAGGTGTCCTTCGACAAGCTCAGCTTCTCCGACGTGCTGCAGTTCGCCGACTTCGGCCCCAAGCTCGCGCTCAACCAGCCGACGGCGTCCGCCGACCACGACGACGTGGACGACGACGACGACGACGACAGCTACTTCCTCAGGTTCCAGTCCCTGCCGTCTCTCCCCGCCGCTGCTCCCCGCGGCGGCGCCCATCACGTGGAGCAGGAGGGCAGCAGGACGGTCGACGGAGGCGCCCACGACGTCGGCGGCGTGTCCGAGAGCACCACGCTGGTGCAGCAGCCTGATGGCGGCGGGCGTGCGGATCAGAAGGGCGGGGATCAGGGGAAGAGCGGGCGGCGTAAGCGGCCTCGGACGATCAAGACAAGCGAGGAGGTGGAGAGCCAGCGGATGACGCACATCGCCGTGGAGCGCAACCGGCGGCGGCATATGAACGAGTACCTTCGGGTCCTCAGGTCCCTCGTGCCAGGATCCTACGTCCAAAGGGTACCTGCGTATCTCACATTCTCACTCGCTGCATGATATAATGTGATTTGGACTAGATCATTCATTCATTCATATGGAAAAAAAAAAGAGTACTATATAACTAGCTATGCTCGGAATTAACACGAAATTTACACCTTCTCTTAGGAACGATTTGTTTCTACGTACGCTTTGATATATCTACTCCTTGGATTCATATCCTCTGATTTTGTGTTGTAATGTCACCGTGACATTAGGTGAATCTCATCCATCCATTTAACAAATAAATGCACCAGATTAGTTGGTTTTAAAAAAGTGCTACAATATTTTTTTAGGAGCTAGTGCCGACCTCATCTTGTTCCTTCGTTTTTTCATCGGATGGTCCAAGTCACCTAATGTCACGGTGACATTACAACACAAAGTCAGAGGATATGAATCCCTACTCCTTTAGGAACTTAATATTTTTCATCGGAATTGCTATTAATTAGTCGCATTTTTTTTATGTGGGGGGATAGTCGAATTTCTGACCTTGTGATTTGCTTGGAGATTCGAGCTCCGACCGGATTGAGGGAGGGCGACGGGCAGTGGAGACGGCAGGGGCGACGACGACATATGAGATTAGCAATTAGGAGGCGGGGGAGGTGGATCACCGGTGTATGCTGGCTGGCGGCAAGGGTTGCGCGGGTGGGACGCACGGCTCGCTCAATCGAGAGTTCTGCACTCGGGAGGCTTAGGGTTTGGGGTGGGAGAAGGATTTGGACCCCTGGATTGAGATCTAATGGTTGGAAAACCCGACTGGTTTCTGGGCTTGAATTCAGTCGGAAAAAATCTGATTGTTGCGTAGCTATACATCATTCACGTGTTTTTTATCCTTCAAATCAGTCAAATTTCTGACCGTCGGTTCTCCATCCAACGCTCCAGATTTCTCCCCCAAATCATATACAAGCCATCTTCCTCAACCCCATGCTCCCTTGCTCTTGCTCCTCCCATGCTCCCCCAAATCCTCCACGCCACCCCTGCTCCTCTCGTGCTCCCTCGCCACCACCTTCTTCCCCGTCTCCGGCGGCTACCGCCGTCGGATCCACCATTGCCATCTCCGCCTCCTAATTTCTAGTTGATTCTCGTCGCCCCGCCGACCTCCACCACCCACTGCCCTCCTCCGACCTGCGGCCGGCTGCGCCACCGCCACCCACAGTCGTGCCTCCGCCGCCCCTCCCTCCCTCTATAGCTAGCCCCCAGTGAACCCGAAACCTAACCCAGTTTCCCATCGCCCTGCCGACCTCCAACACCCGCCGCCCTCCTCCGACCCACGGCTGGCTGCGCCACTGCCGCCCCTCCGTTGTTCCTCCTCCACCCCTCCCTCCCTCTATAGTCGGGCTCCGGTGAACCCTAGGCCTAATCCAGCGAAGCACCGCCCTAACTCGCCGCCGCCATCGCCGGAGAAGACAACCATGCCGCCGGCTGGAGCACGAATCATGATACGGATCTAAAGGTCAGAAATGTGACTGATTTTCTAAAAAAAAATAGTCGACCGATGTATAGCAGTTTCGTTATTAATTTTCCATATACTATTGCCTAGTAGCTATAACCAACATAAACACTGTGGTAGCTTATTGGCACGTACGCTGCAGGGAGACCAAGCAACCATCGTAGGAGGCGCCATAGAGTTCATAAGGGAGCTAGAGCAGCTGATCCAGTGCTTGGAGTCGCAGAAGCGGCGGCGCCTGTACGGTGGATCCGGCGACGCGCCACGGTCGGTCGCTGACGGGGCCGGGGCGCCGGCGTCCATGCAGCAGCAGCCGCAGCAGGGGCAGGCGCCGACGTTCTACCCCACGAGCCTCCCGTTCTCCGCGGCGTCCGGCGGCGGCAGCGACGGCGTCGCTGCCAAGATGCTGGACCTCGACGCGGCCGGTGGAGGGCTCCGGGAGGAGGTAGCGGAGAACAAGTCGTGCCTGGCGGACATCGAGGTGCGGGTGCTGGGCGTGGACGCCATGATCAAGATCCTGTCGCGCCGCCGCCCCGGGCAGCTGATCAAGATCATCGCCGCGCTCGAGGACACGCAGATGTCCATCCTCCACACCAACATCACCACCATCGAGCAGACCGTCCTCTTCTCCTTCAACGTCAAGGTATACTGATACTAAACGCAGATCACGTAGTGTGTGTGTTCGTGCACGCATGTATATAGACTATAGACTATAGAGTACGGCCGTAGTATAATAAACTGATCACGCGAATTGCTGCGTCTGACAGATCGCCAGCGAGGCAAGATTCTCGGCGGAGGACATCGCCGGCGCCGTCCACCAGATCCTCAGCTTCGTCGACGTCAACTACGCGTTATGATCCCGGTCTCTGTATCAAGATTGTGAAAGGGGCTCCTGGTTAATGACCAACCTAATTAAGATGCTGTACGCTCGATATTCATGTGCTTATATTACACATGTTTCGTTCGCTTTTATGTATGTAGAATTGTAGACTGATTAGACCAACCAGGACACTACTATTTGTCGGTATGTTCAGTGACAATATGTATGACTCATATATGCTACAATTATTAGCTAAGCAAACAAGATGATTTTGCTTTGCCATTGCTAGATCACCTGCAGCTTTCTCCTGGATCTTTCCTCCTTTTAATTTTCTAATCAGTGTTTTTTATGAGGTACAACCAATAATATTATAATGATCTTCAGACAATTCCTGGCTAGAGGCCACAAAGTACTGCGCAAGGGTAAAAGAACAGAGCAGACGGAAGACAATCGAATTTTTATTATTATTTAATCTTTTTTTATTAATATTTTAAAGTTAATCTCTCGCGAACTTTATTTCCAAATCTGACCCTTTGGTCACACCACCATCCCTGGCGTGGCCAAAGCGTACTGTCACGCCACCATAAGCGGCGTGACAAAACATGCCACGCAAGCCATCGGTCTCGCGCCGTGCCAGCGTGGATGGCTTGCGTGGCATCTGTCACGCCGTTTATGGTGGCGTGACAATGTCGAATTGTCACGTCATGGGATATAGCGTGACAGTAATGTCATATCGCGAGACAATAATGTATGGCGTGATAATTGAAGTTGGTTTGTAAATTATAAATTCGTGCTTATGGTTGAATTTAGTTCGGACTTGATTTATGGATTTAGAACCTTAAGATTTGGTGGTAAGATAGAAACAAAGGGACTTGATTTATGGATTTGAAACCTTTTGAAACATAAAAAACTATTGAAGTTATGGTGATACATAACACCATGTACATGTAACATTTAACAATCCATAACTTGAAAATAGAGAATGTATCTGTGAACCAAAGATAACACCATCATTTTAACTGAAAGTAAATATATATATGAACCGATAATTTTTGTACACGGAGGTTTGTAAATTAGGGTTTCCTTTTCTCGGAATCAGGGTTTCGTCGCAGTTTCAGCGCTGTTTGTAGTAATTTGAAAATATAGCAAATGAGTTTAGGAAAATTATGAAACTTTTTGTGGAGCCTCCCGTCATAGTGTTGATGCTTCTGTAATTTTTGAATAATTTTATTCGTTTAGAGAAAGGATGGTTGATAAGAATATCAGACGAGGTATAACCTTGAGAATGTCGTCCAAGCAAACTGACTGCTGAAACACTTGTTGTCCAAACTATTGGAGTCTCTCCTTGGTAAAGTCGTCTGAATGTATATAGGGAGGCAGTCATAGAAATACTTTATGAAGCTTATAGAGAATATGATTGAAGGGGTTGAGAACGCTCGTTGTGATTATGAAGATGCCCTAAAACATGGAGAATTCGATGTCGGTGCAAATGGTTCTTTCCGGGATTCCACTAGAAGGGCATACTTTCAATATAGGCTTGCTTTGAAGGCTTAGCGGAGAAACGGAACCATAACTACATTAGAGTCGGCGGACAAAAGCATATTACACGTAGTGACATAGCATGATGGTTCGGCTAATGGCTTAAGTCATCCTCGCTACTACTACGGTACATTGCGACACAAGCATCCGGACCATATAACTATACATGCCTTTAGGGGATAGTAAAAACATGCGGGGTAGGACGGGGGAGTACTACGTAATGACCTGACCTACTGCGTGGACCGAAGTTATTTTCCCTTCCTTGCTAGCACGGCGTTGAACTCCTAGCCGGCCTTCCCCTTCCCCTTCCCCTTCTCCTTGTCGCGGGACTGTCCATGTCGGGCTGGTATGTCGAAGTCATCCATATCCTGCGATTCCATGATGTAAGTGCAGTGTATAGTGAAAATCGTAAGAAGGATGTTAGTTCTTCATATCTCACGTCGTCGATACGGATTAGGCCCGGGCGACCTGAGATGCTGTGGCGGGCAGGCTCAGCCGGACGAGCCTTTCCCTTGCCCTTGTCGCGGGATTGTCCACCTCGGGGTGGTATGTCGAAGTCGTCCATGTCCTGTGATTCCATGATATAAGTGCACCGTATAATGAAAAACGTAAGAAGGATGCACATTCTTCATAACTCACGTCGTGGATACGGATTACGCCCGGGTGACCGGATAAGCTGTGACGACCGGGCTCAGCTTCATGAGCCTTTCCTTTGCCCTTGTCGCGGAACTGTCCACCTCGAGCTGGTATGTCGAAGTCGTCCATGTCCTGCGATTGTATGATGTAAGTACACCGTACAGTGAAAAACGTAATAAGGATGTAAATTCTTCATAACTCACGTCGTCGTTATGGATTACGCCCGGGCGAGTACTGGGCTCTTTCGGAGCCTCCTGAACAGGGTCTGGTACGTAAGGTTTCCACCGCATGAAGTTCTCGGCCCGCACCGAGTAGTTCAGCATGTACTTCTGCTGGATGAATGTCCTGTCGTACATCTCCGGGTCGTCGATCCACTGGAAGAAGTGGCAGCGCATCTCGGGCTGCCATTACGTGGGGATGATGTCAAAAATTTAAGGAATTGAACGTTGATAAAAATCGATGTGCACGAAAGAAACGCTTACGAGGTGGTGCCCGCACGTGTAGTGCGCCCGGGCGGCGGTGTCTAAGTGTGTGGATTGAATGATCTGTGCTTGTTTGCCACACACACACTGCGGGATTGGAAAACGTGGTGGTATTTGAGCATCTTTCATTGTTCGATCTGGGTATTGTAGATGTTTCCTCTTCTGTGCAAGCCACTTGCGCTTCTGCAACATCTTCGCCTAGAAGTTTGCCGAAGAGTCCATAACTGGGTATCTGTTGTGTAGTGTTGGGTTTGGTTGAACCCCGTTTTATAAACCCCATGGTTGGCATGGTGTGGCTAATTTCATGCAGAGTTGTGTCTTTTAGATCTGAAAAGGTGGCGAGACGGTCAGTGTTGTCTAGTCGATCTGAAAAGCATAACCTACCTAAACCCTAAACTGCGCAAGGCTGGCTCCTTTGGTCTTATCACTGCGCAAGGCTGGCTATTTTGGTCTTATCACTGCGCAAAGCTGTCCCGTGTGGTCTTGTCACTGCGCAAGGCTGTCTCCTTTGGTCTTATCACTGTGCAAAGCTGCCCCATGTGGTCTTGTCACTGCGCAAAGCTGTCTCCTTTGGTCTTATCACTGCGCAAAGCTGTCCCGTGTGGTCTTGTCACTGCGCAAAGCTGTCTCCTTTGGTCATGTCACTACGCAAGGCTGTCTGCTTTGGTCTTGTCACTGCGCAAAGCTGTCCTGTTTGGTCCTGTCACTGCTCAAAGCTGCTCTGTCTGATCTTGTCAGTGTGCAAGGTTGTTTCTTTCGATGTTGTCACTGCGCAAAGCTGGCACACGGGCTATTTAATGCACACCCCACGCTCGGAAAGTAGGACCACTTGACCCTCGAAACCGTAGGAAGAAAAACCTTCTCCGTCGTACAGTTACATAGCATGGCAGACGAAGCAATGAGACCATTCCAACCGGGGTCGCCGAAGCAAGACCTTCCCCTCCAAAGGAGGGAGGACTTCGGGCCTAACTACCGGTTGATGCCGAACAAACGTGCTCAACCGGTATGGCCGAAATGCGGACACAGGGAGGACGCTGTTGTGTAGGTCTTGGACGGCCCTTTCGATGGCGGACGACGTTTCTTCCGATGCCCACACTCTGGGGTACAATTAGTGAGTTGTTTGCTTTATGTTACTGCTAATAGAGCCTCCATGTTAACTCTCCTTTCCAGCAGATGGTGAAATGCGACTTTGTCCACTGGATCGATCCTCCCCATGAACGACATGTTGCGATGTACGTGGATAGATTGTGGAACCAAATCTTCGAGTTGGAGGCGCGGATTGACGATCTCAACGAGCAAAACGATGACCTCCGCCAACAGATGCAGCGCAAGAGGGGCAACGAGGAGGTCGTCAACATAAGAAGTTCATATGATCTCACATGCTGCTGCGCGAACCCTAGTTGTATATGTGCGTGCCACTACAACGACAGCCAGCCACGTCCGAGGCGCCCCCCCTGTACAACACTCTATGTGGGTAACGCGGGGCACCTTCTACCATTAGGCACGGTCGGAGAAACTTGTATCTCGGTACTTTCTCCTGCTGTACGCAATTATTTTCAATCTCCTAAAGCATGTAATTGAATGATCGATGCGTCATCTACTGAACTGTTTCATCGATGTGTCGTGTGCATTAAGCTGTAGGTGTTGACGTGCATTGATCAAACATATATTGTACGATCGAGTCAAGGTTGTCAAGTCGATCTTAAAAGCCTAAACCCTGAAACCCTACGACCTGAGACCTAAAAACCTAAACTTAAACCCTGAGACGTAAACCTAAAAATGTAAAACCTAAACCTCAACCCTGAAACCCTGCGACCTGAAACCTAAACCTAAACCCTGAGACGTAAACCTAAAACCTACGACCTGAAACCTAAAAAACTAAACCTAAACCTACAAACCCTAAGTCCTGTAACCTAAAAACCTAAACCCTGAGACGTAAACCTAAAAACCAACGACCTGAAACCTAAAAACCTAAACCTAAACCTACAAACCCTAAGTCCTGTAACCTAAAAACCTAAACCCTGAGACGTAAACCTAAAACCTAAAAGCCCAGAGACCTAAACCTAAAAATCCAAAACCCTGAGACCTAAAAATCCAAAACCCTGAGACCTAAACCTAACCACCTAAAAACCTAACCTAAGTCCTGTCACGCCATGCATCCCGGCGTGACAGTACCATACTGCCACGCCAGTAGTATCAGCGTGACACTATTGTTGTCACGCCAAATTTCTGAACACTCCAGAGGCCATGCGGGGAAGGTACTCCGATCTGGTGCTAACTCCTGTCACGCCATGCATCCCAGCGTGATAGTACCATACTGCCACGCCAGTAGTATCGGCGTGACACTATTGTTGTCACGCCAAATTTCTGAACACTCCAGAGGCGATGCGGGGAAGGACCTCCGATCTGGTGCTAAGCCCTGTCACGCCATGCATTCCGGCGTGACAAGACCATACTGCCACGCCAGTACTCTTGGCGTGACACTATTGTTGTCACGCCAAATTTCTGAACACTCCAGAGGCGATACGAGGAAAGGTCCTCCGATCTGGTGCCAAGTCCTGTCACGCCGGTATTCATGGCGTGACAGGATCATACTGCCACGCTAGTATAAGTGGCGTGGCAGTAGCAACTAATGCTCAAAGAATGATTTGAGTTCATTCAATCGACATTCCAACAATCATTCAAACATGTAAAGCAAGAATCATCCATCAAGCATGTAAGCATGTAATTTAATAAAACATTCAACATCCGTCAACTCGGAAATTTCCTTCCAACATAGCCATACAAAGTTTCTTTCCAGAAGTCATTTGGATTCATTCAAAATGAACTCTACAGACATGGGCGCAGGCGGCGGGAGGTAGATGCGAATGGGATGAAGATGGGCTGCGCCGATATGTTTAAGTCGCCCACTGTCACGCCATTGTATATGACGTGACAATTCGACATTGTCACGCCACCATAAGCGGCGTGACAGATGCCACGCAAGCCCTCCACGCTGGCACGGCGCGAGATCGAGGGTTTGCGTGACATGTTTTGTCATGCTGCTTATGGTGACGTGACAGTACGCTTTGGCCACGCCAGGAATGGTGGCGTGACCAAAGAGGTCAGATTTGGAAATAAAGCTCGCGAGGGATTAACTTTAAAATATTAATAAAAAAAATTAAATAAAAAAAAAATCAAGACAATCTATACTGTATTACAGTTCAATGTTAAATGAAGCATGAATTCAGCAGGATTATATACAGTGAATTTCTCCATGTCTGAGGCACAAAAGAACTGAACTAAGATATTTAAATGAATGTCGAGAAACACTGTTACCAGCTGGGGCAAAAATCTTATGGCAGGTTTTACTTTGGAGTATGTATTCAATTGCTATGCACATCATCAGAACACAGGTGACAGTATATTTAATTTTTCTGGCACCCCTTACCACAACTACATATGACAATTTACATAGATTCTAGCCACCAGCAGCATAAGAAAGAAAGTATTATTCCAAGAGACTAAAACAAACTTTTTCTTCTTCAGGAGGCTAAAACAGAGCAGGAAAAAGAAAGAAATAAAAGTAAGGTAATTACATGCATCTACTAGCAGCATCTTTTGTATCTATCAGAGCCCATAGGCAGTACTGAAGTAAGTATGGGTGACATTCCTACTCAGTATCTGCAAGACCTTACTGTTGGATGGGTTCACGAACCGAGGCGTCTTGAACTGGCTCACTGCGCCACCAAGGCTCAGGAAGTGATATAGGATCTCCTTAAAGGTTCCCTTTCTGAGGATCCGGAGCTCAAGGGGGCCAATGGTGTTGATCTTCCTTGAACCCATGTAGCCTGCATCGACAAAGGCTAGATCCAAGGCATTTGCACAGCTGCTTAAGACCTCATCGCTGGCGTCGGAGCTCAGCTCCCAGAAGATCACATAGCGACCCGGATCACTTGACCTTTCCACGAAGCTTGTGAAATCCACAACTTCCAGCTTCTCCCCTTCCAAGAGCTTCGTCGCATCCTCAACAGCCAACTGGAGGTCTTTCTCGGTGTTCTTGTCGATGTTGATACTCAGCACTAGGCTTCTGCGGCAGATGAACTGGAGCTCAGGTGTCGAGTTGTGGAAGCCGGCTATCTTCACAACGTCTCCTAGTCTGTAACGATATAGACCTACAGAAGCATAGCCAAAAAAAGGGATTGTGATAGTATTCAGAGATAATGATTTATTTCCCAGATACCTAATAAGTAAATTATATGTCATAAAATAAAATGGCTCAAATTGTTGCACCTAAGGTTTACAACTTCCCGTGCAAGTTTGTCTGAAGTTGCCTGTGACAGATATGTTCTAGCTGAGATAATAAAGCATAGAAATGCGATTGGCCAGTCTGGTATGGCTGATATAAAAGATTCGACAACATTGGCTGGCTAATACAGTTTGAAGCTAATCCTAATGAGTAGGCAGCAATGAGTGGACCACAAACGTTGGCAATAATTACTCCCCCATGTTAATACACAACCTTGATGTATACACCGCAACTATGTGCTTTTTCTGTTTTCTGTTCAAAAAGTGTTCAAGCTTGCAGGGACATGACTAAGCAATATGCATTTCCATTGGAAATTATATATCACACGAACAACTACTTACTTCTAATAAATGTTACAAGGTAAGATATCTGACTCAGATGAGAACAGCAGAAAGAGAACATATATGATGAAAATTGATGGTTGTCCCTAGCTATATTTAACCCAGCGTAAATAGCTAAGAGCAAGAATGTACCTGCAAAGTTAGTTATTACAACTTCATAGATTTTGCCGACCTCGACTTCAGTCAAGCCAACCGGCTCTGATTCGATGTAATGGATAGAGGCACTGTTCTCCATCTCCTCCCCTTTTGGTTTCTCCAAAGGAATGAACTCAAAATAACCAATATGTGGGAGAACAGCATATGTAACCTGCTCAGGTGGCACTGTGGGGTCTATGTTAGAGCCAACCCATCCTTCAGATGCACCGTAGTCTGCACTTATCAGTGGTAAGTGCCCAGCATAATGCCGTAACTTCTTCAGATACGGCTCCATGGATCCTGTCATGATGCCATACACATACTTTGCATTTGGCCACAGTGCTGGGATTACACCATACCAATTGCTCAAACCCATACACTTGTTGTAGATTGAGTCAGCGAGTTCAGGGTTGGGCTTCAGGATTTTTGAAACAGCTTCACGAATTGATGGTACTGTAACTTTCTTTGAGAGAACACCATCTCTTATATCAGCACATATATCCTCCCAAACCTCCTCGAATGTTTGAAATGCATGCACTAGGCTGTGAGCAAATGTTGAGAACACAGAATAGACCTCGTCCGAGTATATTAACCCACAGAGCAAGTGACAATACAAGGATTGGTGGAAGTCAGGGCCAAAGACAACTTCATCGGGACTGCAGCACTGAGACTGGATATCCTTCATTCCTTCCTTGTAACGTTGACTCCGGTACAAGTTTGTTGTTGCAGTCGTAGCCAGGATGCCACCTTTTGTTACAACTTGCTTGCTACCATAAACAAACTGCAAGGCTTTTCCTTCGCCAATAGGGTATTCACTGCAAACACAAAACAAAACAGCGTTCTAAAATTCTGGGATGTAGTGTAAGAAATTTAAAAACCAAGCAGCACTTTAATCACATACACATACATGAATGAACACAGAAAATAAATTTATACTGAACTTCATCAGCAAAGTTAGTTGCACATTCAGGCGTAGCAGCTATACTTGAGCATAATAACAAAATGAAGCCCCTCACCGGTTTCTAAATGCATAAGAAGTACAGAATATTTGAAGTGTGGTCTCAAGCAATTCATCATTAAATGGCAGGAACTTGGGCTTTCCCTGTGTTGTACCAGAACTGGATGAAAACACAGAAAAACCAGGTTACAAACATATACTTTCATAGACCATTAAGACAATGCATTTTCAAGCGATGAGTACCTCAGGGAGAGGGAGGTGATGGGCTTCCCGGTGAGCACTGGTGAGCTATCACCATCAGCAATCCTCTGGATATAAGGTTCAACATCGCTGTGCACACACAATGGGATGCAAGATTTGAAGCTCTCGGCATCAGTCCTCCCACCTAGCCCAAGGTGCTTCAGGTACTCAGCATCAGCATTCACCTCGAGGATCTTCTTCAGTGTATCGTGCTGCACGCGTCCAGCATCACGCGTTAACATCTCAAACTCGTCGATAGTCTCTTCACAGCTACAGACCGTCATTTGTACTGGTAGAATCCTGCCTTTGTCACCTGGTTTGGAAGAGGAATCACAGCAAATGTCCATAAAGAAAGCGAGTAAATCTGTGAGCTACTTGTGGGAGGAGAGCTGAAGGCATTGCTGTGTTGCAAATTGAAATCAATTGATAGGAAGTTAAAAGAGAGAGACGTCAGGAACTGAGCTTGGCTCAGTTGGCGTGGGGCAGGAGAGCCACCCAACCCACCCGTGGCCGAGACCCCGGCAGCCTACTGTAGATAGTACTGTAGATAAGATACTGTGGATAGTACTGTAGCTGTCTATTGTAGATAATACTGTTGCTGGTTTCGTTAATTGAAATCAGGGGAGATAAGCACCCCTTTAATCAAAAAAGAGAGAGAGACGTCAAACGATTTTTGCGATTGCTAACCACTAACTGAGCTGTAAACCAAGAACCGGCAGTGCAGTTGGGTTGGCATCAGAATGGTAAGAAATTATTGAAGGTTGCAGAACTTTATTGCTGACAGAAAAACTAAAACGCACTAATCTTCCAATGAACTCTATAGAATTGCATGCCCAGATGACAGAGGAAACGGGGGAGAAAGAACAAAACAATACTAGTATACTGTCTTACCTACTAAAGCAAACAACCATGGAAAATTAGGCCACTTTACAAACCATCTGTGGAAACATTGATAGAAAAATTCAATCTTTAATTGCCGACAGAACGTTTACTAATGAAATCAATCAGAATCCCAAAAAATTCCAATCTTTTCTTTCCGACACAACGTTTACTAATGAAATCAATCAGAATCCCAACAAAGGAAGGCACTGATGCTCACATTTTTTTTACCAGAGATACCACTGACGCAAGAATTGCAACATAAGACAATCTATAAAAGCTATACATATTCTGACAGGAAATGGAGGCACCTTGCTAAGCTAGTGAACTCTCTACTGGTAGTCTTGCTACACTGGTTCTTGATTCAAAATTTACCGATACAAACGAGAAAAGAGTCCCCTTCAAAAATCGAAAAAAAAAGACTGGCCCAAGAACGGCGGTCGAATATTATTGAGATTAGGCAGAGTACAAGAACAAATACAAATTAGTCGACAGGAAGGCTGTCAACGGAGATGGACAAACAATGAAAAATAAAAAATAGCAATAAAGGTAGACTACCATTAGCTTTTTATACGCTTATCATAGCAGAGCAACCCTCCCGAGTAAGAAGAAATTGTAAAAGCAGTCAGCCTACCACTGTATTAGTGAGGGCCCTTAATAATGTTTTATGCAAGCCTCTATACAATAGCAGTCATCTAAAAGTGTTTCTTTTTGTGAAATTTTGGAAGAATCACACAGGACGACTCCAAAGAGACAAAAAGGATGGTTGGTTGACACAAAACGCACTATTATGAGCGAGCAAAAAAAAAGGCACACGGAGCATTCCCGGATGGACTAAACAGAAATCTACAATGGAGGAAAGAGGGAGTAATTGTGACACGACTTGGCCTAGTAGTAGCTAAAAAAGGAAGCAAATCGACAAGCTAACTGTGCAAACGTTGCCACAGGATGATAAATGTGTACCTTTTCATCTGCTCAGGTGCCAACAAACTATGCGCAAACTGTGCCAAATGCTTGCATACAGCATGGTAACACAAAATTTACGAACTTGGCGTAATGGCTCTTAAAAGTTTGCTCTCACAACCAACGCAAAAGAGGAAAGAATATATGCTCCGAATTCTACCGGATATCATCTTATTTGCAAACCATGGGCGAATCAGAGCAGGAGTCAGCCTGTGCCAGTAAACACAGAACCCTTTTAATAGCTTCTTGAGCAGAGATTCTTGGAAGCTTTTTACCGCCAAAGGAATCGGAAACCAAGCGGCAAGGCATCTAGAAGGACGCGGCATTGACAATCATGAGAAATCTCGGTGTTTTGGGTGGTCGAGAAGAAGCTAGAAAATCCTCATCAGAGCTTGGTCTGAGCAAGCCCCTCAAAAAAAGGAAGCGAACTATTCATTCCAGCGGCTGTTCACGAAATCGCCACTCTTTCTTCAGACAGAACAGTAGCATAAAAAAAAGGAAAGGGAGATTTAAAAGGCCTAATTTATCCCTAAAAATCAAAGCTTTATGCAGTATATTCTCAGAGTATACAAGCATTATTTTACCCCAAAAAAAACCAACTTTACAAAAGTATATCCCCTGCGAAAGACAGAGCCTACAACTCTATAAATACTTACAAAAGAAACCAGGAACAATCTTTTCCGCACAAAATCCCCGAGAAATCCGTCTCTCCCAAAACAAGAGAAACCAAGAGCTAGACCTCCCTCCCTAGAACGCCACCCAAAATCCAACCTTTTCTCAAAGCAAAACGCAGGAAAGAAGAATCACTCACCACTAATCGGGCGAGCCGAGTGAGGCGCGAGAGAGCGACCTCCGCGCCGCCGGCCGACGAGGAGGGGAACGCGAGACGACGACGGGCTAGCGCTCCGAACCAACCAACCACATATAAGCTGCGGTGTTATTAAGGGGGATAGTCAAGAGGCTAATGACATGACGGGGTTTGTTAAGTAAACGAGTAGGCGTGGTAGCTTGCAACGACTTCGCTCCGGCTTTTCGCTCGGAATGCATGGACGCTCTGCTTTGCCCCCCTCCCGCTTTTGTAGGCTGTTGGAGGGGAGGAGAGGACTGCGCCTCGCCCAGGGAGGAGAAGTGCCGAATGGTGTCGCATGTTTGTTTGTCTCTTCCAATTTTTTCATCCTCTCTCTCTCTCTCTCTCTCTCTCTCTCTCTCTCTCTCTCTCTGTTGCTGTGCGCGATGACCGTACACGAGTATTCGGTGCGTACAGTACACTGACAAGTGTAGTGGAGGTGATCTCAGTGTATCTGCATGAGCTATGCTTGCGCATTCTTTCTTTGCAAAAAATAATTGGCGTGATTTTAGCATATCTGCAGTGAACTGTTCTGCACCCATCTTTTCCCTTTTGAGGAGAGGAGCGATATGACTGTTGGAACCGATACATCCACACGGGAAGCAATACTCGGATTTTGGTGCTGCTGTATACACGCAGCGTTTCTCTTCTTCTACTGCTTTTCTCTTATCTTACATGGCTTGCTCTCTTGGTTCGCATCTTACATGTGCTAGACCCAGTCCTTTATACCCCCATGCACGCAGGCACAACCCAGCCCGACTCGGATTCTATCCCTTCTTCTATTCGGATACGAAGTAAAACAAAACTGACTCGAAAATCTAAACTTAGAAATACTAAAACAAGATTAAATCCAACAATGACGACTTCACAATGTATATCTCCGTTAGCTATTCGGAGGCTGCGACGATTTCTGCAAATCTGCATGGCTGCATGAGTTAATTTATACCCTCATTCCTTCGAACTAGGTGATCTCAACATATCTGCATGAGCGTCCCTTTTTATTGCAAACTTATTAGCCTAGAACTGTGTACACATGTATTCGGTATCTAGAGTGCACTGACAAGTGTAGAGAGATACAATGAACATGATTTCAGCATGTCTGCACGAGCTATGGTTGACAATATCTATTAGATAACGTGATTTTAGCATATCTGCAGTGAGCTATGATGCTTAGTATGTGTATCTCCATTAGATATTAAGGAAACTACGACGAACTCAGCATGTCGATCTCCGTGAGTTTACTTTTTTTTACTCCAGGTTTACTGGCCTATAACTGCACACTTGTATTTGGTGTGTAGAGTACACTGACAAGTGCAGAGAGATACAATGGACATGATTTCAGCGTATCTGCACAAGCTATGTTTAGACGTTCTCTCTCCTTTCCGATAACTAACATGATTTTAACGTATCTAAAGTGGGCTATTGGGACCATAATTTTTCCCTTTTTCAAAAGACACCATGACTTCAGTATGCAAGTAGATCTCGATGCGTTATCCATCCTTTTCCTTTTAGATGTTGACGAAGATTTCAACATATCCGCATTTGATAATTTCTACCCTTATTTCTCGTACTACGATGATCTCAACGTATCTGCATCGCTGCAAGAGTTAACTCTTTTTTGGTTCTACACTCGCTTGCCTCTGAATCGTGCACGTGTATTTATCTGTCTTGTACTCACATACGTGAAGATACCATGTGAGTTGCCCGTCTACAACTGTGTATTGTTTCTTAATTTATCTTTACTATTATAAAAAAAGAAGATACCATGTGAGTCCGCTATCTACCACTCTCTCCCTACCTTTTGAGTTAGTATGATCTTTTGTGGATAGATATTTATATATACATAAGTTACTTGAATGATCTTTTGTGGATAATTAAATTAGCTGTGCTCATAGCTTGTGATAAGATTATGTGGCTTGTTGATTAGATGCAAATTATATACTATGGAACTTTCATTTTTAGGATAATGTATATTATGTTTATTGAAAACCGTTGTAACGTACAGGACTCGGCTAGCATTGTTGTATACGCATGTGAGAGGATCCCGTGGTGAGTGATTACGGCACATCTGCGTGCACATGAGGCATGCATTTTGCTTGCCCCTTCTCGTTTTTTTTTTCCTGGAGCGATCGCGATCACGATCACCTATTTTTATAGTTCTTGTTCCTTTTCCCTTTTGTAACAAACAACTGCAGCTTCGTGCTGCTTAGTGTTTCGTGCATGCCACGGACGACTTCAGGATATCTGTATTAGCTATCCTATTTCTGACACTTCTTCGTTCTGAAGAAGAAGAAAAAACTACCTTTGGGTGGAGGTGATTTCGGCAAATCTGCACTGCACATGATGAGCTATTCTGTCCCCCCTTTTCTTTATTGACAAGCTAGCTAATCTTGCCATCTTGGCCGACACCATGTTGAGGTCTCTTTGTGAAAATAAGATCAACCACTTCTTTTTGTTATTACTTTTCCCTTCTGCATCTAACCACTATATATAGCTTCTTGCTACTTGTCCACAGTTACTTTCTGGTTGTAGGGCCGGTACAGTTGCTTAGTAGAACCGTCCAGACGTATGTGGCTTGTGTAGTGTGTGCTGATCAGAGATGTGCAAGAATACCATGGGATGTGACCATTTCAGCATATATGCATGCATGAGCTAGCTAAAAGTATTTTTTACCCTAGCCTTGATGAACAAGTGACTTCCTTTTGTTGATCTTATTTTCCCCTCTGATGTGCCTAACCACTGCAATTGGAACTACTTACTCGGTGTTACTTTCTCATTATAGTTTTGCACCGTGCAGTGCCATGCGACCAGTCTAGTGAAAGAAAACATTCTATTTGTAGAAGTGTAAGGATTGGGGGAATCACCACACTCAGGTATGAGGGGTGCCTCTCATATATATAGCCATGTACAGGTACAGGGGTACAAAGGTAATAATCCTAATACCCGCCGCAGTCGTAGCGGTAGGATCATGGACGCCTGATGGTCCGAAATCGATAAATAATCTGTGACAGGAGACCCTTGGTCATGATGTCGTGGCCCGGTGTGTCGAGGAACATAGAGTACCCGAACCTGTCCCAATGCAACCTTCTCGCGGACGAAGTGGATGTCGATCTCGATATGCTTCGTGCGACGATGATGGACAGGGTTGGCCGTCATGTAGACAAGCACTGACATTGTCGCAGTAGACGACCGTCGCGACAGTGATCGAGATATGTAGTTCCTGAAGAAGCGCAACGCAACCAACGGCGGCGGCGACATGCGCGCCCGCGGCCACGATATTCCGCAGGCCATTGCTGGAGCGGGAGACCGTGGTCTGGCGCTTGGACGACCAGGAGACCAGATTGTCGCCGAGGAAGACGCAGAAGCCGGAGGTGGAGCGGCGCGTGTCGGGCAGCGCCCCATCGGCATCGAGTAGGCGATGATCTAGTTGGCGGTGCGACGCCGAGGTGAAGACCCGCAGAAGTGAACCCTTGACGTATCGCGGGATGCGCGATCGGGCGAGTGCGGCTCGCGAGATCATGCATGAACAAGCGCACTTCTTTGAACGGTAAAGGCGGTCGGACGTGTCAGGGTGAGGTACCGGAGTGCGCCAGCGAGACTCCGGTACTCGGAGGGGTCGGCCACGGGAGCGCCGTCGGTGGCCGACAGCTTGCTTCGAGCATCTGCCGGTGTCGTAGTCGGGTGGCACTCAGACATGCCAGCACGCTGGAGTAGGTCGACGGCGTACTGACGCTGCGACAGGAACAGCCCGTCACTGTCGCGCGTCACAGAGATCCCGAGGAAGTGGTGCAGGTCGCCGAGATCCGTCATGGCGAACTCCGAGTGAAGGCGCGATGATGTGTTGGGAGCGATCTTTGGTGATGAGGCCGTGAGAATGATGTCGTCGACGTCTGTAAGCGGTAGGTGACGCTATCTCCATCTTTGTAAACAAGAGAGATGCATCGGACTTGGTCGCGATGCGCCGCTGCGGCGGATGTCGAGGCGAATCGGTTCCATGCCCGGGAGCCCGCTTGAGCCCATCTGATGACCTCGCGAAGACAAACATAGTCAGGGTTGTCGGGGTCGATGAAGCCCGACGGCTGTTGGCAGTAGACGGTTTCCTCCAGGTGACCGTGGAGGAATGCGTTCTTCACATCGAGTGATGGATAGGCCAGCACGCGAGGTGCGATGCTTTGAGGACGGTGCGGATCGTCGCGGTTTGACAACCGGTGAAAGTCTCGTCGTGAGTCGACACCGCTCTTGGGAGAAGCCTCGTCGACCCAACGAGCCTTGTGCCGGGCCGAGGAGCCGTCGGAGTGGAACTTGTGCTTGTCTGACCACTTTCTGTGACAATATTAGCACGGGCGATCGAGAACGAGGTGCGGTCTTTGTTGTCCATGAGCCTTGTACTCCTCCGCCATCGCAGCTGCGCCAACCGGGACCGACAGCGGCTGCGGTAGTTCGCCGCATCGGCGAGGCCGTCGTGGCGGAGAGGTTGAGGCGGTGGGCGGGGCGTAGGTCGCGACCGAGATCGCGTCGTGGGCGCGAAGGTGTCGGCGCACCGGGCAGCCACGGTGTCGGGGACACGGGGCGCCGGCGGCGCGCGTCGCCGCCTGTAGACGATGGGGACGCCCCGCCGCAGCGAGCAACGGCCGGGCGTCGGCCGTGAGCGAGAGGGTCGACAGGCGCCCGCCGCAGTGAGCGGCGGTCGGCGCCGACTAGTCGGCGGCCGCGTCGCGGGACCGGCGAGATGATGGCCGGTCCGGAGGTCCGTGCTCAACCTCGCCTAACGAGGAGTAGCGAGGCGACGCGGTCGCTCAACGCCAAGAGGCGGAGCTCCGTCGTGGAAGATAGTCCTGTATCAAAAATCCAATGAAGGCGGCGCGAGAGGCGCCGAGGTGCCGAGGCGAACGGGAACACAGACTCATCGAAGACCACATGACGTGAGATAATAATGCGACGGTGGACATATCCAGCAACGATACCCTTGTGGGAGGAGGGTAACCAAGGAACATGCATGGAGTCGAGCGAGGGAGAGCTTGTGAGGTGTCGTGGCACTAAGGTTCGGATAACGAGGCACCAACACACGGAGTGATGAATAATCCGGAGTTTGTGGTGCAGAGCTGGTAGGGGATCTTGTGATGTCTGAGAGGAGGGCGGGCGCGGTTAAGTACATATGTGGCGGCGGCGGGGCCCGGCCCGAGGGGTGGAGGCATGGATGCATGAATCGGCAGTGCGGATGGTGTTGTTGATGGTGCGAAGAAGGCGCTCGGCTTTGCCGTTTTGTGGCGAGGTGTACGGACACGAAAACGAAGGCAATGCCGCGACTAGTAAGGAAGGTAGTGATGGCATTGTTGACGAATTCGTGTCGTTATCGGCTTGAAGCATTTGGGCGAATGCGAGCGTGTATGAGCAAAGGCTACAACTCGACAATATGACGTCGCACATCGATTTATGGCGTAAAGGAACGACCGGCAAAAATGAGAGTAATCGTCAAGTAACACAAGATAATATTTATAGCCGAAGCGCTAAGCGGAGATGTCCAAACATCACGGTGAAGTAAAGCAAAAGGAGTAGTAGTGATGCATTAGAACTACTAAAGGGGTGCGTGTGCTTGCCAGGTCGGCGGGCATGACACAAGGACCGCGGACTCTTATTACAAGCTATGACCGACATGTGTTGTAGTTTGGCGGCGGAAGGACCGGGTGACCAAGGCGATGATGCCACGGGGTGGGCGAGGTGGCGAGGCTGCAACCGTGGGACGTGGGACGAAGGAATGGTGTAGAGGACCCGCGGCTATTGCGGCGAAAAATCACGCGCCCGTCCGTGGATCTCATGAGAAAAACCAAAGCGTCAAACTCAATAGAACACTTATTATCACGAGTAAGCGGCGAGCAGATAGCAAGTTGCGCACACTAGGCGGGAGCAATGAGGGCGTTCTTGAGGTGAAAATCGGTGCGACAAGCGGTAAGGTGGATGTGCCACGACAGAAATGGGGATGGTGCTGCCATTGCCTACGGTGATGAAAGAATTGTATTGAGGTAGGTGGGAGAGCAAAGATACCATCCGATGATGACATGTGGCGGTGGCTCGGTGTCAGTACCTAATTGTTGGCGCCACGAGCGCTATTTGGTTGAGCGGTGACGAGACCGATCGATCCCATCCGCCGCGCTGGCTGCGGTGCGGCCGGCGGCAAGGCGGCGTGGCGCCGCCAGGTGGGCGCAAAGCGGTGCGCGCTGCAGTGCGCGCCAGATGCCGGGCTGTGAAGGACGCCACGGCTGCTGCGGCGCGCCTGCGGTCGCCATCTGCCGTGATCGCGCTTCACTGAGTGAAGCACATCGTGGGCGGCGGGGTGCCGCCGCGGTTGCCGCCGCCGCCCTGGTAGTTGCCGCCGCGGCCGCCTTTCTTCCGATTGCGGTTGCCCTGTCCGTGACCGCCGCCGCCGCCTTGGCGGCCGGCCTGACCGCCGTTGCTTGAGCTGCGCTACGTGGCGTGACCGCCGCCGGTGCCCGCCGTAGCCGCGGCGTGGCATGCCGCTCGCAGGCGAGGCGCTGCGTGAAGCGCGATCTCGGTGGCGACCTTGCCGTTGGCGAGGCGGAGTTCTTCAGAACCGACTTCCGCGGCGGTGGGCGGTTGGGCGGCGGATCGAGTCGGCGATGTTGCCGAGTGCCGAGAAGCGAGGTTGAGGCCGCGCGCAAAGTTGAGGACGAGCTGCGAGTCGAGGACGGCGTAGCCAACGCCACGCAACGTGTCGGCGGTGGCCTTCATCTTCGGCGATGCTCGTCAATGGAGAGTACCTGCGCCATGGAGTGGAACTCGTGGTCGAGGAAGACGGCGGGAAGCCTTGTTCGCCTGAAAGAGGGCTTCGATGGCGACCCAAAGCTGGTGGGCAATGCAGTCGCGTGAGGGCGAGGCCAGGGCGTCGTCGCGGCGAGCGAGTAGCCATGTGGACGCAGGAGTCGGCGATCGCCACCGAGCATCACCGTGGCGTGCCGCGGCGAGCCGTCGGCGTCGAAGCGGGCCCGAACTTGCCGCAGAGAGGAAGAACGCGGACCAGCGGTTGAAGTTGGGACGCTTCAACTCCAGGGTCACCGGGACGTGCGACTTGACGGCGATCGTCGCGTAGGGGGCGACGAAGATCGGCGGCGCGACGTCGAGCCGGTGGAGGCCATGGTAGCACTTGATGACGAGAGGACGTCGCCATGCGTGGAAGTGGCGCCGGTTGGGGGTTTCGGTCGGGGGAGGGTGATCCGGTGGCCGTGGCGATGGGAGGTCTGGGGTTGGCGCGGTGGGGAAAAGCGCCGGCCGGCAGGCGAGGGTGGCCGGGTGGTGGCAGCCGGTGGCGAGGTGCGGGGTTGGCGCCGGTGGTGGGAGGAAGGCCGGCGGGGGAGGAGGGTGGCCGGGGGTGGTGGCGAGGTTGCGCCGTGGCGGGGTTGCGGCCGGTGAGAGGTGGCGGGATGGGTGGGGGTGCCGGTGGGTTTGTTGGGAGGAGGTGGTGGAGCGCCGAGAGAGGCGGCCGGCCGGGAGAGGGGGGAGGGATGCCGGGTGGAGGCGGCGGCTGTAGGGGGAGGCAACTGGGTGGTGGAGGCGCTGGGAGGGGAAGGCGCCGGGAGGGTTGGGTGGCGGCTGTAGGGGGAGGCACCGGGTGGGCTAGGGTTAGGTGGCCGAGGCCCAAGATCGCTCTGATACCATGTAGAAGTGTAAGGATTGGGGGAATCACCACACTCAGGTATGAGGGGTGCCCCTCATATATATAGCCATGTACAGGTACAGGGGTACAAAGGTAATAATCCTAATACTATTAGTAGACACATTTTTAGATAATGAAAGAGAAGAAACTTTCCTGGTCTCTGCATCAAGGATGCACACAGTCCAATTTATTACAAAGATTCAAGTTCCAAAGTAACCAAATATTAGAAGTGACTTGAAGCCTTACAACCACAAGACAATTGAACTTTAAATCTAATCATTGCAAATCATGTGATTACACCGCCACCCATGATTGGTGAAGATTTGCTTCACCACATACTCCAACCTATCACTGCCGCTCAACATTGACTCCTTTTGGGTCGATTTATGCATGTTTGCCCATGCCTTCATCCAACGTCCACTCAATAAGATAACCTACAAGAGATTAGTAATAGCCTTTTTTTTTAATCAAAAACAGTATCATTCCGACGTAACCAAATAGACCAACATAAGACACTGGCTCCCACAAAGAGTTGTGTTTTAAAAAATTTTAGAATATCGGCTAACCAATTCCTAAACATTTTGGCTATATTCACAGGAGGAGATAAATTAAACGCACATTGAACAACCCACCAAACAAGACGTACAAAGGGGCAATCAATAAAAAGATGTTGAATTATTTCCTCTGAAATACAGAAACCACACTTTTTGCTTCCTCTTCAATTTCTTTTGAGCAGATTATCTTTAGTTAATACTACCCCTCTTTTGAGATACCATAAGAATATTTTCACTTTTAATGGAATTTTAAGTAACCAAAAAGTGTCTAATGGGGGCTCGATAATTTCCAATAAGTGCTACATATAAGGACTGTACCGAAAACAGTCCAGACTTATTCAAATTCTATCTAAAAATATCATTTTGAGAACTTAATTGTAAATTAGCAATTCTCAAAATTAACTCATTCCAAGCCTGTAGCTTAGGCCCAATAACAGGTCTACAAAACGAGATGTTTAAAAGAGCTGATCTGATAATATTGGCTATTGTATCATCCTTTTTCCTCGCCACCTGATAAAGGACTGGATCTTGTCTTTTTAGTGGAGAGACTCCTAACCAAATATCTTTCTAGAACCTAGTTTGCATTCCATTTTTAACCTGGAATGAACCAAAGCAAAAAAAAAAAAGTTCCTTAAATTTCATTAGGTTCGTCCAAAATTGGGAAGTCCTAGGCTTGTTAAACACCTGTGAAAGACTCTTCGTACCCAAATATTTCCTTGTTAACAAAGTTTGTCATACCCCTTCTTCTTTAAGCAACTTAAAAAGCCATTTTCCTAGTAAACTTTTGTGTTTTATGTCTAAGTTCTGAATACCTAGACCACCCTGCTCTTTGGGTGTACACACTAAACTCCATTTAGCATGCCTATATTTATTTTTATGGCTGTCGCTTTGCCAGTAAAATCTAGATCTAAACAAATCAAGTCTTTTGAGAACCTCTTTAGGACTCTAAAAAAAGACAACATAAACATAGGCAAGCTACTTAGCACCGAGTTAATAAGTACTAATCGTCTACCAACAGACATATTTTTTCCTTTCCAACCGCTAAGTTTCTTTTCAACTCTATCTTCAACCCTTTCCAATCACTATTCCTTAATTTTCTATAGTGAATTGGCATACCTAAGTACTTAAAAGGGAAGACACCCACTTCACAACCAAATAATTGAGTATACTGTGGTTCAACTTCTTTGGCTTTGCCAAAACAAAAGATTTCGCTCTTGTAAAAATTAATCTTTAAACCTGATAGTAGACACATACGTCCATTGCTGCATAAAACTCGTATATACAATCATGCAAACATTTTTTTTCGATTACAAAGAAGGCACACACATTCACACACCACCATGCAAGCATACACGTGAGTCCCTACTTTTAGCACACGTTTAGAAAAATGAAAGCCGAAAGGCGCACACCCACACAGGCGAGTGCGCACCCTTAGCACACGCTTAGAAAGACGGAGGATGTAAATCCGCGACCTCACAAAATTTCTACTGTAGCATACTCGTATGTGCGTAAAGGTGGGCACCAGGATTTGAACCCTGGTGGGTGAGTCTTACATCCACAACCCCACCACCACATCAAGAGGCGGTTCCCTACAATCATGCAAACATGATAATAATGTAATAATAATGTAACACCCTGCGGTTCAAAATTCACTAAAAGCCATGCCCACCCACATGGGGGCACTCATGTGTAGCATCTCACTTGTGCTTTCATCCTTACTTCGCACAAAAGAGGTTAATTCGAAAGTACTACGATTTGAACCAACATGTATTATATGTAAGTACAATAAATTGGCAATGTGGTACTAATTAAAGGGCTGGAGTGTTACGAATAAGGTCTGTTTCATATACTCTCAATACTAATTGTGGCCCCAAAATTAATGTCGTCTTCTTTTTCTCCGGTTAACATGTCCAACAGCTGACACGTCAACTTGAATTTGCCTGGCTGGCTAGTATGGTTGCACGCTTGCACACCACAGATGTCGTCGTCCATCTCCATTAGAAGCCTTGGTTAATTCAACTAGATTCTCTGTCCCTGCCGGCCGGATAAAAGGGAGACGGGTATATGCATGCAGTGTCCTGTGATGGCAAGGGAGGTGACGGGTGTCCGGCCGGGATCCACAGCAGTACTGCTGCTGCTGCTGCTGCTGCGACGCGCAGTGGAATACAGAGAGTTGGGGCGGACATGCCATTTGCATGGGCGCTGGCTGAAGGCGGCTGATGCGAGTTTTGATCGGCAAAACACGCCGTTTCTCATGGTTTCAGGTGCGAGCACTCCGAAGTAGCCAGATCACAAGGTACTCCAATGGCAAGCAGTGTGTTGGAGGCGTCTGTATATGCATGCCACTTTCATCATCTTTGCTGGTGTTAATTCCCGCTGTGTTGTCACCTGTCATCGATCGAGCTAGGTCCAGACGTTCTTAATGGAGTCCAGGCTAGCTATATGTGAAACATACTAAAGGAATGGCATGCAGTAAAAGGAATGACACCATATCTCCCTTTTGGCCTGTTTAGCATGGACGCGGATTTTCTAAAAAGCTTCTTCCGGCCGGGCAGAAGGGCTTAACAGCGGAGCTGAAAATGTTTGGTGTTTGACAGTCTAGTTTTTAGGTAAATTGACGGAGCTTCTAAGTTGAAAAATATCTGGAATGCTCCTGAATCAATTGACCACAATTATCCGCAATCGACGCCGCGCGGGAGGAGGTGTTGTATTTTTTAGGGCTATTTGGTGATTTCTCATTTTGAGAAAAGAAAAAGAAAATGGAGGGCGCACTTGTCATTGAGATGAGGGGAGGGATAAGGTTTGAAGATCTTGTCTCCAACCGAACACAGTGAGATGTTCGGGCGCATGGCCTTCGGCCTGGCGGTAGCGTGAGCGCTCAGGCAGGCGGCTCGGCGCCGATGCGGCAATTCTCCGTTGGTGCATTCGGTCGGTGCATCTCGTTTGGGTCTTGTGCGGCAATTCTTTGTACCTCAACTTTGCAATTTGGTGTGTCTCAGATTTGAAATTGGCATTGTATCTCCGACAATCTCGTCCGTTCAACGCACAGCACAGCGGAGCGATTGATTTTCTGAGTCAACGCTTTCGGCGTACCTTGCCTGGTTTACTACTCAATGACTTTTAGTGCCATCCGCATCGTGAGTATCGTTATTTTCCTTTCTTTTCCGCATCATTGTGCATATGTACTGTGTTAGTAGAAGTCTCAAATTGTGTTTGATTTGATTGAAACTAGCACCGTGAGATATTTCTTAGTGATATTATGGGCTCAGATTAATGCTCGATGAGGATTATTGTCGCTTGTGAAATTGGATTGACAATGTTAAATCAGACTTTGAGCTTGTTGATTGCATACTATTGTTGATTCATCTCTATTGTCATAGCTAGATCTGTTACTTTTCTGTGGTTCGGTTGCCTCCCTGTTAACTGAAACTGATTAGTATTAATCTCTAAATTGCACTGCAACATACTTATTCCTCTCTGAAAGAAAGAAAGATAAGTGCTAAACTGTGATTTCAATTTTGCACTTTTGTATTGTGACGCCCTTTTTCCCCGTTCCACGGGTCAACCCCGGACCCCCTTCTTCCCGTCAACCCCGCCGGTTCTCCCTCCCTTGGCTCCTTCCTGCTGGCACCCTCTGCCTCACACGCCACCTCCCCGCCGCCATGATGACCCGACGCCGCACGCCTCCTTTTTGCCGCACACGCCATCGCCGGACCCCTCTCTCCCCACGCCGCGAGCTCCGAAGCCGCGCGCGCACACGCTATCTCCCTGCCACCATCATTACACCGTCGCCGCACGCCCGCCCGGACCCCCCTCCTCCCCGAGCCTCCCCGCTCCTCCCCGGCTATAAAAGCCCGGTGCCCTCCCTTCCTCCCCTCCTCCCTCTCCGGTAAATCCCCCCCCCCCCCCGCAAGCAAGAAGAAGAGAGGAAGAAGAGCAAGAAAAAGGAAGAAGGAGAAGAGGCCGAAGCCCTTACATCTCAGAGTCGTCGCCGCCGCTCGGTGTCCTCCCCTTGCCGGCCGGTGAGCCTCGTGCGCCACCATTTCCCTCCGGCCGCCGCCGTTGCCATCGCCGCCGCGCCCTCGACCCCTCCTCTCCCGCGCGCCACCCTCCCTTTCTCCCGCGCCGCGCCCGTCGGGTCTCCTCGTGGTCGCCGCTCGAAGCCGCGCCCCACCTCCCGTGCCGTCGCCGCCGGCCAAGCCCGCCGCCCGAGCCCCTTCTCCCCGCGCCGCCGCCTTTTCTTCTCCCCGTCGCGCTCGACCGCCGCCTCTCCCTGCCGCCTCCCCGTTCACGCGTGGCTTTAGGGCGAGCCCGTGGGCGCGCCCTCCTCCCCCTGCGGGCGCGTCGTGCGTCGTGGGCGCGCGCCGCCCGTGGGCCGGGCGCCAAGCACCGTGGGCACGACCTCTTTCTTTTTATTGGATTTTATTTTCCTTTTCTATTTTAATTCAAAAGTGAGGCTTTAAAATTAGTAACTCCCCAATTTTAACTCCAAAAATTGTGAATTAAATTTCTAAAAATTTGTTAATTCAAGATCTTGCTAATGGCATAGGTCTTGTTCAATTTGGTGTTTATTTATTGTTAATTTGTATTTAATTGCTCTTTTGCTTGTATGCATGCCTTTTTAGAGACGTTCGTCAGACTAGGATTTGAAGACGCAGGAGACCCCAAGTTGATCAAGCCCAAGATTATCAAGATCCTCTAACCTATATCCCAAAGTAGTCAATACTTTGATCATATTGAGCCTACATTTTATGCAAATTATATTCTTTCAAAATAGCAAATTGCATGCTTTAATTCTTTAAGCAAATGTATGTTAAAACTTAAGGTAGTTAAATACCCATTTGATGATTAATTAATTATTATGCCATCCTTGTCAATTTGAATATAATAATCCTTGTCACCCTAGTAACTATATGGTAATACTAGCTATGGGTTGTACTTAGCGACATGCTAGTCTTGCTTAGAAATACGGGATATTAAAATGTCCCAATCATCATCCCTTTAAACATAAAAATGATTTGGGCGGTCATTGGTGGTCCATGGTGAGATAAATGTGGTGATTTGGTTTACTCCTCAAAACCCTAATATTGTTATTCTTGTGCAGGTGATTTGTGTGTTGAAGAGTATGTGATGGGTGCGAATGCAGCCCAAAGAATGTTAATGTGTGAAATGATCCGCCTAGACAACCCTAAGGACTTAATCTTGTCATGACCTCCGTGTAAAACAAGTACAACCACAAGTGCAAAGCGCAACTTGGCTTAGTAGATTTATTGAACCTTGAAAGTCGGTCTCACGGAAGGAACAAGAAAGGGTGCAAGTGTGAGCTTGATCACGTTTGAATGGGACACCGATGGTGAAGTGTCTTCTGACAAGATGTAGGGGTGACATCCGCACCAACATATGGGCGTAAACCCATATAGGTGAGATGACGGAAGGGCGAGATATTTTGAAAGGTTCTTGTGTGAGCGCTCAACTATATGACTAAGGAATCATGTGGGGTAGCAGTATGACTATCTCTTGTGGGTAAAGTGTACAACCTCTGCAGAGTCTAAAGCTGTTTTAAGCACCGCGCCTACGGTCAAAGGCGGACATGGGAATCTTTACTCGAGTTAGTTCTATTTCAAAAACCTTGTGGTTGGGATGAAAAATATGATGGGCTCACCTAGCCCGAGATTGGATTTTGCACGAGTGCTTGAACTCGTTGATGTTAGTAATGGGGACGGACCCAATCAAAAGTAAGCATAAGGTAGAGTTTCGACGGAGGAACCTCTGTTGTTATAAATTATTGCACAATTACTCTATTTGACAAAAATGCAATTTGTTAAAAATGCTAAGTAATAGGACTTTGTAATTATGATAATTGAAAATGTTGCTTTAGCAAATAAAAGAACTGAGCCATCCTTGTTAAGCCTTGCATGTATATTATTGCATTGTGTATTGGCTCGCGAGCACGGAAGTTGTGCTTATCCTCGCTCTCTCCCAAAACCCTCGAGAGCAGGAACTCCCGGAGATTACGACTATTACGAGGATCCAGTTGGAGGCGAGGAGATAATGAAGCGTAGTGTAGTCTTTAGATGTTCTAGTCTCGTGATCCGATTGACTCGTCGGTACTTGCGTGCATCAATATTATCCAAGCCTTGGTTATATCAGGCGCACAAGGGTTTCCCGTCGCTGCTCCGAGAGATGAGCTCTCACCCTTTGCTTCCATTGTCGCCCGCTTTGTAATGTAATCAATTTGGCCTGTTCGGCCCTATTGTAAAACTTCGACCGACACGGTCTATGTAAACTCCGTTGTGTTGAATTAATGAATGGTATGGTTTCGCCATGTATGAATTGATTGATGATGCATCTGTGAGTGCTAGCTAGCGATCCAGGAATAGCACGGTGTTTCACAGAGGATTTCGGATTAAGAAATCCGGTCAAACGTAGTAGTATCGAGCATACATTGTAGGAGCCTTAGCTAGATGAGTCGAGCCTAAGGACTTGAGTTCTATTTTCAAAAACTAAGAAAAGATTTGGCAAAATATAGAGTAATTATTGCTCTTACTCATCCCTATTAGTTATCTACTTACCTCCTTGTGTGGGCCTACTCCGTTGCTGGCTCTCTCTTTTGTTTTTTTAAAAAATTAGATAAATTGTATCGTCGTCCGATGGCCCGCGGGATTTCTTATCTCACGGTTAGAACGACGACGAGTTTGTCGGTATTCCTCCGCAAACTCAAGCGGTACCTTGGTTCGCTACTGGCCCGTCTTCAAAGGCCGGAAGACCTAGGTTCTAGATCGAGAGTCTCGTTCCTTGGAGGTTGAGTTCATCGCTCACACCTTTCCGACTGAGCAACCCAGGAGCTGCTATTCCGATGTCGTTCAAGACATAGCACGCTTCGCCTCGACTCCCTTGTACCAGGTGCACAAGGATCTCTTTTTGAGGTCGCCTTTCTGTTCCTTCCCGTCTCTCCAGGAGGGAGAATGCCACCCGAAGATCTTCGACATCAGGGGAACTCCGCCGTTCTGATAGCCACCGTGATGCACGCCCTGACTCCTCTGCACCTTTGTGGTCGATGCAGATTGAGGAGTAGAGCTAGCAGTGCTTGCTTTAGTAGCCTTTTTGTTGCAAGCACTTTGTCCTCCTTTGTAGGCGTTGTGTTTGTATCTTGTGTCGTGGCTTAGCCTAGCCTATACGCTATGCTTCAGGAGTCATGTAACACCCAATCCCCCTTAATATAATGTAGCCGCTCTAGGCTTTGTATTGTAATTGTTTTATTCTCTTTGCTGGTGTTGTTCTCTTTTGTGTGTGCTCTAGAGGGCTAGTAACCCTCATATATACCCCTCCCCTCGTTCTGAGCTTCAGCGTGTCTTCAGATGCCGCCAAGGAGAGCCACCGCCCCAGTCCGTGGTGCCTTTGTAGCTGGCCGAGGAAGAGGTCGTGGCACTGGCCGTGGTTGTGGCTGTGGACAAGATCTACCTCCTCCACCACCAGCAAGCCCAACAATGGCTCAAGTCATGTTCCAGCAAACTCATATTCTTCAAGCCTTGTTAACCAATCAGCAAACTGGACCAGCTGGTCGCCACTCTAAGCTTGCAGACTTCCTCGGGACAAGACCCCTTACCTTCTCCGCAGCCGATGAACCCCTTGAAGCTGAAGACTGGCTCAGAGATACGGAAAAGAAGCTCCGTCTTGCCCGCTGCTCAAACGAAGACAAGGTGGATTTTGCCACCCATAAGCTAAAAGGAGCTGCCGCTGCTTGGTGGGAAAACTACCTCGCTGCCCGAGGTGGTGACAGTCCAGACGAAGAAGAAGAGGTAGAAGTAACAGAAGCCGTAGCATCTACGATTGGAGCCCCACAAGAGCCTACTGCCGCCATAGAAGAAGTTCTTTGAAATCGACCGGAAATCGAATCCGCATGGCAGTCAATTCCTAGGCGGGATTCAAAGTCGCTTCAGAACCAACCGTGCAAAGGGTACTATGAGATTGAAGAAGAACGAGTTCAGAGCTCTCAAGCGGTCGATGTCGATCAATGAATATCTAACCAAGTTCAACGACTTGCCCGCTACGCCCCAATAACGTGGCGATGAAGAAGAAAAGATTGACCGCTTTGTGGAAGGAATGCGTGAAGATATGAGAGGGCGGCTCATCCTCCACGATTACTCCGGCTTTCAACGATTGGTCAATAAAGCCCTCATCTGTGAAAATGAGAACAAAAGCGTGGAGGTTAGCCGCAAAGGAAGATGGTATTTCAAGGCGCACTACGACTTTCCGCAGGTCGACTTTTAGGCGGCTCGTCTTACCGTGATTAGCGCCCCATCACCAAGGATTCCGTTCAACTCCAACCTCCACTCTAGTCACAACCCGCATTCCGGTGGGAATGTTTCCCGTGCTTCTCATTCCACTGGACTGACCTACAGCGGTGAATCCGATAGCTCATCTTCGTTGTTTCAATTGTGGGGAAAATGGACACTTTGCTAGAAGGTGCCCTCAACCATCACTCAGGAGTACGACTTAAGAACCACACCGACTCAAGGCGGGCGTCACCGCAAGCAAAGTTATCAAGTCTCGCGAGCATCGAGCCGCTTCCTCAAGCCAAAGCGAAGTCAGGATTTGTCAATCATGTCATCGTCGCGAGGCCCAGCGGCCGAGGAATAATAAGAGTACGTTCTCTATCTAATCCGACTAGCCTGAATCTCGGGGTCGAGATTCCGTTTAAGGTGGGTAGGTTTTGTGACGCCCTTTTTCCCCGTTCCCCGGGTCAACCCCGCCGGACCCCTTCTTCCCGTCAACCCCGCCGGTTCTCCCCTCCCCTTGGCTCGTTCCTCCTGGCACCCTCTGCCTCACACGCCACCTCCCCGCCGCCATGATGACCCGGCGCCGCACGCCTCCTTTTTGCCGCACACGCCATCGCCGGACCCCCCTCTCTTCCCCCTGCTCGCGAGCTCCGCGTCGCCGCCTCGCACACGCTATCTCCTTGCCACCATCATTACACCGTCGCCGCACGCCCGCCCGGACCCCCCTCCTCCCCGAGCCTCCCCGCTCCTCCCGGCTATAAAGCCGGTGCCCTCCTTCCCTCCTCCTCCCACTCCAGTAAATCCCCCATAAGCAAGAAGAAGAGAGGAAGAAGAGCAAGAAAAAGGAAGAAGGAGAAGAGTAGGAAGCCCTTACCTCTCGAGTCGTCGCCGCGCGCGCTGTGTCCTCCTTGCCGGCCGGTGAGCCTCGTGCGCCACCATTCCCTCGGCGCGCCGTTGCCATCGCCACCGCGCCTCGACCCTCTCTCCCCGCGGCGCCACCTCCTTCTCCTCCGCGCCACCGCCGTCGGGTCTCCTCGTGGTCGCCGCTCGGCCGCGCCCCGCTCCCGTGTTGCCGCATGCCGCCCGGCAAGCCGCCCGAGCCCCCTCTCCCGCGCGCCGCCTTTTCTTCTCCCCGTCGCGAGCCGCCGCCTCCTCTGCCGCTTCCCATTCGCGCGTGGCTTTAGGCGAGCCCCACGTGGCGCGCCCTCCCCATCGGGCGCGCCGTGCGTCGTGGGCGCGCCACGCCTCGTGGGTGGGCCGCTTCAAGCACCGTGGGCCGCCGACCTCTTTCTTTTTATTGGATTTTATTTTCCTTTTTCTATTTTAATTCAAAAGTGAGGCTTTAAAAATTAGTAACTCCCCCATTTTAACTCCAAAAATTGTGAATTAAATTTCTATTTTTTTTTAATTCAAGATCTTGCTAATGGCATAGGTCTTGTTCAATTTGGAGTTTATTTGTTGTTTATTTGTATTTAATTGCTCTTTTGTATGCATGCCTTTTTAGATGCGTTCGTCAGACTAGGATTTGAAGACAGGAGACCCCAAGTTGATCAAGCCCAAGATTATCAAGATCCTCTAACCTATATCCCAGGCGAGTCAATACTTTGATCATATTGAGCCTACATTTTATGCAAATTATATTCTTTTAAAATAGCAAATTGCATGCTTTAATTCTTTAAGCAAATGTATGTTAAAACTTAAGGTAGTTAAATACCCATTTGATGATTAATTAATTATTATGCCATCCTTGTCAATTTGAATCAATAATCCTTGTCACCCTAGTAACTATATGGTAATACTAGCTATAGGTTGTACTTAAGCGACATGCTAGTCTTGCTTAAATACAGGGATATTAAAATGTCCCAATCATCATCCCTTTAAACATAAAAATGATTTGGGCAGTCATTGGTGGTCCATGACTGAGATAAATGTGGTGATTTGGTTTTACTCTTCAAAACCCTAATATTGTTATTCTTGTGCAGGTGATGTGTGTTGAAGAGTATGTGATGGGTGCGAATGCAGCCCAAAGAATGTTAATGTGTGAAATGATCCGCCTAGACAACCCTAAGGACTTAAGCTTGTCATGACCTCCCGTGTAAAACAAGTACAACCACAAGTCTGCAAACTGCAACTTGGCTTAGTAGATTTATTGAACCTTGAAAGTCAGTCTCACGGAAGGAACAAGAAATGGTGCAAGTGTGAGCTTGATCACGTTTGAATGGGACACCGATGGTGAAGTGCCTTCTCTGACAAGATGTAGGGGTGACATCCGCACCAACATATGGGCGTAAACCCATATAGGTGAGATGACGGAAGGGGCGAGATATTTTGAAAGGTTACTTTGACGGTCGCTCAACTACATGACTAAGGAATCATGTGGGGTAACGAGTATGACTATCTCTTGTGGGTAAAGTGTACAACCTCTGCGAGTCTAAAGCTGTTTAAGCAATGCACCTACGGTCAAAGGCGGACATGAGAATCTTCACTCGAGTTAGTTCTATTTCAAAAACCTTGTGGTTGGGATGAAAAATGTGGTGGGCTCACTAGCCCGAGATTTGATTTTGCTGAGTGCTTGAACTCGGTGATGTTGGTAATGGGAACGGACCCAATCAAAAGTAAGCATAAGGTAGAGTTTTCGACGGAGGAACCTCTGTTGTTATAAATTATTGCACAATTACTCTATTTAACAAAAATGCAATTTGTTAAAAATGCTAAGTAATAGGACTTTGTAATTATGATAATTGAAAATGTTGCTTTAGCAAATAAAAGAAACTGAGCCATCCTTGTTAAGCCTTGCATGTATATTATTGCATTGTGTATTGGCTCGCGAGCACGGAAGTTGTGCTCATCCTCGCTCTCTCCCCAAAACCCTCGGGAGCGGGAACTCCGGAGATTACGACTATTACGAGGATCCAGTTGGAGGCCCGGAGATAATGAAGCGTAGTGTAGTCTTTAGATGTTCTAGTCTCGCCTGATCCGATTGACTCGTCGGTACTTGCGTGCATCAATATTATCCAAGCCTTGGTTATATCCAGGCGCACAAGGGTTTCCGATCGCTTTCTGTGGAGAGATGAGCTCTCACCCTTTGCTTCGTTGTCGCCCGCTTTTGTAATGTAATCAATTTGGCCTGTTCGGCCCTATTGTAAAACTCGACCCAACGCGGTCTATGTAAACTCCGTTGTGTTGAATTAATGAATGGTATGGTTTTACGTCATGTATGAATTGATTCAGTGATGCATCTGTGAGTGCTAGCTACCGATCCAGGGAATAGCACAGTGTTTCACAGAGGATTCTGGATTAAGAAATCCGGCTCCGACATGTATACATGTTTTCTTTGTTGGCCGAGTGCTTAGTGCTACCTGTGACTATGAGATAATCCTATTCTTGTTTTTGGCATAATAGTAAGACTTTCATTTCAGCTCAAAGTATAATTTATTTTGTCATATCTAATTAGTGAAAATTCTTGACAAAAGTGGCGAGAGGCCAAGATTACATCTTGAGCAGCCCGACATGTGAGAGCAATAAATAAATATTTAAATTATTATGCTGATTTTACTTGTTATCAAGTCCTATCTTTTGAGCATATTATATTGTTTAGTTGACATAAAAATATTACATGCTGCTATGTCATTCTTGTCAATTATATGCTGCTGGAATTGTGCTTTAATTATCTTAATTTATGTTGGAATTATATCTGAATATTTGCTAAAACCGCTAATTTTACAACAGGGGGAGGGGTAGCGGCATGGGAGGAGGAGGGAAGTTGGGGCAGCGGTGGTGGCGCGGGAGGAGGGAGAACGGGGGAAGCCAGGGCGGCGGCCGCATGGGAGAAGGAGGTCGGGGCGGCGCCGAGGCAGAAGGAGGGAGGTTGGGGAAGCACCGGTCGGAGGAGGAGGGGTCCGGTCGGGGGCAGAGGACGGAGTCGACGTCGGGGAAGGCGGTCGGAGGCGGAGGCAGCCGGTCGAGGTGGCGCCGATCGGAGTGGGAGGCAGGCGGTCGGGGCAAAGGAGGAGGGAGCCGTTGGGAACACGGTAGGGTGGGCGAGCAGAGGTGGCACGTAGCTGGGGTTAGGGTGCGAGAGTGGTGTGGGTGGGCGATGGCATTTGACATTATATACGTGGTAAGAGGGGTAAATTTCTCTAACTCTAGGGGCAAACTAGGAACCCTATCTCGTCAAAGTCATGGGAAGCTGCCCCAAGACAGCTTTCGGCTTCCCCACGTTTAAAACAATTTACGTCTTTTCTAAAAGTGATCGGAGAAAATTGTCCATTTAGAACGACTTCTGGCTTTCTGGCTTTTCTCAGCGGAAGACCGAAACCGAAGGATCCTTAATGTCCAGGCAAAAGATAGACCAGCGAGAGTACCGCTCATAAAGAGAGATGGGCCTGAGCTTAGCTAGACAGCTGTTAGCTTTGATCCGTCCTCCATTAGCTAGAGGGGGAAGCACTCAGACTCGAGAGATTAATGTGGCAAGTCCACCAGCAGGCTGAGAGCCATGGCTAGCTTTTCATCTGTTTGATTGATTGGTCGCCTAGCTGGTGCAAATCCGAATCAGGCCATGACCACTCCGATCGATCGAGCCGATGGTGCTGCTGAGTGGACCACAGCTAGAGACACTTGAGGTTCAGGTAGAGCAAAAGCAGGGGTCGCGCCCAATTGCTGCAACTTGGGCCCCGCTTCCATTTCTATTACAGCCGCAACCTTTTTGCCTGTCCTTGTACCACTCGCTTTTGAGTCCAGTCCTCCACTCGTCCAACCGAGCTGCTACGCGCACGAGCTGCTCGTGCGCGTAGCCACCTAGATGAGTCATTGACGATCGGACCTACAAAAGGTTGTCGAGGGTTTAATTCTAGGCGTGTTTGTTTTCTCTTTCCCCGCAAGTGGTTTTGAACTTAAACGAGCTAGAAACGTGTGTTGTGTAAAGTTTAACTGTCAATAGATTTAAAACTATCTAGATTGGCTATATGAAAATTATATCGTTAGGTTTGTACGAGATTATATGAAAATTATGAGTTTAACCATCACTAGCTAGTTTGTGTCAGTGTTTGTGCGTCTTTTTTTCCCCTCAAGTTTTTGCTAGTACCTGTCTGTCTTTGCCATTCGAAAGCTCCAAAACGGGTGGAGATATCGGGTTTGGTAATGGTTGGGCAAATGGCAGGAGCCAGCTAGCATGATCGATCAGTTGTGTGTCGGTACAAGGGAAATTATCCGTTTGAATTGATCGATTTTGGATATGCACGACCAGCAACATCACACCATGCATCGCCATATATGCATGCCAATAAATGGATATATATGCATGCCAATAAATGGATAGATAGGTGTTCGTTTGGCTCCGGACAGGGGCGGACCCAAAAGTGGGAGGGTCAGCCGGGTTGGCGTCCATATCGACGGCCGGTTTATGGTGTACTTTTAGCATCCTCAGTCTAGTTGTGCTTAGACAGACTACCGTTGTTTGCAACTCGTCATTCGACAAGTCGCAAGCAGGTGAGCCTGTCCGATTAGCACCTCCTAAATTTTGGTCATATGTTCGCCACCGGCTCCGGATGCTTGCATGTCCCGATTAACTGAAATCCACACATGTAAAACATGCACCGCCCGGTCAGTTGCATCATCTTGCTCCATATAAACGTCCAAATGGCTTGCGTGTTGGTGGTTGGACACAGTTGATATATTTCTCGAAATGTAATTGCTTCAAATGCAATATCTCATCAACTGTCCCATTCAAAAGACTTCGAGTTATCTAGTGAGGATAAGTCAATAATTACCTACGCAAGCACCCAAAAAGAAAATAAAACCACTAAACATATATAGTATTATTAATCATGACACACTTACATGCGATACTCGTGTCCCAAAGGCAGGAGTATCAATAGAATTTAAATCTAGACTTATTATAGTTTTTCCTACGTCGTCGTCCGATCGATATATAATACGATGCTAGTACTTAATTACTCGATCAAAGACTGCACCTTTCGTATGAACATCTAGCAACTGATGGATCAAGTCAAAGCCATCTGATCTCTCTCTAAAAAAACGGTGTTTTTCTATGACACGGGCTTATGAATTGCAAAGAGCGCCATCTAGATTATTTAACTTGATTTGAAGGCTCAATAATATGATGACAACGCCGTACAACGGCCAAGAGATGAGACAAATTAGAGGCCTTGAACGAAGAGAAATCAACAGATGATGGTCGCAAAAAAAAAGAAATAAATTAAACCAACCAACAGATCACGAGATGGAGTTGGACAAGAAACCGGCCGGGCTACGTTATTTGATACACGAAAGCACCTCCAATTTGTCGCAAATTAACCTTAATTGGTTAAGGCGAAGCTACTACTATTTTAGTTACGTAATTTTCCAACTAGCATGCATGATACGATCTTGATCTTGTATGAGGTTTAATTTATCCAACTATTCTAGTACACATAGGCGCTTTCATCTAGTAGTCGGAACTCTGCCAATTCGGCTGTGCTGTTAGGCGTTAGCTGCCAAAACATCGGCACCATCCATGGCGGATCGATGGTTGGTTTACTTCCAGGCATGCTAAAAAAATGGCATGCTTGCAACACGCTTGCCATTTGTCTAATCCGTATGCATGTGGCTCGCTTGCTCAAGGCCGCAAGCTCGATCGCCGTGTTCACCGACGCACAACGACCATGGGTATTCTACGCTCCGGCCGTCACCCTAAGCGCCTGACCACCAACCCCTATAAAGCGCGCGGTCCCGGACCTGCCCCAACTCCTCCGCGCGCAACTGACCGTAAATCCACGCGTGCCCCGCCTTGTGCTTTTTATTGCAAACTTTGAACGATAATATCTCATAAATTATTTATCCTATTTACAATCCGTTCGAAATATTTTTCTGAAAAAAAAAATTGGCAAAAAGAGATCCATGATGCATATATTTTGAACTCGGTAAAAAACAATTACTACAACAAAAGTTCGGATTTACCGTATCAAAGCTAGTCAATTACAGCATTGTCTGAGCACGAAAAATGTAGGTGGAGAGCGACATAGAGGCCAACGGAGGTGGTAGATGGTAGGTTTTCTTTGACCAGCCTTTGACCAAGGTGGGATATGGGTTTTAACCCACGTAAGGCTCCCACGCGTCAGCCAACCCACTGCCCTAGCACGGGCGACAGGGGATAGATTTTATTGCCGGATGATGGGCTCCCACGCCATTTTTATTGTGGAATGCAACATATCGTGTGTTGTGCAGCGCGGCCATAGAAGGGGGTAGGGGGGCGTGCGAGTTTTACTGTCAATTTCAAGGGGGCGTCTGGTTAGCTTGGGGGTCGTGGGCTGGCACGGCACGTGACCCATGCGGTGGCCTACACGCAGAATAAGCTATTCTACGCTCAGGAGTAGAATAGCACTATCGCATATGTATATATATGGGGGGATTGTGGCTGTCCAGGGGGTAGGTACCCACCCGGATCTTTAAAGTTGAAATTCGGTATTGTAGGACCGTAATGGCGACTCGAGGGAGGGTGAATAGGAGCACTGTCTCTTTTTCTCCTTGATCGAATTCAACACTATTTTCACTCTAATAGCTACTAGAGCTATGAAGATCAATATACAACCATAGCGGAAGATTTATATTGAATCCAGCCAAAACCCCAAAGAAAATAGACCAAAATCACCAGAAGCTCAAAACTAAATGAGAAGGGCGGTCTGACCTCTCGAATGGGCGGTCTGACCTTTGGCCTAGCGCGATAAACAGTAAAATCAGCCCGAACACAAAAACACAAATTAGTCCAACTTTTGACCCATAACTCTAAACTTCACAAAACTTAAAACATACTTCCTCTAGGATGTCAGAAACCTATTTCAATCAAATATCATGAAGATTATTGCCAAAGTTCTGACCTTTTTCTGATTAAGTGAAGATTGCTTCAAAACCAAAATCTAATCAAAAACTTGCTCGTGGGTAAAATATGATTAAGATGATCTTCGATACATTCCCACCTGTCACAGCAAGCAAGATCCAGACCAGAAACCAAGGGAAAACCAATGATTCATAGAAAGCCCTAAAATCACAGAAGAGAGAGCAAGAACAAGAAGAGACTCAACTTGAGAAATCTTGCTTGGATTGATTTCAGATTAATGTTGGTTTACAGCCACTCCATCCTGGAGGACAAAAGCTCAACCCTTGAGCACACAATCAATCCAACTCTCTAGAACCTTAACCTCTCCACTGTCCTCTCCCTAAACTACAAACTAGGGTTTCTCCAATACCCCGGGTTCCAAGGTGCACAGCCAGCACCCTCCCTTATTTATAGTGGCGGCTAGCTTCTAGAGAAAGACATCTAAACGGGCACCCGTTAAGCCCTTACACAAACGGGTTTCACTTGAACCGACCCTTGTGCCACTTGATGCAACCTGTCGCACCGAACAGGCGCGTTGCTTGATGTAACCCGTCGCACCGAACTGCCGTACTCGGTCATCATTGTCCGTTCTGCGCCATGCTTGAGTCCAACCATCTCACCTGGCATCCACAATCGTTTTGGACCTTGGTTCTCCTAACCAAGTCCCGATTCTCCTCACCATTTACCATAGTTGACCACCAAGCGACCTGCACAAGAATAGATCAACAGATCGATTCCGGAAATAAATTCTTTGCAACTTGACCCATATTAGTTAAAACATGCATAAGCAAAATAGTATCCAGGACCACTGTCTACGACCAGTGTCCAGGATCACTGTCCGTGACTAGTGTCCAGGATCTCTGTCCACGACCAGCTGGTCAAAACTAAGAACAGGACTTGATGAACAGTGCTTTGAATGAACACTATTAGCAATAAATAGCACTTGCAGCTACAGTACTCGCAACGAGCTCGAGCAGGCTCGCGAGGCTCGAGCTATTTTTCCAGCCCTAAGCGAAACCACCAAGTAAAACAACAATGGGGTTAAGTTACCTGGTTTTGCAACGTGAGGGGGTTAAATAGCTGATTTTTTTAGGACAAGATCATTTGGACTTCTTCCTTGTTCTTTTTGTTGTGTGGCACACATGCATGTAACCTTGCGTCTCACTCAATGATATGGTCTACCTTTTCGTCTCTACTTGCAATAAAAAGGAACACAAAAGTGGTTAATCAGTGTCTAGTGACGTCTTATCTTTATAAGCCGTTTCATGTCAGAGAGAGAGATGTCTTTAGCAAGTTGACCACAATAGACTTGATAAAACAGATCCCTAGGCTCTTGTTGCTTCGGAGGTTTGTTCAAAAGAAACATGATTGGTCTACTCATGGCGGATAAGACCCTAAGAGCATCCCAAGTACTTTTCTGGAGACAGCCTAACCCTAAGCATGAAAATAAAACTGATGTGCCATCTCTGGGTCATCGGCTGTCATTACCACCCTGAAGATTGCATTTGCAGCGGCCTCTACTCTCCTTGCAATGCGTCTAATCTAGCTAAGCCCTTCCATGCAACAGCTGATCCTTCACTGTCAAGTATTACTCAAAAAAGGATTTTGGAATGCAAACAAGAGGCCGCAAATCAAAAGGCAAGTTTCACGCTTTCATAAGTGTGCAGTGATTCTACATCAAATGTGATGGACATGTTTCACTTGCAGGTAGGTACGTACGTATACGGCCCTGTTTGTATAAGGGGGACTTAGGTTAAGTTATGATTCAGTTCAAATCTGAGCTAATAAATCCCAACGAAGTGTGGAATTTTTAGTAGGAGTTGATGTGAAACTAATCGAAATATACGCACCCTTGTTTTTCTTGCTTTCTAATTAAAAGACTAGCACGAGGAGACTCTCGGGGTTTACTGGATATATAATACTAGCATGGTTAGTGTGCTGCTGGCCCGGGTTCAAATCCTCCGTTCTTAAATATATTTTTACTACAAGATTGACAAAACTAAAAAAAATGAACCACAATGTATCTATTCAACAGCTACATCGATCATGCCTGATTTCAGTAGCAGCCAAAAGCACCCCAAGTTCTTTTTCTATGAAGAGAAAGCGACCAGGAAACAGAACCAACGACGAGCTCTCTGAAGACTTGAATTTATCACTCGATCGTCTTGGTCTAAAACAAACAATTCGAAGAGTCGGATTTCGTCCAGAAAATATATGCATGTATATATCATTAGTGTCGTAGGGGCGGTCCACCGCCCCAGCGACTCACGAAGACCGCAAGATGGCCCCTCGAGAGCCATGGGCCGGAGGCACGGTGAAGGGTGCAGTGAAGGATCCCCCGAAGGTATCTAGTACACCTTCAGGAGGGCCCCGAAGGGCGCGTGAAGGCCACCAAGAAGCCTACGAGGGCCGAGAGCCGGAGGCGTAGCGAGGACCCCCGAGGGTACTAAGTACACCTTCGGGAGGGCTCCGAAGGGCGCGTGAAGGCCACCGAAAGGCCCCCAATGGCCACAGGCAGAAGGCAAACTTTGTTACCCCTCCCCCCGAAAGGTACCGTGTGTACCTTTGGAAAAAGTCGGAGGGCGCAGGGAGACAGCCGAGCGCCACGTCCAGGAGCGAAGAGGACCTCGGGACCCCTGCCCGAGGCCACCTCGGGGGCACTGAAGGGTGTCCGGAGCCCCTCGGCCTGAGAGCACCCCGCACGGTGCGAAGGGAGGGGGGTACCAATGCACCGCATACACCGACTGGATGGACTAGGACCATAAGAGTCCACCATAGACCAAAGGCTACACATAAGGGAAGAAAAAAACCCCTGTGGCCCCTATAGGTATAAGGTCTTTTTAGGGGTAGATCTATAATATTATGTACCCTGATCGGAATGCTATAAATAGTTGTCTCTCTCAGTAATCAAGTAAGACTTTTTTTCAAAACAATTAATACACACAAACTTCTCTTGGTACTGGTCCCCTCTCTCGAGAATCCTTAGTCCCTCTCGGGGTGACCGGTGTCCCATTTTCTTTAGTGTCTGGTGCTGTTGCTACGACAATTAGTTATGGCAAAAAAGAAAGAAAGATAAAAGCATGCATCCTTTTCAATACTAGAGAAGAAATAGCTAGGCGTCCAAATCAGATTTAATGTTTTCCTACAAGTAACCGTACGCTTTTGAGTAGTCCTGCTCCTGCAGTTGCAAAAGCTTGAAAGAAATGGAGAACAGCCGGGAGGAATAAAGAAGGGCAGAGAAAGCCCAACCAAAACGCTTCATTTCACAATAATATTGGAAGGGAATTGGCCGGGCGAGCAGCGCGCGAGCCACTTGCATTGCATGCATGCTCGGATGCTCCTGTGGCTCAACACCAACCAATTACTTGCAGACCAGATTAAAGCCGCACACTGATATCTCTACGGTCTTACACACCCACCCACAAAACTGTACTAGTGCTGTAGTACAGTTGTAGTAGTACCACCGATGACTGATTGATTACTCCATAACGAAATGTCAGAGACGAGTCGTCCGATCTGAATATATATACTAGCACAGGGCAATCGAATCGAATCACACACCCGCTTTCTTTTGCTGCCGCCGCAACTTGGTCCCTTCTTTCTGAATTCTGAGTGTCCTGGTCCAGCTGGGGATTACCTTGTCGCATTGATGCCAGGACTGTGCCTGAGATGAGAAAATGCAGCTGTTCTGTGTCTGTCTTTCAGAAGAAAATCTTAGGGCGATCGTTATTGTGGAGCTAACTGCTGCTACACAGGCACTAGCTAGGCATTATGTTGAGGTCACATCCGACCAACCACCTCTGACATATTGAAACATGGGGAGCAGTACGTGTTTGTTGGTCATCAGCAATTAAACATATATAGGCTGGAGACTTGAAGGTAGCTCTTCATGCATATGAATCACATGTTGCTACTAGCTAGCTTGAAAATGATTCCCTTCTGGTAGTATAGTATTGTAGTAGCCATAATACTATTACAAGGCTCTGTACATGTTGTTCAATTCAATTCAGATGTAGCTAGGTAGGCAGATGGTAGATGACTAGATGGTACATAACACTATTAGTTTTTTTTGGATTGTCTATTCGTAAGGTGACTAAAATTTTATTAAATATAAATTACATATTTTATCTATTGGATCAATATCTAATCATATGACACATCAATCTCTACATAAATTCAATGGTCACAACAATTGATTTAAACTTAAGAAAATTTCAGATGACTTAAAAATAACAAATCTTTTTTTTTTTTTTTTTGAA
The DNA here is from genome assembly GCA_036346255.1 of Ampelocalamus luodianensis. Lineage (NCBI taxonomy): Eukaryota > Viridiplantae > Streptophyta > Magnoliopsida > Poales > Poaceae > Ampelocalamus > Ampelocalamus luodianensis. Next base: position 1,016,217 of record CM070626.1, read on the forward strand.
AAAAAGACGAGAATGCGTGGGAGGAACTATCTATTGTCAAAGACCCTGTTGCTTGTTGACATTCATGTTAAGATCGGAGATGACACCATTGAAAGGTACACTCGCAATCGTAATCATTTACTCAACCCCTTTTCTTAGAGTATTCGTTCAAACCTTTCGGCTGAAATACAACCGCAGCTAGCGACTTTCCAGTAACCGCTGGGTTAATTGTCAGCTGATTCGTGCTGACGCCATGCGATCGGCGTAGATGTATGCACGGTGTGATTCCCCTCCGCTGTTAATCTTGTCTAAATAGCCACGATGATCTTGGAGCATTGGCGACAAAAGCTTTAGCTAGCTAACGACAACATCACGAATACGGCGAGGGTAGTAGTGTGATCGAGATGTTGAGATTGATATGACAAGTCGGTCATTTGGATTGGGATGCATGCAGATGCAGCCGATGGATTGCAGCGACCGTACGGTGCGTGTCCTTCAATTCCTGCTTGAAGCAGTAGTGACAGCCGCAGATTGACTTACATGCTCGCGTAATCGATCGTAGGTCATCGTATATATTACCATATGTATACGGAGTTACCGGACTTAAACCGCAGGACACACATATGCGTACGTCGGTTTTGATTTGGTAAAACATCTTTGGACCCCGATGTTCCGTGCACCTTTTGGCTCTACGTGTGCACCTTGTGGCTCTACGTGGATTCGACCCTGACCTCTTGCCGGTTAGTTTCTTCTCCAATGTTTCGTACGTGGTCCCCGACTCGTCGACGTCAACATGTCGGCTTTGAAGTTTCCAACGTACGGCCGTGTTGTTCATGTGTTATGATAGGTAAATAGTAGCTAGTAGCTAGCTTGGAGACAAAGGCGCCGAGCTAGCTAGATAGACAGAGGGATGGAATGGATTGACGGTTCTCTCTCTGCCTGTGCTCCTAGCAGATGGGTGGAATACGCACTGAGAAGGTAATTAGCCCTGCGTAATAGCATTAGATAGAGATTGCCTGAAAAATTCCAATGGAGACACTCGGACGCATTTTATGGGCCAAAACTTTGCAGAGCCCACCGACACGAACGCGACATGCCTGCCCAAAAAGCCGACGTCCGTAGCCCACAACCGACGGAAGGGCTCCGCATGCCCGCCCGTGCCTCATGGTGCGGAGCGGGTGTGGATCGCGCGGGCAAGATCCGCTTTCTCGCCCACTGACAGGTACGCCCACTTGTCAGTTTCATGCATCTTGCTCCCCGTATCGCGAGTTCTTACCGACAGGGCGACGGTGAGCCGCCGTCCGGGGCGGAGACTTCTCCCTCAGCTCGCTGAGCCATCATCGACGGTACCTCCTCTAGGGTTCAATGCTGATAATCTATAGTGCAATAAAGTAGAAGCCGGTTTCTATTGTTCGATCGAAAAGAAAAGATCTATGTCAATCACTGCATTAAATATTGCGTTGATAAGCAACGACATTTGATATAGTATCACTGTCGAATACTGCACATCCACTCAATTACGCTGTTGAATACTGTTTACTCCTGTTGTGCACGCAACGATCCTCGGGATCGCAAGGATGCATGCGTCGGCCCTCGACCAGCCCAACGGATTGGACCGGCGGAGCCTGCACTTCGTCGGCAGGCCTCCCGGAGGCGCCATTGCGGAGGAGCTTCCCGGTCTTGCTCTTTGCCCTTACCCCACGTTCTCCGCTCCGGCGAGGACCCCCGGTTCGGACGACGGGGAGCGGTGCGCGTACTGCGTTTACACGTGCTATCACAGAACAGCAGTATGTGTTTTGTCCCGCGCGCCGTGCTTGACGGGAGGAACACCACGGATTCGTCTCCGGCGAAACCGAGGATCACCGATTCGTCTTCCTGCGCGGCGGAGCCAATTCATGGGCCCAAAAGAAAAGCAAGCTACAGGCCCATTAGGCCCGGAAGAAACCCAAAAATTCACGCACGGTTGCATCGACGCCTCTGGGTGCAGCAGCTGGACCTGTGGAGAGAAGCGGAGAGCGACCGGCACCATTTTCGTGACTGCAAACGCACCCTGCTCGTCTGCATTTGCTGGCAAATAAAACCGTATCAACGCGTGTTTAGGCGGCCCCACGCTGTTTACCCAGGATTCCGCCGTGCGACCGCTGTTGCACTTCACTTGATAGTTCCATTCGCTTTGGTGGTCCAAGGATTAATTAATGAATTTGCGGACAGTACAAGTAGTAGTGCTTGGCCCAACACGAACACGAAAGGCCAAATGTTAGAGCGTGTCTGATGGTATCTGATTATCTCTTCTATAATAACTCTTTATGTTATCTATGACAACATAAGATTTTCAAGACGTGAATGAAAGAGAATGAAGAGAGAGCTATATGATTGTAGACAACACACAATCTTTAATTCTTTCTTGATTACGGTCTATAGTAATTCTGCAGATGATGTAGACTATATTTCTCTCTTCATTCTCTTTCATCACGTCGCCAAAAATCTTATGTGGCCAATCTTTATGGGCATTACATAAGTCCATGTACATGCTCTTATGTCACCGCTCATAGCCTCGACACATAAGATTTTCGACGCGGAATGAAAGAGAATGAAGAGAGAATATTGCCATTGTATCATCATAGACTGTAACCAAGAAAAGACATTAAAGATTATGTATTGTCTACAATCCTATAGTCATATCATACAACCCATTGTATGACTTTAATCTTGTTATAGGTGACATAGAAAGTGTTATATACAGCATTATCATACCATCTGTATACGCCTTAGTCTACATCTAGCCAGCCGTCGAAAAGGCAGTATGAGGTTTCTTTTTTCACAGTTTTCGCGTAGAAATCGACGGCAGAACCAACCATTTTTCCACAACAATTAACGCGCACTGCATGAGGATCGACGGAGGAAGTGGCGGAGCTTCGCACAAATCACAGAGGGAGCCCGTCTCAAGTGGATTGCAGAACAAACGTGAGAGAGAGGGCGTAAGTAGTATATCTCACTCATCCTTGAATTCAGCAAAACACTGGAGGTGTTCTGGTTTTTTCGGAAAACGATGTGCAAATCCTTGAAAAAAAATCTGGTCTACGCCAGTGAATGGGGTGTAAAGTTCCATGTTACGCTAACAGCCTGTTCAGATAATTAAATGCAATAATAAGAAAACAAAATATGTGTCTGCCATCCATGAGCCAAAAAGTATGTCCACTGCGATTGGCCACCAAACTTCCATGGCTTACGAGCCTAGAAATGTTCTTTTACGAAAAGAAAAAGGCAAAAACTGTAGCAAAAAACGACCTATATATATATTGGTAATCGGTGTGAAACACTTCCTTTGTTGTTAGGGGCGGATCTAGGCCTCAGGATAGGTGTGCTATAATCCGAGGTCTATAAATCTTATCAGTGTTAAAGTCCATATAAATCTCATGAAAAATCACCAAATATTTGAGTTCGACTCAAGAACAGCTAGTGTCGCTCGAGACTTAGGGTCCGTTTGGTTCGTGTCCAGAATCTGCCGCACCGCATTTTTGGCATGCCAAACCGAGTTTGGTATGTGTTTGGTTTATAACCGTAGGTAAGGCTGCCAAACAATCTCAGGCGCCGCCGCAGTGCTTTGCCACAACATTTTTTGCCGAAAGTGCGGCGGACGATTCATTCGCCGTAACTTTGGCGTGCCGACACGAGTTCGTTGTGCGTCCCCGAGGAGGTGAAAAATGGTGCGTGACTTCAGCCCGGGTAAAAATGGCGCGTAACTTCGGCGCGTGGCGCGAAACTGCAACCGCTTATCCCTCCTTATCTCTTCACTGTTGGGGGAAAAGAATACCGTGGCCGCTCCGCCGCTGCCGCCGCGGCTCTCCACGGAGGGCGCGTCGCTCTCCGATTGCAACACCGCGGGGCCCAGCATCCGGCGCTGCGCGACTCGTTGGCCTGGTGCGGAGGTTCTGCCTCCGGCGTCGCTTGCCTCCGTGTCCGACGTCACGTTCCTCCGCCTCGCTGCCACAGGGCCTCCGTGTCGAGGCTGAGCTTTCGGGATCACACCATTTTGTATGCAGGTACGTGCATCTGCACATCTCCCAACTGGAAAGTTTGTCTCGGTAGCTGATTGCAAAGGCTTGTGTGCGGCTGTGTGCTACTGCTAGTCTGCTACTACATGGGAAAAAGTTTGGGTGATGCATGCTGATACTTTGATTTGCCAACTAGAACGTACTCTGTTGCTTGCTATTGCTATCACAGCCAGCAGGTTAGCGCAGCGGGTGTTCACTCAAATCTACTGATCATTATTTGTGGCTTGTTTTGCTAAAAAAATGCATTTCTGTTGAGTCCATACGAAAAACATATGACATTCAAAATGCTTTTTTTGACGAGTTGTTGCTAGAGATCATCTAGTAAAAGTGACTAATATTTGTCTAAATTATTTTTTCCCCAATCCGATATGTGTTGAAATTTTTATTTTTTGGGGAATATTTTCTAACCAGATGGATGGAAGGATGAGTCAGTTCATATATTATTACTTCAGTTACTACTACCAGTACTACATTTGGAGGAGAAGGTTGGTAGCTGCAATTGCTTTGTGTCTAGCTAGTTACACTTATCTGCTAAACATGCGGAAGCGAGACAGAGAAGGTGTCACATATGGACCCATGTTGAACAGAGATATCGCAAGACAAACCCGTTTAGATCGTTTGTATAATGGTACGGAGGCCCATTGTATTTCTGAACTGCGCATGCGAAAGAATGTTTTTCATATGCTCTGTCAAAGTCTCAGATCACGTGGTCTTTTGATGGACACGTTGAATGTGACAGTGGAAGAACAAGTTGCAATGTTTATGCATGCAGTGGGTCAAAAATGGTCTAATAGAGCTATTGGTTTTGAGTTCATTCGATCGGGTGAGACTGTTAGTAGGTACTTCAGTGCAGTTTTAGATGCGTGTGTAATACTTGCTAGAGAACTCATATACATCAGGACCACTGAAACACACCCAAAGATCACAAGTAACCCAGGAAGGTTCCACCCTTACTTTGAGGTACAGTCATGAAACACCTTCAGCTAGGATTTGTCTTCCTTAGGGATGCTAACTACTCTGACAAAACATCATTTGTCTTCCTTAGGGATGCATAGGAGCTTTGGATGGTACTCATATACCAGCATTTGTCCCTGCACACATGCAAGACAGGTTTAGGGGTAGAAAGTCCATCCCCACTCAAAATGTTCTTGCGTCCGTTGATTTTGACCTACGATTCATATACGTCTTAGCTGGATGGGAGGGATCAGCTCATGACTCTCATGTACTTGAAGATGCTCTAAGACGCCCCACTGGCCTAAAAATACCTGAAGGTAGGGATTATATTTTCGACAAATTAACCAATACATAGTTCACTCTAACCTTAGGCAACATGTTCATATTTTAGGAAAATTCTTTTCGCGGATCTTTGGATATGCAAACAAGACACAGTATACTCCTCCATACCGTGGTGTCAGTTATCACCTAAAAGAATATAAAGGTGGTAGAGAACACGAAGATTATAAGGAGTTATACAATCACCGCCATTCCTCTCTTAGGACAACGATTGAGCGTGCTTTTGGTACCTTGAAGAATCGATTTCAAATCCTTAAAAGTCAACCAAATTTTCCTTTGAAAATACAAGTTCAGATTGTTCTCGCATCTTCGTGGGCTTCTGGCTGGATACTAGAGCATAGTGATCTTGATGATGAGTACGTCACGATGATGAATCATGGTACAGGGCTTTGCCAAGGAGCAATAGGACATATCGTGACATACGTGGCCGAGAGTAAGGCACAGGTACTTAAAAGAGATCAGATAGCACGTAGTATGTGGAGAGATAAAGTAGGCGAATCAAGCTCTCAGTTGAATCACCCCACTCAGAATATGATTGGCATGTAGTGATGCACAAATAATTGGCATGTAATGAAGAATGTAGTATTCCTGTATTGTGATGGTTGATTCTAATGCTATGTGTTATAGCATACAATTGTTTCTTAAAATTTCTGTTTATTGTACTTGTCTGCAGCCTGTGCATTCCTGTTGTTTTTTCTTCTAGTTTTTTTCTATTGAATGATTGTCTGCAGCCTGTGCATTCCTGTAGTTGCGGGATCTTTCTTGCAAGTGGGCAAGATGGTGAAGAAAAAAGGAAAGTTGGATGTTGATGGGCCTATCCGTGTGAGAACCATAACTTGGGAGGAGGACCACACTAAGTTCATGCTCAATTGGTATATTGAATATAAGAAAAACCAGCATGCAGGCTTTGTGTGGAAGAAGGCACACCATGCGAAGTGTGCTGATGCCTTAAACAAAGAGTTTGGCATGGGTGTAACCATTGAACAGGTCAATCGTCACTATAGGGAGTACAAGGACAAGTGGAAGATAGTTGAGAGAGCTTTAAGCAATAGTGGAAATGGATTTGATGCCATCAGGTGCAAGGTAACTATTTCTGAATCTGAAAGGGAAAAGCTAAAGGTATGTCTCATAATTTGAACTGCGCATTACAAATTCCGAATATACATGGTCATAGTCTTAACTATTATCTTGTATTCACATGTAGGATACGGAGAGGCGCTTGCTTTCTAAGCCCATCAAATTCTTTGCTGAGATGGAAGAGCTCTTCAAAGGTAGTCATGCAGATGGTTCTCTTGCCATGGATCAAGAAACATGCTTGGATGCTGATAAGGGCTGTGATAGTGATGATAGTGGAGGGCTTAATGACACATCTGGTTATGCACATCCAATTGACCTTGAAGGTGATGACTCGGACACATTACCCTCACCTGAAGGTCCTAAAAATAGTCCTAACTATGCAGCCAGTGGAGATAATAGCTCTTCGAGCCCCCGTCGATGTGGAAAGAAGCGACCAAGAGGGGTTAAGTCCCCTAGTAAGAAGCCAACAAAGCCTAAGAGTCGTTTCTCAGATGCCACTGAAGATATCAGCACAACTATGAAGGCAATTGCAAAGTCTCTTACTGAGCCACCTCCTGCACCACCAGTCCCGACTTATGAAAATCCACATGCTGAATTGTGGAAGAGGTTAGAAGCTTTGCCTATTCGTACAGATGATAAAATCACCGTTGGTGTTTACTTGGCACGACCTGAAAATGAAGGTATGCGTGGTTGGCTCAATGGTTCTAGTAACACAACTTTGGAGACTTGGGTGTACCGGTTCTTGTGTGACCAAGATGGTAAGCGATGATAGTCAGACTTCTACTGAAGGGTGTTTCAGTGAACTTCTTTTGCTTCTTTTGCACATGGAACTATGGAAGTGCTCATCATCTAAGCATACAGATCATTGAGGCTTCTGTCCATTATGTGTTGATGCTTTTGGATAGGGTAGACTGAAATGGTCCTCTGCAGCTGATGTCATTACTAGTTGATGCTTCTGTATGACTGTATATAGCCAAAAATTGAAGACTAGTAGTTGCTGCTGCTTTTGTATAGGACAGACTGAAGTGGTCCTTTGCAACTCATGCCTTGTAGATCATCATGCTTTTGTGTGTATATATACTAATATAGCTAGGGACTATAATGGATATGGCTAGTTGACATCCTACTGTTAATTATTGCTCAGTATGTTCACTAGTGCTAATTACTTTACTAGTATTAGTAAAAATGCATTCGTTTCCATTGTGTTGGAGTGAAAAGTGTCGAAATGCTGGTGCGATGACTTCAAGTGGTAACCTCACCTCTTCCTAAAATTAGGTAATTGTAATCAACTTTGGCTGTGAACCAAACACCTGCCGCATACATTTGCCAAACTTGTGGGAGCTCATATGGTAGTAAACCAAACAGCTGCCGGAGTTAAATCTGCCACATCTAAAGTTAGGCATGGTAGTGAACCAAACACCTTATTTTTGCCGCAAAGTTGGCATGCCACTACTCTGGCATATGCCTAACCTTAGTTGCGGTAAACTCTGGCTATGAACCAAACAGACCCTTAGACCGTGGCTAACTCCGCTCCTGTCTATTGCAGGTTTATAGCAACAGCCCCCTAAAAAAGAAGAAGAGAAATATAGTATGCACGAGCACCTACACATCGATCTACGCTCATTGTTGAGTACAAGTTTCACCGGCATCGACACGTACTACCTAGTACAAAGTGATACTAGGTACTGATATTCTCAAAGGATTTAAGTCTGAAAAACATTTCTTGCAGCAGGGTCTGGAGCGAGAGAGAGAGAGAGAGATCCGCACATGCTGGAGCCCAGCAGGCTCCGTCGCGACGGATCTAGGTTTCCGTTAAGCCGCCCTCACCTGGCTCGCTAATACGCCATTCTGCGGCAGTGCCTGACAGGTGGGTCCCTTCGTCCATCGCAGGGCTGCTGATCCCGCAGGAAGATAAACACGGACGGCGAGATCTCCCCCCGCCCGCGACCTCCTCCAAATTAGAAAGCCACCAGAAAAAGGCAGCACGCACACGTGCTACTCCCCACACGCCCCATGCCATACGGGCCCCACTTCAGCGGAATTCTCTGTGTGGTCCCACGCGCATCCACTCACAGGCTAGTCGTCAGGTGTGTTTACGTAACAGTTTGCCGCTAAAAACTAGGAGGGCAAATAGCGCAGCGAGACGCCGAAATAGCTTACCAGTTACCACCCCTCGCCCCCACACGCACACCCGCCCGCCCGCCCCCATTCCTTCCGCCGCCGCCAAAAAAACCCAAGCCGAGCCGAGCCCGTCTCCTCGTCCTCGTCGGCGCGGCGAGCCACCGTCGCGGGCGCGGGCGATCCGGGCGGCGAGGGTTTAGCGGGGGCGCGTGGCTGGGGAGATGGCGTCGGAGGACGTGGTGGGGAAGAGCAGGGGCGACACGGCCGTGACCACCATCGTGAACCTGGCGGAGGAGGCCAAGCTCGCGCGGGAGGGCGTCAAGGGGCCCGGCCACCTGGTCCTCACCATCTGCAAGTCGCTCGTCGCCGGCGGCGTGGCCGGTGGAGTGTGAGTTCTCCACTCTACTCCCCCCCCCCTCTCCCTCTCGTCGTCTCGGGGTTGGATTTGCTCACTCAGCGGGTGGCTCCCAGATTGGATTCGGTTTCGTTATGATTTTATTAGATTGATGTTTGATCCGTGTTGGATTCGTGGGGTTCGAGGCATAGGTGATCGAGATTTTCCGTGGCGGTTGGTTCTGCGATATGTGCGTGGTTGCTGTGAGTCCAACTTGATGCGTGGACATTGGGTGCGGGTGCGTGCGATTCTGTGTTGGATTCGCCAGGCTTAAACCCTAGCTCCGAGCCACCCAGATCTCGTCCCGTTGACTCGTCAGTTGATATGATTCGCTGGGAAACCGAATACCCCAACACATTTGCTTTCTATCTGGTGTGATGGTATAGCCTGGTCGTCTGGATTAAAATTCCCGTCTTACGGGTTAATTTGTTCTGTGGTCTAAACCATTTCCCTGAGAATAGGGTGATTATTTCGTGACCTACAATAAATTGTTCACACAAATTCTACTGAAGAACATTTTGTTGAATGCAAAATTGCTTTGTTTGGATCAGTTTACCAACACAAACCACTGCGAGTTTGTAACAAAACGGTGGACGGGGCTGTATTGGCTTGCTCATCCTACTAGTGTAAATTCAATGCACAATTTTTTTTGTTGTTTGTTTTAAAATTGCTTGCCATCTGTCAAGTGTTCAGCACAGAGTTTGTTTAATTGGAGCTACATTTGTTTTTAGAAAAATCTTCTGAATTACTGAGCTGGACATTTTGATGTGCAATTTTGTTTGGCCAGTAGCTGCACTAATCCCCCTCAAAAAGGAATTATTCACCACAAACTTTAAGCATCTTGCTTTACTTGTTGATCCCAGTATCCTATTAAAGTATTAATTATGTCTTTATAGTTTAATTAATGGTGCTTCCTTCACTTTGTGTTTTAATTATTGTTGTATTCTTAAGTACCTTAGTTCTTCCTAATGTCATGCAATGTCATCATCTAAAGCTGAACCTCCAAGTGCCTGTCTATATGTGATATATTTGGTTGGTAGAAGACTATGGCGAATCGATCTTGTCTTCCTTGGTTGGGATTCTAGCTATCAAATGTTGTTACAGTTGGCTGAAGTCAAAGATGAATCTATTTTGTTATTTATTTGTTTAGGTCATTTGGAACATTGCATACTTGAAACACACATACAAACTAAGAATATTTAATGACATGTTGATAAAATACCTTTTCACTTGTTATTCTGGTACATTTTTGCATGCTTGGCCAGCAAAAAGGACATTTACTGGGGCCAATTATTGATAGGTTACAACTATCTGTGCTTATGAGGTTTGTTTATTATTATTATTTTTTGCACAGGTCTCGTACTGCTGTTGCTCCCCTTGAACGATTGAAGATCTTGCTTCAGGTGAATTTCTTATGCGTCTGCTTTTGTGTTATGTGATGGCTTGTTATTATCATGAAGATTGAATGATGGATTGATGGGTCAACAGTTTTACCTAAATTGTTCTGTTTGCCGCGGTGGACCCTGAGAGTGTATGGGTAATATGTTTGCAGTGTTTTATTTGGTAATTTTAACATGTCCTTGTGTTATTTGACATTAGCTAACATGAAGATATGATGCAAACTAAATCTCCACCATGCCAATGTATTTGGATATGGTCTGTCTATTCTCGTTCCTAGACATGTTTTATCTTATTGCCAATTATTATCAGTTGACACAAGTCGAGGAGCATGTCTAATTTGTGGAGCTGACTTGAAAATTAAACCCTTTCAGTGCACATATATTGCTCCCGCTGTCAGTACTGAACCATCGTGAAAATAACGCTAAGTAGAGAGATCGCACTTGTTGCTGAACCCTAATTTAATGGTTGCTAAAGTTGTCCATGTGTCATGTATTTTGTATGAAAATGTAGGGTGTGATTAAATTACTTGGGTTTGACCTCTGGCCCATGTTATGTTGCTTAATGCAGGTTCAAAATCCTCACAGTATCAAGTACAATGGTACAGTTCAAGGTCTTAAGTATATATGGAGAACCGAAGGCCTCCGTGGACTTTTTAAGGGCAACGGGACGAACTGTGCAAGGATCGTTCCAAATTCTGCCGTGAAGTTCTTTAGCTATGAGCAGGCATCAAGGTGTGTTCTCTTTTGCAATTACTCTTGCCTTACATTATTGCTTGCTCTGCTGCCACCTACTTGCTACTTGTAGATTGCACTTTGCAGACCTTTTCTCTGTTCCATGATGAGACTGTTTTGACCTGAAATTGGTTAGAAGCATTTCTTTTTTACCCTCCTGTTAAGATATTATTGTTTTCATGGAAAGCAGTATTAACAAGTCCCTTCCTTTCTCTATCATTTTTACAGGGGAATTTTGTGGCTTTACCGTCAACAGACCGGGGATGGTATGTCTTTCTGCATCGTCCTTACTGCACAGATTAGTTTTACTCAGTTCTGCATCCTCATTTTTTTTTGAGTGGAGGTGTACCATCATGTTATTGTACAGATATTTGATTCTTGTGTCAAATCATGCCTACAATGACTGTTCTACTGGCTTAGCCTTTTTTTTTGGGGGCTGGATTTAGTTTAGGTTCTGTCAGTTTTTAACTCCAACATAGAGTACTATCCTTTCAAGAATCTTCAGTTTCTTTTATGTAAGTCCTCAGGTGGAGTTTGTGACGATGGTCTATCCATCAACAACGATGCATATATTTGATGTAATCTACACCTTGAGAAGGATAAAAATGTTACCTGTAGCAGAAGTGATGTGCATTAGATTTGATATAAAATGTAAATGCCCATATCCCCTTGATGTAAACTTGTCACTTTAAGAAATGCTTGATGAGTTAAAGTAAACAAAATGCATTTGTTATACTTGGAATTATGATGTGATGGCAGTGATGCAACAACTATTGTACTTCAACTTCAATTAGAAAGAAAGATAGACATAGCAATATGGCATGATTGCATGAACTATCATAATAAGACATAACATAGTTCTCAGACATAATAGGACAACATAGTTCTCACATAGTTACTGAGTCACATGCATCACAAGTTCACAAATCACAACCGCACAGTCTTAGTTCTCACAAACAAACAAGCAAAATAGTTCACAAGGAAACTTAAGCGAGCATGATAATACGATAATCAAATGAATCAATCTTCATCCTCTTGTCCATAATCCTTGATTGAAACCACTTCATCCTGGTCAGATTCAAACTCAAGGTCCTCATTGACCTCCTTCCTCTTTGGAATTGGACTTGAAATCATCTACATGGACAAACGCAAAAAAATTCGAAACTATTAACAGCAGCAGTACTGCAGTAGTAAGTAGTAACTAATAAATATAACTAGTAACTAGTAAGTACAATGTAGCAGCTGCAGCAGTCTAACCAACTAACTACTTAACTAGTAACTACTAACTAGCAGGCAGCAGCAGTATAGCAGCACTGCAGTGGCAGCAATATAGCATAAGCACGGGCACAGCAGAGGCGCACAACAGCAAGCCAGCAATAGCACAACACAGCAGCAACAACAGGCACGACAATACAGCAGCAACAGCACAGAGCAATGGCACAGCAGAGCAGTGCACAAGCAGAGGCCGGCAAGTCGAGGGACGGCGAGGTACCTGGTGTCCTGTTGCGGGGAGGCCGGTGACGGCGGGGTAGGAAGCACTACTGCTGAGGAGGACGAATCGCCGGTGGGAGAGGAGGATTCAGCGGCGGGGATGCCTCAATCGACGGCGGGGGAGGAGGAATCGGCGGCGGGGAAGGCAGATCTGGCGGTGGTGAGGTGGATTCGACCGGCGGTGAGCTGGTGACGACGGATGCGGACTCCACCTCCCAGGCTCCCACAAACCCTAAACGGTACTCTCCTCCAATCCCTAACCCCACCACGGACCACCGGGCTTTTATACCCCCTCCTTTTTGCAGCCATTCTCCAAGTCGGTCGCCTAGAGCCCATCCAGTCGCCTTCGCACCGCCAAATTCCACCACGATTTCCTCCGCCTAGCACTGGCTAAGCGGCGGTGACTAGGGCCCTGATCCACCAACTACCGCCTAGAGGCCGATTAATTGGCTCTAGGCGCCGATTTTTTGGAACACTGCTCAGTCATGTGTTGCTTCATGCCGAACTTCTGTCGTTCCTTCCATAGCTTGGAGCCCAACACATGATAAAACTTGTCGCTCACCAACTTGAACGTGAAAATATCCTATTCTTTTTTCATCCATAGAAATTTGGGCAAGCTAGCTTGCCCCACTTGTCAAATATGGAGCAAAAATTCATTTACTTTGAGAGATTCAGACACCCCACCTTCAAATGACCTAACAATTTTGTCACTACTCACGACTACATATATACAGTGAAAAACAAGTATAATGCTCTTAGCAAATGTCTGTGTGTCCAGTTTCAGCACCATACACCTTTTGCTGGTTTGCACAGTTCACACACATTGTACATCCATACTCGGTTGTAAACATGGTGTGGAGTGTTCAGTTATGTGATACCATTTGCAACACCCCCAGGCTGAACACACATGCTATCTATTGGCTCAGAGGTTACACAGTACAAAAGTTTCCTTGTTCAATATCAAACTGAGCTACTGAAGTCACATCACAATATTGGGGATCAGAATTCCCGATTTACAATGTCCCTTGTAATGCAAAATGATTTGCATGCGTGAACAGCCATTTGTTATGGTTGCTCTGCTACACAATAAATAAAGGAATTCTTGTTTTACTGCCTTGTCATACAGAAATGTAAAGTAGCTAAAACTCTCTGGTTCTCTGGATTCAACACTCACGTGTTAATTATGTTGAACAGAGGATGCTCAGCTTAGTCCAGTCTTGCGCCTTGGAGCTGGAGCCTGTGCTGGTATCATAGCCATGTCTGCTACTTACCCAATGGATATGGTTAGGGGTAGGATTACTGTCCAGGTAATGTATGGTTTTCCATTGCTTTCTCATCATAATACTGTCAGTCTCAAAGAAGCTGACTTAAGCTGCTGTAGTTTTTTTAATTACATTTCATATTCTATTTTATTGACCCCCAAATCACATCTGCAGACAGAGAAGTCTCCGTTTCAGTATCGTGGTATGTTTCATGCACTGGGCACAGTCTACCGTGAAGAAGGCTTTCGTGCTTTGTACAGAGGGTGGCTTCCATCTGTAATCGGAGTTGTATGTTCCTCTTACTTAGCAATCATCTATATTCTTGTGTGTTGCGCCTTGCTGATGAGTGCTTACCACTTTATGGTATGTTATCTTGTTGTAGGTTCCGTATGTCGGCCTTAACTTTGCTGTATACGAGTCCCTGAAGGATTGGGTTCTTCAGACAAATCCATTTGGACTTGCAAAGGATAATGAGTTGCATGTAGTAACAAGGCTTGGATGTGGAGCTGTGGCTGGAACCATAGGGCAGACTGTTGCATACCCTCTTGATGTCATCAGGAGAAGAATGCAGATGGTTGGTTGGAATCATGCCGCTTCTATTGTTACTGGAGAAGGCAAAGAGGCACTCCAGTACAATGGTATGATTGATGCATTCAGGAAAACTGTTCGTCATGAAGGAGTTGGTGCTTTGTACAAGGGCCTTGTGCCCAATTCAGTGAAGGTAATCTTTCTTATGAAAAATCCAAATATCTGTAAGCTTCAAGGATACGTGAATATTGTTCGTCTCTAATTTACTGCCCTTGTTTTGGCTCTTCAGGTGGTGCCTTCTATCGCCATTGCATTTGTCACTTACGAGGCTGTGAAGGATGTTCTAGGAGTAGAGATGAGGATATCAGACTGAAGACTTCTTAGTGCTGGCCATTATCAACTTCTATTTTTGTAGGTGCTGTTTTGTTCTGTTTTTGTAGGCAGGGCGAGTAGAAGGATAATAGGACTGAGGCTCCATTCAGCATAAGGCCCTCTCAGCCCATGTTGATGCATCCTACTACTTGCTCCAGATCTTAATTGTTGCTGGACTCGTGGGAAAATAATAAGTTGGCTGTAAAGCATTAAGCATTTGCCTAACTCATAAAGTCTATTCGGTGAGGATAATGTATTGAGATTGAATCTTAATAGTTGATTTTCATGATTTTTCATTTTCTCCGTTGCCTGTCAAATTTGTTGCTGCTGGTAAGTACTCAACTAACTAGGGAAGCTCCTGATGTCAGTGCTATCTAAACATGGATTTTCTTGCCTGTGCCTGGTCTATTTGTTTACGAATGAAGTCGAAGAAGATCAATCTGTTTATTTGTTTACGGGGTGGTAAAATGCCACACTTCACATACATTAGTTGTTGTCTCAAAACATGTGGTGAATTCCAAGTAAAGAAATTGTCAACTAAGCAATAGTCTCTACTGAATGAGGGGAAAATGGTCAGAATACAATCCTTCATATGCATTCCTATGCTAGTTCAGAGTCCGAAGCGTGCCCCCCGGGCACACGTCGTCGTGAAGGTGGAATCGCGGCGGAATGCAGGTACCCGTCGGACTTTATCCTCGGCGTTCGTCGGGCGATCTGCGGCGGCCTCACCACGCCCATCGACTTCGACTTCTGCGGCGGCCCTGCACAGAGCGCACGCCATTCTCGTAGTCTCATCATACGCACAAGCATAACGATGAAGCAAGGATCAACTTGCCTGCTTTACTCGTGGTGATATTGCCGTCCAGCTTGCTCAGCGACGCCTTCCTGCCGCTGCTGCTGCTCCGATCCGGCAGCGACCGCGTCGTGGCGCGGCTCGACACCGACACCGCGTCTACGTCGGGCAGCATCGTCCTGAACCCGTTGTTGACGCTCTCATCGCCACACAGCGAGTTCCCGTCGCTGCTGGAGTCGGAGCTCTTGTCTTTGTTGATGTGCAGGATCGCCTTGGTCTTCTCCTTCTCCATGACCCTGTACGCGTACATCTGGAACGGCACGTCGGAGACGCGCGGCGCCGGGCTCCCCTGCCACGCCGGGAACTTCCTCAGCAGGTGCGCCTCGATGTCGAGGTAGTCGACGGGCGGCGCCGGCGCGTCGGGCTGGCCCTGGTCCGGGTTCATGACCAAGAACCGCTTGACGTAGCGGAGGACGCGGCAGATGGAATGGAACGCCGGCCGCTGCGCCGGGTCGGCGTGCCAACACCGCTTGGTGAGGACGGTAAGGTACTTGGGAGACTGGAACGAGAACAGCGGCCTCTCGCCGGCCCGGATGTTCTTGCTCATGTTGTCCCCCTGCAGGTGGTTGTCCTCGAACGGGATCTTGCCGGTGAGGAGCTCGAAGCAGGTCATCGAGAAGCTGTACACGTCGGCCTTCTCGGTGCACTTGGCCGTCTGCTGCTGCCCGGGGCCCTCCTGCTCGAGCACCTCCGGCGCGTACCAGATGCAGGGGTTGGCATTGGCATTTGCGCCGGCATGTGCATTGGCCGATGCCTTTGGGCCGACACCGGGGCTGGTCACGCCGGACCGACCGAACCCGGCGACCTTGACGTGCAAGTACGCATCGGCGTGCCGCAGCTTTACGAGCACGTTGGACGGGTTCAGGTCGCCGTGGTATATCTTCTTGGAGTGCAGATACTCCATGCCGCGCGCAATCTGCAGCATGACGTCCACGACGACGACGAGCGGGAACGGTACGCGCCGCTTGGCGCAGCTCACCTCCTTGATGTAGCAGCCGAGGTCCTTGCTCATGAGCTGGTCCATCACGAGGAAGAGCTCCCTCTTCTCCTCGTCGTGGAAGCAGTAACGGCAGTGCGCCACGTTCGGGTGCGCCACCGACGTGAGCAGCGCGATCTCGGCGCTGGCCGCCTCGGCGTCGACGCCGACGAAATGCTTCACCGCGAAGGCCTCTCCCATCCACTGCACCTCCTTGAGGCTCCCCCCGAGGCGCCTCCGCATGTGGAAGTCGCTGAGAAGCACGGACGCCGGGTGCAGTTTCCCCCGCGGCGCGGCCAGGAGATCGGCGATCCGGTGCTCGTGCCGGGTCAACGGCCGCGACGATGCCGAGCCCTTCTTTTCGTCGAGCAGCTGGGACAAGAGCCACCTGTCCTCCTTCCACGCCATGTCCATCCTGGCGGCGAGCTCTTGCGTGGTCAGGTACATCTTACCGAGCCTTCGCCGGAACAGCTTGGGCTCGAGGAGGTCCTTGTCGTAGTCCTTGGCGAACACCAGCCGCCTCCGGCCGGGCTCGTCTGGGTCGGAGCCCGTGATCTCCACGACGGCCTCAATGGCCTCGAGCACGACGGCAACGCACCAGAGGAGGTTGTGGAGGTGCTGCTCGACGCACTCGGTGCCGTGCGTCGCCGCGGCGGCGCGCGCCCACCAGTCGCGCGGCTCGAGGCACTGCCGGATGTAGTGCTCGCCGTCGCGGACGACGCGGTGGAGCTCGCGGAGCGGGCCCTCCAGGGCCTTCCACTTGGTGAGGCGCTCGTCGAAGCGGAGGTGGGTGCGCACCTCGCCTGCGACGGCATCGAAGGCGAGGGCGTACGCGTCGGCGAGGAGTCGGCATTGGCGCGGGTTGATGCGGAGCTCGTCGTGGAAGGCCATGAGGGCGTTGATACCGCCGAGGGCCTCGCCCACCTGACGGAGCTGCTGCATGATCCTCAATTCTTGCGCTAACTTTGGACCTCGCAAGGTTTCTGCATTT
The DNA here is from genome assembly GCA_036346255.1 of Ampelocalamus luodianensis. NCBI lineage: Eukaryota > Viridiplantae > Streptophyta > Magnoliopsida > Poales > Poaceae > Ampelocalamus > Ampelocalamus luodianensis. The sequence goes on from CM070626.1 coordinate 1,033,741, forward strand.
GCAACGAGAAAGGGTTGGCTAAGAATGGACATGGATCCTCTGCATGGATGCAGCTCATGCACGGCATGCATTTGTCTGAATCAGAGCCGTTCATCTCGAAATGAATTGATCAATGTCGTCGCCGCCCAAAGTGTCGACGGCGAATTATTCGTCCTGCCCGGGAGGGCTGCTGGCCTGCTGGGGCTCTGTCCGACCTATGGCTATGGAGACGCCCGGCGCTCTACCCGAGATTTAAAAAAACTGACAAAATGTTCTTTTTTCAGTTAAAAAACTCTGAAAGATGTACTATGTGGTACGTATTGAAGCTAGTGCAAATAAGCTTATAAGCATGGCCATAGGCTCATAACGACCACGGAAAATTGGTGGCCAAACTCGGTGTTGTGAATCCTCGTATCGTAGGGTAATCATAATTCACGTGTGTCTTGGGAAAGCAGAAAAAATCGGACGCTTCACCTGTTCCACTCCACTCAACTCGCCGGCCTTTTTCTTTTTGACGTCCGGCTGCTGCTCCCACCAACAATTCTGGCGTCCAGCCGTTGCTCCCGACAGCGTCAGCTAGCTCGCTTCCCTGCTGATTCTCTCACACATTTCGCGTCCACCTCAACTCTCCATATATTCTAGCTCTCTCTTCCTTTTCCTCTTCCTCTCCCTCTCTGAACCAGTAAGGAGAAGGGTGTCACCTAAATGGCGACGCTCACCGGTCAGAGGCAGAGAAGCAGCAGTGGGTGTGGAGGAGCGGTAGATTCAGAAGACAGCGGTGGAGCTGCAAATTTAAGAGGAGAGAGATGAATTGTATCGAGATTGAGAGGAAAGGGGGATTGAAGTAGGGATGGCAGCCAGAGGCGCCATGTGGTGAATGGCGAGACTGAAGACGAGGCATCGGTCTCAGCCCACTAGATCTGGTGCTGATCGTCAACAAGGAGGTGGTATTTGGCTGGCTCCTCCTCCAGCTAGCTCGGTCATCGCCAATGCCCACATGCCTCTCCGTGCACCTCCTATAGGTACGATTTGCTGCAGGCATTAACTGGATTTGTTGCAATAGGTGTTTCAGATGCTCCACCTCTTCTTTGAAGTTTTTTTTTTGCGGCTGTTGAAAAAAAAAGTATTGCACACTTTTTGTTGCAATAGGTGTTTGATAGTTAGTTTCTTTTTGTTGCGGCCGTTGAAAAAAAATGTTGCAACCGTTGAAAAAATATTGCTCCACCTCTTCTTTGATAGTTTGTTGCGACCGTTGAAAAAAATGTTGCGCGTATTTCTCTTTTTTTGTTGCATATGAGGAAAACAGATGGAATAATTTATGGGGGGTATTGTTGATGTCGGAGGCTTGGACGATGAGCGAGTTTGGGGGCGGAAGAATTTATGGGGGATTTTTTTGCTGCTGTCTGAGGTGCGCGTGATGTTGCATGTTTATTGATGATTTGTTGCATTCAGTAGGAGGTTCGTTCACGCGCGAGATAGACGGTGAACAAACATTGTGCGAAATCGGACGTCAGAGCATGATGTACAGCGCTAGTGCTTGGACTGTACGGCCAAGCGCTAGTCGTGTCCCATATCGTGTGAGTTTTGCTCTAATCATAAGATGTTGTGCATACTTTTTCTCACCAATTTCCATGAGATTTTTTATAGGGCAGTAACCATTCAAACCTGTAACTAAACCTTGTGCTGCATATCAAATGTGTACTCACCTCTAACCGTGACTCGTGAATATGCTCTCGTAACGGTCCTTGTTCCGAGATTTTATACCCGTTAACTGACATGGGGATATGAATGGGAATGCCCCTTCCCCCCACCTCCGTTCCTTTTTACACCCCCGATATATACTTATCTTTACTACTTAAAAAAACTCTAGTGATGATGAATGATAAGTTCTTGCTCTCCTCCTCACCCACCTGTCTGTATTTCACGCGAGCCACTGTGTCCCACCTTATCAACTATTACCAATACCCAGATAAGCATCCCCTCTCCCGCAACGCCTCTCCTCCCCTCACGCGTCGCCACCCTGTAGCCACCGCATGTCATCATTGTCGCTCCTCCCCTCACACATCGCCACTCCTCCACTCATGCCGTCGTCGTCCCACCCGCTCGTTGCCGCACGCCGTCATCGTCGCTTATCCCCTCACGCATCCCCAGGTTTAGCATCACAGGATCCAGCCATCCTTGAACGTGACGCCGCCAGATCCAGCCTTTCCCCGGGCGCCTCACCGCCGTCGTCTTCCTCTCTACCTGTCCCCGGGCTTGGCACCGCGGGATCCAGCCATCCTCGGGAGCGGCGCCACCAGATCCAACCTTTCCCCAGGCAGCTCGTTGCTATTGTCTTCCTCACCGACCTCAACATCGTCGCCTTCGTCGCCATCCTCCTTCCCCACCACATTTCTGCAGTGCGGCCGGCCCTACAAATCCGTGCCAACCACCTCCACCCCCGCTTTATCCACTCGTCTCGCACTCGCTGATAAGGCTGCGGTTCCTCTCCCCTCCCGCTACGAGCCCCTCCTCCACAACCTCTCCCCGCCTCCCGAACTTTCTAGAATCCTCTTCTCCGAATTTCGAACCTGACTGAAGTGTCTTATAAATTGATGCAAAGTCTCGTGAGAATGTTGTCGCATTCAGTGCATGTCGTCTTCTTTTCCAGGACACTTGTAGGTGGCCTGGAAATTCGCCAGCAATTGACCACAAAAATGTTGCCACGAGTAAATTGATTCTACAGGTTGGTTTAGCCACCATGATCGAGCAGATCCTTCGAGTATGGTTGGCAAGTAATTTGCCATAACATGCTTGTCTCCTCCAGTGGCGCAAACTTTGGTTGTATAGATTTGGAGAAATTCAATGGGATTTTGGGACCCATCATATTTTTCCATATTGGCTGGTCGAAATCTGGCTGGCCAGCGAACTACTCGAAGATCAGACGAAAAAGCACGACATCCGTTAATGGTGTCATAACACCTCCTTTGCGAAAAAGAAGGGTTAGCATCACTAGGTGATCGTGCTCGACGATACCCAGTGGTAAATGGATCTGACCTATCATAAATCTCGATCCTGTGAGGGTAATACTCCTCATACTCCATTTGCTGGCATAGTTTCCTTTAAGGAAGTAGTTAATAACCACCTTCTCTAGGAGTCCATTGGTTACCAGCTATTTTAGGGTTTCTTCTTAGATCAGCATCATGGTTGGGAAATCGATCAGTCCTGCGGTCTTGTTGCCCTCCACGAGGAGAGTTGTTTGAATGACTGGCGTTCGAGGGTGTGGTCCCGGTGTGACTTCCGAGACGACGTTGTCGGTTGAGCTTAATTTTGGTCATGGTGACTTGAAGTCTTCGTGCGATCTCTTGAGTGAAGATATCTTAACCTAGTGCTTGGCCAAGTTCTAGAGTTGGGTTCTCGATCAAATCATTGATTTGTCAAGCGGTTTCCGATTGGTAGTTGATGTGCCTAGGCAATGTATTATGGGTTGCAATCCTCCTACGTTGAATAGTTTCAGGATCGTCAACATCTGAGTTGGCGATAGTGTGTCTCTGTGGAGTGCGATCACTTCGAGGATGTCTGCCATGCTCATGAAGGTTGAGATCTTGGTCGTCGTCGGAGGCGTCCTTGCTATTGCAACGAGAGCCCAAAGTGAGTGATCGATGGGAAGCAACCAGTCCTGTTTCCTGGAGAACGATTAGGATCTGAGAGGAGGACAAAGACCTCCTTGGTGCTGGTATCCTCGCTTGTAGTCGAGCCCTCCAGGTTGGACAAGTAGTCAAAGGACAACGCCTCGCGACTTGAAGCAATCCCCTCCAAGAAGGGCGATTCCAGGTTATAACTATCTCTAGTTGAATGTGAATCCTCTAGGGATATGGTCGAATCCGCAACTATAGCGGGTTCAATCATACTCCTAGTGGGGGTAACTGAAGGGTGACGGTTAATAGGTGAAGGTCAAGCCCCGAAACCATGGATTTTAGAACTTGACGCGTCAGATCGGATGGCCTCGGACGGACTCGACACATTTGAAGGAGGAATCCTCGCTATGTTCGGCTCTTGTCTCGGGGCTATTTCGAAACATAGTCACTTGGACCCTTGCCCTGTGAGGGTTCTTGCTCCTCATCTAAGCGTACCGTGGGGGAGGGGGGAGGTTCCCTCATCAACCTTGTCTGGTATGCGTCTTCTAGGATCTAGTGAAAGATATCTGGAACCAACATTGTTGTTAGACAAAACCATGATTGACTCGTAGTCGTAGCAGACATCCATATCGAATCCTGCGTAGTCTGCAAGATCAATCAATTCTCCTCATTCCACACCCTTGCCATGGTAGCATTAGAGTAGGAGCAAGGAACAAATTTGTCGAAAGAACAAAGGAGAAGAACATAGATTATCACGAACGACGCCAACTATTGATGTTTTAATATCAAACTTATGAAATAAATATTATGGGGTCTCCTTGCTCGAGACTACACAGGGATGAGACATAAAAAAATTTAGACATGTTCGGGCCTTCTCCTGAGAGAATAACAACCATAATCATGTGTTCTTGTATTGATTGTGTTTACAACCAGAGAGAAGTCACCGAAGGTTAAGACTAATGACTTCTGTCTGTTCTATTGTTCGTGTCCTCCTTGTCTCTGTCCACCGGCGTTATCTCTTATATAGCGCCTGAGGGGTGACAGTTGTTTATGTCAAGAGGCGCCCCAACGGTTGATTAATTACTCATGTTGATGGTAATTATTGTCAGAGAAACAACGCCCCATGTTCGCCTTGCGGTAATACACGCAGTTATATCAGAGAATAATGACACATATTGGCTACTTTGTGTAATTAGACAGTGTATGGGGTCCCTAGTCGAGTGGGTTCACATGTCTATGGTTCTTATCGACTACAGGGTGGTCGTGAATGACCTGGTCGTAGTAAAGCTTACGATTATAAAATAATATAGTAGAACTTTACGATCATAAGATGATCGTAGCAGGATTTACGACCATGAGGTGATCGTAGAAGAACTTACGGCTATAAAGTGGTAGTAGGGTGACATACAACCATATAAGGTCGTCGTAAAATAGCTTACGATCACTAGGTGTTTATAATCTTTCTCATTGTTGATACTAAAGGGTATCCTTGAAGGTTGTATAAAGATATTATCATCTATAATGAATATTACATATAAATAATTTGATTAATTGATGATTATTAGATCCTCGTCAGGTATAATGGTAAAATAATTCTATTCATATTTTTATATAGAAAATATATGCTCTTGGAATTATAAACAAATATACGCAATTAGTTTAGAATAAAAATATTTTAATGTAATTTGTCCTGGGCCTACAAAATGTCTGGATCGGCATGACCACGTTACCCATATTCGATATATTATGGTTCTTGTTAAGGGCATCCTCCTTACCTATAACACGCATGTAAAACATCAGAGGGCCCTATGATCTCGTCGGTTTCCACTGGAACAGGAGGTCTTCGGCCACTACTTTGCTCCTCAGACCCTTCTTATTACGTTTAATGATACGATGAAAGTCCAGTACAATCCTAGACCCATGGATTAATTTATATTTCTCTTCTTCTTCAGCCTTCTGTCTCTAGTTAATTCATAATAATATTCATAATTTTGTTCTTATACTAGCAAATGTAAAGTGGAAAGGATTAAATTGTTACACATACACCACACATTGTAATTCCTCTCTTCTCTCTCTCTCTCTCAGCGTTGAGCAAGTTTGGATTTGAATATCAATGGCCCGTATACTACTCTCAATGCTACAGTTGAGTTTTAGGGGTACCTTTAATTAAAATCAGATAGGCAGCCCTAATGTCGAATGCAAGACTAAACCGTAACTAGGGTTAGTAAGACAAGGGTAATACGACACTAGTTCAATGCCCATACTTTGCTACGGGTTAAAAAAAAATCGTAGTCTCATCATGTCGGGTCATCAACTCAGCGACGCGATCTGAGCTGTCGATGTTCCGCTTGCCGTTCTAACGGATGCCAGAAAGGGTAGGGAGGATGGATGACTATCAACTTCAATTTTTAAATAGTAGAGATGAGTGAACTAAACATGCATTTGTTAGGCTGCTAATCTAGTGCTCTAAGGGCTACCCAGGGTTGCGCTGGCTAACATTGGCCGAAGTGGTGCTCCCGCGCTGGCTGAACCCCACCTCTACTCGCCTCTCCTATGTCTAGATCCTGGTTCCGCCTCTGCTTGTAAGTGAACTGAGAGTGAGAGACGGTCTATGCTAAAATTTGATGTGGAACCGCCATTCCATTTTGGCAGCGAAGCGCATGAAGCCGAGCTAAAATTTAATGTTCATAAAATGATGCCATGCCTCGTGGCAGCCCAGTCTCCACCGCCCAAATCAAATAAAATCAAACCTATTTTCAGGTGACACGAGTTTATTTTCTCCAAAGTCCAAACGCGTGCATACTGGCCAGTGGCCAACGACGCACTAACCTGCGTCCGCCAAATAGCATGTCTGCCAGCCTCGTCCTCCTTGTCTGACGGACACCGGCCGTCGCCGCCTCTGCTCTGCTGAGTTTTTAGCGGCTCCGCTGAGTCGATCTTTAGCATGTAGTTAGCACCACTGATGCTTCTGAATGTGCCGACCAAATGCACCACACTCGGTGCAAGAAAGCCCCACGAGTCTTGGGCCTTGTGGCAGCTCGTTCGCGGCAGCGCAAACTAGATCAAAACCTTGTAGGATGGCATGATGAGAGACATGTTCGTCAATTGCATCCCCTGGACTAGTATAGCTCTCTGCAACATCAAGTGCTTTTTTGTGCAGACCCATCTAATAGGATAGCAGCGCAATCACGCTTTGTAATTTCTTCCCCAATAGAATATTAGAATTGAGTGTCAGTCGCTCAAAAGGCACTTCAACCTTGCTGTAGAATTGTCCTTCAAACTGTAATCATCTTTTTTCTATAAAAATATATCTCTGGAGAGGGAGAGCTGACAGCCATTCTTTGTCTGCTTTCTTTGGACCTTTTCTGTGTCTTGTCACCTGGAGGCTGGAGCTCATTGAGCTAACATCTAGCTCTAGGTCTGCCACCTCAGGCTGTTTTTATTATCAATCCACCTAAGGCTGGGTTTGATCACCTAACAGATAGTATTTCCACTGCCTTGTAAAAATTACTTTCCTATTCGTAATGTCAAGCATCTGAGTGACTCATTAGTATAATTCGAAAGGCTGTCCGAGAATTTGCTTAACTCAAGTGCTCTCTACCTTGTATTTTCTTTCATTTTTCATCTTTTGTGGTATCTTGATATTAATCCTCGTTATATTTTCAATAATACCAAGATCACATTGTACCAATCACTGTACATGGGAATTTTAACAGAACTCATGCTGTTTGGCGAGCATTTAGTGCCTTGCGGCTCAGAACTTGCTGCAGATGTGGAAATGCAGTACAAAATGCGTTATGAGCAGAAGAGGAGAGTTGATCAGTTTACTCGTGAAGGCACTCCATACCTGTGACCGGAACACAGAGAAGACCGTGCCGTAAAGAAGAACGAAGAGGCGCGCGAGGTGATTCGAGAGTACCGTGCTAAGACACAAGGCATGACAGATAATGGCGCCATAATGTAAGTACGCAATTGGTACTTCCAAATATACACGGATGATACTCGTTGTCCATTCCATTCCATTCCATTCCATTCCATTCCATGCTAAAGTCTTTCGAGGTGAGTTAGTTAACACGACGGATGGTGAGTTAATCAACTCGATTTCGAATCATTCCTTCTTAAATACATTGTGTGGGAAGGAATAAGCCGTATCCCTCCACACCGGTGTTATTCCACGACATGCTGATTACTCATTTCCACCTTCTAACTGACATATAGGCCGTCCAAGACAGCTAGCTGAGGGGAATCTCGGATCTTTGGGAAATTCTGGAGATTGCCGTTCCGTCAGTACGTAAATCTGTCCGGCATGCATCTATGCATATATTCACGGTGAGCTCAAGTAATCGATTCCTTCCATCCAAAGAGGGGTTTTGCAATTTTATTACATCTGCTGTTTCTTCTGCCTACACACCACTCCAGAACAGGACACACACGCTGCAGCTGGAAAGAATCCACATCTGCTGCTCTACCCTGTCTGACAACTTCCTCCTTGTCCATTTGTCAATCGGTCAACCATTCTCAATATTTTGTCTTGAAAATTTCCTAATGCCTGCACAAATCCGTTTTTCCCATGAGGAAACGTCTTTTCCGTGATCTCAGGATTGAGATTCAAAATGCAAAGGATGAACTGTTAGTCATTAGAGTATCTAGATCTAAACAGCAAGTTGAGGCCATTAGAGCACTGTTCAAGCCTCGAAAAAGGAAAACAAACTGGGCACATTGTACCGCTGCGGAAGTGCGAGGATCCGCCCGGGAGTTTTCCACGATCACAGCGGGTGACAGACAAGTGGGCCCCAACATACAGAGACACAACACACAAACTCGACTAGTTTTGTTATGTGAGCCGCGAGTCGCCACTAACCGCTCTTTCTTTCCTCGCGCGACCAGCTCCTTAAACCCTAGCCCTCCGCCGCCGCCGCCGCCGCCATGGCGACACTCAAGCGAAAGGCCCTAGATGCCCCCTCCGCCTACCGCGCCTCCCCTCTCAAGGCGCCGCGCGCCGACGCCGCGGAGCCGCCCGCCCCCACCGCCGAGCCCGTCGCCTGCGTGCACGACGTCTCCTACCCCGAAGGCTACGACCCGTCCACCTCCTCCTCCCGCCTGATCTCCGGCGGCAGCGATGGCGCGGGGCCGGCAAAGACGTTCCCGTTCCAGCTCGACCCCTTCCAGGCTGAGGCCATCCGCTGCCTCGACAACGGCGAATCCGTCATGGTAATTACGATGCTTTGGCTTTGTTACTCCTAGTGATTTCACTGTTACTTGCTCTGCATGTTGGATTGGGCAATTTGTCTCGCTGTTAAGTAATATATCCGCCGGTTTCACCTCAACAGAAAACCAATATGCAGCTTTTGCTTGTTTTCTTCTATATGTTTTTGGCGCATTTAGTTCGTACTTTAGATGTAGTACCCCATGGATTCTGCTACATATGCTTAAGAAAAATTTGATGGTTTAGGTTCTTAGGCGTTGCTTTGTAGATTTTTTTTTCTGTCATGTACTCTCGTTGACTAAAAGCCCACTCCTTATCTGGTTGTATTGAGCTCATCCTGCTAAAATCAGTGCTTTTTTTTTTCTTTTCTTAAAGCAACCTTAATCTTATTTATCTTTCTACTGTGATTCTGTTTCGATCAATATGCATGATTGCAATGCTCCTACGAGCTATATATTAGACTATACAATTCATAGACTATAGTAGGATGGTCTCTCTTTTTTTTTCAATGCTGTTTTGTTGTGTGTATACTGGCAAACTATTTCGCTTTTCAATTTAGCTGTTTGTCTCTCATACATAGTTATATACTTTGTTTTCTTGGGGGTTTCCAGGTTTCAGCTCACACATCAGCAGGAAAGACAGTGGTTGCTTTGTATGCAATAGCAATGTCTTTGCGCAATCAGCAGCGGGTCATCTATACGTCTCCAATCAAGGCTCTGAGCAACCAAAAGTACAGAGAATTCAAAGAAGAGTTCTCTGATGTTGGTCTCATGACTGGAGATGTGACAATTGAGCCAAATGCCTCTTGTTTGGTACTAGATCATCAATCTTCTTTCGAATTACTCTTTCTATGTATTTAGGTTTGGTACTTAAAGCCTCCTCGGAAATGTAGGTCATGACCACAGAAATTTGGCGTAGCATGCAATACAAAGGATCCGAGGTCATGAGAGAAGTCGCTTGGATTATCTTTGATGAGGTGCATTACATGCGTGATAGGGAGAGAGGAGTGGTGTGGGAGGAGAGTATAGTAATGGCTCCCAAGAACTCACGGTTTGTGTTCCTCTCAGCAACTGTACCTAATGCCAAGGAATTTGCTGATTGGGTCGCTAAGGTTTGTTGCCAAGCTTCCGTAGTTCCCTCCCTTTTTCTGTTGTCACCTTGCCTTTGATATTTCCTCAGAAATTTTTATGGTCAACAAATTAAAGGGACATTTACATAAATGCCATGGTTTTGATTTATTTGGCACAAGGCATTTGCTGTTACGCATAGTCTAGTGTTCATCTATATTGTCAGCATACATGCTTTCTGCATAATGGAGGATGTTTTATTTCTCAGGTACATAAGCAACCTTGTCATATAGTATACACGGACTATCGACCTACACCTCTCCAGCACTATGTGTTTCCTTCTGGAGGTGATGGCTTATACCTGGTAGTTGATGAGAAGGGCAAGTTCAGAGAGGACAGTTTTCAGAAAGCTTTGAATGCCCTTGTCCCTGTTAGTGACAATGACAAGAAGAGGGAAAATGGGAAGTGGCAGAAAGGCCTCTTGGGAGGCAAACCTAGTGAGGAAAGCGACATATTCAAGATGGTGAAAATGATAATTCAGCGTCAATACGACCCTGTGATACTTTTCAGCTTTAGCAAAAGGGAATGTGAATTTCTTGCTATGCAGGTATGTTCTTTTCTAGATTAATTGTCAATTTAGAGAACATAAATATTTTGTGGTTTCAAGGAAGAAAAAAAAAGTCAATTTAGTTGATTTTGACCGTCCTACTTATGTGCTATAGATGGCTAAGATGGATTTGAATGAGGATGACGAGAAAGCAAACATCGAAACAATTTTTTGGAGTGCCATGGATTTGCTTTCAGATGATGACAAAAAGCTTCCTCAGGCAAGTTTTTATTTCATCTATCAGTTTTCATTATATGATACCCTCAGGCAAGTCCAACTCGTATAGGTTTTCAGAAAGAGAGAATAGTTTTGAACTCAAAGCAGCTAGCAGACTAGCGTCAAGGAGTTAGTGCACCCTATATGTATTCCCTGTAGCCACTGTTTGTTTTGTTTTTTGTAAGAAGGTGGTCTTATGTGCTCTATTTTTTCCAAACCATAATATCATACATAAACTATCGAAAATTTATATTTGCACATTAGGTTTTCTTGGTCTCTTTCCCAGAAAGAAGCTTAATAGCATCTTTATAATTCAAACAAGGTTCCCTGATTCCGATCTCTGAAATGTTTGTGCACTTGCCAGTGTATGGTAACTATTAGTCTATTACCCAATTGTACCACCTGGTACCAGGTTAAATCTACAATCTAGTAAACATTATATACCAGCACTGACTACCCATGAACATGGGCCAGTAGTGGTAGGCTATACCTGCAATCGAACGCTTGTTCTTTTTTTTTTTTTACTTCCTCTGAAAACTGAGCCCTTGGAGCCTTCTCAGGTTTCAAATATGCTTCCCTTATTGAAACGAGGCATTGGTGTGCATCATTCTGGTCTGTTGCCCATTTTAAAGGAAGTGATTGAGATACTCTTCCAAGAAGGCCTCATCAAGGTTAGCATATATTACGAATCACATGACTTCTTTGATTGCTATTATTTCCTTGCCTCAAAACTAGCATATTGTTAGAAGTGTATCAACACTCAGCCTACTACTTTGTATTTGGAGCAATGATAGTTAAAAGCAGATGTTTTGATTTAAGTTTTGGGTTTTGCACTCTTGCTTGAAGCTAAAACTGTGTGCCTTAAAAGGTGAGGTGATAGTGCTTGGTCCACACCAAAGAACAGATATTCTGATCGTAGCTACTGTATTGTAGTTTCATGATGAAGATGGAGCTATTTTTCTTTGATTTGCAACCAATAAAATGGATATATTAGATTTTTATAATTCTATGCTTCTATGATCAATTGCATTGTAAAATTGGTCTAAATTTTATTATATTGTACTATGAAACGATGATTTGGAACTATTTATTTTATTTGGAATGAAAGTGATATTGTGTGTTGTGACTTCTAATTTCTTGCTGAGATTGAAATCTGGTGTTATAGTGTTTGTTTGCCACAGAAACATTCAGTATTGGATTGAACATGCCTGCAAAGACTGTTGTGTTTACCAATGTGAGAAAGTTTGACGGTGATCGATTCAGATGGTTGTCAAGTGGAGAGTACATCCAGATGAGTGGCCGCGCTGGTCGTCGAGGTATTGATCAGCGTGGTATCTGCATATTGATGGTAGATGAGAAAATGGAACCGTCAACGGCCAAAATGATGCTGAAAGGAAATGCTGATAGTTTGAACAGGTCTGTATCATGGATTCTTTGCTTCTACTGCCATCTGTAGAACATACTTATTATCCAGCCGGCTGAATGGTTTGAGTGGAAGGACCTGGACACAGGACTGAGACTGGGATTGGCAGTACCAGTCTAATGAGTCCACTTGGTTAACACTATGCTTAAGGCAGTCGGTAGCCAGATCAATCCTGATAACTCCTGTAGATAATGCCATCCATGAATGCTATGCCAGTTCCTTGCATCCCTTGAGTTAGCATATCAGCGCTTAAGTTCTCATTTGCTATTTTTCTCTGTTGCATTATCATGTTCCTTCTAGTTGTTTAAGTGCACATTTCCCCTATTCTGATAGCTCTCACATGATTATCCTCCTCTTGATTAGTGCCTTTCATTTGAGCTACAACATGTTGTTAAATCAAATGCGCTGTGAGGATGGTGATCCAGAAAAGCTTCTTCGGCATTCATTCTACCAGTTTCAAGCTGATCGAACTCTTCCTGATCTTGAGGTTTGTTGACATTGTCTATTGTCCTTTTCTTTTAAGTAGTGAGAACTTTATTTATCCTCTTGACTCTTGAGCATGATGGTTTCATAGTCACTATAAATATGTCACATGGTTATCGCAGAGGGCAACCGTGGACCACATTTACTTTACCTAGATGTTGCCTGTTTAAACTTGTATTATTAGACAGTTTTCCCCATACCAGCTCCACACTTTCTAACGAGAACATGATGCTCGATCCCACCAAGTGAGCAATCAATGATGAGGGGATTAGGCAAAAATAATCCTGCCCTCCTAATTCTATGAACTTATTCTATTGGGCACCCCATTGTAACACTCTAATACAATTTCACATTATGTCCTTTCCGTAGTCTCAATTTCTATGCTCCCCTCATAACTTAAAACAATCAATTACAATCGTATACTTAGGGCATGAACCATGAACGATGCGAGGAGAGGGAATAGTCACTATGGAAGGAAATTTGTTATATTTGCAGGCTGCCTCATCTTATCTGTCAGTTCATCCCGGATCCTTTTAGTCAATCTTGTAAAACATTTCTGTTAGCTTTCGGCCTGTGGCAACGTTATTTGAATCCTATCGATTCTTTTGTAAGGTTGTTCTACTATATATTTAATAATATAATTATTTCAGTAAGGGTCTTCCCTACTGTTCCCATTAAAAAAGAAAGAAAAAGAAATCCAATGCAGACCATCTTTTCCCCCAAATTTTAAAATGTTCGTTCCTCCCACAACCATTGTTATTACTTGCGTTGACCCATATGTGATATGGTTGCATGGTAAAAAAGGAAGATTTTCAGAATGACTACCCAAGCAGTGTTTGTCACGTTCCTGAGTGCGTCACAAATGCATACATGCGGTAACACTTCTGTTGGACATGTTTATCCAGGTAGCACCAGGCAGCCTGTATACCAGCCAGTATAGCAGTTTGTGCTGATAGACTGACTGTTGTCACCTAGTATATTGGTGCCTTTTAGTCAATAGTTCATCAAGCAAGCTAAGCACTTTTACCAACATAAAAACCCAGCCACAGTAGCATTATATCTTTCAGGAAACTTATCCTGGCACTCATCTGTTTGAATTATGTGCAGAAGCAAGTCAGGGAACTGGAATTAGAGAGAAATTCCATGGTTATTGAGGAAGAGGAGAGCTTGAAGGATTATTATGATCTCTTACAGCAACACAAAAATTTAAAGAAGGATGTCCGTGATATTGTACTTTCTCCAAAATATGTTCTACCTTTCTTGCAACCTGGAAGACTTGTTCGTGTTCAATACAGTACAGATGAGCAACCCACCTTCTCCATTGACGAAAATATCACATGGGGAGTTACGATAAACTTTGAAAAGGTGAAAACCCATGGTGAAGGTACAGGTACTAAACAGAAAAGCATCATCCAACTTTCTCGTGTGTTTTTTCTCTTTTGTTCGCGGGGTTGGCCCGAGTTGTTTGGCAGTGCAAGTCCACAATAGATTTCATAGTAAAACACTTTCAGGTGGATTTGGAACTCAACATTAGGCCCAAGCAGTATATATGCCAGCTGATCAATCACTGCTATAAAGTTCTAATATGTTATGATCATACATATTTTCCTATGAACTCACGCTCATGTCAATGAGCTTTGGTCAATTGTGACATATATTGTTACCTTGGCGGTATCATCTAGGCCTCTTACTCTTGGGGATGTATTGGCTTTCAGCCAAGTGCCTCTTCAGAGTTACACATAGGGCAGTAAAACCATGCTGATCTCAAGTGAGCTGAACATCGCTTGGACCAAAACTAAATAGACTAATTTATCTGTTTATGGCAAGCTTGTGATAAGAGCTTAAGGTTGGTCTGTTTCAGATCAACTATGTCAAGAGCTTAACTTGCTTCGTCAACCTGAATTGCAGAACTTTGGCAGCCTTTAGCCTGCCGTTGAATTGTAGAGCACTGTCTGACAGAAGTACAAGAGTTAGGGCCTCTTGTTTTGCAACTTCCCTTCATATATTTTTGACAAAGCTCATTTTCATGGATCTCAACTACTTGCAATTCCTACAGTGTCTTATTTTAATTCCTGAAATAGTTAGATTACTGATGTGATTCTAACTCTGCCTTTGAAGGCAGTTGTTTTACAACATTTAAAAGAAAAAAAAACACTGGAGAGCTGTTTTTAGCTATTTTTTCTCACCTGACTTTCAGTTTTTGTTCTTATAGACAGAAGGCCTGAGGATTGTGATTATACAGTTGATGTCCTCACCAGATGTTCTGTGAATAAGGACAATAGTGGAAAGAAGACAATGAATATTGTTCCGCTGAAAGACCGTGGAGAACCAATTGTGATTTCATTGCCACTTTCTCAGGTTACCTACTTTTCCCATTTCACTAGTTAACCTTTTATCTTCTAACCATTTTTGTCACATTGCAAAGCTGTCCTTTTCCTTTGTCTAATTCTGAATTGAACTGAATAAACAGATAGATGGACTAAGCAGCATTCGGATGTACATACCTAAGGATCTTTTGCCTGTAGAAGCCCGAGAAAACACCTTGAGGAAAGTTGAAGAAGTGATTTCCAGGTTTGCTAAAGATGGGGTTCCTCTATTGGATCCAGAGGAGGATATGAAAGTATGAAAAGCTAATACATGTCACTATTGTCAGGTTTCCTCTTTTTATGTAGTTCTAAGTTGTAAAAACTTTGTTCCTTTGTAGGTACAATCAAGCTCCTTTCGGAAAGCTAACAGAAGAATAGAAGCTCTCGAGAGCTTATTTGAAAAGCACGACATCCGTAATTCTCCACATATCCAACAAAAGCTGAAGGTCTTGCATGCTAAGCAAGAAATATCAACCAAAATGAAGTCCATCAAGAAAACAATGCGGTCCTCCACTGCTTTAGCCTTCAAAGATGAGTTCAAGGCCCGAAAACGGGTTCTTCGCAGGCTGGGGTAATGCATTCTTTGATACGCAAAATAAAGTTTGTGTTTTGAGTGTGCACTTATTTGGAACTTTTAAGATGAAGTGTCTAGTTAGTAGTTACATATCTAATGTTTGGCGTGAATGACATATCTCATGTTTCTGACAACAATTGCAAATCTTGGGTGAGTGTTTCCAGCCTGCCGAAGAACAAATTTATCATCATGCTACCTGGGCATCAAACGTGAACTTGCACAGGACACAATCAGTAGATTATTTCACCTAATTAGAAACATCATTCACTGGTAGCTCAAAAGGCTAACATCATCATGTGTTCTTGTCCAGATTGTCATGTCTGAAGCAGCCAGAATATTTAGGTGTATCTGGTAGATGTTGCTTCTACGAAATGTCATACTGCTAGTTTCCATGTGAACTTAGAAAGTTTTATTAATTAAATAAAAACAAATTCTTATCAGAGATTCAGAGTCTCTTCTTTCTTTCAGATATATTACAAGTGAGGATGTTGTGGAAGTGAAGGGCAAAGTGGCATGCGAGATTAGCACAGCTGATGAGCTAACATTGACAGAGCTTATGTTCAGTGGTGCTTTGAAGGATGTTACAGTGGAACAGATGGTGGCGCTGCTTTCTTGCTTTGTGTGGCAGGAAAAGCTTCGGGATGCCCCAAAACCAAGGGAGGAGCTTGATTTGCTCTTCTACCAGTTGCAGGAGACGGCAAGAAGGGTTGCTAACCTTCAGCTTGAATGCAAGGTACTTAATATTACTAAATCATCATATCAAATGTATATTAGCTTCAGAATTGGATCTTAATGCTGAAACCTACTGTTTTCCTCTTACTGATTACAGGTCCAAATTGACGTGGAAAATTTTGTGAATTCTTTCCGACCTGATATAATGGAAGCCGTGTATTCATGGGCCAGAGGGTCCAAATTCTATCAAATCATGGAGATGACCCAAGTATTTGAGGGCAGCTTGATCAGGGCCATCAGGAGGCTCGAGGAGGTTCTGCAACAGCTAATTCTGGCATCCAAGTCAATCGGGGAAACCCAATTAGAAGCAAAACTTGAGGAGGCTGTCAGTAAGATCAAGAGGGATATCGTGTTTGCAGCATCGTTATACTTGTAACAAGTCCTGGTGGCGCCATGGTTCATCAGAGCTCCGATGAACATAGTTGTCATGGTTTCGTCAGAGTTCTCATGGTTTCGTCCCGTATCGTTGACATGATCGAGCTGCCTGATTCACTGATAACGCAGAGCAGTGTCGTGGCAGAGAAAGTTTTGTTACGGTAGTTCACTTTGTAGCCTGTACAAGTATGTGCTGATTAAATCAGTTAGAATTTGTGCAAGGATCCAAATTTGTAGTCATTTTCTCGTCTATACAAATTATGGATGTACCGAAAACCTTATTTATCAAGTAAGTGAGCAGTTTCGGGGAATTTTTGTAACAGCTATATTTCACTTGAGATATCATGATGTCTGTTACGGGCTAGTGTCTAGTGTCTGAACTTTTGCTTGTCCTTTTGTAAGGTCTGATCTGTGTTGATTGGATAGCTCTCATCCGGTGATGTCGGGCAAGTTCGATCGATTGGTTGGTGTCCGTTCGTTAGGTTTGATGATGGGTCGTCTTGAGTCCGTGCAACGAGTTCTGGCCAGCTCGCGAGCTGGCTGGTTTATAATACAACCCAACTCAACAAAGCTAGTAACAGCACGATCCTAGCTAGAATAGGCTCAACTTAAGTCTACTAGTTTAGCCCATTAAGCTGCAACACTATCCTATCCACATAACAGCACACTGGCCTCCCCCTCCGGCCTCCACTCGACACCCTCCTCCCCCTCTGTGTTCGGCCTCCATCTGGGGCCCTCCCCCTCTGCTCTCCGGCCACCGCCTAGCGCCCTCTCACTTGACCTCCGCCTGGCGTCCTCTCCTTCCGCTTCCAGCCCAGCGCACTCCTGCGGTCCCAAGCCAACTCAAGAGTTAATAACGAGTCGAGCCAAACAGACATTTTTGCTCATTTGCTTAACGAGCCAAACCTAGTCTAGCCGAGCTCGATTCCTAAACAAACTTGACCGAGCTGGCTTGTTATCCACCCCTACCTACCACTAGCCCGTACCAACCGCCAGGAACTTCGCCACGTTGAAACCCAACCGACTTCATATAAGGAGGCTCATATATATCATCGGCACCACGCATATTTCACCATTAGGGAGTCAATCAGTCGAGGACGAAGGATCGATCAGCATTTGGGAGGAGTTCACTCACTCGTCCGGATCTTGGTGTTCCGCCAACCGGCCTTGTGTGTGTGTGTCTTAGGTTAGGCTAGGGTTGGGAAGATTCGTTCGTGTCTGAGTTGGTGTGTAATCCTTCGTTGTTGTCAATCGGCGACTCGATTTTTTTTTCACAGCTACCATTGGTAATCAGAGAGAAGTGTCTTTATTTTATTTGATTTTCAGAGTGTTTTTCTACTGTTTCCATCCCTTAAGCATGTGCGAGTAGTCCGATGCACATTCTACAAACACCGTTACTTTTGTTCCTGCACTCTCCCTTTTTTCCGTCGTTTAGTTTCTCCTCGTTCTTGTACTCATGTTGATACGCTACAACGCACTGACTGTTGTTGCCATGCGTGCCGCTTTATGCTGTTGGAGTCAGATTCTCGTTTCTAATCATGTCGCAATACGAAAATTGGAATATGGCTAGCTAGACTAGGCATACACACACAGTGCCAGTGGACACACTGAACAAAGAGGCTGAGGTAGAAATGGAAACATAAAGATGGAATATGACTAGGCTACCTACCCCCACTCATTAAGAACAATGTTCTATAAAATATCTGTAGCAGCGTATAAACTACTTTGCCGTATGGTGTTTGTTGTTTGACGAGATCAGTGGAGAAGTTCAGTTCGACCTCTGCTTCTCCTCCTTCGTGATCACAAACCAATCGGCAAACAAATTCCCCGTATCTCAGAAGCTTGCCTGTTTTAAATTGATTTCTAATGTCAGTTTCAAAGGGGGGGAACACACATTTGCGACTTTTTCCTCTCTAACTGTTGTTTAAAAAAACTCCCAAAGTAAGAAAGCTTATCTTTGATAATCTTAATTGTTGGAGTATGGAGCGGGCAGACAACATGTACATAAGCACTTGCTCCCATTTAGAAGCCAAATACAATTTGCCAGTACTGAAAACAACGTCATTTACGATCACAAGTGGTTGATTTCGCACCGGTTTGAGCTGAGCAAGTAGTATATATTCCCCTGGCTGGGTCATGGAAACGGAAGAATCCGACCCCCTGTTGCAACCAGGCGAAGCAGTGGCTCCATGACGAAGCAAAAGGGCAATGCAATGACAATGACACCAGTGCTCAAGCTATCGCTTTGTATCTCCCTTACCTTTCTGTCCTCGGAGAAGATCAACTCGACGGCGACGGCCACTTGTGCCACCTTTGATCAACACATGAAAATACGATCTCCTTTTGCTCACAAAGCGATCGATAATGGCGGCGATTAGACTTGTGAAACACCGCCATTTCCCATCTGAACACCATCAAATCTTTTTTTTTTCTTCGAATGACAACCGGCAAGAGAGTTGCATGTTATATTAATAGAGTAGGGCGGAACACGAGCCGCAAAGTACCATTTACATGTTTACTAGGGTCTTAATTACAGAAGATTGAAAAACTCCAAGCACTTGGCCCCCGTTAGGAACCAAGTTCTACCGTCCTCCTTGATTTTCGTTAGGACTTAGGAGTTCCACATGTGTGGTGGCTTTGTTGTTGAAGATTCTTGTATTTCGTTTCTTCCAGATTTCCCAGATAATGAGGACCACGATTGTGGTTGTGGTTTTCCTGGGGGAGCCTTTCGTTTCCGTAACGTTAGACCACCAGTCCAGGATGTTCATGCTAAGGGGCCAAAGGGATGGCTGTAGGCTGTCGTTGCCTAGCCAGTCCGCCATGTACTTCCAGATTCCAACAGAGAAGCGACATTGGGCGAAAAGATGTATAGCTGATTCGAGAGTGTGTCTACACAGAGGGCAAAAACGCTGATTTAGCCATCCCAGAGCTTCCAATCTATCTAAGGTCCAGAGCTTATTTTGGATTGCCTACCACGCGAAGAATTTGCACTGGGGGTTGGGGGGGGGGTGTTTCAAATTAATGTTTTGAAATTCGTTGCAATCGAACCCAGGAAATGTAAATTGTAGGCGGATTTTGACGAGTAGGTTCTTGTCAAGGTTGGCTTCCATGATATGTCGTCTGGGGTGGCTTGTGTCAGGTGGATTTGGTTAATTCTGGTCCAGAGTCCCACGAATCGTTGGATGTGATGGATTGTCAATCCCCCCCAAAAGATTTAAGTCTTGTATCCATCGTCTGTTCTGTAGCACCGAGGCCACTGTCTAGTGTTTCCTTTTTGAAATTTTGAAAATCTTGGGGGCTATATCTTTGGGTGCCTCTCCACCCAGCCAAGTCGAGTACCAAAAAATTGTCGTCTGGCCATCTCCGAGGGATATTCTAGTTGCCGCAGCAAAAATGCTTCGATCCGTTTCGTCACAAGGAATTTCCATACCTGCCCAAGGTTTGGATTGATCCTTCCATTTTTGCCACATCCAGCGAAGTCTGAGTGCCGAGGAGAATTACGGAAGGCTCAAGATGCCTAGGCCGCCCAGCTGAGTTGGGCGACACACTTTGGCCCAATTTATTTTACTCTTTCCACTTGTGGTGTTTGTGTGACCAGCCCATAGAAACCGTCGCTTGATTCGGTCCATAGCGCGAAGGACTTTCTTGGGAGTTTTAAAAACCGTAAGGTAATAAATAGGGATTGAGGTGAGGACGGATTTTACCAGGATGTGGAGCTGTGTACAAGCACATATTCCAAGGACCGTGTGACCAAACCAAGGCATGGATCGCCTCGGTAGCGTAGAGATGAGGAGGACGCTCAAGCTCAGGTCAGCCGTGGTGAGATCGTTCATGGTGGTCGCCATACGTACCACACTGTTCCATTCCATCCATGTATAATTGTGTTGCTACATCGCTAGCTACTTTTAATATGCTAAATTAGGTAGCAGGAAGTAGGCAAGCCCACTAGCTACAGTGCTAAGTTTTTGGCTAAAATGATACTATTTTGGAGTGACATAGCAAAAATTGCTCTCCGTGGCAGGTGGCCTGCTATACCTTGTGCGTGGCGAGCTGAAGACCCGCTGTAAACAGTGTTTTTAAGCCGTGCACGTTATTGTTTGTGCCATGCATGGCACTGTTTTGCATCCTGTGCACTCACTGCTGTGTACAGCTGCTCGTTGCGCTACACGCGTGCTCGGCTCCTGCACGTCCCTGAGGTACGGTAGGCAGGTGTCGTACCCTGGAGGCGTGGCAGCTGCGTGCAGGGCGTAGGGGGAGTGGTAGGTCGGTGCCACATGCTTAGGGTGCGGAAAACAACACATGTCGTATGCCGGCATGTTCACGATGTTATTTTTGTTATTTCAACGTTAAACAGTGCCAAAAGAGTCAAAAACTCCGCAAAGCTACCGTGTACCCATCTGCGAGCAGATTACGCCGCCATCTTATCTTGTGCTTCCTGCTCGGTGTTCACTCCAAGTGCAAATTTTAGCCTTCTGATGCGATGCGATTTAGTATCCAAAGGTCAAATCGATCATTGCAGCCTAGCTATTGGCCGTATTCTCTGAAATCACACCCGTCTTTTACAAGGAAAGTGAAGATCAACGGGCTGTGAAATTTCTCTTCTTTTTTTGGGTTGTTGGTGAACTGAGCCATGTAGGTTGCCTTGGCATGGCAGAGAGAAGGCGACAAATGGCACGGCGGATCAGCAGGTAAAGCGTCCATGGATCAGAAAAGGCGTCGTCGTCTACTCTACTCGATCCAACGCAGAGAAGAAAGATTCCTGGGCATCAACTAACATGGCAGCAACATTAGAGAGAGAAACCCCCATTACGATTAGATTCCTGAGCATCAACTAACATGGCAGCAACATTAGAGAAAGAGAAACCCCCCATTATGATTTACGACAACAGGCTTAACATTAGAGAAAGAGGAACCCCCGAATTTTCGTTATTTTTTTGCATTGTAGCTGACGTAGAAGCTTTGTTTTAATCTAGATCGCTATAATTCGAACCCACCATAATCAACGGTGTAGATCTTTCCTTTTATCTACCGATTAACGTAGAAATTTCTAGTTCTTAAGAGCGAACATGGTGATTTTTTTCTATCACTTTAATGATATAGTAGATGAGTAGATGAGTCTTTAGTGGGTGAACAGTGAAAGACCTCACAAGTCAAATATAAAAATGTGCATTCCATTTTGCCGTGCATGAATTTCGTAGGAAACAGAAGCAAATACGAACGGTGCGTAAAGGTGATGTAGCACATTGCAATATACTACACCATCACTGAGCAAACGCCATGGCACCTGAATTGAGCTTTGTTCTGTATGAAGTGGCTAGTTGATACTTGTTGCCAGCTTACAGTAGAGATCGAGCGGCCCAGCTCGCCAATTGAGCAGGGGAAAGAGGATCCATGCAAATGCTAGCTGCTCGCCTACTCAGCAGCTAGCTATTGCGATATACAAGACATGTCATATTGTCATAGCATTATTGGATCGATAGATTCGCCATTGGTGATTGCCGCTAGCTCCCTCGTCTGGTATGGCCGGGGAAAGCGAAAAAGAAGGGCCAAGGAAGGAATTTGTTCGGTCAGGAAGAGGAAAAAGAGCGGCCAAGGGCTGCTAATTAAGCCGGGCCACTGGTGTGGTCAAATTCAAAAGGCTCTGGAATGTCCGTACACGGCTACACGCTTACTGAAGGAAGACGAGAAAAACTTTGCAAAACCTAAGTGACCATCCACAGTGCTTACAGATCATATTGCCTCTAAGTTAGGGTCTACTCGTGGCCTCTTAAGCTTAGGGCGTGTACAATGGTATAGATGATTGTTGTTTGTAATACTCTTCATGTCATCTATAGATAAAATTAAAAATAATTCATACAATGCGTTGTCTTTAAGTTATGTATATATATAACTTCATAAGCTGAGACAACATAGATACAACAACAAAGCAATCATTTATAAAGGCTTTATAAACTATTTGTTGCATGCCAGATAATTTTATTCTCTCTCATTTACATCGTTAAAAATCTTACTAGCAAAAATTATAGACCGCTGATGTCACTCACTGTACATACCTTTAGCATAAATTCCTTTAATGTATAGTATTTTCAATAGCCCTCTAAGTGGGACTCGTAAATTAATTAATTAAAATAAATATAATTTATCTTTCCTTTTTTATTCTCTAACCTCTCTCTCTAGGAGGTTGGTTCAACAAGAGGCAACCGCTAGCTTGGAGGGTGCTGCCATTAGCGAATTTTGGACTCCTAGCTTGTAATTTCTAAAGTGCTGCAATTTCATTTTGAGCTAGCGCATTGCCGTCGGGACAGGACTCACCTCCCTCACATCCGCGAAGACCGACGGCCCCTTAGCGCATGTTGTTGCACCTTTTTCTTTTCTTTTCTTTTCTTTCTACTCTCCTCTTTTCTCTCTCCTCTAAGTTGCTGCGGCTTGGGGTGGCAACAACAAAGTTGCTGCCGTGTGGCATGGCAGCATGTTGCTGCTGCCGTGAGGCAGCTGCAAGCTTGATGTCGCTGCCTGTCTCCGACGGCAGTAGGTGGTCTGAGGAAGTTAAATCTGGAATTTCGTAGGTAAAAAGACTAATTTAGGAATTAAAGTGGCGTAAAGAGCCAAAAGTGTCCAGAACTCGCCATTAGCCTGCAGTGTTTGGAGCCAGACTCCCGAGCTCTCTCTCTCCTCTTATTAGCAACCAAAAATAATAATTTCGAGGACTGGTGGCATGTCTCATTTCATTTCACTTGGTTATGCCTAAGCTTATTATATGAAATTCTTGCATTCGAGTAATTTTACGTTTCCCTGCATTTTTACGCCCATCAATCCATCGTGCAGGAGACTACTGGATTCGCTGAATACATAAATTTTGGTAAAATTCTGCAAATACAACATGTCATCCGGAAAAAAATGCTTAAATGTTCCATGTATACGTACTAGACTATTTAGCAAGACAGGATTAAAAATAAAAAGGCGTGCCTTTTCAGATGTATCCGAAGACGCCTTCTTTCTCTCAATCAGCTCAAAAGCGACAACAAACTTAGAGGTTACCTCCAAACCTAGGCCGCTGCCATTTACCCTGCAATGTTTGGAGGCAGCCTCCTAGCCTCCTAAGGCCCTCCCTCCTCTTAGAGGCCAAAAAAGAATCACACTGTGCAGGAAGGAGGTTGGTCTCGGCCAACCTAGGTTGTGGCCTCATAGCATTTTAGAAAGAAAAAAAAAAATATAACAGTACGTATGCAGTCCACAACCAATCAATTTAGTTAAATCAGATCTATCTAGAAGGCTCACTGTTGCCGCTTGCTACTAGTTACGATACTACTCAGCGAGACAACGACTTCAATCGTATGGTGGCAGGCGACGGTGAAGCACGGAAGCAGCAAAAGTGGCGCTGGCCGCTGGTGCGTTGCGGGCTTGCCGCGGCCGGGCCCGGCTGCGACGACAAATGCGCAGCCGACGATCGGAGAGTTAAGTTTGTGCGCTGCGCAGAGTGTGTAGCCAGTAGTGAGTAGTGTGCTTTTGAATCTTATTGATGTTGCATTATCTTGGTTGATTGACTTTATTCTTCCTACAATCCTGAATTCTGCTGGTGGTAATTTGCTTTGATATTTGCCCAGCACCAGTCCTCTGAGAGATTTTGCTCAAGCTCCGTCACTGACACCACGAATACTCTAGCATATGATTATTATTATTATTTACTTGTGATGGTTATTTGCAAAATGTTCAAATTCACACGTAGACCAGACATGAATTTGAGCTACCTAAATCCTTCCATATATCAACATATCTTATGGAACGGAGAATTATATGGATTTAGACTGGAGTGAACTCTTGCGACAAAACCCGAGAACAAGTGAAGGCCTCCTTGGGTTGGGGGACCAAAAGCCCCCACACAGAGAGAAGAAGCGCGTCGTCTTTTCTCCGCGGACGGACGGACGGACGGACGGTGGCCGCGGGCTCCACCCTCAAATCTCTGCGTTTTTATAACCTCCCCTCTCGCGTTCTCGTTTTTTCTTCTTCTGCGCGCACACCAACCATTCCCTCTCCCCTCCTCGCCCGTCGTCGGCTGCTCGCTCCCGTCTCTCGCCCGCGCGCACCCGCCTCCAAACCCAAGCCTCGCGTCTCGCCTCACCGGCTCGGTTCGGTTCTGGATCCAGGCTCCTCGGCTTGACTCGCGCAGGTGAGGTTTCTTCCCAACCCGGTGGTGCTCTTTGGTACTCGGTAGTTTTCCCCGCGTTCGGCCGTTGGATGGATCGGTGGAGCCCTCGAGGTCTTCTGCGTTTCGCTGGCGCGTTGCGGGGGGTGGGTGCGCGCGGTCTCCTTAGCGTGTGGATTTCTTCGATATTTTCTCGGATCGGTTTCTTGTTTGCTTCGTGTAATCTGATGTGTATTACATTCGTAATACGTTCGGTTTTGCTGAAACGTTGGCACCAATCCCCTTCCGGTGCCGGAATAGAGAGCTTTGTCCGCCCTCTTTTGCTGCGTGTAAGTAATTGCCGGTTGATAAAGATCTCAAATTTTTTCGGGGCGCGATAGCTGATGTTTCGTTCAACTTTCTGTTGGTTGCGGACAGATCTATACCCAAGTTTTGCCGTCCGCGTTCCGATGGATTTTCTGCTCTAATTTGTTTGCTGTTTGTTGACGGTGTTCATGCTGTGCATGTGGAAATTTATTTTGTAATAGATTTGAAGTTACGTTGTTCTAGGTTCTTTGTTATTGTTTTCAATGCATCCCACACGAGTTCCATTTTTCTGATTAGTTTAATTTAGAGACAACTTTCGAGTCGAAAGTTTCTCTCTATCTACCCCCTTGCCAATGTTATCTGGAAATTCCACTTGATTTCAAATTTTCCATTCTGTGCGAGGCTGCGAGCTGCTTTTGCTATCTTAACTTGCAGTACAAATATGTTGGTGTTAAACCTCTTTCAAGAAGAACGTACTGAAAAACAAATAATCTGTAGACGTATGCGGAAAGATGCATCCTTGCGCTTGTTGGATAAAGTGTTTATTTAGTTGTACACTTGTACTTCACTGATGGATTTTTCTGCAAACGACAGATATAAAAGTAGCTATGTCAAATATCTACGGTGCAAGTTGTTTAGTGCGATCTGCACAGTGCCTGCAACATGCTGTAGACTGTAGTTGCCGATCTATCACGCCTTTGTACTGTTGTTTTTGGTGGTCATAGTCAAGGATCACATAACCGGTACCGGAGGCATTCCCCCCGCAGGGGGAGGGGGGGCGGGGGCGGAGACAGTAACCGGCCGGTTACCGGAAAAACCGGAAAAAATTCGGATGAATTCTGCATGAATTTGCTTAAAAACCAACCGAATTTCGAAAATTGAAATTCGAGCTTGCAAAACTCGGGAAACCCGGCCGGGATTTTGGATCCCGGATCCCCGCCGGTAAGCGGTTACCGGCCGTTTTTTCCCCTGGTCATAGTTACCCATCATTTTTACCAAACCCTTTTTCACGGTACTTATTAACCACATTTTATTATCTTTTTCGTATCACATAAGCAGAGCAGAGTAGAAGAAAATCATAGTTCAGGGTAAATACTTGCAGTTACTAGTTAGTATTTATCTGCTGCTGAGCACCACGATGAAACATTGCCTTATCATCTACTAACAGTTATGCCTGCATGATTAAAAAATTTGTTAATCCTGCAGTACTCTAAATTTTCTCATTGAATCAGTTAGCTAACACAAGTTGAGTTACAAAAATTCTCCCCGACACAAAAATGTGGACATCCAATTTTTGAGTTGAAATGTTCTTTTAATGATACAGGCCATTTATAATTTGTTCAATGGACTAGCTTGATACTCTTAACTCTTACCTGAAGCATGAAACCTGTCTCTCTCTCCACATTATTGTCGTTGCTAGTATTCACTATTTGTCCATTGGCATATGATTTATGTAGCGCTTAAATGACATAGCATTTCAGTTCTTGCTTGCTTTGTTCTGATCTACTATTGCTTGTTAACCGGCAGGTCCATTGGCTCGTCTAGAAACTGAAGCTCAGCTCAGAACTTCATCATTTTTCTTTTATACTTGAAAGTGGCGAGAAATGGATCGTGATGATATAGCTGGCTTTGTTAGTGGAGGTTGCAAAAAATTCTACTGAGACTTCTAACCCAGTAGATGATAATAGAGTTTTGATTTCCGGAAGTCAGGCAGCTGGTTCGGTTGACACTACTAGATGTTTCTTGATTGGAATGGACAAAGCTTCCCGAAACCTTGGGTTTGGTGGTAATATTAACTCCTTGAACAATCTTTGTCACCGGAGCACACTTCAGCAAGCAGCTGAATACAAAGATATTACCATTGACTCACTAGCATATTCCAGCTTTTTTAGTGCCAATCCAAGAGCACCGAAAAGGAAGTGGGTCGATATGGCTGGAGTTGAAGGTCCTGAAAATCCACTGCTCACCCTTGGTTTGAGCCATTCACCAAGCTCCTCTCACAACAGCAAGGTGAGCTCCGCCACAGCATGCACAATGTCTCCATCTTCAGTAAAAGAGACTGATGAGGAGTCATCAATGGATCTTGGTCTGAATTTCGAGCTTTTTCTTGGTCATGATACAACACTTTGTCACAAGAAATCACATGCTAGTGCTGAGCATGTGCCATCTGCTAGTGCTCCAAAACTGGATCTTCACTTGAGTTTATCCACTGGTTCACCTGAATCAGCTGTGACCAAGGCAAGTACTGCATCATTAAATGCTCAGGATGGCTTAGAGACAGTAGTGTTCAATTCAGTGCAAGATGTTGTAGGAAAAGGATCCGAACCCTCTACTTGGATTTTTGGGCATTCTATGGCTTCGTCATCATATGCTTCTGAAGCAACCTACACCTTTTCATTGGCAAAGATACCCGAAAAAGTTGATGATGCTATGGCTTCTCCAGATGTCTCATCAACCATTACAGCAAATTTGAAAAGCCCAGCTGCCTGTACTTCCGGGTTAACTAACCCCCCAAAACGCAACATCAGTACTAAATACTGTCAGTTCCCAGGATGTGAAAAAGGAGCAAGAGGGGCCTCTGGGCATTGTATAGCACATGGCGGTGGTAGGCGATGCCAGAAACCTGGTTGTCATAAGGGAGCTGAGGGAAGGACCATCTATTGCAAGGCTCATGGTGGAGGTAGGAGATGTCAATTTCTTGGTTGTACTAAGAGTGCTGAAGGTCGCACTGACCACTGCATAGTTCATGGTGGTGGTCGCCGTTGTAGTCAGGAAGGCTGTTCACGTGCTGCACGTGGCAAGTCTGGCCTGTGCATCAGGCATGGAGGCGGCAAGAGGTGCCAGAAGGAGAACTGCAAAAGAAGTGCAGAAGGTTATTCTGGCCTCTGCATCTCGCATGGCGGTGGAACGCGCTGTCAATTTCCAGAGTGCACCAAGGGTGCCCAGGGAAGCACAAAGTTCTGCAAGGCGCATGGTGGAGGAAAGCGCTGCACATTCTTGGGTTGCACCAAAGGAGCTGAAGGTAGCACTCCTTTCTGCAAGGGGCACGGTGGAGGTAAGCGCTGCTCATTTCAGGGCGGTGGTGTATGCCCAAAGAGTGTGCATGGTGGGACTCAGTATTGTATTGCTCACGGCGGTGGGAAGAGGTGCGCTATGTCAGGCTGTACCAAGAGTGCTAGAGGGAGGACAGAACACTGTGTACGCCATGGTGGTGGTAAGAGATGCAAGTTTGAGGGTTGTGAAAAAAGTGCGCAGGGGAGCACTGATTTTTGTAAGGCACATGGAGGAGGCAAACGCTGCTCTTGGGGCCAGGTGGGCTCAAGCTTTGGTGTGGGTGGGCCTCCATGTGATAAGTTTGCTCGGAGCAAGACCGGTCTTTGTGCAGCTCACAGTGCTTTAGCTGAGGACTATTGTGTTCATGGTGGTGGCTCATTGGATCCTGCAATCAAACAGTTCACGGCTGATGACCAACCTGATGAGATGGAAGCCGCTGCAGTGAAGGGAGATGTGAGCATGATGAACGACGACAACGAAGCTTTCCAGGGTTGGAATGACCCTGGCCTGAAGAATTCTGTTCATCCTTCTGTTCCGACGCAGCCTGGCACACATTCATTTCTGGAGGGCAGGGTCCACGGCCTTGGGCTGTTAGCTTTACTCTCTGGCAAAACTCATGGCGATGCCAGTATCTCTGAGAATGGTGCCTCGACTGCTTCTGCCATGCTCACTTGGATGTGAGGGAGGCGATTTTCAAGGATGAACCATTTGCTTTTGGTCTGTTCCCCGGATTTCATGCGGTGGCGGGGTGAAGCTAATGATGTCTCGCATTTCACCAAAATGGATTTCCTGATGCTTGGATTTGCATAAGAACTAACCCCATGTACTATAAATAAGGGGTAACCGATATAAAGTGTGGACTCGCTACATTTTCTTCGGTGCTATTGTAATCATGTTGTTAGTGTGGTTGTCTAGCGTGGTATTCCTTCTGTTCAAGAATATGTAATGTTTTGGATATCAACACGGTCTTCGGCATACAACTTTGATTATTACTTTTTATATGAATATGTTTATAAAATAATATAAAATTATTATATTATGAAAATATTTTTCATGACTTATCTAATGATACATTTTTTGCATGACCAATACAAATAGTTTTTTATATACTAGTGGCCAAAATTAAAGAAGTTTGACTGCACGTTATCTAAAACGTCGTATATTTCTGAAGGGAGGGAGTACCTTTTTGTCATATTTGTTTTCGTCGGCACTGTATTGTCTAAGATTACGAACGCAGAAATTTGATTTGCTTTGTGAAGTATTTTTTTCATTTTTCCTGACAAACTTTGTAAATTTGGTGTCTCAATGAAAAATCAGAAAAATCTGTTACTGTCAACAAGCTGGTTTCTTTCAGTTGTTTTCTCTGCAACAGTACTAATTGCTTTTGCTACTCTATCTTTACCATTGTGTGTGTGTATATATATATATATATATATATAATTTACCACTACAAGGGTTCCAACATTTTGAATTTTTTTATCACTAGTAATAGGAGATAAACCTGAAGTCGCTAAGGTCGCCGTCTCCGCTACCAGCACAAGGTCGCATTCCATTACTGCAAAAATTGATTTCCCTTGTGGATCGTTCTCCTGGCTTTTGGTTGTCTATGGCCCTCCAGATGATGCCCTCAAAGTCGAGTTCCTCCAGGAACTAAGGGATATCAGTGCATCCCTCGCTGGTCCTTGTATTTTGTTAGGCGATTTCAACCTCATTCTCCAAGCGGCAGACAAAAGCAATGCCCGCTTGAACAGGCGGCAAATGGGTAGCTTCAGGTGGGTAATTGATGATCTTATGCTAAAAGAGATTCATCTGAATGGTAGAGCTTTTACTTGGACTAACGCGAGGGAAAGACCCACCTTGGAGTGCATCGATAGGGTCTTCGTATTGACAGCTTGGGAAGCTCTGTTCCCAGACTGTTTCCTCCGCGCATTACCGTCAACAGCCTCAGACAATTGTCCATTGCTCCTGTCCACGTCGTTCATCTTCGCTACCTCCAAGAGATTCCGCTTTGAGGCATTCTGGTTCAAACTAGTCGGGTTTCAAGAGGCGGCGAAAGTGGCGTGGCGCTGTGATATCGCCATCTGAGACCCACTCCGCCACTTGGATGTGCTCTTCAAAGCCACATCCAAGGCCTTGCAAAGTTGGAGCCAATGCCATTGCGGCAATGTGCGCCAGCAAATCAGGATGGCAAATGAGCTCTTATGGCGGTTTGACCTTGCAGAAGAAAAACGGATGATATCACCTTGGGAGCGTTGGCTCCAGTCGACGCTCAAGATGAAGCTTCTTGGCCTTTGTTCTTTTGAGCGCACAATAGCACGACAACGGTCGCGTATCCGTTGGCTGCGAGAAGGAGACGCTAACATGCACTTCTTCCACCTACATGCCAACCACTCCAAGCGTCACAATTCCATCTCCAAGGTCAAAGTCGATGAGGAATGGATTGAGGGGCAGTCCCAAATACAGGAGGCGTTCAACTTGCATTTCATCAACCTCATTGGAAAGCTGGCCTTCCGTGCTCACACTCTGGACTTGGAGTTCCTTAACGTCCCTTCCATCGACCTTTTGGTGTTAGATGCTACCTTCTCTGAGCAAGAGGTGTGGGAAGCCATCAAAGACCTTCCGCCAGGAAGGATGCCGGGCCCAGACGATTTCACCAATAATTTCTACCAACGTTGTTGGGATTTCATAAAGCTCGACGTGATGGCGGCTTTTCATCGCCTTGATCGCATGGCTGGGGGTAGTTTCGGGCTACTCAATCAAGCTTTACTTACTCTTCTGCCTAAGAGGCCGGATGCCGAAGAAGCCCGTGATTTTCGCCCTATAAGTCTGCTGCACAACTTTGCTAAGCTTTTCTCCAAATTCCTCGCTAGGAGGCTAGCCCC
The DNA here is from genome assembly GCA_036346255.1 of Ampelocalamus luodianensis. NCBI lineage: Eukaryota > Viridiplantae > Streptophyta > Magnoliopsida > Poales > Poaceae > Ampelocalamus > Ampelocalamus luodianensis. The sequence continues at coordinate 1,064,771 of CM070626.1, forward strand.
GCATCTCGCCAAGGTCGTTTCGCCTAACAGGTCAACTTTCACCAAATCGAGATCGATTCAATACAGCTTCTTTCCGGTGAGACAGTCCGTGCATCTCCTTCACCAGCAAAAGAGAGCAGCTTTCCTGTTCAAGCTAGATATTGCACAGGCTTTTGATTCCGTGTCTTGGCTTCCTGTTAGAGGTGCTTACATGCAAAGGGTTTGGGCCAAAGTGGCGTGAGTGGCTAAGCATCATGTTCAGATTAGCCTCCACTAGGGTTCTCATTAACGGTATCCCAGGTCGACCAATTTCGCATGGTCGGTGGCTGTATCAGGGTGATCCATTGTCGCCCATGTTGTTCATCATCGCCATGGATGTCCTGGACAACCTCCTCGTGGTGGCTGAATATGCTTCCTTGCTTCATCTGGATGGTGGCCCACGAGGCATACCACACCGGTTGTCCCTTTACGCCGATGATGCGTCAATCTTCCTCACTCAGTCGCTTCTGATCTGCACGTCATCAAGCAGATCCTGCATCTATTCGGTGAGGTGTCGGGCTTGCAAACCAACCTCGCCAAGAGTTCCATTTTGCCAATTCGGTGCAACACTGAAGAAGTGCAGCTCATTGCCAATGAATTGACATGCGCAGTTTCAGATTTCCCATGCAAATATCTTGGGCTACCACTGCCCTTGAGATGACCATCAAGAGCAGATTTTCAACCTCTAATCGACAAGGTAGCAAACCGTCTACAAGCTTGGCAAGCAGGCTTGCTGTCCCAAGGAGGGTGATTAGTGTTGGTCAGGTCGGTGCTGACATCCATCCTAGTGTATAGCTTCATGACTCTTAACCCATCCCTCGCGGTCATCAAAGAATTTGATGAAAAGGAGAAGAGTTTTCCTTTGGAAAGGTCACTATCTTGTCGCCTGGCCGTCCGTCTGTCGACACCTCCAGTATGGAGGACTGGGCTTACACAATCTGCATGTTCTAGGCAAGGCCCTCCGACTACGCTGACTTTGGCTGCAAAGGACATGGCCGACACGACCTTGGAAGGGCCTGTTGGCGCGAGCTGGACGCGTTGAGGAAGACATGTTCAATGCATCGCTCACCGTGCAACTTGGCAACGACGTTAACACATTGTTCTGATCGGATCGTTGGCTCAGTGGTCGTAGCATCCCCTCCCTCTACCCGCACTTGGCAAAGGCGATCCCCACACGCATGCGGAAAACTAGATCGGTCACCCAAGCTCTTCACAACAACAGCTGGATCTCGGATATCAGGGAGTCGGGCCCTCACTGCATCAGTGAGATATTGCGGCTTTGGGGAGCTTTGCAATTCATTAACCACTATGAGAGCCAACAAGATAGGATCACTTGGCGTTGGGAAGCCTTGGGATTTTATTCCTCCAAGTCGCCCTACAAGGCATTCTTCTTGGGCTCGAGCGGTTTCCCAAGCGCGGAGGCTATCTGGCGTTCGTGGGCTCCTCTGAAGTTCAAATTTTTCGTGTGGTTAGTAGTCCATCGTCGTTGTTGGATGACGGATCGCCTTCAGCGCCATGGACTTTCAAACCAAGGAGCCTGTGTTTTCTGCGGTCACTTCCAAGAGACTATTGACCACCTCCTCGTTGGCTGCGCCATAACCTCTCAGGTCCGAGCGCACTTCCTCACGCGCATGGTTTGCTAGGAGCTATTCCGGTTGGGCAGCTTTCTTTCCAGCAATACTAGCTATCCGCTCGATGTGTCCTATCTCCTCAAGCAAGAAAGGTTCTGGACTCCTACGCCATTCTTATTTCTTGGATGCTTTGGAAGGAGCAGAACAGTAGGGCATTCAAGAACGAGACGAGTTCCTTACACCTTCTGGTACAGTGGATTCACGATGAGCACCGCTATTGGCGCATGGCGGATGCTAGCGGTCGGGAGGCGCTGTTCACCGGGAGTAGTTCCCCTTAGATCGTTTTGTTTTGTGTTTGTTCTTGTTCCGGTTTTGTTCTTGTTCTTGCTTCTGTTTCATTTGCTTTTTTCCCTAGAGTTTCTGTTTGGCCCGTCGGGGTTCAAATCCTTGTAACTCCGTTCTTCTTAATGGAATAATGTGCAAGGCTTTTGCGCGTTCTTGAAAAACCTGAAGTTTAACTCCAACGAAGGGGTAAGCGGGAAATGGATCCTTTCCATTGAAATTGATCATTTTCATTGAAAATTTCAATGCAGAGGGTCTACACTGCTCTGTATTAGAAAGCGGTCTCCATCGTTTGATCAAAAATCAAAGGGTTAGATCAATAACTATGTTGTTTGCTACAGTAAAATTGGTGTGGCATTTCTATCTGTGCTACAGTGCTCTGCAGCAGAGGATCCGGATCCGGTAAGCGTGCAAATGGACTGTCTTTGGAGGGGAGCAGAGCAGGTAACGGAGGCTTCTCGTGTCAAGTCGTCGAGGCTTGAGAGTGACCTGGAGGAAAAGGCCAATATCTGCGCCTCTTTTATCTGCAACCGTATGTGCTCCTCTGCAGTCTCCACGAGTAGATCGTGACACCAACAACTTGCCTACTTTACAATTCGGTCTTGCTTTCGTTTCAGAAAAAAAAAATGGAGAGGAGGGGACGAGAACATGACACAAGTGCTCTCTGTCCGCTTACAAATTGTACGGTTAATTTTCTTGTGAGACTTCTTAACAGTCGGTGCAAAAGTTAAATGGGAATCTACTTGGCTTTTATTCGCGGTGTGACTGTCCATGTACGCTGCAATTGCAAATGTATAGCTACCTTCTTGCCCTGCTTTTCGATGAAATATATGGCCACCTTATGTTGAGCAGTGCAGCATCGATGATGAGTTTGTTCCAACATCGCTGTATATGTTGCCTGTTCTAACCTCGTTATTTTGGCAACAGGAATACTGAGTATACTGGCTGCTGAGGTTGGTGGAGTGACGGGTGAACAAACAATGTTGGTACTTGCTTGGCATCAGTGAGAAAATGATGGACACATGACATCAAGTACTTAAAGGACATTGAATGAAACTGACAGACGATGTAGAAATATGCCATCCTCAAGCTCTAATTCTTCAGTAACACACATAAACCTCGAGAGAAGGTTGCCAATTGCCATGCCTGGAATCTCGTGAATCGTTAGTGTGGGTATTTTCGGCCCAAAAATGAGAGAAGCTAGCCGAATCCTGAGCGTAAGCATTCAATGCAATGCTGCCACTACCCATTTTCTTCTTTCTTTCTAAAATGGCACTGTAGCTACAAAAATAGCACGACGAACGAAATGGCGCGCGAAAACAGTGCACCCATTCGGCCGCAGTGCCTGTTTTCCGGCCTGCCGCGTACCTTGGTTTTCCCACGTCACCTCGTTCGTGGTAGGATGCATCGCTAGTAAGCAAAGCCGGGGTCTTTATGAACAGAAGAGCTGAACGCTGCTGCACCCACTGTCTGTGCGAGCTGGAACCGGTCCGGACAAGTTTGAATTCTCTCGGACAGCCGAGCGAATGACCGAATTCCCTTGCCAGAGCTGGGACCGACGGTAGAAAACGCAACACGGTACGAAACGATCACAGGCAGGAGCGGGCAGCGTCGAATGACTGCAACCTGGCGTGTCAGCACCTAGAAACTGCCTCGTCAACTGCTCTGCTACCCCTCCACCTCGTTATCCAGACGCAACTGCTGCCACTACCCATTTTCTTCTTTCTTTCTAAAATGGCACTGTAGCTACAAAAATAGCACGACGAACGAAATGGCGCGCGAAAACAGTGCACCCATTCGGCCGCAGTGCCTGTTTTCCGGCCTGCCGCGTACGGTTGGCCTACCACATCGTTTTTGTGAGCAGGTCGATGTCGGCGAATGAGTATCTAACCAAGTTTAACACCTTGCTCGTCACGCCCCAATGATGTAAAGATGAAGAAGAGAAAATCGACCGCTTTGTGGAGGGAATGCGTGAAGACATGAGAGGACACTTATCCTCCATGATTACCTAGCTTCCAGCAGATTAGTTAATGCTATTTTTGACGTTTCCCTTGGCAAAGCTTGGACCGACGGTAGATAACGCAACACGGCACCAAACGATCACAGGCAGATGAATGATTGCAACCGGGCGTGTGTCATCAACCAGAAACTGCCCCGTCAACTGCTCTGCTACCTGTCCACCTCGTTACCCAGACGCTGCTGCTACCGTTTTTCCCCCATAAAATGGCACTGCAGCTACGAAAATGGCACGAAATAGCAAAATAGCCCATCGCCAAGGAAATAGCGCGCGAAAACACCGAGCCAGCCCGAAAAACCGTGCACCCATTCGGCCGCGGTGCCTGTTTTCCTGCCTGCCGTGTACGGTTGGCCTACCATAGCGCTTTTGTACCGTAAATGTGTCATTTTTTACGTTTAATCCGAAGGGGTACATTTGCTGTTCGGTTAGAAAAGAAAAAACAAAGCACAGCTGAACTTTTTTATTAATGGATTAATTACACGTTTCATCCCTCAACTATACCCGATGATTAATTTTTATCCCTTAACTTAAATACCAGATATAACAACCCTCCAAATATCAATACCGGACAAAAGAAGTCCATCCGTGCGTTCGAGAGCGGTTTGGTCTGACGTGGCATCCACACTGGCCTGATGATCGTTTTGAATGGGTGAGTTGTACATGCTGGTTCGCTGCAGCCCTCCGGGACCCCCGCATTCGCGCCCCTCCTCCGCACCGCCACAATCTCCAACGCTGTCGCGGCCTCCACCGCCGCCGTCAACCACGACCGCCCCGCCCTATCTGCGCTCCTCTCTCTCTGGGCTCCGGCTTCCCACGCCTTCCGCCTCCCCACCGGCCCCGCCACCTTCTCCCTAGAAGACGCGATCCTCCTCGCTGACCTGTCCCCCTCCGGCGCCCCGCTGGACCAGCAGCTCACTCCTGAGGAGGACGACCTCCGCATCCGCCTGGTCGTAGAGAAGGAGAAGATCAAGGAGCTCCCCGCCTGGTTTGGACAAGGAGCAGGTTTACATGTACAGTTCACCCATTCACAACGATCATCAAGCCAGCGTGGATGCCACGTCGGACCAAACCGCTCTCGAACGCACGGAGGGACTTCTATTGTCCAGTATTGATACTTAGAGGGTTGTTATATCTGGTATTTAAGTTGAGGAATGAAAATTAATCATCCGGTATAGTTGAAGGACGAAACATGTACTTAATCCTTTATTAATTTAACCCTTTTACTTTATTTTTATTGTTAACCCCCGTAAACTTTATTTCTAATTCTGATATTTTTTACCACGCATGACAAAATAATATTGTTACGCTATAGTATTACCAAACAACACTATTACACCACTAATGGTAGGGTGACAAGAGCTTAACAAGATACGAGCTGACGTGACAGTATTGTTCTGTCATGCCATGGGTGGTGATATGGCCAAAGATATTAGAATTAGAAATAAAGTTTACGAGGATTAACAGTAAAATAAAATTAAAAAAGTTAATTAATAAAAAAAAATTAAGCCCAAAAAAGCTGCTATCGCGCCGTGCCCACCCGCATATTCATATCACACGTCACCAATCGCATCATCGGCCGTCCGCACGGGCCGCCGACCCGTCGTCTCCACGCGCAAACCAAATACGAGACGACCGCACGGGCAAAAGGGTGGTAAAGTCATGGTCGCCTCCTCCTCCTACCCGCGGCCCGGCTCTGCGCCCCCTCAGCTCGCTCCACTACGAGTCCGAAGCTGGCCGAGGCCAACGCCCCCCCGCCTCCGCATCAAACCCCTTGGGGAAAACCAAAAACCCAACCATGGGCGCCCGCGCCTCCCGCCACCGCCAATCGCAGGACCACCAAAACTCACAGCCCAAGCACCCAAACCGGCCGAAACCCAAAGGTCCCAAGCACAAGCACCAATCCCAGCCGTCGCCGCCGCTGCTGCAACAGCAGCCGCCGCTTCAGGCGGAGGCGGAGGCGGGCGCGGGGATGGGGCACGTGCTGGGGCGGCCGATGGAGGACGTCCGCGCGACCTACACCTTCGGCCGCGAGCTGGGGCGGGGCCAGTTCGGGGTCACCTACCTGGCGTCGCACAAGGCCACGGGCCGCCGCTACGCCTGCAAGTCCATCGCCGCGCGGAAGCTCGCGCACAAGGACGACGTCGAGGACGTGCGCCGGGAGGTGCACATCATGCACCACCTCACGGGCCACCGCAACATCGTCGAGCTGCGGGGCGCCTACGAGGACCGCCACTCAGTCAACCTCGTCATGGAGCTCTGCGAGGGAGGGGAGCTCTTCGACCGGATCATCGCCAGGGGCCACTACTCCGAGCGCGCCGCCGCCGCGCTCTGCAGGGAGATCGTCTCCGTCGTCCACAGCTGCCACTCCATGGGGGTCATGCACAGGGACCTCAAGCCTGAAAACTTCCTCTTCCTCAACAAGAGGGAGGACTCGCCGCTCAAAGCCACCGATTTTGGCCTCTCCGTCTTCTTCAAGCCCGGTACGGTGCTCGGTCCTCCTCCTCTGTCGATTCACTCATCCACTGTTTCTACTTTCTAGTGTTAATTCCTGTACTGGCTCTCTCCTAATCTGTTCAATAATCCTTTGCGCTGTTTTTTTGTGTTTATTGTTTTCTTGTAACGTTTCTGTTTTGTTTGCATGTTTGACTGCAGTCATGACGCATTGATTGTTTCCGTTTTGTTTTGCATGGCTGAATTGGCCGTCATGAGCATTGATGGCGCTAATTGCTGGGTCATGGGATTGTGGCGCAATGAAGTGCTCGGTCTACAGTTACTTCTTTCTTGGTGAATAAAAGCAACGAAAAAACAGAAAATTCTGTGTGTTGCAGTTTTGAGCAGCACCAAAAAACGTCTCGTGAGTTCATCTTCGTCTTTGGCGTTCCAGTGTGCTCGTGTGTGTCCAGGCATTCACGTGCGTAGATCGGTCCCGGTGCCAACAATTTGGTTTCAGAGCTTAGGTTGCCATTCACGTGCGTAGATCGGTCCCGGTGCCAACAATTTGGTTTCAGAGCTTAGGTTGTGATTGTCCAAGATCATGATGCGGGACAAGTCGTTGGGAAGCAGCGGCACCCATGACGGTGCGACGTCGACGGCGCTGGCGAGGGCGCCGGTATGGAAGGGAGTTATGACCCTCTAATACCCCATGCTCACGGAGGGCAATTACGGGTTGTGGGCGGTGAAGATGAAGATCATCATGCGAGCGCAAGGAGTATGGACGGCAGTGGAGTGCGAATAATTGGTCGATGAGAAGAAGTTCCAGATAACTCTCGCCGCCATAGTCCAAGCCATGCCGGAGGCCATTGTAATGGCCATATCCAAGAAGGAGACGACAAAGGAGGCTTGGCACGCTCTCAAGGAGATGCGCGTTGGCAAAGACTGTGTCAAGAAGGCGCACATTCAAACTCTCAAGAGGGAGTTTGAGCATATCTACATGGGGGACTCGGAGACAATCATTGAGTTCGCCTTGAAACTCACCACCATGGTCAACGAGATGCGTGCTCTTGGTACTAAGGTGGAGGAGAGCGCCATCGTGGAGAAACTCCTACGCTCTGTCCCCGACAAATTCCTACCCATTATCGACACCATTGAGCAACGAGGCGATGTATCGGTGATGGAGGCCGTTAGATGCTTGAGGGCGTACGAGTAGAGCTTGAAGGGGCGGCAGCGCGAGGAAGAAGGTGAGCACTCCCTGTTGATCGCATTATTTCACGCTGCGAGCACGCGAGTGGGAGGCCAAAACCGCCGCCGAGAAGAGGAGCGGCGCGCTGGCTCGTCGCTCTGTCCGTGAGATCGCCATCCACCGAGCACAAAGAAGAATGGTGGGCGCGATGGTGGCCATGGCCAAGACGGCGACAAGAAGAAGCATCAAACGCGGAAAGTTTACTTTATTGGAATTCTTTGCTAAGTCTACACGTGAAGCATACCAGGAGTTAAAGATTTTTATTCGTGTACACAAAAGTGTATCAAACAAGTCGTGATTTTTGCTAGGTTTACACAGATCAGTACCAGCAATTTTCAGGTTTTATTCCTCATGACGACTTTGAAGTATGATCTTCCACTCTGGATCGTGACACAAGATTTTCACGTGGCAAGTCAAGATGAGAGCCGTGTTGGCACGGATGGATTTGGATGATGCATTGGAAGGTTTTGCAAAGAACCTACCGCATGGACCGCAGATGACAAGCGTAAAGACCGTAAGGCTTTATCTCAGATTCACCTTCATCTATCTAATAATATTTTACAGGATGTTTTGAAGGAGAAGACAACTGATGCATTATGGCTGAAACTGGAAAAACTTTGCATGACAAAGGATCTCACCAGTAAGATGCATCTCAAGCGAAGTTGTACTCTCATAAATTGCATGAAGAAGAATCGTGCTTGATCATCTTTCAACGTTTAAGGAGATAGTTGCCGACCTAGAGTCGATGGAGGTAAAATATGAGGATGAGGATTTGGGTCTTATTCTTTTGTGTTCACTGCCTAGTTCATTTTCAAATTTCAGAGATACCATATTATATAGTAGAGACACTCTCACTCTTAATGAAGTTTATGAAGCTTTGCATGCTAAGGAAAAGATGAAACAGATGGTACCTTCTGAAAATTCAAGCTCGAAAGGAGATGGCTTGTTTATTCGTGGCAGGCAAAAGGAAAAGAACTCAAACAATGGATTTCGAGGTAAAAGTCCGAACAGCTACAAGAACCGGTCGAAATCTAGAGGCAAGTATAAGTCGTGCAAATATTGCAAGAAAAGTGGGCACGACATCTCTGAATGTCGAAGCTCGAATAAAGAAAAGAGAACTGGTCATTATAAGCAAAAGGTAAACCGATGATGAAGGTAAAGCTTCTCTTGTTGTCGATGATAGTCCTAATGGAGAAATCCTTGTTGCCTTCTTTGGATGTGCTAAGACCAATGATGAATGGATTCTTGATTCTCGCTGTACCTTTCATATGTGTCATAATAAGGATTGGTTTGCCACCTATGAACTGTTGAAGGTGGTTCTGTGTTGATGGGTGATAATTCATCTTGTAAGGTTGCGAGAATTGGTTCAATTCAGATCAAGATGTTTGATGGTATTGTCGTAACTTTGACAGATGTGAGACACATTCCGCATTTGAAAAGAAACCTCATCTCTTTGAGTACTCTTGATACTAAAGGGTACAAGTATTCGTGAAGGTGGAGTTTTAAAGGTATCAAAAGGCTCTCTTATTGTGATGAAAGTCGATATTAAATCGCCAATTTGTACCATCTCGCGAGGTACTACAATATCGTAATGTTGCTGTAATTTCAAGTTCATTATCCGATTCGATGCTACTAATCTTTGGCATATGCGTCTTGGGCATATGAGTGAACTTGGTTTAGCGAGAATTGAGTAAGAGAGGACTTCTTGATGGATATAGCATCACAAGTTGAAATTTTGTGAGCATTGCGTGTTTGGAAAACACAAGAGGGTGAGATTTAATACCTCGCTCATACTACGAAGGTATTTTAGATTATGTGCATTCGATTTATGGGGCCATCTCGTAAGACATCTCTAGGAGGTGCTCGTTATATGTTAACAATTATTGATGATTATTCTAGAAGAGTGTGGCCTTATTTCTTGAAGTATAAGTCGAAGCATTTTCAGATTTAAAGAGTGGAAGACTATGATTGAAAGGCAAACTAAAAGAAGGTAAAGAAACTCGTGACCGATAATGGGATGGAATTGCTCGATGAATTTGAATCATATTGCAAAGTCAAGGCATTGTTAGGCATTACACTGTTCTGGTACTCCTCAACAAAACGGTGTAGCTGAGCGTATGAACAGAACCATCATTTCCAAGGCCCGTTGCATGTTGTCTAATGCGAGTTTGCATAGGCGTTTTTGAAATTTGGCGCTTCCATCGCTTGCTATCTCATTAATCGGTCACCCAATATTGCAATTGAAAAGAAGACTCCAATTGAGGTATGGTCCGTTCCCAAAGAAATTATTCGACTGAGAGTTTTTGGTTGTACCGCTTATGCTCATGTTGATAATGGAAAATTAGAGCCTAGAGCTATTAAGTGCATCTTTCTTGGTTATAAACCGTGTTAAAGGATATAAGTTGTGGAATCTGAAACAAGGAAGGTTGTGATTAGCGTAAATGTTGTCTTTAATGAATCTGCTATGCTTCGATAAACCGCCTACTAACGCCTCTGTTGAGAGTAAGCGAGAATTCAAGTGTTCAAATGGAGCACTGCTGGTTCAGTGGAACACATCGATAAAGAGAATACCATTGTTCATGATGCACCTATTGTTGAGCAGCCACCACAACGGTCTATTGCGCTTAATGTGCCTAGAGAGAGATTAATCCACCGTGAGGTTGATTGAAGAAGCTAACATTGTTGCTTATGCTTTAAGTGTAGCGTAAGAAATTGAAGGTAATGCGTAACCTTCATCATACTCGAGGCTATTAGCTCCACTGATTGTAAGAAGTGGATAATCGCTATGCATGATGAGATGGAGTCACTTGAAAAGAATAACACTTGGGAATTAGTGAAATTGCCAAAGGAGAAGAAGCCTGTTCGTTGCAAGTGGATTTTCAAAAGAAAAGAAGGTATTTCTTCTCTTGAACCGACAAGGTATAAAGCAAGGTTGGTTGCTAAAGGCTATAGTCAAATTCGTGTATTGATTTTAATGATGTCTTTTCCCGGTTGTGAAGCATAGTTCTATTCGCACTTTACTCGATATTGTTGCTATGCATGATTATGAACTTGAGCAATTAGATGTTAAACCGCATTCTTACATGGGGAGTTGGAAGAAGACATTTATATGGACCAACTCAAGGTTTTGTTATTCTGAAAAGAACACCTTGTTTGTAGATTAAAGAAATCTCTTTATGGTTTGAAGCAATCTCTAGGCAATGGTACAAGAGATTTGACTCTTTTATGCTCTCTCATAATTTTAAGCGGTCTGATTATGATAGTCGTGTCTATTTAAAGACTATTAATGGTTCAACCATTTATTTGCTTCTCTATGTTGATGATATGTTGATTCTCGCAAAAGATAAGTCGAAATAGCAAACCGAAAGCACAATTGAGTAATGAATTTGAGATGAAGGACCTAGGTGCAAAGAAAGAAAATTCTGCATGGAGATTATTAGAGAGAAAATCGCAAGTTATACCTTAGTCAAAAAGGTTATATTGAGAAAGTCCTTCGTCGCTTTAATATGCATGATGCAAAACCGTTGAGTACTCCATTAGCTTCGCATTTGATTATCTTGACTTTATGTCCAAGTCGATTATGATATTGAGTACATGTCTAGAATTCCATATTCCAAGTATAGATTGGTTCTCTTATGTATGCCATGATTTGTTCTCGTCTGATTTATCTCATGCAATCGAGTGTTGTCAGTAGATATATGGCTAATCCTCGAAAAGAGAAGTCAAAGATCCAATGTTTCAATTGTCGGAAGTTCGGCCATTTTGCGTTCGAGTGTGATGAGCCGAAGAAAGAACGAGCGTATCTCACCAACGCCCAAGAGGACGACGAGCCGGCTCTCCTAATGGCTATGGCATGCAAGCATGCCGCGGATGTCGTTATGCTAAAGGAGGAGAAGAGCGGGAGGGCGCTGGACGATCTGTCCGCCGCTCTCTCTGATGTGCTTATGGAGGCAAAGCGGGTCAATCTTTGGCCCTCCGAGGCACAGGCCGAGTCGGAGGCCGCCAAAGCCGAGTCCGAGCGGCTTTGTGGGGAATTGGCTGCTGCCGAGGCAAGGCTGCGCGCTGTGTTTGACAAGAATGACCGGTGCAAGCTGGACGTTGAGAAGTCGACGCCTGAGGTGAACCGGGCGATGCGCAGCACGATGTGCGGCGGCTGCGGGAGCCCCGCCATGCTTGGGGAGGTGTCCCTGGAGCAGCAGCACCTGCGCATTGAGAATGTGCGGCTCAAGGACGAACTCAACCGCGTCGGTGCCCTTGCCACTATGTTCCTCGGCAAGAACGTGTCCCTCCTGTCGCCGCTTGAGCTGCAGCCATTCCTATCGTTGCCCATGCCAAGCTCGCCCCTGGAGCTAGCAGTCGGAGGCATTGGTGGCATAGGGTCTATGTTGCCTACCCTGCCTGATGCTATGCCAATGAGTGAGTTTGCTGGGGGCGTGTCAAGCCCGATGGGCACGGTGATCACACTCGCACGGGCAATTGGGTTTGCTCTACCATCAATGGTGGGCAATATTGATAGATCCTTGTTCTTGGAGCAGAGGAACATCAAGCTTATGTTGGGAGCCGGGGAGATGAATCCCGTTTGGTACCTTGACCCAGGCGCATCTAATCACATGACCGGGTGCCGTGAGTTGTTCTCCGACCTGGACATGTCGGTTCGGGGTTCAATGAGATTTGGCGATGGATCTTACGTGGAAATCAACGGCAGTGGCGTGGTGCCGTTCAAGTGCCAAACTGGTGAGCACAAAGTCTTAGCTGATGTTTATTACATATCTAAGTTAAGGAGTAATATAATCAGTTTTGGGATGCTTCGATGAGTATGGCTACAAAACAGTGTTGGAAGAAGGCATTCTGAGCATTTATGATCAAGAGAGAAAGTTGTTGGCCAGGGCAAAACAGTCATGGAATTGACTGTACTTACTTCGGTTGAGTCACACCCAGCCAATTTTTTTCCTAGCAAAATATGATGTGAAGGAAGATGAGCTATGGAGTACATCAAGACCGAAGAGCAGCTAGCTGATATTCTGACGAAGGTGCTGGGCCACGTCAAGTTCCAGGAGCTGCGCACAAGGATCGGCATCGTCGAGATCAAAAAAGCGCATCAAGGATTAGGGAGTATTTGTTGAATAATCCTTTGTGCTGTTTTTTTGTGTTTATTGTTTTTCTTGTAACATTTCTGTTTTGTTTGCATGGCTGACTGCAGTCATGCGCATTGATTGCTTCCGTTTTGTTTGCATGGCTGAATTGGCAGTCATGAGCATTGATGGCGCTAATTGCTGGGTCGTGGGATTGTCGCGCAATGAAGTGCTCAGTCTATAGTTACTTCTTTCTTGGTGAATAAAAGCAACGAAAAAAACAGAAAATGCTGTGTGTTGCAGTTTCGAGCAGCACCAAAAAATGTCTCGTGGGTTCATCTTCATATTTGCCGTTTCAGTGTGCTCGTGTGTGTCCAGGCATTCGCGTGCTTAGATCGGTCATGGTGCCAACATAATCAACTACTCCACTAGTAATCACTCAGCCTCGGTGTGTGGGGAGCTGCAAATTGAGATGGGCATTGTAGCCTGTAGGATTGTGCTTCATTAGGCGCCCGTGGTGGGTAGGCAGATCATGAGCGTGTCAACTGAAAGAGGGATCAGAGAAGAAACCCAAGAAATGACTGCATAATGATTAGAAAGTCGGCGCTTTTGTTGCTGTAGGATCGCTGGAGGGAAATGCCTGAGTTCAATATTGTTTGATTTTAAGTAACTGAGCTTATGGTGTGCTCAAACTGAAAGGGGGGATAGTGACAATGCAGGTGAGCAGTTCAGGGACCTTGTTGGGAGTGCGTATTATGTTGCTCCGGAGGTGCTGAAGCGGCGATATGGAGCTGAGGCGGACATATGGAGTGCCGGAGTTATCCTTTACATCCTTCTATCTGGCGTTCCTCCTTTCTGGGAAGGTACCAGTTACAGTACCTATCAGCCAAAGAGGAACAATCAGATTTTGATGGTATTATCCTAACATGAATATTTTGTCTTATTTGTCCCTTGGTTTTTCCAGAGAATCAGGATGGTATATTTGATGCTGTTTTGCGAGGTTATATTGATTTCTCATCTGATCCCTGGCCTTCAATATCTAACGGCGCAAAAGACTTGGTCAAGAGGATGCTAAGGCAAGACCCAAAGGAGAGACTTACTGCTGCTGAAATTTTGAGTAAGTCCCAATTATCAAACTCACCTCTCCCATTCATTGGCAACCTTGGTTGTATATGTTGAAGTATAAATGAATTGTCTGTCTTTTCTCATCAGTTTAAGTTTTTGTGTGAATTAGTTGATACATACAACTTAATATGGTATCAGAGTCAAGAGGCCCTGAGTTTAAGACCAGTTTAACACAATTAAAGAAAAAATAATTGTAACTTACTTCTATTCCACGTTCTAAGCTTGAGGAAGTCTACATATAAGAGAGGTGTTGAAGTATAAGTGAATTGTCTGTCCTTCCTCATCAGCTTAAATTTTTGTGTGAATTGGTCGGTCCGATGGCTCGTGCGAGTGCTCTGGCGGATTGTAGAGGCCAAAGCGGTTGACGGAGATGCTGAGCCTGGCGCTGGCATCGACGAATGCTCCCTGGATCTCGCCATCCTCCACCTCTCCATCGCGAGCGGCAGCGGAGGACGGTGGCGGGGAGGAGGAGGAGGTGGGCGTGGACGAGAAGCAGGTGAGGATGGAGGAGGCGACGGGAGGGGGGAGACGCCGGTAAGTTGGAGCGGCGCCTCTGCCGCCGCCGCCTGAGATGCGAGGGGCGAGGTGATGGAGCAGAGTGGCGGCGGGGCTCCGAAGCATCTCGACGGCGGAGTGTACAGATCGATTTGCTCATGTGCATGACTGGAAATGCACCTATATCTATTTGTTGAAGTTGTTTGTGCTGTTCTTGTACTGTTTGCGCATAGTGTCTTAATCTAATACATTAAGCGCGCAGATCATCCATGGATTAGAGAGGATGGAGAGGCCCCAGATAAACCACTTGATATTACAGTGATTGGTAGAATGAAGCAGTTCAGGGCAATGAACAAGCTTAAGAAGGTTGCCTTGAAGGTAACCAAACGATCCAAACTTGAAGCTTTTTCTCTTTCTTGCTTAGCAGTCAAGTCTGCAATACATGATAAATCCTTCCATTTCTTCTGTTATAATTAGGTTGTTGCAGAGAACTTGTCAGAGGAAGAGATCGTGGGCTTAAGAGAAATGTTCAAATCCCTGGATACTGATAACAGTGGGACAATAACTCTTGAAGAACTAAGGGCTGGTTTACCAAAGCTTGGCACCAAAATATCTGAATCAGAAATAAGACAATTGATGGAAGCGGTATGTTCATTTCTCGTAGTCACATATCCTTAATGTTTTGCATTTTGTTCTCTCTTCCTGTCTTTGTACATTTATCTTATTGGCATGGTCTGACACAAGTATCCTAATAGGAACAAAGGAAAGTTGGTTATTTCTCTCTATTCTGTATTAATGCCAGTAGTGCACAAAAACGTTGTTGTGGATGTGCTTATATCTAAAAAGGAAGAAAGGGAAAGACACTGTATGAATTTTGTCAGTATAACGACTTCAGTTGAAATTGAACTTTCCTAACTTCTGCTAGCACTGGTCTGATAGGTCCAGTGCTCTCTTTTAGCTCCTTGTTCATTATCTTTGGTTCCTGAACAGGCTGATGTTGATGGAAATGGGACCATTGATTATGTTGAATTTATATCAGCAACAATGCACATGAATAGACTTGATAAGGAAGATCACATATTTAAAGCTTTCGAATACTTTGATAAGGACCACAGCGGGTAATTTCTCTTCTAACTTTTTGTAAATTAATCTGCCAACTTTGACCTTTTAATTAACTAGCTTGTTGCTTGCAATTTTTTTGTTCAGGTACATAACAGTTGATGAGTTGGAAGAAGCTCTGAAGAAGTATGATATGGGTGATGAGACAACAATTAAAGAAATCATTGCTGAAGTGGATACAGATCATGTGAGTAACTCCAATGAATTCCTAAGTAACTCCATTGGCTACTGCTTCAGCATCAATCATATGATACATTATTGTTGTTATGAAGATGCAGGATTATATAAGTCGCTGCTGTTGCTAACTTGCTATTCAATTGGAAAAATAAGATAAATTAAATTGATGCTGGAGATGTTGAAGGAGGCTTGATTTTCAAAAGATGCTGGTTTTTTCTGTCATCTCTTTTAGATTGTAGATGAAAACAAAATATTATGTTTTCAGGGGATAAAATTAACGAATTCATTAAAGCTTTTTTTTTTTGAAACAAAGGGCAAGGTCCCCGATTTTCATTAAGGAAACCAACCAAGTGTCTAAATTCATTAAAGTTAATGAAAAGCACACTTTGACCCAGCCTATTTAACCGAGTGTCTATCATCCCTTTTGTGGTAAGCTTCAAGCAATCAAGAAATCATGTATTCATGTCCTCTCTGAACAATGTGTTCTAACCTTTATGGTGGGTGTGAACATTACTAATCCTGATGTTCACAAGTAAAAAGTTCAAATGAACACCGCTTAGCTTGCTTACTAATTACTATATTTCCTATTTTTACTGCTTAGGATGGGAGAATTAATTACCAGGAGTTTGTCGCCATGATGAAGAATAACAGCCCAGAGATCGTTCCAAATCGACGGCGCATGTTTTGAGCCTCTCCTACAATTGGTGTGAAGCCTGTTTTTATGATTTTTCCTTGATTCCATTTGGAGAGGTGACCATTCAAAATCTTTGCAGCTGCTGAGGAATGAGGAGAGCAGTTCATACTTGAATGCGGAGTTCAATCAGGTATCTGAAAGTGATCCTTTATATTCGGACGAGCCACCAATCATGGATAACTCTTCCTTTCGTGTGCTCTGGGATTAGTGGCGCTTTCTGGTGCTTCCATGTTCTACCATCTCATCTTACAATTTGGCATGTATCCTTTTGTGAGGTGTGCCTTCTGGTCATATGTTTTTCCGCCACTTGATCATTTATGTAAGAGTGGGGTTTGTAAAACAGTTTCAAATGATCATATCAGGCAAGATTATATTTTCTGATGAACATAGCTTGACATACTTCTGAATTTGCATGTGGTGTATACCTCGAAATGCCCAGCATTGCATCTCCTTCCACAGTACAACGTTATGATTTGAATAACAGGCAACGGAAACAACCTTTGTTATACAGATGGGCGATATTGTTAGCTGAAAATAAGGCTTAGGCAGTTAGCTGATGCTGTTGACAAATCCTATAGCACAGCACTCAACTGCTTCCCATCTTCCCATTGGTATGTTCAGTAGGTCATCCCTGCTTAGAAGTTAGAACACTACATTTCAGAAAGATTGGCCATGGCCAGGGGAAAGTATCACGCCAAGTCGCCAAGGAAAGCAGGTGCAAAGTTGAGCAGGTTGGTGATGACCTTCATTAATCAAGCCACGAGGAACACACCACTGGCTGTTATGGTCGGATAGACCACAACACTGTCACTGCCATTCTGCCAAGGAGGTATGCTTATTTTGAAATGTTTATGTACATGCGCATAAAGATGTATTTATGCAAGCCAATATCAACTCTGAACACTATTTCAAAGATGCATTTTATTTGATGCTGAATGCCGAAGTTTCTGGCAAGCAGAATTACACGGCGAGCATGTGAAAGGAGGTGTTTGCTGATATGAAATCATTACATTTAGGTCATCAGCGAGATGCCATGTTACAAATTCCGAGATGAAAACGGCACAAGACATTCAGCTCTAAACCCCTAGAATGCAGAATACAAACACCACAGATCAGATGTACAATAATCTTACTTTACAAGAATCACTTCAGCGAACAAGAGCGAATCATCGAACTGAGATCTTTTTCATCTTTGATGACTTGTGCTTGGTAAAGAGAGCTGCTAGCATGTTTTTAGTGCCGACAGGAGCCTTCTGGATTTCATGCCCTCTAGGTTTGTCAAAAGAATTAAATGACGACATATGCGTGACACCTGGCTGATCCTGAAAATGCATACAAGGTAATTTTGATACAAAATCCACGGGGAAAGACCCATTTTACTACAAGATGCACAAACAGCTCTCTAGGATACGAAGACGAATGATGATGCACTTTTAACTTATTATGATTTCACATTAGGCTTATATCATATTCTTATTTACCTTTGCACCAACTTTTTGCGTAACATCAGATCTGGTGTTCCTATTCAATTGCAGAGGTCTGCGCATGGGAGAAGCAGACAGCTCCTTACCTGAAACATCGGTAATTGAGATGGAACATTCACTTTCCAATTTGCCATACATACACTAATCAAAATCCTACTTTTAGAGTTAACAAATATGTTGTTTAAAAACAGAGTTAACACATATTCACAAATTAATCGTGAAATTACAGTGTGTTCTAAAAAAAATCATGAAATCACGCTCATATGATTGCATGCCATCTAAGAACTTAAATATGGCTAATTACCAAGAAGGTATGAACCATCTGATGCAAGTTTAGACGATATTGTGTCACCTAGGCTGCACAAAAGATGATATCAAGTTAGATCAGAAGTACACAGCTCCATTGCACTTAGCAGATGAAATAAGACAAAGTTGAACAAAGTGGAGATGATAGTCTTACACAAATTTAGATTTATGTGCTCCATTTGTTGCAGTGCTGTTCTCTGATGCCAGATGCCAGGAAAGGGTCTTTGCTGTACACCAAAAGTGAGAGGATTTTTTCTTGTTTAGTATGGTGAGTAGCATGCATGAAATTTACGAAGCGAAGAAATAAGCACCTGAGGGATAAGGTCTAGGCTTTGATTCCTGATTAGTGTCTGTCCGCAGGTGTGCATGAGCCTGGGTTCTTTTATAACCAGTAGCTAGCTTGCAAAGAAAATTGGCAAGTTAAAATTCAGCTTTTCTTAAAATAAAAATTCAGACAGTGGATAAGCTCCTAGCTCTGCATTCCCTTACATGGTAGGATATAGTGCTTGTGGTGTTTTATGTTTGTTCCCACCATTTGCTGCTGCCTGAGGCCTTGTTTATCCGTATAGATTTGGCAGGTGATGATTTGCTATAGGTTGGGCGATAGAATAGTGACAATTTAGCTGTCATGGTTTCATCGGTATATACTGCATGCGTAGCCGCTAGATAACATTACCTGATTCAAGCGTGCAACCTTCAGCTCAAAGGTCGAGATCTCAGAAGCTTGCTGTTCGAACAGGTCTGTCAATTTGTAGGCAACGGTACCTAGGTGGTCAACAGCATTGACAACGGCCCGTGCAGCATAATCTTTCAAGTTGTCCAGCACCCTGATGTCAATTAGCATGTTCAGTTTTCAAAATATCAGCTGGAAATAAAGACCATGAAAACATGCTATATTATGAAATAAGATTACAATGAGCGTTCCAAATCATTGTACTATTCATTCACCAAAATCTGACATACAATTTTCTCTCACCCCATGTTTCAGAAATTTCTTCTGCACTGTACATACGAACGAAGTTGGTTGGCAACCCTCCAAAACAAATTCAATTGGTAGTGCATAGTACATAGACGGTTGTTAGATAATTCCAAAATTCCAGATAATAACAAAATTCTATATTCTTCTTTAGCTAGTATTTTTTTTCTTTTCTAGCCACATCTCGGTATCAAGTCCCTTTCTCACGCCTGTTGCTGTCCCCCTTGGCTTAGGCGGCTTAGCCTCCTATACGTATCATACGTAATTGCTGGTACTTGCTGCACCAACGCTTCAATTCAATTCAACCCCTATACCAAACGACGAAACAGAGCTAGATAGCATGTAAAATGCAAAGGTACGAGGAAAATAACCGTAGCCGGTGTATTCAGATAGTAAATTCTTTTTCTCTGGGCAAAGCAGGAGCAGAAATCTCACTCACATCTGCTTCTGGTCGCTGTGGAGGTAGGACTTCTCACAGTACTCGGAGGCGGAGTAGAGCTGCGGCCGGAGGTTCTTGAGTTCCTGCACGCGCATCACCACCATATATCAAGAACCGTGGAACGACAGCCCCGGCTCCAAGAACCGGCCGGATCCAGGAGCAAAGCAAATAAACAGCTCAAAAGGAGATCTTTTTTTTCCCGTGTATTGTTGGTGTGGGATCTGGGCTGGAATGATCTGGGAATGCAGGGCGCACCTGCAGGGCCTTGACGAAGCTCTTGCTGCGCTCCATGGAGGCCTCGTCGACGGTGGTGGGGCCGACTCCGGCGACCCCCGCCCAGCCGCCGGCCGCCAGGCTCGGGCGCCATGGCTGCATTCTTTCCGGCGGTTGCACGTTCTTGACGCTTCCTTCGCTCCGGCTGGCGGTGGCGAGGGGAATGGGGAATGGGCAGAGGCGGGGAGGAGAAGCCAAGTCTCCAGCGGAGACTGGAGTGGAGAGGAAGCGATGCCAAGGCAAGGCACACTGTATAGTGCCTCCTCCTTTCTACTAGCCGCTAGTGTGTGCGGAGGACGAGTGGGGAGGGCTTGCTGGCGACGGGGAGCGCCGGTTAATCCATGCTTGGGTTTGGTTTCCGCCGATGGAGGTTGCAATTATTACAGGAGCTTTGCTCGCTGGTTTGGTTGGTTCTTTTGTAGTTTTGTCCCCGACTACTACTGTACGGCGGTGGATCTTGCTGTCCCAAGCGCCTTTTCCTAGTTGTCTTCACTAGGACATGCTTTTATTCTCGCTTTTACAGTAAAATACTATAATCATATAAAAAAAACTATTTAGATTGATCATAGGAGAACAATACGATTAGATTGGTCGTGGAAGAATATTTTCATCATATGATAATTTCATATTTTTTTTACTAACATAATCATATGGAAAGTAATTGTCAAAGTTGGAAATTGGAGACAACACATTCTTGAACAGAGAGAGTATTTTAGATTTAATCACCAATATGTAAAAAATTGCTAAGATTGACAACATGGAATTGGTATTACTAGATCTATCATGAAATATACTTTCATGATATATAATTTTTTATTTATTTTAAACAACGTATTTTTATATAAACTGACGGTCAAAATATCATCTTGTAAATCATGTCAATGTCTAAATAAGAGGGGAAATGAAATGACTTTGGGGTAAGGATCTGAGTGTCTGACATGAGCTGTAAAATCGTACAGGCACTCTTAATTGGGTCATCATGCGGACATAATTTTGCGGTTCGGTTTTCGCTCGCTCGTGATGAGGGCTGCATATATACATACGGCCATGTTTGGCACTGTGGAGTGGGTACGTACGCGGTGCGCTTTGCGCATCATAGATCTCCTGACCGAGCGTGAAGGAGGAGTAAAGATGTGTTAGCTGTGCAACGGGCGAGCGGTTGGTACCCATGAATGCATGTCGGAGCAATAACTAGTACTACCCGCAGCTAATCACACGATGTACGTGATTAATTTTGATGTGACCGTGAAGAATTCGAAAACACTCCTGTCATGGGCGCGGGCTAAGCCCGTCAGGCGGTGCGTAAGAGCCGACGAAAGTTGTCGTGTGCAGTGCAGGCGCAGCCATCCTTGGCGAGCAAGTCTCGGCGACAGCCGGGTAATTCCATCTTAAGTTAGGATATTAGTCGGTCTTAAGATGCATTGTTTTGGTTTGTTAGGAGGAGCGGCAGCATATAAGCCAGCCACGTCCTCATGATTCGGCAAGCAAGAAATATATCAACGGTTCCGAGTACCTCCTCCTCTCTGCTCCTGTGATGTGGCCCCGGTCATCGGAGTGGTCATGTTGCTTGGGTTTAGGACCATTTAACCCTAGCATGTGATAATTTGGTATCAGAATCATTCGCCATGGCTTTCAACGCCGAGTGTCCTTTTATCAAAGCAATTAATTGCTATCGGTAGAAAGGTCCAACGCATGGTGGAGTTGATAGCGGCGAGGACCAGGGAGGGGCCAGCACGTGCCGCTGCAATGGCCAAGCCACTGCCGCCACCCTCGGAGTCGACGCCACCAGTTGTTTTGTCGTTGCTAACCTCATGGGCGACGCCATCGAAGCCAGCCTAGGCACGACTACAACTCCTCGCCGTCCCGCGCCTACCATCATCAACGCTGGCGGCACCACTGGTTTCGCCGTTGCTATCCCCATGGGTGACGCCGTCGGAGCCAACCGTGTCTCTACTGCATCAACAATCGGCATCGCTGCTATCGCCACCACTGGCTTCTCCATTGCCAGCCCCACGGCCGACGCCACCGAAGCCAGTCTTGGCGTCGTAGCAATCTGCAACGGTAGATATGTCAACAACCATCGGCAGCGGCATGGGAAACATGATCTGGACGGTCTAGTGCCATGGCAAGATTGGGCGCGACGGTGGCTTCTCAGTGGAAGCGGAGGCATGGCTTCCCATGCTCGCCTCCTCCCTGTCGTGTAGATTGGAACCCACGGTCTTCCAGCAGAGGTGACGGTGCTGTGTTACCTTCCAATAGCAGCGAAGGCACCGCCCCTCCTTCCTTGTATTGCTTTGAATGTTGCCATTCTTGTATTGTTGCCAAACCAGCACACATATACAAATACAGAGCAACTCGCAGTGTTCTGCCTTGCGGCTCCAATCTTGTTCTGCTTCTTTCACATGGTATCAGAGCTCTAAAACTCCGACGAGATGTCAACCTCTTCCGCCAATACCTCCACTGTTGCTGCCCTTCTCCCTGCTCCTTCTTTCAGCCACATGATCAATATTAAACTCACTCGAGATAATTATCTATTGTGGGAGGCTCAGCTTGTTCCGTACCTCTGTAGCCAGCAACTTCTAGGCCATGTAGATGGATCTACAGTTGCTCCTGTTTTGGTGATTGTCACAATGACCATCAAAGGAAAATTAGAGCATCAACCGAACCCGACGTATAAAGCGTGGCTTCAACAAGATTAGCTAGTCCTGAGCGCTTTGCTCTCTTCCCTCTCTGAGCAAGTGCTTGTGCAAGTGCTCGTGCTTACCAACGCTCCTGCTATATGGGTCGCTCTTGAGAACATGTTCTCATAGGGCACTCGAGCAAGGGCAATGCAGATTCGGCGCCAACTCGCCACCACACAATAAGGATGCGTCCATGGCAGAATATTTTAACATGGTAAAACACCTTTGATTCCCTATTTGCTATAGGGAATCCACTTCCTGATGATGAGATCATTGGTTACTTGCTCTCTAGACTCAATACCGAGTACGATTTGGTTGTTGCTTCACTCATTACCAGATCAGACCCTGTATCCCTTAATGATGTCTATGTATACTTACTTTTTGCAAAGTCAGAAAAGAAACAATACTTAGTGATCGATTTCTACGACTACGAGACCCTAAAGATGAAATCAATATTTGATTACCTTTAGTCATTCTTCTTTTTCCTTTGTGGATACGATCACCATGATTTGAGGAACCCCTATGGTAGGGGTTGGAGATTTCTCGCAAACGAGTTTGACTCAAGTGTCAATTTTCGCTTGCGGGAGATCTGTATGGGTAAATAAAACTTTCAACAATCGATCTCAAAATCAACAAAAAAGAGCTAAGTTGAAAATTTACTTACCCTCCTCGAAATCCCTGGTATGGTCTTTGTTTCCTGAGTAACTCCACATGGAGTTTGCTCGTTTCTTCAACGGACTGATGTGATGCGTGATGAAATCCTTCACCACGCGCCATCCGGTAAGCCCCTCTTTTTTTCAAGTATTTTGTGGCTTGGATGTAGGGAACAATCCGATTGAGGTCGGTGGGAGTTGAATCCCAGGAGGAGCTCTTCTCGGCAGTTTTGCCTTCGAAGGAGAGGTTGTCATCCTTGGTCAGCTCCCAATAGAACCACCTCTTTTTTCATCCTGACCACGATGACCGGATGAACATCTAAATATACTCCTTCGACTTCCCATCGTGGAGCTTCAAACCGCAGCTGCTTGCGATTTCAGCTTGTCTACTCATCCCGTAGTAGTACTGGAAGAGCTCTAAATCTGCTAGAATCCCCAGGTAAGCCTCACACAAGTACACGAACACGCTCAACATTGTGATGGAATTAGGAACAAGATTCACCAATTCCACCCCAAAGTGAGCGAATATGAGTGTGAGGAAAAGGTGAGCGGGAAATCAAAGGCCACACTCACAATAGGCTTGGAACACCGGAATGGTGCCATCTTCGCCTGAGGGCCAGTGCTGCCTAGCGGATTTGGTACACTTCACATATGACCTCTTCAGGATCTTCTTGGCTGCGACCAATGTCTTCATGTTTGCCGAATCCATCTTCGATACCGCCCACTTAGAAGCGGTTCTGGCCATTTTCTCTAGGTGAGGATAGTTTGGATTTGGAAAAGCTTAGAGGAAGGAGGTGATTTGGTTGGCGACGTAGAGAACAAGAGCTTGAGGAACAGTTGAAGCAAATGGGGAAAGTAAAAACCCTAAAGTCACCCCCTGCGTTGAGATTTTATAGTCGCACACTTGAGTTTAGAGATCATAGGAACTCAACAGTTGCCACCTCTTCGGGAACTACTCCAACGGATAGGTCTGTGAGAGTCGATTGAGATTCTTAAATTTGTACATTCGAGAAAAACGAGTATGTATTTACAACTCAAGCGAAATTACCTTCTTGACCAAGTCTATTTCTGGTCGAATGAAATATCAGTTGAAAAGGCTTTGCTTTCGACTACCTCTATTCTACGACTCTTTTCCAAATAAGTCATTTTCACTTGAAGTTAGGGAGCTAGATGACGAGGATATAACAATCCTTATTTAATTGTTTATCTATAATTCTTATTATAGATAGTAATATCTTCATATTACCCGCAAAGTATGCCCCCTTGATATTCATAAGGGAGAAGCTTAACCAGGTGATCATAAGTCTTATTACAACCACCCTCTAGTCCGTAAACCTTTCTACGACTATGGCCTAGTCGTAAGCCCTTCTTCGATCACCCTGTGGTTGTAGAGTCTTCTACGACTAAGTTGGCTTCGACAACCCTATAATTGATAAGGTTTGCTAACTTATGGACCTAATCGACCAGAAGTCTTCTAGCTCGTGTTAAATACACAGAGCAGTTAACATACACAGTTATTCTCTAAAATAACCAAATGACCTTATCTTTCTGTCTCTGACGATAACTGTCTGGCGACGCGAGGGATGTCACGTTTCTGACCATAACCTCGATCAAGCGGTTTATCAATTGAAACGTTGAGACGTCTCTCGGCTTCGAGGAACTGCCACCTCTTTGTATATTATATAAAGGCTGAAGTCAGAAGGTAGAAGGGGCGGCAATCTGGAGCACAATACATTAGGCTTCAGTCTTTCTCTTGATTGTAATTAGCGCTCTCAATACAATACAACAGGAATATGGTTGTTATTATCTCCGGAGAAGGTCTGAACCTGTATAAAATCCCTGTATCAATTCTCTGCGTGGTTCCATTCGTAGAAGACCCCCCAAATAATCATTCATACGTAAGATCGGTTCTAGATCACCGATGTGTCTATTTATGTGATGTAATATTAATCGTGGTATGGTATTATGTGATGCATGTGTACGATCCAACAATATACTTATGTACAGTATCTACCAATTCAGGGAATTGTGTGGTATACACAGGGGTTCGGGCGATAAATCTGGGTCCCGACAAAGAGTAGGAGTCGGAGTCGTGCTTGGAGATGGAGAGGACGAGCTCCTTACGTCGGGTCTGGACGACCGGAGGTGCGCGAGGATCTTGCTGAACTTGGGCTTCCTCTGCGTGATGGCGATGGACACGTCGTTCGGGAACAGGTCCTTGCGCACGAACGCGTGGTACATGGTCATCACCAACACGCCCGTGACCGTCACGGCGGCAATCACCGACAGCCCGATCGCCAGCGTGCGCGTCAGCACGTTGGTCACGTCCGACGCGTACACCACCGTCGCGATGGCCACGCTCGTCATCGGGAACGTGTACGCCCACCACGCCAGCGAGAACCGGAACCCTCTGAAGAGGTTGACACGCACAACCTATCATGGCAGATGAGTAGCACACTACCATTAGAACAGAATTGTATCGCACATTGGCACGCGTCGGTATCGTGTGTTACCAGTGACACGAACAAGAAGAGCGCGATGAAGTAGGCGATCTTGGCGCCGTAGTTGAACTCGCCGCAGATCCTGTCCCAGGCGATGGAGGCGACGCTCGGGGCGGCGACGAAGAGGAAGAACACCGGGTGGAGCTCCTTGGGGAGCTGCACGTTGGTCGGGAGCCTCTGGTAGAGCGTGACGAACAGCACGAGGTAGTGCGCCAGCCCGACGGCGAAGAAGAAGATGGGCAGCTCCCGGAGCCCCATCCTGGCGCCGAGCAGCGCGCCGACGAAGTTGCCGACGACCGCCAGGTGGTTGGACGGGTTCGCCACCTTGGAAAGGCGCCGCTCGCCGCCCGACATCCACTGCCCGTAGATCTTGAGCTCCAGGAAGAAGATGGGCGCCATGAGTAGGTACCACACGACGTGGTGGATCTCCCACACCGGCCACGGCAAGCCCTTGACGAGAAACAGGCAGGCGATCCACGGCGCGAAGAAGAAGTTGACGCGGATGGGGTGGTAGAACTCGCGGCGGACGGCCTCGAAGTAGAAGACGATCTTCAGCAGGTAGATCGCCGAGACGAGGCCCATGAGAACCACTGAGACCCACCACAGGACGTGGTTCACGTCCGGGCTGATGTTGAGGAACGCAGTGGAGTGCTCTGACGCCAGTGTCTTCCACAGCATCGCCTGGCTGCTCACGCCCAGGCACATCCCGAACGCGCTGATCGGGAACCGCAGTAGGAACGGCCACGTCTCGTCCTTGGGCAGCACCGGCACCTCCGTCGCCTGCACGCACCGAAGAGGTAAGGTTTTGGAGTGCATGCGCGCGGCGGCGCGGTTATGTACGTACTCTGAGGGTCTCGAGCTCGGGGCCTTCGAGGGCGGCGAAGTAGCGGTCGGCGCTGGGGACCTCGTCGTCGGTGTCCTCCTCGGAGATCATCGACTCGGCGGGCTCGATGTCGTCCGGCTCGTGCGGCAGCCCGCGGAGGATGGAGAGCTGCCGCTCGAGGCGCCCAGAGAAGGTCTTGAAGTGGTCGAACCGCCGATCCCGTGTGCTTGCGCTCCGCGGCACCGTGCGGTGCAGCGGCAGCTCCTCGCCGCCTCTCATTGTCAGGCTCTGCGACTGGTACCGCGCCTGCTTCAGCAGCTGCGGCTCGGCGGGTTGGATGATCTCGAGTTTTGTCTCGCGCGGGCCGGCGCCCACGCGGACGACGTCGCCGTCGCTGCGGATGGACGTGCCGAGCTGCGCGAGGTGGAGCCCCGACCGCGAGGCCGGCACACTGAATGAGACGGAGTACGGCGTCTCCTGCATCTCGGCGTGAGCTGCCGGGATGCTAATCACGACGTCCTTCCTGCCGCCGATATTAGCAGTCTCAGAGCAGCCGTGCGGTTCTTTCCCCTGTTCATCCACGGGAGAAGCGCACTCCAAGCCGGCAATGGCGGCCCGCGACGGGACACTAACCAGAAGGGCTTCCGGCGACGGACATCCCTTGCTGTCCAACCCTGCCATCTGGATGCTCTCGCTGGACGCCATGACAATTCGACCACTGAAAACGCACGCATTAAACAGTAGTTCGTCAATGTACAGCTCAACAACTCGACCGGCGCGAGCGGTGCAGTTTAGTCTATACAGTATACATATAGCATGCACAATGGGTAAAGAATACGACTGATGCGTGCAAGTGGCACGGCGGCGGTCAGTGACGCCGGCGTGGGATGCGGCACGCGTGGACGGAACGCGAAGGTTCCATGCACGTACCCCCAGAACATCACCACCAGTCGTGCTGAATTATACTCTTCATGTCAAAATTTGACGCTGCGTCGTCTTCCCCCAAAACGATCCCAGAGGCGACAGAATTCTGCGAGCTCAGACTGGCTCGTCGCCGACAACTCACACGGATCGGTATATAGTTCAAAATTTCCTAGAATAGGGATCATGAAGGTATAATCGTGTAGAATAGTTAGGATTATTGCTCCGGATCGGATAAGATCATGATCCTGACAACAAACTATATCAGTATATAAAATTCTATTTTACCTATTGCTAATTTAAGTTATAATAGTTTAATTTGCTTTGTTTTTGTTGTTTACTTGTTTTCCTAAGGTAAAAAAAGTATTACCATTAATATATTTGATTTTAAATGATTAGTTTAGAAAAATAATTAAAATAGTTTTAAAATAAACTTAATTCCATATAAAATGAATAAGTGTGTCTAAATTTATGCAACTAAAATAAAATAAAAAAATATTGTAGTCTTGCATGTATGAAAAGATAATCCGATTTTGTAGTCTCGTACGAAAACATAATTCGATTTATATATAAAATATATATACTTCTAAAAATCTGATAGAATCGTGATTTTAGGATCTGATTCTACGAACTGATACTGTCAGACAAAAAACAAAAAGATCCCACCTAGGATCGTGATATTGACAGCCTTGGATAATAGGCAGTTCGATCGGAACCTGGATGGTAGGATCCAAAACATGCTTGATTACGCAGTGTTATACTAGTAGTACTTCAATGAACCATTCATAAACCGACTTGTTTGAGAACTGAGAGATCTTAAGCTTAGAGATCTCTCCAATGAGGCATTCGGTACTTCTCCTGGTGCCTTTATAGCATATAAAGTGGAGTATATGAACTAACCAGGATGAGCCTGTCAAAATCTAGTGCTAGCCCTGTTTTACTTTAGGTTTTACTTTAACCCCTCCCTGCATGGCTGCATGTAGCCATAAATCCGGCCTAGGCAAACCTGAATAGTAGCTAGCCCGGCCGTACCTGTGATGTCTAGACAAAATCAAATCAGGTTTGCAGTAGTAGTTTCTCCTACTGTGTTTCATCAAAAAAAAAAATCAAATCAGGAAAACGGCCGCTACTGTCCTAAACACTAATTCAAGAACAAATCGTTCACGATCAGTACTGCTGAATACTTTTATCTTTCCTATCAACAACGCATCAAAAGAAACCAAACACTTGAAGAAAAGAAAAACATGAATCCCCTGCCTCAAGCCATGATTATATATGCACATATGCATATGCAGAGTAGTAGTAGTAGTAGTACTAGTAATACCTTGGTTTCAGTATCTGCTAGGCCAAGCTAGCTCCGTCGTGCTGACCACTAGTGCGAGCTCTGAGGCCAGAGTCTGAGAGAAAAGAGGGAGAGAGATGGCAGATGAAGTTGCTCAGGAGAAAATTAAGAAAGATGCTACTGCGAGTGGAGAGCTACTGGTAAGGAGGAGTACATGAGTGAAGCCTATCTATCACAAGAGAGAGCTAGCTCTTCACATGTAACGGGCTGCTGGTCGAGGAGTATATATAGACGGCCGGCGGCCGGCCAGGTAGGCGTGGGATACATTCCATGGCACTAGTACTCAATTCCTTTCGTAGACGTCGTTTTAGAATGCACGAATGCGTGCAGTTGATTTTTCAAAATTTTGACCGTAAATATGCATAAAAGTATTTGGATTTGTCACATAGAAATAATATCACTGGATTGGTCATCAAAAATACTTTCATGTTATTATATTTTTAATAACTTTTACTAACATATAATTAGAAAATAATAATAATCAAATGTGTGTATCGGAGACCATCTCAATATCCAAATGACAAGTAAAAAAGAACGGAAGTACTCCCTCCGGTTCACAAAAATAAGTCGCTTTAGAATACGTGCAATCAAACCTGAAAACTTTGGTTCTCTATATATTTTTAAATATTTAAATTAGATACACGAAAATCATATGTGTATATTCATCTCGAAAAAAACTTTCATAATATTATAAGTTTGTTGGGTTCTACAAATATATTACAATAGTAATTAGTGGTCAAAGATTTATTTTAGGAATCGTATCGATATCCAAAACGACTTACTTTTTGAACTCAAGACTGAATTTTTGGCTGTATTGGTACTGTTATCGCACGTATTTGTGAAAATGGCTCTCATTCCAATGTATTTGCAAAAATGGCTTGTATTCCGTATGGTGACCATGCGGTTTTGCCTCGTCCGCATGGTCACTGTGCGGTTTTAACTGCTATTGCTACCAGCACTTCTCTTCTTTTTCACGTGGTTTGACTCATGAGAATTGGCATTGCTATCTCGTACAGTCTAGAAGCACTCATAATTTACTCATCCACTCGTTCTTTGCAGCCTGCCTTCTTCTCTCTCTCTCTCATGTACTATTTTACTTCAGCCACACAAAACAAGTATTGCATGTGATTTTACAACACATAATTAACGGGTTCAATATTACACCAAAGTTCAATATTAGTAGCAGTGCGGTCGAACTGGCTCCTGCACGACCACCGTACGGTCTAGCTGGCTACCGCACGGTGGCCATGAGGTTTTGCCCTGTGGTCGTGCGGTTTTGCCATATCGAAGACGTGAGTTATATACAATTTACATCATGGGATCGCGGGACATGAACGACTTCGACACTCGTTGCCACCGTGGGTAGCCCCGAGACCGTGGAGGCTAGTTTGCATCCTCCTTCACCCCGATTGCAATAAACCCGCGCTTGTATCACATAATGCTTGTAATCGAACCGCGCACGACATGTAAATCGCAAATCACAATGTCCATTTTGAAATGTCGTCTATTTTATCTATGAATAAAGGTTACATTGCAACTCCATTTGAAATGTTGACACTCCTTGTTCTCTGTTTTCAAGTGGATATAGTGTAACAGTAGAAACATGGCTTGCAACAGATGGAATAGACGGAATATTAGTGAGAAGATTTATAATGATGATAAAATACAAGTTATTAATTAAGACCAAATGAAGACAATAAATTAATGTATACTAATTTACTAGTACAAAATTAAATCATAGCGGGCTTCCTGGTCACAAAATCAGAAACTCACATATTTCTTGTTCTTCTCGTGCATACTGACAATTTAATTATTCACAACTAAATTAATTACAATGAACCAAATAACACTAAAATAATTACGGCTAATTTGTTACCACAGATTAATAACAACCAATTAATTCAGCAAAACTAATTAATTATGGCATCGACATCGAGCGGCAAAATCCTCTAACGCCAATATGGGGTGGCAATGACCGAGGTCTATGTTAGTTGGACACATTAGGCTTCAATTAGAGTCTAGATCATAAGTCATGAACAAGTGAGCTTATAAACTAGGTATGGTCTAATGTTGATGTGTGATAAGATCAATGTATGTTTCTTTACACATATTTAACTCCAGAAGCACAACAAGAAATAAAAGGTGCAAAAAATAGAATGCTTCTTTCTGGTAAAGATCTCCATTCAAAAATCATGGTAAAGACTTTGACGAGGATTAAATATCTAAATATTACTTTATTTAATTAAAGACAGCATGTCATTCGTGATCGTAACCCCTAAGGCTAACGACCCTGTGGTCGTAAGGATTCTAAAAGTTACATTATGGGTACCCTGGTCGGATGAGGTATTGTACCTTATTCCCGACTAGATAACTGCTTATGGAAGCAATGAACTGGTACTTAGACCCATTCCAAGTTTATTCCCTCTGTGTGATGAATGGAACATGTGCCTTATTTGCTCCCAACCACATGACGTTTACAGCTCTAAGTCACTGACAATAACCCCTATATGGTTTTACTCCCATTGACATCAACTGCTGGTCCAGTTGGCTTTTTACCAACTGCCACCACTTCGTCAGTTATTTAAAGGAGAATACAAACTGCAGAAGGGGGGGGGGATCCAGAACTAACAGATTCTCGAAGGGCACAAGACTTAGTGATCTGAAGACAATTGAAGCATTAGCATAGCAATCAATACACCAAGTGTAATTAGGGCTAGTCTGTCGTCTTACCTAAGGCACCCCTTGTAAAGATTCAATTCATTACAATAAAGAACATTCTCATTCTCTCCCAAGAATTCTTTGCTATTTTTTCTATTTATTTCGTAAGATCGACGACTCGATCGTCGACAGACTTCCATCAAATAAAGTCCATGACATACCTCCACCGCACCGCACGGCCACCGTGTGGCAGCCTTCCCCACCGCACAGTGAGCGTGCGGTTTCCTCCACAACATGGTGATCGTGCGGGAGCCTCCTCCACCGCACGATGACAGTGTGGTGGAGGGTATGTGTCGGTCCGAGACTTCTCCGCACGGTGGTCGTGCGGTCCAAACTCCATTTCTACAAATCCGGCGGGACGAAAACTATTTTCATAAATACGACTGCAAACAAAACCAATATGAACAAAGAATTCCTCAACAGTACCATACGTACGAGGATCTCCCCGTAAAATCTTCATCCGACCTCCTTGTGGTCAAAGCAAGCAGCAGTGAGACCCACTGATTTGGTTCAGGATCACGTGGTACTGGCCTAGCCTCGTCACAAAATGTGTAGCCTTTTCTCTTTTGAACTAGTTTTCTAAGACGAGATGTTGAAAGTTTTTTTAAGACTTTGGGCGCGGAAAAAGTGTCGGGTTCCTTGGAAGACTGGAGAACATCATAGAAAGAGAAGAGAGAAGAAGGCGCGAGCGGCAGTGGGCTGCGAAGAGACCTCTCTGTTCAAGTAAACGGCAGTTGGCTCTGTCCCCGAGTATTACCTGGGCCACTTGTCATGGATCCTGCGTCGACGTCCATGCACAACGTGTGGTGCAGATCAGTGTATACCATGATCAATGGAAACTAGCATTGAGAAACCAAGCTGCAGGGAGCTGTGCATTCCGGGCATATATTGGTTCATTTCAGACTTCGAATTATGGGTTAATTCTCCCTCGTTAATTTCGTGTACTAGACCGTCTTTTGTCGACTCCTTAGCTCCTTCAAACATTCAAGCATAACGGACCCTTTTCATTAGGGGGCTTATCGATGATCGAAATATGGGGTTTCCTATCAAGTTTATCGGAAAGATAATAGAAGAATGCTATCAAAACAAAGAAACTTTATTGTTGTGGACACACTAAGGGTTTGAACGAGAATATAACGAGGATGTTACAAATTGACGAACAATAAATTATTACACAATTATGAATATATTACAGAGTACGTAGGCTATCCTATTTATAGTTATTGAAAGGGTGGCAGTTAATGCCACTAAAGACGCCTCTAATCTTCACACACGTTCTTCAGTAGAGTCTTGAACCGTCACGTCTTTTAGCCAATTATCGTATGTTGTCAGATGCGCCAATAACTGATTTTCTATTGGCTACTAGTCACGTGCAAAGCTGTCATTTCTCCCGACCAATTTGCTGATAGGAGATTAGCTAAAACCGTATATTTGATCGGACGATATCCATAGCTAGTCGTCTCTACGATCAGCTAGACCGTAGTAAATGATATTAGACTTCCTTTGGATAACGGTTGTATGGTCATAACCGTTACAGAGGTAGACTCTGACATGAGCCTACTTTAACAGAGATTCTAGACCTTGACCGAAAAGATTAATCTGATCAAAAGTCCTCTTCAGGATTAATTCTATGTTTTGAGGAAGTCATGAATGATCTTCCGACTAACAGTCCAGTGACCAACCAGTCGGTGAACCTGCCAGACGTCGCAACGGGGCTACGGGAAAGCGTGCTGCTGTGGAAGTTCAAAGCCGTCTTCGTCACTACCATACCATCGGTGCATCACAAGTAAACCGACGAATAATGCATGCCGAAATGCTTAGGTGCTAGAAACAGATGCAGAAGAGCAGGATCTGGGCAAAGATGGATTATTAATTGATTTCTACCATAATTTCCTTGGCAATTCCTAGCTAGCTTCAATCGTCGTATAGCTGGGTAAGCAAGCAAAATTGGCCGGCCGGAGGTCGAACAATCTAGATACGCGTGCACTCCTAGTCAAGCAGACAGTTATCAACGGTCATCAGTCGTGACGTCTGGACCGGACCAAAAGAAAGCGCGCACGTTGGGGAGGAGCGCATGGTCCGATGATCGATAGCATACCATAGCTGACTCGAACGAAGTCTCCAATACTAACTCGGACCGACCCAAGACGGTCGAGCTCGATCGGAGTCTAGGTCGTCGTGGTGGTGTTAGGTTTTGTTTGGTTTGATCAAAATTTTGGTTTAGTAGATTGAGATTTTAGTTCAAATTTTTGGTCCATTCGTATAAATCTCAGTCGAGAATGAGCTTTCCGATCAAAAAATAAAGCACAGGATTAAAGGATGCAGTGTACCACCGTCGAATACTGTTTGCACCCTATAGTTCCTTTCGTGGCTGATGAGAAATGTGATAATCCAACTGAGACAGATGATATGCATGTGAACGGCAGTTAGAGCTAGCTGGTCTAGAGAAGTGTTGTTTCCTAGAAACTAGCAGGGTGGCCCTGATTTTATCCAGATTTTTATTGAAATTCGTATACTAATCCAATTGCAATTCTTATTCCGGATTATGTTTATGTATTGGATTAGTATACGAATTTTAATAAAAAAATAAATAAAAATAGGATATATATATATATATTAAGAATTCCAGTTATTGGTGATTTTACTTTAGAATTTGTAAAGAAATTAATTTGTTAATTCTGTTTTATTTTTATTCTGAATTCCAATTAGTTTTGTTGGAATTAGTATACCAATCCAATTACTATTTTTTAATTCTTATTCCGGCTTATGTTTATGTATTGATTTTACTTTGGAATTCGTACCAAAATTAAATTGCTAATTTTATTTTATTTTTAAATTCTTATTCCGGATTATGTTTATGTATTGGAT
This sequence comes from Ampelocalamus luodianensis, assembly GCA_036346255.1. Classification (NCBI taxonomy): domain Eukaryota; kingdom Viridiplantae; phylum Streptophyta; class Magnoliopsida; order Poales; family Poaceae; genus Ampelocalamus; species Ampelocalamus luodianensis. Next base: position 1,099,065 of record CM070626.1, read on the forward strand.
TAGTATACGAATTCCAATAAAAATAATTAAAATAGGATAAAAATAAAATAAAAATTACAATGTGATTTTCATATGAATTCCAAAGTAAAATACTTAAATAAATAAAATTCAAAACAAAAAACATCATCAATTTTATTTCTATACAAATTCCTAAGTAAAATCCTAAATAAATATAACTCGGAATAAAAATTAAACCAAAAATAGCAATTGGATTAGTATATGAATTTCAACAAAAATAAATAAATTGATTTTGGTGATTTTACTTTAGAATTTGTATCGAAATCAATTTGTTAATTTTGTTTTATTTTTTATTCTGAATTCCAGTTATTTTTGTTGGAATTAGTATACCAATCCAATTACTATTTTAAAATTTTTTTATTTTGGATTATGTTTATGTATTGATTTTACGTAGGAATTCATATCAAAATTAAATTGCTAATTTTATTTGATTTTTTATTTTGAATTTCAGTTATTTTTTGCGTTGTACTTGAGATGGACTCTTATTTATATATTGTATTTGACATGGACTCTTTCCTTTAATCTAGGTCGGTATAATCTGGACCCACCATAATCAACGGTGTAGATGTTTCTCTTTTTTCACCGATTGACATGGGAATTTCTAGTCCTTGAGAGCGAACGTGGTGGCTTCGTTTTCTATCGCTTTAATAATATAACTAGCAGGGTGGTCTGCGCATTTGCACGACTAAATTTGTTTTAAAGTTTGTAGTGACAAATGATATAACTTACATGTTTCAGAATATATTTATGTATCTTGTAACTATTTAGATTTTTAAAACATCATAAACATTAGAAAATGATAATAGAATGTTGAAGAAAAATGCAACTTGAGTAACGTAAGTGAAGTATGAGCTTTCATGAAAGAAAATCATGAGTATAATAAGTTAATCACTCTCTATTATGTATACATCATATAGTTGCATGCCCTTAACTCTTTTCCAAAATGTTTGTATGCACATGTACCTCTGTTAATATCAAACAATACATTGATTATGTGTGCAACAAAATTATCTTATTAGTTTACATGGTATTAGAGTACATTTCCCACATATACACCGATGCACCATGGACGACCTACCTTGAACTTATCTTCCCTTACGTCGATTGCCCCACTGAATCGTGTGTATTCTATCTCTTCTTCCTGTCATAATTTTTCTGCTTTAACCTCAAAAACAAGCCCAATTCTTGATTGATATCTCTCGGGGCTACCATTTTCAATGCAATATTCTACTACATAGTTATCTTCTACTTCTCTTCAATTACCGCTTAATGGTGACCGTTGTGATATCTACACGCATATATGTGCAAATATTGTCGATCCCTGCCGGGACACCCGTCACACTCTCTCCAGTGACTTCATGCCTATTCCTTACTGTTGCTCTATCTCTACTCTGAGCTCTTTGTTCCTTTGTTTTGTACGTCTATGTTTCTATTTGTACGATGCATGCATGTGTATACACATGCTCGATGTCTTGTTCTCCTGTGTCGGTCGGTTCTCTTTTTCGAAGTAGTCAAACTCAACGATGTGGCTTCCTCACTAACTGCAACGACCTCCCATCTTCACTGATGTCGGTATATCTGTCTTAGTCGTTGTCTAACGATAGAGAGAATCTACTCGCCATTGCCGGTGACGCTATGTCACTCACCAATGATGGCATGCTCATAGCTACCTGATGGTCACATATCATTGGTAGCTCGTCTTTAATCCAAATCTTCATCTCCCCTCTGCTATGTTTTCCCTATTATCGAATTTCTTTGGCCATTGACTTTTTCAACAACGTCGATACTCACCATTCGTCGTTACAGCACATGGCTCATTTGACTCCGGTCTTTCTCTTCAACGATCCAGCAAGCAGCACGATATTGTCCTTGTCGAACAGCTAAGGTGAGCAACATGTAATTGTTCTCATCTTCGTCATCGCTGTCTCGACTATTCGCTTCTTTGTGGATCAATGTCTTCTTGTAAGACAGATCGATCGACGATATCCTCATTATAACTTATATTTAATTTATTCAAAATTTTAGTTATTAAGATATTTTACTTTAGATTTGTATGAAAATTAAATTAAAAATTTTCTTTTATTTGTTGTCCCTAATTTCAATTATTTTTTGTTGAAATTCGTAAATCAATCCAATTATCAATTTTATTTAATTTTTATGCCGAATTACGGTTATTTATAGATTTTACTTCAGAATTCGTACCGAAATCAAAATGCTAATTTTATTTTATTTTCATTCCAAAATTAATTTATTTTTTGTTAAAATTTGTATACTAATCCAATTACTATTTTTGGTTTAATTTTTATTCTGAGTTATATTTATTTAGGATTTTACTTAGGAATTCGTATGAAAATCAAATTGATGATATTTTTTTGTTCCGAATTTTATTTATTTAAGTATTCTACTTTGGAATTCATATGGAAATCAAATTGCAAATTTTATTTTATTTTTATCCCATTTTTATTATTTTTGTTGGAATTCGTATACTAATCCAATTGATATATATATATATATATATATATATATATATATATATATATTAAGAATTACAATTATTGATGATTTTACTTTGAAATTCGTATCGAAATCAATTAGCTTATTTTTGTTTTATTTTTTTATTCTGAATTCTAGTTATTTTTTTGTAGGAATTCGTATACTAATCAAATTACTATTTTTTAATAAATTTATTCCAAATTATGTTTATCTAGTGATTTTACTAAGGATTTTGTATCAAAAATTAAATTACTAATTTTATTTTATTTTATTTTTTATTCCAAATTTCAATCATTTTTGCATTGTATTTGACATGGACACTTATTTTTTTTATGTTGTAATTGATATGATCTCTTTCGTTTAATCTAGATCGTTATAATTTGGATCTACCATAATCAACAGTGTAGATATTTCTTTTTTTCACCGATTAACGTAGGAAATTTCTAGCACTTGAGAGTGAACTTAGTGGCTTCTTTTTTTATCGCTTTAATAATATAATAGATAAATAGATAGATTAACCAAAGGTATCGATCGATTCTACATATATCTATCGCTATCCGGCTGACGTTAATAAGGTCGACCAGACCCGGTGGATGACGACGAATTACGAGTGTAAATGTGCCGCGCGACGATGTGCAGTGCAGTGTCGCCGGTAAATACGGCTGCAAACAAGGCCAATAAGACCAAAAATTCCTCAAGACTATACCATGCGTACGACGATCTCCCCGTAAGATCCTCATCCGATCTCCTTGTCACAAAAAGCATGCTTTGTGTAGCCTTTCCTCTTTTGAACTAGTTTTCTAAGACGAGATGTTGAAAGTTGAGGAACTAAAAGTCACCTTCCGAGTAGCGCGACATCGTTGGATAGCGATGTATAGATGGATGGAGATAGCTGTCTGTCTGTGATGCGAACCTGCCAGACGTCGCAATGGGAAGCGTGCTGTTGTGGAGGCTCAAAGCCGTCAGTCGTCACAACCATACCATCGGTCCATCGCAAGTAAACTGGCGAATAATTCATGCCGGATTGCAGAAGAGCAGGATCTGGGCAAAGATGGATTATTAATTGATTTCTACCATAATTTCCTTGGCAATTCCTAGCTAGCTTCAATTGTCGTATAGCTGGGTAAGCATATGGACACGACGATCAAAGCAAAATTGGCCGGACGGAGGTCGAGCAATCTAGATACGCTGAATTGCTACGGTTCAGGCAAACCGGTGATCGGCTGACTGATCTGCTAGCTAGCTTGCTTCTTCTTCCAATCTAGATACGCGTGCACTCCTAGTCAAGCAGACAGTCATTAACGGTCATCAGTCGTGACGTCTGGACCAAAAGAAAGCGCGCACGTCCGATGATGATAGCATACCATAGCTGACAAAACATTGTTTCTTGCGCGGCTGATGAGAAATGTGATGATCCAACGGAGACAGATGACATGCACACTGCGCATCAATGCATGCGAACGGGAGTTAGAGCTAGCTGGCCTAGACAAGTGTTGTTTCCTAGAAACTAACCAAAGGTATCGATCGCTATCCGGCTGACGGGAATAAGGTCGAGCAGACCTGACCCGGTGGATGACGACGAATTACGACATGTGAATAAATGTGTCGCCCGACGATGTGCGGTGTTGTCCTCCTCCTTGCAGTATTCAACGGAGCCATTCTCCGCTCGGAATACCTGCTGGAATGTTCTCAACCACGATTATTCCCCGTCCCCCGACCCCGTTTTCACAAGCGGTGAGGAGTTCCTCCTATTCCCCGCCGCGACGAGGAATGGTGGAACAATAATACATCGATTAAATTAGGAATTTTTTTTTGCATAAACTCGTTACGAAGTGCAAATAAAAATACAACAGTGACGAGGATTTTTGGCCAGGTTAAATATTTTTTGGTCAAAATCGAAGCCACTGTGAAAGCAAATCCATATATTAATGGTCTACTCTATAATGGTTATGAACCTATGAACAATATTAAAAGGGGGTCTAATCCCTTTATTACGACCAAACTGTCGCGGACCGATTTGAGTCATGAGAGGACAGACAATGGACACTACACGATTAATTTGAGACATGACAGTTTTCTATATGACCATTGTGGGAGCGGTAAGTGGTGCATCTGATAACTTATGACGGTTGGCGAAAAGACGTAACGTGATGTGGCCCGGCATATGTCCAGGCATATGTTTTATTTTTCAACAATAGACGGTGCGGGGCAGTCACAGCTTGGATTGTTTAGCTCGGCTAATGGTTTATTTGGTTCGGTTAGCACACCAGTCCGATTACGAATTAAGCAGGAACAAGAACAAATCAGAAGCCAGAAGAGTAAACAAAGATATTTCAGAGTAATCTATGCATGCGGCAGCCAACAGGTATTCTTTTCTATATGCATGCACAAAAGGAGTCCAATTCCATGCGAAGTAAACAATTGCAGCAGGTCCAAGCAAAGAAAGAAATGGAGGCCTTCTGCCATACGATTTCAGGAGATAATTAGTCAAAGAAATAAAAAGATGATACAGGAAATCAGAGGAAATCACGAGCTGAATTCAATCTCGGCTGTTCCAAACCGTGAACAAAACCTTAGGCCAGTCATCTATTGTTGCAGGTATGACATATTCTTTTGCTATGTGCATGGGGCTGGGGTCCACCGTAGAATAACACACGCCAAGGACTTAATCCTGCGCCAACTGACCCGTGGGATCCCCGCTCCCTCCATGAATTGTCCTAGTATATCATATGTCATCAACATATTAAGTATCGTTGAATTGTTCTAGTACAAGTCCTAGTACATGTCGGTTACGTGCTTGGCCTATAGCCGTAAGTATGTGTCGCCGGTAAAATGCTAAGCGGGTGCACCTATCTAAAGGAGAGTTGAAATTATGATTTTTTTTTCCATGTCACCATGGGGTCTACCGTGTTATCGCGGATGTGTGATTGCTACTCAGGTTTAATCTCATTTATTGAATTTGAGCGCTGATCGATCTTGTGCCTATTCTCTCGTTCATGTACTGTGGTGTGCGCGGATGCAAGATTTATTTATCCAAGTACGAGTTGCATCATGTAATTCGTGCTCCGCATATATGATAAGGAATTACCACCGTGAAACATCAAGCAACCCACGGATTTAATCTCATGTAATTCGTTTGTCTATGGGCAGTGTTGGTGGATCCACATTTCGTTCTCAGCTTCCATATCTATCTCTGCTTTCTGTACTGAACACCGTGTTTAGTGTTTGGCCTGTTCGGCCCATACTGTAAAACAAACGACCGCACGGTCTATTTATGTGATGTAATATTAATCGTGGTATGATCTTCTGCGATGCATGTGTATGATTCAACAATATACTTATGTATAGTATCTACCGATTTAGGGAATAATAGCGCGGTATACACTGGGGTTCGGGCGATAAATCTGGGTCCTGACACAGAGTAGGAGTCGGAGCCGCGCTTGGAGATGGACAGGACGGGCTCCTTACGTCGGGGCTGGACGACCGGAGGTGCGCGAGGATCTTGCTGAACTTGGGCTTCCTCTGCGTGATGGCGATGGACACGTCGTTCGGGAACAGGTCCTTGCGCACGAACGCGTGGTACATGGTCATCACCAACACGCCCGTGACCGTCACGGCGGCGATCCCCGACAGCCCGATCGCCAGCGTGCGCGTTAGAACGTTGGTCACGTCCGACGCGTACACCACCGTCGCGATGGCCACACTTGTCATCGGGAACGTGTACGCCCACCACGCCAGCGAGAACCGGAACCCTCTGAAGAGGTTGACACGCACAACCTATCATGGCAGATGAGTAGCACACTACCATTAGAACATAATTGTATCGCACATTGGCACGCGTCGGTATCGTGTATTACCAGTGATATGAACAAGAAGAACGCGATGAAGTAGGCGATCTTGGCGCCGTAGTTGAACTCGCCGCAGATCGTGGCCCAGGCGATGGAGGCGACGCTCGGGGCGGCGACGAAGAGGAAGAACACCGGGTGGAGCTCCTTGGGGAGCTGCACGTTGGTGGGGAGCCTCTGGTAGAGCGTGACGAACAGCACGAGGTAGTGCGCCAGCCCGACGGCGAAGAAGAAGATGGGCAGCTCCCGGAGCCCCATCTTGGCGCCGAGCAGCGCGCCGACGAAGTTGCCAACGACCGCCAGGTGGTTGGACGGGTTCGCCACCTTGGACAGCCGACGCTCGCCGCCCGACATCCACTGCCCGTAGATCTTGAGCTCCAGGAAGAAGATGGGCACCATGAGCAGGTACCACACGACGTGGTGGATCTGCTGCACCGGCCACGGCAAGCCCTGGACGAGAAACAGGCAGGCGATCCACGGCGCGAAGAAGAAGTTGACGCGGATGGGGTGGTAGTACTCGCGGCGGACGGCCTCGAAGTAAAAGACGATCTTCAGCAGGTAGATCGCCGAGACGAGGCCCATGAGCGCCACGGAGACCCACCACAAGACGTGGTTCACGTCCGGGCTGACACCGAGGAACGCAGTGGAGTGCTCCGACGCTAGTGTCTTCCACAGCATCGCCTGGCTGCTCACGCCCAGGCACATCCCGAACGCGCTGATCGGGAACCGCAGCAGGAACGGCCACGTCTCGTCCTTGGGCAGCACCGGCACCTCCGTTTCCTGCACGCACCGAAGAGGTAAGGTTTTGGAGTGCATGCGCGCGGCGTCGCAGTTATGTACGTACTCTGAGGGTCTCGAGCTCGGGGCCTTCGAGGGCGGCGAAGTAGCGGTCGACGGTGGGGACCTCGTCGTCGGTGTCCTCCTCGGAGATCATCGACTCGGCGGGCTCGATGTCGGCCGGCTCGTGCGGCAGCCCGCGGAGGATGGAGAGCTGCCGCTCGAGGCGCCCAGAGAAGGTCTTGAAGTGGTCGAACCGCCGATCCCGTGTGCTTGCGCTCCGCGGCACCGTGCGGTGCAGCGGCGGCTCCTCGCCGCCTCTCATTGTCAGGCTCTGCGACTGGTACCGCGCCTGCTTCAGCAGCTGTGGCTCGGCGGGTTGGATGATCCCGAGTTTTGTCTCGCGCGGGCCGGCGCCCACGCGGACGACGTCGCCGTCGCTGCGGATGGACGTGCCGAGCTGCGCGAGGTGGAGCCCCGACCGCGAGGCCGGCACGCTGAATGAGACGGAGTACGGCGTCTCCTGCATCTCGGCATGAGCTGCCGGGATGCTAATCACAACGTCCTTCCTGCCGCCGATATTAGCAGTCTCAGAGCAGTCGTGCGGTTCTTTCCCCTGTTCATCCACGAGAGAAGCGCACTCCAAGCCGGCAATGGCGGCCCGAGACGGGACACGAACCAGAAGCGCTTCCGGCGACGGACATCCCTTGCTGTCCAACCCTGCCATCTGGATGCTCTCGCTGGACGCCATGACAATTCGACCACTGAAAACGAACGCAGCAAACAGTAGTTCTTCAACAACTCGACCGGCACGAGCGGTGCAGTTTAGTTTATACAGTATACATATGGCATGCACAATGGGAAATGAATGCGTGGAAAGGATATAGAATACGACTGATGCGTGCAAGTGGCACGCGTGGATGGAACGCGAAGGTTCCATGCATGTACCCCCAGAACATCACCACCAGTCGCGTTGAATTATACTCTTCATGTCAAAAATCTGACACTACGTCAATGATGAAACAAAGATCGGTATATGGATCATTTTTTTTTATAATAATGATCCTGAAAGTAGGATCACATTTATCACATTTAATCGTATAGAATAGTTAGGATTGTTGCTCCGGATCGGATCGGATAATTATCCTGACAACAAACTATATCAACATATAAAATTATATTTTACTTATTGCTAATTTAAGTTACAATAGTTTAATTTGCTTTGTTTTTATTGTTTACTTGTTTTCCTAAGGTAAAAAAGTATTACCATTAATATATTGGATTTTAAATGGTTAGTTTACTAAAAATAATTAAAAAAATATTCAAACAAACTTAATTGCATGTAAAATAAATAAGTGTGCCTAAATTTACGAAACTACAAGAAAAAATCAAAAATTATATTGTAGTCTTGCGTGTATGAAAAGATAATTCGATTTTGTAGTCTCGCATGTACGAAAACATAATTCGATTTTTATATAAAATATACATACTTCTAAAAATATGATAGAATCACGATTCTACGATCTGATTCTACGATCCGATACCATCCGACAGAAAACAAAACGATCCCACCTAGGATCGTGATATTGACAGCCTTGGATAATGGACAGTTCGATCGGAACCTGGATGGTAGGATCCAAAACATGCTTGATTACGCAGTGTTATACTAGTAGTACTTCAATGAACCATTCATAAACTGACTTGTTTGAGAACCGAGAGAGCTTAAGCTTAAGTAATCTGAGAGCTTAAGCTTAGAAACCGCGATACTTCTCCTGGTGCCTTTGAGTTACAGCGTAGTGCTAGAGTAGCACAGTAGCAGTACTAGTAGTAGCATAAAGTGGAGCATATAAACTAACCAGGATGAGCCTGTCAAAATCTAGCTAGTACTAGCAGTTTTCTTCGGTTTTATGCAGCACCAGTTTTATGCATGGCAGCATGTAGCCATAAATCCGGCCTAGGCAACCCTGAATAGTAGCTAGCCCGGCCGTACCTGTGATGTCTAGACAAAATCAAATCAGGATGTCCTAAACACTAATTAAAGAACAAATCGTTCACGATCAGTACTGCTGAATACTTTTATCTTTCTTACCAGCAACGCATCAAAAGAAACCAAACACTTGAAGAAAAGGAAAAACATAAATCCCCTGCCTCATGCCATGGATGCATATGCTGATATGCATAGAGTTAGTAGTACTAGCAATACCTTGGTTTTCAGTATCTGCTGGGCCAAGCTAGCTCCGTCCTGCTGACCACTACTGCGAGCTCTGAGGCCAGAGTCCGAGAGAGAAGAAGGGAGGGAGATGGGAGATGAAGTTGCTCAGGAGAAAATTAAGAAAGATGGTCACATGTAACGGGCTGCCGGTCGAGGAGTATATATAGACGCCGGCGGCTGGCCAGGTAGGCGTTGGATACATTCCATGGCACTCAATTCCTTTCGTAGACGTCGTTTTAGAATGCACGAATGCGTGCAGTTGATTTTTCAAAATTTTGACTGTAAATATGCATAAAAGTATTTGGATTTGTCACATAAAAATGATATCACTAGATTGGCCATCAAAAATACTTTCATGCTATTATATTTTTAATAACTTTTACTAACATATAATTAGAAAAATTAATAATCAAATGTGTGTATCGGAGACCATCTCAATATCCAAATGACAAGTCAAAAAGAACGAAGTATTCCATCTGGTTCACAAAAACAAGTCGTTTTAGAATACGTGCAATCAAATCTTGAAAACTTTGGTTCTCGATATATTTTTAAATATTTAAATTAGATACACGAAAATCATATGTATATATTCGTCTCAAAAAATACTTTCATAATGTTAAAATTTTGTTGGTTTCTACAAATATATTACAATAGTAATTAATGGTGATTCATTTTAGGAACATATTCAAAGCGGCATGCTTTTTGAACTCAAGACTAACAGACTACGAATTTTTTGCCAATATAGCACTATTCGGAGCCACTTTAGCAAAAAAAAAAAAAAAAGGCGCCCTCACCATCGACTTTACGAATTTGGCACTCGACACCGTTCCCAGGTGGCACGGACGGCTCCCGTGCCCCCACGTAGACTCATCCGCACCACACTCGGACGGATTTGTCTCATCTGTTCATCCCAGGAATGGATGCGCCTCGGCCGTCCATATGGCGGACGGATGATTTTGTTGGGTTCTATAAATATATTATAATAGTAATTAGTGATAATTCATTTTAGGAATATATCCTAAACGACTTGCTTTTTTTAACTCAAGACTGAATTTTTTGCCGATATAGCATTGTCCGGAGCCGCATTAGCAAACGATTTTGCAAATTTGACGATCGACACCGTTTCCAGGTGGTACGAACAGACGCACCTCGGCCGTCCATCTGACGGACGGGCGCGCCACGTATGGACCGATGGTCGATGCAGAAGTAGATATGATATGGAGTAGTCGATGTCACGGGTAGCTGCAGCGGCCTGCATGGCATGCATGGTAGCAGCTCTGGCCAGAATCCAGCTCGTCGATGCCATTGCAAGTATATTAATAGTACTACATCTATATTTGACAGGAGTATTAAAAAGCATTAATTCAGCTGAAGCCTAGTAGGACGGAGTACTTAGAACCTGCCTCGATGGATCGATCAGTCGATAATAGACATACGTGGCCAGTAAAACACTGCACTAATCATCGCCGCTGCATCCATACGTGGCGCGTCCTCCGCGGGTGCGGATGAGCTTAATGAGCTTACGTAGCAGTACGAGAGCCGTTCGTATCATCCGAAAATACGTTAAATTTGGTAATGGGAACATCTTTTCTGCTAATGCGACTCCGAACAGTGCTATATCGGGAAAATTCCTCGCTTCTTACGATCCTCGTCCGATCTCCGTGTGGTCGAAGCAGGCAGCAGTGGACCCACTGATTTTGTCCAGGGTCACGTGGTACTGGCCTGGTCTCGTCAGGAAAAGCATGCTTCGTGTAGCCTTTTCTCTTTTGAACTAGTTTTCTAAGACGAGATGTTGAAAGTTTTTTTAAAGACTTGGGCGTGGAGGATGTGTCGGGGTTCTTGGAAGAGGAGAGAAGAAGGCGCGAGGAGCGGCAGTGGGGTCAAAAGTCCAGGGCCGTGACGAACTGCGAAGAGACCTCTGTTGATGTAAACGGCAGTTGCTCTGCCCCGCCACTAGTCGCACCAAGTCCCACGTTTTTCGTCCCCGAGTATTACCTGGGCCACTTGTCATGGATCCTGCGTCGACGTCCACGCACAATGTGTGGTGCAGATCAATGGGAACTAGCATTGAGAAACCGAGCTGCAGCGAGCTGTGCATTCCGGGCATATATTGGTTCATTTCAGGCTTCGAATTATGGGGTTAATTCTCCCTCGCAAAAGAAAAGGAATTATGGGTTAATTTCGTGTACTAGACCGTCTTTTGTCGACTCCTCAGCTCCTTCAAACACCTAAGCATAACAGACCGTTTTCATTAGAGGGCTTGTCTACGATCGAAACATGAGGTTTTCTATCGAGCTTATCAAAAAGATAATAGAAGAACACTATCAAAACGAAGAAGCTTTATTGCTGTGGACGCAACAGCGAAGATTTTGATCGAAAAAGCTAACCTGATCAAGAATTCTCTTTAGGGCTAATTCTGTGTTTGAGGAAGTCATGAACGATCGTACGACCAACTAGTCCGGTGACCAACCAGTCGTGATGTGAACCTGCCAGACGTCGCAATGGGAAGCGTGCTGTTGTGGAAGTTCAAAGCCGTCTTTGTCACTAGCATACCATCGGTCCATCCCAAGTAAACGGATGAATAATGCATGCCGGAATGCTTAGGTACTAGAAACAAATGCAGAAGCGCAGAATCTGGGCAAAGATGGATTATTAATTAATTTCTTCTACCTTTCCTTTTCAATTCCTAGCTAGCTTCAATTGTCATACAGCTAGGTAAGCAATGGACACGATCAAAGCAAAATTGGCCGGCCGGAGGTCGAACAATCTAGATACGCTGAATTGCTACGGACATCGATCATTGCGGCACGGCTCAGGCAAACCGGTGATCGGCGGACCGATCGGCTAGCTAGCTTGCTTCTTCTTACTCTGCCAAAATATTGTCATGATCCCCCTCAAAAAAAATGTCATCTACTTGCATTTCTCTGTCTCCCGTTCCGTTTTCCCCCCTGGCGTTGACCACTATTTGAATTGCGCCAGTTGTTGCCTTTGATTTGCCGGGCAACATATAACGGGATGCCCAAACTTTCCATGCAACTAATCAACGGGAAGCTGCGTGCCTGCAGAAAAGTGCCAGAGCGGGTCATCAGTCGTGACGTCTGGACCGGCCCAAGAGCAAGCAAGCAAGCGCGTCAGGAAGCACATAGCCCGATCATCGATAGCATACCATGGCTGACTCGAACAAGCCTCCAATACTATCTCGGACCGACCCAAGGCGATCGAGCTCAAACAGAGTGCAGTTACACAATTGATTCGGACTCATAGTTTATACCGCACCTTTAGCATATAATATTTTGTTTGCGTCTGCGTCTCCAGTATCTCCGTTTTCTAGCTAGAAGAATAAAAAAACCCTTTTCTTTCGCCTTATCGTACACAGCAACAATTGTTCATAGGTCGTTGATGTCGTGTAAATGCATGATGGACGGTGTTGTCCGTGTTAAAAAGTTGGATGCATGCATTTGCATATATGGCCGTCATCATAAAGAAAAAGGCACGGCGCGGCGGCTAGCAAAGATGAGGAGCTAAAAGTCACCTTCCGAGTAGCGCGACATCGTTGGATAGCGATGTATAGATTGATGGGGATAGCTGTCTGTCTGTGATGCGAACCTGCCAGACGTCGCAATGGAAAGCGTGCTGTTCTAGAAGCTCAAAGCCGTCAGTCGTCACTACCATACCATCGGTCCATCGCAAGTAAACCGGCGAATAATGCATGCCGAAATGCTTACGTACTAGAAACAAATGCAGAAGAGCAAAATCTGGGCAAAGATGGATTATTAATTAATTTCTACCATAATTTCCTTGGCAATTCCTAGCTAGCTTCAATTGTCGTATAGCTGGGTAAGCAATGGACACGATCGAAGCAAAATTGGCCGCCCGGAGGTCGAACAATCTAGATACGCGCGCACTCCAAGTCAAGCAGAGAGTCATGAACGGTCATCAGTCGTGACGTCTGGATCGGCCCAAACGTTGGGGAGTACATAGTCCGATGATCGAGAGCATACCATAGCTGACTCGACCGAAGTCTCCAATACTACCTCGGACCGACCCAAGACGATCGGAGTCCATGTCGTCGTTGTGTTAGGCCTGGTTTGGTTTGACCAAAATTCTGATTTATTGGAACAAGATTTTAGTTTAAATTTTCGAACCATTTCTCAAGAATGAGCTTCCCAACGAAACTCTTAAAGACGTAAGTTTTGTAACCCGTGGGATGGCTCGAATCAAACTATCAAAGGCCATGGATGGAATGGATGGTGATGGGTGATGGAGGCAACAGGTGGTATGTATGTCAATATGTGTTGCTGTACGCGACGCGGATCACTATCGATGATACTCTGCACAGTGTATATATGCGTGTAAATTTGTCATGTGCCCGATTCTTATATATTGTTGATACGTCGTTGATGCTGTGGAAACGCATGATCGATAGTGTTGTTCGAGTTAAAAAGATGGATGCGTGTCGCCATCGTCGTAAAGAAAAGTGGGCGACTAGCGTTCGGACGTATGATCCGCCGCGCTAGCTCTGTACACTACATTTCGCCGTCGGATCTTCTCACGAGTAACTTTCACCATCCAATTCCTCCCAACAAAACACAGCGCATGCACCGCCTGTTTCTTCCTCGTGCTCACTCGTGTCATTGCGTGGCCGGCAGCAACAACACAAGCTCGAACTAGGAGCTAGCGGGGGCGGTTGATCCCATTATCTCGACATTGAGGGAGGGGCGAGGGGCAAGGCTGGCCCGATGCACCTCCGACTGCCACCACCGTGATGCCCTCTCGTCGCGGTCGTCAGAGAAGAAATAGATAGTGCCGCAAGAGGAGCTCGTTGATGGTGGCCGTCGTCGCCATGGACTCGGGCAATGCCTACTCTATGAGTAAAAAATTCCAAAAACAACAAATCTACCTCTAAAAAGATATTACATCACTACAATAGTTTGTAGATACAAATGCAACAATCGAGAATACCTTCTGCAATTTTTCCTTTCATAAGTAGTTTAATTGGACGATAACGAATTTATGTCTCTCCTCAAGCTATCGGTCACCCTATGGTTTAATCTTGGCTCCGCCCCTAGCCATGCATTAGATAGAGGAACAGACGCGGAAAAGCCATATGAGCAAACAAAGAAATGGTAGTACCCTACTACACTCAATCAGACATACTCCTCTGTATAAGCCAACCCACCTTGAGCTTGTAGTAAGAGATTTCTGCGACAGAAATGGATCCTCTGCGTTGAAACTCTCAATGTAGAAGATATACAATACTCGGCATTATAGAGGATGATTTTTACCGTCCGATCAAAAAATAAAGGCCGAGATTAAAGATGCAGTGTTGCTACAGTAAAATATTCCGCTGTTTCCATAGCGTTGCTGCAGTACCACCGAATAGTATTTGCATGCTCACGAAACACTGTTCCTTGCATGGCTAATGAGAAATGTGATGATCCAACGGAGACAGATGATATGCATACTGCGCATCAATGCATGTGAACGGGAGTTAGAGCTAGCTGGTCTAGAGAAGTGTCGTTTCCTATAAATTAACCGAAGGTATGGATCGAGTCTACATTTATCGATCGCTATCCGGCTGACGGGAATAAGGTCGGGCAGACCTGACCCGTTGGATGACGACGAATCACGACATGTGAATAAATGTGTCGCCCGACGATGTGCGGTGTTGTCCTCCTTGCAATATTCTCCTTATCTTTCTCTGCAGCTTCTTGCTGGAGGTAGCAACGGGGCTTCTTCGCTTGGAATACCTGGAATGTTCTCAACCCCGATTATTCCCCCATCCCCCGACCCCCTTCTCACAAGCGGGGAGGAGTTCCTTCCTCTCCCTCTTCTTCCCCACCGCGACGAGGAATGGCGGACACCGTTGGGTCTCCGTGGGTACCCGGTAACGAGTAGGTACACCAATTGCACAGCTAATAATAATGAACAATAATACCATGATTAAATTAGTAAAAAATGCATAAACTCGTTACGATGTGCAAATAAAAATACAACGGCGACGAGGATTTTTTATCAGGTTATTTTTTTTTTGTCAAAGTCAAAGTCTCTGTTGAAGCAAACCTATATATTAAGGGTCTACTCTATAACGGTTATGAACCTATAAATAATATTAAAGGGGTCTAATCCCTTTTATTACGACCAAATTGGTTGCGGACCAATTTGAGTTATTAGATACACCACACGATCAAGTTGAGACAAGATAGTTTTTCACTTGACTAACGTTATTGACACATCTAGTAACTTACGCAGTTGGCTAAAAAACGTAATGTGATGCGGCCCAGCATATGTCCAGCCACATGTTTTATTTTTCAACAATAGACGGTGCGCGGCAGTCACAGCTTGGATTGTTTAGCTCGGCTAATGGTTTATTTGGTTCGGTTAGCACACCAGTCCGATTACGAATTAAGCAGGAACAAGAACAAATCAGAAGCCAGAAGAGTAAACAAAGATATTTCAGAGTAATTTATGCATGCGAAGTAAACAACTGCAGCAAGTCCAAGCAAACAAAGAAATGGAGGCCTTCTACCATACGATTTCAGGGAGATAAGTCAAGAAATAAAGAGATGATACAGGAAATCAGAGGAAATCACGAGCTCAATTCAATCTCGGCCGTTCCAAACTGTGAACAAAACCTTGGGCCAATTGTCATCTACCAGAGGCCGGCGCGCGTGAAACCACGCGACGCGGAGAAAAAGCGATGGGGCGAGGAAAAGAAGACACGACGCGCAGCAGTCCAGGCGCACGCGCGCCGAGGCGAGAAAGCAAAAAACGCGAACGCGTCGAAGCAAACCGCACGAACGAGCGAACGGCTGAAAGGCGCGCGCCGCAGCGTGGAGAAGGGCGACGTGGCCCGTCGAATCGCGCCTTAACTTTCGCTACGTCGACGTGGTCTGTGTCTCTGCGCGTCAAAAACGCCTCTATTTAAGACCGAAGGATTGTTGCATGATATGACATATTCTTTTGCTATGTGCATGGGTCTGGGGTCCACCGTAGAATAACTCACGCCAAGGACTTAATCCTGCGGCGACTGACCCGTGGGACCCTCACTCCCTCCGTGAGTGCTCATCAACATATTAAGCATCGATGAATTGTTCCAGTACAAGTCCTAGTACTATATGTCGGTTAGGTGCTTGGCCTATAGCCGTGAGTCTGTGTCGCCGGTAAAAGGCTAATCGGGTCCATCAATGTAAAGGAGAGTTGAAATTACGAGTTGATTTCTTTTCATGTTGCCATGGGTCTACCCTGCTATTGCGTATGTGTGATTTCTTGAGAGTTTCTCATCTAAGATATCTCTGATTGCTACTCAGCTTTAATCTCATTTATTGAATTCGAGTGCTAATCTCTTCTCTCGTTCATGTACTGTGGTGTACACGGGTGCGATATTTATTTATCTAAGTGCGAGTTGCTTTATGTAATTTGTGCTCCGCATATCAACATCAAGCAACCTACGGATTTAATCCCATTTAGAGGTTTTATCCGTATCATGACGGTTCAAGACTCCACGAAGGAACGTGCATGAAGACATAAGACGTCTTTAACGGTATTAACTACCACCCCTTCGATAGTTACAAAGGGGTAGCCCACATATTCTATAACATATCCATAATCTATGGAATAAATTACAGTTACAATCCCAGTCCCATTCTTATTGTATTCTTATACAAATTCTTAATGTGTCCACAACAATAAAGGTCTTCATATTTCGATTGTGCTCTTATATTATTTTTTCCGTAAGCTCGATAAGGAACATCGTGTCTCGATCATCGACAAGTAGCATCACACGGTGCTTAGATCAAGCGTTTGTGAGAGAATATATGAGCTATAGATGTGTAAAGGCCCACTTGTCATATGCTTAACTGGGTCCCCATGGGAACGGGTTTAGGGGGTGGGGGACATCCCCGACGGGATTGATTTGGCCCAACTACCATCCTCATAGGGAAGGATCTTCCCCGTCCCCATTCCTAACTAGTAGGGTGCATGTACGTTGCGACGGAACGCCAATGTAATACCCCGATTTATTCTCAGGAAGAAAGCGTGATTAAAAAGAAATTAGACTTCGGAATAGGGGGCTTTTCGCTTTTGTTAGACAACCTGGGCCTAAGGCTTTAACCAGGAGGCCCAATAGGGGAGCCGGCCGAATGGCCCAATAGGGGGGAGGCTGGCCAAGTGACTAGGAAGGGGGGGGTGGCTCTAACCCTAGCCCCTCTCACTCTTGCGCCTCCATCTCTTGGCCGCCACCCCAACCCCTCACTCCCTGCGCCTCCACCTCCATCCCTCCCCTTGGCAGCCACCTCCTCCTCCATTGTTGCTACCGGTCGAAGCAAGAAGGAGGAGAGCCCGGGTTGACGTTGTCTAAAGAGGAAGAAAGGGGGAGTGGGGGAGAGGAGACCCGCGCAAAGATTTCAGCGAGTTCTTGTGGATCTTCAAGGGTAACAAATGATTCCTCGCTGGATTTGATCGAATTAGATTCGTAATTGCCATGTTTAGGGGATTGTCGTTCTGCTGCGATTGATTTCAGTATTATATCCATTTGCTTGCTTGTCAGTTTTAGGGTAGTTAAAGTCCGAATTAGAGTATTTAGTCTCCTAGAGAATTGTGGGGTTTGTCTTCAGCTTTCAATAGGCTCTGAGATCACCTAAATCGTAGTTAGGGTTTAGGAGATACGTTAGTTTCTTTACTGCTGTCTAGAAATCCTGACGAAAATCAGTGGTCGTCTTGTTTATTAATTAAGATTTTGTTAAATTCCGATTCAGGGATATTGCCCAAAATGATTTTTGTAAGTAATTCCATTAGCTTTTAGGATTGATAAAGAACACCCTTTTTAGATCTGTAGAACAAAAGTTATGTATGTTTCATTTTTTCTGTCCAAACTGTATGTCAGATTCTGACGGTGGTTTTGAGCTGTGGGCTAAAATTTGTTAAAGACATAAATTGAGGATCGGTCCAACTAGACTTTTGAAGTTCATATTCTTAGCTTTTCAAATTGATAGAGAAATCAATATTTTGTTCAGCTAATTAAAAGTTATAGCATTTCTTGTGCTGCTGTCCTTTCTGTCTGTCAGATTATAACTTTAGATATTCAACTGAATATTAGACTCAGATGTGGGCAGAATTAGAGATTCTCGCCCATTAGGTTTTTTAGATGATTTTGTTATCTTTCCAGAGAGTCTGAGATTGCACCTTTTCGAGTTTCAGAGCGAAAGTTATGAAGTTTTTAGTGCTGCTGTCCAGTATAGCTTTCTGCTATAATGTCGTTCAACTTGAGTAGAATTTATATATATAAAGTTTGGGTTTTGGGGAGATGAGGTAGAAGCGTTGGGGTAGCGTCTTGATATCACGTTGTTCTTATTCGAGTAAGTTAGTGATGTAGGAGGAGAGGTTTGAGATTAGGAGCATCATTCTTGCCTCCTAACGCGTCGCAACGCGAAAGGCAAGTACATTGTGGGTTATATTGATTGTTCTTTGCTCAATGTGCTTGATGTTCGTGATATGCTAAAATTCTACGAACTATGATTAGATTCCAATAATTACTGATTCTTACCACGTATGATAATCCATGCTATTGAGATTATGTCTTTCTTATTTATATATTCATTCATTCATTCGTACGTTCGTGTTTCAACCACGAGTGTGGTATTGAAAGTCCCATCATTCCAATATGGGCATGTAAGACCCACCATTTCAATGTGGGCAAATTGGATCCCCATTATGAAATATTGTTCATACGGACCTTGGATCCCCACATTTTGATAATGCGGACATGAGTGAACACCGACGAGTGTTCACTGGCTATACTGGTATAAGCAGAAGTGAAGAGCATACATTCCATTCTTGCATAAGATTTTTACTATTCTGTCTCATATTCAAACGTTGTGATTAGTTCTTGATTCGGTAAATTTCCATACTTTTCTGTTGTACTTTCTGAGTTGTGAACTTATTCTTGCCTTTGTTTGTGTGTTTTAGGTAAACGGTGTTGATGGCATGCTTGGGAGGGATTAGTCACGGATCACTTCAATCACTTCACATATCACTATTAATTAATGGACTTGTTATTATCTTTCATTTGGTAATGTTGGATTTTATTAATGGAGTTCGGATGGTTGAAGTTATCTTTCATTATGACTTGGTTAAACTAGTGAATGCTTAATAATCGTCATATAGACTCTTGTTAGTTTTATCTTGAATAGTGCAATAGGATTGGATATTTTCAAGTTTGATTTGTTGCTGAAATTTATTTAAATTCTTATGGTCAATCTATTGTTTGTTGATCCTTACTTGTTAATAGCTGATAGATTGTTGAAATTATTTCGTACCGTTGAAGTATGTTAGACTTTTAAGTAATATCTTGACTTCCGCATAGTCAGGTTGTTACAGCCAACCCTTACAGAAATAATATTTCTCTTTAACATATAAAGTGAATCAAACAATTAAAAGATGGTGATACATACGGGCATCACATTAGTGCAACATGATAGAACAAGAACTTTGTGCGACAATTTTGAAATGAACGGTAGTAAACAATATTTTCCCATGGTTTACTTCAATACATAAATAACTGGCATACCATCATGTAAATTAAGCACCATTCAACAGATAAAGTAGACATCATGCATTAAACATAAACATAAATAAAAATTAGAAATGAAGTTGATACGATAGCCTTATGGAAGACCCATCCTTATCTCTAGCTTGTCACGTAAAGAGAAAGGAAACACACTCTACAAAATGACAAAAAAAATTAAACATCACAAATCTATTGTATATTATATGTAAGAGATGTAAAAAATGAGTGACTTCCTTATGTTATTAATGTACAAACATTCCAACAAGTGCATCATTCCTTATGTCAATGGCATGCATGATAAGTTTCTTACATTCACATCATGCAGCACTACTTGTCGTAGTTCTGTTTAAAGATAATACCGATTAAATTATGAAAGAAAGATGTGCATACATTATTTACATGGTTGTTTATCTTCGAGCTGCTGTGCGCCAGCAACTTGAGATCCAAAGAAGAAATTGCTACATCCCATCGTCATCAAGCAACCTCAGCAACTTGAGGGCAATTGTTTGAGAACCGAGAGAGTTTAAGCTTAAGTAATCTGAGAGCTTAAGCTTAGAAACCTCGATACTTCTCCTGGTGCCTTTGAGTTACAGCGTAGTGCTAGAGTAGCACAGTAGCAGTACTAGTAGTAGCATAAAGTGGAGCATATAAACTAACCAGGATGAGCCTGTCAAAATCTAGCTAGTACTAGCAGTTTTCTTCGGTTTTATGCAGCACCAGTTTTATGCATGGCTGCATGTAGCCATAAATCCGGCCTAGGCAAACCTGAATAGTAGCTAGCCCGGCCGTACCTGTGATGTCTAGACAAAATCAAATCAGGAAAACGGCCGCTACTGTCCTAAACACTAATTAAAGAAGAAATCATTCACGATCAGTACTGCTGAATACTTTTATCTTTCTTATCAGCAACGCATCAAAAGAAACCAAACACTTGAAGAAAAGGAAAAACATAAATCCCCTGCCTCATGCCATGGATGAATATGCTGATATGCATAGAGTAGTAGTAGTAGCAGCAATACCTTGGTTTCAGTATCTGCTGGGCCAAGCTAGCTCCATCGTGCTGACCACTACTGCGAGCTCTGAGGCCAGAGTCTGACAGAGAAGAAGGGAGAGAGATGGGAGATGAAGTTGCTCAGGAGAAAATTAAGAAAGATGGTGAAGAGCTACTGGTAAGGAGTACGAGTGAAGCCTATCTATCACAACTCACAAGAGAGCTAGCTCTTCACATGTAACGGGCTGCCGATCGAGGAGTGTATATAGACGCCGGCGGCCGGCCAGGTAGGCGCCATGGCACTCAATTCCTTTCGTAGACGTCGTTTTAGAATGCACGAATGCGTGCTGTTGATTTTTCAAAATTTTGACTGTAAATATGCATAAAAGTATTTGTATTTGTCACATAGAAATGATATCACTAGATTGGCCATCAAAAATACTTTCATGTTATTATACTTTTAATAACTTTTACTAACATATAATTAGAAAAATTAATAATCAAATGTGTGTATCGGAAACCATCTCAATATCCAAATGACAAGTCAAAAAGAACGGAAGTATTCCAACTGGTTCACAAAAACAAGTTGTTTTAGAATACGTGCAATCAAATCTTGATAACTTTGTTTCTCGATATATTTTTAAATATTTAAATTAGATACATGAAAATCATATGTATATATTCGTCTCAAAAAAAACTTTCATAATGCTAAGATTTTGTTGGCTTCTACAAATATATTACAATAGTAATTAATGGTGATTCATTTTAGGAACATATTCAAAGCGACATGCTTTTTGAACTCAAGACTAACAGACTACGATTTTTTTGCCAATATAGCACTATTCGGAGCCACTTTAGCAAAAAAGGCACCCTCACCATCAACTTTACGAATTTGGCACTCGACACCGTTCCCGGGTGGCATGGACGGCTCCCGTGCCCCCACGTAGACTCATCCGCACCACGCTCGGACGGATTTGTCTCATCTGTTCATCCCAGGAATGGACGAGCCTCGTCCGTCCATATGGTGGACGGATGATTTTGTTGGGTTCTACAAATATATTACAATAGTAATTATTGGTTAATTTCGTGTACTAGACCGTCTTTTGTCGACTCCTTAGCTCCTTCAAACATCTAAGTATAACATACTTTTTCATTAGAGGGCTTGTCAATGATCGAAACATGGGGTTTTCCATCGAGCTTATCGGAGAGGTAAAGGCCGGTACGATATTCATTTCATGGAATCGTACCGGGGTCTTGACCAAACCAATTGGCCAAGTTTCTCTTCCTTTAACGTTTGGCTCACCAAGCAATTTCAGGATAGAGAAGGTCTCCTTTGATGTAGTCGATTTCGATATGGCATATAATGTCATACTCGGACGACCTACTTTGGCAAAATTCTTAATAGCTACTCATTATGGTTATCAATGTCTTAAGATGCCAGGTCCCAAAGGGGTAATCACAATATATTGTGACAAGAAGATGGCGCACTCTTGCGACCGTCGCTCCCTCGAGATGGTTGGGCAACTACCAACTCGAGACGAAAGTCAGCCTTCGACTAGCAAGTTGAAGCCTAAAGCTCCACCAAAGCCGAACGACCAGGTCAAAGAGGTTCCTCTGGACGCAGAGGAGCCCTCGAAGACTGTTCGCATCGGGGATTCTTCCGACCCCAAATAGGAAGACGCCCTCATCACTTTCCTCCGAGCAAACGCAGATGTCTTCGCGTGGCAAGCGTCCGACATGCCCGAGGTCCCTAGGGAAGTGATTGAGCATAGGCTAGCTTTACAGCCTGATAAATTACCCGTAAAATAAAAGTTACGGAGATTTGCCCCTGATCGACGAGATGCTATTATGTCAGAATTGGACAAGTTGCTTAAAGCAGGCTTCATAAGAGAAGTCAACCACCCAGAGTGGTTGGCCAACCCTGTAATGGTTAGAAAGTCAAACGGCAAATGGCGTATGTGCGTAGACTTTACTGATCTTAATAAAGTTTGTCCAAAAGATGATTTCCCTTTACCTCGTATCGATCAGCTGGTTGACTCTACTGTAGGATGTGAGATGTTGAGTTTTCTAGATGCATACTCTGGTTATCACCAGATTAGTATGTGTCGAGAAGATGAGGAAAAGACCGTATTTATTACACCATTTGGAATATTTTGCTATGTGAAAATGTCATTCGGTTTAAAAAATACTGGAGCTTCTTTTTAGCGTTTGATGCAAACGACTTTTGCTCCTCAACTAGGTAGAAACCTGGAGACTTCTGGTCGTAAAAAGCAACAAACGACTCAATCATATCATAGACTTACAGGAGACTTTCGACAACCTCCGAAAACACCACTTGAAGCTTAATCCCGAGAAGTGTGTGTTCGGGGTCTCTTCAGAAAAATTGCTTGGATTCTTGGTTTCCGCACGGGGAATCGAAGCAAATCCTGAAAAGATAAAAGTCATCACTCAAATGCGCCCCCCGGCCACGAAAAAAGAGGTCCAGAAACTCACAGGATGCATGGTAGCATTAAGTCGTTTCATCACACGCCTGGGAGAAAAATGATTGCCTTTCTTCAAACATCTAAGGAAGCATGAGGGCTTCGAGTGGTCAGAAGAGGCTAACCTAGCCTTTGAGGAAGTCAAGAGGTATCTTACGAGTTCTCCTGTTCTGGTTTCCCCGATACCAGGAGAGACGCTCTTAATTTATCTAGCTGCTACGCCACAGGCAGTGAGCGCAGTACTGGTCGTAGAATGTGAGAATGTACAACGACCAGTTTACTACGTTAGCGAGGTTTTACATGGACTTAAGGAGCGTTACCCTCATGTTCAAAAACTTCTATATGCCCTCCTCATGTCTTCGAGAAAGTGCGGTATTATTTTCAGGCGCACAAACTAGCTGTGTCGTCTGAGTTTCCCTTGGGAGCAATCCTCCAGAATAGGGAAACAGCGGGACGCATGGCAAAATAGTCAGTCGAACTTGGGGCGTTCGACATTCATTTCGTGTCCCGAACGGCCATTAAATCCCAGATCTTGGCAGACTTTATCGCCGAATGGACAAATCCTGAACCTGTTCAGGATCCCCAGTACGATTTCCACGACCAGTGGACGATGTACTTTGACGGGTCGCTTACGATAAGTGGCTCGGGGGCTGGGATGGTCCTGGAATATCCTAGCGGAGAGACCTTAAAGTATGCCATACAATTAAACTTTCAGGCAATTAACAATGTGGGAGAGTACGAAAGTTTGCTAGCTGGCATACGAGCCGCAAAAGCGCTCTCGATTCGACGACTACTGGTGAGATGAGGCTCTCAACTAGTCATGAATCAAGTCAGAAAGAGTACCAGTGCTCTAATCCGACTATGTCCCGGTACTTATCGGAAGTTCGAAAGTTAGAAAAGCACTTTTTGGGCTTTGAGGTACAATTTATCCCTCGAAAGGATAATTTCCTCGCAGACCAATTGGCTCGTCTAGCTTCCTCCCGATCCCTAGTACCGAAAGGGGTGTTTCTAGAGCAACTTCAGAAGCCATCCCTAGTTGAAGAACTAGAGACGCCTCCTATGGAAACAACCTCTCTAGAGTACGAAGATACCTGGATGACTCCCATCTACAAGTATCTTCAGACGGGTTCCATACCCAACGACAATCTTGAAGCAGATCGATTATCCCGAAAAGCCAAAATGTATACTTTGGTCGAAGGTGTCCTTTATAAAAGAGGAACACAAGTGGTACTTATGCGATGTATTCCGCAGAGCGAAGGATTAAAACTCCTTCACGACATACACGGAGGCATCTGTGGAACTCATGCTTCTTACAAAATGCTGGTAGGTAAAGCCTTTCGGCAAGGTTTTTATTGGCCAACAGCCCTCCACGATGCCAGGGAGCTGGTTAAAAAGTGTGTACAGTGCCAGTTTCATAGCCGGCAAATACACCAACCGGCTCAGGCATTGCAAACAATTCCTCTGTCTTGGCCTTTTGCGACTTAGGGTCTTGATATCCTAGGACCGTTACCCAGAGCTCCAGGAGGTTTCGAGTTCCTTTTTGTGGCCATCGATACGTTCACAAAATGGATAGAAGTTGAGTCTGTGACTGGGATAACAACGGAAGCAGCAAAACGGTTCATGATGAGATGTGTGATCACTCGATTTGGAGTACCAAGTCGAATTATCACAGACAATGGCAAACAATTTACAAGCGTAAAATTTCAGAAAATTTGCGACGAGTTGGGAACTCGTTTGTGTTACGCTTCTGTTGCCCACCCCCAAAGCAACGGGGTGGTCAAAAGAGCGAATGGCCAGATAATGAAGGGAATCAAGACTCGAGTCTTCGACCAGCTTCTCAAGCGCTCGGGGGCTTGGGTACAAGAATTACCTTCAGTATTATGGGCAATTCGTACGACAGCTAGCCGAGCTACAGGAGAAACACCTTTCTTTCTAGTCTTTGGAGCTGAAGCCATGCTTCCACCAGAACTAAAGATCAGGTCAGAACGAGTCGAAGCTTTTAACGACTCCATCCAAGAACAGCTTCGAGCAGATGACATTAACCTACTCGAGGAAAAGAGGGACCAGGCTTTAATCCGTTCCGCAGTGTACCAACAAGCTCTGCACAGATACTATGATCGTAAGGTCCAACCTCGCAGCCTCGCTGTAGGTGACTTGGTATTGAGGCTTAACCAATCCCAGTCTAATCGGAACAAACTTTCCCCCAAGTGAGAAGGTCCTTACACTGTGGTCGAAGTAACGCGTCCAGGATCGGTACGACTTGCAATGGAAGACGGCCGTGTTCTCTCAAACTCTTGGAACATTGACCAGTTACGCAAAATTTATGTGTAACAAGTTTCTACGACAATAAAAGTATCAGGTTCTCCCTATCTTTTTTGTCTCTTTTTGAATTTCGCTTTCATTTTCGACCATATTTCATATGCTCAATCCCCCTGTAAACTGGTGAGAGAAAGGACATCACATCTAGTCGAAGTCTCTCATCTCTGCATGTGGTCCTATCCGCTGGAAGGAGCTTCCTAGTGTCGCTTTGTTCTTAACTCTTAATACGAGTACAAAGCTTTTTGGGCTCAGAAACATGATCGAAAGTTGTTAAGCAAATTCATGTCACCTTAGTTTATTTATTCATTTTGAAAAATACTCTAAGAAGATACTCATTCACCGTACGGTTGCCCCGGCGAAGTGCGTGGAACTCCTTCTTCTTTAATGTCATCATCCCCGCGCGGGATGTGTGCATGACGGAAGGCTTGCACAAAGTTGGCCCATGAAATGGATTGAGCATCATTATGGGCGATGCAGTAATTGTCCCACCATTCTGATGCGGGACCGGTCAGTTGGTGAGAGGCAAAGAACCCTCTCACGATCGTAACACCGATCGATGTCCAACTTCTTCCCAATGGCGGCTTGATCATCGGGGTCCATTGGTTCAGTACTGCTTGAGAATGTCGGCGGACGCATCCTCATAAACTCCGACATGGTCAACCGCTGGTTGTGCGGGGGTGGGGCCGGAGCTGCTGTTGCTGTAGCGGCCTGAGCGTTCTGAACGTTCTGCAGTGATTGGGCAAGAAGGTTAATCAGGTGGGTCTGATTCGCCATCATCTGGCGCCAGTCGGGTCCTTCTGCCGGCGGTGATTATTTTGATGATCCGCCTGATCGTTTCCTTGTCCTCGATCGCAGCTGCCGCTGTTGCCGTTCTCGGGTGGTCACCATCTCGCGGATCCTCCAAGGATTTAGATAAGATGGTAGAAATTCTAAGGGGGATAAATCTAAAATAGCCCAAGAACCAATAAACACACAACAAAGAAACAACTTTTCAAAATAGTTCTTTTTATTCATTTATTTTATTAATAGATATGGCTATCACAAGAGTAATTGATAGCTCATAATTCGCGACTAAAGTACGGACTAATCGAAAACATCTATGGTGTACTGGGGGTATAGTCTATCTCATTGGAGCTATCCTAATTGCCTTGTAGCTATTAATTTCGCTTCCAAAGCCTTTATTGCGCAATCGCACTCCAAGCCATCTTGAATGCGCAAGTCCTCCGGTATTCCCGTAGGTGTAGTCCAAAGGTTAAGTCCACAGTGCGTCATGGGAATCTTCTTCTTTGGCGGTGCGGAAGACGCTGTCGAGTCTGGTCGGAAGATGCATCGGGTAGTAGTGGAACCCAGTGCCGACGAGGTAGCGGTCGTAGATGTGGCGAAGTCGACGGACTGCCTCTCTCGCTGCATCCTGAATGCCATCAGCGAAGGTGTCGCGTGTGATCGGAGCGTGGAAGGTGTGGAAGACCGTGTTCGGCGACATATCGGAGTAAATCAGCACTTCCACCCTCCAGAGACGTCGTTCTCCCACCTTGTACCGATAGCCCTGGAATGTTGGCCTCTTCTTGTAGTCCAAATGTTGCATCATCTCCCAGAGAAGTTCGGCCCAATGTCCAGCAATGACTCCGTGAGAAATAGCGTCCGGTACCTCGGCCATCTACAATTTTTGAGGAAGAGGTGAGTCAGTAACCGTTTTAAAGAGAAAGGTTGAGAGAGGACTCTAGATAGACTCAAAATAGTTTTAGTTTTTGAAAATAAGTCCTTAGGACATTTGTGGGGCCACGACCTACAGTCGATATGACTCTGATACCACTTTTGTCGAACCCGGGAGCGAAGGATCCCGAATTCTCTGTGTTTATACACTAGTCCAGGATTTCCAGTGTACACAGTCAACAAAAGTGATAGCAAAATCATATCACGCTCTTTATTAATAATAACTCAGAAATGCCGAGGTGGCTCCACGGTGGCGCGTGCGTGGCCGGCCACGTAGGCCCGAGGCCGGTGGTGCTCCGGTGAGGGACTTCGCCGGCGTTTTACGCCACGGCGAGCAAAGTGGTGGTGCGCAAAACGTAGAGGGGATTCGTGCGAACTTGTGGGTTACCAGAACGGCGATGGAGCTGGACGGGAAGGTCGTCGGTGACGGCTTTTGGCGGTGGCGGCGTGCGGTCGTCGACGAAGAAGATGATCCCGAGGTCCTCCGGCGAAGTGGATGACGGCAGCAGCTTTGCACGGGTGAGGTGATGACGATGGTGCCGACGGCGGGGACGGAGGAGCTCTGGTGACGCCTGAAACGGAGAAGAAGCAAAGGTTTTCGCCGGCGGGGAGCTTCGAAATTATGGCGCTACGGTGACGAATGCGGCGGTCCCGGCGCACCTATTTATAGGGCGCGGGCGTGGCCGAGCTGCCGTGGAGAGCACGAAGGTCCT
Source organism: Ampelocalamus luodianensis (assembly GCA_036346255.1). Lineage (NCBI taxonomy): Eukaryota > Viridiplantae > Streptophyta > Magnoliopsida > Poales > Poaceae > Ampelocalamus > Ampelocalamus luodianensis. The sequence continues at coordinate 1,127,193 of CM070626.1, forward strand.
CGCGGTCACGGCGGCGAGATTTTGGGGATTTAGGGCGCCGAAAGGGAAAGTGATGGCCGTGTCGGGGGCAGAGAAGATCAGAGACTTCAATGCGCGCGATATTTCGGTGATTCGCCCGGGATTTAACCGTGTATGGAAGTTTCCCGATTCGTATCCATGGCGGATTTCGCGGCAAGAAAGGAAGGCGGAGGAAGAAGAAGGAAAGGAGGAAGATGAGGGGGACACGTCCGATTTTGATCGGACGGTCGAGAATAGGTGGAGCGAAACGGTAAGTGATGGTGGAGCGCAGCCGTTTGATTTTAATCGGGCGGTCACGATAGAACGAGGGGATGCGGTGATTAGGAAAGTTACTGATGCACGAGGGCCGTTGGATTTCGATCCAACGACTGACAACGGCCGAAGCGGCGCGAGAGAGGTAGAGAGAGCGAGACTGACGGGTGGGGCCCCGTGGTCAGAGAGAGAAGTGAGGCGGCGCGGGCTGCGCGCGCGGGAAAAAGGGAATGGGCCGAGTGGGTTTGGGCCCAAGGACTGTTTAGGTTTTTATTTTGGTTTTCTAATTAATTTAATTCTGGTAATTCAATTAGGCTTTAGAATATAGTAAATTAAGTCCAAAAAATTTGAGAAAATTCACAGAAATTCTCCGGAGCATTTAGGACTTAAGAAAAATATTTCCAGCTATTATCTGGTAATAGATTTTGCAAATAAATTTGTTTAGCTTTAAATTAATTAAGGAAAAGCTTTTGAAAATTCCAGAAAAATCCACAAAAATAATTAAACTTTATTTTCAACTGAAATTTGAAATTTGGGCTGTTACACCCCCTCGAGACGTTCATTGTCGAAAACATCCCCATAATTGGGAATGCTGCTGGGGTGTGGAACTCGGTCGCGAGATCGGTAGGCAGAAGATCCTACGGTAGAATCAGGGCCAAAGAAATCAGAGCAAAAGTTGAAGTACTCTTCTTCCTCTGACTCGGTGACGGGAACACCACTTGGAGGCCCGGAAGGAACGTCCTCGAGAACCTCCTTACCGGCACGGCGGTCGGAACTCTCACCGCCACCGACCTCCGGTGTCTCCCTCGAGGCCTCTGTCGCCTCCTCTTCAGTCTCTACGACAGCCTCGATTGTCGTAGCGACTTCGACAACCTCGGCGGTCGTAGCAACCTCGGCAGCCACGACTTCTTCCGTCACGGGAATGGTAGCTGAACCTTCAACTACTACCGCAGTCACCCTTCGACACCTGAAGAGGTGACAGCGAGCTCCTCCATAGGAGCATCCTAGGGGCTAAAGACGTTGGGCTAAGATCACAAAACGCAGAAGTAAGTCAACTCGCAAAAAACAAAGAGTAAATGTGGTACTTTCACTTATGTTTTTTACATATCTCTGCGCGATGGACCTAACTCAAAACTTGGGAGCAACCTTCCCGACGGAAGGTTTCTTCGACTTCTTCTCAACCATCGCTGGTCGAGATTCAACCGGGATAGCGGGAGTCTCCTCTTCCAGACTTCCCGAATGGCCGAGACCCATCTCGATCACCTTAAGACCACTGCTCTCCTTGGCCTCAGATCCTACTGGAGCAGCAGTTTCCTTCACGAAAGACATGAAGCTCTTCTAGTTCTCCTTTTCTAGCTGCTTTATAAAGCCACGAGAAGCAGAAACTGCGAAAGATTCGTTGTCGTAATAAAAAGGTACCTTAACCTTGGGGACTTTGCGTTTAAGGGAAAAGGCTTCTTCTTCTGCTTTATTCTTCGCCACAACCATGTCTGCGGCAAATTTAGCAAAAGGAGCAGGAGGAGCCGAACTCGAACCCCCCTTGTCGCCGACTTTTATCAGTCGACGTTTCTTGGTTGGGGGGACTTCACCGACTCCGCCTGCGCGGTTGCCCCAATAACCACCAAATCGACTTCCTCGTCGTCTTGGCAGCTCTCCATGCTTACTTTCTGTTTAAGAACGGAAAAAAAGTGGTCGTAAGTTCTTCTACGGTCACTAACTGGTCGTAAGTACGACCAGCTCGAAAGTTGTAAGTTTTTCTACGACATTGTATAATCGTAGCCCTGCTACGGTTACGTCCGGTCGTAAGTCTTTCTACGATCAGTATCTAGTCGTAAGATTTTCTACGACAAACCTGTTAGTCGTATATCGTTTTACGACAACAAACGCCTAAAGGCAAAATTATTTTTTCAATTAACTTTATGCGCTCCTCTTTCTCTTCTGCGGTTAAAACCGCAAGGATTTGAGGAGCTGCTATGTTGGACGGACTCTTCTCGCAGACGATCCTGACGCGAGCGTCAATCTCCCCCTATGGAAGATCTGAACACATGGACAACATGATTAGCAGACTAAATCGGGATTAACCAAGGACAAAGCCAAAAGAATAAGTTTTTCTACTCACCGTCCTTGTAATCCCTGGTTGGGTCGTCCTTTCCCGAGTACCTCTACATAGGAGGAACTCGTGACTTCAAAGGGCTGATTCGGCGCGTGATGAAGTCCTTCACCACGTGCCAACCGATAAGCCCTCCGACTTCAAGTCTTTGATAGCTTGAATGTAGGGGGCTATCCGGTTGAGATTACTGAGAGTCGAATCCCAGGAAGATGACCTCTCGGAGGCCTTCCCGACGAATAAGAGACTATCTTTCTTGGTAACCTCCCAGTAAAACCACTTCTTCTTCCACCCCGACCATGACGACCAGGTAAACATCTGAATATACTCCTTCGACTTACCGTCGTGGAGCTTCTGACCGCAGCTACCGGCAATCCCGGCTTGACGAGCCATTCCGTAGTAGTACTGAAAAAGCTCGAGGTCCGCCGGAATCCCTAGGTAAGCCTCACACAAGTACACAAACACGCTCAACATCGTGATGGAATTAGGACCAAGGTTCACTAATTCCACCCCGAAGTGCTCGAGCACGAGTGTGAGGAAGGGATGAGCAGGCAATCGGAGACCGCACTCACAGTACGCTTGGAAAACCGGAATTTGATCTTCCTCCCTCGAAGGCCAATGCTCTCCACCCACCGCAATCCACCTCACGAGAAGTCCTTCGGGGATCTTCTCGGCGGCGACTAGAGCAGCCATCTTCACCTCGTCCATCTCTGATTCTGCCCACTTAGAGACAATCCTAGCCATTCTCTCTCAAAGGTGGGAAGAATTGGATTTGGGAAAATTTCAAGCAAGCGCACAGAATCACCGGCGGCGGAAGAGACGAGAAAGCAATGAACAGTCGGGTGAAAAGGTAAGAACCCTAAGTTTACCTCCACGGTCCGTTTTATAACCGTGCGCTTGGAACGAAATGTCGTGGAATCCCAATAGTTTCTACCGCTTCGGGAATTGCTCAAGCGGACATACCTTTAATCTGCCCATTCGAAAGTACCAAGACTCTTTTCACACCTCAAAGTGAAATTAACATCTTGACCTCCGGGTCAAAAGAAAGGCCGATTGGAAAAGTTTTACTTCCGGTCATAAGGCCACGACTACTCCAAAGTCGTGAGATCTTCTACGACTATCTTGTAATCGTAATATTTCTAACAAATTGCCTCGATTATGCATATTTCTGGTCGAGAGAAACATGTGTTGAAGAGTTTTTCCTTCAACGTTCTTCCTATGACCTCCTAGTGGTCAAAAGATCACCTACGACCCTTCTAATAATCCTCATTTTATTATTCCATAATCATGTAATATGACGTCATATGGCATACCCCTTAATATTATAAGGGAAGAGCGAGTCAGGTGGACGTAAGTTCTTCTACGACCACCCCCTAGTCGTAAGTATTTCTACGACTATAGTGTAATCGTAAGTCCTGCTACGATTACGTCCGGTCATAAGTCTTTCTACGACCAGTACCCAGTCGTAAGCTTTTCCTACGACTACCCCTGGTCGTAAGTTCTGTTATGGCCAGCCCTGCTACGACTTCCTCACGATTAATTGGGTCCACTTGTCAGAAGGCTCATTTAATGGTGAGAATCTAATCAGTCAAAATACTTAGTTATGCCTGAAATAACTACATATAATTCTCCACTATCTTTGATTGATAACCGTTGGACAGCATGGGGAGGTTACTACTCCAGTAATTACTCTCATTATTACGTAATAATGAGCGGCTAATTAGCCTGGAACGACAATAGCCACCGCTGCGTAGTATAAATAGGTGTCTTTTGGAAATAGAGGGGGAGGCTTTTCGAGAGACAATCAGGAGCAAGATTAGCGCAAGTCTTTCCACTGATTGTAATCAGGATACCCAATACAATACACACAGAGTAGGGTTGTTATTCTCTCTAGAGAAGGCCCGAACCTGTATAAAAATCCCGTGTCTCTTTTGTCTGCGTGATCAATTGTGGAGACCCCCTGAATCAAATAATCTTTACGTAAGATCGGTTCTAAAACACCGACAACCCTTATGACAACATTTTGTAATTTTCTAGAAGGAAATTCAGTGCATGAAAATTTCTATAAAATTACACAAGGTTGTTCTTAGATCTAGTAACCTTCCTTAAAAATTTCAGAACTTTTGGAGTTGAATTTCTACCTCTAAAAATTCCCTTTCACTCTCAGCCTTTGTTTACAAAATCTGGGTTATTGTTCCTCCGACCGGACCCGAGCTCTGGTCCGACCGAGCCAACTCGACTCGATCGAACCACCTAACCCGCACCACTTAACCCCGCCCTTGCTATGAACCGTTAGATTCGATGGCAACCGTCCAGATTAGCTGCACCGTTCGGACAGCCCAAGATGACGGAAGCTTCTGAGCCATCCGATTTAAGATGAACGACCTGGATTGATGGAGCTGTCGAACCGTCCGAACGTCGCTTTCTTGTGGACCGTCCGATTGAGGATCTACGGTCCAACCCAGCCCTTGTCGCTTGTGACGCAGGCAACCCGGCCCCGCCGGCCTGTTCTTCTTCTCTACAACACGGGCGCATCCTCGCCAGCTCGCCGCGGCTCCGCTCACGCCGCGTCGCACCCCAACGGCTCCACCCACTGGTTTTGACGAGTGCCAGTGGTTTGGCCCATGGTTTTTGCACCCGCACCTACTCCCCTCACCTCGCCATCGCTTCGTTGTCACTCAAGCTCGTCCATGGACCGAGCTCATCTTCGCTGGCCTCTCCTCGCACTCTCCGTCACCTCCGTTTATAAAAGCCCTTGGGTCTTCTTCAGTTTTCTTTTTCACAACCCTAATACACCCCTAGCTCTCTCCCACCCTCTCACCTTGCTTGAGAACAAGTGGAGCTTGGGCTCCAGAGCTCGGCCATGACGCCCTTTCTTCCCCGTCGGCGCCATAGGGGTTCCTGCCCTTTTTCCTTCGCGTCATGTCGTGTCCCAAGATCCTAGGAGTATTTCCCCAAACTTAATCTCTCTTTTCCTCTTCAGGTGTGGTCGGAATTTTGGTTTCCTCACCTTCGGCCAAAAGGAGTGTTTTTCTTCCCCATCTCCGGTAAGAGGACCCACTTTCCAATCCCGCGCTGTCACACCATCTCTTAGTCAGGCTTGACCTTCCCCTACCTTTAATTTATTCTCTCCTTGCTCAAGCCAATCCCTCCTCGGAAGCACCACCTCCACCGCCGCAGTCCACCACCGCCAGCCCATCTCCGGCAAACTCGTCCTCACCGTGTCACCCCGGTGAGTTCTTAGGACCATAGGGTAGCTTTTGCACACACTAGTTCGCGCGAATAGTTGCCGTATCGGCTTTGCCGTTTTCACAGTAGAAGCTGCTCCGCTCCTTCTCTTCGCGCCGCCGCGTCACACCACCGCTGGCCTCGCCACTGGTGTCGTCGAGTGCGCAAGGATGCAGACAATCCATTTTAACCACCTGGCCACGCTGCCATGGCTCTGTTCGCCGGCGATTAGCCGGAGAAGGTCGCGGCCGGGAGTGTGTTGTCATTTTTGAACACGACACTGTTGTCGTTCTGAACCAGCATTTCGTTTGGATCCTATGATTTGATTTCAATGGCCTAGATCTATTGGGCCGTTCGGACCACCCGAACGTCCCATTCCTTTTGGGCCATCCGATTTTGATTTAACGGTCAAGATTGTTCCGCTCGTTGAAAGGATCCAGCGCCTTTCACCTCGCTTGCTGACGTGTGGGCTCGAGAGTCAGGTTAGTTGGGCAGCCTTCACGCGTAGGACCCACCAGTCATGCGCTGTGGCTAGCTCAGTGAGGGTATAAAAAGTATTTACTGCTTATTTATATTTTTCGTAATGCTTTAATTGTGTACTGTTAATTTGTTTGAACTTCAAAAATGCATATGTATTTCTCTGTAACTCCTTTTTGAGCAAAATCAATTTTGTTGGAATCCTCTGTTAATGTACTTTATTGTAGAATAGGTTTTGAGTATGTTGCTTGTCAGACCCGAGAATTAATACTCCCGAATCCTCTGTGTATTTCTGAACTAGTCCCATGATCAGTAGCTAGTTCACACAGTAAACAAATATGGTAACAAAATCATATCACAACTTTATTAATAAATACCAACAGAGTTGATTACAAAGGAGACTTACAGGCCAACAATAAAATAAACACAGTGGAAGACGAATAAGTAGTAGGGTCCATTTGATCTGCCACAGGCAATCGACTGGGGTAGCGGCCTAGTCGTCGAGGTCCACATCGGTAGCAAAGTTCTTCTCCTCTAAAATTTATTTGCATGAAGCAAAGATGAGCACAACTTCCGTGCTCGCAAGTTACACCCGTCAAATAACAGGATGACATGCATACATGGATGTAACAAAGGATGGCTTATTGGTTGATTTGCATAAAGCAGCATTTTCTTTAAATACTGGTACTAAGTTCCAAAGCGGTTATTCTATAACTACAAATCATTTTATAAATTCTCAGTTTTATAGTCAGATAACATTCACACATGAATGGTGAAGGATACCCTCCTATCACTTGGCTTCCTGCCCAATTCCCATTTGGATAAACCAGTTTGAAGAGGTCTTTTTCAAGCAAAAACCAAAGCCTAACTTTGAGCAGTTCTGCTAGCTTGTCCATGACCGGGGACACGGCTATTCGAATAGTTTGACACTCTGCAGAGGTTGTACAGCTTTACCCACAATACATGACTTCTCTAGTTTATTTGACATCCGTCGATACCACCGCTCACTACCTTAGGTAAGCAGTCTAGAGCATGTGTCAAGGCCTTTACCATGCGTCATTCCACCATAGTTACCACTCGCTAAGGTTTCACCACCGCCTTTGGAATAAAGACCACCGGGTTCGGGACCCCTCTTGCGCTAGGTGAGACTAACATAAGTCGTAACATGACTACCCATTGCATCTGTAGGGAACGACCACGGTGGAACATTGCAAATTAATTAGCCAGGTCCTACTCCCCACACTGAGGATATGTGGTGGTACGGTATGGCTTAGCATCATACACTCGAAGACCGGTCCTTAACCGACTTGGGCAACTTTCCAACAAAACCCATGGGCCTTAATCATAAAGCCCGTGCATAAACCTGCACCCACCAATCATCCATTTCTCCCAAGTCCAAACCCATTTTCATTTTATTTTCCAGGTAAAGGCGTTTTATAAACCTTCTATGGTAAAACAATACCACAGATCCAATTTAAATCAAATTTGGAGAATTTGGCTAAAATTTCCCAAATACAAGCATTGGCTAAGCATAAGATTAATCTTAGTATCTTTTTGCCTAACGGTGACAAAGTATTCACGTTCAACATTCAAATTGGCTATACAAGGAAGATTGGAATAACTAGGCAATTAAAACAGAGAATAAAAATAATTGTATAAACATATGCATGCAGTAATAATTTAAAATAGAACATAAATAATTTGAAATAATGGGATCAATATGATCAAGGGTATAACTTGCCTTGCTTGACGAGGTGATGTCGTTTTCCTTAACAGATTACCTGGTACGGAAGTGATGTTGTTTTCCTTAACAGGTCACATAGTACTCACAAGTACTTTCTCCAGGTAGTCTAAGTGTACACTCACGATGATCATACAGTCAAAATCAATCCTCTTATAAGCTCTTCAAACGGCGTCGAATTCTGACTCTCCGAAGTCGTTGAAATCTAATCGCGAAATAAGCCAAATTCAAATAACAATTCAAATGAACTCCAAATTAAATAATTTTAGTTTATTTAACTAGATTATAATTTTATACAAATTTTGCCACTTGAATCACCCAAATCAGAGTTCGGATGCAAAAGATATGGGCTTTAGAAGGTTCAAATTACATGAAATGTTGAAATTAGGGTTTTTTTCTGAATTATTGGAATTATTTTTGTAAAGGAAAAGGCTTTATGACATTAGCATGACATCAGCGCCCGAATAATAAATTTCCAGCCGAATTATTTTCCTAAAGGAAAATAATTCTTTGTCTCTGGCATGTGGGCCCGTGGTTAATGGACCCGGTCCACGACTGGTCAAATGCCCACGGTGGGCTCGGTCCACCGCAACAGTGCACGCGGGGTGAGGGTGCGGGTGATGTGAGGTGACGTGGCGTCACGTAGGCTCCACGTCGGACCCGTGCTGATGTGGCTCCTGATCTGGCGCTGATGTGGCTAGGCCACGTCACCTGGCTGACGACGAGTTTTCGGGGCGGCCCGGCAACGGCGAGCGGCGGTGATTCACCGACGGTGAGTGGTACCAACCTGTAGCTACGGCTATTGCGAACTTAACGATATACTCACGGGTGGTCAGGGTGAACTGTGTGGCCGGCGGTGAGCCTTTTGGCGGCGAAGACCTTCGGGTGATGTTGGCAACGGTGATCGATGGCCTTTTGTCGACATGGATGATCGCCAGAGATGGAGCGTGGCACGCTGATGACAACGGTGTGGTCGATGGAGTAAGGGTGTCGCTGACGGCGACGTAGTCGGCGGCGAGAGCTTCGGCGGCCCTCGAACTAAACTACGAATCCCGGCAACTAGAAGCAGCGGGAGCTTACGAGGGTGGGGGAAATGAGATGAGGGAGTAGAGGCGCACCTGGGGTACCTTTTATAGGGGCTGGGGAGGCCAGGAGGGGGAGATCAATGGCGGCGGGGATCACGGCGGACATGCCCATTCCGGTGAATGCGGTCGAGGCGGTGATCGGGGAAGTTAGTGCGCGCATCCAAGCGTGGAAGGGAGGCATAAATCGCGCGGAGATGGAGCTCCATGCACGCGGCAATGGCGGTGGGTGTTTGCGGCTGGAGGAGGAAGACACGGGGAGGAAGAAGGCACCGGATCGTCGGATCGTGATCCAACGGCCGAGAGCGGCGCGCGTGGATAAAAAGTGATTGGTGCTCTAGGGCTGTTGGATTTAGATCTGACGGTTGTCATCGGTTGAGACATTCGGTCGCCCGAAAGTCCTAATCAAATCGGACCGTTCTACTCAGATCTAACGGCTAACACGCGTCGAAGTTAATAACGAGCGGTGAGAGTTGGCCATTGGATTTGAATCCAACGGTTGGGGCCGAGCGCACGGCGGAATGGGCTGCGCATGCGAAAAGGAGTTGGGCCGGGTTAGATTCGGCCCATTGGCCGTTTTAGGTTTTTCATTTGATTTTCCAATTGATTTAATTCCAGATAATTGGAAAAGAGCTTTAGAAAATAGTAAATTAAGCCCAAAATTATGAGAAAATTCACATAAATTTCTTTATTTATTTTGGACTTAATAAAAATAGTTCTAATTCATAATTGGCTATTAATTTTATAAAATAAATTGTTTGGCTTTAAAATACTTAGGAAAAAGCTTTTAAAATCTCAGAAAATTCTAGAAATTAATTAAAATTTTATTTTCTAGATCACACCAAATAAAACTTCAAGAACTTCAAATAAATCTTAAATTTTGACTTTTAAAACTTCAGAAATTCAAATAAAGCAATGATACTCTTTCAAATTTTCAGAAAATCTAGTAAAATAATAACTTTATTTATTTTATTTTGGTAACATAACTTTGGGATCTTACATTGCTATATCTGAAAATCTTATTTTACTATTGGCTTATGCACTACTTTCATAACTTAGAAAAATCATAAGAAATTCAATTCAACTCCAAACGAAGTGAACTAATTTTTGTTGTTCTTAGGATGTCATGCTCTGTCTACTATAAAAATTTTATATTCACCAACCTTTTGGAAATTTGTGTGATGAACAGTAATAGAAAACTAATTAATTGGAATTTCAACCCGATCAAAATTGTTTAGGCTATAACTTTTGCTTGGTTAATCCAAATCGATTTATTTTTGTTGCTAAATTCATCTAAAATCATGCTCTACCTGTTGTGTAAGTTTCATATGTTTTGGTTGACTTTGGTTTTTTAGTCTTTTTCGGTGTCATTTGTTCTTATTGGATTTTCTCGTTATTGCGATAGGTTCCGACGAATTTATTGAATACGAGAGTGATCCTCTGCAGCAAGATAGTGACCTCCAGCAAGACAAGCAAATGTTCAATTTTATTTGATCATATTGATCCCATTATTTTCAGAGTCGAATATCTTGTTTGCAAAGTGTTGACGATCAAGACGTTGATCTTACGAAAAGAAAAGGAGAGAGTGACGTAGGAAATCTAGGGTAATAATGGGACTGCTCTTTTATTAGTATGAACTGGGTTTTACAGGGGATGCCTCCTGACTAGGTGATGAACTACTCCTGTATACACTGAGAACACTACTTGTTCCTTTACAATGTCAGACTTAAAACACGGATCTAAGACTTGTGCTTCAGTCCGATCCCCCCTTTCCTGCTTCGTCCATGCTCCATCTTTAAATAGCCTTTGAAGAGGTGGCAGTTACTTTTGGAGAAGGTGTCTGATGTGAAGCATTGAGACTGGTCGGAGTTGGGTGACGGTTGATGGAAAGTCAACCGTTCGACGGTTGTATGTCTATGAGACATATAACCGCATGGTGGTTATTCATCAGTGCTTCTGGATAAGAAACGCCATATGGTATGGAACATGCACGTGTTCCATTCATCACACTATAGAGAATATACCTAGAATCAGTTCCAAGTATCAGTTCATACCTTTTACGAGCAGTTCTCCTGGTCGGGAGCTTGGGATAGGCCTTCATCCGACTAGGGTACCCATTATGTAACCTTTAGAATTTCTACGACCAGTGAGGTCGTGCACCTCAGGGGTTACGACCATGGAGACGTATGGTCTGCTATGTATTTAAAAATAATACATAGATGTTTTAATCCTCGTCACAAAGTATATGTATGCATGCTTTATTTGTCAAAGTTAATTTATCGATTAGAGGTAGCTAATCCTGTTGCATGATTTCCCTAAATTGTTCATCCCCTGCCACTAGCCTAAGTTATTAATCTTGCTGGTGAATTAGAGCTCGGTGGTTGATTTATGGTCTTTTTGTCTATGTAGTGTCATGCTTAGTAATGCTTAGCTACCGGTAGAATTGGACGGTTGTTGACTTAGTCGATAACCTTGATCACACAAAATTTATTATAACTTTATGTCCAACACCTTAAAACAAAATATTTTATACTTGGGCACAATGGTAGATGGTGTGCTTTTGGGTGTAAATGGTTGGTGCCTGAGTCAACAAGGACCAAATTACTTGCGCCATTGATCCAAGCACTTTTGCGTGCTAACCACATGAGAGGGATATGAGACCTCTCTTGACTTAGTACTTTCACGTGTGTTGGCTCCGAGTCGCAGGAAGATGTGTGTGTGTTGTGTTGTGGTAAAATAAGGATGGTGTTTATGTGTTGGGTGCACGGGAGTGGAATCCTTTCTAGGTTCTCCACACAGTAGGGTGGGTAGTTGACTCCCGACTACAATGACTCCGATGCAACGTGTGGGTGTCTATCCATACGGGCAACTCGTAGTTAATACACAATATTGAAAAACGTCTCATAGGACTTAGCCGTGCCGGCATACCTATGGAAGTGTGGTTAATCTTGTGGCAAAAAGGTGGTCTGACATGTGAGTACATTGGTACACCCCTGCAGGGTTCAATCTATTCGAATAGCCTCGTCCTAGGTCATGGACACGCTTGGTTATTTTCCGCAAGAATTAGACTATAACATTTTCCTTAAAACTTGAATTGGGTGGTACGAATGGGGAATTCGTGCTATGCTGTGGTGGCTATTGGGTTAGTCACCTCTAGGTTGTTATTTATGTTATTATTGTTGTCTCACTGTTATTTCAAGAAATAAAAATATATTGTTAAATTGCTTTCAATCTATTACATTATTGCAAATGAAAACTTGCTTTGTGCTAAAAATGAACCATATGACCATCACCTTGTTTCAACTTGCATGTAGCTATCTATAGGCTTGTTACTCGTAAGTCTTACGAGTATATTTTTGTACTCAGTTGCATTGCTTTATTGTTGCAGAGGAGGTTCACCCCCAAGGGGTTAACTGTTGTGAGACGGACTTTGCGCAAGACGACTAGCTTGGCGGCTCGGACGATTTCCTTGTGGGTCATGGCAAACCGGTTGGTTTTTGTTTTATCGCCATCTTATGGCTTTTGCTTCCGCTGTTTTCTCTAGTGTTTATTCTTATTTTTGGCCGGTCGGCCCTGTTGTAGTAGCTTTGTTATTTGTATGTCTTTTACTTAGTAAACCATGTTGTATTCAGTAAAGTAATGACTTGTGTATGTAATGGATGCTATATTTTGTGAAGGTGTATGTGTACTGTATTTCTGGGAAGTACATGTCCGCCGAGAGTCAGGATATTTGAATTGTAATACAAGGATCACGTGGAAGGTTAAGTATTACAAATTAAATACCCTGGGTTCTCACAATACATGCGTCTGGAGTTGCAGAGGACGAGCTCCATATGTCGGAGCTGGACGACCGAAGGTGCGCGAGGATCTTGCTGAACTTGGGCTTCCTCTGCGTGATGGCGATGGACACATCGTTCGGGAACAGGTCCTTACGCACGAACGCGTGGTACATGGTCGTCACCAACACGCCCGTGACTATCACGGCGGCGATCCCCGACAACCCGATCGCCAGCGTGCGCGTCAGCACGTTGGTCACCTCTGACGCGTACAACACAGTCGCGATGGCCAAGCCCGTCATCGGGAACGTGTACGCCCACCACGCCAGCGAGAACCGAAACCCTCTGAAGAAGTTGACACGCACAACCTATCATGGCAAATGAGTAGCACACTACCATTAGAGCAGAATTGTATCGCACATTGGCACGTGTCGGTATCGTGTATTACCAATGACATGAACAAGAAGAGCGCGATGAAGTAGGCGATCTTGGCGCCGTGGTTGAACTCGCCGCAGATCCTGGCCCAGGCGATGGAGGCGACGCTCGGGGCGGCGATGAAGAGGAAGAACACCGGGTGGAGCTCCATGGGGAGTTGCACATTGGTGGGGAGCCTCTGGTAGAGCGTGACAAACAGCACGAGGTAGTGCGCCAGCCCAACGGCGCAGAAGAAGATGGGCAGCTCCTGGAGCCCCATCCTAGCACCAAGGAGCGCGCCGACGAAGTTGCCGACGACCGCCAGGTGATTGGACGGGTTTGCCACCTTGGACAGCCGCCGCTCGCCGCCCGACATCCACTGCCCATAAATCTTGAGCTCCAGGAAGAAGATTGCGCCATGAGCAGGTACCACACGACGTGGTGGATCTCCCACACCGGCCCCGGCAAGCCCTTGACGAGAAACAGGCAGGTGATCCACGGCGCGAAGAAGAAGTTGACGCGGATGGGGTGGTAGAACTCGCGGCGGACGGCCTCGAAGTAGAAGACGATCTTCAGCAGGTAGATCACCGAGACGAGGCCCATGAGCGCCACGGAGACCCACCACAGGACGTGGTTCACGTCCGGGCTGATGCTGAGGAACGCAGTGGAGGGTTCCGACGCCAGTGTCTTCCACAGCATCGCCTGGCTGCTCACGCCCATGCACATCCCGAATGCGCTGATCGGGAATCGTAGCAGGAATGGCCACGTCTCGTCCTTAGGCAGTACGGGCACCTCTGTCACCTGCACGTACCGAAGAGGTAAGGTTTCGGAGTGCATGCGCGCGGCGGTGCGGTTATGTACGTACTCTGAGGGTCTCGAGCTCGGGGCCTTCGAGGGCGGCGAAGTAGCGGTCGACGGTGGGGACCTCGTTGTCGGTGTCCTCCTCGGAGATCTTCGACTCAACGGGCTCGATGTCAGCTGGCTCCTGCGGCAGCCGACGGAGGTTGGAGAGCTGCCGCTCGAGGCGCCCAGTGAAGGTCTTGAAGTGGTCGAACCGCCGGTCCCATGTGCTTTCGCCCCGCGGCACCGTGCGGTGCAGCGATAGCTCCTCGCCGCCTCTCATTGTTAGGCTCTGCGAGTGGTACCGTGCGGTCTTCACCTGCTTCAGCAGCTGCGGCTCGGCGCGTTGGATGATCTCGAGTTTTGTCTCGCGCGGGCCGGCGCCCACACAGACGACGTCACCGTCACTGCGGATGGACGTGCCGAGCTGCGCGAGGTGGATCCCCGACGGCGAGGCCAGCACGCTGAATGAGGCGGAGTACGGAGTCTCGTGCATCTCGGTGTGAGCTGTCGGGATGCTAATCACAACGTCCTTCCTGCCGCCGATATTAGCAGTCTCAGAGCAGCAGTGCGGTTCTTTCCTCTGTTCATCCACGGGTGAAGCGCACCCCAAGCCGGCAATGGCGGCCCGCGACGGGACACGAACCAGAAGCGCTTCCAGCGACGGACATCCCTTGCTGTCCAACCCTGCCATCTGGATGCTCTCGCTGGACGCCATGACAATTCTGTTGGGTATTAATCTTGATTGCTATCGTATCTGCATGTGTCATGCACGTCGTGAGTGTTAACTTGCATGTAGTTAGCTAGTTAGTCCACCGATGGAGCTGCATGCTAGTTTGTTAGTTTGCTAGTTTGTTTGAATTGCATCGTGTGTGTGGTAGTTTGGCGAGTGGGCCGAGTCTCCAGGAGCTAATGGCGTGGAGATAGGCCACCACGTACGGGTGTGTTGCGTGTGTATAAGTACTAATGTTCTCAGCATGTTTCAGTGAGGTGAGTGAATAACAGAGAACCAGAAGAAAAGGCGTGTGTCACCACCAAACTCCATGTGTCTCCTGTGTTCATCTCCCTCCTCCTTGTAGTTGTTTGTGTGTGAGTCATGTTCGCCTTCTCTCCCGGCGTGTGTATTCATGAGAGAAACAAGGTGAGAGTAGAGAGTGGAGATCTCGCCGGGTGTCTGGGCCAACATTTGGTATCAGAGCTTGGTGCGTGTGTGATCACCGGGGTAGCGGAGGCAGCAAAGTGAACGTCGACGCAACGACGTCAGGAGCACCGGCGAAGAAGAGTTCCATGGTGTGGCTGCATTACCCCATGCTCACCCATGCGCAAGTTTATGCCTCGTGTGTTGAGGCCCGAGTCTCCATCACCGTCAAGCTGCGTCACGAGCGGAGGAGAAGTAGCGAGTCACCGACAAGTTGCGTCACCGGTGGTGAAGATGTGGCAGCGAGAGGATGCTGTGATGGCACACTCACAGTGAAGGCCATGAACCATGGTGTGAGGCCATGTTCGTGGAGGTGGCGGTGTGATGCCGCTGCGAGAAAGCGTCAGTGTGATGCCGACAATGATGACCGGTGGTGCGAGGCCGCTACCACAATGGCAGCGCGTGAGGCTGCAACAAGGCGATGGTGGTGCGATGTCATGCCATCAACAACCAACGGGACAAGATGGCATTGGCGGCTATCTCCGTGTCTCGCTGAGGACAAGATCGACAAAGATAAGAGGGCTCCGTTCAAGTCCATGTATGTGTGCCCATCCCGTGGCAAAAAGAAGAAGCAATCAAGATTAGGGGGAAATGTTGGATATTAATCTTGATTGATATTGTATCTGCATGTGTCATGCATGTCGTGAGTGTTAACTTGCATGTAGTTAGCTAGTGTCTCCTGTGTTCATCTCCCTCACCTTGTAGTTGTGTGTGTGTGTCATGTGCGTCTTCTCGCCGGGTGCCTGGGCCAACAAATTCGACCACTGAAAACGCACGCATCAAACAGTAGTTCGTCAATGTACAACTCAACAACTTGACCGGCACGAGCGGTGCAGTTTAGTTTATATAGTATACATATAGCATGCACAGTGGGAAATGAATGTGTGGAAAGGATAAAGAATACGACTGAAGCGTGCAAGCAGTGCTGGCCAAACGTGCGGCCCAGCCCAGCACGACACGGGCCCGTTTAGGCATGACCCATTCTGGCCCAGCTATTGTTCGTGCCGGGTCGGGAAGGCCCACGTTCCAGGGTGGCGGCCCAAGCACGACCCATCGGCCGTTTATCTTTGGTCGGGCCAAGACGAGCCCATTTGGCCCGGTGGGCGTGCACGACCAAGAGTCCGCATGACCGGCCGCTCGCTGCCCAGCCGCCCGCCGCCGCTCGCTCGCTACCCCGCCGCTCGCTGCCGCCCGTTTGCTCGACCGCCCGCCATCGCCTCGCCTACCCCACTTGCTCGCTCGCCGCGCCTCTTTTCCTCGCTGAGGCCGCTGACTGTCGACTCTCTCACTCTTCGCCTCCCTCTTGTTCATCTGTTCTTCGTTCTTCCTCCTGGAACTCCCCAATCTTTATTCTTTGCGCTGCTCTTGGTCATGGTTATGTGAACTTGTTTGGATTTCTTCCTTAAAGGACAAGCCTTTGCCTTTCCTTCCTTTGTTGGGTTCTTCATTCTTGCTATTTGCCATATGCGTGCATGTGTTCTTGATGCTTGGATTCACACCCTGCAGGAAAAGAGCCGGAGATGGGAGGCTACTGCTGCACCTTGTCCTTGTGTGGCTAGTGGCCAAGCGCATGGAGCGGTGAGCTGGCGGCGCCGCGGCGGAGTCGTAGGGAATGACGGCGGGTGATGTTTCTGATGTTCTATTTTCTATTGTTCTTTGTTGTTTAATGTTCGCAATTGATGTGGTTGGATGAGAAGTTTTGTGGATTAAAGTAGAGACTAGAGAGTGAAAGAAATGGAGGGTTCTTGTGGAGCTGTTCTTGATCTTTAGAATTATGGGCTTCCTTTTGATTGCTTCAAGAACATGTATGTCCCTGGTTTCGCCTTCTTTGTGTGTGCGGTAAGGATTCCTCGGTTCTCTCCTCTGCACGCCGGCACCGCTCCAGCGCTCCCTCCCTGGCTCCCTGCCTTCTCCTCTCCTCTTGCGTTGTCGGGCTCCCGGCTCTGGCAGGGCCTCTGACTCTCCTCCCGGACGCGGGCCAGATGGGCCGTGCTGGGCTCGTGCTGTGCCTAACATAGCCCGACACTGTTCGTGTCGTGCTGGGCCGGCCCACCGTGCCAGGGTAGCGGCCCAAGCATGACACGAGCTTTCGTGCCGAGCCGGCACGATCCATAAACAGTGCGGGCCGTGTCGTGCACCGGGCGGGCCTACGATCGTGCCTTGGGCCGCCCGGCGACCGCACGCCCGCTTGGCCCGCTTCACGCACGTGCAAGTGGCACTGCGCGCGTTAGCGGCACGGCGTGGGATATATATAAAATGGTATGGTACACATAAGAGTACGTACTCATATTTCTCATATATCATTTAAATCGTATAATGATACATCTTTAATAATTTGAGTATACTCTAATAATGACTATAAGATACCCTAAGGTGAGTTCTATGTAAATTTTTTTATCAATGTTCACTTTTTATAGCAAAATTTGTGTATATAATTCTTTTATATATGAAAAAGGGTATATAGAAGAAGAAAAAATAGGGGGGAGGGCTTCAATGAAATTTTTTTCAATCAAGTCGCATTGGAGTATTTTATAATTGATATTTAAGTATACTTAAAATTATAAATAAGTTAAATATATTTATTTAAATGATATATTAAAAATAGAGTATATACGAAACAGACGTCATGTTTCCTGAACTTAAGCAAGATACGCACTGCCGCAAGTGGTGACGCTGCAGGTGTGGATTGCTTGGTTGGGAAGCTAGGAAGGAAAGGGCATGATGCGGCATCGTGAAAAAGGTGCATGTGTAGATCCAGCAAGTGGTGCTAAGACTCGTGCCAAAACCAATCACATTTTTTTTAAGGAAAGAGACTTCAATCATCATTTAAAATCTTTTTTCTGAAAGAACTATAATCATAATTGTATCATCCAAGACAGTTTAGATAATAGCAAGGTTGTCAGGATCATGATACGGATCGTACGATCCTACGATCCCACAGAATTGAAATGACACGGATCGGTATATGAATCGAAATTTCATAGAATCGTGATCTTAAAAATAGGATCGCATATAATCGTGTAGGATAATTAGGATTGTTGCTCCGGATAATCATGATCCTGACAACATAAATCGTGATCCTTTGAGTTACAAGGTAGTGCTAGAGTAGCACAGTAGCAGTACTACTAGTAGTATAAAGTGGAGTATATAAACTAACCAGGATGAGCCTGTCAAAATCTAGTACTAGCAGTTTTCTTCGGTTTTATGAAGCACCAGTTTTATGCATGGCTGCACGTAGACATAAATCCGGCCTAAGCAAACCTGAATCGTTCCCGATCAGTACTGCTGAATACTTTTATCTTTCCTATCAACAACGCATCTATGAGCTGAGGCTAGCTCAGTTGGTGTGTCCATCTGCGGGCAATCCTTATTGTAGATGTACTGTAGCTGTGGTGCTGTTGAGAATACTGTCGCTGTATACTGTAAATAATAAATATTGTAGAAGTTTTTGCTGATTTCACTAATTAAAATCGGGTGAGATAAACACCTCTTTAATTAAAAAAATCAACAACGCATCAAAAGAAACCAAACATTTGAAGAAAAGAAAAAACATAAATCCCCTGCCTCATGCCATGGATGCATATGCTGATATGCATAGAGTAGTAGTAGTACTAGTAATACCTTGGTTTCAGTATCTGCTGGGCCAAGCTAGCTCCGTCGTGCTGACCATGAGGCAAGAGAGAGAGATGGGAGATGAGGTTGCACAGGAGTAACTTAAGAAAGATGCTACTGCGAGTGAAGAGCTACTGGTAAGTAGGAGTACATGAGTGAAACCTATCACTCACAAGAGAGAGCTATCTCTTCACAAGTAACGAGCTGGTCGAGGAGTATATATAGACGCCGGAGGCCGGCCAGGTAGGCGTTGGATACATGCGCTAGTACTCCGTTCCTATTGTAGGCGTTGTTTTTAGAATAAGTGCCGTTATTTTTAAAAAAAAAATTGACTGTCAATATGCACAGAAGCATTTGAAATTGTCACATGGAAATGATATCACTAGATTGGTCATCAAAAATACTTTCAAGTTATTATATTTATAATAACTTTTACTAGCATATAATTAAAAATAATAATAATCAAATATGTGTATCGGAGACCATCTCAATACCCAAATGACAAGTCAAAAACGAACAGAAGCACTCCCTCTGGTTCAAAAAAACAAGTTGTTTAGAATACATGCAATCAAATTAACCTTGAAAACTTTGGTTGTTGATATATTTTTAAATATTTAAACTAGATACATAAAAATTATATATGTAGATTCATCTCAAAAAATAATTTCACAATATTATGATTTTATTGGTTCTACAAATATATTACGATAACAATTAGCAGTCAAAGATTCATTTTAGAACCGAAAGATTCATTCATGGGGCCGATGTCCAAAACGACTATACCTACGACGATCTCCTCGTACGATCTCCTTGTGGTCAAAGCAAGCTGCAGTGGGACCCACTGATTTGTGGAGCTTTTTTCTCTTTTGAACTATTTTCTAAGACGAGATGTTGAAAGTCTTTTTTAAGACTTGGGCGTGGAAAAAGTGTCGGGTTTCTTGGAAGAAGGCGCGAGCGGCACTGTGAAGAGGCCTCCGTTCTCGTGCCGGAAGATCGAGATCCGTGGCGCCAGCCCAGGCCCAGGCCCAGGCCCAGGCCCAGCCAAGCTTCGTCTTGACCGACTAGGCGACAATGGCGGGACAGAGCCAACGTCACCTGGCAATGTGTGGTATTACGTAACATCCTGATTTTCAAGGTTTTTAAAAATTTAAAATAAAAATAACTATTTGGTTTTGTTAAATTTCTAAAGCATAACTTGAAATTTTGGAAGTTAAAAACGATTTAAATGGATAAATCAAACTTCAACTAATTCAAAATTTGATTTATCTTGAGTTTATTGAAGTTCTTTGGTATTTAAAATTCCCTTTCTCTGTTTGTTCCGATTTTTTCGTTGACCCATTCCCTTCCTCACCATCCTCTCGGTCTCGACCAGCTGGTCTCGACCAGCCTCTCGGTTTCGACCAGTCTCACCTGTCAGCCCCTTGCTCACCTTCTCTTCTCATCCTCTTTTTCCTCAGTGACGTGGGCATTAAATGTCATCGTCTCTGCAGCGACGTACGCATTAAATGATGTCGTCTCCAATGCCATTGCCGCCGCCGCGAATCCCGCCACCTCATCTTGTCGCCCGATCCCCCTCCTTCCTCTATAATTAGAGCACCCAGAGAGCCCTTTGCCTCCTCTTATTTTCCCCTCAACTCTCCCTCTTTCTCTCGCTCCGTTTCGCCATGCTTCGAGTTTCACCACCGTCGGCTAGAGTTCGCCAGAGCGCCCGCGCCGTCTTCAACCTCCTCGCCGCCGAAGAGTTCACCAGAGCGTCTGCGCCGTCTTCGACCGTCGTTCGCTATTCGCCTTCCTTCTCCAGCCTCCTCCTCTAGCCTCTCTCTCGGTCCTGGACCTCCTGGTGAGTCTCACATGCCCTGTTCTCCCTCGTGTTTTCTCGACCACGTCGATCTGTCGAATCCTTCCTTCTTCCTTCGACCGCGCCGAGTAGTTGAATCCTTTCCTCCTTCTAACCAGTCGAAACCCCTTTCGATTAGGTAGTCTAAACCTTCCAACCAGGTAATCGAACCTTCTTTCGACCATCTGTAGTCAAACCACCTTCCATGAGTGTGTGACCCTAAATTTGCAACTTGGGACCTACTGTGTTTCCATGAGTGTGTGACCCTAAATTTGCAACTTGGGACCTACTGTGTATATTTACAACATTCCCTGGATCAGTAAGATAGTACACACATTTACATTGTTGGTTTAAACACATATCACGAAAATATAAAACTATTGTATAATAGTAAACAAAGCGTAAATATACCTTACAGGTTTTGACTTGCAAAATGGTCGGGCAGGCCACATACTTTTCAGAAATCAGCAGCGAAAGAAGAATCATAGTGCAACACGTGGAACCCCCACGATACACCCACCGGCAAGGAAATCGACTGTGAGCTCGTGACTTAGTTCTTGGCCTTCTTGATCTTCAATCTTGTCCAATGCGCATAATCGTCCATGACACCTTGTTTTATGCTTACTGACTAAAAGAATGTAATTAGCGAGTATGAGTACATTAGTGGAGTCAACACACAATACAATTATTATATATGCAAAGCTAAACAAGGGGGGTTCAAGGTTCTTTTATTTTGCACAAAGCATTTTAACTAAAGAGGTTTTTCATAAACTGAGTTTTATTATAAAGTATTAGTGGAGATCCCATCTCCTATACCATTGAGTGAGTTCGTCTACTCAATGCCCAGCTATTCCATATTTACCACTGGTCCCCGACCTGGCTCTCAATTCTCTGGGTTCCCAACCCAACATTTTCAACTGCTGGGCTACAACCCACCCTTTCATTTCACACACACAAATGGTTTTATAAAAAGGAAAGCTATATCAAGCAAGTTCTCAGCACCACTCTTGACCGTGAGCACGGCTATCTAGATAGTTTTCTTACTCTATAGAGTTTGTACACTTTACCCACAAGAGATAAATCAACTTATGCTGGTCAGGTCGACCTCCAGAACAGTCACTTTGGTAGAAACTGTCAGGTCGTAAACGACCTTTCTAGAGCCAACGACCGCCACAGCTTCAAGCTACGGGTTCTACTTTTCTTCCACCTAAGTCATAAATTCAAATATGATTAGGTAATGAAATTTCCATCTAAAATATATGCTCCATTTTAATATCATCCTTGCCTCCGGAAGATCACCATCTGGAGTGGACGCTGAGCAGGATTCGATTGGTACTATGGTCAGAGTAGAACCCTTGGTGGACTCTTTTTCCCTTAACCCAACCATCTGGTATTGGAACAAGTTATATACTGGTCAGAGGATATATAAAAGATGATTAGGAGAAAAATCTTATCTACCCTGAGTTTGGCTATGCTCTCCTCTGCAGAGACAACAACCAAAATGTGGGGGGAATGAAGCTTTCACATCAGGCTCCCCAGCACATATCAATTTGATCCACTCTCTGAGCTCCTCAGCAGAAAGGACTTCAAAAAGAGTACAAAGATTTCAAGGTTAGAAAACATTAAGCTAAATAAATTATGTTGGTCGGGATTTTCCAAAGCCTTACCTTCCCTAGAGTCCCTGGTCGCGTCATCATGACCAATGTACCAGAGCAGGGAATGCGACCGGAGCCTTAAGGGGCTTATCCGGCACAGGGAGAAGTCCCTCACAACATGCCTGGAAGTCAAACCCTTGGTACTAAGGTCTTTCATGGCTTCAATGCATCTTCCGACCCTTCCCTCCTTCATCACGGTCGACCTCCAGTTGAGATTTTCGTTCGCTGTCTTCCCAACGAAGTAGAGACCATCCTCCTTCGTGACCATCATGTAGAACCAGCTCTTCTTCCATGACGACCACGAGGACTTCGAGTACATCCAGATATACTCGTCGGTGTTCCTATCGTGGAGGCGCAGAGAGCACTCTCTAGGTTCGGATGTCGATTTCCTCGACCTCGCCATCTTGTAAAAATACTTGAAGATCTTTAGATTTGGTCGGATCCCTAGGTATAATTTGCAAAGATAAACGAAGATGCTGAGATTGGCGATCAAGTTCGGGGCCAAGTTCACCAATTCAACCTTGTAAAGCTCGAGGACCTTGGAAAGGAATTTGTGAGCTAGGAACCTGAGCCCACACTCGATGTAAGCGAGGAAGATGAGGATTTCTCCTTCTTCGCCGCTGGGAAAGTGCTCCCCGACTTGAGATCTCCACTTGATAGACTTTTATCAGGGAACATCTCGACCTCTTCTAGAGCCTATAGCTTCTTCGTGTTCAAATCGAAGACCAACCACTTAGTGATTGAATCCGACATTGTGTGGGTTTTCGGTGGACGAAAAAGTGGTCGAAGGAGATTTTGAGCAAGAGAAATAAAGGAGGTCAGAAGAAACTCTTCAGCAAGGGAGTTCAAGGAAAGCTTGAGGGCGTAAAAACCCTAAAGCCGTGCATAATGCGGTTTATATAGCTGCTTTTCTTAACTACAAAGAGGAATTACCCAAAAGTCCAACGGACACAAACATTTTCAATGTCCAATAGACACAGGACTCTTCGGTTCCCTAGACGGTTTCTCAACTTTAAAGTGAATACAGACCATCTCGCTTATTGCACCACTAAATGAAGATCTGCCCGATACAATTTCCACCGGAGAAGGGTTCACACGACATATTCATTTTAAAGTTCGGGGGCTAGCTGACGAGGATTAAAATCTCTATATATTATTTTAATACATAAATAAAAGACCGCATGACTTCGTGGTCGTAACCCTAAGGCTAACGACCCATGTGGTCGTAAGGATTTCAGAGGTTACATCAAGGATACCCTGATCTAATGAGTTCCTATACCTAGTCTCCAACCAGATGACTGCTCGTAGAAATAATAGACAGGTACTTGGACCAGTTCCAAGTATATTCCTCCCGTGGGACGAATGGAACATGTGCCTTATTCGTTCCAAACCGTATGATGTTTCATAACTCTAAGTCACTGACAACAACCATCATATGGTTATGTCTTTTAGTGGTGTCGATGTTTTAGAACCGATCTTACGTAAAGATTATTTCATTTGAGGGTCTTCACAATTGATCGCGCTGACAAAAGAGACACGGGGATTTTTATACAGGTTCGAGCCTTCTCCAGCGAAAATAACAACCCTACTCCTATGTGTATTGTATTGGGTATCCTGTTTATAATCAGTGGAAAGGCTTGCGTTAATACTGCTACTGATTGCCTTTTCAAAAGTCCTCCCCTCATCTCTCTGAAAAATCTCTATTTATAGTATGCAAAGGGAAGGTTGTCGTTCCAGGTTAGGAGACGCTCATTATTCCGTAATAATGAGAGTAATCACCGGAGTAGTAACCTCCCTACGTTGCCTGACGGTTATCAATTAGAGATAATGGTGGGTCATTTGCAGTTATTCCAGAAATAACTTTGTATCTTGACGCTCAAATCTCACAATTAATAGGGCCTACTGGCGAGTGGACCTGGTTATCTATGGAGAAGTCGTGGCAGGACTGGTCGTAGAAAGACTTACGACCAGGGGTAGTCGTAGAAAAGCTTACAACTAGATACTGGTCGTAGAAAGACTTACGACCGAAGGTAATCGTATGAGAACTTACGATTATGTGATAGTCGTAGAAATACTTACGACTATGGGGGTGGTCGTAGAAAGACTTATGACCACCTGATTAACCTCTCCCTTACAAATGTAAGGGGTATACTTAGTAACCTTGTGGCATCGTATTTACCCATAATACACAATTACAAATAAATAGTAAAATAGGGATTATTAGATCCTCGTCAAGTGGCATCAACTGCTGAGCGATTGATACATAGTCAACTGCCTGTAGGATCAAGGATAACCGACTAGAGGGGGGTGAATAGGAGGTTTTTAAACTTTTAAACAATTTAACGAGATAAGTCAATTAATAACTTTGTCTAAACAAGCTATACTTCTAGCTAAGCAATACAAGCACAAAGATCGAACTAGAAATATAAGTGCGGAAGAGTAAAGACTAGAAATAACCACAATGAGACAACGATGTTTTCCCGTGGTATCGAAGACTTGCTGGTCTTCACTAGTCCACGTTGAGGGAGCTTGAACCAATCAAGACGGCTCCACGTATTAAGCCTTTCCTCGATCACTATTGGTTGTTCTTCCTCCACTCCGGAGATGGTGAACACCAAACCACTCACAATTTGGGCATCGGGCCTCTTCACAATCTTCTTGAAGAGATCACCGTGCAATCACCGCCAAGCCGTCTAGGAGTTTGGCAAAACTCCAAGAGTAACAAATCAAGGACCTTCGCTTGACGACACTCAAGTGCAAGAGGATCAACTAGAATGATGAATGCACTTAAATGAGCTCAACAACCTCACAAAGAGTGAACAAGTAAATTTGAGGAGTTGAAAGGATGCACAAGGCTCAAAGGATGTTAAATGAGGTCTTACTTACTATCCTTGAGCAGGTGGGGGAGTATTTATACCCCCCAACAAAAATTATAGCCGTTGGAGAAGAAAACCCCACAAATCAGCACAAGCGGTACTACCGAAATACCAAGCAGACTACCGCACTTTTCCAACCACTACTGTAACGGCTATAACAAAGGCATTAAATGATCTGACATAGCCGTTTTAACTTGCAGAGCGGTACTACCGCCAACTGTAGAACGGTACTACCGCAGAGCGGTCATACCGCAAGGTGAGTACGGTACTACCGTTTTCCAAGAGAGACAAAAGAGGTGCGCGTTGGAAAAACATACCGCCAAGTAAAGATCGGAATAACGGCGTGCGGTACTTCCGCTTAACCAATGCGGTACTACTGCTTTCCGGTCATACCGCGCAAACACTTACGGTACTCTTGTGATGAGGGTTTTGCACCGAGAACATGAAAAGGGTCTCTCAGTAAAAACATACCGCCACAACAAGTCCGGTCATACTGCGAGCGTAGTACCGCAAGTTCAATGCTTGGTACTACCGATTGTCCTGACAAAACGAACTTGACAAAGATAAAGGCAAACGGATGCATGCATGATCCTAGATTGATCCATAAGGCACAAGAACATGCTATCAAGCTACTAGTCATGATCCCTCTTAATAGTACGGCATTTAACCTATAATCCGGTCTTCCAACCATAATTCCTAAGACCGATAAAAGTTAAAAGATTTCTAATCTACTTGTACCTTGACTTTGATCCAATTTGATCTTCATGATATCCTTTATCATGTAGCTTCACGATCATACTTACCATTTTGACTTAATCTTACTAATACTCAACAAACACATTAGTCCAAATATCACATATTATCATAAATTACCAAAACCAATTTTTAGGGGCCTAGATGCTTTTCACTGCCGCCTTCCTTCGACCAGTCGCGATGTTTCCAACAGGCGCCCCTTCAAAAAGTAACTGTCACCACTTCATCAGTTATTTAAAGGGAGATCAAGAGAGGAGAAGATATAGATCAAGTCGACCGTAATCCGACACTACACAAAAACTAGTGATTCAAATACAATTGAAGCATTAGAATCGTAACACATTTTGTACACTTAAGGTTAGTCTACTGTTTTGTCAATGGCAACCCCTGTAAGATTCCAGTTCATTGCAATAAATAGCAGTCACATTCTCTCCCAAGAACTCTGTATTATTTTCTCTATTTTATTTCGTAAGATCGGTGACTCGATCGTCGACAGGTACGTGCAGTCAAACTTTATAAAAATTTAGTTAGCGATATCTTTAAAAATATTTAGATTGTACATATGAAAATGATATATGTAGATTCGTCTCGAAAAATATTTTTTTTTGAATGTCCGGGATTTAACCCCATCCGGCCCACATTAAAGAAGAAGCACCCCATCTCTGAAGGCGTCCACGGAGCAAGCAATAATCAGTAATGTGGCCGAGAGCCTAAAGCTCTCTGTGCCACACCCGATCTGATCCTTCCTCAATCGAGCCTGACCAGTCCTCAAACTAACCTCTAAACCCCAACCCCACACACGGGTGAGTGACACACTCATCGAATCCAAGATTCGAGCTCGGTCGGTTGGCTTGGGCGACGCTAACAACGGTGAGCAAGCCCACCTTCTCTCTCGAAAAATATTTTAACAATATTATAATTTCATTAAGTTTATAAATATGATTAAAATAAAAATTAGTGGACAAAGTTATTCTTCGGAGATTTATTAGTGCAGTGGTCATCGCACGTCAGGATTGAATTTTGAGCTTGAAGCCGCAGTGCAGTGGTCATCGCAGTGGTCATGGAGAAATTAAGCTACAGGTGAAAAGGGCGTCTTGAAGATGAAGGTCCAACGAGGAAATAGCACTGTATCTCACGAGAATCGATCGAACAGTCTTTGCGGCACGGCTCAGGCTCAGGCTCAGGCTCAGGCTCGGCTGACTGATCCGCTAGCCAGCTTGCTTCTTCTTACTCTGCCAAACTATTGTCATGATCAGTACTTGCATTTCCATTTTCCCCGGCCTGAGTGGACATGCACGGTCCTCTTAATTAATTATGCGTTGACCACTATTTGAATTGCGCCAGTTGTTGCCTTTGATTTGCCGGGCAACATATAACGGGATGCCCAAACTTTCCATGCAACTAATCAACGGGACGCTGCGTGCCCGCAGAAAAGTGGCAGAGCCGGTCATCGATCGTGGACGCCCGGACCGCACAAGAGCAAGCAAGCAAGCGCGTCAGAAGCACATAGTCCGATAATCGATAGCATACCATGGCTGACTCGAACAAGCCTCCAATACTATCTCGGACCGACCCAAGGCGATCTCGAGCTCAAACAGAGCGATTACACAATTGATTCGGACTCATAGTTTATACCGCACTTTTAGCATATAATATTTTGTCTGCGTCTGCGTCTCCACTATCTCCGTTTTCTAGAAGAATAAAAAAACCTTTTTCTTTCGCCTTATCGTACACAGAAACAATTGTTCATAGGTCGTTGATGTTGTGGAAATGCACGATAGATGGTATTGTCCGAGTTAAAAAGATGGATGCATGCATTTGTATATATGGCCGTCATCATAAAGAAAAAGGCACGGCGCGGGGCGTCATTATAAAGAAAATCTGGGCAAAGATGGATTATTAATTAATTTCTACCTTTCCTTTCCAATTCCTAGCTAGCTTAATTGGCCGGCCGGAGGTCGGACAATCTAGATACGCTGAATTGCTACGTACATCGATCATTCACTGTTGTCCAAGACGGTTGTTCGTGCAACGGATCGTAAAATTCAACAAACAACAAATCGTACAATTCCGATAACACACATCTGATTGTTCGTGCAACAGTGAAAGAAAGATTGGGAGAAGACGGTTGGCGCAGACGCGCAGATCAATAAGAAAGAAAGAAAAAAGCTAGGCCTTGTGATGCATCAGCATCGGCAACGATGATGAGACTGATCGAGACACAGATTTTGAGAGGGCGTCGATTGGCCGGCTTGCACAAGCCGCTAGCTGTGGCGGCAGCACGACTTGGTCAGTTGGCCCCCTGCCGTTTTCATATGTGACGTTGAGGAAACCAGGGCCGGAGATAGGCCTCGGGCCGGTTGGGCAACGGTCCGAGGTCCAAAGAAAATAGTAGTGGAAAATTGTAGTAAACATTAAAAAAGTCATCAGCATGAAGCCGGGCTGGCGCGGCTGGCTAGCCCAAGGCTATCCCGATCGGCCCAAGATCTGCGTGAGGGAGCGCCCACCGAGCAGGTCTCAAGCTCCTGGGCCGCCCGACCCCACCGCCCGCCTTGCCTTTAGTCTCTTCCCCTCCCCACTCTCCCCAGACCGGCAGACCGCGACGTCGCCCTGGCCCCCCATCGCCTCCTCCGCTCCTCGGCCGAACTCCCTGTCGCCTACATGGTTCTTGGCGCCGCCACCGCCGGCCCCCTTGGCTCGTCGCCTCTCCGGCCGCCCTGTTTTCCTACGCGTTTGACCGCGCCTGTGAGGTTCGGCGCTGCGCTGGGCGCGCGCCTCCGGTGCGCTAACGCCGCTTGGCCCGGCCGCTCCGACTCGCCCGCTCGCCGCCAGCCCGCTCAGCATGCCGGTCCGGCACCTCCCGTGCCGCCTACGGCCGGCTGCCTAGCTCCACCCCCAGCGCGGTAGCACCCTCCTCAGCTGATCAGCTCCTCTCCTCAGTCCTCACCGCCCCCTGTAACCGCTGGTGCTAGCTCCTATGAGGTGAGCTCCTCTCCTCAGCCCTCATCAATTATGATTTATGATTTATGAAGTTATGAATATGACTCACTGTATGACAGTATGTCATGTATGCATCACTAAGAAGCATCGCCAAATCAGAGTTCATTGGATGGGAGAATCAATCGACAGTATGAACACTTGGCATGTTATTCTGTCGGAATTGTCAGCAAGATTAGTTTAATGACAGTTGAGAGTAAGTGCTTGCTGCTTTGAATCAAGAATGTGATCTTTGTTATGATAACCATATGTGATATGCAGTCTAAGATATAGGAACAGATTAGGAGGAAATAGGAAGCATCACGGAAAATTCACGGAAAATATTTGATGTTTTGCCGAGTGGAGCATGATTTGCATAGAAAATATGGTCAAAACAGGTAGAACAAGTTGTAGAGCATATTCTTTGCCAATCTTATAGAAGCTTAGGCTCAGTTGTTAATGTTATTGCCTGTCTATTCATGGTTAGAAGGCAAAGACTTGTAGTCAATCTAACTCATAGATGTTTTCTCTGTAATGTAGTTTTCACCATATCTTCATATTTTTAGGATTAGACAGTGATGTCTAATATATTCTACAATATGTTCAGATTAGTTATGACTTATCTGTATGAGTAAATCTGTAAATGAGTTAATTAGTTATGACTTATCAGTTATCACTTATGATTTATGAATTATGAAGTTATGAGTATGACTAACTCTATTAACTTTCTATTTGAATATTTAATGTACTAGAATTAGAAATACATGATGAGGATGAGGATTGAGGAGCGGAGGCGGTGGGGGCGGCGTAAGCAGAAACTAGCACGTGCTAGTGGTATGTTACATTCTTAGTTCGTAATTTGCATTAAAAATAACGTTGTGGTCTTGTGTCCCTTATTTACAAATGCAATTTTATCTTTGCAAATTCAGATTCTCGTACTATTGTTGATGAAGATATGATAGGCTAAAATGAATCATATCGTTGTTAATTAAGCAAAAATTACCTCGTGCTAATCGTATGTTATATTGTTTTTTTTTTTTGCTATATTTTATCTATTTTGTCGTATCGTTAAACATGGAATTCAAATTTTATTTCAATTATGTATTTGTGTTGTATTTTTGTTATATCTCAGTGTTGATAGTATTTGACGTTAGTTATAGACTTGTAGCTCTTTAGTTTTGAATCCGGGACTTATTAAAATTCTGACTCCACCGCTGCGGCTAGGCCTAGGGGTTGGAAGCACCTGGACATGCACGGCCATGGGGCGCATACACATACACGTACACAGGTGCTTCCGTCGATCAGACCGGTCGCGAGGATCGGAAGAACAGAACCGGATTTGCTTTGTTTGATTTCTGGGCCTTCGCTTTTGTCGATCGGCTCGGGCCGACAAAACGTACGTATTGTATGGCACGCCAAGCCCATAAACCGTGTCGCTGCTTCCGTCGACTCTTCTCTTACATACTACCCAAAATAAGAATCAGGCAGGCCCATGCATGTACTTCATCACATGATTCAATGGATACTCCCTTTTGTTTTTCTGTTTACTCTCCCGTGCCGTGGCTTAAGCTCTGGCAAGAAATTCATGCATGCGATCGCGGTGGGATCGAAGGTGTCCCCAGTCGTCGGATCAACTGTTGCAGGTCATCTCTCGCAGATGGATCGAAAGTTTTGCCACTACCACCTTATAGTCGTAAGTTTTGCTATGACTAAGTTTACTCGTGATCACCTTATAGTTGATAAAAACACACAGACATGTAGACCCTATCGACTAAGGACTATGTACACTACGCTTATTCATGTGGGGTAGTTAATACACGTGTTGTTTATCTCTGACATAACCGTACGTAGTTCTCTCTGTCTCTGGTATAACCGCCTGGAGGGTGTTTCTCTGATAACAACCATAACTAACGTGTGTATTCAGGCAACCATCAAGGCGCTTTCTGACACACATCAACTGTCACCCCTTCGGAGGCTATACAAAGAGCAATTTGACTTAGATTCGAGACACTCATAAGTCATTTGACTTAGTTTCTAGTGGCTTGTTTTCATTCTGTAAACATATTCAATACAAGAACACAGTAGTATGGTTAGTATTTTCTCCGAAAAAGATCTGAACCTGTTTAAAAAAGCTGTTATCTCTTCTTGTGTGATTTCGACTCTCGTGTTCTCGGCATTTATATCATAAGATCCATATTAAACATGACACAATGCATATATGCATCCCGTTTTCAACAAGGCCTAGCTAACAAAAGTTTTTTTTTAAAGATTAACAAAAGTTAGTTTTGTACTAGCTGTGCCTTTATCTTTCTTTCTTTCTTTTTTTTTTTTCTTTGTAGAACTTGTGGTACCTTTAGAACATCTATAACAGTCCACGTCAACTGTTACTAAGGGGTTACCACATCAGCATTTAGGTGATATAGAGAAGAGAAGGTGATGTTGTTTCTAGATAAAGAAACTATCAAATTGTTAATACCAAGACACAAGAAACAACCAAATACTCTATTGGAGACTTACTTGTTACCTAAAAACGTGTTTTGTGGGTCTCACTGTCTTAAAGTAAAATATCCACCAGATCATTTGTGCAATCTTACTTTATTATTGATATGATAAATGAGCTAAAATATGTAGACCACAAAGTTGTACTTTATTATTGATCATCAAGAATCATGCACATTTGTAGCAATTAAAGTCTTAGACACAAGCTCAATTAATAATCCATTGAAAGACTTGTTTCTTTTTATTAGATTGAGTACTCTCTCTCCTCTTACTAACAAACTAAGAAACAAACTGTACTCTCTCTTCTCTTAGTAACAAACTAAGAAACAAACTATTGTAGATGCTCTTATATATCTAGGTAGAAACAAGTTGCGTCGGAAACTGTTAACAATGGGAGCCACGGCATCAGGCAGCAGCTTTAGTTGCCATTGGCCGGCCAATCACACTCGGATCGATCGCCCAGGAACCATGTGCACGCGCGCGCCTTCCCAGCATGCCAATACTATCAAACAAGTGTAGTAAGTACTCCTAATTAAGCTACCTAGCTTGGACCCCTGCCGATTAATCAAACAAAACCGAATTGATCGAGGCAGCATCCATGTCTAGCTCGCATTAGGCTAGCTAATTAGTGGACCACTACAGTACGCTCCAATAAAACCAAAATCCAGCACTCCGATTGGCCGGTCACGTCGTCGGCCTAATTCCCTCGTTGTTAACCAGCCAGTGCTAATCAACTCGTTAATTAAAGTATCCAGGATGCCATGTTCCCCCCAATGAGAAGTGGCCCCAAGTGGCTTTCCATGGAGGGCGACAGATCATGGGAGCAGAGTGCAGGTTGCTTTGCTACTAGTGTACTCTACTAACTCTAGAAAAAGGGCACCTAACACACCACAATGCTCAAAAAGAAAATTTGTATCCTTTGACACGACACAATCCGGGTCCCTGTCAGACTTGGATTCCAATCCGATCCCCAGTAGTGTTCCTTACAGTTGTACTAGTTGTCCGGGGTGGCAAAAGTGCCTTTATACGTATAATATAATGGGTACCCTGATCGAATGAAAGCCTATATCAAGCTCCCGACCAGGAGAACTGCTCGTAAAAGGTATGAACTGATACTTCGAACTGATTCTAGGTATGTTCTCTACCGTGTGATGAATGGAACACGTGCGTATTCCATACCATAGACGTTTCTTATCTAGAAGCACTGATTAAACAACTACCATACGGTTGCACCTCTCAGGCATACAACTGCCAAACGGTTGAGTCTCTATCAACCGTCACCCAACTCCGACCAGTCGCAACGCTTCACATCAGACACCTTCTCCGGAAGTAACTGACACCTCTTCAAAGGCTATTTAAAGATAGAGCATGGACGGAGCGAGATGAGATGATCAGACTGAAGCACAAGCCTTAGATCTGTGTTTTAAGTCTGGGATTGTAAAATAACAAGTAGTGATCTCATTGTATACAGGAGTAGTTCATCATCTAGTCAGGAGGCATCCCCTGTAAAACCCAGTTCATACTAATAAAAGAGCAGTCCCATTATTACCCAAGATTTCCCACATCACTCTCTCTTTTTCTTCTCGTAAGATCGACGTCTTGATCGTCAACAAGGGTGTTACAGCCAACCCTTACAGAAAGATTAGAAAATCAGATAAAGAGTAAAAGGGGTAACTTCTAGTAAATATTAGTGGTAGCAGGTGTAGCCATAAAAATGAACAGTGGGATTTTTTCCATGTCAACATCATATAATTAGTAGACCAACAAATTTAAAGGAGAGAACACGTACATAGTATACTGACGAGTTTCAGACAAATCGCTAGAAAAATGAATTTATAAACTCCATTATGCTACCAAAGAGTCGGAGTGCCAAGGGGTTCCCGAGCGCTATGCTACCGAGGAGTCGTAGCACGAAAAGGACAGCAGGACGACTTAGTGTAAGCTCCCGCCATCGCTCCTCTAGTCCTCCTTCGGCTCTGACTCCCGTTGATGCTCGAGTGGTGAAAGAACAATAAGCGGATATTTCTTGTGCTATCATATTTCGCACGGGATGTTCTGTTGGTGCCAGTGTCCACTGTCTTTTCAGAAGCAACGTTCAGCATGGTAGAAAAAATAATTGAAGAAGATCATCCCTCACGCCTAGGATGGTGGAGGCAATCATATGCGCCAAGGATTAAGAATTGGCTAAAGAGCAGCAACAGCATCAACTGGAGGATCTTGAGATCGTGCAGGCGAACGCTGACCTCGAACGCATGAACGATCTCGACATTGGTGAGTAGTTAGTATGTACGCATGTTGTTACTGTACTCTTTTTCTCACTCAGGGAACCCTATTCTGGGGCGTAAGGTTTTTAACGAGGTAGTAACATGGTATCTGTAAAATATCAAGAAAAATTCACTTTTCCCCGAAATATTTACGTGTCCATGTTTTTACGCAATTAATTCAATTTTAACTAGGTTTTTAATAAGGCGGGCACGAGAGGAATGAAGATAGTGGTCGCCGTTGCCATCGCCGCCCCCGCTTCCGCCGTCTATAGTTACTTAGGGTTAGGCTTGGGCTGGCACGGCACGACCCCGGCACGACGGGCTTTGGACCGTGTCTGGGCCTGGCCGGAGGCGAGGTGGGCCGGCACGGCACGACAAGGTGACTGGTCCGGCTGGCACGGCACGATGGGCTTTGGGTCGTGCCTGGGACTGGTCGGAGCCGAGGTGGGTCGGCACGGCACGGCAAGGTGACTGGTCCGAGCTGGCACGACACGATGTGGCCCAGGCAGGGCCAGCACGGCACGGCACGGCCCAATGCCCAGCTCATCGCACGTTAGGGGATTGAATTTTGAGCAGGGCGTTCAAGGTCCAACGAGGAAATAGTATTGTGTATCACGAGCATCTAGATACGCTGAATTGCTACGTACATCGATCATTGCGGCACGACTCAGGCAAACCGGTGATCGGCTGACTGATATTCTAGCTAGCTTGCTTGTTTCATTAGAGCATCTACAATGTGGCTCTAGAAGGGGATCTTAAAGGAGAGAGGAGAGGGGGACTACATATTGTAGGAAGAGGGGCTTAGGGGAGAGAGAAGAAGAAGGGAGGCTTAGCTAGGAACTAGTTCTTAGGAGGAGAGAGGAGATGATTGAGAGATAGGTTTGTGGGTCCTTCCAATGAGGGCTTAGCTAAGAAATGGATCTTACGCATTGTGGTATTTTTTACACAGTTAAAACTCTTCTGATATGTCATCTTAAGATCCCTTAAAGAGGTCTTATACACTGCGGATGTTCTTACTCCACCAAACTATTGTCATGATCCCCTCAAAAAAAAAAAAAA
Organism: Ampelocalamus luodianensis; assembly: GCA_036346255.1. Taxonomy (NCBI): domain Eukaryota; kingdom Viridiplantae; phylum Streptophyta; class Magnoliopsida; order Poales; family Poaceae; genus Ampelocalamus; species Ampelocalamus luodianensis. The sequence continues at coordinate 1,161,857 of CM070626.1, forward strand.
TACTGTCATGATCAGTACTTGCATTTCTCTGTCTCCCGTTCCATCCCCCCCCCCGGCCTGAGTGGACATGCACGGTCCTCTTAATTAATTATGCGTTGACCACTATTTGAATTGCGCCAGTTGTTGCCTTTGATTTGCCGGGCAACACAACGGGATGCCCAAACTTTCCATGCAACTAATCAACGGGATGCTGCGTGCCTGCAGAAAAAAAAACCTTTTCTTTGACCTTATCGTATATATAAGACATACGCAACAATGGTTCATAGGTTGTTGATGTTGTGGAAATGCACGATAGATGGTATTGTCCGAGTTAAAAAAGATGGATGGATGCATTTGCATATATGGCAGGTCATCATAAAAAAAAGATGCACGGCGCGGGGCGTCATCATAAAGAAAATATGGGCAAAGATGGATTATTAATTACTTTATGCCTTTCCTTTCCAATTCCTAGCTAGCTTAATTGGCCGGCCGGAGGTCGAACAAACTAGATACGCTGAATTGCTACGTACATCGATCATTAACTGTTGTCCAAGACACACGTCTGATTGTTCGTGCAACGGTGAAAGAAAGATAGGGAGAAGACGGTTGGCGCAGACGCGCAGATCAATAAGAAAGGGGGGGGGGGGGGGAAGAAGCTAGGCCTTGTGATGTATCAGCATCGGCAACGATGATGAGACTGATCGAGACAGAGATTCTGACAGGGCGTCGATTGGCCGGCTTGCACAAGCCGCTAGCTGTGGAGGCAGCACGACTTGGTCCCCTGCCGTTTTAATCTGTGGCGTTGAGGAAACCAGCTAGGCCTAGGGGTTGGAAGCACATACACATACACATACACATACACATACACATACACATACACATACACATACACAGGTGCTTCCGTCGATCAGACCGGTCGCGAGGATCGGAAGGACAGAACCGGATTTTCTTTGTTTGATTTCTGGGCCTTCGCTTTTGTCGATCGGCTCGGGCCGACAAAACGTACGTATTGTATGGCACGCCAAGCCCATAAACCGTGTCGCTGCTTCCGTCGACTCTTCTCTTACGTACTACCCAAAATAAGAATCAGGCGGGCCCATGCATGCACTCCGTCACATGATTCGATGGATTCTCCCATTTTGTTTTTCTGTTTACACTCTACTATCTCGTGCCGTGGCTTAAGCTCTGCTCTGGCAAGAAATGCATGCGTGCGATCGCGGTGGGATCGAACGTGTCCCCAGTATTATAATATGCATGCATGTCTAGCCGACGGATCAACTGTTGCAATCTCATCTCGGCTCGCAGATGGATCGATCATTCAGCGGCAGCGGCAGTAAGCAGGATTCAGGAAATTGCGTCAGCATGTTAATCTCACTTGAGTAATTTAGAGTATAAATAAAAAGTGGACGTTGATTGTGCCGAGAACGCCGTGACAGCAACTGCACGTGGATCTTCCCCTGGTTACGCGCGTAGCGTGGGGCCGTGCGCTCGCGAAGCTCACATGCCGGCGATCAGAACACACACACAGACACAGTGTGGCCACTGCTACAGGACCAGATCTCCGCGTTGGTTATTTATCCATTTTTTTACGCTCTTGCCCATCGAGCCCGCTAGTTCGTCGCCATTAATTGCTTCTGTTCTCTTCCTTATATTAGCCGCGTTGTATGTACATGCATGCACGCGCGTGCTGGTAGTGGTTCCTGCGCCGACAAGCGACAAGTATAGGGGGATCATGACCGGGGAGATTCCACCAAGTTGTTACTACTGTTATATAATATAACAACGCTTGCATGACCCCCAACCTAGCTAGGACCAGCCTAGCAAACCATGCATGGTCCATGCAATGCAATGGGACGAGGGTCCGTTCAATGATCCTCAATTAATAAATTAATTATCTATAATATTTAATATAGATAATGGCATCCTTAACAACTATTAGAGATACCCTCGGCCGTTAGAATCTACAACAACCAGGGATGATTATGACTACTTTATGGCCGTAAGGTCTATCACGACCACCCTATGATCGTAAGTTATGCTACAACCACCTTATGATTGTAAGGTAAGTTTTGCTACGACCAGGTCCACTCGTGACCACCTTATAGTTGATAAAACACACAGACATATGGACCCTGTCGACTAAGGACTATGTACACTACGTTTATTCACGTGTGGGCAGTTAATACACATGTTGTTTATCTCTGACATAACCGCACGTAGTTCCTCTCTTTCTCTGGCATAGCCGCCAGGAGGGTGTCTCTCTGACAATATCCGTAACTAGCGTGCGTATTCAGGCAACCGTCAAGGCACCTCTCGACACACAGCAACTGACACCGCTTCGGAGGTTATATAAAGAGCAATGTCGGCAGAGAGGAAAAGAGGATCCATAGATTCGAGACACACTCATAAGCCATTAGACTTAGTTTCCAGTGGCTTGCTTTCATTCTGTAAACACATTCAATGTAAGAACACAGAAGTAGAGTTAGTATTTTCTCCAGAGAAGATCCGAATCTATCTAAAAAAGCCCTTATCTCTTCTTATGATCTCGACTATCATGTTCTCAGCATTTATATCGTAGGATCTATAGTAAAACATCGACACAGTACGTGCATATGCATCGGGTGTTTCAACAAGGCCTAGCTAACAAAAGTTTTTTAAAAAGGATTAACAAAAGTTAGTTTTGTACTAGCTGTGCCTTTATCTCTCTTTCTTATCTCTCTTTCTTTCTTTTTAGAACTTGTGGTGCCTTTATATATCTATCTAGAAACAAGATGCATCGGAAACTGTTGACAATGGGAGCCACGGCAGCAGTCAGCAGCTTTAGTTGCCATTGGCCAATCACACTCGGATCGATCTCCCAGGAACCATGTGCACGCGCGCGCCTTCCCAGCATGCCAGTACTATCAAACAAGTGTAGTAAGTACTCCTAATTAAGCTAGCTAGCTAGCTTGGACCCCTGCCGATTAATCAAAACAAAACCGATCGAACTGATCGAAGCATACAGCATCCATGTCTAGCTCGCATTAGGCTAGCTAATTAGTGGGCCCCACTACAGTACACTCCAATAAAACCCTCTCTGATTGGCCGGTCACGTCGTCGGCCTAATTCCCTCGTTGCTAACTAGCCAGTGCTAATCAACTCGTTAATTAATTAAAGTATCCAGGATGCCATGTTCCCCCCAATGAGAAGTGGGCCCAAGTGGCTTTCCATGGAGGGCGACGGATCATGGGAGCAGAGTGCAGGTTGCTTTGCTACTAGTGTACTCTACTAACTCTAGAAAAAGGGGACCTAACACACCACAATGATCAATCAGTGGGAATGGAAGGACATGGTGGTGAGTAGTATCAGCTTAGCTCAAAAAGAAAATTTGTATCTTTTGACACGACACAATCCGGGTCCCTGTCAGACTTGGATTCCAATCCCATCCCCGGTAGTGTTCCTTACAGTTGTACTAGTTGTCCAGGGTGGCAAAAGTACCTTTAGTTGTCTTTGTAACACAGGAAGCAAGATACAAGATGACATGAGATGATGTGAATGAGAGAGACAGAGAATTGAGTCGTCTCTCATCCAGCAGTCAACTGTAATACAAAAAATAAGACACGTTGTATATGAAGGAGCTGCCTATAAAAACATGTAAAAAAGACAACTCGTTATTAGAGTTGTCTTTAACGTTGTTTATAGATAATATGAAAAGGTACCATAGACATAAGTCGTCTATACCATTGTGCATGCTCTTACAACCAAATAGGATACCTACCAGCTAGTTAATGGTTTCATTGTGTGAATGCGTGGTTGGCCGGGCGTGGTGTTAAAACTAAAATGGAGCCTTCACGTTCTCCCCGCTCCTTTAGGGTGTGTTTGGGTGAACCAGGGTGACTGGGATGAGATGGTACATGATGGATGAGATGATACAAGTATGATGTTTGGTTGGTGGGATATGATGATGCATAACTTTGTTTGGTTGGTGTGATATGATGATTATTGATGATACAATATGACATGTGGGACCCGCATGATATATATTCTTTTTTGCACCAAAATATGCCAACAGTGATCTTGTTTTGTTGATTAAATGACAAGAAACACAACGGTTCAATCGGATTACAAATCGGATACTTAGTTTATGAAATATGGTCATCTGAAGCTTGTAAATTAGATTACCACGTCACCTTTTTTAATTCTACATCTGTGTTTGAAGCAATGGGAGAACATGAACCAAATGGTTTGCTCTTTTTTTAAAATGGAATGATACAACATCTAACTAGAATATTTCATCCTATGGAACCATTTCATCCTGAACCATTTGATTCCATACAACAAACCAAATACATAAATTTATCTATTTATCGAACCATTTGGTACAGGACGGTTTGGTTCCCTCAACCAAACGGACGCTTAATTAGTTAGTTTCTTCCACCGTTGGAAAGCTTAGTTAGTAGTAGCTTCCCATGGAAGGTTCACACTAAAAGAAATAAAAGGTTCAACCTGCTGTTGTCCTTGACCTAATTTTCGGTTTTCGTGATATATCGTACAAGCGTTTGTCTCTACTAGACTACTGAGACACAGAAATGCATGGACCGAATTTCAATTTGGTTCATAGATCGTATGCATTAGTTAAGCTAATGCAGCACACTGGAGTAGCTGGCTTAGTACTACTTTGGATTCCAAAGGTAAGTTATCTTAGTATCTGTGCTTGTCAAATATTTTTTGGTTTGATCATCAATATATAAAATAACTACCAAAATGGATAAAATAAAATTGGTATTACTATATCCATCATGACATATACTTTCATAATGTATAATTAGTTTTATTTTAAACATCGTATTTTCATAGAAATTGATTGTCAAAATATCACCTTAGAGATCATGTCAATGTCTAAAACGACTTATATTTGAAATCAGATGTAGTAGAAATCAAAGCTCCAGCTTGTACGTCCCTCGTTTCTTTCTCCAGTAGTTAATTAGCTAGCTAGAGAATTGTTTGCAGCATCAATTCCTGGCGTGCTGTACTGTGCCAACCCAACAAGACATATATATATATATAGTACATGAAGTAGTATTGCTGGCTACTTGGTCTAAGGAAAAGAATATTACTCCACAATGTACGTACTAGGAATTGATAGGTTGTGTAGAGTATTCTCAGGGCCTAACCACTCCACTAACGTACTTGGAAATACTTGTACTACTTTGATAGATGGTACATCGATTCAGCGTACATGCATGTTAAATATAGAACAAGGCCGTAAGCTGTAGAGACTAGCTAGAGAATATTCCCAACATGAAGGCCGGACACAGGGCCAACCGGGCACGCACGGCACAGGATCTTATCCTCACTTATGGAACTACGTGTCGTGAGGTGCCGTGCCTATGTGTAATATGTACTCATCACGCACAGTGGAATGTGTTGAGGAACCGTCGCTGGCGAGTCCAGTCCGAGCGATTACCTCGTAGACAAACTCAGAATCGTAAGAACAATGCATGAACACAAGAATGAATAAGAGATTGAACACGAGATGTAGGGGACGTATTGCTTCTCTTTATTCCTTCATCCATCGATCAATCAATTACAATGAATAGCACCCCTATTTATAGGCTACGACCCTTCTAGGGTTTGGGATGAGAGCCCACCTTGGGCGGTGACTCCCGGTCCCGGCCCGGTTTCACAACACTCCCCTTGGGCACTCATCCTTCATGCCCATGTCTCGTCAAAACTCCATAAAACCCGATGGGGAAAATTTGGAGAAAGAGTACATGAATCATATTCCGTTATGTCGCACTTAATTGCCTCATTAAAAACCTTAGCCGAGAAACTTCAGAAAACTCGTCAAGGGAAAAGAGTACAATCCACCCAATTTCATTTAATCTCCAGGATTTGCTCTTTGGGTACTCGATCTTCGTGATCAAGCTTTAGTAATGAGTTTGTGAAGGTTCTCCCCCCTGAATTCTGCACTTCTCTAGGTCTTATCATTCCAATTCCACGTACGCACCTTTCAAAGCTAGATGCTGGAAGTGACTTAGTGAATAAATCTGCCAGATTCTCACATGACCTAGTATGCAGTGGTTTGATTACGTTCATCTTTTGCAATTCATGAGCGTAGAAGAACTTGGGTTGATATGCTTTGTGAGAGGATTCTTCACAATAACTCATCTGCACTTGTGCAACACAAGCTGCATTATCGTCATTGATAATAGTGGGGGTTGGTGCGGTATTCAATCCACATAACTGCTAGATGTAGTGAATCATCCGCCGAAGCCAAGTACATTCTCGTGAGGCCTCATACAATGCTATTATTTCCGAGTGGTTCGTCGAAGTCGATACAAGACTCTGCTAGACGATTTTCATGGAATTGCGTTCCACCACATATGAATTCATAGCATGTTTGCAATTTGGCTGTATGCGGGTCCTACAGGTACCCGTCATCTGCATTGCCATTCATAGTTAAGTCTTGATTCTTTCTGTAGAATAGACCAAGTTCTTTGCTTCTTTGGAGGTATCGGAAGATGTCCTTTATTTCCTGCCAATGCCTTTGGTAGGTTCTCAGACTATACCTTGCTAATAGGTTCACGGCAAACGCAATGTCCGTTCTAGTACGCTTTGTTTAATACATGAGTGTTTCTATTACACTTAAGTGTAGGAATTCGGTCCCGTGACTTCCTCCCCTCTTCTTTAGGTCCTGCATGAGTCTTTGTCTTTCGCAAAGATCTTTCGATCATTGGCACTTTCAAAGGGTATGCCTTTGCCAAGTCGAACCTTTCTAACACCTTTCGAGTGTAGGCCGACTGATGCAATAATGTTCCTTGTGGGCATGCTCAAACCGCAAGCCTAAGCAATATTTGGTTTTACCCAAACCTTTCATTTCGGACTCAACCTGTAAGAGTTTGCTTTCTTAATATCCTTCAGGGTTCCGATAATATTCAGATCATCTTCATACACTGAGATTATACAAAATCCATTCTGGGATCGTCGTATAAATACACAGAGATTATTCTCATTATTTGTGTAGCCTTTCTTGCATAGAAAGTCGCTTCAAGCGATTATACCACATTCTGCCTGATTGCTTAAGTTCGTACAATGACTTTTTGAGTTTCACACTGTACATATTTCTATTTGCTCTGTTTTGGTTCGGGACAGTGATACATTCAGGTATCTTCATATAAATGTCCGAATCCAATATTTCATAAAGGTATGCTGGTACCCCATCCATCAATTTCACTTCTAACTTCAAGTTCACTGCCATTGAGATAAATATTTAAAAGGGAGTTCCGCCCATGACCGGGGAATAGGTTTCTTCATAATCATCTTCTGGATGTCCAGTGAAAACTTGTACAACGAGCCTTGCTTCTTTTCATCTCTCTTTCGAACAAATACCCATTTATACCCTACGGGGTGCACAAGGGGAGGCATGCGGCTTACAGGCCCAAACGTCTTTCTTTTATTCGGAGAGAATAATTCAGTTTCTATTGCCTTCTCCCAATCTTCTCAATCTGATATTTTCTTTCATTCAGCGAGCGATGCAGGCTCTGAATCAAGATTGATGATTGTGGCAAGTTTCTTTGCAAAGTAAGTGTCGACATTGGCTGTTGTAATATTCAAAGGTTCTCCCGAGGTCATAAAGTTTATAGCTATTTCTTCAAGGGGCGATTCTTTTAATACTTCTACTTGCTCACCGCTGCTTCATTGCGGGGCAAGTCCCTTTAGTTTTTCAGCTCCGATGTGTGCGCACATATCCATGCTGATGTCTCCCTTCATGGGAATGTTCAATTCTGGTATGCCTTTTCTGAAGGTTCCATACCGATGCCAGGTCTCAACTGGCTACCCTTCTGGTTCGGGGCACTTCGGTGATCGGCTGTGTCAAGTCCTTCTTATCCTTTTTCACCAGGCGTCCCCGGTTACTTCGGATTCGAGGGGCCGGAGTTCTCGTCCTTTCAGAGGCCTTAGGACAGGATTAGGGATACCTTCATCGGTATTTCAACCCTCTCCGGTGCATTGCGTGCAGGCAAATGCTACTTGGTCACGCTCTTCAAATCACTAAAGTGGTCTGGCAGCTGATTCGCTAATACTTGCGAATCAATTATCTTCTGGACTTCAATTATCTTCTAGACTTCAATTCAATTATCTTTCGGACCGCAATTATCTTCTCGGACTTCTATTTGCTTCACTAGTGCGCGGGTCATATGCATAGATTTCAATTATCTTCTGGATTTCAATTGTCTTCTAGACTTCAATTCAATTATCTTCTGGACTGCAATTATCTTCTGGACTTCTCTATTTGCTTCACTAGTGCGCGGGTCATATGCATAGATTTCAATTATCTTCTGGATTTCAATTGTCTTCTAGACTTCAATTATTTCCTGACATTATTATCAAGGGTTGATTTCTCCCCTAATGACGGAAACTAATCTCATCCGATATACTATCAACGAATCGGGCATTATGTAAATCTCCAGTCATATGGTCCAAACACTTGATTATGGATACTTGCCTCATAACCAATGTATATCCCGCACTTTCTGAGAAGACCCATTGCGATTCACTGCGGTGATGGTATAGGTACATAAACCTTACGACCAAACTGCGAAGATGAGTAGTTTTCTGCCGACTCTTGCGCTAGTTGCATAGGTGGATGGATGTTATGTCGACGGTCTAAAATTGATGAGAGCTGCTGCGAGCAGGACTGCACGTCCCCAACATGTAGTTGGCAAATTATAATTCTTCAAAGTTCTGCTAATCCATTCTGGGTACAGACATGCGGTACAAAAATGCTCAATTTTAATTCCCATTTTCATCAAATGCTTTCGGAGTGAGTTCTCCGGCGTTGTCCATTCAGGTGGACTTCTCATGATGATCAGGGAAAATATTTCTAATTTAATTATCTGCGAGATTGGCTTTGCAAAAGCATGGTTTCTCGTAGACAATAAACATACGTGCGACCATTCCCAGGAAGCATTGATGAGCACTATGAAATACCTAAAATAACCCTGACAGGGGCTATATAGGACCGCAAATGTCTCCCTGGATTCGGTCCAGGAATGCAGGGACTTTATCCTTCGCTTTCAGAGCAAAAGGTCTAGTAATTAATTTCCCGGTGGCACATACGGGGCACACAAATTCTTCCAGATTCGGGAAATTCTTTATTTTCATATTATGTCCCTGTGAATTGTTAATTATATCTCTCATTATCCTAAGACCTAGGCGGCATAATCTATCATGCCAGAGATAGATAAGTTCAGAGCTTCTAAATACGGTTTTCAAGGCAGTATAGGCTGCAGGTGCCTTAATATTAGTGTAGTATAGCCCAGTTTCATATGAAGGAAGACATTCTAATGCTATTTTTCGCTTTCTTCACGCTTTGTAATGAGCAGGTATTCTGTACCATACTCTTCTTCAGTCTCTACATGGAAACTGTTAGCGCAAATATCCTTGAGAGTTCTAGTCGATTCTGGGTACAACAAGTCTTCTTCAATGACCAAAGTTGTGCCCGTTGGGAGTATAATTATGGCCCTTCCTGAGCCTATTATACAAGTATCGCTGCTTGCGATTGTCGTAAGACTACCAAAGATTCTTGCCGATCGACCGAAAATTTCGTTTTCTCTCGTGATGGCTTTCATTGTGTCGCTACAAGCTAAGCACACTTCCTCCATAGGCGCCACACCGTTCTAATATAATGTACTTTATTAATATGTAGCGAAAACAAGCAACATATAAATAAAATACTTCGATATCGAACGTAACGCTATTATAAAGACGGAAAATAAGCCTTGCAGACTCATAATAAGAATTTAATGCGCTTGCTCTTCTAGAGCTTGCAACCATTATTCAAAAATTCGTTTCAATTACAAACCGCAAGTTTCTATAAAGGATCGAGTGCAATGCGCGTAATCGGATCTAATAGGCAAAGTATTCGAACTTCGCTAAATCGCTCCATGCGCGATCTTCTCCTCTTGGACAACTACGGTTGTGGCCGCGATGTCCAAAGGAGGGATGATGGGGTCACATCGGGTCGTTCACATTCATAAGTGCGGCTAATGGATGTGAATCCTCTGGCTTACAATGGCGAGGTATGCCTCATGCTATCATTTGCCCTTCTTCTTAGACTGGAAAACATCAATAATGTGCGACGCACGACCTTACCCTTTTTGTTCCTCTCATTCGTGAGAGGCTTCATCACCTTGTAGCTGCTAGCAGTGGCTTCATGGCCAACATTGCTACTAGGTGGCTGCGAGATGAAGTTCTTTCTTAGAATATCATCTTGAGTTTCTGCAACTTGCATGATGTCAATTAATTCGGCATACTTCATGTAGCCGTCTTGACGATAGTTGCTTGCGGATTGCACCGCTTTAGGGTGAAAAGTAGAGAGTCTTCTCAATCTTCTGCTCATCCGTGATTACATTACCACAAAATTGAAGACTGTTATAAATTCTGTACAAATTCTGACCATACTGGGTCAGTTCTCCAAATTCCTGATTCGTGATGCCAGTCATCTTCATATTCATTGCAAAAAGTTCAAAGGATTACTGCTGGTAATTTGCATAAAATGGTTGCAAAATTCTCACAATGCTCTTGAACCTGTGTTCAGTGTTCCGTATTTTTCTATGCATTTTTCATGATTTACTGCAATTTCCAGTGATTAAAAGCAATATAAACAATTACAGATAATCAAAACAGTAAATGCAGTAAATAAATTGCATAGAAATAATAATAACGAAATTAAACATGCTTCAAATGCAAAAATAGATTCAAAAATTGAATTCCCGAAGCCCTTTTCTGCTGGAAAAGGTATTTTCGGCGAAAACTGCAAGTTTCAGGGGTTAACACGCGAAATCTCAGTTCTGAGAGAATTTGCGCGCAATTTTCATATTTTCGGAGGCCTTTTCTGCAAGAATTTCTCACCGCATAATTTTCCCCGTGATTTTCAAAATCCCGAGGGGGTTTTTCGTAAATTTCCCCGCCACCCTCCTTTTTTATTTTTTTCCTTTTTCGACCGGATATTCCTTCCTCTTTGGGCTTCCGGCCCGCTTAATATTATCCAGCCGGCCCATTTGGCCGGTTAAAGGGGAGACGATTAGATTAGGGTTTCCTTGGCCCCATTTCTAGGAGGCGCGGCTTCTCTGCTAGCGGCGGCGGTTTCGCGCGGCTGGGCGGTTTCGCGCGCGCGCGCGCGCTTCACGTGGGTGCGCGTTCGAGGAGGCCGTGGCGGCGTCGTTAGTTTGCAACGCGGTGGCGCAATGCTTGAGGTGTGGTGCGCCGCTTGCGGCGAGGTGGCCGGAGGCGAGGTGGTGGCGCGGCCAGCACGCGGCGTCGCGCCGGCGGGCCGAAGCGCGGCGACGCCCGCACTTCCCCCGTTCCTTTTTTTTTCACGAGCCGGGTGGTGCTACGGCGGCGTCTCTACGAGGCGGTGGCGGCGGAGAGGTGTCGCGGCGGCCGTGTCGCCGAGGCGGCGGGCCGGACGCGTGGTCGAGGCGTGGCGCCGCTTCAAGGCGGCTCAAGGGCGAGGCGGCGCGTTGTTGGCGCGCGGCGCGAGCGACCAAATGGGCGCCGCCAGGCGGCGGCGGCAGCCTCCCGCCGCCGAGGTGGCGCCGTCGCGGGAGGAGGCGGGCGCCGTCGGCGCGACATCAAGGTGCGACGACGGGTGGCGGCGCAGGGCGACTTCGCCGGCCGGAGGACGGCGACAGCCCCATGCGGAACTCGGGCGCGGGAGGGAAGCCGTTGCGCGCTCGTGGTTGCTACGGCGGTTCTGCACCAGCGGCCGGCCGATCGTCAATTTTTTCACCATCGCGGCACATGTAGTAATCGTTCGCCGTGACTCATGCTCATGCATGTGTGTATGCGATGCAATGCGATGTAATGCGAGATTGCAATGGGGGCGCGGTTTCATGCCGACATGTGTATGCTTGCCGCGTGCTGGCGGCGTGGCTCTGTCGTTGCCTCCGTGGCGATACGTGATGGGGGACTATGCCGACCGGTAACGTATCGCGGAGGTAGTAACAGCCGCTTGCAGGCGGTGCCATGCACATGGTTCTTCCATGCGATTGCATATACTACCTACGGTACAATCATCATCTACTCTTTCATGCAATCAACCGATCGGCTTGGCCGGCGACTTCAAGTCGGCTCGCGGTAGATTAGAGCGGATTTGCATCGTAGGAAAACAATCTAGAAAGCCAAATTTGCAGAATTGAAAGCAATCTAGAAAACGATTCAATCTACGAGTGTCGTTCATCGACGGTTACCTTTTCGATGCGAGGAGAGTCGATCGTGCTGATAACGTGTTGAGGAACCGTCGCTGGCGAGTCCAGTCCGAGCGATTACCTCGTAGACAAACTCAGAATCGTAAGAACAATGCATGAACACAAGAACAGAATAAGAGATTGAACACAGAGATGTAGGGGGACGTATTGCTTCTCTTTATTCCTTCATCCATCGATCAATCAATTACAATGAATAGCACCCCCTATTTATAGGCTACGACCCTTCTAGGGTTTGGGATGAGGAGCCCACCTTGGGCCAGGACTCCCGGTCCTGGGCCCGGTTTCCCAACAGAATGCATGCATAGTCTCCCTCTCCTACGCCGGCCATTGCATCTGCGACTAATGGAACTACGTGTCGTGCCGTGCCGTGTGTAATTTATTACTGTTTTTTTTTTACCAGAGGTCACCGATACGACCGAAAATATAAAAAAAATAGCTGAAATTTTCAAATCAATTTTTTTTTATGTTAAAACGGAAAAGATAAAAAAAAGCAGTTACGAGGCTCGAACATAAGACATGTCGTTACTTAGAGGCTGTTTGGTTCAAAGCCTGAGCTGAATTGCCTAGCCAGGTGCTACGGAGGACGCTTGGACTCAGGTCTGGCAGGCAGCCAGGCGTGAAAATTGAGCGCCTGGCAGGCATCTCCCTCTTGTTTATTCATTTAGTTCTTTCTCTCTCTATTTTTTATGTCTAGATACGTATCATCAACCAAACACCATATCCCCAGGTATGTCTGACCAGGTAAAAATCATCTACTTCTCAGGCTACTCTCAGGTGCCACTTTTTCTCATGCATGGCTCTCAGGCTTCGAACCAAACATACCCTTAGCCTGTGAGCCTTACCACTAGAGAACATGCGCTTACGTGTTAAGATGCAGTTCTGAATTTTTTTTATATTTGACAAAATATCAGGTGAATTAGATTTTTTTGACTGGTTTAAAATTTAACCCGGAGTGGCCGATAGAACCGATTTTCGTTGAATTTCATCCGAAATTTTGAACCCCGCTAACGGCGGATGAACACACTGCCGCGCCATGCCTGAGTTGCGCGGTTAGCATTTCAAATATAAATGTATTGTAGGACGATAGCCGTGCAGTTCAGTTTACGGGAAATTCGGCGAGTTATTGAGTAACGTGTACCGATAGTACATGGGAAAGGTGGGCCCACGGCCATTTTCACTGAGCATCTGGTTGCCATGGGCCGTGATCGATGGGACGAATCTCCGAGGCCGACAGCGCCGGGAGACACGAACTACTCGTCGACACGTCAGGCTACCAAGTTTCAGCGGTTGCTAGCATAGGATGGACGATCGAGAAGACGAGGATTTCAGATCGTCCGCCTGAAAAGTTGCTTGTCATCTGCCGTGCAAGCGCCTGACACAGGGGGAGAGCCAGAAGGGAGCAACGCCCTGGGAGTGAAGAAAATTCGGTGGGGGTGGGACTAGCACGAGGCCTTTCCTATCCGCCGTCCATCTAGAATGAGTGGGGGATCAATGGCGCTAGAGGAGGGCCTCACGAAGCTAGAGCGTCATAGCGGTATTCATTGAAAAAGTGATATTTTTCTGAAACCCTACAATAGAGTTTAAGGACTTGTTTGGATGACGAGGGATTAGAACCAATCTCTTCGATTGAAAATGATTTTAGTTCAAATTCTAAGTTAATCCAAAGAGATTGAATTGATTTACAATGCATCCAAACAAACTCTAAATTGGCTTTCGATCTAAGCCTAGAGCTGAGCCGTGACAACTCTAGGTCTGGATCCGCCTCTGGGCTAACGCAAGGATACAATCCCATCTGGCTACAAAAAGGGATGCGAAGCTGCGAGTTCGTGTGGTTGCTGCGTGGTCCGTGCTGTAGAGGATCCGTGTAACGCAGCAGCACTACATGTCAGATGTCACTGTGTCTGCGTGGGATCTAGCTAGCTACCCGGCCTTAGTGGAGCACTCTCGATTATCTCAAGACTCGAAGCTAGCGTGAGGATCGCAGTCGTCGATTGTGATTTGGCCCGATCGACGCGCCAAGTTGACTTGGCTCGATTGGTCGGTGTGCACGCTGATAAGTCGATCGTTGGGTTCACTTGTTTAGCTCTTCGTCTAATGATAACTGATGGCCCTGATTGCATTGGCACTCCCCACATACTGTACAATGACTGCGAGCAAGTGAGCATAGAGTGGAACAGCGCGGTACAGAAGTTTCGAATTTTTTTAATACATTTTTTAAAAAAGGAATTGCAAAAATAAATAGCCGATTTTTTTTACAAAACTAGATCTCTGTCATCAATTCAATTGACGACGATATGAGCTAAATTGACGATAAATGTCTAGTTTTGTAAAAAAAAAAACTATTTATTTCTGTAATTCTTTTTTTAACATATATTTTTTAAATAAAAAATACAGGAGTTTCTGGGGGCAAACGGCCAACATGGTGGAGTACTTAAGTCATTCCATGGCATTAATTTCTATAATTATATTGACCATATAAGGATAATACACACAATAGCATCCTGATATACATACTCTATTTAAAAGGTATAAACTAGTACGGGTGATCGATGCACCAACTAAACAAATGTCAACCGCATCACAAAGATGCATGGAACCGAAATCCATTGGCATGCATATGGAAGGAGAGGACAACTTTCTAATTAAATTAAACAAACAACTATAAATTAACCTAACAAAAAGATTTACACATGGTGTACATATATTGCTTGTATATATACATGCATATGCAACCATGCAAAAGTGGATGGATCACACATGTAGAGGCGAGCCAGAGCCTTCCTCCCCAAGCAAACTGCAGCTAGGACTAGCTAATTAAAAAGCCCAAGGTGAATCGCTAGCTTCAAGTAAAGAATATTTTTTTGCATGCAGCGTTCAAGGTGCTAAGTTGAAACTTGAAAGCAACACTTGCATTCAAAAGTTTTGAGTAGAAACAAAAGTAGGCCAAAAAGCAGGACAGATACACTTTCAGAAAAGAAAAAACCCAAAAAAACAACTCAAGTTGCACCAGGCACACTGAGATGACTTTGTTGCTAATTAATCGTACAAAAAGGCTTCTCATATGCATTGCATTTCTTCTAGTCCCACTAGTGCATGCAACTTTCTTTGAACTTTTCACCTTTCACAACCCCCGAGTTGGAGTTTATTTAGGTCGCAAAATGCCACTTTGCCACATTGGAGGCACCGGTAGTCGCTGCTCCAATTATCAGTTGCGTAGCCAGCTAGCTCTTGGTTAAGCGTATGCTAATGCGTGGCAAAGAACTGAAGACATGTACACTAGCCAAAGCACATGTTCGCCGCCATGCCACCTTTCTGAGCTTTCTCCCCCCACCCGTCGCTCCCTCCCCTCCCTCTATATATACCCACCGACCCTTTCCCCATGGCTCATTTCCTCGACCTAACATTTCGTACTCTCCACCTCCGCCTCCTCCTCCTCCTCGTTTCGCCTTCTTCGAGTTCAATCGAGAGCACGCGGGCTGGGGGTTTTGCGAAGCGCGCGGACGCGGTGATCGGCGCCCATGGAGCAGAGGAACCTGTTCGTGTCGGCCCTGGGCGTCGGCGTCGGCGTGGGGCTGGGGCTCGCGTCGGCGAGGTGGGCGACGCCGGCGCACGGAGAGGGTGGCGGCGGCGCGGGCGCCGGCGTTGCGGAGGTGGAGGCGGAGCTGCGGCGGCTGGTGGTGGACGGCCGCGAGAGCGAGGTCACCTTCGACGAGTTCCATAATTTCCACTGCTACCTCAGGTTGGTGGGGTTCGAGGAGGAATCGTTTTGATTGGCGTGGCGTCTGAGGCTGAGGAATGCTTAGTGCAATCCGATGCGGAAAAGTTGAGACTTTTATGTGCTTTTGTTGGTTGGTTATGCAAGAATGATTTGGTTGGATCCTCTTCCTAACTTGACTCTGTAGTCTGTACTAATAGATGCGTATGCTTTACAAGTTTATCAAATGATGGTATCATTAATAGTCGTGTTCTAGAAAAAGCAAAGGCGGCGGTTAACTCACACGAATCACAGCACGTCGAGTTTGTTCATTTAAGCAGAAGATTTCCCGTTCAGTTCAGTCACGATGTTACTGATGTGGTACAGTGTTCATTTTGCAGCGATCAGACGAAAGAAGTGCTCATAAGCACGGCTTTCGTTCACCTGACGCAGGCGGATTTGTCCAAGCACATCCGAAACCTCTCTGCTGCAAGTCGCGCTATACTGCTATCTGGCCCTACAGGTTCGCCTTGGTTGGATTGGATAGTTTCTGTATTTCTTTGCGTGGGCTACTAATGGTGTACATCCTGGTTAACGGCTGTTGGTGTTGTTGACTGCTGCTTTACCGGCAGAACCTTACCTGCAGTCGCTTGCGAGAGCTCTGTCGAGCTACTACAGGACACGGTTGTTACTTCTGGATGTCACCGACTTCTCACTCCGGGTCAGCTGGAAACTGTTGCGATTAGTAACTTTGGTTTGTTATTGTCATGATATGATTCTAAACTCTTTGTTGCTGAATGTTGTTGTAGATCCAAAGCAAATATGGGAGCTTCAGCAAAGCCTTGGTTAGTTAACATCACTCATATTTCGAGGGGGAGGGAATTTCAACATCTCAGTCTTCTTCTTGTGTCAATCCTGTGCAGACCACCTCATAGATTTTGATTTGACAAAATAATGGTAATCTTGTTTAGATAAACAAAATAACGAAAACAGGGTTCCTGATTGATCTCGGTGATAGTTTGTCCACGGTGAATGATAAAAAAAAAACTAAGCATAGATCAGGATCATACAATTTTGCCTGCATAAAAATACTCCTTACATCTGTTATTAACTTGTTGTTATCGAACGATGTTCTTGGATTTGTTTTTTGACTTGGTTCTACAGGTTCATAATCAGTCCATATCAGAGGCCACATTGGGGAGGATGTCTGATTTTGTTGGATCCTTTATAACATTTCCTAGTAAGGATGAACCTAGAGGTATCAAAGCATTACGAATTTATTTCTGTGATATGTTGTTTCGATTTTATTGGGGGAGGGGGGGGGGGCTAATTTCATTTGCATGCAACTGTAGATTAAAAGTCCCTGTTATGTGCAATTTATTGTCACTTTTTATCCACGTACCAAGTTTCTAATTTTTCATGTAAATCTTATTCCAATTAAAACTATGCAATGTTGTTCTTAATAAAAAGACGCACAAGTCTCTTGTGTATTCCAGAAAGAAAAAAATTGCAATGTGGTTGCTGAAGTTTTGGAGATTTTGACTTGTTCTTGTTCTGTTGTGCATGAAACACTTGTGCAGAATCATTGCACCGTCAGAAGAGCAATACAGATTTGAGATCTAGGTAATATACTTGTTGGTTTAGTTATCAAATGTGAGATGAACAATATTATATTTTCCGTATTGTTTATCCATCCTTCATTTTCTTCAGAGGCTCTGACGTTGCTAGCAATGCTCCTTCACTTCGGAAAAATGCTTCTGTGTCATCTGATATGAGTGATCTTGCCTCACAATGTTTTGCGCATTCAGGTGGACTTGTTTGTTCATTTCTTTTTGTTGTTGTTTCAGTCACTTTGATGTCGCACATGTGTAGATTTTAGTGTAGACAGCTCGTATATCAGTTACTAATCTCCGCCAGCTTCAGACTGCGCGACATCCGCTTTTTCCGGTAAAATCATGTAAATGTGTCTATATTAGTTCATTGAAACGAAGTCTTGACATATAAGTGGCCTCTCTGTGTTTTTTTAATGCTTCTACGCTAGACAGATCGTTCTTCTTTTTATATGTGGTAGAGTGAGGGAAAACAATTTCGTTTTGACAAAAACAAAATCGGAGGGGAACGAATTGAATGAAATTACCGAAATTTCGGTTCAAAATTTTGGTGGGTTTTCAAACTGGACAAGATTTCACCGAATTTTGTCCAAAATCAAATTTATGATATAATTTGTCCAAATTCGGACGGGGGCGAAATCACCGAAATTTCTTCGGCGAAATTAATTACCCTGGATAGAGTACAACTAGAGAATCATATGGTGCAGAAGTTTCTCTTCTTTTTTTTACTTTTTCTGTTTATGCAATTTCAGTTAGGCGAACCAGTAGCTGGTGTTTCGATCAGAAAGTTCTGATACAGTCACTTTACAAGGTAATTATACTTCTTGACTGAACTTGACTGGCTTTGCTTAGTTATGATTTACTTATCTTGTAACCACTTTTTCAGGTCATGGTTTCTGTGGCTGAAAGTGATCCGATTATTCTTTACATAAGGGATGTTGACCACTTCCTTCATAGATCGCAAAGGACTTACTCTATGTTCCAGAAAATGTTAGGCAAATTATCTGGACAAGTGTTGATACTTGGTTCCCGATTAGTACTCAACTCTGATGGTCAGTGCAGGGATGTGGACGAGAGAGTTAGTAGCCTGTTTCCTTATCATGTTGATATTAAACCTCCCGAGGAGGAGACCCATCTCCTTAGTTGGAATACTCAGATGGAGGAAGACACGAAGAAAATCCAGATTCAAGATAATAGAAACCACATCATAGAGGTACTCTCAGCGAACGATCTAGACTGTGATGATTTGAGCTCAATCTGCCAAGCAGATACTATGGTTCTCAGCAATTACATAGAGGAAATTATTGTCTCAGCAGTCTCTTACCATTTGATTCATAACAACGATCCTGAATACAAAAATGGGAAGCTCGTTCTATCTTCTAAAAGGTTTGATCATTTATCTTGATTGTTAGTATCAATAAGTTTTTTTTTCAGATTTTCTTAACACAAATACTTTACAGTTTATCCCATGGATTAAGCATTTTCCAAGAAAGTGGCCTTGGTGGGAAAGACACTCTGAAATTGGAAGCAAATGATGAATCAAAGGTATGCATTTATTTTGTACAGATACCTAAAAATAGTGTACCAATGTATTGATGAGGCTAACTTCAGTGCTACTGTTTGCAAAGGATGATTTGAAAGGCTCTAAGAAAACTGAGACAGAGAAATCAACCACAGTGCCAATTAAAGATGGCGATGGTCCATTGTCACCACCAAAGCCAGTAAGTTATATTCAGTTGCTTGCGCGTTTTGTTCTACTACATGTTGGAGTTCACTTATATCAAACACTACACCAGTAGCTTATTACGCGTTTAGCAGTTCCCTCAATGTAAAGTATCACAGCTCTTCTTTGTGATCATTGCTAAGATTGAAGTTTTTATCCTTGATGTGTTTTCTCACTGAGCAGGAAATTCCAGACAACGAGTTTGAAAAGCGTATCAGACCAGAGGTTATACCAGCCAGTGAAATAGGAGTGACATTTGACGACATTGGAGCCCTGGCTGACATCAAAGAGTCGCTTCAGGAGCTGGTTATGCTTCCTCTTCGACGGCCCGATCTTTTTAAGGGAGGACTTCTGAAGCCTTGCCGAGGGATATTACTATTTGGGCCACCTGGAACCGGCAAGACAATGCTTGCTAAGGCTATAGCAAATGACGCCGGTGCCAGCTTCATCAATGTCTCAATGTCCACCATCACATCGAAATGGTTTGGGGAGGATGAGAAAAATGTCCGGGCATTGTTCAGTTTGGCTGCTAAGGTCGCTCCTACTATTATTTTTGTGGATGAGGTAGATAGTATGTTAGGGCAGCGCTCTCGGTCCGGTGAACATGAGGCGATGAGGAAGATCAAGAATGAGTTCATGAGTCATTGGGATGGCCTCTTGTCAAAGTCAGGTGAAAGAATTCTTGTTCTTGCCGCGACAAATAGACCGTTTGACCTCGATGAAGCCATCATTCGGAGATTCGAGCGCAGGTCTGCTCAAATGCATTGTTCTATGGGAGAATACATGTAGTCCGACTGTTGCGCGATTAGATGCTAATTGTTTGCTCTTATTTTTTACACTGAACAGAATCATGGTTGGCCTTCCAACCCTAGAGAGCAGGGAGCTGATTTTAAGGACACTGTTGTCAAAGGAAAAGGTTGTTGAAGATATTGATTTCAAGGAGTTTGCAACCATGACCGAAGGATACAGTGGCAGCGATCTTAAGGTTTGTGCACTGCTTTGAACCCCGAGTTAACAGAAATCTACTGTGAATCTGACTGGGTCACTGAAAGCTGTTCTTTTCGTTTTGCCCCAGAATCTTTGTGTGACAGCTGCTTACCGCCCTGTCAGGGAGCTCCTCAAGAAAGAACGAGAAAAGGAGCTCGTAAGATAACTGCTTTGCTGCTTATAAGTACTTTAACTGAAGATGCGATGAGTTAAAACAGCTGCTAGGCCAATTATGAACAAACATCTTCTGTTGAACATGTAGTAATACTTGTCTAACGATACATAATTTGATGCTCAGGAGAGAAGGCAAAAAGAGGTAAAAGAGGATAATTCAGGTAACAAAGAAGACTATTCAGAAGGCAAGGCGGATACCTCCGAAGCGAAGCCTGAAGGTGGAAAGGAAGTGACTATCGACCTTAGGCCACTGACGATGGAAGACTTGAGGCAGGCAAAGAACCAAGTGAGTTGCTACTGACTGCTGTCCTGACTTGCATGCTATATAAATAGAACGACGTAAACAGAGTACTGAACCATTGTCCGATGATGCAGGTTGCTGCGAGCTTCGCGGCCGAGGGTGCTGTCATGAACGAGCTGAAGCAATGGAATGACCTCTATGGTGAAGGGGGCTCTAGGAAGAAGCAGCAACTGACATACTTCTTGTAGAAGAGATACGTGCGTGCCTGCACTCATATCGGTGACGTTTGGCCCAGAAATGCCTGCATTTGGGGAGAGGAGGATTGCTGTGGAGCAAAGTGTGTTGGGAGTAGCTTGGAACGTATTCGTTGAGGTCGTTGGTATTGTTGGAGTCGTCATCATGTACATTTCTTTTATACGGACAAGTATTTACATATGTACATCTCTATATTGTAATTCTCTTCGTTTGTTAGTCTGTAATAGTGAGTCATTTTAGCTGGAACTCTTTAGGCTGATGTAATGGTGAAGTGTAATTAGAAACAAATCCATATGTTCAACGAGTAGAGTTAATCTATTACTGTTACTTAATTTCTAAGATTTTCTGAAACCAAGACGACACTGATCAGTCCGAACTTGAGTTGATGCTTACCAGAACCATTAAGTTCAGTTTTCACATCTCAGCCACAGCTCGAGCTCAAGTTTCTTCTTCAAGATCAAACACATTCTGGCCTCGTAACTTCAGTTTTCTTGGAACAGCCGCCAGCGCTGCACCTTGGTGTCTATGGTCAACCTCAAATTTCGCATTAGCTTATTTACTTTCGATTTTTACATAATAAAACTTTCAGATGATAATACTACCAAGGTGGTGCTGGTAGCTTTGTTTTCCAAATTTGAAACTCAATAGCACAACCCAAATAATTCGCCCAACCCAATCTCAGTCAGCTGCCACATGATATAAACAAACAGTTCCACGTCGTATAAACCCCAGATCACGATTAAGATTCTACGTTCAACCCAGTCTAAAAACAAATAATTGAGTACTTTGATTCGCCTCCCTGCCTTCTTTGTTCCTTTTCTTTCACTAATGTCGCAAACGATACTGCAGTCTCACAAACAAGGTTGAGTTTTGTAAGATTTGAGACCAATTTGCATGATCCTATCCGAGGGCAAACTTGGACGACACAGCACGGACAAAGAGCTGTGCATCCATAGGTCCCTCGTTTACTCTTGCAGGGGAGGACGAGCGACTAGTTTCGTAACTCGAGATGGCAATAGCGATTTTCAAGCTGTATCCGTGACTACAGATGTAATGGAACCATAGACCAATCACACATCCACGAATTCACGGCGCTAAGAAACAGATCTCGTCTCTATGCGAAGATTATGATTGTTAGAGATGCCTCAACAACGGAGACTCAACACCTCTGCTGGGATCTTCGCTTCAACCAACAAAATTCCATCCTTTTTTCGGGGGGAGAATGTTGCAAGTGAGATCCCGATCTCGCGAACACTGTGTAGAGTCTCGCGAGATTTCGGGCCTCATCCCCAGGTCCCTCGTTTACAAAACAAAGCGCACACCGAAAAAAGAAGGAAACCAGAATCGAGAATGAGGAAGAGCCGAGTAGAACGGATGCTCAGCGAATACGAACCAATAGTAAAGGTAAGCATCATATCACCATGGCAGGCGATCGATCAAGCGATACATCTACACCTCTTCATCGCACCCAGAAAGACATCAAACGCGTAGAGAAAGCAGAGAAAACGAAGGCAAAAAAAAAAAACAAGGATCAACGGAGAAGGAAGAGCGAGGCGGCGGCCGGGACCAGGATGAGGCTGCTGGCCGCTGCAGGCTGGCATCTAGGGTTCGGGAGTTGGATCGTATAAATAGCGGAACGGAAAACGGCCACAGATCGGGAACTGGCAGATCGCTGGATCTACTGGGCCGGAAACGACCTGCTGGGCTGCTGCGTTCGGAGATACTACGATACAGCCGACGAGAGCCCGTAGGCGTGAAGGGGCCTGCTAGAAATACGCCAAGGCCCAGTTCCATCCTGTGCTAAGACACAAGCACACGGCCCGGCACGGCCACGCGGCCGGGTAACAAACTGACGCACTCGCACCGTCGTCGCACGCCACGGCCGGGTAACAAACATACGCACGACAGAAACGCTGATTCCCCACGCCGAAACCAGTAAACGCGGGTCGTCGCTCCAGCGGTCTAGCCACCCACCCACCTGGCATGATTCCGTTTAATAGCGGGGCCAATTGAGAGTACGTCGCTCCATAGAATAGTATTATGTGTTTTTGTCACCATAGAGATTATAATTTATGATTTGTCATTACAGAGAATATCGCCGGTCTTCCTTGCCTCAACGCCGCTCCAGCTACGCCTCGGCCTGCGTCGCTCGGGCCTCCCTCGACAGCCGTGCCACTCCACCGCCTCGACGCCACTACCCTCGGCCTCACCTCTCGCAAGCCGCGCATGCTGCGCTTGGGCTTAGCCTCCCTCGACCACCACTAAGCCCCCACCTTGGCGCCCCACCCTCGGCTTCCCCTCGTGCAAGCCGCCGACAGGGGAGGAGGAGGGTTAAGACAGTGGCAAATTGTCCAAAGTGGAAAATTCTGAAGTGTCAATCTATATAATAGCAGATCATGAATTGCAATCACTATAAGTGGCAAAAACGTAGAAAATCAGTATATGGAGTGATATATTCTTAATTGTCCCCTAATAATAAGCCCTTTTACGGTACACTCAATTTAATACGGGGTCGTTCATTCTTTTTATCTAATGATTCAAATTAGCTATGATTTAATTATACTACACTAGATAGTATGAGTAGTAGAATCTCGAAAGGGTAGAATTGTAGTTGTCCATCTGGAGATCACATGATACAATAGTAGTATTTTCAACCATAGCTAGAAAAATCCGTAATATCTTCACAAAAAAATTATAAAATATAAAGAAAAATTTATTGTACCTTTAACAAATCAATAATCAGATTTAATTTATACTGTCACTCACTGTATAATATTTACCGTAAAATTTCTGCTAATAAAAGCTGGTGATGCAAATGTGCAATGCGGTGGTGCACGTCCTATGCTTGTCTGCCAGTGTCAGTGGTACAGGTACAGACACGAACGATATGCTTTCCCCGTGACGTACCGTACGCGTGTTTTTTCGCCAGGAATCGAACTGGCGCGTTCCCGGCGCGAAAGACTGAACGGGGCTAGCTAGGCCGCTTAGCTGCTGCAAATGCAATGATCGCTGGTGAGTAGACCGGGGGAGACACGGCTAAAACAACGGCCGAGACGGCGATTAGACGCCTCACAAAAAAGGAGGCTCTATGGCTACGCGCTACGCTGCCGATGCTTCGTTTCATCGTCCCCCTAGGTCAACACAACCGCAACAGGCTGTCCGGGGACGAGATTTCCTCCACAGCGCTGCATGAAAGCACTGCAGCTACAGAGTTCGCAGGCTCGTGCTACGGCGCTCGTTTTACTGTTCGTGTGGAATAAATGTAGCGGTTTCCCTATTCGTTACTGTATCACGGTGCTGTGCGTTGTTAATCTAAACCGCTCGAACGACGCTCATGTAGCGTGCAAAATGCTACGGCGTCCCGTTTGGAGACCTCGATTTGGCGGTTCACGCACAGTTTGGTCTCTGCGTTGCTGTTTTCGCAGCTTAACTAGCTAGCCCACTGTTCCTGCGCGCGCAGCCTTTCTTTCGGCGCCTGACGAACATGAACCGTCAGCGCTTAATCCCCCTCGTCTTATGAAGCAAATTGACGTGGAGGGAACTTGGTCGATCTGTGTGCTCATTTCATCTTTTGAAGTCCGTAGCTAGGTCGCAAACCGACGATATACTACTCTAGCCGCGTCATTTCAGTAGATGTAGCTGAAAGCATGTTTTTTTTTTTTGTTGTTTCCATGAACTTCCCAGCCTCCATACCTAACTCCACCCCTCCTTTAATTCCTCTCCCTTTAGAAACCCTCCGGCTGGCATTAGCAAGTTTTGGGATATGATTGTTTGAACAAGCTAGTCAAACTTTCTGTTACGTTTGCACGCAAAGCAATCCGCTCGTGCGACATATGGATCGCAAGATAACGAATTTTTTTTTTGAAATAATATATTTTTTAAAATTTTTTTCAAAACTAGGGAGTCACCCAAAAAATTACAAAAATAGATCTTTATCGCCAAATTATCTTATGACAGTAAACCCTGAACAAGACGCAAGTTTTGTGAACCAATCGCGACAGAATCTAGGAATTTTTAAATATAGTAAATAAACTCAAAAAATTCTGAAATTGTTTTTGGAGCCTCCTGATATAGTGTTATTGCTTTTGAAATTTTTTCATAATTTTATCCGTTCTGAATTTGTCTCCACAATTTATTTAAATATACTAATTATAGGAATTTATAAATATACCAAATGAAGTTGAAACATTATGAATTTTTTAAAAATTCTCCTTACATAGTATAATGGTTTTTGTAATTTTTCACAATTTTATGTGCCATGAAATTGTCTCAAAAATTCTTTATTTAGGTTTCTGATATAGTGTACTTGATTGTATAATCCCTTGATTTTTGAGATACTTTCAGAACATAAAAATTCTTAACAAATTACACAAACCATTACACTATGTAGGGAGCATTCACAAAAAATTTCATAATGTTTGGACCTCATTTGGTATATTTGTAAATTCCTATAATTAGTATATTTAAATGAATTTTGTAGACAACTTCAGAACGGATAAAATTATGAGAAAATTACACAAGTAAGAACAATGTATCAGGAGTATCCACAAAAAAATTTCATAATTTTTTGAATTCATTTACTATATTTAAAAATTCTTAGATTCTTGTCGCCAGTTGAACTAGCGACAGGAACCTGCCCGTACTGTTCAGGTTCCTGTCGCTAGTTCATAGCGACAGGGACCTATTTTTGTAATTTTTTGAAGTGACTCCCTAGTTTTGTAAAAAAATTAAAAACATATTATTTCAAAAAAAAAATCGAAAGATAACTATACTACTCCTTCCGCTCTCTCGTTTACTTGACTTTCGACTAAAATGTTCTTCCACGGATACTTAACACTTCGCGGTTGTCCTGATAAACTTTTCCAAACTATCCTTATTAAATCTACACATTTCTCCTACCTTACTAATATTGTCTCGTTTTACATGCTTGAGATATTATTATAGGACAATTTGGTCGCGTTGTACCTAAACAATGATTACCTGATATGTGTGTGTTGGTAAAAAATTATAAGTAAATGAAAACGGAGGAAGTACTTAGGCCCTGTTTGGTACAGCTTGTACTCCCAGCTTCTCAATTGATTCTCGTGGAGCCGTACCAAACATCATGATTCTCAAAACCACTCGATTCTGATTCTCGCATGAAGTTATCTCAAAAATATACTAACGAAGAGAAGCAGCATTTCCTTGGATTCTCGTGAGAATCCAATTTGATAAAGAAAAAATACCCATCGAAGTTAAGCAAAATTACCCGCCGATTGCCATCCACTTACCACCCCCCCCCCCGAGGCCCCGAAACCTCAGCGAAACACCGAGTCCCTGCGCGAGACGCCCACCTTCGGCTTCCCTTTTCTCCTGTGCGACGACTGAGGCGATTTCGCCTCCGACCCCGGGCGCGCCGCCTCCGTCCCCGAGCGCGCCGCATCTGGCCCCCGTGTGCACCCCGCCGATCCTCCATTGCGCCACCGCCAGACCCGGAGTCCACCGCTCGGAGAAGACGACGACCGCCGAACGGGGAAACCCTAGAGGTCGCCGACGCCCCACCTTCTTCGCCGCTGCCTCGAGCACCACCGGCCGCCTCGTGAAGTTAGAGCTCTAGATCCGCCGTCCCCTTGCCCTCCCTACTCCTTCCTTCGTCTCTCTTGTAGTTCGTCGGCCGACATCGCGCGCCCTGTCCCCCGCCCTTGCCCTCCCTACTCCTCCCTTTGGCTATGATTATGTGATTGGATTTGTGTTTGAATCTGTGATTATCTGTGAATATTGTGAATGATTGCAATTAGTGTAGATTTCTTGTTCAGATTATCAGTTCTTCATGTATAAATCAGAATTTTTTTGTAATGTCAGTACTGAAATCTGGTTGCTTCAATGCTCATCTCCCCAATCATTTTTCTCATATGCTTTTCTAATTGCAATGTTAGATACCAAGTCATGCTCTGTGATTATCATTTTTCTCATATGCTTTGCCGAATGTTTGTAATATGAATTGTTAAACATTGATATTCTGTGATTGATTCAGTACCACTGTACGTTTCAGCATGCACCTTTCTGAGAGGTGCTGTTGTAGAAATCAGTTCTCTACTGATTTCCTCTCCTGGAGTGGCTTGTGTTCAGAATATGAGTTCTCCATGTTGGATCATGAGTGTGTGTCATGGATGATGCAAAGTTTGGATTAGTTTTTATGTGATGGAGAGTTGTCATTAGGTGTGCATATATTATGTCTTCTGTTCAGATTATCAGTTCTTCATGTTTGATTATGAGTGTGTGTCATGGATGATGCAAAGATTGGATTAGTTGGATCACGAGCTTCTTGATCTGCTGATACTTTGATCTGCTGATACTTTGATCTGCTGAAACTTTGGATTATGACTTTACCCTTTTTGATACCTTCCTGTGTTCAGAGCCTGCATAGCTTCCTTTAGGAAACCCCCAGAGCACAGGGTTATACCTTAGTGGCATCTGCTCTGCCCTGCTTGGCTAGATGCTCTCTTGGCTTGTACTTAGGAAAAGAGCATGGCTACCAAGACTGGAGCTCTGTTCCACTTAGTTGTATATGACCATGTGTGAGAAAAATTTTCTGCCTTACTGGCAAGAACATAATAAACTTCACTTTCTTAACACCACAATACATTAGCATGTGGAATGTCTGACAAAAAGAGAGCAAGAAATGAATACCCCCAATTATAAGGGTCCTCTTCATGAATAGCTACAACTGCAGCTTAATACCCCCAATTATAAGGGTCCTCTTCCTGAATAGCTACAACTGCAGCTTGTTGCATATTTGAACCTGGAGGGAGTTTTGCCAATTCAACCTCATCTGCCAGAGTAAATGAACTTCCCCAGTGATTCAAACAGAAATGAAGTTCCACATGGCTTACACTTGTGCAGAAGCTCATATGCCTTTGGTGTATGGAAGATGAAATGAAGAATTCTTCTTAAGATGCCGAGCTTTCCTATGTCCAAGCAAAAGATGATTGTTGCAGCAACTATGGGAATCCACAACTTTATACGTGAACATGCTTCGCCGGACATGCATTTTCGTAGGTTCGATCGGGATCCTAATTATGTGCCCACAATACCATTAAGATACGCCAAATATGTCATTTCTCAGGATGCATCGGATGCTTCAACGTCACAAACTAGTGCTACATCCATGGATAGTTTCCGTGATGACCTTGTAAGTGCAATTGCTCATTCAGGATGATGGACACACTACTTGCGAATTTTTGCGGTCTTTTATTATGACTCATTTATCATTTTAATAATTGTACATAATATCATTTAATAATCATTTGAACACTTTTACGATATGAATACGATATATCTAGCTTCATCTATCGCAGCGACAACAGTACAAAATTTGCTTATACACAGTTGTAATCCATTATGAAGTGTAAATGCAATATAACCTGGCATTGTGTAAAGATACAACGTATATACATTCATATAGTCTAAACAAATTTAAGGGGAAAAAATCTGTAATTTATGTACAAATACATAGGACAAAGACGCAAATACAATTGAATTATTACAACCAGGGGTAACATAGTCTATTTGCCTCTAATCCCCTCATATGGTTTTGGGAGCCAACCTACCACCAAACGCTTTTATGAGATACTCCAGATTCTCGAGAGGTGGATTCTCGATAATCGTGAGAGTAGAATCAAAAATGAGAATCCGGAGCTCTACCAAACAGACCTTACTGTAATGTTCGAGGTGGTTCCCATTATTTCAGCGGGGTCCAGTGGATACTGTTCTTGGGAAATAAAGTGCTGCTCCGTGGTTTAGGATGCTGTCTCTACGTTGGAGTTGGGCCGAGGCCATCTATCCAAAGACCTTGAGTGAACTGATGTGATGCCCGCTGGGGACACTTGAGGCAGTGCGCATGATTCCTGCCTCCAGCTCTAGTCTAATGTACATCGGTTTTACAACGAACACTTTGTCTAGCATTTTGATTTTTGCATCAGCAATAGAACTGAAAAATAATGTTCAGATAGGTGTAACATGGTACTGCTATATATATCAAGATCTCCTTTCCCCGCAGAGATGACGAGCTTTGAACGGTCGTAGCTTCTCAGGCGTGTGTCCTGCAATTTACTGTTCACTGCCGCGCTGAAAAGATCCATCAGAGACTGATGCGTGCATGGTCGTGTGGTCGTGGCTCGTGACAGTGCAACTCTGAAAAAGAAATCAGGCATCGTAGATCGGCGGTCAAATATTTGTACCATC
The DNA here is from genome assembly GCA_036346255.1 of Ampelocalamus luodianensis. Classification (NCBI taxonomy): domain Eukaryota; kingdom Viridiplantae; phylum Streptophyta; class Magnoliopsida; order Poales; family Poaceae; genus Ampelocalamus; species Ampelocalamus luodianensis. The sequence continues at coordinate 1,190,994 of CM070626.1, forward strand.
GTACTGATCATGTGTCGGAATCAAACTCAGAAATAAATGTGGCAAGAATACCAGTCAAATATTTGTACCGTCAGATTGATCATGTCTCTGAATCTCACGAGCCGAAGAAAGAAGTGTACCATGCCCCAACTTTTTTCTTCTGTTCCACATCTTCAAGTGGATGCTTACACCATTATGTCCATCGTGCCAGAATGATCTTTCTTGAGGCAAATGCATTACCATCGTGCCAGAATAATCTTTCTTGAGGCAAATGCACTAACACACCACTGGGCATTGGCAAAACACCAGCTTAAACTTGATAAAATATCTTGATTCTTGACACTAAAGCATATGGAATCGAAGCTTGGAGGGTGTACCTTAAAGGCTACTAGTAAATCTGATCTTTCTAAGACCAACCTTGTCCAGCCCAAGTAATTGCAGTCTTGACTGAAGTCTAGAGCACTGCCGTCTGCCGATAAGTTGGACCAGGAAGAGAACGGGGGGATGAACCACAACTAACCCCCCCAAAAAAGAGCTTTAAAAGCTCGCAACACTCAAGTGCGATGCAGGCAGCCTCTGCAATTCTTCTTCATCTGCGTCTGCACTGTGCACTGCAGCTCACCACTCTGGTATTCAGTCACTCAATTACTGATCAATCCTCATTTGCGTCTGCACTGTGCACTGCAGCTCGCCACTCTGGTATTCGGTCACTCAATTACTGATCAATCCTTTCTCCTAGAGCACAAGACAGGGTGGGTGGTAAGGGTTGGTAAAGCTGAGCAGCATTACCCGCCCATGCCTGCTCACTTTCTCTGCCGACGAGCCTCTTTTCTCACTCGGTTTTTCTTTTTCCTGACTTTTATGAAGCTTCTGTTTCGTCTTGCATATTTGGGCCCTATGTTAGTCTTTCTCCACGGGTTGTTAGTCTTGCATAGTGCATCTGGACAGAAAAGAGGTTCTGGTTTTCTACTGCTACCAAGTACCAACCATTCGGGTTAATGAACAATAACATAGACGGCATGGAGGTGTGTAAACCGGTAGTGAAGACTGAAGACTTGAAGAGTTGCGCGTCAACCATGAAAACAAGCAGTGAGTGCCGACGAGTTGCGCGTTGGTTATTAATCGCCGGTAGCTTACACATGTAATCACTAAACAATTAATTTTACTTGCCACGACCCGTCAGTAAAGATTATTACTAGTATCACATTTCAGTTAGTTGGCAGGAAACCACGAACGGGTTAAAACACAATACTGGTAGGTAGCAGAGAACTAGGAATGGTGTCCTGATTGCGAGTAGATTTCCAAAAATCCAATGGCCATCCTGGTCCAATTCCAATGCAAGCACCCCGGCCGCACCCGCCGATGTGCCTGCTTGCCCATCCCCTGCCACCCGCGCCAGGCACGCCACGAAACACCTACAAATTCCCCGGCCTGCCCAACATTTTCCCCGCAACGCACACGCACACGCAACCTCAGAGGCTCAAGAGTCCGATCTCTTTGCCGTGCCGCGAGCCCGCGACCCAACCGCACACCACAAAAACAAAAGAAATACGGGAAAATCCCCTTTGTTTGTGTCATTTGTGTTAGCGCGTCATATTTCTTCCTGTACAAGTTGTACAGAGATACTCTAGGGATACCAATCCTAACTTCCTTTGTATACAATATCTGATAGCTTGTGTTCGATTAGCACCCGATTTTACTCACTGTTGCCCGTCCGGCAATCCATATATACATTGGTTTGGCCCGGTTGTACCGTGAGCCAGATTTCCTCCCAAACCTCATACTCTTTCAATTTGCGCCCTCTCTTTTCGCGGTTACCTTCTTTTGAACCAGTATAAAAGAGAACTAGCAGGGTGTCTTGTGCATTTGTGCTGCTCAATTTGTTTCGAAGTTTGTATAAATGATTGATAATATATTTACGTATATTGTAGGTTATTTAGACTTTTAAGATATATCCTAAACATTGGAACAACAATAGAAGCTTTAAAAGAAAATACAACCTAAGGAACGTAATTGAAATATGTGCTTTGATGAAAGAAAATAATTGAGCATAATAAGTTATTGGGGTTATTAGAAACTAATCATTTTTTATCACGCATACATCATGTAGTTGAGTGCCCTTATTATTACTCTATTAGTTTTTTTTTTTCAAATCGTATGCATGCACATCTAATTTCTAATTTTTTTATTTTAAATTATAATTATTTAGGGATTTTACTTATAAATTCATATGGAAATCAAATTACTTATTTTATTTTATTTTTATTCCAAATTTTAGTTTTGATGTACTTGATATGGACTCTTTTATTAAGGAATTCGTATGAAAATCAAATTGTTGATTTTGTTTTATTTTTTATATTGAATTTCAGTTTTTTTTACTTGACATGGACTCTTTCTCTTAATCTAAACAGTTATAGTATGGACCCTTCACGATCGATGATGTAGATCTTTCTCTTTTTTTCATCTATTAATGTGGGAATTTCTAGCCAATGTAGTGACTTAAGGAAGCTAATGTGGGAATTTCTGATTTAATAAGATAATAGATAGATATCAAGAATTTACCATTATAAATATGTGCATGTAAAAAATTTACAACTTGATATCTCACTGACACATGTATATGAAAAGATAAGTCTTTAAATATACAAGTTCCTAGTGTTAAATCCTCGTATCACCGTTTAAAAGTCCCCACCCACCCCACCCAGCCACAGGACACATCCCCGTCGCAGCAGCACAGGACACTCTCCCTTCCCACTATCGCAGGTTGCAGGCTCGCGCTCGCCTCCCATGCAGGTCTTCCGGCTCCTGGCGGCTCGGCGGCCGCGCCGCGCCGTGTCGACCATCACCGCGGCGCCGCCAGCGTCCGAGGGCCGGGACAGCGAGGACGAGGGGCCGTTCTTCGACCTCGACTTCTCCGTCCGGGCCTCGTCCAGCTCCGGCAGCCCGTCGGGGTCTGAGTCCGACGACGCGTGCACGGAGCTCGACTTCATAATCTCCTTGCAGCGGAGCCGCTCCGCCTCGCCGTCCTACGAGGCCCTCTTCTTCGGCGCCGCGGCGCCGCTCAAGTTCTGCGCCTCGGAGCCGAGCAAGGCCAATTTGCAATCACAGTACGGCAGTAAGCGCGGGAACCTGCGGACGCTAAGTTTCGGTGCCAAGAAGGCCGCGTTCTACGGCGGCCGCCACAGCTTCGCCCTGAGCTCTAGCAGCGCGCGGTCTCTAAGGCTGTTCATGGAGTCGCCGGCGGATGAAGAGGAGGCGGTGGAGCCCAGGCGAGCGCCGTCGAGGGACGTCATTAAGAGGTACCTGACCAAGATCTCGAGGCGGTTCCGGAGGGTGGGTCCCCGCGCCACCGGAGAGGCAAGGGGGCTCCGTCGTCTGCGGAAGAGCCGGTCGGCGTCGGCGTCGGCGGCGGCGACCGTGGCAGCGTCCAGCTCAGTGCAGCCGTCCCGCCGCGACGACTCACTCCTTGAGAAGCAGGACGGCATCGCCAGCGCCATCGCGCACTGCAAGGAGTCGCTCCACCGAGGTGCGTACGTTTCCAATTACACAGCGTCACACACTCACAGTTAATTATCTTTCTTAGCCGGATGAGTATACATCAAGCGTACTCAAATTTGGCATCAATTCCCACTCTGCAGCGTCCGTGTCAGAGTGCGACTCGTCGCTGTTAAGGTCAAGGAGTGATCCGGGGAAATGTGAAGCTGCATAACTTGAAGTTGATGCATGGTTACCATCCCCCTTGAGAACTCTCGACGAAATGGAGGAGGAACGTGGGAAGCTTCTCGCTAAATTTCAGGAAAGAACAGAAAAGGAGGAAGAATTTAAAGTACAAATTATTAAAGTGTCAAGAACATGCGGCGGTTAAGCTCCGGGGATCTTTCATCTCTGTTTGTTTATGGGTGCGGGTGGGTGTGTTTCACGTCCTTTAAATTTTAGTTTAAGGTTTTTCTTTTGTTGGAAGCGTGGGAAAAGAGCTCTTTTTAGGCTTCTTTATCCCTCATGTAGAGCGTGGATTGTAGCTGCGTCTTTTGCCGTTTTGCCTCCTTACCTTCGTGTGCTCGCGCGCTTGGTTCCTCTCTTGGTTTGTTTTGTACAACTGACTTGTAACAAGACATGTAATTAGGCAGTACATTCTCGGCATTTTACTAGTACTGGCTTTCACCGCCGTCTATTCACCCTTTTCAGAGCTAGCAGTATGACCCCTTTAATTACTAACATCCCATGTACATTCTTCGTTGCCTTGGATGTGCATTCTGCTAGGCCTAGCTAGGTTCATCTGCGTGAGCTCCTCCGGTGCTTCTTTCGGCCGAGTTTAAGGTTTTTTTTTCTTCTACTGTGCAGTTGTGCTACTGTCTGATTCTAGTAGGACATGTTAATTAGGCTCATCTCATGGCTTTTTCTGCAAAGCTGAGGCGTGCATATGGATAGTGGGGAAAAGCTTGGGGGCCTTCATGGCGTAGTAGCGCCATGATGACGACGAGAGGGAGGGAGAAGAAAAAGCGCGGTGCGCGTAGGTACGATCCGGGTGGCGAGGCGAGCCGGAGAGAAGACAAAGATCTGTGCGTGATTCTGAGGGGGGGCCCTCGGGAACCGCGCCGCGCCATTTCTTTTGGCTTGTTTATCTCTCTCAGTCTCTCTCTCTGTCTCAGGCAGCCACTGCAGCCGCTGCAGCCTTTGCTTTTAATTGAAAAGCTCCGTGACTTCCTCCTCCTCGCTCCGGGGGAAACGGGACGCTTGCCGTTTCTCTCCGTTGCTGTTCTGTTCTTGGGGTCCCTTTCCTTTCGTTTGCCTCTCCTCTCTCTCGTCTCAGGAAAAGTTGTTGGATGCATGCAATGACCAAAGCTTTGACGATGCCATGGAAAAGGGTTTCACAATGCTCTACTTTAATACCCTTCGTTAGCTCAGCCTAATCTGGCCTAATTCTGCAGGAAAGGCGCGGCATAAGCAAAGTTAATAGAATGTATACGTGGCTCTGCCTTGCAGTCAGCATTAGCAGCGAACCCGATGGTGTTTCCAGTTTCGATTGCGATCACAGAATTTTACAGTGCAGTGATTGTGAAATGGGCCAACGCTACCACCAGTAGTCAGTCAGGTGTATAACCTGGGGGCTGAGAATTTGAGATCATTGCATGCGTTATGAAGTATGCTTCAGTTTTTTTACTTTTACCGATGACAAATCTGCATTCCCCTGCAGAAGCTCGCGAGTGCAATGATGGACTACAGAGCGCTGGGCCCTGAATCTCCTGAGGGGCTGAGACTCCTGTGAGTCTCGTAACCGCCCAGTGAAGGAAAAGAAAGCAACAATGTGATGTGGGACTCGACCTGAGGAGTACTGTACTTCAGTTCTCAAGTTGAGGAGTATTTGACTGAGAAAAAATTGACCTGTGCGGAGTGCACTGTGAAATTTATGCTGGTGCTGCCGGCCATGTAGAAACAACTGACCATTCAATACTGCCCAAATGCAGAATTATTGTCAAGTTATCACTGCGGCAGGGCGCCCAAAAATGCCAAGAATCTCGAGGCTACGGCCTCACTTTAACCGTCTAAGGTATACAATGGGCTTACATCAGTTGTCTATAGTTCCTATCACCTATAATTTAAGTTGATATGGATAAAAAATAATAAAAAGAGAGAAATATGTTACCTACAATTCTGTAGCCAATTGTATCATCAGAACTAAGGAAAATTTTAAAGATTGTGTGAACCATAAAAATGAAGTACAAAGACAATCCATTGTATGAACTGTCTTTAGTACTGTCTTCACGTGACATGAAGAATTGTTATAGACAGCAGTTGTCTGTTCTATTATACGTGCGCTAAGTCGGTGCGAGTGGCACTGTGCGCTTCGGTGCATGAGCTGCGTCTTTGATTCTTGACAGCGGCCGCAGGACACGATAGACGCCGCGGGTATAATAACCTAGCGACTTGTGTTTGCAAAACATCGGACATGGTAGTTGCCGCTGGTATTAATAACCTAGCAACTTGTTTGCAAAACATCGAGCAGGCTCCTTGGATATGCCTTGGCATGTTTAGATCGATCCTTCGTTTTCCTTCCAGCTTTGAGGATTCAGAGGTGCATGAACAGTTGCCCTTGGGGCGAGAACGTTTTATATTGGATTTCATGCGTGTTCAGAGTTAGGGACACAGCCGGGAAGAACGAAGATGATGACAAGATCTAATCTTTCCAAAGCCAAGAGATTGTTCTGAGCTCTCGTATAGTTCCATTCCATGAATCCCATTGTACAATGTACATGCATTGGATACCTTCCAAAGTCAGCAACCAGGTCCATAGTTCTCTTCCACATGCGACTATGCGAGGGCAAGAAGAAGCATGCATTTTTAGTTGTTTTTTACCTTTTCGGCTTTGCCCCCATGAGAAAAAAGGAGGTTTTTTCTTGTTGCTTTTGCTTTCCCAAAGCGCATTGCTAAGTTTCCATGAGCCTATCTTTTTCCTCTGGAGAAAGGCAGCATGCATGCCTGTTTCTTTTCTTCTTAGGGCCTGCTACAGTCCTGGCTTAATTTGCCATGTCATGGGAGGTGGTCAACTACTCAACTTGCACTCCCACAGGTTTGCATCGGCCTCAACTCTGAACCCTCCAATCTCTTGTAGTCTGGTTCGTGAATCATGTTTGAGTCACTGGGATTTCAGCCAGTTATCTGTGCATCCTATAGATACGCCTGTCTACTGTGGAAATAGTCCTGGTGCACGCGTTTATTGAAAAAAATATTCAAGGAAGTGCACACTTGGCAACCGTGGGTTTTAGGCTTACCATTTGATTATTTGAAACTGGCAAATTAAGGGGTGTGCTACTATGGCTCTCACTTGTCATGCGCTCAAAATAATTATGAACGAACCTCAATTCTCATTGTCAATGCAGGGTAGTATCTGTTCTGTTCTGTTCTGTTCTGTTCTGTTCTGTTCTGTTCTGTTCTGTTCACTGGGAAGTATTTGAAGTCTGCACGGTGTCTCGGGCGTTGGGGCGCTCGGCCTGGAGGGCTGGCCGTGTGCCGGGCTCGGCCGGCCGGCATAGCGCCCTGCGAGGGGGCTAGTTCGCTGGGAGATGGGCCGGCAGGGCGTTCGTGAGCACGCGTCGTGGGGATTTTGGATTGGTGGCCGTCTAACGCTTGGGCCAGGCGTTTGGTGCCGTGCTGGGCTTGTCTCAAGCGGCCGAGGAAAAGGGCCACGCGTGATTTGCATACGACAGTGCTGTGTTATGACAGTGCCTGATTTGCATACGACAGTGCTGTGTTATGCACAACCCCCCCTCCTTTTTTTCTCTCTTTGTGCGTGTGAGCATTTGGTACTACAACGGTACAACCTGATGAGACTATTCGAGTATGTTTACAGGATAAGAAAAGATTTGCAATCGTAACGCTAGGACTTAGGAGCTAGCAGTTGATTCGACCTGGCTTGCGTTGAGATGGGTAGCAGCGTCAGCGTAGGTGGATGAACACAGGTACAGGTAGGTAGGCGCCGGGGCTTCATCCGGCCAGGAGCAGGATGTATGTACCAAGCCTTACGCACGGCATGCATAACCAAACATAAAATTGGCTCGAAGGATCGTAAGAAAGGGGAACTTCTCCCAACTGTGCATACAGTGTAGGAAGGATTTCATCATCATTATACTCAACTCAAAGTCAGAATAAACGTACGACTTATGGTACAAAACGTAAGTAAGGTATCATCAGAATTTGTCACAAGGGAGAAGAGAGGAACGGACGGTTATATCTTAGCCGCCGTTATAACCAAGCCGGTCATCGCCGGTAAGGAAAAAGGTCAAAATTATACCGGCGCACACGTAGGCGCAAAGCAACACTTGGCACCAAGCTCGCGCCTTGGACGTCAGCGCCCGAAGTCCGCGACGCACGTCGGGTAGCCAGCAACGACGACCACGGCCGACACACGTAGCACCACGCGGCACCGCATCGCCACGCGCACCGTGCGCCGCCCGTACAGGCCCCCGAGCACGCTTATCCTGCCGTCCACGGCCGTGTGGCTCGAGAGCCGCACCTCGCCTCCACCGAACAGCACCTCGCCCACCACGGCAGAGCCGACCTTGTCCACGAACACGTCCATGTCCGCGCGCACCTGGATCGTGCCCCGCGCCGGCACCATCCCCGGCGGTGCGCTGCCCAGGCCAACGTACTCCGGCACGCCGTCGATGTAGATCTCCGTCGAGCTCGCGCCGAACCGCATGGACTCGTAGTTCGGGTTCTTGATCACGATGCCCGCGACCAGCGTCACGTTGATCCGCAGCGGCCGAGAGGGCTCCGGCCCGAAGTGCACGTTGAAGCGTTTGACGGTGACGGAGTCCATGGACAGGGTGGGGTCCCTCACCTTGAGCACGGTGAGCGACAGGATCAGCATCACCACGGCGGCCCCCGCGGCGATCAGGGCCAGGCCGCAGCACACGCGGGGCAGCAGGCGGCTACGGCGCTCGTGCTCGGCCGGCTTCGCGGCACGCCCACCCTCGACGTCAGCATCGGCATCGACGGCTTTGGCCTTGGCGGCGTCAAAGACGTCGACGGTGGGTTTGGAACCTTTGGGCTTCGTGGTCTTGGCATCCGCCATGAGATTGTGGTGTGTGGCGTTGGGAGTTGGCATTGGCAATGGCAATTGCTGAGTTCGAATGGCGGTTGGACGTTGGGGGATTTAAGGCGGGTAGCTGTCTCACGCGGTGGGTGCAGTGCAGAGTGCAATTGATTTGCCGCCAATTTGGTGGTTGGGGGGTTCCAGGTCGCTCTCGGAACGCTATTTGGCGACGTCGAGCTTAAATTCGGTCGTGGCGCGGTTGGTCTATGCCTCTACTACGGGTGTAGCTCAGCTCGGATCGACAAGACGAGACGGCGTTCCTGTCAGGGTTGATGCCAGACGTGTGCCGTGGCATCAATGCGGGCCAAACTCTCCAATGCTGTGCTGCTGTTCCATTGTGTAACCCTAGCCCAGCTACTCTTACGGGCTGGACCTTTTTAATTTGCCTCTTCCTTCGTGAAGGATTTTTTTTTTTTTTTTTTTATAACAGAAGGTGAGACCCTTCCGATTTCTATTGGAAAATTTGATCATATACCCTCCCTTTAGATGGAAATTCAGGATTTATCCTCCTGACCCACGTGTCATTGACCTATGGTGACCCCACATGTCATTGAGGTGGGAGGGTAAATCCTGAAATTCAGGGAGGGTATATGATCCAATCCCCCATTTCTATTAATAAGAAACCAGCTGATGTTTTGCTACAAAGAAGTAAAAAAAAAAGGAGGAGGAAACAAGAAACAAAATATCCCTTCTCTGATTCTCAGATGAGTTGGGCGAAGCAACTCAGTGTGAAGAAGGTCAAACAGCGCTAGTAGACAAACTACAAAGCTACTTCAACTTTTTATTACAGCAATTTAACACTAGAAACCAAAACTTCTCAAGCGAAATCTATTTTTCCAAAACAGGTTAAGCAGCCTTCTTCTCCAGTTTCTCACCATCACCCATCAATTCTTGCCACTGTTGGTCTCCAGACGCCACCCGCCCTAGCAAGTTGATTCCCAACTGAAGAACTTCTTTTACCTCCTCCTTTGTCTGCAAAATCACCCACTGATTTAACCAAGCACAAATAGCAAAAACAAGATCAGTTGGGTCATTAGGCGTGACATTTCTAAAGCACGCTGCATTGCATGTTTTCCAAATAGCCCAGACAACTGCAGCAATTCCAATTATAACCAATTTCCTACTCTTCCCACTGAAAAGATTCAGACAGTTCCCGAAAAGATGTTCTACAGTACTGGGGAAGAAGTGAAACCAAAAGCAGTTTTCAAAACATTCCAAATGAATCTAGCCAAAGGACAGTAAATGAAAAGATGGTCAACGTCTTCTGCATGACCACAGAATTGACATTTCTTATCCCTTTTCAGCCTCTTCTCAACGATTATCCTAGGTTAGAATGCTCCTCTTGAGCATCAACCAAATAATTGTAAAGGATTTTTTGAGCTGGAAGGAATCGTCAACGCGCATATCTTGTGGGCTGTCCGCGCGATGTAACATGGTCATGGAGCAAGCCCAATATCACAGAACCAGTGGATACTAGATAGCGCATCAGTTCAGGACTTCAGGTCAACCCAAAAGCTCCCCCAATTCACCAAGCCATAGGTTTCACAGTATTTTCGTTTCAGTTTTCTCAGAGAAAAAATATCCCCCCCTCCCTCTCACCGCACCTCTCCTCCATCTCTCTCATTTCTCTCTCCTCACAAGAACCGCCGCAGCCGATGCTTTCTTCGGAGCTGTCCGGCCCTCTGCCCGCCGGTCACCGCTAGGTGCTCCTCTCCGGCGGCTTCCACCGATCGAGGTCGACGGCGTCACGGCCATGCGGGCGAAGGCATCGAGGTCGACGACGGTGTGGGTGGGGACTGGGGAGGCGTCCAGGTCTACGGTGGCACAGTCGTGAGAGCGGAGGCGTGAGAGTGTGGAGAGAGAATAGGAGGTGTCAGATTCCTTTTTCTGTTCATTTTAATATGATTGTTACACCCTCGTGTGAGGTGAGAGGGGAGCTTGCATATTTTTGAGGTGCAGCAAGAACCAACAATCCCACAACTAACGGGACGCAAAATCATCAGATTATTCACGCGCACTTTACGGGCTATTTGTAGGTTGATTTTTTTCCCATCTAAAATAACAATATGATGCTAAACTTCTCATCTTCTATTATACCATAGTGTGTCTTTGGAATTTTCTAGAATTTATGAAAAGTTTTAATTGGTCTAAGTCCATAAACTCCAACACAAGTGCGCCGGCAAGTACGTATCAGTAAAAGTCCTTCATCATCATGTAGTTGTGCTTAATTGTCCTCGCCTGGTCCATCGATCTGAGTTCGTGTGCGATGAAATGACGTGTTAGTAATATTTCGGCGATGCTTGTTTAATAATTATATATAGGGTTGTGGAGTCCGGCACGATGCCTGATCCGGGGTGGATCGCGGCGAGCGACACGACGAAGCTGGAGATACCAGCGAAGGTGTTGTACGACTTCCTGATATCGCTGGCGAAGGACGTGGGCAAGGACTGGGACATCTACTACGAGCTGGAGGTCGGCCTCACTATCGACCTCCCCGTCGTCGCAACTTCACCGTCCTCCACCGGCGGCGAGATGAAGCTCCCCACTCTCAAGGACATGTTATAGTTAGATACACTCAATTTAATATAGATCATCCATTTTTTTTTTTACTGTAACCATCCATTCTTTTTTGATCCAATGTTTCAAATTAGTTAGGATTTAGTTATACTACACCAGATAATATAAGTAGTCGAATCCCGATAGGTAGAATTGTCAACCCTAGTTGGGAAAATCAATAATACCCCCAGGAAAAAAGAAAATTCTATTATACCCTTAACGAATCAATTATTATATTTGTATACTACTAGTAGAATGTTCCGTAAAATTTATCTATTAAGCACAATGCAACTGTGACCCCTGATGATCTGTCTGTCTCTTGTCTCTCAAATAATGGTAGCTGCTCTGATCCAGCTTACTACATGTACGAGCAGCCGAATGCCTAATGGTTAGAGTTAATAACGAGTTCGGCTTTACGTGGGATTACTTGCGCTGATATGGTTGCATTATTTTGTGATCACATTTGGGAAAACTCTGTCAAGGAACCGTCGCTGGCAAGTCCAGTCTGAGCGATTACCTCGTATACAAAATCAGAATCGTAAGAACGATGCAAGAACACAAGAACACAACAATAGATGAAACACAGGTATGAGGGGGGACTGCAGGCTTATCTTTATTGCTCTTTCAATAATGAATCTGTGTACATGATTTAGGGGGGTCCCATCTCCTATTTATAGTCTACAATAGATGAGGTGCCTCATTTGGACCGGACTCTAGCCGGGCCGGTTTCTTAATACTCCCTGGGCTCTCATCCTTCATGTCCATGCCTCGCTAAAACTCCATAAAAACCAGTGGGAAAAATTTGGAGAAAGAGTACATGTATCACGTTCACGTGTCGCATTTAATTGCCTCATTAAAAACCTTAACCGAGAAACTTCAGAAAACTCACAAGGAAAAAGAGTACATTCGCCCAATTTATTTAATCTCCGTGATTTGCTCTTTGGGTACTCAATCTTCGTAATCAAGTTTCGAGAATGAGTTTGTGAAGGTTCTCCCCGACTCTCGCACTTCTAAGTCTTATCATTCCAATTCCACGCACGCACCTTTCAAAGCTAGATGTCGAAGTGACTTAGTGAACAAATTTGCAAGATTTTCACATGACTTAGTATGCGACCTTAATTTTGTCCATCTTTTGCATTTCATGAGCATAGAAGAACTTGGGGTTGATATGCTTTGTGAGAGGACTCTTCACATAACCCATCTCGCACTTGTGCAACACAAACCGCATTATCTTCATAGATAATAGTGGGGTTTGTGCGGTATTCAACCCACATGATCGCTGGATGTGGTGAATCATCCGCCGGCCAAGAGCATTCCGTGCGGCCTCAAATGCATGCTATAATTTCGAGTGGTTCGCCGGTTGATACCAAACTCGCTTAGATGATTTCCATGAAATTGCGTTCCACCACACAGAATACATAACTTGTTTGCGATTTAGTCAGTATGGTCCGACAGTACCAAAGATCTGCATAGCCGCCATTGTAAGGTCCTGGTTCTTCCCGTAAAACAGCCAAGATCTTTACTTCTTTGGAGGTATCGTAAGATGTCCTTTATTCCCTGCCAATGTCTTTTGGTAGGTTCTGCACTATACCTTGCTAGAAGATTTACTGCAAATGCAATGTTCGGTATAGTACAGTTTGCCAAATACATGAGTGCTCCAACTGCGCTCAAGTATGGGAATTCCGGTCCCAGGACTTCCTCCCCCTCTTCTTTAGGTCTGAACGGGTCCTTGTCTTGCTGCAAGGATCTCCCGATCATCGGCACTTTTGAGGATATGCCTTTTCAAAGCCGAACCTTTCCAACACCTTCGAGTGTAGGTTGGTGATGTACTAAAATTCCTTCGTGGGTATGCTCAAGCCGCAAGCCTAGGCAATATTTGGTTTTACCTGCATCTTTCATTTCAACTCGACCTGTAAGAGCTTGCTTTTCCAATATCTTCTAAAGTCCCGATGATATTCGGATCATCTACATACACCGAGATTATACGTAATCCATCCCGGGATCGCCAGTATAAACACACAGGACAATCCTCACTGCTCGTGTAGTCTTTCTTGCAGAGAAAGTCGCTAGGCGATTATACCACATCCCGCTGATTGCTTGATCCATACTGGTGACTTTCCGAGTTGCACATCAGATAGATCTCTATTCGCTCTGTCTTGGTTCGGTACAGGGATACCTTCAGGTACCTTCATATAAATTTCCGAATCCAAGTTCCCATAAAGGTATGCAGTTACCACAACCATCAATTTCATTTCCAAATTCATATTTACTGCCATTGAGATTAAATATCTAAAGGTAGTTCCGCCCATGACCGGGGAATAGGTTTCTTCATAATCGACTCCTGGTCTTTGAGTGAAACCTTGTGCAACAAGCCTTGCTTTATATCTTACAACTTCATTTCTTTCATTTCTCTTTCGAACAAATACCCATTTATGCCCTACAAGGTGCACATGAGGAGGTGTGCGGCTTACAGGCCCAAATACCTCTCTTTTATTCAGAGATATTAATTCTGCTTCTATTGCCATTTTCCAATCTTTCCAATCTGATCTTTTCTTGCATTCAGCGAGCGATGCAGGCTCTGGATCAAGATCAATGATTGTGGCAATTTTCTTTGCAAAATAGATGTCGACATTGGCTGTTGCTCTATTCATAGATTCTCCCGTAGTCACATAATTTATAGTTATTTCTTCATGGGGCGGTTCTGCTAATGCTTCTACTTGCTTACCGCTGCTTTCAATTGCGGGGGCAAGTCCCTTTAGTTTTTCAGCTCCGATGTGTGCGCACACATCCATGCTGATATCTCCCTCCGTGGGAATATTCAAATCTGGTATGCCTTTTGCTGAAGGTTCCATACCAGTACCAGGTCTCAACTAGCTCCTCTTCTGTTTGTGGGGAACTTCAGTGATCGGCTGTGACAAGTCCTTCTTATCCTTTTTCGCCAGGCGCCCCTGCTACTTGGGATTCGAGGGTGGAGTTCTCGCCCTTTATTCCGAGGCCTCGGACGGGATTAGGGATACCTTCTATTTTCTTTGGTATTTCAACCCTCTCCGGTGCATTGCGTGCAGGCACATGCGACTTGGTCACGCTCTTCAAATCACTAAAGTGGTCAGGCGGTTGATTCGCTAATGCTTGCAAATCAATTATCTTCCGACTTCTATCCGCTTCACTAGTGCGTGGGTCATGTGCATTAATTCCCGTGGCTTGCCACGTTATTTCCCTACATTCTTCATCAAGAGATTGATTTCCTCCGCCTAATGACGGGAAACTATCCTCATCAAATATGCTATCAGCGAACCGGGCTGTATGCAAATCTCCAGTCATCGGGTCCAAATACCTGATTATGGATGCAGTCTCATAACCAACGTATATCCCAGACTTTCGGAGAGGGTCCATTGCAGTTCGCTGCGGTGGTGGTATAGGTACATAAACCTTGCAACCAAACCTTCGAAGATGAGAGATTTTCGGTGTTGACCCTTGCGCTAGTTGCATAAGTGAATGGATGTTGTATGCTGATGGTCTAAAATTGATGAGAGTTGCTGCATGCAGGACTGCGTGTCCCCAACACGTAGTTGGTAAATTACAATTCTGTAAAAGCGGTCGGGCAATGAATTTTATTCTTTTAATCAATGCCTCTGCTAGTCCATTCTGGGTGTGGACATGTGGTACCGAGTGCTCAACGGTAATTCCCATTGCCATACAATAATCATCAAATGTCTTTGAAGTAAATTCTCCGGCGTTGTCCATTCTGATTGACTTCACATGATGATCAGGGAAATTATTCTTTATTTTAATTATCTCGAGATCACTTTGCAAAAGCATGATTTCTCGAGATAACAGCATACATGCGACCATTTCGAGGAAGCATCGATGAGCACCATAAAGTACCTAAATGGCCCGACAGGCTGAATAGGACATAAATATCTCCCTGGATTCGGTCCACGAATGCAGGGATTTCATCATTCACTTTCAGATGAGAAGGTCTAGTAATTAATTTCCCGGTGGCACATGCAGGGCACACGAAATCTTCTAGATTCGGGAAATTCTTTACATTGATATTATGTCCCTGAGAATTGTTAATTATATTTCTCATCATTCTAAGACCGGTGACCTAATCTATCATGCCGAGACGAAAAGTTCGTGAGCTTCTAAAAGTTGTTTTCAGGACAAGATAGGTCGCAGTGCCCTAATATGAGTGTAGTATAGCCCAGATTCATATGAAGGAAGTCGTTCTAATACCCTTTTCTCATTCTCCTCACGCTTTGTAATGAGCAGGTATTATTTACCATACTCTTCTTCAGTCTCTACATGGAGACCGTTAGCGCGAATATCTTTAAAACTTAAGAGAGTTCTAGTCGATTCCGGGTACAACAAGGCTTCTTCAATGACCAATGTCGTGCCCATCGGGAGTATAATTGTGGCTCTCCCTGAGCCTATTATACAAGTATCGCTGCCAGCGATTGTCGTAAGACTACCAGCATTCTTGCTGATCGACTGGAAAAATCTCGTCTCTCTCAGTATGATATTTGTTGTGCCGCTATCCACTAGGCACACTTCCTCCATAGGGCGCCACACGCGTTCTGATATATAAAGTACTTATTAATATGGAGCAAAACAATCCACACATAAAACATACTTCAAAACAGAACAAAACTTGCTTTATTAATACGGGAAAAGTGTTGCTGGACCCATCATAACAATTTATTGCTAATGCTCTTCTAGAGCTTACAACCTTTATTCAATAATTCAAAATTCTAACATAAGCTGCAAATGACTGTAAAACTAAGTGCCATGCATGCACTAGATTGAATCAACGAAGTAAGAATTAATCTCTCGAATCGATCTACTTCTATCTTTTCTTCTTCGCAACTACTACCGAGGCCTGCAATGTCCAAAGAAGGAGTGGTAGGGTTTCTTCGCAGGATGTCCACATCCATAGGTGCGACCAATGATCGTTGATCTTCAATGCCCGCAATGGCGAGGTGCGCCTCATGCCGTCCTTTGCCCTTCTTCTTTGCCTTGAAAGCATCAATCACGTCTTCGCGGTTCACGGCAGACACGTGACCAATGTCCCCAAGTGCCACATTTGTAGCAGCTTTGGTCCTGCTGATCGTAGGGCTTCTCATCGCGCTTCTTTTGTTCGCCTTTCTTGGCCTGAGCGTTCTGCTTGGTCTTGTGACTCATGACCTTACCCTTCTTGCCTCTTTGCTTTGAGTGAGGCTTTCTCACCTTGTAGCTGCTAGCGTTGACTTCATGGCCAACTTTGCTACTAGGTGGCTGTGAGATGTAGTTCTTTCTGAGAACCTCATCCTGAGCTTCCGCAACTTGCATGATATCGATCAGTTCGGCGTATTCCTTGTAGCCATCCTGACGGTAGTTGCGTGCGGATTGCACCGCATTTGGGTGAAAGGTAGAGAGGGTTTTCTCAATCTTCTCATCATCGTGATTACTTTACCACGAGTCAAGATTTGTACAAATTGCGTGCAAAGCGAGTTGTACTCCCCACGGTCTTGTAGTCAAGAAACGTAGTCGAGTCCATTCCGCTCGCTGGGCGTGATGGTGTATTTCGCCAACCGCTTCTTTAGGGCGGTCCATAATGCCCGCGCTCTTCTCTGCCATATACTCATTCTTGAGAGTTAGACAAAGATGATGTCTGAGAAATGGAAGTGCCTGATCATTTTCCTCAGCGGTTGGAACGACATCCTGCGAGGCGCCGAGTCCAATAGCAGCACGGAGCTTCTTGGCTCCAAGTACGATCTCAACATCTGATGCCCAAGTCAAATAATTCGGCCATGTTGGGCGACTCCTCAACTCCGGTCAGTAATTCCATCATCTGTATATTCATGCAAGGGATGCATAAGATTACTGCTGGTAATGTACATAAAAGGTTGCAAGAATTCCTATAATGTTCCCGTATTTTTCTACGCATTTTTCAAGATTTACTGCTATATTCAATGATTAAAAGCAATATAAATAATTACAAATAATCAAAACAGTAAATACAGTAATAAATTGCATAGAAATAGCAATAACAAGAATAAATATACTTCAAAGTTCAAAAATATGCAAAAAATTGGATTCCCGAGGCCCTTTTCTGCTGGAAAAGTAATTTTTCGGCGAAAACTGCAAGTTTCACGGGTTAAAACGCAAAAACTCAGTTCTGAGAGGATTTGCGCGTAATTTTCATTTCTTCCGAGGGGTTTTCTGCAAAATTTCATTATACGCGAAAACTTGCGTAATTACAAAAAATTTCAAGGCTTTTTCTGCAAAAATACCATTTATTTTTTCTTTCCCCTTTTTTTTTCTCTTTCTTTTCTCACCGGCCGGGCCCAAAACCCCTTGGCCCATTCGGCTTTCCTACCATTCGGTAGGCTGAAGTAGTGCTCACGGGTAGGGTTTCTACCCGATTTTTTGATGGCGGCAGCCCATGGAGTGCCCGAGGTGGCCACCGCATGGGAGGTGGCAGCGGCCGAGCAAGGAAGCCCGACGGCGATCGGCCGCGACACGTGCTCGGTCGCGACGCGTTCGCTGGCGCGCGCACACGCGCGCCGGCAGCCACGCTGGCACCGGCGGTGGGTGTGCGGGTGGTAGAGCCGCGCGCCTTGGGCGGCGGCGGCGGCGGCGGCGGCGACGACGGCGGCGGCGCGGCGGTGCGTCACAGGCGGCGACGGCGGCGCGGCGGCCGCTTCGGCCACGGCAGAGCGTCGGCGGTGGCTCGGCGCAGGCCGCGTTCGACCGAGATGACCGCCGGCGGCGGCGGCATGATGTGGGGACCCGCATGGCGGTCCGGCGGAGCGGCGCAGCGCCGGCGGCGCCTTCTCCCCTTCTCCTTTTTTTTTCTTGCATGTGCGCGGCCCCCGCCTTGTGGCACGGTGGTCCGGCTGAGGTGGCGGCGCGCGCGACCCAAGGCGCCGGCGGCGGCGGCGGCGGCGCTGCGGCGCGCGGAAAAGGGGTTGCCATGCGGGCCGAGCGCGCTACGCGCCGCTTGCTCTTCATGGCGAGCCACAATTAATGTTCATTAATGTATGCAAGCAATGCAATGTGATGTAAAACAAGGCAATCAACATCCGTTCTTTCATGCAACCTCCGATCGGATTTTCCGCGACTTCAAGTCACCACGGTAGGTTAGAACGGATTTGCAATTTCAATCTACTGCATAATCGACATCCGCTCTTTCATGCGATCCGTCGATCGGCATTGTCTTGGCGACTTCAAATCGGCTCATGACATTAGAGCAAATTTGCACCGTAGAAAACAAATCTAGAAAGCCAAATTTGCGTAATTGAAAGCAATCTAGAAAATGATTCAATATACGAGTGTCGTTCATCGACGGTTACCTTTTCGATGCGAGGAGAGTCGATCGTGGTGATAACGTGTTAAGGAACCGTCACGGCAAGTTCGATCGAGCGACACTCGTATACAAAATCAGAATCGTAAGAACGATGCAAGAACACAAGAACACAACAATAGATGAAACACAGGTATAAGGGGGGGACTGCAGGCTTATCTTTATTGCTCTTTCAATAATGAATCTGTGTACATGATTTGGGGTGTCCCCTCTCCTATTTATAGTCTACAATAGATGAGGTGCCCACCCGGACCCGGACTCTAGCCGGGCCCGGTTTCCTAATAAACTCTACCAATTTGTGCCTGGTTGTACCGTATCATATGCAGTGGTTGCATTTTAGTTCCCAGTCATCGCGATCTCGGGGATCAGGAACGGATTGTCGGGGAGGTCTGCTTGCCATCAACGCGCATTCAGCAGCAAAGGCAGGCTCCCTGAGAGGAAGCAACCAGATGGATCGGATTGGCAGGCTTCGTTCAGTTCGGCGGGGAATGCCTTGTTTTCTACTGGATTACGCCATCAAATGATTCAGCGTTTCATAATGGAAGTATGTGTGACAAGCGAGGAAAACGGAAACAAGCCTCTAACGATGACCAGACTACACGGATCCCCTTTCCGGTTTGCGATAAGCAGCACAAATTTGACAGACGGGCCAGGTGGGACAACCCACGGTAGCAATGGCCATCTAGAACGACCCAGCCCATAGAAATATCATAGACCAGGTGCAACTTGCTTTCTGATGACCTTCTAGCCCAACATATTGGGACACGCATGCATGTGTTTGGCCCAAGCTGCTGCATGGTCTGGTTTTGTACACATCGCAAGTTTCACGGTCTGGAATTAAAAAGTTTAAAACAGTGTCAGATTGCACAGCAGTACAAGGATAATCAGCGTGTTTATTCCGCCCATGATTAGGCATAACTCGACCGCCTAGCTATCAGTATATGTCACCTCTCTTAATTGGTAGGAACACAACGTGACGCACGAGGCATTATCCGTAAGCACATGGGCGTATAAATGGATCTCAGTAAACAAAGCAGCAAACATCAAGGGCAACAGGCGTGCAGAAATCTTCCATCTTGAGAGATCGAGCCAAACACAGCAAAGAAACACACGGTTAGTGTGTACAGCTTACTCCCCTTTCTCTCTAGCAGCTGCATCACCTAGCTATCACCCTTGATGGAAGAAAAGAGCCTGGAGCTTTTTAATCTTAATTACTGTCTTAGATTAACTTTTATCCTATACTTCGCGGCTCTCGATACCGCATCTTCTCTATTAATATAACAGGTAGCCCACATGTCGGTTTCATTAAAAAAAAAAACGATGCATCCATTGTGTAGTGATCAATAGCTTAATTAACACCCGAAACTACAGCGACAGCCGGCGTCCAAGAACGCCGCCGTCGTCCTCTAAAAAAATGTCGAAATCATCGTCGAAGGGACCGAAGAAATCATCCAGCCCCATCTCCACGGGCGCCCAGGGCTCGGCCTCGTCGTCCGCCGTCTCCGCGCCACCGTCCACGGCCATGGAGCACGTGTCGGCGCTGTCCTCGCGCTTGGCCGCCGCCTCGTCAGAAATTGCGCCGTGGGACTGTGACGGCTGGTGGTCGGGGGACGCCAGCTTGTGGCGCGTCGTGCCGGCGAGCGCGTTGAGCTGCGTGGGCACGGAGTGGCAGTGCTCGGCGATGTACGTGACGACGAGCACCCCGGGCTTCGCCGGGCTGCGCTCCACCATCTTCCGCGCCATGCAGGCCTTCAAGCTGCTGCACTTGTAGTACCCTCTGCACGTCCAAGTGAAGAGTAATCAATCAACTACACATACGCGATACGTGCACGTACATCATAAGTACATACATGGCACTATGCAAGTAACATTGTACCGGTGAACTGGTGGTGTGTGTTTAAGGCCACGCGTACTGGGAGAAGGCAATTACGTACCGAGGATACGGGGAGCCCTTGATAGGCTTCTGGCCGTACTTGCGCCATGCCCACAGGTCGGTGGAGACGCCGCCGTCGGCCACCGGCACCTCGCACACCACTTTCTTTAGCTGGCTCTTCTTGCTGCATCAAGTTTGCACAAATCCGGCTATATTACGTCACCTCATCCAACCAATTCGCTGCAAACTTATATACTCTGTAACTAAGATTTCTCTTGCCATACAGTGCATAAAGTCCTACCTTCTTTGAGGCCTGGCGGCACGAACGCCCGGTTTGCGTCCGTGCTGCTTCCTCGGTAGCAGCTGCCCGGACGTCGAAGCAGCCGGGAAGGAGATGAGCACATCGTGCTCACGGGACGACGGCGTAATCAAGAGGGGCGCCCGAGGCAGCTTGTGATCCAAGTCCAAGTACTCCAAGTCGTACAACGAGGCCGCCGCCCTCACCGGTTGCCCGACGAACTCCGGGGAAGCCACACGGCCGACGATTTCGCGGCGAGCCCCCTCCCGCCGCGCCGCCGGAGGCTCTGCTTCCGAGTTGCTGGGGACGGCTGAGCTGCAGCTCCTCACGACCGCCTCAAGATCCCAATCGTTGAAGAACTCCATGAACGGCGATTCTTAACGAGGTCGATCAATTTGGTAGAGGCAAAGGGGGGCGCGTATGAGAGGGTCGTATGGAGGCGGGGTTGACTTTGGCATGGGGAGAGTGTATATATAGTGCTTGTTAGTACTATACGGCGAGATAACACAACGGCCGCTTGTGCTAGTGGTGGGCACGAAAAGCGCCACCGATTGATCAGTACACTAGCATGAGGGATATCATAAAAGGGATCTCATCAGGGTTTGCACGTAATCGATCGGCCTAATCTATCCCATTTCACGTGTTGCATTTGACAGACGCAGGGGAGAGATGCTACGTGTGCACTTGTCACTTGACCGGCACTTTCTTATTGTTTTATTTGACTTTGTTCCAAATGTCAAAAGGGAGAGGAAACCTGGATCTTGGAAACCTCTCGGGTCAGCAACATTGAAACCCCTCAGGTACACCTGGCAGCTGCATGAAGTAGGGAATAAACCTGGGATTATACTGTACACCCATACTTTTGAGTTGTTTAAGCGCAAACACCACCATCATCGTTGACAGTTTTGAGTGTTTGACACCAAGTTGGCAAGTTAACTATACGTCCTTCATTCGGATCTGGCATCCATCTGTTGCTCATTTGACTTTTGCAGATGTCACTCAAACGAGAGAGGGAGAGAACCACAGGCTACAGCATCCTAGCAATACGACCATGTCTGGATTGGAATCTTGTAGCCTGCGTAGAGCGGGGTCCAAAAGTGCCCCAGACCCGCAGCAATGGGAGCGCAGCGAGGTGGGGTTATCTTGTTTGTGGCAAATTGTGCGTGCGCTTTTGGCTTTTCGGGCAGCGGAATGGACGGACGGGCGCGGGTGAGAGCGCACGCCGCGGCGTTGGCCGCTACTTGCGCCGTGCGCGCGCCTACTTCAGTCCAATCCAAGCGCGTGCGGTGGGCACCGGCGGATTGGGTTGGGCTTCTCGAGCTGTCGATTCGGACGCACAAATGGAGGCGACGGCGCGAGCTGATGCGTCGTCGCGCGTGCATGTGGACGTACGCGTAAAGGATCTCGTCGCTCGTAAGCGGATCCTTCAGCGGTGGCAATTTGTCATTTCTGCAACTTTTCTCGGAGGAGACGGCGGGGAAAGAAAAGCAACGGGAACAGATGTTGAGGAGAGGCTTGCCCGTTGTTACGTTGCCGATCGGCTTGACGCGCTAGGGATGTTTTCTGCGTTGTTTCTGTAACGTATGTGCGTGCGTGTAGGAACGCCCGGTCAAAATGGAGCAGCGAAAAACCATTCGTAAACGTACGGGGTCTGGACGGGAAGCGGATGGTTTTCGGTTTCATGTCGGCGTTTCTAATCAAGATGGAGTCGGCACAAAAAAATAAAAATCCTTGCGGACCTATGCATGGTCCAGTTTGGCTAAGATTTGGAGATGGGCAGCCAAGACTAGGACGCGCCAGTAGGATGCGTGCCGTGCGTTTAATTTGGACGAGTCTAGGGTGCTCGCGTTTGAAACCGTTTCGACGACTTTGATCGTGTAAATCAACGATCGAAGCCGCGGTGTCAATTTCGAACGTCGGTTTCTGACACAGACTGGCCGAACGAACGGTATCACTTGCTTACGCATGGGCATGGCTGCATGAGTGCAACTGAGACAGGTCCTTGTCAGAGGCGAGCTGCTTCTGGTCAACGCAAACGACTTTAATAAACACGCACACACATGGATTTGACTTCCCCTAACGCGTGAGTGATAGTTTATTAAATAATAAGGATAGCGTTAGCCCACTGACGTCCGATGCCATCAGACACTTCGTCTCAATCCTCATTTCTCGTCTTCAGGCGTTCCTAGCTATCCCCATTGAGAGTAGTAGCGGTACCACACACCCTCGACGAGACTCGACAGGCTCGGCTTTGGCGCCTCCCCGCTCAGGCATGTCTTCTGCGACGTTCCCCATGCCGCCGCCCGTGCCCTCAACCTCAGCGTCAACTTATTTGACACACCCATGTAACCTCCACCACCACCTCTCTTTTCGTTTCCCCACCTCCCGTGCGAGAGGCGAGATCTGAGCCGGCGCCCCTTCTCGTAGGTACTACGGCAGCAGGGTCTCGGAGTCGATGCTCGGCGACTACCTCTGTTCCGTGGGCGTCCTGTGGGGACCGCGTTGTCGTCGCCACCAAGTGCGGCCGCTACAAAGGAGGGGTTCAACTTCAGCGCCGCCTGCATCATGCGCAGCGTCGACGAGAGCCTCACGCGCCTCGGTCTCGACTACGTCAACATCCTCCACTGCCACGACATTGAGTTCACCAACGTCATTCAAGTCCGCGTCGCATGCCCACCACCTGCTCGACGAATTGAATTCTCCCCCTTGTACCTTTAGCCCAAGATTCAATAACTCTGTCTCATTGGTTCGACTTGCAAATTGTGAACGAGACGATTCCGATGCTCCAGAAGATCAAGGAGGGGGAGGGGGAGGGGTGGGTTGCTTTGTTGTTACGACAAGAGGCATTTTTTGTTGCAAGTGTATGTTTGATTTGTTGGAGATTTGTTTTCCTCTCGAGATGTTTCCTCTTTTTTGTTTTTGATTGTCGTAACAATTTTTAGATGTTGAAATGTTGCATCTGTTGAGCCCCCAGTTCTTTTTGTTGCGACGTTGAAAAAAGTTGCGACCGTTGAAAAAAAATGTTGTAAAACCAATCCTTCACCATTTTACTGTTAAAGGCGTTCTTCTACATCTGATTTTTTTTTAGATATTGAAATGTTGCATCTGGTTTCTTTGATATGTTGTATCCCCATCACCTTTTCTTCGACGAACAGGTCTTTTTTTTTACCGATCATTGAAAAAATATTGTATCGGAGTGTACGAAAGGAAATCTAGCATCATACATTTGAACAGTAGTTGCTCCCAATAACGCTCCCGAGATCGAAACCACGCGAAGTTGCCGTTCGCTGCTGCTGCTGATGTAAGAGACGGGGAAGACACAAGAATGCATGCCTTTTTGGCTATGCCTACATTCCCTTCCGTGATAATCATGTCATGATGTAACCAAGTTTAGCTAGAAGCTCCCCATGATGGGCTGAAATTAAATAAACGCTGTCTATGGACCATAAGATCACGTCCCTACAGGCCATCTCTTTATGGGATGGCGGAGTTACGAGTGTCCAACTCCACCTACCATATTTTGTGTCCATTAATATTTAGTAGGAATTTTACGAGGACACGAATTTATTACTATCCTATATCTGTCTAGTCATGTGCTAAAGAGGCGTAATCACGAGTGTGGGTGGGCATGTGGGCCTTCCTTGTAATTGCCAAAAATACGAGTTTTTGGCTCATATGGCACTATTGACGATGCTAATAGCAATTTTAACATTCCCTCGACATCAATACCAAATAGCACAATCCACCGTGTCCCAGGGGGCCGGACTCCCCACCACGCGCCACGTGTGAAATCCGAGGTTCTGTGGCACGGACCAGGCCGAGTCCGACCCACAAGGGCACGACAGGGGGCAATGTCGTGCCTCCAGTGCCTCCACTGGAGGCACGGAGGAGCAATGTTGTGGATTGGAGGCACGGTAAAGGCCGTGAGTTTAAAAAATAGATTGAAAAATTATTTTTTGATACTATTTGATACACTATTTAACACTTTTAAAATATATATTTTTTTCTTTTTTTTACATCGCACTCGCAGTTTCAAATGTATTATCGCATGTACCAGGAAAAAATTACACATTTTTTCATATGAAATCACGACGTAGTGGCCCATGACGATGTACTACTTACTGCCCGTCGTCACGGTCGGTGACGGTGTACTACTGTCTGCCGCCGCGGCTGGTACGTCCGTGTCCTAAAGACCTGGATTTCATACGTGACGCACGGTGGGGAGTCCGCCCGAAGAACGGTGAAGGTTGCTATTTTTCGTATTGACGTCGGAAAAGTGTTAAAATTGCTTGCTACTAGCAACGTCACAGTGCTATATGAGGAAAAAAAAAACCAAAAATACTGATTTTCTCGTCAATGTCACATCCCAGTCATCTCATCTATCTATGGAGGTCAAGTCGGCACAGACGCACGGTGTTACGACGGGGAGGGGGCAAAAGGAGAGAAAAGAGACCAGACAATACTCACACCGGGTCAATCACCTCAATCAACCCATTAAGCCCATCTAGTCGTCTAGCGTTACGCGGTACCGCCTCATGTCCTTTTGGGTCCATCAGTGGACCCTACGAGCCTACAACTCGTTCTGGGCAGCATTACAGCCTAGTACACTATTTCCGCGGAAAGCACATCAGAGGCTGTTCTTCAAGAATAATGCAGTATCAACATCACACAGTCACTGCAAATAAAACAAGGATAATATCAGTTAAGAAAAAATAAATATCAGCACCAATTCGCTTTAACAATTGCAGGCAATAGAGTTAAATATCAACACTAAGGCTAAATCGTCTCCCAAGAATAAAAGGAATGACGCCTCTACCACGCTACTCTGAACTTCTGCAATCCAGGACCACTTATAGCTTGCCAGATCTAAACAATGGTTAAGATAATTAACTAAATGGCCTAAACCACCAAGAACAGCAGCTCTAACTCTTAAGATGATACTCTGAATCTAAATCTAGACCTAGGTAATCTTTCTTCACCACCCCAGATCAGATGTTTAATTGTCTGTATACATCTTAATAGGTAATTAAATCCCATCTTTTGACTTGGACCAACCTGGCAACCACAATGAGGATTCACAAAAGTATTCGTGTACGCTTGCAAGTACAATACAGGAAAAAGGAACCAACCTGAGTATCAAACGGTGAGGGCCCTTTACTAATATGATATCATTCAAACGTCTCCCTATAAAATTGTATCGGGGACAATAGAGGCCGTCGGCTGGACCCATTCGGCCCAACTTGTATCATTAGCCCAAAGTTCGTTGGGCCCGCATGTAACTTTTCATCTCTTTGGGGACTGAGCAATGTAGCAGTTGTTTAGCCGAGCTTTACCTTACTCCGTACCAGTGCGGAGCTAGGTCTCGGACCGCTAGAGCAATAACAGAGTCTTAGAATCAAAAGTCAATACAAAATTATCAAAATATAAGTTTAGCATATGGCTGGCGTGCATGGGATTGGCTCTTCCATTTCCGTAGCATCTACGATATTAACTTATCTTAAGAACGTAAACAGCAGCAAGTAACAGAACCCTGTACAAGCCACCCATAGGGACGCATCATGCATACGAGAGAGAGAGAGAGAGAGAGGGCATCTCTCGTGGTGCTCAAAGGAGAGAATCTCAAATATGCTCTCCGGATACGGACAAGCCCGATGGCGTCTTATGTTCCGGCCTGAACAACTAAGCTGACTAACTCCATATTAAAATCGCGTATCGGATATCGTTAAAAGAAACTTCCACGAGCTCGGCGCCAACCTGATTGATGAAAATTGAGGTTGGACTCAAGTGATTGAGATAATTTGGGACAAACATAATCTTGTATTTTTTGCAATCAACTTCATACACGAATAAAATAAAAGCAATGCAAAAGAGAGAGAAATACAATGAAGGTATCTTGCTAATGGAAAGTGCATCCCAAAACATATAAATATGGTTCGATGGGTAACAACTCTTATATCAAAATTAGCAAAATTGGTAATACAATAGTAAATCGTACTTAAATAATCATAAACATTCAAAATGAACGAACCATACTACTAAAACACTAGCTTGAATCACGACTTTCACAAGGCAAATTCATTCTACGATATTTCATGCCTTGGAAGCATCTTATGATGCAATTTCGGCCTCCTTAGGGTAAGTATGCATTTTACTAGACACACTTGACTGTTGATTTTTGAAGTCATCACAATCGTCCCTTGCGATGTTGTTGAAACTATTTGGACCACTAACATGTTTATTAAAAGCATCTATAGCCGTTTTCCAATGAGAAAAGCTAACTTTTGTAAATACATCATTATCAAATGTGTTGGGTTGTGACGGTTTCTTAAACATAAAACAAAAAAACAAAAAAATAGCATCCTTTTCTACACTATATTCTAACTTATCGAACTTATTAAACCATGATTCTTGATAGGATCTCCACGCTTTGCCATCCAATATCTTTGGAAATGCACACCCAATTGCTCGAGTTGGATCATTCAATAAATATGTCATCCTCACTTGATCACTAATTTCATTGGCAAAAGCTTCTATTGGTATGCGATGCACCTGGTCGGCAATAATTTCATTGGAATGAAATTCTAGTTGAGGCTTCTTTGATTGGGTTGTGCTCTCATCATTTGGGGGAGTACGACCTGAATTGCTTGTGAAATAATTACGCAAAGTTAGTTTCGCCATTATTGCAAACCTACGAACAAATTGTTAATTAAGTATATACCAGCAGTACTTAAGAAGCAGGCAGCAGTCCAGGCGCCCAGCAGAACAGGCAGCAGCCTATCGCTCCCTCCTAGACTCCTCCGCCTCCACCCGACTGTCGATAGCCCGACACCCAGCTCCCTGCCTCCCTCCTCTGAGTCCTCTCCTCGCCTCCTTTGTCTCCCTCGCCCTAGCTCCCTCGGTCCCTCCTCTCCTCGCCAGCTCGGCCTCCTCCGGCTCCCCCAGCCTCCTCGCCTCCTCCGACTAACGGTGGCCGCTCCCCCATCCCAGGACCTAGCTCCCTCCTCGGCCTCCTTCGGATCCCCCGCCCCAACTCCCTCCTCGATGGCGCCTTGCCGCCTCCCCTCCTCATCGCAGCGTCGTGCTGCGTCGTTGCCACGACCCATGACAGCCTACCCGCCCCCTCCTCAGCTCCTCGTGCTCGCGCCGGCGCTTCCACCCGCCAAGGCCGAATCCATCGGGGGCACTCGAAGAGGGAGCTAGGTATCGGAGGGATCTCCTCGGGTGTGCCTCCTCTCCTCAGTCTCGATCGAATGGAAACTTGGAATGGAGAACGTGTGGTGGGGTGGATGTGAGGTAGTGAGGCTGTAGCTGGGCCTTGTGGACTTTAGCAAAGGGTCACAAATCCTTCCTCTGGCCAGGCTTTTCTTCCTCCTCCTTTTGTAAATTGGTAGCTCGGGCCCTCAACCATGGCGGTCGGATGGCCGAAGGTTGGTGGGTGGGTGGGGGTACCGACGCTAGTGTCCGGTGTGGAAGGTAGATTGTAGCCTGATAAAACCCCGCTGGATTCGCCACTGCCTACACTGAATCGTGGATTGTGCTCGATGTAACTGATTTTTAACACTCCATGGCCATATCATACCATCATATGCATGTACTTCCTCGTTGTCTGATCACCTAATCCTAAAACGTTCAACAATGCACTTGCATGGTATGGTCGAACCATGCACTGCTGTGTGATTGCATGTGAGAGCCCGCGTTTTTAGACCTAACCTCGTAGCGGTAATCAGGGTTTAGCAGCGTTAAGCTTTTCTTAGCGGTGAGTTAGCGAGAGTATTAGATCGCTCCTAATTAGCCAAAGCGTGCCGCGTCATGCATGCAATCTCATCATCCAGGCTTATCGCATCATTCAGCACAACAGTTGATCAAGTCAGTAAATAGATTGCATATCCTTTTGCATTAGACAACAATCAGCAATTGCATAGATAAGACATCAGTAGTTCATTTTACATCCACAGAATCCAGAATCATCAATCACAACATTAACATTCATACATCAAGCATCGCAGTATCACAAGCATTACAGTATCACAAGCACCACAGTCACAGCCACGTTCGCTCTGCAAAAAGGGCACAACTCGTTCTCATCCGGTTGCACAGTGCATTCCTATCTTCTGGCAGCCCAGCAGCAGAACTCCTATTTCCCCAGCCCCCTCCAATCTTTCACCACACCTATTTCTCCCATTCCCTTCCCAGTCCAGAACCCACAGAGCCTTCGGTCCAGAACCACACCAGCCATCAGAGCCGAAGGTGCTGGGAGCTGGGCATCGTCCAGGTCGGCAGCACCACCGGCAGCACCACCCCATTCACTGCCAGCATCACCATTCATCAACATCACAGAAC
This sequence comes from Ampelocalamus luodianensis, assembly GCA_036346255.1. Lineage (NCBI taxonomy): Eukaryota > Viridiplantae > Streptophyta > Magnoliopsida > Poales > Poaceae > Ampelocalamus > Ampelocalamus luodianensis. The sequence goes on from CM070626.1 coordinate 1,219,978, forward strand.
AAGCAGCAGCAGCAGCCATTCCACAGCACAAGCACAACCAAAACCATACCATTTCTCATTCCATCATCAGGTAAAGATAATGAGCATTTTGAACTAGAGGTGAGCATACGCATACCTGGTAGCTGCAGCTTCTTCCTCCAGTAGCATCCCCTCTCCAGATCTACCACTAACCTGCATTCATCCATGAGCATTCATCAGTAGGAGGTCTAGCAAGGTGAGTGAGCTGAGTAGAGAGCAGAGGCGTCGGTTCTTCGGCGCCGGCGGCCGGTAGGCTAAGCCGGCCAAACCCAAGTCCCCGGGACCCTAGTAGCGGCAAGGACCCGAGAGGTGGCGGCGTCGGCCCCTGGCCGCGCCGGATGAGGAGGAGGTGACCGGATCTGCGCCGGGAGGAGAGGGCCGGTGGAGAGGAGCCCGGGCGAAACCCTAGGGTGCGGTGCACCAGATCCAAGCCGGATCTGGGCCAAGTGAGGGCCAGCAGGGGTAGAAGAGAAGGGAAGAGGGAAAGATCGGAGGGGAACCGAAGCCGAACCTAGGGGAGGCGGCGCGGGCCAGATCCGAGCCGGATCTGGGCCGAGTAGGAGCTGGCGGTAGCGTAGGGTTAGCAGGAGGGAGAGGCCGAGTCGGGACCGGCAGTGCAGGCGAGAGGCGCGGCGGCGCGGGCCTCCGGCCGCGCCGGGAGGAAGAGACCGAGAGGGGAGCGAGGGCGGCGCTTGGGGCGGGAGAGGAAAGAAGAAGGCCGGGAGGAAGAGCAACCGGGAGGCGGCGCGAGGGAGGCGGCGCTAGGGTAAGTGGGAGTAAAGAAGGGGAACCCGCGAGCGGCGGCGGCGCCGAGGAGCTGGGGGAGCTGCGGCGTCGGGAGGGCAGAGAGAGAGCAGAGAGGGAGCCGGCGCGGGGGAGCCGAGAGAGGGGCGGCGGCGCTGAGGGTGGAAGAAGGGGTCGGGAGAGGCAGAGAGATGAGAATGGGAAGGGGTAGTGTGCGGGTGTGTGCTTAGTGTGTGCGTGTGTGTGTTTAGGCTGTGTGCGTGCCGGTGTGTGCGTGTGTGTGCGTGTGTGCTTAGAGAGTGTGGTGTGCGTGTGTGTGGGCTTAGAGTGGGCCGGCCGAATGGGTTTGGAGAGAGAGGGAGAGAGAGAGAGATTAGGGGAAGATTAGGTTTAGGTTAGGATTTGGCGATTTTAGTTAAGTTGTAGATTCTAGTTGTTCTGTAGTGTTGGTACTAGAATAGGTGGTATATCGATTGTCTTCTGCTGCTATTAAACTAGCTGGTGCGTATAGGCAAGCGGGCGACTGTCGGAGAGTGCTAACTTCGATTAGACCGCAAAAGCATTTTAGTAATTAAAATGTGCTAACTTGTAGTCGTCGCTAACTTATGTATCCATATTATCACTCAAATCAACTACGTATTTACTTATACTATTATTCGTTGTCGATCTTCTACAGAAGGCGAACCGACATCGACAGGAGCAGCTGACCAGAACTTCAGCGGCGCCAACTTTTTCTACTTCTACGAAGGCAAGCGATCCTCTTGAACATTAATATAGTTACTTTAAAAATATACCCTATCTTGCACTATTATATGTATTGCATCAAAATGGTTTTCCAAAACCCAAAGAAAATGATTGAGATAAGATAAGATGATTAAGAAAGAAATGAGACTTATTAGGAGGGTAAAAGGGGGCCCTGGCTGGGGAAAAGCGACGATGATGATGTTGAGGTAAGAGGTGGGCCCCTTTTTACATATGGTTATAATATAAGGACCAACAAACTCTTACTCGGTCAGATGCCGTAATTCAGTGCCAACCATTTTCCCGTTTCGGCGGGCAGAAAATGCTACCTTGTTACGTGACTATGCTCTCCACATCGGGTAAGTAATAGGTGTGTGTGAGTGATATGGAGGAACCCAGGACCGGTGGGGGATAGTCCGGAAGTGGGGGATCCAAGGCGCTATATGCGCTAAGGTGGAGTGTTGAGTGCAGGATAGAAGCTGTCTCAACCAACCTCACCAGAACTCGGTGGATGATGAGGTCGTGGCGTGACTTAATCTGCGCCGGCGGAAGGTGATGGGTGGAGAAATTAATCACGTAACCGGCAACGCGTTACGTATTACGATCTCGAACCCGCATCTAAGGCAATGCGGTGAACCCATTCACGAGAGTTCGAATAGCTATGGGTAAAGTGGTACAAAGCCTGCACAGTGCTAAACTAAATCATGAATTCATGCTAGTCTCCAGGATTGGAGTCTACGGGAACCACAGGGGGTCTTTCGTCTCTCCGAGTGACTAGTAGAGTTTTTCAGTATTAAAACTTGCCACCTTTTTGTCGAGATTTATTTTCTAAAGTGAGATGGTTTAGAAATTGTGATAAAGAGTAGAGATAGTGCATCCTTTGCATCTTTTGCTATTAATGCTTGCTGAGTACATTCATTTGTACTCAACCTTGTTAGTATTCTCCTTTGTAGACCCTAGTCCAGCAGGGAAGTATCCCGAGTGGGGCGAAGGCACTGCAGGTACAGATGAGACCACAGGAGGCGAAGATCCTTACTACGAGGCGCAGGGCGAGATGGACTCCGTATTTGACTCCTGGGACGAATAGGAGGCCAGTGGAGTGTGGCAGGCAAGAAGGGGAATTAGTCTCATTTTGGTTATGTAAATTAGTTGTGTGCTGTAAGACCTTAGCCCTGCGTGGCTAACTGTTTGAATAAAGGACAGTTTCTATCTTATTGTTCTGATGCGCTAACTCTGGTAAGGCTTACTATTCGTTGGAGCGGTGTTCTACCGGGCAAACGAATAGTAATCCGTATGCTTAAGTGTTATTACCCCTAGGGTAATAACACGGGGCGTCACATTGCATCTGAAACTGTACTAGCTTGGCCATGTTACATCATGCGTGTAATACGTAGTGTTAATTACTTGCTTGATCGGTGTTGCCCCAAATCTGGCCAAGTAGGAGGGATTCTGTCGGGACTTTGAACTGCGGCCCTCTACTTATGCAGAGCAAAGCAGGGATCTTGCATCGTGAGTGAAGTCTTTTACAGTTTTACATCTCAGCGAACTCTGAACTACGGCCCTGTAGCTCTACAGCCCCACAGCCTAACTAGGCGTTGGTGAGCGTTCTCTATCTCCACAGCCTAGCTAGGTACCTCATACCTGCAATGAATCACACGTATATGGTCGTGGCGAGAATGATGGTGTCCGAGAAGATGGCAGGGATTATCCACTAGCCGGCCATCGTACCCGGCCGTACTGATGTCTACATATGGAGGAGGGCCAGGTCGGGCCTACGTACCAATCACCAGGTGTTCGACTTATTTTGGCCGCGGCGCACAATCTGCAGATTACCGTCGCGTACGCGCGCAGTACTGGAGTAGCAATCAGTGGAGTTTCCGTGTTCGGTCAAGTGTCCTCCTCGTAGCAACCTCATCACATCCACATCGATCTATCTCACGCTAGATTCCCATCAAACACTTCAAAACATCGGCGAATTCAATCTCTGTACACATCATGCATGGCAACGACTCAACAAGCTAGCATAGTTTCCTTGAAGAACCGGAGAAAACATAAAAACTTAACAACTAGCTAGTAGCTAATGACATCGAAATGACTACACATTCCACAACACATTGATGCATGGAAGAAACAAGCTAGCTATACATGTCTTACAACGCACTGACTGACGTCCTACTTGCTGAGTACAAGACGGCTTCCCAGACGTCCTCGAAGGCGGCGAGGATGGCCGGGTGGTGGCGCGGCGAGTTGAGGGACAGGTACGACACCAGGAGCTCGCCCATGGCGTCGGCGCTGCAGATGCGCCGCTCGACGACCATCTCCACCATCGAGCTCCGGAAGTCCGCGTACGGGTTGCGCGACCGCTTCACCACCGCCATGCTGCCCGCCGCGCCCACGACGCCGCCGTCCTTGTCAGTCTTGTTTGCGTCGGCCTTGTCGTGCTTAGGGGCCGACTGCGCGGATACCACCGGCCGGAACGTGTCGGTGGGCTTGGCGCCTCTCGGCGGCGCGCGCCTCGGCACGCGGTGTGGCGTGTTCTTGTGTTGCTTTGACCTGGTGCTATTGTTGCCGGTGGTGTTGTAGAAGTCCGAGGTGGAGTCGGAGGAGAAGCCGAGGGAGGAGAAGAGCGTCGACCTCGTCTCGTCCTCCTCCTCCTCGCCCCTCTCCTCGGACCCGCCGCTGCTGAACGTCGCGAGCTCGTCGTCGGTGACGGTGGAGGACGAGCATCTGTACGACGGCGCGAGCGGCTTATTGCCATTTCCATTGCGAGCCTTGATCTTGACTGCCTTGACGTCCTTGGCTGGCGTCGGCGAAGGCAGGAGCGCGGCGTTGACTGAGCCGGCGTAGCGGCAGGCACTGGTGGTGTCGGCGGCGCCGGTGCTGGAACAGTCGATGGAGATGTGCACAAGAGCCCGAGAGCTGCGCCGGCGCCGGCGCCGGCGGCTGCCGTCGATCTTGGGCCTCGGTTCGTGGGAACAGGGGCCGGCGGCGGGAGGTGGTTCTTGGCGCGAGCTGGTGGCGTTCGCGGGCGCGGCATTGGTCTTGGCGAGGCTGACGAAGGCGGCGACCGAGGTGGTGGTGCAGGAGGAGTGGAGAAAGATCTGCGCGAGCCGCTGCTTTAGCCGGCCGCTCACGCCGACTCCGTCGCGCCCCTTGACGTGGCATCTGTGCTTGTCCATGAAGACACTGCAAATGTGTGTTTTCCTCGCGAGCGTGGGTTTGCAGCGTCGTAGTGAGTAGAATAGTAGTAGAAGAAGCACCTCACCTGCAGATATATACTTCGTCCGGTTCACAAAAACAAACCGTATTAGTTATAGATATAGTCTTCAAAATACAACTTTGATCACTAATTATTTTTGTAAAATATTTATAAAACCTAATAAAATTATAATATTATGAAAATACTTTTTGAGATGAATTTGCATATATAATTTTTATGTTTCTAATTTAAATATTTAAAAATATATTAATAACTAATGTTTTAAAAGTTTGACTGTATGTATTCTAAAACTATTTATTTCTGTGAAGTGGAGGGAGTATTAAGCTGCCTGCTAATTTAATTAGGTCGTGGACGACGTGTTGGGCGGCTTAAAATAGTTGGTCGACGAGATGGCGGTCGTCTCGTGTGCCAGATAGGACTTAGGTGCGAGTAACTACAGGTGTCGTGGAGTACTAGTGCCTAGTTAGCTTTGGAACGGGACATGTCTGCACATGTTTGCTCGATCGCTTGCAGATAGCTTGTTGGTTAAAACATCTGATTAGCACGATTATATGCCATCGAATAATCATTCACGAGGATCCAAAAAATGATGATAGCTGCACACGCTACAATGCTGGACTGCTGGCGCAGTACTCAAATGAGCAGTATTGCGTGATTTTAGATCATTCATTTCTATTATAATATATTTATAAAATATACTGAAATTATAATATTGTAAAAGTATTCTTTAAAAAAATATACATATCATTTGCATGCGTTGATTCTAAACATTTTAAAAGGTATTTGATCGCCAAACTTTATAAAGTTTGACTGTTAAGTTACCTAAAAACAAACTTCCTTCGCTAACCGGGAGGAGTACTTACGAGACACAACCAGCCGGCCCTACTGCTAGTCTGCTACGCGCGCTGTATGTGTAATTGTGCAATACTGGGCTACTGCCGTCCTGATTCTACGTGTTGTGCGGATGAGTGCGTCGATCGTGCTGCCGAGCCACTGCTCTTTGTTGCTGTATCGGCCTAGGTTCTCCAGCTGCATGCATGCTCATTGCTCATGACATTCGCTTCACTGCAATGCCGCATTGGCACGCACGTCTGTGCAGATACGCGAGAATAATCACAGCGTACTAGCTACAACCCCCAGTGTAACGTAGCCCCCCTGACAACCAAAACGAGTGATAAATCAACGCCGAAGCGGGTGGTTTTGGCTGCTTTGGCCGCGCGCAACGCGAGAATGTGCGATCCATCCGGTTCCGTGGCTCTCGTGATCTCGCTCCCGGCCGTGCCGTGACGAGGAATTGCACGCTACCGCGATGGTGTGCGCCGTGCGCGGCAGGCAGCAGGTTGCGGGTGCGCCCGCCGGGGCGCATAGCCGGCAGCCGGCAGTACAGGCACGACCTTACACGTCCCATCCCGAGATGCCCTGACCTGAGTGATATCATCGTCATCTCCCCCATCATTCTGCTTTTTGCCAGTACTAACGTAGACTAGACTGCAGGATAGATAGGCCCAATCTCCACCGAGCACATCAAAAGAAGACAATGGAGAAAGTTCAATCGCAAAATAGTGTGCAAACGGAATGCAAGACAAGAGAATCTTCAATGATATGTAAAAGCTGGATGGGGATCCTCTCTACTGAAGTATTCAATAAAGAGGATACAATGTTATGGTATAAGAAGCAATCTCCACTTAATCGAATGTCCATATCAAATGCTACAGTATTTTTCATATAATGATTTTCACTCCTGCGCATTTGCACTACCGCTACAGCATACTGCAGAGCACTGTTCATACAGGAAGATCCGGATCTGCGGCGATACATAGGATCTGGATCCGTAAAAGCTCCAAAGGAGAGAGGGCTAGCTGCGAGGATGTCTGCCAATTGAGTATCACAAGTCTCGTGCTAAAACTGTTACACTTACATCTTGCAAACATGTTTTATTTTTTTTGTAAGCAGAGCCTGAACTTCACAAAGCATACACCAAACCGGTTGGTGAACGTTGGCATATGTGCAAAACTTCTGTCTTCGGCTTCGCTGGTTTGATCGGAAGAGAACTATTCTGTCACGAGAGGCCGGCATACAGGGGCATACCCAGGCCTCGGGCAGCCGGCACAATGGCTGAGGTCTACGATCTAAATTCCATAAAAAGTTTTTGGAAAAATCGTCAAAAATATGAGTTCGACTTAGCCATAGCTGGCTCTGCCTCTGCCGGTATCTACATGTGTGTATCTCTGTCGCCGCGGCTAGCTAGCTAGTCTCTCTCTGATTAACATGAGGCCACCGAATTCGCACCCTCTGACCTAGATTTGTTTCCTATTCAGCAGAGGAAACATTCACCTGCACCTACTTGTTCCCCAAATCATCTCCCTCGCTTTGGTTTCAAACAAAACTGAGTAGTAATTTAGAACGAGCAAACCCAGCGGGCCAATTTTTACTCCCCCATCAATGCAACTGGTAACCTTCTCATCACACCCACAGATTTTGTAACCACATGATCGGGAGGGATACACGATACATACATCACAAATGCTGCAAGCTTCTAAATGTCGATGCAATAGGAGGCAAAGATTGATTATTAGCGCATCATTTGCGCCAGTGTCCTCTTCAATGACCTCGCGCAGTTACAGGCCAAAACATGCTCATGCGTATCGATCCAGAGCTATATCCAAGCAAGCGGAAACTAACACCAAGAAAGCAACAGCCAACAGGTGAGAGCCTACAGTTCCCTGCAAAAATAAAAATACTAGTCTTTTACAGAATTCAAATGTACGCACTTGGACCCGATGTACGTGTTAATCAATGTCCGAGAACCAAGGACAGGGTGACGCGAGCAAGCGTCACCTTCCTTCACGGGGCTCATGTAGTTCATGCTTGTTGTCTTGGATCAGTTGCCACTAGCCTGTCCCCGGCTACAGAAGACCGCAATGGTTGGATTGCACTCCATGTAGTGTAGTACGTACTACGTGCAACGCAGCAGCAAATTTTGAGCAGCCAGCGCAGGGAGAAAGCAGGGCTGGCAAAAAAAGGTCGTTATGGGCTCGAATCAAAATTGATTCAATTGTAGTAGTTAATTGGTTAAAATTGAAATGGGTTGATTTGGAATGAAAAAAGGTTCGCTAGTTCACTTTTAAAATAACCACTTAAACAATAAATAAAAAGATTTTAAATCAAACTATGTCAATTTCGAATAAAACTCGATACTAACTCGATTAGCCAGGCCTACTGGAAAGGATCTGGGAAGACTGGGATCATGTTGTTTTCTTGTGAAAGAACTAAGAAGCCTAGGTGCCGAATGCTGTTGCTTGGTCACTGCATTGTCACAGACTCACAGGCACATGCCCAGTTCAGGAGCAATGCTGGCCTACTGAACAGTTGCCTTCCACTGTATACTTACCCCGTCAGTTTCCTGTCCATGCATGTGTGCAGTGCACTCCGGGGCCAGGAGAGCAATACGGCCCGTGTCCCTATTGAACGAGAGGATTATTGGCTACTCTGGCTACTGCTGCTGCCGGTTCCGTTTGGACGTGAGGCCATGAACGAGCGGGCAAATCCAACCAAAACGTCGCACAGGGTTCTGAATTGGCAGGGATGGGGCAAGGTTCAGAGAACAATCCCGGAGACGCGCCAACAAGGAAAGAACCATGCTAGGCCTAGCTCGGACGTTTTCTTTGGTGCTTGCGCTCAGTTTGTGCCGATGGTGACTGCGCGCGGCCGCGCTTTGATCGGCATCGGCCGGTAGCCGACTGGTGCTCCACGGTATCATGCGGTGCACTTGCAGATACCGCCCTCTCTCGTCCACGGTTTTCACAGCCACCCGGTGCAGGTTCTGCAGGGTTGCGTCAGGCGGTGTTCGTGGTGTTGTCCCCTGCCTCTGCCTGCACGATCATCCCAAGACGCAGCAGCCTGCCGTAGAACTTAACGGTCGCTGCATTCGTTGCTGTGAGAACTGTGGGCGAACGAGCAGCTTAGTACTGTAGTTTATTTACCAGGGAATCGCCGAGATGTCTAGAAATGCTTGCTGCCGAGTGCTTACAGGGTATAAATAAACTGTCATAAGAGATGTACAAAATACGAGTTTGTGCGTGCGTAACAAACTGACAGGCTGCAGCAGGCAAAGAGTATAGTGCAAATCGGATGATGCTCGTGCTCCAAACGAAATATTTATCTTAGAACAAATGCTACTGACGCGACTCTCAAGGCAGCACATTACAAAGATCCGGTAAGGAGACAACAAATCGACAATCATAATTTCAGATATACGCGGATTAGGCGTAAATCCATTCTATTTTATTATGCCATTAAAAGTAATTAGAGAGATGTTATTAACAACCAGGAACTGAGGAACTCCTCGATCCACTCTTTAGCTTCATTGTTCATCGTGCAGAGTTACATAAATAGGGTATATCAGCAAAATGAAAATGATTACAGACGCCGACAAAGAGTACAGCTATCCTACGCTACAGAAAAAATGCTGTACCAATCTCTTTCCTTTCAGGCTGCATTACGCACACCAAACCCTAGGAGGAAAAACGGACATCAGTTTATCAAACACAAAACCGGCATAGTATGGTCCAAGGGGGAAAAAGGGGCCATTCTCACAAGTTGCTAACTAATCGTATTCACACTGCACAAAGCCGTCTCCATTTCAACCGGGATGTCAAAACAGCAGAACGTTTGAAATCACCTTATTTACAGCAAAAATTGATCAGCAGTCTGGAACAACAAAATGTGTCTGAAACGCTGCTCCATGACTCATTCATTACAAAAAATCATTCCGGGGCGCAGAACTGCTGTTTATCTTCATGCCACTTCTTCACAGTGTCATCCAACTCTGGAAATGCAGCTAGAACAAGGAGCTCTAGGAGTTCAAATGCTAGCTGCTTCAAACAAACTGTGGACTGTATGGGAAACCGATTGTAAATATCAGTTAAGGATCATGTAGTAGCTGCTGGTACCATTTCTTTTATCTTAATGTTGTTTTCCTACAGTAGATTAAACTCTGTTCGCAAATGTATTTTTTTACTTTGTACAGTCTAAGATATATATGACTTTGATCATTAATATTTACATTGGTATGTTAGAGAAACATTACAAATCACAGTACCATGGAAGCATATTTACAATGAATCCACTCATATGATCTTTTGCATGGCCAATCTAAATAAATTTTCATTCAGTAATGATCAACATTAAGAAAATTTGACTGCATGCATACCATGGGGACATGCATTTGTGGACAAAGTATCCCAGTTTTCAACCAATTAATTACTTTGGGGCTGTTTGGTGGCTTGAAGCAACTCAACCTCAATGGGTTCATGGAGGTGGAATCAACTCATCTTTAATAGGCGATGCTGGTTGAGTTGGTTGTTGAAGGGCTGTATGAATTTGTGCCAAACGTGCTGATATGCTGCCTTCCCAACACAATGGTAACCACAGAACACTGAGAATATCAGTCTGACAGAATTGGAGGATGGCCTATCTTAGCTGCTTAAGCAATGTTTATGGCGAAAGGGTGAGTTTGTCTTCTGTTGAAGGGCCTTGGGAGCTTTCATGGTAATAGAACCGACATTGTACAGAATGCTAAATAAAATGGTAAATTTGCATTCAGTATGAAATGAATCCTCCAAGAATATTTACCTGAAGAAAGAAGTAGATATCCTGAACACATCTTTCGTACTCCTTTCGACCAACCAGACTCACTAGTGCAGGTGGTGCTTTATCTGTGCAGATAAAACAGTAAGATGGCACTGAAAGCTAACAGAAGAACCCAGAAGACTGTACTAGTCACAAATCATTCAGTAAAAAAAAAACCGTTAGAAGGGAATCATTACACCTCTAGAAAGTAGAAATAATGCAAGAAAAATAAAAGGGAAAGCAATATAATTAACCCAATAAAATGGTGTAGCATCACCCATAGAATATGGCAATATCAAGTATAAAGTTACCTATTATTAATTCACGGACAAATTTTGCACGATGAGCAGCTTCTAGGCGTTGTTCATCAGTCAGATAGTTGGTCATGCCATTATTCTGGGCACCAGGCGAAGGTGCCACTGCTTTTCTCTTAGGATGCTTTGTCATGAAAATTCCATCTGGCCAGAGTATCTGTAAACAATGAAAAAAAACATGCGGCCTAAATTTGGGGGCAATCCTGACCAAAGATTTGATTATGAGAATTCATCTATTTGCATCAAGAAAACAGTTCCCTTTATAAATTGTTGGTCGTTGGAATTAGGACCTGCTTTGCTAAGGATATTATCTGAGACTTACTTCTTCAACACGCTTAACTGCAAAAGCAATTATCCTCCCCTTTCTAAGTAACTGGATTTTCTCAACAAGCCAGTCATCAAATGTGTCTCCCATTCCCAATTGCAGTATTTGCTTTGCTACCCAAAATGCTTGACGCCTACAAAAAAACAAGGTTAATTTTTTTAGAGGAAAAGCAAGGTTATTAGGGATAAATCTCACTTGGGGTTCATTCTACAAGCGCAAATACCGAAGTTACAGATGCTAAATGTTAGAAATCATAATGACAGGCGTAGAATTAATTCACCTGATCCAGTCTCCATCTTGGAGCTGAAAAACCACATCAACCAGATGAAATAAGGGGACACTAAGATTTGGGGCCATCCACTGCATTAAAGTAGGTTTGAAGTTATCTGTCAGGCAGCTGCTGCATAACATGCAATTAAAGAAAAACAGCAAACAAGAAAAGAAACAAAAGAATGTTTAAAAACAAGAGAAATATAGCTCGAGCAGAAATGATATCTTAATATTAAAACTTTGTCGAAATAATTAGAACTTACTTCATTAGGAGTTACCAAGTGTCCATCAGATTCCAAATTTTGATATGTGTAATCAGTTTCACTTGACAGCCTTTTCTTAGGATTTCCTGAATTTATTGAAAACGAGTGATCATTCTGTTCGGGATCACTTCCAGAGTGATCTTGATAAAGATTGACACTTGTGTTGCTAACATTATATCCTAAATTCTGTTCCACATTCCCTTTCCTCGATCTCAAACCATCAACAGGAGTGAAGTCCCTATCTTTCTGCATGTTATCATCTTTACGTCCACGTAAAGATTGTCCTGTAGAGGCCAAAATTCCATTCCAAGCTTCGCAGAATTCAATGATTTTGCATCCTTCTCATTTGATCTTTCATCTAAATTGACTACATGATATCAGGAAGTGGGCATTAAATAGCATGGAAACGCACAACGATTTAATAAAGAGCAACTTGCTACTCAACTTAAATGGGATTACTCACCTGACAGTGTCTGGATAACTGAGAGAGTATCTGAGAAGATGTATGTCTGCAATTAGGACACTTTACCAAGTTATTATATACCAGTTTTAAAAAGGTTGGGCATGATAAGCTCAGATACCCCGATACTCCACAAAACTGCAGTTCCCGTACACGATACGGCACCGATACGGCGAAACGGTGGGATACGGTATCGCGGAGGATCGGTGGAATTTAGGTTAAAAAAAAAATCCCGATACGTCGTTGATACGCCACGATACGTTTCCGATACACGAAGCCCAACACCATTCATTTGAAAGCCCAAGAAAAACCCATTCCAAAAAGCCCAGCCCAACATCCACCAAGTCACAAACCCTAGCCCCCCTCCTGACCTCCTCTTGTCCTCCATATGCGTAGGTGTGCGCCGCCGTCGCCCTCCTCCCGCCGCCACTGCTCCTCCCTCTCTACCGCCCCCCTCCTCTCTCCCCGCCGCCTCCTCCTCTCTCCCGCCGCCGCCGCCTCCTCCTCTTTCCCGCCGCCGCCGCCTCCTCCTCTCTCCCGCCGCCGCCCCTCCTCTTTCCCACCACCGCCGTCGCCCCTCCCCCCACCGCCACTGCTCCTCCCTCTCCGCCGCCCCTCCTCTCTCCCGCCGTCGCCGCTCCTCTCTCCACCACCCCAACTCCTCTCTGCCGCTACCACCGTCGCCCCTCCTCGTGCAGCCGCTGCTCCTCTCTCGGCCGCCCCAACTCCTCTCCGCCGCTGCCGCCAGGAGCTCCTCCCGACGCCCGATGCCCAAAGTCTTCACCGGTCCTCCCTCTCGGATCCAGGTATGTCAGCAAGGCCCCAACGCATAAGTGTGCTGAGGACACATATTTGTATCTTTGACAGTAAAAAAAAGTAGCAGAATCTTTGACTGTTATTTTATTTCTTAGTGGTAATTTTGTGTTGAAGGTTATTGTGTACTCATCAAGGATTCATTCAAGGATATGAGGTCAAGTCACATTTTGACATTTTGTTGGGAAGTCATCCTTTCTTTATTTAGAATTTCTCATCTAGCCTACAACTGCAAATCTGCAATTTAATGATTAATAACACTATTGTCTACATGATTTATTTGCATGGACTGATGAGGAATTGAGGAGCTCGACCGACCCAAAAAATGACTATTGGCAAGGAATACATTGTTTTCATCAAGGTAATCTCATTGTCACAATCCCTCGTAGCCTATATACATTTTTCTAATTTTTAAATACATATATACTCGCCGTATTGGCGTATCCTTGTTTTTAGGAAATTGCGTATCGCCGTACCAGTATCGCGTATCGGTGCAACATTGATGATAAAATTTAAGAAAACACTAACCTGTGAATCAACACTTAGAAAATCCCAGACTTCTATACAGCTTGAGACAGTGGGCATCTGAAGAAGCTTCTGTAAAATTAACATGTATAGTTACCATATGACTTAAAATGTTTTTTTTTAACTAAACAACCAAATTTCACGAGCACGTGTTATGTTCACATATAACGAAACACTGAAAACCAAACATGACAAAATATACAATGCTGACTACAAGATTAGACTACCATATAGCAACAGCTGAACAGAAAAGGAAGCCCACTGATGTTTACTAAAAATAGAATAAGCCAATAAAGTAACATAGATGAAGATGTCAATTAGCCGTACACGCAATGAACATTGATGCTTGCAAGCCTGTTCATCTGTCTTGAGAAAAATCTAAGAAACATATCGCCCTCTATACTTCTTCCGCCAAAACTAAGAAAATGTTATGTTGCTTGCAACATGCTTTGCACCATTTTAGCCTCTAGCGAAGCTGATCTTAAAGTACGACTCGAACTAAGTAAGTTCCAAGAAATGAATTCTTGATTGACATCTCAACATGTAAACTTGAGCTTTAGCAAAATATAGAAATAGTGACAAACTGACTTTTGTAACTTCAAATAGCACAAGAAGTGCACCTTTAGATATATGTCAAGCAATTTGCATCTCTCTCGAACAACAGGAACCTCTAACCCTGATGAGAGGAAATGCTTCGGAGGCAAGTGGAGATTGTATTGAGGATATTCTTTCAGACGCCGATGTAGCTCTTCAAAATGACGAAACCTAATTAAGTACATAACACCCACAGAGAGCAAAGAACTTAGAAAGTAATATTACCATATTTTAATAATCATAGGCATAATATCTGTTGCGGCTCATATAAGCAGGGAAAGACTTTAACATAATCACCTCCTCTTGATGGACCAACTATTACCATTGGCATCGGTCACGGAAACAGAATACACAGCAAACATGCCAGATCCACTTTTGACAATGCTAGCTCCTACCACCTGAATAAGAAAATCTAGTAAAGATATGTACCACCGCTAGTTACCAGGATCAAAGTAAATTCAGGAAAATATGATACCTCACATCTTAACTTCAAATAAGAGTCTTCCAACACGTTAGTGCTAGAATAATTTGATGAATAAGAAGAGCCAGTTGATGCCAGTGATAAAGACGAAGCATTTACACCACTAAACATCCTAGCCATAGTTTCCACCTCGGTATCATCATATAGGCCATCCGTCCTTGTATCATTTGTTGATGTATGTAGTATGTCTAAATCATCCTCCTCCAAGAAAGATGATCTCTCAAACTCTTGCCAGACGGGAGTCTTTAGAGCATTTGACCTTGACCTCTTTCTTCCTGAAGTTCTCGACATTTTCAACTTTCCCACATGACTTCTATTCTTCTTTGCTTTATGGAGAACAGAAGATTCAAGTGGATGATGTATATGTGACGAGGTGGCATTTCCTTTGCTTTTGCTATCCCAAACTCTCTTTACCAGCGAATCAAGGCCAGTCACGTTGTTATTTTCATCATCCTCAGTGGCATATGAACTCTCACTGTCCATTCCAACGTCTTCTTGGCTGGCATGCTCTGCCATTTCTCCGGATAAACTTTTTGGCAGGTGATTGGTGCCATTTGAATATGCAGGTGTAGTTGACCGTTTTATCAAATGCTGGTCCTCAGAATGAGACAAAGCTGTTTGCCCTTGTGGAACACTAGGATGATGACGAATTGAAGTGCTGTAGGGAACTGACTGCTGCACTGAAGAAGTGGTGCCTAGACAAGAAGATCTGGCAGGTACTTTCTTTTCTAATTTGTAATTCTTCCCTTTTGTCCACATATTCTCAAGGTCCTCAGGTGCTAGAGCTTGATGTTTTCGTTGGGAGCTGATATCCAAGGTCTGTGCCCACTCTCCTCCATGACTCTCTGTAGTTGTCCTACCACTATTTTGGGGATGTAATGAAACACCAGTATCCGAATGTATGTGGGAAGTGGAAGATAGATTGCTTGACTCAAGCGGATGTGAACTATTGATCAAAAAGGTATTAGGGGGTTTTGGTTTGAGACTAGACGGATTTTTAGTTTTATCGAGTTGCATATCTGATGCAGTTTTGTGCTGACCCTGACTAAATCGCACAAGTTCAACCCCTGGACTTGAGCGATCTATTAGTGCAGAAAGTTCATCTACAGAGGGCATAGGAGGTTCCTTTTGCTTAACCATTGTAGCATCCTCCAAGGATTCTGCAACTCCTTTCTCTGCCTTATCGGCACGAGAAAGAGCCAAAGATTCAATCCTTTCATTTATAAACCTGCAATTTTTACATCTCAATATGACGACAATCGAAAAATATTATATGAAGTAGACCAGGTGCAGTACGCTACTACCTTGGATTTGCTAAGTTCATGACAGGTCTCATAACTGCACATGCAAGAAGTTCTCGAGCAGTACATCGGAAGAAAGAGCACTGTAGGTTCTGAGGCTTTACAGTGATTGAGATCAACCCATCAGCAAGACTTTGTAAGACCTGGAAGAAAAAAGAAACATATACTATATCAGATGAACTTTGATGCTTACACAGATATAAGTATAACACAGTCATGAGATCAACGATATCACTAAATGTTCAACTCACCAACAATCTCATGTAATTGTTAAATTAAGACATGAATTATGAGCTAGTGTGTGTTATCAAAGTGATATATGCAATGAGAACAAAAAAATAAGTAATATGCCATATCTCACAAACAGTTTATGTAAGAAATTACCAAAAATGCATATCATTCAGTTATGTATTGTTAAATATGTGCTGACCTAGCGGCACTCAACATATCCCAAAAATAGCATATAGCCCACATCTCAGATTTATACAGTAAAATTTTTCCATTTAGCTAAATTTATGTGGGCCTGACCTAGCGGCACTCAACATATCCCATGCATAGATAATACAGGTACATTTGAAGAGTAAAACACACGAATATTATGGTGCACTAAAGAGCAAATCGGGGAGTATTCATGGTATGAAACATGATATATATTCCAAACATAGTGGTTCATCAATGCACACCTCATCCTGGATGTTAGGTAAGGGCAACAAAATAACCTACGATAAGCAATAACTGAAAACTTCACTGTCCACACATTCTTACCTTGTATTCAGCACTGGCTGAAAATAGAGCTGGATGCAACTTGTTTTCGGCTATAAGGGTCAGTTTCAGTTCAGCATCACGACGCTCTGTCGAAAGGTTAACAAACTTTTCTTTTCCAATCTTGGCTTGACAGAAATGATAAAGGTCCAAATTATTGCATATAAGATCAATCAGATCCCTGAAAAAGGCATGGGAGATTTTACTATACAGCCCCCCATGTTCTGAAAAGGTACATTATTTATGTTCTTTGTGATAAAACAATGTTTCGAAAACCTGGTTAGCAGAGTGATAAGGTTAACGCTTCTTGCCCGAACTGAAATCTCTCCAAGGACAGTATTAACTACATTAATGAGATCCTCTGGACCTTCCTTGTCAGGTGTTACACGGGAGTACCACAAATCTGTTACCCACTCTGTGACAAGGTGCCTTGAGAACTGTTCAAATGCAGCTTCAACTGGAGGCGAATTCACCCTACTCCTCCAATCTGACTTTCCATCCTTTTGAGTAGGGGGGATTTTATTTAATTCAACACTTTTTGTTTTGACAAGTGGACGACTGACATAGTGATATGTGGTAGTTGTGCTCTTTCTACGGAAGTTGTAGTCAAGTGATATGTAGCGAAATAAAACTATCAAAGCTGTGGCAAATGGCAAGTTAATCCAAACTGAAGAGCTTGTCACTGCAGTGGAAAAAATCAGCCATTTAACAGAAACATGAGCGAAGAACATTATTTTAGTAGAATGAAGGTTAAATAAACATGGACCTTGTTACTGCAATACAAAGGTTAAATAAACATGGACCTTGTTACTGCAATACAATTTTGCCTGAAAATGTACCTTTCTCTTTGGCAACTTTTACAGAAGCAGATTTTAAAATTGCTGGCCATATGTGAATCCACCATCGAACCGACTTGCTTAGTGCTTATCTTCCTTGTCTCTAGACTCTATCATGCAGTCTAGGATATGATTCAACTATTATTAATACTCTACAGTCTACACTTTCACTACAAAATCCATCCATTGTGAATGTAGCTTCTACGGTAACCAACAGATTATTAACAAATAGCAGCAGGAATCAACATATCACCATGGATAAACAAATTGAGTGAACAATTAGCACTAGAATTTCTGATGTCCCGAAGAAGTCACCAATCATCTAACATGAAAACTACCTACTCAGAGCCAAGTCTAGTATAATGTATCAAGCTCAACGCAACAAATTAAGCACCACTGGAACAAACTAACATCGCTACTCAACAGATGGGTAGAAAACGATGCAAAATTTAGCGCTCCGATATCTTAGCCCGCTAATTACCCGACACTCGTAGTCCAATTCAGATGTTCCGGGAGTAGCAACCAACATAAACCCTAATCACGGCACTAATGACCGAGCAATGCATCGACAAAATTACCGACCCGTATCCCATTGGAGAGCGAAGCTACCAGAAGGTAAGTACTATCTTAGGGCTTGGGAGAACTCACGGGACATGAGGAAGGCGAGCCCGAAGGCGAAGACGAGGAGCAGCACGGCCCGCTTCTTCCCTTCCTCTGCTAGGTCGCGGACCGTATGCGCCTTCGGTGCGCCACCCGTCGTCCATCGCCGGCAGCTTCGCCGCGCGGCGCCGGCGGCGAGGCGCGGGAGAGGAGGAGATGACGGTGGTGGTGGAAGACTGGAAGAGGCGGTCGGCCTATTTTGTTTTGGGAAGAGAACGCCCGGTCGAGTGGTGGCTTTTTCGGGGACTTTTGCGACTACTCACTAGTTGAACTTTTTTTTTTCCTTTGTTATTTAAGTTTCATTTTTGTGGTTCGTTTTTAAGCTATTCGAATTTCGATTTTCGAAACGAACACGGCTCACTGCGTCATGGGACCCTTTCCAAGTGAGCTGGCTGTGAAATAATCATAGTCGTTGAGGAAGAATATCAATCCAATCATCAAGTGGAGAGACAATAGATAGAGGCATAGGATAGATGAATCTTTTTTTATTGCTATCAATCCATTCCATTTACAAATGAGGTTATATTTATTGCTATTGCTACCAAGAGCAGTTTAGGTATTTGCTCTTAAAAGCCCTTGGTCATGGGTTTTGTAACACTTCCCTTTGGGCAAATACCGTATTATATACATGCCTTATCAAAAACTCCTCTCAAAAACCCAGTGGAAAAAGAGAGACAGAAAAGAATGCATTGCATCCGCAAGTTTTATTGTATTGTTGCCTCGTTAAAAACATTCACGTAAGAAACCTACATGAAAAACTCACTAAAGGAAAATAGTGTAACATCCCTACTTTCTGGATTTCATCTTCAGAATTAAGGTAAAACTTCAAGACCTTAAGTAGGTTATGATTCAGGGATTTCTCCTCTAATCCCTGCAACTCTGTAAGTTGCCTCATTCCAATGTCACGAACGTATCGCTGGAAACTGGACGCAGGCAGAGACTTAGTGAATAGATCAGCCAGATTTTCACAATACTTAGTTTGCAAGATCTTCACCTCACCGTTCTTTTGGAGTTCATGAGGATAGAAGAATTTAGGAGCGATGTGCTTCGTAATATTACTCTTAACATAACTCATTTGCATTTGTGTAACACAAGTAATGTTATCTTCATAGATAATTGTGGGGGTATCAACGGTGTTAACGCCATAAGACTTCTGGACATGACTAACCACTCATCTGAGCCAAACACATTCGCGTAATGCTTCATATAATGCAATAATTCTAAGTGATTGGTAGAAGTAGCTACCAAGGTCTACTTAAATGACCGCCAAGAGATGGTTGCACTACCACAAAGAAATACAAACCTAGTCTGATATTTGGCACTGTAGAGATCAGACAGATAGCCAACATTTGTATATCCCACCATGATCAAATTTTGGTCCTTCTGGTAAAATAAACCAAGATCTTCTAGCCAATGAGTTGACTGCGAACGTAATATCAGGGCTAGTGCAATTCATAAGGCACATCAATGCTTCTATATCGCTTAAGTATGGAACATCTGGTCCTAAAACTTGTTTATTTTTCATCATCGGTCTGAATAAGTCTTTATCTGCATCTAGAGATATAACAACCATGTGGTCTTTAAAGTATAACATTTTATCCATGTTAAATTTCTTCAATACCTTATTGGTATAGATAGACCAATGTACTAGAATTTCATCAGGAAAGTGCTCTAGCTACATGCATAAGCAATACTTAGTTTTACCCAAATCTTTCATCTCAAACTACGTCACAATGTAAGAACTTGCTTCCTTTATGTCCTCCGCGGTTTCGATAAAATTCAGATCATCGTTATAAACTGATATGATGCATTCTTGGACTTATTTATCTTGAACCCTATTATCAACCTATCTTGAACTTTGTGTTCTAGAGAGCTTTGAAAGAAGATTCAGTTGAAGATGACTTTACCATTGCTATAAATTGTTATCAATCTATCTTGAACCCCATGTTTTGATCATCGACATAATCTATTTCCAAACTTGCTTATAAACACGTAGGGACAACTATCATTATTTGAGTAACTACTCTTCAAGAGAAAGTCACTTAGTTGGCTAAGTCACGAGCAAGATGACCGCCACAGTTGAAGCACTCACCTCTCCACCTTTTTTTCTATCCGCTCTTACTGATCTTCTTCACTTCACCATTGAGCTTGCTCTCCTTTAGGTAACACATATCACCTAATGTCCTCTAAGTGGACCATTCTTCTTGTTGATGAAGAGTGTCTCCTCTCCGTCCTCTTCCTTCAAGGTGATCATGTGATCATGCCCCATCTGCTTGGCTAATGCTTCCTAATTAGCCAACAAAATTTTCAACTCCACCAATGATGGTTGCTTCAGCCATCTTCTCACTGTGGCCATAAATCCATTGTATTCGGGTCTTAGGCCATAGATGATAATCCTCTTCATCCTTCCCTCCCTCACCTTCCCCTCACAGTCAAACTGAGATATCTAACATAAAATATTCTTCATATTTGTAAAGTACTGACTGATATTGGTGCCTTGTAAGATACATGTGAGCTCATTCTCTAGGAGCTGGAGTTGCTCCTCATTCTTTTTCGAGAATAACTTTGACAATGTCTCCAAAGCCGCCTTCGGTGTCTTTGCCTCTCTGATGTGCTCCACTATGTCCTTCTCGGTCGTCATCTTCAACATGAACATAGCCTTGCCCGCCTTGGTGCGCCACTTCTACAAGACTTCTGCACTGCCCACAACAACCTCTCATAATTCCTGATCCTGCAGATAGGACTCTATGCAGATCTGCCAATAGCCATAGTTGTGGCAAGTGAGTTTCTTCATTCCACTGCTTTGTGCTCATAAGACCCCCATTTTGACTGACGTCCAGTGTCAACTTCGTTTGGTCTCAGACCAACGATCTTTCACATTCTCATATTGTGATACCCAACAAAATCTCTTCTTAACGCCTCTCAGTGCCACATCGAGCAATGTAAGCGCCCTACTCTTACTGATGACTGCACCGACCAATGTAAGTGTACAACACTTACCCCCAAGACTCCTCTCTCTCCTAACGGTCCTAGACCGCCTACTCTGATACCACTTGTTGGGAAGTGGGGTAGCCATAATATCCACTCTAACGAGGACCTACAGACTACATCAATTGTCTTAAGTTGGTTAGTCATTCCTTCTTACTGCTTAGTGCTTTGCTTAGCTTCCGGACGACCAAGCCGCTCACGTAAAAATCAAGACTGTTATAATTCCCGGCGACCAAATCGCTTACGTTGAATCACAACTAATCAAACATTAAATACTAGAAGTATGCGGCTTACCGTTGGAGACCAACACGTAAACAAGAGGATACACAACTTAATACACCAACTCTAACTCTTTATATGTAGGTACCCTAACTCTCACTGTTCTACTTAAGAACTTATCATGTCTTCGTACTACCTCTTCATACTCATGGTGGCTTCGTGGCCTTATGTATGCTCATGGGAGCTTATGATAGGGGATTAGGGGCATGGTGCCTCTGTTTATAGCCTAACATAGCCATTGAATGCTTGACACTTGTCATCACCGTAACAATTCTATTACACAAATATCTCAACTCCAGAAACATACCTACAAATATCTAACTCTAGACTGTTCTTTACTTTTTACCACGAATGATTGGTCCATGTAATTTCTGCTTCCTTCTAGAGCCTTCCAACGAGTATGCATCGCATTACTTTCAACACAAAATAAAATGTCCAGAACAGCTTCGCCATCAAACGTGATAAAAGCTAGCGCGTGTCCCATCCCCCGTATCCATGCAAAAGATGTGACTGGAACAAAACATGTGACTAGAACAAAACATGTGAGATACTGCTAAAACTCTTCGTCAGTTATTCTTTTAGCTGGAGCCGACACGAAATAAGAATCACGCCTTTTAGCTGGAGCCGACACGAAATAAGAATCACGCACACGATCACAAGGATCAGATTTGGGGTGGAGTATCACCGCCCACCACCACCACGGGCATCCACCGATCCGTGCCATCTCTCTCTCTCTCTCTCTCTCTCTATCTGCGGATCGATACACGACATCTCGCGTGTAGATCGCGTTCGATCGTGCGCGTCACATCTGTCCGCCCGGCCGCCGACGTACACAACCCCCAAGCGCAGACGCGAACACCGCATCGGCCCCGTCCCGGTCGCCATCCGTCCTATCGCGGCGCACACAAAGCCCCCGCCCCCCGGGCCGCGAGGCGCGCGCGCGCGCGAAATCCTTCCTAGGATCCGACTTACAGAGCGGGCCCACATGCCGGCCACGAGGCGCCGTGTGCACACGCACCGACGCTCACGTGCCAAAAGACGCCGGCCAGTGCATATCGGTGTCGACGATGAATCAGCCGAAGCCAGTGACATTATGATTGGTTGCTGGCTCTAGACGGCTGGCACGTACGTACGTGCCTCGATTCTCATCTGACGTGGCTGTAGCGCTCACGGGACTGATTTAAGGGTTGACGGTCCTAATATCGAAACGGTTTTCAGTGGTTTTAGTATTTAAATAGAATCTTTATGTACTAAGAAGGAGATCAGTCTATTAATAAAGAGGCTTCTCATATCGTGTCTCTATAGTTCATCTCTTTATCGATTGTCTATTGTGTTGTGATTTGTTGATTGAATTCCTGCGACTACTTCGTTCTTCAACACGTTATCAGTACGAATCGCTTTACACTGTCGAATCGGTATGTTTGCGAATTCCTTCTCTCAATCTCTAGTTTTGCTATGAATTAATCTTGTAGATTAATTTGCCTGAATCTATTTAGATTTGTTAACTGCTAATTAGCCTATGTATTAATTAGCGTTCTAAATAGAGTTTAGTCTTAAGATGAATTAGATATGTTGTTACTGTTCATCAAGAGAGAGAAATGACTCTCCGAAGCCGTTGCGCGCCGCTAGGCCGCTCTGCGCTCGTGTGCGCTAGCCGCGCCGTGCTGCTAGCTGCCGTGCCGAGCACCGGCCGAGCCACGCAACCGCCCGAAGCGTATGCCACCGCCGCTTCGCGTGCGTGCCTTCCGCGCGCACTGCCACCACCAATAATGGCACAAGGGTTTCCCCTAGCGCATGTAATGAAGGCAGCCAAATGGGCCAAAGTGGACCAAAACCAGAAAAGAGAGAGAGAAAACGAAAAACGGAGAAAGAAAAATCCCAAAAATTTAGTAGGGCCTCGGATTTTTGAAAATTACGAGGATTTTTTTTCACGAATAAGAAATTTTTGTGAAAACCCCCTAGAATTTGGGAAATTTACGGTGGATTTCAAATTTTTTTTTATATTCTTGCAGAATAACCCATCGGGGATCTAATTTTCGCGACAGATTAGTATATCTCAGGGTAGTTGTGTATTTTAGACGCTCGGTTTATGGTTATTTGCTTTAATATTACTTATTTTTATGCAATAACCTTAAAAAATCCTAGAAACAAGGTATTTAGTCACATGAGCTTCATAATTTTGTGAAACCTTAGACTTGGCACACCCTAGAAGCTTCATATCAATTGTTTTTTATTTTCTAGCTTTATTTGTTGAAATATTTTTTCTGTCATATTGATAATTCTGAAAATTATCCATGGACATCATTAATTAGCATAAATTCATAATAATTGCTAGGAAAATTCTTTAAAAAATCATAAAAATATTTTTTTTTCAATAGATGTTAAACCAATCTTTATCGACTTTGAAATATTCATGCTTTAGATTCTATTTTACCTGTAGTAAAACTGAATAAGTGCATGAACCTAATGTAGGAGATATGAGACATTGTAAAGAAAGAATTTATTGAGCTTGCCATGAATGGCAACAACTACCTTACCTGGTCGATGGACGCAAAGATCACTCTAAAGTCTCGATCTCTTGGAGCTGCCATCACCGAGCCATAAGCTGGCGCCCTTGCCATCCAAGAGGCCGCTAGGTATGCGGCTCTGCACTTCTTAAGGCACCACCTCTGTGAAGACCTAAAATTTGAATATTTAATGGAGGAGAATCCATTGGCGTCGTGGAATTCCTTGAAGGAATGCTACAACCAGCAGAGATATGTCCTTCTTCTAGAAGCACAACGAGAATGGAGTAACATGAGTTTTCAGGATTTCAAGAGCGTGGTAGCATATAACTCTGTTATGCACAAACTTATCTCCAAATTGATGTTCTGTAACCAGACAGTTACAAAAGCCGATATGATAGAGAAAACCTTATGCACCTTCTACCCCAATATGCAGATACTGTAGTAATAGTACCACAATACGAAGTACTATGAGCTGATGTACAGTCTGCTGGAAGTAGAGAAACATGCATAACTTCTGGTGGAAAACCATCAGATACGTCTCACTAGGACGATGGCTGTGCCTAAAGCACACGCAAATGTTCAACAGGCTAGCAAAAGCCAAGATTGCGAAAAAGTCCAAAACAGAATAGGAGCAAATGGAAGAAGGTTGGGATGTAGAGAGGTAGGGGTCAAACCCATGATAGAGGATCAGCAATGGGAGGCCTCAGAAGCAAGAATTAGGCAACGAGACCGTTCATCCACCCCAGACGTGCTCTAGATGCGGTTACACTGGCCATTGGTCACACACTTGCCACACTCCGCGACATTGGGTCAACCTCTACATGCAATCCACAAGAAGAGTCAAGAAGACTCGAGGGAACAAAGTTGAGGCTCACTTCGTCGCTCAGCCCGCTCTTACTGGACCGTCTCCTAGCCAAGACATCGAGAAGAATGATTACATAATTCTTTACGATGCTGCTCAGTGAGAAGACACCTCCATGGATCACGACGATCTTCTTAGATTGGAGCTCCTGGACCTTCGTAAGGACAACCAGGATCCATTTGGATATATGAAGTAATCTCTTTAGACTATTTATGGCATATCAATTTAGTTTCAGTTCCCAATGAACATTGGTTCATTCATGTTCATGTTGAGCATTTGCCTTTCATTATTTTGCTCTGGTTGAACTCTTGGTATTGTTATTTTTTTCAGATTAATTCAAATTGTATCAGGCCTGATATTGCATTCACAGTCAACTTATTGGTTAGAACCAGTATAGCTCCAACCAGAAGGCATTGTGCTGGCATTAAGACTCTTTTGAGACACCTCCAAGGTACACAAGATCTTGAGTTATTTTTTCGGAAG
Organism: Ampelocalamus luodianensis; assembly: GCA_036346255.1. Classification (NCBI taxonomy): domain Eukaryota; kingdom Viridiplantae; phylum Streptophyta; class Magnoliopsida; order Poales; family Poaceae; genus Ampelocalamus; species Ampelocalamus luodianensis. The sequence goes on from CM070626.1 coordinate 1,245,055, forward strand.
AACCAAGACTTGACCATGGTGGGATATACAGATGTTGGCTATCTGTCTGATCCCCATAATGTCAAATCTCAGACCGAGTTTGTATTTCTATTAGGGGGTGGGTGTGGGTCAGCCTGGCCCAATGGTTCACTGAACCGTCCCTCAAATTTCAGTAATATGGGCTAGCGGTTTGACCCAACAAAAGAAATGGTTCAAATGGGTCAGAACCTAATGGTTCCTGAGCACTGAGTGGATCGACCCTTTTCTTGCTTATATTATGCGCCTTCAATGCTCCCATTTCCAATTCCCCACCAGCACTGCTAACCGGACAACAGGGCCGCCCAGGCCAATTCGTCCTCCCATCGCTACTGGCTCTAGCCTCCTCGGATCCCCCACCCCTACCCCCATCGGGGTCGCCCTCCGCACCGGCCTCGTCGTCGGGCACTATGGCGACCCCCTCCACCCGACCTCCCTCGACACCGGGGACGCCCCCCACGTTGTCGACCTCGTTGAGCATGCCACCCCGGGAAACTCGTGCTCGTCATCGCTGCCAGCTCCAACCTCCACCCCACCTCCCTCAACGTCGGGGACGCCCACCATGCCCTCGCCCCCGTCGAGCACACCCTCTCCGCCGCCCGAGAAGTTGTCACCCAGGGGTATGCCTCCCCAACCAACTCATCCTCCTCGTCGCTGCAGGCTCCAGTCTCCTCGACTCCCCCTTCCTTGCCCCTGTTTGCGCTGCCCTCCACGCGCGCCCGTGTCGTCGGGCACTCCAGCGACTCCCTCCTCCCCGCCTCCATTGACGGCAGGGACACCCACCGCGCCCTCGCCCCCGTTGAGTACACCCTCTCCGCCGATCGAGATGTCGACGCTCGGGGGTACGCCCCTGTCGAGTCTACTTGCTCAAGAAGAAGAAGATGAAGCACCACCCGCCGTCGCCGTCATAAGAGAGAGGAGGGGCGACGATGGGATCGAGGTGAGGCGACGTCCAGGCGGTCTCAGCTCTGGCTCCCTCTCTCTAGCGATTGCTCAAGCGAAGGGGTTCGGCTCGCAAGATCCAATGGATCGTGAGGATCACCTTGGCTTCCTCGTAAGGGTGCCCATGCTCTAAACAAACCCTATGGTCTACTACGATTAGGTTCGGATCAAACCGCTCCGAGCCATTCCCACCTCTAATTTCTATGTAGTGGTACAACCATCTTTTGGCGATCGTTTAAGCAGACCTTGGTAGCTACTTTTACCAATCATTTAGAAATTATTGCACGATATTTAGCCTCACGTGAATGTGTTTGACTCAGACGTGTGATTAGCTATAGCCAGAAGTCATGTGACCTTAACACTATCGATACCCCATAATTATCTATGAAGATAATGTTGCTTGTGTTGCACAAATACAAATGGGTTATGTTAAAAGTAATATCACGAAGCATATTGCTATCAAATTCTTCTATCTTTATGAACTCCAGAAGAACGATGAGGTGAAGATCCTACAAACTAGATATTGTGAAAATCTAGCTACTTTATTCACTAAGTCTTTGTCTATGTTCGGTTTCCAATGATGCGTTAGTGGTTTTGGAATGATGTGGTTTGGAGAGTTGCAGGGATCAAGGGAAAATCCCCTGAATCATAATCCACTTAAGGTCTTAAAGTTTTACCTTAACATTGATGATTAACCCAGAAGGTAAAGAGGTTGTACTATTTTTCCCTTAGTGAGTTTTTCATGAAGTTTTCTCACGTAATGTTTTTAACGAGGCAACAATGCAATACAATTTGCGTATGTAATGTACCATTTTCTTCGATTTTTTTCCACTGGGTTTTTGGGAGGAGTTTTTAATAATACATGTGTATGACGCGGTAATTCGCCCAAGGGGGTGTTGAGAAACTCTGATTTAAAGGTTGATAGGCGTTATACCGAAACTGCTCATGATGGGTTTTAGTCTTTAAATAAGACCTCATTGTATTCTGAAGGAGATCATTCTATTAAGAAAAGTTTTCTATATTGTGTCTCTATTGTTCGTCTCTCTATCGATTGTATATTATGCGATGATTGATTGATTGAATTCATGCTACTACTGCGTTCTTCAACAGAACGGGTAGATCGGGGGATGTGCGGTGGGTGGGCACGTCGACGACGGGATGAGTCAGGGGTCCGCGCGTGTTGAGACTCCGGCGGTGCGGCCGCTGAGAGAGAAGCGAGAAAGCAATGGAAAGTTTGACCACCGCTGAGCCCTCGATCGTCGGACGGAATGGTTGCACACGGTCGTTTGTAGCGAGCGCTTCGTGGCACATGGCTCGCCGAAGTTTCCAATTATGCGGTAGTACTAACTCCAGTTAGAGAGTTTTTGTTTTTTCTCAGTGTTTTTTCTGTTCGAACTGTTGATTGCAATTTTTAAAGAACAAAAATTCAAATAACAAGCTTATATACGCTAGCAAATGCTATACCTTATAATTGAATCAAGGACTCACGGTATAGTGCAGGCTCTTGACTTATGCGAGCTTCATTTGACTCAGTTGCCAAAGTTAGGTTTAACTCTGTACAGAGGTATATTTTGAAATATGTCACTCCTCAGTTTGTGATTTTGAAATATGTCACTTCTCAGTTTTTTCTTTGAAATATATCACTCTTCTCTGTACTGAAAAGTGGCATATTTCAAAGAAAAAACTGAGAAATGATATATTTCAAAATCACAAACTGAGAAGTGGCATATTTTAAAATTCGCTATGTACAGATCGATGGTACGTGGTACGTAGCATGCAGATGCAGGTACGTTTTCAGTTTGTAATTCTCCAAAGTTCAGTGGTACGAAAATATTTAAATTTCAACTAAAAAAGTCACACCAAGGAACTAGATTTGCCCTTCACAAAAAGGACCGAGTTTGGCAGCAGACAAGAGGTACCACGCCCCATCCACGTGTAAGTTAAAGCAAGGGTACTGGTGTACTACCCAAAAGCATTCACGTTTCACATGACAAAAAAAACGCTGAGCTGGAGACGTACGTACGTGGATATACGCGTAAGAAGAAGAAGAAAAAATCTAGAGTGTTCTCCTAAAAAGTATATATATTGTACATCTTAAGAGGGTGGATGTGTAAGCCAGTCGGATTAAGCATTGATTCAGCGAGACAAGGATATAAACATCAATTAGCTAGTAGCTAGTACTCCGAAACAACGCACGCGCACACAAGTTTTTCTTACTCCAGAACCAGAAGGCCAGTCACAACTTACATCCTCTCTTTCTTTTGCTCCCAAGGGGCAAAGACTACTCGCTCTGTTCAACGCCTCTCCTTGTCTCCCACTCCACACTCGATCTCAGCTCCCAGACTCGCATGCACTCTATGTCCGGAGCAGCAGGAGGAGGAGGAGGGAGACCATGCCCTCTACGGGGATCTGCCGGCCGCTGGCTTCGTCCCCTTCGACCACGACGACGTGGACAACTTCTTCTTCCAGAGATCGGCGTGCGCCGGAGGAGAAGGCGGCGGCGCCGGTGGCGATGATGGGCTCACGCCGTACTCCAGCACCACGGACCACCTGCAAGGCTTCCTGGATCCCGTGGGGCTCGCTAGGCACTTCGGCGCGTCGTGCCCGTTGGACGACGCTGCTGTGAAGCAAGAAATGGTGGTGGTAGACGCGGGTCATGACGGTCATGATCTGCAGGCCGGCGGTGAGGCGCCGGTCACGCCGAACTCTTCGGTGCTGTTGTCTTCCAGTGAGGTGGCCGGAGAGGACGAGCCGCGCCGGTGCAAGAAAGGTAGGGACGAAGAGGAAGTGGAGATCGATGAGGAAGGATCAGCCGATCAGAATTGCAGGTAAGTTTGGGATTTTAACCTTGGTGCAACTATGCTCAATCCCTGTTGAATTTCTCATTGATTATCGCATGCATGATTGATTAGATCTGCAAAGGGAATGAATTGAATTTGGTTTCGAAGTGTTAGATCCGCCACTAATCTTTTTCGGGACACGCCTTTTTCGGCCTGAATAGAAAGATCCTTTCCGCATACCGTGCGTGTGAACATTAGGACTTAGGGTTTACTACCTCTCTTTTCAGACGACAAACAAGGCTTATTCTAATTCCATTAAAAAGATCCGGCTAATTAGACTAAATAAACGGCACTATTCCTCTTGTTAATTTTGATTTCATATTCTTCATGATGATCTGTACTGACGCCCACTGCTGACTACACAGAAGCTAGTGGTACGTTAATGGACGATTCGTGACTCAAAACGAAGCATGCACCACATCTGCACAAGAATGCTTAATTCTTTCTCGTAGCATGTATGCACATACATCCAGAGCCTGACCTGTCCCCTTGCTGCGGCGTTGGCCATGTTTCATGCAGGAGCAAAGCGAAGAAGAAAGGAGAGAAGAAGCCGCGAGAGCCCCGGGTGGCGTTTATGACCAAGAGCGAGGTCGACCACCTCGAGGACGGCTACCGGTGGCGCAAGTACGGCCAGAAGGCCGTCAAAAACAGCTCTTGTCCAAGGTGCGTGCACCCGTACTACACAGTCTTAATTCTTCCTCTGGCTTGCACCTATCTTAATCACACACACATCATGTCATGTCATAGCTAGTAGCATCATGGTATACGGCTTAATAATTAGGGGCAACTCGCCGCATATAGCATCGGATAACTTCAGATCTTCAATCACTGGTGTGTCAGTAACACATAAGTTTCGAATCTATACGTCGGCCTCAAAATAAGTAACGTACTGTGGATGATGTAGTTATGATTTTTCTCTAATAGTTAATTAGAAACGAGCATTCATGCAGCATGTGCACCTGTCAGGCGCGCAGCCGTAATTAACAGTAGCAAGCCGCTGCACTGATCTGGATGCAGGAGCTACTACCGGTGCACGGCGCCGCGGTGCGGGGTGAAGAAGAGGGTGGAGCGGTCGCAGCAGGACCCGTCCACGGTGATCACGACGTACGAAGGGCAGCACACGCACCCGAGCGCCGTGAACCACAGGGAGATGATGAGCGCGCGCATGCTCATGCCCAACGGCGCCGCCTACCCGCTTGCGGCGCCGGCGCTCCAACTTGGCTTCTGCCCCTCCCTCGCCGCCCGCGCGACGAGCCAGCAGGTCGACTACGCGCGCATGTACACACCGAGCATACCAGCTGCTGCCCCGCCGATGGCTCGACTTCAGGAGCACCGCTTCGCGGACTACAGCCAGCTGCAAGATCTCAGCTTGTTCCTTCCGTGATGGGCAATCAGCATGAGCATTAGTTGTTCATTTCTATGCGTGTATACATATCTGCACGTACCTTCTTCAGTTAACTGCTCGCTGGAGTTAGTAAGGAGTTGCGACCGAATGCCGCACCCGATCTCTCAAGGCCTTTGCATGGGTTTGGCCTTGGCGAGGCAGATACACATGTTTGTCCTTGAATTTGTTTTTAAAATCAAAACCCATGTAGCTTGAAGGTTTAATCATGTCTCTGCCGGAAATTAATCAGTGGATCAAAAAGCAAAGGTCCGTAGTAATCGCTACAGCAGTTGCTACAGCAAATATTTCACTGTTTCAACATTGATTGCTGCATTACTGTTATCGAGTACTGTTCACTCCCTTGCTTTACAGTAGCGGATCCGGATCCCGATCCATCTAGGTTTACGCTTTCCTGCGATATTCTGTCGATCGAGCTGTGTCTGGGCTAAAGAAAGATCTGTTTGACCACAAAAGGCTGAGACAGTGACCACATTGACACATGGATGATGGTGCACCTTGCCCCTATATTATTCCACACATCAAGTTATCTTGTATCAGAAACTAGAAGAATGCTAGGAGCAATTGAAAAATGTAAGTTTTGCCTTTCGCACTTGAAAAAATAAATCTAAGTTCACGTCAGAACAACTACTGTATGACATGGTTTGGATCAAAGATTGAGGAGTAGACGATTAATTGTTCCATTTTCTGTTAAGTAGCATGGGCTTGTTTTCGCAAGAACTCCGGGGAAGCAGTCAGTTGCAGTCACAGATGACCAAACAAGGCGTAAACCGCTGTCCTACTCATGCCCACAGATCCATCCATCCATCCCACACGTCCCCTAAAAATTAGTGGGCCAGACGTCCGCATCCTCGCGTTAGCTATCGGATTATCTGTGGCTGTGCTACCCATTGCTCCTCCGAGCCTGGGAATTCCGACCCGAAGCAGCTCTGCCTTTACCGGAGCGAGTGGCCGGTGGATGCGGCTAGAACACGAGGCGCAGCCATGCCTCAGAATTTGACGTGGCACGCCGCAGCCAGGAACGATGAGCTACGCATCGTCGCTGTCAACATTCTTCAAGCTTTGCGCCTGGGAACCAAATCCAGAGTTTTGGCTTAAATGATACTATTTTTAGAGGAACATTAAGGGTCTAAATGACGTTGTTGGTGTTGTTAATAACAAGACAGTTGTCGGTGTGCTAAAAATAGCACCACGGGTTTGTCGGTGTCCGACACACATCCAAATATATGCCCCTACGTATAGATGCCATCTCCACTAATCCCGGGGCCGAACGCCCCCGTGCTACCACGTCGCCCCGCCTGTGCCCCTAGGGCTTGGACGAGGCTACGGCTCCCTTGGCGCCCAGATGCGCCACCGCCTTCAACCTAGCACCCGGACAAGCCGTCACCGCGCCTCCAGCGCCCGGACAACCACCACATAGTCGTGTCGTTCCCCCCGCGCCCGGACGCCTCCCTCTGTCGTGCCCTAGAGGCACGACATTGCGCATTGTCGTGCCTTGGTGGCACCACGTTAGGGTTAGGGCAGGGGAAATTAGTGTTAGGGTTTTATGGAAATTAGTGGTACGTGAGTTTCGACATTTCATATGGAGTTGTAAAATAAATCTGAAAAATAAAATTGACAAATTTTCAGAATAAACAATGTAATTTGCGAATTACATGCCGTGTATGGTTTGGTTACATGCATTACAAATGACAACATGCACAAATCAACAAACCGGAGAACACATAAGATACACACGGGGCTTTTTTGGAATTGAAAAAGGAAGATCGAAATTAGTCTTTGCGGCGCATCAGCCCCTTCCCCTTGTCTCGGGACTATCCATGGTCATGGTGGCATCGAGTGTCGAAGTCACCCACGTTCTGCGAGACGGACTGGACAATTGCATGCTGTTAGCAGAATGAAAGACGAAATCAATAATCAGGATGTGAGTTGAGCATCGCTTACCACATCAATCCGGAGTGTGCCAGGGTGACGTGGAGCTATAGGATAACCGTCGGTCTCACTAGTAGGAGCCTTCCCTTTGTTGACGAGTTCCTCCTCAATAAGGTCGTCGGGTACATAAGGTTTCCACCGCTGGAAGGTCTCGGCTTGCATCACGTAGTTCAGCATGTACTTTATGCTAAATGAACACCCTATCATACATCTCCGGACCATCGATCCATTGGAAGAAGTTGCAACGTATCTTGGGTCGCTATTATGCGCAGATAAAGTTAGAAATATATGGAATGCAATGTAAGGTGTGAAAAATCGATGTGTGCGTAAGATTGTCTTACGAGGATGTTTCCACACATGTAGTACGCCTCGGCGGTGGTGGCCGGGTGTGTGGACTGAATGATCTTCGTCGGTTCTTCGCATACACATTGTGGACATGGAAACTCTAGTGGTACCAATGCATCTTAATAGAAAAATCTGGGTAGAGTTTAGCCCTCTCAGTGAGCCACTTACGCTTCTTTAGTATCTTCGCATAGTAGTTCGACGACGAGTCCGACATCTCCAAGGGCGACCTAATGTTTTGCTATTGCGCACAAAACAAGGGCGAGTCAATTTGTAACAAATAGAATGTCGAAATACATACGTGTTAAGAAACAATGTCGTACAAAATGCATAAATATGAGCAGACCACCCATTTACATTAAATGATGGTCTGAGACATGCATACAGTACAATTAATTACGACACAGAATGATGACTAGACGAGCTCGGTCTGTTGGAGCAATCTTTCATGGAGCGGCCAAGGGTCCTGCATATCCTGCACTTCATCGCGCGCTTAGACCCTCATGCTAGTTGTTATCCATGTTGTTCCTGAAGTGTCGTGTCTGCTGTCGTTCCTTCCCATTTGACTTCAAGGCCTTTTTCGGGCCCCATTTCACACTGTCCGTCGAAATATCTCTATAGTTTATGTCCACATCATACGAGTGAAAACTCCGCACTCTATGTATCGAAAAGATGCTGAATGTTATAGTACTCGGACATATACGGCGTAGACATCTGCCTGACTTGCGCACATGCCTTGTACACGTGCAAGCATGGTTTGCCCCGCAAACGGCAGAGCTAAATCGAATTTTGACGCTAAAAGGGCTAGTTTAGGAATTAATTTGCGCGGCAGAATTCGAATGTTATAGTACTCGGACATATATGGCGTAGACATCTGCCTGACTTGCGCACATGCCTTGTGCACGTGCAAGCATGGTTTGTGCAGGAGCTTCGGCTTGATGCAGGTGCATGTAGCCACATCACTCAGGGTGCATGCACGTTTCCTTCCCCCTGACATGACTGTTGATATATTTTTGCTTCAGTCTGATATCGTACTTCCTCCTGAGGCCATCGGTCACCCGGATGTCATACATACGGGCATTCTGCATCTTCTGGTTCATATACATATGCATGTTCTCGGACCACTGCTTCCTTTCTTCTAGTTGTTGCCTCGTTGCGGTGGCTCTATTGATAAGTAACCAACCGTGCGAGTCTAGGTCTCATCAACGATCATGGTGATAGGGAGACACCGCACACCTTTCAGCACGCTATTGTACACCTCAGATATGTTGGTCGTCATAATTTTATATGTCGTATTGTCTGTGTCATACACCAGAACCATTTCTCAAACTCGAGGAGCATGGATATTAATTCACTGCGTGAAACCTATGGTGCTCCTAGATTACCCGCTCGCTGTCCCTTCTGTGCGTTTGGAGGGGACTCGCTTGTATGTCTCATAGTCCGATATTCGAGGTCTATCCAGATGCACTCGAACTTCCGCCTCTGGTTTTGTATGCACAACACCTTGAACGTTTTCATTAGTTTTTGACTGCGAAACCACGTGAAGAAGTTCTATGCAAAATGTCTTATGCACCATCGGGTTTCCACGTCGTTCCACTCGTAAGGGGGCTTCGTCCCATTCTTCCTGGTGTTCAGAGTCAACAACAATCCAGTATTGCAGTCTGTGATAAGGTATACATTGGACCGGTCTCCCACAACTGTTCGCTTCACATTCGTCAGGAACCACAGCCAACTGGATGTATTGTCATTCTCTACAATGGCAAAAGCAACCAGGAGAAGCTGGTCATTCGCGTCGGACGCCACTGTGGTGAGAATGATGCCCTTGTACCTCCCGGTGAGGAAAATGTATCCATCGTGAGCACCGGTTGACATAAGTTGAAGCCCTCTATAGCCTGGGAGAAAGCCCAGAGCATACGGTCCAGTATGAAGCAATTATGGCCTCCATCTGGATCTTCACTTTCAACCTTGTTTATGTACATGCCGGGTTTTTCTTCGGCAATCTGGTGAAACATTCTCAGCACAAGGTTGTATGCATCCTCGTATGTCTCGTAGATGGCCTTGATAACATTCTGCTTCGCTCATTGAACTTTGCTATAGCTGACTGGATAACCAACCATATTGACGACTTTTGACAACAACATCTTGAGAGAGACGGACACATCTTTCGTAACTAGGTGGCTGATAAGGCTTGCCATATATGCAGAAGTCACATTCCGATGTTACGGCAGTGGCTCGCTAAGCTCGCAAGTGTGGTCGATCACCGCCTTGACCGTGAAGACCGAGCCGAAGAACTTTGCTCGATGAGTGTTGACCTTACCAGGGCAACCTTCCATTAGGCACTTTCTGCGTAATGTCTTGGGTTGGACCGGTGTACCCGGTACACACGGCTGATGAACAAGATGTACCGTGCTATAGCTTGTTGCACTACCGCCTTACTAGGGAAGTGTTGCCCAACTAAGAGGGTGTCAGCATCAACCCCCCATTGAGACCCTTCTTGTGACAGTACTAGCGACCGCACTGAGATAGTATCAAGTCTGAATGCCACGTAAGGCACATCCGATGACACAATTTCGCTGGTTGAACCACCACCCTAGGGTGCATCCTCCTCGCTACCATCCGAGCTTGGTCGACATTCTCATCGGACTCCAGCCCAAGAGGCTAGTCTGGTAGATACTCATGGTGGTCAATGCAGGTCGACCACCATAGTCCTGCCTCCCGTTTGCACAAAATTATACGTAAGTCTTCTTTCGTAGACTTCCTCCAAAAGAGCACATTTCATACTACCGTCTTCAAGCTTCGCCTGCGGTTACCTACTTCCTGAGGCACCAGCATGATTAAGGTTTCACGGTGTCTTGCGTACGAAATTCATGTACACCATCGGCTTCATGTATATCGTCGGCTCGGTGAAAAGCAATTTGCATGTACTGGCACCATGCTACGCTTCCATTCACCTTGATTAGCTCCTGACGCCCTACCCTCCCATAGTCATGCAGGTGATCCCCTCGATGACAAGTTTCTTTGTTGTCGCCTCCGTATCGAACTCCCTCCGGATGTAGCTTATAAGCTTGTGAATATTTATCGCATCGAGCCCCTTCGCTGGATCACCTTTTACTGGCATCTCGACAGATCTAACCCATCGGATCCGTTTCGTATGAGACTGTTGCCATAAGACACTAGCAATTCATGTATTTTCAAAATTACCTAAAGCCACAACAACCCGATTTACGGTACACAAAACAACAAACAGGGCGCACTACAAAGTCTATATTTCAATTAATTTATTATACGCGACTATTTAAATAGGAATATTTCATTAATTACAACTAATTAAATAGGACTAAAGTAATCAAGATTACTTAATTACGACTAATTTATTTGCCACTAATTAACTATGATAGAGATGATCACGACATATTAAATACAAATAATTGGCAATTAAATACGAATAATTAATTAATTAGCAATAAATTTATTATGAGTAATTCATTACATCTAACTAATTACCACTAAATTATTCATGATTAATTAATTACCACTAATTAATTATGAGTCATTACTTATCAATAAATTAATTATGGCTACATAATTACGACCACTTAATTACCACTTATTTAATTAGCACTAATAAACTATGACTAGATTAATTACGATTTATTAATTACAATTAATCAATCAATACTTAACTACCACTGATTACTTATGATTAATTAATTACAACTAATTAACTATGAGTATTTAATTATGACTACTTATTTACCACTAATTTAATTACCATTTGTAAACTATGAGTAAATTACCACGATTAACTACGGCTAATAAATTAGCACTAATTAACTACGATTGAAATAGTTACAACTAATGCATACGAAAATTTTTACCTTCCCTTGTTGTTGACCTCATCGTTCTTAATGGTCATAAGCACTGCTCTAAACACTATTTAATCCACAACGTAATTCAATTTTTTTAGTTTAATTCTCTGTGTTCTCAGCGACGAGGGCGCGAACAAGAATGAATAAGAGAATGAGAGCGAAAGCGAGTACAATGTCGGTTTTTATAGGTGCATGAAGGGGTTTTGCGCCGACCGCGAAGCAATGGGAGAGAATCTCGCGCGCCATGCGTTGTGATTATGCATGCATGCAGACGAAGGCAGCGAGGTGATGGAGTTGATGGATGGGATATGAGAAAAGATCGAGGGGGAGGGGGCAGGGGATGTTTTCGACGGAAGGTGATAACGCACCCGTACCTTAGCCGTAGGGCGATCCAGCCCTGGGTTAGCTTAGGATTTAATACGGTGCTACTAGGGCACGACAGTGGTGATGTGGTGAGTGTATGGTCCCAGGGGGAGGGGGAGCTGCAGAGGACAGGTGGCGGCTTGTTCGGGCGCCAGGTGCGCGTGGGTGGCACGTCCGGGCGCTAGGGGAGAGGTAGCGTCTCGTCCGGGCCCTAGGGCCCGAGGGGCGCGACAGTGGCGACGTGTTTGCACAAGGAGTGTTCGACCCCCCGAGGAGCGGTGGTGATGGCATCTATGTCCCAATTTAAACGCGTGTCGCTTGTCGGCATGTCCGTGATGCTATTTTTGACATTACGGCATGCTGACGACCAATTTTGCTATTAAGAACGTCAACAATGTCATTTAAACCCAAAACTCCCAAATCCAGCCCACTACACACTCCCATGTGGGACCAGGATTCCGTGTCCTACCTGTCAGAACGAGGCTTTGGTAGAGCTTGGGAGGCCGTAGAGATTCTACGGTGCGGGCATAGCGGCCGCTCTCCCCTGCTTTTCCGCGCTTGCTTCCCTTCTCGCTCTCTGAGTCACCTTGACGACGACAACGACGACGACTTGGAGAGAGAAGCGAAGCGAAGCGAGGAGGCGCACGCAACCAAAGCGCGAGCTGTTTGGTGAGTGCCTCTCCTGCGATGACTCCCCCTCCTCCATCTCGAGCGACTTCTTCTTCGCCCCATGCTTAGTTCACTGTTTTTTCCGCTTCGATTCGTCTCGCTGCTGAATGAGGATTCGGATTTGTGGAGTTCGGGAGCCCGCGGCTCATCTAGGAGCTTCTAGTCTATATTTGCGAGCGTACAGCGTGCGATTATCTGGCTTTGGTGGAGTTCGCGTAAACGATGCTTCGAATTGCTAACTATCACTTGGTTTTAGTTTCGAACTAGGAGCAGTTTTTTTTTAAATGTTAATTTTGAATAATTTGTGGTTTAAGTGCTGGGAAATTGGGGGAAAGGAAGAGCATTTCGGGCTGGGTTGATCAGGTCGTGCTGTTTTGGAAGACTAGTCGTTGTTGGAATGCGAGAGAAAAGTGCGCGTTTTGACGTGGCCTTCGGGGGCTGGTTGGTAGTACAACCTGCGAGTACAACCTGCGAGTGCGGGGGCAGCGGCGCGGCGGGCGGCCGCGAGGCGAGGGGGCGGCTTTTGCAAAATGGAGGCACGAATCTTGGAGGATCACATGTATATGTGCGAAAGCCACGTTGTTGATTTCTGCTCAGAATTCCTTGTCCTTGAAAGTTTAGCGGAATGAATTACCAATTGCTGTGAATGTTGTCAAGCTATTGCTGATTATAGATTTCTTAAGAAGATATAAATTAAGTATGCTTTCCCCAGAATCTCATTAACCTATAGAAGTTTCACTGGTTTGACTTTTGACTAATTTTCAAGTGATGTCAATTATTCAGCAGCTGGTCTTTCGCTACTGGAACTGCAGTACTTTCAACATGCGTTTTGCAAATGCCTACATTAGGGAGGAATAAAATGTTAAGCACAGATTGTTTAGGAACGCAGGAACCCCATTTGATTTGTACATTGAAGAAATCCTTGGGAGATCCGCATCCTCAAGATACTACATTCGATCAAACATCCGGGGTGTCAGCATTACTGAACCGTCAATATGGTAAGTCCGCAAAATTCCACAAGTATACCGTGTTAGACTTATGTAATGTTTTTGAACTCTGGAAATTCTGCTAGGAGTACATCTGAATCATTGCCGAATTGCTGCACAACTAATATTCTGCACTGCGCCTGTTCCAAATTGAACTCGAAATACTTTCCGAGACGAATAGTGCCATGCTGTAGTAAACACTAAACAGTGCTCAGGTCTGGGCATGCTCCTAAAATTGCAGTTAGAAAGGTCAAATTTATAGTTCTAAGAACTCGGCCCATTGGGAATAAAATTAATTCGCAGCAGCTTGGCTGTGCAACAGAATTAAGTATATATGATATACTTGTGCTATTTGAAATCAGTAATATAAGTTACACTAATATTCTTTGCAGTCTGTTCCACTCACGAAGCATTGGAATCTGAACATAATATTGGTATCGCTGAAGTCAATTTCTTCCAGGGTGAATCTAGTGAGACAATGGCCTGTTTACATCCACTGTTGTCATGTGACTATAGATCAACGGTAATTAAGTGTTATTTTTCCTGCAATTCATGATATAGCTAACATTTTCTGTTCCTGATTTCTGATAATGCCAGTATTCAGAACTCTCAAGACAGGGTAGTCAAGTCACTTGCTACTTCATATAGAAATTAGCACTTAGCAGAATGTTTGCACTTTTCTGTCTCTTTCATCTAGCCCTCTTCCCCACCCATCAAATTTTGCTATATCTTCCAGTATATGTTATTAAACTACACTTAATATTTGTAGGTCCCAACCCCAGCATCATGCCCGTCAGAGCATGAAATGGTGGATCACATTGGCGCAGGTTATTCAGCTGCTAAATTCTAATTTTATTCATTTATGTTGATTCTGCTAGTCAAGCTTTTGCCTAACTCTTTTTCTGTCATTGCAACAATAGATGACAACAATGAGTTTCTTCAGCTGGTTCTGAGCGGCGCTCATGAAGGGTACAGTTCAAGTGAACTCCAAGTTTGGGATGTTTTGGACTTGTACTTCGCAGAAAGCTTTTCTGATGTGCAGTTCAATAGCTTGATGGGTTTTCGAAATGATGCTAGTACCTGTTATCGTGAGTATGTGAATGTTGTTGGCATGGCAGAGAGGAACATGCCTCCTCCATCTTTTGATAAAATAGGGGAAGCAGATAATGATGAGGCCCCAGTTGACTATGCTACATTGAACTATGATGGCTTATGCTTTTACCTTCAAACTAAACCGTTGGATTCAGACATTGAATGTAGCTCTAGCTCTTGCAATGCTGTAGGAAATGAATGTATCGATCAAGAACTACTATCTACAGGTCTTCCTGATTTAATGGTCATTGGTTCACCAGGTTATTCAAATGAGTTGCCCAGATCACCAGTGAAAACAAAGAGCATCATGCTTGTGCTGGATTTGGATTGTAAGCTGAATTCTAATATCCTTTCTAATTTCTGGAACCTTTTAGTTAAGGATGCTGCAGATTCATGATTTTATAGTGTCAAGGTTGGCATTTTACATACTAGAAGACTTCTGGGACCAACATGTACCAATACTTCCTCTGAACTGTCACGCTTTAAAACGACAAGTAGATAGTGAAAATCACTTAATTATGCCCCAGTACAACTGTACAAGTGTACAAAAAATAATTCTATGAGGCCATGCTAAATGGCTTCAATAACTTTGATGATACATAATTTAACTCTCTTTTTCTATTTTCCTTTACACTTTGAGCTAGAAATAAGGGTTAGATTTATGAAAATTTTGTATCAGGAATTCAGTATCTGACCTCTCACTATGCAAAAGTTGCCTTTTCAGTTGACAAACCATCCAGTGATTCTCATAAAATTCTCTTTTGTTGTATATTAGAGTCCTTAGGGTTACTAGGATTCTTCTTATATATATATATATATATATATATTCTACTTCTGGCTTGTGAAATTCAGCTGTGGTCTCAACATCTTAGTTACGAGCTATACTAGCTTCAGCTTGTAATAGTCTAACCATCTCTCCTTTTCAGAAACTCTTGTACATTCAAAGTTGGACCACTGTGATAATTTTGACTTCACCCTTCAAAGTTTTCTGGAACATGGAAGATCACACAGTATATGTGAGGCGGAGGCCTAACCTTGGGATGTTTCTTGATAAGGTGGCTCAGCTGTTTGAGGTTGTCATTTTCACAGCCAGCGAGAGAGTCTACGCTGAGCCGCTAATAGATAAACTGGATCCAGACACAAAATTTATTTCACGCCGTTTTTACCGTGAATCTTGTGAATTTTCTGATGGTAGCTACACAAAGGACCTAACGATTTTTGGGGTTGACTTGGCAAAAATTGCCATAATTAATAATACTCCACAAGTAGTATTCCATTACCAGAAGATTTATATTTCATTACCAATTATGTTTGCTTTTCGTAGTTTTCAATTAAATTTGGAGTTGTAATTGTGACTTGTAGGGTGAATCTAGTTATTATTTCCTTCACCTATGAATTCTGACTTAAAATTAATGATTTATTAGACGTAAGTTTTCTCTTGTTCTTCATGTGGATGCGCACAAGAGTGTACGCTATTCTGCTGTATTTCTTGGGGTGTTCTTTTTCTTATTTTTCTCTCTTCCTTTTCCTTTTTTCTACGTAAATGTTTACAAGGGCATACGCTATTTGTTTTACCGAATTTTAGACCTTGAAAAATTAAATCTTTTTTTTTTCAGGTCTTCCAGCAGCAGCAGGATAACGGTATACCAATAAAGAGTTGGTTTGATGACCCTACAGACATTGAGTTGGTGGAACTATTTCCATTCCTTGTGACCCTCGTTAATGTAGAAGATGTTAGACCAATAATATCGAAGACCTTCAACAACAAACTTCAACAGGATCAGACCAGATGAAGTAGCCAATTGTTGAAGTTTGCTCTCTTCCATTTCAAATCTTCATTATCGAATTCACTCCATTCTCTTGTTTCAAAAAGGAATGAACTCCATCCTGGATTCGAGCCGTTCTTGGGTAACTAGGTGACGAGGTCTAGAATCTACACACAGTATTTATGGTATGCTAGCTGGCATAAGTGGTAAGATAGCATAAACCACAGTTGCTGCCAGACCTGTATATTCTTCAGTTTCTTGTACTACAGATCTCTGTAGTTTGTACAGAAACTAAAGACTAAAGTATGAAATAAAATTATCTGAATCCAATGATTGTTCATCCAAGCTTATCTACTCTTAGGGCTTGCTTGGATATGCGAAGGGATCGAGTCATTTAAGGGTTTTCTTCGGATAGAAGTCAATGCCTTTTTGGATTTTGGAGTAAAACCTGAGACTTGGGGTAACATTATTACGTAGTGATTTCCTAGGTACTCCAAGTTTCGATTTTTCCAACTTAACCTCGGACATATCGCATAGGTTGCCAACTTTGTACTATTAGCACCGATTGTTTGGGTATACAATGAGAAGTCCAAAATCCAGATTTCTCCAGCTACGAATTGTTGTCGTCTTTTGATTATTAGCGTTGGTATTCCTATATGTTCCTTTTTATCGTTAATGTTAAGCGCACTGACGTTGGATTGATATTGAGTGGTATACAGGAATGCAACCATTTGTTTGGATTTTGATCTTAGACAGTACAAATTGTACTGTACAATGATACTGGCTGCTGCCCTAGCTGAGCAATTGGCTTATCTGCAGAAACAAGAAATTCACTCTGTTCAGGTGATAGCCCCGATCCAGGTAGCTAACCCTCGACGAATTCAAATGCTTGTAATTCTCGGGAGAGTGTATTTTCCGTTGTAATTAACATCTTTCCAATGAGGAGCGCCGATTGCCAATATATAGTGAGGACTCTGATAGCGGCATAGCGCCGCCAAGTGACAACTGCATGTAGCAAATCCACACAACGCTGGCTCAAGCATCGCGCGCCATGGCACCACCTTCGCCCTTCATCGTCGTTGCCAGCTCCACCGTCTCAGCCGCCGCGGCAGCGGTGTTCCCCAGAGAAGCGCTCCCGACCAAGTCGGGCTACCTCCCCATCCCGGCCGCCAACGCGTCGCTCTGCTTCGCTTTCTACGAGGCTACCCAGCCGCCGACCCCGCCGGACTCCACGCCGCTCCTCCTCTGGCTGGAGGGCGGCCCCGGCTGCGCCAGTTTCCTCAGCAACTTCCTCCAGCTGGGCCCTACCTTTTCGTTGTTGGAAATTTTCCTTCGTTACTTGGCTTTGTTACTGCTTCGGTGCCAGAGAACACAGATCGGAAGAGCTGCGCTCTCTCGCTGTTTCGTCGATGCGTCTCCTTATCCTCCGTGGGACCCTCCCTGCCCTTGATGTGACTCGACTAGAGCAACATCACGCACCAAGAAAACTTCTTCGGCCTGCCTCCTGGTCTTTACGTGAAGCAGCTTCTTCGTGACTTCATGTGATGTTTTGCCTTGGAGCACCTTGGTCTTCCTTCTTGTCTTTCACGTGAAGCTTCTGTCCTGCCGAAGAAAAACCAGCCAGCAGCAACAACAACAAAAAAAAAGAGTGTCTGTACAACATGCGATCAGTCACTTTTTGAGACATCAGATGGAGATCCAATGCCTCAGATATCACCCCTCCTCTTATATCCCAAACCCAATTTCACTTCTCACTCTCTCCCTCCCTTTCACCAATCACATGATGTATCAATCGCGAGATGTATAACAGTTTTCAAAAAAAAAAACTCTAAGACAATCGAACGATTTGATCGACTTCATGGCCTTTTAAAGGCTAGGAACTCAGACTAGGACCTCCTTGCCGGACTCGGCTTCTAAGACTTTATATGATACAAACTCTACTACTCTTTTATCAAAAAAAAAAAAACTCTACTGCTCTACATGTATACGTATACAACAAACTGACTCGGCAAATTCTACGTATCCTACCCAAATTCAGTCTTTCCTAATGTTGTACAAGATTAAAATCCCAACATTCGTTGCGAGCTCCGACAACTCCAGCTCCCTCTCGCCCAACCCCTTCACGTGGAACCGCCGCTTCGGGCTCCTCTTCATCGACAGCCCGCTCGGCACCGGCTTCAGCGCCGCGCCATCACCCGCCGCTATCCCCACCAACCAGTCTGTCGTCGCCCAACACATCCTCGCCACCCTCCAGTCGTTCTTTTCCTCCAACCGGGCTTCCGCGCCCGCCCTCTCTTCCTCACCGGCGAGAGCTACGCCGGCAAGTCCATCCCCGCCGCCGGCTCGCTCATACTAACTGTGAACCCCACGCTACCGGAACACCAGAGGATCAACCTGTGCGGCGTGGCCATTGGCAACGGCCTGGTTCATGTTGGAAATAATCTTGTAATTAGTGAGTTGCATGTGATGTGCAAGCATGGTGATTAGCCGAGGTGGACGTGCACCTTACGGTCGGACGGCTATACCAACTACTCCCTCCGGATGCGGGGCACCGGGCGCTGCAAACCTGGAGCGCAAGCTGCGGCACTACGAGTTGCAGCACAACGGCAAGGAGTGAGTGGTGGGCTGGGTATGCGAGTGTGCATGCAGCTCCTTGACCCAGTCGGCGCAAGAGCTAGTTGTGCGTTTGTTAGTAGAGCATGCCCCTGCATGTAGCTGCAAGCAAGGCATGCACTCTGTGCGTGCGTGGGTCATGGCCTTAGTGGCCGGTGGTGTATAAAGCTTACACGTATTTAGCTCGGTGAGTTGAATGACAGAGAGTTAGAGAAAACGACTCTACTGTTCATCATCTTCCTTGAGATAACAAGAGAGAAAACAATGAGTGAGGTTTCTCCCGGTGCTTGCGTGTGTTCTAGTAATGCTTGGGCCAACAATTGATATCAGAGCTAGAAGATGGTACCCGCTGCGGCCAATAATTGGTATCAAAGCTAGGAGATGCTACCCGCTGCGGAGGAGCGCGCGCTGGCGCAAGGTGGGCTCGGCCTTGACGGTGGCATGGGCAGAGCGGCGGGCGCGGCAACAGCCAGCGGTGCGGCGCGTCGAGCGGTGGCGGAGACCGTCGCGAGAACGCAGCGGATGGGGTTGGGCCGGCCAGCACGGAGCGGAGCGGAGGCGAGCCTGCGTGGGCGGATGCCAACTTCCGGCGTGGCGCAGGCGCTTGGCAGGGGCGCGGCACAGATGTGGCCGGGAGCAAGAAGGCGATGGTGATCCACGTGCCATATAGGCTCCGCTAGGTGTTCAGGAAGGTCCACGTCAGGTCAAGCTCGTCGTGGGAAAAAAATCCTATAGGATCTGGTCCACAACTCCATCAATGTAGACTAACTCCACCGTGTGACACATGTCTTTCCACGAATCTCAAAGCGCACAACCCCATAAATCACTGATGTGAATTTTCACGAATTGAATACTGAAAACTGGCATGTCACGCTTTGATATTCGTGAAAAGACACGTGTCACGCGGTAGAGTTGGTCTACATTGATAGAGTTGTGGACCAGATCTATAGGATTTTTCCCGAAAAACTTCGAGAAAAAGTTCAGCGGCAAGGATGTTGTTTTGTTGCAACAAGGCGGATGGTGAGGCTACCCAAGAGGGGCTCAGCTGCTGTTCGCCCTCGTATAAGGACTCTAACCGCTGTTAATGATGGTATCTAGGAGGATAAAGAATGAGAGTATATGGAAAAGCTCCGGGTCAACCGAGTGCCAAAAGCTGTGTGTGTGCTTATGATGTTTTTATGTTTTATTCACTGTGAATTAGTTGCGTGCGTGTCCAAGAGCTTAGTAGTACAAGAGAATAGAAGTGTATTCTCCCTGTGTAGTTCCGTCTAACTGTTGTACATGTGTGTATTCTCGTGTTAGTTGTGTCACGAGAAAACGCGAGTGTCCAAGACATTTTCTGTTGATAGAAGAGTGGTTGCTTTGCTTGCCCTGGTTAATTGTCAGGATAGTGTGAACTGGGCTATATAAATTTGCTAATGGGGGTTTGACGAGCTGAAGGCATTTTCTGTCGATCTTGCAACACGTGAACGTGTGCTGCCTATGGCCGTCACGTTGGAACTTGGAACAATGACTAGTCGCGCGCGCACAACGCGGTTCAGGAATTTTCTACCAATTAGGCTTTGTAGGATGGTAAGAGGAACATACGTTGCGTAAACGTATCAATATATAGTGAGGAGTCTGATAGCGGCATAGCGCCAAGTGACAACTGCATCGCGCGCCATGGCACCACCTTCGCCCTTCTCCCTCCTCTTCCTCCTCATCGTCGTTGCCAGCTCCACCGTCTCAGCCGCCGCGGCAGCGGTGTTCCCCAGAGAAGCGCTCCCGACCAAGTCGGGCTACCTCCCCATCCCGCCCGCCAACGCGTCGCTCTACTTCGCCTTCTACGAGGCTACCCAGCCGCTGACCCCACCGGACTCCACGCCGCTCCTCCTCTGGCTGGAGGGCGGCCCCGGCTGCGCCGGTCTCCTCAGCAACTTCCTCCAGCTGGGCCCCTACCTATTCGTTGCCAGCTCCGACAACTCCAGCTCCCTCTCGCCCAACCCCTTCGCGTGGAACCGCCGCTTCGGGCTCCTCTTCATCGACAGCCCGCTCGGCACCGGCTTCAGCGCCGCGCCATCGCCCGCCGCCATCCCCACCGACCAGTCTGTCGTCGCCCAACACATCCTCGCCGCCCTCCAGTCGTTCTTTTCCCTCCAACCGGGCTTCCGCGCCCGCCCGCTCTTCCTCACCGGCGAGAGCTACGCCGGCAAGTCCATCCCCGCCGCCGGCTCGCTCATACTAACCGTGAACCCCACGCTGCCGGAACACCAGAGGATCAACCTGCGCGGCGTGGCCATCGGCAACGGCATGGTTCACCCCATCACGGAGGTGACCACGCACGCGGACACCGCCTACTTCATGGGATTTATCAACGCAAGGCAGAAGCGGGAGGTCGAGGCGATGCAGGCGGAGGCGGTGGAGCTGACAAGGGCAGAGAGGTGGCGCGAGGCGTCGGACGCGCGGGCGCAGCTGCTGACGTGGCTGCAGAACGCCACGGGGCTCCCTACGCTGTTCGACGTGGCGTTGACGCGGCCTTTCGAGGCCGAGTTCGGCGGGCTGGGGGTGTTCATGAACAAAGCCGAGGTGAAGGCGGCGCTGGGCGCCCGCGGTGACGTCGCGTGGGAGGCGTGCAGCGCAACGGTGGGCGCGGTGCAGCACGAGGACGTGATGAAGAGTGCGAAGCCGGAGGTGGAGGCGCTGCTGCGGCAGTCGACGCGCGTCCTTCTGTACCAGGGAATCCGCGATGTAAGGAACGGGGTGGTGTCCACGGAGGCGTGGCTGCCGGAGATGGAGTGGGACATGCTGACCGCGTTCCTCGCGGCGGACCGCGCCGTGTGGCGGAGCAGCCAAGGGAGGCTCGCCGGGTACGTGCAGAGGTATGGAGCGCTCGCGCAGGTGGCCGTAAATGGGGCCGGGCACTTCGTGCCGGCGGCTAACGGGCGTGCGGCGCAGGAGATGATCGAGGGCTGGGTGTTGGAGACGGGGCTGTTCGGCGGCGGCGGGACGGCATGAGGCAGCAAAGCGCCTTGATCGTACCAGTCCGTGGGCACCATTGCAGCGTATAGTATGTATGTGTGTATCTTGTTGATCATTTCCCGATGTATCCACGGTTAAGGTGTCCGACGACGAGTTTCCTTGTGTGCTTAATTTAGAGGGCAGTACTAAGTAAAACTAGCCATAAACCTGGTGCAATTACGTGGCCAGATGCTACGGTCATGCTATGTCTAGTATAACTCATTGTGTAAAAGCAGAGTTTTATTTGTTATACAACTCAACTTCCTATGATTGAAAGTGTTAAGTGTCGTTGGATCTGTTGTACTACTTTACTCGCTTTTTATGTACAATTGATCAATGCGCATAATAATTGATGGTGAAAATCAGTGGTGGATCTATGATTCGCTTCCTCGTCGGATATCGCCTTGCCGCGCACCGGTAGGGGTAGGGTTTGGTCGCTCGGTCCACGCTCGATGGCTCGACGTATTGCGTTGAGCTTTTTGTTCAACTAAATTCCTTTTTAGAGAACAAGTGCTCAATGAACTAATAAAATGAATTCTTTTGGAATATATAAACACCCTAGATTTTAACGTCTTTCTGTCCGATTCAATTTTAACAACTAATTCATTATTCATATCATAATTCGTGGAAAAAAAAAACAAGGATGAGACGCATGCTGAAATCATGGATTGTCCATTGTCATAATTTAGTAGTTTAACAATGTTGATTTACCAACTGCAACATACATGTTCTTTTTCCTATTTTGAGAATTCATATAACAAAGTGTGCTCTGTGCTGCTTGATTTCTTATTTTGCGAATTCCTTCCACACCACTGTAATAACAGAATTTTAGTATCTAATTCATATAATTTTAGCATCCGATTTTGGACAGAGTACTTACTGTTAAATTTTGACATTGCTTGCTACCGCCGGACGCAGACCCTGCCAGCCTAGGAGCAGAGTCCAGCCGAGCGCCAGCTGCGCTAGGCTAGGGAGCACCGGAGCAAGCAGCAGCGCTGCCTCCGCTAGGGAGGAGCAGCGTCGCCCGCCGCCTGGGAGCAAAGCCGTCGGTGTCCGCGCCCCGTCCTCTGTCGACCGTCGCTCGCCCAGTCGCCCCGCATGGCACCAGCGCCTGTGCCCTACGCCGTCATGCTCACGCACCCGCCGCCTGATCGCCACACCGCACGCTCGCCACGCTGGTGCTGCGCCACGCTCGGCGCTCCGTCACTCGCCAGCCCATCCCGTGCTGCGCGCTCCGTCGGCCGGCCCATGCCAGCTCATTCTATATGACGACAAGAGCAACTGGGAAAAGATAGTCATTTGCGTCGACCACCACTGTGGTGAGAATGATGTCCTTGTACCTCCCGGTGAGAAAAGTGTCATCCATCATGAGCACTGGATGACATAACTTGAAGCCCTCTATGGCCTAGGAGAAAGCCCAAAACACACGGTCCAGTATGAAGTAGTTATGGCCCCCATCGGATCTTCACTTTCAACCTTGTTTATGTACGTGTCGGGGTTTGCTTCGGCAATCTGGTGAACAATTATGGGTACAAGGTTGCACGCCACCTCATATGTTCCGTACATGGCCTCGATAACCATCTGCTTTGCTCGTCGGACCTTGCTACAGCCGGCTGGATAACCACCCAGATTGACGACTTCTGACAACAACATCGGGGGGAGGGGGGCGAACACGTTTTTCGCAACCAGGTGGCTGAGGAGGCTCGCCACATATGCGAAAGTCACATTCCAATGCTACCGCAACGACTCGCTAAGTTATCAAGTGTGGTCGATAACCGCCTTGACCGTAAAGACTGAGCCGAAGAACTTTGCTCAGTGAATTCTGACTTTGGCAGGGCATCCTTCCACTAGGCACTTCACTGTGTAATATCCTGGGTTGGATCGGTACACACGGTTGATGGACAAGGCGTACCGTACTATAGCTTGTTGCATTGTCACCTTTCTAGGGAAGTGCTACGCAACTAAGAGGGTGTCAGCATTAAACCCTCACTGGGACCCTTCTTCTTGTGGCTGTACAAGCGACCGCACTGCGATAGCATCAAGTCTGAATGCTACATAAGGCACCTCCGATGACACAATTCCACCGGTAGGACCACCACCCTGGGGTGCGTTCTCCTCGCTGCCATCCGAGCCTGGGTCGGTGCCCTCATCGGACTCCAACCCAAGAGGTTGATCCGATATATACTCGTGGCAGTTAATGCGGACCGACAATCATAGCTCCGCCCCTTTATTTTGCACAAAATTATACTAGTGTATGTGTGTGCGCGACTATTCTGTTGTATTTCATGGGGTGTTCTTTTTCTTATTTTTCTCTCATCCTTTTCCTTTTTTCTACGTAAATGTTTACAAGGACATACGCTATTTGTTTTACCGAATTTTAGATCTTGAAAAATTAAATCTTTTTTTAGGCCTTCCAGCTGCAGCAGGATAACGGTATACCAATAAAGAGTTGGTTTGATGACCCTACAGACATTGAATTGGTGGAACTACTTCCATTCCTTGTGACCCTCGTTAATGTAGAGGATGTTAGGCCAATAATATCGACAGGATCAGACATTCAGACCAGATGAAGTAGCCAATCGTTGAAGTTTGCTCTCTTCCATTTCAAACCTTCACTATCGAATTCACTCCATTCTCTTGTTTCAAAAAGGAATAAGGTCCATCCTGGATTCGAGCCATTCTTGGGTAACTAGGTGACTAGGTCTAGAATCTACACAGTATTTATGGTATGCTAGCTGGTACAAGTGGTAAGATAGCATAAACCACAGTTACTGCCAGACCTGTATATTCTTCAGTTTCCTGTACTACAGATCTCTGTAGTTTGTACAGAAACTAAAGTATGAAATAAAATTATCTGAATCCAATTATTGTTCATCCAAGCTTATCTACTCTTAGGGCTTGCTTGGATATGGAGAGATTAGACCCAATTATAAGGGATTGAGTCATTTAAGGGTTTTCTTCGGATAGAAGTCAATGCCCTTTTGGATTTTGGAGTAAAACCTGAGACTCGGGGTAGCATTATTATGTTGTGATTTCCTAGGTACTCCAAGTTTCGATTTTTCCAACTTAACCTCGGACATATCGCATAGGTTGCCAACTTTGTACTATTAGCACCGATTGTTTGGGTATACTATGAGAAGCCCAAAATCCAGATTTCTCCAGCTACGAATTGTTGTCGTCTTTTGATTATTAGCGTTGGTGTTCCTATATGTTCCTTTTTATCGTTAATGTTAAGCGCACTGACGTCGGATTGATATTGAGTGGTATATAGGAATGCAACGATTTGTTTGAATTTTGATCTTAGACAGTACAATGATACTGACTACTGCCCTAGCTGAGCAATTGGCTTATCTGCAGAAACAAGAAATTCACTTTGTTCAGGTGATAGCCCCGATCCAGGTAGCTAACCCTCGACGAATTTGAATATCCGGCGACACCAAAAGGAAACAACTGAGAATTCAAATGCTTGTATTTCCCGGGAGAGTGTATTTGCCGTTGTAATTAACATCTTTCCAATGAGGAGTGCCGATTGCCAATATATAGCGAGGACTCTGATAGCGGCATAGCGCCGCCAAGTGACAACTGCATGTAGCTAATCCACACAACGCTGACTCAAGCATCGCGCGCCATGGCACCACCTTCGCCCTTCTCCCTCCTCTTCCTCTTCCTCCTCATCGTCGTAGCCAGCTCCACCGTCTCAGCCGCCGCGGCAGCGGTGTTCCCCAGAGAAGCGCTCCCGACCAAGTCGGGCTACCTCCCCATCCCGCCCGCCAACGCGTCGCTCTACTTCGCTTTCTACGAGGCTACCCAGCCGCTGACCCCGCCGGACTCCACGCCGCTCCTCCTCTGGCTGGAGGGCGGCCCCGGCTGCGCCGGTTTCCTCAGCAACTTCCTCCAGCTGGGCCCCTACCTATTCGTTGCCAGCTCCGACAACTCCAGCTCCCTCTCGCCCAACCCCTTCGCGTGGAACCGCCGCTTCGGGCTCCTCTTCATCGACAGTCCGCTCGGCACCGGCTTCAGCGCCGCGCCATCACGCTCCGCCATCCCCACCGATCAGTCCGTCGTCGCCCAACACATCCTCGCCGCCCTCCAGTCGTTCTTTTCCCTCCAACCGGGCTTCCGCGCCCGCCCGCTCTTCCTCACCGGCGAGAGCTACGCCGGCAAGTCCATCCCCGCCGCCGGCTCGCTCATACTAACCGTGAACCCCACGCTGCCGGAACACCAGAGGATCAACCTGCGCGGCGTGGCCATCGGCAACGGCCTGGTTCACCCCATCACGGAGGTGACCACGCACGCGGACACCGCCTACTTCATGGGATTTATCAACGCGAGGCAGAAGCGGGAGGTCGAGGCGATGCAGGCGGAGGCGGTGGAGCTGACAAGGGCAGAGAGGTGGTGCGAGGCGTCGGACGCGCGGGAGCAGCTGATGACGTGGCTGCAGAACGCCATGGGGCTCCCTACGCTGTTGGACGTGGCGTTGTTGCGGCCTGTCGAGGTCGAGTTCCCCGGGCTGGAGGTGTTCATGAACAAAGCCGAGGTGAAGGCGGCGCTGGGCGCCCGCGGCGACGTAGCGTGGGAGGCGTGCAGCCGAACGGTGGGCGCTGTGCAGCACGAGGACGTGATGAAGAGCGCGAAGCCGGAGGTGGAGGCGCTGCTGCGGCAGTCGACGCGCGTCCTTCTGTACGAGGGAATCCGCGATGTAAGTAACGGGGTGGTGTCCACGGAGGCGTGGCTGCCGGAGATGGAGTGGGACATGCTGGCCGCGTTCCTCGCGGCGGACCGCGCCGTGTGGCGGAGCAGCCAAGGGAGGCTCGCCGGGTACGTGCAGAGGTATGGAGCGCTCGCGCAGGTGGCCGTAAATGGGGCCGGGCACTTCGTGCCGGCGGCTAACGGGCGTGCGGCGCAGGAGATGATCGAGGGCTGGGTGTTGGAGACGGGGCTATTCGGCGGCGGCGGGACGGCATGAGGCAGCAAAGCGCCTTGATCGTACCATTCCGTGGGCACCATTGCAGCGTATAGTATGTGTGTGTGTGTATCTTGTTGATCATTTCCCGATGTATCCACGGTTAAGGTGTCCGACGACGAGTATCCTTGCGTGCTTAATTTAGAGAGCAGTACTAAGTAAAACTAGCCATAAACCTGGTGCAATTGCGTGGACAGATGCTATATACGGTCATGCAAGGTCTAGTATAACTCAGTGTGTGAAAGCAGAGTTTTATTTGTTGTACAACTCGAATTCCTACGATTGAAAGTGTTAAGTGTCGTTGGATCTGTTATACAACTTTACTTGCTCTTTATGTACAATTGATTAATGCGCATCATAATTGATGGTGCAAATCAGTGATGGACCCAGAATTAAATCTTAGGTATGGCGGTATCGCTTCCTCGCCGGATATCGCCTCGCCGCGCATCGGTAGGGTTTGGTCGCTCGGTCCACGCTCGATGGCTTGACGTATTGCGTTGAGCTTTTCCAACTAAACTTTTTTTCAGAGAACAAGTGCTCAATGAACTAATAAAATGAATCTTTTTGGAATATATAAACATCCTAGAATTTAACATCTTTCTATCCTATTCAATTTTAACAACTAATTCATTATTCATATTCATGGAAAAAAAAAGGATGAGACGCATACTGAAATCATGGATTGTCTATTATCATAATTTGGTAGATTAACAATGTTGATTTACCAACTGCAACATACATGTTCTTTTTTCTATTTTGCGAATTCATATGACAAAGTGTGCTCTGTGCTGCTTGATTTCCTATTTTGCGAATTCCTTCCACACCACTGGAATAACATAACTTTAGTATCTAATTCATACAATTTTAGCATCTGATTTTGGATAGAGTACTTATTGTTAAATTTTGACATTGCTTGCTACCGCCGGACGCCGCCCTTGCCAGACCAGGAGCAGAGTCCAGCCGGGTGCCGGGCGCGGTACCACTACTGCGCTAGGCCAGGGAGCACCAGAGCAGGCAGCAACGCCGCTTGCGTTAGGGAGGAGCAGCCGGTAGCGTCGCCCAGCGCTTGGGAGCAGAGCCATCGTTGCCCGCGCCCCGTCCTCCGTCGGCCATCGCTCGCCCAGTCACCCCACCCGGCACCGGCGCCTGCACCCTACGCCGTCACGCTCACGCACCCAGTCGTCCACACCGCACCGCCCGCACCGCCTGGCACCTGCGCCCGCGCTCGGCGCTCCGTCGCTCGCCAGCCCAGCCCGTGCTGCGCGCTTTGTCGGCCGCCCTGTGCCAGCTCATTCCCTACGACGACAAGAGAATATGGGAAAAGATAGTCATTCGCGTTGGCCGCTACTGCGGTGAGAATAATGCTCTTGTAACTCCCAGCGAGGAAAGTGTCATCCATCGTGAGCACGGGACGACAGAACTTGAAGCCCTCTATGGCCTAGAAGAAAACCCAGAACACACGGTCCAGTATGAAGCAGTTATGTCCTCCATCGGGATCTTCACTTTCAACCTTATTTATGTACGTGTTGGGATTTGCTTCGGCAATCTAGTGAATAATTCTCGACACAAGGTTGTACGCCTCACTCGTATGTTTCGTACATGACCTCGATAACCATCTGCTTTGCTCGTCGGACTTTGCTATAGCCGACTGGATAAACAACCAGATTGGCAACTTTTGACAACATCTTGAGGGGGGGGGGCACGTTTTTCGCAACTAGGTGACTGAGGAGGCTTGCCACATATGCGGAAGTCACATTCCAATGCTACTGCAACGACTCGCTAAGCTATCAAGTGCGGTTGATCACCGCCTTGACCGTGAAGACCGAGTCGAATAACTTTGCCCAGTAAGCGCTGACTTTGCCAGGGCATCCCTTGGTAGGTACTTCACTGTGTAATGTCCTGGGTTGAACCGGTACACACGACTGATGGACAAAGCGTCCCGTGCTATAGCTTGCTGCATTGTCGCCTTGCTAGGGAAGTGATGCCCAACTAAGAGGGTGTCAACATTAAACCCCTACTAGAACCCTTCTTCTTGTGGCTGTACGAGCGATCGCACTGCGATAGCATCAAGTCTGAATACCAAGTAAGGCACCTCCGATGACCCAATTCCGCCAGTAGGACCACCACCCTAGGGTGCGTCCTCCTCGCTGCCATCCGAGCCTGGGTTGGTGTCCTCATCGGACTCCGACTTGAGAGACTGGTCCGGTAGATACTCGTGACAGTCAATACGGACCGACCACCATAGTCCCGCTCTCTCATTTTGCACAAAATTATACAGTGTATGTGAGTGTGCGACTATTCTGTTGTATTTCTTCGGGTGTTCTTTTTCTTATTTTTCTATCCTCCTTTTCCTTTTTTTTCTACGTAAATGTTTACAAGGACATACGCTATTTGTTTTACCGAATTTTAGACCTTGAAAAATTAAATCTTTTTTTAGGCCTTCCAGCTGCAGCAGGATAACGGTATACCAATAAAGAGTTGGTTTGATGACCCTACAGACATTGAATTGGTGGAACTACTTCCATTCCTTGTGACCCTCGTTAATGTAGAGGATGCTAGGCCAATAATATCGACAGGATCAGACATTCAGACCAGATGAAGTAGCCAATCGTTGAAGTTTGCTCTCTTCCATTTCAAACCTTCACTATCGAATTCACTCCATTCTCTTGTTTCAAAAAGGAATAAAGTCCATCCTGGATTCGAGCCATTCTTGGGTAACTAGGTGACTAGGTGTAGAACCTACACAGTATCTTACCTATTATTAAGCCAGAAGGAATTGGAGGCCTCTCCTTGATGCCGTACATTAAGTCCTCGTATCATATCTTCGCGCGTCCCCTTTTTTCCTGTTCGCGCGCTCGACGATATGCGCGGGAAGGCCTAGCCGGTCTCCCGGTCGTTTGGCGCATGTGTCAGTTATCGCGCCGGTGATTGCCGGTCTCGGTCGTTTCCATCTCGCTGGTCCTCAGGCATTAATTGCTAGAGCTGTTTGCTGCTGCCAACGTTTCTTCACTTTCCCAGTCTCTATCTCGATCTCCGCCTCGCGCCTAGGTTCTTCCCCTCCCAATCTCCGTCTCCATCTCCGCCCCTCACGCCGGTGGCTTCCCCTCCCAGTCTCCAGCTCTAGCTCCGCCCCTAGTTTATGGTATGCTAGCTGGTACAAGTGGTAAGATAGCATAAACCACAGTTACTGCCAGACCTGTATATTCTTCAGTTTCCTGTACTACAGATCTCTGTAGTTTGTACAGAAACTAAAGTATGAAATAAAATTATCTGAATCCAATTATTGTTTATCCAAGCTTATCTACTCTTAGGGCTTGCTTGAACATGGAGAGATTAGACCCAATTATAAGGGATTGAGTCATTTAAGGGTTTTCTTCGGATAGAAGTCAATGCCCTTTTGGATTTTGGAGTAAAACCTGAGACTCGGGGTAGCATTATTATGTTGTGATTTCCTAGGTACTCCAAGTTTCGATTTTTCCAACTTAACCTCGGACATATCGCATAGGTTGCCAACTTTGTACTATTAGCACCGATTGTTTGGGTATACTATGAGAAGCCCAAAATCCAGATTTCTCCAGCTACGAATTGTTGTCGTCTTTTGATTATTAGCGTTGGTGTTCCTATATGTTCCTTTTTATCGTTAATGTTAAGCGCACTGACGTCGGATTGATATTGAGTGGTATACAGGAATGCAACGATTTGTTTGAATTTTGATCTTAGACAGTACAATGACACTGACTACTGCCCTAGCTGAGCAATTGGCTTATCTGCAGAAACAAGAAATTCACTCTGTTCAGGTGATAGACCCGATCCAGGTAGATAACCCTCGACGAACTCGACTGCTCTAGCTGAGCAATTGGCTTATCTGCAGAAACAAGAAATTCACTTTGTTCAGGTGATAGCCCCGATCCAGGTAGCTAACCCTCGACGAATTCGACTATCCGGCGACACCAAAAGGAAACAACTGAGAATTCAAATGCTTTTATTTCCCGGGAGAGTGTGTTTTCCGTTGTAATTAACATCTTTCCAACGAGCACACAGATTGAATCTTTATCTACCCAAACCACAAGAACAAAAATCCTTATTGAAACCCCACAATTCCTTGGTTAGGCGCTCGCCAATCCGCCAATCTTGCGCGTCAGTCCGGAGGATGGCCGGCACCAGGCTGCGCGCGTCATGCCGTTCCCACCGCCTCCGAACAGCCCAGCCTGCAGCACCCAATTCTCGATCATCTCCTGCGCCGCGCGCCCGTTGTCCGCGGGCACGAGGTGCCCGGCGCCGTAGACCACCACGTGCGAGAGCGCGCCCGAGCGCTGCACGTACCCGGCGAGCTCCTCTTGGCCGCCGATCCGCCACACGGCGCGGTCGGCCTCGAGGAAGGCGCGCAGGCCGCCCCACTCCAGCTCCCGCATCCACGCCTCCGTGGACACCACCCCGTCCCTCAGGTCGCGGATGCCCTGGTACAGCAGCACGCGCGTCCCCCGCAGCAGCGCCTCCACCTCCGGCTTCACGCTCTTCATCACGTCCTCGTGCATCGCCGCGTCCACCGCGCCGCTGCACTCCTCCCACTCCACGTCCCCGCGCGCGCCCAGCGCCGCCTTCACCTCCGCCCGATTCACGAACTCCCCCACGGGGCCCGTCTCGTACGGCCGCTGCTTCGCCGCGTCGAACAGCGTCGCCAGACTCGTCACGTTCTGCAGCCACGACAGCACGCGCCCCCTCGCGTCCGCCGCCTCGCGCCACCTCCCCGCGTTGGTCAGCTCCACCGCCTCCATCTGCAGCGCCTCGAGCTCTCGCTTCTGCCTTGCGTTGATCAGACCCATGAAGTAGGCCGAGTCCGCGTGCGTGGCCACCTGCGCGACGGGGTGCGTCAGCCCGTTGCCGATGGCCACGCCGCAGAGGTTGACCCGCAGCTGCTTAGGGAGCGTGGGGTTCACGGCCAGAATGTACGAGCCCGCCGCGGGGATGTACTTGCCGGCGTAGCTCTCACCGGTGAGGAAGAAGGGGCGGGCGCGGAAGCTTAGGTGGAGGGAGAAGAACGACTGGAGGGCGGCGAGGATGTGCGCGGAGACGACGGACTGGTTGGTGGGGATGGCGGCGGGTGAAGGCGCGGCGCTGAAGCCGGTGCCGAGCGGGCTGTCGATGAAGAGGAGACCAAACCGGCGGTTCCACGCGAAGGGGTTGGGCGAGAGGGAGAGGGAGTCAGGGTTGACGAAGTAAGGGCCGAGCTCGAAGAAGTTTCCCGTGAGACCGGAGCAGCCGGGGCCGCCCTGCAGCCAGAGGAGGAGCGGCGTGGAGGCCGGCGGCGTGAGCGGGTGGGTGGCCTCGTAGAAGGCGAAGAAGAGGGAGGCGTTGGCCGCCTGCGGGATGGGGAGGTAGCCCGACATGGTCGGCAAGGCTTCTTTGGGGAACACTACTGCCGACGCGGCTGAGAGCGAGACTGTGGTGGCGAGGACGGCGATGCGGAGGACGGCGAGGGGAAGCGGTGGAGCCATTGGACTAGCTTAGCCGCTAGTCCGCTTGGGATAGGATGCGGTCCGTGTCAGTGTTTTGTGGACTGTGATGGTAGTTGTTGTATGCACCTACGATGGGTTGGTGAAGTATTTAATAAAGAGAAATTGCACCGTATGATTCTCAAACTTGCCGGGCCATGTTACTTAGTTCTCTCGAGTAGTATTTTATTGTCTCAACCCCGCTAAACCCGTGAGGGTGTTTCATTTAGCTCTCTAAATATACGTTCAAGCGAAGTTCGTCACATACGATGTCAATGACTTTGACCCCTCCGAGTTCAGTAGAGTCGTTGCCGCCTCATTCCGGCCGTGTTCACCGTTTTCGTCATTTCACGTCGACAAAAACAGATTCTTTGAGCCTGAAAACGCACCGTGCTCGCGTCTTCGCCAGAATTCAACCGTTGCAGCTTGTCGCCGTCCTCACCCTCGCCTCCTGTGAGTCGATCGTGAGAGAGAGAAATGCATTTCCAGTGACAGAGTAGCGGCCACTCACCTTACACGAAGTTCATTTGGCTGTTTGCTAACAGAAAAGGCTGAGATGGCGAATCACCATGAGAGAGAGAGAGAGAGAGAGAGAGAGAGAGAAGTATCGTGCCCCTACTCTGGCACCGGCAATGCATCTCTCTCTTTCACGACTGACTCAAAGGAGGCAAGGGAGAGGGCAACGACAAGGTGCGACGGTGGAGCTCCGGCGAAGATGCGAACACGGTGCGTTCTCAGGCTTGAAGAATCCGTTTTTATCGGCGTAAGATGACGGGGACGATGAACACGGCCGAAACAGGGCGGCGACGAGTCCACCAGACTTAGAGGGGACGAAGTCGTCGACATCGCATCTGACGAACTTCCCTTCAACGTAAGTTTAGGGAGCTAAGTGCCACAACATCGCAAGTTTAGGGGACTGAGAAAGTAAAATACAAGTTCACGGAGCTAAGTGGCACAACCTCGCAAGTTCAGAGACATACAGTGCAATTTTCTCTTTAAGAAAAGAGTAACTAGTGACTGGACGCAACATCCGTAGACAATATGTTCAACTATTTTAATACATGTGCGCAACAAAATACACAAAATAACCATACAATAACAAGGAAAAAGATTGGGAAAAATGTCATATTCTCACTGAAATTGCATGGAACTATCAGTATAAAACCTAGTTGCACTTTAAAACTAATTCAAATATCCCAATTAAACAAATTTCGATATTACAACATTACAATATTCAAAAATAATAGTGGCAAAATCCAAAAGTAATCGTTGCAACATCAATACTTATGAAAATTTTAATTTCATGTGTGCAACAATCGGCGATAATAGTTGCAACATCGAGAATTTCTTGAAGAAAAAATTACCATTCCAAGAAATTGTTGCAAAAATTATGGAATATCATTATAGGATAAAAAATCAACCATTGCAACAAAAAAAACTTATAAATGCAACAAATACATAACACGAGCTGCAAGAATCCATCAGAACCTCCCAAAACTGTTGAGCTAGAGAAGCGCGAGCCTTACAGAGCAGAGCAACCCAAATAGCAGAGGTGGAGTGGGGGGAGGAGAGGGGAGGGGATGGGATGGGGCGCTGACCTGGGGATCAGAGAGGTCCAACTCACCGATGAGGCCGCTCGGTGAGCGGCTGAGCAATCAGGGCTCTCTGGAGGCAGTCACGACTACGAAGCCGGTGCCCCTCGCGCGAGATCTGGTGGGGATGAAGCGTGAATAGCCCAGGCATGGCCGCTGGTCGCTTTTGCTTTTTTGGTTGGTGCATGCAATAATGAAGGCAAGTAGTAGGTAGGGATGGGAGAACAAACAAACAGACTTGTGCACAAGTAGGTAGATGGAGATAAGATATGTAAGGATGAAACCAGTGGTTGGCGAGGCGTTCATTGCTACTCAAGCCATTGGACGCACGAGCCAAATCATTACCCATTTGAGAATGTATATGTTATGGAAATTGATACAGGCCGGGCATCCAATGGAGGGTGAAAAAAATCGGACGTTACCGCTCGTCAGTCGTCACAGCTCACAACACGAATTGACTCTTCGGACTCACGTCCTTAGCACCACATGTCACAACTAACACCACACAATCATCTTATCTATCTCCAGCTCCCATCCGGGCAAGTGTAATTTCGTTTGTATTCAACACTTCTGTGGTTCTCTCACCCTCCTTTGTCTCTCTGGCCACACCCGCACATGGCCACGACTGGACAAGAGCTAAGCACTCCTCCATGCTTCTCTCTCTAGCTCCTCATCGGACGCTTCACTCCAAAACTGCACATCCATCTCTGGAAAAATGCAAGCCCTTCTCTCTCCCCTGCTTCTCCTCATCTCCCTAGACTCTTCACTCCCACCTCATTCCTTCCCCAAATACACCAATCAAATACCAAAATCAAGTCTTGCATGTATGATTTTTTGATTCCCCAACCTTGAATCTACCCAGGCATCCACTCATTTTAGACATGCATGAGGACTTGAAGAGTTTAGAATTGGTAGAGAGAAAGAGAAGTATAGTGGTTGGGACATCACGTAAGCCTTCCCATTGCTCCTTCAGCTCCTTTCCCATGTTGTCCTTTGCTCTGGCAAGGGCGCCACTGAAGCCACACCTCCCTACCTCCATCTCTCTCTCTCTCGCCCTTAGGTTCCACACTCGCACGACTATGAAATCTCCGATCGATCTAGCACCGGTAGAACTCGTTCCTGGAAACGACGATCCCCCGCACATGACAAACTCGGTAGTGGCCCGGTCGTGGTCGGGGACGACAAGGATGTGGTGCTGGGACCGCTAGATCCAGCCAGCGACGAGGTGATGGTATGGGTTGGTCACCTCCTCCTTTGAGCCCATATAAAATGTTGGCATCAATAAGTCAAGTTGTTATAGTGGTTATTTCCGAATGTTGTAGCACTCTCTCTAAATTGTTGGGATTGTTTATATAGTTCCCTAGTTCTTCTTCAAAGTGAAGTAGGAATTATACTCTAAAGAGCAGGAGTCCTAATCCCATTAGGATTCATCTTGATTTTCTTATAGTACACCTCTCCAAGTCCTAATATATTAGGATATGAGTCACCATACTCAGCAATCTACATCTTGACTATTATCCGTTGAAGTCACTGCGCTCCTTCAAAATCTCACTCCAAGTCGACTCCTTTTTGTTCCCCCTTTTTTTGTTTTTTTCCTCCACATTGAGAGTGTGAAAGATCTAGACCTGCCATTATGTATTTTAGGGGATTTGAAGAATCTAAACTCTTATGTATTAATGGAGTTTTTGTGATTATTGATAAATCTATTTATGAGACTAACACTCTTATCAATATACAAATTGTTTAGTCTCGGCTTGGACATAAAAGCAAAAGTCCAAACAGTCTCAGCTCGGATAAAAAGGTGAAAATCAAATGAGGTATGCATTCCAAATGATAAATCTATTTATGAGACTAACACTTCTATTGACATATCATGTTTAGTCTCAGCTTGGAGATAAAAGGGAAAATCCAAACAGGTATGTTCATATTGATAAACCTATTTGTGAGACTAACTCTTCTATATTGCTATATCTCATGGTTAGTCTCAGTTGGATTTAAAGATCAAAGAGGTATGCATTCGACATCCGTTTATTATATCTTGTTGCATTCATCGGATCTAAAATATAGGGTAAACTCCACCAAAAGAATTAACTTAGATATGTGCATATGTTTTCATTACACATTTGTGTATGCACACATTTAGGGGGGGGGTTCATTCTATAATTTGTGGTTTCATTAGTATTGATCCATATTCTTTTGTCCACATATATTAAGGATCTTTACTGAGAAACATATCCTTGAATATAGTTAACTTATGTAGTTAATATATTCATATGGGTATATGTAACTTGTGTAGCTCATATATACTCATATCCCTGAATATATACAACTTGTGTAGTTTGTATATATCCATATGAGCATATGAGACTTGCGTAGTTCATATATACTCATATATCCTTTGAGTGTATATATATATATATATATATATATATATATATATATATATAACTTGTGTAGTTTATATATACTCATACCAATTACATTTAATTATCTGTAATTGTGTTGGTTGTCATCAATTACTAAAGAAGGAAAGATTGTGGTATCTTGTCCCACCATTATGAATGGTATGAGTGGTAATTAATGAAAATCACCTTGTAGACCTAACTTTTTCCATGAGTTGGATGAATAGGTTATGATTTAGGTGGTTGAAGACTTTAGAGGACATCATAAGCTGATTGTCATCAAGTCAAGATTCTTGAAGAAGAAGAAATCATCATGTGTTGATGATATTGATTTAAAGAACTTGGAGTAAAGAATGCATCATAAGTTGATGCATATCAAGTTCAAGAAGAGAAGATGATCATGAGTTGATCATCAAGTCAAGAAAGATCCATCATGTGTTGATGAAGGTCAAGTGAAGAATGCATTATGAATTGATGCATGTCAAGACTTGAAATGCAAGATGTCATCATATAATAGACATTAAGTAAATGACCCGGACTTGAAGTGAAGATGTGCATCATCAAGCTTCAAGAGATGTGCAAGGCAAAGGTAAGACTAGCTAGGGCTAAGGATTTGTTCCTAGTCTTTTACCAGTCTCGGTGTTTGGTTGAAAGACTGGATTGCTAGTATAGGTTGCCGTACTATTAAGAGAGGTTTTAATTAGTAACTTGAGTTAGTCATGTGTTGATAGCTCATTGAGGTTGCTCTAGCTCAACTTAACATGTTGTCAATATTTGCGAATGTGTTTTGCAAATAGTTGTGACTCACAGATAATCCTTGTAGCATGTGACTTTAGTCTGCAAATGTGTTTTGCAAACAGCTTAAAGTCCATGTACCTTATTCCTTGTGGTATGATTCTAAAAGTGTGCAAATGTGTTTTGCAACTTGTTGAGAATCTTGCCTTCTTATCCTTTGTGCATCTGGCATCATATTGCAAATGTGTTTTGCAATTGAGTTGTTTTGTGGAAAGCCAGTTTATGCTTGCCTTCTGTTTTGCGGTAATACCGGCATGTGTTGCGCAGTACTACCGCTGTGCGGTATGACCGGTGGTTCCTTGGAGGAACTACCGTACCTGTTGAGCATGTGTTGCTCTGACGAAGTGCGGTAGTACCGGTGGCCCTGAAGCGGAACTACCGCATCGTTGGTTGAACCAGCCTTTGTGGCGGTACGTGTTTTCCAGAGAGGCATTTGTTGCTCTCTTGGAAGCACGGTAATACCGGTGCTCTGTGCGCGGTATGACCGGACTAGCGGAACTACCGTTCATATGCCAGCGGTACGTAATTTGCAGAACGCATGTTTTTCTTGCCCTTAGCTGAAATGTTGAGCATGTGTTGCTCCTTCAGTTTTGCGGTAATGTGGCTAGAAGGCAAACTCTAAGTGCATGTGTTGCCTTAGGCAGTGAACTTAGTGTTCACTTGAGTTTAGACACTTGATTGGTTTAAGTGAAAGTCTAAGACTTGTTACTCTTGGTGTTTGCCGACACCTAGACGGCGTGAAGACGTCGTGGTCAGGTGATCTTCTCAAGTGAAGCTTGTGAGAAAGCCCTGTAGTTGTGAGTGACTTGGTGCTCGCCATCTCCGGAGTGGAGTAAGAGCAACCCTAGTGACGTGAGGTATTGGTTACCTCAAAGGCGGGTGCTCAATTTGTAGAGCCGGTCCAATTGGTTGGGCTTACCTCAACGTGGATTAGGAGAGACTGGCAACTCTCCGATCACCACGGTAAAACATCGACGTGTCTTTGTGGTGTGATCTCTTTGCTCTACTATTGCATTTACGTTCATTGTGTATGAATGCTTGCCTTACATTGTGCAATTTATATACCTTGTATTAAATTATTTATTCACTATATAAGAGTGTAATAGTATCATATTCATTGCTTAAATCGAATTGCTAACAAGTCCATGCTTAATTGATTTTTATCAATAAACTTGTTTTGTTGGTGCACTTAGTTGAACCTAGTTGATTTATGCTTTATTTGTGCAAAACCATATTGTTATAAGGTTTCGTATTAGAAATCGGTTTTAGCGCATAGAAGATTTAAAACGCCTATTCACCCCCCTCTAGTCGGCCTCCTCGATCATACAGAGTGCCCTTGCCACAGAGGCTCATGTACATCACCGCAATGTGCGTGTCGGTATCTTGGCTTGGCCACTTGGACATTCCACTTGAGAGCTCTTCCCTTGTGTAGTTTGGTTAACCGCACCTATTGTTCCTACAACTCTCTGTGCCATAGGCTTTTACCAATTATTGGTGAAATCAGATAAGGTAGCACTCGCAAAACACACACACACGAGTGAGGGAGACGAACTCACGGGGAGGAAGAACACGCGAAGTTTTTATGTAGCACTACAACTGCCTAGCGCAACTTTTCTTCTCTCTATTATTCTCTCATGGAATAGAAACCTGCAACAACAATATAAAGACTCACGCATACTCAATCAACTACATGCAGCCATGCAAGATTTCATGGCCGAACTAATGCATGCAAACAACTAATCCACCATGATAATGATCCATTAATCCACTAACACAGGACTAATGCAAAACACTAACTCATGCGCCCACTAACAATCTTGATTATTCCTAGCAGCCGAGCGGGTTGTCAATGAAGAGGAGACCAAACTGGCGGTTCCACGCGAAGGGGTTGGGCGAAAGGGAGCTGTGGTTGCCGTCGGTAGAGCGGTGAAGAGAGTAGGGGCCAAGCTGGGGGAAGTTGCGGAGTTGGACGGAGCAGCCGGGGGGCCGTCCTCGGGCCAGAGAAGGGGCGGCGTGGAGGCCGGCGTGGTGAGCGGGTGGGCGACCATGTAGAAGGCAAAGAAGAGCGAGGCGTTGGTGGGCGGGATGGGGAGGTAGGCCGACTTGGTCGGAAGGGCTTCTCCGGGGAACACCACTGCCACCACGGTTGAGAGAGAGACGATGATGGCAAGGACAACAACGACGAGGAGTAGGACGAGCGAGGGGAGGTGCCATGGATCGATGCGTGATGGCTGTCGCGACTTCGGCGTTTTGTTACGACTGAGCGTTGTCTAGAGTCTGGAATGGTACTGGCTGGCAGACACTCTCAGTACCTTCGATATTGATTTTTTATAAAATAATATTAATTTAAAAGATATTATAAAAATAAAATAGTCAAAATAAAAAATCACAAAACTAGGCGCTTGTTGCCAATTGGAATGATGACAGGGGCCTATGTGAGGACCCCAGTTTATTTGGCTTGTAATGCTTAACCAACCACCTGGTCCTAGCAGCACAAATCAAATAAACTGATCCTCGAGATATGTATACTTCCTGAAAGCAAGATACACACCTCGGTACAAAATTAGACATCAACTCCATTCCAAACATAGAGTCCAAACACCGGACTACCAAACGGAAGATAAACAAATAGTAGAGTTATTACGCATAAGGGCCGATGTGCCAAGATACACAAATAAACAAGAACGATAGAGGAAGCAAAAGTGCCATAAGATGGCTATAAACAAAGCCAATCAGCGTGCCTTCAACCCACAAGGCATCTGACCGGACCGCCAAGTCTAGTCGCCCACGAAACGGCAACACGACTCACGTAAGTGAGGCCCTTGGGGCTCACCTTCTTCCTCCGCAACAAAAACATTAAGCAAAGCACCGAGTACAAAGATTGTCTTTGTACCCGCAAGACTCGACGTGTGAACTAGCGGCACTGCCCATAAGCTACATGCGAGCTTATTTGGTGGAGGCCATATGTTTCATTTGCATAAAGCCAATTTTCATTTGCAATAAGGTAATACTGCTTTTAAAGGCAAGTTTGCAATTCATTTTAAGATTGAAATAACAAGAAAGATAATAATAACAAAAGCGAAAGATAAACAACCTAGAAGTGACTATCCCGATAGTCACCATTAACAATAGCACGAATCCCATTCGCACCACCCATCAAGTTTTAATTTAAATGTTGTAGTCTAACTCTTGAAAAGCTTACCCAAGCGTGTCCATCACCTAGACGAGGCTATTCGAATAGTTTTTAACCCCGCAGGGTGTACCATCTGCACCACACTTGCACCGCCTTTAAGCCAAAGCACACTAGAAGGTATGTCGGCACAGCTAAGTCCTACGAGACTTTTTCCAATATTGTGTATTAACTACGAGCCGCTCGTATGGATAGAAATCCATACGCTTACATGGTAAAGCCGAAAAGACAACTACCCACTCAGGATAAAGCTTTTCGGACAACTACCATGCTCCCACCGCCATCCCTCCTGCGACCCCCTGCGACCCGGAGCCAATACACGCCAAAGTACTAGGTCAAGAGAGGTCCCATATACTCTAGTGTGGTTAGCGCGAAATGCCTGGATAAAAATTCACTCACAAGATGTTCGGTCCTTAATTGACCCGGGCACCTTTCCAGTCACACCCAAAAGATCACACCAATCTTACCATTGTGCCCGCGTCTAAATCATTTTTGTTTTCATTTTTAGTTTTGCAATTAAACATAGCGTAAATGCTGAAATATAAAGTTATAGAAAGTTTTGTGTGATCAAGGTTACCGACTAAGTCGATAACCGCCCATTTCTACCGATACTAAGCATGTCTAAGCAATTTGACCGGATCTACTAAGTGACAAGAGATCATCCAATGACCTCTAATCACAAAGAAATAACCTAGGCTCGTGTAGTAGAGATCAATATTTTGTCTACAGGATATGCAACTACGGATTTAACTAATCAATTTAACACAAATTAAGCAATGCATACATACAAATTAAACAAAATATTAGATTTTAAAATATCGATTATTATGATCAAACCGCTTGTTCTGTCTTTGTTGCTCAAGTTGTTGCGGAGGATCGTTCTCGGGGTTGCCGCAAATATCGAATCCTAACGATTGAACAAAACAGCGAATAAGAACGAATAACACCGGCAAAACTCAATAATCAAACACAAACACCAATTTATACACAGAGGCTAGACTATCACAAAAGAATGACAGATACTGCTACAGAGACCCACTCACTTATTTATCAGGCTAACCACAAAATCACTCTTCTTATATGATTTAAACATTGGACAGACTTTGATGGTGATTGTGTGCACATCTATTATTTAATCATCAAGTTAACACATCAAAACGACTAGCTACACTAAAACAACCCTTAACAGTTGAGAGAACAAACCCTGAAAGAAGCTATTGAAAACACTAACTAGTCAAGTATCCAACTATGAGATGCTAAACAAAGTTCTAAATAAGTTTGGGCTTTAATAAAATTCAGCTACTAACACACCTAAGCAACATGCCAACATTTTGTAAGGTTAACACAATTCAGCATGCTATTACACCAAATCTTACTGCACTGATAAATCAAGAGTACAGAGACAATAAAATGAACAGCTAACTATCCCTTATGATTAAACATGACAACAAGAGCTTTGAAATTTAAAGATACTAACTAATCGATTTCAAAGCAACCACCACAACAAAAGGAAGCCAACTAGCACTAAACAAGAATTCAAAGCATAAGCATGAAATTAGAATTTAGCCACTGACAACAGAACCGACAACAGGTGACAAATTCAGAGAACACACTAAAACACTTCCAAACTTCCAATCCCAACTTTTAATCAAGCATGAGAGTGAACTGAAGAACATTCCTAATCATGATTAGAGACTAAAGAACTGGTTTTGAAGGAGTGGGCCCCACTGTCAGACAGACAGAGAGGAGCACAACAGAAGAACAGAGAGGCTCGGGCGGCTCGACTCAAATCGCCGCCGCGAAGGAGTGGTGGCGCGGCCCGCGACGCCAAAATGGGTCGCCTGCAGGTTGCCGGGCTAAGGGTGGTCGCGGGGCAGCTGGAGATGCACAGAGGTGGCGCGGCGACGGAACACGGCGGCCGGCAGTGGGGGTGACAAGGTGTGGCTACACCAGGAGAGGTAGACAACAAGAATTAGCGCGCGCATGGGCATCAGTGAGTTACCAGGAACTCACCGGTGTGCTTGGCGACGACGGAGAGGCACCGGAGTGGCTCGGCGACGAGAGCCCGCGGCGGCGCAAGGCGGTCAACGGTGACAGGAGCCTGGGGTGAACTAGAGGACGAGTGAGAGAGTGGAGAAGAAAGGTGGAGTCCAGGTGATGCTCACCAAGCAAGGAATCGAGTTGGAGCTCACCAGAGAAGACCCGGCATGAAAGGGCGGTTTCGGCCGGACTTGGAGAAGAAAGTCCACGCGCAGCTCCACGCACGATGAAACCCGAAATTCCTTGAGGGTTTACTTCCGTGGATGTGGAACACGCCGTGACGCGGTCGGCCGTGCTCGGAGATCACCGGGCAGCGAGAACGCCGAGGCGTCGCGGCGGCGCCACGGCTCCGGAGCTCGGAGAAGAAAGGCAATGGAGACGAAACGAGGTAGGGAAACCTTTGGAGGGTTTTGTAGGAGCAAAGCGAGGCAGCGAGGTGAGGCGTGGGCGGTGCAAAGACCGGTGAGGCGAGGTGGCGCGTGCATGCAGCGGCGAGCCGGCGAGAGCGCGAGCGGCGAGCGCGCTACTGGAGTTGGCGAAGTGGCGTGGCGGAAATGACCGGCAGGATGGCCCACAAGTCGCCGAAGAAACGAGCGGCGCGAGCCGAGTTGTGCGGCGCAAACCGGTGGTTCGACTCGATCGGAAGATGCCGACCGCTCGATCGCTAATGGACTACCGAGATCGGTGTATGCATTCGGACAGTCGGTTGCGACGCGACGTGGATCATTCGATCTTCATCGGACGGTCACGATTGATTGGACTCGGGCGGTGCGATTAGTTGACGCGACCGAGTCCATTAGTGCGGTCGGACTCGAGCCCAAGTGTGGTTCGGGCCCGACAAACAGTGTTTTCAGAATTCGATTTAGAAGACAGAGAAGTTTTGGAAAATTTTTAGAGATAGCTCCAGGGCTCCAAAAATTTCGAATTTTTTATGGAAGCTAACTGGAATAGAGGACCACCTTGTGAAATTTTTCCAGGAGTTTTTATGCACCAGATTTCTCCCAATAAAATTCACAAGCTGCTGCCTAAGGGTTTGACCAGATTTCTAAACTGGTTTGACTTGGGCATTTGAAATAGCAACTAAAATCTAAAAATTGTGAAATAATTCAGGGAGGTAGATAGGATGATCAAGATGCTAGGAAAAATAATTTCAGAGGATGATCACAAGTTTAAAAGCTAAGAATTTGCTGACAACAATTTCCATTCACAAGAATTTAATTCTAGAAAATGGAAATTGCTAGGGAAAATTTGGAAATCTTCCAAATGATTTGATGAGACAACAAAAGTTTTTATTTCTCCTCAAAATTTTACATTTGAAATATAAACCCTAAGTTGGGGTTGTTACAGCCTAGCCACTGGCGACAGGGATCCTTAATTTTTTAATTTTAAAATTTAGGAAACCATCATTTTTTAATTCATCTCCACTCCTTTTGTACAGAGTATTTTCGAGCAAATAGTTTGTCGACAAATCACACTGATATTATATAACATTCAGCGCAACATCATAACATCTTTTGTCGATAAATAAAAATTGCTATTGACTATTTTC
Source organism: Ampelocalamus luodianensis (assembly GCA_036346255.1). NCBI lineage: Eukaryota > Viridiplantae > Streptophyta > Magnoliopsida > Poales > Poaceae > Ampelocalamus > Ampelocalamus luodianensis. The sequence goes on from CM070626.1 coordinate 1,288,906, forward strand.
TAGCATAATTTTTGTCGACAAATCACAATGACATTACATAACATTCAGCACAACATTATAACATCTTTTGTTAGTAAATTACAACGTCATAACACCTAGTTGTTTTACAAATCAAAGTGATATAACAAAGCATTGGACACCACATATTTCAACTGGATGAACCTTTCCTGTAGCCGCGACCTCAACGTCCCCCGTGTGGACCGTCTCGAGTTGGGCGGTCGGATGGGGCCCCCACAGCGACGTCTCTAGTGCCAATGTCTCCTTCCACCCTTTGTCCTGAGGATTTCTCGTATGGTATTTCTTAAAGGTGTGTTCAGACTCCCTGCAAATGGAGCATTTCTTCGTACGACGCCCGCCTTCTGCTTTATCCATATCATTCCCGATGCGTCATACCTGTCGTCGGCCAACCTTCCCCTTCGGTCTATCAATGTCCGCGGCCCAAATAAGTTGGTCTCAAGTCGGATGACCAGTGAAATGGTCAACTACGATGTAACCATATATCTCCACACTCCAGGTTTGCACCAACTCCTCCTTGTTGAAATAGTCAGAGAGATACCGACTGGGATTCTGCACTACCGTAGAATATGCGGCCATGACATGGGAGCAGGGTCTATGCAGAAGAAGGGGCTTGTTGAAGTGCATACTCAACTAGCGTGGCGTAGCATGCACTCGAGGGTGATCCTCTCACGGTTCGTCCCGTGTCGTCCTTTATCCTTACACATTATCTCAAAACGAAGCTCCCTTGTGCCTATCTTAAATGCCCAGTGCGTCTCACCCTTCTTGCTCCCTCCTCCATGTACTTGGTGATTATGACGGAGTAGAGTACTCTATCATTTGCCATGACGAGCGTCGCATTGTTGCTTCTATCAACAAAGTAATTTATGGTACCGCGAAGAATTACCTCCATAATACCAACCAAAGGGAGGCACATTGCACCGTGCATGACCTAGTTGTGTACCTCGATTAGATTGGTTGTCGTGATATCATATCGAGCACCACCCCTATCATGTAGCAGCGACCACTTCTCCTTAGGCTCGTGCTCAATCCAGTTCGAGAAGTATTTCACCTGCGTCACCGTCTTCCTTGTCACACTAGGACCATATGTGGGTAGCTGTGGCAATACTTCGGGGGCCTAGTCAACGCTTGGGGTGGCCCTTTTTGCTGCCTCCCTTCTGTACGTCTGGGTTCACTCATCCAGAATCTTCCAGTGTGCTTCAAACTTTCGCAACTGGTTCTGGTTGCATAGCCGCTTGAATAGGTTCATCAAATCCTTGTTGCGGAACTGCTTGTAGAAGTTTGCACCCAAGTGCCTCATGCACCACCTGCTCCGCAGATCCGCCTATGGAAGTGGTTCGTTCTCTACTTGTTGTAGCTGAGTTATTGCACTCAGCAGGGCCGCATGCCGATCATGTATGACGCATACATTTGGACAACCCTGTACAACAGAAATCCTTAAATTCCTTAGGAATCACAACCAGTTGTCCGTGTTCTCGCTTTGAACAAAAACGAATGCCATAGGAAGAACTTGATTGTTCCAATCCGTCGCTATTACAGTCAGTATCTGGCCCTTGTGCTTGCTAGTCAGGATTGTGCCATCCGCGCACAAGATTGGACGGCAGTACCGGAATGCATTGATGCATAAACCAAAGGCGAAGAATGTTCGCTGCAGTACCCTCTTATTGGTCTACTTCGGATGCGTGGAATCTTAAAAATCAACATGAGTACCGGGATTCCTGTCTTGTATGACTTAGAGTAGCTCGGGGAGGTTGTGGTAAGAGCCATCGAACGCACCGAATCTTGATTCCAACGCCTTTTGTTTTGCCCTCCACGCCTTAGCATAGCTGATTGTGTACTGAAACATTGCCTCAATCGTCTGAATGATGGACCGTGACTCAAAATCTAGATTATCCATGATCTCACAGTACATGAGGTTGGCGATGAAGGATTTTTTTTAAAAATAATCTTTTTTTATTCCGAAATACAGTAATATACCTATGTTTTTTATTTTACAGAAATAATCCTCTGCCGCTCAACCGTTGGGCGACTTTAGAGTGTACAAGTCGCCCAATGGTTGAGCGACAGAGGATTATTTCTGTAAAATAAAAATCAAAGGTATATTACTGTATTTCGGAATAAAAAAGGATTATTTTTTAAAAAAAAATCGGCAATGAAGTCTGATGACAGGTTCCTGTGGGACTGCACTGACTCAGCGGCGACACATGTATGAGTGACCACTATAGAGCATTTCTAGTAGGTGTCCCACTTAAACTGAAATGCGTGCACTCGACAAGGGCATCTATCTACGTCGCATTTCACGTCGTAGCATCTTGGGTTAGACTTCACGACTATGAATGTACGCCGCACCGACAAGGTCCAGAATTTGACCGCCTCCTGCACGACCTTCTTGCATTTGTACATAGCTCCTTATCTGACCTTGCTCTAGTCGTACTCCCATGGCATACAGGAGTCTTCGTTAACGATGAGATTGTTGAACTGGTATGTGTTCCACTCAGATGGAATCGTCTGCTAGTCCACATCATACTCGTCGTCGGATCCTTCATCCTCTAACAATGCCATGTAGTCCCGGTCTTCAAGATCCATCTTTTGCACTACGGTTTCCAGCTCCTCATCCTCGTTAGCAAGCCCACTAGCTTGCCTGACTGAAAGAGCTACTCCCGTAGGGTCTTCATCGATAGCATCAGCAACTTTGAGACTTTCGATCATTGTGCGCGCCGCACTGTGGTTGGAGTCCCCGACTTTTCTTCGACATCACCACCTCCTTCTTATTCAGCCGTCGATGCAGAAGTAGGCATGGCATAACCTTGGGCCAGAAGGATCAAATCCCACCCTTCCTCCCTCGGTATGCGTACATATGACTTCCACGACCTTGTTCACTTGAGTTGCACTAACTCCCAATATGTGCATTGTGTTGCTTGGGGGGGGTAAGGCAACTCAATCTCAGATCATACACAATATGATCCAAACCGAATGAGTGAAACAACCACCACATCACAACACCCCATGTACATTGTTCTGGTCTTGGCTGGGGCACAGTCGCCGATTGAAAATAACACAAATCAATCCTCTCAAAATCCTTAAGAATAGTCCCTGAACGTAGTAAATTTTAAAGTTAGTGGTGTCCGACATATTTGACATACTGCACCGTAAATAAGATTTTCACGATTAATCACACATCTAAAATTAGACTACCCACCGAAAAGGATTATGTACAACATACTACACTACGTAACCGTATATTTAAAACTATATAATCCATTCGGTTAAAAAAAATTACTTGAAAGGTGGGCAACCGGACGAGCAGCGCTTCTCTCCTTCCCTCTCCTCCTCTCCCTCCCCTCCCCTCTTTCTCTTTTTTCTGAATAAAAGTGAGTTTTCCTTTAATTTTAGGGTTTCAATAATCTTTTATAGGGGTGAGAGACTCTATCACTATTTGAATCGGCGACAGAGACTTGTCACCATTTCAAATGATGACAGAGAGCTCTCTGTACTGTTGAGCCTCTGTCGTCAATTGGAATAGCGACATGAGCCTAGTTTTATATTTTTTTACTATTTATTTTTGTAATTATCTTTTAAATTAATATTATTTTAAAAAAAAATTCCTTTGATATTGCCATGTATAATCGCACATGTCGTAATTCTTCCAAGCCTACCTCGGCTAAAAAAGTGTTTGGATCCCAACGCACCCGCATCATCTGCGTTATCATCGAAACCATCATTGCAAAGTAACGGCACGCTGCAACTGTTGCAGGATGCAAAATGACTTCAGCTTATGTGCAGAAACGCAATTCGCTGCGTAACAGAAGAGGAGGATATTCCATAAGCAAATTGAACCTGCGGACACACGGATCGGGATCGTCCGCGGAGGCATCCACTGTTGTCTTTATTAACGGTCCTCAGTAGTTGTTAGATGGAACGTAAATGGATGAGATTGATCGCTATAACAATCTCGTATTTTATACAGTAATTTGATACAATAATATACAGTAAAATAATACAATACTAGTGTAAATCACTGTTCACATACTTGAAATTGTTGTTCACGCGTTGGTTCTCTGCGGTATCGCAGAGAAACCTGATCAGCTGACACACGAGACGCGGCACAGAGGTACTGAAGACTAGATAATCTTTCTGAAGTACTAATAACTAGTCGTCCTACTGAAGACTATATGTGACTATGACAACATTTCTGTAGACCGTACAAACATCCGAACTTCATTTTCCTTCGATCAATCTCCTCACAATAACAAATTGCTTTCATCCAACCTGTTGTGCCTGCCGATGCCCCCCTCAGCAGCAATGCCGTTAAGAGAGATTTGCGTTATGCCTTTCTCTTGATATTTCCAGTGAGAAAAAGCTTCGCCACCTACACGCTGATAAACTACTTGCAGCGGTTTCTTTACTTCAAGTAGCCGAATTGACAACACAATTGCACTATCAAATTTGAAAGTATAGTTTACCATACAGCTTTAATGCCTATGACGGAGGATACAGTTATATTCTTTTATATAGTTGTAAATAATATTTGTATCTTACTAATTTGCACCATTATAATTGCCAAACATGGCAATTATGATGCGCATTAATCAATTGTACAAGTAAAGTTGTATAACAGATCCAACGACACTTAACACTTTCAATAGTAGGAATTCGAGTTGTACAACAAATAAAACTCTGCTTTCACACACTGAGTTATACTAGACATTGCATGACCGTATATAGCATCTGGCCACGCAATTGCACCAGGTTTATGGCTAGTTTTACTTAGTACTGCTCTCTAAATTAAGCACGCAAGGATACTCGTCGTCGGACACCTTAACCGTGGATACATCGGGAAATGATCAACAAGATACACACACACATACTATACGCTGCAATGGTGCCCACGGAATGGTACGATCAAGGCGCTTTGCTGCCTCATGCCGTCCCGCCGCCGCCGAATAGCCCCGTCTCCAACACCCAGCCCTCGATCATCTCCTGCGCCGCACGCCTGTTAGCCGCCGGCACGAAGTGCCCGGCCCCATTTACGGCCACGTGCGCGAGCGCGCCGTATCTCTGCACGTACCCGGCGAGCCTCCCTTGGCTGCTCCGCCACACGGCGCGGTCCGCCGCGAGGAACGTGGCCAGCATGTCCCACTCCATCTCCGGTAGCCACGCCTCCGTGGACACCACCCCGTCCCTTACATCGCGGATTCCCTCGTACAGAAGGACGCGCGTCGACTGCCGCAGCAGCGCCTCCACCTCCGGCTTCGCGCTCTTCATCACGTCCTCGTGCTGCACAGCGCCCACCGTTGCGCTGCGCGCCTCCCACGCGACGTTGCCGCGGGCGCCCAGCGCCGCCTTCACCTCGGCTTTGTTCATGAACACCCCCAGCCCGCCGAACCCGACCTCGTCCTCGAAAGGCCGCGACAACGCCACGTCGAACAGCGTAGGGAGCCCCGTGGCGTTCTGCAGCCACGTCAGCAGCTGCTCCCGCGCGTCCGACGCCTCGCGCCACCTCTCTGCCCTTGTCAGCTCCACCGCCTCCGCCTGCATCGCCTCGACCTCCCGCTTCTGCCTCGCGTTGATAAATCCCATGAAGTAGGCGGTGTCCGCGTGCGTGGTCACCTGCGTGATGGGGTGAACCAGACCGTTGCCGATGGCCACGCCGCGCAGGTTGATCCTCTGGTGTTCCGGCAGCGTGGGGTTCACGGTTAGTATGAGCGAGCCGGCGGCGGGGATGGACTTGCCGGCGTAGCTCTCGCCGGTGAGGAAGAGCGGGCGGGCGCGGAAGCCCGGTTGGAGGGAAAAGAACGACTGGAGGGCGGCGAGGATGTGTTGGGCGACGACGGACTGGTCGGTGGGGATGGCGGCGGGTGATGGCGCGGCGCTGAAGCCGGTGCCGAGCGGGCTGTCGATGAAGAGGAGCCCGAAGCGGCGGTTCCACGCGAAGGGGTTGGGCGAGAGGGAGCTGGAGTTGTCGGAGCTGGCAACGAATAGGTAGGGGCCCAGCTGGAGGAAGTTGCTGAGGAAACCGGCATAGCCGGGGCCGCCCTCCAGCCAGAGGAGGAGCGGCGTGGAGTCCGGCGGGGTCAGCGGCTGGGTAGCCTCGTAGAAGGCGAAGTAGAGCGACGCGTTGGCGGGCGGGATGGGGAGGTAGCCCGACTTGGTCGGGAGCGCTTCTCTGGGGAACACCGCTGCCGCGGCGGCCGAGACGGTGGAGCTGGCAACGACGAGGAGGAGGAAGAGGATGAGGAGGGAGAAGGGCGAAGGTGGTGCCATGGCGCGCGATGCAGTTGTCACTTGGCGCTATGCCGCTATCAGACTCCTCAGTATATATTGGCAATCGGTACTCTTAGAAATGAATCATGATACGTATACGCAACGTATGCTCCTCTACCAAGCCTAACTGGTAGAAAATTCCTGAACCGCGTCGTGCGCGCGCGACTAGTCATTGTTCCAACGTGACGGCCATTGGCGGCACACGTTCACGTGTTGCAAGATCGACAGAAAATGCCTTCAGCTCGTCACACTATCCTGACAATCAACCTGGGCAAGCTGCAAGCAAAGCGACCACTCGAAGCTACCGAAGACCAGACTGTATACCGTTCTGAAGTACTAGTAACCAGCAAGGTAGATCTGATGGTCAATTGATCATCTCTGTAGTCTGTACAAGATACAAACTTTCATTTCCCTTCGACCTGTTTCCTCGCACCAACAAAGAAATCTCCACCTGAATAACTCAGTCGGCCAACCCTTCTGGTGTGCAGCGAAGAGCACCATTTCTGCCTGAGTTGATGATGCAGAGACAACAGATGGAAGAGGTCAAGAAGCTGAGATCACCTCTTTTGGGATGACCCCATCCATCTGACCATCATGCGCCCCCTCCTTTCGGATTATTCCCTCCATTTGTTACCACTGACCGGGAGAAGCTGCGGCCAGATATCTAAGACGTGCCATAATTTTAGCAGCTAATACATCCCTGACATGCCAGAGGGCACAACACCAACCTTTCTGTGAGTACCAGTGCCTGCCGATGCTGCCGCAGCAACAATGCCGTTAAGAGATCTTGTGTATAGGTTGCTCTCTGCTGCTAATGTATCAAACGGGTCATTCTTTGACCCTGCTGAAAGTTGGAACTGAGGTGCTCTCATGTCCAGAGCAACATCAGGCTCGACTTTGGTGTTTGCACAAGCAAAGGCCTGCGAATGCAGTGTATAGCCCCCCATGGCCTGTGATGGCATTTGGTGATAACCATATGCTTGTGGGTTTTGTTGCTGAGGAGGATACCCTGAATTCATCACTGACCTGCTTGTACCATAAGGATGATTGATGCTTCCACTTTCATAAGGTAATACTGAACCAGCAACTCTTCCTGGTCCCACTGGCAAATAGGAAAAAATATCTTAGAAATGAACGGTTACACTTCAAACAATATCAGCAAAACATGTATAGTAAATCAACACAAATGCACCTGCTTGTGCCCCTCGTGGAGCCTGAGAAACACTGGGAACATTTCCAGGAAATCTTCCCATCCCCGAAGGATTTTTAGAAGGCTCGTTGGAGACAGGCCTACCCCTCAATGAGGCCACAACAGGTTGTTCCTTGGCAGGAATTGGAGTTGAGTGAACAATAGTTGACCTGCAAAAATGAAGCTGCAGCTTAGCAAGAGAAACAAGTTTTCCCTAAATAAAATCATAATGACAGAAGGCCAGAAGAACATACAAGTGCAGCAACTGGGTACCAGGTTAGAGCCTACCAGGTACCAACATTCTGAATGCAAACTAATCAACTCTCAATTTGATTTCAGAATAGAACCTTGACTAGCAAGTGGTGATGAAGCATTGGACAGCAAGTTGACCTGGGAATTCGACAACCTACATATCAATTATGTGCACCCCAACTCTATTGACACAACCGCATATTCCTAGAAGAGATTTTTTACGGTACCTTGCACTCCCTTAAGTAGCAGGGAGTACATACTAAATCCAGCCATGCACTTACAAGGGGGTATTATGGAGGTTATCTTTTAACCCTATATTGAGTAATTGGACTTTTTCTTTAAACCTAAAGCATCCCTAACCTAACAGAAATCTTGACAGCCCATATTAATTGGTGGGTACTGTAAAAGAGCTCTTCCTAGAAACACATCCAGTATTATCCTAGGTCCAAGACCATGCACAACAACTTAATACTCCAGGATTGCAATGATTGTAGATCTTTGAACTCCTGTGGTCACCTAGCCCCAGTCACTTCACTCTCAAGTTTATATACCCCAGTTCACTATCCTGACAATTAACTCTTACCCAATTCAAAAGATGATTGTTTCATCATTTGACACCCAGGCCACAGGGAAATACCTTAATATGGAGAAAAACTGGGATGCAGTTCACAGTGCACCTTGAAGTGGTTTGCACCGGTGCAGATAATATGGAAGGAAAAAAAAACAGAATGAACACAGAACCAGAATATGATGCCATATTACCTAGGAAGGGATGCATGTTTTCTCTCCACTGGAACTACAGGGCCGCCACCACTGCTTTCTTCAAGATGAGAAAACTGCTTCTTAAATTGATCAACAGCACTGATAAACACAGGCACAAAATACCGCGGTCAGTAAGAGTTGACACAATGAACAAAATGAGTAAAAACATGCATGTACAAAAGCACCATACATGTGCAAACATAGAAAAGCTAAAACCTTGGATAGAGAAAGGTTGCCCTCTCTGTGCCGTTTATGTAATTCTTCAGCAATTGTGGATGATATTCCAATATCTCCTGGAATATCAGCTCCCTTATATCTTCCTTTGACATTCTTATGTGCTCAAATTCAAACTCCGCTTTTCTGATTGGCTGACAGGATGGTTCTCTCTCAGCCTTGGAAAGGCCTTTAAAATATGGATCAGTCAATGCCTACAAAACATAAGTATTGAAAAAAATGTCACAACTTACTCCATGCAAGTACAACCTCCTAAAATTGCAAGCAGCAGAGAAAATAAACTGAGACATCAGAATGATAAAATATAATCAAAAGATTACCTCTTCTGCAGTTGGGCGGTCCTTTGGATCAAAGGCTAATAGCCTTTCCAAGAGTTTTACTGCCAAAGGATCTGCATTGGGAAACTTCTGAGAAAATGGAACTGGATCTTTCTTTCTCATACTGCTCAAGTACCTTCTTGCTTTCTCATTCCGAACCTGGAAAGGAACAAAACAATAAAGGCAAAATTTGAAGTAATTGAAGCCGTTCACTAGATAAACTACAAAAAAGTGATCCCTTGAATGTAGTACCATACCCGAGAAATTGTATCCATCGATGGTGTGCCTAAAAGATCAGTCATCAAGTCTAACTGATGGACAACATTTTTACCAGGAAACAAAGGCTTCCCTGTCAACACCTCAGCAAAGATGCACCCAATGCTCCAAATGTCAATAGCGGGTGTATACTGCATTTTTGGGGGGAACAACAAACCATAACAGACTAAGATCACTCATATAACCAAAATTCTGGAAATGGTTTAACACAAGAATACAAGTAGCACGGAGTTTCATCATGTATGTTAAGATTAAAAAAATGATTTTACTGTTCTTAATAGTAAGATAATATCATCTGATTGTTGTAAAAGTTGCTGTTCAACAAGATATTGATTCATATTTGTGTAGAACAATGAATGAACACATCCTAAGATTGAATGCATGAATGTAAATAGATCACATAATAGAAAATGATGTACTGAACAGGAGTGAACATATATAAATCTCTACCTATAGTGGAGAAACAGTAACAAGGAAACATAGGTTCCAAATCTAATCGATTTATTAATAATTAAACATATAGATCACTAGCAAAATGCCATTGAGAAATCCTAGCACACAATATATGTGTTTGACCTTTTTTTTTTTTGGATGGAGCCACAATAAAAAAGAATGGGTACAAAACGCATCAACATTTTTCACCAGAGAACCTATTGTCAAAGAGCACAAAAGCAAATGATATTTTTATATAATCACAATTGATAGCTCATGATATGGCACCATCAACCATTTGCATGTCACAACTCATAATTGAATCATATTTCTGTCAAGACAACAATATGCATGAATTGTAAAGCTCACCTTTGAGAAAAAGGATCCACAGAGCTCTGGAGCTCTATACCATCTTGTTGCGACATAATCCTGCAGAGCATATGTATGAATATGATATCCTTAAATCATGATACTTTAATCCAATCAGTTAAAAATTTAAAATTGGCTTTGAACTAACATACCGTCCAGAAGACTGTTGTAGGGGTATCATTGAATGCAACTCGTGCTAGTCCAAAATCACATATTTTCAATTTGCAGTTAGAATTTGCTAAAATATTCTTGGGCTTCAGGTCACGATGATAAACACTAGCTGCAGTTATATAAGCTCAGTATCAGCACAAATGATGGTGAAAATGTAAAAGTGGAATATGCAAAGACAATAATTCCATCAACCAATCAGCTTCTCAGCTTCTCGTGTCTTTATTACAGTGGCTACCATACAAAAGTTAAAAAAAATGAAGAAAAGACAAAATATTTCATTTCAAGAAGTTCATCGAACAAAACTTGCATTAAATAATAGTCTTGTGTTTATCTTGACTGTTACAATATAAACCTATTTTACTTTCATCATGACTTTGGGATGATCTATGGATCAAAAGGAAACTACTCTGACAAAATTGATCGAATGCATACTAATATATAAACGGATGTTATATGGTCATATTAAAAAACTTGAGAATCAGTGATAGATATCATAGTAGTAATACACAAATACGCTAGCACAAAGAAACGAACCAGTTTAATAGATGCAATATGTAAAAAGCACACACAGTAATCATATGCAAACTGTAGTTGGTTGAGAGATGATATCCAGAATTTTTATATCATCAAGGAAAAATCCCATTGCTCACTTGGTTTATAAACATATAATAATGAATTATCTGCTCTGGATTGACTGCATTTGAAGCAAACCACATTTTGATAATTACAAATATCATGTGAGAATTTGCTGGCTATTTCACCGTGTAGATTGCCTAGCTCTAGTCATTGAGGCAACCATAACTGACCCATCACTTGACTTTCTTATACCAACGCACAACCCCCTGGGGAGAGTGATTGAAGGGCAAGCTGAATGCCCTCTATGCAATAATGTGTTGTGGGCTTTGGTTGGATACGGGTCTGAGGACCGAGGGGTAGGGCACTCGCCCTCATTTAACCAGCGACAGGGCTCTTCCCTGGCGAGGTAGAGAGGATCTGAGGCTTAGTTGAAGAAGCGGGGGAGAGACTACGAACTTTATTTATTCATTGCTTAACCATAATCCATACAATGATGTCCTTTTTATAGGGATGACTTGACTTGACCCTTAATAAATATATCTCTAATATAGGAAATAGATAATCCTAACAATCTAACCTAAATGATATAAAAATAACTAAAGGTAACATCTCCTAAACTTAAAGGATAGAAGAGGGGGGTTTCCTTGGCCGCCAAGACCAAGGGTTGTTGATGTATGTAATGAATCTTAGTTCATAACGAGGTAAACACCGTCAGGAAAAAGGCTGGGCGGCGGCGGTTTGGTGGGATGAGATATTAGACTATAGACTGGGATGATAGAACCTTGGAAGGGAGACTAGATTAATTCATTTTTCTTGCTTTTCTTGATAATGGATACATGCTATCTCTTTTATAGGGACGACCTGACTTGGCCTCTAAGAAACAATCTCTATGTCTAAGTAAACTTATCTCTAATAGATGGAATATATCTCTAAGAAAGTAAACTCAACTAACAAGGAAACTAACAATTCTTATCTTTATTTACAACTACTAACGCATCCGCGGGCCGCTTGAACAGTGCGTGGTGCTACAGTACCATGTGCATTGTTCACACACGTGAACAGTCCGCCCGTGACAATGTACAACCCGTGTGACAGTACCACGCATGAACATCACCGTGCTGCTACAATGCTCGCCCGGATCATAGACCATAACATTACTCCTCGTGGCGAGGCAGTTCGCCCTTGAGCTGTTAGGTGGCAGCCACAGACTAAGACCTTTGCATCCCCAAGTTGATAGGAGTGACTGGTACCGGTGTCGGGTCGCTTAAGAGTAGATCAGCTACACTCCGACATATGGTGCCCAAGAAAGAAACGCCTTAGCATGACGTGGCATCGAGGAAGACATCGACGACATGGGCAACCGGCATGGAGAAGCAGTGACGCTCGTACTGCCACGGATCATGATAATGGCGGGGAGGACGCGATGGTGGCATTAGCCCCTCAGCCGTTGCGCTCCGCATCGCATAGGGCATGGTGTCGGCTGGCTGCGCAGAAAATACCATTGTTGGACAGCGGCAACCCTCCTCGTCGAACGCACCAAGGATGCACCAAGGGCAGCGTTGCCCGTTAAGGAGGTCTTGGTGACAACAGCCGGAATGGCATTATTGGCGGTGCTAGTTCTGGAGGTGATGGAAGTGGCGGCGCAGCCATTTTGGCGACGACAAGCATCACCTCCTTCTGCTCCTCCATCTTGGTCAAGGTCGCAGCCGGCGGGGTTGCCGTTAAGTCCAGCGGATTGGTAGAACATTCCTTGCTACCGGCGTAGCTTCTCTTCTCCTTCGAAACACCAAGTATCTTTTCAAGCATCTCAATAATGCGACCAAGCATGTCGTTGATTGTCATTGAATTGAAACCCTCACTGCTCGACATGGTGGAAGGGGCAATGATTGGCTCCGATACCAAATGTTGTGGGCTTTGGATGGGTACGGGTCTGAGGACCGAGCAGTGGCGGAGCCAGAAATTTTGTGATGGGGGTGCACACTTCAAGGATTAAAAAAAAATCTTGTATGACATATAAGTAATTTTACAAGTTCAACACAATTACATAAAAAGTTCAAAATTATTTAATAGTGCAATACAAATAGTTCAAATAAAATCTTACATGAATAAAAAAAATCCTAAATAGCTAATGGAAATCACAATACCATACGACGCGATCTCATTCCTTGAAAACAGTTGATTATATCATCTCTTGCTATTTTCAAGAACAAAAGTCAGAAGATAGGAGACATTCAAGATCAGACAGATTGATGGCATAATGACATTTAATGACATTTAGATAATTAGATTGGCTATGTATAAACTACAAAAGTTGTTATGAACTTCGATAAAATGCAATCTCAAGCTTTACTTCATCCATCGCTATTTTCGTGTAGTGTTAGTGTATCAAGATAAAACAAGGCCACAAGGGTTCTGCTCTTAGTTTCCTAATTCTCTTCATCTCTTGCTCTTGCCTTTCGGGCCATGGGGTAATCGAAATGGAGCCACCAATGACTTGGGCGCTGGCTCCTCGGTCCTCTTGCGCCATCGCGCGCGCTCGGCCGGCTCGGCCGCCGCCGCCGCCGCCTCGCCCGGTGTCGCTCGCGCGCCTCCTCTGCGGCCTAGCGCCTAGCCACTGCGCGCGCCTCTCCCAAAATCCAAATATCCAATCCGGATCCCAGAAGAGCGCCCACGGCGCGCGATTGGCGGAGGTCCCGCGCCCCGGAGCCGGAGGAGGAGGTCAAGAAGAGAAGTAAGGAGGCACCGCCACGCCCTACCTTGGTGACAGTGTTGCCGTCTTTGGTGGCCTAGTGGAACCGTCGGCGCCTGCGATGCTCGAAGGCCGGCGAGGCCGAGCAATGGCCTCTTGACTCGGCGGCATCTCGGCGGTGGATCGCGAGCCACGGAGGAGGGTCCAGAGGAGGCGGTGCGCGGCGGCGGCGGGAAGCAAGGAGGTGGCGTCCTCGACGGCGGCGATCGGCGAGGAGGATCCAGGAGGAGGCGGTGTGCGGCGGCGGAGGAGAAGAAGGAGGCGGCGACGGATCGGCGGAGGACGGAGGAGGATCCGGGAGGAGAAGCAAGGAGAGGAGGCGGCGGCGTCGAGAGGAGAAGCAAGCTCAGGACTCGACTCCATGAGGCCCCGACCTAGAGATGGAGTGTGTTGTTGGTGGGTCAATTGGGATTAGACTGAAATTGGTGTCAACTATTGATACATATACATAATAAAAAAAAATGCAATTTTTTTTGGGGGTGCCCGTGCACCACGGGCACCCCCCCTGCCGCCGCCCCTGGGACCGAGGGTAGGGCACTCGCCCTCATTTAACCGCCGGTAGAGCTCTTCCCTAGCGAGGTAGAGAGGCTCTGAGGATTAGTTGAAGAAGAGGAGGAGAGACTAGGAACTTTGTTTATTCATTGGTTAACCATAACTAATACAATGATATCTCTTTTATAGAGATAGCTTGACTTAACTTCTACGAAACATATCTCTAATATAGGAAATAGATGATCCTAACAATCTAACCTAAATGATATGGAAATAACTAAAGGTAACACCGCCAAGACCAAGAGTTGTTGACGCACAACCCGGGCAACAGTAGCTCTCTGCTACAGTAACCACGTGTGAACATCACCGTGATGCTACAGTGATCACCCCGGATGGAAGGCCATAACATAGTGCCAGTGCAATACATATTAAACCAATCACGCAATGAACTTGAATGTACAAAGAGATAAAAGGAAATCTGACCAGACCTACTAGACAGGCTACAACGCACACCATCTTCACGAGAGAGAGAAAAAAATGTTTTGCATGAAGTGTTAAGACTTGAAGGTAATGGTTTCCTACCAGTATGAATGTATTTGAGGGCCCGGAGTAATTGATAGAGGAAGAACTGGTAATGATCTTTTGTCAAGTCATCGTTAGCCTTTATAACTTGGTGGAGATCGGACTCCATAAGCTCGAAAACAACATAAATATCTTTGAAGTCCCTTCTCGAGGGGGGCAACATAATGTGCTTGATCTCAACAATGTCAGGGTGCCTTAGGAGCCTCAGAAGCTTGATCTCACGGAGAATACGAGCGGCATCAGAGACATGCTCAAAAATATTGTGTATCTTCTTGATCGCCACTTTCTGTCTAGTGCGCAAATCAATAGCAGAGCACACAACTCCATAGCTTCCCTTACCAATGACTTCTTTGATCCTGTAGCGGTTTGCATCACCATACTCTGTGAAAAATTCCGCCTCCGGAGAACCCTGATTAAAGAACGGCGCACACTGAATCAGCAAACTGTCAAAAACCAGCTGTTAAACAGATCGTCACTACAGAGAACTTCAAACGGTTAATTTGGGGAAGTGAGATGCCACCATGATTGATGGGGTTGCAAAATCACTGCAGATCGGCAGAGGTTTCGAATGGACACAATGCAACAGAACCAGCCATTAAGAAATTACCATCAGCATTAAATCATGGACGCAAAAATCAATTGTTTTACCACTGAAATCGGCTTGCTCGTGGTCATATCCGAAGACCCCCACAAGCAAAGGGAACAACTTTGCACACCGACAGGACAAAGCAACAGCTTGCGGTTTTGTTTAATTTGGCACACAAGGCATCTCGAAGCGGCACGAAAATGGTCCACTTTTGCATGTGAAATATGAGCTGTTTGTAACTCACCATTCAGTGCCACACGGCATTTGACCTTTTTTTTCCCCCACAGAAATAACCAGATCACACATTTTGGCTATAGGAAGGATGCGAATGCTGAAATCTCATTGAAAATCGTAGAAAATCTCTAAAAAAAGTACAAAAAAATAGCAGCGATAATTCAAACAGAAGAGAGGAGGCCCAAAAAAGGGGCCTATTTGCAATTTAGAACTGAAATCAACAGCAAACTGCTACACTTCAGCACCATAAGACAACTCAAAAACTTATAACAACAGAAGAACACAAGAGCATTGATGAATACCGACACAATTTCTAGTTTTCTACACTCTACTCAAAACACAACAGCAATAAGCACCCATCAACGCCCGGAGCCACAGAAAACGCGAGAAGAAGCAGAGATCGCTGGAGCCCAACCCACCTTCTTCCGCTGCTCCTGCTGCATTCTGCTCCCGGACGGATCTCCCACCAAACCACTCCAAAAACCGCTCTTCTCCCTCCCGCAGCCCTCGAACCCGCCTCGCAATCACCCAAACCTACGCGCAACCGCACAGCATTCGCTCCCCCACGACGCCCCCGCCCCCGCCCCAAAATCACACGCCGCGCCGAAGCTGGAGGCTAGCGGCCCTAACTCCGGGGAAGCGCCGCGCGCAGAGAGGGTTAGGTCAGGGTCGTGACCTCTCCCTCCTCTTCCCGATCTCGCGTCGAGCGCCGGAGAAGCGACGCGGAGGGGGGGAAGGGTAAAGGGAAGGTGGGTTTCTTTCTCTCTCTGTTTCTCTCGTTCGTCGTAGCTTACTGCCGACTTGCCGTTAATATAAAGGATGCGTTTTTGCGTGTTTTTTCAGGGCCACATGGCATGGGCAGGGCAGCGGGTGGGTTACTTGTTGGATGACTGTGCGCCGTCCGATCCGCATCTTTATGGTGATCACCGCTCATCTATCCACCAACCTTCCGCCTTCCGGTTACCGCCGTGCTTTCCTTCTTTGAAACACGAACGATGAAAAGTTAAATAGTAGTCTGGCAGAATTTGTAAAGCAAGCTTTTATAACATCCATTTGAGCAAGATTTAGGTTCCGATTGGAACACGTCGATTTTTTCTGTTTTTGCAGGAATTGAATTGTTTTATACGAAATTCATATGTTTCAAACGGGCAACCTAACTTAACGGTGACTCGTTGGTCCTAAATTTTTATTAATAATCTTAGTTCTTTCGGCTTTAAAAATAGGAAAAGAAAATTCTTGGTTCTTTTCTTTTATCTGGTTACGGTGGAATTACACTTGTTAATAGTAGCATTAGTTTTTATTAATTAGGTTATACATCTTTTGTTCAGAAATGTATGGTGTTGTAGAAAACATGCAATCAATCTTCTCTAACTTTGACTAATAATATATGAAAAACTATTTAGATTAGTCATGAGAGAATAATATCATTAGATTTGTCACGATAAATATCTTCACAATATAATGATTTTTAAATTTTTTACTAACATAATCATATGAAAAGTAATAATCAAAATTAGATATTGGAGACCGTGTCGATGTTTAAGATGCAGTACATTCTTGAACATAGGGGTATTGAATTGGTTCTATGTCATTTGCATTTGCGATCCATGTAGGTTGGGGTTGGTCTGGTGTGGCTTTTCGCACGGGTACTGGGTCTGGGGGTTTAGGTGGCGGGCATTTGTGACAGAATTGAAATGCCAACTAATTTAGCTTGCCTTCACGTCACAATTTGGCCTTTGCCATCGATCAGACTGTAACCTTTTGTAATGTACAAGAACATGTTCTCCCGAACACAAAGAGGAGAAAAATCTACCCAAAACCTAACATTCTTGTAGCAAGTCTGTCTCCTAATAAAATGCACGACAATGTGACAGCTCTACATCACATGGTAGCAGAACAGCAGCAGATACGTATCCATTTTACTGCCCCATGCAAGTATTTTCTGCACGGTGCGTGTCAGAATTAAGCAGGTAAAAACGCGCTTACCCAGCGGTATTACGAACGTGGCCATGTACATCTCGTTATTAATATGGCATTTAGATTCCCCAATTGACTAGGCTCGTCGCAAGTCCTAACAGTACCATCACTGCACTTTGTTTTTTTTAAAGGATACCATCGCTGCACTTGCTAGTGATTGATTATCAACATTAAACAACACGGAGGGAGTCACAATGGAATAATAGGAGCAGATCGTAATTCTGGCGACTACTGATTTGCTGGGCCAAGGAGAACATCGCAGAGAACTATCAATCGCTGCAAAAGAGAGGACGGCCGTAGACATCGCCCATCAGTTGGACGTCTACACAGAGAAAAGAATCTGTTGCCTGCCACCGACAATTACCTATGTGATGTCTGGCACAAGCAAGGCGTCTATTCATTTCTGTTCGGTTGAATCTATCCCAACCTCTAGTTCAGTGGTGCCTAATTCACGGATCGGGATCCTCTAGCAATGGCAGAGGCGCGTAATATTCTCTGCATTAACACTCCTTAGTCGTTAGATAGAATACAGACGGATGAGATCGATCGGTACATTACAATCGGAACAGAGTTTCACTGCAGTGTTCTATCCGCTGTGAATCACTCACTGTTTATACAACTGAAATTGCTGTTCACACGGTGATCCTCTTATCCCTACTTCACTCGTAGCATCGCAAGAGAAAATGAGGAAGTATAGTCCCAATTATGGGGGGAATTGATATATGGAGCTACTTAGTGCTAGTTTTAGAAATATGCTCCTCAGCTGCTTCTTGGAAATATGTCATGGTAGAGTTAAGTTGTTTTGAGGAATACCATTATGAGATCCCTACTTCACTCGTAGGTCGTAGCATTGCAAGAGAAAATGTGGAATTGTGGTGCTCGACCAAACCATCTGTCCGTACTTGGACAGAACCATCTGTACGCGTCGCGTCGTGCCCTCTCACGCGCCGCGCCAGCATGGAGGCGAACCTCCACGAAGAGTGGGGCGGCTGGGCGGCGTCTACCACGGGCGACCTCCACGACGAGTAGGGCGGCTGGGCGGCGTCTAGATGGCGGCTGGGAGGCAGCGGCCGGAGTCCCCGTTTCCCGAGGATGCTCCATGTCGTAAGTGCCTTTAAACAGCAACACAAGCCAACAGAGCCAACGCAATCCCAGATTCCCAGCTCGAAGACTAACTACACATTTCATTGTTAAGGACAGACAAAACAGAAACCATCTGTTGCTTCACAACAGTCAAATCACCTACAATTGTTCTTGAAACAGTGAGAGGCGAACCTCTTTCCAGCTTCATTAAGGAAACAACAGAAATGGAGTTCTTACAACTACTTATCCAGATTTTAAACAAGTAGGCTACATACAGCACTACTGATCTAGCTAGAGGACGATAACATCAATTCATTAGCAAAACGCCTCTCGTACTGCCGGAGCACTATAAAGTGAGAAACTACCAAGACATGGCTGGACATTGACACAAGCAGCTAATCACTATCCATCCTCACATGAGTCTTCGCGTCACCGGAGGCCATCCACTCGCCCTCTTTTGGGCTTGATCTCGTGTTTTCCATATTGTCCAATACACTGCAGGAATCCCCGCTATCACAAACGATCGGTTTTTACAGTGAAAAGACAGCAACCACATCCCCCTCACATTATACTCTGCACTGTATCGATTTCAAATCGCCCAAAAAACAACAACGATTTGTTGCTTCAGAAAATTTGAGAAATAAGCTACTTGAATGTTGTTCTTGCACTTGTCACCTTCCGCATCGCCGTGAGGGAGGCAGCTGATTACGCGAGAGGAGGTGCTCCATGGTCGGCGGCGGCCAGCGGCGAGAGGGGGGCTCCCCGGCAGCGGCGGGAGTGGGGGCCTGAGCGGCGGGGTGGGGGATTGGACGCCGGCCAGGCAGCGCAGGTCGGGTCAGGTGCGAGCAAGTGGTTTGATCGACTCCAATAGATGTGTGAGGGCATTTCGGTCCATATGAAAATACGGAGGAAAATACTATTAGGGGAAAATGGCATGTACATATTTCAAAACAACTTCACTTAGGAGTGACATGTTTCAAAGAAACAACCGAGTGATGTATTTCTAAAACTAGCACTAAGGAGTGTCATATATCAAATTTTCCTTAGAATTATTAGGATATATTTTAAAGTACAGAAACATGGACATACTCATGCATATATATGAGCAATCCAGAATGCGCAAACTGTTTTACTAGTGCCAGCTGCCCATGCAACGCAAAATGTGCCAGTGGCTATAAGCATGTTAATTCATAGTCATACTAACTCCAATGGTAAATGAAATTGCACGATTCTTTCCCCACTGTAAAAAAAAATACTACTACCACTGCTTCAAGTATTAAAGAAAAAGTATAAGAAAGTTGGAACTTGCACATACAGCATGCTGCTTTTTATTTACTTGCAGTTACATGACATGCAAAATAAAATGCTATTATACATGTACACACAAGGTGGTGTATACACGGCAAGGTTGTTCCTTGTGATGTTGCATCAATCATCCCCCAAAATCGACATGATACTAACAAGATGGATTTATATGGAAGCTACTCTAAACCCACATGCAGGCGTGTATCTGATCTTTAGAGACATCAAGTGAATCCATCTAGTCAATCCTTTCAAGATTATATATCACCATGTTCTCAAGGGTACTTCTGAACGAGCTCCTAGGAAGGCACTGCAAATTTTGGAGAGCCAAGTCACCTTTCTCGTTTGCAAGCTCTTGAGCCCTTCTTATTCCACCACTTCTATGAACTAACTCTATTGCAGTAGCCAAGGAATCAGTTTCACTGAACTCAGAATCGATTATCTCCCTTAGCTTTGGTTCATCTTGCAAAGCATAAATGACCGGAGCTGTCAGATTTCCCTTTGCCAAGTCACTTCCTGTTGGTTTGCCGAGTTGCTCAGCTGATTGGGTGAAGTCAAGAATATCATCAACAACCTGGAACGAGAGCCCGAGATTCCTGCCGTATTCATACATTTGTTCACATATAGTGGTGCTGACGCCACTAAATATGGCAGCAGACCTTGTGCTCGCTGCGAGCAGAGAAGCAGTTTTATAATAGCTCTTGAGCAGATAATCATCAAGGGTTACGTCACAGTCAAAAAGCGTTGATGCTTGTTTTATCTCACCACTGGCAAAGTCCTTGATCACCTGTTAGCACACCATTTTTAAAAAAACAAATAATGTATAATTTTAAGGAAGAGAAGGAAGTTTGCTCATCCTTCATTACCTGGCTGATGAGCTTTATAACTTCAATGTTTTCTAAGTTTGCAAGAAACCAAGAAGATTGTGCAAACATAAAATCACCAGCAAGTACGGCCACCCGTGTTCCATATAGCTGATGAATAGTTTCTTTCCCTGCAAACAATCAGATCTAGTTTAGAATAAATTTGTCAATTTCTTGATCCCCTCATTGAACCGTTCCAAAGTAAAAGAGAGAATATGAAAAGGAAAAGAGTAACAAAAAGCAAGATGTGCCTCCAAAGTAGAGGGGCCAAAAAAATAAGTTAAAAGATACCCAGATCATATTTTGCCATGCCAAAAAAATATGTAGAAAATGCTTCTAAGAAGAACATTAACTTAATAGAAAAATGCATCAAAGAGGCTATAAACCAAAAAAATAAAGGAAGGAAGAAAGAAAGAACGGTTTTTATTGAAGTACTGCTGACTTGTTTGTACATAGCATCATATGTACCTCTTCGCATCCCACTATCATCTATGACATCGTCATGTATTAAACTTGCAGTGTGAATCATCTCTATGATCTCTGCCAAGCGTTGATGTTCTGTAGTTAGCTCCCTGGATTGCAAAAACAAAAGGTCTGAGTGTATAATATAAAAACATCCTATTAATGGTAAGGATGCAACAGGAAGAGGAACTTACGGCAAACCAGCTAATTCAGCAGATGCTCTGGACACCAGAAAAACTAATGCTGGTCTTAATCTCTTTCCACCAGCACCAAAAATTTGTTCTGCCGCAGAAACTAAAACTGGATTTTCTGCACCAACAAGCTATTGAAGTTGTGTCAGCTAGTTATTGTGGCAAGTAGGAACTCAACAAGAACTAGTCTAGCAAAATTTTCTGTACTCATATATTACATATTGAAAATTAGGGGAGATATGTATATTTGATATGTAATGATCTGAAGTTTGCTGTCTTAATTATATAAACAGCTATGGATGAAGGACTATAAAACAGACCTTATGATGTAGTTTTTAAGGAAGATTTGTGTATTTTGGTGATTGGAGAATGAAAAAATATAAAATATTTCAGTCAAAGTAGGAAGACATATTGAAGTTAAAAAAAAGTGGTAGTGTTTGCAGAAAAGGACACATAAGGCCGTGGAATAGGTTATGGAAGCTGCAAAAGTGCCAAATAAGAGCCAGATAAAGGCATCTGCCCAATCGTGGTGCTGCGAAGCTCCAAGTCATCAAAATATGGGGGCAATACATGAAGAAAAACAGTACGATTTTGAAAGGGGTGCACCAGTAAGAAACTGTCACTGTCTTTAGTCATATCTATACTATACTCGTTCAGCAGTCCACTTCTGAAGAACATGCAGTGGTGCACACTTATGCATAGCAAGTGATCATTAGTTGATTAATTATTTTCTTTTGGAGCTTCATTGTATATTTCCCTTGAAATTCCATGAACATAGGATAAGTTTTCCACAAGTCAAGATATATACTCATGAAAGCATATTAACTTTTGCATGCTTTTCAATCCATCTATGGATCTACCTATTGTTTGACACAGTTTTGGTATATAGGAAGGAATAGCAATCAAGATTCTGGTTTTGTCAGTTTGACAATCGAAATGAGTTCTCTCCTATTGTAGCTTTTTCCTAATTTGATCCTTCTAATCGTGCTTCTTCCCAGTTCCTAGATAGAAGTAAGAAAAAAAATGAAGAACAGGCAACCAGTACACACTTCAAGCCATAGACCGAGAAAACCTGCAGAATCTTTTCGAATTGGGGTTTTCTTTTGCAGGTGTTCTTTTTTGGATTAAATTTGCAGGTGTTCTGTTTGATATTTCTTTTCTACATCAGATAAGAAACAACAATTAATTTGGGGAACATGTCAAGACCAAGGCAATTTCGGATGGTGTAACTAGTAAATAACATGCCAATTTTGCAGCTCATTTTGGAAGCACTTTCTATGCAACTTCATGAAAATGCTACATTTATGCAAACATGACCAATTTGAATATTCATAACTGGCCACACTCATTGTAACTATTATAAAATGCACTCACGGAGAGAGAAACTACTCGGTCGTACATGTACAACGTACAGGCATGCGCATCTCTTCCGAAGCAATTTCGAGTGAATTTAACAAAAAAAAAATTGTGGCCTTAAGAAGAAGCTCACCGATTTCAGATTGTTGTTGAGCTTCAGTAAGTCGTCCGAGACAACCTCCAATAGTGAAGAAACAGATACGCGGTCAGGGACGCTTGGTGTTGTCGCACTAGCAGTCGCCTCTGCCGGCACATCAATTGCAGCAAGGCCTACACAAACACGTTAACTCAGCCTCTCCAACGCGGCTGCAGCTACGATACAGTAAAACAGTAGAAACAAGAGTCACGAAAACCTGGCTGGCTGGGTGAGGCCACGAAACAAACACATGGCATGCGCCGCCTCGGCACCGCCCGAGTGCCAGTCCGGCCGGCCCAACGGCACCGGCAGGAGGCCAGCTGGCCCAAATCCAACGCCTTCCTGCTCATGTGCACTCTTGGGCAGCTCACTGACAACATCTCCCACGAGCAGACCGACCAATCCAAGAATCCAAGAACCCAAGAACCAAGAAAGCAAGCAAACGCACTCGGAGCTCCCAATAACCACTGATGCCAAAATCTTTGGACGCCAAGAGCCTCTTCCTCAGACAATAACAGCCAAGAAAATGAATGATGCTAGCTTGTGATTGGTTTCGTGTGAGATTCTTGCACAATTTGGTGGCGAGATATTTCCCCTTTCTTTTGCCTGGAAAAGAAGAGACGGGAGGGAAGTGGCGGCTCCGGGTGGAGGGACGGGGGCTGGGGAGGTTTTAAATATGGAGCATGCGGAGGAGGAGAAAGGGGGATCTGTGGATCCCTGAGGGCCATAGAACGGAGGAGTTTGTCTGAGGCTCTGAGCTCAGGAGGAGCAAGCAACGTGTGAGCGAGCTTTATCACTTTGCGCAGTGCAAAATGTTTGGCTACCTTTTGCTCGCTATTCGGTCCTGAAAGTCTTTTCTAGTTGCAGTTTACAAGTCAAGATTACTAAACCATCTCCAATGTTGTGTTTTAGTCGGTTAAAATGAGGAGAGAGAAGGTATTGAATCGATTCAATACATTGGAGGGGTCGATTCTAAAAAAATATGCATGGAACAGAACTCTAGTTAGGAATCGATTTAAAGCATTAAATAATTCATATAAGTATTAAATAACTACATAGGAGATAGTGCGGTTGAGAGAAGATATTATTATTTTATGGTTTTTTAATGTAACGTGGGTCCCAAATATTAGTAGGAATCGGTTCAATACATTGGAGAAAAATAACATTAGTTTCTAAAATACTTATGTGGCATAATTTTGAATCGACGTCGGTTTAATACACTAAAGATGCTCTAAAGTGTCTTAAATTGACTTGTACTTTTACCGGTAGATTACACTACAGCTCATGTCTAAACTATAACTAGGTTGTCGCAGATAGCACTAACTTTTCACTTCGGGAGCTTGGATTTGCCAATTACTCCACGTATTTGTTAGAATAATGTTAGAAAAGTCATATAACAGGGCATGGTACAAATCCTTAAGCTTGATTGATGCGCCATTTAGCCTATTAAACTCGTCTATTTGCGGCAGTCAGCTCCGTAGCATGTCCTTTCTTCCATTACTCAACTCATA
Organism: Ampelocalamus luodianensis; assembly: GCA_036346255.1. Classification (NCBI taxonomy): domain Eukaryota; kingdom Viridiplantae; phylum Streptophyta; class Magnoliopsida; order Poales; family Poaceae; genus Ampelocalamus; species Ampelocalamus luodianensis. Next base: position 1,313,287 of record CM070626.1, read on the forward strand.
GAGAGATGTAATTCTGCAAGATTAACGGTTTGTCAAGCTAAAATCAATTTTAGGGACCTACCAGTGAAGCAGATATACACATGTCATAACGAAGGAGCAACTACGGCTCGATGTACGGTGGAAGACTTTCCACCGTACGGTCCGGTCCGATGTAACACATCAGAAAGAGCCGTGCAACATTTTCTTTCTCTTGTTACAACATATCAAACACTCGTACGCAGCATTGCCTAAAAATCTCAAGACCAAACAAGCAAAAATCATCATAATCAAAACGACGCAAACACATTCTCAGAATCAAATACGCACATCATCTGGAGCACGCCAACATATCAAAAAAAAAGATGCAACATCTCATAAAATCATATGCAACATTTTTTTTCCCGCGTGCAACATTTTTCCCTTGTATGCAATATTTTTTTCCACGGTTGCAACATTCTTTTACAAAGGGGCGCAACATCAACAAACACACAAAAAATCAACAAACACAGACGCAGAGAAGGCGCAGATCCACGCAAGGCTGCGACGCATAAGGCAGGGAGGATGCGGCTGTGTGGGCGCAGGTGTTGGAGAGGATGGTAGAATGTGGCGGAGCCAGGTCGGGGAAGGTTGCACGGAGCCAGGTCGGGGAAGATTGGATCTGTCGCCCCTACTCCAGATCTGGCGAGTGCCTACCGCCACAGCACCTCCTCTTGCTGGACTTGGGAGAGGGCGGAGAAGTTCGGGGGCACCGCAAGGTCCACAACGCCTACGAGCTCGTCGTCGGCCAAGGTCTCACTGCGAATCTAGACGGCGGCTATAGAGACGAGGGAGTGGCGTTGGGGGCGGGAGGGAGGAGGACGCTGTGGTGAAGGGGGCGGGCGACGTGGGTGCGAGTGTGGGCGACACAGCGGTGGTGAGGAGGATGTCGGGTTAGCGAGGGAGGGGTGGTCCTGGCCGAGATGCGGAGGGAGTCGGCATGGGCGGAGAGGAGCGAGTGGATGAGAGGAGCGCGCGGAGCGATGGGGATAAGAGCGAGTGGATAAGAGGAGCGAGTGTATATGTTGGGGGAAGAACCGAAGCTTCGCGTCCGCAGCCGTGTGAGGGCGTTGGTGTTCGTTCGGTCGTGACAGATGGGCGACGGATAAAGCGTCCGAGTGGAGAGATGCATCCGGACGCCCGAGCTCGAGCTGTATCAATTCCCTATAATGAAAGTAGTGTTTTTCAGGGCTGTACAATTATTGGTCGAATTTGCACCAAAATCCAAACGACCCGGTTAGTGTATCGACCACGTACGGCACAACACAAACAAACAAAACCGAGGCCGGCCTTGGCACGTTCCAGGAACGTCAGAACGGCTGCGAAATCAGCAGGTTTCCTACGCTCGCAAGAAAGAAAAGCCGGTGGATCGCGCGCAGGAACGTGCGCTGGGAGAACGACCGACGTGGACAAACGCGGGTGGCAGGTGTGGAGTGGTGGTGGTGCCGCCGAGATTCATCACGGCCTTGTCACGTCGGTCGCCGCCGTGGGGTCGGTTCCTTCTACCATTTGGCCTGGGAATTGACAGGGCGGGCGATCCATGTCCAGAGCGAACGGTATTCCTGTGGATCGATCTGTTTCAATGAAGAGGAGTTGATTTATGCGTGAAACTTCCATTTCGCTACAAATGTAAAGAGACAGAGTTAGTACTGTAGACCTGTAGACGAAGTTGCCCTGTCGTACGATCGCTCTCATGGAAATGCAGACAATTTCGGTGCCGCCTCTAGGAGTATAGGTACGGGCTATGGAGGCGTACGTGTCGGACAGTGTGAGATGATAGCAATTGTTAGAACTACGTTACGTTCAAGGGCGCTGTGTTTGTCTCTCTCCCTAAGCACTGTCACTGCTCCTCTCGTACGGGCATTTCCGGCCAGTGTGGCCGGCCGTGTAAAAATTCTGCCGGAGAAAGCAACGCTTGCTCGGACTCGGAGAGCAGAAGAATTTTCTCTCCAGAAGATCTCTGCCCTGACCGGCGCAATGGAGAGAACCAGGATTGCTTCGTGCCGTTCCGTCATGCAAAGCCAATGCGTGCCTCGCGCTATTCGATATTTCGCCATGGGAGGTGCTTCTAATGCCTTCTATGCATCGCTATTTCAGAGCTGCACAACAATTATTCATTGTCCAAATTTATTGGAGTTGGTGTCAGTGCCAAGGATATATTGCAGGATGGCGCGGAGGGTAGGGTATAGCTCGAGACCCAGTAAAAATTTTAGTAGAAATTTTCTTATGATATAGGCCTAACAATTTTTTTGATAACATCTAACCCGAGGCCCACAGCCCACCCACGCCGGCCCAGCGGTAGCCTGCCCATAGCCACCCACGCCTCCCATTATCCCAATCCCACCAGACCAGGCGTGGGGCGCCAGACCTAGAGCGTGTTTGCTTCGCATCCTAGCGTGGCTCTGCCTGGCCAGGAGAGGCCCTGCAGGTTGTCCGGAGCTTGCTTGGATGCGAACCCGGCAGCGCTGCCAGCTCAGGCCACCAAATCCATCGCCTTGAGCTAGGAAGCAATGCCTAGGAGCAGGCTTCAAATCCACCGTTAATAGATTCAATCCAATGTTCTATTTTTCATTCACCAATTTTTCTCGGATATGGACAACAAAAAATCTACTTCCTAGACTACCTCCAGACACTATTTTTTCTCAGGCATGGAATCTAGGGAACCAACCAAACAAGCCCCTAATCCCCCACCTCGCGACCTCGCCGCCGTCACCGTCGGTCGCCCCTCCCTCCGCACCCTCCCTCCACACCCGGCTCCATGCCCTCCGTTCCCACCCACAGCCTCCGTCCCCGCCCGCGGCCTCCATCACCACCCAACGCCGCACCCGCGCCCTTCGTCCCCACCCAGCGCCGTGCTTGCACCCGCACCCTCCCTCCACACCCGTGCCCAGTGCCCTCCTCTATGTGTTACCTACTTCTCTTGATGTCTTGGCCTTAGGCTCAATTTTGTTCCTCAGATGCTGATACATTGATGTGTCTTGGGCACTGCAAATGACAAATCCAACAACATAACATCCAATATAGAGTCAGTTACCTTTGTTTTGTAATTTCCAATTAGCTTACTAGTATATTATGTTCAGACAATGCAGAGCTCACCAGGGAGGCTGCTGATGTGTTCATTTGGTGCTTGACTCAAAATGTAGAATCCTACAAGCAGTGGGTGAGTAGTCTTTTGCCCATTTGGTCTCATAGTCTTACACAAGAAGGTTGCAACTGATGTTTCTTAATTTTGATTTGCAGGAAAACTTCATCCAGAAAATATTGAAGCCAGTGTTGCTGTCTTGAGCAAAAAAGTTGTTGATTGGAAGAAGGTGTCTCCTAAGCTCAGCTCTTAAGGCAACTGTGAAGAACCTAAAAGCCAAGGTATGCTAAGTGCTTAATTGCATAAATTGTTGTGTGGTGCACAAAGTGCTTGAGGCTTTTTGATGTCAAAATGATATATATTCTCAGTCAAGGGCAGTCAAGGGCCGAAGGCATTGACACTATTAACCATATGCAAAGCCAAGCTAATTGAGAATTGCAAAACAAAGGTAACTGACAGCCTCTATATTAGACCTTGAATTGGCTTCTTGTAAGTACATATTGTTAATAAGTGCATTTCTTATTTAGGAATTAGAGATACAAAATGAAGATGGGCAACACATTGTCATCTTATTTTTCAATACGAACACAAATGGCCCGAGACTATTTTCCAAGATAGTTGTGCAAAGCTTGTGCAGAAGAGACCATTAAAGCAATTATTGATGAAATCTTTGTTGTTTGGGTACTCAATTTGTATCTCTAAGATGCTATATTATTTATATATTACCATGTTTTTCTTATTATATTTTATGTTGAAGCATTTTTTGTTGAAGTTTCATGTTAATGAAGTATTTATAGCTTATTTTTTGTTATATCCTAGTGGGTAGAAATTAATGTTAGTTTTAAAATGTTAACATATTAGAATTTAATCCCAGGCATAATTAAATTCTAGATCTGCTGATTGCAGGTTCAAAACGGGATTTGATAGTAGCAAGATCCAAACAGTTAGGAGATAAACAACAATAAATGCATGCAACGACACACCGACTGTCCACTGCGCTTAATCAATACGATTGCTGCTGCTTGTACTTGATCATGATTTTTGTTGTACGATCGGTATTCTTCTGCTATGCATGCCAGTTTCAATTAGGAAGTGTTGGAACTTGGAACGCGAGAATTAAAATGTCTTCTAATAATTTTCTGCGTTCGAAATGGAGCCTAGGTCTGAATTGAGTCACCGTTGGTCACTCTAATTTCTTCCTGAAACTTTCAAAAAACCCCAAATTGGATCCAAAATTGATAGGTTAATGTGAGCTTATCCATGCGGTTAAGCACTCTTCAAATATCCGTCGGTCGACTGTCTATGCCGGGTCAACTGTTTCATTTTATATTATATTAGAGCTCATGAGGCTCATAACCTTGAGGTCACGGGTTAGATTCCCGTCTCAATTTAGTTATATGGATATTCAATCGTTAGGGCTGGCTTGGTTGACATTGGTATACTGTCTATGTTATACTGTTAAATAACAAGCCTTCTATTATTTATTTTATTTTTAGTTGCGAAAAATTCCTCACTGCTACCTCCTGTAAGAGTCTGGGCCGTGTCTCAGTCCTAGTGTACCTTTTCTGCCCGATCACCGATCCCGATTCGTGGTTGTCGATCGGGGCCTTCGAAAGCTCTACCGTGGTTCGCTAATGGCGCTCGAGTGTGACTCGGGAGTCCAGCACATTGTCGACGACCAGACTATGCCCTTCGACGTGCGGCTCGACCAACCAACGCTTGTCGCGTGCAACTTATGACGTTTCGTGCGTTTCTGTATGTGCATGGAGAGTTTTTGGCACTATTTGGACCGGCATTAGCGAAAACGCGTCATCACAGCTGTAATTGTAAAAATGACGCTCTCCACTGTTCCTGGTGGTACGAACGGCTCCCGTGATGCCACATCATCCTTGTCCGCTCCACCCTAGGATGGATTCCACTCGTTCGCACCGTCATGAGACAGACAAGCCTCCCGTGTTGCCACATGTCTTTGTCCACACCACCCTAGGACGGACAAACCTTGTTCGTCACTCCCTCGTCCGCCCCACCGTGGAAGGGACAAGGCCTCGTCTATCCTACTGTGGAGGGGACAAGCCCCTCCAGCGCGACGTAGCACGGCTTATCCCCTCCACGGTGGGATGGATGAGGGGTCTCCGTCCTATAGTGGTGCAAACAAGGACACATGGTAGTACGAGAGGCTTATCCATCCTACGGCGGTACGGATGAGGGGAATTTATCCTAGGAGGTAGTGGATAAGGGTGACGTGATAGCATGAAAAGCTTGTCCGTCTCATGGCAGTGCGTGCGGGGAATTTGTTCTAGGGTGTAGCAAACAAGGGTGACGTGATAGCACGAGAGACTTGTCCGCTCCATAGCGGTGCGGATGAGAGAAATCCGTCCTAGGGTGGAAGCGGATAAAGGTGATATGAAAGTACCATCTATACCACCCAGGAACGGTGGATGGCGCTATTCTTACGATTACAGTTACGAAAACACCGTTTTTGCAAACGCCCGCTCTAAATAGTGACATTTAGGGGGCAAAAACCGGAGCAGGGATCGGTGGTTCGGCCTACGGCGCAGCGAACCCCGCCGATCGAGTTGTTGCAGCCGCGCGCGAAGCAAACCGGCCCAGTGGCTTGTGGCTCTCAGCGCGTGGAGCGCGCGCTGCTGCTGCTGCTGCTGCTGACGCGCGGAGGCGGCGTTCGGTAGCGCATCGCGCGCGTGGGGGATCGAATCAGGCATGCGCGTCGTGTCGTGGTTGATGCAGCAATGTATAGTAGTAGCCTATGATATATGGCCCCGCATGATGATGGGCCAATGTCAAAAGCACATCACATGCACAGACGACATTGGCAACGACGCAAGTCTGGAGATTTCCATAATTTTTAAGCATCAGATCCGGCAATGACATAAATGAGCACCACATGATTGATGCCGTCGCACGCAATCGAGTTATTAATTTGACTCGAGGATTGCCGCTTATGCCCACTATTATGCAATACATGTGTTTTTCCCAATATATAATGCACCAGTTATATAATACTGTTTAAATTTAGAAACTATATCTACTGTAATATAATCTCGCCCAAATTTAGATTCCCTCCTTAGAAAGACAAATTATCAACACGTGCTCCAAGTAGGAATAAAAATGATATGACAAGACAAATGTTCGCTGTCATATAAGGGTAAATTGATCAAAACAAATATATTGATTCAATATCGATCCTATTGACTCACAATAATGTATTTTCCAAGGTCTAGAGTTGTGACTCACAAAATTATCGCAAGTAAATGGGCATGCGTAACGCACGTCAAATCAGAAGAATATTAGTGAACAACATAAATATGAGTTCCTATTTATACCTAAACTTCAAATATCCGTTTACTGGCTAGAAAAAATGCTTACCTAATATTCCCTTACATTTGGTGTTTTTTGATAATTTTTTAAAACTTCTGCCTTAGTTTTCACGAGTTTTCAACATTTAGCTAGTTTTCACATGATATGCCTCCATTGTAAGGGCTTCTATTCTATACGCTAATTATGTGAATTGTCGAATTAGGTTTTTAATGCACCAACAACTGAATAATGCACACGGACGCCGGGACCACGCCGCTGGCAATCGGATCACAAAGATCAGTGTCTATAATTCTCCGTGGATGGCGAGATACGGAACATATATTGGCCATTAGATCCAATCGATCAGAGGGTTAGGAATATTTTGTGTATACCAACATGGGTGGATATAGCAAAGAAAAAACTCCTCCTTTTCATTTTAGTATAGTACGAGCTGGAAGAAGCACGTATGGGTGTCTAACAGCGTCCAATTTCCAGGGCATTGACAAGGCTCTATTGGGCCAAAAAGGCCGATTTACTCTTAGAAGCATGGGCTTCCTGAGCTAAGCTTTTTCCCATTGAATGAAACACACACACACACACACACTACTACTACTACTATATCACTTTCTCTCCACCTCTCACATTATGCTTTCTAATTGTAGATTCCTAAGAACTAAACCACAACCAACCAGCACCATGCTTTTCCTTTTTCACCAAAGCAATAAAACACGCTCCTACTATCATTCCTCCTGGTCCTAGTACACAATTATCGACCAATCCAAGTCGCTACACCAAAAAATCAGTTCCCTTTGGTGCACCAGCAGTTTCTGACTGACTGTTCTGTAATTCTCCTTACCGGTACTAAACCAAGCACAGGCAGAACAGCGCCCGGATAAAAATGCCACGGAGGAAAAAAAAAGAAAGAAAGAGTTTTTGGCTGATTTAACGGTTCTATATCTGTAATAGCAAAAGTAGCTAGTATGCAATTGCAAAAATAACACCGCGACAGCCTGTTCTGCCGCGGACGGGGAGCGTGATAGAATGTGATCTTGGTGCGCGATAAAGAATACGTGTCGCTTGTGTAGCCTACGGCGGTGCCGTTTTCATTATTTCAACAAGGAAAGAACTAGAGTTGTTATTTAGTTTAAAAAAAGGGCTAAACGAGCCCAAAAAACTCGGAGAAAAGAAGCGAAGAGCACGACGACGGGGTCTCAAGTCTCAAACTCGCAAACTCTACTGAGATAAACTGAAGAAAAAGGGTGCACCAAACGCAACCACCCAGATCCCGTCAACCTACCAACCAACCGCTGCTGCGCTCCTGCTGCTGCCTTTTCCCATCATTTCGTTCCACTTCTTCCTCTTCGTCCGTCCGGTCCGACCTCCCGACCGCGACCAGCCACCGTCCCGCGGTTGCTTCAGATCTCCCCTTCCCCCCGGCGCCAACTCCACCTCCCTCCCGACCGATACGATTCTCTAACCCCTCCCGCCATTACGTGCGCATAAATAAATCCTATCCCCATCACCCTCCCACCCGCACCTCGTCCCGGCTCATTTCGTTTCCTTCGCGCGCCATGATCTACCGAGTCGAGACGACGGCTCGGTGAGGCTGCTCCGGATCTGGTCTGCGTTTGATCCGTCCGTGCTGGGATCGGGATCTTGATTCTTGGGTGGGCGGAATGGAGGTCTTCGGCCCCGTCACGCCCGGCCAGGTGCGTGCGCCAGATTTTACAGCTTTCTCCGCTTGTCGATTCTTCGTTTCGTTTGTTTCTGTGTGGTGAGGCCGTGAAATCTAGGGTTTTAGCTGGTCGGTTCCTTGATTTAATTTGTCTCGGGGGAGTTGCTGTGTAAGCGCCCGTTTGGATTACTGCCGAGCAAACTTGGCGAGAAAACGTAGCAGAGTTCATGTAAATGGACGTACTACTTCTCAACAGCAGTGGAGTGCTGCTGTATGTTGATTGTTGGGCAACGTGGTTACGGTTTTAATGCCATGGTTTAAGGTAGCTCCAGGATGCGGGGAAGGATTGAATTCAGTGAGTGCCTGGCTGCCTGCCTACTACGTTGTGCCTGTCACATGAGTCCTTACCTAACGAGTTTGATGTGATTCTGTTCCCCCGGAGGTGTCTTAGCTTTCAAGTTATCTAGTTTACATGACACATGAGATCGAAGCAGAATATATTTTGCTGTGCAGTTAAGGTTTTCAATGGGGTCAAGGTAATTGCTTCCTAGAAGTTGAGGTCGCTGTATATGATCTGTTCATCACCGTAATTGGCATTTCGGCTTTATCCTCGAAGAAAATTGATTAATTTTTTTAATCAAGATTTGTAGAGTTGAGCTGTGATATGAAAAGAAAAGAAGTTTCTTGTCTGCCGAAAACCATTAGAAACAAACAGCACACAATCATGCCAAATCCATTGGGCTGGGATATAGCAATAGATCTTTCTTTCCCTGAAGAAAATGTAGAACAGAGGTAAAAACTGGGGGCTGAATGGGAGTGTGACTACAGCCTCAATGTAAAAAAAAATGTTGAGTTGGTTTTTCCTAATTTGATGAACTAACTGCTAGCCAAGCTCATTCTGTGATGTTCACATGGACTTATGTAACTAGCTATTTCCCTTTCTTGCAGGTATCGTTTTTGCTTGGTCTTTTCCCTGTCCTCATTGCATGGATCTATTCCGAAATCCTGGAATACAGGAAATCTTTATCCCATGGGAAAGTGTAAGTTTTCTTTTGCAGAAACTCTAGTTTTACTTAGCTTTAGGACCTAGATCTGAGCTGGTATTGTATAGTATATGTTCAGCATTGACTGCGTACCGCTATTTCAAATAATTCAAGCCTGTAACCAGAGTCTTTGTGTTCAGATCTGGCAGTAGTTATTTCACGAACAAGTTGAACCAGTGTCCTAACTCCCCCCCATTCATGCAATTTTTTTGTAATCTGCAGCCACTCAGATGCTAATTTGGAGACTGAAACTACCAAGGAAGATGATAAGGCTGTATTACTTGAAGGAGGCCAGTCTAAATCACCATCTACAAAGTTCCGGAACATGTCTACGAAAGCAAATTTGATACGGTACTATTTGAACGAATAATACAATACATCTTCTAGGATTATAACACATGCAATTGCAGATTACTGATGTCTCAATGTGGTTGTGAGCTGTAGGTTTATAACAATGGATGACTCTTTTCTGCTTGAAAACCGTGCTGTACTGAGAGCCATGTAAGTGAATTAATTGCATTCACTCTAGTCCTTCTGTGTAAGATATTTCCTGTTGACACTGCTGTACCCTTGAATAATCTTGCAGGGCCGAATTCGGCATTGTTCTGGTTTATTTTTACATTTGTGACCGGACAAACATATTTCCAGAAAGCAAGAAGGTAACTATGTTGCTCCTTTTTCTTAGTCGACACTCAGCGATGTATTATGCGGTAGATGTAAACTGCAACAGGTGTTTATTGGCTAAATTGTAATCGTAGCATTTTCCAGGATCATCCTTGTTGCTTCTGGTTTCACGATCTCTGTTGAAATATAAGTGAATTACCCGTTTTTCCTCATCAACTTAAGCTTTTGGGTGAACTGGTTAGTGTATGAAACTCAATATGGTATCAGAGTCAAGAAATCTTGAGTTCAAGACCCAGCTGATGCAACTAAGAAAATAATTGCAGCTCATTTCTATTCCACGTCTTAGGTCTGAGGGAGCCTACACGTAAGGGATTGTTGAAGTATAAGTGAATTGTCCGTCTTTCCTCATCAGCTTAGGCTTTTGGGTGAACTGGTTGGTGCATGCAACTCAATAATCTCTCATGACTTGTTTCCTCATTGTTCTCTTAAGCAATCAATACCTGCAAGTTATAGCGATTTGTGTGGCCTAGCTTCAGTTTAGGCTTATCGCCAAAATAAGCTAGAACCAGTGAGCCATGGCCAAGCAGGTGACGTATTTATAGACTTATCTAGCAAGCTTAAGTTTTCCACCATCCATAGATAAGTTGTAGCCAAAGGATGGTGGCTTATAGGCCTGCAACGGTTTATAAGTTGAGTATGCCCAACCAACTTTTGGCACTGATGTAATAAGCTACAATTTAGGGATAAACATCAGCTAGGCCAAATAACCCCTATATGCTCTTCATGTTTACTGCTCTCTTTTACTTGCATGGTAATCTTTGTCTTGTTTTTTTACAGAGCTATAACCGCGACCTGTTTCTATTTCTGTACATTCTTCTCATCATAGCATCGGCACTTACTTCACTTAAGAAGCACCATGAAAAATCAGCATTTTCTGGAAAGTCCATACTCTATCTTAATCGCCACCAAACTGAAGAATGGAAAGGGTGGATGCAGGTTAGTGATTATACTTCACTGCTTTAGTTCTTTTGGTAAATGTGATTGTTGTTATCTCTGTCATTGGAAATTTTGAGAGATTTTGGGTGTGATGACATTTTCAATGCACTTGTTGGCCATTGATCCTTTCAGTTTGCTATGCTAAGCAATGTCTTTTGATGTTCATTTAGTGAATCTTCCATCATGCGCTATGTAAAATAGTGCACCCATTTTTTTTATTTTACATATTCTCTAGTCTACTTCTCTTAGATCGAAAGAGTAAAGACAAAGGACCATGTTAATGGATTACAATACTTATTTGCTGTTTTACTATGCATTAAATTTAAAGAAAGTGTTTTTTTTCTATCATTCATCAGTTGCAATCTGGTATTCTATATCCAAACTGCTCTCTCTCAGGTTTATGCCAATAAAATGCTTTTATTTTGGAGAATTACTGTGATAGCTTTTTTCTTGTATTTTACAACAATTCCATGCCACATAAATATATAATTACTGCAGTAGCATTTTTATATTTTTTTCTATTTTCTTATGCAAGTTTTGTATTAATTGTATTTTGGCAGTAAGTGTGTCCTAATTATTCAATCTGCCTTTCCAGGTCTTATTTCTGATGTACCACTATTTCGCTGCCTCAGAGATATACAATGCAATTCGTGTGTTCATTGCTGCCTATGTCTGGATGACTGGATTTGGGAATTTCTCGTATTATTATATCAAGAAAGATTTTAGCATTGCAAGATTTGCTCAGGTGCCCATTCTACCTCAACGTTTATTTATTCTACATTATAATAAGTTTAACTCTCCTTGATCTCTTGTAACCATCTTTCGAGTGCTAAAGACCAACAACTATACTTTTAATGCAGATGATGTGGAGGCTAAATTTCTTTGTGGCCTTCTGTTGCATTGTCCTTGACAATGATTACGTGCTGTATTATATCTGTCCAATGCACACCTTATTTACTCTTATGGTATACGGGTCACTTGGTCTGTTTAACAAGTACAATGAGATACCATCAATCATGGCTATAAAGATTGCCTGCTGCTTCTTGACTGTCATTTTTATATGGGAAATTCCTGGGGTATTTGAACTTTTGTGGGCCCCCTTTACGTTTCTGCTAGGTGAGTTACTCTTGTATTTCCGTATAGCATTCTTCTTCTCAGTCATGGATCAGGATTGTACATCATCGGTTTTTTTTCTTCAATACAGGCTATAAAGATCCAGAGCCTTCTAAGTCAAGCTTATCCCTATTACATGAGTGGCATTTCCGATCTGGCCTTGATCGATACGTATGGATTATTGGAATGATTTATGCCTACTTCCACCCTAATGTATGTATTTCAGATATGGATCTATATTTCCCTCCCTTTCAAACTGCATGCATGACTAGTAGATATTTTGAGTTCTTCTCATACTTTTCTTCCTCTCGAATCTCTATCTATATAAATAGTACCGATGAGTAATGACATATAAACTTCAACGTTATGCTCATATTTTAAGTCTTTGTTCCTTTTTGTTTATCTTATGTTAATGTAACATAGAACCTTCTATCGTAAACAGGTTGAAAGATGGATGGAGAAGCTGGAAGAATCTGAGACTAAGGTTAGATTGTCGATCAAGGGAACCATTGTGACTATTTCCTTGATGGTAAGTTGCATGACCATCCTTTACCAATGCGCTGACTTTCTATTTATGTCAAGCTGCTGTACTACCTTGGTTGTTGTACCAACTAGGTTGAGTTTCTTTTTCTTTTTAGTCAACAGTGTTGTATACTTGTATTAACTTGAAATGTTGTACTAACTAGGACTTCTGTTCCTTCTTGTAGGTTGGTTATCTATGGTATGAATATATCTACAAGCTAGACAAAATTACATATAACAAGTACCATCCCTACACGTCATGGATTCCTATCACGTACGTATAAAAAAATGCTATCATTATCAATATGGCATGTGGCAGAAATTTGTTTCAATGCAGTTGACACTTGACATGGCACCTTATTTCTTACAGTGTTTATATTTGCCTACGCAATTGCACCCAGCATTTGAGGAATGCCTCTTTGACTCTTTTTGCGTAAGCATCTAAATTTGTAGCACCTTACATTGACGGTTCAGGTGTTTGCTTTCTATTCCTTTGTTTCTCCTTTTCTAAGAGTTTAATCTATTTTTTTTATAGTTGGCTTGGCAAGATCACACTAGAGACATATATTTCTCAAATCCACATTTGGCTCAGGTATGGACCAAGTTGTTTCAGCATATGTTATTCTTTTTTTTTTAATTAGTGAATATACTTCTGGACCAGTAGTCCGGTAATGAGTATCCTATACCATGTTAAATATAAGGTCAAGACTCAAGAATGAAAATTAAAAAGTGATTCAACTGTGTTATAGTGTTAGTACTCTGAGAACTTTACTTTAGAAGTATATCCATTGGTATGCATCAAATATTATGTTCAAATACTTTTATGAGTTTCTGTTTTCTCTTACGCTGAACCAATCAGTAACTTCTTCTTGAGTAGAACTTCAGCTATTCCTAGCCAACAAAACCATTAGTTGTTGTTTTTTTTTGGTGAGAGGGACATTCAATTGACCAAGATAGTTCCACTAAATATTAGACAAAATGGCAACTACCCCAGCTGATTCTACCCCTACTTAATGACATTAAAATCGTATGTTTCCACCTTCAAACAGAAAATTAGAATTTATGAAAACTGTGGGAAATGAAGATTTCTTGACAAGACTATATATCAAAATTTTGTTTTGACCTGATGGGTTTCATTTGACTATGAAATAAATGCATGTAGGATTTGTTGTTGTTCTCCAGTTTTCATTTATGGTGTCCTCTGCTTGCAATTGCAAGATATCTGTGGTGCTGATACCCTTTTTTACAGGTCTAGCATGCCAAATGGGCAGCCAAAATGGCTTCTTTCTTTCATTCCGGATTATCCACTGCTTAACTTCATGCTTACTACAGCAATCTATCTTTTTGTAAGTTTATCAGCCTCAGGTGCATTTCATTCAACAGAATCATCAAAGATATTCATTTCATGATTTATACTGCAGCTGTCATACCGAGTGTTTGAGCTCACCAGCGTACTGAAGGGAGCTTTTATACCCAGTAGAGACAACAATCGTCTATATCAAAATTTTATTGCTGGGATTGCCATCTCTGTATGCCTGTATTTCTGCTCACTTATTCTTCTGAAAATTCCTATTGTATAGGTAAACAGCCGGAACCTACTATACTCAGTTACAATTTTCACGTAGTCTGTCTGTCTCTATCTCTGTGCCTTAAGTTATTTGTTCCATGTAATTCCAGGTAGACAATTTCATTTCCAGGGATGAAGAATTGGCAAGTAAATGACCTTGATAGAAGGTCGTTTGTGCAAAATGTTTGGTTGGTGGGATGCTTAGTTCTGGCCTCAGTTCCATTTGCATTTGGAGGTAAATGCACTCCCTGAAGAAGCTGCTCATTTGCATATGTTGGGAATTGAATTGCCAGAGGGTGCAGATATAGAGACCAAATTTTGATATATTTTTTTAGTGTTTTTCCCTCTTCAAAGCATTGTACACAGTTAGCCAACCCGTGCATTCTTTGGAAGTTGTAACAGCTGTGGAAAGTTAATACAACCGTGTAAGAAATTTCTCCGAGCACTGTACCGTGTTGTGTACTGTAGAGTTTGGTACCAGTGTGGGTTTTCCTCTTGTAAAAGACGATATAATGGCAAGCCCCATGCTTTTCTGACTTCATATGTAGTTGGAAGCACCTATTGTACTCGCGTGCTCCGAGTTACTTCTGCTATGCTTTTGGACCACTGGTAATCATGCCGTGGAGGGGTACCAAATCCAGCTATGCAACCGTCGTTTCAGTTCCGAGTCGTTTATTCTCGTTAAATAATCGATGCCGAGACATCAATCTAATCATACCATTAATAGACAATCTAGTATTTTTATTCGTCTGTGTGTTCTTGTATATTGGTTGGAGGTTCTCGTATTTATAGCCTAAATACGTGAACTCTTCTGTAGGTGAACTCTTCTGGAGACCGTTTAGTCTTTTACTCGTAATTAGATACAGTAACAATTCTGTTGCAAACCGGCAGCAACAAGGCGCTGTGTACATGTGCGCGCACCGGAATCTCGTGAAGTGGGCAAGTGGCAGAAGCCGCAGCCGCCGCTTGTCCGAGGCCATCGCGCCCGGCGCCGCTAAACACCGCGCGCCTGACGGGTGCCGCGTTTCGGCCCGCCGTCGGTCGCACACTCACGCCGCTCTCCCGGGTGGCGCCTCTCACCGCGCGGGAGTGGATCTGCTCGGGGCATGGTGCGTCGGCAGGTCGGGGCACGCACATGGCATGGTGCCGGCCGGTAGTTACGGGGCATGGCTCACGTGCACGGCGGCGGGGTTTTTTTTGGAGTAGAGGTTGGGACGCTGGGTTCCAGAATAATCTAAGGGCTGCAATCTGCACATAATGCACGGGCTTTGTTTGTGCATGTTTAAAGAACAATTGTGTGGCCATCAAGCTAATTTGCACATATCAGGAGCTTTGGTTGAATGCATTATGAGCCTGTGCGAAATTTTCTATCGAGGGGAGGCTAGGGCACAGTTGGAGCGAATACGGTCGGATATCGTTTATTCTATTTTGTATTTTTATCCTGGAGTCGGACATAAATAGTATCGGATACTTATTTTTTTTTTATCTCGTATTCGCTCTGCGAGCCTTCGATTGGTCGGCCGGCCGGATATTATTTGTTTCTTTTGCATCTCTACACAAGATATTAGACATTAGGGGTGCAATCAGAACAAACACGGAGAGACTAATCGCTGAAACGTCGAAGAAAAAACACTCAGTATTCCCTACCTGCTCAGATGCAGCAACCCACCTACCTGTTCTTTTGTTCATAAGTGAAGTCACAACATGTTTTCCTCATGCCACCTGATATACGGATAAATACATACGAATATCGCTCATCATGTATCTTATTCCATTTTTTCCCCTTAAAGTTGGAATTGGGTACAGATAGATAGTGTCGGATAACCATTTATCTCTTCCGTATTCACTCTTCAAGTTTTCGGTCGATCGGTCGGTCGAAAATTATCCGCTCTGTTTGTACCCCTAGAGGAGGCTGAGGATTAGATGGTAGTTAAATGGTTGAGTTTGTGTGATGAAGGCGGATATATACTCCACTGAGCTCATCAGTATCCGGTAGGCCAATGTAAAACTGCATCTCCACCTTTAGTTTTTTCCCAGTTACAGTTTTAATGAGAAAATTGACAGAAGGCATGCCTCTCGACATAATTGCTTGCTAGTTTGGGAGTATGTGGTGTAACTGATGGTTTGAAGGGTTATTATTGGTATTTTTGGTCTCTCAACTTTAGCTTATGGTTTATTTTCGTGCAAATGAGTTGGTAAAATTAAAGGCATATATTCCCTCAAGTAACAAAAGGGGGTTGCTTTGAACATTGACACATTCTCTTAAATGTAATTTTGACCATTCGTTTACATTATAATATATTTATGAAACTTACAAAAATTATAATTATAAAAGTACTATTCGAAACAAATCTATACTTATCACTTTTATGTGTTCATTCTAAATATTCAAAGAAATTGATAGCTGAAGTTTATAAAGTTTGACCGCATGTTACCCAAAAGACTTCCTTTTTGTGACTGGAGGGAGTAGTTATTATCCTAAAAAAGGCATATTATTATTAATTTGCACTCGTCTGGGGGTTTGTATATACGTTAGGTCTTAGTTGACATTATCTTGTTAGGGAGACCAACAGCTGAAGCATACAAGCACATGTAGAGGCCTGAAAATTCAACTCGTCCTTAACAAAAAGTCAGTCTCACACAAGCACATGTAGAGGCCTGAAAATTCAACTCGTCCTTAACAAAAAGTCAGTCAGCTGATAATTAGCAAAACCCCAACACATATATACAGCCTTCGCTATAGCTCAAGTGCTCAACACAAGGAATTAGTAACATGAACCAACAATAACCTGAAGGTCCTCAATGCAGCAGATATGTACATGTCCATTTGCCCCCGGCTGTCTAGCCTCATTTTAGCATCGACCGGACCGGGTGTCGGATGCACCCAACAAAATATCTGGCAAGCTGACGGGCGATGCACCTAACACAAACCTAATCATTCGGCCATTCGGACGTTAAAAAATTGCCATTAAATAGCGCGCGCCGCTCGCATTATTGTCAGGACAATCCCAAGCTCCCTTGCTTACGAGCTCCGCCAGCCAAGGCAAGCTTGCCTTCCCTGTCTCCGGTCACCGATGGAAGCTCCTTTTATCCTCCCTGTCGCCACCGCCTCCTCCTCCTCCTCCATCACCACCGCCGACACTGCCGACTCTCCCTCCTCCCCTTCCACCCAAAGCATCGCTGCTCGCTTCGTCGCCGTCCTCGCCGTCGCCTCCGTCTCACTGTTCGCCCAGCACGAGGCCTCGAGGGGCTTCCACATCCATGTCGTCAACGCCGCTCCCCGGGACACCATTGCCGGCCGGCGCTTCGACCTGTTTTTCGTGTCCAACGGCCAGGCCGCGCGCATCCTCCACTACGCGAACCGCGGCGTGGAGCGGGCGCTCTTCCCGGACGTGTCGTTCCCGCGCAAGCAGGTCACCCGTGTCACCGTCCAGATGGCCGGCCACAACCTCACCGCAGACGCGACGGTGGCCGCCGCCGGTGTGGCACTCGGAGAGTACGTCATTTCCCTGAGCCCCGGCCTCATGTCCAACACCGACAAGGCTGCCGACGCCGTCGCCACCGCCGTGCGCCGCGCCGTTGCGCGCATGTGGCTGTGGGACGGCCGTGGCGCCGCCCCGGCCCGCGTCATGGACTCCATGGTGGAGTACCTAGCCACCGGCGGTGACGCCGAGGCCACGCCAACGGAGGACGCGCAGTGCATGTCGGCACGGTTCCTGAAGCACCTGGAGCACCGTCGCAGCGGGTTCGTCGCGTGGCTGAACCGGGCAATGAGGGACCGGTGGACCGACGCCGCGGTGGACGCCGCCCTCGGCGTGCCGGCCCGGCCGGTCTGCGCGGCCTACCGCGCTGCGGCGCTGACTGGCGACGAACAACCGACCCCGCTGGTTGACTCCACGTCGGACGCCGATGGGTCCAGGGTGGCAATGTGAGGCGGGAGCATAGCAAGGGTAGTTTGGGTAATATCAGTATATCACACACGTCCATTGTATATAACTAGGTTGAAAGCACGCGCTATGCCGCGACGGTGAATTAATAGATAGAATTAATATATGTGGATATTGTAGATAATGAAAATCTTGTATGTATCTGAACAATTTCTAGCAAAGTAATTACCAAGACAAAAATTAATTACCAAGACAAAAATATGGCTGATTGTCTAAACCTGGTAGGTAAAGAATAGACACTGTGAACAACTTAACCCTGCACGAATACTATCTTGTAGCAGCAGCAGCACTACTTGAATAACTATCAAACTTAAAGAAGGGGCACAGATTCACTTAGGCTAAACAATCACTTAGAAAATTGGTCTGAAGTGTCACAAGCAAAACAATTTGAGGGCATTGCCAAACAACAACGACTCTATGAGATCTTAAACATCTACTTCTCTGCATACTCTTGTACTATCCCATTTAACCAATTGTTTTTGGTTCACTATGCAAACTAAGAATTTGATGTATTAAAAACGAATACAATTATCAAATCGATAAATCCCCTCATGAGATTTTAATAAACGCCATATATCCTAATCTTATGGTATTCTTAGTGAGTCCTATCATCAGGTGTAAAACCAAGTCTCTTTAGGAGCGAAAAAGATATTTCACACTAATAATAAATTTTGCATTCTGGACATATGTTTAAACCATATACAAAAAGTGAAAGAATAGTTATAACCAACCTGTTAGGACTTAGGATACTCCGTTTTGTAGCAGGGAGGAAATGGAAGTCGTGTGAGGTTTGGTGCAGTGTTTCGCTGTCTTGTTCATGTCATGTACCATGGTTGACCTATTCAAACACCAACGGGCAAGTCTGGTCCTGGCCTGAAAAAGTTTCAATTTTAAAATATTATTTTATTTTTTTGAATACAAAATAATACTTAATTTATTTTGAGAATAAAGAATATTTTTTTATTACCTTCAAGTCTTCAACGGGCTTTTAGAAATCAAGTCTCGAGCTTGTCCCGGGCTCGGCCGGGCCACCTATGATCAGGTGTATGGTTAAGTGGCTTGCATGTCGACAAATGGACGACATGGATATGCATTGTTTTTTTGGGGAGTGGCAAGAGCATTGCCATCATTGCATTAAAGTAGGAGAAAACAGAGACTACAAAAAACGTGAAAAAGGAAGAGAAAAAAGAAAAAACCTAGAAAATCAAAATGTTGATCGTTACGAAATAGCTAAGTCTCCCGCCGGTAAGTAAGCCGCCAAATTCTTTGCCCCACTTATTATCCATGCCCTAGCCTCTTCCTTGATGATCGCAACAGTTTTGATGACGTCATTTCGCTGCTGCTGAAAAATCATTTTATTTATTTCTTTCTAGACTTGCCACATGGTGAGGATAAGTAGAGAATTTTGGCCCTCTCACTTAGTGACACATCCATCCATCAGTCTAGTATCGACATATGAGTATCCCATTGCGTCGGTGACAAGTTATGATGTGCCCAAGTTGCAATGGCATTCCAGGACGGCATGGATATGCATTGTTATAGGTGGGAGATAATCACATTCTCCATCCTTCTAAGTTCTAACAAGAACAAGACAATGGCTTGTGCGTCCATCTTGCCCTATGGGATTGAGCCAAGTGTTCGGTCCGTTCTTTGTAGACCTGGCCGTGGAGATTCTTCCTTTTTTTACATCCGGCGATGTGAAATCTCCGAAAAACACCGTGAGGTCATCCATTCCTGTCCCGTCTTGCTCTGGCCGCCACAGAAATTCGTGGCTGAGGGTGTCACGAAGGCCCAGACTCGACACAGCGATGAATCCAACCACATGTATGGGTCCCAGGTATCATCGTGGCCAGCAGTTGATCAAGTAGCTGGCTGCAAGGCGGGCTCCTTCCAGACGCGTACTCGAGAGTTTTTTTTTTTCGCTGATTGAACCGCTTTTTATTCTTAACAGCGAAGGCGGTCTCCGGTACGAAATTAAAAAAATGGCACCGCGAAAGGTTAGACGGATCATCTTCAGCGTTTTGGACCGCAACAGGTTGCTTCTGTGCTCTTGGAGTGCTGCAGCCTGCAGACGCCTCACGCATTTTCTTGCTTTTTTTTTTTTTTGTCCTTGCCAGGCAACCTTCCATGAACCGAGTCTGTTTCCTGCAGCGCTTGGAGAACTCTGTACGTGGTCACGTGAACGGGCTGCCGCAGTCCGGAATACGCGGCAGGTGGTCTATCGTGGACTAGAACCGCAGCGGTAGAGGATACATATCATTTATCTAACTACCACCGTGTTAATTTTACTATTTTAAACGCACGAGATTACATTTACTATTTCATTTTAAAAAGCCCAAATGAGAAAAAAAAAAAACTACGTACTTTAACCGGCTCCAATTTGCCGTCATGTGCGCCAGCTATGTACTCTTGTCCTGGAACCAGCATCTTCCCTCTTGCACTACTAACTACTAACTACTACGTACTGTAGTTGGCGACGCGTTGCTTTCGAATTTCGATCCGGTCTTTGCTTATGGGCATGGCTTTTTGTGTCGGAAATACAGTCACGCGAGCTGCAGGGGATTAAGTTATTGGGCATTATTGGCTTAGATTGATCTGAAATGTTGTCCAAACTGACATTCTGACAAGAGAAGTTTTCTTCAAGTTTCTTGAATTGATTATGGTAGGTCCGACATGAACAGGGTTCATTTCGGCTCTTCCTTCAGAATCAGATGGTCATGTCTCTCGTGAGTTTTCTTTTAAAAAATATTTTTATAGAGGACCATGGGTTTGGTGAGCACGCCACGCATTGTGTAACAAATGGTTCTGGGCTTAGAGATTCTTCGGCCCGGTTGGTAACTTTTGTGGGCTCTCCTTAAACCGAAACAAATAGAGCATTGACACCCCATGGGCCATGGCCCAACCAATAGTGGGCCAAGCAGAAAATATTCCTCCGTCTTCAGCCCAATCAATTCGTTTTTCGAAATTGCTATAGTATATTTCTTCTGTGTTGAGTGGCCCGATCAAATATTAATTCTTCCATCAACATTATCCTAAGAAACCATGCTCCATCCATTCTTTAGCCAGGCCATTAGCACTAATCCCAGCACGGCGAGAAGGAGCTCTAGGTCCAGGCAATTTGTAGTAGCAGTAATAGAATAAGGAGGATGCCGCGGCGGCAGCGACCTTCTGGTATGTAGATGTGACCATGTAAGATTGAATTTTCAGGATTAAACCCAAACACCGGCCTCTCTTCATCAGTGGAGTCAACTTCTACTACAAGCTAACTAAGTATCAAAACTCATGAGGACCGCGCGTAGCGCGTGTGGTTGGCATCGCTGGTGTGCAAGCCGTCCCGCCCGGGTTCAATCCTTGGGGTTGGATTCCGGGTGTCTCACTAAGCACTGTGCTGGGGCACAATGTGTGGAGGAGGCGTGTAAGGGCACAGTGATACAAGAGAGTTTTAGGTTCTCAACTGTCACGGTTAAAGCGTTGCTCCCGTGGGTGCCTCGCGAGTTAGAGTGCTTCTTCTTTAATGTGGGCCGGATGGAGAAATCCCGGACATCAAAAAAAAGTATCAAAACTCATGTTGAGCAGCTAGGCTTTGTTCATGTAGCTCGCTATCCTCCTCTTCTTCTTCTTCATTTTCTTTTCAGTTTTATAACATTATCCCAACAACTATTTTAATACAATGGTCATAAAATAGAGAATTCTCTATCTTTTCTGT
The DNA here is from genome assembly GCA_036346255.1 of Ampelocalamus luodianensis. NCBI lineage: Eukaryota > Viridiplantae > Streptophyta > Magnoliopsida > Poales > Poaceae > Ampelocalamus > Ampelocalamus luodianensis. Next base: position 1,334,892 of record CM070626.1, read on the forward strand.
CAAAAAAAGATTGAATTTTCAGACATTCCCTTCCAATCCTCCAGAAAAAAATCCCCTTCCAAAAGTTTATGACGCGTTGGAACATGGAAATTCCGTAGGAATCATGTGAAAAATACATTGTTTCCTGTAAAGTTTCTATGGAATTCCTGTGTTGGGAGATACTGCTGTGAGGTGCTACCAATCTGTTTGTGCGTTGGACCCACGAGCCCACTGATAAAGGATCATGATTGCTTGCTTCCGTTCCATGCGTGTAGTTCTTTTTTCGTTTCGTTTCAGTGTCTCTGGTCTGAACGACTGAACATTTACCAAGCAAAATGAATTAGCACTTCACGTCTCAGGACCAGGTTACAAGCTCCATCAGTTTGCACTTTGCAACCCTACTCTGTTCCAAGTTTCAACACCAAGTCCTGCACCAGAAGGGCCATGAAAACATTCCGCAATGGCCAGTGACAGCTTATAGATTCCATGCCTTTACACCGGCCTAGAGAATTTTTCGCATCATATTCGTGGGCTCGTGGCACTACTAGACCAGTTCCACTGTTCATTGGGCATTCAGAAATCAGAATGGCGAGCACATTCTTCCAGTAGGCGGCGCCTAGTCAACCTATAGCGCATTATTAACTCGAGGGACAAAAAGCAAATCTCTCAGCTTTTTCTATGATCTGTGCAGCTGCCCAAGAAGCGCAAAAGGAGATGCAAAGGTTGGAGTTGGATGGAGCATCACATTGGCGAGGCGAGCTTGCTCCAGGTGACACTTTTCCATTTCTATCCATTCTTTGTTCCAGTGATCAACATTCGACAAGTCCCGTGGGTACAGTAAAAAGGAGAGGCAAGCAGGCGACATCGGCCAAAAAGTGCAGGTTCTTCGATCTCTTTACCACCAACTCGATCCAAGCAGTTAAAAAAGTCACTACGTGCAATTTGCAGAACGGTGAATGCCAGTATATGCTTCTGCTCATTTCAAATACAAAAATGAGTGTGGATTTTAAAGAGGTTCTCTGATAAACCGAATAATGAGCTAAGAATGAGACTGAACCAGCTAAAGCTGATACAGTGACGCAGATACTGAGCGTGCAAGTATTCTTCTCCGTACTTCTGTCAGTACGACTACTGTATGTAACCTTGTACAAGGGGAAAGAAAAGCATTCTCATACGAATCACGAATCTGAAAATATTCGCTCCAATCCCTGTGCGGCCAACAACTGCACCAAATGGAAATCCATGGCTCATCATAGCTAAGCCATCATGAAGGCACCCCCACATGAGGAATTTCTCCTCTTTCTTTCACCTCCCAACTCACTCAGCCTCTTTTTTTTTTTTACTTTCCCACCTCTTTCGCTTAATCTATTGCTTATATCTCAATCGCGTGATTCTGCAAAGCTCTTAGCCTCCCGGCTCAAGTTTCCTCTTATTCCCCGACCCCCGCACCCGGGAAGAAACCTGCGATTCTGTGCACTCATGACATGCTTATGCTTATCAGCATATGCAGATGCACCGAGACTAGAAGAGTGAAGCAGCAGCTAGCCCACTTTACACTTGTACCTTAGTGAGCACACCCCCACTGGCTACTACTACCTCGTTGGGAGACAAAACTGAGCAAGCTTTCCTCGAAGTGGTAGAGCTGTGCACAAGCTTCAAGCATGGGTCTTAGGCCAGTCCACTGCCTAACCTGTCTTCTTGCCCTACTTCTCTTCTGCCATGGTGAGTTACTGAATTACTGAAGTCTGTATATTTTCATTTTTTCTTGCTCTTTGTATCTTTGTAGGGTGAGAAATGGCTGCAACAGGTATGCATGCGCGCATATTGTTTCAGCTTCTGTTGTCCAATTAGCTGGTGGTGTTGTTTACCGTTGCTGTTAGCCTGATACCGTGTTAGTACTATTCACTCTGCTGAGAAGAACAAAGCTTGGTTGGTTACCGAGAATAAATTGCCTGTTGCTCGTTTAGTTTCCCTAATTTAGTTCGCTTAGTTGTTGGAGCTGACGAGCAGCGAGTCATGTCATAGCAACAGACAAACACATACTTTTTATCTAAGATTAACTCCCAAACAAAAGTGTGCTTTTGCTTAATAACAGAATAAAGATCAGAGCACGAAGTGAAAATTCATGTAGGTCGTGACACAAATTGTACTTCGGTTCAAGCTGCTGGGGGAGAGGCCGATCAGGGAGCGCACGGTGATGCATCGCGGCAGCTCTCCGGTGTGACGAAGCTGGAGTCAGCGCACGACATGCCGGAGCTGGACGTGAGCACGCCGCTCGCGACCGTCCCGGTGGTGAACCCTACGGTCACGACGCCCACGGCAATGCCGATGACGCCGGCGTCCGCCACGCCGTCGCTGGCAAATCCGGTCGCCGGCGGCGGCGGGGGCGGAAGCTGGTGCGTGGCGAGCCAGAGCGCGAGCCCGACGGCGTTGCAGGTGGCGCTTGACTACGCGTGCGGGCAGGGCGGCGCGGACTGCTCGGCCATCCAGTCCGGCGGGAGCTGCTTCAACCCCGACACCGTCCGCGACCACGCGTCGTACGCCTTCAACAGCTACTACCAGAAGAACCCCGTCCAGACTAGCTGCGACTTCGGCGGCACCGCCGTCCTCACCAGCACCAATCCCGGTAATTAATTAAGCTCCATCCAAAACAAATCAACATTAATTTCTGCATCACATCACTCGCTCTTTGTAGCATAGTAAATCTCATGATCACAAGTTCAAAAGTGCATTACCGACGAATTCATTCACTTGTTCCCAATTGCCCAGGTACTTCAACGTGTCTGTGCCAGGCAACGAGGTAAATGATCCTAGCAACTCAAAGAAACTGAAACAAATAGATGAAAGAAGGAAAGGAAAGGACATATCGATTGAACTAAAAATGTGCTGAAAATTCTCTCTTTTTCTTTGCATGATGGAACTGACAGCACCGGTGCTTCGGTCCTGAACACGTCGACGCCGACGCCGACGACCCCAACGTTTGGCTCTCCTGGCTACGAGAACTCTCCTCCTGGATACGGAACTCCCCTCCTCTCTACGGATTGATGTCACCTCCGGACTACGGCGACAACATCAGCGCCGCCGCGGCGATGCCCGACAGCAAGAGGGCGACAGTTTTGTCGCTGACGTGCCTCCTAGTCGCAACTGTGTCTCTGAACCTGTACAAGTAAGGATCCAAGTTGCAGGAATCAGGATCGGTGCTGTACATGGTTAATCACAGTACGTTGAGATATAAAAGTGCACGCACTTAACTGGAGGCTGAAGCAGAAAGCAGAAAGGCGCCGTGGCAGAGCAGAATTGCAGAAGCGGAGTGGCTCTGGCGCCGAGCAGGCTGGCAGTTGTTAGCGTTGTAATGGCAGTAGCAGATGTTTATAGTTGTAGTAAACATTAAAAATTCTACTATCCTCGTACCTAGGAATCAGTAACAACATTGAGCTCCTGTTTTGCAAGGATTTTGAGGCGCGGGCATCCAGCAGATTTTGAGGCTTGCAAGGGGAAAACGAAAGAGAAAGAAGCCGAAAGTGGTCAGCAAATCCGTCCGTGGTCGTTGTTTTCGTGTGTGTGTGTGTGTTGATGGTTGGTCCCCCGCCGTGGCCCGCCCGCTCCTACCCGTCCGGCGGCGATCTATGGGCGCGCCGCGCGCTTGCGTGGCCGGTTGGGCTGAGCAGTCAAGGGCACGCGGACCACATGTCACCGAGGTGGAGCATTGCTCACGCGCGAACCACTCGTCCGCGCGCTCCAAGCAACAGCTCGCTCCACTGCCGCTCGCCGGAGCTCCGCCGCCGCAGGGTGTCCATCCATTCTTAACGATAATACGAGATAACACGAGGGAGCTGCACGAAACCCTACTCGTAACACTTAGTCACCTTCGATCTCAGCCGCCCATGTTAGATCGGACGGTCTAAAGTGACCGAGGTATTGATCGCACTTCTGCGCGATCCAAATTTCTATGGGCTAAACGGTACTACGAGATACTTAGAGGGTCTTCATGAAAATTACCTCCAATGCTTACCCTTCCTCGATCTCAGCCGCCTATGGTAGATCGGACGGTGAAAAGAGATCAACATGTGGATCGCACTTGTCGTGCACGATCCAAATTTCAATGGGCTAAGCGGTAAGATGATATAAACAAGGGCGTGACTAGCGCTCGACTTATGGTCCAAGAGTTAGTGTCGTACGTTTCGGTTGTAATATATTTTTCACTAGTTGTAATATATCAAAAATCATATGCAACATTATCTCCAAAATCTCAGAATCAAAACAAACAAACATCAAATACTTTTTCTCTCTAACAGATGTTGACATATCAAAAAAAAAAATAGAGAAGATCAGGAAGTATAGTCCGAACATAAGAAAAAATCTTGCAACATCACTGTTCAACGGGTCGCAACTCGCAACATATCAAAGAACAATATGCAACATTTTTTTAAACGAGTCGTAATATCTCAAAGAACGGTATGTAATATTTTTTTAATGAGTCGCAACATCAAAAAACAGGCCGCAACATTTTTTTACTTGCTCTGATCTTAAGAAGAATGCTAAAGTGAATAGGGTGAAACCCACGGCGAAGGATAATGACGACAAAGACACCACCACCTGCATCGACAGCAGCAGCAGGGACTGGCGGTGGCTGGAGGAGATGTTGGGGTGGTACCTGAGGGCAAACGACGAGCACCCACGCGACCCGCTTGTCGTGCTCAGCACTATCGACGCCTCGTCTTCCTCTCTAACCACCGCTACCGACTGCTCCTCTTCTAGCACTTGCTCCTCCTTCAGCGGCATTATTGCGGTTGAAGTTTATGAGATCAAAAGAAGAAGAAGCAGCAGCTTAAGATGACAAAATCAATGGAGATACATGAGCGCTAGCTAGCTAAAAAAGTGACTGGACAGAAGGAAGAAGAAAGAGATGTGTACGCAGCTTAGTAAAGGGGATGGAGCCTAGGGACAAAAGAAAAAAAGATGTGCTGGGAGGAGGAGGTGGTAGTGGAGGTAGGTAGAAAAAAGATGTGAAGGGGAGATGCGACGGAGGAGGATACACAAAACGTGAGCAAGCAAAAGCATTGGACGTAGCGTTTTCCTATAAACAGAGGATCCATATGCAAAACAACATCAGGGGCTGACCCTTAAGGCCCACCTGTCGGCGTGATTGCAAGAACCGGCTGTCCCTACCCGAGTACCCGGACCCCACGGCCATGCAAGGTCACCGCCGCCTCCGCTGGAAACTTGAGCACACGATGGGCGGGAAAGAAGAGGAGCTCGTCGCCGGCGGTGCTTCTCGTCGTTCCCCATCGTCCTCAAGCCTCAAGGTAAGGTAGCAGCAATCCAATAATCCACTGTATTGCAGCACAATCTGCTGCCGCTACCACCGCAGACGCAGAGAAAGTTAGCCCCCATCCAAAATCTTAGCAGTGCGCTGTATTGTGTTTGCTTATTCCACAGGATGCTGGCGGTGTGAAGAGCCTGATGACTATTCTTTCTGGTGTTCCCTTGACGTTGAGCCTGAGGCAACGGCCGAAGCTCCTGCTTGAGAACCTGAAAGAGAGCGAAGAGAGATCCCTATAATCCTACGTGACCGTAGCACCAAAACCAGAAAACAATAAAGATTGTGTGTAGTACATACTACAACCACATGTTCTCTTGCATTCGCGCGGCCTGGTGCCGTGCGGTGGATGCCGCGCCGCGCACCAGACGTGCGTGTAAACTTTGCAGAGCGCGGCCACATTTCGACCGACGTGCGCGGGGAGGTGGGAGACCGTGCTGGCCGTATAGCGCGTACTAGCCGGGTGCCGTGCCGGTCCAACTTACGGAGCGCCCGACTGTAGATCAGGCTCTCGTCCGGCAATGGCAACCCGACGAGAATACAGTATACAGCCGAGCACGGCGAGGCAGCCTGTTGGTGCTGCACTGCCGTCATGTCACCTCCTATTCGTCCAGTTCGCGGCAAGTCACCTGCCGCACGTTCATGGCAAGTGGCCTGCCGGCTTCCGTGTGGCCACCACGTGACCCCCTGCCGTGGGTTTTGCCAATTCGTGGCGACAGTGCTATTTTTGTCAATTGGTGGCCGGTTGGCGGCACGGATGTTATTTTTTTGCCAATTCGTTTGAAGAGACACTATTTTTGTTATTTTGTTGTGTAACAGTGCTATTTTAGCTATAAACTCCTGCACCGCGACTGGCCACCAAGAATCAACAAGGGGCGTACATCTAATCTGACACCAAACCGAGCACTCTGGTGTCAACCGTCATGTCGTCGCACCCATATTCGGCACATCGACGGGGGCGACGGTAGCCCTACCAACAACTCCACCATAGTACTAGTAAATACATAAGGTTAGATCAGTAGGCCAGATTAGTCTCTGGTCGACTGCAGCTAGCCGCAATGTCAGGCCAACTCGCTCGCGATGTCAGCACTGCACAGGGCCCTTGTGAACTATATGATCCTCCCAGGAAGCTGCTGGGTTCGTGACTTTTAGCCCTTGACCAGCGCACTTTTGAATCAGTACTATTCAGCCAAGTCTTTTGCCGGTAGTTTCAACCGCTTCATCGTATCCAAATTTATAGAATTGTGGAGACGCAATCGCAAAACCGCGTCGCACTTGAACATAAAAAGCTCAAGGCATAGTAGCGTTAGGATCGACACAGGGACAAGGAACAAGTAGAAGAGCTGGAAAGCATCAGCCATCAGGCCATCAACCGATCGATGGCCGGAGGGAGGAAGCGGGAGTGGATACGGAAGAAGATGACGACGGTCGCCGGCAGCGCGAGCGGGTTGCCGCGGTGGACGCTGCGCATCCGTGCACTGTCCACGGCGTTGTGCCACCGGAGGCACCGGGCTGGCCTCCCGCGCGTCGACCTCCTCCAGCTCTTCTACGAGAACGTCGTCTTCCACCTGCTGTGGGTGCTCGAGTCAGTCGTCGTCCTCGCCAAGCTCTGCTTCTTCTTCCTACGGTTCGGCTTCCGGTTGTAATAATCAAGATGTATTTAGTTACATAAGAAACGTAAATGATGTACAACTCAGCAATCCTCTATATCCCGCCCAGTTGATATGAGCAATATAGATGATTCTGAACCTGACAGGCACATCATCTAGAATCCATCATACTGAAATTTTGACAGCTACTGGTAGAGAATACTAACGCAATTGCCTGAATCTCAAGGCGTTCCTCAAACCAATCATATACATTATTGAGATAGGTAACTAACCCGAGCCCCCCTCCGAGAACCGTATATGAAAATTTCTTCTCGTATGGCTCAAGCAGAAACACACAGATTTTCAACGGATATTAGGAAGAAAAAAAAAGGGTTCAAAACTTCATCCGCCACTAGATTGGGTCGATTTGCCTTGAAAATATGAAATAAGAAAAGTCCAAAACTTATTCTTTGCGATGATAATGCCAAAAAATCTAAAGTTGGCTCATCTATCTTTCTTTCTTTCTTTCCCTTATGTTGGTCATCAGAGGCTTCTTGACTTTTCTCTTCCCTATTTTGGATTTTTTTTTGTGTGTAATGCAGATTTACTCTTCTTTTACTAGTAAATAAATAAAGCAAAAATTCTAGTAGTTTTTTTTTATAGAAATTATCTTGTTGAGATCCTATGAATCAGTTCAATTAAAACCTTAGATTCATACTAGAGCCACGATGATTGAGTCTCAAGCTAATCAAAAGGCAAGGGTTTTTCGAATAAGAACCGCTTGATGATCATTTATTGGACAAAATCGAGAGAGAGAGAGAAGTTGTCTTTTGGGCAAACAAAATTGGAATGAAGAAAATTTCTTTTTTATTTATTATTAAAAACTACTTGAATTTTTTTTCAGTCTGGTTGTGAGGTCTGAATAGTAAGTATGAATCATAGTTCCTTTTTTTTTTCTTGATACACTATCTATTTCGTGTTGCGGATACTGGAATAAAAAATATCCGATGAATTAGAATCATCCTCATAGAGATAACATGCCCTTTCTATGTATTATCAATAGGATCAATTCTAACAAGTTCCACACTCATATTCTAGAGATACCAAAACAAAAAAATTCCACGGTTGAACTACCAGAATGTCTAGAAATGTATAGCTTAAAGTAGAAAGGCTTTTTTTGGATGGAAAAACTATGACTTCGTAGTTTTAGTCAGTAGAAACCTAATTCATTAAAATTCCGTCCAGTAAAATAGAAGAATTATAAGAAATGAATGTCTTTCTTCGTAGCAGGATTGTTGGAAAGAATGGGAAAGACGATTTCACTATATTTCTTACCGGGAACAGGGCCTATCACAAGAATATTTTTTTTATCAGGACGATAACTCTGAAAAGAAAGATTTCCTATCTTTTCTTTCAACTCAGGAGAAATACAGTCGGCCAGCGCCAATTCGAATCCCTTGGGCAAAATAAGAACAACACCCACATTTAACCCTCCCTTTTTTCGATTACCAAGAACTTGTTTCAGTTGCATATCATAAGGAATTCGAAGAACTGCTTCAAATATAGTATCGGGAAGCATAGCTTGGGGAACTTCAATATCCACGGCTTTATTAGCTAAATGGCTATTGGCACATACAATTGGTCTGGTTGCTTCTCATGGGTTTTCATAACCCTGCTGCGCAAAAATGGGATATGCATTTGAAATAGATGTTCGACTTATTACGTATATCATGATCGATACATAAATCGATTGAATCATCCGTTCCTTTACCCAAGAAAATTATTTCTATTTTTCATATCCAATCGTAGATCCCGTAATTTCTACGATAAATTAGATAGGTAGCTAAGCTAATCTAGTTCCCTATACACGAATATGTTGTCATTCTACTGCAACAGTTGTACTAGAATGATGACCTTGAGCAGGTAGAAATAGAAAGAATTTTGTTAAAATGGAAAATGGCTTTCTTTCTAGAGGAAGAAAGATGTTAATTTGATTAATATTAGAAAATCGAATGAGTTTATGATTCACTAATTGAATGATAAATGACTACAAGCGAATGAGAGAGACGGTTTAAAGAAAAAAAATCCAAAATTTAAAGCATGTATCTAGAATCACTGGAAAACTACAAATAAAAATAGTGAAAATTATCTCATTAGGAGCCCATCTAAGATCATTGTAGACCCAACGAATTAGTAGCTTCCAACCACGGGTGGAGTCAAATCCAACCAAAAAAATCAATAACTAAAAGAATAAAAAAAAATTATTGAGTCATTTAAGTTATAGAAGAGTTCCTGAACCCAAGAATTCAAAATGACAAGTTCCTCTTTACCCAGAAAAAAGATCCACTTAGAATAGCCAAACAGATTATATTTGTCGAGAAATGCAAAATGATATGGAGATGATCCTCATGATCTATTTTGGTCAATTGTATTATTTCCTGGTGTTTTCGTATAGGAGGTTTTTGTACATGTGTCAGTTTCTCTCTAAATCATTTTGTCCAAGAGAAAAAGTTCTTCAGCTCTCATGACATGATAATTAGGCAAAATCATACGAGCAATTATAGGCAAAACCAAGTTACACTGGGTGTGGCGCATCCATTACTTGCCTTCTCAAATCACCATCAATTATTCTTACGATACATTATCGTCAAGGGATAAGACACCAAGACAACAGCAAACCAGACGAACTAAGCAGAAGCATGCAACACAGGTGATAGATACAAAGCTAGCTCATCTTCTGCTTCCTCGAAAATTAATGGTGCTGCTTTGTTATATATTTCAGGTTTATTGTTACATGATATGTAAACGACAAAAAGGAAAATAAAATAGAGAATGAACGGTCCTTTTCTATCAGAATATAAATAAATAGAGCTACAGTTTAGGCCATCCTAGAAGTGCTAAAAGTAGAACATGCTCGAACATATATCTCCCGGCCTCTCAAAATGTCACGACAGCAACTCATACACAGTTGCTATTCGGGCGCCTGGATCAGACCAAAAGTATTGCATGGCATCTCTGGCGCAGCACACACCACAAAAGGACCACAGACGCGAGGATCAGTAACTATTTGGCCACATTTGGTTAGCCTGAGCAGCAGCAGCACTTAAGTTACTATCACTAGGGTTTCGGTGTTCGGGGCCCAGGCCTGGCTGTGATTGCCCAAAAGTGGCACCAAACTGTGAAGGCAGCTGCCCTGCCCTTGATAACCATACAAGGCATTAGTGGCTAGAGGTGGCATTACCCGCGAACCAGCTCCATGCATCCACATTGCAGGGATCTCGCTCTGTAGCAACAAACAGAAAAGTTAGTAATCTTACAATTTGTTATCCTCTTTCCTACTTAATCAAGTTTTCCTTGTATGCAAAACTCAGGTACCCTTACCTGCTGAAGAGAAATGAAGTGATTTCCATCTTTGTATTGTGAGGGTGCTGTTCCATCGAACCCGAGAGTTGTGGTGGCTGATGCTGTGCTTTGGTTCAGAGTAAAATTTCCAGGCATGCTATTTGCAGTTCCAAAGCCTCCAACATAGCTTGAGAGCAACGATGCTGGCTGTGGCAAGCTCTCAAGTGCAACGTTGCTTTTGTACTGTGGCAGAGGGTATTTTACGCTGGAGCTGGGAACTGCAGCTGCTGCTTGGTGGAATATGCCACTGTTCATGTATGGTTGCTGAAAGGCAACTGGCGGGATATATGCATAACTTTGCGGCAGAGATGGGTAGCCAATCATGCTTGCGTACCCAAGAGGAAGAGTTGCTTGGGCATAAGGATGAAGTGCAAGATGGTGAGGGAGAGGACCTGGAGCAAAACTGGTGCTTGGCTGAGATTGAGTCAATTGAGGGTTGGATAAACCACCCGGATTAACATTCTACAGAAACAACCATGTAAGAAGAATGCTATAGATGAACAATACAAGAGACCACCAACTAAAGAAAATTGTATTTATAATTAGTAAATTAATCTACTGTTAAGAAAGGACAACAGATTAAAGCTTGAAGTGACAAATACCAACATTAAATCTAATGTTTTGGGACTACAGCATTAAGGCAGCCCTACAATTTAGCTCTACTCTTGATAAAATAACTGTCCACTCCAGAAAGTTAGAGCACATGAAAAGTTCATGTGTTGCCATTGCTGGTTACAATCAGACAAAAATGGATGCTACCGGGCCTCTTTTTGTAGCCTAAGTATGGGCAGTTTAGACTTTAGAGAGCAGGGCAGGTCCCACATTGAACAAAACAAAAAACGAAAATAAAGCCCAAGGCAGATGTAACTTCATCAGGATTTGACCAAACATAACAAAAAAAAAATTGATTGGTTACGACCTGCTCATGGCATAGTTAACAAAAAAAAATTGGCAATGTTAAGAGCAGGAGGCAAGAACTATCTCGGTTGACGGTTGCAACCACTTGTCCAAACATCGGGGGGTTTAGATTACATCAAGTTAAACTGTAGGACTAACCATGCAACAAAAAAAGAAAGTCTCATTTTCTTGAGCAAACTCTTTGAACCCCATTTCTGACTTTAAGTTCCTCTACAAACATTAATATATGTTACTGTTTATCAGAACAAACATACCTATTATGTATTAGTTTAAAGAGCAATATCAGTTATGTAGATTATAGATTCCATAAGATAGCTTGAAAGTATGAAGTTGGCAACAATACATGGCTACTCTAAAAAGAGTTCTCTGGCCCAATTATTCAGTGAGCTGTTCATACCTCCTGTGGTTGTGTAGAAACAGTTGCATTGCTCATGGACGACGGCGGTGTACCATGAATCATTGTAGCCAATGGAGGGTTAGTAAGCAATAGTGAGAATGCTGGATCCAATTCACGCAAAGGTGGAATTGCTGGCGGCAGTAAGCCATTTGGTATATTTCCATGCTGCAGAGATAAGGAGTGTTAAAATAAGTTGTCAGTGAAAAATAATAATGGAACATAAATGATTTTTTTTAAAAAAAATAATACACTTTTTAATTAATATGACAAAATAAATAGCCGACAAAAAAATTACAAAAAATAATACTGTCACCAATTCATTTGGCGACAGGGATTATGTCGCTAATTCATTTGGCGACAGGAGCCTATCGGCCAAATGAATCAGCGACAAGACTGTCGGCCAAACAATACCCTATCGCCAACTGATTCAGCGACGAGATTTGTCGCCAAATGAATTGGCGGCAGTAGATCTGTCGCCAATTCATTTGGAGACCGGGTATTATTTATGTAATTTTTTTAAAGGAGCATTTATTTTTGTCATTTTAATAAAATGATGTATTATTTATAAAAAAAAATTGAATATAAATTAGTTCATATCTCATTGAACTGAAAAGAGATAAATCTGGGCAGATTTCTTCACTGAACTAATGAATCTTTGGTTAGTAAAGTAAAGCCACTAATACAATGTGCATCAAGGTTTCCTGTCCACTAACAGGTCAGGGAATTGGTTTCTTCATTTATAATAAGGCATGCAACGTTGGACACAACATACTGGTAGATATGGTTATAGAATTGTATGTTAATGGGCTTATACAAAATAGTAACCACAACTTTGAATTTTTACAAGTGTTCCCCTAGGCGCTAGGCGCTAGTCGGGCGACAGACCAGTGCCTAGCACCTAATCGCCGCCTAGGTGGGGTAAATCAGCTAGGTGGGCTAGGGGAACACTGATTTTTATGTAGACAGTTGCATAGGGATATTAACAGCATATCAATGTAATTTTTTGAATAAACCAAAATAACACATGAGTTGTCAGTTGTCACGTCCAGGGATTAAATAACCGGCCGGTTACCGGATTTACTGGTGGGTACCGGGAGGGGGATTCCTGGCCGGTTTTTCTAGGGTTTGCAAATTCAAATTTCAAATTTCGATTTTTGGATGGTTTTTAAGCGAATTCAACCGGAATTTTCCCGGGAAAACCGGTAACCGCCCGTTTTTTTTTTACCGGCCGCCCGGCGGGATTTGGTCCAATACCGGCTTTTGGATCCTTGGTCACGTCCAGAAAAACACTGTTCACACACGCAAACAGTACCCACACTCTGTTCATGCCGGCCCGTGGGTGCATTAGTAGTTGGGAAATAAATATAAGAATAGTTAGCTTCCTCGTTAGTTGGGTTTACTTCTTTAGATATATATTCTATCTATTAGAGATATGTTTCTTATGGCTCAAGTCAAGTCATTCCTATAAAAAAGGAAGTATGTATGCATTATAAATCAAGCAAGAAACATGAATTAATCTAGTCTCTCTTCCAAGGTTCTATCATCCCAGTCTATAATCTAATCTCTTATCTCACCAAGCCGCCACCACTTGGCCTTCTTCCTGGCAGTGTTTACCCCGTTATGAACTAAGGTCCGTGACATGAGTGCATACCATAAAGCTAGAGAGGGGAGAAATGTTTTGCACTTGTCGATTTTCTTGTAGATAAGTGTGTGCAGCAGAATCATGTTGCACTGCAGTTGACGTTGCATAATCAGAGGTAGATGATAAATTATATTCAGTGCTGTTTGTAACATCCATTATATCAGGTCTTCTCACTTCAGGCTCTTGTACTGACGTAATATCAAGATTCTCCGTCTTACTGTTTGTAGCTGAAGCAACATACTCATTTGCTGCAGGTGTTACTGTCTCCTTGTTTTTATATTCGTGGATTCTGAAAAGGAGGGACTTAAATGTTACATAATGAAAAAGGGGTGAAGAACATAAAAATGAAATACGTACCTGGCATCCGACTGATCAATTGAACGGTTATCAGAAACAGTTGTGACCTCCTCATCACTATGGGCAGGTTTCGTGGGGAAAGATGCATCAAGTGTCCCAGACACAAAACTACCAAATGTCAAGTGTGCACAATCAGCATTTGAAACCTGAAGGTGGTCGGGGATTATCACAGCTGGGTTATCTTCAGAAGATTTTGGTATTTTTTCCTCATGTACAGTCAAATGTTCAAATTGATTTGCTGTAGTAGATATATCTCCATTTGAATCTGCAACAAGAGAGATACATAGTCAAGAGAGAGAGAGAGAGAGAGAGAGAGAGAGAAAGAGAAGACTCATAAAGTCATAATTGCCCAGGGAGATGTGAGTATGTGACTATAGCATGCAAACATGAAATACAAAAAAGCACATGCAGAACCTCTACAACCAGGTAGTCGATGCTGAGGTAGAAAGGAGTTCTGATCTGGGAACAGATCCATTCTTTAAAAGATTGCAAAAACAAGAAATTGACAATCACCCACAATTTATAATGTAGAAACCAAAAAAGCAACTAAAATAAATTGTGAATGTATCCAACTTTGTACCAGTCCATCGACAAAACAAAAATAAAGTCAAGTGGGCAAGAATCTTAAAAAGAAAGTTGATGCAAAACAATAATCCTATCAGGCTTAGTACTTGATTTACCGGGTGGTTCCAGTATATTAAAAAACATTTTTTTATGTTTTCCTGTTTTGATGTTTCCTTGAATTTCTACATCTCACATTCTCTTCAATAGTATAGCAAACTTTGCTAAATAACCACAATTCCAGATAGTATTGTAAATACCGCTGGGGTCTGAGATTTCCGGTAGCTAGTGATAACCAGCTGGTTGCTGCTCGGAAATGGAACCCTGCTTACTGTCCATGTTATGTCATAACACAATAGATAGGCCAAATGTCCAAAAGGGAAAAAGAAAAACAGATTGTTTCCAACTTAATGACTAGTGTAGGGTCTTCAGGATCATACAGGCGAAATATTGACATGCAGAATACAAACTCCTTTATGTTCTAGCATATAATAAATCTTCACATTTGGTACAACTAAATACAGATAAAGCAGGTAAGGTGTATTTTTTATATGACTTACTTTGGTGATGCTCAAATGAATGCCCGTCGGACTGATAGTCACCTGTTTTCTCTATCAAGTCATTGTTCAGATGAGTGACAATTTGAGTATATTCTGATTGTATTTCTTTATCAGACACAGAAAATGGTCCTGTAGATGTTAGACCTTTTGCATTGCTTGCGCTCATCTCCTTAGTTTCCTCTAAATTGGTATCTTTTTCAACACCATCTTCATTGACATCTGGGGTTACTGATCCTGGTGGGTTCGCATTCATGGAAGGAGCACCAAAAGATTCTGTCACATCTGACCCCTGTACTGGAGGTAATATGTCAGAGGAATCATCCTTAGATACAGAGTGGACCTGAATAGTACCATTTGGTAATTTATCAGCTGTGCCATGGTCCACATCTGATGGTAAAAGTGTGTTCTGAGAGTCCTTGGAGGTACTATTTGGTGCATTTGAAATGATTGAACCACCAACAGCTGGCATGCCAGTGCTAATTGCAACTGATCTGCTCCTAGGTTTAGCTTGAGGCCTGCCCATCTTCACTATTTCAGCCATGGAAGGGCGCCCTGGCATCCCACCCCAACCATGCTGCACTTGAGATGGAGACTGGAAAGTGGTGGACTTTGCATCAGCATGGGCACTTGATACAATAGTACTCTCATTGCTAGCAATATTGCTGCAAACAGAAGCACGAGAAGTTAGCAAGTCTGTCAAGGAAGTCTTCAAGCTAAACATAACAAGATGTATTAACAAGTGAGTGAAGCTGTACACTGTCAACATTTAAACACTATTCCAGTTTGCAGGAGAATATGTTTGTGACTTGCAATATAACATGAAGAGAGAAGAAAATAAAATGCATAAGAAGAGATAAGAAAAACTAAAGACAGGAAAACTGTAAAGCACAAGCACTACAATGATTGATTTCTCCCTAATCATCAAACTAAAATATGTATCAGGATCCTAAGAAGGCATAACCAGTTTGCACTTCGTAAATTTGTATCATTGTATTCCTTTTCTTTCCTACGTGTGTGTGTGTGTGTGTGTGCAGAAATCCTAACTCTATCTCTTTCTGTTATCCACCTTCAAAAACTGTAACGATACAGACATCATTAAGGCATCCAGAGTTGGCTAAGTATCTTGTTCACCTTTGGGAGCTAAATAAATCCAAACTAATACATAAGTTCAATAGTTCATAAAGCTCCTGTGATTTGCCCTAAAAAAGTCAAAACAAATACACACAATTAGCAAACAAATACTCTAGGCTGTAGGACACCAGGTAATGCTTCATACTAATACCATATCGGAAGACAGCTAACAAGGGCAAGAAAAAATCTAATGGTACATCAGACAAAACATGCCCTGTAATTCTGTTGTACTTGGATTGGCAAAGAGAAGAATGGACAAAATATTGTGAATCAATCAACAATAACAAAGGGAATAATCGGAACTAGGGCAGGAGCTTAAACAAAATAGGAGCAAAAACATTACTTAATAACAATCAACATACGGCTAATAATCGATATGCAAAATCAAGAATTATTACTTACCCAGCTGCCAAAATTGTTTCCATAGGATTGCTTGCCTCGACAGAATCCAAAACTGATGAATTTGGTGGAGAATGTAACTCTGTTTGCTTCTTGATAGAACCTTTAACACTACCAGTTGAGTCTGTTAATACGTTGATAACATAATCAAAATAAGTGCCTCGATCAGATTTTAAAAAATCAAATTGCATTATCATATAACGATACAGAATGAAGCATGTTACCTCCGAAACCAGAGTGAAAACGCCCACTTCGATCAGAACCAGCCTTAGATCCTCGATATGTAGATTTATAAAATGGTCGAGACCTTGTTTCCTGAGAAGCTTTGATCTACAGGTAACAAGATTTTGTCAGGAGAACAAGCAAGCAAATGGCATGGATCAACTTAAACAACAGAAATACCTACAAGCACGGAAAATAACCCCCAAAACAGGTATTTGGGTGCAATAGCATAGTTCCCATAGAAAGAAATCAAAGCAACAATAATCAAGAATTCTAAAGCAAATGCAGTATTATAGAATGCCACAGTAAATCTAATTACTCATCCACGTGATATATCAGTTAGCATGTAGCATGGGAGAGCAACTCATGTTTCCTGATCAGTACAGGCTTGTCTAATCAATGGCCCTAAACTCGCATTAAGATGGAAAGATAACTCCCACACAAAATAAAAATGATGGGAAACCAAACAGTGATTCTTAAAAACCGGGGGCATAAGAAATCCATGGTTCATGAACTAACCTCCTTTTTCTTGTCATGCTTTCTTCTCACTTCAATAAAAGGATCTGAAAAGCCATGAATAATAAAGTTAGATGAATTGCCAGCAGACAGTTAATTGTTTGTGATCTATACTATGTTGCATTTATTAGAAACAGATCAGCCTTCAAGGTAGTACTTCATTTACATCATATAAAATATCACATGTCTAGGTAACCATCATATAATGCATGAGTATAGGACAAATAAGATCCTTAGAAATAAAAGAACAGTGCAATCTTCCTTGGCTCTTTTAAATATACTAGTTTCCAACAAAAACAAAGAATTACTACTTAATACATCCACTCAATGCACTAGTTTCCAACAAAAACAAATAATGAACCTATAGTGAGTGCAAAATTAACATTGAAGCCACAATAAATGCAAAATCAATCTCTAAAAAAGTAAAGAAATGCATGAAGCAGGCTTCCACATCATTATATAGCTCAAGTTGAATACACTATTACACTTACATGCAAGGTGCAACCTTTACACAATAACCACACAAGTCAACCATGAGGCTTCCACATCATTATATAGCTCAAGTTGAATACACTATTACACTTACATGCAAGGTGCAACCTTTACACAATAACCCCACAAGTCAACCATGGAAAAAGAAATTAAATGTCAACATATGGACCAACTATCCTATTTCTGCAATATAGGACTAAAAGAGCAGACAATTCAAGCCCTTCGCACTAAATTGAACCTGCTTACATCATGAGGCACCACTTCTATGCCAAAAGGCCCAAAACCAACATCCATAAAGTAACAAGTTTCAAAACTTGCTTCGCTCATTCCAAAACACTACAAATTATAGGCAATCCCACTGAATCAAACTAGCAGCACGTAAATACAAATCACACTGTATAACTTTCACCAAACCAGGCCAGATTGACAAGCAATTCAATAGTAACGGCCCAAGTTGGGAGTTACAAGAGCACGGGAACGAGACAAAATTAGTAATAATGCACAGATTAGCTCAGCGCGCAACTCTAGGTCCGAACCAATAGCCGCACGAATGAAAACCCTAGCACTGACGAGCACCAAACCACAACATACGCTACGCTTGTACGATTCGAATCGCGGGGGAGGGGGGGGGGCAAAGGCGACGCCGCGAGCATACCTTGGGAGATGAGGCGCTCGACGGCGACGTCGGGGTCCATGCCGCATTCCAGGAGCGTGGCGTGGATCTCGACCTCGGAGCGGTCGGCCAGGATCCCCTTGAGGTGCTGCACCAACTTCCTCGAGGCCGCCGGGATCTTCGCCGCCTCCGCCCCCTCCGCCGCCGCGTAGGGCATCCTGCCGCCGCCGCCGCCTCCTCTCATGGCGCTCCCGCCGCCGCCACAGAAACCGCCTCCTCCCCCTCTCGATCCGACGGCGACGAGCTACTGTGGCGTCGCCGCTGCGTGCACTGTGAGAGCAGCCAAACCCTCGTCGCCGCCGCCTCCTGTTCCCGTATCGTGTATTGCCACACCCACCCACGAGGCCAACTCGCCGTCTAGTAGGAGCTCATACTGAATAGTGCCACTCGAGTTTCGCAAATTGCAAAAAAACGGTGCCCGTGTCGGAGTAGGGTTTGCGGCTTCCAAATCTTTAGGGGTGTTAATGCTTGGCGCACCCGAACCCGATTTCTTCTCGCCTGCTGCTGCGGTTTGGATGCGCGATAGACCCCTGCGCCGCGTCTTTAAACGACACAAATGTTATTTTTGTCATTTTGTTTTTTATAAACTATTTTTTTATTTCTCTTCAAAAACACCCTAAATGAGAAAAAAAAAACTCTCTGATACCCTCGAAACCCGAAAGAAAAGGCTATCCAATTGACCATATGTTCCGATGTCATCACAGTTCGATCCGTTTTTACCCCTACGTAGATTTGACGGACGTAGCTTGTTTCTGTACAATACAACTGTATCGGCGTCGTAACCCCCTTGCTTCTCTGCTAAGTTTTATCCGTCTTCTCCCTTTCCCCAGCACCATGCGCAAAGTATCCCCGAAGAGAACAAACACCACGTGCAAAGTTTGGTATCCGCGCGGGCATGGCAGTGTTTGGGCCGGACTGGGCCACGCAGAGTGGTGGTGGCTGGTGAATACTTTTAGTCGCATAAAAATGTTTTGTATATTATTGGGCCGTACTAGACCATACAGAGTAGGCTGCACAGTCGAGCCCAAATTTTCTTCTGTCTTCCTACGAGTAGGAATTTTCCCCCGGAAATGTAGAATGGGCTGGTCCGAGATAGTGTACTAGTGTGGCCCAAAAGTGTTTTTTTCCCTCTCTTTTTCTTCGAGTCGAAAGATGCCTAGTCTGAACTCTGAAGTTCCTTGGAACTGCTTTCGGCATCTGAATTCGATGAAATAGCTAGAGCTTTTGACCACGGCAGAGATGTTTGTTCGTTTTTTTTTGGGCAGAATCTGCGTGGCAGATGAGCATGCAATGCTCTGTCGAAGCATCTTTCATGAAGACTGAAGTTAAGAACAGTTCATGGTACATGTATTACAGTTTATCGCCTTGCGTTATGCAGAGTTCAGTTTCGTATATAACTTTCACTGCAAACAGCTTCAAGAGGAAAGATCATACATGTATGCAATGTAAAAATACATGTGGACAAGACTGGATCAAAACAAAAGGATGCAGGACTTGAGGCTTTGGTTTTGGTTGTCCTGGACGGAGACCCGTTTCTGAAGGGGCATTTGGTTCAATCATACCATGGCTAATGGCTTGATCTAACTAAATACCAACATCTTTCGTACAAGAATACCAAAATGTGCCTGTTCTGGTTATAGAAAGAACGCATTACACATAAACTACTTGTATATATTTAAGAGGACAAGTAGGGCCAGATTGGTGCATACTTAACAGCCAAGCAGCACTATGACCATACAAAGTGACAGATTCCAAAAGCTATTTTCTGTTGGTAGTATCCACTATCCACCGAAACCAAGGACATTGATGCATAAACATCTTCTGCATTTAGTCTCAACCAGGGGGGTCCATACAAGATAAACAAAGCAGCAAAGATGTAAACTATGTGCTAATTGTAATATGGACAAGTAAGGATGCTGACCCTGCCTTTGTCTCTGCCACGCCAGAGGAATCATTTCGTGCGTAATGGATTTGGAGGGAACCAGTAATGTAATCAGAGGGGCAAAAATATTAGTTGATAATATTCTCAGTAGTGGAGATAAAAAGAACAAATTGTGTGAGAAACAAAGGAACTAAAAGGAAGGGGCAAAGTGCAAAGGGACTTGCGGAGAAACATTTTAATTTAGCCGGCAAGGATAAAGGTATCTTTTTTTTCCTTCTCAAGTAGTGGTGGTTGAGTGGTGAAGTACTTAGGGTCACTGAAATTGCTTCAGAAAAGGACCATGCCACCATGATACGCATGCAACCAGGTGACCAATGGTAGCTTATTTACTTCTGAGATGACTGATATCTAATAAGGTGCTCATTAGATTATGTGACAAAAACAACTGCCCTCTGAAATCAATGAAGTAGTTTACCCATCGCCTCTAAGTTCAGTCAGTCACCGGGTGAGTCTAAGTTCGCCTGATTGTGTATGCGAATGAAACGTGCCATCTCCGACGGTCAGTAAGCAGCAATGCAAACATTAGCAGAGTGCGTAATTACAGCAGGCTACAGAATCGTGTGTTGTAAGGCCGGGCCCTATTGCGAGTCTGGATTCACACAGGAACTTCATAGGAAACATCACGTCCAGTGAGAGTGGGTGTTTTATTTCCTTCAAAATTTCTACTGAATTCCTGTGATCTAATCGCGTACTGTCGATCTTCCATCCGCCAGATACCGTTGCTGTATGCTTGGAACAAGAAGAACTTCCTATGGCAATGTTCCTTAGCTCCCCGTGGAGGCTGTATGCACTATGCAGCCATTGTTTCTGCATTAGTAGTTAGTACTAGTAAATCAGACGGCGGCAGCTTCCATTGGACAAGCAGACGGCCTGATGCGCGTCGAACAAGACATGCCGAAAACGACGGGGATTCGCCCAAAAAACCCTGGTGTGATGCATGCACCAGCAGACCACAAAACGGACACACACGCCTGTTCTTCGAACCAACAACCGATCACCCAACCCTACACCCGCGTGCCCAACGCCGAGGAATGCAGCGACCAACAAAGCCACGACCCGGAGCTCATGCTCATCGCGTTTTGCCGAACATTCCGACGGCTTTACGCAAAAGAATTTGCAAGGGATAATGGAGCACCGCACCGGCAACGGCGGCAAGAATCGACGCGCCGAGTGGTGGCGGGTTCCGATTAATGGTAGTGGAGAGGCGAATGACGAGCTGAAAACCGCAGGGAACATAGAATCTTTTCGTTTCTCCGTGCCTCGGTGTAGCCCCCCCGCGGGTGGGTGAACTCTCACACTCCACGCAACTGAGGTCGCCGCCGTGTCGACCGATCGATCGATCTTTTCCTAGGTAACCAAGGAGCAGGACATATCGAGCAAGAAACGCATTACCAATTTGTTGTCATGTCGGATTCAGTTGTCAACTCCTGCATGCGAGACCTTTGCAGAGTATAGCAGCTACTCGAATTTGCATTCGCGTGCATCTGCAGTGTTACTGTCAGTGTAGTACTCGTATTGATCACTGTTAAATAATTAATCTAGTGAGAAAAATATCATCCTGCATTTTTTTTTAAAAAAAATAGACTCATGAGGAGAGACTCGAAAGCATTTTAATAAGGTCTACGAAAGACTCAAAAGTCGACTCTTACCCGCACGCTACCGTACAACGACCACGAGGAACACACAGCGAAAGACTTTTTGTAAGAATTTTTTGTAAGAACCAGAATTCAAGTCTGGTTGGTAGCTTCAGACATGGAGATCTTACCATCGTGATACAAGTATGTTCTCATCATCCTGCACCATGTCGACCAGCACTGTGTAATAGGCAACAGGTTTATCCTCTTGGCATCTGATCCTGATCCATCATGTCATATGTCAAGCGGTTGTCATACGGGCAGGGGCTCTCCGTCGTTTTGCCGCTCATCCGGCCCCGATACAATCTGATCAAAATGGAGCATCAAATTTGACCATGTTCGTACAAAAATGCAAATTTCTCCTATTCCATTCCGTATCAAACATGGATCTTTTTCTTAATCCATCGATTTGCATGCAAATTACCCGGATTGATGGTTTCGTCGCTGTAGTAAATTAAGCAAAGCGAACGCGATCCAGACCGTCCGATGCACGATCAAACGGCTCTAAAAAGCCGTCTACCCGACCGTGCGTCAAAAAAAAGAAGGGATCCGAAGAACGTTGCACATAGTACACAAGATCGAGCTTCTTGTTTATGTACTTTGCACATAGTAATTTCACCGGATCAACTTATTCCACAACAGCAAGAGCTCCGGTGATGGCCGGAGCCACCTCGACGTGGCCGGCGCCGTCCACGACGGCCATGGTCATGGACTCCTCGCGGTGGAACCGCGTCTGCTTCGCGATGAACGCCTCCACCGTCCGCCGGAACTCGACCGCGTCGTCCAGCCCCCTGCACCCCTCCGCGTCCCGCGCCGTCACGGAGGACCGCCGCCTCCGCCCGTTCTCCGACTCCGACCGCCGCAGCTCCGGCGACGCCGCCCGCCTGATCACCCCGCGCGGGTCCATCTTCGCCGACCTGCTCCGCCTCGGCGCACGCGCCTTGTTGACGGGCACCGGCTGCTTGTCCTCGAACACCGCCGCGGCGGCAACGGGGACCTCCGGCGCCGGAGCTGCCGCCAGCGCTTCGGCGGGGGGAGGCAGCGTCGGCGGCGTAGGGGTGGTGAATGAAGGGAAGCTGGCTGCGGCAGGTGCTGTGGCTGTCGGGGTGGCGGCGTTGGCGTTGGCGTCAGCGGTGGCGGGGTGGATGGAGTTGGAGTTGGAGGAGAGGGAGAGGTCGTGCCTGGAGAGCGCAAGGAGGAGGAGCACGATGGCGTTGCCGAGAACGAAGACGAAGCGGGGGTCAAGGAGGAGCGACCCGGCGAGTCGCAGCACGGCGGCTGCGGCGGACGGCACGCGGGAGGACGACCAGGAGAGGAGGACCACGAGGGCGAGGAGCTCGCCCACGCGCAGCATCCGGTACAGGAGGCGTAGCCGCAACGCTGCTCCGGCCGCCGCCATGGCAGTGTGGTGCAAGCACTAGTACGTGGTGGTGGTGGTTCTTGGGGTTTGGGTTTGTTTGGGGTTTGGTTGGGAGGCAGGAGAATGGAGAGTGAAGAGAGGAGTGTGAGAGAGAGCACTTGAAATTCTCTCTTCGATTGAGGAGAGGTGGATGTGGGTTTATATAGGCTATTTTTGGTGGCTTTTATTTGTGATGCCTTTTGTGTTTAATACATGTAAATTTGTTTCTAGTCTAAATAGCTGGTTTTTAGAATACTTTTTTCTGTATGGTTAGAATTTTTTATTAATTAACCTATTTTTAATTTATTTTTATTACTAACCCCTCGTCAACTTTATTTTCAAATCTGACCATTTTGGCCACGCCATCACCTGTGGTGTGGCAACACAACACTGCCACGTCATAGGGTAAGTCTAGCTAAATAGCACTTCTTGTCACGCCACTGATAGTAGTATAACCAAACAACACTATCACATCACTAGTGGGGGAGTGATAGGATTTAACCACGTCATGATGTTGACGTGACAATATTGTTTTTGCGATGCCATGAGTGGTGGCGTAACCAAAATGGTCAGAATTAGAAATAAAATTGACGATGAGTTAATAATAAAAATAAACTAAAAATAGGTTAATTAATAAAAAATCTTATGGGCATGCTAGTTTTTTTATAAAAAAAAATGCTATGAGAATTGGTGGTGTTGATTGATGGGAGTCTTGAAATGGAGTTAGGTGATAGGACATTAGAACCACTCAATTGTATCATAGTGGTAGTTATTGAAGTCAAAATGAGATAATCTAAAATGTTCTATCAAAACATATGAGTAGAAAAGAGTGCATGTTTTTGTCTCCTACAAAGGTGGTCAATACATAGAGTTGAGGTTCCATAAGAAGGATTGTCAAGGGAATTTTTAAAGAATTATTGTGCTTGCTTGCAAAATTCCAAGCTATCGAAGTGGTACATACTTTAAACTTTTTTAGTTCAGACAAGTAGGGTATTAATGATAGACAAACGAGATTACTTTCATTTTTGAAGATGGTAAACCATCCTAATTCAAGTTGTTTGTACAATCACTTCAATTTACAATCCCTTGTTCACATGCTCCTAATTTTCGTTCAAATACTCATAACAAGTGTCACTGGTAGCAAAGTGCAGGAGTTGGGGACCACATGGCCAACGGCGAATCCACGGGGGTTTTGTCAGGCTCAAGCCTAATCTCCACGCCGGCGCCGGTAACACACACACACCCCATGGCTGCCTCCACTCCATTGGCACTCTGCGTCTCTGCCGTGAAGAACAGAGGGAGGAGAAGGAGAGCGTAACTGCCACACCCCCACAAGGCTCAACTGCCACCCCACGTTCCCCCGGTCGGGCCAATCCCCACCCGACGCCCAATCGATCGAACAAGGGGCCAAAAGGAGAGCGCGCTGAGGCGAGGAAGAAAATAGAAACCCTAGGCGGATAGGCGACCGGCCGGCAGCGACGCAGCGCTAGCGCGACGAGGAAGGGAACCGCTGAGCCGGGGAGGGGATGCCGGCGCGCGGTAGTGCGTAGACTCGAGGCCCAGGGGTCGTGGCAGCGACGCAATGAACTGGGGCGGCGGTCGGCATCGCGATGAGTTTGGGAGGAGACCAGGGGCGAAGAGACCGGAGGGGGCGGCGTGGCGCTGCAGCGGAGGTGGAACTTGTGATGGAAGGCCGACACGACCGAGTGGTGAAGGCGGACGTGGCGGGGGCATGGTTCGCACGAAGGAGCTAGAGGAAGCAGACACCGAGGAGGAGCGGGGGTGGGCGTGAGGCGTCATAGGTAGGGGCAGCGACGTGGCCCTTGACTGCTGCCTGCTGGAGCTAGATAGCTGGTGCCTACCTCCTGTTGTATATATTCTTAATTCTTGATTAGTTGATTTCCAGCTTGTATGAATTTGAATCGCACAAGAATGAAAGACTATGTTTGTGACAATCTGCTAATTTAGCTTTGTCTTTTGAGCCCAGCCTCCATTTTCATTATGGCAACAATCTGCTAATTTAGCTTTGTCTTTTGAGCCCAGCCTCCATTTTCATTACAGCTTTGCCACTGCCTACAACGACCCTATTTCTGATATCGTCAAACTCTTCACAACCACATAGGATGTGCAGTTGCAAAGCAAGAAATAGTATCTCAAGCATGCTTACGATTACACAATAAGAACCAAACTTTTATTACAGAAGATTAAGGCTTAACAGCTAGTTTTGACACTAACACAAGCATCCAAGTTCAAAGTTAATATATTACAGAACAAAAGAACTTCCAAACCACATGCACGCTTGAGCGTGGTCAAGACCTAGTACCAGTAATCATTACCATACGGTGTTTCCTCAAATCCTTCTTCATAATGATCACCAACATCTTCCCATGTTTCTTCTACTAATTGTTTAGCAAGTATGAGTACAACCGTACTCAGCAAGTTATATGGGAAGCTATTTAACTACTTGCCAGGGTTTCAAGTAATTGATGATGTTTTACCATATCAGGTGTATGTGGATGCATCATTTGATTTTAAGGCATTTAACTTTAAAATAGTAAAATCATACTAATATAACATCAGGGATTTCAACATCTTTAATTATCATCTTAACATTTTAAAATCTCTACTTATGCCTCTTTTATTGGAATTACCCATAAACACAACTTCATTAACCGAAAGCGCGGCGTATCCGAATATTATGGATTATACTGTGGAGAGTTGCCCAACTTTACCCACAAAATACCTCAAACTCTGTCATGCAATATACACGTAATATGATAGCGTGCGACTTAGTTGAGTTAACAAAACATTTTCACTGCTCATCCCTTTCTAGTCTCTACTCCGTAAGTTCTTGGTCAAACAGCCATAGGGAAACCACCGACCAATAGTGGAGCTCGAGCTCCGATGCTGAGTGGACGTATCGTTGTGTAGACCAGCGAGTGACCTAACAGGGCCACTCCTGTCCCACCCCAAATCCGCGGCTACTCTATATCACAAAAGTAGTTGACCACCTGTAGATATTCAATTGGAAGAGCAGTGTACTGAACCAAATCTGGTATACCAAACACGTGGTTGGGCGAGTTCTGTGTCTGTTACTTGGTACAAGGTTCTAGTTCTTACCTGTCTCAAGTGAGGAGATGGACCTTCAACCAACTCGTGGATGTCCACCCACGAGGTCTCACTTTCGACTCACCTTTTTCGAGTCTATTGGGTTGTCCATCCTTCTGGTCTAACCCTCAACTCTCCAAAAAATCTATTGGCAAGAAGTCAATCATCCTTATCAGTATTTGTGAAAAATGTTGTGTGATAATACCGAACGTTAATTAATATTTTATATCCCTCAAATTTGTCGAGATGAATATGGCCTACAAAGGAATAGGTGGGTGGGTGGGTGGCAGGAACTAACTATTCATCATGGCGTTCCAAACTATTATTTTATCAAAGAAATAATGGGCATAAATATGATAATAATAATAATAATAATAATAATTGAAACGTGGGCTCAATATGATCAAATATTGCAACCTACCTCCATATTCAAGGTCTTCAGTTGGTTCTGCTTATCCTACGTCTTGATCGACGTCTTTTCGAGCTTGGTCTTCGAAGTCGGAGCCTAACGCAAAAGAAAAATCAAATAAATAAGTATGGCTGCGACAAGGAGCGAGCTGAGAACAACATAAAATAAATAAATTCAGAAAGAATTGAAAAGAAAGGTGGTGTGGGTGGTTGGGGTTTATCGGGTGCTTGGTTAGGTCAAACGGAGTTGAAAATTGGTTCGTCTACACATTATCGATTTTGTTACTATTCACTGATGGGTTTGGGTTGAATAGTAATGGTTTTAGTGAATAGTGTTGGATTGACATTATTCCTAACTTGTCGTGTTGTGAGAACAGTAATGGGTTCAGACTATGGGTTAATGGGTTGAACAATGTTGGGCTTCTCAGGTTGGGTCTTAACTAGTGTTAGACCGCACAACAATCAATATTACTGGGCTCAGCCCAAATGGCTGGCTGGGCTGAGAGGCCAACTGGGCCAGGTCTTTGGCCTATTTAGAACGGCTCACAGCCGCTTGGCCCAGGAGCTAGAAGTGAGCTCCCACGGCACCCGAGCCTAATTAAGGTGGTGGCAGCGATGACGATTGCGACGGCGGACAGCGGCACCAGGTGGTGCAGCGAGCACCACCGTGGCTCGCGATACCCATTTTTGGGTTTTGCACCAGCGGAGGTGGTCCGGAGATGGGTTGGCGATGGTGGTGGCGCATGGCCGAAGCAGGGGAGTGAGGAGGTTGCACTCTGGCCAAATTGGTCGGGGCTGAGCTTCAGGGGATGGAGGGGGTGCTGGTGAGGCTAGAGGAGCACCGAGGTGGCCTAGCATTGTTGGTCGTGGGTGGCGCGGTGGTGGGGCATGGTGGCAGCGAGCTGGCGGTGGGGATGGGGTCCTTGGTGGTGGGGGTTGGCTTTGGGGCGTCAAGGCGGTGCTCGTGACACAGTTAATGGGGTGAGGGTGAAAGCGAGGCAACAGAGGAATTTAGGGCTCACCGAGGGCAGTTCCAGGTGCAGTGGCGATTTGTGGTGGCTGTCGGGGTTGGGCAAGAAAGGGGTGCACCGAGGGGTTGTGGCGAGGCTAAATAGGGAAAGGGAGTCGTGGGAGCGGGCTTTAAAGCCGTGGGAAGGCGGTGGCGGTAGTGATCGAGCATGGGCGAGTGCGGCGCGTGGTGGTGGCATGGATGGCGGGGCGAAATCGGGCCAGGAGGGCGAGCTAGCGGCAGCGTGGGAGCGGCGGCTCCACACTGGCACAAGTGCGTGCACTGGCGTGGGCGACAGCGTCAGGTGTGGTGTGTCAAGCACCTGACGCCTACGACATGGGTGTGGCGCGAGCGAAAGATCGAGGTGAAGCGGTGCTGGCGCAACGATGTTGATGTGCAAGAGAAGTGGCGAGGTCCTGGCGCAGGCTTAGCGCGGCGCGACGCGGGGGCGGAAGAAACAGGGGAGGTGGTGGGTTTTGCTTAGGGGCGCCTTCGGGTTGGGAAAACAAAGAGACAAAAGGGAAAGCGGAAAGGAAATGAAACTTTTCGAATTTGGCAAAAACTCAAAGTCATACGAGAAGCTTCAAAAACTTTAAATTTTCAAACTTTTGTGTTATTTCACTGCCCATGGGGAATAACACGTACGTATCACGACCTCGATTGGCTCAAACTATTTGAGATCAATTTGACTGTCACTGTGGACTAGAGTGGATGCATGAGTCTCATGGGTTGTTTGCTTCGTATCCTGGTGCATGTTTGCCTGGCTAGAGTGTTGCCTGGAGCATGCCAGAGGTGTGTTTGGTTGCTACCTGTGATTGCTGCCTGATGAGAGCCGCCTGGAGAGAGAGCCGGGCGCCAGGCCTCAAAAATGGACGCCTGGGTTGCTCCGAGCTGTCTAGGGTCTTTTGCTACTGTACTTCTTCCTATTTTATTTGTGTAACCTCAGACATATCAAGAACCAAACACTGTTTGTCTCTTATAACTACTCAGGCACAGATCCAGGACACCAACCAAACCCTATATTGAATTTTACATGTGCCTGGCCAGGCAATTTGACACACAAGACTAAGCAACTCACAGGCAGGTAAAATACCCAGGCAACTTATCCAGGCCACCAACCAAACATACCCTCAGTCTGAACTTGCTCCGGAGAAAACCAAGGCATGCATAATTTCTCGTGCCTTTTCTAGTTTTCTATGCCTCCACTGGCCTCAAGCAAAGAAGCACTTCGATCCCCATTGTTCCCTCTCTTTTTTGTACCTTTTTCTTTCCCGTTTTGTTGTTTCAAGCAGCGGTATTTTCATAGCAGTGTTTGAAAGAATGATATGTGTTGATCACAAGCTAGCACGTAGTCTTGTTAGGGGCCACAAGCTAGTTTGAACTATCCAAATTAATTATGATTTGATTTTACAATCATCCGACCTCTTCCTATGTGTACTAGGCATATCAAACTGGTCCGATATTTGTTAGTGTCTTGATCAAGTCCTGCATATTCAACCTATTTGGCTTGCAACTGTACTTTGCCGCAATTTTTCTTTTATTGAAATGGTACATAAAGCTTTTGCATGGTGTCGAAAAACTTTGCCCCAATTTGAATATAACAAGGCATTTTGTTCTGCTCCTATAGTTGCCGAAGTATTCACCTTGTGGTCATCAGGTTGACAAATGAGTCAGCTAGCTCGTCGTACTCTTACTTCAACACAAACAAAACAATAATTGTAACATCGTCTAGACGTACATGATATTGAAGAAGAAGCCTCATCACGATCGCACAGCGAAAGGCAGCTCCCTCCAGTTCGGGCAGTGGCAGTGGCAGTGTGGCACGAGGCCAGGCTGAAGCCACGCAGCGTCCCCACGCATGCATGCCACTATGCCAATGTGACAATACTACTCATGCTCATGCTCCCTAAGGCCGGTGCTCGGCACAAATGTCCCTCACGTGGATCGTGGCAACTGATCATCTGCCAAGAGATCAGTACGGCCATGGACCTAACCTGCCCGTTTTATGTACGTGCACGGATTTCCAGGCGCCCCAGAGGGTGTTAGCAAACTATATTGAGGTCTCTGTCTGTCTTTATGGATATTGTTACGGTTCACAAACCGACATATGTCTTATAATATTTTGTATACATAGGATATATCTCTTGTAAAAATTTTATAGATAGAATATATCTTTTGTAAACCAGAGATTGTAATATATATATATGAGAATAAATGTATTGCGCCCTTTGAGGCTTCATCCGAAATCCTGACATGGTATCAGACACTGTCGAGATCCCCTGACTCGCCGCCTTGTAGTCCATCTTTCTCCCGTGTGCACCGCCGCTCCTAGCTGCACGCACCAGTTCTTCCTCTACCCTCGCGTGTGCTTTGCTCCTGCCGCACGCCATCCACCCCTACTGCTCCAGTGCACTTCTACTCTTGATCGTGCATCCATCTCAGCTGCTCCTATGTGCGCTGCTCCTCGCCAGCACACCCCTGGCCCTTCGCCACTCTTGTGTGCACTACTCCTGACCACATGCGCCACCCCCCTTCGAGCATCCCTCCTGTGCGCATCCTCTCCTGTGCCACCATCACCATGCCGGCTCTGGGCTCAAGCTGTCAGCGTCGACAACATGAAGTCTCTCATCCCGGTTACCCTCGAGCTTTTTGCCTCCAACTATGTGAAGTGGTGCACTCTTTTTGAGGTTGTGGTCACCAAATTCGCCATGAGGAACATCTCTAAGGAACCGACACTTCCACCAACACTGATGCCGACTGGAAGCATTGCGACTCTACTGTGCTATCTTGGATCTACAGATCCATCTTCTTAGAGATTATCGACATCGTCATGGATTCATTAACCACAATTGCCGCTATTTGGACCACGATTGAGAATCTCTTCCGAGATAACAAGACCACCTGCGCCATCTACATGCAGGCCGAATTCAGCAATTTGGCGCAAGGCAGTATGTCGCCCACCAACTATTGTCTCAAGCTGAAGACTCTCTCCGATGCTCACTGCGACGTTGGTCAAATCGTCGACGATCAAAGCTTAGTGCTCACCATGATCAAGGGCATGAATATGAAATATCGAAATCTCTGTACCCTTCTTCCGATGATGCAGCCCTTCCCGACTTTCATCCAAGCTCAGTCTTTCCTCCTTCTCTAGGAATTGAAGGATGCGCATGGTGACCAACTCGCCTAGGTTATGGCCCTCCATGTCAACTCATCGAGAGGACGCAGCACCCCATCCACCGGTGCCAATCCCCGGGGGCGCTGCCTCCCACGGCGCCACCTCCTAGCTCCCTCCTAACAACGCTACACCAGTGGCCATCCCACCGGTGGCTACTACAACCAAGGTAGCGGCAAGCACGGCAAAGGCAAAGGGAAGGGCAACAAGGGCGGACCTCAGAAGTCGACCTTCTACGGTCTGTGGACCGAGGCTATTCAGCCCTGGCCCACGACCAGCATCCTCGGTCCTCAGCCCGGTGGCCCTCCGCACCACTTGTCGCAGGGCAGTACGCCGCAAGTCCTCCTCACCTTGCTGTATCTCACCACTACTTCACCGCCCGGCTACGTGACAACGCCACCAAGCTACCTAACGATTGCACCACATGGCGCCAGTTGACTTCCCATCAATGCTTTTCAACAGCATGACGTTGCAGCCACCGTCCTGCGATTAGTACATGGACACAGGTGCTATCGCTCACATGACTTTCGGTTTTGGTAACCTCACCCATATCTCTCCTTTTCCTCCTCCTTCTTCCCATATTGTGGTCAGCGATGGTAGTCATCTTCCTGTCACCCACGCTGGCCATTGCATTCTTCCCACACCTACTTGTCCACTCCACTTCCAAAGCGTTCTTGTCGCACCTCTTTTAATAAAAAACCTTATGTCCGTTCGTAAATTTACAACTGTCAATCATTGTGATTGAATTTAACCCTTGTGGTTTCTCTGTGAAGGATCTTTAGACCAAGCGCGAAATTCTTAGGTGCAATAGTTCGGGCGAGCTCTACCCTCTCCATCCTACTACGCCTCACGCCTTTGTCACCTCCACCGATAGCACCACCTTATGGCACCATCTACTCGGGCATCCCGGCATGTGTGGTAGCCTGATTGATAGGCCAGGTGCACTATTTGTTTACATTGTTCCACATCTTGTGAGTTTGGAAGGCGAGAGAGGGAGCTGCTTTTTTTTAGATTACACACCGGACGCACACACGCACCCCCACACACATCCCACTCATGCACACCCACCACACACACACACACACACACGTAGGTGCGTCCTTAACATATGCCTAATTTAGAGAGTGGGAGCTTAAACCCCACGTAGCGCGGGCACGCGCTGTGACCACTAAAAGCACTCACGTGTGTGTACTAGTTGAAACCCACCCGAATGGCTCTAAAGCCACCGAAATGGCCAGATGAGGGAACCTGGGCTCGAGCCCAGGCAGCCAGCTCGCACACCTGGCGATGCCAACCAACTGAGCAAGCTCAGTCCTCGAGAGAGGGAGCTGCCTGTGCATAGGGATGTTAATCGAATCCGAATTATCCGTTTTATCTGGCATCCGAATTCGGTTGGTAGCGAATATGGTTTAGATTTTTTCATTCGATTAGCAATTTCTCCTCTATTCGTATTCGCATAAAAAATATAGATACAAATACGGTATGAATTTTGTCATCCGAAATGTTATTTTATCTGCACTATCTGTATTCGTATTCGATAAAATAATATACATATTTTGTTGTAGTATGACTAATTAGTTGGATGAATATTTTTAGTTTAATACGAATTCATGTTTTAGGTGAAATAGATAAAATAGAATGATTGGGTGTGCTATGTACGAGGATAAAATATCATAAATATTTTGCAATTACGTAAGTTACGAGGATATCCGAATCCGATCGAATTGAGTATGTATTCGATTTGTGTTTGTATTTATGACAACATTCGATCCGTATTCGATAATATTCAAATTTATATTCTTTTAAAAAATAGAAATACAAATACGAAATGATCACTGTTCAATTCATATTCGATCAATTGAAACCATAGCTGTGCACGCAGGATCCGAGGCTGTGAACTCTGCCGCAACAAGACAAGGGGAGCGCGTGCGTGCGCGCGCGCATATGCAAGGCTTTTCTCCAGCCTTTGCACCGCGCGCGCGCGAGCTAATGCGTGTGTTTGGGCGCTCAGTTTCCGCGCGACGGGGAGAGGACGGGACGTACGTACAGGACAAGAAGAACGTGCGGTGCGTGCCTTCTGTTTCTGCTCTGCTCGCTCTCAGGCTCAGCAGCAGCAAGCGGCCGGGCCGAGGCCGACGAGACACGTCAAGACAACAGCGGCCGTTGCCGTCGGCGCCCGGCCGATTTTTCTGCTAGCCACGCTAGGTACTAGCAGTAACGTGTAAGCAGGCGCCGCAAGTTTCTAGCTACAACAAATGAAGGGTTCGATCTTCGCCTAGCTAGACCAATGCTCCACTAAACTAGATTAAAATTCGCGCGATCACTACATTGGAAAACAGAAGAAGAAGAAAAAAAAACCCTAACATTTGATTTTGCATCACATGCGCCTCATTAAGATATATTAAAAAAACATTTTGCATCGCATGCGCCTCATTAAGATATATTAAAAAAAACAACTCGCATGATTTCACAGAAAGAGACTATGGCTTCCTTTCCTTTCAATACAACAACAAAACGCACACGGATCGAACGATTTGATTCGACTAAAGGCTGAAGCAAAGCTGGTGCCTAGCTCACATAGGAGACTTTTAATTATGCGCCAGGTCGTCTTCACGTGCGTGCATGTAGAGAGTAAATTTCGCTTTAGACCCTGTGATCTTACTATTGTTTTACTTTGCATTATTTTTAGCAAATATTTTCACTTTACATCACCTTTTCACTTTTTGTTTCACTTTGCACCATGAGAACATCCTGTCAGCGAGATGAAAACATGAAAGATGTGCAAGGAGCATGCTGGCAACGAGGCATGGATGACGAGGTAGTAGCAACCCAAAAAATAGTGAGCGAGCTATTTTGTCGTCGTCGTTGTTGCTATGGCGTTGCCGGCGATGCTCCGGCTATTTTTTTTCGCTTTCGATCTATTTCCTAGCTCCATCTACCTCCCCCTCTCTATCTCGTGCCTCGCCGCCTCCGCGTTGTCATTCACCGTCGGTGAGCATCAAAGAAAACAATCAAATCCTTACTCTGATGTAAAGTGCAACACATGGTAAGAAGAGATAATCTAAAGTGAAAAGATTTACATAGAGTGGTGCAAAATAAAATCATAATAAAATTACACGATACAAAGTAAAATTTACACATGTATTTTAAAAAAAGAGAAGACTGGGTGGGAAGACATGGTGGCACAACTCGCCGTTTATCGCAGCCGAGCAAGCTTGGTATAAATAGATAACCGAGACGCTCCAATGAGTTCTTCCTGGTGATTGGCTGCCTTTTTATTGTGCCAACCATGCGACATTCGTCAAAGCACGGTATAGTTGCTGGTGTAGTATAGTGAACGTAGCTAAGAATAGTGACCGCGATGATTGACTATTCTGATTGTGTTGGACTACACTAATCATGTCGGCAACGAGGTGATAACGCGCTAGGGCGGAGCTTCGTGCAGGCCTATCTGGGCCGCGGCTCTTCCGTTTTGGTATCTCTGTATACATAGTTAAAAAAACTAGTAATCTCTACTACTTATTAAGCTAAAATCATTAGTTTTGCCCCTTTAGTTCATCAACTTGTAAGTTTAAAGATTAGTTTTTCAGTATTGATGTTCCATCTTTATAGGTGATCCCCTTTTGATCTTTGATCAAGCTTCACCGTGATAATGTGATATAGGTAGAGGATGGCACGCTTAAACAACACAACTTAATTTGGCTTGAAAATACTTGTGCGTGTTGGGTGCTTTTTTTTGTTGCCAGAAATGGTTGGAGCTAGTGTCAGTTTTGCACAATATCCAGAAGGAAAGGAAAGCTCTGATCTGCTATTGTATACAGGAGTAGTAAGTCTATTTTATCCTATCGAACTTTTTAGAAAAGTTCACTTAACCCCTTCAACTATAAAACTAGTTTTTTTTTAAAAAAAACAAGAAACACCCATCTTTTTTAAAGCAAATATCAAAGTCTCATACGGAGAAACTGCTGAAGACACCAGCAATCAAGCAAAGCTCAATCCTAACCAACAAGACCTAAGTCCAATCCATACATCCAAAACCAACTAAAACCAGTTTTTTACACTTCTAATATTTCAAAATCAAGTCAAATAACACCCTGAGTTGGTTTGACTAGACAGTTCTGCATACATGACAGAAATAAGTCAATTTTACCCCCTCAAAACTTTTCAAAAAAACCCACTTAACCCCTTGAACTACAAAACCAGTTTTTTACCATATAATATTTTAAAATCGGATCAAATAACATCCTGATATGGTTTCACTGATGTTATTACTAGGGTCCACCTGTCACATGCCCCACACACACACACACATATATATATATATATATATATATATATATATATATATAGAGAGAGAGAGAGAGAGAGAGAGAGAGAGAGGAGGAGAGCAACGGCCAAAATGGGTCCCTAGGATCAGTTTTTATGCAAAACCGTCCAACTAAACTACCTCAGGTTATTTGACCGAGGGGATTAAATAGACTTATTTCTTGTATGTATTGTCTTTACTCTCTTCCAACGTTATAATCTCCAGGATGCGATATGGTGAACGAAATTATAAGTTAATAGTAAAAAACCAAAACGCGCCAGGTAGGGGTCGAACCTACGACTTTCTGCTTAGGAAACAGACGCTCTATCCACTGAGCTACAGGCGCTTTGTGGCGCAAAGTTGCTAAACAAGTATAATATTATAACCTAACATGAAAGGTCCTTTTGGGTTCTATCCTTGGGAGAGATGCAAATGGAGAAACACACCGATAAATACAGACCATTCCGTTTCCCCTCCAAGACTTGTTTGGATAGGGAGGTACTAGAACCAATCCCTTTGGTTTGGAAGAGATTTTAGTTCAAATTCCGATTAATTCGAATCACAATGTATCCAAACAAACCGCCTAAGTATATTAATTCCCCTAGCTACAAGCTACCCCAGTAAGCTGCACCCGCTGCTCAGCTCAACAATTCATCCAGAAACCGTGTTAAGAAATGAATATGTACCTTCCCAGCCGCGAACAGGACCTGATGCCGCAACTAAAAGCATCACTAATTCCTTTCTCTTATTTGTTCCGCTTTACTGAACCACTTGCCCCAGAGCACCTTTCCAAATGCCCCCAAAGAGCCCATCTTTAATTCCCAAACTCCTTCCGCTGTTCATGCGTCGCATCGCATCCACCAGCCTTGTCATTGCCTCGACGGAAATGCCTCGTTTCCGATTCGCGATTCCCATCCGCTGCTTGCATCATCTTCTCCATCGCATGCAATTATCGATGAGCGAGAGGAAGCTTAGCTTCTGACGTCGGTTTCAGCGCATCGCGTGGAAATAAACGGCTCGATCGAGGATTCGATGACAATTCTGGCCACCTAGAAAATTCAGAGGGAGACGCTTTATACTTCGATTATTCGAGCTGTCCTGCCTTTCGAGGTGTTCGTCCTGGGCTCAGCACGTTTGCATACTAGGGCCCTTTCACTAGCATTGGAGCTTAGGAGGAGTAAAACAAATTCAAAGGTGTTTCTCTGGAAGGTTAGGAGAGGAGCTCCGCTTTAGTCTTGATCATTGATTAGTGATTTTCTTACTAGTATTAGTAGTAGTGCATTTTGGAGGAGTTGATCGATCACCCCTAACCCCATCATTGCTGAGATTAGAGTAATAATAGTTGTGGTTCTTTTTAGACATGGTTATGACACATGATTCTAAGTAGGGCCCTATTGGTTTGGTGCCACCAAGTCACAACCGGATAAAGCTACGGCAAGAGCAAATGGCTATGGAGAAAATGAGAAATGAGTAGGATGGGTTAGTTAAAGCGTTCCAAAGGCTAAGCTCCATCACCAAAGCAGCATCATTGCTACAACTCCCTCACTGTCACCGGTGATTTTTCGTTTCTTTCTACCAGTATGGTGTTCCTACTTCCTACGTTGTTAAGGACTCCTATAGTACACGACTAATGACTAATGTTAGCTTGTTTTAGTTATGGACCTCACCTGCTTCCCGCAAGTTGAAAAGAGCCACTGATCATCTCCAAAATTGGCAGTGATATTCCGCCGATTCCATAAGGAAACTTCTTGTGCACTTTGAACATCCAGATTACATTCAATTCCATTTGATTCTTTAGCAATCATTTAGGCACACTTAAACACACGGTCTAAAAACATCTGCACGACAAAACAAGCATATAAAATTATCATTAGGCAACTACAAATTGTTTTTTTTAAGCAGTACGTATTCAGCACAAAGACAAAAAAAAGTAAGAAGTCTGTAAATAGACATGATTCACCATTACATCATGTCTATTGTCAACAATAAGAATATCCTATGAGCTGGCAGAAGACCAAGGTAATGATAACTCTATTATAGTATGAGGATTGACAGTGCCAACCTTTACAAGAATCATCACCAACACCAAGTACTCAATATCTTGGTCAAGATTCGAGATAATAGCAAAATTGGAATGCTATACAGATCGATGCAACTTTTGATGCCACCAATGTGGCAATGTTGCTGTGAGGAATGCCGATTTCTCTACTGTGGTCTGGCTCTCTTCAAATGAACGAATGAATAAGATCATATTCTATAGCATCAAGCAGGCCTTTCTTCGAAAAACATCAGGCAGACTGTCACATTCATGTCTGATCCAAGCCACTGCGCAATGCTGGAAACTTACATTAGTTGATTGAGTAAGGAATGAGCTTCTTCGATGCAAATCTGATGCAGAAATCAACGACAAGATTTAGCCTTTAGGATATGAAGCACACAGCGTGTGATGTGATTTGATTTGATTGGAATTCATTGCTCTGGTAAAGGCATATCTACTACTACATGCCTGAATGCTGAAGCCTCGACCAGAAAACTCTTGCCTCATACAGAATTGTTGCAGCTATCTTATTAAGAGCTGTGAGGAGATCAGGGGAGCATTAGCATACTGAAGAACTATTTAAATCAGTACGTCAACACAGCAGCAGAAGTGATATGAGATGACCAGTCCTTACTAAGCTATGTTGTCTTGCAAGTTGCAATGGGTGCTCATCATGGCAATGATAAATTTTCCTTTGCAGCCAATGCTTCTTTCGAAATTACTCAGTTAACTATTACCGTCAGGTCCACTTCAGATCCTAAATAGTAAATACGACCGATAAGGTACGTAGTGAGCCATTCCAGATCCATAATATATAAACTCAAGCATTCCGTAGATCGCATTGTCCTGGGGATGTGTCCGGTCACCTGCAAGAAACACTCCGATTCCCCTGTCCTTCCCTCCAACTGCGATTGATGACCACCCTGCCCCTTTCACAACCCCTTTCTGCTTCATAATATGCCGTTCTTGCACTGCCTCACACCATTGTCCCTTGCTGGCATAGAGATTTGCCATTGCCACATGTAAACCTGCACCCCATGGCTCAGCCTCCATTGCCCTCTCTGCAGCGTTATTTCCGGTTTCCTCTTCCCCTCGAGCTGCACATGCCCTAAGCAAAGATGTCCAAACAACACCATCTCTTTCATTGGAAGCCATATTTCCAATCAACTCCTCAGCCTCATTTATCCTACCCACTCTGCCCAACAAATCCACCACACAACCATAGTGCTCCTTTGCAGGCTCCAGTCCATAGATTTTGCTCATTGCATTGAGGTATCTCAATCCAAGCTCGGCTTCCCCAGACAGCAAGTACTGAGCGCAGCAATGAACGCAACATGGTCCGGCTTTAGCCCGATGCGGACACCTAGGCCGATTTCACGAACACTGCCGCTGCCACCCATCGCTGTCCACCACCCGCCCTGACCAGGATTTTGATTTGTTGAGCTATGTTGTTGCTGCATGATGTGGTCAGGACTCGTGTTCGGCCGTTGTTGTTTTTTCTCTTTTTTCTGTTTGTGCTATAGCAGTTAGACTACTAAAACTTATTTTCTTCCTCTAATAGTGATTGGTAGAGCTTCTGCCTTCTTTTTAAAAAATATTGCACCTGCTGGTGGGCCCATGCAGTAGTAATATATGTTATTTATGAGGATTTTGCATTTGTGTATTTCTAAGCTGCACTAATGTTCCAAGGGTTTGTCGACCTTGTTCCAATAGTTCATCCACGATGTTTCAATAGTTCATCGATGATATTTCGGTGGTACGGTCAAGTGAATTGACTAGCTTGGAGACAAATCAAGGCAATTAGTTGAACAAACTAAAAAATATCAATAGAATAAATAGTGGAAAAAAAATGAACATGAGGAACAACAAAAAAAACTTCTACCGGGAAAGAACTACAATTAAATGAAAGAAGACCTACTACCATTAGTGAAAACAATTAGCGGGACAAATCAAGGCAATTAGGGGGGAAATGAGATGAGGGAAAGAAAACTACTGCAACATCTGGCAAAAAAAAAAAAATCTGCAACTAAATGAGAAGAAGAAATCAGAAAGAAAGAAAGAAGAAAAAAGAACATAGCAACTCGGGCATCCTCCCATCCCGACCGTTTCTATCCACCAGAGCCAACTCGGGCGGGCCCAGCGCTGTCCAACGTGATCCCCCCGAAACCCCGCTCCCCCGCGCTAACAAGTAAACAACACCCTGTGGCCCGTGGGCCGCATGCGGCCGGGCCCGGGCGGCGCGGAACGGATGTAGGGCCGCGGCGCGGCGCGATGTTACATCCGCGCCAGACCACATCACCTCCAAGCTCGCCCCCGAGTGATTTCCGCGACTTTTAAAGCATCAATCAATGGTGGATGTTGTACACTTACCCCTTGAGTAATGCTTTGAGATTGGTCTGTCTCGGTGTTCGGTCAGCTGGCTACGAGAGCGCAGGAGACGCTCACGGCTCGACGTACACGTATGTGGTGCGTGTTCAGTGAGAAAGTACGTATCCGTTTTCTATGAAATTGTGAAGTTTTCGTAAAAATTCTCAGTATGTACAGGGGACGCGCATGCCTACGTGTGCGTGTGGGTGCATGGCGCGAGCGAAGTGTGCGTGGAATGTGTGCGTCGTACTCTCGAGAAGTTGAACCTGCAAGTGTCGCGGAGTGGAGGCTGGAGCATTCGGCTAGCTTTTGTCCCAGGCAGATTTCGGCCCTTGAGGTCAGGCAACATCATGTTGGAGTGAAGCAAATTGTCGTCCTCATTATAGTCGATCTGTCACTCTAGGATTAAGTTCTTCGTCGCCTTCCTCGCTAGTCGTGCTCGCAGCCCGAGGACATCAGTAGGAGGCTATGCCTCATTACTCGAGGTGGTGTTGTTTTCTGTCTTTTCTGAAATTTACCATGAGTTCTTAATTGTATACGGCCGATTCTATCGCTTTAAGGATGCTCAGGAGCACTGTTAGCTTGTTAGGGCATGCATTCCACCGTGAGAGGAGCTCAAGTTTTTCATCTCCCTGTCCCGTAAACAGAGGCTAAGTTAGTAAAATTTACTCGCCACGTAAACAGAGGTTAAGTTAATAAAATTTTCTTCACTGCTTAGCTGCTTCTTCTCGTACTTCTTTAATCCCCCGTACTCCCTCCCGCCGCCCTTTTCTTTCTCGATTTGCTTTGTTTAATATTCCAAGAGAAAATTCTTACCCCTCTAGCTGCAATGGCTAGAATCAGCTCTAAAAGTCAATAAGTGGTCTTAGCCTGTCCTCTTGGCACAACAATGCACATGCCGGGTGGCTAGGCTTTACGTTATTACGTACGATGTTTTGCCTTCTCATGGACTGTTGGGTCGCTGTTACTCTCAAGCCATCAAGATTGAGCGGCAAGAACAACAGAAGGAGATATTCTTTTACACACGTTAATTACAGAATAATGTTTTGAAACCCATGAAGAGAGACATTCCACGGATGATCTCAACAGGTTGATCCACGGTAAAAGAAATCAAACATGGCTACGCCTGGACGTCGCAGTGCGCGTAGGGGACGCTGCCCTCTGCACCCTCCATGTGTGATGTGTTGGCAGCCTAGCAAACGCCACGCCCTCCAACCTGACCGAGATGGTAAACGACGCAAGATGGGTCGAGCTCGCGGGCAGCAGACGAAGCCCACAGCCCCACACCACGTGCACGCAGCCATGCGCCCGCCACCATACATGTGGCTCTCGCAGCTTCTTGTGTAAAAAGGCGCGTCGTACGACCGGCCGGCCGGTCGTTTTTGTCCGCGGTGGTGCGTCCAACTAGGCTGATGGAATTCTCTGCGCAGCAGACGGTGATGTCGCAGGGCGCACTGCGCGGGCGAGGGGGCGGAATCCGATCGACGAACAGCGCCGCTCGCCTGTTTGCCTGAGATTTGCATCCTCTGATATTTCTATTGAAATGTCACGGATAAACAGTGCTGTGACATTCGATAGATCTAAAACGTTGGATCTGAGAAGGACGGTTCAGATCAAAAGATACAGTGTTGCTACAGTGTTCATAAACAGCACTATGATACAATATTTTCGCTACAGTGGTACATTGTCCGATCTCAACCTCTCATTTTCAATCCGACAGTCCGTACATAATATTATAGTACTATTCATACGTGACATTACTATGTGACGGTTGAGGATGCGTTTCCGTTTGCCTGCGTGCCCGCATGGTTTGCTCGGTCGGTTTGCATACTTTCTCTTGGCTCTCCTCACCATCAGTGACTCGGTGAGTGAGCAGTCCACGTGTTTTGATGGACGGATGGGCCATGGAGGATCCGTGCTTAGCCGTCCGTCGCCGCTGCCGCGAGCTATCGCTTTCTGTGTGTGTGTGATGAACTGATGAGTCGCACTCACAGCGTGTGATGGCTGAAGGCTCTGATTTGTACCGATGCATGGTCATTCTGCAGTTCTCGCACGGGGATAGCACTGAAGTCTCTTTGACTATCGCAACTTGCAAACCCAGCCCAAAGCCGAAACGGCTAGTAAATTTTGTTGCGAAGTTCAGGAGTGCTATGGTAAATCCCGTACTCTCGGTAAAGAAAAGTTGCGTGGAACTAGGACCCCGTTACTGTCGCATGATTCAAGCGTGGGGTTTTATTAGTATTATTGGAACCGTACAGATCATCTATATAGTTGACCGAGAGGAGGAAAGACCTGTATAAATATCTCTCTGATTAGTTTTTTTATGATACGTCGTGCTGTCGTTACAAATCATCTCAGCTTAGAGCAGGTACAATGATGCTATATCAACTGTCTATAAGTGTTAAATATGTAGAATATAAGGTGACGTGAATGGAAGGGGAGGGGAGTAATATAGAGGATTAGACTGTCTCTTATATAGTAGTCGACTATAACACGAGAAACAAGATACATTATACATAAAGGAATCATATGTAGAGATATATATAAAAATAATTTATTATAAATTAAAAACTATTTTTAGTGTTGTTTATAGATGACACGAGGACTAATATACACAACAGTTTTCTATGTACCTTGCCGGTTACACGGACAATGTTGGTGGATCCACAATCCGACGCGTCAGATTCCGAGGTGGGCCAATGGTCCACCAAGCGCGCGTCCGGACAAGCGGCTGGATCGCCCGCTACTCGCCGGGCGCCACGAGGGCCCGCGCGTGGCGAAACCAGAGATCCTGAGCGTACGACAGACAGGCCCATCGCCAAGCCCGTGGGGCACACCGTGCTGCGCGCGATTTTCCACCGTTAGTTCTTGGTGACGTGTCGGTCTACGCTTCCACGGAGAAACGGACAGGACCCCTCGTGTTGGTGAGAACCGAGAGAAGAAGAACGCACGTACGGCTTGTTCTCGGTCAGAAAGCTAC
Source organism: Ampelocalamus luodianensis (assembly GCA_036346255.1). NCBI lineage: Eukaryota > Viridiplantae > Streptophyta > Magnoliopsida > Poales > Poaceae > Ampelocalamus > Ampelocalamus luodianensis. Next base: position 1,377,413 of record CM070626.1, read on the forward strand.
TCCACTTTGTAGACGAAACCTGAACAAAACGAACGTCTTGTTGCCAGCCATCAGTCTAAGAGGACACTTCTACACGTTTTGGGCATTACACGTCGTATGTTGCAATGAGCAAGAGTGCAAAACATGGGCGCGCGAAAGGGCATGTGTATATCCTTAGAAACGTCGAGCTAAGCCGGTTGTTAATTTCGGTCTTGGTGCCCATTGGAGGCCTCCTAGATTGCAGGACACCAGCACGCATTTGTCGTTGTGCTAATACTAGTTCCACTTTCAACTTTCGATTGCTCCTCTAGTCTTGCATACACTAGACAAAAGACACTGAATGATAGTGCTCTCAGCCATCAAATAGATAATAAGATGCTATCGTGGTTGCTCGTAAACTACGCAAAATATGATTGAGTACTTTAGTTCATGTAACCTATCATGTAAACTAAACAGAATGAGTGATTGGAATAGACTAAGAATTTGGGTACAACATTAAAGAACCTAGTGATTGTAGCCTTCCAAACTTAGAAGTAATGGGCTACTTGTAGCCTGCTCACAGCTTATAAGTATCAAAGCATCATATATTACACCACTTCAGATACTACAGTAAATTAGTAAGTAAGAGCTATTCTTAGTATGTAATTTTACATGTTATTATTGACAATATGGTCTTACATGCTGTGGTCTGCTCTATTTTGTTGTGTAACAACAGTAGGCTAGGAATTGGCAAATATAACACCAATATACATAATGAGCAAGCATGATAGTGCAGTACGTGGTTATCACATACTAATGAGCACAATAAAAATGTAAAGCAACATGCAAACCCTGGATATGTCTAACCGAAGAGTACCTAGAAAATAGCTCTTTTTTCCTATTTTAAGATAATCGTAGTTATCTGGTGTATTATCCTTGGACCTAAAATCTTACAAAAGATTGAACGGTACCGACTCAGATAAAATTTCAAGGCTCTTTACGTACAGTGAGATCGAAGTTTGCTTACGCAATTTGGCATCATATATTATCTTAAACCGTGTCAGCTGCAAAGGACGAAGCAAAAGCACATAAAACACACACACACAAAAGAGCAAAGTGGTCATAACAAATACGCATACAGTGTTCTTTAGACAATAAAAACAGCAATTCGATAGTGTAATTCACCACTGTATAGATCTCATGCCTAGTGCAAAGCCAAGTAGCACAACTGTTTGAAATTCAAAACTACTACATAAATCCAGTAAGGTAAATAACTAAACAACTTTTTAGATTTAACTATTAAACCTGTTCTCATGATCAAAGAAATATAATGCAAAAAAATCTACTTTACGGGTTTGCGTACATAAGTTGATAAAACATTAAAATAGAAGAGGCAAGACTATACATAATATGAAAACACACCTCACTTTAAAGGAATTGATCCTCTGCATCTAGCTCGCTATACTTGTATTGTAAGCTTGCATGTAGCTAGGCGCAGAACTACTGTCGATGCATTTTTGTAAAATAGTAGAATTGACATCCTTGCTGCGGTCATTGTAATGTAACCATGAGTGGTCGATATAATGAAACTAAAAGCAAGAGGACAACGAAATCAGATGGGGATCTTACTCATCGACAATGCTTAATTATAGGCACTAACCAAGACCTTACTCATCGGCAATGCTTAACTATACAACTGAAATCAAACCTGGAAACATTTTTTTATATATAATTGAACATGAAAAAGGGTAGAATACTAAATGTTACAATAATTGACTGAATTAAAGCGCTGTAAATAGAAAGGAAAATTATAGCAGGCCATCATGATATAAACACATATAAGGAAAGATGAAAGTACATAGGCAGGTGAGTAAAAAACCATGGTCTAAAGAAGTAAGCTTGAATTACAATCATGGGATCTTAAATGGTAAGCGAGCACGTCATATTGACAGTTGTAATAGGCTAATAGCTCGTACTAAGACATCCGAAGAGAGACACACCTAATAAGTTCTCTTCGTCCTGGCCAAGTTGCAAGTGAGCTTCTTAGAAACGAGATGCTCCTCTTCTGCTCCTGTGAATACACAGATATATGATTGAGCAGATGTGGTAGGTCTGCATACCATCCAACCTGACAGGCTATGTTTTGTAGTACAAATAAAATTTGTGTAGTCACAAACTACAATAGTAAATACGTCCATACATGTATACTGATTTTCTCTTTAGTTTTTTTTCTCTTGGATAGGTCTATATTCATATCCAATCGGCGTACCTATTCCATGAACACCTAAAAAACTTGGTAACAGCCGATTCAGCAGGGCGATATGCAAATAAAAGAAAATTAATATGAATACAACAGGTACGTAATCTATCTACACATTTGAACTTCAATTAGTCCAGGAGCTCACAAAAACTTCAACCTAAACATGCAAACATTACCATAAATATCCATATGGTTCGTGCATACAACTCCGAAGAGTTTCGATCACCTGACGTTGTTGCTACCGGGCAACGCGGTCGTGGACGTCCTCCACCGCCTCGCGCCACGTAGGCCAGCCGCATCCTAGTGCGTCTGCAAGGCATCGTGTGTCGTCATCGTGGCCCGCCACAACGATGTCAACATCCGCTACCTAGAACAACGAAGCAATGTGAATTAGCTTGCTAACAGGAAACACATTTGTAAGGCAGGAGTGTATAACCGAACGGGGAGGATGGGCGCGACGGGAGGAGATCCGCGAGAGCAGACTGGTGCCAGATGGAGAGGGAGGAGATAGGAGGTGGAGGGGAAGGAGCGAGGAGGAGGAGAAGGACGACCCGGCGTGCGACGCAAGGAACCCGGGGCAGGAGAAGCATAGGCGTGACAGGAGGAGAGACGCGGCACCAGATCGGCGACGTCACTCAGGGGAACCGAGAGAGGAGGATGGGTGTGACAAGAGGAGACCCGCAGGAGCGGATCGGTGGCAGATGGAGAGGAAGGAGATGGGGAAGGGGAAGAAGACGAAGGGAGACCGAAGAGGCGGTGGGGGTGGGGGGGAAGAAGATTGAGGGAGCGGCTGCGGCTGGGGAGAGAGATCAAGCAGGCAACGCAAGAGGGGGAGGGAGGGGACTGGAGGTAGTGGGGCAAGCAGCAAAGCGAGGAGTGGCGGCGCAGGACCGAGGGAGAGACAGAGGAGAGATCGAGGAGAGAGAGAGGAGCGGGTATAGGGCTAGCGCGATCTGGACCGTCCAGAAACGATCTGAGCGGGCAGCCTCTTCAGGGCGACGTGGGCGCGCGAGACTGCGCCTTCCCAGCAAGCGCAACAGGCTCAATCGTGCAGACCGGAGCCGAGCGTGTCGTGATTCGACGGCTTCCATTTTCCTGCTGACGTAGCAGGCGCGGGAGGGGGCCCTTTCTCCCGACCTTTAAGGTTAGTAATATACATGCACACACCAGTTGTGGTCCAACTACTGAAAGACAATATTTCATTGGACAAGGAGCTGAGAGTATTGTTTTTCAGGTAAAGATAACACTTTTCAAAAATTAGTCTTACACTACTTTAATACGCACCAAAGTTACATGATAATTAAATATCTGAAGTTGGAAATACATGAATGGACACAAAAAAAAAAAACACCATACTATTAGTTGTACCACTGCTATGTGTTACACACTTTTAAACTGTGGAAGTAAGAGAGAGAAACTGTGAAGAAAGCGAAGGGGACGGTGGGGGTATACCGTGCACCCGCCTCCTTGCCCACATGGGCGTAACGCGCCAAACGAGCCCAGCCACCTTCACGCCCACGCTCCCGGGCTGCCTGCTCCCTCCCTCCCCTCCGCACCGTTCATTAACCTCCTCCTCTTCACTCCAACCCCCACCCGCTTTATAAGCGCTCCACATCACTACCATTTTCACGGACCATCGCGGCAGCCACCACATCAGCCTCCCTCCCTCCCTCTCAAGGCCCCCACCTTCTTTCTTTGATCGATCCTTGGTTCGTTCAGCGATCCATCCAATCCAATCCTAGGTAACATCCGTTCCTTGATTCTTAACTTGTTCCCTTGAGATGCTGCGGGTTGCTGTGCGACTCTGTGTGTGCATTGTGGTTGTTTGTTGGTGTGTGTGATGGAAAGGTGGCGGAGTGTTCTTGACTCTGCGAGTATGGGTGTTCTTTGTTCTTGAAGTGGGTGGTCGAATGCCTGTATTTGATGCGTCAAGAAATGCCGCGTCTATATATTTTTTTTGGGGGAAGAAATTTTGTCGTGTGAGAGAGATGTTGTTAGCTGTAGACAAGTCTGACGCCGGAGACGATGGCCGGCGGTGGTGGTGGATTTCTGACGGCACAGGTGAGAACATCGGCCATGTGTGTTGGGGGAAATTACGGGATTATTTCCACGAGAAAGGGATCAGCCGTCAGCGAGGAAAAAGGATGGATCTGTTACGATTTTTTTGGGAGAGAGGGAGGTGGCGGCTAGGATTGCGGTTCTCAATTTCCCACTGTACATAAATTCGCCTGAATTGAATTGATTGCAACAATTGATATCAATCTCGACGCGAATTTGTTCTGGGTTTTCGCCCCTTGTAAGGCTGTATCGAGTCTGTTTCTTGATCTTTGCGGTGGATGGAACTTTTACGTATTCTCACCTATTTGTTTTCCTTTTCCAACAATAAGGGTCGCCCTTGGATCCTGTGCACGGTGCTTTCTCTCGTACTATCTCCGTTTTGCTCTATTTTACCGTAACCTTAGACCTTAGATGAAGAAAACACTAAATCTAAGAAATAATTAATAAAAAATGACGATATATATTTTTATTAAATGATATATCACAACTGATTAATCTCTCTTAAAGCATTTAAATAGAGATAGAGATAGGAAAATTTGTAATAACTATCCTAAAAAAATTTCTTTTACGGACAAATATATTGTAACAGATATTTCCCAACAAATATAGTGAAACGTAGAAAGTATTTGGCTTATGACCAACTTCGTTTCATCATTGTTGTTCTTAAAATAATCAAAAAAAATATCACCTTTTCTTGCGTTGTGAAGCTCCCGTCTCCATCTTGTTGTGACTTGTGAAACTCTGCAATACACATCTTCAGTGAAGTTCTCTTGCAAGTGTTCAGGTGAGCTACACTCGTTTGGAGTGTTATGGCTCACCAATGTGCTCCCGTTTGTGCCGAGGAAAAAGATTTGAAGGCCTTATCTGGGGGGCTATGGCTGTTCAACGTTGTGATTGTTTCCAGTTATTTTTCATCACTTATTGCTCGTGGAGGTGGAATTCTTTAGGTTCTTACAGAGCTGGTGTATCATTTTCATTTGCAGAGTTTTCTTATTCTACTTTGGTTTTGAGTTCAGAAGAAGCCGTCCTTGGTAAACTGGTTTCCCCAGGGAGTATTTTTGGTTATTGTAATTTGGATATTAGCTTTCTATAAAAACTGATAATCTTTCCTGATTCAAAAAAGAAAGTTAAGAAGAAGAAGAAGAATACCAGTCACCAGATCCCAACTGGGCCTTAGATCTTGTGATTCACATCACTATGCCTTGAAAAGAAGGCGGAAAGTATTTTTTATGGCTTTTTCGGTTGATGTGTACTTCGTTCCTTCGCTTTCCAAATCTTCGTGGTGTAGCATCAAGGGCCCCCTATCAAGTCCTTCATTCCGTGATCATTTCTGCTGATCCCTTCTAATTACTTCACCAAGGGCTGTGCAAAAAGTTAGTTCCTTTTTTGCATGGTGTGGGAGTTTATCAAGAATTTCGCTGCAAAAAAAAAAAAAAAATTCCTTGCTCCAATTTAGTTTCCCCCTGTGTTTGACTTAGTGAACAGTGAATAAATCTCCAACATTGCTTAGTTGTTGATGGTTGCGGACTTGCAGGTGTATTTCAGCGATGCAGTTCAGCAGTGTGTTCCCCCTAGAGGGTAAAGCATGTGTGAGCGCAATGAGGAGAACTGGTGAGGGCTCTGGGAGTGAGAGGGTGAGGATTGGGGACAGCAGCAGCATCAAGCAGGAGAGAGCATTGAGGAGGATGTGTTTCGGTGCTAGGGGAGTCGCAAGCAGCGCGCAATGCGTGCTCACCTCAGATGCTGGCCCAGACACTCTTGTAAGTTTCATCCCATCAAATTATCAAATTGGTGATTTCTAACTGCCTTTTTGTATTTGGATGCTATTAATTGTTCGCATCTCTAACTTTGGATGCAAAAACTTGCAGGTTCTCCGAACCTCCTTCCGGAGGAATTATGCCGATCCAAATGAGGTTGCAGCTGTCATATTGGGTGGTGGTACCGGGACTCAGCTTTTCCCTCTCACAAGCACAAGGGCCACACCTGCTGTAAGATTACACATTCAATATCCACTTCTACAGTTTAAACTTTCTAGGTTTATTTAGTTTAAGGTTGATACATCTCAATTGCAGAACGGGAAAAAAAATCTATGTCATTAGCAGAAATGTTCAAGTTGATTTTCCAGCTTTAAGTTTGTTAAGTAGAAAGGAATCAGAAATCTCTATTTATTTTCAATTGTTATCTGCACATGGCAATTGATTTCGGTAGGGATAGTGAGAGTATAGCTCATTCAGTAGCAAGGTTTCCGCAGTGTGTTTAAATTATTAGTGGCAGTGGGCAGTGGCCCAGTGGTTTCTGTAGCCAGTCACCATGATGCCCTCTACTTTAACTGACATGATGTCAAGCTTAAGGCTATCAATGGCTATCCATATAGCTCGTTCAGTCATCTTTAAATCACTAGCCAAAATCTTGTTTCTTTCCTTTTGTTGCATTGCTTAGGTTCCTCTTGGAGGGTGTTACAGGCTTATCGATATCCCCATGAGCAATTGCTTCAACAGTGGCATAAACAAGATATTCGTGATGACTCAATTTAACTCAGCTTCTCTTAATCGTCACATTCACCGCACATACCTTGGCGGGGGAATCAACTTTACTGATGGATCTGTTGAGGTAATTCGCCTCAACTTATTGATAGATACTTTATTTTCATTATGATTTTCATCTTGATGGCTTGATCAAAATATTTTAACCGACTGCAGCACACATTAACTGAGAGATTTTTTGCCAACAAATAGGTATTAGCTGCAACGCAAATGCCCGGGGAGGCTGCTGGGTGGTTCCAGGGTACAGCAGATGCGGTCAGAAAATTTATCTGGGTACTTGAGGTAAGAACTATTTAGAAGCACATGCCCCTTCTTGCAGCTCATACTTTTTTATTTGGATTGCTAAAGTAGTAGTTCTTATGTTGTATGTACCTGTTCAGGACTATTACAAGCATAAAGCTATAGAGCACATTTTAATCTTGTCGGGAGATCAGCTTTATCGTATGGATTACATGGAGCTTGTGCAGGTTTGTGATGGTCTATTTATCCCGCTCCACAGTATGTTTTATTTCTAACTGGCTGACCCTAAGACATACATCATTTGCAGAAACATGTTGATGACAATGCTGACATTACTTTATCATGTGCCCCTGTTGGAGAGAGGTATAACGTTGTTTTACATCCCAAATTCCTAATATTATCAGTGTTTCCCTTCTCAGAAGTTGCAGTGCGTCCTGATTTGCTCTTCTTTGTTTTGGAAGCCGAGCATCTGACTATGGACTAGTGAAGTTCGACAGTTCAGGCCGTGTAATTCAATTTTCTGAGAAACCAAAGGGTGCCGACTTGGAAGCAATGGTTAGCACTTACCTTAGCTCACAGACTCAGATATATGTTTCAACTTTCCAGATAATTATCTTAAACAAATTGCAGTATCTGAAATGTAAGCCATTGACCGTTGCAGAAAGTGGATACCAGCTTTCTCAATTTTGCCATAGACGACCCAACTAAATACCCCTACATTGCTTCTATGGGAGTTTATGTCTTCAAAAGAGATGTTCTTTTAAACCTTCTAAAGTAAGAACCTTCTCTTGTGAGTTGTGATGATATGGTTCTCCTGTAGCTCTGTATTCTAATAGTAGCATTCGTAGGTCAAGATATGCAGAACTCCATGACTTTGGGTCTGAAATCCTCCCGAGAGCTTTGCATGAGCACAATGTACAGGTAAATTTTAACCTTGTGCCCTATGTGTTTTCCTTTCATTGTTTGGAAAATCATGCCCCATTTTGCAACTTTGCTTTAGTTCAATTGAATCATGTCCTCCATGTAGCATGAATTGACCATTCATTTTATTCTATTTTTGTCAGGCATATGTCTTCACTGACTACTGGGAGGACATTGGAACAATCAGATCGTTCTTTGATGCAAACATGGCCCTCTGCGAGCAGGTGACATTTTTTTTTTGTTGTTTCCAAATTTAATGTGCTAACAAGTAATTGAACTCAAAACATCCGATAGATAATAAAGTGTCATTCAGACTTTAATTAATGTAATTTTCAATCTTTTCTCACATACTTCTCCATCGCAGCCTCCAAAGTTTGAGTTTTATGATCCAAAAACTCCCTTCTTCACTTCGCCTCGATACTTACCACCAACAAAGTCGGATAAGTGCAGGGTACGAGTCGCATGGCATGAACTTGCTATCTGAAACTATGACATAAGCTTACGCCTATCTGAGCTCTGGATTCATGTGTGCAGATTAAAGATGCAATCATTTCACATGGCTGCTTCTTGCGTGAATGTACCATTGAGCATTCTATTGTTGGTGTTCGTTCACGCCTAAACTCTGGATGCGAGCTCAAGGTACGCTCTTCACCAATGACTGGAAATCATGCGTGTAATGTCAAATCTGGTTTGAACAACTGGCATTCTTCCAAATGATGTTTGCAGAATACCATGATGATGGGAGCGGATCTGTACGAAACTGAAGATGAAATTTCGAGGCTACTGTCAGAGGGCAAGGTCCCCATTGGTGTAGGGGAGAACACAAAGATAAGGTGAGACTGGCCTGAAGCTTGAAACAATATGTACTGTTGTGACTTCCACATAGCTAGTATCCTGTTTCACACATGATTTAAGCCCTCTGTTGGTACATTGTAGCAACTGCATCATCGACATGAATGCAAGGGTAGGAAGGAACGTGGTTATCACAAACAGCGAGGTAAGCTAGTGGAAGATACACAAACGTTTCGAAGTTAAAAACTCTTTTATCACAAATCCTCAACACTGCTTTGTAACCATACCATTTGGACTGTTTCTGATAGGGTGTCCAAGAAGCTGATCGGCTGGAGGAAGGATACTACATTAGGTCGGGAATCGTACTGGTATTGAAGAACGCAACCATCAAGGACGGAACCTTCATATAGAGCGTGCCATGGCAACAAGTTTTGCACCTGCACTGCAGTTCGTCTTCCCGCGAGGCTGGGATGCGCGACCTTAATTTCAGATGAACCCGGGAAAGCGGTAGTGCTGGATGATCGAGAAAGTCGGCGTAGTAGTGGTGGTACTAGTCGTTCTTCCCTTGTTAAATGCATGTAATAAGCTGCCCGAGTAAAGCTGCAGCAACTTTTGGGGATCGTTGGTGCATCATGTAAATAAACTTCAGCCTGAAAAAATGGATTTTTTTTTCCATCACCGCCTGTCAGAGGCATGATACATCGCGATATATAATCGCCGCTTTAGTTTCATATAGAGAAAAAAAGACCCTACTTTTCATCAGTGTACGCCTCCAGACGGCTGCCGTGCCCATGATGGGTTCCCTGATATCTCCGATCCACCGTGTTGTGGCAGTAGCGTCGGTTGCGATCAGCCGATCAACGCCAAGGCTTCTCTGCCGCGCGCTTCGGTGTGCGCGGGCGGCAAAGCACACCGAAACATCGCGGGATTTCGGCCGCTCCGCGCGTACACCGTGGCGACTCGACGCGAGCCCGTCATCCGTGGAGGTGGAGCGGACCGCGTTGCATGCGCCACACGCTTTCGGCGGCGTTCCCGTCCGCGGGCGACAAAGCGAGCCGAGTTTGAGGGGCATGCACAGATGCTTATATAGAGTGTTTAAGGAGAGAATATAGCACGTTATCGAGCACCTATGTAAAAATTATTTTCTCTCATACAAATATATCTTTTGTAAGTGTTTAGATGATATATTGTATTATCTATTAATTATGTATAGTTATATACATAAACATCTCTTAAGCATCGGTGCCTAATAAGCATCGATGCTACAAAATAAGTATCTATCTGTCATACATGACAAGAAAAATCAGTTTTCTTTACTAAACACCTCTCTAAACTACATGCTCTGAGGGGCAGGGACGGAGTATTGTTAAGGCCAACGTGGGCTGTGACCCTCAGCAAATTCAGCCCATCAAGTATTCAACAGTATTCCCTAAGTATGTAGTAGAAACCTGAGCTGTTGTCATGGCTCCTACTTGCTCGTTGGCAGAACAAGAAAGGAACAAGAAACAGCTTTGCTTGCTCAAAGGTACAAACAAGAACATCAGGAGAGCGAGAATGTACCATATTATCTTCACGGCTGTTCCTTTCTATAACCATGGAAATGAGGATTGGGAGGAGCAGTACGTCTGATGGTTGTAAGGCGCTTACGATGACGCAGCGCCGAGCCATCAGCCGGCGAGCGCCGCGAGGTGCTCGGCCGCAACGCGCGTGTCTTCCAGGTCGCCGCCATCGACTGTGCCGCCGTCGCGGGGGTGCACGAAGCCGTGCGGGGCCAGCGCGCTTACCAGGTCACCATCCTCAACTACCGCCGCGACGGCTCCCCACAACGGGTGCTGCTCCACGTCACACCCGTCTTCCACGCCGCCGACGGGAGGGTGCTCCACTTCCTGCCGTCCAAGTGCCCGTCGCCGCCGCGCTGGCCCGCCGTTCTCGCAGCGTGCCGCGAGGAAGCCATTGTGGAGTTCCATTGCACGAGCCACGCAGGGCAGGTGTTTGTTGACATGAAGAGTGGGGAGGAGATGAGCGCACGAGTTCGAGCCCAGGGGGTTAGTGCGAGAGGACCGAGCCTCGGTTGTTTTGCGTTGCCGTCGAGCACGCCATCCGCCTGAGTTCAAACCCAGGCTGTCTCACCAAAAACCATTTCGATGGTTTAATCAGTACATATGAATACATTCAGTAAGTTTAACCTCCACTCTAGATTAAACATATGTTGAGCATACACTCACTGTGTGTGTTGGTGTGCGTGAGTGACATCCGTGTGTACTTAGGGGGGTGCGACCCAGCAGCACGAACTTAAGTTAGCAGATCATTTCATGTGGCTAAAAATGGGAAAAAACAGCAGATATTATTAAAATATTACAAACATGATATTTTATCAAAAATTCATCTAAGTGGAGTATATTATCAATTTCTCCCGAGAAAAATATCGGCACAATGCTCCCTGGAATATAACTTCCGGAAGACAAGGAGCAATCAGAGGGGAGCTTCATGAGGGCCAAAGGGGCTATGGCCCCCTTCTCTAGAATATCTCTTAAACAAGTACTTAATCTAACCACTTAAGTGCTATGTGAATGCTCAAGTAGGCTCCTTTCAAAGCTTAGCAAGGAAATTTCATTGGCTTGGCCTCCTCAACATTTTTCTCCAATCTACTCCACTGGGAGCAATGAAGCTCTTCTATTGAATTGATTCGAGTCGAGGTAAGGACTAAGGAGCAATATGCATTGCCATCTAGCATGATATCTAGAACTGCATATTTACACCAATATTGAATAAAAAAACTAACAATATGGCTATATAATTACTAACGAATTTCCTGTCTCAAAATAAATTGGCGGCTTAGCTTGCTCCATCCTAGCGCTCCTCTGAAGTGAATTTATTCCAAGCATCCTGCAACATTTGCGCAGCCGGTAAGCACATTTTGTTTAATTTACCGAGACTAAATCGTCATAAACAATGAAGTAATGAAGTATCAAGTATGCAAGAGGTAACAGCATTATTGAGGAATAAATATTTAGAGGCTAAAACTCTGTCTCAGGCAAATTATAAAAGTAGATTTTTTTTTGAGAGAAACGAGACGGTGGTACTGCAGGAGGTAAGGCGGAGGTACAGAAAGAACCATTGGAGACAGACCAGGGGAAGACTGTGATAGTGGAGAAATAGATAAAGAGTAAGAAAGAGATAACCATGAAATCGACTCAACGGTGGAAACAGGAGGAGCCGAATCTCAATAGAAGAAAGGTCGGGTCGGGATTCGTCAAAGACAATATCTCGTGAAATCCTGATCCATCGAGCAGAAGGATCATAGCAGCGATAAACCTTATACTCAGAACTATAACCAAGAAACACACACACTCAACTGACTGGGATGATAGTTTAGTGCACTCATGAGGCTGCAAAAGAACAAAATAAGTACAACCAAAAACACGAATGTGAATGTACTGGGGGCACGAGAGTAGAGATGTTTTATAGGATTGACACCCTTAAGAGCAGTGGAAGGCTACATATTGTTAGATATGTAGCCGTAGAAACATCCTCAGCATAGAACTGTGGTGGAACGTGAGAGGCAAGGAGAAGAGTGCGGGCAGTCTTAATCAGATGACGATGTTTGCGCTCAGCAACCCCATTCTGAGTATGAGCACCAAGACAAGAAGATTGGTAAAGAGTGCTTTGCTCGTAAAGAAAGCGTCTAAAAACACGAGCGAGTGCTACGCAAGAGCATCACGTAAAAGTACAGATGAAAGAATCAAACTGAGTACAAACCATCATTGCAAAGCTACGATAGATCGCAAGAAACTGACCACAATTAGACATTGGGAAAATCCATGTAAAACAGGAATAATTATCAATGAAGATCACATAAAGTTTATGCCCGTCTTTAGAGATAATAGGCGCAAGTCCCCATACATCTGAATGAACTAAATCAAAAGGACGAGAAGACAATGACTCACTAGAATGGTAAGAAAGTTGTAACTACTTGCCTAGCTTACAACCTTGACAAAATATGACCGTGTCAACAGTAACACGTCCAAGAACACCCTGACGAACTAATGAAGAAAGGCGAGACCCACACAAGTGACCTAGACGACGATGCCACTGCACAAAAACTCCAGAGGTGGTGGCAGTAGTGGCAGTGGGTGTAGAGGTGATAGGAGCAACTAAAGTGGATGGATGATGGAGACGGTCAAGGATGTAGAGACTCTGATGATCCCTACAGCGCCGGCTAGTCCCAAGTACCGTCCCTGTCTGTCGGTCCTGGACAAAACAGGTGTGAGAGTCACCAACCATACAGTCGAGATCGGTGAGCTGACCCACCGAGAAAAGCTTCATGGTAAGCTGGGAAACATGAGAAACAACTGGAACAAAAAAAGTCAGTGGACAAAAGAGTGCCCTAATAGCTGACGGACAGAGGAATACCGTCGGCTGTCTGAACAGAGATAGGCAAAACAGGAGGGCCTACTGAAGTGAGATGTGGAGTCCGATGTCATGTGGAAAGAGGCACCAGAATCCAGAACCCAAGAAATACCTGGAGGAGACATCTGAGCTAGACTAGCAGAACCTACTGAGCTGTGAGAGAACTGCTGAAGTAGAGCTTGACAGAACTGCTGAACACAGCCACCTCGCTGAGAAGGTCCTAACATGTTGGTTTGTCCTCCCGTCGAGGAAGGGCCTCCCTGCCCCCCTTTGGATCATCCACCCACATGCGCCTTGTTTTGCTTTTTTCGCACCGCACAACTCTGGTAGTCGTGCCCGAAGTTCTTGCAAAAATTGCACTGAACCCTAATTGATGCAAAAATAGGAGCAGAAACAGACACCTAAGGAGGGACTGTAGTCGAAGCAGAAACCATTGGTGCAGTCGAAGAAAAAGGGGTAGCAAGCACAGCCGGAACAAACCATACTGCTAACCCACGACGAAGCTCCTTAGCACGGCGTTGTGAGCCTCGGTGGTCGCCGATCGTGGTGAATAGCTCAGCGATTGAGCCACGGCGAGCTCAAGCTGCGGCGAAGGCAGCGGCGGCGATCATGATCCGCCTTCTGCACCTTATGACACTCCTGATAGATTGGTGAAGCCATCTCATCCAACTGGCGCCATAGGCTGGTCAGAGCTCGAAAGAAGTCGTCGACGGAGGAGTCATCCTGGCGAAGCGTCTCCAACTCACACTGAAGCGAAAAGAACTGAGAATCGCTGCTCTGCTGGTATCGCTTGCGTAAATACTCCCAGACCTGGCGAGTAGAACGCAGACTAACAATGTCTAACTGGATGGAGTCGTCGACGCTGACCACCAGGATGGCTCGAACACAGGCTTTATCACCACACCAGCGCTCAAAAACGTCTATGGCATACTGAAAGGCCTCATCAGTAGAAATAGCGGTCTCTGCCTCCTTGGTGGCCTCATTTTCTGCAAAAGGTGCAGAACTAGGCTGTATAGGAGAAGGTTGAACCGGCGACGGCAGACAAGGTCAAGTACCAGTGACATGTCCCCAGAAGCGGAGACCATCGAGCGTGATCTCCATAAGTGAAGATCACAACCTGTAGTTCGTCCCATGGAGTTTTGTTCCCGAGAATAGGATCGCAGCTGATGGAACGGAAGCCATCGGTAGGCGGCGCTGGACGGCGCGGCGGTTAGATCAGCGGGTTTTCTTTCTTTCTTTTTTGAAGCCGACTGTTTTAGAAAGGAAAACGATTGTTTAAAAGGAAACATAAGGTTTCCTTATCCAATCGGGAATGATCCAATCGCGAGCGGCCGGGGGCGGCGGCGACTGATGTGGAGGCCACGGAGGATCCGACGTGCGGCGGGCTCCAGCGTTCGACGGGCTTTAGCGGCGGTCGAGGCAAGCAACGAGCGGCGACGGCGATCGGCGAAGCGGCGTCGTCGTCGCAGGCAGCGGCGGGCGCGGCGCCCGATCGGAAGCGACAATTAGGCGTCGCGGCGAGGTCCTCATAGCGGCAGGGGCAGTGGCGTCCTCACGGCAGCAAGGGCAGCGGCGTCCTTATGGCGGCGGCGTGATGGCAGTGGAAGGAACTAGGTTAGTGTCCTAGTTCTAATACCATGTTATGAATATTGTGTGCATGTCCAAGAGGGTCCAATAGGCAATATATATAGTAAGTACAAAGGAGTATGTCATATACAGATAAGGATACAGACGAGGAAATACAAAAGGACTCTTATTCTAACAATGGTATCAATCTTACTGACCAGGAAGATAGCATTAGTTGGATGCTGACTTTTAGTGATAAGTTTATTGTCAAATCATTTTACTTGGCTCTGAGAGTGCAAGGGGCAGGTTTTCCACATAAATTTCTATGGAAGACAAAAAATCCTACAAAATAAAAGTGTTCCTTTGGCTCATAATCAATAAGAGCATTTGAAGAAAAGGGGGTGGAATGGTTCAACTACATGCCAATTCTGTTGGGCAGAGGAAAACATGAATCATGTATGTATTTCTGCTGTGTCCTGTGGCTAGATTTATATGGAATATTGTGAAATGTGCTTTTGGTTTAACACATATACCTGGGAATATGGATCATTAATTTGATGGTTGGCTAAGACGGTTTAATAACAAATGGAGGAAGCTGGTGACAGTTGGTGTATGAGCTATACTCTGGGTTATATGGAAAATGCGCAATGCTGCTTGTTTTCAGAACAAGCTGCTTGCTGATCCTAGAGTTTCAAACATCTAATCTGCTATTGGTTAAACTTTTGGGCTATGCTACAGACAAAGGAGACAGACAGACACACTATCAGACGGGGGAGAAAAGTATTGGAGCAGGTGGCGTCTGAAGTCTTCAAGCAACACGTGCATGGAGGCCAGGAACCCGCATGATTATGTTGCAGTAAAGTTGAAGCTATGATGGTAGAGGCTGATCAAGAAATGGAGCTTTTCCTTTTGTTTAAAGCTGAAATGAGTAGTAGCTACTGCTGTTTTGCTGATTGTACTTTTGGCAGGCTAAGTAATGCTCTGTTTGTAAAAGGTTCTTTAGATGGTGTTAGCAGTTGTCTACCTTAATATGTCCTAAAGTCCAGAGCTCCAACCAAATTCATGAATCACTAAGCTGCACCAGCGTTCCAGAAGTTTACTTGCAACAATGCAACAGCTCCAATAAAGCAAAAGGTGCAGCACAGGCTGATTTGTCCAAATAGATTTGCAATTGCCTCTGACAATTGTATATTTATGCATGGTGAACTCGTGGCTTATTTCCGGAGCCCAGAACAATTAATTCATGTTGGTGTGATCAGGAGGGAAGGCACAAGGGACACAATGACACACATGCCTAAAAACTAAAGGCGCAAAGGGATTGATGCCCTCTGAGAGTACCATGCTGCATGACATCACATGAATACAGTGCAAGACCATACCTCCAGTTTTCTAAATCAACGACATAATTCTGTACCATGCAAGCAGGAGGTTCCCAGAGAATTGACAAAACGAAGAACCGAAATTCTATTAATGCTTTGAACAAATGCAATCAGAAATGCAAAAGGAAAGAGGCGAATTGCACCGGAGTTTCAAATAATCTTAATAAATATGTGGACACAGCACAAACCTTAAGAAGATCAAAAACCTTCTCACAGATGTATTTCTGTCTGATTGTAGCACCCCTTTGTTGTAATTTATCTGGATGGACACAAAGTGTTGCCTTCCTGTAGGCTTTCTTCACAGCAGCAGCTGTAATGAGATCTGTAAGTGGAACCGGCTGCCAACCACTATCAGCTCCAAGAATCTGCCAAGAAAAAAGAAGAAATGATATTCTTATTCTTCATTTATTTACCTGTTTTTGCAGAAAGCATTTACAAATGTGTGACATTCAAAGTAAATGGCTTACATATTGCAATGTAGACAACAAGGCCCGCAGATTTCCTTCCTTTCCATTTGACCACCTCTTGACTTCAGGATCCAGGAACTCAGCCAACCTCTAAAACATGAAAATAACCGCCATATACAATGAAGAAAATGTAAATACGGTGAGGAAAAAAAGGTTCTGTACTTCTGTCAGTGTCTAAATGTCTTACATGTTTCTCTGCTTGCTCTCTTTGAGCCAGCAGGTCCCGCATGTTTTTCTCAGCAAGCGCTTTTGTCTGAAAATTGGTATTGCGCATCATCACGGGAACAACTATGAAATAGATGAAACTAAAAAGGCAAAAGGAGAAGAAAAAAATCAGGTATACCACACGCTCAGCTGTACGTTGATGCCTCTCTAATCTTGCTTTATGCCTTAAAACCGACTCAACCTCAGCCACTGCTGTCAACAAATACCAAAGAGCAGAAAATGAGAAGAGCAGCGGTTTTTTACTCACCAATTCATACATGCAAAACAACATTTTATTTTGAGAAACATACATGCAAAACTACTTAAATCATTCCTAAAAAGAATGGGGCACTAGAACTTCCATGCATTTTTCTCATGGAGAAAAAAACAACCTTACATGTGTTAGAATAAAATATTTGTGGAAATAATAAGTACCTTTGCTACAGGAATCTAAGCTTCTTATGAAGCTACTAGAAGTTGCCCTCTGAAACTGCGTTTCCTGTCGAATATCCTGCATCCAGAACCAGGATTTGAATCTAGTCAGCACTTTTTTTTTCAAAAACAAAGGGGATTATATATTACTATTTGAAGTTCTTAAACTGTATCACATAATGGACCATACCGACAAACGTCACCTACCAGATTGGTGGACTTAAAACCCTCCTTGAAAGAGGATCTGTATCGTTCCCTTCGTTCTGCAGCAGCCTTCTCAGCCTTTGCCTTTTCAATTGCCCTCTCCCGAGCTTCTGCAGTCGCTCGCTCAACAGCTGCCCGCTCTGCTTTTATCCTAGCTTCTCTAGCAGCCCTCTCATCGGTTGCATCAGCATTTGCTCTCTCTTCTTTTTCTCGGGCCTCTGCAGAAGCCCGTTGCCGTGCTGCAGTAATCCTTTCCAACGCCGCCCTTTCACGAGCCTCAGCAAATGCCCTCTCGTGTGCTTCTCTTGTAGCTCTTTCAACAGCATGCCTATCCTTTTCCCGTTCCCTCGCCCTTTCCTGCTCTTCTATTTTTTTTCTTTCCCTCTCTTCAGTATTTTCTCTTTCTTTCTCGGATCTCTTTTCCCTTTCTTTTGCTTCTTCCAGTCTTCGAGAAGCCTCTTTGTCCTCCTTTCTTTCCCTTTCTGTTTTTGTTATGCTCCCCCTCTCTTTGGTCCACTGAACCCCAGGTGCCTCTTTTTTTGATACCTCAGCAGAAACTGTGATGGGGCCTTCTGCAGATCTAGGTAGACTGCCACTCTTCTCCAAATGAGATTGTTGATGCTTTAGTTCTGCCTTTGACATCCTTTCTCTAGGGTCTTTTCCTTCCATTTTGCTTACTCTGTTTTTCTCTTCTTCAAATGTTGTAGATCTTTCTGTTGGTAATTCCCTTTCTGCTTCTTTACAAATCTCTTCGGTCTTCTCAACACCAGAAACATTTTTGTTAGATGTCTGAGAAGTATGCTGCATGCCAGTACACATTTCTGAACAGGAAGCTGGCTCATCTTTTGTATTTGTCGTTATTCTGGTGGGACAATCATTAGCAGCTTTGATGGTAATTTCATCACCAGAACGTATTACACTGCCCATTTCATTAACGGTTATATTACCCTTTGCATGTACATCACTTTGTCCTTTGTTGGTATCCGTTTCAGATCCTGTTTGGTCCTTCTGGTTACCATGAGCTGAACCTTCTTCAGTACCTGTCTTCTCACTATTTTCTGCAGAGGTTTCTTCTTCTTCTTTGCCTCTACAATCGGCAACAAGGCCATCAATGACTTCTTCTGTTCTATTTTCCACTTCACCAGGCCCTAATGAACCTTGAATTTCTTGATCTAGGTCTCTTTTAATCAATTTGCTGGCTACCTCAAATATGTTCAGCATGGTTGATTCTTCATGGTCTGCCACATTATTGTTTTGCGAAGTAATATCACTATCCTCTGCAGGACACTCAGCATCCTGATCCTGAACTGCCTCTTCAGAATGTGCACATAGACCAACTCCCTCCTCAGTTCCAACTTTCTCTACTTCTTCAGCTGTTAGTGCTTCGGAGGGTACTTCAATTATCTTATCATTTTCATTATGCAGGAATGATTCATCGATAAAACTGAACTTTTCCCTTCCATAAATTTCAGCTTCTGGCTCAGCTGTACTCAGTTCCCTTGGGAAAGCTTGACTTACATAAGATCCTTCAAGTTCTTCTAACATTAATGATTTAATTTGATTTGCCTGGGAATTACCAACATTAGCAACTTCTGGAGGTTCTTGCAATTTTTTACTACTCCCTGAAGTGCATTGCATCTCATCATCACATGCTGCCTCAAGTCCTCCTTTACTATTTTTAGGCTCCTGTGATGTTCCTGCTACTGGAGCTCCCCTTGTACTACTGTTACCAAGATCTTTATTATCATTGGCATGGTTTCCAGATGAGCATGCCTCCGAGAATGAACTGGACATATCCTTGATGAAATCCGGATCTGAAGAGATCTGACGCATAAAAGGAAGCTCAACACTCCCATCATCATGGATTTCTTTAGAATTTCCAGCAGTCACAAGTCCCTCAAAATGAGAGTTATGAATTTCTTTGTGTGCCACATTTTCTGTAGAAGCTTCCAGAATTATAGGCACCATATCTTTCTCCATTGATGCTGTATTGTCTTCTCTCAGATCTTCTGTCACTCCCACATCCCTGCCATCATTAACCTCCCACAGTTTTTCATTCCTTTGCAAGTCAGAGTCTGCTGCGGTAATTTCAGCTCTGCCTTTTTTATCCTTGCTGAGCATAGTGACAGGATTTGTTATCTCACAGTTATCTTCCACCGCTGTGGATGTACCAGTTTTGCATTTCTGATCATCTCCAGTCAGCTCATAAAATTCATCACCAGAACCCCAGTTGCCTAATTTCTCTAGTTTACTGGAAGTTTGACAGGGCTCAGTGCAACGTTGCATCATCTGCTGAGGCTTCTCCAATGGCTGTACCCTTTTGCCACTGTCATCACAATGATCCAATGTGACTGCACTAACTTTTTGGTGCTTGTCCAACAAAGAATCCTCAAAGTTCTTTTCTTCTTTTGTTGGCTTTTTCACTGACAGCTTTTCTTCAAATGTATCTACCTCTACAAGAGCCTTGATTTCTGTAGATCTTGTGCTTCTATGATGATTTGGCTTCTTCCGAAGTTTAAAACTGTCGCCTTTTCTCTCCAACAGTTCTTTTGCAGCTCTTAACCTACCCTCAGCATATTCCATTGCCTCCTTCATAGCGGCTGCAGCAGAACTGGGATCGACCTCAGTATTAAACAAAGCAGCGTCAGCTCTCCTGTCAGCCTGAGGCATGTTGGTACTTAAAGTGTCATGAACAGAAGAAGTTGGAGTGCAACTTCGATTTACAAGATGGGCATCTCCTTTTGCTGTACATTCTCTCTTGTTAAGCAGTTTAGGTTGCTGCCTCAAAGGTTGCAGTGGTCCTTTCGGCTGAGTTTGCACTTTAACATCAGATACCCTCAGAAATGCATAATCAGTAGAAGGTGTTCCATTACTCGGTGTTGAACAACTATCCGAGTTCTGGTGATTTTCATTTGCAGAAATATTTTCAGAAAGAGGTGGACTTAGTGGAATGTGCTGCTTCTGATCAACAATGAGGTCACTCTCAAGACTCCTTACATTGGCACTGCCAGAGCTTGGGGGGGACTTCTTCCCTTTGTCTCCATTAGCCATTGTACCATTATCCATTCTTGAAACATGATTGGCTGCTGGGACATGTGAAAAATTGCAAGAACCAGCCACATAATCCATCGAAGGGTCAACTGTGCAAGTAGTCATCTCAACTAGATCATCAGGTCTCCCCTGGGTAGTCTTGTTATTTGACATGACAAACTGCTGACTGTCCAGAGGGAAGGAGATTGGAGAAGACTCATGCTCTTTGAAGTGTTGAGGACATATAGATGGCTCGGCATCCAGTTGGCTGGATTCTTTTTTGATCGATAGTCTGTCAAATATGAAAACGTTGGTGGCTAAATAACTGATGGATATGAATTGTGCACTCACTTTAACTATCAAAGCAAGTTCCAGAACAAACATGAATAAAACTAAAATACAATTATGGTATGCCAAAAATGCGAAGTCATAACAAAATAGACTGCTAACTCCGTTGTGTAGTTTTCTACATAGTCTGTCCCAAGCCAGGAAAAAGGAGGAGGGTTGTGTTAGGCCCGGCGAGCCAACGTAAAAATCAAATCACCTTTTCATGAAATAAAACCTAAAATTGATAACTCGTTGGGACGTAACCCTCTTAGCGACGCGCCATATCGGAACCCGGGTGTGGTAATAAATGAGTAAGGGCCGGGACGTCACCCCCTTAGTGACGCGCTATGTCGTCGCCCGGATGTAGTGGAAAATGTACAAGGGTCTTCGCACTTTACTCGACGAGTGCGAGGGGCAAGGAAGCTAGCCGAGGAGAGTAGGATCCGTCTGGGTAGTTGGAATGTAGGGTCCTCAACAGGTAAGTTAAGAGAGTTAGTTGATACGACGATTAAGAGACGTGTAAATTGTTATGAATATTGTGTGTATATTCAGAGGCCCAATGGGCAATACCCTTATATCCTTAACATAAATATCTTGTGCGTTCAAGAGACTAAATGGATGGATCAGACGACGAAGGAGGTGGAGCATACTGGCTATAAGTTGTGGTATCTGGAACAGAACGAGACAGGAATAGAGTGGGCATCTTAATCGATAAGCGCCTCAAGTGGGGAGTTGTCGACGTGAGGAGACAGAGGGATAGGATTATCCTAGTCAAGCTAATCTTTGGTGACTTGGTTTTGAATGTTGTTAGATCATATGCGCCTCAAGTAAGTCTAGATGAAGCTGTTAAGAGGCATTTTTGGGAAGATCTAGATGACATGGTTAGAAGTGTCTAATAGTGATAAGCTTTTCTTAGGAGGCGAATTCAATGGTCATGTCGGTACAACTAGTGGGGGGTTTCAAAGGGTGCATGGGGTCTTGGTTATGGTGATAGGAACCAAGAGGGAGAAGATATATTAAACTTTGTTGTAGCCTTTGATCTCATGATAGCTAACGCCTTTTTTAGAAAGAGACATTCCTATCTAGTTACCTTAGTAGTGATTAGCATTCTAGCCAAATCGATTTTGTCCTTGTTAGAAGAGAGGACAAACGAGCATACATAGACTGTAAGGTTATACCTAGAGAGTATGTTGTCCAGCAGTATAAGTTGGTAGTCTCGACTTTCGTTTTAGGACATGAGTTCGACAGGCTAAGGTCGCTAAAGCCACAAGGACGAAATGGTGGAAACTCAAAGGGGACGTCTCACAGCGTCTAAGGAGAGGATGATCACGGAAGGGAGATATGGAACGTGGGAGAAGCGAATAGTATGTGGACAGAGATGGCATCTCGCATTACAAAGGTGGCCACGGAGGTGCTTGGAGTGACCCGAGTGACAAGATGCGAACCTAAAGACACATGGTGGTGGAACGAGGAAATGCAAAAGACTACCGAGGAGAAGAAGGCATGCTACAAGCATATGCATCATGATAGAAGCGACGACAACGTACAGAAATACAAAGAGCAAAAAAGAAGGCAAAAAAAGCGGTAAGTGAGGCACGAGACAAAGCCTATGAGGAAATTTACCAGAAGCTAAGTACAAAGGAGGACGAGAAGGATGTCTACAAGATGGCTAAACTTCGAAAAAGAAAGACGAGAGATTTCAACCAAGTTAAATGTATCAAAGACGACATGAATAGACTTTTGGTGAAAGATGATGAGATCAAGGATAGGTGAAGAGATTACTTTGACGAGCTGTTCAATCATGACAATAACGATAGTATGATTGAACTGGATGATGCTTTTAATGACACCGATAGGCGGTTTGTTCAAAGAATCCAGGAGTCGGAAATAAAGGCATTAAAAAGGATGAAAGTGGGTAAGGCGTTGGGGCCTAATAACATTCCTATCGAGGTGTGGAAATGCCTGAGAGAAGTGGCGATCGTTTGGCTAACTAATTTGTTCAATAGCATTTTTAGGTCGAACAAGATGCCTAACGAGTGGCGGAGGAGCACATTAGTACCAATTTTCAAAAATAAAGGATACATTCAAAGTTATACTAATTATAGAGGAATTAAGCTCATGAGCCACACAATGAAGCTTTGGGAGCAAGTGATCGAGCACCATTTAAGAAGAGTGACTAGCGTGACGACAAACCAATTTGGTTTTATGCCTGGAAGGTCGACCACGGAGGTGATTTTCTTGACATGACAGTTGATGGAGAGGTATAGGGAGCAAAAGAATGATCTTCGCATGGTGTTTATCAACTTGGAGAAAGCCTATGACAAAGTGCCAAGAAGGGTCCTGTGATGGGCGCTCCAAAGGAAAAAAATCCCAACAAAATATGTTACCCTAATTAAGAATATGTACGAAGATGTTGTAACTAATGTCAGAACATGTGGTGATGATACTAGTGACTTCCTTATTAAGATAGAACTACACCAAGGGTCAGCGTTAAGCCCATACATTTTTGCTCTAGTGATGGACGAGGTCATGCGAGACATACAAGGAGATATCCCTTGGTGTATGCTTTTCGTTGATGATGTAGTGTTAGTTGATGAGAGTAGGATAGGTGTCAATAGGAAGCTGGAGATGTGGAGGAAGACCTTAGAATCGAAGGGCTTTAGATTTAGTAGGATTAAAACTGAGTATATGAAGTATGATTTCAACGGTGCCAGGGCAGATGATGGAGATGTTAGTCTGGACAGACAAATAGTGCCTAGGAAGGACACATTTAGATATTTGGGATCGATGCTACAGTGAAACGGCGAGATTGATGAAGACATAAGCTACCGGATTAGAGCGGGGTGGGTGAAATGACGCCAAGCATCGGATGTCCTGTGTGACAAAAAAAGCCCCTCAAAAGTTAAAGGGTAAGTTCTATAGAATGACGATCAGACCTACGATGCTATATGAAGCAGAATGTTGGGCGACTAAAAGACAAACATATACAGAAGATGAATGTAGCAGAGATGAGGATGCCGCGGAGGATATGTGGCCACACAAGGCGGGATCGAATCTGCAATGATGATATACATGATAGGGTAGGGGTAGCACCAATGGAAGAGAAACTTGTCCAACATTGCTTGAGATGGTTTGGACATCTCCAACGGAGGTCTTCTGAGGCACCGGTACGTAGTGGAATCTTAAGACGTACTGAAAACGTAAGAAGAGGCAGAGGTCGACCAAGACTGACATGGGAGGAAACAATTAAAAGAGATTTGATGGATTGGAATGTAGCTAAAGAATTAGTTTTGGATATGAGTGCATAGAAGTTAGCGATCCACATATCGGAACCATAAGAAGGTTTAGGAGCGGTGTTTTAGGCTCTCAGCTCAGATGGCAGGTTGTACGGCTTAGGAATTTAGTTTTATTATTATTATTTACAAGGCTCTCGTCTCTTTGACTTTGAGGAGGTTTCGTTCCTAAGCTACCTCAACTTGTTTGGGACCAAAGGCTTTGTTGTTGTTGTTGTATAACAAAATAGACTGCTTAAGAAGCGGAAAACTGCATCCTAGTCAAGGGACTACAACTGCATGTAAAGAATGTAAGGGAATTGGTGGAATTTGTGCTGCATATCCCTTTTAAGGCATACTATGAAAGAAAGAAACTATATAAAAATAATAAATATCTAAAACTTGACACGAGTAGAATAAAACAATTGGTTTCTACATTAAGAAATTATCTATTTTTATATAAAGTTGGCACCACATGGCAGTCAGGCTATGTGAGAACTGAGAAGCCTGCCATCCATGGACAATCAATACATGAGAGATTCGGAAGGCTTCATAAACAATGTAAAATATATGATTGTTTGAAGAGGGTAATATACAGTGTTTTTATCATGTGGATTCATATAAACATCAGCAAGACACCGTTGATCTCCAACTAACACAGATATCCTAACTACAACATAATGTATGCACATGAAAACATCAAAAGCTTGCCAACAGCGTATTTTTAGCAAAGAGACCCTGAATACCCTAGAAGCACATAAGGCAGATGCACCGATCTCTAAATCTCTAATGCCACCATTTCTAAATAAAGCTGGGTAAAAAATCCTTTGGTCTAGTGTCACCATTTCACGCCAACGCTGAAACCACGTAGAAAAGGAGCTACTTTCTCCACAAAGAGCCACCTTTACGGATCAAGAATTCCAAAATAACTCGAGAAATTTTTAATGCTCCATAGGTAGCTTCTCCAACCCTTAAAGCTCGGAATGATGAAGAAAGTTAACAGTATAAGCTAAAAAAAGAGCCACCTTTATGAGTAGAAAGGATGCAAGGCAAAAAAAAAAAAGGGTTCAGGAATCCTCTCACTACCAGACTAAACCATGTCACAGTTACATTTCCAAATAGAGAAAGGGAATCGGAAATTTCACTAATCTCTATCTTTCAAATCCTATGTCCAAACCGAAAACCTTTGACACGGAGGCAAAAGCCACAGCTCACCCAAATGGCTAGCTTTAAGCATCGCAAAAACACCCAGGAAAACAACTGCAGATTAGCAAGCAAGAGAAGGGAAAAGACACAAACCTCGAGCTCCCGCTCGACGAGGCGATCTCCTCCTCCGCCCACCTCTCGCCCTCGGCTTCCGCCTCACCGAACAGCTCCTCGTACGGCACCGCGAAGTCCCCGAAGTCGAAACGCCCGAAGATCTCCCCGTAGTCCCCGCCGCCGCCGCAGCCGAAGAAGCCGTCGTCGCCCCCGACGGAGGCCACCGGCGGCAGGTCGAGGAACGGGATGGAACACGTCGTGGCCACGCCGCCAAACACCTCCGCGTAGTCCGCGGGCGCCCCTCCGAACGGCGCGGCGAAGCGAGGCGGCCCGCCGAACACGTCCCCGTACGCCGCCCGCGCGGCCGCCGCACCGCCACCACCACTCCCAGCCACACCCGCCGCCGCCGCCTTCCGGTGGTGCCTCCGCTCCCTCCGCGGCGCGTCCATGTCCTCCGCCGCCGCAGCCGCCAGTCGCTAGGGCTTTCACTTTCACCACCCTCTCACTCTCTCCCCTCTCCCTCACGGTCCGGAGAGACGCGTACCAGGGGTTTGGGTTTGTTGCGGAGGCGACGAGACGAGACGTGGTGGGGGAGTGTGGGGCAGCGAACAGCCAGAGGCAGAGGCAGAGGCAGAGGCTTTGCTCGATACTTTTTGGTTTTTGCGGTGTTTCGAGTCGTTTTTTTGTACTAAAATACAGTGCTGGGGCGCTGCTTTTGTGGGGGCATGGACGCGGAACGAGTGTCGCGTGGGCCGTGCGCTGCCGCTGCCGCTGCCGCTGGGGGGTAAAGGTTTGCGGCCGCGGGGAGATGAAAGGAAGGAGAGGAGGAAATGACGAATGTGTCGGGACTGGGAGAGTTGGATGGGGTGCGAGCGGAGCGGGGGATGTCTCGAGGTTCAGGGGGAGGCTGGAAACACGTCGGCGCTTGTCTTGTCGCTTCCTGCCTGCCAGCTGCGGGCGGCTGTTGCGGCTCTGCGTTGCCACGGCCGTCTTCCTTCCGCGGTTTCTTTCACCGCGCCGGCCTGCTCCTTTTCCTTCCGCCCGGCCGAACCGCGGCGTGGTTTCGCCGTGGTGGGATCAATGGCGGTGGCAGGCCTGCAGGTTAAACGCTATAGCTTGTGCTTTTCGGCAAGGGGTAATAATACAGATACCTTGTTTCATGCAGTGGCGGAACCAGGAATTCGAAAGATCCGGGGCGAATTTATAGTGTAAAAAATACCAAGACACAATGTGATTCAATAGTCAATATAACTAATGATATCAAATATGTTCAAATTGTCAAGATCCAACCGATACAACGTGATTCAAAACAATGCTCAAGGCTCAGACGCTCAGTGACTCACCTGCGAGTCTGCGACCCGACGGTGCGCCGTGCGACGGCCTACCTCCCTTAGCACCTCGCCACCTCGATGCCCTAAGCCTTGCCATGCGCAGCAGCAGCCCCTAGTCGCCGCGCCGTAGCCCCCTCGCGCCGCAGCCCGCCGACCCTTGTAGCCCCCACGCGCCGCAGCCCGACGGGAGGAGAGGAAGAACCGATGAGGATTGAGGAGGAAGGAATGCCTGGAAGCTGGAATAGGGAAATCAAATGGGGAATGGTGATGCCCAATTCCGAATTAGGGTTGTGTCTAATTAGCTTGGGCCTTGAGCTGCCTGCCTCGACGCGTCTCGGAGTCGGCCCACGGCCACGGCCCACGCAGCGCTCGCTCATGCCTCATGGACGTGCTGCTCGCTCATGGCTCATGCAGTCATGCCTCATGGAGACAAACAGACAATCACGGCGATGGCGGCTTGGCCGGGAGCGCCGGTGGGGAGGGGGGGTTCCAGATCCTGAGCAATGGAATCAGAGATTGGGGAAAGTGTATCGCTAATTCTAAAACTAAGATAAGACTATATATCTGGCAAATGGTATATGCCGTTTTCATTCCACCTCAGGTTTATATATTTACATACGGTAAATGTAAATGAGTTCACTGTTGCTTGTAAGAAAAAACCAGTCTACTTAAACAGTAATTGCTGGGACACTTTGAGTCC
Source organism: Ampelocalamus luodianensis (assembly GCA_036346255.1). Lineage (NCBI taxonomy): Eukaryota > Viridiplantae > Streptophyta > Magnoliopsida > Poales > Poaceae > Ampelocalamus > Ampelocalamus luodianensis. The sequence continues at coordinate 1,404,767 of CM070626.1, forward strand.
GTTGATCTTGTCCGAAGGGGTATCCTATATTCTCCACCGTCGGATTTCATTTAATCTTCTGTGCCGTCTTCTTCCTCCTCTAAACTTCTGATTCTTTCTCATGAAAGCTAGAGTTACGAAAAGGGGTTGTTTCGCGGAGAGAGACCGTATAGCGTACCGCTTGCTTGCCGGGGTGGTTCCACGCGGTTTCATGGCACGTTTGTTTTAAGGCTCATTTAGGATACGATGGATTCTCTAGACGGGCACGGTGAAAAACATATGTTCCAAACGTATCCTTACGCAAGAGTATATGCATTTCACGTACTAGGATTTGCTACATTAGACGTTCTCTAGTAGGCTAGCTCCACGTACGTATGTGCATGATAATATGTCTACCGTACCATACAGATGCTACCTGGGCCGTCCAATTAATGATAGACGCACATAACCCCTCTTGCTCTTGTTAGAGTGTTATAGTCATGTAGACATGTATTAAGTGGTATTATCGTACAACTATATTATAGATGGCTATGTAGTTATCTATGCCAAAGATATATCAAAACTCATGTGAATTGTCTCTTGCTTCCTTCGTATGCTTTTCTTTGCTACTCCTTCCATTTCACAGTATATATTCATTTTATTGGGAATTCTCTCACCATGCAAGCTCATTGACAAGATCAAAAGTGTACTTATTGTAATATTTTCGATCCATGTCCCTACTGATGCGGATCCACCTCTAGACGAGATTGAATCATTGGGTTGCTCGATCTTTCACGGTAGAAACTCCCTATCAAATATGTGGAGTACGAACTACAAAATACAATTCGCACTATAATAGATAAATCTCACACCCGCGCACACTACACTACACGAACAAGAGCGGAGATCAAATAAGATCAACACAGATTAAACGCTATAGTTTGTGCTTTTCGGCAAGGGGTAATAATACAGATATGTTGTTTCATGGCACATTTGTTTTAAGGCTCATTTAGATACGAATGGATTTTCTAGACGAGCACGGTGAAAAACATATGTTCCAAACATATCCTTACGCAAGAGTATATGCATTTTACGTACTAGGATTTGCTACATTAGACGTTCTCTAGTAGGCTAGCTCCACGTACGTACGTGTATGGTAATATGTTTACAGTACCATGTAGATACTACCTAGGCCGTCCAATTAATGATAGACGGATATAACCCCTCTTGCTCTTGTTAGGGTGTTATAATCATGTAGGCATGTATTAATTGGTATTATCGTACAACTATATTATAGATGGCGGGGGAGAACTAATGGTATAGACCATTAATCTTGACGATTTGTTGTGATCGAATCGATGGCTTAGATTACATCCAATTCACTTTTGGTTTCCCAAAAACTTCCTTCGTATGCTTTTCTTTGCTACTCCTTCCGTTTCACAGTATATATTCATTTTATTGGGAATTCTCGTTTCACCATGCAAGCTCATTGACAAAATCAAAAGTGTACTTATTGTAATATTTTTTATCCATGTCCCTACTGATACGGATCCACCTCTAGACGAGATTGAATCATTGGGTTGCCTGATCTTTCACGATAGAAACTCCTAATCAAATATGTGGAGCACGAACTACATAATGTAATTCGCACTATGATAGATAAATCTCACACCCGCGCACACCACAGTACACGAACAAGAGCGGAGATCAAATAAGATCAGCACACAAATTTAATCAACAAGATTAAACCTGAGTAGCAATCAGAGATATTCTAGATGGAAAACTCTCAAGAACTCGCACACACACGATAACAGGGATAAACCCTCTTGGCAACACGCCAAATAACTCAACTCATAAAAATCTAAAACTCCTCTTTACCATGGGCTATGCACTGACCTTATATTGGACCTAAGAGTGCGGCCAAACACACACGACCTAAGGTCGAGACCAACACACACGGTACAAGGCCGATTCTATCTCTAAATCGTGCTCATATGGCACGTTTACATCTTGGACTCTTTTAAACGGAAACAATTTTGAAGATAGAAATTAAATCACAGGTTGATTCGACCCAAATTGAACCAACAGAGAAACCGTGATCTTAACCTTCCTTACAGGGCACGGTTATCCCCTTTGGCACGTGGCTTTCCTCCTGACGCGGCTTTCCTTTTGGCTTCCTTCCTTTCTTTTTTCTTACTTGTCATGTTAGATTCAGATAACCTGATCGTAGTCATGAATCATCTGGTCGTGATCGTAAATTAACTGGATGTGATCGTAGATCTTCTAGACATGGTCGTAGATGTTCTGGACGTGGTCGTAGACCACCTGGTGGTGGTCGTAGGGCACCTGGTGGTGGTCGTGGACTGTTCTCACTGAGTACTGTTCCCACCGAGTACTCCTCCCGCCAAGTACTGTTCCTGTCGAGTACTGTTCCCGCCGAGTACTCCTTCCGTCGAGTACTGGTCGTAGCTCTCGTGAAACTGGTTGTAGACCTTGCTTTTTTCTAGCTCGGTTTGCACCTAACTCACTTTTGGCTAAATCAGTAACAATGCCACTTGGGCCCGTCACCTACTTTAATGATATAAAAGAGCATGAATGATTGTGGTATGCCATTTAATTGGTTGTGGCACGGTCCAATCTCATTAATTGAGTATTGCCCTTTTTCAAAGTAGCGGCAAATCAAGGAGGCTCAAAATCTAAGAGTTAATGAAAATGGATCATGCTTACCCTTATTTTGACATATTTAGCAACTCCACCTATTCACATCATTAATAGCATAGGTATAGGGTGAGAAAAATTATAATAACTATACTATTATTTCCTCAATGGTCTATGGCTATGCTATGGTGGGTTTGGGGATCCCGTTTGGAACGCGAGTTTTTTTTTCCTGATCCAGCATAAATTAAGCTTTCAAACAAACCTTTACATCGCGGAACCAAGGGACTAATAGCTATGCATTTCATTGAAAATAATGGTGTTTATTGGCTGACATTCTCCGTAAAACCAACAAATTGGAGGTTGGGAGAGGAGCCCTATTGGTCAACTATAGTCGTTGCATAACATTAAGCATAATCGTGCTACATACCTGATTTCACATCGCAGTCTTCCCATTTGCCGAACGTTACGCCTAAGATTGCTGGGACCAACCAAATCAAAGCTCCATGCTTCAACACGTTACCGGTACGGCGTTGTTGCCAGAGACAAACAATACAGATACAGCTGCAAATACCATCAGTCGATCATGTACCATTTACCAATACTTAGATTAAAAGAAAACATGATGCCGGCATTGGCACGCAGCTCTCCGTATATTTATTTATATAGAATTGTATGTATCAACCAGTTTTTTTTTAAGGGGAAAGACTCTACTTTTATAGAAAGCAAGTAAAAGATACAAAATGTTTGACAGTAGCAACAGACTGGGGAGACCAGCTAAACACAAAAAACAACAAAACAGAGGGGACACACGCACCCATCCCCAGCAACAACCAGGACCAGAAACACACATATAAAGAAACACATTACATTGAAGACCCATCCAACATCCGAAACCTTCTCACCCAAACCATCATCGCATCCATTATCTCATTTAGCTTATGTTGATCATCCTTTCTGAGAAGAGTGCGCCACCGCTGCAAACACGATATAAGATTGAATACAACTTCAATTGGTTGCTTAATAAAAGTCTTCTTAATTGCTCTTTTGTTCATACATTTCCAAATCGTCCAAGCAAAGTCTGTAAAACTGAATAAACCAACCAGTTCACGTAAAAACTTAAGTTTATGATGAACTTAAGTCTAGGCTCCCTTGTATATAAGATATGAACTAGAAACGGACTACAATTTTTTTTTAAAAAAAAGATATTGCGTTAGTCAAGTCTTAAACTTAGAATCTCTTGACTCTGATATTATATTGAGTTATATACACTAATCAATTCATCCAAAAACATAAGCCGATAAAAAATGTAGACAATATACTTCGATAATTTCCTCTGCCGTGCACTCCAATTACAACGGACGGCACCGTGTTCCGGTCGATCGATCGAGCACAACCGCTCGGATATACTCGTGGTGAAACCGGTCCAGACAAGCACTATTGTGTCAAATCTCGTGAAAATGATGGCTCAGGTTAGAGGGAACAAGGAAACATGGAGGTTTTTGGTTTGGTGAGGAGGATCGGCCATGGAACTTAAATGAGATAGCAACTGCTCATGAGATATCCTACGATTCTCCTGCAGCGCGATATGAATCAAGACGATCACACTTATTGATCCACTTTTTTTGCATCTCACGTGCTGAAAACAACCGGCCGGCATGTCTCCGGCCGCCTACGGCCGGGCAACCCGAGATAATCAGGGATCGATGTCGATCTATTGTCATGGTCAAGTTCCCCTGCTAACATATATATGTCCGAACAGATCTGTTAGTACCAACAAAAAAGGCAGATGCGTTGATGTTGCTGTCCTAGGATGTACTGGAAAACCGAAGCGATTTTGCAAGAACTGTCGCAGTCTGGATCGTTTCATGCTGCAGAGTCTGAGCAGATCTCAGAAGGCCAGACTAATCCGTACCTGCGTCGTGCCGTGCTGTTCATGGACGTACCCCTGTCCGTTCAGTGTCGCGAAACCGGGCTGCCGAGATCACTAGCTTGCACGCTAAACCTTATGCGAGTGACAGACTGACAGCGAGAGATCGAAAGAGCCAGAAAAAGTTGCACGCGTGTATACGTGCATGCGCGCAGTATGCACACCGGCCGGCTCGCGTCTGCATAAAAGCATAGGCCAAAACAGTTCAGACCTCAGGCATGGCCGGCCAAGTCGTCAGTGGGAGCAACCTGAGCATGCATGCAACATGTTGGATCTGGCAGGTGCACATGATTTCGGTATCTTTAATTACTTTCTACTTTGCCTGAAATGAATCTGAATCATCCATGGAGGAGGAGGAAGGAACAATAATGAACCCTTTTGCATCACAAAGATTATGCCCCATGAGAAGGCAAACACGGGCAGTGGGCGATCCCATTGGGTGTTCCCTCGGCACAAATCATTGCCCTGGCCCTTCCCTTTCTTTCTGGTGTCCCTCCCCCATCATTCCTGTTCCACCACCAGGATAACAAAAACTAACCAAATCCTCAAGGCAAACAAAAGGGATGTCTTGTGCTGTGCTAGCTACTAGTATGCCTATATGTTAGTTAAACAGTTGGTGCCCATCAAATCCAAACCCTTTCTATTGGCCCCAAACAATCACTATCCAAGGACTTGTGCACTTGACAGCAATGACAATATCCCCATGACGTTAACACCTCTATTATTTTAGCATTCGCATAGCATATGGCTTGTGTCAGTCATGCGTGCCATTGTGTGGGCTGTGGTTGCCAATATGGGTCGTTTAGGATTAGAATATATCTTTATGTCCATGACCTCCAAGCTATAAGCCAATAATGTTATGTATAGTACATTAGTACTGTGGTTGGTTGGGTCAGGATTTCACCAGCATTTTGGCTTTAGTTGGGGTTGGTTGGCACCTAATTGTTTTGAGCTTCTTTTGCGTTAGTTTGGACGACGTGCCTACGTGGGGGTAGTCTAATTATTTGCATGATGGGGCTATTGGACCAACCATCTTCGATCTCTCCAGGTAATAGATAGATCAAATGGACCTAGATCTGCCTGGTTCTTTGTCATATTTATGTTTGTGGGGTTATGAAGCATATGTTGTCTATACTATGAAGTGAGCATCACTGTGTGATGTAGATCTAGCGTCAGTTTTGTCTGCATATATATGTGAATGAAACATCGCGCATATTTGTGCTCCTACATGCCAGTTTAGGTTCGTCCATCAATCAACCGACAAAATATGACATGACAAAGACCTAGCTAGCAGGTAACTGGCCCAATTGATTAGCATATCCAGATACTATATTGCAACATTTTTGCTCATTAGAATTCCCTAAAACTTGTCAAATTGAAAGCAAGTTCCTCTATAATTTGCATGATAAAACATGCTTCAGACTTCCAGGTTTGCACATAGAAATATTGGTAAATTCTCATTTTCAGGTTTGCATAATTAAACATGTATTTTGTTTCTTTACGCTTCAGTTCTTGTATAATTAAACACGCCCAAGCCTGTCCTACCTACACTGATTTGATCAAAAGTTTTAAGATTCCTGAAGCGCATTAAACCCTTGATAAATCTCGTTGCTTTAAAGAAATCTATGCCTTGGATACAAAGAATGCGGAAAGAGAGGACAAGTAGGAGATAAAGGGAGCTCATCTGATCACGAATCTGGGTGATGAGATTGATACACACATCAATCCCTCCTCTAATTTGCTCTTTGGAGTGCACCATGCTTTGTTGCGATTCTGAAGTTTAAAATGCTGTACTGTTTCCGTCGCTTTTCTTCCACTTCATTTGCATCGATCTTCTATGTTCTTTAAACTTTAAAGCAAGAGGAGACCTCAAATTCTGGGCTTTCACTTTTCGTAGTACATAGGTTCAATAAAACTGAGCCAGATGATGAACAGTACCACTAGAAATTCTCTTTGCTAAATGAAGACCAGTGGTTTAAGTAACATGCTAGTACTGTAGTACTACATGGTTTAGAATGTCAGAATTATCCACTCGGCCTGGATTAAAAATGAACTCTCCTGCTATCTTATTCATGCTGATCTTTGAAGCTGGGTCCCAATCAGTAGTAAAACAAATTGCAGGTCGGGTTTGTGGAGCCAGGCCACCAGCCCCGATCATTCGAGGCCCTACATGCTTGCAATATTCTAGTACTGCTACCTGTTGTCGCCTGCTGACCTATACCATTCTACTACCCTGGCACATTTGTTTGTGACTTGCTGGATAAATTATGGTGATGATGTGTAAAGAAAGTGAAAGTTTGTCTTAATCTTGTTTATATGTGGACTACATTGCGTGCGTCCAGTTCGCATTATATTGAAGCATTTGGGTTGGAGCATTTTACACCTGTGTAATTAAGATTCATCTCTAAACTTACCCGTGTTTGTTTGTTTGTGCTACATTCTTTATTAATATATTAGACAGTTCTCCTGCCTATTCTTAAAAAAAGCATTTGGGTTGGGCCGATTCCTCAATTAATTGAATTGAACATGGCTCGAATGATATCTTTGTTGCATGCACGGCCTCGGCAGTTGACAACCCTGCTTCTTTGTTCTTGATGGGTTCCATTAGTAATGCCTACTGCTTCGCATGGCATTGTATCATGGTACGTATATAGCTTACGGATAGGTTTTGACTTACATAGCGTATATCAATGACCTGATGGAATGCAGTATCTGTACAAGTTGTGCACAGTTCACAGAAAAGGCTTGTGATTGCCACTGGATCATATCTGAAGGTCTTTCGAGCTTTTCCTGGGAGTATCAGCGGGGTAAAGTTCAAGGAGGAAATAACATGAGAGAAGTGCCATCAAGAATTGACCTGGCCACTTACAGTAGCAATGCAAAGGAATTTGAAGGACAGCAGAAGCAAGAAGCAGACACTCGCTGGCAAGGCAACCGTGCCCATTTATGCTGAGCAGCTGGACAGACAGCAGAAAAATCAACTCGTCAGGACCATTTCTCCGATCTCGCATGCTCCAGGTCCTCCACCGCAGATGCCATTTTCAGCGCCCAGCTGTTGTGTACCACGCGATGGCAACGCGCGAAGGAGACAGCAGAGTCTGGGACAAACGTGGCCTCGCTCGCAATTAATTTAGCATGTGCTGATCGGAGAAGAAATTTTCTACCGGCTTTAACATCTCTCTCACAGAGTCGCTTGAGCAGCATGAGGTACAATTGTAGAGAGCACGAAGTGGAAACGAAATGGCGTTTTCCTTGCCTTAATAGTTAATATATAGCCAGCCAATACGTGCAAGGGTGTCAGAATCGCGATCCTGAATAAGATTGTGAATCGTAGAATCGATGTAGAATGTAAGATCCTACTTGATACTATAATTTTTAAAATCTACCATGTATTTTAGCCCAGCAACATTTTTTAAATGATAATTTATGAATTTTTGTTTACAAAAATGTAGTACAAAGGAAAGATCATGTGTAATTTATGCAAATTACAATGGGCATGCCAAGATAAAAAGTAAAAAAAAATTACAATTAAGTGGACATATACAAGTAATTATTTATAATAAAATACTAGAATCGGTAGAATTGGGTACGATGTTATAAAAGTTTTGATCATGATCTTACAAAAGTTTTGGTAGAATCATAGTAATATTAAGATTTAACCAAAATTAAGATTCTACCTAGTATTTGTAGGATGGTATGACAGAATCGAGATTCCAACAACCTTGAAATATATGGGCATACGAGGATGCAGAGGAAGAAGGTGCATCATGCTCTGCACGAGCTGGACTGCAAGCTCACCTAGCTCCTTGGCCATCGTTGTCCATGCCGAACTGCCGATCCATGACGTGCGTCGATCGCCGGCGCCTCTCGGCGGGCACTAAATCAACTCCATCTGACCACTAAATATCGCAGAATGTTGCCGCCACTCTTTCGCATCTCCACGATTTTCTCTCGGAATTTTTTGCGGCGGTTTGATCCGTGAAAAGGGCGAGACAGCGCGAGAACCCCACGGACGTAACCCTTTGCGTGGTATTTGGGCCGAATCCTTTTCTTGGGCCGCGTAGTGGGCCAAGAGTGAGCTCGGTCTGTTGCGATCGCCACGGCCCCAGCTTAACGCAAGAATCAGGCGTGCTTGACGAATAATAGGCTATGAAAATAAAAACCGTGAACCATACGAAAATAATAATAATCAGGCAACGTTGCATGGATGTAAAATGTACCTAGAACAGACAACAGAGATGACTCAACATCAGCTACTTCCGATGTTGATTTCTGGCGTGTACATCATGGAAGAATGAAGCACGCAGGGCACAACCAAGGTGATGATTCTGTTCAGCAGCAACTCCAATGTGGAGGATTCCACACAATTATGGTTCATCAATTGCCACCTAACAGTGGATTGGGTGATGAATTCCCTGGAAGTGAAGTGAAAAGGTTGGTGGGGAACAGGGTTCCTGAAAACAAGAAACAACACAGGAATGAAGACAAGATATATAAGACACCAGGAGTGATATTACAGGAAGCCACAGCAATGGCAACAATGCAGTCCAATTGCACTTCAATCTGTACTGCAGGGCGTAGGCACTATTCAACTCGTAATCCAATCGGCTGATAAACATATACCGTATGTGATCTGCGCGCAAGCATCTAGTTCTATATGAACTCTGAGTCTCTGACTGTGTATTAAGCAATGGATCATGGTACTAACGCTGCATTGTACCTGTGATCTGTCGGATACGAGTCCCTCCCGTTCAGGTGATTGGACAACACCGCAATTTGGAGCATAAATGTATGAATGAATGTTTCTCTGCACAAATATGCCAAGAAATAAGATTATGCAACTGTCTGCATTAGGCCAGTAAAACTAAGTATATATTACTCTCCTTATAGCGCCTAGGAATGGCGCTCTCCCGCGCTTCCGGCGATTTTTGTCTAATCGCGCGCCCACACATGCTCGACTTGGTCGTTAGCCGTTGGATCACGTTGTGCGGCTCAGATCGCCCCAGAGGTCTCCGAACAACTAAGCCCTTCTTCCCTTTTCTTCTCGGTTTCCCTCAATCTCTCCCTCCCTCCCAGTGATGCCACCAGAGCGCTTTGGCCTCGCCGCTTCCCTCATCCCCTTCGCCCCCCCACTTCGCCCACGCCTCCTGCGTCACCCCCTTCCTCCTTCCCTCCCCGTCTCCTTCACCTGACACCGCCGCCGCTGCCGTTCGTCTTCCCCTAATTGAAATTGTATTAATGAATTTTAAAAAAATTTTGAAAAATTACACAATCAAGTCCACTATGTAAGAAGCCTGAAAAAAATCATAATTTTTGGACCTTATTTTTATATTAGAAAATTCCTATAAATAGTATATTTAAATGAATTTTAGAGACAAAATCAAAATATATAATTTAAAAAAAAACACAAATAATTAAACTATGTCGGGAGGCTCCACAAAAAATTGATAATTTGTTGAGCTCGGTTTCTATATTTAAAAAATTCTGCAAATGGAAGCAACTGACGGCGATGTCATTCGGCATATTTTTTGGTGTTTGCGACGTTATTTTCCAGTGCGTGACGAACGGAGTGTCGTTCCTCCGATTAAGTCTGAACGCGATGTCACTGAGCTAATTATCCCAATCTTTTATGTCTTAGCAGCTCAGGTTATTTGGTCGCCAACATTTTGTATTGTCAGATTGTTGCCTTGTTACAATAACATATATTTTTAAATCTGTAGCATGCTTTGAATTTTTGATTTGGGACATATTTGGGTGACCATTCAATGCTAGGTATATTTTCAACCACATACTGAATACATCCGAATGGTAATTGCGAATTGTTTATTGTGATCGAGTGTAAGTCCAAATGTCCAATGCTTCTGAAATGCTTTAGCAAGTTATGAGCGGTAGGAAACCAAGAACCAAATGTTTGGACATATAACAGGGGTCAATTAAAAATTAATCCATCATCATTTTTTTTGGAAGTTAAATTAGTCAGTCTATGTTTAAATAATTAATAGTCATTTTATTATTTGTATATACTTTTGGATCTTCAGCTTTCCCTAAGATCTCCACTGTGCTTACTGACTGAGAGTGGCAAAAATGGCGAGATTGTACTGTGGACAGCCAATCTAAAGTTTCGTAGGGCAAAACTTTCGATTGATTGCCTCTGCCATCTCAATTTAACTGTATTGCCTAAAAAGCCTACTTAATGAATGGGCTCTTCTAGAAAGTAGAAACAACTTGGGATGTGCTATTCACAATATGAAAGGTCTGAAACTTTTCCAAATCCTGTAGCAAGCTTGCTCACAGAAATTATGACTAAGTTTAGTCTTAGGAAAAAACGAAAAAGAATATCAGTTGTAGCAAATGCATCTCTTGAGGCTATGTAAAATTTGGAAATGCGTGAGATATAACAACACCGAAAGAGGTTTCCATTCGTGTTGTCGTTTCTTATCAGGACGAGTCTGCACCTCTGGGTTGTAGGCAAGGATGTTGGTTCTGTTTGTGTTGATTTTTAGCTGTTTTCAAATCCTCAATCTTGATGGTAATAGCTTGCAACTAACCTAGGGTGTGTGCCATTTGCAGTCATTGCTGTGTGATCTAAACCCGAATTCGCCTGCTAACTCTGAAGGCTGAAGCTGCCCGCCTGTTCAGCGAGAACAAGCGAGAGTACAACCGGAAAGTTCGGGAGATTGTAGGGCAGAGCTGGACAGCAGACTGATGCTCTGCCCTCACGGTGTGCCCTCATGCTTTGCGTACCAAAATGATTGTAATTAAAATAGTCCAACCCAACTGTTACTGTGGTTCTGTCTGTTACCTAGCGTGCACCTTCATCTGAAATAGAAACTTGATGTACTGCGTTATTTGGCTGGACCGTTGGAGACTACAATCAAGACATATATTGATATACCGTATGCTGGATCTGGGACACAGATATCTTCATTCAAATTGATTTTGATGTGGAACGCAAACATCTTCAATCAAATTAGCTGTTTCGACGAACTCCATTATTTACTCGGTTCAATTTTTTGTATGGGAATTTAGGGGTGGGAGTTTACAAAATCTCTTCTTTAGTCGATGGACATGAGAATTTGGGTGGAATGAGAATTGAAAGTTTGAGACATACCTCCCACCATTTTAAACCCGCAGAGGGAGCTGGGAATTGGAAGGGAATTGTTCTCGAGAGTAAGACCAATACATCTCAACCATTCATTATCACTTATGTTAAGATATCTTAGAAGCTATAAAGCAATCCATTTCATCTTATGGATTGCCAGTTTATAAATGCAATGGACTCTTTCATTGGCACTTCATGTGCTGGAAATTATGATGTGTACATTTTTGTAGTCTTTCCTCCATTCTTTGCTCATCTAGCCATTTCATCAGTGAAAATCTCATAGTTTTGCAAACTTTAGCTCCTACTGTGTTCAGCTTTCAATTCTACATAGGTGATATAAATATGTTCATAGTTTTTTTTTTTATTATGTCTATAGGCAATCACTGCTACAAGCACGACGAAAAATGAACATATGTTTCGCGAGATCCAGACCCAGCTAAAGAACAATAGACTAACCAAATTGCAATATACAAAGACCAAAACTGCAGTAGACAGAGACCAATGACTGTTTAGACACAGGACCAACGACTACAGTAGACATATTCCAAAAATTGCAGTAGACACATAATCAAACTGCAGTACATAGAGACTAAAACCGCAGTGGACATGAGACCAACGACTGCAGTAGACATTCTAAAAATTATAGTAGACACATAACCAAACAATAGTATACAAAGACCAAAACCGAAGTAGATGACCAACAAACCGTGTTGGGAGACTATGGCATGGATGACCGTCATATGGACGGAATAGAGGGCTTCGAGGATGCCCACTTCTCCATCCCGGAGGCTGCCCGCTTGTCCACCCTGGGCATTGGGGTCGATTCATCGGAGCAAGCAACGGGTGGAGGCTCCGGCGGCTGTCGTGCATGGTGTTGGCAGCATATCAAGTATAACACAAAAATGGAGGACGGACGTTAGGTACCATATGTCACTTGTAAATATTGTCATGCTAAATTATCTGCACGCTCAAGTGAAGGAACGTGTCATCTCAAGCGCCACACGGAGGCATGTTTGAAGAAGATAGCGGCTAGGCAGATGCGAGGGGGGAACGTCCAGACCCAGCTTCACTTTGTGGTCGATGGTTCGGTGATTATATGGATGTATAACCCTCAGGTAGCTAGAGACAAAATTATTAGATATATAGTTACCGAGGATCTTCTGATTAGGATGGGCGAAAGCTCTAATTTCAAGATAATGACCCAACACGATTTTCCCATAATACTGACACATCAGTAGGAGAAAAACTACACTCTACCAATGTAAACTATCAAAGTTTGAAAGAGAATTCCTGAAAGTTACTTTTTCTTTTTCTTTAACCTCACATATATGGACTTAATCCCACCAAAGGGCAGGCTATCTCAGTGTTGTTGCATATTACTTAGATGATGATTACAACTTAAACAAGTAAGTCATAGGGTTTAGTCCAATTGATGAGGCACACACCGGAGAGGCCATCACACAACGCGTATTATAGGTTATTCAAGATTTTAAAATAGAGATCAAAATTATTGTCACCATTCTTGACAATGCCTCAGCTAACACGACAACCATGGAATTTCTCGCGCCGCATCTGGAGTCTTACACTGGTTGTTTCGTCCTCCACCAGAGATGCATGTACCACACATCCTTAATCCCATCATGCCGGCAGGCTTGCAAGTAATGAAACATAGTTTAAACAACATATACGATGCTATCCAGTTCATTATAGCTTCCGGTCCAAGATACACTCAGTTCGTAGAGTACTGTAATGCCAACAATAAGTAGCCAAGAAGATTCAACCTGGACATGAAGGTGAGGTGGAACTCCACGTATACTATGTTGGAGCGGTGTGTGAAGTATGAGTACATCATCACTCTCTTTGTCAATACTAATTCTGGTAAGCAGTTGGTTACTGAAGGGGATTGGATAGTTGCTAGTCATTTTCGTGATTTTTTTTTAAAAAAATATTACAATGCAACCACGATTTTATCTGGTGTTTATTATCCTACTTCTTGCTTAGTCACCGAGTGGCTTTAGACTATTGCTAATGCTTTCAAGGAAAACAGAAACGATGCCCTCCTAAAACCTATTATTGAACCAATTGAGAGTAAAATTTTAAAATATTTTCAAGATATCCCACATCTCTTCTGGTTTGGTACTATTTTGGGTTCTTGGAGAAAATTAGCAGATCTGAAGGGGACTTATGGGGGAATTGGGGAAGCATTTAATCTTGATTTCTCTGAGGCTTACACTCACATTCATGATAAGCTTTTTCGAGTTTTTTATTTGTATTATGAAAAGTTTGACAGCACAAGTCAATCGAGAACAAGTGTTTCAAAAGAGCAACAAGAACAACACAATTTGAGCGCTTCCAATGTGTGAAAGAAGCTGAAAGGCCCGACATTCAGTTCGTCCTCTCATGCGCCGAGCAGGTTGCACTGGAATCCAAGAGTAGAGATCAACCACTACTTCGACACACCTTTTGCAGACACCGAGCTTGACCTCGCGGAGGGCAATGATGTCGACGCCCTATTGCGGTGGAAGAACCACCAACGTATTTATCCCATGTTGTCACATTTTGTATGAGATGTACTTATGGTTTCGGTGTTGACAGTCTCATTGGAAGCTACTTTCAGTACGATGGTGAGGATAGTAGAGCCAAGGCTGTCGTCTCTCACACTTGAGATGGATAAGGCACTCACATGCCTCAAGTGACTGGGAGAGCACATATGAACAGGCACAACATCAGCTTGAGGATCTAAAGATCGTAGAGGTGATAGCCGACCTGGAGAATATTGATGTCAACTATTTTATGTATGTGCATGTAGTTGTTGTACTTTTTTCCTTACCAGAGGTACCCTACACTGAGGTGTAAGGTTTTTAACGAAGTAGTAACTTTGTATCTGCACCCAACAGTAAATAAATTTTTAGTTTTTCCTCTGAATATTTGTGTGTTGTTGTATTATGTGTTATTTTTATTTTGTTTTCCATTTCCCATCATAATCTTTATTTCCCTCCACTTTTTTCTAACCCTCTTTTCTATTTTCCCTCCTCTTTTTCCCCATTTTCTCCGAATATTTTCCTTTTCCCTCTGTTTCACTTACCTCTTCTTCTTTTCCTTTTCCACTCGTCTTTCCCCTTTTTGTCTCGTCCCCGTCGCCATCCACCTCCCTGTCTCCTCCATGGCTGCCACACACCCCATCCTCCCCTCTCCACGCGGGGGCAGCGGCGGCCACCCTCCCCCCATCCCCCAACCTCCTACTCACCATCGCCGCTCCCACTCCCATACCCCCTCCTCCATGTCGCTGCCCTCCTCCACCGCGCCCCACCTTCCTTCCTCTGTCATCTGCATGGCGGATGGTGTCGGCGTGGTGGTCACATGGCATCGACGCGGTGGTCGCATGGCATCGGCATTAGATTTGGAGCTCCACAACAACAACGGCTACCACGGGCCATGGTGACAACAGCTCTGGAGGGCACCGCTGTAAGATCGAGGAGACCGACTAGAGGGGAGGTGAATAGGCGTTTTAAAAAACTTCTATGCTCTAAAATCAATTTTTAATGCGGAAGTTAATACAAATACGGTTTTGCACAATTAAAACCTAAAACAACTAGGTTCAACTTAGTGCACCAACAATACAAGTCTATTGATAATAATCAATCAAGCATGGACTTGAAAGCAATTCAATTTAAGCAATGTAAGTGATATTATTGCAATCATACACAATGAATAAGCAATTTAATACAAGGTATATAAATTACACAATGTAAAGCAAGCATTCATACACAATGAATGTAAATGCAATAGTAAGGCACTAGAGATCACACCACAAAGACACGTCAATGTTTTTCCGTGGTGTTTGGAGACTTGCCGGTCTCCCCTAGTCCACGTTGAGGGAAACCCAAACCAATTGGGTCGGCTCCACAAATTAAACCTTCCTCCGAGGTATCAACACCTCGCTCCACTAGGGTTTCTCTTACTCCACTCCGGAGATGGCGAACACCAAGCCACTCACAAACACCGGGCCTTCTCACAAGCTTCACTTGAGAAGATCACCAAACCACGACGCCTCCACGCCGTCTAGGTGTCGGCAAACACCAAGAGTAATAGGCCAAACCCCTTGCTTGACTCTCACCACGTGCAACGAATGCACAAGCTCAAGTGGATACGAAATCCACCTCTAGATGCAACACATGCAACTAGAGACCTCTCTCCTTGCTCACAAGGTGCAACACATGCACAATTGAGAGGAGAAGCTCACACTAGCTCAAGAGAGTGAAATAGGATGCCAAAAGTTGCCTCTCAACCGGCCAAGGGGGTATTTATAGCCCCTACACCAAAAACTAGCCGTTTGGAGACGAAATAGCCAAAAACTAGCCGTTACAGCCTTTTGTGGTCGTACCGCCCTCACAAGGGCCGGTACAACCGTTCTGGGTGGTCGTACCGCTCTTTACATAGCGGTTGTACCGCAACTCAAAATCAGCACAGACGACACTCGGTAAAAATGTCATAATTTTTGACTCCGATGTCAGAATTGAGTGATCTTGGACTCTATTGAAAGCTTATTCAGAGGGATACACAACCCACCTATTTGATTTGATCTCAAACACATTTTATCAAATCAAAAAGCACAATTTCAAAGAGCCGCTACTATGGTCTAAGTTCAAAGTGATAGCAACAAGCAATCTTAGACCATACCAAGGGAAAATACATGAATCCCAACAATTTGCAAAACACATTTGCAAACTTAGATCATGCCACAAGGAGTAGGTACATGGACTTCAACCGTTTGCAAAACACATTTGCAAAGTATAGTCACATGCTACAAGGATTATCCATGAGCCTCAACTATTTGCAAAACACATTCGCAAATATAGGCAACATGTTAGAGTGAGCTAGAGCGAGTGAGATTGAGTTATCAACACACGATGAGACTCAAGCTACTAGACAAGACCCCTCTTAATAGTACGACAACCTATACTAGCAATCCGGTCTTCCAACCAAACACCAAGACCGGTAAAAGACTAGGAACACATCCTTAGCCCTAGCTAGTCATACCTTTGCCTTGAGCATCTTCTTGAAGGTTGATGACGCACATCTTCACTTCAAGTCCAAGTCATCATCTTGACATGCATCAACCCATGATGCATTCTTTACTTGACCTCAATCAACACATGATGAGTCTTCTCTTGACTTGATGATCAACTCATGATCATCTCTTCTTCGAGATCTTGATATGCATCAACACATGATGCATCCTCTTCTTGAACCTTTACTTGATGACGATCAACTCATGATGCCATCCGAAGTCTTCATTACCCTAGAACATAACATATTCATCCAACTCATGGAAAATGTTAGCCCTATAATGATTAACATTAATTAGCAAGATATACCTACAAAATGCTTCTAAACAAGCTGTTGAAAAACCTGGACCGGTACAACTGTCAACCAAGTTGCGGTACTACCGCTTGGTCCGGTCGTACCGCACAAGGTAGCGGTACTACCAATTGCAGGGTTTCCAACTAAGCCGAAAAGACATGCTCTCTGGAAAATTCATACCGCCATACAAAATTCGGTACAACCGCATCGCGGTACAACCGTTTCTCAAATGTGGTACGACCGATTAACAAAGAGAGCTCCGAGCCAAAATGCATCGGTTCTGATTTTATGCAACCGCCAACTAGAAATCGGAACGACCGATGTGCGGTCATACCGCACCAAGATCCGGTCGAACCGCAGCGCGGTCGAACCGCCCATAACACGTCGGTTCATCCGATTTCTGACAAAAGCACTTAGAGTTTCCAAAACTCAAATTCAAATGCATGCATGATCCTAACTTGATCCATAAGGCACAAGAACATGCTATCAAGCTACTAATCATGATCTCTCTATTGTCATGCATTTTCCTTACCATGTCGCCATCCATGAACTGGGACTAAGCCTTTAAACATCTTAGCACACATGTTAGTCTCATAACACAATCTCAAATAATTGAATATAGATAAACATTAGTATATATAAACTACATAAGTTATATATATACTCACATATAAGTATATATGAACTACACAAGTTATATATACTAAGAGTATATACGAACTACACAAGTTGTATATACTAAATATGAGTGTATATGAACTACACAGGTTGTATATACTCATATGAATATATTAACTACACAAGTTAAATATATTCAAAGATATATGAGCATCTATGAACTACACAAGTCTCATATGCTCTCATATACTCATATGAATATATTAACTACACAAGTTAAATATATTCAAGGATATGTTTCAAAGTAAAGATCCTTAATACATGTGAAAAGAGAATATGGATCAATACTAATGAAACCACAAAATATAGAATGAACTCCCCCTAAATGTGTGCATACACAAATGTGTAATGGAAACATATGCACATATTTAAGTTAACATTTTTGGTGGAGTTTAACCTATATTTTGGATCCGAGGAATGCAATAAGATATAATAAGAAGAAGTAGAATGCATACCTCTTGTATATTCATCTTTACATCCAAACGAGACTGTTTGGATTTTTGCTTTTATATCCAAGCTGAGACTAAACATGATATAACAATAAGAGTGTTAGTCTCACAAGTGCATTTGTCATTAATGAATACATACATGTTTGGATTTTTGCTTTTATATCCAAACTGAGACTAAACATGATATAACAATAAGAGTGTTAGTCTCACAAGTGCATTTGTCATTAATCATCAAAATACTCCATTAACATATAATGGCGGGTCTAGATCCTTCAACAGCTCCTCCACGACATAGTGCAATAGGATCGGACCTGGACCGACACAGCACGGAGTCGGCCTGGTGTAACAGCGGGCCATGTTGGCACAACACGCCTGACTGGCCTGCTGAGCTGGCACGACGCGGTCCTGGTCCATGACCCGTTGGGCCCAGCACGGCCCGGTCCAATGCACAGGTCTAGCTACATGGAAGCAAGCATGATTCTTCGGGGGAGCAAGCAGAGCATGTACTACCAAGCTAAATGCTCCTGTATACAGCTAGCTTTTTCTCGGTAGGCTATGCTACTTTTCGTTCATGGATTCTTCACATGTTAGTGTATGGTTCTGAATAATGGAAGGGCCAAGGTTTAACAATAGCAGGAACAAAATCCCATACAATAATTGTGGAGTCTTTGACCAGCTTCACTATTTAAGGTCCGAGAGTCGCATGCATGCAACTAGTAGATGGATTCCCAGGGCGAAACTAGAATGAAAATGATCAGGGTTCACTACTTCATCATACATATAACAACATATATAATTTTCAAGTAATATTGTACTAAATAGTAATTTATGCGGCAACATTGACAAAATGCGTCACCCGACCTCAATGACCAATAAAAAAAGAACAAAATGACTAAAAGTTCTGAAGTAAAAATAGTATAATGATAAAATAAAAATAAATACATTACCTTTAGTATTTACATTCTTTCAAGTTCATGGAGTGACGAACCACAATATTAGTAGCACTATCTGACGCTTTCCTTTTTAGAAACTTTTTCATACATTTACCTGCCGTTTGCCAATTATTCAAAAACTTTTCCATAAAATAGTGGAGTCATGGTATGTTCAACAGTTAAAGAACAATATATTAGAAACATACGTCTAGGAGCAGGAACATACTTACTTGATATTATAGTAAAAAAACTCTTAAGTCAAATCCAAAGAATGGTCTAATATGAGCACATCGATGATGGATATCACTTGCAGTTTTGCCTCCGATTTGCAACGAACTAGTCCGGTATTCTAAAATCCCAAATTCAAACCCTAAGTATTAACCCTACATTTCAACAAAAATCAATCAACAATCATCACATTGAAACCATAACTCACAAATTTAGCCTCTTTGCTTGAAACCAATTGGAAGAACTAAAGATGTGGGGACATACCCCATGACGATTCCGTGATTCGTGACTTAGTCCTTCTGACGGGTGACTGGGCGAGGGACGCTGCAGCCGGTGTGGGTGACAGATGAAGCATCCCTCTAAAATCCGCACCAGTGGCTGCGGCCATCGTTCACTGACCAGGCGAGGCGAGGAAAATTGTGAACCACGGGGGCTGAGAGGGAGAAGAATAGATGCAAACTCCACAACCACGCGACACACTCACACGAGACATGACTAGGAATCACACGAGACGTGACTGGAAATCACACGTGCGACTGCTAATGTTGGGCTACTGGCTTTGATTCGTGAAGACATGCAGGTGCTATTGGGTTGTGCTGATAGCTCAAGTCAACTGGGCCACACTACTGTGTCACCCATTCGTCCTGGACAGCTGCGACCAGTGGGAACAAAGCATCGAGACTATAAGAGATCGGAGGTTGGACTGAACCGGGGTGCACAGCTTTTGGGTTAGGGGGTGCACGCATAGTATATACTGACTAATATCTGCTATTTTTTGGACCCGGTGTCCTGTGACACTGGGTGGGCCCATTGGGCTCCACCCCTATAGATTCTTGCAACTTTTCGAGAAATAGTTCTTGGCCGACAGAGCTAGATTGAAGAATAGGGCTATACATATATATATATATATATATATGTATATATGTATGTATATATATACATATATATATATACCTATATATATACATATATATATATATACATATATATATATACATACATATATACATATATATATATATATATATATATATATATATATATATATATATATATATATATATATATATGAAAAATACTAACTACTCCCAGGTGTAGTTACTCCCGCTCCATCCACCGTTCCTTGCTTGATGAGATGCGTGCGCCCGTCTGAGCCTAACAGTGCTGGATATCATGGATGTGAGAGACTCGATCCATTATCCCATTTCCTAGACACCTATACACTCCTTTCTATATGTACTCCTTTTATTATACGAGACACTATCATACTAACATTATATACTTCCCATACAACTACTTTTAGCATAAAGTATACTTCTGTGCAAACGTTACATACTACTATACACCTAGATACTCCTTTAACCATACATATACTCCTATGCAGACATGACATACTCCCATGCACCTGCATACTCCTTTTTTCTGCTCCTAGTTCGTTCCTCAGGCTATTCTTTGCAGCCAAATAAGAAGTCGTTCCATAAAAAAAATTACGAATGGGTCGGTTAGTGGTCATATGAGTATACATACACCATGTGCAGTCTAGCAGCCCAGCATACATACTCCATTCAACGGAGTATACAACAAAAGCACCATGGACCCACGGGCATACTCCATTCGACAGGTGATACATATATCACACCGACGAGTTATCATTGCTGAACCTGTTAGACGTATACAGTGCATACGACGTATATAGTGCCCATGACGCACTGATCAGGCACATGCATCCACTGAACACCCGGATTCCTAGCCTCCCGTAACATTAGCACCTACCATGTTTAAGCTTTGCCTTATCTTGGCATGTAATCAGACTCCCGTAACATTAGCACCTATCATGTTTAACTTTGCATTATCTTGGCATGTAATCTTGATTTATCTTTTGGTAGTTAGAGCTAATCGCTCCCTATATTTCATATATACATGAGGCTGCCCAAGGAATCAAACGTGGTATGTTAGTGGTGGTATCCAACCCAATAACCCGATCAAGTAAGTGGTATACTAAGATAGATGGATGGTAGATAAAAAGGAAGTAACTACACTTGGGAGTAACAAAAACTTCCTATCACCAATTCACTGCCGATAGATCCCTGTCCTGACCTGATCTCATCGCTGTTGCCGTAAAAGAAATGATAACGATTCAATTTGTAGCCAATTTCAGAATCTGTTTAACTGCGGTTAGCAGTTGGCTTCAATCCTGTGGGCTTGCATATATGGCATATATTCTTCACTGTGGCTGTCAGAATCTGGCACCCTGGATGAGAGTATATAGAATCCCTAGTTGCTTGATAATTTGATTTGAAAGGGCGATGTATGATTCTCTCCCAGTGGATCTTAGACTTCCACACCCCTAGGGAGCACTGTATAGGTATATATGTGGCCTTGTTCTACTCGAGTGGTTTCAGTATCTTGCACAGTGCTCTCCAATATATATGTCAGAAAATTAAATACAGCACATATTATATGTCAATTAATTAGTACCATTTCCTTTCAAGAGAACATGAAGTGACCGAAATTCCGAGATTATCTTTAAGCTATTTTCGGTCGAATAATGTCGATATCTTGCACTGAGGAGATAATTATTTGATATAATAAGATGTTAAGTAGTTTCATTTTCATTGCGAAAGTTTGGTACAAGGTACATCAACTTGCACATAACAAGGGGCAGATATTTTTTTTTCAAAATAAACCATTTAATAAAAAAACAAATAAACCATGTTTTAATATTTTACAAAAATAACCCACAGTAACTAGGCCACCTCATGATTGTACCTAATCGCTCAGTGGCCCAACGATTAGCTGGCGTGGGAGGCCTAGTCGCGCTACAAAAACACGATCGAGGCACTGTGCGAACACGATCATTGGCTAGAACACGTTATGCGACGATCGCAGATCAGTGAGGTTGAGCCCAACTGCGTTCTGGCACAACGTTAGTAGGCTATTTTTTAAAAAATAATAATAATAAAATAAACTTAGCTTTAATTTTACAAAAATTAAATGGTTGGAAGAGTTGTTTGTGAATAATTGTTAGTTGTAAAAAAACTATAGTTGTTGACTGCAATTATTTGTAAATAAATCATGTTATAATTTTTTACGTGGATGTTCATCATTTTAAGTTTGTACACAAATAACCGAAAATTTGGCAAAATATTGTGTAAGCTTCGGTTTGAGTGAGACGAGAATGGAGCAACGAAGATGGGACTGTAAGCCCGACATAACACTTGACCATGAAGATCTGAATTACATGTTACGTAAGTTTGGTTTGGTGCATATGTTTGCCTAGCTGTTCCTACGGTACAAACGACGACATGCACAAACCTTTAACCCGAACTATAACTACAATACAAACACGCCTTTTGGAAAGAGAAATACTTGACGGATGGAAATCAAGTCAGGCTCGCAGACATACGTCCTACTCCCCCTTGCGGGCGCGGGCCTTCACACAGGCCTCACAGTACTCGACCCAAAGGTTCTTTTTGGGCATGTCCTCGTCCAAAATAATCTTCGGTGCAACAGGGGCATCATGGACCATCAGTGTCTTTCCCTTGTCTTCTCCGCTCCCGGTTGAGTAAGATTTCCGATGGGTAAAGGCCTCAGGTGCAACTGCGTATTTCAGCATGTATTTCTACGGAATAAATGTCTTATCGTACTCTCTGGGTCGTCAATCCATTGGAAAAGGTAGCAACGCTCCGACCGCTGCCATGCATGGATAAAGTCAGCGATATTTAAGATGCAACATGCAATGTGAAATATTAATGTTCGGCACTCACATACGCGGAAAACCCCGCACATGTAGTAAGCCCGTGTGGCGTTACTACGATGTGTAGATTGAATAATCCATGTCGTTTTACCACATCCACATTGTGTGTATGGAAACTCTGATGGTATAGGAGCATCCTTGCAAGAACTATCAGGGTACATCCGTGCCTTCTTAGCAGCTCATTTATGCTTTCGAAGCATCTCCCTGTAGTCCAACATCCCCAAACCGGGCGGAGTGACCTCATGTACCTCTCTTCTTCGTACCCTCTCCCTATTTTCCAAACTAGCTTGAATGGAGTCTTGCCTGTAGTGGTGGAGTATGCCCTGATTTTATAATCGGTTAGGGTGTTGCATTAAGAGAGTAAATTTTGGTGAATGGAAGTCACTCGTGTCCACCAAAAGGAATCTCTAGGTACAGGATAGCTCAGTGAGTTATCAATTCATAGAGAACGGCTGGAACGAGGGTTTGGTCATTTTGGTCTAAAGAGCAGATGTAGAAATGTTGTCACTTCGATCTGAAAAGCACTGGTCGGAGTGTTGTCTATTCGGTGAGAAACGGAGGTGGCATGCTATTGTCAATTTTCACTGAGTAGGGGAGGATGTCTAGTAGTAATTGCGAGATTCATGTAGCAAGCCCCTTATGTCGCGGTGCTGACTATGAGGGAAGGGTCTGGAATTGAGTACCATGCCCCTCTGCCGCGGTGCTGACTGTAGCAGGTAGGACCGAGAATTCCATTGCACGTCCCATCGTCACGGTGCTGACTGGGGGACCCAAGCACCACAAGAAACAATATAACATCTCCCTGCCCCTATCACTAGCCCCGCTTGGGTAGACGGGCCCCTGCTAGTCACTATCTAGGTCTCGAAGGGCTTCACCGCTCGGGTGCTCGGACGACCCTATCATTAAGTTGCGCAAAGGGATAAGGTGTGGAGTACAGATCCATAACCTGCGTGGGCTACGTCTTGGGCGACGTGCTGAACAGCTATGAACATATAAGTACGTTGGGGTGTACAGCCAGGTCATCAATGGGGTAGTCCTCTATGTCAACTTTCCACAGGGATGCGTGTACTAGGGGCACTGACTGATGCGTACCTGGTTTGCAAAAGTAGTAAGGTGTTAAACACTCGATGCATTTGTACGTTTTCAATCCTAGCAAAACCAAAAGTGATGGTGGAAGGTACCTGGCGTGGGCATCATCATGGGAGGGACCCATGACAAGAACGTCAACGTCGTTTGAGGTGCCCATTGAGACGTCGGTGGACTTGTGGTGTGGGATGCAAGTTTGGTTAATTACGATAATACATACAATAATACACACTATGTTTACTGCATTACCTCGTGTGTGTTACTGGTACAACGAGAACATCCATTGTCATGCCAAGCTACATGTCTGGTCTGGTGAGGTAGCTGCTAGTTGTCGCGGTGACATGGTGAATGTGTCATGGCTCCAGGATCTACTGAGCGGGATGCTGTGAGGACGGTCCCACAACGTCCGGTAGCTGGCCGCTGGAGGTCAAACTGATTCAGCCTGGAATCGACTCGACCTCCTCCCGTGTGAGTGTGTGACCTTCCAGGCCCTAACAGATGCGGTCCCACATGGAGTGCGCATCTCTACTAATATCCATCCCGAGGTTGTTTTGCAAAATGCAACATAAAAGCTACACCTCTTCAGAGGGCCTCCAGCTTTAGACTCGTCCATGTCGTTTCGGAAACGACGAGTCTTTTGACGGCCATTTCCAGATGCCACCTTTCAGCATGTCCAAATCAGGGACCCATGTCCTATTTTGCACATCATCTTTTGTGAAGTTACCAACAACACAGAATCCACAAATCTCCCCGCTCCGAGTCGGAACCATATTTTCCTTGATGAAGAAGCTCGACAAGTACCACATGGAGTCCATCTTGATCAGGCCAACACATGAGAGTATGGCTTATGGAGTAGCATTGGCTTGTTACACATGCACTGACAATTGTTGTTGCCCTCTTGTCCAAGGCTCATGTAACATCCCAATTTTCTGAATTTTAAAATCCTTTTGAGTAGTTTAGTCTTTTGAAAAATTCACCAAATTTTATTTGAATTTAATAAAGCTTAGATGGACTATCAAATATCAAAACAATTTGATGTGACTAATCTTAACATCAACTAATTCCAAAACTATTTTATTTGAGTTCTTTGTGCTTGGGAATATTTTCTAGATTTTTCTGGAATTTTTCCGAATTCATTTGCTAATTTTAATTTGTCATTTGGATTTACTACTATTTCTAAAATACAAAACTTATTTAAGTCTCAAGAAAATCAAATGGGTTGATTTCCTAACCCTAGGCCCAACCCTATTCCGCTTCCGGCCCAATTCCCACGCGTAGCCCGCTTCTCTCTCTTCCCCACTCGCCCACACCAGGCCCCACCAGTCAGCCTCTCACGCATCGTGTGCTATGCATATTCACCCGAGCCGCAGCCACTGACAAGTGGATCCTACCTGAACACTGTTCATCTCCAAGCTGGGGAAGGCTTGGACTCCTCCGCCGCGGGGCTTTCTTGGCGTTTATGCCAAGGGCTTTCCCGGCTGTCCGTGTATAAAGGGGGAGGTAGCCCTTGTTGTTCGCACCCCAAATCGCACAGTCGCCACCCAGGAGCTAAACACTAGATGCTGGAATTGCCTGAAGGAGCAAAACCACCGCTGAGAACTACGTTGAGCTTTCCCTCTGTAGTCGGTGCACTTGGAGCTACATTGTCGCCACCGTTGAGTTCGCAAGACCCAGATCTACATCCCTACCACCTTCACATAGTTGAAGTGTCACCGGAGCGTCAATCCTGTCGAGAACGAATCTCCGCCACCGCTTCAACCTCGCCGTCAGCCAGCTCCGTCATCCCCTCGCGAATGTGAGCACACCGTTGAGTTTCTTGTCACCTCAGCTACCTGTTTCGCACCTCAGTTCACCCCGCCGTGGCGCAGAACGCCGATGACCATCGGGTCCTGAGCACCACCCACCTCGTCGTTGACCATGGCACCAACCACGTCAGCTTTTGGTTGCGTGGTAGTCCAGTTAGCGCCACGTGTTGCCAAGTAAGGGCTGAGTCAGCAGCCCGCGTGCCACCCGTACCCAAATCCCAGATCCAAACCCAATTAAAACTAGTCTACCGTGAGCCTACCCACTTCCATATGGACCCCACCTGTCAGAACTAAAGTGCCATGGACCCGTGAGCCATCCAATAGACTAGATCCATGGACTTGGTCCATAGACCTAGGGTCCCACATGTCAACCTCTGTTTCTGATTTTTTTTTTTAGATTTTTTAATTCTAAAATCATTGCTAACGTCATGCTGATGCAATATTTAGGAATTTCCTTTAGAAAGAAAATTCTGAAAATTTGAAATAGTAATTTCTTTCTCTTTTTTCTTAGATTTAAATCTTCCAAAAGCCTATTCTTTCTCATACGAACTCCGATTAAACCCATTCAAAATTTGAAATTCATCTAAATTCAAGATCTACCTTCATGAGATTTTTATTTAATTTTTGAAGTTTATTTATTACTCTACTTTGTATTTATTTGGTTTTCTCTTTCGTTTGCGAGTAGACGTTGATACTTCGGGAGCTTTTGAGAAAGGAGTTGATCGAGCTTAAGACCAGTACCAAGACTTGTTCCAAGGCAAGTTGTACCTTTAAACATGTTGAACCCAGTTTTTTCAAAAATTACCTTAATTCAAGTTATTGTATTTTACTTTAAGTATTTATTTAAATGCTTTGGGATTAGCTATACACCCATTTGATTATATCCACTTTTGCCTACTGTATTACCATGATCTTTTGTCACCGTAAATAGATTAATTATTAGTTGGTATTATCATAGCACTAACATGGGTTAGTTAGACGCGAATAGTCTGCTTAGCCATGCAACGGGTCATCGATATGATTTGAGTTGCAAATATAAATTTGACTAAGTGATTATGGAACTTGTGTAAAACTGTGTGCAGTATGTTGTTACTCGTTGATGGCATATGTTGCACTTAGCCAACAGGGTGGGAAAAGATTTAGACCGAGGCGAGTGGATGGAACTATGTGATATGGTGAAACTCTAGACTAGAAAAATATAAAATCTTGGTAATGTAGTTAGAAATTGACAGTCTCGCCTTGGTCAATTAAGGACTTAACTTTGTACGCTATTAAGCTGAGCCATAACTGTACACAAGGTTCTAAAAATTGTTAGGCTCTGGTCAGGCGGTGAGATGGCGCCTAGCGCCTAGGGCGCCTAGGCGGAGGCTGGGCGGTTGACTACCAGCAGGCAGCATCAGCTAGCAATAGGCAGCGGAGCAACAAGCAGCGGCAGAAGGTGAGAGGAGCTTCCCGTGCATTGTCGATCACAACTAACTCGGCCCAACTATCGATCGTAGCTATCTTGGTCCGCTCAGCCCAACTGTCGATCGCAAGTCGCAAGACTTGCATTCGCAACCACCTTATCCGTTCACAACTCCCCCTAGTTTGCATCGTCTTCATTCTCCTTCGCACCGACTCGCATTGTCTTCCTTCTTTCTCCTTCACACTGACGAGCTAAGTCAGATCCTGACAATCTCGCCACCAGCCCGAGCTCCGTGTGCACCACCCCCACCCCCACTTCCACCACCCGCAGTAGGGGAGCTCGATTCGGCAGTGCGACCTCGATTGAGCGACGGATATGATAGCGACAATCTCGATTTGGTAGCCGGTGAGCTCGATTCAGCGGTGGAGATGATGGCGGCGAGCTCGGTTCAGTGGATGGGATGTATGGAACCCCTCGGCACCCACCTCGTTGCCGCCTCATGTCACCTCGCCGAGCGCCACCCAAGCCGTCTTGGACCGACTTTGACTGACTAGCCAGTCCTAGGCGACCTGACCACCTAACCGGCCGACTGCCTCGAAGTTGTGACCGCCTAGGCGGCGCCTAGGAGCGATTTTTAGAACCTTGACTGTATGATCACATGCATGGTATGGAACATGCCTAACTTAGTAAGCTATGTAATCTTGGCATTGGCTACTCAAGCATGTGGGATAGACTGTGTACTAGGGTGAATGTGTGTACCATTGTGGCAGGGTCACATTTATGAGCGGTTCACTGTCTTCAGGTCCAACAGTGTGCGTCGTACCAAAGCGTTATGGTAGGGTTGGTACGACGGTAAAACACATCGAGAGGGTTAGTCGTCAAGATAAAGTTTTAGAAAGATTTTGTTATGATTGGTACTAGCTACACTAGTTATATCGTGTGAGTAAAGTGTACAAACCTCTGCAGAGTGTTAATCAATCTATTCAAATAGCCGCGTCCGTGGTAATAGACATGTTCAGGGATTTCACGCGAGGGGTAAATTTTTATAAAAACAATTGGGAAGGGACAATTGTGTGGGGACACTTATGTAGCTGTGTGAAAGAAAATTGATTAGGCTTGGTGTGTTTGTGAAAATGATTGTTAAACTATTATTGTTTATTTGTTTTGAATTAAGCTTTCAATCTATTACTTGTATTCAATTGCAAATATTGTATTTCTACAAAATAACCATAGAATCTATTTTCTTTGGAATAAGCCATCATATATAATTGCATTCTATGGTACAACTTGTTGAGTTCTCGTAGTACTCATTCTTACTGCAATCATTCAGCTGAAGTGGAGGAATCTTCGTCTTTTTTCGAGGAGGAGCTATACAAGGATGGTGATCGCTAGGTCTGGATCCTAGTCGGTTGTCTGTGGCAAGTCGATGGGTTTTCGTTGGAGTTGCTTTCGTTCCACTGCCGTCTCTTTATTAAGTGTTAGCCCTGCGTGGCTTAATAAGTATAAACTCGACTATAAGGTCACAACTACTATTTATTATTCAAATTAGTTATTTATTCTTATATTCGTCTTGTGTGGAATGATATTCATCTATGTTGACACAGTGTGCACTAGCGTGATCCTGAACTAGTGCGTTATCCACAGAGGGTCCAGAATTGCATTTTTTTGGTCCCGATAGCTCACCACGTGGGTGACGATGCCACTCGCCGTTCCCCACCCACTTCGGTTCATTAGCAATACCTCGAGCCGAAGCTCCGTGGTGCCCATAATGAAGACTGAGTGCATTCGGGACTTCTCGCTCTTCTCGTGCATGTACTCCCTCATTTTGGTACAATAGGGTGTCTATGCATTCAGCATATGCAATGCAACAACACTATGTCTTTTCTTGAAGTACTTGATTATACCATGCAACATACCCTCGATGATGAGCGGACGGCAGCGACGAAAGGCATCAACGCAGGCACCAAATGCAAGGAAAGCCCGTTGCATTACCATGTACCCCTCTAGTTTTTCGAAACCTTATCCTTCACAACGATGTATGTTCTAAGGTTTCCGTCCCTTTACACCTCAAGTTGTCGAGCGAGATTGTCATAGGTCAACTCGAATGTGTCGAACCTTCTCTCCATTGTTGTTTTCTGCTTCGCCCTCCACACCTTCGTATAGCTGATCTTGTACTTGTACCTCTACTCAATAGCCATCATCATGTGTTGTGCTTCCATGTCCTTCTCCACAATATCACCGTACATGACATTTGAAATGAAAGAAGAAGTGAGGTTGCAGTGCTTTGGAAGTACGTTGCTCAAAACACAGAAGTGATCATCCACCTTCGACACGATCCAGTGTATTTCATACTTCATCTTGTTGCCATGAACATGCCAAGGACACCCATCTTCCTCACACTTCATAGTGTGCTACTCTTTGTTTGATTTTACAACTTTAGACTACCTCTGCATTGACATCACCTATAATTTGACAGCATCATGCATAGCCGTCTTATCTACAAACATGGAATTAACACAAACCACATTTTGCCCATACGCCCACCGGGAATCTTGGCCATCACTCACAACCATGCTCCCTGGGTCATGTCTATTACAAACATTAGGAACAGCGCATCGCAGACATCATCATCATCTGAACAGTCACCATTCTCCTTGCTTGTTCTTCGGTCCTGGCCCTCCGGTCTTCCCGCTCCAAGTCATTCACTATGAATTCAATGCCCACTGCTTCGTCCGTCTGTCCACTGGGATCGACATGCCTGTCTGCCGCTATAACTGCATCTGCACCACAATCCTCTGTCCTACCAACCTCTGTCTTATTATCCTCAACTTCCACCCGCACACCCGTACTTCTCTCCCCCACTTCGCGGGCACTGCCAAGTGTACTCGGACATGCATGCACCAACAACACACATTCATAGCCACGACGCCTGCACGCTTCTAACCAGGTCTGCCATGACTTCGCTCGCTCATAGGCCTCAACTCCCAACGAATCGATCACTACCAGCTAACGGATCCACAGGAATTTAACGATGACACCATACAGTGCTAGGTACAACAAAAAGCTACATGTCAACCAATGCTACACCTCCAAGATTTTAAGATTATCTGGGTTCGGGTTATACAGTGTGGTCTACAAAAAACTGCTCAAATCAAACCCACATGGCCCCTCACGAACTTCTCCTTGCCCGTAGAACACTCTGAAAAAATATTGACATGACATACCTATCACATGACTCAAGATAGTTACAACAAATGCTAATTAAGAATGGTACGTCGAGTCTAACAACAACTAAATCATACCGTGCATATAAAAATACTCTTTATTTCAATTAAATTTTAAAAAAATTGACTGAAAATGTTTAATAAAATTAAAAAATATAAAAATAACCTAAAACCGGTATCCCTAGGTCTTGCAGATCTAAACCTAAGCAGCCTAGATCTTCCAATAATCGATGTACTAATGAAGGTACCATAACGTTTTTACGCTATAATAAATACATAAATATCCTACACTGTAACACTATAGCGACATTAACCTTGAAATTGCCGACCTACAACTACAAACCCTAGTTCTCTCACTAAGTTATGTTTATTATTGCTAACCTAACATATTTTTATCGAAGCAACCAACAAATTACACGAGCACAACAAACTCACCGCAAAGGACGAGTACATGGAGGCACGCCAAGCCGAGGGTGGAGTTTCCTCCCATCTCCTCCCCTCTCTTCTTCTCTGCCACCGGCGCTCTCGTCCCTTCCCATCTTTGTCACACGGGTGGATGTCGCGACTGGTGTCACGTGCCTGCCGGTCACATGACGAAGGTGCGACTGGTGTCAGGGGCTACCAGTCGCTCCTCCGTCGCACAACTGGGCGACGTGGCTTTGTCCGCTCGTCACGCGAGTAAGTTTTGACATGCCTTAGTCATGAGACGTGTCCGCAATCGGGGGCCAGCTGGGCTCAAATCGCCGGCCCATCGCGCAATTGGGTCTAGTTGACTGGTGGGTCAACGACTAAGGGTTATTTATGTTAAAAAAATCCTGGTTTATTTGTGTAAAATGATTTAAAATGGTTTATTTTAAAAAATTAGCAAGGGTTAAATTCCATTTTTCATTACAAAAGTCCGGTACAAGGTATGCCAACTTGCATGAACTTACACATAAGTTGTGCATGCCTCATTTATGCGAAGGTGAATGGACAATGTTGGAAAAGAGCAGTAAACATGTTTATATTGTAGCTGAGAGTTTTTATATACCGCCATAACACTGATAATTAGAGAATCCTCGAACGGAGCCACCGCAATTTGGCTTCTGAGAATGTAGGGATTGAGCCGAACCTCGTAAACAAATCGTTGTGTTCTTCTTGTTCGTTGTAATTGATCTTTCTCGTGTACACTTCGTAGCGCCACCGCTCAACACGATTGTTACTGGATTATTTATGCATCAAAGTAGCCAAGAGCTGAGATCGAGATTGTGTAATTAAGTCTGACACCACAGAGACAAAGTCCCCAGTTTCTTTCTTTATGCATCGATCTCTGTCTCCCCAAGCTCCAAATTTAGTTTACAGGGTAGTGTGTGGACATTATTCAAGTGCTTGCCACTACAAGCGCTATCTCAGTCGTCCATTTACTTTGAGATTTGTGCGTCCTCAACACCCTCTCTCTCAGCTCGAGTGGGCAAGCCGCTGTCTACCTCGAGCTGTACCACCGCCGAATCAGCGCCGAGCCGCTGCCGTCGAAGACGGGACGGTGACAGAAGCACACGACTTTTGATGCAAGTCGGCGGACCAGATGGCGAATCTAGCTACAACCGGTTGTAGCTCCGCATTTTCATTACAGAGTATATAAACGTTAATTCTTAGCGATGATCGCGGCGTGTGTGTTATGTACAGAGAAAATGGCATGGTACTTCCTCAGAGTACGTATTTCACTTCTCATATATCATTTAAATTATATGATGATATTCTTTATTAATTTGAGTATACTCCAATAATAATTATAAAAAACCTCTTTACACACATATATATATATACACAGGAGCGCTATTCGGCGCTCGCGTGCTTAATAGCTATTCTGTGCGTGGGCCGTAGCCTGGGTCACACTGAACGCGACTTGGTAGCTCATACTTCCCCCGCGCTACGCGTGGTTAGCCAGCGCCCCACCTCCCGCTCGAGATTGGCAGTAAATCCTCACGCGCTTGTCCAAAACGGCAGTAAACCCTCATGCGCGCATCAAAACGGCAGTAAAAAACCTCATGCACACCAGACCCAGTAAAACCAACGCACGCATCCAAAATGGCAGTAAACCCCCCATGCGCGCGTCAAAACGGCAGTAAAAACCTCACGCGCGCCAGCGCCGCCCCTTCGAGATCGGCAGTAAAAACCGCGCACGCGCATCGAATAAAGCCGTAAAAATATTGCTCGGTAAAAATGATCACGCTTCACTGCGTGTCGTTATATAAACTGTTTTACTACCGTTAAAGTGAGGAAGAAAGGATCGTAAAATTTGGTATGCTGGTTTTACTGCGGGAAAATGATGTTATAAACTGTTTTACTGATCCAGTAAAATGTTATCGTCTTTACCGTAAGTGATATCTGCTATTACTTCGAAAAGACATGTCATGTTACAGCTGTAACAAGTTTGAGCTTTATATTTTTTGGTAATTACTGGAAGTTTGAAAAAGGACATTACTATAAAATGTAACACATATTACCATTTGATAACATATATTTACTATCTTTTACGCAAAAGTTCTTTTCTGGTAATCATATGTGTTTACTGTAGAATGTAACAACTATTACAATAAGTTACAAATGTATTTACTCGATATTAGGAATAAACACAAAAAAACTACTTCGGTTTGCTGAATGTCCTATACTTCTCCAGTGGTTTAGGGAGAGGCTTGATACTGTTGCCCTTGTAGAACAAAATATTGAACATCATCTGGGCCATGTACTCATTCCCCTTCTCTTACATACACATGGTAAGAAAAAAACCGCGTGTGAGACGCTATACATCTGTAAAAAAAACCGCATGTTGCGGGTGGTGGAAAATTCTTACCGGCTCTATCGATGTTGCCAGGGTTGAGCTTTCACCGTCCCAAAACTCAAAGTACTTCATAACAAAGAAAGTGTAGTCTTTCTCTAGGACCTGCTTCGGCGTCGCCATGCTATGCACCCTCCAGTTCACGATGATCGGGAGTTTCCCACTAGTCATGGCCTGCAGGGCTGTGCACAAGTGAGGGATGATCCTCTTCCTCACTGGGTCATGATGGTATGTTACTTTTGTGCCATTCTGCTTGTAATCGTTGGAGTTCAACACTTCTACGCGCTTTTGCACTATGTTGAAGTAGTAAACGAACCAGTGATGATTGTGTAAAACTGGGAGGAAGAGCTGCAAAATGAGTATAAAAACCCATAAAAAAATATTACTTATCAGCTTTACTATAATGAAAAAATGTAATTTACTGTATCACGAAAGATAATTTACTAGATACGCGTCGGATTGATAGTAAATTACTTACCAGGTTTACATGCGTGATGTCTACCACCGCCATGTGCTCCGTCAGCATGTTCACGGCATGTTCACTGTTGTACTGCTCAGTTTTTACGTACTCCTCTACATTTAGCAGTTTTTGTTGACGAGTGAAACACATTAGTGTAAAATTACCGATGGCGACCAGTAAATTTACTGCTACGCGAGTGACTATTTACTGTAAAAAAAGTGGCTTTACGACAAAATCATCTTACCGATAGTTCGATGGAGAGGAACGCCATGTACCCATTGCTTTGTGGCCTCAGTTCAGCGTTGTCTTGGCGCAAACACTCGGTGAACTGGGAGATGAACATGTCTTCAGTCATCTGTTCGTGCTTGAACAACCCCGCTATGTCTTTTCTAGTGGCCTCTATGAATCCATCGTTGGACTCGAGCAAAGCAAGTTTGCAGTTAGAATGTCATGCACGTTAGCAGTAATACATAAGGGAACCCTCGGTAAAACCATAAGTGGAACCTCGATAAAACAAAAGGTTGATCGATCCAGTAAACTCTCTAATTGCAGTGTAGTAACAAAACATACACTTATCGGTAAAATATGTGGCGATATTCTCCCTACCATTTGAGGCTCTCACCTTTGCATATCATATCCCTCACCTCCATGGTCGTGGCCATGGGCACTTTCGGCCGCCTTTTGTATGACTTGAATGGCGATACCAGCTTGCTAAGAGCTTTTGTCAGCCTCTTTCCCAAACGCACCGGCGTTGCTCTGGGCTGGCAATACCTCTCTTACCTACAATTGTCTTCTCCACAAGCACCCCCTTTTTGGTCACCGATGTGCCCATCATCTTTGGCGGCCTGGGATCGGTGAGTTTTATCTTGAGCTTTGGCTTGGCGGCGGCGTCCTACGAAAAATAGACTCGTGCCTCTTATTTTGATGTCATGTGTCTAACAAATTATTGTATATGTCACGCATATTATTGTCAGCGGCCCTCCAATATTTACCTTTGGCGCGCTGACACTAGCCATTTGAGCCTCCTTGACTTTGCTCGTAGTAGTAGGGGCCTCATCTACCTCCTTTATTGGCGGAGGCCCCTCCGGTGCGACGGTTTCGGTCTCTTTTACTGGCACCTGCAAAAAGGAATAAAAAATGGAACGTGTTACTGTAAAAAAAATTAAGTAAAATTACTTATTTCCCCTTCATATTTTACTTTGTTGTTACCTCCGTGTGCTCCTTTACTGTCAGGGTCTCCGATGGGACATCGATGGATCCCTCAATTATTGTCTCCTGCGATAAAAAAATAAATTAGATATGAATTACTGTAAGAACGACCAACATTACTTGACCATACATACACGTTTTACTGCATTCGGTACCTCGGTTTGCTCCGGGATGGTGGGCAGTGACTCGAGGCCCTCCGTAACCGCCGGTACGATTGGGGCATGTGTTGTGTATGGGGCAGGGTGTAACCCCGGGATCATGCCAATTTTGATCGAGTCTATTATGTTGTTAATGCTTGACTTGACATCGCCTGCACGAGAACAATACACTTAATTAGTAAATTACTATGTGTTGCTTTAATGATTATTGCATTGGGAAAAACACAATTACTGTATGCGCCTTGCTCGCTCTATTACGTTCGATTTGTCAGTTTATTGTGTATGTTGTTGTTTACTACGTATAATGTATATATTTACTGCTCATGTTATAATGTTTTACTTTGATGCGGTGCGTACCTTGAGGTCCGTCGCCCTCCCCCTCTTCTTGCGTCGAATGGAACAACAATGACGCTGGGATGTAGACGAAACCTCCTCGGGGCACCGGGGGGCGGCGAAGCTGGTGCTGGCTCCGTTGCAGCCGGGGTGGTGGGCTCAAGTCTCCTCCTCACCTGGCCTACATGGGAACAGATACGCTTAATCAGTAAATTATTATGTACTGCTTTAAGGATTATTGTATTGTGAACACAAAATTACTACATGCACCTAACTCGCTCTTTTGTGTTCATTTTGTAAATTTATTGTGTTTATTATGTGCACTGTGTCTATTTACCGCATATATTATAATATTCTACTGTTATGCAGCGCATACCTTGAGATCCGTCGCCATCCACCTCTTCTTGGGTCGGATGGAACAACGACGATGCTGGGACGCAGACAGTACCTCCTGGATGCATTGGGGGAGGCGACGATGCTGGTGCTGGCACCGTTGCGGCCGGGTTGGAGGGCTCAACCGGCGTTTGGGTTGTATGCGATTCTGTACACGTTGGGGCAGGAGCTGCCATCTCCAAAGCTAGGGCAGACGGTGATGCGGCTGCCTGGACGACATTATCGACGGGCGTGGGGGCTGTCGTGACCTCGACCGACGATGGTGATGCTGCTGCAGATGGTATTGCGGTCTTCTACCATGTCAGATGTGTGTGTGTATATATATATGTGTATACACACACATCCGGCATGGTAGTAGTAGTAATTAATAATTTTACGGGAAACCAAAATCATAAACAAACCGAATGTTCAATCAAGCATGCACACACTCAGAATGCAGAAGAGGTACATTCATCAGTTCAGTTCAGTTCAGACAGTAATTAATATGCATATGTTGAAGTGGAACTCGCCTCCACGTTAACGGAGACACGTACCCCGAAAAAAGCATGTGAAACTCCAAAAATGTTTCATATATACAGCATATATAGTACAGCAGGCAAAGCCGCCGGCACTAATTTAGTGACAAGGTCGAAGATGTCGTCGATCTCATGGAGAGCTCGCGCGCATGTCGTCTAGTTGCTTGTCAGCAACTTTGTGTTTGGTTCCGACCGTACGTGCAGTGCATATATGCATGTTCTAGCTGCAGCCTCGTGCACACAACACACATACACTATATATACCAGGTCCAGTTCGTCGAACCGTTTCAGAATTAGCTAGCTAGATCTGCCCTTGTAAGTTGCATTGCAACATTCAACACCTAGCTAGCTTACAGTTAATTGTACTAGCTAGCTGTATATGATGGCGTCGGTGGCCGGCTCCAAGGGCTCGTCTCGCGGCGGGTCGCCGTCGGTGGCGGCGTGGACGCAGCGGCAGAACAAGCAGTTCGAGTGCGCGCTGGCGGTGTACGACAAGGAGACGCCTGACCGGTGGCACAACGTGGCCCGCTACATGGGCGGCAGCAAGTCGGCCGAGGAGGTGCGCCGCCACTTCGAGCAGCTCGTCGAGGACGTGGCGCAGATCGAGTCCGGCCGCGTCTCCTTCCCCCGCTACAGCATCGGCAACCCGTCCGCCGGCGGCGCGAGCGGAGCCGCCGGCCTTGACGACGGAAGGTACGTACGTCATTACCTCTGGATCGTCGCGTTCTCGATCATCATCTCACTTTGCATGTAGCTAAGCTGCTAGTGCATTTGTCGCGCGCGCGCATAGTTGATCGATGCGCATGCATGCCGGCGTGCATATGCATGTGATAATATTTAAACTTGTGGGGGTGCGTCGGTGGCTTGGTGAATCCAAGGAGATATAATTGTAATTACGTATGTGAAGATCGCATGACACAACAGTAATATTTTGACCTTAATTGAAAAAGTCTATAATATTTTTACGAAAAAATAATAAATACAAAAAAATCTATTATACCGTTAACAAGTCAGTTATCGTATTGTACTACTGGTAGAATGTACCGTAAATTTTTTTATATTATATATCGGTCATATTAGGCAACCGTTCAAAACAGCTACGTACTCTGATCGAGGGTTAAGCTGTATAGTACTATGCAGGGGTGGAGTTTAGTCTCGGACCACCGGGGCAATAGTATGAGTTTTTTTTAATGAAAAATCACTAAAATGCGAGTTCAACTCAAAATCAATTGGTCCAGCCGGGGGCTTAAGCCGTGGTTGGCTCCGCCCCTGCTATATTGTTATATGTACGACATGCCTGCATGCTAACTATGCGCGCATTTGGATCACCGACTCATCCGTCAACTTGCCCTAGCTTTATATATACCTACATGTAAGACGTACGCGTACTCAAGTTAAAAAAAAAAAGTTAACATGCGTACTCACATGCATGCATGCATCTTACGCAGTTACGCTATGTTGCCTGCAGATCTAGGTACCTAAAGTTTCAGTATTAGCTACTGATGACGGCCGAGGCCAGGGCTCTGACCCTCCAATGATGATATGTATGCATGCAAGTAAATATGTCGAAGACTGCAGATCAAGTCTATTGTGCAAAAAAACTGATCAATAAAAGAAGGGTGGTGAAGAAGTCATCTTTCACATTATTATGAAGTAAATTATTTAGACTTCGGTTAATCGATCGATCAGTATATAGTTCAGTACTGCTAGAATTAATGTTTCATGTAATATGTTATATATACTGTATGTTTAAAACCATTGATATGATCGTGTGTTTCCTGATGATGTTTAGCCGCTAATTAATATATAGCTACATCTATATGCATGAAAGCGTAGTAACGATCGACCACGATATTATTTCCTCCCAGCGCACACGAACGCAGTACACTGTGATCGATCGATAGTCATAATACACATCGATCGTTTACTTTTCTCACGCGTCGCCTAGTGTAAAGATTCACGTCAACTTGCGAAAGAATATCTTCTTAATGAAAAAAAAGGAGAATCGAATCGGACTGATCACATCATCACATGGCTCCATTGCTCCAAGGATCGAGGCTTTTAACAAGTGGGAACAAGAACTTCGCTATGCTAAATTTTCCTTTTCAGTTTGATTAGGTATTTCCATATATCGCAAATGATCGAAGTAGTGAGATTTAGATGAGCCGACATGCAAATCGGAAAACATGCCTGGTAATTTTTCACCTATCAAACTCTGAAGCTTAGATTAATTTATCCAACACGAAAAAAAAAGCAAACCATTTGTTTGATCCTATACCTGAAATTACCTGCAAGCCCAAACATTCACCGTACGTTGCAGCAATACTTCACTATATACTGTAAGAAGTACGAAATAATTACAGTTAATTCGAACCTACCACTTGTACTCAAGATAGAGCTAGTTCTTCCCCCTTTATATTTCCTTTTCTTTTTTTTCCCTTTTTCTTCTGTCGCCAAGACGTTTCCTCTTGTTTTTTTTTTCTTTCTTCTATATATTCTGTTTATTCAGACGTTCCTGAATCGTCTAAAAGATGGAACCGATTGGAATATCAGCCGCAGCGCACACAGGGGAAATGCCTTTCACTGGATCACAGAAAGCGTTTCTTCTTCCATTGGTTTGAAAAAAGAAAACAAAATTGTGGAAATTAATACCATGGACAGAGTCATGCACTAAAAGGTTGGAGCTAGATTGCTTGATATTATTCTCTTCCAAAAAGCAAGATATATATGCTCCTCTCGATCTTATGACCACACTTTCTTTCTGGTGACGGAATCCAATCTCTGCAACTAGCTATTTGGAGACAGCGATTGGATGTTCTGCCCCAAATAATTTGTATAGCTCCTTTACAAGCAATAATTAGAGTGTATAGAGCAGTGAAAATATGGCGCGTCGGCCTAGTTTTGCATACGGCCCATTGGACCAAACGTGATACATTGCAGAAAACCCAAATTAACTTCACAGGCAAGCCTAAGCACAAAAGCGATCCAACCCTATCATGCTGGTCTCCACTGGTCGTCGCTGGTCGCCTACCGCTCGCAGCTTCCCGTTGGTCTCCGCCTGCCGCTGTTGGTCACCAAAGAGAGAGAGGGGGGCGCGACGAGGGAGGGGGAGCGTGAAGGGCACGAGGAGGTGCGGGAGCCTGGGGATCGATCGAGCGATGGGGTATGTGGCTAGGGTTATGGTGCCTGAGCCGATTTGGGTTTGGCCGTGTCGCAAATGTGTCGGCTATGCGTTGAAGCCATATCGGACATTTGACGTAAATTAAAAATATTTATTTTGGCTATTTAATTGTTCGACACGTTGCCAATACATGTCTGTGTCGGACACCGTGTCCGACACGGATACGACGACAGAGTGGCGTGTCCGTGCTTCAGTGTCATCTGGCGGAGGAGGCGGCGCTGCTCGGCTGGCTGGGAGAGAGAGAGACAAGAGAGAGAGAGAGAGGGCAGGGGCCGAAGGAGGAGATAGACCTCGCACGGATCTCAACGCGGATGAACGGCTCTGCACCTAGGTGCAGAATTTTCGCTTCCGACAATACAAGCTGTTGTTAAGCTAGTAGAACTTTAGCTTTTGTATATAATTAACCAACAGCGCCATGGACTAAGAGGGTGTATGCACTTACATATTTACACTGTTACACGCTTGCATGGGGCCGGGGAGGCTTTGAATCTTTGATGAGGAAGAGATCGAGAACAGATGCTGAGTTGAATCGCGACGCGACCGAGAAGAGATAGAAAGCTAGATCCCCACTTCCCGGGGACAGAAATGTTTGTTCCTTGCTCTCCGATCCGGCCTCCTCACCCCGGGATCGATCGTACAGGCTGTCTCTCTCCCTCCCGGTCCAGTGAATTACTCAACGTTTTTACGCCTTATTCCTCTTTGTTTTTCCTCCCTCCGTTCTGAGCACCCCACTCCTCCTAAAGCACCATTCTCCCGCCCCCACGCAGACGACTCCTATAAATAGCACCCCTTCTCACACCCTTCTCAAATCTCATGAGCAGCTAGATCTCACAGCCTCATCAGCTACCTAGCTAACGATACACGGTAGTAGGTCTTTAGTTAGTAGCTTCTTCTCGAGCCTAGCTCCCTCAATGGCGTCTCTGTCGATGAGCTCGGCGCGGGCGCAGTGGACGCCGAAGCAGAACAAGCTGTTCGAGCAGGCGCTGGCGGTGTACGACAAGGAGACGCCGGACCGGTGGCACAACATCGCCCGCGCCGTGGGCGGCAAGTCAGCGGAGGAGGTGAAGCGCTACTACGAGCTGCTGGTGGAGGACATCAAGCACATCGAGTCCGGCAAGGTGCCCTTCCCCGCCTACCGGTGCCCCACCGGCGCCGGGCGCGTCGGTGCTGCTGCCTCCCTCGGCTACGAGGCCGAGAGGTACTATACTATATGTATTATCATGAGCTTCCACTTGGATTGGCGAAAGTCGCATATATGCAGGGTAGCTAGCCTACGAACTGATAGGCCATGTGAATTTCGCTCTGCAGGTTGAAGCACTTGAAGATCTAGGTGGACTGGACAGATCGAATTAAGAAGCATGCTCCATGTCAACGGAGGGCCGGCTAGCTGGAATGGGAAGCAGGAATCGATCGAGCAGATGCAGGCGTGTTAATAATTAGGTAGCAGGAGTGCTAGTCTACTACGCGAGATAGATCGACCGAATCTGCTCCCATGTGTCTATCGTATTCGTATACTATATAGTATGGATATTTGTCTGCAGACCTGTACCATATCAATCAAGAAAATTAAGGAACTGGATGTTAATTGGGATAGCTATACGTGCAATCTGTATGTTCTGTTCGTTCGTTTCGTATGCATGCTGAATTGCTGGTTGCTGAGAGACCTTTGTCAGCACACACGATGATACGAAGTGAGTGGTGACTCTTACACGGGTAAACCAATTTTTTTAAGAAAAATCAAGAGAGCTGCCTATTATATTAAGGAAGAAGTCCATTCTACCCCCTCAAGTATCGACACGCAGAAACCTAACCCCTGTATTAAAAAATCGGCCATTTGACATCCCAAACTTGTAAAACCGAACAACCTACCCCCTGGGACTGTTTCGTAGAGTGGTTTTGCGCATGTGCCGTCCGGTCAACCCGGTTTCGCCAGATCAGCATGCAATGTGACCACTTTTTCTCTCTCCTCCCTATTCCAATCGGTTGGAAAATCACAGGCTCTTTCTTCCCCCCATTCTTCTCTCCATTTCTCCACTCCTCTCATTTCTTGGCGCCTCACTCGACTCGGTTCACCGGCTCCTTCGGCCGCTGGCCCAACGCCGCACCCTGCCGCCACCGCCTCCGGCCTCCTGGCTCGCTCGCACCCCGGCTCGGTTCCCTCGCACGCTTGCCGCGGTACCGCTGGAAGTCCTCATTCGAGTAGCAGTACTCCTACAGCGGCGCCCACTGCTGCTTCAGGGATGGCGAGGGTGTCGACGCGCTAGAGTCGGAGCCGGCATCGTCGCCGCAGTGGTGGTCATCGAGGAGGTGGACACGGAGGCCTCAACCTTGGCAGCGACGTTAACGGCGTCGACGATGAGGCCGAGCTCGCCCGCCTCGACGAGCACACTCCGGCCGGCCGAGTGCTTCGAGAGGTTCAGAAGGCCACGTCGAGCGTGAGGAAGGGGGTCTGGAGCGAGGCGAGCTCGATGATCACCTCGATGGACTTGACGTGAGCGACCCGGCAAGCGGCGACCTATTGGCCTCCGCGGGCGAGGACGGTGAGGCTCAGGGATGCGTTGGAGGGGCCCGTGGAGGCGGCGGCGGGGGTCAACGAAGTGAGAGAACTTGGGGATTCCACCACCTTCCTCCCCGCCCTCGTCGTCGCTTGCACCTTGCTCGTCATGCGATTCCACCACATCCCGCTCTCCATCGACTAGCCCCCGTCGCACGATTCCACCGCACCTTGCTCGTCACAGAAGGCGAGGAGGCGGACGTGGAGGAGCTCGTCACAGAAGGCAAGGAGGCGGACGCGGTGGAGGCGCTCACTGTTGCGGTGGATCTTGACGACGACGAGGGTGCCTGCGTTGGAGGAGGTAGGCGGCGCAAGGGGAGCAGTTGGCGCCGTCGCAGCTGGGAGGGGGAAGGAGGGCGGCTCCAGGGGCGAGGGAAAACCGATGGCGCTGAGCTCGCGGCACAAGCAGCGGCACATGCCATCCAGGGAGCTGGAGTTGGCGGAGAGCAGCGCGAAGCCGCCACCGTGGGTGTTGACGATGACGGGGAGCGGAGACCGGGAGAGCGGGAGCGGCCGGAGGCGCGCAGGTGCAACTAGAGCCAGGCCACAAGAGGCGAGCACGAGCGGTCCAAGAGTCAGGGAATCAGGCGCGTGGACAAGGGCATGAGTGCGGGGGAGGAGAGGCGAGCGCCGAGGGAACGGGTGGTGGCGCAGGTGAGCCACACCAGCGGCGGAGGAGGCGTACGGAGCTAGCGGCCAGGGAGGCGCCGGTCCAGCCAGAGGTGGCGCCATGAGCCCACCATTCGGTCATGAGCCAGGAGCAAAGAGCAAGGGAGAGAAGAGTGGGGAATGGGGGATTGAGGAAGAAGTAGCAGGCTGGGAGAAGCTGAGTCATCGCTATGCCGCAGCCGAGTCAGTGCTGACCTGGCGAAATCGGGCTGACCGGACGTCACATGCGCAAAACCACTCTACGAAAACAACCCCAGAGGGTAGGTTGTCCAGTTTTGCAAGTTTGGAGTGTCAAAGGGCCGATTTTTTTAATACAGGAGGTTAGGTGTCTGCATGTCGATACTTGAGAGGGTAAAATGGACTTTTTCCTTATATTAATAGAGAAAGTGGTGTGGAATAGATCCGCAGAAATTACTCCGAATATTTCGTCTAGGATCAAGTTCTGCACTCCTCTTTTATCTCCACAGCCGGCAAGTGAACAAATTAACCTGTAACAACAATTCATACGGCGGCAAGTGAATTTCACCACATCTACGGTGGCCCGTAGGTACAACACAATTACGGCGTAGGTGATCGAGCCGGTCCAGCCGCTCGAGGACGTGAGCCCATGCGGCCCAAGGCCCACAACTACAGCCCATCAGTCGGTCGGTGGGCTGCTCCGAGCCCGACGCCACTAGCCCGTGCGGTGCCCGTCTCGCGCGGCAAAACCACAAAATTCCCCGTCTCCCTGCCTGCCTTTCGCTCGCAGTTTCGCTCCCTCTCCCCGCCCTCCGATCCGACTCGCCGGCCACCATCCCGCCTCGCCGTGTTCCCTCCGGTATTTTGCTCGCGGCCTTGGCATCTCCGGTCTCCACCCCACCCCATGGCCAGATTTTTACGCCGTGCCGCCGCCAACCCCGACCTGATGAGGCCTTCTTATTTGGTGATGTGCTCTTTTCGAATCGGGTCAGGGCATGGCAGGTGGTTCCGGCGCTCGGGGACGCGGTCTACAGTCGAAGCAAGGCGAGCCACCACGTGGAAAGGCCGCCTCCTCATCGGGCAACAGGGTGATTTCGGCATCCATGACGCCTTTCCCTGCGTTTCGTTTAGGCGGGGGTTAGACCTAGATCATCGCATCGATGTGCGAGGTGCGGTGTGTTTGGTCAAACTGTGGATTGTAACCTAGTAGGTCTGATGCTTGGAGGCCTTTCCCTGCCTGATCATGGTGGTGACTACCTAGTGGAGGGCATGATTATCCATAATTCCGCCTCAATTTCCCTTGTGTTTAGTGTGCCAATGTCAATACGCCGCTCTTCAGCTTGCTTGTGTATTGAATTCTGTATGACTAGTCCATTTTGTCTAGAGCAACTCTTCGTGTGCAAATTTGTCATCAAATGTCAGGTATGTACTAGATGGAAGAGATAGCATCTGTGTAACTAAGGTCTTCGTTAAATGGAATCTCTGCATTCAGTTATATATTTTGTGTTTCTAGGGAGTCATATCTTCTTGTTGATGCCTTATGCTGCTGTAATTAAGTGAAGCGTATCTGCTGCTCAGCCTACATGCATGCCTATATCTGAATACCATTTAAAAAAAGGAAAAAAATTATTGTCATTTAAACATCCATT
The DNA here is from genome assembly GCA_036346255.1 of Ampelocalamus luodianensis. Taxonomy (NCBI): domain Eukaryota; kingdom Viridiplantae; phylum Streptophyta; class Magnoliopsida; order Poales; family Poaceae; genus Ampelocalamus; species Ampelocalamus luodianensis. Next base: position 1,449,237 of record CM070626.1, read on the forward strand.
CTGTTCAATTTCTCAAAGTCCTTGGGATAGTGCGCACCTTATATTTGCGGGCCAATTCATGAAATTAAGGAACAAGTTTCATGTAGGCTGCTATGCCGAGTGGAATATTTGGGTATGTATCAGTGGCAATGGGTTGATAACATACTCTTGCATACTTCTTTTGGATTTTGCTCTGGCTCACACAATGCATGCTTATGTTGTTGGTTATTGATCTGGCTCACTCAAGTCACATTAAAGTTATCTGTGATGTATTGTGCAATAATGTTGTGATGATTAACGCTAAATTGTTTAATACATAACATAATACTCTTCTAAATGGTAGCTGTGTTTGTGACTGTGGTATGGAAAACTTACCAGAGAATGAAGTCATGTGCCAGGAGTCGAGAGTCGACATGAAATTTGTTTTTCATTGAAAGAAGTACGTTCTGAAGTTCTCAAATTTTCGGTTTTAACCATGTAGGTATCCTAAATTTCGGGCAAGGGTGCTGAGAACCATAATTCTGCTACTCGATTTCGAAGATGAGCATCTCTCTCCATAAATGCAGGTACCTGCTGTTTTTTTTATGATTTTATTAAATGCCTTCAGTTGCTTGGCCATTTCATTGATTTGGAATTGCTTGGATAAATATGATGAACTGGAAAAGATAATGGCTTCTAGATTTAAAACGAACTGCTTGAACCACCATCGTTATCTTGTTTATCCAGAGATTTTCAAACTGCAATGCTTTTCAGTGACTAGTGATTAACGGTTGCATTGAAGTGGACCAAGGGGGTCATTTCTCTACTTCTTTTCCAGTTAATATGATTGTGAAGATGTCATGTTATTGCCATTTTCTTTATCTGACGGCTGTCTTCTTTTGTCACGTCCCCCTATCACACACCTCTTTTCCCATTCTTTTTCCACCTTTTTTGGTGCATAGGAACCTGAGGTCACGATGAATTTCCAGGCGCATAACTTATCCTAATTCTGTAATTATGCATTCACTAATTCTAAGCTACCATCAAATGGCACCATGTTAGTAGTATTCGAGACCTTGGAAGCTCTGCCCTGAACGTCACCGTAGTACAGTAGGTATAGCAGCTTTTAAGGTGCAAACTAAGGATGTCCGGTAAGAGCAAGCTCATCCATTCAAAACCAAACCTGCACAATATGACCATGGCTTCTGTAACACTGCTTCCATGACATGATCTGTCGAAAGCTGCACAAATATCAACGCAAACATCTCCCGAACCTGCCAGCCATGTTCCATTCTGACATGGGTCTTACACGAACTCCTGTTCAAGAAAATTTAGTCATCGGGACTTAAACACTGACCAGCTGCGGCAAATCGGATCTTTAAATATGTTGCTGTACTATGTGAGCACTGTGTGTAGTGTGTACGTACGGTGGTACGCCACTGGTGGCAATTAACAAAGCTGCTGTTTTTGGTTAGGGTTCAACCACGTGGTCTGCCACTGTAGTACGATAGCCTGTTCATCTCGGACATGCTCCTAATTGTGGGAGCTTAGGGAAGCAAATTGCCCACGGTGACCCACGATTGGCTCAAAGATTAATTAAGAACTCTAATCAAAAGTCTTAGTACCTGAATACTACTTTGCATTAGTCTAATGGTTATTTGGTAATATAGTAGTTATTTAAACTTGGTTTGTTGAGAGGTTCGTTGCTTACGCAGCTCACCGTGCCTGATTGGGGTGTACGGATGTGTATCTGTTTAATCCCACTCTGCTTCCAAAACCCCCTAAAATCCAATTGCAATCGAATCTTTTACTCGTAAAGATTGGGATTAATTAAGCAAAGATGCTTGGGCTAGTGTTATCAATTGGAAACTAGTCAAGCATTAGTTTAAGTTTGGGAAGGATTGGATCGGCGGCTACTAAAAATATTTGGAGCTTGAAAGTTTGAGCGGGTTTGGATATGCTTAGCCTGCATGTTGCTTAGGGACTTGGAGCCACAGCGATTGGTGGTTAGGGTTTTATGATACTTGTCTAATGCCAACTAACATGACATGAGCTGATAGCCGATCTTTTGCCTTTGCTCTTTAGCAGGGAGGATATTGTCTTAGATCTTATCTTCTTGTTCTGACAAATCTTCAAATCTTATCTTAACAATGATCTACAAGTATAATTTTTTGGGTATGATCTTGGCAGTGCTTTTCTCGAAAAGTGGGCAGGTAAAAAAAAATCCCTGTACTGTTTCATTTCTTATGTGAAAATTAGGTCCTTAGTTTGTTGTCTGCGCTTAACTTTAGTGGCTCACCGTTTTTAGGCATGTGATTGCTTCATCGTCACAATTGTAGCTTAGCTTGCTATATCTTTAGCGCCCTAGCTCAAGACTCATTTTTCTGTCTAACTTTAACCATATTTTATTGGTCACACTCACACTTTGCTTAAACTTAGTTATGACAAAGTTGGTCATGAACAAAACATGCCCTTGACCTGTTGAACTGGTTGAAAGAGTGAGGGGTAAGTGTTATGAATATTGTGTGTGTATTCATGATGTCCAATAGACAATATATAGAGAGTACAAATGAGCCACAAGACTAAACCCTAGTACAAGGGAAATACCACAAATACCCTTAACATCCACTTCAAATGTAAGGCGTATGCAATAGTATTACATTTGGAAAGGGTTAACACTACAAGAGGAAAAATCCGAAGTCTGAGTCTTGATAATGTCGTCGTAGTGTGCAGCTCTTGGAAAATATGTCGAGTATCAAAATATCTCCTCCTATCCGGGGTCGTATGACAGCCCATAAAGCACAAGGTGCAGGGGCCGAGAAAGTAGAGGCAAACGGGAGCAAAGTCGATTGCGGCAACACGACGAAGAAAATGATGAAACCGATAGGAATAGAGAGAGCTGTCAAATCAAGCCGAAGAGGAATAGATAGAAGCATAGTGACGCAGATCGAAGCCCAAGACGGCGGCGGCGCAGTGCATAAGAAGCGCAACGGAGACGCAGTGTGGAAGAAGCACGGTGGCCTTAGAAGCCCGGAGCGGCGGTTAAGAGAGAAACAACGACATCATTACGACTTCTATGATCTGTAGCGGCTCGAAGAGAAGAGCGACGGCTGCTGCTGCCATGCGAAAAGGGAAAGTAGAGCGCCACTCTCGATCCAAGAGAACAGACTGTGGTTAGCAAAGCAATCAACTGATTGACAATGAATTTTTGGACTCGCATGGCTTAGACGAACTCAAAGATAGAGTGGTACGGACTTGAATGGACGCAACGGAAGAAACGACACAAAGGAGCAGCAGAAACTAGCAACACCAGACTCTTTTTTCTTCTTCTTCTCGGTTTTGGGTTGTACCCATCGGCCTGTGTTGGGACCCAGATTTCCGAATCCGGAACCCTATGTATTTCTGCACTAGTCCCTGGATCAGTAGCTAGTGCGTACAATTTCATCTTTTATAACAAGTTCAAATCTCGATTAACATAAAAGTAACAATAGGGTACCTACCTTAAGACCATTTATTACAAAAGAGGTTAAAAGACCTTGAGTCTTACAGCAGCAAAAACAACAAAAGAGTAAACTCGAGAGGTGACCCGTCAAATTGCCCACCGGCATTCGACTGGGGGAGTGCGGCCTAGTACTCCAGATGTCCTTCGTTAAACCCGCAGGCAAAGAAGTCGTAGTCGTCCTTAGCGTCATTGTAGATTTCTGAGATTTGTTTGAGTGTAGCATGTGAGTACATAAAGTACTCCGCAAGTCTTGGAAAAAATGCATATGCATAGCTTTAACAAATGAGGCTTATATGGTTCTTTTGCACAAAGCAATATTTTAGGGTTCAACAGTTTTCATAAAGCACATTTGACAAAAATAGATTCAATAAATAAATTAATGGCATCTCTAGTGGAGGTTGTAGCTACCAACCACTAGTATGAAGGCTCTAGCTGCCAAGGTTCACCGGATAGGGCTCTAGCTACCCAACTGGCTCTAGCTGCCAAAAAACTATCCGAGAGTCCCAACTGCTCTCGGTTCCCAAAATTTACTTTTTTAATAAATCAAAACCAAAATCTACCATGTGAAAACGCACCTTGCCCGCTCTTGACCGTGGGCACGGCTATTCGAATAGTTTTACACTCTGCAGAGGTTTACAGCTTGACCCACAAGAGATAATCAGCTTATATTGTCCGCTCACATACTTCCGTAGGCGTACGACTAAGTGATTATCACAAGGCATTTACAAAACCATGCCCTAACACCAACCCGCCCGATGAGCTTGACCCTAAGTCATGGACGTCTTTTACCATCTACCCGGAGCACACCGTTGTGGGGGATAACCTGCCCGGACATGGATGTGTGTTACCATCGCTCGGAGCAAGCCTTGACGGACATGGACGTCTTTTACCATTGTCTGCACAAACCCGAAAAGAACACCTAACCACTACAACCTGCGGGCATAATGCTAGAACATGGTAAATTAGTTGACCAGATCCTTCCCATTTCGGACATATGGTTGTATGGTAAAACTCAGTTTGGATAGTCACAAGCGTCGGTCCTTAATATGACTTGGGTGGGGCTTACCACAATACAAATTCTCGTGCTCTGGCTGCACCCGCCTGATCTTACCACCCGCCCAAGTCTAAAACATGCTTTCACCATTTTATTTTATTTTTTCCAAATACTGACATTACCTAATGTCATACATTTCTCAAAAGGTTTGCATAAAAAAAAGGTAATAATGGTTTCCTCCCATAGGGCGATAAGACTGATAAGCATGTCTGAGAAAATCTACCGAGTTTAACTATTCTACAATGTTGTAATCAATATTGCGGAGTTACTATGCTAGGGTTACAAAGGCATAGGATAACAATTATCAAAGGACGACATTAACAACTTTTGGTTTAACTAACATCCTACAATTTGAACTCATCATTTTATGTGAAATAGCAATGCATAGTACTTTTAAAACTAAAAGCATAATTTAAAATTCTTAGGTACAAATGTTCAAAGGAGACTCACCTTCATCGAAGGTTGAGGTCACGGCGTCCGATTGATCCAAGTTGACGTTGGCGATGGCGGGCTCTATACGCGCAAAACGAAACAAATAAATAACGAAAATCAAATAAAATACATAAAATATAAAATAAATACTAGAAGAAATAGATTGAATTTAGATGAATTTAGGATCAAGAATAGACGAAATCGGAGTTCGTATGAGGTGGAAAGAATGTCCGAAAGTTTTGCCGGAAAAGAAATCCATGGAAAATGAGAAGAGGGAGAATATTCTAGGAATATGCTATTCTGATTTTTCTCAAGCAAGGCACTAGCAATGGTGTATGACACCTTGGGCCCATTTGCTAGTAAGACATAGGAGAACGAAAGGAAGGATCGAGTGTATGACAAGAGGGCCCAATAGACATTGACTTGAGGCAAGGAGTCAATTGAAGTAAGGTTTGCAGAACAGAGAAGGGCTCGGGCATGCACGCAGGCGGCTCTAGCGGCAGCCAACGCCGGCGAGGGAGGGCCAGGGGGAAATCGGGCAAGGGCAAAATGGAGAGGTGGGGTCCCGGGGAGGGGATGGCCGGCAAAGGCGTAGGCCGACGTGGCCGGTGGAGGCGGCGACAGCGCACCAGTGGCTGGCGACGACGGGTAGCGCACGCACGGGCACGGTGCGACCACGGGGAAGGTTGAGGGCCTCGTCACCAATCGCCCCTAGCGCACCGGTGGCTGGCGACGACGGGTAGTGCGCGCACGGGCACGGTGTGGCCACGGGGAAGGTTGAGGGCCGACCGATTTTGCTTGGGGTGACCGAGGAGACCCGACGGCGGCGACCGGCAGCAGTGTTCTCTGGTGAGGCAACCAACGAATTGATGAGGGGGATGAAGAGAGGGGTTCTGGGAACGTGATATGACATGATTGGCGCGTCAAAACACCAACCGGAGGGGCGATTGGTGACGAGGCGGCACGACCGGCGACGGGGAAGACGCGTGTAACATCCCTAACTTAGGGTTTGTATTTCAAATGTAAAATTTTGAGGAGAAATAAAAACTTTTGTTGTCTCTTCAAATCATTTGAAAGTTTCTACAATTTTCCTAGCAATTTCAATTTTAGAATTTAATTCTTGTGATTGGAAATTGTTGTTATCAGATTCTTAGCTTTCCAACTTATGATCATCCTCTGAAATTATTTTTCCTGTCATCTTGATCATCCTATCTACCTCCCTGAATTATTTCACAATTTTTAGATTTTATTTGCTATTTTAAATGGCCAAGTCAAACTAGTTGAAAATCTGGTCAAATCCTTGTACAAGCAGCTTGTGGATTTTCTAGAACAATGCAGTGCATAAAAAGCTCTGGAAAAATTATACAAGGTTGTCCTCTGTCTCTAGTAGCTACCATAAAATTTTGAAATTTTAGAGCTCAGGAGCTACCTCTAAAAATTCCCAAAACCTTCTCTGTCTTTTAAATCAAATTCCAAAGGTATCGCTCGGGCCGAACTCAACTCGGGCTCGAGTCCGACTACGCACCACTTGGCTCGGTCGCGTCAACTAAACGCATGCCCGAGTCCAATCAATCGTGACCGTCCGATGAAGATCGAACGATCCACGTTGCGGCGCAACCGACCCGTCCGAATGCATACACCAATCTCACCGCCCATTTCGGATCCAACTACGGTGCGATCTTCGATTGAGTCCAACCATCGGCTCGCACCGCCGTCGATCGGCGACTGTGGACCCTACCGCCAAGATCACCTCGTCTTCTCCGCACTCACCGAGCTCGTGGCGATCGCATGCGCGCCACGTACCTCGCCGCCGCCACCTATTTGCCCGCGTGTCCTTCTCCGAAGTGTCGCGGACCTTCATTACCTTACCGCGATCACTCACATCTCGCTTTTCCCGCTCTGTTGCTCCTCCGCCCACTTCTCGGCCGCCGGAGAAGAAGGAGAGGCGCGCCACCACCTCGTTGCCGCTTGTGCTTCCGCAACCTTCTCGCCGCCTTCCTTGTTCCTCGCGCACCCATTTTACCCATCCCAGCCTCGCATCCGGTGTATCGCCGGAGCTAGTTCGTCGCCTCGCCTCCGGTGATCTCGGCCCGCGAGCTCATTTGCGCTCGTGAGTCCTCGCCTCGCTGGTCCTCGTAATCGCAATCCCTTTCTCGAGTCCAACCGTGAGCTCCTTTCTCGCCTTGGTACATCATGGTGGGCGTGTGGGCTTTCTTCCCGCAAGACGGTGATTCGCCGCCGCAGCAATTTCGCCACCGCGAGCTCCATCGCCGCCGTGGTCGTGGGCTTATCCTTCACGAGTCAAGGCGAGTGCGCGCACCTTCCCGGCTTCGCCGTCAGTAGCGCCCTCTCCGCGCACCGCACTTTCTTCTCCGCCTCGCTCGCCGCCGCCGCCGGCATCCTCGTGGGTCCGCCACCGCTGCCGAAGTTCGTTAGGTCCTTGCGAACCGTAAGGTACCACTCTTTCGCCGTAAACCTCCCGGTTTGCAAGATCGATTCTTGCGCCGCGCCACCGCGTTCGTGTTTCGCCGGTGAACCGCGGTGAAGATTAGTTTAACCTAATCATGTCTACCTTGAGTCTCGATTTGTGGGCCTCTTTGGTTAATCACGCTTGGAAATCGTTTAATCCAACCGTTGCATTTCACTTTGTGTCACCGCCATGTGGGTCCATGTTGTCGCTAGGTTTGTGTAGCTCGTAATGCGCTTTCTCGACGGGAAGCGACTCTCGTGAGGGTGTTTTGGTTTGCACTTAGCGAGCCGAAGACGTATTCTTTGAATGCGCCTTCGGCGTCACTTTAGGCGTGCGCTTGTCTGGTCCGCGTTCGCGGCCCATTGTCGATGGTGGGGCTTCATGGCTGGCGGTAGAAAAGGATTTAATGCTTTAGTATTTACGTAATATGTTTTTCATTGTAATCGTTAATTCATTTAAACTTAGAAAATGCATAACTAATTCAATTTTTATCCAAATTGTATGAAACCAGTCTGTTAATTTTCATTTTAAGTGTACTATTTGATAAAATTAACTTCACCCATGTCTCTGTAGCAAAAATCTGTTAGCTAATAAAATGATGTCTTATGTATCTTCTAAATTAGAAAATGCATATCTCTTCCAATAATTGTCCAAATTAAATGAACCCAATTCTGTAAAATTTCATTTTCAGTATACTAACTATTAGGATAGATTTTATACACTGGTTCTGTTCATGAAAATTTGTTAAGTAATTAACTAGTGACTTGTTGTGTTTTTAGCTTAGAAAATTCATAGAAAATTGCTAATAACTTAAAATGATTGGTTCTCTGTTTCTAAAATTCTGTTATTTCATACTTAGGCTCTTGTGTGAGTTTTGGCTTGTTTGATGTTGTTGAATGTTTGAGTTTTGTCGGTGTTATTCGCTCTTATTTGCCGTTATGTTCGATCGTTAGGCTTCGATATTTGCGGCAACCCCGAGGACGATCCTCCGCACCATATTGAGCAACAAAGACGGACAAGCGCTTTGATCATGATAATCCCAAGACTTTAAATTCTAATATTTTGTTTCAAATTGTATGTATGCATTGCTTAATTTGTGTTAAAATGGATTAGTTAAATCCAGAGTCGCATATCCTGTAGACAAATATTGATCTCTACTACCCGAGCCTAGGTTATTTGTCGTGATTAGAGATCATTTGGATGATTTCTTGTCACTTAGTAGATACGATTTCATTTGCTTAGACATGCTTAGTATCGGTAGAATCAAGTGTTATCGACTTTAGTCGGTAACCTTGATCACACAAAATTTACTACAACTTTATGTTTCAAAGATTCTGCTATGTTTAATTGCAAAACTAAAAATGAAAACAAAATGATTTGGACGCTGGGCACAATGGTAAGATTGGTGTGATCTTTTGGGTGTGATCGAAAGGTGCCGGGTCAATTAAGGACCGAACATCTTGTGAGTGAATTTTTATCCAGCATTTCGCGTGCTAACCACACTAGAGTATATGGGACCTCTCTTGACCTAGTACTTTGGCGTGTATTGGCCCGGTCGCAGGAGGTCGCAGGAGGGATGGAGGTGGGAGCATGGTAGTTGTCCGAAAAGCTTTATCCCGAGTGGGTAGTTGTCTTTCGGCTTTACCATGTAAGCGTATGGGTTTCTATCCATACAAGCGGCTCGTAGTTAATACATAATATTGGAAAAAGTCTCGTAGGACTTAGCTGTGCAAAGCATACCTTCTAAGTGTGCTTTGGCTTAAAGGCGGTCCGAAGTGTGGTACAAAATGGTACACCCTCGCAGGTTAAAAACTATTCGAATAGCCTCGCCCTAGGTGATGGACACGCTTGGGTAAGCTTTTCAAGAGTTAGACTACAACATTTAAATTAAAACTTGATGGGTGGTACGAACTGGATTCGTGTTATTGTTGGGGTGACTATTGGGATAGTCACTTCTAGGTTGTTTATCTTTCGCTTTTGTTATTAATATCCGCATCTTTGTATTTCAATCTTAAAATGAATTGCAAACTTGCCTTTAAAATCAGATACCTTATTGCAAACAAAATTGGCTTTGTGCAAATAAAACATATGGCCTCCACTAAACAAGCCTGCATGTAGCCTATGAACAGTGTCCGCTAGTTCACACGTCGATCTTGCGGGTACAAAGACAATCTTTGTACTCGTGTGCTTTGCTTAATGTTTTTGTTGCAGAGGAAGAAGGTGAGCTCGTGGTCCTCACTTCGCGAGCCAGGCTGTCGCTCGTGGGTGACGACTAGTCTTGGCGGTCCGGCCGATGCCTTGTGGGTGAAGGCACACCGATTGGCTTTGTTTATAGCCATCTTATGGCACTTTTGCTTCCGCTGCTCTCTTTGTTATTTGTGTATCTTGTGGCTACCGGCCATTGTCTGTAATAACTATACTATTTGTTTATCTTCTGCTTGTAGTGTAATGTTTGGACTCTATGTTTTGAATGGAGTTGATGTCTAATTTTGTAACGAGGTGCGATATCGCTCGGGAAGTATACATATTCGAGGATCGATTTATTTGATTTGTGATGCTAGGACCGGTGGTTGGTTAAGCATTACAAGCCAAATAAACTGGGTCCTCACAAAGTTGGTATCGAGCCATTCGACCGTAGTAACTCAAGCATAGTCGTCCTTAGGATATTTTGAAAGTCTTATTTTCAAATTATAAAAAGGGTTTGTGAAAACCTAAGCATTCTCGATTTTATTCCTTATCTATCTTAGCTTTCTACTCTCATCTTACTCTAATTTAAGTTTTGAAACTTGGTTTCTCTCTTTACCTTTCAAAAGATAGTTACTACTGGTGGAATTAGTTTGAGAGAACCATGAAGTTTAATCCAACTAAAACTTGTGGGGATAATAGGGTAAGATGTAAAGGGAGTAGTTATGTGTCCGATTTTTCTTTGGTCGAACTTTATCCCGCCTTGTGTTTGTTTCTCGACTCGCTTTCATGAATTTTGGTTTTCTTGCTCTTAAATTTGTTGCTAACTTGTCTTAGTAAAACAGATGGCCGGAGAACGCGTGGCGGCCAAGCAGGTGGTCATGATGAGGAGCTTCCCCTCCTCCGACCATGGCCGAGGTGCTCGCGTGATCGAGCGAACCGCATGGACCTGACGCGCATCTTGAGGTTATTGCTAGGAATACCTCCACTCCGCCGGTGGTGGCGGCCACCGACTCGCGGGGACTTGCGAGTTCCTCCGCACGCAGCCACCGACTTTCTCCCGCCCGAGGACCCTCTCGATGCGGATGATTGGTCGCGCATGGTTGAGCGGAAGCTCAACATAGCTCGATGCCAGCGCAGACAAGGCACTCTTCGCATCCCACCGCCTGAGGGCGCAGACTTCATGGTGGGAGAACTATCTCGCCATGCGCCGCGGGCCATGTGGTCGCGTGGGAGGAGTTCCGGTCGACTTTTCGTCGGGCCCACATCCCGGATGGCACGATGAAGTGAAGAAAAAGGAGTTCCTCGCGCTCAAGCAAGGGCGCAAATGCGTGACTGAGTACCTTTACGAGTTCAATCATCCGCTCGTTATGCTCCAGGAGGTGGCCTCGAGATGAGGCTAAGCAGAGAAGTTTATGGATGGCTTGTCCGAGGAGCCGCAAGACAAGCTATCTATTGTGGACTTTTCGACTTTCGTGCCTTGGTAGATAAGGCCATTGTTGCCGAGCATAAGGCAAAGGCGCTGGCGAGTCCCGCAGCGCAAATGGGAGGCGATCGTCTACTCACACCGGCCTCACTGTTCTCGGCCGGGCCAGCAAGACTGGCCCGCTTCTTTTGCTCCACCGGCGCCGAGACCATCTCGCACCACTCTCGCCCACCGCAGTCGTGTTTCAGCCACACGCGCCGCGATCCAAGACAGAGCGGCCTCCGCAATCCGGCGCCGAGGTGACTTGTTTTCGCCGCCACAACAAGGGCCATTATGCGAATGCTCGCCCTTAGAGTGTTGCGCAGCCCTCGCCCTAATGGAGGACGCGGCGTGGAGTGGTCACCCACCGACGTAAGATTATCCGAAGACCGTGGTGCGAGCAATGGTCGAGTCAACCACCTTTCACCGAGGAGGCTCGGGAGGCGCCGATGTCGTGATTGGTACACTTCTTGTTAATTCGTCGCCCCGCAGATTATTTGATTCTCGAGCATCGATTCTTTTATTTCAAGATCATTTGCTGCTGTTAGTGGTCTTCGTTGTGTTCCTTTGGGAGTTCTTTGCTCATCCGCTCTCGGGTCGGAAATGAGAGCCGATTTACTGATGTCGGATGTTCCTATCATGGTCAAAGGAGTGGGATTTTTGGCAAATCTTATTCGCTCGGGTCAATGAGTCCGATGTGATTCTTGGCATGGATTGGTTGTCCCAACACTTGGGGCGATCGATTGTGCCAGAAGATTGTCTATCTCACCACCCTTCAAAGAAAGGTGTCGGATTTTCGCCACGGCCGGGGGCCACATCTATGTGTATTAGAGGCAAAGCCACTTTGCGCACTCATGATGTTCCCATAGTATCCGACTTTGTGGATGTCTTTCCGAAGATTTGCTCCGATGCCTCCGGCTCGAGACCGGAGTTTGTCATCGAGTTGTTGCCCTGCATCGCCCGATTTCAAGGCGCCAGATCGGATGCCTCCCAATGAGCTAGAAGAATTGAAGAAGCAGCTTGGTGAGCTCCAAGCAAAGGGTTTCATCCGTCCCATTCATCTCCTTGGGGTTGTCGGTGATCTTGTGAAGAAGAAGGACAAGACTTTGCGATGTGTGTTGATTACCGCCCTCTCAATGAAGTGACGTGAAGAACAAATATCCTCTCGCCCGCATTGATGATCTTTTGACCGCTTGTCCGGAGCTCGTGTTCTCCAAGATTGATCCGAGATCGGCTATCATCAAGTCCGGATCGTACGAGGATATTCCAAGACGGCTTTCACTACTCGTTATGGCTGCAGACGAGTACACCGTCATGTCTTCGGATTAACCAATGCTCCATTTTGTTCATGAACTTGATGAATTCAAGATTCATGGAGTTTTGGACAAATTTGTGGTGGTCTTCATTGATGATATTCTTATTTATTCCAAGATCAAGCGAGCATGCCGAGCATCCAAGATTGTTTTGGGCAAGTTATGAGCATTACGTATGCAAGTTCAAGAAATGTGAGTTCGTTGAAGGAAGTGGCATTTTGGGCCATGTTCTTTCACCGAGTAATAGTTTGTAGATCCCAAAGAAAGTCGGCCGATGTTCTATCTTGGGGCCACCAAGTCATCAACGATGTGCGGAGTTTTCTTGGTTTAGCGGGCTACTATCGCGCTTTATCGAGAACTTCTCCAAGATCGCAGTCGATGACCGAATTGCTCAAGAAGGACAAGAAGTTTGTGTGGTCCTCTCGCTGCGATGAGAGCTTTCAGAGCTCAAACAACATTGACTTCACTCCAGTCCCTACTCTTCCCGATATCCGCAAGAGCTTCGATATTTATTGCGATGCCTCTCGCCGGGACTCGGGTGTGTTCTTATGCAGAAGGCAAGGCGGTTGCCTCATGCATCCGTGCAATTGAGGCCTCATGAGCTCAACTATCCCACCCATGATTTAGAGCTTGTCGCAGAGTTCATGCACTCAAGATTTGGCGGCATTATTTGATCTGAAACCGTGAGGTGTATTCCGATCATAAGAGTTTGAAATACTTATTTACTCGGCAGATTTGAACCTCGAGCAGAGGAGATGGTTGGAATTAATCAAAGATTATGACATGGGTATTCGTGATCACCGCAAGGCCAATGTGGTTGCCGATGCACTTAGTCGAAAAGTGTATTGCAATACTTTGATGATCCAAGAGCAAAGAACCTGCGCTTCTTGCGAATCCAGCGCCTCAACTTGGGTTTGGTTGAGCATGGTTCCTTTGTCGCCTTGGTTGTGCAACCAACCTTGGTGGATCGATCAAGGCAAAGACAAAGAATCGATGATGGCGGGTAAAATCAAGCGTAACATCGTGAATGGATCACCAAGTGTTTCACGTAAGATGAGCACGTGTTGTGTGGTTTGGGCAGCGCCTTGTGGTCCCAAAGGTCCCGAGTTGCGGGATTTGATTCTTCAGAGGCCCATGATTCGCCTTTGTCCATCCATCCCGGGGCCACTAAAATGTACCAAGATCTCGCGTCGAGATTCGGTGGACTCGCATGAAGCGAGATTGCCGTGTTCGTGGCGATGTGACATATGTTGTCGCGCCAAGGCCGAGCATCGGCCCAGCAGTCTCCTCCACTCTTGCCTATACCGAGTGGAAGTGGGATTCAGAGGCATGGATTTTATCACCGGTCCGCCTGCACTTCTTGTGGAAGGATGCTATCCGGGTTGTTATCGATCGATTGACGAAGGTAACGCACTTCCCGCAAGATTTACCACTCTCGTCGATCGATTGGCGATCTCTATATCTCCCGCATTGTGAGCTTGCATGGTGTGCCACGAACGATTGTGTCGATCGTGGCTCTCTTTTCACTTCGGCTATGGCACGCTTTACGTGAAGCCATGGGGACCCGTCTTTCTTCATTTCAACCTATCATCCTCGTGATCGATGGTCGACGGAGCGCGCCAATCAGTGCTTGAAGATATGCTCGTGCTTGTGTTCTTTCCTATGGAAAGAATTGGGAGAAGTGCATACCGCTTGCCGAAGTTCTCCTACAACAACGACTTCCGAGCTAGTCTCTGCATGGCACCGCTTGAGGCTTTGTATGGACGGCGCCGCAGAACACCGTTGAACTGGTCGTAAACCGTGAAAGGCGTTCTTTGGTCCGATTCCATCAATGAGGCCGAAAGTCAAGTGCGCTTGATTCGTGAGCACTTCGCGCCGTAGCTCACCCAGCGTAAGAGCTATGCAGTCGGCGTCGCCGTGAGTTGAGTTTCAGCCCAATGACTTTGTGTATCTCAAAGTCTCACCTCTGAAGGGACATCGCTGCTTCGTGTCAAGGGCAACCGCTCCTCGATATGTCGGCCAGACGCATCATCGATGAGTGGGAGCGCGTTGCATACAAGTTAGAATTGCCACTACACTCGAAGGGTGCATGATGTTTTCCACGTGTCGCAATTGAAGAAGTGCCTCCGTATTCCGCTTGAGGAAACACCATTGGAAAATATCGATGTGCGTGAAGATCTGTCTTATCGTGAGCGCCTGCTCAGATCCTCAAGAAGTGAACGCAGACAAGGAACCGTGATCAAGTTCCTTAAAGTTCGTGGTCAAACCACTCCGAGGATGAAGCCACTTGGGAGCGGGAAGATCGCCTCCGAGCAGACATTACCGCCCTTCTTCTCCTGATGATCGTAATCTCTGGCGAGATTCCTGTATGGGGGAGATTTGTAACATCCCTAACTTAGGTTTGTATTTCAAATGTAAAATTTTGAGGAGAAATAAAACTTTTGTTGTCTCTTCAAATCATTTGAAAGTTTCTACAATTTTCCCTAGCAATTTCCAATTTTTAGAATTTAATTCTTGTGATTGGAAATTGTTGTTATCAGATTCTTAGCTTTCCAACTTATGATCATCCTCTGAAATTATTTTTCCTGTCATCTTGATCATCCTATCTACCTCCCTGAATTATTTCACAATTTTTAGATTTTATTTGCTATTTTAAATGGCCAAGTCAAACTAGTTGAAAATCTGGTCAAATCCTTGTACAGCAGCTTGTGGATTTTCTCTAGAACAATGCAGTGCATAAAAAGCTCTGGAAAAATTATACAAGGTTGTCCTCTGTCTCTAGTAGCTACCATAAAAATTTTGAAATTTTTAGAGCTCAGGAGCTACCTCTAAAAATTCCCCAAAACCTTCTCTGCCTTTTAAATCAAATTCCAAAGGTACTGCTCTCGGCCCAACCCAACTCAGCTCGAGTCCGACTCGCACCACTTGGCCTCGGCGCGCCAACTAAACGTATCGCCGAGTCCAATCAATCGTGACCGTCCGATGAAGATCGAACGATCCACGCTATGCGGCGAACCGACTGTCCGAATGCATACACCAATCTCACCGCCCATTTCGGATCCAACGGCCGGTGCGATCGCGATTGAGTCCAACCATCGGCTCGCACCGCCGCTGGCCGCCGATGTGTGGACCCTACCGTCAAGATCACCCTCGCCTTCTCCGCACTCACCGAGCTCTATTGGCGATCGATGCGCGCCACGACTCGCCGCCACCTATTTGCCCGCTGTCCTTCTCCGGTGTCGCTAGACCTTCATTACCTTACCGCGATCACTCACATCTCGCTTTTCCCCGCTCGCGTTCCTCCGCCCACTCTCGGTTTGGCCGAGAAGAAGGAGAGGCGGCGCCACCACTCGCTGCCGCTTGTGCTTCCGCAACCTTCTCGCCGCCTTCCTTGTTCCTCGCCACACCCATTTTACCCATCCCGAGCCTCGGCATCCAGTATCGCCGGAGCTAGTTCGTCGCCTCCGCCTCCGGTGATCTCGGCTCGCGAGCTCATTTGCGCTCGTGAGTCCTCGCCGGCGCTGGTCCTCGTAATCGCAATCCCTTTCTCGAGCCCAACCGTGAGCTCCTTTCTCGCCTTGGTACATCATGGCGGGCGTGGGCGCTTCTTCCCGCGCGACGGTGATTCGCCGCCGCAGCAATTTCGCCACCGCGAGCTCCATCGCCGCCGTGGTCGTGGGCTTATCCTTCCGAGTCAAGGCGGAGCTGCGCGCACCTTCCGAAGCTTCTTCGCTCAGAAGCGCCCTCTCCGCGCGCACCGCACTTTCTTCTCCGCCTCGTTCGCCGCCGCCGCCGCGGCATCCTCGTGGTCCGCGCCACCGCCGCCGAAGTTCGCTAGGTCCTGCGAACCGAAGGTACCACTCTTTCGCCTAAACCTCCCCGTTTGCAAGATCGATTCTGCGGCGCCGCCACCGCGTTCGTGCTCGCCGCGGAACCGCCGTGAAGATTAGTTTAACCCTAATCATGTCTACCTTGAGTCTCTCGATTTGTGGGCCCTCTTTGGTTAATCACGCTTGAAATCGCTTAATCCAACCGCTGCATTTCACTTTGTGTCACCGCCATGTGGGTCCATGTTGTCGCTAGGTTTGTGTAGCTCGTAATGCGTTTTCTCACGGGAAGCTTCTCGTGAGGGTGTTTTGGTTTGCACTTAGCGAGCCAAGACGATTCTTTGAATGCGCCGACGCCACTTTAGGCGGCGCTGTCGCTGGTCGGCGTTCATGCGGGCCCATTGTCGCTGGTCGGGCTTATCGGTCTGGCGGTAGAAAAAGGATTTAATGCTTTAGTATTTCAGTAATATGTTTTCTGTAATCGTTAATTCATTTAAACTTAGAAAATGCATAACTAATTCAATTTTTATCCAAATTGTATGAAACCAGTCTGTTAATTTTCATTTTAAGTGTACTATTTGATAAAATTAACTTCACCCATGTCTCTGTAGCAAAAATCTGTTAGCTAATAAAATGATGTCTTATGTATCTTCTAAATTAGAAAATGCATATCTCTTCCAATAATTGTCCAAATTAAATGAACCCAATTCTGTAAAATTTCATTTTCAGTATACTAACTATTAGGATAGATTTTATACACTGGTTCTGTTCATGAAAATTTGTTAAGTAATTAACTAGTGACTTGTTGTGTTTTTAGCTTAGAAAATTCATAGAAAATTGCTAATAACTTAAAATGATTGGTTCTCTGCTTCTAAAATTCTGTTATTTCATACTTAGGCTCTGTGTGAGTTTTGGCTTGTTTGATGTTGTTGAATGTTTGAGTTTTGTCGGTGTTATTCGCTCTTATTTGCCGTTATGTTCGATCGTTAGGCTTCGATATTTGCGGCAACCCCGAGGACGATCCTCCGCACCATATTGAGCAACAAAGCCGAGCAAAGCAGCTTGATCATGATAATCCCAAGATTTTAAATTCTAATATTTTGTTTCAATTGTATGTATGCATTGCTTAATTTGTGTTAAAATGGATTAGTTAAATCCGTAGTGCATATCCTGTAGACAAATATTGATCTCTACTACCGAGCCTAGGTTATTTGTCGTGATTAGAGATCATTGGATGATTTCTTGTCACTTAGTAGATACGATTTCACCGCTTAGACATGCTTAGTATCAGAGAATCAAGTGTTATCGACTTTAGTCAGTAACCTTGATCACACAAAATTTACTACAACTTTATGTTTCAAAGATTCTGCTATGTTTAATTGCAAAACTAAAAATGAAAACAAAAATGATTTGGACGCGCACAATGGTAAGATTGGTGTGATCTTTGGGTGTGGATCGAAAGGTGCCCGTCAATTAAGGACCGAACATCTTGTGAGTGAATTTTTATCCAGCATTTCGGCGCTAACCACACTAGAGTATATGGACCTCTCTTGACCTAGTACTTTGGCGTGTATTGGCCCGGTCGCAGGAGGTCGCAGAGGGATGGAGGTGGGAGCATGGTAGTTGTCCAAAAGCTTTATCCTGAGTGGGTAGTTGTCTTTTCGGCTTTACCATGTAAGCGTATGGGTTTCTATCCATAATGAGCTGCTCAGAGTTAATACATAATATTGGAAAAGTCTCGAGGACTTAGTGTGCAAAGATACCTTCTAAGTGTGCTTTGGCTTAAAGGCGGTCTCAAGTGGTACAAAGTGGTACACCTGCAGGTTAAAAACTATTCGAATAGCCTCGCCCTAGGTGATGGACACGCTTGGGTAAGCTTTTCAAGAGTTAGACTACAACATTTAAATTAAAACTTGATGGGTGGTACGAACTGGGATTCGTGTTATTGTTGGGGTGACTATTGGGATAGTCACTTCTAGGTTGTTTATCTTTCGCTTTTGTTATTAATATCCAGATCAGATTTCAATCTTAAAATGAATTGCAAACTTGCCTTTAAAATCAGATACCTTATTGCAAACAAAAATTGGCTTTGTGCAAATAAAACATATGGCCTCCACTAAACAAGCTCGCATGTAGCCTATGAACAGTCCGCTAGTTCACACGTCGGCCTTGCGGGTACAAAGACAATCTTTGTACTCAGTGCTTTGCTTAATGTTTTTGTTGCGGAGGAAGAAGGTGAGCCTCGTGTCCTCACTTACGTGAGTCAGGCCGCCGTGGGTGACGACTAGTCTTGGCGGTCCTGGCCGATGCCTTGTGGGTGAAGGCACACCGATTGGCTTTGTTTATAGCCATCTTATGGCACTTTTGCTTCACCGCTCTCTTTTGTTATTTGTGTATCTTGTGGCCACGGCCATTGTCCGTAATAACTATACTATTTGTTTATCTTCCGCTTGTAGTGTAATGTTTGGACTCTATGTTTTGAATGGAGTTGATGTCTAATTTTGTAACGAGGTGCGATATCGCTTCTCGAAGTATACATATCTCGAGATCGATTTATTTGATTTGTGATGCTAGGACCAGGTGGTTGGTTAAGCATTACAAGCCAAATAAACTGGGGTCCTCACAACGCGGACGCGACGCGTGGTGGAGCACTGGGGCAAAGGGGAAAATGGAGAGGAAGAGAATGAGGGGAAGGAAGGGGTAGAGTGAGGCCAGCGTGCTCCTTTTATAGGCGACGACGGGAGGATCGGGGCGGCATTGGCGAGTGCATGCAATGCGCTCGGTGCGGGGGTGCGAGGCATGGGATGGGCGCACGCAGGAGCAGCGGTGCCTGGTGCGGGGCAGGCGTAGGTCATACGCGGGATTCGCGGCGCCGGACAGGGGATGGTGCGGCAACGCTCAGCATGGGGTGCTGCGGGAGACAAAGGCATGGGCGAATTTGGGATGTTACAGCCTGTTTAATAAAAGAATGCAGGATGCACATGGAGGATTAGGGATTCCCCTCCCCAATTCTCCACCATTTGCGGCGTGTGCGCGAAAAGCGCGGAGCCAACGGCGTGGGGACGCGAGCTGCAGGCCGGCGGCACGGTGAGGTCGTCACAGAGGCGCAACGCGGCGGCGGCAACAAGCTCGACCTCCAGGCGACGTTGGGCAGAGCTGGCGTGGATCTAGGCCGGGGAAGAGCGACGGCAACAATCTCACCAGATCCGACGAGGAGGAGGCCCGAGGAGGGTGAAGGCCAGCAGATTGTGGCAGCGCCGACGCCTGCAGACAGTACCGTCAAGGTAGTGAAAAAGACTGGGCGACGCAGCCGCTGTGAGATGTGGCGGATCAAGGATGCGACAAGTCGGCATGTGACCTTCTCGAAGCGGCAGAGCAGCCTCCTCAAGAAGGTGTTCGAGCTGTTGGTGCTCTGTGACGTCGAGGTCGCACTCATCATCTTCTCCTTTGCCTTCGTCTGATCGATCTTGGATTGGCGGCGCGGTAGGAGCCCGATCCGCGGCGGCGACGGGGAGGACCAGACGGCACTTGGAGCAGAGAAGGAACCCGCCTCTTCCTCGAGCCGTCTTCGATTCGGTCATCGTCGTCCTGTGCGTGCGACCATGGCCACCGAGGCAAAGCTCGCGAAGGATATCGCGGGTCTGGATCTGGACGAGGAGATGACACAACATGAGCTCCTCGACATCCTTCACGCGACGATGAGGACGCGGCGACCGGCGATGTTTGAAGACGAAGATGACGCTGCTGCTACGCCAAATAACTACAACTAAAAGGAGGCCACCCCGGGAGTGGAGATTGCTCCTCTCGGGAGCGGGGACGGGGGCATCGGAGGACAAGCGGAGGCTAGGAGATGGCGGCGGTGGCAGCAAACCCTAACCCTAATCTTTGCTCTGATATCATGTTATGAACATTGTATGTGTATTCATGAGATCTAATGAATATATATACGGTACAAAGAGGACACAAAACTAAACCCTAGTTAAAAAAATATCACAAATACCCTAAACAAAGTGATCCACTCCTCATCGCTCAATACTACTGCTCATGCGGCTTTTCTTAGTACAGTGTTGCTGTTCATGAGACGCATTAATTCAATCAAGTGGGTGTGCATCCTGAAAATTTGATTGCACGCATCACACTTCGACTTATTTGGCCTCATCTGGGTCAGTCGAATAGTGATTAGGTCTGCATTATCGTTGTCTGTTTCTTAAAACAGCAAGTTCGTCTTAAACTGATGGAACCGCCTGGCAGGGAGAGCAGTAAACAGCTCCGAAAAATTACAGTGGTTGATTTTTCCCGAGTACTGTATTATTTATTAGACTATTTTATAGAAAGATATAATAGACACGCAGACACTTATCACCACAGCAGCTGTCTTAATTCTTGAATAGTTCGGTCTCATGAGTCACTAATAACACCTGTCAGAAATTTATATGAAAAGACAAAACGGTCAGAACTGATAAGACTGATCGTTCAGTAGCAACCTTGATGGGCTAAAGTTCAACAGTTGTTGCAGTAGTCCATAATCTTTCCATGCTGTATCATGTTCCTAAACTATTTTTTCTCTCGGGGAAAATATCTTTGCTGAACCTGATTTAGTAATGAAGGGAATTATTTAACTTCTGAATTCACAGAGAAAAGATGGGTGATATTTTAGTTAATTTTTCCAATAAAAAAAATCGCAGGCGGCAAGTTGAGCTGAACTATGGTAGAATGCGTCAAATTTCAAATTTGGTAGTTCAAACACAGTAAGCATCAATTTTTCCCTTCCGTAATGGCATGTGGAAAAGGAGGTCAGTTCCTCTCTAATTGGCACATTGGTCGCAAATCAAGCTTAGGCCTACCACATGTTGCAAATCCTGCCTGTGAAGAGGCAAACTAGATGTGGTAGCATTTAGGGGCAATGAAGTAAAAATGTGAAGCGTCGCCTCCTTGTTGCTACGCTGCTGTTAATTGCAACTATGTTCAATAAAAACACCTGCCTTCATTTCTAGTTACTGCACATTACAAGTTACATTTAGTTGATTCCACTGTTCACATCAATGTACTATCTTGGCTAGAGTAGTTACTGGTTGGTGGTTGCTGTTTAGCTATGACAATTGTACGCAGCAATGCTTGAATAAAAATTGTACACTGATTAAAGGCCAACAAAGGTGTCATATTGGTACTGCCTTTACTTAGTCAATAGTACGTAGTAGGCATCTCCCAAGACCTTAGTAGAAACTAGGAAATCTGGTTACACCAGATATTTCTTATGTTCTTTAGTTTCAACTTGTTCGACCAAACTCTCCAAATTTAGAAATTGACCCCTGAAGAGAAGTGCACCAAAAGAAAACCAGTTTTGCTGGATTCATCTAAAAGTGCAGTGACTAACAAGAACACAAAATCTTGTGATGCTAACTTTCTCATCCTTATCTGCCTTTTCTGTTTTGCAATTTTCTTGGAGGGCATTCATTACATCCTTATCTGCCTCTCTTGCCTTGCAGCACGGGCCTCACAATTTCATGAAGCAAAATCCTTGTAATCTCTGACTTCTGGAAGTAGATGGGAAACAGGCCATGTGATTGACCAGCACGCCCGAAGACTCCACCCTCCAGACTTCAACTCCAGTCCTCCATTAAAGGAATCAGGTTTGGGAAATGACTCTTCAACTTAATGGCAGTAATGCGATGCATCTAGAGTAAAGTACAATTTTAAGCTTAGACACCACAACAGGCAAGTACACCACCAATTGAATGGCGAATAAACGCACAAGAATGAGCACTTGAATGCTTAAAGCAACTCCAAGTTTCTTTGATGGTAGATCACAGAGAGAAAAAACTCACATCCAAGCATATTTTCCAGTATATTCTAGCCAGCAAGTTAATCCAGGCTTTCTCCTTCAGAATATTCTAGCCACATTCATATTGGTTGATGTTCTCTAGTCATCAAGAAAGCTCAAGTACTTCATATCATTATGATCATTAGTTCATGTTGGTTTTTAAGCTCCAATTACACGAGAATGCTGCGTTAAAAGGAAGGAGAGGGAGATCCGAAGATCAAAAATCTAATCTTCAGCAAGTCGACAAAAAATGTAATGGTGAGAGGTCAAATAATGAGAGCAAATTGTAGATCATCATCCCAACTGAACCCAGAAGGCCTCAACTAGAAACAGAAGGAATCAAATAGAACCAAGCAAGAATCATGAACCAAAGAAGATGAGGTGACTGCAAGAAATAAAGGGCAAGGCTAAGAGAGAAGATATGGGATAAATATCGGAGAGAGCCCTCACTTCCCTTGTTTAATCCCTCCTCTCTCGGACGTATAAAAATAATGAGGTGGGGATTAAAGCAAATCAAATGTTTGTGGTGTGGAGCCTTGTCTCCTCCCATGGCTACTGCTGCTGCTGCTGCTGCTGGGATTGTTGTTGTTGCTCCTGCGGCTGCCTGCTGCTGCTGTGCTTGTTGTTGTGCATCCAGACCCTGAGCACCTGGCGCCGCACGCCGACCTGCGCGCAGAACTGCTCGACCAGTGCCTCGTCCTGCTTCTGCATCCGCCACCCCACCCGCTCTGCGAACGCCAGCATCTGCTCCTTCTGCTCTGGCGTGAACTTGGTCCGGAACCGCTTCCGCCGCACCTGCCCGCCCTGCGCCGTCGCGTGAGCCGAGGGCGGGCCCCGCTCCTCGCTGGACGACTCGGTCGTCGTGCCGCTGGGCGTGTGGTGGTGGTACGGGAACGGCGGCGCGTGCGGGTGGCCGGCGGCGTAGGGGTGGGGCCGCGGCAGGAGCAGCGGGACGCGCGGTGCGGGGGCCGGGAGGAGGAGGCGGCGCTGCCCGTCGTCCTTGCGGTGGAAGCTGCGGTGGCAGCCGCAGGCGGCGCACCTGAGTGCGCCGTCGTCCCCGGGGCCGGTCCCGGGCATGAACTCCCCGCAGCCGTCCACGACGTGCCCGCCCTGCGCCGCCGCGTGGTTGCGCAGGCACTCGCGGTACCTCACCTCGGGCGGCGCCGCGCCCGCCCCGTTCCCCGAGGAGGACGGCGTGGGCGTCCTGGGGAGGACGGCGGCGCACGCGAGCGGCGGCGTGGAGCCGATGCCCATCTCGTCGACGGGTTCCTGGCCCCTGAATTCCATCAGGACATGCCTGGCCGGGCCGCGAGGGGACGCAACGCACGCGCGCGCGGGCGAGCCCTTGAGAGCGACCTCACAGGCTCACAACACAAGGGTGCTTTAGCTTGCTGGTATACTGCCTCACTAGCTAGTGCCTAGTGCCTAGTGGTAGTGGAGTATCTACCTCTCGCTGCTGGTGCAGCGACGACTGGTGCGGTGTGGTTGGCTTTTGTGTTTTTGTGCGGAGCGAGAGAGAGAGAGAGAGAGAGAGAGAGAGTCAAGCGGTGAGTGATGGTGGTGGCCGTGGTGGTGGGGGATGGGTGACTGACGAGGAGTAGTGGGCTTTTGGGAGACACTGTTTCCGGTCTGGTTTGGTTCCGAAATGGCGCTTTTGTTTCCTACCGGCGGGACGGACGGGCGGACGGGGGTGTTTGTGCGGTGGAGCAACCGACAGCGGCAGGCGTCAGTGTCGCTCCTCCCACGCCCTGCAGCCCGGTCTCAGCTTTCGCTTATCGACCGGCGGTGACCTCCGCTGCTGTAGCGATGCGACGGCTTTGCCCTGCACGGTCGTCTGTGGGCCGTCGGATCGACATGGTGAACAGGAGACAGCTCCTATCAGGCACCTAATTGGCTAATTGCAGACATGTCCACGTGAGATGGACTGGTCTTACCCAGGGTTTTTTTTTGGTCGACAAAGAGATATAAATGGAAACCTAGTGAATCGGTATATTATAGGAACATCTTATAATTTATGGTAAAATTTGATATATACCATTGAGAAAGTTGCAACTTCCAAATATATCATCTAGTTTTCTAAAATTCAAAATTTGACATTCCAGTTTCTTCCTCCTTTTGAAATTTGCTATTATCACCACTTTTCTTACATTTTCTTTTCTTTTCCTTTCTCCTATTTTTCATCAATTCGCTACTGAACTACCGATTGTGCCCTCATCTTTCCAACTCCATCCCATGTGAACATGAATCCCCATCACATTGAAGGCATGCCCAGATTGAGATTTTTTTTAAAAAAAAAATATTATTATTTTTAAAGATATTTACAAAAATAAATAGTCGTTTAAAAAAATTACAAAAATGTGTCCTGTCGCTGATTCAAGCGGCGGCGTGAACCTATCGCTAGATTCAAACGGCGACAGGAACTCGCCACTCACTGGCGGCGGCTAGCTATCGCCGATTCAGCGGCGGCGGGAAGTTGGCGATTTCTATCGCCATTTGAATGGCGATAGGGCGATAGTTGAGCTGGCGATAGGTTCGCCGCCGCTCAATCAAGCATGTATGCGCACTATAAAATCTCGAAAAATCAATCCGAATTCATTTTAATTCCGTAAAAAAACAAGAGAGAGTTGAGAGAAGAAATTGCGGCAAAGCCCGCCGGTTCGTCGCGGTGGAGAGAGATTGATAGAGCATCGGTTCGATCGATCATCTTGTGTTGCGTAAATTTTTTCAAATCGTATGTTACGCCCAAACCTTGTAGGTTAGCAAACGACAATAGCGACATAGAGTTGAGTAGGTTAGATACATGTAGTCGAACTCAGAGTACATATTTTGAGTTGTGTAGCGACATAGAATTGCGACTATAGCGACATAGAATTGAGTAGGTCACATAAATTTAGTCGAATCATGCAAGTACATATTTTGAGTTGTGTAGCGACATAGAAATGCGACAATAGCGACATAGAATCGAGTGGGTTACATAAATGTAGTCGAACTGTGTAGTACATATTTTGAGTTGGACATAGAATTGCGACAATAGCGACATAGAATTGAGTATGACGCTGGTTGACCGCTGTAGTAACATAATTAATGCACGATACATTTTTGAATTGTGAGAAAAACATGGAGTAGCTGGTAGGTCTAAAAAACAATGAGAATATTTGTACGCAGTTATTATTTTGTTAGTACGCTGTTATTAGTTGTGTTAGTGCGCGGTCAATATCTTGTTAGTGTCGAAAACACCGTTTAACTAGAAAAGTAGCATGACATGTATTACATTTGTAAAGAAAATTCGTAGTTGCTACATAGGCTATGTAAAGATGCATGAAAAAAATATGAACTTTCTCTGTCGCATTTTGGTATGGCGACACGCAGTCAAGACGAGTTGCTTGACCCGATGATTGACCAGCGTCACCGTAGCGCCTCAAGATGCGTGCCCCGAGGGCGGGCGAGTTTGGGGCGTTTGCCACGCACCCCATCGGGCATGGAGGCCGCACCGAGACCGGATTCGAGGTACGTGAAGTTCGACCTTGATGCACTCAATCGCGATCCGCTTATGTAGCGTTGACTCATGTTTGTTCTTAATCGCTTCGACGAGGTTGAGAGCGGCAGCCTCCTTCCACTAGCGAGGATGGTGGAGGCGACGCCGAGGACGACCAGACCACCGCGTGCGGCCGTGCGTCAGGCGGTTTCCATACGACCGCCTCCCGACGGCTGGTTGACCGGAGGCCGAGACCCATACGCTCCATCTCCGTGCGGGAGATGACACCGACGCCGCAGATGTGAGCTACCCGACCGGGTTGCCCGCGCAGCGCTCCGATGGTGGCGCACGACGTCCCCGCCACGTGGCGCACGGACCTCCTAGCCAGGTTCCGCGATATCTTGCCGCCACGACGCAGACGCGGAGTTCAAGAGCCCGCACGTGCCCACGCCCGGTGGATCCGCCGATTCACGTAAATGTTTTCCTAACTATTTTTCTCTCGTAACAATTCGTTTGTGAACCCTGCTGACGTTTACGTGTCTTCTTGCAGCCCAAGCGTATGGCTGAGGACGCAGGGCCCGTCGCTGTTACGAGACACTTTGAGGCCTACCTGCTGTGGTTGTTCGGGTGGGTGATGTTCCTGAGCTCCCACGGCGACAGCGTGGACAAGCACTACATCCGGTACGCGCATGAGGTGGCGAAGTCACCGATCGAGCGGATCCCGCAAGACGCTGCGTGGGTCCGGCCGTCTTTGCGGCGCGACGATCTGCGCGGCGCGCGCGTGCGGCGTTGGCGTGGCGGCTCCATCATCTCGGGATGCCCGCCTCATCGTAGCTGTGGTCGTTGGAGCGTTTCCAGATCGGACGACCACAGGTGGACTTGACAGCGTACGGGGACAGCTTGTACGTCCCGCAGGACGACCTGGACCGGCCGACCATGGACACTTTGTGGTGCCGCCGACGAGTTAGTTTCGTAATCATTTATTATTTTCATTTTGCAATCATTATTTTCGTGTGCTTAGTTTGCAGTATTGTATTGCACAGGTCAACTTCACGCCGATCACCTCGCAGGGCTCCTACCCGGAGTACGTTGCGATGTTCGATCAGCTGACAGATGACCGCGTCATCCGACCCCCGCTGATGGCGACAAGGTGATCGCGCGCCTCAACGGCCGGTTTGCGCGCACGCGAGACTACTTGTACTGGTACACGCGGAGTGCCTTGGTGCACGACATCTTCGTGGAGGAGTACCAGATACAGCGGGTCATGCGCCAGTTCGGTCTGCGACAGGAGGTCTCAGCCCCTTGGGGGTGAGGCGGGTGTCGGCGCACATACACGCGTAAGTTCACTATTGACTTTTATGTCCGTACAATATGTGTTACATCGCAACCAAATATTTTTCTTGCCGTCCACAGGTACACTAGGAAGGGAGTTCGTGGCACGATGTCACGGTCTGACAGATGGCCCTTGGTGGGCGGTTGAGTGCCGCGCACGAGACCCTCGTCGAGGTTGGGGACGAGGCTTACGACCCCGAGACGTACGAGCACTACATGGAGTGGTACTCAGCTCGGACGAGGCTCCGTTGCGTTCGGGTCGTGGTTGACCCTGCTCGACATGTGACCGCGACGTCGGACACGTACCCCACCCAGCCGGACTTCGCTTTCCACCGCAGCGTATGTACTCAATATTACATATTTCATATTTAATTTGACATACTTACGTATACAACTTGTTGATTAACTGTGCAGGTGGATCTTCACCGGGAGGTCGTCTAGATGGTAGACTCGCAAAGACATGGCAATGTCGGGAGATCGAGGGCTCGCACAGATCGGGGAGGCGATAAGACACGGAGTGCGGACCGCGACTGGTCGCACGCCGACCGACCCGGTGGACCGAGCAGTCCGAGGACGAGGGGTCAGCCGAGGTGGTAGGACACAGCCTCCTGCTCCGCACGTGGCGAGCTTGTCGGCGTGGCAGGGTGGGGGGAGCACCTCCGGACATGTGGGAGGTGAGTTCGACACGCTGACATCGCTTCTTCATTTCATTTCGAACGTCATAAGTTTGTAACGACGATCTTTCATTACTGGTCCTCGCCCACCCGTACGCGGGCCAGGACTATGCCGCATCGTTCGAGCACATCTTTGGGCCAACAGGTAAGTTCTGTTTGCTTGCGTAACGTACTTTTAGTCATGACTATGTTTGTAACCTAATTCTTCGCAGGAACGGCTTGGGAGGACGATGCATTCTCGGCCGACGATGCAGACCTATCGGCACCCATCGAGGACTTCTTCAGGGATCGAGTGGCCTAATAAGAGGGTACTACAGCGAGCATTCTTCGCGTTTGGTCCATGCATCAATGCATTCCGGAACTGTCGTTCAATCTTGTGTATCGATGGCACATTCCTGACTGGCAGGTACAAGGGCCAGATACTGACCGCAATAGCGACGGACGGAAACAATCAAGTTCTTCTTGTAGCATTCGTTTTCGTTGAAAGCGAGAACATAGATAGCTGGCTGTGGTTCCTGAAGAATGTGAGGATTTCTGTTGTATAGGACCGTCCCAACGTATGCCTCATACATGACCGGCACGCGGGTCTGCTGCGTGCAATAACACAGCTACAGCGAGGAGAGAACGTTCCACTTCCATGGTCGGATCTACAGAGCAGGTGGTGCATGAGGCACTTGGGTGCAAACTTCTATAAGCAGTTCCGCAACAAGAACTTGATGAACATGTTCAAGCGTCTGTGCAACCAGAACCAGCAGCGTAAGTTCGACACACTTTGGAAGATTCTGGACGACCGGACCCAAACCCACAGAAGGGAGGCATCAAGAAGGGCCGCCCTAAGCGCCGACCAGGCCCCCCAAGCATTTCCACAGCTACCCACAGACGCTCCTAGTGTCACGAGGAAGACAGGGGCACAGGTCAAATGCTTCTCAGACTGGATTGAGCACGAGCCTAAGGAGAAGTGGTCGCTGCTGCATGACACGGGTGGTACTCGATATGGTATCATGACAACCAACCTATTGAGGTCTACAACTGGGTCATGCGCGGCGCCAGGTGCCTCCCTTTGGTTGGTATTGTGGAGGCAATTCTCCGCGGTACCACAAACTACTTTGTTAACAGATGCAGCAATGCGTCGCTCACCATGACAAATGACAGAGTACTCTACTCCGCCATGATCACCGCATACATGGAGGAGAAGAGTAAGAAGGGTGAGATGCACCGGGCATTCAAGATGGGCACGAGGGAGCTTCGCTTCGAGATAATGTGCAGGGATAAAGGGCGTCGCGGGACTAACCGCGAGAGGATCACCCATGAGTGCACGCTACGCCGCGATAGTTGCGTATGCACTTGTAACAAGCCCCTTCTTCTGCATAGGCCCTGCTCCCATGTCATGACCGCCTGTTCGACGGTGGCGCAGCATCCCGGTCAGTACCTCTCTCACTATTTCACCAAGGAGGCGGTGATGCAAACATGGAGTGGAGAGATGTATGGTTACGCCGTTGTTGGCCATTTCACTGGCCATCCATCCTGGGAGCAACTAATCTGGGCCGCGGACATTGGTAGGCTCAAGGGAAAGGTTGGTCGGTGACAGGTACGACGCATCAGGAACGATATGGACGAGGCAGAAGCCGGACGTCGCACGAAGAAGTGCTCCATTTGCAGGGAGTCTGGGCACACCTTCAAGACATGCCCCACGCGAAATACTCAGGACTAAGGAGGCATCGGCATTCCGGACGTCACCACGGGGACCTCATCCGGTGCCCCGACTAGAGGCAGTCCACATGGGAGACGTTGACGTCGCGACCACGACAAAAATATTATTATCAATGTTGTCAATTATCATTTTAGTTAAGTGTTATGACGTTCTTCTACAAGTTCTGTAATATCAGAGTGTATGAATTCCCGAGCGAATGACAATATCACTTATCTTCCTTTTTACGAATCGTTCATACCTCAAACGTCCTCGCTAAATTCTCGAAAATTAACCGTAGTAGAACAACATACGATGATGATAAAATGTTATTACGAGTCTAACAGATTTTGTACCGTTTTAAATTTATGAAAATCACAAACTGCCTAAGTGAAATAGGGAAAATCAAAAGCGGCTGGGAATGAATCGCGATTCAATCGGCGATAGGTCTGTCGCCGATTCAGCTGGCGATCGATCCTGTCGCGATTGAAGCTGGCGATAAGTTCTGTCGCCGATTGAGCGAGCGCAGATACATTTTTGTAATTTTTTTAAACGACTATTTATTTTTGTAAATATCTTTAAAAATAATATTATTTTAAAAAAAAATCCCCAGATTGAATCGAGCTAAGAGCACAGCACAGGCGCTGGCCCCTCCCCCGTGCTCCCGGCCGTCCTGCCCCCGCCGTCGGCCGCCGCATCCCTGCCGTGCCTCCCCCTGCTCCTGGCCGTGCCAACCCCTAGCACTCAAGACCGACAGCGCCTCCCGCGAGCACCCCGCCAGTTCCGCCCCCCAGTCGTGCATCCCCTAGCTCCGCTCCGGTCACTCCACACCTCCCCCGAGCAAGCTCCATGTGAGTTCAGGCCCGTCTGCCCCGAGCTCCTCATCGGTCCCGCCCCCAGCCGACCACCGCCTCTCCATGCCCACCCCCGGTCGCCGCTTTGGTCAAGCAGAAGCAACAACAGACGATCAGAAGCAGCAGATAAAAATTCGCTTGTTGGAAAACACGAAAATGTGATGTCAAATTTCAGTGTGTTTTGCAATGTGATTGTTATGACATGTAGACAAATGTATTCTGCAATGTGATGTCAAATTTCAGTGATTTGTGCAATGTGATTGTTGTGACATGTAGACAAATGTATTGTGCAATGTGATGTCAAATTTCAGTGTTTTGTGCAATGTGATTGTTGTGTCAAATTTCAGTGTTTTGTGCAATGTGATTGTTGTGATCAAGACAACAAACACTGAAATGTGATGTCAAATCCTAGGAAAGTTGCCGCTTCAAGATACTTGTGAATGGTATCAGTTCCAATGTACTTGTGAATGGTACCAGTTCCTAAGTAATTGATCAATCGACCCTTCCAAGTACTTGTGAATGGTATCAGTTCCAAAGTGCACTTGAGAATGATGAGTAGCTTCAGAAGGTGAATAGTATCAGTTCCCAAGTGCACTTTGTTTTCAGGCGCTTGTGAATAGTATCAGGTATATGCTCTCAGGTGTATCTGTGTATGTTTTCCGGTGCTTGTGACATATTAAGATTATTCTGTGAATGAAATGAGTGAATTCTGCTTGTACTTTAATAGTATCAGGTCCTTGTACTTGCTTGAATGCTGCTGCTACTTACTCAATTGGAAACTGAAAAAAGATGAAAAAAGGAGATGCTTGATGCTGACAATGCCTGAAGGCATTTCACAAACATTTAGTTCACAATCACCTGATACTCTGTTACCAACCTGATACCAGTCATACCTTTCCATTCAACAATGACTAACAACTTACAAAGATGCTTAGATTGGTACAAGCAGCATGTACAAGAAGACCTTACAGAATCTTGTAGCTGACAACCATCCCACTTTGCATTGCTCATGTAAATTTTCAGGCAGGCATCATTGCGTGGAAGTCTCATGAACTTGCATTGTATTTCAAGCTCAAAAATGTATACTAGCTGGTACAATGCAGTGCTACTCATCTAAAATTACATTGTAGTTCGTTTTCTGAAATTTGCTGGTACAATGCAGTGCTACTCATTTTCAGTGTCAGCATGCATATCCACTAAAACCAGCATGCTATTTATACTGACAGTTCATCCAGATGGAGGATTCTGCTACAATTCCAGACAACATTGTACTACATAATTGCGATTCTTCCATTTCTCACAGGCGGGCAAGCTCCGAGACGCGGCTGAGGGCGGGCCTAGAGACGAAGGGGCTTGGAGCTCGCTCGGGGCGGCTGATTGCGGGGAGGTGGCGCCGGTTGGAAGATGCGGCGGCCTGCTGGAGGGGCTTGGAGCTCCCTCGGGGGCGGCCGACTGGGTGGTTGGGCGAGGACCAAGGGAGGTAGGGTTGGGATACGGCGGCCGGCGGGGAGGGGGGTAGGACCGAAGGGGAGCACGAGTGAGGCGGCGCCGTCTCACCAGGGCAGCAAGCGGTTGTGCCCTAGTTCATCGCGTTGCCGTTCACTAATGGATGCTTGTTGCTGGATCAGAACAGGTAAAAGGGATGGAGTTGGAAAGATGAGGGGGCACAATCGGTAGTTCAGTAGGGAATTGATGGAAAATGGGAGAAAAGAAAAAAATGAAAGAAAAATGGTGATAATGGCAAATTTCAAAGAAGGAAGAAATTAGAGTGGCAAATTTCAAATTTTATAAAACTGGATGACATATTTCAAAGTGGCAATTTTCTCGGTAGCATATATCAAATTTTGCCATAATTTATAATTTTGGTGGGATGGTATCATTTCTTTTTTTTATTAGGCTAATGCTTATAAGAGATGAGACGGTGAGACCAACTCATTTTATTCATCAAACCAAATAAGTAGGTTATGTTCGGAGTTAGAATCAGAAAATCAATCCATCGTACCGTCATACAGACCAAATAAATAGGTTATGTTCGGAGTTAGCAATTCATTGCCCCGTCATACAAACCAAACACCCCATGCATGTGCAAATAAGAGAATTGAAAACACACAAAAAAAATATGAGATGAGGTGTTTCGAACACAGGAATGGGATAAACACAGAAATCTTGGTAAGAAAGCGTAAAATAGAATGCTCTTACTCAATTTGTGCTCAAATTATGGACACTTGGAGCTACATAGCTTGATTTGCCTCGGTCTTCGCCAAGGAAAGGAAAAAAAAAAGATATAGGTGGATGTTTTAACCTATGGTTTTCCTATGAAATCAATGGCAAAGGAAAATTTCCTTCATTTTTCTTATGTCTCGATCCTCCGTTCCAAAGGGATGAGTGCCAAATCCTATAGGAATTGAAATCATCCGTTTTCCCTACAAACCAAAGATGGCCTGAATTTTGTATGGGGATATGGAATATTGGGTGCTAGGACTAGGAGCCACAGCTTCAAGGAAATAACAGCTTGACTTTAAAGGTTGGCTCGCTTGGCGCGTGAGCTTATTCAAATCATATTTCAGAGCTCAAACCTAGATTTCAATTAAGCTTAGGCTTGAGTAAACTTGAATAACATGTGTACATTATAATCTATATTAAGATCATTTTTCCCTCGTTAACAAGAGGTATCCCATCCTTTTGACAAAGAAACTCAAACTGTTTTGAGTGAATTGCATATTTGCTATTGTCGTTTTCGGAATTTGCACATTTGCCACTCCAAGGATATTTTTTTTAGATAATAGAAGAGAAAATCTCTCCCGACCTCTGCATCAAAGATGCACACAGCCCAACACTCCAAGGACATAATCGATCTTGTTGTGCTCACGACTCAGGAGACCAAACAATAGAAGCTCCGGCTCCGACGATCCAAGTGGGCTCTCCGAAGCTGGTGAGGTTTGGGGAACGAGTGAAATAGTATATTCGTATATCGACACATGGAGAATTTATAGTACAGGCAAGGTGCGACAGTACCGGGGCAAAAAGGTCATTTCGCCCCTGCTAGTGCCCACGTGTTGTTCTGCGTCGCTGTCGGGTGGCGCATGCCAAGCTTAGCCCTGGGCACGGTTCATCGGACCGGGACAGATCCTACGATCACGGGGGCTGGTGGTGCTGGATCCAACGGCAGGTGGATGGGGTCTTTCGTGGCTCTCCACCGCACGGCCGAAGCGTAGTACGGTGGGGCCACCCCAACGATGGTGTCACTTTTCGTTTTTTTGGCGCCAAAGGGATTAACCAAGTGCAAATGACCATCATGCCCTTCGCAAAGAAAATAAGAAAGGAAAGACTTTGAGTGAGGCCAAAGGTTGCACAGTTGTGTATACCACGGTGAAAGTGTGACATTTGCGGAGGATACTGGAAATCGATGGCTTTGGTTAATGCCGCACTTTATGTTGTCATACAGCCAAATTTTCCACAGAGAAATGACAGCAAGCGAAGACAGCGACTTGGGGTCCCAAAGGCCGTAGCAATGTCGAGCCCCCAGTCCTCTCCTTCCATCCAACTCGTTTGCACACTTCTCGTGAGTTCTTGGCTGGCATGGCACTATTGCCTAGCCCGTTCAAATGCCGGGTTGAGCTGGACTTCGGGCCGGGTGCTTAGACCTGTTCAAATACCGGATCAAGCTGGGCTTTGGGCCGAGCTTTTTAGCAGGTCCGAGCCCGGCCTGAAAATCGAATTTTCGGTTCAAAGGTATTATTTTAATCATTTTTTGAATAAAAACTAATATTTAATTCATTTCTAGCATTAAATAAATATATTTTGCTTTTTTAAATTGTTTTTACCGGGATTTGGGCAGTGGCTTCTTTCGGTGGCTTTCAGTCCCAAGCTTTGGCGGGGCGATGTCGGGCTCGGCCGCCAACCATGAACAGTCTCATTGTTGCAGTGTAATACCAAATTTCGCCCCCTCTCAGTCGTAATATAAAAAATAGCACCACGAAGCTGCTGGCAGCCAACATGTAGCTAGGTTAGGTCCTCAGAGGGACAGACTCCACCTCCATTGTACCCCAGGGGACTGGACTTCCCTCCGCGCGCCACGTGCCAAATCTGGTCCCTTGGGGGTCGGATCTAGTGCGTCCGTGTCCCTGGGGCTGGAGCACCCTAGTTCGTGCCCCTGGGGGCTGGAGCACCCTAGTTCGTGCCCCTGGGGGATGGGGCACGGTGATGGCGAGTGAAGTGCCCATGGGGCACGGTTTCACCATGCCATGGCCCTCGGGGTCGGACCCCCTCCCCCCCCCAACCGGGAGGTGTTTTATGATTTCATGTTAATCTCGTGTGTTTTATGGTTTATGATTTCATGTGAATCTCGGGCATTGCAGTCGTCTCCAGAATCGATGTACTCCGATAATACATACTAATGTATACAAATATAATACAACATAAACGCACAACATCTATACAATGTAATTACACACGAGCTACAATATGATTCACTCGTCTGAGTCACTCTCTGCTCGCTGCGTTTGCGTGTGCGTCCTGTTCTTGGGTTGAGCATGTCCCGTGGGATACGTGAACCGGTGCGGAGAGCGCGTATCAGTTCGGAGGGCGTACGGAGACCGTTGAGTGGGAAGAGGTGCTTCAGCAAGCTGACTCTGGCCCAACTGAATCTGTCCAACGTCAATGTCGTCCAGCTGAGTCATACCAAACTGGCTACCACTTGCCGCCATATCCGTAATGAACGAATCAAGAAATCCACCCTCAAAGACACGCCCCCCAGGTACGATGTATGAACGGCCCTCGGTGCGGAGAAGCTATAGCCTTGACTGTACGATGTACCAGCGACCCTGAAGGAGCTCTGGCCTGGTACGGTACTCTGTACTAACGTACTAGTCAAGGTTCTACTGAGCGTAGAACAAGGGTGGACACCCTGGGTGGTACGCTCCAAATCTTGGCGCCGTGTACTATTCCCTGGCAGTAGCTGAGGTGGCCGCCTCCTCATCGGTTAGTTTGTCGTCACCCCCACGCTCAATTGAAGACTGCAAGTTGGAATGATATTAGGTGAAATAAATTATCAGAACCTAAGCTAAACATCATGTGCCTCCCCAATGTGTTGTGCGTATGGCCGCCGGTCTGAGTAGGCCGTGTGGACGTTGATCACAGAAGTGATGCATCCCGACGGATGTGTGGCTGGAAGACGGATGTTAGCACAACCTTAGGCATAATAAATAATTAGGACATAAATTAAACACTCTTTAATCAGCACAACCTTCTCTCTGTACTAATACGGTCCTAAGCACTACTCTAAACACTCTTTAATCGACAGCGAAATCGGAACTCGCTCGCTCGCTCAATTCTCTCTGTCTCTCTACACCGAGCGCGAAACGAGAATGAATTCAGGAATGAGAGCAAGAGCGAGAGCGATGTCAGTTTTATAGCCTCCCGAATGCATTTTCCACCGATCGCGAAGCGACGGGACAAAATCGGATTCCCTCCCACGGGCTGTGTTCTTTGCATGCATGCGGAGGCAGTAACATGATGGAGGTGATGGATGGGACAGGGGAGGAAATCCCATGTTGAGCGCGATGGGAGGGAGGGAATCCCACGCGGAGGACTAGACCATGCCCTAGGAGCACTTTGCATGGTGAAACCATGCCCTAGGGACACTTCACTTGTCATCACCGTGACCCTGGGCACGGACTACGGTGCTCCGGCCCCCAGGGGCACGAACACACTAGGTACAACCCCATGGGACCGGATTTAGCACGTAGTGTGCGCGGGAAGTTTGAACCCCTAGGGCACAGTGGAGGTGGAGTCTGGCCCCTGGGGACCAGACTTGGCTACGTGTCGGCCGTCGGCAGCTTCGTGGTGCTATTTTTTGCATTACGATCAGGGAGCTAAATTTGGCAATGCACCCGGCAGTAGTGCCATATCAGCCAAAAACTCCACTTCTCATCCATATCTCCGTTTCCAACCACCAGCACCGACCGGCCCCTCAGCACCACCGTATCGTGCTTCGAAGACCACTATAACCTTTTTGACGAGTAGCTTCTCTCTCGCTACATCACGGCACAGTTCCCTCGATGTTGTCTTCGGCACCACACCACTCTCGTCCAAGACGACCCGGCCAACCCTCACACCCTCCTCTTGCCACACAACTTGCCTTATGCCCTCACAGACCCTTGTGATCACTGCAGCTTCCCCATGTGCAGCTCTGCAACGACGACCACGTGCGAAGGTGACGACGCCGGTGAGGTGAAAGATGCGATGCAGTCGCCTCTCAGGCGACCCGGCATGCAGCCGAAACCCGTCATCTCAATGTAGTGTCTGTGCACCCGACGCTAGCCGCCATCAAGCACTATGACGTCGACGCTCCGGCCAATGATGTATAGATACCACTCTGCTCCCTTGACCACGCCACGTTCGCCCATGCACGAAGCACGAGCCGTGCCCTCCCTGGTATTGCCACAGATCAGTTATTAACGTACCTATACCCGTGGACACAACTCACACGAGCACCTGGATACACACACCAATACATGGTGGAAGAGAACAAAAAATGTACACACACTAGAAAGAAGGCCACATGAGATTTTGGTATTTCATTACAACTTCCTAGCGAGAGCTTTTCTACCTTCTCTATTCTCACATCAAACACATCTAATTACACGTCTTTTTAAGAACTGCCAAATAAACTTACTTACCAAGCAAATAACTAAATATAGAAAGCCTAACAAAGGAAACAAACTAATTTAATCTGATGTTGATTGCATTAGGATCCTAACGCTCTATTACTTGGTAAGTCTAGATTACTTTCCAACAATCTCTCCCCTAATTCACACTTGCCTTCTAGTTGATGACTTTATACTCATCGCATAATCTAAACTACCAGCTACGCCTCCAGATGAAGCGGTTTACAAGCAAACTAAACGGACATAGTTGCGTGCATGAACTCAACTCAACTAGTACACGTCCATCTACATACAGGGACTCTAACTCGACTAACATGCAAAAAATACTAAGACGATAACCTTTTAATCTTATTATTCTTACTTCAGCATCAGAGCAACGCCGGTTCATCTTCAGCATCTACCTTAATTAAATGTGCCTCGCTTTCTCCTTCCTCGGCTTATGCATTTGGAAGTGAAGTGTCGGTAGTCCTGACAATTGTAGTAGTGAACCTTTGTCTTGTCGAACCTGCGGTTCTTCTTGCCAAAGTTGTTGGCGCCCTCCTTGTTCTTGGCCTTGGAATCCCACTCGGCACGAGTGAGCAGTAGGTGCTCATCTTTCTCGTCACGCCGTCGTCCCTTCATACGTTTCTCGTACGCCTTCAGACGCCCAACCACCTCCATAACCGTCATCGCCTTGATATCATCAAATTACTCGATGGTGAAGACGATCTGCAGGAATTTGTCGGGGACAACACAAAGAAACTTCTTCACGATGGTGCACTCATCCATCTTGTCTTTGAGGACACGAATCTCGTTGACGACAGCATGATGGTCGTCAGCTTCATGCAAAGTCGTTGATGGACTCGTCTCCTTCATGTACATCACCTTGAACTCACTCTTCAGGGTTTGTGCTCGCGCCTCCTTGACGCGAACAGTACCAACGTGCATCTTCTTTAGGGTGTCCCAAGCCTCCTTGATTGTTTCCTTTTCGACCAAGACTATCATCAATGTCCTCGGGTATGGCTTGGAATATGGCGGCGAGAGCCATCTGGTCCTTGCGCTCGTCGACCAGCTCCTTGCCCTCCATCACTGCCCACACCCCTTGTGCGCGCATGAACACCTTCATCTTCACCTCCCAAGAGTCATAGTCAGTCTCAGTGAGCATTGGGTATTGGAGGGTCACCCTATCCCTCCGTCGCCCGATGCCTTGGACGCCGCCGTGTTGAAGGTGTCGCCACTGCTGACAGACTTGAGTGGGGACGACATCTGCTTCGACATGACGTGCTACACCTCGTGCTGTGATACCAAATATTGGCACAGATCAAGTATTCATGCACATGAACCTGTGGACACAACTCACACAAGCACATAGATACACACACACACACCAATTTATAGTGGAAGGGAACAAAAAACGCACAAACACTAGAAGGAAGAAGACCTGAGGAGAATATTTTGGTGCTTCGCTACAACTTCCTAGTGAGAACTTTTATGCCTTCTCTATTTTTGCATAAAACACATCCTTTTAAGGACTGCCTAATCAACTTGCTAACCAAACCAACAACTAAATATGAAAAGTCTAATAAAGGAAACAAACTAATTTGATCCAATGCTAATTGCATTATGATCCTAACGCCTGTTGAAAATAATCTTGACAAACTTTGTATCTGCATATTTACTTTGGTCGTTTGCATGTAGTGATCGTGTTGTATAGGTCTTTGCATAGTAGTAGTGTGTGGCACCAAAAGAAGTGCACGGCAATACGTGTGATACGTTGAGCCGGAGTGCATGCTGAGCCGTGAGATGCGATCAGACGGAGGCACCAATATCTACAATGTGCAAAGGACAACAGCATGAGTAGTCGTAGCTACAACAGTCGTGGTCGTAGAAGCCAGAGCGATCGAGCTACGATGGTCGTAAAATCTTAGTGATCGAACTCGATGGTCGTAAGGTACTATAGCGATCGAACTACGGTGGTCGTGAGAATCAGAGCGATCGAGCTCTGATGTCGGCGCCCACAGTGGTCGTAGAGCTGCAGAGGTTGTAGCGCCAGAATGCAGCGGCAGTCTAAGTCAATAAGATTGGAAAAGTCTTTTGGATCGTGAGAGATTTCAGGAGATCGTGGTATTAGAATATGTCCTAGTGGAGTTAGTGTGTGCGTGGAGTACATGCATGAGGCTTATTTAAGCCATGTAATTCCTGTTAAGTAAGTGAGATAAGCAGTTGAAGTAATAGAGATTGAGTGATTCAATCCCAAGAAGTTTCTTCTCTGTGAGTGCTTGTCTCCCTCCGTGTGTGTGTACCCAGAGAGACGAGAGAGGATTGAGTGATTCAATCCTAACAATTGGTATCAGAGCCTGAGTTCTCGGTTCGGTATATGCCCAAGTACCTTTCGCTTCAACAAGATGTCTACCACCGAGCTAACGGCGGCAACGACGGCAATGGCGACGCAATTGACAAGGGAGGGAGACATTTCTCTCCAGTACCCGATGCTTAACTCCTCCAACTACTCCACCTGGGCGATCAAGATGGAGGCTTGCATGGAGGCGCAGGACATCTGGGAGGCGATCGAATCGGCGGCCGGAGTGGTCGTGGAAAGGAGGAAGGACAAGATGGCACTTGCGTGTATTTTTTAGGCCATTCCCGAAGACGTGCTCCACAAGGTTGCCAAGAAGAAGACAGCCAAGGAGGCATGGGAGAGCTTGAAGACGAGGTATCTCGACGTCGATCGAGTAAAGAAGGCGCGGGTGCAGACCTTGAAAAGCGAATTCGAGGCCCTGTGCATGAAGCAAAGCGACTCCATCGATGATTTTGCTGGCAAGATCAGTGGACTAGTGAGCAAGTTCAGTGGTCTTGATGCCACCCTGGAGGATATCGCACTTGTGAAGAAGTTGCTTGATGCGGTTCCTGACAAGTTTTTGCAGGTTGTTGCTGCAATTGAGCAATTCTCGGACGTGGATACTATGCCATTTGAGGAGGCGATTGGCCGCCTCAAAGCATACGAGGAGCGGATCCGCAAACGCGAGAATGGGGACGAGGAGCATCTGCTTCTCACCAAGGCCGAGTGGGAGACTCGGTCGTCGAAGCGAGAAGGCAAGGGCTCCGGTAGCACTAGCAGTGGTGGTGGTCGAAGAAAGTTCATCAAAACCAAGATGATGTGCTATAACTGCCAAGAGCTTGGTTACTTCGCATACGAGTGCCCTGAGAAAGGAAAGGAGGAGAAATCACTACTCTGTGAAGTTCAGAGTAATGATGAGCCAGCTCCTCTTCTGTGAAGACTCGTGAAGAGTGGTCAGTCAAGATTAGGGGGGAAAATATTGGAAATAATCTTGACAAACTTTGTATCTGTATATTTACTTTGGTTGTTTGCATGTAGTGATTGTGTTGTATAGGTCTTTGCATAGTAGTAGTGTGTGGCACCAGAAGAAGCGCACGACAATACGTTGAGTCGGAGTGCATGCTGAGCCGTGAGATGTGGTCGGACGGATGCGCCAATATCTACAATGTGCAAAGGACATCAGCATGAGTAGTCGTAGCTACAGCAGTTGTGGGCGTAGAAATATTGTAGCAGTCGGAGCTACGGTGGGCATAAAGGCACTGTAGCAGTTGGAGCTACAGTAATTATAAGAGTACTGTAGCAGTCAAAGCTACAGTGCCAAAAGCGCCCGCAGTGATCGTGGAGCTGCAGAGGTTGTAGCGTCCGAATGCAGCGACAGTCTAAGTCAATAAGATTGGCTAAGTCTTTTGGATCGTGGAGAGATTCCAGGAGATCATGGCATTAGAATAGGTCCTAGTGGAGTTAGTGGGTGCATGGAGTACATGCATGAGGCTTATTTAAGCCGTGTAATTCCTGTTAAGTAAGTGAGATAAGCAGTTGAATTAACAGAGATTTAGTGATTCAATCCCAAGAAGTTTCTTCTCTGTGAGTGCTTGTCTCCCTCCGTGTGTACCCATAGAGATGGGAGAGGATTGCGTGATTCAATCCCAACCAGAGAAAGGATTGAGTGATTCAATCTAACAACGCTTTGTTACTTGGCAAGTGATTACTTTCCAACACCCGGCACCCTCGCGCAGAACACCTCCCGGCTCGCTGACGGGTGGCCGTGGTACCCCGACGCGTTGCTCGGCAAGGACACCCATATCTCCCCCCTCCACGCCGTCTCCCACCTGTTCGCCTGTCTCCTCGTCCACCACGATGTTCTCGATCTCCGGTCCCTCGTCGGCCATGGACGAGAGAGCCTGGCCGACGGCAGGAGTTTCTTGTACGACGGGAGGCCCAAGCACCGGCTCCGCCACGCGGTGAACACGAACGTGCAGTTCTCGGCGAGGCTGTAGGACGTCGACATGGACGTGGCATGCAGCCCGTCGCGGCGGAACTCCTCGACGAACTCGTCGACGCACGACTTGTAGATTGGCTCGTTTATCAGGATCAGGTTCCGCAGGCTCCCGAGCTCAAGCGACTGCCGCCGTCCGTGCGCCGAGCGGCCGCGTCTGAGCACTAGCGGCAGGGCGAACGACGGCACGGGCGTGCATGTGCTGATGTGCATGTCGCCTGGAACTCGGCGATGAGCTCGAGCCAGAGGCGTGGGCGTCGGACGAAGGCGTCGGGGGAGGCCAGCATGCACGTGGCACCGGCGACGACGGTGAGGAGGAACATGAGGCCGCAGTCGTGGTACTGCGGCAGCTATGACACGACGACGCTGCCAGGGTGCCGGTCGTAGGCCTTCCTCGCGGCCCGCACGTTGTCTGCCACCGAGCCCGCAGTGATCACCACGGGCTTCGGCACGCCCGTCGCGCCGGAGGTGTACTGGATCAGGTACGTGTTGTCCGCCCGACAGCCCATGTATCCCGCCACGCCCGGCCCAATAGCGCTTCCTTGCTCCAGCTCGTCGACGGACAGCCAGTGCAGGCTCCTCAGCATGGCAGCGAGCCGGTCGGACGCTCCGGCGACGGCAGACGACCTCATGACGGCGTCGATGTAGCATGCGTCGGCCACGGCCGCCCTCGGCCTCGTCTGCGACATGGCGCGCAGAAGGTGAGCGTGCGCCGGGCCGGACCTGGGCGGGTCGGGTGGTATGACGGGCACCGCCGTGAGCCCCGCGCGCTGGCACGCGAAGAGGAGCTTGACGAGGCGAGCACGAGGACGGTGTCAGCTCGGCGGAGGGCTCCGAGGAGGTTGGACGCCATGCATTCGACCGCGGAGTCCAGCTTGGAGTATGTCAGTGCAGTGTACGACATGGAGCAGGCGGCCGTGTCGTCGTCGGCCCAGGCGAAGGCTGGTTTGGCGCCGAACGCCGGCAGCTTGGCCCATACGGGGAGGTTCTGGTCCACCACCGGCTGGTCGGGGTAGCACGGGCCGTAGTTTTCGGTGGACATGGCCGTGTTGCTTGCTTGCTTCAGTCGATCGCTAGCTAGCAATATATTGAATCTTTCTGTACGTGGTCACTCAGTAACAACTCGTGCAGTTCTATTTATAGAGCTGGTCGACGACAACAAAATCCGTGTAAATCCCGTTCTCTGCTACAGAATGACGGATATTGCAAAAGTGCACTTCTTTGATCACTTGTTTGCAATTTTAGACAGGCTGATGTGCAAAGCGCTAACGCTAACGCTAACGCTAACGCTAACGCTAACGGTGCAATCTTCTGCAAAATATGTTTTCGACGTGGATGAAAGCAGAGTACTGATTGACACTACAGAAGGATATCAATCTCTGTTCATGCCAAAACAAATTCGCAGATTGCATGTGAATTCGTGCCATTAGGTGCCGTATGAATCCGCTGATGCCGATGCAATGAGAGAATAATGGAGGGAAGCCTGACGACGACGGCGGCACATTGCTGTTTGGTCTGCAAGAACATACAAAAGACAGCAATGGTGGATAAGGAGTTGCTCACAGGCCGGCGGCCGGCGGCCACAACCAGTATAATGGCCTCAAGGAGAAGAAGAAAGCTACCACGACCAGGTGATGGATCGCCCTGCCCATTTCTGCGACTGCAAATACAGTGAAAATGTACTAGCTAAGTATTTCTCAAAAGGCACCTTCTCAAAATGTACTAGCTGAAAACGTGACAACGTTGAACACATTGATGTTGCAATAACGGCACGCCCTTTATTTACATTATACTCCAAGTTAGCAGCTGCTTTTACAGTATGCCTGAATCGCCTGCTCTATATTAGAAAATCACAGAAGAGGCGGAGAGACAAAGATACTCCCATTTCTAGCGTGCCAGCACCACAACAGATACTTTCCTTGCATCATATGACTGTGGAACAAATGTTAGGCAAAAGGTCAGCTGTTCTCATGCAGACAAAAGAACTTAGCCTTTTTCTGAAATTCTGATCTTATCTCCACCCTTGTTAACTGTCAGGGTGCATCACACAGTACATTGAAATGTTCTTTCTTTTTTTATGGCACAATGACCATGATGGTATCTAAAGCAACTTAGTCTTAGTCATTGAACACTAAACATCATATTTTTAATTTAATCACACAACCTATGTTAGCTTATCCTCACAAAAATCGCAGCATCAATACATTGAGAGATCAAACAGCATATCTTGGTCTCAGCAAGGCTACACTGAATAAAATGCGGTAATGAAAACTGCATCAAGAGTTATGGGAATTGAAGCATTCGGCAAAGGAAATTTGGAACAGAAACCCCAAAACCCCAAAAATAAATATTTCAATTCCCGTAATTTTTCCTCTTTTAGAATACATATATACTGAATTACTGATGCCAATTGCACAACCAGCTTGGATGATGGGTTTTCAAAGGTTGTTGTGCATATGCTGGTGGCATTATTCAAAATTGTTAATTCAGAGCAACTATGGCATTATTCAACTAATCATAACCCACACGTTTCTATGGCAAAGGATTCAACTAAATTCTTGCCAATATTCTTTTCCTCCTATCAATACTAGCTCGCAAGAAAATACCAAACCATTTATGATCTCCAAATACAAACATACTTTACCAAGTCTAAAGATCCAACTACAGCATACATTGTTAGCTCAACACAATTTTGTAAATGCTCCAATGGGCAACATTACATAGGCGCAAACAATGATAACATTTTTCTCACTAAGTAATCAACATTGGAATGCTAGTAAATGCCCCTCTAAATGAATTTATTTTAGACAAACTACAAGCATGGCACAACTCCAAAGCGGGGATTCTTACATACTACAAATGATTTTTACATGATCTAAAGAATGGCCAGCCCCTGATCTCCACAAACTCTGAACACAGATGAACGACACAAAGCCAATTGATTGATTAAATAGTTTCCCCCAGATCCTCATTTCCAATGCTACCATCCCGCCTTCTCCGCCAACACAGAACAACGGTACACAAAGCAAGCAACAGATTCATGGAGTAACCATCCATCTAATATCAAGAGCTAATGAGCATAACTGCAGAATTGATACCAAATTCACCCCATCCCTGGAAGCATCTGAAGTGGATCGATCATTTGGATGACACTCGGTTGCTGCTGATGCTGTTGCTGCTGGAGCATGAGCTCCTCACCAGGCCCAGGCAGTGCAGGCAGCCCTACAGGGATGGCTGGTGCCGGCTGTGGCGCCTTGGACTCAATGAGCCGCCACATGTACCACGCCCCGACGGAGCGGTACGGTCGCCACCCCTCACATAGCTTCTCCATCTGCGACGGCCGCGGCACGTCCTCCAGGCCGTACAGCAGCTGCACGCCCTTCCGCACCCCAAGGTCAGCAGCGGGGAGCACATCGGGGCG
Organism: Ampelocalamus luodianensis; assembly: GCA_036346255.1. Taxonomy (NCBI): domain Eukaryota; kingdom Viridiplantae; phylum Streptophyta; class Magnoliopsida; order Poales; family Poaceae; genus Ampelocalamus; species Ampelocalamus luodianensis. Next base: position 1,493,687 of record CM070626.1, read on the forward strand.
CGCTAGGGAGAAAATCATGAACATGTGGACGCTCCAGGCGCCAATGCCCTTGACCATGGTGAGCATGGCGGCGAGGGATCGGTCGTCCATGTTGACGATGGCGGCATCAGAGAGGATACCGGAGGCATACTTGCGGGCCAGGTCATGGAGGTAGGAGGCCTTACGCGGGGAGACGCCGATCTGGCGGAGCTCCTGCGGGGTGAGGGCGAGGACGGCGTCCGGGAGCACGTTGGGCTCGCCGCCGAGGATCGAGAGGAAGCGGGAGTAGACGGAGGCGGCGGCCTTGAAGGCGAGCTGCTGGTAGAGGATGGATCGGACGAGGGAGTGGAATGGGCGGTGCGGACAGTGGAAGGCCGGGGGCTCGTGGGCGTCGATGACGGTGGCGAGGGCGGGGTCGGCGGCGCGCAGGTGGCGGATGGCGGCGGCCACCTCGCCGTCGGCGGAGAGGGGGCGACCCAGGACGGACAGCGTCAGGCGGGGCTTCTTGGATGGGTTGGAGCCGGCGGCATCCGAGGAGTGGGGCTTCTTGGAGCGCGAGGCGGCGGTCACGCGGGATGTGGAGGCGGCGGCGGCGGCGGCGGCGGGCGTCGCGGCGGAGGCGGGAGGCGATGGGGAGAGGGATTGAGACTGGGAGAGGGAGTGCTCGCCCATGGAGGAGGTGGGTCTTGACTTCTTTGGGTGATTCGGGCCGGGGGGTTGCGATTTGGGGGGCGTTTGTGGTATTTTGGATCTGGACTTTAGGTGCCGTGGATTTCTTTTCGCTTCGGTGAGGAAGATTTTGGGAGTTACTTATTCCAGCCGTCGTGCCGTTCAAAATGCAAGATTTAGAAAGTGTTCTTCATTTGGAAAAAATATATATGGCACAGCAAAATTTTCGAATCGCTGATCTGTCATTATAAAATGACATCTCCTTTTCATGCCACCGCATTTAGCTGTCTTTACTCTTGTTCGCCATTGTTGATCAGTCAAGTCAGCGCGCGAAGTGGTTGCGCAAATACCATTTTGCCCCTATCGTCTTCTTCTTCCTTCTTTTCCTGGAGGCGGAGCACGACAAAGAAGTGGAGGAAGTGGACGGCAAGGTGGGGAGGCGGGCGTAGCTAGAGGTGCACAAGTATGTGGAGGTGGCGCAGCGGTCAAGTGGGATGAATGAGAGTAGGAGGTGGTGATAGGGGAGGACGAAGAGAAGTGGGAGGAGGAAGGGGAGGTAGGAGGGTGCGAGAGGAGGAGGTGGTACGCGAGGAGCGGGCCCGGCGATGCAAGGCTCGAGTGGGAGGCCACGATGCAGAGTACACGTGAGTGGTAGGCGGCCTCGGTACGTAGGTACCGACCAATTCCACACACTAAAGGTGCTCCATAGTGTGGGGTGCCTACATAGGAGCTAAGAAATGTCACATCATACATGCGCTAACTCGACATTTTCTCTTCCAATGTTTAGTACCTCCCTCTCTTTCCAGGTTGGGGCCTACCACAGCATAAAAAATTGAACCCCCTCCCCTTCTTCCGCCTCCCCATGATTCCCCACCTTTGCACACTTTCCTTTTCGATGCTGCCACCATATGCACCCTCCGCCCCTTCTCTCTCCGCGCTGGCCTAACCCTCTGCACGCGGTCACCCTTGCCTACTCCGCGCGCTTGCCTCCCCCGCTTGGATTTGAATGCGGATATGAAGGCGGCAACCACATAGCTCCCTCCTCCTAAATCTGGTGACACGACTGCCTCGATCCAACAGCGACACGGCTACGTTGATACGCCGTCAGCGGCGACGCATGCAGTCCTTGTTGGTGACGACTGCTTCAGGCACCAGCCAAGGTGAAACCGCCCTTTCTTCATGACGACGGTGGGCATGGCTTCCACAAGCTCGATCGGCAACTTCCTTGAGCTCGATCATGCGGTGGCGGTGGCCCCGTGGCTTCTTCCAGCTCGATATGGAGACGACACCGACCAGACCAATGGTGCAGGCGACAATGACCAAGGAGGCCTCTCCCTCCCCCGTGGGCAACATTGGGTCCATGCAACAATATTTTCCTTGGTGTCGGTACCAGACGTGGTACCAATACCTAGCTTGGAAGCTGTCCAAGTTTTGGTTCTAACATGTGGTACTGGTACCAAGGGGAGAAAGAAGCTCTTGGTACTTGCTAAAAACCAACACCGAAAATGCTAGGGGTGAACAAATTTGGTCTACCCGGTTTCCCATGCATCTAGAGTAGAAACATTTTTGAATCACTATGGGCGTGTTTGAAACGGCTCCGGCTTTGGTTTTTCGCAGCCACTTTTCCCAAAGCTGCTTCGCGTTACAACATGCTGAAGCTGAAAGCAAGCCACAGGGAGCTTCCCTGGCTTCCCGTAACCCCCATTATGCATTTACCCCCCCCCCCGAAGTTGGGGGTAAAATACCCGCCGTTTGCCACTGAATAAAATCCCCAAACCCAGCCCTCCCCCCGCTCGCACAGTCCTGCCCGCCTCCCTCCTTCCCTCCTCCTGAGCATCGCCTGCCCGCCTCTCTCCTTCCCACGCGGGCACTGCCCTCCCCTCCTTCCTTTGGCAATGCCGCCCTCCTCCGCCCACGTCATCGCCTCACGCCTCCTCCCTCTGCCCTGGCCAGATTTGGCACCCACGTGCGCGCCGCCCTCCTCCTCCCTCCTCCGGCGACACCGTCCTTGTCCTTCCTCCTTCACCCGCGCCACCGCCTCCCTCCTCCTACATTGGCCCCGGCCAGATCTGGATCTGGCGCATTCGCTCGCCTTCAGCTCCCTCCCTCAAATGTAGGGATGGCAACGGGGTCATTCCCCGTCGGGGAGTAGTGGAACATCCCCATCCCCGAGAGAAGAAAAATTTCCCGTCCCCATCCCCGTCCTCGGATGCTATTCTCCCCCCGTCCCCGTCCTCATCGGGTTATCGGGGCCCCACAGGGACCCATACCCAAAAATTAGATCCCGAAAGAAGAGAAAATAAGATCCATAATGTTATAAAAATATGTATGAACATTGGCATGCAATGCTAAAATGATAATATTTTTTGATTAATTAGCATTTCGAAAGTAAAATATACAAAAGAGATTATCGAGCTATCGCCTTATCGGGTTGTGCAGTAGTAGGCTAGTGGCCTACATGTCTTATCGGGGGTCCATGCGGGTAGCGGGGATGGAGAGTAGGAGAATGACCCCATCCCCGCTTCACCCGATGGGGAATTGTATTTGCATATTAGTATTCCCGTGGGAGGAGAAATAGACACATCCCCGTCCCCTAATGGGTGAATTCCCTGTCGGGAAATGGGGAATGGGGCCCATTGTCATCCCTACTCAAACGTGCCGTCGGCCTTCGGGTTGGATCCCACCGTCGGCCTCTACCTCGACCCCATCGTCGGCCTCCTCCATCGACCCCGCCGCCGAACCCCTCTCCCGCCGACGATAGCCCAAACCCTAGCCGTCTCACCTCTTTTTTCCCTCTTTTTTCTAGTGTAAATATATTATTTTGTAATAATTGTTTATTTTATTAATTATTCATTGTAGTGATTATTCACTGTAATAATTATTTTTAATAATTACTTATTATCATAATTGTTTATAATAATTATTTGTTATAATAATTGTCTTTAATTACGTTGATTGTCGTTAATAGTGGTATATTGCTTTAATTGGGGTATGTTGTCGTTAATTGTTGTTACATGCGAACAATTACGGTAGTCATCGTTCATTGCAGTCAATTGTGTTAATCGTTGTTAATTGCGGTAGTTGACATCAATTGCATTAATTGTCGTCAATTGCGTTTAGCGTCGTTAATTATCATCAGTTATCGTTAGTTCTCGTTAAATGTTGTTAATTGTGTTAAACAACATCAAACAAAGCCGTTACTATCCTCAAAGGCATTTCAGACATTTTTTATCTCGAAAGTCGCAACGACTTACCTAAAGCGATCGACAAACACTAAACCTCTTCACCCAGAAAGCGCTTTTAGGAAAGCCACGATCGCAGAGCTTTCGGTTGGGCTAAAGACTCTGGGCGAGCAATTTTGGTGAAGAGGTTTTGTGTTTGGCTGTCTAGCTTTTAAGTAGGATGACTGAAGCTTCCAAGTTGGAAAATATTTGAAATACCCCTGAGGCAAATGATGACTTGTTTGATGCCGTTTAATGACAAATAAAGACAATTGATGGCAACTAACGATAATTGACAGCAATTAACGATAATTAACAATAATTGACGACAACTAACGATAATTAACGATAATTGCACACAATACAATGATTGCATAAATAATTCATTTTTATCAGGAAAATAGTAAAAATAAAGGAAAATAAACAATATCAGAAAAAAGAAAATGGCGGCGGGCGGGCGGAGGCGCCGAGGGAGGAGGGAGGGCGGCGGGAGGAGGGGGAAGGAGGAGGGGTGGTTTGTTCAGTGGCAAATAACGGGTAATTACGTCCGAACTCGATGGGCAAACTCGTAAGTTCATCACGTCGAAGCCGTGGGAAGTTGTCTCTGAACGACTTCCGGCTTTCGTACGTTGTAAATGACTTCAACTTTGAGAAAAACTGTCCATTTGATACGGCTTCCGACTTTTTCGAACGAAAAACTAAAACTGAAGTTACGCCAAACAGGCCCACGTCATTTCTCGTCAACGAGAGTGTTCAAAATATTGTAGGCAGATGGTAGCAGATTTCCTCTGGAACCCCCTGGGCCCAGCAATTGATCCACAAAAGTTGCCCTAGATACAGGGATCAAAGGCCAGCCGCCAGCCTAATTTATCTCTCATCACATATTGAGCTACCGGACATCTGCACAACATACAGTAACTTTCAGTTGAGTTATGTTTTGAGTTCACATATGACATGCCCTCCGCTGTCCAAAGTTGCAGATGCTTCGCATATTAACATCCCAAAATATATAAAAACACACACTTCCTTTTCTCCAATCAAACATTGGATGATCACATCACATTCCTGGAGGAAATGCGCAATTTAATCTAAAATTGCCGGTGTTCGAATAGGCAGATCAGAGAATGAGATCCCACGGGAGAGCGGTGCCAAAACAGTCGTAGCAGTTTTTAAAAGCGTATAATGATATTTTAGTGTTTAGTCTGAATGAATCCATTTCTTCAGATACAACGTAGATATGTTTGAAACTTTGAATAGTCAGACTCCGAAACTATTTCAAATATAGGATTTGCTATTTCTAAGTCGTCTGATTTTTTTTGAAAATTTAAGTTAATTTTTGTGACCATTAAATTTATATAGAGATTAATATACTATGTGATTAGACGTTGATTCAATAAATAAAAAATACAATTTATACTTCAAAAATTATCTTACAAATAAACAATCCTTCAAATATTTAGAAGCACAAAAGGCGGAGGAGTGTCTGTCTGTCTCTCCTCTTATGTCCAGCTCATCAGATTTCCTTACAAAGAGAAATGGCAAGAGAAGGAGAAATGGCAAGAGAAAAGCCAGAGGACCATTCGCTCTCTTGTCTTTCCCTCCCCAATCAAACTTGGTGAGAGAGAGAGAGAGGGAATCGCATCCACGCAGCAGCGGAGCGAGGAAGCAAATCCGATCCACACCGGAAGGCAGCGCGGCGGCGCGATGAGCTTCAGGGAGGAGAGCGGCAGCGAGGATGGCGGGCGGTCGTCGTCGGCGTCGGACCTGCGGAAGCCGTTCCTGCACACGGGGAGCTGGTACAAGATGTCGGCGGCGGCGGGGATGGGCTCGCGGCAGGCCAGCCTCATGGAGCGCCTCGGCTCCTCCGCCTACTCCCTCCGCGACGGCTCCGTCTCCGCCGTGCTCTGCACGCTCATCGTCGCGCTCGGCCCCATCCAGTTCGGCTTCACCTGCGGCTACTCCTCACCCACCCAGGACGCCATCATCTCCGACCTCGGGCTCTCCCTCTCCGAGGTGAGGTGTCCGGCCGCTTCCTCAATTGTCTCGCCGTTTCTGAATGGTGCATCGCCTATCATGCTTAGCTTAACGTTGTTTGGATTTGCTTTGCTTTGCTTCTCTTCTCGCGCTGCAGTTCTCGGTGTTCGGGTCGCTGTCGAACGTCGGGGCGATGCTGGGCGCCATCGCCAGCGGGCAGATCGCCGAGTACATCGGCCGCAAGGGGGTGAGACTTTTATGTCCCTCTGTCTTGTCTTAGATCACGACAGTTGCGCGGTTTCTGTTCTACGTGTGTAATGTGAGAGACCGAGAGGAGAAACCGGATCGTGTTTTGCGTGTCCACGTTAGTAGGAGAGCGTGAAATGAGCTTTGGTGGCGAGAGCCTCGAGGATCTGCTCGTGGTACGTTTTCAGATGAAACGAGATTCACTAGTGCACTGATTGATGCTCTCTTTTGGGTTGATCTTGTAGTCTCTGATGATCGCCGCAATCCCGAACATCATTGGGTGGCTCGCAATATCATTTGCGAAAGTAAGGTTTATTTGCCCTTGTTGTTTCCATGCTCGTGCATTTGGTTTGCTTTGTTCAATGCTACATGTCCTGTGCCTGTTTAATTTACTTCTGAATTGGTTTGTCCAGGATTCCTCCTTTTTGTTCATGGGTCGGTTGCTGGAAGGATTTGGAGTCGGTGTAATATCCTACACGGTCTGCAGCCCTTTTCTTGTTCCTCAGTAAACAAATTTACTCTCAACCGAAAATGGTGATATTCTTGGCGTGCTGTCTTCTTTCAATTTTTCATTTGAAGAATGCAAATTTTTACCATGAGATCAAATAACGATAACAAATTATGATTCTGTAATATTTTTTCTAACAAGGGAAAAATCTTGCTTTCCACAACGAAAATAGTCTTTGCAAGTTCATACAAAACAACACTCCCAAGCCCAACACGTGGGAAATTAAGCAGTAGACTATACTGGAAACAGTGTGAGCCACATAGCCTGACATCACAGAACTCATCCAAATGACAAGTGAAAACAACAAAGGCATTTCCTCTTCTGTGACATTAAGAAAATAAAGGTGTGATGTTAATATGATATATGAGAATTTCTCCTAGCCTAAACATAATTTTAACAATATTCATGATTAGACAAGAAAACCCGTAAAGCAAACTAGCACCTCTGTTCAGTCCTCATACAGAAAAGAACAAAAACAGCGTGTTTTTTCTATGTCAAAAGGGGATTTATGTTAATTAACCTATAAAAGGAACTGAAATGCTAATATTTTATATTCCATGTCACCTTATGGTTTCGTAGCTGAGTGTGATTTAGAACTTCCTCTTATACCAGATGTTGAAGCTGGGAATTTTATGTTACCATGAATGGTATTGAACTTTAGTGTTTTTACTCTGCTCGAAAATCACATAGCTAGGTAGCATTTCAACTCATGCATAGCACTTCTTGTTTTAACTTCTCCAGATTGGGTGTTCACTGTTCAACAATACCAATTTTTTGGAAAGGGCATGTTAGTTGCTTACGCTTTGATATTTTCATGCCGAATATTAGTTTCTGATTGAAACTTTTGTTTCACGAGCTCAGGTGCCAGTTTATATAGCAGAAATTGCTCCACAGAACATGAGAGGAGCTCTTGGCTCAGTCAATCAGGTCCTTTTTTTTATAACAAACAATATCATTTGATTTATGCATATCTGTCTTCTGTTCCGCCCATTTGTTTGCAATTTTTAACCTTGTTCATAATTCCTTTTGCAGCTCTCTGTTACAATTGGTATATTGCTCGCCTACTTGTTAGGCATGTTTGTTCCCTGGAGAATTCTTGCCGTTCTTGGTAAGATGGACAAATTAGTGTGTGCTATTGTGTTCACCTGTTGGTTTACTATGAAAAATGTGCCACTGGCCCAAATCACTTTGGCTAATTTGCTAGGTTTGTTCATACATAACATTCTCCTAACTCTTTCTGTTACTTCCACATTTCTTAGGCATTTTACCTTGCTCAGTCCTGATACCTGGATTGTTCTTTATCCCCGAATCACCAAGGTGGCTGGTAAGTGTTCTGGTGTGTTGCATTATCTTGTGTTAATGTTAATAACCGGATCTAAATAGAACAGTTTGTTGTGTCAGGCGAAAATGGGAAAGATGGAGGATTTTGAATCGTCACTGCAAGTCCTGCGAGGATTTGATACTGACATCACAGCAGAAGTAAATGAAATAAAGGTAACCAGTACTCCAGTAGTAATAGGCCTCAGTTTTGCTGCAATCAAGTGATATGCATGTGTTGTTGACAATTTTATGCTGTATGTTACACCTGTCAGTGTATTGCTCTCAAGTGATATGGACTGGTGGTGATTTTATCTTATTTCTGCAGCATAATGTAACATGAGGAAATGTGAATTATATATTTTTACACGTTGACTACACAGAGATCTGTTGCATCATCGAGGAAGAGGACAACCATACGATTTGCAGATATCAGGCAGAAGAGATATAGTGTTCCTCTCATGGTTGGTGGCTTGCTATTAAATTCTTTGCTTTGACGCATTAATGTTCCTCTTTTTGCTTATTAGTCTTATTTGTTTAGATAGGAATTGGTCTCCTTGTACTGCAGCAGCTAAGTGGTGTAAATGGCATTCTATTTTATGCTGCAAGTATCTTCAAAGCTGCTGGTATGTTCTGCGGGACCCTATGAGGCTTTTGTTTACTAAGCATGCTTGTGTGTACTAGTTTTCCTCACACATTTCAGAATTCTGCAGCATAAATATTAATGACTGGTCGATCCAAATGCTAAAATCAATTATTACTAAGCATGCTGCTTATGTATACCAGTTTGGTTTGGATATTATGGAACTCTTGCAGTGATTTAGATTTATGCTTGCATGAAGCTCCTGTCACAATACTATACATTAATACCTCAGCAAACGACAATAGCTTATAACTCTGTCAAGTCTGATATCTTACCAAATTCTTGTCCTAAACAGGTCTTACAAATAGTAATCTAGCAACATGTGGTTTGGGGGCTGTTCAGGTATATTTATCTATCCATGTTGCATGTATCAACTTTGTACAAATGTGGACTTGGTATTGCATAACAGAATCTAGTCATTTTTAGGTGCTCGCTACTGGAGTAACAACCTGGTTGACTGACAAAGCTGGTCGACGGATTCTTCTCATTGTTAGTTGCATCACAATTGTTTATTTGGCATGCTTCTTTTGAAGAAAATGTCAGTTATGTTCATTGAGTTGTTTTTTCCAGATCTCTACTACAGGGATGACCATTACTCTTGTCATTGTATCTGTGTCCTTTTTTGTGAAGGTAACATCACTTAAAAATGTTATTTGGTACTTTATGTAATGATTTGTTGTAATCTATTTGTCTAGTTTTGATTGATCAATATTACTTGAGTTTCATGAAATTACCATCCCTTTTTGAAATATTTTAGTGTCAATTTTGAAACAGGACAACATAACTGATGGTTCTCATTTATACTCCGTAATGAGTATGCTTTCGCTGGCTGGACTTGTGGTTAGTTGCAGCTCTATATACATCTCTTTTTCTTCTTGTTGAGAGAAGCTGATTTAATTTTTGTTTTGATATTCCAGGCATTTGTGATTTCATTTTCTCTTGGCTTGGGAGCCATTCCATGGATCATAATGTCTGAGGTATAGTTTGCTCTTCCTCATTGCTAATATTTAAGAGAAGTTCAACTGTTGCATCTATATTATCTTTATGTAATTGTTACGACTGTCACTTGCCACTTTTGTTCCTAGCTGTGAATTTCTTCCATGGTTTCTGTTTATCAAGCGACACTGCAACCCCAAGTCCACAACCTCCTCCCTAATCCCAACACCTTTTCTTTCTGAAAATGAGTGATACAGTGCAATCACTCTTGTGATTGGTGAATTAGTTTCTGATTTAAAATGCACAGGAAACTGCATTGTTTAATCTAGCCAGATTACATTAACCATAACTGTTCCTATCACTAATGACTGCAATTACCTCATTTAGTGGTTCTTCGCTAGATTTGTAATTGCAAATGACAGCGAGCAGCCTATCTAGCTGTGCCAATGTGCATCAGTGCATGCATAATGAAAGGCCTAGAGAAAATTTATTTCTGACTTCAGCTGGGGAGATTAATGTACTTACCTTGTGTGCCTTCAGATTCTTCCTGTAAATATTAAGAGCCTTGCTGGAAGTGTTGCAACCCTTGCCAACTGGTTGACAGCATGGCTCATTACGATGACTGCGAGCTTGATGTTAAACTGGAGCAATGGAGGTCTCTCTTTCTCTCTCTCAAGCATGCCTTTTTTCTTGCTAGATTAGATCTCACCATGTGTCGTCTTCTTTTGATCAGGAACCTTTGCTATCTATGCTGTGGTGTGTACCGGGACCCTCATTTTTGTGTGCTTGTGCGTGCCAGAGACCAAGGGAAGAACACTCGAGGAAATTGCATTTTCTTTCCGCTGAAGCCCACAAGTGCAGGTCAAACGTCAGGCATTATGATCGATGTTTCAGAACCACTTTAATGTTTGATTGAGCTCGACATGCGCCAATTGGCAACATATTTGGTTCCATGAGCTACCGAGTTACGCCTTGAGGTTCGAACTCTGTAATCATTCAACCATGTTTTGCTAGGATTTGTATCATGTATTCATGTACGTATGATAGAATGGGGTAGTAGTTCCAAGAGACGCTGAACCTTCGCATGGGAGTGTGCACGAGAGCAATTTGTTGGTTTCATTCAACAGCTATGTCCGATGGAATAATGAAGATGTAATGCAGAATAATAAATTTTGAGCAAATATATATATTGCTGAGGTTGTCACTGCTGATATTCAAGTGTGTATCCGTATTTCAGTTACTGTAGCATTTCAGAGTGAATAACATAAGTTCAGAAAAGACGCTGCTGTTGAGCGTCAGAAAATCCTCAATGTTCTTCTGAAATCTTGCAGCGATCCAAGTGAAAACGTGTGTGTGCGCATCCACATAGCTCTGTAAATCCAATATTTGGTATTAGAGCAGGTTGTTTATCCTTGTATGCTCAAGATTATGCCACGGTCATCGTGAAGCAGAGTCACTGGCGAGGGAGAGGTGTCGTCAAAAGCGCCGGCAAAGGAGGGAAGCGTCCCCTCTAGTATCCACTGCTGACTAGCAGCAATTATGTGGTATGGTCCATGAAGATGCCAGTGTACATGGAGGCGTAGGGCGTATGGGACGCAGTGGAAGCTGCCGCCGGTGAGGCTGACAACCGACACGACAAGATGGCGCCCGCGGCCATCTACCAAGGTGTGAACGAGGAGAAGCTCCTTCTCACCGACAAAAGGATAGCCAAGGAAGCGTGGATTGCGTTAAAATCCATGTACGTGGGAGTCGATCGAATGACAAGGGCGAAACTCCAAACTCTCATGACAGAATTCGATGATCTCCGGATGCGCGAAGGGGAGCCCGTAGATGACTTCGCCATGAGACTCACTACGGTGCTCCGTAAAATGCGCACACTGGGAGAAAGGATCGAAGATTCCTACGTGGTAGAGAAGGTATTGCGAGTTGTAACACCAAGGTATTTGCTTGTTGTCACAACTCTTGAGCAATTCGTAGACCTGAGGACAATGTCCGTCGAAACATCCTTTTGACCAGGTAGTCCAAGCCTTCCGACAAGTTGGTCGAACCTCCTTCCGACCACCTGTAGTCGAACCTCCCTCCAACCAGTCAAACCTCTTTCGATCAGGTCGTTGAACCTCCCTCCGACCAGTCAAATCTCTTTCGACCAGGTCGTTGAACCTCCCTCCGACCAGCTAAACATCCTTCCGGCTTTGTGATTTCAAAACTCCTGCGAGCTCGCTCTCTTTCATTCGAGCTCCGATCATCTTCTTCTAAATTCAGTACCTTGCTTTTGGTTATAGTTTGATAATCTTTTTCAATTTCATTTGGAGTTATCTTATTTATTTGGCTCTTTTCGCACGTATAGATTCCGGTGTTTTCGAAGAGTTCTTGGACCCAACGACCTAGACCGAAGCATCTCAACTCTTCAACAAAGGCAAGTCGTAGACCTTTGATCATGTCGAACCCAGTTTACAAAATTATATTATTTTATATTAACATGCATGGCTAGTTGTATAAAAATAGTTTAAAAAATAGCTAAATACCTACTCGACAGTATGACTCATTGAATAATTGTGATTGACATGTTGACATGAACCCTTGAACATCGTAGGTTGGGTAATCTTAGTTGGACATTATTGTAATACCAGTATAGGTGTGTACTATGCTTAGTCATGCTTTAGTTATGTGATGTCTCTCGGTCACCTGATTCAATGATATTAAATTTGATTTAATGATATATGGAATCGTGGTGCGATACCACTGTTGTGCAATTGTGGTGCGAGATCATGGTTGTGTCAATTGTAGTGCGATACCGCTGTTATTAAAATTTGTTGTGCCATGACAAGGGTTGCCTTTTGGTCGGGTTGAACAAAAAATGATTTCATATTTAGGCGAATGATCATGCAGTAAAGAGGGTACATGAAGCACATTGGGATGAGGATGTTTCTCCTGAGTAGCCTCCAAGGACTTAACTTTATGCGCAATTGATCTGGGCCATACCATGCAACCACAAGTCTATTTATGGGATGGATCTGGCCAACTAATTAGCGATGCTTTGAGTCGGTTCTATTTTGGTGGAAGTGTGAAACCTAGGATTGACATTCACACGGCGCAAGAGGGGGCCAGGAAGGCGAAACCTTAGCGAGCAAAACCAAGTTAAAACGGGGCTTTGTAAAGGCCTTGTGATAATCTCTTAGTCGTACACCTCGAAGTATGTGGGCGAACAGTATAAGATGATTATCTCTTGTGGGTCAAGTTGTACAATCTTTGCAGAATGTAAAGCTATTCGAATAGCCGTATCTTCGGTTATAAATAATGCCTCGTGATTTCACACGAGAGATGAATTTTCTCAAAAATATTGTTGTGGGTGTTCACGAGTGGTTTGGGAAGTGAACAGGGTGTTCACAAGTGGTTTCAAATAAACTTGATTACTTATATATTAATCTTTCGACTTATGCTTTGTAATCTACTTACTGTATTTTCAGTCAATGTTGCTTTCTACAAAATAACCATAAAGCTATCATTGTCAAGCATTGCATGAATACTACTTGCATACTGTTCCTTACGATTTTCCGAGTACTTTATGTACTCACGATTTTGCGCCCTTTATTGATCAGTCGACGAAGACGACCCAAGGAGCGTCGAGTTCTATCAAGAGGAGTGCTTCGAAGACCATGCGAACTAGGAGGTGTACTTCACTCGATTGCTTGTGGGCATGTCGAATGGCCTCTACAAGTTGGTTTTGTTCCGCTGTAAGTTTACTCTGGTCATGGACCTGGTCATGACCTTAGCCCTGCGTGGCAAGTTTTGTGAAACCTTGACCATAAGGTCATTTTGTTGTTATGTATTATTAATGTCTGCTTGATTAGCTATTTCGTTGTATGGATATGATTTCATCTATGTTGCAACTGTGTAGACTAGCTACTGATCATGGAGCTTGACGATGATTAAAACCTCTATGTATTATTTTTAATACATAACAGACCATACGTCTTCATGGTCGTAACCCCTGAGGTGCACGACCTCACTGATCGTAGATATTCCAGAGGTTACATAATGGGTACCCTGGTCGGACGAAGGCCTATCCCAAGCTCCCGACCAGGAGAACTGCTCGTAAAACATATGAACTGATACTTGGAACTGATTCCAGATATATTCTCTACCGTGTGATGAATGGAACACGTGCATATTCTACACCATACGACGTTTCTTATCCAGAAGTATTGATGAATAATCACCATGCGGTTATATATTTCATAAACATACAACCGCCGAATGGTTGACTCTCTATCAACTGTCACTTGACTCCGACCAGTCGTAACGCTTCACAACAGACATCTTCTCCATAAGTAACTGCCACCTCTTCAAAGACTATTTAAAGATGGAGCATGGACGGAGCAAGGGGGAGAGCCTTCGGACTAAAGCATAGACCTTAGATTCGTGTTTTGAGTCTGGCATTGTAAGATAACAAGTAGGGTTCTCAGTGTAAACAGGAGTAGTTCATCATCCAGTCAGGAGGCATCCCCTGTAAACCCCAGTTCATACTAATAAAGGAGCAGTCCCATTATTACTCTAGATTTCCCACGTCACTCTCTCCTTTTCTTTTCTTAAGATCAACGTCTTGATCGTCGACAGGACTAGTCTAGAATGCACAGAGAGTCCCGGGGTTGCATACTCAGGATCCCGACAAGTTAGTATCTTCTTTTTCCTGTATCTACGGAGTGTCTACTGAAGTTTACATGCTATAGTAAGAAATGAGTCAGACTAGCCCTGCTTTTACCTGGTTTGGTTCACAAGCCATAATACAACAGTTACAGCAGTGCGCTATGGTACGTCAAAATCCTAATGTTCAAAAAGAAATAGGTTCATTTAGAATCTTTTCATCCACATACAGCCGTTACAACCGCGCCATTTGACACGGGTTGCCTTCTAGTATTACTGTAAATGTACACTAGTATCATTCACGTCTACTGTAAATATTCTCTCTATCTATTTTGTGAGGTCACTGGCTCGTACCATACGTCGATAGTACCAATATATGGTGGAGTGTCACTTCAAAAAAAATAAACGAAAGGAAGTATATGGAGTACGTTTTTTAGATGTACCAGTATAGTATTGTAAATGTACACTAATATTATCATTCACGTCTAATTGTTAATTGCTCTCTCTGATCAATTGTACTCCACCAGATGGGAACAATGCGCATGCACAGTTCATTACTAAAAGACATATATTGGACGTTTTATCATAGACGATTGACCAAAACAGTCTGTATTACATGCAATTACAGACGGTTTTGGTTTAGAGACCGTCTGTGTTACTAGCTGCGCTAAAAATCGTCTGTGAAGAGGCTAGATCACATACGGTTCACATTGAAAACCGTCTGTGAAGTACGGTTTGTCTGTGTTCTTAATACGAACCGTATGTGATAATTGTAGACTTCACAGATGGTTCATGATATGAACTGTCTGTGATACTTCATATCACAAACGGTTTGTATTAAAAATCGTCTGTGATCTTGTTCAAAATTGTCTGTGAAAATAGACTATCACAGACGGTTCTAAATAAGAACCGTCTGTGATAAGTAATTATCACAGACGGTTCTTGTTATGAACCATCTGTGATAGCTTTTTTCACAGACGGTTTGAAAACCATTCGTGATAACTCATATCATCACTGACCCATAGACTCAGACGACTCACGAAATCGCCTGTGATGATGTTTTTGACCGTCTGTAAAGATATTTTCTGTAGTAGTGGTTGTATTATACTATAGGTAATCAACTTAATTCAATCGATAGATTAGCTGAATGTTTTGCCATCACACGCGTGCAAGTCCACGTGAGTTTCAAGTTTGAGATCACTAAACTAGACTAGTAGTTGTTGTTAGCTGTGGCCTTGCGGGGTCCACTGATCTGTGCCACTGACTAGTGACTAGACTAGTGGTATATAGTATATACAGTATACTACACTCCTGCTTCAGGATGGTGACCAAATTATACTGTGTGGTTTAATTAAACCAAGCGATAAAGTTGTAGTAACTGTTTTTCACGGACACAGTTCATTATGGTAGAAATCGTTCTAGTAGGGCCAGCAGTAGAGTGTCATGTTGTAGTTGTAGTGCTGTCTAATTAGGCGGCATGATCTTGTCCAGGAGCCCAATTAGGCACGTCATGCCCTGCCCAACTAGGTAATTAAGCTGTGCCGTGTTGGCCCGTGATTTTAGCCGGTTAGCTTGATCAACTCTGCGCCCCGCGCCAGCCGCCTCGACCACGCTCGACTTTCTCTTTCGCGCCGCCTGCCTCCTCCATGTTGGTCGCCGCCGTGTCGTGCCATGCCTAGTCTAGGCTGCGCACCGTACGGTACTGTGTGCCGGGTCGAGCTGACGAGCTAAGCACAGCACGATCGATCAGGTCGTGTCAACCTGACACCCATCTGGTCACCTCCACCATGTTGTACTACAGGTCGAAGGCCATGAATTTTTTTGCGTGTTCTCCCATGTACATTGCATCCGTAGCTAAGCTAGACTCCTTTTCCTCGTGAACCTGAGCTAAGCTTCTTTCCGTTCTTTGACTCGAGGAGATCGAAAGAAAGGAAAGATCATCCGCTGAGTTCGTCTCGTCGCTACTCTCTGATGCATGCATGATTTGTGATCGATCTGGTATGTTGAGATTCGTGTTATTCCAAAAGGGAAAGCCGATCGATGAACATGAAAAGCCGGAGAGACAGACAGGAGAGAGAGTGGCGTAGACCGACCGGTGAGCGCTTTGGACTGGACATTCGCAGTGTTCGCCTCGGCTCTTTTGGAGCCAACGTCCGTAGCATAGCATAGCTGCAGGGCTGTGATTCTGCTGCTCTAGTATAGCCTTCTGTTTCCAATCTCTTTTACTTCCACCCCTGCTACATTTTAGCTTACCATCTCGTTTGCGCACTCGGATCCTCTGCGTTGAAAGCTTAAATACAGATAATCAACAGTACTCTACATTAAAAGCTTCTTCCAATCGTTCAATACTACTATTCCTTCGAGCAGTAAAATCGGGTACTGTGCTACAGCGAAAAACTGCTTTACCATGCGACGCCACTGTGCACACAGTACTACTCAGCTTTACTGTAGGCAATCCGGGTCCCTCGTTTGCTCCTTTGATCTTTTCTTCCTTTTGATGCTTCTGTGAATTTTAATCGTACGACCGTAGCAGCCTTCTCCACACCAAGGAAATATAGTTATTTTTGCGTTGAAGAAGAAGAAGAATAAAGATATAATCATCGCTCGCAGCCCCGCATAGGCGCATGACACGACACCCCGATGAGCAGCCAGCTGCTGGAGTAGTACTAGTTCGGTTTAAACAGAATGCGCATCGGCTTGCGTGCGCGTTAAGTACAGCAGCGTCTAGGTGCATCAACAACTTGTACCGGGACGTGTTTGTATCGCGACATGTCATGGATCTACATTTCCTCAGCACCAGCACAGCGCGACGCAAAAAACCCTGACACGAACATTGATCGGTCGCAACGACCCCCCAGCTACGTGCGGTCGCGGGGGGCCAGGGCTAACAGGTTCGGTGACTTGGCCTGCGCGACACGCGTCGACATGTACTGATCGATGGAGATCTTTTGTTTCTCTCTTAACCGACAGTAAATCGTAGACACGTGAATGAAATGATAAAACGTGGCTTCTCTGTCGTGCGAATGTGCCATGATAGCCACATGGCGTGATCGGAGGCGTTTCTAGATCGCGACACGTACGTGCAGCGGAATGGGAGCGTGGTCACGTGTCGCGATCTGGGAGCGCGGCAAGCCATGTGCCACGATATGAGAACATGTCGACTTTCGCGGTTTGAGATTGTTGATCCCAGATTCTTTGTGTTTCATACACTAGTCCAGGAACAACTAGTGTACATAGTGAAATAAAAATGATAGTAAATTCATATCATGTATTTTATTGAATGACAATAAGAGTTTATTACAAGTGAGCATAAGGCCAAATATAAGATACATCGAAAAGCATAAATAAATAAGTGACCCACACGATTCGCCACAAATAATCGTCTGGGGGTGCGGCCTATTCCTCCAAGCCTCAAGAGGAACTAGAACGAAAATGATCGGGGTTCACCACTTCACCGTACATATAACAACATATATAATTTAAAAAAAACACTATATTAAATAGTAATTTATAAGACAAAAGACTGTAAGAGACCAGAGGTTGGGTTGAACCGGGGTGCACAGCTTTTAGGTTAAGGAGTGCACGCATAGTATATACATGATAATATCTACTATTTTTTCCGAAGGACCCGGTGTCCTGTGACACCGGGTGGGTTCATCCACTTTCGCCCCTGCAAGCCCTCATTGTCAATGTATAACTCCTTCTCTGAACAACAATTAGTTAATCAAGGGCGAGTACAAAGGAAGGATTAAAAGAATAGAGAAAAGCCACGTGTGCATGACACATGGGTTGACACATAGGCATGGCGACTGAGGTGGTCATGACATGCGCAAGGTGGTGCTCACATGGCAGGCGGGCGCACGGTTCCCCGTGGTTGCCAGCGAATGCGCAGCGAGGCTGTTGGCAGCGAGGGCACCAAAAGAGAGAGGCAAACATGGGAACACGTTGCTTACCACGGCTGCGGCTAGGCACGACGAGGTGGCGACGGCGAGGACAATGGTGGCGATGACACTCGAGTGACGATGGCGACAATGCTCCGACGAGGGAAACGCGAGCAAGAGGTAGAACATCGAGAGACAGTTCCGGAGGTGAAGATGATGTCACCGGAGAGCCTTGGACTGCGACGCTAGAGGCGGCGAAGAGAGCTTCGGTCGGTGGTGGTAAAACCGGATTTTGATGATGAGAAAGTGAGAGAGGAGGGGAGACTTGGGGGATGGGATGAGGAGTTGAAGGGGGGCGCACGGGGCTCCCGTTTATAGGGCCGAGGGGCGATGGCGTATTCCGACGAAACGGCTGCGCGGAAAGAGGGAGATGGCCGAAAATAGGAGAGGCGTGACGTGGGGGATTTAATGTGCTCGATGTCTCGAGAAAAGGGGGAGATTAGGTGGTGTTTGCAGAGCTCCCGATGGGGCACTAATGACGGCGGTTTGTCCGGTGCGAGGAGGAAGGAGAAAGAAAGAAAGGGGAAGGAGAGAGGTGACTGATGGGAGGGCCCGCGGTGTAAGGGAGAGAGAGAGAGGAGGCACGGGTGGGTTGAGTGGGCGAGGAAGAGAGAAGGAAAAACAGGCCGAGGAAGGAAATTTGTCCCAAATGATATTTTTGGATTTTTATTACCTTTTGAATTAAGAAAAAAAACAAGAAAAATATCAAAAAGGTATTTAGAAAATAGCAAATAGAGTTCAAAAATCAGAAAAAAATTCACAGAAATTTTCTGAATTATTTTGAACTTAATATAATTATTTATAACTTAAACTTGGTACTTAGGTTTGTAAATAAATTATTTTAGCTTTTAAATAAATCAAAAAATTTAAGAAAAATAATCAAATTTTATTTTTAACTAGAATTGAAAAATTAAAGATGTTACCGATATCGCAGGATAGATATGTTATTTTTGACATTTTATTTGGGACGACTAATTTTGCTATGGGGTTTGCTAAAAAACATGCTGTTTTAGCAAACTCTCGATGTACGCACAGCATGACGTTGCATGATCAGCCGCTTAGATTTGTTAGGCCTCAGGCGGTACGTACGGCGCACTATGTGTCGATCTGATGGATGATCTGCAGAGACCGATGGAGCAGGCTATCCACTGTGGGCTAGGATGTAGGAGCGTCACGCTGCAACGCGAGCAGACCACCGAGGCCGAGGCCGAGGCCAGTGTTCTGCCGCCGCGGTGCGCATTCCGGTGGCACGGCAACAACATATCCGACGCTGCGCACGCCTCGTGATCCGCGCGCCAATACGAGCAAGTATACGCGTGCATCCATGGGAGGCTGTTCCACGGGTCACATGCCCCAGCGTTTGACCGCATGCACGCAGTTGCAACGCCGACGCACTACAAGTACTCCGGCGAGATCTGTACCTTTGCTTTTTCCTTGCTGCTGACGATGCGCACAGCGTTTCGCGAACGTGTCGACGGTACTCGGCAGTGGGACTGTGGTAAATAGCAAGTACTATATTTAATTTACCGATTTTACTGTAATAAAAACACTGTAGTTTTTAGTTTAGATCTTTGTTTTTTTTATGGGATTGAGACCTGCCGTCGTCTTGGCTCGTCTGGGAGTGTGCCTGGCTCTGCCATGGCGACCTGGCCAGCTCTCCTTCGCTCGATCTCCGGTATTGTTGTGATGATGTAAAAGGCCGGAACAGTCGCTCGTCATTGCTACACTACATGTATGACGGACGCGCCTACACCGTGCCAGTCGCTCGTTCTCGCCGCCAGTTCCAAGGACGGGGCCCCGGCCGGCGGCTGGCATCTTCCTCTGATCGCTTTGCTCAGTGCATGCTTGCTTCGTTTGATTCTCCTCCCACTGGCGAGAGAGAGAGAGAGAGAGAGAGACGAGCGCTAGCTACAGCTCCGGGATAAGTGCGGTTGATGGCAGTGTGATCGCAGCGGTCTGCTTCGACCCGTCAGCCCATCGAGTCACTCGAGCCTGACCACTGGCGGCATCACCGCATCCACAGGGCTTGCACTCATTTGTTGCTCGCTGTACGCCCTCTGCTGTGCATCTGTAGTCGTGCCCCTCCTCCTCTCTTCCTCTGCGCAATCTTTTCTTCTGTTGCTACTCCCAGCTCAGCTCAGCTTAGCTTAGCTTATCTATCACCTATAGCCGCTAGAGCATGCAGCCGAGGTAGCGGTATTCAAAGCAAACCAGCGTCTCTGTTTCCCAGGAGAGGCCATTTAACCCCAAATAATCTACACACCACTTCCATCTCTGAGGCAAATCAACCTTTGTACGGCGAGCCAGATCCTATATATCCTAGCTGCCCACCTTAGCTGCACTACTACTCCCACTACCAAACCCGGTTCTTTCTTCCTCGACGCTTCGCTTTTAATAAGAGCTACTACTGTGACTTTGCGACGCACCATGCTTCACCATTACAGCGGAAACGTCGCTTGCCCCGCCATGGCGTCCACCTTCTCTCTCTTCCCGCTGCCCACCGGCCAGTGGCCTCAGGTGGAGGAAGCCTGCGATGACTACAGCACCATCACCACCTCTCCTTCCTCCCCCTCGTCGTCATCCACGGGATCGGTTGACTGCACGCTCTCGCTCGGGACGCCGTCGTCGCGCCGCGCCGCGCCGGAGCCGAAGCGCCGGACACCGGCGTCTTATCCGTCGGTGTCAGCCACCGTTTCATGGGACGCTGCTGCCGAGTCCTACTACTGCCAGCAGGGCAAGCCCACTACGGCCGGCGCCTCCAAGGGCGCCGTCGGGAGCGTCGGGCACGATCCGCTCCTTGACCGCCGCTGCGCCAACTGCGGCACCACGTCGACGCCGCTCTGGAGGAACGGCCCTCGCGGACCTAAGGTATACACGCATCATGCATGCTCACTTGCTATTCGTGTTCTTGCTGCAAATGCACTGCATTAATTCTGCCAAGGTGCTACACAGTACACTTGCTCAACCATAGTTACTGTTTTTATTAATAATACGATGCAAATCAATTGCATTATCAAAGATCAATTGATCAGGCGAGAACAAGCCAATACGTGACCGTGACATCCTGACATCACAATGTCACTTGCCGTGTCACTGGCATTGCTGCGTTTAATTCTGCCGCGCGCACAGGCAGTCTACATATACTCCTTTGGTTCTTGGTCGTTCCATGACTTTCGCCTGCACATGTACGTTTTGGTGCAGTCCCTGTGCAACGCCTGTGGCATCAGGTTCAAGAAGGAGGAGCGGCGTGCGGCGGCAGCGGCAGCGGCGGAGAGCGGCGGCGCCCGGTGCGGTTACAGCGCGCAGCGTGCGCACGGGCCAGCGCCGAAAGCGCCCCGCGCCGTGTCGTACGCGGAGGAGGCGCAGCCGTGCGGCGAAGTCGTCGCGGAAGCGCCGTTCCTCGCGTGGCGGCTTAACGTTGTTCCGCCGGCGCCGGCGTTCTCGGTCTGGCCGTAGCGGGCTGGGCTGTTCCAGTACAGCTAGATAGGAGGGGACATCGTACCGGTGTATGCTGCATCGTTTTTTGGGGGTGTTTTGTACGGTTGCACGCGGCGGGGCTATGCATGCGTAGCACAGTAGAACTGTAACCTAGGTACTCTGTCTGATCGTCAAATTTAGCTGATCAAAACTGCGCATAAGCAGATGATTCGGTTCTGAATTTCTAATCTAAATCGACACAGCGATGCCGTACCCGAGCGTCACGCGCTAGCAAATTGCGATTGTACTGGCAAGAGCTCGTGTTATCTCGGTCGATCAGCATTTGCAAATGGACAGTCTAATCTAACGCAGGATAATAATTCCGCCGGAGGGGCAATGATACGAGCGATGCTTGACAGATGAGGTGATCGTTCTCCCCATTGTATAATGCTGAGGAGGGAGAAGAGACAGCAGCAGCAGCGCAGGCGGATCGCCCCGATCTGGCAGGAAGCAGCAGCCCTTTGAACGCGAGCGACGTCTAGCCACCGATCCTCACACTCACAGTGCGTGCATGCATGCGTACGTGTCGCAGGAACCAACAAACGTTGGGAGCCTCCTGAATCCTGAGGGGTTAATTCAGGCAGGTCCAGACGATTCGGGTGCGGGGGAAGAGAAGAAACGGGTCCTTGAAATCGAGTGGTGGCGAAGGGCGCCGTGCCGGCATGGGTGGAGCACCCAGATTCTCTGCAGCAGCAACACGGAGGGACACTGCTGGTACAGTGATTTTGCTTTGAGTCCGCAGCGGGATTAAATCTGCGACGTTAGATTCCAATCTGACGATGCGGAGATGGTTATATGCATTTAGTCCTCCATTATAGAGGGTCCCATTCCGGTGGATGGACGGCGAACGGGGCGAGGAAGGTTGGTGGTTGATTATGCTTTTTGCGTTGGGGCCTCTGGCTAGCCCGCCCCGGTTTTGGCAGTTGGCCAGGCCGGACGGGGAGCTCGCGCGGCCGCCCGTGCACGTTGCATGTGACCGGCGGTTAGTGAAATCAGCGCTCCCGAGTCCCGAGTCCTATCTTCCTTCCAAACACATACAGACACTACTATCTCCAGACAGGGGATAGATACATAGTTGCAGACACGATGACGAGGCTTCGGCTAAAATGCCTCACCCTCCTGCTCCTCCTTGTCTTGCTTGTTCTGTGCTCCATCGTTAGCTTCTGTGATGCGAGAAGTGGCAAGCATTGGAGGCAAAAGAAGGCACCCTCCACCTCTATGTTGAGAAGTGAAGGAAAACGGAAGAACGGCAATTCCCACTGGCAATACGGCAAAGGATATCAGAATCCATACCAGCCAAGCCCAAGCACCACCGCTGTCCGGGGCAAAGGGCAGCAGAGTCCAACAATGCCAACACCAACCGGTGGAAATGGTTAGGCACCGCCATCACCACCGCCGCCAACAGCAGCACCACCTGTACGAGTACGACCCATTCTGCTGGCAAGCTTTCGGAGAGCTGTACACACCCACCATCCCTCCCATTTCTTGCTTGCAGATCGGCAAACCAGCCGGGAACAGCGTGCTGTCAGATCATGACCTATGTTAAAACTCTCTGAACGAGTGGAAGTACCGTGATCCGGGGAACTCTATACTCTTGGTGCTCATCGGTTAAGGCGGTCGTCGTGATTCTTCCGACCCCTTTCGCAGAATCGCCGTGTGGTGTGGATATATACAGCTATTGTGAGGATATGGTTATCATGGCATGTGCTAAGCTTCCTTTTCGAAAGGAAATATAGCAACTTGATGATATGGGATAGTGTTCATGTAGCGTTTCTAGTGATGTATCATGCATGCATAAAGTGGGGAAACGCAGAATCATTATCCTGATTCATCGCAACAGGTAGACAAATTAACAGTAACTTAATCTTCTCCGCTATTAAGCTGCTGCAATTGATGGGGGAATTCATCGAATCCCCAGCCATAATAGACCTTTATTTAAGGGGAGGTTGGGAAATAGTGTAATAGAATAATTGGAGCGGGAGAGGAGGCTAACCGGAGGCGAAGTCGGCGGCGGCGGAGGAGCAGGAGAAGCCCGCGGTGGGCGCGGAATAGGGATTCGCGGTCGGAGTGCCCGAGTGGACGGTAGGGAAGGGCCATGCAAGGACGCGAAGGGGGATTGGTGGCCGAATCCACGCCCCGCGCCGAGCTACACCGTCGTCCGCCGATAGACGGTGATCTGGTGCCGCGCCGGCCGCGCTCCAAGGCGGCAAGGCGCCGTGAGCCCGTGAGTTGTGCGGCCGCGCCGCGCCCGCAACCCGCTCGACGAAATGCCTATAGCGCGCTGTGGAGGGAGACGCTCTCGATTTTGGTTGTGCCCGTGCATAATTCGGCCCACAGTTTCGTCGTGCCTGCCGAAACAGCCCAACACGTTCACTGCTGCATCGCCCTTGGCTCCAGCTGAGCCATGATTCAGCTCGTTGTTTCGTGGCTTCTCCTGTGATCTTCTCCTCTCGGATGATGCCCTGTTCAGTGTTCTGTTCTGTTCTTCGATTGTTGGACTGTACAAAATTCTACGTAGCTAGGTCTCCAAAAAAAAAAAAAACTAGCTAGCTAGCTTTATTAACGCGCCAAAACTCTGTACAAGGTCGCATCACGCCCTTTAACCGTCTTCTTCTAGGATCCGTCAACTCGTCGGAGCTTCTAGTCGTACGCGACTGGGTAGTAGGCGTCGTAGGTGCACCTCCTCCGCGAGGACACCAGCCTCGCCAGCTTTCGGTTGCAGAGCTCGAAGGGCGCCACCCGGTCGCCGGAGCCGCGCTGCGCGAGAGCCCTGGCCGGGAGCCCCAGCTGCCGCTCCAGCTCCGCGAACTCCTCGGCGCGCCGGACGACGTGGTCGTAGCAGATGTACCTCCCGCCGGCCGTGCCGCTCATCGCCTCGTACACGCGGACGTGCGCCTCCGCCACCCTCTCCACGCCCGCCGTCGCGAGCAAGCCCTCTTCGAGCATGGCATGCGCTCCTGCAGATGAAATAATCCATCAGTGTGGTGTTCTGAACACCTCCGGCTGGGCTGCTGATCGACAGATACAGTACGTGGTGGTGCAGACCTTTGAGGTAGGCAATGGACGGAGTAGAATTTCGTCTCCGGAATCCTGGCCCGGTTACCAGTGCAGGGCATATCGTCACAAGCTTCAGGTCTCTGCCCCGTGCTGCCCTCCAGGCCGCCTTTTCCGCCGTCGTCTTGCCAAGCGCAAACCACAGCTGAAAATGTTCGTGTTCCATTGTTAGAGTGCTGCCTATTTCCAAATATATATATGAAAAAATAAAAATTGTTCGCATTCGTTTAGCCATTGCAGCTCTGTTTTCCCTTTTGATTGCTCACCTTGTTGT
The DNA here is from genome assembly GCA_036346255.1 of Ampelocalamus luodianensis. NCBI lineage: Eukaryota > Viridiplantae > Streptophyta > Magnoliopsida > Poales > Poaceae > Ampelocalamus > Ampelocalamus luodianensis. The sequence continues at coordinate 1,518,570 of CM070626.1, forward strand.
CACGACAGAAGCTCTCATCGCTCCAACAGTTCTCATCGATGGTGGTAGGAAACCGGCGGTGATGAGGATAGTTTTGCCTCCACACGCATGCCAATAGCGATGAGGTGAAGACACACTTCCGTACGGACTCTGTCCTTACGCACGCTTCAACCACCTGCTCTGCTGCCTTGGCTTCCAAACTTGCCATGTGTTTCTGTTGAGATTAACACCGACAGAGCTAAGCAATTAGCCGGGCTCTGCAACTCAATGTTTACTACTACTTATCTTGTAGTATCTTTGAGTACTAGCCCTAAGAAGCTGTTCGTGAAGCCCAGATGATGTGCGATGTAAAAACAAGATGTATTTTCAACTTATAAGACAGCTTGAACATACTTTATACACAAAAATTTGTACACGTAGTAGTGCGCGTGGTACAAAGCTTAGGAGTTCTCATAAGTTGCTAATTCAATGAATGAAATCAGTTTACAATTTTAAGCATTCGTGCGCAGAGCAAAAACTGAGGTATTCCAGGTTCCGGCAGGAGAAGCTGGTCAAAAACTCTATATAGAAATGGGTTCTGGTATCCATTACAATTTACCCCAGAAGGCATCATTAAACTGCCTTTCAAGGAAATATAATGACAATAAGATACTTGACTTAGTGGAATGTAAAGTAATAGTGTCAACTACTATCTCTAGTAAGTGCACTTCAACTACTAGACATTCATATAGCCTCATCCCGTTTACACAGTACATGTTCTTTAATCAGCCAGTTGCAAAATGATATATTTGGTTGGCTTATTTCAGTGCCATGGTCCATGTCCACATAGTTTGATTTTGACTGCCCAACTAACTAGCAATCATGGCACAAAAAACATACTATCTTCCATAATCGCTTTTTTGAAAGAAATCATAAAATTGAAAATTCAGCAAGATTTGTTCAAAAAATCAGCAAGCAATCATGGCACAAAAAACATACTATCTTCCATAAGGTTTTGATTGTGCTAATGACAAGTTCGTGAAGACATGAAAGGGCAGGAAACCACGTCAACACCGATGGGCTACTGGCCTACTGCAAAGTAAGGATAAATCTTATTTGATGTTTTATACAAAGGAATTTTTTCCGGCGCATGCTGCAAATCCATCACGATTAACTTTTGAAGAGCTGTATTGATACTTTCAAATACAAAAGTAATATGGATTTGGTAGAGAATGTCAAAAAAAAAGACAAGACAGGAGACTACCTAACCAATGAATTCGACCAACTCATTCTAGACTTAAAAAGCTGCTAAGTAAGGGCACTGTTAGCTACTACAATAGAAAAAGGAGAGGCAACGCTCAAATGTTCATACTGCTCGTCAACTGGATCAGCTTACAATTGCAACCGAAAGAGCAATAGGATGCCCTTCATATCTGCGTTCAGATCAGCAGCATCTCAAGCATAGGTTATATATACAGGTAAAGAGTATGTGAACTTCATATTCAGGCTAGATACTTCGCATTATGAGTAATCTAAACTGCAGGTGCATGGGAATCACATGGTATCGTATGGTAAACCTAAAAGATGTTTCCTCACGCATGTTTTTTTAAAGTATTAAAGCCAAGATAAATAATTCAGACAAATAGTGGCCTGTACAGAGCAAGAGCAACATCCATATCTACGATGAGCCTACTAAAGTAAGGGGTGGCAACATGTAACACCCCCCCCTCCCGTTCTTCCTCCCCTCTTCTCTCTCCCCCCTTCGGCCAGCTTTGACCCCGACGCCGTCAACCCCCCCCCCCACGTGCGGCGCGTCACCTCCCCCACCGACTCGTCCTCGCCGGGCCCCTCTGCGCCAGTGCCGTCCTCGCTGCTGCCGCGTCGTCTTCTCCCCCACCCACTCCACTTCGCGAGGGCGCGTCCCGTCGCCTGTCGCCCGTCGCTGTCGCCGTCGCCGTCGCTGTCGCTCGTCGCCGTCGTCTGCCCCGCCGCACCCGTCGCCCCGTCCGGCTCCCGCACCGCTTCCGCCGGTGCCCCGCGATTCCGGACCCCTTGTCCTCTCCTCCCCCCGGCTATAAACTCCCCCATCGGCCCCGTCCCCATCTCGCCTCCCACTCAACCCCTCTTTCCCGAGCAAGAAGACGACCAGGAGGAAGAAGAAGCAAGAAAGAAAGAAGAAGAAGAGGCGACTTACCTCCGGCGTCGCGCCGCCGCCGTGAGCCCCCTGGGGTCCCTCCCTTCTCCCGTGAGCCCCGAGCCCTCCCCTTCCGTCGCCGTCGCCGCGCCCCGAAGCCTCCCCTCCGTCGTCGCTCGCCGCCGCTCCCATCTCCCTCCCTCCGCTCGCCGCCGCTCCCATCTCCCTCCCTCCGCGCGCCGCCCTTTTCTTCCCCCTCTGTTGGCCCGAGCCGCTCTCGCGCCGGCTTGAGCGCGCCCTCCCCCCGTGGGCCGCGCCTCCCCGTGGGCCGCGCCCCTGCACTGTGCGCCGTGTTGGGCTGGGCCGAAAGAGCTTGCGGGCCGCTTTTGTTTTTCCTTTTTCTGTTGATTTTCTTTTCCCTTTTCCATTTTAATTCTAAAGTGAGACTCCAAAATTAATAACTCCCCCATTTCAACTCCAAAAATTGTAAAGTAAATTTCTAAAAATTTGTTAAATCAAGATCTTGCTAATGGCATAGGTCTTGTTCATTTTGGAGTTCATTTGAGTATTCTTGTGTATTTATTGGTCCTTTTGCCTATTGTGCCTTTTTCCGGTACTTCGCCCGCGTAGAGTTCGGAGACACCGGAGACCTCCACGTTGATCAAGAACAAGACTACTCGGACCCTCTTCCCTACACTCAAGGCGAGTCAACACTTTGATCATACTGAGCCTACATTTCATGTAAATTATGTTCTTTTAAAAATAGCAAAATGCATGCTTTAATTTCATAATCAATGTATGTTAATGTTTTAGGTAGATAAATACCCAGTTGTGGAATAACTAATTAATATGCCATCCTTGATAATTTGAATCCCTTAATTCCGTTGTCACCCTAGTAACTATATGGTAATACTAGCTATAGGTTGTACTTAAGCGACATGCTAGACTTGTTAAATACCAGGGACATTAAAATGTCCTAATCATCATCATTTCAAACATAAAATGATTTGGGCGGTCATTGCGGGTAAATGACCGAGATGGTTGAATTGTTGTATTTTACATCTCAAAACCCTAAGCGCTAATACCCGTGCAGGCGGATGGTAAGATGGTGGGTGCGGATGGAGCACGAAAATGGCGGGAATGTGGTTGAGCCGTCCAGGCAACCCTAAGAACTTAATCTTGTCACGACCTCCTGTGTATACCAAGTACAATCGCAAGTCTGCAACAAACTGCGACTTGGCTTAGTACATTTATCAAATCCTGAAAGTCACCTCACTGGAGGGACAAATGGGCAAAAGCTCTGGGTATGTCGGGCTGGATGGGACACCGAGTCAAGGGTGAAGTTCACCAGTCGCTGAGGTGTAGCCACGCTACGCCAGTCGCTGAGGTGGACACCCCGCGCAACATATGGGCGTAACCCCATATGGGTGAGATGATGGAAAGGACGAGATATTTAGAAAAGTTATTGTGACAACCTCTCGACTACACGACTACGGAATCGTGTAGGGCAACGAGTTAATTGTCTCTTGTGGGTAAAGTGTACAATCTCTGCAGAGTTATAAACTGTTTAAACAGCTATGCCTACGGTCAAAGGCGGACATGGGAACTTAACTTGAGTTAGTTCTATTTCAAAAATCCTTTGTGGGTGGTATGGAAATTGTGGCGGGCTCACCTAGCCCTGAGATTGTTTTTCCTGGGTCTCCTTACCCAGTGTTGTTTAGTGGTGGATGTAACCACAATCAAAATAAGCACGAAGGTGGAGGGAACCTCTGCTGATAAATATTGCACAATTATTCTCTTTAACCAAATGCAATTTGTTAAAATGCTAAGTGATAGGAATTTGTAGTTATGATAATTGAAAACATTGCTTTAGCAAATAAAATAACCCGAGCCTTCCTTGTTAAGCCTTGCATGTATATTATTGCATTGTGTGTTGGCTCGCGAACACGGAAGTTGTGCTCATTCTCGCTCTCTCCCAAACCCTTCAGACAACGCAGATGAAGGAGACTATGCCTACTACGAGGAACCCGAAGTCCATGGGCATGGAGTCGATGAAGAATAGTCTAGGTTCTATAGTTTAGGTCTCGTCCCAGTCTAGCGGACTCATTGGTACTTGCGTACATCCGATATTATCCAGGCCCTTGGTTAATATCAGTTGTACACAAGTTGCCCCAGTCGCTTGCCTGTGCAGAGATGAGCTCTACCCCTTTTGCTTCCGCTTTAGCTACCGCTGTCTTTTGTAATGTAATAAATTTGGCATGTTCGGCCCGTATTGTAAAACCTGACCCGACGCGGTCTATGTGAACTCTTTTGTGTTAATTAATGAATGGTATGGTTCTACGCCATGTATGAAATGGTTCAGCAATGTATCTGTGCGTGCTATCTACTGATCCAGGGAATAGCACAGTGCTTTCACAGAGGATTCTGGATTAGAAAATCCGGGTTCGACACAACATCAGGCATGATCTAATGAAGATTTTTTTCTCTCTAAATAAACCATTTTTTAATCTTTTTATAAAAACATCCCACACTTTTTTTTTTACAGAAATAATCGTTAGTCACTATCCACCAAGCGACTAGGCCCAATCGTGCGGCGAGCCAGCAATTAGGTGACGGGAGAGACCCAGCCGTGCGATTGAGGTCTTAGTCTACCATGTGTCTCAATCGTGATCTGGTGCGCTTCGCCAGATCATGACTGAGACTAGTCGTAGATCAGGCCAGCGCCTGAACACAGTTTTAAGAAATAATTTAAATAAATCTTATTTTAATTTTATGAAATTAAATAGTCAGGTTTACACATATCGAATCAAGTGTTTACATGCATCAATATCAAGTAGCAACATGTTTAAAGTATCAATATCAACATGATGTGCAAAATAGGATATAGGTCCCTGATTTAAACTCGTTGAAGGGTGGGAAAGGCCGTCGGTAGACTCGTTGTATCTGAAATGACATAGACAAGCCTGAAGCCAGAGGCCATGTGAAGAGGTGTATCCTTTGCGGAGATTGCAGGTATAGGAAGAACAAGTGCACTTGCAACAAACAAGATGAAACCATGAAATGTATTATTCAAATTGACCACGACGATAGAAACAAAACACTCCTAACATAGGCACAAACTGTATCAGGTAACAACTCTAGCTTCGTGATATACAACATGTCTCTCTCCACGACCTTCTCGACGGCCTCTCCCACGACCGCCACTAGCAATGTCGTCGTGAACTTCAACCGACTCGTTATGCTTTGTGCATTTGTTCTTCCTATGCCCGCAATCTCCGCGAAGGATACACCTCTTCACATGACCTCTGCCTTCAGGCTTGTCTATGTCATTTCAGATACAACGAGTCTACCGATGGCCCTTGCCACCCTTCAACGAGTTCAAATCAAAGACCTATATCCTATTTTGCACATCATCCTCTGTAAAGTTACCAACAACACGGAATCCACGAACCACCCCGCTCTAAGTTTGAACCATATTTTCCTTCCTGAATAAACCCGACACGTACCACACGGAGTCCTGCGCAACATGCCCCTCGTTGCCAATCGTCAAGGGTATGTTACATAGTATAATCAAGTACTTCAGGGAAAGACGACGTGTTGTTGTATTTCATATGTTGAATGCACAGATGTCCTATTGTACCAAGATGATGGAGTACCTAGCCGAGAAGAGCGAGAAGATCTAAATGCACTTAGTCTTCTTTATAGGCACTACAGAGCTTCGGTTCGAGGTATTGCACGATTTTGGGGCCGTGGGCTCCGTCCAAGTACAAATTCTTCGCTTGGTTAGCACTTCAAGGGAAAATCCTCACGACTAACAATCTTCTAGCTATAGCATGGCCCAACAATTACTTCTACCCTCCGTGCTATCGAAATCTAGAGACAACTAATCACCTGCTTCTCCATTGCAGCTATAGCCATTTCATTTGGCAAGGGATAGCCCATTGGTTGTGTATCGCTCAACTGCAACCAGCCACGTGGACACAAGATGATAATACTACATTGGTGGACGACGATTTAGATGCCGGGGGACTACATCCAAAGGCGTTAACTCTGCAATATTGGCCACAGCATGGGGGATCATGGAGGGATCAAGGATGACATTAGGTCCTGGGCGAAAATATCAAGCATTTGCAGCATCTAGTCTTAGTCTAGTTTCCCTTTCCTGGGTCTCCGACCCTTTGTACAGTTCCTTTTCTTTACCCATTCTACATTTTTTTCCTTCTATCAATGAAATGAAGGCAGCTCTCCTGCTTTTCTTTCAAAACAAAAACAGATGGTGTGGCTCGAGCCATTTTACAGGTTCATTGAGGGGCGTGCCTCCGTATGGTGTGGCTACAAGATATGGGCTGCCATTAACTTACACAATTACCTAACGCGAGACAACGAGTGAGGGAAACGGTGCCCATTGGTAGGCGGCGCTGGATGGTGCGGCGACCAAGACAACGAAGTCTAACAGGCAGCGCTGGACGGCGCGGCGGTTAGAACAATGTTTTTTTTTTGTTTTGTTTTTTTTGTTTTTTTTCTTACGTGCGGGCCGGCTCAATCAAAAGCACCACGCGGCCCAACACAACCAGCGCGCACGCGGGAGGGAGATGACTAGGGTTCCCTGTTTCCCTCGGTAGCCCCGGCGGCGGCGGCAGCTCCCCGACGGCGCAATCCCGAGCGGCAACGGAGCGGCCACGCACGAGCGAGAAACGGCAACAATCGGGTGATTGCAGCGGCTACGGCGGCCGGGGGTGGTGGCGCGAGTCGTAGCAGATCAGGCCGGGAGATGACCTGGCGCCGACGAAGAGGCCTGGATCTCGCCGAATCCAAGGCAGCAGCGGGCGCGCCGAGATGGTACGCTCGACGGGCGACGACAGGACCAAGCCGAGGCCGGTGTTGGGCTCGTCGAGCAGAGGCCGGCGTCGGGCGGAGACCGGCGTCGGGTGCGTCGAGCGGAGGCCAGCGTCGGGCGAAGGTCGGCGTGGGGCGACGAACCACGGGAGCAGCGGGTGTGGGGAAGGGGAAGGTGAAGCCGGCAGCGGCGGCTAGGGAGGGGAAGCCGATGATAGCGGCTAGGGCAGAAGAGGACGAGTTGCGCGTCCAGGAGGAGAGGTAAACCTAATTTGTTCTGATACCATGTTAGAAATAACAACTTGTATTCTCGAGAGGCTAATGAGCCAGTATATATACACAAAGTACAGGTGATGAATATGCAAATAACCCCTCATAACAATGTGGAATAATACAATATACATGTATCTCTAACAACTTTAACTATTAGGCATTAATTTTTAATCTCTTTAATGTCATCCTACTGGTTTAATATGATGTTGTATTTTAACCATGACTCATGAGTAGACCTGTTCATGGGTTGCCGACGCCCGAGCCCGGCCCAAATTTTTCGGGCTTGGGCCTTGATTCCGAGCCTGAAGCCCCAAAAGCCCAATGAAGGCATTAAAAATAATACAAAACTATTTTTTATTCTCAAAATGAATTAAATAGTAATTTTTATTTTAAAAAAGAGTTAAAATAATAGTGTTTTACTAGAAAACACACTTTTCGGACTAGACTAGGCCCGGCCTGGCCATTCAAGGACAGGCTTTTCCAGGCCCGGACCGAGGTTTGAAGCAGATCTACTCATGAGGTAGACATGCCTTTCTCTCTCAATAATTTACATTTTCGGAACATCAGCTCCTTCTATTGTACCTAATAAATTAATTAAGCACGCCCGGCTATTTAAGGACAGGCCTTTTCAGACCAGCCCAGAGGTTTGAACAGCTCCTCATGAGGTAGACATGCCTTTCTCTCTCAGTAATTAACATTTTTGGAACATCAGCGCCTGTACCTAACAAATTAATTAGTGCTTATGAAGTTGACATCTACCTATTCCATGATGTGTACATCTTGTCTTCCTGAAAAGACCGAGACAAATGCTTGAGTGTCAAACATGTTGAGATGTAGGAGTGAGGACACTGGACACCACCAAAACCGGATATTTCTTCTGCAGACAATCAAAATAAGCAGACGAAACTTATCTGGCCTACCTCTGCGCGGATGATCCTTCTACGATGGATTTTTGTGTTCAGGGATATATAAATACCTACAGTAGGAACATCAAATACAGGTCGAGCAGCTCACCGTGTAGCCGGAGATGCCCCCTGGATCCACGAGTGATGAGGTGTGGAAGACACCAACACAGCCGTCGAAAGCACGGTGCAAGCTCTCGGGGTCCATCACATTTGCCATCACGGTCCAGACCCCGTCCCTGCCATTCTCACCGAACATCTCCATCTCCCGAAGCTTGTCCAGATCCTCTGCCATAGCAAGAGAGTAACGGAGACATCAGGTTTCAGAAGAAATCACTTTTATTTGCCAGTAACAGTGAACTAGACCTTGATATTTCAGTTGTTGCTTAAGTTCAGTAAGCCTACTGTTGGAAAATGGATGGCCGGTATCATATCAACATTCAGCACTACAGTGCATAAATGAGTAACACGCCAAGTTTGCGAGAAAAAAAATCACTTTTCCCAGTAACCGTATAGAGGCCTTGGAAACCACAAATAGAAATTTTAGTTGTTGGTTTCAAGTTAAGACCCGTTTTGGGACTACCAATGTGTCAATGTCATATAGAACATTGAATTAAGAGGGATAAATATAGGATATTTGGTTTGTCTGTTGTCGCATTGTTGCTGAGAGCAAGGATAAGAATATATGCAGGCTATTTTTCATAGTTGTCCCTTTTCTGTTCCGAGAAGGTGAAAACTGCCTCTACACTCCTCCAAGTAAATGTTATGTTCCTAAAGGGCAAACTATTAGTAACCATTTTCTTTTCCTAATCAGCTTATTCCAACACAAGCATGCTGAACTCTCATTATTAGAAATCACATAAATATTGTCAATTCAATACATGAAATTATCATCAATTTGTCTCTGTATATAATCATGTCACCAGTACATATCTTTCTTTCTTTTTTGAACATGTCAAGTGGGCCGCTATATTCATTAAAGAAGAAGAAATGTACAGGCTTTACAAAATGGTTTGAGAAGCAGAAAATGAAAAAAAAAAACGGAAAAGCAAATTCAGCTAGTACGGTTTATGTACTACAGCAATCGTAAGTACATGTTGTCGTTAAAGATTTCAAATACTTACAGCAGCGAATTGCATTAAGAATTTTTTTTTCACAGACAATGCGGAAGAGGTGCGTTCTATTCCATTAGAGAGAGAAGTTTATAATCACCAACCCAATATGGACAAAGTATCAGTCACCTCTTATACGCAGATACAACAAAATGCAACAACTTCTTTGAAACATCTCTCTTTGATTAATGGCTCTGTATGTAACCTGTGCCCACGGTTTCTCATCCTCCCAGATTGGCACACTACACAACTGACCAGCTGCTAGCGGACAAGACATGATGCATCAGTAATCTTTCGGTATCAGATTAATTGTCCAAATGGTCCGTTCTAGAATGTGGTAAGATAAGGTGAACCTATCTACTAAAGAAAAAAGAGATCCTTATCAGTAGTGCAATTCCTGTGTTCCCTAATTGTCCCAAAGAAAGGTTCATATTTTTTGAAAGGGGATTGTAGTAAACTTTCTTGTATTGGCCAATACTTTGTTAACTCATATTCTTGATACAGCCTTGGTTTAACTAAGCTGTAAGCACGGTAAAGCTGACTGGTATATACCACGTACCGGTCAAAGGAAATTGCTGTCTGTTTGTGCTCCATTCGCCTACTAATTTACCCTACGCCACACAATGGAATGAACGGTTTAGCAGCCTATGCTTTCCCAGCAATCGATCAGGGAAAAGGTATGAAGCGGTAGGAGAGAAAAACGGGACATATCTTATGCATGACTTGGTAACCTCTTGCTTCCAAAGATAAGAGACTGAGCTGGTCGAACTGATGGTAAGCCCATGCAAGACTCATTGTGGTCCAAAAGAACACTGCAGGGTGCAATATCAACTACTGAAGGTGATGTGGTCAGACAGTGAGGACCAGCTGTGATGCAACATTCAACCAACCAATCGTTCCATCTGTTGCAAATTGGCTCATGAGTCGAGGCTCATTTCGTCTAGAAATTCTAAAGTATGCATGATTCAATATCATATTGTCTAGCCAAGTGATGGTAATGTAATTTATAAGATCGAGTTTTTACCATCTTATGGACGACTTTGGCAAAACGCACGTGCATGGGCCTATACATGCGGCGCCTTCATCATGCTTTAAGATTCGTGCTGGTCAAACCCCCCCCAAACCCCTCTCTCCCGAGCCAGCCGCCGCCTCGCGAGCCTGGCCCTTGCAGCCTCTGACCGGTGAAGACGCGCCGACCTCAGCCGGCCGCAAGCCACCGCCGCACGCCAGCCTCCGACAACTGCAAGTCGTCGCCACCTCTGACAACTGCGAGTCGCCGCCACCTCGCGAGCCCGCAACGCGTTGGCGGGTGAGCCTTTCCACCGCCACATCCGCCCGTGGGAGGGAGAATACGGTGCGCGGGGGCCTACCGGAGGCGGCCGGAATCGGACGCGATGCACAATATTAGGAGAACAGGGAGGGGGGAGAGGGGGCACGGATCTCGAAGCCGATCCAACGGAGGAGGATGTACATGTGTAGTTCCATATACATGTCCCCCCCAATTTTGTTAAGACTCAAAACTCAATTGCTCAAGAGTCGAGACTAACCTTGCGTCTCGAGGGCGAGGCGGACGGTGTAGCCGTGCCGGAGGAGCCGGTCGACGACGGCGAACCCCACGAACGATATCCCCCCGGTGACGCACACGGTGCGTGCCTCCGCCGCGCTCTCCTCGGCCCCGGCCGCCCACTTCACCGCGCCGGCCGACCTCCACGCGCCCGCGCCGTGTAGCAGCGCGGCGCGCATCTCCTCCACCTCGGCCTCCATGCTCTGCGTGCTCCGCAGCACCCCCATGCCCTCCGCCTTGATCGATGCGCGCTTGCCGCCAGTGCAGGCTCTCACTAATGCCTTGCCTTGGTGTCTCCGCTTCGCCGTATGCCCGTATCGCGTGGAGCGGCGGCGGTGGTTTGTGTGATCGGTGGGTGAAGGGGTTGCGCCCCGAGACGTGGATATATAAAGGAGACAAGACGAGTGTCGACTGTGTCGTTGCCTATCGCCAGTGAGATCACGCACGCATCGATCGGCTTTGATGATGGATTGCTGCTGGCCTGGGCTGCGCTCAAGTCGTGGCTTGGAACGGCGGATTTGTTGCTCGGCCCGGCTCGGCTCGGCTCGGCTCACATACGGTCGGGCGGCTTCTACTGTACCTTGGGTTAAAATTTAGACCCTGTTTGGTACAGCTTTACTCCCAACTTCTCAATCAATTCTCGTAGAGCCATACCAAACACCCCGATTCTCAAAGCCTCCAGATTCTACTTCTCGCGAGGAGCTGTCTCGAAAATGAACTAGCAACGAGAAGCAGCCTTCCCGCAGATTCTCGTGAGAATCCAACCCTACAGAAAATAAATGCCCCTTGAAGTTGGAAGATTTTACCCGCAATTTGCCATCGAACTACCCCCCACATGATTCCACCGAGCGAATCCCCAGCCGTACTCATTCACCCTTCCCTCGCATCTCTTCCCCGCAGCGGCTGCTCTCTTGCGACACGACGATTTCGCTCCCGAACCCGTGTGCACCTCCTCCACCCCAGCTTGCTCTCGACTGCGCCTCGTCCGACCTCCGTTGTGCGCCTCCTCCGCCCCCCCCCCCGTGTGCGCCTCCTCCGCCCTCGAATGCGTCGCCTCGGTCCACGACTTCTTCGCGTCGACCCTCCCGTGCGCCGCCTCGGTCCTCGACTTCGCCCGCCTCGGTCCTCGATTGCTCGTCTCGGAGCCCCACGCGCCCGCTTTGCACGAGCCGCCAGGCCCGAAACCCTAGAGGCCGGGGTTCCTCCACTTCTTCGCCGTCGCAATTTTTGGAGGACAGCCGTCGCCGTCGCGAAGGTAAGCTCGTCATCTGTCTTTCGCCCTTGCCTCTCTATTTTGTCTCCTCCTCTTCGCTTTAGCCTAGGGTGGATCAATTTGTGTTGGATGTAACAACTGAACAGACAAATGAATGTGACCATGGAGTTTAACACGAATGCAGATTGGAGATTATCCTCAATTGCTTGCCTTTGGAAAAAGTATGTGATTGTTTTGTGCTTTGTAGGACAGGATTGGTATGTTCTGTTGTTACAATGTGAAGCCTTCTACATGATTATGCGTCTGGTCTGATCTTGTAATATCATTTCCAATCCTTTAATTTGACTGCAATGTTTGTGTTATGAACTTCTGATACATTTGCAATGGCACATATCAAAATTGAGAAGCCACTTGTTGTGCAATGTTATGCTGTTGTATTCATAGCAAGAACACCTGTTGTCTTCCACAAGACTTTGTTATTGCTGTTGTCTTCATAGAAAGAACACCTGTGAAGTCTTGCTTCTTTACTGGTTATTGGATGCCTTCTTTATTTGGTAATGTCGATTGATTATTTTCTTTCTGATAAACAGCAACAATCCATGAACTTTCCTTGAGCTCAATTTTGACAGATGAGTAAAGATCGCCTGGTGGTTGGTTATGACTGATTTGTAGAAAATATAGCCTCTTAAGATTGAATCATCCAAGATCCGATTAGTTGATTGGTTAACTTAATTTTGGAACTAGCTACTTATCCAGGTGAGGTTATTAGTTATAAAAGGTGGGTTCTTTGATCCTGGAAAGCTAGGGCATATGAAGTTCAGCTTATTTACAGCTATTCTGAAAAAACGAGTTGATTGGTCCCCTTTACAGCTTATTCAAAATAGCTGTCATTATTTACAGTTATTCTGAAAATTATTGTTGATTAGTTGATTGGTCTAACATCACTCTAAGGTTGTCATTAGGTGTGCATATATTCTGAAAAATGATGTGCACTGTCATGATTGTGATAAATGTGTTATCTAATCCGATCATCACTAGTGATTACTTGAAATTGCATTTTGCTTGTTAGGGAAAGTATGGTCATTATGATTGGGTGATGTATGCTAACTAGATTACTTGTCCTTAGGCCTGCAACCCTGTTTATTCTCAAGAAAAAACGCCGTCTCTCCACTGTAACATTTTTGTATATCTCCAAAAGTATGACTTCCTTTGGAATGATTTTATCGTGGGTCAAAGAAGAGCAGGGGTCACCATGCATAATTTCTTTTGCCATTCGGATTAGCTTCTCGATCATATCTTTCTCTACTTGTATGCCATATCTTCTTGTTGATGCCAATTTGATAAACAAAATTAATGGACCAAATATGCAGATGGCTGATAACGCTGAGTGGAACGACGAGAACACTAGGATAGTGTGTGAATTGTTCGTTGAACAAGTAGAGGCAGGCAATCGCCCGAGTACCTATTTGAACAATCCAGGGTACACTCTTGTGATACAAAAATTTGCAGAGAAGACCGGGCTGCAATACAAAAAGTTGCAATTAAAGAACAAATGTGATAAATTAAAGAACGATTACAACATTTGGAGAAAATTGAGGACAAAGGAGACAGACTTGGGTTAGGACCATGAAAAGAATACAATAAAGGCCACTGCCGAACGGTGGAAGAAATTAAAAAAAGTATGTTATTACTCATTACCTATTTTTAAATGCACTAATGTACACACCTAGCTGTATTAGTAGTGAAGGTTTAACGTGTAACACTTGGCATTGACAGGAATATAAAGGATGTTCCAAGTTTGAGAAGGTTGGACTTCAAAATGAGGAGTTGTTGTCCAAAATGTTTGACGACATTCGCAACACCGGTGAAGACCATTGGTCTCCTGCAATGGGAACATTGCCTCAAAGCCCTGTGTGTGCACCGATAGCTACTGATATTGAAGAGCTTGAAGATGAGTGTGATGACAAATATAACAGTGATTGCGAAGATGAATCACCAATTGGTAGGAAAGGAAAGAGAGCTTGCGGCCCAAGCAACGATAAGGGGAAGAAACCAAAGAGTGGTTCTGTGGTCATGCAAGATCAACTGAGAAGAATTCTTGAGTTGAATGAGAAATCGCATGCATCTTTTGAAGCGTTTGCAAAAAAAAAGAGGAAAACTCGGTGTGTAGCATCAAGGATGTAATGGAGTCGGTTAAAGTGTGTGGTGCTATTAATGGGAGTAATGAGCACTTCATTGCATCTGAAATTTTCGTAAAGAAGGAGCAAAGGGAAATGTTTATGACCTTGTGCAATAGTGAAGAACGATTTGCATGGCTCAAAAGGAAGTACGATGCCAAGTATGGCAAATAGAAAATTTTTTGTAACGTTACGATGATTTTGGAGACATTACTACAAGTAGTTTATCTTGTATTCGTTTTTATTATTCTTTATTTCTCTATTAGTTGTAAGACTTTTTTTGGATTATAAGACATTTTGCACTAGTTATAAACTGTTATTTGGACCCAATGCGTGCTCATGTATTTTTAAATTGCCATTTATATTGTTGTGTGTTTGTATGTTCATGTACAGATGTCGTCTTCTGAAAGCGATAGTGAAGGGAGTAATTTATCAGATGAGGAACATGAGTGTGACGTACAGATGATGCATCTGTGGCAAGACATGTCAAGTCACCTCTCTGCTACTGCAATTATGATGGAGAATTATCACTCAACATACTTGGACAAGAATGAGCCTAGGACTTCTCGGCTTAGTGGAATGGGTTGGGTGAATGAAACTTTGAACACTCCAGGAGAAAGCTACCACATGTTTCGTATGAATGCTACGATCTTTCACATTCTACATGACCTTTTGGTGAGTACATATGATTTGAAATCAACTAGGCATACAAGCTCAATTGAAGCACTAGCTCTTTTTCTATACATATGTGGTGGCTGTGAATCCATCCGAAGAGCGCAGAATCGGTTCAAGCATTCTGGTGAGACAATTAGCAGGAAGTTTGATGAGGTTTTGCAATGTGTGGTCAGAATGTCTAAAGATTTTGTGAGGCCAAAGGATCCAAACTTCTCTACGGTTCACAGTAGAATTAGAAATGATCGAAGGATGTGGCCACATTTCAAAGATTGTATTGGAGCTATCGATGGTACACACATTCTTGCAACTGTTGCTCCAGAAGATCTAATTAGATATATTGGTAGATCAGGAAGTGCAACACAGAATGTCATGGCGGTATGTGATTTTGACATGCGCTTCACATACGCATCTATTGGACAACCAGGAGCTATGCACGATACTAGTGTGCTTTATCATGCATTGGATGTAGACGGGGAAGTCTTTCCACATCCTCCACATGGTATTTTTCTTTGCTTGGTATCATTTACAAAATTATTTACTTGAAATGTTCATGCATTGGATGTTGGTAAATATGGATTTTTCGTCTTATGTTGCAGGTAAATATTATCTTGTCGATGCCGGTTATCCGAACAGGCCTGGGTACTTAGCGCCATACAAGGGCCAAAGGTACCATGTTCCAGAATTTCGGAGAGGAGTTGCTCCTAGTGGTGAGAAAGACAAATTTAACCATTTGCACTCGAGTGTTCGCAACATAATTGAGAGGTCCTTTGGTGTATGGAAGATGAAATGAAGAATTCTTCTTAAGATGCCGAGCTTTCCTATGTCTAAGCAAAAGATGATTGTTGCAGCAACCATGGGGATCCACAACTTCATACGTGAACATGCTTCGCCGGACATGCATTTTCGAAGGTTCGATCGGGATCCTAATTACGTACCTACAATACCTTCAAGATATGCCAAATATGTCATTTCTCAAGATGCATCGGATGCGTCAACGTCACAAACTAGTGCTACATCCATGGATAGTTTCCGTGATGACCTTGCAAGTGCAATTGCTCATTCAGGATGATGGACACATTACTTGTGAATTTTTGTGGTGTTTTGTTATGACTCATTTATCATTTCAATACTTGTACGTAATATCATTTAATTACCATTTGAACACTTATACGATATGATGTGATATCTCCGACTTCATCTATCGCAGCGTGAACAGTACAAATTTTTTTAATACACATTTGTAATCCGTCATGAAGTGTAAATGCAATGTAACCTGACATTGTGTATAGATACAACGTGGGAAAAAAAATTGTACAAAAATTCTATAATTTATCTACAAATACATAAGAGAAAGACACAAATACAATTGAAGTATTACAACCAGGGGTAACATGGTCTATTTGCCTCTAATCCTCCCTGATATGGTTTTTGGAGCCAACCTACCAGCCAAACGCTTTCAACAGACAGCTCCTGATTCTCAGAGAAGTGGATTCTCAGAGAATCAGGAGCAGAATCTGAAAAATAAGAATCTGAGCTCTACCAAACAGGACCTAAAAAGAGAAGAAAAGCGAAGGATCGTGCGTTGTTTCACATGATCGGGTCAGCCAATATATACCAGGTTTCACGTTTGGTCAGCCTCGTTTCGCTCTATCGCTAAAGCTACACGTCTAGCGAAATGCATGGTGGATCATTCCTAGCTTCCAGAAGGCAGGTCAGACCAAAAAAAACGGCCTGAATAAAACTATGGTTCAGGTACATCTCTGGAACGTGATCCTCTGCCGCATCACGTAGCTAGGGCGGAGGTGAATAGTACGGCAGCATTAGGGCTCCCATCCAATAAACAAGATCAAAAGTGTATGGTATCGTGCTACAGCAATAAACAGTAAAATTTTAGCAATATTTTATTCAGTATTACTCCAAAATCCTGTAGCAGCCGTACTCCTCTGCGGTACTGGATGAAGATGATGTTTCCTAAAGGCTTACTTTACCCTTACACTAGTGTTTAGAGTCCCTGAAAAGGAACGGAGTGGTTACTGGTTAGGAAAATAAGCATGACCTTTTTCTTGAGCATGTAATATAAGAAGCGTTTAGCACGCATGAGCAGCCAGCACAATTCTTTAGTTTTGACCCCAAGTTGTCCAACCTAGCCAAAATAATTAGCATCCTCTTTTTTAGAAAGGCAATTAGAAATTCAGCATTCTTCAGATGATAAAATCGGTAACAATTGGAAGCTGTGTATCTTCGTTCCCGCGGCGGCACAGCACACCTAGCACTTACCGGTGTCACTCGGCAGTTTGGTATACGGTTGTCGCATTTCGCCGGCTCATTCTCCGGCTCGGCCGCTATTCAGCCGTGGCTCTCACCCATTTCTGCTTGACCCCGCCGGCGGCGCAGCGGCCTATATGCGCAGGTGGCCGGCCCGGTGTTTCTGAATTTTCTGTGGGTAGCGTTGGGGCCCGCTTTATCGAAAAGGATTAGATTAGGTCTAATCAATGTACTCAGGGACCAAACCGTGGGAGTAGTTTTGATTGGATTTTTTAGGTTTGGAGAGAGGGTTAACTATATATCTGGAGAAAATGCTTCTACGCTGCGTCACCTGATAAGGGCTAGACTCTTTCGACAGGTTCACCATTAGTAAGATAAAGATGAAAGCAACGTTAAGTTTTTCGTACAAGAGAAAGGAACCGGAGAAAAAACATGTAGGCACACCGCAAACGCACACGTTTTGCGATTTACAACAGAGAACAGAAAGCTTACGCCATTAGTATTAGCTGCGACGATCGTCAGTGGCCTCCGTTGAAATCAAGGGACAGTGGAGATATAACACAAACTCGAGAATACTTCTTTGCCTCTTGAAACGGATGCGGAGCGATGTGTTCCAATTTTCATGACGCGGAAACTCTTCAGACAATTTTTTTTTAGAAAGATAGGGAGATTTCTCAGGCTTGTCTCCAGTTTCAATCCAGAGTATCATTTCAGCCAAGAAAAAAATCATGACGTGGAAATGGGGAATAGTTACGGTCCAGTGAGTGTAGATCTATCTAGCCCAATGCGTTTCCAACCCAGCCCACAGAATCCTCTATATGCAGTACATTAGACGAGTGACCCCAACGATCCATCCCGTCAGCCCAGCGCCGGTTATTGCGGCCCACCTCGTACGCGCGAGTCTGTCACCCTCACCCCCGCCTCCCGTTTGTCCGCGTATCAGGCCGTATCGCAGCGCACAGTACTCCGCGAGAATGGCTCCGCCCATCCTTTCTCGTCAGCCCAGCCCAGTTCGATTCCGTGTGTCAAAGAAGGCCTCCTACCGAGCGCCCAATTCGTTCGACGCGGCTCCACTACCACCTCGCGTTGCTACGGGTGCTATATCGCTCGTCTTGTATTTTATTTTGAAGTTGGGGTTGAACAGGGATAATATCGGATACCACTTTTTCTAACCCGAATTCGTGTAGTGAGTCTTCGGTCAGTCGGTCGGACAAAAATTATCTGTTTTTTTTGCTTCTACACAAGACATTGTACAGTACTAGTGCAATCAAAGCGGACAAACGAACGTAGAGAGACTAATTGTGGAGATGTCGATTGAAAAACACTGGGTATTCTCTGCCTACTAAGATACAATAACTCACCTATCTGTTATCTTGTTACTAAGTGAGGTCATAATAGGTGTTTTTCTCATACCACCTGACATCGCTCATCATGTATCTTATTCCGTATTTTATCCTCGATGTTGAGTCGAACACGAATAATATCGGGTACCAATTTCTCCATCCCGTGTCCGCTCCGCAGACCTTCGATCAGAAATTATCCGCTCTGTTTGTACCTCTACGCGTTGCTGGCGGCGGGGTTCAGGGTTAGGTGAACGCTAAACCAGGCCGCCCAGCGCGGGGCGCCGGGAGGCCATGTCGCCGCAGCCCACTGGCCGACCAAGGCCCAGCCGCGCACACAGCTCCAGTTGATCAATTCATCATGCCGCGGCGTCGCCGCACGATTAACATCGGGACAGACAACGGCGGTACGAACGGAATTAATCGGAGAGGAAAACGCTAGCGCCATCACCGGTACCGCACGTAACGTGACACAGAAACTGAGAATCTAGCCACGCGATGCCGATATATAGGAGCTAAGCAGGAGGCGTTGCTGCTTGCTTCTTGCGTGCGCTGCTGGGCAAGTTTGCCCGGGCCGCTTTCGTCCGGTGTAAACAGCGTGGGAACGCGTACGGTGTGCTGGTCTTTAGTTACGAACACACAGACACACACCGGCACGGCACGGCACGGTGGGGATCGATCGCCGCTGATCCGGGAACATGCCAACAGCAACGGATCGAGTACGTGACGAGATCTCCGCCGACCGGCACAAATCACCAGCTTTTCGCCTGATGAGGACGTGCGGTCCACTGAAGATAGCGACTACGAGATTTCATCGAGATCCGGTCTTTACTGATCTACCACAGTACAACGACAAGTTTAATTCACTAACGAATCAACACACTCTATGGTCGTTTAATTCCAACACAAAGGGAGGCTTGGAGTCCAAGGGAGTCAGTCCCCTTTAGACTTTAGTGGCACTACTCCACAACACAAGTCCCGCAGTGGGGCACTCGAATCATGCGAGTCGTTGATCCATCCATCTTGCGTCCACTGATCACACTGATGGTGCTCAGTGCTCACGCCATCGCGGCGATGCAGTCATGTACAGGTCTTTCAACTAACAAATAGCCACGGTCAGCCGGCAAATAAAACCACCTCAGCTCCTCTGTTCAGTTATTGGGCAGCTAATTTACGGCATCCACGCGGAGTATCCGTACCTGTGCTAAGAAATATCACATCAATCAGGTGTTAAATTTACCTTTTATTTTTATTATTTTAGAACCCACAACTTAATAAAATATCACACATCTTTCTAGATGACTAGCCCATCTCCGCACACTCTCTCTCCATTCTTTTTTATTACTCGGTACTAGGTACCACGTAGATCTGTTCATAGGTGACCCGCCCCGAGCTCAATACTATCCAAGCCGGGCTTGGGACTAGAATTCTGGTTCGAAATCCCGAATAAACATAATAAAAATAAAAATATATTTTTAATCCTAAAAATTAATTAAATAGTACTTTTTTTATTCCAAAAAGATTAAAATGATCTATTTAAATAAAAAATGAATTTGTGGGCCTAGTCAGGCTAGGCTCGGGCCTGCCTATTTGCGACCGGGCTTTTCAAGCCTGGCCCAGCCCGACATTTGAACACCTCTAGTACCAGGTGATGTACCGGTTCCAACTTGCTCATGCTTGGTTCTTCCCCCTCCAATCCAGGGTACCAGCTTGGTACCGGTACCAAGAGGGCTGGGTACCACTTGAAATAGGACATCAAAGATGTTTGACAAATTGACTTCGGTCAATTGGCTAGGTGCGCTAGCTGATGGCCCGCCAGCGTTTGAGTCTTGACTCAGTGCTGGTGCTTACCTTCTTCTAAAAGTGACCGTCGTAACTCCTGGATAAAAAATTCAAAAAAAAAATATGCTGTTAGGAATGCGACAAGTTGCAAGTTGGATAGAAAAAACACATGACCTAATTAAAGGAACTAAAAATTGCAATATACACACTAAAATTGGGTTAAAATGTAGGACTTGTGAAAATTCCACAAGCAACAATTGTACGCAAGTATGACTATACGAGTATACTGACCATGAATACAAAACCAACCCAGGTGTAGGAGTTTTTGGCTCCCCTGCCCGGATGCCCCGTTATAATTATCTGATTGTAATTAATTAGTCATAGTAAATTAGTCATAATTTTTGTAATTAATTGGTTGTAGTTAATTAGTCGTAGTTAAATATTCTTAACTAATTAGTTGTAATTAATTTGTCAAAATTTCCATAATTAATTGATCACAGTTAAATATTCTTAACTAATTAGACATAATTAATTTAGTCATAATTAATTTAGTTGTAATTAATTACTCATATTTGGTTAATAATTCACGACTAAATTAATAAATAGCATGCACCATAAATTAATTACAACTAAATTAATAATACAACGCATGATTTCATGCGTCCTCATTTCAGCTAGTAATTAATTTATGATGCATGTGATAATACAACACATGATTTTTTGTGACAATAAATTTTTGGTACGTGTGATAATACATAGAAAGTCAGACATACAAGGAAATTGCATGATTTCACGCCCTATTTGGAATGCGAGTTTTTTGCTTTTCCAAAATGCAAATTGTTAAGGATTACGATATGTTGTAATGTAGACACTAATTAGGCATCTTGACATGTTCAACCCACCCGGGCCACCCCGTACGAGACCATCACAAAAAACGCAAACAAGTCTTGTATGTTTGATATTACCTAAAGCCACAACAACCTAATTCATATGTTATGAGTAGTTTACCGTTCTCTACTATGCACAATCAAATAAGCAAGGCATACTATTTAGGATTAAGTACAAGTTTCGTCCCTCAACTATACACGATGATTAATTTTGATCCCTCAACTAAAATACCAGATATAACGCACCTCAAAGTTTAGAAACCAGACAAAAAGAGTCCCTCCATGCGTTTGAGGGTGGTTTTGACCAGTCAACGATCCCACGCGGCTTTCCACGTGGTGATTCGAGTCAGCCTCCCTTCTTTCTCACTTCGTTCCCCATCCTTTTTCTCCCCAATCTCTCAGCTCGCCTCCAGCTCCCGCGCCATCTCATTGTGACCCGCCGCCGCCGCTGGGCACGGCGCGACTCCGACTGGCGTCGCCTTAGCCTGGTTCCACCGCGCGCGCGCGCGCGGCGCCTGCTGCTCCGGCTCTGCCGAGCCCTGCCACGGCCGCGCCTCCCGCTCCGGTTGCTCTTAGTGGGATTTGGGTGTGGCAATGGTGGTGGGCGTGGGAGCGGCAGGCGGCCGGGCCGAGGGTTCTTGCGGGCGGTGCGATCGGCAGCGAGAGAGGAGGAGGTGGCGCCGAGCCGAAGAGGCGCCGGGCCGGCCGGAGGCGGCGACGCTAGGAGGGAGAAGGCGCTAGGAGGAGGCGGTGCCATGGAGGAAGATTGGGGCCCGGGCGTCACCGCTGTCACCTTCTACGTCTCCAAGCGCCCGGGCGTCGAGGCCTTACTCCGCGCCGCGGCGGAGGCCTTCAAGGTCGTCGTCGGCAGGCATGGTTCCCTCTGCCCCACGGACGACACCTTCCTTCCTTCCCCTCAATCGATTTATCTAATCGTTTGCAGGTGCTCACCGACGACATCTCCTCCCCCATCCCCGGCCTAAGCCGCCGCTCGCGTCGCATCGCCCCTTCTCGCGCAGTGCGCCTCCAACCAACTCCTCGCAGGTGAAGCACCCTCGGGCCTCCCTCTACCACCCCCCATCACCCACTTCGGCTTCCCCTCTCCCCAGCGGCGCCCCCACGGCTAGCCGCCTACGTCGCCTTGGGTTCAAGCCGCCGGCGCGTCTCGGCACCACCCCGCCTCCACGGTCTGGCCAAGCAAGCTCCCCTGACCCCTCTCCTGACTGTGCTCCCCCTATCGTCCTTCCCCTCCCTCTCCAGCGCCACCGCGCCTTCTCCCCTCCACCTCCGACTGCCACGAGACGTCGCGCACCCGCCACGGTGCCGCCCAGCCGGCGACACCACATTTGTTGACCACCCTCCATAAGCCCGTTCCAATTTGCTCATTTGTGGCCGCCGCCGTCACCTCCTCCGTCGGCGCCGCCCGTGTCACTGCCGCATGTCATGCCCTGTTTCTCCCTTCAACCGTTCTGCACTCTACGATGTGTCGGAGGGGAGCCAAGAGGAGCCGAACCGGGTGAAGCCGTAGGTGGCGGCGCATGGAGCTCGGGGGCGAACCTGATCAGGGCGGCGGCGGTGGTGGGCCAGAGTGGCGGCGTCGGCAGGCACAGGGAGAGGGGCCGAGCCAAGAGCCCATGAGCCAAAGTTTCTTTCGGTTGGAGAAGAAATGGGGGGAGAGACAGATGAAGCAAAGAAATAAAATAGGGAAGAGGAAAGCCACGTGGATCATTGACTGGTCAAAACCGCCCTCGAACGCACGGAGGGACTCTTTTTGTCCGGTATCTAAACTTTGAGGTGCGTTATATCTGGTATTTTAGTTGAGGGTCCAAAATTAATCATCGTGTATAGTTGAGGGATGAAACTTGTACTTAATCCTACTATTTAGACTAATAAATGTAGACTAAATAACCACACTTCGGTAATCCTTATGTACAAATTTAACCTAATAAATGCATAATAAAAAAACTACTAAATTTTTGGAAAACAAAAACTAGTAATCCTTACGACTAATTAACTACGACTAAGTTATTTGGACTAACTAACTATGACTAATTAATTACAACTAAATTAATTATGACTAATTAATTAAGAAAATTATAACTACTTAATTATGACTAATTAACCATGAATAATTAATTATGAATAAATTAATTACACACAGGGGTGTCCGAGCCAAGGACGTGTGGATGAGAGAAGTCCTCTCCCCTGAGGCACGGACTCGACACATGTCGCCTACTGGCGAGTCCGCAGTGCCATTTTTGGATTTGATCTCTGGAGGGGTCTAGATTTGCTATTTTACGTGCAAACAGTGCTATATTAGCCAAAAACTCCAAGTGTAGGGTACCATGCGAAAAAAGGAGACATATCATATGAGGTGAAATATGAGGCCCTCTTTGCAACGCAGGAACTTCACAGAAATTTTAGAGCATACTCTAATATAGTCGTGTTCGCTGAGAGCTAGAATCCCACGGATCACAGAGGCTCACAGATAGGCAATTAGGCAAGGGGTGTAAAACGAATCCGGATAGTCTGTTTTATCTGGCATCCATATCCCGATGGTAGCAAATGTGGTAAAGAAAATAACATTTGTACTGCGAAACGAATACGAATCTGGATAGTATCCTCTTTTTTTGCTATATACGAATACGAACGTGGTATAAAAAACATATGGCCGAATACGAATACATATAATATACAAATCCGACAATTTTATTTTCCTTGTCATCTGGTCCACTAACATTTTTGTATGTGTTGTGTTACCATGTTGCTTGTGAAAATTTGATATGTAACTTCATATATTGGAACTCTATTTATAGATATTTGGAATTTGAACTTTTTGTGTGGAACTTCATCATATTTTAAGATATTCGAATTCAATCGAATTAAAAAATTCGATTCACATTCGTATTCGTTACAACATTCTATTCGGATTCGGATTCGAGCATATTCTTACTCTCATTCGTATTCATTTAAAAAATACAAATAAAATATAATAGCCCACAATTCGTTTCTTATTTGATCCGTTTTCACCTCCAACTCAGGGAGAATCCACCTGCAACAACTCAACACAAAACAAGTTGGAAAAGAAACTCAACACAAACGCAAAAGACCTGACCTTCTGGAAGGCAGCCGCAAGCGCCCACCGGCCCCACCCCGACCATTCGAATTCCCCCCACCACCTTTATAAACGCCGCTCTCTGACTGTTATCCCCCGCCTCGCCTCGTCTCCTCATTTGCCCTCCCCCACTTCCCTCATGATTCTCCCCGCACCACATAAAAACGAGCGTTAACAGCTTGTAGCAACAATGGAGGAGAGAATTCCCGAGCGCCAAGAACTACAAGACCCCACCGCCGACATCGCGGTCGTGCCGGCTGAGGCGCGCTCGCCCTCGCCACCGCAAGCCCCTTCGGGCGATAACGCCCCCGCTGCCACTGTGCTTTCCTCCGGCGACGAGACGGACGTGGACTCCGACGGGGAGTTCGAGTTCGAGTTCCCCTTCGTCAGCAGGGACTCCCCCGCGGGCACCGCCGCCTTGGCTGATGATCTCTTCGCCGACGGGTGTATCAGGCCGTTCTATCCGGTGTTCGGGCGCGGCGCAGGAACCGACCCGGCCCCGGCCGCTCCGGCGGCGCCGCGGACGAGGGGGCCACTCGGGCTGCTCTTTCTCGAGGAGTCCCGCGCGCGCAGCTCGTCGACCAGCTCGACGGCGTCCACGTCCTCGTCCGCGGCGATCGACGACGACGGGGGCCTGGAGGGCGCTCGGCCGGGGAGCTACTGCCTGTGGACACCTGGCTCCGGCCCCGGTTCCTCCACGTCGGTCTCGTCCTCCCCACGGCCCCCCAGGAAGAGCAGCTCCACGGGGTCCATGGCGCGGTGGCGCCGCATCAGCGAGCTCGTCGTGGGCCGCAGCCACAGCGACGGCAAGGAGAAGTTCCTGTTCCTCCCCACCCCGCCGCCGAAGGAGATCGACAGGGAAGACAAGCCCAAGCCGATCCCGCCAGGCGGCAAGAAGTCTTCCGCCTCCGCGGAGGTCGACACGGTGACCGCTGCCCACCGGATAGCTTACAGCGCGAAGGGCAACGGTGTCACCGGCGCCGGAGGCGCACCACGGCGCACGTTCTTGCCGTACCGCGAGGAGCTCGTCGGATTCTTCGCCAATGTGAACGGCATCAGCCGGAGCCACCCACACCCGCTTTGAGGATCGCGCCTAGCTAATTCTAAATAATTTGAGATTTGAAGTTCCAGGTTGGGGCTTGCATTTACGATCATTGGGTAGTTTGATGATGGGTTAATTAGGTTAATTAATTAAGCCGGTCAAGAGAACTGACGTTATTGTGGACTGTGATGAACAGTATGAAGTCAGTGGGAGCGGTGGAAACTGGGAGATGTGGCGTGGCTTTCTCGGCCACACAAGTGTGAACGCCTACGGGTGGCGTGGGAGGGAAATGGATAATCTGCATTGTTTACACACTAAAAAAACTTCGTTCGCACGGTGATCCTTCGCATTACGGTAGAGATTCGGATCCGTGTGGGAGACACTCAATTAAAAGATATTTAGATCCGAGTTTGTACATTTGTAATAGTAGCTATTAATTTGCGAACGCGACATTTAATTTTTTTCCGTTTCGTTCGCGAATTATTTGCAATTCTGTGCTCCATTTGTTGTGTTCAATTAATTGTATTGGACGGCTCCGATAATTTGATTCTTAGTTTCTTTTTGCACGATGGACGAGTGAGACCAGACTGTTCGGTCACTTTCTGTTGTTTTCTTTTTTGCCAGTTGATTTGGAATCGCGGTGTTCCATTGTGTAGCTTTCGTGTCAATTTTGTCTACAATTATAGCATTCATGGTACTGTGTAGCTGTTTCACGTGTTAGTTCAACAAGTGTTTCAACGATGAGGAGGACTAGCTTTGCTTAGATCAACAAAAGCACATGTAATAAGTACCGGAGTAATGTTCTAGCTAAGATCTGTCGTCTGTCCCTATCTGTGCCTTGTTGCCGATTCAGAGTTTCTTTTGAGAGTTTCAAATTCAGAATTCAGAGATACCTTGTTGCCCACTCAGAATTTCTTTTGTGAGTTCCAAATTCAGAAATCACAAACCTTTCCTGCTGTTTCTGTTCAAAGGAAAATATTCAGAAATCAGAATTAGCACCTCAAGTTGCTTTCGACTCTTAGCCTCCAACACTAGCACGAAGCAGTAACACAGGTGCGGATCGTTTGAGAGTTTCCTATTCAGAAATCAGAATTAGCACCCTCAGAATTTGCACTGTAATAATAAGTTGCTTTCAACACTAGCAGGAAGCAGTAACACAGATGAGATCTTTTGTTTCGGATAGGAACATGCCCCATCGGACTCAAACCTCTAACCATTTCCGTTTAGCTTTGCGTCGCGTTCTCGTTGGAAGTTCCGCGTGCTGTTCTTTTCACTCCTATTAAAGCGGTAAAACAGACGCCGCATGTTTAAGCACTTGGCCCAGCAAACTCCACAATTGCCAGGGGAATCCAGCGCCGGTGAAAGGCATTATCCGCTCGATCTGGACGCCACCACTCGTCGATCGGTAGCCTGGTGCTCGCGCCAACTTGTTCTATGGATTATTTAACTCATCAGCTAGCCCACGCCGGTGCCATCAGCGTCAGGGCTACGAGGGGATAATTGGGAAATATAATCCTCTCCTTGTAATTCAGCTGGTGTAAGACACGGTATTTGTGGTGGAGGTTGTGGATTCATTCGAGGCAGCGTCACCACCGCCGCCCCTCCCTCCCACTAAGCTCAGGGTTATGGTGAACTCAAACCCTAACCGGTGAACCCGAGGTCTAACCCGGCGGCCGCAGAGGAAGAGGGCGGCGCCAAAGAGGAGGAAGATGAGCTCGCTGGAGCACAATCTCAACACAAGATCCAAATGTTAGAAAATCGATTGAGATTTAGGGAAATTTCAGGCAACCGTGATTTAGCAAACCCGATATATTTACTACTTAAAAAGAACTTATTGGTAATGGTGGTTCATTCACACCAACCCTCTCCCCTTCCATCCACCCTCTCTTGATCGCCGTGCCACTACAAGGGAAACACAACATTACAACGGCTCAAATCGTTGCATTAGGTCCAAAATCGTTGCATTAGGCATTTATTGCAATGAATAAATTGTAGCAATATTGCCAGTAAGTCATTGCAGTAGATCGCGTGGTAATAGGTTATTGCAATGATTTCCAAAATGTGGCAATTCACCACGATATTGCAACGATTTCATTGTACTTTTGCAACAATTCATGCTGTGGCATTACAAACCTATTGCCACAATATGTTTTTGTTGCATTAGAAATATTGCAACGACTATAAATTTGTTGTAATAGCCTATCACAACAGTTTCATTTTCATGGCAATAGCCTATCGCCACAATTCCATTTCGTGTCAATAATATATCGCAACGCTATTATTTTCATGGCAATTGTCTTTCGTCACAGTTGCATATTCCTAGCAATAATACATCGCAGAAATTAGTGTTTGAGAGGGAAAGGAATATTTAGAGACATGGCATCTAAATATTTTGTTGCAATATCTATAAATATTACAACAAAAAAATCGTTGTAATAACTATTGGTTGTTACAAGGAATTATTTTGTCGTTGCAATAAAAACATTTCATTGCAATGATTTTTTTTACTATCACAACAAATATAAATTGTAGCGATAACAGATAAATAATACCACGAAATAACAAATCATGGCAATAACATGGACTATTTGCAATACAATATTTTTTGTTGCGATATCTATAAATATTACAACAAAAATAAATCGTGGTAACATCTATTGCTTATTACAACGAATTATTTTGCATTGCAATAAAAATATTTTATTTCAACGATTTTTTAACTAATGCAACAATTATAAATTGTAGTGATAACAAATAAATAATACAACGAAATAACTAATCATGGCAATAACATGGACTATTTGCAATAAATTATTTTTGGTTGCAATAAATTCGTTGTAATATATAGAAATCCTTGTAGTGTGCGGACATGTGGGCCACGTGTGTCAGAAAAATCTCTAACAAGAAAAAAACAGCAAAACACTTCTGAGCGACACGACGCGGCCGAGCGCAGGGCCAGAGCCGATAGTGTGGGCCATGCAGGACAATCCCGATGATATGGACTCGATATGTTGTGGTAATATGATTTTTTTATCCACATCAAAGCACAAACATTCAACTCACAAAATGTAGACATAGAATCGATGTAAATCAGTTTTTGTTTGCATCATTGCATGTATGTACTGCAAAAAGAATATGCTTTTGTTTGCATGTACCGTCATTCAAAGAGATTAGGATATATGATTTCTCTTGGTGTCATTGACACGATGATCAAGTTAAGCCGCCTAACACCTAACGTTAGGCTAGCTCTATGTTGACGCTCTACTAGCTTCCCGTGATGAAGTTTTGGTCGCCCTCCCCCCTTGACATCCTCGACGTGGATTCCAATTATCGCACCTAATCAGCCAGCCATAGTCATCAATCATCGGGCATGATCGATAAATATATTGACGTCTTATGGACGCTAAAACAACATGTCCCTAATTAAGCTAAGAGTCTCTCCGTTGACGAGAGCATGATGCAGTCAAATGCAACTCTGAAGTCTGAATAGAGTAGTAAGTAGTAGTCATTAGTCTAGTCAATGCCAACAAAAAAAGCTCCAGACATGTCGTTAATTCAGCGAACAAGCTGTGTAAGGCAGATAAAACGCAAGATCCTTATACACAAGTACTTAGAGAAATAGAATATAGCCATATCATTAAACACCTACGTAGAAGTTATTTCCTCCCATACAAGCATCTCTTTTATAAGTGTTTAGGTGATTGTATTATCTATTAATTATATATAGTTATATTCATAAGCACCGGTGTCTAATCAAGTATTGATACTACAAAATAAGCACTTTTTTGTTCTACGTGACAAAAAAAAAAATCAGTTTTTTTATTTTTCTTTGCTAAGCATCTTTCTAAGTATAGACATTGTACGTGCTCTAAGAGACTCGGAATAGTACTAGTATTTTGGACTTGTCAGGCGTTGAGCTTTGCCTTGATCGTGTGTTTTGTATCATATAGGTTAGGTTGGTTATTGGTCGAGGTAGCTGGCATTAGAAACTGGGGGGAAAGGTGAAAAGGACTGAAGCTAGCTACCTGTGAAGTATTTTTGAGAATTAAGCTATCTCTTCTCTTCTTCTTTTTTGAAATTGAGAATTAAGCTATCTCTGATATGTATATAGCCAGGACTAGAGGTAGAAACGAAGCAGATAATTCTCGACCAACTGTAACATCCCAAAATTTGAGTTTTCAAAAATCTTTCGTGTAGATTAGGTCTCTAAAAAATTTCACCAATTTTCCTTGAGTTGTCAAAGCTTAATAGGGTATTTCCTAAATTAAAACTATTTAATTTGATTAATGTAACTTCAATTAAAAAAAACAGTGTTAGTTGGGTTCCTTGTGTTCTAAGGAATTTTTCCGAATTTTCAAGTTTTTTCCGAGTTTATTTGCTATTTATTTGAGCCCATTTGAGTTTTCAACCTTTTTCTAAATTCCAAAATCAATTTCTATTTCCGAAATCCTTTGTGGGCTAAATTGTCTCGGCCCACTCTACCTCTCTCTCTTCCGCTTGCTTCCACTCTGGCCCATCCCCACTTCCCGCCCTGTTGCCCGCTCCACCGCCCCGCCTCGCTGGCCCAACTCACCGCTGCCCCGGCCCAGCTCCACTCGGCCCAACCACTTGCTTGCTCCCACTGCCAGCCCACCAGCACGGCCGCACCACAAACCCTAGTCCACGCTGCATGGAGCCCATCTGCCAGTCTCCCTCCGCCCGGGCCCTCCTGCCAACGTCATAGCTGCTTAGCGTGAGCCATTTGGACTCCGCCTCTGTTGGAAATATGCCCTAGAGGCAATCATAGAGATGATTGTATTTCAGTATGTTCATAACATTTGATAATATGTTATCTTGTTCCTTGAATGAATCATCATATTATATAGATCAATGAGTATGTGACTTGTTGGTGAAACTCTTTATCTTATATGATATCGTTCTTAAAAGTATCCCTGGTCGAATGTCACTGGTCGGAACACCAGTGACTCTACGACTAGTACATGTATTGATCGATGACCATGTTTCACCGGTCATAGATATAGAGATATCGAATCAATAATGTGGACACATGTTAGAGAACATAGTGTTGGATAAGACCCACCTTGAGACACTATTGAGATTGTTATGATTCTATGTGTCGTTAGTTGGTCTCAAGCAATGATGATGTATAATCCTCAGACCTGAGATCAGTATGGTTTCCTACATGTGTAATAACACTCTTAGGGGTTGCCAAACGCTACTCGTGAATCGGGTAGTTATAAAGGTAGCTTTGGGTATGCTATGAAACATGCGGAGGAATGTGACCGGTCGATATGGGATTTGCCTCCTAACATAACGGAGAGATGTCTGGGCCTCGTTGTGGTCGAATAAAGAAAGTGCATGGCCATGCCACTAGTGGTCGAAATGTCGACCACATGAAGTTATTCGACACTTGATCGAAAGTATTGAACAGTCCATGGATGACATATTATCTCACCCGAGTTCAACCGGATGTCGTGAGGCAAAGGGAGAATACATAAGCGTGTCGTTCGATTGCCGAGGTCGTAGGCTGGTCAAAGTCGTATGGAGATGCGACCTAGTCGAAGACTACTCGAACATAATCACCAGCGGTCGTAAGGAGTTGCAAACCGTCGTAGTTAGATACTAATCGGTCGTAAGGAGTTACGAATCGATTATAACTAATTATGAACGCCGTGACTAAGTACGAGCCGGTCGTAAGTGATAAGGACTCAGTCGTAGATCATATTACGTTAAAGTTCGTCCGATATATTCGTGTATGTTCGGAATCGTTATGTCTTTGCTAGGTACCATTGACGACTCGTGATCGGAAAGTGTTTAGAGTCACAACCGATTACACACGAACCTATAGGGTCACACACTTAAAGGGTTAGGATTTGATTTGGATGGTGATCCGAATTCTTATAGGCCTCGAGTTCCTAATGGGCCTCCTGGTCGGGACCCATTATG
Source organism: Ampelocalamus luodianensis (assembly GCA_036346255.1). Taxonomy (NCBI): domain Eukaryota; kingdom Viridiplantae; phylum Streptophyta; class Magnoliopsida; order Poales; family Poaceae; genus Ampelocalamus; species Ampelocalamus luodianensis. The sequence continues at coordinate 1,549,791 of CM070626.1, forward strand.
GATGCCTATATATAGAGGGGCGGTGGCATGGGGTGATGATTGATAAAAATCTTTCTGTAAGAAATCCCGAAACCCTAATAGCCACGCTCTCCTCAACCACGCTGCCGGCGCTAGCACTCCTGCGCGTGGTGTCCCTGCCCCGTACGTGTGGATACCTTGGAGGTGCTGTTGCGAAGCATCAGCACTAGGACGATCCGCGACTCACGACGTTCATCGGAGCCGGAGGAGAACTTGCGACGTTCGTCGGAGTAGGAGGAGAAGACGCGCAGCAAGTACGACTACGACTGCATCAACTCGCTACATCGACTCTACTTCCGCTACGAGTCGGCGCGTCTAGTGGTAATCTCGTGATCTATGACTTGCGGTGGTTCCTTGGTTGCACGGTATTTTTTTTGTTTGTGCTATCGTAGCCTTGTCGCGATCCTTCAGCCTCACCGCCGCCCTGGTGTCCGTGCCATGCCAGCCTCCCGAGGTTTTTCTTGTGTCGTGCCATCCTCGTGCCGTGCTCCTCGCAAGCCACCATCTCCCGTGCCCTAGACGTCGCTGCCCGGAACCCTCCGTGCGCCGCCAACCGCCGCCGCTCCGGTTGTCTTCTCCGTCTCCAGCGTCGCGTTCATGCTTTGTCGTTCTCCGCCATCGTGCCTCCTTGAACCGTCCCACCCATATCATCAAAATCGCCCCGTCAACCTCCGTCGAGTGCCTGCACTCACCAGAGCTCCCAAGCCGCCATTCGTTGGTACCGTCTTCGTCTTCCCCACGTCCGGCCTCGTTCGCTACGTCGAAACGCTTTCATCCCTTTCCCCACTTCTTCGGTGAGTTTCTCTCGAATTCAATAGTGTCGCCGTTTATCCCTCATCCTGATCTATCTTTCCCTTCACTTAATTCCAAGTTTGGATCACCGTCACCGAGATTTTCTCCTTCTCTCCCATCTCTGGTCGCCGCCCTTCACCGCTCGATTGCGCCGCCACCGGTGATCCTTCGCCTTCATCCTCCCCACCATTGTGCTCTCTACTCCACGTTCTACATGGTTCCCTCTTTCCCTTCACCGAAGCGTCGCGTGGCATCCTCGCTACCACGACTGAGCTGTTGCCGCTGCTTGGAGCTCGCCACCGGTCATCTCCGGTGACCTTTGGACTCCGTACCCGCATCACCACCTTCGCCTCCTCTCCGTACTGCACTCCTTCCCGCACCGCGAACCCCATCGTCGGCTACTGTGCTAGGCCCGAGCGCAACCGTGTCGCCGTGCCACGTCAGCCGCCATGTCGTCGCCATGTCATCGCCACCTCACCTCTCTGCATGACGTGTCTGTTTCGTCAGCATCTGTGTGGCAACCACCCCGCTAGCCAGCTTTGTCACCTTGTCCTTGCCACGTCAGCACACCACTCTACCACGTGTCGCTTTATCGCTTGCCACCTTGACACCCATGCACATGTGGCATGCCTCGTCATCCCTACGTGTCAACCACCTAACCCGAACCTCTATGGACTTAGTCCACCATGAACCTAGCCACTTACTTGTGGACCCCACGTGTTAGTTACTATTCCATGAACTCGGTTTACCGTAGACCTGCAGATCCAACTCGTGGACCAGGTCCATAGACCAGTGGCCCACATGTCAGCCACTCCTCTATTTTCTGGAATTATTTTAATTCCCAAAATTTATTTTGGTTCCAGTGAGTCCCACATGTCACACACGCAGCCTTTTCCAAAAATTCTGAAAATAAAGATTCTCAGGAATATTCCCTTGGCCCCATTGTCAGTCACTCGTTTTCTCTCTCTCTCTCTCTCCTTTCTTTTTCAGCAATTTCTTTTCCGGTCAAACTTCTGAGAGCTCGTTCTTCCTCATACGAACTCCGATTGAACCCATTCAAGTTTCTAAATTCATCTAAAATCAAGCCCTACCTTCCAGTACCATTCAATTTATTTTTGAGTTTATTTTATTTGTATTTTTGAGTTTGTTTGTTTTTACGCGTTCTCTCTCATTAGACGTTGTTGTTTCGGAAGCGTCCAAGGAGTTGAAGGTCAAGGAAGTCGAATATCGAAGAGAAAAGGAACATCAGCATTGTTATAGCAAGGCAAGTTGTGTTTTGATCATATTGCACCCAGTTTTCCAAAAATTACTTTGATTCAAAGTATTTCATGCTAATTCAATTATTAAACTCTTTTCTATTTTGGGATTACCTGTGCAACCTATTTGATTATGCCCACCTTGATAATTGTATTACCTTGGTCATTTGTTACCATAGCTTGGTTAATTACTAGTTGGTATTATCGTAGAATCAACACGGGTTGGTTAGACACGATTAGTATACTTAGCCTTACAACGGGTCATTGATAACATTTTGAAATATGAATATCATACATGACTAAGCGATTATGGAACATGTTGTGAAAAGATTGTGTTATATGTTGTCACCCGTTGATGACATGTGATGAACTTAATCAACCGGGTGGGAAAAATATTTAGACTGAAGCGAGTGAGAAGGATTTGTGATATGGTGGAGCTCTGTGATTTTGAAATATGAATTGTGGTGACTTAGTTAGAAATTGACAGTCTCACCTTGGTCAATTAAGGACTTAACTTGGTGTATCATTAAACTGATCCTTACTGTACGACCACATGTTTGGTATAGGATAGGCCTAACTTAGTAAGTCATGGAGTCTCGTCATTGACTACTCAGGGGGTAGGTTAAGCACTTTGTGATGGGTGAAGGTGTGGACTACTCAGTATGGTCACATTTATGGGCGATTCGCCGTCTCTAGGTCCAACGGTTTGTGTCGGACCAACGAGTAAGGTTGGGGCCGACAATATGCATATCGGAAGGGTTATTGTCGAGATGAAGTTTTGAAAAAAATTTGTTATAATTACTCAATCTCAAATTTTCGTATGGTTAGTCACGACAGACATGGTGAATTAATTGTATCATATGGGTAAAGTGTACAATCTCTGCAGAGTGTTAACAATTTATTCGAATAGCCACATCCTCGGTCATGGACATACTTGAGGATTTCACACAAGGGGTAGATTTTCATAAAATATTTGAAATGGGCAGCTGTGTGAGTAAACTTGTGTAGTTGTGTGAAAGAATGGATTTAGACTAAATGAGCTTTGTAGAACTACATGTTAAAGTATTATTATTTGTTTTCAATTAAGTTTTCAATATATTATTCATATTCAACTGTAATTGTTGCTCTTATGCAAAAGAACCATATATATTATATCCTTTGAAATAAGTCATCATCTATAATTGCATTCTGTGGTATAACTTGTTGAGTACTCTATATACTCACCTTGTTATAAACAATGTTGTTCAGCTGAAGAAGGCTACATTAGTTCAGCATTAGTCAACAAGGTCAACTTTACGGATCGTGGAAAACTAGGTCACACTATCACAATTGATTGCCTGTGAGCATCTGTTTCATTCCACTACAACTTATTCAAGATTTTTGTCTTATAAAGCATTAATTGTAAACTTATTTGAGATTTTTGTTGTTACTCTGATAATTATTGTTAATTGCATATTTCTTAGTTATCTTTCCATATGGGATGATATTTCATCGATGTTGCCACTGTGTGCATTAGCGTGATCCAGTGACGGAGCTAGGATTTCGACGATAGAGGTGTAAGCTTTTTTTCGATTACAAGGAAGACACACATGCACACACACCACCACGCACGCGCGAGTGCGTCTCCTTAGCACATTTCTAGAAAGACGAAGGCTGGAAATAAATTCGCGATATTACAAAATTTCTACTGAAAGCGCACTCACGTGTGAATAAAGGTGTGAACTTAAATGACACATTCTAACATAAAAGTTTAAATGACATGCTAAATTTTCAAATGGAACAAATTATATATTTCTAGTGTAGTCGATATCACAAAATATAGCTTGTGTTGGTGGGTTGCTGACTATTGATTGCTGATAATAACATAATATAATTCATTATATAACATGTGTATTAATATATATATATATATATATATATATATATATATATATATATATATATATATATATATATTGTATAATGGGTTTGCATGCAAAAATTTTGGGGGTACAATTGTACTCCCATGCTATCATGTGGCTCCGCCACTGGCGTGATCCTGGACTAGTGCCGTATATACTGAGGGTCCATAATTGTATATTTGGGTCCCGACACCGATTGATCGACAGAAAGCTCGCAGAGCGAATACGGGATTGAGAAATGAGTATCCGACACTATCTATGTCCGACTCCGACTCCAAGGAAAAAATACGGAATATGATACAGGATGAGTAACATCTGTCCGTACATGTACATATGTCAGGTGGTATGAGAAAAGTTTGTTGTGACTTTATTTAGGAACAAAATAACAGATATGTGAGTTGTTGCATCTGAGTAGGTAAGGGATACTAAGTGTTTTTCCTTCAACATCTTAGCTATTACTATTAGTCTTACCGTGTTCGCTCTGATTACACTCCTACTGTTCAATGTCCTGTGTAGGGGTGCAAAAGAAGCGGATAATTTCTGTCCAACCAACCGAAAGCTCGCGGAGCGAATACGGGATAAAGAAAAAGGTATCCGACACTATCTATGTCTGACTCCGACTCCGAAAAAAACAGAATAAGATACAGGATAAGCAATATCCGTCGTATCCGTTTCGATTGCACCCTGAGCAGGACCCATCGCTACAGGCATATCGATTTTATTCTTTCTTGTTAACGGCACACACCTAGTAGCATATTCGACGCCACAAATAAAGTCGATGCACTTACACACGTGCGGGGAGACTTCACACCCAGCTGGGTTCACACCGGAGAGCTACCGTGCCAGTACGTGAAGAGTTCATCTAGCCAGACAAATCTTGCTTGCGTGCTACGATTCAAGACTTATGACATGCAAGGGTTTCAGAACTTCAGACATGTGACATGAGCATTGATGCACTGCTTATATATTTACATGATTACTCAGTGCAGATTGTATCGACCAACTGTTACCATGAAATGAAAAATGGGAGATCTTTTCTACTTGCTCATTTGATTCCAGCAATGAGAAAGGCTATCCAATCACAATTATGCTGATTGGTAAACTCAGCTCATGTAGCTTCTGGGAATTCCAGAAGACCATTAAAAGGCTATCCAATCACAATTATGCTGATCGGTAAACTCAGCTCAAGTAGCTTCTGGGAATTCCAGAAGACCATTAAATATATTGATGTAGTACTGGAATCTGAAGCTTGTTTGGCCAAGCTAAAGGCTGAGATAACTTATCATCATGTTTGATTTCATCATCGTGTCTTTTCGCAGTTACTGCTTCGATGGGGCAGCATCATCTGTGGGAGCTTCAGCACCCGCAACCGTTTCTGCCAGCAGCAGTATGTCCCCCTGATTGGAGTTGTTTCTTGATCCCGTAGCCTGGTTGGTGCTATCATTTTGAACTCCTGATCTCGATTCGCCGGAGTTGCTTTCTTGAGATTTCAAATCCAAGCTGGAACTTTCTTGACCTTGCTTTTCCCATGGCTGTTTATCAGCAAAATAAATGTGAGCAACCCTCTGTTCTCGTGAAGATACTCTAAATTCAGCATCAGATGCTGCTTGTAGTTCCTATGCACATACATATGCTGCTTTCTCCAGATCACGAGACTACAAGAAGCTAATCCATATTATGAAGGTTTGGTTTATTGGTTAGCCAGCAATTTCAAGTGCAAACCTTGGGCTTGGGTGTCACACGGGATTCCGAGATTGGTTGATCAGGGTTCGGAGGGTCGTCATTAATATCCTACATCACAACAGATAAATAAGGTTACAGAGTCCTCTTGTTGCAGCGCAATAATAGGAAAACATAAGGCAATGCGATTATACGTGTCTTGATGAAGTCACTTAGAGCAGTGTTGTACATATACAACTGAAGGGGGAAAGTTCATTTGGAATGACCATTTACTTACACAGAACAACAAACATACAAACAATCAACAATCTTAACAGGATCCACGACAATATCAAATTATAATTAAGCTCAAAGACCATCTTAAAATCATTTAGCAAATGGACTCTCCTTACATACCTTGAGACGCGCACGTATTTGTACTCGTAGAATTTGAAGACGGGGTCTACAATTTACGAAAACTGAGTGAACAAAGTCAGAATAACCAGGGAACTACTCTGAAAAATTAGATTCAAGTAGATTTTTTTAGATTCAAGTAGATAGTGGACGAACAAATCTTACCAGTAAACGTCGAAATGCTTCGTCGATTTCATCCACGGTGAGTCATTTCTTTTCAAGGAAAGAACGCCTCTGGACATCAGGATTCAGAAGAGGCTACTACTCTTGGGTGTTTCAGAAAACTAACAGCACTCTGAACCAGTTCCTCCCTCATCGGTTCAGGGGTCACAAGAGCTGCCTTTTCCTTTTACAGCTTCCTGCTCCTTTGTGTCTTGCAGACTACGGTGAACAGCTTCTGAGCTTCCTTGACCTAAAGCCATGACAAGCGTGAAAGTTAGTTCAACCAGCGGCGGGCCTAACCTGGGGCATGAGGTTCAGTTGAACCCTAAAAAACATAGGAAAATAAAATGTTATCAGTAGTAATCCAGTCCTCCGCCACGCAGCTAACAAATCACCAACAAACAACATGGATTAGATTAGAGAGAAAGAGAGAGAGAGAGAGAGAGAGAGAGAGAGATTTAGATTAGATTGATTGCTCGCCGGTCGCCGCAAAGAAATGATCCCCAAGAACAAAACGGTAGAAGAACAATCCAAGCAAGTTAGGGCTTTCCTACCAACGAAAGAAGCAATCAATTCAAGCAAAACCCGGATGGGATGGATCTCCACTCCACGCCGGTCCAGTAGGGCGGAGGAGGAGGACTCCCACGAGAGAAGAATTCCTTGGCAGCGAGGTGGCATGAGTGCCCCTCTCTCTCTGTGGAAGGAGGGCTGGCAGGTGGCGGCGCGGGTGTTAGAATAATCTTGACATGTTAGTTTTGTGACCACATTGGTACGTGTAAGTTACGCATGTTGTGTTGAGATTAGGAGTTACTAGTTGCATGTGTGTGTGCTGGCTAGTAGAAACTTGTTTGGGTGTATGCAGTAGTGGCGCACGGAGCTGAGCATGGAGTGGATTGAGTCAAAGACTCGGACGTCAGTTTGTTGCATGTGGGTTTGTTAGTAGTCATACCCATGTAGCTGCATGCAAGGCATGAAAGTGTGCGTGCGTGTGAGTTCAGGAGTGGCGTGAGAAGCGGCTAGCTTAGCTGACCGTTTGCATATATTTGAGTATTATAAATTTGTAACCCGTGGAGGAGGAGAATGACAGTGAGAAAAATGTAGCCTACAAGTGTGTCTCTTCTTCCTTCATGTGACCTCTTGGTGTGTGTACAAGAGAGAGAAGAAGAGAGATGGGAGTTGAGAGATTCAATTCCAACAATTGGTATCGAGCGGCGACGCGCCGGAGCGTATGGCGGGAGCAGCGCAGGCGCACCGCGTGACCGGTAGCGCGGCGCAAATGTACACAGCGGCGTGCACGCAGAATGCCGCCCGATCGTGAGCGGGCGGGCGAGCGGCGCGACTGCGGTGTGTGCGCACGAGGGCGGTGGTGCAAAGATCGCCACGAAGGTGCTGACGCACGTAGGCGATGGCGCGACCGGCGTACAGCGTGGAGCATCCAGCTCCGCGGTGAGGAGGCTAACACACGGCGATGGCATGGAGGCCGTCGTCATAAGAAGAATCGGAGGTCCGAGTAGTCCGGAAGTTGTGACGGCAAAGAGGTAGCGGTGAAGAGTGGAGACGAGATGTCTCCCAAAGACCCGCTACTAAGGAGCGTCGTCGACAACCGACAAAGGAAGATGGGTGAATGTACAGTCCATCTCTGTGTCCTGACGAGAAGATCTGCCAAATGCATGGGCTATGGTGACGCCCATGTTCACGGTTGCATATGGTGGGGGCTACTGTAATGTCCCTCAAGAGTGATCGCGTGGCGAGGCAATTGTACTGCTCCTCAAGGCAGAGTGCACCACGTGGTCGAGAAGCAGCTGCGAGCATGGATTCGGCAACACATAAAAGAAACTTGTGTTGCTAATCCGTGTCGAGTGCGAAGGCGAAACTTCTTGGAGGATGTGGCTATGCGGGTCAAGAAGTTGCAGGTGATCGGCATTGGAGTATCGACGAGTCAAGATTAGGGGAAAATGTTAGAATAATCTTGACATGTTAGTTTTGTGACCACATTGGTATGTGTAAGTTACGCATGTTGTGTTGAGATTAGGAGTTACTAGCTGCATGTGTGTGTTTGGCTAGTAGAAACTTGTTTGGGTGCATGCGTGAGTGGCGCACTGAGTGAGCATGGAGTGGATTGAGCCAAGACTCGGACGCCTTGATGGCGAATCTAGAAAAATTGTGACCGGGCCTGCACGGACTCATGATAGAAACTTATAGTAATCTAACACCGATATATGCAAAAACATAGGCATAATTATTTATAACGATGACATCTCGCAAAAATCAAGGATTCATATAGAGGAACGAAATTAGCATTGTTATAATAAGACAAAAATAAACTCTTTACAATAGTGGTTACCTCTTATAATTTCACTCTCACTGTACGGTCATCCATATTTCAGCGAACTATGACATCGTCATTTGGGATTGCATCAAGAAATTCTTGTTCCACGAAGCAAACGACACGATCATTCATAAATCCATCCCCAATACGGTTCCGTGATCTGTCTTCACAATTTTCACTACCGAAAAACATCTTTCCACCGATGTTTGTGGCGATAGGAAGAACTAGCACAAGTTTGAGGAGTCGATATACCAAAGGAAAAGCAATATGTTTTTGTATCCACCATCGACTACCAAGTTCGAAATAGTATCCAATTGGGCAAATCTTGCATCACTCGCACATTATCAATGTAAATATGAAGCTCAAGACTAAGATCGTCTAGCTCATTTGAATCAAAATCACTAGGGTATGCCTTTGCCAACTCCATCAAACTCTCAAATTTGAAAGCATCAAAAGAATTCTTGGGATTGAAAGCGCAACATGGGTAAGCAATTGAATTTACCTCATTAAAACGATCATTAAATTCGTAGTCGCAAATCAATAATTGGGTTCAAGCAATCATATTTGTAGTGTTGATAGTTGGTGCGGCCGTCCTTTGCCTTGGTTTGTGTCGGTCAATGTACTCTTGTTCCATGTCCAACTTTGGGATGTCGTGTTCTTCGCAAAAGGACATTACATCCCCTAATAAAGAATCCCAACCATCATCCCTTATTTGCTGAAATTTTTGTTTTGTTAACTTCACCTCTGTCGTGGCCTCTAAGATGTCTTTATCTTTCCTTTGTAGTGATAGTGACAATGAATTTGCATGTCCCAAAATAAGCAACATTAATTTCAAGTTGAACACAAAATCAAAATCCTTCATATAGTCCAAGAGGCCACGGGCTTGGCGTCTCTTTGCATCATTTGGACCTTCTTTTTCAACATATTGGAGCACTTCAATGACATCGGGAATAAACTACTTATCCTCAAAAGGGTTTTATAATGAGAGGACCAACGAGTGTCACCGGCTCTTTGAAGTGATTGTTCTTGATTTAATCCCGTTCCACTTGTGAGCTGTCCACTGCATATTGCTTTACTAACTCTTTCTTGTTGACTTTCTCTAATCATATCCTTCCTTTTGCAAGAGGCTCCAGAACATTAATCAATAGAGATACCATGTCAAAGAAATCACTAATATCATCATTCTTTTTAGCTATCATGACAATGACTAATCGCAATCGATGAGCAAAACAAAGGATATAATATGCGAGCTATTTTCCCTCATGATTAAAGCTCTTAATCCATTAAACTCACCTCTCATGTTGCTTGCTCCATCATAACCTTGGCCTCTAACTTGTGTTATGCTCAATCCATACTTAGCAAATAGACTATCAATATTAGATTTAAGACAAGAAGCTGAGGTCTCACTCACATGAACGACACCAATAAGTCTCTCTTTTATTAACCCAAGCTTGTCCACATATCTCAAAACCACCGCCATCTGCTCCTTGCCCAAACATCACCGACTCATCTACCAATAAGCAAAATACATCGCCACCAATTTCTTCAACAATAGATTTTACTATTATCTGAATACAAAAAAAACACAGTTAACTCACATATATAAGTATTTTTATTGTAAATCAAAACCATAAAAAAATTATTACCTCAGCAAAACAGTTTGCAATATCCTTCTGTATGTCTGGAGACACCATTTGAGCATTCCTTAGAATAACCTTTTTTGTTTTATCATTTTGCTTTGCCAAAAGCTGTACCAATTCTCGAAAATTTCCCTTATTTTTGGACTTTTCTGACTCATCATGACCACGAAAAGCTAAACCTTGATGCAACAAGTATCGGACAGCATCAATAGAAGTATTCAATCTAGCAAGATACTCTTCTTTAGTGACATCTCTCTGCTTGTTGATAGCATTAGCAATGGATCGATCAGGCTTCATCAAATTGTTGCATCTTTTTACTGTTGTGTTATGAAAACTATTAGGTCGGGTGCCTACATGATCTCGAAGCCTGTCCTTTTTGTTAAAGCCATCCCAATCATTTTTCACAAATGCATCATTCCCACCTTGGCCCTCATTAGAATCTCTAAATAAGTAGCAATATAAACAAAAACATTTATCCACCTTTTCACTGTACTCTAACCAATCATATTCTGTGAACCATTCAGGGTGAAATCTACGTGGATGACTTGCTATAATCTTTTCTGGATACTTAAAACCAGGTGGTGGTCTAAAAGGACCTCTAATCAGATACTTTCGTCTTATCTCATCTTGTAGATTTTGGCCTATGTAATCTGAAATTCTCCTCCTATCCATTTGGATCATACGGAAGCTCATCAAAATTTACCTCCCACCGTGAGACTCATGAAGAACGAAGAGTAGTATGATTGGTGTTTGTTGTGCCGCACTTCCATCTCTTCTTGAAGTGCCTGCATCAGGATTCTCGTCGCCATCTCTTCTTGAAGTACCTCCATCAGGATTCTGATCATCACTAGGGGGATTTTTTCTTTTCAAGAATCGTTCCAATGTTCTTTGATTGCCTATCAAATTAGTGAACACAATTAAACAATTGAATAACAGTAAGCAACCGGCGTCCGTGCGTATATGATTAAATATAATTAATTTCCTTACCTGACATGTTGATATTGCCCCAATAGTCCAATCAGCCAAGAGGATTAGAGGCAAGAGGCTTGAACATCAGTACGTCACGTCGGCGCCCAGTCACCAGCAAGTTACGTACCTGCATTCCCATGAATCATCAAACACAGCACACCAAGATAGCAAGCAGTTGTACGAATACAACAACACCATGATGAAAAACAGAAAAAGTTAAGAAGGAAAAAACATGCTATTAAATTCAGGACAGGGCCTGTAAGGGTGTGAGAGTCCCAACTAACTACTAAGTTACACACGTAAGTCTCAAACAGCATCCATGATCCATGCATATATTCAAAGAATAATCAAAGAATAATTTGGTAGGTGTGGTAGTTTACCTCTGCGATGCCGTTGCAGAGGTCCTTGAAGGCGAGGGCAGCAAGGACGCAAGGCAGCAACGACAACTCGTCAACTCGGCAAGATGCGGCGCCGGCGCCGGCGATGCTTGCGGTCGCAGCCGCCACCGCCAAATCGAAAGACGGCGTCAAGCGCCGGTCTAGGTGAGTCTGTAGGAAGAGCGATCGACGACAAAGCAGGTGATTTTTGGGCTTCTTAGCTTGTGTTGTTTATTGGTTGCTTCATTCGTGAAGTGGGCTTTGCGGCCTGCTGCCCTTTGCTCTTTACGAATACGTATTTCCTTGGATTGGACTGCGCAGTTGCCGGGGTCAACATTTAATTTCACTGGGGTCCATCGTGGTGAGATTACAGAGGTACTACAGGTTCTAGGAAAGTCATCGGGGTCGGCGGACCCCGACACTTTATCAGATCCGCCATCGACGCCGATTTTTGCACGTGGGTTTGTTAGTAGTCATGCCCATGTAGCTGCATGCAAGGCATGAAAGTGTGCGTGCGTGTGAGTTCAGGAGTGGCGTGAGAAGTGGCTAGCTTAGCTGACCGTTTGCATATATTTGAGTATTATAAATTTGTAACCCGTGGAGGAGGAGAATGACAGTGAGAAAAATGTAGCTTACAAGTGTGTCTCTTCTTCCTTCATGTGACCTCTTGGTGTGTGTACAAGAGAGAGAAGAAGAGAGATGGGAGTTGAGAGATTCAATTCCAACAGCGGGCGTGTTCGGCGGAGAGGGAGTCAGGGTATGATAGCGTTGGCGTGAGTTGCCAGGGAACAGGAAAGGAAGAGAGGAGATGAGGTGCTGCTGCCGCCGCTCTTCGACTTCCCTCCCATCGCCGCTCGCACTAGGTCGCCCGTCGATCGCCGTCTCCTCCTCCTCCTCCTCCTCCTCCTCCATCGCTCGCCTTGTCGTTTAAATCCCCTTGCTTGTGTTGCTAATTTGCTATATGCAATTGATACACCTCGCTTAATTCGCGCAATCTCTCCCGACCCGATCGGCTAGTCCAGACATAGATCAGTAGATGCATGCACAGGTGTATCGATGCTCCTTCGATTTGAACTGGAAGTGGTGCTCCTGCAGTAAGGATGATCTATATCTCTAGCTACTTCTCTACTACTGGATTGTACTGTACCTCTAAGTTGCTAATTAATCTACGATTCTTTGTTCTACGTGTGCTGAAGTACGTGATCGCGGTCTTGGGCACGCAGGATGTCGGTGCCGGCATATGAGCTCATGTTTGGGAAGCTCTCGCTGACTGCTTCGATCAGGCTGGGAATATAACCTCAGGGGTTATGCTGAAGCCGCTGGAAGATCCTCATGTTGATTTGACCGCCACTGTATCCAGTCAAGCATCCGACTTTTCGTTTTTGTTTTAATTTACGGTTCTGTTGGATCAGGTTCTTTCAGTAGAAAATGAGGATCACCAATGAGTTTTTTCTGCTTATTTTTGCTGTATAGCTGGCTGTTCTGCTTTTCAGGATTTTTGTCCCTTTTCCTGAGTTATTGCAAGAAATTATTTTCCCCATAACTCGACTTCACTAGATGTCTACAGCTGGTGGAGAGGTTCTGTTTCGCTGGCCGGGGTGGTTACCATTGCATAATTTAGCAAGCCTTCATTCCTTTATTTTATGCCATCTTTGCTATACTCTAAACGCAAAATGGCTTGACTGAAATTTTGCAGAGATTTGGATGATCCCCGTACCTATATGGACTTTCTTGTGTCAACTTCAAATCTGTAAGAGCTTCCTGTTGGACGGCCTAAAGAGTGTGGCTTTTCTACAGTTTTTGGACTAAATGGCGATGTCGGTGCTATTAATAGCAAAACTGGCCGTCGACGAGCTGTAATGTCAAAAATGCCATAACGGACATGCCGAGGCCCTACACGCGTCCAAAACCATGCCTCCCAAGCCCGGATTTCATCTCTACCGCACATTTGGCTCCCAGACTCGCCTCCTCCCGCCACGTGGCCTCTACCGTGCGTCTGACGCCCAGACAAGCCTTGTCCGTGCGACCAGCGCACGATGCTGGCTCTGCGGGCCCCCTGCCACGGACGCCCACCTACCGCACACCTAGCACCCGGACACCACCTTTGCCGGCCCCTTTGCCCTGCCACTATCACGTGGGCACGCTCGCTCCCCCCTCGCCTGGAACCGCCTCGACCGTGCCACCATGGCCCGATATTGCCGTTCAAACGTGCCTGGATTCCTGCCACATCCCCACTGTCGCACGGTATTTAATCCTAATCGTGGGCCGGATCGCCCTACGACTAGGGCACAAACGCATTTTCACCTTCCGCCAAAAGCATCCCCTGTCCTCTCGATCTCCCCCCTCCCCCATCCCATCCATCGACTCCACCACCTTGCTGCCTCCGTCCGCACATGCATAATCATAGTGCACAGCACGCAGGATTTTCTCCCCTTGCTATAAAAGTTGGCGTCACGCTCGCTCTCATTTTGGAATTCGTTCTCATTCTCGCACACGTTGCTGAGAAACAAAGAGAATTCAACTATTTTTTTGGATTACGTGGTGAATTAAATAGTATTTAGAGCAGTGCTTATGACCGTATAAGTACAGTGAGGTCGACATTAATGCAAGGTAAAATTATTTCATACGCATTAGTTGTAATTATTTCAGTCGTAGTTAATTAGTGGTAATTTATTAGTCATAGTTAATTAGTGATAATTTACTCGTAGTTTATAAGGGGTAATTAAGTAGTCATAATTAAATACTCATAGTTAATTAGTCATAAGTAATCTGTTGTAATTAAGTATTAATTAATTAGTCATAATTAATCAATTGCAATTAATTTAGTCATAGTTTATTAGCGGTAATTACACTAGTGAAAATTAAGTGGTCGTAATGACGTAGCCATAATTAATTTGTTGGTAAGTAATGACTCGTAGTTAATTAGTGGTAATTAAATACTCATAATTAATTATGATTAATTAATGACACATTGTTAATTAGTGCTAATTAATTAATCACAATTAATTCAGTGGTGATTAGTTAGATGTAATGAATTACTAGTAAGTAATTTATTGATAAGTAATCAATTTATTGCTAATTAATTAATTATTCATATTTAATTACTTGTATCTAATTGCTAGTTACTTGTATTTAATATGCTATAATTATTTCTGTCATGGGTAATTAGTGAAAAATAAATTAGTCATAATTAATTAGTACTAATTCATTTAGTCATATTTAATTAGTGGTAATTAATGAAACAATCCTATGTAAATAGCAGTGTACAGTAAATTAATTAGTGATAATTAAACAACCTGTTTGTTATATTACGTACCGTAAACCGGGTTGTTGTGGCTTTAGGTAATTTCAAACTTGTAAGAGTTGGTAGTGTTTTATGGTGATGGTCTTGTACGGGTTGGACCCGATGGGTTAGACATGTCGAGATACCAGTACAAGGTGGTCCGGGCGCAGGGGCTCGATGCGATGAATATTCGCAAGCCACTCATCCGGCTCGTCCGGCTTGTTTGGCTGCTAACCGGCCCAGGTGCCCATCCCACACAAAGATTGAGGCCCAGGGCAAGCTGAGTGAACCCTAAAGACAGAGTACACAACCAATGAGCCAAGCCAACCCCAGCCACACGACACGAGTACACGATCAAGATCCAGATCGTGCCTCACGAGTGGGTGCCACCGCCACTCCTCCCTCCTTCTGCCACCCCCGTCCTCTGCCACCCCACCCTCCTCCCTCCTTTCGCTGCCACCCCATCCTCATTCTGCCGCCTCGCTGCTCCTCCCCAACGGTCCTCCGCGCCGCCGCCCCATCCTCCACCATCGCCATCGCTCCTCCCTCCTTCCGCTACCCTGTCCTCCGCCGCCGCCCCATCCTCCTTCAGCTGCCCCGCCGCTCCCCCCCAAGTCCTCCATACAGCCGTCCCATCCTCCTCCGCCGCCCCGTCCTCCATCCACCTCCTCCTCCATCCGTCGTGCCTTGGTGAGCCCTCTCCATGAGGTCCTTCACCTTGGGGTTGCTCGACGCCATCTTCTCCTCCCAGCAATTCCACTTAGGTGTTTGGTAATTAGTCTGATAATTTAGAGTTGACTGTTACTTGTTTTAACATCTGTCTCTATGCAGTGAGAACTTTCCATTATCTTCTCGGAAACGATTACATTTGTAGCTGTGTATTTTCTTGATGATCTGATTATGATTTATTTCCGAAGTAATACAGAATTCTAAACTCTAAACAAATTTAGTTCCTGTTGATACTGAGTTTTGTAAATCGTATTTCACTTAGAATGGCTTGAATTTAGGCATGTAAAACAACAAAAGAAGGTATGATTCAGGATTGTCGGATTTTGGATGGTGGGATCTTGCTCTGTTGAATGATTGAATGCAATTGAATCAACTATTGTGAACTTGTGATTTTGTCTTAGATCTCATTCATGGCTTGCTATAAATCATCCAACGCTTGTAATTTTGACTTAATGCACACAAAGCTAACAAGAAGCAACTTAGCTCGCGTGCCAGCTCGAGCTTACTACCGAGCCGAGCCGAGCTACACTTTTGTAGCCTTGAAATGAGCTCGGCTTGTTTCCAGCCCTAGTTAGCACGAGGAAAAGGACAAGGGAAGCCCACCGTAGATACGTGTCAGCCTTGGAGTGACAACGAAGCGCTAGCAGAAGTTAAGCAGTAGAACACAGTACAGGAGCCGCCCTGGCCAGTTTCTTCAGCAGTTCACCGATTTCTCGATATAAAAACATCACGAACGCACACAGCCTAAACGCCGCAATTTCTCAACGGCGACAGACACGTACACACCATGCTGGACTACATCGATTACGTAGGCAAGAAGACTACTACTATTATACTGGATCTGGGCCTCGGGCAGGGTAGGCTGTAGCCCGAGGCCCAGCCAAAATAACAGTGTAAAAAAAATTTAGATACAGGCCTCCGAAAAAAATGGCAGCGGCAGCCCGAGGCTCAGCCGGCCCACATCTCCCTCCCACCGCGGCCCACGGCCCACACAGCCACGCCTCCACGCCCATCGCTCCAAGCAGATTTGCAGTCTACAGAGAGCAGAGACGTAGCAAGCAGACCTAATCCCCTCCCGGCTCAACGCCCTCGCCTGCCCGCAGCTCCCGGCTCCCTCCTCGTCCACACCCTCCCTCACGGCCGGCGCCGCGGCCGCGCCCTCCCTCCACGGCTCCACGCCCGACGGTCGGCGCCGCGCCCTCACCTCGCCTCTGTGGCTCCGTCCGGCCGCCCCTCCCGGCTCCCTCTGCGTCTGCGCCATCTCCGGATCTTCTTCAATCTTCATTCTACAACAGTCACCGAATCACCGAATCAGGACTCACCGGATCTTCTTCAAGGTAGTTCTTGGCTGAGCCAAGACTGAACTCTGAAGACTGAAGTAGTTCTTGGCTTCTTGCCTAGTTGCCATCTTGCATTTACGTCATTATGTGGAAAATTGGAAATGAGACAGTAGTCCTGCCCATCAATTCTACTTCATACTGCTATGCCTAAGTTGCTATTGGTTAATTTGGAATTGTCCTCCAGGAGGAAGTAATGGAATTCGTAGTTTCACATATGAGGAGCAGTGACAGCATTTCCTTTCCACAATGTGTACGCAATTCAGTAGTGTGTCTTGCGGGAAGAAGTTTTCATGAAGCTAGCTTGCTGATTTGGGAATAGTGAAGTGTTTTCCATGAAAGTAGCGATGTAGAATGACTATGCAAATTCATCTGCAGCGACATACATGCTTAAAAATTAGAGCTTCTATTCTAAAACTATAGCAAATATTAGGGAATGCTTCTTATAGATGTAGAGCAGTTTCACTGAATTCAGCTACACTCTATGCAGCAGTGTCTCCTGGATTAGCAACCATGTTAGGACTGGAAATGTTTCTGAGTAGCATTTCCGATGATAACCAACGAAATGGTGCAGACCATTAGGTTATAGCCAACATCCGCAAAACAAATGAATACTTTGTGCAAGATCATTTTGGTCTTGGCAGTTGTGATTTCAATGTAGTATCAGTCCAACTCAGATATAAAACAAACAATTTCCGGTGTCTGTTGTCGAATCTTACTGCATTTGGCATTCTTTCGAGGAAAAGATACCTGGAGTTTGTATCCACAGTTGCATTTAAGTGCTGCTTTTGTATGATGTACCAGTTTCCTTCTGGGTACAGAATATTTTGATTTTGTTTTCAACTCTCTGTGCTTAGTTTAGACCATAATTCATGTTGCGGCTCCATTGCTTAGTTTTGATCATGTTGCAGCTCCATTGCTTAGTTTTGTCCAAGTATTGACGAAGAAATGGTGGGTTAGGTTAGAGATGGAATCTTCGCAATGTAGGTACTCAATTTGTATCTCTAAGATGTAATATTATTTATGTTTTGCCATGTTTTTCTTATTATATTTTATGTTGAAACATTTTTGCTAAAGTTTCATGTCAATGAAGTATTTGTGGCTTATTTTTTGTTGTGTCCTAGTGTGGGTAGAAATTAGCGTTAGTTTTAAGATGTTAGCTTATTAGAATTTAGCCCGAGGCGTGATCAAATCCTAGATCCGCCACTGAATTATACATCACATTAATAAAGCGATGTGGATGGCAAATGACAAAGAGGCACGGCTGACGAGAAATGTTATCCACAACAGTAGCCAACCCGTGAGCAAGAGCTAGCGGAAATCAATCTAGCTCCTCGACGCGGGCAGTCTTCGGCTAAAATGACATGCTTTTGAGATAAAGTATCAAAACTAGCTATATTTTGTGTCTGAAATAATAAAAATAATATTTTTATCTAAAGCGGCAGGTCATGTGCCACGATTTTAGACTGCGGCAGGCAACCTGTCGTGCTTCTAAATCGCGGCACGTGGCATGCCGATGCAAATTCGCGCGGCAGAGATGTCAATTTTTCGTGCGTGAGAGAACTAGTTTTTGCTATTTCATTTAAAAAAATATGCTAAATGAGAAAAAAAACTGCATGCGGTGCCCACGAGGCAAAAGTAAGAATTGGGCGGAGAGAAGAATATTATAATCTTGTTTTTCTTCTGTAATTTAGTGCGCAAGGATGATAATAATGTGGCCCTTGCTTTCCAACTTAGCTATTGGTAATTGCCCAGTGCCTTATACATGGCTTGACTTGACTAGCTATTTGATGATCGTGGATAAGAACCGATCGTCCATTTGAATTTGTGGGCCATATGAATCCCACAAAATCTGTTACATCAACAGCGAAGCAAAGATTGTACGGTGAATTGGCGATTCTAGTGCCATTAGCCAAAACACAATTTGCAATCCAGTTTAGAATTAGAATCGTAAATTTCTACCCCTCCAGCTTAAAACCGCTTCGGAAATCCTTAAACCTTACAGATTCTGGTTCACTCGTGCCGGTGCCGCCATTTACTCCCACCCCGTACGCCGGCCTCCCCTAATCCCGTTCTTCCCTCGCCGGTCCGGATCCTCCGAAGCACCGCAGAGCCACACTGTGGGAACAATAATCTCCAGTAAATACTGTAGCAGTTGCAAAAATATTAGCGATACTACTGCAGCAAAAGCACGGTAGCAAATGTTGTGAATATTATATGTATATTGAAGATGTTCAATGGCCAATATATATAGGGTGTACAAGGGTACATATAAGGAAATATAAAAGACTCCCTATTTTATCTCTAATATATCTCTAACACCCCCCCGGCAAATGCAAGGCATATGCAATAGCATTGCATTTGGAAAGGGTTGACACTAAAATATGGAAAATCCAAAGTCCAAGTCTTGATAACGTCGTCGTAACATGTAGCTTTTGGAAAATATGTCGATAAAATATCTCCTCCCATCCAAGGTCTCGCGACAGTCCATAAAGCACAATGTGCAGGAGCAAAGTCGATCGCGGCAACATGACGAAGAAGATGATGAAACCGACAAAAAGATAAAATTGTCAAGTTGAATAGGAATAGATAGAAGCATGACGACGCAGATCGAAGCCCAAGACGGCGGCGACGCAGTGCACAAGAAGCGCAATAAAGACGCAGAGAGCACAAGAAGCACAACGGATGCACAGTGCAAAAGAAGCGTGACGCAATGCACAAGAAGCGCAACAGAGACGCGGTGCAGAAGAAGCGCGACGCAATGCACAAGAAGTACACCGGAGACGCAGTGCGGAAGAAGCGCAGCGACCTTAAAGTAGGGCGACGGATCTGCAGCGGTTCGAAAAAAAGAACAGCAGCTGCTGCCATGCAAAAGAAATTCCTATACTTCTATGACTGACAATAAATTTGTGGACTCGCATGGTTTAGACGAAACTCAAAAATAAAGTTTGACAGACTTGGATGGACGCAGCGGAAGAAAAACGACACAAATGATAATTAGCAATAGATACTAGCAAAACTAGCAGCAAAGACTCGATCTCCACCAACAGCGCTCGGTAGCGAGAACATGTAGTCCAGATGGCAAACACACCGAGCCATCCTAATAGCCATCAATAAGAAGATGCGCAAGCACAGCCATCAACAGCAGCCATCCTAATCCCAATAGCACCCCAATCGGCAAGCACTGCGCTGGTACCTAGGCAGGGGCGTTACTTTTGATGAACACAACACGTGAAGAAGGGAGCAGGTGCTACTGTTTTTCTTTGTCCTTCGCGCATAGCAACCAGCGTCAACTCAAATCTCCAACCATCTTCCTCCCCGTAAGCACCCTGGTGGTGACCGACTTCGGTCTGGAGGCGGCTCGAACAGGGGATGACGAGGGCATGGTGCCGAGGCGGAGGCCGGTAGCGCACAAGCGAGCCGACAGGAGTCGTGTGCGAGGGGCGCGCCGAAGGAAGCAGCGTAGAGGATGGTTAGACGGGGAGGACCGGGCAGCATTGGAGTCGGTGCAGATCCTGTCGTTGCGGGTGTAGCTCGAGGCAACGACAGGATCTGGTGTCGAGGATCGGGAGGCGCGACGTCAGGCCGAACCCGTTCACTATCCAGGCGGCGCGATGCTCCAGGCAGCTCGGGAGGAGATGCTCCAGGCGGCTCAGGGAAGATCCTTCAGGCGACGGCTGCAGGACGGGCGGAGCGAGGTGGTCAGCTACGGGGAGCTCCTCGACGCCAAGATTGCTGCTCAGAAGAAGGCCACCTCGGGAGCGAAGATCGGTCCTCCCAGGGGCGGCGACCGGATCCGAGACAGGGCGGCTTGGGGCCGACGTCGGCGTCGAGGATCCAGGCCGGGGAGGCGGCGACCGGGCGGAGGTGGTTGCTAGATCTGGGCAAGCGAGAGGAGGCCACCCCCGATCAGAGAGAGCGGCAGCGACAGGATCCGGCGTTGCAAGCTCCGGAGCAGACGAAGTTGATGCTGTTGCGCCGAGGAAACACAACTAGAAGGAGGCCACCCCCGGGAGCAAAGATCGGTCCTCCCGGGGGTAGCGGCAGCGGAGGCGAGTAGAGGCGGCGGCGCAGCTACAGTAACTCTAACCCTAACCTGGCTATGATACTATGTTATGAATATTGTGTGTATATTGAAGAGGCCCAATGGGCAATATATATAGGGTGTACAAGGGTACAGATAAGGAAATATAAAAGACTCCCTATTCTATCTCTAACATATCTCTAACAACAAACACACGGTAGTTATTGATCTCGGAATTTTTTTGCCGATTTAGCACTGCTGCAATCGGTAATTACAGAAGTAACGCCCGACGCGAAGAAATTACAATTTTGACACCATGTCTGCACGGTGGCTGGCTAGATTCGACCTAGACGTGGTGAAAAATGGCATGTGACCGACCGGATTCGGCACATCCGTCCGGTGACCGGTCGGCATTGCGCCACTCAGCAAGTCCGCCCTGTGGCCGCCCAGACTTACCTCTTGTCTGACCTGTCACCGGCCGGACGGGCCGCTCCACCCGACCGCCAGCACGCCCTATCCCCTCAGACATCAACTCCATATCATCCCATCTCCTCAAATGTCAACTCCATCACATCCTTGTCTATATATGCATGCATATATGCATAGGGAGATTAGCGCGAGAGGGAATCGGATTCCCTCCGCAACACCCTCTCGTGTCGTGTATTTAATCGCAGTGAGAGTGCGATTTCAGTTTGCACTCTCACTCGCTCTCTCACGCTGTTGACATCCTTCGGTTTCGGTTTCCCGAACGATTAAGTTTTATTTGCAGCCGTCATTAGCAGTCATATCAGCAGGTAAGTTTCTCCTCGTACGTTATTTAATTTTTAATTCTATGGTTAGTAAATTAGCTGTAGCAAAATTAATCTTACTTAATTTATTAATTCTAATTTTTAGTCGTAGTTAATTAGTTACGAATTAATTAAGCATAGGTACACGATTTATTAATTATATCTGATTAATTACCACTAAATTAATTATGACTATTTAATTTGTGCCAAATTAATTATGCCTAACTAATTGACACTAAACTAACTA
This sequence comes from Ampelocalamus luodianensis, assembly GCA_036346255.1. NCBI lineage: Eukaryota > Viridiplantae > Streptophyta > Magnoliopsida > Poales > Poaceae > Ampelocalamus > Ampelocalamus luodianensis. Next base: position 1,571,716 of record CM070626.1, read on the forward strand.
CGACTGATTAACTACCACTAAATTAATTACGTGTAATGAATTTGCGCTAAATTAATTATGCCGAACTGATTAGCACTAATCTAATTACGACTGGTTAATTACCACTAATTAATGTGCACTAAAGTAATTAAGCCGAACTTATTAGCACTAAATTAATTATGATTATTTAATTACCACTAAACTAATTATGACTAATTAATTTCCATTAATTTTTAACCACTAGCTAAATCATACTCAAATAATAAAGCCCACTTAATTACGACTAATTAATTACCTCTAATTATGATGCACTAATAAACTACCGATACATTAGCTACTACTAAATTATCAACAGTAGTAAACTACGGTTTAATTATTAACACCAATTTAATTAAGAGTACAACCTACATTAAATGCGACTAGCTAAGTAAGACTAGTAAACTATGACTACGGTAATAACGACTGCTAACATGTGAACTGTAGCAGACAAAAAATTACCTACCCTTCGAGGGAACCATTCAAAAGTGGTACGGTCGTAACAACTACTCCTAACTATACTCCCCAAAAATATTCAATTATGTTCTATATGTCCTCAGCGACGAGCGCGAGAACGAGAATGGGATTGGGATGAGCGATGAGCGAGTGCGAGACTCTGGAATTTATAGCCGCGCAGAGGAAGGTCGTGCAGCGTTGGTCGCAGGAATACCGGATGGGCTATTGGGCCGCTAATCTCCTCAGGCATGCATGCAATATGGACAAGATGTGATGGAGGTGACGCCTGAGAGGATGGGGCGTACTGGCGGTTGGGTGGAGCGGCGCGTCCGGACGGTGACGGGCTGAACGATGCGATGCGGACGTAAGTCCGGCCGGCCACAGGGCGGACTTGGTGAGTTGGCGCAATGCCGACCGGCCACAGGCCGGATTTGCCGATGTGGCGCAATGCCAGTCGGTTACCGGACGGACATGCCAATTCCGGTCGGTCACCGGACGTTTTTTGCCACATGTCGCATCCAAGTCGAATCCGATCGGGTACCGTGTGGACATGATGTCAAAACTACAATTCTTCAGGCCGGACGCTACTTCTGTGATTACGGATCGCAACCGTGCTAAATTGGGAAAAAAAAATGTCGGCTATTGAGGTTTGATAGGACTTATCTCGGCTTTTGAGGTTTGATAGGACGAGAGATAGCTCCTAAGTCGTAATGCTATCCTCCTGCAATGCAGAGGATGTAACTCCCCGCCGGGTATAAATGTACGCCGCTCCACACCACCCGCCGTGGCGCCTCGCCTCGCCCATCAAACGCGACGTGATCCGGGTGAAAAACCCGCAGAAAACCACGCGCCAAACCCGCAGAAAACCACGCGCCGCTGGGACCCGCGCGGCGCGACACGACACGACACGAGCCCACCCCTCCCTCCCTTAGTCCCTCCCCTCAGTCCCCTGCCTCGGCGCTCGGCACTCGGCAGGCAGCCCATGTGCTCACATGCTTGCCGATCCTACTCTACGCTTCGCCACCCTTCCTCCTCCTAGCCGCGGCAGCGGCAGCGGCACACACACACACACCACCCCACCGCGCGAAACGCGAAACCCCGAATTCGGACTGGAGCGAGCGCGGGACGGCCGCATGAAGGAGGGAGGCGGCGGGGACGGGGGGTTCGTGCGGGCGGACCAGATCGACCTCAAGAGCCTGGACGAGCAGCTGGAACGCCACCTCAGCCGCGCCTGGACCATGGAGAAGCGCAAGGAGGAGGCCGCCGCATCCGACCGGGGCAAGCTCGCGCTGGCCCCGGCGCACCCGCAGCCGCTGCAGCACCGGCGCCAGCGGAGGGAGGACTGGGAGATCGACCCCGCCAAGCTCGTCGTCAGGGGCGTCATCGCCCGCGGCACCTTCGGCACCGTCCACCGCGGCGTCTACGACGGCAACGACGTCGCAGGTACCATTCATACCGTTTACTAGTTACTACCAACCCACTAACCACCTAACAACCCTGTCTTCGCGCGCCCCCGTACGCTGTTCGACGAAATGGCCTTGCCAATGCGGCGTTGATTGGGACTAACGGCGGGTGGATCGACTGATCACTGTTTGCTTACGAGAGGTGCCTGCCTGCCTGTTTTGGGAGTTCCTTTTTCCCCCTTTTAGCAAATTGCGGGAGTTGATGTTGCTGCCTTTTCCCCCGTGACATCAGTTGGATAGGGCGGCTTTTGGTGTGCCCTGGCTCACTCATGTGAATCCGAACCAGTCATCAGTAGTTCTCGTAGGCGTTATTCTTGTGACCCCTTGGAGGTTCGGGGATAAAGAAAAAGGGAAAGGCGGCAGTTTTTGGATGCCAAGTTGCTTTGGGGGGTCTAGAGAGAGCCAAATGATGTCGACTTTTCTTTTTGTTATGAAGGGATGCGATCTGGAGTAGAAGTTTTTGTATCTTCTCACCACATTGAGTTTATCCATGAATGCAATTATGATTCATCTATCTGACCTAAGCATATCGTTATACTTGGTATGCACTTTATTAAGGAATTGTTGTTCTGCATGCACGGGTTGTAGATATGCATATCCTGTTACTGGACGACGTATGCCCCGGGCTTGTCAGCAAGCATTCACCCATTTCTCCCTTCTTTGACATGGGTTCCATCATTTTGCAATGGGGGATTGGATCATATACCCTCCCTGAATTTCAGGATTTACCCTTCCACCTCAATGACATGTGGGGTCATCATAGGTCAATGACATGTGGACCAGGAGGGTAAATCCTGAATTTCCATCTAAAGGGAGGGTATATGATCAAATTTTCCTTTTGCAATACCCCAGATGCATATGTGCATTGCTCAGCAAAAGCCATCAATTTGACACCTCACAAAAAAAAAACGTGTCCCTTATCCTGCAAGCACTTAAATTAAAAGATGTTAATTCAATACTAGATAATGTTATCCCATTCGCCTAGACAGGGGGATAGGAAGTAATCTGTTGTCGATCTATATACTAGGATAGGGAATACAACAGAAAGATGAGAAGCCCAGACCACTCTACACGGACGAGGATGCTAGCTTTACCAGTCCAAGAGTCCAAGACTATTCACAACACAACCGAGCCTAAGCCTACAGCCTGCAGTCCAGTGATCAAATGAAGCTGTATATCTGGTAATTGCGTGGTGCTCATTAGCAGCAGAAAAGGTGGGGGAGTTGAAATTTCGGAGATCAAGCTCAACAGGAAATCCTCAAGAAAGACAACCTGGTAGTTTCCAGATCCAGCATATGATTTGAGCATCAAGAAGACCAACTTTGCCGCCGTCAGCACCGGTTTCTGCCGTTGTGGCGTATAAACCCTGATATGTATCATCGTGTCATGCTCTCTGAACCGAACAAAATGACATAAATCCATCATGGAAACCTGATGTAATTGTCACACCTCCCTCAAATCTGGCACCTCCGTTCACATCAATTCTCAATTTTTATTTTAGGATCACAATTTGCTATGAAAAATTGAAAATTCTTATTACAATTCTCATTTCCAACATGGATTGTTAACACCAATTATGTTCCAGTGAAATTACTTGATTGGGGGGAGGATGGTCATAGGTCAGAACAAGAAATAGTGGCAGTAAGAGCAGCTTTTTCACAAGAGGTCTCCGTCTGGCATAAGCTTGACCATCCAAATGTAACTAAGGTACTATTTGGTCAACAAGTTATTATGTGTTTCTTTCAAATGTATTTGGTTAATTTGCTTTGTTGTGATAAACTGAAATGGATCTCCAATGTTGAAACTCATTATAATTGATTATACTTATTTGTCTAAATGCTATACCAGATTACCAGGCACATTGCAGTGATAAATTTGTTAACTGTCTCCGTAATGTAACACTAGCTTCCTCAATTAGATCTCTAATAAAGTAATAGGTTGTCAGTAAGTTCAGTATTAGCAATTATAGTATCAGTCTTATTTTCCTATCTACTCTAGTACTTGCAGTATATCATCATCATTACTCAGAGCAGGACAATTATTAATTTTCAGTTAAAAATGAAGTTTTGATGTATTGATGTTGTCACTTGTCATGCTGCCATGCACTTTTTGTTTATGCAATTGCTGTATCAAAAATCAAATGACCCATCCTATGCTTGAACCGTAGCTTAGCAAGTCAATCTAGTATATTCCTGCCAGTTATGTCATTTTATGTCTGTTTTTACTTGTGTCTTATTAAGATCCATGACAAGTATTGCTTTCTTGCTATATTAAACACTAAAAGTCTCAATTTGGTAATGGCTTCTATTTATTGTTGGCTGCCCTAACAAGAGCTTGGATTTCCTTGTACAGTTTATAGGGGCCATAATGGGTGCAAGGGATCTTAATATTCAGACGGAAAATGGACATCTTGGCATGCCAAGTAATGTCTGCTGTGTTGTTGTGGAGTACCTTGCTGGAGGTGCATTAAAAACATTTCTGATAAAGAACAGGAGAAGGAAGTTAGCTTTTAAAGTTGTGGTCCAAATAGCTCTTGACCTTGCCCGGGGGTAAGTAGTTAACAAAATTCTCATCAATATCTTCTGAAGCTTTATTTTTTTACTATGTAGCTTTCAAAAATCTCGTTGATTTGAGAAGTATTGACCTTTAAATCTTTAATAGATTAAGTTATCTTCACTCCAAGAAAATTGTGCACCGTGATGTGAAGACTGAGAATATGCTTCTTGACAAAACAATAACTGTGAAAATTGCTGATTTTGGTGTTGCTCGCCTTGAGGCTTCAAACCCCAGTGATATGACAGGCGAAACAGGAACCCTTGGTTACATGGCACCCGAGGTATCTTTTCTTGAATGCTGACTGGTCATTTGGGCCCTCGGAGTTGCTCTTCGATCCTTTGTCGACATTTGTCCCTTCTAGTGCATAATAATCTAATAAAAAACAACATTTTTTGCATTAAACAGTTGTGTGTGCATCGGACCTAGGAAGCATGCTCCTTGTGTATGCTAGCCACCTTGCATGTTACATGCCTTATATTGGCATCTGATGTGCAGGTTCTCAATGGCAATCCCTACAACAGGAAATGTGATGTTTATAGCTTTGGGATTTGTTTATGGGAGATATACTGCTGCGATATGCCATATCCAGATTTGAGCTTCTCAGAGGTCACATCTGCTGTTGTTCGTCAGGTAAAAACCTTTTTTGTAGCTTTCTTGTTTTCTGTTTGCTGTCTATCTGGTATCTGCTGATTTCTGAACAAGTGGATAATACAATCCTTGATTTCTAGAACTTAAGGCCAGAGATACCACGCTGCTGTCCAAGTTCTTTGGCTAACGTGATGAAACGCTGCTGGGATGCGAACCCTGACAAGCGACCTGAGATGGCTGAGGTGGTGTCTATGTTGGAGGCAATCGATACATCAAAGGGTGGAGGCATGGTTCCTGTAGATCAGCCACAAGGATGCCTTTCATGCTTCAGGCTGTACAGAGGTCCCTGATGGATGCAGTGTGCTGGAGTAATATCTGCAGATTGACTGCTAAATCTCGTGTAATTTGATTAATTTTGTTTTAAGGTAAGCAAACTGGTTAATGGATCTAGTGTGCTAATGATCCTTGCTTTGAGAAGTCCTCTGATGTAAATTCCTTGTTCATCCCTTCTGTTTATCAATGAAAGAACCCGGCTCGCTCATCAATGTTTTCTGATGCAAACTATATATTTGACCAGGATCTGCGAGTTGTATCTATCAAGAAATCCCCAAACAAAGGATTGACCAGATGGATTGCTTATCTTTTTAAAAAAAAAAAAAAAAAAAAGGTTCTATGCTTTTGTTTGGTCTTTTACACCTTGCAAAAGAATAAATTGTTTGAGGCTGCAGCCATTACAAAATCAATAAAACTACATGAAAAAACTAATTCAGCATCATCTGTGTTCTCCATGATAGTTGTAGACATATAAAAGTACTCGACCCGAGGGGAGAGACATCCCGAAGGTCTTCCTAAAGGTCGAGAAAAGGCCCCGAAAGCCGGCTCTTGAGAACCAGGGTTCGAGCCCTGATTGGCAGCTTCACACCTAGAGGATTTACCACCGTGCTATAAGCACGTTCTCTGTATATAAAAGTACTTGCAGGTAGAAAAACGAAGAGAATTCAAGAAACAGATATGTACATGAAATTGTCTTGCCGTTGACCACGTGCACCCCACCAACCGATGAGTTGACCTGACAGAATAAAATAGGCTTAAACTTCAAGCGATTAAATCATCATAGTCTGACAGACAGGACCAAAACTAGGATCTGTGGCTGGACTACATATTAATGACAAGTATTTGATCAAAAGAATTACTGATGAGTGATGACAACTGACAAGCATGTCCTCTATGCCGCCAACTAAGAAAAGAAGAACATAGATCAGATGAAGTTAATGTTTGGTTTATGTCAGTGTGCCTCTCTCTCCATAACCAGCGCAGTTTACATTCGATTAATGAAGACATCAAGACTAGATAATTCTGAAATATCCAGCACTAACATTTCCAATTATTTTGCAAAATAATACATGACCAACCCATCCTGATGGGTGATGATGAGACAGAATTGTTAATGTTACAGGGCAGCTGTAAGATTCTGTGTTGCTAATCTTGAGCTGCTAATGACAAGCATACTTTTCTTTTTGGGTACAAGAAAACACATTTAGGTATGGATAGATAGATTCCGTGCAACTTCCTAGTCTAGCTGGTGCAGAGGTAGACAGTGTAACAACTGACCGAAAATCCTTGCCTCCATGTGGACCATCATTTTGTCATAGTAGGAAGTCAAAAGATGAATCGCGTTTGGACACTTCAAGACTGTCAGCCTGTCACACGGTATGTATGAATGGACGGACAATTTTGCACTGTACATTACCGTGAATTGGCCCGAAAAAGCATCTCATGAACGAAATTACGGAGCATGCACGACACATTTAGGCGGATGCTTGCTTTGTCTTGATATAGACTACTTATAGAATGTAGAAGTATGCGCGGAAGCAATTGAACACATATGGATTGTACATGGAAAGTGCTGCATTATGGCGTGTAAATATCCACCATGCACGCATGCATGAATGGCACCTAATTTCTGATGTAAGGTCTTGCTTGCCTCATAAATACAATACAACTGTCCTCAAAATGGCAAAACGCTATAGAACCAAGCGGCTATTGAAAATCATCTCTCACACAAGCACGCACGTCCAACAACACTAACAACACTGTATCCGGAAACCAAATAGACGTCACTGCAGCACACATGCTCTTCTCAGGGTAGGTACAACGGTATAGATAACTGTTGTCTATAGTATCCCTTTATATCATCTATAGACATCACTAAAAACAACTTCTACAATGGATTATCTTTTTACATATCTCTATAGACAACTACTTCGTGTACAATATATATTGTTTTTCATGTTACAATCGACCACTGCATGAGAGATGATCTAATTCTCTATACTCTCCCTCTCTTATCCATATTATCTCGTGTACTACGTGTCAAGATTTATAGACAGCTAACGTCATACCATTGTAAATGCTCTCGAGAAGGAGGTTACCAAAGTTGCAGCTAACCTCAGGTGCAACCAGAAAACCAAGCACAAAACCCTCCCTTTTTTATGCACTCCCATCCGTCCATGCACGCACCGACCCTGTCAGTCCCAACGCGTCTTCCCGGTACCAGCTCCTCCCCTCCATTCCATATATAACAGGTCTCCACCCTTCATCCATCCCCTCACCTGCAGTTGATCCATCTCCACAGCCCCAAAGATTACGGCTAGCCAGATCGATCGAGACGAGACACCATGACAAGGTCAGCACCGGCAGCGTCGACCCCGGCGCGTGCGGCGCCGCTGCGCGGCAGCCAGCTGAAGCAGCTCCGCGAGATCTTCCGGCGGTTCGACATGGACGGCGACGGCAGCCTCACGCAGCTGGAGCTGGCGGCGCTGCTGCGGTCGCTGGGGCTGCGGCCCACGGGCGACGAGGTGCACGCGCTGCTGGCCGGCATGGACGCGGACGGCAACGGCGCGGTGGAGTTCGAGGAGCTGGCGGCGGCCATCGCGCCGGTGCTGACGACGCAGACGCACCTCGTGGACCAGGCGCAGCTGCTCGAGGTGTTCCGGGCGTTCGACCGCGACGGCAACGGGTACATCTCGGCCGCCGAGCTCGCGCGGTCCATGGCGCGGGTGGGGCAGCCGCTCACCTTCGAGGAGCTAACGCGGATGATGCGCGACGCCGACGCGGACGGCGACGGGGTCATCAGCTTCCAGGAGTTCGCCGCCGTCATGGCCAAGTCCGCGCTTGACTTCCTGGGCGTCGCCTGAGTTAACCATCCGTGCAAGCACGCGCCGCTACCTGTTGATTAATTTTCCATTTTTAGGATCGATGTTCTAGCTAGCTAGGATGGCTTAAGGCCGGGACTAACAGCGTCGAACAGATTCTGTAACGCATGGATCGCGACGAGACAGACCACTCAACTCATGGACGGATATTAACGGGGAATATGGATTTACATATTTTGATTAATTTCATTGTTTGGTTCGTTCTACCATTTTGTGAAACTAATGATTTTGTCATGGAGCTGTGCCTGTGCGTTGCTTGTGCAGCATTAGCAAGTCCGTCCCTGCATGTGCGCGCGCGCACCGACGCGCATCATAACAGCCCGTGCTAAACGATCGAGCTGTCTCCCTCAGAAGTCAGAACCGTCCGCTTTTTTCACGCAGGCGGACAGGGGATCCATCACGCGCGTCCCTGAAAGATCGAGCCGGCGGGTAAAACTAAAGGGCCACGGCACGGCGCAACCGTGCAACGGACGAACGTTTTTTTTGTCGCTCCTCACGCTAGGCGTCAACCCAACGTCCCAACCGTTCGAGATGGACGCCAACGGCGACGGACGCGCAAGGCCAGCTCGTCCTCGGCGTCTCATGCCTTCGCCGCGCACGCGCAAAGACAGCTCGGCCTAGGCGTCGCACGCCGTTGCCTTGCCGTCTCACCTGACCGCTCATGCAAAGGTAGGCCCAACGCCGTGGCCTCGTGAGTTCTTGCAGTCTTGGGCCTTGGCCTCTAGGCCCAACACAACCCACTGATACGTCGCGCGCTTGAATCGAGGAACTCGCCGTCTCCGATTCCCGCGCCGGCCACTCGTCCGGTGCCGAGTTTTTTCCTCTTAGTATAGCACCGTTGACGTTCGTAATAGCAAATGTAGCTTTATCTCTGCGCTAAATGCAAAAAAGTCACTGAATCCATGCGCCAGAGGGCCGGAGTTAGGGGTGTCAATTGAATCCGAATTATCCAGCATCCAAATTCGGGTGGCAGCGAATATGATTTAGATTGTTCCATTCAATTAACAATTTCTCCCCTATTTGTATTCATATTCGTATAAAAAAATATAGATACGAATATGGTATGGACTTTTGCCATCTGAAATGTTATTTTATCCGCACTATTTGCATTCGTTTTCAATAAAACAATATATATTTTTTATTACAGTACGGCTAATTAGTTGAATGAGTATTTTTAGTTTGATATGAATTCATGTTTTTAGGTGAAACAAATAAACTAGAATGGTTAGGTGTGTTATGTACGAGGATAAAATATCATAAATATCTTGTAATTACGTAAGTTACGAGAATATCCGAATCTGACCGAATTGAGTAGGTATTCGGTTTGTATTCATATTGGTTACAATATTCGATTCGTATTTGACAATATTCTAATTCTTATTCGCATACGGTAAAATACGAATACGAGAAGACCACTATTCGATTCGTATTCGATCCGTTGACACCCCTAGCCGGAGTCGCCGACGGAACGACACGTCATCGCCGAGTTTGTGTGCCCGGGGAATGGATGAGCCGAGTCCGTGCACCCCGAGGCACGGACATGAGGCGCACAGGAGTGTGGCATGGAGCGTAGACGCGGGGCGTGCAAGCGCGGCAGGGCGCACAGACGCGGGGCGGCTCCGCTCCCAGGGAGCACGGATGCGCCGACACCATGGCTCGGGCGCACGGACACGTCAGCACCGTGCCTTGAGCGCATGGATGTGCCGATACCGTGCCTCGGGCGCACGACGCAGCGACATGTCGCTCCACTAGCGACTCCGGCCCTCTAACACATGGACGCGATGTCTTTTTTGCATTTGGCGCGGAGAGGGAGCTACATTTTCTATTGTGCACGTAAAACGAGCTATATTAGCCAAGAATTCTCCGGTGCCCTCCTGTCAACTCGAGGGTTCAGGCCTAAAAACCGTTGATTTCAGAGTAGAATTTGGGAAATTTTGGTGGGTAATTGATAAGAACAAACTAAGAACAAGGAACAGTAAAGTAAATGCAAGATAAAAGTAGGGTTTCATTTGATGAGATACTTCACGAATACATTGGTGGCTACTTATAAAGAGTCTGCAGCAAGGTCAGCTCACAACGATAAAGTAACATTGTCTGACGGTGAGCAGCAAACGAAAAAATGCAGGTAACGACAAACAATGACGACTGCATTTGATTTCAACCGTTGGATGTAAACGAAACGCCATCTTTTAAAGCAGACTGTTGGATCTTCATAAGTCTGCCTCCTTCCTTGGCATCCATACGATCAAACTAAACAAAAGTGTATCAACGCATCCAAGTTGTTCGATAAATGAAATATTCCCTACACGAACTGAATCCAACTTTAGACTTTTATAAACCTGACAATTGCTCCTTCCTTGGGATCCTTGTCCTCAAGGATAAAACTGTGGGAATACTCTAGAGGTGAAATCAGCATCCTCCTAGGTTGCAGCCTCTTGACGTAAATTAGCCCAATGAACCCTCCATTGAACTACTGGTTCATTGTTTTTTGGTATTACCCTCCTCTATAGCACATCAATAGGTTCAGTGAAAATATGTCCTTCAGCATCCACCAATGGCAATTCTTTGCTGAGAATTACCTTAGGGCCAACATGCCCTTTTAATTGATTGACATGGAACATTGGGTGAATTTGACACCCTTTAGGTAGTAGAAGTTTGTAGGTTGCTCTACCAATTTTCTCCAAAACTCTGGATGGCCCATAAAATTTGGAATGTAGTTTCAGTGTTCTATGAAGTCTCAATGCATTATGTTTGTATGGCTGCATTTTCAAATACACCATGTCTCCAGCATTAAAAGTCCTTTCTGTTCTATGCTTATCGACAAAAAAACTTCATTCTAGAACTGCCATTCTCTAGGTTTGCTTTTATGGCTTCAAATGCAACCTTTCTTCTCTGAATTATGTTCCTAGCCTCTTCAATTGTAGAGTTTGGTAACATGGCTTCAACGACAATTGGGGGTTTCATACCATATAATACTTCAAATGGTGTCATCTTTAGTGATGTGTGAAAAGATGTATTATACCACCACTCAGCTTGAGACAGCAAAGAATGCCATCTTTTTGGACTAGCAAAAGCCATACATCTTAGGTAATTTTTGAGACATTGATTGACTCTCTCGATTTGACCATCAGTTTGTGGGTGGTCAGCACTGCTTAATCTCAATCTCACTCCTAAAGCCTCAAATAGTTCCTGCCATAATGTACCAGTGAATATTATGTCCCTGTCAGAAATGATAACTATTTGCAGATTGTTTGTAAATGTGGTCTAAGAAAAGAACCACCACATTTTGTACTATGTAAGGTTGTTTCAAGGACATGAAATGAGCATACTTGGTGAACCTATCAACTACCACCATTATCACATCTTTTTCTTCTCCTAAGACAATCCTTCAATGAAATCTAAAGTTATGAGTCCATGCCATTTCAAATATAGGCAATGGTTGTAACAGACTAGGGTATGCGCATTCTCTTATTTGTTCTATTGACAAACAACACTCCTTAACAAAATGCCTTAACTTCAGATTTCATACCTGGCCAATAAAACAAAAGCTTCATCCTCTCGTAGGTGGCCCTCTCACCAAAGTGTCAATCTAGAGCAGAATTAAGGAAGGAGTTCAGTAGTTGTTCCTTCATATCAGTACTAGTACCAATGTACATCCTGTCTTTGTATCTTAGAATCACATTCTGCAGTGTATATGGTGGAGCACAGGTACCATCAATTCTCAGCTTGGCTTCCAATTCCTCGCACTTCTCATCATTTTGATAACTCTGAACAACTTCTGTAATCCAATTAGGAATTTCCACTATGACAACAATTGCTTTTTCAACATAAGGGATTCTAGATATAGCATCACCAGCTTTATTTTCCCTTGCTTTTTTGCACTCAACCTTATAATTTCATCCCATCAATTTGATCATAAGCTTATGCTGAATTCCATCAATTAACCTTTGTTCAGAGATGTCTCTCAGGCTTTGCTGGTTAGTTCTTATAGCTAAACTGGACCCCATCAAACAGTGTTTCCACTTTTTCACTGCCTCCAAAATAGCTAATGCCTCCCTGTCATATGTTGACATTGTTGCAAACTTTGGCCCAATTGCTTTACTTATAAAAGAAATGGGTCTTCCATTCTGCATCAACATAGCTCCTAACCCATGTCCACTAGCATCAGTTTGTAGAACATATGGTTGTGCAAAATCAGGAAGGGCTAATACTGGAGCATTTGTTAAGGTTTCTTGATTTTAAAAAATAATTGTTGCTACTCTTCACCCCATTAAAAGGCATTTTTCTTGAGAGCATTAAACATGGGTCTTCAAATCATCCCAACATTCTTGATGAATCTCCTCTAGTAGCCTGCGAATCCTAGAAAACCTCTCAATTGGGTTATGCTTTCAGGTTTTGATCATTCCTTAACTGCCAAGATTTTTACTGGGTTTGTTGCTACACCTTTGTTGTTGATAATATGCCCAGTACTCTACATGTAGTTGCCCAAAAACACACTTACTTAGCTTAGCATACAACTTGTTTCTCCTCAACACTTCTTATACTTGTTGCAAGGGTTCTTGTGCTCTTCCAATGTTGCACTATAAATGAGTATGCCATCAAAGAAGATGAGGACAAATTTTCTCAGAAATGTTGCTAGTATTTTGTTCATTAGTGTTTGAAATGTGGCAGGAGCATTTGTGAGACAAAAGGGCATGACAATGAATTCAAAATAGCATGTGTGAGTACTGGATGTTGTCTTGAATATATCAACATGATGCATTCTAATTTGATGATAGCTTGACGTGAGATCTATTATAGAGAAATACTTAGGTCCATTCAATTCGTCCAACAGGTCTTCAATAATTGGAATGAGATATTTGTTCTTGATAGTATTGGCATTTAGCTGTATGTAATCAATTCATAATCTCCATGTTTCATCTTTCTTCTTCACTAATATGGCTGGAGACGAGCAACTTCTCCAGTACATTCACAACGAGCAGGGGCGGAACTAGAACGAAATTGACCGGGGTTCACCACTTCACCATGCATATAGTAACATATATAATTTTTAAGCAACACTGTACCAAATAGTAGTATATCCAACAATGTCTAGCATCAATACTTTGACATAACCGACGACCATGTACAATAATAAAGAAGTAGTGATCAAAATGCTTATCGAAACGAGAAACTTATTAATAATGTTGGTTAATTTTGCCTCTGATATGCGATGAACTAGACCGATATTCGAAAAAACCATATTTAAACCCTAAATCTTAACCTTATAATTCCACAAAATTAACCAACAATTATCACATTGAAACCATAACTCACAAATTTAGTGTCTATGCTTCAAACTTATCGAAAGAATTGAGATAAATTTAGAGCAAAGCAAATACCATGTAACGATTCATGACTCGGGTGATCGCCTTATCGGGTGGGTCTAAGCCTCCTTCGATGACTTGGTTATGCGTCGACGAGGCAATGGGGACTAGTGGCACCGCGGCAAGATGGCAAGCGAGGGCGGCAGCCAATTTCTCCGGCAACTAGCGGCTACGTGTGGTGCTGTGCGTGTCTCCTACGACTGTGCGAGATGAACAAGAGGTGTCGTGGTGAAGCGAGGCGTGCGAGGCCGCGCTAGCTTCGATTGGGTTTGGGATCGATCGAATGGATGAAACTCAGGGGCAAACGATGCCTCAGCCTTCATGCCGCTCATGGGCTGGCTCAGTGTCCTGCTGCTGGCTTTGTTGGGCCTCATGCGCCTCGTGGGTTGCTGCTATCTGGTGGTTTTGTTGGGCTGGAGGGAACGATCCAGGTGCACAAACTTTCGGCTGGGGGTTGCGCACATGGGTAGGGATGCTAATCCCTACTAAAAAATTGTTTTGGACCCAGCGTCATGTGACACCGAGTGACACCGGGTGGGCTAACTTGGCTTCGCCCTGAGGGAAGCCATCGCCTGCTCAACTACAACCACTTGTTCAATCTGGCCCTTTTTCTTTTTGTCCCAAGGAGATGGACCTCCATGTGATAGGTTATATGTGAGTTGATGGGCCTCCCATGTACAATAAAAGCATGTTTAAACATCTCGTTTCCATTGTGAGAATTGAGAAGACATACTGCATACAACTCAATCTCAGCCTACTCGCCAACTTATGTTATCTTGTAGTCCTTGTGTTGGGCAGACTGGAACAACGGGCGGATAGGGGAGATGGAGACGAGCGGACGGAGGCACTGGAGGGACACACGCGCAACAGAGAAAGCTCATCGAGGCATCGAATGAACTTGCGATCCGCGAAGGCCTTTGAGCCGCTTGGGCTACGCGCCGTGTGCATGCCGCATAGAAGCTAGCCGCTTGGGTCGCGCGTCTCCTGGGCCAAGCGCCACATCGCTAGGCCGCGTGGGAGCTGGCCGCCTCGTCTATCGTTGGGCCGCTTGGGAGCTGGCCGCATGCCGCTTGGGCTGCTAGGAGGGTGCACGTGTGGTGGGCATGGGGGTGCACCTATGATATCTAGAGGCAAATGTTCACTAAAAATTTATTTAGATCAGTGTCCTGTGACACCGACTGAGCTTCTTGGGCTCCGCCCCTGACGACGAGCATCACCAATGGCGCTTGGTGGCCACTGCTCGTTTGGAGCCGCGCAGCAGGCAGGAGTAGTTTTCCTTTTCCATCCGGTTTGGTCATTAGTTCTCTGGCCCCCGTCTCCCGTTGATCCGGTACCCTCCGGTCTTGGTTCTTGGTTCTTATTTCCGATGTTCTCCTTCTGCCACCCCCTTCCTCAGTTGTAATTGAAAATCTGTACTTTATGTGGGCTCTTGTTAATATAATGTTGTGCAAAGCTTTTGCACTTTCTAGAAAAAAAACTAGGTCTGATAGTATGAGTCTTCAATAACTGTTCCACAAATTCTTTCATATCATCTTTCTTATAATGAGGCGGTCTATATGGTCTTACATTGACATGCTTAACTTCTGGCACCAATGGTATAGTGTGGTCACAATCTCTTATCGGAGGCAATGGTTCTTGCAATACATCAGGGAACTTACTCAATACTTGTTGAAGTTTTGTTGGTGTTTCTTGCAAATTTCCTTCGGTTTTCAAAACAGTCTTGGAATATATAATAGCTCCAATCACCCCTTTGTTCATCAACTTTTTTAATTGCAAGGCATTAATCACACAATTTCTTTTTGGATATGTTTCATCATCAAACTTAACAATCCTCATACCATCTTTGCAAATGCTAAATTCACTGGTCTTCAAATTGACTCACTGGACTATGGTCATAAATCCAATCACTTCCCAATATAATGTCATATCCCTTGGATTCTAGGAGCCTAAAATTAGCACTGAATTCCTCTCCATGTATCTCATATCTTTAAACACAGAGACTCACTTATCAGCGTACCACCATTGGCCACTGCCACTCTGATTGGAGCATGATTACTAATTTTACATTGAGCCTTTAGGGCAGCTGATGGTGTTATGAATGTGGCAGTGATCCCATTATCAACTAAGGCAACAACATTGATCTTACCTATCTTCACTTTGAGGATGAAAGTGCTTGCTTTAGAACTAGTTCCAGAAACAATATGCATGGATATTTGCAATTCTTTAGTAGCCTCATTTTTGTGATCTGGATTGCTAGGAGAAGCAGCAAAGACACCTTTTGGATTTTCCTCACTCATTTCATCCTCATCTTCAATAGTGATCAAGTGAACCTGAATCTGAAATTTACATACTTTATTGTGACAAGGAACCCATGGTTAGGGATGGCAATGGCCCCCATTCCCCATTCCCCGACGGGGAATTCATCCATTAGGGGACGGGGATGGGGCTATTTCTTCCCCCACGGGGATACTAATATGCAAATACAATTCCCCATCGGGTGAATTAGGGATGGGGACATTCTCTTACTCCCCATCCCCGCTACCCTCATGGGCCCCCGATAAGACATGTAGGCCACTAGCCTACTACTGCACAACCCGATAAGGCGATAGCTCGATAATCTCTTTTGCATCCTTTACTTTCTAGATGCTAATTAATCAAAAAATATTATCATTTTAGCATTGCATGTTGATGTTCATACCTATTTTTATAACATTATGGATCTTATTTTCTCTTCTTTCGGGATGTAACTTTCGACTATGGGTCCCCATGGGGCCCCGATAACTCGATGGGGATGGGGACGGGGGGAGAATATCACCCGAGGATGGGGATGGGGACGGGGAATTTTTCTTCTCTTGGGGATGGAGATGTTCCACCACTCCCCGACGGGGAATGGCCCCGTTGCCATCCAATCATGGCACTTAAAACATCTTCATCCATTCCATTTGTTTCCACTGCATGCGGTAGTCCTTTCACTAAACTCCTCCTTAGCACCTGTACCTTTCCATTTGGTTTGTGTGCTTCCTTGATAGCTCACTTTTGAACTAGTACCTTGATTCCAGTTCTGTACCATTTATAAAGTGGCGGAGCCAGGATTTCGCCGATGGGGGTGCAAACTTTTTTTTTTGTGATTACAAAGAAGACACATATACACACATCCCACCACACACAACTCGCACGCCTCATATCACATGTCTAGAAAGATGGAAGCGAGAATAAATCGCGACCTTACAAAATATGTACTGAAAGCGCACTCGCATGTACATAAAAGTTGACATAGTAAAGGTTCAAGTAAAACAAATTACATGTTTCTAATACAACCGACATTACAAAATATTGTTTGTGTTGATAGACTGCTGACTATTGATTGCTGAGAATAACACAATATAATTCATTGTATAATTTGTATATTATACTAGGTATATATACTGTATAAAAATTTTGCATGCAAAATTTGGGGGTGCAACTGCACCCCATGGTCTCATGTGGCTCCGCCACTACATTTATAGGGCTGATTGTTTTCATTATTTCTTGCATGAGCATAAGCCTCCACCAGGGTTTTTGGCTCCAGAGATTTCAAAGGAGTCTTTATATAATTTTTTAGCCCTAAGATAAAATAGTCCAGAAAATATCTTTCTTTCAATGCAGAATGATTTCTTTGACCAATGTCATCATATCCTCAAACTTGTCAATGTAGGCTTCCACTGTTCCTTCTTGGTTTAAACCTATGAAAGATTCAATCACATCATACCTTGTCTCGGCAGCAAATCTTTTCCTGATCATGACACAAAACTGCTGCCAAGTTAAAGGATCAGTATCGATCTCATTACCGTTAATCCACTGGTTTGCCCTCCCTGACAAGTAAACTTCAGCTATTGATACCTTTTGATCTTCAGGTGTTATAGCTAGCTCAAAATATTTCTCAACCTTTCTTTCCATGCTTTGGGCAGTTCTCCATCAAATTTAGGGAATTCTATTTTTGGGCCCCTGCTAAATTGTTGATTGTACTGGTTTCCATTTCTCACAGGGGTTGCAGGCCACCGGTACTGATTGTAACACTGCATCTCAGGGGCTCTTGGCCAATGATAACACCAGGGATGGTCATTTCTGAAGGGTGGAACATAACGAGGAGGGTAATATGGGTTGTATTGAGGTGGTATGTTAGGAGATACATATGGTGGATTAGAACTGGTGTACTGTGGGGGCAAAAGTTCCATTCTCCATTGGATACATACTCACTCCAAAGGTACCAGTGGGCAGATTTTGCTGACTCCCATTGATAATTGATTCCATTATCTTCCACATGGCAAGCTATTTCTCGTTTTGCCTGTGTTTAGCTAACTGAGGATTAGTATTATTCCATTGATTCCATTATCTTCCACATGATTATTTGAGACCTCTGTACTCAAACGACAGGCATGAACATTATTTTATCAATGAGGAGATATAGGAAAACACGAGATTCATAGATACCACCTCAGCTCACGTTTACTTGTTAATTTTGATTTTAACTGATCAACTTTTGACAACGATGTTTTTTAAAATATCTAATTATATAACATAAAAGTAGTATTTATAATCGAAAGTAATTTACTAATATTCTATATTTAGAGCTATTTGCTATTACATTGCTTAGTCGAAGTCAAAACTGACAATTAAATACGAACTTAGAAAGTCTAGGTACTCGAGCCGTGATATATGTAGCCAGCGAGCTGGCTGCCTTTCACCTGTTTCAGTACGGAACACTCATTAGCCATGAGGAGAAACATCGCGAGCTAATACTGTAGTAAGTACTGACAGCATCAAGAAGATCAGAAACACATCTAGATCGAGTCCAAGGTCTGTGCATGATTTGATTATTTGGTACCATCTGAGGTTGCTGGGCTGTTGCTCAGCCTCCTTGAGAGCAACCATTATGGCCGCCAGTTTGATAGCCGGGTCACTGGCCTCGGCGTCGCCGGGCATCCCAGCTCCGGCAGCTCTGAATACTGATGAACTCCTCCAAAGACGCTGATCTTCTCTAGCTAATTTGTGCAGTAGACTTGATGAGCTTGGTGCGCACTAATGTAAAGTTTGCTAGTATTAACCGGTCCTTTGTACAAGGGAATTGGATGCTTGTTCTAGATCGACCGGTGCGCGGATGGTGAACTTTCAACGCTTGCGATTTCCAAACGCACGAAACATGCTCCCTTGGTGTGTCAATTTCCACGGTTTGGTCGACGGGAGCACGCTGTCGGCAACCGGCGTGCCGTGGAGGTCGGTGCCGACCGGCCAGCCGGCTCAAGACTGCCTCTCCTTCTGCCGCAGCCTCTCGTGGAGGGAGCAGCGCATGTAACCAAGATTGGCCATGATCGCGACATAGATTGTGAGATCGTATAATTCTACGGAGCTAAAATGATACGGATTAGTATATGAATTGAAGTTAGGATCGCATATAATCGGGTAGGATAGTTAGGGTTGTTGCTCAGGATCATGATCTTGACAAACAACAATATTGGTTTTTAAATGATTAGTTTACTTGTGTTTTCTAAGGTAAAATGTATTGCTATTAACATATTGGATTTTAAATGATTAGTTTACTAAAAAAAAAAAAAAGCTTAATTGAATGTAAAATGAATAAGCGTACCGAAATTTATGAAACTAAAATTCAAAATTTCTAGCCCATGTATGAAAACATAATTCAATCTCTATATAAAAAATATATATACTTTTAAAAATATGATACAACACTGATTCTCCGATCCGATCCTACAATCTGATATGTAAGACAAAAAAACGTTCACAACTAGGTTCGCGATCCTAGCAACCTTGCATTCAACATGGCCTGTCCCCTTCACCGTCCTTCCAGAATCTCACGATGCATGCATGCATGCATGTTTGGTGACCAACATGGATGCGACGGCCGTGCTGATCCGAATATCGTCCGCTATAGATCGATCTCTCTGCCCGTCGTCAGCCGTGCCGGCAGCCGTATCAGTACGTATGCGAGCAGACCGCCCAAGATTCTGCCCCCTGTATGGTTGGCTAGCATCACATCACATCTCTGCAGCTTAGTTTTAGTTCACCTAATATATTGTAAGCATACGCATCAAAGAATCAAATTAACTTCCCGCGTGATAGAATATGTAGTTACCGCGACTCTTCAGTGTGGTCATATATATGTTATGCAGTTATACTGAGCACTGTATGGTGCTCACAAGATAGGGTGTAGGATCCTCTGCATTGAATTAGTAATTATAAGTATACGCATCAAAGAATCAAACTTCCCGTGCGATAGAATATGTAGTTACCACGACTCTTCATTGTGGTCATGTGTTATGCAGTTATACCAAGCATTGTGTGGTGCCCAGAAGATGGGACTGGGATCCTATGTATAGAAGTAGTCAATGCAGAGGATCTATAGTAACACAACATTAAGAGTGATCTTCATCGTCTAATCAAAAAACGAAGGGTCAAATCAATCGTTACAACATTTTTGCTACAGAATTGCTACAATAATTTCCACTGTTGATGCGGTACTACATAAAAACACCGTTAACTCTCTTAAAATACTGTTTATATAGTGATCATCTGCATTACCGCAGAGGATCCGGATCCCATAAGATAGGGATGGTCAGCTCCAGCGATGTACTCTAGGCTCCAGACGATAGCTGGATCCATACTCCTAGCTCTATGTAATGTGCGTTTTGGCTAAAAATGTTCAGCTTTGTTTGGGTGAAATAATCAACTAATTCAGCCAGCTCATAACTGGCCTGAACTACAAAATTGCCATGACTTGTGGAGACGACATGCATGCGGAGCATGCTTGCACAATGTACAGTATTTCATCAACCTGTCATTCTTCTTGCTTGTTTTTTTACAGTGGAGTAACTTGCATGTTGCCTTCTCCCCTGATAGATAGATGATAACCGCTACCAGTGGGGGGGCAGAGACAGCAACATATTACTGCTACTGCTAGGAACCGAGGGGCAGAGGCAAATCAAGAGGGAATTGAAGGCCCAGCCGATGCATGCAGCCATCAGAACAGCACCAGCAGCCAGAGGTATAGTGGTACTAGTGTCGCGAGTTTTAAGTTGAACTGACATCTTTTTGAGATGAAATAGTAAAACTAGTCTCTCATGAATTAAATGATAAAAATAAATTAAATAACAAAAATAACACTTCTATCGCGCAAAATCACCGCGTAAACCGACGAGCCACGAAAGCCCATCTGTCGCGAACCCAGACTTACGGCAAGCCACCTGCCGTGGTCCTGGTTCGCAGCAAGTGGACTTTCACGGCGATTTTGCACAGAACATCGGCTTCCACGATGATTTAGCGTGATAGGGGGCGCTATTTTTTGACATTTCGTTTGCGAGGAGGACTAATTTTACTATTTTGCTAGGGCTGATAAGAAAGCTCGAAGCTCGCGAGCTAGCTCGGCTCATAAAGTTATAGGCCGAGCCAAACCTCCTTCTCAGCTCGGTCTCTTAACGAGCCGAGCTGGCTCACGAGCCACTCGTTAGGGCCTGGTAACTAAAATAGCTCATGGGCCACTTTTGTGTGTTGATGTTATCATTGGATCGTGAGTTTGATGTTGAACACATTTCTTTAGCTAACAGCCATGTAGCAAGTAACTAGTAAGCACCTCTTTTCTTTTGCTTAGTGTTGCTGCTCATTTTGATATGTTTTTTCACCACTTAAAACTGATGACTACTTGTGTTGTCTTGCGGATTCAAAAGGAATGCTTGTTTGGTGACTTTTTTTTTGCAGAAACTAAAGCTTGGAAAGCTCTACTCATGGAATTAGGGCTGACAGAAAAGCTAACTATTTTGACTTTGAAATTTGGATTGTTAACTATTTTGGTGGCTGTAGTTGGACTATTTAACTTAGGTGTGCAGGTGATGACTTTTGATGTGGAAAACTTTTGATTAGCTGGAGATGTTGTATCAACTCATTCCGAAAAGTTGGCTGAACCACGTCGTCCCGATCGCGCTTGCTTGCGTGGCTTCGTTGACCCCTGAAGTTTAATTCATTAACAGCAAGTTTTTACTTCAGAACCCTGAAGTTTATTTTATCCATTTAAAATATTTGGATTCTATACAAAAACAAAAACAACATCTAGAAAACCCTAAAAATTTAAAGTGCTCAAGAATGCATGAATTTTCTACAGTAGCTATATGATGATTTTAGATAAATTTATATGAAAAAATTATTCCATTTGAAGTTAGCAAGTGAAAGTTATAGTAGTTTAAAAATCAGGTTTTGGAAAAATAAACTTTGGTTACTATTCATCCAATTTTAATTATTTAGTGAAATTTTGTAGAAGAGAGGTGGAGATAAGGATTACATAAATAAATAGAAAATAAAATTATAAGACTAAAATAACTTAGTTCATCTCAATTGGAATTCACATGAATTAGTTATAAATTTTCAAAGTTAATAACATTTTCTAAAAATTGAATCATCCGATCGAAATCTAAAAATTGGACTATCCAATCAAACGCACCCTTGGTTAGCGAACGAGCCTAGCCGAGCCGGCTGACAGCCAGTCCTATATTTTGCTTAAAAAAAGAAAGGCTAAACGAGGGGGAAACTCCATTGTCTCCCTCTCGTTGTTGAGAGTAGCATCCATCACTACACTCGTATGGTTGGTACAGTGGTACTAGGATGATGAGGTTTGCTGGTACGGCGTGTTGCGTCCTCACCTGGACCCGACCTGCAGGCTGCTGGTCAAAGCTGCAGCTTTCGCTTTGTATTTACCCTCCTTTGGGACCCACTTTGCATGCCACCAATCCCGAGGCCCAAGAGAGAAAAAAACAACGGCCTCCTCTGTTCCTCGCTCTCTTTTCTTTGCCTCCTTTCGTCTTTCTGTTCTGCAATCTGCATTTGATTCAGAAGAAAGAGAAGAAAGTAGTACATCATCAAAAAGAATTGCGTAGCTTAAGTTAAATTGAAAGATGAGCCATGTATGTGTTACCGGATCCGGGTCCTCTCCTGTACAGCGATTTGTGGATGTGTGAACACTCAGTAGCGGTATAGCAAGCAGAGAGGAACAAAAAAAATATTTACTGCAGTGATTTTACTGTGGCAAATAAAATACTGTAGCATTTGATATAGACATTTTCTTTTCGATCTGATAGTGAAGATCGACTTCTAATACGTGACATTGTAGATCCTCTGTATTGAACTCTTCAAACCATTTCCTTTGTTACCCAACTACTTTTCTTCGTGAGTTAGCTCCGAACTCTAAAATTGTTTTTTTTCTCGAAAAATACATAAGAGAACTGCACATCATTCCATTGAAAGGGAGTAAATGTTCATACAAACGGCTTACAATCCCACCGTGGAAACGGCGAGAATCGATTCGGCAAGTCTAAATAATGAAATCTGAAATTGTTGCGAGGATAGATACCATGCAATGTGCTTGTGTGCATTCGACTTTTGAGCTTCCTTGTTTGACATATTGAGATTTTGTACTTCTTTATGTCTGTATCCTTCACAGGAAGCAACTTACTAGACCTTCAGGCCGATACAGTTAGGTAAAGCTGCATGCGCATGTGTTTGCACATATTGAGGAAGATTCTTCATTACGGGTTGCATCATTTCACCTGTGCTGAGGAAGATGCTTAGATTCTAAATTAGTTTTCAGTCTTATGTTAATTCACAGTGAATACTGACTAGGAACTTCAATCCACTTGCGTAGAATTTGCTTACACTGACAAATTCAGTCATGCTTATGAATTGAACATATCATCAGCGCCTCATCAGCAAATTAAATTCAGAAAGCCATTGATAAAGCATCTTAATTATTACTCCATGTTTCACTATGTTTGTGCATAGTGTAAAGATTATCAGTAGGTTTGGAGAATTCCCGCACACCCTATTGTGGCTGGGTTTATTCATTATATCAAGTATGAAGGATAACAGCACCGTCTGACAATATAGGCACACGATGCCTAGTATCAGAGAGAGGTTACAACGACCTGGACTGAGTACATCCACTACAGGGCAAATACAGGGAAAGAACTACAACAGTCTAGACTAAGTCTTCAGGTTCTTTAATAGCCCTTCTCAATCTCATCCGATCTCTGTCAGATTGAGATTGTTGCGTAGGACTGCAAGCTGCTTGGCCATCACTGGTTTCGTCAGAATGTCTACAATCTGATCTCTGCTTGAAATAAACCGAATGTCCAGAGCTTTGCGAGCTACTCTTTCTCGGACAAAGTGAAAATCCACCTCAATGTGTTTCGTTCTAGCATGGAAAACTGGATTAGCAGAGAGATATGTAGCTCCCATGTTGTCACACCATAAGCACGGTGCTCGACTTGATATACTCCAAGTTCTCCAAGTAGAGACTGCACCCAAATGATTTCAGCAGTGACATTGGCAAGAGCTTTATACTCGATTCTGTGCTTGACCTGGATACCGTCGCCTGCTTCCGAGAGCTCCAGGAGATGAGATTGTTGCCAAAGTAAACTGCAAAACCACTGGTG
This sequence comes from Ampelocalamus luodianensis, assembly GCA_036346255.1. Lineage (NCBI taxonomy): Eukaryota > Viridiplantae > Streptophyta > Magnoliopsida > Poales > Poaceae > Ampelocalamus > Ampelocalamus luodianensis. Next base: position 1,595,847 of record CM070626.1, read on the forward strand.
GATCGCCTATCATCTGGGCAACCGGCCCAGTCAAAATCAGAGAAGGCACTGACTAACTCGAGGATGACTTGTTGATCGACAATCCAGTAGTAGATGTGAATTTTAGATATCTCAATATCCTTTTTACTGCCCCCCAGTGTGTGGATGTAGGTTCATGTAAAAACTGACAAACTCGATTAACTGAAAAAGCAATATCAGGTCGAGTGAAAGTCAAGTATTGCAATGAACCCACAAGACTTATGTATTTGAAAGCTTCTTCAACTGATAAAGGTTTCCCTTCTGTTTGTGTTAGTTTTTTGAAGTTGACATTGGAGATGTTACTGGTTTACTCTTGTCCATTCTTGCTTTCTTCAACAGATCTGCCACATACTTGGATTGTGTGAGGAGTATGCCCTTCTGTGTTTTTCTCACTTCTATTCCCAGAAAGTAGTGAAGATCTCCCAGATCCTTGATTGCAAAATCCTTCTGAAGATGTTGCAGCAGTTCATTGATGGCATGACTTGATGACCCATTGATGATAATATCGTCAACATAGATCAGGATATACACTACTGTGTTTCCATTGTTGTAGATGAACAATGAAGTGTCTGCACATGAAGGTTTAAACCCCAACTCTTGCAGTTTTGAACTAAGATGTGCATACCAGGCCCTTGGAGCTTGTTTAAGCCCATATAATGCTTTGGACAATCGACAAATGTGCCCTTTGTACTGCGGATGCTCGTACCCCGGTGGTTGTTTCATGTAGACTTCCTCCTCTAGAATGCCATGAAGAAACACATTTTGCACGTCTAATTGCCGTAGGTTCCACCCTCTCGAAATTGCAATGGAGAGAATGAGGCGGATTGTTGCAAATTTTACCACCGGGCTAAAAGTATCTTGATAATCTATGCCATATCGCTGCTTGAATCCCTTTGCCACTAGCCGTGCTTTGAATCTATCAACTGAGCCATCAGATTTCCTTTTGAGTTTGAAAATCCATTTGCAGTCAATGAGATTTATGCCTTGCTGTGGCTCTACCAGCTGCCAGGTATTATTTCTTATCAGTGCATGATATTCTTCATCCATCGCCTGTTTCCACCTTGCATCTTGAAATGCTTCTTTGTGATCTGATGGCTCTTTTATGATTGCTCCAGCATATCTGACAATGCCATCGGTATACACTTTTGGCTTCTGAATGTTTCGCTGGAGTCTTGTGCGCATGGGATGATGAGGTGCAAAAGACTCAGTTGGCTCAGCTGTCACACTTGTAGATGCTGTTGTCGGATTTTCTTCAGAATCTTCGCCTGTTGTCATGGTAGCTGGATCGGGTGTCATGGTAGCCGAAACATCAGAATTGACATCACCATATTCAGCAGAGACATCAGTGTCTGCAATGGCCTGACCTGAAACAGTATCAACAGAAGATGGCAATGCAAAGGAATCAAAATGTTCAAGTAAATGATCATTAACCACACAATCACTCCTATTTTCAGAATTGCCCATCGGATGAGAATTGGACACAGGTGGAGAAGAAAGTAAGGTTTCCTCAGTAGATCGAATGTAACCCGAGGAGGGTGACATTTTGGAGAATGGAAAAACTGCTTCATCGAATATCACATCCCGGGAAATATAAACTCTTCCAGTGGAGGGATTTAGACACTTATATCCCTTGTGTAGGTTACTATAGCCTAAGAAAACACACTGTGTAGATCGGAATTGAAGCTTATGACGATTATAAGGCCGCAGGCACAACCGAACGTTTTAAGAAAAGAATAAGCCGGCTTGACATTGAACAATCGTTCCATGGGTGTTACAGACTGAATTACCTTGCTAGGAGTTCTGTTAATGAGATAACAAGCTATCTGGAAAGCTTCATCCTAAAATTTGATGGGCATGTGAGCTTGAGCAAGGAGAGATAAGCCAACTTCAACTATGTGTCTGTGTTTTCTCTCAATAGATCCATTTTGTTGATGTGTGTGTGGACACGAGACACGATGAGCAATACCGAATTGATCAAGGAAGGAATGCAATTTCTGATATTCGCCACCCCAGTCATACTGAATACAAAGAATCTTTTTATTAAGAATTCGCTCAACATGAGTTTGAAACTGAATAAATATTTTGTAAACATCAGATTTGTTCTTCAGCAAGTAGAGCCAGGTAAACTTGCTGAAGTCATCTACAAAACTCACATAGTACTTGTACCCCCCTACTGAGGTATTTGCTGGTCCCCATACATCAGAGAATACAAGCTCAAGAGGTGAATTCGACACATTATTTGAAATGGTGAAAGGGAGGTGACGACTCTTGCCCTGTTGGCAGGCATCACAAACTGAGCTTTGATTTTTGTTATTGGAACAAGGAAGATTGTTGAGCTGAATGACTTGTTGAACCACCGAGGACGAAGGATGTCCCAACCTGCAGTGCCATTGTTCTTGAGTGGTCTTGATACTGGACAGCGCACTCTTGGACAGGGCACCATGGTTGGGCAATAGGGAGTAAAGGCCTCCCTCACAGTTGCCGCGTAGCAGGGTCCTCCTCGTGGCTCGATCCTTGATAAGGTAGTAATCAGGATGAAATTCAAATGAAACATCATTGTCAGTGGCAAAACGGTTTACAGATAGAAGATTTTTGGTTGTTTTGGGCACATGAAGAATATTGTTGAGATGTAGATTTCGATAAGGCGTCTGAATTTTAGAGTAACCAATGTGAGAAATGATCATACCTGAGCCGTTTGCAGCCTGCACTTGATCTTTGCCATTGTACTTTTTGTGCATGGTCAGACGATCAAGATCATTGGTTATGTGATCTGTTGCACCTGTGTCAGTATACCAATTGGGGTCAATGTTGTAGGAGGGCGTCATCGCAGCAGGTCGCCATCTTCGTTTTCTTACCGATAGGAATGATCGAAACGATGATAGCATTTGAGTGCCACATGTCCAATCTTCCCGCAGACCTGACAGGCAGGCTTATTGTTGTTGTTGTAGTTGGACTGCCCTTGACGATCACGCCCATCACGGCCGCGGCCATGACTGTTGTTGAAGTTGCCACCACCGCGACCACGTCCACCACGATTGCCGCGCACGACAGAGTTCACTGAGGAACTAATCTGGGCAGTTGAATTGTGATGATCAAGTCGCATCTCAAAGGATAGCAGATGTGCATACACATCATTGATCCCAAGAGGATCTGATCGTGTTGTGAGTGATGTCACAATCGGATCATAGTCTGCATCAAGCCCGGTGAAGAGGTAGGAGTAGAACTCCTCATCTGGTAGCACTTGGCCAGCAACTGCAAGAGAATCGGCTAGTGCTTTCACCTTATTGAAGTAGCTTGTCATGGAGAGGTCCTTCTTCTGGACGTTTGAGAGCTGTCGATGAATCTGCATAATCTTGGCTCTAGATTGAGATGCAAACATGCGTTCCAGAGCCTTCCACACCTCACTGGATGTAGAGAGAAATAGTACCTGCGCTAAAACTTCAGGAGATAGAGAAGACAGCAGGGTACTGAGGACTAATTGGTCTTGTTGAATCCAGGCTTGATATGCCGGGTTCACAGCCAACACAGGATCGCCGCCTGATTCAGGCGTTTGGGCGATCATCTTCTCTGGTGCAGTATTGGATCCATCTGCATACCCCAGGAGTTGTTGACTCCGGAGATAAGGTAGGAGTTGCGCCTTCCAGAGTAGATAATTGTCTTGATTCAGCTTGACATTGATCAGGTTGCCAAATGACGGCGTTGGGAGAAGGCCCGTGAAACTTGAGCTCGATGATGCTCTAATGGTGCTGGTGGCGGAGCTGGAAGAAGACATGACGTGGTGATAGAGGAGGAGGCTCTGATACCATGTAAAGATTATCAGTAGGTTTGGAGAATTCCCGCACACCCTATTGTGGCTGGGTTGATTCATTATATCAAGTATGAAGGATAACAGCACCGTCCGACAATATAGGCACACGATGCCTAGTATCAAAGAGAGGTTACAACGACCTGGACTGAGTACATCCACTACAACGCAAATACAGGGAAAGAACTACAAAGTCTAGACTAAGTCTTCAGGTTCTTTAACACATAGCTCATCATGCACACGTACCAAAGAAAAACACTATATTTAAAATAGTTAATGATAAATGACCATATATACTCCTATTATGTGACATAACACAATCACTTAACCTCTTCTAAAGTATTTAAGTAGGGTAGAGAGTAGAAAAAATGTAATAATTGTACTCTATATTCTGTCAATAGACAAATACATTAAAACAAATACTCTCGAGACCATGCATAAATATAGTGAAATGGATGGAGTAACTTTTGTAACCTGTTTTTCCAAGAGAGCAGTGAGCAGCTGGGATTGGGAACCTGAAAATCAAAATCCTTGATACTTAGGCCATCTCCAATGTGATGTTTTAGCCTGTTCAAAAAAGGAGAGAGAAGATATTGAATCAATTCAATATATTGAAGGGGTCAATTCCAACGAAAAATTCCTAGACCTGGACTCGAGATACGAGTCGATTCAAAGCAATAAACAACTCGTGTGAGCCCACCTATCAGCACGCTTGTTGCTATCATTGCCATGACCACTTACTGTCACCTCTTGCCACCACCGCCCTCTATGTCTGCCACCCATCCTTGTCGTTGTGCCATGGCCACTCGCCGTCCTCCAGATCTATCATCGCCTCTCGCAGCCGCCACCCTCCATATCTGTTGCCGCTCGCCGTCGTCGTGCCATGGCCGTCGTCGTTGCCTCTCGCCACCGCCACCCTATGGATCTACCGCCCCTCCTCATCATTGTTGCCATGGTCGCTCGTCATCGCTGCTCGGTGTTGCCCACTCGCTGTAGCTGCTTGGTGCCTCTCGCCATGTGCATCGAGGGAGTTGGGATCGGGAGAAGAGAGAGACGTTGTGTGGACCGGGGTGTCTGTTTTTTTTTCTTTCTTGTGTGGGATCATCTCAAGAGTATAGTAGGTTCAATACATGGAAGAAAAAAATACATTAATTTTAAACCTACTTACATGGTATAGTATTGAACCTACGCTGATTCCATACACTTAGATGCCCTTACAGTTACACTTCATTTTTGCCTCATCAGAACATCATCATCCACTCAGATCACGAGTAGTGCTAATTAAACAATCCTCGTCAATAATGAAGTTAACCATCAAACCAGGCACGCCCTCTCTCATGTCTCTCTTCTCAGTTATCAGCCATAAATTTCTCCAGCCTGCCCCTATGAATTTGCATCATATGTCATTCCTATTGAAATATCACAAGTGAACAGTGTCATAACATTCCTTATATCTAAATCGTCCGGTCCAGAAAGACCAGCTCAGATCAATCGCTACAGTATGCATGAACAATACAGAACGAACTGCTTTCTGATCCGATGGGTACTACTCAATGTTATAGCATTATTCACCCGTTACATTGCTTAGTAATGGTAGAGGATGCGCGCCCTGCCCCCATTGCCACAATCTGCATTCCTGTCTACCATTTCCTCGTGAGAAAACAAGAGCAATATCAGAACCCAACCACAGCACAAGGCCAAGAAGTTCTTGCTCTCTTTTCTTTTTTGTTTGCTCAGTTTTGGTGGGTTCTGCTGACCAGCCTCCCCCAGTACAAAACCCCCAGTGCTGTGCTGCAGGACAGAGATCACTAGCTAGAAACAAGTATAGTAGTAGTACACTCCTTCACATACACATACACATACACATACACATACACATACACATACACATACACATACACATACACATACACATACACATACACATACACATACACATACACATACACATACACATACACATACACATACACAGTTCAGCTGCACTGCGCATCACCACACATCTTCTGAATATAATCTCTTCTCTTCTCACAGAACCCAACACAAGCACAAACACTCTAGCTAGTCAAGCTGTGCTCCATTGCTTTGCTTGCTCCAGGAAGCTAGCTAGCTGAAGCTAGAAGCCACGACACCATGAGAACCATCACAGCAAGAAACCCCCACGATTCCCTCTCCTTCTCCAGGAGGCACTTCAAGTGGCCGGTTCTTGGCAAGAGCAGCAGCCATGGCGCCACCGCCACGAGTGGGGACGAGGATTACATGAAGAACTCGGAGGCTGAGGAGGAGGACGAGGCAACCATGGCATTCTCCTCCTCCTGTCCGACCTTCCACTCCGAGGACTTCGTTTCCCCTCCGAAGAAGCCGCCGCCCCCGCCGCAGCAGCAGCGTAGGAGGAAGGTCCGGACGGCCGTGTCGCGGCTGCGCTCGGCGCTGACCGCGGCCGTGGTAGGCCGGCACCGCCAGGTCGGCCTCGGCGCTCGGCTCACCGGCACGCTCTACGGCCACCGGCGCGGGCACGTGCACCTGGCGTTTCAGGTCGACCCGCGCGCGTGCCCGGCGCTGCTTCTGGAGCTGGCCGCGCCCACGGCCGCGCTGGTGCGCGAGATGGCCTCGGGCCTGGTGCGCATCGCCCTCGAGTGCGAGCGCGCCAAGGGCGGTCCAGCCCTCCACACTCCGACCGCCGCCGCGCCCAGTGCCGGCGGCAAGAGGCTGCTCGAGGAGACGGTGTGGCGCGCGTACTGCAACGGCAAGAGCTGCGGGTACGCGGTGCGGCGCGAGTGCGGCCCCGCGGACTGGCGCGTGCTGCGCGCGCTGGAGCCGGTGTCCATGGGCGCCGGGGTCATCCCCGCCGCGAGCTGCGGTGGCGGCGAGGGCGACGTCATGTACATGCGCGCGCGGTTCGAGCGGGTGGTGGGCTCCCGCGACTCGGAGGCGTTCTACATGATGAACCCGGACAGCAGCAGCGTCGGCCCCGAGCTCAGTGTCTACCTCCTCAGAGTCTGATCGATCGGACATACATCAATGTTGGTCAAGTCTCCTCCTTTTTGTCTATGCTATGCTGTGGAAACGAATTAGGCGGGTGGTGTTTAGACTTAGATGGAAACGTAAATGGTAATGGAAATATTTTTGTTGCTCTCGCGGTTGTTACTGTAATGATGATACATAGTGTCAGTTAGGTCACGGTGAGATGAACTAGTGAGAGGTAGGGAGTCATGCTGTTGTCGGATTGTAATGACTATAGACGAATAGTAGTACTCCAGTAAATCAATTAGACTAGTAGTACTAGTACCACGCATGTTGTAAGTTATAACTGGTAATGATCAATAAAATAGCCTTCTTATTTTGGGGCACCCAATAATTTCGGATCTTTACACTATATCATCGTTGTCTTACTGACATATAGGTTATATGTCTACATATCAACCTCATAATGTGTGATATATTATGAATCATGCAATTATTCAGTAGTATATTATTAATTTTCTCTTATTTTCCTTTTAGTTTCGCATTGATCATTTGAATGTTCTTGCTCTCGGCGGTCGGAGTGAATGCAAGCCCAAGAGTGCAAAGTTGCCATGGAGATACCAAGGCCAGTTCGTCATGGTAAAACGAGGCCAGGGCGCTAGCGAGAAAAACGGCATGTCCAGGCGTCGCTAGTCTCAAGTCTTAACATTTGCTCAAGTCTATGCATGCACGATGAATAAGATAAGTTTTGCTTAATTGTGGAGAACCACGTGTTAAAATTTAAACCCAAATTTGCTGCGTGGCATGTACTTTTCGTTGGCCTTCTCTAATCGAAATCACATCATCTGCGCAATAACAGAGAAACACGCATAGTACCGTGACATCCGAGTCATCCGGCTGGCTCGGGAAGAACGGCTTTGATTGCCTGCTTAATTGCTGCTTACGATGCTCACCACCAATTAACAGCTCAAGCCCGGCTCTTCAACGTTCGAAATACTCACTCCACTTAAGTATGCATTCCCAGACTAGTACTAATACATGATCGATCAAATGGTCAGAGCAGTTCGTATGTCAGCATACAACACCCTGATAGACTGAGTTTGCAGTAGTAAGATGGAATGGAACTACCATGATTCAGATTATATAGTATCCGACCAAAAGCATCAAGAATTCAGACTCCACCGGCGTGGTGTCATGCGTCCTTGATTCTCTTCATCTCGTCTAGTCCTTGTTTCCTTGTCTAGCTTAATTTCAATCGCATCAAGTGATCAACGTGACATGATGTGGATTTTGGAGTCACCGACACACATATTCACTGACTATGCTTCTGAAAACGCCCGTCGATCACCAGCAGAAGAGCACACCGGCACCAGGACAGAGAATGAAAACCATAGCCCATATTACTAGAAGGCACAACTGTATCAAGAATCTAGGGTGTCATCACTGAACTTCAACCTCCAAAGTAATATTGCCTGAATTGCTATTTCAGTTACTGCATTTCTTACTCTAATTTTCTTTCAAAATGTGTGCTTTATGAGGAGAAGTATGCCCTAGATTGAAAATTTTGAAGCAAGTAGTGATAGAATTGGAAAGAGGAGCAAGGACATGAAATGTGGTCCCTCTGGGAGAGGAGAGGCTAGGTAGGCATGCCTACTATCTAGTCGCATTTTATTTGCCATCCCGAGGCAAGCATGGCACAGATTGCAGGGGCCAGCCGCTCATCTCTATACTCCCACACTCTCCCAGCATCAGACATTCAGACTTCAGAATTCAGAGATCCCTAGGAGCGGCAGTAGCAAATCAATGAAGAAACGATAGAAAGGAACAAGTTTGCTTACGATCGATGCCTATCAGTGGCCATCAACAGGGCCCAGCTCAGAATTTTCCTGCTGTTAGTACTACTTAGATTTTGCTCTGGTTCCGAATATAAATCGTTTTGAATATTATATAGTCTATAAAAATATGTTGTTTCAAATAAAAGTAACTATACATAGTTCATAATGGATCTAACAATATCAATTTTATGTTAGCAATCTCGGCAATTATTTATACGTCGATGATCAAGCTTAAAAATATTTCACCAGCACATATTCTAGAACACCTTGGATTTAAAAGCGGATGTAGAAATATTTTGGAATGGACCCGTCATTCTACTATTATAATGGCTATCACCACGCTAGATGCGAGCTTGTGAGTGAGGGTATGATAACCATGCATGGTGCTTTGGCCTTTTGCAGTCTCGCTTGAGGAGCACGGTCCTCGATAAAGAGCAGTGTGCACTGGCGAGCGACTGAGGTCCCTCTCGTCGTCTCGCCGTCCGTCGTCCTGTTGCTTTGCGAGATCTCTTTTGTACGAGAGAAGCCGGCATGTGATGCGATGCGATGTGAGGTTTCACTTTGATCGGAGCATGGAACGAGCTGCAGGCTGCAGTGCAGGGCATAGTGGTCGCATAACGTTCTCTACGCTTAAAAAACTCCTCGCGTAGTTCAGCAGTCAGCACAATCCTGACGGCCAAACCTTTTGGACTCTTCAGGCCACCGTGACGATTGGGGTCCCATTTTTTTGCCCTTTTACAAACAATTTGTGTAGTTTAGGTCCTAAAAAATGTTCACCGATTTTTCTAGGTTAATTAAAGCTTAACCAAGACTTTCCTACATTAAAAAGTGATTTAATGTGAGCAACTCAAACGTCCATTAAATCCAAAGCTATTTTATTATGGTTCTTTATGCTTGGAAATGTTTTCATATTTTTCTTGAAATTTACCGAGTGCATTTGTTATTTTATTAGGCTCTTTTCCTTTTTTGGTATTTTTTACGTGTAAAATCTAATTAAAAGCTAGAAGGCAGAGTACGCCAAAATCCTTTCCCGACCCTCTCTTCTCTCTCTTCTTCCTGCGCAGCCCAGCCATCCGACCCACTCCCCCCGCTCGCCCGCCCCTCGCGCACCAACCCGGCTCGCACTCGCGACGCACGTCCGCCCGCGCTCCACCATCGCTGACGGGTGGGCCCGACAAAGCGTTCGCGCCGCCGCTGAGTCATTCCACACGCGGAACGAGAGGCGACGCACACGAAGGGCTCGGGCATAACTAGGGGCGGCTAGGGTTAGCAACATGGGTGCATTGCCGAAGAATTCAGGGCGGCCGGCGAAGTCGCCAACGCCGTCGTCTTCCCCGCTTTCGGTGACAAGAGCCGCCGCGCCTGTCGCTTGCTCGTATATATGCACTAACAAGGCAAAGACTAGAAAAAGAACACTATTAACAGAAGTAGGTATCAACATCATCACGTGACAAATATATAGGAAGTAAGGCTTAGCCATATCAAATAATATCAACGTGACTTACAGAGAATCGCTCCGATGAAGGTTGCGGTAGAGTATGATGCGAAGAAGACGACACACAGAGGATGGCGGACAGGGAGGAAGCCATGAGCAGTCGCACGAACGTTTCTCAAAAACCTGATTCGTCCCAACCGGTGTAGGATCACGAGAGAAACCGGCTTCGGAGACACTGCTCTCCCCACGTCAGTGCACGCCGAAGACATGATGGAGAAGTCGGGGTTGCGCAGAACAGAGGAAACGGGCAACAAGACGATACCGATTCGGATTCTATTCTGTTTCTGAGAGGTCTCTCTGTTCTTTTCAACTGAAGCAATAACTCTATATTAGACGCAGTACATTAAAGCGCGCCATAACAACCCCATTGAAACAATGTTGTGGCACCACAGCCAACCGGACACAAAAGTGCCGGACCATTCACGCGCACGTAGCGCACGCGCGAGCGTGCACGCGTGTGTTCTTCTTTTACTTACTTCAACTAGGTAAGACCGATTTTACCTTATATATTAATCTCCTCCCACCTAGACTAGTAATATGGTACTAAACTCTCCACCTTCCACCATGCATGCGTGGACCATTATGATCTTCCTAGGATTTAATTAGAATATTGAATGGGCCAAGCCCAAAACTCCAACAATGCATGCGTCACAGCTGCATCATCCGGTTCTATTGCGTCACTACGAGGGTGCTTGTAACATCCCAAATTTTGCCCTTTTTAAAAAATTATTTTAAATTAATTAATTCCAAGTGTTGGATTTCTTTTGGAGCCCTTGCTTAATTAAATACTAAATCAAATCCAAATTCCAATTCTCAATTCAACTTTAAACCTATTACCTTCTTCAATCGCAATTTGAATTCCAAATTGAATCAATTATTAATTCCATCTTCAAATCTATTCAAATCTCTGTTTCAAAATCAAATCAATTCTCGCTCAAATTTGAATTTAAATTCTCAATTTGAATTAATATCTCTTGTCAATTTCAAACCTCAACTGAAATTCAAATTTGAAGTTGAATTTTGTCTAAAGTACAAATATCATAAATCCTATTGATTTTTGTTTTTTTGGGCTGAAATCTGTTTCTCTATTAGCAACGTTGTATCTACTCTGTGCAATAGCTACTGAGGAGGAACTAGTGCAGAAATACAGAAATCCGATCCCGACAGTGCTCCCTTGCAGAGCGCCAGAGTGGATCATCAGAACCACGCGCAGTGACGCTGGTACACTAGTACTAGCTGCTTGATGCTACCATCAAACGTTTCGGGTTAGTGGCAAGGCCTTGCATGCTTAGATCCATCCAAATCTGCACGGTATTTCGACGTGCGCCTGGAGGTGACAATACACTTAATGGCCAATGGACCGGTGCAGAACAGAAGCAGAGCTGCATGGGAAGATTCAGACGAAACACCAAGTAACCTCTTTTTTTTTTTTTTGCGAGGAAATACCGAGTAACTTAACTGCACAGAAAATTCTAATGAAATTCATGCGTCCCAACGAGATTTGAAGATGCCAATCAACAATCCTAGTCCGGACATATTTTTCGCAGATCCAGTGGGCAATCGTTGATGTGTACTCGATAGAAGATGGGCCATGAAACCGGATCACAGTGGTAGTACCAAGCATGAGAGCAATTTTGTGATGCTTTTCAAGCTCGCCGTGCGCCGCACAAGCCAGATTTTTTGCAGATTTTTCGTCGCTTGGGGAGAAAACGTCCAACCCATGACATTCTACGGACGTATAAAAATGGTCGCCGCAAACCTAAACCCGCCATAACGAACTCACTCTTTGCATGCAACCAACTCGCTCCTCCCGATAGATCGACTGCGCGCATCAGGCTCGATCGGCAGATTCTCCCGGCGATCCTCCAACCGCCGGGCGCCATGATATCGTGGCACGACCTGTACACGGTGCTGTCGGCGGTGGTGCCTCTGTACGTGGCGATGATCGTGGCGTACGGGTCTGTGCGGTGGTGGGGCGTCCTCACCCCGGACCAGTGCGCCGGCATCAACCGCTTCGTCGCCGTCTTCGCCGTGCCGCTCCTCTCCTTCCACGTCATCTCCACCAGCGACCCCTACGTCATGAACCTCCGCTTCGTCGCCGCCGACACGCTCCAGAAGCTCCTCGTCCTCGCCGCGCTCGCCGTCTGGTCGCGCCTCCCCACGCGCGCGGCCGGATGGGCGCCGCTCGACTGGTCCATCACGCTCTTCTCCGTCTCCACGCTGCCCAACACGCTCATCATGGGGATACCGCTCCTCGTCGCCATGTACGGGCGCTACTCCGGCGACCTCATGGTTCAGCTCGTCGTGCTCCAGTGCATCGTCTGGTACTCGGTCCTGCTCTTCCTCTTCGAGTTCCGCGCCGCGCGGGTGCTCATCGCGGGGCAGTTCCCGGACACCGCGGCGTCCATCGCCGCCGTGCACGTCGACCCGGACGTGGTGTCGCTCGAGGGCAGCCAGGCGGAGGCGCAGGCCGAGGTGGCTCCGGACGGGAGGATGCGCGTGATCGTGCGCCGTTCGTCAGTCTCCCGGAGATCGCTCATCGCCGCGACGCCCCGGCCGTCGAATCTGACGGGCGTGGAGATCTACTCGGTGAGCTCGTCGCGCAACCAAACCCCGAGGGGCTCCGGCATCACCCACGCCGACTTCTCCGCCACTGGCAGCGCTCTGCCGCACAGCGCATTGCGCGTGTCGAGCTTCGGCGCGGCCGACCTCTTCTCGCTGCACTCGTCGAGGCAGCCGACGCCGCGGCCGTCCAGCTTTGACGAGCAATCGGTGCGGGCCAGATCAACCGCCGCTGTGGCGCCCAGCCATGACCCCAAGGACGTGCACATGTTCGAGTGGAGCTCCGGTGCTTCCGCCGCGTCGGAGGTAAGCGGTTTGCCGGTGTTCCGCAGCGGCGAACTCCACCGCGCCAAGGAGATCCGCCGGCTAGTCCCCTCCGACGCGCCGTCCATTGGCTCGTCGAGAGGTCAGTTTCCAGTTTCCACATCTCCAAAACTCCGTCTGATAACACGTGAATCCTATCAAACGTGCACGTGAATTTTGTTGCAGTGATCCGTCCGGGAGCGACGGGCGGGGAGCGCGCGTCCAGCTTCAAGGCCGTGTCCGGGCAGGACGGGCTAGCGAAGTTGGAGGCCGGCTCGACGACGGAGCAGCGGCAGCAGACGACGACGACGAAGGATGCCGGCGGAGAGAGCGGCGGCGCGGGCGCGGGGAGAGCGGGAGGGCAGCAAATGCCGCCGGCCGGCGTGATGACGCCGCTCATCCTCACGATGGTTTGGCGCCGGCTGATCCGGAACCCCAACACATACGCCAGCCTCGTCGGCCTCACCTGGTCACTCATCGCGTTCCGGTAAGTCAACTTCTTTGTCGCCATGATGCTACTTGTGTTCTATTCGATTAGGTAGAAATTAGCTTCGTGTTGATGTTCGCTCAGTGTTGGTTAAGATCGTAATGCCGAGCTGTTCTGCGTGTCATTAAACGGCAAGCAAATTTCACGGATCCGCTAACTGTGTATTTTCTTGTAGATGTAGCACAACTTTGTTCAAAACTAGAATACGGGCCAATTTGTAGCAGGCCAACTAAAACTGCAAGATCCCAGCCTGCCTAAGACTGGGTTGAACTCCCGCACCGTACGGAATACTATCCATGCATAGGCGAGCTGGGCTCCCACGAACAAAGTGCAACTTAGTACCGGTAAAAAAAAGAAAGAAAGAAAACGCCTTAAACTTTGCTCGAAAGTACATTTAGCGCCCCGAACCAGATATTTGACCCTCCAAATTTTACAATTCAGTTCAAATAACACTTTGACTCAGTTTTGCACGGTGGTATTGCCCACATGGCTTAATGAGTCGACAGTTTTACCATATAGAATGACACGTTGACCAAGTTGAGTCAATGATAGATAGGGCCCACAGAGGGTTCTCCCCCACCGAGCTAACAATCGTGCTTCTATGGTCGTTGCCCCCTGTAGCTCTTTCCTCTCTGTTCCGACTTGGTGGAGAAGTCATGTGGTTCCACCTGTCATTCACCTAAACATTGACAAGGTATCATCCTATATGCCAAAACCACATACTCATCGCTCCACACATGCAATATCACTATACAAAACCGGATTAGGATGTTATTTGTGCTTATTGAAAAGTTTAGAGAGTCAAATGTCTAATTTCATAGTTCGGTTGTTGGATGGATTTACAAGCAAAATTCAAGGTGTTACATGGACTTTTCCTCCAAAGAAAAGGTGTAAATCGTGTAGTTTAGTGTCATCGTAGTTACAGTAAGTCCTCGTGTGTTCATTTATTGCTTATACTGTATTGCTGTATTTTGTAACATGCAGTGTTGTTGCAGATTCCACATCTCCATGCCAACCATAATAGCGAATTCCATCTCCATACTCTCCGATGCAGGGCTAGGGATGGCCATGTTTAGCTTAGGTGAGTTCAATTCCACGCCGTTTCCTAATTAAGCTTTGGTTAGAGTGCATCTACATCTGACTAACACTGTTTGGTTGACTCCTTTCTTCTCCGTCCAGGATTGTTCATGGCCATGCAACCCAAGATCATCGCCTGCGGCAACTCCGTCGCGGCGGTCACCATGGCCGTCCGCTTCCTTTTCGGCCCCGCCGTCATGGCCGCTGCGTCCGTCGCCGTCGGCCTTCGAGGCACGCTCTTGCGTATCGCCATTGTTCAGGTAAGCACCGCCAGGTTGAGTTTTGTGCAGGATCTCTGAAACTGCCTTGCATTTTTTTTGTTGGGTTTACACAGTGAGCCAAAATGTTGTTAGGCCGCTCTGCCACAAGGAATTGTGCCATTTGTGTTCGCTAAGGAATACAATCTCCATGCCGCCATTGTTTGCACCGGGTAAGTGAACCACCACCTGAAACCGGTGCATATATCCTCCACTTGTTTTTACAAGGTTGTTAAGCTGTTCGTGACTCTAATTTCGCGTCAAACATTCACATCCTTTTCAGGGTGATATTTGGCATGCTAATAGCCCTTCCCATCACCTTGGTCTACTACATTATTCTTGGACTACTATGACCGGTCAAGAACGACCGTGCAAAAGCTCACACGTGCCGGAGATCGGATGGTGCAGAAGTGCGGATGGACGGCACCTGTTCTGACGTACGTGCTCAGTCAGAACAATTGTAATCACTCCTGGTTATATATGATCTTAGACATGCAGTTTAGTTGTTAATTAACTTGGTGTTCCTTCGATCCACAGATCATAGCGAGATGGAACTTCTGTCCGAGATCTCGATGGAGTTGAAGAAATTGGCATTTCGCAGTTGCGAACTGCCAGATCAAAGGAATAAAAAACCGGACAAAGAACAGCTGAATCACTCTATTCTTTTGATCCGATCCTTGCGTACCTCGAAGTTATTTGCCATCTGTATTCCAGGAAGAGTATGCTACTAGTTACTGAATCGTCAGTTGGTCAGAGACTGACCATACGATTTTTTTTCGAGGCAAGGAGACATAATCATATCATTTTGTCGATTGAGCGAGAGCCTGGAAAAAACATCTACAGTTTAAGATATATATCTGTTTTTTTCTTTCCCAAATAACATGACTGACTAAGCTGAGCCTGATCTAAACAAAAGTCAATCCTCATGATCAGCACATGATCAACACTGAAGATCGACATCAACATGAGTTCAAAATGAAAAGAAAACACTAAAGATCGACATTGTCTAAGTCCCATGAAGACTAATATTTTCAAGCCCATTCTTCATTAATTTTTATACAGGATGACTGATCACTACCCCAAATCAATGCCATTGATGAATCTTTGTAGTATCCTTCTTCTCATATGCCTAACACATCATTTGAGAACCCGCGTAGTTAGCTAAATTTTTTTAGTAATCGATTTTTAGCGGTAATTAATCTCGGCTTAGCAGTAAGCTAACAGTAGTGTTACGATCGTCATTAAGCTTCGAGTTTGTCGTCAGCGCGTTGGTTTAGTGGGTTCCATTTCGCGAGCATTTCATTTCTAGTCAATAGAACTATAGCAGTGCATCCTCATCATTGCATTTCATCTTTTGTCATGTAAATAATTACAACTCATAGTAGTTTGCATTCAATAAGAAAATATTGCATGTATTCTGCCGAAGCCCTCCTTGTATCCTCATCCGTTGATCGCTAGTACATTGAACCATCCTTTGATCCATTTCCATCGCTCGCTAAGAAATGCATGAAACAATTAGCAAGCCAAGTGGAGAGCAATAAATGGAAGTTAGAGAAGAGAGATTGCCGTCAGAATTCCCTAAAGTGCAGTAGGATACCCGGAACAACCGGAGCAGTCGGTCCCTTGACTATCAAGGTACCCAGACCAACCGAAATTAGTCGGCCCCTTGATTGTCAAGATATCCATACCATCCGAGGTCATTTGGCACCTGTCACTTCTGTGGGCCTCATCATCCGGCAATATTAGAATCAATACCCACATTTTACCGACCTACCTCAACCAAATATCCGAAAGCCGACGCAAAGCCCACCTTTGGCCCAAAGGCCCTTAAGCCACAATAGTAGAAGCATCACTTTGACCGGGGGTCCATCAGCATTACCCCACCGACAGTAGAATGTGAGAGCCAGAGGGATTAGAGCCAGCCCCATTAGGTTAATTTCTCCCTTGGTCACAATTCCAACAAACCATCATTTCTTTACAAGCTCGTCATTTATATATATATATATATATATATATATATATATATATATATATATATATATATATATATATATATATATATATCTTGCACAGGGAATGGAGAGAGCAGTAAGATAAGGGCAGAGGACAAGCCCTAGCCGAGCCACTCCCCTTGCATAACACATTCATCCCCTTACTGCCACCCTTACCAAGCCTCACAGAACACCAGCAAAGACCAACCCCCAAAATATCAAGCACAGGCGAGGGATAAGGGCAAAGGATAAGCCGCACCAGCTGAAAACATCCCCCCTGCCTAAAGCCTTCCTTCCCCTCACTGCCACACACAAAGCCATTTCTTCCCAGCCGAAGCACAAGCACAAGGCAAGCCATCAAGACTCACAAGCAACCCACTGCCATCCAAAGCAAGCACACCACCCACCATCATCATCCATCCACACCCACAACCACAGAGAAGAAGAAGAAGGAACCAGGGAGAAGGGAGAAGCCGGAGAGCAAGGGTGAAGCCGGCGGCGGCCTTTGAACCTCAAGCGACCACCGAGGGCCACATCGAGACCGGCGGACCTCACCCCACATGTCCGATAGACCACCATCAACCGACCAGACGAGGAAGCACCAACCGAACCATCGCCATCAACACCTTGCCTTACCATTTCCAAATTGAACCCGACCAAGGTAACCCCCTCAGTTAGCCATCCCCATTTTCGGCCAAGAATGCACCCACAGCGATTTCACTAATTTTAACATCACAGAGCACATCCCACAATAACATCATAGCTCTCAGAGCATCAATGACCATCACAAAGCAATAGGGGGAAGAGGGCAGAGAGAGGATAGGAGGGGAGATACCTCAGTGCGAGCCGCGGCCGAGCCTCCACCACCACCAGTAGCAAACCATCCCAGTGCATCCTCCATACATGAGCACTAAGCAACATAAAAACCACAAATCATAAAGTAAATCAAGCTAAATAGCGTGGAACCAAATTCGGGTAGAGGTGGCAGTAGGGCAAGCCGGCCGAGTGCGGCGCTGGATTGGGTAGGGGAGGAGTCGGGCGCAGCATTGGAGCAAGGTGGCGAGCCAACGGCGGCCGGAGGCCAAGCCGCCGGGCCCAGCCGAGCCAGGAGAAGGGAGACTAGGCCAGGAGGCCGAGCCGGAGCTCACGGACGAGGCGGAGAGGCGGCGCTGGCCATCCGGCCGAGCCGGGGATAGAAGGCGGCGGCACCGGGCGGTGGTGGCGCAGGGAACCGGAGTAGGGCGAGCCGGGGAGGAGGAGCCAGAGGCGGCGGAGCCAGAGCCGGGCCAGGAGCCAAGGGGGCGACGCCATGGGAGTGGGGAAGCAAGAAAGGGATTGGGGAAGAAGCACTTGGGTGCTTCTGTGTGTGTGTGTTCGGGAGTGAATAAGAGAGGAGAGAGAGGGAGATTAGGTGAGGTGAGGAGAGGATTAGGGTTAGAATTTGGGTTTAGGCAATTAGTATAGGAAGATTGTAGGAAAATTGTGTAGATTCTAATGCATTATGTTAATTAGTATTTTTATCAATAGAATTAGCAGTGGTTGTATAGATGTTAGCGCTGCGTATGTATGCGATCGAACGATTTCACCTAAGTCGCCTTGGACTGTCCAGTATCAAAATATGTCAGTTGAGTAATTATTAGATTTAGATCGAATGTCATAAATTCTGTAAATAAAAAGGGTGTGTGCGTGTGTAGTAAACCTATGTATCGTCGGCCATTAGTCGGGCGGGTTAAAATGTTTTAACTTTATTAATTTAATTAAATTAGCGCAGTCCCGAGTTCGTGTAGAGAATTAATTAAACGCGTACGGACTTTGGCGTTTTCGACCTTAGAGCAATATACAGTAGAGCAGCTTCAGTGGGGAGTGCTAACTTGGTGGAGGACTCGAAAATGTTATTAAATTAAAATATGCTAACAATTGGAGCCCACTAACTTATGTGTTCATAATATCACTCAAAATCAACTAAGTATTTATTTATATATTACTCGTGCTACCGTTGCTACAGAAGACAAACCAACACTGACGGGAGAAATTGACCCCAGAATGGTCGACGACAATCTTTCCTACAACTCCAAAGGTAAGCTATTCTCTTGAGCATAAATATAGTTATATTAAATGTAAACCGTATATTGTTGTCTCTTACACCTCTCTCTCTCTCTCTCTCTCTCTCTCTCTCTCTATATATATATATATATATATATATATATATATATATATATTGCATCAAAACTATGTCTCAAAATCAAATTAAAAATTAATGAGATGAAGATGAAAAAGATAAGAAAGATGAAAGAGATGAGAAAAGAGTTAATATTGTGGCTGGTAAAGGGGGGCCAGGGCAGGGGAGGAGATGAGCAAAAGATGATGATGTGGCAAGAGGTGGGACCCCTTTACTTAGGGTTAGTATATAAGGACCAACAAAACTCTCACCCGGATCAGAGGCCGTATTTAAGTGTCAACCATTTTCCCGTTTCGACGGGCAGAAAATGCTACCTTGTTACGTGATTTGTCCTCTCCACATCGGGTAAATAATATTGCATGGATGGTGTAGGGATGATGAACTCAGGGGCCGGTAGGATAAGTCCGGAACTGGGGGAGTCCAAGGCGTTATAGTAGCGCAACAGGTGGAGTGTTGGGGCATAGGAGAGATGAACGCCCCAACCAACATTATTGGAACTCGGTGGAGGACTGGGTGCGCCAGACACCGACGGAAAACAATGGGTGGATACTTAATCACGTAACCTGGAAAACGCTCTGTATTCTGAACTCGTAGTCGCATCAAAGGAAATACGGTGGACCCAGTTCAAGAGAGTTCAGAGTAGCTATGGGTAAAGTGGTACAAAGCCTGCGCAGTGCTAAATAAAATCATGAATTCATACCTGACTCCTGGATTGGAGCATACGGGAACCACTGGGGGTCTTTCTTCTCTCCGAGTGACTAGTAGTCTTTTCAGAATAAAATTTTGCTACCTAATGTTTTATTGAGTTATTTTCAGAAAAGAGATGAGCTAGAAAATGAAGAAAAAGAACAGAGACAAGTCATGCAGTGCATTTTGCTATTAATGCTTGCTGAGTACATTAATTTGTACTCAACCTTACTAGTATTCTCCTTTGTAGATCCTAGTCCGGCCGGGAACTATCCCGCGTGGGACGAAGGATTTGCAGGTACTGATGAAGCTGCACGAGGCGAGAGCGTTGACTTTGAAGACCAGGGTGAGATGGGCAGCTGATTTGGCGCTAGGGACGAATTGAAGACCGATGGAGTAAAGGAAGGTAGACGAAGGGACGTAGTCCTATTGTGCCGTTATAAATTACTATGTAAGAACCTTAGCCTTACGTGGTTAACTGGAAGAGAAAGTACAGTTTCTATTTTATTGTTCTGCTACGTTAACTCTGGTAAGGGCTTACTATTCGTTGGAGCAGTGTTCTACTGAGCAAACGAATAGTAATCCGTATGCCTAAGTGTGATTACCCCTGGGGTAATGACACGGGGCGTCGCACATCAGAGTGCCAGGGAGGGGCAGCAAAGCTGCAGGGGATATGAAACAACCCAGAATTTGCAAAAATTCGAAACGTTTTGAATTTTCGGCCAATTTTGGTTTTCTTTCCCAATTCAAAAAATCCAACCCAAATCCTGCTTTCCCTTTTTAGCCTCCCCATTTTCCTCAGCCGAAAATGGCTTTGCCCCGTGCGCCTTCCCCTTCCCCGTTATCATCTCCCTGACGCCATCCCCTTCGGTGCCTCCTCCGTTAGCCGCCACCTCGCCCCCTCTTCAATGCCGGCACACATCTCCACCGCCACCTCGCCCCGCCCAGGACCATTCGTGCACACGGACGCCCACGCGCCGCGCTCGCCTTCACTCGAACACTGGCGCCATCGCTTCTTCCCCGCCTATAAAAGGCTATCCCCAGCTCGCCTTCTTCTTCACCTCCCACTCCAACACCACCCCATCACCCTTCCCCCTTTGGAGCCGACCGAATTTCAAGAATCACCACCGCCACTGTGCTTCTTCCTCAGTGAGGCCGATGCCGATTCGCCGCCTCCGTCCGCCCAATCACCAAATCAAACCCCACGGTAAGCTCCCCTTGGCCCTCCCGCAACTTCCCCCACCTTCCCTACCCCCCAATCCCATCGAAGCTCATCGGCACCGCTCCTCCCCGCCGCACCACCTTCGGCCACCGTCGCCAAAGTGCCTCGGTCCACCTCAAGCCTCATCCCTACCACCCTCGTGATCCCCATCGCCCGCTGGTGCTCACCTGCACCACCTTTTTCCCTGCTGGTCGTCGGAGCTGCTAGAGTGCCACCGGCCTTCCACCGCCTCTGCTCGGGCAAGCGCGCGAGCCTTCGGTTGTGCAGCTCAAACCACCTGGGAGCTGGGCCTTTAAGGCCTGGCCTTTTGGGCCATGGACCACCACAGTAATTGGGCTTAGCACATTACTGTTCAAACACTTCCAGCCCAATACTATTCCCCAATATATAGCCTTTCACTGTTCATCACCCGAAGCTGTACATTTACTAATCACAATAAAAAACAGTAAATATGATTACTATTCATAAACCGAAAACAGTAAAATCCTTACTGTTTGCACCCGAAAACAATGAATTCAATTACTATTCATCAACTAAATATAGCAATCCAATTCATGAGCCATTTTCAGATATGAATAGTAAAAATAGTACTATTCATTATGTGACACTTTTCACCCCAAAACCCAAAATTGACATATTATATCCGTTTCGAGCCCGTGAATCCATTTCTCCACTCGATTCAGTCCAGTTAAGCTCCAAATAAATTCCTACCACTCTACCACCTTTCTTCGTGATTCTTTTCCAAATTTATTTACGTGCATGTTGTTCCCAACTCATTTCTTGTCAAGCTGGATTTTATTTGGTTTATTTCATTTTGTTTCACGTTAGGTCACGACTTCGACGACAAGACTCCAGAAGACGCCAAACAAGATCAGTATCTAGAAGACTTTGTGCAAGGAGGCAAGTCACATTCCTTTGATCATTTTGAGCCTATATTTCATGTATTTATAATATTACTTTCATTATTATATTTGTGCGAATTACTTTAAATATTGGAATAATACTTTGAAATGCCATGATAAATAGATAAATCCATTACCCCATAGACAAACCCTCCCATTCCTTGTAGGTCATATTCACCTTGACAAGTTTACATAAAATTATAATTATATAAGTAGCTTTATCACTCAAATGTGTTTACAAATCCTGAAAAGCAGCATTGGCTATTCGCCAATGGTTTTGGAGGAGAGTTGAGGATTGGGATCAGAAGTTAGACAACCCAATAGACTTGTTTAAAAGTGAGTCGAAGGTAGGGCCAAGAAGGTGAAAAGCCACGAGTTGGTTGTTAGTTCATCTCCCAACTGGAGACAGGTAAGGACAAGAACCTTGTGCCAAAGTAATAGACACAGAAACCACTCAACCACATGTGTGGTCATTCCTCCCTGACTTAGTACACTGTTCTCCCAATTGAATATCTACAGGAAAGGTGTATGCTCTTGTATGATAGAGCAACGCAGAACAGGGGTGGGACAGGAGTGGGCCTGAAGGGACACTCGCTGATCTACACAATGGTATGGACTTACCGGGTAGAGACTAGAAAGGTTGAGAAGTGGAAACAGTCTTGTTATCTCAACTCAGTCGCACGCTATCGTGTTGTGTGTATATTGCATGACAGTATGAGTGTGAGGTATCTTGTGGGAAAAGTTGGGTAACTCTGCAGAATGTATAATTAAAAGTATTCAAATACGTTGTGCTTCCGGTTAATGAAGCTGTGTCCTTGGGTGATTCCAATACATGAGGCATAAGTAAAGATTTTGAGATGTTAAGTTGGTATTTGCAAGTGTTGAGAAACCCCTCTTGTTATATTTATTATTATTAACTGTTTAAAAGATAAAGTGCTTTAAACTCAAAATGCATCCATATATGCCTGATATTGTAACCCTAAACAATCCATTGAACTCCTAATATGTATTTAATTAGATTTTCCATATGACTTGTTGAGTACAGTTGGTGTACTCATTCTTGCAATATCTGCAAATTATCTACAGAGAAAACCTGGGAAAATGCAGAGGATCCTTATGAGTAGGATTTTGGTGGACCTCCAAATGACAGTGATTACTGTTATTAGGTCTCGACCGTGCTCTTGCATGCCTGTAGCTTGTAAGTTCTTTTTGTCTTGTATTATATTAAATTTCGGCTTGAATGCCCATGTCAGTGTTAAAACTAGCTGTTAAGCCTTAACCTTGTGTAATAAAAGTTTGGTTTTTATTGCAATTGAAAGCTTACTTGCAATGCTACTTACTTCACAACTGCACATACTGGGCGGTTGTGAAAGGTTTAACTGTTCGAAATTTTGGGGCTGTTACAGGATAGGAGCTGGAAGATGAAAGCAGAAGGCTAGTAGTCGCCCAAGCATCGACGGCCTGCTGTGTAGCAGCGGTAGGTGTGACTACTGACGACGCGCTCGCAGTCAGGGGCGGAGATGGGCCTCGGGTCGGTTGGGCAACGGCCCAAGGCCTAAAGAAAATGCTAGTGGGATTTTTTAGTAGGCATACAAAAAAAAATCAGTGCACAGTGGCTAGGCCCTTGGTTTCTCGGCCGCCCAAGGCTATCCCCAACCGGCTAGCCCAGCTCCCAAGCTGGCCCAGCGGAGTGGCACGTGAGGGACAGGGTCTAGCCTCCAGCGCCAAGCGGCTGCGCCTACCCTAGCCGCCTTCGGTCTCTTCCCCTCCCCAAGCCTCCTTCGGTAGTTCCCCGAGCGGCCGAGCGAGCGATCCACCTCCTCTTCGCCCAGCGCCGCCCCCACCACTTCCTCGCCTCAATCCTCACCCCGTCACCCAGAGCCCAGAGGCCGGCGCCGCCCCACCCCGACTCCTCTCCAATCCCCACGGTTCCATCGACCACCGCCCAACGCCGCCCTCTGGCCCTCCCCCTAGGCCCCAGCGGCCAGCGCCTCCTCAAGCCGCCCAAGCGCAGCACCAGCATGTCGCAGCGGCACAGCGCCGACACGCCGCAGCGGCACAGCGCCATAGCCCGCTGTCGACCTGCCGCCCTGCCTTGCTCCTATGCTCCACGGCTTCACCCCCAGTGCGGCAGTGCCCTCCTCAGTCCTCAGCTCCTCTCCTCACCGCCGGTGGTGGCTCCCGTTGAGGTGAGTTCCAAATCTTTGATGTGTTAGTGTGTTACAGACTTAAGAGTTTGGCATAATGGCATTGGCTTGTATGACGGTATGAGTAAATGAGTTAAATAGTTTTGACTTATCACTTATGATTTATGAAGTTATAACTTATGACTCACTGAATGACAGTACGAGTCTATGAGTTTTAGTGTATGTTTATTAACTTTCTATTTGAATATTTGATATACTAGAATTAGAAATACATAATGAAGAGGACCAAGACATTGGCTATGAACATTATCAAGACTGAATTACGGAATAAGATGAGTGATGAATGGATGAATGATTGCATGATATGCTATATTGAGCGAGATGTATTTGCAAGCATCAATGATAACAAGATTTTACAACGTTTTCAAAGTACGAGGCCTCGTAAGCAGAAACTACCTCGTGCTAATGATATGTTATATTCTTATTTCGTAATTTGCATTAAAAATAATGTTGTGGTCTTGTGTCCCTGATTTACATATGCAATTTTATCTTTGCAAGTTCAGGTTCTCGTACTATTGTTGATGAAGATATGGTAGGATCAAATGAACCAAATCTTTGTTAATTAAGCAAAAATTACCTCATGCTAGTGGTATGTCATATTCTTTTTTTTTGCTATATTTTATCTATTTTGTCGTATCGTTAAACATCGAATTCAAATTTTATTTCGATTGTGCATTTGTGTTATACTTTTGTTATATCTCAGTGTTGATAGTATTTGATGTTAGTTATAGACTTATAATCTTTTAATTTTGGACTTGAGACTCTGTAAAATATTAGCTCCACCACTGCTCGCAGTGGGGGCACACCACAGCGAACCCAGGTGCTGAAAGAGGCGTCGCGAGTGCAGCGGCGGGTGGCGCCACGCGGATTGCCCTGAGCTCCGCAACCTCGCGCTGGAGACGGCGGTTTTCGTCGGTCAGTGTGCCGAAGCATTGCCTCAGGTACTCGCACTCCATCTCGGTGTTTTTCAGCTTCGACCTGCATGCGCCGGCCACAAAATTCAGGCTGCTATGAGCTTGTGACGACTGCATTGGAAGGTACTAATAACAGCAAATAGTCCATGATGAACTCTGTGAACTTATAAGATCACAATTATTAGGATGGAATATGATGGATCATTATTTCTACGAGTAGCTTGCAACTTGTTTACATTACAATTATCACCAATTGTCAGTGTTGATCATAGTCAACTACTACAATATATACATTAAAAACCAGGGTCAAGTGGCTAGGTGTCCCCAAGGCACGTGCGGCGGATAGGCCTCAGATGGTACGCGTGTGACGCTGTTGACACCACCAAGGGGAGCATGAATACTAAAAGTGAAAGCTGCCGTTGTTTGCTGTTTTAATCTAGAGATTCTGATCGCTGTTGCTCCACGTCATAGCATCACAGTGCTATAAAAACAAGTTTCAAGGCGGATGCGTAGTGCTATGTAGCTTATTGATTAGATGCAAATTATGTAATAACACTTTTATTTATAGAGTATGTACAATTTTACATACTCGAATATGAATGTATTTATAAAATATGCTAAAAACTATGGACTCTCTTGTAAATTTTCGTGTGGTTATGAGTATATATATATATATATATATATATATATATATATATATATATATATATATATATATATAAGTGTTAGAATCTTATCATAAATCATCATAAATCATAGACACAAATAATCTAATTATCTATAGAAGATTCTTCAAGTATCTTATATATGCGTGCACATATTTACTAACAAAAGATCTCACCAACTCACCACCACCACCAAGTCCTATAATAGTAAAGATTAGTTGCAATGTTGTACACGTAAGACATAACTAATCCCTGTTTTTAGAGAAAATTTACGGTATATTCTATTAGTAAGTATACGATAGTAGTATAAATCAAATCTGATTATTGATTTGTTAAGGATATAATAGACTTTTCTTTGTATTTATAATTTTTTCCCGTGAGGGCATTAAGGACTTTTCCAACTAGGGGTGAAAATATTGCTATTGTACCATGTGATCCCCACAAGAGCAATTACAATTGTACTCCATCTCCATCGGGATTCTACTACTCATACTATCAGGTGTAGTATAATTAAATTCTAGTTAATCTGAACCATTGGATAAAAAAGAATGAATGATCTGTATTAGATTGAGTGTATCGAAAAGAGCTTTTCATGGCATTGGTAGGTGATGCGATTGCCACTAAAACTATTCTCATTTAGACGACTTTCACTGATTTACAACTAGCTACGAAGAGGCGAAATTAGGGATCAGCCACAAATCGTGTAGCATACTGGTGCAAGAGAGCATTTCTAGTTAGGGGAGCCTCGAATTAAGTACTTGTCTTAGTTACCTTGCCCTGCGGTTTTGGAACCAGACTGCCACCTGCCTTGGTCGCAGCTTCAGTCTCTCAGCCAACGCCTTCCGTTGTCTCTGGAAACGTTTCATTGATTCCGTAGACCATCAATAACTGCTTGCCGTTGACCACAAACACATCAGTGCAAGGCGAGCTAATTAAACAACGGGTCAAACCTAGTATTAACTGCTTTACCAGGTGGTTAGCCCCTTAATTAGGGTACTCGCAGTGCATAGTTTCTATATCCATGTTTATATGATTCCACCTCACTTATAAATATTACTACAAGAAACACCTAGCTGATTTGGTCCTCTCAAGAAGGCAATGTCTTGTATGAGACACTGCTATTGACCTATTGTCTCTTTCTTCCTTAAGTACCCTTCCACATCGGTCTCTTGCTTACCTGGCATGCTATAGACATTGCTTTCGTCACCCCATTGGGAGTACCCTTACCGTCTTCGTATAATCCCTCCAGTCACAAAAGTATCGTTTTGGACATTGACACAGTCTTCAAAATATAACTTTAATCACTAATTTCTATTGTAATAGATTTATAAAACCTAACAAAATTATACTTTTATAAAGAAACCTTTTTAGATGAATCTATATATACAATTTTCATGTGTTCAATCTAAATATTAGAAAATATATCAATAGTCAAAGTTTAGAAAGTTTGGCCGTACATATCCAAAACAACATTTTTTTTTGAAACTGGAGGGAGTAAATACTATACGATGACAGTTTCAAGCATTTCATAATTAGTACTCCATTCGGTTGCAAAAGAGTGATGCCTTAAAATGCGTGCAGTCAAACCTTATAAACTTTGATCAAAGATATTGTTTAAAAAATATGGTTTTGATGTATGAAAATGGTACGAGTGAATTTGTCATGAAAAATATTTGTATAATATTGCACTTTGATAAGTATTTAGTAGCTTGCAAACTCGTTTGACCCAACAGCTGTCGAATAAACTAATTAGAGATCAAGTAAGGTTTTGATCGTCCGATGATCTATCACGAATGAATCAAGAAACTTCATTAAAGATCGAGGGTGATTGTGCATATGGAAATGAAACAAAGTAAGAAACTTACAGGCTCAACGGTGTGGTTTAGCCGAAAGTATTCTTCCAGCAGTTGATACTGCTCATCGGAGAGCCGCAGCTTCTTGGAGCGCTGGGACCCGCCGGCGCCCCTCTCCTCTTCGTCCTCCATGATCTCCACGCTGCCCACCTGCAACTCCTCTCCGCCGCTCGCCGGGTGGTTCATGTCCAGGAGGGCCAGCTCCCTCGCGTTCCCGTTGTTGCACCCACTACCACCACCATCTGCATGCGTGCGCAACGAATCACAGTTAATCACGTAACATGCATATATATATATATATACTTGGATCTAGAATAACATCAAACTTAAGACAACAACAATATATGCCCCGTAAGATGAACAGATCATTTGGTAGCATGGAGAAAATACAGGTGTGTATGCGAACTTACCGGAGCCAAAGGAGGAGTTGAGGCCATGACCAGGGACAGCGATGGTGAGCTCCAAGCCCGAAGGAGACTTGCGGATCCCCATGGACTTCATCGGTCGCACGCAGGGCAGTGCGCTAGAGTACTAGGAAAGGGAAACGGAGCTAGGGAAGAGAGCTCTGAGCTGAGGAAGGAGCAGGTGCCTGGGAGAGGTTTTATAGGTGAGAAATGACTTGGTGATGTCATGATGCATATCTTCCTCTCTTCAATTCGTTCTGTTGGGAGATGAGATGATGACCTATCTTCCTTTAAATTTGACTAGGATTAATTAATATCTGCTCATACTATTCATTTTCACTAATAAAAATTTCAAGTTAAACTTACTGCCTAAGGTGAAGTGTAAGTATGCCTATGCGTTAAACCGATATGAACGCCGTTGCGCTCTCGTGAATTGAAAAGACAAGGTGCGACGGTTTTGAAACAAATAATAGTAATTAATTGGTTAACACACACTTATTAGTAACGCAATGCGCTTTTTCTAACAACTTTTCATATCATGTTTCTTTACGCATATAAAAGCAATATTAACGCGGCACTATACTCTGACTAATTAAAAAACTACTTCATCTGTTTACTTACTGTGAAATGTTAATGGCCTATAATTACAATGTTATTTGTCTAAAAATAATTATAAACGCCATCGTGGGTCGTCGTGATCTGGTGATCATACTGTAGTCATGATGCATATCTATTTCTTTAATTCATTCATTTTTGGGATATGATGGTTATCCTTCTTTGACAAGCATTAAAAGCCGCTAAAATTGTTCATGTTTACTAATAAAAATTTGGTTTCAAGTAAAAAGCATGTATTGTCCGATTAAATTAGTGCATAAGGTGAACTGTAAGTATACCCATGTGTGCTACGACCAGAACGCCGTTGTGCTCTCGTAAATAAAAGCCACGACACTTTTAAAGCAAACGGTATTTAATCATTGGGTTAAGACACACCTATTTATAACCTAACGTGTTTTCAAACAACTTCTTATATTTCTTCAACGGTTTTGCTAGTTTTAAGTTGCGGTTTTGCTAGTTTTAAGTTGCCTAATTTTTTTTTAAATTTAAGTCACTTGTTGTGACCATTAGATTTGTGTAGAGATTGGTGTGTTATGTGATTGTCATATGATTGGATATTGATCCAATGGTCACAACAAGTGACTTAAACTTAAGAAAATTTCAGGCAACTTATGAATAGACAGTCCCTTATAAAGGCACTATTCGTATTGCGGCATTATAATTTAAATAATTCTTTACTTACTGTAAACTAGCAGGGTGGCCCGTCCATTTATGCGGCTAGATTTGTTTCAAAGTTTATTATATCAAATGATATAACTTAGATATTTAAAAATATATTTTACGTATCTTGTTAGCTATTTAGATTTTGAAGAGATCATAAATACTAAAAATGATAGTAGAAGCTTAAAGGAAAATATAACTTGAAGAACGTAATTGAAGTATGAGCTTTGATGAAAGAAAATCATTGGGCATAATAAATTATTGGGGTTCTTAGAAACCTAACTAACTACTCTCCATCATGCATGGATCATGTAGCTTTGTGTTCATATTCTTTCTTCATTAGTTATTTTATCCCAAAATGTTTGCACATGTATGTCTATTTAATCTCAAGTAATACGTTGATTATGTGCACGTCAAACTATTTTATTAGTTAATATGGTATTATAGTACCTTACTCACGCATACACCGATGCACCATGGGTAGCCTACCTTAAACTTATCTACCCTCACACGTCGTATGCCTCACAAAACCATGTGTCTTCTATATCTTATCGCCACTACGGGTTTTTTTTTGTTTCAATCTCCAACAGCAAGCCAAAATTTTATTGATCTCTCTCAGCTGCTACCCCTTTTCGATGCAATACTCTACCACATAGTTATCTTCTACTTCCTCCATTTTTTTACTTGACGTCCTAGAATCTATACCGTCAAACTTCCTAAAGTTTGACCGCTAATAGGTTTAAAACTATCTAAACGGGCTACATGAAAATTACATCATTAGATTTGTCATTAAAATACTTTCATAATTTATAATTTTATTAGTACATCTTAATGTAAAATTATAAAAAGTAACGATCAAAGTCGCATCTCGGAGACCATGAAAAGTAAAAAATCGCAAGTAAAAAAGAACGAAGGGAGTACTTCTCTCCAATTATTGATTAGTGCTGACCGCTGCGACATCAAATATGCATACATGTGCAACTGTTGCCTATGCCTGCTAGGGACACCCATCACACTCTCTTCGGTAACCCGAGTCTATTCCCTACTGCTGCGCTATCTCTACTCCCAGCTTTTTGCTCCTCCGCTTCTCTACTCCCGTGCTTCTATTCGTACGGATGCATACATGTATATACACAAAGCATGATGTTATACATGCTTGATATTCTCTTCTCCCATGTTGGTCACTCCCTTCTTCGACGTTGGTCAACTCAACGTTGTGACTTCTCCACTAACCACAGCAACCTCTCATCTTCACCGATGTCGACATATCTACTTTAGTCGCTGTCTAATGATATGGTGAATCTTCTCGTCATCACCGGTGACGACGTGCCACTCCCAGCAATGCACACTCGTAACTATCCAATGGTTCTATATAGTCTATAGCTCGTCTTCAATGCATAGCTTCATCTCCTTTCTGCCAGGTCTACCCATCATTGAGCTCCTTTGGCCAGTGATATCCTTAATAACGCTGACATTCATCACTCATTGTTGTGGCCCTTAGTTTTTTCGATTGACCTTTCTATTGAACGGCTCTGGTGAGCATCATGACATTGTACTCATCTCCGATGTCGCGACATCGACTCTTTGCTTTCTCGTGGGTCAATGTCTTCTTACACAACAGATCGACATCATTATACTCTTTTGTGGTCTCTTCTAATACTATTCATGCTTTCATCGTTGTAAATTTTATTTTTATTCAAAATTTTAGTTATTTTTATTAGAGTTCGGATACAAATTAAATTGCTAATTTTATTTAATCTTCTGAATTTTAGTTATCTAGGGATTCTACTCAAATTGAAAATTTTATTTTATTTATTATTCTGAATTTGAATTGTTTTTTTGTTGGAAATCGTATACAAATAGAGTTTCTGTTTAATTTTAATTCCAAACTGTAGTTATTTAGGTATTTTACTTTGGATTTTGTACCAAAATCAAAATGATAATTTATTTAAGTTTTATTCTTAATTACTTTTTGTTGGAATTCATATACAATCCAATTGCTATTTTTTTCTTTGATTTTTATTCTAAATTATAATTAACTAGGGATTTTACTTTGGAATTCGTATAAAAATAAAATTGATAATTTAATTTAATATTTTATTACAAATTTTAGTTATTTTTTGTTGAAATTTGTAAACAAATCCAATTGTTGCTTTTTAAAATTTTATTCTGAATTATGTTTATTTCATGATTTTACTTAGGAGTTTGTTTGGAAATCAACTTGCTATTTTTGTTTAACTTTTATTTTGAATTATGTTTTTTTAGAATTTTACTTAGGAATTTGTATAGAAATCAAATTAATATTTTAAATTTAGTTTTACTTAGGATTGTACTTGACATAGACTCTTTCTTTTAATCTAGGCCATTATAATATTATCGATGGTTTAATATCGATCGTAAGAATGAATGTTGGGGGCTCTCTTAGAGTGAAATC
The DNA here is from genome assembly GCA_036346255.1 of Ampelocalamus luodianensis. Classification (NCBI taxonomy): domain Eukaryota; kingdom Viridiplantae; phylum Streptophyta; class Magnoliopsida; order Poales; family Poaceae; genus Ampelocalamus; species Ampelocalamus luodianensis. Next base: position 1,627,383 of record CM070626.1, read on the forward strand.
ATACAGAAAAGGGCACGAGAATTTTATACAGGTTCGGGACTTCTCCTGAGAGAATAATAGCCCTACTCTTATGTTGTTGTATTAATTGTGTTTACAACAAGAAAATCACTAAAACTAGGGCTTGATGACTTCTGTCTTTTGTTGTAGCTATCGAATCTATTGATTGCTTGATCACTCGATCCCTTCTCTTTCTTCATCGACTTTACTCCTTATATAGCGCATGAAGAGGTGGCAGTTGTCCATGTCAAGATGTGTCTTGTCGTCTAATGCAATGCGCACGTTTAAAAACAGTTATTGTTAGAGACTTATCCCCCCATGTAGCCTTACAGTTATGTCAGAGACACATGTTTGATACGTGTAGTTATCTCAGGAATAACAGCACATATGAATTACTGTTTGTATTAAACACAGCGTACAAATGTTCCTAGTCGATTGGGCCCATATGTTTGTATACTTTATCGATCATAGGGTGATCGTAGCTAACCTGATCGTAGTGGAACTTACGACTATGAGTTGATTGTAGTAAGACTTATGATCAATAGATAGTCGTAGAAGAACTTACAATCATATAAGTAGTCGTAGAAAAACTTATGACCTTATAGGACAGTTGTAGAATAGCTTATGACTACTAGGTGTGTATGATCTCCCTTATTGTTAATATTGAGGAGTACCTTTGAAGGTTGTATAAGACAACAGAAGAACGACAGGACAGAACCAGAGGTCATGCGGAGAAGACAACTAAAACGGAAGTGAAGTCGGCGACGAAGTAAAGGGAGATACGACTTAACTTATTCGACTCTTGTAATGTAAACGAATACTTTAGTCGGCATGTGGGGACCTGTGTCATGAGGGTGGGCCGTTAAAAAGGGAGACGTACTGTGTCTGTAAGGTTTTGTCGAGGGAAAAAGTGAAACAGACTATCTCTTCCTTCTCCCGTGCTTTCCCCTTTCTGTTCGTGTTGTTCCTCTCTCGCTTTCCGATTCGTCCACCAGACACGATTCTTTCCATCCGATCCTCTTGTTAGAATGCCACCAGTTGGGACATAACATCATGGTATCAGAGCCTCGTCGATCCAACGCTAATTCCTTGAAATCCTCTCGGCTTTGATCGGTAAAAATTCCTGAAAAAGGGTACCAAACGCTCTTGGGCTTGATCGGTGTAACTCCTGATTTAGGTTCGGTTGGCTTGGAGAAGGAATTGCGACGGCTCCGATGAAGCGAGGAATCCAAGTAATACAAGTAGTGGAGGCAATGGAAGCTATGGAGAAGCGGATGAAAGAATGGCTGGAACACATGAAAACAGAGTTGGTCGAAGAGGTGAAAATGGCGACGGGAGCGCAGTTGGCGGCGGTAGACCAAAAATTGGAGCATCAAGGAGCCTAACTTGAGCAGATGCAAATGAAGGTGCACTTATCATTGGATTCTATTGGAAAGATTCAACAAGAACAAGTTCATGTAGCAAAAGCGATGAAAGGAACCGCACCTCCTCCGCTTGTGATTCCTGCGAGGGACGGACCGGGGATGGGAGTTAAACCAACAGAGATTCAAATACCACCCCCAGCACGATCATCACCAACCTTACCGCACATGGTGCTTCTCCCTCCCACGCCGATACAGGCTGAGCCACCAGATTCCAACAGATCTCTGGAAGTAGGGGGAAGGAGAAATTGGATGCCGAAGATGGATTTTCCCAAATTCACTGGAAGTGAAGCACGAATATGGATTGATAAATGTCAAACTTTCTTTTCTATGTATCAGATTCCTCCGGGGTTTCCCGTAGCAGCGACAACAATGTACCTAGAAGGCAGTGCTGCTCATTGGTACCAAGCATACAAATCAACAAATGTTTGGCATGACTGGGATCAATTTCAACAGGCAGTGTTGTCTGAATTTCAAACAACCACACACAGTAACAAAATGAGAGAGCTGTTGCAGTTGAGACAAATGGGCACCGTTGAGGAATATAGGAGGGACTTTGATCGCTTGATATATCACATCAGGCTTTATGACAGAAACATCGGAGAGATGCTGTTGGTTACGCAGTTTGTACTCGGTTTGAAAGACGAGTTACGAGCAGCGGTGGAAACCCAAATGCCTGACTCAGTCAGTAAAGCAGCCATGTGTGCGAGTGTGCAGGAGAGTGTTTTGGAAAGAACTCGTAAACTAGGATACAAAGGAGAAAATACCAAGTCCTATAAGCAATTTGGGGGGTCTCAGAAAGGAGATAATCGTGGCAAATTTACTCCTAATGAAGTATGGAGGGCTCAGCAATTGAAAGCATACAGAAGAACGAATGGATTGTGTTTTAAATGTGGAGACAAGTATTCACCAGAACATCACTGCACCAATCCTGCTCAATTAAAAGCCCTTGAGTTGGAGGAAAGTCCTACTTACTTATCAGATGAAGTTCTGGATGTAGTCACTACCATCGAAGATTCCAAGATGGAGGATGAGATATTTTTGTCTCTCAATGCTTTAGCTGGAACCACCAATGCAAAAACAATTAGATTACAAGCAAGTGTTGGTAAACAGGTGATACTCATGTTGCTCGATTCGTGGAGTTCCCATACTTTCATCAATACTGATCTGTTAAGCAAGCTACCAGGCAAACCACAGCACATGTCTACTATGTCAGTCAGGGTTGCCAATGGGGATGTGTTAAAGTGTAATACAGAATTGAAGGAATTCTCATGGTGGATCCAAGGGGTTACTTTTCAACATGATATGAAAGCATTACAATTAGGGGGGTATGATGCAATCCTTGGAATGGATTGGTTGGAACAACACAGTCTCATGAAGTGTAATTGGACACAAAAATGGGTTGAGTTTGATTATAAGGGACAATTGGTCCGACTGCAGGGACTACAAGAGGATAGTCCCTTGAATCTCACAGAAGTATCTATTGATCAAGTCATCAAATGGCAGAAGAGTAATGAAGTGTGGGCCACTGCAATGGTGGAATCCAGCCCTGACAACTTAGAAGAGAATCTGCCGAGTGCAGTTCAACAGGTCGTCCAGAAATTTGCAAAAGTGTTTCAAGAGCCCAATGAGCTTCCACCACATAGAAGTTATGATCATGCGATTTCCTTAGTGCCTAATGCAATTCCAGTGAACTCAAGACCGTATAGGTATTCTCCCCAACAAAAAGATGAAATTGAGAAACAAGTGGCGGAAATGATTGATAAGGGTATAGTCAGTCCTAGCCTCAGTCCTTTTGCCTCTCCGGTTTTGCTTGTTAAAAAGAAGGATGGTACGTGGAGATTTTGTGTGGATTACCGCAGACTTAATGCCTTGACCATTAAGAATAAATTTCCTTTACCTATTGTAGATGAACTACTTGATGAGTTGGCTGGCACGAAGTATTTCTCTAAGTTAGATTTACGAAGTGGTTATCATCAGATCAGAATGGTACCAGAGGAAGAGGAGAAAACAACATTTAAAACTCATCATGGCCATTTTCAATTCGAGGTAATGCCCTTTGGCCTCACAAATGCCCCGGCAACTTTTCAATGCTTGATGAACTCTATTTTTGCTCCCTATATCCGCAAATTTGTGTTAGTCTTTATGGATGATATACTCATTTATAGTCGGACCCTTGAGACTCATATACAACATTTAGAATTAGTATTTGAAGTGTTACATCAGCATCAATTATATGTAAAAAGATCCAAATGTACATTTGCTTCCCCTCAATTGGAGTACTTGGGGCACATCATATCAGATAAAGGTGTGGCTACTGATCCATCTAAGACACAAGTTATGCAACAATGGCCAGTACCCACCACAATTACATAATTGAGAGGATTTTTGGGTCTTACGGGATATTATCGGAAGTTTGTCAAAAATTATGGGTTGTTAGCAAGGTCTCTCACTAATCTTTTGCGGAAGCACACAGGGTTCCATTGGACAGAGTAAGCCCAAGAGGCGTTTGACAAATTGAAAATAGCTATGAGTACTGTTCCAGTTCTCGCATTGACCGATTTCACGAAACCTTTTGTGATTGAAACGGATGCTTGTAACACCGACATTGGTGTAGTTTTACTTCAGGAGGGTCATCCTGTTGCATATTACAGCAAGGCTCTCGGGATTAATAATCAGAAGTTATCAATATACGAGAAAAAATTTATAGCGGTTATGATGGCTGTGGATAGATGGAGGCCTTATTTGCTTCGAGGTCCTTTCCTGATCAGAACGGATCATCGTAGCCTGTGTCATTTAGATGATCAATTACTCACCTCGGACTTGCAGAGGAAGGCCATGACTAAACTTATCGGATTTCAATATGCATTTCAGTATAAAAAGGGGTCTGACAATACACCAGCTGATGCATTGTCTCGGGTGGGTCATCTATTGGAATTGGAAGCTATTTCCATGGTGCAGCCGGTCTGGGTACAGGAGCTCCTCAATTCTTATGCCGTTGATGCTTCAGCTCAGCGGCTGCTCCAGGAACTCGCAATTTCTGGTGGTAACAGCAAGGGATATACATTGATCGAGGGCCTCATTCGCAAGGATGGCAAGATATGGATTGGTGCTAACGCTGGACTTCAAACAAAGATTATTCAGGCATTTCATTCTTCTGCCATTGGAGGTCATTCGGGTCTGCATGCCACTTACCACCGAATCAAGAAGTTATTTCAATGGCAAGGACTTAAACAAGCAGTGGAAGAATTTATCAAGCAATGCTCCGTTTGTCAACAGGCTAAACATGAACATTGCAATTCCCCGGGGTTACTTCAGTCGTTGCCAATACCTCAAGGTAGTTGGCAAGATATCACAATGGACTTTGTGGAAGGACTTCCAACATCCAAAGGATATAACGTTATTTTGGTGGTGGTTGATCGGTTTACCAAGTATGCACACTTCCTCCCCTTAAAGCATCCATTTACGGCCATTCAAGTTGCTAAAAGCTTTCTAAACAATGTGGTTAAGTTACATGGGTTACCCAAGTCAATTGTGTCTGACAGAGATAAAGTTTTTACCAGTCTGTTCTGGCAAGCATTATTCAAACAATGTGACACCAAATTAAATCTTAGCACTGCCTATCATCCTCAGTCGGACGGGCAAAGCGAGCGTGTTAATCAATGTCTGGAGATGTACTTAAGGTGTGCAGTGGCAACTTCACCCACAAAGTGGTTCTCTTGGTTGGCTTTGGCAGAGTATTGGTACAATACTTGTTATCATACCGCAGTAGATTGTACTCCTTTCAAGGCATTATATGGTTCGGATCCCCACTATACGATGGTACCAACCTTATGTCCTTCCAGGTCTCCTAAGGCTGATGAGATAATGCGGGAACGTCAGTTTTTCTCTGATCTGTTACAACAGCAGTTGCGCAAAGCTCAACACCGAATGAAACAAAAGGCTGACAGAAAACATTCGTTTCAGGATTTCCAACTGGGCGATCAAGTGCTGTTAAAATTGCAACCGTATGCTCAGCGTTCAGTGGTGAATCATCCTTATCCCAAATTAGCTTTTAAATACTTTGATCCTTATAAGATTTTGGAGAAGATAGGACCGGTCGCTTATCGCCTTGAGTTGCCTGACAACAGTCAAGTTCACCCGGTTTTTCATGTCTCTCAATTGAAGTCGTTTTCTGCTAATTATTCGCCGGTGTTCTCCACCTTACCGTCCCCAGCTGCATTGGATGTTTCAGAGTTAATTCCAGAAAATATTCTTGACCGCAAATTGGTAAAAAAAAAGGGGTGCTGCTCATTTGCAGATTCTAACCAAATGGACATCCTTGCCGATTGCATTGGCAACCTGGGAAGATTATCATGTATTGCGTACTCGTTTTCCGGATGCTCCAGCTTGGGGGCAAGCTGGATTTCAAGGGGGAGGCAATGTCACCACCTTGGTGATAGCCATGGCGACAACAGAAGAACGATCGGACAGAACCAGAGGTCATGCGGAGAAGACAACTGAAACGGAAGTGAAGTCGGCGACGAAGTAAAGGGAGATACGACTTAGCTTATTCGACTCTTGTAATGTAAACGAATACTTTAGCTGGCATGTGGGGACCCAGGTCATGAGGGTTGGGCCGTTAAAAAGGGAGACGGACTGTGCCTGTAAGGTTTTGTCGAGGGAAAAGTGAAACAGACTATCTCTTCCTTCTCCTGTGCTTTCTCCTTTCTGTTCGTGTTGTTCCTCTCTCTCTCTCGCTTTCCGATTCGTCCACCAGACACGATTCTTTCCATCCGATCCTCTTGTTAGAATGCCAACAGTTGGGACATAACAAGCACCTCTGATTGCAAAAATTTTGCAACATCATACTACCAGGATACGAACTGAAATATAGGGATAGAGTACTTCTGGTTGAAAAAATTCTACAGGATCATGATAGTTCCATCAAGGAAAAGACGAGGAACTAATTAGTCCAGTTAGGCAGTTCTTGTTTGCTGACGAAACAAAAAAGAAGAGGAAAAATTTACAGCACAGCAAAGTTGACAATAACAACTTGTGGTCTTATTAGTCGCAGACTCTTGGCGTAATTAAGGTCGTTCTGATCTTGAGCACCTATCGACTCTTTGCTGTTGTACATACTATGATCGCTTCTGTGACCTTGAGGAAATCAGGTTTTCAGCTGAGGGATCTTCTGTGAGACTTCATCAACTGCTTCATCCACGCTCTCCGAAAGAGACTCCTGGAAAGTGCAGAAAAGACGTTGTTGCAGCATCAACTGAGAAATCGCTCAAATCAGATAGAGGTTACCTTAAAGAGACATAAACACTTGGAAGGGGGGGAAAAAGCAGGGCATAAACAGTCTGTAAGTATGGGATACAAATATACCAGCAATTTTCTTGGGAAAAGAAAGTCATACTTCCTCACAAAAAAGAAAAAGAATGAAAGAAAAGGAAGCCATCCTGACAAATATGCAGTGTAGGAATGAAAGGATGCTGGTACTGAACTTACATCTCTATCTTGCCTTTGTTTTTCACCTATACACTTGGAAGCACTGATGCTCTCACTCTTCAACAAGCTCCGAGCACTCAAGAGCGGCTTGCTTATGCCATCTGTCACTGATGCATGTGCTGGCTTCTCACCTACATTCAGCTTTATGTGGTACTCACCATCTCCATGCTTATTGCCAATTACTCTTTCCCTGAGACAAGATGCAAGAAGTGTTAGTCCCAGGAAAACAGAAGAGTAACTTTGAACTTACATGATACTTGTGATAAGGTCCTTATTTTGTGCTACCCCAAAGCGTAGAAAACAAAATATTGAACCCAAAACTACTGCATCTGTGCATATTCTACATGCCTAACCAATTGAATGTCCTGGCCTAGTACGAATAGAAGCTTCTTTAGGGAAAATGACATAAGATTCTTAAAAGAAACATGCACAAGTAGGCCCGAAAACAAATAATCTCATCCATAAGTCTCCACTTGTCCTCTGCCAAACTATATATACACAGACATATTGCCTTGGTAAGGAATAAAATGCAAGTTTTGATGATAACACATTGCCTTGGTAAGGAAGCATTCTGCCGCAGCTGTGGACTGGATTTTTCACCCTTTGCAATGCCTTCTTCCAAATGAGCAAATTGACGCTTAAAGCGATCCACCCCACTGTCAACGCATATACACAGGCACCAGTTCATTTCAAAAAAAAAAAAATACACAGTCCTCAATCAATCATACATACAATTAGCATATTCCAGTGTTTTTGTATAATAGAACATAGCATAGTCATCATAAAATTTTCAACACGAAAGAATCTTGCTTGCAAAAGAAAACAGTGGACTCACCTAGGATACATGAAGCTCATCTGGTCTCCTCCACGTAGGTATTCTTGCAACATATGAGGATGGTACTCTAAAATCTAAAAAAACGTAAAACGTGTTAGTAAAATAATGTGTCAAGTAGCAGCTCTATCATATCTCCACAATAGAATTGAGCAATGGTACCTCTCGGTAAATTAATTCTCGAACGTCATCTTTGCCCAGTTTCCTCTTCTCGAACTCAAATTCAAGTTTTGAGATAGGCTGTGTCGTGGGTTCACGTTCAGAATTTGCTAATCCAGTAAAGTATGGGTCTGTCAGGGCCTTGAATAACATTTCCACATCTCAGTATTGAGGATAGCAATTTATCCAACATTTCAAAGCTGGAATGTATATTTATGGTGAACAAAAGTTGGTCTCAAGTATCAACCACTCCTACCTCTTCAGCACTTGGCCGATCCTTCGGATCAAAAGCAAGAAGACGCTCAAGCAAATGGAGAGCCATAGGATCCACACCTGGAAACTTTTTAGTAAAGGGAACTGGAGGCTTTTTCCTCATATTGCTCAAGTATCGTCGAGCTTTCTCATTCCGTATCTGCAACCATTCAATAAATGGGTGTAAAAGATGTGGTTTAAGCATCATCCCTAGTAAAATAGCAAAAGACTGTGCTGCTATTGATGTCAATTGGTGCAGAACTCTGTAGTCTGTACTACCCAGTAACTAAAAAAGCATATTTAAACACTTCAGAGTTCTAAATATGGAGTGTGAATGCAATAACAAGAGAGAGAGATAAATAGAATAAGCAAACAGTAAATTCATAACTACGCAGTATGCACTTTTCAATGCAATGTTGGTGATTTTACAGAAACTTTGTACTGAAAAATCTGAAATTTAGAGTGATGCCTAGCATTAAAAAAAATCATAAAATCGCAAAGGTAGTTGCATACAAAAGGACCCAGGGAAAAAATTCCTGGCCAGTAACCGCCAGTTACCAGCTAGAGTCCGGGTGAACAGTAACCAGCCGGGAAATTTCAAATTTGATTTTGGATTTTTGATTGCATAATACACCTCCTAGGTTGGTTTAAGCATTTTTTGTGCTAGATTACATATTGTATGAGCTAAATATGGTAAAATCGAAGAGTTAGGCACTTCAAGTAAGGTATTTCAAACCATGGTAACCGGCCGGGAGAAATTTGAATTCGAATTTCATCTTCTGAATTTCAGTCAGTTTTTCCGGTTACTGGCCGGAAACCGTTACCGAGCCTCGAACGGGATTTTGCCCGGTAACGGTTCTTTGATCCTTGGAAGGACCTCAAGTCCTCAACTGCTGTCCTAATTTACTACTTACTAGCGAGGAGTGAACATACCTTTGAGAGGGATTCTGCTGAAGGAGTGCCAAGTAGATCAGTCATGAGATCCAATTGATGCACAACATTCTTCCCTGGAAAGAGTGGCTTCCCCGTAAGCATTTCTGCAAATATACATCCTACACTCCAAATATCAATTGCAGGGGTGTACTGCAAAAGTCAAAGTCAAATTCAGTTCCTTGCAATCCTTTCACATTTGTTAAACATGCACGCACATCAATTCAGAACCCAGAACAGTTGAAATTCAGTGCCCAGCCAGTCCAATCACATTATCAAGATCAAATTAGCACCCAAACCAAATATCTATGTTCAATATTCACACTCTTATGAAAGCAGCATGGGGGGAGCACAGTTAGTAATATTTTCTTCGTAATTTACTAGGAAAACATTTGTTTAAAGACAGGCAGAACAACATACAGATCATGACAAGTTGAACAGGATAAATTAATTACAGACATTCTAGAACTGTACTAGCAACTCTTAAAAGAAAGGAGAAAGTAGTTGCACACACAGAAGTTAAACATATTAATGGAAGTCAAGAACTCAAGATATCACCTGATGACTAAGATTTAATTTGAACAACAACACCTGATAGCATCCTGAAACTAATTTTACTCTGTTGGATCCGAATGTGTCATAGTAATATAGCAATTTCGGGAGAAAATTCATAAAATGATCACTGTCGTTGCCTCGTTGGTAATACGAAGTTAGGATAAGAATTCCCTCACCTTTGAAAAAAAGGAGCCACACAACTCTGGAGCACGATACCATCTAGTTGCCACGTAATCCTAGGACAAGGCACGCAAAATCATAAGAAACCAAACTTTGGCTGCTCACCATAAAAAATGTCTGCTCAACATTACAAAAATGGATACCGTCCAGAATATCGCTGATGGGGTATCATTAAATGATACGCGGGCAAGGCCGAAATCACAAACCTTCAGCTTGCAATCAGCGTTGGCTAGAATATTCTTGGGCTTAAGATCCCGATGGAAAACATTCGCTGCAAAAACCATCACTTAGACAACAAGCACAACAACCACACATGAAAAAAAATCCAATAAACCATTACCAATTTCCTCCTATGCGGAGCCTAATTACCTGTATGAATGTACTTCATTCCCCGGAGCAGCTGATACAAGAAGAACTGGTGATGCTCCGGTGTGAGATCACCGTTTGCTTTTATTACCTGATGGAGATCCGACTCCATCAGCTCAAAGATTACATATATATCCCTGAATTCCCTCCTCGAAGGGGGAAGCATAATGTGCTTGATCTCAACTATGTCCGGGTGACGCAGCAACCGGAGCAACTTGATCTCCCTAAGGATGCGGGTGGCATCGGAGACGTGATCAAAGACGTCATTGATTTTCTTGATCGCCACATGCTCACCGGTCTGGGTGTCGACAGCTGCGGCCACAACACCATAACTCCCTTTGCCAATGACCTCACTGACCTCATACCGGCTTGCCTCACCATACTCTGTGAAGAAGTCAGATTCTGAGGTCTGAAAAGAAAGAAGCGAGTTCGTGTTAGTACCATTAGTACTGAATGCTAGATGGTGTGAACAGCCTGATGTACAACTGATAAGATGTGTTAAGCAAAAGGAAAAAAAAGAAGAAGGAAATTTCGCATTTCATTGAATGGGTACTGATGAAAAGGGGTCGGAACTCACAAGTGAAAGACATGAACCACACTACAAGAAAATGTACTCAGATAGTGTCATGATCATTCGTTCTGGATTTAGATTGAATTAGAAAGTGGCTGAACATTGTTAAAGTGTAAACAGTGATTTTTCTCAGATCGACAATAAGGTGACCAAAGCCTGTACCAAGGAATCATAAAAAGGTGAATGGTGAAAACTGAAAAACAAAACAAAAAACCTCTTCTAGTATGCATTCTGTTGGTACCAAGTATCAAACTCAGCTTCAGATGAGACAGGAACAGGAGCAGGAAGTAGGCCCCGTGAAACTTCCAAAATGTACTGCGGAAACTGTACCTTCTCCCCCTACCTTTATCTGATAATATTTCCTAAACTACCTCAGTTTACTAAGTTGTCACGGATTCATAGAAGTCAAATCGCATTGATGTATGACAGTTTGTACTAAAATCACATTAATAATGATCCGAGCATTGGTTTATGCAAGCATTTGGATGCCCGTTTCTAAATCGGTAAATCCAACCAAGCAGATCCGTAAGAACTGACAAGAAAGCAAGCGCAAGGCAACCTCATGGATTTCCTTTCACCCCATGAAGCAGAGATCACAACTCCCGCACCTCACCGAGAGACGGAAACCGCCATTGGACGAGCCTCGTAACTCACCACGAGGTTCAGGCCAGCAGCCACGGATGGATCCAAACATCACCGCAGACGGAACAGAAACGGCCAAAAGAGAGCAGTAAAACAAGTCACAAGGATCTGAAATGCGATCACGGAGTCGCAGAAGCCCACCCACCTGCTTGCTCGGATCCATGCGTGGCGGCTTCGTGCGCACCGGCGCGCGTATGCCCCCGCTCTCCAACACAATGTAGCCCTCGGGGTCGGACTCGGGACCCTCGGCCACCTCCTCCCACTCGCCCTCCTCTTCTTCCTCTTCGTGCTCTTGTCGCGGGATCGAGTGGGCGTGGAGGTCGCTGGTGGTATTCCTGGTGGTGGTGGTCAGGTGGAAGGAGGAGGAGACACAGCGGGAGCGGTGACGGAGCCAGCGGAGGAGTGAACTGGCGCGGCCGCCCATAAACCGCCTGTTCTGGGGTGGAGGAGGAGCATTGGGCGGGTGCGCGCGGCGCGGGGCCTGCCCTGGGGATGCCCGGTCGCCGCGGGAGCGAGTCTCGCGCGGCGCCTCACGGGGGAGCAGCGAGGCCCGCGGGGAAGCGTGGCGTGGTGGTGGGCGGACGGGCAAGTGGCGGTTCGTGCCGGTTGGGTGGGAGGGAGGAGTGGGACGGGAGTGGGGGAAGAGGGAGGAGACGACGTTTGAATGGATCCGGATCCTCTGCATCACTGTAGAGCCAAATTATGTGAATATTATTTAGAGAGTGAATAGCACTCTGTCGTGACATTACAGCAGCACCAATAATAAAGATAAAGTGAAATATTTACTGTAGCAATAAAAACACCGTAACGGACAATAAAGATAAAGTGAAATATTTACTGTGGCAAAAACACCGTAAAAGAAACTAAACTGTATCGATTGAACTAAGTCGTTGATTTTTTGAACGGTGAAGATCGCTTCTAATGTAAAGTCACTGTAAATTCTCAGTATTGAATACTTCAATGTAGGGATCCTGACCGGTTTGAATCTTGAGTAGGGAAGAGTTGGAACCGTTTGTTTTGTCACTTTTTTAAAAGTGGTAAAGTATGCTCTCTATCTTTTTTTTTAAAAAAAAAGTTCCATTATCGAACTGTCTCTCGCGACTCATTATTGATCTTTCGAACGAGCAATTTCTGCTTAAAATTTGGTGAGAAATTGTAGAATAGAATAGTGAGTCATCGCAGTCGTCTTAAAGGCTCAAGGACAGGTATGCCAGCCGAACAAACCGTGGCCGTTAGCCACAATTCACGAGTATAGTACAGGTTGGAATAGGCACTGGTTGTAACTTAGATGTCATGATTTGGAATCTAAAAGTATTCTACAACAGATGTAGACCAAGGAGATATTGTTATAAGAAGAAAAAATTGTAGAGAACATCACGTACTGCACTATTCGCAAAATGTATGATGAGTTTTCTCGAAAAACACGTAAATCTTTAACATATTTCTCTCTCAAGTCACACAAGAATGTCATTTTATGATATATGTAATCAAATTTTCTGAACTTTAGCTATCGATATCTTATAAATATTTAGATTGGATATATGAAAATCATGTGTAGAATGTCATTTTATGATATATGTAATCAAATTTTCTGAACTTTAGCTATCGATATCTTATAAATATTTAGATTGAATATATGAAAATCATGTGTAGAATTGTCTCGCAAAGTACTTTCATAATATTAAAATTTTACTGGGTTTTATAAATATATTACAATACAAATTAATAGTCAAATGTACATTTTAAAGACCGTATCGATGTCTAAAACGATATTCTTTATAACTAGAGGGGGTTTCTTAGTATTAAGAGGACAAAGGTCAAAAGGAACTACAAAAGATTACTCACTCCGTCCAAAAATATTGGGCATTTTTTTAATAGTCTTGCCCATAAATATAGTACATATTTCAAATCCAATACAAAATAAATGTGTTGTTCCCTTTGCACTCCTAATAAATATCTAATTTTACTTTGTATTCCATATAATGCATGCATTGAATATACTACTTAGAGATAATAAGTAGGTGTAGTTTAGCTATTTTCAATGTCTCCTTGGTCTATGTATAAGACAAAATACACCGTATATTTTCGGAGAGGGAGTACATAGTACAACACCAGCATCCAAAACTATAACAAAACTTCCGAGAGAAAACAGTAATCACACTAGAGACCAGAACCAGAATACAGTCATTGCTGCTACAAATTGCTGTGCACCAGCTCTACCCCACTAAACCATACACCGGATATATGAGGCGAATTCTGCAACATTCATCTGCTCGTGTTCATGTATTCTGTTACTGCGCTTGAGCCACAAGTTCTGTATGGTTGCTATTGTCAAGCTGTCGACTCTTTTGCTCACAAACACACTTTCATTCCATGGAGATTTCAGACCTGAAAACGTACACAATGATATCTCGTGGTAAAACGTTAAGGACTCACGACCAAGGATCCAAAAACTAGAACCGGGCAAAGTCCCTCTCGGCGCCATTTCTCCATTACCGGCCGGTAACAGGACATCCCAGAAAAATCCCGGTTGGGTTTCGTCAAATGGAGTTAGAATTCGGGATGAAACCGTCGGAATTTTGAATTTGAAGGATTCCGGCCGGGATTTTGGATCCCAGTCCCCACCAGGAAATCCGGTAACCGCCGGTTACCGGCCGTTTTATTTTTCCCTGCTCATGACCGAACTGGCTCAGTTTATTAAAAAAGAAAAGAAAAAAACTTACAGGAACACTGCAGGTGAACCTTCAGATTCTTCAGAAAATCAGAATTTCTAGTGAGGACAGTAGTGTATTAGCAACCAGTTCAGTTTGTGAAACACAATCCAAGTAAAACTGGCCCCGTTTTTTCCGCATTTATACAAAGCTGTTAGCAAAATCCCAACTATTGCTTTAGATAAAATCAATGCAGATTAGCGTCCAGGAGAGGGTAATGGCACGCTTCATCCTATTAGCCTCGTAACTCTCCTCGTCTTTCCTATCCAAATATCACTATCTGATTACCCCCCCACTCAATGACACCCACACAAATTAGCCACCAGCCATTTTTGTCCACAGGAAATAGCCTACTAGCTTCCAAGACACAAGCCTGTCCTGTTTCACGGCAAGGCAAATCAGAAGCCACGAAGATGCTTTCCTCCTGGTACTATCGGCAATTCAGCATATGTAAATTTTGTCAGCTATTAATAAGTACCGCACTGTTGGATACAGAGAAAAAGGGAGCAAGGGACTAGTTGTGTGATACATGAGTCTGTTTTTGCAGGGGATAAACATAGACAATTTGCAGTACCAACATGGGATGAATAAGGCCAGCCACATGTTCTGGTGGTGTTCACTTGCTCTTGCAGGCACCGAGTTCTCCTCCTCCAATCCATCTCTAGGCTAAGATATGAAGATAGTTTAGCAGCCTAGGCCCTTCATACCTGCTCTAACTCCGCTTTTCCGATTTCTGATGAGTAGAGCTGTCTGTCTCGGCCCTCCTGCTGGTTGTGGCCGGAACAGTGATGAGTGACCGGAGTCATGCTTGTGAGACTAGGCTTCGTGGTTGCAGCTTCCGTTGCAGCATTCACTCTTAAGAGAGCTAACAGTGGGAGGAGACCTAATAAAGGTACAGCTCTAGTTCCCCACTCCATGCAATAGTTCTTTTTGTTCATTTCAATTTCTCACTCAAGCTTTATTGCGTTGCTTCTTTCAGACAATGGCCAAGCAAGGAAAAGAAAGGAGAAAACTCGGCATTCTGAACATGTACGTATATCCTTTGCTAGTTGTGATTTAATAAAAACTCTTTGTTGTATTAGAGACATACTGACATGTGACCTACTGTTCTGTCCAACGGTTTCAGGGGGAGAAGGAAGAAGAGGAGGAAGAGGTTAAAACAATCAGCGGCATAATCAATTCAGCTCCATCAGTAGACAACGATGACGATGATATGCTTTCGGAGATCGAGAGCCTCCTGTCAGGGGAGATTGACATCCCTTTATTGAGTGATAAGTTTGATGTCAAAGAACGGTCTCGGTACAACGCTCACATGGCTAACAATGCGTCTGAACTGGATAGGCTACGCAGCCTGGTGAGGGAGCTCGAGGAGAGGGAGGTGAAGTTCGAAGGCGAGCTGTTAGAGTACTATGGCCTCAAGGAGCAAGAGACTAACATCACTGAGCTGCAAAAGCAGCTCAAGATCAAGACAACGGAGATAGACATGCTACACATCACCATCAACTCACTGCAACCAGAACGGAAGAATCTGCAGAACGATGTTGCGTGCGGCGCGGCAACCAAGAAAGAGCTAGAAGCAGCGAGGAACAAGATTAAGGAGCTGCAGCGCCAGATACAGATGGAGGCGCACCAGACAAAAGGTCAGCTGATGCTGCTGAAGCAACAGGTGATAGGGTTGAAGTCCAAGGAGGAGGAGGTGGCCAAGAAGGATGCAGAGGTTGAGAGGAAGCTGAAGAAGCTCAAAGAGTTGGAGGTGGAGGTAGTTGAGTTGAGGAGGAAGAACAAGGAGCTGTTGTACGAGAAGAGGGATCTCATCGTGAAGTTGGATGCAGCAGAAGGCAAAATAACAGAGGTATAGTAGTATTGTACTACTTTTGTTACACGCTAGTACCCTCCTTATGCGCAGCAGCCCTCGGATCGGATCAGAGTTGGTAAGATACGGCACGTGCGTACGTGATATCAAGAACGAAGTAGATGAATCTCATAAAGAGAACGAAATAACGGCGAGGAAGTAACCACAACGAGAGAGAAAATTTGGGCGAAGCCGACGGCAAATTCTTTAAGCACGACCTCAAAATAGTACAAGGAATTGTCACTCTCTCACAACTATCTCGAACCTTCTATTCTTTGGATGAGTTCCTCTTGCCTGGCTTGCTTCTTGCTTGCTAGGGTTCTTATGGTGACCCCTCATAGGTTTATATAATCCTCCTCCAAAGTGAAGTAAGAATCATACTCTAAAGAGAAGTAAGAGTCATAATCCTATTATAATTCATCTAGCTTTTCTTGTAGAACACATCTCCAAGTCCTAGTAGATTAGGATATGAGTCACCATACTCAACAATCTCCTCCTTGCCTCTTATCCGTTGAAGTCACCGTGCTCCTCCAAGAACTTGTTGCAAGTCGGCTCCATCTTTTTTGTTTTTTGTTTTTTTTGTTTTTGTTTTTCCTCCCACCTTTGGAGTGCCCCACCACAGAGCTCATGCACATCACCGTAGTGTGTCTCGGTGTTCAGGCTAGCCTACCTGGACCCTCCACCTGAGAGCACTTTTGTTGTGTAGTTAAATACACCTCTTGTTCCTACAGCCTTCCGTGCCATAGGTTTATACCGCCTCCGAGCTCCCCTTGCTTGTCGGTACAGCGTGGTTGGCCCCACCACGTCTTCCTTCTGGCAGCATCTCGCACCTTCGCCTCTACGACTGCTAGAGTTTGCAATCATCATTGCAGTTCCGCACATAACTGCAGATGAGATCTGATCACCTACCGCTGACAACAAGGTTTCCTTCCCTTGGCCAAGATATTTATCAAACCTCCCATAGGTTGTCCTTTCTTTTGGTTTACCTATCAATTGGTATCCTTCATTACTTCATATACCTTTCATGATTACATGCCCTTTACAAGTAACTCGCATGACAACATCTTGAAGTAATACCTCACAACCTTCAAGTTCAAGCGGTCTCATATATTAATTAGATTCTTTTTTAAGCTGGGAACATACCGAACTCCTGCTAATGTGTGATGTGCTTCATCATATATCTCTAATGTAACCGTTCCCACCTTAGTAATTACATATTCCTTGCAATCCGCCAAGTGAATAGTTCCATCCGTCGGGCATAGAGATCATTCGTCAAACATCTTCCTCGCCGAACATGTGTGGAAGCAATAACATGAATCTAATATCCATCCATGAGAAGTACCTGATTTATTGACGACTAGTACATCCGAATCATCTTTCGCTACTGCCACTAAGCATGCACCCTTCATTTGCTTCAAATTTGGACAGGCTTTTATCATATGACCTTCATCGTCACATAGATAGCATACATGTGTGCCCTTGTTTTTGACACCCTTCTTCCAGTGATTATTGCTTTTGCCTACAAACGGCAGCCAATGTTTGATCACCCGAGGATGAAGAATCTGATGGCTTCTTCAAGGACTCTGCTTCCCATAGATATGCAATTGCCTCATTGAAGTTGAGTGTGTTTTTCTCGACAAGAATATTCATCACCAGTTGCTCTCATGGTGGTGGTAGAGATGATGCCAGTATAATGACTTTAGTCGTTCTCCTCGATTTTCTCATCCACACTAATTAGTTACGTGACAAACTTATTGAAGACATTGAGATGATCAACCAACCGTGTCTTCCTCCATGCGCAACCTATAGAGTTGCCGCTTCAACATCCACCGATTTGTCAGTGATTTTGCCATATGCAATTTTTCTAAGTTACTCTATAATTTATTCAACGAATTCTCCTTGATCATCGAGTACTTTACCTCCTCGGAGAGATAGCTGAATTGTACTAACAACCTTCCGCTCCATTACGTTCCAGTCTTCATCGGATGTCTTTTCTGGTCTGTCCCCTTCAAGAGCATCGATTAACCCTTGTCACACATGCATTGCCACACTAAAATTTCATCCACCGTCAAATTTCTCTACTAGATTCCACATCGTTGACATTGATCTTGATCTTGTGCCACTTGACGTTTTGCCGACCTTCTCACAAATAAGATTAATCCAGCCTTGGCTCTGATACCACTTGTTACACTCTGATACCCCTCCTTATGCGTAGCAAGCCCCGAATCAGATCAGAGTTTGTGAGATACGGCACATGCGTACACGATATCAAGAACAAAGTAGATGAATCTCGTAGAAAACTGAAATAACAGCCATGAAACAACCACAATGATATAGAGATTTCGCAAAGCTGGCCACAAATTCCTTAAGCACGACCTTAAAAGAGTACAAAGGATTGTTGCTCTCTCACAACTCTCTTGAACCTTTTACAACCATCGGATCCTTATCCTATACAAGAATCTAGTGCTAAAGTACAACCTAGCATCTAATCCTCCCGTGAGCCCTCTACTTTAGATAGTTCCTCTTGCTTGGCTTGCTTCTTGCTTACTTGGGTTCCTAGGGCCATTCCTCATGGGTTTATATAGTCCTTCTAGTCCTTTTTCAAAATGAAGTAGGAATCCTACTCTAAAGAGAAGTAGGAGTCCTAATACTATTGGGATTCATCTAGCTTTACTTGTAGCAAATCTCTACAAGTCCTAGTAGATTAGGATATGAATCATCATACTCAACACTTTTTTGAAAAGAAATTATTATTGTTACTCTGCAAAACTAGTAATGCTTTGTATTTACATGACATAATTTAGAGCAGCAGTTCTTTTTAACCTAACCAGTTTTCATGGTCCTCCAGGATCCTAGTTTCTGTGGTAGACTGGCAGCAGTTCTGTTACATTAGTAGCGTTTGTCTTTATTTGTGCAGGCCTATCCTCTTTGCTTGTCTCTAGTTGACAATTAGGATTTGCTTTTACTTTTGTTTTAACTTGGAAAAGGTAGCACCAAATGATATGCTTCTGTTTTCCTTTTGCTTTTTCCGTAGAAATTAATCAAAATAAGTTTGATGAGCAGAACTGTAAATTTTGACTTTTTCTTGCACATGATTATTGGGGTATCATTCTCAGCTGGGCAAGAAATTGCACAGCCTAGTATCAGTATTATTACAAATTCCTTGCCTGTTCAATAGAACATGCAGTCAGCTCAGGGGTTCACTAGATTTAGAGTTAGCCTTATATTTCAAGACCACGTCAGAATTCCAGATTCTCTGCAAAGGAAGAATTCTACCTAGTGGTACTAATGACATAGCATGTCGTCATGCAGAGTGATGTAGTTGCCCATGCAAGAGAGGAGATCAACAAGCTGAGGCATGCAAATGAGGACCTCACAAAGCAAGTGGAAGGCCTACAGATGAATAGATTCAGTGAAGTAGAAGAGCTTGTTTACCTGCGGTGGGTCAATGCTTGTCTGAGATATGAGCTCCGCAACTACCAGACACCATCCGGGAAAATCTCTGCCCGTGACCTCAACAGGACGCTGAGCCCAAAGTCACAGGAAAGGGCCAAACAGCTAATGTTGGAATATGCAGGATCTGAACGAGGTCAGGGTGACACTGACCTTGAAAGTGCTTCATCTGCACCTTCTTCCCCCAGAAGTGAAGACTTCGACAGTGTTTCAATTGACAGTTCTTCCAGCAGATACAGCTTCCTAGGCAAAAGGCCTAATCTGATGCAAAAGCTCAAGAAGTGGGGAAGGAGCAAGGATGGCAGCAGCAATTTAGCATCTCCGACACGGTCCCTGAGTAGTGGCTCCCCAAAGAGGCTCAGTAGCAGCCAGAAACCAAAGGGCCCCTTGGAAACCCTCATGCTCAGAAATGCTGGAGATGGCATGGCCATTACAACATTTGGAAATAAGGAACAAGATCCCAATGATATTTTGGATGAGGCCAATGTTGTGTCCTCATTCCATTTGATGTCAAAGACTGTCGAAGGTTTTGCTCATGAGAAGTATCCCGCTTACAAAGACCGGCATAAGCTTGCGACAGAACGGGAGAACACAATAAAAGAGAAGGCCGAGCAAGCAAGAGCACAAAGGTTTGGTGGTGGCCATAGTTCAGGTCTTGTTTCCTCTCCAAAAGTTGCACTCCCCCCAAGACTTGCTCAAATAAAGGAGAAGGTCCCTGCAGCTAACGCTGAATCCAGTGAGCAATCTAGTGATAACCAGAACAACACCCTGGTGGTGACCCAGTTGAAGCTTGCCAATATTGAGAAGAGAGCTCCAAGAGTCCCCCGTCCACCTCCCACACCATCAGCCGTTGCTTCAGGAGCTACCAATACTGCAAGTGGGGTGCCGCCGCTGCCACAACCACCAGGTGTACCTCCGCCTCCACCACCTCCTAGGAAACCTGGTGGCCCACCACCACCGCCGCCGCCTCCCGGTTCTCTATCCAGGAGCATTGCTGGTGGTGACAAGGTACACCGTGCTCCAGAGGTCGTGGAGTTCTATCAAAGTCTCATGAAGCGTGAAGCCAAGAAGGACACGGCTTCTCTGGGATCAACAACATCAAGTGTTTCTGATGTCAAAAGCAACATGATAGGAGAGATTGAGAACAGATCAACATTCCTCTTAGCTGTAAGTATCTTCTGCTGGTCTACCTTGCATAAAAATCCTGCCAAATCCATGTAATCCATTATTAATTCAGGTCATTATAATTGGTAGGCAAAAGCTTAATGTAAGAAATGACCAATGTTTTCAAAAAACTTGGAATGCTTCAGGTCAAAGCTGATGTGGAGACACAAGGAGAATTTGTTGAGTCTCTAGCAAATGGGGTCCGAGCAGCAAGTTTCGTAAATATTGATGATGTTATTGCATTTGTAAATTGGCTGGATGAGGAGTTATCCTTCTTGGTAAGACCCCGCTAATTTCTCCATACAACACACGACAGAGTAGTAGGATATAGGTATTGCACTTAGGCTACATATGATCTACTACTAAAAATATCAACAAAAATTTTTAGGTTGATGAGCGAGCAGTGCTGAAGCATTTTGATTGGCCAGAGAGCAAAACTGATGCATTAAGAGAGGCGACCTTTGAGTACCAAGACCTGCTAAAATTAGAGAACAAGGTTTCATCCTTTACTGATGATCCAAAACTTCCATGTGAAGAAGCTCTCAAGAAGATGTATTCGTTACTTGGAAAGTAAGTACCTCCTCTGAACTAGTATTCTCCCCAATTGCATAGTCCTTCAGAGTGAATCAAGAAATACTTTTCCAAGTCCAAAACAGTTGTGATAAACATAAGTTTACCCAGCATTACTGTTTTAATGGACTAACTAGTGTCATACCTATGAAAGAGTGGAGCAGACTGTTTATGCACTTCTCCGTACAAGAGACATGGCCATCTCACGCTACAGGGAGTACGGAATACCAGTTGATTGGCTGTCTGATTCTGGAGTAGTTGGCAAGGTGTGCATCTCTAGCCTATATCTATTGTAACATGATTAGCAACTTATGTTGGCATTCTTACGTTAAAAAAGCATACATTTTTAATTCCTTATAAAGATGTACATGTTTCTATTCAGACCATGGATCAAATCTAAATCCAAATTTCTTTTGATATGTTGGGTGTAGATCAAATTGGCATCTGTTCAGCTGGCAAAGAAGTATATGAAGAGGGTTGCCTCAGAGCTTGATGTATTGCAAGGCACTGAGAAAGAGCCCAATAGAGAGTTCTTGCTTCTCCAGGGTGTCAGATTTGCTTTCCGAGTTCATCAAGTATAGAATACCTCGACTTTATATATGAAACTGAGTAATTTTACAGGTAATTTGGAGATTCCAAATAAAAAAACTCACTGTTCACCATTCTACAGTTTGCTGGAGGCTTCGATGTGGAAAGTATGAAGGCTTTTGAAGAGCTAAGAAGCAAGATGACTACACAGACATCCGCTCCACAGATATCTGATGCATAACTCGGACTCAGGATTCCGGACTTGTCTGGTCTATTTGTTCAGAAGGCGTGATTAGTTGGCTAGCTAAATTGTATAAAATAGAACTGTACATTCCAATGTTGTCTCAATCAAGTTGTATATGCCAAGAAGTGACTAAAAGTCTACAGGTTCTGATTATACGTATACCAGTTTTAGTAAAAGTTTCAAGTTCGTTTCTGTGCATTTACAGGTAGTAAACAGGCAGTTTGTAAAACAATGAATCGCAGTATGAGATACCTAGTTTTGCTACTACTAGTTTAGTAATCTGTTACAATGGGGATTTCTGCTCCAGAGGAACCTTATCAGACTTGAACACAATTCGGCTTGCTCCCCAGGACGGACAATTCTAGAATAGGCGAATAGCAGATGTAATGTAGAAAAATCCGAAGAAATTTATATTGAAGAAAAGGATGTTACTTGGCACTGGTCCGTAGAACAGTAGAAGCACAACGTGGTGAGATACTGCAGGGTTGAACCACCGGAGAGACCCTGCAAACAACGGATAGACCAGCCAAAGCAGATTCCTAGCCTCGGCTTGCATCGACGATCAAAACGACGGCGGCGAGTGGGAAATCAGTTGGTGCAGCCGCCGGCCGGGAAACCTGACCGGCGACAGACGGCGGCGGTGTGGACGGGGTTGGCGATGGGCTTCATGGCCGGCGCCGGGTGGTGGGTGCGGGCCCGAGGAGCCAGCGACTGAGTGGAAGGGGAGAAGCGGACTAGGCGGACTACTTCCTACAGCTTTGTTTGCACTGCGAGGGGTCACGGGAGTTTGATTTTGTGTGTCAATCCCTTCGTTGGCACACGGTGACTCGGCGAGGGATTACGTTATAGCTCTTAAAATATCTTAACCCCTGCTGTGTTACGTTATAGCTCTTAAAATATCTTTACCCCCTTAAAATATCTTAATCCTCGTGCAGTGGGATGATGTTATTTCTCTCGGCCTCTCTAATCTCTCCCAAATTTATTATCGAGGTGTATCAACATATGAACCCAATCTAATAGGAAAAAGTCTCATCCCGCTTTCTCCCGTGACTCATAAAAGCATCAATGCTTCCACTTCTTCCGCAACCATCCAAACCTGTGCCACTCCACTTCTTCTTCACATGCACATACCGAAATTCATCGTCGTGCCACCCTTCTTGTCTCGCGCGCGACTAGCCACATGCGTCCGTCCGGCATTCGCTTCGTGCCTTAGAGATCATGAGCCCCTCCGGCACACAATCCGCGGGTTGCAACGGCGGTGTGCACAAATATGAGGGATCTGACAGTGTGAGGAGGAGATGGCACGGAAAGGTAGCGCCAACAACAGGAGGAGGTACGGGGAGGTGGCGTCGGGGAAGGGAAAGGTACCGGGAGGCAAGGGAGGAGAGTAGGAGGCGGTACCTTGCAGGAGAAGCGACGGTGCCAGGGAAGGGAGGGGAGACAGCGATGACGCACTAGGAAGAGGCAGAGACTTGGGTTCAAGGTGGAAGAAGGTTGCCATCGACGTGTAGCCCTCTTTCATGTCAGCCAATAATAGCTGGAAATAGGCAGCGCGTCGGGGAGGAAAGCCGACATCAACTTCAACTCTGAAAGGTAAATAATCTATTAGCTCAAATTTTTAATTTCCGGGTAGTAGTAGGTGATACAATAGGTGGGGTTAATATTTCTATTTATATATGTGTGAAAGAAAATTGATATTTATTATGCGGTTTAGGATCATGTGTGCTGATATGTATCACTCTTGTCGATGGTTTAATATCGATCTTATGAATGGATGCTGGGGGCTCTCCTAGAGTGAAACCACACAGAAAAGGACATGGGAATTTTATACAGGTTCAGGCCTTCTCCTGAGAGAATAATAACTCTACTCATGTGTTGTATTGATTGTGTTTACAAGAAAGAAGTCATTGAAGAATACAACTAATGACTCCAGTTTGTTTTGTTGTTTGATCGCCTGATCCTCTGTCCTCTATCTGTCCACTGAATTTACTCCTCATATAGCGCATGAAGGGGTGGCAATTGTCCACGACGAGTGGTGTCTTGCCGTTTGATGCAATACGCACGTTTAAGGGTAGTTATTGTCATAGACGTATCCTCCCACGTCACCTTGCGGTTATATCAGAAACAGAGATTTAATACATACAGTTATCTTAAAAAATAACGACACATATTAACTACTGCGTGTATTAAACATAACGCACAAAAGTCTCTAGTCTATTGGGCCCACATACATGTAAGCTTTATCGATCATAGAGTGGTCATAGATGATCTGATCATAGTAAGACCATGAGGTGATCGTAGTAAAACATACGATCAATAGGTAGGGCTCAACGCCGGCGGGGGAGGTCACAACAGTGGCCCTAGATAGGAAAAATAGAACCAAGCAAGGGAGGTGATCTGATGGGTGGTGGTGGCGTGGCTCGAGGTGGTTGGTGGCGGTCAGGCGGCGGTGCATGACAGCCTAGATGGGGGAAGAAACAAGACGGTGGCGCTGGAGAGGGAGGGGAGGAAAACGGGGGTTCGCACGGGCGAGAGGGAGGTGAGGGGAACTCACCGGGGTGGTCGATAGTGGCGGGGAGGAGCCAAGGCGGGTCGGCACCGTGAGCCATGGGCGGCACGACGAGGTCAATGGGGAGGCAGTGACCTAGGGGGAGACAACCCGATTTAATAGTAGGGAAAGATTTGGGAAGGTGAGGGAATGCTTCGAGTGAGAGGAATCGAGGGGGAGCTCACTAGGGATAAATGGCGACGGCGACAGGGCCTTTCGACCGAAATCAGGGAAGAAGACAGCGACATGGCGACCACAATCGGTTGAGAGGATGAAAACCACAACCGGTCACCTCCGCGCTCCCCGTTGCCCGTCAGGCAGTGCCGTGCTGTCTCTCTCCTCTCTCGTCGTACCGCTCTACATCCCTAGCTCCAGTCAAGGCGACACAGGTGGTTGGAGTGGATGCCGGAGGTGGCGGCTGTTGTTGGGGTGAAACCGAGGCCGGAGGCGGCACAGGCAGTGCGGGTGGTGTGGGAGGTGGCGCGGAGGGGCGAGCGGCGCGTGGAGGGGAGCAGGAGCGGAGGGGGCAGCGCGAGCGGGAGCGGAGTGGCGTAAAGGAGCGGCGTGGCAGGGGCTGGGGGAGGTCGGGGCATGAAGAAAGAGGAAAAGAAAGAGTGAGTGAGAAGGAAGAATGATAAGATGGACATTTTGACATTTTTTTAGTGGTTAACAACGGCCGGATGTAACGACGCTAACGGGAGTGACAAAAAAGGGACGAAAGTTGAGAATCGATGGCGATGAAGGGAAGAGCAATTCCACGATGGCATTTTAGGGATGCAAACATTTCATTGCTTGTTTATAAATGTTATTTTGTTATCTCTAATGAGGATTTATATTGATCTCCTCTCTTACATGGTAGACCCGCTCCTGCCATCACCGACACCCAACTTCATGTGTTGCCGCCATAGCTGAGGAGAAGACAAGGAAGAAGAAGAAAGCGAGCGAGAAGAAGGCCCTGCTTTGAGATTGGTAACGCCACACGTTACTTTTGTATAGGAGGTGCTACATAAGTTATGGCACCCGTGCTGTACAGTTAGGTTACGTATTTGACATGTCAACAAAATTTGGAAGTATTCGAGACATTCATCGGTTTTATGTCCGGCCTATTCTTTTGACAGAGTATGTGATGTGTTATTTGACGTTAGTTTTAAAATAGCGTAGACGCTTTAGTTAACACTAAAGGAAGGGAAACACATAAAAATGAAATGTTCCAAGTTTCAAAAGAAGAATGATCGAATTTGCTGATGAAACATACTGATCCGTCGTAAAGGGCGTGTTTGGTCTGTGGCCCTAGGTAGACATTCTAAAATTTTAGCAATATCAAAATCTAGATAAAAATGATGTTTGGATCGTAGCCATTTCAATTCGTAGGCAATGCCAAAATTGAGGTACAAATTGATATATTTGGATTGCAACCATACCAAAATTGTAAGATGACATATGGGTCCCATATGGCACCAATGTTTTGCCTCGTCAAAAAATATTTAACATTAGTCTAGTTTTTTTTATCTTGTCGAAAGTACAACAATTTAAATAGATTAATAATCGGATACTCAGTTCATAAAATATTATTATTTGAAGCGTTCTAATCAAACAAATACCTCATTTAATGCACCAACCACAACTTGCCACATTGCTTTGCATGGGCACAGAGAGCTGCCAATTTTGGGACGAGCGATTTGGCCGCCCAAGGTTTACCTTGGAAACAGACTAGAGAGACAAGGACACTATCGAATTATTCAAAGAGCAAGTCAAAATTTGGTATCAAACCAAATAACAGCCAAAATGTAAAGATAATACCAAAATTTAGTAGGATTGAGCTCGGCACCGAACCAAACACGCCCAAAGAATTTTAACATTCGTCTAGTCGGAGGCAAGCCCACCGCAACTCAGCCAGTGCGGCCCACTCAGAAGCGTCGCCGCGCAGCCACCCATGGCCAGTCACCGTCTCCCCGGCCGCCCGGCGAAACCCTTCACTGCTCATCAATTGAATGACTTGGACCACCGGAGTGCCGGCTGCCGCTATGGAGTATGGAACCGCCCATCGCAAAACGGCTTGATTTCGCCCACAGACTCGCGTGGGCACACGACAAAACTTGCCGCTGCCCACCTGCTGTGACTCGTGACCTCTGCCACGTACCTGCTCGATCGCCATCTCAAAGACTCGAACCGTCGCTCATCGCACACGTGCCACCAGATGCCACCGCTCAAGCAGGCATCTCCTGCACCTGCAGTAGCCAGTAGGGAAAAAAAAAGAGAGGAAAAAACCGATCCGAAGAACAAGGCGAAAAAGGACGCAGAGGCGGAAGACCTAGCGTCCGGTCATCGCCCCGCACACGTCGCGCATGCATGCACGGGCACGGCGCCCCGACACGTGCCGGCGCGCGCACGTCCCTCTCCGCGCCTTTAACTCGTCCCCGCCATTTCCCAGCTGCCATCCTAGCTCCTCCGCCCCCTTCAGATCCACGCGAGCGAGCATGGCAGATCGGGAGCAGCACGTCCACGGCGAGGGCGTCGTCCCGGCCCGCCTCGCGCGCCCGGGGTACTCGCCCGCGGACTCGTCGACCCTCATCCGGCGGGTGCAGACCCACGCGCCCAACTCCGCCCAGGTCGTCGGCTTCCTCACGCTAGCCGTCTCCGGCGCCGCCCTCCTCCTCCTCGCCGGACTCACGCTCACCGGCGCCGTAGTCGCGCTCATCTTCCTCGGGCCCCTCGCGCTGCTCACAAGCCCCGTCTGGGTGCCCGTCGCCATCGCGCTCTTCGTCGTCGTCGCGGCCGTGCTCTCCACCTGCGGTTTCATCGTCGCCGCGCTCGCCGGGGGCACGTGGATGTACCGGTACTTCACGGGGAGGCACCCAGTCGGCGCCGACCGAGTGGACTACGCGCGCAGCCGGATCGTCGACACGGCCAGCCATGTCAAGGACTACGCGCGCGAGTACGGCGGGTACCTGCACAATCGGGCCAAGGACGCCGCACCCGGCGCGTAGGCACCACGTACGGTGCATGTTGCAGCTAGATCGTTCTCTCTTCTTTTTTGCTCGTCTTCGGTGTATTTTACTGCTGTTGTTAATTTCTCCCCCCTTTTTTTTACGTAGAGTACTTTATTTTCGTCTTTCCCGTCCTGTATTTAGTTGGATCATAAGACGTCGCACCAGGCTGAATTGATCGTAAGTTCGTCATTTGGCCTGATTCCCGCAGTGACGTTATGTCCTAATGCTTCTCATGCCAGGTTTACATCAGGGTTTTTGGTTAAATTTGAATTCAAACAGCCCAAAAAATGAATTGAAAAATATCTAAATTTTATGGCCGGTTCAAAAGTATACAGGCCCTACGGGGCCGGTAACCAAAACCCTGGTTTACACTCGTAAACTTTGCGTGTGATTCTAGGAAATTCTCGTCCTTGTAACATCATGTACAGAGATCAGGAAAACAATCTCGTGCCTCTACAGTACACATCCGTGAGCCATACATATGCACCGTGCGTACGTAATCTCGTCTGCCAGATCTCAAGCTGTTTGACGATAGAGCTTATCTTAACGAAGCCAGAAATTCGCTGTCGGAAAATCTCTTGTGAATTACGCTGGTAATTTTTCTTAGCGGAGCTAATATCAATTTATTCCAGGGTGATGATTACCAAAGTCCCATATGCCCGTATTAGGCCACTTATGCCTATATTGGGCTGCAGTAGCGTATCCATCCAGAGTAGTAGCGTATCCAGAGCAAAATTGACCGGGTGTTACCGAATAAAACTGTAACGTATCCAGAGCAAAATTGATCAGTATTCGATCTTTCACAAAACAAAGACAGAAGAGGTTGTAAGAGACATTCAATGCGAAGGAGAGGAACGTGTCAAGAAGACCTTTCAACTGGGTTATTCTATTCCACTCCTAGATAGAGAAAAAACTAAAGAAGAATACTTAATAATACGTCAAAATATTTATACAAAATACTTATCCCGAGCACACGCAAGGGGACCGTAGACAGCCAAGTGAAATCCAAACCACCCAAGTGAAATTCAATCCACGAAATAATTTGATACTCCTCTAATTTCACGGCAAAGTGGTAAAGGGAATTGATTCAATACGGATGGGATCATGAATAGTCATTGGTTTAGTTTAGTCCTAAGTATTCTTTTCCTATCAACCAACTTTTCATAATAGATTCCTCATAATAAAATATGATGATTCTATGCCAACACATGTATGTGGAGTAAATGAGTATAAACTACATGGTATACATCTATGTGTACATAGATTTTAATAAACTAAAACAACACCTCTAAAACTTCACTTGGATCCTCTGGATAGACTTCGATCCGCCTGTTAGGCTGTGATGGGCTTCCTTTGTAGAGGTATGATGCCTAGATGGGCTATAGGCTCCTCTCTAAAAAAAGGGTTGTAGGCTCACTTGTGCTGGACAGGTAAGCCCCCCAGTAGTAGCGAGGAGCAGTGATTGGGCCTAATAATTGTCGGATCCGGATTTTCTAATCCAGAATCCTCTGTGAACACACTGTGCTATTCCCTGGATCAGTAGATAGCACTCACAGATACATTGCTGAACCATTTCATACATGACGTAGAACCATATAATTCATTAATTAACACAAAAGAGTTCACATAGACCGCGTCGGTCGGGTTTACAATACGGGCCTAATGCATCAAATCGATTACATTACAAAAGACAGTGATAGCTATAGCGGAAGCAAAAGGGTGAGAGCTCATCTCTGCACAGGCAAGCGATTGGGGAAACCCGTGTGCGCCCGATATTACCCAAAGACTCAGATAATATAGGATACACGCAAGCACCAACGGAGTCAGCTGGACTGAGGCGAGACCTAGACTATAGAACCTAGACTATTCTTCATCGACTCCATGCCCATGGACTTCTGGTTCCTCGTAGTAGGCGTAGTTTCCTTCATCTGCGTTGTCTGAAGGGTTTAGGGGAGAGCGAGAATGAGCACAACTTCCGTGCTCGCGAGCCAACACACAATGCAATAATATACATGCAAAGCTTAACAAGGATGGCTCGGGTTATTTTATTTGCTAAAGCAATGTTTTCAATTATCATAACTACAAATTCCTATCACTTAGCATTTTAACAAATTGTATTTGGTTAAAGAAAATAATTGTGCAATATTTATATCAGCAGAGGTTCCCTTCACCTTCATGCTTATTTTGATTGTTGTTACATCCACCACTAAACAACACTGGGTAAGGAGACCCAGGAAAAACAATCTCAGGGCTAGGTGAGCCCGCCACAATTTTTTTATACCACCCAACAAGGTTTTAAAATAGAACTAACTCAAGTTAAGTTCACATGTCCGCTTGACCGCAGTACTACTGCTTAAAACAGCTTTATAACTCGCAGAGATTGTACACTTTACCCACAATTAACTCGTTGCCTTACACGATTCTCGTAGTCGTGTAGTCGAGAGGTTGTCACAATAATTTTTCTAAATATCTCGCCCCTTCCGTCATTTCACCCGTATGAGGTTACGCCCATACGTTGCACGAGATGCTCACTCTGGATCGGCGAGCGTGGCTACACCTCGATCGCGAACTTCACCCTTGACTCCTGTCCCATCAAGCCCGACATACCTGCAGGTGGTGCCCCCTTTACCCCCAGTGAGATGACTTTCGGATTTGATAAATTTACTAAGTCAAGTCGCAGTTTATTGCAGACTTGTGGCAAGATTAAGTCCTTAGGGTTGTCTGGACGGCTCAACCACATTCCCGCCATTCTCGTGTTCGTCCGCACCCACCGACTTCCTCACGCTGCCCTCCGCGCCGCCTCCTCCTCCTCGCCGACCACGCCACCGGCGCCAGAGTCGCGCCATCTTCCTCGCCCCCTCGCCGCTCACAAGCCCCGCCTCGTGCCCGCCGCCATCGCTCTTCGCCGCCGCCGCGGCCGTGTTTCCACTGCGGTTTCATCGTCGCCGCCGCCGGGGCACGGGATGTACCGGATTCACGGGAGGCACCCGGCCGGCGCCGACCGAGTGGACTACGCTACAATGATCGCCGACACGGCCACCATGTCAAGGACTACGCGCGAGCAATACGCGGTACCGCACAATCGGCCAAGGACGCCGCACCCGCGCGTAGGCACCACGCACGTGCATGTTGCGGCTAGATCGTTCTCTCTTCTTTTTGCTCGCCTTCGTGTATTTTATCGCTGTTGTTAATTTCTCCCTTTTTTACGTAGAGTACTTTATTTTCGTCTTTCCGCCTCAGATTTAGTTGGATCATAAGACGCCGCACAGCCGAATTGATCGTAATTTCGCTATTTGGCCCGATTCCCGCAGCGACGTTATGTCCTAATGCTTCTCATGCCAGTTTACATCGTGGTTTTGGTTAAATTTGAATTCAAATTGCCACAAAAATGAATTGAAAAATATCTAAATTTTATGGCCGGTTCAAAAGTATACAGGCCCTAGGGGCCGGTACATTCGTAAACTTTGCGTGTGATTCTAGGAAATTCATGTGACATCGAAATCCGACGCAGCCTTGTAACATCATGTACAGAGATCAGGAAAACAATCTCGTGCCTCTACAGTACACATCCGTGAGCCACACATATGCACCGTGCGTACGTAATCTCGTCTGCTAGATCTCAAGCTGTTTGACGATAGAGCTTATCTTAACGAACTCCAGAAATTCGCTGTCGGAAAGTCTCTTGTGAATTTCGCTGGCAATTTTTCTTAGCGGAGCTAGCTAATATCAATTTATTCAAGGGTGATGATTACCAAAGTCCCATATGCCCGTATTAGGCCACTTATGCCTATATTGGGCTGCAGTAGCGTATTCAGACACTACTACAGAACAGACCTTTGGTCGAACTGCCAAATGGGCAATAGTCTCGGAGAAAATTGCGTCCGGGACCAAAAATATCTTTAGTCCCGGTTGGTAACACCAACCGACTAAAAGTCCCCGCCCAACGGCTCGTAGCGTGCTTTTGCAGAGGACTTTTAGTCGGTTGGTGTTACCAACCGACTAAATGTCAACCTTTAGTCCAGTTGGTACTACAATCCGACTAAGATTTAGTCCCGATTGTAGTACCAACCGGGACTAAAGGTTGACATTTAGTCCCGTTGGTAACACCAACCGACTAAATGTCCTTCTATTTAAACTCTGCTTTGCTGCTTCGTCACAGAGCGGGAACGCCGTGGTCGCCGCCGACACGCCGCCGCTGCATTGCCACCACCGCCGAGCCGTTCATTCACTCAACCGTATTCACCGGCGTGTTCGCGTAAGCTCCTCGATGCTAACCCCGCGTCCATTTGACATCTACCGACTGCATAGCCCATTTTTCTTTTATTTTCGATTTTTGAATAGTACAGTAGATTTGTGATTTTTGTATAATTAAATCTAGAGCTCCAAAAATTCTGAAAGTTTTTGTGTATGCTCTCTGACATGTATACTATCTATGAAAATATGAAATGTGAAATTTGAATAATTTTTATATGTTATAAAATTGCCAATTAATTCATAAATGGAACTTTCATGATTTTTGTAGGCCACAATAAATTTCCAAAAATCATGAAATTTGTTTTTCCACTAAGTTACACTGTGAACAGTCCATATAAAAATTTTGAGGCTATTTGGACAAAGTTGAATTTATACCTATTTTATGCTTATTTATTTAATTATTATTCCATGAATTTTGTAGGCTAAATTAATGATCCAAAATTTGAAAATTGTTTTGCCATGACACATGATGGTGTTCCATGGCATGTTACTCAATTAGTTCATTAGAGAAATAGAGAATTTTGGTGTATTTTTTAATTTCATTTGTTTACAAAATGAAATTTAATTATGTGATATGTCATATAATGCGACGATGACACGCCATTGGATGTACAATGCCGATCGCGCCCAAAGAGTTCATTGATGGTGTGCATTATTTCTTAAGAGTGGCCGAGGCAAACAAGCGGGATGGTTTCATGTGTTGTCCATGTGCCTGTGTAAGAATTTGAAGGAATATTCTAGCTCAAGGAGTCTTCACTCACACTTGTTGAAGTCGGGTTTCATGCCAAACTATATTTGTTGGACCAAGCACGGAGAAACCGGGTTATAATGGAAGAAGGTGAAGAAGAACAATTGGACCCGACGACATTATTGTTCAATACGGTGACTTCGATGATACCGCAATGGGCTAAATCAAGAAGAGGCAAAGGTAAGACACACTCTCAAGATGATGCTCTTGGTGATGTCATTCGTGATGCACAAAGAGATTGCGAAAGTGAAAAGGAGAAGGCTAAGTTTGACCGCATGCTAGACGATCACAAGAAATTACTATACCCGTCCGCCAAGATGGGCAAAAAGTTGGGTACAACATCGAGTTGCTACAATGGAAGGCAGAATGGTGTATCCGACAAGGCATTTGGGCAATTATCAAGATCCAAAAAGATGCTTCAAGCCTAACGACTACCGCCACTACGCACGGCAAAACAGTCGCTCGCCTTTGGGATTAGAAATCCGTAAGATACATGCATGTCGTAATGATCGCATCTCGTATCATGGCAAGGACTACGAATTTGGATGAATGCCCCGTATGCAAAGCGCCGCGATATAAGATCAAAGCGAGATGACCCGCGATGTTGAGGGCGAAGAACGCCCCAGAAGAAAATCCTCGCCAAGGTTATGTGGTATGCTCCTATAATACCAC
This sequence comes from Ampelocalamus luodianensis, assembly GCA_036346255.1. Classification (NCBI taxonomy): domain Eukaryota; kingdom Viridiplantae; phylum Streptophyta; class Magnoliopsida; order Poales; family Poaceae; genus Ampelocalamus; species Ampelocalamus luodianensis. The sequence continues at coordinate 1,660,512 of CM070626.1, forward strand.
GCTCAAACGTCTGTTCGAAACAAGGACCATGCAAAGTTGTTGCGATGGCACAAAGAAGACCGTAAGGTAGACAACATGTTGAGACACCTGCGATGGGTCCCGGTGGAGAGCAATAGATGAGAATTCCTGAGTTTGCAGATGACGCAAGAAACCTAAGGTTCGCTTTAAGTACGGATGGTATGAATCCTTTTGGGGACCGAGCACTAGTCATAGCACTTGGCCTGTTACTCTATGTATCTACAACCTTCCTCCATGGTTATGCATGAAGCGGAAGTTCATTATGATGCCGGTGCTCATCCAAGGCCCGAGGCAACTCGGCAACGACATCGATGTCTACCGAGGCCATTAGTTGAGGAACTCCGCTTTATGGAGCAAACCAGTGTACGTGTGTGGGATGAGTACAAACAGAACACTTCGACTGCGAGCATTGTTGTTCGAATAATCAATGATTGGCCCGCTCTAAGTAATCTTTCAGACGGACAAACAAGGGATACAATGCATGCACACAATCGCTTTGATGACATTGATGATATATTTGAAAAAATGTCGAAGGTCGTGTACCTTGGCCATCGCCGCTTTCTTCCTATGAATCACCAACTAAGAAAGAAAGGCAAGCATTTTAAAGGTAAGGCGCACCACCGAACCAAGCCTCGCAACCGAATCGGGAGGATGTACTTGATATGGTCAAGGATGTGCAAGTAGTCTTTGAAAGGGACAAGGCAATGAACCTGTTCCAAAAGATGCTAAGGGACACGCACCCATGTGGAAGAAGAAGTCCATATTTTGGGAGCTACCCTATTGGCAAGTCCTAGAGGTCCGCAACGCGATCGACGTGATGCACCCGACAAAGAATCTTTGTGTGAACTCGCTAGATTCATGGATGTGTATGGAAAGTCTAAGGATTCACTCAAGCACGACAGACTTGCAGCACATGAAAGAACGAGACAACTCGCATCCAGAGAGAGACAGACGATGGACGCCATTACTTAAGACTCGCTAGCTTCACTCTTAGCAAAGAAGAGAAGGAAAGCATGTTTGAATGCCTAAACAAAGATCAAGGTCCCATCCGATTCTCCTCCAATATAAAGCGTATAATAAAAATGCCGAGAAGAAATTCCTACACTTAAAGTCCCATGATCGCCACGTGCTTATGACGCAATTGCTTCCGGTTGCTTTAAGAGGAATTCTACCTCCACATGTACGTCTCGCCACCGTGAAGCTATGTGCATTCCTCAATGCAATTTCTCGTAAGGCAATCAATCCAATGGAACTAGCTACTCTGGCGAATGATGTGGTTCAATGTCTTGTCACTTTGAGTTGGTGTTCCCTCCATCCTTCTTTAATATCATGACACACCTCCTAGTTCACCCGGTCAAGGAGATTAATATTCTCGGTCTGTGTTCCTACACAACATGTTCCCTTTGAGAGGTTCATGGAGTCTCAAGAAATATGTTCACCAAGCGTGTTCGGCGTAAGGAAGCATCGCCAAGGGCTACGGACGAGGAGGTCATTGAGTTCTGTGTTGACTTCATTCCGACCTTGACCCGATTGGTGTTCCTGAATCGCGACACGAGGAGACTTAGTGGAAAGGGAACACTAGGGAATAAAACATATATCGATGCACGGGGACGATTATTTCAATAAAGCGCACTACAGCTTCTTCAAAACTCCTCCGTGGTGGAGCCGTATGTCGAGGTACACAAGGAATTCCTACGATCCCAGCTTCGTGGAAGAATGAAGCTTGGATTAGGCGTCATCACATGGAAACTTTCAAATGTTGGTTGCGAAAAGAATGTCGAGTGATGACAATATTGATGAGCAATCAGATTTGTTGGTTAGGCAACCGTCGTGGCACATCCTCACGCACAAAGGGTGCGAGATAAATGGAAATACATTTTACATCGTGAGCCCAAGATAAAAGGAGCACGAACCAAAAGCAGTGGTGTCGCAGAGATGCCATGCACTCCAAATGGAAAGAGGCAAACATATTATGGCCGCATAGAGGAGATTTGGGAACTAGACTACGCACCTAATTTTAAAGTCCCTTTGTTCCAAAGGCAATGGGTGAAGATGACCTGAGGCGGGGTAACAATGACAAGGAGTATGGAATGACAACAGTGGACCTCAACAATATTGGGTACAAAGACGAACCATTCGCCCTTGTCGCCGATGTGAATCGGTGTTCTATGTGAAAGACATGTCTACAAAACCCAAGAGAGGGAAAATGACGACAAATCAACCAATGAGCTAAAACGCCACATAGTTCTTTCAGGGAAAAGAAACATCGTGGGAATTGAGGACAAGTCGACATGTCGAAGATTATGAAAGGGATGATCGAATCCCGCTCTTCAGTGTGACCAAAGACCCAAGCATCCTCGCTAAATGCCGAGGACACTCCATGGTTACTGCATGATCATAACCAAGGGTCATACGTCAAGAAGAAGTTCACCATCGTGCCCGCTTGATATATAGTGATGTTTAATAAATAGTGTGTATTAGAGATTTTATGTAATAATTGTAACTTCAGATGTTTCTATCATATTTTTCTTGTTTTTATCGCTTCAAATGAAATTCCTATTCGATAAAAGGACACATGTACCTCGTGAAGCATGTCTTCTCCACTTGTGTAAAAATGACTTGAAATTTTTTAGCAAGTATTTATGCCTTCAAATGAAATTCCCAACTTGTGGTTTGAGCCCTTCATTTTGTTTATAGTTGGCTCTTCACTTCCAAACTTGTGGTCACTATAAAAGTCGTTTGAAATGTCAATAAGATCTCAGGCTTTCTCGGGATATGATCGCAAATGTTCTCAAGAACATTTGATGATTCTTTTACACAAAGAACTTGGATCGAAGATTAAAACCTCAAACTGAAAGTTTCATTGTATTCTGAATACGAGGAAGTCACACACCTTATATCATTAGTGCCGACAAATGCCTCCCAACCCGCTTTCGAGGACTAACTTATTCGGATATCCGTGACTACAATCGTGCAAATGCTTCCATTACATGCTTTCAATTTTATCTTTCCGGATCTTGTCTCCAAAACGCAAAGCAAAAATTTTTGGTATGATCTCGCAAACATAGGGGGTAAACTCATATAATGTCAGAAATGGTAAAGTGCAACTACTATGCAAAGGAAAAAATGGAAACTATTATTTTTAAAAATTTATGCCTAATATTTAATTTATTATGCATTTAACAAGAATTAGCACATTTATACAAATAAACTTAATACAAAACCCACCGGGACTAAAGGTTCTCTGGAAAATAGTGGCGGAATGAATAGTGGGACCTTTAGTCCCTGCTACAACACAAACCGGGACTAAAGGTTCTCTGTGGCGTAATTGAATAGTGGGACCTTTAGTCCCGGTTTCTAACACACCAGGACTAAAGGTTCTCTGGAAAATATGTCCTCACAAGAAATTCACCTTTAGTCCCGGCCGTGGCACCACCCGACTAAAGGTTCTCTGAAAATATGTCCTCACAAGAAATTCACCTTTAGTCCCGGCCGTGGAACCACCCGGGACTAAAGGTCCAGCCTTTAGTCCCGGTCCAGATACTACCCGGGACTAAAGGTCTTTAGTCCCGTTGGTAAACCGCCCGACTAAAGGTCCCAAGTACTTAAGCAACAGATTTGGTTTTCCATTCTTCCTCCACTTCCCATCGCGCGCCTCTCCTCGCGCCTCCTCGCGCGCCCTCTCCTCGCTGCTCCGCGCGCGCGCCGCTCACGACTGCCACGGCGGCGTGCTCCCGCCGTCTTCTCCGCCGCGACCCGCCTCTCTCCCCTCGCGGCGCTGCTCCCGCTGTCGCCGCGCCTCGCTCGGGCCACTACGCCTAAACTCTTAAGTCTACATTGCTTCCAGTGGTTTGAGGTTTGTTTATCGCTTGGGAAAGCAACAAATTTTTGGTAACAAAGATAGTCTTGTGGGGCTAAGATCCGAGTAATAGTGATTTTACTCTGTAAGAAATATAGGGAATAATGTTTAATCGGTTTCATAAGAACTTAAACCTAAATGACTCGATATTGTTATTTGATTTGAGACAACTTGCTCTCTTCAGAAACACTGCTTTTTTATAGAATTTGCTTTATCCTCGACATAATCGCATCCGCTTGTCCCGATCACGACAGATGTTTTCAACTCCGCACGCGTGGTTTCTAGTCAGACATTGTATAGCCGCAACACATAGCAACAAGTCACAAATTAACTAGCACATCACGCCGCCAAAAATCCTATCAGAAACAACACGGCAAATCGCCACTCTGCTGCCGCCGCCACAAAGTCTAGCTAGAACTAGTAGTAATGAACTAAGTCTCTTCGAATCTATAGATGGGCCTATGGCCTCTTTTGTGGAGGCTCAGCATCTAGGCACCAGGTTAATGGTCGGCCCAATCCATGATATCTTAATTAGCAAACCGATTAATTGGTACAAGAGAATTAGCGGCCAATAAATGGCATCCAAAGATGAGATATGGATATATATAGCAAAGCTAGCAATGGAGGGAATTATAATCCGATTAACAATAAAAAAATAGCAGTGGAGTATAGAGACTAAAGAGTTCATTCTTGATTAATTTGCAAACAACACGGCAGATTCGCCTACTCTTCAGCGCCACAAAGGACTACCTAGCTCTACCTACTTCACAAGCATAAGAATGATCGATGGGTACTCGCAGAAAAATAGAAATCCTCGACGCTCTTTGCGGTCCGTCACAAAAACAAAGCCCGTAAAGGTTTCCGCTTTCACATTTATCAGCAGTGTGGATATGTGCTTCCTTTCGTAAGAACAATTTTATATTATCAATGATAAGTTTTATATTACGCCGATATATTTGCGTAAATGGTCGACCGAATGACAACATGGACGATGCCATCATGGATATTATCAACAATGGCGCCTTACAAGGTGCCCAAGTCGAAGGTGATGACAACAATCAAGAAGTAGATGACGGAGTCAAGATTTGCCGATTATGAAGATGAGGTCTATCTACAATCTCTTATGTATCTACAATCTCTTATGTATCTACAATCTCTTATGTATCTACAATCTTTGTGTTTTACATTCGTAGCCCTCCTGGATCGACGACAACAACGGGAAGAGTAGAAATGCACGAGGCCCAAGAAGCCGTTGGAGGGTCGGTTCATTCTCTCGGAATTCGAGGAGGATACAGCAAAGTACTTGGACCACATGCACGTAAATTTGTCACCATCGTGGGTGCCTTGTAAGGACAGGATCCCGATCAATGCTCGTGAATGGAAGCAAAAGAAAGAGGCTCTCATATTAGTTTTGTCTCTCGATCGTGACAAGGCACTAGTTTGGCAAGATGTCCTTCAACATTTCGCGCTCGACGTAAGATGAAGCTTTGAAGGAGAGAGTTAGGAATCAAGCTATGAAGAAGATGGCCACACAATTCCAAGTGTTGGAAGAAGAAATTGTACAACACATTTATCAAGAAGAACTCGACGCCGATTTCAACACTAAGGCCTACGCTGTTGAGGCCGTTTTGGGATGAGTTTGTACAGCTCAAGACATCGGAAGAGGGTGAGGCACGGGTGAGAAGGAACCAACAGAATGACCGACAAAAGCAATACCACCATCACTTGGGATCAGTGGCTACAGGAGTGCCATTCCTAAGTGGGAAAGAATGGAACGAGAGATTCTTACCAAGGGATCGAACCAATCAATCAATCGCCCGAAAGCGCTAAGTATTGGTTTTTCGGTCATGGGGAAGCTCGACCTAGAGACCGGAAGATAGTGTATGGCGCAAAACTCCAAAGAGCAGCAGAAAGATTTGCTTATGCTCGAGGCTTTACGAGAGTGGCGGTGGCACTAACAGAGATAAGGATGAGCCGACATACGCCCGGAGAGTACCGAACACTGTGGCGAACAAGAGGCTATGGGGAGGTGTCGGGAGCATGCCTTCCTAAAGACAAAGCCACCTATAGAAGCCGCCAGAGAAAGAAGGACGAGGAGGCAGAGCGGATGCGCAGGATGGAGGAAATGGTTCTTGAGTCACGGAAGTGGCTCGTGAAGCAAGATAATGAGAAAAGCACTTGAAGCCAAAATGAATGAGGAAATCAAAAGGCAAGTGCAGATAGCAAGAAGTTCCATCCAAAGGCAACCGCATCGAGAGCCGGAGTCAACGATCCCCTCATCGCTTGAAAAGCGCTGCGCTCCACGAGGTGCCAAGTGATTCAAGATGACGCAGGTCGCGCTCCCCCGGATGACATCACCGATCCTCTCACGACATGTGAGCCGCACATTCCAGGGGAATGCCACCGCCATGGTGGCTATCGGTGTTGTATCTCGACGACCCTACGAAGACACCAAGATGCCATGGGGCATTAATACCTCCCCGATATGCTAGCGATCGGTGGATAGAGTTGTGAAAGGTTATAGCAATGTGCGCCTTGACATTGAAGGAGGTGATGGGGAGAAGACTTTAGGAGAAGCGGAGAAGACATTCATATGTTGGCGCAAGCGCTATATCATTATTCCCAAGCGCCACCTCCTCCTCCTCAACAACCTAACCCTAGGTGCGGATGAAAGTGAACGAAACATTTTTTCACTAATTATGTATTGGCTTAAATAACGGTTTACTCATACCACGTTGTTTTCACGCAGTAACCTCCCCAACCTAAGTCCAATTATCCATTCACCACCGTCACAAAGTGTTGCGGCGATGACAATGAAGTGGAAGACACGGCGCATCCCCACCGCCCCATCTCTCCACGACGGATCCAATGCCGCCACCGCCCCATCGCCCCATCGCCTCCACGGCTGGCCCAACGCCGCCATCGCCCCATCGCCTTCCACGGCGGCTCCAACGCCGACACCGCCGCTCCATCGCCTCCACGGCGGCTCCAACGCCGACACCGCCATCGCGACGCCTCCACGGCGGCTCCAACGCCGCCATCGCCCCATCGCCTCCACGGCGGGCTCCAACGCCGACACCGCCGCCTTCGCCAAAGAAGAGGCCCACCCCACAACGAAGGCGCCGCCCCACCGCCGCCAAGAAGAAAGCCTCGTGGAGAACACCGCTATTTCTAAGACGACGAAACTTTCCTATGAGAAGACCGCCGAGGAAATAGATGCTTCATGAAAATGATGTGACGTTTCTTCGCAAAGTCAAGGCTAAAAGTGAAGCGGTTAAACCTCGAGAAGCCGTGCTTCGCACGCCCGTAAGTTCTAAGGCAAAGGGTGGACGCCACCGAAAAGTTACGCCATGCTCGTAAGGATTCGCCACTATCGACTATGACCGCACTCTCACCAAGTCAATTGAGGAGGCGAAGAAGAAAGAGAAGAGAGCACGGAAGGGTGTTGCACACTCGGGAACAATCACAAGCAATCGTGCCCCACTAGTTATTGGGAATGAATATGGTTCAAACACGAACGCTAGAACATATATCCGAAACGTGCATTTGGATCAACTTGATGAATTTTTCGCGAAACTGGTCTAAGCATTTCCCAAATGCTCTGGCAGAGCACACATCGAAAGTGCTCGGAAGTTGATCATTGGAAGAAGGAATATGTATATGGCAAGAGTCTATACAACCCGAGAAGCTCATGGAACTTGACGCAAATGTACTTGTTAAACAAGTGGTACATGGCGGCATGTCGCAGTAAAAGCGGATGACTTTATTTGCGCTAAAATTATAAACCATCATTACTTCCGTGGCGATGACATTATAATGGTTCAGCTTAATGAGTTACACCAGCTATGCCACATGGACGCTCTAGACAAATCTCTCATCACCGCTTTTGTCTCAGACGTGATTCTTTCTTTAATAATCTCACTCTAGCATATGTATATGTATAAGTAATTATCCTCACACTAGCTAGCATGTCTATACATATGCAGAGACATGATGAGAGACCTCACACGAGAAATGACAAGAACATTGGTTTCGTTGATCCATATATCGTATTCAAGGACCCAAACACTCCCACGATCAATGGAGACCTCAAATGGAGAGGAATTTTCTGAGGTTCTTGATCAACCAAAAGAACAAAAGATTTATACTCTTCCCTACAACTTTGGGTGAGTGTTGTTATCGTGTGCACATTTTACTTTACTTACTCAATCCAACATAAAGATATATATGTTGACTCTATAAACAAATGCAACTTTCATCGATACCGATTGTCTTCGATCTCTCCGATGTCATTTGCTAATCTATGACTCGTTGAGAAAAGCTGCAGAACATTACCAAGATATGATAGACATTATCCAGGTAACTTCGATCTTTAAATATTTATTCCTCGCTCTTTAACTCGCAATAGTTAATTAACGATCCAATTATTGGGCGTGGTTTGGGCTTGGTTCGCTCACTTACACCGTCCGGATCCAAAGCGCCACTTCGATCCACACCGATCGGATGTAAGTTGTACTAGCTCCCGCGTCTTTACCTTATCATGCTTCACCACGCGGGATGACGAGTAATCTTTTATATCGCATGCTGGGTTCTACTACACCACCGTGCAACAATTTGTGTGGATACTACGTTTGCGAGTTCCTCATGGTGTATGCAAAAGAACCCATCTACAGATCGTAAAGTACGTAACAAGTATATATAATAAATCCATTTTATTTATTTGTTGCTATTAAATAAATCTTATGTATATTAATACTTTTTCGTTTAATGCAAATTGAAGGAGATATGGTTGAAGGAACAGTGTTGGATATGGACCGCCTCAAAGGAATTCAAGAGACAATCGCAGATTTCTTAATGAGCATGTCCTCAAGCCCAGACCGAGTTCTACTTTAACCTGATGAACCATTGAAGCCAAACCAGACTAACATTTGTATGACATTTAAGTGGAGGACAACATTTGTGTTGTAAATACCAAGGATGCATGAATAATTTTGTAAATTTTTGTGCATATATATATATATACATATATATAGCTCCATAATATATATAGTTTCATACTTTATTTGTGTGTAATAATGTTCCAAACTAAATTATATGTGCGCAGATACATATATTAGCAAATAAGAATACGATTTGAAAACCTAATGTAATTGTAAAACCAAAATCAATAATGAATTGAAATGGAAACAAAAAGAAAAAAAACATTTAGTCCGGTTGGTAATACCAACCGGATTAAAAGGGCCACCCTGTGGCTCAGCATGGACCTTTTAGTCGGCCAGTATTACTAACCGACTAGTTGTCGTTTTTAGTCCCGGCTTGGGACCCGGACTAAAGGTGAGACATTTAGTCCCGATTTCCTAGTCCCGGCTCTATAACCGGGACTAGAGGCCCTTTAGGCCCGGGACCAAAAGTCTGTTCTGTAGTAGTGAGAGCAAAATTGATCGGGCGTTACCGTACAAAACAATTGTGGCCGTACGTGTAGATGCAGTATTCGATCTTTCACAAAACAAAGACAGAAGAGGTTGTAAGAGACATTGTCAGTGCAAAGGAGAGGAACGTGTCAAGGAGGGTTATTCTATTCCACTCGTAGATAGAGAAAAAAAAAACTAAAGGAGAATACTTAATAATACAACAAATTATTTATACAAAACACTTATCCCGAGCACACGGGACCATAGACAACCAAGTGAAATCCAATCCACGAAATAATTTGATCCTCCTCTAATTTCATGGCCAAGTGGTATAGGGAATTGATCCAATACGAATGGGATTATGAATAGTCATTGGTTTAGTTTAGTCCTAAGTATTCTTTTCCTATCAACCAGATTCTATACCACCACATGTATGTTGAGTGAATGAGTATAAACTACGTGCTATACATCTATGCATACATAGATTTTGATAAACTAAAACAACATCCCTGAAACTTCACTGGATCCGCTTGTTAGACTTAGATCCGCCTGTTAGGCTGTGATGGGCTTCCTTTGTAGAGGTATGATGGCTTGATGGGTTATAGGCTCCTCTCTGAAAAAAGGGTTGTAGGCTCACTTGTGCTGGACAGGTAAGCCCCACAGTAGTAGCGAGGAGCAGTAATTGGTCCTAATAACTAAATCCTCATCAAGGCCAATAACATTACAACCTTCAATACTTGATGGTTAGCAAGGCCAGTGCAGATCCAAATATATGAACGAACGGTCTACATTGTACATACCGATACGACAGTCCGCTCAAAGAAGAAGAATCACCGATATGCATGACAGTCAGTATGGTGATGGTTTTTGTAGTTCTGTACGGTCATGTACTTACAACGGCGGATCGAAAGTCCACTTAGCATCCGCAAAGTTTGAGCATTCACCAAGCAGTAGAGTGTACACACGTAAGTAACCTTCCTTCGTATACTACTTCCCGGCCTCACGAAGGCAGTGACCGCATGAAGCTGAAGGCCTGAAGATTCCACCAAGCATATCGTCCCCGACTCCCCGTCCAAACCCCGGAGCCGAAATGTCAAGAGCGGCGCCTGACGCCCTGAACCAGGAACCGTTGCCCATTCGGTTCTCGTCGACCAAAGCAGCCCACGTCCCTTTCTCGCCCATCCCTAGCTTATCACTGTACTGTTGGTAATGGTACCAAACGTGTACTCAAGTCCTCATAATCACACGTCAATTTTCTTATCACTGCACTGGTGGTACCAAACGTGTACTCAAGTCCTCATAATCACACATCAAATTTTTTTTAAGGTACTCGTACGTCAGTTTTTATTCGAGCATTCCAAACACATGCGTGCGTACGCTTAACAAACTTGTAAGCCAAAGCCACTGACCCCGAATCCTCAACTGACTATCCCTTAATAATAATATTTTTTATACTACGTGCTTTAGTTTGAGACGTCACTCTACTTTGACCACCAAAGATATTGATCCAGGACTTTAAATGAACGAAGCTTCCAGGTATCATCAAACTACACTCTGACCAAGGGATCCACCAGCACAGTACTACAAACTTTCTCAAGTAAACTAGCAGTTCCTTGTCATATACTTACTACAAAGTGAAGCAACAGAATCTTCAATATTTATGCTGCCCGTACATAGGGATATTTCCACGTTCATAGTTTCAGACTATTGCCATTTTTAAGAGAGAGCAACTATTATCAGCCTGTTAACTAATACTAATTGGCTTCTAGATGTTCAACACATATACATTACATGCAAGTCACTTTCCCGTAACTTAATTGGGCCATGCAGGAGGTGCAAGCGACCAAACAACTACGCCGAGCTAGCCACCAACCGGTGCGTGCGCACTTCGCGCCAACGGGAATCATACATTTCAACGTGCCATCTGCCGCCAAATGGCATCGTATCTCATTATCTTGTGACGGCGCCAACAGCTCTGACCAACCACGGCCCAATGCATAAAGAGAGAAGAGGTGGCCATGGCATCGCCATCTCACCAAATTAACTTGCCCGAGCAGCTAGCTAGCTAGCCAAGCTGCACCCCACTGACCCGGCGCAAAACAGCAGCGACGCGCGCGATCGAGAGAGGAGGGAGGGAGATGGAGGTGGAGGTGGAGGCGTTCCCGATACGGTTCACGAGGGGCATACGCTCGTACTGGCGCCGGCGCAAGTACCAGCGGCTCGAGGCCGCGGACGGCGGGGGCAAGATCAGGGGCACGCAGCGCCTTGGGGCGCGGCGCGGCGGGTGGCGCGTGCGCGTCCGGGTGGTGACGGCCCCCGCGCGCGTGCTGCGGCGGATACGGGACGCGTACGTGGGCATGCTCGCGGTGGCCAAGAAGGCGTCGGCCATGGCGCTGCCCGACGGGCTGCGGGCCAAGCGGGTGCCGCGCCGGAAGCAGCTCCCGGCGCCAAGGCCCGACCAGCCCTCGGAGTTCGAGCAGAGGCTCATCTTTGAGATCTACAAGTCCATCGTCGCGTCCAAGGAGCTCACCACCATGCTCCACTCCTCCACGGCGCACCTGCAGACACCATCTAGCTAGCTAGCTAGGCGTAATTAACACGGACCGATCTGCTCGATCGACATGGAGGAAGCTGCGAATCTTCATGCAGTGCTAGTGTCCCTAGCACCACTGCGTGTGTTGATCTGAAGCGAGCTTTTCAAGTTTGTTTGCTCGCTTTAATTTCGTTGTTATATTATGAGACCTCGCAAGAAAGAAATTAGAAGCTGTTCTAGTACTGTTCTGTACTTGTACTTGGCGCAAGCCGCCCTGCTGCAAATAGCCAATTTGGCAAAGCAAAGTTCGTTGCTTTGTTTCCTTCGATCGAGTGGCTGCGTGTTACATCAACCCGGCCGGCTTCTCAAATGTTCCTCATGACGCATGGGAAAAGGCTCGGGAAACGCTAGCTTTTCGTTATCGAACGCAAAGACGAAAGACAAAGCGGCCATCTACTTTTCCTAGATTCACCAGTGTACAAAAGTGTCTCTGTCACGGTAAACTTTGCTATGACCGCTTTCATATCTGCAGCACATATATGGTCCAACTTCAGAATCACGTGTTTGACAAAAAGAATGGATCGTTGATGGAATCGCTTTTGTGATAAAACGTGCTGTTGGAAGTTTGGAACGAACGCCCGCCTTCCGTGTCAACGCATGCACGTGGTGGCTTCATATATACTGTTAAAGAAAGCATAATCGACCCCTTGTTCATCTAGAAGCTTAAGACTTGGCTCACTCGATACTGGAGAATTCTGGTTTTGCGTCACGTAATTCGTCAGACTTGTCCCATCTGTTTTTCAATACGGATTTGCTATTTCTAACATTTTCTTAATCTTAAATTTAAGTAAATTGTTATGATCTTTATGTAGAGATCGATATATCATATGATTGAATATTGACCTATGGATAAAATATGCAACTTATACTTGATAAAATTCCAATCACCTTATCAATAGACAATCCTTTTCAATAGCTTGGCAGGCGATCCTCCAGCAAAGACAGTGATATCCCGTTCTTCGCTCTACGCAATTACACGTGAGAGCTACAGCCGGCACTAGTGTTCACGCATACAATAAAAACATCGACGACGTAGGAAGCTCGGCCCGCCTGGGTGAGACCCAATAGCTAGGTGGGCCACGAGCCCTTCTATCCGTTGACCGGGCCGAGTCCTGCCGGATCAGGCCTGAAATACCAAGCCTATTTCTCGTCTTTTTGGGAGAGAAGAATCCTTCCATTTCCATATGTAGGAAGTCAAACTGTGGCGGCTACGTTGAACTCCTGTGCCACTAGTGGCTAGCCGCGAGGTAGCGTGTGTATTTTCTCACTTTAGTACGTTTTTGTGCTAAACAGCAAAAATAACTCTTACGAAAGTGAAATAGTATAAAAACGCTAAATGATATCTCGATCTAACGTTAATCTAAAAATGTGCGAGCGCTATGATCATCGGGTGGTAGAACATCCTTATCGAGAGAGAAAAATTCCCGTCCCTATCTTCGTCCTCGGTGCTATTCCCTCCCCGTCCCGTCCCCATCGGGTTATCAGCGACCCCACGGGACCGGATCGCAAATTGGATCGAAAGAAGAAAATAAGATTCATAATGTTATAAAATGAGTATGAACATTCACATGCAATACTAAAATGACGCATATGAAAAGTAAAGAATGCAAATAAGATTATCCGAGCCTTATCGGGTTGTGCAGAGGCTAGTGGCCTACAGTCATGTGCGGAGATGGGGAGCGATCTGCTGTCCTTTGGGTTAGTGGTAATCCCATAGGGAAAGAAATAGCCACATCTCCGTCCCCTAATAGATGAATTCTCCGTGCTGTTACCTAGGTGCGTGACAAGCTGCCGAATGCCACATTGGCACGTGTCCCACTGCACACTGGTGCGTAGCAGACTTTCTGCCGTGTGTTCGTGTGGTAGAAGTATGAACTATTTTTATATTTCACTAGGTAAGGGGAAAATCCGAGCAAGCAACCCCGTCGCAGTCGGAGAGAGAGACGGAGCTGAGCTGAGAGAGCGAGGATGGGCGCCGAAGCGACGCAACTCCCCGAGATCGACTTCTCAGGCGTTGACCCGTCGGCGCCCGGCGCCGGGCCATGGGCGGCCGTGCGTGCCGAGGTGATGGACGCGCTCGCCTCCTTCGGCTGCTTCGACGCGCACTACCCGCCCCTGGCCCCGGAGCTCCGCGCCAGCCTCTTCGACGGCGCCGTCCAGCCGCTCTTCTCGCTGCCCGTCGAAACCAAGCGCCGCAACTACTACGGGCCCGACAAGCCTTTCCACGGCTACCTCGGCGGGCTCCCGGGCCTCGACGCCTACGAGAGCCTCGCCATCGTGGACGGCCCCAAGGCCGAGCCCGTCCGCGCCTTCGCCGACCTCATGTGGCCCGAGTCGCCCGACGGCAACGCCGGTTTCTGGTGAGTGATCTCGTCTCTTCCTACATGAATTTGACTAAAGATTTACTTGAACCTTACAGCCAGATTGGTTTTGTTCTGGTGCACAGTGAGACCGTTCATGGCGCGGCGAAGCGGATTGCGGAGCTGGAGGAGATGGTGCGGAGGATGATACTGGAAGGGCTCGGGGTGGCCAAGTATCACGAATCCCAGAACGAGTCCATGTGGCATCTGTTCCGGATGTCAGAGTACAAGGCGCCCAATGCCGAGGAGAAGAAGGTCGGGTACGGATCCCATCAGGACACCAACTCGCTCAGCGTCGTGTGCCAGCACGAGGTCCACGGGCTGGAGGTGCAGACCAGAGACGGCGAATGGATCCTCGTCAAACCGTCGCCGACGTCGCTCGTCGTCATGGTCGGCAATGCGCTCCGGGTACGCACGATTCTGAGTTCTGATATGTCTACAAACAAGGTTTTCCCTCGTTATTGGATTGTCAATTGAGATCAAGGATGGAGTTCTGACTTCGTTGGTGCTTAAACAAGAAATTCTTAGCAAGGACATTACTATGTTTTTTTTTTGTTCTGGAAATTGAAAGGTCAAGTAGAAAATAAATGCAGAAATGGCTCGTTGCTTTGCACATCATCGATGAAAATTGCGTGGATCAAGCATTCTGAACACATTGTCAGACGCAATAACACGCAGATGTCAATTTTAAGATGAAGGCCTAGCCCGAAAATTACACAATATAAGTTTCTTAAGACTCAAATTAGGCCACACTTTTGGAGTGTTGGTACTAACTGCTACAATTTTGAGTTTATTCAAGCAATGCTTTTTTCACTTGGAATCAAATGTGCATATATATACAGGCATTGCATTCCTGAATAGCACAAACTAAGCTTCCTCGTATGTAGTATCATGGAACTGAGAAGTTCACCATTCTTTAGTCTTAGGCTTTTTCACTGATTAAAACCATCAGTTTCTTCACTAACGATGCCCTCTGACCTTCTTCGATTATTTTGCACGATCTACAGGCATGGACAAATGAGCGTCTGCATGCGCCATTTCATCGGATAACTGTCGCTGGGGATGTCACTAGGTACTCCGCCATCCTGTTCTCCGTCCCCGATTTCATGATTCAGGCGCCTGGTGAACTTGTGGACGAGGATCACCCTTCCCGTTTCAAGGACTATTACCACGACGACTACGTTCGTTTTTGCGTTTCTGAGGAAGGTGCTCGCCACGAAGATAAACTCAAGGCCTATTGTGGACTATAGGCAATATCCCAATATCAGTAAATGTGCAGCTGAGTCCCAAGTGCGCCATCAAGTTAATCAAGTTGCTCCGTCCATCTGGCCGGCAGTCCATCTCCACTTTGCTGCTTCTGAAACTCACTGTGTACGATGGATTACTGGGACGTTTGGATCACGCTATCCAAGCAGCACACCATACATCAGAGGTAGACAAGTCGCCGGTTGCAATTCTTGTAATGTGAAACATGAACAATCTGTCAGTCACTAGAACAAATGAACAAGTTTGTGTTGCCTTTGTATTTTGCAATAAAGTGCCAATTACACATTGATCTGACAGATTCAGCAGCTTGTTTGGCCAAACACTGCCATGTTTGGCCCTGTCGATGAGGCTTGATCAGAGGGTCCCCCAGCGGTCTGCCACCGAGCCCCCGTGCCGTCCCGTCGCACGCCCTCGCCCAGATTTTCTGCAAGCCGCCGGTGAGCCCCTTTGCGGTCCCGTTCAGCATCCTCGCCGTGCATCCCTCGGCGAGCCGAGATCACCCCGCCGCAACCGACGAAACCCCATCCTCCTCGTGGCTGTCGTCGATGCAGCGGAGCCCGTTTCGGTTGACGACGACGAGAAGGGGAGTAATTTCCTGCGCCCACGTGACTGTGTGTGCTTCGTGTTCGTGTGTGTCTGACACTGAAATCGCTTAAGATTTATATGCGTGGGGAATGGGGATTAAGGTTACGGGCGTACCAACGTACAAAGTACACAATAAATAAATAAAATATAAGAAACAAAAGGATAAGAAAGCATGCATTTTATTAATTATCATGGAATTACAAAATACAAGTATGACACAGCTCGAGTGAATGGCGTTTTATTGGGGATCGATGAGATGCCCACTCTTTGGTCACTTGAGGATAAGCAACGGAAAGATCGTAAGGTCTTATCTCAGATTCATCTTCATCTATCAAATAATATTTTGCATGAGATTTTGAAGGAGAAGACCGTCGCTGCATTATGGTTGAAACTGGAGTAGATTTACATGACCAAAGATCTGACCAATAAGATGCATTTGAAATATAAGCTTTATTCGCACAAGATGACGGAAAACGGATCATTATTGAACCACCTGATAACGTTCAAAGAAATAGTATCGGATCTCGAGTATATGAAGATAAAATATGATGATGAGGATTGTGTCTTACTCTTTTATGTTCGCTGCCTAGGAAAAATACAAGAGGTCTGATTGTCCGTGGCAGACAACAGGAGAGGAGTTCAAACAATGATTCAAGAGGCGAAAACTAGAGCAGAAATTACAAAGGTAAATCAAAATTCAAAGACAGGTACAATTCGTACAAGTATTGCAAAAAAGATGGACATATATCTGACTGCTGGTGGGTAAAGAAAAAAGAGAAAGAAAATAACAATTTAAAAAGGATCAACAAGACGATATGCTAAAGCCACTATTGATAAAAAGCAAGATTCTGATGGAGATGTTTTTATTGCCTTTGCCAGTAATTCTAAAACCGTTGATGAGTGGATTCTTCATACAACCTGCACTTTTCACATGAGTTCGAACCGAAATTGGCTTGTGGGTTATGAAGCTGCACCAAGTGGTTCTGCGTTGATGGGTGACAATTCACCATGCAAGATAGTAGACATTGGTTCTATCCAGATCAAGATATTTGATGGCACCATCAGAACTTTGTCGGATGTTCGACATATTCCTCGTTTGAAGAGAAATCTTATCTCGCTGAGTACTCTTGATGTTAAAGGGTACAAGTATTCAGGTATAGGTGGAGTTCTGAAGATCTTCAAATGCTCTCTTGTTGTGATGCAATGTGATATGAAAGCTATCAATTTATATTATCTGCAAGGTACTACAATTTCAGGTAATACTGTTGTTGCCTCAAATAAATCATTTGATTCTGATACTACTAATATTTGACATATGAGTCTGGGGCAAATGAGTGAAATTGACATGATGGAGTTATGCAAAAGAGGACTCCTTGATATTCAAAGCATGGACAAGTTGACGTTTTATGAACAATGTATCTTCGACAAGCAAAAAAAATGGTAAAGTGCAGCACAATAATTCACTCTACAAAAGTCATATTGGATTATGTTCACTAAGATTTGTGAGGAGAATCCCGCGGTCCATCCCTTGAGGTGATGCCTACATGTTGACTATCATTAATGATTATTCAAAAAGAGTTTGGTCGTATTTCATGAACCACAACGTTCCATTGCACCCGACAGATCTAAAAGGAATATTCAAGCTCCTAAGAGATTGATTGCAGAAGTTGCTGCTTATGCTTTGAATGTTGCAGAAGAAATTAAAGATATTACAGAACCTTTCACTTATTCATATTCTATCTATTCCGATGATTCAGAGATATGGATGAATGTCATCCCTATATATCATTGGTATTTTCATATCGTTGTCATTATGTTCTTGTTTACTTATCTGCTGTCTTGGTCACCATGATGATGCGTGAGTACTCCCCTAAGGGACATGGGTTGTAGGTAGCCATGTAGCATTAGAGATTATAGGGATGATCTAACATTCACGCGTGTTTTGTATTTATCTTCGACATTAGTGTTTGTTTATATTTCTTTGATACTACGACTTGAAGGGTCTCGATGTTCCATAGGTTGGCGTAAGGTAAGGTAGAAACAAGTGGTGCACGGAAGATCTAACGGTAGAGTTGGTGACAATAAATGTGGCAGAGATCGGCTTTTTGAAGCAAGTCACTTGAGGAGTTTGGCGTAGCCATAAAGCCTAAGGTGTTGATCTAGTGGTAAGCTGTGGTGACACGGTAAATCCTTAATTGCGAGCGTGCGTGCACTATATGCACGTGAGCGTGACAATTTATTATTATATACGATATTTGTGGGAGGGGATGTTTTTATGGTGTGTCGCCTACATGAATTCTTGATATTATTACAATTGTTATAATTATTTAGATCATTATTATCATCCCTATGATTATCCCTAATCTCATCAATCGCACAACTTTCTCGTAGCCATAGCTTTAGCAATAGTTTTAGCTTTTATTATTTGTCTTTCAATACTATTCTTCATCATAATTGCAACCCCTCGTTGTTATTTAATTATAGGATATTAATTAGTTGTTTGGCGATAGTTAGATATTCCACGTGTCCTATGGATTCAATATTAAACCTTGTAATACTTTGAGAGAAAATGCTACAAACGACCCCGTGCCGGCGGCAATGGAGAAATGCGACGAGGATGGAGGGAGAGGGTGACATAGGGGCACCGTCCGAGCTGATTCACCGTGGACGAGTTGCGGCGGGCCCGAGCTGTCAAGAGTCGGTCCGGTTCGAGCCCAACCGGCCTGTTTAGTGCAAAGTGCAACATTCTTTGAGGTAGGGTGGTGTTAAGTGAAACATTTAGAAATACCTGGAGCAAAGTGAAACTACGTGCAACTTACCTGGTCTAAAGTGCAATTTACTCTGGTCGAGTGTGTGTCCATCTTTGCTGCCACCCCGCCTGTCCCTCATGGATGGACCGCACCCGAGACTGGGACGCTGTTGCCTGTTCCCATCCGTATTCCCATGCAACCATCGGCTGAGATTTGGTTGTTGTGGACCGTACGCACTTGCTGTCTCCTGCTGTATTCTCTTTCCTCTTGGTCGGGAAGCTTACGTATGGAAGCAATCTGAAATGGCATTTACTGATATAGCGACAGCACGATGACCCATTGTACTTATACAATTATAGTGCTTACGATGGAAATATAGTTTAATTCGTTATACAACTGTGATAGCTCTCATACATGTGTGATTAATCCGCATCATTATAATTTAGACCCACTAAAATCGATGATGTATATATTTCTCTTTTCCTCTCGATTAATGTGGGAATTCTCAGTCCTTAAGAGCTAACGTAATAGCTTTGATTGACTATTTTAATAATATAATAGATATATTATAAGAGTTTCTAGGTTTCTAAAGCGAAGTCGGTACCTTTAATCTCACTAGTTGTTTGTAGATTTATATATGTGACTGTCGTAGGGGCGGTCCACCGGCCCCCACGACCAGGCAAACCCGAAGGGGCCCGAAGGAGCCCGAAGAGGGCCAAAGGGCTCCGAGGAGATACAACCACACGGATGCCCAAGGACCTCCGGGCGGGGGGTACCCTGCATCCTCCAGGTGCCACAATTCCACTAGACCAGGCGCACTAGCCTGGTGAACTAGAATCAGGATGGTCCACTAAGGACCGAAGGCTACACTTAGGGGTAGAAAAAGGCCCTGCAGCCCCTACTAGTGTAGGGCCCTGTACGGGGTAAATCTATAATCTCATGTACCCTGAGAGAAGGCTATAAATAGCCTTCCACCCCATGTAATAGAGGAAGCGACTGTTGAGAACATTCAATACAAAACTCACTTTCTAGCCACCAGTCCCCTCTTCGAGGACCCTTGGGTCATTCTTGAGGAACACCCACGGTCCCCCTCTCTTTACTATCTAGCCTTTTTCTACGACAGTTGACGCCGTCCGTGGGGAGCGGCAAGAATGCTACGGAGCCCAACTTGGAGGCACCAGCATGGCCCCAGCAAGATCTCAACCGCGAGGGGCTTCTCGTATGTGTAGTCCATTATAACATCCCAAAGTTATGTTACCAAAATAAAATAAATAAAATTATTGAGAATTGCTGAAATTTGAAAGAGTTTGATTGCCTTATTTGAATTTCTGAAGTTTTAAAAGCCAAAAGTGGAATTTAGTTGAAGTTCTTGAAGTTTTATGTGTCTTTATTTGAAAAATAAAAATTCAATTAATTTCTAGAATTTTCTGGTATTTTAAAAGCTTTTCCTAATTGTTTTAAAGCTAAAATAATTTATTTGCAAAAACTATAGCCAATTATAGGTTGGAACTATTTTATTTAAGTCCAAAATAAATAAGAGAATTTCTGTGAATTTTCTCATAATTTTTGGATTTATTTTGTTATTTTCTAAAGTCCTTTTTAATTATCAGAATTAAATCAATTAGAAAATCAATAGAAATTCGCCAAATAGAGTTTGGGCTCAATCTCCCCGGCCCAACCCATCTCCTCCGCGCGCAACGGCCCATTCGACCCAACGCCCGCACGCCCCCCCTTTTTATCGCCACCGTCGAATTGAAATCCGACGGCAGCTGCTCCCTCCCTCTCTCGGTCCGATACTCTCCACCACCCGTGACCGTCGGATGGAGATCCGACGGCCAAAACGCCTGCGCCCCTCTCCCTCTTTCTCTGCTTCTTCTTCGCGCAGACACACCCGGCGCCACCGCCATTAACGGCCATGAGAAGCTCGTCAACGCCGCCGATTTCGGCCGCTTTCCTTCACGCGGACGCACGCATTAAAGGCCGCGCATCACGCCTCCTCCATTTCCGGCCTTCTTTCCCTCCATTGCGCACGTAACCACCGGAAGTTCTTCATCACCGCCGCGACGCCCGCGCCCCGATCTCCCCCTCCCGTCTCCCTCCACCCCTATAAGAAGGAGCACCGGGGCCGCCTCCTCCATCTCATTCCAAGCCCCCAAGTCTTCTATCCCCTCCACAAGCCCCGGAATTTGGAGTTCCTCCCCGCCACCCGAAACTCGGTACTTCTTCGTTTCCAGCGCCGGCAAGGCCTCATCGGCGCCATTGACCGCACCAACGGCATCCCCAAGTCCTTGCCCACCCGGTGCTCACATTAGCCCGAGCCCAAGGCCGTCGGAACTCGTCGCCGCCGCGAGCCCGACCTCCACCGCCGCCTAACCCTTCGCCGCCGGCCATCCTTGCCCGTTCCGCCACCGTCGAGGTAAGCATCAGGTCCCCCGTGGCCTCCTCTACCTATTGGTACCCCTCGTCGCCCGCTAAGCGCCGCTGCTCGTCGGAGCCTTGGGCCCCAAGCACCGCCCCCGTCCGGCGCCGATGTGGCAGCATACGTGGCGCCATGTGGCACCAGGTTAGCGCCACGTCACCCTTCTCCGCCCGCGTGGCTGCCGGGTCAACACCCGCGTGGCAGGTCCACCGCACCGGCTCGCCCTTGACTCGGTAGAATCAGTCCACCGTAGGCCGTGTCTATGACACGTGGGGCCCACACATCAGGAAATATTTTAAATTCTGAAAATCAGTCGCTGACGTCATCTTGCGCAATAACTAGAATTTCCTTTAAGAAAATAATTCAAAAAATTCATAAAAATCTGAAAATTAGGGTTTCTTATATTTAGAACTTTTAGAGCCCATATCTTTTGCATCTGAACTCCGATTGAGTCCATTCAAATTTCTAAATTTGTCTAAATTCAAGATCTAGCTAACTAAACCAAAATTATTTAATTTGGAGTTCATTTGAATTGTTATTTGAATTTTATTTTAATTTAGCTTATTTCGCGATTAGATTTCGACGACTTCGGAGAGTCAGATTTCGACGCTGTTGGAAGAGCTTATAAGAGGATTGATATTGACTGTATGATCATCGTGATCGTACACTTGGACTACCTGGAGAATGTACTTGTGAGTACTAGGTGATATGTTAAGGAAAACAATATCACCTCAAGCAAGACAAGTTATACCCTTGATCATATCAATCCCATTATTTCAAATTATTTATATTCTATTTTAAATTATTACTGCATGCATATGTTTATACAATTATTTCAATTCCCTGTTTTAATTGCCTAGTTACTCCAATTTTCCTTGTGTGGCCAATTTAAATGTTGAACGTGAATATCTTGTCATCATTAGGCAAAATGATACAAAAATTAATCATATACTTAGACAATGCTTAGATCAAATCTTGCATTTGGGAAATTTTAGCCAAATCCTCTAAATTTGATTTAAATTGGAGCTGTGGTATTGTTTTACCATAGAAGGTTTATAAAATGCTTTTACACGAAAAATAAAATGAAAATGGGTTTGAACTTGGGCGAAATGGATGATTGGTGGGTGCAGGTTTATGCACAGGCTTAATCTGGTTAGGGTTAAGGCCCAGGGTTTTATTCGAAAGACGCCTAAGTCAGTTAAGGACCGGTCTTCGAGCCGCATCTTGCTACGCCTTATCGTACTACCACAAGTCTGGTGTGGGACAGACTTGGCTAAATAATTTATGATGTTTTAGTGTCATTTGTGCTATATTGTTGGTGTGGGTGTCGGACAGACAGTAGTCCCACCTGGCGCAAGAGGGAGCTCCCGGAGGATAGTTAGTCCAATGGTAGCGAAACCTTAGCAGACATAAATACATTAAGACAGAATATTGTAAAGGCCTCGTGATAATCACTTAGTCGCACACCTTCAAAAGTGTGTCAGACGGACATTAATAGTTGATTATCTCTTGTGGGTAAAGCTATACAACCTCTGCAGAGTGTAAAACTATTCGAATAGCCGTGTCCACGGTCATGGATATGCTGGCAAAGCCACTCAAAGTTAGACTTTGGTTTTGTTTTTAAATAACTTTATAAAATGATTTGGATTTATATCCAATCGGGAATTTGGGCAGGAAGCCATGTGATAGGAGGGTATCCTTCACCATTCATGTATGAATGTTATCTGACTATAAAATTAAGAATTTATAAAATAAATTTTTGTTATAAAATAACTGCTTTGGAACTTAGCACAAGTATTTAAAGAAAATACTGCTTTTATACAAATGACCATATAAGCCATCCTTGTTACATCCATGTATGCATGTCATTCTGTTATTTGACGGGTGTAACTTGCGAGCACGGTAGTTGTGCTCATACTTGCTTTATGCAAACAAAATTTCAGAGGAGAAGGACTTCGCTACCAGTGTGGATCTTGACGACTAGGCCGTTACCCCAGTCGATTGCCTGTAGCAGATTTACTGGACTCTACTACACCTTCGTCTTCCGCTGTGTTTATTTTATTGTGGGCCTGTAAGCCTCTTTCTAATCAACTCTGTTGGTATTTATTAATAAAGTTGTGATATGAATTGTTACCATATTTGTTTACTGTGTGAACTAGCTACTGATCATGGGACTAGTTCAGAAATGCACAAAAGATCTTAGACTGTTAATCCCGAGTTCTGACATCCATCGACCCCCACGACCAGGCAAACCCGAAGGGGGCCGAAGGGCTCCGAGGAGATACAGCCACACATATGCCCAATGACCTCTGGCCTAGGGGTACCATGCATCCTCCAGGTGCCACAGTTCCGCTGGACCGGGCGTATTAGCTTGGTGAACCAGGAACAGGAGGGTCCACTAAGGACCGAATGCTACACTTAGGGGTAGGAAAAGGCCCTGTAGCCCCTACTAGTGTAGGACCCTGTACGGGATAAATCTGTAATCTCATGCACCCTAAGAGAAGGCTATAAATAGCCTTACACCCCATGTAATAGAGGAGACGGCTGTTGAGAACGTCAATACAAAACTCACTTTCTGGCCACCAGTCCCCTCTTCAAGACCCTTGGGTCATCCTTGAGGAACACCCGGGGTTCCCTCTCTCTTTACTGTCTAGCCTTTTTACTACGAGAGTGAAAACTTCACCTTGTACTATCATTCAAAGTCTAAATTGTAAAATGTAATGACCACCCAGGGGCCAGGGCTCATCGTGCACGGTGGCACGGATCTTACAAATTCCAACTTCACAACTTAGCCCAAACTTGCTGGCATGGCGAATTCAGAATAGGCTTAAGCATAGAGAACAAAGCAGAGCTGCTGCACTCGGCAACAAGATCTTAAGACGCAGGGTACAAAAGCAATACAATTAACACTTGTCCATCCATCATTAGTCATTGTTTATGATACAACAAGATCTTAAGTCGTTGTCTGCCTTCGTTAAAACGACAGAATAGATAAATATCACCGGACACCAGCCATCGCAGTGATATACTCTCAGTCACAGACAGCAGTCGGGACAGCAAGCTTATCTGGAGAAAACACATAGCAATAGAAACAAAATGGCGAGAACCATAGCTCTACGTGTCTTGTTTAGGAGAATTTTCTTTCAGTGAGAGACGATGTGCCCATCGCAAACGAGACGCCAGTGGTGACTTTGTTATTTTTTCGTCAAGCTCCGTCCGTCTAGTCTTTTGTAGACGTCGTGTGTGTGGATGTTTATACGTTGTACTGGGTGTTTCTAAAAAAAAATGGCATCTATGCTTTGACATGTTCCTCAAAGATATAATTCATTGCTTCAATCGTCCAGAAACAATACAACTGGAGTCGCCTGCACTTTCCAGGTGTGAAAGTGTTCAACACATCCATCAAATACTCAAATAACACGCTTAATTGCAGTAGTAGTCCAAGGATTCCCACCCGGTTTGCTTAAAACGCAACTAGGTAACAAGAAGATTAGATCATAATAACCTATACCGACACACCGTACGACGAATAACCCTATACCTTATTTACGACTTCCTTTTTTTTGGTTTCTTTTCCTGTGGCATAGTTAAAGCGAGGGGAAGGAGGCAGCGAGTGAGAGAGTGGCGGTCGGTGATGGGCTGGTATATATTATAATCAGGGGCGGAGGAGGAGGCGGTCGGCGGGGGTGATGGAGTGGCGGAAGTGGCAGCGGTGGCCGTAGGGGCAGAGGCCGCCCGCGAGCACCATCCGGCAGACCTCGGTCTTGTAGCGCGGGTGGCGGATGACGGGGCGGAACTCCGCGATGCCGTGCGCGAACTGGCACTGATCGCCGTACGGGCACGCGCCGGTCTCCTCCCACTTGTTGCACAGCTCCGTCTTGAACATGCCCTGGTTGTACACCTCGAACTCCAGCCCACCCGTGACCTGAACCTTCTTCTCGCCACCCTTCTGCTCATCCCCTTTCGCGCTCGCGCCGTCCATGCCCACGAACACGCGCTGCTGCTTGCATTGTCGCATCAAGAACATCAATCAAACAGGTTGAGGAGTGGAGCGCAGTCAACAATGGGGGGTTTGGGCTTTGATCTCACCGAGCCGACGTTCACCGGCTTCGACACGCGATGCTTGCCGCTCTGGTTCGTCTTCAGGTAGCCGGTCGAACGGATGGAGATGCTCTTCGGCAGCACTGCGTGCTTCTCGGCCGCGGAGCCGGGCCGCGTAGGCGTCGGAGGAGCTGGCATGGTCTGCTCCTCGGCGAGGCTGAGGACGCGGAGCTCGTTGGCCAGGGCGATGGCCGAGCCCTGCCTGCCGCCGAGCATGGCGATGCGGCGGGCGAGATCGTCATTGGCGATGCGGAGCTCGGCGTTCTCAGCGCGGAGCGAAGCCGCCTCGTCGGCGGCGTCAGCGAGGTGGGAGAGGCAGAGCCCGTAGCGGTTGGCCACCTCCTGGAACTGGAGCGCGAGGTGGTGGCGGTGTTCCGTCACTGCTGCATCGCCGCCGTCGTCGACGAGGGAGTCGGAGGAGGACGAGCGGCGGGAGAGCGAGGTGGCCCGAGGCGACGGCGAGGAGAGTTCGCCGCGGCTGGGGCTGAAGGGGGAGTAGCAGCCGTAGAAGAGATCATCGCCGTTGGTGAGGAGGTTGGGGGAGGAGAGGCTGGAGAGCCGCCGATCACCAAAGCCCAACGGCTTGGGCCCAAAGCCCGAGTGGGGGCGGTCGGGGTGGGCCGGAGGGAGGAGAGCTTCCTGCATGGCGGGTCCCTTGTCCCTCCGCAAACAACTCACTCCCTGAAACCAAATGGATCAAAATGTCACGAAAAATTCAAAGAAAAATCCCATAAATCTCTAGAGCGAAAAAAACTACACAAACTTGACTAGAATTCAAAATAGATGCGAGGCACGCAAGTATGAGTGAAAATAAGCGATCAAATAGTAAGTTCGATCTGTAACTTGCTCCGTGCCCACTGCCCAGTAGAACTGGAGAACAGAAGAAAAAAAACGATCGGGCAAGCAAATGTGATAAGAATCTCAAGTTTTTTTTTCAAGTTGCTGCAGAAAAAAAAAAATCCACCAGACCATGTCGCCTGGCTTCTAGAACCAAAACAAGTTGAACAAACACCTTTAAACGTTGGAGAAAACTCCCTAAACATTCGAATACTTCTCAAAACATTGCCTGCATCATAGAGGCCACAAAAACGCACGAGAACTAGTGAATAAATAAATCGTAGAAAAATCGAGAACGCTACTAGCAACCATGCATCACTCCGCAAACCCATCCACTAATCCCCAAGCATGAATCGTCCCCAAATACGAGACGTGAGACCATCGCATCCATCATTTCGAAAATTAGAAGGAAAATCCAAAAGCAAACGGCTCAAAAAACATCCACACGAGAACCAAAACGAAGCGTAGAATGTTCATCCGCGAGAAACCAGAGCTCCAAAATTAGAAGAAGAAAAAACTCTAACTCAGAGCATAGAAGCGTCGAACAAAAGCGTACCAATCGAACACCCACGCACGAACCAGATGGAAGCGTAACCATGTCACGAAACCCCTCGACATCCACACGAAAACATCCGAGTCGCGAAATCTCCACCAACTCAGCACGAGAAACAGCAAGTAAAAAACCCAGCCGAATCGATCGAGCTCTCGTCCCAAATGGAGGCGCGCTTTAAGCATAAGCAGAGAACAACACACCCAACCCAGTCAGGTACTCCTCCACCAATTAAGGCAAGGGCAACTAAACCAGCACGTATCAATCGAAGTGGAGATCAAACAGCACCTCGTAGTTGGCGTCTACTACCACTGGAGCAGAGTTTGATTTGAGATGCCGATTTCGGGGTGGAGAAGAGTGGTGAGGCGAGAGAAGAGGGGGTGCGGTTCGGCGCTGGGACGCTGGTGCGCATATATAGGCCCGCGGCGGATTCACTGGGGCCCGCGTGTCTGCGAAATGGCAGGCTGTTACCTGTTATACGGGATGACTCGTGGAGTGTAAATTAACAGTGTGTTTTTGTTCTCCTTTTGTTTTTTTGGGACGGCTGTGGCCGTGCGCCGCGGCGTGCGCGAGCGGCGCGGCGCGGCGAACTGTGTGTGTATCTTATCTTGCCGCGCACAGTGCAGCGCAGTGTTTGGGAATTGGCGCTCGAACCTGTGACCCCTTCTTTTCCTCTCGTCACGCATTAGAGTATGTACAATGGTTTATATTATTTATTTATAGTTACTATCACGTATGATTTTTGCTGACGTGGATGAAAGAGAATGAAGAGAGAGAAAATTGTTGTCTACAATCCTGTAGCCGACTGTATCACGAGAAACAAGAAAAACATTGAAGATTACGCGTTCTATAAAAACAACTAAAAAAACAGCAGATGTCTGTACCATTGTATTAATTGTTTTTAGTGTTGTCTACAGATGATATGGAGAGTTGCTATAGACAACAGATGTTTGTACCATTGTACATGCCCTTAGTCCTCCTTAGGGATGAAAACGGATCGGATAGTTTCCAACCGATCCGGACGAAAACGGATTCGGAATGTCCCGGATCGGATTTTTCTCGGATAGTTTTCGGCTCGGAAACGAATTCGGATTTTTTTTCCGGAAACGGAAACGAATATGGTAAACATGCTATCCGGCGGATACGAATACGGATTATCCGGATAAGACCTAATCCGGATATCCGGAAATTCCCAACATCCTATTCCCACTTCCCAGCCCAGCCCAGTCTGGCAGTCTGGCCCACTTGACTTAGGGTATGGAATTACTAGTTAGGGCAGGGGGAGGGCTCCTTCAATCTTCAGTTCTTCAAGCCACCGGGCGCCGGCTTCTCCCCACTTGGCCACTTCCCCAGTCTCCCCAGGCGCCGCACCGTCGGCGTCACGGCTTCAAGCCGCCCTCGCCTCGCCGCCGGCCACCTCGCCCACCCCCGCCGGCCATCTTGCTCGTCCCCCACCGGCCATCTTGCTCGTCCCCCGTCGGCTCCCCTCACGGCCACAGCGCCTCCGCCAGATCCCCCTCGTGGCCATCTTGCCTCGCCGTCGGCCACCTCACCGGCCTCTGCTCTGCTGGTCATCTCACCCGTCTCCGCCATCCACCTCGCCCATCCCCCGCCGGCCATCTCACTCGTCCCCGGCCGGCTCCCCTGCGCCTTCGTCGGCTCCCCCTCACGGCCCCAGCGCCTCCGCCGGATCCCCCTCGTGGCCAGCTTGCCTCACCGCCGGACACCACACCTCCGCTGGTCATCTCGCCTGCTCCTCCTGCCCTGAGGCCCTGACGACCGCGCCGGAGCCCCATCGTCGGCCGCCTGCCCCTCCCTGTTGGCTGTCCTGTTCTCACCAAGGCACCAAGCCACCAAGGTAAGGATCTTGAGTGTTGACTCTTGAGCAATGAGCAATGGCAGGCCAATGAATCAATGGATTGACCCGATTGAGCAACTCTGTGGGCTCCTAGTGCTAGCATTTCCATGACGAATTGACAATCCTCAAATTTGTTATGTGGTAAATGAATTAGTGTTAGATAAATGAATAATTGTTAGCTGTTCAACTTGTTCTGTGGTAAATGATCCAGTTGCTGGTGGGTAAATGAATTAGTGTTAGATAAATGAATCATTGTTAGTTGTTCTGGTAAATGATCCGGTAGTTGTTCTGTGATAAATGAATCAGTGTTGGACAAAATTAAATGTATTAGTGTTAGTTGTGAAATGGAATTGTGCAACATGTAGATCAATAGATGGGATGTTGTCATGTCTATGCTGCACCAATGCACCATAATGTTTTCATGTTTATGTTGCAAACAGACTAATGAGAATGAGATGTGCATCAGTGCATGCCCTCCTCAGTACCATCGAACCAACATAGATCTAGTTATGTAAAGAACTCAAGTTCAATCACACCTACATGGCTGCATGCCCTCAGTGGCTTAGTCATTCTTATTTTCCTTTTATGATGCTAGTCCTTCTATGATTAAATGCTCTATTGTTGATTAATACACATATTTAATTATTTTCATTGTTTGTAGAATATGTATGCCATATTGATATCTTATGTATTCCCTCCATTATCTTGTGATAGATTTGTGATGGAATCTACCACTGGAAGTAGCAGTGCAAGTGTAAGCAATACATCTCCTGTTTTGCTAGTGCCACAACCAGAACCACCTTCCACTGCTACTACAAATGATCCAGCTGCTGGTGCATTGGTGCTAAGGAATGAAGTTGATTTGACTGGTGAGATTGGTGTTGAGACCGACACTCCTGCTCCTGCTGCAAAGAGAGCAAAGAAGTGCAGCTCTGATGTTTGGGAGCACTACACAAAATATGAGAAAAAGAAGAAAGGATCAGATGGCAAGATGATTACAGAGTATTGGGCTAAATGCAACAAGTGCAGGTATGGATCTCGTTGTGAGAGTTCGAGAGGCACATCAGTATTTTGGAATCACTTGGGTAGCAAGCATCAAATCAAGGGAGGCCAACAGCTTCTAAAATTGATGAAGAGTGGAGATGACAGCAGCACTGCATCTATTGAGACTTATAGGTATGATGAGGCTGACAGTTTGAAAAAAAATATATTTGACAATTATCATGCATGAATATCCATTTAATATTGTTGAGCATGAGTACTTTGTGGAGTTTATCAAGTCACTGCACCCTAGTTTTCCAATTAAGAGTCACATTACTGCCAGAAAAGATATATTGAATATCTTTGTAGAGGAAAAGAAGAAGTTGTATGATTACTTCAAAACACTTGCTTGTCGTTTTAGTACAACTATGGATATGTGGACATCAAACCAAAATAAAGGTTACATGTGTATCACTGTGCATTGGATAGATGACAATTGGAACATGCAGAAAAGAATTGTTAAGTTTATGCATGTAGAAGGACATCATTCGGGGAGAAA
This sequence comes from Ampelocalamus luodianensis, assembly GCA_036346255.1. Classification (NCBI taxonomy): domain Eukaryota; kingdom Viridiplantae; phylum Streptophyta; class Magnoliopsida; order Poales; family Poaceae; genus Ampelocalamus; species Ampelocalamus luodianensis. The sequence goes on from CM070626.1 coordinate 1,690,659, forward strand.
CTTGTGCGCACAGTTTCATGATAGTGTAGTGGACTGGAATCTTGATAGGAAATTGCTTGCCCTTACTTTGGATAATGCATCGGCCAATGATGTATGTGCTAAGGGGGTAGTACTAAAACTCAATAAGTCAGCTCCATTGATCTGTGATGGTATTTTTTTTCATGTGAGATGCTTGAATCATATTTTGAACCTTGTTGTCCAAGATGGTTTGAAGCAAATTGCACCAGCTATTGCAAATATCAGAAATACAATTGCAATTGTGAAGAACTCTCCATTGCAGTATGAGGAATTTATGAAGTGTGCATCAGAATGTGACTTAGATGTGACAAATGGTCTCCCATTGGATGTTCCAACAAGGTGGAACTCCACATATCTCATGTTGAAGCAAGCTATTTACTATAGGTATGCTTTTGGTAGGCTTTTCCTTCGACATAGAAGCAAATATGTGAGATGTGCACCGACTACTGAAAATTGGACTATGGCAAAATCTATATCTACATATTTGAAGAGATTTTATGATGCTACTGAGATTTTCTCTGGCACTAAATATCCAACAACAAATCTATTTTTCAATACTTTTTGCAAGATTAAGCTTGCCATTGCAGACTGGTGTGATAGCCCTGATCCTATTATATCTTCTATGGCTCATTCCATGAAAATTAAGTATGATAAGTATTGGGAAAAGTCCAACATGGCTCTAGCTGTAGCATGTTTTTTTGATCCTAGATACAAGACAAAGCCGATACACTATTTTGCAGATAAGATTTACCATGACAATGCTCCAGCAGAAGTTGATAGATTCATGAGTGTTATTAACCAATTGTTTCAGGCTTATGTATCCAGTCCACTTGTAACTTCGAAGAAGACATCAACCGTAAATGTGCAAACAGTTGATTCTCAACCATTAGACCAAGAGGTTGAGGATGAGGGGAGTGATGATGATCTTGATGCAGATCTTGAAAGGTTCTTACATGGCAGTAGTGCTGTAGGTCATGATACCAAAACTGAGTTGGAAGTGTACATGCAACAACCACTAGTGGAATGGAAAGCAAAAGGCAAAATTTTATTTGATGTTTTGTCATGGTGGAAGCTCAAGCAACCTGAGCTCTCTATTCTCTCCCGACTTGCACGTGATGTTTTATCTATTCAAGTGTCGACTGTTGCTTCAGAGTCAGCTTTTAGTGCTGGAGGACGTGTTGTCGATCCATTTCGCAGTCGCCTTGATCCTGAAGTCGTGCAAGCTTTGGTTTGTACCAAAGATTGGACTGCAGCGTCTCGAAAAGGTAATATTGAGTTCTACACTTGTGTTTGATTGGTTTATGTGTAGTATGTGAGGAAATTTTTTAGCATAATTAATCTTTTGACATGAAGGTGGAGATATTGGTGGATCTATCCTCACTGAGATGGACATGGAGGGCATTGAGCGATGCTTTGCAAGCTTGGCAACGGTTTGCAGTTTTTTAACCTAACTATCTAGCTCATTGGTTTAATTTAATGTCACTTTGATAAATGATACTTATTGAATTACAACTTGTAGTTGCAGGAGCACGAAGATATGGATGATTTGGAGGAGGACGTGTTGGAGGACATGGATAAATGACCAATCACTAGGTAAATCTTCATATCATCTTTGCAAGATCTTTTGCATAACAATAAAAGGAAAAGAAGATATCTGATGCTTCTCATGCATTTTCTAGGGCCGAAGTTGGATGCTTGTAAAGACATGGCGAGATGTTGCTGGCCTGCTGCTTGTCAAGACATGATATATCTGATTCTTGGCATTATTGAACTATATGTTTCATGAATGAACTAGGTGTGATGAGTTAAGTGTGAACTAAGTTTAATATATATGATGAACTAAGTTTTATGTATGTTGACTTGTGAGTTATGACTCATGAGCTAAATGTGATACACTAAGACACTAAGTGTTATGTTTGTGAATTGTGATGAACTAATTAATGCATCTTGCTAGTGCCAATGTTATATGTGGACTATGGTTGCTGAAAATATGAACAATTCATAAATATTTGTATCAAACAAACTGATTATATGTTTTTGTTAATTTATGGCACGCAATTTAAGGGGTTTTTATGTTCCGAAAAAATATCCGTGACCGTATTCGTTTTGCTCTGTATTCGCTCCGTATTCGTATTTGATATTATTCACATCTGTATTCGTATCCGGGGTATTCGTATTCGTATTCGCATCCGGGAAAAAATATGAAAACAAATATGGCAGAGCCATTATCCGTCCGTTTCCGATCCGTTTTCACCCCTAGTCCTCCTTAGACAGACTTTGAGCGAGTCGTGTGTCGTGTGTTTGGTACAGTCTTCCGAGGTGATCCTCGAGTTGTACTGTTGTTATCTGTAACTTTGTTTTTGCTCTACTCTCTTAATGGAATGGGCTTCTCCTGCCCCCACTTCCAAAAGAATGCATTATGTCCTGCTCCATTCCAATTCACCTAGTTTTGCTCTGATCAGTGAACTGTCGCAGTTGCACATTTGCACATGCATGAGTTGACTAGGGGAGACGGTTTATGGTCATGTAGTATATCGGAAAGAACTTTCTCATGTGAGAAGTTCTATGAGGCCCTTGATCTTTCTTTAGCCAAGGCTACATTAACCACATCACATTGAAATGAAAAAATGTACAAGAGTGCAGTAATATATTTAAGAGAAACAATCGCATAATATGAAAACAAGTCGCATAAATGAAGTGTACTACTTCTTACACATCATATAATTTAAGTGTCAAGAGTACAAAATACTAATACTACTTTGTGAGATGTCATGTCTAGCTAACGATTGTAGTCAGCCCACAATTGCGTTGCAATTTGATCTCTAAGAGAACTTCAAGCATTTGACTCGATATCATTTTGATAATTATTGTCACCCTCTGATACATCAACAAAATCATCTGGTTGAATGTAGGAAGGTTGGTGATCCAACCATCCCTCCTGGACCATTTTGACCTCTAATGATGTTGTGAAATGCAACGGCTGCAGCTGAGATCTTAATATGAGATTCAATGGGATGAAATGTGTCAACTTTCAGGATTGGAAATATCTTCTTTAGAACACCAATAGCCCTTTCAATATGGTTGCGAAGGAGAGCATGGCGACGGTTCAAAAGTGGAAATCTCTTCTTTAGAACACCAATAGCCCTTTCAACATGGTTGCGAAGGAGAGCATGACAATGGTTGAAAAGTTCTTTATAGTCCGCATAATAATATCTTCGAGATGAGCGACGCCTCCTAAATTCACTAATATGGTATAAGACTCCTCGATATGGGCAAGAAAAGAAGGTGTGTTTGCGTATCCACCATCCGCAAGATAGAATTTACCCTCAAGAACCCGAAAACCCTTGCTAATAGCAAATCGAAAGACTCCTGCATTTGATGCTGACCCTTCCCATCCATATGAAATAAATGTGAAGTTCATATCAAAGTCACAAGCTAACATCACATTTTGAGATAAGGTTCCATACCTATTCATATAAGGAGACGTTTTCTCTTCGACAATAGTGATGGAGATATGTGTGCCATCAATAGCACCAATGCAGTTCTGCGCATAAACAAAGTAAATTAAATATAAGAAAATATTGGGAAAAGTTAGAATCTAGTGTGTATGGCACACTTGAAAATAAGGCCAAAATGGTGGATCCGATACAATCTTTATGTGAGTTTAGTTCGAACTTGGAGGCTTAACAAACCTATGAGTCAGAGCTGGAATTATATCAAAGATTTTCTTTATTTTCCTATGAACTGTTTCACTGTTGTGTTGGAATGCTTTCTGAAGCTTTTAGTTGCTAGCATTATGAGAAATCATGTACATAAACATCCATAGCTGCTCCTCGACGGTAACACCCCTTGTGTCATGCATCAAACCCTCCCTCCTAAGAAAATCTGATATAGCCCTGAATATCTCTGGCTCCATTTGGAACTCAATTGTACACCAACTCTCATGGCTTTATGAGATCTCCTTAACTTTTTTAGCGCCGATAAGTGATGATGTGTTGATCGGTCTTTTTTCATCATAAAAGCATGAAAGCAAAGTAGGAACCAAGACAAGAAATAAGTCATCGTCCTCCTCTTCTTCCTCAAGCATAAATTTCCTAATGAACTGCTTTCTAGTGTCCATTTGCTAATACATGCAGATAACATATTGTGAATTAGTGAGTGTATTGAGTACCTAGAGCACCAGATATGAGAGACAAGCCGACAAGAAAAAAAGGGCTAGATGCCCTTATGTATATCAATTGAAAATTGGTATGTATCTATTCATCACTAAGCTCTTATAAATAGCAGAGATAATGCATTTGCACAATTAAGCATACAAAAAATAACCCTTATGTATACCAAATAAAAATGAAGAAAAAAAAGGATCATTAATAGAGGAGGCAGCTAGGGATGAAGACAATACGTCAAGTGGCAGAATGAAGACAATACTTCGTACTATAGCTCATGATTTTGAGAAAATTTCACTTAAAACTTTACATCATGAATTAAAGGTCAAATTTACTTTGCTTTAGCTAATTCTTAGCACATTTTGAAATTTGTTCTCAAATGCAAATATGTTACACTATAGCTCATGATTTGATGCAAATTCTTTACTCTTCTTTTGGGTGAAACTTCACTCAACTGTTGTCTTGCTATAAGCCTATAACTCACAATTTTGGGGCAAGTCATGTTCTTTCTTTTGTTTTCTAAAGTTTTATGCTTCTGACGTACTGAAATTAAATGAGAAGTTTTTTAAATACCAAATAGGATAATGACTGTGATTTCATTTTGGAGAAGAATAACCATACTATAGCCCATGGTACTGTAACATTTTTTTTAAAAGCTTCATTTCATGGTTTAAGGGTCAGGTGCCTTGCTACAGATGGGTTTAGCACAATTTTGGTTTTTTTAAATTAACTGTTACCTAACTGATAGTATTACGCACACTGCCTGAATCACGCACATAATATTTCAGCATAGCAGCACGGAACGACAAGATATCCTATGCAACCAAAGACAGCTTCATAGGATACCAAAAAATAGCTTCCATTGAATGAGATCAGATTTCGATTACATACAGGGCAATCACTGGAAACAATTATGCTACGAGTGTCATTTCCCTCCCTAAAGGTGTTATAGAAGCTATGGACAACCGACGCCGTGCCTTCCTCTGGACGGGTGAGCAGCGTTGCAACGGAGGGCAGTGCAAAGTGGCATGGGATGACGTTTGTTGCCCAAAGCAAAAGGGAGGATTAGGTATTAAAAATCTCCATGTTCAGAATAGTTGTCTACTTCTCAAATTTCTCTTTAAGCCATGGGCCTCCTCACCCGGGCCCTGTCTGCTACAGATCAAGTGGAAGACCTTTGGAGTTTCGCCTTCCCTACTGCACCGCCAGCCTCTAGCACCACCCGTAACACCGTCCTCACGACCATCTCATGGAACCTTTTGAAGTGTCGTAATGCTAAAGCCTTCCAGCGAGATAATGAGACGAACTCCCAAGTTCTTCGCCGATGCGCCGATGACTTGCTCTTGTGGGCTCATAGGTGCAGCCGAGAAGCGACAAAATGTCAAATTGCAATATGGGGTGAACGCTTTCTATTAATGTCCCATTAGCTAGCCCCCATATCCGGAAAAAAATCCTATAAGATCTGGTCTACAACTTTATTGATGTCATGCAGACTTTGAGATTCGTGAAGACTAGCACGTCACGCTTTGAGATTCGTGAAAGGACACGTGTCATGCAGTAGAATTGGTCCACATCAATAGAGTTGTGGATCAGATTCTATAGGATTTTTTTTCCCATATCCTCCCCTTGCTATCCCTGTTTCTCCATTTATTTGGACTTTTGTAATTATTTGTTTATTAATATATGGTTCAGGCCAGCACAAGGCCGCCGTAGTCCCGTAAAAAAATATAGTTGTGGTTTCTCTTAATTGACCATCCAGTGCTTTTGTTCGTTCTCAGTTGGATTCGGATGCATCCGCTGCAATTAGCATCACTGTACTTCTTATTTGTGATTTACGAGCATACTATTAATATACACTTGTACCACTACCAGAAGAAAGGATGAAACATGACACAGGGAAACATGCATAACTCTGGCATGCACCATGGACGTACGCGGCTTTTACACTTAGGATTTGCCACTGTATTTTCATACGTAATTTAGGATTTATCATCGTTATGAGTATGACATATGGTCTCAGAATCCATATATCATACTCACATATAGTAACAAATTATAAAATTCACCCTTTTGACATGGCAAATAATCAATTATTCCTTACGCTTACGCAAGCATAAACCGGGCATTTTTGGCCGGTGACACCAACTTAATTCATACTGGCCAGCGCAGCTAATTGTTGGCTGGTTTAGTAGGCCGTGGCGGCGCCGGGCAACTCCGGCGTGACAAACATGCTGTATATGTGCGCCATCATCCGCCGCTCGAAGTCGCCGCCGCTCCGCGCGCTCCCCTGGCGCGCCCGCGGCATCCGCTTCGCCCACAGCCCGGCCTCCGCGCTGCTCCGCGACTTGGCCAGCGCCAGCATCGCGTCGACGTACGCGTCGCGGAGCCTCACGAGCATGCGTAGCGGAGACAGCAGCACGGCCGCGCGCAGCCGGACCACGTGGCCCGCCGCCCTGGCCTTCCACGACAGACGACGCACCTGCGCCCTCCTCCCACTCCCGCCGAGGCGGGCCACCCTGAGCTGCCGCGACGGCGAGCCGAGGCGCTGGTAGTTCCTCCGCACCCAGTACATCTGGACGCTGCGGCGCGGCTGGGACACGAGGCTGGCCATGTGATCCGATCCCGCGGCTGCGGTGGTGCCGACGACTGGGAGAAGGTACGTTTTGTGTACTGCCACGATGGGAATATGGGATGGCACGGACGCACGGTGAGCTGTGTGTGTACTCGTGGATGCTTATATAGTAGTAGCAAGAGGTAAGCTAGCTTCAGTCAGTGGCTGGAGATGAGAAGCGGCTCAAGCGAGTGGTCAATATCATTATCATGTGATCAGTAGACAGTAGCTAGCTGCTATCTGACTGCGTGATCTGGTTCTTTTCCTTCTTGCCGGCGCATTGATGGGTGCGACTGCCGTTGGATGTTTCCAGTCGTCAGCTTTGAACCGGTCGCGTTAGGCGGTTTGAGTAAGGAGTCCGTGTGTGTTGGCGCCAAAACTGCACCTCTTCATAAGGAGTCCGTGTGTGTTGGCGAATCTACCCGTAAGAAAATACGTGGACCGAGCAAGTCCTGGATGGCTTGGAAGACAAATTAAGTTACTATTGTGGGCAAATTTCTCCTTCTTTAATTAATCGGCAGAGCTCCTGCTTCTATTTTTTAAAAAAAGCGATTGGGGACAAGTTTCATCGACTTGGGCTTACACCTCAAGCTGCAGATAGGCAAGAGACAAATTCTTTTGGAATTCTTCACCTGCGGGAAAAAAAGAGAGTCAAGACCAGATGTACAGTTGGAAAGGAACTGCTGAAGCGTCTTTTCTTCGTCTCAATAATTCTGTGGCAATCGTGTATGCATGTGTTCCGAGCTCTGCTTATTATTGCCGCGACGATCGTGTTGCGCGGTTCGCTTCCGAGTCCACAGAAGTTCTCGCCAAACGTTCGGCCCCGCGAGCGAGCGAGGGCGTGCGTGCCGGCGTGCTCGGTGCTCTGCTCTTGCGGCCGGCTGATTTGCCAGGCCGACGTTGGCAGTTGGGTTTCTCACGAGAGAGTGCTCTTGCAGCCCGCCAACGTTGAGGCCTGGCACTTGCTGGGCATTTGCGAACATCTTGAGGGAAGAATTGGAGTAGTTTGTTGGTGTTCATCCATTCTCAGGACTCACTGATTTTGACCTGAACTCGTTACTCATCTAACCATTGGAATAGTCCAACGATGTATCTTGGTTCTCTGGTTGACTATCATGGTTCAACTACCGTCAACGGTAGGTTTGTGGGTTAATTGAATTTTCCAAATGTCACTTATCAGGACCCACGACCTGAGGGTTGTGATACTTAAGATGGCTCAATTGGCCAGTTGTCTTGGCTCTAAAAAGAACTAGTTGCTGGTAAAAGAAGCAAGATGTCGGGACAACAAAAAAAAAAGGTGTGGCGATGATCGGCATATTACGCACCACAGCATATCAATTGGTTCTAGCAAGAAGATGGGACGGCATATTATGCACCACAGCATGTGATTTGGTTCTAGCAAGATGGAAAAGCTTCCAAAACGGTCTTTTCCTCGAGTCAGTGCACGGAAATCACAAAATTCTTGAACGAAAAACGCGATGAATAAGGTCACTGTCGTACTACATGAACCCGGCAGGCAGCTCCAGGCCTGTACTCCACTCGAAGCCGTTGTACTACTGATCAGTACTCGAGCAGCAACAGTTGTACGTTTCATCTAAAAAATGCTGTACGTCTTCCTCCACACGCCCTCCTGCCCGCTCGCAACGTTCCATGCATCTAAAACGATATGCTCTAGTATATATACCCCTTGTAAAAATCTGAATATTTCTTTTTTGGAACAAGCTTAATGCTCGATTTCATTTTCATATGGAGTTCTTGTCGTGCCTTTCTCTAGCTTTTTCTACTTTTCCTAGAAAGCAACATGGTCAGCTGCAGTATCTGCCTTGAGCCTGTAAATATGGCCAATAAGCCAACGACATATACATGGAACATCACAAATATATAGAACCATATGTGCTTCGCATATGTGTTTCATTTCCCAACTACTAATAAGTGGGACAAGTTATTTCTTCTAGAATCTAAACAACAATATAATATGTCCTCCTTGATCAGGAACTTTCAATTCTCCAGTATAGTACTAGTATGCAGGGCTACGCTAAATTGCTAATCTAGATTTCTAATCACCCCTTTACAAATTACAAATGCGCTTTCACGGTTGCACGATCCGTGCACCTAAATTAAAGGGAGAAGCAGCCCATGCCGGAGTGCAGCGCCAAGAACGGGATCACCGCATCGGGTGATGCAAGGGCCCTCTCCACCGCCGCGATGCTGCTGAACCTGCGGCGCACCGACGGCCGGGGCAGGTTCTCCGGCACGGTGTTCTCCAGCGAGTTGGCGCGCCACGGCGGGCACTGCCTGCGGTCGCTCCACCGCGCCGGCGCCTGCACGTGCGCCACGTCGTACGACGCGCCAGCCATCGCGGCCACTTCCCGTGCCATCGCCACGCCGCTGCCGTCCCCCGCCGCTCCGATCACGACGCACGCCGCGGCCGCGACGCACGCCCGGCGCAACTGGTGAGGGAGACTAGTAGCTGCTAATTCTTTGGGCGGGGTTGGAGGTTTGAGCTGGCAGCAACTGATGGAGGAAGCCGCCATGCTTGAGTTCCGAAAGGCTTGGGGTTCTGCAACACGACTCGCTGCCTGCGTGTGATGGTAGCTGAGTCATTTGGGTGGAAGTTTTATGGGGGCGTTGCACAGGACTACAGGAGGTGGTTGGTCAGATCACGGCTGTTGATCTGGACATGGACGCTGGATTTTAGCTAGCTGCGGGAGGGGAACGTGGGCGCACCAACTTGTGTTTTACCAGTGGCGTGTAAAAAGTTGCAGTTGGCACGTCGGGGGCCACGCGTGGGACCCGGTTGGTTCAGATATTTGCTTACCACCATCGCGCTATTACGGAGGAAGTTATATACGACCGTTTTCTATAGATAACTTTTTTCTATATAATATTTTTTTCTCGTGTTACAGTTAATTACTATAAAAAAACGATTTAATTATGTATACTCGATCTTTTTTATCCGCAACATCTCGTGTTCGTGGCAACCTCCTCTCTTCGTTTAGACGCTGCGATCACTATCTCGCTCGGAGTAATGTCATGTGGTTAAGTTCCTGCAGTTTGGGTGTGACACTGAGATAAGGAACCTGGTTGCGTGAAATTACCTTTACCAAACGGAACGAAACAGATGCCAAACTTCCTCACTGCATCGCGGCTCAACTAGCCCAGTCTGGGTGAGGGTGGTGACTGGTGAGTACCAACTCCGGAGTCAAATCCAAAGTCCATGTTATTTCTATTATTTCTAGGATTTCTTTGTCACAATGTGTTATTCCATGCATCTCCACTCATTGTCAACTCTGCTTTGGCAGAAGGCGGTCTCAGCTCTCCTCGCCAGCAGGGGAAGGCGGGAAGGCAATTTCTGGCCATTGGGTGGGCGCACACCAACTGTTCGAGGAAATGCTCCGCTGAAACCAGCCCAGTCCCGGCACACACTGCGTGATAAAATGCAGTGATTCTTTGTGTTCAGGTGTCATGTGAGTTTCTCAAACACCATGTTTAGTGGTAAACATGCATCCGGTTTGTAGGATGACTTTCTGTTGGTGAACTGAAAGTCTGTTGGTAAACTGAAAGTGTTGTGTTGGGTTGATCTCGGCTAACTACTTCCGAGATTTAGGAGGCCACGCCCCACTCGCACCCTGATCGGGGGCGCAACCAACTCGTTCTGGTTTCGGTCCCGTTCGGTCAGCACTAGACAAAAGGGGACTCGGCAGGCTTTTGACCGTGTGTGGTTCTTGGCTAGAAGCTCCTAACAAACCCGATCTTTTACGTGCGCTATGGTGGGCGAAGACCGAAGACCTCCGCCGTCACTGCAACACCACCAGCCTTGTCCACGTCACCTCTGCGACCATCGACGGATCTACAAGCCTAATGGCATCTTCAAGTTCAGGTATGAAAATTTCGCTTCCGCTCTAAGGATTATGCTAGGTGTTCTTTACCGAGCTAGGGTTCATGTCATTTAGATCTAGATTAGCCTTAGTTTCTGCCCACATGTTGATTTTTAGCTGCATGCAGTATTCCTTAAAAAAAAACCTGCATGTAGAAGAACTGAAACAGCTGCAGAAACTTGGAGCTGAAGACTTGTTGTCTAAAAATGACGAGGACCATCAAGCCACAAGGTAAATTGGTTCCTAGCTGCTCCTACTTATCCTATTTCTGTATCAGTGCATCTTACCATCCGCTCTTGTGTGGATTGATTGGAAGTTCCATTACATATTTATGTGCTTCATCTTCTCTGTCTATGTTCTGAGATGGATTTTGTTACCGCTATCATGCATCTATGTCTAGTTGGAAAAAAAAGTAACTGCTAACCATATAAAGGGTAAAGATATGGGCGGGGGGACCATGAATATACACATAATTAAGGGCAAATCTTTCTATATGGCTTCTCATCTTTTCTGGAAGTTGAACACTTTGATTGAGACAGCAAAGATGAATGCAAAGAGCACTGTGAACCCAACAACTGCAACGCCAGCTGATCCCACATGTTTGTGCTGAATTCCAAAATAGCTGTTGAGAAAATCCTTCACTACGATGCCATTGTCCTCCAGCGTATTTGTGTATTCCCCGAATTGGGATCCAACAAGTCCATATAAGGAATATGCAACTGGACAGATATAGTAGTACCATCTCCACCATACGGGGATCCTCTGAGAACAATGAGAAGTGCATATTAGCAGTTAACAGACAATTTTGAGAAAGGAGCATCAGCGCATAACACGTCGTGGAAGGATGTTGTGGAGAGCTTACCGGTCGGGGGATAAGGTATCCTGCAAAGATGTTCCATATTGCATAGAATGCAGTCGAGACTATTGCCCCAATGTCGCTATTTGGTGTCATGGCGACAGCCATCATCCCGTAGAATGTGAAGTACATAAAAGTGAAGTATGTGAAGAACAAGTACCAGAAGAATTTCTCTACTGTCCAGTCAAAGCCAATGCAACTATAGACAATGACTCCATAGACAACAGCTTGCAGGAAAATATGTGGGACTTCTATAATAACCTGCAGAGAGAACAAACTAAAGTGAGTAAAGGAAAACCACATTCAAAAGTACAAACTTGGCTGAAAGTGTGATTTTATTGTGATATAAGAGCAGAAATAGTTCTCCTGCCTGTGCAAATGCATACGGAAGAGCGGAGTACAATCCAGCTGCTTTCTCTCTATAGAAGACTGTTCTTTCGACATCCACAATTGGTTGCACTGTCATACCGTTCTGGATCCCAATAAATAGAACAGCGGCATACATTGACCCTAAGGAATTGAATAGGTCTTGTTGTGTGTCCCTGGTATTTTTTTTTCAAGATTATCAGCTTTTGTTCTTCCATCTCAAGGTTTTTGCATATCTGAAGCTATGTCAGATACTCAGATGATGGCAGAGAAATATTGTAATGGCGGTGGAATATGGTAACTTACACTTTCTTGCCAAGTTTCCAGAAGATTGTACCGAATATCAGGGCAATTACAGTCGTAAAGAAAATTCTCATCGCTGTGTAGGATGGGTTGCGCCAATACGACTTGTGTTGCTTCCACAAACAGGCTTTGCATTGTGTGAAGAAGGACTGTGAGTATTTAGTTGGGAAGAAAAGGTCACTAGAACCAGGTAGAGGAGCACTAAGTTCTTGGATAAGTTTTTTGTTTCTCCTGCAACATGTAATTGGGAAATTTTAAGTATATGGCTTTGCATCACATCAAGGAACATGGGATGTATTTTGGATTGATTTTTATTAATTCCTTACTTGAACAAATCAGAGTTTTTGTATATTTCAGCAAACTTAACACCCAAAATGTCTTCCTGATGCTGTGCAGTTATCTCCAGCATCCAAGTTGCAGGATTATAACCATCTTTAATCTTCTTTACCCCCGGTAAACTCTGGATAGTACATTATAGGATTCAGTGATTCAATTGAAACTAGCTCAGATATTCTCTCTTCTGATGAAAATGGCAAAACTTATTTCTGATGACTCACCACAAAGTATTTTATGAGGTGACAAGAGTCCCGTCCTAGTGGGCCAACATAAATTTCTTCTCCTCCTCTTTTCATGAGAAAGAGCTGAAGAGAGACACCCAGAAAGTGTTATTATGCCTGACAGTCTTAAAGGGGTGAATAATCTCATTGCCAGTCAAGTCAGTTCTTCAGTAGTATTATGTACTGACCTCATCGAAAGCTTCAAAAATGTCAATGCTGGGCTGATGAATGGTGCACACCAAAGTCCTCCCTGTGTCCACGATGTTCCTCACAGTCCTCATAACAATTGCAGCTGCCCTTGCATCCAGACCAGAAGTTGGTTCATCCATAAATATTATTGATGGGTTTGCAACAAGCTCGACAGCTATGGTGAGCCTTTTCCGTTGCTCTGTGGACAGGCCGTTCACACCAGGAAGGCCCACTAATGCTCCTCGAATTGAGTCCAGCTCAACAAGCTCCATCACTTCTTCAATGAACATCTGCATCCATGATCTCCAAAATCAAGCTGAATGGTGGATGTCAGAGGCAATCTTCTTATACGAAGTCTAGTTTCACTTGTTTTTTTAAAAGTCTAGTTTCATTTACCTTTCTTGCGTTAGCGTCAACCTCAGCTGGCAATCGGAGCCATGCAGAGTAGAGAAGTGATTCATATACTGTGACGTGCGGAGAATGAATGTCATTTTGTTCACAATAGCCAGAGATACGGGCAAATGTTTCTTGCTTCTTTGGATACCCAGAAATGCAAATATCTCCATCAATGTAACCACCAGTCTTCCGTCCTGCCAAGACATCCATAAGAGTAGTCTTCCCTGCACCACTTATGCCCATCAATGCTGTAAGAACTCCTGGTCTAAAAGCTCCACTCACGCCCTTGAGCAGCACAAGCCTATCTTCTATTACACCATGATTCTTCATTTCCTGTTGGATGAGATTAAATCATAAATGATTTTTTTTTGCTGCGTTCTTTTTTTGGAGAAAAATAGAAGCTGGAAATCGAGATGAACCTGAGGCATGTTGACAGAATATCTGATGTTATCAAAGGTGATTGAGAGTGGAGTGAATGGAAGTACCATCCCCTTCTTCCTGCTTGCAGCAGAAGCCTCCTTACTTCCTAGAGTGGCAATCCCCCCTGTATAAGTTTCAACTTTCAAGTCATTTCAGTTTGAAACGTGAACATTATTGCAATGCAATTACTAGGTCATTTGGGTTCTGGAGAGTGGAGACTAGCCTTGAGATGCTGGCTTCTTAGAGTCGGTTCCTGCCGGCAATAATTCAATGTCCTCTCCTGTTCTATTGGCATGCTTCAATCTCAATGCCCCCTCAGATACTACTGTCTGACCCTTGCCAAGAGCTGCAGCATTGCATCCGGAGCTCAGATTTCAAATAAAAAAAAATATTAAGCTTTGTAATGTTTTGGATTCTCTATCTTCAAGGAAAAGGATTGAATCAACATTCCAGATTAGTTAAGACTTACGCCCCAGAAAGTGAAGAAATACAATGAATAGGATGTTGAATAAGAGGATGTATGCAATCAGGCCACCAACACCAATCCAGTACCAGTTTGGATCTACAAATATGCCACGGGCCTTGAGTATTTGTATGCCAAGCGTGTCGTTGCTGAATGAATGGTTAGTAGCCTGCATATAGAAAATCATAGACATTAAGGTACTCGTTCTGAAGAGTGATGCAGTAGGTCTACTTTTTGTATGTCTGATTCCCTTACCTTGTTCCATTTGTGTCCAAGAAACTCGTTCTGTGCTATCGAGTTTTGAGCATACATCAACGGGGAGGCCCAGTAACCCCAAACCCACCATTTCCTGATATTCTCTGAGAAGAAGAAAAATAGTTATGAGCGGTCGATAAGAGCCTTTCATGAATTTTTTTTGCAGAAATACAAGCATATATCTACAACCCTAGTTTAGTCCATGTATTAATGTACCTCTTGATATGATAAATCCACTAAGTGCCAACATGATAAGCTGAGCAAATGACCCGAATGTGTCAGCAAGGACCATCTCCCGTCCAAGAGAGGCAAGGAGACGGAAAAGTCCAGACGCCAGTTGGCTTACCAATACAAGCACAAGGTAGTGCCTGAAGAATCTGCAGAATGGTGTACGTGGTTAACGCTTGGTGAACAAAATTGCTCAAAATGATTGAGGAACATGAACACCAAGTGAGTGTTGTTGCATTTTACCTTCCTATGTTTGGATCAAAGCCAATCCCATAATATGTCATAGCAATCCAAACAGCACACTCAACAAATGATATTGGTATTTTGAGGACCCAAGTCGGTAGCGCATAAATCCAAGATGGATAGAAGCAGTAATCTCTCTGTTTATAGTATATGGGAAGCTTAACTATGCTCATAGCAAGTTCTGCAAATCCATTGAAAAGGTGGGTCACAAGCCCTAGAAAAAGGACACCTAGATAAATTACTCCACCCTCGTAGTCTTCATGACTCATCTTTGTTCTCAGGAAGACTGTCATTGCAATGCCTCCAAGTATGACAAGCTGAGGTAAAAGAATATGCAAAAATCTTAACATTTTCTTTAAGAAATATAATGCCAAGGTTTTGTCAACGTTCATTGCTATGAGCTGAGTAAGAGTGAATTGATAATTACCTGGAGTGCTTTGAAGATGTAAACAAATGAGTTCCTCTTCATTAGCAACCATTCCCTAGCAATGCAAATCTTGAGCAACTCTATTTTGCTAACACCATACTTTGATGTTGTCAAAGCTGCTGGATGGTTTGTATTCCGGTCAAATGGGGTCTCAAGTTCTTGCCTTAGCTTTGAACCAACATGGAATGACTGAAAGGCTTCAGCAAATTCACTGACAGAAATATACCGGTATGGTTTATCCCTGTGTGCCCAGTACTGGTGTTGGTCCTTCCTTGATGTCACCTGTGGGTAATAAACCGAAGCAAACTCAAAACATATTACCAACTTTATTGCACTATGAAGAGATGTGTGGTTGGAAGTGCTAAACTCACTTCTTGCAAAAAGTCGGCAACACCTTTTCTCTCTGGACATTTGAAGCCCATAAATTCGAAGAACTCAAGGGCATTTTCTCTGGGGCCTTGATACGCAATCTGCCCATCTGATAGAAGTATAATATCATCAAAGAGATCATATGTCTCAGGATCTGGTTGAAGCAGTGCTATTACTGCAGTTCCTTCTAGGATGTGGACCATTTGCTTGATGGAGTGGACAATTTGATATGTCGTAGAACTGTCAAGGCCAGTTGATATTTCATCCATGAAAAGTGCTTTTGCTGGTCCAACAATCATTTCACCTGCAAGGGTTCAAGTTATGGAATTAGTTTTCCTTCCTTTTTTTCCCATCCAAATATCCATTCTTTGCTATTGAATTACCTGTTGTGACACGCTTCTTTTGCCCTCCAGAGATGCCACGTATCATTGAGTCTCCTACCAGTGTGTCAGCGCAAATGTCCAGACCCAAAATCTTCCACACAAATGTGAGGCTCAGTTTTTGTGGCTGAGATATACAAACTCCTATAGACTACAGTTTTCATATACAATTATCTAAGGTTTCTAGATTGTCTTCATACCTTCAGGATGTAATCTGTGACAACACTCTCCTGCCCTTCCATAGATATTGCCTGCAGGAGTATGTTTTTTTAGTAATTTATTATGTAGTGTATCATGCTTAGCAAATCAAATGGACATGATATTACCGCTCTGTGTGCTGAACAAACATAGTGAGTTGATCTCCTCTGTTAGGTCAAATTGCTATATGAAGCTAACATTTACTGTTGAGTGTCATTTTAAGTTAAAACCACGTGAAGAGAGCTACCATGTTTTCCCCATGGAAGCAATAATGTTGAGTAAATCATTTTAAGCTAAAACCCCAGTGAAGACTGAAGAGAGCTACTTTTTTTTCCTATGGGAAGCAGGACCAGATCAGATACAGGTTTGGTTTCAGGATCAAAAGCTCATGAATAAGACCCCGTTTGGAACACAGGAATTTTCTCAATTTACTGGGGGACATTCCTGCGTTCCAAACGGGCCTAGGAATTGGGGGAAAAAATCCACATTCTAAACGGGGCCTAAATAGTTTCACTGTTCTTCTTAGGCAACAGTGGGTGCTCTTACTTTCATGTATAGATCAACATCAGGATCAGGCTTAATGTTTGCTTCCTTCTCTCTCCGTGACAGCTCTGTCAACATGTCTGCAAATCATTCACAAAGAAAAGAACTTTTAGTTGTTAGCACCAAGGCATGCTGATTGGGTTTCAAATCTGACTGATGTATATCTCCTCCTACCGTAGCGGGTGCCAACACCTTGGCATCTTGCAGAGAAAGCCAAGGTCTCCCTCACTGTCATCTCCCCAATGTGGACATCATGCTGTCCAATGTAAGCAGAAGTTCTTTGCGGGACAAACTCGTCCATGTCATGGCCATTGTACGTTACTCTCCCTGAGACCTATCCAACTCGGGAACTTTAAATCATTTGCTTGCATCTTAAATTGCAGCAACACTATTTGCTGATCAGAACTGGCGTTTACCTTCAGCTTTGAGTCAAGTTTTCCAGCCAAAGCTAGCAACAGTGTTGTTTTCCCAGAAGCAGGGGGGGCGAGAAGCAACGTCATCCTGAAGTTGAGTTGCATAATTTTACACTTACTCAAGGCTGTTTGGTTCATTGACCAATGAACCAAGCCAAAATTTGGCAAAAAAAAACATTGTTTAGATTGCGGTCAAGCTAAATTTTGGTGTTACTAAAATTTTAGTAAGTGATTTTCTCGCTCTTGGATTGACCACTTATGACATTGGATTTCGTTGGTGTTACCAAGTTTTTGTTGTCATTACCAAATATTGGTAGCAAACCAAGCGATAGTCAATTTTCATTGGTGTTACCAAAATTTGGTTTGGTTCACGTTGGTAACAAAGTTAAAACCGCAAGTAAAATTCATATGCATGTATCTGTTTATTTTTTACCTCCTAGGTCTGATGATACCACTAATGTTATGCAGGATAGATATAGGCCTCTTCCCATTTGGAATAATATGGAGAGCGCTCATCATGGCCTGCAAGAACACGACCATGGCAAAGTTTGAATCCAGTTCACAGAACCATATTCCAGTCCATTATCCGCATGAAGAACTTACCGTGATCCTGTTGCTGAAGAAGTTGAGGAAAGTCGGGATTCCCCGGTTCCCCACGAAGACCTCTGCATCGACATTCAGATTCTCGTAGCGGACCTCGATCGTGGGGTTTTCAATCCCAACACTGCAAGAACAATGATGAAAGATGTGTACCCACTGCCCACAAGAAACGCAACACCAGCTGCAGGAGGGAAGATGAGGAAGGAACAAGAAACGGCCGGACTCACCGGTCCATCCTGCTCCGGAGCTTGAGGAGGAAGCTCTCGTTGTCCTCGTCAGCCGTCCTGACCAGCCTCTCCAGCAGGAGCTTCCTGTCCTGCATGCCCAAGCTCCGGATGTCCACCTCCTGCAGCTCGCCATCCTTGCTCGTGAGGATGCCCCTCCTGACGCGGTCGTAGGTCGGCAGCCTCTCCAGCGCCGCCCATTTGAGCGCCTCCTCGTCGTCCTCCTCCCGGCCGGACTGCCCAAGCATTTTGCCACCGAGCTGCCGTGCAGGCTGCCTCGAAGTCCAAGACTCGCCATCCTCATGCTGCACTCCATTTATTCCAGTCAAGTATGGCTCAGTCGGCTCTCAGTCACTGTCTAGCCAACGGTAAGCTCATCAGAAGAGTGAATACTACTGCAATACTTCCTTCAAGACTGAAGCTCTGACTCTGAGCATGTTCCTGGGCTGCAATTATGAGACTTCTCTATCATTTAACATGACCCTTGTACTGAAATACAGGTGTTGATGAAAGATCCATGAAAGAACAGCGAGAGTGAAAAATGGGCATGGGTGCAGATTTCTGATGTTTTAATACTAACACCTGCAAAGTATAAATGTATAAACAACTCTTTGTCCGATGAAAAAAAAGAAAGAGATCCTCCACTAAGATAGAAGAGAGATTCTATGACAATTGAGCCTTGTCAAAAATAGTATCTTTCGTTTCCATCGTTTGTACGACTCAATTCAATACTCGTGGCTTAGTCCTGCAACGCTTTTTTCTTCGCTGACAACATTAAAGAAGGCATCCCCATAGCAACAACAGTTAGTGGCTATGCTCGCTGTCAGCCTGTAAATGAAGTCAGGTAGCAGTAAGTGCCAGTCAACATTTGAGAAGAGCGGCGAGCTCGCTGTGGCTATGCTCGCTGTCAGCCTGTCGCATCATATCACTGCACCGCACGTCCATAGTATCAACTCCATCTGCGTCTCTGACTCTGAGCATGCGGCAGGCAGGCCATGTCGGCGAAAGAGCTCCGAAGGCCGAACTCTGGTCGTTTCCGGCATGCCTCACGGCCCAAAAGTTTGGTGGACTTCAAAAGAGAACCGCGCCAAACTGGGCCGAGACGGACCGGCCATGTCTTTGGGGCTAGCCAGCCAGGCCATCTGCCCATCTCCCACCTGTGTGTTTGTGTTGAGCCCTGCGCCGCGGCCCTTGCTCGCCTGCCATGCCAAAACCCATCCCGCACCGGGCCTCGCTCGGCGGCACACCGCACACCCCCACCACAGGAAGCAAATTCCCCTGGGGGAGTCTCACCGAGAGCCCTCTCCCCCATCCCTCACCCCCTCGTACGGCACATGATGGACGACGGATGCGGGGGCCCTCGCTGAGGCCCCCTAGAAGATTTATTTTCTCCACTATAGCTTGGCATGGCAACGCCTACACACAATTCACACGTAGCACACGTGCACTCACCATCGGTAGCGTGCGGGCAAGAGGTTGCTCGCCGTCCTGTAGTGATACTCCCACACACGGTTAAAAATATCGGCTGATTTTCACCGATTGAAAATCTTCGTTTCTATTGGGCCAGGTAGAAACTCAAATCGGCTCCGATTTTTTTGGTTTACATGAATTTTGTCAATTATGAAATAAATTTGTGCTGAAATTTCCGAAATTCGCCGAAAATTAGACAAACCCTACCGGTAAAATTTTGATACCGGTTTTCAAAACCCTAGTTCTACCTGGCAGTTGTCCTCACCCACCCGCGTGGTGGGAACTGGTTGCTCGGCTTGGGGAATCGGACCTAACCTCGACCTTTGCTACAATGTTGTCGGGATTCCGACAACAGAGTAGCTCACCACAGCGAGCTTATCCGGTGGCTCGCCGACGTTGTGGGCCATGCCGGCGTAATCTAAGGGTAAAAAATGGGTTGCTAATAGCCTTGTGGTCCTAGTGATGGCCAAAACACGGTCGACGGTGAGGTCTAGCGGCGGCACGACAAGAAGGTGTGGCGGTGACCTACAGACAAAATGGCTAAACACGACTCGGCTACACTTCATGCCATCTAACACATGCTTAAGCACCTATGAGGCATAGAGAACTTACCTGAGGGTCAACAACGGTTGAAGAGACACGGTGGAGCTCTGGCAACGTGTGACCGAACCGGTGGCGATAAGAGCTCAACATGGATACGACAACCTGAGCAACAAGAGCACAAAAGAATGATCGTGACTCTAGCAGACCTAGGAGATGCTACTACCGAAAAGAATTGACGAAAGACTCACAGGGCCGGAGATGAGAACGATAGGATGGTTTTCGGCCGGTGATGGAGCAAAACCAAATTCCCGTCGATCCTGTGAACCAATTAGGCAATTGATTGAGGGGTTTTACTCAGCATGTCCCAAAGCATGATATGACACGCAAAGGACATAAAAAACTCACCGGTTACGAAGATGACACGGTGGCGGCGTTCCGGACGTGCTCTGGACCAACAAAAGACACCCTTGGGTTTCTGGAGCTACAAGCAATATCAAGAGTTCAAATTAACAGGATGAACACAGCATGAGATAAAGGTAGAGATGACGAAGAAACGAGAGGCTCAACTTCAGCAGCAAGAAAGAATGAACGACCTCCTCCATTCGGCCGAAGAGAAAGATGAGCTTTTGAGGAACTTCTATGACGTCAACCCGTGGCTATGCAGGAATAGATACCATCGGCGGTGGTGAAGCGGTGTGGGCTTGCATGGACAGAATCGCCCAATGTAGTGCCACCTCGCTCGGGCGCTCGGCGTTGTGTGGCACGGTGAAGACAGAGCTAATCAATGGGCCCGAGCTATCAGCGGTTGAGCGAAGTGGTGCAAGTCCAAGAGTGGCTCGGGCGAAGTGGTGTGGTCCATCCAAGTCACTTGGTTCAGGGCGGAATAGTTAAGAAGGGTTCGACCTAGGTCTGAATAGTTGACTGGGTTCAAAACAAAATCCTCTACTTTGATCGGGGTGTTAAACATAGCAAATAAATTTAGAAAATTCTAAAAAATTTCAGGAAAGTTACTGGGATGATATATAACCCATATAAATTTTCTAAACACACTATTCAAGATTTAAATGCTTGTTTTAATTCAAAAACCGAATAGGTTTATATAAGTAGCATAGATTTTTCTCAAGGTCATGTTGAACTCTAAAAATTTGACAAAAATCATATTTATTCATAATAATCATTCTAGTATTAAAATAAATTATTTTTCATAGGTCTTTACAAGCATTAACTTTAGTTTTCTTTTGGGGTTTCCTTTTAAGTTGTAGGTTTTCATTTGATTTGAATTTTTTTTCCAATGAAACCATTTATGCATATGCTCCAAAAATAACATGTATGCTCATGAGATTAATCTAAATGCCATATAGTGAAATTGGGGCTGTGACAGGAACAACCATCGAGGTTAGGCTTAAGGGCGGTGGAGGAGGTTAGGGTTAAGAGCAGCGGCAGTTGCTAATCTCAACGGGAGGAGAGAAGGCCGGGGAGGTCTCCAGAGTTCGACGCAGTTGCTAACCTCGCTCCGTACATGCATCGCCTGTGCTCGAGCTCTCTTGGCCTCCCACCTGTTCTGTTGCTCATGCAGGAAGGAAGGAGGTGGCACTCGTGGGGAAGAAGAATGAGGTGGGGGTGGCGGTGAAGAAGGAGGAGGGAAGTCGGTCTGCCGGGGAGGGGGATGAAGGATTGCTTGTTGACTACGGCGGCAGAGGGAGGGACGACCGAAGCAAGGAGGAGGAAAATGACGAGGAGGCGTGTTTGGCCGATCCGCTCGGTCCCCTTATCTCTCCGCGCGCGACCACATGTGGCGAGCAGAGCCGGTGCCAGCGCGTGCCAACCCAGCTCCAGATCTGATCGGACGGCGGGGACAACATGCCATGCGGATCAAACGGCGCAGGTAAAAAAGCCAACGTGTCCACCCTGAGAGGAGCCCAAACCTGCCTCCTTTTATATAGAAAGATTCCCAGCATTGGGGTCCATGCGGCGCAAAGGCGCCATTTCATCTCCTTGTGGAGAGAAAGGACCTGGAATTCGGAGAGATGTTTGCTATACACTCTAATGAGGTTGTTCAGTTCATGTTCTTCGGTGCAACAATCACTAGTGCCAGGGCTTCTCAACTTGTAGGACCAAGTGTTCAAAGATGATTTGCAGATCAAGACACGAGAATCAGACTGGAAGGAATTTGTAGTTTTGTACCTCTCCATTGTAACTTCCAATACTAGTAGCAAAGACAATACACCACGAAAACCCGTTTGAAGTGCGGGAATTTTTCAGAACCCTACGAGAATTGAACTATTTGTCCTACAAATTAAATTTCTGCCTCGACGACCTTCGTGCCTACCTCGCCGCAGTTGCTCTCCACCCTCAGCAAGTCGACAGCCGACTCACCCAGGACAATCCCCATTCAAGACTAAATCATCATATGATGCAGCTTTTTTTACATGAGGTAAACGATTTCTTTGCTTCGCGAGTCTGGGAGAACAGTGCCCCAACACGGTGCTGCATCTTTATTTGGCCAATGAAATGAGACATCACCGAGGCCTAGCAAACTCCCCTCTATGCCCCTTCTGCACCGAAGCTGAAGATACCTGCCATATGTTCTTCACCTGCAATCATGCCACTTCCATTTGGGCAGCACTCGGAGGTCGGATCCACACTGCGATCGGTGAGTTTGAGGACCTCTGGGACTCCGTCCTCCCAAGCACTTCTCCACTTCCGGCGAAAGTTCATTACACAATTCATCTTGCTATCGTGTGGAATATATGGAAGAACAAGAACAACAAAGTCTTTCGGCATGAAGATAAACATTGCTCCCAGGTTTAAAAGATGCGTGGATGATCTACTTTGGGCTAATGAGCTTAGTCGAGTGGGGAGAGCGAAGTTTCTTGTAATAGCTCGCAACTAATATGTAATGTACACCGTATGCTTCTAACACATCATGTAAATTTCCCTTCATTTTTGACAATATAATTGGTCCAGGATTGGCCTAAGGCCCACTGTCATTCTCTGAAAAAACAAATTAAATTCCTATGAAATTCTTGCCTTGCAAACGGTCCTAATCGTTGTAAATGGATGCACCAAAATGACTGGCCTGAAAAGTCTTCAACCCGACACAAAAAGTGACGGATGAACGAGTGCTCATGGCCCTTTCCCAAGGACCAAAGTACAAAGTACAAGATCTACTTCGAACAACTGTTTGATAAGATCAGGAGTGACATTTTGACATGTCAGAGAATTGACCGCGACACTTTCTTAGGGTGATCTCTTATTCTCATGTTACTCTGACTGCATTATAATCTCTTGCTCGCTAAATCGATCAGATGAACACACTATTATCAATCAAATCACTCTCGCTTTTACTGCATGATGATTCTCCCAACAGCATGACCACTACTTTCATCGCTACCGTTCTTGTTATTGCGCTCCTCGATGACGGCGCCGGCAGCCTTGACCGCTCCTGCTCGCCACACCGACGCCGAATACAGCGGCCGGTTGCACCACGCGAGCGTGAGGCAGCCGCCGCTCTCCTGGATGCAGTACCCCGCGCCAGAGAACACGCAGAGCAGCAAGGTCGTCCGCCGGATCGCGTCCGGCCCAAGCGGTAGCTGGGTCAGCCCCGCGCGCTCGAGCCTCTCCCGCCAGCGAGGCAACAACTCGTGGCGCTCCGCGCGGCTGCTGCCCTCGCCGCAGACGATGTCGAAGATTTCCCTTTGGAGATACGTCTCAGCAAGCGTGCTACCCGCGCCGCCGACGGTACGGCAGGCTACAGCTTCCATGGAGTCGAACATGGCGGCGTAGTAGAAAAGCGCATTGGTGAACCTTTCCAGCAACGATGGCTTGTTGTGATCCGCCTCCTGCTCGACGACCGTGAAGATCTTGGGCTGCATGGAAGCGATCCAATCAAGAACAATGTCGATGGGCGCCGGCAAAGACGTCGGGGCGGCGTCCGGGTCGACCAGGAGGCGGTGGAGCTGAAGGATGGAGTTGACAGCCACCGCCTCGCCGGGAACGAGGTGGAACATCCATGGACAGAGCCCGTCGAGTTGGTCCCCGGTGACACCGAGGAAGGAGAAGGGGACGTTCACGGAGCGCGCGAGCTCGGCGAGGCGGAGGCCCACCTCGCGGAGCTCGTCGCCGCTGCCGGTGGGGGGCGGACCAATGCCGGTGATGCGGAGGGACGGTGGGCCGCCGGGGCGGATAGCCAGAGCCTGGATGAGCGCCGGCCACTGGAGCCCCTGCATGAGGGCGAAGTCCACGACGTGGACGTGGGTGCAGCCTTCGAACGCCTCGAGAATGGCCTGGTTGGCCGTGAAGTGGGCGAACATGAGGTAGGGCCCCGCCTCGTAGAAGTGGTGGTAGAGTTCGCCCTGCTCGGCGGGAGGCGGAGGCGCGGAGAGCGGGAACGCCGGAAAGAGGAGCTGGGACAGCGCGGCGGCGAAGTGGTTCGCGACGCGGCCGATCCCGGTTGCGGTTGAGATCGTCGAGAGGATCGCGCGAGCGTCGGCCAGGTTGCCAGACGCGGCCGCGTAGTCGCCCGCCTGGATGGCGTCGGCGCACGTGATCAGAAGGTGCACCAGCCGGATCGCAGCCTTCTCCTCGCGCCTCCTTGCCGCTTCGCCCTCTGCGGCGGACGGAACGACGCGGGGCGCGGCCATGTCGGCCAGGACGGACGCGTACATGGCCGGGTCGACGCAGTACGCGGCGCCGCTGTTCGCCGCGGCCTGGGTCGGGAGCGGCAGGGCGCCGGCGGCGGTGGGGTCCATGGGCGGCCAGCCGAAGGCGAAGTGACCCATGCGTGCTGCGTCGGAGGCGAGCGGGAGAGGAGCGCAAGAATGGTGTGAGGCTAAGCTAGCTGTGAGCGTCCACGCTTCGGCCTGGCGGCTCGCTGGTGTTTTTGTAGGGAGCGGCCGGGTGAGGAGTGTGGCGTAAGGTGTGGTTTGGGCGCACACGTGGAGGGGGAGGCAGTGGAGCGCCGGATAGACGTCGTCACACGTAGGACGCCCCGGGAAGGATTCGGAGTGCGGGAAACAGTGGGGCCGGCATGAATGGTCCTCCCGTGACTGTCATGGATCGGTATCGTACTATCATCTGACATTTCAATTAGAAAGTCACTATCAACAGTGTCATAACATTCAGTACATCTAAGTTGTCGGATTTGAGAAAGAACGGTCCAGATCGAGAGCCAGTGATGCCACAACGCTCATGAACAGTATCTATGCTATAGTATTTTTGCTGTTGTATTTGCTACAGTGTTTGGGAACAGTGCATGCCTCGATCACAGCCTCTCGTTTTCAATCTGACGTCCCGTATGCAAAATTATGATACTGTTCATCCGCTACATAATGCTAGAGGATACGTTTCCGACTGTATCATGACACCTCCTTTTTTTTCTGTCTTTGCTTTGCTTTGCATGTCTTTCCTGGCTATTGGAGTTTTGGCATGCCAAAATGAAAGAGAATTTGTTACTACACTTGCTGCTACACGCGCTGTGTATTTTTTTATTTTGTAGGAGAGGCACTGTGTAGTTGCGAAAGGGACCGAACATGCATGTGATTATTGGAATTAAATGTGCCGTCTAAGTTGGCAATTTCTCAAACAAGAATGGATACATTATAGATTTTATGTAAAAATAAGGGAATTCGATTATATTATAACTGATTATACAATAAGAGTGCAGTTACCACATATACAGGCTGGCACGGGTTCATGCTTTGCTGCTGCCTTATCATCCATGGTGCCTATTTACTACTACTAATTTGTAGCCAGCCACAACGATCGTTCCAACGGATAGTACTCCCACTTAGACCTCGGCACTAGGCCAGGGCTCTTCGGGCCGGTCCACGGCACGACCAGTCTGACACGGTGGAAGCACGGCACGATACGAGCATTGTTAGGGCCGTGTTTGGTCTGGCTCCCCGGCACGATGGGTGACACGGTATGGCACGCCACCGTGGGCTGTGCTTGGGCCGACACGACACGTTCGAGCTCGATGGGCATGAAGTCGGCATGGCACATTCAGACCCGACGGCACGGCGCAAGACAAAGACGCACGCGGAAGGCACGGCAGACGCGGCAGCGGCGCTGCCGTCGCGCCGCCGCCACCGCCTCGCCGCCACGTTTCTCCACCGCCCATGCGGCTCCTCGCGTGGGACAGGCGCTCGCTCCGCTTCACACCTCCGCCGTTGGAGAGGGAGGCCAATGGGGAAGAGGGAGGCTTCGGGAGTGGACTGGGGAGAGGGAGGTGTACCTTGGCAGAGGGTGTCCTTGTCGTGGCGGGCGGTCGGGCATGGAGGGCGGCAAAGTCGCGCTCGAGCATCGATCTGCTTGGTCTTCCAACACGCACTGTGGTTCTAGATCTGGAACCAGATGGCAACCTGGCGTAGGTGGAGGTCATGCGCGATGCGAGCCTTGCGCTCCGGGTCCAGCCGCTGCTTCTTCCCCCGGTCCTACACGTGCGGACGCGTCGTTGGAGAGGGAGATGGAGAGGGGAGACCGTTGGAGAGGGAGATGGAGAGGGGATGTGTCGAGGAGTGGACTAGGGAGGGGAGATGGAGAGGTGGAGGTCGTGTGCGATGTGAGCCTTGCGCTCCGGGTCCAGCCACCGCTTCTTCCTCCCGAGCCCACACGCGTGGACACACCGTTGGAGAGGGAGATGGAGAGGGGAGACCGTTGGAGAGGGGAGGCTTGCCGTTGGTGAGGGGAGGCCGACCGTTGGAGAGGGAGATGGAGAGGGGAGGTCGTTGGAGATGGAGATGGAGAGAGGAGGCGTGGCCATGTTGGGAGATGGAGAGGGAAGGTGTTGGGGAGTGGACTTGGGAGGGGAGATGGAGAGGGGAGCTGGCTGTTGGAGAGGGAGGCGTGGGGAGATGGCCGTTGGGGGCGATGGAGACCGGAGAGTGAGGAGAGGACGAGAGACGTTGCCACGTTGGGACTTGGGAGTGGGCAGTGTGCCAATGTCAGTGTCTTGTGTAAGTGGGCAGTGCTAGTGTCTTTTGAAGTGACAAGATGATAGCATGGAGGACGAGAGACGATGTGGTCTTGGGGACATGACATAATGTTCGCATCTCTTCTTCCTGCCTATAAATTCTCTCCTCCTCATTTGTTCACCGCACAACACAACCATCTCTTACTCTGTTTGTGCTCTCTCTTTGCTCTCTAAATTCTAGTCTTCCAATATGTTTGGTAAGAAGTTAGGAGGGGGGAGGAGGAGAGCACGCCCTCGCACTCCTAGTCCTCCTCCTCTAGAAGAAGTGCAAGAGCAAGAGATAGATCCTCGCCAACTCTCCCCGGGCATGGAAGACTATGGTATGGATGACTGTCATATGGACGGAACGAAGGGCTTCGAGGATTCCCACATCTCCACCTCGGACGTTGGGGCCGGTGCATGGAACGGGTGGAAGCTCTGGCGGCCGACGTGTATGGTGTTGACAGCATATGGAGTACAACATAGAAATAGAGGACGGGCGTCAGGTACCTTATGCCACATGTAAATATTATCATACTAAATTGTCTGCACACTCAGGTGGAAGAACATGTCATCTCAAGCGACACACATAGGCATGTTTGAAGAAGATAGCGGTTGGGTGGATGCAAGGGGGGAACGTCCAGGCCCAGCTTAACTTTGGGGCCGATGGTTCGGTAAGTACATAGATGTACAACCCTCACGTAGCTAGAGATGAAATTGCTAGATATATAGTTACTGATGATCTTCCGATTAGGATGGGTGAAAGCTCTAGTTTCGAAAGAATGATCCAGCATGGTTTTTGTCCACAATACCGACACGTAAGTAGGAGAATAACTACGCGTGACATAGTAGAACTCTACCAATGTAAACTATCAAGTTTGAAAGAAAACTTTCTAAAAAATACCTTTTCTTTTGCTTTAACCACAGATATATGGACTTCATCCCACGAAAGGGCATCCTATCTTAGTGTTGTTGCACATTACTTCGATAACGATTATAGCTTGAATAAGTGAGTCATAGAGTTCAGGCCTATCGATGAGGCACACACCAGAGAGACCATTGCACAATGCGTATTAGAAGTCATTCGGGATTTTAAAATAGAGAACAAAATTATTACCATCACTCTTGACAATGCCTCAGTTAACACGACGGCCATGGAGTTCCTCGCACTGCATCTGGAGTCCTACACTGGTAGTTTCGTTCTCCACCAGAGATGTATGTGTTACATCTTGAACCTTATTGTGCAGGCAGGCTTGCATGTAATAAAATATAGTCTAGACAACATATGTGGTGCTATCCAGTTCGTTATAGTTTCGGGTCCAAGATACGCCCAATTCAAGGAGTTCTGCAAGGCCACAATAAGAGACCAAGGAAATTCAACATAGACATGAAGGTGCGGTGGAACTCCACGTATACTATGTTGGAGCGGTGCAAGGAGTACGAGTACATCATCACTCTCTTCGTCAATACTAATTCTGGTAAGCAGTTGGTTGTTGAAGCGGATTGGCTAGTTACTGGTCATTTTTGTGAATTTTTTAAAGTATTTTATGATGCAACCACAGTTTTATCTGGTGTTTACCATCCTAGTTCTTGTTTAGTCATCGAGGGGCTTTGAACTATTGCTAATGCTTTCAAGAAAAACAGAAACGATGCCCTTCTGAGACCTATTATTGAACCAATAGAGAGAAAACATTTAAAATATTTTCAAGCTATCACACATCTCTTCTGTTTTGGTACTATTATGTACCCTCGGTGAAAATTAGCAGATCTGAAGGGGGGCTTACGAGGGAATTGGGGAGGCATTTGATCTTGATTTTTTCTGAGGCCTACACTCACATTCATGATGAGCTTTTTTGAGTTTTCGATTTGTATTATGAAAAATTTGACTGCAGAAGTCAATTGAGAACAACTGCTTCAACAACGCAATAAGCACAACGCAATGTGAGTGCTTCCAACATGTGGGAGAAGCTAAAAGGCCTGACATCCAGTTCGTCCTCTCGTGCGCCAACCAAGTCTCAATGGAATCTAAGAGTAGAGATCAATCACTACCTCGACACACCTTTTGCGGACACCAAGCTTGACTTCGTAGAGGGCAATGATGTCAACCTCCTCTTGTGGTGGAAGAACCACCAGTGTATTTATCCTATGCTGTCACATTTTGCACGAGATATACTTGTGGTTCTAGTATCGACTATCTCATTGGAAGCCACTTTTAGTATGGTGGGGAGGATCATTGAGCCAAGGAGGTCGTCTCTCACACCTCAGATGGTTGAGGCACTTACATGCCTCAAAAACTAGGAGAGCGTAGATGAACAGACGCAACATCAGCTCGAGGATCTGGAGATCGCGAAGACGATAGCCAACTTGGAGAATCTCGACGTCAACTAGTCTATCTATGTGTATGTAGTTGTTGTACTCTTTTTCTTACCAGGGGTACCCTCCACTAGGTGTAAGGTTTTTAACGAGGCAGCAACTTTGTATTTGTACTGTACCGAACATGAATAAATTTTAGTTATTCCCCTTAATACTTATGTGTTGTTGCGTTATGAACAATTTTTATTTTGTTTTTCAATTCCTAACGTATGTTTTCTCCCCCCCCCACCACTTTTCATTTTCCCCTCCTCTTTTTTCTTCCTCCCTTTTCCCACTCTCCCTCTGCTTTTTTTCTCCTTCCCCGAGAAGCCGAGGGTGCCCCGAGACCCTTCTTCTTCCTTCTTCTTCCTTCTCCCATTCTCCACTTCTCCCAATCTCCCCTCCTTTCCCCTTCCTTTCGCCGCTCGTCCTCCCCACCTCCTCCTCCACCTCCACCCCACCACGACCCTCCTCCACGGCTCCACCCCCACCCCCCTCACCATGCAGTTGCCTACCACTGCCCTCCTCTACCCCCACCTCCCCTCTCCATGCGGCCGCTCCGCCACTGCCCCTCTCCATGGCCCTCCTCCAGTCCCACCTCCCCTCTCCATAGGGCTACCTTGCCACTACCCTCCACCACCCTACCTCCCCTCTCCACACGGCCGCCCCTGCAGCTCCTTCGCGTGGACCCAACACTCTGGCTCCCTCGCGCTCGCCCCTCCCACCAAGCCCCTTTGCCGGCCCTGGCGGCCCTTCGTGCCCCACAGCGCACGGGCCTTTTAGCCTCACCCTCGCTTCTACTGGCCTTTGCGTGCGCCACCGCATCGACTGCGGAGAGGGGGTGGAAGTTGGTGATGGAGAGGGAAAGGGAGGCGGCGCGTCCATTGGGGGTTGGGGGGAGGCCATGAAGACTTGAAGAGGGAGGCGGAGGTTGTGGCTATGTTCCATGTCGCCCTCAGGTGCGTTGAGGTTGACGGCGGCAATCCTCCATGGCAACGATGACGACAGCCCAGGTGACCTTCAGTCTCCTCCTTCGGTCCCTCCCTCCCTCCTTTGCACAGTGCATCTGCACCGTGCCTATGCCGGCATGGCATGGCAGCGGAACGACATGCCTCTGAGCTGTGCTTGGGCTTGTCGGAGGCGACTCGGGCTGCGCCAGTACCGCACGGCGTGTTAGTCGGGCCAGGCCGACACAACCCGGTCCTAGCACGTGGCCCATCGTGTCCGTGTCGTACCGGCCCAGCATGGCACACTGCCCAGGTCTGCTCCCATGCTCGCTATAATGCCTCAGTCTCCACCACGAGGTCCTGCCGAAGAAGCAACTTGACCACCTACCCATTGGCCCCCAATAAGAATTGAGGCGTCGTCCTCGTCGTCATTTTATCCCCATTCGTGAGCCACGCCTGTGTAGGTGAATACAGAGGAGGCGATTCTAGCCTCTAGGACGTCCCCCACGAGCTGTGTGCCACCATCGCTTGCCAGAGCTACCTCAACACCAGGGATGGGCAGCGACTCCCAGTCCGTGGCCTCACGTGCTACTTAGCCGACAGCGCAGCATTCTAAGTTTCTAACCACCACCTCCTCCGTGGTTCGGAGCCATATCATTAGCGCCTCCGCACGCCGCTCGCGAAACTTTCAAACCTTGAAAGAGTTTCCAAACGAAAGTTTTTTTAAAACAAAAATAAATTGAAAGTTCAAATTCCTAGTTGAAACTTGAAATCCCAATTGAAACCTTTTCAAATTCCTAGTTTAAAGCCTGAAAATGAGTTGAAAGTTCGACATAGGTTGCACCGACGAGTCAAATCCCCAGTTTGAAAGTTTCACAAATCCAGTTGAAAGGCACGGAATCCTTCAATTTAAAATCAGGCATTTCGATTGAAAGTTTAAAGAAACGTGGGAATTTACCACTGGCATACGAAAACATGGGAATTTGTTTTTTTTTAATTAAACCATACAATAAGCGTGCAATGCATTTGTTGAAGTTACCACATACAGAAGAACGTATGCTGGATCTGCCATACTACGTACTGCAATAACGCTCGAGGCATCTAATCACTACAGCCTCACGAAAATTCTAGAGTATGTATGCCTGCGCTATTGCCGTTGCACCATCGCTTACTCTCGAAGCCATTGTAGCCAGGAATTCATAGATTATTACGCCCTTCGTAACGTTTGAAGAAGATAATTATGCATGTTGTATATGTGCAACTAGTAGATTATCGATCTTGAAATGGAGGTACGGAGCATGTAATAGATTATCACGCCAGTGGCGACATCTTTATCTCGTCAACCTTTGTAATAGTGGAAACTATCGCCGTTCGGAGGTATCTTCAATCCTCTCTGAGTCCATGGACTTAGTAGGAGCATTTCGGTGTTCAAGATATTGTTTGCCCGCCAGGATTGTAATTTGGCGTTCAAGATATTATGTGCCAAGCAGGCTTCTACGACTAAACAATGGTACATTTGACTTAATCAAGTGCCAGACTTTGTTTGTATTGTTATCTGATCCAAGATTGTACTCCTTTTGATGAGTGATGAAATACAGCCTCTGATTTGCAAAAAAAAAAAAAACGTGAATTTTACAAATGTGTTCAATTCCCTGTATTTCCGTGTGGAAGCCATGTACGGAGGTAATGATGATTGGGGATTGCTCGTCACAATTCACGATAAAAACGACGTAGCTGCCAAAACGCACGTTAACACACTCCAACTCCCGAAGTTTAGTTCGAGAGAAGTTGCCAAGAGGACAGAGAGGAAATAAATTCAGGGGAGGAGGGCCTCGCCTGAGAGGGCCTTCAGCGAATTCCCTTCCGAGCCGGAAGCACCTTTCCACTGAGCGTGTCATGACAGGAGGAAGGCATTTCTTCATTTAGAGTGGGGCACGAATTGCAGGGTGCCACCGCGAGGGCTACCCAAGAGCTGAGCACCATTGCCTTCAAGTTGCAGTGTATTCAAGTGCCATACGTAACCAGTGCTAATATATATGCTATAGGGCACTGTCACCGTACATCTAACGTAGCAGCAGAGATCGCGCAGTTAGTGTATGGTTTAGAGAAATTATACCTCACATTCCCTTTTCTCTATATGCTTGATATGAAATGCAGCAGATGGTGTCCCCCTCCCCCCCTAGAGAAAAAGATGTAGAGGATTACATGGTTTCAGTGAATGATTTGCAACGCATGCACAGGAGCTAGCTAGTGCACCCAATGCATGCATGGTACTGTCATGCAGGCGGGCCAGCGTTTTCAGAAAACGGAAGACCTTTGTAGGTGCAGTTGGCTGTCGGCGGGAGGTCCTTTTCGAGCTCACATCCCTGAACCGATCGCCATTATTGCAAGCGTCTACTATCTACGATGGAGTAACAGCAATCAAGGACTACATTGCATCTTTTGAAATTTAGAAGTTTACAAAGTTCAAACACGGTGCTGCACCAGCAAGAGTTCAACCAAATCCATAGTTTTTTTAAACAAAAAAATGAACCTACTGTTGTATTTATATGTATATAGGGGTAGAGCCGGTCACGGTCCAAGTCTCGGGCTAAGCCAACTGTTCTTAGGATGAACTCGAATGTTTCGTGATTTTTTAAGAGATTTTCATGGGTTTTAACACTGATACCCGAGGCCTGGATCCACCCATGTATGTATGGACACTTTACCTAAACAAAGTTTCATTAGGGGCCTGTGAGCCCACAAGACCTATTAGTTAGTTTAGTCACATATTATTTATTCACACATGAAAGGAAACATCCTCCTATGTAAAGGAGGTAGATGGCTCTCATTCTACACATAAGCCCACGAACAAAGAGGCCAATAAAGAGAGAAGGCTATGTTGTTTATTATTTGTGAGTTGAGAGCATTGTTCGTCGGCAACGCAATATCGATTATACAACACGTTATCAACACGATAACACTCTAAGCTAAGGCTTCTTGGTACATTGCTTTGATCTAAAATTTTAATTCTAGCGGAAATATTTTTTTTTCAATAGATTAGTTTTTATTCTACTATTCATTGTTGTTGATCCCGCCAGCTGGCCGCACCTTCCCCTGGCTGTGCGCCTCCACGTACATGCGCCGGCCAACCGAGTCGACCGGCCGCGCGCTTCCGCGTACCTTCGCCAATCACCGTCGATGGGCCGTTCGAACGTGTGCCTCCGCGTACGCGTCACTGGCAACCACTGTCTAGGCAACAGCATCACGCCTACGCGTGCATGCCGCCGCCATGAACCGAGCACCAAGTGCCGCCTCTGCTACGCACCATCGTCGGATCAATCTCGCCATCCCGATCGGATAGGGTGTCGCCACCACGCCGCACCACTGACCAGGATTGGGTTCGCCTCCACGCGCGCTACCGGGCTCCATGGGGCAAGGACCTCGCTATCGGGCGAGGTGTGCCGTGCGCTGCCTCCGCGTCACACATCGCTGGTGAAATCGATGCCTTCGCGTGGTTGTTGTCACCTTCGCATCGACCCGCCGGAGGAGAAGAAAGATGGGATGACCTCGACGCCTCTGCGCCCGTACCACCGCCTCTGCGGCAATGCTAGGCCGAGGCAGCCTCCGCGCTGCACCGCCTCCGCGTGTGCGTGCAAGAGGCTAGGGTCTCCGGCCTTGTCCCCAACAAGGACGGAGCGACCGCCGCCGCCGCCACCATCATCGTCCATGACGAGGACGAGGTGGGGCACTGGGTGTACATCACAACCGCATCAGCCCGGTACCGATCGGGCGCGCGTACCACCGCACGTCGCTGCTTGCGTCACCATCGTCGTGCGCACCGAGGTCACCGCCACATGACTTTGTGTGCCCACGTGTGTGCGCTTGCGCCGAGCCACGCTAGGGTTAGGGGAAACTCTAGTGGGCCACGCAAAGGCCCTATTTGGGCCCTTGGTTATGGCCCATAAGGCCCGGTCGGGATGGGATCCGATCGACCTTGACACTTTTGCAGAAAAGCCCTTCGGCATTGAAATTAAGCGTAAGTCCTTGATTTATTAAAATTAGGTCCTTTTGGACCGAAATTATGCAAAAAAGACCCTAAAACTTTAAGAATAAAGTATGAGAGCTTCCACTCAGTGGAATTTTGCAAAATAAACATCGAAAGTTTTATGGCTCTTTTATTTAACTCTTTTGCGATTTATTTAAAATACCAAAATTTGATTTCCTATTAATTTGTAAGTATAGTAATTGTTCTATGCCTAGAAAATTGATAGAAAATTACCAGAAATCCGCAGATTTGATATTTACTACTCATGCAAGTCGTTTTATTGTTGTAGCACATGTTTTGACTCATGCGGTAGATGATGTATCTATTCATTACCTTATGGTAATTATATACATTGCTATAAGCAACATGATTGACGTCGCAGAAAGGGAATTTGATAAATTGACAGTTGACAGGAGCAACTATCTAACATAGGAGCAACTATCTAACATGGTCCTTGGATGTGGAGTTATACTTAACCTCCAAAGGGCTAACTCTAAGTGCAACTATTGTTCCTCACAGCAATACTAATAAGCCCCTAGAGAAAGACAAGTCTAAGGTTATATTTTTCCTACGTCATCATTTGAATAAGGATCTCAAGAATGATTATTTGACTGAGAGATGCCCTTTAGCCTATGGTTTTCTCTTCAAAAGAGATATAATCAGCAAAGAAAATTAATGCTCCCACAAGCGGAGCATGATTGGACGAGTTTGCACTTCTAGGATTTTAAATCTGTAGTGGCTTATAACTCAACACTTCATAGGATAATTTCTCGATTCAAGCTCTATGAAAGAGATTTTACAAAGGGGCAGCTGATCGAGAAAACCCTTTCCACTTTCCATGCTACAAATGTGATGCTGATTGAGAAAACCCTTTCCACTTTCCATGCTACAAATGTGATGCTAGCACAACAGTACAGAGAAAAGGGGTATGAAAACCACTCTGAACTGCTAACCACACTTCTAGTGGCGGAAAAACATAATAAGCTCCTCATGAGGAATCATAATGCTCGACCTACGGGAGCTGCACCTGAGGCGCATAACATTTAGAAAATAACGAATGTCGATGAAAAAGTAAAGAGTGCTGAGGGAAAGAAGTCTAAATCATTTGTCTTTAAGGCAAAAGGTAAAACATGGGGAAAGAGGAAGTCTCCAATGAAGCACCAGGTGACAAGAAGCCCTGTTATAAGTATGGGCTCAAGGGTCAATGGGCAAAAGGTTGTAAAACATCTAAGCATCTGGTGGAACTCTATCAATAGTCTCAAAGAAAGAAAAAACATAATAAATCAAAAGCTCACTTTCTGAAAGCACCAGCAAAAGGAGGGTAAGAAGAGAATGAAACCAATCAATTGATAGTAGAGGAGGAATTGGGCGATAATGCTCTATATGATGACAAATATTCTCCTCTACTAGATGATGAGTTACTAGATATTTATCCAGAAAAAGATCAGGAGAGACCAGATGAAACAATCAACTTATGTGTTCTATGAGATACATACCAAAATGGAGGAGATGAAGTCAAAATCATTTTAGTTACGAAAGTTGTGTTATATATTATCAGCCCAGTTGCCGAACCGGTTCGAGACTAGGCTGCAAAATGTGACACATGTCAGACTATCAGTAACCTAAGAGATTGGCAACTGTCCTAACAGCTCCTAAATGATTTACCGCTAGGGTGCCCTTTCCATTTTCAAAGGTTTCTGGATATTTGGGGTCCAAATGTAAATTCAAGTTATAAATGTTCTTTCTTATTTTGAATGCCTTATTAGATTCTTGCTTTTCAAATTACATAAATGGCCGCACTGGCATATCAAAAAGTAATCCTAACATGCCAAATCTCTAGTTTACATATTTACTATTTCTAACATGACACCGACAAAATTGTAGCTCTACAATTCTGTATGCCATAGATGACAGGCATTGCAGTTACTGTTACTCCTATTCAGCAAAACAGCATGCAGCCAACTATATTACCCTCCCTCAATAACTTAAGCTTACTTGATATTTCTTTTGGCAAGTTGTTGGAAGCAAATATCATCTCCAGGAAGCACTACTTCAGGAGACTGCAAGGAAGGAACATTAAAAAACTGTAAGAAAAACAACATGACTTCTTTGTAACAAAACCAATAAAAAGAGAGCAAGAAAGAAATTACTTTCTGTGGGGTCAAGAAATGTCAGAAACTGAATGCCGAGTATCTCAGTTAAATTTTCAGAATGTCATGAAACTGTTTGCACGAAACTGCTACATATAACCCAACATATAAGCTCTGTTTATCCAAGCAGCAAGATGTGTTGCTGGTGGGCATGTTGCTGTATGCCTGTATCCAAGCTGTCCTGCTACCTGCTAGTGACTGTATTGCTATACCAAGTTAACAATAATTGTTGCAAAGGACTTCTGTACCGTGGTTGCGGCACCAGATATGAATAATAGCACATTGCCACATCTTATATGGCCTCCTTCTACAAGCTCTTCATCCGTAGTCCGCATCTCCACATGAACAACTTCCGTCCTTAAAATGGTGGAATTGTTCGGTGTCCCTAACAGTTATCTCTCTTCGAACAATCTTAGAAATCATCCTCAATATCCAGTGACAGCTCTGGCAAGTGTACCGGTTCTTTGTGACAGAAACAGAGATGCCAGGTGTGGTATTGATCAAACCGAAAGCAACAGCTAGTCTTTCACTGTGACCACAAAAGATGTCGTCCTTGGATACTTCTTTATCTTCTAAAGAATAAGATTCAACAGGAGCAAAACCAGATGCTTTCATCCTCTCATATATGCCGTGTAGAACAGCATTTATTTCTTTGATCTGTGGATGTGATTCATCATCTGTAAGAAATGCATGGATAACTCCTTTAACCTCAACCCAGCTACATCCATGGTCTTGCTTCAATCCCTTCTCTCGCATGGTTTTTCTCACTCTAGCCACTTGAGCCCACCTACCAGTATCAGTATATAAATCACACAAAAGAACATGATATCCAGCATCATTTGGTTCCAACTCAAGGATAAATTTTGCAGCAAGCTCCCCAAGTTCAACATGCTTGTGTATCCGGCATCCATTCAATAAGGCCCCCCATACAGCAGCATCTGGTGTAATAGGCATTCCATTGATGAAGTTGTAAGCTTCGGTTAATCTCCCAACACGACTCAGTAGATCCACCATGCATGCATAGTGCTTGAGATTTGGAACAATTGAGTATTTCTCAGTCATGCTGTGAAAAAGCTCCCAACCTTGACTAACCATTCCAGCCCTACTACAAGCACACAACAGTGCAACAAACGTAACTTCATCCGGATGCTCTCCAGTATCTACCATTTCATTGAAGAATGATAAAGCAATATCTCCGTGTCCATGAGCAACAAAACCAGCAAGCATGATATTCCAAGATACAACATCCTTTTCACCATGCGCACTGAACTGTGCCCAAGCATAGCCTGTCTGACCACATTTCACATACAAGTCTAGAAGAGCATTGGGTACATAACCTTCAGATCCAATACCACACCTTAAAACATGTGCATGGATCTCCTTACCACACTTCAACGCCCCAGTAGCAGCACAAGCAGCTAGAGCAGCGATAAAAGTAACAGAATTGGGGCTTCCATCTGCCAGCATATGCCGGAAATAGTACAGAGCCTCAAAGCTCCTATGATTAAAGCAAAAGCCTGCGATCATTGAACTCCATGATACTACATCCTTCTCGGGCATGTACTTAAAAACTTCAATAGCTTTATCAATGTGCTTGGACTTTGCA
Source organism: Ampelocalamus luodianensis (assembly GCA_036346255.1). NCBI lineage: Eukaryota > Viridiplantae > Streptophyta > Magnoliopsida > Poales > Poaceae > Ampelocalamus > Ampelocalamus luodianensis. The sequence goes on from CM070626.1 coordinate 1,728,809, forward strand.
TACATTTCAAGGAGTGCATTTGCAACTACGATGTACCTGATGAACCCCTTGCTCTTAGCAAGCTCATGCAACTTGATGCCAACATCTAATCGCCCCAAGGAAGCACAAGCAGCAAGAGCACTTGCTATAGTGATATCATCAGGACTTACATTATTTACTTCCATCAGTGCATAGACTTCAAGAGCTTTATCTGGGAAGCCGTTTTTCTCATACCCTGATATCATGGCTGTCCATGACATGGCATCTTTAGTCTCCATTCTTGAGAATATTGTGCCCGCTTTCCCCATCCTCCCAAGACTTGCATACATCTGAATCAAAGAGTTACAGAATGCAACATCAGTGGCAAAACCTCTCTTTACCGCAAACCCGTGCATTTCCTTTGCAAAACCAATGTCAGACAGCAATCCAGATGCAACAGTCACACTGGTTATTGTCATGAGATTCGGCTGCACTTCATCCTCCAGCATGGTAAGAAACAACTCCAGCCCCGCCTCACACTCATGATTCTCAAAATGCCCAGCAATCATTGCATTCCATGAGATGCAGTCCGTCACGGCCATACTGTCAAACACCTTCCGTGCAGCCACAACATCCCCACACTTGGCATACATGGTCACGAGCGCATTCAACACATCGACCTCGTCCCCAAAACCGAACCGAAGAACATGCGCATGGACCTCCCTCCCCATCCTCCAGTCCGGGACGCCCCCACAGCTCCGTAGCACGCAGGGGAACGTGTAGACATCCGGCCTCACCCCTGCCCACAGCATCCTGTGGTACAAGTCCAGAGCCTCCTCCAGGAACCCGGCCTTGCCGTACCCGCCCACCATTACGTTCCAGGAGAAGACGTTCCGCTCGGGCATTTTGGCGAACACCCTCCACGCGTGCCAGCTCTCCCCGAACCTTACAAGCATGCTCAGCATAGCGTTCCCAAGGCGGAGCCCAAACAGCGCGTGCTCGGCGTCGGCGTGCTCGCACGCGCGCAGCCCGGCCTCCACTGCGCGGCGCCACTCGCAGAGGTTGAAGAGGGCCACGTAGGCGTCCTCGTCGGGCGGCTCCGGGGAGGATTCGAGGAGCCAGATCGCCTGCGCCAGCTGGCCATGGGAGCAGAGCGCCCGCAGCGCCGCGCTCGGGTCGGAAGAGGTGGCCTCCACAGAAGACGAGACGGCGGCGTGCGGGGCGGTGGAGCTGAGGCGACGGGGGCGCTTCCTCGGGGTGAGGTGGTGGTGCGTGGGCGGGAGGAGGTGCGGGGAGCCAAGGGAGCCGAGGAGGAGGAGAGGAGGATTTAGCTGCGTCCTAGTGGGCGGAGGAGTCATTTTGGGAGGTGGAGGAGGAGGCGGGCATGGGCATGGGCATGGGCACGGCGGTGGGAAGTCGCGGGGTTTAGGAGAGGTTTGGGGAAGGGGAAGGCGAGGCGGAGCTGGCGCTTTGGTGGCCGCTTGCTTTGGGAGCGCGGATGGATAAGCAGGCTGCAGGCGGCAGCGGGGAAGCGAGGGGATTAACGAAATTAATTTCCTCTGCCGTATACAAGCTAATGGGCCACTCTGAACTTGAGTGGGCCGTAATTTTTCCAAAAAAATCAGCCCAATAGAAAGCTTTCGGGGATAAATTTTACCTGGAGGAAGGGGAAGACGTGGAGCCCGGTTCAATCTTAACGGAAAATTCCCTCGTCAGTGGCCTGAATTTTCCGGTCCTGAATGAACCGGAGACAGAAACGAACCACCACGGTACTGGCTGCAACGGCGTCGTCCGCTCCTGCGACCGGGAAGCCGATAGCTCTCCTGCCAGCCCCAATCCGCTGCTGCTGCTGCGGCCTCAGATCGGCGCGTCCGGCCCTGGCCGCGGCCGCAGCCCGGCTCCGAGTTTTGGCTTCCGCTTCCGCTTCCGCCTCCGACGTGCCCGACTTCCTCTCCTTCGATTGGTCGGTACCCCGCCTCATCTCCTCCTGTCCGTCCTTGCTGGTACTTGCTCTGCACGTACGCATGCAACTATAGTCTATAGGTCAACCAGATTGACATGTTACTAGATTGGGGAAAAACTAGGTAGTGTAGTTAGGCAGGACGGCTGGAATGTGCCTGACGGAGTGTGCCCTCAGACGCATTTCAGAGACGTCCTTGTACTCTCTCTTCCAGCACTTCGGTATCTATGCGTTAAAATGGAACTGAACGGGAAGAAGCACTGTAAAACTAGTATCAAATAACATCGGTTTCTCGCACCGTCAACCATGAGGCATATGCTCAGGATCAGACCAAAACTAGAAAAAGGCTGCCGTTTTCTGGCCAAAATGATGCATTCAGAATTTCAGACGCGTGTCTTAACTGAATGTTGTACGCCAGCCTAACTAAACATTGATTTTGTAGTATCAAATAAAAGTGGTTAAATCACTGTTTCTGCAGTTGCAATCTACAGGTTTTACTATATATATATATATATATATATATAGGAAAATAGTATAGTACTTCTGGGAGTACGTACCCCCACATCTCATACCACTTAAATTGTATGATGATATTTCTTTATTAATTTGAGCATACTCCAATAATGATTATAAGATACTTCAAAGTGAAAAATTCCAGAAAATAAAGGGCTCCAATTAATTTTTTTCAATCAAGTTGCATTGGAATATTTTATAATTGGTATTTAAGCATACTGAAAGTGATAAAAAAGTATAATATGTTTGTTTAAGTGGTATATTTAAAGTGGGAGTACATACTCTTAGGAGATAGTCATATATATATATATATATATATATATATATATATATATATATATATATATATATATATATATATATATATATATGTGTGTGTGTGTGTGTGTGTGTGTGTGTGTGTGTGTGTGTGTGTGTGAAACCATAACATTGGAGTAAGCTCTCAGGTGAAGATTTGACTAAACTTATCAGGCTCAACATTTTGTTAGTTTGACAATGTGATAAAACCAAGTAGTTCTCATTCATTTTGACCCAACAAAGAAAATCATATTAATTAAACAGACAGTAAAACCTCAATTTGGTTGTCAAATGCAGTCGTACCAATGATTTATCCAGTCAGAGCAGAAGTCCAGTTTTTGCCTACTAGTATTAAGGCTACAAGATTGTTAGGCATTATGCTAGCTACTAATTCAGTTCATGATTTGTTCGAGCTGTCACTTGATACATGATAGTTAGATCTGCAAAGCATGTGTAGTTTGAGCTGTAAGCAATTAGGGATGGACAATTATTGTATACAGAATGTCTATCTCCTTCTGTAATTTTCAGCAGCATGCGCAAATGTTATGGGATAGCAGCGAAACTAGAGTATAAGTCATGTCATGAGGGGATGCCTTTTTTTAGAGGAGAATGCCATACTAGTTGAGAACAAACTTTGTTCCTCTGATGTATCTGTTGCCTGATTCCCATCCCGTGCTTATCTATAATGCCATTTGCATAAAGCATATAGGGAATTGCCACCCATGGCTGAACGACCAAGTCATTCTGCTAAATGGAAACTCCCATAAACTATCCTTTGTAGTTATGACTAGCAACTAAAGTAAAACTGTGTATGATTATATCACCTGGTGTTGTTTCGCTTTCTCCTACAAGATCCACATCATCAACAACTGTTTTTTTGTTAGTGCTGCTTTTCTCTTTAAAATTTTAGCTCTGTTGATCAACTGATCTGGTGAATCGGTACTCTTGTTTCATGTATTTGCCATGGGTATTTTGCTTCCAGTCCTACCTAAGAATTGGACAAATAACGTAGAAGCAAATGGCATGGCAGTGACAGATAACATCTGCTCAAATTCACAATTTTAGATGGTAATTAGCTTGCTGTGAGACACTTAACTTTGCCTATCAGGAATTCTTGTAGGCAGAATCCTATTATCATTATTGATGTCATGGACCTAACTTATGTTTTCTTGCCTCCTGTATGCTCCTTATTTCATCTCTGAAGAGACTGAAAAATTAGACAGACGTACTTCATATGTATATGAAGCTGCAGGTACTGGTATAATTTTGGGACTTTTCAGGCCTTTACAGAAAAACTGGTGACTGTTGTTATAGAGTATAACATTTAGTATAGCAGGACTTTGTGGGATGCCATGCCAGATGTAATAATTATGTTAGCATTGCACATGTTGTGTACATGCCGGTCAATCCTGTATTCCTGTTATTCATGGGTTTACCATATTGTCCGGATCTTACTGTTGTTTCTTTGACTCTTTGTTCTTTCCATTCTGCTTCAGGCTTGAAACACGCAACAAAAAGCCTTTCGGTCCCAGGTTGAATGTAATGCTCTAACTGAAAACAACTATGAAATAGCATAGTATTTGAATCTTGAGGTTACATGTTTAGCATGATTCCATCTTTCAGTTTAGTGCAGAAGAAGCAGTGGAATACCAACTTGAGGCCTTAAAATACAATGATCAACCCCGCCAAGACTATGGGATAGAGGTCATGTACCGGGTAATAGCACAGGCATGAGAATTGTTCATTTCCTTATATATGCTGTTGATGGAAACTCAACTTGATTTCTGATGAGTCTATATGCATGGCCTTATCAGTTTGCAGGCTTTGATCCTTTTGAAAGGTCAACTTATTTTGGACGACAATTTGATCTAGGACAGGTAGGCCAGAAACCTTTTCCTTCCGATCTCCGTTGTTAATCATAGTTGTCTCCCTTACTGATTGCCACCGATAATGTTCCAGTTTGAACGTTTCCGGCGGTTATTTCACCATTCAACTTACCGAGTGCTGCTTGGCCACAAAGAAAGACAAATATTGAGCAGTTTATGGGTTGAAGAGGTTGGTTTTCCCCTTGACATTTTTTTTCTTTGTTTGAAGAAGAGAAAGACAAAACTAATGAAAGTTTGCATGGTGAGATAAATCTATCTTAGTCTGGATCTGACTGTGCTGACAGAACCTATTTAAACAAAGAGTTTGGGTTCGAGGATCTCGTCCGGAGGAAGAAGAGATATTTCAATTTACAATGGTTCAGGTTCCTATATCAGCTTATCCCTCTGTTACCTACGTTCCTGTTATTTAGCTATTTTAATTGATTGTTATAGAGAGTTGGAGGCTCATGGGATGGCTACTGGTTAACTGAGAGCTTAATCAATGATGGAGATGCGCTCTCAGGCGGGGTTGCTTACTGATGGATATGTCATACAATCAGCTGATAGTGTATTGATGTACAGATGGTTCCGCAAACTTTTATATAGCATTGTAATTATGAGCGGTTGGCTCAGAAATAGAAGTTTCATCGTCCATGTAGATGCTACACAAGGAGCAGCATAAGTCATGAATTTATGGTAGAATTGACTGGGATATGCTCATTCTGGGAAGCTTTGGCTACGTCAAACAAACTGCAACTGTATATAAATTAGTCACGATTGTATGTTTTGTTTAGTATTTATGCGTTGGACTTGCGTAAGCTTATGAACTAGTCCCATTCTGGAAAGCTTTGAATTAAGGTTAGCTCAACGTGGATAAAATCTTACCATACACCTATCCATTATTCCCATTTTGTGTACTCTATGATGCTCCATTGTCCAATCAGAAGGAACTCTTGTTGTTAACTGCGCAAGTACCTGACTTGCGAGTTTATCTTCGACGCTCCCTGCTTTTCTTGAAAAGCTTACAGGTAGTAAACGCAGTGAGCAAATTCGGCTTCTTTTATCCTTTTGACCGTCGCCGTTTTACTTTTACGTGTTTGACTTCGAGTTGGTGGCATTCCTTTCAGTCGGCATGTGTTCCTTCGAACAGCTGCTACTTAAAAACGATGACGACATAGACTGAAGGCTGCACTGAGTATTTTAATTACACACTCACCAGAAAGGCCAGGAAGCTTGCTGGGCCGATTTTCGGGTGACAACGATGATCCACGGTCAGGTCAATAACTTGTTTGCGAGATGACAGTAACACGAGACCGAATTGCTATATCTTTCACACAAGCTGATGGGTGATGATGATCAAGCGAAGAAAAACGCCTTGAAGTAGGGATAAACTTCCGGAACTGGTGTGCTTGCGCCAGTCATCGACACTCAATACGTCCAAAATATCGCGCGGAAAAACTCTGCTAAGAGACTCCATGTTACGTACGATTGCCTGAAAGCGAGGAAGGAAACGGCCCCGAAATAGCCAGCCCGAGAGAGGAGAGAGAAACAAGCGGCGAACGTAGGTGCGTGAAACGCGCCGAAAAGCCCCAGTACCTCGCCTCGCCGCACCGCACGCGTTCGTGCCGCGTTACTCGCGTGGTTGGCCCGGAACACACGGATCTACGTACCCCTGCGTCTCGCTCGCTCGCTCGGCCGCGCCGAGCCCGTCACGCACGCGACGCAAAGCCTACAAGAGAAGGGCCACCGCCACGTCGCGCTCACCTTTGCCTCCCCCTCCGCGCCCGTCCAACAACCGTACGTCCCCCGTCCGCGTTGCGATGTTTAGCCCGTCAGGCGGAAAGCATGAGCGTTCCCGGTTGCTTATAACTATAAGCCTCGACGTACGTAAGCGCGCCTCCTACCGCTCGCCCCTGCCTCCTTCGACCGCGTGTAGCTTGGCCGCGCCGGGGTTTCGGTTCGGACGTGGCCTCCGATACCGAACAGGTGCGTTCCCCGACTCCGTCACGGTTAATTAACTTTCGTAATCTGCTTCTCTCCGAAGAAGCTGGCCTCGGAGTCCCACTTAGGATTGGTATTAAAGATGTAACCGACGATAATATTATATAATATATTTTCGATATCATGTGTTTGTGTAGGTCTGGTATCCTGCTCCGATTAGGATTGGTGCACGCATCTACATAAACCCACAGGTGTGTGGCCAAGGCCAAACAAGTTCGTCCGAGACAAAGGTAGAAAGCAAAGAGTGACGTTAGAGCGTGGAGGGTTGCGAGAGAGAAATAAGTAAACCCCGTTTCCGGTGGTCTTCACCGAACGATCTTTGTGCTTTTGTGACAGGAGCTGTGACTAGCAATCTTTGTCCCGTAAGGTTGCCGCAATGGCCGAGCCAGGAACAGAGCGGCTGCAAGCGCCGCTGCTGCAGAGGCTGCCGTCGTCGACGACGGCGAGCGGCCTGCCGGACTTCAAGCAGTCCGTGAAGCTAAAATACGTGAAGCTGGGGTACCACTACCTCATCACGCACGGCGCGTACCTCCTGCTCGTGCCGCTTCCGGGCCTCGTCGCGGCGCACCTCTCCACCTTCACCCTGCGGGACATCGCCGAGCTGTGGCAGAACCTCCAGTACAACCTCGTCTCCGTGCTGGTATGCTCCACCCTGCTCGTCATCATCTCCACCGCCTACGTCCTCACGCGCCCGCGCCCCGTGTACCTCGTCGACTTCGCGTGCTACAAGCCCGACGACGAGCGCAAGTGCAGCCGCGCGCGGTTCATGAACTGCACCGAGTCCCTCGGCACGTTCACGCCGGAGAACATCGAGTTCCAGCGCAAGATCATCGAGCGGTCAGGCCTCGGCGAGGACACGTACCTCCCGGAGGCCGTGCTCAACATCCCGCCCAACCCGTCAATGGCCAACGCGAGGAAGGAGGCGGAGATGGTCATGTTCGGCGCGCTCGACGAGCTCTTCGCCAAGACCGGCGTGAGGCCCAAGGACATCGGCATCCTGGTCGTCAACTGCAGCCTGTTCAACCCGACGCCGTCGCTGTCCGCCATGGTCGTGAACCACTACAAGCTCAGGGGCAACATCGTCAGCTACAACCTCGGCGGCATGGGCTGCAGCGCCGGCCTCATCTCCATCGACCTCGCCAAGGACCTGCTCCAGGTGTACCCCAACACGTACGCCGTGGTGATCAGCATGGAGAACATCACGCTCAACTGGTACTTCGGCAACGACCGCTCCATGCTCGTGTCCAACTGCCTGTTCCGCATGGGCGGCGCGGCGATCCTCCTGTCGAACCGCCGGTCGGCCCGGCGCCGCTCCAAGTACCAGCTGGTGCACACCGTGCGCACGCACCGGGGCGCCGACGACCGGTGCTTCGGCTGCGTGACGCAGCGGGAGGACGCGGAAGCGAAGATCGGCGTGTCGCTGTCCAAGGACCTGATGGCCGTGGCCGGGGAGGCGCTCAAGACCAACATCACGACGCTCGGCCCGCTCGTGCTGCCCATGTCGGAGCAGCTGCTCTTCTTCGCGACGCTGATCGGCCGGAAGGTGCTGAAGAGGAAGGTGAAGCCGTACATCCCGGACTTCAAGCTGGCGTTCGAGCACTTCTGCATCCACGCCGGCGGGCGCGCGGTGCTGGACGAGTTGGAGAAGAACCTGCAGCTGTCAGACTGGCACATGGAGCCGTCCCGGATGACGCTGCACCGGTTCGGGAACACGTCGAGCAGCTCGCTGTGGTACGAGCTGGCCTACGCCGAGGCCAAGGGCCGGATCAAGAAGGGCGACCGGACGTGGCAGATCGCCTTCGGGTCGGGGTTCAAGTGCAACAGTGCCGTGTGGAGGGCGCTCCGGTCGGTGAACCCGGCCAAGGAGAAGAACTTCAGGAACCCATGGATGGACGAGATCCACAGGTTCCCGGTGCCCGTGCCCAAGGTGTCGGCCATCTGATCGAAGCACACAGGGGCGCAGGCATTGGCCATTGAACTCCTGCTTGTATTTCGATCAAAGCTGCAGCGAGCTTAGTAGCTAGGGATTAATCATTGTTGCCAAACTTGTTGTATCAATTAATGCGCTGTTCTTACGTGATTTGGTCGGTCTGGGGTTAGAGGGTGTGTGTGAGTTCTCAACACGAGTGATTGGAAAAGACTTCACATTGTAATACGAAGTATACTTGTAAAGCTGCTTATACGGTCTTGATGGTTGCCTCAGTTAATTAAACGTTTTAAATCCCCATTTTTATTGGTTTTCTTCTCCTTCATATGCTTGTGATTTCTCTGGATATTTGAATCACGCTGAGATGTGAATATGCAAAGCAGGAAGATTGTCTCAGTGTTTCAGAAACACATCCGTTCAAGACTTCAAGTTGTTCGGTCGCGCTTTCTGTACTCCGTAATTGGTTGTTGTCTGTTCGGCTTCGTCTTTTCTTTTTCGCTTGAGCGTTGGCTTCGGTGCGAGGCTCTAGCAGAACCGTCGTTCAAATAGCCTGTATCTTAGCTCTCTAACTGCTGTTTGTTTTTCTTTGTTCCGTCTAATAAAATGATGTGCAAAGCTATTTTGTCGACTACTATAACGAATCGAGCACAATAGTACTTGATTTCTTTTACCTTCTCTGTTCTGGATACGAGGACATACACTTATCACTTATTCACTTACGTGGTCCTCTTTGTGTCAATGCTAATGTACCCTGATTTTCAATGATCTCCGCGTGTTTGCTTCATACCTGTCATGCTCTCACTCATATTTTTCCCATCGCCCGTTTCATGCACATTGCAATTCCCAGGCTTAATTCTGAAAGCCTTTTCATGCACTTGTGGTGTGACAGGAACGAACGAATGAACTCAGTTCAGCAGTCTCATGTGGTAACTCCGCCACAAGCGTCCGATGTCTCTCTGGTCGCAGTTCTTCTGTCACATAGCTCCCTATCAATTGCCCTGGGACGCTGGGATCAGGAAATAGATGTTGTGCAGTCTGCAAAGAAAAGGCAGAAACTAAAGCAGAGAAATGAGCACTATGCATCTCAGTTTTCCTTTCAAGATAAGCTATACGAAAGGAAGCACATTTCACTTTCAAGAAGGCGGTCGTAGCCTCAGACTGTTTGAACTTGGTGCGAAAGCTCAGGTGCTCGTGCATGGATAGACCCTGACCGGCGCAATCGTCAAGGACATCAATGGCAATGGAAAAAAAATCCTATAAGATCTGGTCTGCAACTCCATTAATGTAGACCAACTCAATCATATAGCTTTGATAGTATTTCTTTTGTCTTTGCTAGTCGATGGTGTAATGAGGCAGCCCATGTCTTAGCTAGATCAGCCATCTAGCTTGCTGGATCGGTTTGGTTGTACGAGGCTCCGGAGTTAATCCGGTCTTTTCTATCTTACAAACAATTGAGTTAATGAAAAGCTGCCTATTCCATCTCAAAAAACCGAGTCTCAAAAAAGAACCCATTGAGGAGCCCAGTCCACGTTGAAGCACTGCTCGGCATGCACTCACGGAGTTTCTTCTTTGATGCAACCAGTGGATCCTGCCAACCAAAGAAAGAACTCATTGGGCCGTACATGAGCACCATATCTCCTCAGGGCCCAGGTGTCAAATCGACGAAGCAATTGTTGGGCCATTCACTTATGGGCCATTGATTAAAAGGAACAGAGAGCCCACCTTCCCGCCCCAACGGAACATTCCGGATCTGACGGCCGGAAATCTCGCGTGCGACGAAAGCGAGCGGGATCCGATCCACACCCGCCGACCAAGATCCAGCGGTCACAATTCCTGCGTCCATCGAAAGCTAATAAAACCCCGCAACACTCAAAAAAAAAAAAACGCGACCGCGGCTATAAAACCCTCCGCCTCCACGGGCTCGCCCAATTCCACTTCGAATTCTAGGGTTTTGCTGCTCTCCTCCTCTCGCATCGCCGCCTTTGTTCCAATGGTGAGTGCGCGAGTAGATTTGGATTTCGCCGTGGTTGGATTGGGATCTGGGGCCGCGCCTGTCTGATCCGTGCTGTTTTTTGTTATTTCAGGCGCTGCCGAATCAGGGGACCGTGGAGTACCCCAGCTTTAAGCTCGTCATCGTCGGCGATGGCGGAACTGGTGAGTTGCCAGCCTCCCGGTATTTCGTTTATTTGTTAAAGAGCAGGTCGTGGTCTGTTTGATGCGTCTACGCGGTGTGGCTTATACCAGATCTGATAGATTGCGACTTGTAGTGGCGTCTGGTTTTCCTGAGTCATCCGATGTTAAGGATTCCTGTTTGATGGACCAGTAGGAATTGCTTTTTGCTGTATTAAATTTAGATCGCATCAACAACTGTGTGATTATATTTGCAAAGTGATGGAATCATGGATTTCATCTAAAAACATCCAAAACAAATCAACTGCAAATTCTATTATGGATTATGAGATATTAAAATATGCTATTTTAAGTGAAAAAGACAGTCTTGATTCCCATAACACTGAGACCGTGCATTTTGTATAACCAGATGTAAGCTGTGATTTTTAGAGCTACTAGCAGTGGTAGGATTGGTTGGTCACCCTGTCGTTTAGTAATTACTCTTTAGTAGAACGGAACCAGGCAAAATCTGGTGTGACTTAATCAGTTCAATCAGGGAATATGCCTTGTGCGACATAATCGGTTCAACCATGGAATATGCCTGAAACGGTTCAACGTGAGGATGAAAAGTTTAATTCCTTGATGCATATGTGATGAATGCCTAGCTAAGAGAATCATTATGAGTTGCATTGAACGACCTAATCTGACGTAAAAGCAGTGCATTTGCGAGAACAGTGACACCATTGTTCTAAAACTGGTGCATAGCACCTAGGGTGCCTAGGCGGCTGACTAGCAGCAAGCAGCCACAGTAGAAGAAAGGAGCTTCCCGTGCACAAAAAATCTTACTCCAGCCAGCTAGAAGTCACTAGCTACTGTGCTACTACTTTCAAATAAAAAGAGAAGAGAACAAGTAATAAACAACTCTAAAGGCTGCAGGCTGCACCACCTCTCCCATACTAGCGTCTCTGTCTTCTCCATGGAGTAGTTGAAGCTCATCTTTCTCTCTTCTCTTTCATTTCATTCTCCATTGAGAAACCGAGCACCCCCGCCAGCCCACCAAAATCCCAGTTTGTCTTCCTCCTTGCGATGCTTTTTCAATCGCTGTCGGTGTCGATTGGTGACAGGACAAGCGAGCTCGATTCGGTGGTGTGGGAGGCTGGAATGACTGTTGACTCAACACCCAGCGCCACCAAGGTGGCTGCCCAAGCCATTTTGGTGAAATCACGGCGGGCCGAGCGCCTAGGCAGCGCTTAGTTCCGATTTTTTGAACCTTGAGTGTCACTTCTAAGTGTGAAATTACATTTTGTGGTTTCTCATCCACATGCAACAATCATTGCATGGTTCTATTGCAAATATTAGTACATTGTGTCTACTCAGTTGTGTCAGTTCTCGCTTTATAGCTAGTTTAGTTCCTTGTATCTATTTGCTCTCTACTTGTATGCATTCAATGTCTGTTGAACCCTCTCACATCAGTTACAACAGGTTGTGATACTTAATGCCATTCTTGGTTGCAGGTAAAACCACATTTGTGAAGAGGCATCTCACGGGAGAGTTCGAAAAAAAATATGAGCGTATGTGTCATGTGGACTTTTCTTTATTTCCTACACTTGTCTGCAATGGCATGAATAACAACTAAAAACTGCTGTACAAATTCGTCATTGCAGCAACCATTGGTGTTGAAGTTCATCCGTTGGATTTCACCACCAACTGTGGTAAGATCCGTTTCTACTGTTGGGACACTGCTGGGCAAGAGAAGTTTGGTGGCCTTAGGGATGGATACTAGTAAGTGTTTGGAATTAAGTTTCATTAAATGTATTTAAGTGTCAGTTAATTTTTTTTTTCTGTATATGAATGTTTGTCATAGCTATTTCAATGGTTAGATACCCAGATTATGTTGCAAATATTTCTTGAGCTAGTGTGCTTCTACGCACGATTCCTTTACTTCAGCTGAAGTTCTGTGGAATGATTTTAGTATTGTAGCTCCATTCTCGTTGTGGTTTTCATTAGTGTTTCTACTTCCATGCAGTATCCATGGTCAGTGTGCGATAATTATGTTTGATGTCACTTCGAGGCTGACGTACAAGAATGTCCCTACATGGCATAGGGACTTGTGCAGGTTTGTTTCTGTAGTAATCAACTTTAGCAAATGTGAAGTATGCTGCACAATTCTGATGTTTCAGTTATGAACTCTTGCAGGGTGTGTGAAAACATCCCTATTGTCCTCTGTGGTAACAAGGTTGATGTGAAGAACAGGCAGGTTAAAGCTAAGCAAGTCACATTCCACAGGAAGAAGAACCTGCAGTACTACGAAATTTCTGCCAAGAGCAATTACAACTTCGAGAAGCCCTTCCTTTATCTTGCAAGGAAACTGGCCGGGTAATTTTCTCCTCTACATTGTTCCCTCCCAGTTGTTCTTTGCCTGATGTCCTCGTTGTATATGCTTTGAGTTATATATTAACTCTTGTTAATGGTTTTGATGTTGTCAGTGATCCGAACCTTCACTTTGTTGAAGCTGTTGCTCTTAAACCTCCGGAAGTTCACATCGACTTGGCCATGCAGCAACAGTGAGTGCTATCCTTTGTTTTCGGTCATTTGCCTTGTTTTTCTATCTGTTCATGTTCAAATTGTAGATTCAAATAAACGCTGCGTGAACTTACACGATGCTTTCAATCTTCTTCATAGGCACGAAGCTGAGCTTGCGAGTGCTGCAGCACAACCTCTACCTGATGAAGATGACGATCTGGTCGAGTAGAGAGAGGATCACAAGTCTTTTCATACTTAAGACGGAATTGTGCTTTCTATATGAGTCGCTTTAGGCCCGATGCTTGCTAGAATTAGCTTTGTCTATGGATGTTTCCTGCTTGTCAGATGGCTGAAAACTTTTGATGTGTGACATTGATCTACATGTTGCCATGAATTTGTTGGCCCATTTATACATTGCTGTGTTACTCTTCGTGATTGATAAGAATTCTTATGCCAGTCGATTTGTACTGTCAAGCTTTAATCTATCTATCTGCTGTAGCAAGTTGTTTTTGCCATAGTTTCAGGTGATTTTGTTTGCCGTGTTCTTATGATTTACGTGCCAGTTTCTTGCATGGTTTAGATCACGGAATTTTGCCATAAGGATGGTTAGAATAGAGCCGCGGAATATAATTGGCCCTCTCGAGCATTCGGACGAACTGATATGATTATCCACTGAATCCCTTTTAATGAAGCTACCAAGCATCGCCTGATACATAATGGGTTTACCACTGTGTGAACCATGCGTAGAAGAACGAATCATTTGTGGTAAACACACCCTTGTTACCATGCAAATTAACCTCGTATTTCCAGTCCTTACCAAACATGAAACAATGCTACTCTGTGTACATTGTTTTTCCCTTCCGAAATGCCGAAGGTCCGGAATGCCTCCTTTCTGGACTAAAGCCTAATCTGTCTGGTGCTTGATTAAAATTTAAAAGGGCGAAGTTGGAGCACGGCTGTGTACGTAGGAAATGGTCACGGAGGGAAACAAATTAGAGGCAATTTGCGCGTTAACACTATAAAGATATTACGAGTTAGAAAATAACATCGATGTGGTCTTATAGTCTATCTATCATCTTTACATTGAATGCTATTTTTTCAATTTATACATTATTACTATGTTACTGGGCAATTTGTTCCAACAAATTACAGTGGTCGTGCCTCACTAGCTCGGTTGGATGCTTGGATCTATCTCGTCTCATGGTGCGGGGTTTTGAATTCTGCTGCAGGTGAAGGGGTTCGTCGGGGACGACCAGCTCGGGGAGGCTTTGGAGGGGTCGGACGTCGTGATCATCCCGGCGGGGGTACCGAGGAAGCCCGGCATGACCAGGGACGACCTATTCAACATCAACGCCGGCATTGTTAAGGCCCTCTGCACCGCCATCGCTAAGTACTGCCCCAACGTAAGCATCGCGTCCTTGCCACTGTAGATCTGCAGCGGAAGTTGATAGATTTGGTTGCTAAATATGGTAATTGTACTTTTGGTGGCTTGGAATTGCATCTACTTAGCCATGGTGTAGAATTGTAGATCTAGTCTAGTGTTCATTGATGATCTGGGAGAGTGCAGTGGCGTAGGATTGGTAGGTACTAGAACAATCATTCAATCAATTTGCCCCAAATGCACCGAACCGCCAGTTCTGATGTTAGTTTCCTACCTCAACATTGTGCTGTTTCCAGCAGGCACCGCTCGCTCCAGACCTTGTTTTGCATTTTGATCTTAACTTTACGTCTCCATGCTATCGTATAGTGTATACTACTATGGACAAATGAAATGTTATGTGACATCATTGGGCAGTGTAAGTGTGCTTATCAGCTTGTATGTGTACTCCAAGATGTCCAGTGACATTAGCAAATTGATTTTGTTTAATATATATTAATCTTAATCGTGAACTTATTGATTGTATGTTTGTTTAGGCTCTCGTCAATATGATCAGCAACCCTGTCAACTCGACTGTCCCAATTGCAGCTGAGGTGTTCAAGAAAGCTGGTACTTATGATGAGAAGAAGCTGTTTGGTGTGACCACTCGATGTTCGTGCTAAAACTTTCTATGCTGGAAAGGCGAACGTGCCAGTTACTGGTATTAAGATGATATTTTAACTGATAATTACAGGGAACTTTGAGATAATGGGTGTTGGATTTTATTTCTCTGCCCTTTCAATCTGAGTGGTTGCTGTGTTCTTTTGCAGAGGTGAATGTTCCTGTTTTCGGTGGCCATGCTGGTGTTACTATCCTGCCACTGTTCTCACAGGTGCACCTTGCTGTCATAATTTTTTGTTGTCCCATTTCCTTCAATAATAACCTTTTTTTTATTCGGCAATAATAACCCAAATTGATCTCCAAAACTTACATACTTAATGATAATAGAACCTCATAGGATAGGTGTAAGAATCATGTATTACTTTGAATCTTGTTGGCAAAATATGCAAGGTGAGGAGGTGAGGTGAGCTAGCTCACTTGGCTAAGACTTGGAGTTGCCAAGTAGCCCACCCGGGGTTCGAATCCTAGACTCGGTGAGTGTCTCACCCGGTGCAGTTTGGGTGTGTGTAGGTGGGGGTAGGGGGTTAGTTTGAGGACCGAGCTGGGGCTCAGTTGGCAGAGGGGAGTTTTAGGCTCTCAGTCCGTCACGATTTGAGCGCTGGCTCCTGTTGATCGCCTCGCGAGTATGGACGCTCTTCTTCTTTAAAGCTGTCTGGATGGGGAAATCCCAGACCTCAAAAAAAAAAATATGCAAGGCGATTTAACAAAGAGACTGCATTTTGTGGATAGGAGTCACGGAATGATTAAGCCAGTCTAAGTGTAATAATCGTTATTTGTCAATTACTGAGAGCCGCCTATTTTTCAAGCTAACAGCTCAATCTTTGAACTTGATATAGGCGACTCCTGCAAGTAATGCATTGTCTCATGAGTCATGAGGACACTAAGGTTCTCACCAAGAGGATCCAAGATGGTGGAACGGAAGTTGTTGAAGCAAAGGCTGTAAAGGGCTCTGCAACATTGTTGATGGCGTAAGTCTATAAAGCATATGAAATTTCCCGAACATATCCATTTTCTACTAGTTTTTCTTAATAGCATTTTCTACTAGTTACATGTTCTAAACTAGCATGCTGTTATGTCTTCTGTTTATGAAATTTACAATATGTCAGGTCTTTTGTTCATATAAATTCTTCTATACTCTGCAATCAGCCCAGCCCATCACCAGAGGATTCTTGCCTTTTGCACTCTTTGTTGATTGACTTTCCTTTTCTAAAAAAAACAGCGCTAGCAACATATGACCAAAATTTGATATTTGATAGCCTATTTGCTTTGACTAACTAGTGTCGTAGTTTTATCCCATCTTCATTTGATTGTATGTCCACAGCAGTGTTTTACTGCCAGCTTTGTTGCTGTTAGTGATCAGCAATTACATTTTCACTGTACAAGTGAAACTGAAGTAACCTCATGATTATAATAAACCTGGCATGTCTGAACCTTTTTCTAGTTCTGGCATGCAGAATGATTGTAGATACAATTTTTTCCAAAAGAATTTGCTTATTCCATTATTAATATTCTGCTATTGCTTTCACGTGAAATACATACTCATTCAATTTTGTGAAACATATTGTACCGATGTACTCATCAAGGATCCAAAAACCGTTTCCGGTGGTAATCCCGGTCGTCAGCCGGGAAAAAAAATGGTCAGTAACCGGCCGGTTACCGGATTTTCCAGAAAAAAAACCCGGTTGAATTTCACTTGAATTTGCTTAAAAACCAGCCAAAATTTGAAATTTGAACTTGTAAAACCCAGAAAAACCGGCCGGTTTTTCCGTTCCCGGTTACCACCGGTAAATCCGATAACCGCCGGTTACCGGCCGGTTTTTTCCCCCTGGTACTCATCCACCCCTTTTTGCTTTTTTTTTAGGACGTGCAAAAGTTTTGCACATCTTTTCGTTATCCACCCCCTTTTGCTGGAAACTACTATTTGGAATGAAGCTTCTTGCCAAATGACCACTTGGATTTGTGTGGATAAACTATGTTGTACTATTTTATTAGACACATGAAAATGGTACGTGTAGATCTGTCTCGAAAAATAATTTATAATATCATAATTTTATTAGGTTTTATAAATATTTTACAATAGAAATGAGGGGTTAAAGTTGTATTTTAGGGACTGTATCGATGTCCAAAATGACTTCTTTTTGTGCCCGGAGAGAGTAGCATACTAGCATCCAATATTTTTGTTTTACCTTGCCTGGCCTGTTGCAGGATCCCACTTGTGCTTAAGCTTTTATTGTTCCAAAATTTGTTATTTCCTCTCACGAGATGGAGTTCGTGTGCGGAACTGCTGGCTAGTGAAGTTTGAACACTACTTCCTTTCGTGTTACAGGTAAGGCTTGGCAAGAACTGAGTGGAGGAAGTGCTTGGGCTGGGCGAGCTTTCTGCCTTCGAGAAGGAGGGCCTGGAAAATCCCAAGGGTGAGCTAAAGCCTTCGATTGAGAAGGGTATCAAGTTCGCACAAGAGAACTAGGCAACTTGCTCATATTCTAACAATTCAAAAATTCGATGGGATCTCATGATTATTTTTGTTTGACTTCTTTTTCTGCCCCCTTCTGCTGGGGCATTGAGGCGTTGTGCTCCAGAATAAAATCCATCGGTTTGATGCCAACCTGAACAAAACTTGTAGTACCAGAAACAATGACATCGGTGCCTTTTGTGCCTTGGCCAATAGTACGGTGAACCACAAACATGAAGCAAACGGGGGATATGGTGTGGAAATTGCATCGATTCAGTTTTATGATCTATGGATGACTAGTAGTTCTGCCAATTTAATGGACTCAGGGTTGGATGCAACATTGGAATCCAACCGGTTGAGTTCCAGGATACCGCTTTGAGTCAGAGTGACATAGCTGTTCTTGCGAGATTCAGCAAGCACTTCAGCATTTGAAGTTTGTTATGCGTTGGTTCACTCCATGAACGCCTGCTCGTACGCGGCTCACAGGATCGGTGCCAAACCCAAGTGTGGAAGCAACAAACACTGCAAAGTGAGGTGGGTTTTCTGGTAAGTTGGAGCTTGGGAATGGCGATTAATACATGAACTTTAGGTACAGGCAGTAATGAATGCAAAACCACCAAGTGGCATTCTCTCTGAAACTTTCTTGAGTTCGTTACGGACTTGCGGTATATTATATATATATATATATATATATATATATATATATATATATATATATATATATATATAAAAGTTACAATGCTACTCTTTTCCATCCTGAGACATGGATGGACGTTCTCTGTGGTTTAGGCGATCAAACTTTTTCTACACCATGAGCAAAGCAACCAGTAAATATGCTTCCACTGTCTCTATCCTAGCTACTCTACGGAGGAGATTTCGGAATTAAGAACTCTGTAAAAGTACGGGCGATGTAGCATGCACCTCTGTTGCATACTTCTTTCATTGAGACCAGTGTTACACGCTTTAGGCAAGCAGCCAAGTAATTTTCTTACGCCCATCAAGTACTATCAACAATGTTCTGATAGGCTGGAGCTTGGAAATTGCAACGGGCAATGGCCTCTGGTAGGCTGGAGCTTGGAGGTGTCAATATAAGTACTCTACAAACCAAGAGTGCTGATTGCTGAATGTATAAAGCTAAGTGCATTGTCTCCTAAAACTGTCTTTACGGGCTAGTGCAATGAATAAGCTACTCTTGTCCACCATGAGAGATGAGACACGAATGGTCGTTCTCCGTGGTTGGAAACAATCAAGCTATTTCTACATCATGGGCAAAGCGGTCATGAACTATGCTATCAGTGTCCCTTTATATACTCCTGATCCTGACCAAGCAATTAAGAACTACTGATCCTGACCAAGTAAAAGCACGACGGACGACATAGTAGTATATACTCTCTCCTGTCGCAAAAGAATATCATTTTAGAAATCGACACAATACTTAAAACACAACTTTGACCATTAATTTCTATTGTACAGATTTATAAAATCTAATAAAATTATACTTTTATGAAAGTTCTTTTCGTGACAAATTCATACATATCATTTTCATGTGTTCAATCTAAATATTAAAAAATATATTAATACCTAAAGTTTAAATTTTTGACTATATGTACCATAAAACGACATTCTTTTGTGCCCGAAGAGCGTACCTATATTGGATACTCCACTTATTTTATTGAGATTCATGTTGCACTTAATTTTTTTTTTTGTTATTTTGAGAGGACGGCCAAGTTATTTTGTTTTGCCTATCTATGTACAACATACTCCCTCCAGTCACAAATACATGTCATTTTGAGATCGTGCAGTCAATTTTTCGAAACTTTGACTATCGATGTCATTTTAAATATTTAAATTGGATAAATGAAAATCATATGTTTATATTTATCTCGAACAATACTTTATAATATTATAATTTTATTGGGTTTTATAAATTATTACAACCTAAATTAGTGGTCAAAATTGTATTTTGAGAACTGCTCCGATGTCAAAACAACATATATTTGTGACTGGAGAGAGTAATAATTAAGAGCAGAATACACCAAGATAATGGTCAGATGTTCGTAGGCACAAGCAACTAAAGCTTGCATGCAATTAAGTGGCACACTCGCACACATATTTTAGATTCGTTCGTGCAACCCTGTTCCGACTCCCAAGCCGGCCATAGCCAGGTGGCTGAAGGCCTTGAATTACCTTTTTTCCCCTGTCGAAACAGAGGGGCGACCCCTAGCTTCTTGTATTGAAACCATGTGTAAGATCGAGTAGGACAACTACAGGGGGTGAATAGGCGTTTTAAAACTTCTATACGCTAAAGCCGATTTCTAATGCGGAAGCTAATACAAATACGGTTTTGCACAATTAAAGCCTAAAACAATTAGGTTCAACTAAGTGCACCAACAATACAAATCTATTGATAATAATCAATCAAGCATGAACTAGTAAGCAATTCAATTTAAGCAATGTAAAGCAAGCATTCATACACAATGAATGTAAATGCAATATGGTAGAGCTCAAGAATGGAAACCACAAGATGACACGGCGAAGTTTTACCGTGGTGTTCGGAGACTTGCCGGTCTCCCCTAATCCACGTTGAGAGAAACCCAAACCAATTGGGCCGGCTTCACAAATTAAGTCTTCCTCCGAAGTATCAAACACCTCGCTCCACTAGGGTTGCTCTTACTCCACTCCGGACATAGCGAGCACCAAGCCACTCACAAATGTCCGGGTCTTCTCACAAGCTTCACTTGAGAAGATCACCGATGTACGACGCCTCCACGCCGTCTAGGTGTCGGCAAACACCAAGAGTAACAAGTCTCCAACTTTCACTTGAACCAATCAAGTGTCAAAGCTCTCGTGGATACTAAATCCACCACCTAATGCAACACATGCAATAGGGTTTGCCTCTCAAACCTCACTAAGTGCAACACATGCACAAATGGGAGTAGAGGGCTTGCTCTTAGCTCAAAGAAACTCAATGGGGCACCAGCAACCTCTCCTCACACGGCCAAGGTGGGTATTTATAGCCCACATACAAAAACTAGCCGTTAGGGAGAGATTCCAGAGAATCTGGACGAAATCGGTCTGACCGCCAACTAATGGCCGGTCGGACCGCCCGAGCGCCAACGACTATAAAACTAGACGCTGGACTCACAATCGGTCTGACCGCCAACCAATGGCCGGTCAGACCGCTCAAACCGGTCAGACCGCCAGAGGGGCCTGTCGGACCGCTCAACAGAGCAATCGAGCAATCCAGAAAACACATCTTCTGGAAAACACGTACCGCCATAAAAATTTCGGTACTACCGCACTCCTGTAGTACCGTTTCTAACGGCCGGTACTACCGTAGGTCGGTCAGACCGCATATCCCATGGCGGTCAGACCGCCAACAGTCACCAAGACTGAGATCAGACTTTGCACATTTGTTTCAACTCAATTTGCAAAACATATTTGCCAATTGATGCAACATGTACACAAGAGCAGAATACACCAAGATAAGGCTGCTCCCAATGCTACACCTTGGCTAGTATCTTAAGTCTGCCATGTAGGCAAAATGATGATGTGGCATCATAGTTAAGGAAGAGAGAGAGAGTACTCGACGAGAGCTATTCGAACTGTTCCTCTGAAAAAGAAGACAAAGCAGACAAAGAAAAAGAACTCGACGAAGCAGCCTACACGGGGTTAGTTATAAGTGCTAAAGATGAAGATTTATCAATCTTAGATGACAAAGCTTCCATCTCATAGGTTTTCAATCTAGAAAAAAAAAGTATCCATGGTTAAAGTATCTAGATCGATAGTTTGATTGATAGTTGTGACAACCATCAGCCACTCAGAACCTAAAGATCTCAAAATTTTAGTTGCATTATCTTCATCAGTAGGGATAGCATTAACACCGCGCAAATTACTCAATATTTTCTCAAAACGAGCAAAAAGATCATCAATAGACTCACCAGGCTTCATAGCAAAATCAGAATACTCTTTTTGATAAAGATTTTTACGCACTTTCTTTATTTTAGTGGTTCCTTCATGATAATCGCAAAAAAAAAATCATATTAAGTGAGGAGAATTAATATGAGCTACACGATAAAATTCTTTGCGAGAAATCCCTTGAAACAGCAAGTTACGAGCTTGGGCATTTAAATCAACATCGGTTTTATTTAAATTAGTAACAATAACAGGAACCACATAAGGTCTAGAAACTTTATTCCAAACATCACTACCTTGAGCCTCAATATAAGCTTGCATACGACACTTCCAAAAAGCAAAATCAATACCATCTAGCATAAGGGGACGATTCACATACCTCTCTGACGCCATAGCAACCTGCTCTAATACCACTTGTAGGATCGTTAATGACAATCAGAGAGGGGGTGAATGATTGTAATTCGCAGCGGTAGCTTTTTCCTCTAATCTACTGTCTCTTGATTGTCCAACCTGCCTCAATAGCAGACACCCAAGCCAATTCTTCTAGAGATCACCACGCACGAATGCTGCCAAAAAGAAAAATCGGTGTAGCAGTAATGATATGAATAGAAGCAGCTAATATTCGTTGCTGATCGGCCAAACAATAGAGCAGTAAGGTATTGTCAAGGAAAACAACATGTATAGCCGCCACTAGCATCTAATCCCATCAAACCCTTGGAAATCAAGATGCTTTCATCTACCATATCAAGAAAGACTATTATCCACCAAGTGTTGGCTTTATTCCAAATCTCCTCTCCCTGGGGGTTGGTGCTGCTTTGATGCCATTGATATCTTGCCTTGTGCTTCCTCGATCAGATGATACATAATCAGGATTTCGAATTTCTGATGAAACAATGCTAGCATTGCAGCTCAGATACATACTGATGTGTGAACAAAAGAAACAAACTTGTTTTATTGTGTCAACGTGTCAAACTTATTTACTGCTTGGTGTGTCTGGTAGGATTTTTTAGAGGACGTAGGAATTAATTATTCATATGTTACTTTTTTAGAGAATGGATGTTAATTTTCTTTGATCGGCGGTGTACATGTTTTAAATAGTACCTGGTGTATATCAATAAAAGTAGTGTACTAGTGTAAATCATCTACCTGATGCATGATTGATTTGGTCGACTAGCAACAGAAGCACATATCTATTACCATGATACAATAGCATGGTCCAACATTCAACAGTAGCATGGGTCGACCCACGCGACCCAAAGGGTCATTTGAGCCAAGGGAGGAACGCAAGGGGGCCCGGTCCATTACCCTAAACCGGACTCCTAGGCATTAAAGGTCGGTCCAAGGTCGAACCGAACCTTGTTGGGATAGTCCCACATTAGTTGTGAGAGGAGACAGAGCACGGTTTATAAAGGTGAGGGTGTATTCACCTATCAGGTTAGTCTTTTAGAGAGAGATGGCTCAAAACCCCTTGGTTGCTCTGTAGTTGGGCTTACGGGTTGGTGGCCCAACGACCTAGGACCGGGACGCTGGTTTAGCGGACCCGAAATCGGACATTGGCTGAGTGGTCCGATGGCACTGCCCAACAATTGGTATCAGAGCCTAGGTATGCCGAATACATCTCAGGCCTCATGGTTGCCGAGGAGCACACCCAATGTGTGAGGGGGAGATTTATTGAGATAGTCCCACATCAGTTGTGGGAGGAGACAGAGCACCAGGAGCGGAAGTGAATAGGATCACCCGGTGTCACACGACACCGGGTTCAAAAAATAATTTAGTAGGGGTCAACTTATATATACCACATGTGCACCCCTAGTTCAAAAACTGTGCATCCCTTAGTTCAAAAACTGTGCACCCCGGAGTCGTCTCAGGCGGCGATGTGGGCACGCGGCCTAGGTTCATCGCTAATGATATTGTGGTTCATCGTTAATGATGATGTGGTTGGATGGCTTCATTGACTTGAAAAAACGAGCACCAATTGTAAGCATATTGATAGCTACTTCTTTATTATTTTACATTATCGTTGGTTATGTCAAATTATTGATGTTAAAAATAGGCGTACGCGTTACTACTTAGTACAATATTACTTCTTTATTATTTTACATTATCGTTGGTTATGTGCATGATGAAGTAGTGAACCCCGGTCAAATTCGTTCTAGTTCCACCCCTGCAGAGCACGGTTTATAAAGGTGAGGGTGTACCCATCTATCATACTAGTCTTTTTGAGGGATGGTCCAAGGTCTCTTGGTTGTTGCTCTGTAGTCGGGCTTACGGGTTAGTGGCCCAACGACCTGGTGCCAGTACGCTAGTTTAGCGGACCCGAGATCGAACACTGGTTGAGTAGTCCGATAGCGTTGCCCAACAAACCTACCCATTCCCATTCCGAGTTACTTACGAAAGTAGATCACGAAACTGAAAGAGATAACTGCAATTTGGCAAAGGAATACGTAACTTTGCGTGTGCATGGTCAGCCGGCCAGCCGGTAGCGACGTTGGATTACGCTGCTTGTGGCGTCCTGCTCGTGCAAATCAAACCAGGCGCCATCAAGGCCAAACTGCATGATGAGCTAGCTAGCTTCCTACATATGTACAGTACAGTACTACAACTCTACAAGTCAAGATGGTTCTGTTTGGGACGCAAACTCAAATTACTCTGGTCGAACACACTAGGTGCATGCTGTTCTTTTCCTTTTGCCGGTTTGTTTTAGTTAGGTGTGACAAAATACTTTCGGACTCACCGATGGACACATTTCTGAAAGAAATATGGATCAGAACAAAGTCACATCGATCGATCGCATCGAAACGACCTATACACATGGAATGATGATATAAATACACACCCAAGCTGGAAGAAACAAGCCAACAGTAGCTAGGAGCCAAAACCAACGTAGCTATAGCGCCACTGGTAGGTAGCCAAGGCGGACTAACAAACACCAACCGCGCGCGCGCCATGTCGTCGCCGATGCTTGGAAGCATAGCCAACAGGTGGCGGGAGCTCCATGGCGACAACTCGTGGAATGGCCTCCTGGACCCGCTGGACCGCGACCTCCGCGCCTCCGTCATCGCCTACGGCGAGCTCGCGCAGGCCACCTACGACGCGTTCAACGCCGAGAAGCGCTCGCCGCACGCCGGCGCGTGCCTGTACGGCCACGGCGACCTCCTGGCCAGCGTGGACGTGCCCAGCGCCGGCAACTACGCCGTCACCAAGTTCGTGTACGCGACGTCGGGCCTGCCCGTGCCCGAGGCGTTCCTATTCCTGCCGCTGCCGTCGCTGCCGGAGGCGTGGAGCCAGGAGTCCAACTGGATGGGGTACATCGCGGTGGCCACGGACGAGGGCGTGGCGGCGCTCGGGAGGCGCGACATCGTCGTGGCGTGGCGCGGCACGATGGAGAATCTGGAATGGGTCAACGACTTCGACTTCACGCCGGTGTCTGCCGCGCCGGTGCTTGGCTCCGCGGCGGCCGCCAACCAGTTCGCCATGGTGCACCGGGGCTTCCTGTCCGTGTACACATCCAGCAACGCAAACTCCAAGTACAACCAGACCAGCGCCAGAGACCAAGTAAGTATATACAGTACTACACGTCTGCACATCATTTCCCAAGTTCTAACTCTTAAGCTTCTCACAACTCACAAGACAGAAGTCAAGAGGGAACTAGTGCATGAAACCCCGGTAATTCTGAGTGAAAAAGATGTTCGTGGTGACGATTTCGATATTGTATGCAATTGAAGCTACATGTAGTACACGCACGCATATGTTGTTAGTTTGAACGTTCCCACTTATCAACCACCGTTTTGCTAAACCCTTGCATTCAAGCAAAAAAATAGTTAGCAGCAGTTTTCAGAATTTCGGCCGAAAATCTGAAATTTCGGCCATACTAGTGGGGCCGGTAGGAATACAAACCGGTCCTAAAAATCGGTTTCGATGAATTTTATCCAAAATAATCGAATTTGTTTGAATTTTGCTCAAATTTTATTTTTAAAATTTAAAAATCTAAAAATTTAAAAATTTCGACCAAAATTTTTCGATTTTGTCCTTACCGGCACCCAGTAAAAAAATGTTTTCGGTATTCAAAACCCTGGTTAGCAGTAGTACATTTGTGTGGTATATTGTATTGATGACGGTCAGCTGTACAGATAGGTAGGTACATTTAACTCTGAAAAGGTGGATTTGATAGAAGAGAGGGAAATTTTGTTGAAATATAAACAAAAGCAAGCATGCACGGTTTATATGTGGTTCTCGTGCAACTACCGGCCAATACATACTTCGTAATCGAGCTAACCAACCACTCAAACATATATGTTGCGTCATGTAGCTGGCTAGTATATCAACTAAAAAAATTGACTACTGAAGTAAACGAGGACTTAGACTGTTAGACATAGCAGGCCAGTTTAACCTCCGGTCACAAAAGAACGTTATTTTAAATATCGTTACGGTCTCTAAAACATAATTTGACCATTGATTTCTATTACAATAGTTTTATAAAACCTAATAAAATTATACTTTATGAAATTCATTTCGAGACAAATCTATATATACCATATTCATATGTTCAATAATTAAATATTGAAAGACATCGATAGTTAAATTTAGAAAGTTTGACTGCACTTACTGCAAAACGACATTCTTTTGTGACTAGTGAGAGTAATACTCTATTATCTGATTACAAATAAAAGTCGTTCTAGAATCATAGCTACAAGTGTTCTAGAATTAAATCCATGTCGATTAAATAATTTTATGTTTGATCATCAATATATAAATAATTATATAGATTGTCCTCACTAGATTCATTGTGAAATATACTTTCACGGTTTCACAAATTTTTTGTGGTTCATAACACTACTGTATATGATAGAGACTAGTGGTTAAACCTGGTATACCTTGAAGATCATGTCAATATCCAAAATTAACTTTGCACTTACAACAGTAGGGTATAGGTGTTGTGACTTGTGAAGCATTCAGAGCCGGCCCCAGCTTCGACGAGCTCATCCAGCGTGTTGTTGATTTCTTCAAGTATTCGATCTCCGAATGTTAATTGTATCTATCCACGAATTGAAAGCGACACTCAGCTAGTTGTTGGATGCATGGAAACTGCCTGCTATTGACGTGTCCGAATTAAGGGAGTGTCTATTCATAAGGTGATTAAAATTTTTAAAGTATAAATCAATTTTTTTTTATCTATTAGATTAATATCCAATCATATAACACATCAATCTCTACATAAATCCAATGATCACAATAAGTGACTTAAACTTAAAAAAATTTCAAACGACTTAAAAGTAGCAAGACCGCCGAATTAATTTAGCTGTCCACGATTAGTTTTGTTCGGCTACATATCGCCAGAAATCGCATACAAAAACGTAGTCGTACGTTATCGTTAGCATTTGACTTTTGTTTAGTAACCATGCGTATATGCAGGTTCTTGAGGAGGTCAGGAGGCTAATGGAGTTGTACAAGGACGAGGTGACCAGCATCACCATCACCGGCCACAGCCTCGGCGCGTCGCTGGCCACGCTCAACGCCGTCGACCTCGTGGCCAACGGCGTCAACATCCCGGCGAACTCCTCCCAGACGCCGTGCCCGGTGACGGCCATCGTGTTCGCGAGCCCGCGCGTGGGGGACGGCAACTTCAAGGCGGCCTTCGCTTCTTTCCCGGACCTGAGGGCGCTCCACGTGAAGAACGCCGGCGACATCGTGCCGCTGTACCCGCCGCTGGGGTACGTGCACGTGGCTGTGTCGCTGCCCATCACCACGGGCCGGTCGCCCTACCTGCGCCAGCCGGGCACGGTGCAGACGCTGCACAGCCTCGAGTGCTACCTGCACGGCGTGGCCGGGGAGCAGGGCAGCGCCGGAGGGTTCAACCTGGAGGTGGACCGCGATGTGGCGCTGGCGAACAAGGGCGTCGACGCTCTCAAGGACGAGTACCCAGTGCCCGCGGATTGGTGGGTGGCCAAGAACAAGTGCATGGTCAGGGGCGCCGATGGCCACTGGACGCTCCAGGACTTCGAGCAAATCTAAGTCGATTGCTGCAGCCACTAGCTTGCTATAGGGCACATTTGTCTCATTCCGCCGCGCGTCGTATATGCATGCGTAACGGCGTAAGTGTTGTTCATGGGCTTGACATGCCGAAGCTAGCCCAATGGATTGGAAACAAATGTACTTTTTCTGTATACCATTTGTATGCCAGAGAGTACTGCCTCAAGCCAACTAAGCTCGAGAAATTTTGCTAGCTAGTTCATACTACTTCTGAACACGGGAGATCAACCATGCATCTACAATCTATCGTTTTTGCTATTCGGCAATCGCCTGCTTTTTGCTAAAATCACGTCCGATTTCTTGCCCGTTTGATGTGCTTTGTGATCTGTGCTGCATCTTCCCGACTTAACGACTTAACGGACCCATCTGTCTTATTGGGTTTTGGTTTTGTAAATTCGATCCGTTAAATCACGAACCCGTCCGTTAGAACAGATATTTGTCTCCTTTCCTGTTCGAGCGGAGAGAACGAGAGGGAGAAGACAGTTGTGGAAATAGAGAAGGAGAAGAGAGTTGGCGACGTAAAACGTTTTGCGGCATCGGAGTTGAGGCCGGTCTTGTTTCATTATTAGTAGCTCCTTCAATTCCCGCTGCTGCTACTCCTTGGATTCCAATGCAAGTTTTCTTCTATTTCCATCCAGTTTTTTGGTTGATCCTGCAAGAAGGTACTAGGTAGGCGAGGCTGAGACCCAAGCCGGGGAGAGAGCAAAACATTAACCCTTCATTTAA
Source organism: Ampelocalamus luodianensis (assembly GCA_036346255.1). Taxonomy (NCBI): domain Eukaryota; kingdom Viridiplantae; phylum Streptophyta; class Magnoliopsida; order Poales; family Poaceae; genus Ampelocalamus; species Ampelocalamus luodianensis. The sequence continues at coordinate 1,757,123 of CM070626.1, forward strand.
CTTGTCGCATTTGCCCGTTGAAGAGTGCATTGTGGCAGCAACGATCGCTAATGGGCTAGATAAAATCCTTTCATTTCAGTAGCTTCTGATGACCAATAAACATACTCAAATACTTGGCTTCTACCCATTTTAGACAAGCATATTTATGGGGCCTCATTGCAACAATTTCTAGAGTATGTTGTACCCGCTAGCAAAACATGTACAAAATGCTTTTTAGCAGGGGTAAATACAAATAATTCAATAAGCCTTAAATACACATGCAACACAACTTCATAGAATTTTTCTTTAACTTTTAGTCAAAAAAGCATGAAAATATGAAGACTTGCAATCTGGCCTGATCAAGTGTGGGACCGATCCAGTTGGACTCCTTGCACCTGCCCCCTGGACACGGACCTCATAATGAACGCGTCCGGCACGGCGACGGACGACGTCGCGTACAGGAACTTGGTGATCCGGTACGTGCGAGCCTGGTCCGGCAGCCGCACTCTCTCGAAGAAGGCTGCCTGCCGAACCTCGAGAGGTCGACGCGCGGCGATCGAGAGCTTGTCGTGATTGAACACGTCGTACGTCGTCTGCGCCATCTCGCCGTAGCGGATGACGGTGCGGCGGAGGTCGAGGTCGAGCGGGTCCAGGAGGCCGTTCTAGTTGTTCTCGTCATGGAGCTCCTTCCACCTCGGAGCCGTGTTCCCAAGGCCGTGCTGCGACATGTTCAGCTATCTAGCTAGGTTGCACAAACTTGCACTTATGTAACATCCCGTTGTCAGTCCTTGAACAGTAATTTCAGTAATTACAGATTTTCAGTTTGTCATTAGAATTCAAAAACACAACTTCAAATTTTAAAATCCCTCAAGTGTGCAAATCAAAATTTCTTCTCAAATGTTCTCCTAGGCTCAACCCGTCTCCCCTTGCCTTCCTCCTCTGGGCCAGCCCTACTAGCACCCCTGCCACCCCAGCCCCCAAGCCACGGCGCCAGAGCACGTGCTGGGCACGCTCGCCCGCGCCGTGCGCGCCCGCATGGTGCCCTCGCCGCATGGCCGCACGGCGCCGGATCCTCCTCCCCTAGAGCCCTCTCCCCCCGAGTCTCCCTCTCCCCCCGTGAGGCTATAAGAAGCCCTGCGCCATTCTTATCCTCCCTTCTTCTTGAACGCCAAGAGCAAAAGGAACGCCCGAGCTCCCGTCTCAAGCCGCCGTGCGCCGCCGCCATCAAGCCGCCACTCCGGTGAGTGTTTCACCACCCGCACTGTGTCACCACACGCCTCCCATGGTCCTCAAACCTTCCCCCACCGCCCTCTCTTCCCCGCTGCCGAGAAGCGCCGCCGTCCTCTCTTCCCCGCCCACGGTCGCCGCCGCCCCGCCACCACTGCCGCCCCGAGCTTCCCCCGACCCCCCTCTAGCTACCCTGCCCTCAGGCGCAGCTCGTGCGCCCGCTCTCCCCCTCCCTGCACCACTCCACCGCCGGCGCTGCGCGTGGCCCATGCGCCGCGCCGCCGCTTTTTGCCCCGTGTCGCCACTCCACAGCACCGCCGCCCCACGGCCGCCGGTGCCCTCATGGCCGCCCTCCCCTTGGCCACCCGTTCCGGGCCTTGCCCAGCGCCAACGCGCTCTCCCCGCCGGCGGCGAGCCCAAGCCCGAGCCGGAGCCACACCGCTCGTGGCCTCCTCCCCTGCTCTGCTGTCCAAAGCTAGGACAACACTGTAGTGGTGCTTTAAACTCCTTGTCATTTACTTCCTCAAATCTTTATCTTAAGGATTACCTGCTAATTAGATTATTTAACTACCTTTTTAATGGATGTCTTAAGATTTCAATGGCACCTGAGCCATTTATTTAAGCTTTGGAAAAAAAGAGACTCAGTGATTTACTGCCCTGATCTCTATGCCAAGTGAGCCCGGTGTACAGCATGCACCCGTGGCCTCTCTATGCTGTCCATTTTGGACAAGCACGGTTCACCATCATTAATTACCACGATCTTGGTCATTAGGGTTAGCAGTAATTAAATCATGGTTTAATTGTTGCTCTGTCCAAATGACTTATGGACCTGGTGATTTAATGCCATGTTTAACTCCTGTTCTGACCTAACCAAGCCTCATGAAACCCGTGGACTATATACACAGTGCATGTTAACCTTCGGTCCGTGCATTATACACATGCATGGACTATGTTAGCGAAAGATTTTTGCTTTCCTTTTTTTTATTTTGTTGGTTTTTATTTCAAAACAAAACTTCGGACGTATCGATCTCCCTTGTTATAAGTCCGATTTGAGTGAGATTTGTTTCTAAAAATTTCTAAAATCAGTAGCATTCATTTTATATTTTTCTGGTATTTATTTGTTTTGGTCGTCTGTTGTTGTTTTTTTCGGCGCGGTTGTTCGAGTAGAGTTCGAAAACGCGGAAGGGCCCCGATTGATCAAGATCAAGAATATCAAGACTCTCTTGCCTTAGACCCAGGCGAGTCAATACTTTGATTATATTGAGCCTACATTTTATGCAACTTTATATTCTTTTAAAATATCAACATGCATGCTTAATTCATTATGCAAATATATGTCAAATATTTAAGGTAGTTAAATACCAACTTCACAAGTAAATAATATTATGCCATCCTTAACAAATTGAAATACTATATCCTTGTCGCTCTAGTAATTATGTGGTAAGTATAACAGCTATAGGTAGTACTTAAGCGACATGCTAGTCTTGCTTAAGCATCGGGGTATTTATTTACCTCAACCATCATCTTTAAAACTCATGAATTGTTTTTGGGCAGTTATTGGATGTAAATGGCTAAAATATTGGGACAAATTAATTTGATGTTTCTCAAAACCCTAATAACTTGTTGTTATCACATCTGAACGGATGGTATGATGGTTGGTGCGGATGTAGCACGAGAATATGTGGAATGTGGTATGAACCGCCCAGATGACTTTAAGGACTTAATCCTGTGATGACCTCCCAATATAAAACAGTACAACCGCACGTCTATAATGGTGTCGACCTAGCTAAATAATTTGTGTCCATCTGTAAGAGTTGCACCATTGGGGGACCCGCTATGCTGTAAGTCTTTGTGGTTACGGGTTGGGGTGTACAACTTACGAGTCTGTGTGAGCGTAAGCCATATGGCGCAAGAGGGGGTCTGGGTAAGGGTTGACGGGTCTGTGTGAGCGTAACCCTTTTCAGGTGAAACATTAGCGGGTGTAACAAATACCGAGGGATGCATTGTAAAGGCCTTGTGGTAATCTCCCCTTGATTCACATGTCTAAGAAAACATATGTATATGTCAAGACGATTATCTCTTGTAGGTAAAGTGTACAGTTCTGCAGAGTATAAACTGTTCGAACAGTCGTGTCCACGGTCAAGGGCAAGCATGAGAACTTACTCAAGTTAGTTCTATTTATAAGACTTTATGGGTGGGATAAAAACTTGTCTGGCTGATGTAACCCTGATTTTGATTTTTCTTGGGTGGAAGTACCCCAGTGATGGTAATAGGCGGATGTAACTCCAATAAAAAATAAGCATAAGTGGAGGTAACATCTGCTAATATAAATATTGCACAATTAATCTCTTTAATAAAATGTGATTTGGTCAAAACGCTAAGTGATAAGAATTTCTACTTATAATAATTAAAAATGCTAATTTAGCAAATAAAAGAACCCGATCCATCCTTGATAAAGCCTTGCATCTATAAATATTTGCTCCCGAGCACGGTTGTTGTGCTCATCCTCGCTCTTTCCCTCAAACCTTCAGAAGTCGCGGATCCCGAACATTACACATATTACGAGGATCAAGACGTAGAAGGCCAAGGAGTTGATGAAGAATAGTTTAGTTTGTAGTTGTTATAATCTCGCCTCAGTCCAGTTGACTCCGTCGGTACTCGTATACTACCAATATTACCTAGGTCTTTGGATAATATCGGTTGTGCACTAGTTTCCCCAGTTGCTTGCCTATGACAAGATGAGCCCTACCCTTTTTTGCTTCCGCTACTGCTTCCGCAGTTTATGTAATATAATCATTTAGCCTACTCTAATGTTTGTAATATAATGAATGGTTTGGTCTACGTTATATATGAAATGATTCAGTAATGTATCTGTGAACGCTATCTACTGATCAAAGGAATAGCATAGTACTATTCACAGAGGATTCTGAATCGTGAGATCCGGATCCGACAACTTCCTTGCGAATTCGTGTGGATGAACTGCTAAGGTTTGCTTGCCCAGTGTTTATACAGCGGCAATGCATGGCATCGAATTACTCTTGCTTGCTTGAGTTTGCTTGTGTGTGTGGTGGGCGATGACGAGGAGTACGTGCACATGGCATGGCATTGTGCTGGGGATACATGAACATGATGGCAAAAATGTGTTATGCTTCGTGTCACCGTGTGCAACCGCATGCCCCAGCTGGACAAGAAGATCAACAGGTACACGTGGAACACGCCACAGCCCGCAGGGCGACAGTGGAGTGGCAAGCCATTGAAACGGCATGCACGCCTAACTTTTTTCTTTCTTTTTGGCAATTGGGCATGCACGCCTAACTTTTTTCTTTCTTTTTGGCAATTGGGCATGCACGCCTAACTTGTTTTTGGCTTGAGGAATTCAGTTATGGACATTCCAACAGAATTATTGCTTCAAAGTTTCCAGTAGATGCTAACACATGACTTGCTATACATGTCATCCTGAAGTGTGCAGTTTTTTTTAGAGAGAGAGAGAGGGAGGTTGCTGAAGCAAAGAAGAGGGATGGGCTAGCTCAGCACTCCCAAGCGTAGCCTCGATCAAGACTCGACTGGAACACCTTGTTGGGACTCGTTCAATTCCATCAGATTAGGCCGAATTGGTCCAGCCTAGTACGATCCAGAACTCTTTCTGGCTAGCCCAACCTGCTATGTTACGTTTCTATGGCACCTGTTTGGACCTTTCCAAACTGAAGAACGTACGCCTCAGTTTGTGCAAACCAAAACTTGGTTTCAGTATTTTGTGGTACGCCGTCTTTTTAGACAAGGGATTGTCTATTTGTAATTGAAATTTTATGAAGTATATGTCATATGTTTTTATCTATTGGATCAATATCTAATAATATGACACATCAATCTCTACACAAATCCAATAATCATAATAATTAACTTAAACTTAAATCAGTTTAGATAATGGAAGTATAACTCCTGATCTCTGCACCAACTAAGGATACACACAGTTATTACACCACCATCAGCTAAAAACTTAAAACAAAAAAGACCAAAAGCCAATAATGACAAACAAATTGTCATGCAAAGACTAGCCTAAAAAAACCACCTAACCCTACCTCCGAGACTAACCAGGAGATCATCTACACGCGAACAGCAGTTGCGCAGCAAAGAGGTGATGATGGACCAATCTCTATAGCGACGCCTCCAAAAAGTTTGTGAATGCCTTCTATTGCTGCATTGCTCTCTTATGCATGAACGGGGTAATTGGTGGTTGCTTAAAGTGACGAACACGCCAGGACTAATTAGTTTCACCAACCTGGGTCCGATCGATCGAATCTCCCATTCCCAACTCCTGCACGAAGACCATGTTTCTGACTTAATTTGTGCGATATTCTCCTATGGGCTGTGGCGATCCATAGTGCTCCATTTACGAGATCCTTTGCGTCGATGCTACTACTTTCCTTCACCACTGATCCGGTAACGTTCGCACCAAGCGTTCAATTCCCTACCAAAACGCGATCGATCGATGGCATTAGCTTAGCTCTCGATCGGTGGTGCTGCTTTCGTCGACGGTTTCTCGCATAGTTCGTTCATGATTCAGACGCTTAAAATACGTCCATTACATGGCATCCTGCTCCTGATCATGATCTGAATGTGTACTACAGTTTCTGCATGCATGTCTATTCTCGTGATCTGTAGCTCACTGGCATGCCAGCGATGCCCTGAATCCTTGGCCACAAGTCGACCGCACAAGCTGCGTTGTATACCACGACAAGCTCTAAAAGGACTCGCTGAAGCATCTCAAAGCTTGGTGGTAGCCGGCCAGAGCGTCAAGAGACACATTTGCATGTGTCGTTGAAACCTGTATGAGCTGCACTCTGCAGCGCGCAGCGCAATGCTCGTGTTGTCGTGCGCGAGCCTACGAGACCAGCAGGTACGTGGAGACCAGCTTTACACAGAGGCATAAAAAGAAGGCGACGCGACCCATTTGCAGCGTGAACACCATCATTTTTGCCCAAAACCACCATGTTTACGTCGATCATGTGGGGACGTGCTGCAGAGCACCCGCCCGAGCCGCACTCGGGCAGATAAGGTAGTAGCAGTATTCCCGAAGCACGATTAGATTTGTTAATGGATGGATATCCAAATCCAAAGTTTTGACGTCCAACAACTTTCCAAATTATGTTTGCCCAGTCCAAATCCAATCCATATTCAAACATATGGTATCCATATCCATCCACATCCAAATAGCTAAAATCGGTGGATATCCAAATCCAATTGGATATGACAGCGCACGCATTGCAAGCAGCCGCTCGTTGCTCCACGGCGCCACCGCGAAGGGCAGCCACCGTCGTTCGGCCACCGTGTGTGCGTCGTGTTAAAGATAGCATGTTCGTTAAAGATAGAAGTAGTGCTACAGATAGAATCTCTATAGATGGATAGAATTGGTTGTAATCCTCATATAGAGTTTCTTTCTTGATTCTTAAGTTTGTAACTACCATATCCTGTAAGCCACGTCGTGGGGCTGTTCCCGGCATATAAGATCAACACGCAGCTGCGGCCTCTAACGGGGTTGAAACGCTTCACCAAAATTCACATGGTATCAGAGCCTACCTCTTCCACCTCATCATCCTCCACATAGATCAACAAATCAATGGCGTCTTCAACAACGACGACGACCACGGCTCTCGCGCTGCCTCTCGAGAAGCTAACAAGGGAGAACTATCTCCTATGGAAGGCACAAATCCTTCCTGCTGTGCGTGGAGCACAGCTTGCTGGATATCTAGATGGATCTGCCAAAGAACCTCCAAAGATGATCACCATCGAGCATGCTGACAAAAGCAAGACGGTCGAGATCAATCCAGCGTATTCCCAGTGGCTGGCACAGACCAACAGGTTCTTTCATATCTTCTAAATTCTGGATCCAAAGAAGTGCTAACTCAGGTGGTTGGCATGACAAGTGCCCGGGAGGTCTGGACTGCAGTTGAGACAATGTTCTCCTCTCAGTCACGATCTCGAATCAACAATCTAAGAATCCAGCTTGCAAACGCCGAGAAAGGGAACATGACAACGGCAGCCTACTTCGCAAAGATGAAGGCACTTGGTGACGAGCTCGCCGCAGCCGGCAAACCACTCCAAGAAGACGAGATGGTGTCATACATACTAGCGGGTCTCGACATCGACTATAACCCACTAGTATCTGCAGTTGATGCGAGAACAGATCCTGTCACTCTCATAGATTTGTATGCACAGATGGAAAATTTCGACATGCGCCAAGAGCTGTACCACAACTCCAAGCATGGTGGAAACTTTCAGTCCTCAGCCAATGCCGCCATGCGAGGTCGTGGCGGCTTCACTTCGCGAGGCCGAGGAGGACCTCGTGGACGAGGGGGCCGCGGTAATAATCGTGGAGGGCGCATGTTCAGCCAGAACAGTGGCGGAGGGCGTAGCTACTTCAACAAGGGAGAAAATAGCAAAGGTAACTCTCGCCCTACATGCCAGATCTGCTCCAAGCAAGGGCATGTTGCTCTTGAGTGCTGGTGGAGATTCGAAGAAGACTACCAGCCCGAAGCAAAAGTAGCCAATGCTGTCTACGGCGTCGACACAAATTGGTACATTGATTCAGGTGCTACGGATCACATCACCGGGGAACTAGAAAAGCTCACTGCGTGACAAATATCATGGGCGTGACCAAGTTCATGGCGCGAATGGCAAAGGTATGGAAATTAGGCATATTGGTAGTACCATTGTTCATACCCTTCTTGAAATTTACATCTTAAAAATATCCTCCATGTTCCATGTGCCACCAAAAATCTTGTATCTGCTCATCGTCTTGCAAAAGATAATAGTGCTTTTGTTGAAATTCATCCAAATTTCTTTTCTATAAAGGATCAGGCAACGAAGAAAATAATTCATCAGGGCAGATGTGAAGGAGGTCTCTATCCCCTTGCGCACTACCATCAAGTCCAAGGAAGCAAGTCTTGAAGATCACACACCTCCATTGATAGATGGCACATCGTTTAGGTCACCCGTCCTTCTTTATAGTTCAACAAGTTCTTAGCACAAATAAGCTTTCATGTTCCAGTAAGTTCAGTCCTAGTTCTGTGTGTGATTCATGTCAAAAAGCCAAAAGTCATCAACTTCCTTATCCCAAATCTACTAGTAGGTCTCTGACTCCCCTAGAACTTATTTTTCAGATGTATGGGGCCACTCCTAACTCGCTTGGCAAATATTCCTACTATGTAAGCTTTATTGATGACTATAGCAAATATACATGGATCTATCTTATTAAGAAAAATCTAATGTCTTCCAAGTCTTTCATAATTTTCAAAATCTTGTTGAGCGTAAACTTGACGAAAAATTCTCTGTGTAACTGATTGGGGAGGCGAGTATGAGAAGTTAAACTCTTTTTTTCAAAAGATTGGTGTAACACATCATGTTTCTTGTCCTCACTCCCATCAGCAAAATGGCTCAGCTGAGCGTAAGCATAGACATATTGTTGAGGTTGGTCTTGCCCTCCTTGCACATGCATCCATGCCCTTAAAATTCTGGGATGAAGCTTTCCTTACTGCCACCAAACTAATCAATATCTTACCAAGTAAAGTTATTGATTTTCGACTCCGTTGAACGGTTATTTCATGAGAAACCCGATTATACTTCTCTCCGTATTTTTGGATGCGCTCACGCCAAATCTCGACCTTACAATCAACGTAAACTTGCCTTTCGATCTCTACAATGCACTTTCCTAGGCTATAGTGCTCTACATAAAGGGTTTAAATGCCTAGATGTCTCTTCTGGTCGAGTTTACATATCACGAGATGTTGTTTTTTATGAGTCTGTCTTTCCCTTTGCTCAACTTCATCCAAATGTCGGTGCTCTTCTCGTAAAAGAAATCCTTTGCTTCCCAACTCTCTATATTTCCCAGCTTCATTTGATTCCGGGGGTGAGCAATGTACTAATCAAATGCCTAACAAAGAACCATACTAGTATATCTTCCAAAGTGCGCAGTTATCTCTAGAAGAAACATCAAGAAAATGCAGCAAAAATTCATGAAGACGGTATGTAAATTGGTGCAAAGCAAATTTGAATCCCAATGATGAATATAGTGATCCGCAAACCATGTCGCTGCCTCATCGCTTATCTGTTTTGGGCAGTGCTCCAATCAGTGCACCATCGCCGATTGAATTAGGAGGTGCTACGTCTCCTCTGGTCGAAAGTGGTTCGCAGCAGCCGCGCGGGAGCATTCACTGTGGCAGCAACCGTCGTTCGGCCTCTGCGTCGGCGTTGCCTATGAGAATCCCAAACTGTCGTCTCCGCCCCCTTCGAGAATCACCTGTACGTCGTCGCCGAGAACTCATCCTGACGAACACTCGAAGAATCCATGCCGCTGCTGAAGAACGCTCCAACGCTAGGAGAGCCAAGCGTTGCTCAGGTGGCTAGTAGAGGTGGTTGTACTCCCAGTCTATCAGGGTTAAAACCCTAGGTTTGGCCTTATGTGTCTTATTAAGGAGGATTTTCTTTCAGTGGGAGGCGATGTACCCGTCGCAAGCGAGGCGCCGGTGGTAACTTCGTCTTTTCTTCAAGCTCCGCTCGCCCGGTCTTCAGTAGGCATCGTGTGTGTGAGTACATACGTATGGTGGTGTGTGTGGGTGTCTATGTGTTGTACTGAGTGTTTCGGAAAAAAAAAACACGGATGGAGTAGAATAAACGGAACACCGCAGACGAAATCGATGGAACGCTCGAGCAGAGGAAACATCTAGATTGGAGTGGAATCGCTCCTGGCCTTGAACCGCTGACATTTTCATCGCCAATGTTATCCATACTTATATTAGGCTTAGTCCAACTAAATATCCAAATCCAACTATATCCAATCCACTATGGTCCAATACTAGATGAATCCAATTGTCCATGGACAGTCCAAGTCCATTCCCAACTCTAATCATGATACGACTGTGTCGTCGTGTGGGTGGAAACCTGACATGTACACTGGTAGATTTTGGCGTTGTAATCATCCCAACAACTGCCATTACTAATGATGCGTGCGAGTGTAATACGCCGGAAAGCGCAATTAACTGGCAATGCAGGTGAAGTCGTGGAGCTGATAATGGTTTCTTGCTAGTGTGCGCGCGATTGCCGGTTGGCAGCCGCCGGCCGGCTGCCACCGTATGTGCCCAACGTCTGTCGCTGAAGAGAACAAACCGGATGGAATAGGTCAGTCACGTGAAATCGGCATTGGGAGAGCGTCTCGACCGCTCCAAGTTCCAAACCAGATGATCGAGATGAGCAACAACGGTGGCTCCATTTATTTCCTCGACGGTTTTAGTCCTCGCATTAATGGAACTGCCATTACTCCAACTCTGCAGCCATGCTGCAGCAAATATACTTGTTTTTTTTTTTTTTGAATCAACGGGCCAGTATGAGTACTTGTCACCAATGACACGCTCCAAACTCCAAACCCCGCATAGACATTTACTAGTGCGGCGAGCAGCAAGCTAGCACTCCCTCTGTTAAATATATAAATATATAAAACACCCGTTACTTGCACATATTCTCACAACGAATATACCACTTAAACAGATATATTATATTTTTATTATTATTTTTAGTACACCTAAATACCAATTATAAGATACTTTAATACAATTTAATTGAAATTTTTTTTATTAAAATCTTTTATAGATTTTTTGCTATATAACCTTTTTCATATATAAAAGAAGTATATACACAAATTTAGCTATAAAAAGGTAGATTTTACTGAATTTTTTCATGAAACTCACTTTGGGATATCTTATAATCATTATTAGAGTATGCTTAAATTGATAAAGAGGTATTATCATGCGATTTAAGTAGTAATAAATACAAAAAATCTACAATACTCTTAACAAATCAATAACCAGATTTAATTTATACTACAACCATATACCCCAAGAGGTATTATATATCATGCGATTTAAGTAGTAATAAATACAAAAAAAATCTACAATACTCTTAATAAATCAATAACCAGATTTAATTTATACTACAACTATATACCCCAAGTAGAATATCCCGTAAAATCATTCGTATGTTTACGACGGGAGTAAGTAGTATGGACTTGTGCACTTGAAAACTGAGACTGAGAGCCGTCACACACCTGGTTCAGAGCTCTGTGGGCCCACATCCAGTGACACGACGCCCACTGACACTGGCATGTGGGCCTGCCATGGTGACTGTGGTCATGCAGTACTGGCCGTATGTGCATCATTGTGCAATATATGGACAGGTAAAGGTAGGCAAGCCGGGAGTTTTTGGCTAGTTTGCATGTTTTAACTTTTAAGTGTAATAGCAAATATAGCTCTCTTTTTACGCTAAATATAAAAAAGATACGGTGTCCGTGCGCCAGAGGGTCAAAGTCGCCGGTGAAGCGACACATCGTCACGTCCGTACGCTTGTGGCACCATGCCGGCGCATCCTTGCGCCCGACGCACGATGCCATGGTCCGCTCCTGTGTGCCTCACATCTATGCCTAGGCGCACAAACTCGGCGTGATTGTGCCTCGGGCGCCCGGACTCGGCGCCACCGTGCCCCGAGCGCACGGGGCACAACGACGTGTCGTTCCGCCAGCGACTCCGACTCTTTGGCGTATAGACTTGTGACTTTTTTTACATTTGATGTGAAGAAAAAGCTATACTTGCTATTACCTGTGTCCACAATGCTATGTTAGCCGAAACTGGGCAAGCTTGCCTGCCTTCGTTTCCGGCTTTCCGCGAGGTAATGTAATGCCATACAAGAAATGCCAAAAAGTAATTAAGCATGTCACTGTCGTTTGGATTTGATCAGATGTATGCGTTGTGGCAGTAGTAATTACTGGTCATATGTAGCGACTGTGCACGCATGCCGTGCATCGTTGTATGGACCAGGAATACCACAGCCGAACACTTGCAATACAGGTTGATGATTCGAAGCGGTGCATGCTGAGTTTTTTTTAAATGACATTGTTTGCACGTAAAAATAATAATTTAGTCTTTTTTGGAGATTAAAATAAAAAAAATAGCACCGCGAACTCGCCGACAGACGACACGAGTCCTTGTCCATGCCACGGATGTGCGGACGTGTCCCCTTTCCTGAAGAGGGGACTTCCGACACGTGTCCCTGTCCCCTCTCCAGGAGAGGGGACTTTCCTTTCTGCGCTCCTGGCTAAGGGACTTCGCTCGTCCACGTGTCATGCGAGGGACTCCCCTCATGCTGTTAATTAATTATAACTAAATTAATTAGGACTAACTAATAATGAATAATTAATTATAAATAATGAGTTATGACAAAATTAATTACGGCTAATTAACTATGACTAAATTGATTATGACTTGTTAATTATGACTAAATTAATTTTGACTACTTAATTACAACTAAATAACTATGATCAATTAATTACAACTAATTAATTACGACTAAATAAATACAACTAATTAATTACGACTAATCAATTACATGGTTGATTAATTAACATCCACCATTTAATTATTTAGTCGTAATTAATTAACCCCTAATGTGTGATTAATTAATCTTCGTCCGTAGAGACTTCCCTGATTAATTAATTAATTAATTACACAAGTTTAATTAATCCTTGATTTAATTACAACTAGTAAAGCTCTGACAGATAAACTGTGCTCCACTTCTCTGTTGAGACTAACTGATAAACTAATCTCCCCGAGCAGTTAAAGAACTGTGGAAAGCAAAAGGTCGAAAGGGGCTTCCAGATTCAGAGCATGCACAGCGGATGCAGCTGAGTGAGTGATGCAAGGCACACCGCCCGGGCGGCCTTGCTCCCAACGTTCAGATTCCACCTCATCCCCCAACCCCGAGCTGAGCTGACGAGTATTTTACCCCCTCCGATCCGCGGTGTTCAGTCTTCACTCCTCGCGACGCTCAGACCAAACCGAAGACCGTTCGTCGGCCACCGCGTCCACCTCTTTCCCTAGCTAGCTAAAAAAACCCACGACACAGCCGCATTAACCAAAAGCCTACACGATAGAGAGAGAAAAAGAGCGAGCGAGCAAAGTGTGAAGTGGCCCGAACACCAGCACGAGCACGCAGACACACTCATGTCCGTGGCGCGATCCTAGCTGCGCATTTCGTATTCGACGGCCGGACCGGAACCAGCACCGCGCCGGGCAGCCATGGTGGCCGGGCGCGTCAAGGCGGCCATGGGCTTCCAGCGGAGCCCGGCGACGCCCAAGTCCTCCTCCTCGCGCAAGGCGCCGGCGCCGACGCCGGCGCAACCGTCTGGCCCGGTGGCGGGGGCGCAGCAGGAGACGCCGCGGCGGAGGTCGTCGGGCTCGCCCTTGTCGTCCGCCGCGCCGGCCGGCTCGGGGTCCAAGCCGGGGGCCCTCGCGCGGTCGTTCGGGGCGTACTTTCCGCGCTCCTCGGCTCAGGTGCAGCCCGCGCGTGCGACGCCGGAGGTCGGGGAGCTGGTGCGCCTCGTCGAGGAGCTGCGGGAGAGGGAGTCGCGCCTCTGCACCGAGCTGCTGGAGCACAAGATCCTCAAGGAGACCGTCGCCATCGTGCCCTTCCTGGAGACCGAGCTCGCCGCGAAGAGCAGCGAGCTCGGGCGGTGCAAGGACGCCTTGGCTCGCCTCGAGGCCGAGAACGCCCGGCTGCGCGCCGAGCTCGACGCTGCCGTGGCGAGTGCAAGGAGCAAAGAGCAGAGGACTCCTGAGGTGGAGAAGCAAATGACGGAGCAGAGGAAACGGCAGAGAGAATCTGCGGCCGATCCCGACGATTGCTCGTCGTCGGCGTCATCGGACAATTCCCAGAGCTCCAATGTGGTAAGCAGCTTGACCAAGACAGCTAAACTCGTTCTTCTCCCTCCTCCTCCTCCGCCACCGCCGCCAATGCCGGTATCTTTCAAGTCCAAGTCCTATTTCTCCGGCTCGTCCCGCGCTTCCCCGGCGAACTCTTCGTCTAGTTCATCCTCGTCCACCCCATCGACGCAGTCCTGCTCTTCAGACACGGCAGCATCAAGAAGCCGCATACCGGAGCTCTCAAAGCTCCCCCCGATACCCCCGCCGCCGCGGCCGCCGCCTCCACCGCCAATGCCGACGAGGGGACACCGTAGCGCAAGCTCGTCGCCGTCGACCTCAAGCTGCGGCAGCGGAGGCTCGGGGCCTCCGGCTCCACCTCCCCCGCCGCCACCTACGGCGAGGAGGAGCTCAAGAGCGTCCTGCCCGGCGGCTTCGGCTTCAGCTTCCGCGTCCGGCCCATGCGTGAGGCGGGTCCCCGAGGTGGTGGAGTTCTATCACTCGCTAATGCGGAGGGACTCGAAGAGGGACGGTTGCGGCGGCGGCGAGGCGGGCTCCGGCTGTGGCGCCGCGGCCGCGAGGGACATGATCGGCGAGATCGAGAACCGCTCCGCCCATCTTCTCGCGGTAAGTGTTGTTCGTAAAATTTGTCTCTTTTTTCTTTCTAACGCATTTCCCTCTCGTTTGCTTTGAAAACATTATCGCCTTACCGGCGTTACCGCGCTGCCTCCTTGAAAAATCTCAAAAGCGAAAGGCTTTCACAAACTGTTGCAGAGTTAGTTGTGACCTAGTGAATGGATTGCTGATAAGAGTAGTTGTACAACTGAACAAAAGATCACAGCATCAAGAACTCGTCTTTTCGAGCGTGTACAGGCATACGGCCATTCTAACACCGACATACCGGCAAAACAAACACCTTTTCCCTGGCCTGTTCGTCTTTCTCGAGTTTTTCACCACCCCCCGTTCCATGGAGATTGGAGAACGAACTATTTGCAATTCCAAAGCGAGGCCAGGGCAACTTTGTTCTTGTGTGCATTTCTTTCTCTTGGATTTTTATGATCCATCAGAGGGAGAGAAGGAATAGGATAAGACAGTTCGTAGTTTTGTTTTGTTTTTGTTTTTGAAGGCAAGACAATTTGTAGTTGGGAACAAAAAAGAAAGCTGCAGTCTGGGTGCGGAGAATCCAAAGTGGGTCCTGTCAGACTGACTCATGGGGCCCCAAATCTGTCTCGCTACAAAACGAAGTGGTGGCAAGTGATTTTTTTAAAGAGGAGTGTAATAAATGTGCTGAGACGCATCGCTTTTAAAAATTAAAAAAACACCGGTGTCGTCAGTCGTGGACTTTTTGTCCGGCTTTGAGCTTGGGCCCAGCTAGCCGTTGGAGCGAGTTATAACTTGACCGTTACTTCGCGCCAAGTGCGCTTGAACCGAAGAGAATTTGAAATCAAACGCGTTTGATTCTGTTCCTGCGTTGCCACAAGTGCCTAAAGTTCTTGATTTTGCTTGGTTTATGATGGAAAAACAATGCTAAGCTTGTGGTTTTATGCGTGACTGGGAATGTACAGATCAAATCGGACGTGAAGAGGCAGGGCGATTTCATCCGGTTCCTGATCAAGGAAGTGGAAGGCGCGGCGTTCGTCGACATCGAGGACGTGGTCACCTTCGTCAAGTGGCTCGACGTCGAGCTCTCACGCCTGGTAAGCTATCCATTCACTGTCCACACCACAAATCCACTCAACAATGACACAGGAGAGAGGACCAACCACTGATCACCTGATTTGCATAGGTGGACGAAAGAGCAGTGCTCAAGCACTTCGATTGGCCGGAGCAGAAGGCGGACGCGCTACGTGAGGCGGCATTCGGTTATCGTGACCTGAAGAAGCTCGAGGCGGAGGCGTCATCGTTCTGTGATGATCCCCGGCAGCCTTGCTCTTCTGCTCTCAAGAAGATGCAGGCCCTCTTCGAGAAGTAAGCCATCCTGCATGCAGCTTAATTCTGCTTTGAGCAATCAGCTATGGTTCTCGTCTGTTCGTTGTGCTCATCTATGGTCATTGGCAGGCTGGAGCATGGAGTGTACAGCCTTGTGCGCGCGCGAGATGGCGCCATGAGCAGGTACCGCGGGTATCAGATCCCACGGGAATGGATGCAGGACACCGGAATTGTTAGCCAGGTAATTCAATTGTCCTGTATAGGAGCAACAGGCTGTTTAAGTACCACACGACACAGACAGATAAGATCATTTGGACATGCTTGTTTTGTTCTTAGAAAGGGAAAAAGACCGGATCTAACTATTCTTCCTTTGCCCCAAAACTCTAGACGTTTAGAGGAGCATGTTACTAGCGTGTTTCATGCACCTGTACACGCACGAGATAGGTACAAAAAAAACATTATTCACTATAGGACACATGCTCGTGGTACCAACAAAGAGAATTTTGGGTAAGCTGGTGTTTTGGGGTATAAGAAGTCTCTAGTGCCGTGCAATGTGCATGTGAGCCGGGGGTTCTCGTGAATCTGTATTGTTTTTGCATGTGCTAATAGCAGACAATATTGCTCTCTTTTGAAATTTGAACCTTGCCAGGTACTAGGGGGGAAAATGCACGGTACGTTCGGATTTGCTGCTAACATGGATCACTTCCGAGGGTTTTTCACATGGAAATACTCCCAAGAAATGACCCAATTTGCAATTTCCTAGATACTAGATACAGTCATGTGACGACAATAAACTTGGTAGGAAATGACAAGTAGATAGGTTTCTATGTAGCAGATAGATTTTGATTAGGATAACATGTAGTCCAGATCTGTTCGTTTGTCAAACCTTGCTTACTGCTACATCAAAACTTCCTGAAACATGGCATATCCTTTAGAATTCGGACTTTAGCTTTTAAGTTGGCAAGGAAACTGAACTCTAAGAATGACTATATATGTCTACAAATCTGTGGTAGACAAATGTTTAGTTTCCTTGGTTGCACAGACAGTTGCTCTGTAAATTAAATGTCGATATGTTCACATGAGTACTGCTACATCAAAACTTCCTGAAAAATGGCATATCCTTTAGAATTAGGACTTTAGCTTTTAAGTTGGCAAGGAAACTGAACTCTAAGAATGACTATATATGTCTACAAATCTGTGGTAGACAAATGTTTAGTTTCCTTGGTTGCACAGACAGTTGCTCTGTAAATTAAATGTCGATATGTTCACATGAGTAGCTTCTGCTGCCAATCTTTGCAAAACTCTTGATGAGCTTGTTTCTGTGGATAATCTGCAAGTGCCTATATGGTGATATGCTGGCACTACTCACTTGTTTGAACAAACATGGCATTTCAATGACAAGTTGAGTCTTGATGGTGCAGATCAAGCTCCAGTCAGTAAAGTTAGCAATGAAGTACCTGAGAAGGGTTTCCTCTGAGCTTGAGGCCATAAAAGGTGGCCCTGACGAAGAGGAGCTGATGCTTCAAGGAGTCCGGTTCGCCTTCAGAGTACACCAGGTACCACTCCATTTGCTCATATACGCTACGCTAGTGCATACTACTTATCAGTTATCATAATCAAGTATCAAGTTTGATTACTTCTACATGGTATTCAATCCTATTGTTTCACAGTTTGCAGGTGGATTCAACGGCGACACAATGCGAGCCTTTCAGGAGCTCAAGGAGAAGGCATCTGCAACAGCAAAGGCTTGCTGGCAGAAGCTGAGCATCTGAAACGATGTATTATGAGGAATTTTACGGTACCCATTGAGAAGGTACCGCCGACTCAGTCTAACATCTGATTTAGTTGGGGGTAAATTTGGCACTTTGTTTGAAAAAGTAAAATTGTCTTGCGATGCACATGACGGCAATTAAAGCCAGGATCCAGAATTAGTTGATGAAAATCACATTAACAGTACCTGCCATGCATGTTTCCGGCGGCCGGCATCCAAGAAGAACAATCCAACAAGTATATCTAGTAAAGCATTTCCGTATCCGCCGCCTCTTCGTAGTCTTCGTAGTATGTTTCTTAAGATATCATGAATCAATTCCTAGATGCCAGCAAAAAAAATAAAGCGTCAATAAAATTTGATCGAGAAGGCCATTAGCCAAGAACTTTCGTCGGATTGCATCGAGCATGGCTGCAATCGGAATTCCATAGTCCGTGGATGGATCGAAGAAATTAAATGGGGTAAGATGAGGATGACGGAGCGCAAGTCCGATTTTCTCACAGTATTCTTCTTGTGTTCAATGTGTTTGCTCTAATTTCTGATCTATTGCGGAGAGAACAAAACGAGGCGAAACTACCCATGCGATGCCACATAGATATAGTCATATAAAGCTGCATTTGCACACCGCATGCCAACAGGAACAGCACTCGTAAATTCTGACCAAAAGAAAGAGAAAACTGAACATTTGCATATCGAGTGAGTTCAACAAGGCAAGCTCTTGGAGCTCGAGCTCGCAACTAGCAACTTAACATTCGTCAAGTCCACGGACGCCGTGGCTCTCCGCATTATGGACTTCATGTTCCTGTCAAGGCTCTGCTTCACTATCCTGTCCACGGCATTCCGGCAATCCTTGGCCCCTCGGCCGTCGTCGTCGCTGCCGCCAATTCCCACGTCGTTGCCATGGCACGGCGCGCCCTCCATGCGCGGCCCGGAATGCGCCCTGATCCTGCTCTGACCTTCGTCCTTGAACCACTGCAGAATCTTGGCCGCCCTCTTCTGCGCGAGGGGGCTTCCGAGCAGTGAGACCTCGAGGAGCGCCTGCACGATGCCGAGCTGATGCATCTTCCGTCTCTGCACCCGGCTGCCGTGCGCGAGCACCATGACCAGGTACGTCGCGTGCTCCTGGCACCGCGTGCTCTCGTGCCACGTCATGACCTCCACGAGCGCCCTCGGCGCCATCTCGTCCTCCTCCATCTCCTTCTTCCCCGCCGCGCTCGACGCCAGGTTCCCGAGGATGGACAGCGCCGTCTCTGACGTTTTCTTGTCCAGGGAGAGCACCAGGAGGGCGTGCACCGCGCCGCCGGAGACCACGTCCCGGACGTGCTCTAGCTTCGTCGAGAGGTTGTGGAGGGTGGCCAGGCACGATAGCTTGATGTGGGCCGGGACGTCGTCGGCGCTGAGGGTGGCGACGAGGAAGGAGAGAAGCTCGGAGGAGGAGAGGGGGAAGTCGGTGTTGGCCAAGGAGGAGACGGAGAGGAGAAGCAGCGCGAGATGATGGCTTCTTGACAAATCCCTATCGCCCATGAGTTGTGATAGCTTCTTGAGCAGGCCGGCCTTCACTATGTGCACCTTATTTCTGAAACCAAAAGTAGTATCCATTAGCAGACAACAAACATGCATGCCACAACACAAGCACTGAAGAAGAAAATGTGCCGAACACTACCGAGCATAGCATGGTATCTCTCACATGTAAAATAGTACAATATGAAGTGCTCAAGCAAAAGGGAATTACACTTTTGTTTTATATGCGATTCGTTGAGCAGAGTTGATCATTAGGAAAATCACTATTGTGGATATCGATTTCATTGCCGTCATTGGCGATCCTGCACGATGTTGTGTAGCCGTGTAGGCATGTGAATGTAGTGCGAGTCTACAACACCAGTAAACTGGGTGTGTACAAGTTCCCAACGTGGGATCACACATATGATGTCTTATCTTTTCTGGCGCACTATATTTGTATCGTGTCATTATGGGGCTATGGGCTCCATAGCCATATCCACATAGAAAATATGCACAAAAAAAAATAATCATGTGCATCTCTAAGAGTTCTTTTTGCCTTAGGGCTTGTTTAACAAGCCTATTCCTGGTCGAAATCCATATAAATGGGCCGGGAATCTGAACTAAATTTCCGATCTATTCACGTGGATGAACAGAGATTTTGGTCCACCAAACAAGACCTAAGTGATGGAAACATCAAAATGAACATGTGGTTAGGTACAGTTAGGCAAGATTTTCTCTCAAGGAAACAACAATGAAGACAATATAAGAACAGAAGTTTGGTAGCATCCCAAGTCAAATTGCAGCAATCCGGCGATGTACCTCCCGAATATTGTACGCCTGGGCTGCCTAATACCAACGAACAAATCTGAATATGGAGTCGGATAAAGTGCTGACATTTTACCAATGGTCAATGATTCTGCCAGATAGCAGTGGTGTGAGGGGACTAAAGAAACAAAAGTTGGCCCAACAATACCAAATGCCTGTAGAAAGCAGAAATGATGGCTGGCTGTTATGCATGTTTCTTGAAAGGATTTTGACAGATTAAGTGTTAGCCTCATGGTTCAGATCAATTTGAGAGGATTTGTCAAAGTCGGGTTGTGCATGGTGACATCTTTGTCAAAGCTAGCTAGTTTCAGGTTTCGATTTCTTCATTCCTTGTAATAAAGGATGTGTCAGGTCTTAATTTGCAGGTCCAGTTGTGTCCGTTTTTTCGAGAGAATAATCACAGCAAGCACATGAGAGACACAGAATTCGTTTATGAGGTTCGGCAAAGCCTACGTCCCCAGAAGTCGAACCGCAGTAGCTCTGTCCGTATGAGGAGTTTCTTTCTTTTTTCTGATTAGGATTACAAAAGATTGATGATACATATTTATATTCTGATTACATGTTCGATTCGGACTCTTAGCCCGTACCGCGGGAGTTTTGCCCCCCGTGGCACCCTCTAACCCACAATATTTTGTAATCCCATATCTCCTGTTGAGCCGTGTTCAGAAAACGTACCCTGCGCTCCCGTTTCCGAACACAATCCTTTTCTTTTACCTTGTTATATATGAGCCATATCCTGTCGGTATCGTGACTATAGCGCAGTCTAGGTATGTGGATTTGTAACAACCCAAACTCTTGAAGTAACTAAGCGTATTAAATTCGATTTCTTCCAGAAAGAGCGTATTTCCGTAGAGAAAACGCTTTTATGGAGGACGAGCAGTTAAAACAACAAGCTTTTGAATTCACCTCTGAACAATAGGAGCACTGCAATGTGTCATAATTCTTGCATCCTAACTACGTACGAAATGTTAAACGGCGTAGACAATTCAAACTAACTATGAAATCAAGTACTATCCGGCAAAACGGAGTATATGTTTCTGGAGAAGAAAAGCAGGACAATTCAGAACACAGATAAAGGTGACCATTTTCTCCGCACTACTCAGCCAAGTAGCCAACTCAAACCCATTTGATAAAAAAAAAAAAAGGTTGGAGATTTCAGAGCATGGGTTTCCCTGTTTTGATCCTACAATAAGCTTCCCATAAGGGCAAAAATAGCATTATCTCCCATTATTTTGCTCGACACTTGTTGTACCGACCACCAAATTGTGAAACTCTTGGTTGAATTTTAGAACATGATCATTTTCTTGCCAATTTTAAAACTCAAGAAGACCTATACTTTCCACTCAGAAAACTTGAAGTCTGTTTCCCCGTACTAATTCACAGAGAGATTGGCATCAAAAGGCAGTAGATTTGGACACCACGCAAGTAGTACTAGTACTACGCAATAAGCAATTCGTGACACCCAGCCACTGACCTGTGAGTTCCTCTGGCGAGCTCAAGCAGCGCCCCGGCCGCGACCAGCCGCGCGCCTGGGCCTCCCTTGGCATCGGCAAGCATCGACACGAGCGGCGGCACGACACCAAGCTCGGCAAGCAGCCGCTTCCTCCGCTCGTCCGACCGCGCGAGCCTCCCGACCTCCCCCGCGGCCTCCGCCTTCTCCTCCGCAGTGCCGAAGTTCAGCCGCTTCACCGCCGTCCTCATCGACGCCGCGTCGCCGGCCGCCGCCCCCATGCCGACGTACGTACGTACGCCCACGGGCGGGACGGAAGAGAGCTTCCCGCGACGGAACCAGCCGCCCTCTATAAGCCTAGCAGCACCGGTGCATGTGCACGACGAGAGGATACGATACGACACAGGTTCGAGAGGGTGGTGCGCGTGGTGGTTAACGTTTTTCGCGGCAAGGCGGTTGGGTCGGGGCTCTCGGCACGGGTGTTTTGGGGGGAAAAGTGGGTTGGATTTGTGTGGTTTCGGCCGACGTGTAGAGCACTTGGGTTTGGGTTTTGACATGGTACAACACCACACCACACCACCCCACCGGGAAAGCTGCATAGTGCGGGTTGGCTTTATTAAGGGAGAGCCAGCCGCCTGTCAATGGCCCGCCGGCCCCGGCCGCGGCCGGCCTCTTTTGTGACCACGGCCAGCCGCACTTATCACCCAGGGAGTACACTAGTACAAGCCTGATCCTTACCGGCTGCGTCCGTGTGGTGCTTGTACTCGGTATGGGGAATTATGATGGGTGCTTCGGAAAAAAGAAGGTTAAACCGATCGAGTAATTAACCACTAATCACCGATGTGAGTCCAACCGGTATAGCACACGTGTCTTGCGGCTGAAGGCAAGACCTTTTAAGAGTATGTACAATGGGTTTACGTTTGCTATCTATAGCCTCTGCTACGTAAGATTTTTATTGACGTGGATGAAAGAGAATGAAGAGATAGAAAGATGTTGTCTACAATTCTATAGTCGACTGTAGCACCAGAAACAAGAAAAGCATTAAAAGATTATATATTGTCTACAATTTTGTAGCTGACTGTATCATCGCAACCATTGTATGAGCTGTCTTTAGTACTGTCTACAGATGACATAGAAAGTTGTTATAGACAACAGCTGTCTGTATTATTGTATATCATAAGAATAGGTTGGATACCATTAATGGCATCCAGGGACAGGGAGCGTAATCATTTCGTTCCGGCCGGTTTAGGTATGGATCCGCCTGTACACGTGATGACGATCATGATGGTAGTGACATTGTGGGGATCCGGCCGGTTGGATCAGAAAATCTGCTCAAAACTTATTAGGCCCCTTTGGTCTAACTTTCGTACTCTTGGTATTTATTGTGTGGCCGAACTCACATTTGCTAGTACTAATACATTAGTTATTTTCGTTGCCAGCCAGATCAGAGCTTGACAACATTATAAATGGTCCAACTGAAATAAAGTTCAATTCAAATGCAACCATCTTTAACATTTTGTTAGCCTGTTAGGTGCACTAATCACAAGCCCCACATTGTTTTCTAGAATCGTATGATTTTTATCTAACAACAATGGAGGCATTTCTGGTTCTTAATGTTGATAAACATAGGTTTAAAGTTTCCCAATCTCTTCACAGTCCCATTAACGAAGATGGACGAGAAATTAAGGTGCACAATTTATGATCTTGCGAGTACACTTCGATCTATCACCCGCTTATATTTGGAACGTTACACTCTGGTACCTTTACTTATGCACAGAAGCCTCCGAATCAGATCAGAGTTTGTGAGTTACGACTCGAGCGTGCAAGGTATCAAAAACGAAGTAGACGAACCTCATAGAAAGAATTGAAACAACGGCGATGAAGAAACCACGACAAGATAGAACGATTTGGCAAAGATGGCTACGAATTCCTTAAGCACAACCTCAAAAGAGTACACTGTATTGTCGCTCAATCACAAGCCTCTCGAACTTTTTAAGACTATTGGATCTTTGCCCTATATAAGTATCTAGTGTTAAAAGAATAACATAGCCTCTAATCTTCTCGTGCACCTCTAGTTTGGATGAGTTGGTTTATGGGTTGCTTGGGTTCTCTATAGCCACCCTCATGGTTTTATGTAATGTCCTACTAGTCCTCCAAAGTGAAGCAGTAATCCTAATCTTATTAGGAATCCTTGCAGCACACTTCTCCAAGTTTTAGTTGATACGGGGGATGCCCGATCTTCACGGAGTAGGATTGTGATAACTTGGATCCATGCAACCTGACAAACGACGGTGCCAACCACAGTCCCAATTACAATAACCTGTGACACTCAAATTCGTCTAACCACACGCTTCGATCCCCGTCTACTCGACCACACCAAGTAGACATGTTATTGCTCCTACAAAATACAAGGAATCACAAGAACAACAAGGTAGAGAACATCCAATTCCCCTCTCTAGTTGCAATTGTGTCATACGTAGGAGAAGAACAAGCGTATAGCTCTATGAAAATAATAGATTCATATTCATGGTCTAAGGACACAAAGAGGACGTACCGGAAAAATATATAGGCCAATGGCCAACTAGAGACTATGAGAGATCGAATACTACTCGGTTCCCTCGAGAATCACACACACTTAAATCGCTAAACTTTGTTCAAGCTCTCACCTAACATAATAAGTTACAACTGACTCGGATTCGAGTTCGATGTTATTCATACAATAACACTACGGTGGTAGTGTAGCGCCACTCCGTATGACATACATTAACACTCCGGCTGGCGTGTAGTAACACTCTGGCTGATGTGTAGTAATACTCCAGCTAGCGTGCAGTAATACTTCGGTCGTGGAGTAATAACGCTCCCGGACTCCCTCTGGGTCCCACCAACAGTAGCCTGCGCCATCAAGCAAAATTCTTGTACAACAACATCATTTCCAATCCTCTCGGCCTTTAGCTCTTCTTTCTTAATAAATATGAGAACAAGCAAAGAAGTCGCATTAGGTAGCAATCAATTCTCATCTAAATTAAAGTTTAACTCAATGAGAAGCAAGTTCACCTCTAGTTGTAGCTTCTTTGCCTGAGCTCGTGTAATCGACCCAATTGGGGTTTGTACATTCTTTTTATGTGGAATGGAACTAGCTGCTGGTTTTAAAACTTGTATATCGTGAACAACACCATGTGAGGTAGAAGACGTACTAGTATTAGGGATGTCCTCGTAACTAGTAGGTTAGGATATGAGTTAGTTATTCAGCATGGAACATCAGTTCCAATCGAACAATACTTCACAGACCAAAATACAAGTGTCATTTTGTATTCAAAAAGTAAGTGTCATTTAGAATAAGGCAAAGGGATGCATATATCAGAAAAATAAGTGATGTGTTATTACTTTAGATCAAGTACTCTTAATTATACGCCGACTACGAAGATATAGAGCCTATAACTTCTCCCTTCATTAAGCCTAACTAGCTAGGGCAGTTATCCTACAAGCTTAAGCTGAATAAATCTTAAGTGAAATCAAGATATTATCATGACGAGACGTACGATAAATGGGAGCTAGAGCGTGCGGTATTAGCCAATAATAAGCAACACAGGTATAATGCACATCTACTTCTCGACGCTGCAGGCTGCTACCTCTCCAGATTTACAACACGACCCCACTCGATCTATTGGAGTAAATCTTTTGGTGAAATTTGGTAGGTTGAGTAAGCTTGAGCATGTGTTAATTTGATAAAAGAAAAGGAAAATGCTACGAGCATGTGGTGGTGCCGTACGTGGTGGTGGGTGGTTTGATCGGATAGAAATGGTGGAGCATTAAGCTAGAGTTAGTCCACTTGATTATTACTGGAGTGCTTGGGCTTGGACAGCGACTAAGCCCCCCTTATCCAATAACTAGTACGTGTTTGTGCGTTGCAACGGATCTTAAATAAATAATACCGCAAGTGCTAAATTATGTCAATGTTGAGCCCAGTTATGTTAAGATCGAATGATATACCACTAGAAGTTGGAAACATACAAGGTTGCTCCCAACCTTTGTTTCTCGATCTACTTTTACTGCTCTTCGCTCTAGCCCTATCAAAAGGAGAAAAATATCTTCTCTTTTACTGCTCAATCTTTTCTTTGCATTACGCGCACTATAGATAGTTAACATCTAGAAATTTATCACTTCACATAAAGATCTTTGATGATATAGATATGTGATTTGTATGGATGGATGGATACCTTGATAATGTGGGCAGGGATCATCTCGTGGTTCTGGTGGTGGCCACAGATGAACTTGTTGAGGTCGGTGTCCATGTATTCGAAGATGAGGTAGAGAATGGTATCTCCCTCCTTGTTCGGGCCCTGCTCCCCAATCAACGTCGTCAAGACCTGCCTCTAGGCTACCATCGCCGGTCATGTGTAACGACGGGTCTCATGGTAGATGTCGAGACCCAAGTATGCAAATCTGGACCCTCTGTGTATACTGCACTAGTCTAGAATCACACTAGTGCACACAGTGACAACATCGATGAAATACCATTCCATATGCAAAGATAACTAAGAAATAGGCAATTAAAAATAATTATCAGGACAACGACCTTAAGGTCAAAACTTACAATTAATACCTCAGAGGTGAATAACTCAAATAAGCTGCAGCGGAAAGAAACGAAAAACTTCAATAAAACCCGTACATATGCCCACAGATAATCGATTGGGGTGACGCGACCTAGTTCTCCACGATCCTTGAAGCTGACCTTGTTGACCGACGATGAACTGTTGTAGTCTTCATCAACCGAACAACATTGTTTGTAGCAAGGTGAGTACTTCGAGTACTCAGCAAAATGTACCATAGAATGCAATTATAGATGATGGCTTATTCCAAAGGATATGACATCTATGGTTCTTTTGCATAAAAGCAGCAGTTGCCGTTGAATATGAATAATAGATTTAAAACAAACAACAATAATAATTTAACAAGTATTTCACAAAGCTCACATGGCCTAATCAATTTTTTCACACGGCCATATGGGTTAATTCACACAGCTATCCCTCTCAATTATTTTATGAAAATCTACCCCTCGTGAAATCCCCGATCATGTCGATGATTGAGGATGTGGCTATTCGAATAGATTGTTAACACTCTGCAGAGGTTGTATACTTTACCCACAAGATGCAATCAACTTATACGGAGAAAATCACAACAAAACCTTTCCGAAACTTCAACTTGACAATTGACCCTCCCGATGTACATACTGTCGACCCCAACCTCACTCGTTGATCTGACGCACACCGTTGGACCAGGAGACGACAAACCACCTATAAATGTGACCCTACAGAGTAGTCCACACCTCCACCCATCACAGAGCGCTTAACCTACTACCCGAGTAGTCAATGTCGAGACTCCGTAACTTACTAAGTTAGGTATGTCTCATACCAGGCATGTGGTTATACAGTAAGGCTTAGTTTTATGGTGCAAAAAGTTAAGTTATTAATTGATTAAGACGAGACTGCCAATTTCTAACTAGGACATCACAATTCATATTTCACAATCATAGAGCTCCACCATATCACAATTTTTTCCACTCGCTTCATTCTAAATCTTTTTTCACCTTATTGATTAAGTGTAATACATGCCATCAACGAGTGATAACATACATCACGCAATCTTTTAACAACATGTTCCGTAATCACTTAGTCAAGTATGATATTAATATTTCAAAATGGTATCCTTGACTCGTTGCAAGGTTAAGCATACTAATTGTGTCTAACCAACCCATGTTGGTGCTATGATAACACCAACTAGCAATTAACCAAGCTAGGATGACAAATGACCATGGTAATACAATGAACAAGGTGGATATAATCAAGTAGGTGCATAAATAATCCCAAAATAGTAAAGAATTTAATAATTGAATTAACATGCAATAGTTTGAATCAAAGCACTTTTTTTTTGGAAAAACTGGGCGCAATATGATCAAAGCACAACTTGCCTTGCTATATCAATGATTTTATTCTTTTATCTTCGATCTTCTATTTCCTTTGGACTTCAGCTCCTTTGGGCGCTTCTGGAACGTCAACGTCTAACGAGAAAAAAATGCAAAAAAACTAAACTAAAAAATACAAATAAAATAAACTCTAAATTGAAATTGAGTGGTACTGGAAGGTAGGGCTTGATTTTATATGATTTTAGAAACTTCAATGAGTTCAATTGGAGTTCGTATGAGGAGGAACGAGCTCTCGGAAGTTTGACCGGAAAGAAAATGCTGAAAAAGGTGAGAGAATTTGACATGTGGGGCCGAGGGAATATTCTTGAGAATCTTTATTTTCGGGATTATTGAAAAATGGTGAGAGTATGACACGTGGGACCCACGAAATAAAAAGGGGTTTGGGAATTAATTTAATTCCAGAAAATAGGGAGAGGCTGACATGTGGACCACTAGTCCATAGACCAGGTCCACAGACTTGGGTCTACGGTGCACAACGAACTGGGTTCATGGAATAATGCCTCTAGTCAGAGACTTGGTCCACAATGGACTACGTCCACACGAGATTGGGTTTGGTGGCTGAAACGCGGATGATGACGAGGCCCGAGGGGATGATGTGGCAAGGAGGTGGCGTTGAGGTGGCAAGTGACATGGCAAGGTGGTTGTGGGATGCTGATACGGCGAACGAAGCAGACACAACGCACATGTGGCTCTGACCCGGTGCACAAGTGGGCGACACGTAGGCACGGTGCCGAGGTGGCAGTGAGGTGTCATCGGTGTGGACGGCGACGCACTGGCTCGACACGGTCGCCGGTGATGGAGGTCATGGCTAAGGCGAAGAAGGTGCAAAACGGAATGAGGACAACGAGGTGAACAAGGTGGTGCAGGTGCGGAGTCCCAAGGTCGTCGGAGATGGTCGATGGTGAGCTCCAAGCGGCGATGCAAGCTCTGGGGTTCCGACGACGCTCTAGGGAAGAGGACACGCGCATCAGGTAGAACGTGACACTAGAAAAAAGGTGGAGATGGTGGAGACTAGGGCTCATCGGAGGCGGTTAAAATGACCGACGAAGGATGTCGGCCGGAAAAGAGAGAGAAGAAGATGATCTCGGTGCACAATGGACGAAACACAAATTCAAAAGATGGGAATCGTAGATTGAGGGCTAGAGCACCGTGTGACATGATTAGAAATGGGAGGAACTCATCGGACAAGTGTAGAACACAACAGAGGCATTTTTGGGTGCACGGGCGCGGCCAGAGTCGAGGAAGAAGGAGGTGACTTTGGTGGTGTAGCCCCACGGGAGCTCCGGTGAGTGGGCGCAAAAGGAGGAGGATGAGGCAAAATTGGTGGCGAAGGGCCTCGACCCGAGGAGCTTTGACGACGGAGGAACGGTGCGGCAAGGGCAGTGCTGAACTCGTAGAAGAAGGTTGCGAGCGGCGGCGCACGGTGGGTCTCCGGCAAAGGCAGCCAGGGCACGGAAGGGGATGGTTTTTGAGGCTCGCAATGCGCACAGGGCAGTGCATTAAATAGCATAGGGAGGCGTGCAAGTCACGGAAGACAAGGACGACGGTGTAGGCTGACATGCGGGACCAGGCGAAGGGAGTTGGCTATGGCTTGTAGGTGGGCCATGCGGGCAACGCGGGCCGGAGCAAAGCGGGAATGGAGCGAGTGGAGCGGGGATGATGGTGGGGTCAAGCGGGGTGGTTGCTCGGTCGAAAGGGAGAGAAGGAGAAATGGGCCAAGCCAATTCGGCCCATGAGAGAAAAGGAAATAAGAAAGGATTTCAGAATTAACAAAAGAGTCAAAATTCAAAAGAGTCAAAATAATTAGCAAACGAATTCAAGAAAATTTAGGAAAATTCCTTGAAACATAAGGAAGCCAAATAACACAGTTTTTGATTTAATTAAAGTTTACATTAATCAAATTAAATAATTTTAATTTTAGAAATTTTCATTTAAGCTTTATTAAACCAAAGAAAATTTGGTGAAAATTTTCGGGGACCTAAAGTACACAAAAGATATTTGAAAACTCAAATTTTGGGACATTATAGTAGACATCCTTCACACCAACGGGCCTCTTGGCCTATACCGTGGCCTGCACCAGGAACGAAGCCGGCAGTAACCGTGTCCTCGGTGCTTGGTGGCGAAGGCAGCGTGGTTTTTGTCAAACCATAGCGAAACATAAATCTAAACTCCTTTCACGTGAAAACATCGAAATAAAGCTGACAAAATAAAAATAATCAGGGGAAAATAAAAATGTCTCTAACCATAGTCACCACCAACCGCATCGACGACGCCATGCATCTCACCATGGCGTGGAGTAGATCGGATCTGCGCTGCCGTCTTCCTCTACATTGCGACCCACGGGGAGCAGATCCTCACCATCACCATGCCATCTTCCCGTCGTCGCACTGCATACTTATCGATGCTGGGGGGCTCGCCATGCCATCTTGTCACTGCCGCAGGTCGGAATCGGGAAGCAGCATGGAGCTAGAGAGGGGCGGCGCAAGGTGTGGGGATTGCCACAAAAGGAGGTTGTGGCCGAGGAAGAGGAGCACACAGCGGCCAAGCCACTGCCTAGATCCGGCAGATCTACTCGACGTACTGCGATCTGGTGGCACCATGTCTTCCTCATAAAATTACGACGCTAAGAGATGTGGTGGGTATTTGGGGATGGTGTGGACCGGGAAGAGAGGGAAATGATTGGGAACGACCTGTGCGTTGTTGTCGCATGCACTGCAACCTACGGTGGTGCTGCCCTGGCACCATTGGACGTGCATCTATCTTGCAACTCGGCAAGCCCAGCGCGCTGCCGCCAATGCATGGGAAGAAGGAGGGATAGGATTGGAGGAGGTGGCAATAAGCGGGAGATGAGGGAATAGTGGTGGGCTATGAGCAGTTGGGATGTAGCCGTGCGGGGAAGGGGAGAGTGGTGGGCAGTTGCAATCGAGGTTGACTGAGGAGTTGGGGTTTACAATTGCCTAGCAATTCTAGGAGGGAGGCGAGTGATGGGGTACGATGTGGAGGGGGAGGGGTGGACGGATGACCACTAAGTCCTATTTTTAAGTATAGAACATGTTTCCGTATCATGTATTCTCGACCTGACTAATTGTTCTATTTCTGACAAAGATTGGTAAAGTAGTGCAATATCTAGGAAGATTTAGAGTGGTGCAAAAAGTTCATTTCGAGTGTGTTTCATTAGCTAGTAGCCTACTACTCTCTCTCTTTTTTTAAACTACTATTTCTTGGACAGTAACCGGTGCATGTCTTTGATGCAGTATTTGGTGTGGTGCTATGGCGCATGCCAATGCTGTTGTTTGGAGAATTCTTTTTATTATTTAATCTTTTTTAAAAGTTATTTTAAAGATAGTATCTTTCTAACTTTATTTTCAATTCTGACCCCTTTTGGTCACACCATGATTCGTGGTGTGATCAAACTGTGTTGTCACGCTACCGACCATGGCATGATTAAACTGTGCTGTTATGCCACTCCTCTTGGCATGACAGAGCTTAGGCCAAAAACGGACGCGTCCAAAGAGGTCAGTGGTGTGACAGTACAGTTTGGTCATGTCGCAGTCGGTGGCATGAGAACACAGTTTGATCATGCCACGGGTCATGGCGTGATCAAATAGGTCAGAATTGAAAATAAAATTAGAAATATGCTATCTTTAAAATAATTTTAAAAAAGAAGATTTAAAAATAAAAAGGCTCTTGTTTGGAATCTGAAACCGACGTGTCAAAAACGAATCTGGAACCGAGAAGGTCGGCGCAGAACGAAGGAAAAGCAGGTCCAGAAAAGGGGCTCAAATCGGACGAGCCTCCCTCCAAATTTCAACAGAAATGGAATGGCCCCGAGGCTCATATCTGAGCTTACTTCAGCGTAAGGTCGATTTGGTGCCTTTGGGCCACAATATGTATATGCATTGGGCCTGCCCTAACTCTAGGCCCATTAGCAGCCAGTATTGCTCATCTGTTGTTGCAGCAGCCAGACAGCAAGCTTGGATAAGACTTTCCAGTGTCGTTTTAACTTAAGAGCGGATTCATCTGTCCCACGGATATAGGGCGTGCCGTGTTTGCTTCGCTTCCTGGGCCGACTTGCCTGATAGGACGGGATGCTGTTTGGTTCACGATCTGGTTCGCTCCCTAGTCTAGGCGTCGCTCCATGCTTAGGCCACCAAAAGCCAATGTTTGGTTCCCAGTCGACTCCATCTATTGTCCCAGTTTTGATCTACCGTTATCGTTTTCATCGATCAGTCTTATACGTATGTTTCTAACAAAATAACTCATCTTTAGACTTATCTAGAAGTAAAAGCCATCAAATTTTCGTGCTACTTTTAGACATTACTTTTTTTGATGCCCATATCTCCAACCAAACAAATCCATATCACCTAGAGATGGTGACCACCCACACACCGTGTATTTTATTGGTGCTGTCAGTGTCAGCTCCACCCTTTCCCAACCGTTGTTTCATCTGAGCATCACAATAACTTTTTTCAACACAAAATCGCATCATGCGCCAAGTAATATCAAACCGATGTAACATCGCTAAACTTAATAATAGCCGTGGCCCGTGCCTCCACTGTCTTGCACATTTCCACGCCAAAGCCTCCCAAAAGCAGCGGTTTTTGCAAATACGCGCCTGAAACTAGAGCAGCGACAACCTCACCCACCGCCGAGCGCTCGCCCCTTTGGAGAGCCTGTCCAACGTGCACGGCGGCCGCGCGCGAGAAGACGTTAGAGAGAGGGAGGGACTAGGGAGGGAGAGGACGCCGAGCTGTACGCCAAGAAATACTAATAACTTGACCTGTTGGGCTCGCGCATCTCCATGCCTTGCGAAACCTGCCAAATTTACGGGGGCGGAAGGCGGCGTGCCTGCATGTGAGCTGAAAGGTCGTGGATCCACATCCGCAAGTAAAATGTTATGGATGAATAGTACCATAATATTAGTTGAATCTGAGTCGCCGCTACAGTGCTCGTAAACAACATCATGCTACATTGTTTTTGCTACAGTATTCTGCTGCAGTGATTACCTGCATCTTAACCGTGGCTTTTCAATCCAACAGCTGTAAAACAATAGTATAGTACTGTTTACCGTAACATTACCATGGAATATCTGAGGATTTGCTTCCATCCGCAAGCCGCTACTAGCCCCACGTCTGGCGGTCTGGGTGCATCACAGCCGCAGAGAGACAGCCCATGGCTCGTCGCACGGTCGAGTTAGCCGTATAAATCCATCTAGGTTACCACTAACCAAGCCCGCACCAACCACCACTCACCCTTACCTACCACTCGCCATCCTGGTACATGGCGGCAGCGCCCACATCCGCGGCTTCATCATCCCTCGCCTTCTCCCACCCAAAAACCCTAGCCGCCGCGCCCAAAACCCTGCCCGCCTCGGCCGCCGCGTCCGTCTCCTTCCCCGCCACCCAGCCCCCGTGCGTCCTCGCCGCGTCAGCCTCCGGCAGCCGCCGCCGCGCGGTCACCGCCATGGTCTCGGCCCCTCCGGCCGTCGGCGCAGCCATGCCGTCCCTCGACTTCGAGACCTCCGTCTTCAAGAAGGAGAAGGTCTCCCTCGCCGGCCACGAGGAGGTCCGCTCTCGCATCCGTGCTGCTTCCTTTCGTTCTCCTTCCGGATTTTTCCTCTGGTTTTTCACTATTTGTTTATTTGTATTCGATGTTTGGTGCTGCAGTATATTGTGAGGGGCGGGAGGAACCTCTTCCCGCTGCTTGCCGAGGCGTTCAAGGGCATCAAGCAGATCGGAGTGATCGGATGGGGCTCTCAGGTTCAATCAAAATGCCAACTTTGTTGTTTGAGTAGATAGTTTCTCTGTCATATGCTGCTACGAAATGTGGTTCACCCGTTGCAGATGGTTGTTGCCGTAGATGTAGCATATCTAGCTACTGATCGTGTACTGAGCCATTGTGTTGTACCTGAATAAACACATCAATGTGGTCAAGTGTAGTGGATGGGACCGAATTTAGATAGATTTCTTCTGTTACTTGGGTTCAGGACAAGCGAATCACTTGTATTTGCAAGTTTGTGCTCTGGCTCTAACAGAGTCAATGTTCTTTTTGCAGGGTCCCGCACAAGCCCAGAACCTGAGAGATTCTTTAGCTGAAGCGAAGTCAGACATTGTTGTTAAGGTTAGCTCTTCTCATGTATTTACCAGCTTTCATACATGGGTCTGAGTTTCCTACATGAAACCACGTGTTAAGTGAAACTAAACCTTGGGCTTAAAGCCTTGAATGAACTCTATAATATTTATTCTCTTCTTGAGCTTTTTAGTTTGCACTGGAGAAAGTTTATCATTCATTATCATTTTAAAGGAGTATTTGATTTTATACAACTTGGACATCAAAATTGTGATTTTATGAGCCAGCATATATTCTGCCCCTTTTGATATGCACTTTAGCACTATCCTGTCAATCCAACAAGCCGCCTTTTGCTTTCAGATTGGCCTCCGGAAAGGTTCTAAATCGTTTGATGAAGCACGTGCAGCCGGATTCACTGAAGAGAAAGGAACCTTGGGAGATATTTGGGAGACTGTTTCAGGCAGTGATCTTGTGTTGCTATTGATATCAGATGCTGCACAGGTTTGCTTCATGCTCAGTACCTGCATGGTTGTCAACTTTTCATTACCACTCTATAACATGATACTTTTATTAAATGCCTGTTTGAATTGTGCTGAGTTTTACAATGATGTTATTTTGTGGTCCTGTTGATTTAATTCAACCTTCATGTTGTATCTATAGCATACCTATTTATCATTTCCTGCACGATACATGTCTAGTGACACCTTCACTTTATTTTATCCTTGTAAAGTTCTGATTTACTTTCTGCAGGCAGACAACTATGAGAAAATATTCTCTCACATGAAACCGAACAGTATTCTTGGTTTATCTCATGGATTTCTCCTTGGACATTTGCAATCAAGTGGCCTTGATTTCCCAAAAAATATCAGTGTGATTGCTGTATGCCCCAAGGGAATGGGCCCATCAGTTCGAAGACTTTATGTTCAGGGCAAAGAAATAAATGGTGCTGGTATCAACTCTAGCTTTGCTGTTCACCAGGTATGATAATTTCATTGAAAACATATTTTTAATTATATATTTGGTGTGAAGACATGTTATGCGTACGCTCTTTTGTTGCGTAGGATGTTGATGGAAGGGCAACTGATGTTGCTCTAGGATGGTCAGTTGCACTAGGATCTCCCTTCACATTTGCTACTACTTTAGAACAGGAGTACAAGAGTGATATCTTTGGGGAGCGAGGTGAGCCTGCTTCCCTGTTTATGTTACCTCTGATGATTGCACTATAACTAATCAGTTAGCATCCAGGAATTTTGCTGGGTGCCGTCCATGGCATCGTGGAGGCTCTGTTTAGGAGATACACAGAGCAAGGAATGGAGGAAGACTCAGCATACAAAAACACTGTAGAGGGCATCACTGGAATTATCTCAAAAACCATCTCAAAGAAGGTACTCTATTATCGAGCTTTTTGGTATCCCTTATCGTCTTTACTTAGTATAGTGTGATTTCCCCCCGTTTTTACCAGGGGATGCTTGAAGTGTACAACTCCTTGACCGAGGAAGGGAAAAAGGAGTTCGACAAGGCATACAGTGCATCATATTATCCTTGCATGGATATACTCTATGAATGCTACGAAGATGTTGCCTCTGGAAGTGAAATCCGGAGTGTTGTGTTGGCTGGGCGGAGGTTTTATGTAAGTTCTTCCTCCTGCTATTTAAATTGCCATTTTTATTTTTGATTCTGTTCATGGTTAAGTTTGGAGTTTGACATAAAATAAGATAATTATTCATTCACACAATCTTATTGGTTATGCTTTCACAGGACAAGGAAGGTCTTCCTGCTTTCCCTATGGGGAAAATCGACCAAACTCGTATGTGGAAGGTTGGTGAAAGGGTGCGCTCAACCCGTCCAGAAGGTGATCTTGGCCCACTGCATCCCTTCACGGCTGGAGTTTATGTTGCACTAATGATGGCCCAGGTTAGATTCCTTTCTTCTTGTTGCCTACTAACATATGATAGTATGACACCCTGCTTGAATCAGTAGTGATTATCAATTTCTCCGGTTTTGCAATGCTGTAGATTGAGGTCCTCAGAAAGAAGGGACACTCTTACTCAGAGATCATCAATGAGAGTGTCATCGAGTCCGTGGACTCGCTGAACCCCTTCATGCATGCTCGCGGAGTGGCATTCATGGTTGACAACTGCTCCACAACTGCTCGCTTGGGATCAAGGAAGTGGGCGCCGCGCTTCGACTACATCTTGACCCAACAAGCTTTTGTGACAGTTGACAATGATGCGCCGATCAACCAAGACCTCATAAGCAACTTCATGTCCGACCCTGTTCATGGTGCCATTGGAGTCTGTGCTGAACTGAGGCCAACCGTTGATATCTCGGTGACTGCGAATGCGGATTTCGTTCGCCCAGAGCTCCGGCAATCTTCCTAGATTGGGTTGATCGGATGAGAGTTTGCATCTAGAGTTTTTCTAAGTATTGTATGTGTGCGACCACTTGAACTTGTGAGCTGATATCAGAGGACCTGGAATTAGGCCTGGGTATGTTTTCCCGAATAAAATTAGGCCCTGCATTTAAATGATTGATTCGTATAGCTTTTGCCTCACTATAGAAGTGGTCTGTTGCTTATCGGGATCGAGGCATTTCATCTGTTTGGTTGCGGGAATGTCTCTGAGGGGATTTAGTTCAAATTTAAATTAAACCCAGTCCAATCCCTCATCCAAACAGGTCAGAGCAAAGATAAAATTATGCTATAGTCCCGGCAAAGGCTGACGATACTGACTTTGACAGTTCCGGCAAAGTCCCTTCCGGTGTTCCTTTTTCTGAATTCCTTGTCTATCTTTAACAGTAGCCTTTGGATATTAAACATTGCAGTTTGCAAACCATTTGGTTGAGTGGTAAACAAATCAGTTCAGCACAAATCACAGCAAAACACGCCTATAGCCACTGAGTTCTTCACTAGCCTACGCAGAATAGAGAAGAACCATCGGGGTGTTCTATGCATTTGCGTAGCTAGATTTGTTTCAAAGTCTGTATAAATGAATTAAAATATATTTATGTATCTTGTAGACTATTTAGAGTTTAAAGATATTTTAAACATTGAAAATGATAATATAAGCTTGAAGGAAAATAAAACACTTGAAACATAATTGAAGTATGAGTTTCGATGGAAGAAATTTATTGAGCATAATAAGTTGTTGGATTTTTAGAAACGTAACAATTCTCTATCATGCATAGATTATGTAGTTGTATGCCCCTAGTCTTACTCTATTAGATACTTTTTCTAAATTGCATGCATACATATATACCTCTATTTAATCTTACGTAATACGTTGATTATGTGTGCAGTAAATTATCTTATTAGTTTACATAGTATTAGAGTATTTTGCTCACGTATACACCGATACACCATAGGTGACCTACCTTAAACTTATCTTCCCTCACACTGACTGCCCCGCCGAATCGTGTTTTGTATCTCTTCTCGCCATCACAACTTTTTTGCTTCAACCTCAAACAGCAAACCCAAATCTTGATCGATACCTCTCAGCTGCTACCCCTTACAACGCAACATTTCATCACATAGTTATCTTCTACTTCTCTCTAATTATTTTTTAATGCTAACCATTGCGACATCAACACGCATACACATGGAACCGTCACCGATCCCTACCGAGACACCTGTCACGCTCTCTCTAGTGGCCCCGAGCCTATTTCTTACAGCCGCATTATCTCTACTCTAAGCTTTTTGCTCCTCTGCCTCTGTACAACCACAGATGCATGCATGTACATACGTATACATGATGTTATACATGCTTGATGTTCTCTTCTCTCGTGTCGGTCGCTTCTCTTCTTCGATATTGGCCAACTCAACGTTGTGCTTCCTCACTAACCGTGGCGATCTCCCATCTTCATTGATACCAGCATGTCTACTTTAGTCATTGTCTAACAATATGAAGAATCTTCTTGCCATCGCTTGGGATGCTGTGCCCCTCACTAATGATGCCCCTCTTCTCGCCATCGTCCATAGCTCGTCTTCAATGAAAAGCTTTACCTCCTCTCTGTCAGGGCTTCTCCCATCATCGAGCTTCTTTGGCCACAAACTTCTTCAACAACGTCGACGCTCACCACTTGTCATCACGGGTCTTGGCTCCTTCAACTCTGGACTTTCTCTTCAATGGCTCGTGAGCAAAGACACTGTATTTGTCCTAATCTCCGTTGTCGCTGTCTCAGCTCTTCACTTCCCCGTGGGTCAATGTCTTCTTGCAGGACAAACCGATATGACCGCACTATTTCGTAGTCTCCTCCGACACCATTCGTGCTATCCTCGTTACAACTTTAATTTTTATTCAAAATTTCAGTTATTTTTTATTGGAATTCATATACAAATCAAATTGCTAATTTTATTTAATTTTTACTTTGGAATTAGTACAGAAATCAAATTGCAATTTTTTCTATTCTGAATTTCAATTTTTTTCTTCGAATTCATATACAAATCTAATTGCTATTATGTTTAAAATTTATATTCTGAATTACAGTTATTTCAGGATTTTACCTTGGAATTTGTATTAAAAATCAAATTGCTAATTTTATTTCATTTTTATTCCAAATTTCAGTTACTTTTTGGTTGGATTTTGTATACAAATCTATTTGCCAATTTTTGTTTGCACTTTATTCCGAATTATGGTTATTTAGATATTTTACTTAGCAATTCGTATGGAAATCAAATTTTTGTTTTATTGTACTTGACACAGACTCGTTCTTTTAATATAGACCGTTATAATCTAGATCCACCACGATCAACGTTGTAAATTTTTCTATTTTTTCTATGATTAACATTGGAATTTCTAGCCGTTGAGAGCGAGCATGGTGACTTCTTTTGTATCTCTTATGACACCATTCATGATATCCTCGTCATAATTTTTTTATTTTTATTCAACATTTCAGTTATTTTATTTGGAGTTTGTATACAAATCAAATTGATAAATTTATTTAACTTATTCTAAATTTCAGTTATTTAGTGATTTTACTTTGGAATTCGTATAAAAATCAAATTATATATATATATATATATATGTGTGTGTGTGTGTCCAAATTTTAGTTATTTTTTTTCATGGGATTCATATATGAATCCAATAGCTATTTTTTATTTAATTTTATTCCAAATCACATTTATTTAGGGAATTTGCTTTGGAATTCGTATTAAAATCAAATTGATGATTTTTTTTTATTCCGACTTTCAATTATTGTTTGGTTGAATTTCGTATACAAATCTAATAGGTAATTATTGTTTAATTTTATTGCGAATTATTCGTTGTATTTCGTATACAAATCTAATTGTTGGTTATTGTTTAATTTTTATTCCAAATTATAATTATTGGAATTTGTATCGAAATCAAATTGCTAATTGCTTTTTTTATTCCAAATTTTAGTTTTTTGTTGGATTTTGTATACAAATATAATTGCCAAATTTTTATTTGAATTATAATTATTTATGGAGTTTACTTAGTAATTCGTATGGAAATCAAATTGCTAATTTTAGTTTTAGTTTTATTCCGAATTTTGGTTTATTGTACTTG
Source organism: Ampelocalamus luodianensis (assembly GCA_036346255.1). Lineage (NCBI taxonomy): Eukaryota > Viridiplantae > Streptophyta > Magnoliopsida > Poales > Poaceae > Ampelocalamus > Ampelocalamus luodianensis. Next base: position 1,796,118 of record CM070626.1, read on the forward strand.
ACATGAACTTTTTTTACCTAGGAATTCGTGTAGAAATAAAATTTCTAATTTTATTTTGAATTCCAGTTTTATTGTACTTGGCATGTAATATTTATTTTAATCTAGGCCATTATAATATGGACCTATCACGATCGACGATGTAGATTTTTCTTTTTTTTTTCCACTGATAACGTGAGAATTTCTCGACATTGAAAGCGAACGTTGTGAGCCCTTTTTATTCTATTTTAATAATAAGATAATAATAGATAGCTCAAGAAAAAAATATGGATGTTGCACCATAGACCCACCTCAAGGCACCCGATCCCTCGCACATGTGGCCTATCAAGAACCCCCAATGTAGACCGCGTAGCCGAGGAAACGCACCCCAGCTCGACTCCACGTGCGCTCACCAATGAGTTGGGCTAGCACCGTCACTGCCGAACGCAGGACCAATTTTTCAATGTCCAAACTGCGGGGTGCGGCCCAATCAGCGATGCGCCTACAAGATTCTGACTCGACCACGACGCGCATTAGTGTTCACATCGTTCACGAACCGGCGGCGCTCTGTGTTGGGTTGTTCCTATTGTATGCAGGGCCTTCTTGTAATTTCTCAATTAGAGAAAGAAGAGAATGGAAAAGGAAAAGGAAGGTGGGGCCCACCTGTTAATATTGAGGGAGAAGGGGGATAAGGTTGGAGACCTTATCACCAACCAGCTGCGCACGGGAGGGGATTCGATCCCCTCGATGGCGGCGACAAGGGCGCTGATGTGAGCGGCTCGGTGCGATTCTCACGCCGGCTGTTGGTTGCGTCGTGGGCTCCTCCTCCTTCTCAAGGCTCCCTTCTTCTTCCTTCTCCATGCACAGTACAATGAGCCTCCACTGGTTTTTGGTTCTTCCTCTCCTCTCTCTCCCGATTTGGCTACAGTCTCTCAGGCCTTGTGGGCAACTACGCCGCCGTGGTTGAGATCGACGACGCCGGTAGTGAAGATATGGTTTTCCTCCTCCCTGCGCTCTTCCTTTCTTCCTCATTTGCGCTGCCTCCTCACCGAGGTGACCGAAGGAAGGAGGGCAGCGCGCCGTTGAGATTGGTTCCAACCAGCTTCGAGCGGTTGTGGGTGAGTAATTTGGCGAGGTTCTATGGTGGATTCGCTCATTGGTGCATTCGGTCGGTTCATCATTCTAGTAATTCTTGTGCGGCATTTACCTGTACCTTGGCTTCATTTATCGGTGTGTCCCAAATTGTGAAAAGTGGCATTGTATCTCTGACAACCGCGTCTGTTCACCGCGTACAATGACGATTGGTTTTCTGAGAGCGCCTCGGCGTGCCTTGTTGGCCGATTCAGTAGCTTTGAGTGTCATTCGCGGTGTGTCCCAAATTGTGAAAAGTGGCATTGTATCTCGACAACGCGCTGTTCTCGCGCGTGGGGCGATTGGTTTTCGAGAGCGCCTCGGCGTGCCTTGCTGGCCGATTCAGTAGCTTTGAGTGTCATTCGCTCAGTGGGTTTGCATTTTCAGATTAATTGCTTTACTTTGTAGAATGTGCCGTGCTAGTGATAATTTCATATTATATTTGTTTCATCTCTAGCACAGGGAGACTTTGCATGGTAAAATTATGGTATTGTGTATTGCTCAATGAGGATTTGAGGTCACTTTGATATTGAATACAACAATTTGGATATAAACTTGGTCTTGAGCTTGTAGATTGCTTGTTGTTTACTATTGTATCATATGTTGATATACTTGTTTGTTCACTGTGATTCATCTCTTTTCAGTCATTGTTATCTGTTTAATGTGATTCATCTCATTTTGGTCACTGTTATACATTTTTGTCAATTGGTATCTTGTGTAGATGCTTCAATTGCTTGCTGTCTAGTGAACTATGAATTGATGATTTGCTTTAATTAACTGATTAGACTAGCAATATTTTATTTGAGCTCAAAGCCTAATTTATTTCAATGTGATTGTCATATTCATTTTGTGGTTGAATCTTGAACTAAGTGGCGAGAAGACCAAGAATTATTCTTAAGTAGCCTGACATCTGAGAGCAACAAAAAACTAATTAAAATCTGAGCATTATGCTTTGATCTCATGTTCTATCTTTTGAGTATATTATCATGTTTAATTTATATAAAAAGAATACATGCTAACTGATGGTTTATATGTGTCCTTTTTATACTGCTGAAAATATGTCTTAATGTTCATAATTATTACTGAAATAATTATTAAATATTTGATAAAACCGCTAATTTTACAACCGTTCCCGCTGCCGCCCTCGCGCCACCCGGTCGCTAGTTGCCACGCCGCCCACGCCAACGTCAGGGTGCCAAACCGGCGCAGGAGCGTCAGTTAATCTCGCCGAGCGGACCGCGCGAGCGTACGTGTGCGGCACCTGCGAGAATTAACGCCGACGTGCGGCAGCTAGCCGGCCCGCGGCTGGGATGGGATCGAGCATGTGCATGTCAGCATGTGGTGTAGCCTCGTAGTGTGACGCGGCCGCCATCCACCTGAGTTCGTTCGAGTTCAAGGGAGGCGCGGTTCGTTTTGCCTCAAGTCGCGCGCGCGCAGCGGCCACCCGCCCCCTGTTTGGTGTGAGCGCCTTGCACAAGGAGAAAAAACGTGCGTGACACGAGGTGATCGACGGTCCGGCCCGGCTGGCCGAGGTCGTCAACGAAACGGCGCCTCAAATATCCGTGCGGAGCCGGCCTGGCGATAGATGGAGGTGATATTCTTAAGAGGAATCGAGATGATTTAGACATGCACGCTAACGAAACACGGCTTCTACGTATTTCAGCTTGGACGGCTCCGAAAATCTGCAAAATGTAACCCCGAGCCTTGACACACTAGTCACAAAATATATATTAAAAAATGTACTACTTGCAGTGTGCAATTGTGCATACAAAATTCCCAGCATCCACCAAAAAGTCAGATGATACAATGCAACCAAAGTGTTATGAATATTGTGTATATGTATTCAGAGACTCGATGGTCAATATATATAAGATGTACAAAAAATGTATGCTATATGCACAATATTCATAACACTCAACACGCACCGCCGGCCCTCGGTGTTCTCGACCACAAATCTGCGACGCCGTTGAGCATGTCCATTGTCCAAAAACAATGGCATGGCATGTAGAACACCACGCTAAATTCCCAAAACAGACGGCAAATCCGAGGAGAACATAGTACCCAACTTGTCATGACTCCCCGCATCTCCTCGTACTTAAACCAGCGTGCATGCCACCACAAAGACACCACAGCAACCAAATCTCAGCTAGGTAAGCAAACCACTGCAGCCTGACAATTCAAGCTAAGGGCCGAGTAAGAAAGCTAGGCACAGACAGCAATGGCGGAGAGGGAGGAGCCGTGGTGAAGAAGGGCCACGACGATGTTGGCCCAAACCGAAGATGCCTCCACCAATCCGAAGAAGAATCGGCAAAGTTCACGCTGATCCGCTCGGCACAATCCTTAGCGTGAACACACACGCATAAGTCACGCTGGAAGCTGGTCTTGGATGAAGACACGATGGCTATGATCCTTGGATGAAGCAATAAACACAACCGGAAACTCACGTATAGCAAGAGCCAAGACATACACACGTGATGCACCGAAGGCAAGCAATCACATATGCATGCAGGAACTCTGGAAGCAAGACTAGAAGGAGCGACACACGCTTCTACTCTCGTACACAAAGAGACAAGATATTTGGTGCTGCAGCGTGCAGCGTTTTCTTTCTTTTTTCCCTTCTATTGCTTCAATTAAAACTGATTTGAATACATGTCTTTTTAAAGATCACCTGATCAACTTGCTAGCCAAGCCGAAACTAAACATGGAAAGTTAAATATAGAAAACTAAACATGGAAGACCCAACGAAGGAAACAAACTAAATTGATCCGATGCTGATTGAATCAGGATCCTAGCACTCTATTACTTGGCAAGTCTAGATTAATTTCCAACAGACGAGGGCCTGAAGATGGCCGTCGCGCTGCTGGAGGAGTTCGGCCTGCCGCTTGGGCTGCTGCCGCTTGCCGACGTCGTCGAGGTCGGCTTCGTGCGCGCCACCGGCTACATGTGGATCGCGCAGCGCAAGAAGGCGGAGCACCACTTCAAGATGGTGAGCAAGCACGTCAGCTACGACGTCGAGATCACCGGGTACGTCAAGACAAAGTGCATCAAGAAGCTCAAGGGGGTCAAGGCTAAGGAGCTCATGCTCTGGCCGCCTGTCAACGAGATCACAGTCGACGACCCGCCCAAGGGCAAGATCCACTTCAAGAGCCTCGCCGGCGTCACCAAGACGTTCCCCGTCGAGGCCTTCGCCGCCGGCCAGTAGGCAGCTGCACCATATGCCCTCTCTATATTACTATAAGCTACCACGCGCACGTGCTAGCTTATATACGCATGCATGCACGGTCATGACGATACGGTGAGCTACTTGGTTTGATTCGTGAGGTTCTTAATTAGGTTACAGGCCAATAGGCCATGATGATGGAGGGTTTCGTGTTCGAGCGAGCGCATGCATGGAGCTTTGTAGCTTGTTCGGTTCGGCTGTAACGCTGTTTCACGCGAACGTCCGCTTGAATTATGATGAATAAAATCTAAGAACTTTCATGTTCATTTTACTCCTCGTTTTGAAGATTAACATAATCTCTGATACCGAAGTGCCCGTCACGACTTAGAATCTAATATATGTCTTCTACTATTGTTTATTCTAATTAAATACTAGCAAAAATTATGAGAAATAGAATGATATACAAGTGTTTTTTTTTAATGAAAAATCCACTTCTTCTTCTTCTTCTTCTTCTTCTTTTTTTTTTTTTGGTGTGGGCTTCTTTTCTGGATCAATTGGGTTTTGATACAGAGCTTTCATGTTGGTACCACGTGCAGACCTAGTTCGTTGTGTCACTATGTGTTACCTCCATCATGGTAATCAGCATGATGTTCAGAATGAGCAATTGTTAGCGTTTTAATTTTAACGCGCTCCGTGGTCAATGCATGGCACAAAAAACCTACAAACATTACATGACAACGAACGAAGATGAAAGGCTGTGTTATTCATAGGTTGTGCTCTTAGTTTACAAAGAAAACAAAAAGACTGAAAGATCAAATTAAAGAACAGTGCAGAAATGAAAGGAAGTAGCATGCTAATCTATGCTTGAAATATCATGATTATTTTAGGCATCACCTGACCTCAGCTACTTCGTGTTGGAAGGGCCTTGTGATCACAACGGAACTGCCTTCTCTCCTGTGCCAAATCTCTGAGCAGCTTGTAGATCAACCCTGTTTTTCTCCGGTGCAGCGACGGAGTCCTTGCCGGTGAGCCGCTGGACCACGGACTTGAAGTCGTCGGCGGTGTCGGCCTCCACGTACACCGTCTCGATGATCTTCACGGTCACAGTTTTCGCTTCATTCTCTCCCGACATTGAAGACAATTTGGCTGGTCGAAAGGTTCAAGAGGAGAAGAGAACTGCGAGAAAATAAAACAAGAGAGAAGTAGCTGACGAGCCGTCACTGGCCGGAAATTTGACTGTGCATGGAGAAGAACTTGGGGGAAACGTGCAATCTTTAAACGGCGGAAGGAAGGACCTGGACAAGGCAACGCAAACATTGAACTCTTCCTTCTTGGGGCTCTTAAATACTACGGTAGATGATAGAATGGCACTCACTTGTGATGTTGGAAAACACTAGTTATGTCTGAATCAGTCATAGAAGCACCTAAGAAACTAACTACTTCAGATATTAGGAAGATCAGCAACACGTACGATTTTGAACACCTTAATTTACGAAGGCCAGGAAAATGAACTCCTCCTCTAGTAGTAGCATTTCCATTTAATTCCCTCTACGAAACAACACATACTTGGGTGGAGGAAGAAGAGGTCGAGGCAGTTTGCAATGGCGTCTGCTCTTGGGCCCCGTGGTTGACAAGTTATCGCGGTCAATACCGTACATCAGCTTCCCTTTTAAAAACCGTACATCAGCTAGAAGCTGCTGTTCTTCAGTCAATACCGTAGCCGAGCTAAAGACCGTCACCGCGGTTTTAGACCCGTTCAACCATAAGCCGCAAATTAGAACCGAAACTAGCTATTACTCTCCGTAAGCTGCAGAAATATCATCATATTGGTACGCCGAGACGAATCTGCCACATGCATGAGTCAAACTGGGAGTACACCGTGAACAAGCACACTTCACTCGAGACAGTATCATTGTCTTTGTACACACCACACACTGATCCTAACCAAAGAAGATTGTCGCCAAGCAGTGTCCAGTCGACGACTCCCGTAATCCTATTACACCCTAAGTGAGTTATCTTTGGATTTTAGAGTTTGATCCTGACTTCAGGCTGTTCGAGTCATAAACAACTACATGATATTACTCCAATAAGGAACCATCTCTTGATGGGTAGTGAAGTTATAGGTATACGACTCAGGTTTAAATCTCGATGCTCATATTTATGTATACGTGAGTGTGTTTTCAGCAGAAATTTTATGAGATCGTGGATTTATACACACATAGTGTAGGGGTGAAAATGGATCGGATAGTTTCCGATCGATCCGGACAAAAACGGATTCGGAATGTCTCGGATCGGAAACGGATTCGGATTTTTCTGTCGGAAACGGAAACGAATATGGTAGGCATGCTATCCAGCGGATACGGAAACGAATACGGATTATCCGGATTTTGGCCCAAAAGAGGATTTCAGCCCTAAAAAGAAAAGGGGATTTTAATTGATTTTCGAATTTCAGAAAATACAACAAATCCAATAGTCTTTTAGAAAATAGCAAATACAGTTCAAAAATCCTAGAAAAAATCACAGAAATTCGTTGAATTATTTTTAACTTAATAAAATTAATTCCAACTTAAAGTTGGTTTTTATTTTTGTATATAAATTATTTTAAATTTCTAAAAATAGAAAAAACCTTTTTAAAATTCAATAAATTAATGAAAATTTTCATTTTCACTTTAAATCCAATAAAATCCCAGAAAACTCAATAAATTTTATTTTTTTACATTAAAAACTAGGAAATGAAATAATTGACTTTATTTTATTATTATTTTCCTTTTTAACCAGAAAAACTCTTTTAAATCTCAGAAAATCCAATAAAATAATAACTTTATTAATTTTATTTTTGGTAACATACTTTGGGATATTATAGTCATTTGTGTATAGATTAACCATCCAGTCTAATCGATGTTAGTGTGAACTAAATTTTATGTATATGATGAACTAAGTGTGAATACGTGATGACTTTGTGAGTCACGACTTATGAGCTAAGTATGGTAAACTAAGTGTTATATTTGTGATGAACTAGTTAATGTAACTTGCTAGTGCTAATGTTATGTGTGGTTGCTGAAAATATGAACAATTCATGAATGTTTACATCAAATAAATTAGTTATATGTTTTCATTAATTTCTAGCATACAATTTAAGGGGTTTTTATGTTCCGAAAAATATCTGTAACCGTATTCGTTTCGATTCGTATTCGCTCTGTATTCGTATTCGATACTATTCGTATTCGTATCCGGGGTATTCGTATTCGTATCCGGATCCGAGAAAAAAAAATATGAAAAAATATATAGCAAAACCATTATCCGATCCGTTTTCACCCTTACATAGTGATTTATACACACATAGTGATATATATGTGTCTTCCTTGTATTAGAAGAAAAAATGTTACTCCAACAGGAGATACATGAGTTGTCCGCGTTTTGCAAGCAAACAGTTAAACTTTCTTTCAGGTTGTTCTTTCGGAGGGATCGAACTCTGGTTATATGGGTCGGCACCTCTCGTGCCTAACAAGCCAAAGCCAAAGTGCCAAACTCATACGACGGTTGGCTGGTACTCAACCACCTCTCTCCCCAAAGTTAAAAGTCGAGGCAATCTGCTTAGAGTAACAATACAAACATCACATGACTTGAAAAATGGCATTGACATGTCACTAACTGTTAGTGGCCCCCAGCCCCAGCCCCAGCCCCCTCTTGTTATCCCTATGTCACTAACATGTGGCCCCGCCCACATTTTGAAGTGCTACTAAGCAAATATCCCCAAAGTTGAAAGGAGCAACGAGAGTTTTGCAACATATCTCTGAATTTACCATGCATGGTAGCGTCAAACGGCCAATACTGTTACATAGATCCATATAGCACGGCTGAACTAGGACCTACGACAGGAAGTTTGCACATCCCCACTAACAAAAGCAGAATATTTTAAAGAGAGAAACGAACATCCATGAATAACAGGGTATTGCAAGCATCCTGCACAGAACAGGAAGTTGGGGGTCTTTTCCCAGCAACAGCGGTTCTGCCATCACACTGCCAAGGAATAATATGTTTGACTAAGTGGTATTCGCCTGCCAATCAGTATCACCCTCCTTCATCGGTTCATCCGACATGGCCTCAAACTGTCAAGAAATAAAACGTTCCAGTGAGATTCGCATCGTCATGTTTACCCAAATAAAATTGGCATGGCCACCCAAAATGGCAGAAAACCGTACACAGTAAATAAGCAACAAATCTATCATCATACAGAAAGGAGAATAAAACTAAGCTGAAACGCAAACGAAAAGTAAAAGGTCAAGTGATAAACTGCTCAGCCATGCCTAATCTAACGACAGATGTTCTGGAGATGGCAAATTGGTGATACAAAGTAAGCTGGATTTCAGAAAACCATGTACAAAAAGCAGGATTTGTGTTCGGTTTGTCAACTTTTTTATTCCAGAGCAAGTCAAGGACTAGTCTAACTACAGCTATCAACATATTACAGAACCACAAGGTTCAGCTTAGAAACTCAAGGAGCGCATATATCACACTTTACTAAAGCAAATATAGATTGTAGAACATGTTGTTAGCCCTAGCAAATATTACTGTATATCAAGAACTACTTGAACAGTGGTTCAGCAGGTAATTAAGTCCAGTTGCTAGTGATTCAGAACTACAATCAGTACTTTAATTTAAACAAAGAACGTTATAACATTTTCACCCTGCTCCTGTGTCCACTAGTGGCAAGAATAGCAGAATGGTCAAAACAGGCCAACAGAGATATATGACAATTTAATATAGCACTTCCTTCTAAAAGAAATAATATAGGGAAATTTTAATATATACCATTGCAGAGTGCTCGATTTAGAGAAATACCACTACAAAGTGACTAGTCTTTCTCATAGAAATACCACTCATCTACATATTTCTCTAAATATTGGACGTTATTGCCCCGTCTTCTTCACATTCCCATGTCTCAAGCTCATCCATGGCGGCAACCCTTAAGTCCACCGTCGCTAGCCACGGCGACGCTCTCGGCTGCCCCAACCTAACCGTGTCGTGCCACCCCACCACCGCTGTAACACCTCCTTCCCCTCTCCTCCCTCTCGACCGGACCTTTCCTACCTCGAGCAGCGTCGCCATGAAGCTATCTTTCAGATCTGTGCCGCCACATCTCCTAGCTCCTGCAAGACCACTGCCATGGACAACACCCCATGGAAGTTTCACTACAGACAACACAAAGACTAGCAATTCCATTCTCCTCAAAGAGCAGTAAATCCAACCCCTAAATGAAAAGACACAAATAAATCCCACAAAAGGAAATCGAAAGGAACCTCCTACCTTGAATCTACGATCTTTAATTCTCTAATTAACAGCACGGATAGAAGGAAAATCGCATCATATCAAAAACAGCAAATTGACAGGGTACCAACCGAGCTCTCCGCTGCTTCCTTTTCTTCCTGGGACCCAACAGACATCTGGCATCGGATACTGGCGGTGAAGAAGACAGGTGTTGAGGAGTGAGGATAGCGAAGGTAGGGGCAATTTGGTCTAATACTGACAAAATATGTATACTAGTAACATTTTTGTGAGCAGTCATGTTTACAATGGCATTTTCTGATTTGAGCACTTTGCAATGGCATTGTTCTGGACTTAGATCCCAGCGAGGCACTGTAGCAGATGTGCAAACAATATCACAGGCACTGTAGCAGCACGTGAATAGTACTGTTGGTGCTGTAGCGCAGTTACATGTTTTCCATAGATAGTTGATGAGTTTCCTATGATAAAGAATAATTGGTTAGGTAGGTTATTTTGGAATTCCTTATCTATTAAATTATTGTTAGGGATAGGATTTTCTCTACTATGAAAGTTATTTTTAATAGTTGAAAAGATTAGATTGAATTGTTAGGTGGCCAGCACTATATAAGCATGGCATTGTTATCTTTTCTAATCAAGCAATGAATACACAAAGTTCTTAGTCTCTCCTCATTTTCTTCGACTAAACCTCAGAATCTCTCTACCACGGCAGCGAAGAGCCTTGCCGGCATTTAGATGAGAGCAAATGCCCTACCCTCGGTCCTCGGATCTATACCCCAACAGCTACCACAATATTTGGTATCAAAGCTATTCACCATAGCTTCTGGTGCCACACCATCTCTCTTGGAGAAGTTAAAGGCTACCAGCGAAGAGTAGGTCTTACTCGACAACATGATGGCCACCTTAGAAAAGGCTATGAAGTTGGCGGACAAGCTGAAGGAGCAGGAAGAGGCGTCGCGTGCCATTGCAATGGCTACGCTGCCACCACCTTCCCCGGCACCGGCGTCGGCACAGGCCACGTTACCACCCTCACCATCAGTAATTCCTCTCCCAGCCACGTTGTCGTTGGCTACCCCCTTAGCGCCATTGATGAGGAAGAAGAATGTCGTCGTCGTTTAGTGGGCGTCTTCACCGCGTTGTCGAACGATGTTGTGCTGTTGGTGATGTGGAGTATGCCAGCTTCCATGTGGGAGGTCAACAATGTCGTCCATCTCTCCTACAAACGTTGCATCAAGGGGAGAGAAGGATGCTGCTACTGCCTCGACTGGGTGCCTATGCCCCTGACGACTCCTGCGACATCAAGCCACGCCAAGGGGTTGTTGTCCATTGGAGCTTCGTTGATCCTCGTCCACATGACGCGACATCGTGCCCTTTCGTCGACATGGGGACGCAAAGGTCTTAGTCCGTGGGCGCCACCTAACAACTCGAGGACGAGCTGTCTCGCCGTGAGGGGTTATCTATTTTCCATAGATAGTTGATGAGTTTCCTAGGATAAAGAATAGTTGGTTAGGTGGATTATTTTGGAATTCCTTATCTATCAAGTTATTGTTAGGGATAGGATATTATCTGTTAGGAAGGATATTTTTAATAGTTGATTAGATTGGATTGTTAGGTGGCCAACACTATACAAGCACGACATTGTTACCTTTTCTAATCAAGCAATGAATAAACAAAGTTCTTAGCCCCCCCCCCCCCTCTCCTTCAACTAAGCCTCAGAGTCTCTCTACCACGTCAAGGAAAAGCCCTGCCGGTGGTTAGATGAGGGCGAGTGCCGTACCCTCGGTCCTCGGACCCGTACCCAACCAAAGACCACAACAGACATATATCAAAAATTCCCAATAATATAACAAAGTATAGCCAGAATATGTGACGCGATAAGCTTATTAGTGGAGTAAGGCAGACAGTAATGGAATTTTCATTTTGATTGAAACTTGCCACAAGTACATATTACCGATGGTCCACGTTGCCCGTTAAGTACAATCTCTTTCTTTCCTGCCTGCTCAGAAGATCTTGATCCCTTTGTGTCACCCTAAAAGATGTAAAGAAGAGGAAATTCAGTAAACCTGCATCCCTAAGATAATGAATTACCAAAACATATAAAAAAATCAATAAGTACTACAAGACAATGGAAAATACCTCCGTCTTCAATGCCATCAAGGGTAATCAATGGTCAATGTTCGTTGTTCATGAGAAAAGAGCAAAAACAACTCATCAGCACACATAAATGTTTATGCAAAGTGTAAGGACAATGGGAAAATCTATAGATAAAGAGCAGTTTGGAGGACAATGCTAGAACAAAAGCACAAAACAAGTTATGTGGCCGACCTATATTTTTCATAAAAAATAGGAATAAGTCTATTTCACCCCCCTAAACTTTGGGGATGAGCCTAATCTACCCCATAAACTATAAAACCGTATAAATAGCCCCCTGAACTATGCAAAACCGTCTAAATAACCCCCCTCAGGCGGTTTTACCACCGTGGTGGATGACATAGATGACATTGTGGCATTGCCACGTTGGTTTTGACACCGTGGTGGATGACATGGATGATATTATGGCATTGCCACGTTGGTTTTAACACCGTGGTGGATAACGTGGCTAACAATGTGGCAATGATGCCAGCCATGACATCTGTCACGGTTGCAAAACCACCGTTGAAACCGCCTCAAAGGGTTATTTAGACGGTTTTGTATAGTTTAGAGGACTATTTAAACGGTTTTGTAGTTCAGAGGTAGATTAAACACACCTCCAAAGTTCAGGGGGTAAATTAGACTTATTCCTAAAAACTAACATCATGTTGTTTGGCTATTTCATATCCCATGAAAGAATAGGCAAACATTTATGTAGATGAAAAAAAAAATCAGTTTTGGGCCATGCCAGTGTTCCCCAAGGCGGTCGCCTAGCCCGTCTAATCTGCGAATAGGCATTAGGCACCGGTTTGCCACCCGACTAGCGCCTAGCGCCTTGGTGAGGACTGGGCCATGCACTAATGTTCAGTTCAAAATAAATGCTACATATCTTCTTCAGCAATGATGTAGTTGGCAAATGCAACAATAAAAAATTCGCATTCGCATTAAGCAGATTTATAGCTTAATGAAGATGAAACTGAGGAACTCGCATCTTTTACAGTCTAATTGCTAACCTGACCATTGCACCACCAGCAGGCATCCAGATGCTTCCAGCCTTCCAGTTGCAAAATTAGGACCGTTTTAATCGAATTAGTTCATAATCTGCCACCTAATTGTCAATAAGTACAGGGAAAATCCCACCATAACAGTGCATGCTTTGGACTTCAAAATCGTGGGATGTTTATTTTCCACCAACATCTTCAACCATCCTACTGTTGACAACTCCATCCACTATTCATCAGCAAAGGGAGTAGTGAATCAACCCATGTGACATCCCAACTAAAGTCAAGGCCTTTGTGAGCACAGCCATACCAACAGCCTCCTTTTGCAAGAATCAAACGGGACGCAACTAACGCATAATCCACATTAGCATAAGTATGCCTAGTTACATCGCTCTTGCCTACCTATCAGAAGCTTAGGCAACTATTTGACTGCAGATAAACATAGAAATGTAGAACCCCTTGGCAAATTTAGGCTTCCTAAACGCCCACATTGTGCCCCACCCTTCCTCATAGCACATGCATAACGCAAACAAGATGTGCAAAATTAGCTGTAGCAGCAACGTTAGTACATGATACACCCTCAATGGGGGAAAATGATACCTCCCGGTAGAGCTTGAGGTAGAGCTTAAGGGGCTCGACGTAGTCCTCAAAGCCGAGCGTACCCATGGACCAGATCAGGTCGTCTCCGTTGATGGTCTTCCGCTTCTCCTTCATGCACTTGTCACTCGCTCTGCAGGGATCACACGGAACTTGATCAGGAACTTCGCATCGGGGTGCATCAGAAGAGGAAGCACCACGGCTCCGAAGTGGATCGGATCAAGCTTGAGGGGACCGACCACCGATCAAAGGCAAGGCAAATAATAATACGCACTCGCTGGTGATGAAGCTGATGAACTCGGAGACGCACTCCTGGACGGACTCCTTGGCGTCCTTGGCGATCTTCCCGTTCTCCGGCACGCCCCGCCGCATGATGCGCCCGATGTTGGCGATCGGCAGGAACCGGTCCGGCTCCCTCGCTCCCCCGCCGCCGCCGCCGCTCTCCGGCGTGCCCACCGCTTCCGACATCGCGAGGCCTGGTCGCCATGGGAGTCGGTGAGAGAGACGAAACCCGCACAAGAGCGTGGTGCGATAGTTTTGTGTTTGGGGAGAGGAGGCGAAGCGCTGAAGCAGCAGCGGTTTACCTTTTTGGAGAGATGGACGGAGATGGCGGAGGGGATCAGCGCCGTTGGTTGGGGTGGGTGGGAGCGGGAGGAGGACGCGACCGGCCGCCGGATCTGGAGCGGTGTTTGCGGGGTTGGTGGAGAGGATGGTGGTGTGCGTCTCTTTTTTGCTCAACTTCCTTTTTTGGGGGACTTTTCACTGTTTCTTGGGAGCTGTGCGGTGCGGGAGAAAGGGAGGGGAGCTCGTGCGAGTTTTCGGCCGATCAAGGTCCAAGATCTTTCAAAAAAAAAAATCAGTTTGAATGGCACAATTTTCTCGAGGTTAAAAGGTATAGGTGTACATATACCACGTCACAACCTAGTGACACTTAGGGCATGTCTGAAATTATGGTTGCTATCACGACAAGCACAAGAGGTCCCAAAATTCACTTTCCAATGAAATATATCCATTTCAAACAAGCTTGCGTATTTATCCGTAAATTGGAAAATAGGTTCTAATTAGGATTTGGCATAGGCCCCCTTTGAGGGGTGGAGATCACTTAGCTGAAAGCAAGTGATTGCTACACGTATGGGCGGAGAGATTAGGTGAAGACAAAAAAAAAAAACATGCTGCCTTACTTTGTGGCGTGTTCGGTCACGGTCATCTATACATGATTTCATGGTCCAAATTTTGTGTGGTGTTATAACTTTTGGGATCCACATAGCCCCGTTTGGAACGAGAAGTTCCTGAGAAGCACACTAATTCCTACATGAATCGGAAAAATCCCCGTGTTCCAAATACGGCTCGAGAGGAAGGGGTTTTTGCTTCATCTCGAAGTTAGCTTCTCAAGTTGTCAAGGAGGGATTTTAGTTTCTACTCCCTCCTAACACAAAAAGGAAGTCGTTCTGGGTTACATACAGTCAAATATTGTAAACTTTGTCTATCAATATCTTTTGAATTTTTAGATTGGACACAAGAAAATGATATATGTAGATTTATCTCGAAAATTAATTTCGTAATAATATAATCTTATTAGGTTTCGCAAATTGTAAGATCGAGTCGGGCCAAATGTGCTTAAGCCTAAATTTTCATTTGGTTAATTAAGAAATGTATTTTAGCATTCAGCAAATGTTTCACGTGCGAAATAATTCTTAGCGGAAGCACTTGTAAGTGTATTCACAGTGTGCTCGATTTTTGGCCTCTAAGAGGAGAGAGAGCACACTATAGGCTACTCCCAAACGCTACAGGGTAAATGGCAGCACTCTCCGAGCTAGAGGTTGCCTCCATGTTTAAAGGCCACATCTAAGTTTGGTGGACCCATCAGCTAGAGAAAGTTTTTTTTTTTTTTTTGCTTTAACTGATTCAGTTATGGGCCCCGCCGTAGAGCCGATTGAAGGTGCTAAACATTTTAAGGCTACTCCCAATGCTCCATCTTGGCAAGTATCTTAAGACTCCACATAAGCAAAAATCGATGTGATGCTTGTAATTAAGGGAGAGAGAAGCGACCTAGTATCTTATTTAGATACCACTCATACACAGTATCCTAAGTAAAAATAGTGGTAAAGACATTTATATCAAAGGCATAAGATACAACACTCTAGGATACAATACATTAGGAATGTGATATCTAAATACCTTTCATGCAATAAGAAACTGCAATAAGAAACCACCCATTGAGAGCAGCCTAAATAATTATGCTAATTTTAGAGGCTACCGTGAACACTAGCTTAGAGGCTGTAACCTCCGAATACTACGGATGCCTAGTAGCTCTGTTGAGTCGCTCTGTCGTCGGAGCCAGTTTTGCCTTGGGTCATGACCTAACCCACGCGCGCCGCGTGCGGTAGGAGTCGAGGGGATTAGATGGCAGCCCCCAGTCCTCGTCGTCGTCCATGTTCTGGTAGCCTTCGCCGCCGCCGGTGACGACCTCATCTGTGTCCTTCTCCCCCGGATGATCCGCCCGCTTGTGGCCGTGGCTATGGCTA
Source organism: Ampelocalamus luodianensis (assembly GCA_036346255.1). Lineage (NCBI taxonomy): Eukaryota > Viridiplantae > Streptophyta > Magnoliopsida > Poales > Poaceae > Ampelocalamus > Ampelocalamus luodianensis. The sequence continues at coordinate 1,811,921 of CM070626.1, forward strand.
TGGCTGTTGCGAATGCGGACGCCGTCCATCTCCGCCTCCATCGACCACCGCCGCAGTCGCAAAGGAAGTTTGAGGAGGTTTTAGTGAGGACTGAGGAATGAGGCCGATTCACTGAAAGGTGGCAACGGAATGCATGAACTGGGCTCTCGGACGGAACGAATGGACCAAAAGTCTATATGTTTGGGTCTAAAGCATGGGCCTATTGGGCCGAAGCTATCCACCTCTGCCAGACCGAAATTGGTGTATCGAAAGCCCACCCAAGCCATTCGTGATGTCTCTCTTGATGCGTAATGGGCCTTTTGGGCTGGCATTGGTGAAGTTCAAAATTTTCTAGTGCTACGTTTGTCACTTTTTCGTTCTTGCTACGTACAATCACGGTGACGTACTCGGTTTAACGTCAGCTGAGACTGTGCTTTCAACACGGAGTCCATGGTGTCGAGAAGGTGTCGCCGACAGTTGGCCAATCACCATCATCTGCGATCCTGTTGTCGAGAAGGTGTACTACAGTCTACAGGTACGTGACCAACGCCAATTTTTTTTTAAGTACCACGAACATGTGTGGGTGTATTTTTAACACACTTCTAATCTAGAACGGAACTAAATCACACAGAGCACGGGCACATACTTTGACCACTGAACGCACTCACACATGCGTGTACTGTTCCTAATCACCAAAACGGCTTACGTCAGGCGCCTTAGATCGATCCCAGACCGACCGCTCACTTACCTGCGAGCAAACCAACTGAGCTACGCTCAGTCCTCTGACCAACGCCACCTTGTTCCTCTGTTTCGCGACAGCTCGTCGTCAGGGTCATCCGGCCAAGGGAGCAGATATCGGTGAAGCGGACCAACGCCACCTTGTTCCTCTGAAAGTGGTTGAGAGACTACGAACTATATATATATATATATATATATATATATATATATATATATATATATATATATATATATATATATAAGCATTTTCTACTCTCAGGAGTAGTTCTCCATATTAGTATCTCACAGCGTAGGAGTATTTTGCGTGTAGAGTATGTATGTGTAGTATATGAGTATATAAGACTATATAGGTGGTATTTACACTTTTCAGAGGTGGTATGTATAATTTTTTAGACATACTTCTTTTTATGTGTGAATATGAAGGTATTTACAAAATATGCTAAAAACTATGAACATTTTTGCAAATTTTTCGTATGGTTAACATTAGAGTATCTTATAATTAGTTTATAAGTATACCCAAAGTGATGATGGAGTAAGTCAAGTTTTTTAGATGGTATATCAGAGGTGAGAGTAACTACTCCCGGGAGTAGAAAGTATTTTTTTCTATATATACTCTCTCTCTATATATATATATACCTGTTTCGTACTCCTGGGAGTATGTACTCCCACTTCCAATATACCACCTTAACACACATATTATACTTCTTTATAATTTTCAGTATACTTATATACCAATTATAAGATACTCCAATACGATTTGATTGAAAAATATTCATTGGAGCCCTTTGTTTTTTTGATATATACTCCTTTTCATATATAATAGAAGTATATACACAAATTTTGCTATAAAAGTGGAATTTAATGAAATTTTTCATGGAACTCACTTTAGAGTATCTTATAATCATTATTGGAGTATACTCAAATAGATAAAAAGGTATCATCAAATCGATTTAAGTGGTATATGAGATATGAGATGCATTACTCAGAGTACCATACCATTTTTCTATATATATATATATATATATATATATATATATATATATATATATATATATATATATATATATATATATATATATATATATATATATATATATGAAGTCGATTTTAAAGCACAAGCATATTTGCTTAGATATTTTATAGAAAAGTCATCACGACGGTTATGAGTTAATAGCCGTCTGTGATGACCTATGTTATTCGATCTATAAATTTAAACGGCTCACAAAATCGTCTATAATGATGTTTTTGAACCGTCTGTAAAGAACTTTAGTGTAGTAGTGGTCATAGATCCGGCAAAACAAAATTACGCCCATGTATGCATGGGACCCAGGGGGTAGCAAGCGGCCAATCCGTGTATGCACAGCATTGGACTATTAGAGTAGAGAGAGGTTGTGCAGGGTACGTAGCAATGTAGCATCACATGCCCCATGAATTGAGGCCTGTCTGCTGCAATAAGGCAGGGCGCGCGGGCGGGGCAACATCACGGTGCGTGGATAAACTAACAAACTGACATGAGTTGTGTTTTTGTCAAGGTAAACTCAAAAGGATCAGTTAGCCCTCCGATGGAAAATAAGGAGTACTTGTACTCATCCTAAAATCTATCTCTTAACACCTAATTTTCAGCAACTGAAAAAAGGGGATTATGGACTTAGGTCTGGCCCAACCACACTTCAATCGCTACAGAACCCTACATCCTCTCTCTTTGTTACTATAGATAACATCAGTCGCCATCCTCTTGTCATTCCGTGAACAAAAGAAACAAGGGAAAAACACCACTTCCATACCCATTGCCATATCTCCTCAATCGATCTATCGATCACCACCATGGTCGTGCCCCAAATAGCAAATAACGACCGAGGGCAGCAGCGGAAGCACTCCTGTGCACGAGCACGAGCACGAGAAGCGTACGCATATATATATATTTTTTCCGATGGGCCGGATGGAAGATTCCCGGGCCAAATTACATTGCAGCCTCAAACGGCCGTGCTAAGGTAGCACCGATATGTTACACACAAAAGGCTAAAAAGCTGAAACACAATCGACAGCCTTCCATGAGAAGATTTCCTCCTTGATAGATGTGCATGTTTGTGTGCACCAGCGCGTGTTGGCACGGGTGATGCAGGTCGGGCGGTGGTTGTGCCGGTAGAGGGGCTGGTGCCTGGTGACTGCGATGCTATGAAGGCACGGAGCCAGCAGCGGTCGCACCGTGTTCCACTGACGGTAGTTTCAGAACTAAAGTATCTTATAGAATATTTTCCAGATTTATTACTCAAATGTGTCTATCATAGGAACAAAATATGGGGAAGAAGCTACTGTTCCGGGATCTTTAAATTTTGTTGTGGAGATTGAAAATGAAAATCATACCAAGTAAACGCATGAAGGGAACACATGTGGCTGCTGGTTAACAGACGAAGGAAATTTTGTTGTGTCGTCGATGATCTTGATTTTACTAGCCAATGAATCTGTATTGTTCTATTTGCTTTCACAACTTGTTCTTTCAGGTCACAGAAGAACTGGATGTTTTGAGGGCAAACTGGATGTGTCGCGAAGTGCTGCGGCTTAGAGCGCGGGGTGCGTGTTGCTCGAGTGGTTGATCTTGGATATGGCGCTCTCCAGGAAATCGATGATGCCATTGCCAAGGGGTGGCTGTTGTCAATGTATTGCTATGGCCTTCGGCCAACTGAATTCTTTTTGTTTCATGTGTGAAATTGTATATATAAGATACAATGTTTTAGCTGTTCCGCAGCCGCAACAAAATGAGGCCTTTTGATTAATTCTGACGAAAAAAAACACACTCCCATAAGCAAATATGAGCTTCATCACAAATACCATTGTAATTTGTGGCAAAAACATCAAATACTGCTTTGTCCCTTTTATTTGCAGCAATAGAGCTCATTACCTCTGACAACAATTTTGTTATTGTGAAATAAAATTTCATTCACAAGAAAAGATAATTGTGATCACGTTGTTGCCCCAATAGATGTGCATTGTGATGACAAAGTCATCACTTTTTCAAAACGTAATTGTGGCGATTTAGCTATCACTATTTTTTTGGGGTAAATAGTGGGAAATATATTGTCACTAAAAGTATCATTGATGCCGAGAATTTGTCACTAATATAAACCTATTTGTGACCATGCTAGTCGTCTCAAATGTATATATCAATAGTGATTAATAGTGTTGTTAGCGACTCGAGTATTAGTGACGACAAGAAATCTGGTCACAAACATTATTTCGTGACGAAAATTTTAGCAACATAAAACTTATTTCCCTTCTAGTGGCTGGTGGATAAGAAAAAGGCTCTTGGATGCATGCTACGTTTAAAAAATTCGAAGTTACGCCCTTTATTAGCACGTAGATTTCAATTAGAATACTATGTGTTATTTTCTTGGAAAGAAACTATGTTCTTATTTGTTTGCTATGGAAAAAGAACAGTTAAGCAAGGATGTCTCATCTCATGTTTCCTTAATGCCGTGCAATGCAACTAGGCTTGTTCATGGTGGTCTGACGCAAATTTTTCGTTCTTGGGCTAGGATTTTTGCCCCGAAGGCTTGTCCCAAAGCCCAAAAGGCCCGGTGATGGCATTAAAAATAATTAACAATAATTTTATTTTATTTTTGAAATGAATTAAATATTAATTTTTATTCTAAAAAATAAAAATATTATTATTTTGGGCCGGACCGGGCTTTTCTAAGCCCGGCTGCGGTTTGAACAAGTAACCGGTTTTATTGATCCTAGTCCTTGCATTGTTGCAGACTTTTATTGGTCGACCAGGGAGTACCAACTGCACCAAACTCCATCATGCATGCGTGAATAAAATACTAAGGCGGTGGTGCATGGTGGAGCCGAATGCGAACTATATACTCGTACAGTCGTACTACAGGTAGTTACTGTGTTAATTATACACTGATTAGTACAAGCTAGTGACGATATCTGTCAACTGTGACGACTCCTCTGCGTAACGTCAAAACACGTGTCGCTTGATGCATGCTTCCATGAACGATTCAACCCAAAATACCTCCCAGAACCGGCCGGCCGTTGTTGAGACCCATCACGTAAGACGGACGGCCGGTCGGGCGTGGTAAAGACGTAGCAGCGGCTGCTCGTTTTTCTGACGACCGAGAGTAGGCTGGGGACGGGACGCGGATGGTGCTGCGTGTCCACTTGGAATTGCAATGCAGCCTCAGACTCAGAGAGTGAGAGCGCGCCTGCTCTCCCACGCACAGGCAAAAGATGGGAGATCAGGTAGTCGGTAGCGAGATCTGAGCGTAGCTCGGTTGGCGAGGAGGACGTCGGCCGCTCGTCGCGTTCGGCGTAGTTTGGCGTGCGTACTTATTAGAGGACTGAGTGAAGCTCGGTTGAAATGAGTGGCCGTCGAGCCCTCTGCCCGCCTGTATGCGACTTCATTTGGCACACGCGCGTGCTCATTTCTTCTTTAAGGCAAGCCAGCGAAACTGGCCACAGAAAAAGTAGTCCGTAGCCATTGCGTTGATTTGCGTACGTTAATAGGACGGAACTATTACTTTGGCATCTGAAGTTAATTTGGTCGTCCCTGCATATGGTGAGAGAGGTACGTACACGCGGAGCCGGCTGATATCCGCAGTGCGCGGGGGCACGGTCGGTGTGGGTTCGGCATATGCCTGCCTGTCCCTGTGTGCCCGTGCTGGCTTGCCCACAGACGGACGTACCACCGCGCGCATCGTTCAAACTCCGGCTGGTATGGTCGGTGGAGACGTGGAGTGTGGTGGTGGACTGGTGGCTAGTGGAATTGTAACTGCGGGAGTGCGGTTTGGGTTGTACAATGAAGTTCCGATCGAAGATTAGGCTCTGGTCCTACTGAAATCTGGTGTAGACTATAGAGGGGTCCCGAGCATAGTAGCACTGCAATTATTCAGTTTTGTGAGGTCCCCAGCAACACGTGTTTTGTGACTACATAACGGTTTTTCACCATTTGTTAATGAGCAACATTAGAGTTCATCATTGTAAAGTCGTCACTACTAAGGTGTCCTGTGACGTCATAACGTGTAGTCGCTATTTTCAATGAAGTAGTGACAACACGATAACTTATTCTGTAGATTTGTCCATCTTGTAATATCTTGTAGCGATTTAATATTTTGTCACTAATAATCGACAAAGCATCGAGGAAAAAAAATACTCAGTATAAATCTGGTTAATAGTGACAAATCGGACTTTCATCACTATGTTTCGTGCGCGTGCAAAAGATATCTTGCCGGCACTAATTTATCTGTTTCTTTATCGTTTTTTGTGAAGATCATGAGCATATATACTTGTAATATTCTTATACCCTCAACATGATCATGTGCTACCGACCATGCTAGCGTGACGCTGAACATCCATAGGTGACTCCCAAAATCTCGGTCATATCACGCGTCAGAGATATGATCTCGATCCACAGCGTCCAAAACGCGTGCAATGGTCATTGGAATCACCTAAAGCTAGAGACATGCACCGAATCGAATCAAAATTAAGAAACAGCTAGGTTGAAACGTCCGGTTATCGACTTACTTATCGCCATGGATTATTCTAATTAGCTCCTGCTGATCATACGAGTCGTCGACCACGACAGGTTGACAGATGGACCACTCGAGTCGCCCACGGGTGCACGTACGTGAAAGCTACGCCTTACACAACTGCAGAACGACATGGGCGATCGCGAGGTGGTGGCGCTGCATTTGGCCGCCACAATCCGGACTCCTGTCTTGTGCCAACGCGCGGGGCCGGATCGCCAAACGCGCGCAGCTAGTTAGGCACCTGGAGAAGATGGATTTGGTCGCGGGTTGGACCGACCGAGAGTCGGAGAGGTGGTGCGCCGTGGCGGGCGCGCGTCCGTGCACGCGCGCGGACAGTGCGTGTGACGGAAACGCGCGGCGGGCCCGGGCGGGTTCTGACGGGCGGCGACGGTCCGTCCGAATGTCCGATCGGAGGACGACGCGAGGCTTGGTGAGGATGGACGCCGATTACTCTTAGTCACGTCCGGATCGGATCAGATACCTGATTTGATTTAACCGCACGACTTGGTGTCCGTTCGTTTTAGCTAGCTACCTGCCACCGCCGTGCCTATGTTTTCTAGCTAGGCTGTAACGCGCTGTTCCGTCTAGTCTCAGTGTGGTGCTATTCATGGTTTGGCCACAACATGCCGATGTACGTTGTTCCTTGGTTGGATCGGCAACGAGGAGGAGGATTCCGGTACGATGCTTGCAGCATGCTTGGACGAGTGTGTTTGGTTGGTGTATGGGGTTAACCCGTTTGAGTATATGCAAGTTTCACGGTGTTTGGTTGTGCAGTCGGTGGGTGAGCCTAACCGGTGATGCATGATTCCTCTCGGGCTTGGCGAAAGAAGCGCTTCGGTCGAGCTTCGCTCCTCAGCCAAGCTTAGCTCACGCAGATACTGGCCAAGTGCGTGGATTCCGCTCACCAGTCACCACCCGCGCCGTGCCCCGCTCGAGTCGTGCCCGCTCGCACCGCTTCGAACCACGATACCATCGCCGCCGCGAGGAGCTTCTTCCCCGTCGTCGGCTGTGCCCCCGTCTCGCCGCTCTAGACCATTTCTTGCACTTTTGAGTGCGTCATATCGTGTTTTGGCCCAAGCCGCCGCCCAACTGCCCCTATTTTCTTCCTCTGTTCTTTCTCTCTTTGTCCCACTGACCACTGGAGCCCACCTGTCATTCTCCTTTCTTCTTCCTCTCTTTGTCCAACTCAAACATGGGTATTCTCACCACTCACTAGAAGAGGTGAGCACACTCCGCCAGATGCAGGTAACCAAACAATATCTCAGTATAGTCTGTCCCAACAGAAACAGACAACCAAACAATCTACCATTGCATCCACTCAGGTTAGCTAGATTTAGCCTGGATGATACATACGGACCAAGCTAGAGATATGCATGCAACAAAACACACTCTTAGTGTTCTCATCTGGGTCCTGGCCCTGCAATTTCTCTCCATGCTACTAGTTAGTAATAGAGCATATATACTCTCCAAAGGACACAATTCATGCGTCGGGTACTGGGTGTGTGGTGAAAATGAAATCCTACGACTGGTGAAGGGCTGCGTAGCAAAGGAACATGAAGAATATCTACGGATGGAGATTCGATCGTTGCATGCGACTGCTCGAATCAACATGGCAAGGAAAAACTAGAGATCACACCAAATGATCCACCGATCTTACAGTTATAGCATTTGGCTCACTCGCTCACGCTATTGATCCTAGAGAGGGATCGATCGCTCGTTCGAGCGCCGTGTAACTACCAACGGTCGTGGTGGGGCCCAGTGGCGCCATGGGAGGGCCACGTGGTGCCGGACCCACCGGGCTATTGGCGGTATCCGGCTATCCGCAACGTGGTGGGGCCCGCGCACACCCACTGCTCTCCCCCTCGGGGGTGGCCCACTCCCACGCTCCCCTACGTGCCACCTCGTACGACTCCACTGTGGCTCCTGGGATCCGGGCGGGGCCCGCGCACCCCCCAAAAATGCCAGATTTGGCTCCGTCCCGTGCATCATCATCATACACTCAGCGTCCTTCACTGTTCCCACGTCGCTGCCACATGTTCAAGCCATACCCTCTATAGTACTACTACACAGTTCCAAAAGGAATTGTACTAACCTAGTTCTAAAAAAAGAATTACTCACTCTCTCTACATTTGTTCAATTTGTCCGTCTATACGATATTCGGCTGATTTTTTAACCCAAAATAGTTAAATTTTATTTCATTTACAACTTCATTATACACAAATTACAGTAAATTATTTATATAATTTTTGTTCTTGATCACTGTAATTATTCTCGAAAGTCTTAATAACTTATATTTCCATCACACGATTCAAAATCTAACATATACTTTGAAAGGTTGAGTAAAAATAAAGACAAAAAATAAAATTATATACCAATAAAATACAGTAATATGGTGAACCCGCTATGTTCCAAGAAAAAATCATAATAAATTTGGACTTAATTCATCAGATGAGAATAAGTGTAAATCTCAAAGCCTATCAGACGAATGAAAATTCGACTATTTTGACAAAAGAAAACAGTAGAATGTTATTTCACAAAACCAAAAAAACAAAAACAACAAAATTAACGTGACACAGTACAGTTATTCTTGGCCGTTTAAAATCCAACCAGCACGTACAAATCACATGTTAATAATTTAAGCATGCATGACACTACAGAATCTGTGGAATGTGCTAGATCGATCGATATTCGATGCTCTCTCTCTCCAATCTAACACCCCACAGCCGCGTGACCGGTAGCGATTGCTATGATACGGACGTTACGGTTTGCATCCAAACTCTGAAGCTCCTGTACGTGTTCCATGGAGAACATTTGTTTAATTTATTCGCCTATACAAGATTCGATTGTTTTCTTAACACAAGTCAGTTAAATTTTATTTCATTTATAATTTTATTATACATAAATTATAGTAAATTATTTATATAATTCTTGTTCTTGATCACTGTAATTATTCTTGAAAGTCTTAATAACTCATATTTCTATCACACGATTCAAATCTAACATATACTTTGAGATGTTGAGTAAAAATAAAGATAGAAAATAAATAAAATTATATACCAACAAAATACGGTATCTGATGAACCGTTATGTTTGAAGAAAAATCATAATAAATTTGGACTCAATTCATCAAATGAGAAGAATGTAAATCTTAAAGCATATCGGACACATGAAAATTTGACTATTTTAACAAAAGGAAAAAAGTAGAATGTTGTTTGACAAAACCGAAAAAACAAAGACAACAAAATTAACGTGACACAGTACAGTTATTCTTGGCCGTTTAAAATCCAACCAGCACGTACAAATCACATGTTAATAATTTAAGCATGCATGACACTACAGATGCTGTGGAATGTGCTGGATCGATCGACATTCGATGCTCTCTCTCCAATCTAGCACCCCGCAGCCGCACCGCTGGTAGCGATTGCTATGATACGGACGTTACGGTTTGCATCCAAACTCTGAAGCTCCTGTACGTGTTCCATGGAGAAAGACCTGACGAAGGAAAGAATCAGTCGACGTCTATTACTCGGACACGGCCATGTATGTTGTGAGCAATACAGGACAAAAGTATACGATCGAGCTGAGATTCTTCACCCCCTTCACTCTCGAGTCTCGAGCCAAGTTTGAGCTTCTCCAGCTTCAGAATGTAGAAATAATTAACCATGACAAATCAGTGTCGGTATCAATATTCTCCAACACTTTGTTATTCATGAAGCTGCTGAATTCACAGAGAGCTAGGTGCATCTATCGGATAGGCCGATAGCACAATGTTTTTTTCGACGCTTTTGGGCTTTCGATCGTCAGCATTAACCAGAGTACCACTACTACCTCTGCACGACTGCATGAGAAGTGAGAACGCATGCCGGAGTCAATCGCGCAAGACTCGACGAGAAGCTGCCCGACCTTTCTCTACTTGTTCTGTGGCCCCGCCCCATGTTTAAGTTAGAAAGTGGCAAGGGCAAAGACGACGCGATAAAAAGGCTTGAAAACTTATTGCGTCATCTGCTTCCTTTTCCGATGGAAGGAAGAATCATCCGATCGTGTCGGCCCAATCCCACTTCGGCACCTCGCGCTCGCTCAGGAAACGTCAGTTTGACGCGCTGGTCGTCGACTCGTCGCCGTCGCCGTCGCCCTCCTTGATGCTCGCTTTTGCCCATCCCATGGAATCACCCGGATTCCAACCAAAACTGGCAACCAGTGGTCGTCCACGCAAAAGTGCAGACGAACGGAAAGAAGCTTTACGAAAGAACCGTCCATAGACTCCGTACTCTGACGCGCGTCTGATTCGACGCGTACCGGTTGTAGTCCTAACGACGCATCCACCATCCAAGAAATTGATGTGGTAATAGGAATGTAGGGTGGTTTTAGAGCTCTAGGAGAAACGCAGATGCCTATTCGCCTTTGAACATGCAAAATTGCAAATAGGATACTTTAAGATTTGGACTGTCCGATAAAAATTCAACGCTTCAGATCGATCGCTGTGATGTTACCGCCATTAATTGTCGATATTATGGTTATATATATATATATATATATATATATATATATATATATATACCCGTTTCGTACTCCTGGGAGTACATACTCCCACTTCGAATATACTACTTAAACAAATATATTATATTCTTTATTATTTTCAGTATATTTAAATACCAATTATAAAATACTCCAATGCGATTTGATTGAAAAATTTTCATTAGAGCCCTTCATTTTTGCTATATACCCTTTTCATATATAAAAGAAGTATATACACAAATTTAGTTATAAAAGGTGGACTGTAATGATTTTTTTTTATGGAACTCACTTTGGGGTATCTTATAATCATTATTGGAGTGTTCTCAAATTGATAAAGATGTATCATCATATGATTTAAGTGGTATATGAAAAGTGAGAGTACATACTCTCAGGAGTACAATACCACTTTTCTATACACACACACACACACACACCCAAAAAAATACGCCTGAGCGTAGAATTCTACGCTTAGGCTAGCCCACCGCGCGTCGACCGAGCCGCCCTTACAGAGCACTAAACAAGCCATTTGGCTCACTAATCCATGATACCTATGTGTGATGTCACGTGTCTAGTGCACATCATGACGAGGTTGAAAGTAATTATGATAGCAATTTTACTACTGCACGTATCATCGCGTTTATATATTTTTTACGATTGTTTCATACGTGCATGGCTAGATGTGCCAGTAAACTACATGTGGAGTAAACGTACAGAGATATTTTTATTTACGTGACTTATATCGTTTTGTTACCCTCGTCATGACCAAACTACTAGAGAAAATCATTCGTGAATTGGATCTTCCAATCAAAAGTCATTACGAAAACAATAAAAGAAATATTCGTGTATAAAACAAGTAACCAGTTGTTTGTTAGTTGGTTGTCTACTTGTATGTACTAGTTGGCTAAGATGACAATAAAGTCATGTGGAGGTTGTAGTAAATCTTTATGTAACAGAGCAGCAAAGTCACATGGAGGTTTTAGTAAATCCTTTATGCAACAGAGCAGTAAAATCATGTGGAGGTTACAATAAATCTTTTTGTAACAGAGCAGTAAAGTCATGTGAAGGTTGTAGTAAATCTTTATGTAACAGAGCAGCAAAGTCACATAGAGGTTTTAGTAAATCCTTTATGCAACAGAGCAGTAAAGTCATGTGGAGGTTACAATAAATTTTTTTGTAACAGAGTAGTAAAATCACGTGGAGGCGGTAGTAAATCTCTTTTAGTGATGCAAAAAAGCTTTATTTGCGAGAGTTATATCATTATGTTACTCTCGTCGTCACCAAACTACTGGTGAAAACCGTTCGTAAATCGGAGCTTCCAATCAAAAGTTATTTTCAAAAACAAGAAAAGAAATATTCATATACAAAATAAGGAACTGATTGTTTGGTAGTTAGTTGTCTACTTGTACTAGTTGGCCAAGGTGGTAGTAAAGTCATGTGGAGGCGGTAGTAAATCTCTTTTAGAGATGCAGTAAATCTTTTTAGTAAATGCACAGAAAAGTTTCTATTTGTGAGAATTATATCATTCTATTATCCTCGTCGTCAATAAGCTACCATTGAAAACCGTTCATGAATCGGAGCTTCCAATCAAAAGTTATTATAAAAATAAGAAAAGAAACATTTGTGTGCAAAATAAGTAACCGATTGTTTCCTAGTTGGTTGTCTACTTGTCTGTACTAGTTGGCTAAGACGGCGATAAAGTCATCTGGAGATTACAGTAAATCTTTTTGTAACAGTGCAGTAAAGTCACATGGAGGTTTTAGTAAATCTTTTTTTGTAACAGAGTAGTAAAGTTATATGGAGGTTACAGTAAATCTTTTTGTAATAGAGAAGTAAAGTCATGTGGAAGCGGTATTAAATATCTTTTAGCGATTTAGTAAATCTTTTTTAGTAGCGCACAACACAAAGATGTTTTTATTTGTGAGACTTATATCATTATGTTACCCTCATTGTCACCATGCTACAGGTGAATACTATCAGTGGATCGGAGTTTCCAATCAAAAGTTATTTCTAAAACAAGATGAAAACATATTCACATACAAAACAAGATTGTTTCCTAGTTAGGTTATCTAATAAATGCACTAGTTAGCAAAGATGTGATAAAGTCATGTGGATAGGGTAGTAAATCTCTTTTAGTAATGTAGTAAATCTTTTTAGTAAATACACATAGTGTTTTTTTGCAAGACCTATATCATGTTGTTACCCTAAATGCGTCATCAAGCTATCGGTAAAAAGCTGTTCATGGATCGAGCTTCCAATCAAAAGTTATTGCTAAAACAAGATAAAAACACATTCACGTACAAAACAAGGAACCGATTGTTTCCTAGTTGGTTGTCTACTTATATGTACTAGTTGGCAAAGATTGCAATAAAACCATGTGGAGGCGGCAGTAAATCTCTTTGAGCGACGCGGTATTTTTTTTTAGTAAACGCACAAAGAGCTTTTATTTACGTGACTTATATCATTATGTTACCCCTGTCGTCACCAAGCTACTGGTGTAAACCGTTCATGAATCGGAGCTTCCAATCAAAAGTTATTTGTAAAAACAAGATAAAAAATATTTATGTACAAAACAAAGAACTAATTGTTTGCTAGTTAGTTGTCTACTTATGTATACAAGTTGGCTAAGGTGGTAGTAAATTCATGTGGAGATTATAGTAAATATTTTTTTTAAATAAATGCACATAGAGGTTTTATTTGCGAGACTTATATCGTTCTGTTACCCTCATCGTTACTAAGCTATCAGTGAAAACCGTTTGTGAATCAGAGCTTCCAATCAAAAGTTATTGCGAAAATAACAAAAGAAACAATCATATACAAAACTAGTAACCGATTGTTTGTTAGTTGGTTGTCTACTTGTCTGTACAAGTTGATAACATTTACTTCTATTTGAAAATGACATTACTGGTATACCCATTGAAAAACATGAATTTGTTCGACGTAGCAGCCTCTCACTTGGCCTGCTATCAAACCCGGAGTAGAAGGATCCCGAATTCTCTGTGTTTCTCACATTAGTCTAGGAACAACTAGTGTACATAGTTAAACAAAAATGATAACAAGTCTATATCACGTGTTTTATTCATATTATCATAGTTTTATTACAAAATGGCACGAGCCCAAATAAAAGTATAGCGAAAACATAAAGTAGTAGTAGGCCACACAATATGCCACATGCAATCGTTTAGGACGCAACCTAGTTGTTCAAGTCCTCGCCAACAATGTAGTACTCCTCCTCTGATCAACAATTTACTAAGCAATGTGAGTACGAAACGTACTCCGTAAGTTATACCCAATAACATATTATAATGCAGGCAAGAATTTATCAAAAGAATGTTTATAGGGTTGAATTGGCATAAAGCAATGTTTTTCTTTTTAAATATTTGTAATAAGTTTCAAAGCAGTTATTTTATAACCAAAGTTCATTTTCTAAATTTTCAAGTTTTATAGTAGGATAACTTCCATACAAAATCTGGTGAAGGATACGCTCCTATCATATGGCTAATTGCTCAATTTTCCAAGGATTAACCATCCTAAAACATCTGTGTTAAAATCATTTTTAAATCAAAACCAAGTCTAATCCACGAAAAGCTTTGTTCCGCATGTCTATGACCGTGGACACGGCTATTCGAATAGTTTTACACTCTGCAGGGGGTGTACAACTTTATCCACAAGAGATAATCATCTTAAATTGTCGGCCATGACACGCTTACCCCTCCACGCTAGAGATCTAATTGCAGAGAACTATTGTTCTTGCCTCTTTGCTTCTTCTATTCTTTTTCTTTTTTCCAGTTTTTTCTTCTTGTAGTTCCTACATGCTCTGTCCCGTACTTTGTTGAATCTAAGAATGATGTCAATTTGCCTGATTTTTCTGTTGTTTTAGAGAATCAGAGAACTTTTCTGTGAAGGGAAGTTTGAGTAGGATTTTAGTTGTCAATTATGAACCGAGAATGACATGCACTTGCTTCCAATTTTGTTGTGCTCCATGGAGAAGAGCGATTTTTTCCCTCAATTTTTTTGCAAACTATTTTGGATTTGAATTGATGAACTTAACAAGTCCAGAATGAACAAAATGGTTGTTGCTTGTCCATGATGAATTTAACAAGTCCAGAATGAACAAAATGGTTGTTGCTTGTCAAGAATGAAAAACAATACTTGCTGCTACTCGAGAATGAATATCTGTGTTGGATGACAATTAGAAGATCCTAGGGCAAATAGCAATAAGAAGCACCTAGGGCAAATAGCAATAAGAAGGAGGACACACCTGATTGGTTTTACATGGATGGAACACTAGCAACAATATCAGGTTGCTGACACAAGCTTGCTAACGCAGGAACTTTGACAAGAAAATCGAGAAGAAATGTCAGTTTGAGAAGTAACAAGCCTTCAAAGGCTCCAAATTAGACCTAATACATTGATGCTATCTAGCATATAATTCTGTCACTCAATCATCAAGTATTCCAATGAGTGGAGGAGGCGAGGGTGCCTGGAGTAGTTGAGGGAGCTCGGAGATACTCGATGAGGCTCATATCTCAAAACATTACTTCGTATATACCAAATATGGGAGGCAGTGGTGGATGTACAATTGAAGTCCCGAAGATAATTGATTTACAAATATTAGCAAATCAACTGCCAGACCAATTTAGTGATTTGAAGAGCATGATCAAGTTGCATTTGCTTGCAAGCAATGCACCGGAGAGGGTTGAAATACCAATGAAGGTATCTCTAATCCTGTCCAGAGGTCTCAGAATAAAAGGACGAGAACTCCGGCCCCTCGAATCCCAAGTAATCGGAGACGCTTGGTGAAAAAAGGATAAGAATGACTTGACACAGCCGATCACCAAAGTTCCCTAGAACCAGAAGGGGAGCTAGTTGAGACCTGGCACCGGTATGGAACCTTCAGGAAAGATGTTTTTAACGAGCTAAGGTTTTTAACGAGACAATTCATACAGCACAACAGAACATGTTTCATGTACTCTTTCTCCAAATTTTTTCCACTGGGTTTTGTGGAGTTTTAACGAGACATGGACATAAAGGATGAGTACCCAAGGGGGAGTGTTAAGAAACCGGGCCCAGGACCAGAAGTCCTGGCCCAAGATGGGCTCCTCATCCCAAACCCTAGTAGGGTCGTAGCCTATAAAGAGGGGGTACTAGTCATTGTAAAGGCTGATCGCTTGATGAAGGAATAAAGAGAAGCAAAAAGTCCATCTACATCTTTGTGTTCAATTTATTATTCTGTTCTTGTGTTCTTATATTGTTGTTACGATTCTGAGTTTGTCTACGAGGTAATCGCTCGGATTGGACTCGCCAGCAACGGTTCCTCAGCACTATGAAGCGTTTTTGCAAAAACATCCAGAAGGCATTTCACTCGTTGGTAATTTTAGTCTCTTGGTTCATTTGGAAGGAAAGGAATGCACATGTATTCCAAGCGGAGAGGAGATCTGCAGCAAACTTGTTATGGACGATCAAGGAGGAGCTGCGGTCGTGGCGTGCCGCGGGCTTCTTTAACGAGAAGTCGGATTTGTAGCGTTGAGTGAGTCTTTTGCCTGAAGCTGTTTAGGCGGCTGTTTAGGCAAATTTGTGTTAGAGGCGGTCCATTTGGGCAAATCCTTAGTTGACAGTCTTTCTGTCGGCCAACTTTGTAGTTTGTTTTGCTCTCCCATTCTTAATGAAATTCGATCGGTCATCTTGGCCGGCCCAGCCAAAAATAATGATGACCAAAACGTCATTAAATTAGCTGCCCATGCTTATGTTATTAATGCAACAAATTGAAAGGTGGTGACTGGTAGGAGTATATACATGCACACATTGATTTTGGACTGTGACGGACCGATGACATAACATTAACTATTTTGCTGTGATAGCGCTTACAGTATCTTTGTCAGGTATCTAAATACCGTTCATTTTATTATTAGACTGGAGGTCCAATCTTAGTACTTTGGTCAATATGAATTCCCAGAAGACAAACTAATTAAGGATTTGTTTAATATGCAAGAATTTCATAAAGAACGTACAATTCACACAGAATTTCTAGCTTACAAAAGAGACATAAAAGAGTTGGACACGTTCCTAGGCTTGCGTTTCTAGTTGCAATAACCCCAGAAAAAACCCAAAGGGGGAAAAGAAGAAGAAAGCTAGGCCTATAGTTGAAACATGTACAAATCCTACAGCAATTTGGGTACTCGTATCTTAGTACTAGGAGGACTATGCAAGTCCTGCATCATTATGGCTTTAAAACTCATGTAACTCTCATGCATGGTGATCTTACATACTCAGCTAACTAAATCCACTTGGGGTAGGTAGGCAGTTGAAAAGTTAGGTTGTAATCCGGGTTAGTCTGACGCAGGTAGGTACGAACCTTTGGCGCCAAGTTTCAGACGCTCAACTTTTCGCTGATCTCTCACAGAAGCATAACCACTTATCCCAATCCACCTACTTCGTTGTCAGTCCCGGAGGAGATATCGTACAGGCAGAAAAAAATAGGGGCTTTACGTGTGCTAAGCTCACATCAGGAGGTCATGGCCGAATAGACCATGACGTAAAAAGAAGGCACCGAAAAAGATGCGAGAACCTGATGGATGGATGTCAGAATCGAGTAGCATCAAAGCAAATTTGAGTTGTAAACGGGCTGGCAGATCGGTAGATTGAGAGCAAGTACGAAGACTCGATCAAAGAATTCAAAGAAAGGGATAACCCAAACCCCACAAGATTATGACGTCCTCTCGATCGACAGCAAAGCCTAGGACTGTTACTATTAGTCGGCATAAGTTAGTTTCAGGCTGGCAGATCGGTTCTCTGAATTCAGAAAAGGAGACTTACAGGGTTCATGGCGCTTGCAAATGGCTGTGCTTTCCTTTGTAGAATCGGATTCGCCATGGGAACAAGCCTATAAAGTACCAGTGCCTAGCTAGCTACACACCCTTGATGGCTTGATTCGAACACAATCAGGTCAACCAGGGAATAAAATGTTAACTTTTGCACTTGATGAAAGTATGATTAATTATCTAGTGAAATCAACGTATGATAGCAAATAGAGAGGAATATAGCATTTCTTGTTAATGCCCGACAGCCAAAATGAGGCTCTTCGCATTAGCCCTTCAGAGTGGACGAACAGGTTCTTTTTTTATTATTATTATTAAAGGGGTGTTTATCTCTCCTAATTTTAATTATTGAAATCAACAAACAGGCATCCCAGACATTCGAGCATGGATGGGGTGTGGCACACCGGCCCCACGCCAACTGAGCTAGCCTTGGTCCCCAAGCGAACAAACAGATTCTGTAATACAAAAAGGTAACTAGGTCTCCCAAAGTCACAAATGTAAGCTTCCCACTAAAATGGAGGTATTCACATATCTTTACCGGTGTCAAGAATTAATCTCGGTAGTCAGATTCCCAGTGACATGGAAAAAACGAACGGCTATGTTGATGGTAAATGAAAAGCTTCAAATGTCTACCCCACTTATCATAGGAATAACGAGTCATGTGATTTTTCGTTTTCTTTTCTTTGAGAGAGAATACACGAGGATACACACCACGTGCATAGCCCACTACTCATGTCGCACTAGTTTTTATGATCTAGCTCTGGCTCATTTTTCCCCCCTTCCAGTAAGATATGTTATGTATTTTGTACTAGAAAACCAACCTGTAGAAATTACCAATGCTACGGGCATAAGAATGATTCGTTACGCTATAGAGTATGTTAAACTTGTTTTTGTTTTTGCGAGGACAAAAACAAGGGAAAGCAAGAACTCCAATATTAACCGTTCAAATGAAAACAATAGTCCTAGCAATAAAGGGTGTGGAAGAGGGTGGTGCAAAATGGAATCGGAAAAATTAAGTTTTCTTAAAAAGTTGCGGTTTTTTTTGTGTGTGTGTGGTTGGTCTTCGTTTTCTAAATTCAATTCAATAACCAAAATTGCTACTTCTTATTCTTCTATTTATTCCCATCTGATGCATTCCTGTTATTTTAAAATCGGTCAGTGGTGAGGTGGGGGTGAAAAAGCAAATAGAGATTAAAAATATGCAAAATCAAATGTGGTCCTTCCTAGGGCCTGAGATTTCTCTGAATTATTTATCACCTATAAGATTTGAATAAATTCATTTGACAGAGAGCACAATTTGACAGGGCCTGTTCCATAGGCAACAGGATCTCTATCGCCAATTCAAAGCTGTCGATATTTTAATTGACAGATGTCTGGTTTTGTAAAAAAAAATCGATTATTTATTTATGTAATTAGTTTTAAAAAATATATTATTTTAAAAAAAAATGATAGAGAGAGGCAAGGTGGTTTTGTCCTCTCCGGCAAGGGCCAAGGCCTAGTACTTAACCCCTCCCCTCCTCCCAACCAAAACCTCTCACCTCCTCTCACCTCCTCCGTTTCGGCGCTAGGCATCTCCTCTTCCCCTCCTCCCAAAGCAAGAAGGCAACAACCGCACGAGCTATACTGCGGAGGCAAAAGAGCCGCGCGAGGCGATGAAGTACGTGCTGGTGACCGGCGGCGTGGTGAGCGGCCTCGGCAAGGGCGTAACGGCCAGCAGCATCGGCGTGGTGCTCAAGGCGTGCGGCCTCCACGTCACCTCCATTAAGATCGGTAACGCCCCCCCCCCCCCCCAACCCCCGCGCCGCCGCCGCCGCCCGTTTCTCTCCTTCCCCGCACTTGGCGCTAGCTGTTTCCTCTTTTTGGTCAAAATTGAAAACAACGTCCGTTTCTCGTTCGTAATGGTGGCCACGTGATCGCACAGGGCACGAACACCACGCTTCCCAGTACAGAGCCTGCACTTTTATTATAAGCCATTTCGTTTTGTTTAGTCTCTCCGTCCGTGTACGTGTATCTTTTTCTCCTTTGGTTAAACTAGCTTAGCTTAGCTAGGTTCTGTTCTTCCCTCGACATCACAAATCGGGCTCATTTGGCTGAGGAAAATGTACAAAAAAGCTTGTTCTTTTCAAAGAAAGATAGCACCATTCCATCGTAAATTCCTATGGAGGCCTGATTTGGATTCGTGATGGTCTCCTGGATCGATAAAGCTATAATCTTTTACCCTGTTGGACCCAAAGCTTCAATCTTTCTCCTATTTCAAGTCTCATGTGGCGCTTTTGGGCGCTTTCTTGCCTACATGTCGTGAATATTTTGTACATTTTACTAGTAGTTTCTTTCCTCCCTTTTCTTTCTCTGTTCGTAGTCCATCTCCGTCGTGTAGAAAGCTTTCTTTTCTGAAGGCTAGCTAGCGAAGTCGTTCCCTCCTCCTCTCTGTTAAAATAATCATTTCATGTTCCATTCTCTTTTGAATTGCGATTACTCGTCGTTGCTTTGACGAAGTGGGCATCTGATACTGTGCCAGTGTCACTGTCTTGGTTCCTTGAAACAGATGAACTTCTCAGGATGATTTTATACAGGGTAGTAATACAGGTCAAATTTGTCATCTCGTGCTCTGAAAATTTGTCTTGACTGAAAGTTTTGTCTCAGATCATCCTGGCCAAGTGCTGTGCACCTTTCTAGGGTCTCGTTCTTAACAAATTATTTTTTTCTTAGTCTTGTCACGTATATCAGCTTCCTACTTGTTTATTCGTTCTTTAGGTACTAAGTTTGTTTGTTGAGTTAGTGAAGGAGCTTATATGAAATAATTCGATTTTATTAGATGAGGATTGATCGCTCTTCTATTTTTTTTTATTTGTCACTCCTCGTGTGCAGATCCCTACCTCAACACCGATGCAGGAACCATGTCCCCATTCGAGCACGGTGAAGTGTTTGTTTTGGACGACGGTGGTGAGGTACTAGCTGCTTCATCATATCCTTTCGCTTGCCTCGTTGCATACATTTAGACATACTTGATACTTTCTGGTTTACAGTCACTACTCAATTGTACACTGTTGGTGATTTGATGCCATCATTTCTACTTGTATTATCAAGAAAGTGTAGAGAGTGCACCATAGGTTACAAAATGTCAAAATGCACGTCAGCACCTACACGATACTGCCACATATTCTCCTCTTTGCTTTACTTGATTATCATGGACTGCCAATCCGGCACTAGCAACACTTCATACACTTGTCCACTTTTTTTTTATAAGGAAATGGCCGTTGCCATTGTTGCATTAAAGAAGGACGAGTGGTGTCACAAACACAGTAGTTTTGCACCAAAAGAAAAAAGAAAGAAAGAAAGAAAGAAAGAAAAGAAAAGATATGAAACAGAGAGAAGACATGGCACGAAAGCCTTCACATTCGTCACAGAGGACCGACAAAAAAGGCACTGAAAAAACTGCAGATCATAAAGTAAGCAATGAACCAGAAGATAACGAAACCATGAAACCACAGGATAAAGCCCCTTCTCTTGCCCTCACTGAGCTGTCTCCAAAATTTGTGCCGTAGAATCCTGAGCTCCTCTACCCCCAATCCGGCTTCCCCTCGATTGTTCCTCCCTAGAGAGAAGGTTACATACAAGAGCCTGCAAGAACTAGATAGGAACACTCTGTGTACTGTGCGCACTCTGTGTACTGTGCGCACAACTGTGTGCTCACAATTGTGCTCACGCCGTCGCCAATTTACCGTGGCCTTTTTCTTTGCAAGGCTTGTCGGCGCGGACGCCCTTGGCAATCTTGGTGTCAAGTTTGTAGTAGTCGACTATTGATTCTGAGTCAATGCCGACCTCTGCCAGGTTGCTTTTTCTGGATGTAAAGGCATTTATGCACTGTCTGACAGCGTATACATTCTCAGTTGTGGATACAACAGACCACCAAGTGATCTTCCTGTTACCTTGGCTGGCCGGGCACAGCTGTTCCCCCGATCCCTGGCTTTGTCTGCCCCTTTAATCCTCCCTATGAGATGCATCTGGTATTGTAAATCCTCCCCCAGATTCCACAGCCTTGCATACCAGAGTTTGTTCGGAAAGACTTTTCAGTTGCGACTATGTACCATGTATCCTGGGCCTTGAAAAAACTGTTGGTCATGAGAGCACTTGTCCACTTGTTAAAAGGACAGTTTTCTTCTCTTCTTCGTTTTGGTATTCTTAAAACTGAGCTATATGTGATAGCTGCAAGTTTTCTTTCTTCGGTTAAATTGGACTTCATTTCGTTCTCTCCTTTTGTCAAAGGTGGACTTGGACCTTGGAAATTATGAACGGTTTCTGGACATCAAGTTGACTCGTGACAACAATATAACCACGGGAAAGATCTACCAGGTGATTGGAATAAACAGTCTGTCTAATTGCGCATAAGACTTTGAACATAACTTTCTATCTAGTCAAAAACTGTGGTTTATTCTTCACCTTGACATTTACAGATTGGGAATATTTGGTTATTTTCTTTTACCAATATGGTTGAGTGCTTGATTACCATAATTTTCCATGCAACCTACAAATCTTTTCCTATGCCACTTTATGTTTCCTCTTATGATCTCCTACAGTTCAATTATACATGGACAATCATCTGGGCCTCTAGTCTGCCACTCTTATCTGAAGCTATTGGTTTGTAGACACATATCTTATTGAGATTCAACCTGTCATAGGGTACAATTCCATTGGTACTTCCTCAAATTGGTGAAGAGGGAATATTTCTTATATTGAACAGCTGAATTTTGTGCATAATGAATTCATCAAAAAACATAAGTACATGATGTGAATTAAAATAGCTAAATGGGGGCCTAGGACTAGAAATGTAGTTTAAATGCCAAGGGCCAGCTGTTGGCTATTATGCAACTGTCGGAATTTAGGACCACTGGAGAATATGCTATACCTTGGATATGATATTCTGGTTATTATACATAGCGTTGATAACTAAAAAGAAATTAAATTTTACTTGTTGGTTTAATCATTTAACAGTAAATAACCTCTCTTCTAATGCTGAAACTGCAGTCTGTTATCAACAAAGAACGAAGGGGAGACTACTTGGGAAAAACTGTTCAGGTGCGGATTGGTAATTAGGATGAAGTTTTCCTGTTTTTCGGTTCTTTTGCGAAAAGTATCGTTGTTGACAATGACTTTACTGAACTAGAGTTAATTCTCTTTATCAGGTTGTGCCGCATATTACAGATGAAATACAAGAGTGGATTGAACGTGTAGCATTGAATCCAGTTGATGGCACAGAAGAGCCAGCTGATGTTTGTGTCATAGAACTTGGTGGCACTATAGGTGAAAATAACATACTAACTACTGCAGCAAATTGCATCACTTGTTAATAACATATGTGCTTTTAACCATGATAGAATATATTATTTTGCTCAATTGTTCCCATAGTTGTGCAATTATGCCGGTGCAGGAGACAAAATATTTTCGCCGCATAACGACAGTGGCATTCTTGATGCAGGGGATATCGAATCAATGCCTTTTATTGAAGCATTAGGTCAATTTTCGTACCGCGTAGGTGAGAGCAATGAGTTCCATCAACATTTCTTCCTATGTCTTCAATTACTAACATATCTTGCTTCAATTTTTTATTTTGCAAGTAATATTGAGCTCCTATTGATGTTATTTTTGCAATTTGTGTTTCAGGACCTGGAAACTTTTGCTTGGTTCATGTTAGTCTGGTGCCAGTTCTAAATGTAGTTGGTGAACAGGTAATTTTTACTCATTTGGAAGCACCATAATACTTCTAAAAACATTATCTTTGTCAGCAATATGCATTTTCTTTGACATTGTTTCCTCTCAATAATGCAAACTATCATTATTTAGAAAACCAAGCCTACCCAGCATAGCGTCCGGGGACTAAGAGGACTTGGACTGATACCTGATATCTTGGCATGCCGCAGTACTCAGGTATCATGCATTGTTTGTCTTGCATTTTCATTTCTTTGGAGTTTGGAGTCCCACTCCCTCTTTTGTACCCTTCAATGCTGACAATAACTTCATACATGGTTTCTCTGTGCTTTATGACAGGCACTGGAAGGACATGTGAAAGCAAAACTCGCACAATTTTGCCACGTTCCGGTAACTAGTGTTGCCTGTTTTTGGAAGACTACTGGAAATTGAGTTTTGCACCATGCAACAAGCTGACTTTAAATTCTATCTGGCAGATTTCAAATATTGTTAATCTCCATGACGTTACAAATATTTGGCACATCCCCTTGTTGCTCAGGGTATGGCACATAAACTTTGCCCTAATGCATGAATACCCAATTTTTCATTGTGCTTAACTAACCATATATACTGGTACTTTTATAGGATCAAAAGGCCCATGAAGCTATTCTGAAAGTTTTGGACCTTCAGTGGTAGGTCTTTTGGCCTAAAGTACGATAAGCTCATCAATTGAACTCATTTATAGGCCTACTTAGTTGAGTTAGTTCTATTCTTGCTTCTCTTACATGCAGTGTGGGCAAAGTGCCTCGCGAACCTAAGCTGACTGAATGGACTGAAAGAGCCAGCAAATTTGACAAATTGCAAACTCTGGTTCGCTTCTTATCCTTCAGTTGTTAATTGTAGTAATATATGTACGCCCTTAGGAAATAACTCTGTGCTAAATGTTATTGTGCAAAAATATTTTCAGGTTAGGATTGCCATGGTTGGAAAATATACTGGTCTATCGGATTCCTACCTGTCTGTTTTAAAGGTAACATTACTGACTCACTTGACATTCGTGCATCACTAAACTGCTATTCAAGGGCTATTTAGCATGCTTCTCAGCTTGTTGATTTTGTGATATCATTCATGGAAGCTATCCCTTTCTCTTAGAGAAAACAGCTATGCTTGTGAACAAAATTTCTGGGCCTTGCATAATTTGGTACTTCTATCAGGCTCTGTTGCATGCATCGGTTGCTTTGGACAGAAAACTTGTGGTGGACTGGGTTCCTTCCTGTGATCTTGAAGATTCTGCAGCCAAAGAGGTCAGTTTGTTGTTTGCGGATGCCATTTCATTCCACTTTCCATACTGGCGAATTTACTAATGCGTGGGGTATGGTTGCATTGTGCAGACGCCGGATGCCTATGAAAAGCATGGGATCTACTAAAGGTAAGCACAGCATACATTTTCAAGTGATACCATTATGCGGAACTTTAAAGAGTTTTCCACCTCAGGGTGCGCATGGTGTACTAGTTCCGGGAGGCTTTGGGGATAGAGGTGTCCAGGGAAAAATTCTGGCTGCAAAATATGCACGAGAAAACAATGTTCCGTATCTTGGCATTTGCTTGGGCATGCAAATTGCAGTGATCGAGTTTGCCCGTTCTGTCATGAAGTTGAGTGGCGCTAATAGCACAGAGTTTGATCCAGCTACAAAAACACCATGTGTTATTTTCATGCCAGAGGTAATTTACTTTACTAGCTATTGTATTTAGTTAATTTCTTTCTGCTGAAAATTTACTTATGATTCCTTGTACTTCCAACAATGCTTCTCCAGGGCTCCAAAACCCATATGGGGGCAACAATGCGCCTTGGATCAAGGAGGACATTTTTCCAGGTTAATAGCTGCAACTCTGCTAAGCTGTAAGAAAGCACTTACCCTCATCTTCCATCTCTGTCTTTACATAAATATTGATTTGGCAGCCTCTTTCCCGATTTATGCTATAGAAATAATTATTCTGAAATATGTGCTGTCTTAGGTATGGCAATGCTAGCTATGTAGATGAAAGGCACCGCCACAGATACGAGGTTAGTCAAGTAGAACTATCGATTTCGGTAACTTGTTTTAAATTCTCAAATCATTTTGGTGACAAAAGCATCTTTGCATTTTTCAGGTGAATCCTGATATGGTCCCAGAATTTGAGAAGGCCGGCCTTTCTTTTGTTGGAAGGGATGAAAGCGGGAAACGCATGGAGGTAGGGTTCATGAACAACTTACTGAAATGTTTTCAGTTACCTAATGTATAATAATGCTTTACTGGATGCAGATTACTGAGCTGCCAACTCATAGGTTTTTCATTGGAGCACAATTTCATCCTGAATTCAACTCAAGACCTGGAAAGCCATCCCCACTTTTCTTAGGTAAAACAGCCTTAAAACTCTACGTTGTTTGTTTGATATGTATGCTGTTTCTCTCTTTTAAGTCGGTTTCGTCTAGCAAAGATAAATACTTTGTCTGAATTAACAAAAAAACGTCTTGCATGCTTGACAGGATTAATAGCAGCGTCATCTGGACAACTTGACCATCTGCTGCAACGTTCCTGTGGCGTCGTCAGTTCACCAACCAGACACATCACCAGTAACGAGAACACGAAACTGAAACCGTTCCAAAATGGGCACGTACCCATTGAACGGCCTGGTGACTACGTACTGTGCAAATGGTATTCACATCTAGCAGCATAGCGCTGCATGAGGCCGTGCGCTTGAGACCCGCTTCTTTCGTTTTTGAATGTGCTTTTCCTCCTCCTTTTTGGTATGGATTCGTCACTCCGCTCAACCAAGAAGAGATCGAAGGGGTCGCTAGCTCCAGCGACATGACGAGCCGTTTCCGATCTTTTAACAAGGGAACAATTCGAAGCAAATTAGCTAGGCTTAGTACTCTAATATGCTGCTCCTTTTGTCTGTTCGTTTGTTTGCTTAAGGCCTTATATATTTATTAGCTGGCTTTAGTGGAGCCTGCGTGCCATCTCACCCTGTTTGTACATTGTAAAAGAACCGCTACTCTCTCCAAGGACTGAACGAATGAATACACAAGTATTGGACGAACGTACCAATTGTCCACATCTTATTTGCTGCTGTGCACCTCAAATGCAAGTTTTCACATCGCAGCTTTCTCCCTTTTTTTCCTCTGACATCTTTCGGCAGCTCGTTCGACCGGCAACGCAGCGGTGATGAATGAGTTCAAGTTTTCCGGTGAAAACTGTAGCTAGAAATCTGTAGCATCGTGCGCGATGCACTGATAATCTGAAGCGGGCAGGCTAGCAAACGAACTAGCGAACCAATCCCACTCACACTCGGCGCGGCCGCCACCGTGCCGCGCGTTTTCTTGTTGGAGACGAGCGGCGGTGTGTTACCACTTATCAGTGGAGCGGCGAGAGCGTGGTGTTTACCGGCGGAGTCGCGCGTTTTCTGGCCGAGTGCGCACGGAGTTGGTTGTTGCGCGAGCACCATCGCACGAGCCGCTGTTCGATCACGGCTCCACGTCGTGCGTCGAGTGCTGCCTCTGGAGTCCAGATCGCTGGGCTCGTCAAAGATACGGAGGTGTGTACTAGCACAGTAGCACCTGTGATGAACCAGCCATCAGAGAGACAGAAACCATCTCGAATAGCCAATAGTTCTGAATCCTTTATTTGAGGCATCCAACTATCCAAGTTACATAAACCCGTAATCTAGGACATGTTCGCACTGGCAATAATCTGCCTCACAGCTGCAGATATCGTTCTGTTTAGCACCACAAAAGAAAATGGCGGCATAAGCAAAACGACTCGAATCAATGGGTGGCAAGGAAGCATCAAACTTCCGAATGGGATTCTCTTAGCTTTGGTTGGCCGCCAGTCTTGATCTGAGCTCATCAGCAACCGCATCAATGAACTCTTCAGTGTTCAGGTAATGACTTCTCGTGACACTGTAAGAGAAGAACGGCACGATGAGACATCAGGCAGTGCAAAGTGCAAAAACGTTAAAGATACAGTAGGATGAGACAAGACTCTGAATTTTTTTTTGCCGAAATGACATCTTTTCACCTCGTATTAGCAATTTAACATAAATGGTCGTCTTCCTATTTATTTGTAAAAATGGCCACATGCCTGTTGCCGCACGGTGGCCGTGTGGTAACACTGTAGCAAAATTTTCTTTTTAGAAAATTATTTATGTATATTTTTTGTAAGAATTTTTAAATATGTAAAATGAGCTCCAAAAAATCTGATTTTTTTGTGGAGCCTTCTGACCCATTGTCCTTGCTTGTGTAATTTTTTCAAAATTTTATTCATTCTGAATTTTTCTCAAAAAATTATTTAAGTATATTATTTAAATGAGTTTTTGAGAAAAATTCAGAATGAATAAAATTTTAAAAAATTACACAAGCGAGTAAAATGAGTCATGAGGCTCCACAAAAAAAATCATAATTTATGGGGCTTATTTTATATATTTAAAAATTCCTACAAAAAATATACATAAATAATTTTTTGAGGAAAAAAATTGCTACAATGTGGCCGCACAACCACCGTGCAGCAACAGCATGCTACAGTGGTTGCCGCACAGCCACCATACGGCAACAATAGCTACAGGGTACGGCGAGGTTTTTTCTATTTTTTTTAAGGATTGCCACACGGCGGTCATGCGGTAGCGTTGGCGGGCGTGGATGGGTTGCCGCACAGCGGCTGTGTGGTATGTGGCTATTTTTGCAAATAAAATCAGAAGACAACCATTTATACTAATACGAGTCGAAAATATGTCATTTCGGCCAAAAACTCCAAGACAGTGAATGCAATAACGTACTTTGATGATCCGTGAACAAGAAGGGCAATGTCCTTGGTCATCTTCCCAGACTCGACAGCGCCGATGCCAGCAGCCTCAAGCTTTTGAGTGAAGTCCAGAAGTCTAGCATTGTCATCTAGCTTTGCCCTATATCACACAAAAGGGAGGGTCATCAACTCATAATGACCTTTGGAAGCGGGAACTGGGAAATCATCTCATCAGACCAGAACAATGGTGATTGAGTAATAAAAGTATTTTTCACATCATAAGCAGAAGGCAATGCTGCCACTTGCCAACCATGTAATCGAGAAAAAAGACGAAAACTTCCACACACCGTAGAAAACGGAAGTAGTCAACAGTTGTAACTTGTACCTGTGTGCAAGTCCTACATCCAAGTACAATGCACTAATTACTAACATATAAGGCTGCTAGCTTTGGAGCTCTCCCGCACCCGCTACGTCGGCACGAATTCGCAGGCCGTCCGATGGCGCTCGGTTCGGCTCTGCGCCGCCCGATCCGAACTGCGCTTCGCGCTGGGACGGCTGGCCCTTAGGCGCTCCACGTCGCCCTGGGGGCCTCGCCCGTCGGATCGTCGCCTCAAGCTCGAGATCGCGCGTGGTGGGGAGGGCTTCCAGCGCAGCAACCTGTCTTCTCTCTCGATCCAGCGTGCGCCGCCTCGACTTTTCTCGCTTCTATCCTCTTCGGCCGTCCTCTTCCTCTCCCTCCACAGTCATGGCCGCTTCCCCCCTCTTCCTCGCTCGCCGCCCTTTCGGTCTCCCTCCTCGCCCGCTGCCTCCGAGCCTCAATCCCCTTCCGTCCCCCGGCCTATTGCAGGCGTCGCTGTGCCTCCGGCTGCTGCCCCTTCTTCCCGCGCAGCTCCGTCGCCGCTCGCGCGCTGCGCCCGCCGCTCGGTCGCCTGACCACGAGCTTCGCCGCTACCTTGCCGCCTCGCTCCGTTCCGTGCCCCCAACTTGCGCCCGCCTAGCGTCGTCGCCGCTCTGCCTGCTAGCCGCTGCCTCGGGTCCCTGCAGCCCCTCCACAGCCATCGACGCTTCCCCCAAGCTCGGGTCGCTCCAGCCCCTCCACAGCCATCGCCGCTTCCCCCCTCACTGCCCTTTTGGTCTCTCTCCTCACCCGCTTGAGCTTCAATCCCTTCCGTCCCCGCCTAACGCAGCAGCGTCGTGCTTCCGCCGCTGCCCCTTCTTCCCGCGCCGCTCTGCCCGCGTTCGTTGCCTCCGCTTCTTTGGACCTTGATTCGGTTTCATGCGTGCTCATACGATTTGCTTCAAGCAAGCACAAAGGCCGTAGCATATGGTATCCACTATGCGGTCATGCAGGTAGGATTATAAGCACACTGTAGAGGAAACCAACAAAAAAAATTCACCGAGTATTTGGCAAATCATGCATGGTTGGATTTTACCAATATCCCGCATCGAGTTGCCTACCATTATCGACTAAGGTTAGACAATTTTCAATGAATTGATTGAATTCACTACTACTCAGGCAAGAATACTCTATTTCTTAATTATCTCATAGCATAGTTTTTACATTGTACTGAATACATGTATTGTGTTTTCTAATTATCACACATTCTTGCAAAGAACTGCAATCCTCGGGGCTTTTAAAGTGACTTTCCCAACAACTTTTACTGCTCTTTGTACGCGTTTATATGAAAATCCATCAAACGCTATTTCTATTTGTGACACATGTGCCCAAAGAAACAGGTGAATACAACAGTTTATCAGCGTATCTATTTATGCTGTGCTGACTCATTTTCTGGAATTTTCTCCTTATATAATAGTACTATGTAATACGCTGATACAAATTAGAGATGTGTGTGAGATGTAATAGATTAGGATAGAAGCCCCCCAACATGTCATCTCGCCCAAGATTTCGCCCTGGAGTGAATAACTAATTCACTCACTTTGAAGTCTGTTGGGGCAAAGTACATTGCACTTGTGCTACTAGAGCCTAAAATGCTAGATAATATTCAGTTAAATTCTTTACGCAGATAATAGAGAGTCAAATGTTGTAGCAGTGCTGCACCCTACCTAGAGCATAGGCGCACTCGGTTAGCTTCATCCAAGCAGATGGCAAAACAAATTGCTTGCTCAAATCTTGAACAAAGATCCCAAAATGCAACCTAGGTACTTAATTTCAGCAATTGATTTGAGAGAGAATAATTTTGTACTATATCTCCTTAGTTCTCTAACAATTCAGGTTTCAGACTGCCTAGAATCTATATGAATGGAAATTCTTATTGTCTATGCAATCATCAAAAACAGACTTTTACAATTGAAACAAGGTCAAGATTCGATACTACAACAAATCATCTTTCATCAAAAACGTGGAAAAAGTGGATCCTGTAAATCCATAGTTCTTACTTTCTTGATTTCTTGCTGCTTCAGTTACGATTCTAAAATACATTAGTAGAGCTCCTACATTAATTTGTTTCCCCCATTCAGATAGCCAACCAAACTACATTACAGAGGTGGAAGGATATGGCAATTTGTTATGTAGAGCCTGTTTGCCAAATGGATAAAGAAGTCGAAAATATATGCATTCTTATGAGCATAATGCTTCACAGGTACAACGGTTTCTGAAACTAATGCAATCGTCCTAGCCTTTAATTTAAAGATTTTCTGTTGTTGGTTTAGCTTTCATGCTACACTGTTGCACACTCTTTGCCTCTAAAAAAGACTTAATTGCTTCCCAGATTTAGTACCTTATTTGGGTAACTTCAACACCTGCAATTTTATTTTGTGAAGTTCTTTATGCAGATAGAGGATATAACACAAAAAATACAAGCTACCGAGTTTGAAGCAGAGATCCTCCCAGATTTTACTATCCTGCAGCCAAAGTCACAGCAGCCTTTGCCAAAGCAATCTAGAGTAGAAAGACCAACATGTGTTGATTATGCAAACTTAATTGAGAAGACCTTACAAAATCTACCTTCTCTAAAAAGACACCCCGTTGAATGGACAAACTCATTAGGGGAAATTAAGTATGTTCCTTCTGCCATTAACAAAGGTAATATTTTTCAAACTATCAAAGATGGAGGTTTTCAAACTGCATTCTTACAGAATGATAGGCAGACAAAAAATTCACTATGCTTGGTAGCTTACACATAGAGAAAGATGGAGATATATTACTTCATTTACTTAAAAAATATTTGCTTTGTTTGATGTAGATATCGCCTCTCAAAAGCTGAGATTGTCTTCGATCCAGAGACTGCTAGTCTAAGTTCGATTGTGTACACAATTCAGATGGGAATCAATGAAAGATTGCAAATGCACGGACAGAATCCATATACTTAGAGGTCTTCAAGCAATGCACAGGAGCCCTCCAAGATGTCTAATCTTCCCCACTCTACCTTATTCTTAAGTGTAGGTTTCAATTTTTTCCTTCTCTATTTTCCACACAAAATAGCATGCGGTTTTACCAAATGTTTGATTAAATACATGTCTTTGTAATGGTACCCTTACCATAGTTGTCTACGTATTAATTATGCTTAGTTCATATTTATCATATGCATCTTTTATTTTGTAGTATTTGTCCTATGTCCTATACCATATCGAATCCTATTGGTTAAAAAGTATGAAATTCGCATAGAGCATTACAACACGCATACATCCACGCCATTGCATTCCGTTTCTGAACTGACAATAATTTTAATATAGTTTTTGCAGAGCTTTGAGAAATCTTCCCCTACATTAAGATTTCCACCATTACCAGAGAAGGAAGATTTTGATCTGAAAGATATTCTTGAGGCTCCAAATTTCTTCAACTAGCTCACATATGGTAAGCATATTGTTCTATTCTTTGCTACTCAGCTATGACCTTGCACCTATCCTGGGTTCTGTTGATCCTCATGAACACCGACTCATATAATGAGGCTAGAATTAAATCTTTTGCAGCCTACCATACCAGCTTATGGACAGCTTTACATGAAGATACTAATGAATGAATTTACAGAGCGATAGCGAAGGTGCTCTTACACTGCTGTTCAATTTCGCGTTTTTAGCATTGTTAGGCATAACCAAGATGCATTATTATTGCCTACAAATTGGCAATAAGCAGAACTGGCTAGCGAAGAGATTAAGAGATATCTGCAAGCAACAAAGACAGATGAGTGGAAACCATAAACAAGAAGCTCAATGAGGTTGTTTCACTGCGTTTAGGCTGCAATGTGATTTTGATCTATGCCTCATTTTCCCCCCTCTAGGCTCATGCATAGCATGGCCACATCTCTAGAGATCTTGGATCCACAGTAAATGTAGTTACGTAGTTTTTGGGCCTCTTCTCTAACCGCCGGTTTTAGTTGCGCTTGGTTCTTTATTTTATAGAGAAGGAGCGATAAATCCGGCAGGTGGATCACGATTACGATTCGTGATGCCGAAAGATTAGTTCATAATCATCATTGTGGTTATAAGATGATATCCATAATAATAAAGTGGTATGCATAGATTCCAGCTTGATTTTAACTGTAAATATAGTCAACTCTCGAGATTAGTTGCACATGTCATGCTATTGAGATTGTATTAAAATTCAAATTTCTGATATACCCAAAACTAGAATGCTTCTGCTATATAATGGATGATGAATCTCTTTATAATTGTTCTTAGTCCTATTGATGCAATTTCTACACTATTGGCTGCAAAAGTTTTTTTTTTTTGGGTTATTCAGTTACATTTTACTTGTGAGATTTAACTTTGTTGTCTCTAAAATGACAAAATGAGAGACATACTGCTCAAGCATGTCACTATATCTTATATTACTTTATTAATTGTGCTCTGTTAATATTTGTTACATGCATCTTTTGTTGTTTCAAGATTTCCCTTATACTATCTGATCCTAATGTTCTATGAAAAATAAGTTTAGCTAGAACTTTCCCACCCGTGTGCAATAGCCACAACCGCGTCATCTGACGCAGGTTACTTTCTAGTACCCTTTATACTAGACCAAGTAAGAATCAGCATGCCTGATGAAACATTTATCATGAGTCAATATAAGAATAAATTTAGTTACCTACCAATACAGATGTCATCAAACCCAATGAGCCAAAACCTGCAATATAAGAAATTTTAAGAGTTATTACGAGCTACAATACGAATCAACCTTTATTATTTCACACTTCTTAACCAAGAGAGCAAGCAAACATTACTAAAAAATTGAGTATCAATTGTAAAAGCTGTCAGTTGGGCATATTGTATAACCTTGAGCTAAGAAATCACTCTGCACATCTTCATCATAATTCTTGCAAGCCCACATGTTGGTGAGTTAGTATTAGGATCTAATAAGGTGTTCGAGTCGGATTTGATCATGTGTTAGAGTCGGATTCAATATTTAGACCATAAATAAAGGACGTGGGGATCTTATGGGGGATACACACAATTATTCCCGAGTTCTACATGGTATCAGAGTCCTAAACTTACCTCAGATCCTCCGCCGCCGCCACTCGAGTCGACGCCCACCAAATACGCCGCTTGGGCCGCGCTACTCGGGCAGTCACCGCCGCTTGGGAGCGCGAGGGCCACCGCCGTTGTGAGCCGGTTGTTGCCGCTGAGGAGGAAGAAGGGGAGAGGAATGAGCAACCCTCGACGGCAGTGGGAGAAAAGCGAGAGAAGAAAATCGCTCTCGCTCTCGCTCTCGACGGCGGTAGAAGAAGAGTGGGAGAAAAGAAGTCGGCAGAGGGAAAGAAGAGTTGGGAAAAAATCGGCACAGGAAGAGAAGAGTTGATTTTTTTTATGTTACTGTTGTGCAAGATTTTGGTAACCGTAAAGTCAATTATCGAGGTTCGATAGAACATTGATGTGTGAAGGATTGTTGTGATCATGGAAGACACACGCGACATATCTTGGTAGTAATTGATATTGCTCTGGTTGTTTGATAAGATGACTCATGAGGATATTGAGGCTGCGAGGAAGGAGAAAGAAGAAGTCACAACGAGGGCGGTAGAAGAGAAGAGGAAGGCAGTTGTTAAGACTACTTCCCTGCTGATCACACAAGGTGACATGAGAAATATGTTACAGAACCTCTTCGCGATGGGTATGATAGGTCCGAGGACCGGTGCAAGGTCATCTAAATTAAAGTTAGAGTTGATGCCAAATAATGTAAAGTTGGAAGAAAATACGAATTACATGAGTTGATCTAGAAAGGCTAAGCTAATTCTGAGGACGAAGAGGTGGAGCACTACCTGTCGGAGATTTGTGTTGAGCCTATAGATAAGGCGAGCATAGATTGGAGGATGTGGAACACCGCCAACCCTGTGGTGGTGGCTTGGTTGCTAACTTCAATGTCTGCATCCATCGCTCGGATGGTGAAAATATGATGCTGAGTGCGCCGGCAATGTGGAAAACGCTGAGCAACATGTACCTCGGGACAAGACATGTAATGATGATGGTGGAAGTCCATGGCAAGATAGAGGCCCTGCACCAGAACAAGAAGATTGTCCAGGAGTATGCTAACTGCAGCAGCTATGAGTATGCTTAGATAATTATGATCTATTGCAGTTAACATATGCTAGTGATATTGAGGCTGGCAGGGTGTAGCTGCAACGTAGACGGGTTACATATTTTCTGAAGGGACTGGAGGAGGCTATTTCGGCTATGGTACAAGAGGAAATTCAACTACGAGTAATTGGAGACAACAACCCTATTAGGTCCGCATTGTAACACACTGGCCCAAAATTCGCTTAATGCCCAGCTCATTGTGGGGCGGACCCGCACACACATAGCACCCTACTTACACTTTCGTCCTCACTTCATGTAAAAAAGGTTAACCCGGAGGTGGTAGTTGTTGTAGTGGAATCATGAGTACACACCATCCATCACTTTATTCTTTGTTTTGCATGTTCCCACCTTTCTAGTTAACATTCTTTCAGTTAGTTTTATCATTGACCAATTCAAATGCACTATTACATTGATGAGGATTCGTGTTTGTTCTAGGAGAAAAGAACTAGAAAGAGGTTTAGAACTAGAATACGACGTAATAGGTTGTGGTACATTGATCAGGTTAATGCGGTATTGGTTGTGGCTTCAGGAGGAGTCAAGGGAGAAATTTTGTTACATCATCATCTCTTGGAACATCCGTTGTTTGAAAGTTTAAGTCAGCTATACCTGATTTGTTCAATAAAGTAGATAAAAGTAAACTTGTGTGATACTTGTGAGTTTGGAAAGCATACACGGCCTACGTATAGTAGTATTGGTCTTTGGAGTTATGAATTTTTTATATTAATACATTTTGATGTTTGGAGTTCATGTTCAATTACTTCTGTAAATGATTTGCCATATTTATTAATTGCTATTCTGAGATCCCACTGTGATTCGCTAGAGAAAACAGGTCGCGTGATAAAAGAATCACGGATCAGGTATCCATGCGCCAACTGCTATCCTGATGAATAGACCCGGTCGCTACCGGTGATTTGCATGATCGGCGTATCTAACTCTTCAAGCTTTTGCTTGTAGCTTAGACATTTGCTTTTCAGAAAGTGAAATAGAAAAAAGGGCAGCATCTTCT
Source organism: Ampelocalamus luodianensis (assembly GCA_036346255.1). Lineage (NCBI taxonomy): Eukaryota > Viridiplantae > Streptophyta > Magnoliopsida > Poales > Poaceae > Ampelocalamus > Ampelocalamus luodianensis. The sequence continues at coordinate 1,847,493 of CM070626.1, forward strand.
CAGCTACCCCACCGCTTCACGAGTTTGGTTACAATGCCAACAAACGGAGAGTTTTAGGCTGATTTAGCCTATTTTTGAAATGCAATATCAAACTTAGCCATCCTCCTGCCACGAGATAAGGGTGTTTTTTTTGCCATTTCATTCGCAGAGCTAATTTTGATATTTCGTTTTTTAAAGAAATCATTTTAGCCGAGACTCGCAAACGTAAGCCGGCAAGCAGCGCGATCCTAATTAGCAATGAGGCCATCCGGGCATATTGGGCTGTCACTGATCCACACCTCTCTCTTCGGCCGCTCCCTCCACTTGGTCTCGTGCAGCCCGCCCGCCCGCCGTAAAAATCTCCAGGCCGATAGGCTGACGCTTCAAACAATTTGGATCAATCCTCATCACCCACCTGGGGCCGCGCGGTGGTTACCGGCTGCGCAAATACATCGCTCGGTCAATCCTCCTAGGCCGCACCGCGCATCCGTCCCGCGCGGCGCCATTTTGGGCCACCCCTTCATGCTTCTACACAGGCCACCTCGGCGGCGGCTCCCGACGCAATCCGAGGCGCGCTTAGCTGCCGCTCAACCGCACAGAATGCCCAGGAACAGCGCTCACTCTGTTTCGATTTGGGCTCCATTGCCGACGAACTGCAGATCCCCACCTCAAAGAATACCTAACTGTATCGCGACTTCGCGAGCAGTGCTTCCACGCATCACCCCCAACACAACTTGTATAAATCTTAAATCAAAGAAAGAGGTAAGTAATCACCGCTCACTCTCCTTTCGTGCTCTAATATTTGTGCAACATTGAAATAGTGAACTTGCCCACCACCAGTCGATGATTATATAGAATAGGATTAAATTCCTCTAAAAAAAGTGCCGGATCAAATACAATATGCTAGATCGTGTAGCACATCCTTTATTTTTATTTTTATTTTTTGAACTGAGGCGACCTTTATTAACTTATAAAAGTATAATGATACGATATACTTTTTTATGACAAATTAAACTACTAATATGTACCTTTTCTGTTAGCAATCAATGTTTTGAAAGTTCAATATTCGGTTGTGCTGAAAGAACCAGTAAGCAAGATGTTAAGAATATGGATTGGGATCCTCTGCATTCAAGGAGTCAATGTAGATTATCTACAGTGTATGGGTATTAGAGGATCTCCATCCTCGTCTGATCAAAAATCAAATGCTAAGATTAGGGCAACAATTTTACTACAGTGTTTTCGTTATAGTAAAATCACCGCAGTATTTTCCTCCTGTTGCTGCAATACTAGGTCATAGTATTGTTCACTCTGTACTAGAGAGCCCCCAGTAATCTATGCTAGAGGTTTTGGCCGTATTGGCACTATCTGACACCGTATTAGCAAAAATAGCACCCATCGCGCGGAATTTGCAGAAATGGCATCTCCACCACGTGGAATGAACGAATGGGCGACACGTACCCCTGGCCGCACCGCGACCGTACGGCAGAGAAGGCACCGCACGATGATCGTGCAGGGAGGGGGGCGCACAGTGCCATGCAGTGGGGGCAGGGGGTTTGGATGCGATTTGGGAGGGGTTTTGGGCGGAGGTTTTGGATTTTTTTGAAATAATATTAGTTTAAAATATAGTTACAAAAATAAATAGTCGTGGGATGTGACGAGACGACACGGGACACGTGACTCACGAGGCCCACTATATAATTTGTTAGGATTTCTTCTTACTGTTCTTTTCAAACTCACTTATTTTCTACGATAATCATACAGTCAAAATCAAACCTCTTATATATTTTCCTCTTTTCGACAGACTTTGATGGTGATTGTGTGCACATCTATTAGCTACCGCATAATACCACATTTTAAATAGCTCACTATTCTATGCAACCTTTACTGTTATTAGTTCATTTAGACCTACAAATTTGTTATGGAGTACTGACTAGCTCATTAGCGAACTAACAATTGCTAAACAGACTTCTACCCAACTTTGGCCTTACTGACACTTAACTATTAACACTCCTAAGCACCACACAACTAATATGTGGATGCTAACAAATTTTTCAGCATGCTGTTACCTTATGGTCTTACTACCAGAACTAAAAACTCCTAAGAAACAAATCCTGCCGAGGACTGAGATAATCTCCAATAAGATTATGAAGTTTCCCCCAACACATTGCCTTGGGAGATGTTGGCCAGACCCTACTGCAGATCTTCCAAAGGTGCCATACTAACCCATTGCTATACAGATCAAGAGACCCAAACTGACTAGTACAGTCCGACAATACAACTTATCAAAGTGCAACTTCAACTGTAAGACAATCAGCAAGACTAGTATTGACTCATCAACTACTGGAACTAGTTCTACTAACAAAGAGCCTAAAATGACACAGAGAGATTGAGCAAGAGTGGGAGCCTCTGCTAGATGAAGTCCACAACACAGCCACTCTGATGGTTTCAAGGTTTTCAATTCTTATACTTGCTTTCAAATAGGTTTGTTTCGATAGCTTAAGTGTCTTCAATGGCAAAAGGATTCACAATCTTACTAACTACTAGTGTTCTATTCATCCATGAGACAATACAAGTATTCTTTGAAATGAAGTGCTAACTTCTAACTCCTTTAGAAACTCATATTTTAATTCGGTTGGTTCAATTGAGTGGTTCCATGATCACCATATGATCGATTAGTATTAGATGGTCGGTCTCACAAGTGAGCTTAATCGACACTAGTAATCTATCTTCTTAGAACCTTCTCGCTCATCACCCATTTAATGGACTAGCAGACTCAGACAACTAACCTTTCCACTAACCGGACATACACATAAACTTTCGATTAGCTTACCGACAAAACTAATTACCTCCGAACATCTTCTCTGTTAATGCATTTCACCTAATACATGACTTTCAGTTCATTGACAAAACAGTGAAACTAGATTCAGAGATTAACTCATTTCAGAACTCAACTTCCAATTTGCTAACCCATTTGAAGTGACCTAAATACATCCACTTAGCTGATTAGCAGTGAATGGCCTGGTTAAAGAGGGTGGGTCCCACTGTCAGACACAGGACTTCAAAGGAGTAAGAGGGGAGGCTCGGGCTGAAATGGGGCTGTGGTGGTCGCCGGCGGTGGAGCCGCGGCGAGGTGGTGACGAGGGCCAAAATGGGTCGCCAGGGGGTCAAGGAAGCTAGGGGTGGTCTCGGGGTGGCCGGAGAGGCACTGTGGTGGCGCGGCGATGGCGAGCGGCGGCCGGCCGGGGAGGTGGAAAGGGGCGGAGCACCGAGAGAGTAGCGACCAAAATGATGAGTGCATGAGCACTAGGGGGGTTAGTGGGTCTCACCAGAGTGATTGCCGAGGACGGAGGGATGCCGAGGTGAGCCGGCGACGGTGACTTGGTGCGGCGTGGCCAGTTCAACGTGGCGGGAGCCCTGGGGAAAACGAGAGAGCAAGTGAGTGCTAAGAGGAGGTAAAGGGTGACTATAAGATGCTCACAGAGAGAAGAATCGAGCCGGGGCTCGCTGGAGAAGACGCGGTGGCGGTGGAGGTGGATTTGGCCGGAGCCAAGGAAGAACACTCGTGCACAGCTTCTCGGTGGACGAATCCAAAAATTTCTTGAGGGGTTAGGTTCCTGGGGAGGCGGGACGCGCCGTGACACGATCGGAAGTGGACGAAGATCTCCGGCGCGGCCAGAACGGCGTCGAGCGACTCGGCGGTGCTACTGGTTTCAGGAATGGCATTCGGGGCTTCTAGCTCGTTTCGGTTTTGGAGAAGAGATAAATGGAGAGGGGAGTTGGGGAAGATGAAGAAGGGGGTTAGAGGCACCTAGTGCTCGATTTATAAAGGCAAGGGGGCGGAGCATTCACGAGGAAGCCTGCGGGCAGTGATGGCGGTGCGCTCGGCGCTGCGACGGTAAGGCCGGGCAGAGCATGGGCGCATGACGCGACCGGGTGGCCTGGGAATGACAGGGATGCGACATGGTATGGGCGTTGGCCGGATGATGCGGTCGGGAGCTGGAGAATCCGGGGGCAGCTCCGGCGGCATGCGCATGCGCACGGGCGCGTGTCCCAGGCGCTGGCGAGTGGCTTGGTGCGGTGGAGAAGATGGGCTGGCGACCGGGGCCCACAGGTAAGTGAGAGGGGGAAAGGGTGGCTCGGCGAGCTGGTGTGGTTGGAACCGGTTGGCTCGGGTCCGGTCGGACCAGAGGAACAGTAGGCGAGTTAGATTAGGTTTTAGTGTTGACCGAAAATAAGCAAGTTTGACCCAACGTTTTAAAATAGAAATAAAATTCTACAAATTCTGAAAAATTTTGTGGGCATTCTGAGGTTCACATAGGATTTAGGAAAAATAGTTTCAAACACTTTATATACTGAAATTTGTTAGAATTAAATTATATTCAAATCTGCATTAGTAATTTGATTTGATTTTTGGTGAAGGTAAAATGACTTCTAAAAATTTGGTAAAAATAATCATAATTCAAGATAAATAATCTAGTATTTTAATAAATTATTTTTCAGGAACTTTCATTCACACATTTTTCTGGAATTCAAATAGAAATGGAATTTAAGTTTAAAGGTTTTGAAATTTCAACACAAACTTTAATACAAAACATCAAAAGTTTAAAATTATGCACAAGTTTCTAGAAAACCAAGAGCATGACCAAGAGATACAAAAAAAGTTTTTAAATTTTAATACTTTTATACATTCGAAATACAAACCCTAGTTTTGGGGTTGTTACACGAAATAATCAACAGTGCGAGTCCATGTCTCCTCAATGATCGCGATGAGAGAGAGGCATCGCACACCTTTGAGGACGCTATTGTACACCTCGAACATGTTGGTCGTTATAATCCCTTACCTCGCACCGTCTGTGTTATAGTGAAGAGACGATTTCTCCAATTCAGGAGCGTGGCGATGAATCCACTGCGTGAAACTTATGGCACTCCTGGGTTTCTCTCCCTCCAGTGCCTCCGGAGTGGACTCCCTTGTATGCCTCGTAGTCCGGTGTTTAAGATCTCTCCAGATGGACTCAAACTTTCGCCTATGATTCTACAGGCACAATGCCTTAAACGTCTTCACAACTTCCTGGCTGCGAAACCACATGAACAAGTTAGATGCAAGATGCCTCATGCACCACTGGGTTTGCACGTCGCTCGACTGGTGAGGGGGTTCCGTCCCATGCTGCATGGTATTGAGGGCTGACAACAACCCAGCATTGCGGTATGTGATATGACATATGTCGCGTTGGTCTCCCACCATCGTCCGCTTTATGTTTGCCAAGAACCAGAGCCAAATGAATGTGTTCTTGGTCTCCACAATGGCAAATGCCACCAGGAGAAGCTGGTTATTCACGTCGGATGCCACCACGGTGAGAATAGTGTCCTTGTACCTCCCCGTGAGGAAAGCGTCATCCATCGTGAGGACAGGACAACAGAACTTGAAGCCCTCAATGGCCTGGGCGAATGCCCAGAACACCCAGTCCAGTATGAAGCAGTTGGACCATCCGTCGGCATCTTCACTATCAAGCTTGTTATGTACGTGCTGGAGTTTGATTAGGCAATCTGGTGAAGCAATCTCGACACAAAGTTGTACACCTCTTCGTATGTCCCGTACATGGATTTGATGACCTTTTGCTTGGCTCGTCGAACTTTGTTGTAACTGACTGGATAACCAACCAGATTGGCGATTTCCGACATCAGCATCTTGGGGGAGACTAACACGTCCGTCGCAACTAGGTGGCTAATGAGACTTGCCACATATGTGAAAGTTGCGTTTCGATGCTGTCGCAGGGGCTCGGTAAGCTCGCAAGTGTGGTCGGTGTAAGATCGAGGAGGCCGACTAGAGGGGGGTGAATAGGCGTTTTAAAACTTCTATGCGCTAAAACCGATTTCTAATGCGGAAGCTTATAACAATACGGTTTTGCACAATTAAAGCCTAAATCAACTAGGTTCAACTAAGTTCACCAACAATACAAGTCAATTGAAGAATATTGCAATTAAGCAAGGACTTGTAAGCTATTCAATTCTAGCAATGTAAATAGCACAAAGCATGACAAGCATTCATACACAACGAATAAGCAATTTAATACAAGAAATATAAATTGCACAATGTAAAGCATGGCAAGCATTCATGATGCCATCCAAAGTCTTCATCACCATGGAACATAACCTAATCATCCAACTCATTGAAAATGTTAGTCCCACAATGTCATTAACATTAATTAACAAGATATACCTGCATAAATGCTTCTAAATAAGCCGTTGAAAATCCTGGACCGGTACTACCGCCAACCAAGTTGCGGTACTACCGCCAACCAAGTTGCGGTACTACCGCTTGGTCTAGTTGTACCGCACGATGGAGCGGTACTACCGATTGCAGGGTTTCCAATTTTGTCGAAAAGACATGCTCTCTGGAAAATACATACCGCCAAATAACAAACGGAACAACCGGGTTGAGGTAGTTCCGCCACATGAACTCCGGTACTACCGCACATCGGTAGTACCGCTTACCAAATACGATCATACTGATTTCAACTGAACTTCTTCCAGAGGCTTTTCGAAATGCAATGCATGACTCCTTTGTCTTGAGCCATGCTAATCGTTTATCATCTTTGCATTTTCTTTTCATGTCATCATTCAAACTCCGGGACTAAGCCTTGAAAACATCTTAGCACACACATTAGTCCCACAACACAATTGCAAATAATTGAATATAAAGCAATATGAATATATATGAACTACACAAGTTATATATACCATGAGTATATACGAACTACAAGTTGTATATACTAAATATGAGTGTATACGAACTACACAAGTTGTATATACTCATATGAATATATTAACTACACAAGTTAAATATATTCAAAGATATATTTCAAAGTAAAGATCCTTAATATATGTGGAAAGAGAATATGGATCAATACTAATGAAACCACAAAATATAGAATGAACTCCCCCTAAATGTGTGCATATACAAATGTGTAATGGAAACATATGCACATATCCAAGTTAACCTTTTTTTGTGGAATTTAACCTATATTTTGGATCCGAGTAATGCAACAAGATATAATAAGAAGAAGTAGCATGCATACCTCTTGTATTTTCATCTTTATATCCAAACAAGACTAAGCAATAGATAATCAATAGAATTGTTAGTCTCACAAATAGATTTGTCATTAATGAATACATACATGTTTGGAATTTTGCTTTTATATCCAAGTGAGACTAAACATGATATAACAATAAGAGTGTTAGTCTCATAAGTGCATTTGTCATTAATCACCAAAATACTTCATTAACACATAATGGTTGGTCTAGATCCTTCATCGGCCACCACCTTGATCGCAAGACCAAGCCGAAGATCTTTACTTGGTGAGTGCTAACCTTGCTAGGGCAACTTTCCACTACGCACTTCACTGCGTAATGTCCTGGGTTGGACTCGTGCACTCAGTACACACGGCTGATGGACAAGGCGTATCGTGCTATAGCATGTTGCACGACCGTCTTGCTAGGAACACTCGCCAACCAAGAGGGTGTCGACATCAAACCCCACCGAGTCTTCTTCTTGCGGCAAGCGAACGCACCACGATATCATCAAGTCTCGATGCCACATAAAGCACCTCAAATGATACAATTCCCTCAGTTGGACCACAGGTCTGGTGTGCGTCCTCGTCGCTACCATCCGAGCCTGGGTCGGCGTTCTCATCGGACTCCAACCCAAGAGGCTAGTCCGGTAGATACTCATGGCAGTCAATGTGGGCCAACCACCACAATTTTACCACCTCATTTCGCACAAAATGATGCACGAATCTTTCCTCCGAGACAACACATTCCGTGCTACCGTCTTTAAGCTCAGCCTACGGTTGCCCGCTTGTAGAGGCTCTGGCATCATCAAGGCTTCCTGGTGCCCTGCGTACGAAATTCATGTACACCATCGACTTCCCATAAATGGTCGTCTCGGTCTGGGAGGCAATCTATATGTACTCGCTCCATGCAACGCTTCCATTCACCTTGATGAGCCCCAACACGACATTCGTGTAGGTGATCCCCTCGATCACAAGTTTCTTCATCATTGCCTTCGTGACGAACTCCCCCCAGATGCAGCTTCGAAGCTCGTGAATATTCATTGCATCGATCCCCTCCTTCTGAACCACCTTGTACCGGCATCTCGACAGGTCCAACCCATCGGGTCCGGCCCGTACAAGATCATCGTCATAAAACACTACCAAGTCTTGCATATTCGAAATTATCTAAAGCCACAACAACCCGGTCCATTGTACGCGATATACAAACAATGACGACAAATTGCATGCAAGTAATCGATTACATACGTGTAATTAAATACGAATAATTAATTAATTACCAACAATTTGATTACTCCTCTGAAAATTAATTACGAGTAATTTGTTACTATTGTCCTTACCACTATTAAACCATAGGTTCATTACCACTTAATTACTTACAACTAACTAATTACTTTTGCCTAACTAATTGTTAGTAAATTAATTACGACTGATTAATTACCATTAAATTAATTATGAGTAGTTAATTTCCACTAATTTAATATGCCAGACTGATAACAACTAAACTAATTATGATTGATTAATTACCACTAAACTAATTACAACTAATTTAATATCTGCAGTACGCGATATAACAAACAATGACGGCAAATTGCATACAAGTGATCGATTACACATGTGTAATTAAATATGAATAATTAATTATTGACACATGCCGCTGCCTTTCACGCCATGCCGCTTTGGTTCCATATGTCACAATTATTGACACATGTCTCTACCCGGACAAGAAAAGGCACATGTTGTTCTCAAGTTTTAGGTGCCCTTATTGATGAGCTGAGCATGCCACGCAGCAGCTAGCTAGCACTAAACTAATTATGATTGATTAATTATCACTAAACTAATTACAACAAATTAATTATAATGATTTAATTTGAACTCATTTTGAACCACTAACTAGTTCATTCCAAAAATAACAAAGCCTATGAGCATTACGACCGATTAATCACCACAAAGTATCATGTATTAATAAATTAGGGATACCATAACCACGACTATATTATAAACGTTACAAAACAAACTGCATTAATTATGACTAGCTGACTAAGACTGATTAACTACGACTACGGTAATAAAGACAAAGGCATCCGACAAATAATTACCTACCCTTCGGGAGAAGCAATTAAAACTGCTACGATCGTAACGACTGCCCGAACTTTACTCTCCAATTTTTTTTAATTATCTTACGTTCTTTGAGTTCTCAGCAACGGACGCGAGAACGAGAATGGAAAAGCAGTTGAGATGAGTGATGAGCAATTGCGATAGTTCGATATTTATAGCCGAGCGAAGGGGGAGCCGCTGCGTTGGCGCCTGGAATCCCAGAGGCGTTGTCGAGGCGCAGCACTAGGGGCAAGGGGACAGCAGCGACGGAGCGACAGATGTGCGGATGAGGGAGGGGACAAGGAGGATAGCAACGGCGGGGCGACAAATGTGCGGAGGAGAGAGGCCGGGCAGTGGGAAAGATGGTCGCCGCACGGTAGCCGTGCGGTCGCCAGCCCCACCGCATGGTTTAAAAAAATTTCCAAAACTTTCGCTCAAAACTCCTCCCAAATCGCACTCCAAACCCTCTGCCCTCATCGCATGGCACTGTGCGCCACCCCACTGCATGGCCACCGTGCTCTCCTCGCGCGGCGCATGGTCAACGTGGCGGTGCCTCCTCCGCCGCACGGTTGCAGGCAAGATTGCCTCATCATGCGTGATAACTATACAATAAAGATATTATTTCTGTAAATTCTACACGACGAATGCTATTTTTGCTAATGCGATGTGCGAATACGGCCGAAACCTCCCTACGCCCTCATGCGGTGATTCCGACACATACACTGCCTGCCGACTGTCAATAAAATATTTAGCCACTATCGAAGTAATCCAATTCCAACCCTCCCCAGTCTCTCTCTCTCTCTCTCTGAAAAAACCTCCCCAGTTGCGGCCGCCTTCGTTTTGCGTGTTTTTGGTCGCAGGCGACGGTGTTTCCTCCCTTTGCTTCGAGCCTTCTTCCTCGGGTCTCGTCCCCGGTGCTCCGCGTCGTCACTACCTGTCGGCTTGCGTTGTTCGGTTCGTTGCCTCCCCGTTTCAAACGCAACCCCACGGTCCCACCAACACAGCGGCAGGAGGGGCACCTCCCTCCACCCCAGATCTCCGGCAGGCGACGCGCGAACCAGTTCGGTTAGATTTGGCCGTAGCCGCCCGCGCGTAGTTGCCGCGGTGATGCGGTCGGGTGGTGTGCTCCTCCTGCTTGCCTTCCTGGTTGCCGCCGTCGCAGCGAAGGTGAGCCAGATAAGGCCTCTCCATCCTCGGTTTGTGTCCTGTTGATTTGCTCGGTTCGCTCTATCGTTCCCTGCAAGGTGGGCGGGTGGGGAATTCGCCCTTGGAACAGTGACATATTGCCTGGATCATGAGCTGTGCTGATGTAGGAGTGGTTTTTTTTTTTTTGTGGTGTTGGTTTGAGTTTGTGCGATCTGGAGAATGAGCTTGGCAACTGTTGCCTTACTTGGTGCTAATTTTGATCAGACTAATTGCTTCATTTTACTTGGATAGCTTTTAAGCAGTATATTTGCGGCGAGCGATTCAAAGCTGTGTTACATAATAATTATACTACCTTAGTACCTTCGATATAATTTTGCATCAGAACTGGATAAAATTAGGTTGATGCACAAGTATAGTTACGGCGAGCGATTCAAAGACGACTGGGTTGCATAGTTACTGCTTGTGCTGCCTTTAACTGATCAGAAGTTGTCTAATTCTAGTTTTGGTCATTGCAAAACATATATAGTTCGGGAGCCATATAGCTACTCAGATTGGGCTAAAAGATGGTGGTTACGGGAATTCAGCCATTTTAGCTTTGGATAAGCACATATATGCCATGTACATATCGAGTACACATGCTCTTGTATTTAGGGTGATCTAAACCTTGGGAGCCTTTCCCCCCCTAAAAGTCAAGTTGGTTTAGTTCATTATGTTTGGCGTTATGGTCAGCATCTTTGCCCTTGTCCACTTAAGGTGTAAGATCAGTGCTGAACAGCTGAAGCACTTGCCATTCAAACTTAATTTGAGATAGTCAAAGCTCAGAAAATCAGTGATCCAGTGATTAACCAATGCTGCAATGCATTTTTTTAACGATACATTGTTTCCTTTTGAATTCAGGATAGTGTGGATGTCCGACCAGCAGAAACAAATGATGATAGCACTATGGCACATGCAGATGTCATGAAAATAGGACAGCATGATGGGACAAATCCTAATAGAGAGCCTAAGTTACATGAGGACGGAGGATCCAAGAATGATACTGCTGAGAACAATAGGAAGGATAATTCAACAGAAGGAACTAGCACAAGAAGAGATGAGCCAGTACAGCAACCAAAGGACAAAGATAGCAGCACAACAAATTCCTCACATATAACGGACTTCTTGCAAGATCCTCTTATCAGGGAGTGTGATCCATCCCATAGATGTATCATTGAAAAGAAGAAGTTCATCGCCTGCTTGAAAGTTCCTGGAGAAGGTGATCTTTTCCAGCTGTTTAGTCTTTCTCCTTTGCTCCATGTCTCTTTGTTAGTGCACAGCTGCTTCTTATGTTATAGTATACTTGTCTATGTCAGGCATCTAAATCTGCGAAATCAAAACTTTTTATTTCTTTTTGAAGGTTTGTTTGCAGTTGTGTCATGGCAGTTAAACCAATTGGATTTGTAAAACATCATCCAACATTCGAAAGTTGTCATTTCTACTTCCAAAATTACCACTGGGAACATTTGAATGTGAAAACCAGTTTTGACATTCCCTAGTTTCATCCATCCCAGAACTCCGATGGTGCTACCAAAATTTGGTCTTGATGATGAAATTTGACATATAATTGGTTTGTAGCTAGAATTTTAGCATGGTTCCAAGATTTGGCCAATTATGGATCAGCTTACTGTCAACACGTAGCCAAAACTAGGTCTGCCAATTGATGGCCCTAGTTTTGGTCTTGCCAAACTTTGGCTAGTTTTTTGGGACTGGGTGAGGCTACAAACCAAAAACACCATAACGTTAATTGGGGCCAAATCAAACATAAAACTGCTATGCCACAGGCAGATGGAGTCCCTGAAGAATTTAAGCAATTAATGTTTGCCTCAGGGACACCTAGTCACCTATACCTTTTCTTCTCCAATAGAATTTTTTTGCAAAGATATTTTTTCATTATATGTTCTCTGAAGATTTTGTTTCGCATTTGGATATAGTCATGGTAGTTATTTTGAGCTATTTCCATATTTTGCACATAAGTAACTTGTTACAGTTGAAACCAGATTCTTTAGCTCTATCTCTTCTGATGGACAATAAAGGCATGAACCCACTTGATGTTAGCATCACGGCTCCAGATTATGTCACGCTAGCCGAAGATACAGTCCATGTTGAAGCAAACGATCACAATGAGGTATGCTAATGAGAATGATTAACATATCTCCGAAGATAATTATATTGATGAGTTTTTCTGCCTTATTTTTTTCCACATATAATGTCTACAGTATGTTGCTTCTGCATGTAGTATTTCAGAAGATAGTACCTTTTCTTTGTCTTTTTTTTTTTACTTTGGAATTTTTTCCAGCAAGCTTATGAGAAGATTATTGCATTTTCCCATTACCGTGGCTGAAAAGTTCAATTTAATTTGTGTATCGTCGCATCATTGGTTCATGAGATTTGTGTTTCACATGATATACACTTGCTTTGCTGCACTAGCTTATTTATTTTTTGAATGCTTGTTAGCAATGTCTCTCTGGGTTGGTAGAATATTTAGTACATAATTGTGGCTTGGCTTTTGTCAGCTTCTATGCAGAACTGGATCTTTGGCATTTTTTCTCTGTATTTTCAAGTGGTTTACTGATCCTTTGTTCTTTTGCTATCGTTAAATTAGACACAGGTGAGTGTTTCCAGCAGTAATGCTGCAAAAAATTCGGCGATAGTTTTTAAAGTTGCAGAAGAAACCTGTGAGATTAACATTCACAGGGCAATCACAAGGGCGACAGGTCGAGTAATACGGATGCGGCTTACCTCAACATACATGCTGGTGCCTGTTTTTGTTCTCCTTGGAATGGTGGGAGTATGCATCAAACTTCGAAGCACGCGTAAGCGAGACATTGGCCCAGCATACCAGAAGCTTGACGCGGCGGAGCTACCGGTTTCGACTGGACAAAAGAAAGAAGCTGATCAATCAGATCAGTGGGACGACAATTGGGGAGATGATTGGGACGATGAGGAGGCACCGTTGACACCATCCAAACCTATGCCCAACCCATCGTCCAAAGGTCTCGCTTCAAGGAGATCGACCAAAGATGGCTGGAAAGATTAACTGGCAAAATAAACCATGTTAAAGGAGCATTGAGGAAATAGTTCCAATGGCTATATCATTTTTTTTTGTCTTCTTCTGAAAGGAATTTTCTGCGCTCTTGCTTTTTGGATAGATTTCTGGAGTAGACTACCGGAGAGTTTGATACACTGATACCACTAAGAGAATTATGGAAGCCCCTGTGCTAATGTAAGTTGCTGATGAATGCAATTAATTTTCTGGCGCATTTTCGTTCTTGTTTGAATTGGTAGATCAGAGCCAGTTTACCCTGCCGTCTGGTGGATCGAAACGGAGCCTGACCAAAGGGCGCCCGCCAGCTAGCCCATTTAGTGCAAACTTCATATTACAAGGGCTTGTCCCCCTAACTCAGATGGGCCTTTTTTTAAGGCTTTGCGCATCATATCATCAGTAGAAAGAGATTGAAATTCCAGAGGATGCAAAGTATACTAGCCTGCTCGAAAAACTTGAGCGTAACCGCTCAGCAGTCAGACACTAGCTGAAAACCGAAAAACTGATAGAAGGTAACTATTGTGAACAGCTCTAACAACCGACAAAACAGATGGTGACTACTACTGCTGTGTTGCCGACCCTAACCGATGTGCAGCCGCCAAGCGCCATTGCCGGTACTCCTGGAGAGCAAGATGAGAGAGCTGATTGACAGCTACGACGATATTGTTAAAAATCCTCTGATTACGCTCTTTTCAGATGAACCAAGAGACGAGAATAATACAGCAATCTGTATCCTTTCTTACATGTTTTGGTGCTGAAGTCCTAGCGGCTAACCAGAAATCTTGGAGATATGGCTGTCCACTAGGCACAGGACATCGCGAGCCAATCAGTGCTACAAAGTGACCCCAAAATTGCGTCGTTACCGCGCACCCTAGCAGAATATGATCAATTGTTTCTTCCTGATGGCTGCAAAAAACACATATTCCTTGATTTTGCAGACCATTACGCCTTAGACGATCAACTGTCCAACATCGTTGTTGAAGATATGAGCATTTTTCTAACTAGATTAATCCAGAAATATACTAGATAAATCATGGAGAATACTATTGCTATTTTCACAAAACAGGTATACAAGAATACTATAGATATACGAATTTCTAAAAGAACAGAAACTAGCATACATATCTCAGTGTTCAAGTAAACAACAGATAATAAAACAACAAGTGCAAGATAGGCGTATCCAGAGCCAGCGGAAGGAGCAGCAGAAGTAGAAGCAGGAGTCTTGGTGATATCGTCGTTAGTCATGGCGTAGTGGATGTAGCAGAGACCTTCGTGGATGTCGTGGTAGTAGTCGCGCAGATGTAGTCGAAAGTGTAAAATCGATGAAGTGAGCGATCGCGTAACGCTCCCAAAACCTTATTCGTCCTCGCCGTGCAAGCCTTCAAGGACGAGGGTTCCAGAGGCCTGCTCTCCCGGTGTAGCCGTACACGCGTCTCGTCGGGATGGAGATCGCCAGAGACAGCAACAAAACTGTGGAGTTTGTCTTGGTATGGAGATTAGTCTGAGAACCAGTGCTCTGTTCTTCTAAATAGCAAAAACGAAGAGACCAGAATAGTGTTAACTGCAGCCATTAGTCACTAGTAACCTACAGCCATTAGTCACTAGTAACCGCAACCATTAGTCACTAGTAACCTGCAGCCATGCCATTACTCAAAAATAACAGCAGCCGTTATTCACTAGTAACTGCACTGTTACTGCCAGCCATTCGTTAATACCATTTACTTCGAGTCGGTGTGTTTCGATTTTCGAATAGATAAAGAAAAACGCACACGCACCCGACACGCCTGCGTGCACGCGCACACGCACCACACTTTAACACCTGCAGCAAAACGCACGCGCTAACCACATGACTTCTGTGAAATCAGCGTCCAGCCATCGTAAATCATGAGAAAACATGTCAAGGTAGTTCAGGTCCAGGGAACACTCAGATTGGTTGTCCCATGATTTTGATGGAAGTGATCATGGAAAACCTCTTCTAACCCGGATTGAGTAAGCACCCAAGAATCCATTAATTTTAAGTTTGAGATGAAGTTTCATCGCCTACTACCATTTGCACGCAGATGAAAATACGGGTGTTCGCATCCACTTCGCTCAACCACCTGATCCGAGTCCTTTGGCGTGCGATTGTCCATTCAAAGGAGCACACAGCTTTCCCTTTAGCACCAATCTGAACCACTTTTCCCACGGAGATAACAGTATTCTTTCCTCAGCCACGTCCAGGCGTCTCGAACCATCTAGAAAAACTCACAAGTCCAGGCCCTGCGCCATTTCTATGGCTAGCCCCTACGGCACCGCTCTCCGGCGGCACGCAGCCGTGGCCGTGCTTCGCGCAGCGGCTGCCGCCGGCGAGTTGTCCAAAGGCAAGGCGCTCCACGCGCAGCTTATCAGAGCCACTCACTTGGATGTCGTCCAGCACAATTACCTCATCGACTTCTATGCCAGGTGCGGCCGCCTCGGCCTTGCTCGCCAGGTATTCGACGCAATGCCCTCCCGGAACCCCGTGTCCGGGAACCTCCTCATGTCCGGCTACGCTTCTTATGGGCGTCCTAAGGACGCGCTTGCGCTTCTTAGGGCGGCCGACTTCGGTTTGAACGAGTACGTTCTGTCGACGGCTGTGGCCGCGACCGCGCATGTCCGGAGCTATGACATGGGGAGGCAGTGCCATGGATATGCTGTCAAGTCTGGGTTGGTGGAGCACCCTTACGTCTGCAACGCGGTACTGCATATGTACTGCCAGTGTGCACACATGGAGGACGCGGTGAAGGTGTTCCAGAATGTGTCCGGTTTTGATGCATTTGCATTCAACTCGATGATAAATGGGTTCCTTGATCGGGGGCAGTTGGATGGTTCAGTCAGTATTGTAAGAAGCATGATCCGGGAAGTTGAGCAGTGGGATCATGTGTCATATGTTGCAGTGTTAGGGCATTGTGCTAGCACGAAAGAGTTGGTGCTTGGGTGTCAGGTGCATACCCAGTCGTTGAAGAGGAGGCTTGAGCTCAATGTGTATGTGGGGAGCGCACTTGTTGATATGTATGGAAGATGTGACAGTGCCCGTCATGCTCATTGTGCGTTCGAGGTTTTGCCGGAAAAGAACGCTTGTTTCTTGGACAGCTGTTATGACTGCTTACACCCAAAACGAGTTGTTTGAAGATGCATTGCAATTGTTCTTAAACATGAAAATGGAAGGAGTCCGGCCAAATGCGCTCACTTAGCTGTGGCTCTCAACAGTTGTGCTGGTCTTGCAGCCTTGAGAAATGGCAATGCCCTCGGTGCCTCTGCTATGAGAACTGGGCACTGCAGCGTTCTGCCTGTCTGTAATGCCCTCATTAACATGTACTCAAAGAGCGACAGCATCCAGGATGCGTGGAGTCTTCCTTTCTATGCCATATCGTGATGTGGTCTCTTGGAATTCAATCATAACTGGATATGCTCATCATGGTCTTGCAAGAAGCATTTCATGATATGTTGTTTGCAGAAGAAGTCCCATCTATGTGACTTTCGTTGAGGTGCTGTCAGCTTGTGCTCTGTTGGGTCTTGTAGATGAAGGATTCTACTACTTGAATACTATGATGAAGGAAGTGGGAGTAAAACCTAGAAGGGAACATTATACTTGCATGGTCGGTTTGCTGTGCAGAGCTGGACGGCTGGATGAGGCAGAACGATTCATAGTGAGTAATTGCATTGTCACGGATGTTGTTGCATGGAGATCCCTTCTAAGTTCTTGCCAGGTATATAGAAATTATGGTCTGGGTCATTGAGTAGCTGAACAAATCCTTCAGTTGAAGCCCAACGATGTAGGAACCTATGTTCTGCTTTCTAACATGTATGCAAAAGCAAACCGATGGGATGGTGTCGTAAAGGTCCGGAAGTTGATGAGAGAGAGGGGCGTTAGGAAAGAGCCTGGTGTTAGTTGGATTCAACTAGGAAGTGAGGTCCATGTTTTCACATCGGAGGACAAGAATCACCCATGGATGAACCAGATCACCAAAAAACTCGAAGAGCTGATAGGCCAGATTAAAGTGAACGGATATGTTCCAAACTTTGCAGTGGTCCTACATGATGTTGAGGATGACCAAAAGGAAGAACATCTTATGTATCACAGCGAGAAAATGGCTCTTGCATTTGGCGTTATTCACACCCCTAAGGGAGCAACTATCCGTATCATGAAAAACCTCAGGATATGTGATGATTGCCATGTTGCTATCAAACTCATATCACTTGTCACAAGAAGAAGAATAGTTGTAAGGGATGCTGTTTGGTTTCATTGTATAGAAGGTGGAGTATGCTCATGTGATGACTATTGGTGATTCATCCTGTAGTTGTCAAAAGATGATGACATAAAGGCTCTTGAATCAGTTGGACGAAGCACATTAATAGCCACATGTGTGGTCAAATTCAAGAGCAAAGGTAGCAGCTCCAGAGAACAAGTGAAGTTTTGAACATCAACATGGAAAGGTTATCTTATGTTTTAGAACTAAAGTTAAAAGGCTGTAAATATGTGAGGGATTTCCACAATTGACAAAGAAAGGATGGATTTCTTGACTGAATAGAGAGGGAAAGACCGAATGAGCAGGAATTCACCTGTAAACATGTGAAGGCTATCACAGCAAGAAATGTCTATGTTCACTATTTTGATCAAGTAATGGATCAGAGGTACTGTATATAACATTTAATTTGCATACATACATCAGTAAATTTCCATAAGTAACATGTTATTTCCTAATTTGATCATGAAGTTTGTCAAAAGAATCTCAATCATCAACTTAGATAAACTAATACTAGAGATGTATCTGGCTAGATGTCTGTTTCCACGGAATTCGTAGAGCTGATCATTTTGATCAGGAAAGGTAAATTTGTTTTTGCACGTAATGTTCTTCCTTAAATTAGTGGGCACAACATTTATATGTTCAGCATTTGGATTAGTAATCTAAACAGTTGGGGGCAGCAACTCAATTTCATCCTGCTCTCCTAAATATTGCATGATGCTCCGCAGGGTGAGTTCTGTGCCCTTCATTCAGTCTGCTTCCGTCCTGACCCAGTAGTAGTTTTAGAAGTTACTGCCAAGGTTCAAGCAAACGATCACAAGGAGGTATGGTAATGAGGTTGGGTGATTTATCTTTGAATATTATTATATTGATGGGGCTGTTTCTGGGTTAATGTCGTGTATACAGTATACATATAGCCAACAATTTATTCCTTCTGCATGTAGTGTTTCAGAAGAAACTGCCTTTTTTTGTCTGTGGAATTTTTCCAGCAAGCTTGTTTGCTCATGAGTTTTATATTTCACATGAACTAGCGTATAGTATTCCTATCTTGATTTGTATGCATGCTTACCGGTAAGCTTGTTAACATTGTATACTATGCCAAGGAACTTCAGAAGTTTGTTGGAGAGCACTGCCAGGAGAAGATTTCCCCATTGTGACGCTTGATGGAGGTGGCCTTGGCGATCTGGCCTGTTCCTGCCGTGCCATCTCGTGCATACGGTATGTGTTGTGTAGCAGCCTAGCCGGTACATGTGTGCTTGTGAAATATAGAGCCCGCGTGGCGCGTGGAACGTGCTATATGACGATGTGTTGAACTGCGGGCATGCGTGTGCGCATATGAAACACTCGTGGCTGGTGCTCGTGCACCTGTGCCGTGGAGCCGCCAAGAATGCGGATATGTGAACGAGTTGAAAGTGCTTCGTATTTTCAAATGTTCTAGATCACAAGTGTTTTCCGTGTATGAATTGTGTTGGATGTTGATCTATGTTGTTTAACCTCTTGTGTGGTGGCAGGCTAGTAGCAGCTGTGCACTTTTAGTAATCTTTAAGTATTATGTTTGAGAGTAAATTTTGCAAAATTATATATATTTTGTATCAATTATCGCAAAGCTCCAAATTTAAGATTCAAATTTCACAAACTCCAGATTTAAGGAGGTATGTTAGGGTAAAACTCCAGATTTTGTACAAAACTGGAGTTTTGTGATAACATGTCTTCTTAAATCTAAAGTTTTGTAAAATTGAGCATTAAATTTGGAGCTTTGCGATAGTTTGTACAAAATATGTGGAGTTTTACAAAATATACTCTTTTGGTATATAATTTTTAGAGGTGTCTTTCTGTTTTTCTTAGTTTGAAATGTATTTTCAGCGTTAACAAAATATTTACCGTGTACAAATGGAAACCAAAATTAAGTTAACAATATTTTAATTATGGTCTACACACCCTATTAAGTTACTCTAAATTTTCATAGAATTTTTATAGGTACCTTGTTATTTTTCTTGTTTACAAATTATTTAACATGTACAAATGAAAACCAAAATTAAGTTAGGATTATTTTGATTACGCTCTACATACTCTATTTAACTACTATGCAATTTTATAATTTTTTTAGGTATCGTACTAGTTTCCTTGTTTGAAAAGTGTCTTCAGTATTTTTTTAAAAATACTGTGTATAAATAGAAACAAAAATTTTGTTGATAATATTTTAGTCCCACTCTACCTACTCTATGTAGCAACTCTTTTTTAACATCAAACTACAATACAACTAAATATTTAAATCTGAAATTTGAGCTGTGCTATACTTTCATTCGAGTACTGCATCATAAATAATATATATATGATGAACTAAACTATATACAGCTAAAATAATGTACTACATCAAACTACAATACAACTAAAATTATCTTTTAAATTCTGGAGTTTTGTGATAACATACCTCTTTAAATATGGAGCTTTGTAAAATTAAGTTTTAAATCTAGAGCTTTGTGATAGTTTGTATAAAATATGTTGAATTTTACTAAATTTACTCTATGTTTGATCTGCTGATTCTAATTCTGAACCTAATGCTTTTTTTTTTATGAATGGAAATGGATTGGTACATCACCACTCATCCCTTAGTCAAAGTTTCGGCGCCAAGACCTATGTGCAAACACTAGATCCGTGTATATCTATCTTCCGAATACGACATTGGTATAGACGGATCCTTCCATGTGCCAAGACTTTCATGCGTTTCGGCGCAAGCGAGGATGACATGACACCTGATTGGGAGGGCACGCGTCTGATGTGCCGAGACGGTACCGTCCGGCAGTGCCATCACATAGACGTTTGATGCGCCAGAGAGGGGCTGCAACACGGCACGGAGCAGCCAGCGCCGCGCGCGCGGGCAGGAAAGGAAACTGAGGACGAGGCTGGTAGGCGCTGCGCTGGGAGTGGGCGGGCCCGCGGCGTGGGAGCCGCAACGGTTCGCACAGACCGAAAGCTGCGGAAAGAGATTCTCTGCGGGAGGCGAGCGGTGGGCCGCTCAAGAGTCTGCTCGGGTGTGGGCCGCACGCGCGCTGGGGGCCTGACCGTTATTATCTATCTACTCCTTGGGCGACGACGCACTGCTCCCGGGCATTAGCAAGCCCATGCAGATTGACGATTACAGGGGCTGTTTGCTCGGCTTCCTAACGCATATCTCCCTGGCCATGAGAGGCCCTGGAGACTGCCGCCGGCTTGCTGGGATGCCACCCTGATGCAGCTGCCAGGCCAGGCAGAGCTGCCAGCCCAGGCTCTTGGGATGATTCACCGTTGATAGATTTCATTTAATGTTTTATTTTTTATTCATCAATTTCAGACACAGCCTTCTAACCAAACAACTTATCTTCAGATTTACATAGTCAAGTAAAAATCATCTACTTTTCAGACTACCTTCAGACACTATTTTTTTCTCAGATACAGGATCCAGAACACCAACCAAACAAGTCCATAATCGCAAGGTGGAAACGGTGAATTGCGTGCAGCTGCACGACACGTGTTCTCCGTTCCCACAATAGTCGTGCTCGTGCAGCAATTCTTCGAAGGCTTTCCCGGGAAGGGACGTCCAAGCGTGAAACGGTTCTTTCCCTTGGAAACATGTGGCGGGGTATGGCCCAAATAAACCACTAGTTAGCAGCCCTAACGCGCGGGCAAAAGGAACCATGAACAATATTTCTTGTGTACTATGTAAACCGAATGGCATCATTGAAATTTGAACTCAAGCATTCAGTTCAGATACACAAGACTGAAAATAAATTTTTTACTCATGTATAGAGAAGCAACGTAGCAAAAGGGGTCAATACACAAATGAAGTGGTCAATGAAAATTAACTATCAACTAATGGTCAAGGAGCTTCCGGCCTACCATAACAGACATGTATTGCATGTATAAAATAATATAGTAAAAAACAATATCAGCTTCAGAAGAACGTTGTAAGAAGACACATGAACAGTGAGAAAAAAACCGTGTAACTACAAGAGCATATAGCATATACTCTAAAACTCATCACAGTTGGGACCTTCATTCCTCGTACAAATAATAATTTATCAAATAATCGTATTTGCGATAGATAACCTAAGCAGGGTACTGAATTGATTCATTATAGTTTTAGAAAGAAAAGTAATTTAAAACTAACATTGGGACACGTGTTTCATATATGAGCAAAACAAAAGCAGTGGCGGAGCCAGGATTTTACCGATGAGGGTGCAAACTTTTTTTCGATTACAAAGAAGACACACATGCACACACACCACCACACACGCGCACGAGTATGCCTCCTTAGTACACGTCTAGAAAGATGAAAGTCAGGAATAAATCCACAATCTTACAAAATTTCTACTGAAAGTGCACTCGCATGTGCATAAAGATGCGAACTTAAATGATACAGTCTAACATAAAAGT
Source organism: Ampelocalamus luodianensis (assembly GCA_036346255.1). Taxonomy (NCBI): domain Eukaryota; kingdom Viridiplantae; phylum Streptophyta; class Magnoliopsida; order Poales; family Poaceae; genus Ampelocalamus; species Ampelocalamus luodianensis. The sequence goes on from CM070626.1 coordinate 1,869,542, forward strand.
TTAAATGACATGGTAAATGTTCAAATGAAATAGATTATATATTTCTAGTACAGTCGATATCACAAAATATAGCTTGTGTCGGTGGGCTGCTGACTATTGATTGCTAAGAATAACACAATGTAATTCATTGTATAGCATGTGTATTATACTAGATATATACTGTATAATGAGTTTGCGTGCAAAAATTTTGATGGTGCAATTGCACCCCATGCTCTCATGTGGCTCCGCCACTGAACAAAAGTTACTTCAAGAAACTTTGCTAGAAGCAACATGACACCAAGACAAACAATAGAACGTTACTTCATCCGTTTAAGTATTTAACCTCACTCCATGCTTAAGGCATGTGTTCGTAGCAGTATGCTCAGGACAACGACCGGAAATAAATAGGAGCTTTTTATGTAAGCTTGTTTACCTGATAGTAAATCTCGTATACTTTAATTTTGTGCATGAACAACATATAAATTTCAGATAGTTCTTCTAATATAGCATGCACAACGTAACCACAATAAATGGTCTCCGATTGACAATCCCATAGGCCACAACCTTCATATCATGACATGAATCATCTTAGGTTGATAACAGTAGTTTAGTTGCATTCATGGCCCTGTTCCGCAGAAACTCTAGAAATATCAAGGAAAATGAAACGTGTTCTTATGCTGAAACAAATAGACAACCAAGAAGATATGAATGATATGGTGTCATTTAGAAGCATAAATAGTTTGAGGTCTTTAAGGTCATGTAGAAGTGATAGGTTTCAACTATGGTAGATTCGTCGTGCATAAAGTAAAACCCGGAAAACATGTTATATTGACAAACAATGCAACAGTGTGGAGAATCTGCCACTTGGTAAAGAAGTAGCAATACAATTTTCTATAAATTACAAATTAAAAATCGTGTCTTTATTAGCTAAATATCTAAAATATGAATATTAAACTCATAGTCGAACTACAGATGTACTCAACGTAAAAATGTTGAATGAAGTTGCATAACTAAAGGTAAAGGAAAATATATATAAATGATACAGAGTTATAAACTAAATGAATATTAACATATCAGGGCATTTTATTCCGGTATTTCTACCTTGCAAGCATATGTTGATAAAAATGTACTTTACCATGGGGGGAGAACTGCCCAGCATAATGGGAAGAAACATCCATTGAAACAATGAGCGAAAGACAACATATACTGCGATTTGATGACCGTAAGCATTCTACAGTGAGCCTGAAAGTAGCAAAAATCACATAAGTAAATACAGGTGTCTGAGCTAGTTAATTTGGTGTAAAAAAATAAACCAAGATCCAGTCCATATACATACAGAAGTCTACCAATTGAAGTAGGGAAAATAAAGAAAGGGCATTTTGTAGGACGAATATATATACAGCGAGACTAAGAAAAGGGACTACCAGGTCGATAACTGAATAGAGTATACAGGAGAATAATACCTAGGGCTAATCAGACAATGGCGTTTCGATATATCATTGGTATTCAGCGTACATGACTAATGGTACCACGACTTGAAATCACCCTTGAACAACACTGCATTCCGCTATAAACAATATGAACAGTCAGTCTGAGGATAAAACATAGAGGCCGTGAAATGCCATAATCAGATACTAATTGGAACGCAGTTAACAAAGACCAAACAATGATGTTAAACGTAAACACAAGAAAAACTGATTACTGAAGCACACCTATCTAAGCTATATCTAGTTCTTAATGCCAAGATCTAAAAACTAATTACGGAAAAAAACAGAGATATGAAATTACCTGTCTAATCATGAAAATGAATATATGCACTACTACAAAACATGCAATAGTAGACACCTCATCACAGACGGTTAAAATGGAACCGTCTGTGTTAGGTCTGTCGGGCCTATCACAGACGGTTTGTAATACAAACCGCTGCAGTGATACTTCGATATCATAGACGGTTCTATTAAAGAATCGTCTCGATAATATCATAGACGATTCTATTAAAAACCGTCATGATAATCTGCAGATATCACTGAGCGGTTTTTAATAGAACCGTCTATGATACTATCAGAGACGGTTCTTTAATAGAACCATCTATGATACTGCAGATTATCACACACGGTTTTTTAATAAAACCGTCTGTGATACTATCACTGATAAGTACCTCATCACAGACGGTTGGTGATACGAAACGTCTGTGATATGTGATTCACAACGCGGGAGTTCGAAAATTTTGAATACGTGCGTGGGAATTTTGAATGCGTGTGCGGGAGTAGCAGAAGTCCTTATATATTAATGAGTCCCCCAAATCCAGTGTGACCTCTGGGCTCCCTTCTCCCGCGCCGGCCCTCGTCCCTCCCGTTCGTCCCGCCGTCGCCCAGTGCTCCCTCCACCGGGCCTCCTCCTCCCGCCGCTCGTCCTCCCCCCGACGGCCGGCCGGCGTCTCCCCCACCAGCTGCCGCCCCCATCCAGGCGGCGGCCCTCCTCCCTCCGGTGCCTGTCCTCCCCGCCGGCTTCTCCTAGATCGAGGTATACATGTGTGCTTGGATACAATTTTGTGATTGAATGTGTGCTTGAATATAGTTTTGTGATTGAATGGACGGGGAACAATGTGGCTTGATGATTTGACAAATGCTTCAGTTTGCAGCGGCGGAGGCAGCGAAGCCCAAGATGGCGATGCGGCCGTGAGGAAGGAGGGCAGGGATGAGGATAAGGATGTGCCTTTCGAGGAGCTCCGCGACGAGGACAAGATCATGACCTTCTTCAGAAGGCTCATGAGCGAGTGGAGCCAGGAGGTGGACGAGGTGCCGGAGGCGGAGAGGCGGACGACCAAGGGGAATACATTTAGTATTTTTTTTGCAGTTGAAAAAACTATCACAGACGGTTTTTAACAAGAACCGTCTGTGATAGTAATATCACAGACGGTTCTTGTTCAGAACCGTCTGTGAAAATATACTATCGCGCAGCGGTTGGAAGTAGAACCGTCGTGATGCTACTATCACGCAGCGGTTCTACTTTCGAACCGTCGCGATATTCGTATCCTGAGCGGTTTTGAACCGTCGTGATAATGTCTGTTATCGCGAGCGAACTTTTTGAGCGGTTCGAAAACCGTCGTGATGACGATTCGAACCAAATGCGTGATGACGTTTTACGTAGTAGTGATGGTTCATGAAACCTGGCGACAACAACAATGACATCGCGGAGGATCTCGAGGCGGCCCAATCGAGCGTAAGCATACAACATCGTGGAAGTCGCGGCCGGATGCGAGGTAGATCGGGCGTAGGTCGGCCGCATGCCATCGTTGCATTGGGTCGGCCGGAAGCCGCGGAAGAATGCGGTGGTGCCGGAGGAGAGGAGGCGCCATGGTGGCGGTGTAGCGACGGCGCAGCGAGGGCCTTGGAGAGGAGAGGGGCGTATGCTTCCATACTTCACCAAGACTAGTACTCTCTTAGATTACAAAAACAGGTCATGTTGATATACATGCAATCAATCTTTAAAAACTTTAGCTATCGATATTTTTTAAGTATTTAAATTAGATATATGAAAATCATATACGTTGATTTGATTTGGCTCAAAAAATACTTTTATAATACTATAATTTTACTGAGTGTAACAAATATATAGCAAATGTAATCAAAGTTATATTTTAAAGACCATATCAATATTTAAAACGAATTATTTTTATGAATCCGAGTAGTTTTTGTATGACATGATACGCCAATTCGTGGTGTTCTGCTGCAGTTTGAGAGGGGGGGTTGGGGAGGATGAACCGAGCATGTTTCTTGGAGATGTAACTCCAAGCCGAACTCATGCACGTACACTTCCTTTCGCCCTTGATTTCCGCCAAGGTAATACCAGTACTTGCGTACTTCTACGCTAGCTACCTAGCTAGCTAGAACCGAGGCTCATCGATCTGAGAGGGAGGAAGGGACTTGACGTGACGGGACGGGGCGGATGGAAGAATCGTTCGCTCTGGTCGTTCGCTCGGCCGAGAAAGCCGAACCCTCTCGAGCCTCGAGCTTTCCTCCGTTCTGCATGCCACTTTACCGCGGTGCCTTTCAGCGACTAGTATAAACAAAAGGCAAACGGTCCCCTGCCACGTGCGCGCGACGACGCCCCCCGAGTCAACACAGCGCGAGCCGCCGCGAATATTGTAGGTCTCCGCCGCGCACACATGGTCCACCGTCGCTGTCCGCGCGGAAAAAGATCGAGCAAGGCGAGATCGACAAGCCAGAGCAAGATCCCCGGGCGTTCATCTGATTCGGCCACCGTTGCGTACGTGCTTCGGTCAGGAATTAATGGAAACGTAACACCGGTTGATCTTTTCGCGAGGAATTAAAGGAGATATTTTATTGATTAATAAGAGGGAGCATTACGATCGTCAAGTACAAATTGCTTAATACATGGAGGAGTCCTAGCTAGCCATACAGCCATACTTTGAGGCTTTGAGCCCGACTCCTCAGTTACTGGGTACCTTCGTAGCAATCAGTGTATTCCGTCTATTCTGCTGACGAACAGTTGAAAAGGGGACGTCAAGACATCAGAACCTGTCCCAGGCTGTGTCGAATTATCACCCCTACTCCGGATTGATTCGTCACCTCCACAACGCCACCATCCACGTTTATTTTATGTTGAGGAACCGTCGCTGGCGAGTCCAGTCCGAGCGATAACCTCGTAGACAAACTCAGAATCGTAAGAACAATGCATGAACACAAGAACATAAACAAGAGATAGAACACAGAGATGTAAGGGGGACGTCTTGCTTCTCTTTATTCCTTCATCCATCGATCAAATCATTTACAATGAATAACACCCCCTATTTATAGGCTACGACCCTGCTAGGGTTTGGGATGGCGCCACTAATGGGCCATTGCGAGGTCGAGACCCATGGTTTCCCAACACTCCCCCTTGGGCACCCATCCTTCATGTCCATGTCTCGTCAAAACTCCATAAAAACCCAGTGGGAAAAATTTGGAGAAAGAGTACATGATACAAGTTCTGCTATGATACACGAATTGCCTCATTAAAAACCTTAGCCGAGAAACTTCAGGAAAACTCGTCAAGGGAAAAAGAGTACAATCCACCCAATTTCATTTAATCTCCAGGATTTACCTTTTGGGTACTCGATCTTCGTGATCAAGCTTTAGTAATGAGTTTGTGAAGATTCTCCCCCTGAATTCTGCACTTCTCTAAGTCTTCATCATTCCAATTCCACATATGCATCTTTCAAAACTAGACGCTGGAAGTGACTTAGTGAATAAATCTGCAAGATTCTCACATGACCTAGTATGCAGTACTTTGATTACGTTCATCTTTTGCAATTCATGAGCATAGAAGAACTTGAGGTTGATATGCTTTGTGAGAGGATTCTTCACAATAACCCATCTGCACTTGTGCAACACAAGCTGCATTATCTTCATTGATAATAGTGGGGGTTTGTGCGGTATTCAATCCACATAACTGCTGGATGTAGTGAATCATCCGCTGAAGCCAAGTACATTCTCGTGAGGCCTCGTATAATGATATTGTTTCCGAGTGGTTCGTCGAAGTCGGTACAAGACTCTGCTTAGACGATTTTCATGGAATTGCAGTTCCACCACATAGGAGTTCATAGCCTGTTTGCGATTTGGCTGTATGCGGGTCCTACAAGTACCCTTTTTCTGCATTGCCATTCATAGTTAAGTCTTTGTTCTTTCTGTAGAACAGACCAAGTTCTTTGCTTCGTTAGAGGTATCGGAATATATCCTTTATTCCCTGCCAATGCCTTTGGTAGGTTCTGCACTATACCTTGCTAGTAGGTTCCCGGCAAATACAATGTACGGTCTAGTACAGTTTGTTCAATACATGAGTGTTTCTATCACACTTAAGTATGGGAATTCCGGTCCCAGGATTTCCTCCCCCTCTTTTCTAGGTCTGTATGGGACCTTGTCTTGCTGCAAAAATCTCCCGACCATTGGCACTTTCAAAGGGTATACCTTTTCAAAGTCGAACATTTCTAACACTTTTCTGAGTGTAGGCTGACTGATGCAATAATATCCCTTCAGGGGCATGCTCAAGCTGCAAGCTTAAGCAATATTTGGTTTTTCCCAAACCTTTCATTTCGAACTCTGACTCCAGGTAAGAGCTTGCTTTCTTAATATCCTTCAGGGTTCCGATGACATTCAGATCATCTTCATACTCTAAGATTATACAAAATCTATTCTGGGATCGTTGTATAAATACACAGAGATTATTCTCATTTGTTCGTGTAGCCTTTCTTGCATAGAAAGTCGCTTCAAGCGATTATACCACATCTGCTGATTGTAAGTTCGCATGCTGTGACTTTCTGAGTTTCACACTGTACATATTTCTATTTGCTCTATCTTGGTTCGGGACAGGGATACATTCATGTATCTTCATATAAATGTCCGAATCCAATATTTCATAAAGGTATGCTGGTACCTCATCCATCAATTTTAATTCTAATTTCAAGTTCACTGCCATTGAGATAAATGTCTAAAGGGGTTACGCCATGATCGGGAATGAGTTTCTTCATAATCATCTTACGGATGTTGGTGAAACCTTATGCAACGAGCCTTCTTTTCATTTCTCTTTCGAACAAATATCCACTTATGCCCTACGGGTGCACAAGGGGAGGCGTGCGGCCATGTGCCCAAACGTCTTTTCTTTTATTCGGAGAGAATAATTCAGTTTCTATTGCCTTCTCACAATCTTCTTAATCTGATCTTTCCTTTCATTCAGCGAGCGATACAGGCTCTGAATCAAGATGGATGATTGTGGCAAGTTTCTTTGCAAAGTAAATGTCGACATTATTGTTTTCATATTCAAAGGTTCTCCAGAGGTCATAAAGCTTATAGCTATTTCTTCAAGGGTGATTCTTTTAATGCTTCTACTTGCTCACATTGCTTCCAATTGCGGGGCAAGTCCCTTTAGTTTTTCAGCTCCGATGTGTGCGCACACATCCATGCTGATGTCTCCCTTCATGGGAATATTCAATTTTGGTATGCCTTTTCTGAAGGTTCCATACCGATGCCAGGTCTCAACTGGTTCCCTTTCTAGTTCGGGGCACTTCGGTGATCGGTTGTGTCAAGTCCTTCTTATCCTTTTCCACCAGGCGTCCCCGGTTACTTTGGATTCGAGGGACCGGAGTTCTCGTCCTTTTATTCTGAGGCCTCTGGACGGGATTAGGGATACCTTCATTGGTATTTCAACCCTCTCTGGTGCATTGCATATAGGCAAATGCGACTTGGTCACGCTTTTCAAATCACTAAAGTGGTCAGGCAGTTGATTCGCTAATGCTTGCAAATCAATTATCTTCTGGACTTCAATATTTGCTTCACTATTGTGCGGGTCATATACATAGATTTCAATTATCTTACGGACTTCAATTGTCTTCTAGACTTCAATTATTTCAGACATTATCATAAAGGGTTGATTTCCTCCCCTAATGACGGAAACTAACCTCATCTAATGTACTATCGTGAATCGGGCATTATTCAAATCTCGATCATAAGGTCCAAATACTCGATTATGGATGTTGTCTCATAACCAACGATATCCCGGACTTTGGAGAAGACCCATTGCAGTTCGCTGCGGTGGTGGTATAGGTATATAACCCTTGCAACCCAACCTGCGAAGATGAGTAGTTTTCGGTGCTGACCCTTACACTAGTTGCTTAGGTGGATGGATGTTATAGGCCGACGGTCTAAAATTGATGAGAGTTGCTGCGAGCAGGACTGCGTGTCCCCAACACGTAGTTGGTAAATTACAATTCTTCAAAGTTCTGCTAGTCCATTCTGGGTACGGACATGCGGTACAAAATGCTCAATTTTAATTCCCATTGTCATGCAATAATCATCAAATGCTTTCGGAGTGAGTCCTCCGGCGTTGTCCATTCAGGTGGACTTCTCATGATGATCAGGGAAAATATTTCTAGTTTAATTATCTACGAGATTGGTTTTGCAAAAGCTTGATTTCTCGTAGATAATAAACATAGTGCGACCATTCCGATGAAGCTTCGATGAGCACTATAAAATACCTCAAATTACCCTTAAGGGGCTATATAGTACCGCAAAAGGTCTCCCTGGATACGGTCCAGGAATGCAGGGACTTTATCCTTTTCTTTCAGAGCAAAAAGGTCTAGTAATTAATTTCCCGGTGGCACATGCGGGGCACACAAAATCTTCCTGATTCGAGAAATTCTTAACATTCATATCATGTCCCTGTGAATTGTTAATTATATTTCTCATCATCCTAAGACCTAGACGGCACAATCTATCATGCCAGAGATAGAAAAGTTCAGAGCTTCTAAATACGGTTTTCAGGACAGTATAGGCTGTAAGTGCCTTAATATTAGTGTAGTATAGCCCAATTTCATATGAAGGAAGATATTCTAATGCTATTTTTCACTTTCTTCACGCTTTGTAATGAGCGGTGTATTCATGCACCATACTCTTCTTGGTCTCTACATGGAAACTGTTAGCGCAAATATCCTTGAGAGTTCTAGTCGATTCTGGGTACAACAAGTCTTCTTCAATGACCAAAGTTGTGCCCGTTGGAAGTATAATTATGGCCCTTCCTGAGCCTATTATACAAGTATCGCTGTCTGCGACTGTCGTAAGACTACCAGCATTCTTGCTGATCGACTGGAAAAATTTCTGTTTCTCTCAGGATGGTATTCGTTGTGCCGCTACATGCTAAGCACACATCCTCCATAGGGCGCCACACGCGTTCTAATATATTGTACTTTATTAATATGTAGCAGAAAGCAAGCAGCACATAAATAAAATACTTCAGATATCAGAACGTAACTTGCTATTATAAAGACGGGAAAATAAGTCTTGCAGGACTCATAATAAGAATTTAATGCTTTTGCTCTTCTAGAGCTTGCAACCATTATTCAATAATTCTGCTTCAATTACAAACTGCAAGTTTCTATAAAAGGTCCGAGTGCAATGCGTGCATTGGATCTAATAGACAAAGTATTCAGGAACTTCTGTCTAAATCGGCTCCATGCGCGATCTTTTCCTCTTGGGTAGCTACAGCTGTGGCCACTGCGATGTCCAAAGGAGGGATGATGGGGTTTGCACATTGGGCTGTTCACATTCATAAGTGCAGTAATGGATGTGAATCCTCTGTGCCTGCAATGGCGAGGTATGCCTCATGCTATCATTTGCCCTTCTTCTTAGACTGGAAAACATCAATAATGTGCGACGCACGACCTTACCCTTCTTGTCCCTCTCATTTGTGAGAGGCTTCATCACCTTGTAGCTGCTAGCAGTGGCTTCATGGCCAACATTGCTACTAGGTGGTTGCGAGATGAAGTTATTTCTTAGAATATCATCTTGAGTTTCTGCAACTTGCATGATGTCAATTAATTCGACATACTTCATGTAGCCGTCTTGACGATAGTTGCTTGCGGATTGCACCGCGTTCGGGTGAAAGGTAGAGAGTCTTCTCAATCTTCTTCTCATCCGTGATTACATTACCACAGAATTGAAGACTGTTATAAATTCTGTACAAATTCTGACCATACTGGGTCAGTTCTTCGAATTCCTGATTCGTGATGCTAGTCATCTTCATATTCATGCAAAAAGTTCAAAGGATTACTGCTGGTAATCTGCATAAAATGGTTGCAAAATTCTCACAATGCTCTTCGAACTCCAGGTTCGTGTTCCCGTATTTTTCTATGCATTTTTCATGATTTACTGCTATTTTCAGTGATTAAAAGCAATATACGTAATTACAGATAATCAAAACAGTAAATACAATAAATAAATTGCATAAAAATAATAATAACAAGAATAAACATGCTTCAAAAGTTCAAAATATGCAAAAATTGATTCAGGGTCCTTTCTCGCTAGAAAAGTAACTTTTGGCGAAAACTGCAAGTTTCAGGGGTTAAAACGCGAAATCTCAGTTCTGAGAGAAATTGCGTGTAATTTTTGTATATTCGGAGGGCCTTCTTGCAAAAAGTTTGGTTTTTCACGCCTCCTTTTTTTTCTTTCTTGGCCGTAATTTTCATATCATCCGAAGGGTTTTTCGCAAAAATTCATTAGCAGCAAAAACTTCCTTGTAATTTTCAAAGTTATGAGGGGCTTCCTTGCAAATTTTCCTTATTCGCGAAAATTCTGCGCAATTATGAACACTTCAAGGTTCTTTTTGCAAAATTCTGAGATTTTCGGTTTTTTCGTTTTTTTTTTCTTTCCTGAAATCTCACCGGCCTTCTTGGTAGCCAATTGCAATTCGAGCCGCCACCGTTTCCTTCAAATGGGAGCTAGGGTTTCCCTAGCTCCACCTTTCTCGAGTGGCGCGCGCGCGCCCAGCCGCGCAGCGGCCGTGCTGGCGGCCATTGCTCGGCAGGGCGTGGCGGCGGCGCGAGCAAGCGCGGATCTGGCGCTCGTGGTAAGGCGGCGGGCGGCGCTGGCGGGCGGCGGCGGCGGCGGGCGGCGCTTCGGCCGGGCGGCGGCGGCGGAGCGCGTGACGCTGCCATGATCGGCCGGCGGTTAGTGAGCCCGACGACGCGCGACCGAACGGCTAGCCGCGGCGCGATTGGCGCGTGGGAGCCAGTGGCGAGTGGGATCGGGAGGGAGCGGCAGGCGGCGGGCGGCCAGGCCATGCGGCGGCGCGCTCCGACGTGGCCGGCGGCGCCATTAATCCAACCCCAGCTTCCCCTTTTTCTTCCGGGTGATGCGGTGCCGGCCGTACAGGGCCGGATGTGGTCGATTCTTGCGGCGACGGGCTCTGCAAGCTATGCAATGCGAGCGGCGCGGCGGCCGTGCGGTGCGGCCGGCGGTGGCTTGCCCGTGCAGGGGCCGGCTGTGCAAATTGGTGCGGTGGCGCAGCTCCAGGCTGGCTTCGAGCGCATGTGGCCTATGGTGGCGGCCGCATGCAGGCAAAGTGCGTGGATCGGCGGCGCGGCCATACGGGGCTGCGTCGGTTTTTCTTTTACTATTCATGATTATGCTGGTATAGATTGATTCTTGGCGGTGCTTCTGGCACACATACCCATACCAAGATGACGACATACGGAGCCGACGTGACTCCAGGCCAATGCAGTTGACGACTTCAGGCCGCTAATTTTTCATGCGATTATTGTTCATGTATACGATGTAATACGAGATTGCAACGGAGGCACGGCTTCATGCCGTCATGTGCGTGCTTGCCGCGTGCTAGCGGCGTGGCACTGTCGTTGCCTCCGTGGCGGTACGTGATGGCGGACTATGCCGACCGGTAACGTATCGCGGAGGTAGTGACAGCCGCTTGCAGGCGGTGCCATTGCACATGGTGCCTTTCATGCGATTACATCTATTACCTACGGTACAATCATCATCTACTCTTTCATGCAATCCACCGATCGGCTTGGCCGGCGACTTCAAGTCGGCTCGCGGTAGATTAGAGCGGATTTGCACCGTAGGAAACCAATCTAGAAAGCCAAATTTGCATAATTGAAAGCAATCTAGAAAACGATTCAATCTCTGGCGTCGTTCATCGGCGGTTACCTTTCGATGCGAGGAGAGTCGATCGTCGCGATAACGTGTTGAGGAACCGTCATTGGCGAGTCGATCGGCGATAACCTCGTGAGACAAACTCGAATCGTAAGAACAATGCATGAACACAAGAACATAAACAAGAGATAGAACACAGAGATGTAGGGGGGACGTCTTGCTTCTCTTTATTCCTTCATCCATCGATCAAATCATTTACAATGAATAACACCCCCTATTTATAGGCTACGACCCTGCTAGGGTTTGGGATGGGGCGCCCACTAATGGGCCGACTGCAGGGTCAGACCCATGGTTTCCCAACATTTTAATCCATCCAGCGTCAGGAGTCCAACAAGTACAGGAAGTCAGGTTCAAACCAATTGCCTTGTTACGCTTGCGAGAAGACGAGGACCGCTCGCCAATAACATTCTTGCCCTTGAAATCTTATGAAGCCGGTTGTTTTTTTTTTGAACGAGCACGGTTGAATGGAGCTCCAGCCGAGCGTATATATAAAGAAGAAGAGAATTAATCTAGTTTATAAGAGAAATCGGGCCCAAAAACCCTAATAGATGCATGGTTTCAGAGAGAAAAACTAGTAACTAACCCCGAGACGACAAAACGACCTCAACTCGAACAGAACGACACTCACACCGGAAGGCACAACCAGACAACAGGCCAGTCCAACCTAACTCAACTCGCACGCTAACCAAGCAACCAAACAACTCGGTCGGCGGAGCCCAGCTCCCACACCGCACCTCTCTATCGGCGGAGCCCTGCTCCCACGCTGCACCTCTCTGTGACACAACTCGAAACGGCGGAGCCCTGCTCCCACGCCGTTCCTCTCTGTCGGCGGAGCCCTGCTCCCACGCCACTCCTCTCTATCACATAAGCCGGCAGCGCGTCGCTTCGGAGGAGCGTGCATTGGACCAAAAAGCTGTCTGAAGCACCAATCCGGAAAGAAGAGCCATCGTGAATCAAGGGCGTAAGGGTAAACCTACCGAAGAAGCCGGCGGTTCAAAACGAAGAAAGCAGGGGCTTCTCGAAGCGACGCCTTCAGGAAGGTAATGACATCAATGCCGTCGTCGCCCATCCGGACACGCGGACAGGGTTTTCACCCGGAGAAGCATCTAAGGCGGAGGAGACGCGAAATTGTCGCCTCCAGGGAGGGAATGGCGCCCGAGGGCGTCAACGACAATTGCACCAACAAGCCGGCGAGCTTTGCGCAGCGGCTCGCGCCTTGAAACTCGCACAAAGGTGGTGCTGGTCGAGACCCTCGCCAACAAAGACCGGCGCCAAGCAAGATCTCGGCCAGCACGGCGGGTGGCGCACCGTCGGTGCCGTTGCAGTAGAGGTTCCCACCGCAGTCGCCCGTGGAGCAGCGGTCGCCGGTCCGCAGCGGCCGGCGGCGCGGAAGCCGCAGCCCTGCCGGCCCGCACACGTCCGGACCAGCCGAGTGACAAAGCGGAGGACATGGCGAGGGCGCCACCGCAGCGCCCGCGACAAGAGCTCTTGCTGGCGTTCGACTGGAGGTACCACACCGGCAACACCAACATGGCTCCGCGCCGACGCGGACTCCACGGCGTCACGCCGCGCGCGATCGAGGCGTCGCCAAACACGAGAGGCGAGCCGCCACCGCGAGGGGCCGACGGCCCAGACACCGGACCGCCACGACCACCGCCGACGTCGCGCAAAGGCGGCAACCGCCAACCGAAGGAGAGAATGGCGGTCGGGAGCCACCGGAGCTCAGACCAGCCAGAAGAGCGCCGATCTGGGCGCCGACGACATGCCGCCACGCCGAAGCACTGGGTAGGCGCGGATCCGCGGCGAGCTGGCCGCCAGGGCGCAGATCCGGCTGGCGGGAGGCCCGATCCGGCTAGGCCAGAGCAGATCCGGCGAGGACGCCACGGGCCCGCGAGCACCTCGACGAAGAAAACCAGCTAGCGGGGGGAGGAGGGAGAGGAGAAAAAGGGGAGGGGGCCGCGAGCGGTCGCCGATGGCGGCCGGCGGGCGTGGCGTGGCGTGGTGAGGGTGGGCGCTAGGCGGCGGGGTGAATCGCCCCGAGGGGGACAATGCGAGGGTGTATTGCATGTCGACTCATGAAGCCGGTTGTTGACTTTGTAATATTGAATTCCAAAACGATTCCAACATCCGAATAGATCGTTCAGCATAGAAACTATCATCACCAAGAGTAAGAGAGTTTCTATCACTCCAGGTTTTCGAAAGTAACGGCATCATGGATGATCGTTTCTTCTCATTTAGCTTGTCAAGCATTAACAAAAACCAATTCGGCCCTAGCCCAGAAATCAATTCACTCCTTGGAATCTGCCCGACAGAGTGCATGCCATCAATTGTAGCCTTTGCATGAGGGAAGACACCACTGTTAGCCTACCATGGGTTCGCATGTGACACCTCGGTTCAATTAGGAGATTAGTTAGCAGTTGCTGCATGTATTCACATTAGTGTCATCATTGTATATATATACCTGCACACTAATGAATCAATTAAGTGCATCATTTCTATGAGCCTTCATGGTATCAGATAGGTTAAGATCTTGATCTCCTTCTCCCACCTCTTCTTCTCCTCCCGTCATGACAGTACACGACATCGCCGCCGCCACCGCGGCCAAGACCGCATTGTGGGCGCAAGTGGTCGGTGTTTTCAGCGTCAAGCTCCTCGTCCCCATCACCCTCAACCTCCAGGTGGGCAACTATACCCAATGGTGTGGCCTGTTCGAGGTCGCCCTCGACGACCACATCTGCGAGTCTTTCTCTTCGGCTCCCGACGGGCAGTGTACTCGACCCGACGCCCTCGTCCGCTCTTGGTTGTACGGCGCCATCTCACCCTAGCCTCTCCTCCTCCCTCCTGTCTCCCATCCTCTTGTTTCCCGCGCCTCCTCCCTCTTTCTCTCTCCCCTCATCCTCTCTCCCGCGCTGCCACCCTAGTCCGCCCCCATCCTTCTCCTCCTTCCTCGAGCGGCGCTGCCCCGCTTCCCTTTTCCTCCTCCTCCCAGTCGCTGCCACCCTACCCTCCTCCTCCCTCGAGCCACCCTCCCCTCCTCCTCCTCCTCTTCCTCCTTCACTCCGCAGTCGACCCTGACGTGCCGCTGTCAGCCTCCTCCTCTCCTCGTCTCAGTTCCTCACCCCGGTCGTGCCTCTGCCACCACGACCTCAACTACCTGCACCCCCTTCCTCTTCTTCTCCCGCCGCCCGCTCCCGCGCTTCGCCGCCTTCTTCCTCCTCGGCTCCTTCCTCGTCCTCCTCCACTTCCTCTCCCACCTCCCCCTTCAGTCGTTTTGCGACCTACTTTGTGTCTTTGGGTTTCTCCACCTCCAAGGCAGACCCCTCACTGTTCATCTACCGGCATGGCACGGATACTGTCTACCTCCTGTTGTACGTCGACGACATTGTCCTCACTGCCTCCTCGCTGGCACTACTTCATCAAGTGATCAACTCGCTTCACAGCGAATTCCCCTCAAGGACCTCGGTGGCTTGCACTTCTTCCTCGACATCTCTGTACAGTGCACCAGCTCTGCGTTCTTTACGTATCGACCATCTCGCAGTACACTGACGTCTTCACTAAGGGCCTTGCCACGACCATCTTCAAGGAGTTCTGCACCAGTTTGAACATTCATCTCGCTCCCATTCCAACTGCCCACCGGGGGGGGGGTGTTGTTAGCCTACCATGTGCTCGTATGTGACGTCTGGTTCAACCAGGAGATTAATTAGCAGTTGTTGTATGTATTCATATTAGTATCACCGTTGTATATATATCACTGTACACCAATGAATCAGTTAAGTGTATTATTTCTATGAGCCTTCAACCACAACATGGAAGGAGTTTTCTTGTCAGTACCACAGATAATACAGGTGGCATCTGTAATAATGTGTCTTCTTTTCTTGTTAACATTCGTAGCCATCGCATTCTTAGCCAATCTCCAAGCAAAAACCTTCACTTTGGGGGGAACGTTAACGTCAGACCTCCAGATGTGCTTGAACAGAGGTTCCTTGTTCTGCATCTCACTATTAGACGCTGAAGTACTCACGTTACCAAACTGGAACGCGATCTTATAAGCACCTTTAACAGAGAAAAATCCCGGACTTCTCATAGCGCCACGCCACCACATCTTCTGATTGGCGTCTCAGGAGCTCGATTTAACAACAACTGCCACATCAATCGGGCGGAACTCCTGTCTAACCACATCCATGAGCCACTCCCGGTTAATGGGATCAACAAGATCAAATACCCTTTTAACACATGATCGTCGTCGCTTGGTTATGAGCTTCAAGGAAAATTCCCAAGGGATCCAATTATGTTTGCCTATACGCCATATTACTCCCTTTTTCAACAGTTCAACACCACATTCAATTTTTTTTGCGAATCACCCTGTACAACACATAGACACTCACACATACGCACACCACCACACGCACACACTCACACACACGACGCTTACTGAAGACCGGACGAGCGGAACTTGACGAAGAAATGACGAAGTCACCACCGACGCCTTGCTTGCGACGGGTACGTCGTCTCCCATTGAAAGAAAATCCTCCTTAATGAGACACATAGAGCCAAACCTGAGGTTTGAACCCTGATGAGCTAGGGGTACAACCACCTCCACTAGCCACCCAAACAAGACTTGACTCTCAACACCACATTCAATTGCACGCCAGGTGCAAGAAATATTACCCGAGAACACCGTACCGAGTAAGTTCCCATTGGGAAAATATTTCACCCTTACCAGACGAGCACAAAGACTATCTGACTAAGGGCATCTTCAATAATAGCCACTTCAACTGTCTCTTACCTGCCATGTTACTCAAAAGTCTAGTTAGATGAGAGATGATGTGAAGAGAGAGAATTTATCATCTGTTATATAAGAGACAAGTTGGACACACAAACCATCACAAATGGTGAGTGGTTAATGAGAGAAGTTATGTTGAAAATAAATTATTTTATAGATAAATTATTGAAGATGTTGTCTCTAAAGTTATCTGTAGATGAGTTGAAACTTTTGGAGACAATTTAATAGACAAACCGTCGTACATTCCATAATAGATTAAGCGCTAAGATTAACAGGCCAACAGAGCTTAATTAAAAAACCTGGAGTCACGGAAACACAGGCCACCCTGCCATTTCGGCAAGATCAACAGGTCCCAAGAGCACCACTGAGTTTTCCTCTTCCCATTCTCTGCACCCCACCAATATTCCGAGATTAGTTGCATGAACTCATCTCATAACGTCACCGGCAACTTGAAGACACCGTAGTATAAATAGGTTAAGGCTTGCGTGACAGATTTAATAAGGACTTGTTTCCCTGCCAAGGATAAATTCTTGTCTCTAGTCAGCTGATCTTTTTCCAAACCTTGCTCGCAGAGATCGGTAGTTTCTGCTTCATTACTTTCCAGATTTACTTTTGACTTTGTTACCGCATTCATGTGCATGCATGGTTCGCAAGTTCAGTGAATATCTTGTCGGCACTCAGCAGATCCTGAGCAGTGCTCTGTTTTTTACTACTCGTATCAGGATCAGATGTCAACTTCCTCTCTCAGCAAAAAAAAGAAAAAGAAAAAAATATATCAGAAGTTGGCTATTCGTTCATGCGGCCCATATATGCGCACGGATGTTAAACACGGGATCCTTGTAGAAAGCAGAAACCACTAATGCACGTACACGGTACAATGTATCGCACGTACATGCATGTGGGTGCACCGTGCACACAGATTCAATTCCAGCGTACGTTTGAAATACCAGCGGCAATTGGCGAATTTTCGGTCGTATTAGCGTAAAAGCGCTGCGTATTTATAAAAATAGCCCTCTTCATTCGGTATTCGCAAAAATGACATCCCACCGCATGGCGACCATGCGCCGAAGGTTCTGGAGCTGACACGTGGCGAAACTGCACTGCAACCGTGAGGTGGAGGAGCCTGCCGCACGGTGACTGTGTGGTGGCCACCTCCCGCACGGGGGCGTGCATTAGGCCACCTCACGCATGGTGGCCATACGGAATGTAATTAGCGAAGCGTATTTAATTAGCATTCCTAATTATTATTTTTGTAGGAATTTTTAAATATAGAAAATGGGCTCCACAAACTATGAAATTTTTTGTGAAGCCTCCCGAGACGGTCTACTTGCTTGTGTAAATTTTCATAATTTTATTTATTCTGAATTTTTCTCACAATTTTATTTAAATATATTATTTGTAGGAATTTCTAAATATAGAAAATGAGCTCTAAAAATTATGAATTTTGTTTTGAAGGCTCCTTACAGTGTACATGCTTACGGAAATTTTCCATAATTTAAATATGACTAAATTAATTAAGACTAATTATTTGGTAACTAATTAACGATACCTCAGGAATTTAAACTAATTAACGACTTGGATGGTTCAAGATGAAATAACAGGGCTACTGTCTTTTTTTTTCCAATTTTTTTTGGAAAGGCAACAATGCTACATATTCATTGTATATGCATCTACTTACATTGAATTCACAATGAAAAAATGTAATGCAGAGAGTAGTTGAACCCTCTTCAAACAAAGACTGTTTGAAGAAAATTTTAAAAAATATAGTAGCCTTGTTATTTCATCTTGATCATCCAGGTCGTTAATTAGTTTAAATTCTTGAGACGCTGTTAATTAGTTACAAAATAATTAGTCCTAATTAATTTATTCATGTTTAAATTATGGAAAATTTCTGCAAGCATGTACATTGTGTAAGGAGCCTTTAAAACTAAATTCATAATTTTTGAAACTCATTTATATATTTAGAAATTCCTACAAATAGTATACTTAAATAAAATTGTGAGAAAAATTCAGAACGAATAAAATTATAAAAAATTTACACAATCTAGTACATCGTGTCGGGAGGCTTCACAAACAAAAAATTATATTTTTTGGAACCCATTTGCTATATTTTAATATTCCTGTAAAAATGCTAATTGAATACGCATTGCTAATTAAATTCCCTGCGCTAATTACCTTCCGCACGGCCGCCATGCGGGAGGTGGCCTAATGCTCATTCCCGTTCGGTAGGTGGTCACCGCACGGCCACCATGTGGTAGGCTCCTTCACCGCACGACCGTCATGCGGTTTTGCCAGGTGTCAGCTTCAGAACCTCCGTCGCATGATCACCGTGCAGTGAAATGTTATTTTGCTAATAGCGAGCGAAAACGGCTATTTTTGCAAATACGCAGCGCTTTTGCGCCAATACGGCCAAAAAAAAGTCCATGCGTGCGTGCGCTTGATCCGCGCATGGATGCATGCCGTAAAGGCCAGGCTACATTTGCGTGACGAATTACGACGGCCGCTGAATCTGCTCTGCATGCATTGCATCCTACCGAATAAGTTCAGCTCTAACAGGCTAGCTGAAAGCGACCAAAGATGTAGTATATAATAGGACTGAAAGAAATGCTAGCTTACAATGATACATGAATGTACAATGCATGTACATGACGACTCACGAAAGCCAAGCCTTTTTCTTCCTCCTTTGCTGCATGCTCTGGTTACACGTGAAATGCTACAAGTAACTACTGACTAGGTAGCAGTTGTTTTGTTTGTGTATAGTGATAGTTCAGCAGAGCTCTTGCCAATTGCCATGGCACTATGGCGGTATGCAGTACCTTACCTATAGCTAGTTGGCGAGCAGAAAACATCGCAGTGTTGCGTTATACTATTATACTTACAAGCTAAGAAACAATTAAGGTACGTATATAGTATTTGTATGCAGAGAGGAGAACAGAGGACGATGCCGATAATTTCAAAACGATATACTAACCAGCCTGACAGCAATCCTTTTCCTTTATTTTTGTTTGAATTCGAGGGAGAACAACGTTCGCAAATATCTTTGGTGACTCGCATGCATGCCCAATCAAACGTGCACTGTTACGTGTTTTGGTAGGAGTCGCCCGCCCGGAACTGGCTAGAAACGTGCGCAGCGACTGGAAACGAAGCCCGAGATCGCCCGCCCGCCTCCTCCACTCCAACAGGAGCCGGCTGCATGCGTGGTGCACCTAGGGCCCCCCGCATCCCGAGCGGCCGCCACCCTCCAAATATCCAACCGCTCCGTTCGCTACTTCTCATCTCCACCCGGCGAACGCCCACTCAGTTCAGTAGGACTATAGCCATCTTCTTCGAGGCTCCGCTTCAGGAGTTTTTTTCCTCGTTTACTCTCTCTCTCTCTTTTTTGGTTGAAAAAGAGAACATCCCAACTTTTATAGAAAGCTAATGATCACAAAGTACAAACTGAAACTCAAAGGAAACAAAACAGGCTAAGAACACCAGCTAGCGCTAAGTCTAAACCCACACAAAGCTGAGCCAAGCAACGACACACAGCCAGAACAACACCCAACAGGGCAGACAGCAAAGTGATTACAAAGTTTTATCTGGACAAAAAGGTTTCATCCAACTTTCTACCATAAAAATCGTTTAGTCTCTTCTCGAAACGTAATAACAAAACTATCTCATGCGAATGAAATAACAAAAACAACATTCCTATCATATGATTTTGCTATAGGAAACCACGTGCCGTAATTCCAAAGTACGGCAGACCACGACCACGATTTCATACCGTGACAAGTGACGTGCCGTGCTCCTAGATAGCGTCACTAGGCCTGTCTGTCGCTCACCCAGTCAGCGACAGGATGTCAACTATCGGCGCTAGGATGTCATGCCTAGCACGACTGTTAGCTTGCGTGCGTTCTTGCCGCTGATTAGGTACGCGCTAGGCCACGTGTCGCGATCTGAAAGCGCGGCGCATGGCTTGCCGCGCTCTGGGATCGCGATACGTAGTTTTCTACAGTAAAGATATCAGTTTTGTCATTTTATTCGTGGAGCTAGTTTTACTATTTCGTTTAAAAATAGTGTTATTTTAGCCCAATACTCTCTGCGCTTCCGAAACATGAACGTCGCAGCGTTAATTGCACTTGGCATTTTAAAACAACTTCCGCTTGAGCATGACCAAATGTTTACGGATCCGTTAGCAGGATGGCAAAGGTTGTTTCGTTAGAATCTCGTCTTCCTTGCACGTAAACAGCTGCTGTGCCTCGAACATTTGTCCCGCGCGCGGTAGCCATGGTCAAATCGCACGGGATGCCCCACCCTTTCCTCGTTCTTCTCTCGCTCCACGTAACCCCTCCCCTCGTGGGTCCCACGCTTTACCAATGGTCGAACGTCCAAACCCCTCCCTGCACCATCCCCACCAACGCCTGCGCCTCTGCAGCTCCAACCCCGCAGTTGCCATGGAAGCGCCGTACCACCGGAACTCCATGGACCGGGTGCAGGATATTTCCTCGGACCCCGAGATCCAAAGGGAGCACCACGCCACGCGCCACCGACGATCTCGCCCGTCCACGTCCCTACACGGCACCCGCGGCGCTGTCGCACATCCAGCCGTCCATTCGGAACCCTACGGCTGGTCTCGCTTCTCCTGCATTTTGCAGCCTCGGCTTGGCTGTATTAAAGCCGCCTCGCCTGATCGCCTCCCTCCCCCCCCCTCCCCGACCTTTTCAGTTTCTCCATTGCTCTCCGAGGGAGGCTAGGCCATGTGGGAGGCCAGGACGAGAGATGAGGAGAGGCTTGTGGGAAAAGTTGTAGCAGCAGACGGGAAGGTCGCCCACGTGACGAGCTCTGCGCGCCGTCGGCGCCGACTCGAGCTCCGGCGGCTCGGGCGGACGGCGGCGGGGGACGAGGCGGCCAAGAGAATTCGGTCGGGTGCGGACGGATCGTCGTCGGACTCGTCGACGGATATGGCTCACGGGAGCTGTCCCGCGTGCCTGTCGTACGGCGCGGTCTCGGTGATCGGCCGGCGGAGGGAGATGGAGGACGCCGTGGCCGTCGCGCAGACGTTCTTGGCGTCACCAGATGCGGAGCCGACCAATGGAGACGTGCACGGATCCGGGGAGGACGACGAGGACTTCTTCGCTGTGTACGACGGCCACGGCGGGTCGCG
Organism: Ampelocalamus luodianensis; assembly: GCA_036346255.1. Classification (NCBI taxonomy): domain Eukaryota; kingdom Viridiplantae; phylum Streptophyta; class Magnoliopsida; order Poales; family Poaceae; genus Ampelocalamus; species Ampelocalamus luodianensis. The sequence goes on from CM070626.1 coordinate 1,890,948, forward strand.
GGTAGCGGAGGCGTGCCGGGAGCGGATGCACGTTGTGCTCGCGGAGGAGGTGGGCCTGCGCCGGCGGCGCGGGAGCGCGGCGGGCGACGTGCGCTGGAAGGAGGCGATGGTGGCCAGCTTCGCCAGGGTGGACGGCGAGGTCGCCGGCGGCGCTACAGCGGTCGCCGGCGTGGACGTCGACGCTGAGTCGGGATTCCGGACGGTGGGCTCCACCGCCGTGGTGGCCGTTGTCGGGCACTGCTGCATCGTCGTCGCCAACTGCGGCGACTCGCGCGCCGTGCTCTCCCGCGGCGGCGTGGCTGTGCCACTCTCCACTGACCACAAGGTACGTTACGTGCATCGATATTGACAGCCCTCGTCAACAAGTACCCAGGAATCTCTGGTGCACACCACCTGTTTAGGAAAATTTGATCCATGTGTTACTCGTGTGTTCAATGCTTAAATTGCTAGTAGTAGCTAGCCTGGAGTTGTAGTACTACACATTTGGAGCAGGATTTTGGAGTAACCTGGATCTAATTTTGTGGTGTAACAGTACAACTTTTTTTAGTTCAAAGATGCAGGGACCAGGTTGATGAACCACACCAAAACTATCCTCGCAAAAACTAATACTAGCTAGATTGATAGCTGCGTAATCATCCGAACTCAAAATAAACTTGCAACATCATCAGAACCAGGCAAAACCTCACACCAGGCAAATTAATTATGTCGAATTGCATGCCCGTGGTGGCAAAGTTGGCTGGTGCCGGTCAGTGTCACTTTGTTTCCAAATGGACTGTAGCCTGTGGCAGTTTTCCTGGCTCTATGCCTGGGGTTATTGTGGTTAAGGCGCAACATTTTGTTGAGTAGTAACATCCGTTGCTTATGGCGTTCCACGAAGATGATCCCCCTTGGCTTAAAAAGTAAAAAGCATGGTAGCTAGTAGCACTGTTCCTCAATGAGGTGTGATGTGTTTGGTTGATGTCTCCTGGCCACTAGCCAAAAGTTAGCTGTTAGGTTCAGTGATCGCTTTGCCCCACTAGAGCGTTTGTCTACGCGTAGCCGTGCGATGGCTGCAGTATATACACCCTGTTCCTTAATTTGGGGTAAAACATCATGCGGCCATGTATGCGACTTCTGAGTTGATCTGTGGCTGTACAAAACTCCAAATTTTATCTCCTTGTAGCAATGTGCCACAGACATGGAAAATCAGAGCTTACTATCTGAGCACGATTTTGAATCTGCACAGGGAGATCGCAGCGACATTCATGTATGCAAAGTATTGTCAGCTTAGTTTCCACAAGAGTATATGTTCTGTACATAAGCAACTCTTGCTAATGATAGGACCTTCGGAACATTCCCGTTCCTACATTTCTAATGTTCTCTAATGTTACTCTCCGAATTTATGTTAAAAGAGTCCACTAACCAGCATCACTGCATTGCCAACCATCGTATTTTCGTTTTGCAATTGACATGCCATGTTCAACGAGAATTCTAATGGATGTTTGTTTCCACTACGCAGCCAGATCGGCCAGATGAGTTGGAAAGGGTGGAAGCAGCGGGTGGCAGAGTCATCAACTGGAACGGGTACCGTGTCCATGGAGTGCTAGCAACTTCTAGATCCATAGGTAAGGCACCCCCAATTCTTCGTGCGAACCACTACTGGTACAGTATAGAGCATTTCTATTTTCGTTTCAATTTTTCATGCCTTGGAGGACCAACATAATAGCGCAGAACAATGCTCACAATTTAATTAGCAATCAGCTGGATTTCTTTCCCGTCCTGCCAATTTCAGGAGACTATTACCTGAAACCGTACGTCAGTGCAGAGCCAGAGGTGACGGTGACGGACCGGACGGACAAGGACGAGTTCCTCATCCTGGCAAGCGACGGGCTATGGGACGTGGTGTCCAACGAGGCGGCGTGCAAGATCGCGAGGAACTGCCTGAACGGGCGGGCGGCCTCCATGTTCCCGGAGTCCGTCTCCGGCCGCACGGCGGCCGACGCGGCGGCCCTCCTGGCCGAGCTCGCCATCTCGCGCGGCAGCAAGGACAACATCAGCGTCGTCTTGGTCGAGCTGAGGAGACTCAAGAGTAGGGCGGTCTGATGATACTGATATCAATCATATGTGCGAAATGGATTGGATGAACATGTAGCTGTAGGTACGTACAATTAAGCCTGTACATTACGCCGATATTTAATTTCAGCGTGATGAGACTGAGAAGCCGGAAAAGATTTCGGCGCTCAGGGTTTGAATTGATGAGATGGTGTGTGTAAAGAAGTTGTCCAATGTTGCTCTGACCCTGTGCGCGCCAATTATAGCTTCGTGCTTGATATCCTGTTGGTTTTTTCCTCTAAAAAATATTCTCTTGGTTCTTCCGTTTCATCATACATGGTGGTGAGAAGCTGGCTATTACCTGATTGAGTGATTGGTCCCCCGAAAAAACGAAGCTATTGATCAGCAACCGAACTAATTGTGGCCTGGTTTGTGTACGGGCGAAATACCTTAACCCACCCAGCCCACTTCGCAGGTTGACAATGTGGGCTAATAAAGGGGTTGTTTTGAGTATCAGCCGTCCTAGAAAAGCCCATCTCGCTTGGATGGCGTACGATTTGGAAACAAGATTGCTCGTGTCGAACCAGGATTGGAGAGCGGCCTAATCAAGAGCAAGATCGAAATTGAATTAGCAATCCAATGTCTGATGCGAAAAGAGAACCAAGAAAAAAGGATTCTACGCCAGACATGCTTTCACCCATCGCTAAAGAAGAAACTGTTCTGCATTAATGGATTGAGGGTATTAGTATGCACAATGTAGCCGGCCAGCTGTCGTGCTAGGTGGAGCAACGAGCAACCTCATATACTCTGTTACAAAGTTCGCTCTTAAAGATAAGAAATTATCATATTAATCGGTGAAAAAGGAGAAAGATTTACACAACTATGGTGGATATCCAGACTATGACGACAGACATCGATCGGATAAGTTTTGGGCTCTAACAAGGTAGCAAAGAGCTATACGGTTCAGAGATCGTTACCGTCAAATCAACTCAAGACTCCTTTTTGTTTATATTCTTCTTTATAAGTTTCACATGGAGATTTTGAAAATCCGTAAGAAAGGCAAACTTTTAGACGAAAGAACAATAGAACATGCAGTCGTGCTTCAAGGTTCTTCAAGATGGAGCGGCTGATGCCGAGTACTGGGCATACTGCATCACGCGGAAGTTGCAACGACCGTCGTGGTTGCATCTGATGTCCTCGAATTGGTATTCGGACCGTCAACGACTCGAGGTCTAAGCAGTCCTGATGGCATGCATATAGATCGAGTGGAGTTTGACAAGAACAAGGATATAAGCCCACGATACAGAAAGGAGAGAGGCTCAGGCTTCAGGACCGACTCCAACAATTCAAGAACACAAGAAAAGGATGATCTGGTCCGATCTCTACCTCTCTTAATTAATCACATCTTGACAAGTTTTTCAAAGAAGAAGTGCACATGTTTGCAAAGGCTTAGAAGCTATGATGCAGGGAGATATCCTCTCCAAAGAAGAGCCGCGAAGGATTACTTTTTGCTTGGAGATCACTGATCGGTTCAAATTACAAAGCATCGAAATGACCACGTTAATCGGGAAAAAAAGAGAGAAAAGATCTGCACTATCAATTTGGTGGAATGAGATTATGCCAGTACAACAAATTAATTAGATACAGGTAATTGTAGTATCATAATACAACTTTATATTCAGACAAATCGTATGTGGCACAATCGGTTAAAAAAAACTACAAGATGTATAGATTCGATCCTTTGTGCCGATGAGAAGCAAGCGCGGGATTAGAACATGGACTCATTGTGACAGCAGAAAGGATCTTCGTTGTACTGTAGGGTTGTCGCTAAAGTGGCGAGCTGGCGTTCCATTGGTCGGAGTGACTTGCCACGCTTGAGTTGATCAATAAGCTATGAGTTGCACTCAATAGCTGGAGTACTGAGGTAAGAAGCTGGGATGTTGGTCAGTGGTCACCACGGCACCAAACCGTGGAGTTCACCATTGCACTTCATCTATATCGCCCTCTTCACCTGTGCGCTAGGTACCAGAGGATGAGTTTAAGGAACTGAGCCCGATCACTATCTTTACTATTATAAAAGAAGAGCTTAGTGGTGGTAGTGAGTCTATTATCTACCCGTTGAGTTAGTGAGATCTTTTGTGGATAAATATATGCATACATGTATAAAATATTTGAATGGTCTTATGTGGATAATTAGATTATCTGTGTTCGTGGTTTGTGAAAAAATTCTATGTGACTTGTTGATTAGATGCAAATTATGTATGAAACTTTCATTTGTAGGAATAATTACTTTATGTATATTGGTTTTTGTAAGTTTATAGTTTATATTGTGTTTTATTTAAAATCCGTTGCAACGTATGGACACTCGGCTAGGAATACAAGGATTGTCAAATAGGTGAGCACTGAAGAGCGAGTTCAAAATTTTGGACTTCATGGTAGCTAGGTAGAAGAAGAAACCAATTTTACAATGCAATTTATATATCTACAAACAACCAGTGATATTCAATATAACTCCTCCGCTTTAGAGGTCTAGAAAAGAAAATCCCATAATAATCCTTAAATCGGAAAAGGCAAAAATCTTAGAAATTCTCTCATTAATCGAGAGACAATATAGAAGATATACCACACTTATTCTGGTGGGGCCATGTTATAATGGTGCAGATTAATCATGAATGTACATTACAACTTTTATAATTGTATAATAAATAAAACTATATTTTCAAAAGACGGTAGGGCTATATAAAAAGTACGCTATGTTTTAATATCTGGATGTGAAATTGCGCGGGAAATTTCAATAGTTACAAAGAAAATCGGAACACAGTAGAAGTTGCTTCTCTGGTTTTGAGGCGCATCAAAGCCGAGAAAGTGTATATTGCTCTGCTGACCGCTGCCACGCGCTAGGTCACTACGGTCTTCGCAAGCACCACCTGCTCATATCCTTTGAAGCTTTAGGTTAGCACGGGCTAAATAGAAACATTCACTAAAAATGACTATGATAAGTAACAATAAAGTAGGATTACATCCCATCTCGGTTTCGTTGCCTTAAAGTGTTTGAAAAGTAGTAACGCATAAGAGAGTGATCTGACTCTATATCGTAAAGTAGAATCGTATTAGTGCTAGCCACACAATTATGTGGCCCTCCCAGCTAATTATTATTGTAAGTCATTGTTGGACCGAAACGACGACTAAAGAAGGTGAATAGGAGTACTACCTCTTTTTCATCTTGATCGGATTTAACTCAATTTTAACTCCAATAGCTGTGAAAACTACTAAGATCAATAGCTATACAACACAAGTCTTGTATTGAATCCAATCGAAACCCCGAAGTACAACAACCAAAAACACCGAAAACTCGAATCAAAGTGAGTTGGGCAGTCAAACCTCTCAGGATGGGCGGTCTGACATCTCATCAGGGGTGGTCTGACCTCCAGCACGATAAACAGTAAAATCAACACGAATTTAAAATCACAAATCGACTCAATTTTTGATTTGGTGATTCGAATCCCTTCAAATTTCAACCATAGCTCATCAAAAAGATCAGGAACCTTTTCTAATCGACGATCGAGAAGATCAATGCCGAAGTTCCGTGAATTTCATAGATGAGGAAAGAATGGCACAAGAACCTAGAAAAATCAAAATTTAATCCTAAAACTCAAGGTAGTGAGAGTCGAAATCCCGAGTTGGATCGATTTGCCTTTGGCCGGATCGAAATCGTAGTATCGAATCGTAGAATCAACGATTCTACGGAATTGTAAAAATACACATATTTAACATCTATACTATAAGTTTGTATGATTCTTATATGGTTTACCACTTGCATGTTCCTTAAAAGCAGCTAGACATACTCCAAGAATAAAAATAACTTATCATTATCAAGCTCAAGATTGCTCATACCATAGATATTTGCATGGTTTTTAAGGCGCTAAGGCGAGGCAAGGCGCCTTGGCACCACTTGGACGCCTAAGGCGATGCCATATGAGCGGAGGAAAGTGAGCAGTCGAGCAGGAAGAAAAACGTGAAAGAAAAAAAGAAAATGAGGAGAAGAAAAGTCCTAGCCCATCAAGCCAACTACCCAGCATAAGTGCATAACCCTAGTTGCCGCCTCTCCTCTCCCCATCTCCCACGTCTCTGAGTCTCTCTCCCCCAACCTCTGTATCCCCCTCTCCCCATCCGGCGTAGCTGGACACCAGCAGATCTGGCGCTCGCGGAAAGCATGAAGTCGGCGGCGTGGGGGTGTGAAGGCTTCGTGCCGCGGCATGGCGCGATCATTGCGCGGTCGCGCAGCGCGCGGGTCGTCGTGGAGGCACGCAGTAGCGGCACGAATCCAGTGAGCTCCCGGCTCCCATCTTCTCTCCTACTACCTCCCTCTCCACCAAAGGCTCCGAGTAGAGGAGGTGCGAACAGGGCACAGGGAACCACGTGGAGGAGGCACCGAGGAGCTGCGTGATGACGACGGGGAGCCGGGAGGACGAGCCGCGCGGGGAGGAGGCGACAAGGCGGGGGCGACACCTTAGCACACCGGCAGTGCCTTACCGCCTAAGCGATGCTTAGGCGACACCTTAATAAGCATGGATATTTGTACTAGTATTACCACACTGATATAATATTTTGCATACTCCTTGTTTATTTATAGTTTCATTCTCAGAAATTAATATCAATAAATTTGCTCTAAAACAAAATATTAGTAAAGCCTAGCCTCTAAAAAAAATTGCAAATTTTTTCCCTAAGTCTCTACGAGTAGGATCGATAGTGCGATTTGGATCGATAGACTATCGTGAGTTTGTAGAATCGTAAGACTCTAAGAGTAGGATCGCGATCATAACTACCTTGCTAAAACTTGCTCGTGGTTAAAAGATGATTGACGAGTATTAATCTCTAAATATTACTTTATTTAATTAAAAACCGCACAACCTTCATGGTCGTAACCACTAAAGCTAACGACCCCTGTGGTCGCAAAGATTCTAGAGGTTACATAGTGGGTACCCTGGTCGGACGAGATACTATATTTTATCCCCAACTAGGTAACTACTCGTAGAAGCAGTGAACTGGTACTTAGACCCGTTCCAAGTATATTCTTTCCATGTGATGGATGGAACATATGTCATATTTGTTCCAAACCACACAACGTTTTCAGCCCTAAATCACTGACAATAACCACTGTATGGTTATATCTCCCACTGACATTAACTGTTGGTCAGTTGGCTTCTTACCAACTGCCACCTTTTCTCCAATCAGACATGACACTTCCAAAGAGCGTCTCTTCAAGGATTAACTATCACTACTTCGTCAGTTATTTAAAGAAAGATCAAGGAAGGAGATCAAGGCCGAATTCGTTCGCATCCAGAACAGAATCCAATTGGGGACAAGACATTTGTATTTTATGTGAAGTATTAGTATAGCAAGCAATACACTTGTATACTTAGGGCTAGTCTATCGCTTTACTGAAGGCACCACCTGTAAAGATCCAGTTTATTACATTAAAGAGCAATAACATTCTCTCCCAAGAACTCTTTGTCACTTTTCTCTATTTATTTCGTAAGATCGGCAACTTGATCGTCGACAATGATCAAGATAATCTTAGATGCATATCCACATATCATAGCAAGCAAAATCACAGCAAGAAACTAAAAGAAAATCAAAGAATCACAAAAATCCAAAAAAATCATCAAAAAGAGAGCAAGAACAAGAAGAGACGCATCTTGAAGCAATCTTACTTAGATTGATTTGAGATAGATGTTGGTTTACATTCACTCTACCATGGAGGACAAAAACTCAACACTTGAGCTCATAATCAATCCATCTCTTACAAACCCTAGCCTCAACTACTCTAAAATCCACAAATCAAAAAATAGGGGTTTTCTCCTGGAAGGACTCGAGAACTCCACATCTGGAGATTCTCTTTTATAGTGGTGGCTAGGTTGAGAGAGAATACCCTAACAGGCACCCGTTAAGCCAACACACAAATAGGTCTACACTCACACACGCTTAGTGGATGACGAACCAGGCTTCGCGAATCCGTTTCTTCATGATCTTTATCTTTACTTGACCTAAACTGTCTCTCCTTATGCCATTTTGCGTCGCGGTTTAGCCAAAGATCACCAAGGCAGTATTTCTTCGCCACGTGTAGGTTGATCAGTGGCTCTCTTTGTATCGACAATGACAAGTCTCTTCCATCTGGCTTCCACCAAAACCACTATGGCACTTACACCGACCCCGTGCCGCTTGTTGCAACCTGTCGCACCAAACTTCCCATTCGGTCATCCTTATTCATTTTGCGTCATGCTTGAGTCCATTGACTTTGCCCGACATCCTTGACCGTTCTGGACCTCGGCTTTCCAAGCCTAGTCCCGATCATCATCGCCGTTGACTGTCGTTGACCTCCAAGCCTCATGTACAACAATAGACCAAGAATTGATTTCGAGAATAAGTTTTTCACAACATGACCCACGTTAGGCAAATAATGTATTATGCAATACATATGCATTGAAAACCATGAATTTGACCAAACCTATGAACATCGTCACCTTACCGGCCAGCGAACAGGATAAAATCGGTCTGACCGCCTAGCATGGCCGGTCTGACCACCAGCACATGGACTTAGCCAATTTTTCTCCCTGAAAATCCGAAACCTCTCTGAAAATTTAAAACGAATATAATTTTTTGTTTGAAACTCCAAAAATTATGAGACCAAGTACAGAAGAATATCCTTTCTCACCTACACCCTCTATTTTTGACCCAATCCAAAATTTCATCGAAAGTTTTGGCCGGTCAGACCGCCCCTCATGGCCGGTCTGACCACCAGTATGGCCAGTCAGACTGCCGTCCATGACCGGTTTGACCGCCGGTCCTTTGGACTATCCGAAGGCCGGTCTGACCGTCAGTGGTGGCTGGTCAAACCGCCGACTAGCCCGGCCTGACCGTCTATGACCTGACAGCATCTGAATTTTGCCGAAAACAGATATTTCGACAAACCCTCACTACCATTGTCAATTATATTATCACTCGAAGATTATGAGCATATCCACATGATATCCATAGTCGTTAATTATATCACTAGTTGAGATGCTATAGCACGTAGTAACATTGTACGCCTAATATGGAGCATCGGATTTTGATCCAATGGTTGAGGTATATGCTTCTAAATGCTAATGCACGTCATCGTGCCACCTCGACATGTTGACCTCTAACGCAAAAGGATAGGATCCATTTCCCTGGCCGAGAGGGTTTGTCTGGGAGGCGATTAGTAAGACTTTTTGAGAGATTTCTGGACAGGATCTTTGTTTTCTCGGTACTACGTGTGCTCACGTCAAGGCTCTCAGATAATACAGGCTCAATCATTGAGCTTGTGGTTCCCGTCCCGCCGGGACGCCACGCATCTGCCGATATGATGCGCAGCTCATCACGGACTTAATTGTCGCCGCTCAACAAACTAAGTAATTAAGCAACGAGCGATCGAGCTGGTTGCTAAAATTAATGCTTCTCCTCTTTTGACCGAAACGCCAGGCTGAGATCGACGTCGCTCTCGAAACCCAGTTTGTTTATTCGACCAAAAGCCGCCCTCTTGGCTGCGCACCTGACACCTGTAGTGCCGGCAGCTCATCGCTTCGTCTCATCCTGATCGAGGCCTTGTCGACGGAAAAAGGTGGTGTAAATACGATCCAAAACGAGCCTGCGCCACCGCTGCACGTCCAGATCGGTCAGGTCGCTCGATCGGATCAGCTGCCGGCTCGGAAAAGCGTTCTTTTGCCTGTATCCGGCGCGGTCGAGCGCGACGCGACGCGACGGCGACCGGCGCGACCGCTTCCTTGTTCTCGGCGCCGGAATGCCCCCCCCCCCTCTCCGACCCCCCCGGTGTCTGCGTTTCTGACCGCGCGCGCTGGATGCGGGGGGCGGCCGTGGGCGGCCACCCTGCTCTAATCCCGTGCAAACACGTACGCGCCACGCGACGGCGACGTTGCCGAGGTCGCGTCTCGCGTCCCTCTCGACCGCATCGGTTTTGACCGTCTTGCTACTCCGTTTAATCCCCTGCAGAGAGCTTAATTATTAGGACTCGGTTCTGGTTGTTGGAACGGACGCTGTGCTCAGTGCGGAGTGTCCGTGTTCTAGAGTTGTCTGCGTGTGTGTGTATCGGACTATCAGCGTGCACATATGTGCGCTGGAAGCTACAAGTGTTCGTTCCAAGTGTTATGTGGACGGGATGGCCAATACAGTAGAGAGAAACCAAGTTCACGGGTGTTCTCTCGCTTCATGCAACTTGAAGTCTCACACGACCACTAGTCTAAAAAAATACTTCTCATTCCCTGCCAGATATGACAACATGCTGATTGTGTCACGGTTAGGGGTGGCATCCGGCCTAGGAAATGGGGTGAACGCAGAGCCCGTAGTCCACATGTGGCCTGTAATACACAAATCCTCACGAACACTAGATTTATATTATAACCCGACAGGCGACTGGGGAGTAATATATAAACTCACTTTCTAACTGCGCTCTAATTCAGACATGCGTATAATCATTGTAAGTTACTACTAGACCTTTAAACTCTTGCTACAAATTAACGGATAAAGCTTGACTAGTATGATGGCCAACTTAATCGGGAAGATTGCAAATTAGACCACCGCGAAGTCAAAGAATTCTAGACAGGATTTGCTGTCGCTACAGCGACAGTAGAGCGGCGAGGCGAACCAAAAAGCAGCAGCAGAAAGGTTTGGTCGCTGCATCACATGAAGGAAAGAGCAGTTCGTGGCCATGCTTCATCGCCTTGGCAACCGGGGGCCCCTACACGCTCACGAGCCATTGACTTCTGCCTCCTAGCTCCCCTCTCTTCGCGCGCGCGCGGGGTTGCTGTAGCCGCTGCCTTTTGCGTTTGAAAGCTGCTCGTAGGTTATAGCTCAGTTGGATGCACAGGGATTGGAGTGCCGCGAGCATGGCATTCACTGCTTATTGGCTTGGCACTAACAAGAAACTGTACTCTGTAAATTAAGTTAAGTGGGCTTTCCTTGCTTTTCGTCCCTTCTTTTGGCTTAAAAAGAGCTCTTCCGTTCAACGAGGGTACGAATCCCTGAGAGAGACGCTTCAAGATTGACCCTACTTTTGTTGCCTCTAGAATATTTGTGTTGTATGAGAACTGAGTGGGTGCTCAGTTGGCACGAGGCCTTCTAGGGTCCTGCCCGCCCGCATCCGAGGGAGTTCGGCGTGGACGCCTCATGGGGTTCTTCTTTAAGGCTGCTAGGAAATTCCTAGTCTCTAAAAAAAGAATATTGTGTTGTATGTAAGGGGGCCTTCCTGTAATGAATTTTATTTATTTATTTTATTTATTTTTAAAGTTAACCCCTCACAAACTTTATTTCCACTCGACGCTTTGGTCACGCCACTCGTGGCGTGACAAAACAACACCGCCACGCCAATTATTTTTGGTCAAAGTCTTGTCGGTGGTGGCGTGAAGAAGTTGTTTGGTCACGCCACCACCAATGGCGTGACAAAAGTGCGATTTTGGGACTTTTCCGTGGCGTGATAGTGTTGTTTTGTCACACCACTTGGTGGTGGCGTGACCAAAGAGGTCGAATTGGAAATAAAATTTCGATGAGTTAACTTTAAAATTAAATTAAAAAAAGCATTAAATAAAAAAAAAGTTCTCCTGTAATATCTCAGATTGAGAAAAAGGAGAAAAATGGGAAATAAAAGAAAAGGTAGGGCTCACCTGTCGTAGGAAGAAGGTGAAGGGATAAGGTTAGAGATGTCTCCAACCAGAGCAACGCACGACGGTGCAGGCTTGGGCGGCTCGAGCAGTTTTCTCGCCGACCGTTGGCAGCGTCGTGGTGCTCCTCCTCCTCTTCTTAAGGGGCCTTCTCCTTCCTCTTTTCCTTGCACGGTACAACGAGTCTCCCCGTTTTGGTTCCCCTCTCTCCCAATTTGGTCACAGGCTTAGGCCGTGTGGGTGGCTGCATCGCCGTGGTTGAGACCGACGGCGCCAGCGGTAAGGGTTCGGTTTCCTCGTCCCTACGTGCTACCTTCCTTTCTCCTGGGCGCCACTTCCTCATCGAGGTGGCCGAAGGAAGTAAGGCAGCGCATCGTTGAGGTTGATTCCGACTGGCTCCATGTGGTCGTGGGTGAGTAGTTTGGCAACGACATGTGGTGGATTTGCTCTTTGGTGCATTTGGCTAGTGCATCTTGCTGTTGATTCTTATGCGGTATCTTCCTGAACCTCAATTTCGCAATATCTGTGTATTCCTATTTGCAAAAAAATGACATTATATCTCCGACAACCACGTCCGTACACCCCGGCACAGCTGGGCAATTAGTTTTCTGAGACAGCGTCTCGGCGTGCCTTGCTAGCCAACTTAGTGGCTTTGAGTGCCATCTGCTCAGTGAGTTTGTATTTTTGGTTTCATCACTATTACTGTATAAGTGTGTCGTGCTAGTAATTGTTAGTTATCTTGTCCTTGATTTATCTCTAGCACATGTTGACTTTGCATGGTATTATTGTGAGCTTGTGAATTGCTCGATGCGGATTGTTGTTTGTAGTGATATTAGATTGGTAATTTAGGTTATAAATCGGACTTGAGCCGTGAATTGCATACTAAATCTGCCGTTGTCAAATTGGTCAATTATCTCAATTGATAGTGTCACATAGCTCTGTTTCTATCTTGGTTCGATTGCTTTACTTTTGACCTAATTTGATTAACTCTGATGTTGCACCCTAATTTGCTTGTCCTTCTGCTGGCTGAAATTGTTAAGTGCTGTCATTGTGACTTATGTGATAATTTGACATATGTTCGTTGTCATCGTAGTAAGGCATTTAGTTCAGCTCAAGGTCTAATTTATTTCTTGACAATTGTCACATCTAATTAGTGAAAAGGCTATACATATAGGCGAGGAGGTCAAGTATTAATACTTGAGCAGCCCGACATCTTAGAGCAACAAATAACTAATAAAACCTGAGCAAAATGCTGATTACAGTTGCCTTCTTGTTATATCTTTTGAGCATATTATTCTGTTTAATTGACATGAGAAGTTTACATGCTAAAGTTAATTTTTATATGTTGTTTCTGTCAATTATATGTTGCTGAAAATATATTTTTATGATCATATTTATTGCAGGAATTATTTCTAAATATTTGTTAGAACCGCTAAATTTACAAAATATTGGCTGTGTCACATACTAATAGACAGTAGCATCATCCACAGCCAGTGCCCTGCTCGTAGCAAGCAATTGCAATTTACAGAATAACCAAACGAGGAGAACAGTGCATACTTACAAGGATCAAACCATTCTGCAAATTCTGAAAAATTAAAAGCAGACCATCAAACGATCATGAACCATGCATGTTCTCTAGATGGGCAGTCGTCTGTGGATCATGGAAAGGACAAAGATGATCAAGCTCCTGTCTCTGGGACGTTCTTCAGATGATGACATATTGACATGGGAGAGGTAGGTCGGGGTAGGTCGATTGAGCTGCCTGGCAAGCACTGCCATTTCGCTGCTCTAGCGACACGTACATACTGGATGAATATTTGCCAATCATGCTCCTTTTTTTCATTTATTTTTAGTTAATTATTGAAAGGAGATTTTCCTCCCACATTAAATTAGCAAACAGTGTAACTTAAACTTGTTTGGACGAGGAAGAGTTAACTACGAATTTAGTTTAAAAAACTTTCAGTTGAATCCCAACGAAATACCCCTCTTGCTGGACAACAGGTTGTCTTGTGTGTAATTACGTAATCTTGTTGAATGGGACAACAGGTTGTTTTTTCGGGGCAGCTCTGAAATCATTTTGCCCCGAAAAATTTTGTACACTGCTTCAAGAGCAAACGAAATTACTAGTATCTTTTTTTTTCCTTCCTTCAAACACAGTTTTGTCTTTGGATCATGAAATGGAAACAGGTTAAGTGTGAATGATCTCGTCCCTACATGGCATAGAAGTACATTAAAGTTGCCTTATCCCTACATCAATCTTCCGTGGGACCATTTTCAGTCATCGTCTGCTTGTAATGTTTCAAATCACTTTTAATAGTTTTGGTTACTTCGGTGCTTTAAATATTTTAGTAAAATAGACTATGTGCATCCTTGATGCAGAGATCGGAAGATATTTTCTCTTCATTATCTAAAAAAAATAAGACCATTAGAGATAAGTGACTAGAATGAGCATCAGTTGCAATCTGGACCTCTAATTCAAGCTAGGAAAAAACTTCCAAACGAAATATAGCCACAACATTTCACTCAAGGCCTTTTTCTAAACGCAGAAATTTCATATAAAATACTTAACTTCTAAAAATTTCTAGAATCCCCAGTTTTGGAACGGTCTTTAAGCTGCTGTAGCAATCAAGCAAAGCACTTGCTTGGTAGTTGGTGCAGCAACAAATACAGTTGCTGATTTTTTTCGGGGCAGCTTTGAAATCATTTTGCCGCGAGATACGCGGGGCTGCCGACGTGTCCCGGTGGACCGCGTCTAATCAAATAATGGACGATGTGTAGTGTACCGCACCGCCTCCACGAGAACCGGACACGTGGCGCAGGAAAGGCCGCCGTCACCGCAACCAATCCTCATAAATGCCAAAAGTTTGCTTTTGGGCCTTCATACTGCTCCCAGTGGGTGATTTCTCTGCTTATCGTGAAAATATTTAGATACCATCTTCCGTGCATAGTATCTTAAAGTGTTGTATTTTAGACCTTTGATATAGAGTATTTATTAGTATTTTACTAGAAAGCGTATGAGTGGTATCTAAGGCGTGTTTGGCATGACTCGCTCCACGTGACAGCCACTCTAAAACTCAGGAGCGATACCCGTAACTCAAGCGTTTTTCTCTATAACCAGTGGCAAAGGTGGGTAATTACCTTGAAACCCGTGTCAGATTCATTTCGAGGATTCCTGGAGTGGAAAAGTGCTCCACCAAATGAACTAGAGCTCTACTAACTCCACGTAAGAGTGCTCCATCAATTTATGAAGTTTTGGTGTTTGGTTTTAGCAACTCCCCAGAGTTTTGGAGGAGTCACGCCAACACGCCTAAATAAGATACCAATCGCTCTATCTCTTCCTTTAATTGCGGCCACGTCGATTTTTCTACGACGCTTTAAAACTCTGGGCATTGTGAGCAGAGCTTCTGTTCCAGGCGTTGGAGCTTTGACACTGCAAGGCCCGTACGTCCACGTCCTCCGGCCCATGGCCACGTGTCCCTGCTCCACCCACCCGCCAAATTCCAAAACTGCCCGTCCAAGTGTGCCCCTTCTCCCGCGGCAACGTCCACAGTTTTAAGCTCCGATTATTCCCTTGAAAAAAAGAAGAGTTTAGGTGCCATTTGAAAGATACGAATCTAGTAGGATTTTCACGTGAAATGGTTCGATTGAGTCATATGCTTTGGTAGTATAACTCAATACCAAAGACTAAAATCTGTTGTTTCAGAAAGTAATTTGCTCATTCTAATGTACATTTTGCTGGTTTCTAACTTCCTACTGCTAGTAGTACCAAAAAGGATGTTACGATTCATCGATGTTTGACAAGAGGTGAACTTGACATGGTCAAACTTGACGTACCTACAAGGATGAATGGATGATGATCTAGTGTTTTTTTTTTTTAAAAAAAAAAAAAGATGTTAGAGGTTTGAGTGATTATGATGATGGGTGTAAACATGTTTAGAAGTTGACCAAATTGCGTCATGCTAACTTCAATGCAGTTACTCAAGCTAATAAGCATCTGGTTAGCTATCAAAAGATCTCGAGTTCATACCTAACAAGCCAAGGGCATAACGGTAAACCCGTGCTGCATTCCCTGCTTATATAAGCTACACCTCCTTGGACATAATCTCAAGCAAAACAAGCACTAATCACAAGCCATCCAGCATTCTCGCCCCAAGAATGCGCTTCCCGCCTTGTCCGTAACATCCTCCCGCAATTACCAACTTGCCCCACTCCGGCAACCATGGACGCCAGCCTCCGCACACTGTCTCCGGCCAGCTTCCCCGGCGAGGTCCGCTCTGCCGTATCCTCCCTCCTCCTCTCCCCCGGCGCCAGCGCCCTCGACACCATCTTCTCCCACCTCCCGCCCCCCGTCACCATCCCGCCTCTCGGCTCCAGCGTCTACTACCGCCAGAGCGAGCTCCTCCGCCACTTCGCCGCGTCGCAGGCGCAGAGCACCGCCAGCTCGTCTTCGGCTGCGAGTTTTTCGACGGCGGACGATGGAGCGCCCCGGAAGCTGTACCGCGGCGTGCGGCAGCGGCAGTGGGGGAAGTGGGTGGCCGAAATCCGGCTCCCTCAGAACCGGGTGCGCGTGTGGCTCGGCACGTACGACTCGCCGGAGACCGCCGCGCACGCCTACGACCGCGCGGCCTACAAGCTGCGCGGCGAGTATGCGCGCCTCAACTTCCCAGGAGTCATGGACGGCCGCGACTGCCCGGAAAACCTGCGGCAGCTCCGCGCCGCCGTCGACGCCAAGATTCAGGCCATCCGCGTCCGCCTGGCGCGCAAGCGCGCGCGCGCCCGACGGCAGCGCGAGGAGAACAAGGAGAACCCATGCACCGAGGGCGCCAAGGCGCCAACGGCTGCATGCCCGGTCGTCTCGGAGGGCAATACGTCCGAGACGACGACGACGATGTCGTCGTACGGGTCACCGGACGGAGTTCTCTCCATGAGCGCGGCCTCTGCCGACGCCGGGTGCTCGCTGGAACGGATGCCGTCGTTTGATCCCGAGTTGATCTGGGAGATGCTTAACTTCTAGCTGACTAGATGGAGTGGAACCATGGACACAAACCAACCAACATCAAGGTGTCCATGCATGGACTTGGTTGCAGTGTTTGAGCTTTTAGACTTTGCAGTTAGATGTTGGATTTTTTTTTATTTGTGAGGATATATATAACCTATTATTAGAAGGATATGAACAATAAAATGCCCATGAAAATTGGGCGTCCAAGCTACTACTAATTAGTAACTGTATACTGCATCTGTCGTGGGTTTTCGCATCGACAAGTTGTAAAAACTAATCTCTGAATTTCGAGCTCTACATAAGTGTTCCAGTGTTCTTTCGACTTGTAGCATTCTTCTCCTCTGTCTTGTTCTGTTTGTGTTTGTATCCCCAGTCTTATGATATAGTAAGGCATGATTGTGTGAGAATTTTAGATAAGATCACACGTATGAATGAAGGTTTCCTTCTTTTTTCAGTAGTGCCTCGTGCTTCAGAAGCATGTATGCACTATGCAGGCGACAGGAAGTGCAGAACAGAAGAGAGCAAGGAAGAAGGAAAACTATGAGTCACACGGAAGAGGAGGATTTCAGCAGGTCTCTGCATTCCCATCTAACCACTCCAAATCCTGTAAAGCTTGTTCATTTGATTTTCTGAAAGAAACCTTCCAATTGTGGTCCATGGAGATTACTGATAAAAGCATGTGCACGATTTTTCTCTGCCAAGCATGTGCCTCAAACAGTAGTTTGTTGAACTGGGCTCCACAGCTGAATCGAACCCCAAATCTGGCCAGGAAATGCATGATTGGAATGTTTGGGCGACAACAACAACACAATCCTAACTGAAAGCTTCATTTTCTCACTCTGCCCCCACCAAATAAATTGCTCCGGTTGGAGTTGTTGCCTCATGGCATTTTAACATTCAGAACTATAGTTGCCTACAGCAGCAATGTTCAAATGTTTCATGTCAATTCTCCTATCCAACACTGTGCAAATGTCAAATATACTTCGGGTGTGCAAGAGACAGAGCAATCACGAGAACAGTTTACAGGAGGTTGATTTGTACTGCCATTTTGGATTTCGTGGAGCAGAGCACCTGCAATACGGTTCTTGTTAGTCATACCAGTTCAGACAGATTGCGTTTAAGCTGTTCTGCTCAACTGCTTAACGCTTTCTGCGAAACTGATTTCTACGTGCAAAAGAGGTCGTTTTCCTGAGAACCAAGGAGCATCATGAAAAAAGATTCCGAAAAGGGAAAAAGAAACCGATGGGAACTGAAATCTAACTCGATTCATAACTCCTCTCTGCACAATTAAAGAAAAATAGCGAAATCTGCATTGCATACTGCTTAATCAATCCATTTCATAACATTAATTCGCTCACAATCATCTCACTCGATCAACTTTCCAGAACATGAAAGTATGTAGCAGCACACACGATGCATAAGCATGTAGAACTAACGCAGGCCGGGTCCATTTCTCTCTTAGAACTTCCTGCTGCAAGTGACGGACCTGCAGATGGAATGGAGCACCGCCTTGCCCGTCCTCCTCGCAGCCGCCGCCTTCCTCCGTCCCCGCCCCTCCTCCTTCGCCGGCGCCGTCCTCCTAGCCTCAGCGCGCTCCATCATGTCCGGCACCACCGATCCCCGCACGAACGGCAGCGCCATGAGGTGGCTGTCGAGGACGTGGTACATCGACGCGAGCTCGAAGGAATCGTACAGTGGGCTCCCACAGTCCCATGCGCGGAACACCACCTTCTCCGTCTTCTTCTCCTTCTCCTCTCCTGCCATCTGCTCCATCAGTCGGCTAGTTCACCCCCCTTTCACCGTGGAATCCTTTACCTTATTATTATACCATGCCCAAGCAATTTTTGCCAGAGAATTGTGAGCTCAAGTGCGTGCGTGTACGCGGTAATGAGCATGTAATTGGTTAATTCGTTCCCATTCTGCTGTAATTGGTTAATTCGTTTCCCATTCTGAGCTTAAGTTGAACTTAGAATTCCGTTTGCGTCGCCGAGTACTTTCCATGGCACTGACAAGTAAAATCACCAGACGAGACATCCAGTATTACTACTGCTACATCCTATAGGTTACGAGAGGCAGCTCAACACGTCGGCGATCGATTTGGTTAGATGGCGGGTGACAGACGGACAGTAACACGTTTCTAACCTAATTATGGCAGGTAACTAACTGCTGTTGGATCTGGACATGCTGTCACACATTCCACATTCCATACCTGCGACCTCTATCTGAACGTCCCGGCGAGCGTTTCCGATTTGGTCGCGTGTGTTTATTCATGGCCGCATTAACATCCGCATCGCTGATGAACATTCACATCTGGCTGTCAGGACTTAGCCGAACTAATGCCGGATCTGTGTCATCGTGTGGTAGCCTAGTAGCATCAGCGTTGTGGCGGGTGCGGTCGGTTTCCTGGGGATGCAGCTGTCAGCCTTACGTAGGCCCAAAAATACTTTTAACTTTGTGATGGGCTGACAGGCCTGTACTGACGGCCCGGCCCGGCCCATTAAACACATCATCCTCCTGAGAGCAACGCGAGCCACCCAAACCGAGGCGTCCTTCCCCACGCGCAAATGCAGGCGACCGCCTGCCGCGCGCCGCCGTGTTCGCCGTGCACGGTGCCGCTCCCCGCGGCGAGATATAGGAGCGGCTATGGACTTGGGCGCGTTCGTAACCTCAAGCGGAGAGCGTCTAGGAGGGCAGCGGTGCGCGGGGTGGTGCGGTGCGGGATGCTCCCCGTAGACCCGTGGGCGCCCACCTTGGACTCCCAGAGCGTCGCTTCGCAGCTCTTCGCCGTGTCGCTGTTCCCTTACCTGGGATTCCTCTACTTCATGACCAGGTCCAAGACGGCGCCCGGGGTCGCGCTCTTCGGCTTCTACTTCCTCCTCGCATTCGTCGGCGCCACCAGTACGCGTCCTTTTTCTCCCCCTTTACTTGTTTCACATGTCATTCGTGGTTCCTTCGTTCTGTCGTTGACAATTTTGGGGCAAATACACTTCACAGTGAAGTTTGTGTTCTGTGCATTGATTGAACACTGGTAGCATTGTAACAACTAACAAGCAACTTTTGTTCACATGATTTGCTGCCTGGATAGTGCACTAATACGAACAGTATGGTGATTTTTACAGTGTGAACACTTCGCTTGTCAGTAGAGATTATGCGCATGGAAGCTAATACTTCGTGCATAGGCTTTATTATCAGAAATTGCTCAAGTAATTAGAGAAAAGGTATGGTGGGGGAAAACTCAAGAAAGTAGGATATAAATTATTAAATTAGTATGTGGGTAATGGCTGTCACCTGTCAGATACATCTGAATCAAAGCTCGATGATCAGGCTATAGCGCAAAGTGTGTTTCTTAGATGGTCCGTAAATGTTAAAACGTTGTAAGCCACGATGTAGGTCTAGGTGTGGAAACACAGCGCTCTTTGGAACGGTTAGACTTAGAGCTCGTTTACGATGCACTCAATTTAATACGGGTTATCTATTCTTTTTTATCTAATAGTTCAGATTAGTTAGGATTTAGTTATACTACACTTGGTAGTATGAGTAATAGAATCTCAAGAAGAATTGTGATTGCCCATATGAGGAATGACATGGCACAGGAGCAATATTTTTAACCCTAGTTGAAAAAGTCCATAACACTCTTACGAAAAAAATATAAATACAAAAAAAGTCTATTACGCTCTTAACAAGTCAATGATCAGATTTGATTTATACTACCATCATATACTACCGGTAGAATGTACAATAAAATATCTCTAGACTAAATAGTGAGGGTGTTGTAGTTTTACATGCTGACAAAACAAAACAAACACCGAACGAGTCAGGATAATTAACATAATTGGTTTCTATCTGGACAATCTGTTAATAGATAATTAAGATGGGACGAGAAGGCATGCAAAGTGGCTTTCTTATGCGATTTTAATCATATCATGTCTGTTGCTGATTTGAGTATATAAAATAAAGTGGGAGAAAAGATGGAAGTAAAAGATCAGTACAAGGCAGAATAATAAACCGAAATGAATTAGAGTGTTGCAAATAACCAATTTGTTGCTAGATCCCAATTAGCCTTGCAATTTTATTTAGACTTAACTGTTTGTACAGCGCAATCATCCTTAGTACGCATAGCCCTCTTCTAAAAAATGTTTGCTTTCTGGTTTTCTAGCTAGCTGGCAAAAATTCTGTCCCTGTGATTAATTCCTTTCCTGTTGTTTCATGCACTGGCTTTTATCCCTGGAGCAGTACCTGCTGGGATTTATGGTAATTGCGTCTGTAATTTTTCAATGTTCTTACATACCTTGCCTGTATTCACACAGCAAGTACTTACTGATACGATGGTATCCTTTGCAGCAAAAGTGCATTATGGAACCTCGCTGTCGAATGTCGACTGGCTACACGGGAGTGCAGAGTCGCTACTTACTCTTACCAATTTATTTATCGTATTGGGGTTGAGGGGAGCCTTGAGGAAGTTGGAGGACACAAAGGAGAGCACTTCTGAAGCTTCTCAAGACGGTAAAGAAAAAAGTTCTGTCTAGATAGCTTATCAGTGCCCCTGATGGTGCATGTATTGTTGTAAGATTGTGTTTTTCTTTTACTTAACTAGTTTATAAGGGTATATTATAACTTGTAAGAACCTTCACAGATTTGCTTTGTGCATATGCTGATCCACTGCAGTTCTGAGCTGTTCTAGTGACCAGTGTATAGCGAGTAATGCTACCATAGCTTCCACTGCGATAACCACTCACATTCCATTTGCACCAACGCGATTACTATGTCTGAATTTATGCTTCAATTTAAATTCAGATGGCCTCGATGCCTGGGCTGGCTACGTCTGGTTCCATATTTGCAGGCTGTGTAGTCGTCCTGGTTTGCAATCTTGGGCTAATGTTGAGCATGAAAAAGGATAAACCAGCTAGGTTGCAACTGTAGGACTGCGTGAGGTTAAGGAACCCAGAAAAAAGGCATCTTTTTTTTCCAGGTTGAAAGGAAATTAGTAAGTCAGAGCTTAATCAGGATTAGGAAAAGCACTGAAGCAGTAGAGAGTAGAGAAGCTCATTAGAGTCGAAGCTAATACTACTAACGCGAACGTTCAGTACAGTGCGATACTGCGTGCGTTTACATGTTCTGAATCTCCGAATGGAAAAGCTCGGAAGGATTCAAGAAGAACTCGTCGAGTTGAGTCTCGAAGTCCATGTCAACCCCGAGCCCACCAGCTGCGAAGTCATAGCTGCTGCTAAGCTGGCACTCGGAGCTCGCCTGCGAGGCCAACGAGAAGCAGCCATAGCCGTCGATGCCGGCCGGCGTGGAGGGGAATGAGAACGGCGTCATATGCTCTAACCCCTGAATCCCTTCAGTTTCCTCTGCAAGCAGCGAGCTCTGCTCCTGGCCAGCATGCCCAGGCTGCAGCTGCAGCTGCTCTGCACTGACAAGCGACGACGGCCTCTGGACGCCGGCGGGCTGCGCGGCCTGGGCGCAGGTGTGCTCTCCGATGTACACGACGTCGAAGAGTAGCGGGTCGCCGTCGGCGCGCTGCACCTGCTTGGTCGCGTGGCAGCCCTGCGTGTGCCGGTGCGTGCACCTGAAGTAGGCCCTGCAACCACATACATAATCACACGTGTCAAACTACCATGCCAATGCCATTGATCGATCGATTAATTTTAGTGAGTGAGTGACGTGAGATGCAGACGAGTGTATGGTGTGCTGACCTCGGATATTTGGCACCAAGAATGTCCTTCTGGCCGTACTTCCTCCAGCTGATCCCGTCGTCCAGGGGCCCCACGTCCTGCACTGACCTCACCCTCACCTGGCTCCTCACCTTGACCTTGGGCATCCCCTTCCTGCATCAACAAAAAGAAACAAACACATGAGTCTCCGATGAAAAATTATGTTGCTCGATGTCTGCAAGACTGCAACCGTGGAGAGGACTTGCCTTTTCTTGAATTGGGTGTCCTTGCCGGCATTGCCGCCGGCTGGGTCTTGGTCGTCGCCGCGTGGGCTCCCCGCGGCCGACCGCGGCGACTCCGGGAAGCAGGACCTGGCGATGCGGATGGACTTGTCGATGGACGACGCCAGGGCCCTGCAGAGCTCCCTCGCGGCGGCCGAGTCCTGGTTCATGTGCGCCTCCAGCTCCCTCACCATGGCGAGCACTTGGGCCAGCTCCGAGGTCAGCGTGTGCCTCTCACTGCACACGTCCATGCTCTCCACTTCAGCTGCTAATGCTTCAACAGTTAGTCGCGTCTCATAAGGGAGTGTGTTAATTTGTGGGTTATGATGCCTGACGATGAGTGTGCTAGTGACAGGAGAGGGGAGTATTTATAGAGTTGGAATGAGTAAGAGAATACTACTGTTACTAGCTGGGAATTTGGAGCGTCAAATGAGATCGAAGTTTTGACTGGACTGAAGAAAAGTTTAAGACTAACGAGAGATTATCAGTGTGTGTGATTCGAACACTTGGACCGGTCTTTTGGTCCTGGGCAAGGAGATGTCTAGCCCAGTGCACTCCGGCCGCTTCTTTTCGGTCTTAAATTCTTAAAGTTCCCACTGCTCTGCCTCTGCACGTACGTGGCTTATTACTTTACTTGGTACTAGCTGCAGCGGGTAATCAGTGCCATTTTCACTGAACCTGCATATGTTACAGTTGAACAGTGCTACAGTATCAGATCTCGATCTCATCCAATACTTTTCCATCCGATAGCTACAAAATAATGTTATGATACTGTTCATCGTGACGTGACAGGAGATTCTTGTCCATTTTCACTGGCTGTTTGCTTGGTTTGGTCGCAAGGGTACGCACATGCGGTGTGTTTTTCGTAGAAGATTCATCGATCCTCAGTGCCAGTGGTGCGGGCAAACTTGTCAATGTGTCAGAACGTGGTGCGGTACGAGGTGTTGATGCTTGGTAGGCAGCGTGCGATTGCTCGGAGCCTTCCACCAAACTCAGTGAAGATTACGCCCTTTTGGCATTGGCGCGCGGCACAGCTGAGCTTGAGTGTTGGTTTCGTCTTGCCTTGTTGCAGTACAGCTATAGGCAGTAGCACTAATGCAGCTATACCTGTTGTTGGTGTCACGGCTAGATCTCACCGGGACTACTCGCGTTAATTCAGCTAGGTATAGTCATACTGTCATAGGCGTCAAAATCGTAGTAACCCGGTTCCTACATTTCCCTCGCGGGATGGGTTACCTGCTCACGAATTGGAGTTTTTTTTAACTGTGCACTCAATTTAATACTGACTGTCTGTTCTCTTTTATCAATAATTTAGATTAGTTAAGATTTAGTTATAATATACCTGATAGTATGAGCAGTAGAATCTCGAGAAGTAGAATTGTAATGACTCATGTGTGGATCACATGCCACAAGAGTAATATTTTCAACCATACTTGAAAAAGTCCATAATACCATCACAAAAAATATAAATACAAAGAAAAATCTAGTATACCATTAACAAATTACTGATCAGATTTGATTTATACTACCAACATATGCTACTGGTAAAATAAAATTTCTCGGGACCACTCATCCACTCCACTACTCCAGAATGGTGCTGTTTGGAACAGGGGGTTCTACCGGAATTGAGCTTTTTTCCTCTGAAGTTCCTGTGAAATTCTGGTATACTAAAGGAGCCCTAAAGCCCGTGTTCGTTCGGTAAGCAAGCATCAATCATACCATCGGATGCACGCCGGCCTTTCCTCAGTTTTTGACGGCACCAATGATTGAGCTAAGCTAAGCAGTGCGGCCGACTCACTGACCCAGTAAGCATCAGCACGCATACGGTTCAGTACGTACGCGAGTCCTCGCCTTCGAGCAGTAGCCTGAATAAAATTGAGGGGCCCAAGCTCTGGAGTCCAAATTAACCTTGGACGAGCGACTCGATCGATCAGCTACACATTCAGCTCAGTTGATCGACAAGGACCCCTTCTTCAAACCTTTCTTTGTTGATTTCCCTCGTGCGCTGCTGCTCTTTAGCACTAGTAACTCCCAGTCCCAGCTGTAACGATTGGCGACCATGATTCCCCCTTTGTTCAATTTAATAGGGCACTAAAACGGCCGGTGTGCTGTCTCAGTCTACGCGCACGTCACTAGCGGAGCGCTGTGCAGAGGTGGACTTAATTACGTCATCTACAGCATGTAGTCTTACGTACAAAGTGTAATGGTCCGTCTATACAAGATTCGACTGTCGAAAATAGTTAGATTTTAGTTCATTTATAGCTTCATTATACATAAATTATAGTAATTTTTGTTCTTGGTCACTGTTATTATTATTAGAGATCTTAATAACTATTATTTTCATCGTATGATGCAAAATCTAACATATACTTTGAGATATTAAGCAAAAACAAAGACAAAAAAATAAAATTATATACCAACAGAATACGGTAATGTGGTGAAACTATTCATCGTGTGATAAGGAGTACAAATCTCAGAGTATATCGGACGAATGAAAATTCGACTATTTTAACGAAAGAAAACAGTCGAACGTTGTTTAGCAAATCTCAAGTGTAATCTCGAAACACTTTGTCTTGTGATCGCTTTTCCATATCCATCGAGAAGGTCGGGGGGATTTTTTGTCAGTGTTTTTTAGTACCCCCTATCATGATTATCTAATGTGTTTTTTTTGAGTTCCTTGTCGTAATTTTGTTCGTCGAAAAGTGCAATCCCCCAAGAGCCACCAACAGCCTGAGCTAAGAGTGCAACCATCCGGTGGTGTTTTGTTCGTCGATGCTCCACTCCTTCAACATGCACCGAAGTTTCCACCCTTCTACACCTTGCAATCATAGCAGCTAGGGCTGGTGCTCCATCGATCGCCTTTTGAACGAGAAAAGGCAAAGCGGCTTTGTAGTCGCGTCCGCGTTGGCATGGAAACTCTGTAGCCAGCTGCTGCGCAGCTTTAAGAAGCTTGGAAAGTTTTCTTCATCGACTCGACCCCGGCTGTTGGACCTGCGTTTGAGTTTGACTGGAGGACCAAGGGAGAAGTGCCTCCCTCAGCGCACGAGGGCGACACGAGGGCTTGACTAGTCCGAATTTTTTTCAATTTAGCCTTTTTTTCGTAAAAAACACACATTTATACCCCGCTAGTCTTATTTCCGCTTTAGACCTAGGGGTGGGGGACACGGCGCCGAGTTGGCACGCTGGCGCCGTGACTCATGGCGCCGAGGTTAACCCAGCCACGCGAGTGAGTCATGGCGTGGCGAGGTCCCAACCCTGAGCCACGGCGGCAGCGGTTAGCTCGGCGGCGTGACTGCGGGCCGACTCGGCGCCACGGATCTCGCGCCGAGCATTAAAAAAATGACCGCGGCCCTTCCTCCTTCCTCTCTCTCTCTCTCTCTCTCTCGGCCGGAGGAGAGCTGGCCGCGCGCCGCGCCGCGCCCGCCTCCGCTCGAAGCCGTCCCGCTCGCGGCCGCGCCGAAGCAGCCGCCGCTGTCCCCGCGCGCCGCTGCGCCGCGCTCCGCTCCTCCACCCGCTCTGCTGCTGCTGCTGCTACAAGTACAATGAAGAAGAGGCGCAGTGACGCTAAGGTAATTTTTTTAATTAGAAATTGTAGTTAGTAATTTAATTAGAAATTGTAGTTAGTAAATTTAGTTAGAAATTGTAGTTAGTAAATTTAGTTAGAAATTGTAGTTAGTAAATTTAGTTAGAAATTTAGTTAGTAAGTTTAGTTAGAAATTGAAGCTAGAAATTTAGTTAGAAATTTAGTTAGAAATTGTAGTTAGAAATTTTTTAGAGTTAGAAAATGTAGTTAGTAAATTTAGTTAGAAATTGTAGTTAGTTAGGTTTAGATATAGTTAATGTAGTTAGGTTGAGATATATAGTTAGTCATAGCAATTTTAGTTAGATATGATGTAGTTAGGGTTTAGATATATAGTTAGACATAGCTAATTTAGTAACATATAATGTAGTTAGGTTTAGATATAGTTAGACATAGTTAGAAATTTTAGTTTGTTTAGTTACATATAGTTAGTTAGACATAGTTATTTAGTTTGCTAGGTAGCAAATTACTTGGGTAGTTATAAACTTAAATTAGTTACGTATGCAATTAGTTAGTATACTACTTTACTATTAGACATTAACAACCACCGCTTTTGTATGGATTAGATGGACAATCTAGTAACCTTGCACCATGGAGGCAGATTGAGAAAGATGGTTATGGAAATGTGTCATTTGTTGGGATGGAAAGTATGTCCGCCGCTTAGTGATCGTCCGTCTTACGGTGAATTGGTCGCTAGAGCTCGTGAGGTTCTATGTTGTCATGGTAATGAGGATGGCATCTCGCTGAGGGTGTACTTCACCTTGGTTCTAAAGACTCTATTTTTAGGCGGATGGTCTCAATTGACTCGAGGATCAAGTGGCAAAATTATGTCGATCGTGATGAGGACCCAATATCAATGTTTGGATTTGTTTGTGGGAAGTTGTCCATTGATCCTAATCCTCATGGGCACTCACCCCTCATGGGCATTCACCCTTTATGGGCATTCACCGATTTGGGTAGTCCTCCCTTGGACCCTCCGTTACCCAATTGTGATGCGGATGTGAACGAGCCGGCCAGGTACCCGATGCTCAATCCGCCCGAATGAGATTGAAATTTCTCATCCTGCGCTGCCCTCAGAGATCCTTTGACTCGTAACCATCCAAGTAAGTGTCGAGTACCACTTTAGTTTACCATTCATTAATCTATTCCTTTGTCTCAATTGCCATCCTATGTGTGGTTGTGATGCGTGAGATGTTCCCGAAAATGATGGTCGCCCTCCCGTGGCACCTTCAGCAACATGGATCAATTTTGTAGGGCCTCTAACAGCGTTGATGTTCAGATTGATGATGATGAGGAGCCTTATGGGACGGCTAGAGCCGTTGATTCCGATGAAGACCGGCCTGCAAAGATTGACACAACAAGATATTGAGCTCATCATACAATTCCGCTCTAATCGTGATCCACTATTGAAGAATTCAGCACTTTAGTCATTCCCAAGGTGCTTATGCATGCGAGACGACGAGTTGTTAGAGGATCCTCAAGCCGGGATAGCATGGAAATCAAGAAGGGTTTGGTCTTCAAGGACTTGCCTACATTGAGAAGGTGGTTACAGGAGTATTCTGAAGCGCAAAAGACCTTTCAAGGTTAGGCATTCCTATGTGCAAGCAGCACACGGTGGTGTGTGAGAAGGCCGATTGTAATTGGAGGGTGTGTGCTAGAAATGTATGACACAGCAAGTTCAAGATCACAAAAATCGTTGGCCCACACACTTGTGCAGAATCAAACTTGAAATGTAGCATCGCCAGTTGACATCTACCCTCATTGCGAGATCACTATACTCAATACTGAAGGGGCAGCCCAATTTGAAGGTGAGGACAATTATGGAGATGACACAGAAGATGTTCGGATACGACATAAGGTATGGAAAAGCATGGAGGGCAAAGCAGCGAGCCTGGACGATGATATATGGGGATTGGGAGGAGGGGTACGAGCAGTTGCCAGCATTGTTCAATGCAATGAAAGCAGTTAATCCAGGCATGCATTACGAGTACATCCCCAAACCAAATGAATGGAAGGATGGAAGGCAGATATTCTTCCGCGCATTCTGGTGTTTTCCACAGTGCATCGAGGCATTCAGGCATTGTCGTCCCGTCTTCTCCATTGATGGTACTTTTCTTCTTGGCAAGTACATGGGCACATTGTTGATAGCCATTTCCATTGACGCATAACACATTGGTCCTCTTGCGCTTGCTTTGGTGGAGAGGAGAACAAAGATAGTTGGGGATGGTTCTCGCGCTTGTTCGGATACATGTTGTTGGCCCCGGCAGGAGGTTGGTGTCATATCCGATGCACACTGTGGCATACTTAGTGCCGACAGAGCAGATTCCGGCACGCACCTATCCATCACCGGTGGTGCACTCGGCACTCGCCGAGAATTTACTCCGTAAGGATGGTACAAAGGATAACTTTCCTCTTTCGAGGAGGTTGCACGCCACTTGAGGTGTCGTTGTTCAAGAGAAGTCGAACAAACCAAAATCGAACAAACACCGAGGGTAGACAAGTGGTTGAGAGGCTTGCCGAGGGAACTCGAGAAATGGACTAGGGCCTATGATCATGGTGGTCGGAGGTATGAGTTTCGCATCAGCAACATGGTGAATCATTTAATAGTTTGCTAAAGGGTATACGTGCCATGCCCGCCAATGCAATCGTATCATTCACCTTCTACAAGCTTGTTGCGTGGTTCAACGAGAGGCACTTGGATGCAATGGCACGACAGAGTAGTAATGAGACATGGGCACTTAAACCCAAAAAGCATCCGGAGAGGGCAAAGGATAGGGCTCGCACACATGAGGTGTCATGTTTTGATCATAGTACTGCAAGTATGAGGTCATTGAAAGGGGTGGTACAATGGCCGATGGTGAGGTCCGCCGTCAAGGAGTCATATTGTCGTGCTCATTGATTTCTCTTGCACGTGGGAGAACAAGACAAGACCACTTTCCATGTTCTCACTATGTTGCGGCAGCCTAATCATCGCAACTATGCGCACGAGAGCAGGATACCTAGGAGTTCAAAGATTGATACCCTTGTTCTTACATGGTCTCCCGCTTTGAGCCTTACCGGACGAGGGACGGTGGCCTCCTTACTCGGTCCAAGTACATAGCCGATCCAGTTGTCGTTGGAACAAACGTGGGAGTAGAAAGAGGACTAGACACAAGATGGTTATGGATCAAGTTTCTAGAAGGACAAGGCGAGGAAGAGCAACCCCTTTCTTACTGCACTCCGAGCATAACCAATGTGGCAAATGCGCAAACTTGGCCATAATTCTCGCATTTGTCATCGCCACTTAGTCGTGCAAATAAATAATTATCAAGGGTTTATTAATTACTAACTTCGATTTATTTCACTCTTGCACTTAATTTTACATTTTATCAGAATTAACATCCGCTATTTATGTTTGCGGATGGCGCAGCTTCCACCTCCCGATCCGCACTACGAGGAGCACCACCGAGGACATCCGACCGCCGAGGGGTGGTAATGCCAACACATGTTTGTATGTCTCTATATTTCATTTTTTCGATGGATTCATATTAAATAATTGTAATCTTTGCAGAATCGCTCTTTCGCCCTCGAACCCATGACGGGTTCGAGGACATGCGACGCGACAACAGTACACTCCTCTACTTCGCAGGGCTGGCCCGACGCCGATCGCTTCAGTTCGCCCGGGTTGCCCATCATCAACCCCGCGCGATCACAGCCTTTGGCTGACAGTACATTGACTAACAAACCCATGCACTACCACTTCGCTGTGTTCATTTATGTAGCTGACCTTAGTACTCGCTTATGTTTGTGCAGATGGAGGCCGAACTCACGCTTCCACCTACCTTGTGGTGAGATGATCGCTTACGCTCAGACGCGCAGAAGTTTCTTGGTCTCAGTGTTCGGGGCCGTCCAGTTACCGGACAGGTCAGGTCCGACGGTTGGAGAGCCAGAGTGGAGGCCTTCCTTGGGAGAGAGCTTCCTCCAGAGACACCTGCTTCCCGCACCTCGGGGTTCTTATCGCTTGGCTCGCACAGCAGCTTTGCTCTGTCTTGACAATGCAACCGAGGAGACAACACCTACTATCGCAGAGCTTGGATCATACACTTGTTTGGGTGTGTTCTCTTTCCAGACGCGACGGAGACAACGCGCCATGGATGTACCTCCTTGCTTGACCGACCGACATGGCGGTGGCTACACTGGCTTCCGAGTTTTGTCCTTCCTCTACCGCCACTTGTGCTCGGCTTGTCGGCGGTCTTCTCAAAGACGCGCTGATCGGGCGGCCGTGTGTACCTTTCGCAGCTTTGGATGTGGTCTCGTACCGCTTGGTCGGCCGACGCTTCTTCCTCCTCGTCCGTGGTTTGAAGTGGCCAACCTCGACACCGACCGACGTTGCCCACCTTGGGACCAGTTCGAGTTCTGCTTGCCAGACGAGGCGCGCGACGCTGAGTACGCCAACGAGCTTGACACACTTACGACTTCGATGGTGAGTTCATTGCATTTTCATTTCACATTTTCATTCGGCCTTCGATTCAATCTTTCTTACAATACCTAAACACCTTTTGTACGCAGTCACTTGGGAGCCTTACAGAGACGGCCAGTGGTCCAGCTTTGATCGAGCACGATGTGCGCTGTGGACGAGGACCTCTACACGATGAGGTGTCCGCCGATCCGCTTTACGCTGCTGAGTACCACCGCCACATAGAGTTGCACGCCGCTTGGCCTCAGCAGAGTGGCGCTGGAGCCGCTTCGACGTCGTGGAGTTGCACAAGTAAGTGGCGACGCTACTTTTTTTGTCCTTGTATACATAACTACTAATTCACTATATTTGCATTGATGATGTATATATTGCGTGATCGATCGCCGGCGTAAAAGACGCATGCACTTCGAGACGCTGCACCGTGACCACATAGACGTGTGGGAACTCCTCCATGAGAACGTCTATGCCAATGAGCACCGCGACACTAACTACAACTTCCGGCATACCTTTCTTGGTACCTTGGTGTGACACGGACAAAGTTGAAGGTGCAATGGACCCAAGCGACTACTACGACATGGAGTCTTCTCGTGATGAAGACACTTCCTACGCACTTGCGACTGGGGAGGACGCGGTGGAGGTCGCGCCAATCTTAGATCGAGTGGTAATGTCACTTCTAACCTTTTTCTTGCAATCAATCATAGCGCTAATGTTATTTGCATCACACTAACCGAGTAACCATATGTTAACAATGTGTGCAGTGGCAACACGCTGAGGCGATCCGTGCTTGACCTAGATCGCTTCCCGAGGACAGAGTCGATGAGACGACACTCAACAACTTTCTTGGAGTAAGTCTTTCAATACATGGCAATCAAAATATAAACTTGTAACCAAATATGACATTTGTGAACTAACAAATGATGATGAACCGCAGAGACTTGCGAGACGGCTACGCAGCTGCCGCCGCCGTTGTGGTTGCGGACGCAGCACCGATGGACGCCCACGCGCTACGAGACATCTTCCGACGCAGTAATCAAACCGTAGGCTCGGCACTTCTTCACACTGAGGTACACTTCCGAGGCCGAGCTCGCCCTGCATTTACCAGGATACTTTTGAGGGACTTGGTGGCGAGGAGGAGGACGAGGTCGAGGAGATTGGTGGCGAGGAGGAGGATGAGGCCGAGGAGATTGGACCGTCTCGCCTCCAGTGGTGCTCCTTCGACACGCCTTCGCAGCCTCCACCGCAGTAGGCACCGACGTCCGCGTGACCCTTACACCCGTGCACCGACGCCTTGGTGGAAAGGGCAAGGCTAGGAGGCGTGAGGGACCGTGTTTATGTACCTTGTATGGACTTTATGGACTATTTGGACTTTTGATTGTTGTTTCCACTATTCGTGTGGTATTTTGATGAATATATGCTCGTATGATATATTTGTGTCATATTATTAAATGTGGATGGTCGAAAACAGGGAAACTCGCTAATTTTTCCGTGATTATATGCAGAGTAGTGATTATATGTCGGGACCAAAGGAATGTGTGCTTATTGTTGGTCATGCACCAAAAGTTACCAAATATATAGGCATAGTGACAAAAACAAATCATGCTACTCATATGTTCAAGTTTAACAATATACTCACATGCACATACCAAAAAGTGCAGTACATGACAAGAGTACAACAAAATAACAAGTCCAGAAATGATAACATTGTTCATTATTAAACCATAACTACTAAGTCTAGCACACTATCGAGTGCAACGAGGCCACTTTCCCTTCCTCAAAGCATCCGATTCTCCTCCATTGCAGCCTTAGCACGCGAACACGCCAAGCCTCCTCTCCCTCTCCCCTACGCTTAGCTACGCCGCCTCATTTTCACCTCTTCCTCGCGCTCCTTTCTCGCCTCCTCTTTGCGTGTCTTCTCCAACAGCTCCTCGCGCCCGCATCCCACTTCTTTAGTCCCTCCATATGCCGCTTGTCCTCCTCCTTGATCTCAAGTGTCGATCCACCGCTCAAAGTCACATAGCGGGGAGGTTCCTGCAAAACATGGGTCCATACACGTAATGAAATGTTATTGATTCATCGCAAGAACAAAGAAAAAGCCACTAATTTCTCACCAACAATCCAATGCGGATCTCGTTGAGGTGTAGGGTCAAAGACATAATTGTGACACATCCAATACCTCCGCTCAGACGTGTCCTCCTCATCGATCTCGCCACCCTACAAGCATCACCACAAGAGCACATGGGCACCGAACGCCACTAGGCGTTGGCAAACGGGCGACGCATTGCCCACCACTTGTTGCCTAATCCAAATACAAAGAAATTGTATGAACCTTACATAATATGAACTACATATTACCGACAAATTAGAATACGATGGACAAAGATTACCTTGGTTTACTAGCTTTACCACGCCTCAAGATCCTAACAAGTGGGAGAAACAGAGGGGACCGACGAACTAAGGTTCCATAATACACAATACGAATCAATAAAACAAGTGAGACTAATTGCTTCAAACCCTAGGTCATGACTAACCTAATTTTGCATAATACACATGATATAGACCAAATCAATGCGTAAAAGTGAGGAGGACAAAGATGATACCTTGCTCTCGGTTGTATGGATCAATTCAAGTTTCCACTGTGAAAATTGGTGATTCAAAAGTTCATGGTTGGGTTGAGTGAAACCCGAGAGAGGAGAGGAAGAAATAGATGAAGGCTCTGGCAGTATATATTCATAGCTCGGCCGAGATCTGTGGCGCTGAGGTCGGCGCCATGAGTCACGACGCCGAAGCTAACACGCCGGCGCCGTGAGTCATGGCGCCGAGGTACCGCCACGCCACGCTGGCGCCGGTGGCTAGGGTTCAGATTCGGCGCCATGACTCACGGCGCCGAAGTCAGTTAGCTCGCGCCGTGAGTCACGCGGCCACCACCCGGGTCCAAAATGGAAATAAGACTAGCAGGTATAAATGTGCTTTTTACGAAAAATGGCTAAATTAAAAAATTCGGTTGACTAGTTGATCGCCGCTTGGCTCGTCCGATACGCCCGCTGCGCACGTGCTCCTCCGCGCCCGTGGCTTCACGGATGAACATCGCACACAACACACGGGCGGACCGACGACAAACCTAGGCGCGGGCGGCGACGGCTATGCGTTGCAGCTGCAAGTGACGCGCGGTAGGAGGTGAGGATTGTGGATGTATGGCGGCGCACCACGGTAAAGCGCGCGCGACGACGGACTCTTCCAACGAGCGCTTTAGGCCGCAAACTAAGACTCTTCTCATGGACCTCGACCGCCAGGCCTCCGCTTCACACGCCGCCAAGACCCAACACGCCGCCCGGCGCCGCAGGTTGCGCTTCTTGGCTCACTCTCTCGCACTCGCTCGCACCACCGTGGTGTTGTGTTTATTGTTTTGCCCGTGACTATGAGAGTTGGTTCTGGCTTCTGCACATTCCATTGTTGTTGATACCAACCGATTTGGTTTCATTATGTGAGACTTTGCGCCGCTAGCGCCTTTATGCATCTTTGTGATATTACAAAGCTCACAGACGTTGAACAAAGGACTCGACAATCGCCATGCCATGAAATGAGTGAATTCGTGGATGTTCTATCAAAAGAAATTAGAGCGACGCTTGGGTAGCAATAGACAAGTGTGTTGTTTATACCGAATCGCTTTATCTTAACGTGTTCATTTGTTTTCAATGGACATACACGATGATGCAGAAAAGAATGATTTGATCTTACAAGGGTGCATTTTTTGTTTGCTTTAAGTATAGTTCCATCTAGTATTCGAGAAGATAGCGTGCAAAAATTTGCATCTAGTCGCAGAATGACTTAATGGCTCTCTTTCACCGAATGTGTCGCCGTAAGAGCAGGAGGAGGAGGTGGTATTAGCATTGCAAGAGTAATGCAATTGCAAACGCATCGCACTTTTGTTTCTTGAATGATGCAATTTGAGGATCATTTAACAAACCAAATGTGTTTCATTGAATTTCACGCACTACCCAAAAACAAGACTGATGTGCCAAGGATGGCTAAGGACTCTATCCGAACCTATTTTTTCAAGGAAGTGCAAAAGCGTTGTACATCTTTCTATTAAGAAGGAAAGCTCTTAACAAAAACAAAGGAAAAACAAGGTGAACATGATTACCCACATAAGGATGGCTAGCAACAGTAACTTACGCGACCAAAAGGAAAAACAAACTAAAAGCGGATTGATATATACAAACGGAAGAGGCGCCGTCGCTACGAAAACCGTGTGATGGTGAATAGTGACAACCCGAAAGACGAAACTACTATCGCTCAACCGCCACCCAAAGAAGTCATATCCGCCATGCGCCAATGGTGGTTCGCCAAGAATACGAGGAGTTGATCGATAGAAGTGGCGACATTATTGAAAATCCTTTGGTCGCACTCCTTCCGCATCACCCAAGAGACCGTAATTATGCTTGAATCAATATACTTCCGCTACGCTTGGTTGAGAGTTCTTGGCGATGATCCAATGATCTTGACGGTGGCTCGCCGATAGGGATCGCGCATAGATGTCCGACCGAGATAGGAAACACCCCAAACTTGTGTTGTCACCCGGCATCCAACTAGAAGGTGGTCGATGGTTTCCCGCCTTGCTCACGTAAGACACAAACTCCTTCGCTTTGTAACCTCGACGCAGAGGCAATCGGTCGTCCAAAGATCACCGATGGATCGCGAGCTAAATGAAGATTTTGCATTTGAGCAATGCCCGCACCTTCCAAATGGCCTCGGCGCAAGGGAACCTCAATGAGCCATCAAGAAAGCTCAGAGGTCGATTTAGAGGAGTAGCATCCCGATGGTTCCCATCTCCAAAGAACAATGTCGACCTCTCCTTATGCTAGTCAGATTGACTACAAAGTATCCCATAACCAGAGGAATTCCCTAATGTTAACGTCCTTAGGGCGACCCGAAATGTCCAAGAGCCAAACATTGCTTGTGAGGGTGTGAGCTACCATTCTATGCCTCCGAATTGATGGTTTGACCATGTTGACAATGGATGGCGCCAGGCCGTGGATAGATCAGCTGTCCAACCAGTGATCCTCCCAGAAGAGAGAGTTCTCACCGTTCCCGACTCTTACCAAAATTGAAGCATGGAACATGTTTTCCTTCGTTTGGCTTGGTTGGTGTGCAATCTCCCCCAAGGCCTCACTGACCAAGACCGCTCAAGCCATTGTCAGCGAATGTGAAGCGCTCGTCCAAGCATGACCAGATTGGGTAAGCCTAGCCCCCCATGATGACGAGGGCAGCAGATTGAAGACCATGCCACTAAGCATTGCCTGCCTGCGACATTTTGTGATCCTTTCCAAAGAAATGCCCGTCGCTCTTATCGATTACTTTAATTACCGAGAGGGGTCGAGGCCATGAAAGTGCAATGCATGGCGTATAACATTGCTCGAACCAAGATAAGCCGCCCCTTGTGAAAGCAATTTGGCTTGCCAAGCTTGAAGGTGATTAGCGATCGATCCAAGAGAGGTTGGAAATTTGCTCGGTGGTTTTCAAGGTAAGAGGCAAGCCAAGGTATTTGCATGGGAAAGCAATGATGTTGCAGTGTAAATTGTCAGTGATGAGCTGTATTTGTTGATCGTTGCACCGAATTGGAACGAAGGAACTCTTGGCCAAATTGGTTCGCAGGAAGCCTCACCAAAGAGTTTAAGAATTTCTTTGATGACGAGCAGATCTGTCCTGGTCGGAGTTGAAAATACGACCGCATCATTCGCATATAAGGATAGATGATGTGGTAATCCTTGACTGCCACTGATCAGATAGAGCAAATCTGCATTTTTCGTATAACAATGCATTGTTGAGGACATCCATGGAGACAATGAACAACAATGGAGATAGAGGATCTCCTTGACAAAGGCCGCGACCATGCCAAACCGGTTGTCCTGGTTTGCCGTTGATAAGCACTCTGGTAGACGACGATCTAAGCATGATGCACAACCAAGCACAACACCTCGGGCCAAATCCTTTGTGTCGCAGGATTTCCAACAGAAAGGGCCAGAACATCAAGTCAAAGGCTTGGGCTATATCCAATTTGAGAAGGAAAGCCGGTTTTTTTTTGTTGATGGACAAAGCGAGCGAATTGCATGACCAAGAAGAAATTGTCTTGTATGGAGCAACCTTTTGTGAAAGCGGATTGGTTTGGTACTACTACCTTCGGCAGCTCCAGTGCGATCCTTCGAGCCAGGACTTTTGAGAAGATTTTGGAGAAACTATGAAGCAAGCTGATAGGCCGGTAGTCTCTGCCTCGAGCCATGAAGTTTCTTCAGCAATAGAGTTAGCAACGCTTGATTGAGCAGATGGAAATTTCTTCCCGCTAATCGACCGAGGGCATGGAAGACCGCCATTATGTCTGGCTTGATGATATCCCAACAGCGTTGATAGAAAAGGCTAGTGAAGCTGTCAGGTCCTGGCGCCTTTTCGGGTGGCATAGACTTGACTACTTCCCAAACCTCATTTTCAGTGAAATCAGCTTCTAGCGCCCGCAAATCGTGAGAGGGAAGGTCTAGGAAACTGATATCCAAGGAATGGGCTCTAGTAATTGGTTTTCCAATGAGATTTACGAAATGCTCATGGAAGGCCTCTTCCAAACCTTTCTGAGTGAGCACCCAAGCATCGATGACCTTTATGCTTGCGATGTAGTTTACACACCTACAATTATTTGCATGTAGGTGGAAGAAATGAGTGTTTGTGTCCCCTCCCACAACCATCTGATACGCGACCTTTGACGAGCAATTTTTTGTTCAAAGGAGCATAGGCTTAGCAGCTTCCTTTTGAGCTCCATCATTAACCAGTGCTCCCAAGGAGAGAGTAGTCATTTTTCCTCTGCTAAATCGAGGCAACAGATTAGTTCCTTTGCCAATTCGATTTGCCGTTGAATGCCACCACACTAGCGCCACCCGTGATTGCAGGCGTGACCTATGGCTATGAGGAGGTTATGATGGCATCGAGAGGATCGGTCAGAGATTATCGCATTTCCAAGCCTCATTAACCACTTCTAGGAACCCTTCTACCCTAGTCCAGAAGGATTGAAAGCAAAACCTTGTCTTCGCTTCCTTGAGGAAGGCCGTTGAAAACAGCAAGGGGCAGTGGTCAGATGCCGTGGAGGGGAGGGCTCGAAGGAAGCAGTCCAGGAACAACATGTCCCACTCCATAGAGACAAACACCGACACGCGCTCCAGGTCACTCTCCCTAGCACTTGTCCAGGTGAAAGCTCTGCCATTGAGGTGGATTTCTTTTAGTTCTAGATCATCTATCACCCGACAGAAGCTACCCATTCGCCTTCTGTGTAAGCAATCGTTGTTCTTGTCACTTGCTTGCAGGATTACGTTGAAATCTCCAAGATTAATCCAATGACCAGAAATGGAACTTTGGATATCGCGTAACTCCTGGAGAAACGCCGGTTTGTTGGAATCTTTCGGGGGACCATAGACTACCGACAGCCAAGAGTCAAAACCGCATGGTAAGGTGACCTTTGCTGTTATGGAGTGGTTCCTTGTACTCGACGCAGTACAAGTAACCTTACTGAAATTCCAAGCTAACAAAATGCCTCCTCTCGATCGAAGACTAAGATAGAAGAAATCATCGAAAGTGTGCCTGAGGGTTTCCATTACAAGCAATGAATCAAAAACACTAATTTTTGTTTCTTGGAAACTGGCGACCGACGCATGTGCAACAACTACTGTTTCTCAGATTACATTTCGCTTGGCCTCCATATTTAGCCCCTTATGTTCCAACTAATGAAATTGATGTTGCAATCGTCCATGGAGTGTGATAAGGCGGCCAATGTTCAGAGCATCGAAACTCAGGTGGCTAGAAGGGGTCTCGGGGCCAACATGGCCTCTGCAAGCCCTTCAACGCTGGGAGGTAAGGTTTTCGGAACCAGAATCTCCAACAAAGCAGCTAGGGTGATGATGTGGTCTTGCGATTGCTGAGTGTCAAACAACCTTGCAA
Organism: Ampelocalamus luodianensis; assembly: GCA_036346255.1. Taxonomy (NCBI): domain Eukaryota; kingdom Viridiplantae; phylum Streptophyta; class Magnoliopsida; order Poales; family Poaceae; genus Ampelocalamus; species Ampelocalamus luodianensis. The sequence goes on from CM070626.1 coordinate 1,929,618, forward strand.
AATTTTTAGGACCGTGTGATCTTCCAAACCGCTTCCCTGATTGAGCCCAAGCTTGCCAACTAAAACGAGTTGAACATGCTTTTTTGTTGGGACATTTTTCTGCAGGAAGCTACCAGACGCTTGCTGCGCCATGGGGTTTAGATCGTCATTTGTTGATTGAGTGGTCTCTAGAAGTCCGGCAATGGCAAAAGAGGATCCTTCAACTCACCTTTGGCCCTTCGCGAGTAGGTTAAAAGTTTGCAAGTGGCGACCAATGCTTTGCCAGTAGGAGGAGACAAGCCGCCCTAGACTTCGAGAGAGCCAGATGTTGTAATGTTGTAGGCACCCTCTAGAGGGAGCGAGATTTACGGGGGCTCTGGAGAGGTGGAGTTGGCCTTGAAAGTCTCATTCATCTCACGAAGGGTGGATGGGTCGTGTGGGCTATGGCCAGCCTCGTGCCCTTGCATGGCGCTTGCTACCTGTCTGGGAAGAAACTCAACTCTGGCTGGTGGTTCCGTGGTTGGGGCACAGAACTCATGGGCGTCTGGGGTAGACCAATTAGAGTCGCTATCCTGACAGCCTCCCCATCAGAGACCGTGACTACAAGCACACAAGGATCACCAGACGAGCCGTGAAACCGACAGATCGCCCAGTCGTGACTCAAGAGGACCGAAGTTCTCGACCGGCCGAAAAGCAAAGTGGTGGCATTTAAACCTCGCTTTTTCTTTTCGACAACAACACGCCACGACCGATTCCAAAATAAGCAAGCGCGGTAGGTCCGAGAGCCCGAGGCGTGACCTTCCTGACATTGCTTGGAAAGCCGCTCTTTGCATCATCTTTGCCACGCAGAACATGGCACGAGGTTTCAGCAACCCTGACAGCCTAGTGACGTGCCGCTGACAGCGGCGGTAGCTTCCAGGAGGGGGCAGGGGAGCTCCTATGAGAACGACGATTGTGGTTATCATCTTCCGACCTTCGGCGAGCCGAAGGGAACCATCCACTACACGGGGTCTTGTGCGAAAGGAATGCCAACACGGCTCAGAGCCATCGGAGTTGGCGTGAAGGAGCCCTCCAAATCCAAATTCATCGCTTGACGGCGCAAAGGAGAGGTACCGGTCGGCTGACAAAGAAAATCCTCAACGTCGTGGATGTGGATGATGATGTTATAGCGTAGGGCCTCCCGTGACTACCTGGATCCGGAGGCTTCGTGAAGACCTGCGTCTCGTGATCTAGGACGGAGCCATCCGGGAGGAGATCTGGCTCGACGATGACCACCGACTTTTCTTTAAGGATCACATTCGGGTTTATATACCATGCAACCAAACAAAAGGCTGATAGGTCCGCACACGACGTTGATGATCCATTGAAGGCTTTGACCCAGCACGAGGGGGAGAGAATGGCCGACACGGTGGTTAAGCTCCATGCGTGTAACGACAACCCTCTAAACTTAGCTTAATTTGAAGCTAAGGGTTGGTCGATCGCCACGCCAGCGCAACCATTGATGAACAAGGAGGAGGAATCGGGATGTCCTAATAGGACCGCCATGGAGAATTCGGTCTTTGTTGGAGTGACTGTCGAAAACGACTAGGAAATTCTCCGAGAAGTATGGATGCACCAAGAAACTAGCTTACAACAAGCCCCTCTCGACCTACAGAGCTAGCGTGACCTCTTGGGTTGTGATTTTCGGCCTCATTCCCCCCACACAGACGATGAGCGCATGCTCCAAGCACCTTTCCATATCGCGCATGGCCGGGGAGAGGGGAACAACACATGTTTCTCTGTCTGGGTGGTGGAATGGGTTCCGGGGGGGGACTCATCTTCAACATCCCCATAGATAGGTGGGAGGAGGCCCTTTTTGCCCTGAGGACTGGGATGGGCACTGATGGCCGGAGTTGGACTAGCCGCTGGACGATGGACAGGAGACTCAGGCGCTATCTAACGGTGTTGTGGCGGGGGCAGGCCGTGCTGTCGGAGGCGACCGGCGAAGAACCGCAAGGTGACGAGTTTTGGACCCTTGGTCGTGACAGCAACGCTTCCCGTAGATCGCCAATGGGCGGTGAATGCCTAGTTGGCGGTTTTTTGCAGTGAGAGGAAGAGTGACCCACGCCCTGCAATGTAAACAGCGAGCGGGTTCCCGCATCTCGCCGCTATGTGGTCACTGGCGAAGCAGTTGAAGCATAAGCCTATGAGGTCGCGCGGAATCGGGCGCGACATGGGAACTTGCCGCCGCCAGTTCTGGGTCCTCCGTCACCAGGAGCGCCTGCGACGAACCTCTTTCCAGGCGTCCGCCTCGGGCCGATGAACTATGCCCGCGGTGTGCGTAGGCGCAGACGCGGGAGCAGCGCTCAGAGGCAGCCCGCTGTCGAGGAAGAGGACCGCCTTGCCTCTAGGATTAGCGGTAGGCTTCGACGCGGGGGCAGGATGACCCAAAAGGTTTGGCGACCGAAGCCCCAGAGTGGCCGGGTTTTGTGAAGACAACCTCGCCGATGATTCACGGCGCCGGGATTTGACCGAGTCTGGACTGGATAGGGTTGACTCAAGCCACCTACGTTCCTTCTCAGATTTCTTCCCCACAACCGCTGCCTGGTAGTCTAGGTTTGGGGAGGGAGAGGCCATTGCGAGGGTTGGGTGTGCGCCGTCCCCGGAGCAACAGGCGACGCCAAGGTGGTGGTAGGCTGCACGGAGGGGAGAGGCAAGCTTGAGGAGGCCGCCGCCGCCGGAGTGGCGAGGGCGGGAGGGGTGGGCTGATAGATTGATATATGTTAGCAAGCACGACGTTTGACAACGGCAAGTGGTGGTGGGAAACGCCGGTGGCAGCCAATGGGCGGCAGCAGCTTGGTTTTGACGTCGACTATCTGAACCTTATGGAACATGCACAAAAACGACAGAAACATGCTCTAAGGTAATGCATTTCGGTTCAGTTTACATTACACTATCTACTTACTGCATCGGACAGCAATGTGGAGGTGATATTCTTTGATGCTCTTGCGAAGTTCTGCGCATTGGAGTGGAATCAAGAGGCTGCACATTAGATGACGGAGTACACTGAAGGTGGGCAGAAGTATTCTGCAACGAAGACATTTCAAAGGATTCAAATTGCCAATGTGCAGCTTGGCAATTGATCTTTCCTGTTGAATACCAGCAGGAAGAGAAGCTGAAACTTTTGTTGCTCAGAAACTCCTCACTTCTCGCCACTTACTGTAAATTTTACATACATGATTCTTTCAGTGGCCTGTCTGCGTCATGATTTCATTCATTTGTAAATAACGAAAACATTAACCAACTATTGTCCGCAGAAGCACTGACCAACACTGACCGTATATTATGTAGTTGCCCTGCAAGTATGTCCTTAGAGCACTGGAGACAAAGAAGAATAAAGCCTGTGTAAATGCTGACGTGATCTGTAAGAATATTAACGGTAACATGACACAAATAATTTGTGGATTATTTTGTTTCGATCTCACAGTTGATATATCGTGCCAGTAATAAAAGGTACAAATTGAAAGGAGTAAGTGACAAATACACTTAAGTGTTGAAATCAGGGTATAATGGTCTTTTGTCTCAAATCATAGCGCCAATCTTCTACTAAACACTTCCTCAAGTAGCTCTAGATTCTCAAATGAGTGAATCCTTTGAAAATGAGGAGCCGGAGCTGAAAATGAGGAACAAACCCTACCAAACAGCCCCTAGTTCCTCGCTCGACAAAATGACAAAAATAACACCGCAGATAGATAGATAGCTGACACATAGCACAACAGGTCTTCCGACAACAAGACATCGTGCGCGCAGCAACACGACAAAGTTCGCGATGCACGACCGCCATGGTCCTAGACCGCGCAGTCGTCTTCTGCGGTGGTTTTGTATAGTAAGAATGTTATTTTTACAATTTCGTTCGTATGAAGACTAGTTTTACTATTTTATTTAAAAAATAAGCTAAATGAGCCAAAACTCCACGGCCAGCAGGTGGAGTAGCCGTAGCCCGCGCGCGGCTTGTAGCTTAAAAGCTGCACGGAGCATACTGACCGTGGCCCCAACGCCAGTACAAGTGAAGCGTACAACTGACAGTGACATGTGTAAGCGTTCTCATCCAGTCATCCTGGATGTTTCCTTCGTCAGAGATGAAGATCAGATGTGCATTTTCTTTCGCAAGGAGCGCAGATTTGAACTTACTAAATAGAGAAAATTGTGAAGTAGATTCTTGAACTTGTGAGGTTATACCACTTAGCTAGCTTATCTCTAAACTTCTATTTTAATTTCTCAACCCTCCAACTTGTGAGGTCAGATCACACTTCTCAACTCAGATTTTATTTTCTCATTTCTAAACTTACAAGATTGTGTCACTTAGCTCTTTGAACTTGCGCTGAAGCAAGTTCGTCGGATGTTATGCTGGCGACTTCGTCCCCTCCGAGTCCAGTGGACTCATTGTCGCTCCGTTTCAGCCGTATTCATCACCCTCGTCGCCTCACGCCGACAAAAACGGATTTTTTTTGCCCCGAAAATGCATCGTGCTCGTGTCTTCGTCGGAACTCCACCATCGTAGCTTGTCGCCGCGCCTCGCCCTTGCCTCCTCTAAGTTGACCGATAGAGAGTTTAGTACTACTTTCTCTTTCACGGTGATTCGTCACCACCTTTTCTCGATAGCAAGTGACCAAATAGACTTCGTGCATGGTGAGTAGCTTCGCTCGCACCGAATGTACTTTTCTCTTTCACGGCCGACTCAGAGGAGGCAAGGGCAAAGACGACGGCAAGCTGCGACAGTGGAGCTTCGGCAAAGACGCTAGTACAGTGCTTTTCTGGGCCCGAAGAATCCATTCTTTTTGTCAATGTGAGGTGATAGGACGATGAACACGGCCGAATGGGGCAGCGATGAGTCCACCGGTCTCAAAGGGGACAAAGTCACTGACATTGCATCCGACAAACTTCACTTCAACACAAGTTTAAGGAGCTAAGTGACACAACCTTACAAGTTTAGTGGGTTGAGAAAGTAAAATGTATATTCAGAGAGCTAAGTAATATAACCTCACAAGTTCACTGGCTGAAAAAGTAAAATATAAGTTCCAAGAGCCAAGTGACACAAACTCGTAAGTTCGGGAGCCTACTGCAATTTTTCTACTAAATACTAATACATGCAGTTTGATCTCCTTGAATCAATCAACAACCAACATGCTTCATCAATCATGCTTCTGCGAACGAAGAAAACAGAATACCCCCTTCAAAATCTGAAACGTATTTCGTAAACTAAACCCAAGCATTTGATTGTCAGGGTGCAGGATTAAGTGCAGATGTGCAGTCAATGAAATCCGGCAGCAGCTTAAGTACCAAGCATCAGCAAAACTATAGGGTTTCCAGCCAAAAGTGCAGATGTGCAACCAGCCAAATTAGTAGCCAAAACAGCACTGTCAGAAACTATTAACACATCTCAACTTAAAATGTATAAATAGTCAATTAAATCAAATGCACGGGAGTAATCATTGAGTAAAAGTGACTTGAGTGTTGCACGTGAGACATGCAGTATGAAGCTGCATCTTTATGTAAAACCAAATGCAAATACTGTGAGGAAATGAGGAGTAATAGTTTCTTTAAACCAAATGCACAGATCATCAGGAGTAATAGTTACAGAATTATAAGCATTCCATGCTGAATCCTTCCTATAACTGACGTCAAAAAACATGAAAAGAATAAACACATCAAATAGCTCAACGTGTGAAACTGTGGTTTTACACAGTGAGGATCCAGATTGTTTGCTTAACTGATAAAGTCATAAAACATTGAATGCTTCTGAAAGTTAATGTCCGACAGTTCAGAAAGATAAGGTAACAGAGTATATGTTCCAGGGTCGCATTTTAAAAAGATCCCCAAATTCAGTTTCGGTAGTAAAATTGTGATCAATTTAAAATAACAACATAGTAATCTGCAAGAGATATGCATGCATTCTTTAGTTTTCGCAAAGTCAACCTTTTTTTGTTTCAGTTCAGTGTGGACATTCCACTACTCCAGTGGTTTGAATTTCTTGTCCCCATCTGGCTGCTTTGCCATCAACTTTAAAAAGCACCGACAAATGGGGAAGATAAAAAGTGCTAAACTGCCAATGCCCTAGGTCCCAGTGGCACTTACCAAGGTTTCTAGGAGGTAATTGATGGTTTTAAAACCACAAGTATGTCTTGGAAACAATTTAAACTACAATAACTTAATGATTTTGCAAATGTTTAGCCACAAGCTATATTGTGCCACACAGTCCCCCAAAATAGACTCTATTTAACTGCATAAACAACAAAATCCTTTTTTTCTCAAGAGAAGGCCGACATAGCTAACAAGACGCCAAATTAACACATCATACCTTGATACTTAGTTCTTACGGACAGCTTCATCAGAGGATTATATTTGTGATAATTTCAATGTTTTCTTGTAGGTTGTTCAAAATATGATATGCTATTGATGTGCTCGGTAACAAATATCAGCAGGGAGCCTCAAAAGAGAAAGGGCTTTGCAATCAGATATGATGAAAGAACTACTAATTGACTAATTGTGATTAAGAATTCTATCAATGAGATCTCAAAATAGCTCAATTTACCATCGTTCCCTTGGTCTGCCATCAGGAAATACAGGAACAGGTGCCTTGCCGTTGGCAGAACTAGCCGTATTTTTCATAGTCACCTTGACTTCTCGAGGACTTGAATCATCACCATCTTCAAAATCTGGTGGCGAGTCATCATTCTCGCCAACCCAACCATCTCCCCAGTGGTAGTCAGCATCGGATTTGCCACCAGAAATTTCAATAATCAAGTCTTCCATATCTGACAACCCCTCGTCTTCATCATCTTCTACGTCGCTTCCTTCATTCAACACTTGAACAGCTCCATCAGCTCCCTCAGCCTCCTCACTAGTCCTTGGCACACCCCTTCTAGGGAAACGTGGAGTTGCAACAAGAGCCCTCATCTTCTCCTTAAGCAGCACAAGCTTGTTCTTCTCGACCAGCTGGGAGTTTCTGTATGCCTCACGGAGGAACACTGAGTCCCTGTCCCCCTTGAGCGACACATAAAACATGTCTGGGTGGCGGATGAGCATCCCCCGCAGAGATTGCGAGAACCGGAACTCCTCCCGGAAGTGTGTCAGGTGATCCACCAGTGTGCGCTTCTCAAGTGTCAGGCTTAGAATCTCATGAACCACCGCGCAAGCATGCTTCTCCTTCTCAGGCGACCCGGACCGCAGATGCGAGATGTCGGAGTATGGCGAAATGTATGGCATTTCCCTGAATTGTGCAATCCTCCGCGCCTCTCCCCGTGACAATTTCAGCCCCTTAGGCAGCTTCACCCGGTTGAACCTGAGTGGTCGATCGATGATCAAATTTCTCTCCTCGGCCTCTCTCGCCCGATTCTCCTCCTCGGCGACCTCCGCCGCTGACACCGCTAGCTCAGGGTCCCAATGCGTGAGCTCCAGCCCCGGCCCTCGGTCCATCCTAACGATTCGGAAGTACTGCGGGTACCTGAGGCAGATGGTGTCGCGGAACTCGGGCGGAGGCCGAGGTCGTGCTTGAGGTGCGCGATCTTCTCGATGAGGATGCGCTTGTCCTGCGACATCATGAGCAGCTTGCGGAGCTTGGTGACTGCTTGGCCCTCGGACTCGTTCTTGAGGTGGAGCTCGTCGAGGTAGAGGCGCTCCGCTTCGGGGGTGAGTCGGAACTTGAGGGAGTAGACGCCCTCCTCGACGACCTCGAAGACGCCCGGGAATCGCTTGAGAAGAGCGATGAGGCGGCGCTTGCGGGTGAGGCCGAGGTCGCGGCGGAAGCGGCCGAGGTCGCGGAGGCTCATGACGCGGTCGTGATGCGCGACGAGGATGTTGCGGAGCTTGAGCACCAGCTTGAGCTTCTTGTCGCGCTGGATCACGTTGTCGAAGGGGATCTCCTTGCGGCGCTTCACGGCGGCCTGCGCCAAGGGCTGCAGGCCGCGGGACCGGAGGCGCGGCGACGGCGGCGGCGCGAGCAGTCGGAGCGGGAGAGAGGCGCCGAGGAAGAGGGATTTGGGGGCGGCGGGTGGAGAGGGGCGGGCGGGGAGGGGAAGGGGAGCAGCAGCTTGGCGTCCATTTCCGCAGCTCAGTCTCGCCGCATCGGGAGAGGAAGGCGTGGTGGTTTTGGGTGGGGATAAACCTCTCGAATGGATGGATATTTCGGGTTCTGGGCGATTTTTGGGGGAAGGCGTGATGACTGGGCTAGGCCCGTTCTATTTGGGCCCAAATAGTTTCTACCTACCTTAAGATGATGATTCCCTCCCGTTCCGGCCCAACTGAAAACACTTAAAACATATCAGCATACAGCCCAGTCAATAATCTCCCAAATATTTTGCGGTCTACCTTGAGATGATATTCAGAGCAAGCCATTACTTTTCTTCGGAGTATTTGCAAGCCACAGTATAGTTCGATGGGGAAAAAAAATGATTGAACAGTTTTTAGCTTACATCATTGCGTGCCTTCGTGGGCACCTCATCATCACATGCATATGAAATTATCAACTGGTTGCGCATAAATCAGAATTGGGGAAATCAAAGACACCCGCGAGCCACGACACCGCTTTGCTGACACTGTATCTTGCACGCTAATGACACTGGAAAATCCCATCTGTCGATCGACGGAACATTATGGGGGCGATGGTCCTCATGATCGCCGATCACGCGGCCTACCGGCACATCGACCACGGCAGATCACGATGCAAACGGCGATCGAGAAGGTCATATCAGGGGACGGCCTCACTCTCAATCCCCCATCCATCGAATTGATGTAAATACTTTATGAAGTGAAACCATAAAGTATTGGTGATCACAATGCTTTTTTCCAGGTTCCCCAACCAAGGCTTGAAGAGATGACGATATCTGCATTTCTTTAAGGAGGGTCAAGTCCTTGTCCTAAGCAGGACTGTAGTACTACCACCACTACTGGTAGTATATTATTTATGTTATCTTGTTGAAGCGAGAAACAACCGTGTGATCGAAATGCAGAGCTGTGTCCCCATACCCCCATAATCGTTGTTGTTTGTTACAAAGCGGAGTGGAGTGGAGTGCTGTCACGCATTACTCGCAACGAGAAAGATGGCATGTGCTGGCAAGAAATCGGCAGCACCCATCCTTTTCTTTGCAGGTCGGCTTCGGTTACTCGACTCACTGTGTCTCTTCACGGTCAGACGCTGTTGCCAAAACAGTGCAAAAGGAGAAGGGGAAAAATCGATCGATGGAGACGATAACGGTTTTTCTCTCTCTCTTAAATGGTATTATTTGGAGTGGCGTTAGCAAAAATAGTGTCCTCGCAGCTGTAATTATAAAAATAGTGTTCTCCACCATTCTTAAGTGGCACAGACGACTCCTGTGCTGCCACGCCACTCTTGTTCATACCACTATGGGACGGAATCTCCTTGTCACGCGCCATGTGGCGTCCCGTGCTTGGTCCGTCTTATGGTGGTACAGACGAGGGGTCATATGACCTTCCACGCTTTGTTCGTCCTATGATGGTGCGGATGAGGGGTCACATGACGTCCCACGCCTTGCCTGTCCCACGGTGATGCGGATGAAGGTTTTTCTGTCTCATAGTGGTGCGGGCAAGAATGACGTGACACTACAGAAACCGTCTATAACACCTAACTACCGCTCCAAATAGCGGCACTTATGTAAAAAAAAAAAAAACTCCCGCGAGCACGGTAGCCATGCATCCGCGCGTGCGTGCCGTACCGCCCGCCACCTTGGACCAGTACGAGAATAATAAAATCCGGGGCCGCGGCTCCTGGCCTCACAACCGCTCCCATACGAATCAAGATCGCGCAGGGTGCGCGATGGCGAGCTGGTGTAGTTTAAAGCCGCGGGTCGTGGCGAGGAGGGCACCACGTCACGCGCGGCACCGGAGCGCGAGCGCACGAGCTAGCGCGCCGCGCGGTGCGACCCTGCGCCAGCAACCACGCAGTTTGCTCCCCTCCGCCTGTCGTGCGCACGTCAACCGACCAGCGCGGCCGATCGAGGCAGGCAGGGGTGGACTGTAAGTTGAGGTGAGATGTTACAGTTCACGGGAGTTTTTTTTGCGTTGCTTTGCATGTGGACTGTGGAGCCGTACAGGGAGTTGGTGCTGCGAAAACCAATCACTTCCTAGTTCCCACCACAGTTTTATTTTATACTCGGCTTTTCTTTTTCTTTTTTTTTTCTCTCAACAAAATACTAATTATAAGCCTACATTGAAAGTTCTGGACTATTATTACAGTTAAGTTTAGTGTACATGACTACGTGTAGCAATGACTTGTTTGGAATGTAGAATTATTATTAGACCAAAGGTCGAAACAGTCCGACTACTTACCAAAAGCAAACAAAATTTCTGCATTTTTTCCACCTCAAAGCAATGCCTTACATTTATGCTCGTAGCAAACATGAAAGCACTCTTTAATTTGGAAGCGGAAATAGGGAATTGTAACTATGTTTATGGGTTGAAATCCTCGTAGAAATCATTCGGGGATCAAATTCGCATGGCTTTCTGTGTTTAGGCAGCAATTAAAGCAGAATGCAACCCATTGGACCACGTTGACTGTTCAATTCGAGTAAACTTTACCAGATGGCCACAAGCTTGGCACCACAGACACAGAGCATGCACCAAAGCGTAGGATTTCCCCCGTAATTTGACCAAAAACAAGAGGCCAGGGTTGCAACTTGCCAACCCATCCCGAAGGCGTGAGCGGTAGAAGCAGCTGAAAGGGGGAGAAAAGAGAGGAGAGCAAAACCCGCACCGGAATTTCCCCAGGAATTCCTTTCCCCACCCGCGATTTGTTTAATCCCACGACACCACCTATTTCTCCTCGTCTATGTACTGCTTCCCTCTCCCACACACTCGCAAAGGGTAAAAAGGGAGGAGGGGGTCGCGAGAAAAGGAAACCTAAGCGCCTTTCCGTTTCGGGAAATTCTCGGCTCCCCGGCCGCGACGCCCCGCCCTTCCGTCGCGGATTCGCCGCCCCCGGCGGCGCGGAGCTCGCCCGCGCGGCGCCGCCGGCTTTTCCGCGGTACGTTTTGGTAACGTGTGGCCCTCTTTTGGGTGCCAAAATGTCGCTGTTTGGTGTCGACGAATCCTAATCTCTGGTCTAACCTGCAGCTAATCGCGGCGGATCGTCGCCGCTCTCGGGTGGGCTTGTGGTGCTGAGATGGCCGACGCGAGCTTGCGGGGTTGGTTGTGCCCGCCGCGAGGTATGGCTCCCAACCACTGAATCGGGCGGAGGATGCTTCGGTGTGGCGTGATCTTATTGCGAGGGTGTGGGTTGGGCCGCGCGGTTTTGGTAGGGTAGGTTTGGGTGCGATGGAAGGGACGACGGCGGCTGAGGTGGCTGGTGCCGGCGGCACGGCCGGCGAGGTGCAGATTAAGGGCAGCAAGGAGAATGGGCAGCCCGCGCAGCAGCCGTCCGGCAGCGAGGCGCTGGAGATGCCCACCACGCCACCCGCTCCCGCGGGACATAGATTGGTCCGAGCATTTCTCCTTCTTCAATTCGTTGGGCGGGTTTGCAGGCAGCACAGATGGTGCGAGGGGATTAACTAGTGTTGGCCTGTCGAATTCTGAGTCTAGGCTGGACAGTGTGACCCAGCGTTGTTTGAATAATGCAGACGAGAGGGTGGAGGAGCTCACGTTGAAGAATTGCATCAACACTGATGTTCAACCTGAAGTTTCTGCTGGTGGAAGCTCAAGCAGCGGTGAGAAGCCTACTGTTATGAGGGGCTGTGGGGTAATTTTGCGCGGATGGCATGGAGAACTAGTGATGTGGCCAGCAGGAAAACTTAGCAGTGAGTGGTGGCGACATTGCAAACTTGAGGACTGGCGATGTGGGCCATGTTGCCAGCAGGGAAAATCTGGCAGTGAGCCTTGGAGACAATATGATCTCACGGAACAATGATGCATCTAGCAAGGAAATGGCAGTGAGCCGTGGCATCAATGTGAATGATGAGTTCAACCTGCCACTTGGTAATCAGCAGTCTCTCCTGTCTTCATGGCCTAATCAGAGTGAGCAGCGAGCTGAAAGGAGAATGCTCTCAAAGTGAGTAGCTTTTGAATAGAATTCTTGATCAGATGAGAAGCAAGGCTGCAACACCTTCATCTGGGGTTCAGGGATTCCCATTCAAGACTGTATTGAAGGGTAAAGGGGTTGCCTACCAAGGTGCACGGGAGGAGACCCAAGTTCAAGCTAACGCAAGGCCCAGAATCCCTATGGATAAGATTCCTAACTCACCATACGATTCAATGGCCAGAGTGGATGGTATGTTTATGAATAGTGGTGGAAATGTTTTAGAAGCTCAGTGTGAGAGAACGAGCCTGAGGGAACTAATTAAGCCCGCACGCCAAACAATGAGCAAGTCTGAGAAAATGCATTTATTTAAGCAGGTCCTTGATCTCATAGACAAATCTCATGCGCAGGGTTTTACTTTACAGCATTTGCGCCCATCATATTTTACAATCTCATCTTCAAACCAAGTAAAATATATTGGTTCTTATACTACACAAGATTTATCAGCTCCGGCCAAACTGGATATCGCCACAGATGATATTTTCAATAGAAAAAGATGCTTTGATCAGAAAGTTGTGCATCAAGAGTTTAATGGAAAAGGCAATTCAATCCTAAAGTATCAAAAGGTTGGTGAGCAAGGCTCCATTGCTGTCAGGCGGCCCATACATACCTTTCGGGCTGACCACAGAGGGGGCAACCAAAGCGAAGACATTGATCCAGGTGTTTCATGGCAGGGAAATTCTAGTTGCACTGCCAGAGAACGTTTTAAGTTTGGTGAACCGTACTATGGCAGTAATACATCTTATGCCCAACATCTATCTAATTCTGGCAACCAACAATCAGTGTTTGAATTGAGAATGCTGGAGGAAAGCTGGTACAGAAGTCCAGAAGAGCTCAGTCAATTGAAAGGTGTATTCCCATCAAACATCTACAGCCTTGGGGTTCTTCTATTTGAGGTATGTTGATAACTGTCATGACATGCCCTGCAATAATGTTCATAGGGGATCTCTGAACACTTTGAATGCTTATAGAAGTGAAGTGACATTGTGCAAATTCTAGTTGTTCGCACCTCAAGAGGTAATTTATGGACGGTTTTACTTTAGCCATTTGACAAGTTCACATGGTATTATTGAATCTACTTTTGAGTGGGTGAACTTTTGACACTCGTATATCATAGTGTTTCCTACTTAATAAAGAATTTGATGGGTTGTTGTTTTCTATGTTTCTTCAACAACAATTGGATTGCTGAAAGCAGCTGTTACTATATCATAATCTTTTCCCTACAAATTTGAGATATGTCTGATTGAGACATGCAATTGTGATTGAGACCATGGAAGTCTTGTTGTTTGATGGAATATTATGATATTCCCTGCTTATCTAAGTTGTATGAAAAGGCAGATTGCTATCCTTTTTTTTTACACCATATTCAATTAAATCTTTTCTAGTTTCTCAGTATTACAGGATGTTCCACTAGTAGCCTTAGCACATGTCTGCACAAACAATTGATTATGCTTGCTACTGGAAATCACATTTGAGTTTACTAGCTTTTATAGTTTCCATGCAACTCTGTAGATTCTGTCTTCAGCCTGGCTGGTAAGGTATTTAACGAGCTTATTTTTTTCTCTAGCTCTTTTGCTGTTGTGAGACGTGGGAGGTGCATTGTGCTGCAATGTCAGATCTTCGCCATCGGATTCTACCTCCAAATTTTCTCTCAGAAAGTCCTAAGGAGGCTGGTTTCTGTCTTTGGTTACTGCATCCAGATCCTTGTTCTCGACCAAAGGCAAGGTGAGCATATCCATCTCTCTCCTTGGCACAAAACAAGAATATGCTTAGTTGTTTACTGATTAGGTAAATAGAATCAAATGTTCATTGGATTCCATTTTTGTGAAAATTGTAAGTTACACTTGAAGTCTGAAGCAGTTTATTTCTCCCGTGGAATGAAAGGAAGAGGTCTGAATACAAAGTTATTTCATTGTAAAATGAGATGAGCACCTATTATTCTTGGCACTTATATTACCTTTGTTTGCTTATGTTCTCCGTAGCTGTAATTGGAGGGAAGGCCTTTCTCTGATTCTTGAGCTTTGTTCATAGAATTATACAGGGAATCGAGGTTTTGGTTATCTTATTTGTGCCATGAAAACGGACACCTAATTTCATGGCAAAGTACTGTTCTGGGGTCAAGGGAATCCTTTATTTGTTGAAAAATTATACAAAATCTCCTCATTAGTATTCCTGTTGTGTCCATTTAGATGATGTTTCTTTGCCATCTGCAGACTGGACATAATAATTCCACATTAATTTATGCCTAATAGCCATTTTGCTTTTTCGTCAGAGACATTCTAGGATGTGACTTGATAAATGAGGGTCGAGATTTGTCCTTGTTAGATCAGACACGGTTGCTGTCAATGAAGAAGACATAGAATCTGGTTTGCTACTGAATTTCCTTTCTCAACTGAAAGAAGAAAAGGAGATGCAGGCTGCCAAGTTATCAGCAGATCTTGCAAGCTTACAAACAGATATCGCAGAGGTTGAGAGAAGACACTCAATGAGAATGGGATTTAGTTTAGAGGACATGGATGTACTGGCAGGTTCTAATGATTTGACAAGAGCTTCTGCAAATGCCCCAAGAAGTGCATCGTTGTCAGGTTTGCTACCATCATTGTGCAGGTCAAGCATATATGAGGAGAGGGTAATGAGGACTTTGGAGCAGCTTGAAAATGCATATTACTCTATGAGGTCCACCGTTGACACTTCTGACACTATTGGTACCAAACGTTCGGATAATGATGCTTTGCGGGTCCGTGAAAACTTTTACCAACTTCACCGTGATGCTGATGCTATGAATGAGCAAACAGACCGTCTTGGATGCTTTTTTGATGGTTTATGCAAATATGCCCGGCATAGTAGGTTTGAAGTACGAGGAATTTTGAAAGCAGATATACTTAACTCTCCAAATGTGATTTGTTCTTTGAGTTTTGACCGGGATGAAGAATATTTTGCTGCTGCTGGGGTTTCAAAGAAAATTAAAATATTCGAATTTGATGCTCTTTTAAATGATCGTGTTGATATTCATTATCCATTGATAGAGATGCCTAGCAAGTCCAAGCTTAGTTGTGTCTGTTGGAACAGCTACATAAAGAACTACTTGGCATCAACAGACTATGATGGCACTGTTCAGGTACGCATCTTATAGATGCACTGTTACATGTTTCCCAAGATACTCCCCGTATGTTATATGCTGTTTGTAAGTATGGATTACCTGCTATGATCTTGTTGCCATATTTCTTATTCCCTCATTGCAGTTTTTTCCTAGCTTTCTTGCAATGGCAGCATTTATCTGACTCAGTGACGTTTATACATATCTAGGGTAATTTGGTGATTTTGTTATCATTTAAGTACCAACTGCTGACTTCTGGATCTAGCATAGTGCTGATCTGCTAATATTGATTTATATTGTGGACATCACATCAGTATTCAAATTCTCTACTGATTTGGGGCACCACCACGTCCTCATAATTTTAGCTCTCGGGCGGACAATTTGATGTCTGCTGTGCCCATTTCTTCTGCTTGGGTCCCTTTTTTTGTTATCATTACGATTATGATCTGGAAGGGAGCACAAGCAGGTTGATTGTTCATTGTTGAAATAAGTGCTCTGAAGGCTATTTATGATTCAGCACTTCGATTACGTTTACATTCTACTGGGATCTCTTTTTGGGGGGAGGGGATAGAAAGAAAATAGAAACGTTATGGTAGCCATGACAGGGGCCAATAATAATCCTCCCATGTACACTGCTTCATCTTGTAGTTGCTTTATAACAAAAAGAGCATTACTGGTTTTCTATTAGCATTCAACAGTTACCATTTGCTACTCAGAAAAAAACATGTTCCATTTTGAACTGATGTTCAGTTGTTCATTTGTTCTTCCAATGGTGTGGATGAGTCATTGCTATCTTTTACATGCTTCAACATGGAGCATAAATTAACCTCTCTGCTATAAGTATCAGAGACCTAGAACCGCATTGTGTAATTTCTTTTGCCATTGGTTTAATTATCACTGTGGAATGCAGTTATGGGATGCAAGCTGTGGTCAAGGATTTACACGGTTTACAGAGCACCGAAAAGAGCTTGGTCTGTGAGTTTCTCAGAGGTGGATCCAACTAAGTTGGCAAGTGGGAGTGACGATTGTTGTGTGAAAGTTTGGAGTATTAACCAGGCATGTTACTGAACTACATAATTTGTTCTACTTTTTTGTTTAGCAAGATAGTTGTAATTGGAGTCTCTATTCCGAACATGGGTGTTGTATTACTCATATTTTTCTGTATCTGGCGTTAAGCATACCAGATAATAGACAGTCAAGTGAGACAGGGAGTTATAGATAGAGTAATATCAAACTGTTAAATTATTTAGCATTGCAAGTCCATACTGTGCTGGGTAGGACTGGCTAAAAGCTCAGAAATGCTATTCAGTTTTTTCTGTACCCTAGGTGGCTTGGCTTCTTTCAGAGAGTCGGTCAGGCTTTGAACAACACTGGAAGAGTCCAATATTTCCTTTTCTTTTGGCCATTGCTAAGAAACAGTCGTCATATACCCAATGATAAAAAAACCGGATTTTGAAAATTTACAGGAGGTAGGCCGATAGCCGTTTCCATCCCAGTTTGCAATTTCATTTTTTTTCAATTCTACATTTTGTCCTCAAAGCATTTTGTTTACTTGGTCTTCTATAAACATTAACATCAATACTTCATTCAAATTAGTATGAAATCACTACTTTCCGGACCAGTACTTTTTACCGCCTAGGCCGTACGGTCGGTTACCGCTGATTTTATCCTGGCCATACCTTCACAAACTTTGATTTTGCTCACTCACTCTATTCAAACCTTCCGTAGCTACATTTTCTTGTTCCTGGTACTATTTTTTAATGTGAGTAAATGCCTTCTTGTTACCAGAAAAATTGCATTGATACAATCAGAAATGTGGCCAACGTGTGCTGTGTACAGTTCTCTCCATACTCCTCTCGTATGCTAGCTTTTGGCACAGCTGATTACAAGATATACTGTTATGATCTGAGGAATACAAGAATCCCTTGGTGTACTATTTCTGGACATGGGAAAGCTGTCAGCTACGTAAAATTCTTGGATCCAGAAACACTTATCTCTGCATCAACTGACAACACCTTGAAGATATGGGATCTGAACCGGACTAATTCCAGTGGATTATCTACTAGTGCTTGCAGTCTGACATTGAGTGGTCATACCAATGAGAAGGTACGAGGTCTTATATATCAATTTTCTTTTTCATTTGGTAACTCGTTTTGGAATCAATGTATTGTCAAACTCACTAATAATTGCTCATGCAGAATTTTGTAGGGTTATCTGTTCACGATGGATATGTAGCTTGTGGTTCTGAAAACAATGAAGTGGGTATTATATTTAATGCGTATATTTACCTTGTTGTGCTGCATTTGTATTATTTGAGATACTGTCAAGCTAAATCAAGTTCTGTTGAGTAGAGAACTTTCTTTGGAGCAGCAGCCACGCTTCTTGTTAAGCAAATTGTTGTGCCCTTAGAGGAAATTGTAATTTTTTAAATAGTTTTAACAACCCCATGGCCCTTGTTCTTAAAAAGAAAAAGAAAGAGAGCATGCCCCCCACCCCCTCACCCTCCACAACCCCCCACTAATGTGACTCCAGGCATTCTGTTTCGCCCCTTGGGACAATCACCCCCAGCCATGCCATACCCTCTGTAGGCCCCCTGCTCCAACCTTATTATTGAACCACTGAACCCTCTAGTGTTGATGCTGTTTCCCTTACTCTGCAACACCTTAATTCAGGTGACGTGTTGCACCTTAGAATAAAGGTATGTGTTTGCAGTTCAGGATGACGAGTTCAGATTATGCTCTCTTGAAGGTTTAGCTTGGATCATCTCTTGTGTTCATTTGAGGAACTATTAATTAGCGGAAGCTTAAAAAATCTGAAATTCAGCTCAGAGTTTTATAAATCCTTTTATTTTGGAGACATAGCTAGTGGGTCAATTGATGTGTGCTAATTAATCTTTTAGTGAAAGAACTTCTCATGTATTTGTTGTTGGTGTGCAGGTATTTTCTTATCACAAGACCTTTCCCATGCCAATAACTTCTCATAAGTTTGGTTCAATCGACCCCATAACCGGACAAGAAACAAATGATGATAATCAGCAGTTTGTGTCGAGTGTTTGCTGGAGAGGGAGGTCAAACATGGTAGTGGCGGCCAACTCTAGTGGCAGCATTAAAGTGCTCGAGCTTGTGTGAACAAGCTGATGAAAATTTTACTGAATGAGAAGATCTGCATGCTAAGGTTGCCATGCTGTCCTGGTGATGCTTAGGTTCCCATATATTGCCTCGAGTGTTCTACCTTCTCAATGAATACAACTAAGCATCAACCATCCTTCAAGGTCTGGGTTTCGTTGAACCATCAGAGCAGTTGCAAGACTCAACTGCCCTATTCAAGCAACCTACAAGGCCAACTGTTAATGTTGACTGTTTTGCTTGAGACTCCCGAACGAACTGAGCAATTGGAGAGGGTATGAAAGGCCCAAGCTATTCCGGAAGATAATTGTCAGCATCTATTTATTGTGTTTGTATGGCATTTTGACATAGTACTTGTTGTAGGCATACCTACGGTGCTCCAACCCTTAGAGCCGTCGAGAATATATAGAGGCCCTAGGAAAAATCATGCATGTGTATAGGCTTAAGCTCATATGGTGCACCCGTTGGGGATGTACTAAAATATCCCCTTTATCTTTGTAAGGAAGTGACAATAACTGAAATATCATTCCCCCTCTCATATATATATATATATATATATATATATATAGGCCTCATTGGGGAAAGGGGTTCCCTCTCCTCTCATTCATCCAATGACAGTATACTTATCTTACTCTCACTTAGTCGAAGGGTATTCGTTACCCACCATTTAGTTGTGTAGCTACGACAGTTGGTGAATCCGCGCAAAAAGTCGAGCATGGAAGAATGGGGAAAGAACATAGAAGAGAGTAGCCCACCTGACAACATCCCTGCATCCGGCATTTGCTCGGCAAGAATGGGAAAGAACATAGATCGCGCGTCAGGCTTCCCTGCATCCGGCATCCGCTGGGCAACTGGGCTTCGTCGTGTTCGGCTCCACTTCGGGGCAAAATTAGATATATATCACTTAGAAAGTTATCATTTCAAGATACGCCATTCAGTTTTCTAAAATTCGAAATTTGTCGTTTCAGTTTCTTCCTCCTTTCAAATATGCTATTATCACTCCTTGAACTATCATCTATTCCTCTCCGTACAAGAACATGAATCCATCAGATTGACTACAGAGCACAAGCACATGCGCACATCAACATCCCTTCTGAGCTCAGCCACCTGGGAGCACCCTGCTGGGTCTGCCCCCCAGTCACGCCTCCCCTGCCTCCG
This sequence comes from Ampelocalamus luodianensis, assembly GCA_036346255.1. Taxonomy (NCBI): domain Eukaryota; kingdom Viridiplantae; phylum Streptophyta; class Magnoliopsida; order Poales; family Poaceae; genus Ampelocalamus; species Ampelocalamus luodianensis. The sequence continues at coordinate 1,949,041 of CM070626.1, forward strand.
GCGAGCACCCCGCCGGGTCCGCCTCCTCGAGCTCCGCTCCGGTCCTCCCGCCTCCCCGAGCGAGCTCCATGTGAGTCTAGGGCCGCCTCCCGAGCTCCTCATCGGGCCCGCCCCAACCGGCCACCGCTTCTCCATGCCCGCCCCAGCTTGCCGCCGTGTCTCGGGCCCACCCAGCTCGCCGCTGCAGCCGCACCTTTCCTGTTCGTGATGCCGCCTGGTCGAGCATATGCCACTCAATACGATCAGAAGCAGCGGATAGAATTTCCTTGTTGTAATGTAAATAGTGTTTTGTGCAATGTGATTGTTGTGACATGTAGACAAATTGTATTTCTGGAATTGCTGTAATGTGATGTCAATTTGGCTGCATGTGTGTGATCAGAGTAGGCAAATTCTTGAGCTTTTGTCCGGCACTGAAATGTGATGCCAAAAAACACCTGCATGATCTTGACAAATTATTGAGCTTTTGTGAAAACACTGAAATGTGATGTCAAAAAACACCTGCACGATCTTGACAAATTCTTGAGCTTTTGTCAGGCACTAGAGTTTCAGAGTTAGCAACAGGTTCTGATGGGCAGGTGCATATGGTGCTCACTGCTCAGGAAGCTTGTGAGGATGCTTGCTGACAAATTGGAAGTGCGAGGAAGCCTGCTCCGCGCCGCAGGACCACGGCAACATCGCGGCCTGCATCCGCCGAACACGACACATGGTCCCGTTTAATTCAGGCAAAAAATATTTCTACAGGTCGCCGAAACTAGGATAGTAGGATTCGAACTCGTATCTCGTGTGAAGAAATGGGAGTCGATTATTTATTGTATTGACTTGGTTAACTAAATAGCTCACAACCGATTTGTTAGCATCTGTTATCTACTGCGTAGCCCGTAGTATCTGCGAACATAATTACATATTGCTAGACCAATTAATAGGTTTGTATAGAGATGTTGCACTGCTGTGGGCCATAAATTAATACCATGACACAAGTTAGCGTAATCTTTTACTACTAGTAGTATGTACTTAGCTAGACAACATCCATGTTTCGTTCTGCATTACTTTTGCTCGCAAGATCTCTGTTTGCGGTTAGCGAACCTTTTACACTACTGCTCAAACTTAATTTATGCACAAATAAGAGCAACACAATATCGCACAATACCGTGTGCTAAGAAAAAAAGATGCCTAAAAAGGCTACAGCCTCCGCACACACCGGGACGGCTCCATCCTCGGTGTATAAACTAAAACTACCGTGTAGAGCTGGGAGTCGGGCCGGGTCCTTCCGTGTTCGCCCGAGGCCCGGCCGGCTGCACGACGGCCTGCACGCCACGTGGCGGGCGGGCTGGCACGCACTGCAGACGGACGGGCCGGGTGGGGCTCGAAGACGGCACGACGGCAAGACGACGCACGGCCGTGAGGCGCGTGCGTGCTCGGGCCGGCCGGCATGGCGGCCACGGCCGCGCACGCCGCAGGGAGAAGAGAGAGGAGGTAGGAGGCGGTCGGCGGCGGAGGCCGAGCCGGCGCGTGAGGGGCGTAGGGCGTAGGAAGAGGCGCGGTCGTCCACCTCCTCGGGACCTCGGCACGATCGCGGCGGCGGCCTCGCCGCCGCCGCGCCGCTTGGCTCTCCGCCGCGTCGCTCGCTCGCCCCCCGCGGCCGGCCGATGTCATGGGAGCACCGCGGACTCGGCCGTCACAGAGCACCGCGCCGCCTCGCTCCCGCGCCTCGAGAGCACCGCCGGACCAGACCGCAGCCGCGCAGTGAGCACAAGACGGGAAGCGGCAGAGGCGAGCGCACTCCCGGGAGACGGAGCGCGGGAGGGGCGGAGAGGGCCTCGGGAGGCGGGAGCGGCGGGAGGCGAGAGGCCCCGGGTGGTGGAGCGGCGAGGGCGCGCGGGGGAGGCGGAGAGGGAGCGAGGCGGCGGGGAAGCGGGATTCGGGAAGGTGGAGCGGCGGGGAGCCGGGGAGGGCGGGGAGGGCGCGGTGGGGGAGGGCGGGGACGGGGAGGGCGGAGAGGGAGGGAGGGCGCGGTGGGGGGAGGGAGGGCGTGCCGCGTGGGTCCCGGAGGGAGGGAGGGAGGGAATAAAGGGGGGCTAGCTAGTTGTAGGCTGTAGGCTGTAGCCTTGGGGCACGGGGTGACCGGGATTTGACGCGCGGGGCCGGCGTCAGGCGACGTGGCAGACGGAGAATGCTTGGACGGTGGGAAAAAAAGAATGGAGGAGGCTCCCGGACAGACAAAAGAGCAAGATGATGTGAAAAAAAGTTGATTCTACACAGAAGACTAACGTTCGCATGCAACATTTAAAAAATAACGATCAGAAACGTTTAGAAAATAACGATCAGAAGAGTAACGTTCAGAAAGTAACGTTTGTATTTTTCCTTATAAGTTCACTTCCTCCGCTCTGCATCTTCCCAGCATAATCGCATTGCTTCATTCTTCACTCCCTCCGCTCTGCAATTTCTTCCGAGCATCACAGTTCCCGGGATATTTATTGTTCCGAGCATCACATCAATTTCTTCACTCCCTTTATTTATTTATTTATTTATTACTTCTAATTTCACAAGCATATTTATTGCATTTATATTTCTTATTTATTAATTAATCACCATGTTACCAAGAAGCGCAGATTCGAGGAGCAATCAAGCGGTATGCAAAAATCGAGCTCGAAAAGAACAATGGGACGACTTAGTGTAAGCTCGCTGTCGCTCCCTAGTCCTCCTCCACTCCGACTCCGTTGATGCTCGCCACCGTCGCCAAGCATGGAGACTACGGCATGGATGACCGTCATATGGGCCGTACGGAGGGCTTCGAGGAGTACAGGCGGTCGGAGCCAATGGGGACTCAGAGTTCTCCCCGCGCCCCTGACGGCAACATTGGCGGTGCGGACGAAGGGGCGGTGTTGGAAGCACATGACTGGAGCCAGAAATCCATGACGGCCAAGCGGTAGATATCGCAACATATAATTATTGTCAAGCTAAATTAAGTGCTCGTGCAATGCAGGGACAGTGGCACTTGAACCGCACTAAGGCATGCTTGCGCAAGATCGCGCAGAGCCGAGGGGAGGAGTACAAACGCAGCTAAACTTCGAGGCCGATGGATCTGTAAGTACTTGGGTATACAACCCGCTTTACGCGTGAGGAAATCGCTAGATATATTGTTGCGGAAGATCAACCGATTAGGATGGGTGAAAGCCGCGTTGAAAAATGATCCAACGCGCTTTTGCCACGTACCAACATGTTAGTAGGAGAACCACTACATCGATATTTTACGAATGTATCATAAGCAACTAGCGAGCTAAAAGAACAATTCCTACAAGTTCGGTTCTCTTTGCTATAACTTCGGACATTTGGACATCATCACACGAGAAGTGCCTACCTTAGTGTTGTAGCCCATTATTTAGACGATAATTACAAACTAAACAAGAGAGTCATAGGGTTTAAGCCAATTAACGAATCACACACGGAGAGGCTATTGCTGGCGTATACTACACGTATTTGATGATTTTAAGATAGATAATAAGATTGTTTCTATCACTCTTGATAACGCATCATCGAACACTCACGCTATGAACACTCTCACCCCAAGATTGCGGACATATATTGGTGGTTATGTTCTCCACCGAGAGATGCGTATGCCATATCTTGAACCTTGTTGTTCAAGACGGTATGGAAGCGATTGGCGGATATTTGAACAATGTCCGCGACGCCATTCGCTACCTCACAAATTCCCACAAGTGATAGCCAGTTCATGAGTACTGCTGCGACCAATGGGAAGGAGCCAAGAAAATTCGGTCTTGACATGAAGGTGAGGTGGAACTCGACCTACATCATGTTAAAGAAGGTACAAGGGTACGAACATATTATATCTGCTTTTGTCAATGCTAACTCAAAAAATGAATTGGTAGTTACCAATTCAGATTAGCAGATTGCTAGTCATTTTCGGCAGTTTTACAACCTTTTATAAAGCAACAAAGATGTTATCCGTGTTTATTACCCTACCTCTTGCTTAGTTATAGAATTTATTTGGTTAATTATGCATAAGATTGCCAAATCTAGGAAGGATCCCTTTAAATCATCTTTGTCGCACTAATGGAGACAAAATTTACTAAATATTTTGAGTCTATTTCACATGTGTATTGCTTTGCTATCATTTTCGATCCTCGAAAAAGTTGTCGATTTGCAGATCGGTATGGAGGAATAGGTGAATGTCTTGATCTTGATTACTCGGAAGCTTTTGCACATGTCAAAGAGGAAATTTTTCGTGTTTTCCGATGTATTATGACAAATTCGCGATAGAGCAGGATCGGAGGCCTCACAACAAACGCAATAAGGAAAGAAAAGCTTGACATCCCACTTGTGGAAGAAGCTAAAGGGCAAGTCCAGTTCTTCGTCCTCTCAGCCTCAGGCGACCCCCAACTGGAATTCTGTCTCAGAGCTAAACCACTACCTGGAGCATGATTTTGCAAACATCGATCCTGACCTTTCCGGTGGAAAGATAGACTTGCTCGAGTGGTGGAAGAACAACAAGCGGATATTTCCTGTACTATCACATTTCGCACGAGATGTTCTGTTGGTGCCGGTGTCCACTGTATCTTCAGAAGCAACGTTCAGCATGGCAGGGAGAATAATTGAAGAAAGAAGATCATCCCTCACGCCTAGGATGGTGGAGGCAATCACATGCGCCAAGGATTGGGAATTGGCTAAAGAGCGGCAACAGCATCAACTGGAGGATCTTGAGATCGCGCAGGCGTACGCTGACCTTGAACGCATGAACGATCTCGATATTGATGAGTAGTCAGTATGTACACATGTTGTTACTGTACTCTTTTCCTTACTCGGGGAACCCCACTCTGGGGCGTAAGGTTTTTAACGAGGCAGTAATATTGTATTTGTAAAATATTAAGAAAATTTCACATTTTCCCCGAAATATTTTCATGCCCATGTTTTTACGCAATTAATTCAATTTTAACTAGGTTTTTAATGAGGCGAGCACGACCGCACGAGAAGAATGAAGATGGCGGTCGCTGCCGCCGTCGCTGTCTCCGCCATCAATAGTTACTTAGGGCTGGGCTTGGGCTGGCATGGCACGACCGCACGACGGGCTTTGGGCCGCACGGCCCGCCGAATGCGAGGTGGTCCGCGACGCGACGCGGCGGCGACGGCGAGGTGACCGCCGAGCCGAAGACGCGACGATCGCAGTCCGGCACGGCCCGGCCATGCCGTGACACGCACGACCCAATTCCAGCTCTACTACCGTGCATGGCCCAAGAGCCCTGACGTACAACTCAACGCCCCACGCAAGTGCTTGTGGTGTATAAAATAAAACCTCTGTGCATGGCCCAAGGATCCTAGCATTCGCCTCGATGCCCCCACGCGAATGCTCGGTGTATAAGCTAAACCGCCGTGCATGGGCCAAGCACCCGACGTACACTATGTCGGCCAAAGTTGCCTCGGTCTACAAATGAAAAAGCATCACACTACCAAAAAACGAGGGGGCATCCCTTCGCCTCGAAGGCCATGCCTCAGCGAGAAGGGAATTCCCCGCCTCGGTGGGTGTTGCGTGCCTCCTTCACCATGGATGAGGGGTACCGCACCTCCTTCCTAAAAAACAAAGGAGTATCTTACCACCTTCGTCACGAACGAGGGGGCATCCCCTCGTCTCGAAGGCTACGCCTCGGCAACAAGGGAGTCCCCCGTCTCGATAGCCTTACTTTGGTGGACGTTGCATACCCCCTTCACCATGAATGAGGGGGTTCCCCTGTACCAGTAACCTAAAAATGAAGGGGTATCTTACCCCCTTAGTCAAAAACAAGGGGGCATCCCCTCGCCTCAAATGCCATGCCTCAGTGACAAGGGAGTCCCTCATCTCGACGGTCTTACCTCGGCAGGCGTCGTGTACCCCTTCACCATGAATGAGGGGTACCACACCCCTTTCCTAAAAAACGAGGGGATACCTTAACCCCCCATGTCACAAACACCCCCTTGCCTCGATAGCCACTCCTTGGCGACAAGGGAGTCCCCCCGCCTCGACGATCTTGTCTCAACAGGCGTTATGCACCCTTCAAAGATGAACGAGGGTACCACACCCCCTCCCTCAAAAATGAGGAGGGCTCCCCTGCGTACCCCTCCCTAAAAAATGAGGAGGTACCTTACCCCCTTCATCACAAATGAGGGGGTATCTCTTTGCCTCGAAGGCCACGCTTCAGCGACAAGGGAGCCCCCCCGACGGTCTGGCTCAATGGGCGCAGGATACCACACCCAATGCCCTCATCGCGCACTACTTTGAAAGGTATGGGGGCGGCCCTCAATCCTCGCCTCCTCCTGCAACCGCAAGCACCCTCCTCGGGCGGTCTTACCTCGGCGGGGTGACACGCTTCAAATTGCTTCACTTTGGCACGCGCTTCCCTCCTCGAGGACACCTCCTCGGTAGGGCAGCACGCCTCTGATGCTTCACTTCGGCATGCGTCATTGACCTCGAGGGCGTCACCTCGGTGGGGTGGCTCGACGATGGCCTAGCTTCAACACAGAAAGTGTTGCCCATCTCAAGGACATCACCTCGGCGGGGTGGCACGCTTCTGACTGCTTCGCCTCGGCATGCGCCATCCGCCTCTAGGGAATCGCTTCGCCGGGGCGACTCATCAATGGTCTCGCTTCGACATGGAGAGCGCTACCCGCCTCGAGGACACCACCTCGGAGGGCGGCATGCCTCTGACTATGTGGAGTGGCTTTTGCACCATCATCCCCTGAAAACTTTGGATACCCCGACTTCTGAGGGGCCGGGGCAACGACCCGTCACGCTCGCTCGCCCCTTAAGACCTCCTTGCTCGCCCTAACCCCTAGGGCCATCGGGAATATCTAGAGGCCTTAGAGAAAATAAAGCATGTGCGTAGATTAAGTCTATGTGGTGTACCCATTGGGGATGTACCAAAATACCCTATTTCTCTATCTTTGTAAGGAAGAGGCAAGAAGGGAGATATCCTCCCCCATCTCCTATATACATGACCCCATGGACACTTGGGAGAGCGGGGGGTTTCGTTTCCTCTCATTCATCCAATGACAGTATACTTACTACTTTCGTAACTAATACTACCCACTGTCTAGTTGTGTAGCTACGACAACATTAGTCAGCATCTTAAGGAGGGCCTTGGGTTCTGTATAGATTTAGGGGCACCAAGGGCCGATGTTGGGCTCGAAATTGGCGAAGAAGAAGGTGAGCCTGTTCAACACGGCAAAGAGATGGTGGTTGTGGTTCTCGAGGAACTCGTACGTGACGCACATCACTAGCATGAAGAGTGACATCACAAAGAACCTGACGAGCTGGATCATGAACCTCTGTTGGAGTTGAATATCTCAACTCCCATCTCTCAATCTCTCTCACATAGATGTATACACACGCATATATGATGAACACAAATACACATGCATGGAGGAGGACTCACTCCAAACCAACTCGTTTATTCCATTCACGAGAACACCTATTTATACAAGACTCAACACACATATGAAACAGAAGCTAACAGACCCTTAGTCTATCGCCACTGCACTAGATCATGGCATTTTTCTTCCCAACGTGCGTATAGCACTTACATGCAGCCACGTAGTACATGTAACAAACAGCTCTAAACTCATGCCACCTCCAAAACTATAGCTCACTGACAAACTAACTAATCAACTCTGTCCTATCACCACACGTGCACCATATACATGCGCACACACATACATACTTAGAGTAAGCAACTAACTCACGCAACTCACAAACGGAAACAGACAAGTGACTTTGACAAGACTAATTCCAACAGAACCTGCCCATCTTGTCGATGAGGGCGGTGACCCAGTTGCCGGGGAAGGTGCCGGGGAGGGTGACGATGAACATGGTCTTGGAGGTCGTGTACACCTCGTCGAGCACGTTGATGTTCTTGGTTGGGCTGGTCAGGTGCGTCGCCGAGAATATGTCCTTCTGGGTCAGTTCTGGCTGTAGAAGGCCATGTCCAGGAGGAACTGTTGGTCCAAACTGAAGACGAACACACGTGAACACAAGAAAGCAAAAAAAAAATGCCGTCGGAACAACAACAATTTTTTGATTTTCTTCTTCTCTATTGCTCATGTTCACAAAATCTGATTATAGGGGGTGCCATTTTATTAAGAGCAAACGACTATTCGTATTCCGGAAAGAATTCTATGTATCCCGAAGGGATACCACATAAACTCTAGTATCCATAATTAATACTGCATAAATATTATAAAACTACGTAAACAAACTCTATGTAAAATCTAGATATACCATATGCACAAAGATTACTAACAAATCACCTCCTAATCTTTGCACACTTAGTTATTGAGGCAGTCGGTCGCTACTACGACTTGCCCAACTGTTACTCAATACAGGACGACGAACACATCTCCTCAACGTCCCGGACTCGACTCAGGATGACAAACACATCTCCTCAACGTCTTGGATTCAACTCCACGGACACACATACAAATACGACACCGCAACCACCTAGTACCAACACAACGCTTGTATCTTGATAACACGCAACTCATCTTGCGTTCCAGCGATGTGCACCGCTATCTATTCCACATGCACGCATGCATGCAACAACTAACTTGTCGCCCAGAGTCGAGATCACCTCCCGGCAGCAGCTAGGGTTTGAACATGGAGCTCGATACCAATTGTTGGCCCAAACCAAAAACAAACACACGCGAACATAAGAACGAAAAAATTATCGCTGAACAACAATAGTTTTTCTGATTTTCTTCTTCTTCTCTATTGCTCTTATTCACAAAATCTGATTACAACAGTATCCTTTTATTAAGAGCAAACGACTATTCGTATCCAGAAAGGATTCTACGTATCCTGAAGGGATACCACACAAACTCTAGTATCCATAATTAATATTGTCTAAATATTGTAGGACTACGTAAACAAACTATATGTGAAATCTAGATATACCATATGCACAAAGATTACTAACAAAAACCACATGGTGGCCGTGCTGACAAGGTGCAGGCCGTGGCGGCTCGCGAACTCCCAGTCTCCCATGACAGCAGCGGGTAGTCGTTGGCCGCCTTGAACTGTGCCAGCTTCTCCTGCTCCACCGCGATCCCCACCTCCAGCACCTGCCGCATATCCTTCGCCGCCTGTGTCATGTTGCCCACGATCAGCGCCGTGTACCGCGCCATCTCGGGCATATTCATCCTCCAGTAGAACTTATATTGGATGCATCAGTACCGGGAACGCGCCCAGCATCAGTACGATACTACGATGCGGCCGCGAACTGCATCGAGGCCCGCCTGTCGGCGACGCCGCCCGGGCCGTTGTACGGTGGCACCGGCTTGTAGCGGAGGAAGACCTTGGAGATGATCATGGACACGAGACTGGCGAAGATGATGCTGGCGCCCTGCATGGCGAAGACCGCGGCGATTAACGCGAGCCTGTCTTCTTGTTGGCGTACTTGGACATGATGGTCGCGGACAATGGGTAGTCCCCGTCGATGCCAAAGCCGAGCCGAAAGCGGAAGAAGCAAAGCGTGTCGATGACGGTGTGGCGGGACCTCCCGAACGACAGCCCAGAGCAGATGATATAGGCGCCCATGAGGACGAGAGTGATGCCATAGACGTGCTTCCGGCCAAGCTTGTCGCCGAAGACGAGCTGGCCCATGAGCGTGCTGATGAGTGCGACGCCAACGACCGTGTTGTTCACCTGCTGCGGCAACTTGCCCGGCTTGGCGCTGGCCTCATCGTCGTAGTAGATGCGGCCAAGCAGCTTGGACACCGTGGAGATGCAGAATAGGTCGTAGGCGTCCGTGAAGAAGCCCATGTCAGTGATCACGATCGCCTTTATGTGGTACATCTGTGTTCGTCTTTGAGTCCAAGTAGCCCAAAGGCCGCCACCGGCGACTTCGTCGACGACATCGTGAACTTACTACTTTCTTCGGTTGAAGCTTTCCTCTCTAGCTAGTCTGTGAACTTAAAGTGTATGTGCTATGTGAGTGGATTCGCATGCTCACAACCAATTTTAACGGTAGGCTTTAAATTTGGTTTTTGGGAGGATGAACGTTTATTACAAGAATCATGAGCTAATATGTGCAAGCTATGTTTGGTCGTACGGCGGAGGCAGAGCTAGCATTGTTTTTTGTGATTACAATGAAGTCCTTGCACACACACCATACACGTACACACACGTGAGTGTGCTCCCTTATCACATGCCCAAACAGACGGAGGCCGAGTATAAATCTGCGATCTCACAAAATTCCCACTAAAGCATACTTACGTGTACAATAGGTGGATATTAAATTTGAACCCTGATGGGTTGACTTGTACACCCATAACTTTACCACCGCACCAAGAGATGGTTTCTGCATAGCTACCACTAGGTGGTGTTGGGTTGGGCATTGCAACCGTTGGCAACTTGACTCTGCTTCACAAGTTTTTGTATCAATGTTACCTCAAGGAGGAATAACCTTTAGTCACGAATTGGAGAACAACTTACTAATTAGATGAAAGAGTGTGTAATTACTACACTAGCTAGTTTCACTTTGTTTTTGTTGCAATTCAATTACATTAGTTTTACTTGCTATGTCTAAGTAAAATTCATATGTACGGTACCATATAATGATGTAAGCACATACTGTAAATTTCCCTTCCTTCCATCAAATAAGAGTAGTGAATTCCTAAAAAAAAATTAGTATTGAACTGCAAAGCCAGGGTTTTGTTGCTGGGGACAGTCGGGATGCAACCTAAGAGGTGAAGATATATTGCATGTTTGCAACTACTTTAGGTGAAGAATATTCTTGATCATTGGCAGGCAGATATCAACTTCCCTTGAAATATGACATTGCTTAACTCCATGCTCCCTTAGCACAAAACTGTACGGATACTTGAGTATCTTGCCGTTAAATTAATGTTTCACCCTCTCAAAATAGAATAAAATAAAAATTAAGTGTAGTACAGAATTACGTAACCTCTCAAATCATTTCAAGAGAGCATACAAGCGCTTTCAAGTCCTTGCGTTTTTTTTGTCAGTGGGACGAGTGCTTGCTTCTTTAATGCATATGTTGCATCTTAATTTGAACTATATGTTGGTTTCCAAATGAATTCCTGTTGCACTTCGTATTTGATTGTAAAAAACACTTAACACGGGAAGAGGAGAAAAGAACAACATACTATTTACAAACCAAGAGTTCTCTCTTCTGAACTTCTTGACCAGCTAAACATAGCAAAAATACATGTGCATACTCTTTGTTTTGTTGACCACAAATTTGTGAACCCCACTCACTTGCCAATATTAGGGAAGAGAGACAAGAACCAACAACAAAAATAGGCAAGAATCTACCATGGATTCAACTCCCTTATTTCCCTTAAGTCTTCCTTCCTGCTCTCCTGCCCCCTCCCTACGGCTCTCCTTGCACCATTACAATCTTTTCTTCCATAAAAGGAAGGGAAGGTTCTGGCCTAGGGAGGGTGGGAGCAGAGGAAGGAAGAAGCTATCACCAATCAATAAGGAGGCAGCGAGAATGGCGAGCAAGGCCCACCACGCCTTCATGCTCCTCTCGGCCGTCATGGCCTCCCTCGTCGTCGGCTCGACGGCCGGCATATACCACATCGTCGGAGCCGGCAAAGGGTGGCGGATGGCTCCTAACAAGACCTACTATGAGGACTGGCTCGACGAGGAACATCGAGATCGCGATAAGTCGAGTAAGTTTCTGCTAGCTAGTAACATGCTGATTGCATTCGTGCATGATCTTTGCTTGTATTTTGCACTAGTTGACGATGATATTCTTGACATTGATGTTTCGTTGGTGTGTGCAAAGTGTTCCTGTACCGGAGCGGTGTGTACAACATCGTGGAGGTGCCGACCAAGGAGCTGTTCGACGCGTGCAGCATGAGAAACATCACCAACCGCTACCAGAACGGGCCGACTATCATCGAGCTCACCCAGCCAGGACCGCATTACTACTTCTGCGGTGTCGGTGAGCACTGCGAGGACGGGCAGAAGCTCGCCATCAACGTCTCCGCCGTCGCGCCGCCGCCGCCTGACGCACCTAGCACCAGCTCAGCCGGTGCCGACGCCATCCTGTTCTACCCCACCGGCCTCGCCGCGTGCCTAGTCTCCACATTGCTAATGTAATTGCGTATGTGCGTGTTGTGGCTGTGCTGGGTATATATGTCTGTGTCATGTAATTGTTTTTACGTGGTGGGGGTACTAGGAACATTTGGCTTTCAGGACAAGTGTACCTGCAATTTTGCATTCGATCGTTCATTCGCTGCTCTCCCCTAAGTCTGCATTGATTTCTAATGTCTCAGCCATAAGATCTGTACAAGCACAAGCAAAAAAAAGGTCGATACAACAAGGAGCAAGATTTTATCACAGATTTTAACAAGCCAAAGCACGCACTTGCATCATGCAACGCCAACACATGAGCAAAACTTTCCAAACGACAAGCTTCGAACAACAAGGTCAATGTGCAAACCTTCAAACAAACAGAGTAGAATTGTATCCAAAGACATGAACAACATACATTGGTTAGACATAGAACTTTACTCCTAAATGGCTAAATCATCAGCTGTAGGGACCGTGAAGACCCTTTTGTTCCAAAAACCTCAGAGCACGCATTAGAATGCCACGATCAATTCCCACAAGTTTTGCACCAGATTTAATCATAAAGGATAAGGATACAATTAGATAATTAATTCCAGATTTTTAATAAGATTGTCCAAGTAAATAAGGAGGATGTAACTTTTTCTCTGATGGTATGATTAAGTAATAGCGAACATGACTTATTAGATCCTGAGTTCTTGAGTCCTGGTAAGCCATACTAGCCTCCCTTAAGGTGTCTTTAGTGTGTGAAAGATATCTCAATACTCCTTTTTGATGAGTTGTGTGGCATAGAAGTGCTTATCACTCCCTTCTCCGCGGGCTCAATAACCAAATCAATTATCTCATATATCTCTTGCCTAACGGGATCAACCACTAGACCAGGTGCATTGTTCATAGAATTTTTGCTTCCATGAGACCTCTTGTTAGCCTGAACAGTGCATGCAAGGCATGCATGTCCGGTTGTCCCGCGCATGAGCATGCAACGCTCCCTGATGTCGCTCCTTGATAGCGCGCATGGACGCCTGCGCATGCAGTGCCCCCTCATGTCGTTCATTGTATCTCTAGCATTAGCAGCCGCTAATTGCTCTAGTAACTTTTACATATACGATTGCTAGTAATGCAAGTTTTCAATGCGCGTGAAATCTTTCTGCTATCACCTCTCCACAATATCCACCAAATGCTTCAATTGCACTTCTTTAAATGTCTTCTTTGGCTTCTTCCCACTTGGTGAGTCATAAGCAGTTCTCTGCGACCTTGCTGTCTTCTTGCCCTTGTCCACATGGGGTGATTTCTTCGGTGTAGTGGTTTCCTCCTCACCTTGAATCTCATCACCCTCACCCTCATCATCCTCAAGATTCACATGGGCGACACCCTTTGCTCCAAGTACAAGAGATGATTCATTCATACAACTTGCACCATCATAAATGATGTCAAGCTTATCCTCATGCTGCAGGGGTGCTTTCTTGAACTTGCCACAATGTGGCATGGCCTGCAATTAACGTAATGCAAGAATCCATTACAAAGTTGGAACAATTGAATTGTCGTACACATGTAACAATATTAAAGATGGCATACCTTAATCTGTTCAGCCCACCACTCATCACTTGCCTCGATGGATCCAGTCTTAGGATCGATGCCTAGCCCGGATGCATGGAGCTTCAATATTTTTCAATTGGAATAGTCCCTTTTAAAGCTATCCCAATGGTTCTTTAATTGCTTATGGCTATACTTTCTATTAGTGCGTTCTTTGAGCTTGATCATAAGGTTGTGATACCCTTTGTTATTCAAACACTGCAGGGGTCTATTTTTTTTTGCTACCACCTCTTCCACACAGATATCAATGAACACTTCATTTGTGAATGCATCCCATATTGCAGTGTTTGAGGCTTTTGCTTTATCTATCTATAAGTGTCATGCATACAACAAATATATAACTATAACATGGAAATCATGCAGCAATGCATCTAACAATCCATGGCGTGAGATGTTAGGGTCACAACATGATTGGTTTGTAACTAGGATAATTGCAAATATGTAACTACATATCTTTGTTGTGTTGCATAATCTTTTCTTGACCCATTTAACAACAATCGCATGATGTGGTGGTTTTAATTAGTGAACCAGTACACCTTATTTCATAGCCATGGGATTTCATGAACTTGAATGCAGATATGGTGGCTTGGTGTTCATGTCATGAAATGCATTACATTTGTGTAAGTAATGGATAATCCATCGTGAAAATGTGCATGTTGTTGGTGCTTACATTTTCCACATAGATGGATGCATTCCCTGCGTATGTGGATTTGCATTGAATCGAGTTAAATTATGTAGAACCTGCAATTCCCTGACCCATTTACTATGCAGGCTCTATAAGGACATCCACAATGTGAGGTACCGGCACTAGCGCTATGAATTGTCATACCACACCGGCGATAACTTCCCCTTTTGCTCTCCAATGTTTAGTACCTCCTCCTAAAACCCAGCAAGCGCACCAATAGCCCAGGCGCAGGGCATAGGGAGTGGCCGGAGTGGTGCTAGAGAACAACCAGAGGGGAGAGAATCCCTCATGCACAAGCCTTTCGGTCAGAGCAAACCTACAAGGGGAGAGGAAGAATGAGAAATGAGGAAATGATGAAGAGGAAGTAGAGAGGCCGAAGGCCGAATGGATGAGGAGAGAGAGATTAAAGAGAGTGAGAGGTTAGGTAGAGAGAGGGAGATTAAGAGGAGGGTAAGAAATTAGGTAGGGGTAGAGAGGTAAATTCTAGTGAGGAGTAGTAGTAGTAGATTTAGCAGTAGAATGAGTACCAGTATTAATAAGTGTCAGCGTTGTGTAGATATTGGACCAAACCAATTTATAAGCCACATGAAAATAGATAACAACAGACCGACCGATTGAAAATATAAGCAGGAAAAAGTGCAATATTAATACGAGACTTCGTAAATGAATTAATCATCGATAAAACTCGCTAGATTACATAAATAATCTATTACGTTAGAAATAAGTTAATCGAGGCAGAATAATTAAACTAGACAACACTTGGTAAGTACTAGCCCTAGCATGAACTGGCCAGGGTCCGACGCGAGTATAGGCAACCTTGATCCTATAGCTGACAGACTAGAACAACCGTAGTTGAGGAGTGTTAACCTAGTAGGGATTCAAAAAATGTTATTAAATTAAAATCTGCTAAAAAAATCAACTAATTAACCTACACCTAGTAGCATAAAAAATAACTAAGTATTTATTTATTATTAGTGTCTGTCGTATAATTGCAGAAGAAGAACTAACACAGACAGGAGTGGCTGATCCGAAATTCATTGACGTCGATCTTTTCTACGAATACGAAGGCAAGCTTATCTCTTGAATATCAACCTAGTTATAATAAATGTAAAAGTTATCTTTCTATATAATTATACATATGTGCATGAAAACTATCTCTCAAAATCAAATCGGATAAAAAGAGATAAAAGTAAGAAGAGAAAAGGTAAGAGATGAATATGAGAAAAGAGCAGTACAAATGAGATGAGCAGCTGTACTGTAAAAGAAATATTAGGATGGTAAAGGGGGCCTTTGGCAGGAAAGAGAAGAGGGAAGAGGTGGGACCCTTTACATATGGATAATATATAAAGACCAACAAAACTCTCATTCGGATAAGGGGTCGTATTTAAGTGCCAACTATTTTACCGCTTCGGCGGGCAGAAAATGCTACCTTGTTATGTGGCTATACTCTCTGCATCGGATAAGTAATATCGTGTGAGTTATGGTGGAACACAGGACCGGTAGAAAAAGTCCGAAAGTAGGGAATCCAAGGCGCTATAGTAGTGCAAGGTGGAGTGTTGGGTGCAGGGATGACTGACCCAACCAACATTACGGGGAACTCGGTAGAGGATTGGGTGAGCGCCCTAGGACATTGACAAAAAATAATGGGTTGAGAATTAATCACGTAACTTGGAAAATGTTCTGTACTCTGAACTCAATACCGCATTAAAGGAAATACGGGATACCTAGGTTAAGAGAGCTCAGAGTAGCTATAGGTAAAGTGATACAAGCCTACACAATGCTATATCAAACCATGAATTTATGTCTGTCTCCTGGATTGGAGTCTACATTGACCGCTAGGGGTTTATCTTCTTACCGAGTGATAAGTAATCTTTTCAGAATTACAATTTGCCACTTAAATTTTGATGAATTATTTTTCAGAGAAAAAGATGAATTAGAAAATGTGATAACGAGCAGAGATGAGTCATGCAATGCATCCTTGCTAATAAATGCTTGTTGAGTACACTAGTACTCATTCTTGCTATTATTCTCCTTTGTTAGATTCTAGTCCAGCCAGGAACTATCCCGAGTGAGATGAAGGATACGCAGGTACCGAGGAGACCGCAGGAGGCGAGGGCACTTACTACAAGGAGTAGGGTGAGGTGGACACCCTATTCGGCGAGTGGGACGAGTAGGCGTCCAGTGGAGCAGAGCAAGCAAGCAAGGGGTTTTGACCCGTTTGGCAGTGTAATTAAAGTACTTGTATTAAAGACCATAGTCTTGCATGACTAACTGCTGTAATAAAGTATAGTTTCTATCTTATTGTTCTGTTGTGTTAACTTTAGTAATACTTATTATTCGTTGGAGCGGTGTCTTACCGGGCAGACGAATAATAATCCGCTCCCTCTCTCCTCTTGGTACCGGCAAAATTCTCGCATTGGAAATACTCCAAGAAGGTACTGAAGCAAGTGCACACCTATCTTCTGATGCTCTAAGCAGAAATGCAGAATTCAGCATGGTTGAATGATGCCTCATTTACTATTCTTTCCGATGTTTTCATAAATTTGCATGTCCAGCTTCGTTACATTTTTACTGAACTATTCTTTCCGATGTTTTCATACATTTTACTATTCAGTCTGATTGGTCGGTAACTTGGCGTCACAATAGACATGATGTTAATTGGCAAATCACCTTGTGTTATTTTGTAGGTACCATCTAGTTCATGCTACTATCCAACATTTCTTCGGTTACGTATGATTTGCATTACTGACTTTAATCTATGAGCCATAATTCAGTCCTAAGTTATGTGCGCAATGCAGAGTGTTCAAATTTTTTTTGTGTAAAATCTTTGTTGAACTGGATGACAGATAATTATAGATGCATTCCTCTGAAGAAATGATAAATCGATGAGGAATGGCAGGGGCTTCCCTTCGGCCCAGGAATACAATATCTGAGCTCCGCCCACGTTACGTGTGAAGAGAGATACTTACGTGCTAATCAACAGCTCTCAACGGGCATGACTTGTTTATCTCAACAACAACAACAACAAAAAAACAGGCCTAATTTCTGATGGATTGGACGGCTTGATGGTCTTCTGCGCGACGAGAGATTTCATAGCAGTTTCCGGCCTGGCTCCAGTCTTCAGCGGCTACTACTAGGCCGCATGCACCAACACTGTTCATGTTGGCGTCAGGGCATCTTCAACAATGTATTTATCGTCGTCTCTTAGGTATATTTTGTACATGGAGAAAAATAGGGAGGAGAAAGAGCACAGATCGTCTCTTCTTGACTATCGTGCACGTGAAACAAAACATGATACATTAATTTATTCTAGTTGACATGTAGATCTGTTTTTTAAAAAAATTATAAAATATAAATATTGAAAACTATACTAGAGATTAATATAGTATATGTTAGATATAAAATTATCTTTAATTATTAAAGATGCCCCCAGGCTCCCTACGTCCCGTCGCCCGCGTCGCTTGCTTCGGACCTTTCGATGGCAATCCACTTTGACGTTTACTTTTGGGTTCCAACGAGATATTTTGCAGGTACCATGTACTATAGTCGGACCAATGTATGTGTGGTTTACGGCACGCGCAAGAACCTGAACCACCATCCAGATCCAGTGAACTAGTTTGTACCTTGGAGCTGGAGTTACGTACCCTTGTTTCTGTTGTCTGGTTTTCCTTAGCCGTAAACAATTTGCATTTTTAGAATCAATAACTGTGAAGCATCAAGGCCCCGTTTTTCATGCGAGAAGTCCTTTTCTGGTTTTACCCGTGAAATTCATGCGAAATTTCTGTGAAGTTCTTTCCTTCCAAACAGGTCCTAACTATGTCAATAGAAAAACAATGCAATGGTAACATATTTCTGGCCCGTTTCACCGTTTGAAATGGGGAACTCTTTTTCAAAAAAAAAAAAACCCAGCAAGTATTGTGCTTGTCGTAGAGGCGGCTCACCGGCCCCAACGACCGGTGAAGACCACAATAAGGCCTCTCGAGGGCCACGGGCCGGAGACGTGGTGAGGGGCCCGAGGGTACCAAGTACGTAAGCCTTCATGAGGGTCTCGAAGGGCGTGCGAAGACCACCAGGAGACCCACGAGGGTCAACAGCCGGAGGGCACGTGAAGACCACCAGAAGCACGGGGAGGCGGCCGAGGCGCGACCGAGGACTCCGAGGTACTAAGTACAACCGGGGGCAAAGGGCGTGCAAAGTCCACCAGAGGCTCCGCGGCGGAGGTGCGGCTAGAGACCCTGAGGTACCGGCATACCTTGAAGAGGCCCGGAGGGCGCAAGGCCACGAAGGTTGCCGAGCACCACGAATTAGGAACGAGGAGATCCGGGGCACCCCGCGCGGTGCAAAGGGAGAAGAGCACCGATGGACCGAGCGTACTAGCGAGATGGATCAAGACCAAGAGGGTCCACCATAGACCGAAGGCTACGTAGAGAGCGATAGCCCTGCGCCCATATAAGCATAGGGGTTTTTATGGGTAGACCTGTAATCTCATGTACCCGGTCGGAAGACTATAAATGGGCATCTCCCACATGTAATCACGAGGACTTTCTTTTCATGACAACTAATACACACTAACTTCTCTTGACACTGGTTACTCTCTCGAGGATCCCGCTCTTGTGGCGACCAGGGTCCCCTTTTATTTACTGTCTGGTTCTGTTGTTATGACAGTGTTGTATCTTATAAAACTACTGATATGAATTCTAGAACAGAAGACTCTTGCTAGGACAAGGGACCGGCTTGAAAAGCAAAATCTAAAAACAAGGACTAAGGAGTAAGGAGGTGATTGTATTTGTGTCCCAAAAATACAACTCTTCTAAAAAGGTTTATGAATCCTAAAGCAAAATATTTAATATTAGGTGGGGACAAATATACATAACATAAAAAAAATCAAATAGAAGATTTGCCCCTACCTAATATTCAAGTCCATATCTATATCTAACCTTCAAATTGATTTTTTTTATATGCTAGTATAAATTTTCCATCACATAATATTAACTATTTTGCTTTAAAATTTATAAACTTTTCTAAAGAGGTTTATCGAAGCAAAACCCTACTTTTCATACCAAGCTAACTCGTTGTAGCACGATCACTGTAGGTTGCTTTTCATACCCAATCTAACTGGGCCCAATGAATGAGATCCCAACGAGCACGCCTGATCCATTTGGCAAAACGAGGCTTCCTCCACTTCTTAAGAGAACACCCCCCGTTGCTTCCAGAAGCAAAGGAATCCCACCGCAACGTCTTCCTCGTCGCCTTCTCTGCCATTCCACCACCAAACATCCTCCCGTCCTCCTCTCCCGGCTCCCATGGCTGCGTCTCCGCCCTGGAAGGATCTCCCCGCCGCCGCCCTGCACGAGATCCTCCGCTACATCCCGTGCGAAGCCGACCGCCTACGCTTGCGAGTCGTCTGCCCCTACTGGCGCGCGGCCCTCGCGCAACTCCGGACCCGCCCCTGCCGCCCCAGCTCCCGTGGCTCCTCCGACCGTCCGCTGGAGGGCCTTCATTCTCCTGCCTCCTCACCGGCGGGGGCTCTGCGAAAATCCACCGCGCCCGCTTCCCGAACGACGTCCGCCACGCGCGCTACTTCGGCTCGTACGACGGCCGCTGGCTCTTCCTCGCTTATGGCCAAAACTTTGGCCACATGCTCCTCAACCTCCGAACCAACAACCGCTTCCGCCTCCCCGACGAAGTACCCTTGCCGTCCGGAGAGGGCCTCCCCATGATCATCCTTGCCGCCACCCTCTCTTCCCCGCCGAAGCCGAACGACGACGACGACGAAGAGGAAGACGAACAATGCGTCGCCGCTGCCATCGTCCACTGTTCTTACTTCATCCGCAATCCGCGGCACATTACGTTCTGGCGCATGGGGCGTCTGCAGGCCATGGCTTCTATCCCGCCACCACGATCGTGTTTGGAAATGGAGGACGTCATATATCACAATGGAGCCTTCCATTTCCTCAGCCGAGCGACACACGTTCTTGTGTGCACAGCGGATTTGGATCATGGAGTCCTGCAAGTAAATCAGGAGTGGCGCTTTGTCCTACACGACGGCCTCGGTGACGATCGGGATGTCGGCGCTCGCTACCTCGTGGAGTCCCGTGGGCAACTGCTGATGGTCGTGAAGTGCACTGCTAATCCTGGATGGCCGTCGCCGGCATCGGCGTTCAGGGTGTTCCAGATGACGCAACTGCAGATGCCCAACAACGACGAGGTTCAGTACGACTGGATCGAGTTGCCCACTCTGGATGGCCGGATGCTGTTCGTTGGGCGAGGCTGCTCCAGATCCTACGAGGTGTCCGATTTCCCTGGCTTCGACGACGCCGTCTACTTCTTGGATGATGGAAGCTTCTACGACATGAACACGGTGTTCCAGAACCTACCGTACCCCTGCTTCAACAACGGGAAGTGGTCGGGGCCACCTCCCCATGTCGACCGCTGCTTCCCGCCGGAGCAAGGCCAATCCAACTACTCTTCTCCGGTTTGGCTTCTCCATTGAGACGGTAGGTATTGGCAATGGTGCTCAAGTTAGTTTGTGATGGTGAGCTGCCTATATGTTTGCTGCCGATATGGCTAATATTTGCTTCGTTTACATTGTGTTTGTTTCCTCTTGCGCGCTGCGATCGATGGTGTTATCCGTCTGAGATAGTTGTTGATTAGTCTAGTGAAAACAATGGCATGATGAGGTGACATGTTAGCTGAAGTTGGCTACGAATCCTCCTTTCATAGCATAAATCACTTGCAACTAAGATCTGTGTACTTTAATTGCTGGATTTGAAGAAGTCGAACGCAGAAATAATTTGCCTGGTGTTCATGTCATGAAATGCATTAAATGATCTTTGTGTTTGCAATGGATAATTCAGTGTGAAAGTGTGCATTCTGGTGCTTAGATTTTGCTAACAGATGGAGCGAGGCATTCCCTTGCACGAATTGGATTTGCATGGAATGTGAAGTGTTATTCTGTGTTATTCTGTAGCTCTTGCAGATGCCTAAATCATTTACTATGAGGTCTCTAAGAAGGTACTGAACTACTGATTTCTGAAATTAACAAGTGAGAGCCTTGAGGTTCTAAGCAGAAATGCATATTCCACAAATGACTTGCTGATGACTCGTTCTGTTATTTCATGTGTGCTGATAAATTTACATTTTACTGAACTTGCAATGTACATGTCAACTGGTAGAATATATAGACTTGTATCTTTGGTATCTGAAGATTGTTCTGATTCTTCTATGTTTGCTGATTGCTAACTTGGTGTTACAGTTACACATGACGTTACCTGGAAGATTATCTTTGTGCTGTTTTGTCCATTTTACATATATCTTACTCTAGTCCAAGCTAGTACCTCTCAACCTTTCTTCCACTATGTATAATTTGCACTACTGAATTTAGTTTGTGTGCAATAATTCAGACCCAGATCATATACAGTGTGCACAGAGTACGTGCTGACAGGCTGACAACAAGATGAATATGGTAGAGTACTAAGGTGCATGGAGAACTAGCTCCAATTCCATGGAGTGCTAAAGTTCTAAAGAATCATAACCTCCACAGATGTCAGATGAATATGGTAGAGTACTAAGGTGCATGGAGAACTAGCTCCAATTCCATGGAGTACTAAAGTTCTAAAGAATCATATCCTCCACAGATCGACTACGTCCTCCAGAAATTTTCTCAGGTTGTTTGTCCATTTTAGTACCTAGACCAAGGAGACCAAAGATATTTGCATGCTTAATTGCACATAGAAATGCACCCCCTACTTAATCTTGACCTAGCCAAAACATGTATTATACAACATCTATGCAATGAAACTCATGAATATAACCTAACCCACAAAGTTCACCGTCGTCCCGGCGTGTGAACACTGCCTGGCCAGTCAGACCGTAGCCCATGACCGATCAGATCGCCACCTGGTGGCCGGTCAGACCACCACTTAGTCCTTTCAGGGACTTAGCCAAAATTCTGCCTAAAATCCTCTCTAGAAAAACTTGACTGTACCGGCCAGTTCGCAGGGCCAGTCAGATCGCTCATCAGGCCGGTCTGACTGCCAGCACTACAACCTACTCACGATCGGTCAGACCACCACCCATGGCCGATCAGACCGTCTATGCCTGACAAGCAGCAGGACTTTGCTGAAAACAGCGGTGACCCACGCGGCTCCAGGTGACGCGAAGAACTCCCCCGATCCCGGTGGTGTTCGGGCGACCGAGCGGCGGCACGATAGCTTCAGAGCACCAGTGGCTCCCTAGCGGTGACACGGCTCCAGATGGAGTAGTGGCGACAGCTGAAGAAAGAACCAACGGCGGTGGCGGCTTGACGACGACAAGCGCAGGGTGGTGGCAAAGGACACGGGAAGGGCGGCGGCGGTGGCGGCCAACAGAGAGACCGGCGGCCGCTTGACGACGACAAGCGCAGGGTGGTGGCAAAGGACACAGGAAGGGCGGCGGCGGCAACTGTAAAACCCTAACTCTAATCTCGCTCTGATACCATGTTATGAATAGCGCATGTATTCATCATGAAGTCAATGAGCCAATATATATACAAGTACAGGTGTGTCATATATACAAGCAACCCCTTATACAATAGAAAAATACACTACCAATAATATACATCTAACAATCCTTTCGTAGCTGAAGTCACTTCCATCAAAGATCCATATGTACTTCTATTGATGTACCTAGCACTACTACTTTCCAGTACTTTCTGGTACTCTACCGGATTTCATTAACTGGAATGCAGAAATGGTTGACATTGATGACATGAAATGCATTGCAGCTTTATTTTGAAGTATGGATAATTCAGTGTGAAAATGCACATCTTAGTGCTTAGATTTTTCATGATATAGACACCCTAGCATGGAATTGAATCTGCATGGATGCTGAACTAGTGTGATTCTGTAGCTCTTGCAATCGCTTAACTCATTTACCTTCCTAGTCTCTGTTCTGAGTCTCTAAGCAAAGCAGAAATGCAGAATCCATAGTGGCTGAATGATAATTCATATACTAGTCTTTCCCAAGAGTTAATTTTGCATGTCAGGCCTCTTTAATCTTACTGAACTCACAATTCATATCTCAGCCGAACAGAATGCAGATTGTTTATCTTCTGTATCACCATATTGCTTTGATTCTTCATGATTGGCCATTTGGTTGGTATGGCAATCGCAATATGCTACTTAATTTGGCAATTTAATTTGTGTCCTACTAGTGTGATTCAGTAGCTCTTGCAGTTCCTTAACTCATTTACCATGGGCTCTTTACTGTGTATGGCTGAATGATTATTCACTTACTAGTATTTCCAAGTATTGATTTTGCATGTCTAGATTCTTTGATCTTACTGAACTTACAATTACATCTCAGCTGCGCAGAATGCAGATCACTGTTCTTATTTTGTATCTTAAGATTGTTTTGGTTCTTTGTGATTGGTTGGCGTGGAAATACACGAGATGCTACTTGGTAGTTTTTACTTTTTACCTTGTGGTATTTTGCTCTTTCTGCGGATGCCATCTAGTCCCACTGTCCAAGCTACTGTCCTAGCTTTATTAGTTTATTTGAGTATGTATGTATGACTGGTACTATTATTGAATTTTAGTTCTGGATTATATGCAAAATGGGGATGTTCAACATTTTGGATTGGTTCAGATCATTACTGATGCAGAAGTTTTTATTATTTTCTGAAGTGATATTGAACCATTGATGTAGAATAATTAAGGCCCAGGAAATCAATATCTGATCTCGGAACTCTGCCGACATTACAACAGAAGAGATATGTTCTAGTGAACCAAGAGCTCCTGCTTCTTATTTCTTAATGGGTCTCTTGCCTTATCTTCTTTTTTTTTGAGAAGAAAAGAGGGAGCTTTATTGAACATTGCTAACAGTTACAAGTACTAGCCTTCTATTTTGTTAAATGGGAGAATGGTTGGAAAACAAAAGTGCTAGGAATTCCATCTGCTTTCCTTCGGCCCAGAAATTTAGATGAGCCAATTTTGCCGTCTCTGTGGTATCGCCAAAGCAGATGGGCCGCTGGTCGCAAGAGCTTCCCTGCATTGATCTGCCTAATTCTAATCCCACATGGGCAACAACCAACAGAGCGCCAACGGGATTTGCCGTGCATAGGCTACTACTGACCAATGCCACTGCTACCACCAGGTAGGTGAAAACGGATCGGAAACGGACGGATAATGGTTTTGCCATATTTGTTTTCATATTATTTTTCGGATCCGGATACGAATACGAATACCCCGGATACGAATACGAATACGGATAGTATCGAATACGAATACGGAGCGAATACGAATCAAAACGAATACGGTCACAGATATTTTTCGGAACATGAAAACCCCTTAAATTGTATGCCAGAAATTAACGAAAACATATAACTAATTTATTTGATGTAAATATTCATGAATTGTTTTTTTAGCAACCACACATAACATTGGCACTAGTAAGTTACATTAACTAGTTCATCACAAATACAACACTTAGTTTACCATATTTAGCTCATAAGTCATAACTTACAAAGTCATCATGCATTCACACTTAGTTCATCATATACATAAAATTTAGTTCACACTAACATCGATTAGACTGGATGGTTAATCTATCATAAATATTGTAACATCCCAAAGTATGTTACCAAAAATAAAATTAATAAAGTTATTATTTTATTGGATTTTCTAAGATTTAAAAGAGTTTTTCTGGTTAAAAAGGAAAAAAAAACAATAAAATAAAGTCAATTATTTATTTTCTACTTTTTAATGTAAAAAATAAAATTTATTGAGTTTTCTGGGATTTTATTGGATTTAAAGTGAAAATTTTTTAAATTAATTTATTGAATTTTCTGGATTTTAAAAAGGTTTTCCCTATTTTTAGAAATTTAAAATAATTTATATACAAAAATAAAAACCAACTTTAAGTTAGAATTAATTTTATTAAGTTAAAAATAATTCAACGAATTTCTATGATTTTTTATAGGATTTTTGAACTCTATTTGTTATTTTCTAAAAGACTATTTGATTTGTTGTATTTTCTGAAATTCAAAAATCAATTAAAATCCCCTTTTCTCTTTTGGGCTGAAATCCACTTTTGGGCCGAAATCCGGATATCCGGACTTCGTCTTATCCGGATAATCCGTATTTGTTTCTGTATCCGCCGGATAGCATGCCTACCGTATTCGTTTCCGTTTCCGACAAAAAAAAAAAATCCGAATTCGTTTCCGATCCGAAAATTATCCGAAAAAATCCGATCCGAGACATTCCGAATCCGTTTTTGTCCGAATCGGTCGGAAACTATCCGATCCGTTTTCACCCCTACCACCAGGGCTCTATCCCCAGTCTCCGTGCGGCCGCGATGCCGCCGGTGGCGGAGCTCACGGAGGACCATCACCATGCGGCGGGCACGGCGGGTGTGCGGCAAGTCGCAGGCGCGCGGCGGCGGGACTCGATCTCGTCTGCTCGCAAGACCAAACCGGAAAGGATTTGTATCACGGCTCCCATCATCTCTGTCAGCTTCAACCAGAGTCTTTCCGGTTAGGTGTGCATCTTAACTTGTTGTACTGCGGTTGCCTGGTCGAATCGAACGGGCCTCTCACCCGTAGGACAAAGAGAGTTCGTCAGATGCTTGTTTTTATCTACGTATGGAAACGCCAACTCGTGCATGTGCCGAAAAATATACATACATTTTGTTTCATTCGACCGTGCACTGAAAAACAATAGGCATATGGTGTGACCACTGGCCACTGAAGTCCCAAACCTCCCGTCCCCTCCCCTACTCTCCCGGCTCCCATGGCTGCGCCTCCGCCCTGGAATGACCTCCCCGCCGCCGCCCTGCACGAGATCGTCTGCCGCATCTCGTGCGAAGCCGACCTCCTACTCGTGCACGTCGTCTGCCGCTCATGGCGTCCCTCGCGCTCCCGCCCCCGCCGCCCCAGCTCCCGTGGCTCCTCCGCCCGTCCGCCGACGGGCCTTCCTTCTCCCGCCTCCTCAGCGGCGGCATCCACCGCGTCCGCGTCCCGGCCGACGTGCGCGGCGCGCGCTACTTCGGATCGTACGACGGCGGCTGGGTCTTCCTCGCTGCCAACCAAACTCACGGCCACATGCTCCTCAACCTCCGCACCAACCAGCGCTTCCGCCTCCCCGACCATGTCCGCTTGAAGCCCGGATTGCACACCCCCATGGTCATCCTCATCGCCACCCTCTCTTCCCCGCCGGTTCCTGAACAATGCGTCGCCGCCGCCATCGTCCACTGTTGTTACCCCTCCGTCACCACAGGATCGCAGCATATTACGTTCTGGCTCATGGGGCGTGTGCTGGCCATCTAACATGTATTCCACCCCGCCAGTAAGAAATATAGTTGAGTTTGGAAATGGAGGACGTCGTATATCACAATGGGGCCTGTTGGACTTAATCCTGGGTGGCCCCTAGCTCCTGGATGTTTGGAAGGATCGGTTCTACCGGCTCATCAGCAGCAGTTTCTCCGGGACGCAGTGTGGCATGCGTGGGCTGGCATGTTTCAGTTTTATGCATTCCAAAGTAGCTAGAACTTGCCATTTCTTTTGTAATTGCTTGCTTTATATTCAGAAGAGAATAGAGAAGAAAATTGCCCCAAATCAGTTTGTTTCTTTCCTGTTTTCTGAAACTTGTCATATGTGCAACGTTGCTCCGAATCTGGCCTGAGAACGAACATCTGGTATCAGAGCTCAGTGCACGCCAATGTCGATCGTTGCTCATGGTGAAGCGGCGCGGGAGAGCGGCGCTGGGTCGTTCCACTACCCGCAGTTGACGGCGACAAACTACACGAGCTGGGTGATTCGGGTGCAAGCGATGATGGAGGATCAAGGCGTGCGGAAGCGATCGAGCGGCGGCGGTGTGGCCGTCGACGCAAGAAGGACAAGAAGGCGAGGTCGCATCTTCTCCAAGCGCCCGGAGGGCCTCCGATGCAGGTGGCAAGGAAGAAAACGGCGAAGGAGGTTTGGGACTGCCTCAAGACAAGGTTCATTGGCGCGGATCGCGTCAAGAATGCGCGGCTGCAGACGTTGAAGAATGACTTCGACGTCATGCGCATGAAGGAGGGAGAAACCCTGGACCAGTATGCCGGAAGACTCAACGGCATGTCCGTCAGGTACGCCAGCCTGGGGGCGACGCTCGACGATGCCGCATTGGTGAAGAAGCTATTCGACACCGTGCCGGATCGATTCCTGAATGTGATCGCTGGCATCGAGCAGTTCTACGACTTCGACACCATGCCTTTCGAGGAAGCCGTGGGACGACTGAAGACTTATGAAGAGCGTACACGCCCGCGCACATCTAGTGGAAACAGCAGCGGCGACGGTCAGCTCCTGCTCACTCAGGCCGAGTGGCAGGCGCGACAGAAGAAGGATGGCGGCGACTCCTCGTCGAACAACAAGGGCAAATCTTATGCTCTTGCAGATAGCAGCAACCGCGGCCGGAGTGGACGTGGTCGCAGCAGATGGCGCGGCAAGGGTTTCACGGCTGGGCGCCGAGCAAAGACGGCGCGAGTGGTTCTAGCGGCGATGGCCGTGACAAGAGCCACATCCGCTGTTTTAACTGTGACAAGATGGGCCACTATGCATCTAAATGCAGGGCCCCAAAGAAGGAGGAGGAGGCGCACCTCACGCGCGCGGATGACACCGAGCCGGCCCTGATGCTCGCGGTGTTGGAGGAGTTGGCACCGAAACAGCGGGAGCGGCAGGATGCCGTCCTGCTGAGCGAGGAGAAGACGAGGCCGGAGGCGAAGGGCGCCCCGTCATGTCCGGTACACGGACAACGGGCGAGCAACCACATGACCGCGACAGGCGAAGTTCCGCGAGCTAGGCGAAAATGTCACCGCAAAGTCAAATTTGGCGACGGCTCGGCGGTGCAAATCATGGGCAAGGGATCAATCTGTTGGTTGCGAGAGCGGGATCGATGGGCGCTCAGAGGTATATTATATCCCGAGGCTCGAAAGCAACATCGTGAGCCTCGGACAACTAACCGAGACCGACCACAAAGTGATCATGGGCGAGGCGCCACGCATGTGCTCGACAAAAGTCATGCAAGGTTGCTCATGAAGGTGGCGACCGCAAATCGCCTTTACCAAATTGAGTTGCATCGAGCGGAGGCGGTGTGCCTCCTGGCGAACCTTGAAGATCCAGCGTGGCTATGGCATGCCAGCTTGGCCATGTCAACTTCCACGCTATGAAGCTCCTCATTGACAAGGAGATGGCGGCGGGCGTGCCGCCGATCACGCACCGAACGATTGTGTCAAGGGTGTTTGGTGGCAGCGGCGAGGCGACCATTCGGCAGCGGCAACATACGAGGCGAAGAAGCGCTCGGCCGCTACATGCTGATCTCTGCGGGCCGATCACACCTTCAACCCTCGCCGGTAACAGTTATTTCATGTTAATTGTTGATGATTACTCAAGGTGGATGTGGCTGTACATGATCAAGACGAAGGACCAAGCCTGCTCTGTGTTCCGAAGATTCAAGTTGCAGGTCGAGAACACGAGCGAGCGGCGCATTAAGACACTGAGGACTGATTGCGGTGGGGAGTTTCTCTCCGCTGAGTTCAACCGGCTCTGCGAGGAGGCCGGGATCGAGCGGCACCTCACCGCGCCATACACGCCACAGCAAAACGGCGTGGTGGAGCGGAGAAACAGGACCGTGATGGCGATGGCAAGGTCCCTTCTCAAGAGCATGAACGTGCCACGAAGATTTTGGGGGGAGGCGGTGCGGCACGCGGTGTACCTGCTGAACCGCTTGCCGACGAAGGCGTTGGGCGAACGCACTCCGTTCGAGGCTTGGAACGGAAGGAAGCCACATCCGCACACGCCGTGTGTTCGGTTGCACGGCGCACGCGAAGGTGACAACGCCACACCTAAAGAAACTTGATGATCGAAGCCAGCCGATGGTGTACCTTGGCGTCGAGGACGGCTGCAAGGCGCACCGCTTGTTTGATCAACGGCGTGGGAAAATTCATGTAAGTCGTGATGTAAAATTTGAAGAAAAGCTAGAGTGGTGCTGGAGTACATATGCAGGCGGCGGAGATCCATCGGGTTTCATCGTCGAGGAGGAATGCAACACTGAGCCGACAGAGGGCGACTTTGTGCCGCTCACGGGTGGCCCCGCAGGCGAGTCGGCGCCGCGGCACAAGTTCACCCAGCTCCTTCATCGACTACGTTGGCCGGCGAGGTGACGCCGGGAGGGCCAATAACCAGGACGTGTGCTACGGCACACACGACATCATCCTCCCCGACATCCCCCACCAGTTCGATGGTGACGACGCCCACTGGATCGCTGGCGGATGGTCTTGCCACACCGCCCGGTTGTGGCCACACCGTCTTTGGTGGGAGCGGCGGCTCGACGATGGGCTTGTTGTTACAGGCACATCGATGACATCATGAGAGATGCTCGAAGTGTGCAGCTTGATGAAGACATGGAAGAAGAGGCCATGCTCGTGGAGACGGAGGAGCCGTCCTGCTACCACGAGGCCGCTGGGCAGCAAGCCTGGGAGGACGCCATGGCCAAGGAGATTGAGTCCATTGAGAAGAATGAGACTTGGACTCTCACGGCGCTACCGGCTGGACACAAGCCAATTGGGCTCAAATGGGTCTACAAACTGAAGAAAAACTCAGATGGCGACGTGATCAAGCACAAGGCAAGGCTAGTCGCGAAAGGATATGTACAGCGACAAGGAATTGATTTCGAGGAGGTGTTCGCACCGGTGGCCAGACTCGACACCGTGCGCGTCATCCTTGCCATCGCTGCCAATCGTGGCTGTCAAGTTCACCACCTCGATGTCAAGTCCGCCTTCTGAATGGAGAACTCGAGGAAGAAGTGTATGTTGCCCAGCCGGAGGGATTCACAGTGAAGAACAAGGAGCACTTGGTGCTTAAGTTGAGCAAGGCGCTCTACGGGCTCCGGCAGGCGCCACGGGCCTGGAACATACGACTTGATAGAAGCTTGAAGCAGCTCGGTCTTGTAAAGTGTGCTCAAGAACAGGCTGTGTACACAAGAGGAACAGGCCGGGCAGGAATCATTGTCGGTGTATATGTTGATGACCTCATTGTGATAGGTGAAGATCCAGGTGCGATCGCGGCGTTCAAGCGGCATATGATGTCTGAATTCGAGATGAGTGATCTCGGATTACTCAATTACTATCTCGAATTGAAGTCAAGCAAGAAGAAGACCGTATCACAGTTAAGCAGGAAGCTTACGCTAAGAAGGTGCTGACTCAATTCGGGATGATTGAATGCAATCCCACCAAGTTCCCTATGGAGCCGAGATCACAGCTGTACAAGGACCCTGATGGACAACCGGTGGATGCAACGGAGTATCGCCGTGCTATTGGTTGCCTTAGGTACTTACTTCACACACAACCAGATCTCTCATTTCTTTGTCGGGGTGGCGGCGATTCATGGAGAGGCCCATAGTGATGCATCACAAGGCGGTTAAGCAGATCCTCAGGTATGTGAAAGGGACCGTGGGTTATGGTCTTGTGTATACCAGAGGAGGAGATGCTGAGGTGATCACAGGGTACACGGACGATGACACGGCGGCGACAACGATGACGGGGAAGAGTACCGGGGCATGGCGTTCTATGTCAATGAATGCTTAGTGTCATGGAACTCGCAAGCGAAAACGGTTGCCTGTCATCATGTGAAGCCGAGTTCATGGCGGCAATAGCGCGGCATGCGAGCGTTGTGGCTCGAAGCTTGTTGGGCGGTGACCGGAAGGAGAATGATGCGGTGAAAGCGTTTGTTGACAATAAGTCCGCAATCGCATTAATGAAGAATCCGTATTCCATGGGCGCAGCAAGCACATCGACATGAGGTTTCACTTCATTCGTGAATGTGTCGAGGAGGACGATCGTTGTGGAGTTTGTTCGCACGCAGATGAGCAACGAGCGGATTCGGCGACGGCGTTGCGCGGCAAAGCGGCAACAATGCGGCACTGCTAGGTGTTCGCAATCTTGGGCCACATCGGGATTAGGGAGTATGTTGGACTTAATCTGGGTGGCCCCTAGCTCTGGATGTTTGGAAGGATCGGTTCTACTGGCTCATCAGCAGCAGTTTCTCCGGGACACAGTGTGGCATACGTGTGTGCGTGTTTAGTCCGTGTCCGAGTTGTCCGGAACGTGGGCTGGTATGTTTCCAGTTTTATGCATTCCAAAAGTAGCTAGAACTTGTCATTTCTTTTGTAATTGCTTGCTTTATATTCAGAAGAGAATAGAGAAAAAAATTGCCCCAAATCAGTTTGTTTCTTTCCTGTTTTCTGAAACTTGCCGTATGTGCAACGTTGCTCCGAATCTGGCCTGAGAACGAACAGGGCCTTGCATTTCCTCACCAAAGGGAAGCATATCCTTGTGGTTGTGTGCACACCGGGGTTCCACTTCAATCAACAAGGGGGCCTGCAACTAGATGCGGATTTGAGCATGTTCGAGCCGGTGGGGCTCCTTTTCTGTCAGTGTCGGTACGTCCATGCTCGCTACCTCGTCGAGTCCCGCGGGGAGCTGCTGATGGTCGTGCGGTGAGGTTCGTTCCTCGTCCTGGATGGCCGACCTCGGTGCTCAGGGTTTTCCAGATGACGCCAATGCGGATCCAAAACTACCGGTCTCAGTACGCCTGGATCGAGCTGTTCACGTTGAGTGGCCGGATGCTGTTCGTCGGGCGAGGCTGCTCCAGATCCTACGAGGTGGCTGACTTCCCCGGCTCTGAGGACGGCGTCTACTTCTGGATGATGGGAGCTTCTACGACCTGAACATGGTGTTGTCGAGGTACTACCCCTGCATCGACCACGGCAAGTGCTGGGGTCCACGGAGTCGAGCCCCTGTCGAACGCTGCTTCCCGCCGGAGCAAGGCCCATCGAACTACTCTTCTCCGGTTTGGCTTCTCCCTTGAGATCAGACGGCAGCTTTTGGCAACGTACGTATGGTGCTCGAGTTAGTTTCTGTCTTTCTGACGGTGTGCTTCTCCCTTGTTGTTGTTTCTTTTGCCGCGATCGTTAGTGTTGTCATGCTGAGATAGTTGTTCGTTTCTTCGAGAGTACTTGAGATAGTTGTTGATCAGTCTAGTACAAAGCTAGCTACGATGCGGTGATGTTAGATGGATTAAAAATTCTCCTTTGGAAGCGAAAATCACTTCAACTAAGATCGATGTGTACATGCAATTGCTCTACGTATCCTAACAACTTTTCAGTACTTTCTGGTAATCTTTCGGTCTTTCGGATGTCATGAATCTTAATGCAGAAATGGTTGATGTTCAAGCATGAAATGAAAGGAATTACATCTTTGTGTTGCTGTGGATAATTCAGTATGAATAACACACACTTAATCTAGAGTGAAGGCTAAGACTCCACGAAGCGCGGACACACGCTTTGACATTGAACACATCCAAGTGTACGTGTACTATTCTTAAAGTCACCTGGAAAATGAGATGCGCGAGTTCGATCTAGGGATCGGAGCCGGACGGGCTGCCTGTTCGACGGGTAGAGCTTGCCAACCGAGCGGTACCTCGGTGAACTTTTGTAACTTGTAAGGTGAAGTTGCCTTCTTTTTTGAGAGGAACCTGGATATGCCGACGGCTTTTCTTTGGGCCCAGGAATCCAATCTCTGAGCGCAGCCAGATAGGCCGAATTTGCCTGATCTGTGGTGTGTCGCGAAACCATATGGACCTCCGGCTTCGCTGGCTTCATTCCCTGCATTGATCCTGCGACAAAGGCCTAATCCCCGCATGGCCCACCACGCCTATGCCGCAGGCCTCGAACCGGCCCAATTACTTCTCCTGGTCCGTCCGAAGCGTAAGCGTTGGCTTAGCTGGGCGCGCGAAACCTGACTGCGCCGCGCTTCTTTCTCCCGTCTGGAGTTTGGACTTTGGACTGCCCGCGGCAGAACATCAGCTTGTCGCTCCTCGATTCGCGACGCGACGCTTTTGCCATGCACGGCACGCGCCGCTGCGCCTGCGGCCGCTGGTCGCTGGATCACTTGCTCAGGCCGATGGAATGCCAGGCAAATCCTCGGCGGCGACGAGCATGATCGTGCGCGACAATCGTGGTGGCACGCGCGGCAAATACAGCAGCTACTACTACATTTAAATAATTGCGATCGATCGATCGAGGGGGCATCTCCAATAGTATCGTCTTTATTTTTGCTATATCAACTTGACGTCACCGAAAGACAGATTTAGAGACAATATATCTCTAATAAACTGTCTCTAGCAAGTTGTCTCTAACATTCATGCTAAACTTATAATATTCTCACTCATTCGCCCCTCTTTCACACGCACCGGTTGTTTTGTCTTAGTTCGTGTGTAGAAATGGTTATTTGAGGAAGAGACGGCTTTCCTAATCTCTCATATTTATCTCTCTTTCACTTAGGATTTTGCTGACATGAAAAGACTAACCGACGACTAATATGATACTATTAAAGATGCCCTGACGGAGTTGGAATAGAACAGGCGATAAAAACGAGAAACGTGAAACCCCCGCTGATCTGACCACGCAATTAGCGAGGCGCTGACCTTTAAACCGTCGCCGCGCGTCTAACAGCGAGGTCAGGTCCGCCACACAACGTGTGGCAAACGGCGCCGGAGCCGCAGGCGCCGATCCACTTGGCCGGCCGGGCCGGTCCCAGTTTTGCTAGCCGCTCAACGCCGTAATCACATCACTTGTATTCTATTCTGCACACACTTGGCGAGCATTGTATCAGCTGGAACAACGAGCGATCGCCCAACTGTCTCAGATCTGACACTTAGTAACAACGACGAGTCATATGACACTCACTGGACTCCATTTACTCAAATGATCCATTTGTGGTTCTATCGACTAGTTTTTCTGACCGAATTTAAATCAGTCAACGAAAAGAACGAATTTATATATGGATGGAACCTTTTGCGCATCGGCTAGCTCGAGTTCGGAAATTTAGTTTCCATCTTCACATCGGGACATATCATTATTTGGGCCAAATTAACTGTGCGTACGTCTACTATGGGAGAGACTTGGCACGTCTAGTATATGTGTCATGTGTGTAGCGTCGCACACACAGTACTCTCACTAATTTAATTCCTCTGATAAAGTCTGCATGCATGCGAAAGCTTAGTTTCAGTCCATATATATAACAACAGTACTGCTTATGAAAGATGTTCCCCGCTTGTCGCTGGCGCGGCCATGCATGCAACCTTAATTCAGTGTCGATGCCAATCACGTTGGTATTTGCTAAACTTAAACTCAGCCGGAGTACCGGGCCCTAGAGAGAATTACCAGATTTGTCCGTAGCTCGGATAGATTAGGTAGTGGTTGGAAGGAGCAAGTGAGAGAGGATGTCCGCCTCAGGACGAGGATTACCGAGAATCCTTTAATAATATTATGAGATTATCTTGTTTGGTAAAATAATCAGTAATCTAAACTAGAAATCTAATATTGCCTTGGAATCAGATAAAAAATGAATTTTTAATGTTGGAATTATAAATTGTAAAATTCCAAATTTTAAATTTATAAATGTTAACCTTCAAGGTTTGAAATTTCAAATCCTGCAATATAAATTTGTGGGCTCGTTGGTTCGAGTTATTGTTTGAATGAACTATTATAAAGATTATTTTTGTAGTTTCTTAGATCACTGTAAACGTTGGAATCTTAGATCACTGGTAATGTGCTTACTGGTAATTAGATTGAGGGGAATGTGATGTTATGCATACCAAGCACACCCTTAAAGGAATATTCCTGTGAGATTCGGGATGATATCGTCCGAAGAAAAATGTCGGAAGAGCTCATCCCAGGTGGGACAGTCTTGTCACGTGACCGCACGTGACATTTTTGGATGGATTCGGTCACCTCCCTTGCACAGCAAAGGCAACTACGGAGCAGTAGAGGTCGATGGCGGTGGCTCGGCCCGGCCGAGGCAGCGGCATAGTGGCGCAAGCGCCAAGCGGGGTGGCGGTGATGGAGGCAAGCATGGCAACCAAATCTGGCTCAATTTGGAAGAACCGAAGCACATAAGAATGTCGGCACCAAGCGTGGTTGGGAGGTTGCCGCACGAGGCGAGGGTAGCCGAGGTCGTCTCGGCGGGGAGGGCCATGGAGGAGCGAGTCGTCGAGCACCACCGAGGGGAACTCGATCTGGATCTTGACAAAACAGTGGAAAGAAGAAGGAAGGAACGATCGACCGGAATAAAATAAAAAAAAGGAGGGGGAAAAAGAAAAAGGAAGAAAAGAATAAAGAGGTAGTATCATTTTTCTGCGATTACAGGGAAGACACACACGCACATCTACCGCCACGCACGCACACGCGAGTGCGCCCTTTTAGTATATTTGAACCCTGATGGGTAGAGTCATACATCCACAACTCTACCACCCACCAAGGGGTGGTTTCCAAAGAGGGAGTATTCTCACTACCTTTGGAGAGAAGGTTATCTGAACCAATCCCATCATAGCCTATTCCTCCAACATAACATCGGCTAGGACCGTTTTCTGTACTTTGTGTTACTCTATCAGGTTTTTGTGAATTTGAATGCAGAAAAGGTTGGCTTTCATGAAACTATGGAATTTTCTATGCAATTGCCCGCTAGGTATCGCAACATATTGTATTTGTTATATAACTCTATTATCTTTCAAAAATATAGTTGTATTTCTTCTATAATTATAATAGTTGTAATATCTATACATGATTAATCTACACCATTATAATCTAGCCACACTAAAATAAGTGGTACATATATTCTTTTTCTCTCGATTAATAAGAGAATTTCTATGATTTTTTTTTTGCGTTTTTCTGATTTAAGGATTATTTTGAGAATTTCTAATTTAGACCTCATAGCGAAGGATGTACCTTGAATATCATGAGTTGTTTGTAGATATATAGATGGAATGCATTACTTCTTTGTGTTGTTGTCGATAATTTAGTGTGAAAAGTGTGCTTGCTTGTTTTTAGTGCTTAGCTTTTCCTGATTGATACGAGCAACGCATGAAATGGATTTGCCTAGAAGCTCAATTGTGATTCTGTAGCTTGCTTGCAGTTCCCCTACTCATTTTACTATGGGTACAACTAGTGCCCGGATATACGATGGAAACTTCCTATAAATGCGCTCGGTACAACATTCTGCGAAAATATATGGGACAATTTAATTAAACACCTGCAACAAATTTGCAGTGAGACGCAACATCGATCAGATGGACATACAACAAAAATTCCCCACGAATGCAACAACTCATTACAACAAAAACGATACAACATCTAGCCAATCCACTACAACAGGAATTAAAAAATTCTTGTGCAACAAATCTGGAACCCAACTGGCAACAAAATCTCACTTAAGTAGACCGATCTCGGACGTTTGATTTAGTATGCAACATAAATCATGACATGCAACAATAGATTCATGAGCTTGAAACAAATTGCACTCTGGTCGCAACACAACCTGTCAGCACAACAACCCATCACTAGTCACCACGAACGACGCAACAAAAACAACAAGCTTGTTGCAACAAAAAATGCCCCGATGCAACAAATCAATAATTCTATTGCGACAAAAAAATAACTTGCTAAAAGGTTTGAGAAATATATATTGCAACAAACAAAAAATTTATTGCAACAATTCGAGAGAACGTTTGCAACAAAAAAAAAACCAACCAGAAGAGGTAGCAACAAAAAAATCCAACCAGAGGAGGTAGCAACAAATAAAATCAATTCTCATAACATTCCAGAAATAGTGTTGCAACAAATCAAGAAAAGGCCTGCAAGAAGGCCTACCTAGAGGAGAAGTGTAAAATCAATGGCGAAAATCAAGCTCATCGAAGGGGGAGGAGGCCACCATCATGTTGCCTCATCTTTAGTAGGCACATATCTGACTAACCCAAGGTCAGCGCCTCCGCCTCGTCATCGGTTGCACCACTGGTCCTCCGAAAAGTTCACTAGCCTCATGTCGTCGGCTTGTCATTCATTTTCCTGATTTCTTCGACCGCCGTCCGACGCATTTGCTGCATGCGCTCCCTCTCCTTGCCGGATCCGAGAAAGAAAGGGAGGGAGGGAGGGGGAGGGAGGGAGAGAATGATAGGGACAACGGTGGCTCTAGCATCAAAATTAGTGAGATTGTGAGAGTCTGAGACGAGAGATGAATGGTGGTGTGGGATAGGAGGGATGACTTGGTCAAAGTGGCTCTGTAGTGGGCGAGTGGCCCCGTATGATAGAAAACTAACGTGTCGTACGTCTGTGACCTATCGTTATCCTTCTACTATGCACTCTCCAAGTTTGCCGAGGCTCTAAGCAGAATCCACAATGCCCGCTAAATGCTAACTCATTTGCTTGTCTTTTCTGCTTGTTTATATATTTGAATGTCAAGCTTCTTTAATTACTCCCACTGCAGTAAATCTCAACTATCTATGCAGAATGCAGATTGCTTTGATGGTTTATGATCGGTCGGTATGGCAATACACATGACATTACATAGTAATTACCTTCTTTTGTAGGTACCATCGAGTCCATGCTTTGGTCGACTATGTATTACTGATGCTGCTTAATTTAATTTTCATGGCTTAATTTAGTCCTACAATACGTGATGCAGTACTAAGCATTCTTTTAGTAACATGGGAACACTTTTAACGGATCGATGATTATTGATTCAAAATGAATGAGCCTATATATAAACGTGAGCGGCGCTATGACGGTTTGTTTCGAGATATCTTCGCAGCGTACTAATCGAGAGAATGTTTTGTCTGCATTTTCACTTTCCCTTATGAACTTTTGTTATACTTTGGTATCCCTTCTTATGTGTATGACTCTCGATCGGATCAAAGTTTGTGAGATCTGATACAAGCATGCAGATATCAAGAATAAGGTAGATGAATCTCATAGAAAAACCGAAATATAACGAAGTAACAACGATGAGAGAGAAAGATTTGTGAAACCGGTCGTAAATTCATTAAGCACAATCTCACAAGAGTACAAATGATTGTCGCTCTCTCACAACTCTCTCAAACCTTTTAGAATCATCGGATCCTTGCCTATACAAGAAGAATAACCTAGCCTATAATCTTCTTGTGCACCCTCTACTTTGCATGAATACCTCTTGCCTCGTTTGTTGCTTCTTTTGCTTGGATTCTCTATGGCCAAACCTTATGGTTTATATAGTCCTCCAAAACAAAGTAGGGATCCTAATTTTATTAAGATTTATCTAGGAATTCATGCAACACACCTTTCCAAGTCCTAAAGAATAGGATATGAGTCATCATCTCTCAACAATCTCCACCTTTACTCTTATCGTTGAAGTCATCATGATCTTCTAAGAACTTGCTCTAAGTCGGTCCGCTTTTTTTTTCTCTCTCCCACCTTTGGGAGTGCCCCCATTACAGGGGCTCATACACATAATCACAATGTGTGTGTCGGTGTTCGGGTTGGCTGCTGGGATCTCCATTTGAGAGCTATTTTCTTGATAGTTTAGTTAACCACACCTTACATTCCCACAACCCTCTATGCCATAATTTTGTACCACCTCCGAACTCCATCTACTCGTCGATACCACATGGTTAGTCCCACCACGTCTTCTTTCCTTTAACAGCTCGAATATTCTCCTTTGCGACTGTTAGAGTTTACAATCATCTTTGCAGTTCCGCATGTAGCTGCAGATGATATCACATTGGCATTTGCTCTTCAGTACATGTTCGAACTGCTCGAATGACCCATTTGATTCGACTAGGTTTTTTTATTGAAATTAAATCAGTTGAATAAAAATAATGAAATGATATCTGGAAGGAAAGCTTTTACCTCTTGGTAGAAAATTTTCTATCTTCACACTGGGACAGATCATTATTTATGCCAAATTAACCCTACGTCTACTATCGGAGAGACTTTTCACACCCTAGTAGGCAGTGGCGGACCCGTGATTAAAATGAAGGGGGTGCTCATAGAACCATAGTCTTCTTCTACCTCTAAACCTCACTTTCTCTCTAATGGTCGATGAATGTCGATGTTATAGTGGGTACCGAGGGTTTGGTCAGTGGTAGGAGTGCTGCCGCCCCGACTGCCCCCTGTTGGGTCCTCCTCTGCTAGTAGGAGAAAGCTTTTTTACTCTTAAGGGACATCTTTTTATCTCATCTGCCATTTATTTTGTCTTGAGATTCGCACTATTTTTTTTTGTCTTACTGTATTCTATATTCCCACAGTATACATGCACGGATTAAGGAGACCGGAGAGTCGGAGACATATCGGACAGTGGATACTCTAGGGAACATCCTTTAAGAGTAAAAATTCGCTTCCATGCCTAGTATCACACACACTCACTAATTTATTTCATCTGAGAAAGTCTGCATGCACGAGGAAGCGCTTAGTCTTATTTTCATCGAAATTTTGGCCGGAAGCTCTGGCACGCCCGGGTTACATCAAAGCTCGGTTCCTCAGAAAGTTTAGTCTCAGTCCATGTGACAGTACTGCTTATGAAAGATGCTGCCTGCTTGGCGCTGACCATGCATGCATCAACATTAATTCAGTGGACTCCCGTAGACTTTCGATGCCAATCACATTAGCATTTGCTAAACTTCAACTCAACCAGACCATAGAACGCCAGATTGGCCCCTCGTATATCTACTCTCTCACGCATTGCCCCCATTGGGTCATCGGTCCGTAACTCTATATAAACCTTTCATCGCTGAATTGTTACAGGTTTTCTGAACAAAAGAAATCATCATTACAAGCCAGACCACAAGTAGCAAAATAGTAGCTGGATACCGCATTGTAGACGTAGTTGCTGCATCTAAAACACGTCCGGGTTTGTGAGAACTGAGGACCTCGTGCTGATAATGGTGCCAGTCGCCGTGTACTGGCTCTACTCGGGCATCTACGAGGTGTTCGGGAAGACGGAGGCCATGGAGAAGTACAGGTTGCACTCGCGGAGGGACGAGGAGACCCAGAACTTGGCCTCCAAGAAGGATGTCATCAAGTGCGTGCTGCAGCAACAGGCTCTCCAGGCAGCCATGTCGCTTATCGTGCTAAAGGTCATTTGATTCCATCGAACGTGTGATGCTCATATATAATGCATGAAAGATCTAGTTGGAGGCTTGGAGCTAGCGCATGTTTGTAAATTTGTTACCATATTCAAGTAATGTTCCGGGCTTGTGCATGCGTTTCTTTTTTTCAGCTAAAATTTGTTGAAACTTAATTGGAACTCTTTTTGTCCCCAGTTAGCAGCAACGAAGAAGGCGGTGGCGATGCCAAAACGGACGCTGAGAGCTTCCTCGCCGAGGCGGCCCGGTTCCTGGTCGACATGTTCGTGTTCAACACGTGGCAGTACTTCATGCACCGGTGCATGCATGCCAGCCCGTACCTGTACCGGCTGTTAGAATTAATCTAGTAACAGAGTCGAATTCGAAACGCGTTCAAATTGTGCCATCGTCTCTAGTCGTGAGAGTGTAAGCTAAGTTGAAGCCGAGTCCAACAAGGTCGCTGAGTCTGTCTACGTGCGACGCAAGACGAAGCCGTGTCCGTTTGCGCACAAGTCCGTTCCTTGTGTAGGTGTCACATTTTCAGTTGTACGTGTTGTTCACGGCAAGCCCGGTAGCACGTTTGCTTGTAGCGTGATATTGCAACCGCTGTCCGGGGATGTTGCAACTGTTGTCCTAGGATATTGCAACCGTTGTCCGGGGATGTTGCAACTGTTGTCCGAAAATGTTACAACCATTATCCTAAGATGTTGCAACCGTTGTCCGAGACCTTTGATGACTTCCAACACACCAATCCAATCTATAATCAAAACTAACTAATTACTCTCGATCCACACCATCTGACCAAATAGTGCCTCCCTATATATAGGTATTTTTTTTTCCAAATAATCCATTTTTATTATTAATTACAACATTATACTTGCGATAATATTTTTTACAGAAATATACCCCTGTCGCCAAACCGTTGAGCGACTGGGACACTTGTCGCTCAACGGTTGATCCTAGTGTGCAGCTCACTCATCTAGCCGAGCATGCATTGTGCTCGTTGGGCGACAAGTGTCCAGTCGCTCAACCGTTGAGCGACTGGATCCAGTCATCCAACGGTTCGGCGACATGAGTATATTTTTGTAAAAAAAATATTATCGCAAGTATAATGTTGTAATTAATAATAAAAATGGATTATTGTGAAAAAAAATTCTATATATAGCTCTACATATTTTCGTTAGGTACAGTAGTATACATGGACAAAGCTATGGACATAATGGGCGAGTTGTTGGGCATTCACTGTTGAACAGGTGTCAGCTAAGACAAAGATGAGAGGGCTGGCTAGAGCTGGGCATTGGGTCGTGCCGTGCCGGCCCAGCCCAAGCCCGCCGTGCTTTG
This sequence comes from Ampelocalamus luodianensis, assembly GCA_036346255.1. Classification (NCBI taxonomy): domain Eukaryota; kingdom Viridiplantae; phylum Streptophyta; class Magnoliopsida; order Poales; family Poaceae; genus Ampelocalamus; species Ampelocalamus luodianensis. Next base: position 1,990,687 of record CM070626.1, read on the forward strand.
GGCCGCGTCGTGCCATGCCAGTTCGGCCCAGTCACCCCGCCGTGCCGTGCCGGCCCACCTCACCTCCGACTAGGCCCAGGCACGGCCCAAAGCCCGTCGTGCCGGGGTCGTGCCGTGCCAGCCCAAGCCCAACCCTAAGTAACTATAGCGGCGCGTGGGAAGAGAGGAGTGAGAGGGAGGTGGTTGGAGGAATGGAGGAGAGGCGGCCGGCGGCACGGAGGAGGGAGGCGCGATCGGCGTATGGAGAGGAGGTGGTTGGAGCTGGAGGGGAATCGAGAGAATGTGATTAGGGATTGTGAATTTTGTAGCGAGGCCGGGAGAAGGGGTTGGGGATATGGGGGTTGGGGGAGCTCAAGAGGGATGTTAGGCTAGACCGGGTGGCAGAGGGGGTTATTGGTTGGGCCAGACCGGAATGACAGAGGAGGGTTATGTTGGAGATATGCCCTAGAGGCAATCATATTGATGATGATATTTCATTGTATACATGATTTAATAAATGTTCCTTGAATATTGCCTTTGTGTTGATTAACAAGTATGTGACTTGTTTGTGAAACTCTTTACTTGTATGGTTATTCTAAAGTTGTCCCTAGTCGGAGTTCATGTGAGGACACACGTGAATGATGGATTAGCACATGTATCGGTTGATGACCATGTTTCACAGGTCATAGACATGGAGATGTCAAACCAATAATGTGGACACATGTTTAGAACATGGGGTTGGACCGACCCAACATGAGACATAGTAATTATTCTTATGGTTCTCTCTACACAATGTGTACGCCTTGTCCTTAGACACAGAAATTGTCGTATGTACTTGAGATGTGAATCGACCTACTTAGGGGCTATCAAACGCTACTCAATGCATGGTAGTTATAAAGGTAGCTTCGGGTTTGTCATGAAGCATCTTTGCGAGGCATGGTCGGTCGAGATGGGATTTGCCCTCTCTACAGAGAGATATCTCTGGGCCTCAGTGATCGGATCGAGAAATGCATGGCCATGCTACTTAAGGTTAAGAGTTAACCTAGTAAGGGATTCGGATCACGAGGATCGAGAAAGAGTGGTCACTTGGAGCTCATTGAATATCGTGAGGCAAAGGGATTGGCATGTACATAACGTTGTGATGGTTCGTCCGATATGATCTTTACGTATGTTTAGGAGTTGGCACGTCTTGCTAGAGGCGCTACCAACTATTGACCAAGTATGTGTACTCGCGTCATGTCTAAACATATGTGAACCATAGGTCACACACTTAAAGTGAAGCCTAATTCGGATTGGATCCGAATTAGGTAGGCATTGAGTCCTAATGGGCCTCTATTCGTAGAAGCCCATTATAAGGGCGTCTATAAAAGGAGAGCGGTGGCTGGTTGAGGTTGAGTTTTTCGTGACATCCTCAAACCACGGCGCCACCCTCCCACGCCCTAGTCGCTCGCGCGGATCTAGTAGTCCGGCGTGCGTCGCTTCCTCCGTGCGTGTGGATACCTTTGGGCGCTGCATCGTGGCGTTGGGACGAACCGCAAGAAAGGAGGCTGCGTGGGGCCGCGGCGAGGGCGAGTAGTGCGACTACTCGCCCGACGTCTTGCATCAGCGAGTGCGACTACACTTGCCCGACGTCTTGCATCAACTTCCGCTTTGCGGCGTCTAGTGGTAAGACCGTGATCTATAAGCTGCGGTGATCTTGGTTTACGGGTAGAATTTTTAATTTGCGCTAGTGTAGCCTACCCGTTTCCCAACGATGGTATCAGAGCGGTTCTTTGTCATGTTATAGGTTGGGTGATTTGCATATGGCGATATGTAAATCGGTATGATCGATGTGATCGATTGTATAGTTACGTAATGGATTGATCTGGTTTCGTGATCATGCTGCTAAGGTCGTGAAACAACATACCCCTACCGGTCGGATTCGCCATCGGGGTAGAGCGGTGACACGTAAAACGATTGCGGAATGCGAAGATCAATATGATTGATCGAATCGGAACCTAGATTAATAATCGATGTCCGTTATCATCTTTGCTAAGGTCGTGAAACAACATACCCCTACCGGTCGGATTCGCCATCGGGTGAAGCGGTGACACGTAAAACCGGTTGCGGCATGCGAAGATCGATACAAATTGGTCGAATCGGAGCGATGAGTCGATTTGTGGTAAATATGATTTGCCGATCAAAATCCTATGTAAAAATACGCGGTAGCGCGCCGAACGATGAAACCCCTCGACCCCTATCCGGTAGATTGCGATTCTATGCATAAACTTGTTTTTGCGGGATGTATGTGACCGTATGGCCTAATGTGTATGTGATGCATGTTTGTAATATTTGCATGACTGCGTGTAGTGGATGCGGCAACACGGTGGAGCCATTGTGTTGCCAAAGTATTGTATTAACGGCTGCGTGCCGACTTGTGATGATTCCTAGTATCCATGTATTTTATTACTAGTTTGTTATGAGTAATAGCTTATAGTAGTACTCGGAGGACACATCACTTGGAGGATGGCACACATGAACCATGGAGATGGAGATCATCATGGTGGATGATTCTATGGCGATGGAGATCACCATGAGAAAATGGGCCATCTTGAGTCACAAGCTGTGTGAATGTTATTCCTATTGTTTTACTCCTATGCATGTTTGAATGGTAGAAGTATAGCGATCCCTCACAAAATGTTAAGTTAAACATATGCCCTCCCAATTAAACTTTGCACCATCCCATGTCTTGTAAATTGATGGTGGGTCTATAAAATTAGGGCACCATCAACTTTCCTTGACTAGATGGGTTTTGTATCGGATACTTACATGCATAAGGATTGGTGAACTTAACAAGGTTATCATAAAGGTTATGGGCCTTGGGGCATAAAGGTTGGCGCGGGGCATAGAGATGTCACCCAACAACAAGAGTCATATAGAGATATGATTAGCAAGGTGTTGCTTACGAAGTACCTTGTCTCCTAGCGGTGATGCAAAAGCTCACTAGTAGACTCGTTAATTGCGGATCTTGAATCGCTAAGAATCAACGAGAGGATGTTGATTTTAGTGGGAGTACATTCTATTAAATTTGTTTAATACTGTTTACTCTTTCATGGTTTTATTTGTCTTAGTATTTTGCATTTCCTATTGTAGATCAATGGCATCTAGCAACCACGCACACCCTTTTGCTGCGATCGATTCTTGAAAGAGAAATTAAATGGAACAAACTATTGATTTGGGTCCGTAACTTTGAAATTGTTCTCGGGCGGATAAAAGGAAAACGTTCGGACACCCCAATCCCGAAGAACACGCAAATAATGCGTCTGCTGCTTTGTTAAAAATGCCTACAAGAAAGCATGTGATGACTCTCTTGAGATTAGTTGTCTTATGCTTGCATGCATGGAACGACCTTCAAAAGCGGTTTGAGGATCGGGAGCGTATGATATGATCATAGCGCTTAGGACATGTTCCGACACGGGCGGGGTGAGCGGTTCAATGTCTCTAAGGCTTTTACGGAATGCAAGTTAAGAAGGTGCACCCGTAGGCCCACATGTGATCAAAATGGTTGGTTCTGATCGGACTTTGGATAAACTTGGTTTTCCAATTGGCCAGAGTTGGCAAGCGATTTCATTTTAGCGTCTCTTCCACCTAGCTATGGGCATTTCATTTGAACTACCATATGCATGGGGCGGATAAGGGCCTTAATGAGCTTTGTGGGATGCTCAAAGCAGAGAGAATGACATTAAGAAGTGTGCGGGGCCTAGCCATGTGATGGTGTGCGAGAACAAGTCTAGCTTCAAGAAAAAGGGTAAGCCATGGCCAAAGAATAAGGGTAAGGTTAAAGATATGATCTGAAGCCAACGCCTAAGCCTAATCTTTGGACACAGGTGAGACAGTATGCTTCTATTGTAAAGCGCCCTTTGGAAGAGAAGCGCAAGAAGTACATGGATTAGATGAATGCAAGAAGAAATTTGAAGTAAGACTTCCACCATGGTACACTTGTCATAAATGTTTTAGACATTTTCTCATGATTCTCCTATTAACTCTTGGGTATTTGATACCGGATCAGTTGCTCACATTTGCAACTCGATGCAGGGGCTAATAAGAAGTAGAGGAGTCGCAAGAGGTGAAGTTGATTTTCGCGTCGGGAATAAAGCAAGGGTTGCTGCGTTGACCGTCGGCACCATGCAACCAGCTTCCTTCAAGATTTATTATGGAATTGAATAATTGTTATTATGTTCCTAGTATGAGTCGAAACATTTTATCCCCCTCATGTTTGATGAGAGATGGTTATTCATTTGCAAGTAAAGACAATGGTTGTTTGATCTCTAAAAATGGAATGTTTATGGCTTTTGCGCCCATTGTGAATGGGTTATTTATTTTAAATCTTGATGATGCGCCTATCTTTAACATAAATGCTAAAAGACTTCGACCTAATGATTTGAATCCCACCTACGTTTGGCATTGTCGTTTGGGTCACATAAGTGAAAAGCGCATGAAGAAGCTCCATCTTGATGGTCTTCTAACCGTTTGATTTTGAATCATACGAGACATGTGAAGCTTGTTTGCTTGGTAAGATGACCAAATCACCTTTCAAAGGTTCTTTTGAGAGGCGTCGGACTTGTTGGAAATCATACATCTTGATGTATGTGGACCAATGAGCACATTGCTAGAGGTGGATTTCATTACTTCATAACTTTCAGCGATGATTTTAGTAGATATGGCTATGTCTACTTAATGAAGCATAAGTGCGAAACTTTTGAAAAGTTCAAAGAGTTCGAATGAGGTTGAAAATCAACGTGCCAAGAAAATTAAGGCTCTGCGATCGATCGTGGTGGCGAGTATTTGAGTCATGAATTTAGCAATCATCGAAGAGTTGCGGAATTGTTCCTGCTAACACCGCCGAACGCCTCAAAGCGGGGTATCGGCGGCGTGTCGGACCTTGTTGGACATGGTTCGATCGATGATGAGCGATCAGTTACCATTATCCTTTTGGGGTTACGCTCTAGAAAGCAGCAGCTTTCACACTTAATAAGTACCGTCTAAATCCGTAGTTAAGACACCATATGAGATATGGGTGGGAAGAGTCACGGTTTGTCTTTTCTAAAGATTTGGGGATGTGAGGCGTTTGTCAGCGACTCTGATCGGACAAGCTCACACCCAAGTCGGATAAATGCATTTTCGTGGGATATCAGAAGAAACCTTTGGATATTACTTCTACAACCGACTAGAGGGCAAAGTGTTTGTCGCTCAGTGGTGTTTTCTAGAAAGAGTTTCTCAACAGAGAGACAAGTGGAAGAGCAGTGCGGCTTGAAGAAGTTCAAGATGAACCAATCGGGAAGACTCGACGAATGATGCCCATGTGGCGAGAACAAGTTGAGAACCCATGGCAAAGGAAGCACCACCACCACGAAGGTCGGAAGGCTCGCAATGCGCGAGATATATTATTGTTAGACAATGATGAGCCTCGACCTATGCGGAAGCAATGATGGACCAGACTACGAGAAATGGCATAGTGCCATGAGATCGAGATAGCATCCATGGGAGACAATCAAGTTTGGAATTTGGTTGACCACTTTGATGGTGTTAAAACCATAGAGTGCAAATGGATCTATAAAGGAAGGTTGATATGGATGGAAATGTTCATATCCATAAAGCTCGACTTGTCGCAAAGGTTTCGGCAAGTTCAAGGAGTTGACTACGATGAGACTTTCTCACTGTAGCGATGCTTAAATCAATACGGATCATTCTAGCTATTCTGCATATTTCGACTATGAGATATGGCGGATGGATGTCAAAGCGGCTTTCCTTAATGGAAATTTAACCGAGGGCGTGTATATGATACAACCGAGGTTTTGTCGATCAAACAATGCTAGAAAAGTATGCAAACTTCAAAAATCCATTTATGGATTGAAGCAAGCATCTCGGAGTTGGAACATTCGTTTTGATGAAGTGGTCAAAGGGTTTGACTTCATCAAAAGCGAAGAAGAATCTTGTGTTTACAAGAAGACAAGTGGGAGCTCACTCGTATTTCTAATCTTATATGTAGATGACATATTCTTGATTGGAAATGATATTCCTATGCTCGAGTCCGTTAAGACCTCATGAAAAATAGTTTCTCAATGAAGGACTTAGGGAAGCGGCATATATTTTAGGTATTAAGATCTATAGAGATAGATCAAAAGGCTAATAGGATTAAGCAGTACTTACATTGACAAAGTGTTGAAACGGTTCAACATGGAGGAGGCAAAGAAAGGGTTCTTGCCCATGTCTCATGGCATAAATCTTGGCAAGACTCGGTGTCCTTCGACAAGCGATGGCGAGATCGCATGAGTAAGATTCCATATGCTTGGCCATTGGATCTATCATGTATGCTATGATGTGTACTCGCCAGATGTTTCCTATGCTCTAAGTGTTCTGGCGGATACGGTGATCGGTGAGAGTCCTTTGGGCAGCGATTAAAAACATCCTCAAGTATTTGAGAAGAACTAAGGATGTGTTCCTAGTCTACGGAGGTGAGGAAGAGCTCGTTGTAAATGGTTACACCGATGCAAGCTTCCAAACCGACAAAGATGATTACAAATCGCAATCGGGTTTTGTGTTCCTTTTGAGCGGTGGTGCGGTAAGTTGGAAGAGTTCCAAGCGGAGATTGCGACTCTACAACGGAGGCGAGTACATTGCGGCCACAGGCGGCAAAGGAAGGTGTTTGGATAAGGAAGTTCATAAGCCGAACTAGGTGTGGTTCCTAGTGCGTGCGATCCTGCGGATCTTTCTTTGTGATAACGGTGGGGCCATTGCGCAAGCCAAGGGCGAGGAATCACCAAAAGAACAAACACATCTGCGGCGGTTTCATCTCATTCGAGAGATCCTTAATCGAGGAGATTTAAAGATATGCAAAATACACACAGTTTGAATATTTGAGATCCTTTGTGAAGCCTCTCCCACGGCCTAAGCATGAGGCGCACACAAGAGCTATGGGTATTAGATATCTTCTAGATTGACTCTAGTGCAAGTGGGAGCTGTTGGAGATATGCCTAGAGGCAATCATATTGATGATGATATTTCATTGTATCCATGATTTAATAAATGTTCCTTGAATATTGCCTTTGTGTTGATTAACAAGTATGTGACTTGTTTGTGAAACTCTTTACTTGTATGGTTATTCTAAAGTTGTCCCTAGTCGGAGTTCATGTGAGGACACACGTGAATGATGGATTAGCACATGTATCGGTTGATGACCATGTTTCACGGTCATAGACATGGAGATGTCAAACCAATAATGTGGACACATGTTTAGAACATGGGGTTGGACCGACCCAACATGAGACATAGTAATTATTCTTATGGTTCTCTCTACACAATGTATACGCCTTGTCCTTAGACACAGAAATTGTCGTATGTACTTGAGATGTGAATCGACCTACTTAGGGGCTATCAAACGCTACTCAAATGGCGGGTAGTTATAAAGGTAGCTTTGGGTTTGTCATGAAGCATCTTTGCGAGGCATGGTCGATCGAGATGGGATTTGCCCCTCTCTACGAGAGAGATATCTCTGGGCCTCGAGTGATCGGATCCGAAATGCATGGCCATGCTACTTAAGGTTAAGAGTTAACCTAGTAAGGGATTCGGATCACGGGATCGAGAAAGAGTGGTCGACTTGGGCTCATTGAATATCGTGAGGCAAAGGGATTGGCATGTACATAACGTTGTGATGGTTCGTCCGATATGATCTTTACGTATGTTTAGGAGTTGTACGTCTTGCTAGAGGCGCTACCAACTATTGACCAAGTATGTGTACTCGCGTCATGTCTAAACATATGTGAACCATAGGTCACACACTTAAGAAGTGAAGCCTAATTCGGATTGGATCCAATTAGGCGGGCATTGAGTCCTAATGGGCCTCTATTCGTAGAAGCCCATTATAAGGGCGTCTATAAAGAGAGCGGCGGCGCTGGTTGAGGTTGAGTTTTCGTGACATCCTCAAACCACGGCGCCACCCTCCCACGCCCTAGTCGCTCGCGCGGATCTAGTAGTCCGGCGTGCGTCGCTTCCTCCGTCACGTGTGGATACCTTTGGGCGCGCATCGTGGCGTTGGGACGAACCGCAAGAAAGGAGGCATGCGTGGGGCGCGCGGCGAGGGCGAGGAAGTAGTGCGACTAGTGCGCCCGACGTCTTGCATCAGCGATGCGACTACACTGCCCGACGTCTTGCATCAACTTCCGCACTGCGCGTCTAGTGGTAAGACCGTGATCTATAAGCTGCAGTGATCTTGGTTTACGGGTAGAATTTTTAATTTGCGCTAGTGTAGCCTACCCGTTTCCCAACAGGTTATTGGTTGCACCAGGCCGAGATGGGGGAGTGATTAAGCCAGGCTGAGAGAGGGAGGGATTGGGCTAGAACGGGAAGGTTGGGCCTATTTCGTGCCGTGCCGGCCCAAACACAGCCCAACTGATCGTGTCGTGCCGTGCCGCCGAACGGGCCGCATTCTCAGGCCCAGCCCGGCCCGTAGTTCGTGCCGTGTCGTGTTTAGACCGTGCCGTGCCGCCCGTGTTTTGGACCGACCCGAAAAAGCACGGCCCAAATCCCAGCTCTAGGGCTGGCCACTACAAGCTACTGGCCGAATACATAGTGAGAGAGGGACAGCGACAACTCAAGGCTGCACTGCTAAAGCATCCTCAAGGCCGCAATTAGTGGCCTGCTTATCGATGATGCATTTGGGCGTACGGGTGGGAACAATTAGTGGCCTGCTTATCGATGATGCATCTGGGCGTACGGGTGGGAGCTCCCCACGTCGTCCGCTACTAGTGTCTCCCTATCGACATCTGGTAAGATTGTTGTCACTCATTTGGACCGAATTGATTATACAGTCCTAATTGGAAACTTGGGAGAGAGAGCACATCATCAAATTAAGTAGTACTAGTAGACTGTACAGTTGTAACTGTAATAACATGTTGTCTCACACGGATCAGGATCCTCTGCAAAAGATAAAATGCAGGGTATCTATAGCGTACGGTATTAGGATGCGATCTCTACCGTTTGATCAAAAATCAAAGGTTCAGACCAAGTGCATTTTTGCTACAGTGGTTTCTGCCACAGCAAATCACTACAGTAAATATCTTGTTGTTTCCTCCGCAAAAGAGAAATTACAGAGGATCTATAGCACATTACATTAGGATGTGATCTTCACCGTCCGATCAAAAATCAAAGGTCCAGGGAAAGTGTATTTTTGCTACAGTGGTTTCTGCTACAATAAACATCTTGTTGTTTCTATAGTGCTTGCTATAGTGCTACATCAGAGTTCGGTTCATTCTCTTAGAAAACACTGTTTATATGGTGTAATGCAGAGAATCCGGATCCGTCTCACACTCGCACTAATTGTAGTCCTTGATAAGGCCCCGAGGAAGCTTAAGGTTTCATGGAGAGCTTGGCTAAGCTTCTATTCCCTCTGTTTATACTTTACACATGTTTTATTCTTTTCAATTTTCACCATGTTCAACGCACAACGCTGACCATTAACTTTTATAGTTGTGTGTTAAAAAGGTCAATTTTTTTTCTAATATCATTTAAGCACTTTTGCTCGAAAATTTTCCGGACTAGTTGCCGTAGTAGAAAAGTTTGACACTACTAAGCTTAAAAAATTAACTACTACATCCCACATCTCCTTAATTGAAAGTCTCGTCAACCCTCACTGCACAGTACAGGCAATTTTTTTTTGAAAGGAACAGTTCTGACACTTTGTTAACTTGGTCTACCTCTATATACACGTTGATCGATCACCGAATCGTTAGAGCGCAGGAAGCAAGGTAGCCAGAGACACTGGTACTAGTAGTAAGAAGTCGTATACATTTCAGTCGCCGTCTCAAGATGGAGTTTCAGCTGGGAGCCGAGGAGCTGGTGCTATTGCTGGCGCCGGCCGTCGCGTACTGGCTCTACTCGGGCGTCTACGTGGTGTTCGGCAGGACGGAGGCTGCGGCTAAGTACAGGCTGCACTCGAGGAAGGAGGAGGAGACCAGAACCTGGTCTCCAAGAAAGACGTCGTCAAGGGCGTGCTGCTGCAGCATGCTCTCCAGGCTGCCATCTCGTTCGTCGTGCTCAAGGTCTACCCGTTGATATTTGATTCCAACGTCCACTTAAAAATTAAAATGCATTTCTGCTTGCACTATATTCTTTTACCATGACTTGGTAACGTTGCACTTTCAATCCAAAACTAACACGTGATATAACGTACTGCATTATTTTCTATGGATAATATGATGTTCTATTTGAAGCCCTGCACCACTTTCACTAGTAGCATTTAGCACAGCACTACAACACGCTGCAGTAACTTGAATGAGAAAAATCTTGCGATAGTTAACATATTATTATTGCACTGATGTTCTACAGGTGTTACTTCTTACTGCAAAACTGTTGTGGCACCTTCTTAAGATTAGTTAGCTAGTTTTATGCGCAAACTTGATATTCTTCTTAGATGTCCCAGGATTTCAGATTCAGCCGGTTGTCCAATAATAACTGAACCAAAACAGCGCAAAATAATACTCCATGCCGAAATATATTTTTTTCCCGGATGAGTAACTAAGGAGGACAAGATCGAGTTCAGTTATTGCCTGACAGTAGACGGTACATGGTATAAACGGTGGTATTCATGTAGTCAATCCAAACAGGGAGACAAACTATTTCCAGCTCGTGGTATGGATATGGACTTAAACTTTACAGTTTACGCGTAGCATGTACGTGGCGTTGATCAAAGATACTAGTCGATACTGACAGTTTAAGGGCATTCACAATTAACTTTACAGTTTACACTCGTTCTGTTAATGTTTAAGGCGTTGCTCTGCTCTGTAATGTCAGCAGCTAACATGGTGCCTTGGAGAGTCGGAGTTGCATGAGTAAAAAGACGTCTGTCTCATGAAGAAGATTCTAAATTTGACGCTGGCGAGGCAAATGTCCCGTGTAAATAGGATAGAACCTAGTACAGTACAATAAGCTCGAGGATCCCGGCTTTTCTGACTGATACAGTTGTATCGATGCGTTACAGCATCGTGCTCATTTATGAGGTCGCCTTCAGCACTCACCTAGCACTAATAAACTGCAGTTTGGTCGAGATGTACTACTAGTAGTAATTGACAAGCTCATCTATATGGTCGATTTAGACAGGCAACTAACCAGTATCAATTCTTGTCAAAGAGAGACGAACTCTCTCGAACTGTCGGTTCAGATAATTTGCTAATCAAATTGCATTCAGATGTTTCACTCTCCTTACTTGAATTCAGTTGTGATTCAGACACTGACATAAACGAATTCTGAATCCTGCACTCAAGTCTGTCGAACTCTTGGTGTACATCCACAGTTAACAGCAGGCGAAGACGGCAGCGACGTCGAAACTGGCGCAGGCTACTCCGGCTCGAGCCGCCTCTCCTCCTCCGTCGTGGGGGCCGCCCGGTTCGTGGTCGCCATGTTCGTGTTCGACACGTGGCAGTACACCATGCACCGGTGCATGCACTCGAGCGGCTACCTGTACCGGCGCTTCCACTCGTGGCACCACCTCGTCGCGGCGCCCTACGCGTTCGCGGCGCAGTACAGCCACCCCGTCGACGGGCTGCTCACGGAGACGCTCGCGGGCGCCGCCGCGTTCCTGCTCTCCGGGATGTCGCCGCGCGCCTCGCCGCCTTCTTCGTGTTCGCCACCGTCAAGGGCGTCGACGACCACTGCGGGCTCATGGCGCCGTGGAACCCGTTCTACGCGGCGTTCCGCAACAACACAGTGTACCACGACGTGCACCACCAGCTCGCCGGCGGCAAGTTCAACTTCTCGCAGCCCTTCTTCGTCTTGTGGGACAGGCTGCTCGGCACGTACGCCCCGTACACCGTGCAGGAGAGGAAGGGTGGTGGGTTTGAGGTCAGGATCGTCAAAGACCAAATGTCCTAATGTAGTTGCCAGTTTCTGTATGTCATATATATATGCTCTTCTTTCTAAACAAAGTGTTGTAACCAGGGATAAAAAAACGAGAACCGGACAATTTCCGCTCAAGGGTTCTCATCCGGTTATCGGCGGTAACGGAAATCCTAGAAAAAAACCGGCTGTATTTCGTCAAATGGAATTTGAATTCAGGATGAAACCGCTAGGATCTTGAATTTGAATTTGAAGGATTCCGACCGGGATTTCCCTGGGTGTAACAGAGCTAACTCTGTAATATACATTTAGCGTAGGCAGGGCCATACCTGAGAATTTGGGGTCAGTGCTAAACTGAAAATTAGACATCACACTTTAGAAAGGTCCATTAAATAGAAAAAAATCATTTAGAATTAGACCCTAACATTTAGCTCTTTGGTTCCCTTTTTTGTCTTATGCTTTTCACAATAAGATTCTTTTGAGTTTCCTGATTCCCAGAAGGAATGGATGGAACAACATCGAGATGCACAAATATAAAAAAGAACAACGATATTAAGTCTTAAAAATTCAGTAACAAAACTGAAGTTCTAGACTCCTAATTCAGCAGTGCCGAGTGGCTCCTATAGTCCACGATATAGCATCAAAGGCCCGCCGGCAACCAAGCAGTGTAGCACAAGAGCCCAATAGATGAAGATCAGGAGAATGAGGCGAGCATGGATTAATTGTTTGAGTTCACATGAAACACCACAATATATGTATATGAGAATGGAGTAGATTGATTCATCACCATCATCGAATTATTTTAGGAAAATCATGAGTTAGTTAGGAGGAGAAGAATTAGGAGAGGAGAGGCTGATTTTCACTGGCAAATAAGAGATAGGGATGACAGTGTGAAAACAAAGGGATAATGAAGAGAGCAATAAAGAGGCTTGTTTCTTACAATAAGAAGGCAATAATAATACTTTATTAACTCTTTTATCTCACACAGGATTAACTATAGTAGTAATAGTATTTTTCTTGTGATATTAACAAGTAGCAGTTGAAGATTAAATCAAAATTAGCCCCCCTAACTTTTGGATTGCCTGTGCAGTTGAGCACTTTGCTCCAGGGCCTGTGCAATTGAGCACACTTTACTCCAACCTTTGGTAAGCGTAGGTGCAAGAGTTATGTAAAAGTTGAGAACTGTGTAGTATTCTACAGCAGGTTTGCTACTATCTTTTACCTCTAAGAACTTCCACGGATGACATTTATCTTGTACCGCTCATTCTTGAAATATCTAGGCAAATGTTAGTTCTGAATTCTGATTAACTAAGTTCAGGATACATAACAAGAAATCTTTCCAAACACAAGGCAAAAACTTAGCTGTATCTAGCATTTTGCATACAACGAGCAGGAAGCGCGATACTACCAGCATATATTCATATTCCAGAAACCAGGTCACTGTATATATTTTAATTCTATATTTTAATAGAAAGAAAATATCGCAAATGACTAATTATGCATAAATCAATACTAACAATGAGACAACTTATTGTACTTCTCAATAGTACCATTAGACCTTAGTTTATTTTAAAGACCCACTTATATCCTCAGGTTTACACCCAATATAACCATCGGTGATCTCCCAAGTCCCATTAGCTATGATAGAGTCCATCTAACTACAATTTGCTTCTTTCCGATACTCGAGTATCGAAGATGTATAAACCTCTAAAAGAGTCTTTGGCACATCATCCACGGTATAGTACAATAAAGTCACCACTAAAGGTTTTCTTAATTCTTTGTGTCTTGCTCTGCGAGGAGCCTGCGACTAGATTGTTATCCTCATGAGAGATATCACATATTGGTTCAGAAATGGTGGGAAGTTCAGAAGTTTGATTATTCTCACTTTCAATATTTTCAGTTTGAACATTCTCGGTTCGTGAAGTATTGCCTGCAGTTCTCATAAAAAAATAATCCTCAATGAATGAAGCATATCTAGACTCCATTATTGTGTTAGCAATAATCTCAGGAGTTTCTTATTTAACTACTAAAAATCTATAGGCCGTGCTATTATGAGTATATCCTAGAAAAATACAATCGATTGTTTTGGGTCCAAGCTTTCTCTTTTTTTCTACAATGGTATATTAACCTTTGTCAAACACCCCCCAAGTTCGCAGAAAATTGACATTAGGTTTTCTCCCCTTCCATCCCTCATATAGAGTAATCTCACTCTTTTTAGCGATTACTCTATTTTGGACGAATGTTGCTGTCAATATAGCTTCCCCCCACCATGCTTAGGCATACCAGCACTTTCTAACATGGCATTAACCAAGTCTGTTAGTATCCAGTTTTTTCTCTCAGCTACCCCATTTGATTGGGGTGAATATGGCGGTGTAAATTCATAGACTATTTCATGCTCAGAACAGAATTGTAAAAATTTATTAGAGATGTACTCTCCTCCATGATCAGACCTCGGTCTTTTTATTTTCTTCTCTAGATGGTTCTTAACCTTAGCCTTATAAGTCTTAAAATAGTTTAAAGTTACATCCTTAGTTTTTAGCAAATACACATAGCAGTAGCGTGTTGCATCATCAATAAAAGTTTTAAAAAAAATCTTTTGCCTCCTTTTACCAATAATTCGTTCATTTTACACAAATCTGAATGAACAAGATCTAATAGTGCCAAATTCTTTTTGTCCTCTAATCCCTTAAAGGGTTTGCAAGGTTACTTTGCTTGCACACATGACTGACACTTTGATCCTTTGATAATTTCATATTTTAGAATTAAATCTAATATAGACATTCTAGCAATACTATCGAAACCAATATGATAGAAATGAGAATACCAAATATTTGTCTCACATTTATTTAAACCAGTTGTGACATTCATATTATAACAAGACTATAAAGTACTTAGCGAAACAAGTCTCGCTCTCATAGCCTTTACCAACAAAATTCTCGAACTTAGACATTACAATTTTATTTAACTCAAAGACTAGCTTATAACCGTCACATAGGACAGAATAACTAATGAGGTTCTTGTTTATTGTAGGAGTATGTTGCACATTCTTCAAGTGGACAATCTTCCCTGAAGTAAGCTTCAGATCCACCGTGCCAACACCAAAAACAGAAGCATGTGACTCGTTTCCCATTAGAACGGAAGAAGCTCCTGTTGCCTGGTAAGAACATTAGCACCAGTATCAGCCTACCAATCAGTGGATTGACAAGCTGAAAAAACAACAAGAGAATTACCATACCCTTCTAAAGTCGAGGCCTCACCTATGATCACGTTGATAGCCTTCTTCTTTGGCTATTCGCCATCTCTGCTATTGCAGAAGCGGCAGTCCTTCACCATATGACCATCTTTTCCTCACACAAAGTAGGTGATATCTCTCAAATCTTTTTTCTTAGTTTTCTTCTTCTTAAATCTAGTTGTTTTGTTGGTTTGTTGGATTTGTACTTCTTTGCATGCAGACTTTTCTCTATAAAATTTGCATTGTTCTAACTAGAAATGCTGGGTGCATCTTTTGCTCTTACTTTTTCTTCCACATCAAAGGTAGCAATGAGATCTTCAACATAAATCTCTACCCTTTTGTGTTTCAAGCTAATGGCAAAATCCCATAAAAAAACAGAAAGTTTGGCAACAATGCCCGCAGCCACAAACTTAGGAGGCAACACACAGCCCAGGTGCACAATCTCACCAACCAATAGCTGGAAATCATGAGCTTGTCCAACTATGGACTTAGTCTCATTCATGCTAAATTTGAAGAATTGCTCAGACATGTAGATCCAGCGACCTGTCTCTAACTCCGTATATTTGTGCTCTAGTGCATCTCATAACTCTGTGGTGGACTTATAGTCTATATACATGTGGCAGAGCTGATTTGCCAGAATGGTCAGAATGAAGCCAAGAGCAGTGTTGTTCGCATTATCAGTGCATAAAGCGGTCAATCGTAAATGGATCTGCGGTGGATTACCCACCACGACCCCAAAGACATGAGCGAACTTGGCTCTAGTGCGCCATTCTGAAAATTCGACTAGAAAACCTCTCGATTCCATATCATCAGAAGCACCAACCATTGTTGTATTGCAACAAAGTCGACAATAAGGTTTCTAGAATGTTGGAAATGAGGGCAATATTTTAATTTTAGATTTTAATAGAAGGCAAATATCGCAAATGACTAATGATGTATAAATCAGTACTAACAGCATGCAACTCATTATACTTCGCAATATATGTAAAAACAGAATATAAATAAGTCAATCAGTCACACGAAAGACTTACTGATAGATCCAATGAAAAGCGAGAAACAACACGAGGCGTGATACGAGACTTGATGCGATGCGAAACATAGATGAATCGTAAAGCGGCGATCGTGCGGTGTGCGCTGCCCAAAAACCTTATTGTCACCCCCCTGTAGGTCTTCACGGCAGCAACGGTTTGGAGATACCACTCCCTTTCTTCACGATTGCGCGAGAAGAAGATTCGACGAGGTTCAGACAACGCAATACAACAACACAGGTTTGCGGAAGAAAGAAAAGAAGAAATGGAGGCAACGGTTCTTCGCACTATGCTCTAGACGTCTCCAGACATAGATATAGAGATACAAACTGTGAACTGACCTGATTAAACAATTATTTATTCACTGACAAATTTAACCGGTCATTTATCCACTAGTAACTGCCTATCATCATCACCTAGTAAAACCTTAAATTCAAACATTTGATTTTCGTTCAAACAGAGAAAGAGAGAGAGAGAGAGATGCATAGTTCAGCAAAAATAAGGTGGACTTGGTCTGCTAAGTGACGCGCTACGTCACGGTCACAAGTCACATGATTTTCCACCAGAAAATAAGCGAATACGCGCGCGCGTGTGTTTAGCCAAAGCCCTCCTCGTGTCACCTTCATCCATATGTCACATGTTTCAAAGAGTGACAAGAACTCCACCTTATATATTAGTCACCCCTATCTTACCTTAATAATATGGTACTAAACTATACATACTTTAGAATTATAGAAAATATGCCTCACTTATATGGGCAAATTTCCAACCGTCACAGCAACATGTTGGCTCTGGCACAGATTTAAATCCAGCTGCGGACTGATGATTATGAGGAACCTACTGATCTCTGTACAAAAATTTAAAGAAAAGGGGTACATATTTTTCTTGTCAGATGGCTATATAGCATTGTAAACTATCACACTACACGCTAGACGATACCGGGTTGGTCAAGATGATCGCTGCAGTTTGTCGACGGAACTGCAGAAAGCTCAAGCTTCCCTGTCCACTCCTCCCCTGGTTTCAGTGTGATTGATCTCTCCGCTGCAGCCGCATCAGCACATAGCATCTGTTTGTACTCCTCATCGCCGAAGTCCACCATAGTTTTCGATTTCTTTTCCCATGGATTCCATACAACTGACAGTGACAAGCATAAAATGAATAAGGTGGAAATTCCTAAGTACTGTTACCGTGGTTTTGCTGGAAGGTGGCAAAGGGAAATATATCTTACCGATGTCAGGAAGTCCCTCCTTTCTTACGACATATGTGCGTTTCTTCTCATGGTCAAGAACTGCTATTACATTTGGTGAGCTAACGTAGACTCGGTCAACCTGCAAAGCATTTGCACATAGATAAGGCGTCAGCCGTTAGCATAGCACCAGAAATCTTAAGAATCTACTACATGGAAGTGCAATTCTAATACAAATGTCAAAACAAGAGTATAGCTCAAAATTATGCCTAGTCTAGTGAGTACTGAGTAGTGATGCTTTCCACATCCACAAATGCAAGAGCATAATATATATACTGAAGGAGAGTGCATCATTTGCATGCAAAAAGATGAGTTTCAGCTAGCTTCAGTAGATTAAGTATAATAATATACATTACTGTTGAAGCTTTTGTAAAATATTCACCTCTGATTCAAATGTTATGGCATCTCCTTGTTCTGTAAAACGTTCTCGCTGGCTAAGATTGTCGAGATAATCAAGGGTCTCAAGCCTTCTATCCTCACCTCGCTGGAATTAACAAGACATTACATATCATCTTTATGAATGTGATATGACATAGATGAAAAGTAGTTAGTGAGGTGCGCACACCAAAAAAGAAAAACTTCTGTTGGGTAAAAAATGCCTGACCTGATGTCAGAAACAGAGAGATACGTGTGATAAGCAAATGAGAAACTGAATGGCTTGCCATTAACATTTCTGACACGCGATACTAGTGACAGGTCGCCATCCTTTGAAGAGAGACTCTTAGGCGGAACTCAAAACTGGAATCAAAATTATAATCGTGTCAGGTAATACATGTGAAGGAATACAAATACAAAATAAGAATGAGAAGATATCCGAATCCATAAAAAGACACCCTCCATTCTCATAACATCAGCATCTCTACTTTTGAGTGATTAAATGTCTCCAATCTTGAAACATATTCAATTATTCATCATAGATTTTGTATTAATCAACAGTACTTGGATTATACACATCTAATGCTGTAAGGTAGCCTTGCTCAGATTTTTTACCCCCTCAATAAGCAAAGTCATATGTCCTTGTAATTAATATCATCAAAATTGAAAATACATCTTGGTTAATTAACCACATATCAAATCATTTCACAATTGTCAACAAAATATCATCAAAGGTACCAGGCTTCGGCTGTTTGACCAAGCACCTCCAAGACTCAATACTTCAAGAACTTCGGCATCTGGCCCTCATTTAGATGTAACAGAGTATGTGCGGCCAGAGAAAAGCGAATACAGATGAGTCAAAACAAATGCATACCAATGTGGCCAGCACCTCAGGTCATCTTCAGATGGCTTTAGTATAAGGTCAACAGAAGCTTTGCTGCTGTTATCATTATCATTTAATGGCGGATTTTCATCATCTAGGGTCCATATCCTGTTCCTTGCGAATCCATGTCGTTCCAATGTCCCACAATTTCCAAACTGCAGGGAGTCTTGCAGTTATCAGAAACACAAGTGCTGTAGCACTAGCAGCTCCATTCTCAATTGACACCTAATATTTGTAATCTCTATAGCATATGCGTGCAATCTAATTGAAGCCTTGAGTAGAATGGGCGCTGTGATATACCTGTGGAAAGCATATCGAATTCCACCACGCATCGCCTTTGGCGGCTTGAAGATTGCCTACACGTTAAAAACAATGCTCATGGAAGTGTTTAAGGGCATCTTTAGTGTATTGAACCGATGCCGATTCAAAGATATGTCATGTAAGTATTTAAGGAACTGAATATGTGTTTCTCTAATGTATTGATCCAATTCCTACTAATAACTGGGATCCATGTTATATTAAAAAAACCATAAAAATAATAATATCTTCTCTCAACCGCACTCTCTCTCTTTCATAACTGGGCCCATATGAGTTGTTTAATGCTTCGAATCGACGAATCATTTTTTATTTTGGCCCCCTGACGTCACATCAATTGCAAAAATTGATCCCGTGTTGCTGTATTTGCAAATTTGGTCCCCTCCGGAGCGCGGAATGTCCTAAGCATGACACGTGTCACATTCCGCGCTTGGGAGGCTCGGAAACCAAGTGGGCGTTGCAGAAGGCGAGCGAGCCCAGAATCGTGGGGCACGACGCGGAGGCGGGGCTGCTTCTGTGCTTACCAAGCGCGGCAAGGGCTGAGAATGCATTTCATGCATGTGAATGGATTTAATGCAGGCAAATTTCTTCATGCATGCATGCGAAGAGAAAGAAATGCGCATGGGGCGGCGGCGTGGCGGGCGCGTGTTCTCACGTGGCGCGCGCGCAGGGGCCGGTGAGGCGGCGGCCGTGGCGGGCGGGCGCGACCGCTGCGGAATTGCTACCTCCGCGGTCGGGCAACACGGAAGCGGTGGGACCCATCACCTTCCGCGGTCACCGCTCATTGCCGCGTCGGGAGGGCTACCGTGCTAGTCAGCCAGCTTCCACGGTCACCGAGCACGGAAGGAGACACGCGTCAGCTCCCCAGTGATTTCGTGCTCGTTTTGGGGCTAGTTTCGCAAATACGGTGGCAGTGGGGCTATTTTTGCATTTACGTGGTATGACGGGCCAAATCAAAAAAAAAAAGCGAATCGACTCATATGTAGAGTGCGGTTCTAGAATTTTTGTTGGAATCGATCCCTCTAATGTATTGAATTGATTCAATATCTTCTCTCTTCTTTTTTGAACCGACTAAAACAACACATTACTAATGGTCTAATAAAACCATTGGAGCAAGTGGCAGAGGATTACAGGCCCACATGTCCTATGAATCAAGATGAATAAAGGCTCAACAAAAATACGGGGGAACCCCAAGCTTGGGCAGGGCTCAAGAACTACGAAGAAAGTCATTTATGATTTATGAACTTTTAGGACTACAAATTAGTCCTAAAATACGGGGGTAATTCCGTCTGTGTAGTTTTTTATATAGCCTGTCCCAAGTCAGGAAAAGGAGAAAGGTTATGTTAGGCCCGACAAGCCAACGTAAAAATCAAGCTACCTTTTCATAAAATGAAACCCAAAATTTGATATTGAGAAGGTTTTATTCCTAATCTACCCCAACTTGTTTGGAACCAAAGCTTTATTATTAGGGAAATTTTCTAATATGCCACTGCTCGTTTCATTGATCCAAATCTGCCACTTGCTAGTGTTTTCTCCCCAAAATCACATACTATGCAGTGACATTTCTCTAAGAAAAACTTTTGATAGCACATTTGTGAGACATCACCTTTGCGATGGTATATATCAATTAAATCCTTGTTATTATTATTGTTGTAGGACTACAAATTAGTCCCAGCACAAAGGGCCACAGTGAAAATAATTACTGCTTTGTCTTCTCCACCATCATTGTAGACCATGGAAAGGAAGGATGGCGGTGTACGAATCAATTTTGTGTTTTGAAGTCTATTTAAAGTTTTAAACACTCGTTTTTCCTGCAATGTAAATTTCAGAAAAAAAAATACAGTTCCACATAAATGATCCAAGAACATCTCATCCACCAGCTTAGCATAACTGTAGCCGTAAATGACAGTTATGACATGGACAAATGCTTCCGTGTCGCAGGATGGGTAATCCGATTTCCCGCTCGCACTCCTCGGTCAACTTGTATTCACGCACGTAAATCCGTGGACATACACAACTCACACAAACACCTGAATACGCATACACCAATTCATAGTGGAAGAGAACAAAAACATACGCACACAAGAACTTTGGTGCTCGACTACAACTTGCGTGGCCAAAGCTTTTCTATTCTCTCATCAAACATATCTGATTATACGTCTTTTTAAGGACTACCTAATCAACTTGCTAATCAAGCCAACAATTAAATATGAAAAGCCTAACAAAGAAAACAAACTAATTTGATCCTATGCTGATTGCATCAAGATCATAACACTATATTACTTGGCAAGTTTAGATTAGAGTCTCCTAGTTGATGACTTTAGACACAACACGTGATTCGGACTACCAGCTACGCCTCCACATGAAGCGGTATACAAGCAAACTAAATGCACATAGCTGCGTGCAGGAACTCAACTCAATTGGCGTCCATCTACATGCAGAGACTCTTAACTCGACTAACATGCAAAAAACACTAAGATGATAACCCCTTAATCTTATTGTTATTACTTCAGCATTAAAGCAACGCCAGTTCATCTTTAGCATCTGCTTCAATTAAATATGCCTCTGCTTTCTCCTTCCTCAACTTATGACATTCGGAAGCGAAGTGTCTGTAGTCCTAACAACCGAAGCAGCGAACTTTTGCTTTGTTGAACTTGCGGTTCTTCTTGCTAGAGTTGTTGGCCTCTTTCTTCTTGGCCTTGGACTCCCACTCGGCACGGGTGAGCAACAGGTGCTCCACTTCCTCGTCGCATTGCCATCCCTTCATACGTTCCTCATGCGTCTTTAGACGCTCAACCACCTTCATAACCGTCATCGCCTTGATATCACCAAGTTGCTCAATGGTGGAGACGATCTGCGAGAATTTGTCGGGACGGCGACGGAGAAACTTCTTCACGATGGTGCACTCATTCATCTTGTCTCAGAGGACACGAATCTCGTTGGCGATGGTGGTTAGTTTCATGGCGAAGTCGTTGGTGAACCGTCTCCTTCATGTACATCACCTCGCACTCACTCTTCAAGGTCTGTACTTGTGCCTCCTTGACGCGATTAGCACCGATGTGCATCTTCTTTAGGGTGTCCCAAGCCTCCTTGGATGTCTATTTTTCGGCCAAGACCATCATCATGGTCTCGGGCACGGCTTGGAATATGGCAGCGATAGCCATCTGGTCCTTGTGTTAGTCGAGCAACTCCTTGCCCTCCACCGCCACCCACACCACTTATGCGCGTATGAACACCTTCATCTTCACCGTCCAAGAGCCATAGTTGGTCTCACGAGCATTGGGTATTGGAGGTTACCAATCCTCCGCCGTCGGTGCCTTAGGCGTCGTCGTGTTCGAGTGTCACCACGCCTTACGGACTTGAGCGAGAGATGGTACCCTTGGCATGACGTGCTACACCTCGCTCTCGATACCACTTGTTGGCCTAGATCGGATATTCACGCACACAAACCCGTGGACACAACTCATACGAGCACTGAATACACACACACTAATTCACGGTGAAGAGAACAAAAATGTGTGCGCACAAGAACTTTGGTGCTCGGCTACAACTTGCCTAGCCAAAGATTTTCTATTTTCTCTATTCTCTCGTGAAACACATTCTCTAGTCATTTTAAGGATTACCTAATTAACTTGCTAATCAAGCCAACAACTAAATATAAAAAGCATAACAAAGAAAACAAACTAATTTGATCATATAATGATTGCATCAAGATCTTAACACCATAGTACTCGGCGAGTCTAGATTAATTTCCAAGACAACTTACAAGCAGCACGGATTACTAAGCAGAGTAAAAGGTAAAAATCTCACCTTGCTGCTGGTGAAGAGGGCTCCTCGCCGCGGTCGTTCCTCCAGGAGACGACCTGGCCGCCGTGCAGGCTCACCTGCAAACACCGCCGGCGGCAAAACCCCCCATCAGAAGCACACCAAACCAAGCAATGCCAAGCCGATCGCTCCATAAAAAAGAATCCACGATTTCTAAAGCTAAAAACACAAAAAGGCTTAAGAGGCGCACCCGCGCGGATGCTCCCTTGGGCGAGCGGAGCACGACCTGGGCGACCCGTTCCAGTCCTTGACCACCTCCAGGTCCGACGTCGGATCCGTCGAGTTGGTGTAGGGCCCCATACTCATCCACAGCAAGAAGATGAAGCACGCACGCAGAGAGAGAGAGAGAGAGAGAGAGAGAGAGCGCGCGAGCGCGAGATACGTAGAAACTGCAATGGCGAGTGCTGGTGCTTCTAATGCGGAGGAGCTCCTGGAGGACCAAGGGGGGCCGCCATTAGGACAGTGCGGATGTTACACCCGCGCGCCCGGCGGCACTTTCCTTGTGAGTAAAAAAAGGCGGCCTAAAACCCGTGAGCCATCAGCCACCTTCCTCCTCCTCCTCTCCTTTTCCCCCAACCACCCGCAGATCAGCAGCAAATTCACAAGGCACGGCAAGAAACAAACTCAGAAACCGCTGCCGCGGCGGCAGAAATGCACGCGGAGAGAGTGGCCAGAAGCGCAGCAACTACCTCGCCTCGCTCGATCACATCGCCATGGGCATGGGAAGAGAGAGGGAAGTGGTGGAATTGATGAAAGTAGCTAGTGCCGCAGCGCAAGGATCCAAGGCGAGAGAGATGGTGGGAATGGGATGAGAGCTGCACGAAGTCACGAACCCGAGAGCCCGGAACCCGGTGAGATCCGACAGCAGCCAGCGCCGCGGACACGTGCGGGGACGTTTAAAAGGCACCGCTTTATGCAGAAAGATGAGGAGACAGCACTTCAAAAATGGAGAAACCTTGAGGTTTGCTTTGCAGGTGTGGAAAAGTCTAGGAAAGAAAATTGCGAGGAAAAACAATAATGACGACGGATTGCTGAGTAGGAGGAGAAAGAACGTGATTAAGAGTTGGAAAAACATTATATTGCTTTGCATTTGGGATAATTATTCGTGCAGGGATTGAGATTTGGGGATCTCGCGTGTGATTGTTTTGTTTAATCCAGTTCTTTTCGTGATCACGCTTTGTCGGTTCACAGATTCCCGTGGAGGAGCCCACATCACAACGGTCAAGTTTCAAAGGGCTTGGCGTTTCTTAAGGCTTCCGCTTCGTTCCCTGCTCTCCTTTTTTCGTTCTTTCAGAAATGCCAGAATTTATCCAACGGAAGGTGTTAGTTGGAGAGGTGACCGTGATAGTATAGACGGAAGAAAAAAAATAGAATAGAATTTTGAGTTATTTAGTGGCATAGAGTGGATCTTCTCTAATAACTTTGTTCGGATGCACACATAGGCTTGTTCACAAAACAGTGCAGCGAAAGAAACTCTCTTGTAGAGTCGTAGTGTTGTTACTTCAACGAATGGAACACCTATAATATAATTTAATTGTCTGTGAGCGTCATACAGTTCAGAAATAATAAAATTGTGCAGTTTATCTGAAAAAGTCATGCTTCTTGTAGCATTGAGGGGTCCTCTTCTTTGTTCAAAACACTTTTGCTTTCTTCGAAGGCAATAGAGAATCTTACCAAAAGAGACCACTGCGAGTCTCATTGACGAATGATGAGTCAGGAGCGTTGAAAATTTGTACCGCCCTTACAAGTCTTCTTCCGTTGTTGTTGAGTCTGGTGCATGCGCAAGACTGCATAAGATTCATGGTAAGATTAACCTCATCATTCGTGTAAAGAGATGGAGGCTAGTCAGCATGCCAAACTCAGCCAAGAGATTTATCTAGGATAATGATACGACTCGTATGTCCGATAGAGCCGACTTGTTACATATGTCCATGATGTGCTCACTCCACCAACACATCCGTTAGTTTATTCTCCACGCAACACCGACGCTCGCCATCCGTTCCTTATCTACTTCCTCCCCCTCCCTCTATTTCCCTCTAAAGCCATCAAACCGGAGAAGCCATGTGCCATTGCTAGACAAACCCACCCTTGCTTCGCTCCTATTCTTGCACCGGCATCCCAACCTCCGCCATCGGCCACCGTTCCGAGATCACCGCTACTAGTGCTCAAGAGTGGTCGTCTGCGGTAGTTAGTGCTCACGCGGAGGTCCTTCCTAGGAAGTGGTCGGAGCTCGCCAGACCTATTGCCTCCTGGGGGGAGTTTGTCGTAGCTGGTGAGGACCTTGTCCCCCTCCTCCTCTATGCTCATCTCAAATGTTGACACTAATAAGTCGAGTGGTTGCAACAGTTATTTCCCGAATTTTGCAGCACAAGACATCAAATGTTGCAGATGTTTCAGTGGTTTCTTTGTTGTTGCACAAGGTTTAATTTTTTGTTGCAATATGTTCTTATTTTTGTTACACCAATAAGTCAAATTTGTTGCATATTTTGTTTATTGATTTTGTGTGTTTGTTGCATTGGAGCAAATATTTGTTGCAAGCATAGGAACTAATTGTTTCGCTTTTGGGATTTTTATGTTGCATCATATCAAATTAATTGTCTCATTTTCATCCATTTCACCCGCCGATCCTACGCCTCCCAATCCTTATTCTCACGTCCTAGCTCCTTCCTCTCCGGTGGGTTGCCCGTCTCCGGCGGTTGGAGCCAGCCGCCATCGCAGACATGCTCATCGTGCTCATCTCTCTCCCTCTCTAGATCGACATGGGTAGGGTGTCGCGGCGGCGCGGTGACCGGCGGCTGGAGAGGAGCAAGGCAGCACGACCACTTTCGCAGCCTCCTCCTCCCGGTGTCGTCGTTGTGTCGTCCACCACAGCCTCCTCCTCCTCCTCCTCTCGCAAGCTGGAGCTTCGGTGAGACAGTGGTGGTCGGAGATTGAGCAGAAACGAGCTTCTCTATTGCGCCAAATTGAACGATCGAAATCCATCTAAGTTAGATCTAACAGTGAGGGGGAGTGTACGATAGGATACGTCCGGGTGCTGGTCGCTCCCATTTATCTATCATCCAACGATGGAGTGGCTATCCTAGACTATGAAAAGTCAGGTGATTAGTGTGGCATTCCCTTTTCTTACCTTTTTCCCTTTCATTTCGAGCAAAGCCTGAAAGAACGTCATCGTACTGACTTGCCGTGGCTTCTTTCCTTTTGACCTAATTTCCCACTTAACTGCAAGTAAGGACTAGATAAACGAGCCCACTACAACGTTAACACTGCATCAAATGAAATCTTCACATGGATGTAAAGGCTATATGTACATGTCATGCGTGCCGAGTGCACCATTGCTTGTGCGCACAACATCACAAACAAAGGGGCTCGAACACCCAAGAAATAAACTGCGGTTGGTGTGATGTTGAACTTGCCACAGGATAAAATAACGAAGCCTGTTGATAGTGCTCTACAAGTTGGAGTGTTACACCTTGCTCTTGCTTGTGAGGAGAAATTCGTCGAGATCCCAAAAGGTTTCCAGCTCAATGTTGGGAAAAGTTGGCATCCATTGGTCAAAGTGGATTTGGGTATGGTCTGGATGTCATTGCGGATTGCCTTTTGATCCGTTTGCAAGCTGGGCGTTTAGGACTTGGTAGGTCAAAGGGTCTTGGGGTCAAAAGAGGTATAGCTACTGTACAATGACAAATCCGTAGTAATGGTTAAGAAACCCTCGATTAAGAGGAAACTACCACCGATGTGTTTTAGTCTCTGTTAATTTTTTATTGCTTTGGTGATTGGTTGATTGTTTACTGCGACTACTACGTTCTTCAACATGTTATCAGCACGAATCGCTCTACACGGTTGGATCGGTTTGTCGTTGGAATTCCATCTTTCAATCCCTAATTTTGCTATGAATTAATCGATAGATGAATTTGCATGTATCTATTTAGAACTGTTAACGCTAATTAGCCATCAGATTAATTAGCGTTCTAAATCGGGATTAGTGTTTCCTCTAGCGGCTTATTGTTCTCTGTTGGAGGAATCAAACATTTCTCACATGTTATCACCACTGTAGCATACCCCTTTAGGCGGTGTTTATCTCACATGTTGGATCTGAAATTCAATTAATTATTTACCCATGACAAGGGAATTTTGTGGTATGCTATTAATAAAGATCGAATCTCAGCATTAGGGGGGAGAAATGCCCAAAAGTTTGAATACCATCGTATTTCCCATAAGGAAAGATCTTTAGTACGAAGATACACGCACTAGTCAAACTAAACTTAAGGTTCAGTTTATGCTCTGTGCGCATGCTTGAAGCGGGAAGCTTGCGGATACTTTTCAATTATGGAGGAGTTACCACAGTATTTACTTACGATGTCGTTGCTAGGAGTGGAATACCCGGGTTGAATAGTATATCCACCTCTGCGAAATTGACCTATTGGTTCTTGATCTAAAATCTTTTGGGGCGTTTACGAGTCTAAGATCTAATGCCACTAATCAAAACAATTATCAATCACCCATTTAACTCTTAGAAGAGAACTCACCTTGAAGGTGAAATACCTCATAAAGAGGTTCATTATGAAGATGAAAGCCCGGCAACTTCTTTGCACATACTACAATGTTGGGAATGAGGAGCGATTAAGAATCTTTTGTTTGGAAAATAACAAAGATCGATTAACATTGAGATACCCTCAATTTGAAGGATATGGGAGAAAAGTTGTCGGCGATCACTTTGCCTCTGTAATTGTTAAAGTTTCTCTTATGAGAACACGGATTCGGAACCAAAGTCCATGGTCAAGCGCTTGAAGCATTCATATTAGGTCACATAATGAAAGTATATAAGGTTGAACCGTAATTGCTAAATAAAAGTCTTGGAACCAGTTAGTTTAGACTTGATGGGTTATTGTGAATATAATGAAGTGGTGAAAACTATAGTTCAAAGGTCTTTGTAGAGACTGCTACTCTCCTATTATGAATGATATAATGTTCTATTGCATAATAATTCTAGCAAATGACATGAACAAATAAATAAAATATGTAGTAAATGGATTCTGAAAATCCTTGATGAGATCCTCGAAGAACTCAAAACTTCTAATAAAAAAGAAAACAAAATCGCAATATATAAAATTCATACCCAATAATCTCTTATCTGTAATGAGAGTATCTCCTAGAAGAGAGGGTATGTCCGTGAAGAAAAATTACCTTACCAGTCGATCTCTTAATCACACCGATGATCATATGATCCCTAGAAGTGGATAAGGACCCATCAAGATCCGAAAGAATGTAATGAGAAATCTAAAGACCAGAAGTGCATCTTCCACTAGAAGTTAGTGGAATGGTGTTTTCCTCTAGTATCATAAAGGTATGGCATACATTGGTGATATTGGCAATTAATTCCCTAAACGCCAAAACTAATATTGGTTATATTTTACTCTAGGGTGGTATAACTATACTTTATAGTTCTGCAGAATAGACTATTCGTTATAACTTTAACCACCCAAAGATAGTTACAAAATATTAACACATTGGAAGGTTTTGATAAATCGTATCCAGAAAGTATACGACTTTACAACTAGTATTACCTCATTTCCTCAGCAAGGATAATCTACTTGTTTTGCATAATTAAATAGTGGTATTTGATAAGTTAAACATATTGCTCTCGAATAGTATTTATCATAAACCTCCAGATGAGTAATAGGATATTCGTATGTAAGGCTCTGCATCGTGATAATCCAATAGATTTGATCATAGTATTCTTGCCTATGTTCATTTTCGAAAAATGTATGAAAGGCAATGGAGCATCAAGACTTTAGCGGAAATTGTCTTCAGGGGAGCATATGCTAAACACTAATCATCATACTTGAGATTTTAAAAATCTTAGTCAAGCTTAGAAGGTATTGATACGATGATTAATGATTAAATTCACTTTGAAGGTTTTACCACTTAACAGTTTAGATCCAGTTGGTCGACAATATAAAGATCATGAAGATCATACATAGATTCTGATGATCATTACTAAATCCTGAAAACATCATTCAAAACTCTATAGTGCAAAATTCTATAATGAATTTATTTTACTTTGTGGTGGTGCAAACATCTCTTGGTGGTCATCTAAGCAAATCTTGGTAGCTATTTCTACTAATCACTCAGAGATTATATCACTATATGAAACTTCATTTGAATGTGTTTGGCTTAGACGTGTGACTAACCACATCCAGAAGTATTGTGGCATTAACAACGTCCATACCC
The DNA here is from genome assembly GCA_036346255.1 of Ampelocalamus luodianensis. Lineage (NCBI taxonomy): Eukaryota > Viridiplantae > Streptophyta > Magnoliopsida > Poales > Poaceae > Ampelocalamus > Ampelocalamus luodianensis. Next base: position 2,019,669 of record CM070626.1, read on the forward strand.
CACAATTATGAAGGTAATACTGCTTGTGTTGCACAAATACAAATGTGTTATGTTAAAAGTATTATCACAAAGCATATTGCTTTGGAAGAATGATGAGGTGAAGATCCTGCAAACTAGAACTGGTAAAAATCTAACTGATTTATACATTAGGTCTCTGCTTATGTCCAGTTTCCAACAATGCGTTCGTGGTATTGGAATGAAACAGTTTGGAGAGCTGCAGGAATTAGAGGGAGAATCCCCTGAATCATAAGCCACTTAAGGTCCTGAAGTTTTACTTTAATCCTAAAAATTAATCCAAAAGGTAAAAAAGTTACACTTGTTTTCCCTTAGTGAGTTTATCATGAAGATTTTTCACATAAAGGTTTTTAACAAGACAAAAATGCAATACATAAAATATTATGAAACACGATACGCATGTCAGGTTCAAGTTAACCAAATATATACGTTCCCATAAGCCCTTGCATAATGTCTTCACAATTTCAATTTGTATTAAACCGAAAAGGTTTAGAGATCTAGAAAGGTTTAAGGTTGGCATGCAGCACAACACCCCTATGTTACAACACTGCAAATTAAGCTCAGAATGGGAAAAAATCCATGGTACATGAGTCTCAGGCTCTCAGAATTCATGCCTGAGAGTGGTAGTTGGAAACCGGCATCTGCAGTGGATGATCGCCGGTGTTCCTGAATATACTGATCACCGGTGTTCTATATTGATCATCGGTGTTCCTGAATATACTGATCATCAAATCAATACCTATACTGTAACGCTGATGTTATGTGAGCAGCATGAGCTTCCAAAATCCCAGGCCACATGCATGTATTAGTCACCTCTATGCCAGGGAAATGCAGATCAGCTTAGGTTGCAGCTACAACATCAGTCGCCGGACTGGAGCCAAGGAGTTGGCGAAGCTTGGGCTCACCGTGCCCCGTGTGCCTGCTGATACCTGGCTTGTTTGTGTTGTCGATCATCGACAAGAAATTCTCCACGACGCGAGGAGAGGAGGATGCAGCTGTTTTGTCCAGAGACACTTCTGCGTTGTTCGGTGCCGCAGTGTCCTTCAGTTTCACCTGAGAAATGATGTGCAGTTCCATTAGAGAAAGACGGAAACGCTGCAGTGGGAACAAAATATAGAACATTAAGGAGTGTATCAATGCATCACCAAAAGGTTCAGTACCATTAGAGCGGAATTCTCTGATCTGAGATTCTCGGAGCTTTCTGTCAGCCTGCTGATTTCAGATCTAAGGGATGTGTTCTCTGCTGTAAGTGATTCTACTTGTGTAGCCAGCTCCTCTGTCTCAACCTACACCGAGAGAACACAAATATCATACAACTGATGCATTCTAGTATTATACTAAGATGCAAATATTTTTTGTACATATGTGTCGATGGTTTAGTATCGATCTTATGAATAAATATTAAGAGCTCTCCTGAAGCGAAACCACACAGAAAAGGATACGTGAATTTTATACAGGTTCAGGTCTTCTCCTGAGAGAATAATAACCCTACTCATGTGTTTGTTGTATTGATTGCGTTCACAAGAAAAAGAAGTCACTAAAGCTAGTACTTGACCTTCTTGTCTCTTGCTTCTCGTCTGTTTCCCCTCTATCTGCCGACTTTACTTCTTATATAGTGCATGAAGGGATGACAGTTGTTCACTCCAAGAGGCATCTTGTTGTTTGGTGCAATACGCATGTTTAGGGGTAATTATTGTTAGAGACGCATCCCCCCATGTTGATTTGCGGTTATGTCAGAGACAGAGGTTTAATATGTGCAGTTCTATCAGGAATAATGGCACATATTAACTACTGTGTGCATTAAACACAACGCACAAATGTCCCTAATTAATTGTGCCCATATGTCTATCGGCTTTATCGGTTATAGGATGGTCGTAGTAAGACTTACGATCATAAGGTAATCGTAGTATGACTTACGATTAATAGGTTGTCGTAGAAGAATTTACGGCCATATAGGGTGATTGTAATTGAACTTACAATCAATAGATGATCGTAAAAGAACTCACGACCATATAAGGTGATTGTAGTAGGACTTATAATCCATAGGTGGTCGTAGAATAACTTACGACCATATAAGGCGGTCGTAAAATAGCTCACGACCTCCAGGTGTGTATGATCTCGCTCATTGTCAATATTAAGGGGTACTTTTGAAGGTTATATATAAAATACATTATTATCTATAAACGTTATAGATAAATAACTTAATTAATTGATGATTATTAGATCCTCGTCAATATGATATGAGCGATAATCCAAATTGGGTTTCATGTCCATGTTTGTGGGATATTGCTCCTTTTTCTAGAATTGGATATTGCTCATATTGCAGCTGTGTTGATCAAAGGTTATAAGAAAGAGAGCTGCCTCTCCAGTTAATAACAATGAATAAAATGGCCAATACAGTATACCTGCTTTCTCAGCCTTGACCGTCTAGCAGATTCCCTATTTGATTGCTTCCTCCTTTCACGTTTTAATTCCCGCTCGTCCTGGCATGAAAGAATTCCAAAAAAATTAATGCCTGAACACAAAAAAGGTCTAATATACACTGTTGAAGGATTAACAATAACCTCTCGAAATTTTATTGCTTCATGCAAAAAAAGAATATTTTTCATAATCTTCAATTTGCTAGCAGTTCTAAACGACAACAGATGGAGACTTTGCTAGCAGTATACCTTGATTGATAATTCAGTTGATACTCCAGTATGACTTGAAACCATCACACCGGGTGTCGGAGATATTGGTGTGCCCACTGCCCTTGAATTAGCAGCATTAGTACCACTGGGCTTAATTACTGGAGCTGGGAAGTGGTGATTTGGCAACATTGCTGTATTTTCCAGTATATGGTTAGGAGCTATAACATCTTCCATCTTTGCAGCTGCGGTTGTTTCTGCGCCTGGAAAGAGATTTAAATGGTTAGCCACTTTCTTGCCAACTGTGATGCTTAGAGCAGGAATTGATTACAGTAATTGTTCTCTGAAGCAACTGAAAGATGCAAGTGTGGTTATTTGTCAAAAATAAATAAATATGCAAGTTGGACTACCAAAGAAGGCATACAAGATGCAATTAGCATTGCACCTACGAATATTGAACAAGTTGGTAGAAAAGTGAGATACCGGGTCCATCCAAGCTCCGTTTCTGGGAGTCTTGCTCACCTGAATAACGCAAAAAAAAAGTTTATTTAAACATACTTCAGACATATTCAATTATAGAAGTCAAACAAAACATGAGGCATGTGCACACGCACACTTGATACCTTCAGATCATTTACATCACTGGAGCCTTCTGCGCTGTAATCCCCACTGAAATTACCATCAGAAGAGCATAACTTCAGTTTACAAAAGAGTAGCAGGTAGGAATAGTAAAATCCACAAACAGAAGAAAATCATGTCAATACCTGGATGACATTGTTATTTTACTGTTACCACTGCCAACGGATACTGCAGTGCCATCAATTTCCTTAAGTTTCTTATTGGAACTTTTCTCCTTACTGTTTTCAGACTTGGTTGGCTCCATGCTCAATGGATTTGCCATCTACAAGGCATCAAGATAAACCAAATTAATATAAGTCGCAGCATGAAAAACTTAAAGCACAGAATCAACTTAAGAGTTCTGCTATGAAAAGATCAACATGAGAGGGTCAGATGCAGTAAGAAAAATAACAATTAAAGAAATGAGTATGGTCCAAGGGCATGATGAGTCAATACGAATGTGAATGTGAATACTGTACGCTATGGGTATTTTCTTCTCATGAGCTACACAGTACATCATTCTTTTTTACAAAGAAAAAATTTATCTGCTATGCAATCAATCGTGAACTATGGTGCACCTAAAAGAACATAGCAGTAATCCAATAGCATCAAGTTTTGTTTTCCCTTTTCTACATTGGATTGTTCGGTCAGCCATGCTAGGCTTTTCCAAAAGCACAGTGTGCTGGAACTTTTTAATTGAGACTCATCATGATGGAACTTGATTATCCTTATTTTCCTTCAAACTACAATATATCGTCATAAAATTAATGCAAGACTGCAGATGGTGATAACAAAGTCTCTCCTTTTTTTCAGAAAATGGTGATAACAAACATCGCATGGTTAGTGCTTCAGTTACTCAGTTTACTTGAACAAAAGTACATAAAAGCACACAATGATTGGATATTTACGATGGGCACAAGGGGATGTGGGTAAGCTCCACATGTGGGTACATTGCAGCATATGGCGTCCCAAAGGGGTGGCATTAGAGGCTGCAAAGATGCAGAAAGGAACTTTAGATTTAGTGTAGTATGTGAACATTGTTGCATATAGAGATGGAAAATCAAATACCTGAGGACCCCACATATATGGCGGAGGTGCATGACCTGGAGCTATTCCTGGGATAAAATATGTTGGCGGCAAGACACTAGGGCCATAGTATGCCTGTAAAGATTCGTACTTACTGCTTAAATTACTGCATTCCAATCTTTGGGAAATGCAGGCAATAAGAGAATGGTAAACACTCAACCTGCATTGTCGACCAATCAGGATATGGACAAGGAGCTGGTTGATCCTGCAGATGGAAGGTAATCGATAAGATATTTATGGTAAGTAGTCCTACCCTCGCAAAGTCGCAATTGATAAAGTCCATTGAGAAAATACAAAGCGGGCAAGTAGCCGTAAGATCTCAAACTAGCCGTAACGGGGACAAGCGGGCAAGTAGTTTACTGTACATATCATATTAACAGATCGAGGACACTGGATGTAATCTATAAGGGCAGTAATTTCAGTGATGTCCTTTTTTCATTTTTAGGAAAAGTTCTAATTGTATACATTGATCGCTTGTTTTGGCCATGGATAGCTTCCAATAATCATACAACTAGTTTCCAACAGAAATTATGCTATAAGATATCAGGCAATATCTCCGTAGTCAGTCCTACTAAATCAGAGATTCTTACCCTAGGAGGTGAGGCTGTTTTCCCAGTCTTCTGGGTAGCCACAGTTTCATCGTGTGCCATGCCTTTTATGAATACCTGCTTGTCTGTCATGTAGAACAGTAGAAATTCAGATCATGTAGAACGGTAGAAATTCAGATTATCACAGCGTACAGTTTAGCCAACTAAAAATACTACTTTATGAGTCTGAACAGCTAAAACATATTGTTTTCACCAAACATAAGTTTTGACATAAGTTGTTGCATGCTATTTCATTGTTCAAGTTCAACAGTACAGACCAAATGGGTCCTGCCAACAAGAAGAATACGTAGGAGGAACTAGGTAATCTTTTAATTAAAAGAATAATAGGCACCCAAATCCGAGCAGCGAGGACTCGAACTTGGGTGATAGTAGTGTACGGGTCCTGCCAACAAGAAGAATACCTAGGAGGAACTAGGTAATCTTTTCAATTAAAGAATAATAGGCACCGAAATCCGAGACGGTGAGGACTCGAACTTGGGTGGTGGTGGTGTACGCCACAGCTACAACTACAACCAACCGAGTGTGCTCAGTTCCTTTCTCAAATACAACTTCAAGCATTTCATATGACGCACTTCCATCCATACAAAAGGAAAGAGAAATTTTTCGGTACATTATACCGGTAGTATATGGTGGTAGTATAAATCAAATCTAACGATTGATTTGTTAAGGGTATTATACACTTTACTTTGTATTTATAATTTTTCGTGAAAGTATTATGAACTTTTCCAACTAGGGTTGAAAATATTACTCTTGTGTCATGTGATCTCCATATGAGCAATTATAATTCTATCTCTCATGGGATTCTACTACTCATACTAATAGGTGTAGTATAACTAAATTCTAACTAATCTGAGTCATTGGATAAAAAAGAATAGATAACCCGTATTAAATTGAGTGTACCGTAAAAGAGCTCAAAGGAAAAGGGTGACCGCGAAAACGGACACATCAAATGTCTAGAATTTTAATTTTAGAAATTCAGACGCAATTATTAAAGATAACAGCTTCATATTCCAAAAATTACAGTGCGGAGGAACAATAACCCTTCTCTTTTTTTCTTCATTTCCATTTTTAATTGCACCAAAGGCACAAGACAATACCACCAAATATGCTCCCCCATAGTACCACCAATTCACCCGGGAACGCGGCGAATGCAAACGAAGATGAGCCTGTCTCGCCAATCTCAGTCACAACTGCACTGTCGCGCGGCCGGATACATCTAATTTTCCAACCAATCTAGAACGCCCCTAACGACCCTATGAGGCTATGACCATCTTTGATATCCAACGAACAGGAACAAACAAAACCAAAGGGTTGGACGTAAGGCGAGACTCCGATCAAACTCCCTTATTTCCTTCTCCCGAGCACGCACGAATGCATCATGCGCGCAAATTTTCAGAGCATCCTTAACGGACATGTCAAGAACTCGAGTTTCCCCCTACAATTCGAACACACAAACTACGCACACATCACAGCGAGAAGAACAAACTAAACGAACTAAATATACAATACTACGACGCGAAGACACACAATGAAACGGGGAGAAATTAACGAGCATTGCGTATGAAATTGTTGGAGCAGGGGGGAAATTTCTCACCCAGATCTTTCTCTGGGCGGCGAGATTTCACGGATCAGTCGGATGCACCAAGCATGTTGATCTGATTCAGAGAGGTGGGTAGCGAGAGGGAGAGGGGGGGAGAGGCGGGGAGGAGGGGAGGTGGTGCGGAAGAGAGGCGAGAGGGGAGCGGGGGAGAGTGGGAAGGGGAAGGGAGAGGGGGAGGGGGAGGGCTGGGGCGCCAAAGGCTGGAGTAACGTCACGAGACACGTGTCTATGATAAGTACTGGGCCACTGAGGCGTGCCCGGCCGAGCAATTTGCCGCGGGTACCTTGGTTTGCGTCGCACAGATTCATTGGGGTATAAAGGCTTCTTGACGTGGCAAATAGAGTTAGTTGACAAGAGACAGCTCTTGATTGGAGTAAATACGCAACCTTACCGTGGTTTACGTCCCACAGATTTGGGTATACAGGCTCCTTGACGTGGCAAATAGGGTTAGTTGACAAGAGACAGCTCTAGATCGGAGTAAATACGCAACCGATATAGAAATACGGAACTATGTGAACGTAGTAGTCGGAGACGATCAATCTAATCGTAAATGAGAGCAGGGACAGAATTAGAAAGGAAATAATCGGGTTCATCATTTCACTATACATATAACAATATATATAATTTTGAAGTAACAATATACTAAATAACAACATATGTAATTTATGCGGCAAACATTGGCAAAATGCATCATCTGACCGAAGATTGGGCTAAACCGGGGTGCACAACTTTTAGAACAGGGGATGCACACGTAGTATATATGTGCTAATCTCTACTAAATATTTTTTTTGACCCGGTGTCTTGTGACACTAGGTCGTCCCATTGAGTTCTGCCCCTGAATGAGAGAGAATACATAGAGAGGCAACAAATGGAAATACAGTATGGAGGAATATCTTTATTCATTGATTCATCTTTCATGTACACAAGGTTCCTTATATTTATAGCTCACATGGGTGAACACCCTCCAGAGGCGATTTAGTCTTTTGCCCGTAACTAGGTGTAACACTCCCCCTTAGACAATAGACAACGATATATAAATGTCTCATCAAAAACCCTTTCCAAAAATCATTAGGGGAAAAGGAATAGAGAAAAGAGTACGTTACATTCGTAAATTGCATTACACTTATTGTCTATGTTCATTTTCAAAAGATGTATAAAAGGCATTGGAGCAACAAGACTTCAGCGAAAGTTGTCTTCAAGGGGGCGTATGCTAAACACTGACCATCGTGCTTATAATGTGTTAAATAATGTAGTTGTCGATTAAACAGATCTAGACAGATTGAATCAAAATTAATCTACCAGATTAATTTATATCGAAATTTTGAGATTGAAAGATGGAATCCCGACGACATACTGATTTGGTCGTGTAGAGCGTTCATGCTAATAACGTGTTGAAAAACGTAGTAGTCGCAGGGAGACAATCAATCTAATCACCAATAAGAGACAATAAACAGAGAGACAACAAATAAAAATACAATATGGAGAAACCCCTTTATTCATTTATTCATCTTTCATGTACATGGGGGCCCTCCTATTTATAGGCCACAGAGGTGAAAACCCTCCGTAGACGGTTTAGTCTTTTGTCCATAATTAAGTTTCGTAACACTATGTAGCTTATTTTATATAGAACAAAAATTATGTATCTTTTAAACACTTTACTTTCAAATTTCTATGGCCTAATAGGAATTTAGGGGCGAAAAAACATGAGTTGTGATCTCACGCATGGTTCGTTTGACAAGGGAAAAGGTGTCATAGCCGTGTTGGTTTTGGGGTACAGCTTGTGTTTGATGGGGATATGGATGAGCCGGCAAGTGGAGGGTGAGCTGGGCCACTGTAAGTGGGCAGGGGCCATTTGCTTCGGTTGAAATACGTTGTAATAGCAAGAATTCAATTAACCAATTATCACATAATAAATAATCGATAGAGAGACGAACGATGTAGATACAATATGAAAAACCTCTTTATTTATAGATTGATCTCTTTCTAAGTACAATAAAATCATATTTAAAGACTAAAACCCACCGAGGCAGTTTAGGTATTACGTCGATCAATCTTTAAATCAGGATTTATTAATAGTTTGTTCCTCGCTACCCCACCATCGCGTACCATCCGCTCAAGTGCCGACCATCGCGTCGGTCTACACATCGCCGCCCCGCGTCCCTCGAGGACCAGCTTAGCATCCTAGTCATGTGGATGGCGTGGTGACCGTATCCCCCACGTGGGTCCCATGTTCGCAAATAAAATATGTTTAAGGCTGTTAAGAAACCCTGGATTAGGGGTTGATGGACATAATACCGAAACTACCCCGGTGGGGTTTTAGTCTTTAAATAGGACCTCCTTGTACTCAAAAAGAGATTGATCAATTAATAAAGAGGTTTCTCATATCGTGTCTCCATCTATTTATCTCTTTGTTGATTGTCTATTATTGATGATTGGTTGATTTCATCCTACGACGACTGCGCTCTTCAACATGTTATCATCACGAATCGCTCTACACGACCGAATCGATACATCGTTAGGATTCCCCTTTTTCCAACCTTTAATCTCGCTATTAATTAATCTGACACATTAATTTGTATGAATCTATTTACATCTATTAACCGCTAATTAGCCATTACATTAATTAGTGTTCTAAATCGAGATTATATCCTGTAGATGGATTACTGTTCATACAAAAAAAAATTGGGCAATATGCCAACCGGCTGAAGCAAACCACGCCTGCTCGCCGGTCTGCCGTCGGCACCACCATGCGCGATCCACGGCACGATGCCACCACATCGCGTGCGCGTGCCATCGCACACTGCCCGCCGCACGCACCATGCCCATGCGAGCCCAACGTGTCATCGTGCCACACCGCAGCGCCCACCGCGCCGAGCAGTCGTGCGCCGCCCGTCACGGCGCCCATGCGCCCACCGTGCCTTCCCGCTGCTTCGTGCACGCTCGATGCGTCAGCCACCGCCGTCACCGAGAATGGCGCTAGGAAAACCCTAACGCCCCATTTGTGGAACAGTTGGGCCATGGTGGGCTGAAAAGGAAAAAACAAGCCCGACCCGTGTAATTTCTTTGAAGGAAAAAAATCGGGAAAGAAAAAAATGAAAATCCCAAAAATTGCAAATGGGCCCTCGGGGTTCTGAAAATTACAAGAAAACTTTCGCAGATAAGGAAATTTTGCATAAAACCACCTGGAGTTTTAGGAAATTACGGTAGATTTTGGATTTTTATATATTATTGCAGAATAACCTTTCGAGAATTCGATTTTTGCAACATATTAGTATGTTTCAAGGCTATTGTATATTTTAGACCCTCAGTTTATGGTTATTTGCTTTACCATTATTTATTTTTATGCAATAACATTAAATAATTCTATAAACATGGTTTTTAGGTATATGAGCTTCCATAAAATTCCGAATCTAATATATTAGCACACCCTAGAAGCTTCATGCTAATGGGTTTTATTTCTCTCTTGGCTTTATTTACTGAATTTTTTTGTCATATTGAAAATTCATAAAATTATCCATATACCTTATTAATTAGTAGAAAATCGTGATAATTGCTAGGAAAATTCTAGAAAATTCATAAAAATATCGATTGAATAGATGTCAAACAAATCTTTACTGATTCCACAATATTCATGCTTTAGATTCTATTTTTTTTTACTGTAGTAAAACTGAATAATTGCATGAACCTAATGTAAGAGATATCAGACATCGCAAAGAAAGAATTCGCTTAGCTTGCCCTGAATGACAACAACTACCTCACCTAGTCGATGGACGCAAAGATCAACCTAAAGTCTCGATCTCTTGGAGCTGCCATCATCGAGCCAAAAGCTAGCGCACATGCCATCCCTGAAGTCGAAGTCTGCGGCCCTGCACTTCCTAAGGCACCATCTCCATGTAGACCTGAAGTATGAATACTTAATGGAGGAGGATCCACTGGCATTGTGGAATTCAATTCCCTGAAGGAATTCTACAACCCATAGAGATTTTCCAGAAGAAGGAACCGGCGGCATTCCACCGAGCAGAGCACGGAAGAATAAAAATCAATATCCCTTTCGAGCTACAGAAACGTGAATGAAAAAGCAATAAAAAGTATTACTTTCACTTTCAAAGCAACAGTAAATATGAATAAAAAGCAATAAAAAAAAGCAACATGCCGCACTGAGCCCTTTCAAGCAACAGAAAACGTGAATAAAAAACAACAAAAAAGCATTGCTTTCACTTTCGAGCAACAGTAAACATTAATAAATAATAAAAAAGCAACATTCAGCGCTCGGCTCGGTGGAAGCTGCCACTCCTTCCGCTCTCTAGTGGCGCGGAGGCGCGCCTTCTGCGTCCTTCGCGATGCGCGCGGCCGCCTGCGCCTAGCATCAAGGTTCTGCGACCTCGGCGTGGAAAGTGATACGTGTCGGTCTTCGATTATTTCGCGCTTAGAGAGAGTCAAATTTAGACTTTTCGGGACACATGACCACTTTTTCACTTATCGTGGCGTGGGGGGCAAATTCAAAAAGAATTCAGGACGCGATTGAGCCACGAGGATGTGGGTCCGACGAGGGTGTGGATAGTTCGGTGAGTAGGTGCCGGCTGAGGGACCTACCTAGCTTATCCTGACCTGACTCGGGGGCGGATGCGTGATCCACGCGCGGTGATTGAACTGGACCAGAGCTATCCAATTGCTTCGCGTACTCCATCCACTCCACCTCCGCCGGGTCCCCAGCAAGAAACATGGTTGGATGTACGGACATTGCCATTTGCGTGACACACGGAACACGGGACACGTCGTACACCACATGAGAACCGAGCAGACTTGCACCGCAGACGAAAACCACATGCAAGCAAAGGAACACGAGTGAACGGGAGACAGGAAGAGCAATGGAACACTACATACTCCACCCGACATGCAACGGCGAACAAAGAGCAGCAAGGAACAACTACCATACTTTACTTGAGCTTCTAACCAAAACAAAAGTGTTATTTGGTTTGAAACAAAATTTGCTCTGTCGACACTTGCTAGAATTTAGTATAACTAAAATTTAACCAGGAAATGTTGATCTCGCACGTAGCTAAGAAAATGAACCGTGCAGGTGCAGTTCACTTCAACGCAAACAGAATCTTATGTAATGATATTTATACTTTTAGGAGGACTGAATTTGATATTTCATTATTATTATTATTACTATTTTCAGTGGCAGGAAACATTTTAAATGTCAGGTTTGCTCTTATACTGTTATACATTCTTCAAGTCTTGTTGAATATTGCTGGTCTGGGTGGATAATTTAATTCTTAAGTATTCCCTTGAACTAAGAGATGTGTGGCACTTGGACTACTTCGTCTGCCACTATCAGTTTCAGCCTTGGTAGGAAGCTTCGAGATGAATCCAGAGCTCTGGAAGTGCATGCTTCTTCGTTGTCTTGTCCGGTTGCTGGGGTCTTCATTTGAGCTTCCATCTGCAAGTACTAATCGTGTCCAATTTGTAATTTTTGGTATGAAATTCGCACTTTGGAGTTCAGATTATGCATTGCTTCGACTTAGTGTCTCGGTATAGATGAGTATAGATTAATCATATCAAGTAATTCATCCTCTATGCATTTGGGCTGGCAACGATTTGACTTAAACCTGTCAGAACTCGGAAGCCATAAGGTGGGTAGGTTGCTATAGACCTCATTGACAATAGAATTTTACAGTGTTCATATGTTGTGGAGCTTAGGTCATATACAATGGGTTTACAACAGCTTTCTATAGTCTCTGTCATGTAGGATTTAAGTTGATATGGATGAAAGAGAATAAAGAGAGAGAAATACGATGTCTACAATCCTGTAGCGGACTGTATCACCAGAACCAAGGAGGCTATCCAACCATATTTCTTTGGTCCATGAAAGCATTAAAAGATTATGTGATCTATAAAGACAAGTAAAATGACAACATATTGTATAAGCTGGCTTTAGTACTGTCTACATGTGATATGGAGAATTGCTATAGACAACAGCTGTCTGTACCACTGTACATACCCTTATAAAAATGTTTAGTATCCGAAGTTCCTAAGGTTGTAGAAAGAAGTTACTGGAATACTAGATGAGTTAGTAGTGGACTAGTGGTAGGTCATGTGACGGCATTGTCGCCTGCTATTGGGGTATAAGATAATACTTACTCCACAAGTGTCGAGTGGTCATTTCACTCTGTTTTTTTTTCTAAATGGCATGGTTGGGTGCATGATTAACAAAAGTAGCTATTCTAGTGTTGTATCGCCAAAAATGGCACAACAGACATGCCAGCGACCGACACGTATCTAAAATCATGCATGTGACGCCCAGATTTAACCTCCACTGTTCATCTACCGCCCGGACCTACCTCTCGCCACGTGGTCATCGCTACCCTTCTGGCGCACTGGACGCCCAGCGCCCAGAGACAATCTTGTTCGCAGCTCCCTCTCCCGAACGCACCAGCTAGTGCTTGTCCGCTGCTCTATGGTCCGAATTTACCTCACCCATCCACCTGGCGCACGGAGAGCATGCGCTTCTAGTCCCCCCCTCGCCTGGACACGGCGACGCCATGCCACCGTAGCCCGAGCGTGCCTCGCCTGTCCACCTGGTGCACAAATAGCCTCTGCTTCTGGGTCCCCCTCGCCCGGACTCGCCACACAAGCAACACCAAGCTACCCTGGCTTGGACGCACCCCAGCACCCTTATTCCCTCCCGTCCATCAATCGTGTCTCCCGTCCATCAATCACATGCATGCTGCCCGCGCACGGGAGGGAATCCGACGTCGCTCGCTCTCTCATTCTCGCTATAAATTTCAAGTAGCAAGCGAGACTCTTCGCTCACTCTCATCCTCGCTCGCTTTCTCGCAGCCTTGATCGATTTCATTTTCGCAGATGATTAAGGATTGTTTAGAATCTTCATGGTGTTCAAAGCCAAGAACATCTCAATATTGTGGTCTATGATCAGGCATACATTCGATCGGTCTCCCACAACCGTCCGCTTCATATTTATCAGGAACCACAACCAACTAGATGTGTTATCATTCTCTATGATGGCAAAAGCAACTGGGAGAAGCCGGTCATTCATGTCGACCGCCACCGCGGTAAGAATAGTGCCCTTGTACCTCCTCATGAGAAAATTGTTATCCATCGTAAGCACAAAATGACAGAACTTGAAGCCCTCTATGGCTTGGGCAAAAGCCCAGAACACCCGGTCTAGTATGAAGCAATTGGAGCCTTCATGAGCATCTTCACTTTCAAGCTTGTTTATGTATGTACCGAGGTTTGTTTTGACAATCTAGTGAAGCATTCTCGGTATAAGGTTGTACGCCTCTTCGTATGTCCCGTACATGGACTCGATAATTTTCTGCTTGGCTCGTCAGACCTTGCTATAGCTGACTGGATAACCAGCCAGATTGGCGACTTCTGACAGCAATATTTTGGGGGAGACGAATACGTCCTACGTAACTAGGTGGCTGATGAGGCTTGCCACATATGCAGAAGTCATATTTTGATGCTGCCACAGTGGCTCGCTAAGCTCGTAAGTATGGTCGGCCACCGCCTTGACCATGAAGACCGAGTCGAAGAACTTTTCTCGGTGAGTGCTGACCTTACCAAGGCAGCCTTCCACTACGCATTTCACTGTGTAATGTCCAGGATTTGATTAGACCGGTGCACCCAGTACACACAGCTAATGGATAAGGCGTACCGTACTATAGCTTGCTATATGCCCACCTTACTAGGGAAGTACTGCCCAACTAAGAGGGTGTTAGTATCAAACCACCACTGGAACCCTTCTTGTGGTAGTACGAGCGATCGTACTGCGATATCATCAAGTCTGGATGCAACGTACGACACCTCCAAAGACACAATTTCGCCAATTGGACCAGCACCCTGGGGTGCGTCCTCCTTGCTACCATCTAAGCCTAGGTTGGTGTCAACGATCAAGACGTCGATCTTACGAAAAGAAAAGGAGAGAGTGATGTGGGAAATCTAGGGTAATAATGGGACTACTCTTTTATTAGTATGAACTGGGTTTTACAGGGTATGCCTCCTGACTAGATGATGAACTACTCATGTATACACTGAGAGCACTGCTTGTTCCTTTACAATGTCAGACTTACAACACGAATCTAAGACTTGTGCTTTTAGTCCGATGGCTCTATCTTGTCCCTCGCTCCGTCCACGCTCCATCTTTAAATAGCCCTTGAAGAGGTGACAGTTACTTCTGGAGAAGACGTCTGATGTGAAGCGTTGCGACTGGTCGGAGTCAAGTGACGTTCTGGATAAGAAATGTTGTATGGTATGAAATATGCACGTGTTCCATTCATCATACGGTAGAGAATATACTTGGAATTAGTTCCAAGTATCAGTTCATACCTTTTACGAGCAGTTCTCCTGGTCGGGAGCTTGGGATAGGCCTTCGTCCGACCAGGTGTAAGATCGAGGAGGCCGACTAGAGGGGGGTGAATAGGCGTTTTAAAATTTCTATGCATTAAAACCGAATTCTAATGCGGAAGCTAAATAACAGTTCGTTTTAGCACAATTAAAGCCTAAAGCAACTAGGTTCAACTAAGTGCACCAACACTACAAGTCAATAATAAATAGAGCAATTTAGCAAAGACTTGTAAGCTATCAACTAATGATATGATCAATAACATACATACAAGATAGCAAACATACAAATGAATAAGCAATTATACAATGAATGTAAATTGCACAAAGTAAAGCATATGAAAGCTAATCACAAGAAGACACGGGACACAATGATGTTTTACCGTGGTGGTCGGAGACTTGCCGGTCTCCCATAATCCACGTTGAGGGAAACCCAAACCAATTGGGCCGACTCCACAAATTAAGCCTTCCTCCGATGTATCAACACCTCGCTCTACTAGGGTTGCTCTTACTCCACTCCGGAGATGGCGAGCACCAAGCCACTCACAAATACTGGGTCTTCTCACAAGCTTCACTTGAGAAGATCACCGGACCACGACGCCTCCACGCCGTCTAGGTGTCAGCAAACACTAAGAGTAATAAGTCAAGCCCCTTGCTTGACTCTCACCACGTGCAACGAATGCACAAGCTCAAGTGGATGTGAAATCCACCTCTAGATGCAACACATGCAACTAGAGACCTCTCTCCTTACTCACAAGGTGCAACACATGCACAATTGAGAGGAGAAGCTCACACTAGCTCAAGAGAGTGAAATGGGATGCCAAAGATTGCCTCTCAACCGGCCAAGGGGGTATTTATAGCCCCAAACCAAAAACTAGCCGTTTGAAGACGAAACGACCAAAACTAGCTATTCTGACCTTTTGCGGTCGTACCGCACTCACAAGGCGATACTACCGTTCTGCGGTACTACCATTGTTATAAGGGCGGTACTACCGCAGCCCAATTTTCAGCACAGACGATACTCGGTAAAAAGGTCATAACTTTTGACTCTGATGTCGGAATTGAGTGATCTTGGACTCTATTGAAAGCTTATTCAGAGGGCTACACAACCCACCTATTTGATTGATCTCAAATACATTTGATAAAATAAAAAAGCACAACTCAAAAGAGCCACTACCTTGGTCTAAGTCCAAAGAAATAGCAACAAGCAATCTTAGACCATATCAAGGGAATACACATGAATCTTAACCATTTACAAAACACATTTGCAAACTTAGATCATGCCACAAGGAGTAGGTACATGGACTTCAATCATTTGCAAAACACATTTGCAAAGTATAGTCACATGCTACAAGGATTATCCATGAACCTCAACTATTTGCAAAACACATTCGCAAATATAGGCAACATGTTAGAGTGAGCTAGAGCAAGTGAGATTGAGTTCTCAACGCATGATGAGACTCAAGCTACTAGACAAGACCCCTCTTAATAGTACGGCAACCTATACTAGCAATCCGATCTTCCAACCAAACACCAAGACCGGTAAAAGACTAGGAACACATCCTTAGCTCTAGCTAGTCATACCTTTGCCTTGAGCATCTTCTTGAAGCTTGATGACGCACATCCTCGCTTCAACTTCGGGTTCTTGACTTGAAATCTCATCAACACATGATGACTTTCTTTGCTTTGGGATCTCGACTTGATGCCCATCAACACATGATGACATCCTTCATCCCGAGTCTTGATATGCATCAACACATGATGCAGTCTTGACCTCCATCAATACATGATGGATCTTCTCTTGACTTGATGATCAACTCATGACCATATCTTCTTGAGATCTTGATATGTATCAACACATGATACATCTTCTTGAACCTTGACTCGATGACGATCAACTCATGATGCCATCCAAAGTCTTCATCACCACGAACATAACCTATTCATCCAACTCATGAAAAATGTTAGTCCCACAATGTCATTAACATTAATTACCAAGATATACCGCATAAATGCTTTTAAACAAGCCATTCTCGAAGGTGCGGTATTACCGCCAACTAGCATCCGTAATACCGCTCTCGGTAGTACCGTTTCTTAGATCGGTACTACCGATTTCAGAGGCTCGAGAAATCTGAGAAAAACACCTTATCCGGAATTTACATACCGCCAAATAGAAATGGAATGGCGCAATGCGGTAGTACGCTGCAAGAGCGGTCGTACGCATTAGCACTCGATTGGTGTGATGATCAAAACCCGGTATACCGCCAAGTGATCTGTTGTCATACGCTTGATGCGGTACTACGCCGGTTAGCCTCGGTACTACCGATTTACGTGAAGCACTTAAAGCTTCCAAAACTCAAAATCGAATGCATGCATGATCCTAACTTGATCCAAAAACCATGCTATCAAGCTACTAATCATGATCTCTCTATTGTCATGCATTTTCCTTACCATGTCGTCATCCATGATTTGGGACTAATCCTTTAAACATCTTAGCACACATGTTAGTCCCACAACACAATCTTAAATAATTGAATATAGATAAACATGAGTATATATAAACTACACAAGTTATATATACCATGAGTATATACGAACTACAAGTTGTATATACCAAGTATGAGTGTATACAACCTACTCAAGTTGTATATACTCATATGAATATATTAACTACACAAGTTAAATATATTCAATGATATATTTCAAAGTAAAGATCCTTAATATATGTGGAAAGAGAATATGGATCAATACTAATGAAACCACAAAATATAGAATGAACTCCCCCTAAATGTGTGCATACACAAATGTGTAATGGAAACATATGCACATATCCAAGTTGACCTTTTTTGTGGAGTTTAACATATATTTTGGATCCGAGGAATGCAACAAGATATAATAAGAAGAAGTAGAATGCATACCTCTTGTATTTTTCATCTTTATATCCAAACGAGACTAAGCAATAGATAATCAATAGAATTGTTAGCCTCACAAATAGATTTGTCATTAATGAATACATACATGTTTGGATTTTTGCTTTTATATCCAAGCTGAGACTAAACTTGATATAACAATAGAAGTGTTAGTCTCACAAGTGCATTTGTCATTAATCACTTAATCACTTGCATTCCTTCATGATTTTCACCTTTATATCCAAATAAGACTACACAATATGTATATCAATAAAAGTGTTAGTCTCCCAATTAGATTTATCATTAATCACCAAAACTCCATTACCACATAATGGCAGGTCTAGATCTTTCACCAGGGTACCCATTATGTAACCTCTGAAATCTCTACGACCAGTGAGGTCGTGCACCTCAGGGGTTACGATCATGAAGACGTATGGTCTGTTATGTATTAAAAATAATACATAGAGGTTTTAATCCTCGTCAGTTGGCATCCTCGTCGGACTCCAACCCGAGAGACTGGTCCAGTAAATACTCGTGGCAATCAATACGAGGCGACCACCACAGTCCCGCCCTCTCATTTTGCACAAAATTATACACAACTTTTCTCTCGTGGACTTCCTCCAAAACAACACATTTCGTGCTACCATCTTCATACTCTGCCTGTGATTGCCCGCTTCTCGAGGTACTAGCATCATAAAGGTTTACCGGCGGCCTGCGTACAAATTCATGAACACCATCGGCTTCTCGTATATCCTGGCCTCGGGTTGGGAAGCAATCTGCATGTACTGGTCCCATGCTACACTTCTGTTCACCTTCACTAGCTCCCATACGCTCTGCTCTCCCTTACTCGTGCAGGTGATCGCCTCGATGGCAAGTTTCTTCATCGTTGGCTCCGTGTCGAACTCCCTCCGGATGCAGCTCCTAAACTCGTGAATATTCATCGCATCGAGCCCCTCCGCCCAGACCACTGGCATCTCTACATGTACAACCCATCTGGTCCAGCCCATACGAGACCGTCGCCATAAAACACTACCAAGTCTTACATGTTTGAAATTACCTAAAGTCACGACAACCCGATTTACAATACACAATATAACAAATAGGGTATGTAATTAGCACTAATTAATTAGCTGTACAAGATTATTTAACTAAGAATTAATTAATTACAACTAAATAGTGATGACTAATTTATCTACGCCTAATTAATCAGGACAAATTAATTACGAGTAATTAATTGCGGCTAATTCATTATGAATATTTCACTAACAATTACTTAATTATGACAAAATAGTAATGACTCACTTAATTATGAGTAATTAACTATGGCTAAATTAATTACAACTAACTAATTGTACCTAATTATTTATGACTATTTAACTAAGAATTCATTAATTAGGACTAAATAGTAATGCCTATTTTATTTATGCCTATTCAATGATGACTAACTAAAAATGACTAAATTAATTACAAGTCACTAATTGCGACTAATTAATTATGAATATTTAATTAAAAATTAATTAATTATGACAAAACAAAAATAAGTAACTTAATTATGAATAATTAACTACAACTAAATTAATTATGACTAACTACTTGCACCTAATTAGTTACGACTATTTAACTAAGATTTCATTAAGTATGACAAAATATCACTGACTAATTTATTTATGCATAATTAATTATGACTAAATTAAATAAGAGTAACTAATTGTGGCTAATGAATTATGAATATTTAACTAAGAATTAATTAATTATGAGAAAATAGTAATGACTAACTTAATTATGAATAACAAACTATGACTTAATTAATTACGACTAATGCATACGAAAATAATTACCTCCTCTTAATCACTACGCTAAACAATCTCTAATCGACAACAAAATCACAAGTACCTCGCTCGCTCAAATCTCTCTGCCTCACGAACGCAATTTTATAGTGACAACGAGAGAGCGCAAGAACGAGGATGAGAGTGAAAGCGTGAGCGATGCCGATTTTTATAGCCGCGTAAACGTAATTTACGCCGACCGCGGGAATCAATTCCCTCCCGCGTTGCATGAGAGGCATTGTTTGCATGCATGCGGAGGGAGCCAGGAAATGATGGATGGGATGGGAGAGGGAATCTTGCGCTGAAAGCAACCGGAGGGCCGAATGGAACAGAAATGGTGCCTGCAACACAGGGGCATGGTATGCCAGCCGTCCACGCGCCAGGTGGACAGACGAGGTGTGTCCGGGTCGGGGAAATGCGGATAAGCGTGCGTTGGGGCATGGTGGTGCAGACAAGCGCCAGGTGGCGGCGTCCGGGGCGGGGTGGTGCGGTCCAGGGTAGGGTGATGCGAACGTGGACCAGGTGGTGGTGTCAGAGCTAGGGTGACGCGGACAGGAGCAGTCCGGGCTAGGGTGGCACGGACGTGGCGACATGGCAGCCCGGGGGAGTGTCCAGCCCACCCAGGAACGGTGCACATGACCTCCGCGCGCAGAGGGCACGGGCGTGGACACGTGTCGGCCGCCGGCACATCTATAGTGCCATTTTTAGCAATGCAGCGTGAGAACAGCTACTTTTGTTAATCATGCCCTCAACAGTGTCATTTAGGTCAAAAACTCTTTCACTTTGTAATGATATTTATACTTTTAGGAGGACTGAATTTGATATTTCATTATTATTATTACTACTATTTTCAGTGGAAGGAAACATTTCAAATGTCAGGTTTGCTCTTATACTGTTATACATTCTTGAAGTCTTGTTGAATATTGCTGGTCTGGGCGGATAATTTAATTCTTCAAGTATTCACTTGAACTAAGCTGTTCACTCACTAGGAATATAAATATATATGCTTGTTCAGAATTTCGCCTCTTTTTTTAAAATGTTAGTCTTGTTTATGCATGTGCTTGTTTAGCTTTCCTTTCGGAATACATTTTGCATCATTTGAGCACCTTTTATCTTCGTGCTACACTTATCACTTTATCAGCTTCAGAATTTTGCAGGAGTTCAACATTGAGAAACTACAGCTTGTCGATGCTGAAAAGAAGAAGATAAGGCAAGAATATGAACGGAAAGAGAACTAGAGAAGCAAGTTGAAGTCAAATAAAATGTTTGTTTCAATTCAGCAGCTCATTTTCCTTTTTGACCAAACCATGTTTTTATAAATGCATTGCATCATTGCATTTATCTAAAAAAAAAATTGCATCATTGCATGGGGAGAATTTGCACTACCATAAACTACACTTGACTAGTAAGCTGTAAAGCTTTCAATTATATTAGCATCCTTTCTCTAGGATTATGCCTAGAACTAGAAGTAATCAGTATTAGCATGGTCACTAATGATACTCTGTAAAGCCTTCTAAGTTATCATGCATTATCCGAGACTGTGTAATGTGAATGGGAACTCGGAAGCAAGCTGTTTGGGTGATAAAGCTAAAATGACTAAGTATACGGAACTAAAGAAGATAATTTGGTTGACGGATTATAAATCAGAGGTGATTTAGATCGTTTGTTTTCTTGAATGTGTAACAAACACTTGGTAGATGTCCTGTATGCTGTAGAAACTGTATTCATCAATATTACTTTCTACATTAAGTTTCTTCTCTTTTTTCAGTGAGTACTCTATGCAGCTGAATGCTTCTCGCATAAAAGTTCTTCAAGACCAAGATGATTTGGTTAACTCAATGAAAGAAGCTGCCATGAAGGAACTCCTCCAAGTTAGTCAGAACCACCATGAATATAAGCACCTTCTGAAAGAGTTGATTGTTCAGGTACGTTTGAATACCACCACCTAGTAACTACTGAATATTACGGTTCTTCCTGATTCCCGGCTTCCTGCACTTCCAAGAAGTGAATGAGTTCCCTGGTAGGGGACTCATATGCCCTGTTTTAACCTTTCTCCATGGCTCACGACAACTTATCTGATTGAACCGATAGAATTGGGTATTCATTAGCCTATCTCAGACATCAGTCAGTTTTTTTGCTGTTGTACCCTAAAGGAACATTTACTCATATACTCCTATTCTGTTATCAAATACAGGGCTTGCTTCGATTGAAAGAACCAGCTGTGCTACTCCGCTGCCGCAAAGAAAGACATCCATCTTGTGGATTCAGTACTGCATTCCGCAAAGCATGAGTATGCATCAAAAGCAAATGTGCATGAGCCAGAAATAATTGTTGACGTAATGTGTACCTGCCGCCAGCTCCAAGCCACCACAATACTCACAGCTTGTTCTGGTATGACATCTTTGACTCCAGTCCAGGCTATTTCAGAGTACCATATGATGTTTCTTGTATATGTTTTCCCTTCTGTATTTAAACATTTAGTACCATGTACAATATTGAAAAAAATGCATGGCAGTGTAGCAGGCAGTTTAAATATTCAGCTTGGTGGAGGGTAGTACAAGACTGAGCCTTACTGTGACGTTGCCTATGGCCGTTACTTTGTTCTACCATATGATATTTCTGTAGCATAAGATTTGATCATGATTATGCAACATAGGCTACACTCGATGCAAGGCTGGAAGTTGTCTTCCGCAAGAAATTACCAGAGGTGCTATCTGTGAACTCATTTCCTGATTTCCCCCCTTTTTGATGAATACTTAACCTTGCATCTTGCATATAAGTCTTACAAAAGCAAATATCATGATGCAGATTAGTTTAGCTAGTTTGCAGTCTCTCCACTGCATTTAAGTAGGCTGTAGTGCAGTACCATGTATTCAAGCACTCATTCCTGCACTGCGTGTAAAAGAGTATTGCTACCAATGGCTAGATATTCATATACTGACACGATTAGCCAAAATAATAGGGTGCACATGGATATACATGCTGAAATACCTCTGCTTTACGAAACAAATTAGTATAGATCCACTGAAACCTCATCGGTATTTCAGCTGAGCACATTCCTCATCTCTTTGCAGATCCGGAAGCCCCTCTTTGGTCAAGTTGGCGTAATCTGATCCTGTAATTTTCCGTTTAGAAATTGGAAAGTTGCTTCTATGATGATGACTGCTGGTTTATCCCTGCAGCTGTAGAAAGTTACAGCCGTTTTTGTAAGTCCATTGTTTAGCGGTATTCATCCTCAGTGTATACACTACAGTTTATTCATTATTGTTACATCTTTCAGGGTCAGCTACGTGTATGCAATATGATCCGAACAATGCCAATTAGTATTGGAACGTTGCCTCATGTTGCTAAATTTTTGTATGAGCCTTTTCAGTGCATGGTTTGCCATGATAACACCAATTATGCAAGTAATGTGGATACTTGTGCTTTAATTTTATACAATCTGTTCGGCGTTCAGATTTTAAGCCTGATGAGTAATGGATTGCCAAGTTCTGTGCCTCCAAACTCGCAGCATCGTACTGCAGTTGCTCGTAACGTGCAAAGAGATGCTACTTACATAAATTCCAAAAGGATTAAGTACACTTTTCGTCCTTCAACTCTTGCCCTAGTTTAGTTTTCGTCCCTGAATTGTAATACCAGATACAACACGTCCTCTAAGTATCAATACCGGGCAAAAGAAGTCCCTCTGTGCATTCGACGGCGGTTTGGTCCGACGTGGCATCCACGCTGGCCGTTGACTCGGTCTTTGCTAACTCTCTCTCTCTCTCCCGCCTCACTCTCACTCTCTCTGTCCTCTCTGAGAGAGAGAGAGAGAGGCCTCGTCCTCCCCCACGCCATGCGGCCTCCCCCGCACCGCTCGGCCTCCTCCAAGCTGCGCGGCGCCGCCGCGAAGCTGCCTCTGGCCAGATCCGCACCGCTCGGCCTCCTCCTCCCCAACACCCAAGTCGTCGCGCGCCGCTGAAGCCCCTCCTTGGCACACCCCAACTCGCGCGCGCTGCGAAGCCCCTCCTCGACACCCCAAGACCGAGCCGCAGAGGATACGGATCGCGGCGCTCAGGGCCGCCGACTCCTAGGGTGGGTCTTGCTGGGTGCCGTGGTGCGCGGCCGGGCTCGCTCGAGGAGCTCGGGACCATCGCCGATGCGCGGAGGGCGTGGTCGGGGGCGCAGTCTGAGGTCGCTGTAGTAGGGTCGAGGCTCTCGAGATGGAGCGACCAGGGGGGCAGCGGCCACGCAAGCGCATCCACCGGAAGAAGATGGCCAAGCATTAGCGAGAAGGAAGTGTTGTCCCTCGATCTCGGCGCAGCGGCGTAGCCATGGCGAGTGGCGGTGCGAGGTTCCAAGGCTGCGGGTGAGTCCTGGGGCTTCTCCTTCTCGGCGATGGGGTGTACGGGTGCGGAGGAGGAGGCCCTCTGGGAGGCGAAGTCCTAGCCATTTCCCTCTTCTCCTCTCCTCGATCGAGCACAAACCGAAGAGAAGAAGCTTGAGCTCCTTTGCGCCCGTGACGTCGCCGTCCAATCCTGAACGCACCTGTGAAGCTTTTCCTTCGTTTCATGTGTCAGATTGTGTTCCAGCACCTAAGAAGCAAAACCCCTCTTCTAATTTTGTTGTTCGATCGCAGGAGCCGGCAAGTTTGGTTTTCTTCCTCAGCACCGGCCAGTGAGCCAAAATCACCGAATCAACTACTTCGGTGAGCATCTTCTCAATTAGTTCCTCCCTAACTATCTCTATGCCCCCTTGAAGCCATCCCGAGGATTAATTGCTGCTAGTTTTCCTCAGTCCTTGCTCTCCACGTATAGCTCCCCCACATCAATGCCGGTCGTCGCCGCCAAGCCACCACCGACCACCTTCGGCTCCCTTCTTCCTCCTGGTGAGGTCTTGGTAACCTTTGGTTTCCCGTGCGCACTTGGTTTGTTGGAAGCGTTGTCGGGTGACCGAAGTCACCATAGACTGAGCTTCTCCGCCGCCAGAACGCGTCGCGCCATCGCCGTAGGTCGCCAGAGCTCCGCCGGCGGCGGCAGTAGGGTCCTAAGTACTCGGGGTTTCCATTTTAGGCACTAGTTGACGCCGCCATGGGCTGAGTCGCCGGCGTTGAGCCGGAGCAAATCAAGCTCTAGCCTGCTCTGCTTGTCGGTTCCTTCTTTTTTAGACATTGTTGAATTGCTTGGATTGATTCAATTCCTTCTTTTTTATTCTCGTCGCCTCTCCTGACTTGGTGTTTCTTGATCTCAAAATGTGTGCTTACTAAATCAGTGAATCGGATGAAGCATTGAATAAGATGTTGTTACGATCTTGGCTGTTCTTACTAAATGGGAGCTCAGAATATATATACTGTTCCAGCATGGCAAGTAACGAAGCAAGTAACCAGCGTGGACGCACTGGTGGCACAGAAAAATATTTCTTTTTTCCACGTGGGTCAAACACCGGTCAAAACAACTCTAAAACAGATGAAGGGATATATTTTGCACGGTATTAATAGTTCGAGGACGCGTTTTACCCGGTATTACAATTCAGGGACGAAAATTAAACTAAGATAAGAGTTGAGGGACGAACAATGTACTTAATCCATTCCAAAAATTGGCTACCCAAAATCATGGCTAGTGGCGTCTTGGGCACGTTGAATTATTACAAATGAATTTATTGATGCATGATCCCTTTGCTCTTGTGCTACAATGATAGAAGAGAATTAAGCAAATCTCCTCCTTGATGGATGTCGAACAGCTTCTGCGATGTCAATGCCTTCCCCCATCTCAGGGGAAGACATGCTTATAGACACCTAACTTTGGGCCCTGTGATGGGATTAAGGTCCTCCAAGTATCGCGTTCTCGATGTCTTCTCTGCTTAGGGCATAGCTGAATCTTCTCTCCACATCCTTCTCAAGATTTCCAGGACCGCTTTTCAAGTACCTGAATCAAGATAAGATAATAGGGTTAGTAATTGAATATTGATAAATAATTCAGTCAATGAGCGAAGGATTCACATGAGTGGTTTGGGGCTATAGTTCAATCATGGAACTAAGGGAGTCAGGGTGCTGAAGAAAGTTAGGATTTGTGCTGAAAAAGGGTAAGATTGAAAAAAAAAAGCGGCTAGATTTGCATAATACAATGAAGAATGCAGAACAAGCTGAACGATTCTTCCTTAGAAAAAAACCAAGTGGGCAATCTGCTGTGTGTTTCCACAAAACAATGAAGTACCCACACTGCATACTGAGTAAGCATATTCATTTCACGCGCCCACATAAGTTGATTACACTAGATAGTAGAAATACAACATTGCAAGAACAAATTGGCGACATTTCGGTTAAGCTATGAGCAAGAATTGAAGCCCAAACGAGCACGCATTGCGCAGTACTCTCCGCTTTTCAACACTAGTGTGATAGTCTCTACAAGTTGTCAAACTAGCAAAAAAATTCAGAGTAACGAAAAGGAACCTACCTGATGTGGAGGTCGGTGACGTCGAGGCTGAGGCGCGCGTGCCAGAGCGGCATCTCGGCGACCCAGACGGCGCAGTCCTCGCGGGTCTGCGTGAACCCGATGCTGCGCAGCCACGCCTCGATGCACGGCAGGCTGTGCGTGTACAGCGGTTTCTTCTTCTCCGGCAGCCGCTCCAGCCACTCCGCGTCCGACGGCAGCGCCGCCGCCAGCGCCACGACCCCAGCCCCTCTCCGCCGAGGCCGCCTCCGCGCGTGGGCTGCCGGAGTCGCGACTCCGCTGAGCCCGAGGCGAAGAGATGAAGAATCGAAGGGGAGGATGGGGCGGGCCAGGGCACGGAGCGTGCTCGTCAGAGCCATGGACATGGTCGCTGGGTTCTTTTCTCCCCACTCCCGTTTCACTATGTTTTTTTTTTTTGTTTCTTCTTCAATTTACTTATCTGTTGGGCCGTAAGTTACTACTACACATAGATGGGCTGGGCCTGTGCATAGGAGCCCGTGTGTAGAATTAACAACCAGAGCTAAGCAAGGCACTCTCAGAAAAAGAAGCAAGACACTGTATTTTTCAGCTAAAAAAACACACACTGTATTTTTAAGCTAAAAAAAGACTGTAGTTTCCCCTCTCAAGAAAAAAGGAAGCAAGATACTGTATTCTATGGACAGAAACTAAGCAGTAAACAACAAGAGTAACTGGACAGAATAAGAGTGAAAGTTCAAATATAGGAGACAAAGCTTGAGCTTCAGAACATGATGTATCTTTGTTCGAGAGAGGGAGCACCCTTCAGTCCAAGCACAAGCAACGCAGAGCTTACCATTAGCTCCCGCGCCATCCACTCAGCTACTAAGATTTGCAAACATAGCATCAGTGTTCTTAGTACTTGAATGAATGAGTCGGCAGCAAATAAACCCCACTGCCACTTATGAGTGAACCGAAGGGAGCTCTCTCTTAAATTGCAGGCAGGATGCACCAGACTTTCAGAATATCACCTTTCCATTTCGTGGTGGAGAACAATATATCAGTGTGCCGTTTTCATTAAGAGGAGCTCTGGTTTCAAAAAATTAGGAGAAGAGCTGCTTATACGAGCAAGTGATAGAGAGAAGGATGGATCAACAGAAGCAGTGTGGTGGGCAGCGAGGAGGTAGGGGTTCTCGGTGCTCCTTGGCAGTGCCTTGGAGCAAAGCGTGGAGGTGTAGCAGATGGATCTGAACACCTCAAAGGTAGCCTTATATAGGAGCAGTTCATGGCCAGTTGAGGCGCCTGACATCATTTCAAGGCCACTACAGTAGCTCTGCATGGTTAAGCTGGAAAGGCATTAACATGAGAACTACCTTACATAGGAGAATGAGGCCTAAAATTACGCGGCAATAACCATGTATATCTACGTTCGCATGAATTTCACAATAATCTTACAGAAATTTTGAAAGAAACAAGTGCAATTCCTGTATTATCAATGTAAAAAACTTGCATTCTATTACCATCTTCTCCTAATACTATATGCTTTATGAGGACTCTCCTCTGTGCTATTAGTGCCTACTTAGGGCATCCACGATAGTCCGTCTCTTAATTAATGTTGTCTAAGTACTCCAACCCATCTAGAGATAACGCTAGAGACAATATCTCCGATAATTAGTCTCTAAAAACATTCCTTTAACTATCTTCTATTATTTTCACCGCAACTTTCCCCCACACTCCCTCACCGTTTTGCATTGGTTTGTGTGCTCAAGTTGTCTCTTACACAAGTGATAGCATATTATCTCTCTTCACCTCCTCTCTCCTCTAAGTAGGATTTTTATGATATAGTATGTAAAAGACAGTTAAGGTGACCATTATTGGAGATGTCCTATCCCAATAGCTTGTTACTATATGTTGTTATAGGAGGAGAGACATATTTTAGATACAAACACTCCAATAACTTGTTACTGAAGGGCCCCAAAATAAATTTATTGTTGGATGAATCTCTCATCTCTAATGGCCCACAAAACGTGTTTTCTAACAAGCTCCCCTCCAATAGTCTAGGTCTGAATGCTTACTCATGCAAGTTGTCGAGGGGAGGATCCCCGCGCTACCTCGAGCCGACGATAACATCGGCGGGGCATGACACATCGAGGGATCCACCCCCGGACAAGGTCCAAGGGCCAACCTCAGCGAGGTGTGACACATCGGCGAACCTACCCCGGATCCGGTCCGAGGTATCCACACAACGAGGTCCCATTGACACCAGCATAGACGGAAGGCCGACGGTGTCATGTATCTTGGATGTAGAGGGACCCACTTGACGCGATGGATAGAAGTACCCCCGGAGCAAGCTAAGCCCTGAGAGCAACGATGTAACTTCAGTTATCTCCCCCTCCCCTCTGTAAATAGGACCTCTTGTAGATGGAGAGGAAGAGGTCATTTTGTAACTCCAACCACATGTATGCAATACATCAGTATAGCTTGTTGTGTTTGATTCCCATTGAGGTCTTCTTTACATCCTTGGCGGTCGACGCATCCGACCGGATGTGTCTGCAGGGTTACTGTATAATCCCATATCGACCACACAAGTAATTAGTCCTCTTCCTCTATATCACCTAAATTCCGATGTGGCAGTGCTTTCAGCCATCAACCGGCCTGTCCCCTTACGGGGCAAAGCAAATGAGCAGCGGACACCATTGCAAATGATTATGTCGTGCACATGGGAAAGTTAACTGATAAAAGGAAAAGGCCTGAATAAGTAACGAGACAAACAAGCAAGTACAAGTTCCCATGCAACCTTATGCACGTAGTAGAGTTTTTAGAGGCGAGATCGTGCATACTTGCATGGGCAGCTCCAGTCTAGTACAGCTGGTTCTGTCCCAGATTGTGCTGTTTTTTTACCGACTCGTCCCGATCCTAGACCAGCCTTTCGTACGCAATGTATTAGCACTAGACCATGAGAGAGGAGATGAGACGACACAAGCACAACGGCGCCGTGTTTTTGTTTATGCGATTTGTTAAGCTTTTGATGTGTGCAACCACGTAGTCCGCAGTCGATTGCTCCACGGAGATCCGCGTGGGAACCGATGGAATCCTGTTTTTTGCAGGGGTAATCGAAAAGGTGCAAGACACTAGGGCACTCTGGGAAGATCTGTCTGGGCCGTTCAACGGCCGAACAGAGTGACCTTTACCTTTTGCTACCAGGGAAATGGTGTGGTACTATTGGGAGTATTTTCACTCCTCATATACCATTTAAATCGTATGATGATATATTTTTACTACTCGAGCATGCTTCAATAGTAATTATAAGATACCTTAAAGTGAATTCCATGAAATTTTTTTTTATTAAAATCCACTTTTTATAACAAAATTTGTGTATATACTTCTTTTATATATATATGAAAAAGGGTGTATAACAAAAATAAAGAGCTCCAATGCAAATTTTTCAATCAATTCACATTGGAGTATTTTATAATTGATATTTAAGTATACTGAAAGTAATATAAAAGTATAATATGTTCGTTTAAGTGGTATTTAAGTATATATATATCTGATGGCGCTATTCAACACTCTTACGTTGAATAGCTTATTCCAACGCATAGCCTAGGCTTGGCACTGTTACTTTGTAGAACAATAGATAAAACATCATCTGTTATTACGTGGCAGAGCATAGAATAGTTATTATCGCCTAACTTGACCTATTGTGCGAGACCCGGGCAGTGTAATGCGCGGGCGCACAACACCATCACTGGCGGCCACCAATTACACTCGGCGGGCTAGAAACACGCGCCGCAGCGTGGCTTTTCGATTTCGACGATAAATAATACGAGGCGTGATAATAATTCGTGAATCATTTCTGCCTTTTTGCGCACGCGAATTTTTTCGAGCTCATATATTTGATAGTAAACATAACGGTAAGGTAGTAAAATTGTTATGTGTTTTACTGTCTTCTCTTTTTTGTGTGTCCCTTTTATTGCATGTTACGAGGAATGTGATATTCCGAGCTCCTATATTAGTCAGTAAAACATAATGGTGTACATAGTAATCGGCTTCCCGTTTTACCATCTTTTTTGCAAACTTTTTTGGATAGTAAAATGTTTGTGGTAGGATAGTAAACCTTAGCTATATGTAAGGTATGTGCGTTAGATTATCGAGTAGGTCCAACGAAGTAAACAGCCATTTGGTAGATCAGTAAATCGTGAATGCAGTAATATAAAATTTGCCATTCAGTAAACGGTTTCAACATAGATAGTAAAAACAAATTCAAACCGATTTTTTTTTTATTTTGTATTGATAGATGGCTAAACAGTGTGGTCAGTCTGGTTATAGTTTTATATATAAACAGAGCTATGCCTTCTTTCAAAAAAAAAAACAGTATGATCAGTCATTTCTTGCAAAGTTTAAGATAAAAATATAGAAACCTAACTAATCAAAGTTTTCTAGTGGCGCGTCTTCGAAACTCGCATGACGACGCTCGCGCGCGCGGTGGTGGCAACTTGCATTGCGGCAGCGCGGTTGGCGGTGTCGTGTCTGGGACTCGGGAGGAGGCCGGCCTGCGGCGGCTTGTGGCTAAGCCTGGCCCAGCCACCAAGTGAGACGTGATTCCAAGCTGGTCCTTGGAATTATGGACGCATGGGCGGCCTACAAATGTAGTGAGCTGGCCCATTAGGAGATGACCCAGCACTCACTGTTGCCTCGGCCCGTACCAGCCCAGCAGGTCGCCTGCCCACGCAACCAAATTGGGCTCGATTCGGCCCATTCGATAGTACCAATGCGCATAGCCCTGCTACCCGGAGCATTTTCGATGGTGCATGAATTGACCGAATATGAACCGTTAATCTCCGTAATAATGGTATTAAGGTAGATTGATAAGAGTATAAGAACATGATCCAAAACAGAGACTCGGATCACACTGCACGATGACTTTGGGACCTGGGTAGGGTTGCGGCGAGCTGAGCTCTCATGGACGTTTTCCCGATCGATCTCAGAAAGATGCACATTAGAGCATGACTGGGGAATTATTCAGTTTTGCTAGACAGATCAGTTGCCTGCAAAAAATTCTTAGCTGTCGGTCGGTTTGTTCACTGTTGGATCCGCAGCCCGATTATTGCTCCAGTCGACACCATCATCCTCCACTCGGGCAGTGGCAGCGGCAAATTAGGGCTCGGGTTAATTGGGGCCCGGCTATAGAGGAAGGGAGGGTCGGCAGTGTAGTGAGGCGAGTGGTGGCACCACTGGGACGGAGAGGAAATGGCGGGCGGCAACGAGTCAAGATTAGCCGACTAGGCGGGAGGCGATGGGGCGACATATTCAACGTTGGCAAGCCGGTCGGAGATAGGGAAGAAAACAATAATAAGACGGTGGAGGGTGGAGATGGGGTAGGAGAGGAAGTGGGAAGCCGACAGAAGCAACAACACCTGTGAGTAGTTGGGGTTAGGGTTATATACAAGGGTGAGGTGGATGGTAAGGTTGGTTGCATCTAGATCAAATGGCTAGGAAAATGTGATCGATAAACAAGAAAAAAAACACAAAGTTAGAAATAGAGAAACGCCAACCAACACAATTACATCAAAGGAAATGACAGTACACATACGTGCTGAGACGAGAAAAAATCGGATGCCTCTCCACCACTCACATTCAGTCTTATTCACATATCCAAAGCGAGTCAACCACCTATTCCTCCCGCGTGTCTATCTACGCACGCACATAGCGCGATAGCAACATCTCTCCAACATACACACACAGTGACATCTCACCAACATATATTCATGGCGACGAGGCGACACGGTGGAGGCACCACCTCGGCATCCTTCTCGCATCCTCCCGTCCTCCTCTGCTCCAACTCCACGCCAACCACGCCCAACCACTCGCCTCTCCGTCCTCCCCACGCCACCCTTTCATCCCGGCAAAGCGCGTCAGCGAGCCGCCATGATGGCTTACGGGCGGCGCGAAGCGAGGCCCGACTTCGGCTAGCTCGGAGCTTCACGCGGCGAGAGATGATTCTTTGAGGCGTCGGCGGCGGTCGGCAACTACCTCCCCATGGCGCGAGGGCAACCTCAACTCCTCGCCTACAAATGCGTGCTCCTCGCGACAAGCACTCCAGATGTGTTCCTCCTTTTTGTTTTGATTGGTGCAACAATATTGTTGCGACCCGTTGAAAAAAATGATACGACCCGTTGGGAAAAAAAAATGTTGCATACTGCTCCTTGGTATGTTGTGACCCATTGAAAAAAATGTTGCAGCCCGTTGAACGGTGATGTTGTATACTGTTCACGGTAATGTTGCAAAAAAAAAAAATCTTAAGGTTGGACTATACTTCCTGTTCTTCCCTAATCTCTTTTTTTGATACGTTGGCACCCGTTAGAGAGAAATTACTTAATGTTTGTTTGTTTTGATTCTAAGATTTTTGAGATAATATTGCCTATAATTTTTTATATATTGCAACTAGTGAGGTTATGGAAGGCTCCGTCGTAGTGCATGATGTCCTCCACTCCCGTCCCCAGTTCCGTCGGGGGATGCACCCATGTCCACACCTCCGTCATTGGAAAAATCCTTCAGAGTTTGTTTGGATACGGAGGGATTGGAATCAATCTCTTCAAATTAGAAGGGATTTTAGTTCAAATTCCGAATCAATCCGAAAGGATTGAGTTGGATCATAATGTTTTCTCTGTATTGGTGGGCTTCATGCTCACACACACCCCTTTGAGAGGAGGAAAAAGAAATACACGATGTTTGCGAAGTGTAAAACTTTCTCGGGTCCTTTTCTGTTTTCTCTCTTGTTGATATATATGAGTACAAAACTAAGTAGCCAACAGATTTCAAGATAGACTCTATCGGCTAACTGTAACAGCCCTAAGTTAGGGTTTGTATTTCAAATGTAAATTATGAGGAGAAATAAAAACTTTTGTTGCCCCATGAAATCATTTGAAATTCTCCTACATTTTTTTCCCTAGCATTTTCCCCCTTTCTTTAATCTTGTTCTTGTGAATGATAGTAGTTGTCAACAAAATTGTCAACCTCAAACTTGTGATCATCCTCTAGGAATATTTTTCCTATCATCTTGATCACCCTATCTACCTCTCTGAAAAATCTCTCAATTTTTAGATTTTGTTTGCTATTTCAAATGGCCAAGTCAAACCAGTTTAGAAATCTGGTCAAACCTCTGGACAGCAGCTTGTGAATTTTCTTGGGAAAAATGTAGTGCATGAAAATTCCTGGAAAAATTACACAAGGTTGTCCTCTGTCCCTGTGATCTCCATAAAAATTTCAGAATTTTTGAAGCTCTGAAGCTATCTCTACAAATTCCCCAAACTCTATCAGCCTTTTAAACTCGAAATCGATAAACACTATTCATCGGGTTCGAACCCGAGCCCGACTTCAGTTCCGACCGCACCGCTCGGTTCCGTCGCACCAACTAACGGCACCGCCGAACCCAACCGTTGTCCACCGTCCGATGCGGATCGTGCGACCGCGTCTTGGCGATGCATTTGACGATCCGGTGCATCGCGGGATCTCGGCCGTCCATCCTAGATCCAGCGGTCGGCGCGATATTGATCGAGTTAAACCAACTCGTCCACGCCACACGGACTTGGACTCGAGCCACACCCTTCTCTCGGCGGCGCGGCGCGGCCCCCCCTGCGAGTCCTCCCGCCACGTCGCACGGCTCCAGCCCGCTTCGCCGCTCTCTCTCGCCGCCCGCCCGCATGCTGCGCGCCACCTCGCCTCACGGTCTTTTCACGCCCTACCGCCTCCACCTCGCTGCCTCCGTCTTCCCCTTCTTAGCGGTCGAGCACTCTTCTTTCTCGGTTTCTTTCTCGCCTCTGCCCACTTCCGCGCGGAGCTCGAGGCCGTGGCGTCGCGCGCGCTTAGCCAGGCGTTTGGCGCTCCGGTGATCTCCGGTCATCGCCGATAGCATCACGGTGTGCCTAGCACCCGTGGAAGCGAACCTCAAGAAATTCGGTGTCTCGTCCTTTGTGGAGCCGCGCGCCTTCTTCTCCAAGTCGCGAAACCGCCTCTTCGCGCCGCGTCTTCTCGGTGAGCTCGGCTCGATTCTTTCGGTGAGCATCGCATGGACTCCACCTTCCTTCTCCACTCACACACACGTCCTCTCGTTCACCTCGGGCTCCTGCCGTCGTTGACCGCCTTTGCGCGCCGCGAGCTTCGTCGCGGGCCACTCAGACCTACCCTCGTCATCGGCAATTCCGGTGAGTTCACGGAGCCTGCCCGATGCTCATGCGCGCACTAGTTTTCATCGTCTTCCCTCTCAGTGCGATCGCCTTGTCACCCTGCCTGCGCCGCGCCGAGCTCGTCGCCGCGCCGCCTCGGTGCATCTCAGTGCCTCGAGACCACCTTGACCAGCCAGGTTCTCCAACAACCCATTTTGGCCGTCATGACCCCGCGCCGCCACTCCTTCGCCGGCGGCGACTTCGAGTCAGTAGCGCCGAGCTCCTCTGTTCTTCGGTTTGCCCTCTCTTTGTTTCTCTGTCGGTTGGGCTCACTCCATAAAACTGTTTATTAGTTGTTAAACATGTTTGTGATTGTTCATTAGTTCAAGCTCTTGTATGATCAAGTTTTGGGTTTGAGGTTAGAAGCAAGTAGTTGCTAGTCCTGTATGTTTTCTCTGTTGTCATATTGTGTTTCCTCTGTTGTCGATTCTTGAACTTGGTAGATTGGCTTGCTTTTCAAATTATGTTAGTGCTTGATGGTTCCCCTAGTAGTTGGGGTTAGCATGAATGAAGTCGTTTAGTTAATATTTATAGGTTTCATTTCTTGTGGCTTGTATGATTAAGGAAGATGTAGTTGAGTGGTGTTGTCTGTACTTTTGATTTATCGGTGTAGTAAGATTTGGAGTAGTAGCATCTGAATTTTGATAACCTTACAATATGTTGGGTATGATGCTTTGGTGTGTAGTAATTGAAATGTTATTCAAACCCAAACTTAATTAGAAAATGTCTTAGCGTCTATTAGTTGATTGATGAGATAGTAATTGTCTTCTTGAAGCACATTGTAGGCCTAAATGAAGTCATATCGAGAATGGTGGCATTAGAATAGCTAGTTACTTCTATTGTGTTATTCGATGCTTAGTTAATAGATGTGCACACAATCACCATCAAAGTCATCGAAAGATTAAAACATATAAGAGGATTGATTTTGTGGTTAACTTGGTAAATAAGTGAGTGGGTAGATCTATCACATGAAAGCATGTCTAATTTGAAACATCTTATGGCACGCTGATTGGCTTTGTTTATAGCCATCTTATGGCACTTTTGCTTCCGCTGTCGTTCTTCTGGTATTTTTGTATCTTGTGGCGATCGGCCATTATGCGTAATAACTCTTACATTTGTTACTTTCCGTTTAGTAGTGTAATGTTTGGACTCTATGTTTGGAATGGAGTTGATGCATAATTTTGTTGTGAGGTGTGTATCGCTTTGGGAAGTATACATATCTCGAGACTCGATTTATTTGATTTGTGATGCTAGGACCGGTGGTTGGTTAAGCATTACAAGCCAAATAAATTAGGGTCCTCACACTAACAACCAAATTTAAAGTGCTTAACAAACTCTACGGACTCCAAACTGAACGCCGTGCGCCACAAGCACCTACGCTTCATGCATTGACATGCACCAAGAACACAAAGACTTATACCAAAACTTACACACATGCAGTCCATTTCTTCAAAAAGATAATTGAGCACCTCGCATGTTCGTCACACTCCCTTGCAGCACTTCTCATGCATGGATGTTGGCGCCTCCTTTCATGCAGGTCAGCCGCTTCGCACGGCACCGCGTCGTGCACTCCTGCTCGCGCACTACGCTCGCATGCTTGCACACTTCCTATGCTTATGCACGCGACAAATAAATATGTAAATGATAAACTAGACACAACGTGACCAGATTAATTCCAATATTCTCCCCCTTAATCTTGTTATGCCACTATGACCTCACTCATAGGAGTGTTGGCTCATCGTCTTCACTTTGCGCCTCAACAGGAAGTGCTTGATTATTTTTCTTTGCCGGACACTCATAAGCGAAGTGTCAAATATCTTGACAATTGTAGCACCTCACCTTGGTTTTGTCAACCTTCGCCACGGCCATAGTCACACCCTCGTCCTTGCGGCGAGTTCTTGAACCCATCCTTCACTTTCCACTCAGCACGTGCTCCTCCTCGACCTCGCTAAATCCTCCTAGGCACTCCTAATGTGCCTTGACCGCCCCATAACCTCTTCGCCGTTATGGTTTGAGGTCCCCAAATTGTTCGATAGTCAAAGTTATCGGGAGAAACTTTCGGGACGGTGTGGGGAAATTCTTGATGGCGTAAGTCTCCTCGATCTTCTCGCCGAGCACCCGGATCTTGTTGACAATGGTCGTCAACCGGACGACGAAATCGTCGACCGATTCTGTCTCCTTCATGTGTAGCCCCTCAAACTCTGACTTAGTGTTTTCACCTTGGCCTTCTTTACACATTCGGCACCTAGATGCATCGTCTTCAACACCTCCCACGCCTCCTTGGCCATCTCTTTTTCGGCCAGCAGGATGAGTGTCTCCTCGGGAATGCCATGATAGATGGCATCCAATGCCATCTGATCCCTATGCGCGTCAACGTTGCCGAACTCAACGACGTTCCACACGTCTTAAGCTCTCATATACACCTTCATCTTGATCGTCCACGCCGCGTAGTTGCTCTTTGTGAGCAACGGGTATTGGAGGGACATTGTTCCCTCCCTCGCTAGCGCTTTTGAAAATGCCGTGTCCACGACATCATCACCCATCACGATTTTACTTGGGATCGACATCATCTTTGGCATCTACTCACATGGAACCTCGCTCTGATACCAAATATTAGCCCAGCTCCTGAAGAGAACTCACACATGGTTTCCTCAATTGCGTTTCACACACACAAGTGAGTAGCAAGAAATAAGAAACACTTGTTTTGGCGACGTAGCCCACACGACCAGTGTCTTTTTCTCTCTCTTCTTCTTATTTTTCTATATTACATCTTGAAATAAATAGATTAACACACGGACTTAACAAACACTAACAAACTACACCTAACTTCCTGTATTCATGCCATGGATGCACACACGGTCAACTAACTCTAAGGGCATGTACAGTAGTCCACATCAGCTGTCTATAAGAGGTGCCACCTAGGATTTTTAATGACATAGAGGAAAGAGAACACAGAGAGAGAAAAAGATCGTCTATCATGCAATCGACGGCTTCGTTCCGATTAATCCGGATGCTATCGACGGCGTTTCCCCATTGTACGCATTTTCGCCCCCCCGCCCGCAGTCGATCCGGTGCTCCCAACTCCTCGCACGCTGTTTTCGCCGCCGCCTGCCCAATTTCCCCACCACGCCCGGCCTCCTCGCGCAATCTTCTCCACACCCGCGCTCGCGATTTCTTCTCCACACCCTCCGTGTGCGCGATTTCTCGCTACGCCACGCCCTGCGAAAGGAAAGGGGATCGACTTCTTCTCCACGCCCTTCTTCTCCACAACGCATGCCTCGTCCAATCCCACGCGTCCCCATCACCTCCCGCAGGCCGTAGCTGCTGGTCACACTTGCTGAACCGGGAAGATGCCTCGCCGATCGACACGGGTGGGTGCGCCGCCACCGCCGCCGCCACGCCGCGCCGCGGGGAGCTGAAGTAAGCACATCTGTGGAGCATGCAGCCGCCTCCTCCCGCTCGGCGGTGCCGTTTGGTGGGCGGCGCGCACTGCGTATCTCCGCGCATCCTCACTCTCGAGCGGTCCCCACGGACAAGCGAGCGAGCCGGCGCTGCGGCTGAGTTCTCATCCCCAACCTCAGATCCACAACACTGGTAATGTTTGTTCTTCCCTATTTCTTGATTTGTACATTACAAAGAGATTGGTTGTTCACAACACTGGTAATGTGGTCTGAGATGCATTCGCCCATTGTGTGCAAATTTGCAGTAGTGAAAGGCCAAAGCACTGGTCATGACCAAAACCAACACATCAAAGTTGTTTTTTGCATGACCCAAACCATGACATCAAACATAAAGGGGAAGAATCAGAAAAATGCAATCGGTTGAATGCACGAGGAATAGCATGGAAAATGTATTTTCCTAGCAGTGCTACCGCCTAATCCATATCTTGTAAATGATTGCTCACAGGAACAGAATTAGTATGATAGAGTTCAGTTAGAAATTGTGCTGCTTGGTCTGATTTGTTGGTACTTGATAATTTCAGTACAAAGAGATAATGTATACACACAGCTCGGCAGCATGGTGCTATCAACTAAGATTTTGTCTGCTCCATACACTTCTGAAAAAATCGGTTACCCTGTATCATGAATGAAACCAATAAGTACTGATGGAAACAAAACAAGTGACATTGAAAAACTTACAGGAGTTTTGATGGAACAAAATAAGTATGTGAGAATGAGATTTCAGGAATGTATCAAATGAGTTTTGATGGAACAGGGGATGATAAATCTGACTTTACCTGTTGGTCTTGGGGAAGACACAGTATGCTATCACATGTAAGAATTTATATTAGACGAACACTGGAACAAAATGGGTTTATTACCAACCATACAAAGAATTAGGATGTGACTGTTATCCATTTCTCACAAGATGTATGTATGGTTGTTTCCTTGTTTTTCAGGGGAGGATCCTCATCCTTGGTGGTTTCTAAGCTATTTCCATAATCCATCGTGTTTACCCCTTCCACATTAGGTCCCTAGTCGGTTGGCCATGTCACAAAATTTAAATTTCATTGGCGATCCTTCACACTATGCTCCATTCATGGCAACACGCCATCGGTGCCAAAGGATTCCATCACGTCGGTTTGCAAGTCGAGTACTCCACTTGCACCATCCGGTTTGCATGGAGGGGCCAATTCACCCGAGGTGATCATGGTATCCCTACTATGATCCTTGAAGCAGTTGCTTCGCATGACCTTCGAATATGGCATGCTTTTTTTGGTGTCGCAGGGTCAAATAATGATATCAACGTGCTTAATCAGTCACCATTGTTCATTGAAGAGTTGAAAGGGGAAGCTCCACAAGTGCAGTTCACTGTCAATGGGACGCAGTATGACAAGGGTTACTACCTAGCCGATGGGATTTACCCAGAATGAGCTGTCTTTGTGAAGACTATACCCCTCCCTCAGACAGAGAAGAACAAATTGTTTGCACGACATCAAGAAGGAGTAAGGAAAGATGTTGAGAGGGCATTTGGGGTATTGCAATCTCGTTTTAATATCGTGCGGCGTCTAGCACGGTTGTGGAGATAGGTCGCTGTCGGGAAAATCATGGAAGCTTGCATCATTCTTCATAACATGATTGTTGAAGACGAGCGAGAAATGGTTACTGTTCCTTTGGACTTGAACGAGACTCCAGGAACATCTTTCGTTCTACCGCCTGAAGTCAACAATGGCCCTAACATTTGCTTTGCGGACATGCTACGAAGGAATTCGTCTATTCGTGCTCGGCCAGCACATACACAACTCAAGAGTGATTTAGTTGAGCATATTTGGCACAAATTTGAGAATAATTAAAATCATTATGCCTAGTTTTGATAATTTTATTATGTAATATTTTTCTTCTATTAGTACACAATTTCGATATGTACTTGTTCCTACAGATGCAATTCGCTCTTTGCCTAATGTGTGACAACTAATCCCTTTCTTATATAATAATATTATTCTTATGCAGTATGTTCATAATATTGTTCATGCCAGTGTGTTTCAGTTATGGCAAGATGCAACAAAACATACCACAAAGATATAATTTAGTGTTGATCAATAAATTTTTATGTTTCATGCAATTGTAGGGCTCTCTATAGACAACCCATTGTAGAAGGTGTTTTTGGTGCTATCTCTGAGATGACATGGAGTGGTAGTACATGCTCTAACTAGCTACATGCAAACTCAACAAAACTAACTAATCACTATCCTATCATGCATGCACGCACCATACACGCCCACGTCTAACAACCATGGTGACTTCTTCCTATGCATGCAAACTAACTCCTAATGCTAATAATCATGCAATAACTCAACAAACTTAGTCAAGATTAATTTTCAACGTTCTCCCTTAATCTTGATAGATCACCCACACGCCACACCTCCTTGCCTCCGTCCGATGCCTTCACATGTTGACCTCCATCCACCGTCTCAACGACCTCACATCATTGTTCGTGCACATCTTCGTCTTGCAGCGGCCTCACACCACTATTTTTCTCATAGCGGCTTCCATCGGCTTCACACCGACTCCTCCGCCATCGGCTGAGGCGAATCATCTCCCAGCAGCCTCACACCGTCGTCGTCGTCATTGCGGCCTCGCACCACCGTCGTTGTCGGTCTCACACCGACTTCTCCTCAAAGTGGCATCACACCAACGTCGCCGTTAGCATCACACCGACTCTTTCTCGCAGCGGTCTCACACCGCCACCTCCACGAACACGGCCTCACACCGCGGTTCGTGGCCTCCAGCACGAGTGACCATCAAACACAGCCTCTTGCTGCTAGCCTCGACGTCGCCGGTGTCGCTGCTCCTTGACGTGGTACCAGACACCGTCCCCAGGGGCCAGAACGCGACGTAGGGGCGATCGGTGAGATGGCAGCGGCGAGGAACTGTGCCGAATCGGGCGGGGAGGAGAAGGCGGCAGCGCGGATGACCACGTCGCTCCGTCTGCCGTCTATGCTGATGACGTCGGGGACGTCCATGCGAAGGCCGGAGCGGAAATTGAGGAGCGTGTGGCCGTGATTCTGGCCGGTCGCGAGGAAGATCCATCCGCCTTCGTAGGAGCCGAAGTAGCG
Organism: Ampelocalamus luodianensis; assembly: GCA_036346255.1. Classification (NCBI taxonomy): domain Eukaryota; kingdom Viridiplantae; phylum Streptophyta; class Magnoliopsida; order Poales; family Poaceae; genus Ampelocalamus; species Ampelocalamus luodianensis. Next base: position 2,060,489 of record CM070626.1, read on the forward strand.
CGCGAGGCCGGCGTCTTCCGGGAGGCTGGGCCTGTGAGCGCCGCTGCCGCTGAGGAGGCAGAAGAAGGAAGGCCCGCCGGCGGACGAGAGGAGGAGCCACGGGAGCTGGGGCGGCGCGGGAGGGCCCCGTAGTTCCGCGATGGCTGTGCGCCAGGCCTTGCAGACGAGGCCCACGCCGAGGCGGCCGGCTTCGCACGGGACGTGGCGGACGATGTCGCCGAGGAGGTCGATCGGGAGGCACGCCCAGCCTGCGACCATGGCCATGGCCATGGGAGGAGAGGCGAGGGTTGGAGGTGGATGGATGAGACGACGAGCAAGGCGTTGGGATCCTTCCCCTCTCCCCCTCCTCTCCCTCTCTTTGTATTTCTGTGAAATGTGACGTTGGGGAACGGGGATCCGATTGGTTCCAGAAACTCGTGAGAGTTTGAGTGTATAGTTGCAGGATTGCAGCTTGCAATTGCATTGCAAGTAGAATCAGGTTGATCTCTTCGTCATATTACGTCTATTAGGCCTTTCATAATGTTGTAGGTGTCAGTTTCACCACTTCACTGTCATATCTTATTGATGCTAGATTTGCTTTTCTCCTACATTATTTAGCACATCTTTCTCTCTTCAAGGTAGGACAAATAACTAAATAAAATATCACTCTCATATGTTCATACATGATGTGTGAAGAATCAGAGCAGTAAAAATTTGGGAATTAGAGCTGGTTAAGCAAGACAAATACGGTGCTTGAAACTGTAGTCGATTTGGAATGTGAACTTGACTACTTCTGAGTTTTTAGAAGATTGGTTGCATGTATATTGTACTCACATAGTCATGTCTATTTCGGGTTGGCTGTAGTGCTGCACTACAGCATGTTAAAACAACTTGTTTTGTTTAACTTGGTAAGCTCCACTTAAAAGTAAAGAACGTTACGAAGCAGCGCATGCCATATGATGCCTGTTGTTTTGAAATGTATAAATCCACCAAGTTACAAAATGCAAATGATGAAATGATCGATCCATTTTTTTTTTTCTAGCTATAAGCCTAAAAGCTACTGCAACTCTTCTGGCCAGCTCATAGAATCTAGTACAAACCATGAGCCGAACTGAACCCATATGCCATAAACATGCAATGCAACCACCAGCCATTGATATGCATGATACAGGGCCGCGTACCAGAAAACTATAGTCACAGAACAACATTAACACATTGTATGAGGCAACTATATTGGTTATATATGCAATGCAGATACTAAAGGCAGACAATCTGCACATAATCATAGCAGCGACAATCTGCACATAATCATAGCAGACATACATGTACTACAATGCATGCATAAGCACACATTAAGACTGCCAAGAATTACAAAGCACGATCTTCTACATATGTACATCACAGCACCAGTGTTATCATGCAGATATTGTTGTTGGTTATGTATATACTTCACCTCAGTCCCATCTTGGAACTGTAAATCAGAGAGCTGTAAGCTACAGAATCACATTTCAACTTACCTTCGATGGAAACCAGCTTAAAGCAGAAAGCTGACCATATCCATCACAAAAATCTGAGCAGTAATATGACCATTTTTCACATAGAATTCATTTTGTTGAAACAGAACATACAATCAGTTGCACCACAGTATCCATTGCAAGGTAAAGATGTAATGCATTTCATGTCAAGAGCACCAACTAATTCTGCATTCAGGATTGACTCAACTGAAGTTGAAATCTGATAGGAGTATATGCCAGAACTGAAAGTACTGAAATGATACAGCAATTGAGCTACAAGTCTAAAAGCTGCAAGTGATAACTTGTGCTTCAGAATTGGGATCAAGCACTAGTGCATTTACTAGTGTTAACACCATGACCGATCATACACAGATAGCACGTACGGCAGCATCATCGATCGCAGCAAGATGAAACAACACAATGTAGCACGCACGTAGCATCATCACAGAATTGAAACTTAATTGGAGCACCGTTGCCAAACCAAACCTGTGGGTCTCAATGGAGAAACCAAACCGGAGACGAGTAGTTGGACGGGGGTTGTTCCGGAAACCAGCGGTGGGCATGGGGAGGCGGTTCCGACCAGTTGCCGTTGTCGCTGCAGGTGTACTGCCGGTCACTGTGGTCATCGAACATCATCCAAACGTTGTAGCAGGTCCCTTCATCTGAGAAGTAGACGCCGTCCTTGAACTCGGGAAGTCAGCCACCTCGAAGGATCTGGAGCAGCCTCGCCGGACGAACAGCATCCGGCCATCCAGACCGTGCAGCTCGGTCCAGGAGTACCGAACCTCGCCGTCAGGCATCTCCAGTCGCGTCATCTGGAACACCCTGAACAACGATGTCGGCAGCCCAGGATGAGGAGTGCACCGCACGACCATCAGCAGCTCTCCGCGGGACTCCACGAGGTAGCGAGCGTCGACGTACTGATCGTACTGGTGCTCCGGAGCCAGGAAGCAGAGCCGGGCCCCACGTATTTCCAGACTCACGAGCTCTTCTCCGAACTCGGGCGTGAACACAAGCACATTCTCCCCTTGGGTGAGGAAATGGAAGGCTCCGTTGTAATATATGACGTCCTCCGGTTCCAAGGACGTGAATGCTATTGCTAGCGCGGTAGGACTCAACTCCACCTCCATCTGATGCCCCATGCGCCAGAACATAATTGGCGGCAGATCGGTGGTGACGATGATGGCGGCGCCGACGCATCGGTCGAACGGAACCGGGGGCGAAGAGAGGGTGGCGGCGAGGATGACCATGGGCTTGGGAGAGGGGACAGCCTGCCAGTCCCACACGCGAACGTCGGGGAGGAGGATGCGCCGGTCGGAGTGGAGGTTGATGAGCGCATGGCCGTTAGCCTGGCCGTGAGCGAGGAAGAGCCAGCCGCCGTCGTACGAGCCGAAGTAGCGCGCGCCGCCCGTGTCTGGCATGACGCGGACGCGGTGGGTGTCGCTGCAGAGAACGCAGAAGAAGGAGGCCCTGCGGGCGATGTGGGGAGGGAGGATCCGGGTTCTGCGGTACGGGAGGAGGAGCCACGGGAGCTGGGGCGTGCGCGGGGGCAGCCGGGAAGCCGCGCGCCACCCGGCCCGCCACCCGCGGCACATCGTGGACATGTGGACGCGGTCCGCGAGGCACGCGAGGCGGCGGGCGATTTCGGCGACGATGTCGGAGGGGAGTTCCGCCCAGGGCGGTGGCGGCGCAGCCATGGGAGCCGGGAGAGGAGGGTCGGGTCGGGTTGGAGTCGGTGACTTGGTGGTGGATGGCAGAAGAGCAGAGAGGCGAAGAGGACGAGGAAGACGTTGCGGTGGTGTGAGATTTGATTCCCTTTTGGTTCTGGAAGCCTATACATAGGGGTGTTGCGACTCGAGTCCGAAGCCTTCTTTTGCCAAGCGACCAGGCCGGCCGGCCCATTCTGCCCCTTTTTTTCGTTGGGCTATGTGCTTGATCAAGCAGCATGGCATAATGGCAACTGTTCAGTCTGCTATTACTAGACGACTCCGTTTTAAATCCATGCCGAGTTTTAAACATGGCATAATCGTAAGCTTGTTCTAGCACGCATTAACCACCCTACACTAATCAGGCTTGTATGTGAAAAGGGCGAGCTTAGAGCTGTCAGTTCATCTCCAAGCCAAGTTCTGTATAGAACATCATCTTATGATAGGACCAACCTGCAGGCCCTTAACCATTTTACTCGAGCAAGTGCATTGGCATGCTATACGATATTGCTGTATGGACTAGCGATTAAATTTTAAATCTGCATCAGAGCATAGGACAAGAGTGTGTGGTCATGCCAATTGTAGTAGTAGAAGCACATATATACGGCGGATACTGAAGGCAGACAATTGTAGTACTACAATGCATAAGCACACCTACAAGACTGGCGAGAATCAGAAAGCGCAATCTATGCGGTAAATAATGCACATAAAAATAGAAAGAGGGATGTAGATTTTACATGAAAAACCATTTCAAAAAAAAACCACAGACGTATAAAGATAATATCATTATACGAGAATTAATTTACAATGAAGCTCTTACTCTTTTATACGGACTACATGGATATATTTATGAGAAAATTCATAATATGCCACTGAATAACTACATGATTCACCACATGTCACTACATGTGGGTCCATAGCCCATATGTCAGTGAGATACTAGTGGCATATTGTGAAGATCCGAAGTTATTCAGTAGTATATAGCAAATTACCTTTATATTTATAGTGGTACATAAAAAAACTCCGTGTATAGATCAAACTATGAGTTAGAGTAGAAACGAAATTTGTAGCACACTCAAAGTCAATAATATATATATATATATATACACACACACATTACAGTAACAAGAGAGTTATCATGCAAACATTGTTCTTGATTCTACTTAGAGCCTCAAGGGAGAGGCACTGACTCACCTCAATCCCATCTGAGCTACAGGGTCACAGACTCACGGTTCATCTTCAGTGGAATTGCTTTCACTTACGAGCTTGTTTGGGTGATCTAACTCAATCTTTTGGATTGATAAGAATTTAAACTAAAATCTCTTCTAATTTGAATGAATTGGTACTACTATAAAAATGCTAATACTGAACGCCTCATCATAGACGGTTAATCAAAATCGTCTATATTACATGAAATCACAGACAGTTTTGGTTCAGAGACCGTCTGTGTTACTGCTGCACTAAAAACCGTTTGTGAAGAGGTAACATCCCAGAAAGTTCATGATGAAAACCGTCTCTGAAGTATTACAGACGGTTCGTAAAAATAACCGTCTGTGATATTTAGAATTATTACAGACGATTTTCAATAAACAACCGTCTGTGATACATCCTGACGGTTATTATCTGACGAACCGCTCGTGATAATTGTAGACTTCATGACGGGTATTTTAAGAACCATCTATCATAATTAAATGTTTTGGCTCCTGCGCGATGTGTCTCTTCGTCTCCTACGCCGACGAGCGATCGATGCGTCGTCTCTTCGTCTTGTACGCCCACATATTCACACCCAGAATGAACTAACGAGGCATTAATTAATATGATTAAATTTATTGCCCAACCGATTTTGCGGTGTAATTTACCCACTACATGTTGAGAACACGCAGTCCTGCACGCAGCAACTCTCATCAATTTTAGATCGTCGGCATATAACATCCATTCACCTATATAACTAGTGTAAGGGTTAGCACCAAAAATTTATCATCTTCGCAGATTTTGTTGCAAGGTTTATGTACCTATACCACCATCACAACGAACTGCAATGAACCCTCTCTGAAAGTTTGGGATATACGTTAGTTATAAGATATCATCCATAATCAGGTATTTGGACCCTATGACTGGAGATTTGCATCTTACTCGCCGCTTACGATAGTATATTTGATGAGGATAGTTTCCCGTCATTAGGGGAGGAAATGAACCTCTTGATAATAAATATCGGGAAATAATATGGCAAGCCACGGGAATCCATGCACATGACCCGCGCACTAGTGAAAGACCTTGGTCTGTTCTAGAGAAAGAACCAAAGAACCAAGACCTAATTATGATTAGCTATGCAGATGCCAGGTACCTGTTGGACCCGCATACAACTAAGTCACAAACAGACTATGTATTCTTATGTGATAGAACTGTAATTTCATGAAAATCGTCTAAGCAAAGTCTTGTATGAACTTCGACGAACTACTCGAAAATCATAGCACTCTGTACGAGGCCTCACGAGAATGTGCTTGGCTTAGACGAATGATTCACCACATCCAACAGTCGTATGGATTGAATACCGCGTAAACCTCCACTATTATCTATGAAGATAATGCAGCTTGTGTTGCATAAGTACAGATGAGTTACGTGAAGAGTCCTCTCACAAAGCATATCAACTCCAAATTCTTCTATGCTCATGAATTGTAAAAGATGTACGAAATTAAAGTACTGCATACCAAGTCATGTGAAAATCTTTGATTTATTCACTAAGTCACTTCCAAACATCTAGCTTTGAAAGATGCATGTGTGGAATTGGAATGATGAGACTTAGAAAAATGCAGAATTCAGAGGGGATCTTTACGAACTCATTATTGAAACTTGATCACGAAGGTTGAGTACCTAAAGCATAAATTCTGAATATTAAATGAAATTAGGTGTATTGTACTCTTTTCCCCTTGACAAGTTTTTCTGAAGTTTATTGGCTAAGATTTTTAATGAGGCAATTAGGTGCAACGCAACAAAACGTGTATCATGTACTCTTTTTCTAAAAAATTTCCACTGGATTTTTGTAGAGTTTTGTGAGACATAAACATGTTGGATGAGTGTCCAAGGGAAAGTGTTGGGAAACTTAGGCCTAGGCCGGCCAGCCTTGGCCTATGGTAGGCTTCTCATATTTCTCTAGTTTATTTATAGGGGGTTTCATCCAATCATTGTACGTGCTTACTGAAAATGAATAAAGAGAGAAGAAATCTTCCATATCTCTGTGTCTTTTACTTTTTTTATATTTGTGCACATGTAATTCTCTACGACGGTGATCATCACACCGGACTCACCGGTTATGGTTGCATAACAGCAAGAAGCAGAAAGCAAGCCTCCTTTTGCCGATCGATCAGGCTGGGCCGGCAGGGCCTCCTTCATTTGAGCCCATTAAATTACGCCTCCAAAGGAGCCCATAATGCTCTACACTGAGTTGTGAGTTGTGACACGCTTAAGTTCAACAAAAAAAAAAAAAAACGTACAGGTGCTTGGTTGCGTCTACTTGTACACGCTTGATCAAGTTAGCTGCGTGGTTAATAATGGTTGTACTAGATGCCGCATTAAATCCGTGTAGAAATTTGTATAGGCATAAGCTTGCAGCACACATTAACCACCCTCCGCTAATCAAACTTTTATGTGAAAATGGTCAGCTTAGAGTGTTATCGATCTTCTGTAGCACAGAATAAGAGAAACCCGGAGTGGATGCCCGAAACCAAGCAGGCCCAGTCGAACAAATGCATCTGCATAAGATACATTTACAACATTACTACAATCTACAACATTTACTCGGAAGACAAACGCATTAGCATACCACGCAATGTTACAATCTGCTATATGTACACTAGTGATTTACTCCGAATCTCTTATATCTGTCGACTAACCAAAGCATCCATCCATGTTCGTCGCGTAGTTTTCGTCCCAACCGTCAAGAACGATAAGCCACCAGAGTTACCACATTCTAATCTCAATAGAGCTATGGAATCATCACCTACGTATAAAAAAGAAGAAAATTCATAATATGTCACTAAACAACTACATAATTCACAATATATAACTCATCATGAGACTGACACGTGGGTCTAAATACCATATGTCAGTGAGACACCGGTAATATATCGTGAAGATTCGAAGTTATTCAATGACATATAATGAATTGCCCCTGTAAAGAAGTATTGTCATCTGTTATACCGGCGATTGCAGTCTGCATCCGCCCCTGTTCATGACCACAGATGAAGCAGTCCGAACTCCGAAGTAACTCCCCTATGCCGAGAGCCCGAGACCAGACGCAGCACATGACAATAAGCAAGCCAGGGAAAAAATGAAACAAAAAAACAACTAGTAGCAAGCGGCATATCCACTCATCCGATTCTACAGGAGGCCGCGGCTGCTGCTCTCCCTCCCCTCCCCCTTCCCTCCCCTCCCCCACCAAATGGCCGCCTCCTCCGCAGCCACTGCCTGCTTCCTCTCCCCGTCTCCCCCGCCGCGCCCGCGCCATTTCCTCAGACACCTCGCGTGCGCGGCCAAGCCCGCGAGCCCCCCGCCCCGCCCCCGCCCCCGCCCTCGCCCTCGCCCTCGCCTCCCGCAACCTTGCCCTCCCTTCCCCGTGGCCGCGGCGGCTCCGCGACCTGGTCCCCGCCGAGGCCGGCCGGATCCTGTCGTCCGCGGCCGGATCCCTCATCGTCGCCCTTGCCTCCGCCGCGCTGATCCTCGGTGACGCGGGCGCGGCCTCCGCGTTCGTCGTCGCCACGCAGCGGAAGCTGCAGGCCGACGAGCTCGCCACCGTGCGCCTCTTCCAGGAGAACACGCCCTCCGTCGTCTACATCACCAACCTCGCCGTGAGGTAGAGCCCCATTCCCTGATGCCTCCCAGTGCCTTCGACGTGGTGTTTACGGTGTCCTCCCTGATGCAAAGCTTGGAGCCTTTCTTCGGTTTGGTGTAGGCAGGATGCCTTCACGCTGGACGTGCTCGAGGTGCCGCAGGGGTCCGGGTCGGGGTTTGTCTGGGACAAGAGTGGCCACATCGTCACCAATTTCCATGTCATCCGTGGCGCGTCAGATCTCAGGTTGGTTAAGACTTACGAGGGCTGGTTGCTGTATGCCAATTCTGGTAGATTTTAGGGTCCTCAAATAGTGTAGAGTGCTCTAGACTTTAAAGAACTTGAAATGAATTAGACAGGGAAATGAGTTGCAGAACTGCAGTTGGATGTTGATAAGCTGGGGTAACCGGTAATGTGGCTACTGAGTGACAACAGCCCAATGAACTGTGAACACTTGCCAATAATGACTCATTGTCGATTGTATTCCTCATTCCTAGCTTAATATGTCCAAAGATCGTAATCGTAGGCTATAGGTTAGTTAGTAGTAGTTGTTAACAGGATCACATCTTTGAAGCTTTAGAATGGCTATGTTTTGCATTTCATTTTCATCCAATACTTAATGCTAGACTTGAGTATTTAATGCAAATTATTTCATGCTTAAAGCTAGCAATGACCTATGCGCTTTGTTTCTACTAAACCACATTTATGTGTTAGTCATGCTGTCCATTAAATTGATGTGCTAATGTCAAATGGTGTCAACTTACTCAGATATGCAGATAGAACTAAACATCCAACTATATGTTACCATTGTGATGAATATTTTTGACATGATGATTTCTGATTGTATAATGGCAAAGTGAAGTTACCACTGCTAGTTTTATGCAGGGTCACACTTGCTGATCAGTCGGTGTATGAAGCGCAAGTTGTTGGATTTGACCAAGACAAGGATGTTGCTGTTTTGCGTATCCAAGCACCAAAGGATAAACTAAGACCTGTACCAGTTGGCGTGTCAGCAGATTTACTGGTTGGTCAGAAAGTATATGCCATTGGAAACCCAGTGAGTCCTTACACCACTTGATTTGTGAATTATTTATACACGAGGATTGATCTATAAGCTTAACGCCAAATGTATTACACTTTTATCTCAAAGATTATTGTTCGGTGTTCTTGTTACTTGCTATGTGTGTGCCTGATTTATTTCTTTTCATAATCTCATTTTGATTTCCCAATCTGAGCTGAAACAACCTTAAAGGTCATCTTGTTGATGTTTTGTGAATATGGTAGCAATAAATAGATAGTAAACTAGACAGTATTGCAACCAAATAATAATATGGTTACATTGTGCAAACCAAAAGCTCGTATGCTCTGGTCAAATTTTTAGCATAGTTTCTGGATGCAAGGATGTGATTATAAGACTTCAATTTATTGGGCAAGTTCTTTTGATTATAAGTGCACTACCTTGTGATTGAATACTAACAGTCTAACATTTTATTATCTATGTATTTGCAGTTTGGCCTTGATCACACTCTTACAACAGGTGTTATCAGGTGTAATATTGTTTGATTAAACTGATTCTTCTTTGGCTGATTCATATTGAAATACACTGAGACGCTTCTGTTTTGTTGTTTCGCTGACAACCCCCCCCCCCCCTAGTGGATTGCGTAGAGAAATCAGTTCAGCTGCAACAGGACGTCCTATACAGGATGTGATACAGACTGATGCTGCTATCAACCCTGGTAACAGCGGTGGTCCTCTTCTTGATAGTTCTGGAAATTTGATAGGTGTAAATACTGCTATATACTCACCTTCAGGAGCATCGTCTGGGGTTGGGTTTTCCATTCCAGTTGATACAGTATGCCACTCAACTTAATTCATAATTTCAGATTTGTTCTGTTCTGCTTTATTCTTCCTTGTAACATATATTTTGACCATATTCAGGTTGGTGGTATTGTGGATCAGCTTATAAAATTTGGGAAAGTAACAAGACCTATTCTGGGAATAAAATTTGCCCCTGATCAATCTGTAGAGCAGCTTGGATTAAGTGGAGTGCTTGTCTTGGATGCTCCTCCAAATGGACCAGCTGGCAAGCGGTATTGTTCATAGATATTATATATGTGTTTTTGAAATTTATAGGAACTTCACTTGAAAACACCAATTTGTTACACTAGGCATAATCTAATTATATTTCAGTTTCAATTTACGATTCTATACTTACCATGAGAATACCTTGAGTTATTACCCCGGTACATTGTAGCCTCTGTTGACCAATGTTCTCCTGTGTGTTTTCAATCATCGTTAGAACTGAGAACAGCTTAACAAACAAAGCAGTAACAATTCATTTGACAAAATGATAAACTTCTGTGAGAAACTATTTAATAGAACAAATTTTCGCCGTCCCTTTTGCATAATAAACATGTTCCTGCGGTACAGGACTAGTGCATCTAAAGTTTCTACTTGTCATGTTGTCAGGGTCTGCAACCAACCAAACGGGATTCCTATGGGCGGCTTATCCTGGGGGATATAATTACCTCTGTGAATGGTACAAAGGTAACGAATGGAAGCGACTTGTACCGGATCTTGGATCAGTGTAAAGTTGGAGAAACGGTAAACTTTCACTTGTGCTTATAAGGAAGAAATTTGTTGTGCTTGATAGCTGCTGAGGTAAGTAATGTCCAATGTATTACAGGTCACCGTGGAAGTCTTGCGTGGAGATCATAAGGAGAAGATCCCCGTGGTCCTTGAAACAAAGCCCGATGAATCATAGTAAACATGGTCCCTCTGTACTATATGCTCACATAGGTGTGGAGACGCAAATATACAAGGGCATTAGCATTTTCGCCTACCACGGAGTTCGTTGTACATAATTCATGCGTGTAAATTGTCTGGGGTGAAATAATCCAAATTAGCCTCATGTTCTTGCATGTCATGCTTGCTTTTCTGTGCAATTGATTCAGTAGAGATGTGTCATACATGAAGCACTGTATTCTGGTAGTTGCCCTGCCCGTAAGTCCACTTGAAACGTATATATGTGATACATCCAACAGTTTTAGATGGCCTACTACCTTATGTACACTGTATTTATCAGTGGGCCATCTAGGAAACTGCAAGTTGATGATCTTACTGATCTCACAGGTCACCTAAAATCTTTTGACCAAAATGCGTGCTGACTTTTGTTAGAGAAGTTGGTGTTGCTGCAATCCTTTGTGTGGTCTGGGATACAACAGTGATTAATGTGATGTAATGTGCATTGTGCAACACAGTGCTAGTGTTACTGTCCAACATGAAATAATGTATCTACGAGCGCTTGTGGAATTTGGCGATTGATACAGTCGCAGAAAGAGAGGGCTGAATGAGATGTTTCTTTAAACGCGGCATTGTAACTATCAGGAAAGTAAAGATAACTAATTAGCTTGATTATAACATTTTGCAAAGATGTTGCACGAAAAGCGTTAAAAAAAATCTTTAAGAAAAACGACGGAAAAGGATGCAACTAAAAAGAAAGGGCATTGTAGCAACTTAGCGTGTAAGAATAAGCAACGCATGTAGAGCTAGCTAGCTAGGGGCATCGGACAAGCGTTGCATTGTTTCTAAGTTACAGAAGAGTAGCAAAGTCCTCAGCTTCAGCTTCAGCTTCAATTTTATGGCTCAGGCATGACTGTTTTTTTACGGTATCGAGATCCTAATATTGTATCGCGGGATCGTGGTAGGATTGTACCCTGAAGAACAGTGATTATAGAAACCATAATGTGTGGACCATTATTTTATATGATCATACATAATTAAGATCCTACACAGGATGGAGGTCGAAATGGTTCCATATAATCATAGCGGACCGTATGATCCTACTAACGGACGAAGATATTGTCAACTTTGAAGAGTAAAATAGAACAGGAACGGGTAGCTTGAGGCTAGGAATCTATCTGCTTTTAGATTCGTGCAGGTTTTGATGGAACAGAGAGAAACGGTAGATTGTAGCAACTAATAAATGAACTGTTACCGCTACACAACAGCGTGCGGTACAAACCTGCACTAGTAGATCGGGTACACCAGTACGGCCAAATGATCCATGACAGACACTGGTACCTAGTCGCGTTTGAATCTGTCAGTGTATATTGGGATATCTTCATATATGATAGTTTAGGATTGATTGTAATTCTAGATTCCTGTCTTATCTTTAGGAGAGGCTTCTTGTCCTCCAAACATTGTACTCTATATAATCTGCCTTCGAGGCTCAGTAATAAAACAATCCACATTAAACCAATTCTATTATTCTACGGAATAGACTTTTGGACCGCACATGCATCCTCGGTTTAGCTAGCCTTTCCCGTAACGAACGATGCAGATCACATCACATCTCTTTTGCTAAAGCATACGTACTGGCCTCACCGAGTTGCCAACAATGCTCCAATGGAACAGCACCCGCATTTTCCCGTCTTCCTACACGAGTAGTACACGTACAAGTCCCTTCTCGCTGTTTGGTTAGCTGGAGTCCCTTTTTGCATGAGAAATGCTTTGCGTACGATGTTTTTCGTCGTACAAGTCCCTTCTTGCTGTTTGGTTAGCGGGAGTCCCTTTTTGTATGAGAAATGCTTTGCGTATGATGTTTTTCGTGCATGTACGCCCGTTCAGCCCCCCAGCCAGCCGCCTGGCCGCACCTGAGCGCTCGCTCCTCCGACTCCGACTGACCCGCGCGTCGTCTCCCTCCTCCAATGGGTCCGTCGGCCGCCCCCTCCTCTTTGGACTCACCACCCCGAGAGGCCGTCCGACCGCCATGTACAATCGTAAGCGGTTTATCGTCGTGTGTATATCATGACTCCTGAGTACTTGATAAATTGTAATGCTTCTCTCAGTTAAATAATAAAATCTCTCTTTTCCTTGAAAAAAAGTAGACATCAGAGTCTCCAGCAGCAGACGTCAGACACCGGTTTGCCGCAAGGTAAACCGTCGCATTCCATCACATCATATCGCAAGCTCTCACGGCATCAATAGAGATCGAGCATATCTGCATTCCAGGAGACCCGGCCCAGCCGATAACCAGGAGTAGGATGTAATTAGCGCGCTTGTTGATCGATTCGTTGCATGCACTGCAGCGTCTGATCAAAGGCGCGGCCGGACTGCCGCGGGTTGCTGTTATCCGAACACGGTCGAAGATATGTGCAATAAATCCCTCGATACACCTCACGAGCTAGATCCTGCAGGCTGACGTGGCGTGCCATCTTCTTCGATCGCGTGTAGCGTCTGTTTCGCATTAAAGCTCGGCTTAAGCCGTTACCACCCACTGATTTATCAGGGAGGGCTTCATAGTCAATCAACTAAGCCCCGTTTGGGCCGGCTTCCCATCCGGATTTTGCTTCGTGGAAGCTTAAAGTCGTCCCAAACAGCAAGTTTCCCCGTGAGGAGAAGCCAGAAGCCTACAGACACCCTCAACGTGGAGAAACCAGAAGCCTACAATCGGTCTGGGGTAGCTTCCCACAACCTCCGTGGGTTGGATTTTGACTTCACCGTTGGTGTTGACTAAAATTACATAACTCGTGCTAGGTATAATTTAAAAACCAAACTAACCTCTCTCACCCCATTCTCCACCCACACCTAACTCGAATGGAGGGAACGGCGGCGCGCACTGCCTCCGCCTGTCGGTGGAGACCTCGCGTCGGTCTCCATCGCCTCCTCCCATCGGTCTCTGCTGTTGTCGTGCCGGTCTCCAGCGCTTCCTCCTCGGTCTCCGCCGCCTCAGCCTGTTGGTCTCCGTCGCTTCCTCCCCAGTCTCAGGCTCCTCCGACCCTCTCTCCGCCATCTCTGAAGATGCCGCGCCTCTGCTCAACAACCCCACCTTCGTCATCCACCCCAGACCGCCTCCCTCCACATCCGATCGGCTCGTCTTCCACCCATCGCGCCACCTCCGCCCATTGACGCCGCCCTTCTCACCCCCTGAGTCCCGGGCCACGCCGCCTCCACCTCCACCAGCTGCGACGCCGCAACACTTCCTCCGTTTGCTATGTTGCCGCCGCTCGATGCCGCCCCCCCCCCCCCCGTGTCGCCTCTGGCCATCGCCGCTCGATGTCGCCAGTCATGTAGATCTAGTTTTTTTTTCATTTTCTTTTCTTTTCCCTTTTTCTGATATTGATGAATTACTTAAGTAATCATGGAATTGATCACTTGTGTAATCATGTAATATGATGATTGCCGTTAAGATTTACTTGTGTGTAAATTTGATCATTGTTGAAATAAAATTTAAATTGCAATTTATATGCTAATTTCTGATATTTCCTGTGAAGTTTTGGTAGATTTCGTAGGAATGGATTGCAAAAGTTCAAAGCGAGGATCTCATGTATGTAACGTTTTGTATTTCATACTTAGAAATTGAAAATATAGTACATTTAATACTTAAATTTATATTTCTATGCAAACATGCAAAAATATCAAATCCATTCCTAATATCTTTTCAAATGGCATCAAACAAGCCATCATTTGTCACAGGGCATTTAAAACATTTCTCAACTCAGAACAGTCATTCAGCCTACCTAAAAGACAGACAGACAAGCACCAAACTTTTTCAGCTCGATCATTCAGCCATACAATCTAACTGAAAGTTGCCTTTCAGAAAAGCTACCGTCGTACCAAAAAGGGCCTAAACACTTTGTATACTTTGATATCGGAGGCAGCACGCGTCGTAGGCTGTAAGAAACACGGTCTCTTAGCTATGGTACTCAGCTAACGGCTGTGAATTAATGATTTATGAAGGGAACGTACGTCTAGACTGATCAACCAAAGTCTTCTTTCAAGGAAGAAGGAGATCAAAGTACTGGCTAGTACTACTAGTAATTAGACGATCGACGAACTGCCGAAGTGTCAAAACCGGCAAAGATAACTGATTAATTTTGTGATCTTCCGTGCTATTTTTTTTTTTCTCTAAATTAGAAATGGAATAATTTAAGAACCGGCCGGGTTTGTGCACGGTTGGGTTTGGTCAGGGCAGCGTTGTAGTACAGCTTAGTTAAGGCAGACGGATGCATGATAGCACGATGACCAGATTCGCACCACTAATACAAGGAGTAAAGCTTGGAACAATGAGGGTCGGTGGAGGAGATGGAAAACGACCGTTCCTTCGTATTGTATGCTGGACACCTGATGCAAAGCCATGGTCAATGAAGCTACTACCAGTAGAAGGTAGCAACTACTAGTCGCATCAATTGAATTTGATTTGAAGGATCCTGTTGAAAAAAAAAGAACAATTAATTTCATTTTAAGGAAGCTGATGTATCTGTATTAACCTAGCATGGAGTAGTGTTCGATCTTTAGGAAAAACCTTAATCAACAATCTAGTTAATTGCCTGGAACTGCCTTGCTCCTACAGCTTTTATAAGTTGCTACAGAAACTGAAGGACAATAACAGATTAACAGTTCAGAATACAAATTAACGCAAAAGGAACATAGAAAAATTGACTATATATATACTGCTACAAGCTCTGTTACACTTCAATTACCAACAAACAACTGATGCAACCAAAATTACCAATCACAAATAGCATACAAACTTACTCTCCGTAATCCAATTCGTATACGTACGCAGCGAAGCAACCGAACGCTGCGGAGAGAGAAAAGAGGGCACGTTAAAACGGGTGATAGCTCCGCCGGAACGCGGTGGCGTTGGCGAACAGCCCGACGAGATCCTGCTTGTACGGAAGGAACGACCTCCGGCGCCCGCCATTGCCGCCTCCCTTGCTGCCCTTGGCATAATAGCTCCAGGCATGGCCGCCGACGCCACCCTCAGCGCCGCTCCTCTCCTTGTGCTCGGAGGAGCTCGTGTTCAAGAACACAAACTTCTCCTTGCCGTCGCTGTGGCTCCGCCCGATGAGCCGCTGGCTCCACCGGAGGACCGACCCCGTGGAGCCGCTCTTCCGGCAGCGCGCCGGGGACGTCGCCGCCGGCAACCCGGGACACCACGAGCAGTAGTACGTTCCCACTGTCTCCCCGTCGAGATCGAGGCTGTGGTGGTCATCCAACGGCTGCGCCGATGGGCCCACCAGCAGAAGCCGCCCAAGCGGCACCCGCGCGGTGGCCGTCCCCGGCTCCGGAGGCCGCCAGCGCGGCGGCGACCGCGGCCGGCCGAAGACCGGGTACGGTGGGCCTATGCGGCGGCCGCCGGGGAAGATGCCGCCGCCTGCCAGAGGCGGGACCACGGCGAAGGTGAAGTCGTCATCGTCCATGTTCTTGCTACTTTCGTCAGTTACTCAGACTTCAGCTTCTGCCGCGCGTGTCCGGTGTCCCATGTTATGGGTGGCTTCCGCGGCTCCTCCTCTCAAGCCTCGACCATGGCCTTCGCTTTATATGCAGCACCTGCACTTGGTGCAGTAACCTTTCACTGTGCGGTAATTCTCTCCCACTGCACACAAGCTGGGTTGGATAGGACGTGAGATTATGCAATTGTGATAGTACTACAACCTTTTGTTGATGCGTTAATCCTGACCGTTGATCGCAATTTCAGACCATTCAGAGACACCAGAGGCGGAGTTGGCCCAGAGCCAAAATGCTATGCGAAATTCTTTGAAAAACAGAAAAATTCGGCTTTGGGCCAGAAGTAGTTGAGCCGGTCCGAGGTTTGGCCCATAGCTAGCTACGCCATCAGAACTCAAATGGATATGATTACATCGGATCTGTGTCAGGTTTGACCAGGATGTTGACTCGGCGTCATGCAGACTAGGGGTGTCATCGGAGCGAATACGGACAAATATCGTTCATCCTGTATCATATTATGTATTTTTTTTCTCAGAGTCAGAGTCGGACATAGATAATATCGGATACTCATATCTCCATCCCGTATTCGCTCTGCGAGCTTTCGATTGGTTGGTTGGATGAAAATTATCCACTTCTTTTGCACCCTAACACATAACATTGGACAATAAGAGTGTAGATCAGAGCTAATGCGGAGAGACCAATCACTGAAACATCGAAAAAAATACTCGATACCCCCTGCCTATTCAGATAAACAACTCACTTATCTATTATCTTGTTCCTAAGTGAAGTCACAACAGACTTTCCTCGTACCACCGACATACGGACGAATATCGCTTGTCATGTATCATATTCCGTATTTTTTTCCTTTGAGTTGGAGTCAAACACGGATAGTGTCAGATACCTATTTCTCCATCCCGTATCCGTTTCGCGAGCCTTCGGTCGGTCAGTAGGTGTAGGATCAAGGATAACTGACTAGAGAGGGTGAATAAGAGGTTTTTAAAACTTTTCAACTAATTAACAACTTTAAACAAGTATATCTACCACAAGGCCTTCTAGCACAAATAAGATGATAGAACTACTAAGCTAAAAGGACAATTATGTGCTAATGTCAATACTAGATAAAATTCTAGCTAAGCAAAACTTACACAAGTAAAAGCTAGAAATGTAAATACGGAATAGTAAAGATAAGAGAAAACCACAATGAAGACAATGATGTTTTTCCCATGGTATCAAAGACTTACTAGTCTTCACTAGTCCACGTTGAAAAAACTTGAACGAATCAAGCCGACTCTACGAATTAAGCCTTAATCCTCGATCACTATCGTTGATCTTCCTCTTCTCCGAAGATGGTGAGCACGCAACCACTTCACAATCCGTTGTCGGGACTCTTCACAATCTTCTTTGAAGAGCTCATCGCTCAAACTTCCTCCAAAGCCGTCTAGGTGCCAGCAAGTACCAAGAGTAATAAACCAAGTGTTTGCTTGAGGAAGAATCAAGTGCCAACAAGATCATCTAATGATGCAATGCACTTGAATACTCTCAACTACCTCAAAATTGAGAATTCAAAACAAATGAGTGGTAGAGAGTGTATAAGAGCTCAAAGGTATTCAATGAGAATGAATATGCTCAACTACATCAACTCTTTCAGCTAGAGACAGGTGGGGAGGTACTTATAACCCCCACCAGCAAAAACTAAACGTTTGAATCGAAACACTGAGAAAATCAGGATTTGCGGTAAAACCGCCATTCTAGCCCGGTGTTACTGCAGTCGTAAAACAACGGTCGACTACTATTCATTAAATGTGCATGTTATCGCCGTTACGGAAAAGTTGCGGTATTACCGCCAACTATAATTCTATATTACCGCTCGGCTATATCGGTATTACCGATTTCCAAAGGATCAAAAACACAAGAAAACACCCTCTCTGAAAAAATCGTACCGCCATTAAAACATCGGTATTACCGACTTGCGGTAATACCGCTCAGATCATGCGGTCATACAGTTTGTCAGAAAGAGTCACAAATACTTAAACAGTAAGCTCTCGAGTTCGACCTGACCACTTGGTCTAACCCAACTAGTTTGCACGTTCGGACTGCATGTTCGGATGGTCCGAAAGTTCACCCGACCTGCGGTAATACCGCTTTTCACTTACGGTCATACCATTTTCAAGATTCAAGAAAAAAACTCCCAAAAATATGTTCTTTGTTAAAAACAAACCGCCACTTCTTTTGGTATTACCGACCTACGGTAATACCGGTTAGAAACTGCGGTCATACCGAATTTGGGGTTTTAAGAAAATCATCCAAAACATGCTCTCTAAAAAATATATATCACCATATAAATTTCGGTATTACCGACTTACGGTAATACCGCTCAATACTTGTGGTCTTACCGATTTTTCTGAACAGTTTTCCAAATGCAAAAACAAATATAATGCATGACTCCTAGTTGATCAAGATGGCACAGAAATAGATACTGAAGTTACTAGCTATGATCCCTCTTTATAGTACGACATCTAGCCTAAATTCGGTCTTTTCTCCAAACACCGAGACCGACAAAATACTATAAAATGATCCTTAGATTATGTGATGCCTTTGCTTGAGCCAAGTAAATCTTTATCATCTTTGTATTTTCATTTCCATGTCTTCATTCATTCTTTAGGACTAACCCTTAAAATATCTTAGCGCACAAGTTAGTCCCTTAAAATATTATTGACATTAATTATCAAAACCATTTTTAGGGGTCTAGATGCTTTCAGTAGGTCAGGAATTATCCGCTGTGTTTGCATGGCTAATACAGACACCTCTCTGAGATGAATATGTGGACATGGTGTAGTACGAGTACTAGTATTCTTGAAATTTGAAAAGGCCTCAACAGTGGGCTGTAAAAATTAGAAAAATTAACATTGCACAGTATTTGGGCTGCAATTACAGCCTTTCCTCACGGATTTTGGCCCAAGCCCACATCACCACATGATGTGGCGGCAGCCAGCTTCGTAGGCTCTACAGCTGTGCGCTCGTGCGAATGGTTGCCAAATTTTCATGGGCCCCGGTTGTCATTGATGCTCAGCGAAGTGGGTGATGTAAGGGTGTATTTGGTTCCTTGCATACCCCTAGCCTGACCTATGCGGGTCATCCAGGCTGAAGCAAGCCAGGCTGTGTGGATGCAATATGGATTGTTTGGTTGGCTATTTCTGTTGGGTCAGGCTGTGGTAAGATATTGTTTGGTTGGCTGCATTAGGAGAGTGGATGTATAACTGAATGCAATATTGAGTTGTTTGATTGCCTGCATATGGAAGTGTGTGCTCACCTTTTGTATTGGGTGGTAAGAATACCCCATTGCTCCTAGCATCATCATCCTTCTGTGATGAAATAATCGCATGTTGCCATTCTTCAGCTATCAGTTCGACCTGAGGAACAACTGGTCTGCATGATGGAATGCATGAAGGCACATTATCGGTCTACGTTACTATGCATTATGTCCTTTAGCTTCATGCTTTTATTATTGATGGTGTCATGTTCAATTCCAATTACTCCTACATCATTGCAGGCAATATTGTGCTAATCAAGAAGATGAAACACTCTCCTTGAAACACCATCTAGAACTGGATTCTGAGAAGAGGACATGGAGAGGGTGCTATTGACATACAAGTTTACGTTCAGATCAGAATCACTCGGTCCAAGAAGTGGAGAGGTAGCCAAACTGGAGTGATGCACTCACGATTGGTCAAAATTAATAACTTGTTAGATACAAACAACTAGATTTTGTCAATCATTAATAACTAATACAACCATTTTTTCTTATACACAATCATGAGCAGAAATGTTAGAAAACAATACAATTCTTCAGAAAATAAATATTAGATGAAAAACTTACATCCAGGTTCTATCAATGAACCATAAGTACTAGCGTTCCAGAATTGTCAGATACAAACATCTAGAATTGTCAGATACAAACAAGCGTTTTAGAATAAATGCAACTAGCGTTAGTAGTCCAAGCTCCATATACAAACATTGTCAGATCCAAACATCTAGATTTTGTACAAGCTCCATGTACAAAATAAAACCAGAATGTTGATTCATAGTAGTCCAAGCTCCATGTACAAAATAAAGCCAGAATGCTGATTCATAGTAGTCCAAGCTCCATGTGCAAAATCAAGCCAGAATGCTGATTCATAGTAGTCCAAGCTCTATGTACAAAATCAAGCCATAATCGCTGCATCTCCAGTTTATGCAACTCATTGAAAACAGACAAAATCAGCAAAATCATTGAAAACAGAAAAAAAAAACCCATGTGAATGCTCTATTTTGGTTGTTTCTTTATTGCTCTCAGGTGTCGGGCTGCTCAAGATGATATCTTGGCCTCCTCGCCACTTGGGTTAAAATTTGATCATAAATTAAATATGATAATTAATCTAAAATAAATAAGGCCTTGAGCTTGTAAATAAAAATCTTGCAAAAAGAATGTAGTACAGTGATTTGGAAGACCAAACTGAATTAGACTGAACTAAGAACGAGAGAGAACCAAACAGTGCAAAACATGCATGCGCAGATGCGAGCCAGGCTTACGCAGGGAACCAAACAATCTACAAGCTCAAGACCAATTTATATCCAATTGTTGTATTCAATTTCATTTGTCAACAGTTCTTCATCGAGCATGTACCCCGGTCCACAAACAATAGCAGAAATAGCGGTATGGTGGAAGGAAGCCCAGTCGAGCAGCATATCCTACACCCACAATGTAGTATTTGCCTACCAAATGACAGAGTACCCTAAACATTACTACCATAAGTGTGAGAAATTTTAACCAACATAAACTTCTACATAATTATCTAGTATACCTTGGAGGACCCTTAGGTCATCATCCCTCTCCAATGCATCGGCAAGTATGAGAGCATCATGGGTTAACCCTTCCCAACCAGCAAGGACATAAGTAAACTTAAGATCAAAGTCAACAACAACCATGATATTCTGGGTAGTAGTGCCCTTCCTACCCCTAAAGGCTGACGAAACTTTTGTAAGAACCCTTGCGAGCACACGGGTGCCATCAATTGCACCAATGCAGTCCTAACACACATGGAAGCAATTTAGGCCAGCTCAAACCTATCTACAAGTTGAGTGTGAACTGAAGGTTATAAAAGTATATTTTTACCTTGAAGTAGGGATTGAACCTCCTATTTGTTTGGATTTTTAGTGGGGATATCAATGGAGCGTTGCTGGATCATCTTGTTGCGCAACTCCCCAACATCAAAGAGAACCTCATGAAAGTATCAGCTAATAGTCTCATGCATTTCCTAAATTTTGACTGCAAAGCCCTAAACCTATGGTTGTGGCCAACAACGAGGAGAAACATGGCTACTTGTTCCTCAACATAGGTATTAATGCTGTCTCAGAGCAGTTTTCTTGCACGAAACAAATTATAGAGATAGAAAAAGGGGGCCCTCCTCATCCTAAGCTGCTCCAAACAATGTGTGTAATCTGAATTGTAGATCCATTGTAGGTTCGATTGCCGAGCAATATCCCTTTCTACCATAGGACCATAGGCGATCACAGGACTGGACTATCTAGCACTAGCACTTCTAATTATGGCAAGCATGTAAGCACACATGGCAGCAACTAGACCAGAACCCCTCACAATTAGGAGTTATCGTTTACGTGCCAAGTCATCCATCTACGAACTAAATACATAACCAATATATCAGTATTCCATGATGGTGCTATCACAATGTCGTTGCAATCACAGTTGCATGCAACAAGAATACATGCATGTATGCCATGGCTGCCACATCCTAAGGATGCTCTTCTAGTGGCATACCATCATCGACCAAGGAAGCAATGCTCAGAAAAAATATTGATGCTTCATATTAAACAATGTCATTGCAGTCATAGTTGCATGCAACAAGATCACATGCATGTATGTCACGGCTGCCACATCCTAAGGATGCTCCTCTAGTGGCATACCATCAGCGACGACCAAGGATGCGATGCTCAGAAAGTACATATCAAGTATGCAGATTGCCAAGAATGACTAACAAGGATATAGATTAACTAAACAAAGTATCAACTAAAGAAAGTGCAGATCAAGTATACATATTACCAAGAATGACTAACAAGGGTAGAATGACTAACAAGGGTACAGATCAACTAAAGAAAGTATCAACTAAAGAAAGTGCAGATCAAGTATGCAGATTACCAAGAATGACTAACAAGGGTACATATCAACTAAAGAAAGTAAATATCAAGTATGAAGATTACCAAGAATGACTAACAAGGGTACAAATCAACTAAACAAAGTATCAACTATAAATAAAGTACAAATCAAGTATGCAGATTACCATGAATGACTAACAAGGGTAGAATCAACTAAAGAAAGTACATATCCAGGCATTCAAGCATGCAAATATTTGGTTGCGTTATCATTTCAATAAATCACCATGCAAGAACTGAAATCAGAGTGCGGATCTAAGCCAACATAGAAAAAAAAACAACGACTATGCCTCAGATCTGGAACTAACAAGGGTGGATTCAACTAAAACAAAGACTCTGCCTCACATCCGGAACTAACAAGGGTGAAATCAACTAAAAATAATAATAGATCAAGTCATTCGAGCATGCAAGAAGTATAGATCTAGACAGTTCAAGGTCTAATACACAAGATTCCATACCCAACGAACAAATCAAACAAATAGAAACCTCTTACCTCCGGAGGAAGAAAATAATAGTACCAGCAAAAAATGAAACAAAACGCACAACATGGGAGCGGGGGAGGAATAGGAGGAGAGGGGGCACTGGGGCCTGGTAGCGGCGGGTACCCTGCTGGAGCACCGTCCATCGGTCTTACCTTCGGAGGTGAGAGTAGCGAGGAGGAGTGCGGCCTTGCGCCTGCGCCCGAAGAGGATGCGAGAGCAACTAGAGGCGACTGGAGGTAACCCTAGCGCTCGGCAGCTGAGGAGTCTGCACGCACTTATGCAGCGAAGGGGAGGCAACCTGCATCGCACGGGCTTGGCTCGCGAGTGGCTTTTGCGTCGGGCCAAGCTCGGGGCCACCTTTTGCACATGCGTGGCCTGGCCCGAGTGACGATGCAGCCAACCAAACACTCTGTAACATGCATGCATAGATACGAGCCAGCCTAAAGTATGGAACCAAACACACCCTAAGTGGCTATGTTATCGTGAGGCGGTGCGGTTTAGATGCTTTCACTGTCGATCCAAGCCGTCCATCTGATCGGACGAACATGGATGCCTTCTTAGGTTACTACGCGCCGACCATAGGAAGCTTCGAGCGAAAGAGTTTGTTTAGAACGGCTGTGGCTTTCCTGAAAAGGAGTGGCAATGTTTGGAACACGGGAGGAGGGAGCCGAGTTGGGTTTGATGGAGTGGCATTTGGCAGGTAATTACCCCTGAACTTTGGGGGTAATTTCGGAACAGAGATGCGGAAGCGCGAAGCTCCCGCGGACGGCCGGCTTCCGACTTCAGGCCGTAACACGAAAGTCGCCGAGAAAAAGCGGTTGTGAAAAACCTCTCATTTGGGACAACTTCTGATTTTTTTCGAGCGAATGCCGAAAGCTGAAGTCGTCCCAAACGCTGCCCATCTAGATTAGATTTTGGGGAATCATAAGTATGGCGGTGCGACGTGCGCAGGAGTAAAGGCTAGTAAAAAGTGAAACGGCAGATGGGCTGGTTTTTTTGGGCCTAGTTTTGGTCGGGCCCACGTCTTCGGGCCGATGGTACATGCGATCGCTCACTTAGGGCGTGTTTGGCATGGCTCCACTCCAAAACTCTAGGGGGGAGTTGCCCAAAACCACCAAACACCAAAACTCCATAAATTGATGGAGCAATGCTCTTCGTGGAGTTGGTAGAGCTCTAGTTCATTTTGGTGGAGCACCTCTTTTCCCACTCCAGAATCCTCAAATGAATCTAGACACGGAGTTTCAAGGTAATTACCCACCTTTGCCACTGGTTATAGAGAAAAACGTTCGAGTTCTACGGTGATCGCTCCGAGTTTTAGAGTGGGAGTCTGCTTTGTGGAGCAGAGCCATGCCAAACACGCCCTTAGTCACTTCGCTTTTGTCGCGTGCACAACCTGCTCTGCTTCACATTATAATCGGTTTAATCAATTAATTAATTAGCTATTGCAGCTCACTAATTAGGCTTCCTAATTCTTATTAAAAAATAGGCTTCCTAATCATATACTTAGGGGCCGTTTAGAACGAAGTAATTTTGCAGTTTTTTCACCGGAAACAACTCAATTCCGGTAGATGGTAAGATATCGGAAGCAGCTAGATGGTAAGAAAAACACGTACCGGCCAATAGTTTGTAGTTTGACGACGAGGGCCAACGGCTGGATTAATCGCGTACTGAACTTAAAACTTTTAAATGGTAAGATCAACCTAGTTCAGGTATGTCAAACCTGGGAAAGAGAGTACTACGCCACAGTGTAGAGGCTTAATTAGCTCCACTAATCCAAAGAGTGAAGTTTGGAAAAGGAGACAGAATTGGTGACTGGTGAGAAGAGATGGAAAGCGACTGTTCCTGTATGTATTAGTGACATCTGATTTGATTTGAGCCTTCAGCCTTGCGGGTAAGATGCACAAACATGCAGCAGGTACGCCGCAACTGCAGGTTGCATTACTTGCGTCCATAATTTGGAGACTAGAGACCTGATGCTTCTGCATTATTACGTAAGTTGTTAGGCAGAAAATGATCTCACGCATGTATTATCAAGTAACGAGTTTGACTGTAGTGTGCAGATACAGTGGATAATTTTTGTATTGATATAATTTTTGTCTGACCGACCGACCAAAATTTTGCAGAATGACAAATATAGGTCCCATGGATATGGTCATCGATTGCTCGCGCAAAACAGGCGAAGTAAAGTCAAATCGAACATCAGTTGGGGGAACACTGACATTCTAATTTGTTACCGACAGTGCTGTACAAGATGGACTACATGTTTCTGAATTATAACGCTTAAATTGCAAGGTTTTTTTGGTTGAAAAATACAAACCAAAACACCTATTCACGTAGAAGAACCTGCAGAAACATACAGTATTGCCGCTACAAAACTTCGTTACACTTGTTTAGTTTTACAAACTATTGAAAGAACCAAATTAAATTAGTAAGCATGCACTAGCAGCACTACTAGGTACTAACACAACGTGACACGAGAGTAAACGATCAACACGAAGACGCTGCGTTAGAACGGGTGATAGCTCCGCCGGAACGCGCCGGCATTGGCAAACAGCCCGAGAAGATCCTGCTTGTACGGAAGGAACGACCTCCGGCCGCCACCCCTGCCACCTCCTCTCCCGTAATAGCTCCAGCCATGGCCGCCGCCACCATCTCCGGGCCTCCCCTTACGCTCGGGGGAGCTCGTGTTCAAGAACACGAACTTCTCCTTGCCGTCGCTGTGGCTCCGCCCGATGAGCCGCTGTCGCCACCGGAGGACCGACCCAGTGGACCCGCTTTTCCGGCACCGCGCCGGGGACACCGCCGCGGAGGATCCGGGTGACCACAAGCAACACGACTCCGCTGGCTCCCAGTCAAGCTCGCCGTCCTCCTGCTGCCTCGACGGGGAGCCCCGCTCCTCCAGCAGAAGCTGCCCCAGCGGCACCCGCACGGTGGCCGTGTCCGGGTCCTCCTCCTCCATCGGCGGCGACCGCGGGCGACCGAAGACGGGGTACACGGGGCCGATGCGGCCGTCAGAGAAGATGCCTCCACCAGCCACCCGCGGGACGGCCGCGAAGGTGAAGTCTTCCTCGTCGTCATCGGAGGAGGTAGTGGCGACGGCCGCGGCAGGAGGTTCTATAAGGTTCTTGGCAACGGCGGCGACGCCTCGGTGGTGGTCGCTGTCCGCCATGGCTGCCTTGTTGGGTCTGCGGAACTAAGGGACGGGAGGGAATAAATGCAAGCTGCATTAGCCGGAAGAATCCAAGTGGAATGGAATGTTGGATCAGATCCATGTGTTTTTCTTATGCTTTTGCTCTGTTCCTTACTTTCGTTTCCCCTTTCTTTTATGCTTTAATTTTGCCTACACGTCTCGTTGCTTGCAGTTGCATCGCATATCGTTTACCTACCGCGGTGATCGAAGGGGATTGTTGAG
The DNA here is from genome assembly GCA_036346255.1 of Ampelocalamus luodianensis. Lineage (NCBI taxonomy): Eukaryota > Viridiplantae > Streptophyta > Magnoliopsida > Poales > Poaceae > Ampelocalamus > Ampelocalamus luodianensis. Next base: position 2,086,849 of record CM070626.1, read on the forward strand.
TTTGCTCTGGAAGCAAAAGCATGAAAGTGAAACAACCAAATAAAAACTAGCAGTTCTGGTTTTGTTTAGTACTCCTACATGGTATGAATTGCTTGTGGTGTTTGAGCTGTATGGCGTGTCATTGACGCCATTTTGCCCGGGTAATATGCTCCGTTCTATGTAAAGTACGGTTTACTTGAGACGCAGGTAGTACACACACACACACACAAAAAAAAAAGAGTACTGGTAGTGTAGCACATATGTTGCTCAACTAACAACAGGATAATCTCTACACAAAGTTGGTTGCTTGGTCCGTAAGTTGTTGCCTAGATACTCCAATTAATATAACAAGAGTGAGAAAAAGCAAGGAAAGAAAAGACTAATCTATGGACCCGGGATGGCCCATCATATCTCTACATAAGTTTAGCCGGCCTAGTTGTGCTCCTTGTCTAGTATTCGGGCCGACGTTGATGTTTGTTGCAGTTTCTCTTCTTTTCCCTAAAATTCATGATGGGTTGCGTCGTACGAACTTACTAGTACTCCAGTCGTCCCCTTCGAGGCTCAGACATCAGATGTGTACATTGACTTCTGTGCTGCCAGCCTGCCACTGGTTGAACGTGGTGGCCAGTCGGCCGTCTTGCACTAAGGGCATCCACGGTGTGAAGTTTCTTCTTTTACTATTTCCCTTAAGTGTTTGGATCTCTTTTCATCTCCACACGTGGGACACACATTGAATAAACTAAACGGATTTGTTATTCCTAAGATGTTTGAAATTTTAGGGATTGATGTGTCATATGATTGAATATTGATTCAATGAATAAAGCATGTGACTTATACTTAATAAATTTTTAGTCACCTTACGAATAGGCAATTCTGAAACTAAAACAAATTCCTTCTTTCTCTCTCCTCACCCACGGCTCTCATCTCTCCTGATCTCTGTCTGCTCGCCTCCTCAGCAATGGCAGGAGGCACGACGGTGGCCGGGCGTGTGCAACCTCGTTTGGCAGCGGTGCCGCCGAATCACAACACGGCGGCCGGGTACAACCTCGATATAGAGGCGGAAGCAGCAAATCGAGTGGCGCGGCACAACTTCTTCCTCGATCCGGTGATGGCGGCACGTGCATCTTCCTCGACCTCGGGCGGGCAGCGGCGATACCTCCCCTCCTGGCGCGACGAAACGGCCGAGCGCATCTGACCAGGTGAGACTGCCCAATTTTTTCCCCATGGTGCCAGTACCCTCACTTGTTATCGGCTGCTTGCTTGGTACCGGTTTCAAATTGTGTTTTAGTGTGTGGTGCTGCCGTGCTGGTAACAAAGAGGAGAGAGAAGGTCTTGGTACCGATAAAAAACGCACACGGGAGGTGCTCTGCCTCTAATAGCATACAGGCTCTGTACGTAGCACAGTAGCAGTATTTTGTCTATCCTAGCATAACAACAGAATCTGACGTACGTACGTAGATCATGCATGCGTGTACTCTATCTAAGTAGTGGTACTACAAGTCAATTCCCGAGAAGGACACGTGGCCAAAGCCCCAGTGCCCCATCCGGCACATCTCCTCCAGCCACGCCAACTCCTCGTCCTCGCTAGCACCTCCCGCCACCTCGTCGTCGTCTCCACGACGACGCCCACCTCCTCCTTCGCGACCTTCTCGCGGACGTCGACCGTCGTCGCGGATGAGGCGTCCGCGGCCACGTCTCGCACTCGCTTGTGCAGCAGCATCCGCATCCGCATCCGCCTCCGCCTCCTGAGCCGCTCGACGCAGTGCCGGCTCACGACGAGCGGGGCCTTGACGAGTGCCAGGCTCAGCAGGCTGACCACGGCACACGGGCAGAACCCCAGTGCGATGCAGTCCGCGACCATCACCGTCGCGCACGACCTGGGCTCGTTGTCGTCGAACCTGCGCATGTCGCACCTGCACCGCCGCGCCCAGCCACCACCACCTCATGCTGTTGCATGGCCCTGACCATCGTAGCCAAGAATATGTGTGAGCTAGCCGTGGAACCGAACCGGCGATCGAGGAAAAATAAAAAACGGCTCGAGAGAGATATGTGTATCCAAGAAGCCGGTGAATCAGTGCACGTGTGGAACATGTCGGGAGTGGACAGAATCTGATGACTCGGCGTGTACACGGTAGTATATTGACAACCAAACCTTGATTTAGCTCACGAAACAAAACAAAAAATCGTACTTGCAAACTGACTAAAAGGTTTGACTAATTAAAAGGTAGAAACATGGAGATAAAGTCACGTAAAATGAGTTCGTCATGCACGAACTGGAATAAAGCTGAAGTGAAAACAGAAATCACGGTCTTTATGTGAGTGCATCCTTAGATTGCATCCACTAAGCTTTATTTAGACAGCCTATATATTGCTAGAAGATGTTTCATTACCTGTTTCAAATGTGTACATATATAACTAGTTTAAATCTTGCCGTCTTAAGTTATGCGAATGCTAGTTGGCGACAGATCATTACAAAAGCTAATTAAGATCCCATAAGAGAGAGAGGTGATAAATACGAGCAAACATGGCAATTAGAGAGTGAAAATCTAACCTTCAGGTTCATAATAAAGAAGAGACAGATGAACACAACACTACACAGATATAATCAGTACACTAAATAAACCCAAACAAGCCTCTCTTAGGTTATGTCAGCGTGAAAGGAATGGTTGTCTGGATCCTCTGCATTACATGGCCAGCGCTGAGATGCCATGACAGTTAGGATGGGGCTACTAGTCTACTTGTACTTGTCTATCTCCAGGGATCACACATGTCAATGTACATGGGCAAAAGCTGGCAACTGCTGCATTCCTCTACCAAAACACTGCAACTGATGCCATGTTTATTTCAAGTCGTTCGGTGGATCAAAGCGAAGGAAATCGCGAGCTCACATGAGCACACGATTCTCTTCGAATCCCAATAGTTTCAGCACCACCATTACAAATGCTCACATGGAAGTATGCATGCATTGCACTGTTACGGTGTTGCCGTACCTAATTAAAAAAAAGGTAACATTGGCAGAATCGAGTTGAACAGCTAGAGATCGAGGAAAAGTTTGATGTACTTACTTGCACTGGGAGATTTCTTTGACCGCAGTTTCTTGATTCATGGGCGTTGCTGCCGTCAGAGAACGAAGCAGAACGCCACCTTCAACTTTGATCCGTCCAGCTCCGTCGGACGGAAGCGGAGGCACCTCCGCCATTTGAGAGTGCAACGGGAAGAGGAAGCCGAGTTTACTGGAGGAGAGAGAGAGAGGACTCCTCTGCTTCGTATCTTCGATTTATATAACGGTTCCGTTCGTTGGACTTTCTGCTCATAGGCCGCTTGGTGCTTTCGCGTTTGGGTGGGGAACCACGTATGCATCTCGGACGTGTGCGTGATATGATGCCAAGAGATAGTTTCAGTCAAGACATATATATCTTGAAAGAAATATCTTACCAGAATTCATTGTTTGCTTTACATCTTCTGATTTGGAATCGCAGATGATCTAATCAGTTCAAGTAAGCAAAGAATAAGATTTGCGGTGGGAGGCTTGGGTTGTGCCCTGCCGACCAGAAGTCAGATCCAGATCCAGGTGTGGCGCTCTCAGATTGGTGCAATGTCTGCAGTTCATCATGTGCAGTGCTGCTTCAAACATGCATAATACAATGGTGCCCTGCCTTATCTGCTAAGTATGCTAGACCGTGCGAATATTTCGCAGGCTCCGCTCAACCCGCATGACTGTAACAAGGGGGAGTAGGTGCTATAAACAGCGAAAGGTGCTATTCTCTCACCGTTTGTTTTTACTAGTAGGTGTCCGTGTTTTGCAACGGAAGACCAAAAGAGATTGATGCATATCGGCAGACGGGATTCTAAACTGTATAATAAATATCAATTTTATTTCACACACATATAAAGCGAAACATATCTCTGCAAGCTAGTAAACAAATTAACTTGTAAACAAATATTTTTTGTTGAGTCTCGTCCAACATGAATACAAACAAAACATCTATCGTTACTACATAAGACATCTACGATGTAAGAATATCTTTGTAGATGATATTCTTGGTAAATATCCCAGTACAATTCAAGCCCTATCCTTTTCTGGCGCAGCAAATATTTTAAGATTGTTCGTAGCAGCTCGTGAGAGCTTCGCATAGAGTTGTCTACGGAAGAAAACCGGATCAAGGAGGTAGACACCTACATTTAGGATAGTTTACCTGAGCCTCATTGATGATCATAACAATGTGTTTCTCAAAAATCCTTGAAATTTTCCCTATAGAACTAACCAGGTATTACCATAATTTGGAACTGATCTAAGATGTGTTATGTACATAGTACGAATCAGAAAACCTGACCTTGTTGCTGGGTAACAAGAGCTCCTCACAGTGCTAGTTCCTCCAAGAGATACTCTGTCCACCGTTGTAGACTCACCTGCAACCCCCACTTCAAATTAATTTCTACAACAAAACTTGATCTGCACTCTCAAAGTAACATTAAACCTAACACCACCCTTTCACATTATTTTCCATTTACATATGTCTAGCAACAAATTGCTTGCAATGTTGACCAGCAAAAAAGCCTGAAAGCCAAGAAAAGGAATATGTTATGTCGTCGAAACACATTACGTACACAAGCAAATAACCTGAAATCTATCACGTAACAATATGACATCTTTAATCGTTCAAGTAATGATTAAGGGCCGCAGTAGTATATCTCTGGCCATTTCTCAAGGAATCCAAATGCTCAGTTATTATATACTATACATGATCTGCAAATGATGAAAGCCTCGAACTTGGCTACGGTTGCAATGGTCTTATTCCACATATAGACTAATCAAGAACTAGGGCTCAAATTGCCATGTCAACCATAATGGTCCTGCTGTAATATTTTGACTTGTATTATAGCATCCTGTGCTCCATTCATTCAAATAGCTATGTAGCACATAACATTGGGATACTATGCCATCATTAGAAAATAATCATTGGGTTGTTTTAATACATTCTACTGCAATTAAAATATTGGGTCTCATTTCATCTCTGACACATAAAAACCGCTTCTTAGAAAGCTAAGTCCTCTGTATTGGTGTTTGCAAATAAAGAAAAAACTTTAAGCTACAAGTCTACAACTAATTCTCACAGAGCAGGATGTTCAATATCTTTAAAAAGAAATACACTGGCCTACCTTAACATACATAAGGGCATTTAGAATAAAATGGACTCAACATCGCTAACAAATGATGCAGTGCGGTAGAATTTTAAGTCAAATTTCAATGAGAACAACAGGGTTGTGCAAACAGAAAACTGTGAATGTCTGAAATAATATGAAGGGAAGAAACCGCACAAAAATAAACACAATATTTATGAACTTCACATCTGCTATGTTAAACTATTAGCAAATGTTGCGTGCTGCATAAAAATTCTGTGATTCCAAGATTTGATTACTACATATACAAGCATTACGATAGCACACTCAGCAGATTACTCCATCCAACCAGAAGCTGCAATGCACACTCAACCCATGCGTCTGGAAAACTCCTGCAACAGTTTTGAAGCCTGGGTAATTCAATTGGAAATATGAGCTCTGAAGAAAGATCGAAAGAATAAACTAAACATTAATTTGATACTACTCCCAGCATTACCTAATATTCTGTCAGCGACATTAATTATGAATCTTGAGATTCTAAATCAACTGGTAATGTTTGAGATTCTCTACTGCATTTTGATTCTTGCATCTCCACCTCAACGGTAGTCACATCTTTTGGCTTCCTGTTTTCTGTCTCCATTCTTCTTACCTTTTCTTTTTGTATGGCACATAACTCATACCTATAAAAAAAAGAACATGTGTTTCAAATGTTGATGCTGTAAAAAATCCATGGTAGGAAAGAAGAAGAATCTCCTATAGCAACTGGAGCTGAAGTATATCTGACCATTGTACATCAAACAACAATCTATCTCGTTCTCAAGTCTAAATGGCATGGTTAGAAGGTTGTTGACGAGAATAGTTGATAGAAAATATTGCGCAAGGCTACAGAGAAACTAACTAAAAATTTTGGTCTACCACCATACATGATTGCCCCTATTATGCTAGCCTGAATTCTGAAACTTCTGCATTTTTGTTTAGCAACATGGTTGCATGTCAAGAGAACCCTACAAGATAGCTTCAGTAATTCGGTTTTAAATCTTGGGACAACTTAATGATTACATCTTTGAGATCAATCAGCGAGGGTTATTTTTTTCAAGTTATCTATGTATTTTTTTATATTAAAAAGGTATCTAGATGCAATCATGCAAACCCCTTTTTGCTGAATGTATAAAGCTATAGAAACTCACATTTGACATAATACAATTTTTTCATATGCAAATCCCTTTTGCTGAATAAACATGTACAATATAAGGACCGGAAAATTATTCTATCCACAACGGAGATAATTATGTTAGGATTTGGAATTACTTGGATGGATAGCAATGAACTGCATGGCCTACATGTGCTAATTAATTTTTTTACAAAACCAAAGTGAGATGCTATTCTGAAGTTAGTTTGTGTTCCATATTAAATCATCTGGCTAATTTTACAAATTGATCAATGGTGGGTCGATACTGAGGAAGCTAATTGAGCTCTGTGACTAGAACACTACACATAAGTGAAAACTTCTAAAAATAAGAGCTTACGGTGAGGTGTAGCTCTTGGCGAGCAGGAAGTATATCCTCCAGAACTACTTATCCTTCATGTGGCGTGGGCACAGATCGTACCGGATCTTGGCGAGTTCCTACATGAAGCACTTGACAGTTCAGAACCATCTCTTACGGATAGGAAGCAGAAGTGGCCAATAACAAGTCGAGATCCGCGGGAAACCCACCTTGTCCTTGGAGAGCACAAGCACGCCATGTCACTCCTGCCAGCCAGTGAGGTCGCCCGTGGCCGCCTCCACGGAGCCTCCTGCGTACGAACAACACAACACCGTCAGGATTGAGCCGGATTGAGTGGGGTAGTAGAACGGAGAGGAGGGAGGAGCGGATTGCCTTGGAGCTGGTGGGCGGAGGACTTGAAGGTGTCGGGGGAGAGCGTTTGGAGGAAGTCCAGGCGAGGAGAAGACGGGATGATAACCTCCGTGAGCCATCAGTGCTAGGGGAGGCGACAAGAAGGCAGGCAATGCCGAAACGGTCCCCTCCCCCCCAACGGACATCGGGCGGTTCATCGTGGCGGTGGAGCGGCGGCCCTGCGGGGAGGCAATGGAGGCGGCGCCGCCTAAAGGAGGTAGGGGTGGAGCGGGAGGCGGTTAGTCGCGGACTCTGCATTTTCAAAATGAGTGTCGGAAGTTACAAAAATATTATTTAATATAAAATATAAAAGTACACATTAGCAAAAGTTAGAATAGAAATTATTCGTACTAATGACAACATCTCAAATAATTTAATAAAATTACAAAATAATAATAAAAAAGACAAAATTTACCAATCACAATTCAAACTAACACAATCAAAATTATTAATTTTGGCATTTGAGTTTGCTCTTTGCTGATTTGGGAATTGAGGATCTGGTAATTTGGATTGAACTCACCTCTGCACTGCCTTCTTGTCAAGAGCTGCGTGAGGTGTTAGGTCGCTACCGCCGGCTGCAAATGACTCACAGGGCTACCCGCCGCCTCCTCTCGGTGCCCAACGGCAACGGCCCGACCGGTGGCCGGTGCCCGACCTTGCTCCCCCGACCTCTGCCCTGCCGCCGGGTTTGGCTTCGTCGTGGCCACGCTACCGCATCAAGAGAGACAGAGGGAGAGATATGAGAGCCGGCTATTGTCTGTTGATTGATAGGGTTAGAGAGAAATGAGTGGGAATAATCTTATTGTGGTTGGACCGAATGGTCCAATGCTCAAAGGGCAAAAGCCAAATGGTGTGTGATCATGAGCTGACCATCACATGTGCTAGTTCGAGGTTGTGGGGCACCGAGGGAGACATGATTTGATGAGTGAGAAGGAGTTGTGGTTTGGTGACCCAATTAAGAATATATTTCATATATATATATATATATATATATATATATATATATATATATATATATATATATATATATATATATATATATATATATATATATATATAATACACATACTATATAGTGATTTTTTTGTAAAAAAATAATGGGTGTTCAAGTGAACACCCATGAACTAGAGGCGGTGGAGAAGGGCGGCGCCTCGCCGAACATACCCTTCCGCTGGCGGCACCGGTCGAACGAAAATGCGGGCACACACAGTAGGGGCCAAATCCACAATGGCACGTGGAGCGGTGGGCAAGGGCGGTGCGGTGGCGAGGGACGGGGTGCGGCGCGGATGCCCGGGACGGACGGAGCTGCGGCTAGAGGACCTAGGGGCAGGGATGGCCGGGTGGGACGACACAATTGACGTGGATGTGGTAGGGCAGGCGACGAGTAAGGGTGGCGCGGGGGCAACAGTGCGGACGGGGTGAGGGCGACATACGATGAAGCGGAGGCCTACACGTCGGCACAGTGAATCGAAGGAGAAGAGAGGGGAACAAGAACACATCACTCACCATCACTAGAGTCTTTTTAAATAGTAATGATTTTGATGAAACCAGTTACAAACTTGCAATATTTCTGCCATCCTTGGAGTTCAGACTTGATCAGAGCTTTTGTAATGCCTGCAGAGATAACTCGACCTCGGTAAACAATTAGAACCCTGCATCTAATTAGAACCGGATTCATAGGCCAATAGGCCATATTCACAATCACAATTTCGTATTTACAGTTGAGAAGACAAATTCTTTTCACACCAGGATTACGGGACTACGTACAGAGCGACAACTAACAAGCAATGAGCAACAACTACGTGCAGGGACATCTATCTTTGCGCGAGAATAACCTAATAATCATGGCGCGGATTGGTGAGCCGCGACCGCGCCGTCAACCGCCGGCCGCGTCTCCACCGACGTCGACGGCGCGGTGGCTTCCATCTTGGCAATGGCCGGGCCACCGTGAGGCCCGTGGCCGAACCCGCCCTCCATGTCGTCGTCGTAGTAGGCGACGCGGTCCCTGCGCGGCCGCGGCCGCAGGTGCTTCTGGTGCAGACCTGCCCCACGAGGCAGGATATCACCAGCAGCGCCGCGATCACGCCCAGCACGATGAACACCGGCGTGTACGACCCGCCGCCGGCCGCCGACGCGCCCCACTGCGCCCGTACGGGATTCGTGCCGGCGAGAAGTGGCGTCGGCGTCGTCGTGGACGAAGACATCGTGCAGGCGCAGGTGATCATTCGGCGGCAGAGGTAAGAACGATTTGGAGGGTACTTATTTCTTGGTGTGCCAGGGTAAATATGCTTGGAGTGAGCTTAAAGGCTGGGGTTAGTGTGGATTGGAAGAGGAGGATTGGAATTTGCAGCTTCGCAAGTGTGTTCCTTGGATTTTTTTTTTTAAAATAACACATTTAAAAAAAAAAGAAATACAGAAATAAATAAATAATTTTTTTTTTTTACAAAACTAGACATCTGTCACAAAAAAAAAAAAGAAAACTAAACCCGAAATGACGACAGAGGTTTCTCCAATGATATATGCCGCTTCCAAACAAAAGCAATTCAATGATTCAATAGATTTCTGCTGCAGTCTGGCAGGTTGCAGTACAAAGTTCTTTCTGGATGCTTGGGTTTTGCTAGACGAGATGTGATCTTTTTTTTTCTTGAATCATGTGCAGTGGGTAGAGGCATATGCCTTCTCATTGCAATGAGGATTATTGGACAAGGCTGTCATGAGAAGCAAGCTTGTGCTCACTTACAAAAGGACATTTGTATTAGAGAAAATGATTTTTACATAAATACTTGATAATATGTCACATTATATTCTCTTTCTTTAAAAACTCGTATATAAGCATATTGTATTGTACGTGCCTCAGTGCCAGTATAATGTATTTGTACGTGCCTCAGTGCCAGTATAATGTATTGGATCATTAGATGATGTGGGCTAAAGTGCAAAGGATGTCACGTCAGCCGGCCAAAGTGCTAAAGGTCGTAGGAACCAACGGCACAACAAATTTTTTGCGTTATGATGACCGTCCATCACAGATCCAACGGCCAATAATGCGCAAGCGCCGTGGCCAACCCATAACACATCGTACATGAATCCATCTCGTCGCATCATCTTCTTATCTTATCCCCGCCCCGTCCTCCCGCCTCTTTCTCCTTCAGAGCAGGCGTAACAGAGCATCCAAGAACGCGCGCCATGGCCCACGCTTCCACCGCCTCTCCTCCGCTTTCTCCCCCCGCATCCATCCCGCTTCTCCGCCTCCCTCGCCTGAGCACTCCTTTTTCTCAACCGCGGCGCGCCGCGACACCTCCGTCGCCGCACCTCCACCGCCTCCCGAAGGTCCTCGAGCTCGGGGCGCCATCGCGGGCTCACCTCGAGGAGGCTCGCGCCTCGTGGACCACTGCAGAGCGCTGGGGTCTCACCGCGCGCTTGCCCCGCGCCGTCGTGGCCGCTCCAGCGGCGCGCCGCGGTGGCGAGGAGGCCGCGCCCCCGCCGAAGGCCGAGTTCGACGTGGTCATCGAGGAGGTGCCGACCGGCGCGCGCATCGCGACCATCAAGGTGGTGCGCGCCGACGAACTGGCGCTGAAGGAGGCCAAGGACCTCATCGAGGGCCTCCCAAGAAGCTCAAGGAGGCCGTGAGCAAGGACGAGGCCGAGGACGCCAAGAAGCAGCTCGAGGAGGTCGGCGCCAAGGTGTCCGTCGCCTAACCAGACGCGCACATGCTAGGTTACAATTCTTAATTTTCCGAAGTTCTTTTTTTTTCTGCCCCTCAAAACATGTAGTATCCTTGTTGCTGTTGCAAGAAATCAAGAATTGTAGTACTGTGTTGCTTCAGTACGATATCTACTTTTGCCGCGTGCACATAGGTGGATCGGCCAATTCACATTTCGATGTTTTACTCTAGATTTTATCATAATATGTTTTTTCTCTGAATTAGGCGTGTTATTGACCGGCAAAGTTACAGTAAAATTATCGGACTCTTGAGCATGCAAGAGCTGACATTCTGACGCGTAGTACTGTTGTACCTGAAGTTGGCGAACTGAATGGATGAATGAACTCAATCTCCCCTGATTTTCCTCAAGAATCTCAACCGGTCGAGCTTCTTGAGCTTGTGGAGGATTTTTTTTTTTCCTTTACAATCTCCCCTTCACTGTGATCGGAGCTGACTTCGATCACTTGGGGGCTTGGGCTTCTTAAGCCCGCAGGCTCTGCTAGAGCGGCAATAGCATTCACAAAATAAGTAAAGTTTTTTCAGTTTTTCTTCTCTATTTGCTTGATAAAGTAACTGTAGGAGAAACTGAGAATGTCTGATTATCATAATAAAATTGTACAGTGGTGAATCCATGATGAAAATAGAGGAGACTCTATTGTTGAGGCTATAGCACAAGATAAACATATCAAATGTACATCTACTGGTCTTTTGCTATCGGAATGCCAAATTCATATATAAATATAAAGAAAACAAATTGAAAATGTATAATTTAGTACCTCATTAATGGATAATGTGTTCCCAAATATCCATAAATATGTGAGTATCAATCTGTATATAAGAAATATCAAATTTAGTGATACAATATTAAATTATGAATATTCATAAACATTAAAAATAAAATGTACCACAAAGGCTTTTTTTTTTGCTTTAGTTCTGCTCTCTATAGTTGGAGGGTTGTTGCTAGTTGCATTATTTGAAAAATAATTGTGCAAAGTTCGCATATCTATTTTTGCAAATCTAAGAAAAATTAAACAACCACCACCAATTAAACAAATTGGCTAATTAGTTAATAGCTACTGTATATGACAGTTTGCATTGCATTCATTTCATACACTTATATGATGAACTAGCACAAGTCCACAACAAACCATGAAACCATAATTCAATCAAAAATTTAGAATGTACATCCAAAGCTCTCCGAGTAATTTAATCGAACACTTGATCTACACGACTACACATGTTGAAGCTTACATGTGTAGTAGAGACACTAAACTAAACATGCTAAAATGTTAGGTTCACTAAACTTTCATCGAACACGAAACTTACATTTGCATCAATTCATCAATCTTCAAGTCAAGTCTACCACGCTCACTAATAACTAAGAAGTAAGAACTTTACTCACGGACGTCGTCACCCACCACCACCACGGCACCACACCACCACCGCCACAGCGACAGAGCGCCACAACCCTCGGGCTCGCCACCGCACAGCGGCATGGCCGCCGCACCGGTCGCCTCCCCTAGTCGCCGCCACCGCGGCCCACCCAAGCCCGCGGCCTCATCGTTGTTGCCCCGCCACGCTGGCACCGACCGCTCTCCCCTAGTCGCCGCTGCTTCTAGTCGCCGCCGTCGCATCACGCCCACCCCTCGCTACCCCGCTGCCACACGTCGGGGCGCCCACCGGCTGAGGCGTTGACGCTAAGTAGTCTTCCGTCTCTGCGTCGGGCCATCGACCGTCTCCCCTCTAGCCCTAGTCGTCGTTGGCCGCCTCCCCCTAGCCCTTTCTCAGTTTCTCTATTCTCTCGAGTCAGCTCGTCCCGGTGGATCCAATTCCATCTGGGATCTGCCTGTCTCCCTTAGGCCTTAGACCTTTTCTCTAATTAGGCCAGCAGCCAGCTAGGCCTTAAGCTCCATGCATCCAAGAACAGCCCACACCGTCTTCAACTCTTCATTCTCTTCAACCTCCAGCAGTCTGGCTCCTCCAACGACTTGACGCAACAGAGCACCCAACTTCACCGATGCGGTGGTGCTCAGTGGGTACTAGGGGTCTGGTGGTGGGGGTAGGGGGTGCTCGAGCACCCACTAGCACCCACAGTGGACTCGCCCACTGGTCTAAGGCCCCTTATGTGCCAACTTGCTGCAAAATTTAAGAATCAAAGATTGGATAGTGGTCGAAATTACGACTATTGGCCGTCAAAGATGAAATCAATAAATCATTGATTACCTTTAGGCATCTTTGTATCTCTTCCTCGGAGACAACTATCAAGATTTGAGGAACCCCCTCTATATTCGAGGGTATCTTTTCACATATGAGCTTACCTGAGCATCAACCTCCTTCTGGGGCAAGTCTACAAACGAAAGAATGTAATCAAAACATGCTCAAAATCAAAATCAAAGAGTTAAGTTTATTATAAACTTAACGTTCTCGTAGTCTTTGCTTGGATCTTCGACCCACGAGTACTCCCACATGGGATCTACTCGCATCTTTAGGGGGCTAATACGGTGTGTGATGAAACCCTTCACCACATGCCATCCTGTCAGCCCTCCATTCTTCAGGTCCTTGATAGCCTGAATCAATGGTGCGATAAGGCCTCGACCAGTCGAGGTCATATCTCACGACTTCTTCTATGTGGCTTTGCCAGCAAAGAAAAGGCGGTCCTCTTTGATGACACCCACATAAAACCACCTCGTCCTCCAATTAGGGCAAGATGACCTAGTGAACATGGGGATGTACTCCTTCGACTTCCCGTTGTGGAGTTGGATCAAGCAGTTTCTCGTGATCCCATGTGTCTGCTTGCTCATCCTGTAGTAGTACTTGAAGAGTTTCGGATTTGTGGTGATCCCCAAGTATGCTTCGCTGAGGTATACGAATACACTCAGCGTGTTGATGGAGTTAGAAACCAGGTTCACCAATTCCACATCGAAATATTCGAGGACTTCGACGAAAAAGGGGTGCGAGGGCAGCCTAAGTTCGCTCTTGCAATAGGCTTGGAAAAGAACAATTGTGTCTTTTTCCCCCCGACGGGCAGTACTGGCCCTCTGCATTTGACCACTTCAGCAAGGCTCTTGAAGGGATCTTCTCGGCGTCCACCAATGCAGTCATCTTCTCAATATCCATCTCTGATCTATCCCACTGAGACTCAGATCTAGCCATTTCTTCTAAAATATTTAGCTTGAATTTGAAGGAGTTGGGAAGAAAGTTTTCGGACTTGAATGGCGATGGAGAAGACAAGAGCTCAAGGGAGACGAAGTGATTGGAGAAAGTAAAATTCCTAATTTTACCCCTGGCAGCTATTTATACCCGTAGGTTTGAAGTAAAAATTGTGGGGAAGACTAACGGTTAAAACTCATGCGGGAACTACTCCCAACGATCATAATTGTGGGCAGTCGTTCACATTCTTTTTTTCCGCCCGCTCGGTAAAAAATGCATTATTTTTATAACTCAAATAAAAATACCTTCCTTAGCCAAGTCAACTTCTGGTCAAAAGAAATACTCGTCGAAAAGTTTTCCTTCCTACTACAATTCTACGACCTCTTCTCAAGTAAGCCATTTTCACTTGAAGTTATAGGGCTAGATGACGAATATTCAATAATCCTCAATTAATGAAACTAATTATCTATAATATTCATTATAGATAATAGTATTCTAATATAGGCCTCGAATATACCCCTGGTCATTGATACCTGCAATAATTAGGGAAGCTAACAACTAGTTTAGGTTACGACCACCCAATGGTCGTTAGGTTTGTTAAGACCAGGTCGAATTACGACCACTCTATGGTTGATAAATCCCACAGACATGTGAACCTTATCGACTAGGGATCATGTACACTACGCTCGACTATGCGTGATAGTTAATACACGTGCGCGTATATGTCTTTGACATAACCGCATGTATCTTTCTCCGTCTCCAACAATAATCGCTTGACGAACGTGCAGGGAGATGTCCCATTGACAACAACTGTCATCAACGTGTGTATTCAAGCAAACCGTCAAGGCATCTCCTAACACACAACTATCGCCCTTTCAAATACTTTATAAGGGGCAATGCTGGCAGAAAAAGAGAAAAAAAAAACAGAAGCCATTAAACTTAGTTTCGGTGGCTTGTTGTGCTTTGTAATCTTATTCAATACAAGAATACAAGAGTAGGATTGTTATTTTCTTCGGAAAAGGCCTGGATTTGTCTAAAATGTTTTTTTGTCTCTTCTTGCATAATCTTGAAAGCGGTGTCCCTAATATTTATTTTGTAAGATCGATAGTGATTTATCAACAGTACTCTATAGGGTGTCAAATCCTAAAATGTCGCTCTATAGAGGGGCTAATATTCAATTATGTCTAATTTTATTGGCATCAATATCATACGATAAAGAACTGTGTTCAATAAAGGAAAAAAAAAAACGCCCTCAAGCAAATGCCACGAAATAACAGTACCATGTAGTCAATTTTGCCATAAAAATATCTTTTCTATAATCATGCGGGTTGGTACAGCTTGTCTGTTTGGCAATTCTTTGCCGCATCTCGTCACACATGCATATATCAGCTACAAGAGCGCACACGTATATACACCGCACGCCTTTTCACATACAGTATATATAAATGCTCATTTTTTAAAAAAAAATTACATAAATAATACGCTATCGCCAAATGAATTGGTGACATATGGCGACAGAACTAGGGGTGTCAATCGGATACAAATTATCCGTTTTATTCTACTACCGTATTCGATATGATACAAATATGATTTAGATTTTTCCATCCTATTAATAATTTTCCCCCTATTTGTATTCGCATAAAAAAATATGGATAAGAATATGGTATGGACTTTTTTCATCCAAAATGTTATTTTATCTACACTATTCGTATTCGTATTCAAATTATAAAACAATATACATATTCTATTACAGTATGACTCATTTGTTGAATGTGTATTTTTTAGTTTAATATGAATTCATGTTTCTAGGTGAAATATATAAACTAGAATGATTAAGTGTGCTATGTACGATGATAAAGTATCATAAATATCTTGCCATTACGTAAGTTACGAGGATATCTGAATCCGACCGAATTAAGTATGTATTCGATTCATATTCATATTCATTACAACATTAGATC
The DNA here is from genome assembly GCA_036346255.1 of Ampelocalamus luodianensis. Lineage (NCBI taxonomy): Eukaryota > Viridiplantae > Streptophyta > Magnoliopsida > Poales > Poaceae > Ampelocalamus > Ampelocalamus luodianensis. The sequence goes on from CM070626.1 coordinate 2,102,655, forward strand.
CGTATTCGACAATATTTGAAATCGTATTCGTTTAGAAAAATGCGAATACAAATACAGAAAGACCACTATTCGATTTGTATTCGATCCGTTAACACCCCTAAACAGAAGCTCTCTGTCGTTTGAAGGCATATGAATTGGTGTCAGGAGATCATTCGCCAATTCATTTGGCGACGGACACTCTGCCGCCAAATAAATTGACGACTGGGTATTATCCATGTAAAATTTTTAAATGAGCAATTAGTTTTCGTCATTTTAATTAAATAATGTATTTTTATATAATAAAAAAAAACCTCTGCATTTGTCCTCTTTTAGAAACCAACACCCTGTTTTGACAAAAAGAATCCAAACGTGCACCGAAGCAACCCATAGATACAGCCCAGTCACATGACGGCATGTATCCATCCGATGATCAGCAATTGCCGTGGAGCGACTGCACCGTCGGCCAGAAATCCTCGAGTGCCCAGAAGTTGTCGCTCAGCGCGGCCAGGAACTCCGAAGGGATGTCCATGGCACCGGCACCTGCGCCTCCTCCTCCATGGACTGCGTAGCCCTGCTGATGATCCAAGATACACACGCTGCTCGGCTGCTGCGCCGCAATGCCATGGTCCTGCGTAACGCCTGTCCGGCCGGAATTGCTGCTGCCTTGGTCCTCGGCGATCGCCGGCGCAGCATTCTGGTACCGGCCAGATTCGATGCTCTCGGTAGTACTATTGGTGTTCCTGTTCTTGTGCTTCTTCTGTATCTTGGTCCTCCAGAAGTTCTTGATCTCGTTGTCGGTCCGACCAGGAAGGTGTCTTGCAATCTTGGACCACCTGAAGAATTAGTTGAAGTGGTTAACAAGAGGTTTAAGAAAATTAAGTGAATTGGCTGAACGTATGTACCTATTGCCCCATTTGGCCTGCAGCTCGACGATGAGCATGTGCTCCTCCGGAGTGATGTTGCCGCGCCGCACGTCCGGCCGCAAGTAGTTCAGCCACCGCAGCCGGCAGCTCTTCCCGGTGCGGTTCAGCCCTGCAGAGCCATATACCATGCAGCGATCACACCATCGATCATGGCATGAAGAGATCAAAGGCTCACAATGCAAATTAATCAAGGAGCGTTCGTGCGTGCGTACCGGCGGCACGGGCGAGGCTGTTCCATGCGCCCTCGCCGTTGGCGGCGATGTAGTTGACGAGGATGAGGTCCTCCTCCATCGTCCAGGGGCCCTTCCTCACGGCCGCCTCCGCCGGCTGCACGCCGCCGCTCCCGTCGACCGTATACTGCATTGCTCCGTTTCTTGGCAGGCTTAACGATACCTCGCCGCGAGATCGATGCTTATATAGTAGGAGCTGGCTCGACGTGACGCGAGTTGATAACTTCGGCACGCCTAACTCGAAAGCCACTCGCCGGGAGCTCCCGAAATGGCTATGGATTTGACGTGTTGCAGCTGCCGTTGCATTGCAGATCAATGTGCTTTCAGTTTCTTGTGCAACCAATTAACCCTTTTCTTTTTCTTTTGTCCTTCCTTCGTTCTCCTTAATTTGGTTTCAGTTCGCACGTGTGTATTCCAACGGCTGCAGACTGCAGTACACGCGTCATGCACGCACATGCGTACTTGCAGCTGCAGACGCGTAAGCATGTGTGTGGTTCGAGTGCTAGCCGTGCTTCATTTTGCGTTAACATTAGCGCTAGCTCTCGCAAGGAGAGATAGATGTATGGTAGCTTGATCCTTGGACCTTGGCATGGCTAGTGTGGCTACCTTCTGCCAAGTTTTTGGCTGATTTAGCTTCTTTTTGAAATATAATAGCAAAATTAACTCTCTTTCTTACGTCAAAAAAAAAATTAACCCTCTTTTTGTTCGAAATGACAAAATAGCACTGCGGTCTGGATGCACGACAGGCCGTTTGCCGCAATTTGGGATCACGGCACATAGTCTGCCACATCATTTTTGCACGGTAGAAGCGTCATTTTTATCATTTTGTTCGTGGAGAACTAGTTTTACTATTTTGTTTAAAAAACATGCTATTTTAGCCAAGGACTCACGTTCTGCCGAGCAAAACAATGCACTAGCAATCACATGGACAGTTAAGGGCATGCTAGCTTTCCATATATCCATCCCCAGCAGTGGCAAAACGTGCCGAGGCACGGGCACCCCTACATAATTAAGCGAAACTAAATGCTTCGGCAGATATGGCGTCTTAATGCTGTTTGGATAGACATTTCCCGTAGTAGAAGAGACTTGCATCTTGCGGACATGGGCTGGTCATAGCTGTCGGTAACGCGGATTAGGAATGCATCAGCACATGAGGTGAGAGCACATTTGGAATCGGAACCTTGAAGTGCTCTTGATGTCTCAAGTCGTCTCCATGCATCAGAAGCCTAGAAATCTTTGCCACTAGGCCCTGTTCGATGGGGATTAGGGAGTCTGGTCAGGCGCCAAACATGCACGATGTTCTTATCTAGTGCTGCATTTCTACACTTCACTTTCGAAAAGACTGTCCATAAGGCCACAGATGAGAGGAAAGGGCGTGCCAAAAATGTCGGCCAAAAAATCACATTACAAGGCTTTGTCGATTCCCCTTCGTATGCTTGGATAAGAACCATCCCATTCGAAGCCAAGGAGTAAGGACTTACAGCAGAGGGTATGTATAGCGGTACAGACAGCTGCTGTCTATAGCAACTCTCTATGTCATCTGTAGACAACACTAAAAATAGCTCATACAATGGTACAGACAGTTGTTGTCTTTTTAGTTATCTTTATAGAACACATAATCTTTTAATGATTTTCTTGTTTCTGGTAATACAGTTGGCTACAGGATTGTGGAGGGTTCAGTGAGTTACCCGGTCTTGCAGCCGAGATGTCTGTCTACTCTGCTGCTCCTTATCAGGATTGAGGCAGCATCAATTAGCTACTAATACAATGTGGCATGTTTCCGGGATGGCTTATCACCCTTGTGACAATAGATCGATCCAGCGTGGTCTGGCGTTTTACGGGTAGATAAATTTGAGTAAACCCAACTACTGTCAAAACAGCGCGCACGCGTGTGTGCGCCATTTGTACAGCAGATTCAGAATTTCATAGCCTATATGCATGCACCATGTACATCTCAAACACACAGGGAAAGATAGCTGGCCAAATGCGATTACAACATACCAGCACACTGCTATTGACAGCCGTTGCACAAATTCACAATATAACAGCGCGTTTATTTGATGAGATAAAATCATCATCTTCTTCTTCTTCCTCTTTATGATACATGCCGTGTTACTAGAACTGCAGAATATTAGGCGCTACATCTGAGCCCTCCGTTATTTACAGTACCTTTGAACTTGGCTAACTTCAGACAGTACGAGCTGCTTTCTCTATGGGGGCCTATACTCTACTCATCTGCCTTTTCCAGTTTCGCCTTCTTTGCTTCGTAATCCTTTACTGCAGCCTTGATTGCATCCTCAGCAAGCATGCCGCAGTGGAGCTTAACTGGTGGAAGCGACAGATGCTTTGCAATCTCTCTGAGAAACAACATATGAAAGTCACTAAAGCTTCGAAGGATTCAACAGAGCATGACATAAAATCACCGCTCGCCCAAAGGCACAGACCTGAAGGTTATTTGCGAACTTTTCACCATAACTTGATAACAAAATTGAACAATTAAACAACTCTAAAAAATCTAGCATGAATCATACAGGGTTTCCCGAGGAACATAATCACGCACAACGTCAGGATGCAGCTGGACCATGGTGAATGGCCGTAGACTCAGTTGGAACAGTACAGATGCCAAAGGCGTCAAAAGCAGCACTTAGGGTCCTATTACTCTCCTGTCAGTTTCCAACCATTAACATACAGGTGCAGATGTACAGGAGGTCAAAATGTAGACCTGCAGAAGCATAACGGGTAAAACTCTGTTTTTTTTGTCCCCAAACTCCCAAACGCCAACCATTAAAAAGCTAAGCCAACTATAATCTTAGAGACTTAGACTAAAAATATCATTAAGCCAAATTGCATCATACATTGTAATTCATTTTGCAGCAAGAAAACAACGAAAAGCATGTAAATCTAATCTAAAATAAGAACAATATATTAAATCACTAAGCACGGAAGTAACTTACGTGTTCTTGATTGCTACTAGCCTACTACTTCCTCCATTTGCTTTCCCTTCACCCATTCACTGGCTGCAAGTGCAGAGAAGGATGAGAGGATGGATCAGAGGGACAAACTTTCTAAACCTCAGTTTATGTAATAATGATATCAGGTAAGACACTTTAGGAGGTAATATAATCACTCAATGATGGCACCAGGTGTAAAAGGCATGCACAATAACAATGATCACCATGTAGTAAATCACATCAAGTGAGGGTTAAGAAAGAATGACAACTAAGCTTCAATACAATTATTAGGACAACATCATCATTCATAGGACAGCAATATTGACTACATAATTGCTCCTCCACATGGAAGATGTGAAGAATTTGGCGGGCATCAATGTTTGATAAATTTAATAATTTAAAGCGACTTGTGAACATAAGTTACTCCAGTAGTCCAGTTTGATTGTCAACTTCTGAATTTATGGAAGAATATTCAGATATTTGCGGTTGTCAAAAGATGGACGCGAACTATTATCTCAATGCCGAACATTACATTAAATTTGATTAGGATCTAGAAATTTCTACAATGAGTAAGGATAAATCACAGTTCCTTTAGCTAGATATAAATATTGATTTTTTTAAAAAAAAAAAAGTTCCATCAATGCAAATGGGACCTCTTGTTGTCTGCTGAGTACTCATTCAATTAGGTGCAGAATTCACTCTTGAAGAAAAAGATAATTTGAAATCTACAATCATGACATCTTCGCAGAGGATGCTGATGTAAAATCCCCACATGATAAGCTAAAATCACCAATTGCAGTCCCTCAGCCACCAAAGCAGTCGGTTGAAATTCGATTTTTTTTAAAATAATATTAATTTAAAAGATAATTACGAAAATATAGTCAATTTTTTTTTTACAAAAATATATGCATGTTGTCATTTGACCTGGCGACTGTTGGAACCAAGCCAAATAAAAGTAGCAAAAACACGTGAACATACCAGAGATCACACACACGCACGCTATCACATGGATACACGCATACATACGCTAGAACTTGAAGCACATGCACTCGCTGCAAGGAGCACTCACGCTGGAAGGAAACTCACTTGTACATGTACTGGAGGCAACACACGCACATGCTAGAACCAAAGCAGGTAACTCACGTGATGTAGTCACGTATGAACACGCTAGAAGCAAACGCAAGATGGAAGCAATACACACGCTCGGAACTCACGTACACACATGATGCTACGAGGGATTTTGGTGCTGCATGCACGGCACGGCAATTTTTTTTTCTATTGCTTCAATCAAAACATATATGATTACATGTCCTTTTAAAGACTACGAAACTTGCTAACCAAGCCAAAACTAAATATGGAAAGCTAAATATGGAAAGCTAAACATGGAAGGCCTAACAAAGGAAATAAACTAAATTGATCTGATGCTGATTGCACTAGGATCCTAACACCCTATTACTTAGCAAGTCTAGATTAATTTCCAACAGCGACAGCCGATAAGCTTCTATTGTCATTTCAAATGACGATGGAAACCTATTTACTACCAGTCGTCGTTCCAACTGCCTGTTGCTATTTCAATTGGTGATTTGTATTGAAGAGTGTGCAAACCGTCAGTTGAAATGGCGAGGGTTCCTGTCGCCAGTTCAACTGGTGACATAACTGGCTATATATACTCCAAAATTCGGTGAAAAAGTTATTTTAATTCTGAAAAAAAAGAGAAGAGAGAGGATGAGAGGGGAGAAGAGACGAAGCGAAACCCTGTCAGTTCCTAGCGGAGGGGAGAGAGATGGAGCAGCAGATATGGTACATCATTTTAGCAGATCTTGTAGGTTAGCAAATAAAAATAGCGACATTGCTGTATCACTGTATGTATGATGTAGTATATCATTTTAGTTGTGTATAATTTAGTTCATCGTATAGATATTATTTTGTACGGTAAATATTTTGTTAATACCGAAAATACTTTTTAAACCAAGAAAATAGGAAGACACCTCTAAAAATTCTAGAATATTGGCAGGGAAAATAAAAGTGTAATTTAAGGATTTTTTTACATCTACAATGTAAAACCTGATGAATCATCCCTTCCAAAAATTACTAGAAACACATTAAGGCAACTGCATAGCTTCAATGATTCCAAACCACGGTCTCTACCTTATCAACAAATGTCCAATCGGCATCAAGACGTCCTATAATATGAACTAATGGAGACAACCAAGCAATGACTTAGTTAAGTCACCTCGTTGTATGAAACTTATTCTTCTTTAATTAAAGCACATGCAAAGCTTTTGCACGTTCTAAAAAACCAAGCAATGGCTCAGTATCGTAATTCAGACACTATAGACCCCATCAGTGACCATCACCAATAAATACAAGTCCAAATATCATTTCGAGCCATCTATAACCCCTAGAAATCCAATCATTACAATTTGCAGGGACACATAAACTCAGGGGATACTAGCCAGACACACTCAGTTGATAAAAACATGAATCGATACTATTCGATAGATAAGTATCCGCAATTCTAAAATTGAACAAAGAGGGAACCAACGTATTACAAAGATAGCCTTAGGACATCACCTTCACACCATCAAAATCTACACTAACCCACCATAATTTACGAATTTAATTACTACTATCAAGTACGGCATCAGCTCATTTGTATGAGGACCCATACAAATGGCCATCAAATTCTAGACATCCAAGGAGGAAGAGCACCCAATCATCAAATTTCGCATGAAGGGAAATCTGAACCTCAAAACTAGAGGAATCTACTGGAGGAAATGGGAGCTAGGTTTGCTCACCGATGGAGGAGGAGGCGATGGCGGAGCCGCACTTGAAGGTCTTGAAGCATGCGTCGACGATCCTGCCGGACCCCTCGTTGACGTGGATCTGCAGCTTCATGACGTCGCCGCACGCCGGCGCGCCGACGAGCCCCGTGCCGATGTCCGGTCGCCTTGTCGAAGGTCCCCACGCTGCGCGGGTTGTTGTAGTGGTCCACCACCCGCCGTGGTACCCCCTCCTCGTTCGCCGCTACGCCACCGCGGCACCGCCTCGGCAGCGCCGCCGGCTGGAGCGGAACCCCGCCGAGGATCCGCTTCCCCGGCGCGCGCAGCATTGTCGCTGATAAAGTTGGAGCGGAGGCGGAGGTGTCTCTGGTTATAAATTAGTTTTTATAAAACTGGTTTTACGAAGAATTTTAGGAAAAAAAACAAGTTTTAATATGTTATTCTATCAGTACGGGTTTATAGATTACTTTGTTTTGATGAAATTAAGAAAAAATGACTTTTAACTAACATAATGTTTGGTTGAGATCATAATCATATCATCGTCTTAGGAAGACTGAGTAGCAAATTCTTGATAATTATTCGATAACTGTGTCGAGCAATGCATGCATGAACTAGCTCACCGGCCGCAGCTCGTCAGTCTCGTGTATATGTGTGCTTGACCTCTTGTTTGCTTATCACCAAGTAAACACATCTCGTATATGCCCTTGAAAGCACAAGGATGGAAAAAAAAAGTATGCGATTGAGTTGTTAGGAACGTGGATACACGAAACTCGTTTTCTGAAGGGGAAAAAAATAGAGTCGTTTCTGCAAAAACTAGTATTTTGAGTTTTAGTAAAAAAAAAAAAACAATTTTCGTTATGTTTGTTTTATCCTCTGCTCCCAAACATGCTTTTAGGTTGTTAGGTGCTTAAACGTGTTTAGCAAAATCTGGTTTTGATGCAACTCGAGATCCAATTTTCGCGGTAGAGGTGGAGTCTCTGTGTTTTGAAGGCTCCACGTGCAGGTAGAATATTTAAGAGCAAATTTATCAAAACCACACTAACTTTGACAAAACTATCGTAAAACCACATTTTGAAGCATTGGCTTCTTAAAAGTGTGGTTTTTGTGAAACGGTATGCGGAAGTAAATGTAGTTCTATGAAATTGATGTTTAAAAATATTATTTTGTGATAGTTTTGTCAAAGAATGCGTGGTTTTGCAAAATTTACTCAACAATTAACTGAAGATTGCATGACCTTCTCACTTTCAGCTCAGCCTTTTTAATATATCCGAGAGGAACAGCTCATGTTACAAGTTGCATCTGGCCTAAAGTTACTTTATTTCAGAGCGCAATGACATGTAGCGTGTGCAGGATGAGGTGCCATTGCAAGATCGATGAGGCATTCTCTCCAAGAAGTAGGCCTGAATCTTTTCGCACATGCCTGTATGCCTCATGCTGGGAGCTAACCGTGCAGTTTCAAGATCATGTACTCTTAACGGACAGATCTTCACCAGAAAACTTGCAGATAGTGCAAGGGAAATTCGGGGCACTATTTTCCTGCTGAATTTTTTTCAATTTAACCCTTTTTTGGTTAAAACTCCACATTTATACCTCTACTGTCTTATTTCCGATTTTGGACCCGGTGGTGGCTGCGTGACTCACGGCGCGAACTGACTCGGCGCCATGACTCATGGCGCCGAGGTACCCACCGCCACCGCGTGGCGGCGGCGTGAGTCATGCTGCGTGGCGGTACCTCGGCGCCATGAGTCATGGCGCCGAAGCTAGTTAGCTTCGGCGCCGTGAGTCACGGCACACCGGGTCCAAAATCGAAATAAGACGCAGCAGTATAAATGTGGAGTTTAACGAAAAAAGGATTAAATTGAAAAAAATACGGATTTTCCTGCAAAAGTCGCCTTGTTTATCTGTACAACTATCTGTTGTGTAGCAAGTTTTATTCAGCTTGAAGGGCTATGCTAAAAGAGTCAAAGAGTAACTTTTTTTGCAGCATGAGGGATCTGAACATTTGATCCATGTTTCACAGACCATTTGAAAAAAAGTAAGTGCAAACATCATAAACTAATGAAGCATGCCGTTGCTTTATAGTATCACATTGCATTACTAGTTTACTACAATCTGATTGCAAATTGGTGTAACAAATCGTCTGAAATGCCAGATCGGCATTTTAAGGATGAGCTTGCATGATCAAGAACGTGCTCCAAATTGCTTTTCTCCACATGTCGTACAGTCTGTCAAAGCTACCAACTGCTCATAATTCAACTAGGACTATGAAACAGTACTGTAAATAGTAACAAATAGTATTATGAACAGTGTTACAAGCAAATAGTGTTGTGAATACTAGCAAATAGAGTCTTTGCTCTCTGTTAGAAAATAGGCCATCACCGTCAGTCATTAGTGGCAAAGGGAAGAAGCGGTTAGTTACAGAGCGGGCTCGCCAGATATCGGTTCCAGAAGGTAGACACTCGGAGAGATGGAAGCAACATGATTCAGGTTGGGTGAAAATTAATGTTGATGGGCATTTTTCGTCCCAAATAGGTGACGCATGAGTGGAGATAATAATTCTGGATGAAATGGGCTCAATGCTACTCTCTTCGTGGAGGTCAGTTCACCAAGGCGGTGATCCAGAGGAGGTTGAAGCTTGGGTTTGTTTTGAAGATGTAAAACTGGCTGCAGAATGGATTCAAAAGGCGGCGGTTCTTAAAACTGATTGTGCATTGCTTGTCTATCTCCTGTCCCATCCGAAGGATCACCGTTCTAGGCTGATGTTTATTGTGTCGGAAGTGCTTGAGATGGCTTCTCATCTACCAGGCTTCAGGATTCGTCACTCGACAAGAGAGCAAAATGGTGTAGTTTATGAGCTGACGCAACTAGCAAAACGTCTTAACCATTGTGCGGTTTAGCGTGAGCAAATATCTTTTTATATTGAGTATCGGGTAGCTCAAGAGTACTACCAAACTTCTGAGTAGTTTATAAAGCTATCTTTTCATTGAAAAAATCACGATAACGATTTTTTTAAATAATATATTTTTTTAATATAATTACGTAAATAAATAACCATTTATTTTTTTTACAATTTTATTAAATGAATATTTATTTTTGTAATTATATTTAAAAATATATTATTAAAACAATTCGTAGATGGCCTATTTTCTAACAGACGTATCAGTGAAGCAAAGACACTATTTGTCACTATTTGCAATACTATTGCCACTATTTTGCGATTTTTTTTACTGGTTGCAGCACTATTTACAACACTGTTGCACGCTATTCGCACTGTGTATAGAATCTTACCTATCGCGCGGGCGGGCGGAGTCGCGTGCCGAGCGCGGGGGCACGGAAGGCGACGTGCGGCGATACGTGTTGCCTGCCTGCACGTCCTATTTTTAATTTTTTTTCTCGGGAGAGAGAGGTTAGAATTGTCATTTTGACGTCACCGAATGAGCCAAAACTCAGCGGAAACATCCCGTACCTGCTTATAATTGAAAATGTATTACCAACCAGGTTAGCCTGCATGGACCTCAAGCCTCAGGTACTAGCATTCATTCCTGGCAAAAAAATAAAAATTTCTTGATGTGTACACATACCTGATCTAGTACTGCTCACTGTTTTTGCACACCAATTAGCTGGTTGACCTTTGCATTAGTGCAAAATAATTAGCGCCGCTGTTGTTTGCTTCCTGTCCTAATGAGAGGTTAGCGCATCTGTCCCAAGACTTAAAACCCAAATAGACTGGATCAAGCCCCGGAAAATCTCAGCAGGATTGAACCCAAAGCAACTCGCCTACGCTGGTTGGGGCCGACGATTAGCACTGTTGTTCGATTAATCCCCCACGGATGCAATTAACTTCAAGAGCATTCCATATAACCAACCTGCTATGCTGTGAAGTGGATAGGAGAGCCGGTGTGATCTGATCATCTCCGTACCTGTCAACTGCTAGCTCGCTACGTCGGCGGTTGTCGGGAGTTCATTAAATCCCAACGTTCTCTTGTGTGCTATGCAGGAGGAGGAGGAGGAGGAGATGGAGAAGTGGAAAAGAAACGCCCTTGCTTTCTGTTGCTTTCTCTAATCGAAGGTGGGTCGCTGAAGGTAGGTATAGCTGGTTAATGGAGACCTGGTGGTTAATTCCACATTAATCTGCTGTAACTGTGTCCGGCAAAATGTCACAAGCTAGGGGCCACAATGGAGGCTTTTTTTTGCCGGGTTGAATCGCACGCCAAAGCCTGAATTTTCCGTGTGGTGGACTGGTGTGGTCACCGTTTCCTGCAGAGTTACTTACTTACTTGCAACCAACCTCAGCTTGGGCAAGTGCTACTTTTTCGAGTTTTTTTTCTTCACATGTTTTTAGGTGAAATAGCTAAATTAAGTTTTACGAACGAAATAACAAAAATAACACTTCTGTGACAAGCATCTTCCACGGTTCCCGAGCAAAAAATGGTGTGTAAACAGTGTTGTATACTGTTGCTGCACGCCACAACATCAATTCGAACAAGAGCAAAAAGTGATTGCACTGTTGCTACAGTGACATTTTGGCTACTACCGTCTCGTGCCACGCGCACCGGAAGAGCGGGAGGACTTCCACGATATTTTGTACAGTAAAGATATTATTTTTGTTATTTAGTTTGTATATACTAAATTTGCTATTTTGTTTTTATTAAAAAAAACAAAATGAGGAAAAAAATTCGACCTTTTCTGCTCGAAACTTCCAAATTGCCGGCGCCATCCACAGCCGGACGGAGCACTCCTAGTCCTATCAACCTCGAGCGAGGCCGGGTTGACCGTGACAAATGACAATCTCTATTGCTCTCTTCACGGAGAAAACGATTACATTATATTAGAGGAGCTGCCTTTAACAAAATTTTAGTCTTTTCAAAAAAAAATGCATGGTACCTTGTTGTTACCATCGAATGACCTACGAAAACCTACTGATACAACTATGAACTTATACGAACTATTAAAATAACAAAACAACATGATCAATAAATACAGTTCCTCTGTACGAACTACTAAAATAACAAAACACCATGATCAATAAAACAACTATGAACATGATCAATAAACAATACCGTCATTTCTTCGTCAAGCTTCGCCGTTCAATCTAGTCTTCCGTAAACGTCATATGTGTATGCACATACGTGCGTGTGAGCGTCTATGTTGTACAGAGTGCTTCTCAGAAAAAAAAAGGAAAAGATAAAGGAAGAGGAGCGTGCAGAAACTAGGCGTTCTCTCTCTGAGGGTAGACCTAGCAAATTCGCACTCCCCCCGTCGTGAGCGCAACGTCGCCGTCGTCGCGACCCCTGTTCATCATTTTTTGGCAGGATCGCGGTGACATCTTCTCCCCACACGTTGCCCTGCGCCTTCTCCTCGCATCCATCCATCCCTGTTGTCATCGCGTGGTCAGTCTTGGCCGCACCCCCTCCGCTCGCCGGATCGCCCGCCCGCGACCCGCCGGTACCGTCGAATCCGTCCGTCCTCCCGTGGCGACAAAAACGGGCGAGCGAGGAGACGCCCGCCCGGGCCCACATGTCATCCGCGTGGCTCCACCGGCCCGGGGTGGGCCCCGCCCGTGCGTCGGGCGGCAGCCGGGTGGAAGTGTATAAACTGCGAGTTCCCTGATGCTTTTGTCGGGCGGATTTTTTTACTCCCGGCTCCTTTTTCTTCCCTTTTTTTTGCGTTTGGTTTTACGAGGGCCAGGCTGGGCACGGAACCGGACGCCGGGTGCTTCCTTTTCTTTCTCTCTGACTCGAGATTCTTTTTGACCTTTGTGCCTTTCTTTTCAGTCACGTCCTGCTTAGAACAGGGATTTCTGTTGGGCATCCCTCCCGTCCCTGTCGCCATTGTTTCGAGCTCGTAACACTTGGTTTCTTTTGGCAGGAATCTGATGATGAACTGGTTATATTCATTTCTGGTAGAAACACATTCTTATTTGTGCAAACTACGCTACTTTTTTTCGCTGAGTAAGACACGACCTTGCACACCACACATGTGTGTCTTCTTAGCACACGGTTACAAAGACGAAGGTTAGGAATAAATCTGTGACTCGCGAAAAAAATCGGTAGCAGGATTTGAATCCTAGTTGTTACACTCGTAACTCTATCATCCCGTTAAAAGGTTGTTTCCGAGTTTGATTATATTGATTTATGTCGCACCAGAGTCACTTTTATATCTCAACGGGATTATCACAAGCTTAATAACATAGTATCAACATGGGATCGAATAGAGGATAATCCTTTGCTCATGGTAATTTTCTCATATGTATTAATAAATTGACTTTGTATCACATACTGATTTGATAAAGTTTTAAGCTAAAATAGCACCGTTGGCATGCGCAATAGCAAAACTAGCCCCCTTCTGCATCAAAGAAAAAATGACACCTAGTCCGTACCCCAAATGACCGGATTTACCGTACGGACGACACATGACCTCGTCCGGCCCTCAGGGGTGCGAAAATGCCTCGTCCGGTCCCAGGGGTGCGGAAATGCCCATCCAAGCCCCCAGAGCACGGAAATACCCCGTCTGGCCCCAAGGGCACAGAAATACCTCCTCCAGAAAAGAATGCGAGTGTAAGAATTTCTAAATATAGCAAATGAGCTGCAAAAATTCTGAACATTTTTGCGAAGGTTTCTGACACCGTCTACTTGTGTCATTTTTCCGGAATTTATCTGTTCTGAAGTTTTCTCTAAAATTCCTTTAAGGCTACTATTTGCATGGAAATAAAATAATCGATTTGAGAAAACTTTCAAAAACATGCTCAAAATACTTTCCATATTTATTCTCAGTATAATTATCCCAAGTTTACCTTTTTTAAAAAAAAAATAACCCCTGAGGCCGGATTTGCCTCGTCCTAACCCCTAGGCCCCTAGGGGTGCGGTAACCCCACACCCTTTTTTTAAAAAAAAAAAAACTAAAATCTTGCTTTCGACATCCCGAGATTCTTGCTAAAATCTAAAAAATATTGTTTGATATGATTTTGTCACATGTGATAATACCCCCTCCCTCGACAACGAAAGTTTGATCTGATTAGTAGGGACAGGCCAGGTGGGCGGCCACGTGAAAAGATTTGCATAATGAATTTTTGGTACCTGTGATAATATTTACTTTTTTATTTTCTTTTTCCTTCGTAAAGAACATAAAAACCGTATCGGAATGTTGCTGTGTCGTAAAGTCGGAGTACGATTTCCTCTACATCCCGATCGACTTCGGATACCAATATTATTTTCTTTCATGTTCTGAGTAGTACTAATCGTACTACTACTTTTACTATCTGCGATTTTTGGTTTTGTTTGATCTGATCGCTCGATTCGTAGACTTTTACTACCCACGTCCAAGTGCGTGGTAAAAAAAAAGAGACAATTTTGGCTAAAAAAAAAGAAGACACATAGACAATTTTAGGCTAAAATAGCACGGTTGGTGTGCAAAATAAAAAATCTAGCCCCTTCGCATCAAAGTCAAAAAAAAATAGGGGCCCTATTCTCATGAGACAGTTGGAAAATTGAATGTTTTGTTGTAACTCATAAAACAAAAGTGAGACGATTGAACAAATAGGGTTAATTAGCAATTAATTACAACTAATTAGTTATGGTTTATTGATAACAACTATTTTTATTAAGACAACTAACTACGACTTCTTAATTAAGCCTAGTTAATTACGACAATTAATTGTACTTAATATAGCCTAATTATTTAATTATAATTAATTATGGTTAAAAAATTAGGACAAATAAATTACGACTAATTTATTACGACCAATTAACTACCACTACATAGCTAGGATTAACTAAAATATTCATATTTAATTAAACCTAATTAATTAGGACTAATTAATTACAGGTGATTAATTACAAGGTGATTAATTACGACAATTTTAGTTAATATTAACTAACAATGACTTTCTAATTAAGCCGACAACATTATTAATACTATTTAGTGAAGCGTAATTAATTATGATTAAATTATTACGTTAATTAAATACGACTATTTTAGTTATGAATTTTAATTATGACTAACTTAATTATATCAAATTTAATTAACCCTAATTAATTTGGCTAATTAATTACAATTGATTAATTAATTAGGACTAATTAATTATAGCCGACTAATAAATTACGATTTTATTAAATACAACTGACTAATTTGCAAAGTAAAGCGTGACTAATTAAATATGACTAATTAATTACAACTATATGGCATATGTGATAATACATTTTTGGAATGGAATGAGATGATTTATCTAAAAAAAATATTGTTTTATATGATTTCGTCACATGTGATAATACCCCCTCCCCCGACAACGAAAGTTTGATTTGATCAGCAGGGCGGGCCACGCGGCCGACCATATGAGGAAAAGTTGTGGAACGATATTTTTGGTATATGTGATAATATTTACTTCTTCTATTTTTTACCTCTGTAAAAGATAAAAACTGTATCGAAATATTGCCGTGAAGTCGGAGTACGATTCCCTCTACGTCCTGGTCGACTTCGGGTACCAATACTATTTTTCTTCATACTCCGAGCAGTACTAATCGTACTACTACTTTTACTATCTACGTTTTTTTTTATTTTGTATGTTCTGATCACTCAATTTGTAACATTCAAAAATATTGAACTTGGGATAGTTATACTGAGAATTAATGTGGAAAGTATCTTGAGCATATTTTTTAAAATTTTCTGAAATCGATTATTTCATTTTTCATACAAACAGTAGCCTTAAAGGAATTTTCAAGAAAAATGTAGAATAGATAAATTTTTTTTAAAAATGACACAAGCAAGCACACTCTGTCAAGGGCCTTCACAAAAAAGTTCATAATTTTTAGAGCTCATTTTCTACATTTAGAAATTCCTACAACTCTCAGACTTTTCTGAAGGAGGTATATTCACGCCCTGAGGGCCGGACAAAGGGTACCGGCGCACCTCGGGGCTGGGCGAAGGCTATCCATGCTCTTGAGGGTAGACGAGGCTATGTGTCACCCGCATGGCAAATCTAGTCCTCTAGGGTACGGAATGTGCCATTTTTGCCTTTGATGGGGGTGACTAGTTTTGCTATTGCGCATGCCAACGGTGCCATTTTAGCCAAAAACTCGATTTGATAACCAAAATAATCCACTCCTATTTTGAGCGTAGAAATTTCATAGTAGTTTTATATGAATTTCACGAAATAGTAACATTATAGTTCCCATGGGATTCTTACAGAAGTCTCTCGTTCCAAACTGTGAATGATGGTGCACTACTCTTAAGTTCAAACAAATCATATGTTTAGTCCAAACTTTAAGAAAAGCTCAACCGAGAATCTAAATTAACATTAGAAATGTTTATTGTTTCTCCAATGCAGAGGATCGGGAGATGTTTGGTTCTAAGCCTGCATACCAAAATTTTGGTAACTTTGACCAACTTTAGCACCATTTGGTATGTTACCGATTTGTTGCTAAACTTTGGCAAGATTTATTTTTTATTATCTATTTAATTTATTTTATTATCAAAGTTTGACCAAAACACATCATATAATAAGTTAATATGTAGTTTTGGATGCAATATCTTCATCGTTGATTTTGCCGACTACTTAACTAAGAATTAGTTTAATTATATTAATAGCAAACTACTTTTTCACAAAACATAGAAAATGACCAGATACAGTTCTTCTCTTTTCAGTACAAATGTTTCTTCTCTCATGATTTTCATAAATTGAGAGGTATATGTGATAAGGATATCCCTAATTTGGATACAATCACGTCTACACACACAACTGATCCACAACTAGTGTTACAAGGACCAATTACTTGAGCTCGCCAACTTAATCACCAGGTGAATTCGTTCATAAGTTTATATACTACTGATAATAGACCGCTACCTAATGCAAGTGATTTAATTATGCTTCGAAACATGGGAAAAGATTACGAAGAGTTATGTGGAGTCATGGACAAGTATAGAAGGCATAATAGAGGTCATCACGTCACTTTGGGTCCGAGCCATGCAAGAGTTCGAGTTGGGTTCGTTCTAGATTCGAGTTCGGACTGCTCCGACAGCACTAAGTTCAAACGGTCATAACTTCTTCATACGGACTCCGTTTGAGATGTTCTTGGACTTCATTGAAAGCTTATCAAGTCTACTTTCCAATGGATCCAACCTTAGCTTCAAATTCCATCTAAGCCAGCCACAATCAACAAAACAATCTATATATGTTTTTGAGCCCGAGTCAAAAGGGTGCTGCACCACCTCCTCTTGGGCGCACGCATGAGGTAGAACGCGACGCCGGGATGAAGAACGTGGGATCGATGAGCGGCGAAACTCACTATAGGAGCGAGGGACAGGCGGCAAAGGGTGGCGGCCGGAGAGAAGGAGGAAGAAGAAGATCTCGATGCCCGAAGGAAGAAACACGAAATCTCGATATGAGAATTGTAGATCGGGTAACGGGACACAAGGTGACAAGGTCCAATCCGCGAGAGACTCACCGAAGTGATGGGGAACATGAAGGAGGTGTTTCATATGTTGCGGGCTCGGCCAGACACGAGGAAGATGAAGACGACATCGTCAATCCGGAGCTCAGGGATTCCAATGGATGACAACACATGGGGGAGGACGTCGAGGCAGAACCGGTGACATAGACGGGTCGTCCTGAGGAGCTTCATCGACAGAGGAACAGGCGTGACACGGCGCGGTCGAAGATGAAAGAGATGAAAAGGGTGCCCACGACGGCTGGCACCTCGTCTTCGTGTTCCTCGCCCCTCGGTGAGTTTCTCGCCAATCCCCTCACGTCATCCTGTATTCTAGTCCTTAATCTACACTTCCCCTCTTACGGTTTTGAGTTTGGATCATCATGCATCGATATCGACTTCATTTCTCTCCTCTCCAGCCACCGTCCTTCGTCGTCCATTTCTCGCTCCTCTAGTGAGTTTCGCCGCTCATCGACCCCACATTCTTCATCCCGGCGCCGCGTTCTACCTCATGCGCCTGTCCTTTTCCACGGAACGTTGTCCGAACCATCTCGCCACCGTGAATCGATCCACATTGCTTGGTGCTCGCCGCCGGCAACTCCGACCACCTCCGGTGTCCGCCTTCGTGTCACCACCTTCGTCTCGTCGTCCTCTCCCCGTTTTGCTCCTCGATGCATGCCGCCTCGAACTTTAGCTCTAGCGACCATGTAAGGCCAGGGTGGATCCGTCCCACGGAGGGATGAACGAGGCGGCGAGGTGACAACTCCGCCCCTCCTAGGGACAGACGAGGTGGCGATGTGGTGGATCCGTCCCAGTGAGGGATGGACGTGGCGTCTCCGTCCACCGGTGGTGCAGACAAGGGGACGTGGTGGCACAGGAGCTGTCCGTCCCACCCACAAATAGTGTCGAGCGCCATTTTTGCAAATGGTGTCGAGTGCCAGTTTTGTAAAAACGACGCCGAGGGCGCCATTTTTGCTAATAACACTCCAAACGGTGCTATTTCGGCAAAAAAAAATTCCATTTTAAAAGGTAATTTCATCGTTCTAATCATAGATATCTATCTTGCGCTTTTCCTATTGCTATTGTTCATAGATATCTATACTATAGAATATCAATCTATTTGACCTTGGTTTTGCAATCAACTGGCATGATTGCATATTCTGAGTTTAGATTCCTTAGAGTCAAGATGACCAAGTATGATAAATTCTAGAATGCATATTCTAAAATTTAGATTCCTTGAGAGTCCAGATGAGCAAGTATGAAAAATTCTAAAATTCTAGAAAATTCTAAGGTTGGCCTATGCTATAGATAAATTTTGTGAAAGAAACTACAAGCATAATAATTTTATGGAAATAGACTTTGCTGCATATATAAGTGTTCTCTTTGGGAGTTAAATCTTTTAATTTGTGCATTACATCCTAGGCATGATGTTGTGTGCATAAGGTTTTTTTTTTATCTCAAACTAATACAAACTCTTCAGATGTAGTATTTGTACTCCCCTTTTTAATTGTACCAAACATTCTATCTCCTAAGTGGCATAACATCATTTTAATTTATTCTTTGGATGTGAGCAATAGATATATGTTCAGTCTCACAACTATCATAGTTCAGCTCCATATTTTTTTAAAATGTGAATCCGATTATAAATAAGATATAAACTACAAGCAGAGAAGTATTGAATTTTTTTAGTATGTCGACACATTTTTATCATCAACTTTCAGTTACTGTCCTTGCCACTCTTTTGGCACCCTGTAACTTTTGCTTTTCCAAACTCATTCAGTGTAGATACAGTTTGAGATATATATGATGTTGTGCTTGCTTCCTTTTGTGATATTGAGGAAAAACCCTGCAAGTATTTTTTTTCTTCTTATCTTGCTTCATGATATTTTTTTTTCTGTTTTACGTAACCTAGGAAATGTTGTGGTTGGCAACGTTGTGGAGTTAGGACCGACCTTTTTCCTGAAAACTTCATGATGTAGATTCTTATCCAACTATGATGCTGATACTTGTGTTACACATTTGATTTAATCCGTCTTGCAATAGAGGATCGCATTAATACCTTGCTAGAAAAGTGTCTGATCTCTTTTAACAGTTTCAGTCAATTCTCTCCCACAAGTATACTACACTCTGAATATTGCTTGTCCTACAATAGTAGATGCTGCCATTCTCTACAGACCTAAGGTCACTTTAGGATGAGATGATCAGTGTTCAGTACTTGACAGCTCAACTTGATGAGAACTATTCGTTGTTACCATCTTGCAAAATAGAATTCACACTAACACCTTGCTAAAAAATGGTCTGATATCTTTTTAACGGTTTCAGCCAATTCTCCCCACAAGAATACTCTTACGCTCTGAATATTGCTTCTCCTATAATAGTAGATGCTGACATTCTCTACAGTCTTAAGGCCAATTTAGGACGAGATGATCAGTGTTCAGTACTCGACAACTCAACATGATGAAAACTATTCTTTGTTAGCGTAAACTTTTAGTTGAGAAAAGTACCATATCGAACTCAACTCGTATTTATTGACATTTAACCTCATCCTTTTTCACCACCATTGCTTGTAAGCAAGATTTGTCGAATTCATCATGCCTGAGAATAGTCCACAATTGTAAAGTATTCTGTTAATTCATTGATATATGTTGTCTCCGCATATTTGTCATTCATCTGAGATTGAACACACTTATGGATCTCTATTGAGCATTGGAATTTCTACATCATCTTCTAGGCATGCTATTCAGCATGTTGATGAAGATTTCAGCCATATGTTTTCAAAGTGCAAATTCTGTGAGTTCATATAGTCTGGAGTCGTCTTCAATGTACTCTGTGAATTGAAACATTTTCTCTACCAGTTAAAACAGGAAAATCTTAGAGGAAAGTCAAATGTGCATTTTGGTGCTTATGCGATTTTTGTACTTGAATTATGTTTAGACTTAAAAGTGACCTGAAAGTCTGAATCCATTGCTGAAGGCAGAAGTATATGCTATTTACATATCAGATATATATTACCGTTAGTGTTCGTTTGTGTTTGCATTTGCTCGATTCCTTTCTATAATGCAATTGTTCCGATGATGGGTATAATCAATTAATTATTTAGCATCTCTCATTTTTAATACAATATATTTCTCGGTTAGATATTTCGTAGCAATACACGGACGTAGAGAGTCCAGCAACCGACGTCCAAAATCTATCATACTAGGAGGTCGCCCGTGCAAAATCCTCGAAAGGACAGAGTCCGACGGAGCACAAGAGCCAAAAACCCTCCTCCCGCACCCCTCCCAATCCCATTATTTATCCCTTCCACTCTCCCCAACAACCGCCTCCGCCGCTTCCTCCCCCTCCGCCGGTTTCGCTTCCGCTACCGGCCGCCACATCCATTCCCGCACCACCACCCTCCTCCTCCGCCCACTCCTCGCCGGCCGCCGCCCCGCAACTCTACGACTACACAAGCCGCAACAACAGTAACGACGCCTCTCCCCAACGGCAAAAATCCATTCCACCAGTCCACGTATCGGTCCGCACCCCATCTTTGACTCTCTGGTTCGGATTCCGCCTTCAGATCTAGGCACGCGAACTGAGAAACGATGAACGGAGGCGTCGCCCCACCGGCGGCGGCGGCGGCGGCGGCGGCGACGCCGAGCCACCGGCGGCTGCCGGACTTCCTCCAGAGCGTGAACCTCAAGTACGTGAAGCTGGGGTACCACTACCTCATCACACACCTCATCACGCTCTTGCTGCTCCCTCTCATGGCCGTCATCATCCTCGAGGCCGGCCGCACCGATCCCGACGACCTCCGTCAGCTCTGGCTACACCTCCAGTATAACCTCGTCTCCGTGCTCCTCCTCTCCGCCGTTCTCGTCTTCGGCGGCACCGTATACGTGCTCACCCGCCCCCGCCCCGTCTACCTCGTCGACTTCGCCTGCTACAAGCCGCCCGCCCACCTCCAGGTCCGCTTCGAGGAGTTCCTACGCCACTCCAGGCTCTGCGGCTTCTCCGACGACGCCCTCGAATTCCAGCGCAAGATCCTCGAGCGCTCCGGCCTCAGCGAGGAGACCTACGTCCCCGAGGCCATGCACTCCATCCCGCCCCAACCCACCATGGCGAATGCCCGCGCCGAGGCCGAGTCCGTCATGTTCGGCGCGCTCGACAACCTCTTCAAGTCCACCGGCGTCAAGCCCAAGGACGTCGGCATCCTCGTCGTCAACTGCAGCCTGTTCAACCCCACGCCGTCGCTCTCCGCGATGATCGTGAACAAGTACAAGCTCAGGGGGAACATCCGGAGCTTTAATCTTGGAGGGATGGGCTGCAGCGCCGGAGTCATCGCCGTTGACCTCGCGCGGGACATGCTGCAGGTGCACCGCAACACCCACGCCTTGGTGGTCAGCACGGAGAACATCACCCAGAATTGGTACTTCGGGAACCGCAAGTCGATGCTGATTCCCAACTGCCTGTTCCGCGTCGGCGGCGCGGCGGTGTTGCTCTCGAACCGCGGGGCCGACCGCCGGCGCGCCAAGTACTGCCTCAAGCACGTCGTGCGCACGCACAAGGGCGCGGACGACAAGGCGTTCAACTGCGTGTACCAGGAGCAGGACGGCGAGGGCAAGACCGGCGTGTCGCTGTCCAAGGACCTCATGGCGATCGCCGGGGGCGCGCTCAAGACGAACATCACCACGCTGGGGCCGCTCGTCCTGCCCGTCAGCGAGCAGCTGCTCTTCTTCGCCACGCTTGTTGTCAAGAAGCTGTTCAACGCCAAGATCAAGCCCTACATCCCGGACTTCAAGCTCGCGTTCGAGCACTTCTGCATCCACGCCGGTGGGCGCGCCGTGATCGACGAGCTCGAGAAGAACCTGCAGCTGCAGCCGGTGCACGTGGAGGCGTCCCGGATGACGCTCCACCGGTTCGGTAACACGTCGAGCAGCTCCATCTGGTACGAGCTCGCCTACATGGAGGCCAAGGGCCGCGTCCGCCGCAGCCACCGCATCTGGCAGATCGCGTTCGGCAGCGGGTTCAAATGCAACAGTGCGGTCTGGCAGGCTCTGCGCAACGTCAAGCCGTCGCCGAACAACCCTTGGGAGGACTGCATCGACCGGTACCCAGTGGAGCTCGTCGACGGCTTCCCTACACATAAGCCGCAGCAATAGCATCCTCCATCGCCATTGGTGCTCCGCATACAGAAATCTTAGCATGGATCAAATCAAATCCACATATGGTTAGTGAGTGACATAATGAGACTGCTTTTTCTAGGACATGGTTGCATTGGAAAATCTCTAGGCTTTGCTGCAACCCTGCTCTGTTCTGTAACTCTGTGTTCATCCTCATCATTGAATTGATGGTCTGTACTTCATGGATCATCAGGTTTGGGAGAACCGGGCCCCCCACTGCCACTGTGGTAAGTTTACAATAACAGAGTGCTGATGAGGATAGCCTATCGCTGTGTTGTGTACATTTGTCTCTTTAGCCATTGCTGCCGATTGTCATTTACTAGATAGGAGGGGCCAATATCCTTTGCCGTATGAAAATGACCTCGCGGTGCTTGCTTCTTTCATTCCTCGTTTAATTTCATTGAAGAAAACAATCTGGCATCTGCATCAGATATTCAACTAAGGGTGCATTCTCTGTTCTCTTTTATGTGCTGGTTTAGCTGGTCGATGTTTTACTTTCGCTTCGCTCTTGATCACAAAGGTACTGCTACTGATTGACGTTCAACAAGAGAAGGCGCTTGCAATCAGCATCAATTTGATCGTGTGCTCAATGAATTTGCCTGCTTTCATGTAGGAGTAACATGATTACAAAACCTAGCCACAGGCTGGCTGCGGTAACATGGGAAATTCTCGGTTCTCTTTGGAGACCTTGTCATTACCATGGTCTTTGATTCAGAAAAGCAATCCTCTCCGAGTTGGGGTTTCAGATAATGAAAAAATTTACCATGCAGTTCAACATCAGCTGCAGGGGATTTTGTACCCGCATAATTCATCTCTAATAACTTGTCCTACTGAGTTATGATTGAGATGTCTATGTCACTTGGAACTATCATTGTACTTTGAATGTTACAGAAAGAAAGCTAAGCTGTACATTGTTCTACAAAAAAATAAGCACCAGGTGTTCTGTCATTATGCACATTATCTATGGATGGGCCTGAAGTGCTCAAAGAGCTTATCATTACTTCAAGAGACAAGTGGGTCTTTAACAGAAGTTGGAAATTGGAAAAAAAATGCAGTCTGATTGTACAATGGATCCTGCATCCTGCATCCATGTGCAACAATCATCTCATCTCACTTTGGCACTGACCTTCTGCATATATATTTTTTATTAGAGAAAATAAGAGCCTGCCTAATCTGCATCATGTTCTTTGTATCAGGTCACGTCATAGTGAGCTAATGCCAAAGTGGCTCCGTCAAATATACTATTCCTTACGGTAATTGGTAGGTAACCTCCAAGTCGAATTTGTAATCCTGTCTGGCCTAAGGTACTGACTGATTGTTTGTATCAGGTCACATTATACCGAGCTAATGCCAAGGCGGCTCTGTAAAATGTATTATCGTTGATGGTAATCGGTAAGTAACCTCCAAGTCGAATATGACAATCTAGTCTGGGCAGTGACCAGTGAGTGGTGAGTGAAGCGAACGTCCAAGTAAGAGATGGTGCATAAAAACTACTACCAAATTGCCAACAGTTGGTTAGTAACGCGCATCAACAATTTCTTAAGCTACAGTGCCATGACATTGATTTATAGCCGTTGGATAAAAAAGCGAAGGCTACGATCGGTTGCGGCACTGTACCGGTTGATCTAGTCTGTTATCGTTGCAATGTCACGGTTGCTTTCTACCGTTTTCTTTGCAATGTCAAAGGATCTGAATCCGCTTGGTACCAGGTTTCTGACCAAGGGTAGAATTTGATTCTATTTCGAACTATGTACTGGGTGAGCTATTTGTTAACTGCAGCACTTTCCAGGACTTTTTTTTTTGTTGAAATTGTAGTTTCCACTTTCCAGGACTCGATCCCATAGCATTTTACTCGAAATAAGAACACCACGACCGATATTAAAAGACACACCTCGTGTTCCACTCGGCCTTTTGGGTTCAGTCCGGCCCAGCCTATCTGCGTTTAGCTTTCCGGGCCAGTCTGCTCTGCTCTGCTTGCGTTCCGTTCCGTTCAGCTCGGCGAAGATGTGCTTAGAAAATCCGTGTCCGATCTTACCCCGACCCAAGAAGATACTGCGCTTTTTTTTACTGTTAGCGATGGAGACCGGAGAAAGAATAAACATATGGAGTCCAGCCTGAGGTGGGCTGCTCAGGTGTTCTCCAATGGAGACCGAGCGCTTTGCTCGAGTGGTTCGCTCGGCTGTTGTGCGAGCAAATCTGGCCGGGATCGATTCTGGGATCGAACTTGGGCATCTTACCGGATTATTTAGAAATAGTAGACGATATATAGGTGTGTTGTTGGTTAAAGCGCGCGCCACGCCTAGATTAAGTGTGTATTTAGGACGCTTTCACGTGTGCGTGGACGTGCGTGTGGTGTGTGTGCGTGAGTACATCCCGCGTGCACTATCGAAAAAAAGGTGTTCTCCATTGTCATTGTCGCGTAAACGGTGAGTTGCAAAAGGGGAGGATGCAATACATCAACGAAGGTTGTATATCTATCTCGGGCGTTGAAAACAGGTACTCTGATTTCTTATAATATAGTTTAGAATCAAATATACTGATGGCAGAGCCAGAAATTTTAACACTTTTAACCATGTGTTTGCAGAGGTCATTTCTTTAGAGTTTAATAGATTTCTCTACTACAATTGAGTGGGAGAAAATGAAAGGTGGTAGCATATGCGATAAGGTTGGATCGCAATCACTTGCGAATTGTGATGTGCACTCCATCCCTTTGCAATAATTGTTGTGCACATAAAACCAGATTTCATTTTGTCAGAATGATATCCGCACAAAACCACTACAAATGTGTACAAATTCTATTTATAGCTTACCACTAAAAATGTGAGAAATTGGATCAGGATCCCTTAGGGCAGGAACATCGTATGCATTACCTTCTGGCACCACTATCTCTCTAAAAAAACTGACATTACTATCTTATTTAACTAATAAAAGATGGAATTTAATCTTGCGCAGTGGGAGGATCATCTCACCCATACATACGTAAAAAAACAAAACCCACGCACCGAGACCACCGATCACCACAA
Source organism: Ampelocalamus luodianensis (assembly GCA_036346255.1). Taxonomy (NCBI): domain Eukaryota; kingdom Viridiplantae; phylum Streptophyta; class Magnoliopsida; order Poales; family Poaceae; genus Ampelocalamus; species Ampelocalamus luodianensis. The sequence continues at coordinate 2,128,130 of CM070626.1, forward strand.
CGTGTCCCTAACGTACGCTTCGATCTACACCATCGCCTCTCCCCACGGCCCACCCCGCCCGCCTTGCACCCACATCGGCGACGCCGCTTTAATTCGCGCCGATCTCGCTGTCGCGAACCACCCTCGCCACCGGCCATCCACATGTGTCCCCATCCCTCGGCGCTTGCATAGCCCTCACACATTGCATTCCCTTCTTCCTCCCGCGCTAGCCCTAGGCTCCGCTGTCACCGCTCCACCCACTCCTCGCCCTCATCTCCTCCTCACTCTCCCATCTCATGCGAAGTTTATATTTCGTTGCAATGTACGTGACACTCTGCTAGTAAATAGAGATGATTTATATTTGGATTCGGAACATCAGGGCAGGAACTTTCCTGTGCATTTTGCCAGTATACGTAACCTTTGTAACATCGAAACTAGCACTAGTGAACTACATGTTTTTCTTCTGATTAGTTCAACTTTTATGACTCTTCGGGGAAAAAATGATATGGCATTAACTAATCACAATTCGTTGATTAAGCATCGACCGCAGTACCCCGAGGAGGCAACATATATAGTCAGTCAATCTCGAGTCCGACCGAGGCTTGCTTAGCTCCGGGTCCCCCCCCAAACCCTGTTTTAAAAGGCGCGGCCGCGGCAGCATGACCACCGATGGGTCATGTCAAGTGGGCCTTCCAACCGTTGGACTCCAAAGACCTTAAAGGCCGGCAAGGATTAGATAGGATGACGACTTGCACGGGCGGCAACGCCGCGGTGACCCCTCCGTGCGATGCTCCGTATGTGCCTGAACAAGGCACACGTGGTCCAAAACCCACACACCTATGGGCGTGGAGGTGGATTTCGCCCTTGGTATGAATCACATGGTAGCGGCCCAGATCGATAGAGACATCGAGCAAATCACCTCTAGATGGGCCGAAATCGCACACACGGCCCCTGCAACAACGCCAGTAGGGCGCAACACCCTCATAAGGATAGAAACAACCCAATGGCCGCTGGCCAAAAAAAACACCGACGAACTTTTGGTGGAAGATGCACTTTATAAGTGCTTGTATGACACACTTCTGGTCTTCAGGTTCCTCATTACAAATCTTTCGAGTCTTGATGGGTCCTTGTCCACTTCTATGAATCATATGATCATTGGTGTGATTAAGAGATCGACTGGTAAGATAATTTTTATGTAGAGAGATGCTCTCTCTTTCGAGAGATGCTCTTACTACAGGTATACAAGAGGTTATTGGGTGTGAGTTTTATATAAATTATAATTTTGTTTCCTATATTACTAGGAATTTTGAGTCCTTCGAAGATCTTGTCATGGATTTTTAGAATCCCATTAAATGCATATTTTATTTATTCGTTCATGCAATTTGCCAGAATTATCGTGCAACGAAACATTATATCATTCATAATAGGAGAATAACGGTCTCTACGGAGATCTTTGAACCATAGCTTTCACCACTTTATTATATCCAAGATTAAAGCTACGGTGTATCTCAGTGTTAACAAGATCTTTGTTATTTTTCAAACAAAAGATACTTGGTCATTCCGCATTTCCAGTATTATAATATGCGCGTATCAAGTTGCTAGGGTTTTCATCTTCATGATGAGCCTTTTCATGAGGTATTTAACTTTCAAGGTAAGTTCTCTTCAAAAGAGTTAAATGATTGATTTATAGCAATGTTGGTGATAGCAGTAGTTACATGAACAAGTGAAAACATGCAAGTGGACCACTGCTGCTGCTAGATCGATTAATAGCAATGTGATTAGATCAACTCACATATTCTTGTAGTAGATTAGATTCTTGGTGCCGATCGGTTTGCGATGCAGGGCAGATCGACGACGCAGGCATAAATCCTTTGCGATCTCGAGGAGTAGTCCATGATTCTTACGCGGAAGACGTCCTCGGCCATGCGCGGTGGCATCCGATCTTCTTTCGACGGGTACACGCAAGTGAGCAATGATGATAGCTGCGAAGTCCACGGACCACAACCGCGGCTCCTGGTTGATGATCGACACAGGATTATTCAACGTACGTGTGCATACACCAACGTAGATCATTTGTGATCGATTAGCACCACGAAAACAAATTTTGATATAATCGTCAACAAAGAATGAACGGCATACCCGATTGAACCGATGAAGACAAATAGTACTGATCATGTGTTAAGAAATCGGTAGTCGTTGTAGTGTTGACATAGATCAATCACACATTAATGAATATCAAAGAGAAACACAATGTGTAGAGGAGATCCAATATCTTTATTCATTCTATCTATCTCTTGTATATGGAGAGTCTTTATATTTATAGTCTAAAGGGGTGAAAACTCTTCAGAAACAGTTTAGTTTTTTCCCCATAATTATAGGTTTTATAACACACATCCCCAGGAGGTCTCGCTCAATGGGTGGATGACGTGGAGAGGGGTGATTTGTTGAGGAGAGAGGCAGCCAGGCAGGGTCCTTCAATCCTACGTGCCATGCAAATATGCAATGCATTATGCATGCGGTTAAATTGCTTTCTGCTCTATATTCTTTTCTTCCGTAGGGTGTGATCGGTTAACAAAAAGTTATCATCTCAAGGTTTAACAGCGAGAGGTCACGAGATCAAATCTAAAAAACTTAAGTTTTACCTAACTATAGCTATGAAATAGGGGTACCATACATACAAGTTAGACTTGCCACCGTTGGCTTGTGCTGTAGTTTTTAGAGATGGTGCAATTGTTTATCAGTAACATACAAATCTTGTAAGGCTCAGCAACCGCCAGCGGCGTGGCCCATGCACGCCGGTTAGTTGGATTAATCATTAATTAACCCTTCTTGCTATAATTAAGAGATTATTGGAATATTGTAAACGTTATGCTTTGCTTAAAAACATGAGCATGTAACCTTTTGAACAAGAGGATTGCAGTTCTTCGCAAAAGGAAAAAAAAGAGCACTGCAGTTAACTAGCTAGTTTAATTAGTACCAAACTAAACATATCTCTACTACTTAAAAATTAAAGTTAGTGGTCGTCCGTTCTCCCCACCCTCTTCGGCGTCTGTTGGATCGGCGAGTCGGGTACCGACAGTCTAGATTGTGTCGCTAAGCACGATAACGGTTGACGATCTGATATGCTGGAACTATAATTTTTTTTTAAATCCGTGGCAAAGCACGCCAAGACCGAACTAGCGCAGATTGCGTCACGAGCACGATAACGGTTGACGATCTGATACGCTTGGACTATAGCTTTTTTTTAATCCGTGGAGAAGCACGCGCATTGAACTAGTGCAGTTAACTTGTCAATTACCAAACTTAACATATGATCAGAAGCAACGACTAGCTAGCCAGTGGAGCATAGTATACAGTGTACTGACCGAGCGATGAATGGTTCAAACCTAGAGAAGCGAGAAGAGATCAGCAGGGGCCGGCTATATATCGCTTTCCAAAAGATACCCGCAGCCTCCTGTCTTCTCTTGAATCTCCTCCTCCCTAATCTCGATCACCATTTGATTATTGCTCTATCATATCGATCTCTGCTTCTCTCACATCAGAACCGAACGAAGGACACCGCCAATCTCTAGGCTTAACGCTGGCCGTGTCGGGGCAACTTTTTGAACGACGATCTCCTCGGGCGGATTAATTGCCTGCACGGCCCCAACACAAAACTCCCGTGCACATGCCGTCGTGCATGCATGCATATTCCACGACTTTACTAATTGCTTTGTTTACTGAAGATTCATCAGCAAGGAGCACAAGGCACACAAACCCCTGTCAGGTAGAGCATTACGCTCCTAGCCTGATACAATAACAGCCACGTACGTACACGACAAATCACGGCAGCAGGTACTGCTTTTACTAGTACATGACCAATGGAGTACTTAACCACGGGGGAATATTCGGTGCATCCTAACTTTTGATGTATCTGTGTGCATCTTTTTTAAAACATGATATAAGTAGTTATAACAAATTCTAAAATAATTAGACGACATTGACACAAAAGTAATCTATCATGCCACAAAATTTCAAATCTAAATTCGATCTACACACTTGCAAAAACAAAAAAACAAAAACACAAATCCTGTTGAAAGTGAAACCCGGAAATAAAACAAAAGGATAAAGCTGTTGTTCAATGAAATTTGTTTTTTTTTTTGTTTCTCCTTATGTACGCCACGTTTTCAATTGAATTTTTGTAGGATGTTTGATTGCATCATGACTTGTCTAACCATTTCTTTTTGAAAACTTTTAATGACCATTTGCATCATGTTTAGAAGAGAATGCATGGGAATGCACTAAAAATTAGATGCACTAGTCGCTAGATATGTCCCCTTAACAATACATGAATGCATCTCTCTGCACCTTTTCTACTAAGAAACCTACTTGTTGACGCGATGCATCCTATATCCAATAAACCATGCATTGCTTACAGGAACTACACTGTTACGTATACTACCTCCGATTCTAAATGTAAATTATTTTAGAATCTGTGCGGTCAAATATTTTTAGGTTTGACTATCAATATATAAAAATTACTAAGATTAACAACATTAAATTGGTATCACTAGACCCATCATAAAATATACTTTCATAATATATAATTATTTTTATGTGAAGCAATATATTGTAGTAAAATTTACAGTCAAAGTGTCAACTCGAGACTAATTTAATGTCCAAAACACTTATATTTAGAATCGAGCTAGGAAATTATTGGTTTAACTAAGTACAATGACTGTACCAGTTCGACCTGCAGCTCTGCTAGCTTGCTGCTAGTAGCAACAGTACTATAGCTGTCACACGCACGGGCGAGCATTAATCGATCGCCTGGCGTGTCTGGCCGAGGGTGTACTACTCCTACGTACGTACGTACGTACGTACGTACGTGTGCAGCAGCCTGCAGTGCATGCATGCAGAATTGCAGACGCAGACGCAGACGCGGACGCAGACGCAGTCATGCAGAGCTGGCGGTCGTCGGCACTTCCAGTTTTGCCGATGGCCTGCAGCTAATGGAATGATGCCCCACGTACTGGCTTTGGCTTTTATTTCTCTGCATTCCATGATCGCTAGCTGAGCTGCCTCCTTTGTTTGACCTAACCGGCCGGAGATCCAAGCAAGATCTAAAAACATGCATGCATGCAGCTTATTACTCCCTCTTGTCACAGATACATGCTGTAGTCAAACTTTTAAAAAAATTTATTATCGATATATTTTAATATTTAGATTGGATGCATGAAAATCATAGACATAGATTTGTTTGAAAAATAATTTTATAATTTTATTAGGTGTTATAACTATATTACAATAAAAAAATAAGTTGTCAAGATTGTGTTTTAGGATCATGTCAATGTTCAAAAGATAGGTATTTGTGACCGGAAGAGTAGTACGACACATGCATGCTCCTGTTGCTGTATCAACAAAGATAGAACTAATTAAGGGCAAATTGAGGAAATTAAAATGAACTGAGGAAGAGCCAATCGTCAGGCTACAGTTCTTCGATGCGTATCGGATGCTCTCTTACTATTTGCATGGTAATTGGATTTGGGCGCCGCGCGCGCGCGGAGTTTGGTGCCAAAAGGCGGGATCTTCTATTGGGTTGGCTGACTGGCCGGTGATATTAAGGAAATTGCTTCACGTACATACCACGGCGTAGACGCACGAAGTTCCTATCATGGTACTCCTCCGTTTCAAAATACATAACGTCCTTCTGCAGTGTTTTGCTCTCTAAAACGTCATCTATAAAAAAAAAAATGGATATAGTACCAATCTCAGGTGAGCTATCCTAGCATGCTTGCTTTACTGGTTTGTTGCTCTCGGAGCAAATTGAGTTGCCCGTTGCCGTATTATTGAGTAAAAAGGATTTCCAATTAATTAATCGTATGTATAGCAGCTCTCTGCCATTAATATATTGTCGTCCATCGATCGATCGATCGATCGGATTCGACCCGGGCCTTTTTTGAACGGCCACGCGAGCTAGCTAGGTAGGGGCTCACGATGGCGTGGCCAAATCCATCCCTTCCATGCAGTTATATCTCCACGTCTTTTCTTGAGTTATCCCTGCGCGGATAGTAGCGGCCGGTTACTTACCCCTCTCCCTTTCTCTTTTGCTTCTTTTGATTTCTTCTCTTTGCTTTTTCGCTTCTCTTCGATCGATGTCTTCTAGCTCGGTCAGGGCTCTTGCTTTCTTGCTTTGGAAGTTTGCAGCTGGCTCGATCCATATATCTGATAATAATGTAGCCAAACGTTGCGACACGCTTTTCATTTTTTTTCAGCAAAGAAAAGCAAGGACATGACGTTTGGACTGTATATATGTATATATCCGTCGTGCTCGTGCGTGCATGCCCACCCAGGACAAGTTTTCCGTCTCCCGTCGTGTGATTGCTAATTGAGTGAGTCATGAAATATACTTAGTACTGTACATACACACATCGATCAGGTGCAAACTATCTGGTTGTGTTGTACCGTATACGTGTGTACTGTACGTGTAGCTAGCTTCTCGAGGGAGTACATGGAGGACGTATACTGTACGCCCCACACACGTATACGTGTACATATACGTCGCGCCTGGCAGAATGTGCGGTGCCTTGTCACTGTTGCTTAATTATACTCGTACCGGCCGGTAGTACGTAGGACGTACGTGCTCCCTGGATGGATCCCACGGATCCACAGGAGGAGGAACAGATCGGACTGTGCGCCTCGTGATCGGGGAAGTGCGGTTCTACTGCATCTCTAGCTCTGCGTCTTAGCTGCACGTACACCCACGTCCCCGTCCCCAGGCAAGCCCGGCCATGTCGCCAGCCCTCGGAATGCATGGGAGACTGTTCCCCATTTCACGTGGCCTCACCTCTCTTTTGACCGCCCTACGCCCGCATCTCTCTCTTGACCGCCACCTCTGCACTGCATGCCGGGTGCAGAGTCGCCACCTTATCGATACAGTTCCGTACCGGTAGTATGGCCCACCTGTCCCATTCCGTCACATAAAATGGTACACAGTAGTCATGCGTTTTTGTACTGGCTAGATCAATACTAGTTATATCGGCTTTGATACCTGATAATGGGGGTGTTTGGAATGGCTTCGGCTTTTCATCCAAAAAAGGTGAAAGTCGTCCCAAACGGGTTTTTTTTTCTACCGACTTTCTCAGAAATCGAAAGTCATGTTATACGTGAAAAACTGCAAGCCGCCGTGGGATAATTTCCCGTGGCTTCCACACCTATTCCAACTTTACCCTCGGTTAGGGTAATTACGCTTTACCATCGCACAAACCCCCAACCCCGTGCTCGAAACCCTAGCCTCGCGCCCCACCTACCGTGCCGCTCCTCTTCCTCCCTCGCGCCGCCCCTCTTCCTCCTCGCCGCTCTCACTACTACAAAAGGCTAATATCAGACGCCTCATCACGACGGTTGACCAAAACCGTCAGATAAATACAATCACGCATTTATTTTTATTTAACGACCATCCGTGATGAGGATGGAAGTCGCGCACGGTTCGTGTTGAAAACCGATGTGAATTATCACGACGGTTTTGAGCAAGAACCGTCACAACATGAACCTTCTGTGATATTACATCTTCACATACGGTTTTTAGCGCAGCCAGTAACAAGACGGTCGATAAACTAAACATGTCTGTGATTGTATTTAATACAGACGGTTTTGGTCAACCGTCTGTGATGAGGCGTATAGTATTAGCCTTTTTGTAGCAGTGACAAAAAAATGTTTGGTGCAGCCTTGCGGTATATTGCGTTAAATTCGATTAATTATGTTAATTATGGTAGTTATCGCACTGCGCCAATTGCATTAATCATCGCAATTGCATACCGCCGTTAATTGTAGTTAATTACGCAGCTTGTTGTTAGTTGTGGTAGTGGTCGCCATTGCGCTATTTGTCATTAATTACCATCAATTGTCGTTAGTTGTCGTTAATCGTCATCAATTGCATTAATTGCTGTTAAACGACATCAAACAAGTCATTACTAACCTTAGATGCATTTCAGTCATTTCCTATTTCAGAAGTTGCAGCCAACCTACCTAAAAGCCAAACAGCCAAACACCAAACTTCTTTAACTCAACCGTTCAGCCTTGCATCCGCTCACCGCAAATTTCAAATTTAAGTCGTTTTCAGAAAGCTACAGTGCCAGTTAAACAAGCCCAATACCAACCATACTGGCTTCGATGCCTGACAATGCGAGCCATGCTGGTGGAATTGAAAATACCGTCTATTGAACTCATTTAACTATATGTTATATTTGATCATACTACTATGTTTTTAGAGTAATATTACAAGTGAAATTTAGTGTACATACAATTAAACATATCTCTACTACTTAAAAATTGAAGTTAGTGGTCGTCTGTCCTCCCCACCCTCCCACCTATGTCCCTCTCTACTAACATGTGGGCCACGTTATCAGCAAACTAGCTCCTCGCATCGTGCGCCGCTACTCCTCTCCCGACATCGCTCGCGTTTCTCCTCTCCGCCTCGCCTCCACCTCGCTTTTGCTCGCTCGCCGCCGCTTCTTCCCGCCGCCGCTTCCATCGATGTGATTTGGATGGGCCTCACTTCTTCCTCTCCACCCCTCGCTCGCTTATGCGCCTTGATGAATTGAGATATATTATATTTGTATTATTTGATAAACTATTACATTCATAAGGGCATCTACAATAGTTGGTTTCTTAACTTGTTACTAAGAGGAGAGAGAGAGTATTCAATCTAATAAAAAGAAACTACTCTTCCAATAGATTGTTACTTGAGCTTGTATCTAACTTTAATTGCTACAAGTGTGCATGATGATTCTTGATATCAACAAAACGTGTTTTTAAGTAACAACCAAGTCTCCAATAGCTATTTTGTTATTTCTTGTGTCTTGGTATCAATAATTTGATTGTTTCTTCATCTAGAAACAACTTCACTCTCTCTCCTCACCCTCTCTCCTCCACATCACCTAAATGCTGATGTGGCTACTCTTTAGTAACAGCTGACGTGTATTGTTGTAGATGCTCTAAGATGTTTTATAGCAATAAAGGGTCACTTAACCAGTGTATGCTTATAAATATATCTAGAACGGTAGGTTGGAATTCTAAGAGCCTATTCGGTATCGACGAGTATGATTGCATAGTAGCCTAAAAAAAGTATGACTGCATACACTGCACACACACGCCCGCAGAGAGAGAGAGAGAGAGAGAGAGAGAGATTTGGAGACAGGCAGGCAGACATGCACACCCCTCTCGCATCGCATCGCACCGCTTGCCGCGCCGGCCGGCCCCCGAATCCAAATCTGGTCAAGTTATCGCGCAAAAGGACAACCAACCCGTTTCTCTCCTCCCGATCACACGTCGTCGTTATAAGAGGCCACCGCGCCTGCGCCCACTGCCCTCCCACATGTCACAGCCGCTTCGCCAATCGCGACCAACCGCTCGCTCGAGATCGTAGCCGTACACACGCACGCGCACGCGCGAGCGGGGGCCGGGGGAGTCAGGCGCGCACCACGGTGGCCGCCGTTTCCACAACCCCTCGATCCCCTCCCTCTCCTCTCACTGTACTCCAATCTTTATCCCGATATATGCGACGATCGATTACCACTAATACCTACCTGCTGCCTGCGATCCATTCTATTGTTTCTGCAAGCACCTAGCCCTGTAGCTGCAATAGGCACAGGGAGTGTGAGTGAGAGAGCGCTACGTGGCTCAGGATGCTGCAGGAGCTGGCGCCATGCACGTGTGGGCTGCTCTACGGCAGCTGCGGCGGCGGTGCGGCGGTGCCGCGTCGGCCTTCTCGCTGCTGTTCCCCATGGCGGGCGGACAGTACTACTACAGGCAGTGCGACGCGGAGGAGGAGGAGGAGGGCGGGCCGCCCTACGGCGGCGTGCCGGTGGACTGCACGCTGTCGCTCGGCACGCCGTCGACCCGGCGGGCCGAGGCGGCGGGCCTGGTGTGGGACGCCGTCCACGCGCGCGGGCGGCAAGCAGGAGAGCGCCGTGGCTTCTTGCAAGGAGGCCGCCCTGCCCGCCCGGCGGTGCGCGAACTGCGACACCACGTCGACGCCGCTCTGGCGGAACGGGCCACGGGGACCCAAGGTGTGTCCAGTGTTCATCTTAAAGCGTCTTTCGGAAATGCCGAGGATAGCACATGCTACGAACGTCGGAACGATACACAACCATCTTTTGCACGAGACCGTCTAGTTGTTCAATCAAGCATATATCCACGTTCCGAAATAATCCAATGCAGTGCTACGATGTCAAGACGCATATAGATTTATATGCACGTTCTTTGCTTTGCTTTCAGTCGTTGTGCAACGCCTGCGGGATCCGGTACAAGAAGGAAGAGAGGCGCGCCGCCGCGGCGGTGGCGCCGGCGACGCAGGACAGCGGGGTAGGGTACGCGTACGGCTACGCCCGACAGCAGCATCAGCAGCCGACGCAGTGGGGATGCTACGGCCCTGCTGGCGCGGCGAAGTTGGCGTCTCCCGCAATGTTCGGCGACGTCGACACGGCGGAGGTCGACGGGCCCTGCCTCTCGCGGTGGCTCAACATGACGCCCTCCTCGCCGGCGTTCGCCGTCGGGGAGCGGCCGAGCCTGTTCCAGTACTACTAGTTAAGAGTACTAGTAATTTTGACCAGCTTAGTTAAGCGACGAGATCACCGGCCACAAAGTAGTACTAGTAACCACTTGAGCAACGTGCAAGTATGGAAGTTGAAACTGCTGGTTGATTCGGATAGCTAGCTCGCGTGTCAATTTGTTCTTTGCATTTCTTTTGTGATTTAACTAACAGTACTTTCCACTGTGCACTAATCATCGTCATCGTTGGATCCGAAAGGTCTAGTGGATATGTAGAGAGATGCTTGGACTTTTGACCTGTGACGTACCAACCATCAATCATCGCCGGCTGTGCATTTGTGGGTCCTCTTTTTGTTCAGGTCTGCAGGATTCTATTTGAGGCCGTTTAGAACGCACGAATGTAAAATAGGAAAAAAAAAACAATACATGTGTAAAACAGATGATTGAAAAATGCAAAAAAATTTCCAAACTAGCCGTTCGGATGAGCACGGAAAATCACAGGAATTTTGTAGAGGGATTTTGGTAGCAAACAGTGTGATGTAGTGTCATTATATCAAGGATATTGCTACCATCCGCCCAACGTATCGCACGAGCCACACTTCTCATCCACTTCCCACCTCTCTCTCTCTCTCACACACACTCACTCACTCAAACACCTTGTCTCTTTGCTTCACCCCCAACATTGTATATTTTCCCCATTCTCACCTTCTCTTCCCTCTGTTCCTCACATTCTCCATTCCATCTCCACACAACTCCATTCTTCATCTCATTCCTCCTTCATTCCCCCTCCTCATTCCTCTTTCTCCTTTGAGTGACTCCTCTCCAATGAATTCACCCCATCGTCATCTCCTGCCCTCCTCTCCCCCTGCAACTCTACCTCTTCCACGGCTCCTCTCTGAACATTCGACGATTTGTCCTCCTCCTAATCGTAATCGTGGGCTCAGAGTCTGAGGCACCCGATGTCGCCTCCATGATTTCTGGCGATGCCCCACCGTGGCCTTCGTGAGCTCCACCGACACCGCCCATGGCCTCCACGAGCTCCTACGCATCCTAACCTCCATCACAATGAGTGGCCCCGAGAGCCTTACGACGAGCTCGCCGCCACTGTGGTGTGGCGCCGCAAGTGCCTCATCGTGCTCCACCGCTGTGGGCTCCTCGTTGGTGTCGCCACGACCTACCCCGAGAAGCTCGCGCCTACACTTACTAGGTAGGCGTGTTTGCGTTTTCTCAAATTGTTGCAACTCCTTTATCTATTGTTGCAACAAGTGTTTTTGTTTGTTTGTGTATATTTCCAAATCTTGTAGTAAATATTTTTGTTGCAATTGTTTTGTTAATTTGTTGTACCAAAGAATTTTTGTTTCAATTGGGGTGATTTGTTGCAACGCTTTGCGCTATGGTTTGTTGCCACCGAATGGGGCTTTGTTACGTGCTTAGTAATCATTGTTGCGCCGCTATTATTATTTGTTGCGGATTTTTGCTGGCGCATCGGATGTTTATTTCGTGTTTGTTGCATCCGAGTCAAGATTTCTTGCCAATTTAGAAACTAATTGTTGCACTGGGTTTTTTGTTGTATCGAATGGAACAACTGAGATTGATGTCTTAAAAGAGATCTGACAGGTGAGGTGGGCGTACGATGAGAACACTCCTATCATACATCCAAACGCTAGTCGCCCCTTAGATCAAAGGCCCCACCCAACAATGAAGCATTTTAACGCGTTTTATCAACTCCTCGAGTTTTTGGCTCATTTGACACTTTTCAAAGATCAAATTAGTGATTCTAGCCACCTCCGAGAGAAAAGGCAAAATGGCACATTGGATGTGTCGACAGAGACATGTGCCACCGCCCGGTCGTGCGCCCTCCACCTGGACCCCCTGCCGCACCCGGATCCCCTTGCTGAGCGTCCACCGCCTAGCAGGCGCTTGCCGCGTGCACCTAGGCTTGTGGTCGTGTTGCTGTCCCCCTGCCGTTCTTGTCGTGTCTCCCGCCACCCTTGCCGCCTCGCGGCGCCCACCACCTCGCATGCGTATACCATGCGCCCACCGCACAAGACAAAGTGGACTTAGGGTTTGCACCCTAATTGGGATTATTGTTTGTAGCTACGGATGGATTTTTTAAAAAAAATAATACATTTTATAAATAGAATTATATAAATAAATACATATTTAATAAAAGTACAAAAATGGGTTTCTGTTGTCGTTTCAAATGGCGACAGACACTAGTCGCTCTCTGTCGCCGTTCCAATTGGCGAAAGGTGTTGGAATTTTTTGGCAAAAATAATTAAAATAAATTTATATTTATATTTTTTAGAGAATGTAGCTTCAAATTTTATAGGTTTGTACTAAGTTTTGTGATAACATCTTGTAGTGCTTGAAAAGGCTAGAGTCTATTTACTGCATGGAGAGACCCCTTATATGTTAATTGTACCGAGCTGTTGTTATTGAGTGTAGTGTTTGCACAACTGATTATTTTCGAAAAAGAGAATGGAATATTAAGTAGAGAACAACTTAGGAGTTAAATTTAGAAGATGAGATTTGAACTACAACAATAAGACTTTGTAATCTAGGTACGAATTATATGGCGCGGAGGGTTTGGTTATGTGCATTTGTTTCTACCACTACTCTTACGGTCGAAACGATAATATGCATGAATCATTAACCCGATTTGCACGTAGGATACATGTGCACCTTTTGGGATAAAAGAAACTGGTGGATCGAAAGAAGTCAATCTTGACAACTCATCGACATCTTCCCCTTGTCCGCTGCAAAATTGCGACCGTGACTAGTACCGAAGGCAGCCATGCACTGGGCTTCCATTAGCTCCTCGGAATTAACCACCCACTTTAGAGGAGCATCGGGGACCATGGGGACCATCAGTGGCTTCCCCTTGTCTACCGCGGGCTTGGCCCAGTCTTCCTCAGCGTGCTGTTCGGGGGTCTTCCACCCCCACTCTGGTTTCTTGGGCTCCATCAGTGCGTTGTCTTCCCCACTCTCGGGTACGAAAGGTTTTCAGAGGTGTAAGGTCTCAAGTGGGAGCATGTAGTTGAGCATGTACTTCTACTTGATGAATGCCCTATCATACTTGTCCAGACCGTCGATCTATTGGAAGAAAAGGCAATACTCCTCCGTCTACTATTATGCATGGATAAAGTTAGCGATATATGGAATACAATGTAAAATATGAAAAATTGATATGTGTGTGAGATTCTATTATGTGGATATCCCCGCATGAGTAGTACACCTGGGCAACGGTCGACGGGTGTGTGGACTGAATGATGTGCGCCTGCTACCGCAATGCACTACGTGCATGGAAACTCCGCAGGTGCGATGCATCCTTCATTGAACGATCTGTAGATTCCGCCTTCTTGGTAAGTCACTTCCACTTCCACATCATCTCCACATAGCCCGACATCTCAAAGCCCGACCTAATGTTCACTTCTAACTCTTTTCCCTCCTTCTCTTTGTTATGCAAAACAAGTTGGAGTAGAGTGTTTGCTATGGTGGTGTAGTGTACCCCGCTTTTATATGTGGATAGGGTGTAGTGTTGAGGGTGTAAATTATAGCACATGGCGGGGTGGGATAGCTGGTGAGTGATATTTACTCAATGCAAAAGGCTGGTTTGGGTTGTAAATTTATGTCTAAAAAGGTGTTATGGCAGTGTGAGGTCAATTCGGTTTGAAAAGGTGGATTGTTGGTGAGTGGTGTCCACTCATTGAGAAAAGTTGGTTTGGGTTGTCATTTTGGTCTGAAAAGGTGGTATGACAGTGTGGTCGATTCAGTCTAAAAAGGTGGGATGACTGGTGAGTGATGTCCATTAACTGAGAAAAGCTGGTACGAGTTGTCATTTAGGTCTGAAGGTGGCATGGTAAGGTGTGATCAATTAGGTTTGAAAAGGTGGGATGACTGCTGAGTGATGTCTACTCACTGAGAAAAGCTCGTACGATTGTCATCTCACCAAAAGGTGGCACAGTAGGGTGTAGTCAATTCAGTCTGAAAAGGTGAATGACTGGTGAGTGATATCCACTCATTGAGAAAAGATGGTACATGTTGTCATTTCAGTCTGAAAAGGTGGCATGACAGGGTGTAGTCAATTCTGTCTGAAAATGTGGGATGGGTGGTGAGCCATCACAGAGAAAAGCTGGCACGGGTTGTCATTTCGGTATGAAAAAGTGGTGTGGCAGGGCGTGATCAATTCTCTCTGAAAAGGTGAGATGGTTGGTGAGTGGTGTCTACTCACCGCGAAAACGTTATGCTTCGAAATACATGCGAAAGGTGGAAACTTTGTACTTGTACATTGTATATACTACGTACAATATGATTACATACAGACTTGTAGAAAGTAAGTACATGTGCGATACAAAGAAGTACAATGCTACACTAGCGCATAATATGGCTCACTCGTTCGAGCCGTCGCTTGTCCACTACGCCCACGACATCGCCCCGCGCTGAACATGTCCCATGGGGTATGTCAACGGCACGAGAGCGCGTCAGGCGGAGAACGAGGGAGACCATTGAGTTGGCTGAGGTGCTTCAGCAAGTTGAGTCTGGCCAAGCTTAGTGTCGTCAAGCCAAGTCATGCCAAGCTGACTATCACATGCAATCATATCAGTAATGAACACATTCATGAACTGCCCAGAGCCATGGCCCCCCAAGTACGATGTACGGACAGCCTTGGGTGTGGTGGAGCTCTGGTCGTGATGGTACGATGTAACAATGGCCCTGGGTGTGGTGGAGTTCTATCCATGCTGGTACACGGTAGTTGCGTGCTCGCCGTGGTGTTGTGATGTGTCACCGTGGTACGCGCCTCTCAATTGGTCACGATATTGCTCATCGAGGCTAGGGGCACTCGGTGGTAAAGTGCAACTCAATATCATGTAGCCTCTATGGGAGTAGTTGGGAAGACCATTTCTCATCAATTGAATTGTCGCCACCCCTATGCCCAACCCGTGTAAGAAGTTGTGTTAGTACGTAACAAAAATTATTATGACTTAACGAAAAAAATGCAAGTACGAATCAAAGTAGGCATTCATGTGCCACATATCATGCCACAGGAATATGCTCCTCCTCGTTGGACCTGTGTGGAGGATGGTGCGAGCACACCGTGCTGCCAAAAAGGTTAAGTTAAGTACAACGAGGTACAATAACAACCCAACAAGTTTGTAGTATCGTGAACTCACTACGCCTGCAGTGTCTCCTCCATCCGCAAGCGGGAGTATAGACGCTGACATGGACACAATTGTCGACCTAGGTGGAACAACTGCGGGCTCCCGTGAACCGCAGACGGTCAACATGGATACATCCCGAGAGTGATCGTGGTCTCTCTCCACTGAAAGAGGAAGGTGTGCGTTTCGGGTCTCTATCTGTCAACAAGTGCTGACATGAGACACCCGTCCAATGTGACATAGTGGCCGACGTGGAGCATCCTGGCAAATGGCAACAAGCCTGTGTCCCGAAGGAGTGAGATGTAGCGAGGGTCAAGGGGTCAATGATGCCTAGTTGACCTAAGGGTAAGGGGTGGAGTACCATCCTCAGTGATTCACAACTTTCTACGGTGATGTTCATCGTAAAATGGTTCGAGTAGCTCCGGTAGAGGAGCCTCAACCCCGATCCCCCCCACCATGGCTTGCAGGAGATTAAATGCCAAGTTAGTTCGGAATAATAAGAATGCAAAAATACATGGAAATGAAGTACAGAACGAATGTACGCAACATTACAAATTTACAACCGACAACCATTAAAGGTGCAAATATTACAACACTAGCCAGTATCATAACATGACAGCGTTACAAAGCTTTGATGGATTTGTTTAAAAATACCATTGTGAGTGCAAATTTTAGAATTACAACATGCAAATAGTGGAATTAAAATGATACAAATATGCATGGAGGTGAAGTCCTCCGTGACTACAGACGTCTAGACAAGCTCGGTCTATTGGGGGCAATCCTTCGTGGAGTGCCACAGGTCTTGCATATCTTGCACTTCCTGGCCGGCCCGTCCCCACGCCGGCCGTCATCCAAGTCGCTTCGTAGCACTACGCCCGCAAGGCTTCAAGGCCAAAGATCTCGTAGTTCATGTCCACACAATACGAGTTGAATTCAGACTCCATGTCCCAAAAAGATGGTGCATGTCATAGTACTAGGAGATGTACGTGTATATATCTGCTTGACTTGCACACACACCTATACACATGCAAGCATGGCTTGTGCAGAGCTTCGCTTGTTGCATGTGCATGTAGCCACATCATTAAGGGTGCAAGCATCCTATCTCCTTGGCATGACTACTCACATATTTTTGTCTCACCAGATCTCGATTTCCTCCTCGTGCCATCAATCACCCGGATGTCATGTATACGAGCTTCGCATCTTCTTGTCCATATACCTCTGCATGTTCTCATATCACTATTTCTTCATCCACCACCGCTTCATGCGGTAGCTCTATTTACGAAATAACTAACTGTGCAAGTCCAGGTCTCGTCAATGATTGTGGTGATAGGGAGGCACCGCACAGCTTTCAGCTCACTGTTGTACACTTTGGACATGTTGATTGCTATAATGTCATACCTCACACCGTCGGTGTCATGCAGCTATGACCATTTCTTCAACTCAGGAGCATGAATATTAACCCACTCAGAGAAACTAATGGGGCTCCTGGATGCCCCTCTTGTGCCCTATTGTCCCTCTTGTGGCTCCAGAAGGGACTCGTGTGTATACCTGATAGTCTGCTCTTCAAGCTCTCTCCAGATGACCTCAAACTTTCGCCTCTGATTTTCCATGCGCAACTTCTTGAACGTCTTCATTAGGTCCTTATTGTGGAACCGCCTGAAGAAGTTCGATGCAAGATACCTCATGCCCCACTAGGTTTCCACGTCGTTCCACTGGAAGGGGGATTACGTCCCATTCTTCATGGTGTTGAGAGCGGATAAAAACCATGCATTGTGGTCTGTGATAAGGCATACATTGAGCCGGTCTCCACAACAAACCACTTAACATTTGCGAGGAACCACAACCAACTGTTTGTGTTCTTATTCTCTACGATGGCAAATACAACCAGAAGAAGCTGATCATTTGCATCGGCTGCTACTACAGTGAGAATGATGCCCTTGTACCTCCCGATAAGGAAAGTGTCATCTATTGTGAGCACCAGATGATAGAACTTGAAGCCCTCTATGGCTTGGACGAATGCCTAGAACACACGGCCCAGCGTGTAGCAGTTAGGGCCTCAATCAAGATATTCTCTTTCCATCTTGTTAATGTATATATCGAGGTTTGAGCCTACGAGGTCGAGCACGCCGCCTGCAGGTCACAGCGGTGGAACCCGGTGGTGCGCCACGCACGCCGAGCCCGACATTCACGTGGATGCGATTGTTGCCGCCGCTTGCCGCACAACACGGGTATCGTGCAGCACCCGCCGCATCTTTGTCGCCTCGATGAGGGCGCCGATGGGGAAGCCTCCCGCCAAACACCATGCTCTAGGAGAAGATGAGGTTATGGATGTGGCTCTGACGACGCACCCAATTTAGTACTACGCAGGAGACTAAGGGAGAAGGGGAAAAGTGGGGAGGCGCGACCGATTGGATCTGAATAGGTCTAGGTCACACATAGAGAAGAGGCATCGCCGACATCTCTCTCTCTCTCTCTCTCTCTCTCTCTCTCTCTCCCAACCTGTCCAACGTGACTTAACGACAGTCAAACTGACGACAATGTTATTCCCCATAATTTTGAGTCCTCGGTGTGCTATTTTGCACTGTGTCATTAAAGCAATGTTATTTCTCTAAATATGCCTGAAAGCGATGCTAATGACCAATTTTCCCTTATAGTTAACATACTAGTAAATTATGGTCGACCATCTTCCAAATCACATGCGCCAAAAAAATGCCATAACCATCAATGAACATGTTTACAAATTGTTCCTACATAGCCAACAATGGTGCCGAACATATTCGCAACATGTACCACAATTCCTAAATAGTCCGCAATATTTAATCGGAATAACTAATTAGTGGCTAGCTAACAAACTACTAAATTAATGACGACTATAGTCCTAACATTGTCAAGAATCTAATTAAACACTAATTACACAGTTATTTAGTATAATGCATGCGGAAAAAAAATTACCTCTTCTCGATGATCTTCGCTTCATGGAGAAAATTTTCAACTAATACAACTGCTAAACACCGTTCTAAACTCTCTCAAATCGGCATCGCAAACTAAAATACTTCGGCCGAACGCTCTATCTCCCTTCACTTGCTCCTCTTTGTCTCTCTGCGCTCGGGCTTGTGAGTGTTCGACAGTAACGGCCTTGGGATTTTTTAGCCGCAAGCGTGGAGACGTGCGGGGTGGTGTCCGAGTGGCAACACGCCTGCAGGGTGGTGGCCGCACGGCAGGGGGCAGTGAGGGTAGTGGGCGCATGGTACGGGCGCCTGCAGAGCGGTGGGGCGCTAGAATTGCTATTTCGACGCCGAATAGTGTTATTTAAGGCAAAAACTCTCAACTCGTCTCACTCCACGCCCTCACCGATCCCTTTCCAAATCAAGGGCAGCGACGGTGGCAGTGGACGCGAGCTGGAGCGATGGTGGAGGGAGGGCAGCGGGTGGCGGCACAAGTTCGAGTGGCGGATTTTCACTTGCTGGGGCAATGGCCGACACGTGAGGAACTCCGGCGATGGTTCGGCTTCGACTCCGTCAGCTCCGGTGAGCCCTCCCTTTGCCTCTCCTGTCACACGCACGCGCGAGCTTGCGCAGGAAAATTTCCATCCAGTCGGAGTGGATGTTTTTTTCCCGTGAAATTCCTGTGAAAACGTAGGATGTGCACTGTAATCCTATGGAATTCCATTGAGCTCTTCCTGCGAACCAAACGGCCTCTACAGTTGCCATTCTTGTGGAAAATCCTTCGTTCCAAACGGAACCTCAGTTGTTCCCTGTTTATATTGACTGAACCTTGTCTGAATACTGATCTCTCTTTCACACACTCACACACACACAAATAGGAAAGGATCTTGATCCTTCATTACCAAAACAAGGGATCTTCTGAAGTCTGGAGTTCCGATGAAGGTATCAATCAAGTATTGACAAATTACCAAAACTTTAGAACAAAAATATTTACCAAACAGGCAGGCCTCAGAGAATTTGCAGTACTCATGTTTACATTTTATTTTTGCAACATCCCAGTTGATCATACAACGCTGAAGACAAAGAAAGTAATTAATTTGGTAAGAGTCGCTGCACAAGCCTTTACAAGTCAATTGGCAATAACTGAGTCTGAAACAATGTTGTACAAATATAAAAACAGTGCTGTATGAGCAGAAAGAATGCTTGGCCTCATCCAGTAGTTGACTAGGAAAAAACAATAGCCAAGTTATGCGATTGCACAAATCAATCCTTGCCTCATCCTCAACTTGAAGAATCACAGCATGTGATGAATACTACAAAGCTCAGCGGAACGACCATTGTATCTCCTCAAGAGTTCTACCCTTTGTCTCTGGCACCCAAAGGACGACGAACACAAGAGTAAAGGCGCTCACAATCATGTATGACGCAAAAGTCCCTGTTGAAATTGTAAACAGACATAACTTGCGTAAGGTTGGATGGTTATTGGTTCCGTAATCCTACTCTAGCCAAGAGAGAAGCACAAAAGTGTGGACCTCCAGCACTCCAGCTGAGCAACAAGTTTGCTGTCATTGTTATTGCAAAGGATGTCAGCCAGTTGGCAAGTGTCGCAAAGCTTCCTGCAAGACTCTTGATACTAACTGGGAGGATCTGAAAACATACAAAGTTGAAACCAAGTCTTCAGAACATCTAAATGCTCCAAAAGGGGGATTATGGTTATGCAAATGCTCTTTAGTGACATGCCAAGACCAACTTATGAGCTATATGAGGTATGCAGCCAAGTACTATACCTCAGACATTATGATCCATGGAATGGCACCCATACCGAAGGAGAAGGCAATTACATAAGCCTGAAGGAAGTGTCTAAGTTAAGATTTTTGGGACAGCCTCCGTATTTGTGATGCAGATTCAGACAAAACAATCTAATTGACAGACATACCACGAGAGCAACCAAGGAGACCATACTTAAGATGTAGTAGGCGTGAGAATCTTGTGAAATGTTATCCTGAAACAAATAAACCATGATAACAATAGGAAAATATTCAGTGGATTGACAGAAGAGACCCTACGATAACATTGCAGATCATGAATTCATAAGCCATGTAATACACTATTGCAGATCAAGAATTCATATCAGATAGATTATTATATTTTCTTTTTATCAGAACCATATGCTAAAGAGACCCAGTGTTCCCCTAGGCGCCTGCCTAGGCGCTAGGCGCAACCCTCCCACCTAGCCGATTTATCCCGCCTAGGCTACGATTAGGCGCTAACCGCTGGTCTGCCACCCGACTAACGCCTAGCGCCTAGGGGAACACTGAAGAGACCTGAACATACCTTGAGAAAAAATACAACAGCAACTGCAAGAAGGCTCAGAGTCATCCCAGCAGAAGAGATCTGGAAGTTGAAGTGAACTAAAATATCATTGCTGACAACTAACAAACTAGCGGTTTCACAGGGAAGAAGAAGTTACAATAAGGAGGATCCGTCGGCCAGCTCTGTCTAGTAACCAGGTTGTAACTCCAGTGGCAAGAACCTGACGAGAAATGCTGTGAGCAACTTAATATAAACTACAGATAGATGAGAAAGATCTTCCTAATTACACACCTGAATAGCTCCAAGTCCACATGTGGCCAAGTCACTGTTTGTAAGACCTGAAGAACTTTGCATGTTAAATCTAGTAACCAGGTTATAATATCTAGACACTTATCATGTTTGGTAATCTAGCAAACCCTCCCTAAGTTCTACCTTTCCAGTTTATTTGGCAAGATATCCAAAACGTCATGACTAAAGCTTACTGTACCTAACTACCAATAAAAAAATCACCAACAAAACAAAAAGAACTGCACAACTTACCTGCAGCTTTAAAGATGCTACTTGCATAAAACAGTATACCGTTGATGCCACTTAGCTGTTGCAGTACAAGTAGGCCAATTCCTAGCTGACAAGTTGCAGCATAATCACAATTAAAAACGTAATTGCTAATTTTGGTACAAAATAAACCAAAAAGTTAAGGAAGTTACTATTAGGGCGTATGTATTTCTTTTGGTTTAACTCTTGAAAACGGATTGTAGTCCTTTTGTTTGCTGATGTCACTGCTCTCTGCATAATGGGGATCAAAGCTAAAGATGATGCTGTTACTTCCGGAAGAATGAGGTACATATATCCATGTGCCCAATGTTAAGGCAAATCCTTGTTTCAAAAAAAATGTTGAAGCAAATCTTACTGCCTAAACTGAAAATAGTTCACACAGATATGCAGTCAGCCATAATATTCCGAAGAACAAAAGCAAGTGCTTGCCTTTATATCATTCACTTCTGAGGTGATGTCAGTCTCGAATCCCCTTAGAACTTGTAGAGAAGTCTCAAAATCATCCATCATGTTCATCTTTGCCTAGAGTTGGATGGAGCAAAAATGATTGTTAAAATGTCAGAGTGATGCAATACTGCGATCCAACTTGTGCTTACATACCAGCCATCTAGGAGATTCTGGAATGAAGAACAGGCCAGGTATCAACACTGTGCAGGGCAAGATTCCTACAAAAGCATAGCATCCCAAGATTTGAATCAGAAATCATCTGGGGTCTACAATCTAGATACATATAAGCTAAGTCCACAAAGTAAAGTCACTTTTCCACTAGGAGACGAAATGAAAATATTTTCCTAGTATGCTTCTAGGATTCTAGTCACATTTGCCAATACTGATCTTGTGAACTTGAAATATAAGAGGTTAAGTGTAAACTGACAGCAACAAGAACAAAATTCAGTAATAGATCAGTATTTAGTCACGTTACCTATCACTGCAAGCAGCCTCCAAGGAACAAACATGCCAAGCAAATAGGCCAACAAGATACCAAGGGTTACAGACAACTGTGCAATGGACAATTGCACAATGAGTCCAACATAAACAAGCGAAGTGTTTGTCTCACAAAAAGATAAGATGCTTGTGAGGATATGCACACCTGGTTCACAGAGCCAAGAGCTCCTCTCATGTTCTGAGGAGATATCTCTGCTATGTATACTGGCACCTGGTATCACATAATTCATAGATCAGGAGTAAGTCTTGTAACTAGTTCAAGGTTCTTATCGCAACAAATAAACTTCATATTGTCCTTGCAAAAAAAAAAAAAAAACTTCATATTTGGGATGGACGACTTTGTCTCCGAAATATTGACATCTCAGTTGATCTTCTTTTTTTTTCCTGAACAACTCAAAGCATAAATCTTCTGTGCACAATATAAGGCACAGAGTTTTCTTATACGAACCGTATAGGATATGACACCAACACCAAATCCTTCAAGCAATCGTCCCATATACAGAAACGAGGAGTCCTGTAAAACAAACATCGACAAGCATCGAGCTTAGATTGTCAGAAGCAGCAATGGGTGAAAATAAGCTTAAGAAACATGTAGCGCCCATACTTTTGCGAAGGAGATCGCAAGCCAACCAATGATGTTAGGAATCGCCGCAATCATCAATGACTGGAAACAGTTAGCAAGCCAGTTAGAGTAAAAGAGTACAGCTTTAGTGCAATTAACTGTTGAAATGTTGCCAAACATGAACAAAAAACTGAACTTTGGTACAAAATGCTTCACCCACACAGAAAAAGACTGAACCCCTTGATTACCATACCAATGGCAAGCATAACTAACAAATTCCTTCACACACACAAAAAAACTTAAGAACTCGTGAACATATCGAAATCAAGGTCAAATCCCAGTTTAGCTAACTGTACCAGCAATTCTGGAGTCCATAATTTCACAAGAATCAATTGAGAGGGCAAGGTCAGCATTTGATTCACAAAATCCCACCAACTTTATTCAATAGCACCTTATTTAATTCGAACCACCGAAAAGATTGCATTTTTATTGGTTACATGGAACTCTCAGCACAGCGGTGACGTTGACCCTTCTTAATTGTCAGGCCATAAGTAACAAACTGATCTTCCAATGAAATAACAAAATTAAGAAAAACAAGAAAATTTCTCACCCTTTGCGACCAACGTACTCGGCCATCTGCCCGCTGGCGATCGCCCCGACCATCGCGCCGACGTTGGACAGCGAGCCGAACACCGAGAACTGCAGCACGCATGCAGACAAGATTTTTTAGGCAAAACGAAACGCAAAAGGCAAGAGGAAGGGAGCAAGCAAGCATAGAGAGGCTGCAGCTGGGACGGGCCTCGGAGATGGAGAGGTTGAGGTCGCGGATGATGGCGTCCTGGGTGGGGGAAGAGAAGCCGCCGGTGAAGCCGAACTGGATGGGGCCGAGCGCGACGATGAGCGTGCAGAGGAAGGCGGAGACGTGGGACTCGCGCATGACGGCCATGGAGGACGAGCCGGCGGTGAGGCTGGACTGCCGCGATCCCATCCTGTACCAGCTCCCCGTGTTCACCAGCAGCGGCTTCCGCAGCCCGCCGTCGTGGTCGCTGCCGCTCTCGTCACCGCCGCCCCCTCCCTTGTTTCTGTTCATGGCGTCGCTCGCCTAATTCTTAATCAAAGATCACTACTTCGCCGCAAGGTTGGATTTCTTTCTCTCTCTTTCGGGATTGATAGAAGAGGAAGAGGAAGAGGAAGAGGGAAGGAAGATGCACAGACCACAGCGGTGAGATGACCCCTTTTTCCGTCCCCCTTGTCTTGCCTGGTTGGTAGCTGGCTGGGGTCGGAGTGGGCCCACCTGGCATCCACTCAGAGGGGCTTGATGAGTGTGAGCTGGACAAAGAGGCCACTTCTTAATTTTTTATCTGTCCTAAACTAAACTAAATCCACGTCTGCGTTTTTCTTTTTTGCCTTTTGTGGAAACTGACAAATCCTTTCCCTGGCTGTTTATTCCATTTCATGGCATAATACTCCCTTTGCAACTTTGACTACCAATATCTATTGTAATATGTTATACCAACCAATGAATTTATAATATTATGAAAAATACTATTTAAGATAAATCTATACATATGATTTTCACCCATCCAATCTACATATTTAAAAACATATCAATAGCTAAAGTTTTAAAAGTTTAACTGTACGTATCCCAAAATGGTATGCCTTTGTGACCGGAGGGGGTATTGTGCAAGATCAAATAAGTTTATGCTCGGTGGTAGTGCTACTATTATACTACAGTACCGATCATGTCCAGACAAAGATGTCTAATGGTCTTTTATGGGGTGTTTGGTTTGAAGGACGGGATGGTAAATTGACTATCCAATCCTAGCTCCAAACGTAACCCACTTCTTTGGTTTGAGGAATGGAATGGGTTGGTCCATCATCATCTCATCCCTCGTAAGAATATGTCTAGTATAAAATGAGATAGTGTCATCCCACCAAATTCCATAGGATGATCTCATAATAGACCAACCCATCTTACATGAGATGATCCCTCAAATCAAACACCTCATATTTCTGTTGACCCCAAGCACTCCCCAAGCTAGTGAATGGAGTTGGAGAAGATGTGAGGATGAAGCAAACTATTGTTGCTGAACGGACATTGACCAGTGAGAGGGTTGGATATTATAGGGATATATCTTGTGAAAAATCTTAAATGTTGCACATTTCGTGAAAATCAGGTATAACTTTTTAAAAAAATTTCAAAAAAGTTAGCAGATAATGCAGAGGGCATGTTATGTAGCCATACAAAATTTCAAGATCAAACTTGGCTACATCTGAGAGATATAAAAAGACAAATACTTAGTGAATAGTGAAATCTCTCTTTTCCATTGAAATTTTGTACAGATAAAGAACATTTTCATTCTGTAAAACTCTATGTATATTTTGTAGAGATAAAGAACATTATCATTCCGTAAAACTCTATGTATTGCCACAAGAATCCTCGTGGGGTTTCCTTGATATATATATTGACGATATACAACGGTTTTGGTAATCGGAGATTACATGATCACTTGGACCGAAAGACATGGAAGGAAATTGTATCGTATAACGATAAGATTACACGCTACAGGGAAACCGACAATATCTAGTTCCTATATGTAGTCAACCGAATCACATCATATCAGACGAAACTGATTTAGGATCTCAACAGATCTTTTGACAGCCCCCCTCAATCTCAACTGGTGACCATCAAATTGAGATTGCGATTGATGTGATCAAAAGGCTGTTGCGCCAAAGGCTTGGTAAAGATATCTGCAAGCTGATTGGCAGAATTGATGGACCAGGCATCCAACATCTTCATTGCTACTCTTTCTAACAAAATGAAAGTCCACTTCTATCCGCTTGGTGCGCATGGAATATCGGATTTGCAGTTAAATGTATTACTCCAAGATTATCACACCATAACATTGGAGGTCTTGGTTGATATATACCAAGTTCTTTCGTAAGAGATCAGAACCAAATAAGTTCAAGAATGGCATTAGCTACTAACTTGTATTTCGCTCTATACTTGATCTTGCTATTGTTGGTTGTTTCTAGAGCTCCAAGACACCATATTGGAACCCCAAAAACTACAAATCCATTAGTAGATCGACGATCATCAGGGCATCCTGCCTAGTCTACGTCTGAAAATGTGCTGAGTAACAGAGGACCCATCTTTTGAATAAATAATCCAGCTTCACATGTAGCTTTAACATATCTCAAGATTCGCTTTATCACGACCAATGACAATCGTTGGTGTCAGAGAAACCGATGCATCTGATTAACAAAGAAAAGCAATATCATGTTTTGTTAATGTGAGATACTGCAGAGCACCTACTATACTTCGGTATTGAAAAACCTCAGTATCAGAGAGCTTCTTCCAAAGTTCCTTTGGCAATCTTTCTGAGCTTAACATTGGAGTTGCAACTGGTTTACACATCGCATATTTGTTTTCTTCAACAAATTTGAGATATATTTCCACTATGTCAAGACAATACCTTTCTTGACTTGATTTACCTCTATACCCAAGAAGTAATTTAACTCTCCTGCATCTTTGATTGCGAAGTCCTTAGTTAGTTTCAATAAGCACGAGTAGCATCCGAGGAAGAACTCGCAATGATGATGCCATCTACATATACTAGGACATAGTTGGTAACACTCGGCTTATTGAGCACAAACAATGGAGTGTCTGTCTTCAACGTAACAAACCCGAGCACCTGTAACTTGGTACTTAACTATGAGTACCATGCCCGTGGTGCTTATTTCAGCCCGTATAGAGCTTTCTTTAGTTTGCAAACATAATGTGGGGAATCCTTGTCTTCAAAACCGGGTGGTTGTCTCATGTAAACTTCCTCTTAAAGGTGGCCATGCAAGAAGGCATTGTTCACATCAATTTGATGTAAAGTCCACCCCTGGAAACGACAAAGAACAACACGATACATATTGTTGTCGATTTAACAATAGGATTGAACGTGCCGTAATAGTCGATGCCATGTTGTTGACTGGATCATTTGGCAACCAAACGCGCTTTATACCTGTCCACAGAGCCATCAGATTTGTAATTGGTTTTGAACATCCACTTACAATCAACAAGGTTGTGAGTCGGTTGTCGAGGCACAAGATCCCATGTTGAATTCTTTTGCAAGACTTGAAATTCAGACTCCATCGCTTCACACCACTGTGGTTCGGCTAGTGCTTCGGAGTGAGATGACGATTCAATGAGAAAAGCTTGCTTACGAGAATCATATCTGATCGCGCCGTCTGTGTAGGCCTTAGGAACATGGATGTGATTTCGACGACGTGTCTGCATGGGATGAGTTGATACGGCTGGAGAGGGCACACCAGTAGCAGAAGAAGTGGATTGAGATCCTGAATCTGCATCTGGTTCTAAATCTGCATGAACATCATTAGTAGCAGATGCAATATTGCTCAAGAGATCATTATCTATTGTCGGTTCATGAATAGTGTTTTCAGGAGACAGAATTTCAGTCGTGGGAATATTGAAAACTGGAAGCATGGTATGTGGTGCAATATGAGGGTTGCTAGTATGAGCATTTTCATAAAGATCAAACTGCTGGCTGTTTGCAAAGGGAAACAGA
Organism: Ampelocalamus luodianensis; assembly: GCA_036346255.1. Classification (NCBI taxonomy): domain Eukaryota; kingdom Viridiplantae; phylum Streptophyta; class Magnoliopsida; order Poales; family Poaceae; genus Ampelocalamus; species Ampelocalamus luodianensis. The sequence continues at coordinate 2,155,695 of CM070626.1, forward strand.
GCCTTGTCAAAAATCACATCACACGAGACGTAAATTCTTCTAGTAGACATATCCAGACATTTATATCCTTTGTGACTCGAACTATATCCAACCAAAACACATTATTTGTAATGAAAGTCAAGTTTGCGAGCATTGTAGAGTCTGAGATTTGGCCAATAAACACAGCCAAAAGTGCGAAGGAAAGTGTAGTCAGGAGGTATTTTGAGAAGTCTTTCGAGAGGTGTACAATTTTCAGTCACCTTGCTAGGTAATCGATTGATGAGATAGCAAGCAGCTAGAAAAGCCTCATCCCAAAAAAATAGACTGACATGGAGGATTGAGCAAGAAGTGCTAACCCTGTTTTGATAATGCGATGGTGTTTTCTCTCAATTGCATCGTATTGCTGATGTGTATGAGGACAAGGAAGTTGATGTATAATTCCAATGCTTTGGAAAAATTTATTCCACTTCCTGTACTCTCCTCCTCAATTAGTTTGAACGGTTTGAATTTTAGTGTTAAGCAGTCGTTCAACATGTTGTTGGAAATGTAAAAAGGTACACTCAACATCATATTTGTGTTTTAAGAAATAAACCCAAGTGAATTTACTGAAATCATCAATAAAGTTCACATAATATTTGTATCCTCCAACAAAAGTGCGTACAGGACCCCACTCGTCTGAGTACACAAGTCCAAGGGGAAAAGATGACACACTAACAGAACCTTTATAGGGTAATGGGTGTATCTTCACTTGTTGACAAGTGTCACACACATGAGGTTCTTTATTTGTTGAGCAACCTAGATTATTTGATTGAACGACTGCTTGAACGACAATAGATGAAGGATGTCCCAACCTCCTATGCCATTGATCGCTGGAGATCTGGACCGTGGAGAAGGAGGAGGGCAAATGCTGATGGCTAACATGAAGACGGTAAAGTCCTTCATCACATGGACCGTGAAGGAGCACCTCTTCGTGGCTCGATCCTTGACACAGAAAGAATTCAGGTGAAACTCAAAAAAGACATAATTGTCCGAAGTAAATTTGTGAACAGACAAGAGATGCTTGCTAATCTGAGGCACATTAAGGATACTTCGAATGGACAAAGGGTCTGATCTACCAGCAATAGATGAATGACCAATATGAGAAATATGCAAACTTGTACTATTAGCAACTTGCACTTGATCACCTCTATGGTAGCGCTCCTTGATTGAGAGATGATCCAGATCGTTTGTCAGATGATCAGTTGCATTGGTATCAACATACCAGTTTTGATCAATCTTGTAGGAATTGGTGTTGGCAGCAGCAATGGAATGGACATCTTCTTCATATTGATAGATGTGATCAAAGTGATGGTACCAACGCAATGCATTGTGGCCATATTTGCCACACACTTGGCACGTTGGCTTGTCACCTGACGAGCTTGAGGCATGGCCAAAATCACGACCTCGCCCACGCCCACACTTGTTTCCTCCAGAGAGTCCTCCTCCACGATTTTCATTGTTGTGATACACCACATTGTTTGTAGAAGGCATGACTTGAGGTGCAACCTCATTCGCTCAATCAACACTACCGTGGTCGACCAAATTAGCATAGAGCTCATTCATCCCACCTGCTCAGACGGTAGATATGGACGTGACTAGATATTCATAGTCATGTCCAAGTCCCGTGAGAATGTAGGAGATGATCTCCTCTTCGTGTAAAGGATGTCCAATTGCAGAGAGAGTGTCCGCCAACGCCTTCATCATGTGGAAGTAGTCGGTCACGAGCATCTCTTTCTTCTTCAAAGTTAGCCAATCAAACTCGATTCGCATAGTCCTTCCTCGCGATCGAGAGGCAAACATGGCTCTAGTGCCTCCATACTTCATGGGAGGTGGTGAGAAGAGAACTTAACCTAAGATCTCCTTTGTCGGCAAGGAAAGTAGTTCACTGAGCACTAGTTGATTGTGTTGGTACCAGGTGATGTACGCAGGATTTGTAGCTCGGATGCTTTCTCCATTGGCAGCAATGGTTTGAGATGGCACTGCCTAGAAGCGATCCATCGATGTAGCTGAGCAGGCTTTGGCTTTGAAGGTATGGAGTAATTTGGGCTTTCCAGAGAAGGTGATTGGCATGGCTAAGCTTCACCGTGACAAAGTGGCTAAGGGATGGTGACGCCATGGAGGTGGATGAGGAAGATGCAGAGTAAGTAACAGAGCCGGTCATCATGGAAGATCGTCGGGCTCTGATACCATGTAAAACTCTATGTATTGCCGCAGGAATCCTTCATTGGGTTTCCTTGATATATATATTGATGACATACAACGGTTTTGGTAATCGGAGATTGCATGATCACTTGGACCTAAAGACATGGAAGGAAATCGTATGGTATGAATTACGCGCTACAGGGAAACTGACAATATCTAGTTCCTATCTGTAGTCAGCCGAATCACATTATATCAGGTGAAACTGATTTAGGATCTCAACAGATCTTTTGACATTCCCTATATTTGATTATTTTAGGAGACTTTCTATCTTCTACAATTCTACACCTGATTTTCACGGAATTAGCAACATTAGCCATTTTCAGCATATGTTTACCTTATCAATACTGTAAGCTGACATACTCGATAGAAAAATTTTCTTGTCAACAGATTAATTCATATAGTCTACAAATTTACGTTTGAGAAAACATAGTCCATTGAAAATAGATCACACGTTGGTGCCAACCTCGTGGTAGCTGGCTAGTTGCTCCCAGCCACGTCATGCAGGAGCATTTGTTTTCCTGCTTTGATCTGGCCGTCGTGCTCTCGTGGAGACTAGTATAATGCTGGTTTCTGGCTCCTTGCTGAAAGAAACAAGTTCATCAGTTCGCAGATATGTTGCCAAGGAACATGTGCAGATCGTGGCAAAAATCCTGTTCCCGGCTTTGATGATGATGCATCACCAGAAAGCTGTCTTTAATAGCCTGAGTTTCAATCAGCAACACGTGTTCTTTAGTCTCTCCACAAGTTATTGAGAGTGAAACCATTCAGCTCTAACTGTTTCTGTGAAAAATCCTATATTCCAAATTCTAAAGAAATCACAAAATAGAAAAAAGATATTGGAATATAATTCAAACATGTATTACAAACTGTTAGAGATATATGTATAGTTGTTATTCCCTATTGTTATGAGGGGTTCTTTGCATATTGACCACCTGTACCTTGTGTATATATACTGGCACATTGGCCTCATATGAATACAAGCGCTATTCATAATATGGTATCGAGCGCACCTAGGTTTCGCTGCTTCGCGCCGCCGACTCTAGGGTTTCGTCGCTGCCGCCGCCGACTTCGCCGCCATCGCCGCACCTTCCGCCGCCGGCCCGCCTCGACCGCCCGAGCCTCGCCTCGCTGAAGCTCACCGCCGCCGCCCGCCGACTTCGCGCGCCGCCGCTGCCGCGACTCCCGCCGCCGCCCCGCCATCATGCCACTCCCGCCGCCTCTCGCCGCCGCGCCAGCCGCCGCGCCGCCGCCGGCCGCTGCCGCCACGCCGCGCTGGCCACCGCCGCCCCGCCGCTGCCGCTGCCTCCGCGCTGCCGCTGCCGCGCTAAAGCCGCGCTTCACGCCGCTGCCGCCGCTGCTGCCCACCCGCCGCGCCGCCGCCGCCGCGCCGCTTCGCGCCGCCGCCGCTGCCGCTTTCGCCGCGCTGCCGCCGCTGGCCGCTGCCGCTGCCGCGCCGCCGCCGCTGCCCTAGGGGCCGGCTGCCCGGTCGCCGCTTGCCCTGGGGCTTTGGCGGCTTTCGAGCCGGTTTTGTAAACCGACCAAGAAAAAACGCCGTTTAACCGCCGCGCCGCCCGGCGCCGCCGTTAGACTTCGCCTTTGTCGCCGCGCCGCCCGGGCCGCTATCAATGGGCACCGCTTCTCCTCGCCGCTCGGTGGTCTTTGATGGTGTTAATTACACCGACTTTGTGTCTCACATGCGCATCCACATGCGTGGTCTTCGCCTCGGGCGCCTCTCGCGATGTCACCGCCCGCTTGCCCTATTCCTCCGACGAGCCCACGCTGTTGCATTGCCCCGACACCGATAAGGTCGCCATCGAGGCCGCCGATCGCCGATGATGAGGTCGCTCGCTACCAAGAGGCTCGATCTCTACAAGGATCGCTCGATCACCTACACTCGCGGTACGATGACGACGCCGGCCGCCGCCGTCTTCATCGCCTGTCCATTTCGCTTCTCTCGAGGTTGTGGACTCCTCGGCTTTCCGGATGTGGACTCATCTTCGCCGCCACGAGCCCTCCGTGATGCCCTGCACTCGCCCGTGGTCCGCCAGAGCACTCTCTTCAGCAGGTGATGCTATCGTTGACGCCTTCTACGCCGAGCTCGCTGCTCGCGCGCAATTGACTTCTCCGCATCGCTGGCCGCCGACTCGTCCGCGCCGCCGTTGTACGCGGCCGACCGAGTTTCGCGGGTCACGAAGTTCCTTACTCGCTTCGCCCCGAAGTTCGAGCGCAGGCGCGTCAGCCTACTTGCACGCCACCTCGTGTCACTCTCCCGAGGCTCTTACCGAGATACGCGCAGAGGAGACTCGCTTGAGTAGTGCCGTCCGATGCCACTCCTCCGTGCTCGCCGCCGCCGCTCACATCGCTTCCTCCTCCAAGCTACCACGGTGGTGGTGGCCGCCCTTCGCCTCGAGGTGGCCGCCTCACTGCTCCTACCGCGACAAGGATGGCCACACCGAGTCCTAGCTACAAGAAGAAGCGCATCTTTCACGCCGTTCTTCATCGCACTAGTGCTTCTACGACGACGCGTCGTGATCGACTTCTTCGCAGCCTTCTCTCACCGAGCAGAGATAGCCGACTTCGACGCCGCTTGCCGCCGTGTTCTCCTCGATGTTCTCGCAGGTTCACATCGACTCTTGCACCGAGCAACCACCCCTACACAAACAGTACCTCCCCATGGATTCTTGATTCGAGCATCTTTTCACATGACTCTCGATCCTTCCAATTTGTCTTCTATTACACCTCTTGTTTCTCCCGTTAGTGTTCTTACCGATGGTACATCTCTTTCGTCTCGGTAGAGGAACGCCAAAGAACTCATCCTTTCATGTTTTTTCCGTTGCTCATGTTCCTCGCCTTACCATGCGCCTTCTTTCACGGGCGACATCGACCTTGGTTATCGGGTCATTCTCGACTCGACTTTGTTGTGTTCGGATCGCCACACGGAGCTCGTTGGTTCTCGCCTCGCGCCGTGACTCACGCTGCCTCGGGAGCTTGACTGCTTCATCTTCCTTCACGCCACCACCGCCGCCGCCCGCTTCGCCACTCCGCTTCACCGGCTCTTTCCAAGAAGGGCATCACCGCCTTGGTCATCCGTGTGGATCTCGCTCGTCATCTTTAGTTCGTCGTGGTCTTCGGGTCTGGCCTCAGAGACGTGTCTTTAGATTGTCGCTGTAAGTTAGGTAAACAGATTCGCCTTCCTTATCCTCATAGTGAGTCCGTGTCTCGCGCCTTTTGATCTTGTTCATTCAGATGTTTGGGGTCCGCTCCTTCGCTTTGAAAGGGGTCATCGATATTATATCATTTTATAGATGATTTTCTCGCCATACTTGGATATATTTCATGTCTTCTCGTAGTGAGGTCTTGTCTATCTATAAAAATTTGCCACTATGATTCACACACGCCTCCACTCCTATTCGTGTCTTTCGTGGCCGATTCTCACTGGTGAGTACTCTCTCGTTACTCGCGCAGCCTTCCTTGCCGAAAGTGGAACTCGCCGCTCTTGTCCTCGTGCTCATGCTCGAATGGTGTCGCCGAGCGCAAGCATCGCCACCTTCTTGAGACGGCTCGTGCTCGATGATCGCCGCCTATTCCACCTCACTTTGGGCCGAGGTCGTTTCCATCGCCACCTATCTCGCCAACATTCGCCCTCTCGCTTCTTCGTGAGCGATCCCGTTGAGCGCTCTCGTGGTCTTCTTCCGACTACTCTACCCTTCATCTGCTTGTTGCGCTTGCACGCTCTCTCGCCTCGAGAACGCACCAAACCGACCGCCACCGTTGAGTGTGTCTTTCGGGATACAAGGTCGAGCACAAGGGCTATCGTGCCGGGATCCCGCTGGTCGCCGGATGCGGTTTTCGATGTGACTTTCGACGAGTCTCGCCCATTCTACCCACGCCCCGCCTCTCCTTCGGCTTCCTCGTGGAGTCTCGTCCTTCTTGACCTTCCGGATACACCTATATCTGCTTTTGCCCTTGTCCACCTGTCCCACCGAAGTCTCCACATATTCCCCGTGGCTCTCTCCGCTGTCGCCGCTCGTGTCGCCTTCACGACCGCAGCTCCTCCCACTACGCACCTTCTCCCTTATCTTCTACACTCGCCGACCTCGTATGAGGATCTTCCGCATGAGTCATCTTCTCCCGATGGTCCATCTTCTCTCGATGCTCCATCTTCTCCCCGATGGGTCATCTTCCTCGCTACGCCTTCGCGATCGCCACGATTCGCCCCGCCTGCTTTTGCCTTTGCCGGCGCAGCCTACTCGTGAGCCTGCTCCCACCGGATGTCATACTCATCCCGAGTGGCGCTTGCCATGGCCGAGGAGATTGCTGCCTCGAGCGCATCGGGTACTTGGGATCTTGTTCCTTTTCCATCTCATTCTCATCCCATCACCCGTAAGTGGGTCTATAAGATTAAGACTCGCTCGATGGCTCTCTTGAGCGCTATAAGGCGCGCCTTGTTGCTCGTGATTTCCAGCAGCAGAGCATGGTGTTGACTACGACGAGACTTTTGCTCCCGTGGCCCACATGACCATCTGCTCGCGACTCTTCTTTCGGTGGCGCCTGCTCGCCATCGTCTGCTTTCACCTTGATATCAAGAATGCCTTTCTTAATGGCGAAGGCGTGAGGAGGTCTACATGCATCCGCCACCGGGTATTCTCGCCTCGAGGGCATGGTCCGTCGCTTCGCCGCCTCTCTATGGCCTTAAGCAAGCCCCTCGTGCTTGGTTTGAGCGCTTCTCCTCCGTGGTCATCGCCGGTTTTTCACCTAGTGATCATGATCCGCGCTCTTTGTCCACACTTCGCCTCGTGGTCTGACTCTTCTTCTCCCGTATGTTGATGATATGATCATTACGGAGATGATTCGAGTACATTGTCTTTGTTAAGGCTCGCCTTAGTGAGCGCCTTATGTCGGATCTTGGTCCTCTTCGGTATTTCCTTGGGATTGAAGTTACTTCCACCTGGATGGTTTCTTTATGTCCCAAGAGAAATATATTCAGATCTTCTTGATCGCGCTTCTCTCATCGACAACAGATCGTTGAGACTCCCATGGAGCTCAATGTTCACCTCCGACTGATGGCGAGCCTCTTTCTCGATCCGACTCGCTATCGTCATCTTGTTGGGAGTCTTGTCTACCTTGTTGTTACTCGTCCGGATATTACTTATCCGGCTCATATTCGAGTCGCTTTGTTTCAGCTCCCACTCAGTCCACTACACCACCTTCTTCGAGTTCTCGATACCTTCGCTGGACTATCTCTCGCCGCTTTTCTTTCCACGCCCACCTGCTATGCCTTCAGCTTATTCGATGCTACTTGGGCGATCCTCCGATCGCGGCCTATCTCTCGCATCGTGTTTTTCTTGGTGGTTCTCTTATTGCCGGAAGACGAAGAAACAGATCGCAGTTGTCCCGCTCGAGTGCAGAGGTCGAAAGGCGAGCTATGGCTCTCTTGACAATGGAGATTACTTGGCTACGGTGGTTACTTGAGGATTTTGGTGTTTCGCACACTACACCAACCCTCTCTTGTCGACAAAGACAAAGTATCAAGATTGCTCGTGATCCCGTGAAGCATGAGCTCACCAAGCATATTGGTGTTGATGCTTCTTTCACGAGGACTTCGCGCATGATCAGTGATTACTCTTCAAGATGTGCCTTGGACCTTCAGATAGCAGATTTCTTCACGAAGGCCCTGACTGAGCACAAAGACAGCTTCTACCTCTCCAAACTCAGTGTTGTTGATCCACCATGAGTTTGAGGGGGTGTTAGAGATATATGTATAGTTGTTATTCCCATTGTTATGAGGGTTCTTTGCATATTGACCAATTGCACTTGTGTATATATATCTGCCCATTGGCCTCATATGAATACAAGCGCTATTCATAATACAAACAACATAAAAATAACCTCTCTGGCAAGTGAAACAAGTGTTTCTGAGGTTCCGACTTGATGAAGGTGCCAATAAAGTATTGGCAATTAGCAGAACTTTAGAACAAAGTATTTCCAAAGCCGGTAGGCTTCGAGAAGGAATTTGCTTGAGAATGATCCAGAACTATCAAGTACTCATGTTTACATTTTATTTTGGCAATATTTGAGTTGATCATACAAAGCTGAAAGAAAGCAATTTGATGAGAGTCACTGCACAAGCCTTTACAAGTCAATTCGGAAAAAGTGAAACAATGCTACCTGTACAAGAAAATACAAACGGTGTTCTATGACTATAAACAGAAAAGGTGATTGGCCTTCATTTCGTGATTGAATTCGAAAATGAAGAACCAAGATTCCTGATTGTGAAAATTAATCCTTGCCTTGTACTACTTAACTTGAAGAGCCCCAACATGTGATGAATACTCTACTAAGCTCAGCGGAACGACCATTGTATCTCCTCCAGAGTTCTTCCCTTTGTCTCTGGCACCCAAATGACAACAAACACGAGAGTGAAAGCACTCACAATCATGTAGAACACAAAAGTCCCTGTTGAAATTGGTAAAAAAAATGTAACTTGCATCAGCTTTGATGGTTCTGGATCCTAATCTAGGCAAGAGAGGAGTACAAAAGTATGGACCTCCAGCACTCCAGCTGAGCAACAAATTTGCTGTCATTGTTATTCCCCAGGATGTAAGCATGTTGGCAAGTGTTGCGAAGCTTCCCGCAAGACTCTTGATGCTAACCGGGAGGATCTGAAAACATTCAAAGTTGGAACTGAAGTATTCAGTGTACTTATTTATGCCTGAATTGTGAAGCTCAGATGCTCCAAAATGTGTTAGTCGCTGGATTCTTGCTTCTGGTGATAGCAAGATCCTTACTCTCATGGAGAGGATGACATTTGGAGATGGGGCAAATTTTTCTGAGTTTATTTCTCACACAATGCCATACCAACCTGAGCGGTTGGGGATACATATTTATAGGTTGCTAATCAGCCAAGCATATGCCAAGATGCTAATCTAAGATGCTAACAACCTGTCCTAGATGCTGTCCTCTAAGATGCTAACAACCTGTCCTAGATGCTGTCCTCTAAGATGCTAAGATGCTAGTCAAAAGCTAGATGTCCTAGATGCTAGTCAAAAGCTAGATGTCCTAGATGCTGTCCTAAAGCTAACAAAGAAAATAGTACAGAGACTTATTCATCATTCTCCCCCTAAGTCTTGTGCGTCGTCTTGTGGGAAAGTTGAACCATCCCGATCCTGGAGCAGAGCTCGAGGAATTTGACCCTCCCAAGAGGCTTGGTGAGCAGGTCCGCAAGCTGATCCGTGGTGTTGATGTAGCTCGCCTTGATGCTGCCTTCATCCAAACAGCCTCGGATGAAGTGGTACTTCACCCGGATGTGCTTGCTCTGTTCATGGAAAACGAGGTTCTTTGCCAGAGCCAAAGCGGACTTGCTGTCCACCCTGAGCGCCACCGCTTCAGTGTCTCTGCCGAGGAGATCACCGCGCCGAGCGAGCCGAGCGCTGAGTCGGCGGTGAAAGCCGGTATGTACTGCCTCACACCGACAGGCCACCACCGCCGCTGATCGATCGCCAACTAACGAGGCACTTGCCGAGGAAGAAGAGAATCCCGCTTGTGCTCTTGCTGGTGTCGATGTCGCCGCGTGGTCGCCGCCGCCGCATTCGATGAAGCGCGCGCGCCGACACCTCGTAGTGCAAGCCGTAGTCGGAGGTGCCCGCAACGTAGCGGAGGATCCTCTTCACGCCCGCCGATGCTCGTCGTTGGTCGCCGCATGAACCGATCGACGAGCCGACGGCGAACGCCAACCGGACGCTGTGGACGAGGTAGCGAAGATCGCCCACGATGCGTCGCAGATTACGTCGCGCCCACCTCCTCTCGCCAGGTTGCCGCGCTCGCCGCCTTCCTCCAGGAGTGTGGGTTGGGTTGCGGCCGGTGAGCCCGCCCAACTCGACGGCGGCGCTGGCGAGGCGGTCCGCGAAGGAGATACCGAGTTGTCCCGTGGACCTCGATCCCGTGTAGAAGGAGAGGAGCCCCAAGTCGCTCATCCGAAGGCGGTCTTCATCTCCGCCTTGAACGCCGACCGGCCTCCTTGGAGCGGTGATCACCAAGTCATCGACGAGACGCCACCGCCAGGCGTTGCCGCCTTGCCCCGCCGGTAGACCGCACTTGCCTGGTGCGCTTATGCCGAACCCCATTTGCTTGAGGGTGGAGTCCGCCTAGCATTCCAGCTCGTGGTGCTCGCCGCAAGCCGTAGAGGGCCTTGCGCAGCGGAGAACCTGCCCTCCTTGCCGGGATGACGAATCCCGCGGCCGACGACGAGACCTCCTCCTTCAAGTCGCCGCCGAGGAAGGCGGACTTGAGGTCCATGTGATGGACGCGCCAACCCTCCCGGGCCGCAAGTGCGAGGAGAAGACGAACGAACTCCATGCGCGCGACGGTGCGAACGCGTCGCCGGTCGACTCTCCCGCCGCACGGCCTCGTGCCACCAAGCGAGCCTTGTGCTTGACGATGGCGCCGCCATCCCGCTTCGCCTTGAACACCCACTTAAGGGTGATCGCGCGTGACCGGCAGAAGATCCGCCACCCCACGCTCGTTCCGCCGACGGCGCCCATCTCCCGCTTATCGCGACATGCCACGCCGCTGCCTCTCCGCCTCGGCCGGCGAGCGGGCTCGCCGCCGCCGCGACGCCAAGCGCAGCCCGCCAAGTCGCGGCCGCGCTACCCGTGGATGGCAGCCGCCGAGGATGTTGTCCATGGTACGAGAAGCGCAGAGGCTCGCGTCGTGGTAGGCGCCGACGCGGTCTCGCCGTGGGACGAGTAGCGAACTCCACCGCGCGCCGCTCGCCGGGACCGGCCGTGGGGCCGATTCGGTGGTGCCGCGGCGGTGAGAGCGCGGAGTGGCGGTGGTGAAGAATGGGGCGAGCCGTGCCGAAGTGGTGGAGCACTCGCCGAGCGGTGGCGAGCAAGGTGTCGAGGTGGACGAGCTCGTGAAGACGAGCCGCTAGCTTCCCGCTTCTCGGTGGACGAGTCGACAACGAAATCCCCGAGTCGGAGTCGAACCGCCGCCCACCACCTTGTCCACGCCCGCCTTCGCCGAACACAACGCCACGCGAGATGTGGACGCTACTGCTGTGACAGGTCGAGGATGCGTAGGCCTTCGAACCCTCCGCGAGCCGGCGAACACTCGAGTGCTCTCGCCGCCGAGCTTGCCGATGTGGCCAAGCTCCTGGCGAACGCGAGGAGCCAAGACCCGCAAGTGGAGACCGCCGGCTTGCGCCATGCCAAGCCTCGTGACGGCGCCCCGCCGCCGAGCGCCTGGTAGGCGAGCGTTGAGGATGTAGACGGCCGCCACCACCGCTTCTCCCGTAAGACACCGCATCCCCTCTCGCTGAGGAGGGCCCGAGCCATCCCCACAACCGCTCGTTGCGCTGGCCGACGACGCCGCTCGCTGCGGGCTGACGGCGCGGAGTAGTGGCGCCAATGCCCTCATCGCGCAGACGACGCGACCACCGCCGTGAATTCGCCGCCGTTGTTCGTGGCGCAAAGACGCGCAGCTTGCGCCGCACTCGCCTCCGCAGCAGCTGCGTGGCGCTCGATGGCGCCCGCAGCCTCTCCTTGTCGCCGAGGACCATCACCCACATGTAGCGGAGAGGTCGCCGACGCAGCGCAGGAAGTAGCGTCGCCTCCGGTGTGGCCGTGTCATCGGGCCACACAAGTCCCCGCACACGAGCTCGAGCCTCTCCTGGCTCTAAACTCGCCGCCGGGGAAAGGAGTCGCCGCTTCGTCAACACGCAGACGCCGCAGAATCGCTCCACATGATCAAGGCACGCGCACTCGCACCATCTCCGTGGCACCGAGCCGCCGGGCCTCGGCGAAGGTGCCCAAAGCGCCGGCCATCGCACGCTCGCCGTCCCGACGAGCGCGAGACAGAGAGGCCGTGCCACCGCACGTGAAGGATGTAGAGTCGGTTTGCGCCCGTTACCTTGACAAGAAGGCGCGCGAAGATCCCAAATCCACAAGATCCGTGCTCGATCTCGACACGCGAGCCGTTCTCATCCACCGTCCCAAGCCGATGATGGAGTTACGCAGATCGGGATGGTAGACGCCGGTGAGCACTCGTGCTCACCGTGACACGGTGGTGAAGATGACGGAGCCGACGCCTTGATTTCCACGCCGAGGCGCCCCAAACTTGACGGATCCTGACGCTAGAGTCGAGCTCGAGAAGAACTCCCGCCGCCGGTCATGTGGTGGGTGGCGCCGTGTCGAGGCACCACCCGCCGGTCTTGTCGCTGTCGGAATCGCCGCCGAGGAGGGCGGTGCTTTGGCTCGCCAAGGTGGAGGAGAGCCGCCGCGGCCGGTGCTGGCCGAGGTAGTTTGATGCTCGCATGAGCAATGAACAGAGCCGGCCGCTCCTCCTCCGCCGCGCGACGTGGCCTGGCCGCGCCGTGGTCGCCGACAATCCTTGGCCCAATGACCAAGCTTGCCGCAGCATTGTGGCAAGAGTCGCTCGCGCCGCTTTTGCTTGCAGCCGCGCCGCCTGGCGCCCACGGTCATTACTCTCGACGCCTCGCGCCGCTCGAAGCGCTCGCGCTGCTTGCCGCTGCCACGCCGCGCCGTCATGGAAGAAGGCTCTTCTTCCTGTCACCTTGGCCGGCACCATCGCTCCCGAGCGAGGAGGAGCTTCCGCCAATGGTGACGGGTCCCGAGAGATCGTGGGTCATCATCGCCGACGACCTTGAGGCGACCTATCGCCTCCTCGATCGACATCGTGGAGAGGTCCAGCAGAGACCGGATCGAGCGAGCCATCCGCTTGTACTTCTCGGGGACGCAAAGAAAAGAGCTTCGACGCTCTCTCTCGCCGTAGGTGTCGCCGCCGAATCGTACCATCTTCGCAGCAGAGTGTTGAGACGGAGAGCAAAGTCATCGACGTCCTCACCGCTTGAAGGCCGTGTTCTCCCACTCGCGCGGCGCTCGCAGCAGTGGACTTGCGCGCGGCCGCCGAGCGCGTGCCGCAGCCGATAGCGCCCAAGCCTCTTTGGCACCGCTTGTTGGTAAGCAAGAAGCGCATCTCGGCGGATCGCGGCGATGAGAGCATCCAGCCGCCCGCCGATCGTCGTAGTCGACGCCGCCGCACGGACCGCATCCCACATATGCCGCACTGAGCTTTACCTCATCACGCAGCCCACTCGACGTAGTTGGTCTTGGTGAGGGTAGGCCACCGCCGCCGGGCCGACGCCCGACGACACACGGTACTCGTGGTGACCACGGCATCGAACCGGGAGAGAGCCGCGTCGCCTGCGGAAGGCCGCGCGCGCTCGACCTCCGCACGCCGCCGCGGCGTGTTTCCTCCAGAGCACCGCCGCGCGCCCGCGGCCGCCATCGCGCGCCGCCGCTTCTCCTCTCAGCCGCCTCAAGGTCCGCTGGCGCTGCCATCGCAGAGATGGAGCCGCTGTTGCCGCGGCGCAGAACCTCGACCTCCGCCTGCTGCCGCACGCTGCCGCCGCCGCCGCCGCTTCCACCTCCGCTCTTGCTGCCCGGCCCGCCGCCGCCGCGCCGACGCTTCTTTCCGCCGGCTGCAGCTGTCTCGCCGCTGCCGCAGCGTTGCCGCTGGGCGAAGCTCGGCCGTCACGACGCCGCGTGCTCGAGGCGCACCGAAGGCCGAGATCGCCTCGCGGACATGGCGCGCATCGGGGTGTTGCGTGAGAGAGGGTCGCCGACGAGCCGCCGCCGCCTCCGAGAGGAGTGAGCGTGGATCGCCAGAGCCTGCCGCACGGCCGGGCCGCCGCGAGGCCGAGAAGGAGATGAGCGGAGATGCTCAGCACAGGATAGTATAGCTCTGATACCACTTGTTAGTCGCTGGATTCTTGCTTCTGGTGATAGCAAGATCCTTACTCTCATGGAGAGGATGACACTTGGAGATGGGGCAAATTTTTCTGAGTTTATTTCTCACACAATGCCATACCAACCTGAGGGGTTGGGGATACATATTTATAGGCTGCTAATCAGCCAAGCATATGCCAAGATGCTAGTCTAAGATGCTAACAACCTGTCCTAGATGCTGTCCTCTAAGATGCTAAGATGCTAGTCAAAAGCTAGATGTCCTAGATGCTAGTCAAAAGCTAGATGTCCTAGATGCTGTCCTAAAGCTAACAAAGACCATAGTACAGAGACTTATTCATCAAAATGAAGGTTATGTGAATACTGTTAAATGATATGCCAACATCATCTTATGAGCTATGAGGCAAAATACTATACCTCAGACATTATGATCCATGGAATGGCACCCATACCGAAGGAGAAGGCAATGATATAAGCCTGAAGGAAGTGTATGAGTAAAGATTTTTGGCACAAATTCCATATATGTGATGCAAGAAATGATCTAACTGACAGACATACCACAAGAGCAACCAAGGAGACCATACTTAAGATGTAGTACGAGTGAGAATCATGTGAAATATTATCCTGAAACAAATAATCGCCATAAAAATACGAGAATATTGAGTGGATTGCGACAAGAGACCCTATGATAATGTTGCCGATCAACATCTTCATAATCCATGTAGTAGACTATTGCAGAGAGTGCAGTAGATGAATTTTTTTAAAAAATCAGAATCTTAAGCTAAAGAGAACTGAATGTACCTTGAGAAAAAATGCAACAGCAACTGCAAGAAGGCTTAGTGTCATCCCAGCAGTAGAGATCTGTATTTTGAATTGAGGACTATATTATAGTTACAGACAACTTACAAACTAATGGTTTCACAGAGAACAGGAAGTTACCATAAGGAGGATCCGTCGGCCAGCTCTATCTAGTAACCAGGTTGTAACTCCAGTGGCAAGAACCTGATGTAATGAGGTCAGCAACTCACCATAAATTACGAAGAGATTAGATCAGATCTTCCAAGTTACATACCTGAATAGCTCCAAGTGCACATGTGGCCAAGTTGCTGTTTGTGAACCCTGAAGGACTTTGCATGTTAAATTGACAAGCCAAAATTGACTATAATATCACTATCGTACATAAAGACAGAGGAAACTACTAATTCTTAGGACCTACCAGAGATCCTAGCGAAGATGGATAATTTTACAATAGACAATGAAATAGCATCTTCCATTGAGACAGGATAATGAAAAACCATGTCATGAATTTATTTATTCTACTGTCTTTCCTGAAGCTAGTGTAGTGCTGAACTAACAAGAAGGACAGTTCCTTCCACTTTTAGTGGTTTTAAATCTGCTGCAAGTCTTCAGCATTCCTGTGTCTGGAAGAAATGTTTGCCAAAGGGACACTTCACACTTGTCACGTTGGTTATCTAGCAAACCTACCATTCCAGTTTAATTTGGCAAGCTAACCAATACGTCATGCCTAAAACCTACTTTTCCTAACTAATAGAAAAACTACTAAAAAATATTGCACAACTTACCTGCAGCTCTGAAGATTCTACTTGCATAGAACAATATTCCGTTTATTCCACTTAGGTTTTGAAGTACAAGAAGGCCAATTCCGATCTGCCAATATGTAGCATAATTACCTTCACAAAATCTAATTACTAATTTTGGTATGAAATGAACCGAAAAAGGTAAGGAAGTTACTATTAATGGAGTACGGTATTTCTTTTGTGTTAACTCTTGAAAACGGATTGTGGTCCTTTTGCTTGCTGATGCTACAGCTCTCTGCAAAACAGGGACCAAAACTAAAGTTGATGCTGTTACTTCCAGAAGAATGAGATACATATATACGTGTCCAGTGTTATAGTAAATCATACTAAGCTGAAAATAGTTCAGAGAGATTTGCAGTCAGTGAGTCAAGAAGAATAAAAGCAAGTGCTTGCCTTTATATCATTGACTTCCATTGTGATGTCAGTCTCGAATCCCCTCAAAACTTGTAGAGAAGTCTCGAAATCATCCATCATGTTCATCTTTGCCTAGAGACATGCGTGAAAAATGGTCGTTACAGATTTCAGAGTGGCAACACTTCATATCTAACTAGTGGATATACATACCAGCCATCTTGGAGATTCTGGAATGAAGAATAGACCAGGTATCAACAAAGTACAGGGCAATGTTCCTACAAAAATGGCATCCCAGAGAATTGAATCAGAAACAGACTGGGGCCTAGACAACTAGACACATAGAATACACAGTCCAAACGGTACTAGCAAAGTCTATATTATTTATTTGCCGACATAATGTTTGCTGTTACTGATCTTTTGAACTGAAATATCAGAAATTAACTGTAAACTAGCAGCAGTAACAACAAAATTCAGCAATACACAACCTTTAAAAAAATCAGTAATACATCAGGTATTTAGTTGCATTACCTATCACTGCAAGCAACCTCCAAGGAACAAACATGCCTAGCAAATAGGCCAAGAAGATACCCATGGTGACGGACAACTATGCAACGAACAATTGCACAATGAGTCCAATATAAACAAGCCATGTATTTGTCTCACAAAAGATAAGATTCTTGTGAAGATAAGCACACCTGGTTCACGGAACCAAGCGCTCCTCGTGTGTTCTGAGGAGAAATCTCTGCTATGTACACTGGTACCTGGTACCACATAATTCACACATCAAATGTTAGCCATGTAAGTACTAACTAGTCCAAGGTTCTTTCGCAAAAATCGATTAGTGATGGACAACTTTGCTTTCAATAAATTGACATATCAGTTTACCTTTTTCTGAACATTTTACAGCCAGACAAGTACATAGTATAGAAGTTTCCTCAAAGCATAAAGGCATAAACATTCTATGCACAAAATAAAGCCATAGTATAGAAGTTTTCTTATACAAACCGTATAAGATATGACACCAACACCAAATCCTTCAAGCAACCGTCCCATATACAGAAATGACGAGTCCTGTAAAGCAAACATAGACATGCATGAAGCTTACATTGTCAGAAGGAGCAAAGGGTGAAAATTAAGCTTAGGAAACATGCGGTTCATGTCATACTTTTGCGAAGGAGATGGCAAGCCAACCGATGATGTTAGGAACCGCAGCAATCATCAATGACTGGAAATTCAATTAGCAAGCCCATCAGAGTAAAAGAGCAGAGCTTTGGCATAGTTAACTATTGACCTGTTGCAAAAATATGAACGAAAGGCTGAACTTTGGCACCAAATGCTTCCTAAACATTTTCTGCCATACCAACTCCTTTGATTGTCATATCAATGGCAAACACAACTAAACAACTCAAGAACTTCGAAATTAAGGTCAACCCCCAATACCATAGCTAACTGTACCAGCAATTCCAGAGTCCATAATTTCACAATCATCGATTTACAGGAAATGATCAATATTTAGAATTCCACCCACTTTAGTCAACATGTTATTCCTATCACCGAAAAGAATGCATTTTTATCGGTTACTCCCAGCACAGCTGAGATGCTGAGCGCTCGCGATTGCCCACGATCGAGATACAGACTGGTCGTCCGACGAAAGAACAGCTAATAACATCAGCATGAGTACCAAAAGAAGCAAATTTCTCACCCCTTTGCGGCCAATGTACTCGGCCATCTGCCCGCTGGCGATCGCCCCGACCATAGCGCCGACGTTGGACAGCGAGCCGAACGCCGAGAACTGCAACGCGCAGTTAACATTTTACGATAAGAAACGGAAAAGCCAAGAGGAAGCAAGCATAGAGGTTACAGCTGGGACGGACCTCGGAGATGGAGAGGTTGAGGTCTCGGGTGATGGCGTCCTGAGTTGGGGAGGAGAAGCCGCTGGTGAAGCCGAACTGGATGGGGCCGAGCGCGACGATGAGCGTGCATAGGAAAGCGGATACGTGGGACTCGCGCATGACGGCCATGGAGGAGGAGCCGGCGGCGAGGCTGGACTGCCGCGACCCCATCCTGTACCAGCTCCCCGTGCTCAGCAGCAGAGGCTTCCGCGAGCCGCCGTCGTGGTCGCTGCCGCTCTCTTCGCCGATGCCCCCTCCTCTGTTTCCGCTGCCGCTGTTCATCGCGCTGCTCGCCTAGCTCTCACCGCCTCGCCGCAAGATTGGAGAAGAGGAGAAGAGAGGGAAGGAAAGGAGGAAGAGGAGACTTTTTTCGGGTGCAGTGGAGACTGGGGAGAGCGATGGACTTGGCTGGTTGGTTGGGTCCACCAGTCAGACAGACATTCAGAGGAGTTTGGTCTGAAATGGAAAACAGGGTCGCTTATTCGTCGTCCTAAACTGACCTAAATGTGCATTTGGTTGTATATCAGTCTGTTTCCGAGGCCTATTAGCTAGTTTTGTCGAATATTATTTATTTATGTATAAAGTAAGACATCATTCTCCTGTATAAAAGGGCGCGGAGGCCCTCATTGTACACACAAATTCATGAATAAAAAGATCAATAAAGATATAAGATTGAGATTACATCCATGTATTCTTGTTTATTGTTTTTTATTTGTGAGATGGGAGTTTCGTTCATCGGCAATGAGACCTCAATTATACAACATATTTTGCCATTTAGGGACTTTTAATTACCCTTTTTTAGTACAGAGAGGACACACCCCCACTCGCTATTTGCAGAGATTGACAAGGCGTAATCCTGTCACTTACTAGTATGTTTCAAACCAAGTAATAATATGGTGAAACATGGATAAATAAACATGTAGCATAACCTTAAAAAATGGATGATGAACATTTATACAAAGCGCCTATTCTGATCACACATACGAGGAACCCGTAGACATGAAATGAAACCCCATGCCGAGAAAATAATATATGAGATTGTCTATTCAGTAAGGTGATTAAAATTTTATTAAGTATAAGTCACATATTTTATCTATTCGATCAATATCCAATCATATGACACATCAATCTCTATACAAATCCAATAGTCACAATAATTGACTTAAACTTTAAAAAATTTCAGACGACTTACAAATAGCAAATCCGATAAGACCAAATGACTATATGCTCTCAGGTTATGCAAGCTGCTCAGTGAAACGTTCACCTTTGACACCCATAACGTTTGGAGCAAAGGGTTCAAGTCGAAATTGCACTGTTTTAGAAGTTTTGTGAGCTTCCTATAAATAAATTATAAAATGGAGAAAGTTTAAGATGCAGTACAAAACTTCAAAACAAACGGGGAAGTTTTGTAATTTCGGATGGAAAAAGAACGTTTGTGGTAAATGGTAAGCCGTATTATGCTGGTCAAGTCATCCCAAAGATCATCTGCACTTCCACGGATCTGGATCATCTGCAGCAAAAGCAGAGCACACTGCAAAACAATGCTCTTTCGTAGCCGTAGCAAGCAATGAGGTAACAGGCGAGAAAATACTCTAGCAGATTTATCTGTAAAAACCACTATAGTAGCTCATGTAGCAATTGATTTTGTCCTTCGCTTTCGATCGGATGGTAAATATCACTCATAATTCCTATACACTATAGTATCTTTGTACTGATAGCTGTCCTGAAGAGGATCCTCTCCCACTACCACATCCTTAGAATCCACATCCTTAGAATTTGGATCGATCGGTCAGTCCTCGTATGAAGACGGTACCCATCGCAAGCGGCAAAATTTTTCCAGGGGAAAGCCCGGCCCACGTTGCTACAAGGCCTAGCCCAAAGCTTCGCGTCCTGTTGTCCGGCCCGATTTCTTCATGGGCCTCAAAGACCAAGACCAACCCATCTATACACCTAACTGGTTCCCTCCACGGTCAACTCCGTCGCCAACTACTCACTGACACTGCCATGGCCAAGACCAGATCGGCGGCGACGCCCCGCCCTCCGCCGCCGCGGCTACCTCGACCGCTAAGATCTCCTTCCGCCCCGCAAAATCGTCAAGAAACCACCAGCCAAACCTCTCACCGCGGCCACGGTACCATCACCGGCGCCGCCTGTGCTGCCCGCCCTGTCCTCTCCGGGCGAGCTCGCGGCCGCGCTCCGCCATCTCCACGCCGCCGACCCGCTCCTCTCCGCCGTCATCGCCTCCACCGACGCCCCGACCTTCACCTCCTCCCCTCCCTCCCCGCCTTCCACTCCCTCGCGCGCTCCATCCTCTACCAGCAGCTCGCCCTCCGCCGCCGCCGCCATCTACGCGCGCTTCCTCGCCCTCCTCCCTCCGCCGCAGCTGACGACTACGCTGTGACTCCCGCTGCGGTACTCTCCCTCGCCGCCGCCGACCTCCGCACCATCGGCGTATCCGCCCGCAAGGCCTCCTACCTCCACGACCTCGCCGCCAGGTTCGCAGCCGGGGACCTCTCCGAATCCGCCGTCGCCGCGATGGACGAGGCCGCTCTCCTCGCCGAGCTCACCAGGGTGAAGGGCGTCGGCGAGTGGACGGTCAACATGTTCATGATCTTCTCGCTGCACCGCCCCGACGTGCTGCCGTCCGGCGACCTCGGCGTGCGCAAGGGCGTGCAGGAGCTGTACAAGCTGAGGGCGCTGCCCAATCCGGAGGAGATGGCGGCATTGTGCGAGCGGTGGCGGCCGTACAGGTCGGTCGGCGCGTGGTACATGTGGCGCCTCATGGAGAGCAAGGGCGCCGCAGCCAAGAAAGCAAAAGGCAACGCGAGCTCGTAGCTAGGTATGTATCATGTTCTATGTGATGGTAGCGTGTATTTGTTGTCCCCAAGCTGTTAAATTTAGATGACAATGTGGCAGATGCTGCGCTGATTAGTGAAATGTTCTTTGTGCACACTGCAGTGTACGGTCCTTGCAAAGTTGCAACTGGAATTCTGAATATGTTCAGATTCAGATGATATTATGGTTGCATGATTGTACTTGTCTTAGATATGTACGTTGTTGTGGAACATAGCTTAAGTTCATCCTGTCCTGGTGCTTGTGGAGAAGAGGGAAAGTTTTGTGGTTGGAAATGCTGTGATATCCCCGTCTCAGGGAGGAGGAAATGTGGAGCAGTTTAAATAATGCCTTACATAGGGTAGAACTTAATGAAGAGCAGGACACGGTGGTGTGGTGTTTAGATAAATCTGGACAGTTTCCTGTTAAGTCTCTTTAAGGTGTGTTTGTTTAGTGGGATATGGTTGAATGGTATGGATAGGATCGTCCTGGATGGGATCGTTTAAGCAGTCTGTTTGGTTGGTGGAATGGAGTGGTACGAGATTGTGTTTGATTGGTTGTATGAGATGATACCTAAATTTTTCTAATCCCCTAACTCTAATCACCTTTCACCTAATCTTCTATATTTCTCTCTCCCTTTTCACCTAATCCTCCGGGCTATCTTTCTTTCCCATCCTTACTTCTTCCTCCTTCCATTTCATTCCTCTCTCTCCCCCCATTTCTTGTAGGGGAAATTGGCTACAGGGCACTGCAGATTGGCCACTTTTGTCAATAGACATCCAAAAATCGTGGCTATGCCAAAACACACTACAAAAACATATAATTTTGCCACAGGACACTAGCCCCATATTTTATCATTTCCGAGTGATTAGGAGAGAGAAACGTTGTAAAATGTCAAAAATGCATCGCTTGGTTTGGTGATTGCGCTCGAGCTCTCGGGTGATTGCGGCTCGAGCCGCCACCGCGGCGAGGAGGCTCGGTGGCGGCCATCAAGGACCAAAACGGGATGCTCACGGCGAAGCGGAGCTGCTGGTGGCGGTGGCGGTGGCGCGGCTGGCGGCTCACCGGAGCGGCGGCGCGGCGAGGGAAAGGCGGCGACAACAGCACGGTTACGGCGGAATAGGAGCTCCGGCGGTGCATTGAACCGGGGAAGGTGAGCACAAGACGGAGCTTGAGGAGGCAAACTTACAGGGACAAGAATGGGGACCAAGGAGGGACAGTGGCCGGAGAATTGTGGTGGAGAAGGAAGTAGCCGGAGGCGGAGAAGAACGTGAAATGCGGGCACTGCGGTGGACCAAAACCAAATCGGTTTTAGGGGACGAGCTCCTTGGCGTCGGGGGCGCGTGGTGACGTGTTCGACGCGGCGAGGTGGTGGTGGGCAACAGTTGCACGGGGCGGGCCGAGGCCCAGGGGAAGAGCACGGCCGTTCGGCCGCACAAGCCGCCGCACGCCACCTCGTCTCCCCGCTGCTCCGACGAGTTCCGCCGCCGACCGACAGCGTCACGCCGCGCCACACGACTCGGCGAGCAAAAGCCCCCAAGAAATTGGGAGTTTCCTCCATCGGAGCACACCGCACGGTCATATTCACCGTTTCCGGCCGTTTCCGCCGCCGGCGCCTCCGTGCCCTATCCAGTGAGCCCCTACCCAATTAAACCCGACGGGAGCACCTCCACGCCTCCCCTAACCCTCCTCCGTCATCCATTCAAGCTCTCCCTGTCCTCAACCTCGCCGCCACGGCGCCCTCACCGTGCCGCTGCTGGGCTTGCGTCGCCAGGCCATCCTGGCCCTCCTTCGTCGCCGGCGACCACGCCAGTAGGTTCCCCACACCCCGCCGAAGCCCATGCGCACGCTAACTCCTCTCCTCCCACACACAAGCGCCACCGCCTCTTATCTCCTCCACGGCCGGCCGCCTAGCTCCGCCGCACGGCCGCCACCGCCCCTTTTGAGTTGCGCCTCCATCGTCCTTGGGCTCGCCATATCTAAGCTATTCCATTTTGACTAATCTCGGCCGCCGCCATCGCTCCCTCCGCCGGCGCCACTCACGGCACCCGAGCCAACGAGGAGGAGGAGCTGCGCAGGATTGAAGAAGATGGAGGGTAAAACGGACTTCTCACTACCTTTCTCTCTCCTCTTCCAGCCGAAAATAATATAATAATCAGCTTAGTGTCCTGTGGCAAAATTACATATTTTTGTAGTGTGTTTTGGCATAGCCACGGTTTTTGGATGTCCATTGGCAAAAGTGACCAATCTGCAATGCCCTGTAGCCAATTTTCCCTTTCTTGTACTGGAGCTTTGCTCCCTGGTCGCATGAAACCCATGGTGCCGTCTCCTCCTAGCGCCGCCCACCGGCTCGGCTCTTGTTGTCGCTGTCGCCGCCTGGCGCGACCCGCGCGTGCCCCTTCCTAGCTCGCCCAGTTGGGCCGACGCGGCTCGACCTTTGTCGCCACGCCTCTCGGCGCTCGAGGCCCGGCCACCGCGCGCCTCGGCCGGGCCCCACCGGTGCCGCCTCGCCGCCGCTACCACTCGCCGCCTCGTTGCCGCCGCTGTTGCGCGTTCTCCGTGGCCTCCGACTTCTCTCGGCCCAGCACGCCTCGCGCTTGCTCCTCCCTCGGTGGTGGCGCCTTTTGGTGGCACAGGAGACGAGCTGAGCGGGGCAGCGAACGCAGCGCGAGCGGACCGCGTGGTTCCACTGATTTCGTCGCCGGCTCACTCCAACCCCGCCGATCCCGTCGCCTGGGACGCCGTGTCGGGCTGTCGGTGCTGCCGGGGTTCACGGTGTCGACGAAGGCATGCTAGTAGTACCAGGCGGCGGGGAGGGCGTTGTTGCCGGGGCTGTGGGAGGAGATCCTCGAGAGCCTACGGTGGGTCGAGGAGTACATGGGCACATGCCTCGACGACTCCGCGCGACCACTCCTCCTCTTCGTCCGATCCAGCGATGGTCTCACAGCCTTGGTCTCGCCGGGAGCTAGGAGAGAGCGCAGTGTGAGGGAGAGAGAGAGCGTGCAGTGCGAGCGAGCATTGAGTGAACGGCGTGGTTCATCAAAATTTGCCGAACGGGAGGATACAACATCAAACAAGAATATTCCCCTAACGTGAACCATGTCGTCCGGGATGAATTGGTACGGTTCAACCAACCAAACACGTAAATGACTTCATTTGTTGAACCGAACCATCTCATTCACTTTGATACCTCCATCCAAACACAGCCTTACAGACATGGGTTTATGGGGAGGCACTCACAGCAGGATGCAGAATCTTTGAAAAAGTAGGATTCCTCTCAAAGTGGGGATTTTTCTTTGGTAAACTTATCAGGATATTAAAGTTGAGGGAGTGGAAAGGTGATGAAAATTGCATTCTTTATAGGGTTGTTGAGGATGCAAATCATGTCCTTTTTCGTTATGTCCCGGCAAAGTTTGCTTGGGTGTGTGTCAAGGAGATCCTTTTGTGGGAGAGTTGTCCATAGTCTCTAGATGATTTTCATCAATGTTGGCTAGATAATAGGGGTGCTAATGACTATCATATTAGCTTATTCAGTTTTGCAGTTTTAGCTTGGACGTTTTGGAAAATCAGGAATAAAATGGCGATTGAAAAAACTTTTTCTAAGCAACTAACTGAAGTTATGTTCAAATTTGTGTCATGTTTGCAGCATTGGCGAACTCTAATCAAAGAAGCTGATCATCTGAAGTTAGAAGGTCTGTTGATTTTGGCGGAAGATTGGCTGAAGAATTTTTGTGCTTTGGAAGAAGGCTAGTTCTGTTTTAGCTTTTGAAGATTGGCTTTGTAAGCTAGGGGTTAACTTCTGTCAGTTGTTTTTCTTTTTGTTTTGAACTCTCAGTTTGTTTGTGGGCGCTAGAATACGGTTCCTTGGTTAGCTGGTCTCCCTAGCTTGGTGCTGTATGAACTTTGTTCTGTAAAATTCGTTATTACTTTTATATAAAAGCTGGTTCTTCCATGTTAAAAAAAATCCCCGTCTCTCCATGTTTGTGCTTCTATATCATTTTTCAGTCCTGACTTGATTGTAGATGCTAGAGCTAGTTGACATATATGATCAGTTCGAACTTGATCATACTGTTTTTGAAAGTGTATGGAATCTTAACTAATCTGTAGGAGTAGGTGTACTGTTCTTGATTCTATCGCTGTACCACCTTCGATTTTACCTTACATTAATGGTTCTTAACAGTGAATATTGGTGGGCTCAGATGTAGATTATTCTGGCATTAGGTTCTTTCCGTTGTTCTTGAACACAATTAGTGACTTTCCTTTTTTGAGCCCGACGTTAGAAAAGGAAGGTGGCGGCGGTGAGTATTCTGTGTGTTCCGAACTTGTGGAGTTCAAACTGAATATAGTGGGCAGCTAAACGAGTTATTGGAGGCAACATAATTCTATCGGGCACAACTCTTTATAAACAACATAAATACATGAGTTTATATCACGGTTTACTTCATAACTTAGTCCAAGGGGATCATGAATACATGCAGTTCATGAATGTAGATGAGAATCAACAACAGCATGGAGACTTAACCCTGCTCATGACCTAATACTATATACACAGAACAATCACTTTTCTTCCTTTTATTCTCTAACCAATGCTGGATTACTTTGCTTCCTCCTAGAACTTAAGTCCATTCTTCGGGATATAGTTTATACAACTTTGTCTTCTGTCTACTGGAGCTTCCAATGCTTCATCCTGAAATGATAAGAGAACATGTTCACTGTAAGCTTATCTAAACTCTGAACATTACTCAGATAAACTACTGTTTGTAGATGCTCAAATAAAAGAGAGTTGCTCTTTCTTTCTTTTGCTTTGTTCTATGTAGAGTGAGGTTAGGCTAATGGGTGTGTAGATAGTGTGGAGTTCCACAAAATCTAGCAAAAAATGGGCTAATGCCTCTGCCTGGTAACTTCTAAGATGTACTTTTATTTATTTATTTTCTATTTTTTTGATGGCAGAGACATTTTCCCCTCTGGCTACAGTAAAAAAAGAAGCACCGTGAGACGCCTCGCATGAGCCAACGCTCGAACACGGACGGGTGGGAACCTGAAAGCTCCTCTCTGCCAACTGAGCTAGACTCGGTGCTCTGAAATGTACTTTTTATTGATCTCATTGTAAAGCATTGCGTATGCAAAATTGCCTACTCAAAAAGAAAAGAACACAAAAGAACAAGAACCCACCCAAAGCATACCCACCCGCACCTCCTGAAAAAGCATGGGAGATCAACCTTTGGGTTTTGGCAATTAGCTGTGACTTGTAAAAGAATACGGGAAGTGCATGTCGGCTGTAAGCTGGACGCACGAGGGCATAGACTGCAAGATCCAAGCTTTTCTTTTGGAAGTAGGGAGATTATTCTGATAGTGCTAGGATCAGATGCCACGTGATTACTGGTGTTAGAGGACAAAGACCGATAAATTAGACCCAGAACCTTTGTCTAAGTGCCAAAGGATGTCTGCACTTTGGCACTTGAAAGTTTGTGATGTCAGTCATGCATGGTGGTAACATCTAAAGAAAAGAAAAATACTCATGTTGTGTGTTTGTGTTCAACCATCTATGACACTGATGCATGGCCAACTCTTCATCAGTGTTTAGAAAAGCATGCTTGTACACAACTGCAAACTAATCAGAGGCAAGTCATCTCATATTTTTGCAGCTCCAGTTTGCTTGAGAGAGGTATCATGAGCTTTTACCTCAGGTCCAGAATCCCTGTGTCTTGTACTTGGGGTACGGCACTCGCGCCGACTCGATCATCTTGACGTCGTCGACGAGGACTTCGTAGTGGCAGCGCACCTCCTCGGCGGACTTGCTGCCTCCCATGGCGCTGGACACCTTGTCCCACCGGTTGGGCGTGCCCTCGCCGTAGTAGGCGAGCGCCTCCTCGAACATCTTGTTCTCTTTCGGGCTCCACGCCGAGATTGAGTTGGGGGAGGAGCTCCGAGACCCAGAAGACATATTTGGAGTAAGTTTCCTTGGTAAGATAGTGAGCTACTACCAGCGCTAATGCTTCCTGGATCTAGTGTCTTGGACACTGAAATTTTTACTCTTCAGAAGCTCTGATGGTTTGGTCTGTCTTGATGCAAGGGCTGCTATTTATAGGCCCTGGCTGGGTGTGCCCGTTCTGTGTGTGAGCTGTAAATTAAAGGTGGTGCTGAGGAGAATAAAGGCATATACAATGGTATAGACAACTGTTGTCTATAATACTTTTCAATATTATCCATAGACAACCCCTAAGACAACTCCTACAATGAACTTTTTTACATATATTTATAGACAGCTCATCCATATATAATGTGTTTTGTTTCTTGTGTTACAGTCGACTACTATATGAGAGATGACCCAATTCTCTATACTCCCCCTCTCATCCACATCATCTCGTGTGCTATGTGACAAAGTTTACAGACAACTGACGTCACACTATTGTAAATACCCTAAAGTTCACAGGTTTTAAGGCTGCTCCCAGTGGGTGGTTTCTTACTACAGTTTCTTATTGCATGAAAGATTGAAAGGTATTTAGATACCACTTTCCCAATGCATGGTATCCTAAAGTGTTGTATCTTAAGCCTTTGATATAAGGTCTTTACTAGTATTTCTACCTAGGATACTGTGTATGAGTGATATCTAAATAACATACTAGCCTGCTCTCTCTCTCTTCCTTAATTGCAGTGCTACATCAAACTTTTGCTTATGTGGCAGCCTTAAGATACTTGCCAAGGTGAAGCATTGGAAGCAGCCTAAAGAAATGACATGGAAAGCGTGTGATGAAAATTTAATCGAGCAGAGAATAATTGCATTTCCCAACAGCCTAAGCCTCTGTGTCGAGACAACCCGTGGTGCATGATGCTCAACATGGTAATCAGAGCAAATGTTCTTTACTGTCGAGGTGCAAAACATAGGATTTGTAAGTTCACTTACTGTAAAAGTTAATTTGGTGATGTTTGGATGAGTGAGCGACGATCGTTATGCGCACCGGCACCCTATCTAACGTATCAAGCTTTTGGATGAGCTCTTCGGTGCATAAAGAATAACACAGAGAGAGGGACACTAGGGGGGGTGGGGGTCGCATACTCTCCGGTCCTAGCTGCAGTGTGTCACTCAGCCGAGATGGAGCTGACCTGGTTTGGGCACACCCGATGTCAGCATCGCTACGCATGGTACTGCGGCTACTGACAAATGCCAATGGTTTGTTTCGCGTGCAGTTGCTTCTCTCATATGATATCCATGCACTGAGCATTTGAGCCCATTGATGCCATCTAACAACTGTTCATCACTATGCACGCATGGACGGACATGGAGCGCCTCTTTTACAGCCAATAGTACTACTGCTTGCATGTTAATTATTTCTATCACGTACAAGACAAAGCGATATCTTGCGTTTGGGCACACGCGCGCACGTTTGCATTCATCAGAGTTAAAAAGGTGACTATATCTCAAAAAAGTCGGTGATAAAAGTGAGACAACACTCCTATGTATGGCTCGTTTTCTGATCAAATCTCCATCCTCCGGTTGGCCTCTGCTCGCTCGAGCTAGAGCACTGAAGCAACGGTGAACTAAAAAGAGGCTCAGAAATAGGCAGACAAGATGGAGGGTAACATCGAATCAAAGTACAGTGTCATCGAAACTATGGATGGATCAATCTATCAAGAGGTATATTACTACTATCCAGCCGCTGTTTTGTCATCCTTGCAGAGACCACAAGATATAAGGCATAGTGCTCTGGATGCATGCGCTGATGCGCGCCCTCTCCAATAATTCAAGCTAGGTTACTAGCCGGCCTTGCTCTCCAAGTGGAAACTTGTGAAGCCTTCGGTGGCATTGCATATCTTGTTTGTCTCTCCTCTAAGTAGCAGGTCATATTGATCACATGTCCACTAGGTTAGCTTAACAAGTTTGCAGTGTTAAACTTTTGACTCCTGCACCATGGCATGCACGGCAGCTTGGCTGTAAACAATTTAGCCTAACCTTTTGTTCAGCTCAAGTTGGCTTGATCTGAGCTGCATGCCCCATGCATGCATGGAAGATTGGAAGAATATGTGCCAAAGCAAAGGCCTCTTGAACCCCGTTTGGACCGGATAGTACGTATCAGTTAGCAGTATCGATCACCTGCTGGCTGCTGCCATGGCCTTGGAAGAGGGGATTGCATCTGTTCTATGGTCCATGCATGCGCACTCATAAATTCTGAACATCTTGTTCAATGATAAGCCAAAAAAAAAATCCTGATTATGTCATGCATACAAAATGCTGCCGTATAGCAGCATGGTGGTTGCTCACATCACGAATGAAGCATCAGTGAATTGTGATGTCTCAGCTATGAACCTGACATATATGCAGGTTGATGGCTGAGAGCAGCAGAGAGCTCGTAACGTGTGCGTACGTACAAGCCAATAGGTAGCTTTGCCAGTAAGGTGCGCAGAAGGATGTGCTTCCTCAGAACTGCAAAGGTGCGCAACCCAAAACCTCTAAATTCAATGCTTCTTCTTCTTCTTTTTGAAAGACCTCTGATTCAGTGCTCCATCACCTCGTATATCAACCACCTGATAGCTTATGAATGACTACTAATTCATCTCACAAATACTACATCTCTCAGAATGATCAGAGTATCTACAATAGTTTGTTTCTTAGTTTGTTACTAAGAGGAGAAAGAGTACTTAATCTAATAAAAAGAAACAAGTCTTCCAATAGATTGTTTCTTGAGCTTGTGTCTAAGACTTTAATTGCTACAAGTGTGCATGATTCTTTATTATCAATAATGAAGTATAACTTTGTGGCCTACATTTTTTAACTCATTTATCATATCAATAATAAAGTTGGACTGCACAAATGATCGAGTGGATATTTTGCTTTAAGATAGTGGAACCTACAAAACGCGTTTTTAGATAACAAGTAAGTCTCTAATA
Source organism: Ampelocalamus luodianensis (assembly GCA_036346255.1). Taxonomy (NCBI): domain Eukaryota; kingdom Viridiplantae; phylum Streptophyta; class Magnoliopsida; order Poales; family Poaceae; genus Ampelocalamus; species Ampelocalamus luodianensis. The sequence continues at coordinate 2,185,242 of CM070626.1, forward strand.
GAGTATTTAGTTGTTTCTTGTGTCTTGGTATTAACAATTTGATAGTTTCTTCATCTAAAAACAATCCCACATTCTCTTCTCACCTTCTCTCCTCCACATCACCTAAATACTGATGCGGCAACCCTTAGTAACAGCTAACGTGGACTGTTGTAGATGCTTTTATAAAGCATGGTTCAGAAAGGAGAAATTTTACGGTACATTTTACTAATAGTATGTGGTGGTAGTATAAATTAAATCTGGCTATTAATTTGTTAAGGGTGGAATAAATTTTTCTTTGTATTTATAATTTTTTTTCATGAGGGTATTATAGATTTTTTCAACTAGGATTGAAAATATTACTCTTGTGTCATGCGATCCCAACATAGACAATTACAATTCTACCTCATCGGGATTCAACTACCCCTACTGTTATGTGTAGTATAACTAAATCATAACTAATCTGAACAATTAGATAAAAATAATAATGGACGGTCCGTACTGAATTGAGTGTACCGTAAAAAACTACCTCTTCGAACTTCAGAATAATTTGCTTGTCCATGCATTATAGGATGCATAATTCATTGGAAGAATAGCAGGATGTGGGCTAAGAACATCCATCCTTTACATCGAATAACGCGTTTCGCGCAATCTCCGCCATCCGGTGTACCGGTCGACAGAACATATTCGAATGGTGATAACCAGCCGGTGAAGGGTGAGCACGAGCACCCCCTGGGGACCAAAGGGATATATATCTCTGTGTGTGTATCTTTCCATCTCCAATGACCCTGGAAAGGGAATTGACTGCATGACATCATGTTCCTGGCTTGTTGCTCATAGTCCTGGAAGAATTCGCATATTGTCTGTCCAGCACAGAGAGAAAGATTTGATTTGCAGCCACTTGACCTGTCCAAAGGCTGCCGTCTCGGGATGAAGTGGTGTGGAAGATCCTGGTCCATCGGATGCATTGGACCGGGGCGGCAAGCGCAAGTTGCGTTGCATCTTGATTCTTGCAGCATGGATCGAGCCATCCGGAGATCTCTCCCTCGGAATCATATCTGCATAAAAGTCATCGAAAAGATACAGGATTCCCTCTGATATTTTGAACCATCCAGGCAAAGCTTTCAGGAAGATGCTAGCAATACCAGTGAAATTAATGCAGCCTTCTTTCATGTATTCTGCAAAGCATTTTATGTAGATTTTGTATTACTGTTACGTTGTCAGTTCAGTTTTGTTGTTCACTGTCATGTATCAACTTGAAATAATCCAATTTGGAGTTCTGCTTGTGTTTGCTTATTGTATATCCTGGAAAAATGGAGATCCTGGATTGACTACACATTGGTGTCTTCAAATGAAAAAGGGAGAGAAAAGAAGGCATATTGTGTAGAATACATCATCTTGTAGTAGCTTTTGATCTACAGAGATGTTTTGGTTCTTCGAATTCCTCTGACGTTAGTCTGAACTATACGGTCAACTTGTCCCTTAATCAAATCCCTCACTATTACAACATCTTCAGTATGAGCTAACTAGTACTGCTTGATCTGAGCCATCGCTTACTATTGCTTATTCTCTCAGCTCTGAGCCATCATAAGTTGGTATCTTGCCAGCTGCTTGGTCCTATCATCAAGTAGCCTGGATTCTGTGGCCGTCACTGCATCAGCCGGATACCAAATCTTGTCACACAAAGCTTGGGATTCGGATTCGATTCTAGTCTGATCAACAAGTTGGGGAAATGCGAATCCAGGGTGGTCTCTGCACCGCGGTGTTGGGAGGGATTCAAAGTGCGCGCTTCTTTTCCTCTGAAAAGGAAACGCGTGGATTTCCAATCCTGCTAGAGATTCGCGGGCTTTATTACGATTCCCAAAGGCCATGGTTATCTGGCGCGTCGTCAATCGTCTTACAAGGCTAGCAGTGACGCAGGCAGGCAGATGTCGGTGGAAAGGGCGAGTGTTTTAACGCGTGGATGGTGGAAATGGTCCTCTCCGTCGAATGGTTCAATGCAGAGAATTATATTAGAAGTTGATCTCCACTGTTCGATCGGAAAAAAGTTATTAGAAGCTGATTTTCACCGTTTGGTGAAAAAAAGCAAAGTTTCGGATCAATTGCTATAGTAAAATCATTGTGTTGGATATTTTACTGTTTCTGCAGCATTTTTGCTATATCACTGTTCACACAGGGTAATGGCAGAGGATTTAAATCCATGGATCGCCCATTTATTTTCGTGAGTACGACTACATAGCCCATTTATTTTCGTGAGTACGACTACATATCATTGTTCACAGTGTGATGATCCTAGATCCTTGGATGGTTGCATGTAGAGCACCGTAACTGGTGAGTCTCCAGGCACCTGATGCACAATCCACACGGTACCATATAGTATCTGAATTGAAGCCTGTGTAGATGAATCATGGCAACTTCTCCCTGCCCCAGCACATTGCCTATGTCAGTCCTAACTGGGGAAAGATCGCTGCTTGGTTGTGAAATGTGACCCGTGAAACCGAATTAATCACTAGTTTTGACACAAATTATTGTCCACCGATACAATATTACTCATGCTACAAAACTTGTTGACACATCAATTCGCTCACATAACTTGTAACAAAGCAGCTAGCTACCGACATGCCGGCTAGCTGGACCGAGAAAAATTCAGCAGCTGAACTACTGAACAGGCAGAGCGACAGCGTGCTAATCATGCTCAATTGCTCATGCGTGCCTTCTTAAGTAGCTACTCAGTTCGGGGCTTTGCGGCCTTCTTCCCACCAGCTTTCCTCGCATGCCTTTCTGGCCGCCCTTCTTCCCTTTCCTTTGGCGCCTTTGCTGCCCTTCCCTTTCTTCCCCATCCCGCTGGCCCTCTTGTCCTTTTTCATCCGCCGATCCACTAATATCTTCCCTTTGCCAGCCCTCACCTGAACCCCCTTTTTCGCAACAACGTACTCCTTCTGGGGCTTCTTTGGCATAGCCTTCTTGTAAATCCGGTCAATCATCTTCCTCTTTGACAGCTCGTTTATGTCATTCTGGTCTGCGATGGCGTCTGCCTTTTGGCGTGCACTCTCCAGTTTCTTCATGGCAACACGCTTCTTCCGAGCCTTAGCCTCTGCTACTTTCTTGGCTGGCCGGGCATCAATCTCCTTAAACTGAGCCCTCATGGCAGCTACTTCCTCACGAGTTACAGGCTTCATAGGCTGACTATGCTTCTTTTCGTCTTCAGCAAACCATTTAGGTAACCCTTCGTCATCAAACATGTACTTGTTGTAAGCATCATCAAGTATCTGCTCCCTCTGCTTCTTCCTCAACATCTTCTTTGCATAGGCTAGCACTTCAGCCTTTGTGTCATCATCGAGGTCCTCCTCTGACTCGTCAGAAGATGACGATGAGTCCTCTTCAGTTCGGACTGGCTCTGCTGCTACAATCTCAAAATCATCTTGTTGCAAGCGCTGTGCTTTAGCCGGCTTTTCCTTCTTGACTGAATCAATTTTCTTTTTCAAATTCCTATGCGACTTCTCTCTTTCATCTTCACTGTCACTCTGCTCAGCCACACCTGTTCCTGCTTCTGTGAACACATCCTGACTGTACCACTGCTCCATAATCTGCTCTTTTGTTGGCTTCTGCGCATCTAGAGATAACAGAAGGGGATTAGCCTCTTGATCTTGATCTTCATCAGAACCATGATCCATGTCAACATCATCACCATCATCTTCACCTCCCTATTAGTCAGAACATGATAAAAACATCTTTTATCATCAATACTTTATTAATTTTTATACCCTAGACAAAAGAACTGTGGACAGCAACAGAGCACCAAGTTTGGTCCTTTGGCTGCTGCAAAAAATCTAGTTTCAAATGCCAGAGGGCAAATTGGTAGAATAGGGTCAGTCAGACAATATTACCTCTAACAAGTCTGCATCAGCATCAGGATTGACTCGCTTTGCACGTTTACGCTCTTGTTTTGCTTCTCCACCCTTTTTAGTTACATAGCGCTCATAAGCTTCATCAAGCATCTCCTCAAGTTGGGCGTCATACCTGGTTTGAAAGATACTATGTTACATTTTCTCATATTACAGTAAATTTTGAAAATAATATGAATTTATGACCAACTTATTGTATGTTTTATTGGTGTGGATGTCTGAAAATTTACCTTTGTTGTTCTTCATCAGAATCCATTTCCTCATCAGAGTCTTCACGAGGAAGAGTTTCCTCATTCTCGCTGTCTCCAATGCCATCTTCCACACTAAGCTCTGCTGACTCAACAGCTTGAAGTTCTTTTCCACCCTATAAAAGAAAAGTGCACATGATAAAATATAGAATTAAATAATAGCAAATACATCATTGAGTTTCCAGGTCCAAAGTACTTGGACAAGTGTAAGCTATACAAGTCATACTGGGAATGTAACTTGAGAGAAATCCTAACAGAATCAAAATCAATTTTTATAGTGTTCGAATAATAATAAAGGCTACTGCACTTATAAATTAATGCATGGAGAACTAGATGGCTAAGAAAAAACCCTGAAGGGCCCAGGAATGTTGCATTTTTCTAAAGTGCAAACTGCAAAGCAAAGAAACATATTATTTCAACGTCAGGGAACATTAGAAATGTGTGAATGAATACCACTAATGAACTTCAATGCCAGATATGAATATGGAAACAATATTACACCTTGATAGCACTAATAGAAAACAAGTCAGGATCGCAGTAATTATCTCCTGTAGCATCAATTTGCATTCCTGTTGCCTTGCGTGCTTTATCCTGGAATGAAGAGACTGATATATTAGCGCAAAACTTAAAATTGACACCACATGTGGTAAAGGTTACATTTATATTTCATAATGGAAAAACCTTTGCACGGCGCTTTGACTGATGCTTCTTCTCTCTCCGTTTTTTCCTATCAATGACACTTGTCAATTCTTCCATTTCCTGTAGAAGTTGGTCATCATCCTTGACCTTGGTGTCTGCTGCAGTATCATCAGCCTTTGGAGTAACTTGTGAAGATGATGACAGTGCTTTCCGTATGCGTATCCGCCATCTAACGTAATTGTACATCAGTTTCATACGAGATCGACAAGACCAATCTCTGCACATGCCCAACTTATAGGCATGTTTGGATGACCATAATCATTTAAAAGTGAACAAAATTAAATTATGAGAGAAAATTGAATAGCAGAAAAGGTACTTACTTCAAGATATGCTTGAAGCTATTTTTATCCAGCACATATAAATCCTCACAGAGATTTTTTATCTGGCACACAGCAAACAGTACGTAGTCATTAGTCAATAGTATGACAATAAAAGTTAGAAGATAAGCTAGGCAGTAGGCATACAGAGCAAAGGCATTACTCCAATACCTCATCTGTAGTAAGCTCATGATTCTTGATAGGCAGAGATGCTGGATCATCAAATGAAATTGCATTGAAAGAACCAAGAAACTCTAGTGGTGTCTGGGCCTCAGACCATATAAAATCTGACGCCAATCCAACTTTTCGCAAAGTCGTATTTCCTTCTTCATACCTACATAAATTGTATAATATAGAAATTTAAAATACTGTATCTCCCTTACACAAAAAAACAGAAAAGGGCAAAAAGTTAGCAGGTCCAAATTTCAAATGTTTAACTGATTATTTGACTTAATCTATAATTGGTGAGAACAGGCATCAAATCAATGCTCAATTAGTTTATACTAATCACATTGTCACTGAATAAACTTCCAAGATATGCAGAGCAATGTACTTACACATGTGGTACAATACTGCAAAATAGGTTGTTACACAGAACATGAAAAGTGGACTGGAAATGGCAGAACTGCAAAATAGATTTTACTTTCCTGTGTTGTTAACACTGGTAAACGCACCAATAGAACTGCTATACAGAAGATTCCTGAATATTTTATGGGATTTAGCCAATAAATTTGATAAAGTTACAGAAGTAGCAAAGCTAACTACTCGATGTCTCCTAAACTTTACAAAGTTGTTCCATAAAGAACTCAATGGAATATTTTATAGTAAAGAAGTATAGAAATACAAACTACAAAGAAACTAATGTAGCATGATCCTGGTGAATATGTTGAGAAGTAAAAACAAGGAGACTGCAAATAATTAAAAAGAACAAGCAAACTCCAGTGACGATGTAAGAGGGAAGACCTACCCATCACGGTTTCTCTTCTGCTTTTGATTACTAAGTGGATCTCTAGGCTGCAGAACCCACAAATTTTCCAACATCAAGGGATGCTAACACAAAAAGAAGAGAAATCTAGCAGGTAACCGGGATAAATGTTTCAACATACCTTGATGTTCTCTGGAACCACACTGAATAAATGCTTTATATCAAGAAGTTCTGGTTGAATCTTTATGGAGCTTTATATCTCAGACAGATAATATAAATTTCAGCAGATGTGGAACGACTTGCTGTAGGTTTAGTCACTTCAACCTTCTCAAATAACTGCAAATGGGTATATTTGATGCATCAATGAACTACCATAGTATAAATAACAAAAAAAATGTAATAAAACCTATGATTAACTGAGTAATACACACCTGTTTAAGACAGTACATAATAGAGTTGTAATCTTGAGACCTAAAAACCTGTTGAAGAAAAAAAAAAGCTGATTTAAGATGTGTACTGAAATATGGGAACAAAATCAAGAGTTATTTGCACTTCATGGATATACTTCATAGAGGATTGAACAACTAAAGGGGATAAGTCAATAATAAAAACATGAGAGCTCTACAAGAAGGCATCAGTCATCAAAACTGCCCAAGAAGCCACCAGAACAATACATACTGCTAGGACAGCACTGAACCACTATGAATGCTTAATTGCACTAACCCATAAACAAAAGAACTATTATTACACTTGCCTACGAGAAACAATGAAAACTAAACACCGTAAAACCCGAGGAACATATCTATATCGCATGTTTGCAGTGGAGAAGATATATTTACATTAACAATTGCCTTGCGAAACAAATACAGCATACTCAATTACTAATGAAAGCCGTAGCAAAGTATTCAACAACGCAACGATTACGCCTAAAAAGGAGCGGCCCTTTTACCTTGGTGATGAAGGCACCCTTAGGGGCGAGGAACATGGTGGCGAGGCGTAGGGCGTCGATGACGAGCGCGGACTGAGTGGTGGCTTCCTGCGCCCACGCGCCGCCGACGTTGGGTGACCCGTCGTGGAGCACGACATCGAAGGCAGCGACGCCTTTGGAGTCCATGAGCCTCCGCACGGCGGCGCGGCACTTGGTGGTGGTGATGTCCTCAGTGAGGGAGTGGGCCCCGCGGATGGGGCGGATGGGCACGAGGTCGACGCCGGCGACGAAGGCGCCGACGGGGGCGTGGTTGACGGCCACCTGGACCCATCCTCCGGGCGCGGCGCAGAGGTCGAGCACGGCGCGCGCCGTCGGGAGGAAGCGGAAGCGCGCGTCGAGCTGGAGCAGCTTGAAGGCCGCGCGACTCCGGTAGCCCTGCTCCTTGGCGAGGTGGTAGAACTTGTCCTGCCGCTGCTTCCCCTTCGCCTTCCCCATGGCCGCCGCCGCCGACGAGCCTTCTCAGTGGAGGAGGGGGCGTGGGAACTAGGGTTTTGGAGGTGGTTTTGCTCGGGATCTTCGCAGCCTCGGTCGTTTTGTCGTGGGATCGGAGGCGGTTAAAGCCGTAATGGTCTAATTGGCTCGTGGGCCTGGGCCTCTTTTGGTTTGGGCCGGTGCAAGATAAGAGAACGTTTCGTCGTCGTCTCCTTCCTCTTATCCCCTCTCGAGACTTGAGTCCTTGTGTAGCGAACACCGCACTGCACACTGTCACTTCCCAGGTCGCGGAGGCTTCCCTTCCCTTCCTCTCCGCATGCGCATGGAGCTAGGCCTCGCGCTCCGGCTCGTCGCGCCTCTGGCTTATCTCTCCCGTAGAGCTCTTCCTCCGCAGCCGCCTTCTCTTTCTCCCTGTGCGCCCCGAGGAAGCCGCATCCGCGCCTCGCGGCGCGAGCATGGGGTTGGGGCTGTGTCAAGTGGGAGTATGACCTATTCGGTAGTGGAAGAGGAGGAGGAGGTCCAGGAGGACGAGGTGGTGGACGACGGGGAGGGCGTGCAGGTGGAAGAGGAGGAGGAGGAAGCTGCAGCGGTGACGACGAGGCCGCGCCTGGAGCTCATCGAGAAGCCAGACCGGAGCCTGACGTTGCTCGACGAGTACGAGTCGGAGGAGCTGGGAACATCTCATTGCGCCAACCACCGCAGCGGTGAGGCTTCTGTGCTTTCTGTGTTTATAATTTGCTGGGGGTTTAATACTGGCTGAGTAGATTATGTGCTCCCCTTGGTCTGGTTAGTGTATATGATGTGTGGCAGTTCTAAGCTCTAATCACCAAATACTTATAGTAACAGAAGACTGCATAGGGTTGACAGGTTTGGTTTAGTAAAAATCTGGAACTTGCCATCGTACTGTTGCAAAAAAAAAAGTACCTCTTGCAAAACATTTTGAACAGGCTTCAGGGAGAATTAAGAGGAAACAGCTGATTTATTTTAGAATTTCTAAATAAAATTACTCCGTACCTAAACAATCTTCATGTAGTAATACTGTAATAACATGTTTCCACAGGTTATGTTGCTGTGTTGGGAAGCCAAATGTTGGAAAGAGCACCCTTATAAACCAAATGGTTGGTCAGAAGCTTTCAATTGTAACAGAGAAACCACAAACTACACGGCATCGCATTCTTGGTATATGTTCTGAACCAGAATACCAGGTATCACCTTTAGTCTCTAAAGCACTTGTAGAATTGAATTCAATGCTATGCAAATTAATATTCTCAGAGGTTTCTGGTCCCATAAAAGGTTATCATGTTAATTTATCACTGCTAATCTGAGGTATCATTTAGTTTGCAGATAATACTTTATGACACGCCAGGTGTCATTAAAAAGGAAATGCATAAGCTAGATTCGATGATGATGAAGAATGTTAGGAGTGCTATTGGCAATGCAGATTGTGTGCTTGTTGTTGTTGATGCTTGCAAAGTGCCTGAAAAGGTATTGCCAACAGTAACAAAGAATCAGATGAATATTTTGCAATCTGCATTACATGCTGTGACCTTTGTGTTTTTAGATTGATGAAATGCTGAAAGAAGGTGTGGAAACAAAGATACTGAACTTCCTGTTCTGTTAGTATTGAACAAGAAAGATCTCATAAAGCCAGGAGAAATTGCAAAGAAACTTGAGGTAAGGGACTTTTACAAAATTGAGGGGATGATTTTTGTGCTTTCCTCTACATGCAAACGGTATTTATTTCCTGACAATTCTCTTCACAGTGGTATAAAAAATTCACTAACGTTGATGATGTTATACCAATAAGTGCTAAATTTGGTCATGGAGTGGATGATATCAAGGAGTGGATATTGTCAAAGCTCCCTCTGGGTCCTGCTTACTACCCCAAGGTATCAGCATATAAGATCCAAAATTTTCCTAGGCATCTTTGCAAGTGGTTTTCGGATGGCAGGATGTACAGCTTAGGGTTTTAACCTTGTAGGTTTTATTATTATTATTATTATTATTATTATATTATATTTTTTTTATTTGCATGGCTCTCGTCTCTTTGACTTTGAAGAGGTTTCATTCTTAGTCTATCCCAACTTGTTTGGGATCAAAGGCTTTGTTGTTGTTGTTGGCGTCTTTGCAAGCGATTTCTTGAACTTGGATGGTCATTTTCCCTACTCATGTAAACTCAGCAAATCAAGTGAAAATGTTCAAGGCATTTTAGTAGTATGCACAAGCTGTTGTTTTTTGCTCGTCCTTAATCTGCAATAAAGCAACACCTTTTGGTAGTATGAGTTGATAAGAGATTTTATCGCATTGGTCAAGAATGTGGGCGATTGCTGATGTGCTAATGCCAAATTTGGATCCTACAAATCTTGTTTTGGTCTATCTTTCTTTTACTGATAGAGGTATTAATAAATCAATTTTGTGAAGGCGACATGGCAGTTCACTTTTTCTCCATATTTTGCGCACTGAATTAATGTGATAGATTATGGTAAATTTTTGTGTGAATGTCATTGGTAACCATCAGTTGCAAACTAAGACCAGAGACTGTTTTATAAGCTGACCATGGTCCTGAGACAGTTATGTAAGCTGACACTGTGAACTCGAAGTGAGGAATAATTGAATTTGCACAGTTTGGTTACTAACTTCCTGCTACAAATCAGTCGTGTGGAAATATTTTTCAAAATAGAGAATAAGAACTTCCACGACTTCTCTACTTATATTCAGTATGATGCTAAAACCATAGTGCACCCTTTCTTGGTTAGATGTGGACATCTTTTTTACTGCTTTGTGTTTTATCTGTTAAAGGAAGTTAGAAACATATGCGCTATAATCTACAACATGTGTGATGTGTACTTGACTCCTTGCCATGAGCTCTCATATTTGTTTACTGCATGCTGTACTCCTACAAATGTCCTCAGTATTCACTTTAATGTTTAGCTACAGCCAATAAGTCCTTAAATTACGACACATCAAATATATTTATACAAGTGGTTCTTTTTCCAGGACATAGCTAGTGAACACCCTGAGCGATTTTTTGTGGGGGAAATAGTGAGGGAAAAGATTTTTGTTCAATATAGGCAGGAAATTCCATATGCATGTCAGGTATATCTTCTCTATCAATTTTTCCCTATCAATTTAGTGCAGGATCTTCTCTCTTTTTGCTAGCCTGTGTTTCTGAGATGTAATTTTGTTCATGACAGGTTAATGTTGTAAGTTACAAAAGCAGGCCTACTGCCAAGGATTTTATTCAAGTTGAGATACTTGTTGAGAAGGAATCACAAAGAAGCATTATACTTGGGAAGGTAAAATAAAACAGATAATAAACTGTCCCTATGCATCTTTGTATATTTTTGGATTTTCGTGATTATAAATTCAATTGAATTGAACATAACAAGAAATTGAAGGATTTGATGTAAATTATCTGCTTGGGAATTTCGTGAATAGCTTCTTTTGTCCAAACATTTGTAATAGATGAAATAGAAGTAAGGTTTGCCTTTTCTATTAAAGATTAAATCGATTATCATAAAAGGAATGTAAAGGTCTATTTTACAACCCTGAACTTTTTGAAAAGTCTGAAAATCAATCTTAAACTACAAAACCGAACATCCTACACCTTTAACTATCAAAACTGTTTATTTTACCCCTCTCCCTCAACCCAATCAAGGGTGATTTTGGGTGACGTGGTGCCAGATGGATATCAATGTCAAGTCCACATCACATTTGTCTTCATCCTATTTCTTCCTCTCCTTTCTCTCTCTCTCTCAGTCCACACTTCCTCGCAGCCCTCCCCCCGACCCAGCGCCCCTCGCAGCCCCTACCTGGCCATCCCCAACTCTGTCGGCCTTGGCCTCCCTCGGCCGCGCCACCCCCAACCCCGCCTGCTCCGGCCTCCCTCGGCTGCTCCTCCTCCTCTCCCCGGGCGGGGCGGTGGAGCGGAGGCGCGCAGCACCACCGCGTCTCGGCTCCGCCTCTGCGCCCGCTGCCGCTCGCCCGGCCTCGCCTCCGGCTCGCTTTGTGGCCTCGCCTCCGCTTGCCCTCCTCGCCTCGCCTCCGCGATGGGCGGCAATAGGTGGCGCTGGTGCCGGAGGGGAGACCGCCCGATTTGGCTCGGCCGACTCGCCTCTGGCTTCCCGCCGCCTCTGCTCGCCCATCGCCTCGGCAATGGGCGACAATAGGTGGCACTGGTGCTGGGAGGAGGAGACTGATCGAATCGATCCACCTTGCGGTGCGTCAGTTCACATCGTACCGCCTCCGCTTGCCCCTCTCGTCCCGCCGCCGCGCCCCCCTCGCTACAATTGAGGTGGCGTCGAGGCAAAGGAGGCGATGGCGTGGGCGCGGGGCCGACCACGAGTGGGACGGTCGGCGCGAGGGCCATGCGCTGTCACGACGTCCATGTCGATGACTGTGCCAACGCTTTCGGTGGATGCCTTGGCACATGTGGAGTTGGTGTGGCCATCCTTCCCTCGTCCCTATGCTCCTATGCTCCTCGTCTCCCTTGAGCGCCTCTATCGTTGGACCCGCATCGGTGTTCTGCCATTGTCCGCGTACCATCGGATCTTTGTCAAGCATCGGGCGGCTCCATGGCGTCTTGGCAAAGAGAGAGGAGAGGAAGAATAAGATATGGAGGAAGAAGGGGATGTGGCGCAGCAGTAACCATGGCGGCGAAACAGGATCTCGAGAGTGGAGGGATTGGCGGCGAACCAGGAGCTCTAGAGGGAAGGGACCGGCGGCGAAGGGGTAGAAGAGTGAAGAGAGAGATGAGTGAGAATGAGAGGAAGAAGAAGGGAATGAGAGGATGACATGTGGGCTCCGTAAATATATTTTTTGCTTTATTTGCTAAGTGGCTGCCATGTCTTCAAAAGGATCTTACGTGTCAAAACCATCGACACATCACCCAAAACCGCCCCGGTTTGGATTGAGGGGGGTAAAATGAACGGTTTTGATAATTAAGGGTTTAGGATGTCCGGTTTTGTAATTTAGGATTGATTTCCGGACTTTTCAAAAAGTTCAAGATTGTAAAATAGATTTTTTTTCCTAAAAGGAACTAGGCCATAAGTTGGGATATATATTTGGGAAAGCGAAACAGTTTCATAATACCATCAAAGCTTAAATATTTTAATGAGCAAAATGTTCATGCACCGTGTTTGGCAAATACAGGATGGGAAAGCTATAAAGATGTTGGCAACAGCATCAAGGCTTGATATTGAGGATTTCCTTCAAAAGAAGGTTTATCTTGAGGTTGTAACTTCTTCCCTTGTTTGGTAGTCGTGGTCTCCCCTTGTGCAATTGTTCTTGGGCAGTTTCTAATTGCGACATACTATGTCTGACAGATAGAGGTCAAGGTGAAGGAAAACTGGCGGCAAGATGAACGACTTTTGAAACGTTATGGCTACGGTGGGGCGATTCAAGCGCTATGAATACGAGCGTGATATTGCTTACCAGATCCTGAGAGTAGGAAATAGCTTGCGTTTTTCTTCTCTTTTATTTTCTGTTGCGTTGAATGAGGTGTTGAATGAATGTCGAATTAGGTCAGTTATTAGTGAGGTCCTCTTACCAAATTTTGTGTGAATTTGATGTATCATTGAATTGTTGTTTCTACGTAAAAACCATATTTCGGCTCTATCTATCATGGTAGATAGTCTGCGATGGTACAAGCCGCTTTGCACAGTTCAGGCCAAGCCTGTCGAACTGCTGCTGATTCCTGAGCCCCCGGGGGGGCGTGGTGCCGTGGTGCGAAAAGGCTCCGGTGACGGCGCGAATATCTACGCGTCCGAGCGCAGGCGGGTGAGCTGTTCTGACGGAGGGCGCGCGGGCGCTGAGTTCTTGGCAAAAGTGGCACCGTTAGCGTCTTTATTGAAAAAACAGTCTATCCATACGACCTAATGTCAAAACTAATACAACGGACGTATCAGTGTGTCTATGCCCGTACCTCCCATGCCCAGATTCCATCTGTACCGTTTCGAGAGGGGCCGGACGCTCCTTGTCTTGACACGTCACCGCTACCGCAGCCCTGGCGCCCGTACAAGGCTGCGTCGCGCCCCTGGCGCCCGGACAGCCGCCACATGGCCCTGCCGGTCCCCCCTCGCCCGGATCCCCGCACGTCCGTGCCACCAGGGCACGGTATTGCCATGCCCTGCCGCCCATACCATCCTACGTCTAATCTATGACGCCCATGCCCCCATGCATGCAAATGATTCCCCGCATGCGAAAAAACATCGCGTGGGATTCCCTCCCGCCGCTTTGCTATCTGCGGAAATTGCGTTTACGCAGCTATAAATTCCAAAGTTGCACTCGCTCTCAGTCATTCTCGATTTCATTCTTGTTTTCGCGCTCGTCGCTGAGAACACAAAGAATACAAATAAAAAAAAGAGACTGATTATTCATAAGTTGCCTGAAATTTTCTTAAGTTTAAGTCACTTGTTGTGACTATTGGATCAATATCCAATCATATGACAATCATATGACACACCAATCTCTACACAAATCCAATGGTCACAACAAGTGACTTAAATTTAATAAAATTTCAGGCAACTTAAAATTAGCAAAACCGACAAAAAAAATTGAGATTAAAGAGTGTTTAGAGCAGTTCTTAAGACCGATTAGTATAGAACGGTCGCCATCAAGAGAAGGTATTTTTTTTCTCTGATGCATTTGTCATAATTACTTTGGTCATAGTTAATTAGTCTTAATCAATTAGTCGTAATTAATTTAAGCCATAGTTCATTAATGGTAATTATTTAGTAGCAATTAATATAGTGGTAAATAATTAGTGCTAAATACTTATTGGTAATTATTTAGTCGTAATTTACTTAGTTGTAATTAATTAGTCATAATTAATTTGGTAGTAATTAATTAGGTGTACTTATGTAGTCGTAATTAGCTTAGTGGTAATTAATTATGCCTAATTAATTTATTGGTAATTAATTACAGAGCAACTAATTTATTGGTAATTAATTAATTCATAAATAATTAGTGGTAATAAATTAGTCGTAATTAATTTTAGTCGTAGTTAATAAGTGGTGATTAAATTAGTGTTATTTAATTGGACATAATTAATTACTCGTAACTAATTAATTGATGATTATTTAAGTCATAATTAATTAGTCGTGAATAATTTGTCGTAAGTAATTTAGTCATATTTAATGTCATAATTCATTTGCTCTTTCGATTTGATCCAAAGCGACACGATATTTTCATCTCTTGTAAGGCATGGCTCTACCGGATCTACTAGAACCGTTCTCGATGAACATCACCGGCAAGTGTGAATCTTCGGGGCGGGGATGGCCCCACCCTCATGCTTGATGTAAGAAGCATTACGGGACCTTGACGCTCGCTACGTCCCAATCCCGGGACATGGGCTTGTTGCCCTTTGCGAGGATGCTCGAGGTCGGCCACTATTTCACCTGGATAGTAGCTTCATAGCGACGACTTGTCGACGGATGGAGACCTAAGGCGCATATGTTCCACTTTCGGTGGGAAAGATGACAATCACTCTCGGGATGTCTCCTTCTTGACCGATCTCAGTATCACGGAGGCGCACTTATTCCACCCGTCCGTCGGCGGATTAGAAGGTCCGCTTGGTACAACGATTCATCCTACCGTGCGCAGCGAGTGCGTGGTGTCCTCGAAGCGGTGAGAATTTCAATCAATGTCCGACGGATGCACCTAACGAGGTTGTTAGGACGCATCTCATCGCTTACCTTCTTCATCTTTTCGGTTGGACCTTGTTTCCCACCACACAAGGCAATTGGGTGTACCCCAACTTCATCTGAATCGCCAAGTATTTGATCGACGAGGAGCCTAGGGGAATGCCCCATTACAGCTGGGGATTAGCTATCCTTTGCACCATATACAGGGGGTTATGTGACGCTTCGCGACGCGACACTGGTCTTTGCCATTTGCTATGTGCTCCTACAACTGTGAGTTGGGAGTACTTTCCTGTTGGGCGGCTCAGCATTCGGACTGTAGCGCACACGTACGCTGAGCCCCACGACCCCATAGACGGTCCCACTATGGGCGCCTAGTGGACTGCTGCTAAGTTACGATGGGCTAAAGACATATTGGTGAGGTGCTACCCCATGTTCCACAACGAGTTCGGGTCGTTACATGATGGCAGCATCATATGAACTCCATGGAGCCCTTATTTCGTGAACACGGTAGCGCCGCACGGACTGTTCGTACAATGCACGCAGGACACTGGACTATGGGCGACGATCTGCCACATGATGTTTACTCATATGGTGAAGCCTTACATACCGCGCGCATGTGCGATAGTTCGATCTATACAGTTGTGCCCCTCTAGATGAGGGGATGCTTGAGCGAGCTGTCCACTTGTGAGTGCAACTCCATCCGAGTAATCTTTACAATTCATAGCTATATCTGCTTTTCTCACATAAATATTTTTTGAATGCATGCAATCGAGGGTGGGTCAGCATGCTGAGGACTAGCAGTAGTCGGCATCGATGGACTCTGACACAGACGAGTTGACGTACATTGAGGTCCTACAAGAGCAGCGACCATATGACATCCAGACTTACCGTGAGTACATCGAGTGGTACGTACCACGGTCACACACTAGACTCACCCATCCTCCGCTAGAGTTTTGGAGAAGGACATGCACGAGGAGAGGCGTCACTCCTTCGATCGATCTGACGGCGCGCCGTGGCGACTACTTGTAAATCACTCACAACCTTTGGTCTCTTCATTCTTGATATTTATGTTGTTTGCTACTAAACATCTGTTGTTTTGTCACTTAAGTTCGACCGAATCCAACGGATCTAACGCACATCGGCTTCTGCCATCCTCAACCCTAATAACACTGTTCTGGGGCTCCTTAGTACTCTCAAATCCATCTTGGCGGAGTCCAAGCAAATTATCAAGAACTTGAGCTGAGGTCGGTCGAGAGACGATGTCCACCAGGATGTGCACCGAATGGGCTAAGCACGCTCACCTGCTAAGTCGGCACGGCCTAGTGAGACTGGCTCGCGTCTTAGTGATCCACGTCGGTCAGCCGCACTTCAGATCAAAGAAGTAAGTTTGGTTCAATTTAAGTCATGATTTTTTGTTATGCCTTAGGTTTGGGTAACATCATGTCGTCTTCCAGCGCGCACATGTGTCAGGATGCATCACTACTATGATCGATGTTCGCACGGTCTACTCAGACTGGTGGTCGTCCAAGTGCTCCCCGTCAGCCATCCGCACTTCACATCGAGGGGTACGTGATGCTTAGCTTAGGACCAAAATATTGATTTTGTCTAACTTCATTCCATCTTATAGTCTTCAGTTGAGCGTGGGGATGACAACAAATCTACCGATAAGGACGCGCCCATCCCAACTACTGCTAGGGAGGAGTACACAACGCTAGGCTTTGGAGCGTACCACCTAGGGCACCCACCCCTGGTCTATGCTCAGTCCAACCTTGACCAGTACAGAGTATTGTACCAGGGCCACAGCTCCTCCAGGGTCGCTGGTACATCGTACGATCAAGACCAGAGCTCCTCCGCACTAAGGGTCATTCAGACATCCTACCTGGTGGGCCGTGGATCTGGGGGCAGATTCATGCTGTCATTTATTACGAATATGATAGCAGGTGGTAGCCAGTTTGGCATGACTCAGCTAGACAACATTGATGTTGGACAGACCCAGCTGGGCCATAGTCAGCTTGCTGAAGCACCTCTGCCTGCTCAGCGGTCCCCGTACACCCTCCGAACCAATACGCGCTCTCCGGACCAGTTCACGTATCCCACAGGACACGCTCAACGCAAGGACAGGACGCGCACACAGATGTATTGAGCAGATAGTGGCTCAGACGAGTGAGCCATATTGTAGCCCGTGTATAATTACATTGTATAGATGTTATGCGCTTATGTTGTGCTATATTTGTATGCATATTTTGTATATTATGTGCATATTGTCATAGTAGATCGGTTCCGGATTCACATAAAATCATAAAACACCGAGGTTCACATGAAATCATAAAACTCTAAACCGAGGGGTCACGTGAGTTTCGACATTTCAGAATAAATAATGTAATTTGCATTACAAACGACAGCGTGAGACGGGCTGCACAATTGCACGATGTTAGCAGAATGAAAGGTGAAATCAATAATCAAAATGTGATTTGAGCATCACTTACCTCATTGATCTGGAGTGTGCCAGAGTGACGGGGAGCTCTAGGATGACCACCGGTCTCACTAGCAGGAGTCTTCTCCTTGTCAATGGGTGCCTCTTCAATAGGGTCAGGTACGTAAGGTTTCCATCGCTGAAGGTCTCGGCTCGCATCGCGTAGTTCAACATGTACTTCTGTTGGATGAACTTCATATCAATCCATTGGAAGAAGTTGCAACGCATCTCGGGTTGCATTATACGCGAATGAAGTTAGAAATATGTGGAATGCAACGTAAGGTCTGAAAAAACGATGTGTGCGTAAGATTCTCTTACGAGGATATTCCCGCACGTGTAGTACACCCGGGCGGTGGTGACCGGGTGTGTAGACTAAATGATCTCCGCTGGTTCTTCGTACACACATTGCGGGTGTGAAAACTCTGGTGATACCGACACATCTTTCATAGAAAAATCTGGGTAGGGTTTAGCCCTCTCGGCAAGTCACTTGCGCTTCTTCGATATCTTCGCATAGTAGTTCGACGACGAGTTTAACATCTCCAAGGCCGACCTAATATTTTGTTGTTGCGCACATAACAAGGGTGAGTCAGTTCGAAATAAATAGAATGCTAAAATACATACGCGTTAAGAAAGAATGAGGTATAAAAATGCACAAATATGAATAGACTACTCGTTTACATTAAATGACGGTCCTCGTACATGCAAACAATACAATTAATTATTACATAAAATGACGAGTAGACGAGCTCAGTCTGTTGTGACAATATTCCATGAAGTGGCCAAGGGTCTTGTATATCCTGCACTTCGTCGTGCGGCTCAGGCTCCTACACTGGCTATTATCTATGTCGTTCCGGAAGCGCCGCGTCTGTTGTTGTCCCTTCTCAATTAACTTCAAGGCCATGTTCTGGTCCCATTTCATTATGTTCAGCCAAAGATCTCTATAGTTCATGTTCACACCATACGAGTGAAACTCTGCACACCATGTCACCGAAAATATGTTGCATGTCATAGTACTCGGAGATATACAGCGTAGACATCTGCCTGACTTGCACACACGTCTTGTACACATGCGAGCATGACTTGTGCAGGAGCTTCGGCTTGTTGCATATGCATGTATGTTTTCTTTCCCCCTGGCATGACTGTTGACATATTTTTACCTCAACCTGATCTCGTATTTCCTCCTAAAGCCATCGATCACCCGGATGTAGTGTATACGTGCCTTCTGCATCTTTTGATCCATATACCTTTGCATGTTCTCAGACCACTGTTTCCTTTCTTCCAGCTGTCGCCTCACTGCAGTGGCTCTCTTGATGAAGTAACCGACCGTACGAGTCCAGGTCTCTTCAACGATCACGATGATAGGGAGGCACTGCACACCTTTCAACAAGTTGTTCTACACCTCGAACATGTTGGTCGTCATAATTCTGTACCTCGCACCATATACAGCAGGGTCCATTTCTCCAACTCAGGAGCATGAAGATTAATCCACTGTGTGAAACTTATGATGCTCCCGAATCGCCTACTCGTGGCCAGCTATCCCTCCTGTGCCTCCAGAAGGAATTCTCCAGTATGCCTTGTAGCCCGATATTCGAGGTCTGTCCAGATGGACTCGAACTTCCATCTCTGGTTTTGTATGCACAACGCTTTGAATGTATTTCATTACTTCTTGAGTGCGTAATCGCGTGAAAAAGTTCGATACAATATGCCTCATGCACCACCGGGTTCCCACATTGTTCCACTAGTAAGGGGGTTCTGTCCCATTCTTCATGGTTTTCAGAGCCGACAACAACCCAGCATTACAGTCTGTGATAAAGCATACGTTGGGCTAGTCTCCCACAACCGCCCGCTTCACATTCACCATGAACTATAACCAACTGGATATGTTCTCATTCTCTACGATAGCAAAAGCAACCAGAAGAAGTTGATCATTCGCGTTGACCGCCACCGTGGTGAGAATGGTGCCTTTGTATCTCTCAGTGAGGAAAGTGTCATCCATCGTGAGCACTGAACGACAGAACTTGAAGCCCTCTATGGCCTGGGCGAAAGTCCAGAACACCCGGTCCAGTATGAAGCTGTTAGGGCCTCCATCAGGATCTTCACTTTTAACTTTGTTTATGTACATGCCAGGGTTTGCTTTAGCAATCTGGTCAAGCATTCTCGATACAAGGTTGTACGTCTCTTCGTATGTCCCATACATGGTCTCGATAACCTTCTGCTTGACTCATCGAACCTTGCTATAGCTGACCGGATAACAAACCAGATTGGTGACTTCTGATAACAGCATCTTGGGGGAGACGGACAAGTCCTTCGCAACTAGGTGGCTGGTGAGGCTTGCTACATATGCGGAAGTCACATTCCAATGCTGCCGCAGTGGCTCACTAAGCTCGCAAGTGTGGTCGATCACCGACTTATTTGTGGCGAGCGAAGAACTTTGCTCGGTGAGCATTGAGCTTGCAAGGGTAGCCTTCCACTAGGTATTTTACTATGTAATGTCCTTGGTTGGACCAGTGCACCCGGTACACATGGCTGATGGACAAGGCATACCATGCTATAGCTTGTTGCATGACCGTCTTGCTAGGAAAGTGTTGCCTAACTAAGAGGGTGTTAGCATTAAACCCCCACTGGGACCCTTCTTCTTGTGGCAGTACGAGCGATCACACTGCGATATCATCAAGTCTAGATGCCACGTAAGGCACATCAGGTGACACAATTCTCTGGTTGGACCACCACCCTAGGGCGTGTCCTCCTTGCTACCATCCGAGCCTGGGTCGGCATTCTCATCGGACTCCGACCCGAGAAGCTGGTCCGGTAGATATTCGTGGCAGTCAATGCGGTCCGACCACCATAGTCCTCCCCCCATTTTGTACAAAATTATGCGCAAGTCTTCTCTCATAGACTTCCTCCAAAACAGAACATTCCATGCTATGGTCTTCAAACTTCGTCTGCGGTTGCCCGTTTCCCGAGGCATCAGCATCATCAAGGTTTCTTGGCGTCCTGCATACGAAATTCACTTACACCATTGGCTTCCTATATATCGCTACCTCGGGTTGGGAAGCAATCTGCATGTACTGCCCCCACGCTACGCTTTCATTCACCTTGACTAGCTCCCATGCGCCCTGTTCTCCCCTATTCATGTAGGTGATCCTCTCGATGACAAGTTTCTTCGCCGTTGCCTTCCTGTCGAACTCTCTCCGGATGCAGCTCCTAAGCTCACGAATATTCATCGCATCGAGCCCCTCCGCCTAGACCACCTTGTACTGGTATCTCGACAGGTCCAACCCATCGGGTTCGACCGCACGAGGCCATCGCCATAAAACACTAGCAACTCTTGCATGTTTGAAATTACCTAAAGCCACAACAAACTGATTTACGGCACGCAATATAACAAACAGGGTGCACTACGTAGTGTATATTTAAATTAATTTACTATACATGACTATTTACATAGGATTATTTCATTAATTACCACCATTAAATAGGACTAAAGTAATTACAACTAATTTATTTGCTACTAATTAACTATGACAAAGATAATTACGACATATTAAATATAAGTAATTAGCAATTAAATGCGAGTAATTAAATATAATTAATTAATTAATTAGTAATAAATTGATTACTTACCAATAGGAATAAGTCCATTTTACCCTCCGAACTATGGACCGAATCCAAAATACCCCTAAACTACAAAATCGTCGATTTACACCTCCAACTCGAAAACCATGCACCGACCCTCGAGGCGAAACCGGTGGTTTTGGTCTAGCCGCATCCACGTTGGCGGTTTAGTCGTCTGCGCGTCACAACGCATCGTCGCGAAGTAGAGGAAGCACGACTTGAGGTGGTGCGGCATGACGTTGAAGGCCAGCGACATGATCGTCGGTTGTTGCTGTTCTTGGACTGCTCCCTCGCCGCCCGGCCGTTGCGCCATCACTGTCCCACTTCACGGCGGCTCCTTGGACCGCAGGACGCCAGCGAGGTTGTATCGCCCTCGCCTTCCCCAGCTTCCGTCGCCGCTGCAGCGGTGTCCCCATCGACGACCCCCACTGGTGCCAACTCCTCCGGGCTCGTGTCGCTCCTCCTGGCCCGCCACACATGCAGAAGCGCCGGCCTCCAACATGTGGCCAGATCCGCTGCCGCTGCCGTAGGAGCGCGGGAGGGGCGGCCGAGATGCCGCCATGATGGCAGATCTGGCGCGGCTCGGTGAGGTGGCGACATCCGGAGCATTTGGGGCTCGTGCTCGCGGCTCGTGGCAACGCTTCGGGCTCGATTTAACAACGCGGCGAGCCTTGCACGGAGTAAAGAGGAGCCCGAGGAGGAGCGAAGTGCGGATCTGGCGCCTGGTGGAGGGCCTCGGTGCGATCTTTGGCGCCACCGCCGGGCCCCGGCGGAGGGCCTCGGTGCCGTCTTTGGGCTCGATGACTAGCCGACGGCCTTGCTCATCTGCTCGGCGGGCGGCGCTAATGAGCTTGATGTCGGGGTAGCGGCGCGCGATGCGAACGGCGTGGTGGAAGAGGGCGGTGGCCTCGTCAGCGAGGCACTCGAGCCTATGCTGCTGGCGGATGGATTCGACGAGCTCCTTGGCGTGGTCGCGGCGACACGGAAGAGCTCCAGCGATGCATGAAGGCCTCGGCGCGGCGTTCGTGGCGCCGTCTTCGCCGCCCGATTGACCGCGTGCCTCGGCCGGCGCCGCCACCGCCACGAACTCCTGGTACGCGCCGCTCAGGTCGTCCACTGTCGCCTCCATCCCTCCGACCTAGCGTTGACCAAAATCCCCCAAATTGATCACTTGAGGAGAGGGTAAGGCGCAGCCGACAGCGACGGCGGCGAGCCAAGGGAGCCGGTATGGAGGCCGAGCTAGGAGGGGAGTCGGCCGGAGCAAGCGTAGAGACTCCACGACGCCACCTCCACTAAGAGGAGTGGAGAGAGGATGGAGGTGAGCAGTGAAGAATGAAATAGAGAGAGTCTGCCAAAGAAGAAGGGCGCCACGTCATCGAAACATGTACATGTGGACTCCGAAAACTCCAACATGGATGCCAGCTAGGACCAAAACCAGCTGGTTTCGTCCCGAGGGGGTCGGGTGCATGGTTTTCGGAGTTGGAGGGTGTAAATCAGACGATTTTGTAGTTTAGGGGGTATTTTGAACTCGGTCCATAGTTGAGGGGGGGGGGGTAAATTGGACTTATTCCTTATCAATAAATTATTTACAAGTAATTCGTTACATCTAACTAATTACCAATAAATTAATTACAATTAATTAATTACCACTAATTAACTACACGTCATGAATTAATCGTAATTAACTACGAGTCATTACTTACTAATAAATTAATTATGGCTACATAATTACAACACTTAATTACCATTAATGTAATTACCACTAATAAACTATGACTAAATTAATTATGATTTATTAATTAATACTTAATTACCACTGATTACTTACGGCTAATTAATTACTGTTAATATTTAATTATGACTTCTTAATTGCCACTACTTTAATTACCAATTATAAACTATGAGTAAATTACCACTAATTAACTACGACTAATAAATTACCACTAATTTACTACGACTGAAATAATTACAACTAATGCCTTGGAAATAATTTTACCTTGTCTTGATGTCGACCTCACTGTACTTATACGATCCTAAGCACTGCTATAAACACTATTTAATTCACAGCGAAATCCGAAAAAAAATTTAGTTCAATTCTGTGTGTCCTCGGCGATGAGCGCGAGAACGGGAATGAATTTCAGAGCGAGAGCGAACGTGACGCCGGTTATTATAGCCATGCAAAGGCGTTTCACGCCGACTACGAAGCAACGGGAGAGAATCATGCGTATTGTGCGTTGTGATTATGCGTGCATGCGGACAGAGGCAGCGAGGTGATGGAGTTGACGGATGATACGGGGGAAAGATCGATGGGACATGGGATGCTTTTGGTAGAAGGTTAAAACGTGCACGTGCCCCCCCCATCCGGCCTAGGGTTAGGATTAAATTCCCCCCTAGGACACGGACACGCTGGACTTGACACATGGTGGGGCGTCCGGGCGTCAGGGGCGTAGACGCGCAGGAATCCGGGCGAAGGGGGACCGACAGGGCCACGTGGCGGCTGTTTGGGCGCTAGGGGCGCGGAGGCTGCTGTCCGGGCACCAGGGGCGTGGCGCAGCCTTGTTCGGGCGCTAGGACCACGGTAGCGGCTACGTGGCAAGACGATTACGCCATGTGGACAGCCTATTTTGTTAATAAAGACGTTAACAGTGCCATTTAAGGCGAGGGGGGAGGGACTCCAGGCGCCCGGCGCGGGACGTGCCCAAGGTGGAGTTGCCGGGCACAATACCGCCGACGTTGGTTGAGTTAGTGGTCGATGCGCCGACTGGA
This sequence comes from Ampelocalamus luodianensis, assembly GCA_036346255.1. Taxonomy (NCBI): domain Eukaryota; kingdom Viridiplantae; phylum Streptophyta; class Magnoliopsida; order Poales; family Poaceae; genus Ampelocalamus; species Ampelocalamus luodianensis. The sequence continues at coordinate 2,209,229 of CM070626.1, forward strand.
GGGGCACATGCGGGCGGGCTCGCGTACATGCGGTGCGAGCGTGGAGGTGGAGGTGGAGGTGAAGACGAAGGCGAAGGCGGAGAACGGGGAGTCTCGTACTCCCATCATGCCGAGGCCGAGCTACGTGCTACGGCGAATGCTGCATAACTCAACTTCAGTTCACCCAGGTGTGAGGTGAGATCTGTCTCAGTATTGACTTCGCTAGAATATGCTCGTCTCTAACTTCTTGGTGACTCCCATTGAAAAGAATACTACTAGTACGCTACTGAACGTCGCCATACATGTGCACCGCAAATTTGTCGTCGTATAACAAGTCAACAACGCGACGAGATCAACCAGTATTCTCCTGCCGATTCAACAGCGACCTGCGACGTGCCTGCCCATGCATCGGAGACAACGTAAGCACGAAATTGACTCCTCGCCTTGCGTTGCGTGTTGGCAACTGCCACGTTCAAACTTCAAAGTCGAGCGAACTGGCACAAACTATCAACATCTGTACGTAGCAAGTAGTCAACGACTCATCAGACGAGCATCGTGCAAATTAAAAGCACATGCTAATTAGACCTGTAATGTTGGATTTTAGTCGGTTCGAAGAGTTATTTTACATGATTGGAATCGGCTATATACAATAGAGTTATCGATTCCAACAAAATTAATTATGGAACCGAACTCTAGTTTAGAGTCGATTCAAACACAATAAAAAGTTTATGAGGCCCACTTGTTACATCTTGGAACGAGGAAGATGAGAGAGATGATGTTGGTTTTTTAATACACGTGGATCCCACTTATAGTTTGAACCGGATCAATACATTGAAAAAAAGATAGCATAATTCCTTGAATGCTTCTGTGGTATCTCTTTGAATCGGCATCGGTTTAATACACTAAAGATGCTCTTAGATCGATTTAAACGAAGCAATTAATCTCACTCAAAATTGTTACTCCAAGCTGATCATCTGTTGCTGCTACAAAAATCAACGAGGAGGAGCAAATGTTGACCAAAATTTTGGGGGTCCATTTATACAAGATTTGACTGCTTTTCTAGCCCAAAATAGTCAAATTTTAGTTCATTCATAACTTCATAATATATAAATTATAGTAAATTATTTATGTAATTTTATTTTTGGGCACTGTAATTATTCTCGAAAGTCTTAATAACTTATATTTCCGTCACATGACTCAAAATCTAATATATATTTTGAGAGGTTAAGTAAAAATAAAGATGAAAAATGAAATTATATATAAACAAAATATGTCAATGTGGTGAATCCGTTATGTTTCGAAGAAAAAAAATCATGATAAATTTGGACTCAATTCATCATATAAGAAGAAGTATAAATCTCAAAGCATGTCGGATAGACGGAAATTCAACTATTTTGATAAAAAAAAAAAATAGCCGAGTTGTTTAGCAAAACCGAAAATTTTGATCTCAGGATATCCGCAAACGGAAGCTAAAAAAACTCAGACTTACGAGCCGAACAAAACTTAAAGCAAGCAACCAAACAAAATGCAGCTAGCCAATCATGCAGGTCAACTGTTTTGCTCTCATATTTTCTCATCTCTACTACAGCTATCGCCGCCGCCGCCGCCGGTGGCGCCTCCCCCACCGCTGCTGCTGCCTATGTACGACGTTATCGCGGCCGCCAGCACCGCGGTGAAGTTCGGGTCCGACGTGATCGCGGCCGTGGCCGCGCTCACCGTGTCGGCCAGGGCGCCCCCGTCCGCCGCCTTGGTGCCCGCCATGGCCTGCACGGCAGAGAGCTTGGACTGGTCATAGAGCTTCTGCCCGAACAGCTGGGGCAGCGACACCGGCCGTGCATCCTCGGCGAGAGCAGCCTGGAGCTGGGCGCGCTCCGGGCGCGGCGACTGCGTGGACGCCGACGTGCCCGGCGCCGTCTGCGTGAGGTCGAGCGTGACCGTGGGGAAGGGCGCCGACGCCGAGATGGTGGCGACGCTGGACGAGCAGGGCAGCACGGCGCGCGCCAGGAAGTTGGACCCTGCCATGAGGCTGCCGTCCGCGCTCGGCATGGAGCCCGACAGCAGCATGGACGCCGCCGCCGACGTGGTCGACGCCATCGCCATGGCGGCCGGCGGCAGCGGGTGGTTGTGGTTCCCCTCGTACGTCGTTATCAGCACCGTCCGGTCCTCGGCACACCTCTGGACCTAACATCATCAGCACATCACAGCATACACTTGAGAACGCGCCATGGTACAGCAAAAATGTGATAGTCTTCCGTCGATCTTTGTCAACTGCGCCATACCTGCTTGCGCACCGGGCAGCCGGCGGCCATGGTGCACCGGTAGTAAGCGCGGGGGCACGGGTTGCCTTTGGCCATCTTCTGCCCGTACTTCCTCCATTGGCATCCATCACTGATCTGCACATAACCATGACCACCTCAAGAAGTCAACAAACAATTAAGCATGCACATACAGAAAACCTTATGTTAGTAGAACGTGACAATCGCGTGGATGATGGAACATTGTTCAAGTACCATGGATGCTTCGGAGCGGGCTCGGACGGAGACGCGGGCCTTGCGCATGGCGGCGGCCTCGGGCACCGGCTCGGGGCCTTTGGTGGTGGTGGGGAGGAACTTGGGCACCTTGTTGGGGAGCCAGCTCTGCGGCAGGTGCTGCTGGGTCTCCGGGCTCCGATCCCTCTCTTGGATGCGGGGGTGGTGGTGATCGAAAGCCGGCAACGGCATGATATCCTTGCTGTTGATCATGGCGCCGTTAACGTTGCTCTTGCCCGGGCAGTAGTCCATCGTCGGCATGGCCGCGTCGGGGTTGCTCGGCGACGGCGCGCAGTCGCTGCCGCGGACGTCGACGCCCACGGAGTGGACGGCTCGTCGGGCAACGACGCGGAGGCGAGGCTGATGAACTGTGGTGGGAGTAGGCTCCCTGATCTTGGTCCTCCTTCTCCGGATCAATAAACTGACGATAATTGACAGCTTCACGATGAGCTATAAATGCCTATGTCTTTCTTAAATCTTAATCTGTCTGTGTGTCATGTGCAATTGTGCATGGCAGCACAGGTTCAACATTGTGTGTTTACCTCGTGGATAGTCGGAGTGCCTAGGCCTCGGTGATTCCTCTGCTGCATCAGTGTGACGAGGTGCATGTGGAGGGAGTTGTACTTTGTGGTCACACTGCTCAGCGTGCTCTTGAGCCGTTTGTTCTCTTCGTTCAGGCGTCCAAGCTCGGATTTGGTCACTGCCAACTGGTAGATCAGGAGGAAATTAGTAATCAGATCATATCCTACGTACCAAGAGGTCCAAGACCAAACAATTTTTTTTGCTACAATCAACACAAGGATATATATGTGTGTGTATGTGTCGATCTCAGGATGGATAGGTTTGATAAAAGAATACTGTTTTACAGAATTGATGTGAAAATTCCCAAGACCAAGCAACTCATACGCACATGCATGCATATCATTAGTCTTTCATTCAATCTGAAGTTACAAGTGTTCCTCACCTCAGCTTTGGCTTCCCTGTGATCTTCCTCGTTGGAGGACACGCCATCGTCGACGGTGGACTCCTCGCTCCCGCTGCTCCTCCTCCCAATATGTAATCCCATCTGCATATACCCCAACCACAGAAACACGTCAAGGAATTGAAATTCTAGACCAAAACATGGGGGAATCCGCTGAAAACCACCCCCGACCGATTCACCGACATTGATGGTGAGGTCTCCTTTCTTGATGCTGAGATCGTCCGGCGCGCCGCCGGCGTGATCGGCGGCCGCCTCCATCCTCCCCTGCTTCTCCTTCCTCATCTCCGTCTTGAAGAAGTCCATCTCGCCCACCACCACCCGCCGCTGCTGACCCCGTCCTTCCCGGCGCCGCACCCGGCCAGCCCCACCGCGGGGAACTCCGATGGCGACGGCAGCTCCAGGCCGTCGGCGCCCACCGCGCCACCACCACCAACAACAACACTCTTGCGCTTGAGGCCCGCACCCACGTAGGACTCCATGCATATGACCAAGAAAGAAGAGGCGGAGCAACAGTGTTGCGATCAACGGCGGGTTGAAGAGGAGGAGGAGACCAGGAGGCATATAAGAAGGTCGCGGGGCGGACACGTGGCGGGCTCCGCTCCTACTTGTGGGGCTCTTACCGATCTGAGTCCATCATTATAGGCAGTGTTGGTGACCATTGACCATGGACAGGGAGAGATGAACGGGCCATGGATGCGCAGCGCAGCGGAGAGGAGACAAGCCTAGGACTAGAGGCAAGCCAGAGCTGCCGATGCATGCGATCGAGTGAGCCTGACGACGATTTCTTTCCGGGGAGTCCATGCGCGCGCGGGGAGAAGCGGCCGGAGAAGCCCAAGTTCCCGGCTGAACCGGGCACGGGCATGCGGTCGTGTGGATGAACTGCCATCCTCTGCCACTTTGCATGGCAATGGCAAATGAGTACAGTGTTTTGATATTCGGTAAAATTGAGTTGTTCGATTGAGAAAGGATAGCTTATATCAATCTGCTACAGTATTTTTAAATAGTTCTAATACTATAATATTTTTGCTACAGTATTTCACGAGTCGCGCTCTCATCCTTTGCCATGTCTCGACACTGTAGCACCGTACGCAAAGCTCGAGGATGCGTTTTCACCCGAGGGAGGAAATGGTCAACTGCCGCGACTGGTATCGTATCGTCGGTCGCCCCCTGTGATCCGAAAAATAGCGAGCGAGAGAAAGAGAGGGATCTGATCTGACTATCTGAGGGAGGGAGGGAGAGAGAGACTGTTATGGACCAGGATGCATGACCAGCGACCAGCTCTGCGTCGCCACGTACATCAGTTGACGACTTCCTACTAGCCTTGTTTAGATCTTTTTCTACCACTGGTCTTGTTTGAAATCTTGTTATTTTAAATCTACTACTGGCCTTGTTTGAAATCGTTTTCTTTCCTCCTGCCAATCTGCGATGAGCAACCTAACAACTTCTGAAGACTATTGAGGCCTCAAATCACGTCAGAGTTTGTACGTTCCAAAGTCCAAACAATCCCTGAAGACTTCCGAAACAGACTAACAACTTGTGTGGGTGGGTGGATTTAGCTGAAATTTATCGTCAAATTTGGCTTGCGATTTGTACCCAAACTAAGACCGTGTGAATATGACTTGGCGCTATTTACGGGACGTTTACCCTCGACCACGAAATCCTCCCTACCCTTTGTCAAGGGATGAGGCAGTAGAATCACCGATAGCTATGGTAAGTTGGACTACTCAAGACATGCTACCCATCTTCTTGAGTTTCTTCCAATTATTCCGCAATCAACATTCCATAGCGCACCGGACAAAAGTGTCAGCTCCTTGAGTTTACCATCCTATAAGCTCCGCGCCTCCGCCAGTACCTCAAATATCGCGTACCACTACTCCAGAAGAATCGACCATATGTTGCTCCTCGTTGGTTAGTGCACACCGTGGAAAACTCTATCGGCAAAATTTCTTATCGGTGGAATCTGATAAAAATTCATATTGGACAAAAATCGAATTTTCCAAGTTTCATCCAAATTCAAATTCAAATTTAAAATTTAGATAAATTTTGTCTTTACCTCGGAAAAAAAAAATCAAATTTCAATTCAAAAAATTTATACGAAATTTTGTATGGTTACCGATTCTATCAGGTCCGATAAAATTTCCCTACTAATATAGTTTTCTCTATTTTCCCTGGTGCACACGCCACAAATCACGCAAGGGCAAAGGTACATGTTATCACAGCGACTGGTCAGTACGAGAATTCCAACAACAGCGGTGGCGAAGATATCCAGAAACATTCTTGCCAAGCTAAAACAGACGGATCCGGGATCTCATCCCAGGCCTTGCAAAGCATCACTAAAACATGTAGCATATATACACACATTGCCGGATAAATACGTAAGTTGAAAAGCTAAACTCTTCCCCCCGGCGAATGCGTTCGCCTCACTGAGGCACCTAGCATCTTCTTTAGGCCGACCTTGCGAAGCCAAGCCTCAGCTTACCGTAGTCAAAGACGGTATGATAGGCTCCCATGAAAACATCACCCAAAATCCTGCAATTGTAACATGTATCAGTGTCAGAATCATGCATCAAGCATGAAGAGAGATAGTGAAGCTTCTAGTTTGTTTTCTGCCCAAAACACCATCCGGCAAAACACACGGGATTTCTAGCATTCTCGATGATAATAATACCGGATTTCATTAAGTGACATACTGATTAGTGATTACAAACAAGAAGATATTGAAAGGACAAGAACCGGGAACTTAGAAATGCGTAGATTACCAGAGAGGACCACGAGGAGGAGGGATGTCAAGAGCTGTGAATCCACTGATGCATTGGGCAGCAGGTCCTTCACCAACCTTCAGAATATACTGCACAACCAAAGAGAGAGAAAAAAAAAATCAATCACAGGCTATAAGCTAGGGTCACAAATATGTGGATGATCATCGCTTTTAAAATAAAATAAATAAAAAAAAAAAGAGGAGGAAGAAGAAAACTGGATGGACTGCTAAGCGTGCCGGCTAACTTGATGTGCAAGAATTAAACATATAGAAAAAATCAGATGATTGCTAAGCTTGCTAACTAATCTGGATGTGCAGAAGGAAACAAATAGAAGAAGTGAAACCATGGAGAAGAAGTTGCACCTGCCCTGGTTTCAGCACAAACTTTTTGCCCCCAATGGAGAATGCAATGTCAGGCATGGATGCAAGGCTGCCACAGTCCACAGATGATTCTCCCATGGGACTTGGGAGACGGTCACACAGCTGCAAAATTGATACAGTTATGCAAAGTAAAAGTATCGCTGTAGTGGTAGAACGGCCTGTGACAGAATTTAATAAGCTCACCTGATTAATGTACTTCAATACGAGTTCCTGGGTCTTGTTTTGTGCAAGTTGGTTCTGCATCCATACAACAGCCATCTCGCAGGCATTGCACATGGCATCGCTATGGAGACCATTCAATTTCCCACCTTCATCATCTACTACACTCTGAATTCCAGCACTGTGTTTACAAAGCACATGGAGAAGGAAGAAATGAGTTACAATAGTAGCATAATGCAAGTATAGAATGCCTAATGAACCACTACCAACATTTTGCTCGATTGCAACAAAGTTGGCATTAGAACTAGTTGGCCACTCGAAGCGCAGATATTCTATTTTACAAATTCAGACACTTGAAATAGTATTCACAGTTCTCACCTAACACCATGAGTCCCATCAAAAGTACACAGACCAACCTGGGAGCAGATTTTTGCTGGCTGTGTCTGCAGCATAATCCCAGAGCAAATTTAGTCACATTCCTTCTAAGCGGGAACATAATTGAACAAACCAGCAACCAAAATAGAAAAGTTAGGCGATTTAGAAATATACAAACCTCTGCTAGCAACAGATCTAGGATCTGTTGTCCATATTGAGAAACAACTGTCTTGCACTCTTGGCTGACTACCCCAGTAGCACCAATCTTCTCATTGATTTCAGTAATTATGGCCTACATTGTTGATATTGACTTGTGAAAACCACTCGGTGGAACTCCGTATGGAGCAAAGAAGAATGCCAATCATAAACAGTGTGGATTCAGATTGCCTCCTACACGATAGTGTAAGCATTTTCTTTTGATTTCAAATTAAGCTTGGAAGGTTACAGTTTCTCAGGAATTGCTGAAATTGTACTTGCTAAATTTTTAACACTTCATATGTATCTGAAAAGATGCATGATAGGCAAAAGGATTTAAAACAAGGCTAAAATTTTCTAAAAGGCGATTCAGAAAATCGAGCAAAGTTGTTTTTTCCCACTGTTGTAACTAGTAAGCATGTCTTGCATTCAGCAAGGATCATCACTAGGATAATTACTCCAAAACAGGTCAAATTGAGAAGATTTGTGATATTTAGTAGAGATAACCAAACACAAAATAACAGTTTGAATTGCAAAAGTGGATGCCTTCATGATTACGCAGACAAACACAAAATACAGAGCACATAACATACTGTGGGGCCAGCAAGCAATGAAGTTCCAGAATCTGCAATCGCTGCACAGCCGCCAGCACAAAATCCTGATAATGACAGAGGTGCGACAATATGTAAGAATATTTCTCATTTAGAGACAATAAGACGAAACATGAAAGCAACCATTGCAGTACCTGTAGACTTTCCTCCAATCAGTACATCACCCATCTCAAACTGCAGAAGATAAATGCATACTTTCATATCAAGTATCCGAAATATTACTTAACTTACACAAGAAACAAGACCAACCTGCCAATATCCCTTCTGAGTGACTGGGACATATGTATGATTGCCCTTGTAGTGGCTAGGATCCATTCCTCCAAACACAATTTCACCACCTTGTCCTTCATCAGCATGTCGGTTGAACCAGAAAGAGAAAACAGGGTCGCTGATGAGACCTTGTTCTACCATTTTATACCTGTAATTTGTCCATATCATTAGGGACCATGAATCTGCTATAAATCCATAGGAAGTGTGACATATCTCTATCTTGTAAGACATTGATTTTCCATTAGTAAAACAAAATAAATAAACCAAAGTGCCACATAGTTTCACATGCATGAGCAAAATTATACTCCCTCTGATTCGCTATATTTGTCCATGGCCTCAGGAGTATCCATTTCAATATATTTGTTCATTGTGGGAATCTAGAGTGTAGTTATTGCAATTTTTCCTCTCTCTACCCCTACTTAAATGCTTTAGAAGAGGTTAAGTGGTTGTAGTATGCCATTTAATAGAGGTATATATAGTCATTTCTCATTAAATATTTGCTAGATTTAGTGTTTCCTTGGTCTGTGCGCATGGTGATCTGTGGACAAATATAGTGAAACGGAGGGAGTACCTTAATTACAAGCCTAACTATCATGGCAGATGCAGAAAAGTCTCCAATTAAATATCATGAGAAACAATATACAGAAACATGCAATAAAAAATCCAGCTAAATATCACGAGCAATCTGGTAACAAAAACTCCCAACGAAATGAAGGTAACCTGCTATTTTACTCAGCAGGTCAATATTTAGGAAGCTGTTGTTGCTGTACATATAGTATGCACACATGAACTATTCAAAACCAATGTCCTTAGAGCTAGTGAAAGAATCGTAATAACACCAAAAGCAATATGTGCAAAAGAACAGCATTGCTTTTACAGTAATTGAACTACGCAAAGATAAATGAACAAAAAAGATCTTAAAGCCTTGTTGTCTTACCACACAGGTACTGCCTTTCCAACAGATATTTCCTGAAATCCGAGCCCAAGAATGCCATCGAATTTAGCAACCATGAAAGTAATACTTGGCTCCCTTGTAGCTTCAATAAATTCCTAAAACAGTAACCCAACAATATAAAATAAAAATAAAAATCAAGTGATGTATGTGATCAGATATAATCAACAAATTAACTTAGAAATATATAGACACAAACCTGATCTTTCACAATGAGATCACCTACTGTAACACTATCCTCACTGAAAACCCCAGAAATTGCACCAGTGCCATAGTGAATGTCAGCAGGTTTTCCTGGTAAGATGAATGAAACAACAGAAAACAGCATTGTCAGAAGGCGAACAACTACCTTAAGGAAAGCTAAAAATTAGAGAACTGAATTACTCAAATCAAATGAAAAGAAAGACAATGAACAGTGCGCTAGAAAAATATACAATTATATCACTGTCCAGGAAAGAAAAGATTTACTCCATGCCACAAAAATAGGTTGATTATTCCCTGTGTAATATGTGACTAAAGTTGCAAGTGCTGAAGTTAATAACAAATTTTCGGTTGTGTATTAAATTTGAAGAGTTGGTGTGGTGCATCTAGAAAATTAACACACTCGACAAAGACAGCTACAGTAAAATGTCGGCAACATTCCTGAATCCTGACTGCAAGTTGTTGTAATGTCAGACACTCAGACTACACCAATGGCACCGCATCACCATCAGCTATTTTTTAGCATCCTTTTCAAGGATGTTGCACCTAACGTGAACCACACATTTTGCTTGATGCTGCCAACCACGTGGAACAAATTTCTGTTTCATCGTAAATATTCTGTAACAACAAAGTAAGGCAGGCACCAGCAAACGACCAACTTGTAAACAACAGGCAAGAACGTGGAATTTATGGTTCATCTATACATATCTAATATATTTGTTCTTGGGGGAATATTTTTCACGACTTGGACCTAGCTCATAGCTCTTTGATTTGAGCATTCGATTTATGATTCACACCAGATAACCATACCTATTTCATCTATATATAACAAACACCTCTTCAATAACAAACGGCAATTTTTGCTTAACAAACAAGCAGATTTCAAGACGATACATGAGATAAGCTAAGCCATAGATGATAAAGGCCAGGCAGATTTCAATCAACATTTGGGATTACTATTTTACACACAACTTCAAGTTACAAAAGTTTTTAAATCACGCCCACTTGTAGGGTGAATAATAGGTGATGGAAAAAGTGTATGTGAAGTGTATAAATAATAAATTACATACACATGTAACATAGTGACTCTATTCAACAATAAGTAAATTGATAGCAAGACAACTAGTCAGCCGTAACAAAACAAGCATGCTGGGGAAAGGTTTTAAGCCACAAACCGTTCTTCTTGTAAGTGCTTGACTGCCCCGACTTGTAGCGCGAGTGGAAGTAGCAAGCAATCTGCATCAATCACCACCAAAACAAGCCCCAGCCTTAGCGCCAGACACAACCAAACCCTTTACCAAAAAAAAAACACACTCACAAGAGCAAGGAACAAGGACGCACCGAGAAGTAGCACTTGGAGGACGGGACCCAGAGGTTGGAGCTGCCGGTATCGAAGATGACGGTGAACTTCTGCGCCGGCGTGCCGATGCCGATCTCCCCAAAGTACTGCGCGTTCATGTAGTTCTTCAGTGCGATGATGTCCCCGTCACCCCCAGCGCCCAGGGAGTTGGCGCCGCGGAGGCGCTGCCCCTCCTCGCCGGAGAGGCGCGTGGCAACGCGGCTGTTCTCGTCGATCGGCCGCTTCTTCAGCGCGATGCGCACCAAACCTTCTGCCGCCGACGCGGGGAGGAGGGTTTGGAGCAGCACGGCCGCGAGGAGCACCAAGGCGACGCTGCGGGTTCCCATGGTTGCGCGATCTGCGGCAAATCGAAGGGGGAACGAAGCAACAGGAGAGATTAAGCGAAGGGCGTGAGATCGGTTAAATCCTAATGGGAAAGTACTGGAACAAAAAGGGGTGTCCTTAACTGACACTACAGCAATTGGATTTGGTACTCATATGATAGGAACGCAAAAATTAATGAAATTAGTAGCCAAAATAGGAGAGATTAAAGCGCAATACGAGCATAAAAAACCTAAAAAATATCAAATCGTGGGTTAAGTGCATGGCATTGAGTGAGACCTGAAGAGGAACAAAAGCGAAAAAAAATACTCAAAATCGGAGCGGAGTTGTCCCTGAAAACACGATGAACTAACTAAAAACCGACGCCAAACATGAACATAAAAAAAAACTCGATTTGATCGGGGGCACTGAGTAGAATCCGACCAAAACTGTTTCAAAAAAAAGCAAAAATAAATCGGGAAAAGCCAGATTGAATCTGCAAACACACAGCAACAAGCAGATCTAGACCAAAACCCCACACAAGCAGCACTCAATCCCGGCACTCACCAGAGGTCGGGGGCAGGACTCAGGAGGAAGAGGAGCGACTGACGTGCGCAGCACTACGGACTGCGCGTGTATAAATAATGCAGCCGGGGAGTAGGTGTGCGCTCCGCTCACCGTCCGATCTTTGGACGGCGTCGAATCAGCCGTTGGATCAGGATAGGGGTATCGGGTGCGCGGGTAAAATTGCTAGCTTTACCCCGAGAACCGGCGGAAATTGGTGCGTGAGGGGGGCACGTCGCATTTGGTGTGACTTGTGCGTGTTTCAGACTTTCAGTACCCGACAGGAACCTGACGATTTCCTTTGCGTTTAAGTAACGAGGTTTTCATTAAAAAAACTGTGACACCTAGCATCTACAATGGTTTATTTCTTAACTTGTTACTAAAAAAAAAGATAGTACTCGATCTAATAAAAAGAAATAAGCTTTCTAATAGATTGTTTATTAAGACTGTATCTAAGACTTTAATTGTTACAAGTGTGTTTAGAGATAGTGTGACACACAAAACGAGTTTTTTAGGTAGCAAGCTAGTCTCCAACAGGGTATTTTGTTGTTTCTTGTGTCTTGGTATCAATAATTTGTTTGTTTCTTCATCCAGTAACAAGCCCACTGACGAGGATCTAATAATCCTCATTTTACAATTTATCTGAAATTGAGTATTATGGATAAATATGACGTCACACAGCTATTGAGCATGCCCTTTACAGTGGTAAGGGAGAAGTCAATCAAGTGGTCGTAAGTACTTCTACGACCACCCCTATAGTCGTAAGTCCTTCTACGACTATCACGTAATCGTAAGTTCTCCTAGATTACTTTCGGTCGTAAGTCTTTCTACGACCAGTACCCAGTCGTAAGCTTTTCTACGACTACCCCCTGGTCGTGAGTCCCTTTACGATCAATCCTGCTACGACTTTTCCACAGTTAACCAGGGCCACTCACATGTGGACCCTATTAACTGTGAGATCTGAGCAGTCAATGTACGTAGTTATTCACTGGAATAACTACGGATAACTTACCATTATCTCTGATTGATAACCATCAGGCAACGTGGGGAGGTTACTACTCCGGTGATTACTACCAATATTACAAAATAATGGGGCGTCTCTTGACCTGGAACGACCACCTCTTCACATGCTATAAAAAGAAATCTTTCAGAGAGAATGAGAGGGGCTCTTGGAGGGAAGGATCTTTGAGAGACAATCAGTAGCAGTATTAGCGCAAATCTTTCCACTGATTGTAACCAGGATACCTAATATAATACACACAGGAGTAGAGTTGTTATTCTCTATGGAGAAGCCCGAACCTGTATAAAAATCGATGTGTTCTTTCTGTCTACGTGATCAATTGTGGAGACCCCCCGAATCAAATAATCTTTACGTAAGATCGGTTCTAAAACACCGACACCTACCTTCTCTCATCACCATCTCTTCTCCGCATCACCTAAATATTGATGTATTCATCCCTTAGTAACAAATAATATGAACTATTGTAGATGCTCTTGCATATGGATACCACTGATCAAATTAGTAAGGGACATCTATTTCACACGCACCTGAAAATTTATGAAACCACAATCACTTTTTCACCATTGGATCAAAATCATGTAGCTCACATCTCTCCCTCTCTCACCTATATAACTCACCCCATCCTAACCATAACCCTAACTCACTCCACACCTAGCTGCCCCCGACCCTAGGCTCGCCCTCGTGCCACCTCCCACCATATCGCCGGTGCCGGCGATGCCCGCCGGCAAGGTCCTTCCATGCTACCTCCTCCTCATGCCACCACGCCCCCTCCTCCTCCGCCCCTCCTTCTACTCCCGTCGCCGCCCTTCTTCCTCCTCTTCGACTGATGAAATCCATCGCACTGCCTCCTTCCTCATCTCCGGCGCCTACCGCCATCGGATCTATCACCGCCTCCGGCGGCTACCGCCACCGGATCTGTCACCACCTCCTAACCACTTCGGTTCTCGTCACCCCCAGGTGACCCCACCCACCGCCCTCCTCCTCACCCGCGTTCGACAGCGCCACCGCCGCCACCACCCATCATCAGTCTGCCGCCACCCAGCCTCCCTCTAAGCAGGGGGCACCGGTGAACCCGAACCCTAACTCTAATCAGCTTCCCATCGCCATCATCCCTCCACTGTTGTCGGGTGCCAGAGAGGAGGAAGACAACCTCGTTGGAGCACAAATCTCCACACATATCCGAAGGTGAAAAATTGACTATGATTTTGCAAAATTTTATACACCCACGAGGTAGTAAATCCAAATTAGTAATACTGTTAGAAGCAGTCGTATACTAAAAAGTTTTTTAAAAGGAAACATGTAGGAGGGATGCCTATTGTATTAATAGAGAAGAAAGCACAACGACAAAAAGGCACAAGGCCTTATAACATAGTTTGAGGTTTAATTACACGCAAAAAATTGCTCCAAGCATTTTGCCCCCCATAGGGGATCAGGTTCTACCTTCCTCCTTGATCTTTGCGAACAGGTCCAAAGGAGAAGATGACCTGTTATAAAACATTCTGGCATTGTGTTCCTTATAGATCTCCTAGGTGGTTAGGATGGTCACCGTGGTTGTCGCCCTCTTTGGAAGGTGTCTCAAAATGTTAGTTTTTTACCATCGATCCCCAAATGTTGTAACTGATGACCTAGTAGGGTGGCTTGAGCAGTGCACAACCTAGCCAATTAGCCATTGAGTTCCACACTCGTTGAGTGTATCTACAGAGAAGAGTTGCAAGGCCAATTCCTATTATTGTCTGCAAAGGGGGATAGGTGCCCTGATTTGGCCATCCCCTCACTTGTAGCCTATCCGAAGTCCACAGGCGGTTTTGGATGGCCACCCAAGCGAACAGTTTGCATTTTGTGGGTGCTGAGGTTTTCCAGATTATTTTTTATACTTAGTCTCTGTTGAGCCAAAGAACTGCAACGCGTAAGCGGGTTTCGCTGTACAGTTGCCCTGTGGAGTTAACTTCTAGGTGATATCATGTGTGACTGTTGGGTCCAAAATGATTTGGTTTAATCTTCCCCATAGGTCTAGGAATTAATTGTTGGACAACTAGGCTATTATTTTCCCTCTGTGTTGATGTCCTGAATCCAACGGTTGTCTGAAGCATCGCGCAAACTGTTCTGTTTTTCCTTCTAGAGATTTGGAAAATCTTCAGAGTCAGGTTTTTCGGGGCTGTGTCATTTAGTTACTGTAAGGTCCATAATTTAGCTTTATTTTCGTCGTCTATTCTGATGGTTGTGGCCGCCACAAAGAGACGCCGGTCAGCATTGCCACATACCTACCCAAGGTTTGATACTAAAATCTTTTTAAACATTGTTTGCTTCACCTCAATTGTTTGTTCGGCAATGCATGGGCCATCGTATGATGGTTAGGTGATAAGTTTATCCATCAAGTCCACGAGTCTCGTGAGCTGTTGGCAGACGCATTCATATATGAAGTATTTTAGTTTAGAGGACCAGACTATTTCTTTACACGTCCATTCAGTATTGGTGTAAATTTGGTAGCATGCGAAGCTTTTCCCTGAAGAGACTTTGTTTCCTTCACATAACTATTGCTTCCATGACTATTTCACATTTACAGCAATGTGATACATTGCAACAGGTACCAGCTACAAAGAATATGTTTTCCTAAAAAAAGAATATGTTGGTGATTAGATAGCCGATATATCGAAAACAATATGTTCTTATTTGAGGTGATCAAGGCCATTGCCATGTCTCTCTGAGAACAACGTTGCGATGTCCAATACATTACTGGGGCGTAAATCCGCAATTTACGTAACAAAGGATCGGGTCTCTACAGTACTGCAGAGAGGGGACACTGTAACCAGAGTAATCTAAATCTGTTCTGCAGGACACAATGTATATGTGTTGTAGAAAATACTGTAGCTATTTCACTATTTAACACTGTGCTAAATTTTGTTGTACACTATTGATCTAAGTTGTTTTCTGACTGTACATCTCTGCCGTAGCTAGTTTCTACGGCAGAAGATCCGCTTCCAACAAGTGACTTTGGATGACACCTAGATAACGTGCATGAGCACCCCGTGGAATCTCCTCGTCGAGCTAACGAGGCACATGTTGACGTGCAGCCATGGAGACGGACACCTGCGCTTGTATCCGGCACTCGTCTATGCCAGTGACATGTGGGCCTACCTTGTGCGGGCCCGGGTGCCAGGGACAGACAGGCAGTTCAGCTGTTTCTGTACCATTTAGGCATGTTCCTGCGAGGAGGAAAAGGAGTGGTAGGATGGCGTGTGCGCGAAGCAATGCGTTGCTGCTCGGCGCGGGCTTTCGCTCCGCGCACCCCTAGCGTGCACGCCAAAAAGGCGAATCATATTCTATCACGCACGTCTGATGGTCCGTCGCGGTGTGAACTCGAAAGACAAAAACAAAAGCAAAGCATCGACTAATTGCCCAGTTGATGGACAGATTATTAACTGATTGCCCTTCGTTGAGCAGATAAGATGGACAAATCATATGTACTCCGACTTGGAATATCTTAATCGCACGCCGACGAAATAATTAACTATGTAGCAGTGAATTATTGGGAGCTTTGAGGATCGCACACGTTTTCACAAGACAAAATGCTCAAACGAGTCAACTTGTAGCTGCTCTTCCTATGTTTCGTATGTCCGTCCGTTTATCTCCTTATTGGTTTTAAAAGGAATTGTTAAGGATTTACCACTACGAATAGGTACAATTGACGATTTATATATCGATATCTCACTTACATATACATTATCTTATAATCGTAAATCCTCGAAACCCCGTTTTAAAACGTTTAGCCAACTACAATGCGCTCCACATGTGCAAGATCAACTTCGGTACATACGTAAATATATATTACTCCACACTATTTGTCACAGATTACAACACTTAATTGTGTGATCGGTGATGGTAAGCCTTGCTTGGGTGGCTAGTGGATGTGGTTTTACCTCTAGTCCACCAAAGTTTAAACCCCAGATTTGGCTTTGTGTGTCTTATTAAGGAGAATTTTCTTTCAGTGGGAGGCGACATACCCGTCACAAGCGAGGTGCCGGTGGTGACTTCGTCATTTATTCATCAAGCTCCGCTCGTCCAGTCTTCAGTAGACGTTGTGTGTGTGAGTGTGTGCGTGTGGTGGTGTGCGTGTGTGTGGGTGTCTGTGTTGTGGGTGATTTGCAAAAAAACTTGGGGGCCCCAAATGCATGGCCTGGTTCAAGCTAATCAAGACGAAAGAGGAGCCTTTCTAACAAATCGGTCACAATACTCAACATACATTATTCGAGTATGCTATGTTCTTCTGATATTTCTCTCTATAATTTATGAGCGATGTGGTTGATACCAACCAGCTCATCTCAAACATTCTTTTACACTGAGAACGCGAAACAAAACATGCATCAATATATGAGATCGCCATTTCCAATGATCGTCTTGTTTTATGCCCTTCGTCGTCTTCTTTTAGGCTTTGTTTTTCTCTACATGGACGAACCTGGCCACTATATATGAAAGTAACGGTTTCAATTGCCGTTTGCTTCATTTTGTCAGTATCACCGGTGGAACCGAAAGCGGAATTCTGTGGAGCTAGCAAAATGTTGGGTCAATAGGCTTCGGCCCCTCCTGCAGGATATTATTTCTCCAGCCCAGAGTGCATTTATCCAAGGGAGAATGATTACATATAATGGCAGTTTGGAACCGGCGATAGCCCTTTGCGTGAGAGAACATTCACAGTAAGCACACAAGAGATAAGGGAATTTGTTTAAGAGTTTCGGCAAAACCTACATCCCTGGGAGCTGAATCGCGACTGCTCCGTCTGTATAAGGATATTTTTTTTCTAATTAGGTTACAAAAGATAGGCGGTATATATTTATACCTCGATTACGTGTTCGATTCGAACTCATAGTCCGTACCGCGGGGGTTTCGCCCCCCGCACCTCTAACCCACCGTATTTCGTAACCCCGCGCAACCGCGTCTCCCCTGTAGGGATGTCTCCAGAAAACGTACACTGCGCTCTCGCCTTCCGGACACAATCTATTCCTTTCACCTTATTATATATAAGCCATACACAACATGCTCTTATTGCTTTTGAGTGCATTCATGCTATTTAGTCGGGGAATGGGGATGCGCAAAATTTCTGGGCTTATAAGCTAGGCCTCTCAAAGGCTTATGATCGTGTGGATTGGTGTTTTCTACTAGTTCTACTGAAACTGGGTTTCCAGTGGCAATGGGTTACATGGGTTTCCGGCGGCAATGGGTTACATGGGCGATGCAATGCGTTACAACAATGACTTACTCGGTGAATTTTAATTGCATTCCTCAACCAGCCTTCTCGCCAACGAGATCCCTACGTCAAGGTGATCCTCTGTCGCCTTATTTGTTGCTGATGGTTTATTCCTATACTATGGGAGTTTTTTTATTGGCCAGGAGCTGGCTGCCTTAATAAAAAGGGGAGTGAGCACCCGGGTGAATTCGAGGATTCGAACCTACGCTCGCTCTTTCCCAACCGAGCTATGCTCGGTTCTCATACTATGAGAGTTTTTAAAATGCCGGTCTCAGTTTGTGATGAGTTTATGAAATTGACCCGACATTATTGGTGGGGTGCAGAGAATGGGAGAAGGAAAACGCATTGGTGCTCTTGGAATCAACTGATCATGCCGAAGAACCAAGGTGGTATAGGTTTTCGGGATTTGCGCCTGTTCAATCAAGCTTTGCTCGCAAGACAAGCCTGGCGCATCATCTTCTATCCTGACAGCCTGTGCGCACGGTTACTGAAGGCAAAGTATTATCCCAATGGGAATTTACTTGATACGGTTTTCTCGGGTAATGATCTCCAGTACTTGGCATGCAATTGAATTTGGTGTGGAACTACTGAAAAGGGGCATGATAAGAGAAGGCATATTATTCAGTACGATACCTGTACTATCTGTGGCATTGCACCGGAGGATGATTTCCATGCAATGGTTTCCTGTCCTCGTGCGAGCACCGCCATGGAAGGTATGCGCCAGCTTTGGAGCTTGCCGAGGGCTGATCAGGTTACTCACTCAGGTCCGAGCTGGTTTCTTCTACTGCTAGACAGGCTCACTTACGAGGATAGATCCTCACTTTTGCTGTTGTTCTCGAATGCACTCACAGGAAGCTCTGCTTCTTCCACCGAAGAACAACGACAGGAATGCACTCACTCATGGTGCGGAGCACTTTTTTGTGGACAGATCTATACACGCGCTAGTTCCTTCGTGTATCGAGCTCTTTGTGCTCGAAAATTGCAATGCTTCCCTTGATTATTTAATATCTCTCTCTTTCTCTCATGAAAAAAGAGAGCAACAACTCTATATGTGAGTGATCGCTGGTTACTTTTGATAAAGGCAAGAGACACTTCCTCTTGTGTTCTTCCACGGCTTCAGACGTTGCAGGGGAAAAAATGAAGGGAGGTTCCATGACCTAAGCTTCTGTCATAAGGGTAAGGAAAAAGTCCATATAATACTCCCGAACTTTACTTAAAAGTCTGTCTAGTATCTCGAACTATAAAGCTAGACATTTGACCCCTTAAACTTTCCAATCAAGTTCAAATAACACCCTGGTCCGATTTCTCATGATGGTATTGTCCGTGTGACGCGACGAGTGGACAGTTTTGCATGTAGTATGATATGCTACCCATATTTAGGAGAATGACAGGTGAGACTCATAGGAGCTTCTCCCTCAAATCAAAACAGAGAGGGAAGGAGCTATAGGGGACGACGGCCAGGGAAACGCGACTAGTAGCCCGGTGGGGGAGAAGTCATACTTATCAATTCCATTCCAGTACCGGTCGGAATGGCCGGGACATGCTATACTGGCACCCAAACCGGCACACCGTAGTCTCAATCCCGTACCGGTCTCAATACCAGTCATTCTGGTCCATTTCGGCCATTCTGGTCATTCCAGTACTGGGTAAAATTGAAGTGATCACTCCTTTGAATCAGTTCGAAGGCTCAGTCCAATACTACTCTTTCGGTAAGTGAAATTATACTAGATTAGTATGCTAGATTATGATAAAATTTATGATGTTATGAACTCATGTTGTATTATTGAAGTCATTGAACTATGTGTTATTTTTATTCTATGGTTATGTATTTGATAGAGAATCCAAGTGAAATTATGTGTGCATATAATTACATATATATATATATATATATATAATATTAAAATCCGGAACGGTACACCGGAATAGACCGATACTATTCCATACCAAGAGGTAAACCAGAATGGACTTGACAACTATGGGAGAAACCCATGTGGCCTCACTTGTCATTGACTCAATTTGACCAGCGTGTCATTCTATAAGGCAAAACCTCTAATTCATCGTGCCACGTGAACAATACTACCATGTGAAATCGGGCCAGAGTGTTATTTGAACCGGATTGCAAAGTTCGTGAGGTCAAATATCTGATTTCATAGTTCAGGTTGCAGGATGAACTTTCGAGCAAAGTTTAGGGCGTTATATGGACTTATTCCTAATTCCTAAGGGTAGCGAAGAAATGAACCTATAGGCAGCTTAGCAAATGTCCAGGCAAAGTATCTCTCTCTATCAGAGTGTCAGTCTCTGAATGATCGACCAAATTAAAGCTTGTAGACAACAACCTCCTGGATGAGATCTATGGATGCCTGGCTGTGTACGTAGGGAGTGTACCATCAGCACAAGTTGCTACGTTAAGGAACTTCCATGGTCGACGCAGAAACGCGCAAGCTCAAACGGCTCAAGACATCACACGATCGATTCCTTGTGGAGATGGGTAGCTAGTGAATTGTGGCGTGTTCTCCCTCGATCTCCCATTTGCACGTGCATGCATCGATCGAACGACTGGTAATCGGCCAAACTGACGACTCAACGTGGTTGCAAAACGGAATTGTAAGAATACTCATCAGAGGTGGTGCGTTACGTACAGTACAGCCAAAAGGGAAGGTTGAAGTGGGCAAAGGGAAACCGATATCTTTGTGCTGCTATGTGCTAAACAGATCACGCAACACCACAGAAGTGGAGAACACTGGTTGCAAGTCACAGGTCACAGGCAAGGCTGCGAGGATCGTTTTTTTGTGGACTGGATCAGATCGTCTTACGAAAAAAAATTTAAGAGAAAATTTATGATACGTCACCGATTCATGATTTACAATATGTCACTCATTGTGAGGTTGACATAGCATATTACGAAGATTTGAAGTTATTCTATGGCATATGACGAATTGCCTCATTTTTAAAATATAATTAAGTACAATTAAATTATGTATTTAAAATGATTAATTTGTAATGAATATTCATAAATAATTATGTAGGGAAACATAGAATTACCCTTACAATCATTTAGAAAAATAGGATACATGTCTGAATGTAGTACACGAGTACTAGTTTTAACAGTTTTACCGAGCCTTTTTTTTTACTTCTTTTTATGATAAACAGAAGGCCCTCTTTTTTTATTCGAAGATTCCTTTCAGATTCCTTTCCTTTTGCATCTATCCAGTGTAGTTTCTCCCATCGAGAAACTCCTCTACTCTATCTTTCTTCATGCTAACAGCCAGATGGGGGAGGTGCGCACACACGCTATGGCAGGCCATGCGGTGGTGCATGGAGGGGCGACTCAGGGCTCCAACGAGGTCACGTGACGTTCCGGTGAGGCCGCAGGATGCTCCGGCGAGGTGGTGGAGACGCATGAAGGTCGAATGCATGGAAAGCTACGGCGGTGCTGCGCAGAAGGCTAGAGAGCATGGCGGTGATGCACAGAGAGGCAACTGAGGGTCTAGCGTGGCCGTGTGATGCTCCAGTGACGCCGCATGATGCTCCGGCGGCGTGGTGGAGCTGCAAAAGGTCAAGCGCTTGGAGGGATACGGCGGGGCTGCACACAGGGCTGCAGGAGAGCCCAAGAAACTTTGGATCCGACGGAATCGTAAATGTGTGGCGATACAATACAACCGATCCCACGAGACGAGTCGCTATCCAACAATGATACTAGCCGGTATCGATCCATGATGCAACCCGTGTCACCCGGTCGTAGTAGGATCCTACGATCTGATCTGTGTCGCGATACTGCCGATACAGATAACCATCACAAGTACTTGAATAAGAGCACGGCGAACACCACCGGGTTTTCGACTTATTTAACATGTTTTTTAAACAAAATAGTGAAAATAACACATCGTAAATAAAATGGCAAAAATAACACTCCTACAACGCGAAAACGCCACGACAGGGGCATCGTGTCTATTGGGTATATGCACACTTTTGTGGTTAGTTTCATTCTTAAAACAATAATCGACGCAACAGTAATATATATACTATGCATATTTAATACTATGAACAGTTGCATGATAAATACCTCAAATATATCTATATCATATATATGCACTAATAAAGCAAATGCTAGAACAAAAATACTACTAACAGAGATAGGCATTAACATCATCACATGACAAAAATCTAGGAAGCAAGACTTAGCCATATCAAATAATATCACCGTGACTTACAGAGAATCGCTCTAACGAAGGTCTTGGTAAAGTCTGATGCGAAGAAAACGACGCGAAGCAGATGATGGAGGAAGTCGTGAGCAGTCACACGAACGCTTCAAAAAAAAACTAATTCATCCCAACTCGTGCAGGATCACGATGGACGTCGGTTTCAAAGACACTGCTCTCCTCACGTCGATGCACGCCAAGGAATGGATGGAGTAGCTAAGATTGCGTAGCACAGAGGAACATGACAAAACAACTAGTACTGATCTCTCTCTATCTTAGAGAAGAGGTCTCTCCTTCGTATAGACTCAGTTACAAGAAAGAAACTAAAGCAACAACTCTGTATTAAACGCATTTAAAGCGTGCCATAAAAGCCCCATTGAGACAGTGTAATTCAAGCTTTCAGTTTCTAATTTGTACGCATGGCTTTGATGTACAAAAAGAAGCAGCGGCTCCATAGCTAACCTGACATGAAACCGTCGGACCATTCACGTACACATCGCGCGCGGGCGAGCACGTATATTCTCTTTTTGCTTGCTTCAATTAGGTAAGACAAACTCAACTTTATATATTAGCATCCTCCCATCTAGACTAGCAATATAATACTAAACTTCCCATCTTTCACCATACATGAGTAGACCTTTGAGATTTTCCTAAGATTTATTAGAATTATATGTGGGCCATCACATGTCGCTAACCCAGAGCGCAACAGATCGTTTGTGCACAACACCTGCCGCAGATTAGGTGTGCGACATGGCTGTCATTTTTATTATTCATTTTTTTATAACTATTTTTACTATTTTATTTAAAAGCATGCTAAACGATGGAAAAAAAAAAAACTCAAAACCATATCAATCCTCTCTCGCGTGGCATGAATGCGCACGAGGCTAAAGGTAGGCCTTCGTGTGCGTGCCGGCCGATTAAAATGCAGGCCGCCGTTGCCGAATTAAAGGCCGTCATGGCATTCATCCTAGGCATAGGCCCATTTACAATGTAGTAATTGGCCGGTCCAAAGGCAGCCTGACGCCAACTTCTTCCACGGCGACGTGCTGCGGTGCCTGGGCACCACTCTGCTTTCTCATGGCGCGCGCGTTTAAGAACCCTTGACTAGGCAAGTACCGAACGAAGCTCGGATTAGTTCCGCTCCGATACTAATTAAGCGGGTAGGAGGGCCGATCGTAGCTCAGATGGCAAGGGACGCGGTGATACTCCATGCTCGTCAGGGTTCGATTCCCAGGATTGAAACTCTCGTGTGCGCGTTTAGTGAGAAAGTATGTGGTTATGCTTCGTGAAGCTTCGATACCTCTACAAAATTCTCAATGGATGTGAAGGGACACACATATGGATTGTCATCATCTGCTATTTCATATGCAATATCATGGCGCTACAGTGTCATAGCATTGTTCAGGTCTGAGCCGTCCGATCCAGAAAGAATGGAGCAGATCAAACGCTACAACAATGCTACTAGTGATATTTTAAACGGTTTTGCTAGTTTTAAGTTGTCTGAAATTTTTTAAATCTTAAGTCACTTGTTGTGACTATTGGATTTGTGTAGAGATTGTTGTGTTATATGATTGTCATATAATTGGATATTGATCCAATGGTCACAATAAATGACTTAAATTTAAGAAAATTTCAGACAAATTATGAATAAACAGACCTACAGTGATCGATGGCGGAGTATTTTATAGCGACATGGCACACAGAATTGAAGTGCTTTCCGGGGCATCGTCGCATCAAGCGCTATTTTAAAACCTAGTTTTAGTTAGATTGGCAGAAATTAACATCAGCATCTCGTGCGTACTGCGGCAAACAATGGCGCCCACGTCGCTTGCAGGGCTAGCGGAGCGCGGCTTCCTGTCGCTCTCGTTAACGTCCGTCGGCCACAGCCATGTCTCCTCACACGCCTCATCAAGCAGCGGCGCCGCGGAGACGTCGAACGTGCCTCGATCGTGTGGAGTACCACTGCAGAAGCAGCGCCCGCCGTCGATCGCGCGGAGCCCATCCCGCCGCGAGCAGTGCACGGCCACCGCGAATACCACAACGCCCAACAAGCAAGAAAGCGTGCAAGGACGGACGATCAAGAATCTGCTGAGGCAAACCTTCACGGCCGTCAAGGTCAAGCGGCGGCGGCGAGACATCGAACGGCGTCGCGAATACGCCGGTTATCTCAATTAGCGCTGCATTACCGGTCACCGTCGAGCCCATACGCGGCGTTGTCAGAACTGAAGTTTCTGAAGTTCAGATTCAGATATGCTCAGTGCAGTTCGGACAACACAATCGCTAGATGAAGTCCAAGCATCTACTGTTTACGTCGTATGTTTTCAATTACCATGAATAGTCATTAGCGCGGGGAAAACCCTATTCACTGAGCTGTTATAATTTCATTTTTGCTTAAGACCGAGTTGTCATTTTTTGCTTAAGACTGAGTTGTACTCATATATAAACCTCGAAAATGGAATGAAAAGGGCATCAAAGTATTATGCCAACCATCTAGTTTAGCTACCATAGAACTAGAGTAGTGCTCTCTACTTTCCCCTTTCTTTCAACCAATCCGAAGGATCTAACAAATTGGCATCAAAGCTAGATTAATCCTTGGAGGCGAATAGATCTGATGTTAGCTGGGTTGGCGATCTGGTTATCGCTGTAAAATCTCAGTTGACTCGGGTCTAGGCGGCGGCAGAGATTGGGAACAACAGTGAGGGTTCCGGACTGGTTCCTGGGTAAAATTCCTTAGCCCTGCTCTGCATATGTGAGAGGTTGGAGATGACAAAGGCGGCTGCGCGACCTGATGGTGAAACCTCTGAATTGGTGGCGGAGAGGCGGGAAGCGACTGATGCCAGGAACAAGGCCGAGTCAGTCCAGCAACAAATCGAGGACTTGCTAACAAAGTCAATAGTATACAAATCGGGGATTTGCAAACACAAGTCAATAGTATACAAACACAAATGAATAGGATGGATCTAGTCGATGTTGCAGGGATTCTCTAGAGTACAAAACCGTGTTACTGAACCACAATACAAGAGCAACCATCAAGATCAGGCAGCGTCGGCAAGAGATCGAACACTACGTCGGCCACGTCAAGTAGCGCCGCGGCACCGGTCGCAGGGGAGCCCATCGAATGGAGCCGGAAATGAAAAGGTGGGATTTCAAGCGGCAGCACGGTGATATGGGCGTTCCGGGGACAGCCGGACGGACGGTCCTCTGTATTTGGTAATCGCCAAGACCAACGGCCAGAAGCCGCAGACGGCAGTGCCACCAGGGCCAGCACTCGACGCATTGCCGCCGTGTAGGATCCCTCTAGGTTTTGATTTAGTTAGAGACTTCATGAGCTTAAGAAGAAGGAAACTTCTCAAAGCAGGGCTTTAGTAAATCAGACGTCAGCCAGCATGCTAATTCGGCCGACAAGATCATGCGATATCAAGGCATTTTTCCACAGTATAAAATTGCTTCAATTACTTTCAATTTTAATATGAAGAAATGCACAAGAGTTCGCCGGACAATCAGAAACGTAAGCAGCTAGCTCAAAGGTCAAGAATAAAGTTTTTAGGAATCAGAAACGGCACCTGTTAGGTAATTAGGTCTCAAGAGTTACAGGACTGCTCCTCCGCACATATAACTCGCTATCCAAACAAATCAAACTCGTCGGTCTGACGACACACGCAACAAGTTAAAACGCTCTGCCGAAACTGTCGAATGGCGTGGACCCTTCCCTCAGCGCTCGAGGGGCAAGCTCAGCTAGCCCGAGCTGCTTACTCCGCAGCGAGTTAGGACGCCAAACTTGGTCCGCAACAGTTAAACGCCACTACAACAAGAGTACAGGGCTCAGTAGGTGGTGTGCTGCTGCCAGCTCTGGTGAGATGGCTGCGACGGCGCAGCCTGGAAGCCATTCAGGCTTCCCTCAGCCGGGTTCTGGGGGTGCTCCTGCGTCAGACCGCTCTGAGAATGGTAGAACGCTGGGTACCCATGACCCCCAAATTGAGAGGGCTGCTGGGGTTGCTGTCCCTGGCGAAAGCCACCCTGCTGACTCTGTCCCTGGTAGCCATAGAAGTGGCTAGGTGGAACAGCTGATGCCGCCCTTGAACCAGCCCCATGAAGCCACATTGCAGAGTTATCACCCTGAAAGGAATAACAGAATCAACACTTCTGAATGAACTAAACGTCAGTCAGCAGAAATGAGATTGAGCCAGAGAGCACACAAAATTTCCAAGGATACACAAGGGGCGCTCGCATGGTTACCTGCTGGAGGGCCATATATTGACTGGCATCTTTGTACTGCGTGTTCAATGCTTCATCGAACCCGAGATTTGTTGATGCAGAGGCAGCATTCTGATTAAGATTGAAATTTGCTGGAAGATTACTTGAGCTTCCAAAGCCTCCATAACCAGATATCACTGAAGAAGGTTGCTGTTGTATGCTTGTAGCCGACAGGTTGCTCTTGTATTGGGGCATCGAGTACTTCATACCGGCTCCAGGTACAGCAGCGGCAGACTGATGGAACGGTCCATTACTTGAGTATGGTTGCTGGAAGGTGGCTGATGGTAGGTAAGCAGTGTAGTTTTGTGCCAAATATGGATAGCCAATCATATTTGCAAAAGGCGTGACAGGTAAAGATGGCTGAGAATAAGGGTGGACAGCTAATTGCTGAGGCAGAGGGGGGCCCATCGGAATACTAGTACTTGGAAGATTTTGTGTAGATTGAGTGTTCAAGAAAGCTCCCGGTTTCAGAGCCTGAAAATATACATGTTCAGAAAGTGTGGGGAAATAAGGCAAAGCTAAGACCAAGCAATCAACATCAAATTATCAGCACCTTGATGTCAATAAATACTATGATTAAATTAGAAAAACGTGACCACAAAAAAAATTAGCAAGACAAGTTCAGGATCTATACTGAATGTAAAGTGAACATTTTTCCTATTTTAATTTTTAATTAGAATAAAATTGGTTAGCTACTGAAGATATATCATTAAACTAGAATGCTTCTTCTATGGATTTTCTGGTTAACTTAATAATCAATACTGATTACACAAAATAAAGAACTATTTTTTTTTTCTAACACTAGCACACCCACGTAATTCATCTTTACACAAAATAAAGAATGCCAAACCTTTTGTAACTTCCTAAATTTATACTTAATGAAATATGAATCAGAATGAAGCACAGTGAGAAAAGTGAATTCAGATATTTAAATTACCTCCTGCATGGAGATGGATGGTCCAGTACTACTTGGTGCAGCTGAGTTATATTTTGTAGCCATTGATTGTGCTGCCAGCAAAGGTGATAAATTGAAGTCCAAGTCCCGAAGAGGTGCAATATTTGACCCCAATAGGCTGTTGTGTAACGAATTTGCTTGCTGGGGGAAGAAATGAGTAGTTAGAATTATGCTGAGGCATAGTCAGCTGGATTACATAAACAGACATGCAGAAGACAACAAATTTAGCATATCCTTTTTCAGCAAGAAAGAAGTTTGTCACGGATTGAAACACCTGGTATGGAAACCAGAACGTGCCAACCAGTCAAGATGTTCCTGGACAATTCCAGAATGGAGCAATGCTTTATATCAGTGGTAACTATCAGCATGCAACAGAGTTCCAAGCAAAAGATTGGGTTTTATGGCGAGCAGTCTTTTCTTTTTTCTTTGGCTTCTTTTTTTAATGAAAAAAATAAAACACGTGTAGGAGGAACTACATGTCTTAGTAATACAGCAAGAAAAGACACCCAAATTCGAGACAAAGGACTCGAACCCGGGTGGTGGGATTGTACATCCACCACGCCCCACCCAACTGAGCTAGGCTCAATCCCTAAAATCTTTGGCTTCTTTTTTAATGATTCAAGTATTACATATCTTCTTATAGTAATCTTATAACTTGGCCAAACCTGCTTTAAACTATTCATAATCCATATTGTCTCAATTTACATCAGACTAGTTGAGTGATTACCAGCACAGTAACTGCCCAGCAAAGTTCGAAATTCACCCACCGGGTCATTATTTCAGCATTATATCAGGAATTTGTATAAAACAAGTAAACAACATGGTTTCAAGCAGAATTGCAAATTTCACGTACAATTACTAGGAAAGTTTTAATTACTGATCCAGCAAGTTTTCCATTTTATTAAATAAGAAGTGAACTTGTGCTCAGCATACTTACAAAGGCAAGAGCAAAACACCACATAGTTAATTACTTGAATTTTTTTAAGATACTCAAGTCAGAAAAGAGGCAGAAGGTAAAGCTCGGTTTGTGAAAACAGCATGCAACCAATATAAAAGCATGTTATGCCCAAAGCATACTAACCAGCTAACTATTATACATGATTAACTTACTACAGAAGGAGATATTTGAATTTGTGTTACAAACTTACAATAAGGTCAACAGCTCCACTGGTCCAATACTAGATAGTCATTATTGCAACATTATACTGAAACCCCGCCCTAATGCCTCCCTATGATCTGAATCTTAACCCTTAGAACATCCCAAGTTTATATTAATTTTGATACTTTATTATGCCTATGTCATACAGGTTTAAAACTAGCTGTGTTTGTTAGTTGTTCTGAAGACAACTACTACACAGGTCATGCAGTAGTGAAGATTTTCAGGATGAAAACCAAAACCCTAGACAGGTTAATCTATCACTCCATCATGTGCTCATCAGTTATTCTGCATCTCAAAAGACAGCAAGTTTCTGGCTAAGGAACATTTAAGGTGGGATAGCTACGCAGAGGACCCTATGCGAATGTAATTTGACTCTTCTATATGTGTAGACACCTAATAACTGAATTCTCAGCCAAATTTGTAACTTGGCCGGGAATAGCCACTCTTTCTTACCGAAAAAATTGCAGTCTCATCCACACTTCCTGTTCATCAGTGCATCCAGATTTGTTAAAACCTTATATAGCAACACAAGAGGTTTTCCTCAACATTGTAATGCATGCTTTATTATCTATAATCATGTAGACTATACGTATTGCAGCTTGCAGGTATGACATAGCACTAGACACCAATACTACAGGCAGTGGAAGATCACTCATCCATAATGCATGAAGCATGAACAAGTGAAGTTTTTACTAGAAAGAGAAAAAAGGGCACTGTACCAGCAAATTTGACAGATGGGAAAGAGTGTGTGCTTGGGTGTTTCCTTGTGGGGCCTCCATTGTACTTGGCTGTGTTGGGTTTGAATATGCATGACTTGAGACTGATGGCAGGTTATATTTAAGACTAGAAGGATCATCAAGTACTTCCTGTCTCAGGACATCAGGATGTGAAACAGAAGGTACATCAAGATTCTCCATGTTAGTTCCCATAATGGTCTCAAGGTTCTCATTTGCTGACGAATTCACTGCACCACTGTCATAGTAATCTTGATCCCTGCAAGGTATAAGGCCATTCTAGTCATGTCACAACAGATGCAACCTGTGCAGTTAAATAAAGAAAACAGGAAAACGCTTAACCTCGCATCTATTTGATCTACAGGTGCAGATTCCTCTACAACAGACAACTCCACACTGTTATCGGTGCTCTTTGGTGGGAGGAGCCCAGAAAATGCACCAGATTCAAAACTGCCAAAGCTCAATTTGGCACACTGTGTGTTGGTAACTTGCAGATGATCAGGAATTATAACTGCAGGGTTATCATCGGCTAACTTTGTGGCAACTAACTCTTCATTATATAGGCTTAGACCCTGGAAGTTTGCTGCTGCTGATGATACATCAACATTGGACTCCTCAGCTGCAAAGAAATGCCATGATCAGAAGATGGACATATAAACCTTAGTTGGAATAGAAGAGAAATCAGTGTTCTTGTGGAAGTCATCCCAGAAAAACTGTGCAACATCCAGAACAAGACCAAGCAACCACAGCTTTGTAAATATATTTATAATAAATTGGACGACCTGTGAAGCAAATTC
Organism: Ampelocalamus luodianensis; assembly: GCA_036346255.1. Taxonomy (NCBI): domain Eukaryota; kingdom Viridiplantae; phylum Streptophyta; class Magnoliopsida; order Poales; family Poaceae; genus Ampelocalamus; species Ampelocalamus luodianensis. The sequence goes on from CM070626.1 coordinate 2,239,205, forward strand.
TGATGTTGTGTTTATCCAAGTCTGGTAAGTGTAAAAAGTTGACAACACAGCATAACCAGGTTCTACACATGGAACACAATAACCAGGATAACCAACAAAGCACAGCAGATTTTGTAAATTTAGTTGTACACTCACCTTCGTCCTCTGTGTGAGAATGCTTCTGAGGCAGATAGGTACTCGAATTCTGCAATAATCCATCATTATATTCAGAATTGCCTTCATGATGCTCCAAGTCTCTCTCAGAAGCATTTACTGATCTAATTGCAGTTGAACTATTTTCATCTAAATGAGAATTTTCATGTGAGTTAACCACATCAGCAACATGCGTAGATGACTGTAGTGGTGCCTCATATAACAATGGGTCTGAGAAGTCTCGGGGAGGGATGATTGATTTCCTAACAGTGGCTCATCCTGTGGAGACCAATCATTATCATATGTCTGCTTGTTGTCAGCAGCTGAGTGACTGTGATCCTTAACCACAATTGAATCTTGTGCAGAAGGTAACCACTGGTCAAGCTCTGTTGGTGGAACTATGCTCGCAGACTGTTTCCAATTGTGGCTTACGGTGCTTGGCAAAGATGGGTACTGTCCAGCATATCCTTTGTCCGCTTTAACCACAGGCTTGCTAGTAGGCTTTCCCTGAGGTCTGCCCATTTTCACAATATCGGCCATTGACAACTGACCTGGCGTTCCGGACCAACCGTGCTGAAATCCAGATGATGGTTGCAATGGGACTGATGGCCCATCAGCAACCATATTTTTGTTCACAGAGGAACTACAGCAGACAAAAGGGAACATGAATATTAAAATGGGTGTAAAAATAATGCAATTCGGAATCATCAACGGATCAGACAAATTTGTACGCTATTAGTGTCATGCATCATCCAAGTATGCAAAGACCATATTGTTGTTTCGGAGCTCACAATATTACAAATTGTATTATCTCAGATAACAGAATACAATCAAAAAGCTCCACTTAACCAGAAGAAAACGAGTTCCAGTCTTCTAACGAAAGAATTGTTTGTAAGAACTCATGCAGTTTGCATGTGTGTGTTTTTACTTTTTAACAACATAGCTCACCAATGAGCATCTCGAAGGCCAACATACAAGAATTTCAGGAAAAAACAAGAGTGGATCTTATAAGTTCATAACTATGCCTACTAAGAAAAGCAGACCAAGCATAAATGTCCTTAAAGTAGGTAGTGAAAGGGATATATTTTCTTACCTTGGAACCGTTTGCTTCTGAGTGGAATTGGTTGATGGCATACCAGGTCCCGAGACTGATGACCTTGAAGCCGCATTATCTGTTTTTTTTAGTGAAAACAAATGGTCAAAAGGAATTACAGCCAAAATGAACAGACTTGAATATACCAATGGTGCTTGTTCCTATTACCAATGGAACTAGAGTGAATAGAACTGTTCCGTCCAACACGATCTACACCACCTCTAATGCTTCGACTGGTAGCATTACTTGGAGCTCGAGATCTTGGCTCAGGAGTCTCTTTAACCTATGTAAGTGCACATAACTATAGCTGTGAATTGCATGGAGACTGTTTTCAAACTACAAACCAAAAGGTTGAATATGATAAATTTCGACACAACAAATTAAGCAAAACAAAAGAAATGTCTATGGACAAAATGTCCTATTTATGGGTATTCAAGCTAATAAATTGTAAGGGCAGGAAGAAGATTAGCTACCAATCCATAAGCAACCCAACACCAAAGTAAAATCTGGTTATCAGTTATGAGATAAAGCAATCATCACAAGAATATAGGGTGCATTTAAGGAAAAGGTACAGAGTCAACTGACCTCTTTTTTCTTATCGCGCTTGCTCTTTACCTCTTGAAAAGTATCTGAAAAAATAGTGGTATATGAGATATCAATGTTCATACAACTGCTGGACCAACTAACATAAACAAATATTTCTTCGGATCACCGACAAATATTAATATAGATTATGTAAATTAATGACCAAAATAAACGGATGATGCGATATAAAAGATAAAAACAACATGTAGGAACTGAAAATAGCATTGGTGCGATAATATGAAATGAAATCCAGATAGGATGTTTACATTGCAACCAAAACAAACTCACATCTGCCTCCTCACACATAGGACATATATGTGTACAAGCAAATAAGGTACTCAATATGCAGCAATAGTACTGCATATATAAACTCTGAATAAGCGACAACATAATCATAAAACCCAAAACTACACTTTTTTGGCCATGTCAGGTAAGTTGAAGAATGTATTTTATGACTTTCACAAGTTACAGAGATGAGGTATTAAGGTGACAGTTCCACTCCTGGCCCATTCACTAATCCTCGTAAACTTAGCAACAACACTTTACAAGGAGGCTAAAAGTGTCCATAAAAGTTACACAAAGCAATATCGTATCTACCGAATTGTAAAGTAACACTAAGCAAACACCACAAAGGAGCCACAGATAGAATAGGTAGACTCAAAGCTAAAACAAAGGGAAATAAAAGCTCAACTTTTAACTGCACTGAACTTCACAGATTAAAGAAAAAGCATGGAGTCTCAACTCTCAAGTAATAAAAGATCCCCTTACAGAGCCACGACTAGATCACAGTTAAACATAACCGCAAGCTCATTAACTCATCCAAAAAATCAAATACAGATAAAACAAAATAGCATGGCAAAAGCTAAAGTTCTGACACTCCTTGCAGGAAAAGACTAAGGACGGACCTGAATTGCTTATTTCCTCTGTTATAACCAAGAATCATGATGAGAAAAGAGGAATAAATTAACAAACCAAGAACAAGCCACAAGGAACCCGTAATAGTTGTTTTCTATTTACACATGAAGAAATAACCCAATGAACAACCCAAGAATCCCACTTGTCCGATTTCCATAAGTTCAACATATCCTAAACTATAATTATGGAACATTTCTATAGAACAACCCACGACATACACACCTTCCTCTAAATTTTGTCTAATTACAGGATAGGAAAAAGACACTACAGTTCAAATGAACACAAGAAAATCCCTTCTGTGCTTTCTCCACAAATGAACATAAGAAATTCCCTTCCATCCTTTCTCCAAAACTCAACAAATGAAACCAACCTTCCCTGAAACTATCACATAAGCACACACAGCTATACAAGACTACAAAAAACAGCAAATCCTAGTATGCCATTGCCACTTTCCCTCCCACAGTATAACAAAAGTACACCGTAAATGGACATTTCCAAAGCAATATAGCAATACCTAACAGATCTCAGATAAACACATGCAACAAACCAAACAGATCAGAAATGTTTCCACTTTTCAAACTTAGCCAAGAAGACAAGTCAGAGGCTCCACCTCCTATCCCAATCTAAAGGCTCCGCTCTGTTCCAGCCTGGTAGCTAGATTTACCACAATCATCCTTTCCCAACCCGGTAGCTAATTTACGGCAACGTCCTTTCGCAAACTGGTTGCTAAATCGGGTCCAAAAGGTAATCTAAAGCCATGAACTCGTTTCACTTTCCCCCTACATTGAAACGTTGAAAGGTCCATCCATCCTACATACTCCCGCCAAAGAAATCACATATCCCCCTTCCTCCCACAGTTCCGTGTTCCCCGATTCTCCTCCCCATCAACCAATAGCAACCCATTCCTCGGTTGCAATTGCAACAGCCACGAAAATTTCGAGCACTCCCGCAGCTGCTGCCAATTTAAACCACGAGAAAACAAAAGGAGGAACAACAGCAGTAACGAACAGAATATACCTGCTCTCTAATCCAAAATAGGAAACGCTTGGCACAATTAGCATTTAGCACGAAATCTAAACAGGAAACCTAAAAACTCCTAAATCTTTCTAATGCTACAATCGTAAATAGCTAAATCACAAATAATCGATAAGAGGCCCCGAAAAACGAACCAAACATACTCATCCGATTCCCACTGCTATCAGCCCAAATCGGCAAAAGCACGCAGTTCTAATAAACTTCTAAGAACCCTAGCGGCGAGAACCCCAGGTCGCAGGTACCCTCCAACTCCATCACGCATCCAGGGAATAACCCGAAAAGGAACAGCGAAACAAGCGAGAAATCGCGGGCGTGGGACGAAGAGGGCGAGGCGGGACGACCTTGGGAGAGGAGGCGGCTGACCGCCTCGTCGGCGTCCATGCCGCACTCCCGCAGCACCGCGTAGATCTCCGCCTCCGGGCGGTTCACGATCTCCTTCAGGCTCTGCACCAGCCTCCTAGCCGCCGCCGGGACGGGCCCCGCGGCCGCCGCCCCCTTCCCACCTCCCGTGCCGCCGCCGCTCATCCTCGCCGCCCGGATCCCCGCCTCCTCCTCCTCCGCGCCCGGGAAAACCCCCGAAACCGGAAGGCGAAGCGCCGTGTGGTGCGGCGGTGGTGGGCGGTGGGGTGGTGGCGGCTAGCTTCGGTTTCGTCTGCTTCACTTTGCTCTCCCACGCAAACGGCGGCCCAATTCCAAAACCCTTCCTCCCCTCCTCCGCTGCGCCTAGCTTTATATAGCTGGATGGATGGATGGATTGCGGAGGAGAGGAACAAATACGGGGCATTACTTTTTCTTCCTGCCCGTGTTTACACTTTACACACAACGCACTATCAACTTGCACAAAATTGCATTGGGTAGCTCAAGTGGAATTACCACATATCTGTTTTTTTTTTTGCCTGATTATAATTTTGCTGTGGTATATCTGGGTATTTTTCGGGCTCATGCATCGTAAACTGAGAGCGTATTTAGTGATAACAAAAATGTATAAAGACGACCTGTACAGATAAGATGTCATCGTGTCAACGAGACAAAATCCTTTGGATACGTTTTTTTTTACTTATTTAATTCGATCAACAGTTATTTTGTGAACGTTGGACAATTTTTCGAGGGGGGACAATAAGGGGAGGCCCTTAGGTTGGACATGGATTTCAAATATAGGTGTACTTGCTAGAGATATCGAGGTGGCGCGCTAATAAGGTAATGCTTTCTCTAACATATAATAGACTAATAGAATGTGTTTAATAGTGTTGGGAAATCATAGGCTCAGCCTAGCAGCCGGTCTATAGGTGAGCACCTCATCCAAATCCTAGTAGGGTCTCTAAACTATAAATAAGGGGTGCTAGTCATAGTAAAAGGCTAATCATGAGAAAAGCAATAAAGATAAACAAGAAGTCTCATATATCTCTCTGTTCAATCTACTATTATGTTCTTGTATTATTCTTACGATTATGAGTTTGTCTACGAGGTAATCATTCGAACTGGATTCGCTAGCGACGGTTCCTCAACACGTTATCAACATGATCGACTCTCCTCAGATCGAAAGGTAATCGTCGTAGCACGATACTCGTAGATCAAATCGTTTTCTAGATCGCTTTCAATTCTGCAATTGTTGCTTTCTAGATTATTTTATCCTACGGTGCAAATCCGCTCTAATCTACCGTGAGCCGACTTGAAGTTGTCGGCACAATGCCGATCGGTAGATTGTATGAAAGAGTATATGATGATTACACTATGGATTGCAAATCTGTTCTAATCTACCGCGAGCCAACTTGAAGTCGTCGACCAAGTCGATTGGTGTGTTGCATGAACAGTAATTACGCATGAACAATAATTACGCATGAGCAGTGTTTTGGATGAACAGTATACAGAAAAATACGCATGGCAGTCGGCCCGAAGCAACATCGCATAGCGCCGACTTGGAGTCGCGCACGACGGCCAAGAAGCCGCATCGTGACGCGTCAGCCATGAAGCAGCGCTGGAGCCGTTCGCGCAACCACCTCCCGCAGAGGCGACACCGCCGGCCCGCGGCCGCAACAGCCACCTCGCGCCACCGGCCGCATGAGCGCGTCGTGTCGCCATCTGCCCCCGTATGGTCTACAACCATCGGGTCCTCCGCGCCGCACACACTCGAAGCCGTGCGCCGCCGCTTCATCCCGCAGCGCCCATGCTACCGTGTCGCATGAAGCTGCGCGCACCAATAATTGCTCTCATGCCAATCATGTGGGAAACTGACATGTCCCTCGACCAGTTTTGCTGGTCAGGGGTGGCTCAAACCATATGATCGGTCGTGTAGCATCCATGACTGCTCGTCTCATGATTCAAACTGGTCTACGTAGACCAGTTTGGTCGTAATAAAATGGATTAGCCTTCTTTTTAATTGTGCTCGTAGGTACATAACCATTATAAAAGTGGGCTTTTAATATGTGGGTCTACTTTCACGGCGACTCTGACTTTGACATCAAAATATTGACTTGGACAAGAATCCTCGTCAAACCCCAACCGTCTCAATTTGGACCGCTCAAGGTGCATCGGATGATCAATAGAGCAAATAATTATGATCGCAACCACCCCGCACAATCCATTTCTAGACAGCCTAATGGTAATACAGGTTAATGTGAGAGTTTCTTATGCAAAAAATCGGAATCCACACCGCTTGTTTCGATCTGGATCAGACAAGTTCGATCAGATGGTTACGTAAGAGTCCAAGTATTGTGGAGACCACCGACATCCTTGATGTCCCTCCCACAGGCCTCACCACTGTGTTTGCTCCTCCCTGTTCCACGGTTCACATTCGCGAGCTGAGCTGACTTGCTTCTTTGGTGATCTCGTCGGTGGGCCATGGCGTCTCTATCTTCTTTGTCCCTCTCCATCTCCACCGTCCCGGTGCCACACCAGTAGTGGATGATGGGGCACGAAGGCAATGCCGATGCCGAGCTCAACGATAATGTAGGGAAAGACCTGCTTATACCAGGTGTATTTTGGGAACTTCCCAATTATTCTCGTGGGGCACATATGCCAAAGAGATGGGAAGGATAAAAGTGGTGTGGACTTATCCTCTCAAAGTGAGAGACCAAAGAAGAGGTCGTGGGGATCGACGTGGTCTCCACGCCACGACTTTCACGAAGCTCGGGTAGTCATTTTGGTAGTGTCGCCTTGTCCTCCACCTAATACACTCCTCCTTCCTCTTGGGATAGTGTAGATAGAAGTTCCTTCTTCTCTTCTCACTACGATAAAAAAATCACCTCAACCCGACCGATTTGTTGGAGTTGTCTCACGGTGAGTCCTATACTTGATCCGGTGGCTATTGGGTGATTGAGTGCTGGTTCGTGTGCTTGGTCAGTACGCGATTCTTAAGTTACTCTGTGCGGCAATTCCCCAATCTCAATCTCGTGCTTCTGTACACTTGGATTCACGGTGGTGGCATTGCATTTCCGACGACCTCGACGGGAAAATCGTGGTGTAACAACAACGATAGGTTTTCTGGGTCAACATGATTCAGTTAATAGTTGATAGCATTTAAACTCAAATTAAGAAAGCGAATTGTTAGTAGCGGTACTAGCTTTGTTCACTTACTGAACGTCACTCTCTGTTGTCTATCTAAGTTACTTAAATAGTCTTTACTTTTATATTGATAAAGAAGCATAGCTCAAAACCTAGTCTATTGTAAAGTAATTATCACTCTGATTGTTTTTTAGGAATAGTCTAATGATGTTGAGAAGACCTAGTTCATCATTGGAGCAGCCGACATAAGACAACAAATGATTAAATATCAATCTGAGCATCATGTTAATTGATCTGTTCATAGTTTTAATTCTTGAGCATGTTTTCTGTTTATATGTTATAAGCAATAATTTTGTGATGTTAAAGATATCTCTATTGTTTGTGGTATGTAAAGTTTGCTCGAATCTTGCTTTTGTCATTATTTGTTTCTGGAATTTTCTAAAATATTTGCTAAATCTACAATTACCTCAACAAGATCATCTCCGAGATGACCATTGGGAGCGACCGCGTCGCAAAGAGGCTGTCATGGGTGTCGATACCTTACACGAGGACCATGATAGATGACATCATCGTCCTAGTCGGTGGGACCTCCACCGTAGCCACCACCATCGTTCAAATGCAAAATGAAGCATGCTCCAATTTAGTAGTAAATAAATATCTAACCCAACCACATTCCTGAATTTGAATGCTTGAAATATAAATTGCATTCCTGAACTAAGCAAACCAGCTTCACTTGGAAAATATTCTCTCACATATCTAGCACAGGCTAAACGAAATAGACATACATCGCCGTTACTATTTTAATAAAGAATTATAAAAATAAATAGTTTAGAAATACAATTACAAAAAGCGGGCTAATGTCATCATTTGAAATGGTGAAATAGATATTTCTCCATTCGAATGGCAATAGGGCGAGATTCTGTCACCATTTGAACAGTTTGAAAATGCCTCCGAATGGCGGCGAGGACTTAAGTCGCCAATTGAATTGGCGACAAGATCCCGTCGCCAATTGAATCAACAGCGGGATCAGGGATTTTTTTTCCAAAAGAAAACCGAAAGTAACGATAACATAAGTTACACATTATAATTCGACACACGACATAATAAAAACATAAACAGGAAGTAATAATAAACAATATTTGTAATAGTACATAGGTTACACATTATAATTCGACGCACGACATAATAATAAACATAAACAGAAAGTAATAAAAAAATAATATTAATGATAGTACTAAATAGGACAGATATCGTCACATAGTTTCTCGACAAATCACAATGATGGTAAACAAAACATTCAGCACAACATATTTCAATAAGATAAACCATCCCCGCGACCCTGACCTCAACGTCCGCCATGCCGACCTTCACGGTGCCCACCTCAAGTGAATCGACCGAATGAGGTCCCCACGACGCCGTCCGGACTGCCGACCTCTTCTTCATCATGTGCATTTCTCGCATGGCAATTCTTGAAGGTATGTTCGGACTCCATACAAATAGAGCACTTCTTCATACGATGTCTGGCTTCTGCTTCACCCATGTTGTTCTTGCGATGTCTCTGCCCCTGGCCAACCTTTCCCTTTAGCCTATCAATGTTAGTGGCCCACATCAGTTGCTTCCAGATAGGATGACCGGTGAAATGACCAACCACGTCGTAAACATATAGCTCTACATTTCAGGTTTGCATCACCTCTGCATTTGGAATGGCGTCAAGGACTTGCACAGTCACTGTTGTTATTTTGAATGACGATTTGTCTAAATTTTAATATTAAAAAAAATACCTACAGAGTGGCATGCTGAACCCCAACTCCTATCGCCATTTGAATTGCCAACAGACGAATTAAGTCTCTGCAGACATTTGGAATGGCGATATAACTGTTTCCATTGTGACAAGGATCCTATCGCCATTCTAAATGGCAACAGATCTATTTCACCATTTGGAATGACGATAAAAGCTTATTTTTGTAATTTTATTAAACGGACATTTATTTATACAATTCTATCGTGAGGACCCCTGGGTTATTTACGTAAGACCGAGGCCTTTTCGGTCTTATGAAAATAACTCTAGACCTCAGAGAATTGAAATCCAACTTAACTCCATTAGTGAGCGCACCCGGCTGAGTTAGAACGACGATGACCATGCACACCGCTCTTCTGCAGGTGCTGCATGGTGACCGGTTCTCCAACAGTCAAGTACACACTAAAAGGAGATAAATGGGAATTCAAAACAACCGGTATGAGTCTCGTGTTGGTTCTCAAGATCAGCGACCAACACGCTCATACCCTTAACAACGTCAATTATAGACATACAACATTCATACATTAATGATCCAAAAGGCATAAAACATAGTAGTTAAGTCTACAACTATTACAAAACGGTCGACCGGCCAAATTCAAATAAGATCATTAAGTAGCGATGGAAGCGATATAAATAAACCAAAAAGTTCAGCAAGATGTGCCCCATAACCCAAGGCAACCGACTGGGAGTTAAAGAACAACACTATTCGTTAGCGTCGCCAAAATCGACGCTAACGAACTCATCAGGCACAAAGTCTTCCTCACCTGAATAAGCAAAACTAGGTTAAGTACAAAATTGTACTCGCAGGTCTTACACAAACAAAAATTATATATGCTAGTGGCTGTCCAAAGAGTGGATTTAGTGGCTTAGTTTTGCATAAATGCACAATTTTTCCTTTCCTACACTATCTAGTTTGAAATTGCCATTTTGTAAATAATTGTTTGGTAAAAGATGTACAAATGACATAAATAATTATATAGATCAAGCAATACTAAAGTGGCAACCCACTTTGATAAACTAAATGCATGAATATCCCATTTATGCCGAAATCGAGTTGCAACCATGTCAAATTTTAATTACAAGTCTAACAATAATGACTCCCGAATTCAAGCGGTCGTCTGGAACTGTGGACACAGCTATTATAATAGATTTACACCCTATAGGGGAGTACTACTTTATCCACATGACTCGATTAGCCCGTAAGCCTCCGGACAATGACACACTTCATAAGGTATGCTGGGGGAAATCGAGATTCGGTACTTTTTAGCAAGAAAGCCCTATTAAGATAAGTCCCTCTTGCGAGATGAACCCCAAACTTAGTACAAACGACCGATAGCATTTGCTAAGCAGGCTCGCAAGTTGTGTTGAAGATACCGATACAATGTAAATAAAGAAAAATAGTGCTCTCATGCACATTATAGAAATTTGCATTGGATCCTATGAACAGATGATCGAACACAAATGTCCTCACACCACCTGGGACTTAACCCAATAAAACCCTCCTCTTACTTGACCAAATGGCTCCCAACCCACGTGTGGTAGCACGAGTTTTACTTGAATTAACGATATCACCAAAGTCCAGTCCTTGTTGTTCCAAACAAGACAACCACATACCCGAGTCTCGTGCACGAAGGCACCCACACTACAACCACTTGTCCAGAACCAAATCACTTTAGAAATAAATAAAGTTTAACTTAAGGATCAGATACGAAGATCTAGATAAAAACAAAGATAAGAAAAGTTCTGTGTCTCCTCCAATTGATGGGTTAATCCCATCAATCGATCTAACGCAAAAATAGACTTGCAAAGGCTAAGCATACCCATATCTATAATTGATATATCATCACAACATCTAACTTAGGCACATTTATAATGAAATTATCAAAGTTAACCAACAAGAGTAGGACATAACTAACTAAAACTTATAAACATATCGATATACCAAAATAGCATGCAAGTAATATCATTGCATTATAAAATACTAACTTAACAAAAACTGGGATCAATATGATGCAAAAAATAAAGTTCAAATTATGCTTGCCTTGATAGAAGTCAAGTGTTCACTCTCGGTGGCGTGTCGTTTATGTCGCACTTCAGATTCTAAAGAATAACAACATCGAATAAATACCGAGAAAATCCATAAAATTCAAATTGCTAAAAAATACATGAAATTTATCCAGTAGAAATATCATGATTTTAGATGAATTTAGGTGAAAAAATTATTTCATTTGGAGTTCATATGTGCAAGTTAGAGCTTTGGAAAGTAAAAAAGGTAGAAAATCCTTGAAAATTGCAATCTATCTCTATTCATCTCATTAATTACTTTGGTGGAAATCTTCATAAAAGTTATGGAGATAAGTTTTACATGGCATGAAATATAATAAAAATTTATGATCAACAAAAATTGAATCATCCCATTCGGAGTTCAGATGAATTTTCTATGGTTTTTTTAAAAAGTTAACTTAATTTCTCATGTAAAAAAAATATCTTACCGAATTTGATTCAAAACCTGAAATTTTCTATGACAGTAACATGTTCAAAAATTACACCATGGTGAAGTACATTAAAAATGCAAGATAACAAAATTGGTTTCACTCCATTTGGAGTTAAAAATGAATTAGCTATGAATTTTTAAAGTTAAAAGCATTTTCTAGTTTAACAATAATTCGGTCTTGGATCAATTTCCAACAACTATATTTTCTGGGACATAAACATATTTCAAATCTGTTCCAAATTAAAATACATTAAGAATGAAAATTACCAAAATTAGTCTCACTCGATTTGGAGTTATTTTGAATTAGTTATGAATTTTTTTAAGTTAAATGAATTTTTAGTGTACAAATAATCGTTTTCCAGATTTTCCAACGCTTTTAATACTTTTTCTACGGGGACTACCTAGCCTTAGTCATGTGATGAGGTCCAATGAATAGTGTTATTTTTCATTTAAACTCGAATTAAACCGAAGCGACGGTGGGGCCTAGTGTCACTCTCAATGCAAATCGGTACCTTAACCTATCCTTTTACATTCACGGGCCCCACATATAGCGACTCGGGGCTATTAAATGCTAGTCATTAACTCAGTTAAGTATTAATTAGGTCTTAACGACCGTGATTCGATGCTTTAATGTCTACAATAAGTGTCGGGCTTCTGACAACAAAGCATCCCTGAGCTCAAAATTTGACCGGAGTCTCACTGGCGATTCTGGCCACAGCGCCGCCGACTAAGGGCACGAATGAAAAGCTTAGAGCTTTGTGCATATAAAGTTAGTGGCGGCGGCGGTTGAGGTGGCCCACACCGGCGGCTAGTCGACGATGAGCGACGGTGCCCCTACGGTGTACGTGCATGTGCCAAATGAGCTCCGCGGTGTGCATACAAGTGTGCGCATTAGCTTTTAAGAGGAAAAGGAAACCTACCCGAGCAATGAAAGGGTTAGGAGATCGTCGGAGGGAGCTTGTCCACAGCAATGGTGATGGCGGCGATGAGTTCAACGTGGAGGAGGAGACCTAGGCAAAATGGAAGACCATGTAAGGTCGGGATTGCTAAGAAGAGATACGGAGATGGTGTCAACACAAGCAATTGGACAATGCATTACCAGCCCGGTGTCAGAGAAGAACTAGGGTTTTTCGGCCCGACCGCAAAAGGAGTAGCTTCAAAATTCAAAAGCTCCTGTGAATAATCCGACAAATAAGTTGAGGGGGAAATGAAACTAATGCCCGGGCACCGTTATGGCCGCGCACAAAAGCGGAAGTGGCTCAGCAGAGACGAAGTTACCGTGGTGATGTCACTCGGTGGTTTGTAGTGCGCGTTTTGGCAGCGTTGAGGACACGATGGCGTTCCAGAAGCTACAAGGCAATGTAGGGCTGGCATTAGCCAAAATGGAGCGGTATGGCAAGGGGTGGATGAGGATGCCAAGGCTTGGAGCTTACTTAGCGTAGAGCTCAAGCGAGCTCTCCTTCTCAACCCCAGAGAAGGAATGGGTTGAAAGGAGGGTAGGGAGGGGTGTCATGCTAGGAAGATGATGGAGATGGACGCAACGTTAGATGGCGAAGCTCCAGGAGTGGTTGCATGGGGTGGCAGCTCACGACATCGACTGGCGCGACGCAGGTCGCCTCAGACGTGTGGAGCTCGGCGTCTGATCGCGCCAATGGGAGGAAGGAGAAAGGCCTTACAGGCGGGCCCGAGTTGTCAGTGACACAGCATGGCACGGTGTAGCTAGGTGGTGCGGTTAGATCAAGTCAACATGATCGGGTTCGATCAAATTGGGTCTAAACATTGACTGGGATTTAATCCAAACTACTCTACTTTGACCAGTGAGTTAAGAATAGCAAATAAATTCATAAAAATTTGAAATTTTTCAGAGAGGTTCCTGGGATGATATAGTACACATATAAATTTTAAAAACTTATTGTTCATGATGTATTTTCTCATTTTAAATCCCTTAACAGCAAGTGCTTTTTAGAACTTGTTTTGAATTTTTACAAGGTTGAATTAAGTCCTAAAGATTCTGGAAAAATTATATTTATTTATTATAAATATTATAAGAGTTAAATAAATTATTTTCCAGAGAACTTTACATGTATTTATTTATGTATTCATTTGGAGTTTCAATTAGAGTTGTATGTTTAACTTTTGATATGAATTTATATAAATGCAATAATTGTGCAAAAGTTCCAGAAATGATATGCATGCTCATGATGCATGATAATTCCATTTTAATAAAAATATGGGGATGCGACATCTATTTAAAAAAGGTATTATTGATAAAAAAAATTACAATACCTAGACTTCAAATTTCCAAAAGGGAAGAAATCTGACCTGAAAGAAACTGTTCCGCAAGTGAAAGATGCTAGTCTTTGTCATTAGCCATTGCAGTAACAACCTGCTGGTTTGACAGACTTCGTTCCGATTATTACTTTTCTAATATAAGGCATTTCCAGATGCCTCGGTATGGAATGGGAGAAGTTTCAAAATGACAGCACATAATAATAGAGCCACCATAGTACTTTTGTTTCTAGGTTTTCTCTATCAATCAATAAGTAAAGTGCATGCTCCATGGAGTCCAATTACTGAAGCTTGATTCCTCCCGTGCAAGAAATTGGACTCTCCCAGGCTGTTGTATCTTCTCAAGACCAGCTTGGATAGATGCATCAGAAATATTCCTTTAGAAAGAAGGCTCAGCACCCAGCTTTATTACAGAGCCAGAGTTCAGATTACAAGAGGTAAAACAAGATTGTTGAACTGGGATTACCAGTTTTCAATACAGAACATAGAGCTAAAACGGACTAATTGCCAAAACACGACGCTAAGATAACATCCACCGAAGAAACACTTCACCGTTCCACCTCATCCAACAAAGTATCCATCTAACACCAAGATATATAACTCATCTCCGTTTAGATGCACAAGAAATATTCCATCCTTAACTTCCCAAAGCCTCAAGAGTTTCTGGGCTCGGCTTTGAGAGGGAGGGGCGAGGGGCAATCAAGACTCGCCGGAGAGCGAAATTGGCGAAGGATAACGACTCGCCGGAGAGTAAAGTTCTCAATGGCCACACGCTCGATCGACGCGGCGCCGGCGAGCTCTGCCGTGCGCACCAGTGCATAAGTTGCAGGCTTTGCACTACTGGTTGAATAAAACCGGAGTCACGGGAAATTGAACACGAACGCATGCTTTTCAACCGAATTCGATCTCGTAATTTACACCATGGTACAAATCAAACCACACGCACTACAGTTCGATCACCACGTGTCCACCAGTTTCAGAGTTACACTGACTCCCAGACACCGACAATCGCAGTCGCCGTGGGCGCCTCACTTGCCGGGCACGAAGTTGGTGGCGTAGGCCCAGGCGTTGTTGTTGACGGGGTCGGCGAGGTGGTCGGCGAGGTTCTCGATCGGGCCCTTGCCGGTGACGATGGCCTGCACGAAGAACCCGAACATGGAGAACATGGCGAGGCGGCCGTTCTTGAGCTCCTTCACCTTGAGCTCAGCGAACGCCTCAGGGTCGTCGGCCAGGCCGAGCGGGTCGAAGCTGCCGCCGGGGTAGAGCGGGTCAACAACCTCGCCGAGCGGGCCACCGGCAATGCGGTACCCCTCAACGGCGCCCATGAGCACCACCTGGACTGCCCAGATGGCGAGGATGCTCTGCGCGTGGATGAGGCTGGGGTTGCCGAGGTAGTCAAGGCCGCCCTCGCTGAAGATCTGGGAGCCGGCCTTGAACCACACGGCCTCGCCGAACTGGACTCCGTTGCGGGAGAGCAGCTCGGGGAAGACGCAGCCGAGAGCGCCGAGCATGGCCCAGCGGCTGTGGATCACCTCCAGCTCGCGGTTCTTGGCGAACGTCTCGGGGTCGGCCGAGAGCCCGGCGGTGTCCCACCCGTAGTCGCCGGGAACTCGCCGGTCAGGTAGCTCGGGGCTCGCCGGAGAGGGCCGAGGTAGAGCACGCGGTCTGGGCCGTACCACGGGCTGCCCGAGGTCGCCTTGGGCTTGGCGCCGGTCTTGCGCATGGTCACGCGGGCCTCGCCGAAGAGAGCCGACGACGGCACGTTCTTGACCGCCTTGCCGGCGAAGGGCGGGGAGGAGAGGGCCATGGTGGTGGTTGCCATTGCGCTCCTAAGTCGACCGGAATGAGGAGGCGCTTGAGTGTGGAGAACTGGAGATGGCTTGGGCGGAGGAGGAGACGGTGGAGGTATTTAAAGCGGTGGAGGAAGCGGGGATTGGTATCTATCTTGGTTCTTGGCGAGAGAGACAGAGAAAAATCTGAAGCTTGGATGCCATTGGCGCAGTGGAGATCTTGGAACACTTGGCGCAGCGAGAGCCTCAGGAAGAGGAGATAGCTGTGGCTAGGGCCAGGAATCTCCCTGGAGAGGGGTGATTGGGCGCCCTGGATTTTGTGGTGGCTGTGGATTTTTCTTCAGATTTCTTTGAGATGGCACAGATGCACCTCCCCTTGCAGCCTCGCCGATATTTTTTACAATGGACTGCTCATTCATCTGGAAGTTTCTGATTTTAGCCGTCAGAACGGTTAAAAACTGAAGTGTTGAGAAGGGGACTGCCCTGACTTGTGATGCACAAGTTGGTGACAGTGGCAAACTTCACAGTAATTCTTCTTCTTGACCCCAACTGGCATGTTCCATGGCGACCGTTAACAACCACAAGAAATTTGTGCGCTTGGAACAGATGCCTTACTGAATTAAACCACCTAGTGTACCTTAGAAATTGGTGTGCAGGTAAGAGTAAAGTATGCAAAGTTTTTAGCCAGCTGCCTTTGCCATTTCGTGAGCAGCTGTAGCAAGTAGCCATCTCGGCCTAACGAACCATTCTTCAAGGTTTCCAGGCTCCAGCAATCTTGGGCCTCATTCGCAGGGATTTGGTAGGTTGGGCCATCTCTGAAGCCCATCAGCAGTCTCTGCTCAATTTTCTCTCCCCCAGGCCACTGCAGACCAGGCCGTGTTCACAGATCAACACAAACCTCGCTGCCAGCGAGCCTTCGGGTGAGGACCGAGCGCTAGCAGCAGGTGTCCATGCAGCCGACCTGGGATCATTGTCTTTTCTTTCGGATGTTTATTCCTTTAAAAATAATTCACGTATGTATAGGTATATTTAGAAGTTAAAATATATACTCACGCTATGTCAGATCTTAGTTCCCGCTCTAAATTAGATGTGTGTTAAGAACACACCGACGTGTGTGTGAGCATACGTATGATGCTCTAAATTAGATGTGTGTTAAGAACACACCGACGTGTGTGTGAGCATACGTATGGTGTGTATGCGTGAGTGTGTGCCGTGTGTACTCTCTATCGAAAAAAGCGAGTCTTGAGGTACACTCTTGCAACACATGAACCCGTAGGCATAAAAGAATGTTTCGAAAACACAGGGCGATGCAAGCGTGCAAAAACCATTTGGGCCCGCCCGTAGCAACCCTGGGGCTGTAGTCACAAGGATTCACAACCCATGGGCGTACACTGCTGCACACGACACCCGGAGGAGGAAAAAGACTTCTTTCCCCGCCAAATCACCGCAAAAACCCAACTCGGCAGCAACAAACCACACGGAGACGGAGCTCCTCACGCCGAATCGCCCTTCTTTTCTGCGCGATCAGCTCGCCGAGTCAGCCACTCGGCTTAGATCCAAAGGAATCACACGAGCCGAGCCCAAGACTAGACAAGCAGAAGCCGGCAGGCACGGCAGACTTTTAGGCTCATTTGACGTTTTTTTTAATTAAATAGCAAATCTAACATCTTTGTATCCGAAATGATAAAAAGAACACCGTGTAGATTAGACATACGACATGTGTTTTTTATCCCGCTTTAGATAGGCGAGAGTAATTTACTGTGCTCCTAGTCAACTGTAGAAGCTGAGCGCAGTCACAAACGATTTTTTGACGCATAGTGATCCAACAGTGGCAAGTAGTGTGCACGGATAGTGGCAAACAGTGCAAACAGAGGCAAAAGTGATGCACTGTTCAAACAGTACGTAACGTTCACTGTCGCACGGTAAGAGAGGCAAATGCCTATTTTTAATTATCGCTTTTGCTAGCTTCAAATCGTTTGAAATTTCCTCAAAACTCAATCAACTACAATTGCATAATACTAAGTTTAAAATTGTATTACTAAGTGACGTGTAATTTTAGCATAATTTTAGTGTAACTTTTAGTTCTATTTGTTTTTGTATTTGTATGGTTCATCTAAATTTACCTTTTGTATTTTTAGGGTTCATCTACATTTACTTTTGTCTATTTTAGAATTTTATTTTGTTTTGTTTTTGTATTTGTAGGGTTCGTCTAGATTTACTTTTGTCTAGTTTAGATTTTTTTCCCGTATTTGTAGGATTCACTTAAATTTACTTTTATCTAGTTTAGAATTTTTTTTATTTGTAGGATTCACTTATATTTACTTTTGTCTAATTTAAAAAAATATTTTGCTTTCGTATTTATAAAGTTCACTTAGATTTACTTTTTACCTAGTTTAGAATTTTTTAATATAAAAATAAAAATTATTGGGCGATGATCCAACGTACTTAGCTGGCCCCTTCCGTTATTTCGTTTCCGCACGGCACGGCACCACCAGAGCAGGAAACGCCCCGCCCGTGCGACGAGACGTGCGGCCCCTCGTGGACCGTAGCCGCGGCCCGGGAGCCCCGCCACGTGGACGTCCCCGGCTTCCACGCCGCGGTTTAATTATGGCGGCTCACTCGCCCATCGCTCGTCACAGGGAGCAACAACTCCACTCCACTCCAGTCCAGGCTGTCCAGCCCAGCGATCCAGTCCGGGAAGGCGAAACAAACTTCTCCGAGTTTCCAGAGAAACCACACCACATCAGTAACATCGGTACAGTAGTGTGCGTCCGAATCCGCCTGGAGAGAGATGTCCATCTCGCTGCGCCTCGCGATCCCGGCGTGCCCCGCGCCCGTGCTGCCGCGGCAGAAGGCGCGGTCGGCCGGGAATGGGGGCTCCCCGGTCGCGCGGGTCGCCTTGCGGACGGGCGCGCTCAGGTGAGGTTCTGGGTTAGGCCAGCGCATCCTCTCCTTTCGTGTAATTAATCCGCAGTGCCGTGGTGGATGTGCAGGGGATGCGCCTCGCTGCCCCTGAGGCCGCAGCCGCTGAGCATGGGCGTGGGCGTGGGCCAGCCGTGTCGGCGCCGGGGGGCCGCCGCCGTGTGCTACGCGTCGGCGCACCTGAGCGCACGGACGATGCAATGGGTCTCCGCCGGGGCCACCGCGTGAGTGCCTCCTTCCCTCTCCACCCAAAGTCTCCTTTTCTCCTCTCTATCTCTATAGTGCGATGGATGCAATTCACCCGTTCAACAGCATGCGCTTTTTGTGTTCTGCACCTGTTCGCTCTTTTTCCTGTGAGAACCGTGAATTGTGCAGGTTGGCATGGTGGTACCTGGTATCCGATTGTAAGATGCGTGATCTGTCCTGCATTTTGCAATCTGTCCGTGATGATGTTGATTACTCAGTATTGAAATTAGGGACAATACACACAGTTAGACTGCTTAACTTGTTCATTTGCTAATCTCTTTTTCTTACTTTACATCGACTCAGCGAGTGAAAGCACAGCATGTGATTCCTCAAGTCTAGGAAGTAGGAACTATACTAATCTTTATGATGGTTCCTATTACTAGGAGTACTTCACTAGGACTACAGTACACAGGAGTATTGTTTCGGACGCTGTAAATGACGAAGCTTTTCAGATTTTCGGTTCGTTTACACTTAACGCCCTCTGTTTAACGGCACCATTTTAAATCGGATGCATATGGTAGACTAACGTATCACGATATTCACGGTGTGGCCCACTTGTCATCACTATTAAGCTTGCCGTGAGATTTGTATTTGTATTGTCTACTTTATGCTTCAAATCTTTTGTAAGTTACTAGAGCTGATGTTATGACTCCAAATTACGATATTCATCTTGAGGATGAATAGTCACATTAAATGAAGTTAACTCAAATATAATCTATTTGGAAACTCAAGCTACTTCTATGTGAAATTTGTATTGCGCAACCTATTTGCTTTTGTTATAAAATATTTGGAATTGTGAAACAAAATACACAGTATGTATCTTCTCGGTACCCTGCATGATTATTATCTGAGCATATATGTGTTACCCTTTTGTCTTTTGCAGAGTGCTATTGCTTGCTAAAGGCACGGCCATACACAAATCTTTCCTTGTGCCATTGTTTGCTCTGCAAGCGCCTTTCAGTGTAATCTCATGGATCAAGTAAGATGCCACTATTTGGTGCAAAGAACCATTTGATAATTGACACCTTTGTTTTTCTTATTTTCCTTTCTTTATAATATCTAATGGATGTTTATTCGTTTTAAAATAAGAATACTCTTTTGAAGCTTACTTATTTTATGGTATCAACTTGCATTGTTAGGAGTGACTATGGTCAGTGGGCTGCTTTTCTTGCTCTATTGGTGCGTTTGTTCTTCTTCATTCCAGGTAGAGTAACCAAGAAGATTAATATAAGTTTATTCGTGATGAACTTTCTTTTGCCCTGCTAAAACAAGTTAGCATATTTTCGATGAGAAATGGAACAATTACATTAAGAGTACCCTTGTACAGTCTGAATTGAGATACAATTCATGTTTACAGTTACTTATACCCGCATCTGACTATCATAGGTGAACTGGAGCTTCCATTGTCAACAATGCTGCTTGTGAGCGTTGCTCCTTACCAGTTGATGAATCTGAGGTATGGAACATTTTCCCTATTTTGGAAGTAAGATCTTTAGCAATACTGCCCGTCTTCCACTGCTGCATTTGTTAAGACTGAAATTTCTGATGCATACCATTAAGTCCTTTTTATAAATGTTTTTTTGTCATCTGTAATGTATACATGTTTTCAATGGAACTAACCAAGTAACCATCTGGACATCATAGAACTGTACTATATTGTGTGCATTGTATGTGAATAGCAGCAAGCTCTGGTTAATTTCCAAGTCTGTGTAGCAGCAAGCTCAAATGTGTCCATTTGACTACTATTCAATATTCATTGGGAATCACTTCATAGGGTCTTAGTTTTTCAGTTTATGTCCTCCTTTTTTTTTTTGAGAAATCAGTTCATGTCCTGATTCAATTCCCATTTTCTGTGTACAGGGGAACACAAGGTGGTGCAGTACTGTCTTTGGCATTAGCCGGGTATCTCGCTTTTCAGCACTTCACCAGGGTGGGTGGTTTAGGGAAAGCCTTTGATCAGGGATCAATAATTGCAACCTTGGCCATCATCTGCATCACTATTATTCCCTTGATTCTCCTGTTCTGAGTTAGATTAAGTTGGCAGAGTTTGCTCCTCATCGTGGGTGTGGAGGGGAAGTGCAGGAGTTACTCAAAAGTGCATAAATAAAAGCCTTGTAATGCAACATCATATCACTGTCAGATATTCTAGCTCTTCTGTCCCTAATAAGATTTATTTGTGACATGGTCTACTAAAATGTGCACCGATATATCCTGATGCCCCATTATGATATGGTACAAATTATGATATGGTTTACCCAAAATTTTGATACCACAGTAGTGTGTGGCGTTGCATGATGCATCCTGATGCCCCATGTACGGTGTAGTTTCTTTGCTGTTTAAAATTGTGGGCTGGCATCTCTTTTCCCTTGCCGGTGAGGTGGAACTGAGATGGAATTCCATCCATTCAGAACTAATCCAAACGAGGCTTTGCTGTTTGGGACTAGCAAAAGGAAGGATTGCGAGTGGAAATCGTAGGCTTCAGATCTTCAACGTTGCACCATTGTACTGTTTCTATTCTGAGAATGGTTTGAAATTAAACGTGTTTATACCTACTTTCTGAAATAAGACTAGCCTGTTTTGCCTTTTCAAAACAATACCTGAATAACTTCCACCCCTTGTGCCAAAAGAAAAAAAAAAAAGGATTGGGTCGTATAAAATGAAAAACGAGTGCCGAAATGCCAGCACACCTGACAATCCTCACCATATAATTCCCCTGCCCATTCCCATTTCACCGAGAACCATCACTAATGTTTGAGCACAATTCACGTTCGACAATGCTGGCACGCAGCAATTCACACAGGTAACACAGTCATGCAAATTATTGTTGACAATGCAACTAGGTACATATAGCCTGTACATGAGGACCGTGCGTTAGCTCGGGTGGCTAGCTACGCTGCTGTTCAAGCAGCCCATTCGGGTTCGATCCTTGAGGTCGAATTTCGGCTTGTCTCACCAATAATTTTTTTGGGGTTGAATAATACACGTACATGTGGGTGCTTTCAATGGTTAAAGCGTGTGCCCACGCCGTGAGTCATGCGACCTCCGCTCTAGATTATCGTGTGTTAAGGATGTATGTGTGTGTGTGTGTGGGGACATGCGTGTGATGTGTGTGCGTCCGCGTGTACTTATTGTACTTAACAAAACATATAGCGGGACATGACCTTTGTTGTTCAGTTTAAGTACATAGATGCGAGGCGAGCCTAGCTCGATTGATGGGAAAGGTGTGGATGTACACCCCACCACCGAGTTTAAGTCCTCTTGAGATGAATTTGGGTGCCTATTATGGCTATGTGTATTCTTAATTAGTGCGAGACCAGGAGTTATACTTCCATTTCTAAGGAAGCGAGCTTAGCTCGGTTGGTGGGAAAGGTGTGGATGTACACCCCCCACAGATTCAAGTCCTCTTGAGCGAATTTGGGTGCCTATTATGGATGTGTGCATGCTTAGTTGGTGCGAGACCGAGAGTTATACTTCTATTTCTAAAAAAAAACTATATAGAGTACGCACTGTTTGCTTGATGCTAACTAAAGGAAAGGATCATTATCTTTCTTTGGGTAATACTACCATGCTAATCGCAGTGAATGGCTTTTGAAGTAAATTCACGAGCATAGCGACTTGTGGCCATCCTAAGTTCTTCTCCGTCGAGGTGGAAAACCTCAAAGTTGCTCATTATGTTAATGACAACGGCATAATAGAGTAAAGAATTATAGGTTTCAAAATAAGGACACATGGGTCAGAATATTACAGACTGTATTACCAAAGTTGTGGAAGTTTTTGGTCTTACAATCAAAATATTCTCAATTACTTTAGACAATGCCGCTTCGAAGTCTAGGGTCATAGATATTCTTACTCCAGTGTTGAATACATATGCCAATTCTTTCTTGCTACATTAGCGACGCACTTGTCATACTATTAGCCTTATAGTAAAATGTGGTTTAAAGAGGTTGACTTCGTATATTAAGTTTTTCACGATACGATATATTTCTTGAATAATTCTAACATAAGAATAGCAACACTGCGGGGCAATGAGTGTACGTCTAAAAAAGTTTGGTTTGTATATGCTGGTAAGATGGAACTCTACTTGACGCTTAAGAGTCTTTTACCATATAAGGGTACTTTTCTGTTTTTATTCAAATGCACTATTAGAGCAAGCGATCTTGTACTATTAAGCGAGCAACATTAGTTCGTTCTTTGAAAAGATACTCGGTTTTAGAAATTTTTTATGAGGCCATCGTTGCTTTTACATTGTCTATTATCCAACATCTTCTATTATTGTGCATAGTATTTTACAGATTGCTAATCAATTAAAAATATATGAAAATGACATAGCTTTACAAGATGATATTATTGCTAAGAAAACTAAATACCTTAAATATTTGAGAGAAATCACTTTTCTATATGCATTTGCATTTATTTTAGATCATAGTGCTAAAATTCAAGGATTCGCTAATGTTCTTGATCTTCTTAGTGATGCTCCACCGCTAGACTATTCAACTATTTTTCAGATGTTCGTTCTCGATTACATGAGATTTTTTAAAGGTATAAAAATAAGTTTCAGAGAGTCCGCTTGCAACGACCTCCACTAGCACCCACCTCAAGTAGCAAGATAAATCTGTGGGGCAAGATCTGAGGTGCATACTCTTCCTCCAGGTCTTCTTCTACAACGACACATTCTCAACCAATACCAACCTCTCACCCAAGGAGTGAGGAACTATCTGTCTATCTGGACAGTGATACGGTGGATTTCAACGCTGAAGACTTCAAAAGTTTGCAACGGTAGCATAGCTATAAGTTAACATATTCTGTGCTATCCATACTTGCACATGACGTGTTAATTGTTTCTATCTCGACGGTTTGTTCTGAGTCTGCTTTCAATCTTATGGAAGAATATTGAAAGAGAGAAGAACACGTCTCACGAATGAGATGGTGAAGATATTTCTAACTATGAAGGACTAAGAACAAATTGATTCACGAACACAACACCCTGTAGAAAATCCAAAATCGTCGGGAGTGTTCAAAAAACTGTACCTAGACAACGACACTTAGAACAAGGATGCATGTAGAGCTATAGGCTGTACTCTTTTTTCTTTGCCAAGTTTTTCTTATGTTGAGTTTTTACTTGACAAATATTTTAACAAGACAACCATTTGAACATTAATAAAGCTCTTTATTCCATTTTCAATACGCTTGCATCATTTTTTGAAAAATATTTTTCATATGTATTTATGAATTCTACATATTTTTCTGACTTTGTTTTGGTTTTTTTATTTCTATTATTTTTGGGCCTAAACGAGCTACACGAGCCAACCTCGGCCCGTCGGGCCAAACGTGCCCGGCCCGGCTTGGTTACTTTGCGGGCCTTATCGGGTCGTGCTGTGCGGCCCGTTTGGCCACCACTAATTGAACACTCAACACTTCTGAACCTTATACATTCCTTCATCGTCCAGATCCCGACGACCTCGCCGCCGACCCAAGCTCCGCACGTACCACAACCGCCCCACCACTGTTCTTTCTCTCTGGTGCCGCTTCCACTACCTGTGGCTGGTGGCACCCTCGCCGCCCCCTCATCCCCCACCGTCGCATCAACCCTGCCCACCCTAATTTTCTCTTGGTCGTCGTGTCGTGTCGTGCCATCCACCACCCTCATTGATCCCTCGGCTAGCAGTGCCCTTGCCGCCCCGCCGCCTCCCCCATCCCTCTAAACCATGGGGTCCTAGTGGACCCCTCCCTAACCCCACTGAACCCTAACCCTAATCATAACGCCTCGCCGCCGGTTGCTCGTCGTTGCCAGAGATCCCATCGCCGTCGTTGGAGAAGATAAGTAATTTGTCCTCTAGTTGTCTAAATCCTTGATTTGTCCGAATTCGTTCCATAACTAAGTAACGCATATTCGATAGATAACAAGCACCCAAATAAGAGTGTGGTTTTGTGACACAGTATACTAAAATATGCACCGATATATCCTGATGTAGGGTAGGTTTGCCCAAACAGTTTGATACAGTAGTAGTGTTTTATCTCTTTTTTCTTCCTCTTCAAGTTGGTAGCAGTGTTGAGTGCTGCTCTGCAATGGTACAGTGGTTACTCTCATTTACTGAATCTCTTCGTCAGGATATAAAAATTATAGGGGAATTTCAGCTGCGGATCAGATTCTGATAACAATAGAAAACAGATAATGAAAGTCAAGCTTACAATACTAAATTTACATTTGCGCAGTAGTTTTCCTGAAACATATAGAATCACTATTGATAGACATATTTGCCAGAACTATAAGCACCAGTATAACTTCTCATCTTAAGTTTTTTTTTTCAATGTGCCCTTCCAATTCATTAAAGAAAAAAAGGGAGATCACCAACTCTTTTTATTAAGAATCAAGCAGGAGCTTACTTCATTCATCAGCAAGACTGTTACAATCACGATAAATACATATATTACTCTTGTTACTCATCTTTTTTTTTTCCAAACTCCTAATCAACATATTACATATTGAACAACCTTTTTTTTTTATCTACGACTAAAAAGGTAGAAACAAACATTCATTGACTTAGGGGCCAAGCTTTCCCTGGTGCTTGGATGCTGGAGCACCGGCTCTATCCCTCGGACTCATAGTAACCCCACTATTACTTGCGTATATTTATGGTAATTTGGATTACATGTCCAGTAGCGAGTATCTAGTGTATTTCACAAATTTTTTCTAAGTATATATGAATTTGGATTGCACAAGACCGTTCAATGTATTTTTGGTAAATTCGTCTCATGTTAGCTTTACCCTTGGAGTACAACCTCTATTTTTATTGGTCACTATATCACAATGAAAACAGCTAATTAATAATGAGTCTAGAAAACTATATCATTTTGAACCGTTTGATATGCGTTGAGATGTGTGTTGAAAACAGCTAATTAATAATGAGTTTTGCTAGAAAACTTATTTATTTCTTGTGTTAGTGAAACGTCATCACATTTGAACCGTTTGATATCGTTGAGATGTGTGTTGAGTTTCTTTTAAAACATATTTGTAAAATAAATGATATCTAATCTCATCGTACGGTTCAAAATATGACTGTTTTCAACCGAAGAAAACAGTCGTAAGTTTTCTAGACACTCCCCCCACCTTTCGTTTCCGTAAAAGGAAAAAATAAAGGTAGGCCGTGACGGCAAGTGCCTAGTGTGTTAGGGAAAAGTCACTTCTTCTTCTTCTTTTTTTTCTTTCCATTTCTCGCCCATCTGCAAACGCAGAAGCAAAGGACCGGACACCAGAGGCAGCAGCAAATCCGCAAACGCGAATACAAAATCGCCACCACCTAATACTAGGCTACCACTCCCCCCACACTACAGTGGCGTCTCCTCTCGCTTCGCATCTCCCGTCCGACGCCGCCTTCGAAGCCTCGCCGCGAGCCACCGCCTCCGATCGCTCTCGGTAACGCTCCCTTATACAAGATCTGTTAAAAAAAAATTAAGTACTGTGGCTGGTGCAGTTGGTTGTCCGGTTCCATTTTCCAAAAAATAAAAGAGTTACCCCCAGGGTGGGTTAAACTTTGACCTACCTCTCTTTCTGTTGTGTCAAAATAAAATTTGCGTATGTGTTTTACCGTGAATTCTTAATATTTAGTTACTAATGCAAATATGTTCCTCATACTGCTCATCATGGTTCGAATCTGACAATATATTCCAGCATACGTTTCAGATCTCTCAATTTGTGTATGTCTAGTGCTTATGCCAAATGATTTTCGTGGCTTTGAGGTAATTTATCTGATAACAAACCTGTCTCCTTGCAGCTTGTCTAAACATCTTTGAGTACAGCATGTCAGGGAAGCCATCTGATGATACGACTGGTCAAGTGAGGCCTGAAGGAGATACTTCTGATGAGAAAGTAGAAACGGCCAACCAGAATGAAGGAGATGTGATGCCTTCACCTCAAGAAGAGGTATTGTCTTTGTTAACAATTGTGCTTTTCTCGTTTAGCATTTTTGTATACTTGCATGTTTTCATATGTATGATTTTTCTAATTTAGCTTATATTGTAAGACTCCCAGATAAATCCGTTTGCACAATGGGACTTAACTGAGTATTTGCAGGAAGCAGCAATCAAGAAAAGTATGGAGGAATAGTGCCCAGAAAGCCACCACTTATATCCAAGGTAACTATCATTGCCTTAGAATATCAGTATCCTTTTATACAGAAACAATTTGCACAATCTATATATAACCAATCAGAGAAGTTACTTTAATTTTATCTCCATATCCATGTTATTTTACCTATGTTAAAATTTCTTATCAGGACCATGAGCGAGCTTATTTTGATTCTGCTGACTGGGCTCTGGGCAAGGTATTGTACTGTTGTTTTGAAAAGCTAAAACTAAATTTGATACCATATGCTGCTGGACAACCATACTCACCTGATCCTTGCCTTCCTCCAGCAAGGAGGAAATCCTCAAAAACCTAAAGGACCACTTGAAGCACTTCGACCAAAATTACAGGTGCTAAAACTGATCCTCATTGCTTGTAAGAATGTGCTTACCTTGTAGTCTTGTACTGTTGATACTTTCTTCCCTTGGCATTAATTGCAAGCTGGTTGATTAGGATATTTGGGGCTCTTTCTAATAATCGAATAGATCCCATATCCATGTTATTCAGTTTTTTAGCCCAGCAGTTACATTGAATTGATGATACATGATACATTCCCTTCATTCTTGTAATATATATGTTTTTACCTATGAATCTGATATCCTTTTGTCACCTAATTTAGTAATAATTATGAAGTTCAACTTGCATGGCTTATGCTATACTAAATTCAGTTGTTTAATTAAACGTTTCTCAATCTTCTTTCAGCCTACTCAACAGTAAGCTCGTTCACGTCGGTTTCCTTATGCATCTGCTGACAACGAAGGTACTTCATATTATAAGATGCCAATCAAGCAATTCCACCGTCTATTTTCTCATCGTTACAAGCATCACTTTTGCTTTGCAGAGGGTGTCAATTCGCCCACTGAATTTTGAACTGCATTCGGGACATGTGGTGTCTCTACCGCGTTCTGTTGTTCCATGTTTGATACCTGTAACAATTTGTGATGGAATGGGAACGTTTGAGGACGGCGATGCTGTTGTGGTACCGTATGTCTGAGCAAACAAAATGAAACGTGAAAAATCGGAGGCTTATTCCTGTGGTATCCATGAACATTACTCCGAGATTGGCGAGTAAAAGAGCCATTTTATGACATGTTTTCCTATTTGTATTGTTTGTTTCTTCTGGCACTGTACTGAGCCGGTTCCTTTCTGCTGTCTGAAATCCGAGGGTTTGTCTCTCTTTATGATCTAATCTATACTGAGCTCGCCAGCAAACGATCAGATGAGCTCTTGAAACTTTGCTGTCGATTTGGTACGCAACAAATTAAAGTGTGTGAACTATTGATTTGTTCTCCCCTTTTGTAGGTTATCAATTTGAATTTCACAAGATTTGTATTGTTCTGCATGTACATGTTTAAGTTCGTATGAGTTTTAGGATATTGCCGCGTTCCAAACATGGCATGATTAATCTTTCAAAACATAATCCAAGATTGAGAATCAAAGGACAGTGACAAACATAGCCTAAGCTAACAAAACTTGCAAAACAAAAGTTCACAACTCTGAGAACATGTACAATAGTTTGTCTTTTAGGGTTGTCTCTAAAAGTTCTAATTCATTTACGGACAACTTTAGAGACAACATTCTCAACAATTTATCTATAAAATCAATCATTTTCAATATAACTTCTCTTATTACACATTCACTATTTGTGATGGTTTGTGTGTTCAATTTATCTCTTTTATAAGAGATAACATATCATCTCTCTTCACATCAATTTTTTTTTAACTAGAATTTTGAGTGACATGGTAGGTGAGAAACTGTTGAGGTGAGGTGGTTATTATTGAAGATGATTTGAGTCGAAACTAAACCCGTGGAGATTGTTCATCTTTCCATTAAACAAACGGTACAAGTAACAAACTAAAATACAGAGACTAGCACGAGGGCTCCCCCAGATAGACACTGGCATGTGGGCCAGACGTCAAGCTGAAGCCCTTTAAATATTATAAATTTTCTTTTTCCCAAACCCTAAAGCCTCCTCCTCCTCTCATCCCAACCCTAACCCACCCTTGCGCCGCCACCTACAACCTCCGGATCCAAGCCACCACCGCAACCATGGGCTTCGACGTGGGGTCGTCCCCTTCAACCCCGACGGCTGGGGCCCTCCTGACACCCCGTTGTGCCACCTTCCCTTGGTGGCTCCGCCGCGACGGCCTCCATCCCCTTCGCGCCCTTCTCCCACTCCGACAAGCTGGGCCGCATCGCCGACTGGACGCGCAACCCCGCCGCACTCGCCGCCGCCTCCCACGACTCCGTCTTCGACTTCACCTCCGTCGATGACTCCCACGCCGCCGCGGCCGACGACTCCTCGTTCCGCCTCGTCGACGCCAAGCCGCCGCCGCGCCACCCCCGCTTCGGCCCCAAGTGGCGCTTCAACCAGCGCCCTCAGCTTCCGCAGCGCCGCGACGAGGAGGTCGAGGCGCGACGCCGCGAGGCCGAGAAGGAGCGTGCCCGCCGCGAGCGCCACTACCAGAATCACCGCTCCCACCACCACGCCGGTGGCCGCTTCAACCAATCCTCGTCGTCCAAGCCCTCGGTCGATATACAGCCTGACTGGACCATGCGTGAGCAGATCCCCTTCGCCAACTTTACCAAGCTCTCCTTCTCCGTCGCCGACCAGCCCGAGGACCTCCTCGTCTGCGGCGCCGTCGAGTTCTACGACCGCGCCTATGACCGTGTCAACCCCAAGGCCGCGCGCCGCCTCGAGCGCTTCAAGTCCCGCAACTTCTTCAAAGTCACCACCACCGACGACCCTGTTATCCGGCGCCTCGCTGAGGAGGACAAAGCCACGGTGTTTGCTACTGATGCTATCCTCGCCGCGCTTATGTGCACGCCCCGCAGCATCCACTCATGGGACATCGTCGTGCAGCGCGTGGGCAACAAGCTCTTCTTTGACAAGCGTGATGGCTCCCAGCTCGATCTGCTCTCTGTCAATGAGACTGCCCAGGAACAACTCCCCGAGAACAAGGAGGATATCAACTCTGCTCACTCACTCGCTGTTGAGGCCACCTACATCAACCAGAACTTCTCACAGCAAGTGCTTCTTCGTGATGGGGAGAAGGTTACGTTTGACGAGCCTAACCCATTTGCATCTGAGGGTGAAGAGGCGGCATCTGTTGGCTACCGCTACCGCCGCTGGAAGCTGGATGACGAGATCAGCCTTGTTGCTCGCTGTGAAGTGCACACTGTCAATGCTGATCCGGGCGGTGGTCGCCAGTTCCTTACACTCAACGCACTCAATGAGTTCGATCCTAAGATTACTGGTGTTGACTGGAGGCAGAAGCTTGAGACCCAGCGTGGGGCTGTTCTTGCTACAGAGCTCAAGAACAATGCCAACAAACTTGCTCGCTGGACCGCCCAAGCATTGCTTGCTGGTGCTGACATGATGAAGTTGGGTTATGTGTCACGCGTGCACCCCCGTGACCACTACAACCATTCCATACTCACTGTGATGGGGTACAAACCAAGGGATTTTGCTACACAGATCAACCTCAACACTGCAAACATGTGGGGAATCGTCAAGTCAATTGTGGATATCTGCATGAAGTTTGAAGAGGGCAAGTATGTGCTTGTGAAAGATCCAGCGAAGCCACAGGTGAGGATCTATGAGGTGCCTTCTGATGCATTTGAGAATGATTATGTGGAAGAGCCACTTCCAGAGGAGGAGCAGGTTCGGCCACCTGCAGATGATGTCGATGCTACTGCAGAGGAGATGGATGCAGCCGCAGAGGCAGAGGCCAGCAATGCAGCTGCTGCGGGTGGTGAGGTGAGACGAGGGCGGAAGCTACTGTTGCTTAAAGGGTATAAAGGGTTCTCTTCCCTTTGCAAGATAGGTCTATTTTGGTTGATTATCTGTTTTGATGGGTTATTTAAAGAGTTGAATTGCCTGGTATTGATACAGTGGTCTTTGTTGTGGTCAATGAGGACTGTTACTTTTGATTTTCATGCCTACATGTGCTAAGTTTCATTAGCACCCGTCCTTTGGAATTAATGACTATGTTGGTAGTTTAATATCATTTCTGTTCTATCTACAATGTTTCTGTGTTTAGCCATTGGGTCTGCTTGAACATCTAGTTCTTTGACCCTTTTCAACAGATGAACCAGAAATGTTTTATTGTGCTCAGTAATTCTTAGATTCTTTTGAGATATCTTGCAGCTGATTAATAATTGCACTTATGTGCTCTGTTGGCAATGGCTTGAATATGTTGCTGCTGGTGTTCTAGTTGTAATGGTATACATGTGTTGAGAGCTGTGAATCCAGTCTTTTTGTTCACTAGTTTACGGTTGCAACATTTCGACATTGAAGAAACCAAACTAAGTTTGACAAACCATTGAGCACACAAGAGAAATCCAAGTTGAATGTCAAATCACACTGTCGTACATATATATTACAAGCTGCTAGATTGACTGCATCAGATTTCGCTTCTCCCATGTTGACATAGCTGCAGGTTTGTTTTACTCAATTTCAGTCTGCATTTCACCGCATTTCTCACATTGGTACATGGTTGTGTTGGATTATGAATATAGGGTGTTCACTCTAATTTTTTCAGCGTGGGCTGTGAGAATTTGCACCATTGATATATTTTTAAATATATTTTTGCACTATTAACCCTTGAGCTTACTAGCTAGTTGGTTCTATCTTCCTTGCTCTGCATTCATAGCCAGTATCAAGTATACCTTACATTCAAGTGGAGTGTCTGGTTGCGTAGGCTCTTAGCATAGGATTCTTGGGGTCTGATTTGGAGCCCAAGGTTTTCTGTAGAAAAATTAAATGTCGCAGAAACTTGATTGAAAACTATTAAATCAGAAATGTGGTTGGCAAATGAAAAGTTCTCAACGGGACTTTCACAGAAGGAAGAGTCCATGGGAATTTACAGGAAATGGTTTGTTTACATTCGAGTGCAATATGACTCTCCTTATAAATTGACTTTTTCTAAGTCACCTGTACTCTCTATATATATGCTTCCAAGGCTCAAGCAATATATTAATAATTATTTTGGATATTCTATCGTCCTTCGCTTAGAAAAGAACACTGGGTTTGGATGTTCTGTTCGGACAAGGGTTGAAAATGCGGGATTGTGATAATTTGGGGCGTGGTAATCAAATTTTTCTCAACAAAAACAGAAACTATCGCTTCATATTTGGCTATGCTACCTGTGTATGGTAAACACAACATGATAGAGATACAATTCCTTGTCTTTAACAAAAAGCAAGTGAGCAACACTCCCTGGCTAATTGAAATATTTTAGAACTTAATTGTGATTTCTGCTCAGGTAATACTGCCTTGTACAATCCTGTTCTGTCGTCATATGACATTCTGATGTCTTGCTGATAGCATCGACAAAGCTGTTCTTGCTGGTCTCCCTGAATTGGAAATCTACAATTCACATTTTACAAGGAAAGCTAGAGAGTGGGCTTTAGGTTTCTTAGGAGATATTGTTGGCCAT
The DNA here is from genome assembly GCA_036346255.1 of Ampelocalamus luodianensis. Taxonomy (NCBI): domain Eukaryota; kingdom Viridiplantae; phylum Streptophyta; class Magnoliopsida; order Poales; family Poaceae; genus Ampelocalamus; species Ampelocalamus luodianensis. Next base: position 2,271,568 of record CM070626.1, read on the forward strand.
TCTACAATTCACTCCAGAACGAGCTGTGTAGTGCCATTCTTGAAAAAAGAACTCTCAAGCTGATTGGCCATCTCTCACCTATATCCTTGCTCTTTTTAAAAAGGAAAACTAATCCTTGCTTTATCATGTATTGCATTCAAAGCTTACAGTCCAGTTACTGGAGTTTGTTGCAAATTTTGCTACTGTATATACATCATAATATAATTGAACTAGAATTAGGCATCGGTTTTCATAATTGCATAACTACCAGTTTGGCATCGGTTCTAATTGTACAACTGCCTATTAGGCATCGGTTCTAGTTGGTATTCTGCAACACAATTCTCTTCTGTTCACGGAATCTAGCCGGCGGGAAACTAATCCTCTGGCATTGCTGAGTAATGTCACGGGTAAACAGTGCTATGATATTGCGTAACACCCATCGGATCAAAAAAACAACGGTCGAGATCAAAACACTGCAGCAAGCTAGCTACTGTTTATGAATACTATCCATAAATACTGTTGCATTACACTGTTCATGAGCCGGAGGGGGGAAAAGTGCAGTATGGAAATCAGGCTATCCGTGGGCTGCATTTGTTCAGAAATATCCGTCCCAAACCTGGCAGTTCAGCTCAGTGATGTCCAATGGGCTGGTGTCGCATGTATGCAGGCTTGCATTTCGCACCGTGTGTATCTCTCGCTGTTGTGCCGGACGGCTTAATCGCCAGACTTGTAAAGAGTTTTAACTTTTAACCAACCAATCATTCCGTCGCCATCTGCTACTCACGAACGCACACGGTTACGCGTACGTACGTCGCATCGAGTGTGCAGCATTCGCTGCCTCTCCCCGTTTCACTCAAGCACTCCATGGGTATGCTCCGTGTTACATTACGCGGCAGGCTTATCAATGAGCTTTTACGCTCAATTTAATACCGGTTATCTTTTTTTTTATCAAATAGTTTAGATTAGGTATGATTTAATTATACCATAACAGGTGGTACAAGTAGCGAATTCGATAAGATTTTCATATCGAATCTAATGACACAAGAATAGTATTTTCAACTCTAATTGGAAAAGTCCATAATACACTCACAAAAATTATAAATATAAAAATTATTAACAAATCAATGATCAGATTTAATTTATACCACCAATGTATACTTACTAGTAGAATATTCAGTACAATTTATCTATCAATACATGTTCACTGGCATGACACGTACGGCACGGCTAGTTGTCAGCACTACTCTGCTCTACTTCCTGAGACCTACCGGTGCGTCTGTTTCGTGCTGATGTATATAATACATCGTGCTCTGCTATGCTATTAGGTGCGCATCTTTACCTGTAGAAGCTGGGAAAACCAACTGATCGTGAGATGTGCTCGAGTGCATGTATGTACGTATCATGATGGATCGACACATCACTCCACTATCATCGCGAGCAAAACCAGGATCGATCAGGATTCGGGAGGAAACCGTGGCAGGGCCACGGCATGATGTTGCCAAGCAACTGCTTGTTGGAAATGGCGATGGTCGATGGCTTCTAGTGTGGAAATTAACAGTAATAAGCGGTGTCTGAAAGGTGCCATGCCATCGCAGAAAAGGCACAGACAGTGGCTGGCTCCTGTTTATTCCCTTCCCTTTTGGTTTTCTGGAGAGCGAGGAGGTGGGGTCCTGAACTCCTGATCGATGGTTCAGGTTCACACACACTGCTGCTCACTCTCCCTGCACGCACTCGCCGATTAGCTCTCCCATTTCCATCCCGTCCATACATACCACACGTCCGCGTCAAAATAAATCTGGATTTGAGTGCTCAGCTACAAGCCTACAAGTGACTACATGAAGCTGAAAGAAACGGGTCGTCTGCGCATCTCCTCCATAGAAAAACAGTGCAGTCCTACTCCTGCAGTAGGAGATGCAGGAGTCAAACCAGCTATAGCAAGAAACTGCGAAAATATTCCCAGTCGTTTGCAGTAGGGTCTCCTCTCTCCTGTATCGATATTCGATGACCAATTGATCAGTAGTCACTGTGTTGCGCTGTGCGCTGTGCCTTTCAGTCGGATATTGCCACGGCCGCATGCCACCGTCGGGCTTAGCGCCAGGAGCGTGGGTCACGTGCCTCATTCTATAGCATGGTGCCCTGTCTCCAGAGCGACAACGGATCAAATAGTGGTTATATATATATATATATATATATATATATATATATATATATATATATATATATGAAAATAGTATGGTACTCTGAGAATCGTCTTCCATCTCTCATATACCACTTAAATCGTATGATGATACCTTTTTATCTATTTGAGTATACTCTAATGATGATTATAAGATACCCTAAAGTGAGTTCCACGAATTTTTTTTTATTAAACTCCACTTTTTATAACAAAATTTGTGTATATACTTCTTTTATATATGAAAAAAAGGTGTATAGCAAAAAACAAAAGGCTCCAATGAAATTTTTTTAATCAAGTCGCGTTGGAGTATCTTATAATAATTGGTATTTAAGTATACTGAAAATGATAAAGAAGTATAATATGTGTATTTAAATGGTATATTGGAAGTAGGAGTACATACTCCAGAGTCTGCAATAGGTGTCCTATAGGAAAATGGTATGGTACTCTAAGAGTATATATATATATATATATATATATATATATATATATATATATATATATATATATATATATATATATATATATATATATATGAATATGAATTGAATGTTGTAACGAATATGAATACAAATCAAATACCTACTCAATTCGGCCGGATTCAGATATTCTCGTAACTTATGTAATTGCAAGATATTTACAATACTTTATCCTCGTACATAGTACCTCTAATCAGTCTAGTTTATCTATTTCATCTAAAAACATAAATTCATATTAGACTAAAAATACCTATCCAACTAATTAGTCACACTACAATAAAATATGTACATTGTTTTATCGAATTTGAATACGAATACGAATAACTCGGTTAAAATAATATTTCGGATGACAAAAGTCTATACCATATTTGTATCTATATTTTTATACGAATATGAATATAGAAGAAATTATTAATCGGATGAAAAAAAAAACTAAATCATATTCTCTACCAACCAAGTTTGGATACCAGATAAAACGAATAATTAGGATTCGATCCACACCCTACCTGTCACGAGACTCGTGACTCGAAACGTGCCCATCGGACGCTGACGACTGACTACTCACTGTTCAGGCACGTGTTGCATACAGAACATGCTACTGTATCACTGAGGACTCGGCCGGGCCAGTGGTGCGGACGTGTGCAACACAAAGCGTTGCGATCGCGCGAGCGGCTGCAGCTGCGCCCGGAAAAATCATGAGATATTTTGGCGCACTCTGCGAGTGAGGATGTCTAGCTGGTAGCAGTACATCGGTTTGTTCAATTCGGTGCCCTCTGCACCTCTCCCTGCTGTACGTCTGATGGAGAGAGTATGGGCAGGTATCGATCCAACGTAGGCATGCAATTATTGCTGTAAAGGGAAACGTAGGCCAGCCATTCCTTTGGAGAGAGAAAATAAGAGAGAGAAAAAAGTTGATCAAATAATGGCCGACAATTGCGTGTATAATAAATCGCTGAGAGTGAAGGGGCCGGGTGTGGATCTCCTGCTTCTCGTTGGCGCCCAGTGGTGGCACCATCCATTTTAGCTTGCGAACTAAATAGATTGTGTTGGTCCATATGTCGGTTCGAGCCCGTTTGGTCCAACGAGCCAATTCCAGCTCACTTAGTCCAAGATGAGATAAAAAATGTAATAAAGAATTTTATTAATGTTCAAATGACTGTCTCGTTAAAACATTTATCATTTAGTCCACGAGACATAAAAAATTGAAAAATTGTAAACAATCCTAGAAAATATATATAATTTTTAAAAAACTAGAATAAATTTATATATACTTATAAAATAAACTATATAAAATTTAAAAACTACAAAATAAAACCATGAGTATTAAAAATTGAAAATAATCATATAAATATTAAGAGATGAAAATAAAATATATATATCTCTCTCACACATATATATATAATAAATGGGTCTAACAGTTGTCTTTGGGCATTACGTCCTGCGGGGTGGTTGCCCAGGAATAGCTCGTTGTCATGCTATGCCTTGGCAGGACCAATAGTGCATGCCTTGGGTCGGCCCGACCGACACGATCCATCTAGCCACCTATATTGGCGCCCAAGCTACCCTTTTGTTTGTTCTTCGGCCCTGTTTGGTACAGCTCCTACTCGGCTTCTCAATCAATCTCGTAGAGCTATGCCAAACACCCAACTTCTCAAAGCGACTAGATTCTGATTCTCGTGAGGAGCTGTCTCGAAAATGAACTAGCAGCGAAGCGGTCTTTCGCAGATTCTCGTGAGGAGCTACCTTCGCTAAGGAAAAATACCCTTGAAGTTAGATAAAATTACCCACAATTGCCACCGAATTACCTCTCCCATCCCGCGCATCCTCACCTGATCGTACCCGCCGGTTTCCTTGCGCTCAATCCTTCTCGCTCCTGTGACGGGTGATCTCACGTCGACCCCCGTGCGCGCCGCCTCCGGTTCCTCTCCCTCCGCCAGTCTCCCCACCGGCCCCGCGTACCCTCCGCATCTCGCCTCGCCCTGCAGCGCCCTCCTCCTCTCGCGTCCCCTCCTTCCCCGACCGCTGTCGCCATCGCCCCCTCCCCTTGCACGCACCCTCGCGTCGCCCTCTTGCGCCTCATTCTAGCCCCCCTCCCCTAGGTCCTCCTCTTCCTCCCTGTAGAGGTCTGGGGCGGCGGGGGCCTACGGTAGATTGGGCCACAGAGGCCAGGAGTGGTGAGGATGGCCGGGGCTAGCGGCGGTGGGCTCCTGGGTGCCGGAGACATGCCAACGGCGCCGTGTTGGTTCTCCTGGGTGCTGGTGACATGCTGGGTTGGGAAGGCAGCGCGACTCATCGCGGAGGTTTTGCATTTCTATGTTGTTCGTAGCAAATGTTCATGAGACTCGGGTCAGTGTGTGTGATTACATCTGGAATTATTCACATCTTGTTGGTGCTAATTTTTGTGTGTGGCTTTGAGGAGGGAAATTACATCTTGAATGCATGATTATGCTTGCTGCAGATCTGAGTAGGAGGAAGATTGGCAGTGGAGGATGTCTTGTAGTTGGTGTTATTTTTATCCCATGAATGCCTCATTCTACTAACTCCAGATCTGATTGGGATGGAGATTGCCGATGAGGATGATTACTGTGACGAGGATATTTTTTTAATGGTTCTCATGCATATAGAATTCATGGTGTTAGTGCAGATCTTGACTTGAAGAATTCATTTGTAATGATGGGTTGAGAAGTAAAATTTGTTTCTCATCATCTGTTTTCTACATTTGTAGAAATTTGAGGCATGAATTTCAAGCTGCGGTGGTTATGCTAGTTGCCTAGTTGTTCAAAGATGAAATCTTGCTAATTGTTACGAAAGAGACAATGCGAGTTGTTCTGATAGTTCAAAGATGCAAGTTGTTCTAGTAGTTTGGAGATAAGGTTCAGAGATGTATGAAACTATCATACATGTGCTAAATTGACACAATTGGTGATTGAGGATGCTAAATCTTGCTTATGTGATTGATGATTTGTATGGATGAACTTGTGTTTTTTTTCATGCTACTATGATTGATGATGCTGCTGCAAATATATATTCGACCATTTGTGCTTGTTACCTTTTCATTCTGAAAAATGATGTCACGTGTTTATTTAATGCAATCGATGTGGTTATAGTCTTCGTGTATGATTTTGTGCATATGAACATCAAGTACCATACTTATGCTTTGTGTTTTGGCTCTTAAACAAGGTGAAGGAGAAAACCATCATTGCCGAGAGAAGTGGGGTAAAGACGATCATATTCCCATCGTGACGAAGGGATTTGACGAGCTTGCTTCTAATGTAAAATAAGGTCTTGAAGTCCATTTTGTTGACAAATACAATGAAATATATGATTTAGCTTTTACAAATGATCTTTGAGACACAAGCAAGCTAGCGTCTCGAGAGAGAACAAATTTCATCAAGACCACGATGATGGCCGAAATATGGGTTGTTTAATATCCATGACAATCAGTTTGTTCGCACCTTGTGACATAAAATTGAAAGGAAGTTTTCACAAGAGTGCATTGCCCAAATAACTTGGCAAGTTGTACAAATCATTCCTTTTCTCCTTACTGTAAAATAACTGTCATGTGTAAGTCCGAAATAATGAGAATACATTGGTTTAGACATCCTCACGAGTTGTGCGAATTCCTGCGGTGATACAATTGAAGTATTACAACCGGGGTAATATGGTCTATTTGCCTCTAATCCTCGCTTATATGGTTTTAGAGCCAACCTACCGATAGCCAAACTTTTAACGAGCGTACTCAGGATTCCGAAAGTGGATTATCGGAGAATCGAAGCGAATCTGAAAAATAAGAATCAAATCAGCACAAACAGAGCCTTCATTTCAATCAGAGGAGCTCTTTTTTTCCCGGGCAGAGCGACTGCTACCCTGTGTTATGCAAAATTCATTTGTAAAATTGCTTTCATCCCAGTGCGATCGAGCACCGTGTAATGTAACCCTACGGGCGGGCTCGGTTGCGCTCGATGGCACGGCGCGCCGGTTAGCGCCGTGGCAACTGCCCCGCGAGCGCGCGCAGCTGCGAAACGCCCGCCCGCGCCCGTGCGACATGGGCCGTGGCACGTACGGCAAAGCGTGAACCACGCGCGCGCGTTCCACATGCGTGCAGATTGTGGCAGGGCAAGCTGCATGCATGGATCCAATCACATGGCGAGCGCCGCAGAGAACGCGTCCTCGGCATGTGCGTCGTGACCGACGGACGTGGCATGCACGGGCCCCGACGGAAGCTTCGGCAAAGGACAAAACGCAGGGGGCACAGCCGCAGCCGCAGCCACAGCCGCACGGGTGGTTGGATGATCTCTTTCAGACGTACGGCGCTGGTTGCCTGCAGCCTGACACACGATACATGGGCGTTGATTGAACCGGAAAATATCCACGCGGATGAGCCGGTGCCGGTAGCGTATCTCGTGAATCCGGATCCTCTACGTTACCATAAATCATTACGCGTTTTGCAATGTTACTGTAGCAACAGAAAACATTCATACAGTTGTTTTACTGTGGTGATCACGGTAGCTATTGCTCTAACCCTTTAGTTTTTTGATCCGTCGATAAAGATCACGCCTAATAGATCGCATCGCGCCTAATGTTATGCACTATATCCTTCGATGCAAATGACCCCAGTCCCATCTCACACGCTGCGTGGGAGGGCTCGAACACGTAGTCATGCGTGTTCCATGCCACTTATATCTTTTAAGACTTTTTTAGTTGTAGCAGCTGCCCTCAACAGCTAGTACTAGAAGGTTCAATCGACTTCATGTGTTAGTACTACCTCAAGGTCAAGATCTCAAGGACGGCGTATTATTAATAGAGGAAAGGTGACTAGGCGTGTCATCGATTGTGCCAGGTCTATTAGATGACTAAGATGAGCATGAAGGGCCCAGCTTATATACTCGTTGATCTAGTATCACCAACCGGTAGCTGTTTACGGAAGAATACTAGAAAGCGTGTGGCTCATGCTTATTATTCTCTTTATTTTTGAAAATGGTCCGATCGCCGTTCACATACAAGAATACTATTATATCTTATCTTATCTTATCTTAACTAATAAAGAAGAAGTTTACCTCTGTGTGTGGAGCGAATATGTTGAAATGAATTCTTGATCTATTCCAAATGATCAAATGCCAAAATATACAAATTCTGAGATGTAAGTCAATATGCAAAGAGCACCTTAACAAGCTACATATCTAACGTCTAACACCCTCTCAAACTCATGGTGGATACACAACAGAGTTTGGAGAGTAGAAAGCTGTGTTGTGCTCGAGTCTATGCCTTGGTGAAGAAATCGGCTAACTGAAACTCCAAAGGCACATACTGAAGAGCAATAACTTGATCCCGCACCAGCGATCTCATGTACGAAGCATTTACTCTAATGTGCTTGGTGAGCTTATGCTTCACTAGATCTCGAGCAATGATAATCGTGTCGAACTGTCTAATTAGATAGAGTCGGTGTAGAAAGCGAAACACTTGAAATCCTCAACTAGCCACCGAAGTTAAGTGATCTCGGTTGTCAATGCCGCCATGGCTCACAACTCATCCTTAGCATTGAGCGAGAAACAATAGTGCGCATCTTGTTCTTTCAAGCAATCGAGAGAGGAGCAAAGGAAAACACAATAGATAGAAAGAGATCGCGATCGGAAGGATCGCTAGCTCGATCGCATCGATGCGCTTAAAGCTACAAAGGGTGGAGCAAGGAAAGAAAAGGCGATGATTGATGGTCATGAAGATATCGCGAGAACACGAAGAAGGTGACGATGGTAGAGTGAGTGGAAGCAGAAACGAACTGATTCAGAATATGAACATGGTGAGAAATGTCAGGTCGAGTGATCCTAAGGTAGACAAGACTCTCGACAAGATGGCGGTAGCGAGTAGTATCCTCAAGAGGCTATTTATTAGTGGGCCGAAGGTGAACACTAAGCTCCATAGAAGTGTAATGTGCACTGATCAGTGAGACAAGCATGAGCAAGGATATCATGAATATACTTCTCCTGGGAGAGGTAGTAGCCCTCAGGGGTAGAAGTGACCTCAATCCCAAGGAAATAACGAAGAGGACCCAAATCAGACACCACGGGGGCGGCGTGGGGAGAGGGCGGTGAGAATTGGCCTTAGGCGGCCCGCCAGTAGCTCCGGTGAGGCGCGGCGAGGCGCGGCGATGTCGGAAGGGGAGAAAAGGGGCAGCGGTGGCTACTCGAGGCCCGCGGGGTGGAGGACGGTCGGATCTGTGGTGGTGGCATCGAAGACGCCCGGGCCCGGTGCAGAGCGGCAGCGGTAGGATCTGAGGCGACTCAGGGCGACGATGGCTGCTCGAGGCTTGCAAGGTGGAGGATGGCCAGATTCGTAGCGTTAGCATCGAGGACGATCGGATCCAGCGGCTACTCGAGGCCCACGGGGCAAAGGACAGTCGGGTCCGCTTTGGTGGGGTCGAAGATGGGCGGATTTGGTGACCCGCGGGCCTGGTGAAGAGCGACGACGGTGGTAGGAGCCGAGGCAACTTGGGTAGGTGGTAGCTGCTGCTCGAGGCCCGTGGGGTGGAGGATGGAGCCAGTGGGGTCTCACGGTAGCAATGGCGCGAGTTCGCGACGAGTGAAGAGAGAAAGAAAAGAAGGGGAATAGAGAGAGGTGTGAAATGGAGAGAGAGAGTCATGGCTCTAATATCATGTTGGAATGAACTCTTGATTTATTCTAAAAGGGTCAAAGGCAAAAATATACTAGTTCTGGTGTAGGTCGGTATGCAAAGAGTGTCATATCTGAGCTACATATCTAACATTTAATGAATCGTGACACTCCCCTCACAAAATTTCAGCACCAACACACAGGCCCAACCACGCCTCCTTCATCCCCACCTCCCTTGAGTCCTCGATTCCTTGCCCTTGAATGCCGATCGCACACCCCAAACCCTCCTATCCTCTCAATCGTGTCACCCCCATCACATCACCGATGTGCCCCTACGTGTCTTGGTGCTGTTGGACGAACATGATGAAGATCATTGAGCAGCTGGGGTGGGTGTTGAGAAGAACAACATGGGATCTGGTGAAGGAGCGGATAGCACGACAATGGTAGGCTATGGATCTATCAGTCGTACTTGCCACCCCTTCTCTACGTTTTCCGCCTACCATCCTCTACAATCACCATGAGTCCATGACCATTACCCCTCTCCTCTACGCGGCCTGCGCTGCAGCCTCCTTCTCTGCGCCACCCGCTTGCCATCCTCTACATCCACCACGCCCATTGCTCCTCTCCTCAACACTGCGTGTGCTGCAGCGCCTCCTCCACATGAGGGTGAGGTGGGTAGGAGGGGAGGCTAGTCGTGGTGAGGTGCAATGGCGTCTTCGCCAAGAAGCCTGCCTGAAATGCTCAAAATGACCATTGTCGGACACCAAACCAACTCCTCACCGCTCCACTTCAAGAAATGCTCAAACAAACATGCATGCAGATGAAACTTGGATGGATGTGATGCTTAAGAGATGGAGAATCGAATGTTATGACATGCATTAGATAATTTTGGATTCTTGAAGGAGAGTTCGGCCAAGGCAAGAGATGTGGAGATGTGAAAAGTTTGGGGTAGACTGTAGAATTGAATGGGCGGGGAAGACAATGACAAAGAGTGGTTTTACTGTCCCCTTCCAATTGGCTCTCTCCTTGCTTTTTGGTCTTTTGCGGGGTGTTTGGCGATTGGATGGAGAGCGGTGGGGACCAAAAGAAAATTGATTTTGTATTATGGGACTCTTAGTGCAAATTTTTGGTGGTTTGTAATTGTCAAAATGTTTGGGATGAAAGCATAAATATCTTTATACTAAAAAAGACTTGGAGTCTATTGTGAGCAGTGATAGTTGAATGCCTCCTCCCAAATATATTTATCTGATCTCCTCTCTCCTCTAAAAATATGACCAGCGTGGCGACGGCGAGGCCCAATGTGGACCAAGCATGGCGGCGATGGCGCAACACCGTTCGATGCGGAGCTCAGCCAAGTGCAGCAATGGAGTCAATGGTGTGGAGTAGACCGAGCTCGACAACGACGAATCGTTATGTTGGATAATATGATTTTTTTTATCTGTGGCAAAGCACGTGCGAGTTCAACTAGTATCTTAAGAAAAAGACTTGTGTAATCTACGTAGAGGCGCACCTAATATGTGCCACCGACACCCCACCTTCTCACTCTAGCGTGTTCAACGGTGAAGTGACCCGACCGCTCAGGACACACACACACACACACACACACACACACACACACACACACACATATATATATATATATATATATATATATATATATATATATATATATATATATATATATATGTCTATGTGTAAGTTGCCTAAAATTTGTTATTTCTCAAGAACTTGTTCCCACCTTTAGATTTTCATCTAACGGCACAAAAATGCTACAAGAAAAATACCAAAAAAAATCTAAACTAGACAAAAGTAAATCTAGGTGAATACTACAAATACAAAAAAACAAAAAAACAAATATAACTAAAAGTTAAAGTAGAGTGTGCTAAAATTGCACATCACTTGCATACTGCAATTTTAAGGTTAGTCTTGTACAATTATAGATGATGATGGATAAAAGATTTTAGTGTATATATATATATATATATATATATATATATATATATATATATATATATATATATATATATATATATATATATATATATATATATATATATATATATACCCCAAAAATGCACAACTTGGTTACCAGTTTTTTCCTAGAAAGATAACGTATCCATCCTTGCACTAGCAAATCGGAATATATAATAGGCGACGAGTGCATCACCTAATGGTGATGAAAGAAAAGTAGGTCACTTCGTCACCAAATGTCGTCGATATCAGTCGAGACTAGGTAAAAACCCTACTCGCATCCTTGGTGGACTTGTTTAAAACAAACACATCAACTTATAAATCTAAGATATCATATGAATAGTAAGTGCAAAGTTACCACGACCTTACGCAACTATAAGGTAGACATGGAACTTGGGTGGGTGCTTTTGGGCGGTCAGGGCGGTCGATACGACATGGTCTAGACACGACACGTGGTGGGTCGGGCGATGCGACGACGAGCAGCGGCCGAGCTAGGCTTGAGAATGCGGCCGTCGAGGCGGCCGACGACCGCGACGCGATAAGGCGGATGGGTCGTGCTCGGTGCCTGACCTCCTATTCTAGCCCAATTCCTCCCCGCTCGACCGGCCTAATCACTCCCCGCCTCGATGTGGCCCGACCAATCACTCCCCTACCACCACCCGGCTGGCCCAACACCCCTCCGTCCTCCCGACCCTAACCTAACCCCTTTTCCAGAGCCTCGGCTCCCAAATCCCCAATCCTAATCACATTCTCTCATTCCTCCTTCTAGCTCCAGTGAATGATCTAGACACGCCATTATATGTTAATGGGTATTTTGGTGATTAATGACAAATCTACATATGAGACTAACACTTTTATCGTTATACTTACTGTTTAGTCTCAAATGGATAAAGAGGTGAAAATCAATAAGGTATGCATTCTTAATGACAAATCCTCATATGAGACTAACACTAATATTTGTTATATCTTGATTAGTCTCAGCTTGGATATAAAAAGAAAAATCCAAACAGGTATGCATTTATTAATGACAAATCTATTTGTGAGACTAACAATTCTATTGATTATCTATTGCTTAGTCTCGTTTGGATATAAAGATGAAAATACAAGAGGTATGCATTTTACTTTACTTATATATATAGTTGCTTTCCTCGGATCCAAAATATAGGTTGAACTTCACCAAAAGGTTAACTTGGATATATGCATATGTTTCCATTACACATTTGTGTATACACACATTTAGGGGGAGTTCATTCTATATTTTATGGTTTCATTAGTATTGATCCATATTCTCTTTCCACATATATTAAGGATCTTTACTTTGAAACATATCCTTGAATATATTTAACTTGTGTAGTTAATATATTTATATGAGTATATACAACTTGTGTAGTTCGTATATACTCATATTTAGTATATACAACTTGTAGTCCGTATATACTCATGGTATATATAACTTATGTAGTTCATATATACTTATATGTGAGTATATATATAACTTGTGTAGTTTATATATACTCATGTTTATCTATATTTAATTATTTGAGATTGTGTTGTGAGACTAACATGTGTGCTAAGATGTTTAAAGGCTTAGTCTCAGTTTATGGATGACGACATGGTAAGGAAAATGCATGACAATAGAGGGATCATGATTAGTAGCTTGATAGCATGTTCTTGTGCCTTATGGATCAAGTTAGGATCATGCATGCATTTGATTTTGAAATTATATTTAAATTTGAAAGCTTTATGTGCATTGGTGAAATCGGTCGTCATAGGAGTTACAACTGCGGTACTACGCATTCGCGATCGTTCGATTTCTAGTTGGCGATTGAAGAAAACCGAACCGATGCATTTAGGCTCGAGTCCTCTCGAAATCGATCGTACCGTATTTGAGAAAGCGATGAGTACGCTATGCGATTATACCGATGTTTGTATGGCGGTATGTATTTTCGAGAGCATATCTTCGGCAAAATTGGAAACCACGCAATCGGTAGTACCGTTCCGCCGTGCGATGCGACAGGATAGCGTAGTCTGCGCAACTTGGTTGGCGGTAATGCCAGGTCCGAGATTTTCAACGGCTTGTTTAGAAGTATTTATGCGGTATATATTGTTAATTAATGTTAATGGCATTGTGGGACTAATATTTTCCATGAGTTGGATAAATAGGTTATGTTCGAGGGTGATGAAGACTTTGATGGCATCATGAGTTGATCGTCATCAAGTCAAAGTTCAAGAAGATGATGCATCATGTGTTGATGCATATCAAGATCTTGAAGAAGAGATGATCATGAATAGATCATTAAGTCAAGTGAAGTCTCATCATGTGTTGATTGAGGTCAAGTAAAGGATGTATCATGGGTTGATGCATGTCAAGGCGATGACCGGACTTGAAATGAAGATGTGCGTCATCAACCTTCAAGAAGATGCTCAAGGCAAATGTATGACTAGCTAGGGCTAAGGATGTATTCCTAGTCTTTTACCGGTCTTGATGTTTGGTTGGAAGACCGGATTGCTAGTATAGGTTGCCGTACTATTAAGAGGGTCTTGTCTAGTAGCTTGAGTCTCATCATGTGTTGATAGCTCAATCTCACTTTCTCTAGCTCACCTTGGCATGAAGCTATTATTTGTGAATGTGTTTTGCAAATAGTCGAGGCTCATGTGTCTAATCTTTGTAGCATGTGACTATACTTTGCAAATGTGTTTTGCAAATGATTGAAGTCCATGTACCTACTCCTTGTGGCATGATCTAAGTTTACAAATGTGTTTTGCAAATTGTTGGAATTCATGTATTTTTCCTTGGCATGGTTTAAGATTGCTTGTTGCTATTTCTTTGAACTTAGACCATGGTAGTGACTCTTTTAAGTTGTACTTTTGATTTAATAAAATGTGTTTGAGATCAATCAAATAGGTGGGTTGTGTAGCCCTCTGAATAAGCTTTCAATAGAGTCCAAGATCACTCAATTCCGACATCGAGTCAAAGTTATGACCTTTTACGAGTGTCGTCTGTGCTGATTTTGAGCTGCGATACGACCGCCATGTAAAAGCGGTATGACCACCCGAACGGTTGTACAGGCCCTTGTGAGGGCGGTACGACCGCAAAAGCTATGTGACTAGTTTTGGTGTTTAGTCTCCAAGCGGCTAGTTTTGGTGTAGGGGTTATTAATACCCCTTGGCGGTTGAGAGACAACCTTTGGCATCCCATTTCACTCTCTTGAGCTAGTGTGAGCTTCTCCTCTCATTTGTGCATTTGTTGCACCTTGTGAGCAAGGAGAGAGGTCTCTAGTTACATGTGTTGCATCTAGAGGTGGATTTCGTATCCACTTGTGCTTGTGCATTCGTTGCGTGGTGAGAGTCAAGCAAGGGCTTGACTTATTACTCTTAGTGTTTGCCGACACCTAGGCGGCGTGGGCGTCGTGGTCGGTGATCTTCTCAAGTGAAGCTTGTGAGAAGGCTCGGTGTTTGTGAGTGGCTTGGTGCTCGCCATCTCGGAGTGGAGTAAGAGCAACTCTGTTGATACCTCGGAAGAAGGCTTAATTTGTGAAGCCGACCCAATTGGTTTGGGTTTCCCTCAATGTGGACTAGGGAGGCAAGCAGAGTCTCCGAACACCACGGTAAAATATCGACGTGTCTTTGTGGTGTGATCTCTAGTGTCTTACTATTGCATTTATATTCATTGTGTATGAATGCTTGCTTTACATTGTACAATTTATATACCTTGTATTAAATTGCTTATTCATTGTGTATGATTACAATAGTATCATGTACATTGCTTAAATTGAATTGCTTACAAGTCCATACTTGATTAATTATTATCAATATACTTGTATTGTTGGTGCACTTAGTTGAACCTAGTTGATTTAGGCTTTAATTGTGCAAAATCGTATTTGTTATAAGCTTCCGCATTAGAAATCAGTTTTAACGCAGAAGTTTTAAAGCGCCTATTCACCCCTCTCTAGTCGGCCTCCTCGATCTTACATCCACCGCCTCCTTCCCCGTGCCACCGATTGCCGCCTACCTCCCTCCTCCCACGCCCGTCGTGCGCCTCTCCTCTCCTCCCCATGCGCCGTCGCCCGCCGCCCTCCCTCTAGCCACCTCCTCTCCTCCCTCCATACTCACCACGCCTGAGCCCTGCCAACGCTCCCTTCGCTGTCGCCACCACCACCACCTCCTCGTCGCCGTCCTTCTCACCCCCTTTGCAAGCACGCGACGCGGCCAAGGTGGACAGAGTTCTTCATCGGCGTTCAGGAGGAGGAGACCATGCCGAGGGGGAGCAGACATGGATGGCGGAGGTGGCGCACGGATGTCTTTGTCTTCCTGGGCGGCAATGACCGTCGTCTTCCTGGGCGTCTTCGTCAAGATCGTCACCTCGCTCAAGGCCGAGCCTGGTCCAGCACGACACGGTGGTGGTCTGTCTTGCCCTAGGTCGTACCTGGGCCTTGCCGGAGGCGAGTCTGGCCGACACAGCATGGCATAGCGAGGTGGCCGCGCCCGGTTGGCACGACACGATGTGGCCTGAAGCCCGTCGTGCCGTGCCGTCGATGCCCGACGCGGCGACTCCGGCTATACTATAAGGCAAGACCAATTCTCTCATTGAAATGATCCATTGCTTGCTTAAATTATTTCGACAAGTTGCTTAAGCGAAGGAAATGTATCCTTTGACAATATGCAGCAATGCTACGGTGTTATAATATCGTGACATTGCGCGGCCGTCGGATCAGCGAGAGGATGAGATCATGCGCGCGATCTGCGAGAAAAATCTGCGGCAAAAACAAATGCGTTGGACTATTCACAAACATTGTAGCATCTGTGGCAACCGATCGAACCATTTTCATTTTCTCGGATCAATGAGTCGAATCTGCGAATGTTTGGCGGTGTGGGATGCCAAAGCATGTGCCACGTCAAATCGAAAGAAAGTCACTCGCCTTGATGATCGCGAGAGCAGTAAATTCGCAGACAACGCATTGATTAGTTGGGGTATCGGCCTCGCTGCTGCGGCAGCGCAAGCGCGCTACCTACTCCACCGATGAAGCCGTCGCTAACAAAATAGCACCAGCAAATGCTACGTTGCTGCTAATTGTCTAGTACTCTAGTAGAGTAGTACCTTGCTTGCTTGGTTGTTTGGGTAGGATCTTGTAACACATGCAACAAATGAAGTTCGATAAGATTCTATACCACTCGTACTAGGAGAATAATGAATATTTTTAATTGAGAAAATCGACCATTTGTCCAATCTTTGAGGCGTGGCTTACGTAATTTGTTACTATTTTGTTGCACTTGATTATTTGACACAAAGTTAGAAAGACAATTGATTATTTGTTATTTTAGACAATTTTACCCATATCTTTTTCTTTCTCCTCATCTTCTTTGCTCCGCCATAGCAGTTGGCGCGCTCCACCCTAGCCGTCGTGCGCTCTCAAGCCACGCCACCCCCTTCCTTGAGACGCAGCGCCGCGCCTCACCGCTAGCCATGAGCCCCGCGCATATCTCTCTCAACCTTAGTCGGCGGCGACGGGCGACAAGAGGCGATCGTCGAGGACTATAGGCGGACGATTCACGCCAATGAGCCCAACTATCGCACTACGGATCTTCGGAAGAAGATGAGGAGGAAGAAGAAGACAAGGACGATTTGTCCAAAAGGGTAAATAATCAATTGTTTCTCCAACTTTGTGGCAAATGATCAAGTGCAATGAAAATAGCGGTAAATGATAGAAGCCACGTCAAAGTTAGGGCAAATGATCAATTTCCACTTTATAAAACACAACGACTAATCAATATTACAAGTCTAAAGCATATCCCATTGTCACATTAAGACAAGTGATGGTAACCACTACGAAGACAGAGGATGCGCATCCTATTCGTAGCAAACCAGCCCACTAAGTGAAGTCCTGGCCCTTTCACACAGTTCGCATTGCAATCGAATGTAATGTCTAATATTTTCTATTCAAGCTGGTATCTTTTTGGAGCCAACTCTTTATCTAGAATGCACAATGTTAAGACATGCATTTAGAGCATGTAGCACCGCTTTGCTGATTGGTAGTGACGCCGTCAAGCGTCTTGTTCGGCTGAATTCTTTTTTATTTTGGCCTCTTAACGTCACTCAATTGCAAATCTAGTCCCCTTCTTGTTTTTTTTTCTCCAAATCTAACCCTCCTTCCCTCTCCTTCCGCGCTCGGGGAGCGTGGAAAGACACGGAGGCACTGGCGCGCGCGGAGCGACCACGTCGCGCTCGGGCACCGCGGAAAGCCACTTCCCGCGCTCACGCACCGCGGTAAGTGGCCGCTCCCAGGCCTCGGTGTCTTTCCGCGCTCCCTGAGTGCGGAAGGAGGGGGAGGGGAGGCCAGATTTGGGGAAAAAAACAGGAAGAGGGCTAGATTTGCAATTGAGTGGCGTCAAGGGGTCAAAATAAAAAAGATTTTCTGTTCGGCTGGCTTCGAACCCAACTCGTCTCAACGGGTGGGGGGTTTTCTAGATTTTTGAATAGTACACGTACACTTAGGTTCGTTCAATGGTCAAAGTCGGTGCGCGCTATGTGAGATCTAAGCCTTCACTCTCAGATTAGCGTGTGTTAAGGTCGCACCTCGTGTGTGAGAGAGGCGTTCGATGCGTGCGTATAGTGTGTGCGAGTGCTTCCATCGTGTACTAAAAAAAATCGTCCACGTAGCGGGTTACCGGGTCGCACCGACCAAATATAGCATTGCCACAAGAACACTGGACAGAAGAACTTCTGGTCCTGCCTCCCACGCAAAGCTACGTCAAACCCACCAACCCGCATCCAATAACAAGAATACCTAAACTACCCCTACGAGTTCCTAAGAACTACGACATGTACCACCACCTCACCTCAACTGCCACTCGAGGGGCAGGACCGTCCACTCGCGCCCAATAAAAATGGCCACCTCACCACTCCTCTCCTCACCATGTTTAACGCCCCGCCACCGCACCGCACCACCGAGGCATATAGCCAAACGCCTCCCCCTTGCCTGCCACTTCGCTGCGGATTGGAGCGGCGGGACTTGGATTTTCCGGCGAGATCTCTCCGGCGGCCGTCTCACGATGCCCGAGGCAAATGCGGCTGCGTTCGTGGGCGGGGAGGCGCAGGCGGAGCAGCGGAAGAAGGTGGGGGGCTCGGTCCCGGAGTGAAAGATTGCTTCTAACCCCCCCTCTTGGTGCCATGGATTGTGGGATTCGTGGGTGTGGACTAAAGCTGTGGCGCTTCACGGGCTCGTTCTTGGATAACGATGCGGTCTTTAGCTTTCCTGAATTTTGGCTAGGCTGGGGCTGGTGGTTTTGGGGGGTTTCGGCGTCGTAGAATTGCGGTTCTGATACAAAGAAAGTTTGTTTCCTGCGCGTAAGGATTTCCTTCCCGGGATTTACAGCGATTTCTTGCCTTCTTAGATGATCCCGTCCTATCTGGATTTCTCAAAATCTTAATCGGTATACCTGCAAGAAATCCTCTCTCTTTCCTTGAGGCATTCAATTCCATTCTTAAAAAGCTGACTTGCTTTACGGTTAGCCCAAAACAACACGGTAATTATTGCTTGGCTCACAATCTTGGTAAATGGGGTATTGCATTCGGTGACATAATATGTTTATCCTAACCCAAGTCGGCCGTATTTTCTTTCCATGGTAGAAAGGGATAGCTTAGCACTGCGCATATATATATTCTCTGCCCACTAAGGAGGCGTATTTACTGATATTTTAAGCCAAGGAATACCTTTTCAGGGGTGATCATTAGTCTTGTGACAAGAATTAAAGCTATCATTAGTTCACCACAGGCCACAGCGGGAGGCAAAGGTCAGTGCGGGTTGGGTCAGATGGTATAGCGGTTGCAGCGTATTTGAATTCCAGTCCTTCGAATTACATGCCGTCAGTTTGTGGTTTGGAGTGGGTGAGTAGAAACTAGGCGAAAACTGTACTGTTTCATTGGTTTATTTAGTAGTTAGGAAGCTTCTGTGGACGCATCTAAGAATGCGCAGTTGCTTCGTGCCATATCAGGGAGAGTTGAATTGGGGCATGGTTCCTTGTGCAATTTCATCTCTATGATTGTTTTTGTTGTGTAGATTGTTTTGATTGTGGTGTCTCGGTTTGGTATAGGTATTATTAGGAATTCCATTGCAGGCTATTTGTTACTGTTTACAACAGTTATTTTTATGTGAAGCTTCTTGGTATCTAAATAATGCACCAAAACGTCTTTTGGTGTTGTAATAAGCTGTATTTTGAATTTGTGCCTATTTTGAAGTCATATGCCGTGGCCTACAATATGTAATTGTTGACTTGGATATCCTTTTGTTTTGAGAAAAGAAAGTTTGTCGTGTGCACAATGTTAACCTTTTCCACTAATTGTTAAACTTTGTTCAGAATTCAGCAGAGATGGATTTCTTCAGTGAATATGGCGACGCCAACAGATACAAAATTCAAGAAATCATTGGTAAAGGAAGTTATGGAGTTGTCTGTTCAGCTATCGACCAACATACTGGTGACAAGGTAGCTATCAAGAAAATACACAATATATTCGAGCATCTATCTGATGCTGCTAGGATCCTCCGTGAGATCAAGCTTCTGCGGCTTCTGCGGCATCCTGATATTGTCGAGATCAAACATATAATACTACCTCCATCAAGGAGGATTTCAGAGATATTTATGTTGTCTTTGAACTGATGGATACAGACCTCCACCAAGTTATTAAGGCTAATGATGACTTAACAAAGGAACACCATCAGTTCTTTCTCTATCAGATGCTTCGTGCATTGAAATATATCCATACTGGTACGGATCTTTAAGAGCTTCCTTTTATCCCCTGAAAGGTTAAGTTTTATTTACAGTGTCTCGGTGGTGCTTCACTGTTTTGAATTAGGAGTATGAACAGTTCCGACTAGTGCATTTCACTTTAGTGCTAATTGCTAACCAATGATAAAGCCGTATTGTTCTCCACATTCTTTAAAGCAGTTGTGAAAAATTTCCACTACCTATTCCACTATATCTTGTGTGTATTGTGTTCACCATCATTCCTTTCCTTTCTCAAGTTAGTTTTGAGGCTTTGATTATATAGGATTACTTTCTTTGTGTTGGGACATTCTCTGTGCTTAGATGGAAATTTGAATGTTTATATTCTTGATGTTAACCGTTGTTTCAACAAAGTTATTTTGCATCTTATTGTTGATTTCTGAGTACATACATCAGTTTTTTCTTTTACTTCTTTGTGATAATTGTCATCAATGTGCTTTCGGTTCTATCATATTTTGTTTTTGTAAATCTTTGTTTAAATTCTGTGTGGAATGTAGTGTGTGCTTATTTCACTTTAGATCTGCTAGATGCAGTTACTTTATATCTGTTGAGTATTGACTGTTTAGGTTTGTTCTGATGGTAAGTCTATGTGGCTGCAGCTAACGTTTATCATCGTGATTTAAAGCCAAAAAATATATTAGCAAATGCTAACTGCAAACTCAAGATATGTGATTTTGGACTAGCAAGAGTTGCGTTCAATGACGCTCCTACCACAGTTTTCTGGACGGTATGTTACTTTTACAGTACTAGAATTGATTCACAATAATTTATTTTTATCGAAATATCTTTGACAAATTATCATGCCGTGTTCCATACCAAAGAACCCTACTTGCAAGTTAAGTCTCACTGCTTGCTTCAAACATGGCTTGCAGGACTATGTTGCTACTAGATGGTACAGGGCTCCTGAGCTGTGTGGGTCTTTCTTTTCTAAGGTAATTTAATTTCCACATCATGTGGTTTTGCTTATGAGTGTGCTACTTTATCTTTCTCATAGGGTTATACAACCTAAGAAAGATGTTTAGATTTTAGCTAGATGTTCCTTCTTCTTTTCTCCTTTGATGCACTTTGTTGAATAGCTATGCTTTGTTACTGTATCGTCATGTGGAGTTATATATATATTGTATATGATATATACCACAATGCAATCCTTTAAAATGTCCATGCTAGCCTCATACTGTATATATCTATATATTGTGACTGGTA
Source organism: Ampelocalamus luodianensis (assembly GCA_036346255.1). Classification (NCBI taxonomy): domain Eukaryota; kingdom Viridiplantae; phylum Streptophyta; class Magnoliopsida; order Poales; family Poaceae; genus Ampelocalamus; species Ampelocalamus luodianensis. Next base: position 2,292,760 of record CM070626.1, read on the forward strand.
TGCCTGCTCATACGTGATCAGTTCCTCCTTCCAAATTATCTCGTTCTGGAGTTGTGTTCTTCTTTTGAAATTGAACTTAAGATTTTACATGGCTAGTAGATAGGTTTTGGCCTTTTTTTGGTTCTCTCTGGATACATCATTGGTTTTAGAGAAGTGTAGCATCATAGTAATAACAGGGTGCTTGTTCAGGAACTAAATTTAAGTACAAGCTGATATACATAACTTATTGTTACAGGTACTCCTGCCAAATCTGCTATCAGTTGTTTTGTTTCCTCCAAGTTCACATTTAGTTTTCAGTGTTAAGTTGACGAATGACGATACTAAGTTGATTCTTTTGCGCAGTATTCACGGCTATTGATACATGGAGTATTGGTTGCATTTTTGCGGAGGTTTTGACAGGAAAGCCTTTGTTCCTGGTAAAAATGTGGTTCATCAGTTGGATTTGATGACTGATCTCTTAGGTACACCATCAACGGAGACTATTTCACGGGTATGATTTATTATTTATGGAAATGTTGACATGTTTAATACTCCAGCATAAACTATTCCAATTCTCAAATGTTTTTGTTCCTTACTTGACTAATGCAGATTTGCAATGACAAGGCAAGGAGGTATCTGAGCAGCATGAGGAGGAAACAACCGGTACCTTTTTCAGAAAAATTCCCAATGCAGATCCTTCGGCACTCAAGCTCTTACAAAGGCTTCTAGCATTTGATCCTATGGATCGACCAACTGCTGAAGAGGTAGCATGCTTTAATGAAACACAGATTTCGTGTTAGTATTTTGTGTTGTCATTTGTGTTACTTCGCAGAATCATGTATTCATGGTTTAGATGTTATTCTAACAATTAGTTTTATATGCATAATCAGGCGTTGGCTGATCCCTATTTTAAAAGTCTTGCGAAAGTGGAGAGAGAACCATCATGCCAACCAATTTCAAAAATGGAATTTGAATTTGAACGAAGAAAGGTTACCAAAGAAGACATCAAGGAACTTATATTTAGGGAGATATTGGAGTACCACCCTCAACTTCTCAAGGATTACATGAACGGCTCTGAAAAAACAAGCTTTCTATATCCTAGGTTTTTTACCTTGACATATCTTTTAGTTTCTGTTCCCACTGTTAAATTGTTTCTATGTGTGGCAATATTCACAACTTATGCCCTTGTTTCTTGATTTTTTTTTTGGTTATGCAGTGCTGTTGACAATTTCCGGAGGCAGTTTGCTAACTTAGAGGAAAATGGAGGAAAGAGTGGCACAGTCGACAGAAAGCATGTTTCTCTCCCAAGGTAACTTACATTATCACACTTATTTCAATGTGATTATTATCCCAATTTCTCAATGATCTGTGCTGTTATACATTGCTTGTGTTAAAATTGATTTAAACAAGCAAAATTCATTAGTTAGTTAATAGGTTTTTCTGCCAAGTAGGAGATGGTGTTCAGTAAGCTTGTGATACTTCATCTGGATAATATGGAAGGAAAGAAATGCAAGAGTTTTTTAAAATAAGCAAACGGGTGTGGATGGTGTCATCGGCAAGCTTAGGGACAAACTCGGGCGCGTGGCTTCAGGCGGGTGTGAAAGGGTTGCTGACTTTGCGGGAGTGATCCGCTAGGGAGTTCAATCCTACCTGTTCACTGTTTTTTCTTGGCTTGAGCTGTAACCATTCGCTTGCACTGTGGACTATTCTCTTCTAATACAAACACACGAAAAGCTTTTGCACGTTCCCTAAAAAATAAGCTTGTGATAATTCAAAGATTTATCCATATAAAATAAGGCACATGAAAATCTGAAGTGCTTACGGATTTGGGGTACTTCACAGTTCTGGAAAGCTGATGATTTGGGCCATCACAGATTCCAGAAATTGTGCTTGAACTTCACTGCTGACCTTTGATCGGCTATTTGCAGGACTACAACAGTTCACTTTACTCCAATTCCCCCAAAGGAAGGTCCGGATGCAACTTCCCAAGTTCCTCAAAGGATTCCAACAGGTAACTGTTTCGATTTACTGTTTGTGTGACTAACTATCCCGTGTTCCTTTTATTTTAACTTCAAAGAGCATCGACTAATACATTTCATCTTTGTCACTCGCAGCTAGACCAGGAAGAGTGGTTGGCCCAGTCATACCATTCGAGAAAGCTTGTGTCGCTGATCCACACAATGCACGGATGGTGGCGAGAATCTGGTGGTTTCTCCAGCAGCTGCCATCCCATCAGTATACTGCTACCACCTGAAGTCTGACTGCTCCAACAGACAGCATCAACAGGAACTTCAGAAAGATCACATGCAGTATAGGCGAGCGCAACATTTCATGGATGCCAAGGTTGTGCCTGAGATGTCTCCTGACATGCGGTCTTCACCATACTGCATTCCAAGGAGTGCACCCAAAGCTGATCTGTCAGACAGGGCTGTCCTCCAGTGGAACATGCTGCATGGCATCGCTCCCTTCAATGGCATCGCAGTTGGCGCAGTTCAGTACGGAATTACAAGGATGTACTAGAGCAATGGCCAGACAGCCCATTGTGCTTGCCTTTGTTGAGAGTAAGATGGGGTCCGGACCACAGCTTTAGTTGACCTTCCGGTCAGAAATTCAGAGCGCAGACGGGTGGTACATATCTGAATAATGTGCAAGCGACTGGAAAGGATTTTCTGGCTGGGAAAATGGCGAGCAGCGCCATGTCCATTGCTGTAGTTTTTCTTAGGAATGGCTCGATTCGCGCTCCCAATCTTGTTCTTCCTGCTGCAATGAAAAGAGAAGAGGTGAGGAAAGGGCAGGGTGAAATTTCCCTATTACTCAGGAAGACGGAGGGGAAATATGAATAAAGCGCTGAGCTGTGTTTTTGTATATATTATCAAAGGCAACACTTGATTTTCTATTATACTGTTTGAAGCTGCTGCTTCTTGTGCTACACATTCAAACCATACCCTGAAACTTGTTAAGCACCTTTTACAGCATAGTCTGCCCGTTAGATACTTACAACATGGAAAATTCTAGCAACTACTGTAAATAAATTACATTGGGAAATATCCATATTCCTACTAGGTTTCTTCCTTCCCACCAAAACTAGCCAAATTTTCTGCGCAAATTGTGTAACTAGATACTATAATGCATATGTTTATACCAAAAACATAGAGTTGTACTTATTATACAATTCTTATTCTTATGATAGAAATATAATTGTATTCTATACACAATTGTAATAGCTATTATGTTTCTATCAAATTACTCTGCACCCTTACAATCGACTTATCACAATCGACGGTGTAGATCTTTTTCTTTTCACCAATTAACATAGTAATCTAGCCTCTGGCGCAAACATGGTGACTTCTTTTGCCTTTGTTTTAATAATATAAATACATAGATACTGATTATATATCATATTTACTAATTCTGGATTTTAGATACAAAATACGAGGTTTTGAATTAAAAAAATCTAGTAAAACATGTTTTGCAGGTTGTGTTCTGTGTTAATACTATAATATTTCTAGGGGAGCAATTGCGAAAAGAAAAATACGGGAACAGAAAAGCAACAGAAAAAACGTTGCATATGTAGAGACTGTTATGTACAGCCTACAGTGCATTGACAAGAACAGGCAGGCTTCATTACTCAACAATCTCCATAAAACACACTTTGTCAGGAGAGCAAGAGTACAAAACACTACAAACATCTGTATGCAAGCGATGAGAATTCGCTGACTCTGGTTGGACGGTGACCCACTGGCCATCGACGTGCTCGACGTGTACGTGTTGCTCAGGGTGGGCAGAGAACCTGAGCTTAGTAACATCTCTGCACATCCCGTTTATGTGGTTCATGGAAAGAATCAAATCAAAATCATCTTCGGTTTTGTTGCTAGTCTTGCAAAGCTTGATGCCAACATCCGCGCCACGGGAGCTGACAGCCCCAAAGAGCAAAGGATGCCCAATGATTGGCCTGTTAGATAAGCTGCATATCTGCCGGAAAAGTATAGTTTATTTCAGGTATCGATTTTTATGAAGGTGTAGAAATAATAAATGTAAGTATATAACTATGATTAAATAAAGAGGTATAAATTGCAAGCTTTGAGCTTGCATTTTCAAAGCCAAAAGGATTTGAACGCTAGTATTCTCATTGTTGGCATTTGGTAGGCTAAATGTTCAATTAAAGACTGCAGCGCACGATAAGCTAGATAAATGGGATGTATCATCAAATTCCTAAGGTAATTAAGAAGAAGTACCAAACTGATGCAGCTCATTCCTGAGCATTGTATAGGAGTTCTCCATTCATAATGAACAAGTCGCCACAATCAAAAGTAAATAAGTGAATGCCAAATGTGTGATGGAAAAAAATTGAAGTGAACGGCACATGATCTTACCTGTACAAACTCCACACCCATTTCATGTAGGGTGTCCACAATTTTATTTGACAATAGCAAGCTGAAAATAGCCCCAGATCCTGCTGGCTTTTGAAGTATCTCCCACGGAGACTTCAACAGAATCTTTTTGCTGTTTAGCTCAGAGGATATACTGACAATTGGAAGCTGCATCTCTTCCAGAATCCATACCTGCAAATGGATTCCACAAAACATTTGAAAAAGGAACGGGAGAATTTGGTCATATTGATATCCCAAGTTATAAATACATAAACAGTTGCCACAAACGTTGGTGAATCCACGAAGGAGTAATTCTATATTAATAATTGAACATAATCTTAATGACTCTGGTCATCAAATATCTAGATGAGGATACAGTGCTGTGGATCTCTAAAGGAACAAGAATGCACACATCAACCCTGAAGGAACTGGACATATAAATATAAAGAATCCATGAAACACAGGCAGCAAAAAAAGAGAGCAAGAATAGAGAATAGTACGACACATGTACAACTGCACTTGTGTACATATTGCTGATAAGTTTGTCTCTCCACAACAAACTTCAGGTTCTCCATACACTTTGAAACATATGTTCTTACACTAAAGAAGTGCTTCTTTGCACTGGACAACGCTCAATGGGGATAGCGTAAGAACAAGACTGAGAAGTTCCATTAAGAATGTTGACCCAAGTGAAAACTACAAATTATCTAATATAAAAATAGAAACAGATAGTCATCTTAGCTGAACCTTTTCTTTTTAGCAAAACAGAGAACAACTATATGAAGATCATTGTAAGACAATATGTTTTACCTTCTGAGTGTCCAGACCAAAATAGTCATTCTCTACCAGGCAGTTCCTAACTGACTCCACATGACCAGCTGGAGAAACCACAATGAAAGGGATAGAGAGTGACTTTCTTCAACCTGTGTCAACTAAAAAAGGATCAGATTTATCCAGACACTAACTATTTTTGTAATGAACTAAGAGCTCTATTTTAAATCACACAATTCCCTATTTTAAATCACACAATTCACATGCAGCAAACCTACCAATCACGATTTTAATATTTTTCACTTCGAATAATGTGTTCGCCAAAGCATATTTCTGAGTAACAAGCCCAATTAGATCACAGTAGTAAGACCTCAGCAGAAAGGACGATGGACTGAGTCAACCTTCAATGACAAGAAGAACAGTGATAGTTACCAGTTCTCCACTTCTCTTACATTAATGATGTTCTTCAGGCAACTTCTGTGTTCGGGATTAATAACATATGGAAAAAATACAGATCTCTACTGTCTCCTTATGGCATCATGGACATACAATTTTATAAGTGAGAACATTCAAAAGAGACCATCGAGAAAGTGCATATTTTAGTGGCCATGCTAATATATTCAATCCCATACAGAAAGAACTGCAATACACAACCATGAAATATGTGTACCTTCATTAACTCACTAAAAGAATTAAGCAATCTCTGAAACTCGGCATTCACGACATCAGAGTCAGAGCCATTTGTAAGAAGTACGGTGGCTGTTTTTGAATTCCGAAGGATCTCAAGACCTCTGCTGAGTTCACTACTAAAGACATGCTTCTCTTTCTCTTCATGGTTCATGAGGGTCACGTAAGGTATTCTCAACAATTTTTTCTTGATGAGGACAGACTAGCAAGCACATTTTTTGACAGGCTGAAAATGATAGGTTTGGAAGAGAGTAAGCTCGATTAATAACGTGGGACAAATCATGAAGTTTGTTGTTTCTCCGAAAGAAAACAAGAATTGCTATTCTGTCATATAAGGTATACAGGCACTGTAAACATCTGTGTGTGTGTGTGTAGAAAAATTTAGTGAAAAGTGCAGCACAAATCAGCTTCTTTTGAAAAAGATTTTGGCAGGACACAGAACAAATGGTGTTCGCAGTTTGCACCTGTCAATTTGCTTGCTAACACTATGCATTGCATGTCGGAGCATTTGAAAGTCAATGCACCCAATCTGTTCTGCAAGTGAAGCCTTTTGGACCTTGTCACCTGATAGCAAACCTTCCAAAACATGGCCCTGGTCCATTTCAGATAGTATCTTCTTCGCTGCGATTATGCGACGTTGTAGCTTCTTCTTTTCTTTCCATTCCTGAGAAAATTTAAACCCGGTCATGCTTTATTTGAAAACAAAACATAAGAAAAAAAATATCAAATGGCTCAGACCATTGCATTGATCTTGGTACCTAAAGCATGAGTTCAATGTGTTCTTCACTTCTTCACATATATTCATTAAAAGAACTGTTACATATGCATCTACCATTGGCAATAGTTAGGGACTTATTAGCGTAGCTGTTGCTATCAACATTTCAGTCCTTTAGACCTGACATTTCTTTCTTTTTAAGTGCAAATCATGTTTTGTAATTGGGAAGATGGCATGCAAGAAAAGGATGATGCAGACCTAACCATCGCACGCCTTTCTTTCTTTGATCTCTTATCAGAACGTGAGTTGAGCTCAAGAAGCCCCTTCGGAGGTGTAATCCACATTTCTCTACTCTCCATATCAATATCAGGTACAATATCTTCAGCAAATGGAATCCACACGTGCTCACCAGATGAAATTGGATCCTGCTTTTCTGAATTTGGCTGGAGAACAGTATCCTCAGCAGAGCCAACCATAACTTGTAGAAGATCTCCAGCTCCAAAATTGAAAACCTGAGCAACTGTTCCAACAAGCTTGCCTGTGTCCTATGATAAAAAGTGAGAGTGAGACTAACTTCAATTATTAAAATTGCGATGAAAAAAAGCCCATGGAGAAAGCAAGCAGTATATTCTGCCCATGCCAGCATACATTGACGGTGGTGTCTACTTTTTTTTTTGTGTGTGTGTGGGGGTGGGGGTGTTGGAATGAACACTTGATCTATTCCAATGGGCCAAAAGCTAATATAACATGTACATGCTAGAGCAATATGCGAAGAACACCTAAGTTATATACATATCTAATAGAGAGAACAATTTTTAAGTGGTAACAATGACTAGTTCCAACACTAGAAAGAAAACAGGAAGAAAGTAGTAAATATACATAATATCACAGTTTTTATAGCGCAAAGCATATGGCATTAGTATTTAATGTCATTCAATCTGATGTATGCTTTACATTATTATATAAGAATGCCGTAATTAATATTTTAAAGGATGTTTGTGCATGCAAATTGAGTACCCAATGGCCCAGGCCAAGGCATCCACCCCGAGAGCCAGCAACATATTACATGTATTCAGTACTCTTCACCCAATTACCAACTGTATATAAGTTCTGCCTAGGTATCAAGTAGTAATAATGCACATATTGATGTGCTTTTACCTTTTCGTATTGTAGCTTCATTTTCTTATTGAAATCAACAAATGAAGCACCAAGAACTTGAAAAAGGAAAACATGAAGGAATGAATATGTACCTTGACAATAACTCTCACGCCAACAAGATCGAGTGAATAGATTTCATCTTCCTCCATTTTAGGCCTATCCCCAGCTTTCACAAGTATAGCTGAACCAACTATTTGCCTAGCCTAAAAAGAGAGTGATGAATGATTGCATCACAAGCTAACCATATGCCAACATAAGGTAAGCAGTAGTATCACATTGCATGCTACTCATAAAAGAATTCCATGCTACAGACGTGCCATGGTACACAAAATGTGTGCTAGCTTGAGCTGAACTACTCATGCAGTCATACTCAATCATTAAACTTGAGCTGTCCAGCAGGCAAAGCAGTAGTATCACATTGCATGCTACTCATAAAAGAATTCCATGCTACAGACGTGCCATGGTACACAAAATGTGTGCTAGCTTGAGCTGAACTACTCATGCAGTCATGCTCAATCATTAAACTTGAGCTGTCCAGCAGGCAAAGCAGTAGTATCACATTGCATGCTACTCATAAAAGAATTCCATGCTACAGACGTGCCATGGTACACAAAATGTGTGCTAGCTTGAGCTGAACTACTCATGCAGTCATGCTCAGTCATTAAACTTGAGCTGTCCAGCAGGCAGCCGTCAATTGACATCTCATACGCAGAACAAAAATTATTTGATCCTTGGAGAGGACATTCATTGGATAATAGAATTTATCTAACTTTACTCTGATTTATCAAACAGAGTAATAGACTTTTCACAACTACTTTTTCACAGCAGCTTTAAAAATAAGCATGGCACAGCAACTGCAAACTGCGCCTAAGACTCGTTGCGACAAACAAATTAACAAAAGCGACTCCATAGGAATGCAAATCAAACAGACCTCATCTAAAGTACTGATTCCATCAAAGCTCACGATCCAACTCTTCTTCCCCGTATGGGCTCTTCCTCGAACAAGCTCGAATTCCTTGACCTGTGGCTTCCCAGCAGCACGAGCCCTCAGCCATCTGTTTCCCGGCTGTCCGCGTGGCGCGGACGGAATCAAACAAGAGTGAGATGTGAAATCCACAGGAAATTTACATAAAAAATCCGAATCCACAGGAAATTAACATAAAATCCGAACAAACTTAGCATTATATGATTCGAAAATGGGGATTGAGAAGCTGTAGAGAAAGAGCGCTTACCGTGGCGAAGCGGAGCTCGGGGAAGTCAGTGCGAGGCGCGACGAGGACGTCGCCGCGCACCCCGTGCGCGCCGCTCACGTATCCCACCTCCACCATATCTTCTTCAACCTCCTCCTGTTCCTGCTCCTCCTGCGCGTCGCTGAGGCTGGAGAGCAGCGCGGCGCCAGGCCGGGTCGGCGCGAGGGTGAGGCGGCGGGGCGGGAGGCGGGAGAGGGGCGCGGGGAGGCGGCGGAGGAGGCGATACGGGGACGGAGCGAGCGGGAGGGAGAGGGAGAGCGGCGCCGAGGTTGAGGTGGAGGCGGCAGACGCCATTTGCAGCGTGGGGTGCTCGGGGGGTTTGCCGCCTGGTGAGCGAGACCGAGAGAAATGGAAGACGAAACAGGATAGAACGCGTCAGGAGAGAACGAGACGTGTGCTATAGGGCATGATTGGAACGGCCGTTGCTTTTCTAAAAAACGACTGTAGTACAGGACTGAATGACTACGGATTGAACGATTGAGCTGAAAAAGTTTAGTGTTTAGCTGCTGAGCTGCATAGCCAAAGATAAGGTGGTTCAGGACTTCGTGGTTTAAGCGGCGACCCGTTGACTGTTGGGTGGGTAGGACCGGGAGGTTCTATTGGGTTGGATCCTTCAGCTTTGGCTGCTGAATGTTGATGGATCTAATGTTAGATTTTTTTTTAAAATTTTTTAAATTTGTTGTCTATTTTAAAACTTGGGAACATCTAAAAGTACAGAAAAAAAAGGGAAAGCACAATAATTAAGGCAGCATGTCTAGTTGAATCCTTGAATTTGAAAACATAAGAATTGCTGGAATGAGTTGTTTCGGTGCTTCATAGAAAAGAGTAGAGGATTTTGGGAATAAAAATGAGGGAGAAATGGAATTTCCACTAGGTTCATCCTCACGATAGATTCCTCCAAAACTCCTATAAATTACTTCTGTTTTATCGCTGTGAAAATATAAAAGAGGCGAGTTGCTATAAACTGAGCACATCTTTGAGACCATTGAATTAATGTTCTGAATTTAGTACTGCCAAAATATAGCAAATGTGTTTTACTTCTTCCAAACAACTGTGGGGTAACTGAGCAAATATCTTAGAGAGAAAAAATAATAATGTTCTGTTTATTAAACAACCCTATATGGTAAAAAAAACTTACATGATAAAAAATGTAGGCTAAACAAACCTGTATATTCAAAATATTAATTATATGTGTTTAGTACTGTGGAGATATAAAAGAGTCGTATCATTTCAATTAAAGTTTTCCATCTTTCTTTCCTTTTTAGACGAGGTTTCCATCTTCCGACAGGATGGTATAAAATAGGTGTGCAAGGGGACTAGCCCAGCTTCCGACCCATTGTCCATTGGGCATGGCCCGCCACACCTGCACGTCTTTTTTTAAAGGTACGAGACGCTCATACAACGATGCACCCCCAACTCACACCAACACAGGCACGACTGAAGGTGTGCGTTTGTGAGTACCATTTTTTATTGGTGAGCGTGCGTGTCGACCCGGAGTAGAACGTGGGCGGGCTGGGGCGCAACACGACACCCCTGCTAATTGATAGCAACGCTCGGTTCTCAACACCTGCACACCTTACATGCAAACCATAGAAAACCCATTTAGGTAAAAAAGATTAATTCCTTATATACCACTAAAATTTTACGAAATATATGATTATATCACTGATACGTGGGATCAAGATTCATATATCAGTGATATAATGAGTGTCATATAAGTGATGATGTAAACTTTTGGTAACATGTAAGGAATTCACCAAGAAAGAAAGAAACCATGTTTTGAAAAGAAAAAAAAAAGAACCATGTTTATTCGAAAACCATAACGGGCTACATTTTTGGCGCTATTTTAGATGTGCTACAATGGGATACGTGTTTCTAAGCGGACTGGGCCTTGCATGAGTCTGGCCCTGCCACTGAATCACATATCCAAGTGATTTTGATATAAATTGGTAAGGTACTAATAAGGTAGGTTAGCTATTCTTTTGCTTGGGCTAGCACGTCGTGTCAACCAACGGCAATGTCTGATCGAGAATTTGGGACACGACCTGAAAGGCAGGTTCAGGTCCAAGGCACACAACACAGTACGTACGAGTAGTTGCTTTTGGTTTGGACCAGCGAAAAGACCGACGTGCTACCTGTCGAGATCCATGCGCGAGGGACAGTTTGCTCGGTTTGCTCATGCGATTCGAGCAGTAAAAATGCAGCAGCGCTTGGAGAGATGACTGAACTTTAGGCAGTAACAACGAAGACTACAGGTCTTCAGAAAAAAAAAAGGAAAGATACAAACTATTTCACCATTTTATAATTAGGGTATGTACAATAGTGCTTACATCAACCGTCTATATGTATTCACGTCATCTAAAATTCTAGTTGAAAGAAAGAAGGTGATGAAAGAGAACTTGTCGTCTCTTCGCGAACGGACGATCTCAGCTCCGCTCTCCACGCTCAAAAGGACGACATGGGCATTATTGCACGGGTTGTCGCACGTCGCCCACACGCTTTGTGGGACCATTGACGCAACAACCCATGTCTGACCGGACCGCGATGGGTGCGACGGGAGGAAGACAACACGATGATGACACAGGAGGACGACGGAGTGGTGGCGACCACAACTAGAGGTGGGAGAGACGTCGGCTTCCATTCCTGGCTGAAGGTGGAGTAGATAGGGACAACGGCGATGACTGGGCCCGTAACTGAGGGGCGGATCCTTGAGCTCGGCGGTGACCCGCGCACCTCGGGTCGCACCAGCCTACTCGCCGTGTGTGCATGTCCCGGCCGGCCACTGTGCACATGCACACGCCTGGCTGCGTTACCCCAGTCGGCCCAAATGCCAACACTAGTCACCCCTCGCTGCTAGCTCCTTACGAGGATTCTTGACTAAATCAATATTTTCCAGTCAAAGTCAGAGTCTCTGTGAAAGTAGACCTATATATTAATGGTCCACTTTATAACGGTTATGTACCTACTACTACGATTAAAAAGAATGCTAACTTCTTTTATCTATGACCAGACCGGTTTGTGTCATGAGACAATCAGTCATGGATACTACATGACCAGTCATACGGTTTGGGCTACCTTCAACCAGTTTTGCCAGTCGAGGGATATGGAAGTTTCCCACGTTACTAACGTGAGTGCAGTTCCAGACTCAATGAAGGAACGTGCGTAGAGACAAAAGACGCCTTTAGCGGTATTAATTGCCACATTTTCAATAGTTATAAAAAGAGTAGTCTATGTACCCTGTTACACAGTGTCTCTTACATTTTGATGAATCAATCACATACTCTCAATCTTATTCTCATTGTATTCTTGTAAACACTCTCACTGTATCCATGACAATAAATATCTCTACTTCGATTGGGCTCTCCTATTATTTTTCCGGTAAGCTCGATAAGAGACCCTAGGTCCTGATCATCGACAGCTCCCCTCCATGAAACCTTGAAATCTTCATGCATGCGAATGGTACTAGTATGGACGGAAATCTTGAGCAATGGGGCTTCTAGTGGTATAACATGCATGAGTTGATTTTGTGTCATTGTGTGAAAGATACAGAGGTGAGAAGACAGCTGAGCAATAGGGATTCTAGCAGTGTTGATTGATGAGTACTGAGTGTTGACAGAGAAAACGTGAGGGAAGACCGATTGACTCGTGGACCAGGTGGTGGAAATTATAAATTGTGTTGTATTTCTTGTGTGGGCTAATTCTTAGAGATAGTCTATTCTACAAGTTATCTCTTACACTGTCTATAGATGACGTAGAAGGATACTATAGACAACGATTGTCTATACCACTGTACATCATTGGGGCACCTCGGTGAATCTCGGTTAAATCGTTCTACAGAGTTTTAGACTCCTTTTCTGCAAGTTGGAAATTCAGGTTGGGTAGGCATCAGTGCTTAACCTTTCTCCTTTATATGTGCCACTTCTGTTGACAATTTACAGGCAGTGACCACTGTACCCATCCGTCTGGGAACGGAAATCCCATGAATTTCCGCAAACCGAATCCCTGCAAAACGGCAGTCTCGCGAGCCCTGTCAGTCTACCTCGCGCAAGTGAGTAGCAGTGGTAATTCAAGTCACTGTCCACCCGCTAGTATACCTCACCTCATCTCATTCATCCTCCTCAACTTTGCATTCATTGTTCGATCGATCTCCCATCGCAATTGCAAAACGCTCAAGCCCGATCCATCCACCGATCACGAATGGCGTACGTAGCTGAAATTGAAGTTGATGGTGCCCAATCGATCGAGCAACTGCCTCCCCTCGTCGTCTCGCTTTCAGAGCTCAGGCCACAGGCTACAGATACCACGAGACGGCTCATGGTTTTGGCGCTGGCCATGGCCAACGATCGTTGCGACGCAGCCGTCGTACCGCCGCTCGCTATTAACTCGGGCTCCCGCACTTTGAGTCTTCCCGAAGGCTGCAGCCCATTGCACTAGACATCTCAAAGCGATGACCGGCCGTTGATCGATCATCCACGCACGCGCCGGCGTCGCTTTCGCCCCGGCCGGTGGCTTGCAAACCCAGCTTCCCGATTCTATCGATCTTCAACATTAATGGAACCGAAACACCGTACGTACCATGTGCCGATCGTTGCAACTCGATCGATCGCTCGCTGGACTAATAATAATTATTATTTTTAAGAAACACTTAGCAACACATAGTCGTCCATACACACACTTACACACAACGTCTACAGAAAACTGAACGAGCGGAACTTGACTGAATAATTTGAAGCTTAATTTGCTTTTTAACCTCCTGAACCTCCCTGTAGGATCCGGTTTCTGGGAGAAGCTAGCAGAGAGGGGCCTATATAATTTGACCGTTCGGCCGTCTGACTGTTTTAGCTGGATGTATTTTGCTTGAGAGGCTTGTATTTCCGGTGGTTTCAGGCTGAGGCTGAACCTCTCCGCACGTGCCAGGGCGATGGTTTGTCCTGTCTGTCCCTTTAATCGTGTGCAGGTGAGATTTGACACGCTAAGCCATGGCACGGCACAGCAATCTTGACCGTTTCTTCGTTTGGTTTTGGCGCTGTAATGTAATATAATACGTGTCCAGGTTGATCATTCGACCAAGGTTACGGTGACAGCTTGAGTCAAATATCGAGGAGGTCGAAGGCTAATGCTAAATCATATTACTACAATATGATAAAATTTATAGTTATCGAAAAATTTTAGGTAGATCTTGTCTGTATTTTAGTTATAAACTACCTTGTCTCAGCAAGATATATGTATATATTTACTCTAAAAAATAGAAGAGAAAGAGATGTATGACGCCAGAAAGCAGCAACCACTTCTTAGGTTGATGGTCATATTACTCGACCACTATAAGCTTTAGTTGCGTGGGGATGTTTCATGCTTCGTCCGCCGCCGCAATGCCTCATCTAGTTGTCTTGTGGCTTTGCCGCTCACGTTTTGCCGCAACATGAGTTGAAGACGACGAGTAAGAAGCAGAAAGTAAAGCAGCGTTAGCTACTAACTAAATTGAGCTACCAAAATGCGTGAACGACTAAAACTATTTGTCTAACTTGTTGAAGAGTAGGAAAATAAAACTGAGCCAGTGATTCATGGCCTAGTGAGGAAGAAACTGAAGCAGATTGATTCGAACTTAATGGAATTTTTTAGGGTGCGGGCAACAAGGTGTCCATTTAAAGGATTGAGTAATGGATTGATCTAAATGCTACTGTATACTCTGTGTTACTCTATTTTTTTTTTCAATCAGTGGGGAACCCACCTTGGCCCTAACTATCCTCCGCCTCTGCAAGGTTAATCGGTGATCATGCATGTCCAATCAATATACACACCGTTTTGCCGTAGCGAGAGCAAACCAAATCAACTCTCTTGGATGGACATATGTAGTCAGGGTCGGTGTTACGTTGTCATGGTTGGGGAGCTAACTTTCCTTTGGTTCAAAGGTATCCCCGGCTTCTGTTGACGCCAATTAATGATCGGCGCAACCGCTGCGCGCCTAGCTTACGTGTTAAGCGCCTCTTTTGGCAACGGGTTGAGCATGCATCTCCATTTGCGTCGACGTTTGGTGACTCAAATGCAATTAAACAGGCATCAGGGGTGTTTTATCCTTATGCAAACATACTGGAAAAAAAATTATATGGAAGAGAGGCTGGAGAGGCTCCTCCTCCACACATCACCCTTAAATCCAACGGCCCTAGGGGAGGGCCATCCACCGTTCATCCCTCTGAATCCAGCAGTCTCAGAGAATTTTCTTCCGTTATGCAGCCATGCACATGCCCAAATGAGTATGCCTCTAGCACCTGACTATAACTGCAAATGACATTGATATGAATCAACGGCCTCACAAAATTAGATGTTGAGGATCCTCTCTTACACAATGGGGCGGCTCAAATTGAACAAATAGCCACACGGGTTTTGATACTAATGTAGATAAACAATTAAACGAACCTTAATTAAATTCAATTAGGGGCATTGTAATTCTTACAATAGTATATATAGCATGACTCCCAACGTTAATACCGCTTGTCATATTTAATTCGACTATGGATTAGTACTGTAGCAAATGCATTAGCTAGGTTTGCAAACCTATCATCTGAATTTTCGAAAGGAAAGGTAGAAGCACAATTACGCTATTCGGTATTTTGTGGCCGTTGGGTCGAGCATCGGACGGTTCGACTCGTGAGAAATATGAAAGCCCTCAAAATTTTCCTTTGTTTTGATCTCGAGCGTCAAGGATCTGAATCCATTAGAACTTGGGTTTGGGCATACATACGTGTCATAGTCTACCTGCACTGTCGTACTCAGTGTATTTGCGAGCATTGGACCGTGCCTTCAATGCTTTTGACACTATAGTAGTCCTCTTCCGGGTAGCTAGCTATCACATTGTGATCATGTTACGTCCCTAGACCTCTCTCTCTCTCTGACCAAAGTTCATCCTGTCTTTCCCACGTCTTTCAACATCATGTATATACACATATAGTACTATAGCAGTTTCTGATCCCAAAGAACAATAATCTGCAAATCACTGTTGACAAAATCAGAGAAGTTAACACTCACACAAGCGAGAAAGACGAACTCACGGGGAGGGAGAATACACAGAAGTTTTTTCGTAGCACTCTCACTGCTTAGCGCTACTTTTTTTCTTATTTATAGATTTTCCATATGACATTCCTAATTCTGAATGAGCTAAATAAGTGAAGGAACTGATGCATACAAGGAATGCAAAGTATAAAGATACAATATCATGCGGAAGAAAAGGAAACGTTGCAAGAATAAAAAAAAAACTAAACAGCGCACAGGAGCCAAGTCTTGATTATTCCTAACAATCACAGTTTGCACAATGTAAGTAGCTAAAAAAGAAGCACCATATGCCATCATATGCAGTCTAGCTGCTTCGAAGTACCGCATATATTTCATGTTGCATACAGTTTCTAGCTACTCTGAAGTCTGAATTAGTCATGTATACTCGTCTTTTTGGCACATGCATGAACCAGAATTGGAGCTGCATGCTGATGTATCCCCAAAGAGAGAACCAGAGCAAGGATAGAACTAAATGCATATTTGACTATATATGCATGGGTTAATTATATCTTCGATAACCAGCTGGACTTGAGGGGATTTGCCTGATGGTTGCCCGTCAGGAAAAATTAATCCTAATGATTTTTGCAATTTTCTTGACGGTTTTCGACCGTGGGAAATATCTATTTTCTGGTAGTGACATGTATATATGCATGGTAATTTCACATGCTAGACTATGGCATGCATGATATCCCCTGCAATTTTTCGTCAATCATAACACATTAATTTATATCGTTTAGATAGAGGTTCATAGCTGTGAGTGAGCTAGAACAGGGAATTGTACTAGCCTGAAGTTTCAGTACTCTCTGTACTTCTGCAAGAACAGACTTTTGAATTGAAACCACAGAGAATTGCAACTTCTGTACCGATTAAGGGCCAACCGCAAGAACATGTCCCGTCATGAGTCATGACATAGCTAGCCAAGAGCTCAAGATGCATGCATGTACATGATCTTTTCATCAAGAGAAACAATCATGAGCATGTAGATCTTGCAATAAATAATTTTCTCTCATGGTCCCATGAACAACCAAACATCATTGATTTTGTACTTAGCTGAAGTCAAGGAAATGGAATAAGAGCATAAAATTACCATTGCTCACCAGTACTGCATGCCCCAAAGTGCAATGCATGAGCTCATATCAGAATTAGGTACATTTACAACAACTTCTAGTACTGGTACTAGTAATACTACTGCAGCTGCTGCTGCTGCTAGCTAGATCATATCATCATAGGATGCATGATATCAGAGCCAAAAAGTTAACAAGGGCCAAATCACTATCAGGCTAGCTCTCGATGGATCATCAACGGTGGTGGTTGTTGCTGGTGTCGTCGTTGTGGGTGAAGGATGACAACATGTCCTGCAAGAGGCCATAGTCCTGCGCCATGAAGTGCTGCATCCAGAGTGGAGTACTGGCACTACCCGCCGTAGTAGTGGCAGTACTAGTAGTACCGACCATGGCAGCTAAGCCGTGATCAGGCGCATGGCTCGCCATGGCGGCGGTCACCTGATGCATCGTCCCAGCAGCGCCCGTGCCGCCTAAGAGCTGCTGCATCTGCATCTGCATGGCGTGGCCGTGGCCGTGGCCGTGCTGCGGCAGGAGGCCTAGCGCGTCGATGGCAGCGGCGGCGCCGCCGGGCCGGAAGGTGATCGGCGGCGGGGGCGGCATCCGGAAGTGGGGGTAGAGCCCGTGCGAGTGCCGCAGCGTGGAGGGGATGGGGTGCGTGTGCTTGCCCTCGTACGTGGTGATCACCACCGCCGCGTCCTGGTACGACCGCTCCACCCGCTTCTTCACCGGGCACTTCTGCGTCGTGCACCGGTAGTAGCCCCTGCATTGCAATTGCATCACGCGCCACACGTACGTAATTAAGAACCCTAGCTAATTCAATCAATTCGTAGTGGTCACGTACGTACACGCGTGCATGTGGTGCAATCTTAGCTAACAATCAAGTGCACGCGTACCTTGGAAATGGGCTGTTCTTGACGGCCTTCTGGCCGTACTTGCGCCACCGGTAGCCGTCCTCGAGGTGGTCGACCTCGCTCTTGGTCATGAAGGCGAACCGCGGCTGCCGCGGCCGCTTCTCGCCCTTGCCTTTCGCCCTGGGCGCCCTGCAAGTGCATATGCCAACTTGATTGATCAATCTATATATCAGGAAGTAGGAAATGATCAATCTCACAAGGTGGTACGTAGATATATTGATCTAGAATATATATTTTGGTGTGCTAATTGAAGGATCGGATTTACTATTTCTAAGTCGACTGAAATTTTTTTAAGTTTAAATCAATTATTATGACCTTTCAATCAGTGCAGAGATTGATGTGGTATATGATTGGATTTTGATTCAATAGTTAAAAAAATGACTTTTGCTTAAAAAATTTTTAATCACCTTACAAAAAGACAATCCCTTGAAGGATTATTAGTTGGTCCATTCAAACATGGTGGCTGTAGATGTGTAGTTACGTATGTACAGCACGGCGCACAAACATGGCTTTAAGTTCACACCGTACAGCCTCGTCTTTTTTTTGCTGGTTAAATAGCCCTTATTTTTTTGTCTGATGGATTTGGAGATCCATCATGGTCACAGATGCAACAAAAAGGAAGCTGCAAAGTAAGTTTCCATGAAAATGATCTGTTGAGTTAGGGAACTAATTGAGTTGATCGATTGAAATCTAGTGATCTCTTAAATCATTCCTGATGTCATATGGTCGCGCATTAAGAACACACCAGACATGCACACTGAGTAGGTGCAGTCAAATCTGAAGACGTAGTAGATGTGAAGACAAGGAAGAAATCAAGAAAGCAAAACAAGCCTTAACAAAAAGGTGTGGGCAACAAACATTGATCAACTTTTCACAAAACCCTAAAGATCGAGTTCTTTTTGTTTTGCATTGTTAGGCGTGCTAGTGAGAAACCCTAGCAGATGGAGTTCACATGCACCTTGACCAAACCAAAGAGGAGATAAAAATGAAAAGAAACATGCTATAGTTAGGATGAAGAAGAATTCAAGCAACAAGAAGAAAAATCAACCGGGCCAGGAAGAAACCTACCCTAGATCATGAACCTTTTCTTGTTCTAATGGTCACCCAAATAACCACTAAACTTTCTCAGAATACAAGCATCAAAGATTTAATTGCGAAATTTATCTCTTGTGTTGATCTAGAACTCAAAGACTAAAAGTATTTGAAGAAATTAAATCAGATAAAAAAATGAACTCACCCTTTCTTGTTCTTCTCCTCTCCTTCGCCATCCCCCTTGGCCGATCCCTCCTTGCTTTCGTCGCCCTCCACCTCCTCCTTCTTGCACTTCCCGGCCGACTCCTCGTCCCCTCCGGCGCCGGCGCCACCCGCCTCGCTCGACGTCGACGACACCGACATGCTGTTCGGCGTCAGCGGCGCCGTCGTCCCACCCGGCCCACCGCCAGGCAACCCAACACCGACAGTACTGCTGTCCACCGCCAGCTCCCTCTTCACCTCCTCCACGGCCGGCACGTCGAACTCCCTTGCCAACTCGTCGTAGTCCAACGGCGTCGGCGTGCTCGCCTGCAGGTAATCCATGAACCAGGGCTGCTGCATCGGCGTGGCGTCGGGCCGCTGCGCGAACAGCGACGCCAGCTCGTCGTGGAACTGGAAGTCGGCGGAGAGGTGGTGGTGGTGGTGGCTCGCGCCCGACATGGCTGGATCGGCAGCTGGAGCAGCTAGCTAGCTCAGATCGAATTGTGGTAGCTTCTTCTTGGTTCTTGGCGTTTGCTCGATCTCGATCTTCACATATAGATTGTGATAGCTAGCGCCTAGTATTATGGTGTAGCAGAAGAGAGAGAGAGAGAGAGGCTGAGGAAAGGGAGAGGTGTGTGTGTGAGGGAGCTAGCTAGCACAAGCACAACACAACTAGGTAGCGTGTGATCATGTGTGGGCAAAGATGGATAGGTAGTTGGGTGGGAGGCCAAGCGCTTCCTTCGGAATGACCAGTTAATTGTGGGGCTTGCTTTAAATTAATAATTTGATTTGATTTGTCAATTGGAGTACTGCACTAAACACTTGCTGCTTAGGTATTTGGTCACAGACGTTTACCATCTAGTAACATCAGACTTTACCAATTCTCAATGCTGCTATTTTTTATACTACTGTTAGGCTTCCTTTTCTCTTATCAAAATGCAACAAAAAGAACATGTCAAGATTAAGTTGTATCGACCTACAATCCTACATATAAGTCTGCCCCTTATTAGTGGTGGTAGTGTCAATTCACTAACCAGTGACCGGCACCGGAGGCAGCCGGTGACATGGGGTCAAACATATCAGCTGCGTCAAAACGTTCAAACGCACGCCCCCCCACCGACACGTGTCCGTGAAGCTTTGACCGGGCCCACCTTTTGTGACCGAGCCACTCGTCATGGACCACGTGTGCACGTGGTTTGATGCCAGCATGACGCAGCCGGTGCCTCCTCGCGCCGTCGTCCGTCCGATGGTGATCCAAGGGCTGTGGGTTCTGGCGGTGGAAAACAGCCGTTGCGAAAACGGCGCGCCCAATAAATCGGAAATGTGGAGGACAGGAGTAGTCCGTCGGGCAGGTGGGACCTTGGTTGTTTGGTTTCTCGTCTTAACGCTGGCCTAGAGAGGTCAGGCTCATTCTCTCCACACAATATATTAAAATAGAGATGATTCGAATCAGGTTAGCTAGTAGCTATACTGTCCACGATGCTAACAAACTGACCCTGATGACTCCGTTTAGAGCCGCGTATGTGCATCATTTGACTCAATTTGGTTCTATTCAATTCGAATTCTGACACCTCCGAATGGGTGTGTTTTTAGGATCAAACTTTACATGTTACAATCACGGTTACACAAACTTCGGGGAGATATCTCCATCTTCCTATGCACAAAATGCTTTTTATTGGAAGGGTATGCGACGGCGACTAGATTGAAAGCGTGTTCGAGACCGGTCGCGAGGTTGGTCGCGGGCGGGCCGACCACAGTCTGCGTTCGGACTTGAGGCGGCGGCGTACGTATAGATCCATCAGACGATCGATGGCCACGCCGCGCGCAGAAAGAAACAACGCACCTACACACCCATGCAGAAAATCAAGGGACCTCGCGGTCTCCTGAAAGGCGTGAGTACGCTTCTTTATTAGTAACGGCGAAACTAGTTTTTCGTGTTCGAAACGATAAAAACAACATTTTTATCGTATTATTTTGTCGTGGAAGCTTCGAACGTGGGAGGTTAATTTTAACATTTTGTTTCAAAAAAAAAAGCTAAATGAGCAAAAATTACTCCTGATTTGGCAGACGCTGAGAGCGAGCTGCTGCTTCATTCACTGGTGCGCCGGCGAGTTCCCGCCGCTTTTCGTGCCAAAAAGGGCCGGTTTGGTCCGGGCGGCGGCCGGGATCGACGACGAGACGGCGATGCGCTTCAGATGCCGGTCGTATCGTGTCGACACCGAGCCGGCCGCTCGATCTGTGCATGTTGTTGGATTTATCACGACCAAAATAGAAACGAAGTTTGGCAGGATTTTCTTTTCCAGGCTTCAATGTACACATGATTTTCTATTGCTATGATACCAGTAGTACGTACCCCGTTTATAACACATATATCATTGGAATTTCGGAGAAGTTATATTATTTCCTACAAGATTCTTGTGGCATTCATCCATTTCACTCCATAGGCCCTAATTAAGTTATGAGTATATATGCTACTTCATCTCACGCACCTATATATGATCTGAAGTTGTGTGAGAGAGAGAGAGAGGGGCAATCTACTTGTGGTCCTTGTTCTTCCTATTAGTGTGGACAATTGAGAGATTCATAATTCATGATGGGAGATTCCATCGCGTATCACGCCCTATTAGTTAGTATTATATTTTGTCATGCTATATTTCGAGTTCACATTAACACATGACGGGATTTTGACTAAATGACGCCTTCGGTTTAAGCTAGACCAGTGCTCACTTGAAAATGATCAACTATGCATGAACATACCGGTATCGTACGTCTAATTGTCGTTTTTATATTGCAATCGAGTTGAATTGCATCGACTTCACTAGACTAATTATCTCCGATGCTTACAATGGCATATCTCCCAACAACCATCAATAATTAGTGTTTGAAGATACGCACTCGAATAGTTGGATTATCTACGTGCAGGCATCTTTATATCTTAGATAGTAGAATGTTGAACTCCATCAACGTTTGGTCTAGATGGTAGTGCTCAATCAGTCAAGATAGCATTCTCTCTCTCTAGCTAGCGTTGGTAGTTCAGATTCAGAACAACCGCAATTTTTCCTGCTACTATAATATGCAGCGAAATTCAGACTTCAGACACCAACACGCATGGTGTAGCACTACAATGGATTAGGAATCTTTGGCACTGTTTATTAATTCGGCGGTCTCTGGGAGTCTTTGGCATTGCTGTTGTCAGTTAAATTAATTTATGCTAGTATGAAGCGGCCAAACCAAAGTCAAATGGAAATCTGCAGATGTAGGGAAAGAGCAACCGAGGACATCTCTAATATTGTATTTATTGTCGTCTCTTAGCTATATTACGTCAACAAATCCTACATAAATGAGAGAAAGGGAGAGAGAGAGTACATGTCGTCTCTTCGTGAAGAGACTGTCGTGCACGTGAAATAAGACATGATATATTAATCTACTCTAGTTGATATGTAGATCCGTTTCAAATAAAAATTATAAAATATCAATATTTAAGAATGTGCTAGAGACTATCTATTGAAGATGTTATCTTTAAAAATAATATAGCATATATTGGAGATAAAATTATCTGTATCTATTAAAGATACCCTAATATCCACAAACATAGAGGCTTTTAGTCCCAATAAATTTCCCAGCTGACGCGACCTGGTAGCTAGGATAGGAATACAGCAAGCCAAGCTAGCTAGGATAGGAAGCAACCAACTGCTAATCTACAAATCCAATGTAGGCCCTCTATATATTAAAATAACACATATATAGTTTTTGTACTGATTATTTTAGCATGTTAACCTGAGTGCAAACATCTTTATCCTTGGCTTGTGAGACTCATGCAGCTGATCGACCTGCCAAAGGTTTGACTTGTACCAAGGTCCCCATAGGTTCGTACAAAATTCCCGAGTAAAATAGTTTGGTCCATCTCTTTGGTTAATCCAAGTTAAGACATTGTCCACACCTAATCCGCATCATTACGACAACAAGCATCATCGTCCTACATGATTTTTTGAGAAGCTTGTCCTAGCATCCTCCTATCTATAGCATATTGACGTGAATTCCCATGCATCTACGTATAGTATGCTGTAATATTCGAATGCCCATCAAGCATGTTTTTTACAGGTGTAGCTGTGTACACGGAAAGGTGTCACAACTACGTCAGAAATTTCAGAGCTTGCTCAGAAAGCATGTTCTTTTTGTTTCTCCAAAATTTGTACTGAAACCCTCGGTGCACAATAAACTAGTGGATGTAGGATGAATTCAAACCACAGAATAATTCCTTGTGAATTCTACATAACAAACGATATATCCATGATTTGTCACATGATTCCTTCTTAACATGTGCCGGTAAAGCTATTTCTTTCTGCTTGTTCTTGATCGAGAAGAAGCATATGGAGACTAATTAAGCCTGAGAATGTTGACCAAGCACTAGTGGATAAGGGTGTACGTATTATTACGTACTTGGTCGCGAATTCCATCATGGAAAAATACTTGACAGGCGACTCTCGCCTTTGAACGGTGCAGCTCCTGCTTTTGGACTCCACTCGGACAACGTCCCTCTCACCTCTCTCATCTCCGGCCGACGTGCCGCCACCGTCGTTTCCGCCGCAAACACGCACCTTCCTATTCTACTTTCTTTCGCGCCTCCTCATATATGCTTCATGCGACTCATGACTCATGAGATCGGCGTGAACTAAACTACCGAACTATACGCTAGTGGATCTCCAAGTTGCAATTGCATTATTATTGATTGGCTTGCTAATTATCA
The DNA here is from genome assembly GCA_036346255.1 of Ampelocalamus luodianensis. Taxonomy (NCBI): domain Eukaryota; kingdom Viridiplantae; phylum Streptophyta; class Magnoliopsida; order Poales; family Poaceae; genus Ampelocalamus; species Ampelocalamus luodianensis. The sequence continues at coordinate 2,316,692 of CM070626.1, forward strand.
GCTCCATGGGTTAGGCTTCATCGGAATGAGTAGCCTGCCAAAGGACATGAAGTACTACTTGTTTAATTTCCTGTCAAATTATCTCCTTTTGTTTGTTTTTTCACCTGCAGAAAGATGGATCAAAGATTGTACTTGCACGCAAGATATATATATATATCTCTACAACTCTGCCTAGCTAGCTACATCATATGGATCACTAGGCTGCCAAACACGCTACTAGATCATCCAAAAAGTAGTGTTAAGATTCCAATGCAAGCGCCGGATCAAATTATTAATTCCAGAGCATCCGTAATCAACTCTAGACCCCTGTACTGTGTCAACAATTAATGGGAAAAAAAAATAAAGATTGCGTATGAGCTTGCTTATGGGGCAAGAGACCTATAGACAGGGGTAGAAAAGATCAAAACTTGATGCTTGCAAGGCATGAGGCAATCGTGAACAGGGCAATGTTTATTAATTTCACAGGCTTGACTTAATCCGGTTAATTGGACTCACCTCACCCAAGTCAAATTCAGCTCTTGGACTGCGTTCCAACATGTTCAACTTGGACTAGTGACCATCATGTCATTGTCTTCAAATGGTGCGCATTTGATTAGATAATCTACCCAGGAAAGGGGTAAACATTTCATATCTACATACCACTCAGTTTTAAAACACATTACCTTAGCATCCAACTATTAGCTAGTTGCCAATCGCATCCTTTGAACGTGGAAGCCTTCATTGTTCAGGCATCTTTGGAAATTTTGATTTTTTACTGATTCGCTCCTAAACAATCCTAAAGCCGTCTGGCACATGGTTGATTCCAACTTAGACCTGTTCATAATCAGTCCGGCCTGGTGATCCAGCCAAAATTTTCCGGGGCGGGACAGGCTCGGCCCTAGATTTTGAGCCCGAAGTGATTTTTGGGCCGGGCTCGGGCTGGAATATTCGGCCCGAAAGAAACCCGGCCCGGCTCAAACAAGCACCACCCACCTCTCAAGTCTCACCCTCCGGCTCGCGCCGCCGTTCCACCTCCCAGCCGCCTCGCGTTCCAGGACACGCCGCTACCTCCTGCTCTCCCCTGGCGGCGTGTCCGCTAGCTAAGGACGCAAAAGATGAGTGCCTTGTAGCTAATTTTGCCTTGAATGAAAGTTCCTATGATGAAAACACCATCTTATTTGCCTGTCCTGACAAATTAGCATGAGATACAAAAAACTGGAAATCTTTCCCATGTTCAAACGGAGAAAGCTGAAAGCAGCAGCGGCAGTACTACAACCGTATGTATTCCACCGAGACAACACATCCAAAATTGAGCACGTGCTGATCTTGTCAAAAGCTAGAAATGCCAAAGTTTTCAACTGTCTCGGTTTAGATTTACCATGACATGCTTAGTCAGATAGTCTTTCTGAGCGGAGCCATCAACATGACTGAGTCGCAAAGCTAGATTGGTGTACTGACGTCCATAAGAAACGAAAGGGCTAAGAAAGGTTGCATCTTTCAAGTGCTAGTTGCTAGATAATGGGTAGGAAGATCTCACATTTCAATATCTCCTCACCGCCACTGAGAGACAGAACGTAGAAAGGTTGGCTAGACACCTTAACCTTTTCTATTCTTTTTCTTTGAAAAGAGTAACCTTTTCTAATCCGAAAAACTCACTTTCTTCATATCCTACTTTTGTAATATGAAAACTCACATCCTATATATGCTGAAAGTGATTTGTGTTGGGAGTTGTAGCTGATGCCCATAAAGGTTCAATCCAAGCCTCACCTTTTTAAAACCTTATAAAAAAACCCTCACCTTATGGCTAAAGGAATTATTCATATATCTGGAAATTGGATTTACAGTCAATATTACCTTAGACTTATTCTTGTAGACTTAGAAGTTAGAACAGGTTATCTGAGGATTCTAAAGTGGCTACGATAACTAGTAAGTAATAACTCGATATAAATCAGTCACTGGAATATCTTAGAATCTATGTATTTCTTTTGACAAAACGTAGATAGACTTGTCTCATATTATTCACTCTAGCATTCAGATTTTCAGAACTTGTCCTTCTATGAACATTTATGGTACAAAATCAGTTCCTAGAATGAAAGTTAATAGGGTAGGACGACTTGGTGGATGGCGTTGTGATTGGTCAGAAGAACAAATCTAAAGGCATATAGTACATCTTCTAGCCATGGCATGCTGAAGTTTGGTGAGCAAAGTCAAGAGACGACCCCTGTTGCAAAGGGCAATTCTGTGGAGATCCACTTCCTCCATGTTTATTGTTCTTATTCCCCTTTGGACCAGTACCATGAAGCAGACAATAAACATTGAAAGCTTTCAGCCAGGCTCTACGCCATGTGATCTATTCTTGAAGGATTGTTAAAGGAAAGACCAAGAACTAGACAGGGTTTTTATATGTGGCAGGTGCATGGTGTTTATTCCCAAATAATATGTTTATGACTGGCCCTTTTGACTGCTCCCTGAACATCATTATTTTCCTTTTAGTATCATTTTCTTTTTCTGGGGCTGCAGTCTTGCAGGGAATCTTCTTACAAGAGCCTCATCCTTGTAGGTTCACACTGCAATGCTGGCTAGGGGCCTCCAATGATTAGCATGTCTTAGCTCAGAAAGGTCTCAGATTTGAATCCTCTGCAATAATGTAGATGTGTAGTGTACCTATATGAAATATTTTTAATGCACAGTACAACATCAAAGTACTGCAGCTACATATATGATTTCACTGTTTTAGAAATTATTGTATCATTTAGCTCTAATCGTGTGCTGCATTGGTCTCTGCATTGGTCTCATGGTAATGCAGAGGATCTATTTCCAATACGTAGTACTCTATGTTTCGTCTTCCTTACTACTTAGCAGGGAGGAGAGTGGAGTTTCTATACAAAGACACATGATCAGTATTTCAGCAGAAGTATCGATCAGAAAAAGGCCTTGCTTGATATCTCCATGCATGAAATAAAATGAAATGGCTGCTGTTGTAGAAGATTCAGACGAGTGGTCGATCATCTTTGTCTAGTCTGAGAGAACAGAAACACTGAACTTGCAAAGTAACCTGAACTTATCTTCACCGCGAGTCTCTGAGTTTTCTGTTCACGCCCCAATCCCTACCCTTAGAGTGATGGCCGCCAGAGGGCCTGTACACATCTCACATGAACTGCTCTGCGCCCTGCAGTTTCTCCTGTTTGATCTGCACCGAGCTGCATGCGCGCGCGCGTGCACCCACAGACCACGCCCAAGTCAGACTCTGCATCGACTGCAGGCGATCTCTTTCACACTCGCAACCCGGTTCTTAGGCAACCAAACCACGCAGAGATCGAAGAACTCACACGTCCAACACGCTGGCACAGCCTTGTACTACTGTGGTCACTGGCACGGCCCGGCCGGCACACAGCCACCGCTGAACGCTGATGCGGCAGGAACGCGTTGCGGTACAGGCAAGGGCAGAGACAAACGTGTGCGCGCGTCACGATGCACGGCACATGCTGCGGCAGTCAGTCGAGTCGCATGCCATCCATGCATCTATCTGCGAAGGTCCGATCCGGATCTCTTACCGCATAAGAGTGATTTATGTATGAGTACTCGGTAGTGGTACAATAGTACATATCGTAGAAAAAGTGAAATATCTACTGTCGTGAAATATACTGTAGCGATTTTACTATTTTTCTTGAGTACTATAGTGCTTGATTAAGTTGTTCGATTTAAGTTGTTCGTTTTGGATCGAACGGTGAAGAGAATAACAATGTCGTTGTGCTCCTCAGGTTCAGGGTAAAAGTTCAGGGTTTTTGCTGCAGTAAACGGAGACAGATAGCTTAGGTCGAATGCAGCCATGGTGGCGACACTAGGTTTTTGTGTGTGTCCATGGTCTCAAGAATATGGGCACATGGGATTGATTGGGTTGGAAGACCAAAGCTGCTGCTGGAGTCAAAACGCTTGACTCGACTGCTACGCCCGGGTCGAGCTTGTGCTTTTACTTTTCCGTGTGCTACTGCTACTGATAGATTTAGACGGATCCGGCGGATATTTTTTTGATGGAATAAACATTGTTTCGTTGGTAGTGCAGCGAAATACTGCAACAACAGTGAGGAAGTACCAAGCAAATTTACTATAGTAGCTGTAGTACTTGATTCTTAAACTTTGATTTCTTATCCGACAGTGAAGATCACTCGTAATACTGTATACTATAGATTATCTGTGTTGATTCTTTCAAGTTTGAAGATCCCGGTCCATCTTGGACCGCTTTTGAAGAGATAAGTTAACCAAGGTTAGAAAAGGTCAAGCGCTGTCAATTTGGAGTCCATGTTGGGTTACCCGTGGCTGTACGGCACCAGCTACTAGAAATGTTCGCTGTAATAGTAGCACGCAGTATACGTGTAACGTGCTCAGTTCCTCCCTTTTCTTATACACACTTGGGGCTCGTTTGATAATGCTATTTTTTGTTTGGATCTACGTGAATAGACTAGGATTTTGGTCCAACCAAATTATGATTTACATAGTCACAAGTTCATGTCAGGGATCATCCCTATTGTTTCTTTCAGGAAGGAAAAAGAAAAGGAAAAAGAAAGAAAACTCCAACCAAAACGTTGGAGAAAAAAAAATGGAAGCCCTAAGCTAGGGGTAGAAAAAGCTTTTTTTTTGTGTGGTTTGGTTTCAAAATTATTCTAATTAAACTTTTTACTTGGTTAAGCATTGAAATAAGTTGCTTTCGTTCTGACTCGATTCGGTTTGGCTCGTTATTCTAGAAATACTTCTAAAATATAAATAAAAAATATTACATTGAATTATGTCAATTTCGGCAAAAAGCAGGTAAGACGAGTAAATGCCCTTTGCCTAGCTACTGATGCGGCGCGGCGGTGCTTCGAGAAGCGCATCTGCAACCTCGCCGCCCACGAGCTACCGGCTGCCTACATTTCCACTCCGGCCGGTTTCCTAATGGGCCTTATATAGGCCAACCTCCGCGAATTGGGCCTCCGTCAAGATATCTTATGGGCCTACGGCCCACGATAGTATGTGCGGCCGAAAGTGACTCCATGTATTCGCTCACTCCTCTCTCTAACAAACAAAACCGCAGGACTCCCAAAATCAAAGTTAGTACTAGCACACCACTCCATGAATCAAGGGGAAAGTAGTCTAGTACAATAGCTGTTGCAAATACATTCATATCTCATGACTCCGCCGTGTCATCCAAGCCATGCGCCGATCTAACTGGGTCCGATTTTATTTTAACGTATCAAAGTCCCTCTATATATATATATATATATATATATATCATAACATGAACGCAATGGCCCCATATATATAATGATATGTTTGAGGATACTTGGTTATTTTTATTCTAGATCTGCGACGGATAGGAGCCAAAGAATCCGTTTTCCCCTTCTTTCGGTGGTAAAGCTAGTGTTGCATATGCGGATGCCATGTACGTCCATAGATGATAACTACTGGAAGAGCAGAATTAGTACCTGGGCTTTTGGCAGCCCCGTCCAATTAAGATTGACTTTTATGCAGCCAAATTAGAGTCAGTGCTATGCAGCCATCATTAGGGACCTTAATTAGTTTAGGAGAGTGCGCTTGATGCTGCGTACAAGCTGGGAGGCAGCAGAGAGCAGACAAGGGTGGCCAAGCAGTTCTAGACATGCTCGTGCTCCCACGAGCAAGCCGTAGTCATGATTGTGTGCAAATTCCAACGCTGCTGCGAGAGACAACAAAAGCCAAGGTCTCGCTTCCATTACCGGACCATGTCCTGATGTCCCAACAACACTAATTCTATAGAAATGGATCAATGATCAATGGTAGTACCAGTGGTTTAGTCTCTCTCTTTTCAAGCGGTTGCCTTTAATTGTTGATGTCTATATTGACACGTCGATTGCACATTCTGAATCCTGGTTATTTCAGCCTATGAGACGATGAAAATATGTGTGCCCAGCTCAACGCTGCTGTAACTCATGAGACTGAATAGTTTTTTCTTTACATTCTGAATCCTAGTTATTTCAGCCTATGAGACGATGAAAATATGTATGCCCAGCTCAACGCTGCTGTAACTCATGAGACTGAATAGTTTTTTCTTTCTCCTTCATACTCCTTTAAGATGCATGTCCAGTTCATATAAAAAGTAGAGTAGAACACGGTTACATGTAAAGAGTGCATATGCTGAATGTTTGTATGTAGCACAGGAGTGCGCATTGCCCAAACGTGTGTTGATGGGGTTTGCCCTAGAGTACTCCCTAGTCCCTAAACTTTAAGCATTCTGCGTGCAGAAAAAGAAAAGATGGCCTCCACCATCCTGTGCGGCCATTTTTTGCTCACCGGAAAAGAGAAGAGAGCAGGCAATTTCCTAGAAGCTTATAGAGGCTAGAGAAGCGTGGAGACCGGCCGCGTCAATCTCCCCAACAACCTTAGCTTTTGCTCCCCACAAGCTAGATCAATTTGCTTAGCAAATACAAAATAGCACTAGTAATCTTCTTCTTTCAGTCCACGGATCAGAGTGGTACATAAAACGACGGGACTACTGCACTTCATTTTCTAACAGCTTCAGTTCAAGAAAGACAAGCAGCTGCATTATTCTCCAGCGCGCCTCTGTTTCGTGCAAGTTACAGGCTAGATGCAGTCAATCTAATCTAGAGACGAAACGAAAGAGAACAAATTCTTTCACGAAAGATGAAATAAAGCGAGGAAATCCTACGTGCAGAGATCAACACATTCGCCAAAGATGAAGATGTGGCTGTGACGGATGTGACCATCCATCAGTCACATAGCAGATGATTTTCGGCAGGGGTATATATTCCGCAGCTCGAAAGTGATTTGTGCAGCGCATTTTCCGCGCGTTAACTTCGCTTTCGTTAGCTACCTAGCTGGTCGCCAAACCGAGAATCTCCTTTAAATTCCTTCCGGTTGTTGCAGATAAACTACCTGCCTAGTACTGCTACTACCTGTTAGGCTTGCATTGGAACAACTTTATACTTTTACATTGCTGAACTTGTTAATCGGAAGCAAAGCTGCATGCATATATCTTTTCCTTGGTAGGATCGGAGAATATATCAATACGTTGTGCGCCGTCCTAGGCTGCTGCTTTGTTAGGCCGCCAGTTGTGCGGCCAAATGTTCCCATGCGTCTGCCTGCCCTGCATGCGCGCGGGATCTTCGTATTGGCGCGCCTGAAAGCGTCGTGATTCTTCTCCAATTGTCAATACCGCCACTTGTCGCTTTGCTCTTGCGCGCTTATGGCGAAGAAAAACCAGAATATTAATTTCAGGTTGTCCTTACCGAGCCAACTACGGATAGGTTGCTAGCTGCTAACGGCTCTCTCCTTTGTTTATTTCTGATGATTGGTGCGTGGTGGTGGTTCTTGTCTTCTCGAAATGCACATCTAAATGCGAAATTATCTTTTATACTGTCTACATATCACAACGGCGAACACATGTAGTATTAACTAGGTCGTACTAGTAGACAACTGGAGTAGTAGTTAATTCGGTCTTGAATGAGTCATATTAGGTTTCAGATATGAACTGAACAATTCTGAACCACATTTGATTTAGTTCTAAGACGCACAGGCGCTAGCTGCATGCTAACCCCTTCCTGAATCCTGACTATCAACGCGACCGGTAATCTGCCCAAAAATGAATTTATACTCGGTACGGTTGAGTACAATGCTACTACTACTCAAAGTATAGTGGAGCTCATTTTTGCATCTCAGCCTGTTTTTTTTGTTTTCGCCGCCTTACTTGCAAGTTGCAAATTAGTCACACCTTAGTTTGGTTCCCCAACGGTTGAAATTAGCTTGTAGCACTAGAATAATTAATCGATCTGAATGATCGAAAAAAAAAACTGAAGAAACAAAACAAGAAAAAAAAAACTTGTAGAACAACGGGTGGATTGCATGCAGTCGTTGTACTGAAGCTGGGCTTAACTGAAGGAACATGCCGACGCACTACCAACCCGGCCAACCACCATACGCCGGGCAGGGTGCTTTCTGGCACGGCCGGCTGCGCGCAGCACGCTGTATGCTTTTCACGACTAGTACGTGCTTCTTCGTTTCACGCAGATGCATGCGTGCTTCTTTTGCACGAGCAAAGCAGAGCCACAGATCGACTCATCACAGTAGTTGCAGACTTGCAGGCTCATTCTTCAGCCTGGTTCTGCGTACTCTGCAGTGGTTGTCGAAGGCAAAAAAGCCTGGTTCTGCGTACTCGCTTCACGCCTTGTCGTCGGTCTCAAAAGTCTCAACTGCCTGCAGCCTCCAGAGTTAAACAAACGCTCGAGCCTCGACACGTACGCACAGTAACCGTGGCTGAGTGCTACTGCTCTCAAACGAGCCGAAAGCGAAGCAACGAAGAGAAGAGATGGGACTGGGAGATGACTGACTCACACCGTGACCTGTTTCTGTTTGAACGAATGGGTGAATAAATAAAGTTGGCATCGGCATCGCATGAGGTACACAAGAAAACGAGGCGTGCCGCCTGCCAGCCTGCGTGCGCTTGCCAGCCTTCGTGCCTTGGGTAGGCCGCACGTACGCCTCGTTGTTGTTGTAATATCGGCCGAGTATGAAATCCGCCTCCGGCTCTCATATATTCTCCCGGTCTCCAAGCCTCCGCTCCCCGCAGGAAGCACGTCGCCTCCCACGACGTCTCTTTCCCAGTTTCTCAACCAAAGACCCGATTTTTACCAAGCAAAATCAAGTCCACTCCAAGGGAAAGCCGCGCGCGCCGCCAATGGCCATCGAGACGGACGCAGTGGAGGCGGCGAGGGCGGCGTCCGAGACGGCGCCCATGTCCCCGGAGGCCGGGAAGGCGATCGCGCCGGCTACGGCCATGGCCCGGTGCGGGTGGCTGCGGCGGCTCGTACAGCGGGAGTACCTGCCCCGGAGACGGCGGTGGAAGCTGGGCGCGGCCGCTGCGTCCGGCAGCGGGGGCGCCTCCAGGCTGGCCTCGCTGTCGCGGTCGTTCCGGTGGAAGCGGCTCCCGGGATTCTCCCTTAGCCTGCGGAGCGGCTCGGCGTCGGCGGTGCTCGACGCGGTCGTGTTCCGCGTCATGTACGTCGTGGAGGCCGTCGTGCTCGGCCTCGCGCTCTCCTGCTTCTTCCTCTGCTGCGGCTGCCACCTCTAGCCTGCGGAGCGGCTCGGCGTCGGCGGTGCTCGACGCGGTCGTGTTCCGCGTCATGTACGTCGTGGAGGCCGTCGTGCTCGGCCTCGCGCTCTCCTGCTTCTTCCTCTGCTGAGACTGCCACCTCTAAGCTACTCACCCTTCGCCATAATTGGTCGTGTAACAACTGCAATCTTAATTTTTCTTGGTTCTTTAGTTCTTGTCTTGATGATGCTGCTGTAAATTTTCTACCTTTCGGTACAACCATGGAAATTTACAATCTGTTCAGAGTTAACTTGCGTTTATTTGGATGCTGTGATGCAAGAGATGACGTTTTGGGAGCCAATGACTTGTTTATTTGTCGCTGTCTGGTGTTGGTATAAAAAAATGCGATTGCTTTGGGCACTTGGGAAATGGAGACTTGAGAGTTGTGAGAGTGGAGGTGGTCATGGTCATGGAGGAGGGGCAGAAAGTGGAAGCGGCCGCGTTTGGCTTCCCGGCGCAGGTGCGGCCGGGGGCCACACGGGTGGGGTGGATCGGGATCGGTGTCATGGGCGGCGCCATGGCCTCGCGCCTCCTCGCCGCTGGGTTCGCCGTGACGGCGTACGCTCGAACGCCGGCCAAGGCGGAGACCCTAATCGCCGCCGGTGCGAGACTCGCGGACTCGCCGGCTGCCGTGGCGGCGGCATCCAACGTGGTGTTCACCATGGTCGGCAACCCCAGCGACGTCCGCGCGGTCGTCCTGGACCCCGCCTCCGGCGCCCTCGCGGGCCTCCACCCCGGCAGCGTCCTGGTGGACTGCACGAGCTCCTCCCCTTCCCTCGCGCGCGAGATCGCCGCGGCCACGCGCGCCGCCGGGTGCTACGCTGTCGACTCTCCTGTCTCTGGCGGCGACGTCGGCGCCCGCGACGGCACGCTCGCCATCCTCGCCGGTGGCGACGAGGCTGTAGTGGCCTGGCTCGCCCCGCTCTTTGCCCACCTCGGCAGGCCGACCTACATGGGCCCACCCGGAAGCGGCCAGAGCAGCAAGATCGCCAACCAGATCGCGGTGGCCGGGGCGGTGGTCGGCGTCAACGAGGCCCTGGCCTTCGCCAACGCCGCCGGGCTCGACGTGCCGCTGTTTCTCGACGCGGTGTCCAAGGGCGCAGCGGGCTCGCGCATCATGGATATCTTCGGCGAGCGCATGCTGAGCCGCGAGTTCGCGTCCGGGGGCTCTGTGCGGTACATCATCAAGGATCTTGGCATGGCACTGGAGGTCGGCGACGGCCAGGAGGAGGCCAATGCGCTGCCCGGGGCGGCGCTGTTCCGGCAGATGTTCTCGGCGATGGCGGCGAATGGCGACGGCGACCTGGGCATGCAGGGATTGATCACCGTCATCGAGCGACTGAACGGCATTCGCAAGTAAGGCTAGGCAGGTGTTCGTCGTAATGCCGCACCGGGATATGCAAAAAAAACTGTATTTTTACTAAATAAAATTATATTCCCATGTGTTTAAGGCACTGTCGCAACACTTCAAGGATTCATTCTTGTTGATGAATGTGTCATGCTTTACTTTGCTAATTTGTTAATTGTGAACGACATTTAGCATCCTGCATCCCCTATCCAGATTTGCCTGTCATTTTATTTTGAAAAACGAAATTGTTTGTAATCGTACGTCCGACGAGACTAATAGAAATTGGACACCTTTATCCACATGGATTACATCGCCCCAGCACACCCAATAACTCATTCATCTCCCAGTACCTGCCTCCCACTGCCCCAAGTTATCACACTGACTTTGATCGAGCTGCTGGAGGCAGTGCTCCTACTTGTAACCCTGCATCCGATGCTCCGCCGACTAGAGCTCACCACCAGTGGTGCTCAAAGAGGCCGTTCGCCACAGCCGTATCTCATGCTTAGATCTCTCCTTGCGGGGAGCTCGTCGGAACCAGCGAGGCCAAAGCCGAAGGAGGTGGGGAGGCGGATGGTGGGTGTAGGGCCTGCGAGACGAGGTGACGTTATGAGGTGGAGGCATGGCACTGGGCTAGCTGTCGCTGCTCCCTTGAAGCCTGCCCGTCGCCTACATGCCCTCCTCTCGATAGAGTTTTTCCTAATATTTCTCTCGATTGTTGCTGTAGTGTTTATCAATTGTTGTATGAAATGCATGATTTTGTTGCAACCTGTCTTCTCAAATTTTGCCGCAATAGGTATTTGTTGCGGTTGACATTTTAATCTGTTGCAGTAAGGATTCAGTTTTGTTGCAAATGTGTACTTGTTTGTTGCATCTGCAAGTTCAAGATGTGGCAGTATTGTATCATCGTTTTCTATAGAAGGTCCATTGCTTTTGGATTTTTTCACTTATCTTTGAAGCATATACAGGTTGTATGACAACATGGTCTGTAACTCGACTCGAACTTTGCTGAACATTATAAAAGTGTCAGTGCTTGTTCCACACTTATTGCGCGTGTTTCTAAAAAAATGTTGCACACACATCGATCAATTGTTGCATATGTTTTCGCAGAATGTTGTGCCCAATGATACCATGAAAAGTTTCTCATCGTAAGTTCGGATGCTAATTGTATCTTTCCAAAAATCTTGGACTCAAATGAGTACACGATGCTACACATGACATCATTCTATTCAGCTGATGACCAACGTATCTATAATTCAAAATATCCTTAAGACGAGAGTATGAGCACAGCCACAAGCCCACAACCTCACTGAAGATGCTTCAGTAAACCACCTCAGCTGAAACCTCAGCAGTGGAAAAAACGCAGAATTGTGGAACTAATGTGATACTCCCTTTGGTCACAGAAAGGGAATCGTTTTTTACCTTTTCAAAGTCAACAAGATGACACTTCGATCACTAAATTCTATCATCAAATATATATATATATATATATATATATATAAGTATGATGTTGCGAAAGTATTTTTGTGACAAATTTACTCATTCTATTTTTGTATATCCAAACATATATGTTAGATGATATCATTAGTCAAAACTGATACGATCTAACTGCGCATATTTTAGGACGATTTCCTTTTGTGACCAGATGAAGTACTAATCTGACAGCTGAGGACCACTTTGCAAAGCCTACAAACATTGAGGGGCTTCTTGCTCAGCCATGAGCCATGCGAGATTTTCAGGTGTAGGATATTGGAATATTTGCACCGTCGAAGATAATAGTATATATGTACGGCCTTTTCTGTGTAGTGCAGTCTCATCCATTTCCCTCCGAAAAATCTTCAGCAGAGGGAAGGAGAAAAAGAGCAAGAATGGCAACACCGGGCTCACTAGGACTTCTCCAGGTGCCGTTCTTCACTGCGGCCAAGTGCCAGTCGGTGGCGAGCCGGTCAGCTGCACGGCGAGCACCGCGAGCTCTGTTCGGCGTTCGAGCCTCGGCTGCTGATGCCGCCACCAAGGAAGCCGTCCTCAAAGCCTTCCGCGAGAAGAGAGCTCTCAAGGTTTCTCCATCTATCTCCTTATCCAGCTCTTGATGCCAGTTCTGTTAATGCAACGTTTAAGATGCAGCAAGATCCAAATGTTACTTCTGAAAGAGCAAGAGCATTCGTGTCTGAAGTGGAGATGTAGTGTTCTCTTCAGACTGAACAGTAGATGTTATCTCTAGGTTGAAGCGTAACGTCACAGAATTGACATGCTTGCTTGGATGGACTTTCCTCGCTGAATTCTGATAGTCATTGACCTTTGCACTGCAGATCATTTCAGTGCTTCAAAATTTCGACAGGGGCAGTGTTGCGTCTGTTGTCACAGCTGCAGATAAGGTGGATACAGTATAGGCATTCATCTTTCATGTTTTGTTCATTGTTTGGTTCTTGCAGATGGATGAAACGTTGTACCATTTCTGATCTCTTTTGATGGATATAGCAAAACTATTTAGAGAAGAACCTTATTCTGGGTAAATCTAATAGCTTTGCAGCCTTCTTTTTGTCTATAATCATATCAAAGGAAAGTGAGAGAGGGTATTGCCTGGTTCCCGTAAAATCCATCACACAACATAATAATGTTGCGTTGTCTGCTGATGTACTCTGGAGCTCTAAACAATGCCAGCTTATGTCACTGCTGATTTTGTCAATGAAGAAGTCTACAAGGAGACGGCAATGTATGACTAGTGCCCAAGATTTGTTATCTGATCAGAAGAATCAGAAGTAGCACACATTATCCTTCAGCCAGTACATTAATTGTAAAATATATTTTGGAAAAGTCATTATCAATGCAAGTTAGCTGCATCATCAAAGTATCCTCTTCAAATTCAGTCAACATCTAGGAAATCAGGATTCAGGAAGCAACTGTTATTTATTATCATTTCATTCTCATACTCTTGTCCAACAACTGACAAGGTCGAAAAATTTCTAGTATTTGTGGGAAAGAAATTATATGAAGGTTTTTTTAAAGTTAGAAAATCTGCAAGTAGAACACACAAATTTTGGGGGGAATTCAAAACAAGTGCCTCTTAATTTTTAACTAAAGGTTCTCAGGAGGCCAAAACCATAATTTATCTTGCTTTGGATCAACAAACATATGATCCGCTGCTCTAAAGATAAAAATTATGTCACATATGCTTATCTTCACAATCTTGTACTGTCCTATGTATATATCATAGAGCAGGGAGGTGCTACCCACGTTGATATAGCATGTGACCAGGAGGTCCAGGACTTAGTAACGCTTGCTCTGGAGCTTACTTCCCTTCCGGTGAGCTAAGCATTCACGGAGTACTTGGAAATTATCGACTGTTCTTCTCTTTACCCAACTGTGGAGTTAGTTATGTTGGCCCAAAACCAAAAAGAACTCAAATCGATCGGACCCTTCGGCGGAACGCACGGAAAAAAAACAATCGAAGCACTCACTTGACGGAATAAAGAAACACACTCGTGCTATCACGCTGGCTCTCTGGAAGCAAAGACTAGATAAAGATCTACTAGCAGATGCCGCAGGCACGTGAAGGTTTGGATGAAAACACACGCACGCTGCAAGAACCACACGCACGAAAGAACAACGAAGATCTTTTTGGTGCTGCCGAGAAAAACTCACGGCAATGTTTTGTTTTCTATTCTTTTCTTTTGCTTCAATCAAACTGATCTGATTATATGTTCTTTTAAAAACTACCTGATCAACTTGCTAGCCAAGCCGAAGCTAAACATAGAAAGCCTAACAAAAGAAACAAACTAATTTTGATCTGATGTTGATTGCATCAGATCCTAACGCTCTATTACTTAGCAAGTCTAGATTAATTTTTAACGATCTCCCCCCTAATCTAGACTTGCTTTACTCCGCATCTGAAAGGACGATCTTCTGACGCATCTTCAAATAGTTCTATCTTCCTCTTCTTAGCACGGGATTGACTACACGTACATGTCCTTGAAAGACACCCACACATCTTTGTCGATCTTCTCCTCAGTGAGACATAGTGATAGTCGCCAATACTATCTTCTCGTTGGTTTGTTGATGACACAGCATCGCACCACCATCGTTGATGAGGATCTAATAATCCTTATTTTGCTATTTATCTGTAATTGATATTATAGGTGAATATGATGTCACACGGCTATTAACCATATCCCTTATAGTTGTAAGGGAGAAAGCCAATCAGGTGGTCGTAAGTTCTTCTACGACCATCCTCATAGTCGTAAGTCTTTCTACGACTATCACGTAATCGTAAGTTCTCCTACGATTACCTCAGGTCGTAAGCTTTTTTACGACCAGTATCCAGTTGTAAGCTTTTCTACGACTACCCTCTGGTCGTAAGTTCTTATACGACCAGTTCTGTCATAACTTCTTCACAGTTAACTGGATCTACTCGCCTGTAGGCCCAATTAACTGTGAAATTTGAGCAGTCAATATACGCAGTTATTCTCTAGAATAACTGCATGTAACGCACTATTATCTCTGATTGGTAATTGTCACGCAATGTGGGGAGGTTACTACTCCGGTGATTACTACCATTATTACGGAATAATGAGGCGTCTCTTGACCCGGAACGACTACCTCTGCACACACTATAAAAAGACTTCAGTCAGAGAGAAATAGGGGGACTTTTTTAAGAGGCAATCGGTAATAGTATTAACGCAAGTCTTTTCACTGATTGTAACTAGGATACCCAATACAATACACACAGGAGTAGGGTTGTTATTCTCCCTAGAGAAGCCCTAACCTGTATAAAAATCTTCGTGTCTTTTCTGTCCGTGTGATCAATTATAGAGACCCCCCAATCAAACAATCTTTACGTAAGATTGATTCTAAAACACCGACAGTTGGTGTCGACCGTGGGGATCTTCTGGTAATTCCTTGTCAACAGTTCTTTCTTTTCTCTTTGATGCTTCCATGGCAGGAGAGTGGAACGAGGAGAACTGGTTCGACTTGGCCGATTACGCAGACGTCAACATGGATGTCGTATTCGACTACGAGCCAAGTATCGAATCATCTGATGGTATTGCCGCCTCTGGAGATCTTCTATCAGATCTCGGAGACCACATCACCGGTGGAGTTGAGGAGGGATCCTTATCCCCCACAACAATACGTCCAACTGAGGGACCAGCTTCCTCAAAGGGCAAGGGTCAACGCGACCACAAACAGGGTTGCCCTAAGATAGACTCACAACACAACGAGAGTTTTTCCTTCGAGTGTTCGAGTCCCCTAAGGCAGTACGACCTGGCGAGACAAGTTCTGAAAGCCATCATTCCAGAGCTTCATCGGCACCTGATGGTCCTTTCTCTGTGCATAATCCCGCAGAGGAGGGAATCAAACACACTTTTCCTACAAGTACGACCATCCCATCATAGGGCACACCTGCGGACGGAGACGATTATAACCTGGAGTTCCTCTTCTTGGAGGGGTTTACTCCAAGTCGCCAGATGATGTCTCTCGACTACTCCTCAAGCGAGGAAGCCTCGAGCGCAAGTGAAGGTCATCAACGGGAGGTTTTTATCATTCTCTCTGATAAGAATTATTCTTCTAGAGGCAGGATTGACGATGCTCCTCGACGGGCACACACTACGTCCCCTCGTGACAATGGCAAAGGCACCGTCGCTGGTGAACAAGGTGAACACCTTGATGAACGTGCAGGAAATCCTCAACATTCTCGCACTCCATTGAAACCAACTCAAGGATCTGATATGGGTGATCCTGAGACAACTCGACAGAGAAAAATAGTGGTTTAGAAAAATCTCCTTAGGCGTGCTTTTTATTAGTCAGAGGAAGCTCAGGAGCTCTAGCACATCAACGACTTGTTGGAAAGTCCATCTCCAGAGCTCGCTCGAGCACCAGACTACGATCTCTTCGCCGAAGAGATCACACGAAGGCTTTAGAACATGATGGCAAAACTCGAGTGCCCTCGTCGACATCAACCCAAAAGTCGTGGTAGTACGACTCCATCTTCCGCCAGCCGTTCGAACAACTCGTCGCATGGAGATCGACATGATTATCGATCACGTCACTCTCGTGACTTGAGGAAGGCTCTACGAATATTTGGGGATAAACAAGACCCTAGGAGAAGTGATCTTTCACCACTCCAGGGTCAAAATCTGCGGTAGCAAACGGAATACGAGGACTATTTTCCTCGTAAGACGGATGCCTACTATAGGTCTGACAAGGATCTAATAATCCTCATTTTACTATTTATTCGTAATTGTATATTATGGGTAAATATGACGTCACATAGTTACTAAGTATACCCCCTTACAGTTGTAAGGGAGAGGTCAATCAGGTGGTCGTAAGTCCTTCTACGACCACCCCCATAGTCGTAAGTATTTCTACGACTACCACGTAATCGTAAGTTCTCCTATGGTTACCTTCAGTCGTAAGTCTTTCTACGGCCAGTATCCAGTCGTAAGCTTTTCTACGACTACCCCCTGGTCGTAAGTCCATCTACGACCAGTCCTGCCACGACTTCTCCATAGATAACCAGATCCACTCGCCAGTAGGCCCTATTAACTGTGAGATCTGAGCAGTCAAGATACGTAGTTATTTCTGGAATAACTGCAGATAACCCATCATTATCTCTTATTGATAACCGTTAGGCAATGTGGGGAGGTTACTACTCCGGTGATTACTCTCATTATTACGGAATAATGAGGGCCTCCTGACCTGGAATGACAACCTCCCTCTTTGCATACTATAAATAGACATCTTTCAGAGATATTCGAGTGGACTTTTGAGAGACAATCAGTAGCAGTATTAGCGCAAGTCTTTCCATTGTTTGTAACCAGGATACCCAATACAATACACACAGGAGTAGGGTTGTTATTCTCGCTGGAGAAGGCCCGAACCTGTATAAAAATCCCCGTGTCTCTTTTGTCTGTGTGATCAATTGTGGAGACCCTCGGAATCAAATAATCTTTACGTAAGATCGGTTCTAAAACACCGACAGTTGGCGCCGACCGTGGGGATCTTATGGTAATTCCTTGTCAACAGTTCTTTCTTTTTCTCTTTGATGCTTCCATGGCAGGAGAGTGGAACGAGGAGAACTGGTTCGACTTGGCCGATTACGTAGACATCGACATGGAAGCTGGTTTCGATTACGAGCCGAGTATCGAATCATCCGATGGTATTGCCGCCTCTGGAGGTTTTCTATCAGATCTCGGAGACCACACCGTCGGCGGAGTTGAGGAGGGATCCTTAGCCCCCACAACAATACACCCCGATGAGGAACCAGCTTCCTCAGGAGGCAAGGGTCAACACGACTACAAACAGGGCTGCCCCAAGACAGACTCACAACACGACGATAGTTTTTCCTCCAAGTGTTCGAGTCCCCTAAAGGTAGTACGACTTGACGAGGCAAGTTCTGGAAGCTATCATTCCAGAGCTTCATCGGCACCTGATGGTCCTTTTTCTCCGGATAATTCTGCAGAGAAGAGGATCAAACACGCTTTCCTCCAAGTTCAACCATCCCATCGCAGGACACACCTGCAAACGAAAGTGGTAAGAAGAAGGATAAAAAGGTTAATAAATCTAAGAAAAAGGCGAAGAGACATAAGTCTCCAGCCACTGATTCTAAGGAGGTCCTAGCCGTAAGCGACAAAGAGCCACGTAACTCTAAACAAAATTCTGACCGAGGCAAAGGTAAATGCCCTGATCGGAAGAATGATAAACCTAGGTGGTGTACTTTTCACAAAAAAGAAGGGCATAACCTTCGCAATTGTCGAGTTTTTTTTACGAAAACTCGAAGACTATTACTTTGGCAAAGGGTCACTTTCTACTCTTTAATAGGTAGGTCAAACAAGTGGACGGAAGAAGTCGAATGACGAGGAGGAGATATCGTTTCAGGATCCGTAGCACACCATCAATCACATCTATGGAGGATCATCGACATATGAGTCAAGATGACAGCTTAAGGCTGTCGAGCGCGAGGTAAACACAATCGACTCTCCTCTTGTCAATAAGATACCGAAGTGGTCAGAAATCACCATCACTTTCGAGAAGGGTGACTGCTCGATCCCTTCGACTAGACCAGGTCGATTTCCAATAGTGGTCGAACCCACCATACACCAATTGTCGAGTAAACCGAGTATTGGTTGATGTTGGGAGCTTGTTAAACATACTGTTTACAAGTACCCTGGATGAGATGTAGGTTCTCAGGACAAATGTAAGGCAAGTACGATATTTTTTTCATAGAATCGTACCGGGGTCTTCGGCCAAACCAATTGGCCAAATTTCTCCTCCTTTAACGCTTGGTTCACCAAGTAATTTCAGGACAAAGAAGATCTCCTTTGATGTGGTCGATTTCAATACGACATATAACGCCATACTCGGACGACCAACTTTGGCAAAATTCTTAATAGCTACTCACTATGGGTATCAATGCCTTAAGATGTCAGGTCCCAATGGAGTAATCATATTTTATTGTGATAAGAAGATTACGCATTCCTGCTACCGTCGGTCCCTCGAGATGGTCGGACAGATACCAGCTCGAGACGAAAGTCAGCCTTCAACTAGTAATTCGAAGCCTAAAGCTGCACCAAAACTGAACGACCAAGTCAAGGAGGTTCCTCTGGACGCGGAGGAGCCCTCGAAGACTGTTCGCATCGAGGATTCTTCCGACCCCAAATAGGAAGACACCCTCGTCACTTTCCTCCGAGCAAACACAGATGTCTTCGCGTGGCAAACATCTAACATGCCCGGACTCCCCAGGGAAGTGGTCGAGCATAGGCTAGCCTTACGGCCTGATAAAGTACCCGTAAGTACCCGTAAAACAAAAGTTACGGAGATTTGCCCCTAATCGACGAGATGCTATTAGGTCAAAATTGGACAAGTTGCTCAAAGCAGGCTTCATAAGAGAAGTCAACCACCCAGAGTGGTTGGCCAACCCTGTAATAGTTAGTTAGTCAAACGGCAAATGGTGTATGTGCGTAGACTTCACTGATCTTAATAAAGCTTGTCCAAAAGATGATTTCCCTTTACCTCGTATAGATCAGTTGGTTGACTCTACTGTTGGTTGTGAAATGTTAAGTTTTCTAGATACATACTCTGGTTACCACCAGATCAATATGTGTCGAGAAGATGAAGAAAAGACCGCATTCATTACACCATTTGGAATATTTTGTTATGTCAAAATACCATTTGGTTTAAAGAATATGTTTGATGCAAACGACTTTTTCACCTCAACTAGGCCGAAATTTGAAAGCCTATGTTGATGATCTAGTCGTAAAAAGCAGCAAACGGCTTAATCATATCGCAGACCTACAAGAAACATTTGACAACCTCAGAAAACACCACCTGAAACTCAACCCTGAGAAGTGTGTGTTCGGAGTCTCTTCAGGAAAATTGCTTGGATTCTTAGTCTCTGCACGAGGAATCAAAGCAAATCCTGAAAAGATAAAGGCCTTCATGCAGATGCGCCCCCCACCACGAAAAAAGAAGTTCAGAAACTCACAGGGTGCATGGCGGCATTAAGTCGTTTCATCGCACACTTGGGAGAAAAAGAACTACATTTTTTCAAACTTCTAAAGAAGCACGAGGGTTTCGAGTGGTTAGAAGAGGCTAACACAGCCTTTGAGGATGTCAAGAGGTATCTTACGAGTGCTCCTGTCCTGGTTTCTCCAAAACCAGGAGAGACACTCTTAATTTATCTAGCTGTCACGCCACAGGCAGTGAGCGCAGTACTGGTCGTAGAACGTGAAAACATACAACGACCAGTTTACTACGTTAGCAAAGTTTTACACGAGCCTAAGGAGCGTTACCCTCAGGTTCAAAAATTTCTATATGCCCTCCTCATGTCTTCGAGGAAACTATGGCATTATTTTCAGGCGCACAAACTAGTTTTGCCGTCTGAGTTCCCCTTGGGAGAGATCCTCCAAAATAGAAAAACAGCGGGACGCATGGCAAAATGGTCAGTCGAACTTGGAGAGTTCGACATCCATTTCGTGTCCCGAATGGCCATTAAATCCTAGATCTTGGCAGACTTTGTCGCCGAATGGACAAATCCTTAATCTGTTCAGAATCCCAAGTACGATTCCCATGACCATTGAACGATTTACTTTGACGGGTCACTTATTATAAGTGGCTCGGAGGCTAGGGTGGTCCTAGAATCTCCTACCGGAGAGACTTTAAAGTACGTCATACAATTAAACTTTTATGCCACTAACAACGTGGCAGAGTACGAAGGTTTGCTAGCTGGCATACGAGCCGCGAAAGCGCTATCGATTCGCCGACTACTCGTGAGAGGATACTCTCAACTGATCATGAATCTAGTTGGAAAAAGAGTATTAGTGCTCTAATCCGACAATGTCTCGGTATTTATCGGAAGTCCGAAAGCTTGAAAAGCATTTCCTTGGTTTCAAGGTACAATTTATCCCTCGAAAGGATAATTTCCTAACATACCAACTTGCTCGTATAGCTTCTTCCCGATCCATAGTACCAAAAGGAGTTTTCTTGGAGCAACTCCAGAAGCCGTCCCTAGTCGAAGAACCAGAGACGCCTCCAAATGATACAGCCTCTCTAGAATACGAGGATACCTGGATGACCCCCATCTACGAGTATCTTCAGACGGGTTCCGTACCCGACAATGATCTCGAGGCAGATCGATTATCCCGAAAGGCTAAAATGTATACTTTGGTCGAAGGTGTCATCTATAAAAGAGGCACTGAAGGGGTGCTCATGCGATGCATTCCGCAGAGCGGAGGATTAAAACTCCGTCATAACATACACGGAGGCATCTGTGAAACTTATGCTTCTTACAGAACCCTGGTCGATAAGGCCTTTCGATAAGATTTTTTTTTGCCAACAACCCTTTACGATGCCAAGAAGTTGGTTAAAAAATGTATACAATGTCAGTTTCATAGCAGACAAATACACCAACCGGCTCAGGCGTTACATGCAATCCCTCTATCTTGGCCTTTTGCGACCTGGGGTCTCGATATCCTAGGACCATTACCCAGAGCTCCAGGTGGATTCGAATTCCTTTTTGTGGCTATTGATACGTTCACAAAATGGATAGAAGCCGAACCTGTGATTGGGATAATAACGGAAGCAGCAAAAAGGTTCATGACGAGATGCGTGATAACTCCATTTGGGGTACCTAGTCGAATAATCACAGATAATGGTGAGCAATTTTCGAGCGTAAAATTTTAAGAATTTTGCGACGAGTTGGGTACCAAGTTGTGTTACGCTTCCGTCGCCCACCCCCAAAGCATTGGGGCGGTCGAAAGAGTGAATGGCCAAATAATGCAGGGAATTAAAACTCGAGTCTTCGATCAGCTTGTCAAGCGCTCGGGGGCTTGGGTACAAGAATTACCCTCAGTATTATGGGCAATTCGTACGACTGCTAGTCGGGCTACAGGTGAAACACCTTTCTTTCTAGTTTTTGATACCGAAGCCATGCTTGCGCCAGAACTAAAGATCAGGTCAACACGAGTCAAAAAATTTTACGATGTCGCCCAAGAACAACTTCAAGTGAACGACATCAACCTACTCGAAGAGAAGAGAAAGCCGGCTCTAATCCGTTCAGCAGTCTACCAACAAGCCCTGCGCAGATACTACGATCGTAAGGTCCAACCTCACAGCCTTGCTGTAGGTGATTTGGTATTGAGGCTTATCCAATCCCAGTCTAATCGGAATAAACTCCCCCCCAAGTGGGAAGATCCTTACACTGTGGTCGAAGTTACGCGTCCAGATTCAGTACGACTAGCAATGGAGGATAGCCGCGTTCTCTCAAACTCCTGGAACATCGACTAGTTACGCAAATTTTATGTGTAACAAACCTCCACGACAATAAAGTATCAGATTCTTTCTATCTTTATTGTCTTTCTTTGAGTAGTGCTTCTATAAATTTTTCGACCATATTTTATACGCTCAATTTTTCTTTATACTGGTCGAAGAAAGGACACAATAACTAGTCAAAGTCTCTCGTCTCTACACATGGTCTTGCCCGCTAGAAGGAGGTTCCTAGTATAGTCTTGTTCCTAACTTCTGATGCCAATACAAAGGTTTTGCGCTCAGAAACATGGTTAAAAAGTTTTTAAGCAAACTCTTATCACCTTAATTAATTAATTTATTTTGAAAAATACTCTAAGAAGAGTGCACTTTTGGGATTTGTTCGACTGCTTTTGGTAAACTTGGTCGGTTTTAACTAGTCAAAGGAAGAAACACACCTAGTCAAAGTCTCTCCTCTCTGCATGTGGTCCTGCCCACTAGAAGGAACTTTCTAGCGTCGTCTCGTTTCCTACTTTTGCTACCAGGATAAACTTATCGAGTACATTAAAAAAGGTCGAACAAATTTTTAAAGGTGCTCTAGATGTTTAATTCACTCAAGTTGTCGTTCTTGATTTGATTAATCTGGTCGGAGATGGTAACATCACCTAGTCGAAGTCTTTCCTTTCTGCACGTGGTCCTGCCCACTAGAGGAAACTTTCTAGCGTCGATTCGTTTCTACTCTTTCGACTAGTGCAAGATAATCGAGATCGTAAACTATAAGTTGAACAAATCTCTCTGTTTTCAGAAACCCTTTTTTCACTATTTCCTTAGTTAGGATAAAGTTATAAATATGAATTCAATTCTTAGTCTTGGTTTCTTTTTCCGTTCATTATCTTACGAGTTACTAACTACTCTACGAGATGATTTGCAGGAAAAAGGAAGAAGGGAAGAATTACAGATATCTGATCTAATTATCTTTTCTATTTATTATCTTATGAGTTACTAACTACTCTATGAGATGATTTCCAGGAGAAAAGAAAGATAATATATTTATACATCAATAAAAGGCTTGTCTTTACAGGTTCCTATTACAGACTACTCTGATGAAGGAGATCCTATTTGCATCTCCTCCGCGACCTTCTCGCCAACCGACTGCATGCCCTCGATCAACCGTTCTGCTTCGGCTTTAGTGCTGTCGAAATCGGCTTCAACCGAATGAGGGTTAAGGTTGGGGTCACGGGCTTTAAGGTTTGCTAAGACATAGCTTACAGCTCCTTTAACCGCTTCCTTTATCGAGTCGGTCTGGTTGGTCTTTAGAGCGGTTACCAACTCTTGCAAGGTACCGACTTGCTCCCCAATGGCACTCGTGTGGGCGGCTATCGTGTCTTTACGAAGGGTAACTTTTTCAGCACGTAGCCCACCGAGTACATTGTTTAAAAGTGAGATGTCATCTTAAAGATTGACCTTCATTAACTTCATCTCCTCCTGAGTGCAAGTTGATGCCTCGTGGAGTTGTTTTATTTCAACTAATCGCCCTGAAAAGAGTAATGTTAGTTAGATAAAATGATTCTACGAGAAGAAAAAATAATTTAATAGCAGGTAAAAGATTACTTACCTGCTAATTGAGAATCTAATTTCTCAATTTCTTGATCTTTGTCCTTGGCAATGCGGGTGATTTCATGAACGACCAGGGACTTTTCTTTCACCTCGGTCTGAAGAGTTCCCACTTCGGCTTGAAGAGCCCTTGTCTCGACTTCTTTTTCTGAAAAAGAGCGAGAAGTTAGTAAGGTGAAGATCAAGATTACAGGCAGTCGTGACTTCAAGGACGTATTGTTTATTTTTTCCTGCAACTCTTGGGTCACAAAGTTGGCCTCCTGAAGCTTCTTCAGAAGGTTGGTTACTTCATCCCTTAACTTTTTCGTCTTGGCTTTTTCGTAGTCGAGCGAATCAGCTAGGGTCTTTTTGTCACTCTTGAACGTAAAAAAGTTAAGACTAGACATGAACACAGAGACAAGTAGTCGTAAGTATTTCTACGACTATCACATGATCGTAAGTTCTTCTACGACCACCACTGATCGTAAGTTTTTTTACGACCAGTGCCAAGTCGTAAGGTTTTCTACGATAATCCCCGCGAGTACTGTACGAGTAGTAAAAAAATAAATAAAAATAAAATGATTACGAGTATCAGTAACTCACCACCTTTCTGTTTGCTCGCAGAGTACTACCTTTTCTTGTCGTAGCTTAACAAGTTGTCGGTTGTACTCGCAAACTGTGACAATTTATTCCAAAGCTTTCTGCAAGAAAGAAGGACAAATGAGAAGCGAGGATAAAATCATACTTATAGGTATCGTCAGATACTTACATTCATGCTCATTCGAGTGAACATGGAGACTATCCTTGTTGGATCTTTCAGCCCATCCATCTCCTCGACACGTTTCCACCAAACCCTTTCGAGACGTTCGTCATCGAAACTTCCCCACAATTGGGAATGTTACTAGGATAAGGAACTCGGTCACGATATCTGTAGGTGAAAGATCCTATGATGGAAGCAGGGCCAAAGAAATCATAGCAGAAGTTAAAGTACTCATCTTCCTCTGATTCTGTGATGGTAGCACCGCCTTGAGGATCGAAAGGAATGTACTCTTCAACCTCCTTACTGGCATGATGGTCGGAGCTCTCATCACCACCTTCTCCTGATGTCTCCTTCATGGCCTCCCCTGTCTCCGCCTCCATCCCTACGACTACATCAGTAGTCGTAGCAGCTTCAGCATCGACAGCTCCTTCTACCACGGGAATAGTGGCTAGTACTTCAGCCACTACCGCTGTCGCTCCCTTATTTGCTAAAGAAGTAGCAGCGGGATTCTCAGTAGAAGCATCCATGGGGGCTGAAGGAGTTGGGCTAAAAACAGAGAGCAAGTTAACTCGTGAAAAACAAAGGGTAAATACCGTTCTTACACTTTTGTTTTTTACATACCTCTGCGTCTTGGATCTAACCAGGAACTTGGAAGTAACCTTCCCAAAGAAAGATTTCTTCGACGTCTTCTCGACTACTTTTGGTCGAGATTCAATCAGGGGATCAAGTGATGGAGACGGGGTTCCTGATCTTTTGATGAGATTGATAACTATCGATTTTGGTGGAGGTGACTCTCGCGGTCCGACTACAACCGTACGACGACGCTTGCGCCTTAGCAATCGTTGAACCAACTCCACGACGTTATTGACCGTGCTGGAAGCGCGATCAACCTAAACACGAGGTTCAATTCCTGCAAGCAATCGAAGAACTAACAAGAATAACATATAGACAATCTGATATTGCAAATAGAAATTGTAGTATAGATGGTATTGAAAAACAAATATGGGATCCCGAAGACTGTCTTGACAGGGGGTCGTCTGACACAACTGAAGAACAAAAGTTTGCACAATGGCTAAACCTAAACTCAATGAAATCCGAGTTCTAGCCAGGGGAACGGCGGCTCCTATATGGGAAGACGACCAGGGGTGGCGGCCAGGGAAGTGGACGCACGCCCCTAGGGTTACAAGGCCCATGGGCCGAAGAGGAGGTGGCGCAGCACCCTTTTTGACCTGGACAAAAAAACTGACGTGGATTGTTTTATTTATTGTGGTCGACTCGGTTGGAATTTGAAGCTGAGGTTGGATCCATTAGAAAGTAGACTTGATAGGCTTTCAATGAAGTCGAGGAACGCCCCAAATGGAGTCTGTATGAAGAAGTTACGACCGTTTGAACTTAGTATTGTAGCAGCAATTCGAACTCGAATCCAGAACGAGCGCAATTCGAACTCTTGCTTGGCTCAGACCCAAAGTGACGTGATGACCTCCATTATACCTCCTATGCTTATCCATGACTCCACATACCTCTCCTTGGTCCTTTCCCATGTTCCTAAGCACAATTAAATCACTTGCATTAGGTATCGATCTATTCTCAGTAATATATAAACCTATGAATGAATGCACTTGGTGATTAAGTTGGCGAGCACGAGCTCGAGTAATTGGTCCTTGTAACATTTGTTGTAGACCAGCTATGTGTGTAGGCGCGGTTGTATCCAACTTATGGATGTCCTCACCATCAGGGGTCACCGCTTCGAGACCCTCTTGACTCCCCGAGTGGCCGAGCTCTTTCTCGACCACTTCAAGAGCACTGCTCTTCTCGACCTCGGGCACTACTGGAGCAGCAGTTTCCTTCACAAAAGACATGAAGCTCTTCCAGTTCTTCTTTTCTCACTGCTTTATAAAGCCACGAGAAGCGAAAACTATGAAAGTCTTGTTGTCGTAATAGAAGGGTACCTTGGCCTTGGGGGTTTTATGCTTAAGGGCTACGGAAGATTCATCCGCCCTTGCCTTCGCCGCAGCAGCCATGTCTGCAGCGAATTGAGCGAAGGGAGCAGTACGAGTTGAACTCGCACTACCTTTGTCAGCGACTTTTACAAGTCGACGCCTTTTGGTTGGAGGAGCTTTTGCTTGCTCTGCTTGCGTCGTTGCCCTAATGACCACCAATGCAACCTCCGCGTCGTCTTGCGATCTTCCATACCTACTTTCTGTTAAGATCAGAAAAAGAGAACATTACAAAAGTGGTCGTAAACTTTT
This sequence comes from Ampelocalamus luodianensis, assembly GCA_036346255.1. Taxonomy (NCBI): domain Eukaryota; kingdom Viridiplantae; phylum Streptophyta; class Magnoliopsida; order Poales; family Poaceae; genus Ampelocalamus; species Ampelocalamus luodianensis. The sequence continues at coordinate 2,343,475 of CM070626.1, forward strand.
CTACGATCACTCACTGGTCGTAAGTTCTTCTACGACCAGCCCACAGTCGTAAGTTTCTTCTACGACGAATCCTCTAGTCGTAAGTTCATCTACGACTATTAAAGCCTAAGGACAAAGTCAATTCCCGATTACCTTTAGGCGCTCCACCTTTTCCTCTGCGGTCAAAACCGCAAGAATTTGAGGAGCAGCTACATTTGATGGACCTTTCTCACAGATAAGTCTGACGCGGCCGTCAATCTCCGCCTGTGAAAGATCTGTGCAAACGAACAACATAGTCAACGAACCGGATCAGGACTAACCAAGATAAGAGTCAAAGATGAAAATTTCACTTACTCTCCTGATAGTCCCTGGTCGGGTCTGTTGTCCGCGAATACCTCCACATGGGAGGAACTCATTTATTCAGGGGACTAATGCGGCGCGTGATGAAGTCCTTCACCACGTGCCATCCGGTAAGACCCCCCGCCTTCAAGTCTTTGATAGCTTGAACATAGGGGCGATCTGGTCAAAATCCCTGGGAGTCGAATCCTAGGACAAAAATTCTCTCAACAGCATTTCCAATAAACGAAAAGCTATCTTCCTTGGTGACCTCCCAGTAGAACCACTTCTTCTTCCACCTTGGCCACGAAGACCGGGTGAACATCTGAATGTACTCCTTTGACTTCCCATCATGGAGCTTCAGACCGCAACTCCCAGCAATTTTGACTTGTCGAGCCATCCCGTAATAATATTGAAAAAGCTCGAGGTCCGCTGGAATTCTCAGGTACGCCTCACACAAATACATGAATACGCTTAACATTGTGATGGAATTAGGACTAAGGTTCATTAATTCCACCCTAAAGTACTCGAGCACAAGTGTGAGAAAAGGGTGAGCAGGTAATCGAAGGTCGTACTCACAGTACGCCTGGAAGACAGAGATTTGCCCATTCTCCCCCGACGGCCAGTGTTGTCCAACTGCTGAAATCCACTTTACGAGTACCTTCTCGGAGATCTTCTCGGCAGCAACCAAAGCATTCATCTTCGTCGTATCCATCTCCGATTCAGCCCACTCAAAGACGATCCTGACCATTTTTTCTCACGAAAGGGAGATTTGGATCTGGAAAAACTTCAAGAAAGCACATAGTTTTTCCTAGCGGCAAAGGAGGCGAGAACTTGATGAACAGTCAAGGTGAAGTGGGGAAAGGTAAGAACCCTAAAGTCACCTCTGCGGTCAGTTTTATAACCGCACGCTTGAAATGAAACGCCGTAGAAACTCAACGGTTTCCACCGCTTCAGGAATTACTCTAATGGACAGATCCTTTTAAATCTGCCTGTTCGAGAAAACTTAGGCTCTTTTCACACCTCAAGCGAAATTACCTTCTTGACCAAGTATACTTTTGGTCAAAAGAAATACCACTCAGAAAGGTTTTACTTCCGATCATCGTACCGCGATTACTACATAGTCGTAAGATTTTCTACGACCACCTCGTAGTCGTGAGATTTTCAACAAACTTCCTCGACCAAGTATATTTCTTGTCAAGTGAAACGCGTGTTGAATAGTTTTTCCTTCAACCTTTACCCTACAACCACCTAGTGGTCGTAAGAACATTTATGACTCCTTTTTCAAGTAAGCTATTTTCACTTGAAGCCGAGGGGTTAGATGACAAGAATCTAATAATCCACATTTTGCTATTTATCTGTAATTACTATTATGGGTGAATATGACATCACACGGCTATTAAGCATATCCCTTATAGTTGTAAGGGAAAAAGCCAATCAGGTGGTCGTAAGTTTTTCTACGACCAATCTCATAGTCGTAAGTCTTTCTACGACTATCACGTAATCGTAAGTTCTCCTACGATTACCTCTGGTCATAAGCTTTTCTACGACTACTCCCTGGTCGTAAGTTCTTATACGACCAGTTCTGCCACGACTTCTTCACAGTTAACTGGATCCACTCGCCTGCAAGACCAATTTACTGTGAAATTTGAGCAGTCCATATACGCAATTATTCTCTGAAATAACTGCAGGTAACGCACCATTATCTCTGATTGTTAATTGTCAGGCAACGTGGGGAGGTTACTACTCCGGTGATTACTACCATTATTACGAAATAATGGGGCGCCTCTTGACCCGGAATGACTACCTCTGCACACACTATAAAAAGACTTCAGTCAGAGAGAAATGGGGGGGGGACTTTTTTGAGAGGCAATTAGTAGCAGTATTAGCGCAAGTCTTTCCACTGATTGTAACTAGGATACTCAATACAATACACACATGAATAGAGTTGTTATTCTCCCTAGAGAAGTCCCGAACCTGTATAAAAATCCCCGTATCTTTTCTGTCTGCGTGATCAATTATGGAGACCCCCGAATCAAACAATCTTTACGTAAGATCGGTTCTAAAACACCGACAATCGTCTTGTTGCAGCCTCACGCGCTGTCGTTGTCGTAGCGGCCTCGCACCGTCGGCCGTCGTTGCCGACATCACACCGGCGCTTTCTCACAGCGGCATCACACCGCCACTTCCACGAACACAGCCTCACACCATGGTTCATGGCCTTCACCGTGAGTATACCATCACAGCATCCTCTCGCTGCCACATCTTCGCCACCGGTGAAGCAACTTGCCGGTGACTCACCACTTTTCCTCCGCCCGTGACGCAGCTCGACGGTGACGGAGACTCGGTCCTTGACACACGATGCATAAACTTGCGCATGGGTGAGCATAGGGGTAATGTAGCAACACCACAGAACTCTCCTTCGTCGGTGCTCCTGGCGTCGTCCCGTCGACATTCACTTTGCTGCCTCCGCTATCCCGGTCATCACACACACCACGGCACACTTGAACACGGCACCGCAACTGCTTAGTGCCAACTCAACTCTTTCACCCGGAAGAAGTAGAACACACAAAAAAAAAAAAAATCTTTGGTGACACACACAACTTGCGTCGGGCTACCGCCAACTCGTCGGTCTTGAGCTTTCTGACGAGCCGCCTCGCCTCACGCACCTGAGTCGTCGCCACTCCTCACATGGAGCCTCATAGGTGCGCCACTGCTTGAGGATCTTTAAGCTTTAATACCAATTGTTATACCAAAACCAAAAAGAACTCAATCGATCGGACCCTTCGGCAGAACGCACGAAAAAAAAACGATCGAAGCACTCACGTGATGGAATAAAGAAACACACATGCTATCACGCTGACTCTCTGGAAGCAAAGACTAGATAAAGATCTACTAGCAGATGCAGCAGGCACGTGATGGTTTGGATGAAAACACACGCACTTGTACGCTGCAAGAACCACACGCACGAAAGAACAGCGAAGATCTTTTTGGTGCTGCCGAGAAAAACTCACGGCAACGTTTTTTCTCTTTTCTTTTGCTTTGATTAAACTAATTTGATTACATATTCTTTTAAAGACTATCTGATCAACTTGCTATCAAACCGAAACTAAACATAGAAAGCTAAACATGAAAAGTCTAACAAAGAAAACAAACTAATGTTGATCTGATGCTAATTGTATCAAATCTTAACACTCTATTACTTGACAAGTCTAGATTAATTTCCAACTAACTATACTAAGTGCATTCTGAGAATTGCATATTGCATATTTGTGTCTCCTCTGTAGATCCTTCTGCATTCCATTCTGCTGTAGAAGCTGGTGCGAAGATGGTCAGACTCTAACTTTGGATAAGAACTATGCAACAAAATTCAAAAGAACCGCACTTCATTTATTCTGCTAGCTTGATTCTTCCAAAAAAAATATTCTGCTAGCCAGTGGCCTTGACAAACTTTTCTCCGTGCAGATTGAGATTGGAAACTATGATTCTTTTTATGACACGGGCATTGAATTCTCTTCCGAGCAGGTAAATCACTCAACCTATTTCTATTTAAGATTCTCGATTATGCTAATCTTACAATAAAATCTGTTTACAGAATTTCATTGATTCCAATTCATGGAACTTCATTAATTCCCATTACAAAATCAGCTGATACTATCCATGGAACTTTGAATCCCATTGCAAAAATCACCTGATGTTGTTTGTGGAACTTCATTGATTGTCATTACAAAATCACCTGATACATACTAACATGTTCTTTCATACACAAGCACACACATTCAGTAAAAAAAGCAAGTACCTGATGCTATAATTCCAACTACACCCATTCGCAATTACAAGAATTAATCAATGCTTGTGGTTACTCTGATTCACAACTACAAACATCAGGCGCTGCTCGGAGACGGAGCGAGGTTGGCCCTGGACAGTGGCGATGGAGCGGCCTGGGGCAGCGGCATCGCGTAGGGGATAGAAGATGGCGACCCGCGGCGGCGCGTCCTGGGGGCGAGCACATGGCGCTGTCGTCGGATGGGACCAGATGGTGACCCGGGCCGATGTCGTCGTGGGAGCGAGCAGAGGGAGCCGTCGCCGAACTGGGACGGGCGGTCCCCAAATGGGGCGACACTGAAAATCTAGGGCGGCGGCGCCGGATGGGAGCGGGGCTGGAGATCGCCGGCGCGGTCACCGGGATATTAGGGATAGAGGAGCACAAAGGAGCCTCGATCCTAGTCACTGAACTTGCGATGGACGGTCCGGATCGGCCATGCCCTTACGTGCACGAAACAACTTTTGTCCATGAGATATGCCGCCCATTGTAACATATCCATGTGTTATCTAGATGCATTAACCAGAATACCTAAAATCTGAAATGAACATCAGGGACTCCATGGCCCAATGGATAAGGCGCTGGTCTACGGAACCAGAGATTCTGGGTTCGATCCCCAGTGGAGTCGTTTGTTGGACATTTTAACCCTCTTTTTTTTTACTGTTTTTTAAATCTCTGGTTCGATCCCCCACTGGAGTCGTTTAGTGGTCATTAACCCTTTCTTACTCTCATTTTTCACTGTCTCGACTGCTAGCTTCGTTACTCTTCCAGCAATTGTCACTCCTGCGACGACAGTAAACAGTGGTCCGGCCGTGCGTATCGAAGAACGAAGAACGGATGGTCATGTCACGCCGCCCCGCGCGCAGGCTCTCCGGCCGTTCAATCATAGGCACACCGCCGTTGCGGCAACTCACGAACTGCCTCTGAAAAGCACAGACTGCTTCTTTATCTGTTATTGAAAAGCACAAAATCGCACGCTCTGAAACTGAAATGCTATGTCCCTGCCGGCATTTGGAGCCACTACAACTCATAAAAATAGTGGTAATTTATAATAAGAAGAAATACTTAAATCACAAACGGAAAGCAACTTAAACTCAAATCGCAGCATTGACATTCCCTCATCCAAATTTGAGGGCACAGTTTAGTTTTATTTCTTTTCCAAACAGAAATGAACTTTCAAATCTCGCAAGTTTGTACGCTAGAACACTCTTTCACCAGCACCAAGCCACCAAATTATGCAAAGCTTATTCAAAAACCAATACATGATTATACACGCGAGTGCAAACATCTCTGCACCCAAAATGATGCGTAAATCATGTAAGCTTATCGGCTCTTATTGCCAGTCGCAATCTCCCAAGCTTGCAGTATATGATTCACGATTTCCTCCAAGCCGACTCCATGCTTCACCTGCACGAAGTACAAAATAAACAAGTGTAAATATGTAGCTATGTTTTTGCAATCAGCATGAGCTCATGAGAAAAGAAAGAATTAAACATGTGTGTGATTTAATCCTGATCCTGAGCAAATACAAAAGGCCCTCCTTCCCGCATGCGGAGCGCATCTCGCTCCATTACAGCCAGGCCAGGCCAGGTCTGTCTTATTTATCACCTGTGCTCAGAATAATGACGGAAATGGTAAATGTGGATGATTGATGTCATGGGCCGGGTACGTGAACAGCAACCACATGAACAGGAAGATGGTGCAGATAGAGTCCAGTTCGGTTAGGAGCAGCAAGTAGCAGTCGGTTGTAGATTAGGAAAAGGAGGAGTCCAGCAAGAGTTACGTTCAGCTTAGATTTCGAGTCCATTATGTGTCTTGGGTGTCAAGATAGTTGGTAGTATAAAAGAAAGTCCTATGTACTAGTTCGATTAAGGAAGAAAGGTGAATTATTCTAGTCTCCCTTTCAAGGTTCTATCACCTCAATCTATAGTCTAATCTCTTATCTCACAAAGCCGACGCTGCTCGGCCTTCTTTCCGGTGATGTTTACCCCGTTATGAACCAAGGTTCATAACATTTGGTATCAAAGCAGTCGATCTCTTCCCATAGCTTCTACTACCGTGGTTATGGTGATAGATCAAACCATTAGACCTACCGCCGAGTCGTTGTCTATGATAAAAACTAACGCCAACAAGATGGCCATAAGTACCAACGACAACGACAAGAAGATGGCAGCCATCTTCCTTGACATGCATGTCACTTTGGAGAAGAATAGAAGATGATCATGGCGACGACAGCGAAGCCTCCCACAGTGGCAGCGATGCTTTCTGCAGAGGTGGTGATGCCTTCCACGACGGCGGCAGAGCTACCTCCAGCAACCGCGGTAACTGCCGCACTTCCACGTCTTACCGTGACGCTACCGGAGCCCGCCGCGACCCTACCAAAGTACATCACGGCCACTGCGGCGCTGCCAGGGTTGCTGTCATGCCTGTTGCAATAACCGGTGAGTTTGCCGCAACCGCACATGGAGGCAATGATCTCCAAGGACTCATGTCGCCATCGCAACATGTCGTCAACATGGAGTCACCTAGGGTTTCAGCCATGACCACCCCATAACTTGAGGACGAGCTGTTACGAAAGGAGGGGAGTAGTTGTCATGGGCCAGGTGACTGTTTATGTATGAACAGTAACCATATGAACACGAAGATGGTGCAGATAGAGTCCAATTCGGTTAGGAGCAGCAAGTAGCAGTCGGATGTAGATTAGGAAAAGGAGGAGTCCAGCAAGAGTTACGTTCGGGCTTAGAGTTTGAGTCAATTATGTGTCTTGGGTGTCAAGTTAGTTAGTAGTATAAAAGAAGGTTCTTTGTACTAGTTCGATCAAGGAAGAAAGATGAATTAATCTAGTCTCTCTTTCAAAGTTCTATCATCCCAATCTATAGTCCAATCTCTCATCCCACAAAGCCGACTCTACCCGGCTTTCTTTCTGGTGGTGTTTACCCCGTTATGAACCAAGTTTCGTAACAATTGATGTACTGTTCTCTCTCTGAATCAATGAATTTTGACGGCAGTTCCCCTGCCGTCACGGCAAAAAAAAGAAATGGTAAATGCATCTCTAGCAGGTAAAAAATAACCAGTGTGGCGATACAAGTTTGCATCGTAATAGAATGGATTGACAAATGTAATAACACACCAACAGATCTGCCTGGGTTATCCCAGGGCCGCCTTTCCTTGGTATCTTGTCCTCAGCAGACATCAATGATGTAGATTATGTAATCTGCTAGTTCTCTGCTGAAGTTCGCAGCCAAGTTATCTGCACAAGAAATGAACAGATGGTTTTCTTTAGTGCTGATTCTGAAGTTACAGAAAAGAAAGCCAGAACTTGGGGGCACAAGGATATTATGAAGGAGGCACATTAATTCAGAAGCAGAGGGATGCTTGAGATATTCAGCTAACATAACGGCCAAAAAAACAGCTCCTACAGTGCTGATTCTGAAGTTACAGAAAAAATACAGTGCACGCTCCATATTCACTGTCTAATATAACGGCAAATTCAGATAACAAAATTTTCTAAACATTCTGCAGGAAACAGGATGCTGGCAGGACTGTAGGAGCGAGGGCATATCTAGTGCATCCTCTTCAAAACACGATGCAAATGGTTATGAAAATATTTTTTAATTTTTTTTTTGTTAGATACATCATGATGCTGGAAAAATTCAACCAAAAATACGACGTATATTAGGAGAAACGAAAAAGAAAAAATCAGTGAATAATATCTTTTTATTTTATTTTTGGATTCCATTTTCAGCAGGATTTGTTTTTTTTTCTTTCTCAATGTGTAGATTGAATTTAGATTTGAAAATTTTCTAGCATGATAAATTGATTTTGTGTCAACGTTGTCGAATTTTTTCAAATTTTTTTATTACCATTTACATCGTGTTTTGAAGAGAATGCACGTGGATGCACTAGATATTTTCCCCTGTAGGAGCTATTTCTTCCAAATCATACCTAGATGAATAGCAGGCTTACACAAATATACATGATAACAAAATAGCTAAGTGTTTCCTTTGTTGGGATTTAGTAAGGAAAATACCTCCTCCAGATTCACAGAGTAGTAAATCAGCTTTGTACAAGTTTGATAACTCCAGGACCTAGATTTATGCTGATGTCCTCATGAGGGCATCCTCCAGTTTCTACTGCGCGTATACGCTCTTCAGGAAGTGCTCTATGCTTGATCAAGAATTCTCCATCCTCTTTTGTGAATATATCATTTGTGACCTGAACAACAAAAGAACAAAGAAACAAAAATCCCAAGCATGTGATTTAAGCTTACTTGGCGGAGACTATTAGGTTCCTTAGGTTCCAATGTTTCAGAAAACATCACAAAAATGTCAAGTTCTTATCTTGCAATGTCAGCTCACTGTAAATCGTTGATTGAGACTGACAACCATGTTTTGCTTCAAATTGAATTATCATAAGGGAAAATTTTGTTAGTGTCACTCGAAAGGTGTGCAATATCGGTTCTACCCCCGCAAATTGAACTGTGTCATGTTTGCTACTCAAATTTTTCGTCCATTTCGTTTTTACCACTACCGTCAATGTATGTTAGTTTCACTGTTAAATTGTGTGCGTAAAGACTTATTTACCCCTCTGCCTCTTCATCCTCATCCTTAATTCCTTATCCTTATCCCTCACCTCTCCCTGCCTCTCTCCTCTCTCTCTTCACCTCCATAGCTCCTCTCCACCCGCCACCACGCCACTGCGTCGTCTCAGCCACGCCATACTCACCTGCCTCCGCCAGCACCCCCGTGCCTTCATCAGATCCCCCTCGTAGCCACCTCCTCGCCAGCCTCCGCTGACCATCTCGCCCGCCTTCACAGCTGCACAGTGCATCCGGAGCGAGCCAGCCGACGCAACCCCCTCTTACGACACCAGTACAAACTACTCGCGGCTGTAGGGTATCTCAGCGGTTAGAGCCTTTGACGTACTCGTACTAGCGCCCGTAGCCGCTCCGGACAAGGCCATAGGCCACACATGGGGTACGCCCCAAGATGGTCCACGAGTAGATATATCAGCTATGATCAGCTATGTCATGTAAATATTAATTTGTGTACAACTTACATTATATTAGTCTCATGTTTCGATACTATTTGTTCTTATTGTGTGTACAGGTAACTATGTGAGGGACTCAGCATTGCGACACCCCACACCACTCTAGTTCTAGCCTTTTCGACACAAAATGACCACACTCTCGTTCCCAAGTCATTATCTCTCTAAGATTTCGTTCGGTACTCTCAAATAAATTGGTTTAGCAAAGGGATAATTGCATTAGAAAATAACAATTCAATACTTTTGTTAATGTGCCGCAGAAGGGGGCTATTTTATTATTGCGGCGTCGAAGGGGGTTATTTTTCTTATTGCGTCGAATAGAGCTATTTTTGATATTGCGTCGCCCAAGGGGGCTATTTTGGTAATTGCACCGATGAAATCGTATTCCAAATATATTTGGCCACATTGAAACTCTTAAATTGTTTTCTACTTAATATTTTCTTATCTTTTCGAAAATTATCGGTTGCGCAGACACTTAAAGATATTACTAATATTATAAATACAAATGACAACAGAATTGTTTCAATGACGAGATGCTTCTGTCGCCATTTCAACCGATGACAGAAGCCAATTTGTATAATTATTTTGACTATTTTTTAATTATTTATTAAAATAATATTATTTAAAAGAGATTCTGATACCCCTCGTCGTCGTTGACGTTGGGATTCTAGAATATAATGCAGAGTTTGGGGTGCTCAGGAGGGGATAATTTGAGAGTGCTACGTGCCTACGATGAATCTTGCTGCAAGTTGCTACGGTGGAGTGCTACGACTCAAGTTTTAGAGGGGGGAAAAGCGCTAGGGAATCTCATTAGACTAAGCTAGTTGACAAAACTACCGCGAAACCACCATTTTAAGATTTGATGGAAACACACTATTTTTTTTTTAATGCCTAGCGTTTTAAAAAACACACACAAATTTAAGTAATGTCGGTCATATACAACGGTCGTGACATCCTGCCCCACTCGTCAGAGTAACAAGATCACGTCGATGCGGTTTGCTGACGTGGACGGATCTGCCATGGCGGATGGGCTTCCACAATCCTCACATCAAATGAAAGCGGGTCTGGTGGATGCGCATAAGACTTGGGCCAACATTCTGCACCGAAAACGGATCTCACAAAAGACCCGTGGGCCAGTGTTGCACCGGAAACGGATCGCAGATAAAACCCGCGATCCAAACGCGCACCGAAAGCGGATCTCGCATAAGACCTGGGGCCCAAAAGTTGGAACCGTTCATCCTGGAACGGGCGGCCCAGCCCGTCCAGGTTCTACGTCCCACATCCCTTACCTACGATTCGTGTTGTCCGGTCCCTTTTCATCCGTACAACGGTGGCTGGGCCACCGGTGATGGCCGCGTGGAGAGGAGCCACGTAGCGCGGGCCGTAACTCTGACGGGCTTGGCCCTTCGCGCAGAGGGATGGGCCGGCCAGCAGCGCGGAGTCGCGCGTTTTGGCTCGCGAACGGACGATGTGGGTGGCTCGCGGCCGCGGCCGGGGCCGGCGGGAGCGTGTGCCGGAGCAGCGAAGGCGACCCACCCGGTCACCACGCTCCGGGACTGAGAGGGACGAGTTACGGCGGTACGCGCCGACTGGGTCGTGGCTGTGAGGTTGAGAGGACGGCACGTAGCGCGCGCGTGCCGGGCTTGGTGGCACGAACGATTGCCATGTGCCCGTGCGCGCGGCGCGGCGTGCAGCTGGCGCCTGGCGGGATGCGTTCGTCCGGAAATCAGCCCGGACCACCACGCCATCCTATACGGCGATACGCACGGCCACGGCGCACTGCAAACAACCGCCCGCGCGCGTGCGCACCACTTGTTCCCACCACGTACGCCGCAACCGCCCTCGAGCTATCAACGGCTGGACTCTGGACTGTGATTGGAACGTACACACACAGCATTGCAATTTGCCGTGCCCTTCCCGTCTTGTTGAGTTCGGCGTTGCCCCCGGTCTCGGCCGGACGGTGGTCGCGGAGCAACGCGTGGGTCACGCACTGGTAAAATCGTATTTGCCACAGTACACTTTCAGAACGTGTGATTTATAGCAAGTAATGAGCAATCTAGTGTTAATCATGCGTCCCCCCCGGGGGAAACGCAGTGCATGTATCTATCTACTCTTGACAACCTGCCCGACTGGTAGCTTAGTTAAAAGACAATCCAAGATATGGCTGCCGCAAGACAAATTTATCAGAGGCTCACATAAACTGTACAAAATGTCAATTCTTCAAGACAGCCGCTCGGGTCAATGCATTCGGCAAGCATCACTTCACTTCATCCGCTTCAGCCTGCCCAAAGTTGGCAACTTGGCATTCTATTCCGTAAGATCACTACGGCACCATGGCCACTTCCTTGTGATCGTTAGCAGGGTAAGCGGGTTCCGTCTGCCCGTCGCCAAGGATGGCTTCTTGCTGCACCATGTAGTTCCATCTGTCCTGGAAGAGGTAGACCAACGCCATCGCCGAGACCTTGACGGTGAAGAGGACGGTCCACAGCCTCACGCTCTTCCCGGTCCTCTCATGGTACGTGTGGAGGCCGATGTAGATGTTGGCAATGCCCACGACGCAGATCGTGATGCCGAGAAGCCAGTGGATCAAGTACCACATGCTCCTTATCTTCACGCCTCTGAAGAAATTAGATAAGATGTTCAGGCATAAGCTTCACAAGAAACATGAGAAGATGCAGAACAAATTTGATGAAATTTAGACTCATGCTCCTCCACCTGTCTGGTCTCAAGAAGCTGACGAGTGGCTGGAGCCATATGAAGCCATAGAGTGCCAATCCTATTCTCTTGTGAGTGTTGTTGAAGGCGTTCTCGAAGTTACTTATTGACAGAACTGCCCCAGCAGTAGCAAGAATGACAGCAACAATCTGCTAGGTGCAGTTCAACACCTAATTTTTTTTTGCATACGCTGCTTTGTGAGAGCAATTAAAAAAAGAGAGTTCGACTCACATACCTGTGAAGCAACGTGGCAGTAGAAAAGAACCTTGATGCTTTTGGTGCTTTTAACATTGTTTGAGATTCTGATTAGTAGTACTCCTATCGGCATCAAGAAGCCAACTGAAGACCATAGCAGGAAGGCATGGAGCTTGAGTTGCAATGAGAGTTTGGGTGTGAGCTGAAAAAACAATTGAAGTGTTGCAATCAGCAATACAACTTCTACTATCAAATATTAAGATTATAGTGAAGATAAATAGAACCAGGGAATTCCCTGAAAATTACAGGAGAAGACATGAGGATTACCTCCAAAGGCTGAGCAGTCTTGTAGCTTTGATTTGAATTCTCCGAGCTACTATTTGAGGCGCCCTGGGTTGGGGTGAGAAGCAAAAGAATTATACAACGTGACAATACAGGAAGCAGTCTTTTTCCTCCAAACAGTAGCATTGATGCTTGTCAATTTAGTTTCCGCTCAGCAGAAACAAATACCAAGAAAAGGGCAAGCAGCTGAAATGAACCTCTTGCACAGCAAAAGAGCCAACTGAAACAAAATTGATGCGCCTATGCTAACAATGACAGAAGAGGAATAGGCAAGCTTTCTTGATCTCTCTCATTATCACCTCATCCTACTATCCAAGTCATTAATTTCTTTCAAGGTCTTCCTCACCTTATATACTGGCATTACTAAAAGAGAAAAGAACCTATCTGCACTAAAGAATGAACAAAAAGAACAGCAGAGACCAATGCCCGCTAATTCTCTGCGCAATGTGGCCGTGTTCCAGGATAATTTCTAGGCGAATGAAAGAATCTGCCAAGCAAATTAAGGAATAAGATTTAGTCGGTCTCGGCCTCTCGTGGCTGCTTAGCAATAATATAGTAGAGTGGACTTTTGTGCTGTTGGGGAATGGAATGGAATGGAATAAGAGAAGGGCGCTTTCGAGCACATTTGGCTTTGCTTTTACAGCTCTATGGTGTGATGATATAAAGGACGGCTTTTGTGGTGGTGCTGCAGGAAGCAACAAGATATTGTTTGCTGCTCTCTCACCATCCAGGGAAAAATTGCAAAAGCAAGTCTGAAAGTTGGGTGTTCAACTGTTCGAGTTTGTAGGCAAGGTGTCTAGGTCCAATGGCCAGCAAACCTTCTAGACCAGCACAAATACACAGCAAAGTTATCTGCTTTGGGTCATGGCATTGCCTTTTCTTTTGAGGTACGGTCATGAGTCATGACGTTGCTTCATAACTCCATTCATACACATGTCTACAGCAACTAGACAAAAAATGTGTAGCTCTGTATGAATGAAATGAAGCCTGAACTTCTGATAAAAAGGTCCCTAAGGCTCATAATTCTGTTCATTTTCATTGTTACTGATTTACTGCTGCTTTTTTAACAGGATCTCATACATTGCTATTTCATCCACAGAATGACGGCGCCAAGGTTATTGCAGGATTTTATCAGCACCAACTAAAGATTAAATTGCAGTTACAGTATTGTCGCACCTAAGCCTGCTCATTTAAACAAAAACAATAAGACAAGTTGATACGAATGAAGTGCGTTCAAGCTCAGATCATTTGCAGCCACAGGTGGCACATTTGCTTTCAATTAGTACCCCTACCCCGCTATGTCGTCATAACGAAAACCTGGGATCCAAATCTGCGTAGTGGAGCAGTTCAGATTGCTTAAACAGCGGGCTAATGTAAACACCATCACCGCAACCCTTGACGGGAGCTAGTGAGTTTTAGGTCCAGTGTGTGTCCTCCTGGTCTCCCACCAACTCCATTTTCTGCATGTTTGATGCTAACTCTCTATTACATGCATGGCAATGTGCAAGATGCCTCCTATATGTCTGGTCAAGAGTAGCCATCACTTTAGCTCTTGTGATTTTCCATGAAAAAGAAGATGAGAGGCAAAAGGGGTGAAAAGGTTGAACAAGTTGGGGGAATGCAGTAGGGCGTGCCTATATGTCTTCTCATAGCAACAGGGCACGCCTTGCAGAGCTAGAGCCAGCGCAAATGCGATAGCGTTCGCCAGCAGATTGGGATGGCCAAAGAACCGGTCGGCCAGTTGGATGTGGCGAAGGAAAATCGTCCACTTTCACCTTGGGAGTGATGGTTTAGAATGGCGCTCAAGAGGAAGCTTTTAGGCTTGTGTTCTTTTGAACGAACAATTGCGCGTCAAAGGTCGCAAATCAGGTGGTTACGTGAAGGGGACGCAAACACTCGCTTCTTCCATCTGCATGCAAATCAGAGTAGGCGTCGTAATTTTATCTTAAGTTTAAAGTCATTGATTCTTGGGTGCACTCTCAGGCAGGGTTAGAGGAGGCCTTTTATGATTATTTTGTTAATATCATTGGGAAACCGATCAAGTAGGTGCATTATTTGGACTTGAACTACCTTGACATGATTTCCCACGATTTAAGGGCTTTAGATTCCGATTTCACCGAGGCTGAGGTTTGGGAAGTGATTAAGTGCATACCCTCAGAGAAGGCATCGGGCTCTGATGGCTTCTCAGGTCTGTTCTATCAATGCTGTTGGCCGATCATCAAGCCTGACTTAATGGCGGCATTCAATGTCGTTGGTCGCCTAGCAGGAAAGAGCTTCCTCATGCTCAACAAAGCTTTGTTAACTCTTTTGCCCAAGAAACAGGCACCACAGGTAGCGTAAGATTACCGGCCTATAAGCCTCCTTCACAGTTTTGCCAAGATATTCTCTAAAGTCCTTGCTCGAAGGCCAACTCCGGAACTACCAAAGTTAGTGGCTCCCGACCAGTCTGCTTTTACCAAAGCTCATTCTATTCAAAATAATTTCTTCTTAGTCGGACATTCAACCCGCATGCTTCATCATAATAAACAATCGGCCTTTCTTTTCAAACTAGACATTGCTCAAGCTTTCGATTCAATGTCTTGGCCTTTTCTATTGAAAATTCTTCAACACAAAGGTTTTGGCCCGAGGTGGTGTTCTTGGCTAAGCATTATGTTTTTGTCATCCTCCACCAAAATTATGGTCAATGGATAGCCAGTGAGGCTGGTTTGTCATGGTCGTAATTTGTGTCAAGGAGATCCGTTATCTCCGATGTTGTTCATCATTGCGATGGATGCGCTCAACAGCTTGATCCTCACTGCAAAAAAAGAGGCTTTGCTTCATCCGATTGGAGGGCGTCGAGGTCTTCCTCATCGTCTCTCTCTGTATGCGGATGATTCGGTCGTGTTCTTAACCCCAGTGATTGAAGATCTTTTAGTCATCATGGAAATTCTCCAACTCTTTGGTGAGGCTTCTGGTTTGCGTACCAACATGAATAAGAGCTCTTTTTCTCCAATCAGATACAATGATCAGCAGACCCAGCTCATTACCGATAGTTTGCACTGCAACATCGCTTCTTTCTCGTGTAAATACCCTGGCTTGCCTCTATCTTTACGGAAGCCGTCTTGATCGGATTTTCAACCTCTCGTGGATAAGGTTGCTAACCGCCTGCAAGCATGGCAGGTCGGATTGCTCTCTCAAGGGGGGGCGCTTGATTTTGGTTAAGGCAATGTTGTTTGCCATGACAGTCTATAATTTCATGGCCCTTGATTCTCCGCGATCAGTAGTAAAAGAAATTGATAAAAAAAAAACGTTGAGCATTTCTTTGGAAAGGATCGCAAACTATCTCAGGAGACAATTGCTTGGTGGCTTGGTCGTCAATTTGTCGCCCCTACAGCTGGGAGGCCTCGGTGTGCATAACTTGATTGTGCTAGGGCAGGCCATAAGCATCCGTTGGCAATGGTTGCAGAGAACTTAGGATGCACGTCCATGGGGGCGGTTGCAATCCCAGACTAGCCGAGAGGAGCATGACATGTTCTAGGCTTCCATTATGGTCAGAGTAGGCAATGGAGAGAACACGCTGTTTTGGGAGGACCGTTGGCTGAACGATTACTCAATTCAAGGCTTCGCACCGCCCATCGTCCAGATGGTCATTCCTTCGATCCGGAGGAAAAGAACAGTGGCTCAAGCCCTTACCAATGATGATTGAATTTTAGACATCCAGGGGCAGCTAGGCGCCGAAGCTGTTGATGAGGTTCTGCGGCTTGGGATTAGGTTGCAACAAATTTGGCTATCTCAGGATGAGGTCAATTCAGCAAGTTGGCGTTGGGAACCCTCGGGTCACTACTCTGCTAAGTTAGCATACTGGGCTTTCTTCACACGATCGATAAGGTTTCCATGTGCTGAGGCCATATGGAAACCTCGAGCGCCTCTAAAATGCAAAGTCTTCATGTGGTTGGTTATTCGGCGGCGGTGTTGGACAGTCGATCGCCTAAGGCATCGCAGACTGCAAAACCAAGGAGTTTGCGTTTTTTGTAGGCTCCAGGAAGAGTCCATAGACCATCTTCTGGTGGGTTACATGGTCACTGCGCAAGTTTGGGCTTGCTTCATAGTTCAGACTGGCTTCCTGTGCCCAGTTCCTAGCAGCCAGCCCACCCTTCAAGACCATTGGTTGGCTGCTCGGAATTCCCAGCCGAAGAGCCGAAGAAAGCAAATAGATGAGTGTATTATTCTCGTCTTTTGATGTTTTGGAAGGAGCACAATCAAAAGATCTTCAACAACATCGTTAATTCTAGTGATCAGATTCTCTATCTTACTCTCCAAGAGCATCAGCTTTGGAGCTTGGTAGCTGCGCATCATCGGGAGGCGGCCTCGAAGGAGTAGATGTTTTGTCGGTTGCTTTTGCTGTTCACCGTATTTTTTTTTTTTTCGTACGTTGTTTTCGTTTTCGTTGTTTGTTTGCTTGTCATTTCACCTTTCGTTGGGCTGTCCAGCGGGTTTTAGCCGAAACCTCACTTGGATAGCCTGTATCTCCTTGTGTTTGTGTTTTTCGTATCCTTTCTTCTAATGGAATGATGTGCAGTCCTTGAAAAAAAAAGTTGGGGGATTTGCATGGCGTAGGAGGTGTCAAAGCTTGTAGTAGATGCTAATGCGAGGATCTGTTAAGTAGTCCCTGTCAATCACAGACATAGATGGTCCTGCTTTGGTCAAGAGAATTTGCTGTACAAGCGGAAAGTGACGAGCTTAGCATAATCACTATCTTATCGTATTCTTCTTGCTCGTTTGCTATCGACTCCTGTAGGCTATAGCTTCGAGGTTTCTCCTTGTAGAATTTATATATACCTGTGCCTTAGCTGCTGTGATATGCCGCGTACGTGCGTTTCTTGATGAGGAAATCGAATCCATGTATAGGCAAATGATGGGCTCAGAGATAACCGAAGCACTGAAACTGGATGAGCAATTAGCAAACGCTGTCTCTTACAATGACCAACCGACCAGCTCAGCCTTCTTTTCAGTCTTTTCTCCTAAGAAGCAATCATTTCTCTCAAAGCGGACTGCGAAGAATCCAGCAAGGGACACCGACGGCGAGATCGTGCTGCAATATCTATACTCAGTTGCTCACATGCAAGGCCAATCACTGCGCGGTTCATTTCATAGAGAGAAGGAAACACACAGAAAAGACATCCATATGAGTTCCATTGTGATATGCAAGCGCACTCATTAGGTCATGGGGCCGGCACCCACACTGAGTCCACACGAATCAAGCGAGCAAAAAAGTGTAACTTGGGCAGCCTTTCATTCTCCATGGCTCGTGCCACTATTATCTGCTTCCCCTCTTTTGAGTGGTGGTGAAATCTGCTACCATTTCTGATTTCTCCATGGACCATCAGTAGACCGGCGAAGTTGACATGTCAGTATGTCACTGATCAAACCTTCGAGACATGATGGCTGATCATTTCACTGCAGGAACACCACGCCTGTCTCCTCCTTTTCGGGTGCAAAATATCACGAGCTTTGATGAGTTACGGCCTACAAGACGCTCTGATCCTGCCTTGCATTTTGCAGCAGTTCTTTGAACCATTGTGTCGAAGTATAACATGGAAACACCTTGACTGAAGCGTATCATCTTTCTACACTGCCTCTTCACCTGCTAACTACGTAATATAGTACTATCTTAATTAGTCTGCAAGTTAGTTACCGGGCCATGAAAAACGCAGTCATCTGAAGCATAATCATGGCCGCGATCTCCTTTCCAACAATCACCATTCGCTAATTATCAGATCACAAAAGCAATTAAAGCAATGGACTGATTGGTCCCGCTTGGGAATAATTTAGAAGCAGCCAAAGCCAACGATGTATCACTCGGATCTGCTTTTGCAAGCAACCTGAAACCAAACAATGTACGTACAAGTGCCTCGTGATTAGCCGTTGATAGGATTCGCTTTCCGGTGGTTAGGTTTTGTGTTGCCATGACGTTGCTAGCGGCTAGCTAATGCGCCGTGCAGAGGCATGCAAATCTGCCGCTGATGTCGCACTGATGGACGCAAGCTTTTTTCTCGTCCGAGTGCGTGCAGCCCCGCATTTCAGCAGCAGCTCGACGTGCTGCTCAGACGCAAGAAGCGGCATCAAACCTGCATACCCAACGCAGCTGAATCATGGTGGCTGGGAAGAACAGGTGCGTTGTACCATTCAGAACAGCAACACTGAATCACACTAGAAACAAACGGTCATCTTCCCAGCCAACTTGTGTCAGAAGAACCGGACAGATTGCACAGTGTGTGCCAACAAGAAAAACAGAGCGTAGTAACAAAGAAGTCTGCTGATTACTAATAAGAGGAAAGTTGAGGGTTTGCAAAGCATCATTTAGAGTGGTAACTGAAAACATCAAAATGCTTAATCCGCAGTACATCAAAACTTCCACAGGCAAAATCTTGACTCTTGTGCGCTGAAACACAAAACATGGGTAGCGTCGCAAAGCCCTATCACGCGAACAAGTTCCAGCACGATCACATGAACAAGTTCGGCCTCGACGCCTTGAAGGTGGTCTTCAGCTTCCTGGTGGGTGGCCTGACCTTCCGGTACACGAGCGGGAACTTGATCTTTGAGTTGTGGAATTGCTTGGTGTTGTCCCTTTTGCAGAGCTTGAAGTGAACTGTGGCGGTCTTGATGATCTGAATGCAGGGGAACCTCACACGGTGACGAGAGGCCATCTCAGTGTACATCTGCTCCACAGCACCATTCAGAGTAGTGTCACGGTATTCCTTGTACATGTTGTGGTAACCTGTTCTGCTCTGGTAACGCAGCCAGATGCCATAGTTCTTGATCGTGGTAGGGTTACGCTCGAATATCTGAGAGATATTCAACTTAATTAGAAGCAGGCAGGACAATGAAATAACAGCCACATACTGAAAAAGTCAGCACTAGAAGGGAAAAATAACACATAACATGGAGACATCACACAGTACAGTAGTACACCCTTTTAACCACTCAATTCCAAGTTTTCCCTAGACCACACAACTTTGCTTTGAATCTAAAGTGACCAACATTGGGGCGACAAGCTATCACATTGATTAATAGGTATGCTGCTAGCTCTTTATGGATAGAACTACCATGACCTGGTCAAAATGCAGCTAAGCAGAACCACTAAAGAACTACAGAATGAGCTAAATAAATAATTTAGGACCAGTCAACAGCCAATAATTAGAAGAGAAAAATTGAAAAAAAAAATGGTACATTGCTCATTGCCTTTTATGATGCTGGATTAGCACATGTCATTACAAGTCTGAACAACAGGAGTTATGTAAGGGTCATAATAGGGCAACCTAGGTTGCACCAGCATGACTGAAAGGTGTTAAAGTCTGACACTGAAGTAGCTCCAACAAGATTTTGACATGCATTAGCAAAATGACAGTTATAACAAATTTCAAGGCTTTGCTATGTCAATGCGATGTCAGGTAAATTTTTCCCCCGCGACATGACTTTGACTGTTTGACAATTCAATACACTACTAAGCATGAAGGACTTAGCTGAAACTTAACTGAAACTTAAGTTATGTGTATGGTTAACAACATAGTCTGAATTCATAGAAAGTAAAACTTAGCCTTAAGGGTATGGTACATAACATAATTTGAATTTATACAAAGTAACAATGCTGGATACAAATAATAATTTCAAAGTTTCAAGCCTTACATTTTTCACAAGTAAAACCAAACACTATAAATCATTATGTTACACTAAAACCTGCCGAATTACATGTATACAATTTTTTGCTTCAAATGCATACATCCATGTCATCATGTAGGTATTCTTGGCTTGAACAAGTAAATGATGTTTCCAAGTTTCTTTTACAAGGTTATATTCCATTCAATCTGATTTTGAGATTTTCCCGGTTCTTTTGAATTGATGTTGCACCATAAATAGAACAGCGTCCATAGCTAAAGCAATCCAGGAGGGGAGCAGACCTTAGCTCCGCAAAATCCACAAATTCCAGGAAATCATAGGAAGTAAAGTAATCCATGTATACAAATGGAGCTAAGACCAACATCCATGATCTGCTATATATCGAACTAAGCCACACATCCACTGATACACCATTGATCTATCGCATTTGGTCGAGTCAATAGTCAAGACACACCATTTCCTATTCAGCCGGGAAAACCCATCATCTTCACTACAAATAACATCAGCATGGCAGCACACTAACAGCTGTGATCTACAGCAATATTATGGCATTTGGTCCGCACCACCAACCCAGAAAGTAAAGTTGCATTCCTTATGAGATAAGTGGCAAACTAGTGGTACCTCGTTGATGGCGAGCATCTGGCCATTGCTCTTCTTTACCTTCTTCAGCTTCCTCAGGAAGTACCTGCGCGCAAGCAAACACACGCACACAAACGCACGTAAGCCACACGACATCATCAATAATCACACACCAAACAATACGAAAAGAATCATGGCTTTGACATGGGAGATTGGGATACTGACCAGAACTTGGACTTGGCGCGGACCTCGTTGGTGGCCCAGAGCTTCATGCGGTAGATCTTGGGGTGCTCATCGCCGGGGGTTGGCAGCGCGCGACCCACCACCTGGTATTGGTGGAACTGCGCACTCGAAACAATTCGCACACACAGAAACGCATAGATCAGCCACAATGGTAAACAAAGGCGCGGTGGATCGAGAGAACGCTAGGGCGACAGCGGCGTGGGAGAGAGAAGCTTACCCTGTAGGCGACCATTTCGGCGAGCTCTCGAGACCGGAGGCGGAGGAGACCTAAACCTAAGGAGGAAATGGCGGCCGGCGAGGGCGGAGGAGGAGGCGAAGGGAATATTTATGTGTGGGGGCGAGAAACCCTAATGGGCCGTGATCTATGGGCTATCTACTCGAATCGTTGGCACGTGTTGGGCCGGGTCCAGTTGGGCCTTTTTCTCTCTGGTAAAAATTCGGATTTCTTTTGTTATTGTAGGCCGAAAAAATCATCAAACAAAATTACAAAGAAAGGAGAAGTCGTCAGGAAACACCCCGAAAAAAATATATAAGAAGACGAAATTCACAGAATTTTTAATCTCCATCTGCATGTCGACACGTCGGGAGCACCAGCACCGGATGATGGACGGACGACGTCGCACGCACGGTGAGTCTGCGGTCAATGCCCATACGGACCAGAATCGAACAATCCTCTGCCCTGATTTCTCCTCTTTTTGCAGCTTGTGCGCGTCGTGTAAAACTGGAATCCGACACGAAGTCATGCTATGCCCTCTTCGTTTTCGTTTCCTCCGTTTCGCGAGGCCTGTCCACTTTGGTACCACCTCCATAACAAAAGAGGGGAAAAAAAACGAGACGGCAGCATCGATCCCTGCAGCAAACGCCAGTTCACGCTTCGCGAACGGTGTCCAATCCAGGCGCGGTCTCGAATGCCATGGCGTCCGCGAATTCCAATGCTCCAGTTAGTCTCCTGACAATCTTTTCTATGTTTTGCTGCTGCCTTGATTTTGCTACTATTACTTGCTATTATCCATCTGAACGAAGCAAAACCTTGCAAGTAGCAAGGAGAAAATCTGCAGCCAGTCAAACTGCGGGAGGACGGGCTGAGCAATCTGGAATTTTTTTAAAAAAATAATCTTTTTTTTTATTCTGAAATACAGTAATATACCTTCATTTTTTCATTTTACATAAATAATTCTATGTCGCTTCACAGTTAGGTGACTCGGACAAGTCGCCTAACAGTCACTTTTGCAGACCAAGATGGCAACACACTGTCACTTTTTAGATGAAAAAGACCGCACCTGGTCGCGCCACGCACTGCCACTGTTGCAAATCGAGATGACAACACACTTCGATGCAACTTTTTCACACCGAAAAGACCACATTCCACCACGCCCCCCTTTTCAGACCGAAAATGTCACACTCTGCATCACTACCTTTTCAGACCAAAAAAGAACACACCATGACACGCCACAAACTGTCACTTTTGCAGACCGAGATGATAACACACTACAACACTACCTTTTCAGACCAAAATACCACACTCCGTCATGCCACCTTTTCAGACCGAAAAGACCAATTATAAAAGGAGTGAGAAGAGAACTGGAGGAGAAGAAAGCTGGAGGAGAATACTACACCGCCACACCTAACACTTCACCAAAGCTTGCTTCACACAACTGAGAGGAAGGAGATGTCGGACTAATCGACGAACTTCTACGCGAAGATGCTGAGAAAGCGCAAGTGGCTTGCCAAAAGGACTAAACTGTACCTAGATTGTTCTATGAAGAATGCGTCAGTACCACCGAAGTTCCCATGCTCGTAATGTGTGTGCAAAGAACTGGCTAAAATCATCTAGTCCACACACCCCGCGATGGTCGCCCAAGCGTACTACACGTGCGGGAGCATCCTTGTAAACGAATCTTGCATAGACATATATTTTTCACATCTTACATTCCATTCCACAAATCCATAACTACATCTGCGCATAATGGCAACCGGAGATGCGATGCAACTTTTTCCAATGGATTGACAGCCCAGGCATGTACGATAAAGCGTTCATCGAGCAGAAGTACATGTTGAACTATATGATGTGAGTCGAGGCCTGCAAATACTGAAAACATTACGTGCCCGATCCTATTGAAAAAGCACCGGATGAGCCTAGAAAAGCAGGGTGATGGTGTAGTACCCCTGAATAGGAAGCTAGGTACGACCGGGCCGAGCGCGCAGCGCACAAGGGCAAGGCTCCTGCTAGTGAGACCGACGGCCATCCTAGCGCTCCCCGTCACTTGGACGTAGTCCGAATCGAAGAGGTAAGTTATATACAGTTTGCATCCTGATTATTAATTTGGTCATACGTTATGCTATCCTAACATCATTCAATCGTCTAGCTCATCTCACAGAACATGGCTGACTTCGAGACTGGTCATCACCTCGGACAGTCCATAAACAAGGGGGATTGACCGATGGACCACTAGGATCGATCGATTTCACTCCAATCAACCTTTTTTTTTTAATTTCAAAAAGGCGCATATGTATCGTATGTGTATTTCAGTTTGTTGATTCATGCATGTTGGCGTTTCTAATGTACGTAATCAAACCCAGCGCATCATATATTTGACAATTAAATTATAAAATCTTTCAAACTTAAATCTATTTTTCCAAATATTTTGACTATTAAATATTACGTAATCTTTTCCCGAAGAAATCGGTTCCACGAATAATACAATTTGGACAACAACGCGTATTGCAACCCTAAACCCAAATATATTATTTTTATTTCGCTCCGAATGGAGCTATTTGTGTTATTGCACCGTCGAACTCGCGTTCCAAATTGCGCCACCGATCTCACATTCTTTACTTCATATTTCGTTATCTTCTCCAATTTCAGATTCCGAACTACGTGGACACTTCAAGGTATTACTAAAAAACTACGTAAAATACATTAAATCTTTAGATTGAATTCTCTACATATAAATAAATAAATAAATATAGGACTCTGTCGCTATTCCAGATAGGGATACTGTCACCAATTGGAATAACGATAGGAAAAATTTTCTATTCCAATGGCGATAATAGCCTATTTTTTTTGTAATTATCTATTAAATTAATATTATTTAAAGAAAATTAGGAGACAGACTCGGCGAGCGAGTCATTTGGAGAAGAAGAGGTCGCGGGTTAGGCTTGTGCGTGTAAGGCCCAATAGGATGTTGAGTCGCTGAACAATCAGTGGTTGGATAAGCCCATGAATGTTTTTTTTGTTTGGGACACCCAAAAAGTGAGAGAAAGAAAAGAGCCTAACGAGCTTTACAACAGTGTGATGCGAAACGAGCACCCACTAACTAAAAACAAGCGACAATTTTTTTAAAAACCCATGAACATAGCTTTGTGTTCATGGGCCGGTTCAGCCGATTTAGTTGAGTTCAGGAATAAGGTGTTCTCGGCTAAAAAAGAGTTCTTGGTTGCTTCCTGTATGCATCAGATTCAGATCCATCGAGGCCTAGTCACGCATTACCTTTTTTGTGTGGAAATGGTGATTGATTGACTGACCTTCATGCGTGAGACAAGCTCACAGTCACAGGATGCAAAGAGGTGATTCGGTTAGGCTGGGTGGAAGCTCAAAATTAGTGCATAAGCTAGGTTCGCATTTTAGGCGTTTTTAGTACAGATGGCAGGGGTTAACGATTATTAAGGTAGAATAAGGATTATTTTGTACTTATGCTTAAAAAAAGGGTTATTTTATAGCTCTACAATTTTTACATAGCTTATCCAGACTCAGTCGGCAACCAAATCGATCACCCCTCAAATGCACGATTATCAGTGGAGGTTTTGTTTAATTCCAAGCTGCAGGCAAGGCTTGTGCGTCATGCATGCGTCCAGAGACAAAAATCACAAACATTCTATTACAACCTCCCCATTTCCCCAAGCTATCTGCCTGCCCTCTGTGAACGTGCAATGGCCAAGTCCAGGATGCCTATCACGGTCAGTTCCTGCACCCGGAAGCATCTTATCACTTATGACATTTCCTGCTCCAACGTACGAGCAATGCAACAATGGCATACGCGATTTCCTCCAGAAAGTCCGGGCTTCAAGTACACTGCTTCCAACTTCAATAAAGTGCACCCAACTCGAGATTAAAGCTAATGAACTGCAAAAGCCTAACTTCCAAATCAAGCAGAGACATCAGAAGCAACTTGTGTATCCCTGAAGAAAAAAAAAAGTTTTGCTTGAGTGATTTTGTCAGCTCGGTTGACTTGTCTGATAAGGATTATAATAGAGCGCGTTCGAAGATAAGACCCACAGATCGATGTGAACGCAATGATAGAAACAAGCGGCTGCATCTGTATCTGTATGCCGCGCCTACAATATGCATGTGCAGGGCTTGTGAAGCAAATCAAGCAATTGAATTCAGGGAAGAGAACATCTTCTGTTGATGACCCAATCATTAGCAGATTTTCTTACTCATGAGGGATTGAAGGGAATTAGTACTTAAAGGAGAGGTTGTGCTCCCGAATGCCCGGGCTGTTAGCTTATTCTTTTGGAGAATCGATGGGGATGTTGTATGTCATACTAATAGTCTAGTACAATATTATACATGACTGAGAAAAGACAAACATTGTGACATGCATATATGTGCCAAATTATTTGTGCCCTGCATATATGTGTCAAATTATCTTCAGAGTTCAGAGCTTCAGATGACCAAGGAACAACAAATAGTACTGCGGAAAATTTAACTGTAACTCAACTGCACGAAATTGCATCAAATTTCATAGATGCAACTACAAATGGCTACTTGTATATATACATTCTAAACACGGAATACTAGTTAACAAGAACAAATGCATGCTAGTACAGGTCAAACTTGTGATAACTGAAAACTAGCATAATTTCCCACGCGATTGCACGGCTAGATAATGCAACATATTGTATTTGTTATATAACTTTATTGCCTTTTGAAAATATGGTTGTGTTTGCTATACGATTGTAATAGATATAATATTTGTGCATGATTAATCTGTACCGTTATAATCTGAACTCACCAAAATAAGTGGTGTAGATCTTCTCTTTTTCTCTCTAAGAGAATTTCTAGGAATTTTGCCTTTTCTGATTTAAAGATTATCGTGTGATTTTCTAAACCTCTAAAACAAAGAAGATACCTTTACCATCAATTGTTTGTAGATATATAGATACCACCGCTGACCTATGCATTACATGATATCCACGCATTTAGTCAACCCTACAAGAAAAAAGAAGGGATATATATCTAGTGCACAAAATCAACCGCCGCAAGATAGCATGCACGTATGAACATCCCTGAATTTCTGCAGAGATCCTGCGAGGCGATTAAATTTCGGTTCACTCGTTTGCGGAGTAGCTAAGCTTCCTTCTCATTTCGCGAGCTGGCTTGACAAACTGGCCACACATTGACTTGCTTTGTCAGAAATCGCCAACTGCCAGCGACCAGCCCGTGTCAGCTATGAGCCTATGACACAACCAACTCGACCCAGGAAGAAGACATATATAGTCCAGCGCAATGCACAGTTCTACTCTTCACAAGAAAAATTCAGAGATTTCACAACGCACTCATGAAGATTGGAGCGCCAGCTCCCCGTCAGCCTCACGACACAAGAAACATCCTCGAGAACGTATGGGCTAGCATCATGACAGGGTGCACCCCGACGTCGTCGACGGCGGTGTCGTCGGAGGCCGGTGAAGAGAAGCCGGCGATCTTGCAGAGGCTGCCAAGCCTGGGGAGGTGGATTTCCATGGGCGCCGAGGAGTGGGACGAGCTCCTCAATGGAGCAGTGCTCGCGTCAGATGCCTCCGATGAGCTGCCCATCGCCTCACCTGCAAACGGAGAAGGCCAGAGCACCAGCTGCTCACTGCAGGATCAGGCTAAGCACTCTAAGTCTAAGGTGGCCGGGGCCAAGAGCTACAGGGGGGTGAGGCGGCGGCCGTGGGGCAAGTTCGCCGCCGAGATACGTGACACCCGGCGGAAAGGCTCGCGGGTGTGGCTGGGGACGTTCACGACGGCGGAGGAGGCCGCGATCGCGTACGACAAGGCGGCGCTGCGCATGCGCGGCCCGCGCGCGCACCTCAACTTCCCGCTCGAGACGGTGCAGAGGCACCTAGAGCGCGAGCTGGCCGGGCACGGCTGCTCCGATCAGACGAGCCGCGTGCGCCGCAAGAGGAGGAGGAGTACTGATACAAGGAGCGATGGCAATTTGACAGCAACAAGTTCTGATCAGATAGTGTCATTCGCTTCAGGAAGAGATCAACGAACAACGCAAGAATGTGTGAGCAGTGATGCAGGGGGGGTGGTAGAGTTTGAGGAGATTGCTGGTGAGTATTGGGACTACTTGTTCCAGCCTCTGGTATAGGGAGGATGATCAAGTAGCTAGATAGGGTTGTGCATGGCAAAAGAAGGCTACTTGCATCTTAATTTCTATTTCAGTAATTTCTATACACAAATATTATTTCGGTTTTGCTAGTTTTAAGTTGCCTGAAATTTTCTTAAGTTTAAGTCGCTTGTTGTGACCATTGAATTTGTTTAGAGATTGGTGTGTCATATGATTGAATATTGATCAAACGGATGTCATATGATTAGATATTAATCCAATGGTCACAACAAGTGACTTAAACTTAAAAATTCAGGCAACTTATAAATAGACAGTCCCATATTATTTGTTCTTTAGCATGTACTATATGCAGTTGATTAGGTTGCTACAGAGTTTACATGTTTTTCACATAGTAGATCTGAACTACAATGCTGGTACGTACCTAGTTGTGTGCATGATGTCAGAAATGTTATATGTAAGCATGAAGGCACATGAGCATGGGTGCTGGCATACATGTGAAGGGAACCAATAGCGAGCACACGAATTAAACGTCGATCGCTCGTGCTCATGCACTGCATTAAGATCCTATGATATTGCAAAGTAATAATGCTACGACATTATGACGATCGGAACCGTTCAATTTAGAAAGAACGGACTAAAGAAATTACTACAATGTTTTTGCTACAGTACAGTGCCTCACGTGATCTTGGATTCCATTTTTTGATCCAACAGCTACAAACCAATGTCTGCAATATCAGAGGATGCATGTCTACATGCACTGGCAAGTATGGCAAGTATGTACGCACATGTAAGAAGGTGAAAGGAAAATACGAGAAACTCAGAACTCCAGTAAATTGATGGAGGTTCTTAATTACAAAACTTATCAGCAACAGCCTCTCACGACAGGAACCTAACCCGCATCAGTATGTTGAGACGAAACTTATCAGCTGCAAGCAGAGGATATTTATCAATTTTTAATGGCACTTATTACTATAAATTTGGAATGGCGTGGATGTTCCCTTTGTAAGCTGCTTCTTTACTAGATTTATCCTATCGTTCTTCTGTTGAAATATTGAACGTGGAAACAGATCAAATACGAATAGAATAGTATCGAATATGAATACATATTTTTAAAACGAATACGAATACATATTTTTAAAAATACGAATACAAATCGAATGTCGTAACGAATACGAATCGAATATGTACTCAATTCGATCGAATGCGAATATCCTACAACTTTTACGACAAATCTCAGTAGAACAAATTTATGTAACATGACTATACGTCTACGGTCTACTGTCTACAGACTCTACACTCTATACGATTCTCGTAGCAACAGCCACATATCGTATGCTTCTGTTCAAAAAAAATTTCGTGGCTTATACATTGCACAATAACAATTTTGTCTATCGATCAATGTGTTTTCTCCCAGTTAGTCCAACTGATCATGGGTGATACCATGATAGGCTGACAGCCGACAGGGACCACAGGGTGAGGTATCAATTTCTGGTAGCAGACTAGCAGCCAATTGCTTTTCATGAATAGATGCGAAATCATCTTAGGATAAACAATCTCACATTTTCACAATAAAGAATACATACAGAAAGTTACACTACTATAAAACAGGTCATAGTAGACGCCTCATCACAGACGGTTTGTTTGGATCTGTCTGTGTTGTCTTATCACAGACGGTTCGTTTTGAAACCGTTTGTGATAGGTCATTATCACAGACGATTCGTATTAAGAACCGTCTGTGAAGTATCACAGATACGAACCGTCTGTGATACTTTACAGACGGTTCTGAGTACAAACCGTCTGTGATAATGACCTCATCACTATGGCTTGCGAGCACGGAAGTTGTGCTCATACTTGCTTTATGCAAACAACATTTCAGAGGAGAAGGACTTTGCTACCGATGTGGACCTCGACGACTAGACCGCTTCCCCAATCGATTGCCTGTGGCAGATTAACTGGACCCTACTACATCTTCGTCTTCCGCTGTGTTTATTTTGTTGTGGGCCTGTAAGCCTCCTTTGTAATCAACTCTGTTGTTTATTAATAAAATCGTGATATGATTTTGTTACCATATTTGTTTACTGTGTGAACTAGCTACTGATCATGGGACTAGTTCAGAAAGGCACAGAGGATCTGGGGTATTAATCCCGGGTCTGACAAGGTGGTATCAGAGCCATATCGACTGTAGGTCGTAACCTAGTTAGAATGACCGTTAGTTGAAAAAAATTTCAAAACTTATTTTATAACAAGAAAAACAAATTGTTCTCTCCTCATCTTGGTCATCTATCTATAGCTTCTTCATAGTAATTCTTCCTTACCTAATTCTCTCTTCACTTTTTTTTTATAATGTTAAATGGATCATATTTTCCTTGGAAATTTCTATAGATGGTTAACACGTTTCTACCATTACGTTCAAGACCAGAAGACATGAAGTTATAAATGAAGCATCGTCGTCGAAGATTGTATACCGAAGATCGTTTTGTCAACCAAGCCATATAGCTTAAGTGCACCAAGACTCCTTCTGTGTATTGAGTCATTTCACCAGCTTACGAGTATTGATCGAGTAGAACGTTGTATTGTTCCTTAACTTATATGGTATGTTTTCTTTTGATACGTCGTATATAGATCTTTTGATCTTGTGTACAACGTTTGCTCTAAATGGGTAGACTTCTTCCCTCATAACTTTCTTTCTCACCCTTTGCTATTTTTCTCTTCTCTAACAATTTATTGGACTCCTAACCTATCGATGCACCTGGAACTTAAAAGACAAGTCGACACTTCAAAACTTCGGACAACTCAAAACCCCTCGATGTAAAGCCAACTTGAAGATAGACTCTCTATCTCTCAATTCATTTATCCTTTATCCGTCTTCTTTCTCTCTAGCCTCTCCGAATCTCGGGGACGATATTCCTTTTAAGGGGGGTAGTTTGTAACATCTCAAAGTGTTGTTACCAAAATAAAATAAATAAAATTATTATTTTACTGGTTTTTCTGAAATTTGCCAGAGTTTGATTGCTTTATTTGAATTTCTGAAGTTGTAAAAGTCAAAAATTAAAAGTTATTTGAAGTTCTTAAAGTTTCAGTTGGTTTGATCTGAAAAATAAAATTTAATTAATTTTTAGAATTTTCTGAGTTTTTAAAAGTTTTTTCCTAAGTAATTTAAAGCCAAAACAATTTATGTGCAAAAACTATAGCCAACTTTAAGTTGGAAATATTTTAATTAAATCCAAAATGCCTCAGGGAATTTCTGTGAATTTTCTCATATTTTTTGGAATTTATTTGCTATTTTCTAAAGCCATTTCGAATTGCTAGAATTAAATCAATTAAGAAAATAATTTAAAATCCTTACTTGGTCTTGGGCCGAAATTCCTCCGGCCCATCCCTCTCTCTCTCGCACCCCGGCCCACTCCGGCCCGCTTCCGCGCGCCCCCCCCTTTTTCCTCTCTCTCGCCCCCACCGTCCGGTCCCCATCGGACGGCCCACAACCTTCCACGCCACCCACGCCGATCCGACCATCAGATCACCATCCGACGGTCCGCACCGCTTCTTCCACCCCGCCCCCTTCTTCCTCGCGCGAGAGCCCGCGCACGCCGCCATTACCGCGCCCCAGAGCTCGCTCAATCCTGAGATTCTCTCCCTCTTTCCTCTCACGGACGTGCGCATTAAATTCCCCGCGTTCCGCCGCGCCCATTCCGGTCATCTTTCCCTCGTCCGTGCGCGAAATCATTGGAATTGCCCCATCCCCGCCGTGATCCCCGCCGCGCCCGATCTCCCGCCTCCGGCCTCCTCCGCCCCTATAAAAGGGAGCATGCCGTGCCCCCTTCCATCCTCAACTCCCTCCCGCCATCCGCCTCTCACCTTTCCCTCCGAGATTGTCGGAAGTCGAGTTTTTCCGCCGCCACCACCGTTGGTCTCCGCCGCCTCTAGCGCCGCCACCGTCGCCGCTCTCGCCTCGCCACCGCCACCATCGGCACCGTCGCCTCCTCGCCGTCCCGGTGCGCGCCTCGCCTCCACCGGAGCTGCTCCAGAGCACCGCCGCCGCCACAAGCCGCATCGCGCCGCTGCTTAACCTCGTCGCCGGCGATCCTCCGCCGCGCATTCGTGCAACCCCGGTGAGCATCGTGACCCCCACACTCCACTCTCTCGTTTGGTACCCTCGCGCGGCCGCTACCGTGCATCCAACCGCCGGCGAGCTCGTTGTCGAGCAGCCGTCGGCCCTGTGCCTACGTGGCACCACCACGTGGCTGCCACGCACGCGCCACATGGGCGCCACCTCAGCACCTCGCGCCCGCGTCAGCGCCATGTGGTGCCACATCACCCCACCGCGCCAGCACCCCACCCCCATGCATTGTTCACGTGCACCGGGTCCATCATGGACCATTGACCATCCATGGACCCAGTCCATTGACTTGGGGGCCCACCTGTCATAGAGAGTAGCTTTTCCTTTTTAAAAATAATTCGGCCGGGAAATTGAAAATCCTGAGGGCTGACGTCATCCGATGCAATATATCGATTTTCCTTTAGAAAAATAATTCAAGAAATTCAATAAAATCTGAAAATTAGGGTTTTTGATATTTAAAAACTTCCCGGGGTTCGTTCTCCCTCATACGAACTCCGATTTCGTCCATTCAAATTCCTAAATTCCTATAAAATCAAGATCTAGCCATCTAAACCAAAATTATTTAATTTTGAGTTCATTTGATCAATAATTCCTTTAAACCCTAAATCTATTCCAAACTTAGAAAATTCATATCTTTTGAATCCCAGCTCCGTTTTAGTCCATTCAAGTTTGTAAATTCATATAAAATTATTATCTAGATAACTAAAACAAAATATATCTATTTGGAGTTAATTTTATCTGTCTTTTTGAATTTATTTGAATTTGAGTTGGTTTTGGCTTATTTCGCGATTAGATTTCGACAACTTCGGAGAATCAGATTTCGACGCCGTTTGAAGAGCAACATAAGAGGATTGATTTTGACTGTATGATCATCGTGATCGTACACTTGGACTACCTGAAGATAGTACTTGTGAGTACTAGGTGACCTGTTAAGAAAAACAACGTCACCTCAACACCAGACGTTCTGTTAAGGTGATCTGTTAAGAAAAACAACGTCACCTCATCAAGCAAGGCAAGTTATACCCTTGATCATATCGATCCCATTATTTCAAATTATTCATATTCTGTTTTAAATTATTACTGCATGCTTATTTATATCAGTATTTTAAATTCCTGCTTTAAATATATAGTTATGCCTAAACTCTTTTGTATGGCAAATTTTGATAATTGAAGCAAACATATTGTCACCATAGGTAAAACCTAGTTGATACAATAGTATGGACTATGATCATTTGGAAAATATTGTGCTTAGCCATGCTTATGGACCAAACATGTTTATTTTGGGGAATTTCAGACAGAAATCAATTGTTGTTTAAATTGTATCCACAGCATCGGTATGTTATGGAAGTTTATGACTTTGAAAAATGAAATAAATGAAAATAGTTTGGACTTGGGCATAATGGATGTTCGGTGGGTGCAAGTTTATGCACGGGCTCAATCGGGTATGGTTGAGGCCTATGGGTTTTGTTGAAAAGTTGCCCAAGTCAGTTAAGGACCGGTCTTCGAGTGTATGATGCTAAGCCATACCGTACCACCACATGTCCCAAGTATGGGTCGGGACCTGGCTAAATAATTTGCAATGTTCCACCATGGTCGTTTCCTACAGATGTAATGGGTAGTCATGTTACGACTTATGTTAGTCCCACTTAGCGCAAGAGGGGGCCCGAACCCAGAGGTCTTTATTCCAAAGGGGGTGGCGAAACATTAGCGAGGGGTAACTACGGTGGAATGGCGCTTTGTAAAGGCCTTGGAATGCTTACCAAAGGTAGTGAGCGGTGGCATAGATATATGCCGGACAAACTAGAGAAGTCTTGTCATGTGGTAAAGCTATACAACCTCTGCAGAGTGTAAAACTATTCGAATAGCCGTGTCCACGGTCACGGACATGCTAGCAGAACTGCTCAAAGTTAGACTTTGGTTTTTGTTTGAAAATAAACTTCTTCAAACGGTTTATCGGATGGGAATTTGGGCGAGAAGCCATGTGATAGGAGGTATCCTTCACCGTTCATGTGTGAATGTTATCTGACTATAAAATTGAGAATTTTATAAATTTTAGTTATAAAATAACTGCTTTGAAACTTAGTACCAGTATTTAAAAGAAATGCTGCTTTATGCAAATAAACCAATAAGCCTTTCTATTGTTACATCCATATATGCATGTCATTCTGTTACTTGACGGGTGTAACTTGCGAGCACGGAAGTTGTGCTCATACTTGCTTTATGCAAACAACATTTCAGAGGAGAAGGACTTTGCTACCAATGTGGACCTCGATGACTAGGCCGCTTCCCCAGTCGATTGCCTATGGCAGATTAACTAGACCCCACTATATCTTCGTCTTTCGCTGTGTTTATTTTGTTGTGGGCCTGTAAGCCTCCTTTGTAATCAACTCTGTTGTTTATTAATAAAATCGTGATATGATTTTGTTACCATATTTGTTTACTGTGTGAACTAGCTACTGATCATGGGACTAGTTCAGAAAGGCACAGAGGATCTGGGGTATTAATCCTGGGTCTGACAGTTGAGGTGGCAGTTGTGAAGCTCGTACGTGCACAACAATGGCGATGGTGGCGGGGCTGCGTTGGAGAAGAAGCCGAGGAAGGAGACGATGGCGTGGGGCCCACTGTCAGCGACAGCGGTGACGCGTGCGTGGGCGAGCGAAAAAGGAGTGAGTGGATCTGGGCCGTTGATTTAAATCGAACTGCTCACGATGCGGTGACGTTCGGACCTCCGGAGAACAAAATCAAGATCGGCCGTTCATTTTTAATCGGACGATCCATGTTTCTGTGACATTCGGGCCGCCCGAATGACTTCGAGATCTGGTCGTTGGTTTGAGATCTGACGGTTGATGAGCGTTGATGTGTTTAACGTGTGGCGCATGAGTGGGTGAGGCTGACACGCGGGCCTAGCGTGTCGAGAGAGAGAGAGAGAGAGAGAGAGAGAGAGAGAGAGAGAGAGAGAGAGAGAGAGAGAGAGATGGGCCGAGTGCGAAAAAACTACGTGCGAAAAGAGGCTGGGCTGAGGGGGATTTGGCCCAAAAGGCATTTCCTGATTTTAAATTGATTTGTTAGTTTAAATAATCTGATTAAATAAAAAGGGCTTTAGAAAATAGCAAATAAAATCCAAAAATTATGGAAAAATTCACAGAAATTCCCTTATTTATTTCGGACTGAATAAAATTATTTTCAACTTAAAGTTGGCTTTTAATTTTGCAAATAAATTTGTTTTGTCTTTAAAATACTTAGGAAAAAGCTTTTAAATTTCCAAAAAATCCTAGAAATTAAGTAAATTTTTATTTTTTTCAAATTAAATCAAATAAAACTCCAAGTACTTCAAATAAATTTCACTTTTTACTTTTAAAATTTCAAAAATTCAAATAAAGCAATGAAACTCTATCAAATTTTAGAAAATCCAATAAAATGATAACTTTATTTTATTTTATTTTGGTAACATTACTTTGGGATGTTACATCCTCCCAATGTCATCGCACATGAACACCAACCTCGTCGTCTATGTATCTCGTTGGACAACACCAGGTGCAGAGGGTCACCATCCTGGTCTAGGTGAGGGTACTTGACTGCTCGTTGAGCGTCCACCAGAATAGGCGGAACTGGTAGGGAGTGTGCATGTCGAGGGAAGCGCGGGAGGGTGAAGTCGTTGGCATCGATGGGTTAGAAGGTGGAGGTTTTGAGGAAGAGGAAGTAGAAGTAGTTGAGGTCACAAGAGGATAGTAGGGAGTTGACGGCCACGTAGTCGAATGGACTTGGGGAGAGGGGGTTTGATCATTGGATCAATGTTGAGCTTGAGAAGTTGGATTTGGTCAACGTCTTCTAGGTGGTGGTGGGTTCGCCGATGCGAGGGTGATGATGAGGTGGGTGATGGTGAGGTGGATGAGGACAAAGAGGAGTAGCGGTGAACATTAGTTAGTTTGTTTTTGAAGACGATGGTTCATTTGTTAATTGCATGCTTGGTTTTGTTAGCATGTGTTAATGGGGTTAATTAGAGAGCTAAGTAATTGACTAATGGCTACATAGCTCAAAAAGTTTACAACAAATCATATCATGTGCAATTCGCTATTATGGTGCAATCCTGTAATTTGGCTTCATTTCATCATATCAACATGAAAAGTTACTATATAATCTATGGAATGTTGTACCCACGCTTTAAATTTTCAACTAAAAAAAAATCAAAATTTGTTAGAAGAAACTAAAAACATAAGTTTGCTGTGATAGTAACATTTATTTTTTATTTCCATTTCCTTTCGGTTTATCATTTGTCAGAATTTTCTTATTTTTATTACTCTTAAGATGGAATGAATTGAACTTAAGTTTTACAAATAGATAGAACAATTTGAGAAGTACATGTTGATTGTTTTTTAAAAAATCATATTATATCCGGATTCACCTAACATGTTGCCATGGTTAGCATTTTTTTATACACAAACTAGATTATTTAATCCACGCAATTGCAAGTGTAGTCTAGTGTACACTATGCAATTGCAAGTCCACCAAATTTGAGTATATCTTAATGGGAGTTTTTTTTTATGTGGTTTAGCACTCTTTCTTATCTTCAATTTTAAATACAGTGTAGATAACATGTGATGGTTGTTGTTGATTGGTCATAACTAGGGTCCACCAAATTAATGGCCGGATATATTAATATTCTGTGATAATTTTATAAATTAGGTGGTGTATATTTTGAAAGAATTTCTTGATGAGGATATGATATCATATAATAAATGAGCATTTTATGTGAATAGCTCTTGTCGGAATTATCATGGTCGAAGCTCTCAATCGGGTAGACCCCTCCAATTGAGTACACTATTTAATCCACAAAGCTTGTCTATAGACCCTCACACCTATTCTGTTCATAGTCTATCATGGACCACGTATTCCTGTTGAAGTTCATTAGGCTGCCATGGGCCCACTTTCTAACCGGTCTGCAAAGTCTATCGTAGACCAAACCGTGCGAGAGATAGAAGCTACCATACAGTTCACCGTAACTAACAAAAAAACCGTCCGAGCAACCACCCTAAGGTTGCGCCTGGAGATTGATTTACTGACAGCAACCGCTACCACGTGGGCTAATTCTTGTAACCAACAAGATGTCTCTCTGTTAGCTAGAATTGCCACCCCTTCAATGCTATTTAAGGGCCTTCTTGGACTCGTAACGGGACCCAAGACATTTGTAACACATTCTCGCGTATTGTTCACTATGATCAATGAACCCTTATAATACTCTGAGCATAATAAAATACTCTGTCTCCTTTTGTGTAATCTCGAGTTTAGTGTTTCCCACTTCATTTTGTAAGATCGATGGTTAAATCGTGAACATATCTAGTCTACTTAGTTCCTTGGAGTCTTTAATGAGATATCATCAACTTCTATTATACGATTGATTGATAGATGGCACAATCAAATGACCAATGGGACCCATGGATATTGTGGGCCTACCGTTAGTGTAATAGGTCCAAAAGTACTCGATCAAGGGGTTGCCTATTTTGCAAAGTGACTGAAATTTTCTTAAGTACAAGTCGTATTCTTTTATCTATTTGGATCAACATCCAAACATATGGTACATTAATCTCCATATAAATTCAATGATCACATAAATTGACTTAGATTTAAATTTCAGGCAACTTAATTAGAAATAAATTTTTTTTGCTCGAGCAACAGGAGTCGATGTGATTAGCAAGGAAGCGAGCACTGAAATGCTTGAGAGAATGCACCCTCCACAGATTGTTGGGAGAATGAGGTTTGGCAGATTAAGTTTGTCCAAAATTTTGGAAAGGAGGAGAAGGAACAATGGAAAGGCATGAAAGAATCTCTGTATGGGGTTGATCTTAATGGAAATTAGGACAAGATGGTGCGGTGTTTGGAAAAATATGGTCAGTTTACTGTTAAATCTCTTTACAGACATCTGGCTTATGGTGGGGTCACTTATAGGAAAATGCAGACTTTGGACAAGTAGGATCCCTCTCAAAGTGAAGATTTTTCTATGGTAGGCTTATCAGGATAGGATTCAGACTGCAGATCAACTCAAACTAAGGAAGTGGACAGGGGGTGCGAACTGCTTGCTCTGTGGGATTGCTGAGGATGCAAATCATGTTCTCTTTCGCTGTGTTCGGGCAAAGTTTGGTTGGGTGTGTGTCAAGGAGATTTTAATGTGGGAAAGAATCCCAGAGTCTGTAGATGATCTCCATCTCTGTTGCCTTATTCAGTTTTGCAGTTTTGGTTTGGACGTTATGGAAAATCAGGAATAAAATGGCGATTGAGAAGAATTTTTCTAAGCAATC
The DNA here is from genome assembly GCA_036346255.1 of Ampelocalamus luodianensis. Classification (NCBI taxonomy): domain Eukaryota; kingdom Viridiplantae; phylum Streptophyta; class Magnoliopsida; order Poales; family Poaceae; genus Ampelocalamus; species Ampelocalamus luodianensis. Next base: position 2,381,134 of record CM070626.1, read on the forward strand.
AACTGAAGTTATGTTCAAATTTGTGTCGTATTTGCAGAGTTGGCGAATTCTAACCAAAGAAGCTGATCGTCTGAAGTTAGAAGATTGGTTGAGTTCGGCTGAAGAATGGCTAAAGAAGTTCTGTGCGACGGAAGAAGTCTAGCTTTCTTTAGGTTTTGTAGATCTCTTGTCAGCTAGGGGTTTTCTTCTGCCAGTTTGTTGTTTTGAGCTTGTTGGTCTTCTGTGGGCTCGCGGTTTGGTTTCTTAGCTAGCACCCTCCACGGTACTGTGATAGTGTGATTAGGAGTGCTTTCAACCGCGTTGGTCTGCAAACACGTCCACTTTGTTAAAACAAATCTTCCCTTAGATTTTTGAGAGAGATCAGAAACGTCCGGTTGGTCTGGCGACGCCCGGACGGACACGGAAGGGCAGCCAGTCCTGCATTCCCAGCTGATCGAGAGGCCTGCTTAGTGCCTACACGTAACGTATGCCATTGTTCCCTGCCTCGACAAGTACAAGGTATTAAAGTCCGGGAAAAGGCCATTGTACGTACGTCTGAAAAAAAAAGGCATCAAACCTGCTCCTGCACCCCGCAGACCATACTATATTTCTCCTGCTTCTCACCCTCAAAGTCCATGCCATGTTGTTCGAGATTTCAAAGCTTAATTTCAGTGCTTGGAATGGTTTATTGCATAAAAAAACATATTGGTGTTTGATCCGGACTGACAATGCAAGACAATTAAGCTAGACCCATACTGAAGGAAAATATATTAGCAAGGGAGCGAAATTAGATGAGTAGCAACTAGCAATAGAACTCTCCCATGCGGCCACGCCATCGATCGCGATGAATTGAAGGTACTCTCCCTTGGTCGATCACTTCGCTCAACAGCGTCCTCAGTTAGTCGCCTGCGTACATGAAAAAGAAAGAAAAAGACTAACTCGAGTAAAGAAAAAGATTAACTCGAGTAATAGTATTGCTTGGATATTAGGCAAGATACAGCAATATTAATTGTTTCTACTCAGAGAGGATACCAGCACATAGTAGACGGCACCCTGCTGGAGCGGCTCAACAGTTACGCCGGACTCGTCGACGAGGACCGGCTCGCCGGTGTGGCGTAGCAGCACGGCCGCCTCGCCGAACAGCTTCACGTCGAGGTGCATCATCGCCGGAAAGCTGTACTGCGCGGTGCTCGTGCACATCACGGCGTCCCGGGCCAAGGCCACCACCGTCGCCGTGGGTGGCACCGTGCCTCCAATTAACCCAACATCCAACAGCCCTGCTTGCAAACAGAGGGTACGTAGTATGTACAAACTTTTCGAAATCAAACGTGCAACTTAATTATTAACTACTGCAAAAAGGCACTAGTACGATTAATTATGACCTATGAATGGATGGAAAGGAAATCCAAGACACAAATTCTGATTGAAAGCATCTTCTTCTAAAGTTGCCATGCACACGTCCAATCTTGGTAGAAACGCCATGGCTAATGTGAAAGAGCTTCCAAGTGTTTGGTTGGAGATCGAGCACGATCGGAGCAATTTTTTACCACTATCACTTCAATCTTTTCAACAACGTACGCATGCAAATTAAGCCCCTCTCGATCTTTTACTTCTTGAAAGAAGCAGCGTGACAAGACTATACAAGGGCGCCATTTATGATCTCGACCCAGGCCTACGTTGGAGTACTGTTCATTGAAAGATAGCTACTTCTTTGGATCTCCATCTCCATGTATGCTAATTCCTTTCATCTAATCTCTTATTGGAAGTACATGTATGTGTGTATGTGCCATGATCTTTTCCTCAGTTCATGCAAAATGACGAGATGATCAATGTGTTTGTGGTTATGCATGCCATAAAGTCTTCTTCTGGAATCTTATGCTTCAGCTTTTTGGCCGGTCCAGTACTACCTACTTCTTTCGCATGAACATGTTTAACAGTTCCATGTACGCATGCATCCCTATTTGTTGCTTGCTCTAAATGTGCACACAGTGTAATGTACTTACTAGTACATGAAATGATGTTTTCCCATCAAGAAATTGAACTCAGATCGATTACTTCCTAGCAATAGCCATCCTTTTGTTCTCATGGAGAACAGCTCACAATTTTTGGCCCTTTCTAGTTTCTACATCTACCAGCTATGCATGCTTACAAGCTGCCAAGTTCCCCTGCCCTTGTCATGGAAGTGTCTCTGCATCAACAGCACACATAGCTAGCTTGACAAGATTGGTGCATGTACAAGAGATTTTACATGGCCTAACCTTGTCTCATTGCCTGCATGCCTTGTGGTACACACCATGCATGTGTTGGCATCCGATGTGATTGGAGGAGATTGGAGCCACCCGTACGTACTACGCTGCAACCCCATCCCCATGCAATGCAATTGCAAGCTAGCTAGCACAAAATACACGTCGTCCCGGCCTTCTCTTTACACATATCATAAAAGTGGCAAGAGTACTATCCTTTCTCCATTCATGTCAAGCTAGCTAGAGCCAAGGTTGCAAGTAGATCCAGACAGGCCAGGCACAGCAACGCACGAGGTGACCTCCCCGGAGGAGACAATTCTATGCACATGCTAGCTAGCTTACAAAGTATGAACAATGCATGGATGCATATGATACCCAACAAAAAAGGGAAGAGAGAAGCTATAGCATGCATTCATGCAGTGCAGTGATGATCGAAATGTGCTAGCTAGCTCCAAATAATCGATCAGCTTATCTTGCATGCATGCACATACCTTGCAACTGATCAGTGAGTACAGCGCTTGTAGCAGCGTTGCTCGGCGCAGCACTTGGAAGCACGGCCGTACTAACATCGTCTGCAGCGGCATGCGCAGGAGCGGCAAGAGGCGCCGAAGTAGCAACAGCAGTAGCAGTGACACCGAAGCTGCACTGCAGTAACCCCAGCCTCGCCTTCTCGTCCTCCCTAATTACCGTGCTCACCGCGTCAGTTTTGTTGCTGAGCTCGGTACTGCAGGTGGTGTTCAGGTACTGGCCAAGAGCCTTGGAGGAGCAGCTCATGTTGATGATCTCTTGCCCTGGTTCTTCGTTGCATAGGCCCAGGAGCACGCTGGGCGAGACCGCTGGATGCATGGCCGGCGTGTGCGCGTGGGAGCCGAGGACGCCGCCGAGCTCGGTCGCCGGCAGGTACTGGCTCTGCGGCCACTGAAGGAGGAGTGGCTCGGGGTTGGTGAGCTCACGCACCGGCGCTGTGGGCGTCGGCGCCATAGGATGGCTGTGATAGTAGAGCTGGCACGCGGACAGCGCCGGCGACGGTGTAGGCGAGAACAGGTCGATCGCCGGCAGCATCCCCTGGGCGGCCGCTGTAGCAGATGTCAGCGCGGCCGGCTTCACCGACTTGCTGGATCCGGAGGACCGGTCGGAGGAGGAGGAGGACGAGGAGGTGGGTGCCACCGGGGCGGCGAGGAGATGCCGCGGCGGCGTCACAGGAGCAGGCGCCGTGGGAGTCGACGGCGGCGCGCACGCGCGCGCCAGGGCGGCGCGACCGGTCGGCTGCAACTGCCCGGCCGCGCGCAGCTTGTTCTTGGTGCGGGATTTTCGGTTCTGGAACCAATAGAATACGTTGGCATCGCCGACCTGGCCGTACTCCTGCAGCTGCAGGCGGATGCGGCGGATCTCGTCGCGCGGCGGGTTCACCATCCCGGAGTTGAAGATCCCCTCCAGGATCCGGATCTGCTCCGGCCGCGGGTTCCACCGCGGCTTCGGCTCGGGGCTCCTCGTGCTCTCCTCACACCCTACACAAACACAACAAATAAATAGCAACACCAATTATATATTCAGAACTCCTCAAGAAACCCTAGCTAGCTCTACGTACTAATCACGCAACAACGATTAAACAGTAACATGCATGCATGAACCATGAATTCATGATACAAAATTACAAATCATGGTGTACATACGCACCATGTGAAGACGACATACCTGAGGAGATCAAGGAGGGTTTGCCGCTGCCAGGTGATGGGAAGAGGGAGGGGGACGAGCTGTTGTTCATGTCAGGCTGCTGCGGGTGCTGGACTTCGCAGGCAGGATTGGACCTGAACATGCTCGGCCAGTGCCTGTTTGAGGAGGCCATGCTTGTAATCTGAACAGTTCCTATGATTCAGCAAGATAGCTGCGTTGGTAGTGTGGCTTCTGCTGCTGCGATCGATGATGGTGAGATGATGAGAGCTGGGGCGCCGAGCGGTAGGGGCCTGCCGGCCAAGGGTGCCTACAGCTGTGGATGCCTCTGTAGAGGAATAGTGGGGGAAGAACCCTATGGATTTGCTGGCTATAGCTCTCTTCCTGTTGCTCCTACTGCTGCTTATAATGGCCTCACCCACCCCAGTGTGCAGAGTTACGGCACAGTTAATGCCATCACTCTCCTCCTTCCTTTTGTTTTGCTCCCTTGGACTAGTACATGTGTGACAGGGCGACGAGGGAAAATAATCCTATAGGATCTGATCTATAATTTCATTAATATAGACATATTCCACCGTATGATACGTGTCTTTTCACGAATCTCAAAGCATGATATGCTAGTCTTCAGTATTTAATTCATGAAAATTCACATCAGTGATTTATTGAGTTGTGCGTTTTGAGATTTATAAAAAGACACGTGTCACACGGTGGAATGTGTCTACATTGATGGAGTTGTGGACCAGGTCCTATAGGATTATTTTTCGGCGATGAGCACTCGAGCAGTGGCGGAGCGGGAGCGGGAGAAGAAACAAAGAGGGGCCACTTAAAAGAGTTAAAGTCACGAAAAGTCAACTTTGACATACTATAATTCATATATACTTGAAATTGGGTAGTATTGAGAGGGAGAAACTGATAGATTTTTTTATCCTAACACGTAGTATAAAGCTTTGATCTGCCATTAGCGCATATACAATCACTAAACGGATTTGCTATTTCTAAGTCGACTGAAATTTTCTTAAATTTAAGTCAATTGTTGTGACCATTGGATTTGTGTCGAGATTGATGTATCATATGATTGGATATTGATCTAATGAATAAAACATATGATTTATGCTTAATAAAATTTCAATCACCATAGGAATAGACAATCCCTTCACTAAAATGAAAGAGGGATCCACGATCCTTATTGGTCTACCCTAGGCTCCACCCCTGGTGATGAGTTAGGGGTGCAGGGTTGCATTTTGTATAGTTGCATGTAGATGGAAAAAATTTAAAGGGGGTGTTAGTACTCGTTGGGTGGATACATGCTTGCCTACACTGTTGGTGGCTACTCCATTCATTCATAAATGTATGACATTTTAGAAAGTGCGCAATCAAATTTCTCTATTTTGACTAATAATATATCAAAAAAATATTTAGAATTGTCGTGATGGAATAGTATCATTAGATTTGTTATGATAATTTTTTATAATATAATTTTTTTGTTTTTTACAAACATAAACATATGAAAAGTATTAGTCAAAGTTGGATATTAGAGACCGTGCTAATGTCTAAAACATCATACATTCTTGAACAAAGTGGGTAGACGAAGGTACACGGTGAATTGATTAATCTAGTTTGCCAAGCAAGGAAGACATGGCAAGTGCCAATCTGCCTGGCCTTCTATTAGTACTTCTGCATCAGAGACTATGAGGGGGCATATAAAGTGATTAATTAACTATAAGCACGAGGAAGAAGTACATAATGGTCGTTTTGATTTAAATAATGGAGAATATAGGGTGTAGTCGGCAACCAATGGGTTAATGGGTGAAGGGGCTTAAATGTATGATCACCTCAACTTTAAAGTGACAACCGAGTGACTGGCATATGTATATATCGACTTAAGAAAATGTATGTACATATATCATCGTGAAAAGGCGACTGAAGAGGTAGTGAATATGAGCACCTATTCTTTTTCACCACTCGATATTCAATTTTTTCTTCACTCTAATAGCTATGAAAGCTATGAAGATCAGAGGCACAAGAACACAACGAAAGTCTTGTGTTGAAACTGAAAAACCCCGAGGCAAAAACATCCTAGTCGGTCTAGCCGCCAAAGCTTGGCCGGTCTGACTGTGGCCTGGCCTGTCTAACCACTTGATGCTTGGTTTGACCGCCTAAGGCACGGTCTGACCGCCGGCTACAAGTTCAGCAACCCGAAGTGGTCTCCAATAGACCAAACTTTTTATTCTGAGATCCAAATTCCCTGATATTTCAAGTATGGCTCATCAAGAAGGTCAGGAACTTATTCCAATTGACGATCGGGATGATCGAAGCGAGGGTTCCATGAATTTCTTGGATGATGTCAACAAGGCATGAAAACGGGGGAAAATCGAACTTTGATTCTAAAAGCTTGCTTGTGGGTGAAAGATGATCCTAGATCAATTCTCACAAGTCCTAGCAAGCTAGATTATAGCAAAAGACCCAATCAAAACCCTAGGAACACAAAAATCCCAAAGTCATCAAAGAGAACAAGAAATAGATATAACTCATCTTGGGGGCAAACCTTTCTTGGATTAATTAAGGGGATTGTTAATTTACAGTCACTCCACTATAGAGGACAAAAGTTCAACACTTAAGCACTCAATCAATCCATGTTACTCAAACCCTAGCCTTCTTTATCTCAACTTTTCCCCAAAACACAAATTAGGGTTTCTTAGACTTGAGAGGACCGACTCTTCCCTTTTATAGTGAAGGCTAGGTCTAGTGAGAAAACCTTATCGGATGCCCGTTAAGTTCACACACAAACGGGTCTATATTTATGCACGCTTCTCAAAGCGGATGACGAACCGAGTCTCCCGAATCCGTCTCTTCGTGATCTTCCTCTTCTCTTGACCTAAACCGCCTCTCCTTGCGTCGTCTTGTGCTGCAGTTTCTACAAAATCATCAATCCGGTATTTTGGCGAATATATCAAAATACTCCTTCTTAATCCTGCTCCAAAAAAGCTGAGTCCAATCAACGTGAAGCAATCACATGCTTCACCATGCGTAGGTTTATCAATGGCTCTCTTCATGTCGGCAAACCTCTCCCATCCAACTCCCACTGAAACCACCATGACACTTACACCGACCCCCAAGCAACTTGATGCAACATGTTGTACCGAACCTCCCGTTCGGTCGTTCTTGTCCATCTTGCCCTATGCTTAAGTCCAACCACTTCACCCGGCATCCCCGATCATTCTGGACCTCAGCTCTCCTAGCCTAGTCCTGATCATCCTCACCGTTGACCGTTGTTGACTCCAATCCACATGCACAACAATAGACCAAGAAATTGATTTTAGGCACAAGTTGTTCACAACTTGACCCACATTAGCCAAAACATGCATCATGCAACCCCTATACACTGAATCCTGTGACTTTAGTCATACTCAAGAATTTCACCGCCTTCTCGCTGCATGAAGCTCCTTTGATCGGTCAGATCGCCGCCCTCAGCCGGCCTGACCGCCAGCCTATCGGTGTGATCGCTGCTTGGCAGGTCAGAACACCCCCATCGAAATTGCCATTCCTAAGATTAGCTACCCACCTGGGGAGTTTATAATTTTGACCGCCAGCAAACAACCGGTCAGACCGTTTGGGAATTTTTTCCAAGTATCAGACCGCGCCCTTTCTAGAAATTTCAAGCCCTATCTAGTTTGTTCTCGAAAATCCATTTTCAAAGAGATCTAGTGCAAACGCACCCTCCAGCTTCCTTCACAAGTGATTTTTGGCCAATCGAAAAAATTCCACGTTTCAACTTTCGGTCAGTCAGACTGCCACTTTTGGCCCGTCTGACCACCATGTCCTGTTCGGTCAGACCACCGGCCACTGGTTGGTCCGACCGCCCACAGGGCCAGTCAAACCGCCAGAGCCTGACAAACAACTGAACTTCGCTAAAACTGAGGGTTTCGCAAACACCACGCGTTCAATCACACTAAGATTAGGATTATCTACCCATGATCTCCACATTAGTACTTCCTCCGGTTCACAAAAATAAGTCGTTTTGGAACGCGTGCAGTTAAACTTTGGAAACTTTGTATCAATATCTTTTTAAATATTTATATTAGATACATAAAAATCATATGTGTAGATTCGTCTCGAAAAGTGCTTTCATAACATTATAATTTTATTGGGTTTTATAAATATATTGCAATGGTAATTAGTGGTCAAAGTTGCAATTTGGGGACCTTATCAATGTCCAAACGACTTGTGTCGGTGATCTAGATCCTCGTCAACTTGTTTGTTTGTTTTTTAGGCTACTCCCAATTCTCCACCTTGGCAAGTATCTTAAGACTCCACATAAGCAAAAATCTGATGTGGCACTGTAATTAAGGAAGAGAGAGAGCAGCCTAGTATCTTATTTAGATACCACTCATACACAGTATCCTAGGTAGAAATAGTGGTAAAGACATTTATATCAAAGTCATAAGATACAACACTCTAGGATACAATGCATTGGGAAGGTGATATCTAAATACCTTTCATGCAATAAGAAACTGCAATAAGAAACCACCCATTGAGAGCAGCCTTAACCGGAGGGAGTACATCTATATTTGCTACTCCTGAAAGGTAGGGCTAGCTTGAAAGGACTACTACAAGAACAATTCGAGGACAAGCTATCTAGAAGCACAAGGAGGATAGTTACTCCTCGTTGTAACTTGTATCCAGTCAAAACACAGCGTTGATGGGAGTGGAGTGGTCTTCAATTCCATCTTCCTATCATTGCTCCCTCCCCTTCAATTCAGCGTTGCATGAGAGAGAAGCTATGAAAGAGGCGTCCCAGTGCAGATGGAGATCGGTTTAATTCCTAGTTTCCTCTCATCACACAGCAATGCACGCACGCTTGCATGGTTTCTTGTTGGTATTAAATGGGAAGGGAGAAGAGAGAAGTGCCGGCCGGCCGAGAAGGGCTCCGACTCCGAGTGAAGAGGATATCGCGCGCGTGCAGTATTCTAATGGGGTGCAGTTGGTGTCCAGACTGCAGATCGAGTAAATGATGCAGGGAGCTGTAGTTAGGAGTTGAGGGAAAGCCGGAGAGGGTTGTGCGTGCGTGGATGCGTGTCGTCTGCTCGGCGGAGTTAAGTCGGGAAGACCGGGAAAGAGGGCGGGAGGACGACCGGTTTTTGATTGGGAATGGCAGTAATTGCAGGGCATCGGCACGGAAAAAAATTCTATAGGATCTGGTTCACAACTCCATCAATGTAGACCAATTTCACAACGTGACACGTGTCTTTTCACGAATCTCAAAGCGCGCAGCTCCATAAATTACTGATGTGAATTTTCACGAATTAAATACTGAATGCTAGCATGTCACGCTTTGAGATTAGTGAAAAGACACGTATCACGCGGTGAAGTTGGTCTACATTGATGGAGTTGTGGACCAGGTCCTATAGGATTTTTTTCCCCACCGGCACGGTGTGAGGTCGGAGTACGTAGCTTACGTACGTACGTGTGCGTGGTTACGAGTGGATTGACTGTTTGACTCGAGGGGAGCTGTATCTACCTATTATGTTATTAAAGAGAAGCCACCACGTTAATCGGTAAAAAAAAAATCTACGTCGTGGCTCCATATTATAACTGTATAGATTTTTTTTAAAAAAAGTTCAGGTAAAGTACAATCAAGAAATAAAACGATAGAAAAAGAAGCTGTCGTGTTCTATTATATTATTAAAGCGATAGAAAATGAAGTAATCATGTTAATCGGTGGGAAAAAGGAGAAAGATCTACACAGTTGATTGTGATGAATCCAAATTATAACGGTCTAGATTAAAAAAAAGAGAGTTCATGTCAAATACAATAAAGAAATAAAACGATAGAAATTCCCACGTTAATCATTTAAAAAAATCAACACCGACGATTGTGGTAGGTCCAGATTATAATGGTCTAAATTTTTTTTAAAAAGAGAGAAAAAACTCATGTCAAGTACAATCCCGAAATAACTGAAATTCTAACTATAAAATAAAATAAAATTAATAATTTAATTTATATACGAATTTCTAAGTAAAATCCCTAAATAAGTATAATTCAGAATAAAAATTAAACAAAAAAATAGCAATTGGATTCCTATACTAATTCCAACAAATAATAACTAAAATTTGAAATAAAAATAAGATAGTAATTTGATTTCGATACGAATTCCAACCAAATAATATTGAAACTTCTAATAAAAAATTGCAATTTGATTTCACACAAATTCCAATGTAAATCCCTAAAACCATCAATTACAGTGGGTCCATTTTATAGTGATCTAGATTAAAAGAAAGAGTCTATGTCAAGTCCGATCCAGAAATAACTAAAATTTGGAATAAAAATTAAAATAAAATTAGCAACTTGATTTCCATACGAATTCCTAAGTAAAATATCTATATAAGTATAATTTGTAAACAAAAAAAACTTAGCAATTCGATTTGTATACGAATTCCAACAAAAGGTAACTAAAATTTAGAATAGAAAATTAAATTAAATTAGGAATTTGATTTTGATATGAATTCCAAAGTAAAATCCAGAAATAATTTTATAATTCGGGATAAAAAATAAAATAAAATAAGCAATTGAATTTGTATACAAATTTCAACAAAAAATAATTTAAATTCAGAATAAAAAATAAAATAAAATAAATTTGCAATTTGATTTCCATACGAATTCCAAAATAAAATCCATAAATAACTAAAATTCAAAATAAATAAATTTAGCAATTTAATTTGTATACGAACTCCAATAAAAATTTACTAAAGTTTTGAATAAGAAATAAAAGGTATATCGAGGATTGCACGAATGTTGTCGGAGGAGACCATGAAAGAATGCAATGATTTCGATATGTCTTGCAAGAAGGCATTGAGCCACGGGGAAGCGAAGAGCCAAGCAGTGGCAGAGATAAGGACAATGTCATGCTGCTTACCTTAGCCGTTCGACGAAGACAATGTTTTGCTGCTCACCGGAGCCGTTGAAGAGAAAGGTTAGAGTTGAAGGAGCCAAGGGCCGCGACGAGCCGACAACGAGTGGTGAGCATCGGCGTTGTTGAAGAAGTCGACGATCAAAGAAGCTTGATGATGTGGAAGCCATGAAAGAGAGGAGATCTAGTGTTGCATTGAAGATGAGGTGTAGACTATATGGGGCCATCGGGCATCAGGTAACTCGGAGCATGTGAGCATGTCATATGTGGTGAGGGGCACAATATCACCAACGATGACGAGAAGATCTCTGTCGATGTTTTAATATCTAACTTATGAAATGAATGCTGGGGGCTTCTTTGGAAGCCCTGAAAGAGAGGAGATGAATGGAAGAAGAGACACATGGTTTTTTAGATAGGCTCAAGTCTTTTCCTGAGAGAATAACAACCCTAGTCATGTATTCTTGTATTGATTGTGTTTACAACAAGAAGAAAGTCACCGAAAGCTAAAGCTAACGACTTCTGTCTTGTCCTCACTACTACAAAAATGCTAATACTGGACATCTGATCACAGACGGCTCATCGAAATCGTATGTATTAAACACTTTGTAGAAAATACAGAGTTGGCGGCCGCGTTCGACAATCTTTACCTAGACAATGACACTTAGAACATCAATACATGTAGAGCTATATGATGTGCTCTTTTTTCTTTGCCAAGGTTATCTCATGTTGAGTTTTTACTTGACAAAGTTTTTAACGAGGCAGCCATGTAAACATTGATAAAACTTAGCCATCTAAACATTAATAAAGCTCATTATTACATTTTCAATAAATTTATCTGTTTTATGGGTATAGAACCCATTTTTCAAATTTTAATTTGTATTTTTGAATCCTATAAATTTTTATGGAATTAATGACATTTTTCGGGCCGAAATGGGCTAAACGGTCCTACCCTGACCCGTCGTCGGGCTAATTGTGCCTAGGTCAGTGGTTGAACCCACGGACTGGCACGGCACAACCCGTTTAACTTGCTGGGCCAGCTAGACCGCGCCTAAACGGGCCTGCGTCGGACCGCCGTTTGGACAGGTCTGGCTCTTCTCAATCTCACATGTGCCAAAGTCCATCCCTGCCTAACTAAGTTGGGCCGGCCGGCCCAGAACTAAAACCTGCTCCCCTGTGTCGCGCAACTCACGGTGCCCGAAGGCCGCAGCTAGCGCATTCGGTGCGCACGCCTGCGTCGCGCACCAACGCCGACGGGCAAGAGTACCCCGCGCACGCATTTTGCTCTCGGCTAACGTCTCGCGCGTCCATGATGGTCGCTACAGGACACACAAAAGGCAGCCATGAATACGAAACCTCGCAGTCATGGTTAATTTCGTGTGCGCGTCCAAGCCTGCCACAACGCGTTCGTGTACGGGCCGTGGGATGCTCTGACACCTCGACACGACCCCGTAGGCCCTAGTTAGAAACATAGAAACTGCAGGACGCCATCCCATCCGCTCGTGCCGTCGTGCGCGGTGCACAGTACGTAATCAATCTGTTTCGTGCCATTCTTCTGATCGATCGCAGTTACATAGCTGACAGTGCCCAGTAACGTAATTCAAACTTTACTGAAGTAATAGTAGTACTGCGCCCCTACTGCATCTACGAGCTTTTTTTGGAGGAAGCAGTAGAGTAACACATTAAGACTCTGTTTGGTACAGCTTCTACTCCTAGCTTTTCAATCGATTCTTGTGGAGCCGTACCAAACACTCTGATTCTCAAAACCACTCGATTCTGATTCTTGCGAGGAGCTGTCTCAAAAATACACTAGCGAGGAGAAGCAGCCTTTTCTTGGATTCTCGTGAGAATCCAACTTGATAGAAAAAAAAAATACCCATTGAAGTTAAGGTTATTTACCCGCCCATTACCATCCACTTACCCCCGAGTTCCCTGCCCGAGATGCCCGACGCTTGGAGAAGAGGGACATCAGCAAAATTCTCGCGATTCCCAAACCCTTCTCTCCTTACCTCGCCGCCGCCGTCGCCTCTCACCCTAAGGGAACTCCACGCCGCTGGACGGGGCTGCTTGAAGGAGAGCGGCGGGCGTAGTTGGAGCGACGGCGGAGGAGGGGACGCAGCAGCTACCGTTTGTGCGGGAGACGGTGCTGAAGATGCGAAAGGTGAACGAGGATTGGGCCATCAAGAAACGGGAGCGCCGGGGGGCCAAGAGGCAGCGCCGCCGCAACGACGGTAAGGGCGCCATCAAGCGGCCTGAGGAGTTCGTCAGGGAGTTCCGCAACAAGGAGCTCGACTTCCTGCGGATGAGGACCCGCCTCAAGGTCCGCAAGCTGCCGCCCGCCGAGAACCTCGGCTCCAAGCTGCTCTTTTGCGACTTGCATCCTCGGTAAATAGTAGTAGGATGCAAAGTTTACGCTTTTTTTATCCTTGCAAAGTTTATTTCTCTGCTTGGTGATGGTGTTTGACAGTTACTAACATGGTTTGGTGCGTGTAATTGCAGCACTACCGACTTGCATCCGCACATCAGAAAGATTTTGAAGAAGCTGCGGTTGACGCAGGTCCTGGCCGCACATAAAAAAACATGATTCATGCCCTTCAAGCTCAAGTGTCCAGAGAGGAGGCTGCACACATCAGAAATCACGACAGTTGGGCCACACTTCAGAGAAGCATCAAGCTTCCTCATGCCCTTCAAGCTCAAGTGTCCAGAGAGGAGGCTGCAAATGAAGAAGAAACCCTACAAGATGGTGGTGACTCAGGCAACCGTGAGGATAAAATCAACGAACTAATTGAGAAGCTGAACTAAGGCAGAGCCTGTCAACATTGTCATCTGCGTACAAGTGATGGATCTCGTACCTTATCAGTTTTGTAATAGCATAGCTGACTGTACCTTTGTTCTTGAGACCCTACCTGAATGTTTGGGACCAGATTATGAAATAGCAGAACTTTTTGATTGATTTGTTGCGTTTCACTGAAACTAGTTGTTGACAATGTTAGTTGCAACTGACCGAGTCGGCTTGAGTTGTGAAGATTGAGGATATTGCAATGAGTACTCTGTTCTTCATGCTGCAATTTTTTTTACTGGAGTTCTTCGTGCTGCAATTTTTTTTACTGGATTTCTTCGTGCTGCAGTAGTATCATCCATTGCTGGAACCTGAAAGTAAAATGTGTCAAACAACAAACGGGAAGCTTCTGAAAAATGTCGAGGACTTGTGTGTGCGTGTGCGCGCAAATTGTGCTCATGGTTGCCTGAATTGCATCCTGGGCTCATGGCGATATGAATGTGATATCTCCGGCTTCATCTATCGCAGCGTGAACAGTACATAATTTTTTTATACACAGGTGTAATCCGCCATGAAGTGTAAATGCAATGTAATCTAGCATTATGTATAGATACAACGTATATACATTCACATGGTCTAAACAAATTTAGGGGAAAAATACTATAATTTGTGCACAAATACATAGGAGAAAGATACAAATACAATTGAATTATTACAACCAGGGGTAACATAGTCTATTTGCCACTAATCCTCCCTCATATGGTTTTTGGAGCCAACCTACCAGCCAAACGCTTTCAACAGACAACTCCTGATTCTCAGAGAAGTGGATTCTCAGAGAATCAGAAGCAGAATCTGAAAAATAAGAATCTGGAGTTTTACCAAACAGGGCCTAATTGTGGCCGGGTAGTTATAGCTAGCCTACGTGCTGACAGACCTGTGAAACTGTGGTAGTGTACGACTGTACGCACGTCCGTATGGTAACCATGGCATACCAAACTGCCTGCCTGTCTCCTTTCGGTGAAACACAAATGAGGAGAGCTTCTTCTCCTGGCGTTCGGGGGACCAGGAGCACAGCCACAGCAATGCATGGGGAACGGCGTCGGAGCGAATGGCCAGCCCGGGCCACCCTGCCATTGAAGGCGTCTGCGTCGGGAATCTCTCTAGCTGCTGCCGTGCCAAACGCGACATTATTTATGGGGGGAGGCAAAAGAGAGCGCTACCTCCTGTCCTGTGGTTGGGGGTGGCCGGTGAGAGCGCAAGTTAATGTGGGTGTTGCATAGAACTCTGCTTGGGTGCCATGGCGTACGTAGCAGCATGGGTACGTGAATATTGAGTGGAATTCTGCACAATTGTAGCAAAGGGATGAAATGTTTTAGGAGTAGATGGAAGAATTGAGAGATCTAGGTCCGTATTCGCATGCATGCGTGTGAAACATTTGGTGATGGAGCTCGCAATGCAAGCTTCCTGCTGGATGCTGAAGCATGGATACGAAGATCAATTGATCAGGTCATGTCAATCATGTGCATGCAGCTAGATAGAGAGCATCAACTGCTAACTACCACATGCTCCCCAAGTAAATACTCCCGGGAAACATGGTCAGATAAGTTTTGGAAACCGCTTAGCTCAGAGGCACGGACCGACCGACCCAGCTCCAAGTTTTATGTGCCCAGACTAGTGGCATCTCTCTCATGAGATGATATCGTCTAACGAAGTAATATCTTATGAAATCTTATTGTACGGAGGCATGTAGAAAAAGAAAGAAACAGAGCAGGCATGCACCAAATGCTTCCACATGCAGTGCAAACCCTGGAACACCTACAGTTAATTCTACATTGCTCAACTCCTCTCTGCTCCATGCATATCGATCTTAGCATTACTCAGTTTCTAAATTGGCTTTTCAAATTAATTTCGTGTGCGTTCAGGTCCACCGATTAATCTGCAGCACAACAGAAAACTTAACTTGCCAGGCAGCGCATCATCTATGGCGAGTTTGATTTTTCGTCTTCGGTGAAAGGACCAAGAAACCGGGCCATGACCTAACCCATGAGCCGATCAATCGATCGTCTGGTGCATTTGGATCTTTTTCTGTTCATGCCCAGCTAGGCTAGGGAATACTAGATCGTTTAGGCTATAGTCTACGGAGGCAAGGCCATTTGTTTGGTTCAATTAGCACCTTGCCACCACCTCCTACACGATCAGAAGTTACTGCTCTCGATTGGCTAGCATGGCATGCAGCAATTTCTTCACGTCTTTCGGATTTTTGCTGATGAAGGAGAACCGATTTGGCTCTCCTAGTGGAGCAAGGAGTTTCTAGCCATTGTTGGCTAGTTTGCTTGGCAAAGCTAGTTTTTTTCCTCTCTTATAGCAAACACCCATCCTTGCTAAGCAAGGCTAGAGTTTGGCTTGCTCAAGATCCAAACACATTACACTAAACACCAATTGACAAAGGTTAATAATGATCTGCAACATATGGTCATCACTGTACAACACCTTGCTTCTCTGTACTAATGATCTGCACTATATGGTCATCACTGTACAACACCTTGCTTCTCTGTAAACGGTACACCGTGATCAAGAAGCAAAGCGGCTCAAACTGTTATTGACTTATTGTTGCGTTGCTTAGCCAGTTAGCCGGGCAGATGTGCACCAGCCACACGACCAGGTGTTGATCTGAGCACCTTCAATCTTAAGAAATTTTACGGTATATTCTACCGGTAATATATGATGATAGTATAAATCAAGGGTTTTGCTAATTTTAAGTTGTCTAAAATTTTCTTAAGTTTAAGTCACTTGTTGTGATCATTGGATTTGTGTAGAGATTGGTGTGTCATATGATTGAATATTGATCCAATGAATGTCATATGATTGGATATTGATCCAATGGTCACAACAAGTGACTTAAACTTAAAAAAAATCCAGGCAACTTACGAATAGACAGTCCCATAAATCAAATCTAACAATTAACTTGTTAAGGGTATAATGGACTTTTTTATTTATAATTTTTTTTATGTGAGTATTATTGATTTTTTCCAACTAGAGTTAAAAAAAATACTCTTGTGCCATAGATCCTCACATGTGTAATTACAATTCTACTCATTGAGATTCTACTACTCATACTATCATGTATAGTATAACTAAATCTTAACCGATCTGAACCATTTAATTAAAAATAATAATGCATAACTTATATTAAATTGAGTGTAGCAGGAAAGAGCTCTTAATCTCTCACACTGACCTGCCGCGCGCTGCCTTTTCTCCACGACCTGGTCTCTGGATTCTGGAGTTTGGCCACGCTCAGTGCCTGCACCTGCTGATGGCAATTTCCAACGTGATCCGTCGTAACTTCTCGGCCCCAAAACACGGCCCAGCCCGCCGCCACCGCATTACAAACGCCCCCCAAATAACGCCCAAAAGTGAACCGAAACAGCCGTTTTTGCTCGTTTTTTCGCTCTTTTCCGCGTCGTCAGATGGATCTCCTCGGCCCGCACCCGACCAGACTAACCCAGCCGCGGACGCATCGGCACGGCACGATCCCGCACAAAACTAACAAAAAAGGGGGGAGAACTGAGGAAACCGCACCTGCGCTGCGCCCGCGTGCCCTTTCCATCCGCTGATCCGCTCCTGCCCCCCGGTTTCGCCGCCCTCCCTCGCCGCGCGCCGCCGACCCGGCGGGGAGAAGGGGACTAGAGAGGCCGTCGCGCCCATTCGCGCCGTGCGGCACGCTGCTCCAGTGCCCGTCCGGGGATGGCGTACCGGGCGGACGACGACTACGACTACCTGTTCAAGGTGGTGCTCATCGGGGACTCCGGGGTGGGCAAGTCGAATCTGCTCTCGCGCTTCACGCGCAACGAGTTCAGCCTCGAGTCCAAGTCCACCATCGGCGTCGAGTTCGCCACCCGCAGCATCCACGTCGATGACAAGGTTGTCAAGGCCCAGATCTGGGACACCGCCGGCCAAGAGAGGTACCCGAACCAACACCCCTAGATCCGTGTGTCTCTTATCAGGTTCATCGATCCTCTGTTCTGTTAGCAATTGCTATGCCTGTGTCATGTGGATCTCTGCAGCTTTGGTTGGTGATCCTTAATTGTTGGCTTGTTCCAACGTATGTTTGAACCATAGCTACCAGAAGTTTGTCAATTTTTTTTTTACAATTTCCACTACGAATACGAACCCGTACCCTAAACCGGTTCGGGTTCAACGAATCCGGTTCATGATTGGTGGGTTTTATAGCGAATCCGGTAACTATGGTTTGAACTGCTTGGATCCTTGCAGGATATAAAAAAGATAGATTTGGCATTCTTTCGATTCATAGCTTTCAATGATTGCACCTACCATGTCTCAGGCCATCACATTTCTAGCAGTAAGCTATTGTAGCAAAGATTTAGCAGTAAGCTATTGTAGCAAAGATTTTGTAGGACCAAGAACTGATAGGGGCTAGGTGTTTCATACATGGACATCTAGAACATGGGGTTGGGGAACATGTAAATTGAGGACAAAAGTAATAACCAAAGTCCTGTGCTGAACAGGTAGATTAGTATGTGGTGCATTATTGCCTGTGTTTGATAGAACGATTATTCATGTGCTTTTGCCCTTCAAGTATTCCCTGCACAGCAACTGATCATCAATTTGTGTTGCTTCTGTAGATACCGAGCTATCACAAGTGCATACTATCGTGGAGCAGTAGGTGCGCTCGTTGTCTATGATGTCACGCGGCATGTCACCTTCGAGAACGTGGAGAGGTGGCTGAGGGAGCTCAAGGATCACACGGATGCGAACATCGTGATCATGCTTGTGGGGAACAAGGCGGATTTGCGCCACCTCAGGGCTGTCCCGACCGAGGATGCGAAAGCATTCGCTGAGAAAGAGAACACCTTCTTCATGGAGACGTCGGCCCTGGAGTCGATGAACGTTGAGGACTCCTTCACTGAGGTGCTCACCCAGATCTACCATGTCGTGAGCAAGAAAACCCTCGACATTGGCGATGATCCTGCTGCTCCTCCGAAGGGGAAGACCATCAATGTTGGCGCCAAGGATGATGTGTCCGCAGTGAAGAAATCTGCTTGTTGTTCGTCTTAGCTCGAAAAGATAGAACAGATACCTGAGGTGGTTGATACTATGCAGTAGGAGGATTCATGGTTTTATTGCGATCATGGTCCTTGTCTGTATTCATGTGCTACGAAGTGTCTCGTGCTCATTTACCCATTTGATACATTAATTCATTCAGGACTTCAGCTTGCTGGTATAGTTTAGGGATATTGAAGTGTGAGGTTATCAGATTTTTCATATAGGCGTTTCCATTGCTGGTTTTACCTCTTGATTTGTGTATTGCTGCTTATTTCTGATTATCACAGTTACTGCCTTTATAGTTTGTTGCTCTGCTAGACTGCTTACCATGTTGTGAATTTCTTACGAGGGCGGTAAGTTGCAGCACGATCCTCCGATTTTCTTGTGAGGGTGGTATAGTTTAGGGATATGGAACCGTGGAAGTTGGAACTGCAGAGGTGTGCACAAGCACAGTCCTCATAGCTTGCCTTGCTTCGGAATTTCGATCTTCGAACCCACAACATCACGAGATGTAATGTAAATGTAAAAAGACACCAGCTCGTGCTGCTTTAGCATTACCTCGCACAGCTAGACTAAAGATGGTTCACCACAAAGGAGTATTACTCTACAGAAAACAACGATCACTGCGGAACCAGGAAAACTCTCTAGTTCTTTGAATTCCGATATCAGAAGAACTATTGAGTTCTCATTTTTTAAAAAAATAAAAAATAAAGTAAAAAATAAATACAATGTACATTGTACAATAGGAGAAGAAAGGGAGCGATCTAGCAATGCCATCATGAGAGCTGTTCATGCAGCATGGGACATTTAAAGTCTAATAAAACAGTCTACAAAATGAACGATTCTGGCTGTACAGTTTTAGGAAGCTCAGTTATGTCCACAACAAAGCGAACGGCAAATACATTACCCAGCATGTTTATGTACAAAATTGAGCTGATTTTTTTGTTGCGGTAAACTACCAATAATGTTATCGGCATCCATCATCCGTTTCTTCTATCTGCTGACAAAGCTGTTGTCTTGCAGATGGGGCACAGGTTCTTCACCATCAACCACTGCTTTATGCACATGGCATGGTATTTGTGACCGCAATCAAGGGTTCCTACAAGTTCTGTAGCCTTATACTCCTCCTGCAAGACACAGAGCAAACACATTTTAGAAACAAGAAACAGATATTTGCTGGCGAAATATATATTTGGCTATCTCGCTGTCAAATGTGACAAAGAGGTATGTTTACTGTTTTAAGTGAAAATAGTGCTTCTAAAAACGGTGAGGTACAGGTTAGTCTTATGGGACAACCATGATATTTATCATGGAAGTGATAACTGGCTGATGATTTACAAATTTTACAGATTTAAAATTCAGTACTGAATATGACATGAGATTAATGTGAAAGGAAAAGGACCTGGCATATTATGCAAGCATCATTCTCCACAGAAGACTGATCAGACATGTAAGCTTCTCCAAGAACATAAAAGCTTGACCTCAATTTTTCTTGGATATAGCTCTCTTTCAAACCGGTATTGACATCTCCAATCTGCTCTTGCAATGCTAAAAGCTCCTGTAGGAGAAGCAAACACCGCATTTTATCAGTTACATGTAGACTCAGAAAAGGGGCAGTCTACAAGAAACTCACAACCCAAATGAGCTGGCATTACGTTCCATACCTCGTAAGTCATATTGTCTATATCCAGCCGCATATCTCTATGTTCATCAATTACATGCCCCACTTCATAAAATCTTGAAAGATTCATCAATGCAGCATTCTGCAGGGACAAATTGATTACATCATATACCCATATTCAATAGGAAATCATTCATAAAGACAGGTACAGTTTTAGTGAGGGCATGATGTCATTTTTAATGTCGAAGTTTCCATGGCAAGAACAAAACTGAGTAGTAGGTACTTATATTCAACTAGAGGCAGCTGGCAGCCGGACACAACATGTGATTCACATATCACAGTAATGAATATAATTGTCTCATTTATCTTGGCCAAAATTAAGAGATAGTTATTCAGGCAACAAAGATTGCAGTGAAAAGGTACATACAGTAAAAGGTTAGCTAAAAATGCCAGGAAATTTTATTTCTGGAATGTGATGACCAACACATACTTTAAAGCATTTCAAATAAGAAACACCTTTCATATCCTTCCAGAACCAAGGATTCAAGTCCAAATGGTAAATGTAAACTGCTAAAACATCTCCAGTGCTTCCCAAGAAAGAAATACCACAGTAGACATAACAAAGTATCCTAGGAGGAAAACATGAGTAGAAATGTGAAGTCACCTCATATGGCAGAATTCTTATACTCCCATTGCTAACTTGGTTTGTCAGAAATGGATGCATTGGAGGCCCAATGGTACGCCCAGAATTGAATGTGAAAGCCAGGATTCTTGGATCCAAGGGGAGGCCAGTGCCAGAAGGATGTACACCATGCACTACATTGTTTATGAGGCCCTGTCGATGAGGCACTTGCATTTGAATGTGATTAAGTAGAGCAGGAGCTGGCATGCTATGCACAGGATTCTGGTGGAATTGAGGTGAGGGCCCATGACAAATGGCAGAAGGGCCAGCTTGATAATCCTGAAGACTTCCATTTGGCATGTCTATGATTCCTGAATGGACAAATTGACCTGTTAAAAGCAAGAGTTTCCAGTTACCTCTTCAAATCTCATACTCATAGATTTCCATTCTATGGCCAGGCCATGAATTACAAAAAGTTACTGATAGTCTAACTAGTGAAGCTATATATAAAAAGTAAATCACTACTTCAGCAATCCAAATACACCGCCAAGCATGAAATAATCCCTCAAAACCATCAAAATAACTTTAACTTATCTTTATTCAAAAAGTTTACTTACCTGGAGGATTGGCCACTGCATTGCGGTATTCCCGCCGTGGTACCATGTGACCAGCTGGAACTACATAGTTACCATGACGTACCAATTCCGGGTGAGCAGCCATTGAATTGGACCTGTTCGGTCCATCTGCAGAAGATCCTTCTAAGAATGGCCAACCATCACCATGGTACTCTGGTGGGTTGGAAACTGCAGCATTGGGCAAACCATGTGCTTCAAATGAAGCATTCCACGGCCCATGTGCAGGATTCTGAGGCACATGAGCAGATGAACTTGAGCTTGCAAATCCATGAACAAAATGATGGCTGCCCTCAACTACTTCATTTTTCCTTTTAATGAAATCTCTAGTGCTATCACCAAAATTGCCACTGCTGCCACTCTCATCCATAGTTCCTGTGACAACTTGATGATATAAAGGTGACAGTAGTGGATTTCCCAATCCAAAACTTTGAGTCTGAGGAACATATCTGTTCGCAGCTGTTGTTGACATGCAGGGATTGTACATAGTAGATGGGTAGACAAAACTTGGATCAACACCTACATGTGGGTATGAATTCTGAACATGCTGGTGCTGATTATTAGTGCTCTCATAGTAATTCCTCAAATCACAGATACCAACATTATTAGCATTTCCTGGAGCTCCGACAGCAACTTGCACACCCAGGTTGGATAAATCACTCCTAGTGCCTCCATGATAGAAACTTTCAGGCTGAACTTGGACATGTCCTCGCTCTGATTCAAGATTAGCAACCTGATTTGTCCACACCATATTTCTATGTGACATAATGCAAACTGCTATTTCCCTTGCGCAAGGAGAATTACAGCAGGTTGGATCAACAATTATGCATTATCATTGCCTCTTCCTGCATATCATATTAACCAAATATGATTAGCATGCAGTCCAAGCTGTGTATGTAGACATGCAAAATGCAGAGAAAGCATGGTTATTAAAGTAGTTGTGGTAGAAGACAAGAACATTCTCAGAGATATGCCAAAGATTGAGAACGGAAGAAAAACAAATAAATCATTTGCTTCCCGTACACAACAGATTGAACAAACAAAATAGCTTACACATTCTGGATATAGTAGGCTGACCGCTAAGAAACATAAGATCTCGAACCGAACATATACAAACAAAATAGCTTACGCCTCAATTACTAGAGTTACAGCCTCCCAGACCAACAGAAATATCTGTCAGGTTTCTCTCTTAAAAAATATTTTGTCAAGTGGAAGTTGTTTGCTAAAGGCACTATATCGCATTATATCATATATCATTTTGCAGAAATATATTAATAACATGCAACTCAAGTTTCACCTTTCTACAGCATTAGGCCACTATGAGCTGTGATAATTATATCTTACCCTTATATGTATCCATATTCCACATATTTAGAATTTTTTATTGCTTATTTGTTCAAATAAAGATATCTCTCAACTTAACCATTTTTTATGCACAATTATTTGTCCATATATTTCTACAAGTGAAATCCTTCAAAGCATCGGATCATTAATTGTGAAAACTACATCTGAATTTCCAGTAATATAATCAAGGTATTTTTTTGCATCATTGAGTTACTCATTTCTTTGCCTACAGGTGGGTTATTATGTTCCAAAAGGAACATCTATATAATTTCCAGCTAAATGGTATTGACCACTAAATGCACTATTTCCATGTCAACCAGGAGGAGATAGTTCGCCCAAAACAGACGGCTTTGGTTTTATGTGACTTGTGAGAAGTTCAAACTGATTTAGGACCTTTTACGCTGAGTCTAACCAAGGGTAGGCAGAAATGGCCCAAAAGAAGTCTGCGACTATGGCCTTTTGGCTGATTGCTAACCTAATTGTCAATTGCGCACCTTTTTAGTTTCTCGAACAATGGTGGACACACGCCTAATGCTAATTTAAGGCGATGTGGGCTGTGACTAATACACAACAATCAAGTCAATAGCTCCAGTATCCCATGAATCGGTCCATGGACGCCAAAAACTCCCCATTTTGCTACTGCTACCTAAGCTCAGGCAGGCACACACTATTAATCTTCTATAGCTTCAGTAGCCCTAAGGGATCTATAAGGAACTCGCCTGAACTGCTCAACGCTGAATCCACCCTGGACCTGAACCCCTGATAGACTGGTTGCTGCCACTTACTGACCAATAGGTGCTGACCAGTGACCACCTAGCGGCATCCAGTTGATACCGATTTTGTAAAGCCTTTACGAGGCAAACATAGCTATTTTGATAGTTTTCAAATTTTTGTATAGTCAAATATTAAGCCTTAAGTATAATTAATAGTCCCAACAGCAAACCTGAAAGACTTGAGTAGCTTATATAGCCTGGGTATGGTGTCCTCTAGCATGATTGGTACACACACAGCCACTGCTATAGTGTGTGCTATTTGGAATGGAAATGCTTGGTTTCAACAAAATTCCAGGATTCAATCGCATGGTGGACTGTACAGTGTACTGCCCATAACAAATTGAACAGTTATTACAGAAAATTGCATATATTGGTGACAAAGGTGGTACGAGAACGTAAAACGATACATTCCGATATAGAGCTTCAGCCTTGTTAGACCTCGCAGTGGTAACACTACCATAACTTGAGTGGTTTTTTCAATACAAGGTTTTAGAGTGAAAAGGTTTAAGCCACTGTACGGTTTCACTGGACAGGGTTGGTCTGCTCATCTCTCCTACAAAATAAGCAACAAGACACTGTGGACAAGAGAGCAGATCAGTTGGCCTACACATTTTCAAGAAAAAAATTGGAAAATAAATATTGCGTGTTGGT
Organism: Ampelocalamus luodianensis; assembly: GCA_036346255.1. Taxonomy (NCBI): domain Eukaryota; kingdom Viridiplantae; phylum Streptophyta; class Magnoliopsida; order Poales; family Poaceae; genus Ampelocalamus; species Ampelocalamus luodianensis. The sequence continues at coordinate 2,405,417 of CM070626.1, forward strand.
AATACAGAAAATTGTCACTTGAGGAAATCCTTCTTTTGGATGCATCATTTGATCAATTTTATATTTTTATGAAAATCAAACACATTATCAACTTAGATGTAAAGGCCGAAACATGCCAAAAGCAGGCATAGCTAATGCATTTGATGGCTGGACAGGTCCATCTCGACTAAAAGGGTTCATGATACTTAAGGAATAAAAGTTGCACACAAGATGGCGTGCTAGCATGATTCACAATGCATAGGCCTTGGCGCCTTGCGTCACTTGAGAAAACCATCCCCTGTATAAAGCTTATGTATCAAGTACATATAATTTCCTCTCCTCCAGTTATCCATTGCAAAGTTCAGTTATCAATCCTTCTGCCTTCCGCTCCAAGAGTACCTCATACAACAGTTGAATGTCAGACACATCTATGTTCTCAGTTGACCTTCTTCTTGTAAGGAGACCAAGTTGTCCTCAAACTGCAGCCCTTGCGCTTATTTGCCACCTAAATTACTATTTAGACCATCCAGTAGTATTAACTGTGCAAACTCAAGAAACGATGCATCTCAAAAGCATTGGCATGATTCATTTTTCCCATATGTCCGATGATGAACAATCACTTTGAGATTCATAGCTTATGTGTCAATAAAATTTTAATAGTATGGGAGACATAAAGTGGTAAACAACAATGGCACCATGGTCACATTCACAAGTAATTTTAGATTCTGATAAGTGTAACTGTAAACTAACATCATGCCTATGTTTACGCACAGCTGCTCCCAACAACAGTTCCAAGTATTTCAATTATAAGATCAGATTAATGCCATCATACAGCTCTTAATACATATAATGCATATTAAGTTTCCTACAGCTGGATGCAGAGTCAAAAGAAATAATACACAACAATACGACATTAATCAGATATATTTTTTATAATTGGATATTTTTAAATGGACATAATTCAATTTCAATTTGTTCTATAAACAGACAATGGACATACCAATATACCGACTAAGCGTAAGCAATCTTGATGGACGCAATGGTGATATAAAATCTAATGCCGTGATAAAAACATACCTATGAGTTCAACAAAATGCTACATGAATAAAGTCGGGATGTATGAATTTTAAGTGTTTCAATCTCCTACAATTTTGGAATATTTTGCAGAAGAAAAATTATCGTCATAGAAAAGGTAAATGAGATGTAGATTTCTCCCTTACACAATGACATGGATCAAACATGACATACTTTATGCAGGTCAAATTTGGAATAAATACTTAAAAGCGGTGGTGGATTTCGAACTCAATACTCCGTGGGGCCAATCTCTTTGAGATCTTGATAATTTTATGGTCTTCAAAGTACAGCAAAAAAAAAGCAATTAGCAATGTGAAGGAGGCAAAGCAAACAACTATTGACATCTGTTTTTTTTTCTCTCACTTAGAAAAGAGTAAAAACACCAATGTGTAGCCATCTGAATAATCATCTCCATAGACCATAGGTATCATTTATGTAACTAAGCAATTTAATCCTAGAGAAACTGTTCACTGCGAAAACACCACCGAAATTAATAATCAAAACACGTGTGGGCACGCGTGCGCTTGCACACCACAAGAAAATATAAATGTTACATAACTATGGTTGCACAGTGTACACGAGAGACGATGTAGGAAAAATACAATCAAAGGAAAAAGAATAAGTATCTCGCTATAATTAATCTGTATTCACGCATCATAAGGATAAAAAACATATAGCTTTAGTTCTTTACTAATTAATTTAAGTCAATTCCGCTTTAAAACCAAATGGCCAGTCAAAAACATTAATGCATGTACAATTTAATGCATAGTAGCGAAATCCCCTACTAACCATCAGAAACACAGTTGCACAAATCAACAAAGACCCCCAGCTCACAGGTTATTCTGACGCTGCTGCTATCATACAAACAGCGATTTCAACAACACCACCTGATCGCCCACGCATAAACACCAGTCCAAACTACAATAACTTGTAATTCCACATTTAAGAAACAATCTGCAGAAAAATCCTCTAGATAATTAATGTTTTTAAACCATTATCACAACTCCAGATTTCCAGAAAAACACCACAACCCTACCAAAACATACCTATGTCCACAACTGCAATATCCCAAAACTCAGCAATGACTATTCAATTAAAAAACAATGAAAAACTCCAACCAAAATTTTCTAACCAAACAAAAGTTCATATGGAACTAATGGATGTGTTAAGTTTTCACTAATCTGCACAAATATCACCATTAAATTCCAAAACAGCCTCTGGTAACTCACAGCTGTCTACTGTCTCCCTTGAACTAAGAGTTGCTCACTTCCAAGCAAAACTCTCTGTGCCAACTAAATGTTTATGCGACTGTACTTAGAGTAGTCATTATTTCAAATTTACAGTCATCCCAATTGAGAAACATGAAGTATTGGACAAATTACAAAATCATCCGTCCATCACAACTTAACCACCAACAATGCTGCCTGGAAGCTGCACAGTTTAAAGTGAGCTTCGATGCATCAAGCAAGCTTGCATGCAAATACTTACCATAAAACTAGTCAAAAAAATCCGAATCCTGCGCACGAACCAAGCACCTAAACGCAACTCCCACCTCCTGATAGCCTCCCGCAACCGCCGTGATTTGCAGCTGAAATCCACAAGGCCAACCAAATGAACAGCAGGTGTGTTTGAACGCATCGAGTACAGCCCCGAGCAACTAACCCAACGCCCATAAACCAGAGCTCAATCACTCGAATCACAGAAACATCTCGCCCGACGCCTCCCCAGTTCCCAATCACTCGAATCGCCGGGCTCGGGACCCAATCCCGTCCCCTCCAACCGCGCGGCAGCCACAGAATCCGCTACAGTCACGCGTCAACCGAGCTCAACCCCGCAGAAAATTCGAGAAAATTCGCGTGCAAATCTCAGAAACCATCACCTCGGGGAGAGCGATCGGCGCGGGAGCTGAGGAGAGGAGGGAATTCGCGAGGGGGTCTCGCCTGCCTCGGGAGTCGTGCGTCAGGAGGAAGATGGGGGATGACCGGTTGGCGGTGGCGGTGGCTGGTGGGGGAGGGGATCGATCGAAGGAAGGGGAAAATTGGACCGGGGGAGTAGGTATTTATAATCACGAGAAACCTTTTGGTAACGGAAGGGGGAAGGGACTTCAAGGGCGCTGCCGTTTTCTAATGGGGGCATGTATGCGCCTGGAAATTTGGAAAATTAAAGTTATTTTTTTCACTATCTCTTCCTCTCTCACCTATATAACTCATCTAACACTCTAATCCTAACTCACTCCGCATCCAGCTGCCCCGCTGCCTCCCTTCCTCCTCTTTGGTGAAATCCCCCTGTGTCGCCTCCTTCCTCATCTCTGGTGGCTACCGAGCACTCGATCTGTCACCATTTCCTATCTTCTCCTAACCATTTTGGTCGTCGCCACCCTCCACAAATCTCACCCACCACCCTCCTCCTCGGCTGCCGACCGCCGGTTCGCCACCACCCCAGCCTCCCTCTAAGTCAGGGGGGCACCGGCGAACCCGAACTCTAAATAGGTGAACCTTGACCCTAATCTGCTGGCCTCCGCCACCATCGTCGCCGGGCGTTGGAGAGGAGGAAGACGACTTCGCCGGAGCATAAATCTCCACGCCAATCGGAATGTGAGAAAATCAACTGTGATTTATAAATTTTTAGACGCCCGTGAAATAGCAAATCTGCTTTTTTTTACAAGGGGAGTCAATCGTCTACTCCATCATCTATTCTCTCTCTCTCTTCGTTTTACCCTGTTTTTTTAGAGTAAGACACGAATAGTTCACGTTTTTTTTTGCCCACCCTCGCTTGCAAGAGGAGAGAATGCTTCCTCTGCATCTACTTACCTGTGATCTTTACAGGGTTTCTGCTATCCTTTTAGCTCTATGCTTATCCATTTATCCTGTCTCTGTAGCTATCATACACATTTCGAACCAAGAGATCCATCTTTGTTTTGTTCCCATACTTCCTCATTTCTCAAATATGGCTAGCACTTTCGACAAAAAGAAAATAATTTTGGTCTCGTGTGCTTGCACTTTTCAATCCCCAAGGCGTTCGTGTGTTTTGTGCAGATACTTTTTTTTTCCAATAACTTAAGCTGTCTGATCGAGGAAGTGGAGAGGATGGTTCTTGCTTGCTTGCCATATCTTGCCAAGGGTTTTATGCTGTCCCTTCAGTGCTATGCTTATCTAGGGCTATCTTGTCCTTATAGTTGCATCAGATATATCTTGAACTCAAAGGCATATCCTTATTTTGTTCCCATGCCCCTTTGTCAAATATAGTTGGCATTTTGACAGAGATTTTTGTTCTCATATACTTCAACTTTGTCGATCCCAAGGCGTATTTGTGTCTTGCGCATGTAATATATGACTCATCCAAGAACTTAAAGCTCATGATGACGAGTAGCTAGCAGCCGAAACTTTCGGTTTTTATTATGTCTAAGCAAACACAAGTAACCGATCATGTGACGATAAAAAAATGTTTTGCTTGCAGGTAATATTAGGTAGCAGATCACAACTTTCATCGTCTCAAATTTGCCTCACCACAAGAGAATCGAAGCTCCAGTTCCACTAGTTGCACTTTACAGAAGCTTATTGGCTGCACTCTGCTATCGAACAGCACCCAACTCACAAATTAAAAGCATTTGCGATTGCGACGCGATGGATATGGACACTAGCTAGGCTCCCGTTTACTCCAAGGTTGCCGTTGCAAGTGGTTCTCGTAAAGATACTTTTGCCAATGCATTTGTCACCCGCATCGTCGATCAGTACTGTCCTCATCCGAATCATGAACAGATATCGGATCAGATGACCGTAAGATCGATGTGATATATCATTTTACAAGTGGTTGGGTTTGGCATTAGCTGGCGATTCGATACTTGATCGTGGCTTGATTATGCAGAGATGTAAAGAGTTGGAACTCGAAGTTGTTGCACCTTTCGTTTGTGTATGACGACCAATGTCTCAGGTCAGGTCGTTTTGCATCACCCAACTTTTGGCTTTAGCATATTGCTTAGGCAGTTGGGCAGACGACGACGAGAGAGCTTCCTTCCTCCGGATAAGCATTAGGGTTTTGCTTGTGTTGTTGGAAGCTTCTTCAATAATTTAGCTTAGACGACAGCAACTCCTAAAACAATACTAGTACAACTTACAAGGATGCTTCAATTGGAAGTGTCGTTTATACTTACTGAACATGCAAGACCCCAAACACCACAACAAATTAAGTGCTGTTTTAGCTGAAGCCATGGTTTCACTTTTCCCTTTTCCTCTGAGAAGAAGAAACTATGGTCCCAGCTTGGTTGGCATTGCTAACCGTACGTTGTCCAATCGTCCCAGGCCGGAGCCGGCACACGCAAAGGAAAGAGGAAGGAAATGCCCAAGACGCCAGCCGAAGGCGACGGCCTCGGCACATGGCCACCGCACGAGCAGCCGCTATAGGCAATCCGACAAACAGGCAGCACGGGGCTTTCCCGCTCGCCTCCGGGGGAGGAAGAAAGTCGCGGCGTTTCTCACACCCCCACACGGCCACGCCACAGCACGGCGCCATTCTTCGCATGCCTCTTCCATTTGTTTATGTTTATCTCTCTATATATCCTCTGGTCTCCACAAGGTTAACAAGGTGACGAATCATTAAAAATGGTCACTGACTTACTATTAGATCTTTGCAGGTAGTTCGCTCGATTAATTTGTACCCGTGTTGATACGGCCCGACTAGTAAACTAGTGGATATGTACACGGGTGACCGATGATAACATCAACAAATTCTCCCTTTCCTAGCTCGGCTAGAACAACAAGAGTTAGGGCTTAAAGCTGTAACCGTAGTGCCTAGCTCAATCCACTGTCTTCTCTCTATTCGTTCAAAGCAACAAGCAGCACGAGCCAAACAATTACTCTTGGCCTGATATTGTAGTTAGCAGGGAACCAATGCAGCACAGCACAAACAAAGGTAGAAAGAAGCTCTCGGCTGCACTAATAAACAGCAAAGGCAACCAGCCGCCGAGCCAGGAATTAGAGATAATGGGAGTCCAACAAGCTATATAGTAAAATTGCATTCTATGAGGGGGATTAAATAGCAGAAATATAGATAAAATTTTATAGATCACAAAGGAATGTAGTAGCAAAATTTGAATCATAGGGGAGCCTTGGCCCCTGCCCCTGCCAGTCCCCCCTCCGCCTCTGACGGTAACAAGATATCTTGGTTCTGCAGCTTGATCAAGCACGCCAAACCCTATAAACTTCTTCACCCGCGAGCACGGCGGCGCACGAACGAAGAAGATGGATCACCCAGAACCAGCCCGTGAACTCGATCTTCACACAAGGTCAATCCACGCACACGTACGACGACGCGGCCGCCAAAAACCATGGCGATTTTCTGGTTTACTGAACTCCAAACAAAAACAATCTCCCATACATGGGGAGGCGACTCGGCTTTCATATATACCCCTCACGCACGGCCCGTCGAACCACCCTGAACCGGGCTCGACGTCTCCTCATACACGTTTATATTCCAGGTTCTTACATCTCCAACTCCCTAATAAAACCAGCCTGGTTGTGATGATGTACCGGTTTTGTACCAAACTTGCTAAAACCAACTCAACTTGACTCAAGCTAAAACAAGAAAAGAGCACACGCAGGTGCCCTGACTCAATGCACTCGGATTCTAAGAAAAAAAGGGATTCCTACTTCCTTAATTGACTCAGACTATCAAAGGAAACTCCTAATTTACTTGCCTAACTCTGAATAACAAAGAAGGAAACAACTCTGGACAAACTTGATTAATACCTGACTTGACTGACTGGTATCCACATGGAACCCACGCATAGAAAACTTCCTTCCACGTCCGTGTTTCCATGTGTTGCATGCCCCCTCATTCTTGGTTGCCTTCTCCCTCGCTACAACGGAGCCATACGCTGCATGCACCTCCGGCCGGCACGCACGCATTGCAGTTGCTGTACCATGCTCCCTTGCAGCAGCAGCCGCATGCACCGGCTCTCTCCTACGCACACGCCAAGCCCTCTGGGTATTAAAAATGAACTGCAGTATGTGAACAGAGTCGAGAATTCAGTTTATAATCGCAAACAGAAATATTTTTTTTATTTAAAAAAAAACCATTTTAAAATCATCTTACACAAATAAACCATGTTTTTATTTTATTTTATACAAAAATAACCCACAAACGTTGAGCCACCGTGCGACTGGGCCCAGTCGCTTGGTGGTCTAACGATTATCTGACGTGGCACCCAGTCGTGTGACGGAAACGAGACTAAGGCCTGCCAACAGTGTCGTCGTGTAATGAAAGGACGACAGAGAGCCATGTCGCCTGTCGTGGTCCTATCGCACGACTGACCACCCAATCGCGTCCACGTGGCGCGATTGTGGCTAGTAGAGGTACGGAGGCATGATTGAGGGCGATTATATGCCCGACCGGCTGATCCAGACGCCATTCCAACATGGGAAAAGAGAAGAGATGGGAGGGGAGGGGAGGAGAGGAGAAGAGAGGGGAGAGCAGGGGCGAACCCTCCCTTCGCGCATGGTTGGGCAGCCGCCCGAGCTCCCCTCCGGCCGGACCCCCTTCCCACATGGTTAGACCTCAGGCTCCAGCATCCGCGGCACAGGTGCTCTGCGGTCGGCGAGGAGCAGGCTGCCAAAGCACCGAGTGCCGAGCAGAGGTTGAAGAGGAGGCTGCTTCGTGGTTGTGGCCTTGTGGGGTTTGTTCAATTGGGTCTGGTCTAGCCGGCCGGCCAGCCCATTAGAAGGCACTACCCATAGGCCATAGCCCACAACTACACCGCATTTTTCTCCTAGGCTCATGGCCTCCTCTGCTCCTCACTAACTCATGTCTTCTCAGTCCTTTCCTCCCCTAACCCTAACCAAGAGGCGGGCGCACGGCGGCGACGGGCAAGACGAGGGCTCAGGCACGCAACGGCAAGGGGCGATGGCTTGAGTGCGCGACGACCAGGGGGCGAGGCGAGGGCCGTGAGGGCGCACGGTGGCAGCCGACAAGGGCCCAGGCCATCGGGCTTGCAGCGAGCCAGCTAGGCAAGGCAACCAGGGGTCTTTGATCCACGCTTACGACTTCGCCCTACCTAAAATATGGTCCTGGATCCGCCCCTGGGGGAGAGGAAGGGAGGGTAAAGGGGCGGAGGAGGAGGAGGAGACCCTCCCTGAGTTCTTCGTTCTTCGGTGAGTTTCTTGTGATCATGTGGTTTATTGTTCATTTCGATAAAGCACATGGTAGGTTAGCAACAATACACATAGATTAGTGGTAGTTGTTGTAGATTGATATTTTTAGGGTTTATAGTTGTAGATCGACATTTTTAGGGTTATGTCAAGTTTAGTTTTGGAATGTGTGTTATTTATTTAAATATTTTAGCGTAATAACGCTAGGCTACCCCTACTAGTAGATGATTAGTGGAATACCTAGTATCCTTAACTTTAGATCCACATGATCTAGGGTATTTATAATCTTGTAATTTAATTGAATATTTTACAGATGTAATTTTTTAATTTAATTGAAATAGAGAGAGTACTTTGATATGCACGGTAGAATTTGGTTTTCTTTAGACTCAATGTAGCATGCTTATTTAGCACGTGTTCTTAATATTTTGAGTCATGTGGCAGATATGTCAGGTCAACGTTTTTTCAGAGTGTTTTACAGGCAGAGAGAAGTTTGTGAGAGGCCATGTGGGGTTGATTTGAACAGTTTTCCGCAAACCACACTGTATCACTTGAACCCATATAATCTTAAAATCTAGGAGGTGTTGCATTGGCTAACAAGCAGCTTCTCACTGGACCCAGCATTGTATGGTGTCACCATGAGATGCTTGTGGAGCCGTTCGCCGGAAGTGGTTCGTTGGGAGTTGAGGTTGATGGAGCGAACAAAGTCATGGCAGACCTAGTTGGAACCATGCAAGTGTGTTGGTGCAGGCGTGTCCGAGTACACTTGGCAATGCTCGTGAAGTGGAGGAGAGTAATGCGGGTGTGCAAGTAGAAGTTGAGGATGGTGAGACAGAGGATTGTGGTGTAGATACAGTCATGGTGATAGACAGGCATGTTGATCCCGGTGGACAGGTGGACGAAGGAGAGGACATTGAATTCATAGTGGATGACTTGGAGCGAGACGACCGGAGGGCTAGGGCCGAAGAACAAGCATTGGAAGAGAACAAGGAGGATGACGACTGTTGGAATGATGATGATGATGATGTCCCTGATACGTCAGTGCCTGATGCTTGGAATAAACATGACTCAAGGGCTATTGTTGTGGTGATGGGCATGATTCCCAGTGGGAGTATGGGCAAAATGTGGTGTGTGCTAATGCCATATTTGCAGATAAGTCAACTCTTGAGGGTGCTGCCAAATTATGGGTGATGTCAATGCATAGGCAGTTTAAGGTTGTCAAATCAAACAAATAGCAGTACATTGTGAAGTATGAGAAAGATGGGTGTCCTTGGTGCGTTCACGCCTACAAACTAAAGTATGAAATGCACTGGATCGTGTTGAATGTGGAGGATCACTCGTGTGTTCTGAGCAACGTACTGCCCAAGGACCGCAACCTCACTTTTTATTCCATTACAAATGACATGTACGGGAAGATTGTGAAGAAGGATATGGAAGCGCGACACATCAAGCCCAAGTAATTCATATTGCATGTTGCATTTTAAATATCACTGACTTTATCTGTGCATGGCAGCCATCGGAGTGTTGCTACTTTGTCCAATGGATCGACGGCCCGAAGAAGTGCAACAAGTCATTCATTCAGAGAAATACATGCTGAACTACGTAGTTGTGCCTGAGGCATTTACCTGTAAAATATTTTACATTCAGAGAAATATCTTACCAAATTTAAGGTTATTTGTGTAAAAACTTAAAAGGGTAAACATCCACGTAAAATGATTTACAGATAATTGCAATCAGCAAACTCCAGCTTTTTATCACTAACAATTATTCACAAACAACTAGTGGTGGCGGCTAGATGGGTCGGCCGGCACGGCACGGGCCATCCTGGCCCTCGAATTAAATGGACTGTGTCGTGCCGATGAGAAATCCCAAGCACAGGCCGACGGTCTTTCGTGCCGTGTTGGTCCCAGCTCGGTTGGCCCGACAGGCCATGTCTGGCCCACTTAGCCCATTAGGCATGAAAGTTCACAAAAAAATCAGAAAAAAAAAATCCCCAAAAAAATCAAAAAAAGAGAGAGAAAAGTATGTAGAATTCAGAAATACATATGAAAAATCTAAAAATGAGACAAACACATTGAAAATGTAATAAAGAGTTTTATTGATGTTCAAATAGTCTGCCCTCTACCCTCTGGCCTCCCCTCCCCCTCCCCTTCGCAACCGGGCCACATGGGCTCGTGTGCGTGCCCGCATGACCCCGACCGTATGCGTGCCATGCCGGCCGGCCCGTTGTGCAGCGGGCGCGCCCACTTATCGTGCCATGTTGGGCCAACTCGTGAACGAAGGCCGATCGTCGCGCGCCTAGGCCGTGCCAACGATGTCGTGCTCGAGTCGGCCAACAGTGTCGCGCCTCGGGTTGGCCCTGCCGGCATGGCCTATCTGGCCACCTCTACAAACAACTGTCTCAACTATTTATTTTTTAAAAAAATTAAATCTAAGTTTATTTAAATTATTACTTAAAAAAATTAGTCTACTGTCGCTAGGCCAAAACGCAACTAGGCTAAGTCGCTGGCCTGATTTGCGATTGGCCTTAGTCATGTTCTAGCACAGCGACTATGCCCGACACGGGACTCAGTCGTGCCACCATCTCGCGACTGAGACACATGGCAGACCAAGGACTCGCTCGTGTTTTCGTCGCGCGACTAAGCCTCCCACGTCAACTAATCGTTGGGCCACTAAGCGATTGGGCTCAGTCGAGTGTAAAAAAACATAGTTATTTATTTGTGTAAAGCGATTTAAAAGTAATTTATTTTGAAAAAAAAAATCAACAGAAGTAGCGGTAGCGCTGGGGGCGGCGCTTGGCATCATTTGCATGGAGTTGGATGGGTTGTTGTTCACTGTGTTTTAGCACCGGTAAAGAAGACTATCTCGTGTAAGGACGGAGAATGAGCAGCTCTTTTTTTTTTCTAGTTCGATTTTAGCGCTTTTTATCGAACAAAGATGATGAGTTTTGGGCTCATTTGGCTGTTTTGACGATGACACAGCAAATCTAGCTTTCTCCCTGATAAAATGATATCATAAAACACGACATGTGTCGTTTACAGTGCTCACTTCGTATCACCTCAAGTGCTTCCAGAGCACTATAGGGTGTATGCGCCTGTCGCGGTCTTAGTTCGTAGCAGGTCACCTGCTATGTTGGTTTTGTGCAGTAGAGATGTTATTTTTCACTCTTATCTTCATTTTTTTACATTTTATTCGCACGGAGACTAGTTTTGATATTTGAGAGAGAAAAAAAACTCCGTAGACGATAGGAAAACAGTAGAACTACGTAACTTACGACGGAGAATGTATGGGCGAACTAACGGCTCCGAGTTTTTGGGTAGTATAAGCATATCCATAGGAAGAGGATATTCCCCATCCCGTCAGGCCTTGTTTGGATAAGTGTGCATCGAATTGGTGGAGAATTGACTAGGTCTAATCTCTTGTCTATCAAGGAGAGGGCCTCACATATGTCAGGGACTGGAATCCTCGATGCACTGCTGCATGGGCATCGCCACACCGCACCGAGGCATAACAAAGTTTGTGTACACAAGTACAATAATAACAAGATAACAACAGCAGGTAGCAACGGTTAAAAGAACGTTGAGCTACACCCGCAAGTCAATGAACAAATCAAAATTACCAGCTGAACAGGCAATGGGCATTCAGAGAAAGACTCGAAAACCACCGAGAAACACCATACTGAAAACAAGATGGGGAATCCAATCGATTGTGTTAAAGAGTACTAACTCCGCGAATAATATGACAAAAGATCCAACGCAACATAGAGAAATAAATGACGGTTTACATGTCTCACGAACCAAAATAAATAGAATCCTGAACTTTAAGGTTACTCAGCCAAAGCATAATATCAACCCACACACCGAACTCCCACTTTGAACATAGCAGTAAACGACGAGCTAAGCAACAACTCCAACGGATAACGCTTGCCATAGGGACATCACTGCTTTTTCTCCCGTTCACGGTTCCACTGTTCAATCTTCGCCCTGCGCTCCTCGCTGCTTTCCCTGACTGGGCTCCTTGCGCGCCGCGGTGGGCTACCATGCCTGCGCCTTCCTCCATCATCGTACCTGTCATGCCTGCTGCCTCCACCCCTCCGTCCACCGCCGCCACCACGGTAACCATCACCACCACGGCCACCACCACGGTCGCGGCGGTAGTCATCACGATCACGATGGACCCTCCTGTGGTGTGGGCTTGGGCTGCGGCTTCTCCCGTGGCTACTCCTGGAACGCCCATAGAGCTTCCTCCTGAGATCCTTGCCAATCTGCTTCACATGCATGAAATTGCAGTAGCCACCACGGTTGCAGCTGTTCTCCTCAAACTGCCTACAGGTCGCCTCACGAAAGTCAGTCACAGGGGAGAACTCGACAATTATTGGGCGGCCAGAGTAAAAGCGGCCTTGAAGGGCATTATGCGCAGCGACTGCCTGTTCTTCCTCCCTGAACTGGACATAGACATTCCCTATCATGTGGTCAGCAAGGTTATCACATACATTCAGGGTCTCAACCTGACCAAACTTGCTCAGTTCCTCAAAGATATCCTCATAAAAGTCCTCAAAGTGCTCCTGCATCTTGTCCGGATCAATAGGCTGACCTTGACCATCAACTCCAGGGGTGATCATATCAGGGCGCTGATACATGTTAGCAAGCACAATAGTTGGTGATATGGTTGGCCTGTTGTGCAGACGGGAGCAACGATCCCCATGACGGCAAGCCCCAATCTTGAAGTAAAAAGGGCAGTTGACCCTATCCTTCTCGGTGCCAAATATTGAAGCCAAGTGCTCTGCCATGATTTTGAAAGCACTTTAGTTGACACTGAAGCTGTAAAAAAAAAAGATAAAATACAAAAGTGTCAGAAATCCTTGTCCAAATCACTCAGAACTCTGAATGCTAATATATACATGATTGGGTTATCTGGTAACTACAGAGAGCAAGGAATAGTGGAATACCTCAATTAAAGTCGTCATAGTGCATTACAGAAGACAAATAGAAAAAAGGAACATATGCAGCTAAACCAAACCAGGTTCACAAAACCTATATATCTTTTAAGATCACCAACAAGTACAATTCCTGTGACTTTACCCCTGTAACGCCCACTGTGTGATTGGAACATTATAAAGCTCAAGCTCTTGCAAGAAAATTCTAATCCCAGTCCCTTTTTTAACCTAATCTGCACACTCACTCAAAACCGTTAATATTAGAAGAACAAACCGAATAGAAAGAAGATCAAAATAATTGCAATCTTCTGCAAGACATCATCAGGGCTAGATCTTGCACCTAGTAAACTGGTCAGTTTTTAACCTAAATCTGCACACCGTTCAAAACAGTTAAAGCCAAACCTAAACAAGACGAAAGTGTTTCTCCCACTAGAATGTTTAGTGTTTCTCCCCCTGCAACTGCAAAAGAGAGCAAACAACATAGCACAAAAAGAAACAACTTTTTGCCTGTTGCACGAGGGCATTCCTTCTGGGGTAGGCCTTGTTATATCCGCCCGACAAAGAATACTATTCGATCCGTTTTAAAAACCTAAGCTGCACACCATTCAGACCATTAATCTTCAATTGAAAAAAAACAACCCAAAACAAAGAAAGCAATTACCACCCAGAACAAAATTTAGAGTAGACTACTGCATATTTCTCCATAAACTCTAGGAATCTAGTAAAACATCTGTCTACATCATAAATTTCCATCTGCTCTAAACATATCTACAGCTATACATCTAACCCTAAGAGACGCTTCTTTTGATTCTAGCAATTGATTTGACATTTTGACCAGTAAAAAAACCACCCAACTATCCCACCACACAATCTCCTGCCTATCCAACCACAGCCGCCCGACTCCCCACTACAAGACGATTAGGGTTCAGTTGAACCCCAAAAATTTTGGAAAATAAACTGCTATTAGTACTCTACCACGCAACAAACCGCATGAATTGGAGTATTCATCCCAGAAAGAAAGATTTGGATGGGATTACTAAGAGCAAAGAAAAGATCCCCCACGAGGATGTTGACGGGTGATCTCTGGCTGGAAATGAAGGGGAGGAGAAGAGCTCACCGTGCCAGCCGCCGGAGAAGGGGGACCAGATCTGGCAAAAGGTGGAAACGAAGAGAAGAGGCGGAGAACGTGGCTTCGTGCCGTATCTTGTGCATGGGGAGGTGATAAATATACACCGCCCGCGTGGCATGTAAATGAGTGCCGCCCACATGGGCCGTGGGCCACGCTTGATGAGTTGCATCATGAGCCAAGTTTCTTGAGGTGGCTGTCATGGATAATTTTTTGTATACGCCACTGGCAAAGAAGGCGGTTTGTTTTGATAAATACAAAGCCCTAGCAGCTAGTTTGGAGAGAGTTTGTGGTAGGATAACTGGATAAGGCATGGGAATTTGCTTTTTAGTCCCAATTCCCTGTTTGGCAAGAGGGATGAGACATGATGAGGGATTGCTTTATAGCTTCTAAGATGCCTTAACATAAGTGATGATGAAGGACTGAGATGTATTGCTCTTTCTCTAGACAACAATTCCCTCCTAATTCCCACCCACCCTCCATGAGTTTAAAATGGTAGGAGGTATGTGTCAAACTCTCAATCCCCATCCCACCTAAATTCCTATTTCGACCAACCAAACAAGAGATTTTGAGGATGTTTGGTTGATGGCCAAAATGAGCCAAGCCAAAATTTTGGCATAGGGAAAACCAAATATTGACAAAAAGAACATTGTTTGGATCATGGCTAAGCCAAAATTTAGTGTTACCAAAATTTTGATGAGCGATTTCCTCGCCATCGGATTGCAAGCGGTGGTGACATTCGATTTTGTTGGTATTACCAAATTTTGGTAGCAAACCAAACAACAGCCAACGCGTTGGTGTTACCAATATTTGGTTTGGTTTGCAAGGGTAGCAAACCAAACAGCCCCTTATAAACCCCACCCCTTAAATTCCCCTTCCCTCTCCCAGTTCCCTCCGAGCAAACAAGCTGTAGATTCAATTTCCCTATCAGTTAATCCCAACACACACTCAGTGTTTGCTCCTGAACCAACAACAAATTTAGGGATACGATTTATTTGATTTGATGCGAAAGATTCTTACATCTACTGTGTGAAAAAGCAATAAGGGACGGATCGTTCAAACCGAAACTCAGGAAGGCTACCGCGAAACGTAGATCGATACCCTATCAGTTATTCTCAACAAACTTTCAGTGTTAACTCTTGGACCAACAATAAATTTTTTGGATGCGATTTATTAGCTACGAAAGATTGTAACAACTACTGTATCCAAAAGCAATTAGTCACAGATCGATCAACCCGAACCCCAGGAAAGCTACCGCGAAAACCGAGAGCGAGAGGGGAGGAGGACATTTAGGGTTTGGGCGGACACGCACCTCGAGAGCGGAAGAATCGAGCCTTCTCCCTTCGATCCTGTTTGCTGCTGCCGGGGAGAAAAATTTCGTGAGTACCCTCCTTTTTTCTCTTTTGACACGGAACAAGGAGAGGAGACCTGAGAGGGGAGGGGAGGGTGGCGACGCCGCGACAAGGTGGAGAAGGAACGAAGGATCAGGAGGAGTTCAGGACTAGGTACGGTCGTTAGGTATAATATTAAGGACTATCTATTTATAAGGTGATTTGAAAAAAATTTAAGTAAAAATTATATTTTTTTTTATCTATTGAATTAATATCTAATCATATGACACATCAATTTTTACACATATTCTATAGTCACAATAGTTGATTTAAACTTAAAAAAATTTCAAACGACTTAAAAATATCAAATCTGTATTAATATTAATAACTCTGGTGGGATATTCGAGAGTCCTGACGCCGTCCGATTGGAAACCAATGATTCGGAATGACTGATGAGTTGTGTAAGGAATAAGGATCGTCTTTTGCAAGAAATTCGAAAAGTTTGATGATTCCTGGTCTGCCCTAAAATCCTAATCTCAAGCTTTGTGGACTGTGGTTCCTACTGGCCAGACACAACACGATATGTTACAATTTCTTTGCCGATCTATTGCTCTACTATATGAAATCAAAAACAATTCGGGTGCACCAAGCCAAACACACCACCACATGGTACAATTTTTTTTGCCTACCTAGTACTCCACCAAAGTCAAAAGCAATTCGGATGCACGGTCGAGTTATAAGTACCAACAATTAACAAAAGAACACTTCCTTGCCTTCTTTATTTGAGGCCCTTGTTTCTAGTTTCCTACGACCGCAGGAGACACAAGACGTCGAGGCGTCCAGAGTCTCCAAAAGCTCGGGCCATGCACTGGTTTGCCGGGCGCGGGCGCGGCAGAGTAAGCTTTTGGCGGAGCACGCCGTTGCCGTGGACACGTCGTTTCACCGACGCATGAATCGCCAAATGCGCCGTCATACGCAGGGTTCATACAATATGACAAATGGAGCGACCAAACATCCGAAAATAATTATTATAATATTTTAGAACAATGATGCAACAATTAAATTGTGAAGGGTTTGCAAAAAAAAGTTTGCCTTTGTGCAACAAATCAAAAATATTATTGTAACAAAAAAAATACCTTTTACCGCAACATTTGATGCAAAAGCATCGCAACAATAAAAAAACGCTCCATACAACATTTTGAACTGCCTATTACAACAAATTGAACAAACGCCTGTGACAAATCGTACCAAAAGGAGGCACCTGGATGGCGACGAGTAGTAACCGCACATCATCGAGGGTGTTGCTGCGGCACCGACGAGGAGCTCGTGACGGTGAGGCTCAGACGCTGCTCATGGAGGCCATTGCTGGTTGTGGAGCTCAAGATGCTGCAGGAGCTCACGGCGGGTGTCGGTGGCACTCGCTCGTGCACCATGACTAGAGTTTGCTAGAGCAGGGTACTTACGTGTTGCTCGATGGCGTGTGCCTCGGCTACAGCTCGTTGGAGCAAGGCACGACGGCACCGCCCGCATTGCCAACAGCTTGTGTCTTGGCCGCATACGCGAGGCAACCGAGTGAATTTGTGTTGGGAAAGCAGGTGTGAGATGGGAGGAGCCGCCGTTGCCGGCAAATCCAAGTCTTCAAGGAAGTAAGTTTAAGGCAAAGCCTGGGGGAAGAAAAGCAAGAAGCAACTAAAAGCAAAGAGGCAGAGCCAAGCGGCATGGGTTAGCGAAAAGAGGCAGATAAACTTGGCTTCCACAAACTAGAAAATACATTCAGAATCGCAAGCTTCCCCTGGTGATAGGCAACAAATAAGGCATGCCAATGGCCAAGCATGACCCAGATACAGTAGCCAAGAAACAAACAATGATGCGCACAAAACACTACGGGAAGTATTACAGTATTACTGTAAACATGTCAGATTTCCAAATTGGGATTTGATTAAGCATGGATGAAACCGTTGCTCAATGAAAGGAAAATTTTACAGCTCCTCCACACTCATAAGAGCACCATTAAGCATCCACCTGCACTTTGAATCTTGTGGGATCACTAGACAGTTCATCATAAGGTTGCCTCCACACAGAATCTTACAAATAGCACTTTCCTCTGAAGCAATATATGATGTACTCAGCGGATTTCCCCAGGGGCAAAAAATGTTTCAACATTTGATGCCTGTATGCTACAACTCCCTTAAGTAATGAGATACATTAAAGGCCAGAACTACGCATACGTGCAAGTCCAGTCAGCGTGACAATTTGTTTCAAATTTCTACCACACATCAGTGGACAATGGGTAGAGAACAGTTCCCCTACGAAATCAGTGCTCCTTTCACTTAAAAACTGCATAAAACTGCCAAATGGAATTTGATTAGTACCAGCCTCAACCGAGGACTCGTTCCAATATTTGAGTTATCACAGCATGTAGACATTAAAAAGAAAGGACATGAGATTTAAGTTCATATTGCTATAGGCATTTCTGCTTCCCAAAACTAATGGTGTTTTACTATTCTTACCAGGTTTACCATCAAACGACAAGTTCAACCATTGTTCTCTACAAATCTTTCATAATTCATATACCACAGTAGCAACAAATTTGCTTGAAACAACAGAAAACACAATCCTCCAACACATTCAGTCTCAACATCGATTGCATACTCGAGGCATGACAGGGCTCCATTTAAATTTACGCTTTCTAGTCTCTTATTTATCCTAGTTATTAGGAAAAGAAGCATTTCCAGTTCTCCACAACTTTATAGTTCATCTAGCAACCATAAAAAGCATAAAACCCCAGCAATTTGTTACTCACAGAAAAAGGTTCAATTTTACCACAAAAGGGTTGAGCATAAGTCTAGTGAACAGTAGTGAACAGAAGTCTACAAGTTAACTCTTTCAGGTCAATCACAGAATGGAATGCATAAAAGCAATCATGAACATGAATAACTCAGCATGAACACAACACAGAACTTCCATAGAACTACTTACTACTTAGCATGCTCTTCTCTCACATCAAGTCCAAGGACAACATGTATTTGCAACTAAACCAATGCTCCAAGCTTCCACATAAAGCAAGGACGTTTTCGTAACTTAATGCAGAAATCCGCTCATCAACCAAATCAATTCATCCACAATGTCAGCTAACCCACGCAGTGCATCGACTCATCTAAGCCAAAAGCTCATCAGTTTCTATCAGATATCCTCACCACAACTAAAAGCTCACCGTACCTTAGGAGCTGAACAAACAATTATTGCAAACCTGCTATGTAAATGACGAGCAAATGGTTAGCAATAGCTCACCACCTCACTGCCGCGGCCTCCTGCGGAGCAAATACACATCAGATTCCTCATAGGCGTAGTCCGGGTCGAGGTGCTCCCGTGGTACCTTCTCGATCACCGGGAAGGCGGCGGGCACGGCGTCCCAGAACGCCTGGTGCGCCTCGGGCGACCGGAGCTGGTACCCGAGTAGCACCACGCCGCGCTCAGCGTCGGCGAGCGCGTCCATAGCGGCGACGAGGTGCGGCACGGACTCCGGAACGTAGACGACGTCGGCGGCGACGACGACGTCGAAGCGGCGCGGGGATGCGAGCGCGGCGAGGTGCGCGGGGCAGTTCCAGTGGAGCTGGGCGAGGCGGGGGGCGCGGGGGAGATAGCGGCGGTTGCGGCGGAGGTTACGGCGGAGCGCGGGGAGGACCGCGGCGATGTCGGTGAGGACGAGGTCGGCGAGGCCGAGGCGGGAGAGACCGAGGCCGGCTGGGCCGCAACCGGAGCCGAGCTCGACGGCGCGGGTGCCGGGGAAGCGAAGGACGTCGGCGAAGGGGAGGGCGGGGTCGCGGAGGCAGCGCTCGGCGAACTTGACGAGGACGAGGGAGCAGGGCCAGACGGAGGTGCCCACCTCGAAGGAGTCGTTGTCCTGCTCGAAGGTCAGCACGACGCCGCCTACCGGGAGCTCCACCACCGGAGACGCCGTGAAGCGCATCTCCGATCAGCACGGAGGAAGGGTTTTTCTCGGGTTCTTTGGTCTGTGACTCTGTGGGACTGGGCGGTCGATCCGGCGGAGGCGGCCGTGGTGAGATGAGATCGTTGAAGGAGAAAAGCCCTCGATGAAATTTTGAATTTTAAATATACCCCTGGAAGTTCTGGTTCAGGAGCTGAACAACACAACAGCGCATCTTTATTCTTTTACTCTCCTAAAAAAACTTCTCAGGGGCTCAGCTGCAATAAGCGCGAACCGACAGGATACAGCTGCAAATACAAAAACACACCACCGAAGCGGAAGCACACCGCGAAAACCTCCCCGTCCGTCTCGCACCTCCTCCGCTCCCCCCGATGGATCCCAAGGCTGCGGCGAAGTCGAAGCGCTCGCACACGGTACACGGCCGCCGCTCCCACCAGACCCCCGCCGCTCCCACCAGACCCCCGCTGCGGCCGCCGCCCATAGGCAGAAGCGCGCCGCCACCGCCGCCGCCTCCTCCTCCTCCGGTCCCCGCAGCCGCAACCTCCCCTCCAACTGGGACCGCTATGACGCCGAGGCCGACGATCCCGCGCCCGCCGCGGAATGGACCGGCGAGGTGCCGCCGCGCAGCAAGGGCGCCGACTTCGCCTTCCTGCTCGAGCAAGCGCGAGCCCAGCCCCGCGAGGCGCGGGGACTCGGCGCGCCGTGGCTCACCTATCAGGACTCGCCATTTGGTAAGTGTAGCGAGCCAGCTTTCACTACCACTTCTAGTCTCATCATGCGTTGCCACAATATGTTCATTGTCTAAGCTCATTCTGATGATCGCTTCAACCAAGCTTAGGTCATTAGGTGATCCTTGATATCCTTCCTGTAAATATGTCCAAATCCGTATTATCAACACTAGCGAAAGTAAGGAATATTTTGTTCCTAGTCATATTAACGCCCACAACTTTGATTGAGCATATGAAACATTGTGATACTTTGCTTTTAGTGTTAATCTCTGTATTTATTATTAGCACTTGAATTGAGTAATATCTGGTTGATTGATCATGTACAATTTTGAGAATCCCTACCACAATGAGTTAACATATAATCACTGCATACCTTTTGTTTCATAGTTCTGCGAATTGATATGTAGAACCCGTTATTGTCATTATGAACATGGGGTGTGTTGATTGGAAAGTGCCCTATTATTTGTGAGATTGCTTAATGCCAATGGTCCTAACTGCTAAGTTTGTTGATCTGCTGTTTTTTTTTCAAGATTTTATGCAGGCTTCTACCTCTATGCTTGAAGCTAAAGGGGAAGGGATTCTGTCCTGGTGTGAAGATGATAACTTTATATTAGAGGATGATTTAGTACCAGATTTTGAGGTACAAACCTGCTATTGTGCTATATCATGTTCGTGACTTGCATTGTGCTGTCCAAAATATCGACAATCCTGCTATCGGGTTTGATCTTATCTTAAAAACATTTATATAGATATTTTACTAGAGCAAATATTTTGTTTAAAATTGGATGGTATTACGGTAGGAAACACACTTTGGGCCTTTGGCTGAGTGTCTTGTTGAAGTTTGTGGAAGTAGATTTGTTTGGATTAACTAGACAATAGTAGACCACTGTAGTTGTGCCACTTACCATCCATATAGAAACTCTTGAACCCTTCTGGACTTTTGTGGGTTCTTCCCCCAGAGTCGTCAAATTCTTACATATTCATGCGACAATACCATTCCTCCTCAACTTTCAGGTGCCTTTTCTCTCCATGGATCTGCATGCATTGGCCATCCAGCTTTCGAAGCTTAAGCTCTCTCAGAGACTTTTCATTGAAGAAGAACTACTACCTGAGGATCTGGTACATTCTTGTTTATGGCTGTCATGTTTAGTTTCGTAAATTTTCCAAGCATTGAAATTGATCAAATCATGCACTAAGACCATTAAGTTGTCTTAGTAAAACCACAACTGCAATTTCACCTTTCACTGGGAGACTTGTGTGTACCAATGTTTACTCTGAAGCTAATTTCGAAAATGGTTATGAACTAAATTAGATGTAGGTGGCCCTTGGCACTATGTGCAAGTAGGAGGGTGAACTCATAAAATAATTCATGAGAACATTTATTATCCTGAAGTGTTAAACAAATTTATGATGTGTTGAAGTTTGAAAGGGGTCCAGCTTATATCTAAATAAAAAGGGACGAGGAAATCGAAACCAATCCGTATACAAAGAACATATGCTATCCAACCCTTATCCAAATGTCCTTATTCCTTGATAAACACAACCATACATGGACCCATTCAGGTTGCGAACTTAATGTTTCGTTGCTGCAATTATACTAGATATCTGTCACGGCTTTCTCAACCGTGATTATTAGCTGCCACCTCCTGGGCACTTGCGCACAACACAGCCCTACTGTGCCCTGGTTGGCACTTGCTGCTGCTATTGCTGATATCCATCTGCCTCATGCTGCAACAAGGGCAGGGTGCTTTGATCTCTCACCTCGTACACAGCTGCGGATGCTCCTTTTGCTTCTGCTTGCTGCAACACTTGCTATCATGGGAATTTCCTGCACTATACACTGTGCCATCATTTGAAGCAACGAAGCTTATCTTAGTCCAAAATTTTCTGATTGATGTATTTTTCATTGGTGGAATGGCATTTTTTATTGGAGTGCAACAGCCATCCATACAGGATTACATAGGGTAATGAATTTGAATGGACATTTGAACCCTATTGTGCTATTTGACCAATTGCATTAGGATGATTAACACCTCTCCTTGATTTGTCTTCGTGCATGGTTCATAAAATTCTTAGGTGCATAAAGCTAAAGCTGCTGTTGGTGTGTTGGTATTCATCTGGGTAAAATTAATTGTCCCCTTCCCTTGGATGCCTATTTGTCTATGAAGGTTCTCATTGCATGTTTTTGTAAATGCCTGCTTTATAAGTGTCGACATTAAGATCTCTTTTTTTGTTAAACATGATATTTATGCTCGAGCGCCTTTCATATCCATTCAGCTTGACTTGGTATCCCTGATTCATCTTATTATTCATAGGCTGATGCATCTGAAGACAATGAAATACTGATTCAATGTGACACATCTGCGGAAAGTGATGCTAAAGACAGTTCGGTTCAACATAATTTCAAGGACATAGATGCCGGGAAAGATGTAATTAGTCATCGCTATTCCAACAACATCCATTCTGATGATCAAATGAAAACAGATCGTCAATTGCAATGTTTTGAAGAAGAAAAAACTACATCATCGCCTAAAATTAGTACTCAACTTGTGCATTCAGAATCTGAAGATAAGAGCTATACAAGAATCATGGATGTTGTTCCAGGTACAGGCCATAGCGAAGGGTCGAAGTTTGAGGTTGCTGTTGCCGATGAACTTGACACGCTTCTTAATTCACTTGGTGGAACTCACCTTTCTAGCTCCAACTTAGATGGATCATTTGGAAATAATTCGACTATGAAGGTCAGCAAGTCAAACGAGAAAATTACATCTAGCACTTTCTCCAAATCTCTGGCACTTGCTCCTCTTGATGATGCTCTAGATGACTTGCTTTCAGAGACTTCCCTGTCTGTCCAGAACGAAGGTTTTGCTGCATCAAGCTTAACTTCTCAACCAACTTTTAACTCTGACCACAACATTGACTTCAGATATGCTAAGCAGATTGAAGTAACATCTATTAATGATTCGGTGGACGACTTGCTTTCAGACACTTCATTGTGCTTGAATGACCAGAGACAAACTACAGCTGCGCAGGCGCAAGACAACATTTCAAATGTCAGTGTCCCTCAACATTCTGGTCCGACAAATGTGTCAGATCATTTTGATTCATGGTTTGATTCACTGTAGAAACGAAAGAAACAATCGCCATAGTGAAGAATTGCAGTTGCCTTCAGGGATCCTTTACTGCAATACAAAGGTCCATTTTGCTTTTGTTCAAGTTTTACACCTTTTGGGAAGCTGTCTTTCGAAGCTCCCATAGAAATTGGAATGGAGGTCCACTGGAGAACAATCTTAACATAGTTAAATTATCAGAAGAGATGGTAAAGTGGATAGTGCAAAGTAAAACCTGGCTTCCATGCCCTTCACCTCACTCTTGGGCATGTTTCAGTTCGTGGCCAAGCCTTTGCTGTAATATCGCATTGTTGTCATATTGACCAGGAGTCCAGGAGGGCGACTGTTGTGAAATCTCAAGCTGCCGATCTGGACCTTCTTGAGCTGAACTTAGTCACGTCTCCGTAGTATGTACCATCCTCAGTTGATTTTTACCCAAACAAAGCTAATCACCATATCTACTTGTATCTTGTGTTACATATCTAGTCCCCATTATACATGGTCTGGGAGAAATATGGTACAAAGTGTGTTCAATTTGATCATTGATGTGTATCTTTCACGCAAACCAACCCTCTTGAGCTGGACGGCTCAAATTGGATTCAAACCACTAACTTGTTAAGCATGGGCCATTAACAGTTGCCGCTTCATAGCACTGTTGTCTGGTTAAGAAGTTTTCCCTTGTATGATGCTGTAATTCCACCAATGATTTGCTTGGATCAAACAGATACGTCACTTCAAGGATCAAGCACACCGTACTGCAGGTTCTTTATGGAATGAAAAGTGTCAGATCTATTCCCCGGGATTGATACGCGCCCTTCCCTTGCCACCAAGAAATTGATGATCCAAAATAGGTTTTTTGGAAGTTTGCTGCAGAGACTACAATTTCATTTGGAAAGAGAAGTTTTTATTTACTATATGAAGGTTTTATTTACTTGATTCGTCTTCACCATTTTCTGTGTACGAGTTGTTTGCCTTCATCATCATTCATTTGTTTTTCCTCTTGTCTAGGGCTTGTAGACATGAGCATTCCTTGACACCCTGTCCATGTCGAAATCCAGATATTATTATGAGGTTATACACGAGGTGGCTCTTGCATCACTCCAGGGGTTATGTGGAACTTGTTGCTTTCATGGGCCAACTGCATGACAACAGCACTCTTGCCCATCCCATGACTAAAGCTCCGTGTTTGGGTAAGATGCTTGAACTCAACATCGTAGATCAGTTCATCACCTTCATTAAAAATATATATATGTACTTCATTTTATTTGATGGTCCAGTTTCATAATCCGCGTCCCAAAATTACAGGCTTACAGCTGATAAATAAATAAATAAACATGACTGCTGGTGGAGTGATGGTACCTTGATGCCAGATAACGAATTCCTTTACCTGAAAAACATGCAATTTTACCTGTACTAGGCTAAATCACCCCTACAAGGCTAAAGGCATGCAGTTTTACCTATACTAGGCTAAACCACCCCTACAAGTTGGACTGGTATTCAAAACATAGTTACCAAATTCGCTATAAAACCTCACGAATTGCGAATAGGATTCGTCGAACTCGAACTAATTTAGGATACATGATTCGTGTTCGCAGTGAAAATTAGAAGAAAAAAATGGTGAACTACGAACCCGAATCTCATACAGTGACTCGGACGAACCGCGTTTCTAGTAACTATGTTCAAAACATAGATATTTTGTGGTATTTTGCAAAGATTTTTCTAAGTTTCTAGAATCAACACCGCAACATGATGAATTGATGATTGCCTAGCTAACTTCCGTTTCACTCCAACGTAAGAGGGTCCCCGATTCATTCCAGGTCTTGTATGCCCCCAAAGCAAGTTGTCATAGGCCAAACTCCAATTTGCGGTGTTCAATGGCAATATTCCATATATTTCATGGGAAACGCTATAAGAATAACCTACAGAGGAAACAATGCATCTAGATTTTTTAACCCATGTTTTTGACAGTGTTTAGTAAACAAAGACCAAGTCCTAATGACAGCCAAAGTCTTCCACGAGTTAGGCAGTGGTTTACGCACAAATCTGACATGTTTTTGGTGAACAAATATGCAAAGGCGTGACATCAACTAGTAGTGTTTGCCATCCAACCACTAGCTAACTTGTCAGACATGTCGATGTCAGGATGTGATCTTCCATATCTTTATCTCACGTCGTACCGTGGCCTTGCTCGCGCCACGTAGACAACAAAGTACGTTGCAGTCGTCATTGGATTACATCTACAAAAAAAAATTTGTGTTTAAGTTTAGACGCCCTTAGCCTGCCATTAAATTGTGATCACGTCTCTTGGTGGGTGAATCTGAATTCTGAGAGGTGTCATGCCATTTCCTTCTCGCCATTATTAAGTCAGCTCTTGTCAACCAGGATAGTCAAGAAAATTTCAGAATACCAACCATGTTCTAGAACTGCCTTGGATTTACACCCGGACACCCAGTGACGTACGCATGATGAAGATAGAGAGGGGTTAGTGAGACAAAATTATTATGAGATAAGCTAGCAAGTACACATTTAAATATCATGTATAATTTAAATTTATACATAAATTATGAGAAACAAAGCTGAAATGAAAAATACATTAAATTTATTATCTTAATAGTGGATAGTACGTATAGAAAGTCCAAAAATATACACAAATATCAATCTTAATAATAAAATTAATTAAATTTATAATGCAAGTAATGCCAGAGATATAGAAAGGTACAAAAATGCGACAAGCCGAACGGGAGATCGAGTCCCCTCGTGCTCCGTGATGGATCCGCCAACGCGGACACCCACAATTAGAAGCAACTTAGCTGAAAGTAAAACCATGCATGTAATTTTCAGGCTTTGAGCATCTATGCCCTAGACTGGTTAACCCTTGAGTCTTTTCTATCTGTATTTCTTTCTTGCATCCGATTGGTCGTAGACTTGCAGTAGTCTTCTGGAAAGTCCTGACTTTTCTATTTAAATTTACCGTCCTTCCCCCCACCTTCCTCGGCACGTGCTTCTCGAGTTGCAACGTGCTTACTCTGTCGTGACCTCATCTGAATCTGTGACGTGTTAACTTTACCAGCTCATGCAGTACGCATTTTCTACTGAACTGCATTTTCTTTATCATTTTCCAATTAGAACAATAAACTTGATTCCCCTTAATGGGATCATTAGGCTTTTGCCGGCAGTTTTTTTTTTAATCTTTTGTTGTTGTTCGAAGCAAAACCCACATCAACACTGATATAGTTTCAAGAATTCAAAAAGACTTCTTGAAAGCTTCACGCTGGAAATGCTTACCCTGTGGGACGGAGAGACAGTCAACACAGACATCTCCAATCTCAATTGGTCAAGCCGTCTTTTATATTTGAACTAGTATAGTACTACTTTTCTACGTAATCTCCATCGTACTTGGGGTCCTCGGCTAGCAACAGCAGAGGTGTACAGTATTCTCTGTATTAACATCCCTTAGCAGTTACATGGAATACGGACGAATGAGATCATTCGCTATAGCACAATCTAAACAGTATTTCACTACAGGTTTTTTGTACAGTATTTGCTACAGTAAGTGCTCCCTACTACTTACACCTGATGTTTTTGCCCACGCTGTGGTCTTTATAGTATTGCAGAGGATCCAGATCTTAACAAGACAGCATCTTACAGCAGCAGGTTCCCCTTACAGGGGGAGAATCACGTATCTGTTGCACTGCACCCTTCCTTAAAAATGGTAGAAATAAAAATGAAAATGAGCATGACGATTTCTTTTGTCTTCTTTTGAGACAGACCGATCCTTTCCTAGGTGGTTGGCTAGCACCATTCCGGCCAGTGTAATGTAGGGTACGCAGTTGGTAGTAGTACCGCTGCGTGATTTGTTTGGTGTGCGTTTGACAGCCAAGAACGAAAGGACGCCCATGGATTATGAATTCCGTGCGTTTTTTTGTCCATGACAACGCATGTGCCTTTTGTTATTTTCCCACCGGGCGTAGCTAGCCAGCGGCAGAGCAATACGCACCCTATCCATAATTCCATTTCGTACCAGTAGCGCTTGTACTATAGCATCCGCTCTTATATAGTACTTCCTTCGTTCTTTTTTACTTGATACAGTTGACTTTTTACGGTCTTCGAGATGCGATTTTGACCATAATTTTTTATAACTTTTACATTAAGATGTACTAATAAAATTATAATATTATAAAAGTATTTTCAACGACAATTCTAATGATATAATTTTCATATAGCCAATCTAAATAGCTTTAAATTTATTGACGGTCAAATTTTCTAAAATTTGACCGTGAAAAGTCAACTGTGTAAGTAAAAAAGAACAAAGGGAGTACGTGCCGTTTGGTTGTGTCTTAGTTTGTTTTGGAACGTTCCTTTTTTTTTTCTTTTGGAGCGAACGTTCCTACTTACGTAATTGTGTGATGTGGAATATATGTGAGTCCTGAATGTCTGAAGCACATGGGTCGACATGTGAAGCTTGATCCGGATCGCATGCAGTACTGCAGATAAACACGTTGTACACAGTAACATGAGTCTGATACATCGAGCACCGTATGGGAACACAGCACTTTACTGTAGAGCACAGGGATCGCTTTTTATTGTAGAAACGATTTTATGCTATAGCGTAAATATTGTAGTATTTGATCTGAACTGTTGGATTTCGATCGTACGGTTGAGAGACGCTTCTGGTGCAGAGAATCCGAATCCCTGCTCAGCCGCTTCGTGTTGCGCGCACCTGTTGAACATTCGGGGCCGTTTCTTGTTCCCATCATTGCTAAATGCTAATGATACTTTACGGTTTTACCCCGTCGAGAGATTAAAAAAATCGCATAATTTGACACAGGAATTTGTGTGTCCTGAGAGAGAATTGCGGGTTCGGACGAAGTCTACGTCCTGATTTGATTTGAGTCGGTAAACATCTTGATTATAGTAATTGACTTGAGGTGCCACGTATACGAGGCTAGCGATCGCACGTCCTTGTTGCGCTAATGACAATCCATCGAATGCTGTGGAAGTAACATTAAATGGAAGAAGAAAAATCAGCGCGACAAAACAACAACCGGCCATGAATTACAAGCATCCAATGCAGTGCCATTCGTGTAGGGCAGTGCCAGTGGGAGTGACAAAACGTTCAGAAAACGAAATTATAAATCTCTTCACCTTCGTTCTATTCACATGGTCGAAAATAAATACAAAATAAGTAGTAGCATTAACACACCATTTCCTCAGTTTCCTTGTACTAAAAGAATAACAACATCGCTATTAATTTCAAACAAAAAAAAGATCACCAGTAACAAAAACTTAAAGAGTCTTAAGGAAGATGACAAGTACTCCTAATTAACGATTCTAATACTCCCACTTTTCAAAGCCAGAGTGCACCGGCCTCCTTGAGTATGGGCACGAGCTCGCCGGAGATGTGCACGGCCATGAGCCGGTCGAGGCCCCCGAGGAGCCTTCCCCCGACGAACACCGCAGGGAGCGCGACGTCGCCGCCGTCGACAGCCCCGGCGAGCTCGGCCTCGTCGGCGACCTCGTGCACGGCGGGGTTGACCCCGAGGCCCTGCAGCAGCCGCTTCACGACGTGGCTGAGGCAGCACCCCTTCCTCCCCACCACCAGCACCGGGCTGTCCGCCACCGCCCTCCTCACCTGCTCCCCACCCCTCTCCCCACTCGCCGCCGCAGCAAGCCTCTGCCTCTCCTCCGCCGCGTCGACGCCCACGGCCGCCGGCTGCCGCGGCCACGCCCGGCTCGCGCTGTACGGGATGGCCTGGTACATCTCGACGGCCACTACGCGATCGATCTTTTCCCTCGTTTCCTTTAGTGTGCGAGCGTGTCCTGCGACTTGTGCCGTCGTGTGATGGGCAAACGGGCGGAATATATAAAGGGTGGTGAGGTCAGCGGGGCAGGCGGGTGACGTCAGTGGGGACGGTGTTTGTTTGTGGGGCCCACGCGGTAAGGGGGCATGGAGGAGGACGGCGACCGTAGCTTTCGCGCCAACCGCGGCGGGCGCGGCCATGCACGGTGCGGTGGCGTGGGTAGAGCTGGGCATTGGGCCGGGCCGTGCCGGCCCGGGCCGGTCATCTCGTCGTGCCGTGTCGTGCTGGTCCACCTCGCCTCCGGTCAGGCCCAGACACGGCTCAAAGCCCGTCGTGCCAGGATCGTGCCGTGCCAGCCCAAGTCCAACCCTAAGTAACTATAGAGCGGCGTGTGGGGAAGAAGAGGGAGAGGGAGGGAGGTGGTTGGAGGAGTGGAGGGATGGGGCGGCCGACGGCACGAGGGGAGGGAGGGCGGCGATCGGCAGCGCATGGGGAGGGAGGGGAATAAGATAATGTGATTAGGGATTGGGAATTTGGGAGCTGAGGCTCGGGAGAAGGGGTTGGGGATGGGGGTTAGGGGGGCTCGAGAGGGATGTTGGGCTAGACCGGGTGGCAGAGGGGGGTTATTAGTTGGGCTAGATTGGGTGGCAGAGGAGGGTTATTGGTTGGGCCAGGCTGGGATGGGGGAGTGATTGAGTCAGGCCGAGAGAGGGAGGGATTGGGCTAGAACGAGAAGGTTGGGCCTATTTCGTGCCGGGCCGGCCCAAACATGGCCTAATTGATCGTGCCGTGCCGCCCAACGGGCCGCATTCTCAAGCCCAGCCCAGTCCGTAGTTCGTGCCGTGTCGGCCTGACCCACTATGTGCCATGCCGTATCGTGTTTAGACCGTACCGTGTCGATCGTACTTTGGACCAACCCGAAAAAGCACAGCCTAAGTCCCAGCTCTAGGCATGGGGCAGGTCGGCGTGACGTGGCGGGGCATCAGCCGCGGCTGAGGAGACGGACGGGTGGTTCGGTGGGCCCGGCCCGGACACCCCAATCCGTGACGGCAGATGCGGGAGGGCTGAGTCTGACGGGGCGCGAACAGCGCACACCGCGTGGGAGGTGACGTGGCGGGTGACGGATGGATGGTCATCGGCGGGGCCCAGGACGTACGTCGTGGAAATTTGGAGGTGCATTATCGGTGTCCCGATGATAAGGATTAAGGAGAGGTGTGCTAGCAGTAATCTCTTGCCAAGTCCAAGTATACCTGCAGTGTGATGTTTGCTTCTGTGTCATTGCTGCATCTAGATTAAAAAAAACATCATGATTCATAAATTTGTAGTAACATTTTCTTGTTAATTGTGGTGGTTCTGATTCGAGACTATAAGGGGAACTTACTTCTATATTTCTTTTTTTGCGAATTACTCTCTCCCTTTTAAAATATAAGGCATATAATTTTTTTTTTCAGTTTTGTTTCGAAATATAAAACGTGCATGCGACTTAAATGAGATTTTATCTTTTTTTCCCTCAATTATCTTTCCTCTCTCTTCAATATTTATGAGTAAACACCCTCACACACTATTCTCTCTTATTCGCAAGACATTAACACTAGAGATACTATGATCATTTTCCTCTATCATCCTCTTGGTTTTACAACTTTTTTAATCTCCGTGCATGACCGAAATACGCCCTATAAAAAGGAACAGAGGGAGTACTTCTATGTACTTTTTTGTAGCATATGTGATCAGTGGTGGATTCATCGTGGGGGTGCGAGGGGCCTAGAGTACCGGCTCTGCTCGCCGCACCCTTGGTAGTCTCTTAGTACTCCTGTCATTATTTGCGTCACAAATCTAGTTAATTTTGTTCTTAAAATTACTACTTGTGTTTATTTTTGTGCTTTCAAAACGCACTATCTATTATTAACCTACTACATTTAGTGTGTTTTCCATTTTAAATTTGTTTCTCATAATTTATGTATCAATTTGGATTACGTATGACATTTAAATATGTATATGCTAGTTCATCTCACGATAACTTCATCTTACTAGCACACTCTTCATTTTTATCATGCGAACACCACTGTATGTGATCGCACCTGTTCAGTAGGTACGTACGTCGATCAAGGTATCTCGCATGCATTTGTACATATTATCAGCTAGCATGGTATATATTGTATACGATTTCGCTGTATGAGTACTTTTGAAGGTTTCTAATGAATGAAATCAGGGGAGACCCACCTTTTTTATATATAAAAAAAACATCATATGATCACGGTAGCGTTTGTACAATATAGCTTTCCATGACGCAGAACAGCAACGTCGTTGAAGAAAGCCTTATTAATCCTTCTTGATTCTACAATTTCATTTCTAATCTGTCAGTGAACGCGGAAAATATATATCGATATTGTACTACGTTGCATACGGCGCTCGCAACATACGAATCCAGATCCTCTACTGTAACATACGATTGTAATGCAGAGGATCACCAGTGAGTGAACAGTACTCAGCAGTAATACCATAACAAGTAATGTGGAAACAACAAAATATTTATTGTAGCCAAAAGCACTGTAGTAATTGATCTGGATATTTGCTTTGGATTGGACAGTGAAGATCAGCTTCTAACGCGTGGCACTGTACATCCTCTGTATTAAACACTTTGGTGGGGAGGATCCATTTCCACGGATCCGTCCTGTTGCCCTCTGCATTTGGCCAGTTCTTGGGTTCAGATTTCAGAATTCAGATAAGACGGTATCAGGCATCTAGACCAACTAATAGTTGTCTTCTAAAACGTGAAAACAATTTCGCCATGACCAATTCCAGCCTAACTGGTATGGCATCTTGATATGCTCAGGCATGGTAAATAAATTAAGCATATACAGATCGATGTATGGCAAGGAATTCTTCTAGAAAACACCCAGCTTTACGTTAACCCAGCTCGCGCGCGTTCACTTTTCCAAACCATTTGCTCGGGTTTCCTTCAGAATCACTGAACCAATGGGCAAACACTGCAAACCACTCAAAAGCTGGGCAGGAAGCATCTACCATAATTACGTCACTCAGGCGCCCACGGACGGAGACAGGGACTGTGCGAGCACGGATTCCCCGTGGGTGGTTAGTGACGGATTCAGAAATGAATTTTAGATTAGGTGGGATAATCTTTACGTTTTCACTTATATTGGTATTTGAACTCACGTGATATAATTCTAAAATAGCTATTCAAATATAACAAATCAAGCATTCAACCAATCATAAATCTCAATCCATTCTATTTTCAACTAATTTTCTCAAGCACTAGTGACTGCACACTGTTTCAGGTCTGCCTTGCGCGCTCACCGGTAGCCGTTAGGGCTATCTCAACGCCTCGACTGAACTGCTAGCTTCCCTCCTTCGGAGTGCATGAAGGAACTCTGACCATGTGACTAGTGGATACTATACCATACTTAGTTCCTCGTCATGCAGCCTAATACTCTCCCTCAAGTCCCGTAGCCTAGCTCCATAGGACGTTGCTCACCTTGCTTGTTCTTCCACTCATCGACACCAAGCAAAGCTCGCTCACAGTGGATGCTAGTGTTGATGGGTTGAGGGTCCCACCGGTGGCGTACCTCGGGCGGCCGCCAGGCTCGTTCTATTGCTAGGTCTGCTCTTGCCAATGGTTGATGAAACTCTTTATATAGTTCTTAATTTTTTTATATAGAATAGCAAAAAAAATTATTTGATACTTTTCGATATTTAGTGGTCTCTGGGTAAAACAAACAAAATTTGACTCCGTCCCTGGGGTGCCGCACGACACACAACTGCCACCTCACGATTCGGTAGAAATGTCCCAAATTCCTCCGCCAGACGGACGATAGAGACAGAACGTACGCCATAAATGGAGATTATATGTAAGCAAAAGAGAAATAGAAAAGGTTTGGAAGGGAGATAGCAACGAGGCAGCTAACGACCATGATAATTGAAGGCGTATGCATGAACAGCTTCTGTTAGTTGTACTAGCAATTTTAAGTATTTGAGTGGTGGCTGGGATCTGATCAGCTGCTGGCCAGGATCCAAGCACAGTTACTAGTTTCCGGGGTGTCAGTGTGAGTCACGGCTCGGCCACATCACGTCTGATGTGTGTGCGACGGACGGAGAAAAGATCTCCTCCACTTACCTATTGTTCGACGAAATTAAAAATAGGCTTCCGCAAATAAATTATTAATATAGTACCACGCGTAGTGTGAACAGTGTTTCCACGGACATGCGCCCACTGTTCGCCGTACAGGTTTGCTACTGTTCTTGATACAGTACCAACACAGTGAAAACACTATTTACCTCTGCTTTTTGCTGATTCGTTTATAAATAAACTATTTTTTGCTAATCTGTCGTGAAACAATTCCATTTAAGTCGAAAAAAACTCCCTGCCTGCCACCTAGGGGGACCATGACAAGACAAATTACTAGCACATGAAGGAGCAAAACCACCGGCTCGCGCACGCGTGCGCGCTCACGCGGCTGCTAGACCGAAGCACCTGGCTCCGCGTGGTGCAATGCCCAAACCCGTGTGCTCGGGAACGACGCACGCGAGGGGCCGAGGGCCGTGGCACGTTGTATGGCTGTCTTTTATATCACTCCTGTTATGAAATCTACGGTTTTATGGCAATTAACAAAATACCCCTTAAAGGGTTCCATTCTTCGGTCTATAGATAGAAATTCATTATGTAAAGAGATTAATTGATAATGATAATACAAGAGCTCTACCACTATATTTTGTGTCTCTCTTTGGTGTTTATTGTGTGATTGGATTGATCATTTTCCCACTACGCTATCGATTATTTAACATGTTATCAGTATGAATTGTTCTTCCGGGTAGT
The DNA here is from genome assembly GCA_036346255.1 of Ampelocalamus luodianensis. Classification (NCBI taxonomy): domain Eukaryota; kingdom Viridiplantae; phylum Streptophyta; class Magnoliopsida; order Poales; family Poaceae; genus Ampelocalamus; species Ampelocalamus luodianensis. The sequence continues at coordinate 2,439,421 of CM070626.1, forward strand.
TCGGGATCCCTTTTTTTCAATCCCCGTGATCTATAATTTAATCTGGTAGATAAAATTTTTAGAAACCTAGATTACAACGAAATAATCGGCTAATCTCCAACGGTTATACTGTCCATCGTCATTAGCGATCTCTGTACACCTATTCTTGATATTATTGTTCATACACACGAACAAAACAACGAAATCTTTGTGTCGGCCCAACGCCGCCGCCATTGCTGGCCTGACGCTGGCCACCACCTTTGTCAATCCGCCATCGGCTGCCATCGCTGCATCGGCCTGACGCCGGTCACCGCCTCCACATGTTGCGCCACTGCTGTGCTGCGCCCGATATCGAGCCGTCGGGTTGCACCAACGTGGGACGGGCGAGCCACCAAGCCGCGCCGTCGTGAGTCGGCCGACGGGCGAACTGCCGCGACCGCGAGCCACCTTCATGCCGCGCGCCCAAGGCTGCCTCCACACTGCATGATCGCAAGCGCGCAAAGCCGCCGACGTCGACCCGACGCGCTGGCCCTGCCGCCCCGCCTCTTTATTTTCGGCCAGGATGGGCGCCGAGGCCACCTCCGCACCACATGACCGCAAGTGCGCGAAGCCGCCGACGCCGGCCCGACGTGCTGGCCCTGCCACCCCGCCTCTTTAGGGCTTGTTTGGTTTAGGACCTGAGAGTCGTGCCTAACAAAAAGTGGTGCCTGAGAGTAGCCTGAGAAGCAGATGATTTTTGCCTAGTCAGACAAGCCTGGAGATGTGGTGTTTGGTAGGTGAAATATGCCTGAAGAGAATGTTAAACTAGAAAATACGTTTTCAGATTGAGGAAGCGTAAAAACAGAAATGTGCTTCCTTCCTTCCTCATCCTTTGTGACAGAACAGGGGAGGGCAGGGGCGGCGCTGGTCACCGACAAGTGGTAGGGCGACGGCGGCCATAGAGGGCAAAAATGGAACCGGTCGGTTGAGCGGCCTCGGGGGTGGTGGCGACGTGGCTCGGGCATGCTGGGGCCGCCGTGTGGCGGCCAGGTGTGGGGAAGAAAGAGGGGCAGCGGCACTCGGGTGGGATATGGAGGAAGATAGGGGGAGCACGAGCACCAGGAGAGTGAGGGGATCCTACCGGTGCAAGCCGTGTGGGCGAAGGGAGGCCAAGGCGGTCCGGCAACATGGGCCACGGGCGGCGCAATGAGGTCTTCGTGGCGGCGGCGCTGAGGAGAGGGAGAGAGGGCATGAGCGGTGGGAATGGTTGGGGGAGGTGAGGAGGTGCTCAGGGCGAGAGCAATCGAAAGGGAGCTCATCAAGTGAGGAGCGGCGACGGAAATGGCGGTCATGGCCGACGACGGGGAAGGAGAGGTCATTGGCGATTTCCTATGGAAAAAGGCCAAATTAGTGGAGGGAAAAGACTCCTCGTGTCCCGGAACACGCGGTGATGTGTGTGGCGAGGAGGAGCTCACCGAGGCAGCAGTGCGGCGAGGGCGGCTTCGGCGACCGAAAACAGAGGCATGGCTTCCTTAAGGTAGGCACGATTCCAGCTCGGAGGGAAAGAATGGAGTAGGGGAAGGAAGGGGAGGAGGCAGTGGCGGCACCAGAAGGAAGGGCGTGAAACCAGCTCGGAGGAGGTCGCGGCAATCGGAGCGGAGCTGAGCGAGGAGGAAGACGCCGAGCGAGAGCAAGACACGCTCGCCTGGGAGCCAGGCCCCCGTTGGTGGAGGGAGAGGGGGTGGTGGAGGGAGAGGCGGTGGGGTGGTGCCGCGGTGGGAGGCAAGGAGGAGGAAGAGCGGGGAGGACAGGGGGTGGCAGCGGGGTGGTGGCGCGGGTGGGAGGCGAGGAGGAGGCCGTCAGCAGGGAGGACAGTATAATCGAGAGGCATACTTGTCTTTTTACCCGTGCAACGTTAACTAACGGGTGTCAAACTGACGGCAATGTCATTTCTATTATTTTCGAGCGTTTGTGATGTTATTTTTGCAGCGCGTCATGAAAGCGATGTCGTTCCTTTAAATATGACCGAATGCAATGTTACTGAACCAATTATCCCTTATTTTATTGTCAACTTGCCATGTTAAGGCTTTGAGGTACCGCTAAGTCATTTTCAGTGCTTCCTTTCAGCAGTTGTTTTTAGAATTTTAGTACTGATTATTGTTATGCATTCTTATGTGTTGTTATAACCATGACGTGTTTCACTTTTGTTTGTATCCATTCTATGTGAATCCATAGTTCATCAAATCTCATATTATGTAAACTGACATGCATCAAATTCCATGTAACAAGTTATTCAAATACATTTAGAAAAGACATATATGAAATTGACAAGTATCTTTGTCTCCTGCATCATCAATCCATAAATTACAATCTAATGAGTACTTGTCATAAATCATGGACTCCAATTATCTATTTTCATTCTTGAGAATGCTTTTTTGTTTCTTGTAGTCTTTGTAGTTTATACGATCTTTTAATTTTATTTTGTCATGTCCTGTCTGGTTTCAGTTCCTTATCCTCCGTCTACTCTTCTTGAGGTCCCTTTCGTGTATGGTCTAGTTACTTCTCTATTTGTGAGTGTTTGTTACTGCTATGTTGGAAAAAAGATGTCAAGGTGACATGGCTTGTGTGTGTGTGTGTTTGCACTCAGGACCACATAGTTTAGTAGTGCTATGCTCTTATGCTCTTTGTTCTTTTATTTGTCTTGTACTTTTGCCTTTTGCAATTAACTAACAGATGTGTGACTACCTAGTGAGTAACTTAGTGATTTGTTGTTCAGATCTAACCAAACCTGAAAAAGAACATTTGTTTTCTCAGTTGTCAGCCCTGATTGGATATGTAATTCACTAGAGAACAGATATGTGCTATTATACCAATCATGCTAGATATACAGGAAAGTTTTGACAGAGTTGCTATTGCAATAGTCATGCTAGATATTTGCTTAATGAAAAATTGCAGGTTATACATATAAATTTTGCATCGTAAAACTCTATGCATTTATATAGTCTGTAAGATTGCAAGTTTTATTTGGCCTTGATTCTATCAGAAGATACTTGTTTGTGTGTACATATTTGGTCAAAACTTCAGTACCTGTCATATCGTATTTGTGTAGAATTTTGATAGGTAGGATCCAATATAGTCTATCTAGTTGGCAGTTGCTGTCTTTTTGCATAGGATCCAATATATTAGCTTGATATTGAGCTGACAATGGAAATGTACTCACATTCATGTTGTCTTCTACTGTGAGGACCCCAGTTTATTTGGCTTGTAATGCTTAACCAACCTCCTGGTTCTAGCATCACAAATCAAATAATCGATCTCAGATATGTATACTTCCCGAGCAAGATACACACCTCGGTACAAAATTAGACATCAACTCCATTCCAAACATAGAGTCCAAACACCACACTACCAAACGGAAGATAAACAAATGGTAGAGATATTACAGACAAAGGCCGACAGGCCAAGATACATGAACAACAGAGAGAAGACAGCGGAAGCAAAAGTGCCATAAGATGGCTATAAACAAAGCCAATCAGCGTGCCTCCAACCCACAAGGCATCTGACCGGACCGCCAAGACTAGTCGTCCACGAAACGGCAACACACTCACGTATGAGGCCCTTGGGGCTCACCTTCTTCCTCTGCAACAAAAACATTAAGCAAAGCACCGCACCTGAGTACAAAGATTGTCTTTGTACCCGCAAGACTGACGTGTGAACTAGCAGACCTATTCATAAGCTACATGCAGGCTTATTTGGTGCAGGCCATATGTTTCATTTGCACAAAGCCAACTTTCATTTGCAATAATATAATACAGTTTGAAGGCAAGTTTGCAATTCATTTTAAGGTTGAAATACTGAAGGATAATAATACAAAAGAATAGAGATAAACATCCTAGAAGTGACTATCCCAATAGTCACCACAACAATAGCACGAATCCCATTCGTACCACCCATCAAATTTTAATTTAAATGTTGTAGTCTAGTTCTTGGGGCGATCCGAGCGTGTCCATAACCTAGGACGAGGCTATTCGAATAGTTTTAACCTCGCAGGTGTACCAATGTACCCACACTTGCATCGCCTTTAAGCCAAAGCACACTTAGAAGGTATGTTGTACACTAAGTCCTACGAGACTTTTTCCAATATTGTGTATTAACTACGAGCCGCTCGTATGGATAGAAACCCATACGCTTACATGGTAAAGCCGAAAAGACAACTACCCACTCAGATAAAGCTTTTGGACAACTACCATGCTCCCACCTCCATCCTCCCGCGACCTCCTGCGACCCGGAGCCAATACACGCCAAAGTACTAGGTCAAGAGAGGTCCCATATACTCTAGTGTGGTTAGCACGCAAAATGCTCAAGACGGTGGCGCAAGTAACTCGGTCCTTAATCGACTGCACCTTTCAGTCACACCCAACAGATCACATCAGTCTTACCATTGTGCCCAAGTCTAAATCATTTTTGTTTTCATTTTTAATTTTGCAATTAAACATAGCGAAATGCTAAAACATAAAGTTATAGTAAATTTTGTGTGATCAAGGTTACCGACTAAAGTCGATAACCGCCAGCTTCTACCGATAGCTAAGCATGTCTAAGCAAGTTGACCGGATCTACTAAGTGATAAGAGATCATCCAATGACCTCTAATCACAAAGAAATAACCTAGGCTCGTGTAGTAGAGGTCAATGTTTTGTCTACAGGATATGCAACTACGATTTAACTAATCAATTTAACACAAATTAAGCGATGCATACATACAAATGAAACAAAATATTAGACTTTAAAATACGGGATTATCATGATCAAACCGCTTGCTCGTCATTGTTGCTCAAGTTGTTGTGGAGGGTCGCTCTCAGGGTTGCCGCAAATATCGAATCCTAACGATTGAACAAAACAGCGAATAAGAACGAATAACACCGACAAAACTCAAATATGCAACAACAAACAAACATACTAAAACTCACACAGCAGCTTAAGCATGATATGACAAAATTTTAGAAACAGAGAACAATTCATTTTAAGTGGTTATGAATTTTCTAAGAATTTTCCAAGCTAACAATACACATAAAAACACTAGTTAATTACTTAACAAATTTTCATGAACAAAAACAGTATCTAAAACCTAACCTGATAATTAGCACACTAAAAATGAAAATTTACAGAGTTGGTTTTACTGGATTTGGACAATTATTGAAAAAGATATGAATTTTCTAACTTGGAAAAATACATAAAACAACATTTAATTAATTAACAGATTTTTGCTACAGAGACAAGGTTGAGACTAATTTTAATAAATAGCGCAATTAAAATGAAAATGAACAGCACAGGTTTCATGCGATTTGGATAAAAATTGAATTAACTATGCATTTTACAAGTTTAATTGAATTAACAGTGCAACAGAAAAGCATTACAGATTTACTAAAGCATTTAATCCTTTTCCTACCCACAGCCAACTAACCCCGGACATCGACAAAGCGGGCCCAATGAAAGTGCTAACGAGCGACCGCGCACGAAGGTGACGTCGAAGACGTATTCTAAGAATACGTTTTTGACATATCAAAGTGCACTTCTACCATATACTCACAGAGAAATACGCTTACAAACAGAGAAAACGTATCACCAGAGTTACACAACCACTAACTGACAGCATGGACCCACATGGCAGTGACTCAGAGAACAAATAACGGGCTGGATTAAAAGATTTCTAAACGCGATTTAACAGAGAGGGCCCACAAATCAGCGACCTAACGAGAACCGCTTTAGCGATAACTAAACCGGCGGCGGCTCACCAAGACGCGACGGGACGGCGCGCGCGCGCAAATTGATTAAGCAAACCAAAGAGTTTCGGGCGAGCGAGTGATACCAAAAGGTTCGCGAAGATCTTGCGAACACGATGGCGTGACGCGAGTCACGGGATGCCGCGGCGAGCAAGCGCGAACGAGGCGAGAAGAAGATGCGCTCGCGAGAGGACGCGACAAGCTTCTAGAAGACTCGGAAGGTGCGCACAAGCTTCGCCCCAACACCGGAGCAAGAAGCACACGATAACGCCGACGAAGAAAGCTCGAGGTGGCGGAATTTCCACGGTGGCGAAACCGAGCTTGAGAAGAATTGGTCGCACGCCCGCAACGATGCACAAAAGGCGTAAACAAGCCCACCGTTAGATTCGGTGCATCATCGCGATCCTAAGGGACTAGTTGGCGAGCTAGAAACTCACCGATCGCAAACGAGCTCGCGGGCGAGATCGCCGGAGGCGAGACGACGATAGCCGCTTCGGTGATCCATCGACGCCAAGGACCCGGTTGGGCAAAATGGAGGCGGCGTCGAGCGTGGATCACGGTGGCGTGGTTGCAGAATCAAGGCGGCGCTAGCACGGCGGCGCTACTTTCGTCGCTCTTCGCCGGCCAAAGCAGAAGCGCCGAGAAAGTGAGAGAGCGAAGAAAACGATGAATGAATGAGTGCGGTGAGGTTATAAAGCTCGCGATGCTCCACGGACGACACGAGGGCAAATAGGTGGCGTGGCGAGGTACGTGGCACCCATGCGCGAACGCCGCGAGCTCCGGTGAGGCGCGAGAAGACGAGGCGAACCGACGGTAGGGTCCACCGTCGACGACGACGACGGCGGTGCGAACCGGTGGTTTGATTTGATCAAGAACGCACCGACCGTTGGATCCGAAATGGACTACCGGGATTGGTGTATGCATTCGGACAGTCGGTTCGCAAGACGCGACATGGATCGCTCGATCTTCATCGGACGGTCACGATTGATTGGACTCGGGCGGTGCGATTAGTTGACGCGACCGAGTCCATTAGTGCGGTCGGACTCGAGCCCAAGTGTGGTTCGGGCCCGACAAACAGTGTTTTCAGAATTCGATTTAAAAGACAAAGAGGTTTTGGGAAATTTTTAGAGGTAGCTCCAGGGCTCCAAAAATTTCGAAATTTTTATGGAAGCTAACTAGAACAGAGGACCACCTTGTGAAATTTTTCCAGGAGTTTTCATGCACCAGATTTCTCCCAATAAAATTCACAAGCTGCTGAACAGAAGTTTGACCAGATTTCAAACTAGGTTGACTTGGCCATTTGAAATAGCAAATAAAATCTAAAAATTGTGAGATAATTCAGGGAGGTAGATAGGATGATCAAGACGCTAGGAAAAATAATTGCAGAGGATGATCACAAGTTTGAAGGCTAATAATTTGATGACAACAATTTCCAATCACAAAAATCAACTTCTAGAAAATTGGAAATTGCTAGGGGAAAAATGTAGAAACTTTCAAATGATTTGAAGAGACAACAAAAGTTTTTTTATTTCTCCTCAAAATTTTACATTTGAAATACAAACCCTAAGTTAGGGCTGTTACATCTATCCTTACTACTTGTGCTCGATCACCTGTTGGCGTAATCTTGCTAGACACTTGAAGTTACAAATTATATCACGGTTTAATATTTATTGCAATATCAGGTCATGTGCAAGTTTTATGCAACATAGATTTTTTTTTTATGAAATTACCTGATGTTGTGCCTACTGGTTGGTTTAAATTTTGTATGAAGGCAACAATAGATTTCAAGTCATGTTTATATGGTCTTCAAATTTGGTTTCTTGTAGTAATAGGTTAACTGATGAACTAATTTTCAATCTGTTTCAAAAAATTTCTTTTGAAATTTCTGGTTTTCATTGTTGATGCTTCCTGCATTCTTAATATCTGCCATATAAAAAGTTGCAGAATATTATAGCATTTTTTTCCCTTTGGCCTTTGCTCCGTATTACAAGGAACATACCTATAGAAATATAGTATTAAAGTACCTACCAGGTGAAAACTTGCATACCATTTTAATTAAAATTTCAGTGTTAGGTACTGTGCAATTTTAGTATAACTTGAGTGCAAATTCCATAATTGCAATATTTAACATATTTGATGGATAGTACTACTGTCTAGTATTCTAATTATCTCTATATTTTATTTGAAGTACATTGGGTATTTGTTGTTGCTTCTAGAAGATTAGTAGCATGTATTTCTCTTGGGTAAAAAGTTGCATTGAAGTTGTTCAATTTTTGCAATGTCTATTTACATGTCATTTTTAGTATAATCTATTTGCAATTAATTTTTTCTTTTTGGTATTTAACAGATTTTGCAATGCCCTTTCCAACACATGATTGTGGTACCACTGTCATCTTGTTTAGTGTAGTTCTCCTAGTTGATGTGGATGTCAAGGTAGTTACCAATATTTTGTTTTTATTTATTTATTTTGACACTATATCTTGTAGGGGTTCACCAAGGGACTAATTTTGTCTAGGTTAGAGTAATATTTTATTTTTTTGTCATTTGTAGGGGTTCACCAAGATTAGGGTAGTTTTGTCTAGCTTAGAATTTTTTTTTGGTTATATCTTGAGGTTCACCGAGGTTAGAATAATTTCGTTTAGGCTATAATTATTTTTTGTTTATGTCATTTGTATTTCTTTATATACTAGATTGTCATGTAGAACATTGCGTCTCATAGCTTTTCTATCTTCCAAGATATACTGAGCTAGTTGTCTTGTTTTCATTTAAGGGGCAATTAGGTCAGTAACATCGCAAAAAGTTGAAATTAGAGAGACAACATCGTAATAGAACTTGGTTGCTAAATAACATTCAAAAGGCTAAAAAAACTGAAAAACATCCCTCCAAGGGAATATTCCATCACAAATTTTCCAAAAAGACACAATTGTTCCCTTCTCCCCCAACTCTGGTGTCTCCTCTTGAGGTCTCTCTCTCCGGTTGCGCCGTGCCTCCTCCTGCCATGCTGCCGCCGCTTGGAGACCGATGCCGAGGTGAAGCCCACGTCGCGCTTCTCTCCCCCCTCCTCGACTTCGGCGGCAGCGCGTTTTCGAGACCGACGGTGACGACGACATGGCTAGGGGGAAGCGGCGCGGCTCAGCCAGAGAAGAGGAGGGAGAGGCAGCATAACTTGGAGACTGGCGGTGGCGCGGCTCAGGGGAATTGACGCGGCTCGGTCGAAGAAGAGGGGGGAGTGGCGGTGTAGCATGAAGACTGGCGTTGGCGGTGTTCCTAGAGACTAACGGTGGCAGCGACACAGCTCGGGGGAGGCGTCGTGGCTCGGTCAGAGAAGAAGGGGAGATAGTGAAACCAGAGAAGAGGGGGGTGCAAGAGATAGGGTAAAAACATCATTTTACCCAGCGGGTGTTATTTTCCTAAATTTTGTTTGTTCATGGTGTTATTAGGCAGTCAACTACGAATGCAATTTTACTTCTCTAAATTTCAACGACTGGGATGCCACTGGCCTAATTTTTCCTTAATTTAATGGCATGATAATGGTAGTTTCACCAGAATTGTTATATCTAAAACTGAGAAAGGTTAACGGGCTGATAACTCATTTTCCTGAATGGGTAACGCATCAACAAAACAGGCTTTTATTTTTTATTTGTTTTATTACTGTTTTCATGCTCATATGGCCTTTTTCTTTTGGGTGCGTTTTCGGTCTTGTCAAGTCGAAATGGCTAAATCTAAAGCTCAGCGTGCACCCCATGAGTAAGTAGGCCTTAACGGGATGAAAATTGCAGCCCAGTAAGAAACAAAACAGCCTATCCCATCCAACAAGCACGGAATCAATCAGCCCACAACAGCAGTTGGATGGTGATCCAATGGTATAAAACATTGACTGAGATTTAAAAAAAATTCAGTTAACTCAGCAATAATCAGACCCCAAAAACAAAGCAGATTTGTTATCTATAAGTCGTCTGAATTTTTTTAAAAGTTTAATTTAATTGTTATGACCATTGAATTTATGTAATATATAATAAAATTTCCGTCACCTTACGCAATCCCGCGAAGATTTGGATATATATGGTCGGCGGGTGTGCGAGTGTGAGTCACGTGGTTGGCCGCTCGCTCGATCGAAGACCTCCTCTGACAGTCCATCCATGCCCACCTGCAGCCTGCAGGCGGCGGTCGGCACGGCGCTTCAGTCCGCGCCGGGCAGGACAATACCAGTGCTCCACGAAGAAACAAAACCGCCGGCTCGCGTGCGCCCGCAAATACCGAGCCGCCTGGTTGCTTGACCGTCTTTCCTAACCTACCTCATCCGTGGCGTGCGGCGGCGCCGGCCCGATCTCCGTGATGGATAGATGGTCACGCCTCTAGCCCTGTTTTTTATCTGTGCGAACGAGAAAAGTCGTGTTTCGCCGTTTCAGGCGTGCCGCGTGCGCGTCGGTTAAGTGTTTTTTGTAGAGAGAGGCGCCTCGGTTAAGTTGCCTCCGGGGGAGGCTGGAGTCTCGTTCTCAGACGATTAGCGTTGGCTTCCTCCAATTTGAGTTGGCTGAGTGTTGCTTGAATAAAATGACCATTAAGTGGCCTCTCGATTTGTCATGCAAGGCCCGAATAAGTGGGCTCGGTTGCTGTTCGCGTCGGCTCGTTAAAAGGTCAAGTTGCGATGCTTAAGCTAGTACTATGTTTCGGCCCAATGCTTGGGCTCAAAGAAGGACAGTTTAAAGATGTGCTTTGTCTTATCTTTTCCATCGACCCGTTTAAAGAGGGCCTATGTTCCAGCTTTCATCCGTCCACTGTTGTTTCGAGGAAATACGGTTTTGCTAAACAGCGTTCTACTGTTTTTTTTTTAAAAAAAAAGTCTAATTTTTATCTGTCTGATATGCTCTGAGATTTGTACTTCTTCTCATGTGATGAATTAGGTCCAAATTTATTATAATTTTTTCTTCGGAGCATACCGGGTTCACCACATTACTGTATTTTGTTGGTATAAAAATTTATTTTATCTCTCTCTTTATTTTTGCTCAATCTCTTAAAATATATATTAGATTCTGAATCATGTGATGGAAATATGAGTTATTAAAACTTTTAAGAATGATTACAGTAATCAAGAACAAAAATTACATAAATATTTATGTATAATGAAACTGCAAATAAATTAAAATTTAACTATTTTGGGCTGAGAAAACAGTCGAATATTATATAAACGGACTCATACAAAATACATTCACGGAGTACAGTGATCAAAACCACGATATCTACTCGAGATTGCGAAACATGGTATTAATATCGTAATTATTTCTTACGAGAAGTGCATAACCTCGGTTATTCAAGTTCAATATATACATAGTACAACTGATTTGATGATTACAGAAGAACAATGGATTTACGACGCCGTGCTTTTATTTATAATAGACCGTACACCGAATGAATTTGTTTCTGAAAAAACTGGGCCTGCAGATCTGTTAAAATTTAATGGGACTGTCTATTCATAAGTTGTCTGAATTTTTTTTAAGATTAAGTTACTTGTTGTGACCATTGGATCAATATCTAATCATATGACATCCGTTGGATCAATATCCAATCATATGACACATCAATCTCTACACAAATTCAATGGTCACAACAAGTGATTTAAACTTAAAAAAATTCAGACAACTTAAAACTAGCAAAATCAAAAATTAATTTGGTCCATGACTACGGTTACCTACCGTTATTAGCTTTCTATACAAAATGTGTTATCCTTAAATAAATAAAAAAAGACTAGGATCACATGCAAGAGAGCCCGAGCCACCGATTTATGTCCAGCGCAAGAACAACGGGAAGGCAGATCCAGAGTTGGTAGGTTCCATGTGAGGCAAGGCAAAGCAAAAGGGGCCAAGATGCCTCCTTCCTTGCGGTGTACCCGAAATACTTTAATAGCAGTGGCGTACCCATCAATAATGCTCTGCGGCCGTATTCCGTTGCATGGTTCCACTTGATCAAAAGATCTACTGAATTATTTATGTGTCAGATCCAAGAGGTAGATTTGAAAAAGGAAAAAAAAATCGCATTAGACCTCTGTTTCAGAAAGAAGCAGTGCATCAAGAGAAGCAATGCATTTTGGTCAAGAGACAACAAAACATTGCTGGCATGCAAGATCTACTGTGCGTCTCTCTGCTACCACCCACGTCTGATGTCTTGGATCTGCCAACTTGTCTTCCAATTCCATCAGGGGATGTTTCTGAACATCTTGCACTGCCCCCTGTTTTTGCGAGAACAACCCAGATCTTTTGATGCAAATGCAACTTCAGTTAATCGCCTCAATGCTCAAACATAGGCAGGGGCAGTAGAATCCAATGAAAGAAGTACTAATATATCGCATGAGTTACAAAATACAAATCAACAATTAAGAAACCAAAAAAGAAAGAATAAAGCCGATGGACATACACAGCACAATATTGGTACAGGGATCAATCGATCGATCAATGGGATTGGGTACACCACACCAACTCGATCATGCATGACATGCACAACGCACAAAATAGCCAACCACCTTGTCATCCGTCGATCACACCACCCTTTTGTGATTCTCAGAACAGGCCGCCAAGAATGGCGCCGCCCAAGACACCGGCCGCGGCGACCCACCTGGCCACCCCGGCGCCGGCCGCGGCCGCCGACTTCGCGTTGTCCGCGGCTGAGGCGTCGTCAGCCGCGGGCGGCTCGGCGATCCCGGACGACTTCTTGGGCTTCTTGGACTTGGTCTTGGACTTGGCCGGAGCCGGCGCCGGCGCGGGGGTTGGCGGCTTGGGGCCGAAGAGCTCGTACGGGAGCGGCACCTTGTCGACGGAGTAGACGGCGAGCGGGAAGTCCTTGCTGACGACGGTGGAGAGGAGCATGGAGTTGACGCCGGTGGAGAGGTTGACGTTGTTGCCTGAGGGCTTGATCTTGTACTTGTAGGGGCCGCCGGCGCCGGAGGCCTGCGTGTTGACGGGGCCACTCAGGGTGGTGAGCATGGAGAGGCTGTAGAACCTGGGCAGCACGCAGTAGAGCATCATCTGGATCTGGTCCTGCTGCGAGAGGCCGTTGAGCGTGCCGGCCTTGAGCGCGTCGAAGGCGGCGTCGGTGGGCGCGAAGATGGTGAGCCCGTTGTAGCTGTCCATCAGCTGGCTGTTTACCTGCGTGTCCACGCGGCTCTCGTGGAGCAGCCGGAGGAGGGTGCTGTACTTGCCGGACTTCTCCAGCACCGACGTCACGTTGGTCGGCGGGCTGCCGTCGGCGGCGGCCGCGGCGGGGCCGGGCGCGGGCTTCGCCTTGGCCTTCTGCGCCGTCGCCAGCACCGCCACCGAGGCGAGGAAAACGGCCACTAGAAGGAGGCGCGACGCCGACGAGGCCATGGCGGTGGCGCGCTGGGTTGGTGGGTGCGTGCGTTGGCGAGGACGAGCTTGGCGGGGATCTCAGAGAGAGCAGCACTGCGTGTTTAATAGACTCATAGTGGTGGCCAGGTGGGTGTCGACGTGAGCGAGAGTGTGATCGATGCGAGTCAGTGTGCGAGGTGAGCTGGACGTGGGCTCGAGATTACGGCCGTCGCTTGGTTAATTTCAGAGCAAACTCCCCCCCCCCCCCACCCATACGTGATCGATGTGATTTGCGAGCTGCCTGAACCTGAAGTGAACTTGTGCTGATATGTTAACTACTGGTACTATTACAGTTTGATTTCACCGGATTATACATCTAGGGTTTCGCAGTGTGCAGCACGTGTATGCGTGTTGTACGTACGTACGTAGCTACTTGCTGCTGCATGCAGGGTAGATCAAGGTAAAAAATAAGCGGGGGCACACGTGATCTGTCAATACATCTCTGCTGAAGTGAGTGGTGACACAAGTATTCGGACATTGAACTATCGACAAAAAACTAACATTTGAGTGACCCATTCAGCGGAAAAAAATCTTATAGGATCCGGTTCACAACTCTATCAATATAGATCAACTCTATCGTGTGACACGTGTCTTTTCACGAATCTTAAAGCGTGACATGCTAGCTTTCAGTATTCAGTTCGTGAAAATTCACATCAGTGATTATGGGGCTATGCGTTTTGATATTCGTAAAAAAACACGTGTCGTATAGTGAAGTTAGTCTACATTGATGGAGTTGTGGACCAGGTCCTATAAAAAAAATTCCCATTCAGCCTTCTTTGGTACACCCTGGTTGTACGTGGCGGTGGTCAGTCAGACAGACAGAGCTTTCGAAGGTGATGTTTTACCTGTACTAGAACTCGATCGCCATATCGACCTCCTTGTCCAAGTCAAGTGCATCGACAACAGCAAGACCACAAGAGGATTGTTGAATATGTTTACATGTTGTAATATGTATGACCTGTACATACTAATCATGCATCTCAACATTTTTGTCGGCTGGGACAGACGTCTTGTACATATATTCGATCTGAGAAAGTGCATGCCGGTTAGTTAGACCACATATATAATACCATATGATATGCATATGTTTTGGTACAAATAATTAAGGTAGAAATATATATATATATATATATATATTTGGGGGATCGGATGATGTTCAGCATGTACGCTAACCACGCATCCACACAAACGAATCTCGCGCCGACAGTATAGTTGTAAACTTGTAATTCTACTACAAGCTGGCCGTCCATGTCGAATCATTGATCAATTGACAGTGCCAGCACAACGTTCTGGCGTGCGTGAAAAAAAAATACGAGACTCCATCTAATTTTCAGGGGAGGTTTGTACGTGCCTACCTCACATCGCATCATATTATACACTCCATATACACAGAAACCCACACTGCTACTTATACTGAACCACAGCAATATTTTTACAGAATAGTACGTGCCGATCTTTAATTTTGGTGTTCATTAAATGGAGTTAACTAGTCCTCCTAAAAAATATTAACAGGTACCGTAGAGGTGAAAACGGGTCAGATACGAGCGGATATGGCTCTTCTTGTATCCTAATCTATATTTTTTACGTCGGAGTCGGATACGAATATGGATTTTTCGTGATACGGGCATGGGGCGGATGTGGATCGGGGTCAAATTGGTCACGGATAACTTGACGGATAGTGTATACATAATGAAAAGATATAATTTCACCAACAAAAGTGTCAATTACACTATTTATTAGAGAATTATTTGTCCTACTTAACAATATAAACATAATCAAATGTAAATTCATATTATAAATTAGTCAACGACTAAAAAACCATAGAGGATACTAAAGGATATTGATGTTTTATCAGATAGCCTATAAAATACAGATACGAATTGGATATTATTCTTCCCATATCCTAACCAATATTCTGTGAGATTTTCCAGATACATATAACATCAGATGCGGATCGGGACTAAAAAATGTTATCTCTGGCTTATTTTTCCTAAATAAAGCATCGGATCAGGCGGGAATTATTCGCCCCATTTTCACCCCTACTATCTAGCGCTGAAACTGTACAGGGCTGTGGCGATGGGAATGGGATGGTGCAGCAGGGGAGGAGGGATCGATGATCAGAGTGGGAAATGTACTTGCGTGTTGTTTTACGTCGATCGATCGAGTAGGTCAGGCTTGGTTGCAGTACGTACTGTTAATTGGATCCATCTGCCGATCGGCAAGCAAAGGCAAGTACGTAGCGGCGGTGTACTCTCGTGCATACGCCAAGTCGCCAGCTGACGACGAAGAAGAAGAGATATCGGCGATGGCGACGCCGTAGCGACCCGGAAACGACGTGCGGTCCCGTCCATTCACGCCGAACAGCAGCTAGCTCGCAGCTAGAGCACACGCAATCTTGAGCTTCAGGGACACAGGCACAGAGAAGGCAAGTACACACGGCTCGATTGGTGCGCTTCCCCTCCGAGACCGGCCGTTGGCTGCTTAGAATCGACAAAATCACGAAACTTAGTCGTTGAACAGGGGCAGGCTGCGTACAGCTCTTGACGATTATGACCAGTTCATACCAACTCACCTAGATCTTCCTCTAGAGATGGATCGCACGTGCGTAGGAGTCGATCGGTCTCGATGCTGAGGTTAAAATAAGTCCATGACAGGTGAGCACCTGTCGCCACTTCAGCTAAATAGAATTGATTTTCCAGCGCAGCCATGCACAAGCTTCGGATTAGCAACAGCGAGAGGGAATCGACTGCTCACCGAGACCTGCTTGGCAGGCAGGCACCACATGCTGCCCCTCTCTCCGCTCTCTCTCTCTCTAGAATATCATATCCTTCCTCTTTGCACTCTGTATCCTGCGCCACCAAACCCCTTGTCTTTTCGTAACCTCCATTCACGCAAATCACGAACTAAACGAGCCACACAATACAACATACTGGACTTAATCTATTTATCATAGCAAGCCCGGCTTTTTATAATTCAGGTTTGCACCAAATTAGTAGGAGTTGCAGCCTGGCTGATTGCGTTGGCCCAATAGCAATCTTGGCCTGGTCAGCTAGGCAATCCAATTACCCATGCAATGCCGGGCCCAGACCAAGCTCTTCTGACCCGAATGCAATCAAACTTAATTTTGTCAGTCTCGTTTCCAAAAAAAAAAAAAGCCAGTCTAGTCTGACAAATAGTCAGATCGATCTAACCATCTGGCAATAAGGTTCCCCCCCCCCCTTTTTATTACAGATATATCGCTTAATTAGAACTGGGACGGGACTACGGCCCACCGCTAGCGTCGTATGTAGCGCTCTGGTGTTGAATTTCGGAACATTTTCAACTATCCATCTAGCGCATAAATCAAACATGCTCCCAAACATCTCACACAGCGCAGACAGCATCAAATAATCCCCGCATAACTACGCCCTCAAACTCGCTCATCGCAATCCCGATCTCCTCGAACATCTCCTAAACCCGAACATCTAGCTCATGATGCGCAGCGCATACAGCATCAATTATCTCCTCCGCACATGAATCCTCCATAAATTCCTCCCGATCGATCTCCCTGCAATCCTGAACATCTCCCGCAGGACAAATTCGATCAATAAAATCAAAACAAAAGCGTCTGGAAAAAAAAAAGTTGAAAATTTTTGCAACATCACCGTAAACAGTATGCAACATTTTTTTTTTACGAATGTAATATTTTTTTTATACGGAGTTCAATATCTCAAAGAATAGTGCGCAACATTCTTTACAACAAGTTGCAACAATTTTTTTCAACGGGCCGAAATCTTGCAACATCATGATGAACAGTATACAACAATTTTTTTTCTACTGATGCAACATTTTTTTATACGGGACGCATCATCTCAAAAAACAGTATGCAATAATTTTTTTAACAGGCTGCAACATCACAACAATTCACCATTTTTGCAACATCAGACTTAGAACAATACCCTGAGAAAAATTCATTACAGAGTAATCAATCAGGAATTAACGATCGATACATGTCGCCTACAAGAAACTTGTTCCATGTCAACTCAACTAATCAACCTCAAATCAGGTGTAAACCCCAAGAACCGCCAGGAAAAAAGAGAGAAGGAATACCTTACAAGCTGCAAGAACCAAGCATTCATTAGGCCATGGATGCATGCCGCCATGAGATTGCTGCTAGCCAGCCTGCCTAGCCTCTACACTCGATGATGGCGGAGCAGCCCCCGGGAGTAGGGGTTGTTCGGGCCACCCGACTGGCAGTTGTAGAGGCGACGGCCACGGGAGGCAGCATGGCGGCGCAGCGGCAGCCCGGCGGTGGAGAGGTAGCGGCTCGGCCAGAGGAAAGAGAGAAGAGAGCAGTCGGCCGGAGAGTGCTCTGGAGAGGATGAAGGAAGGAAGAGAGAGAGAATGTAGGAAGGAAGAGAGAGAGAGATAGGAGAGAAGAGGGAGAGACCTGGTGAAGAAATTGGGGGAAGAAATGAGGAAGCAGCTAGAAACTGAAGCGTCTGGTGGACTATTGAATGGTGAATGAGCGCGTCCGATTTGGTGTGGTCGCTCGGTCGGACGCTTGGTCCAAATGGTCATCAAGGGATTTGGATGTGTTACACGTGGACGGCGGATTGTAGCGTCCGACGCTAACGGATCGCTCCGGATGTCCTCGTCCAATCATTTTTCCTCAGAACTGCGAAACAAAATGTAGAGAAATATGGATTTCGACAGTAAAGCATCATTAACATTGACGGCATCACATAGTAACCCAATCTTCAAAACCACCGAGCAAATTCAATAACAAGAGAAGAAGAGAGAGAGAGAGAAAGATGGGGGAGAAAAAGAAGTAGCAACAAGAACTACTACTCTTCAAATCCATGCACATGCACACGTAGCATCATTAACATTGACGGCATCACATAGTAACCCAATCTTCAAAACCACCGAGCAAATTCAATAACAAGAGAAGAAGAGAGAGAGAGAGAAAGATGGGGGAGAAAAAGAAGTAGCAACAAGAAGTACTACTCTTCAAATCCATGCACATGCACACGTAGCCTCGATCGATCTCATATGTATGATCTCTGCTTCATTGATCCTTCTTACAAGAGGCACGCGGCGGCAGCCACCAAGGCAGTCAAGCTCCACCCGGCGGCCATGGCGCCGACAGCCGCCGCGCCGGTGGGCGGCGAGTCGGAGGCCCCCGCGGGCGCCTGAGCGGCATTGCTGGCGCCCCCCTTCGACGGCTTCTTGCCGGAGCTGGGCGCGGGCGGCGCGGAGGCCGGCGGCTTGGGGCCGAATAGGTCGTAGGGCAGCAGCACCTTGTCGACGGAGTACACCGCGAGCGGCTGGTCGGCCCGCAGCGCGGTGCCGACGGGGGTGCTCACGATGCCGGTGGAGACGTTGACCTGGTTGGTGCCGGTCGCGGTGATGTTGACCGTGTAGGGCCCGTCGGCGCCGGACGCCTGCGTGCGGACGGGGTTGCTGGCCGTCTCGAAGGACTCCATGGAGAAGAACTGCGGCACCATGTGCGCCTGCACGAGCGAGACCTGCTCCTGCTGCGAGAGGCCGTTGA
The DNA here is from genome assembly GCA_036346255.1 of Ampelocalamus luodianensis. Taxonomy (NCBI): domain Eukaryota; kingdom Viridiplantae; phylum Streptophyta; class Magnoliopsida; order Poales; family Poaceae; genus Ampelocalamus; species Ampelocalamus luodianensis. Next base: position 2,458,073 of record CM070626.1, read on the forward strand.
GCGTGCCGGGCTTGAGGTTGTTGAAGGCGTTGTCGGTGGGCGCGAACACGGTGAATCCGGTGAAGGAGCCGTTCAGCTGGCTGTTGAGCTGCGTGTCCTGCTGCGTCGCCTTCATCAGCCGGATGAGCATCGTGTACTGCCCGCCCTTCTCCAGGATCGCCGTGACGTTCGGCGGTCCGGCCGGCACCTTCGCGGGTCCCGGCGCCTGGCACAGCACCGCCGGCACGGCCAGCGCCAGGAACGCCGCGGCCAGGAGGCTTCTCGTGGTGTCGGCCATTGTGCTAAGTAGGAATGGCTATCTTGATGAGAGGTGGTGATGTTCGCTACTGTTAAGTAAAATCTGGCTGGCCTGGCTGGGGGAGGGAGGTTAGTGTTGAGTTGTTGACCAGATGATATCGCAATATGATAGTGGAAGCGCATAGATGTGGAATAGTATAAGAAAAAGGCAAGTTGGCCGTACGATTTTGGGGTTATTTTTTGTACAGCATTGTTCAAGATTCAGATCGGTTTAGTGGCAAGTTAAGTACAGGCCGGATCAGGTCAAAGTCTTCAAATGTTGTGTGGATTCCGATTTTTCTACAGTGGGGGGTTACAGTTGCATGCCACGTATATGTGCAGCCTACCGGGGAGAAATGGCTATGGTAATATATGCTTTCAGTTCCAGCCTTTTGGTTTGAAATACCTTTTTCTTTTGATGACCCCGAACGTATGCAGTATCTTTCCTCGCGCGCGGTTATGACCCTACTGCAGATTGGTCATTCTTCGAAGGAGAGGTGTTGTGTTGTGTTGTGTTGTGTTGTGTGTGTTGTGATGTGACAAATTTTATGGTATATTCTACTAATAGTATATAGTGATAGTACAAATCAAATTTGATCATTGATTTGGTAAGGGTATAATAGTTTTTTTTTTGTATTTATAATTTTTTGAGAGGATATTATAGACTTTTTCAACTAGAATTAGAAATATTGCTCTTTTAGCTTACGATCATCACATGATTAATTACAATTCTACGTCTTAAAGTTTTACTACTCATAATATATAGTATGATATAACTAAATCCTAACTAATATGGTAGAGAGGTGCCAGAGTTTATAGAAGAACTGGAACGAGGGAACGTCAGTGAGATGTGCAGACGAAGAGATGGGCGCATATGCGTGATGGGCAGGAAAGTTTGTCCAGTTTCTTCGGGTAGGAAGTGTGGAGATGATATGACCATGACAAAACAGCATGTGCATGTAACCAAATGTGCAGAAAAGTTCTCCTCCTGACATTGGGGAAAGACAAGCCTGCACTGTTTGTTGCTGCGCCGTTCTATGCAATGCAAGCACATGGTGATGAATGGCTCACCATTCACTGCAAGACAACCGTATTATCCATCAGAAACGCATGAATTACTGTTGCAGTGGGACGAGCAGAAAAGATGTTCCTGTATATTCAACATTCATTGGTGTTTCTTTCTCTGAACAGTTGTGAACCTAAGGCCCAGCTCAAGAAGTCATTCGAGTTTTGCGCGTTATGCAGATTGCCAACGGGAGCACACTGAACTTCGCTGAATTCTACTAGCTGTCAGACAAGCTTCGTGCTCCACCAGCAACACCACTGGTCCTTCTACCGACAAAAATGTGTGTGCTAGTCCTTGACAATATCTATTCGGGGTCTGCTTGCCGAGCACAACGAAGCGAAAGCAGGTGCAGAGTCGTGAGATTTCCATTAAAATTGTTCGCCATGTGTGCCGTGATTGAGCGTATAATTTGCAGGAACAGGATAGAACTGTACTTAACTACCACTCATCATGGAGTCTGAAGAGCGTTCTATTGAGCTTGAGCATTGCAACTGGGGGAATTGGACAATTGGCTGTGCCTTGCCCACAATGATTCGCTTCGGGTTTTTACATCGCTCAATCGCGAGGGGGAGAAATCTCTCCAGCGAATTGAATTGGCCAAAAATGTGATTCAGAAAACAGAGAAGAAAGGTCAGGTCAGGTCAGGTCAGGTGTTCGGTATTCGTAATAACACGGTGTTCTTGAACTTCTTGTCCACGGCAACTGTTGTAAAATCAACGGTTTCAGTAAATATTCAGAATTAATTTCAGCATAATTAACTATAATTAAAACATAACTCCAGCAGCATATAGTTCACAAAAATGACATAGCAGTATGTAATAATTCATGTCAATTAAACATGATAATATGCTTAAAAGATAGGACTTGATAGCAAGTAAAATCAGCATAATGCTCAGATTTAAATGTTTGGTTATTACTCTCAGATGCCGAGTTGCTCAAGATATAATATTGGCCTTCTCGCCACTTTAGTCAATATTTAACCACAAATTAAATATGACAATTTATTTAAATAAATTAGGCCTTGAGCTATGATATAATCTTTCTAATCTAACAAGTCACATAAAGCAAATTATCAATTCAAAGTTCACTAGATAGCAAGCAAATGATCCAACTACTTAAGGTAATGAGATATCACTTGACAATAATGTAGAACAGTGAATAAAAGAAATGACTCACGGTAAATAGACAAGCATCAGTATACATGACACAATAGAAAATAACAAGCAATCTACAAGCTTAAGACCAAATTTATATCTAAACTGTCGTATTCAATATCAAAGTGACCTCTAATCCTCATCGAGCATTAATCCGGGCCCACAACATTACTAAGCAATATCTCTGATGCTAGTTTCTATCAAATTAATCACAATTTGAGACTTTTACTAGCACAGCACATATGTGAAACAATGTCAAAAACAAAACAACGATACTCACAATGCGGATGACACTCAAAGCCACCGAGCAGTAAACTGAGCAAGGCATGCCGAATGGCGCTATCTCAAAAAAACCAATCACCCCGTTGTGCCGTGTTTGAACGGACGAGGTCATCGGAGATATAATGCCAATTCACAAACCAAGACACACCAATTTGCGAAGTCGAGATACAGAGAATGCCACACAAGACCCAATAACAGTGCATCGGTCGAATGCACCTATGGAGCACCAATCACCAAGAAAACCGAAGACCTTCTTTCCCACACCAAGAACAAGCCAGATCGGCCAGTTCCCACCTCCAATCGGCGCAAATCGAAGCCCTTACCGCACCTCAACAGAGAAGAAGATGCAAGAGGGAAAAACCAAGATGAGCTAGGAGGAGGGGAAACCACCTCTCCGCCGACGGAGCCGGGTATAACCACGGCCGCGTAGCGGCTTTCAAAGCCTCAAGAACTGAAATCAAATCGGGGAAGACAAACCAAAAGATGAGGGGAAAAGCTCACTCTTTTTCGGGCCAGAGAGAAAAAGGAAGAGTGAGCCGGCCTTTGAAGAGGAGGAGGAGAAGGAGCTGCGCTGCCGCCGCCAACGGCGTGTCACCCGCATCATCCGTGCAGCCGCCAGTCGAAGGCCATGCGAAGCGCTCTAGTGCCTCTCAAACCACCAGATGGAGATAAGTCAAGAGACCTTATCCCTCCCCTCAGTCAATGACAAGTGGGCCCCTCTTTTCTTTTTCTTCTTTTTCTCAATTGAGAAATTACCAAATATCCCTCAATTAACAACAGCAACATGTATGTCCCTTTGGCATACTCGATCGACTGCAATTTCGGGATGATTTGGTGTACCTCCTAAAGATACCGGCTGGTTCTGGATCCAAAGCAGCTCGATTTCACAAATCAACGCGAAATTCTACTGGGGCAAATGAGATTTTGTGGCCACAGTCTATCTATCTGCATTTTTCAATATGTTCGCCCCCAGGAAGACTAATAAGAGTAGCATGTGGACTGAGTAACATGTGGGCTTCGCTTGTTGTAAGATCTCTCCTTGACTCGCGTAAACTTAACTAATTGCCTCACTACATTTGTCCGGTCAAGACTTCTCGTAGCACTGGGGAGCACTTGTGTTCTGAACCTACGCAGTTGGTCAGAAGTAGCACTTGATTATGTGACTTGCAGATCACACAATAAGAGCGACCACAGCGGTGAAGTAGCCGTTACCTTGACAGTACAGAAATGCGAGCGCGGCTCCCAATGATATTTACATGGGTGATTGGGCCAGTATTAATGGTTCAGTTACGACGTAACGATCACTTAACACTGAACTGCAGGGATAAAATAAGAGCGCGCAAGCATACAATCGAGCCTGTCAGTCAGATCAGGTTAATTCAAAGCTGCCGCGCAAGGTCGTTAAAACATCGGTGTAGTAGCATTTGATGTTTTGCGAGTTAGTTGACCCCAATGCTACGCGGGCGCCTTGCTGGCTGGCATTCACATGCCAAGTCGCATTCACTTTGCTCAGCTAAACGAGTAGTACTGATCGATTTCCTTGCTACTTGAAAGTTGAAACTTCAGATGGGCAGTGCTCATTAATTGTGCTACTAGTGCTACTTCGTATCTCTTTCATGTTCGCCCTTAAAAATTATCAAAATATGAGTTCGGCCTAAGAGCAGTTAGCTCGGGCCGAGGCTTGAGCCGTGGCGGACTCCACCCCTTAAAAAAAATGAATCGAGTTAAGAGTGCCTTGGAGTATGACCTGAAGTCAATACGGCAGTGTTCGTGGTTCCGTGCTTTTCGTGTGCGTGAAGCGGCAGCTAGCTATTTCATTGATCAGAGCGATGGCTTTCAAGCTTCAGTTCAGCTTATGGATGGACACAGTAATTTGACAAGTGGCTCATCCATAGGTTGGAGTCTTCTGCGCAGTCGTAGATATTGAAGTATAAGTGAATTATCCATATTTTCTCATTAGTTTAAGCTTTTGAGTGAACTGGTTGGTACATGTAACTCAATATGATATCAGTGCCAAGAGGTCTTGAGTTCAAGATCCGGTTGGTACAATTAAAAATAATAATTGCAGTCCACTTCTATTCCACCACTTAGGCGTGAGGGAGCCTACACGTGAGAGGAGGTATTGAAGTATAAGTGAATTGTCCACCTTTTCTTATTAGCTTAAACTTTTGAGTGAATTAGTTGGTGTATGCAACTCAATAGTAAAGACCCCACATGTTCAATAGGAGAAAATGATTCTAGCTCTGCACCTTGATCTATATATGCATGGCAATGTCCAGGCATCTATCAAGCAGCCAAGCAGGCGCAGGTGATCACATGATTGACACGTCAGTTTCAGAACTTTCAGATCCAATGCTCATTCAGGTCAGGAGTGCACCTAGGCTGTTGAATTTTAGTGCATGTATATGTATACGTTCTTGGATGCTACTCTGAGTCTGCAGGGATAAGTTCGCAGTTTTTTTTCTGCACTCTTACTCTCTTTTTCTTTTTTTGAAGACTTCTCTGCACTCTTACTTGATATAGCTGATACACCACATTTCTGCTCCTCTATAGTACAGGCTTAATTACAGCTTCACCATGTCTTCATTTCTATTTATAAAGATAGTACATGCAAAATTACAGCAACGTGAAGTCTTCCGCGGGGGGTGTCGAATTTGCCATCGCTTTTATTAAGGAAACTCTTGTTTTTGTTGAGGAACCGTCGCTGGCGAGTCCAGTCCGAGCGATTACCTCGTAGACAAGCGTAGAATCGTAAGAACAATGCATGAACAACAAGAACAGAATAAGAGATGAACACAGAGATGTAGGGGACTTCTTGCTTCTCTTTATTCCTTCATCCAACCATCCTTTTAATTACAATGAATAGCACCCCCTATTTATAGGCTACGACCCTTCTAGGGTTTGGGATGAGGAGCCCACCTTGGGCCAGGACTCCCGGTCCTGGGCCCGGTTTCCCAACACTCCCCCTTGGGCACTCATCCTTCATGCCCATGTCTCGTCAAAACTCCATAAAAACCCAGTGGGAAAAATTTGGAGAAAGAGTACATGAATCATGTTCCGTTATGCTGCTCGAATTGCCTCATTAAAAACCTTAGCCGAGAAACTTCAGGAAAACTCGTCAAGGGAAAAAGAGTACAATCCACCCAATTTCATTTAATCTCCAGGATTTGCTCTTTGGGTACTCGATCTTCGTGATCAAGCTTTAGTAATGAGTTTGTGAAGGTTCTCCTCGACTCGCACTTCTCTAGGTCTTATCATTCCAATTCCACGCACGCACCTTTCAAAGCTAGATGTCGAAGTGACTTGGTGAATAAATCGCGATTCTCACATGACCTAGTATGCGATTGCTTTGATTACGCTCATCTTTTGCAATTCATGAGCATAGAAGAACTTAGGGTTGATATGCTTTGTGAGAGGATTCTTCACAATAACTCATCCGCACTTGTGCAACACAAGTCGCATTATCTTCATTGATAATAGTGGGGTTGGTGCGGTGTTCAATCCACATAATCGCTAGATGTAGTGAATCATCCGCCGAAGCCAAGTACATTCTCGTGAGGCCTCATACAATGCTATTATTTCCGAGTGGTTCGTCAAGTCGATACAAGACTCGCTAGACGATTTTCATGGAATTGCGGTTCCACCACATATGAATTCATAGCATGTTTGCAATTTATGTATGCGGGTCCTACAGTGCACCCGTCATCCGCATTGCCATTCATAGTTAAGTCTTGATTCTTTCGTAGAATAGACCAAGTTCTTTGCTTCTTTGGAGGTATCGGAAGATGTCCTTTATTTCCGCCAATACTTTTGGTAGGTTAGTACTATACCTTGCTAATAGGTTCACGGCAAATGCAATGTCCGTTCTAGTACGCTTTGTTTAATACATGAGTGTTTCTATTACACTTAAGTGTGGGAATTCGGTCCTAGGACTTCCTCCCCTCTTCTTTAGGTGCAGTATGAGTCTTTGTCTTGTCTGCAAAGATCTTTCGACCATTGGCACTTTCAAAGGGTATGCCTTTGCCAAGTCGAACCTTTCTAACACCTTCTGAGTGTAGGTTGACTGATGCAATAATGTTCCTTCAGGGGCATGCTCAAACTGCAAGCCTAAGCAATATTTGGTTTTACCCAAACCTTTCATTTGCACTCAACCTGGTAAGAGTTTGCTTTCTTAATATCCTTCGTGGTTCCGATAATATTCAGATCATCTTCATACACCGAGATTATACAAAATCCATTCGGGATCGTCGTATAAATACACGAGATTATTCTCATTGTTTGTGTAGCCTTTCTTGCATAGAAAGTCGCTGCGATTATACCACATTCTCGCCTCGATTGCTTAAGTTCGCATAATGACTTTCTCGAGTTTCACATCAGTATATATTTCTATTTGCTCTATTTTGGTTGGAGACGTTGATACATTGGTATCTTCATATAAATGTCCGAATCCAATATTTCATAAAGGTATCTTTGGTACCCTATCCATCAATTTCACTTCTAACTTCAAGTTCATCGCCATTGAGATAAATATTTAAAGGAGTTCCGCCATGACCAGGAATATGTTTCTTCATAATCATCTCCTGGATGTTCGGTGAAAACTTGTGCAACAAGCATTGCTTCTTTTATTTCTCTTTCGAACAAATACCCACTTATACCCTACGGGTGCATGTGGGGAGACGTGCGCTTATGTGCCCAAACGTCTTTCTTTTATTCGGAGAGAATAATACGATTTCTATTGCCTTCTCTCAATCGATCTTTTCTTTCATTCAATGAGCGATGCGTGCTCGAATCAAGATTGATGATTGTGGCAAGTTTCTTTGCAAAGTAAATGTCAACATTGGTTGTTGTCATATTCAAAGGTTCTCCGAGGTCATAAAGTTTATAACTATTTCTTCAAAGGGCGATTCTTCTAATGCTTCTACTTGCTCACCGCCGCTTCCAATTGCGGGCAAGTCCTTTAGTTTTTCAGCTCCGATGTGTGCGCACACATCCATGCCGATGTCTCCTTCATGGGGATGTTCAATTCGTATGCCTTTTCAAGGTTCCATACCGATGTCGTCTCAACCGCTCCCCTTCCGTTCGGCACTTCGGTGATCGGCCGTGTCAAGTCCGTCTTATCCTTTTTCACCAGCGCCCCGGTTACTTCGGATTCGAGGACCGGAGTTCTCGCCCTTTGTTCCGAGGCCTCGGACGGGATTAGGATACCTTCAATGGTATTTCAACCTCTCCGGTGCATTGCTTGCGTGCAAATGCTACTTATTCACGCTCTTCTAATCACTAAAGTAGTCCGCGGTTGATTCGCTAATACTTGCAAATCAATTGTCTTCTGGACTTCAATTGTCTTCTAAACTTCAATTCAATTGTCTTTCGATCGCAATTATCTTCTGGACTTCTCTATTTGCTTTACTATGCGCGGGTCATATGCATAGATTTCAATTATCTTCGGATTTCAATTGTCTTCTAGACTTCAATTGTTTCCCGACATTATTATCAAGGGTTGATTTCCTCCCCCTAATGACGGGAAACTAACCTCATCTAATGTACTATCAGCGAATCGGGCATTATACAAATCTCCAGTCATATGGTCCAAATACTTGATTATGTATGCTGTCTCATAGCCAACGTATATCCCGGACTTTCGAGAAGACCCATTTCGGCCACATTGCGGTGGTGGTATAGGTATATAACCCTTGCAACCAAACCTGCGAAGATGAGGAATTTTCAGTGCTGACCCTTGCGCTAGTTGCATAGCTGGATGGATGTTATAGGCCGACGGTCTAAAATTGATGAGAGCTGCTACGAGCAGGACTGCGTGTCCCCAACATATAGTTGGTAAATTACAATTCTTCAAAGTTCTGCTAGTCCATTCTGGGTGCGGATGTGCGGTATAGAATGCTCAACTTTAATTCTCATTTTCATACAATAATCATCAGATGCCTTCGGAGTACATTCTCCGGCGTTGTCCATTCAGAGGGACTTCACATGATGATCAGGAAAATTATTTTTTTCAATTGTTAATTATCTGCGAGATTTAGCTTTGCAAAAGCATGGTTTCTCATAGACAATAAACATATGTGCGACCATTCCGAGGAAGCATCGATGAGCACCATAAAATACCTAAATGACCCTTACAGGGGCTGTATAGGACCGCAAAAGTCTCCCTGGATACGGTCCAGGAATGCAGGGACTTCATCCTTCGCTTTCAGAGCAAAAGGTCTAATAATTAATTTTCTGGTGGCACATGCGGGGCACACAAAATCTTCCAGATTCGAGAAATTCTTTATATTCATATTATGTCCCTGTGAATTGTTAATTATATCTCTCATTAGCCTAAGACCTAGGCAGCATAATCTATCATGCTAGAGATAGAAAAGTTCAGAGCTTCTAAATACGGTTTTCAAGGCAGTATAGGCTGCAGGTGCCTTAATATTAGTGTAGTATAGCCCAATTTCATATGAAGGAATATATTCTAATGCTATTTTTCACTTTCTTCACGCTTTATAATGAGCAGGTATTCTGTACCATACTCTTCTTCAGTCTCTACATGGAAACTGTTAGCGCAAATATCCTTGAGAGTTCTAGTCGATTCTGGGTACAACAAGTCTTCTTTAATGACCAAAGTTGTGCCCGTTGGGAGTATAATTATGGCCCTTCCTGAGCTTATTATACAAGTATCGTTGCTGATCGTCGAAGACTACCAAAGATTCCCGCCGATCGATCAAAAAAATTATGTTTCTCTCAGATGGTATTCACAGCCGCTACATGCTAAGCACACTTCCTCCATAGGCGCCATGCGCGTTCTAATATAATGTACTTTATTAATATGTAGCGAAAGCAAGCAACACATAAATAAAATACTTGGATATCGTAACGTAACTTGCTATTATAAAACGGGAAAATAAGTCTTGCAGGACTCATAACAAGAATTTAATGCTTTGCTCTCCTAGAGCTTGCAACCATTATTCAATAATTTAAAATTCTACTTCAATTATAAACTGCAAGTTTCTATAAAAGGTCCGAGTGCAATGCGTGCATCGGATCTAATAAGCGAAGTATTCAGAACTTCGCCTAAATCGGCTCCATGCGCGATCTTCTCTCTTGGCGACTACTACCGTGGTCGCCGCGATGTCCAAAGGAGGGATGATGGGGTACGCTCATCGGGCTGTTCACATTCATAATTGCAGCTAATGGATGTGGATCCTCTGTGCCTGCAATGGCGAGGTATGCCTCATGCTATCATTTGCCCTTCTTCTTAGACTGTAAAGCATCAATAATGTGCGACGCACGACCTTACCCTTCTTGCTCCTCTCATTTGTGAGAGGCTTCATCACCTGTAGTCATAATAATGTGGCTTCATGGCCAACATTGCTACTAGGTGGTCGCAAGATGAAGTTCTTTCCTAGAACATCATCTTGAGCTTTGCAACTTGCATGATGTCAATTAATTCGGCATACTTCATGTAGCCGTTTTAACGATAGTTGCGCACGGATTGTACCGCAAGGTAGCGAGGGTCTTCCCAATCGTCGCTCATCCGTGATCACATTACCACGCACTGGAGACCGATATAAATTCTATACAAATTCGCCATATCGGGTCGATTCTTGAACTCATCGGTTCGTGATGCGATCATATTCCTATTCATGCAAAAGTTCAAAGGATTACCGCTAGTAATCTGCATAAAATGGTTGCAAAATTCTCATAATGTTCATCGAACTCCGTGTTCAGATATTCGTATTTTCACGCATTTTTCATGATTTATCGCTATTTTCAATGATTAAAAGCAATATAAACAATTACAGATAATCAAAACGGTAAATACAAGAAATAAATTGCATAGAAATAATAATAACAAAAATAAACATGCTTCAAATGCAAAAACCGATTCAAAATTGAATTCGAGGCTCTTTCTCGCTAGGAAAATGACTTCTCGACAAATTCGCAAATTTGAATTTTCTCCACCGCCCTCCTTTTTTTTTCGCTTGCGGTGGGTTCAAGCGGTGGCGCAAGGCCATTCGAGGGCGGCGCGGGGTGGTGGCAGCCACGCAAAACCGAGGCCGGTGTGGCCATGCGGTCCGAGGCGCGCGAGGCGATCGTCACGGCCGCGAGCGATGGCGGTCTTCCACTACGAGGTGGCGGTCGCGATACAAGATGGCAAAGCAGTCGGAAAACGCATACATGGGCACACGGAGGGCGGCAGCAGCGTGATGATCGCGAGGCCGGCGCGTACGGTGGTTCGAGCCCGGAAGGTGGGAGCGCACGGCGCGCGATGCGCGGCCGTGCGCGCGAGCATCGGCAGAGTGCCGCGCGCGGCGGTTATGTTCGGCGAGAAGATTCGCGGGGCGTAGCAAAATTCTTTGTGTGCACCGTTCATCCGAAAAACACTGTTCATGCGGAGCACTGTTCATGGCCGGATTACTGTTCACACGAACACTGTTCATGCGGACGTACTGTTCGGTCGCAAAACACTGTTCATACGCCGTACGGTTTACGGGCGGATACTGTTCATGCGGGCGTACTGTTCATCCGCGAAACACTGTTCATGCGGGCGCACTGTTCATCCGTGCGGTCTGTTCATCCGCGCGGGTGCTATTCACCACGGCGTACACTGTTCATCAATCGCGGGTGCTGTTTACCGCGAGGGCGCAAGCGGCTGCCGGCCTCGTGCCCCGTGCGCGCGTGGCGGTGCCATCTTCAGGTGGCCGGGTGTGACACCAAAATCGACGGCGACGCGGCTCTGCCAGGCCGCTACCGTCCTTTTTTGTTATCGTTCATGTATGCGATGCAATATAATATAGTATGAGATTGCAACAGAGGCACGGCTTCATGCCGACATGTGCGTGCTTGCCGCGTGCTAGCGGGTGGCCTCGCGTTGCCTCCGTGGCGATACGTGATGGCGGACTATGCCGACCGTAACGATCGCGAGGTAGTGATACCGCTGCAAAGCGTGCCGCGCACATGATGCCTTTCATGCGATCGCATATACAACATACGGTACAATCATCATCTACTCTTTCATGCAACCCACCGATCGGCTTGGTCGGCGACTTCAAGTCGGCTCGCGGTAGATTAGAGCGGATTTGCACCGTAGAAAACCAATCTAGAAAGCCAAATTTGCAGAATTGAAAGCAATCTAGAAAAACGATTCAATCTACGAGTGTCGTTCATCGACGGTTACCTTTTCGATGCGAGGAGAGTCGATCGTGCTGATAACGTGTTGAGGAACCGTCGCTGGCGAGTCCAGTCCGAGCGATTACCTCGTAGACAAGCGTAGAATCGTAAGAACAATGCATGAACAACAAGAACAGAATAAGAGATGAACACAGAGATGTAGGGGACTTCTTGCTTCTCTTTATTCCTTCATCCAACCATCCTCTTAATTACAATGAATAGCACCCCCTATTTATAGGCTACGACCCTTCTAGGGTTTGGGATGAGGAGCCCACCTTGGGCCAGGACTCCCGGTCCTGGGCCCGGTTTCCCAACAGTTTTGAAGCCCAACCCAGCAGCCCATGAGTTATGATCGCCTCGCTAACGGCATAAAAATGGCCAAATTTAACCCTGATCCAGAAACCGAAGTGGCAGCACGACGCGGCTTCTGCCGCAGATGTAAACGGTTGGTTCCTCCTCCATCTGGGCCACACCCACACATCGAGCGTCCCACGATGCCGGATATTTATTCGCGATCCAAATCAGACTCTGATACTCACACAGTCTAACCGGACCACCTGCCAAGCGTTAGGGAAAATCGATCATACGCAGCATCTTTCATATAGCTTCTACGATTTTTTTTTCATTTATTTTCAACACAGTTGATTATTTGCCCCGTGTTGAATATTTAAGTTTGTTTTTTTGTTTTGCCATTTTTCGATCTTTTCCTAATTTTTAATTTCTTTTCGCATTTTAGCCAACGTGACATGACCATTATGCCCTTTGGGCCATGGCGTATGTGGCAGAGAAGGACGAGAAAGATATCGTCGCAACGACCGACAGCAAGGGATACGAGGTCGCGACGACTGGCGGCGGGAGAGACGAGGTCACGGTGGTCATCGACAAGGGAGGCAATGCCACTGCCGACAAGTGCCCCCCCTTTTCTAACGACGACGAGCAAGGAAGACGATGTCCTCAGGCTAGATCCGGTGTCTTTGTTATCGTTGTCGGCCAAATCTGGCCAGATCCAATGGCGTCCAGCCTGATTCGATGGTGCCGAGCTTGGATCCGGCGACACGATGTCCTCAGATCCGTCGGGCAACGCACCATCGTCCCCAAGACGATGCTCCTCGTTGTCAATGCCATCCCATGCACCTCGGGTGCACCTAGTCGCCGACGCCGTTGTGCACTTGGTCGCCAACGTCATCCCGTGCACCTCGGTTTCACCTCGTCACTGTCGTCGTCTGTGCACCTCGTCGCTGGCGTGGTCCCGTGCACCTTGATTGCACCTTGTCGTTGTCACCACTGTTGCTGTGTGCACCTCTGCTGGACATCCCGGCCAATGTACATGTATAATAAAGGCCCAAGGGGTATAACGATCATTTCACGTGAGCTAAAATGTGCTTTTTTTAGAAATTTAGAAAAGGATGGAAAAATGACAAAAAAATCAATTCAAATATTCAAAACGGGACAAATAATCAATTGTAGTGAAAATAAAATGCAAATTGTATAAGCGATATCAAACATGAGGCATACGATTAGGGATGACGGTTTCATTCATTTACCCGATTATCCGTGGGTAAAAACATAATGGAGGTGGGTATGTTCTATTTTTCTGCCCACGGGTACATTCGTGGGCACAAATCTCTGCCCGGTGGCTAAACGGGCACGAGCTTGGGTAACGCTCACTCGTCCTCGTTTCGCCTGATTACCCATGAGAATGTACTGATAGATAGGCCTTCGAGTTACTTCATGTGTCACGCATCGGCCGCCCTCCTCTCCAATCCTCCTCAGCCCCATCCTCTAGAATCCAGATCCCTTTCCCGCACGCTCTGCCGCTTCCCTCCTCACGCGGTCACGCCTACAGCCGCCTTCCTCACGTCCGGCCGCTGTCCCCTCCTCACTCGGCCACTCCTCATGCCCCTCTCCTCATGGCCAAATCTAGATCTAATCCTCACTCTGTCACTCACCCCGATCCTCCTGCATCGTCGCCGCCCCTGTCCTCTCGCCCGGCAGCACCGCCCCTCCTCACACCCGACCACGCCGCCACCCTCCTCAATGCTCGGCCGCCGTCTCCTCCTCAACACCCACCTGTTGCATACTCGGCCTTCACAACACTCGGCCTCCTCCTGCCCAACCATCACTCCCTCCTCAATGCCCAGTCTCCTCAAACCCTGGTTGTCGCATGCCCGGCCTTCTCACGCCCTTGGTCGGTCCTCCTTAGCCACATCCTCCTGTTACTTTTGATTTGTATTCTACTCTCGTATTTTCATTTTAGTTTATATTTCCATTTTATTTGTTAAACTCGATGTGTGGTGATTGATGAACTTAATAAGTTGTTGAACTTGTATGTCACAATCACAAACCATGTGGCGGTTACACGAACATACCCACAAACGACACGTATAAACGGGGTTTTTCGTCCGTCGTACTTCACGGACACGCCTGTCGAAGAAAATCAGGACTACAGATATTGGTATAGACGGAGTTGTGCCCGTGCTCGGCACAGCCGATTGCCATCGATCCCTACATACGATCCATTTTCTCGTAGTGGTAACCTGCTTCCCTCCATTCCGTCGCAGAGGAGGGGGAACCCGCGATAGTTCGCCGGAGATGTCGGCGGCGGCCACAAAGCTCTCCAACGCCGCCGACAGTTTCTCGTCGGAGGCCCAATCTCTCATCGTGGTTAGAACCCCTATATACCTGCCTCTCTCCGCACCAATTTCCCTCTTCTTTGAACCTGCAAAACCCTAACCCCGTCGAATCCCCAAACCCGCAGGAGATGCGCAAGGCGCTAAGCACCATGAAGACCCTCGCAGTAGATTACGAGAAGGACGGCAAGTCCGACAAGGCACGCGACTGCTTCGCATTGACGCTCCATGACCTTCCAATCTCGCCTCACCTCGAAACCCCTAACCCCCGAACCGCATGAACTTTTCCAGGTGCAGAATCTCGAGGAAGCGGCGCTGGAGCTGATTGCTTCGTACGAGGACTGCACGTCCTTCGCCGAGGCCGTCCAGGCGGTGCCTCAGGCATACCAGCCGTCTGATCAGGTGCGGGCTCTGCCTGCCGTGATGCTTTTCTTTGGGCGTTTGAATTGGAGCAATTTGGGCTAAATGTTTGGTCGTTGTTTGGGCACGGTTTCTGTTTCAAGATGACGGATTTCAAAAGGTTGATCGAAGCAGAGGTTAGCAAGGTCAAGGGGGCCTCACCGGCATCGGGACAGAACCACCCGCTCCTTCGGCAATTCAGGGAGGCTGTTTGGGTATGTCGTACAGAGATTTCTGTTAATGGTTGTTGAGAAGATTATTCAGGATTATGTACTGTTATCTATATTCACCGCATTAGCTAGGTGCTCAAGTATTGTTGAAAAAGGTATACAAAGGATGAATTTGAAATGGCCATCTTTCATATAGCGTCCCACGATGCCGGATATTTATTCGCGATCCAAATCAGACTCTGATACTCACACAGTCTAACCGGACCACCTGCCAAGCGTTAGGGAAAATCGATCATACGCAGCATCTTTCATATAGCTTCTACGATTTTTTTTCATTTATTTTCAACACAGTTGATTATTTGCCCCGTGTTGAATATTTAAGTTTGTTTTTTTGTTTTGCCATTTTTCGATCTTTTCCTAATTTTTAATTTCTTTTCGCATTTTAGCCAACGTGACATGACCATTATGCCCTTTGGGCCATGGCGTATGTGGCAGAGAAGGACGAGAAAGATATCGTCGCAACGACCGACAGCAAGGGATACGAGGTCGCGACGACTGGCGGCGGGAGAGACGAGGTCACGGTGGTCATCGACAAGGGAGGCAATGCCACTGCCGACAAGTGCCCCCCCTTTTCTAACGACGACGAGCAAGGAAGACGATGTCCTCAGGCTAGATCCGGTGTCTTTGTTATCGTTGTCGGCCAAATCTGGCCAGATCCAATGGCGTCCAGCCTGATTCGATGGTGCCGAGCTTGGATCCGGCGACACGATGTCCTCGATCCGTCGCAACGCACCATCGCCCCAAGACGATGCTCCTCGTTGTCAATGCCATCCCATGCACCTCGGGCGCACCTAGTCGCCGACGCCAGTGCACTTGGTCGCCAACGCCATCCGTGCGCACCTCGGTTTCACCTCGCCACCGCCGCCGTCAGGCACCTCGCCGCCGGGCGTGGTCCCGCACCTTGATTGCACCTTGTCGTTGTCACCATCATTGCCGTGTGCACCTCGCCGACATCCCGCCAATGTACATGTATAATAAAGGCCCAAGGGTATAACGATCATTTCACGTGAGCTAAAATGTGCTTTTTAGAAATTTAGAAAAGGATGGAAAATGACAAAAATCAATTCAAATATTCAAACGGGACAAATAATCAATTGTAGTGAAAATAAAATGCAAATTGTATAAGCGATATCAAACATGAGGCATACGATTAGGGATGACGGTTTCATTCATTTACCCGATTATCCGTGGGTAAAAACATAATGGAGGTGGGTATGTTCTATTTTTCTGCCCACGGGTACATTCGTGGGCACAAATCTCGCCGGTGGCTAAACGGCACGAGCTTGGGTAACGCCACTCGCCCTCGTTTACCTGATTACCCATGAGAATGTACCGATAGATAGGCCTTCGAGTTACTTCATGTGTCACGATCGCCGCCTCCTCTCCAATCCTCCTCAGCCCCATCCTCTAGAATCCAGATCCCTTTCCCGCACGCTCTGCCGCTTCCCTCCTCACGCGGTCACGCCTACAGCCGCCTTCCTCACGTCCGGCCGCTGTCCCCTCCTCACTCGGCCACTCCTCATGCCCCTCTCCTCATGGCCAAATCTAGATCTAATCCTCACTCTGTCACTCACCCCGATCCTCCTGCATCGCCGCGCCCGCCCTCTCGCCGCAAAGACCGCCTCCTCACACCCGACCACGCCGCCACCCTCCTCAATGCTCGCCGCCTCCTCCTCAACACCCACTGCTGCATACTCGGCCTTCACAACACTCGGCCTCCTCCCGCCCAACCATCACTCCTCCTCAATGCCCGCCTCCTCAAACCCCGGTTGTCGCATGCCCGCCTTCTCACGCCCTTGGTCGGTCCTCCTTAGCCACATCCTCCTGTTACTTTTGATTTGTATTCTACTCGTATTTTCATTTTAGTTTATATTTCCATTTTATTTGTTAAACTCGATGTGTGGTGATTGATGAACTTAATAAGTTGTTGAACTTGTATGTCACAATCACAAACCATGTGGCGATTACGAACATACCCACAAACGACACGTATAAACGGGTTTTTCGTCCGTCAGACTTCACTGACACGCTGTCGAAGAAAATCAGACTACAGATATTGGTATAGACGGAGTTGTGCGTGTTTCGCACACCGATTGCCATCGATCCTACATACGATCCATTTTCTCGTAGTGGTAACTCGCTCCTCCATTCCGTCGCAGAGGAGGGAACCCGCGATAGTTCGCCGGAGATGTCGGCGCGCCACAAAGCTCTCCAACGCCGCCGGCGGTTTCTCGTGAGGCCCAATCTCTCATCGTGGTTAGAACCCTATATACCGCCTCTCTCGCACCAATTTCCCTCTTCTTTGAACTCGCAAAACCCTAACCCCGTCGAATCCCCAAACCCGCAGGAGATGCGCAAGGCGCTAAGCACCATGAAGACCTCGCAGAGATTACGAGAAGGACGGCAAGTCCGACAAGGCACGCGATCGCCGCATTGACGCCCATGACCTTCCAATCTCGCCTCACCGAAACCCCTAACCCCGAACCGCATGAACTTTTCCGGTGCAGAATCTCGAGGAAGCGGCGCTGGAGCTGATTGTTTCAGACGAGGACTGCACGCCCTTCGCCGAGGCCGCCCAGCGGTGCCTCGTGCATACCACCGCCCGATCAAAGCGCGGGCTCGCTGCCGTGATGCTTTTCTTTGGGCGTTTGAATTGGAGCAATTTGGGCTAAATGTTTGGTCGTTGTTTGGGCACGGTTTCTGTTTCAAGATGACGGATTTCAAAAGGTTGATCGAAGCAGAGGTTAGCAAGGTCAAGGGGGCCTCACCGGCATCGGGACAGAACCACCCGCTCCTTCGGCAATTCAGGGAGGCTGTTTGGGTATGTCGTACAGAGATTTCTGTTAATGGTTGTTGAGAAGATTATTCAGGATTATGTACTGTTATCTATATTCACCGCATTAGCTAGGTGCTCAAGTATTGTTGAAAAAGGTATACAAAGGATGAATTTGAAATGGCCATCTTCCTATTATTAATTTCCATTGGGTTATGTTTGAAGAAAAAATATGTTTGTGTTTAATTTGGAAATCCCTGACCTTCTGTCTTTATTCACTACATTAGCTAGGTGCTCATGTAAGTCCAAAGAGGTATACAAAAGATGAATTTGAAATGACCAGCTTCCTAGTATGAATTTCCATTATGTCTGGGAATAAGAACTATCTATTCGTGTTTAATTTTAAGATGCCTGGCCTTTTGTGTAATCGTGTTATTTTCTGCAGAATGTTCACCATTCAGGTCAACCAATGCCTGGTGACGAACAAGAGGACATTGTTATGACTAGCACCCAGATCAACATCTTAAATGTCACATGTCCATTAACTGGGAAGCCTGTATATGAGTTGGCAAATCCAGTTCGTTGGTAAGTCCCGGATTCGTTTTTGCACTCTTTGAAATTTCTAGTGTGGTCTTCTAACAGAAAAGTTGAAGGTTGAAAGTTTAGCTACATAATGTGAGTGGATGTTGTTCAAAGAACATCCATTCTCATTTTGATTTCACCTGATAAAATTGACCAGTTTTTCAGTACAACATCATGCCCAAAAGAATATCTATTTGAAATTTTGTTTTCACCTGGTAGAAATTCAGTGAAGTTTTTAGGCACAAGTCACATGTTACAACATCCCTTAGGATTGTTTCTCATTTTATTTTCCCTTTATATCCTTTCAATCTCTTGTTTAAATCATCAGGATCTTTTTACCCCTTGCATATGTTATGCATGTTATAAGGAAGGTCTGTTCATTCTGTTAAGAATCCCTGTGAGCAGTACTAATTTGCAGTTGTGAATTGAACAATCACCATCGTGTATTTGTGTTCATAGTATAATAGTTTCTGCCTTTCCGGGGACCAGAATGTCTGGTGCGAGCTGTACATCCCTATGTCTATAACGTCTTCTACATTTGACATGTTTTAAATTCCAAATCCTAATTGTTTATTTGGGTTTATTTTCTTTATTAAGTGGACTTCTCCTTGGACATGGTATATATAAACCAGGGTGAACATATGTGCAAATGTTCATTTCTTGTGCTGAACTCATGACGTTTTTGTCCTGTGCAGTGTGGAATGCAGGCACATTTATGAAAAGGACCCAATTATCCATTACATAAGAACCAAAAAAGCTCCGAAGTGCCCTATTGCAGGTATATCATTGCTCTCTGCCCCTTGTTCTCTCGAATTGCAAGGTGCTCAACTTTGTTTATATGTCCAACCAGGTTGCCCGAGGGTCCTACAAGTCGGGAAGGTTGTCTGTGACTCCCTCCTCCGAGTTGAAATCGAAGAGCTACGTTCATCAGGGCCTGCTGCTCGAAATGCTACAAACATAGAGGATTTCACGGATGTAATTGACGACGAGGATGATAGCAACGAGTGAGGGGTGCCTAGAAAAAAAAGGATGATGGCAGTTGGTATGTTGTAGGATGTTTGTTGCTGGTACTATTCAGGATGCACTTGTTTGGAGCATTACTGTAGCAACGGCGGACGAGTTCCGCCTTTGGCCTTTTGTTCAATGTCGTTGGTGTGTTTTACGGGGAATGTGGCTGCTGTGGCGATTGGCTGAACTAAGATAGCAATCTATGCTGCTTAGCATCCGCCTCTTATATAGTTATATCCACTTGTGCGAATGTTTTATCTTTTCAAATGGCACCTGTTTTCTTCGATTACAAACCTGGGAAGAAAAGTAATGGTTCGCAATCACTTGCTACAGGTAGGGGTGGATATCAAGCCATATAGTTGTCTTACTAAGTTTTTCTTGAAATTGATACAATTTAATTTAATATTATTTTTATTTATAGTTTGAAAGTATTTTTAGAATCGAGCTAACAAGCCGAGCTAGAGTGAAATTCAATTTCAGTTGAAATTAATTTATTTCAATGTTTAACCAAATAACGAGTTTAATTAGAACAATTTTGAACCTCGCTGCTGCTCTCGCGACGGTGGCGCAGAGGTTGGAATCAGGAGGAAGCAGCGAAAGGCGGCAACTGCCGCGTGAGTGGTGATCGTTGGCAGGCGAGGTACGGGGCTCAGGGTGGCGGTGGTTCCCTTCCCGGCTTCCCGCCGTCCGCGCCGCGCCGAGCCGAGCCGAGCGTTAGGACCCGGCCGTTCCTCAGCATCCGCCTGTGCCGAATCTGCTTGACCGAATAGGCTGCAGTTGCGGCGCCGAATGTGCCGCGTAACAACCGAGGCCGGGCGGAACCATGACTCGACGCACAATCACAATCGTCCACCGCATCTACCACTCCCATCGCAGGCTTCGACCTTCCTTTGCCCGACCCGCCGTCCTGCGCACGCGCGGGCTACGGATACAAACACTCGCTCGAGCGCCTTTGCAGCCGCCCCTCTCGACCTGATTCACTGCTTCCAAGCGCCAGCCCCGCCATGGCACGGACGCACGGAGCGTAATGAGACGTAATCTGGAGGACTGCAGAGGTGAAGTCCATCCTATACTTCTATTTTCTTGTATATATAATCAATTGCAGCATCCTTCACTTCCAATGCTAAATCTGGATTGGCAGCTATCCTTTTTTTTCTGGGGTACTCCGCTGTATCGGCGGAATTAGCATCATTCTAACAACTAATTGTCGACGGTACTAATCATAACAAAAAAGAATGATATATCCAGAACAAAAGACAGTTCGGTAGTATGCTCCAAACGTGACGCCTGCAACAAATAGCAGAATGCATCCTCAGATTCATGCTGCTACCATCATATCGTACTCACTCTGAACGACATAAGAACAGATAAAGTAAGATGGGGCCGGAGGAGCAAAGCAGGCCAAGGAAATTATGTTATAATAGTACCAGAACCCTCAAGATGGGCCTGCCATAGCATAGAGTTTCGTATAAACATATAGGTAGTTCCAGCAGAAACAAATGCTGCTAAAAATGAGCACCTAGATACTAGGGCCCATAGTAAGAGCTCCAGCGCTTACAACTAAGATACAAGTTTGACAAGCATCCTCGGTCCATCCATCTTCAAGAGACCCAATCATCATCCAGACTATCCACAACACAAGAGAAATCTCTGCAAAGCATTAGAGCTATAATCAGCACATATCTAGGTGGAATGGTCAGGAGAGCCGAGGCTTTTTATGATTTTAGTATCACTGACATGAAGACGATAGCAGCCTTAGTATTTCTTCACCTCCAGATAACTTGAAATCCAGCTAACAGATCAGATCATCATGTCCATTGTTGAAACGTCAATCACCCTGCCAACAACAGGCCTTTGCTCATGAACCTGCAGAATTTTTAGTTAACAAGCGGTTTACCCTAGGAAGGCATAAAAGTTATGTATCACAAAACACTTACAGTAGCACAACTATTGCCCAGGGACTTCGGCACTTGTTGCTTCAACGACTTGAATGGAGATGGATAGTTGGCATCACCACAATCTATTTCCTCTCTTGCAGGAACCTTTTCAGTCAAAGAGATGCCAAATATTTTGCAACTATTTGCACTAACATTTTTGTTATCTGGTCCATCCTTTCCTAGATGGACAGGCGGGTGCAACTTCTCAACTGTAGCATGTCCATCTATCACTTCTCTAGAAACAAGATGAGGCCGGAGTGGCATCGTTTGCTCTGTTCTTCCAATACCTTCAGCAGGGCCGAACCTAGCACGTCTACCATCCTCGTTCTTATCCAAGTGACCATGCCCAAACTCAAATTGGGAAATCTTTGAATTAGCTTGCTGAAACATTAGTACAGATGGTGGAGATGACGATTGATATTGAAGCACTGGTGCTGGTGGCCCATGAAATGCACATCCATGAAGTTGTGCATGCCATTTATTCGCCATACCAGGTGCACGAGGACCATCTTGTTGATGAAAGACACTGTTCCTCATTCGCGCATCAACCAGAGTTCCTCGGTAAGGACGAAACACTTCTTGACCTTGCAAGACCTTTTGGAATCTTTGAGACTCCCCAAAGCCTGAGCAATGGTAGGAAAACCCAGGGTTTCCAAGTGGTGATCTAACGCCAAGTCTTGGAACCCCTAGGATACTGTTACTCGCATCATTGGAGCAACTCCGTTCATCAATGTACTGCAAATTTCTTGCTTCACATGGCTGAGAAGTAGCAACAGCAGTACCATCATGAGTTTTAAAACCCAATAATTCTTGACCTTGCAAGACCTTGTGGAATTGGGCAGATTCCGCAAAATCAGAGCAACCACCTCCATCTGCCAAAAGGAAAAGAGGATTCAGCAGGGTAGGTCCAACAGATAATTATTTAGTAAACAGTTACTTTAAACATACGTGGAACTAAGTATTCTGGATGAACATGGGGAAGACATGATTTCAGTCGCTTTGAATTGGGTGTGGATAGATGGGGTGCTGAAACTGAACTGGTCAGCTCAATCTCCCAAGGAGATACCCTGTTTGGTCGACGGAACTCAACATCATCATCCCACCTCACCTGTCCAGATGGCCATAAGTTAATAAAACATAGGTAGGGTCATCAAGAGGGATTAGATTGCCAGATATTCAGAAGGCTCTTAGAGAAGTGAGGTTAAGAGAATAACATTATCAGCTCAAGTCAGGAGAAACATAGTCTACAAACTGTAAAATGTAATTTTAGCTTTCACATGCCTAAGTAATCCTGGAACATAAAATGCCAAAAGAACACCAGTTTCCAGTGTTCATAAGTTCATATTCACTTACTAAAATTTTGATAAGGAAAGCAAGATGAGTATACAACATACCGCTAAACTAGTATCTATCACTTGTAACAGTCAAATTGTGAGCTAAGAAGAAGAAATGACATTAACAATGAATCTATTTAAGACTGTTTCCACAATGTTACATGCAACCTAACTTGCTAGAGTACAATTGTCTGTGAAACAACAGCAATAAAAGTTTACATTCAAGTATTACGACAATTACAATCTGGCAGAGCTTCTTTTTTTGCTTCCTTGATTGAATTCAAGCAAATATTTACTAGAATACTTTTGAGTTTCACAATGATCTTACTTGTGTTTGTATTAGAGAAAAAACGTCAATGTATTTTTTTTAAGACAACCAATTTGGGTTTAGTAGTATGTAAACCAAAAGTTACTTACTGCACCATTAAATGAAGTGAGTCAGCTCCATGGAAGCACATTTTTTATAGAAAAATATTAGAATGTGCATGTTCGCTTGCTATAAATTAAGTACTGTCAAAATTATAACAGGTCATGACAGCTACATGATGCAAATACCTCAATGCACTAGGCAAAAACGAGTAAATTTGCAATCTTGCTCAAACAGTAGAAAACTAAAAGTTATACTGCAGACACAGCTGATGCTATCAATCATCTATTGTGAGAAACATGAGAAAAGATGGCGTACCAGCAAACATTTCCACTTTGAACCACGCCACATAGGGTCCGCATCGCCACTCCCAGTTATTATCCCTGTGTACCTGTAGAATAATCTCATATGCATCACCAATCCAGCATCCAAATCAGATCATATCAGCTATCAGTAGAACAGTTGCAGCATACAAACCTTCTCTCAGCAGAATCTTCACTTTCATATCTCATTTTGAACCTCAGTCCAACAGAAAATGGTTGATTGAAGCTTTTCAAGAACTTCCAGTAGGGCACAATGAATTCAGATTGGCTTATCCTGTCAGTTTTATAGAAGCAACAACTGACATCAGAACCTGCTTTATTGCATCAATAGAAGGACCAGGTTGCAGCAAAGCATATCAATATATATAACTATTTTCCCCCTATTTAGGTCATCACAAACACAAGAATTACAAGGCAAAGATAAAAAAACTGAAGACATGAAATAAATTATTAGTCTGAATATCATAACATTTAAGCAAAACAGATCTCAAACCAAGTTAAAAAAAAAATAAATCAAAACTTCATCTCTCAGCATGAACACCAAAGTACCCAGATAAAACCATGCAATGGGACATTCTGAGCTGGACCTAGTGGGCACAATTTAAGATCCACGGCAGCCACCAGCAGAGTAGTTCTAGCACAACTGCAGTCTCTGTAAGTACATCCCACCCTCTCAATCCATATTCCATAATACATGCTATTTTTCTAAGCATATTTTAGTAGTACAACTGAAATATACCAAGCAAGAATGTCTTAAGACATTAACAAAACAACAAGCACGTTCTTAGTTACCTGGGGTTATAGTAGATATGAAACATACTTTTCGTAGCCACAGCATGTGCAACATTAGCTAGGGTACCAAGATCTGAACACTGGTTATAAAGCGCCGGAAAAGCAGATCCATTTTTTAGCTGAGCCGCACGGCGCACTCCCAGTCTTAGCTCCCCGTCATCACCTCTGAAAATTGATGAAGAATCTTTAAGAAAGAGCGGCAACAACATGTGTTAATTATCTGCACGATTCTATTGGCCTACCGCAAAAATAGTACGGCATCCCCAGAGACAAGCTTCTTCTTGTTGACAAATGCACTCCAACCGGTGGTTAAAAGGTGCCTGCGCGGCTGGCCTGTAACACATCCAGATGTAGATCTATCAGAAATTAAGGACCACTTAACTTGTCATGTTTGTCCTTCACATTCCTTAAAAAGGGACCAGACCGCAACCCCAAAAAAAAAAAAAATAAATAAATAATAATATTGTAGCACATTGCAAATGTAAAATACAGTTAACATGACTAACAAGTAAGATTACCAATAGTAAAGCTATCCACAAAGGTATGGAGAAATTTCGTGTAGCACACAAGAAAGTAAATGCTCTGACGAATCAGCGCACTTTGTCTACAGTGATCACCATGTAATCATGAGTAAGGATCACAAAAAGCTCAGAAAGGATATTACAAAAGAACAAGTTGTCGATCATTACTACAAGTGCAGGTCCTCGGTGAGTAAAGTTGATGTATGTTGTATTTACGAGTGCTCAACGCTCAGTGAGCACTAAGCACGATTGATGTATCATTATTCAATCCCAATCAATGATACAGGCGCACTGGTTCAGAGAGTGCAGCAACTCCAACTAGAAATGCATGCACTGTACAGAAGCCTAATGAAGAAGTTGGAATACATGTGCACAGGCACAGCGCACATCTCACTCAGTCACCATTCACCAAAACAGGGTAAAATCCCCCATATATCTGTTCTGCTGTACCTCGATAGATGTGGCGGAACCTCCACTCGGTGCCGTGCAAATCCTTCGCAACAAGCTCCTGAGACGGCCGCTGCTGGCTATAATCCTGCGCTCCCCAAACCAAAAAAGAATCAGTAAACCAACTCAAAACATCACACACAAATGGAGCTTTTCGCCAATGCGCTCACCAGAGGGGGGAAGCAGTCCTCGGCGGCGCGGCGTGGCACGGAAAAGCCGCCGTGCGTGCTGGTGTCGGAGGCCGTGAGCGTCTTGCAGAACATGTGCGGCATCCTCGCGAAGCGCTGCTTGACGGTCTCCCCGTCCTCTGCGTCGCCGCCGCTCCCGTCGTCCGTCCCTTCGCGCAGCCGCCTCGCCACTTCCTTCAAGCGTCAGAAACGGACACCCGAAAAAACAAATCAGACGGAGTCTTTACCAACGTAACACAAATCGAATCAAATGGCATTGCGTGACAACTTTCTCGGCGACAAAATAGTAGGTACCTCGTTCTCGGCGACCAGCGAGAGCTGCGCATAAACCTCATCAGTGGCCGCGTCCGCCTGCAAAGCGCAGCACAAGTCAATCAACAAGCTGCTCACTCGCAGAGGAAACCACACAGCAGAACAAACACATTGAGCTCGGAAGCACCAAACCGCGCACGCACATGGAGAGTGACGTCGACCACCCGGCAGAAGACGTGGGGCGGCACAGCGGACGCCGCGGGGCGCGCCGCTGCCGCGTCCCCGAGGTGCTCGAGGTGGCCCTGCGGGAGGTACACGACGACGCTCCCCTTCCGCGGCAGCGGCGCGACGGGGCCGGCGCACGCGTGCCACAGCTCGAGGCAGACCGCGCTCGGCCTGGGCGGAATCGCCGTCGCCGTCGCCGCAGAGCTGGCCTGGCTCTGGTAGGAGCAGTTGGTGGCGACCTCCTCCGCCTCCTCCTCGTCCTCCTCGACGGTGTTGAGGTCGATCCCCGTCATGGCGGCGGCGCGAAAGCGCAACCAGCGAGCGCGCGAAGCACGAGGGAGCGGAGCACGCGAGCGGGCAGGCCAAGTGATTAACGAAGAGGGGTGGGGGTGGAGTGCAGCAGCAGTAGGGTTAGGGGAAGTGGAGGGGGCGGTGTTGTGGGGTGACACACCGTGGTAATGGCCATGAACCCGTCATGGCCTTTATGCTATCGCGAGGGGAGCTCAGCTACACCTCTGCTACTAAGCCAAAAAGAAGCATGGGAGGCGACTGCAACGGCCTGTGCCGCTCCGCCTGTGTGTAGAAGAAATCAATACTCCACTTGCGCTGCTGCTTGCTTATTTTTCTGTGGGGGAGTAAGAGAAAAAGAAAGGATATTTGAGGAGACGGGGGATGGGCTGGACTGGAGGCGCGGGGGATTAATAAAGAAGTGGGGAAAGGTGAAAAGGAGAGCGCAAGAGGCGGGAGGCGCACAGTAATGGCGCAGAGCGGGCGAGCAGGCAGGCAGGCAGGCGGCCGGCTGCGGCAGCGGCAGCGGCAGCGGCAGCGGAGAGAGACGAGGTGAGGGATGGCCTGGCCCGGGTGGCTGCATTGCAGACACGGGACGAAACGGATACGGATCCCGTGTATTACTGCCGAACAGCCGCACTCTGTAGCAGAAATAATTTTCTAATGCTATCGATTTTGCTGTATACCTAATGGAAATCGTTTTCTAATAGATCCTCTGGACCCATTACTTAGAAGAGGTGAGGAACAAAATAAACTATAAAAAACACAACAAAAACTATTTTTAGAAAAAAAACATACATAAGTTATTCATAAATTAAATTATGTAAAAATGGTGTGATTTTATGTAAAAAGAGGAACAAAATAAACTATAAAAATTGACAAAACTACAAAAACATACATATTCATTTATGCATCGACATCCCTAAACAAATTGATTACTCACTTATCACATTGTTTAGAGAGAAATCACCAAGCATAACATGGATAAAAAATTTGAGTACTCACAAACAAAAAAACAATCGAGTACCATTTAGCAATTCCCTACTTAGAAACATCGTGGTATGGAGAGAGAAAAATCTTATGAGGACCTCGGGAGGACCATCCACCGTTCATCCTCTCTACCCCTGCATCCAACGGCCATCCACCACTCATCCCTCCTTGAATCCAACGTCTCGGGGGAGGATCATCCGCCGCTCATCCTCCCTACCCTGCATCCAACGGCCCTAGCGAGGGCCTGAGAATTTCTTTCCTGGTGGTAGACTGATAGTTTTAGAACTTGCGTGAAGTATTACGTATGGTAGTACTATATCTCCACTGTTATTGTCGGATCAGGTACGGTAGAGATCGCTTTCTATGGCATAGATCCTATGTGTTGAGGATCCATTTCCCATAAACGTGGTGGTAGACTGGTAGTAAGTAGAACTTGGACAAGTGAAGCAGTAGGTAGGGGTAGTACTGTGTCTCAGAGCTGTAGTCCGAATGGGTAGGATCGATTGAGGAGGAGGACGATACTTACAGTTTTTCGTCTACTGCTGCTACTGTAGAAGCTTGTCGCTGAAAACACAATTTGTTAGACGATGAACCCGTAGGGAATAGGATAATTAAACTGAAGTTGTAACATTTACACCATGCCATGCCGTACTCAACTCGTCACTGGGGTGATGCAAATCTGAATGTGATGTCACAACATACATACTAGACATGATGATGATCGATTCATGTTTGTTTGGGTTTGTAGCAGTAGATTCAGAAAACCATTCCCAGCTCAAAGCTAGGAACCTATTAGTTGTACGTGTCTCCGATCTACCACCTGAACTTCGAAGCCTGGCTACCGTAATATTTGATCTAGGGCCTAACGCATGATTGAAATGTTATGGTCTATTGAATCCTACAGAAAATAAAACCACGTATAATTGCTTAAAAAGGTACGGAAATTTTAAGATTTGATGTTACTTGAATAGCGAGAGTGGGGGAGAGAATGCATTGGACATCTCAAATGAAAAATACCATGAGATTTGAGCTCACGTTCATTTTACTATGGAATTGGAGGTATAGGAACGCATTCCATATGAATTTGACAACTTTATTCCTATATTTCAAACAACTCTTATAGGAATAAAAAAAATCCTAAGAACTAGACTCCTCCAAAATTCTATGAAATTTCTTTGATCCAGAGAGGCCCTGTGCATTCCACGAGGTTTGCAAACCCTATTCTTCATCAGCTACACTGTACTCTCAAAACATAAGTTTTGCCACTGCCAGTACTAAACTACCAGTAGTAGTGGTAGTAAATCTGCACTGTATTTTAATGCTTATACTGCTCTGTTGCTACTTGGGTGGCATGGTGCCATTTCTGCATTCGGAGCAGCTTCGTTTTTTGTACTGCTACTAGTCGTAGAGGGGGGGGGGGTGTTGTTGTCATGGTCTCCAAGCGGACCGTACCTCCTGCAGCCCGGGCGCCCATTACTATCAACTCCCTGTAGCCATTTGCGTGTGTCCGTGTCCCTGTCCCTGTCCTCACAGTCTAGATGTGTACGTTAATGGAGAGAGGTGTAGACGAGTAGAGAGACCCTCTTGCGTTTCAGGACCTGGGTTGTTGAGCTGTTGCTCAAGAGGTATCCCTTGCAGCGGGGTTAATATCCGTGCGTTGGCACGCTACCTCGCCATTATTGGCCTGGTCGGATCGCGTGTGGTCCTTGGATAAATCAGTTTTAAGACAACGATTCGATTTGTCGTGTTTTAAATACGCCTGTAGCGGTTCTTATCGTGCATAGAAATGTCGATGATATCAGGCTAAAAGTATAGCAGCTACAGCGTTTTGGTTACGGCTGTCCTCTGAAAACATTTATTGTCCTCGTAGGACATGAAAACCTCCCGGGCGAGAATTGATTTACTATGAGCATTGCTATATATACCCGATGTTTTTACGTCTGATACTCGTATTGAGTATTATTGGAGGAACTGTAATGCTTTATGTGATATTCGTGTGTTCAGTATTTCACCGAAGATCTGATGCAGCAATTCACTAGTATCAGCATGTATTTTATCACACATGACAGTTAAGGGTGGAAAAAAAAGTCCGAAACTCGCGAGCTAGCTCGGCTCGTTGAGGACTCGGATCGATTCGGCTCGAACTCGGTCCCTTAATGAGCAATGCCGAGCTGGCAATTTAGCTTATTTTCTTAATGAGCCAAACCGAATTGGCTCACGAGTTACTCATTTAGCTCCTCGGCCCCCTCTTAATCGTGTCCCTCCTCACCTCCTCGACCCCAACCGCCGCCTCGGCTGCCCGTCGGCCACCATCTTTGTTTTCTCCCACATCCATCTTCCAGGTAACACCCCTGCCTCAACTCAAGGCCACAGGCCCTCTCAGTATTATGATCTATGTAGCTTACGGAAATGGCGATGTTGGGACTTGCGGAAGATATTTGCTGCGAGTGGGAGACATGGATAGTTGTTGTATGCTGATGATGCTTGTGCCAAATCAAAAGCATTTGTTTCGTTGAAGTAGCTAATCTTGTTGTAAATTTCTTTTCCAATGCTATACATTAGCCTTCTGCGGTTGTGCTGACAAGGATGCTATCTGCTGGATGATGTTACTGTGTTACTTGTGCATTCATTCATTCATCTTATGAGATTAAGGATGTATATGTTTGGAAGAAATCTTTTACTGTGTAGATTGGCAATTGCAGTGAAAACAGTGACTTTTGGTTGTGAATTCAATAATAAGCCTAACGAGTCGAATCGAGCTTTTGAACAAACCGAGTCGAGCTTGCTATTCTGCTCGTTAACTTAACGAATCGAGCCAAACTCGTTTTCTTAGCAAGCTTTACCGAATCGAGCCGATCCAACTTGTTATCCACCCCTAATGACAGTGTAGGCCATGCTTGATATGAATTCTAGGTTCAGGTGTAGAAGAGTACTGGTTCACAAAACTCAGGCGAATCAGGGTGGGAGGTGCAAAGCATCCAAATAGGAACAAAATATTAATTGTTCCCCATGCTTGGCTTAAAATTGTTGATGCAGCTGCCTCCCTACTACTGCTGCCAAATTTGACGGTGCTGTCGCTGCCACCGCTCCGAGAGGCCAGTGTAGAAAGAGAGGGGAAAAGACCAAAAGCAGCTCACAGTCACCACTCACCACACCAGAAGAATACCAGATATACCGATGCCATGCATGGAGAGAGGCGTCTCGTCTCGGCGCCCACAAATCTATAGCAACATGCGTCCATAGATCATCTCATCTACTCACCTATAGTCAGAAAGGAAAGGAAATGTGCATAGAAAAATGCAATGGATCTTCTACATTAAATGTTTCTCTACATTAGAAAACCAAAGATTTGAATCAATAGTTACAATATTTTCGCTAAAGTAAAGCATTGTAGTACATGTTTTACCGTTGCCACAGTACCACTACCGAGTCCTCTTCACACACTCGCAAAATATTGTTTACCCAATGATTCTATGCATTACATAGAGGATCCGGATCCGAGTAGCAGTGCAACGAGCTACAAACCGAAGAAGGGCAATGAAATGAACGAGTAAAAAAGGGGTTTTTTTAATAATATTATTTTAAAAAATTACAAAAATAATTAGTTGATTTTTTATATATATAAAATTAGACTATTGTCACCATTTGAAATGGTGAAAGGGACCTGACATCATTCTAAATAGCGACGGTAGCATAAACAATGGCAACAGTAGGGTAAAACAGTGCAGAGAGGTCTCAAGTAGCGGTAGGGCTCTGTCGTCATTTCAACTAGCGATAGGACCCTATTGCTATTTCAACTAACGATAGGGATCTGTTTTTTCACTATCTATTTTTGACCACATATTTTGTGGACAAATCACAAAGATATTACAAAATATTCAACACAACATCATCATATTTTTTTTGTCCATAAATCGTAATGATATTGCAGAACATTCAACACAACGTTCTCACATATTTTGCCAACAAATCACACTGATATTACAAACCATTCAGTACAACTTCATCGCCTAGTTTTTCGACAAATCAAAGTGATATTACAAAGCACTGGGCACCAAATATTTCAACAAGACACGTCCGCCATGTCGACGCCTCAAGTGGGGCAGTCAGATCAAATCCCCGCGATGACGTCCGGACTGCCGATGTCTCCTTTGCCCTATGGATTTCTCGTAGTGCATTTTTTGAATGTGTGCCAAGACTCCCTACAAATTGAGCACTTCTTTGTACGATGCACAGCTTCTGCTTCATCCATATCGTTCCTGGTACGTCGTACATGTCACCGGCCAACCTTTCCTTTCAGCCTATCAATGACCACGACCCAAATAAGGTGCTCCCAGGTAGGAAGGCTAGTGAAATGACCAACCACACCGTAACCATACAGCTTTACACTCCAGGTTTGCATCACCTACTCTTGTTAAAATAATCAGAGAGGTACCAACGGGGATGCTGCGCCACCATCGAACATGTGGCCATGACATGTGAGCAGGATCTATGTAGAAGAAGAGGCTTGTTGCAAGTGCATACGCAACTAGCACGGCGTAGCGTGCACTCGTGGTGATTCTCTCGCAGTTCATCCCGCGATGTCATTTATCTCTGCACAGTATCTCGAAGTGAAACTCCCTTGTGCCCATCTTGAATGTCTGGTGCATCTCTAATGCGACAAAGGGTGTCTCGATCTTTCGATGAGAAGTATAATTCAATTTAAGGAGACGACTCTCACGATTCGGCTACCAATCGTACACGACCAATATACCCGGCAATCACTAAACCAACTTCAAGATTGTTATCGACCTTGTTAGAAACACAATCGACTTGATCACGAAGATCAATTCCTGCAAGCAATCGAATAACAAGCAAGAACAAGGTAGATAAGCAATCTGAAATTGCAAATAAAAATAAGTTTCAAATTGAAATTGGGATTCTGAAGAACAATGTCGTTGTTGTACGTCGTCGAACAATAGGACAATGTATAAAGTAGCAAAAGCTAAATGTCGAAGATCGAGTCGTTTATTTTACGAAATAAAATAGAGGAAAATGGCAAAATAATTCTTGGAGAGAATGATACTGCTCTTTATTTATATAAACTGGCTATTACAGGGGGTGTCCTTGACAAGGTAGTGGACTAACTCTAAGTATACAGAGTGTATTGCTTGTTATGCTCTTGAATCAGATTTGAAACATGAATCTAATGCTAATTATGATGCTTCAATCCAATGGAATGCAATCGTCTGCTGATCCTCTCCACTGGATCCCTTTTTCTGCCATTTGTGTTCTCCTTTAAGTAGTCAATGAAGTTGTAACGTCCCGTTTGTCTCAAAGTTTTTGCTAGATTTCAAAACCTAAAAAAGAACCATTTGGTTTATTCATTTGCTCAAGCTTAACTTGGAACTTTGGAAATATGAGAGGTTTAACCTGAACTAACCAAACTTCAATTAAGCCCAGTTGTTTGGTGTTCCTTACTTGTTGGAATTCTCTGGTGTTCTTTGGCTTTTGCCCCCCCCCTCGGTTAGGACCTCTCTTAAGGTTCAAACCTCCTTCCTGTGGTCTAGACCTCCTTTGTGTTATTTCTCTGGTTTAGACCTCCCTCGTATTTGGACCACTTCTTTATTTGGATCTCCCTTGGGTTCCGACACCTCTTTAGGTCATAACCACCCTTGAGCTGGTCTAAGCTCACGTTTGTATTTCAAACTCCTCTTATTCCTTTCAATTCGTTTTCGAATTGAGTTTCCCTTCTGGACCTCCCTCTCGCTTGACCTCCTCCTTCTACTTCTTTTTGGACCTACTCTTGTTAAATCTTGGCCGTTAAGATCTCCTCTTGTCAGATCTTAACCGCTGGGACCTTCTCTTGTTAAATCTTGGCCGTTGAGACCTTCCTTTGTCAAATCTTAACCGTCAACCTCCCTTGGTTCCATCCTAGCAGTTAGGACCTCCTTGGACCTCTATCCTTAGACCTCCTCCGTTATATCTTTTCACTCTTTTGTATCTTAACCATTGGAAACTCCACCTTGTCTGGACCTCCCTTAGGTCCAGATCCTGTGCGCGCCTTCCCCTCCTTAGGACCGTTAGATCTTGATTAGATGGCTCGATTTAGAGGAGGTGTTCGCATGGTCCGAACGCCCACCGCATCGTGGTGTGTCCGATTGAGTTTGGGCGGCCCGGTGTAAGTGCGCGTTCGCGTGCCCCGAACGTTCATTTCCCCTTTGGATCACCCGATCAAGATCGTGTGGCCCTGGTTTGTTGCGCCTTTTTCTTTATCCTTTGGGCCTCCTCCTCTTTTGGACCTCCCATTTCCCGCAGGACCTCCCCGTGGTCTCTTTTCAAAGACCACCCTCTTTTGTCACGACCACCCTATGTGATCATGACCTCTGGTCTTTTTGCAAAGACCACCCACTTTTGTCACGACCAACCTATATGATCGGGACCTCTGGTCTTTTTGCAAAGACCACCCGGTGGAACAGGACCTCCTTTGTCTCCTGCGAAACCCTCTCAGAATCTCTTCCGCAGGACCTCCTCCTGGGCCACCCTATAGTTGGACTTTTTCCTGTTGCTTTGACCAACCTCTTTGTTTGAGCCAGCCCTGTCTCCTTTCCCCTTTCTACACGCTTGCAGCAGAAAGTCTTTGAACATTTAATGTTGCGGCACATTAAATGTGGTCACATCTAAGGTATCTTGTTCCTCCTTTTGATGGCAAGCCTTGTCTTATCCTTGTCCTATTTTCACCTACCCTTGACACGTTGGCCCTGAGCCCCTATGGTTTTCCTAGTCAGCTCCAGCTATTTGTAGCCGAGTGTGCCTCCCTTCCTCACCTTTTCCTCATTTCCAACTTCCTTGCTTTTGCCTAGTCCTCTCCGTGCTTGTGCTTGGAGCTTCATCCTCCTTTGGTGGACCTCCCCTCTCGCCCGAGCCTCTTGTTTCTCTGGTTTTTGTTGGATTTACTTAAGTTCCTTTTAGTCTTTTACGTTCTTTTGCCCGAGCTTTCTTTGTTTATCTAGTTCTTTGCGAACGTGTAGGTCCCGAGTTTGAAGAGGAGTTCTTGGATCCAGCAGCCTCTGCCGAAGCCTCGCCATTCCTCAACGAAGGCAAGTCGCAAGCCTTTAATCATGTTGAACCTAGCATTTCAAAGCTATATTATTTCACCTCTACATGCATGGTTATTTTTATAAGAAATGGTTTGGGCAGTAGTTACTTTCCCTACTTGATATTATCCATCCTTGGATGTTTGTACTCAACATGTTGACGTGTTTCCCTTGAACAACTTAGAAGGGGTATTTTAGTTGATACTATCTTGATATTGCCAAGATGGGTTCATAGTTGTGCTTAGCCTTAGCTTTAGAAATGCTCGTCTTGAGAACATTGTTTTCCTCTTTAATAATCTTGACTAATGAACTATGGAACTGTGGTGAGATAACACTGTTGAGCAACCGTGGTGAGATGCCACCGTTGTGTCGATTGTGGTGTGATGCCGCTTTTGATAAAACTTGTGGTGCCAAGACCAGGGTGGTCATTTGGGCAGGTTGAACCCAAAACTATTTTCTCACCCGGGGAAGTGATCGTGCAGTAAAGGGGAGGTTCTTTGAGCATTGTGGGATGTGGTTGTCTTCCTTGGATGGATTAAGGACTTAACTTTGTGTTTCATTGATCCGGATATCATCGTGCAACCACAAGACCATTTTATGGGGATGGTCTGGGCCAAATAATTAGCGATAAGCTGGCTTGATTTTGTTGTGGTGGAGTGTGCTGATTCGTTAGCGCAAGAGGGGGCACGAATCTGGCAGGTGTGAGGCCTGTTAGAAGCAAAACCTTAGCGGGCAGCTCCGAGTCAAGTCAAAGCTTTGTAAAGGCCTTGTCACCCTCTCTAGACTATTCATCTTTGAAAATGAGCAAAGGTTTCAACGGGAGGACCTCCTCTCAGGGTGTTCTTGGAGGACCTGCCAGACCTCCCTAAGAGGTCCTGGGAGATCTTCTTAGTGCTCCCCGAGAAGGTCCCGACAGAAGTGGTGGCGGTTATTTCTTGAAGAGGCACTTGTTGAGGTGTCGCGATTGGTCGGAACGAGGCGGCAGTTGGTGAAGTATCAATCGTTCGACAATTGATATCAGCGAATGATGTAACCACATGAGGGTCATTGTCAGTGACTTAGAGCCATGAAATGTCATGTGGTTTGGAGTATTAGGCACATGTTCCATTCATCAAACGGAAGGTATATACTTAGAATCGAGTCCAAGTGCTACTTCATTATTTTTACGAGCAGTCATCTGGTTAGGGACTAGGTATAAGACCTCATCTGACCAGGGTATCCTCGATGTAACCTCTGGAATTCTTACGACCATAGGGGTCGTTAGCTTTATGGATTACGACCACGAAGTCGTGCAATTTTTAATTATTTATTAAGATAGTACATAGATGTTTTAATTATTGTCGGCTAGCCCCCGTACTTTAAGACGAATATGTGGTGTGAACCCTTCTCCGATGAAATCGTATGGGGCAAACCTTCTTTTAATAGTGCAATAAGCGAGGCGGTCCATATTCATTTAAAGTTGAGAAACTGGGGAACCTAAGAGTCTTCTGCCTGTTTGGCTTCCACCTTTATCTTCTTTAACTCTACCACAAGCTGAAGGCTATAAATAACCCCCGGAAGAGGAAAAAAATTCATTCACAAAAATCCGCAACTTGCTCAGTTCTGCTTCTGTTTGTAAGCTCTTATCCCCGAACCTCTTCAAACTCGAGTAGATGAACTATAGTTGTTCCATAGAAACAAAGATGAGATTTCACTCTCAAAGCCTACATCGCCCCTGGCACCTTTTAGTAAGACAAAAGTTATGGGATAAATAAACTTTTCGACCACCGTGGCAAGATCTAAATGCATGGGATGTGACTTCAAGGTGACCGGACAGTCAATTTGGTCTATGGATTTTTTCCAAGATGAATATGGCTTACAAATAACAGGTGAGCACTTCACTGTCTATGATGTGTAACTTTCGATCAAGACTGAAGTTCATATCAGGGGAAAGACATGCAGAACAAGCGCCTATCAGATTACATATCTTCGGCTTCCTTCTGTTGGAGATCAATCTCGACCATTCTGAAGATAATCCTTAAAGAACTAGTCGAAGAACCAATTAGTCGGAAGAAGAGTCGTAGAAGAAATGTAACTAGTGTCTTTTGTAACATTTGGATTTTATGAAATAAAGCTTCGTTCTGATCATATCTTTTAATTTCTTATCTTTGTAGCGAGAATGAAGGCTTAGTCGATACTGGGATATTCCTTCCGATGAGTATAAATCCATATTCAAAAGGAAAGACTCCGACTAGATGACATTCCCAATATCCGACCAATATAAGGGGTAAAAAGATATGAAAAGAAAAATAAAGAAAAAAGTAGCTTCCTAATTGTAGAAAAAAGAAGTCCTAACATGTTTGGGACTTTTTTCTCCGAATATGCTGACATGGCGGTTCAGGTTAGCTTCCACGACCACTTTCATAGTTTTTCCTTTAAAGTTTACGAAGGACTTGAAAGGAGTTTGATATTCTTGTAACATTTGGTGGAGAATTTCGTAGTGGTCGAGAGTATTGACCGAGCGAATAAAACTCTTGGAGAAGAAAAACTCCAAGTTAGAAAGTAAGTACTTTCCTCTTAATTCCTCCTCTCGTTTTGCCTATTTTGCTTCTCTTCTATTCATTAAATTCTCCCTTATCATATTTTGTAGATTTGGAGAAATTTTAAAAGAGGTCGTGGCCAAGGATGCTATAATAACCAAGCTTAAAGAAGAATGCCAAGCAAAAGACCGATCGATCGAATACTTAACGACTAGGCACAAGGAAGCCATTGAGACTTTCGAGAAGAAGAATCAAGGTAATCGTACTACCTTCTCTAAATATATGTATTTATTGTTGGTATATTTGTGCAAAGCAAACTCAAAGAATGACCAATGAAGCTTTGAAGTTCAATCTTGCCTAGAGGGCAGATCTTGAGCGGAGTATGGACGATAAAGTCAAGGCTCTCAACAAGATGCTCTTTGACATGGAATCGGGGACACAAGTATCCTCCTTAGAAGATCCCATAGAGAAAATAATTTATTTTAGCCAGCAACTCGAAGACCTCAAAAGTTTACTCAAGACTACTCAGGAGAACCACATGCAAACAATGAGTAAGCGTTGCTTTGGCACTAATACCACCTGATGCAACAAAGGGTGTCTCGATCTTTCGATGAGAAGGACAATTCAATTTAAGGAGATAACTATAATGATTCGGCTACCAATCGTAGACGACCAGTATGCCCAGCAATCGCTGAATCAAATCCAATATTATCATTGACCTTGCTAGAAGCACGATCGACTTGATCACGAAGATCAATTCCTGCAAGTACTCGAAGAACAAGCAAGAACAAGGTAGATAAGCAATCTAAAATTACAAATAAAAAAGTTTCATATTGAAATTGGGATTCCGAAGAACAATGTCGTTGTTGTACTCATTGAATAATAGGACAATGTATAAAGTAGCAAAGGCTAAACTTCAATCTAATAAAACCCGAGAATACTAGAGGGGTGACAACTCCTGTATGAGAAGGTGTAGAGACCAGGAGTGGCGGTCAGGGGGGTGGGGCAAGCCCCTAGGGTTACAAGGCCCATGGGCCCAAGTGGAGGTGGCGCAACACCCTTTCGATTCGGGCTCAGAATCAATGCTGGATTGTTTTGGTGATTGCGACATATACAGAAGGAATTTGAAGGTGGAGCCATATACATTTGAAAGAGGATGAGATAAGCTTTCAATCAAGTACTCGTTGATCTCAAATAGAGTCTGTATGTAAAAGTTATGCTCGTTTGAAGTCGGATTTGTCTCCGGAGGCCGAATTGGATTCCAAAACATGTCTAACTTGAACTCCTCCTTGGCTTGTACAAAAAGTGACGTGAAAACCATCCTTGTACCATGACGTGAAGTAGTGATCATATCCGGGAGGGTTGATGTCCTCATAAATCTCTCCCTTCTTGCTCTTCTACTCCATGTACTTGGTGGTCATGACGGAGTACAGTGCTGTATTATTTGCTATGGCGAGCGACGCGTTGTTACATCTGTCAACAAAGTAATTTATGGTGCCACAAAGAATTGCCTCTACAATACCAACTAAAGGAAGTCAACTTGAGCTACGCATGACCCAATTGTACGCCTCAGTTAGATTGGTTGTCATGATACCATATCGAGCACCCCCTGTCATGTAGTAGTGACTACTTTTCCTTAGGCTCGTGCTCAATCCAGTTTGAGAATCATTTCACCTGCGTCCTCGTCTTCCTCGTCATATTAGGATCATCTGTGGGTAGCTGTGGCAATGCTTCGGAGGCCTAGTCAGCACTTGTAGCGGCCTTTTTCACTGCCTACCTTCTATTCGTCTAGGTCCGCTCATCTGGAATCTTCCAAAGTGCGTCGAACTTTCACCGCTGGTTCTGATTGCACAGCCGCTTGAACAATTTCATCAAGTTCTTGTTGCGGAACTACTTATATAAGTTTGCACCCACGTGCCTCATGCATCACCTATTTTGCAGATCCACCCATAGAAGTGGTTCATTATCTTCTTGTTGTAGCAGAGTTATTACACTTAGCACGACAGCATGATGATCATGTACGACACATATGTTAGGATGACCCTGTACAACAGAAATCCTCAATTTTTTTGGAACCACAATCAGCTGTCAGTGTTCTCGCTTTCAACGAATGCGAATGCCACGGGAAAACCTTGATTGTTTTCGTCCGTCGCTATTGCAGTCAGCATCTGACCCTTGTACTTTCTAGTCAGAAATGTATCATCCACTCACAAGATTGGATGGCAATGCCAAAATGCATTGATGCATGGACCAAAGGCAAAGAATGCTCGCTTCAGTACCCTCTTATTGCCCTACTTAGGATGCGTGGAATCTTGAATGTCGACTTGAGTGTCGGTACTTATGTCTTGTATGACTCGAGGTTGGCCGGGAGGTCGTGGTAGGAGTCCTCGAATATACCAAACATTGGTTCCAATGCTTTATGTTTTGTCCTCCATGCATTGATATAACTGATTGTGTATTGGAATCTTGTCTCAATCGCCCGTATGATGGACCATGGCTAAAATCTAGATTATCCACGATGTCACCGTACATAATGTTCGTGATTAAGCCTGATGTCAGGTTCTTGTGGGAATACACTAACTCAGTGATGACACATATGTGAGGGACCACTATGGAACATTTCCAAGAGGTGTCTCACTTAGGCTGAAATGCGTGCATTTACCAAGGGCATCCCTCTATGTCATACTTCACGTCGTAGCATCTTGGGTTAGACTTAACGACTTTACATGTATGCCGCACCGATAAAGCCCAAAATTTGACTGCTCCTGCACAGCCTCGTTGCATTTGTACCTAGCTCCTTGCCTGACCTCGCTCTGGTCGTACTCCCATGGTACACGAGAGCCTTCGTTAACGATGAGGCTATCAAACTGGTATGTGTTCTACTCGGATGAAGTTGTCGGATCCTTCATCTTCTGACAATGTCATGTAGTCCTGGTTTTCGAGATCTATCCTTTGAACTAGGACTTTCAGCTCATCACCCTCGTTAACAAGCCCACTAACTTGCCTAACTGAAGGAGCTACTTTCAGAGGGTCTTCATTGACAGGATCAGCAACTCCCATACCTTCGGCCATTGTGTGCGCCGCGTTGTGGCTAGAGTCCCCGACTTCTTATTCTGCATCACTACCCCCTTCTTGTTCAGTCGCTGATACAGGAGTAGGCTTGGCATAAGCCTGGGCTAGAAGAAGCAAATCACACCATTCCTCCTTCTTCTTGTGTATATATGACTGCTATGACCTTGTTCCGTTGAGCTGCATGAACTCCCAATATATGCTCTCTGGTGCTCGGTTGGCAAGTCAACTCAATCTAAGATCATACACAATATGGTCCAAGTCGAATGTGTGGAACAATTACCGCATCACGGCATCCCATGTACGTTGCTTTGGTCTTATTAGGGTCATGGTCGCCGATTAAAAATAACGCAAATCAATCCCCTCGGGACCCTTAAGAATAGTTCTCTGGCCGTAGTAAATTTTGAAATTGGTGGCGTCCAACATATTTGACGTACTGTACCGTAAACAAGATTTCTATGATTAACCATATTTCTAAAACTAAACTGCTCAACGAAAATGATTATATACAATATACTACACTACGTAACCGTACATCTAAAACTATGTAATCTATTTGGTTAAAAAAATTACCTAAAAGGTGGATAACCGGAGAGGCAACACTTCGCTAGCTTCTCTTCTCCCGTCTGCTCTTCTCCCTTCCCTCCCATTTTTCTCTTTTTCCTGAATAAAAGTGAGTGATGTCAGAATTTTAAAAAAATTTATAGGGTAGATTGTACCATCATTTGAAATAGTGACAGAGACCTTCGGGATCCCTGTCGTTATTTGAAATGACGGTTTTCTAAAATTTTAATATTAAAAAATTTAGAAACTTGCAGGATCCATGTCGCTAGTTGGATGACGATAGGTTGCTGTCGTCATTTCAACTAGCGACAAAGATCTTTCTGCGTTGTTCAAGTCCTCATCGCTATTCTCTATGCTAATATCGCTATTTGGAACGGTAATAGGACTCTTTCGTCATTTCAAATGACCACGGTATACTAGTTTTGTAATGTTTTTTTTTTACTATGTATTTTTATAAATATTTTTAAAAATAATATTATTTAAAAAAATTCCAAAAAGGGTCGGGGGCAGGCCGCGTGTAGGCTAGGCAGCTAGTAGGAGTAGTGAAACTGAAACGTCCCACCTCAACTTTCTCCTCGCTTTTATCGGGCGTGGGTCGGTCGCTGCTTTGCAGAGCGCGCCATCGCCGCGACGCAGCGCGCAGCTCGCTCCACATGCAAGCAGTGGCGCAGCCTCGCCGCTTGCTGCGCGCGCTCACTTCGCCCGGCGCCTCGCCGGCTCGCTGCTCGTTACATGGATCACGCTCGTACCAATGTCATCTCTCCTCCGCTCACGAGCGCCTCTGCTGCCAATGCGCGGCAATGTATCGGGGTAAATGGGCCGTCGCGACAAAAAAGAAACGGCGGTTCAGCTCAATGGCATCGTAGGGTAGGCTCGACGAGTCCGAAACGCATACTGTTTTGCTTATCACAGCATGTTCGAACCCCATAATTTTTTATTATTAAAAGGGTGTTTATCTCCATCGATTTCAATTAATGAAATCACTTCTGATATCATCTACACGATCTACAAATGTACCGCAAAGACTATCCACGCGATCTTCACAACACATCTACAGTCGACCTCCCGAGTGCTTTTCCAAATGATCATTCATCTCTTTTTTTACTCACCAATCAACACGCTACTTTAGCCTCCTATAACCAGCTCGCTCGTCGAGCCGTTATTTTTCGAACCTCACAATGCCCTGACCGGATAAGCGCGACTTAATTGTTGGAGTACACGCTGGATTCATCCGGGCGATTAGCCACGTACTGATCCTCTACTGTAGGCATGGGTGGTGTCCGGACCGTGGACCGGGCCTACGGAGAGTGGTTCCCGTGTCGTTGCTCGGTGCTTTAGCTTCTGGCGGTCTGGCTCTCTCCTGGGAACCCCACGCATAGGGCGCTGGTAGGTGGGGCCATGGGCCAGCTGATCAAAGGTGCTTGAACAGTCAAAGCGTTTGTTGGCTTGTGGTGAGAGGCTAGCTGCGAGTTAATGGGTGGGTGATATCTAAGTGGTAGTGAGACATCAAGGATGACAAGACGGGGGAGAAGCCGCTCTGCTTTTCCGGAAGTGAGCAGAGAGAGAGAGGGGCAGAAAGAAAGAGCAATGGCATTTGTTATCGCTGTTGCTTGCGCAGTTGCTCGGCTTCTCCCTGTTGTGTTGTGTTGTTTGCTTTCGATTAAAGGACGCGTCGCCTGTGCATCTCGCGGGCCCACGCCCCCGAGCAAGATTGTGGGGGCTTTTGTGCGCACTCTGAGCCGTGGGGCCCGGCTGTCGGCTCGGCTTTCCTCCCTCTGCAAAGCTACTCCGGCATGTGTTTGACTTGAGCTTTCTGCGCCATGGAACATCTTGCTGCTTGGTGGCTCTTGCCATTGAAATTCTCTTACGTTTACGACGTACCTGCGGTGCCTGGCCGCCTTTAGAAAATTCACCACTTAAAATTAACAAATTTAGGAAAACAAACAAAGTTAAAGGACTACTTGT
This sequence comes from Ampelocalamus luodianensis, assembly GCA_036346255.1. Classification (NCBI taxonomy): domain Eukaryota; kingdom Viridiplantae; phylum Streptophyta; class Magnoliopsida; order Poales; family Poaceae; genus Ampelocalamus; species Ampelocalamus luodianensis. Next base: position 2,500,498 of record CM070626.1, read on the forward strand.
AGTCCAATAAACAAACTAGGATCGAAGTATATATGTCTGCGGTCGAATCGACGCAATCCCATTGGGAATTAATTCGTGGATCGCTTCAAATTAGTGCAATTACGAGTAACTTGATATCCCCACAGTCGCGCTCCCACCTCTTAGATTTTGACGAACTGGCGAGCCTTGTACGTATATTATACCGCTAGTCATTCACTCGCTAATGTGAAAAAAAACTAGGAAATGAACAAATATACATAAAGTAAACATAGGTTGCACGTGAGTTCCAGTGTAGGTCAAAACTCAAAACCAATTAATGACGACAAGACATGACAGACAAATTTTATCACCTGATCGATATCTACAATGAAAATGCCACGCTGATCGATCGGTGTCGAGAACTCATTAGCCGAGGACAGTTCCAAGAAAGTCTCAACATTCGTAGGAGAGTAAACCAGAAAAGCCCACGCCCTAACGGACAGCCCGAGCCCGGCTCAAAAATGACCTTTCCAATAAAAAAATAGTATTTTAATTCTTTTGAAATAAAAAGTAGTACTTAATTTATTTTGTGAATAAAAAGTAGTTTATTATTATTTTTACTACATTACAACGGGCTTTTGGGCTAAAAATGGAGTCTCGAGCCTTGCTCAGACCGGGTCGCCGAGCCGGACCACCCATGAACACCTCTATATCGGAGTAGCTAGAATAGTGCTCAAGCATTCACGCTCGGTGGATTATTGTAAAGCCCCATGTCCCTATCGACTCTAGCCCACTCCCACTGAATAAATCATGCACACTCGTTAACTCTCGTTATGTTTTCATCCTCACTTCATGTAAAAAGTTAACATACGGTTAGTGGTTTCGATTCAAGTTGTCTTATATGTTGGTGCTTTTCAACCTAGACTAGCAAGGTGGTACTAAACACCACACTCATGTGCACACACTTATGGACCACATCACATGGGTGAAGGGATATGAGTAGGCTACACTACCTGTAAATTCAAAAATTCTACCACGTAAACTAGGAAGCTATGCAAGCAAGAGATCATAGATCGTTACCACTAGACGCGCAGTGCAGCGGAAAAAGAGTTGAAGCATCCTAATCCAACATCAAGCGAGTCGATGTAGTGGTCATAGTCGATCGTCCAACGTCTTTGGCACCGATCGTCTCCTTAAGCAACCTATGACGTTCCTCGCGTAGGTCGTGGATCGTCCTCGATCAGCGCAGCAACACCTCTACGGTATTCACACGTCCAAGGGTAGAACGTTGTACGTCGGTATGCTAACACCAACACGCATGGTAGGGCCTTTAGGGAGATGATAGCTAGGGTTTCGGTGGCACAACTCTGATAATTCCAACAACCCCATGAATCCTCTTATAAGAGCCCATAACGGATCATATCTGAACTCATTTGTTCCAACCCATTAAGTGTGTGACACGATAAGTTCATGTGTAATCGGTTGTGACTCGGAAACTCCTTTCTGACCACAAATCGTTAACGGTTTCTAGTAGGACATAACGATTCCGAATACACATAAATATTATATTAGACGAACCTTATACAATATGATCTGCGATCAAGTCCTTATCATTTACTATTAGCTCGTATCTCCATACGACTGGTTCCTGTTTAGTCATGACCAGTTAATGATCATACAGCCGATTTGACGGCTCGTATCTTGTCGATCCGGAGATGTTGTAACCGTTGTTCGAGGATGTTGCAACTATTGTCCGTGATGTTGCAACCGTGTCCGGGATGTTGCAACCGTTGTCCGTAGAATGACTGCAACCGCTTGTGTATTCTCCCTTTGCCCAATGATATCTGGTTGAACTCCAGATGAGATATTTGCCATCCATGGGTTATTCAATATTTTCTCGATCTAGTGATGGATAACTTCATGTGGTCGACTCTTCGACCACTAGTGGCTCGGCCATGCACTTTCTTTAATCTGGACAAATCGAGTGGACCAAAGATATCTCTCTTATTATGTTAGTAGGGGTAAGTCCCATATCCGACCAGTCACATCCCTCCGCATGTTTAATAACATACTCGAAAGCTACTTTTATAACTACCTAGTTACGGAGTAGCGTTTGGCAATCCCTAAGTGTACTATTACACATGTAAGAAACCATACTGATATCAAGTGTCAGGATTATACATCGTTATTACTTGTGACCAACTGATGACACACAAAATCATAATAATCTCAATAGTATCTTAAGGTAGGTCAATATATATCATTATTGCTTGAGACCAAGTGATGATATACAAAATCATAACAATCTCAATAGTGTCTCAAAGTGGGTCAATCCAACACAACGTTCTCTAACATTTGTTCATATTATTAATTCGATATCTCTATATCTATGACCGGTGAAACATGGTCATCGATAAATACATATGTTGGTCGATAAGTCACTATTGTCCCGCCAGTAACATTTGACCAGTGATACATTTAGAATGACATCATCTAGCTTAAAGAGTTTCGCCAACAAGTTATATACTTGTTAATTTTTATAAATGTTAATTCATCCAAGGAACATAATAACATTTATTCTATAACTCATAAACATAGACGTGATACAATCATTTCTATGATTGCCTCTAGGGCATATCACCAACAATGGGCTCAATTCAACTCATCGTCGGTTGGGTCATCACACACACCTACCCTCAAAGAACCCAACGTCCTCGTTGGACCAACATTTCCAAACTAAGGCAAATGATGAAGACCTCCCCTCTTGGCACACGCCCGTGTGTCTAGTCTGGCACATATGTCATGCCGTGTGTCCACTTATCTAGGTTCACACGCGCCATGCATCCCTGACCCGCACACATGTGTAACTGCGAGAGTCGGCTCTGATACCATTTGTAATGCCCCATGTCCAAATCGGCTTTGACCCACCCCCACTTAGAATAAAACCACACACACACACAACCCCGCTTACACTTTTGTCATCGCTTCGTGTAAAAGGGTCAACCCAGGGGTTAGTGGTTTGGACTCAAGTGGCCTTGTATGTTGGTTCTTCTCAATGTAGACTAGTAAGGTAAACACCACACTCATGCACTCGCACAATCATGGGCCACATCATGTAGGCTTGTCGATTAATTAATATCAATCTTACATAAATAAATGCGGGAACACGGCTCTCGAGATCATGTAGGAAGAGACATAATGTTTTTAGACAGGTTCAGCCCTTCTCCATGGAGAATAATAACCCTACTCCTGTATTATTGTATTAAGCGAAATTAGAATGCACAATGTGCCATTGAAATTATGAATGCTTTCAATGGCCTCTCAATTTCTCTCTCCTTCTATCCGCCAACACCACCCCTTATAAAGCGTCGAAGGGGTGACAGTTGTTGCCCATCAAGAGACGCCTTGATAGTTACTGGAATCTGTATGCGGACGACGGTTGTTGTTAGTGAGACATTCTCCTTGCACGTTCGCTGGACGGTTATTGTCGAGACGTAGAGTGGTGCGTGTAGTTATGTGAGAGACGTAAAGGTGCACGTGTTGTATTTGCTACGATATATAGTTGGGCATGGTATATAGGGTCCCTAGTTGATAAGATAGGGCTCACATATCTGTCTGTGAGACTTTATCGGCAGAGGATGACCGTGAATTGACCTAGTTGTAACAAACTTTTCGACCAGCGGTCACCTCCTCGACGCCCGTTGAGGCCTCCACATCGTCCTCCTCCTCCTGCTGCTCGTCCAGCTCCGGCGAGTCGGTCTCCTCGGGGACTGCTGGGTCGGCGGAGTTGGAGACAGCGAGCGGGGCAAGGGTAGAGGTGTTCATGGGAGGTCCGGCCCGAGCCCAAGCCATTTTGGGCTGGGCTTGGGACTCAGTTTCCAGCCCGAAAGCCCGGCGTGAAAGCCCGAGAAATAGGATTAAAAATAAATAAAACCATTTATTTAATTCTGATTTTCAGGTCGGGCTCAGGCCTGTCCATTTGAGGCCGGGCTTTTCAAGCCTAGCCCGAAGCTCGGCCCGGCCCGATGTTTGAACACCTCTAGGCAAGGGGAGAGGTGGAGGAGGTGAGGCAGGGTTAGGGAAAGGAGGACGAGGAAGGGGGCGGACCGGCGGGGGCTGAGGTGGGTTTGGAGTTGGGACAACGTGGTGGATGGGATCGGGAAGGGATGGGGACATGGAGTGATTTAAGGGACACAGTGACGGTCAATGGGGTGGCTGAGGAGGATAGGGACGGGCTGGCTAAGCCTCAATGTTGTGGATTGTGGAGCTACGTGGGCCAGAGGCAATGGCAGAGCTTGAAGAGAAACATTAAGAGAAACATACTTAAATAAGTATTTTTATTAGTACAAAAGCGATGAAAATTAGTGTTTGCGTAAAAAAATTTGTTGCAAAAGGAGGGGCCATGGCCACCTTTGGCCTACACAAAGCTCCGTCACTGGCAAGAGGCAATCAGCCCACGAGCCAAACGAGCTGAACGAGCGACCCGCAAGCGGCTCGAAAACTTAGAGAGTTCCGCAAGGCATTTGGCTCGGCTTGAAAACTTTACGAGCTAAGCTTGAGCTTGGTTCGAGTCGAGCCGACTCGCGAGTCTCCAGTTATTTTTTCAGTACTAAAAAGAAGAGAGAAAAATTGAAAAAAGGGGAGCACCCCCCGTGGGCCGTACGTGGAACGGCCTGGCCGCGCGCGCGGCGTGCACGGCACGGCAGCCTCCATGATTCGCCGTATGATTGGGCAAATCGTTGTGCTCCGTCCATTTTGCACCGCGTCCCCTCCCTCGGGGCCATGGATGGGAGGCAAAGCTTTCACGCGCACATGCACGTGATGGGCTCATTGCGTTGCGTTGCATCGCCCCGGCCGGCACGCGGATAATATGTTTGGTACGGACACCGGAGGAGCCTAGGAGGGTAGGCGGCTAGCTAGCCGTGTCCTGTGTGGTGTGAACGTCTCATGGGAAGGGGGTTATGGACTTAAAAGTACGTTGCCAAAGTTAGTGGCGATCGAATTAGCAAGTACGGGAGCCTTGAGTAACTTTCCATTGTTCATTGGAGCTTCACTTTCAAGGAGTTATTTTATTATCTGTAACAGTTGGACCACATGTTTTGTGCATGGTTGGCACGATCATGTGTCCTGGACTATATTTAGACCTCATTCTGAACCTAGAACTATTTAAGACTGTTAGTCGCATTGGTATCATCGGGATGTCATTGTTGAGAAAACACTTATGTGGGAAATGTACAACTAATTATTTTGCCTAACTTTTAGATTTCTTTTCAATAATAAATTTTTGCAAAGCTACAACTTTTGCGTCAAAACGAAACCACACATTTAAGTTTGAATTTCGCGAAACTAGATATGTACACGCAAACAATCTTAAAAAAACTACAACTCCATCACATTGCCACCTACATGACGACCCGAGCCCCACTCACTAGCCACAGAACACAAACCACAATGAAATGTGTGTCATGTCATGCCGGATGTCCACCACATCAGCTTCCAATGAATGCCCGAATGTTCACCATGTCAGCCGCAACAACATCGTGAAAGGCGATATGTCATCCATAGTCACAACCATCTCCTTTGATGTCAAAGATGCTAGTGGTGGAGGGACTTCGACGAGGATGCAACGGCAACAAAACAAAATGAGGAGCTGAAGAGGGAGAGATGGGTGGTGGCAACGTAGCTTGAGGAGCTCGGGGATGTGCTCACGGTAGTGAGCGGTGCCCGGAGATGAGGAAGGAAGCGGTGGCACCACCGAGAAGGGGACGAACGCTTGGCATCAAGGAGGAGAGAGGAGCTCATTGGAGCAGTAGATGGAGGCGGGGAATGGCTAAATTAGGTTCACGGTAGGAGTTGCTGATCGAGTTGATGGTCGTGCAGTGGGTTCTGCATGGCGGCAAGCGGGCAACAACCCGAAGAGAGATTTCTCAAATCAGAGATTGGGAAAGGAAGAGGGAGGTGTAGGGATGCTCCAAGTGGGACGAATAGGATTGGCGCTTACCGTTGAGAAATGGAGACAACGGTGGTCGACTTTGATCGAAAACGAGGAAGAAAGCAACGCGTCGAGGTCGTTAGGTTGAAGGCCGATATTATCTGAGGGAAAATGTAGAGGATCATCAGGAACACATTTTTACGCGAACAAGACAAGAGGGAGTTCACCGGAGTACGGGATTGAGCGTGGAGGCACGACGACAACTCAAACAAGCTTACTGTCATTAGGAAAGACAACTTCAAATCGGCGGCCTAGAAGCGGGGAAGCTGAAATTGATTGAGGGCAAGCACTCAATGAAGGAGACGCAAGATGACACCCTCGAGTCGACCTTGAGCACATTGTCGTGTCTGTCGTCTCCAGGTGCGTTGATGTCGTACCACCACTGCACGGGAGTACTACCCCTTGCTCCATTAGCAATCATTGCGCCCCGAAGGCCAGGTGGCAACTGGGGCCTCTCCCTCCACTACGGTGTGCCAGCGAGACGTGGGAGTGAGGACTTGTGGTGTCGACCGTCGACGGGAAAGGAGGAGACAAGCGGGGTTATGAGGTAGATGGCAATGCGACGAATTTGTAGTTTCGTGAGAATTTTTGCTCTTAAATATGTACTTTTGTACCATTCAAACTTAAATATGTCATGTGATAGTTTTGACACAAAAGTAGTTTCGTAAAATTTACTCTTTTTCCAATCGAATGCAAAGGTGGAAATACTACCAAGGTCCTCGTGAGAAGAGAATGGGGTAATACTTGGCACAACACTAGAATTAGCAAATAAATAGTTTTCCTAAATAAAACACACATGATAAAGTGGGGACTCATGTTGAAGAGGAAAAAAAGAACCTTTTACGAGTTACAAGGATGTACCACTTGTTGTCCGGGACATGGGGACAAATTACTTTTGTGCGCAAGAAAAGACAGCCTCTTTATGTCGCAAGCATGTACTGCATTCTCGTCATCGCGCTAAAAACTTGGCAATATTGAGCCAGTAAGCTATGCAACAGAATCTTCACCAAATATGTGGGGAAAACAGATGAAGTGACATGTGTTGCAGGTACAAATCAAATTTAGAAACTACTAGTAAACTTGTGTTTTTTTTGGCCTATTTCGGTTTTTTAATTCTATTTCAGAAAATAGCCCGGACCATTAACTATTTTGAAAAAATGGCTGATTTGTTCGGTTGAGCTGACGCTAAGGTATAACATCTCAACACCACACGTGGTAGCGCTGAGATTTATACTATGCTGACCGGGGGATGAGAGGCAAGTTTAATGTGGCCTTATGGTCAACATTGTATTTGATGGTGATGAGCTAAGGAGCTATCTTTCAAAATAGTTTGCGGCCAATGCTACTCTTAGAAATAGGATTATAAAAATGCCAAAATAGGAGAGAAAAATCAGTAAACTGGGCACGAAGAAACTTTTTTTATTTGGAATTTAGAAGACTCTACTCACAATAGCTTACTGCCTTACTGGAAGATACATGAGGACAGCGATCCAAATAAGCTCTAAGGTTGCATTTTGGTTTACAGTTAAGGGCAGGTAGCCTACGCGGAATGTCAGATATTTTTTTCCTGACTTCTCCGTGAAACAATTCCTAATGAATTACCGCATTCCAAATAGGTCCTAAGAGTTGGGTTAGGGGTGTTTAACCAATCAAACATTGGTGGGTCAGACATGGTTAATTTAACCCAAGTAAAGCATTCTAACCTTCGTAATTCAGGATTAAACTAACGTAAAAAAATGAATATTCTAACCTACCACAGTTAGCCCTCTTGAGTCCCCCCTATCACTAATCCACTTAATCAAACAAATAATCTCACTTAATCTCACCCTGTGTACGTAAAAAAACCAACGAAATTCCACGCGCACTGAGATCATCGTGTCAGCCACGACGCGTCCCTAACGTGGTCGCTCCTCGCATCTACACAATCGTCCTCCCGCTCTTCTTCCAACAGTTCCGCCCCGCGCCGCCTTGTACCCACATCGCCGACTCCGTCCTTGATTTGCGCTCCTTCGACATCGCCGTCGTTAGAACCATCCTCGTCACCGGCCATCTGCGTGTGTTCCCCGTTCCTCGGCGCTTGTAGAGCCCCACACATCGCATTCCTCTTCTCCCTCCACTCTCGCCCTAGGCTCCGTCGTCATCGCTCCACCCACTCCTCCGTCCCCATCTCCTCCCTCATCTTCTTATCTCATACAAAATTTGTATTTTTTTGTTGTAACCCACGAGCACTCTGCTAGTGTCGGTAACAATTCAGTGAGATTCCATGATCGATCCCACATGATCCTACATGGACCCGCCATTGGTCCATGGGAATATTTTGGTGCACGAGGTTAAGCTCAGCTTTAAGCTTCCACAAACATCACAGCCATACAATAAACTCTTTTCCTCCTCAAATAACACTTTTCCAATTTACAGCGCGAGATCACTCTTGCCACCGTAGAACATGCATGATTACTGAAAGAAAGGCAAGATCCAAGTACTGCATCGGGTGCTACTGCTGCCCCACACCATGGCAGGAACGAACCCATTATTTCGGGCAGATACAAACAAGGCGGCGCGTAGTATTAACTTGCAGGTCCGGCTACGCAACGCACGCAAAGAGAAAACCAGAAATGCGCGCGGCAATATTGGAAAGCAATGCGTGAGCTGAGCAGGGCTCCGGAAATAAAGTCCTGGAATGGTATCCTCTGCTTTTGCATTTGCAGAGGAGCACAATACCATAATATTTTCACGATCCGCTTAACTGGGACAGCGGTTCGATACAGTGCTGCAGTGTTGCTACAGTAACATATACAGTGTTTGCTACAGCACAGAATAAAATCTAACACGTTATTTTTTGATCTAGCGGTACACGGTGATAATAACACCGTACTATTGTTACATAATGTCAAATGATTTGTTTTTCGTAGAGTCTGGCCGCACCGCACGCGAGCGAGGGAGATCTGACGGGAAGGCGGAAGTATGCGCCCGCTCTCACATGGTGGGGATAATTTTGCCGTCTGGATTGTCGTCGTCGATCGTCTCCCCGATCGATCTCCTGCTGCCGTGCTGCGTGCCTGCCTGCCTGCCCGTGCTCGGCCGGGCCCGGCCGCTCTGGCTCGATCGGCGCGGCTAGGCGGACGCACGTCGTATCCTTACGTACGTCCGACTCGAAACAGTGCTCTCGCTTTAATACTCCATAAATGGTACTATAAATCCCACTGCCGGCTGCCGGGAGAGATCAGGCCAGCCACTGAAATTAAAGAGGTTAAAGTTTTGCCTAAGGACGGCTACATGAGGAGCACCTAAATAAAGGTTGCTGGGCAATGTTAACACTTGTAGAGCTGCCCGAACTTGCATTATTGGTACTACTTCTACCTCATGTTATTTACAGCAGCACAGCCTTAACTATAAGTGGTACTACTACTACTCTACAAGGTATAACTCCATAAAACTCTATTGATGTATAGCTGAGCAAAAGCTGGCGGTAGCTTCACTCCATACCGACGGCTCTCCCACTCGGCACCGCTGTGGCCGTACTTGATCTGCCTATCATGAACAGAAGGGTGATACGTACTTCTGCTTTCAGGTTAGCGAGCTGCTAACTAAACCAAGCGATAAATTAATTTCCCCTGAGATCCAACTAGAAAGAAAGTGACTGTGTGATACTGTGAAAGAAGCTAGCGACGCACATGTATACTAGTACCGATCGATTTGGTTTGCAAACCGTCGACCAGAGCTTTTAGGACCGGCATGTGTCTCTCTTCTTCAGAGGGGTCGAAAGGCATGGCAACCTAGCTAGGACGATGAATAGACGAAATCAAACAGCTGGCTAGCGACGAGTATGGAATATGGATGCATGCTGCACCATTAGTAGTGCTCTCTTGGACTGTGATAAAGAAGAAAGAACTGGACGAATCCATCAGAGAATTGAAGGACTGGTAGACTTCAGTCATGTCTAAGATATCGCTATTTACTACTAGTACGATTGGATTAGTGCGCCTTTGAGTTGTGGCAACCATGATGATTATGAACGAGGCTATGAGCTAGTGATTAGCTATTGCCTACAAAGGGGTAGTAGTACTAGTTCTGTGAGGGCCCTAAAAGCCTAAAAGATTGATCAACTGATGAACAGCTAGCTATTAGAAAATGGGAAGGGATATGATGCTGCGTGGGTACGTAAAAGGAGCATCGATCCATCAAAGCTAGCTAGCAACACTGCTTCATGGAAAGACGCTATCTTGCAGGACTTCTCACGAAATTCTTCTTTTTGGCACCGCTTCGATCGAGTTAAAGGTTTGGTTATATCTAGGGCAAAGAGACCAAGGGCATGCAAATCATAAGGATGCTAGCTGGTGAAAAGAATAAGATGGAACTAGAGGTTCGTAGCTAGTTCGGGGAATTATGTATGCAGTGATCTGAGCATGCAAGGGGAATCGATCTTAAGACACGGATATCAGGACGATACTCATGAATTTTATCTATTAACCTTAATCTAGTCCATGCAAAGTTTCATCTTAGTATTACTATTTACTAACGTGAATGAATGCCCCGACCTAATGATCTTGATCCCCGGTTTGGCAAAAGGCTGCATGTCCTTTTAGCTAATGCCCCGGCCGACCTAATGATGATCTTGCGCACCAAAACCCAGGATAAAAGCCATTCTTTAATTTGCATCCCCACTCTGCCCTACTTCAAAGCAAATCTGAGGCAACATCAAGAAAGTTACATACAACCAGGCTTAGCACTGGTGAATTAATTGGCAGTGTCCTCTACATGTATGGAGCAGTAGCATTTATTAGACAATGCGATGGAAGTAAAATACTCCTACTCCTACTAAGATTGGCGATCTTGTTAGGCTAAGCAGGCAGACCCTAACTAACCCAAATTAACATCCAAACGTCCAAACTCCAAAGCAATTCCCCGGATATACCGGGACATGCACAGACACGCAAACCACTTCACAAATTAACATGAAGACTGAAGAGTGAGCTATCAGCTATGGCCTATGGGTCTAGCAGGAGAGAGAGAGAGAGAGAGAGAGAGAGAGAGAGCTTTCTGAGTGATCACAAATACAATACTCCTCGACTCCTCGTGCCGCTGCCGCTGCTACATTTACAGAGTACAGAGCTGGCCGCTGGTGCTGTGATTGGCAGGGCATGGAGATGCAAATGTGCAATCACGCAGCAGCTGGAGCTGGACCATGCTAGTGATCTCGTAACCAGGAGAGACATGTGGACGCAGGCACGCACGGCTGACCCGGCCGGCATGCATGCACCAACCGGACCGCGCATACTCGAAAGGGATCGTAGGAATTTGCCCGTTTAAGGCGGGGGCGTCGCGCGTAATGCTTCATTGATTGATCGGTTCGAGCGGCCGGGGAGCCGTATCGGCCGCGCACCTCGCAGGCTCGCACCATGCACAGCCTGCAACGGCCAGCGAATGACCGGCAGATCTTGGCAGGGTTAGTGGAGCGAGAGTGACCACACAAAGTGAGCGATCGAAATTCAGGACCGCACCAACCTGTGCTCTCCAGTTAATCAGGTGTGGTGGTAGGCAAGTGCATCTAGATGAAGGTGGCAAGTAATTGATTGTGCTAGTGATTTTTTTTTATCTGTCTTCTATGTTCTATCGAACAATTATGATTTGTACATGTCTTGTAGTTGTTTGTCATTTTGTTAACGCCTTAAAAGGCCAAAAACCTGAATTCAAGAAGTACTGAATACTACTCCTGTAGAGTAAGCTGGTACTACTACAACAGGGCAAAGGCACAAGCACTAGGGTTACAGAATGACAGACACACTGGGCTGTCTACAAAAATGAAACTTTGCAATCTAGTAGGTTCTACTTTTAATAATTAGCAGCGGAGTTGCAGAGGTGTGAAGCGAGATAAGTGCTCTAGGCAATTAGATAGGGAGCCTATTTTGTGTACACTATGGAAATGTCAGCTTGAGCCTTTTTTCAGCTGATCCTTTTGTCTGGTAGCATCTTGCTTTCACTTTCTTTGGATTGGCCTACCCCCCTTCACTTTCCCGGCTTATAAGGATCAACTACTAATCTAACAGTGTTCCTCTTGTAAATCCAACTCAGTGCTGTCGCCATTTGTTAAAGCACTCTTTCTTCGCTGTGAAACCTCTTCTTTTGTTGCCGTTGTAGTGCTGTAAATACAACGTGCTGAAATAGTTTCAACTACAGGCTACAGCTATCACTAGTATAATCTTCATTTTTTGCCTGCAAAAGCATGATACTTTGAGATTTGAGGGACATCCACCCGACCAAACGGCGCCTGAAAGATTCTGCCGTAAAATGGCCTTGCATAAAGAAAAATCAACAGTGCAATTCTGGCAGGGCCACATGAGACTTCAGAAAACCATCTTTTGCTAATCTGGAAAAGATGGGACGTGTCTCTGATTAAGACAGGTTTACTTTGCATGATCCGGTAAACCCATGATGGCTACATGAGAATAAATCATATGACCAGATGCAGCGTTAACAGATATATGCATCAAAGTTTACATCTGTATCAGTTAATCCGAGATGCAACCCTTCCCCCCTCCTTGTTGGAGCTAATCTAAGCTTCAAGTTTGGATACTTAATCTGTAGAACTAGAACAGAAACATGATGATCTGTGCACCTTTTTTTATAGAGGAAGACGGGACTTTATTCAGTAATTATCAAAGGTACATGAATAACAGAGTAAACTCTGGCTGACCAAGGAGCCTAAGATGGCGACCTGGAGCAGAGAATGAGCCTCGCCATTTGAATCCCGGCCTTCATGATCTGGCAATCTGATCTGAGGCCCAAATCTAGGCCCAAATCTAGGCCCAAATACAATCCATAAGGCCCACAAGGAGATACTTTTTTTAGCTTTCTGACGTGCGCTGAACGCCTGAACCTGCACCGACCAACTGGACCAAGCAACCGACCAAGCCCCCAAGTCCAGCTCAAAGGACAGAGCATCGAACCCAAAAGCCGAAAGGCAACCGCGTCCCTTCCAACGCGGCGTGAACCGACTCGACTCGAACCCAACCGCGTTGCTTCGTTGCTTAACCCTGGGGGCACTCGAGCCCACGATTCCCTCTTTCCATTTTGAAACGAACATCGCGAGACCCCTTGCCGTCGGCGAAGTCGCGATGCTACAGATGCTCGGCCTCCGCGGCGGCGGCGGGAGCCCCAGCTCCGGCGATGCAGACACCGCCCCATCCGCGACCCCGTCAGGAGCGGCGGCGGCGGGGGCCCGCCGGCGCGGCCTCTGCGGCTGGTCTACTGCGACGAGAAGGGCAAGTTCGTGATGGACCCCGAGGCGGTGGCGGCGCTGCAGCTCGTGAAGGGCCCCATCGGCGTCGTCTCCGTGTGCGGCCGCGCGCGCCAGGGCAAGAGCTTCGTGCTCAACCAGGTAGGCGCGTTTGCCCATGTAGGTCTTGGGAAGTTTGGTCTGGCTAGTGGCTATCGGCAATGCGCGGCTAGGGTTTTGGTGCTGCTTCTGCTATTTGATCGGTTGGGGTATTTGACCCTATTGTGTGTGTGTTTGGAAGATGAAGGGATAAATTTAGCAATTTGGGTTGCGGCTTAGGTGAACTTTTGATTCTAGGGTTTATTTACTTGTGGAATTGGAGCTTTTACTCGCGATTTGGTTGGTTTTGGTGTGTGCTCACTTTGTTAGACTGCAGCATTTGGGAGTTGGGACTCAAAGTACGAACTTAGCAATACGGGTTCGTACAACGGTTAAGGATGAAAATTTGTCGCCTGTGTATATTAGAGGATGTGTGGTTTTCGTGAGGGCTTGAGTAGTTTAGCTGTAATTTGGATTTTGGACACTTAGTTGCTTCGCTTATAAATTTTGCAACCTCCATCTGGCATTAGAATGTTTTCTTAAATTTCTATTGGTATGGTAGTGAGTGTGCTGCCTTAATTGGATTAGAGGATATGTGCAGATGTGGGAATTGAGTGTTAAACTAGGTTATGTGGTTTCGGTTCAGCTATCATCATATAAGGATTAGATTGGATGTAAAGTTGTGATCTTCTGGTAATTATCTGATTAAGCTAGTATTACTATCTCTTGGAATCATGGAAACATAATATTGGTAAAACATGCACAGCTGGTGCTGGCAGGATTAGAATACTGCAAAAGTTAAACGAAAGACTGTTCGAAATTGAAATGCAGTGATTGGTGGCATCTTCACAAGTCATGGGTGGTAGTAGTTAGGTGCATTTGCCAACAACCACATTATGTAGGTTGGTAAAATACCAGGATGGTTGTAATTTTTCTTACAGACTACAGATGTTGACATGTCGTTGATCTAGCTGTTTGATTTAGAACTTGCAGAAGAGAGTAAAACAAAGATACAAACAGACACAATGAACCACACCAGTAAACAGTAATAAGTTGCTGGGCCATTAGTAGAAAGAAACTGCTATTACATGAATAGAGATGGACATCCGATGGCGTGATGTGTACTGTGTACTGAAACAGAAGTGTTGACATAATAATCAATCAGTTCCCATCAGATGAACCTCATATTCAAATCCATATCCTATTGTAGTAAATGGATCTAGAGAGACCCTCCTGGATTCTGATGAATAATCTTATGGAACATCTACCATTCTATTAATTGACTATTTTTTATTTGCCAAATTAGCTCAGTAACATTGCAAAGGTGTGAAAAATAGGAAAATAACATCCAATGTGAGGATGACAAGTGGGCATGAAGCTACATGTCTTTCACACATCGATGTTATTTTCCAACTTGTTACTTGTGTGATATTTGTAGTGTTACTTAGCAATTTGGTCCTTAAATTTTAGATCCAGAAAACATCTGTATGACTGGATCTTCCTAGGAAACAATTAGATCATTATCTTTTCAGTGGCTTGACACATTGTTTTTTTGCAACTGCCAATTTATGTGAAGTGAATGCTTTTTGAAAAGGTTTCTGAGTACAAATATGTGGTTGATCAACATTCCATTGGTGATTTTGAGGAGCAATACATCTACCAAATATGAATTGCCACATGGTTGTGTTTATTTCTTCTAGTGTTCCATAATTTCCATTCATCCCTGCAATCTTTTGAGCATGCACTATGCTAATATGTTTTTTCTTGGATGTTGGGTGTACTTTGGACTTCAGTTGTAACTTCATTTTGTTATTGTTTTACATTTGTGTATATTTTGCTAAATGATATTCCTTTGCTGCATGCCTTTTCTAGTTTTCTTTTCTATTTCACCATCAGATGATAAAATATGATCTCCGTATGTAGCTTCTAGGGCAAAGCAGTGGTTTCCAAGTTGCATCAACACATCGACCTTGCACCAAGGGACTTTGGATGTGGAGTGCGCCTTTGAAGAGAACTGGTCTTGATGGAACTGATTACAGTCTTGTATTGTTGGATACTGAAGGAATTGATGCTTATGACCAAACGGTTTGTCTTGTAGCTTTACCTTTTAACTGATCCCCTTTTCATTGACGATGATACCATGATCTGTGCTAAATGATATTAGAAAGTGTTATCGTTTAATTGTAGCCACGTTACTTGAGTGGATAGTTGAATTTTGATGACCAAAGATAAATAACAATCAGAAGATTTTCTACTTTCAATAGTTTTCCTTTGTTGACATGATCATGGCAAAGACTTGGAGGAGTTGAGGTGTGCAATAGCCAATAGCATCTTTACTTTTTTTTTTTACGTTCCCGTAATTTTTACTTTCTGCAGAGTATATGCAAACTTCTTATGCCAATTCTGTCTACTGTAACATATGTCCATACGTACTAGGTATTCTGCATGGAAATATTATGTGGTGTGGGATTAATAGCTATTGATTTGTTTATCAATATATGTATTGAAGCCTTGCAAAAACAGTACTGTGGTACAAAAGCTCATTTTCCCAAAATGTGATGTTTGTTGCTGTTGACAAGCTCATGTGTATTTCTTGCGCACATTTTAGATACACCATTGGATATGATTCCCTAGAGAAATCTGCAAAAGTTAATTCATATTACTGGTTTGCTGGAAATTGACTATTTGTTCTAAGATAGATTGCTATAGTAATAATAGGTTTGTTGCATTCCATTTAGACAATTAAAGATCTTGTCTTCCAAATATTATTTTGAGCAATGTTTGATTGTTTGTGATCATTTCCTTCTCCGGTGATTTTTTTTGGGGTTGCTTTTGTGCCTTAGAACATATTTTTCTTTCTGCTTTCTGTCCTGATGTCTCATGTTCACTGTTTCCTCTTTGGCAGGGCACCTATAGTATCCAAATATTTTCATTGGCTGTTCTATTGTCAAGCATGTTCATATACAACCAGGTATAGTTCTGAACATATGACCGAGCTTTCTGCTATCCTTACTATCTGAAGGGCATGCTAGACTGATACTAAAGTGCTTTAGCAGTCCTGGGTCATACCGAGGCATGCTAATCAGTAAGCTGGCTGGTTTTTTCTTGCATACTCTTGACTTGTTCTGTCTGAACAATGTTGCTTCTTCCAGATGGGAGGCATAGATGAAGCCGCACTTGATCGTCTTTCACTGGTCACAGAAATGACAAAGCATATACGGGTCAGGTCCTCAGGTGGAAGGTCTGCTGCATCTGAACTTGGGCAGTTTTCACCTGTCTTTGTTTGGTTGCTGAGGGTAAGATATCGGATTTTCCTTGTCCTTAAAATAAATTATGTTTGTTATTTGTTTTGTAATTATGCACATGTTCTATCAAACATCTCTGATGTTTAATCACAGCCTGCATTTCTCATCGGACATCTTTGATACTCACTTACATGCTTGTTTGGTTCCCTATAGGACTTCTACTTGGATTTGACAGAAGATAACAGAAAAATTACACCAAGAGATTACCTCGAACTAGCTCTGAGGCCTGTTCAAGGTGGAGGAAGAGATGTGTCTGCTAAGAATGCGGTATGACAGCGGCTTTTCTTCAAATGCAATTCTGCTTAAGTAAATTGGCATGCAGAGTATGTTGATGTATCTTTTTTAAAACATATCTGAAAGATACTGATGCATCTTTTTTTTAACATATCTGAAAGATACGGGAGTCCATCCGTGCTCTTTTTCCAGATAGGGAATGCTTTACACTTGTGCGACCCGTGAACAATGAGAAAGATCTCCAGCGCCTTGATCAACTTCCTGTAAGTATTATTTGCTTTTGAACTGCATTGGTTGATCTGCTATGATGGCCTTGTCCTTAAGAAGCTCAACCCATATCATATTTTCTAGATAGCATCACATTTTTGTCAAGTACCGATACAGCTTAAGTAAATTGGCATACGGAGTATTTGCATAAATACCGATACAGTTTATTGTTTGTATAGACTGAGTGCCTATTGGATTAGAGTGTGAACAAAAGGATGTTTACAGTTACTCTTGTACATGATAGCAGTGTCATGCTACCAGTCAGAAACACTCAACTTTTGGCTGGTATTGGCACATACGACAGTAGTCACGTCGGTAAATCGATGAATTTATGGCACATGTTTGATAAGCCAATAATGGTATCTAGCTACCTGTAAGTGAATACTGACATTTTTCGTTCTCGTTGGCCCAACATGAATTAGAACAGGCCTTGCTAGAGAAAAAAAGTTGTTGCAGGAAATATTTTTGGAGATTTGGTGAACTTGGTTCAGGAGACTAGAGAGTAAACTAATGTTTTATGTGTTTTCTCTTCTGGTGCTAGAATCGTGTTGCATGTTTCACTGTGTTCATATTTGTCTAACTGTAAGTGGTTGGTGTTGTTAAACGTTTTCTCATTTCTATACTATTTATTTTAATTTTTTTCCTGCATGCTTAGTTTGCTCCCCTGTTTGCAGTTGAATAGCTTTCGTCCAGAGTTCAGATCTGGTTTGGATGCATTGACAAAATTTGTCTTTGATCGAACAAGACCTAAACAACTTGGAGCTAGTATCATGACAGGCCCCATCCTTGCTGGATTGACACAGTCATTTCTTGATGCCATTAATACTGGTGCAGTCCCTACAATATCTTCATCATGGCAGGTATGTCAGAATTGATGATTGCATTACGGCTTATGTTGATCTTTTTCCCTATATTGTGCCACCAATCTTTGGTGTTACTTGCAGCTTTATTACTACAATGCTATTGAGAAACTGACCTAATCTGCAATGTATCCATTTACGTGTCGGCTCTATGTCATGGGTGTGGGCCTGGGGGGAGCCACGGCCCACGGCCATGCAAGGAATGTTATGGGGGTGGTACTGTAGCACACGTGCACTGTTCATCACGATTAGTTTCCTTCATTAGGGATTAGATTGATTTTGTTAGTTTGGAAGCTTATCTTCGGTTAGTTTGTTTCGATAATTAGAGATTGTTTCTTAGAGGTCAAGTTATCTCTATAAAAGGGATAGTATTATATCTTCTTTAATGAAGCAAAGATGAATAAACAAGTTCCTAGTCTCTAAAGTCCAGCTGTAGTCGTTCCATTGACCGGTCATTCTAGATCTATTCCTCTCCCAATTGGTGCTCTCCTTCACCTAGTGTCGTTCTACTTCAAGTTGTTGCCGTCTGACCTTCCTCCGACAGATGTTTACCCCTTGTTGTGCTAGTTCACAACAATTGGTATCAGAGCACGCGTGATGCCGACTTTTTTTTGTCCATTTAAACTTAGGGTCATTTTGTGGTTGTGCTATGTTGCGCTGCGCTTATGTTTTAAAGCTGCTGTTAATAAGCAACTGTGAAAAATCTTATACCCAGTTTGGCAAATTAGATTATAGTTTAGCAAATTCTATTATCCAATAATCAATCCTTCTATATTTCCTCACATGATCCCCAGCTAGCTACTCCAATATCTTCTGTTATTTAGAGTGCAATAATATCTCCTTTTGCAATGTGGTTTACAAAACGCTACTACCCAAACACCAAAATGTGTAAAAGCGGTTCCACCAAACGAGACTATCATAATCCACCTCAATGGCAAACGAAAACTTAACCATCTAAAGAGTTTAAAGTTTAAAACTAATGTACAGTTCCTTTGCACCATGTAATCTTGCAATAAACAGTGTTTGCTTTATAAATTTTATGCAATAGTTATTTTTTATTACCAATAACAATTTTTTTGTCTATTGGTGATTATACAGTTATAGTTGCATTCGATGAGTTAATCACCCTGAAGTAACTGCTTACTGGAGTAAGGAAGTTTCATATAAAATGTGAAAGAATAGCTCTATCTGAAAAATACAGACTAAACTATCGACTTAAATTTGTAATGGATAAAAAGACTCTTGGGCCTATTTAGAGAAATGCGGAACACAGATAGAGAGATGAAGTGACAATAGCGGTTCAGTGAGCAACTACAGTAAATCAGCATTATTGATTAGTGGAGTTACCGATGAACTGTTCTATCATTGTTGTCTCTCTTTCTGCTATTCAATTACAATGTTCTAAAAACAGGTCTACTAGGCTATATACTCGGCCGTATACAAGTAATGAGTGCCCTACCTGTTAGCCGGTTATACCGCATAATCGGGCCGGTTATGCTGCATAATAGGCCGATTATGCTGTACAATCACTACTAGGTGGGGTGACCTATCGAATACCTGTTACTGATTTTTAGAACCTTGTTCAATTATGATCTTTATATGATTTTTACTAGGGAGGAAGTTATCTGATACGTTTTAGTTGTGCAGAGTGTGGAGGAAACAGAATGTCGAAGGGCATATGATTCTGCTGTGGATACTTACAATTCTTCTTTTGACCGCAAAAAACAAGCAGAAGAGGTGGATATTGCTAATATATGAGTTGTAACACTTTCTTATTTGAGTTTTTTTTGGAAGGTGCTGATTTGTGGGTGGTTGCAGAATGCTTTGAGAGAAGCACATGAAGATGCAATGAAGAAAGCTGTTAGTGTTTTTAATGCTTCTGCCGTCGGTGCTGGGTCAGCTCGTTCAAAATTTGAAAAGCTTCTTCAAAGTTCTCTCAGAAAGGCCTTTGAGGTGACTTCACACTCCTCATCTGCTACTTGAATTGAACATGCCTGTCCGCTATGGTTTCTCTTTCTCTTACTCATGAATATTGCATTGATCAATGCCTGCTAATTGTTAAAGTGAATTAGCACTTAAGTGTGAGCCAACAGGCTAAACGATAATGACATGAATGCAGGATTACAAAAGGAATACTTTTCTGGAGGCTGATTTGCAATGTTCAAATAGAATACAGAGCATGGAGTCAAAGGTGCGGGCAGCATGTAACCGTCCTGATACAAAGTTGGATGATATAGTCAGGGTAAGACATTTATAAACTTTTCTGCAGATGCAAACAAATGGCATGCCCTATTCTTCAGTTTATTTTAAATTTCAATAATATGCACATGTAAATATATTTTATTTGATACAATGCAGCTCCTTGATGGCCTCCTCACGGAGTATGAGTCAACTTCTTATGGTCCTGGAAAATGGAAAAAACTAGCTACGTTTCTACAGCAGTGGTATGCAATTTTCTTAGTGACCTTGCATATGCATAGAGTGAACTTGATTAATTTGGAAAGCTGAAACTCATGAATTTACGCTGTTCAATTTGGCAGCATGATATTACATGTCACCACTCACACTTTAGGAACTAAAATTGATCATTTGTTATCACCACTGACACTTTAGGAACTAAAATTGATCATTTGTTATCATTCTTACTATATGTATCAATGTATGTCATTGAAGATCTTAAGCAGGCATCCCTCCATTTTGCTTTGCCCGTGGCTTGACTTAAATTTCATTCTTTGTGGAATGATTACTGCAGTTTGGCGGGTCCCGTGTTAGACCTTTTCAGAAGACAGTTGGAGCATATAGATGCTGAAAGGAATGCCCTGAGATTGAAATGCAATTCAAGCGATGATAAGTTGGCATTGCTCAGGAAGCAGCTCGAGGCTAGTGAGGGGCACAGGGCTGAGTATTTAAGGCGCTTTGAGGAATCTATTAATGATAAGCAGAAAATTTCGAAGGATTACTCTGTTCGTATTGCTGAACTTCAGACCAAGGGTAGCAAGTTGGAAGAACGGTGTATGGGCTTGTCTTCTGCTCTTGAACATTCAAAACGGGAATCTGATGATTGGAAGAGCAAATATGATCACAATCTTTTACAGCACAAGGCAGATGAAAATAAGTTAAAATCCCAAATCGCTTCTCTGGAGTCTAGGGCGAATATCAGTGAGGGCAGATTATCTGCTGTACGAGAGCAGGCTGAGTCTGCTCAAGAGGAGGCTTCAGAGTGGAAACGTAAATATGAAGTTGCTGTCACTGAGGCCAAAACAGCTCTGCAGAGAGCGGCTGTAGCACAGGAACGCACAAATAAGAAAGTGCAAGAAAGGGAAGATGCTTTGAGGGCAGAACTTGCTCACCAACTGTCCGAGAGGGTATACCTTTCACTTGAGCATCGGTAGTTTCTTACTTGTAATTCTTACAGGTACTTGGTTGCTTACTTATGCTTGTTCTATGTTATCAACAGGAAGAAGAAATAGCAAGATTAAATGCAAAAATTAACCAAACTGAAATTCACGCTACAAGTTTGATCTCAAGGCTTGAGGTATATCTCTCTCTCTCGCACACACACGCATGCACGCACACACGCATTTCTCATTTCTGTTATGATTGAATTCAGGCTACTGAAGCAAAGTTGAAGAACCATGAGTCAGATTCGCTGGCTTTGAAGGAAGAGATCAGATTATTGACTGATAACTTAGAGTCTATTAAAACTGAAGCTCAGTCACGTGAGAAGGAAGTAAGGATCCTGGAACAAGAAAAAAACCATCTTCTGGAAAAGCATCTATCAGAGTGCAAAAAGTTTGATGAGGCAGATAGGAGGTGCAAGGAAGCTGAAAGGGAGGCTAAACGAGCAACAGAATTGGCTGACTTAGCTCGTGTAGAAGCTGCTGCTGCTCAGAAGGATAAGGGTGAAGCTCAGCGTCTTGCAATGGAGAGGCTTGCGTTAATAGAAAGAATGGAGAGGCAGGTTGAAAGCCTAGAGAGAGACAAGAATAAGATGGTGGAAGAAATCGAGCGACTTCATCAATCTGAGATGGATGCCGTATCCAAGGTCGCATTGCTTGAAAAAAATGTTGATGAGCGGGAAAAGGACATTGATGAGATGATGCAACAGAATAATCAGCAAAGATCCAGCACGGTCCAAGTGCTTGAGAGTTTACTGGCAACAGAACGCGAAGCTTGCGCTGAAGCCAATAGGAGGGCTGAGGCCTTGTCATTGCAGCTGCAAGCGACTCAAGGTAAACTGGATATGCTCCAGCAAGAGCTGACATCTGTTCGGATCAACGAAACCGCGCTCGATAGCAAGCTTAAGACTTCGCATGCAAGGCGCTTTAGGGGTGAAGGTACTGAGTCTGTCCATGATATGGATATCGACGATGACAACAATGGGAGGCGAAGAAAAAGATCGAAAAGCACCACTAGCCCGTTTAAGAACAACCACACCGAGGATGGTGGATCTGTATTTATAGGAGAAGATACAAACAACGGGAGCCAGCAAGCGCAGGAGACGGAGACTGAAGACCACACCAAGTTCACCGTGCAGAAGCTGAAGCAGGAGCTCACTAAGCATGGGTTCGGTGCTCAACTGCTGCAGTTGAAGAATCCCAACAAGAAGGACATCGTCGCCTTATATGAGAAGCATGTCGTTGGCAAGTAGTTGTTTGCATAACAGTATTACCTAATGTACCTCGTTGTGCGCGCTAGATTTTCTTGTAGCGTTGAATGTTTGATGACACGATTTAGGTGAGTGTGAAACAGCCAATGCAACTTTAGCTCGAAACTCTGGTTTGTTCGCTTGTTCACTGGTGCAGTTTATTTTGCGTGCATCATTGGCAAGCTGTACCTGTTTGCAGTCAGAAATGTTGTTTGAAAAGCACCAATCGTCTTGCACCGACTTTTTTGTACTAACGAAATAATCAGGAAATCTACAAATACCCCGAAAAAGAAGCAAACGTAGGGGTACAACTTGTACTGATGTATAGTAGATCAGAGACATAGGGGCTGTTTGGATTGATTCCTAGGGGCTGTTTGGATTGATTCCTGAGACGCCGGTGGCCTGGTTAGGCACTGTGGATGTCTGCCAGGGTTTGGTTGCAAACCTGATTTTCTCCCTGGTCCAGGCAGCCTCTCCAAAGCTAGGCTTAAAAATTGAACGTCTGGCCAGGCAGCCCTCCAAAGCAGTGAAAGCTTTCTTCTAGGCACAAGTCACCAACCAAATGCTATATTTTTAGACTTACCTGATCAGGCAAAAATTATCTACTTTCTAGACTACCTTTAAACATCACTTTTTTCCAAGCATAGAATTTAGGACACCAACCAAACAAGCCTATAGTAAGATTGACTTCTAGTGGTAGAACATAGAACCACTACCCAAAGGGATGAACCGATGTATGTTTACTGACTTGAGCATAGATACCTTTCTTCATACCCAAGAACGGAGAAATTATTACATTTGACAGTACCAAGTTAGAAATGGAGAGTATTGGCTTGCACAGCATAGTGTTCATACAAATTCAACGGGACAGTAACAGCTTAAACAAAAGGGAAGGTAAATAATTGATAAATGAATGTAAGTTGAGACTTAAGAATGTAATGAACATGATGATACTCCTACACTCGCAACATCTTGATGACCAGTGCTCCAGCATTTAGCAATTCAGGCCACGCACAATCCCCTGAACTGTTCCTAATTTGGCACCTATATATATGAATCGATAGATTTGTATAATTGCGCTGCTTCAAGGATCAAAGCTATTCCTTCCTGCATGAACTGCAAAGTTTGGCATGAAGTGAGCAGCAGCGGAAGGTACCCTGTTATTTGGGACCCCCTGGCTGTACCCCATTATTGCTGGGTTGTATAATTCTACAACGTTTGCTTCCTTGAGAACGCCATTGCCAACACCTTGATGACCGGCAGCAAGCGCACCGTGAACAGAGTTGTTGTTCGCGGCGACGGCGGCCTCCTTGGAGCCGCACAGCCTGGGCTGCGTCTGGAAGAAGACCTTGGAGACGAC
Source organism: Ampelocalamus luodianensis (assembly GCA_036346255.1). Lineage (NCBI taxonomy): Eukaryota > Viridiplantae > Streptophyta > Magnoliopsida > Poales > Poaceae > Ampelocalamus > Ampelocalamus luodianensis. The sequence goes on from CM070626.1 coordinate 2,524,434, forward strand.
GAGCTCGCCGTCCCTCTCCTCCTCGTCGGAGCCGAGGTGGTACTGGTGCATGACCCAGTTGGTCTTCTCGGGCTTGCGCTGCTTGCCGTAGTTGGTGTAGAGGACCAGGATCTTCTTGTATCCTCTGGGCCTGCCGTTGGCGAGCAACGGCCTCGTCTTGCCGGTCTTGTGCCACCGCGTCTCGCCGCCGTCCTCCTCGCTGTGCACCTTCCGCCGCTTCCTCGTCCCCGTCGTGTACGCCTTGGACGGCCGGTGGAAGAAGTGCCGGACCAGGCCGTCCTTGCTCACACCTGAAAATTAAATCCACAGAATTAGCACATCACATATATACACATGCACGCACATACATGATATATACATACGTACGTACGTACCGGGAAGCCTCTCGGGATGGGTGTAGCAGATGCCGTTCTCGCCCTCGATGGTGGGGATGAACTCGTCGACGAGGGGGTGGAGCTTCCTGGAGTCCGGCCTCGCCTTGCCCTCTAAGTGCTCCAGAAGCTCCTGATCCGTCGGATCGAACTTCACGCCGGCCGGCAGCCCCGGCAAGTCTTGAATCGTCGTGGTCTCCTGAAATTTAATTCGTTTCAGGCACGCATGCATGTGAGTACTGATGCATGTTTCAGACTAGTGGAATTATATATATTCGATCTTAATTGTCTCTGACAAAACAAACCTAACACGAAGCATGAACTTACATGAATGCACACTAGCTAGTACCAAAAGATCCAGCACGACTAACTAATACACATCTAAACGTAGTACATAACTCACGGTGGAAGCCCACCGGTGGCCCAACTGCACGCGTGCATGAGATTGAGCTGACGGTGTGTGATCAATTGGCAAGTGCTCAGAAACCATTTGTGCATGTTAATTCGTTTTGCCTCTGATTTAACGCTCGCTAAGTTAAAATCCGCGCGCAAAAGATCGATCATGAGCATACGGCCAGCGAGTACGTGCCTGTTCATACTGTGCACGGTGCCCGCACGACGGGCACATCATGACCCGGACGGCAGGCGACGCCGCTGCCTTCTTGCCCGCCGCGGCGGCCACGGCGGCGGCGGGGGACAAACTGCTGTCCTCGGCGGCGCGGACGTCTTCGAAGCTGTTGCACCACGTCATCGGACTCATCGACCGATCTTCTCACAGTAGGCCTAGCTAGCTAGCTAGTTTAATCTCCTCTCTCTACAAGACTACAGCCATATGCTTTTGCAGACTAGTATCTAGAGTACACGAAACCCCATAACAAGCAAAAACTAAGACACTGGGCTGGAGAGGACACTGCCGGATTAAAAGAAGAAGGCTAGAGGCATCTAGAGAGAGAGAGAGAGAGAGAGGGAACAAACAAAGGGGTTCTGGAAAGAGAAGAGAGAGGGAAAAGAAGGAAGCTTATAGCTGGCTTGTCCCTGTTAAAAGCTACTTGTAATCACACACCCTCTGTCATTTCTCTATCTTCAGCTGGTCCAAACAGGGAATACAACATGCATGCAATGCATCTTTTCCCTGCGTGCGTGGTTCCCCAAGAAGATGGAGAGAAGAAGATGGAGAGAGGCTCTACAAAGGGAAAGGATGAGCAGCAAGAGAGGAGAGAGAGAGAGAGAGAGAGCTTTTCTTTTCTTTTCTTTTTCTTTTTTATGTGACAGAGAAACACACACAAACACACAATACGTTGATAGATAGATGATGGCATGTTGCTTGGTCCTCACGTCTAGGCATGCAAATTCTGTCGTATACGTAAGAAGGAAACCAGGGCGGCGCCCGGATTCTCTGCGCGCGGCGGGCCCTCCCTCCCTGCTGATATCGGTCCCCATGCACGGCCGGCGATCGATCGAGTTGCTGAATAGCATCAACATGGACATGGCAACCACCCGTGATCGATCAGATCAATTACCACTTGCTTGGTTTTTCAACAGAAGTTAGTAAGGAGCAGTACTACACCTGCAACCTTATTGCCAATCAGGGGAGGACCTGGGTTAAAAAAAATAAACGAGAACACAAGTAGGCTGTAGGGGCATCTTTGCTAGACTGAGCGGAGACACAAATGATCATACATTGGGTTAATTCACTAATAACTGAAATTTGAATAAGACAGCCCTCCCACTCAACCTTCTTTAGATCCGTTGGGACTCGGAACGTTGCCAATAAGAGAAGCATGCATGAATGCATGAGATCTAATTAAGCTAGCCTCCTACTGTGGCCGTGTTAAAAGCAGCCGCGGCACACACACGACCTGCATTCTCTTGATCTCTTCTATATATCTATACGTCATACGTGCATGCGATGCGGATCACTGTAGGTGAAAAATATTTAAAACTGAAACCTGGTTGATTGCATTGCCTAGATAGATAGATAGATAGATAGATAGATAGATAGATATCTTCCCCTTCATTAATTAAACCAAATTTGCAGAGATGCTATTACATAACAAACGCATGTGTGGAATTATGGAATGAGAGAGTACATTGGTTAGGTACCTACACGAAGATATGCGCATCAAAAACTCATGTTTGGATCTGAGAAAAAGATTCAATTGATGTAGCTCTCTATGCAGGACTGGGTACGTTTGTTGGATCGGACTCTTAGGGTCTGATTGGAACACGTGAATTTCGTAGATAATTCATAAGCTCATTGTAGGAAACAATGTCAATCCCTTGGAATTTATATGAAACAAGGCCTTGAAATTCCTGAATGATGGGACTCTTTCCGAGGAGTAGTAGGCTTACATTGATTTGAGACGTTCGGTCAATATCAATATCGGATACTCCATTCGGTCACAAAAGAGTAACGTTTTAAGACGTGTATAATCAAACTTTGTAAAATTTAGCTATCTATATCTCCATGAATATTTAGATTAGAGCGTGTGAAAATGATATGTGTATATTTGTCTTGCAAAGTATTTTCATAATTTAATAAATCTATTTGGTTTTATTAATATATTATAATAGAAATTGGTGGTCAAAATTGTATTTTAAAGACTATATTGATGTCTGGGATATCACTCTTTTGTAACCGGGAGAGAGTAACTCCTCCTACCTTGCCAGTGGCACCTGGCAAACTTGCGATGGGATGCGGGGAGTCAATAACCAAGGAAAACTTCGAAGGTCGTCATGCATGCGTACGAGTAGGTGGAGTGGAGATGGGGCAACCCGGCCAATTACTAGGACGTTCCACCACACCCCAAGAGGATGCATGAAGGAGGAGGAAGAGGAAGCGGCTTTAGATATGAGGTCGCCGTGGAGTGTATTGCAAGACAAATACCCCACAAGTGCATGTACATCCTGATCTGAAGCTTAGGTATGCGTATGTCATCCTTGCATAATGGAGAGTATCATGCATACTGCCTTGAGTGCCTTCCATGTGTACTACTGGGAGTACGTACTTTCACTTCTCATATATCACTTAAATCGTATGATGATATATTTTTATCTATTTGAGCATAATCCAATATTGATTATAAAAAGATAGCCCAAAATGAGTTCCGTGAAAAATTTCATTAAAGCCCACTTTTATAGTAAAATTTGTATATATACTTCTTTTATATATGAAAGCGGTATATAGCAAAAATAAATGGCTCCAATGATATTTTTTAATCAAATCGCATTGGAGTATCTTATAATTGGTATTTAAGTGTACTGAAAATTATAAACAAGTATAATATATATATAACGCCCGTTTCGTACTCCCAGAAGTGCATACTCCCACTTCGAATATACCACTTAAACGAATATATTATACTTTTTATCACTTTCAATATACTTAAATACCAATTATAAGATCTTTCAATGGACTTGATTGAAAAAATTCATTTGAGCCTTTTATTTTTGCTATATACCCTTTTTCATATATAAAAGAAGTATATACAAGAATTTTGGTATACATTCGGTCCTCTTTTTTTACGTGGCATGTAAGATTTCTATGTGTTGGTAGACTACACATGTGAAGCTGCTACCGAACTGTGTATATACGAGTTGATTTGTTATTAATGGGAAATTTTGATAAATACCACTGCTAAGTGTCTGTATCAAAGAATTACCATCGCTCATTTCGATATTCGAAAGATGCCATTGCAAACATCTTTTTCTCATAGAAATGCCACTGATCTACATATTTCACAAATATTGACATTATTGCCCCCGTCTTCTTCGATTGCCATGTCACCATCGCTTCTTCTTCAACACACCGCCGCCGCCGCTGCCCTGGCTGCAGTCGGTCGCCTCCGCCACCGCCCCCGTAGCCGCCTCCGCCGCCACCTCCATAGCCGCTCAAGTTGGGGACGCACACATTCGCACGAGCTCAAGTTGGGGACGCACACGCTGGGGCCGATGACGAACTCGACACCTCTGCCACCACCCCCATAGCCGCCTCCGCCACCAACTGCGTAGCCACCGCCGCCGCCGCCGTAGCCGCGGCCACTCCCGCTGCCGTAGCCACCTCCATGGTCGCCTCCGCTGGGGCGGGAGCCACCGGTGAGCGGGGTGCCACCGGGGCCGATGAAGAACTCGATGGATTCGCCTCGTTGAGGCTGCGAAGCCGTCGGACTTGGAGGACTGGTGCACAAAGAGGTCCTCGCCGTCGTCCTCGGGGGAGATGAATCTGAACCCCATGGTGGTGTTGAACCACTTCACCGTCCCCTTCACTCTCTAACATCTTGCCAGCGGCGCGGGGCGACACCATGAGCGGCGGCGGGGACGACACCATGAGAGGAGAAGAGGGCGAGGGTGCAGGGGGGCCGGGAGGGGGATACGAGGAGGGATGCGGCGAGCACGGAGACGGTGGCGGTGCGGAGGAGGGTGAGCGCGGAGCCGTCGATGGAAGCGAGGGGGACCCTGGAGGTGGAGCTGAAGAGGGAGACGGCGGCGTGGATGGAGGGGCGAGAAGAGGGCGAGGGTGCAGGGGGGCCAGGAGGGGGAGACAAGGAGGGATGCGGAGAGCGCGGAGACGACGGCGGTGCGGTGGAGGGTGAGCGCGGAGCTGTCGATGGAAGCGAGGGGGACCCCAGAGGCGGAGCTGAAGAGGGAGACGGCGGCGTGGATGGAGGGGAGATGCGGCGTGAGCTCTAAAAATGGGGAGATGCGGCGTGGAGCGGTGTGAGCAGTGAGGAAGGAGAAGGTAGGGGTAATTTGGTCCAATACTAATAGAATACGTATATCAATGGCATTTGTAGGATGTTCTAAGGTTTGCAATGGCATCTTTCGAATATCAAAATGAACGATGGCAATTTATGATACATACACTTAGCAGTGGCATTTATCAAAAATTTCCATTAATTAATGTATATAAAGTGTTCAACTAGCTTGTGGGAGAAGCTTTAGCTTCCTCTATCATGTTGAAAATGGTGACAAGTAATACTTTCTAATTGGAATTGATTGGACGTCTTGTGTGTAGGGAAACGGGTAGGCTACACTAGCGCAAATTAAAAAAAAATCTACCCGTAAACCAAGATCACTGCAGTTATAGATCACGGTCTTACCACTAGACGCGCAGTGCGGAAGTTGATGCGCAGCGTCGGGCGGTGTAGTCGTACCAAGTTGATGCGACGTCGGGCGTAGTAGTCGACTACTTCCTTGTCCTCGCCGTGGCGCCCCACGTCATGCTCCTTTCTTGCGGTTCGTCCCAACGCCACGATGCGGCGCCTTCAAAGGTATCCACACACGGAGGAAGCGACGACGCCGGACTACTAGATCGCGCGAGCGACTAGGGCGTGGGAGGGTGGCGCCGTGGTTTGGGGATGTCACGAAAAACTCAACCCACAACCAGTAGCGCCGCTTGCCCTCCTTTATAGACGCCCTTATAATGAGCTTCTACGAATAGAGGCCCATTAGGACTCAATGCCCATCTAATTCGGATCCAATCCGAATTAGGCTTCATTTCTTAAGTGTGTGACCCTATGGTTCACATATGTTTAGACATGACGCGAGTACACATACTTGGTCAATAGTTGGTAGCGGCCTCTAGCAAGACGTGCCAACTCCTAAACATACGTAAAGATCATATCTGACGAACCATCACAACGTTATGTACATGCCAATCCCTTTGCCTCACGATATTCGGTTGAGCTCCAAGTCGACCACTCTTTCGATCCTCGTGATCCGAATCCCTTACTAGGTTAACTCTTAACCTTAAGTAGCATGGCCATGCATTTCTGATCCGATCACTCGAGGCCCAGAGATATCTCTCTGCAGAGAGGGGCAAATCCCATCTCGACCGACCATGCCTCGCAAAGATGCTTCATGACAAACCCGAAAGCTACCTTTATAACTACCCGAGCATTTGAGTAGCGTTTGATAGCCCCTAATTAGGTCGATTCACATCTCAAGTACATGCGACAATCTCGTGTCTAAGGACAAGGCGTACACATTGTGTAGAGAGAACCATAAGAATAATTACTATGTCTCATGTGTTGGGAAACAGTAGGCTACACTAGCGCAAATTAAAAATTCTACCCGTAAACCAAGATCACTGCAGCTTATAGATCACGGTCTTACCACTAGACGCGAAAGCGGAAGTTGATGCAAAGACGTCGGGCGGTGTAGTCGCACTCGCTTGATGCAAGACGTCGGCAGAGTAGTCGTACTACTTCCTCGTCCTCGTCGCGCGCCCCACGCATGCTCCTTTCTTGCGGTTCGTCCCAACGCCACGCATGCGGCGCCCCAAAGGTATCCACACGTCACGGAGGAAGCGACGACGCCGACTACTAGATCCGCGCGAGCGACTAGGGCGTGGGAGGGTGGCGCCGTGGTTTGAGGATGTCACGAAAACTCAACCTCAACCAAGCGCCGCCGCCTCCTTTTATAGACGCCTTATAATGGGCTTCTACAAATAGAGGCCCATTAGGACTCAATGCCCGCCTAATTTAGATCCAATCCGAATTAGGCTTCACCTTTAAGTGTGTGACCTATGGTTCACATATGTTTAGACATGACGCGAGTACACATACTTGGTCAATAGTTGGTAGCGGCCTCTAGCAAGACGTGCCAACTCCTAAACATACGTAAAGATCATATCGGACGAACCATCACAACGTTATGTACATGTCAATCCCTTTGCCTCACGATATTCAATGAGCTCCAAGTCGACCACTCTTTCTCGATCCCGTGATCCGAATCCCTTACTAGGTTAACTCTTAACCTTAAGTAGCATGGCCATGCATTTGGATCCGATCACCGAGGCCCAGAGATATCTCTCTGTAGAGAGGGGCAAATCCCATCTCGACTGACCATGTCTCGCAGCATGCTTCATGACAAACCCGAAAGCTACCTTTATAACTACCCAGTTACGGAGTAGCGTTTGATAGCCCCTAAGTAGGTCGATTCACATCTCAAGTACATACGACAATCTCAGTCTAAGGACAAGCGCACACATTGTGTAGAGAGAACCATAAGAATAATTACTATGTCTCATGTTGGGTCGGTCCAACCCCATGTTCTAAACATGTGTCCACATTATTGGTTTGACATCTCCATGTCTATGACTCGTGAAACATGGTCATCAACCGATACATGTGCTAATCCATCATTCACGTGTGTCCTCACATGAACTCCGACTAGGGACAACTTTAGAATAACCATACAAGTAAAGAGTTTCACAAACAAGTCACATACTTGTTAATCAACACAAAGGCAATATTCAAGGAACATTTATTAAATCATGGATACAATGAAATATCATCATCAATATGATTGCCTCTAGGCATATCTCCAACATCATGTTGGGTCGGTCCAACCCATGTTCTAAACATGTGTCCACATTATTGGTTTGACATCTCCATGTCTATGACTCGTGAAACATGGTCATCAACCGATACATGTGCTAATCAATCATTCACGTGTGTCCTCATATGAACTCCGACTAGGACAACTTTAGAATAACCATACAAGTAAAGAGTTTCACAAACAAGTCACATACTTGTTAATCAACACAAAGGCAATATTCAAGGAACATTTATTAAATCATGGATACAATGAAATATCATCATCAATATGATTGCCTCTAGGCATATCTCCAAGCCTCCCACTTGCACTAGAGTCAATCTAGAAGATATCTAATACCCATAGCTCTTGTGTGCGCCTCATGCTTAGGTCGTGGGAGAGGCTTCACAAAGGATCTCAAATATTCAAACTGTGTGTATTTTGCATATCTTTAAATCTCCTCGATTAAGGATCTCTCGAATGAGATGAAACCGCCGCAGATGTGTTTGTTCTTTTGGTGATTCCTCGCTCCTTGGCTTGTGCAATGGCCCCACTGTTATCACAAGAAAGATCCAGAGGATCGCACGCACTAGGAACCACACCTAGTTCGATTATGAACTTCCTTATCCAAACACCTTCCTTTGCCGCTTGAAGCCGCAATGTACTCGGCCTCCGTTGTAGAGTCGCAATCTCCGCTTGGAACTCTTCCAACTTACCGCACCACCGCTCAAAAGGAACACAAAACCCGATTGCGATTTGTAATCATCTTTGTCGGCTTGGAAGCTTGCATCGTGTAACCATTTACAACGAGCTCTTCCTCACCTCCGTAGACTAGGAACACATCCTTAGTTCTTCTCAAATACTTGAGGATGTTTTTAATCGCTGTCCAGTTGACTCTCACCGATCACTGTATCCGCCAGAACACTTAGAGCATAGGAAACATCCGGGCGAGTACACATCATAGCATACATCATAGATCCAATGGCCAAGCATATGGAATCTTACTCATGCGATCTCGCCATCGCTTGTCGAAGGACACCGAGTCTTGCCAAGATTTATGCCATGAGACATGGGCAAGAACCCTTTCTTTGTCTCCTCCATGTTGAACCGCTTCAACACTTTGTCAATGTAAGTACTGCTTAATCCTATTAGCCTTTTGATCTATCTCTATAGATCTTAATACTCAAAATATATGCCGCTTCCCTAAGTCCTTCATTGAGAAACTATTTTTCAATGAGGTCTTAACTGACTCGAGCATAGGAATATCATTTCCAATCAGAATATGTCATCTACATATAAGATTAGAAATACGAGTGAGCTCCCACTTGTCTTCTTGTAAACACAAGATTCTTCTTCGCTTTTGATGAAGTCAAACCCTTTGACCACTTCATCAAAACGAATGTTCCAACTCCGAGATGCTTGCTTCAATCCATAAATGGATTTTTGAAGTTTGCATACTTTTCTAGCATTGTTTGATCGACAAAACCCTCGGTCGTATCATATACATGTCCTCGGTTAAATTTCCATTAAGGAAAGCCGCTTTGACATCCATCCGCCATATCTCATAGTCGAAATATGCAGCAATAGCTAGAATGATCCGTATTGATTTAAGCATCGCCACAGTGAGAAAGTCTCATCGTAGTCAACTCCTTGAACTTGCCGAAACCTTTTGCGACAAGTCGAGCTTTATGGATATGAACATTTCCATCCATATCAATCTTCCTTTTATAGATCCATTTGCACTCTATGGTTTTAACACCATCAAAGTGGTCAACCAAATTCCAAACTTGATTGTCTCCATGGATGCTATCTCGATCTCATGGCACTATGCCATTTCTCGTAGTCCGGGTCCATCATTGCTTCCGCATAGGTCGTAGGCTCATCATTGTCTAACAATAATATATCTCGCGCATTGCGAGCCTTCCGACCTTCGTGGTGGTGGTGCTTCCTTTGCCATGGGTTCCTCAACTTGTTCGCCACATGGGCATCATTCGTCGAGTCTTCCCGATTGGTTCATCTTGAACTTCTTCAAGCCGCACCGCTTTTCCACTTGTCTCCTCGTTGAGAAACTCTTTCTCTAGAAAACACCACTGAGCGACAAACACTTTGCCCTCTAGTCGGTTGTAGAAGTAATATCCAAAGGTTTTCTTGGATATCCCACTTAAAATGCATTTATCCGACTTGGGTGTGAGCTTGTCCGATCAGAGTCGCTGACAAACGCCTCACATCCCCAAATCTTTAGAAAAGACAAACCGTGACTCTTCCTACCCATATCTCATATGGTGTCTTAACTACGGATTTAGACGGCACTTATTAAGTGTGAAAGCCGCCGTTTCTAGAGCGTAACCCCAAAAGGATAATGGTAACTGATCGCTCATCATCGATCGAACCATGTCCAACAAGGTCCGACACGCCGCTCGGATACCCCGTTTCTTTGAGGCGCTCCGGCGGTGTTAGTGTGGAACAATTCCGCAACTCTTCGATGATTGCTAAATTCATGACTCAAATACTCGCCACCACGATCGGATCGCAGAGCCTTGATTTTCTTGGCACGTTGATTTTCAACCTCATTCGAACTCTTTGAACTTTTCAAAAGTTTCGGACTTATGCTTCATTAAGTAGACATAGCCATATCTACTAAAATCATCATGAAAGTTATGAAGTAATGAAATCCACCTCTAGCAAATGTGCTCATTGGTCCACATACATCGTATGTATGATTTCCAAGAAGTCCGACGCCTCTCAAAAGAACCTTTGAAAGGTGATTTGGTCATCTTACCAAGCAAACAAGCTTCACATGTCTCGTATGATTCAAAATCAAACGGTTAGAAGACCATCAAGATGGAGCTTCTTCATGCGCTTTTCACTTATGTGACCCAAACGACAATGCCAAACATAGGTGGGATTCAAATCATTAGGTCAAGTCTTTAGCATTTATGTTAAAGATAGGCGCATCATCAAGATTTAAAATAAATAACCCATTCACAATGGGCGCAAAAGCCATAAACATTCCATTTTAGAGATCAAACAACCATTGTCTTTACTTGCAAATGAATAACCATCTCTCATCAAACATGAGGGGATAAAATGTTTCGACTCATACTAGGAACATAATAACAATTATTCAATTCCATAATAAATCTTGAAGGAAGTGAAGTTGCATGGTGCCGACGATCAACGCAAAGAACCCTTGCTTTATTCCCGACGCTAAAATCAACTTCACCTCTTGCGACTCCTCTACTTTTATTAGCCCTCGTGATCGAGTTGCAAATGTGAGCAATCGATCCAGATCAAATACCCAAGAGTTAATAGGAGAATGCGAGAAAATGTCTAAAACATTTATGACAAGTGTACCATGGGTGGAAGTCTTACTTCCACCTTCTTCTTGCATTCATCTAATCCATGTACTTCTTGCGCTTTCTCTTCCAAAGGGCGCTTTACAATAGAAGCATACCTGTCTCACTCCGTGTCCAAAGATTAGGCTTAGGCGTTGGCTTGAGATCATATCTTTAACCTTACCCTTATTCTTTGGCCATGGCTTCTTACCCTTTTCTTGAAGCTAGACTTGTTCTCAGCATGACCATCACATGGCTAGGCCCCGCACACTTCTTAATGTCATTCTCTCTTTGCTTTGAGCATCCCACAAAGCTCATTAAGGCCCTTATCCGCCCCATGCATATGGTAGTTCAAATGAAATGCCCATAGCTAGGTGGAAGAGACGCTAAAATGAAATCGGTTGCCAACTCTTGGCCAATTGGAAAACCAAGTTTATCCAAAGTCCGATCAGAACCAACCATTTTGATCACATGTGGGCCTACGGTGCACTTCTTCGTTAACTTGCATTCCGTAAAAGCCTTAGAGACATTGAACCGCTCGGCCCCGCCCGTGTCCGAACATGTCCTAAGCGCTATGATCATATCATACGCTTCGATCCTCAAACCGCTTTTGAAGGTCAGTTCCATGCATGCAAGCATAAGACAACTAATCTCAAGAGAGTCATCACATGCTTTCTTGTAGGCATTTTTAACAAAGCAGCAGACGCATTATTTGCGTGTTCTTCGGGATTGGGGTGTCCGAACGTTTTCCTTTTATCGCCGCCGAGAACAATTTCAAAGTTACGGACCCATCCAATAGTTTGTTCCATTTAATTTCTCTTTCTCAAGAATCGATCGCAAAGCAAAAGGGTGTGCGTGGTTGCTAGATGCCATTGATCTACAATAGGAAATGCAAAATACTAAGACAAAAACCATGATAGAGTAAATCGTATTAAACAAATTTAATAGAATGTACTCCCACTAAAATCAACATCCTCTGTTGATTCTTAGCGATTCAAGATCCGCAATTAACGAGTCTACTAGTGAGCTTTTGCATCACCGCTAGGAGACAAGGTAATTCGTAAGCAACACCTTGCTAATCATATCTCTATATGACTCTTGTTGTTGGGTGACATCTCTATGCCCCAAGACCCAACCTTTATGCCCCAAGGCCCATAACCTTTATGATAACCTTGTTAAGTTCACCAATCCTTATGCATGTAAGTATCCGATACAAAACTCATCTAGTCAAGGAAAGTTGATGGTGCCCTAATTTTATAGACCCACCATCAATTTACAAGACATGGGATGGTGCAAAGTTTAATTGGGAGGGCATATGTTTAACTTAACATTTTGTGAGGGATCGTTATACTTCTACCATTCAAACATGCATAGGAGTAAAACAATAGGAATAGCATTCACACAGCTTGTGACTCAAGATGGCCCATTTTCTCATGGTGATCTCCATCGCCATAGAATCTGGCCCACCATGATGATCTCCATCTCCATGGTTCATGTGTGCCATCCCTCCAAGTGATGTGTCCTCCGAGTACTACTATAAGCTATTACTCATAACAACTAGTAATAAAATACATGGATACTAGGAATCATCACAAGTCAAGCACGCAGCCGTTAATACAATACTTTGACAACACAATGGCTCCACTGTTGCCGCATCCACGACACGCAGTCATGCAAATATTACAAACATGCATCACATACACATTAGGCCATACTGGTCACATACATCCCGCAAAAACAAGTTTATGCATAGAATCGCATCTCACGGATAGGGTCGAGGGGTTTCTCATCGGGTTCGAAGGCAGCGATCCAATCTATGCAATTTTACATAGGATTTTGATCGGCAAATCATATTTACCACAAATCGACTCATCGTTCGATTCGACCAATTATATTGATCTTCGCATGCCGCAACCGGTTTTACGTGTCACCGTCTACCCCGATGGCGAATCCGACCGTAGGTATGTTGTTTCACGACCTTAGCAAGATGATCACGGTACATCGATTATTAATCTAGGTTCCGATTCGATCAATCATATTGATCTTCGCATGCCGCAACCGGTTTTACGTGTCACCGTCACCCCGATGGCGAATCCGACCGTAGGGGTATGTTGTTTCACGACCTTAGCAACATGATCACGAAACCGCACCAATCCATTACTGTAACTATACAATCGATCACATCGATCATACCGATTTACATATCGCCATATGCAAATCACCCAACCTATAACATGACAAAGAACCGCTCGATACCATCGTAGGAAACGGGTAGGCTACACTAGCGCAAATTAAAAAAATCTACCCGTAAACCAAGATCACTGCAGCTTATAGATCACGGTCTTACCACTAGACGCGCAGTGCGGAAGTTGATGCAGCGCGTCGGCGATGTAGTCGCATCAAGTTGATGCAAGACGCGGGCAGGCAGTAGTCGCACTACTTCCTTGTCCTCGCCGTGGCGCCCCACGCATGCCTCCTTTCTTGCGGTTCGTCCCAACGCCACGTATGCGGCGCCTTCAAAGGTATCCACACGTGACGGAGGAAGCGACGCACGCCGGACTACTAGATCCGCGCGAGCGACTAGGGCGTGGGAGGGTGGCGCCGTGGTTTGGGGATGTCACGAAAAACTCAACCCACAACCAGCGCGCGCCGCCCTCCTTTTATAGACGCCTTATAATGGGCTTCTACGAATAGAGGCCCATTAGGACTCAATGCCCGCCTAATTCGGATCCAATCCGATTAGGCTTCACTTTAAGTGTGTGACCCTATGGTTCACATATGTTTAGACATGACGCGAGTACACATACTTGGTCAATAGTTGGTAGCGCCTCTAGCAAGACGTGCAACTCCTAAACATACGTAAAGATCATATCTGACGAACCATCACAACGTTATGTACATGCCAATCCCTTTGCCTCACGATATTCGGTTGAGCTCCAAGTCGACCACTCTTTCTCGATCCCGTGATCCTAATCCCTTACTAGGTTAACTCTTAACCTTAAGTAGCATGGCCATGCATTTCGGATCCGATCACTCGAGGGCCCAGAGATATCTCTCTCGTAGAGAGGCAAATCCCATCTCGACCGACCATGCCTCGCAGATGCTTCATGACAAACCCGAAAGCTACCTTTATAACTACCCGATTTGAGTAGCGTTTGATAGCCCCTAAGTAGGTCGATTCACATCTCAAGTACATGCGACAATCTCGTGTCTAAGGACAAGGCGCATACATTGTGTAGAGAGAACCATAAGAATAATTACTATGTCTCATGTTGGGTCGGTCCAACCCCATGTTCTAAACATGTGTCCACATTATTGGTTTGACATCTCCATGTCTATGACTCGTGAAACATGGTCATCAACCGATACATGTGCTAATCAATCATTCACGTGTGTCCTCACATGAACTCCGACTAGGGACAACTTTAGAATAACCATACAAGTAAAGAGTTTCACAAACAAGTCACATACTTGTTAATCAACACAAAGGCAATATTCAAGGAACATTTATTAAATCATGGATACAATGAAATATCATCATCAATATGATTGCCTCTAGGGCATATCTCCAACATTGTGCTGCCGTGTCAACTGTCAACGCATGATTAGTTATTCAGTCGTAGGAAGACTTCACGGATGCAATCGCCCATACATACTCCCTCCGTTTAATTTTTTTTCGAGTTCCTCCTTTTAATTATGACGTCAATGAATGATTATAAATGTATGATGTTTGATAATTTGCATAGTCCGCAAGATGTACCTTTTGATGTTATTTTTAGCTCTCTTAGAAGAACAAAGACATCTAAAATTATAGATATTTCGAGAGTCGTATTTCATAGCAAATCTATTTGTGGTATTTTCATATGGCCAATTAATTGAGATATTTTTACGTATATTAGTGGTTTAGAGAACGTTGACCGCAAGCAACCACAATGACATGCATTTGTAAAAAGAGAGTATATATTGTCAGAGTCAATCACGAGAGCTAAATCAAAATTAAATTTACACTAAAAAAACAAGTTGGGAATTAATTTATGTGAGTGATTACGAAGGAATGGTGAGTGAGTGGTGGTACACGGCACCCACCTTAAAGCAAAAAGGAATTCCAAGCATAAATGGTTTGTTCGATCGTATATATGAGCTAGCTATTGATATATTGCTCTCTCGAACAAAAAAAATGCAGAGATGTGAACTTTGTCCACATTAGGGGCGGATCCACCTCCTCTAGCTCCGGCGCTGTTCGGCTTGCTGGCTATCGCGACGCGCCGCCGCCTCGCCCCAATCGGCCCGCCTCTCTCGCACTGATCCCCAGTGTCGGAACCATCGTATTCAGAAGGAAGTTCAGAAGAGTTCAGAGACGGAGGAAGAAGATGAAGTCATGTCGGTTTATGATGAATGAACGACGGAGATCTCAAGATACCCCTTTGGTGGAAAATCAATGGACAATAATAGTCTCAGTCTTTACCGTTTACATAACTTAGTTTTCTTACTGTAAACAGTAAAGTAAACTTGTCTGTTAATTCTGTTTTACCCTTATGACTTTGTAATCCTTTTCTAGAACACGGCCCCAGCTGTTCAACCCTTGGATGTCAACATGAATTAGCAATGACAGTGATAAGCTTTGTCAGTTATCACAAATGCAAGCTACAATGTGAAACCAGACTTAGGTGTACAAATAGGAGTGCGATACAAATAGACTTAGGTGCTAAAAACAGTGGTAGCATAGTCCATTATGAACCTTTACATGTGTGATGTATCATATCCGTTCTTTTACTTTAAAACTATTGTGGATTTGCATGATGTGTAATTGTGTATCCGAATATCCGATGCTTGCGGTTCTCAATAGACCATAATTAGATACTTAGATTGCGGCTTGCCCAGGCTTTATAAAATTCCTGGCTCCGCCACTGGTCCACATATTACATGATACTAGGGGACTGCGTGTGCCTTTGCACACGGGGAAGCAGAATAGTTGATTATCACACTGTATGTATGGACTAATACTATACCGTGTCACGCATCCTAATGCGGTTGCGCCTTGTGTCGATTATTTATTAAATTCTTGTGTCATAGTGCTTGATGGAAGGGAAGAAATGTCTAGGGGAAGAAAGATACAAGCAAACAATAAGACAAAAATTTGCTAACCTCCGGATAGTACATATGGTTTTGCTGGACACATGGCAAGTGCGAACTCAACATTTTTCTGGTGTACGTCCTCTTAATATCTAACAAACAATTGAAGCTGATAAGAACTATGTTTGAAAAGCATAGGATTGTACATCGAAAAACTTTCGATCTATTCCATTAAACCCCGATATGTCTAGCCATGTTGTGCACTTCCTATTTGCACAATCCACCATGCAAAACTACAATTTTTAGCATCTTAAAGTGACACAGGTTCAGAACCTAATTAAGAAAACACATCAAATCAGGGTAAGATTCAATTGCTCCTAGGACAGCATGTCTATTTGGTTTGGCATCAACATCCCAAATGAATACCTGGATTAGGTTATCTTGATTACATGTTATGTATGCAACAAATTATTTACACAGTACCCAACCAAAATCACCAGTAACTAAGCAAAATATGTCATACAGTAGGAAATTGTCCAGACCAATCAAAACACATAATTAGAAAAATATTAAAAATAGGTAAAAGACATCACTTCTGCTTGGAAACTAAATTTAGAAATATATTAAAAATAGGTAAAAGACATCGCTTCTGCTTGAAATATGAAAACATACCTTCAATGGCATATCATCAATTCCTTTGGTGGTAAATACAACATTAGCACCGGCCTTGAGAATTTTCTCAATTCGCTCCTTTGTTATGTTAGATTCTCTTCAAAAAAAAGGTAAGGTATTAGGTTTACTTTTGAGCGCCTCAAGAAATAAATTGAATTCTTGTCAATCCATTCATAAAAGCATGGGGATCCAGCATAATAAATTAGAAACAAGCAATATGCAAAACAGATAAAAGAGAGTAAGTCATTGATGATTCATTCATGAAATAACTTAAAGGAATAAAAATAAGCCGCAAAATAGAAAATGTTCATACCTCTGATGGATCTTCTCCAATTCCCTTGGATCAATTACGGTGACTTGAACACCTAAATGCATTTTTGTCTCCTGAAGGTTAAAATCCAGACAAGCAATTCTAGTAGGGATTACTCCAGTAGGCATTCCTTGAGCTGCACGGTTTGTGTTCAGTGCATATCCATTTAGCAGGTAACTATCTGAAGAATCTAGACCCGCCATTATGAGTTAATGGAGTATTTGGTTATTAATGATAAATCTATTTGTGAGACTAATACTTTTATTGTTATACCTATTGTTTAGTCTCAGTTGGATAAAAATATGAAAATTATGGAGGTATGCAATCGACATCATTTTCTTATATATCTTGTTGCCTTCCTCAGATCCTAAACATATGTTGAACTCCACCAAAAGTTTAACTTGAATATGTGCATATATTTTTATTACACATTCATGTATACACACATTTAGGGGGAGTTCACTCTATGTTTTATGGTTTCATTAGTATTGACCCTTGTTCTTTATCCACTTACTTGAGATCTCTACTTTGAAACATATCCTTTGAGTATATAAAACTTGTGTAGTTCATATATACTCATATGTCTTTATATTCAATTATTTGTAATTATGATGGTTGTCATCAAGTACCAAAAGGGAAAGATTGAAGTATCTTGTCCTACAATTATGAGTTAATGGTATGTTGTGATAATTAATAACAATCATATTGTGTAACTAACATTTTTCATGAGTTGGATGAATAGGTTATGTTCTATGATGATGGAGACGTTGGATGACATCATGAGTTGGTCGTCATCAAGTTAAGACTCGGGATGAAGGAGATCATCATGTGTTGATGATGCTCAAAGACAAAATTCTAAAGAAAAGAAAATCAGCATGTGTTGATGATGTTCAAAACGAGGAGATGATCATGAGTTGATCATCAAGTCAAGAGAAGAGCTATCATGTGTTGATGGAGGTCGAGTTAAAGAGTGCATCATGGGTTGATGCATATTCAAGTCAAAACTTGAAGTAAAGGAAATTATCATGTGTTGATGGTTATCAAGTCAATGACCTAGACTTAAAGTAATGAGGTGTGTCATTAAGCTTCAATAATGAGGTGTGTCATCAAGCTTCAAGAAAATGTGTAAGGCAAAGGTATGACTAGCTAGGACTAAGGATGTGTTCTTAGTCTTTTACCGGTCTTGCTGTTTGGTTGAAGATCGGATTGTTAGTATAAGTTATCATACTATTAAGAGGGGACTTGACAAGTAGCTTGAGTTAGTCATGTGTTGATAACTCGTTATGCTTGCTTTAACTCTTGCTAGCATGTTGCTAATATTTACGAATGTGTTTTGCAAATAGTTGAGGTTCATGCATTACCTTGGTTTGAGCTTTTGGAAAACTGTTTTGAAAATCAGTATGACCACTAGTATTGAGCGGTATTACCACATGTCGGTAATACCGAAGTTTACATAGCGGTATGGTTTTTCCAAAGAGGAAGTTTTTGGAAGTTTTCTTGAAATCCCCAAAACGGTAAGACCACATTTGATGAGCAGTATTACTGCGAGGTCGGTAGTACCAAAATCTATAGTTGTATATTTTTAACAGAGCGATTCTCTGGACCTGATCGTAGGACTGGTCGTTGATCTGGTCGTAGGACTGGTCGTAGACTTGGTGATATTCTGTTACCTTGACAACCAACTTTTCTTCAACACACTTGCAAGCTTCACGCATCGCAAGCTAGTAGAATATGAAGGTAAAGAAAAAAATCAAAGATGTAATGGATTATGAGTTTGCTGTTGAAATTATCATTTAAAATTGAAATGCCACTCTACCTAAAATATAAATTACAAGCTCACCCTGTAGCCACTAATAATAGAGGTCGAGTGGATTTTATCTCCCACAAGATCATTGCCTCTCTTGTAAAGATAAACAAAACTTCGTAAACATGAGTGCAAAATGGTAGGAAAATTCATAAGCAAGAAAAAGTTCCATTCCATTACCTTAAGCAACTCTGCAACCATAATGACAATAGATGTCATTCCATATCCTACCTCCCGGTCTTGCACTTCTATTTCTTTCCCGTAGAGAAGGCAATGGCAGTGGAGCGAGCAGACGCCGGAGTTGGGGGAGGCCAAATCCATGAGAAGAGATACCGGAGGGGAGGCGGGTACGCCCAGGAACTCACAAGTGCCAAGGATTCTGGCGAGAGCTGAGGAGGAAGCTCACCATGGACCCAGGAGACCAGCCACATAAGTGTCGCCACCGCTTCGTGCCCGCTCCATCACGCACACCGTTGTCTCCTCTCCGCCACAGAAGCGCTGCCACACGACGTCGCCCCGTCCCGTCCACCCTGAGCAACGCCGCCGCCAACTACAAATCGCACCGCCACCGCCTACCTCTCCTCTTCCTTCTCCACCCCTATTGTTTGTCGGCCACCTCCCTAGTCTCTTGTCCTTTGTGAAGGGATACGGGTAGGCTACATTAGTTGGTAATTCAAAAACTATACCATGTAAACCAGGATGATATGCAAGCAATAGATCAAAGATCATTACCACTAAATGCGCGGTGCAGCAGAAGAAGAGTTGGAGCAGCCTGATCCAATATGGAGCGCGTCGATGAAGTGGTCGTAGTCGATCGTCCAGCTTCCTCGGTATCGATCGTCTCCTCCAGCAACCAATCGTGTTCCTTGCGAAGTCGTGGATCGTCCTGAGCGTAACAGCAACCATAGTAGCGCCTCTATGGTATCCACATGTCCAGGGAAGGAACTCCGTACGCCGGTGTACTAGCACCAACTCGCACGATGAGGCTCTCTCGAGAAGATGGCGGCTGGGGTTTCAGTAGAACAACTCACGTATGTCTCGTGTGTCCCAACAACTTCATGCATCTCCTTGTACAGTGTCCATGACGGATCCTATCTGAACACGTTTGTTTCAACCCGTTAAGTGTATGACCCGTTAGGTTCATGTGTAATCGGTTGTGACTCAAAAACTCATTTCTGACCACTAGTTATTAGCGGTTCCTAGCAGAATATATCGATTCTCTAATACACACAAATTATATCGGACGAATCTTAATGCAATATGATCACCGACCAGGTCCTTATCACTTATAACTAGCTTCGTGCCTCTATACGGCTAGTTTATATTTAGTTATGACCAATTTATAACTCCTTACGACCATGTTCTGACTACTTAGTGATCATCTTCGACCAGTCTACGATCAGCTCGTATCTCTATATGACTAGTCCGTATCTGATCGAACTAAATGACCTTCTCGTGTATTCTTCCTTTGCTTTACGATATCTGGTTGAACTCCAGGTGAGATGTTATGTCATCCATGGACTGTTCAATTCTTTCTCGATCAAGTATCGGATAACTTTATGTGATCGACTCTTCGACCACTAGTGGCATGGTCATGTACTTTCTTTATCTGACTACATAGAGGGGCCCAGAGACATCTCTGTTGTTATGTTAGGAAGGGTAAATCCCATAACCTACCAGTCATATCCTTCCGTATGTTTCATAGCATGCCCGAAAGCTACCATTATAACTACCCAGTTACGGAGTAGCGTTTGACAACCCCTAAGTGTGCTATTACACATGTAGGGAATCATACAGATCTCAAGTCTAAAGATTATACATCATCATTGCCCGAGACCAACTGATGACACATAAAATCATAACAATCTAAATAGTGTCTCAAGGTGGATCAATCCAACACTATATTCTCTAACATATGTTTACATTATTGATTTGATATCCCTATATCTATGACCGGTGAAACATGATCATCAATCAATACATATGTTGGTCGATAAGTCACTAGTGTTCTAGCTAGTGACATCCGACCACAGATACATTTAGAATGACATCATATAAGTTAAAGAGTTGTACCAACAAGTCACATACTTGTTAATCTTTATAACTAATGATTCATTCAAGGAACATAATAACATTTATTCAATAACTCATAAACATAAACGTAATATAATCATATCTATGATTATCTCTAGGACATATCACCAACACTTTGATGGGACCTAACCCCCCCCAAAAAAAAAAAAACGGGGAAACAAAGGGGAGGAGAACCGCACGAACGGAGGACGAGCGTCGGCAACCCAAAGGAAGACGATGAACGGGCGACACAAGTGAAGAGGAAGAAACGGAGGAGGCAACGAAGACTACGCATGAGCGACAAGAGCAAAAAGGAAGGAACGGGGAAGGCGTGAGGGGAATATGGACTAACAAGATGCACGAGTAATGAGGCACCGAGGACGACAAACAAGATGCTCGGGCCTCTCCTCATGCAAGGCGACTACACGTGAAGAGGCGGTGCCAGCACATGCCCACTCAACACTAAATCCGATCGAACGGCTGGGAGAAGGGCAACACCATTGAACGGACGAGGGAAAAAAAAGCGACGTGGTCACCCTCGTCGCACCCTTTTCGGCCTCCTTTTACCTGGTAGGATCACTAAAGTTGACACGCACACATAAAAGGAGATCGATGCTACGCTAGCCAGCTGAGGGAAATGTTGTTAGGATCCTTTGATACAAATAGGGCAAGATCACTAAAGCTCAAATGTACACACGGATCCATCATGTTATGATTGATGCACGACGAAAAAGAATCACATGATTAAAGCCTAAAGGTTTATGCTGTCGTCTCTTGCAACTTTGCAATGTTCTTCTCCAAGACCCCTGGTGCATGCTCTTTGACGCACTGCAATGTGTTGGAATCTTTCCTAGCTTGCCACAGAAAAGCAGTTGTGCTGGCAGGTAAAGGAACATTAGGCCCACTGCAGGAGGTTCGTCTTGGCAAAAAGCATTATACTTGTCGTGGCCTGAAGCACTTTGTTCCAATTACGATTTTTTTTTTGGGGGGGGGGGGGTTTGATCGCACAAGTCGATCAATGCCTGGACGTGCTGTGTTTCGGAACGACAGAGAACATGACGGAGCCCCTGGTCTATAGTCCATTGGGCTTTAATTTCATGCATGAGGTTGACAGCCACAGTTTGTTGGGCCTGTATTTTTCAGGGGTCATTCTCCGTCGGCGACGACCAGACCAGAAGCGATCCATGACGACGACCATGGACTTAACAGCGGTGTGCAAATGAAACATATAATTTCCGGCTTGTGAAACGAATATGAAAGAGTAAATGGGTATATGGTACTATTTGTGTCCAACTCTGACTGAGAAAAAATACAGAATAGTATACAGGATGAGCGATATCTGTCTGTATGTATCCGTATGTCAGCTGGTACGAGAAAAACATGTTGTGACTTCACTTAGAAACATGATAACATATAGGTGGGTTAGTGTATCTGAGCAGACAGTGGATATTAAGTATTTTTCTTTCGACATCTCATCGGTTAGTCTCTTCGTGTTCACTCTGATTACACTCGTATTGTCCAATGTCCTGTGTAGGAGTGCAAAAGAAGCGGATAGTTTCTGTCCAACCATCCAACAGAAAGCTCACGGAGCGAATATGAGATAGGGAAATTGATATCTAATTTTATTTGTGTTCGACTGCGATTTCAAAAAAAAACAAGATATATAATAAACGATATCCATTTGTATTGGTTCAGATTACCCTATTTCTCGGTGCCAGCCAAAGGCTAATCCGGCGGTCATCAGCCATCACAGAAAAAGAACATGCGTACCAGAAACAACAATGAACGCGAGGGAGTCCCCATCCGAATCCCGTCATGCCATGTCCAAAATCCTGGAAAAAGATTCCCGCTTGTTCACTCAAACACGCACACACCTGCACATGAAGCGTACGTAATATCTATCAAATCTTTCGATATCATCCATGAACTTGCATAATCTGCATCTTGCCAAAGCTTCTCATGGCAAAAACGTACTGGATGGCCTGGAAGCAGGCAGGCAGAGATTTTTTTTTTAAAAAAAAAGGATTCGCTATTTTTAAGTTGTCTAAAATTTACTTCTATTTAAGTTAATTGTTGTGATCGTTAAATTAGCGCAGAGATTAATATGCTGTCTGATTGGATTTTGATTCAATAGACGAAAAATATACTTATACTTAAGAAAAGTTCAATCACCTTACAAATAGATAATTCCTTTTTTTAATCTGATAGGGCAGACTGAGACTAGCATATTGCCCCTTCCGTTACTCAACCGTGTTCGTGTGGTGTGTGCGTGTTTGTGTTTAAGCGTGGCTGCTGGAGTGCAACCGAAAGTAACCGAATGCTGAAGCGGCAAAAGCTCTCCTCCCCCGTTTCGATCGATCGATCTCTTGCAAGCAACCGAAAACTCCCTGGTTTGTTTCGGTTAAGGTTCCTGTTTCTTGCAAGCCAAGTGCCAACCAACCAAAAACGCCCAACACGCGGTCGATCCAACTCGCCACCGTGCGCCATGCATTCCTCCCCTAATCTTTAAATCCCCTTCCCTTCCGTTCGCATGCATTAGCATAGATCATTGACATTCTCTCCCCATTAACAGGTAAAGAGAGTGCAAAGCTGCGCGAAGGGATCGGCGGCAGTGGCGGCAGCAACGCGGCACGACCGTGACCGTGAGGTCCATGACGATGACTCGAAGCGGCCTCTCTTGGCGAAGCGATCCGTCCTCGACGACGGCGGCGGCATGAGCCCGGTGCAGAGGGCGATCAGCCAGACGTACCAGAGCACGGCGCACCTCGCGAAGCTGCTCCCGACGGGCACCGTGATGGCGTTCCAGCTCCTGTCCCCCATCGTCACGGACCAGGGCCACTGCATCCGGGCCAACCGGGCCATGACGGAGGCGCTCATGGTGCTCTGCGCGCTCTCCTGCTTCGTGCTCAGCTTCACGGACAGCTTCAAGGACGGCAAGGGCGCCGTGCGGTACGGGTTCGCCACCTTCCGGGGGCTCTGGGTCATCGACGGCGGCGCCCCGCTCGACCCGCAGGCCGCGGCCGGCCACAGGATGCGGTTCTTGGACGTCGTGCACGCGGTGGTGTCCGTGATGATCTTCGCGGCCATCGTGCTGTTCGATCAGAACGTGGTGTCGTGCTTCTACCCGGTGCCGTCCGAGGACATGAGGCAGGTGCTCACGGTGTTGCCGATCGCCATTGGAGTCGTCGGGAGCATGCTGTTCGTGACCTTCCCGACCACCCGCCATGGCATCGGGTTTCCACTCTCACCGCACTAATAATAATATTACAATGCTGATTGTATTTAATTGTCTTATAGTTCTTGTAAAAAAATAATACGAACAGATTGTAAAACTCCGTCAAGGGGCCGGTGAAGAGTAGAAATATACGACACTTGTTTTCACGTTCTACAGATTATTCTGCTTGATGGCGTGGAACTTCTAGTATTCAGTAGTAGACAGTAATAAGATACGAAATTGAGTATAGTATGAACATGTGGATCGTAATCATATCAGTCTGTGACACAAAGGAATTGGCACGCCTCGGTACCAGGAAGCGTGCAGGCTTGGGT
Organism: Ampelocalamus luodianensis; assembly: GCA_036346255.1. Taxonomy (NCBI): domain Eukaryota; kingdom Viridiplantae; phylum Streptophyta; class Magnoliopsida; order Poales; family Poaceae; genus Ampelocalamus; species Ampelocalamus luodianensis. The sequence goes on from CM070626.1 coordinate 2,548,938, forward strand.
ATTAAGACCGTGTACAATGTTACAGGTGTTAGATTTGCTATTTCACTTTTATATCATATTGGTGCTAGATTTTTTTCGATATTTAGTACATCTTTCTCGCTTCAAGATAAAACCCACAACTAGAGGTGCACTTAGAGCGGATACGAACAGATATCGCTCATTTTGTATCATATTCTGTATTTTTTTCTGAGTCCGAGTCGGATACGGATAATGTAGGATACCAATTTCTTCATACCATATTCGCTCCACGAGCCTTCGGTCAGTCAGACGGAAACTAACCGCTTCTTTTGCACCGCTACATAGGACATTGGACAGTAAGTGACATCAGAATGAAAACAGAGAGACTAATCGCTGAGATGTCGAAGGAAAAACACTCAATATCCCATGCTTGTTCAGATGCAGCAACGCACTTATCTGTTATCTTGTTCCTAAGTGAAGTCACAATAGACTTTTCTCATATCACCTTGCATACGGATATATACGAACGGATATTGCTCATCCCATATCCTATTCTAGTATTTTTCCTCGGAGTCGGAGTCGGACACGAATAGTGCCAGATACCATTTATCCCTTTTGTATTCGCTTTGCAACCCTTTGGTCGGTCATTCGGTCGGAAATTATCCACTCTGCTTGCATATTCTACCAACAACTAAATAAAATATCACTTCTTTTTCTCCCACCACATCTCTCTCTCTCTCTCATTTCACTTACAAGTGAGCCTATAATAATTTTTTAGTTAGCACCTGATGCAACTACATGCACCGATGCCAGGAATCTTTTTCATGACACCCTCACCTTCCTTCGCTACAATAGGCTAGCACCGGTGCTAAAGGAAAAAGCTAGTTAGCACCGATATATTATGCATGGCCTAAGCAAGTATGTATGGTGCACTTACAAGTAAAGAGCAGGATACATGGCAGATATCTCACATTCGTAACCCGGTGGGTGACGCGACCTTGCTTGTCACCAGAGTTCTCGTGTAGTTACGTGGACGTATCCTAGAAAAGTAGATAACCAGACTCCGATAGTCTTCCAAAAAAAAAAAAAACAAGTGACATCAAACGAGCACTGGCTAATAAATTGGTCGGAATTCAGAAATTTTGTCCCATGTGTACAGAGCTGACAAAGCAAGCAGAAAAAGCAGTGTCAGCGGCCACCGGCAAGTTTACACCCTGGCGCAGGCGAAGCGGACCGCACCATGCCGTGATCATCGTCAGTTGACCGCTCGCCGCATCGTTTGTCCTCGCGTGCGCGCAGTTTCACTCGCGGGAACGGATCCTCTACATTGCTTAGTAAGTGTTAAAACCGATCTTCATTGTCCGATAAAAAAAACGACCGAGATCAATCGCTGCAGAGGATCCATATCCTTCATGCACATGGCTAAGCGACTTCCTTCCATTCTTTGCCATGTCGTCGTGACTAGGGGGCGTCAATCATATACAAATTATCTGTTTTTTTAACTATCATATCCGATAGGATATAAATATGATTTAGATTTTTCCATTCGATTAATTATTTCTCTTATATTCGTATTCGCATAAAAGAGTATCATAAATATCTTTCCGTTACATAACTACGACTCTACGAGGATATCCAAATCCGACCGAATTAAGTAGGTATTCGATTTATATTTGTGACAACATTCGATTCGTATTCGATAATATTCAAATTTATATGTGTATTTCCTTAGAAAAATATGGATACTAAATATTTGATCTGTCAACACCCCTAGTCGGGTAAGTGACAATTTTTTTGGCCACATTGGCACTTTTTCGCCTCGTATTTACAAGAGTGACCATCGTCAGATTTTATTTGCAAAATGGCCACCTACCGTGCGGCAGGCCCTCCCCGCCCGCCACCTGTCCTCTTGCCGCACGGCTACCGTGCGGTGGGCAACCATCCCCCCTCCCGGAATTAGGGTTTTCGCGATGAAAAATTAGGGTTGCACCGCGGTTTCATCGTTGTTTGTAGGAATTTTAAAATATAGCAAATGAGTTCAAAAAATTATGAAATTTTATATAGAGCCTCCCGACACAGTGTAATTGCTTGTGTAAATTTTTCATAATTTTATTCGTCCCGAATTTTTCTCGTAATTTCATATAAGTGTATTGTTTGTAGGAATTTGTAAATGTAGAAAATGAACTCAAAAAATTAAAAATTTTATTTTGAAGGCTCCTCATACAATGAAATTGATTGTGTAATATTTTTACAATTATATATGTGTTTTGAAGTTGTCTCGAAAATTAAGGACTTATGTTTCAAAAATTTAGATTTTAAGTTTCGAAAATTTGGGTTTCATGATTTCATGTGACTTGGAATGTGTGAAAAAAGCTACATTGCAACTCCGTGCAGATATTACACGTGGTTGCATGGCATGATGGTTCGACTAATTGTTTATGTCAACCTTGCTACTACTATGGTACACATCGACACAAGCATCGGGACCATATATGCATACATGCCTTCCGCATAAAGGAAAAACATAGTAGGTGGGATTAGGGCCAACACTGGAAATGGCCCGATCTACTGTGTGGACCAGGGTCATTTGCCATTCTTTGCGTGTTAGCGTTGTACTCCATGCCAGCCGCCTTGGCCCTGGCCACCATTTCACGCTTCTCCACGCGAGCCTCGCGCGCCCTCCGCCTGTACGCCTCGAGATGAGCTTGTGTCTTCCGATGGATTTGCTCGTTGTGCTCTTCGTCGCGGCACCGCTCCTCCCTCCTCTCGTGGTCCCTCTGGGCATCCCATTCCTCGCAGTCAAGACACCACTCGTTGTGTGGGTGGATCTCCTGGTCGATCCAGTTGTGGTAGGCGCATAGCGGATTTGGAAACTAGGAGTTGACGAGAGAGGTCGTTAGTACGTACTTTCAAAGAGAAATGCTAGGAGAATATATTGTAGCCATTCCTTACCGGTTGCCGGTAGTGCACCGTGTCCCAATGGTGGTCGGGATAGACCCAGGCGTAGTTAGCGCAACCCCAACAACGCATTCTAAGGCTCAGTCATTCCTTGAACTTGAAGAACTTGCATGTGTCCCTGCACCAACAGAGAGGCGATGTTTCCCCCTCGGACGGGTCTTGTGGCGAATGCTCGATGGGAATATTGAGGTAGGGGTTAGTGCTACGGGCGGCGACGTCCTGGGCTACAACAGCCCTTGCGAGTTGGGTGATCTTCTCCTATTGCTTCTCCATATGAGTGAGCTAGTGTTGCAGTCCTGATTTAGGAGAACCCTCCACTGAAGGGGTAGTATTTATATGGTGAGCCCGTGCGGCGTACTAGGACGAAGTGCAATACGGTTGAAGCGAATTCACGTCCGCGAGGAGGAATCTTGTTGCAGCATTGCGTCATGTTATTGCGCAAAAGCTTCCTCGTTGGGTCACGTCACTGCGCGAAGCTGCCTCGTTGGGTCACGTCGCTCTACGAAGCTGCCTCATTGGACCTATTTTTGCAATTAAGGTGGCAGCACAAGAACAAATTAGAAAAATCAGGCATAAAATCGACGACATTTGTAGGAATTTGTAAACATAGAAAATTCAGTGTACAGAATTAGGGTTTCTAATGGAGTTGCAATGTACGTGTTCATACATAAAGTTGACGACATTTGAAGCGTTACAAGCATTACATAATACACACGCGGGTTTATTGCAATCGGGCTGAAAGACGAGAGGGTATTATCACATGTACCCCGATCAAATAGGACGCTCTTTGTTAATTTATCAGTTTAATATAGATGATATTCTTTAATATTGTATTGTACCACATGCTAGATAAGCTTGTGTATGAATCAACTGAGAAAAACACTTGGCATATAGATCATATAACAATGTGCAGGCTATTGTATGTTGTTATATGATCTGCATGCTACATATTTCCCTCTATTGGTTCATATACAAGTTTATTTAGCCTGTGGTACAATACAATATTAAATAATATCATCCATTTTAATATTGTATTGTACCACAAGCTAGATAAGATTGTGGATGAACCAACTGAGGGAAATACGTGGTATGCAAATCATATAACAATATACCACAGCCTCTGACTCGTGTAGGTTTCAAGAGCTACGATATGTTGTTATATGATCTGCATGCCACGCGTTTTTTTCAGTTGGTCATGTACAAGCCTATCTAGCATGTGATACAATATAGTGTTAAAAAATATTATCCACATAAAACCGATAAATTAACAAAGAATATCTTATATATCACCTATGATGTCTACAACTAGTCTCCGTGGCGCCATAGCCACTGCCCCTTATCTCGGGGCTACCCACGATGGCGGCGAGTGTCGAAGTTGTCAATGTCCTGCGACTCTATGATGTAAGTGGATCATACAATAACAAACGTAATAAAGGATGTAAATTGCATATAACTCACGTCTTCGATACGGAGTGCCCCCGGGCGGACGGATACGCTACAACGTCAGCCAGTCTCGATCGGAGGAGCCCTCCCCTTCCCCTTGTCGTGGGACTCCCCACGTCGGTGTCATAAGTCGAAGTCGTCCATGTCCCGCAATTCCATGATGTAAGTGCACCGTACAGTAAAAAACGTAACAAAGATGTACAACGTAAAACGTAACAAGGGTGAGTCCATATCTGGGTATCGTACAAGTTACGTTGTACATAACAAAACAAGGTGGAAAAATATTGCATTACAACACTGAATGACGACCGGACGAGCTGGGTCTGTTAGGGCGATCATTCATTGAGTGCCCAGGGGTCTTGCATATCCTACACTTGTTTGGGCGGATAATACTGGTACGTTGGCTGGCATTCATGTCATTCCAGAAGCGCCGCATTTGCCGTCGTTCCTTCCCTATTGTCTTCAAGGCCTTGTTCGGGCCCCATTGCACTCTGTCCGCCCAAAGATCCTTGTAGTTCATATCCAAACTGTACGAGTGAAACTCTGCACTCCATGTACTGAATAAGTGCTACATGTCGTAGTACTCGGAGATGTATGACGTAGACATCTGCCTCATTTGCGCACACATCTTGTACACATGCGAGCATGGCTTGTACAAAAGTTTCGGCTTGTTATAGGTGCATGTCACTGCATCACTCAGGGTGTATGCTTGTTTTATTTCCCCCTGACATGACTGTTGACATATTTCCACCAAAGCGTGATCCCATACTTCCTCCTAAGGCCATTGATCACTTGGATGTCGTGCATTCGAGCCTTCTCCATCTTCTGGTCTATTTGCCACTGCATGTTCTCGGACCACTGCTTGTCTTTCTCCATCTGCCGCTTGGCTGCGGTGGCTCTGTTGATGAAATAATCAACAGTGCGTGTCCATATTTTCTCGACGATCGCAGTGATAGGGAGACACCATACACCTTTAAGAATGCTATTTCACACCTTGGACTTGTTGGTCGTGATAATCTCGTATCTCGCACCGTCAATGTCATAGAGAAGGGACTATTTTTCTAATTCAGGAGCGTGGCGTTGAATCCACTCCGAGAAACTTATGACACTGCTGGGTTGCTCTCCCTCCAGAGTGGTATGGTGTTCGAGGTCTCTCCAGATGGACTCAAACACCCGCCTCTGGTTCTACAGACATAATGCCTTGAACGTCTTCATAACGTCCTGACTACGGAACCGCGTGAACAAGTTAGATGCAAGATGTCTCATGAACCACCTGATTTGCATATTGTTCCACTGGTGAGGGGGTTTCGTCCCATGCGACATGGTGTTGAGGGCCGCCAACAACCTAACATTGCGGTCTGTGATAAGGCATACATTACGTCGGTCTCCCATGACCGCCCGCTTCACGTTTGCTAGGAACCACAACCAACTAGATGTATTTTCGCTCTTCACAATGGCAAATGCCACCGAGAGAAGCTGGTTATTCGCGTTGGCCGCCATCGCGGGTAGAATGGTGCCTTTGTATCTCTCCGTGAGGAAAGTGTCATCTATCATGAGCACAGAATGACAGAACTTGAAGCCCCGAATGGCCTAGGTGAAAGCCCAGAACACCTGGTCTAGTATGAAGCAGTTGGGCCCTCCGTCAGCATCTTCAATTTCGAGCTTGTTTATGTACGTGCAGGGGTTTGATTCGTCAATCTGGTCAAGCAATCTAAGCATTAGGTTGTACGCCTCTTCGTATGTCCCGTACATAAACTTGATGACCTTCTGCTTAGTTCGTCGGACCTTGCTACAGCTGACTAGATACCCAACTAGATTGGCAACTTTCGATATCAGCATCTTGGGAGAGACGGACACGTCCGCCACAACTAGGTTCTCGATGAGGCTTACCACATATGTGGACATCACGTTCCGATGCTGCTGTAGGGGCTCACTAAGCTCGCAAGTGTGGTCGATCATCACTTTAACCCCGAAGACCGTGCCAAAGATATTTGTTGATCGAGCGCTAGCCTTGCCAGGGTAGCCCTCTAATACGCACTTCACTGCGTACTTTTCCTGGGTTTGAATAGTGCACTTGGTACACACGGTTGACGAACAAGACGTACCATGCTACAACTTGTTGCATGACCGCGTTGTTAGAGAAGCATTGCCCATCTAAGAGAGTGTCGACATTAAGTCCCCACTAGGAGCCTTCTTCTTGAGGCAGTATGAACAAACACACTGCGATATCATCCAATCTCGATGCCACGTAAGGCACCTCCGATGACATAATTCCCAGTTAGACCATCGCTCTGGTGTGCGTTCTCGTCACTACCATCCGAGCCTGGGTTGGCGTCCTCGTCAGACTCTAATCCGAGATGGTGGTCTGGTAGATACTCGTGGCAGTCAATACGGGCCGATCACCATAATTCTGCCCCCCTCATTCCACACAAAACTATGTGCGAGTCTTCCCTCAGAGGCAGCACATGCTGTGCTACCATCTTCAGGCTCCGGCTGCGTTTGTCCGCTTATAGAGGCCCCAACATCATCAAGGTTTCCCGACGCCTTGTGTACAAAATTTAAGTACACCATCGACCTTCCGTTAATAGCCGCTCAGTCGAGCACACTGTCGATCCGAGTCTCACCGCGATCCGATCCTACCTAAGGTAGTTAGGATCGCGATCCTACTCTTAGAGTCTTACGGCTTTACTAACCCACGCATACCTTATCGATCCTACTCAGAGACTTAGGGCAATTTTTTTTAGAGGCCGTGCTTTATTGATATTTTGTTTTAGAGCAAAATTTGTTGATATTAATTTCTAGAATGAAACTATAAATAAACAAGGAGCTGCAAAATATTATATCAGTGTGGTAATGTCTGCTTTTCCTGTAGTTCGAACTATATCACCCATCATGTCGTAACCATTATGCTTTTCTTTGTGTGATAAGAAGTGTTTTGCCCTTTTTGTAATAAGTAAGTGGTAAACCTTATAAGAATCATACAAACTTATAGTATAGATGGTAAATATGTGTATTTTATTTAATCAGAGAATCGCTGATTCTACGATTCGACACTACGATTCGATCCTACCGGAGGCAAATCGATCCGACTCGGGATCTCGACTCTGACTACCGGGAGGCAATCTGCATACACTGGCTCCATGCTATGCTTCTATTCATCTTGGCGAGCTCCAACACGGTATTCGTGCAGATGATCCACTCGATCACAACTTTCTTCCTCATTGCCTCCGTGACGAACTCCCTCCAGATGCAGCTTCGAAGCTCGTGAATATTCATCGCGTCGAGCCCCTCCGCTTGGACCACCTTGTACTTGCATCTCGACAGGTCTAGCCCGTACGAGACCATCGCCACAAAAGACTAATAAGTCTTGTATGTTCAAAATTACCTAACGCCACAACAATTTTTGAAAATTAATTACGAGTAATTCGTTACTAACGTGCTTACCACTATTAAACCATATGTTCATTGCCACTTAATTACGTACGACTAACTAATTGCTACTAGTTAATTTCCACTAAACTAACTAATTACGACCAAACTAACTAATTACGACTGATTAATTAGCACTAAAAAACTAGTTGCGACTGATTAATTACTACTAAATAAATTACAAGTAGTTAATTTTCACTAATTTAATATGCTGGACTAGTAACCATTAAACTAATTACGACTAATTATTTACCACTAAACTAATTAATCACGACTAAACAAACTAATTACGACTAATTAATTACCACTAAATAAATTACGAGTAGTTAATTTTCACTAATTTAATATGCCACACTGATAACCACTAAACTAATTATGACTAATTAGTTACCACTAAACTAATTAACTATGACTAAACTAACTAATTACGATATATTAATTACCACTAAATTAACTAATTACGATAAATTAATTACCACTAAATAAATTACGAGTAGTTTTTTTGCACTAATTTAATATGTCGTACTGATAACTATTAAACTAACTACGACTAATTACTTACCACTAAACTAGTTAATTACCTTAAAATAACTAATTACGACTAACTAATTACAACTAAACTAACTAATTACAACAAATTAATTACTACTAAGTAAATTACGAGTAGTTCATTTGCACTAATTTAATATGTCGTACTGATAACTACTAAACTAACTACGACTAATTACTTAGCACTAAACTAATTAATTACTTGTAAAGTAACTAATTATGACTAATTAACTACAACTAAACTAACTAATTATAACTAATTAATTACCACTAAACTATTTAATTATGATTTGCTGACTAAGACTGATTAACTACGACTACAATAATAACGATAAAAGCATCTGACAAATTACCTGCCATTTGGGGGAAGGCATGTATGCATACATGGTCCGGATGCTTATGTCGATGTGTACCGAGTACCGTAGTAGTAGCGAGGTTAACAGAAGCAATTAGCCGAACCATCATGCTATGCAACTACGTGTAATATTTGCACGGAGTTGCAATGTAGTTTTTTTTTCATACATTCTAAGTCACATGAAATCATGAAACCCTAATTTTCGAAACTTAAAATCCAAATTTTTGAAACATAAATCCTTAATATTTTAGACAACTTTAGAACACATATATAATTGTCGAAACATTACACAATCAATTCTACTGCGTGAGGAGCTTTCAAAACAAAATTCTTAATTTTTAGAACTCATTTTCTACATTTACAAATTCCTACAAACAATACATTTATAGAAAATTGCGACAAAAATTCGAAACGAATAAATTATGAAAAATCTACACAAGCAAGTACACTGTGTCGGGAGACTCCACATAAAATTTCATAATTTCTTGAACTTATTTGTTATATTTTAAAATTCCTATAAACAACGATGAAACCGCACTGCAACCCTAATTCTTCATCGCGCTGGAACCCTAATTCTGGGAAGGGTAGCTTCCCACTGCACGGTGGCCGTGCGTCCGGTCACCCACCGCACGGTGGTCGTGCGGCAGGCACCACTGCATGGCGGCCGTGCGGCAGGAGGACAGGTGGTTGGTGGGGAGAGCCTGTCACACGGTGACCATACAGTAGGAGTTATTTTTGTAAATAAAATCTGACGACGGCTACCTTGTAAATACGGAGAAAAAGCGACAATGTGGCCAAAAATTCAAGTAACAACGTACAAGTAAAACAGGGAGGAGAGGAAGCAGGGCGCGCGGGCGCGGGCTAGCGCGAGGCGGGGAGTTAGCGTGGTGAGAAACGGTGGTGGAAGGCCGAATTTTTTGCAATTTAGCCCTTTTTTCGTAAAAATCTCACATTTATACCCCTGCTAGTCTTATTTCGGTTTTGGACCCGAGGTTGGCCAGTGACTCACGGCGTAGGTAACTGACTTCGGCGCCATGACTCGTGGCGCGAGGTACCAAACCCTAGCTAGCGAGGCGCCGGCGTGGCGGTACCTCGGCGCCATGACTCATGGCGCCGAAGTCAGTTACCTCGGCGCCGTGACTCATGGCGCCGACCTCGCGCGCCTGAATCTCGGCGCCGAGCATTCAAAAAAAATAACACGCCTTTCCTTCCTCTCTCTCTCTCTCTCTCTCGCCGCCGCTCTTCCTCCTTCCTTCCGCCGCCGCCCGCCGCTCGCCAGAGACCGCCGCGCCGCCCATGGCCGAGAAAGCGGCCGCCGCGCTTGCGGGCCATCCGCCGCCCGGCCGAGCCAACCGCCTGCTGCCGAGCGCGCCGCGCTGTTGCCAGGCAGCCGCCTCGCCGCCGTCGCCGCAGAAACCGACCGCCCACGCCCGAGCGACCCACCGCCGCCGCGCGCCGCCGCCCTTGCCGCCATGCCATTGCCGTGACTTCTCCTATTGGCCACCAAGAGTGAATATTTTTAATGTAGTTAGTATTTTTTTTATGTAGTTAGTAATTTAATTAGAAAATTTAGTTAGTAAATTTAGTTAGAAATGTAGTTAGTAAATTTAGTTAGAAATTGTAGTTAGAAATGTAGTTAGAAATTGTAGTTAGAAATGTAGTTAGAAATTGTAGTTAGAAATTTTATTTAGAGTTAGAAAATGTAGTTAGTAAATTTAGTTAGAAATTGTAGTTAGTTAGGGTTTAGATATAGTTAGTTTAGTTAGATATGATGTAGTTAGGGTTTAGATATTTAGTTAGACATAGCTAATTTAGCTAATTTAGTTAGAATTGTAGTTAGAAATTTAGTTAGATCTGATGTAGTTAGGGTTTAGATATATCGTTAGACATAGCAAATTTAGTAACATATAATGTAGTTAGGGTTTAGATATAGTTAGTCATAGTTATAAATTTTAATTTGTTTAGTTACATATAGTTAGTTAGTTAGACATAGTTATTTAGTTTGGTAGGTAGCAAATTACTTAGGTAGTTATCAACTTAAATTAGTTACGTATGGAATTAGTTAGTATACTACTTTACTATAATACATTAACAACCACCGCCTTTTGTATGGATTAGATGGACAATCTAGTAACCTTGCACCATGGAGGCGATATTGAGAAAGATGGTTATGGAAATGTGTCATTTGTTGGGATGGAAAGTGTGACCTGCTTTGCTTAGTGATCGTCAGTCTTATGGTGAATTGGTCGCTAGAGCTCGTGAGGTTCTATGTTGTCATGGTAATGAGGATGACATCTCAGTTGAGGGTGTACTTCACTTTGGTTCTAGAGACTCTATTTTTAGGCGGATGGTCTCAATTGACTCGAGGATCGATGGCAAAATTATGTCGATCGGTGATGAGGACCCAATATCAATGTTTGGATTTGTTTGTGCGGAAGTTGTCCATTGATCCCAATCCTCATGGGCATTCACCCTCATGGGCATTCACCGATTTAGGTAGTCCTCCCCTTTGGATCCCAGTTACCCAATTGTGATGCGGATGTGAACGAGCGGTTGTGGTACCCGATGCTCAATCCGCCCGAATGAGATTGGAATTTCTCATCCTGCGCCCTCAGAGATCCTTTGACTCGAACCATCCAAGTAAGTGTCGTAGTACCACTTTAGTTTACTGTTCATTAATCTATTCCTTTGTCTCAATTTTATCGTGTGTGTGGTTGTGATGCGTAGATGTTCCTGAAAATGATGATCGTCCTCTGTGGCACCTTCAGCAACATGGATCAATTCGTAGGGCCTCTAACGGCGTTGATGTTCGATTGATGATGATGAGGAGTTTTATGGGACGGCTAGAGCCGTTGATTCCGATGAAGACCGGCTGTTCTTGCATTGACACAACAAGATATTGAGCTCATCGGACAATTACGCCTAATCGTGATCCGGCTATTGAAGAATTCGCACCTTAGTCATTCCCAAGGTGCTTATGCGAGAGCGAGACGACGAGTTGTTAGAGGCTCCCGGCCAGGGATAGCATGGAAATCAAGAAGGGTTTGGTCTTCAAGGACTTGCCTACATTGAGAAGGTGGTTACAGGAGTATTCTGTGAAGCAAAGGCCTTTCAAAGTTAGGCATTCCTATGTGCGTGGCGTTACAGTGTGGTGTGAGAAGGCCGATTGTAATTGGAGGGTGTGTGCTAGGAAACGAAGGACACAGCAAGTTCAAGATCACAAAAATCGTTGGCCCACACACTTGTGCAGAATCAAACTTGAAAGCGAAGCATCGCCGATTGACATCTACCCTCATTCATAGATCACTATACTCAAACGAAGGCGGCCCAATTTGAAGGTGAGGACAATTATGGAGATGACACGTAAGATGTTCGGACACGACATAAGGTATGGAAAAGCATGGAGGGCAAAGCAATGAGCCCGAAGATGATATATGGGGATTGGGAGGAGGGTACGGCGGTTGCGGCATTGTTCAATGCAATGAAAGATTAATCCAGCATGCATTACGAGTACATCCCCAAACCAAATGAATGGAAGGATGGAAGGTAGATTTTCTTCCGCGCATTCGGTGTTTTCCACGATGCATCGAGGCATTCAGCATTGTCGTCCGTCTTCTCCATTGATGGTACTTTTCTTCTTGGCAAGTACATGGGCACATTGTTGATAGCCATTTCGGTTGACGCAGACAACACATTGGTCCTCTTGCGTTTGCTTTGGTGAGGGAGAACAAAGATAGTTGGGGATGGTTCCCGCGCTTGTTCGGATACATGTTGTTGGCCCTGGCAGGAGAGTTGGTGTCATATCCGCGGACACTGTGGCATACTTAGTCTTGTCACAGAGCAGATTCGGCAGTGCACACCTATCCATCACCGGTGGTGCACTCGGCACTCGCCGAGAATTTACTCGTAAGGATGGTACAAAGGATAACTTTCCTCTTTTCAAGGAGGTTGCACGCCGCCTTGAGGTGTCGTTGTTGAAGAGAGAAGGAGAGCACTCAAGCGGAACAAACACAGAGGGTAGACAAGTGGTTGAGAGGCTTGCCGAGGAAACCGAGAAATGGACTAGGGCCTACGACCATGGTGGTCGCGGTATGAGTTTCGACTAGCAACATGGTGAATCATTTAATAGTTTGCTAAAGGGTATCGTGCCATGCCCGTCAATGCAATCGTATCATTCACCTTCTACAAGCTTGTTGCGTGGTTCAACGATAGGCACTTGGATGCAATGGCACGACATGAGTAGTAATGAGACATGGGCACCTAAACCCAAAAAGCATCCGGAGAGGGCAAAGGATAGGGCTCGCACACATGAGGTGTCATGTTTTGATCATAGTACGGGCAAGTATGAGGTCATTGAAAGGGGTGGTACAATGGCCGATGGTGAGGTCCACCGTCAAGGAGTCATATTGTCGTGCTCATTGATTTCTCTTGCACGTGTGGGAGAACAAGACATACCACTTTGCATGTTCTCACTATGTTGCGGCGACTAATCATCGCAACTATGCGACGAGAGCGAGATACCTAGGGAGTTCGGCGTTGATACCCTTGTTCTTATATGGTCTCCCGTTTGAGCCTTACGGACGAGGGCGGTGGCCACCTTACTCGGTCCAAGTACATAGCCGATCCAAAGTTGTCGTTGGAGCAGACGTGGGAGTAGAAAGAGGAGTAGACACAAGATGGTTATGGATCAAGTTTCGGAAGGACAAGGCGAGGAAAAGCAACCCCTTTCTTACGGACCGAGCATAACCAATGTGGCAAATGCGGCAGACTTGGCCATAATTCGTACTTGTCATCGGCCACTTAGTCAGTGCAAATAAATAATTATGAAGGGTTTATTAATTAGTAACCGTATTTATTTCACTCTTGTACTCAATTTTACATTTTATGTAACTAACATCTCGCTATTTATGTTTGCAGATGGCGCTTCCACCTCTCGGATCCGTACTACGAGAGCACCGAGGACGCGTCGGCCGCCGAGGGTGTAATGCCAACACATGGTTGTATGTCTCCATATTTCATTTTTTCGATGGATTCATATTAAATAATTGTAATCTTTGCAGAGCGCCTCTTCGCCCTCGAACCCATGACGGGTTCGAGGACATGTGACTGACGGCAGTACACTCCTCTACTTGAGGTCGCACCGACGCCGTATCGTTCGAGTTCGTCGTGGGTTGCCCGCCATCAACCCCGCGGCGATCATGACTTTGGTTGACAGTACATTGACTAACAAACTCATGCACTACCCGCCGTTTTGGTGTTCATTTATGTAGTCGACCTTAGTACTCGTTTATGTTGTGCGGTGGAGGCCGAAACTCACGATTTCCACCTACCTGTGGTGAGATGATATTACGCTTCGGACGCGCAGGTTTCTTAGTCTCGGTGTTGGGCCGTCCGATTCTGGACAGTCAGTCCGACGGTTGGAGAGCCGTGGAGGCCTTCCTTGGAGAGAGCTTCCTCCGAGGCACCGCTCCCGCACCTCGGGGTTCTTATCGGTTGGCTCGCATGCCAGATTTGCTCGGTGCCGGACAATGCGATCGAGAGACAGTCACCTACTCACTGCAGAGCTTGGATCCTACACTTGTTTGGGTGTGTTCTCTTCCGACGCGATGGGAGACAACGCGTCATGGATGTACCTCCCTTGCTTGGCCGACGGGACATGGCGGGTGGCTACACTGGGCTTCGAGTTTTGTCCTTCCTCTACCGCCACTTGTGCTCGGCTTGTCGGCGGCCCGCCAAAGACGCTGCAGCGTCGATCGGTTGTGTGTACCTTCTCCGCTTTGGATGTGGTCTCGTGTACGGTTGGTCGGACGCGATTCTTCCTCCTCGTCCGTGGTTTGCAGTGGCAACCCTCGACACCGACCAACGTTGCCCACCTTTGGGACCGAGTTCGAGTTCCATTTGCCGAGCGGCGCGCGACGTTGAGTACGCCAACGAGCTTGACACACTTACGACTTCGATGGTGAGTTCATTGCATTTTCATTTCACATTTCCATTGGTCTTCGATACAATCTTTCTTACAATACCTAAACACCTTTTGTACGCAGTCACTTGGGAACCTTACGAGACGGCCAGTGGTCCAGGCTTGACCGAGCACGATGTGCGGCGTGGGCGAGGACCTCTACATGATGAGGTGTCCGTGATCCGCTTCTACGTTGTTGAGTACCACCGCCACATAGAGTTGCACGCCGGTTTGGCCTCGAGCGGGAGTGGCGGTGGAGCCGTTCGACGCGTCGTGGAGTTGCACAAGTAAGTGGCGTACGCTACTTTTTTCTCTCCTTTGTATACATAACTACTAATTCACTATATTTGCACTGATGATGTATATATTGCAGGATCGATCGTCAGAAGCAGAAAAAGACGACAGACTTCGAGACGTTGCACGCGTGAGCACATAGACGTGTGAGGACTCCTCCATGAGAACGTCTATGCCAATGAGCACCGCACACGAACTACAACTTCCGTGCATACCTTTCTTGGTACCTTGGTGTGACACGGACAAAGCCGAAGGTGCAATGGACCCAAGCGGACTCACGACGATAGAGTCTTCTGCGATGAAGACACTTCCTACGACTGGCGACTCGGGAGGGCGTTGGTGGAGGTGGGCCAATCTTAGATCGAGTGGTAATGTCACTTCTAACCTTTTTCTTGCAATCAATCATAGCGCTAATGTTATTTGCATCGCACTAACCGAGTAACCATATGTTAACAATGTGTGCAGGGCAACACGTTGAGGCGATCCGTGCTTGACCTAGAGCGTTTTCCGAGGACAGGAGTGGATGAGACGACACTCCACAACTTTCTTGGAGTAAGTCTTTCAATACATGGCAATCAAAATATAAACTTGTAACCAAATATGACATTTGTGAACTAACAAAATGATGATGAACCGCAGAGACTTGCGAGGCGGCTACGCAGGCCCGCCGCCGTTGTGGTTGCGGGACGCAGCACCGATGGACGCCCACGTGCTACGACACATCTTCCGGACGCGGCAAAGCCGAGGCCCGGCACTTCACACGAGGTACAGCCCGGAGGCGAGCTTGTCCTGCACGACGGGGATACTTTTCGTGGACTTGGTGGCGAGGAGGAGGACGAGGCGAGGAGATTGGTGGCGGCGAAGGATGAGGCCGAGAGATTGGACCGTCTCAGCTCGTGGTGCTCCTTCGACATAGCCTTCAGCCTCCACCGCGTAGGCACCGACGTCCGCGTGACCCTTACACTCCGTGCACCGACGCTCTTGGTGGAAAGGGCAAGGCTAGGAGGCGTGAGGGTGTGTTTATGTACATTGTATGGACTTTTATGGACTATTTGGACTTTTGGATTGTTGTTTCTACTATTCGTGTGGTATTGTGATGAATATATGCTCGTATGATATATTTGTGTCGTATTGTTAAATGTGGATGGTCAAAACAGGGAAACTCGCGAATTTTTCCGTGATTATATGCGAGTAGTGATTATATCTTGGGACCAAAGAACGTGTGCTTCTGTTGGTGGCGACCAAAAGTTACCAAATATATAGGCATAGTGACAAAAAAACAAGTCATGCTACTCACATGTTCAAGTTTAACAATATACTCACATGCACATACCGAAAAGTGCAAGATACATGACAAGAGTACAACAAAATAACAAGTCCAAGAAATGAGACCATTGTTCATTATTAAACCATAACTACTAAGTCTAGCACACTCACCGAGTGCAACGAGGCCACTTTCCTTCCTCAAAGCATCCGGATCCTCCTCCATTGCAGCCTTAGCACGGCAAACGCGCTCAAGCCTCCTCTCCTCTCCCCTACGCTTAGTGCACGCCTCATTTTCACCTCTTCCTCGCGCTCCTTTTCTCGCGCCTCCTCTTTGCGTGTCTTCTCCATGACTCCTCGCGCCCGCATCCCACTTCTTCAGTCCCTCCATATGTCGCTTGTCCTCCTCCTTGATCTCGTGTCGATCCACCGCTCAAAGTCACATAGCGGTGGAGGTTCCCTGCAAAACATGGGTCATTACACGTAATGAAATGTTATTGATTCATCGCAAGAACAAAGAAAAAGCCACTAATTTCTCACCAACAATCCAATGCGGATCTGTTGAGGTGTAGGGTCAAAGGCATAATTGTGACACATCCAATACCGCTCGCACGTGTCCTCCTCATCGATCTCGCCACCCTACAAGCATCACCGCAGTAGCACATGGGCATTGGAACGCCACTAGGCAGTGGCAAACGGGCGAACACATTGCCCACCAGTTGTTGCCTAATCCGAAATACAACAAATTGTATGAACCTTAAATAATATGAACTACGTATTACCGACAAATTAGAATACGATTGACAAAGATTACCTTGGTTTACTAGCTTTACCACGCTCGGCATCCTGTGGGAGAAACAGATACGTAACTAAGGTTCCATAATACACAATACGAATCAATAAAAACAAGTGAGACTAATTGCTTCAAACCCTAGGTCATGACTAACCTAATTTTGCATAACACACATGATATAGACCAAATCAATGCGTAAAAAGTGAGGAGGACAAAGAGGATACCTTGCTCTCGGTTGTATGGAAGTTTCCACGGTGAAAATTGGTGATTCGAAAATTTCGTGGGTTGGGTTGAGTCAAAACCCGAGAGAGAGGAAGAAATAGAGCAAGGCTCGGCGGGCTAGCCGAGATCTCGTGGCGAGGCGGCGCCATGAGTCAGCGCCGTGAGAGACGGCGCCATGAGTCATGGCGGAAGGCGGGAGGACAACGGTGCCACGCGGATGGGTGAAGCCACAGCGCCCGTGAGTCACGGCAACCCCGGGCCGGAAATAAGACTAGCAGGGGTATAAATGTGAGATTTTTACGAAAAAAAGGGCTAAATTGCAAAAAATTCGGGGTGGAAGGCGGGAGGACAACGGTGCGCGGATGGGTGGCCAAACTGGCCATTACGGCGCGGCGCGTTCAGCGCGTGGAGGAGCGGCACCGTGAGCGGGTTGAGAGTTTGTACCGCTTTTGAGCCCGTTTGAGCTGATAGCCGATGGAGCGGGATGGAGCTAGGCCACAGCGTGGCATTTCAGCCCATCTGGTACAGAGCCCATCGCTATGCCGATATGCTTCACGTTTTGCCTTTTCCTTTTGGAAATGATCACCAGATAGTGAGCTACTGTACTCAGGTTGCTTCGAAACGGATGACTACATCATTTATTCATTTAGGTATTTTTTAATGTTTTCTGCAAGATCATCCAAAAATTCAAATTTAAATGTTTAGTTGTCACTCTTACAAATCAATGTGATGTATCTGCCTTGGTAATCCATCGACTAGATGGTACTTGATCTACTCTCTTTGGTGGCGAGGAACTCAGGTGCTACATGCCTACATATTAGGGTCTGGAGAAAGTTTTTCCGGTGGAAATAAGGAGAAAATATATTATCCCCCGCAAACTCTTGAAAAGAATTCGACATTATGAGATCTTTTGCACACGACATGTCACCCTGTTTCTCGAAGCATTTGATTAAGTATGCTCGTCGAAAGTTTTTTTTTTAAAAAAAATTACACCTTTGTCAAGGCATAGATGTAGTCTCACAAATTACATCTGGTTGATACCGAATTGGACTTCAAATACAGGAGCTAATTTCATTTCAACCTTCTTAAAACATTGTCAAGACACCAACTCGCATACACAGTCATCCATCCCATCAAAGTCACAGAGCAAACGCACTCAAGAGTCAAGACTCAGCTGATCCACTCGCTCAAACCCACCGCCACATTGGCCCACGACCATCCGCAGCGAAATCCCTACGCGCAAATACCCTTTGGTAAACCAAGCACGCCACCTACGGGTAGGGTGGATACCGACACATATTCGTTTTACTGAGTTTTTTTTTCTTCTAAATTAATATAGTTTGATTTATTATCATTTTATTTATAGTTTAAAATTATTATAATTCTATTTATAATTTTGAAGTATTTTGATAATCGAACTAACGAGCCAAGCTGAGTCAGAGTAAAATCTAATTTCATTCAAAACTGATTTATTTCAATATTTAACCGATTAATAAGGATAATTAAAGTAATTTTGAACTAAGTCAACAAATGTCACTAGCGAATTTTTTTTTCCACCCCTACCTACCGGGCCCACCCCGCTCGCCGACGCACGCTCCAGACATTCCAGGCCACCACAGAAGATCCGAGCCCAGTTCTCCACCTCCGGCCGAGCAGGAACATCCCCTATGAACACGCGCAAGCACATTTCCATCCAAACCCATCGCCAAAAACTCGCAAAACGCACGCGCAAAAGCCACACCTCAAGATCAAAACCCCAGCGAATCCAAGCGCCACCCGTTATTATTCCGCCTCCCTTCTCGCCATCAAAAAAAAGATAGAGAACAGCAGCAGCAGGAGGAGCCATAATAATAAAGTCGGAGACATCCAAGGGGTTTTATTAGGCATGGAACGGGGGATCCAAATCATGACCAATTCGGATCGAGCAGCGATAGAAGCTGTGGCCTC
Source organism: Ampelocalamus luodianensis (assembly GCA_036346255.1). Lineage (NCBI taxonomy): Eukaryota > Viridiplantae > Streptophyta > Magnoliopsida > Poales > Poaceae > Ampelocalamus > Ampelocalamus luodianensis. The sequence goes on from CM070626.1 coordinate 2,568,108, forward strand.
CCGTGTTGCTCCTCCTCATCCTCCTCCACTGCTGCTCTCCCAATCGCGCCCCGCGACGCGCCTCCTCCGTCTCTTTCCGCTTTCGCACGCCGCCTCCTCTTCCGCTCCTCGTTTTGTTCTTGGGATTCCTGGCGCAGATCGAGCCGCACATCGTCGGGTGGGTTCGACTTTTCCTTGGCTGCTCTATATATCGCGGGAGATTAACGCCGCGTGCGAGGAGGCGTAGGAGGCGGAAGGGTTAGGTTTGGGTTGTGTATCGTGGTTTGGCTGCGGCGGGGTTGGTGGCGAATCTAGGGTTTCGATCGATCGATCGATCGGTCGCCCGAGGATGGATTCCTCCGGCGATGGAGGGGATGAGGGCGCCGGGGTGGGGAAGCCGGAGAGCCCTGCCCCGGCCTCGGCACCCGCCGCTGGTGGTGGGGCCGGTGCCTCTGGATCCGGCGGAAAGCCGGCGGCGAAGCGCGTGATGAAGACACCCTACCAATTGGAGGTTCTCGAGAAGACCTATACAGGTTCGCGGATGATTTTCGACGATTATGATTTTTTTAAGGTTTCCTTTCGTGTTTTGGCGAATAATTGATCGAAATATGCGTGTGATTTTTCTGAGGATTTGGTTTGGTTTGTGATGGTGCAGAGGATCCGTATCCGGACGAGACGCTGCGGGCGGAGCTGTCGGTGAAGTTGGGGCTGACGGACAGGCAGCTGCAGATGTGGTTCTGCCACCGGCGGCTCAAGGACAGGAAGCCACCGGCGAAACTTCAGCAGCGGGAGGAGGAGGTTGCCGTTCCAGTCATAGCGCCCCCGCCTGTGCTGCCGCCATCACTGCCACACAGCGAGCTGACGGTGGGCTCTACTGGGACGTATGGTGAGCAGCTGCTGCCCTGCGCCCGGAGAGGACCTGGCCGGTCGTCTGCTGTGCCAAGGATTTCTGTTCCGGAGATTGGGAGGAGATACTACGAGCCACCACAAGTTATGCTGCCTCCGCTTGCACCGATGCAGCTCACGCGGGCTGAGCGCCAGGTGATCGACTCTGTGCAAGAACTGATTGGGGAGCCGCTTAGGGAGGATGGGCCAGTGCTTGGTTTTGAGTTTGACCCGCTTCCTCCTGGTGCATTTGGGGCGCCTATTGGTATGGCTCTTTTGTCCGTGATGCTTCCATCTTGTATTTTATTAGTACTCTAATATGTTTGTATTTTGTTATTGCCAAACCTTTCCCTGTGGCTTGTAGGATACATACATGATACTAAAAACTAATGTCAGGTAGATCTTTCTTGCTTACTTCCTATCATCACCAAAGGTTATATGATTAAGCGTCATGCTTAATGACATATGTCACATACCTGAGCAAATCGAGGCAGATATGAACTTGCATTTCTTCGTTTTTATGTTTAGGAAAGTGTTACAAAGTTTTTAGAGGCATTGGATTTGTAGTGTTGTACTGTTGTTGATGTCAATATATTTGTGTGATAACAATCTGCTGACTTGTTTTCTGCTGTTTATTTTTCGTGTTTTGAGCAGTTCCAGAGCAACGGAAGCAGACTTTCCGATCTTATGAGACCAAGATATTTTCTGGGCATGATCCCAAGCTCATGAAGGTATGCTTGATTACTTTTGCAGACAAATATTTGGTTTTCCTAATGACAGAGCCTCATGCAACCCTGTCCTTGAATAGATGGCTTCAATACAGGGTCTATTCATTTACCCCGGTTTCCTTTCATTAATCTGCCTTTGCAGACACTAAGAATTAGTGTGCCACTGTAATGACTGCAAAGGACGAAAACTATTTTGTGGAGAGCCAACAGCATACTGGATAGTGGATACTGCTTACATTTGATGCATCATAATTAGTTCTGTAGGTATTCGAACACAAGCAGGCTTCGTAGAGTATGGCTCAATCATCATGGTTAATTTTGAAAAGCTGGTTATATAAATTAGGTCTAAAGCGAGTGGAGAGCTCATACTTAAAGTCTTAAAACTGCTGATTTTATATTGTATTTCCTGTATGAAAGTAGTGAGCACAATTAAAAGAGGGAAATAACTAGATCCGGGCAAATTTATCCCAACCGGTGTTTAGGGCCAAGCCGGGCTTAACAGGCTAGGCCCAAATATCTTCCCTCCCAGCCTGGTTCTACCAGATTGTAACATTCCTGTTATGATGTAGGTAGTGGTGGCCTGGTCTGGTTGGCTCAACTAGCTGTTGAGGGCCAGGATGGGGTCTAGTCCAACTGTCCCAAAACTAACCAAGATAATGAGCAGCCCAACCAAGGAAATTCTATGCTCTAGAGAGAGCTGCTAAAACTTGCATAGAGCCCTTATGTTGTCTTTGTAAAATAAATATATGGAATTTAGAATCTATGTAAAACTACTAAGTTGTTGCATTGGAACTTTATCCATGGGCGTATAAAATAATCTTGGGTCTTAATCATATCAGATTACTATTGTGATTTCAAGTATGTTCATGTTTTGACTTTTGCTTCTGATATTGCATATGACCCCGCTTGAGTTCCAGTGTTTTAAAGTTATATTACGGTGGTCATGTGTACATGTGGTTCTTAGTGATGTAGATTATTCATTCGATTTAGTACAGGACATGAATTTTTGCAGTTGCTGTACTGTGCTACCTTGCTACCCCTTAGCTCTATTAAACGGAAGAATATGATGGATAGTGCATGGCTATTCTTTAGTAATTGATCTGAGCCTATGAATAGTGTAACACTGCATTGATTGATATTTTTGGTGTTTTCATGTGTTGAGGGCTTCAGGCTGTTTAATTGTGTTTTCTCCCAACTTACATTTTTGTGGTACTTTTATCATGTAATGCTACATGTCATGCTTATTCCTTGTATGTATATTGTTGCATTAAAGGGAAAGCACGAAGAGACACCATGTGTGTTTGCTCTGTTTTATGGAGCAATACATGGATGGTTGGTGCTTCTTTATAGCTTGATTACTATACATGTGTTCCTATTTCGTGATTGATCACATGACATTTAATATTTGACATTTGTCTTCCTGCTTTTAGTTTAAAGGCTTATTTTGTTTTCTCAATAAACTCCATTATGGGTCAGTTCAAGCACTGTTTTCCCCTTTCAGGCATCAGCATTCTTGCCAAGCATAGACCCTTTCATTCCAAATACAGTTACTGGGAAGCGGAAGTCCATGGTTGGAAATTATTCTCACCTTGGTTCACAGGCAATTCATGAGTACCAGTTTCTTCCTGATCAGCCAAGTGATATATATGAGAGGGCAGGCCAGTCGCGCTTTTATGGTGCTCCAACGGAAGCTTCAAATTCAAGGATATCTTCTCTGTCTACAGGATCACATTTTCTCCATGGTGCTGAGCATGCACCTAGCTATACGTTTCATGGTCAAATATCTGGTTCTAGCCATTTAACTCAACATGGCAGACCGCCGATTTTTCCATCGGGATCCACGGATTACGAGATGTCTCCATCTAATATTAATGTTAGTTCTGCTCCAGTCGAAGGCCAGTTTGGCATTCCTCAAGTTGCTGGATTTGAAAACCCCCATGCATCCTCTGAAATAATGGATTATCACGATGAAGATGCTTATCGATTGGACAGAAAGCGCAAAGTATGATTTTCACTGACATTTTGTATCTTTGTTCTTCTTCCGTATGCATGAATTATTGATATATGATCTGTCTTAAACTTACTTCAGCGTAATGAGGAAGCGAAGATTGCTAAGGAAGTCGAGGCTCATGAAAAACGAATAAGAAAGGAGCTCGAAAAGCAAGATGTGTTGAACAGAAAGGTCTTGCTTATTTACATTACGGAAGATCATATATATCTTTCATGGCATGACACTTGTTTTCATATATTTGTAGAGAGAAGAACAAATGCGAAGGGAAATGGAGAGACATGGTCGTGAAAGAAGAAAAGAAGAGGAGAGGTTGATGCGCGAAAAGCAGAGGGAAGAAGAGAGATTCCAAAGGGAACAAAGGCGTGAACACAAGCGTATGGAGAAGTTTTTGCAGAAACAGTCCATAAGAGTTAGTTCACTAGCTCCTATACTATAAATGCAATAAGTCTAAAGTTTAGACCACTGCTATTGTTTAGTTTACAATCTGTTTTATGCACAGGCTGAAAAACTAAGGCAAAAAGAGGAGCTTCGAAAGGAGAAAGAGGCTGCTAGACAGAAGGCTGCTAATGAAAGGGCCACAGCACGTCGAATTGCACGGGAGTATATGGAACTCATGGAAGATGAGCGCTTAGAACTAATGGAACTGGTTTCACGAAGCAAAGGGTTGCCCTCAATGCTTTCTCTTGATAGTGACGCATTGCAGCAACTTGATTCATTTAGAGGTGCGCTCAGCATTCCTAGATCTAAGCTTTTGGACTGTGTACACTGCAGAGTTTCATAGCTTCCTTTGTTTTCACTCCAGAAAAAAAAATGCATTTGTTGATTTAAACTTTATCTTTCTCAATTGGGTATGTGTAATTATATCTGTTTCTAGTTAGGTATTTCCATAATCAGGATGACAAAAGACCAAGTTTAATGTAAAAAAATAGGAACCATCAATTTAAATTTATGATATAGTTGGTTCCTAGTACGTTTAAGCTTGAAGTTCTGCTGTTGTTAGGATTATCCTTTTATCTAATATAATAATTGGAAACTTTTATACATAGCTTTATTTTAACTTTTTTTAATTTAATATATCTATACAGTAGGGTCTCCCCTGCTGTTTTCCCTTAAAAAGGGGAGACTGAGAACTAAAATTCCGAAAAGTAAAATTTAACTAATGCTTAATATTTAAGGCAGCAAATCAATATGACCTCACCAAATGAAATTTCCACTAACTAGTTATCAGGATGACAGAAGATAGAACAAGTTATGTTATTACTATTTATTGTCTTGTTGGTGCTAGATCATCAAAAGTACTTAGTTTGGTTTGAGGTAAATGAAACAAAAACGGCTAGCTTATTGTTATGCTAGTTTGGCTCTCTTAAGTTTTAAGTGTAGCTGCATAATGTAACATAAGAAATGGTTTGTCTTTTTGCAGGAATGCTGAGACAATTTCCTACTGAAATTGTGAGATTGAAGGTGCCATTTTCAATAAAACCATGGACAAGTTCTGAGGATAATATTGGAAACCTTTTGATGGTACTTCCTGATCTAATTCTTCAATGTTGAAAAGCTTTCAAATTGTCTTTTTTTAAAAAATAAAAAAAAAACCGCCCTGCATATCCTGCATATCCAGAAGTCATTTAGAAAATAAAGAAGGCTAACTGATATCATTATTTTTTCCTCTAGAAAGTCTGTTGATTCTGTTACTACTACATATATTTCCTTTGGTGATGATGTATGAACAAACAATCTTCTGCATGTGTTTGCTAAATTTACCTACATATTTTGTTTTCCTGCCAAACGATGAATTATCGCATTCTGAACTTGTTTATCTTCAAAGTGCATTATATGCTAGAGTAGTTCATTTTTTTTTAATGGAAGCTGCTATTAATGAAATTCAGGTGTGGAAGTTCTTTATTACCTTTGCTGATGTTCTTGGGCTTCCATCATTCACACTTGATGAGTTCGTGCAGTCTCTTCATGATTATGTAAGTTCTCGTCCCAGTCTATTATGTTCAAAGGCAATCTTGGTACGGTTTACTCTAATTAATACCGAGGAGATGACGAACCTGTGATATGATGATATAGAGTTTGTCCTATGCTATCTCCTAGCAATTATTGAATAAGAACTAAGACATAGATATGACCCTAGGCTTTTTTGTGGCATTTGTTTGTTTGTTTGAATGCTGATATAGCAGTATATGATGTGACAGCCAGCAAGTCTCTGCTTTGACTCCTTTGCATGATAGTATCTGCTTCCTCAGCTTGTATACCCAATCCATTCATACTGAAGTATGCTAAGGAGTAAAGACTGAACTAGCATGTGACTGTTGCATCATGATTAGGTTTTAAGAGCTTTTATTTTCCGTGTCATTTATGAAGTTTAACAGCTGTATTCTATAGCTAAATCTAAGCGTCCACTGATGTTCATCTGATAGGATTCAAGGTTGTTGGGTGAATTGCATGTCGCATTACTAAAATCCATCATAAAAGATATTGAGGATGTTGCCCGGACTCCTTCAGTTGCTTCGGGGGTGAATCAGAGCAGTTCTGCTAATCCTGGAGGTGGCCATCCGCAAATCATTGAAGGGGTGTGTGCAGATCTCCTGTTTTCATGAAACGTAGATTTTGTTCTGTTCAAAACAGTAATTTATATGTTATATTTATATATATATATATATATATATATATATATATATATATATATATATTACCATTTCTGATTTTTTTATTGTTAGGCATATGCTTGGGGCTTCAACATACTTACCTGGCAGCGCCACTTGAATTTTCTTACATGGCCTGAAATATTGCGCCAGTTTGGTTTATCTGCCGGTTTTGGGCCTCAGTTAAAGAAAAGGAATGCTGAAGATGTCTATTACCATGACGATAATGAGGTATTAACTATTGACAGTTTCCAGTAAAAATATCTATAAAATGGTTTTAGCTTGGCAGTTATATATATTATAATCATGTACAGTACTCTATATTACAATGAGTATTTTTTTACGAGACATTATCTTGCATGATCATAGTGACATTTGTTGTCCTTTCTTTATCTGTCAAATGTATGTGGTGGCTTATCCGTCATTGCTCTTACGTTTTTTCCGTTATGTTTTGATATATTTCTTAGTTTATAATGTCACTGCTGGATAAATTTCAATGCTCACTATAGCTAATATTTTCTCCGACTTGAAGGGCCTTGACACTCCTTTACCTTATAAGTGGGTATCTGGTTTTGTTAGTATCCATGTGTCGATAATGAGTATGATGTGTTGAAGAGTGTTAGTGAATTTACACTCAATTAGTTAGGCTGAGGTGGGCATCAGGATCAGGAAAGCTGGTGGCAACTCTTGGAATCGTGCTGAGGGGCAAATATAGCTAGTCACCGAAATATAGTATCCCAGAATTGTGTTGAGGGCAAAATAAAATTAAACCCACTGAAATATTGCCGAGTTCATGGGATCTAAACGACTAACCAATTTCGATTTGTATATTGTTCTTTTGCATATATAATTTGTTTCAATGAAAACATGTGGAAAATTATGATTTGAGGCTTAATGTCTACATGGACTGACAACTTGACACAAGTTCTTGTTTGGTCCAAAAATGATATTCAAGAATTCGATGGCCCATTTTCAAACTTGGGGGACCAAAATTAGCCTCTACGGAAAGTTGAGACACCAAATAGTCCATTAACCCTAAAGGGTGATTTGACGATTCCACTGGCATTGCTGGAAACCTGCCAGTTTCTGAGCGATTTTGGGTTTATAGTAAACACCTAACTGTTCAGAGCCCACCGAGAGCTGACTAGAATCTGGTATTAGCGAATATGGGTCTGCAGTGGGCTTGTTAGCACTTATTGGACATGCATGTTTGCATTGTTAGTAGAAGCAGGGAATATGTCTAGAGACATTTGAGTTGATGTACTAGAAACTTCTCGAATACAAACTTCCCATTTTGTTTTGAATGAACAACAGTAGGGGAGGCCCCTAAGTTATAATTTTATATAATAAAAGGAAAAGGTGATGTACAAGTCCTCACCGAGGACTAAAATCTAGCCAATCAAAAAGAATTTGCTTATGACTGTCTTTCACTCTGTGCATATGTAGAGCTACTTCTTTCTTAAAGAGAAACTTCCAATTATCCATCGAAGCTGGAATATTTTTAAAGATTAGACTATTTCGTTGTTTCCAGACGGGCCAAGCACCAATAAATATAATAAATAAACTTCCCATTTTGAAGTACAGCAGTATTTTGCGTAAAAAAGTCCAGCAGTATTTATGCTTTTCATGAAAATTCAAAAAAGAAGATTACCTTTTTGAGCTGTACTATGGAAGATTACCTTTTGAATGGAAGATTACCTTTTGTAAACTGCATGTTTTCAGTAGATTACCTTTTATAAACCTACACCTGTGCTCTTTTGTTGTTCGTGACGAGAAAGAAAAAATATTCAAGAACTCTGAACAATTTAATGCAAAATTTGTTGGCAGGGTCATGATGGTGAGGATGTTATTTCCACTCTGCGAAATGGTTCAGCAGCTGTGAGTGCTGCTGCTAAAATGAAAGAAAGAGGGTATACTAATCGTCGCAGGTCTCGACACCGTCTGACACCTGGAACGGTAAAATTTGCTGCTTTTCATGTATTGTCACTTGAAGGATGCAAAGGTCTCTCGATACTGGAAGTCGCCGAAAAAATTCAGGTATATAAACACCATTTTCTGTTTTGCTAAACTAACCCTGACGTTCTGTTATTTTCCTATGCAACCCTATTGATTTGATTATTGATCTCTTCAGATCTCTGGGCTGAGGGACCTTACAACAAGCAAGACACCCGAGGCATCTATATCTGCTGCATTGTCAAGGGATACAAAGCTTTTTGAAAGAACTGCGCCTTTGACATATTGTGTTAAAACTCCTTACAGAAAAGATCCAGCTGATTCTGAGGCAGTGTTGTCAGCAGCACGGGAGAAAATAAGGGTGTTTCAGAATGCTCTTTCTGAGTGTGAAGAAGTGGTAAAGGATGTGGATGATGCTGAAAGGGGTGAGGATTCTGAATGTGATGATGCCGATGATGATCCTGATGGCGATGAAGTGGATATTGAGGAAAAAGATGTGAAGGCTACCCTAGTCAAAGCACAAGATGGTGGTGTGCCAACTGCAGTTGGTGATATAAATGATGAACCAAATAGTGCGGTTAACACATTACTGCCACCAAGTTCTCACAGTAAATCTCGTGAAAGTGGCTTGTTGCGTACTTTAGACAAGTCTGGTGCAGTGAGCACTTCAAGTGATCCACCCATTGGAGCTTCATCAGATTATCATGAAGTAGCCTCTGACGATGCACAAGACACAGAGATCGATGAAAGTAACCAAGGGCAATCCTGGGTTCAGGGGCTAGCTGAAGGTGACTACTGCGATCTTAGTGTTGAGGAACGCATCAATGCATTGGTTGCACTGATTGGTGTTGCCACGGAAGGAAATTCTATACATGCAATTCTGGAGGTAATGATCTTTCATAATCTCTCTTATCTTGTTAATTTCCCATTGAACATCATCTGAAAAAGAGACTTCGCAGGAACGTCTGGAGGCAGCAAATGCTTTAAAAAAGCAAATGTGGGCAGAGGCACAACTTGATAAAAGGCGTTTAAGGGAAGAGTTTGCTAGTAAAATGAATAATGATGATTGCGTGGGTTTGAAGGCTGACGCTGATCAAGAAAATAATGTTGCTGAAAGTACTCTTGCTCCATTGCATAACCTCGTTAAAGACAACGATGGAAATGCCAGCACAGTAAACAATGATTTGCTTGTTGATCAGCAAAGTCAGCTTAATGCTGGCAATATAGCTCATGAGAGGAATGGTATAAGCCGGGAGCTGAATACTAATACAGAAAGCTTGTCTGTTCAGCAATATGCTTCATCTGAGAAAACACGATCTCAGTTGAAATCATACATAGGTCACAAGGCAGAACAGCTTTATGTTTACAGATCATTACCCCTCGGACAAGATCGGAGACGGAACCGGTATTGGCAGTTTTCTACTTCTTCGTCACCCAATGACCCTGGTTCTGGAAGAATCTTTTTTGAATCTAAAGATGGATATTGGAGGCTAATTGACTCAGCTGAGGTAGTTATTTTCTTCATAACTCTTAGACACAATTTTTACTAGCCAATATTATCAATTTTCAGTGTGTTAATTAATCAATTGATTCATTATGTAATTTATGGGAGCGGGTTGGGTAGGAACTAGCCTTAAAATAGGAGAGAGAATTATTATCTCAGCCTCTATTTCACTTTGAATGGTGTAGATTAATAAGGTGGATTGTCCATTTCACTAGAAGGTGGGAGGGTATGAGAGTAAAGTGGAACTTTCAGGGTGACCTTTTTTGAAAAATGCAAGGTGGTTTTTGGTAGATGACGTGAGCCATCTATGTTGAATCCAATTGCTTAAGAGTTGTAGCTCTCATTCTCCTATTTTAATGTTAGTTCTTATTTGATATCTTTAAATGTTTCACTTCAATATTGATGTGCACGTCTGGTCATATCATGTTGAGCACAATCTCTGGGTTACTGGCCAGTTAACACTGGCAGGGTACAAATGATTAATACAGCAGGCAAAACGCCAAACCTGACTGAACAGAACCACCAAAAAAACAGTTGGTGCTGATTCCTGCTGTATTAATCATTTGCCTGCTACTTTAAGGCTACTGACCATAGCTCTGCTCTGGTAACAGCAGTTGAACAGTGTCTAGTACTGTTTCTTGGGGGGGGGGGGGGCTCTAGGTAGTAAATGGAGTAATGGACATTATATATTTCGTCATTGGATAGCAAATGGACATTAATTCGTTATAACCTTATTAAGTACAGTGTTGCGCTACATAGAGATCATTCTGTTTTGTTAATGTTTATTCACATTAAGACATAACCAGCTGCACTATCTGGTTTGCAAGGTATCTGCAGAATTAGCCTCATCATTTTAATATGATGCCTTTTTAAAATGCAGGCATTTGATGCTTTAGTAGCTTCCCTAGATACTCGTGGCATCCGGGAGTCACATCTGCATTCAATGTTGCAAAGCATTGAGTCAACCTTTAAGGAAGCTATAGGGAGGAAAAAGTGTGCTAATATAGAACACTCAGCTGGAAGGATTTTGAAAAATGGCAATATTGAAATCAGAAGTCCAAATCATTGTAATGAATTTGGAAGTCCATGCAGTACCCTTTCTGGTGTTGCATCTGATAATGTTATGGCATATTCGGATTCTTTCAAGATAGAGCTTGGGCGTAATGATGTGGAGAAGATTGCTATTTCTGAAAGAGCGAGCATGTTTCTAAAGTGGATGAGGAGGGAGTGCAACAATCACCAATTCACGTGTGCCATGAAATACGGAAAGAAACGGTGCTCTGAGTTGATGCAATCTTGTGATTATTGCTATCAGATTTACTTAACTGAAGAAAGGCACTGTTCTTCTTGCCACAAGACTTTTAAATCCATTCACAATCTCTCAGAGCACACGTCACAGTGTGAAGAAAAACAGAGAACAGATCCTAATTGGAAGATGCAAATTTCAGACAATTCTATTCCCTTAGGATTTAGATTGCTGAAGCTGCTGTTAGCAACCATTGAGGTAAAGGAACATGTTTCAGATCAGTGACCTTTTGCTCCTATGTTGTTTTTTGCAAGTAGTGCTGTCTATGTGCTTTAATAGCAATGTGTTCTACAGGCCTCAGTTCCAGCAGAAGCTCTCCAACCATTTTGGACGGATGGGTACCGAAAATCTTGGAGTGTAAAGTTATTTTCGACATCATCTACCGAAGAAGTCTTCCAGGTTGCACATTTCCCCCCTTTCTATCTATTGAATACACCCATTATTATTATTATTTTGGGTATACATCTATTACCTTGATTTTTACTTTATTAGCAATAGCAGAAATCTAAGGCTAGACATAAAGTTGCGATGGGGCTTTGGGGTTTCACTTGGAGCCCACCTGAAAGGTTTAAACAGCAAACATACTTGGAGCATGATAACTTGATACTTCATGCATAGGAAATTTTCACTCATGATGGAGACTGTAGTTTATACAGATGGCAGTAGCCAACGTCCCTGTAACACCGAGTCAGATTGATACTGTTTGAACCATTTATGATGGGTTACCACCAAGTTGCCTCCCACTTTACCACCCTGAGTCTTCTAGTAGTTCCCTTTGGGAGATGGGGGCCAAATCCTAAGTTGAACAACGATGTTGTAAGAGATTATCATGTTTTTGAAAAACAAAAACTTGGTAAAATTACAACTATTAGACGGCTGTTAGTGTGTGTATGTGTGCCTATCTGAATATGCTGCGTCATGTTTTTGCAGATGCTAACTGTGTTGGAAGGTGCAATAAAACGGGATTACCTGTCATCTAACTTTGAAACAACAAATGAGTTGCTTAATTCAAACGCACAAGATTTTTCTGCTCAGAATTCTGTTCCACGTTCTGGATCTGCTGCCGTACTTCCATGGGTGCCCGACACTACTGCTGCTGTTGCATTAAGATTGTTAGACCTAGATTCTGCCATATCATACACACTTCATCAAAAGGCTGGATCAAATAAGGAGCGAGAAGCTGGAGATTACATGGTGAGTCTTGTAGCTTATTATTATTGCATTATCTTTTCAAGGTGTTTACATGTTTTGGTGGTAATCGGTATCTGTTGCTCTGCTATGTTTGGATAAATTACGTAAAATACTGTCATTTGTTCATGGTGATTTATTTGGATATTCAACAGTTTTTTGAATCACACCTTAATTCTTTCATGCAGAAGCTTCCATCAAGATATACTGTAGTTAAGAACAAACAAGAAATGGAACCAATGGGGGCTAGTGGTTTTGATAAACATGATGGAATGTGGCTGACTCCTGGCAATGCCCGTAGAGGCCGTGGACGAGGTCGAGGGGGTAGCAGAGGAGGTAGATCCCGAAGTCGTGGTGGCAAGGTCCCAAGAGGCATTGGCAGCTCTCCCAAGGTTGAGTCATATGAGAAAGTCCCACGGAAGCAAGGACGTCGAGGGCGTAATCGTGGCCGCGGGCGGGGACTGCGAACTGTTAGGCCTAGGCAGCCATCTGAGCTCGGAGCCAGATCAATTCCAAAGGGAAACTTATTGGGCAGTTTTAGCATGCTAAGTAGTGCGAAGCCTACCACTACTATGCATTCTCCACAGAGCTCCGGTGCAGAAGAGTGGGGCTTGGAGAGAAGAGCATATGTGGAGGAGGACGAGAACAATTCAGTCTCCCAATCAGATGAATCGGAGGGAAATGGCGAGCCTATGAATGAGGACTACGATGAGCAGCTTCCAGATTATTCGAGGGACAATTCTGGGTCCAGCCCCCTTCAGATGATAGATGATGTGGCCGAAGATAATGATGAAGACGGAGGAGGAGATGAAGAAGGTGAGGAGGATGAAGACTATGATGCCGAACATCCTATTGATGAAGACATCGATGATGCTGAGATGGGTGAGGATGACGAGCTCGACGACGACGATGACGACGGTGGGGGTGGAGTGGAGAACGCAGTTGAGGATGATGGTGGTACATCCTATTCTTCGGAGTATAGCGAATAAGTGATCTGGAATTCGCACAGCGTTAGAAGATCGGATTTGTACATGCGTATGTTAGTAAGCTTGCCGCTTAGTTAATCCCCTTGTATACAACAGACCGGCGGTAAGATATATATTACTCCCGTAGCTGCGATCCTTTAGCTTTTGTTTTTATTATATTTTTTTTAATGATTATAATTGCTTTCAAAGGATCGTAGCTGCTGTCTGCGGACCTTTTCAAAGGAAGGCCCAATGGGATCGACGAAACCATGGCCCGTTAACGGCGCAACACGATATAGAATGGATCCCATCTGAAGAAAATAAGGGGACAAGCGAGAATCAGTAACAACCGAACACTAAGCCCATTAACGGCCCAGGTGGAATGTTCGTAGGCCCATTAACGGCCGAACAAAAGTACAGAAAGGCCTAATAATAGGTGGCAAGTGAGGCCTAACACCAACAGCCACAAACGGCCTACTATCATACTCCCTTCTTTTTTTCTTAACACAGTTGATTTTTTTAAAAGCACTCTAAAGCCCTTGATGCAAATCCAATGGATCTCATCCTTCCCCTCAACTATATAGTTTCTTCCTCACCTCTCACCTCAAACCCTACCCCCTCCCACCACCGTTCCATACACCGTCGCCCATTTGTCTCGTCGGTGAGGCATGCCGGCTTCCCCTTCCGCCGCTAACTAGAGTGCTAATTTTGTAATCTTGTACATTGGTGATCATTGTTCTGTTGACTGAAAGTATCAACTGTTGTCTATTGTGAATGAATTCGGTTTTGACAGATTAGTAAAGCATTATTTTGAACTCAAAGTCTAAGTTATGGTTGTCTTATCTAATTAGTGAAGATTATGGACAAAAGTAGCGAGAAGGCCAAGAGTATATCTTGTGCAACTCTATATCTGAGAGCAATAATCAAACTATTTAATCTGAGTATTATGCTGATTTTAATTATCCACATATTCTATATTTTAAGTATATTATTATGTTTAAATGACATGAAGGATTTGCATATTTATATGTTAATTTTGTCATTTAAATGTTGCTGAAAATATGCTTCAATTATCATTAACTATGCTGAAATTAATTCTAAATATTTACTAAAACGGTCAATTTTATAGTACTATGCACTGTTTGCGGCAGTAGGGGCTTGTTTGGATTGAGACCTGGGTTCTATACCTCAAAAAATTAGTGCCTAGAGGTAGCCTGAAAAGTAGATAATTTTTGCATGGCCAGACAAGCATAGAGATGCGGTGTTTGGTTGAAGATCTGGGCCTGAAGGAAATATAAAGTAAAAAAAATAACGTCTTGAGATAGTTTGGAAATAAATAGCATGAAAATGGTCCATTAACTAATGAAAACGGTTCATTAACTAACTTCTAATCTCAATTAACTACTTCTAATCTCACTCAGCTGACAACGCACGCACAAGCCTGAGAGCCAGGCGACCAAATTCAGCGCCTGGGCCTGGCTTATAGCCTGCCAGGCTCCAACCAAGCAGGGGGTTCGACAGCACCCAGGACGATCTCCGGCCAGGTAAGCCTGGTATGCATCAAGCACGCTCTAGGTCAGCTTCTCCCCAATGGCCTGTGCGACTTGTTTTGTGGGGGAAGAAAGACAGAGGTGCTTTTAAAAAATTGTGCACGCCACGTATGAAAATAATAGGATGGGGCCCTCTTAAGCTGTGCAATTAGGTCGTGTCCAGCGAATTTTCTTCCCAATACCCCAATACACCAAGCTGTCCACGTACGCGTCCACACCACGTGACGTGAGAGCTCCGTGCGACCGAGATAGCCCGCGCCCCCTCGCGCACCTTCTGGAAGCTTCCACACTCCTCTGCTCCTTCCCATACCCCTCCCTCTCCAGACGCTTCTCTCTTCCCCCTTTTCTCTCCCCCCTCTCCTCCCTGCCCCGTACCCAACCACACAGCAGCAACGCGAGCACGAGGGCGACGGCAATTCTCACACGGCGATAGCCAAGAACCAATCAAGCCAGCAAAGCGGCAAAAGCTCGAGGAAACCATGGGGCTGGATTACTACAAGATCCTGGGCGTGGACAAGGCCGCCACGGACGACGACCTCAAGAAGGCCTACCGCAAGCTCGCCATGAAGTGGCACCCCGACAAGAACCCCAACAACAAGAAGGAGGCGGAGAGCAAGTTCAAGGAGATCTCCGAGGCCTACGAGGTAAGCTGCCGAGAGATCCATCCGTAGTACGTAGATTCGTCTCGCGACCTGTCTGTCCGATCGAATTCTGCAATGCCGTGACGCGTTCTCGGGGGGTGTGTGTGTGTTTGAGCAGGTGCTGAGCGACCCGCAGAAGCGCGCGGTGTACGACCAATACGGCGAGGAGGGGCTCAAGGGGCAGGTGCCGCCGCCGGGCGCCGGCGGTGCGGGCCCGGGAGGCGCGACGTTCTTCTCGGCCGGCGGCGACGGGCCGACGGTCTTCCGCTTCAACCCGCGCAACGCGGAGGACATCTTCGCGGAGTTCTTCGGCTCGTCCAGCCCGTTCGGCGGCATGGGCGGTGGCATGGGCGGCAGCATGGGGGGAGCGCCCGGCATGCGGACCGGCGGCACGAGGTTCTCGTCGTCGATATTCGGGGACGATATATTCGGCTCGGCGTTCGGCGGTGGCGCTGATGGGCACCACGGGATGCACGCCGCCGGGAGGCCGGTGAAGGCGCCGGCGATCGAGAGGAAGCTGCTGTGCAGCCTGGAGGAACTCTACAAGGGGACCACCAAGAAGATGAAGATTTCCAGGGAAATTGCTGATGCCAGTGGGTAAGTGTCTCCTCGCCTTTGTTTCACAACTCTGCCTCAGCATTGGTGATTTGTTATTGTTGCTTAAGACTTTAGCAGTCTGTAGTTCCTACTGGCAGGTTGGAAATTGCCTCAGTTGGTCCAAATTAAGCTCGAATGTGCAATTGATAACTTAGATCTGTTTAGATTTCTAGTAGACATTGTATAGTTAGGACTTGGGGTACATTCATCCATTGCTATTTTTAAAAAGAAAAGAATCATGGCTGAAGTTTGTTTGGTTTATGGTCATTGTTGATGGCCTAGTAAAGCTACATGTATGTATAGAGGTGGAATGCCATTTTTGGCTTTCATCTGACCATTTAGTCCTGTGTTCTTGATTTGGAACTTATCAGCTTCTAGGAATTGTCCAGATTTAGACTACAGCTTGCTCAATCCTTCTGACAATTAGCCCATCCGTTTGCGACGGATTTCAAATAAAACATAATATATGTTCTAAACTTAAAAAATCAATATACATAAGGTAATTGTTTCATATATAATTTGCATTCAATCAACAAATTATATAGAATCTTATCACAAACCATAAACACGGATTTCCACAGGAAATCCTTTAAGTATCTTATATATGTGAATATATTTATCTACGAAAGATTCCAAAAAAAAATCTTTTATAATAGTAAAGATTCATCGCCCTTTATTAGTTTGTTCAGGCCATGTGTCCCCCCCAAAAAAAGTTGACCCTCTGTTTGCAGTTTGTACTACTCCTACTGAACGCTATTCATTGTGATTGCAGGAAAACAATTCCAGTTGAGGAGATCCTAACAATAGACGTGAAGCCTGGGTGGAAGAAGGGCACCAAGATCACCTTCCCCGAGAAAGGAAACGAGCAGCCGAACGTGATCCCCGCCGACCTCGTATTCATCATCGACGAGAAGCCGCACCCGGTGTTCACCCGGGACGGCAACGACCTCGTCGTGACGCAGAAGATACCGCTCGCCGAGGCCCTGACCGGCTACACCGCCCACCTGACGACGCTCGACGGCCGCAGCCTCACGATCCCGATCAACTCCGTCATCAACCCCGGCTACGAGGAGGTGGTCCGAGGAGAGGGCATGCCGATCCCCAAGGACCCGTCGAAGAAGGGCAACCTGAGGATCAAGTTCGACATCAAGTTCCCGACGAGGCTCACGGCGGACCAGAAGTCCGGCGTGAAGAGGCTTCTCGGGCAGTAGGGCAAGTGCACAGACGGACGGAGCTATGTATCGATCAGCCTTTTTTCATGTGTCTTGAACTGGAGGCTCTGCCTTCCTGCAGCCTCTGTGTGTCGAGTTTGTCATGGATTAGACGATGGGCTGTTCTGAGGCAACGTGGCCTCGATGTGTTTGAGGACTAGTAATGCTATACGGTTTGAGGTCCATAGGGAAGTGAAAATTCCTTGTAAAATCTCTCAGATTGGAGTTTGTTTACTGATTCATATTTCTTCAATACGGTTTAATTGCCCTGGTCTGCATCAAGGATTTAGAAGGAACCGGTTTCACTGGGGTGTATTGTCTCTTTTATCGATTTAGGGAAGCGTTTTCCATTGCGTTTTTTGGAAGATCCATCTTCTAAAAGAAGATTTCATTATGTGTCTAGGTTTTGAGTCACTGAGCATTCTGTCGAATGCTTGATGCTACTACTAAAACAGCCTGCTACTGAACATGAGCGACTCCAGCCTCCGTGCTAGGAAGAAACCTGCGATCATTGTAATCTCCATCGCGTCCTGTTCCACTTCTTCGGACGTTTTTTATTCGCTCGACCTATTCGTATGGCTGGTTCAGGTCGTCCAATAGAGGTTTTGAGCCCAGGGCCGCGGTGAAAGGCTTCACGAATAGATCTGTTCAAAGGTTTCGAGCCCAGGGCCGCGGTGAAAGGCTTCACGAATAGATCTGTTCAAACGTCCGATCGAATCTGTAAAAGCCAGATGATAAAACACCAAGCCTGAGCCCGAATGAGGCCCGGCTCCAATGCATTTTACAGGCTCGAGTCCGGCCTGATACAAAAGTCCGAAGCCTGGCCCGAAGCCCGGTGGTACATACAGGATTACAGATTTGAGTGCAATGAACATTCCAAGTTCATCATATCACCATGTATATATACATACAGGATTATAGATTGAGTGCATGGAAGAAAAATTAACACTTCCTTTAGCTTCAACAACATACTTCTCATCTTCTTCAATACTCACATCCGGGGTCCATGGACTTGCCATGCCTAGCACAACCACAACCACAGATGGCATTTCTTCAAACATCAATACATACACAAAAAGTTGGCATTTCTTCAAACATCAAACATCAATATTTACCGACTGGTGAAAGGAGGAGGTCGGCCGGGAGGACTTACCGCCTTGGGGGGAGCACCGAGTGGGGGAGTGCCGGCCAAGCAAGGGGGACAACCGCCTTGGGGAAGCACCGAGTGGGAAGAGCGCCGCCGAGCGGGGGGAGGGAGGAGCGCCACCGAGCGGGGGGAGGGAGGAGTGCCGCCAGGGGGGGAGGACTGGGGGGATCGGGAGAGCTCCCTGCTGCTAGGGTTGGGACTAGGATGGGGAGCACCTTATGGGCCTCCCTTATGGCTTATGGCCTATGGGCCTTATGGTGCTGGTGCACAGGTGTAGTCTGAAGCGTGGTTGGCAGTGCCTCGGGCCGGGCCGGGCTTTTTTGGGCTAAAATTTTCAGCCCGAGCCTGGCTCAAAAATACTTTCGGGCTTACATAATAGGTCCGAGCCCGCCCGAGATTAAAGCTCGGCCCGGCCTAGGATTAAAGCTCGGCCCGGTGTGGCCCGGAAAAAACGTGTTGGGCTCGGGCAAGCCCATCGGACCAGGTTGCCCATGAATAGGTCTATTCACGAACCAGGGACCATCTCGCCGTTTGCACGGTTCTATTTCTGTGCGCAGTCGCAGCGTCGCTTGTTGGTCCGAGCCCAAGGACAACAGATAGGCTTGCCCCAGTCAGGCAGTCACACTCGTGTCGACGTGTCGTGGCACAAAAACCAAGATCCAGCAAGAAAACAACATGTGTCCCTGTATATATCATCATACGTCTACAGAGCCAATAAAATTAGCGGGTATAACACCAACGTATATATGAGCTTTAATAAAATAAAATAAATTTGTATCCAACGTCATGCATACCCCTTAAGCCTCACTTGGACCCATCCACCCATGGACGTGCCGTGGCACCAAAACCCACCATGCACACGTAGCACCGGACGATGCCACGCCCAGCCTCCCTGCTATTGCCGACACCCTTTTCTACCGCGTAGGTCGCAACCACACGCCGACCGTGAGCGGTGTGCCGATCGGATTTGCATCCTCTAAGATCCACTAGGAATATCATGAGTGAATAGTGTCATAACATTCCCAAGACAGCGCGTCGCGACAGTATCACTGCTACGGAGTTTTTCGCTGCGGTGACAGATCTCGATCTCATCCTTTGGTTTCCGGTCCGATGGCTATAAAACAATGTCACAACACTGTTCACTATAACATTGCTTCTTAAAGTCAGAGGATGTGCGTTCGTGCCGACCCCCTGCCCTATTTACCACCGTAACTTGCACGGCCCGCGCATCCCGTACTCTCCTGCGCACCAACCTCCCACCCCTTTGCGGCCGCGCCACGAGGGGTAATGTAACACCTAGCCGCTCATTACTCGGACACCGGTGTCACGGATGCAGCATGCGCACGACCCCCAGCGAATTTATCCCAAACCCACCCTGCTCCGTACGGTAACGCCTATCGATTTTTGGCCCTTGGCGCAACCGCCTTGGCGTTGCCTACTAGTACAACCACGAGTCTGTAACCAAATAGATCCATCCCACCGCACGTTGGGGAAATGGACATGGTAATGCAAAGGAGCACAATGACATGCATTAGGGCATTGTTACCACCATATCTTAACTAATAAAAAGAAGGGGTTTACCCCGACGCAGCGGGAAATCGTCCCAACCCTTCCTCCCCCCGTGACTCACGAGCACGTCCATGCCTCCACTTCTTTCGCAACCACCCAAACCACCACCGCCTCACTTATTCTTCACATACACACACCAAAATTCATTGTTGTCCCTCTTCTTCCTGTCTTGCGCCCTGTCCCCTCGCGTTGCAACTCGCCAAGTAGCGGGGAGGGGAGACGGTGGCATCGTAAGGCAGTGGTCCACACCTCCATCGCCTCGCCCATCTTACTTCTCCAAGCCTCTCTTCCTCGTCGCAACTCAGCTCACCGCCGGACCTACAAATATCAAAACGGTCAAGACCAAACCCTAAAACTCCGCCTCCCTCTGCTCCCTCTCATGGCCGTCGTACAATGCCTCTTCTGCGTCGCCGTCTCTGGGATTGATATTTAGTGTAATATGTTCATCGCAAGCTTTTGCCCTCCCATGTAACTGGCCCTATAAAACAAAAATGGTGTGATCAAATAGTATTTAATACTTCCACTTGGTCATGGTGGAGATTTCGTTGTTTTTTTCATGTTGATGATTCATGATTAACCTTGATCAGGGGGATACCCAGTGATTTCATTTCAAATTGGTTAGATTTTGGGTGGTGACGAACACATCCTTCCTTCGTCGCCCTCGTCTCGAGTTCACCACACCGCGTCCTCTTCATCCTAATCCTCCCCTGCGCCGTCGCTACCTCCTGCTCCGCGCCGGCCGATCAAGCATTCTCGCCGCCTCCTCGCTTACCACTGTCACGTCGCACGACACCACCATCCTCGCCTTTGCGCCTCCCATTGTCGTCGTGTCCATCGACAGGGGGATCCGGCGGGGTGGGAGGTGGCGGCGCGGGGAGGTAGCGCCGTGACAGGAGGAGGTAGCGGGGAGGCGCGGAGGTAGCGCCGGTGACAGTGCGGTAACATGATTTTTTTAAATAATATATTTTTAAAAGATATTTACAAAAATAAATAGCCGTCCCAAAAAATTACAAAAATGACTCCCTGTCGACAGTTCAACTGGCGACAAGAAGTTGTCGCCAGTTGAAACGACGACAGGGACCCTGTCGCCTCCCTATCGCCGGCCCAGCTAGCGATAGGTAGTTATCGCTGTTTCAACTGGCGACAACGCCCTGTGCCAGTTCAACTGGCGACATGTACCTCAACCCTATAAAACCCTCTTCAAACCATCAATATTCGACACATGACTTAGTTTTATTCAGAAAAAAGAAAAGGAGAGAAGAGAGAGGAGAAGAGAAGCTAGCGAAGCGTTGTTTGTCCGGTTGCTCACCTCTCGGTAATTTTTTTAACAGAATGGATTACATATTTTTTTGATGTACGGTTATGTAGTGCAGTACGTTTTACATAATATTTTTTGGTGGGCTGTTTAGTTTTAGATATGTAGTTAATCGTGTAAATGTTCTTTATGGTGCTGTGCGTCAAATATGTTTGATGTCGCCAATTTCAAAATTTACTATGGTCGAGGGACTATTATGGAGGGTCCTGAGGGGATTGATTTGTGTTATTTCCAGTCAGCGGCCGTGCCCCTACCAAGACCTGAGCAGCGTACATTTGGTGCTGTGATGCGTTCCAAGTGGACCGTGATGTGTACGATCTGAGATTAAGTTGCCTTACCCCCGGGCAGGACAGCCCACGTATTGGGAGTTAGTGCAACTGAAGGGAACAAATTCATGACAGTCATATGTACGCATGGCGAGGGTGGAAATTGATTGTAACATCCCAAGGATATGTTACCAAAATAAAAATAAAATAAAGTTAATGTTTTATTGAATTTTCTGAATTTGAAATAGTTCTATTGCTTTAATTGAATCTTTGAAATTTTGAAAGTCAAAAGTAAAATTTATTTGAAGTTCTTGAAGTTTTATTAGATTTAAATTGAAAAATAAAAATTTACTTAATTTCTGGAATTTTCTAAGTTTTTAAAAGCTTTTTCTTAAATATTTTAAAGCCAAAACAATTTATTTGCAAAATTAAAAGCCAACCTTAAGTTGGAAATATTTTTATTAAGTCCAAAATGAATAAGCGAATTTCTGTGATTTTTCTCATAAATTTTGGATTCTATTTACTATTTTCTAAAGCCTAAATAAATTTCTGGAATTAAAACAAATAATAAAGGAATTAAAAATCTCCTATTCTTTTTGGGCCGAATCCTCCTTGGCTCGCCTGCCCTCTCTCACCCGCGCTGGTCTGCTCACCAAATTAGCCCACCTCTCTCTCTCCCTACACCCCACCGTTGGATCAGCATCCAACGGCATCAACACTCCCACGCCACACCCCCGCCTCCGCACCGTCGGATCAAATCCGACGGCCTACACCCTATCTTCTTCCTTCCCTTCTTCTCCCCATCTCCCTTCTTCCTCGCGCCCGCGTCTCCGCCATTACCGCGCATGGAAGCTCCGCTAACTGCCGCCTCCAACCGCCCCGCATCTCTCGCACACGCGCGCACGAACCGCACCCCACCACCGCCTCCACCCCCACCTTCTTCCCCTCTCTCCACGCCGGTTCGCTCGCACGCCTAACCGCCGCCGCCGCCGACCTCGCGCACACGATCTCCCTCCTTCGTGCCCCTCCGCCCCTATAAAAGCGAGCCTCGGGAGCCCCTCTCCACTCCAACGCCGCCGCCACCATTCACTTCCCCTCTTCCCCACCGAGCTCGCCGCCATCGGCGTTCTTCCGCCGTCGGTCGCCGCCTCTTCCGCCGCCTCTAGCGCCGCCACCGTCGCCGCTCGCGCCTCGCCGCCGCCACCAACGGCATCGCCGTAGCCTCGCCACGCTGGCGCGCTCGCCGCGCCGTGTCCCACCGGAATATCACCGCCGCCGCGAGTCAAACATCGCCGCCATTTCTCTCGCCGCCATTCCGCCGCGCCCAAGCAACCACGGTGAGCCTCGTGATCGCCACACCCTCTCTTCGCCATGCTCGCCGGACGCCGCCACCGCCACGGCGCTATCAGCCCGAAAGCGCGGCGTCGCCGGTTAGGTGACGTGGGCGCCACATCATCGCCATTTGCGCCACGGAGGCGCCGCGTCAGCGCCACCTCCTTCCCTCCGCCCACGTGGCACGCACGTGTGGCAAGGTCCACCACCGCTCAGCCTCGAACACCCGTGGACTTGGTCCACATGAGCCGTGAGACCGACATGTGGGTCCCACATGTCGGAATTTCTTAAATCCTTTTAAATTCCGAAATTCTCAGGGCTGACGTCAGCATTGCGCAATAATTAGCTTTTCCAGTAGAAAAATAATTCAGAAAATTCAATTAATTTGCAGATTTAGTTTAAAAACTTCTAAAATTCATATCTTTTGCTTATGAACTCCAAATTGGGTGTTTCAAATTGCAAAATTTGTATAAAATCATTATCTAGCTAACTAAACCAAAATTAGTTAGTTTTGAGTTCATTTGACCACAAATTCCTTTAAACCCTAAATCTATCATTTCATGTAATTTCAAACTTCGAAAGCTCATATCTTTTGCATCCAAACTCCGATTGAGCCTATTCAAATTTCTAAATTTATCTAAATTCAAGATCTAGCTATCTAAACTAAAGTTATTAAATTTGGAGTTAATTTGAATCTTATTTGAATTTGGTTTGAATTTGGCTTATTTTCGCGTATAGATTTCGACGACTTCGGAAAGTCAGATTTCGACGCCGTTGAAGAGCACATAAGAGGATTGATTTTGACTGTGTGATCATCGTGCTTGTACACATAGACTACCTGGAGAAAGTGCTTGTGAGTACTAGGTGACCTGTTAAGAAAAACAACATCACCTCAGTATCAGTTGATCTGTTCACCTCAAACGAGGCAAGTTACATTCTTGATCATATTTGCACCCATTATTTAAAATTATTTAAATTCTATTTTAAATTATTATTGCATGCTTATTTATATTCAGTAATTTAAATTCATGTTTTAAATTCATAGTTATGCCTAAAATCCTTTGTATGGCCAATTTTGAAAATTGAATCAAACATATTGTCACCCTAGATAAAAACCTAGTTGATACAATAGTATGGACTAGGATCATTTGGAAAATATTGTGCTTAGCCATGCTTATAGATCACATATGTTTTATTTGGGGAATTTCAGCCAAAAGTCAAATGTTGTTTAAATTGTACCCTTGGCATTGGTGTGTCATGGGAGTTTTACAAATGCTTGACAAATAAAATAAAATGATGGTTTGGACTTGGGCGAAATAGTTGTCTAGTGGGTGCAGGTTTATGCACGGGCTCAACCGGTCAGTTAAGGACCGGTTTTCGAGCCGCATCTTGCTAAGCCATATCGTACCACCACATGTCCTGTATGGGCAGGACCTGGCCAATTAATTTGCAAAGTTCCATCATGGTCGTTTCCTGTGATGCGGTGGGTAGTCTTTCATGACTTGTGTTAGTTCCACTTGGCGCAAGAGGGGGCCTGAACTCTGCGGACGGGTAGTCCAAAGGGGGTGAAATCTTAGCGAGGGAAGACTATGGTGGAATAGCGCATTGTAAAAGCCTTGACACGTGCTCTAGACTGCTTACCTAAGGTAGTGAGCGGTGGTATCGACGGATGCCAAACAACTAGAGAATTCATGTCTTGTGGGTGAAGTTGTACAAGCTCTGCAGAGTGTAAAACTATTCGAATAGCCGTGTCCACGGTCATGGACATGCTGGCAAAGCCACTCAAAGTTAGACTTCGTTTTCAAAATGTTTTTGTAAAACAGTTTGACATGGATGGGTGTCCATGAGAAAAATTGGGTTGAAGCCCCGGGTTGGTGCCCGTGTTTATATTGGTGTTAGGTTGGTGCCTACACTATCTTTATCAATGCAAAATCAATCTTTGATTTTATAAAACTTGAGCTTTTGAGCATAGTATAGTATTTAATGTCAAATGTTGATTTATGCAAATTAAACCTGTAAGTCATCCTTTGTTACATCCATGTATGCATGTCATTCTGTTATTTGACGGGTGTAACTTGCGAGCACGGAAGTTGTGCTCATCTTGCTTTATGCAAACAAAATTTCAGAGGAGAAGAACTTCGCTTCAGGTGTGGATCATGACGACTAGGCCGCTACCCCAGCCGATTACCTGTGGCAGATTAACTGGACCCTACTACTTCTTCGTCTTCCGCTGTGTTTAATTTATTGTTGGCGTGTAAGCCTCATTTGTAATCAACTCTGTTGTTATTTATTAATAAAGTTGTGATATGGATTTGTTGTCATTTTGTTTACTGTGTGGACTAGCTACTGATCATGGGACTAGTCCAGAAATGCATAGAGGATTTGAGTGTATTAATACCCGAGTCTTACAAAGTGGTATTACTTTATAGAGCTTCTACAAAATGCAATTAAAGGGGCTGAGAACACTCGTTGTGATTATGAAGATGACCTAAAATAGTAGATTGAAATGTTGGGGGCCAGAAATGTTGTGGTTCCATACTCTACATGCACTGCAGAACAATACAATTTGGCACGGAACCAAAACTACATTACAATTCGCGGACAGAAGCATGTTACACGTGATCATATGGCATGATGGTTCGGCTATTTGCTTTAGTCTTCGTCGCTACTACTACAGTACACTGCGACATAAGCATTCGGACCATGTAAGTATATATGCCTTTAGGGGATAGTAAAAACATGGATGGTAGGACTGGGTACTAGTACGGAATAGCCCGACACAAAGTACTCATAACAGAATTAGGGTTTCCAATGGAGTTGCAGTGTACGTGTTCATACATAAAATTGACGACACTTGAAACGTTACAAGCATTACATGATACATGCGTGGGTTTATTGTAATAGAGACACTCTTTGTTAATTTACTATTTATTGTGGATGATATTTTTATATCAGATATACCACGACTAGATAAGCTTAGCATGAACCAACCGAGGAAATATTTGGCATGCAGATGACATAACAATGTGCGAGCTATGGTCTATTGTTATATGATCCGCATGCCACATTTCCTCGTTGGTTCATATACAAGTTTATCTAGCCCGTGATATAATACAAGATTAAAGAATATCATCCACTTTAACATTGTATTGTACCACTGTGGATATCATGGGGATATGCTCATGATCTTAGGATGATGTGGCAATTGGCAATGACGTTGAAGGTTTGCGAAACACGAAGTTTTCGGCAAAGTTCGTGTTCTGTCAGTCTCAAGCGGCCCGACGCCTTGGTGGCGGTCGACCGCCATGCCTCGTGTTTTGGTCCGCGGTTCGACCGCCAGGTCGGCGGTCCGATCATAGGTAGCGGTCCGACCGGCGCTCGATGAGCGGTCGGACCGGCAAGTTGAGTGACATTGAGTTTGAGGTGGGCCAAAATAGAGGGTGTAGGCAAGCGAGGAGATTCTACCGCACTTGGTCCCATAATTTTGGAGCCTCCAATGAAAGTTCTATTCGCTTTAAATTTCCGAGAGGTTGCGGATTTCAGTGTTGAAATTTTGGCTAAGTCCCTGGGTGGCGGTCCGACCGGCCTTCTGTTGGCGGTCGGGCCGATCGCATATGGGCCGACCGCCAAGGGTGGCGGTCCGGTTTTCACTTAAGTCGTCGGCCGTGTGGCGGCGATGGTTGCTTGCTAGGTCAAGTTCATGGGTTTCATTGCATATGTGTTGCATGATGCATGTTTTGACTAACGTGGGTCAAGTTGTGAAGAACTTGTTCCCGAATTCGATTTGCTTGTCTATTGTTGTGCAGGTTGCTTGGTGGTCAACGACGGTCAACGGCGAGGATGATCGGGACTAGGCTTGGAGAGCCGAGGTTCAAAACGATCGACGATGCCGGTGAAGTCATTGGACTCAAGTATGGTGCAAGATGGACAAAGGTGACCGAACAGGCGCTGCGGGCGGCCGGTTGAATCAAGCGGCGGGGTGGTGCAAGTGTCATGGTGGTTTCGGTGGAGCCGGATGGGAGAGACTTGCCGACAAGATGAGAGCCGTTGGATCAACCTACACGTGGCGACAGCGAGTGCCAGACAACTGGACACGACGCTTTAAAATGCGTGCGTGTGTCACCCGCTTGTTTTGGGCCTTAACGGAGCCCATTAGGAGACTCTTTTAGAAACCCTAAGCCTCCACTATAAATAGATGAGGAGGTGGCTGCACCTCTAACCCTTTCATTGTTTTTGAAACCCTAATTTGCTTAGGGAGAGGAGGAGTGGAGGTTAGGGTTCTAGAGAGTTGGATTTGATTTCGTGCTCATGTATTGAGTCTTTGTCCTCCATTGATAGAGTGGCTGTAAACCAATACCATATCAAATCAATCCAAAGAAAGTTTCTTCAAGATGAGTTCATTTGCTTTCTCTCTCTCTATTTGATGATTTGAGTCTTTCTTTGATCCGCGAGTTTTTGCTTGGTTTCTAGCCGTGATATAGCTTGCTATGACGTGTGGGAATACATCTAGGATCATCAAGATCATCAATCACCCACGAGCAAGTCTCAAGATCATATTTTCGTTTTGACTCGGTTTTTGACCTAACTTCGCTCAAACGGGAAAAGGTCTGAACCTTGGCAAGGATCTTCACGTTCGTTGCTTGGAATAGGTTCCTAACATCCTTGGGAAGGTGTGTGTCAAGTTTCGCGAAGTTTGGACGCACGAATCAAAAGTTAGATCAATTTGCGCTTCGTTTTTGGGCTGATTTCACTGCTCATCGAACGAGAGGTCCGATCCGAGGAGAGGTCGACGATTGAAGCGGTTCGATCGCTAGCCAACCGATCCGACCACCCCGTGAGAGGTCGACCGCCGAGTCTTCGTGTTTTGGTTTTGTGTTGATTTTACTGGGTTTTGAGTTGATTCAATACAAGTCTTCCAGCGTGCATGATTGATTGATCTTCATAGCTTTCATAGCTATTGGAGTGAGATTCGATTGAATTCAATTTGGGAGAAAAGAGATCGTGCTCCTATTCACCCCCTCTAGTCGCCTTTTGGTCCAATAACCACAGGATAGACAAGATTGTACATGAACCAACAGAGATAACATACGTGACATGCGGATCATATAACAACGATCGCAACCTTCGACTCGCGTGCTTCAAGGCTACGACATTGTTATATGATCCGCATTTCACGTATTTCGATTGGTCATGTACAAACCTATCTAGCCTGTGGTACAATATAGTGTTAAAGTGGATGATATTCTTTAATATCGATTGTACCAACGTCATCCACATTGAACCGATAAATTAACAAAGAATATCCTATGTATCATCTATGGTGGTCGGGCTCGTCGCAGAGCCTTTCCTTCCCCTTGTCTCTGGGGCTCCTATGTCGGTGTCGTAAGTCGAAGCTATCCATGTCCCGCGATTCAATGATGTAAGTGCACCGCATGCTGAAAACGTAACAAGAATATAAATTCGCATAACTCACTTACGACTAGCTGACTAATAACTATGACTACGGTAATAATGAAAAAAGATTCGACAAATTATCTGCCCTTCGGGGGAAAGCAATAAAAAAAAGCCTGAGCGATGAGCGACGAGAAGCAAGCAAATACTTAATCTCCCCCAAAAAATAATTATGTTATGTTCTCTGAGTCCTCAACGATGAGTGCCAGAACGAGAAGTGAAACACAATTGAGATGAGCGACTGCGAGAGTTCGATATTTAAAGCCGAGCAAAGGAGGAGCCGCGGTGTTAGCGCCGGGAATTCCGGAAGTGTTGGCGCCGAGAATTCTGGACGAGGCGACAGATGTGCGGAGGAGGGAGGACGGGTGGTGGGAAAGGTGGCCCTTGATCATTGAATTTTGTTTTGCCATCGTGGACACATCGCAATCCTAACAATATTCAAGGGATCCCACGATTAAAGATACAAATGTAATATATCACATATGAGAAGGAACAAAAGGCTTGAGCAATTACCTTCCATATGCAAATTTATATGGTTTTGTCACACTATCGTATCCAAGTCACCATATTTGTTCATTCCGCAAGGACAACGTGCATGCTCATACCGTGTGCTAGTCAACGCCGCTTGAAGAAACAGCATAAACCGCAAACAATAATCCATGGAGAATGATCATTTGCAGACAATGCATTTAAGAAGGAAGTCGATGAGCACAATTTGGTTAATATGGAGAGAACAATGAAAACGGAATACAATCTGATCAACTTGAAGATGATGAATGGTCGTTTGACGTTCTCGACGATAATATGGTACCCAACGGTCACTTGGTACTTGCTCACCCTACACCCTTTGCTATAGTCACTGGGAATCACCAAGTATGTTGCACAAACCTATTTCTATGGTGGAATTGGAAACACTAACGAAATCACTTATGCCACCCATCGTACCATCAACCCTATTACTCAATCAAACAATTGCCATAAAAGCGAGCATCATGGGCAAGGGAGGACAAAGAATGACGGCGCATGGATGTGTAGAGAAGGAGTGCCACTTACCTAGAGTAGTCATGTGGTACTAAACTTTCCACATTCCAAGTCACATGAAATCATGAAACCCTAATTTCCGAAACCTTTCGTCCTAATTTTCGAAACCTAAATCATTAATTTGTCGAGATAATTTCGTAACATATAAAATTATGAAAAAATTACACAATCAAGTACACTGTATAAGGAGCTTGGAAAAAAATCATAATGTTTGGACCTAATTTTCTATATTAAAAAATTCCTACAAACAATATAATTGAATGAATTTTAGAGAAAAAATAGTAACTTATAAAATTCTGAAAAAATTACACACTCAAATAAACTGTGCCAGGAGGCTCCACAAAAAATTTCATAATTTTTTGAGCTCATTTTATATATTTAAAAATTTCTCCAAGAAATATCCTTAAATGTATTTTCTCTCTCCTTTTGGATTTGCGTGCGTGGGAGGAAGGGACTTGTCATTGTTCCACACAAGAAGACCTTGTCACGCTGACGGCATGGCAAAGAACTTGTCGTTGTTAGCAAAGACGGCAGTTAGCTTTAGTGTCGCGACTACGCATTTACATTAGGTGCTAGGAGGGGGCCACAAATGAATTTCTGATGCTCAAGGGGTTAGTTTAGGAATTACAGTGCACTACGGGGCCAATACTGTCCAAAACTCAGAATTAGGTTCTTCTGATTTTTGTATTTTTTTTAGAGAACACGCAAGAGAACTGCATGTCTTTGTATTAAGCAGAAGGAGATAAGACCATCCAAACTTACAGGTAAAACAAAACCCACGCACACACGCAGCAATTCAAAACACGGAATGCTCGAAACAAGAACAAACAAGAAGAAACTGAAGAGGGGAGGCCGAAAAAACTACAGGTCTAAAACAAGGACTACTCAAACATTGGTAGCGACTGCAAGCACTGAACTCCCGATGCTCGCCAAAGCCGGAGCTTGTCGAACATCCTTTGAAGAATAGACTCTAGCGGTGCTGCGACCTTGTCAAACACTCTCGAGTTTCGCTCCTTCCAGAGCATCCAAGCGATGAGGATAATGTAGGAATCAAGTCCTCTGCGGCGGGATACCAGAACTAAATTGCAGGCATACATCCAAAATTCCTCAAAAGACGAATGGCCGGCAGGGATGCATTGGAGGAACCCAACCCGCTGCATGAAGCGCGTCCAAAGCTGAGAAGTGACTGCGCATCCCACCAACAAATGATTTATCGTTTCGTTGTCGTAGCAGCAGAAAACACACAAACGGTGATTTGCAATCCCACGACGATCTAATCTATTAGCCGTCCAGCATCTCCATATTACCGCCAACCAAACGAAAACCTTGCACTTAAGGGGAGCATCGGATTTCTAAATTGCTTGCGCACAGGCGAACAAGTACGACCCCGAGAAATGAGCCAAATATGCCGAGCTAGCTGAGAAAAACCCAGACCCAGTCCACCTCCAGACAAATTGGTCTTCAACCCCAGGTGTTAAGGTAACCGAACTCAACATATCCCAGAGTCGCAAGTATTCTTGTATTGTTTGCAAATCCAAAGCCCCGGAAATGTGAGTTGCCCATTGGGCGTCGAGCAAACCTTCCCGAATTTATTCGGACGATCGGTCAAAAACTATCCTTTCTGTTTGGATCCCTACTGCTGAGTACCGTTCGCATGGACTCACACGGCGTGAATTCTCAGCAGTAACCGAATCCGGATCCGTGGGCAGCTTGCCTCGCCCCACTCGGCATTCGCGGCAAAATTTCACAGCCGGTGAGGGGTGAACAGCGACACCAGCCACTGGCCCGTCGACGCGACGGGGACGGCGACACCTCCGTTCCTCACTCCTCACTTTCCCCACATCTCACCTCCCGATAAGAGAGAGAGAAGCTTCCTCCAATCCCCCTCCTCCTTCACTTGAGCTCCTCTCCTCGACGAGAAAGAAATCTGCCGAGCTCCAATTCGAATCGCCCCGTCGCAGAAGCCACGAGCTGATCGTGTGCGGTCGAGGAGAGGAGAAGCAAACACCACCGCAGGAGGAGAAGAGGAGGGGAGCGGAAGCGAGAAGCCTTATCTAGCCGCGCCGAATCGATGGAGGACACCTTCGCGCAGTTCTTCGGCCCGTTACCCGGCATGGGGGGAGCGCCCGGGCCGACGGTCTCCCGCTTCAACCCGCGCAACGCGGATGACATCTTCACGGATTTCTTCGGCTCGTCCAGCCCGTCCGCCGGGAGGCTGGTGAAGGCGCCGGCGATCGAGAGGAAGCTGCCGTGCAGCCTGGAGGAGCTCTACAAGGGGACCACCAAGAAGATGAAGATTTCCAGGGAAATTGCTGATGCCACTGGGTAAGTGTCCTCTCGCCTTTGTTTCACAACTCTGCCTCAGCATTGGTGATTTGTTATTGTTGCTCCAGACTTTAGCAGTCATTAGTTCCTACTGGCAGATTGGAAATTGCCTCAGTTGGTCCAAATTAATTACGCTTGAATGTGCAATTGACAACTTAGGTTTGTTTTAGACTTTTAGTAGACATAGTTAGGACCTGGGATACATGCATCCATTGCTATTTTTTTAGGAATTGCTAAATGGTACTCGAGTGTTTTTTGTTTGTTTATGTTTGGTGATTTCTCTCTAGACAATGTGATAAGTGAGTAATCAATTTGTTTAGGGATGTTAAGAGCTGCAATATAAATGAATATGTATGTTTTTTTTGTAGTTTTTGTTGTGTTTTTATAGTTTATTTTGTTCCTCTTTTTACATAAAATCACACATTTTTACATAATTTAATTTATGTAAAACTAGTATATAACTTATGTAAGTGTCTAAAAATATACCAGATGCAATCCAAAATTGCTATTTTAAAGACTCAAGATTCCTTAGACACCTCCTTTTTTATTAAAAAAAAGGAAAGAAACATGGTTGAAGTTTGTTTGGTTTATTGTCATTGTTGATGGCCCAGTAAAGCTACATGTATGTATAGAAGTGGAATGCCATTTTTGGCTTCATCTGACCATTAGTCCTGTGTTCTTGCTTTGGAACTTATCAGTTTCTAGTAATTGTCCAGATTTAGTCTACAGCTTGCTCAATCATTCTGGCAATTCATCACGCTTTATTACTAGTTTGTTCAGGCCATGTGCTCCAAAAAAGTTGACCCTCTGTTTGCTGTTTGTACTACTCCTACTATGTACTGAACGCTATTCATTGTGACTGCAGGAGAACAATTCTAGCTGAGGAGATCCTAACAATAGACGTGAAGCCTGGGTGGAAGAAGGGCACCAAGATCACCTTCCCCGAGAAAGGAAACGAGCAGCGGAACTTGATCCCCGCCGACCTCGTATTCATCATCGACGAGAAGCCGCACCCGGTGTTCACCCGGGACGGCAACGACCTCGTCGTGACGCAGAAAATACCGCTCGCCAAGGCCCTGACCGGCTACACCGTCCACCTGACGACGCTCGAGGGCCGCAGCCTCACGATCCCGATCAACTCCGTCATCAACCCCGGGTACGAGGAGGTGGTCCGAGGAAAGGGCATGCCGATCCCCAAGGACCCGTCGAAGAAGGGCAACCTGAGGATCAAGTTCGACATCAAGTTCCCGACGAGGCTCACGGCGGACAAGTCCGGTGTGAATAGGCTTCTGGGGCAGTAGGGCAAGTGCACAGACGGACGGAGCTATGTATCGATCAGCCTTTTTTCGTGTGTTGAACTGGAGGCTCTGCCTTCCTGCAGCCTCTGTGTCCGAGTTGGGAGGACCTGGGTGAGGCCCTCCCCCATCCACCGTCCATCGAACCTCCTGAATCCAGCGGCTCCGAGGGAGGGTCTCACGGTGAGGCCCTCCCCCGAACATTTCCTTCCGTCGAGTTCGTCCTGGATTAGACGATGGGCTGCAGTGAGGCAATGTGGCCTTGATGTGTTGGACTAGTAATGTTATACGGTTTGAGGTGCATAGGTAAGTGAAACTTCCTTGTAAAATATATCGGATTAGAGTTTGTTTATGGTGTGTTTCGTTGGTGCTTAAGTTTGGGTCAAGCTCCTCAGTTGCAGAATTTTTTGGTTTCGTTTGTTTGGATGGCTGTATGTGTAAAGCAACCTGGCTGAACAGATGCAAAAGATGCTTTAGGGCTAGGCTAAGCAGAAACACCCAATTTCTCAATTTGTCTATATGCAGACTCTGCTAATGACGTTATTAAAATGTGATAAGAGCATTTTGATACTAGTATCAAAGTGGATTAAAATGAGTTAAGGTAAAATAAGAGTTATTAGAATATGTTTAGACAAAATTAAAGCTATGCTAACATTTTCTTTCCACCGTCCCTTGCATCTGCACTTGCAGTCAAGATCCTTATGCACTCAACTAAACATCTCAGCACAGCCTGGTCCAACAGAAAGAGCCAACCAAACATCTCATATTGCATTCACACAGCCTGGCTCGCTTCAGCTTGGATGACCCATACGGGCTAGACTAGGGGTATGCAGGGAACCAAACACACCCTAACTTATTCGTATTGCTGGAAGAGCTGGTACGAAATAATTAAGCGTAGATTTTGTTGTACCTATTGCACAAAATAGTACATTGGAATATGTGATATTTCGGAGCATAGGTGCAAACGACGTTGTGATCATTGTGATCATAGTTACCAGAACTGTGGTCACGTTTTTTGAGTCGCGTATGGGAATCGGGTTCGTAGTTTGCCACTTTTTTTCTCTAATTTTCACTGCGAACACAATCTTCATATCTTAAACCGGTTCGAGTTCGATGAATTCGGTTCACGATTCATGAGGTTTTATAGCGAATCTGATAACTATGGTTGTGATCTATTAAACTTTCAAGTGAATTTTCATGGTAAGATGATTTAAATTCCAATAGGGCAAATTTAATCGCCCTGGTCTGCATCAAGGATCTAACGATTCTCGAATACACATAAATTATATCGGACGAATCTTAATGCAATATGATTTACAAGTAGGTCATTATCACTTACAACCAGCTCGTATCTCTATACGACCAGTTCACATTTAGTTATGACCAGTTCGTAACTCCCTACAACCAGTTAGTGATCATGTTCGACCAGTCTACGACCAGCTCATATCTCCATACGACTAGTCCGTATTTGATCGAACTGAACGACCTGCTCGTGTATTCTCTCATTGTCTCACGATATCTGGTTGAACTCTAGGTGAGATAACATCATGCGGTCGACTCTTCGACCATTAGTAGCATGACCATGCACTTTCTTTATCCGATCACATCGAGAGGCCCAGAGATATCTCTCCTATTATATTAGGAGGGGCAAATCACGTATCCGACCAGTCAAATTTTTTCGCATGTGACAAGGATCTAATAATCCTTATTTTACTATTTATCTGTAATTAGTATTATAGGTAAATATAACGTCACACGACTATTAAATATACCTCTTATAGTCGTAAAGGAGAAGTCAATCAGGTGGTCGTAAGTTCTTCTACGTTCACCTCTAGTCGTAAGTTCTTTTGCGACCAGTACCCAGTCGTAAGTTTTTCTACGACTACCCCCGGTCGTAAGTCCTTCCACGACCAGCTCTGTCACGACTTTCTTATAATTAATTGAGCCCACTTGCCTGTAGGCCCAATTAACTACGAGATCTGAGCAGTCAATATACACAATTATTCTCTGGAGTAACTACATGTAACGCACCATTATCTCTGATTGATAACCGCCAGGCAACATGTGGAGGTTACTACTCCAGTGATTACTACCATTATTACGGAATAATGTGGCGTCTCTTGACCTGGAACGACCATCTCTCCACGTACTATAAAAAGACTTCAGTCAGAGAGAAATGGGAGAAGGCGATCGGTAGCGACAGAAGCCTAAATCTTTTCCATTGATTGTAACCAGCATATACAATACACACAGGAGTAGGATTGTTATTCTCTCTAGAGAAGGCCCGAACCTATATAAAAATCCTCATGTCTTTTCTGTCTGCGTGATCAATTGTCGAGACCCCCCGAATCAAACAATCTTTACGTAAGATCGGTTCTAAAACACCGACAACATGTTTCATAGCATACCCGAAAGTTACCTTTATAATTACACAGTTACGGAGTAGCGTTTGACAACCCCTAAGTGCGCTATTACACATGTAAGAAACCATATTGAGCTCAAGTCGAAGGATTATACATCATCATTGCTTGAGACCAATTGATGACACATAAAATTATAACAATCTCAATAGTATCTCGAGGTGGGTCAATCCAACACCATGTTATCTAACATGTGTTCACATTATTGATTCGATATCCCTAAATCCATGATCAGTGAAATATGATCATCAATCAATACATGCGCTGGTCGATAAGTCACTAGTGTTCCGATTAGGGATACATTTAGAACAACATCATATAAGTTAAAGAGCTTAACCAACAAGTCACATACTTGTTAATCTTTATAACCGATGATTTATTCAAGGAACATAATAACATTTATTCTATAATTCATAAATAGAGACGTAATACAATCATCTCTATGATTGCCTCTAGGGCATATCACCAACAGAATATTCACCACAATTTCTCCCATGATGATGGCAGAGATGACATCAAGATGATGAACTTGTCATTCTCCTCAATTTTCTCATCCACGCTAGTCAAATGTGTAATGGTCAACAAACCTTGTGCCTGCTCCATACGCAACCTGTACAGTTGCTGCTTTAGCACCCATCGGTTTATCAGCAACTTTGCCATATGCAATTCTTCGAAGTCACTCATAATTTATTCAGCGAATTTTTTTTTTAATCACTGAATACTTTACATTATCGGATGGATATAGATAGATTGTACTAACAACCTTCTGCTCCATCACCTTCCATTCTTCAATGGACGTATTTTTTTGGTTTGTCTCCTTCACGAACATCGATTAACCCTTGCTGGACAAGGACATTATCCACCACACATTGAAATTTCCCTGTCGTCAAATTTCTCTACTTGATTCCACATCATCGATATCGATCTTGATTTTGTCACCTGATATTTTGCTGACCTTATCACAAATCAGATTAATTTGACATTGGTTCTGATACCACTTGTTATACTCTGATACCTCTTCTTATGTGCAGCAGCTCTAGATCATATCAGAGTTACGAGATACGATATGAATATCAAGAACGAAATAGATGAATTCCATATAGAGAACCAAATAACAACAACAAAATAATCACGACGAGAGAGAAAGATTTGGCAAAGACAACACAAATTCTTTAAGCATAATCTCAAAAGTGTACCAGGGATTATCGCTCTTTCACAACTCTCTCGAACCTTTTAGGACTCTAGGATTCTTGCCTTATACAAGAATCTAGTGTTAAAGAATAATCTGGCATCTAATCATCTCATGCATATTCTCCATGACTATGATTTTGTATAGTACCCTCTAGTTGTCCTCCAAAAGAAATTAGAAATTCTAATCCTATTAGAATTCATATAGGAATTCTTATAGCGCAGTTCTTCAAGTCCTAATTGATTAGGATATCAGTCACTAAGACTCAACAATCGATTTAGAGAAACGTTTTCCATTGCGTTTTTTTTGGAAGATCTATCTTCTAAACGAAGATTTCATTATGTCTAGTTTTGAGTTACTAAGAGCATTCTATCGAATGCTTGATGCTACTACTAAAACTGCCTGCTACTGAACACGAGCGACTCTAGCCTCTGTGCTAGGAAGAAACGACCCAGAAACCAGCGACCATTATCATCTCCATTGCGTTCTGTACCACTTCTTCGGACGTTTTTGATTGGCTCGACCTATTCGCATGGCTGGGCCCATCTCGCCGTTTGCACGGTTACTGTTTCTGTGCGCAGTCGCATCGTCGCTGGTTGGTCCGAGCCCAAGGCAGACAGTCAGTGACCCAGTATCAGATCCAGGGAAAAACATAGGTGTTTTCAAACATACTGCGGCGCGGGACGGAGCCAGGAGGCGGCGCTGCAGCACGGGACGGACGGGGAGGAAGAGGAAGTGAGCGGCAGTGCTGGAGCGGAACGAAGGGCGGCGCAAGAGGGAGACGTAGGGGAGAGGAGGCGGTAGGGAGTGACAGCGAGATCTGGCGGCGCTGGCGGGCAGGAGGGAGACGGAGGGGAGAGGAGGAAGCAGGGAGCGAGAGCGAGATAGGAGTCGCGAGAAGAAAGAGGAACGGGATGCAGCTAGCAGCTTCGCGAGAGAGAAACGTGTCCCGGTTCGCTTCGCAGCAAGCGTAGGAGCGCGCTAATCTCGCACCCAGGCGCGGATCGAACGGGCCGGATCGGCCGCGAGCAAGATCGGACAGACGACGTTTTTGGGGCGACGTGGCCAGGCCGAGAGGGGGCCAATCTCACCGGCTGGTAACTATGTTAATTGTCGTACCTGTATAGAGTTAAAGAGTTTAGATTGTGAGATGCAACATCTATGTATATACAAATTTTAATAAAATAAAATAAAATCGGATCCAATGTCCCGCCGTGGCACCAAAACCCAACACGAACACGCACACGCAGCATCGGATAACGCCACGCCCAACCCCCCCGCTGTTGCCGACACACATCTCTTCTACCCGCAGGTCGCAGCCACGCGCCGACCGCTAGCCACCCCCGCCCCGTTTACCACCGTAACCTGCACGGCCCGCGCATCCCGTACTCTCCCACGCGACAACCTCCACCTCTTTCGGCCACGCCACGAGCGGTAATGTAACACCTAACCGCTCGCTGCTTGGACACCGGTGTCACTCACGGATGCTGCATGCGCACGGCCCCAGCGAATTTACCCCAAATCCACCCACCCCGTACGGTAACGCCGACGCGGTTTTGGCACGTTGGT
Source organism: Ampelocalamus luodianensis (assembly GCA_036346255.1). Taxonomy (NCBI): domain Eukaryota; kingdom Viridiplantae; phylum Streptophyta; class Magnoliopsida; order Poales; family Poaceae; genus Ampelocalamus; species Ampelocalamus luodianensis. The sequence continues at coordinate 2,606,193 of CM070626.1, forward strand.
GGGCTGCTTGCCTTGCCTGCCCCACTCGGCATAATTTCACAGCCTGTGAGGGGTGAACGACGACACGAGCGACCGGCTGGTCGACGCCGACCGGGTGGCGACTGGCGAATAATAAAAAAGAAAAACCGCGGGACCCTCTGTTCCTGAGTCCTCCCTCTCCCCTCACATCTCACGTCCCGATAAGAGAGAGAAGCTTCTCCTCCTCCTTCTCCTCCTTCACTTCAAGCTCCTCTCCTCGACAAGAAAGAAATCTGCCGAGCTCCAATTCGATTCGCCCCGTCGCAGAAGCCACGAGCTGATCGTGTGTAGTCGAGGAGAGGAGAGGCAAAGACCAGCGCAGGAGGAGAAGAGGAGGGGAGCGGAAGCGAGAGGCCTTATCTAGCCGCGCCGAATCGATGGACTCGGAGCACTGGATCTCGCGCCTGGCCGCCGCGAAGCGGTTCTACGCGGCGCAGCTCGGCCACGGCGGTGCGGCGACCACGCCCCTGGGATTCTTTGTCCTTTTTGTTCTGTGGATTTGTTTCTTGGGGGGTTTGTGATTTCTTGATTTGGGCTTGGTTTGGTGGGTTCAGATCGGGCGGGGATGGAGGAGCTGGACATGGATGAGGAGGTGAGGCCGGAGTTCGCGTGCCCCTACTGCTACGAGGACCACGACGTCGCCTCCCTCTGCGCGCACCTCGAGGAGGAGCACCCCTTCGAGCCCCACGCCGCGGTGAGTACCTTAAATCTGTTGCTTGGATGATTTAGAGAATATGAACTCTGTACTTTGAGTGGTTGGCCTGGAGAATGAGCTCATAGCTAGTGAGAATGTTGACCTGAAGAACGAGTCTTTTTTTTTATCTCTAGTATCTTGGGCATTAGAAGGGATATGCAAAAAGCTCCGGTCTCTCTAATTGAAACTACAAATTTGGGATATGCAAAAAGGTAGGATTTTTTGCCTTGGTTAGTGTTCTTGGAGCAGAAAACTGACCATAAAATTTGGAGATGGGAAAAAGGTGGAAACTCTCTTATGTCTTGAGTGCTCGGGTTGGCAAACTGTGCCTAGAAGAAGGTTGGGAAATAGGAATTAGGAGGAGAAAGAATTTAGTTTGATCCGAAGAATGGTCTCCAGTTGAGAGCCTCTGCCTCTCTACCTCTGGACGCAAGTAGTATTATGGGAATCTAGCTCTTCCTGTGCAATCACTTTTCATGTCTGCAACTCTCCTTGCGTTGTTTTTTTTAAAAAAAAAAACCTTGTGATGCAGAGTGTAGAGACCATTCTATCCATTAGGAGAGGCGAATTGGTCTTATTTATTGGTAACACAAAATGATTGAAGAGAAATCAAATTGTTGTCTGCTGCATGTAGACTGAGGATTCTCTTTCTTTACCTTGAGTAAATTGGCCTGGTGTTTATCTGTTTACTGCAAGCTTTCTATATAGCTGAAAGTATAGATGAAATTTTGATACTTTATGATGTTTTTGCCTATGTTGTAGACTTGTAGTATAATAATCTATATCACGGGTTGCTTTCTTGTTCTGATGGTTTCCCTCCCTCATTTCAGCCTTGCCCTATCTGCTCTGATAAGATCACAAAAGATATGCTTAATCATATCACTGTGCAACATGGGTACTTGTTGAAGGTACTCCCCCACTATGGGTACATTTATTCCATGACTACTCAAACTGATGCATAAAAATCTCTCGTGTTCAGTTTAGAAAAGTTTTTTGTGTAACCTTCTTTAACTTTGGACCACCTGCAGAATCGTCGCAGGCTACGCAGATTTATTATTCCTGGCAGCCAGGCCCTTTCTTTACTGAGCCGAGATCAAGCTCAGTTGCAGGTGCTTCTAGGGGGTGGTGGACATAGGTCAAGCAACCATAACCCCACAAATATTTCAGCTGATCCTCTTCTGTCATCATTTGGCCTTAGCTTCCCAACATCAGATCCCGAGGAAACATCAAAACCACCTAGTTCCATCCCAGATGATGCATCCGTGGTAAAAGAGACGCCTGCTCAGCTGTGGGAGTCAAGGTACATATTAACTCATGCTAGATAGAAACACTGTTGTGGATATAGTCAAGGTTGTAGTCATCATCTTCTTCCCCTGTGCTCTTTTGCAAAACACCAAAACCTTACTTCTCTAGATCCTTTTATCTAGTCATCATAGATTTTTTGGAGAACTGTCATTGTGGCCACTGTTCTTATGCCTTGTGGCAATGCTTTGTTTGAGTACATTTTTAGCACAGTGCATTCAGAAGCAGGAAATCTGGTTTGGCCATGAGAATTTGAACTCAATAGTTCTAGATAGTCCATTTTTTTTCCATTGATGACAGCCTTGCACTGAACAAGTAGGTCCAGCAGAAGCAAGTTGGTTTGACTGATAAGCATGTAGCAACAAACTTTTTCTTCACTTCTTGCATCTTTAGGACCATTTGGGAAGTGTACCACTGAAGCAATGTTTTTTCAGGGCGACCACTTCGAATTATTTAGTGCAACTTTACATTTCAGTCATCTGCTCCTTTTTTCCTTGGCAGTATTGACTCATCCCTCACAAGTGAAGAAAGGGAGCAAAAACGGAAACAAGCCCGCGTCAGAGCAACATTTGTGCAAGACCTGCTGCTCTCTACTCTATTTGGGGACTAATAAATCAAGATGAGCCTAAGCTATCGTTAGTTGGGTGCTTCCTGGTGCAGATTTGCAAATATTAGTGTCCCACCCCAAGTTGCTGAATGTAATATCCACGACAGATAGGCATGCTTCTGGAGTACTAGCCTTGGCTTCCTCCAGTAAGGTGCAGAGTTGATGTGGGCATGAGAGGTATCTCAAGCTATTGTAGCCGGTCTGTATCTTCAGTTCCATCACAATCCGCGATCAGCATACGATATCTATGTAGATTGTGGTTGTGTTTTTACCGCTTCTATGTTTAGAAGCATTGGTTTGTTTGTTGTACCAACATAATAATTATGTTATGCAACAGCAGAAGGCTACGTATTTGCCCACATTAAAGAAGAATCACTTCACCCTGCGAGATGTACGGGAGCAGCGTTCGAACTGTGATAACCTGAGAGTCTGGAGAGCTCCTTTTTGCTAACTGAGCCCTGCTCAGCCCTCGTTTGTCTCCGTTTTGATAATATTCCAAACCACGGCTGCTCAGACGAGGATTGGCATGTGCTAAGCGTTTGCGTGCTTGCTGAGCAAGTTTGCTGCTTCCGTCTACATGGCACGGCGGCTCATCAGTTCCCATCTGAAAACGCTGCAGGAACCTTACCACTTACGAGGCATTAGCAGCCTACAAGCGGTCGCATTGTCGGAATCATGTCTGTGACTGTCAGATACTGACATGCTTCCAACCCTCAGTGGCGGAGCGTCAACAAAAAATTAAGAGGGGCCATCTTTATGGGGGGCATAGCAGGGGCACAAGCCTTCTTTTGTGCACATATGCACACAGCCAACTGGAGCCATCTGATCTGGAGCGAGCGGCCGAGATTTGATCCTGCACCCCTCTCCTTTTCACTATCGGTTTTTGTGTTTTGGCCCCATTGCCATATGTGAAGACCCCCTTGGGCAGTGCCGCATGCCGTCCCGGTCCTCTCCTAACTCGTCGCCTCCCCGAGCTAGGGCTTGTCCCCCTGCGCCGCGTCGCCCCTCCGTCGGCGCCCTGTGTCGCGCCGCGCCGCCCCTGCACCTCCACCCTGCGCCGCGCCGCCCCTGCGCCACCCCCTGTGCCTCGCCGCCCCGCCACCGGCGCCCTGCGCCGCACCTCCCCTCCACCGACGCCCTGTGTCGCGCCTCCCCTGAGCCGGCCCCCTGCGCCGGCCCTTTGCGCTGCTCCTCCACCTCGTCGGCCTATGCATCCGAGTGTATTGTTGTGCTCATTTTGTGAAAGTTGTGATTTGAAGAAATTTCAAAGAATAATTTCAGTGTTTTTTTTTGTTATTTCTCATTTATATTCAATGTGTATGTATGTGAAATTAGGTGAATTCAGGTGAAATGAGGTGCTGATTGAATGAGGTGTTTTGGGTGGAGATGGACAATTGAGTGTTTGCATATACTGAATTTTGGATGAATGAAAGTAATAAGTTTTACATGAGAATAAATAAGAATTCTGGATGTACACTGCCATTTTTCACATTCAAGCACCCATTCTGGAGAATTATGGATTCTCGGTGTACACTGTGAATTCTGGATGAATGAAAGTAATAGTTCGCATTCAAGCAAATACGAAGAAATAAGAAGTCTGATTCTGGAGAATTCTGGATGAATGAAATAATAAGTTCACCATATGATTTTCACATTCAAGCATGCCTAAAAGGTGCTGCCATTTCTGTAATGGTAATTGATTTGTGCCCCTGTACTGGTAATTGATTTGTGTCCTGAAGCCCTGAAATTTGACAAATTGCATATCCATTGCATGTAACACTGGAATGATTTCAGAGTTTTCAGAGTTTGCAAATGGTGATTCTGGCCAAGTATGAAATTATCTTTGCACAGGAATGCATGATTTCAGAGTTTTTTTATAATAAAAATAATAATAACAATACCGTTTCTGCATCAAATAGCAAAAACCAGCCAGCTTATACCAGGGTCAGGAATAGGTGCAGTACCACTGTGAATCCATTTCTCAACTACAACATTTGTGAATCCCAGAACAGCAATTCAGATCACTTGTTGTATATATGCTGAAATCTGAATTGTTGTATATATGCTGTCTGACAGTTGACAGAAGTTGTCAATCCAAACAATTCAGATAACAATGTGAATCAAGAGAACATTTCAGATTTCAGATTTGTGAATCCACACAACAACTCAGATTTTAGATTTGTGACTCCATACAACATTTCAGAATGTACACAACAAACCGACTGAGATGTGAGAAGTTGTCAATCCAGACAACAATTCAGATTTGTATAAGAATTCAGATTCAGATTTGTATAAGACATTGAGACAACATTTATACAGAATTGAGACAACAACAACCATTTCATACTTCAGATTGCAGGAACACCAGATGACATTGAGACATTTCATCTATATTAGCCTTGACATTGAGAAAACTGATACTGTAGGCAAAGGAACAATATTAACTCATTACAACTCAACAATTTCCAGTCAATCTGATACTAAACATCAGCTACATCCATCGATTCTTCTCCCAAACTTGCCAATTAATATGGCTATGACGACAAATAAAAGCACCGCATACAACATTCTTCTCTATTAGCCTTGGCCTTCTCCAGTGCATCCAACGAATTCTTCTCCCAAGCCGCTTCCGAAGATTCTTCTCTTCTCTGTGCCGCGCCCCTCTCAGCCCCTGCTCCCGTGCTAGATGCAGGATGGGAGGTGGCAGAGGGGCGGGAACTGGGGTGCGGGACACAGGCCTAGCGCAGGGGGGACCGGCGAAGGGGAGGCGCGGCGTAGGGCACCGGCGATGGGGCGGCGAGGGGCAGGGGGAAGGTGCAGGAGGGCAACAGCGAACCGGCGCATGGTGGAGTGCAGGAGGGTGGCGGCGAACCGACGCAGGGTGGAGGTGCAGGAGGGCGGCGGCGAACCGGCACATGGGGCCGGCTCAGGGGAGGCGTGACGTAGGGCGCCGATGGAGGGGAGGTGCGGCGCGGCGCAGGAGGACGGCGGCGAACCCTAGCACGGGGAATGCACGAGTCGAGGTTGGAGGAGGTGAGCGCGGGGGCCGAAATGAGAGGGAGTTCGTTCGCGGGGGCGGGGGCGGTGTTGTTCACAAAAATGCGTTTGGTGGGAGGCGGGATCTGGCTCCCTCGATCTTGGCTGGGAATCTGGTTTTGGATGGCCTGGATGCACCATGTGCATATGTCCACAGATACTGGTATGTGCATTATGCCGCCATCTTTATGCCACTAGAAAAAAGATATGGTCATAAGAAGAGAGGATCACATTTCAAGTCAATTGATAGATTCTTGGGTTACTAGACACGGGGCGAAAATGATACGGGATTTTACCCAGTTGCATAGTTATAAAACCCAGATAGGTCATCGACTTGATCGAGGTCTTGGGTTACTAGCTCAGTGGTCGGACCAGATGGTCATCAGTCGGACCCTATATATATATAGACTTAATTTGAGCATCTGTACGGTTGAATGATTTAGTTTATGTGTGGGCCTATGATGTCGCTCATTGAAAGACTTAATTTGTTGTTCAGAATTCAGATTCTTTTATTATTGTTGTTTTTCGTGTATCATTGATTTTTTCCCTATTTTTGCGATATATATATATATATATATATATATAATATGTTTAAATATGCTCAAATTCCTCTCACACAGATACACTACATGTTTGGCTTAATACATGAATTGTCAACTTACACCTTATTATACATGTCTTAGATCTAACTATATATTACTCTGATTAGAAAATAGAACAGTAAAAATCTAACACTTACATCTTAACTAGAGAGTAGAGAGAAACAAAACAAGCAAGTACGAAAATGCATCGTATCTTACTGATGGAGGCAAAGCTGAGCAAAGAACAGAAAGAAGCGGCCGACCGGAGTGAGAGAGTGAGAAAGACGGAAATTATTTGTGTAGCCACTAATTTCACAACAGGATTCCTATTAAAACCTAACAGCACCTAAAGTATAAACATGCCCTTTAGATTTGCCTTTTAGATTTGTCTTGAAAAATTTCATTTCGAGGGGTTTCTTGTCTATCATCCTCATGAGCAAAACCCAGCTTGATCAAGCAAAGCCGATCGGGTTGGTCGGGTTTTTTCAAGTCAATTGCGTCTTCAATTTAATGTGTCCAATCCGGCAAAACCTCTAGGTCCAGGGTTTCCGATTCAACCGCTAGTACGGTCCGGATTTTATAACTATGCTCGGTTGTTAAGATCACCATTAACGAATCTCTCTTTTGGCAAAAACAAGTTGCCAGTTTACCCTTTTTGTTTTTTGGTGAAAACAAGGACAAACTTGTTTTTGTTATACGGCCATACAGGTTTCGTTTGTAGTGATCAAACAAGATTTTTTGACGGTTAGAAATCAAATCTAATATTAAAAAACCTTCTTTCCTAAAACTCGAGATTCGGACAGCCCTTTCAAATTTCTCACAGTAACTATGGACAGTAAATGGCAAACAAATGGTCAACACAAGGCAGTAGACTTCTGATGAATCCAGCAATGCCATTCCTAAGAGCAGATAAACCAATAGTCTTGCATTCAACAAGAAAGTGAAAAACCAACAAATTTCTCATATCTTTATATTGCAAACATGCATATGCAAGTCCACAACAGGTTACGCAAGCATATATGTCCAGTAAAATTAGGACAGATGCCAACAATCATCATTTAACTAACCTAGCAGTCTTATATCATCGCGATCATCCAGCTGAAAAAAATAAGCTGGAGGATATGTACCAATCTGCTGGCTGATAAAAAGATGCCAGAGGGAATAGCATAGCGACGCTGAAAAGCTTCCGATGAAAATAAGATATCACACAATATATCACAAGAACAAGTCACAAGAGCGCGTGGAGTCACCGCATGGCCACCAGAGCTCAGCCTGTCATGCAAGGTGCTGAACTCTACAGGCTGGCCTGGCGTCACCATCCGGAGTGTCATGCTCTCAACTTGATCCTTTCAGTAACCCATTCGAGCAGCCTTTTCAACCATGTCTACCGGATGATTATGCACAGCCTGCGGTCCTAAATGCTGAAGCACCATCGGAGCACTGGCCTGTGCTTGCTGAGGAAAGACAGCAACAACAGTAGAAGCATTGTTGGAAGGATTTCCATAAATATTGCTGTAGGTCTGGGCACTCCCTTGTACTGCGTATGATGCAACACCACGTTGACCAACCTTGCTTAGCTGAGGTGCAAATGAGCCATTGCCAAGCGATTGAAGTTGCTGTGGCTGCTGATGCTGGATGTTATGCTCTGCCAGTGGAACTGAAATTGCGCCGCTTTGCACATAAATAGGAGCAACTTCATGATGCTTCCGCTGGGATGATGAAATTGTAGAGTAAGAGGGCTGCACAACCATGCTTCTAGGGCGTGGCTCAGTGTTAGCACAAGCAGGTGGTTGAGATCCGTAGGGAGGATACAACAGTGTGACCTGAGGTGCACTTTGAGCCTGTGGAGAAGATGTTTGCAGTTGAACCATCTGTGCTGGAACTTGCTGAATACTGTTGTACTGCTGCTGTTGAACAACCTGTGGTTGTGGTTGCCTTGCTTGTGGTTGTGAGTGAACCTGCTGGCCACTATGATGTGGCCATTGCTGCTGAGGTTGAAGGTAGAACCCTGGTGCCTGACTAGTTATCTGAGGCACCTCAACTACAGTCTGTGGCTGAGGGTTCTGGGTATGTGGCTGCACAGATTGAGGTGCAGGTTGAAATGGTTGGGCCTGCCTGTGCTCAAGATGACTTTGGTTTTGCATACAGTACATTGTGGCTTGGTTCAAGTGCTGCTGCTCTTGTTGGGTGCTCAAAGATACTGGCACCAGTTGCTGTAGGAAAAGCCCATTGCAACTTTGGAATTGCATAGCAGGAGACTGAACAGCATTTACTTGATGCAGCGGCACAAGAGCAAGCTCGTGTTTTGCAACTGGCAAGCTGCCATCATTTTCGTTTGTCATAAGAATTGATGAAGCAGTATCTTCGCTCTTTTGTGCAGAGTCCTCGTGTACTATTTGAAGTTTGGTTAGTTCCTTCTGGGTTTCAGCAAGCTCTTGCTTATCCTGCAGAAGCTGTACAGATTTCTGAACCTGGCCACAGAAGTAGGTCGAGTTATGGGTGATGCTAAATGCTTTGGTTAGTTTTTAATAATACGATCACAAGAGTTAATGAGAACAGTAGTTAGACATTAGTTTCGGGGGGGGGGAAATGTTTTAAAAAATGCACACTAAATGTCAGCTATGAGATTTATCTTGACTGCCTGTCAATACTAAAATATAAAGGGGAAACAAGCTTTTTCTTGAAAATTCCCTGCCTTAAGGCCCATAACCGTCACAAAAGCAAGATAGCAAATTCCACAGCCCATAGACCAATAAAGTCGAGCAATCAAGTCAAGCCAAGTAAATGGTTGCAATGTCTGAGGCATTGTGAACCTTACCACATCTTAACTTCTTGTGTTACTATTAGATGTTTGTGTTTGTTTTATCTAGGACGACTTGTTGTTTTACTTAGCACCTGAACCCAATATCTCAATATCCCATGTACTTTATATTCATATATACTTACAATCTATAGAATAATTATTGGCCAAACACCTTAGGTGTCCAAATACAATATATAAGAGCAGTGTCCAAATACAATATATAAGTGCAACATCTTAATTTAGCTAATGAATGCATGACTGGCCGCTGGTGTACTGCTATTAGGGCACAAAAAATCAGCCCACAGTGATTTGGATACACAACTGTGCAGGAGCAGCGGCACCTACAACTAGAGGGAGTACCCTTATAACATAAGCTTAAAAACCCCAGGATATTATATGCCTGAGAAATCCCTACTTATAAATGAAGCTTATGTTTATAGAACTGTTCTAGTTTGCAGATATCAAATGTTTAAACTAAAAACATCCCATCACATTTCAATATACATGATTCAATTAGGAAAACACCTCATTTTTTCATTAGATGCACTTTATCCTGTTCAACCTCAAACTAACATCGTTTGTCTTTTACCATAATATGGAAAACTATTGTCCAAACATTAGCCCACCAGAAACAAGAAATAAAATCTATTTACAACAAGCTCATGGTGATAAATCTTTACCCAGTTAATGCATCATATTATTTTAGACAACAGACCTAGAAGAAAAACAGCCGAGGATTTGGTACTTGTTGTAGGGGCAGCCAACCGGCCCCAACGATCTGGCCAAGGCATCAAGAAGGCCGCCGAAGGCACCAAGCCCGGGGAGTACCTTGGCCTAGACAAGGAGTACCACGTATCCCCTCGCACAGGGCAGGAAGGGTACACGAAGGCCGCTGAAGGCACTAAGACAGGAGTGCACCTTGGCCTAGACGACCCCCCTTGCACAGGGTGAAGGGTGCACGATTGCCTGCCGAAGGCAGCCCCACCGGAAGGATATCGCATACCCTGGAGCAAAGGGGCCCCCGAGGGCCCCCACCCCAGACCACCTTGCAGGAGGCGAGGGGCTCCCGGGGGTCTTCGCCACGGGGCCGCCCCCGCATGGAGCGAAGGGAGTCAAGGCTACTCGTGGACCGAGAGTACAAGAGTGGTGGACCAAGCCCAAAGGGGTCTGCCATGCACCGAAGGCTACGCCTAGGGGGTGAAAGGACCCTGCAGCCCCTACAAGTATAGGATCTTTTTGAGGTACAATTGTAATCTCTTGTACCTTAGATGTAGCACTATAAATAAACCCTTTCCCCATGTAATAGAGGGAGGCTTTTTTAAAGACAATAAAGACATCTTTCTATATATTAGTATTTAGTAATGTTTCCCACCTTTGAGGATCTCCAAGGTTACCCCCTTCGCATCTACAGAGAACCCGGGGTCCCCCTTTCTCTACTGTTTAGTTTGTAGCTACGACAGTACTAAATGCTCAGTGACTGCTTATCCATGTCAATGTAAAACAAGACATACCTCTTTCGCATGCTTTTCAAGGCAATGAAAGTTAAGATTTGCTTCGTCGTGGTAATCCATCACATCACTTCGTAATTCTCCAATGGACCTTTCAAGCTTATAGCAATATAACTCTAATTGTGATAGCCTTCCACTGATGACCTCCAGTGAATGCACCAAGTTATCTGCTTGTTTCTTCATGCAGTTCTCTACAGCCTCTGTTATAATTTCTCTAGAATAATTTTCTTGTTCATGGATATTAACAAATGACCTGAGCAGTCGTTTGTCCTGAAAATCCTGCTTCATTGAAGAATGAAAAAAATAGTGAGGACCACAGGCAACGAGCATATAGCAATAGAGGTACAGGATAAGGTAAAAACAGAAAAGATTTGACAAATCTACAACCAATGTAAGCATCATTCAAGCTATACTTGCGTAGTTGCACAGCTGAGAAATACACACTTTCTGATTTGGACCTACTATATCTATATGTCATGACAAGGTGACCACAACAGGGGGTAACATAGATGACTACAAGGTTTCAGCTCAAGAGGATCTGTACAAGGAATTTCATGTTAATAGTGCAAGCAACACTGACAAGCAGCTTACTTTTGCGATGTGTTTTGAATCTAAATAACAAGACAAGTAAATTCTCTCTAACGATTTGACCAATTAAATAAAATGCTGACCATTTTCTCTAAAAAAAAATTGCAAGAGAAGTAAATGTAACAGTCACACGACACAAACGAGATGTGTTAGAATATCATTTTATTTAATAGTTTGATTACAAATATGGGGAGAACCTAACAAAAACTAGCACCAGCGCATCAGGCACCTGGGACAAATCTCCCAACTTTTGCTGCTAGCAGTTTGTGCCCTGGAACCATGAAACCCTAACCAGATCAAAATATCCGCAAATCCCAAGAGTCACCCAAAACTAACCTGAAATCTCCACATAAAACTGAAAACGGGTTGTTTCGTACATGGCCTTTGCTCAAATCGGTCAGAATAATAACAGAAACAGTATATACAACCTTGCACATCTAAAATCCTACACCTAGAAATGGTAGACGAACTCTCGAATCCACCATTACGCACGAACAACAAACGATAAGTTCCAATCGTTCCCCGCCGTTCGCACAAATCACAACGAGACAGCAAACTGCACCCCTGACGACCCACGGTTCCGACCAACCATGCAGGCAGAGAGATTTCACGCAGATCGAGGCGGGGACCTACCTCTCGGCGGATCGTCTGGTCGAAGGAGCACCGGGCGGGGTCGGGGGAGAGGCCGAAGGCGCCGGAGACGGAGGCGGCGGCGGGCCGTGCCGGGGACGCCATGCGAGAGGGCGGCGATCGGCGGCTGCTCTAGGGTTTCCTCCGGGTGGGCTGCGCTGCGAGGCTCGGAAGGGAACGGAAGGGACGAGGAAAGAGGGGGGAGGGGAGGGGAGGAGGCGTGGGTGGGGAGGAGTGGAAGCGAAGAAAAAGACAAGTAAAAGCTAAAGGAGGACTTAAAAAGCGGAGTAAAGCAAAGCGAGGGAGGCGGTGAGGGAGGCGAGTTCGTTCCAAGATGGAGCGCGGAATAAATATGGAGGAGTGGGGAAAGAGGAGGAGAAAAAAAAAACCTCTCGCGGTCGCGGAGGCGGCGTGCTTGGCTGCCTGCCTGCCCATCCGCCGGGTCAGATTCCCCTTCGGTTTTGGTTGGTTTTGACTGGTTTGGTTCGTGCGGCCGCGTGGGTTTCACGGTTTCGTGATCCGCGCCGGGTCAAATGGCGCGGGCCGCCTGATTTCATTGCACCGCGAGTGAGGCGTGGGCGTGGGGCGTGGGCGGACGCGGCTCGCCCGCCTTCACTATTCGCCGGCGTTTCCATGGCGGGGATGGCACACGGATACGGGTGACATCATGGCAGGTTTTCGCGGATCAGCTAGTATGAAAAGTTGACGTGGATATGAATGCTTGCGACGGGTTAAACGTTAACGCGAGTCCATCCTTGTGCATCCTACGATGTAGACCAGCTGATTGGCACATCCATAAACTTCACCTACCATGCATGAGGATTGGTGGGTGAAGTTTGGTCTTTTCATCTCATAGCTACGCAGTGAATCTACTTTTGCACGGACTTTTTTTTTATGAGACCTAATTGTATATATTAAGGCATATATATAATGATATAGACAATTATTATCTATAGTATCTCTTTATGTCATCTATAGATAATGCTAAAAACAATTTCTACAATAGATTGTCTTTTTACATATCTATATAGACAGCTCCTCAATGTATAATGTATCTTGTTTTTCGTGTTATAGTCGACTACTACATGAGAGATGATCCAATTCTCTGTGCTCTCTCTTTTTCCTCCACATCATTTCATGTCCTACGTGTTAAGACTTACAGGCAGTTGACATCACACTATTGTACATACTCTTAGTACACAGCATAAGAAACATATACGAATTCAAATCGAACAGACTTAAGAAATCCAATTAGGCAACTTGGAGTAAATCAAAATGAACAGACTTAAGAAATCCAATTAGGCAACTTGGAGTTAAAAGAAAGCCCAATTGACAAGTAAAATCCATCTTGTTGTCTATCCAATTTCAGGTCGTGTACTCGTGCTCATTGTTGGATTAAGATACTGCACCTTCATCTAAGATTTGTTTTGCCTTTTTAGTCTTAAACGTTGATTTCCAGGTGGAAAGTTGCATCTAGAAGCACCACCACAAAAATGTTGAAGTTGCATTCTAGGCTTCTGGTGGACACCCAGACAGGTGCGTGAGACATGATTCGAATGGGACGCCACGGTGGCCTTGTGGATAGATAGACATGAGGAAAGGAGGAATCTAGGAACGAGATGTCACGCTGGCTTGGATTCTGAGAATTACAAAAACGGGGTTGGTGAATGGTGACGGGTCACCGTTCATCTCTGCCACATGAAATCCGCTGGCATTTTTTTTGGAGGGCCTTAAAAATTTTGGTGGCCGTTCTTGAGGGGACACGAAAACGAAATTTAGTGGCTGGCAATGGCCCGTTGATCCCTTCCGTCCACAGTATCGCATCCCGTCACCGTCCATCGGGTTACATGTGCCTGACAGATTTGACAGGATCGAAACCCAACTTTGTGGTAAGAAACATGCCTAGTCATGTGGGTTCTGCAGTGGCTTCCACAGGGGCGGAACTATAACGAAAATGATCAGAGTTCACTATTTCACTATACATATAACAACATATAGAATTTTGAAGTAACAATGTACTAAATAGTAATTTATGCGGCAAACATTGGCAAAATGCATCATCTGACTAAAGGATGGACTGAACCGGGGTGCACAACTTTTAAATCAAAAGATGCACACGTAGTATATATGGACTAATCTCTACTGAATTTTTTTTTGACCCGGTGTCCTGTGACACCGGGTCCTCTAATGTAGTTCCGCCCATGGCTTCCCAGGTTTGAGGATAGGCTCTGGACGACGGTGATGCCCGCTTGCTCCTGTCGAGTGAAGTGAGTGGGATGAAACTGCGTGTAGGTTATTGGAAGGTTTATATTGGACGATTACATACAATATACCAACAATAAATATACCATAAGTTTGAAAAATTATGTGGTGCTAAAGAACAACCACCTTCAAATATATGATAAAAGATATAGATGCGTGTAAAGAAAAAAAGTTAGGGAAGTAAGTTAGATCTGTGTGGAGGTTTGCACATGATCCTTCCAGAGGGAACTTGTCTTGAGAACCTCCCTTAAAGTAGATATAATTTCAAATGAGGTTGCTTTTATAACACCATCATCCTTGTTGTAGGGCATTTCTTGCAAAGGACAAGTTGAATGATCTGATATTGCACGCTATCTCTCAACGTAGGTCAAGTTAAATAGCAACAATAAATATACCAACCACATCATAAGGTTGTAGGTTATAGGAAGGTTTATATTAGACGATTACAAGTTAAATGTGGCATTCATAAAATTCTAGCACATATGTCAAAACTATAGGAAATATAATGGAATAAAGCCACACATATCAGTTGCCTCTGCATTTTCCTCACCAACTATTGAAAATTTAAATTGTCTAATGAAATTGACATTTACAGACAGCTGCACCGATCACTTTGGGGACATTGAAAGACACACTAAGAAATAAAAATTGACCAAGGAAAGGCCCCATGTTTTGATAGTTATACTTTAGTCAATAAATAGCAAGAGGTAAAAAAAAATACATAAACCACACATTCAAAACTCTTATCCAACCTGCTAAAAACAAGAGGGCAAGGGGAAAAACATACTACTCCCTCTAAAAGGAATTCGCCCCAGAATGAATGCAGTCAAATCGTACCAATTTCAACTAAAGATATTATCTAAATATAAAGTTTGGATATATGAAAATGATATGAGTAAATTTGTCATGGAAAATACTTTCATGACATTACACTCTTATAAAAAAAAAATTAAAAAAATGATGATAAAGTTTAGTGGTGAAAGTAGCATCTTGCTGACTCGTAAAAGTAAAAAAAAATGGCTTCTTTTATGACCGAAGGGAGTACAAAGAAGCAAACAAAAACAAACTGCAAATTATGTATAAAAAAAAACGCAAGGAAAATAAAGAGAACTACAAAGAAGCAACCAAAACAAAACTGCAAAAAATGAACAAGGAAAAGATAGTGCCATGTGCTGGCTAAAAAGGTGCCTGATCATTTAATATAAAATAATTAGTTAATTGCATGTTTTTGAAAACAAAATATCACATCAAAATAGTATATATTCTAATAAATTATACTTGTCTTATTATAATAAATTATACTTGTCTTTACTAGAATTAGGCCGGTAAATGAGCACGAACCAAACCATAAGAAAAAATACTAATGATCAAGGAAATAATAATAATAACAAGTTTGGAGACCACACATTTTAGTGAAATAAAAGCTAAGTTCAGATCAATAAAGGAGAGAAGTGAATCCTAAAGAAACAAATCATTTTTTGCTAAAATGTGACCACAAACTTCATGAAAATTTAAATGTATCAAGGGATACTTATTAAAGTGGCACAATAAGTTTTTCTCCGCTCAACAAATGACAACTGTGCGGCATAAACCACAATTCAACACATCTTGCTCAGCTAAATGGAAATCATCATCAATACACCATTGGATTATACAAATACAAATATCAAAAAACTACAATTGTATTTGATGCCATGTGTGATTGGTAGGCGGGGAACTGGCTCTAAAACCAGACGACAAGTGAGATGGGAATAACAATCATTCAAGCATTGAATATTAGTAGTGTCATCCATGCCAGTACATGAGAAGGAATTGATGTCCTCGTAAAGCGTATCCAACAGAAAGATGGCCTGAGTCACCATGTTGTCTACACGGTTCACACCGAACTTCACCTTTGCCCTGCTGTAGCTATGCCTCAGGCTGAACTGGGCCTTCTCCAAGTCTGATTCCTACCACAATGAAACACGCAAAATCAAAGTAAGCTATCCGACAATTAAACAAGCAAATTGTCATGACTCACGTGCATAACCATAAAACTATGAACCACATTAATTAGAATGTATAATGCAAACATGTGTGGTGGGCAATCGAGAATCACATCACCTTGAGTTCACTGATGAACTGGTCGAAGTGGAGGTGGACGCCATGGAGCACCTCCTGGACAAACTCGTTGCTCTGGCATGGGATTCTTGTGGCCTCATAGACGTGGGAGACGAGCTTGGGCTTGACGACGCCGAAGTTGTACTTCCCCATCCCGTTTCCCACCTCGCATGGCCTGCTCCGCATGTCGTGTGCCTTTGCCTCGCCCTATGCCATGCGAGTGCCTCCTCCTCCGGCATCCTGCCCCATGTGGCTACCTCCTTCTCCCAATCGTGCCTTGGATGTCGGATCCACGTTATCATGGATGGGGACAACGGGGTGGAGAAGGGGGAGGTGGCGTCATGGGGGAAGGGAAAGGTCGCGTAAGAGGAGGAAAAGGCATCGACGCGGGGGAAGAGGAAGCATGATAGGAGAGGGGGAGGCGGCGGTGCAGAGAGGAGAGCACATGGTGGCAGGGCAGGGGAAGAGGGAAGGCGTTGTCGTAGGGGAAGACGAAGCGTGTGGTGGGAGAGGGGGAAGCAGTGTCACGGGCAAGGGGAGGCAGGCGGTGCGGTGATGGCGGCGGAGTAGGGGAAGAGGGAGCGACGGCGTTGGGAAGAGGAGTGGCGGTGGGGAGGGAGGGGGAAGTGGGGGCGGTTCGGGCGACAAGGAGGAGGCTGGAAAGCGGGGCGCGGGCACAGGCGAGGAGGCGGGAGGCGGGGCAAAGAGAGAGGGGCGCGACACGAGGATGAGGGCGAGAACGATGCGGGAGCCTGAGGCGTCTAGGGCTGTCGTGTCGTCAACGCCCTGCGTCGCGATCCGCTCGATCGGACGGCTTAGACGCACATGAGACAGAGCTGCGTGCTGGGAGTCGGGAACACACGCGTCGCCGCACGACTGGGAGTAAATCGCCGAGAAACGCAAGGAGGGCTCGATTTCTAGGTGCAATAAGGAGAGTGATATATACACGTAGGTGTTGTGATAGACTGGCAGTACGTAATCCTCAAATGGTATTCAGTGTTTTTTTTTGTGTAGAAACAGAGGTAGGGGCGTAGCTTAGGCTAGGCCAAAATAGTCATGACCCTTTTCAAATTAAAATAACACTATAAAATATTCTCTTGTTGCTACTTATACACTAATCAATCAGCAATTTAGCAAATGTTCAATATGATTTAGAGTAGAATTAGCTAGATTGGCCATCTCTAAGTTTTGGTTCATGGTCTGTCGCTGAACAGAGGGCTCACACCCCGGTTCCATTTTATTAACGAAACGACGTCGCAGTTCACAGCATCCAAACCATCATTCGACTCCAAACTATTACAAACTCAATTATTTAAACCAGTGGTATTCGGTGCTTTAGGTCACTTACAATGAGTTTACATCAGCTGTCTATAATCTCTGTGACTCTTTCACGTATGATTTAAGTTGAAGTGGATAAAAGAGAATAAAGAGAGAAATATGCTGTCTACAATCCTGTAACCGACTATATTATCAGAATCAAAGAGTCTATCCAACCACATTTATTAGGTCCGTGAAAACATTAAAAGATTATATGATCTATAAAGACAAGTAAAAAGACAACCCATTGTATAAACTGACTTTAGCGTTGTCTACATATGATATAGAGAGTTATTATAAGCAGCAGTTATTTGTACCATTCTACATGCGCTCAAGCAGGTGGGTTAGCTTTCATCCATAATCTCTTCGAATAGAAGATTCAGAGAAAAGAAAATGGGTCTTAAGTGTACTCGTGAATCATATTTATTCGGTTTCAACAGATGTGAAGTTAGCGTGGACCATATTTAATAGGCCTGCATCGTTATGCTTTCACGCGTACGACCCGTACCCGTGTGAAAATAGGTCAACTCCGTGTGTTAACCCACGATGTCCATGCATAATCAAGCATTACTACTTTGTTGACGAGAGCTCTTGACGTTGTCATTGAGACTCGGCCGGGTGAATTGCACTAGCAACTTCCAGATGCATTTCCCCACGCGTTAATGCATATAATTAAATTAATAATGTTCAGCGTCTCAATATCACAATTTAGGTTCGCCTCTTCTACTTTGTCATCACGTCAAGACGAACAAACGCGTAACACGTCAGGATGAGCAAAATCCTCGTTGCATCTGAGCCATTTGGGCCTGGATGGCCCAATGGGGCAAACCGGGCCGGGCTGTGCTAGCCAGTCTGATTCCACGGCACATACCAACACGCCGGGCATTGGTGTGGCCGTACACTAGTACAGTGGCTGGCGCGCCGCGGCCCGCGGGGATCGACGCCACTGTTGCGCCGACGCGATGCCGATCTGCCCGCCGTCGTCGGACTCCTCGTCCTCGGGCTCGGGGAGCCGCGCGTGGATCTTCCACGGGCTGGCCCTCGGCGCCGCGGCCGCGGGGGCCTACCTCTACCGGCGGCCGGGCGGTGGGCATCATACCCGCGCGCTTCGCCTCCTCCCGCTTCGAGGGCAAGCCGCTCGCCACCATCCTCGGCAAGCCCACGATCCAGGTCCGTCGTACCTGCGCCCCGAATGCGTATCCCGTGCAGCTGCTTCGCGTACTAACACCGGATCTGAGAGAGCGAGTGGAAGCTTACGTCTGAAACTTCAGATGGGAAATAGTAATGGCATGTTGCGTTGGAATTGTGAGACGACGTCGAATTATGCGTGCTCATAGTTCTGGACTAGGGTTGTGACGTCTTGTTGGTGTCGATTCCTGTCTAGAGTGTAATTTAAATTGTAATACGAGTTTTGGACACACTAATGCACATCTTGTTTAGTCATGTGAGATATGGTTGTTGCGTGGCTATTAAGTTAACCAAAACCATGAGTTTATGGTTGCTTATTCTGCTGTTCAGAACTATGAGTTCTCCGAAGAATCCATTCTGGTTTGTTCAGAGAATTTTCTTAAGTGGGTGGCCTTTTATCTGGATGTACTTGACTTTAGATGGTTGTGAATCTACTGACCATCAATATCTGTTTGAGCATTGAGGTTATTTGTAGCAGATCAATGAAGCTTGAATTGAGAGAGTGTGGGACTCCAAATTAGCTTTTATCGTACCCATGGGTCTATAACGAAATGTTAGCTAGAGGGCAATATTAATCAATGCTAAAATTTGACACTTGGTTAGTTGAGAATCAATATAATTTCCTAAATTACCTTACACTTGTTTTACACCATACTTAACTAGATCGTCCTGAGACTCACCACTAGCTTCTTGGGTCTTTAGAAAACTTCATTCTGTATTTATTCTGTCTTTTTTGTGATCTTATCAACAATTTTACTTTTACAGAGAACATGGGAAAGAGTTATGCTAGCTTCTTCTTTGGACCATGTTGGTAAGTGCAAGCCTGCTGTTTTTTTATTTTACCTTTTCTAATAATTTTTGTGAAGTATTGTTCTTGGTTTGTTATCTTAAGATTTGTTTACTTGATTGGCTTCACACTTGTCAAGTTATTATACTCACTTTTATGTGATATTTTTGGAGATGCTTTAAATCTGCGGTTACATGCTTGTAGTTTTAACATTGTTGGTATTTCTCTTGTTTCACCCCTTAGTTGTGGCAACGGATGATGAAAGAATTGCTGAGTGTTGTAGAGGATTTGGAGCTGATGTTATAATGACATCAGTATCATGCCAAAATGGTAATGCTTTCATTGTTTTGTAATTGTGTTGTACTTTCATGATTACTTGGTAAACCTCTGTATGTTCTTATTGGCATCTGCTTCAAAATTTAGGATCTGAGCGTTGCTGTGAGGCACTTCAAAAGCTTGAGAAACATTATGACATTGTTGTCAATATTCAAGGAGATGAACCGCTTATTGAACCAGAGATAATAGATGGTGTAGTTATGGCACTGCAGGTGGTTACTTATGCAACTCTTATCTCGTTATTTCTTGGGTTTCTACTTTCTACTAACAAAATGGTTTTAGCTAAAGTAATTGAGAAGTAATCTTCTAAGTGGATTTTGATAATCTGAAAATTCGACCTTTCTCGTACTAATTATGTTGGACTATTGGAGATTCCGCTTTGCCTTGACCTTGTACTTCTCTTTGTCTTTTTTTTTTCAATCTCTTTTTAACCAACCTCTTTTCTTTGCATTTACCATGTGCTTCAATTTGGCTTCCAGCGAGCTCCTGATGCAGTCTTCAGCACAGCTGTTACTGCACTAAAACCTGAAGATGCATTCGACACAAATCGAGTGAAATGTGTTGTAGACAACCAGGGTTATGCAATATATTTCTCAAGGGGGCTGGTCCCATTTAATAAGTGAGATACTGGCATTTGCTTTAGCTCTTCCATTGACCACATTTTCACGTACAATTTTGAACATTTCAGATCAGGGAAAGTCAGTCCTCAGTTTCCATATCTTCTTCATCTGGGAATCGCGGTATGTCATCCAACTATTACTTCTGATCATTGCTCAAGTTTGCTTATTCTTCTTTTTGTAAATACACCTTCGGACTGAAGTGCCCCACACTTAATACTGGTTCCTTCTTTCATATAGGGCTTTGATTCGAAGTTTTTGAGGATCTATCCACAGCTTCCGCCAACCCCGTTACAATTAGAAGAGGACCTGGAGCAACTTAAAGTTCTTGAAAATGGCTACAGGATGAAGGTAATTTGGCATGTAGGCATGTAGCTTTAGGATATGTACAGAAAGAAAGTTGCCGTCCATTATTGCTCCTCTGCACATTTACTGGTTTGTATACTGTTGCAAATGCCTGCTTTGAAACTACTACCTGCCACTTAGAAAGCATGCCACAACGTCGACTGCCCATGTTCAGTTGAATGGTTCACATGATGAACTTGTATGACTTAATGGCAGTTTACTAAATAGTTGTATACCGACATTTGTTCAATATGTGTTCAATAGCATATATCTTTTCTATGGTGTATACACTGTTACATTCTGTAGCAGTGTAGCTTATGCCTAATACTGCTTAATTGACTTTCATTTTCATTCCTTCATTGCAGGTAATCAAAGTAGACCATGATGCCCATGGTGTGGATGCACCTGAAGATGTTGAGAAAATAGAAGCATTGATGCGTTCAAGGAACATTCAGTAGTAAATGTGATGAAAAGGCTCAGTTTTGCACGTTATGTTGGTACTTGTTTAGTTGGAGTTATGGTATTCTGAGGGATTACGTGAGTATAGTTCGCGTTTGTAAATCAGGACCTGTTGCCTGAATTATCGTTTGGTTGTTGTTGGATCCGGATTTCATAATCCAGAATCCTATGTGAAAACACCGTACTACTCTCGAATCAGTAGATAATGCTCACAGAATACATCACTGAATCAATTCATACATAATGTAGATCGAACCATTCATAATATTACAAACATTAGAGTTAATTAGATCGCATTAGGTTAAGTTTTATAGTAAAGCCGAACATGCCAAATGAGTACATTACATAAATTGCGGAAGCAAAAGGGGTAGAGTATATCTCGTCACAGGCAAGCGACTGGAGAAACCTATGTATGACCGATATTATCTGAAGACTTGGGCAATATTGATGTACACAATCACCAACGGAGTCGGCCAGACTAGGATGAGACTAGAACAACCAGAGTCTAAACTACTCTTTATCGTCTCCTTGACCTTCAACATTTGGATCATCGTAGTATGCATAATGACCTTGCTCCATGGGCTCTGAAGTGTTTTTAGGAAAAGCGAGAGTGAGCACAAACAATCGTGCTCACGAGCCAACACACAAATGCAATATTTATACATATAAGGCTTTATCAAGGATGACTCGGGTTCTTTTGTTTACTAAAACAACATTTTAAATTATCATAGATAGAAACTCCTATTACTTAGTATTTTAACCAAATCATAATTTATTAAAGAGAAATAATTGTGCAATATTTATAACGACGAAGGTTACCTCCACCTTATGCTTATTTTTGTGGTGGTTACATCCACCTATTAACATCACTAGAGTACTTCCACCCAGGAAAATCCAATTTCAGGGTTACATCCGCTCGACAAGTTTTCATCCCACTCACAAAGTTTTTATAAATAGAACTAACTCATGTAAGTTCCCATGCTCGCCCTTGACCGTGGACACGACCGTTCGAACAGTTTATACTCTGCAGAGGTTGTACACTTTGCACACAAGAGATAATCATCCTGATATGTACACATATTTTCTTGGACATGTGAATCAAGAGGAGATTACCACAAGACCTTTACAATGCATCCCTTAGTGTAAATTGCACCCGCTAAGGTTTCATCTCAGAGTGGTTACGCTCACACACCTACGTCAACCATGCCCCCAAACCCCCTCTTGCGCCACACGACGGCTTACGCCAACATCTCAGTAACATCCCAATTTTCGTGTCTTTTTTAAAAAAATCAAAATAAAAATAACTATTTAGTTTTGTTGAATTTCTAAAGCTTAACTTGAGATTTTGAAAATTAAAAATAATTTAAAAATAACTAATTCAAACTTCAACCAATTCAAAATTTGGTTTTATTGTGAGTTTGCTGGAGTCTCTGGTGTTTAAAGTCACCTTTCTCTGTTCATTCCGTTTTCTCCTTGGCCCATCTCTTTTTCTCTCCCCATGCGTCGACCAGTCTTTCGACCACCCTCTCGGTTGCACCACCCTTTCGGTTTCAACCACCCTCTCGGTTGAATCACCTCTTCGGTTTTGACCACCCTCTCGGCTTCGACCAGCCGCTTGGTTTCGATCGGCCCCACCTGTCAGCCTCCTCTTCACCTGGTCACAGTCACAGCGGTCGCAAAAGTCCCCCCCTCCCGCGCATTAAATGCCGTCAGCGCATTAAATGCCATCACGTCCACTGCAAAGTCGTCACCTCCGACGCGATTCTCTCCATCGTCTTCCTCGGCAGCAGCGCATTTAATTGCTCGTCCTTCGCCACACCAATCCCCTCTGTTCTTTCTCCTTCCCCACCTGCTCCCGTCTCGTCCTCGCCTAGGCGCCCATTGTAAGATCGAGGAGGCCGACTAGAGAGGGGTGAATAGGCATTTCTAAAACTTCTATGCTCTAAAACCGATTTCTAATGCAGAAGCTAATACAAATACGGTTTTGCACAAATAAGGCCTAAATCCACTAGGCTCAACTAAGTGCACCAACAATACAAGTCAATTGAAGAATATTGCAATTAAGCAAGGACTTGTAAGCTATTCAATTCTAGCAATGTAAATAGCACAAAGCATGACAAGCATTCATACACAATGAATAAGCAATTTAATACAAGAAATATAAATTGCACAATTTAAAGTAATAGAATGCAAACCACAATGACACGGCGATGTTTTACCGTGGTGTTCGTAGACTTGCCGGTCTCCCCTAGTCCACGTTGAGGGAAACCCAAACCAATTGGGCCGGCTCCACGAATTAAGCCTTCCTCCGAGGTATCAACACCTCACTCCACTAGGGTTGCTCTTACTCCACTCCGGAGATGGCGAGCACCAAGCCACTCACAAACCGCTCGGGTCTTCTCACAAGCCTTCTTTGAGAAGATCACCGACGCACGGCGCCTCTATGCCGTCTAGGTGTCTGCAAACACCAAGAGTAATAAGCCAAGCCCCTTGCTTGACTCTCACTAAGTGCAACACATGCACAATTAGATGCTCAATCCAATTCTAGTTGCAACACATGCAACTAGACCCTCTCCTTTTGCTCACAAGGTGCAACACATGCACAATTGAGAGAAAAAACTCACACTAGCTCAAGAGAATGAAATGGGATGCCAAGAGTTGCCCCCCAACCGGCCAAGGTGAGTATTTATAGCCCACACACAAAAACTAGCCGTTGGAAGAGAATCTGTCGAAATTCGTGGAAATCGGTCGGTCCACCAGCAGCAGGCGGTCGGTCAGAGACTCTGATGTAACGGCTATAAAATAGCCGTTAGAGACAATTCGGTCGATCCGCCCTCACAGGGTCCGGTCTGACCGGACCCCCGGTCACTCCGGGCCTTCTGGGAGGTAAAAAACCGAAAAACATGCTCTATGGAAAAAGCTGACCGGCCTTACAAGCGCGGTCAGTCCGCAGGTAAATGGGCGGTCAGTCCGGGCTTTCAACTGCGGTCAGTCCGCACCTGAATTTCAGCACAGGCGACATTCGGAAAAACGATCATAACTTTTGACTCCGATGTCGGAATTGAGTGATCTTGGACTCTATTGAAAGCTTATTCAGAGGGCTACACAACCCACCTATTTGATTTGATCTTAAACACATTTTATCAAATCAAAAAGCACAACTCAAAAGAGCCACTATCATAGTCTAAGTCCAAATAATTAGCAACAAGCAATCTTAGACCATGTCAAGGGAAAATACATGAATCCCAACAATTTACAAAACATATTTGCAAACTTAGATCATACTACAAGGAGTAGGTACATGGACTTCAACAATTTGCAAAACACATTTGCAAAGTATATTCACATGCTACAAGGATTAGACGCATGAGCCTCAACTATTTGCAAAACACATTTGCAAATAATAGCATCATGCCACGGTGAGCTAAAGCAAGCAAGATTGAGCTATCAACACATGATGAGACTCAAGCTACTAGACAAGACCCCTCTTAATAGTACGACAACCTATACTAGCAATCCGGTCTTCCAACCAAACACCAAGACCGGTAAAAGACTAGGAACACATCCTTAGCCCTAGCTAGTCATACCTTTACATTGAGCATCTTCTTGAAGCTTGATGACGCATATCTTCACTTCAAGTCCGGGTCCTTGACTCGATGATCATCAACATATGATGATTTCCTTTACTTCGGGATCTTGGCTTGATGCTCATCAACACATGATGACATCCTTCATCCCGAGTCTTCATATGCATCAACACATGATGCATTCTTCACTTGATGTCCATCAACACATGATGGGTCTTCTTTTAACTTGATGATCAAGTCATGATCATCTCCTCTTCTTGAACATCATCAACACATGTAACTTCCTTTTCTTGAACCTTGGCTTGATGAACTCATGATGCCATCCAAAGTCTTCATCGTCATGGAACATAACCTATTTATCCAACTCATGGAAAATGTTAGTCCCACAATGTGATTGTCATTAATTACCATAACATACCATTAACTCATAATGGTTGGGACAAGACACCACAATCTTTCCCTCTTTGGTAATTGATGATAATCACTTCAATTGCAAGTAATTGAATAGAGATAAACATGAGTATATATCAACTACACAAGTTATATTTATATACTTACGTATAAGTATTTATGAACTACAAAAGTTATATATACTAAGAGTATATACGAACTACACAAGTTGTATATACTAAATATGAATATATTAACTACACAAGTCAAATATATTCAAGGATAGATGAGCATATATGAACTACACAAGTCTCATATGCTCTCATATACTCATATGAATATATTAACTACACAAGTTATATATACTCAAAGATATGTTTCAAAGTAGAGATCTCAAATATGTGAAAAGGGAATATAGATCAATACTAATGAAACCACAAAATATAGAGTGAACTCCCCCTAAATGTGTGTATGCACAAATATGTGTTAAGAACATATGCACATATTCAAGTTAGATTTTTGGTGGAGTTCATCCTATATTTTGGATCCGAGGAATGCAATAATATATATAAATATGAAGTAGAATGCATACCTTTTGTGTTTTTCACCTTTATATCCAAATGAGACTAAACAATAGATAATCAATAGAAGTGTTAGTCTCACAAATAGATTTGTCATTATGAATGCATACCTGTTTGGATTTTTTCTTTTATATCCAAGCTGAGACTAATCATGGTATAACAATAAGAGTGTTAGTCTCATAAATAGATTTGTCATTAATCACCAAAATACTCCATTAACACATAATGACGGGTCTAGATCCTTCACCCATGCCGTCAAGCTTCCTCCCCCTCAGCTGCTATAAATAGGAGCCCCAGAGCCTCTCGCCTTCCTCTTCATTTTCCTCATTTCTCCCTCTCTCTCTCTCTCTCTCGCGCCTTCGTTTGCTAGGATTTCGAGCTCCAAGTACTCTAGCCAAAGTTTGCGCCGCTGTTGTGGTTCCTCCGCCGCCAACACCTCCACCCTGGCATCACCTCGCTGTGCTCTTCACAGTGCACACCTCCTCGCCGCCGAAGAGTTCACCGAGCGCCTGCGCCGCCTTCGACCCCCGTCCGCCGTCCGCCGACCCCGCCCCTCCGGCCTCTCTCTCGGCCCTGGTAAGTTTTTCCGTGCTCTGTTCTCCCTCTTGTTCTTTGGACCTCCCTCTCAGTTTGGACCTCCCTCTCAGTTTAGACTATCCTTCCTACGATCATGTTGTGTAGTCGTATCTTTCTTATATCGTACCTATGATCACGTTGTGTAGTCGTATCCTTCCTACGACCATGTTGTGTAGTCAAATCTTTCTTGTATTGTTTCTATGACCATATTGTGTAGTCGTATCCTTTCTATGACCACGTTGAGTAGTCGTATCCTTCTTTGGACCTGGCAGTCGAAGCCCTCTTTCGACCAGGTAGTCCTTCCGACCATATGTTTTCAAAACTCCCGAGAGCTCATTCGAGCTCCGACTCGAGTAGTTCGAACTTCTATCTTCTTCTAAAGTCTGTACCTTTCTGCTGGTTCTAGTTTGGTAATTTTCGGAGTTCATTTGGATTTTATTTGGACTTTATTTGATTGGTTGCGTTCTCACGTGTAGATTTTGACAACTCCGGGAAACCCGAGTACTTCGAAGAAGTAGACCCTCAGGCTTTTGAGCAAGGCAAGTTACACCTTTGATCATACTGAATCCCAATATTTCAAATTAGTTAAATTCTATTTTAAATTATTATTGCATGCATATTTGAATTCAAGTAATTTAAATCCCTGTTTTAACTTTATAGTTATTTATATTTCCATTGTACATCCAATTTGGACATTGAGTTAACCACACTTGATACCTTAGTTAAAAGCTAATTGGCATATTAGTATGAACTAGATCTTGTTGTAAAAACTCTATGCTTAGTTGAGGCTTAGCTCAAAAATATTTACTTTGGGGAATTTAGTCATAAATTCAACTATAGTTTAAATTGATGCTATGGTATTGTCCTTATCATAGAAGTTTATAAAATATTTTGACTTGTTAAGTAAAATAAAATTGGTTTGGGCTTGGACGAAATGGATGTTTGGATGGATGCATGTTCATGCACGGGATCAATTCATTTATATGATCGAGGCCCAGGGTTCATTTGGAAGTCGTCTAAGTCAATTAAGGACCGGTCTTCAAGCATATTTTGCTACACCCTACCGTACGACCACATGTCCTGAATGGGTAGGACCTGGCTAATTAATTTGTAACGTTTCATCATGGTCATACCATCCGGTTGTGTGGGTGTCTTCTATGACCTATTTTTATGTATTCCCACCTGACGCAAGAGGGGTCTTGAACCCTGTGGGTTTATATCCAAAAGGGGCGAAACCTTAGCAAGGTAAGACTACGGTGGGATGACGTATTGTAAAGGCCTTGTCACGTGCTCTAGATTGCTCACCTAAGATAGTGAGCGGTGGTATCGACGGATGTCAAACAAACTAGAAAAGTGATGTCGTGTGGGTAAAGCTGTACACCTCTACAGAGTGTAAAACAATTCAAATAGCCATGTCCACGGTCATGGACATGCTAGCAAAGCCACTCCAAGTTAGATATTTAGTTTTGTTTTCAAAAGACTTTATTAAATAGTTTTGGATCTCTATCCAAATGGGAATTGAGCAGATAGCCTTGTGATAAAGAGGGTATTCTTCACCATTTATTGATAAATATTATCTGACTATAAAACTTGAGATTTAGAAAATAAATTTTAGTTATAGAATAAACTACTTTACAAACATAGTATGAATATTTAAATGAAAAAAGGTTGCTTTATGCAAATTGAGCCATATATGCCTCCTCTTTGTAAATCCTTGCATGCATTATAATCTGTTATTTACGGGTGTGACTTGCGAGTATGGTTGTTTGTGCTCACTCTTGCTTAATTCGAATATTGAGCAGGAGAGGAATGCTATGAGGAGAATAAGACCTTGGACGATTAGGCTACGCCTCCAAACGATTGCCTGTGGCAAATTGTGTGGTCTACCTTACTTCTTTTGCTTTTGCTATAATTTGCTTTTTGATTGTACGCCCCTTTTGTAGCAACTCTAATTATTTTAATGAATGACGTTGTATGATTATGTTGTCTAATTTTGATTGACTGTGTACACTACCTGTTCCTGGACTAGTGTATAAAACACAGAGAACGGGGAGGGCAAGCTCGGGCTTCTCTTCGGATTTGAGCTCGATGAGGGAGAGAGGCAAAACGGGGAGGGCAAGGGGATGGCCAGGGGTCCTTATAGCCGCAAGAGGGAGGAAGGCGTCGTTGAGGAGGCTCGGTGGCGGCGCAAGGTTCAAGGGCGGCACGGCCAGCGGAGAACCAGGCGAGGGCGCGCGGGCGGTGGAGGAGCAACGGGAAAGAGGGGAATGGACAGGGGATGGGACGGGGAGAGGGCACGGTCACTGGGGTAAAGCTCTGACGCGTGTTGACGCAGAAAGCACAGTGTGCCGGCGGGAGTGGCGCCTTGGAAACGGGGGGACGGGACGGTGAGGCGCAGAGTGCGTCGGGGGCACGCTCCAGGCGCGTGCGCTGAGCACACGCAGCAGTTCCAGCGTGTGCTTGGGCTGTACGGGCTGGGGGAAAAACTGGGCCAAGCCCAAGGAGATTTTGGGAGGATTTTGAAATCTGAAGTGTTGAAACTTTGAGAGAAACCTGAGTTAAGCTTTTGCAATCAATTTGAAACTCTGAAATTACTGTTCAAAAACCGAAAATGGGCTGTTACAGTCGTGCTTCAAATCCTCTCATTTCTTTTCCTTGTTAGATCGGTGAAGGAACAGGGTGCAGCGTCTTGGTGAAACGGGCAATGCACATAGGTGTAGTTGTTGCAACTATGAGATATCAATTGGTTTATTTCAGGTTTGTGCTTGCTAAGCCATGTGTGTTATTCTTGCATTACTCAGCACCCAGGATTCAACCCTTACTATTTTTCAGATATAACATGCTCCATGCAATTCTATATTTCACAGATTCTATAGAAAATAGTAGCACCATGTTCTCATGCATAATGTGATGTGTTACTGCTAGCAATATTGCTTCCGGCTTAAACCTCAAACCGTCAAAAGTCGCTCTAATGGTCCAAGAATTCAGATCTCTGATACTTCCAGGGAACGAAACGAGCACAACATATAGCAAAACCGCGCACATGGAAGGGATTATAATAAGATCAGATCACCAAAACAAATGTCAATTATTCATGCATTGTGACTATAGCCGTTGGGCGTCCATCGCGCGTATCATCTGCTTGAATTCTCGCGAGCCATCTCAGTAGTGGTGCTGCGGATCAGGGCCGCCCGGCACCTCCCTCTTGCCGTTGCTCTCCGCCGTCGCCCTTCCCCTGTTCCACCCGTTCGCCCGAGCGACGCGCGCCGCCGGAGCATGAAGCCCGTGCGGTTGGTGGCTGCCGTCGCGGACCGCGCGCGCCAATGGCGTTGCCACGAACAACCCTGAGCCAACGATCATCACGAGCACAAGGAGGCATGATACCCGAACGCGAGGCCTCATCCTCTCGTTTCCCTATTTCAGGATGTACTTACTAGCTAGTTGAGTGTGCTGCTGTTACCTATATGTTGCGATGATGCGATCAGATTGTTCTTGGTGATCGATCACGTACTCCTCGATCGGCTTATATATAGAGAGAGTGAGTTGATCACACATCACGAATTCACAGTGCATGCAAAAGAAAGAAAAAAGTCCGAGACCGTGTGTCCGGCCCCTCCGGCCCCGGCCTTCATCTCTATCTTGTTCTTGTGCGGCGGCTACTGCCCACTAGCCTGAATGCATGAATCGGCGGATCATGCTGCTTTGCCACGCCCACGCGCGTCTCAGCCAGTACCATATCAGGAGCGTGTCTCGTCGACTAGTGATCGGTCTAGTGGCGAAGCAAATGCGCGCGGCGGTGGTGATTTTACACAGACGTCGATCGTTTTGCCATGTACTGACCGATGGCAAATTGGCAATGTGCATGGATAAGCACTTGTTAATCCTACTTGTGGATGCTGAGCAAAAGGCTCTCTCATATGGATTATGCATGGACAGGCCTTCCCATACTGCACTACTAGTGCCAAAAGCAATGAAAAAGAACTGCAACTTTTATCCCCTAACTGGTACACTGAATATGGAGAAAAGGTAGTAGTAACTGAACAACATATACCCTGAATAGAAATAATATATCCAAAAGGATAATCCACAGATTGACATAATTAAACCAAACTAGTAGCTTTCTATAGGCATTCACCACCTTTTCTTTTTGCCGGCATGCAAACGGTGCTGCCTTTTAGACCAATTAACTAACTGAACAGTAACATGACCGATAAGAATGCGCTGGATGGTGCCGCTTTAAATTGAGTTCGAGCTTATGGGCCTGTTTGGAGGGGCTTCCGCTTTGGCTTTTGGGTGAGAAAAGCCGGAAGCCGAAACAAACGGCTGACTTTTTCGTCGGCTTTCGTCGGAAGCTCGAAGCCGTCAATACGCATGGAAGCCGAAAGCCGGAAGCTGGTGTTGAGGCGCTTCCCGCAGCTTCCCCCCTCGGCGTTCCGAAAATGCCCCCCAACTTCCCGAAAATTACCCGCCCCGTACCTGAGTACTTTAGCGAGGAGCGTGCGTTCCCCTCGCTCCTCCCCGAGCGGCTGCCCTATCCCTAGCGCCGTTCCCCTCCCCACTCGCGCTCCTCCCCGACTGCTCCTCCCCCCGCCGTCGCTTCCGGGAATCTCGGCTCGACGCCACGCCCGGTGGCCCGCCTGCACCTCCCGGTCGTCCCGTCGCCCTCCCCACTCGCGCTCCTCCCCGGCTGCGCCTCCCTCCGCCGTCGCTACCGGGATTCTCGGCTCGACGCCACGCCCGGTGGGCCGCCAGCACCTCCCGGCCGTCCCGTCGCCCTCCCCACTCGCGCTCCTCCCCGACTGCGCCTCCCCCCGCCGTCGCTATCGGGATTCTCGGCTCGACGCCACGGCCGGTGGCCCGCCTGCACCTCCCGGCCGTCCCGTCGCCCTCCCGCACAGCCGTTGTACTGCGCCGCCAAGAACCCCTCGTCGACGCCGTCCGCGAGTGCGTCGGCCCGAAGGTGAGCGACTGCTTCTCTTGTCTTCTCTTCTCCCCATCCTTAGCGGCAACATTACCGGAAGTAGTTCTCCCCATCTTGCTGTTAACATGAGGATTTGTTGGCTAATTCTTGCTGATAGAACTATATGATTTGTGATCCTATATCAAAGCACTTTGCTCATAAGGAAAAAATGTGAGTACGAATTGAATGATTTTCATCTGGAGGGTATCAAAGCACCAACTGGAATTGCTCTGCTCTTGAACTGATGGTAAGGCCATGAATGATTAGTGCTTTCATAGAGCATTTGTGCTTGTGCTTGTCTGTCGATAAGAACAACAATAGTAGTTTTTGTTATTGTTGAATACTTTTCATCTGGAGGGTATCAACGCACCATCTGGAATTGCTCTGTAAATTGAACTGATGGTAAGGCCATGAATGATTAGTGCTTTCATAGAGCATTAGTGCTTGTGCTTGTCTGTCCATAAGAACATTAGTGCTTGTGCTCTGCAAATTGAACTGATGGTAAGGCCATGAATGATTAGTGCTTTCATTGAGCATTCTGCTTGTGCTTATCGTCCATAAGAACATTAGTGCTTGTGCTCGCTCTTGAACATTCTTGCTTGTGCATGCGTCCATAAGAACATTAGTGCTTGTGCTTGTCGTCTATAAGAACATTAGTGCTTGTGCTCGCAAATTGAAGCGATGGTAAGGCCATGAATGATTAGTGCTTTCATTGAGCATTACTGCTTGTGCTTGTCTGTCCATAAGAACATTAGTGCTTGTCTGTCCATAAGAATGATTAGTGCTTTCATAGAGCATTAGTGCTTGTGCTTGTCTGAGCATTAGAGCAGTTCTATATTGTAGTTACATATTTCCTTATATATGGATGGAATTTGTGCGTGTTGAGCAATACATTGCTCTTGGCGATGGATATGTTCTTGCATATACTGCACTGCCTTCAATTGATGGTGAGTTAGGCGATCGGTATGCATAGGAGATCTTTGCATTGATAATTTAAAACTAGGAGCACAGACCCATACAATGGAAGCATAATAGTGGGCCATGAATGATTAGTCCTTTCATAGAGCATTAGTGCTTGTGCTTGTCTATCCATTTGTTATTGCCACAAACACTAACTAGCACAAATTATATGGCAGTTCCATATTGTAGTTACATATCTCCTTATATATAGATGGATAAAGCACAAGGCACAAACACTTCTATATGGGATGCATTCACAAATGAAGTGTTCATTGACATCTGCGTGGAAGAGGTGCTTGCAAAAAATAGACCCCTGCAATGTTTGAATAACAAAGGGTATCACAATCTTATGACCAAGTTCAAAGAACGCACTAATAAAGAGTACAGTCGTAAGCAATTAAAGAACCATTGGGATAGTTTGAAAAGGGACTATTCTAATTGGAAGACATTGAAGCTCCATGCATCGGGGCTAGGCATCGATCCTAACACTGGATCCATTGAGGCAAGTGATCAGTGGTGGGCTGAACAGATTAAGGTATACAATCTTTAATGTTGTTGCATGTGTATTGGATTTTAATTGTTCAAATTGTTTCATGCATTCTTGCATTTCTCTAATGACAGGCCATGCCACAATGTAGCAAGTTCAAGAAAGCACCCCTGCAACATGAGGACAGGCTCGACATCATTTTTGATGGTGCAAGTTGTACGAATGAATCCTCTCTTGTCCCTGGAGCAGATGGTGCTACCCATGTCAATCTTGAGGATGATGAGGGTGAGGGTGATGAGCCTCGGGATGAGGAGGGAACCACTGCACCAAAGAAGTCAATCCATGTGGACAAGGGCAAGAAGAGAGCTGACCATGGCTCACCAAGTGGGAAGAGGCCGAAGAAGACATACAAAGACGTGCAACTGAAGCGTTTGGTGGATATTATGGAGAGGTCTCATGGTAGCAAGAATTATGTGACCAGTGCACCTAGTTCAGTGGTTGATCCTGTTAGGCAAGAGATATCTGAGATGATTGATTTGGTTATTGAGGCGGGGGCCGAAGAAGGGAGTGATGAGCATTTCTATGCCACACAACTTGTAACAACCCTAAACTTAGGGTTTGTATTTCAAATGTAAATTATGAGGGGAAATCAAAACTTTTGATGCCTCATGAAATCATTTGAGAGTTTCTACAATTTTCCCTAGCAATTTTCAATTTTTAGAATGTAATTCTTGTGATTGGAAATTGTGGTCAGCAAATTCTTAGCTTTCAAACTTGTGATCATCCTCTGAAATTATTTTTCCTATCATCTTGATCATCCTATCTACCTCCCTGAATTATTTCACAATTTTTAGATTTTATTTGCTATTTCAAATGGCCAAGTCAACCCAGTTTGAAAATCTGGTCAAACCTCTGAACAGCAGCTTGTGAATTTTATTGGGAGAAATCTAGTGCCTGAAAACTCCTGTAAAGATTTCACAAGGTTGTCCTATGTTCCAGTAAGCTCCCATAAAAATTTCGGAATTTTTGGAGCTCAGGAGCTACCTCTAAAAATTCCCCAAACTCTCTCGACTTTTTAAACTCAAAATCGAATCATCGTTTGTCGGGCTCGAACCCGGCCCGACTCAAATCCGACCGCACCACTTGGCTCGGTTGCACCGCCTAATTGCACAGCGCGAGCCCAATCGTTGTCAACCGTCCGATGCAGATCGTGCGGCCCGCGTGCGTTGAATCAACCGACCGGTCCGAATGCATACGTAAATCTTGACCGTCCATCTCGGATCCGCGGTCGATGCATTCTTGATCGAGTCTAACCAAGCGCTCGCGTCGCCGGACTCGGCTCGCCGCTTTCCTCTTGTCGTGGCGGGTGGGCCCACATGTCGGTCGTCACCTACCTCGTGCCGAAGGGCTGAGTGCCGGCGGTAGCGCGCATGAACGCCACCTCAGCCCCGCTGTCTCGTCACCGCTTCCCGATTTTTCTCGCGCGCATTACCTCGGCCGCATCGTCCGGTGATAGACCATGTCCTGAGCGGCATTAATCACCCACCATTCCTTTCACCAGCTTGTCAGCACCGTTCTTGAGCTCCTCGGTGCCGAAAGCGTCGCCGCTCGTTTTCCTCCGCCCTATTCCCTACTTAAGCCCTCACGAAGCTCTATTATCCTCCTTTGGACACCATAAGACCACTTCCTACCTTCCATTGCTCCCTCTGAGCTCGAACCGAGGGGGTGCGCAAGCTCTGGTTCACGGCCGTGTCGCCACCGCCGTGTCAACACCACAACCAGTGAATTCTCCTTTTCGCGTCATATCGTGTTCCAGACCCCCATCATGATTTCCCCTCATCTAATTTTGAGTTTCACTCGCAGGGGGCCGTTGAATTTAGGTGTTCCTCTTTTTCGGCCGAAAGCTCGGATCTTCGTCCTCATCACCGGTGAGTTGGTCTTTTGGTCGATTGCTTGCTTCAGCACCATCTCGTGCACTCACCCGAGCCATCTACATCTTCGTTTCCTCGTCTTTGCTCGATTGCTCCTCCTCGGCGTCGCCTTGACCGCGCCTCGGTTCATCGTCGTCGACTCATCTCGGCAACCTCCTCTCCTCCGCGACATCCGGTGAGTTCTGGTAACCATCGGTGCTCATGCGCACGCGTTAAGTCGCTTAGGTCCCGCCAAACACGCGTGCCATTTTCGCCGTAGGTTCCCCTCCGCTCGCGCGTCGCACTGGCTGTGGTCCACCTCGGTGAAGTTCGGCCATAGTCGGGTGTCGCGATAGCATCAGAATCCATTTGGCACTTCGCCGGCATCGCGGGGCTTAGCTCGCCGGCGACACGCCGGACAATCTCGAGTTTGGCGGCTCTGTTGTCGGACGGGCAGTTTGAACTGCGAGCGCTGTGAGCCGTCCATTGTCGGATCGGCGGCCCAGATAGAGCCACGTCGATTCCTTTGATTCTATTGTTTTGTTTTATCCCTGGTGTAATTATTTTTTTTAATTAGAAATTTGTGTTAAGCTTTAGAAATCCATAGCTAATTGGTTGTAAGTCCTTTCGGTTATTTCAAATTTTGTTAGCTTTGGTTTTGGCTAAAGTTTGATCTAAAATTGGGTAGAGGTTTAGTTCAGCTCCAGAAGTTGGAATTTTAAAATTTGTTTAATTAAAATGCTCAAACTTGCACTTAAATTGTAAAATGCATAACTAATTCAATTTTTCTTCTAATTGCATGAATCCAGTGCTGTTAATTTTCATTTTGAATGTGCTATTTACCAAAATTAGTTTCAACCTTGTCTATGTAGCAAAAATCTGTTATTAAATTAAATGATGTTTTATGTATCCTCTAAATTAGAAATTGTATATCTCTTTCAATAATTGTCCAAATCCAGTGAAACCAATTTTGTAAATTGTCATTCTTAGTTTACTAATTATCAGGATAGGTTATAAATATGTTTCTGTTCATGAAGAATTGTTAAGCATTTAACTAGTGTTTTAATGTGTATGCTAGCTTAGGAAATTGCTAGAAAATTCATCACCACTTCAAATAATTATTTCCCTGTCTCTAAAAATGTGTTAGAGCATGTTTTGGCTGCTGTGTAAAGCTTGGAATGTTTTGATGTTGTGTATATTTGAGTTTTGTCGGTGTTATTCGTTCTTATTCGCTGTTATTTGTTCAATCGTTAGGCTTCGACATTTGCGGTAACCCTGAGAGCGATCCTCGCAACATGAGTTGAGCATTCGAGCAACAGACCGAGCAAGCAGTTTGATCATTTTATCCCAGTATTTTAAAGTCTAATATTTTGTTTCAACTGTATGTATGCATCGCTTATTTTGTATTAAATTGGTTAGTTAAACCTTTAGATGCATAATCTGTAAGTAAATATTTGCCCTCTACTACTTGAGCCTAGGTTATTTGCTGTGATTAGAGTTCGCTGGATGAACTCTCGTCACTTAGTGGATTACGAGTTCAGTTGCTTAGCCATGCTTAGCTACCGGTAGATTTGGGCGATCATCGACTTAGTCGATGATCTTGATCACATAAAATTATTACTGTCCTTATATTCCAGCTCGTGCTATGTTAATTGCAAAACTAAAACTGAAAACAAAAATGATTTAGACGCGGGCACAATGGTAAGATTGGTGTGATCTGTTGGGTGTGACTGGAAAGGTGCCCGGGTCAATTAAGGACCGAACATCTTGTGAGTACCTGTTATCCAGGCATTTCGGCGTGCTAACCACACTAGAGGGTATGAGACCTCTCTTGACCTAGTACTTTGGCGTGTATTGGCTCCGGGTCGCAGGAGGTCGCATGAGGGATGGAGGTGGGAGCATGGTAGTTGTCCAAAAGCTTTATCTGAGTGGGTAGTTGTCTTTCGGGTTTACCATGTAGCGTATGAGTTTCTATCCATACGAGCGGCTCGTAGTTAATACACAATATTGGAAAAAGTCTCGTAGGACTTAGCTGTGCAACATACCTTGGTAGTATGCTTTGGCTTAAAGCGTCTGAAGTGTGGGTGCAGTGGTACACCCTGCGGGGTTAAAACTATTCGAATAGCCTCGTCTAGGTGATGGACACGCTTGGGTAAGCTTATCAAGAGTTAGACTACAACATTTAAAATTAAAACTTGATGGGTGGTGCGAGATCGAGATTAGTGCTATTGTTGGAGTGACTATTGGGATAGTCACTTCTAGGTTGTTTATCTTTCTCTTTTGTTATTATTATCATTCTTGTTATTTCAACATTAAAAGCGAATTGCAAACTTGCCTTCAAACTGTATTATATTATTGCAAATGAAAATTGGCTTTATGCAAATGAAACATATGGCCTCCACCAAACAAGCCTGCATGTAGTTTATGAACAGGTCTGCTAGTTCACACGTTAGTCTTGCGGGTACAAAGACAATCTTTGTACTCAGGTGCTTTGCTTAATGTTTTTGTTGCAGAGGAAGAATGTGAGCCCCAAGGGCCTCACTTTTGTGAGCTGTGTTGCCGTTTCGTGGACGACTAGACTTGGCGGTCCGGTCAGATGCCTTGTGGGTTGGAGGCACGCTGATTGACTTTGTTTATAGCCATCTTATGACACTTTTGCTTCCGCTGTCTGTCTTATTTATTTGTGTATCTTGTGGCCTGTCGACCTTTGTTTGTAATAACTCTACTATTTGTTTATCTTCCGTTTGGTAGTGTAGTGTTTGGACTCTATGTTTGGAATGGAGTTGATGTCTAATTTTGTACCGAGGTGTGTATACTGCTTTCTGGGAAGTATACATATCTCGAGGATCAGTTTATTTGATTTGTGATGCTCGGACCAGGTGGTTGGTTAAGCATTACAAGCCAAATAAATTGGGGTCCTCACACAACTCCTCATCAAGAAGGAGTATCGAGATGTCTTTCACACACTGAAGACACCTCAAGGGCGGCTAGCATGGCTTACAAGGACATGGGAGGAGAAGAAGAGGCGTTAGTTTGTTTTAATTGTCCTGTGTTATGTAACATACTATGTGACTTGTTATGTCAGTTATGTATGCTACTTGGTAGTATCTTATAACTATGTCATTTATTTATGTGCAATGGTGGTCATTTTTTAGTTGTGTCATTTATTTATGTGCAATGGTGGTCATTTTTTAGTTGTGTCATTTATTTATGTGCAATGGTGGTCATTTTTTAGTTGCGTCATTTATTTATGTGCAATGGTGGTCACTTTTTTAGTTGTGTCATTTGTTTATGTGTAGTGGTGGTCATTTTTTTAGTTGTGTCATTTGTTTATGTGTAGTTGTGGTCATTTTTTAATTATGTTATTTGTGTGTGCGGATGAGCTCTTCAAGTTAAATGCTGTTCAAGTGATGATGAATCAACCGATGAAGCTGTGGTGGATGATGGTGGACCGGATATGTTCTTGCCGCTAGTTGTGATTGCCGCTTTTGGATATTTTGATAACTATGGTGACTCTAGTACGAAGAGGCCAAGGAAAATACCTATAATTACGGGGATCCAATGGGTTGAGGATACACTTGCTAGTGCACAAGAGTGCTATGACATGTTTAGAATGTGAAGGTCAGTTTTTCTTCACCTTCATGACACTCTTGTTAATAACTATGGCTTGAAATCAACTGCGAAGGTGAACTCAAAGGAAGCATTCGCAATGTTCGTATGGACCTGTGGAGCTCCTCAATCCAACCGCCAAGTCAAGAACCGGTTTGGCCATTCCAAAGAAACCGTGAGTAGGAAGTTTGCGGAGGTTTTGGAATGTGTGTACCGTCTTGGTGTTGACAACATAAAGCCTACAAATCCTCAATTCTCGACAATACATCGTAGACTTCAGGAGGGAAGGTTTTCCCCTCATTTTAATAATTGCATTGGTGCGATCGATGGGACACATGTACATGTAGCGATTGCGTCTGCGAGAGGCGACCAGTGCATTTCAACCGGCACGGATACACTAGTCAGAATGTCATGGCTGTTTGTGATTTCGACATGAGGTTCACTTTTGTTTGCACTTGCTGGCCGGTGCGCACACGACACGCGCATACTCCTTGATACCTTGGTAGCGTACAAGGACTACTTTCACATCCTCGGAAGGTACTTTCCTTATTATTTCCACATACATTACCAACCTTCGTATATGAGTCAATAGTTCTTTTTTCATTTGTATTGTAGGAAAGTATTATCTAGTGGATTCCGGATACCCAAACCGCAAAGGTTATCTAGCTCCATACAAGAACCAAAGGTATCATGTACTGAATTTCAAAGCGGTGGTACACCGCTTGGTGAAAAGAGGTGTTCAATTTTCATCATTCTTCCCTCGGAATGTTATTGAGCGTACATTTGGTATTTGGAAGATGAAGTGGCGTATTCTACGAGAATCCCAAGTTACCATGAGGACAAGCAAAGAAAATTATCGTTGCAACAATGGCTTTGCATAATTTTATTCGGGATAGTGCTTTGATTGATAATGATTTTGCTCGTGCGAGAGGAATAGGGATTATGTGGGCGGGATATGTCCACTAACATTAGCGCACATGATGATACAACTGTTATGGATGATGTTGACATGAGCGACCTCCGTGGCGCTATTGCAATAGCTTTGGTAGCATGACGATAGGATAGTTGGTAGCATGGCGGTGTCCATGTGTTTTCTTATTGCGTGATCTACTAGAGTTGTGGTCTTATTTTTCAAATTGTAAGAGTTGCTGTCGTCTTATTTTTCATACTTGTGCAAGTTTTTTTATGGTGAAATTGGTTATGTGAAGATTCCTGTAGGCAAGCATTGTGGATTTGTCCAATTTGTATTTGTTTTTTTCTTACATATGACAAAGGCATTATCACAAGATGTTGAAAGCAAGTCCGTCATACCACTCAAGAGGCCTAGCATGATCAATGGATGGATTTTTTTGCATGGAATATGGTCTTATATTGGTCAATGTTTCTGTCTATGTGAATAACTTGTAAAATAACATCTCATTATTCCTTTATGGTTGGTGTCTATCGTGCTCAATATCGGTTGTTGTCGTATATTGCAGATGTTCCCGTCAATTGTGTTAGTCATCGTTAAAAGTCGTCAATTGTTGTTACATATCGTTAAATGTTGTTAAATATCGTTAAATATTGTCAAAGGTCGTCTAATGTTGTTAATTACGTTAAACGACATCAAACAAGTCATTACTCTCATCAGGGGTATTTCAGACATTTCTCATTTCGGAAGCTACAACCAGCCTATCTAAAAGTCAGACAGCCAAACAATGAATCAGAAAAGCCCAGCCGTTCGGCCTCTGACAGAAAAGCTGCGCGGCACAGCCAAAGCTGCCAAAGCAAAGCTCTGTTTGTGCCAAACAGGGCCTATGTATCGGCAGTCCGCCGGAATGTTGTGGTATGCACTTGGGCGCTTTTGCTCAGCAGTTGGGCAGTTGATAAACTAAGCCCAACTAAACTGGGAGTTTTTGGTGTATTTGACACTTTTGGCGTGTGGATTAACAAAAATAGTTCTCTCCAAATCAATTATAAAAATAGCATCACGGATAAGTGGGGACGTAACACATGGTTTGTCTGTGCCCCTAGGGACCGGACTTGTCTCTACCGTACCTCTGGGGGCCGGACATGTCTCCACCATGCCCCTAGGGCACGGACGCAATGAAATCCGGCCCCCAGTGCTGCTCCTCATGCCAAAGGAACAAGCGACCAAATGTGCGATGCAATTTCTTCCAATGGATCGACGGTCCAGACATGTACGATAGGGCGTTCATCAAGCAGAAGTATATGTTGAACTATGTGGTGCGGGCCGAAACCTTCGAACGCTGAAAACCTTATGTACCTGACCCTATTGAAAAGATACTGGAGGAGTCCAGGAAAGCAGAGTGGTGGTGGAGGACAAAGCTGAGTACGATCGGGCCGAGAACGCGGTGGGCAAAGGGAAAGCTCCTACTAGTGAGACCGGCGGTCGTCCTAGCACTCCCGTTGCCTGGGTGTAGTCTAGATGGAAGAGGTAAGTTATGTTCAATTTGCATTCTGATTATTAATTTGGTCCTAGGTTGTGCTATCCTAACACCATTCAATTGTCCAGCCCGTCTCGTAAAATATGATTGACTTCGAGATTAGCCACCGTCGCGGGCAGTCCAGAGACAAGGGGAAGGGACCGATGTGCCTCTAGGACTAATTTATTTCGTTCTAATCAATCTTTTTTTTCTTATTCAAAAAGACACACATGTATCGTAAGTGTATTTCAGTTTGTTGATTCGTGCATATTGGCGTTTCTAATGTATGTAACTATACCCAGCGTGCTATGTAATTCGTAATTAAATTATGAAGTCTTTCAAACTTAAATCTCTCTTCCCAAATATTTCGACTATTAAATATTACTTAAATTTTTCTCGAATGAATCGGTTCCATGAACAATACAATTGGGACAACAGTGCACATGGCAACCCTAAATCCAAATATTTTTATTTCGCTTCGAAGGGGATTGTTTGTGTTATTGCACCGCCGAACTCGCGTTCCAAATTATGCCGCCAATCTCACATTTTCTACTTCACATTTCGTTATCTTCTCCAATTTTGGATTCTGAACTACGCGAACACTTCAAGGTATTACAAAAAAACTTCGTGAAATACACTAAATCTTTAAGTTGAATTCACTACACATAAATTAAAAAATTTAATTATATAGTTATTTCGCCATTTCAAATGGCAACACGTTCCTGTCCCTAGTTCAATTGGCAACAAAACCCTCTCGGCACTGTTCCAATTGGCGAAAAGATACTGTCATCAATTGAAATGACGACAATACAATTTTGTCATTTCAAATAGCGATAGTGGTCTATTTTTGTATTTTTTCTAACTATTTATTTTTCTAACTATCTTTTAAATTAATATTATTTTAAAAAATTCATAAAAAAACAAGGAAAAAAAAGCACTCAACCGATTTTTTTAAGTGTAAAATAGTGTTGAACATAGTAATTTAAATAGTGTTTAAATAATATCAAAAATAATTTTTAATGGTTTTTTGAAACCATTCGGCTGTTCCTTTGCCATGCCTAACTGCCTTGACCGTGCTTCTGGGGCTGGATTTCACTGTGTCTTGGAGTCATGTCCGGCCTTGGGGCACGGTAGAGGCAAGTCCGGCTCATAGGAGCACGGATAAGCCACGTGTCGTGTCTTCGTTTCTTCATATTACTATTTTTACAATTGATTAGAAGAAAATACTATTTTTATTAATTCACACACCAACGGTGCTTAATACGTTAAAAACTCACTAAATTGGCCACTTGGCTAATGGCCACCGCGATCTGATGCGCTTATCAGACACGAATGCTCTATCGGCATACGGTTTCTAGTCGTGGCGGCGCACATTAGTTGGTGGAAATGGCTGCTGGCAGACAACTTTTTGTGTGCGCTACTGACATTTCTATACCTTTTGGACTTCGCACGTCTCACTCGTCAGCGCGGTCAAAAACAAAAACAAACAAACAAAAAAACGAAGGCAACGTCGTTTTGTTCTTTTAACAGCGGTTCGTGGGCTCGTGGCCGGTGTAATGCACAGCCTTCTCTGCTTCGTCCGCGGAAGGAAAAGCACGGCTGATAGTATATGTCGGATTCATTAGCTAGTGGATCACTTCAAACAATGACCATTAATAAGCACCTTTTGTCCTGGTTTATTTGGAGAAATAAACCTTCGATGCGTGCTCATGGAACATGACCTTGGGCATTAGCTGGCGAGAAAGCGCATAACTGGAGAGCTGGTCCACGTCTACTCATGTCGAAATTGGAATCGCATCCCTAGGAATGTCACGGGTGAATAGTACCATAACATTCCTTGAATCTGAGCCATCGGATCGGAAAACAGTGGCTGAGATTGATCACTACAGTGCCATAAACAGCACTGTTCTACAGTGTTTACTACAGTGCTGAACTGCACCTCGCCCGCCGCCTTCGATCCGACGGCTGTAAAACAATGTTATCACTGTTTATCGTAACATTACCGTGCAATGTCAGAGGTTTGCTTCCGTCGAAATTAAGGCCAAACAAACGGTGGTGGTGAAGTAGCCATCAGTTGAGCCGTCTAATTGCATTCGTTACAGCTACAGCGAGGTGAGCCACAGACGTAAGCTAATGGATGAATTGTTTTTTGTCGAAATGCGGCGGCAAAGCCATGGATTTCATGCGGCTTTAAATCCCCAGTGTTGTGAAACTAATCGCGTTCAAATTAGACTGTACAAAAGTTCAAATTTTGTAAGTGAAAACCACACCTTAGGCTTAGGGTGGAATTATATATGGAAATTGTTCTAGTTTAGGCATCAAATTAACTCAATTTTTTTAAAAAATGTAGATATGCTTCTTGTAAAATTTCATGTTCAATTTCAACATGTGTTGAGAGTAATAAAAAAAGAGAAAATTCTGAAAAACGATAAATTAAAGCAAAAGGGAAAAAAAGAAAAGACAAAAGCTACCATTCACAAAAAGCCTCTCTAGTTGTTTTGTATCTTCTAACAGATTTTGAGCGTGAAGTGGAAATTTAAGAGGTGCTACAACATAGGATGAAACAGTGATATGCGTCATATTGCATGTGGAAACGCGCAAAATAAAGTATAGAACAAAATATTATTGTAATTGCGTTGCAGTAAGGCGGCAGGAGAGGTGTAATACATTAAACTCTCCCAAATAATTCAACATTGAGCATGCCAGGAATATTATGTTCACGTGAACAAACAACAAGCAAAACCTTGCTTCTAAAGACATGTAGTCCGCAGAATGAAACTATGGTGGATATTATATTGGAAATCCAAATCTGTTTCTAAAAAAGAATTGTGTTCATGTGCTATGGGTCTGTATCCTGTGAAGAGTTGGTTTCTCTAGCGTTGGATTTTGATCCAACAGACTCCAAAGGTGTGTACTATTATCCGCGTGATGGTGTCGTATAAGTACGAGGATTAGGCATTGATTGCTAGCGTCTGGACGCCTGGTTCAGGCTAACGACGCGCCGGAGCTGATCCAGGCTATGCAACCCCAGGAATCTCAAAGACTCCAACCAAACACCATCCATACAAGTTTTCACGAGGGGTCAGACCAGCCTTCTTTTCTCTAGGGCACCAACCAAACAAGCCCTAGAGCAGAGGATGTGATTCTGGGTTATAGATATAGGACAAGAAATCGATATCACTTAGCTAGGATATTTACAAAGCATTGATAATTAACCTTGTAATGCACTTGGAGCTAGAGCAGCTCGAGCGTTTCATGAATAACGCTTGGCTCAAAGTAAAACTGAAACTTCAGCAGAATGGAGCAAAATAACGGATTGAAGTTAAATTTTATTCATTTTGAGGAATCTGTGGTTCGTGTGGACTCAGACCACATGCTAGTATACTAGTACGCATATACATGGCAAACACGATAATCTTACTTTTATTTAGACAAGCATACAGCAAGCTCTTCGACTTCAAGTCCCCTGTATATATATGATGCCGGACTGATATATTGTGTACGAAGAAACTGCCACAAAATTGGTACAGCTAGCCGTACGTCAAAATTGGTACAGCTAGCCGTAGGTCATCTGACGATGTCTGCCTATACCAAATTCAATACAGATTTGATATTTTCCTTGGTTATACATCTCGGTGATGCTGAGGATCTGGCCCGACAGGGCTCCGCCTCTTAGACTCGCCAATGTCGTCGTCCATCTGGACCATCTCCTCTTTCATTGCATTCCTGAAGCGCCCCCCTGATCGCCGTGGCCACCCTCGCCTGATGAGCTTTCCCATCCCATTGCTCGCCGGCCTTGACCGTCACCAGGGGCGGAGATGGCCTCAGGCTGATGGGGGCAACGGTCCGAGACCTAGAGAGAATTGTAATAGGATCCCCCACTATGCATATATATAATTTCTCAGCCTATAGTGGCCCGGCCCGAGGTTTACGGCCCAGCCCGAGGCAAACATACTTCAGGCCTGCAGGCCAGGCCCAGCTCCCCAGTCGACC
Source organism: Ampelocalamus luodianensis (assembly GCA_036346255.1). Taxonomy (NCBI): domain Eukaryota; kingdom Viridiplantae; phylum Streptophyta; class Magnoliopsida; order Poales; family Poaceae; genus Ampelocalamus; species Ampelocalamus luodianensis. The sequence continues at coordinate 2,650,850 of CM070626.1, forward strand.
CAGCCGAACGCCCTGCCTCCAACGGTTCAACCGGCCCCAGTGCCTCCTCTCTGTCTCCCTCCTCAGTCCTCACACGCAGCCGCAAGCACGCAACACCTGCCATAGCTAGCCGCCCAGCGCCTTGCTCCCCACGGCGCCACCCCCAGTGCCTCCTCTCCTCACTCGGAGGCTAGCGTCGCCCCCACCTCCTCTCCGCCGCCCAGCGCCCCTACTTCGTGGCCCCCAGCGCCTCCTCTCTTCACGTGGCACCGCCCATCGTCTCCTCTCCTTACCCGGCACCCCCCCCCCGGCGCCTCCTCTCCGTCGCTTAGCACCCCTTGCTCCGCCACCCCCAGCACCTCCTCTCCACGCCCCCCCCTCCTCCGCGCCGCCCAGAATTCGAAACAAATGTAAGATTTGATTTGAGGGGTTAGTCTGCAATCTGCATCTTGCTTTCGAGAGGCGTAGAAACAAGTATTCTATATTTCTTTGTACTGGAATGCAGTGAATTGGTTGGTGACTTGGTGTCTAGCCTTGAGGCATAGGGTGGAATGCTCAATCATCAACGGATAACTGAAATCACCTTAGGCTGCTCGGCACCCATGATCGGTCGTTGCTTGCTAATTTAATTGAATTAATTCACTAGTTTGACACGAATTTATAGTGCTCCAATGGGTCTCTCTGTTTATTGTCCCGGTGAGTTCAATGTGTTTCTGGGATTGACATGGTTTTGGTGTATGAATATTAACTTTCTTGACGTGTATACCTCAATTTTCAACTTCACCATTTCGCTAGCTTGCACATTTACTTGATAAATTGTGCATCTGGCAAGATCCAGTGTTCCTGTGAACGGAATGGAGCAAGCATCATAGTTACATCACTACAACTTATTTCTAGACATGCATACATCACACTTCAACTTTAACACTTCGCTAAAATTGTAGGTTACGTTTTAAATATGAATCATGATCTAGCTATCCATCAACAGGTAGCTCCAAGTTTTGAACTGAAAAAAAATCATTTTATAAGTCTTCATATTTGCGAATGCGTATTCTCATATGATAGTCAAAATAATACAATAAAATAGGCTATATGATAGGATTCTATTTGAAATACTATATGTCATTTGATCAATATTAATTGATTTTATTCTATTTGATGTACTAGAAATACATGATGAAGAGGATCAAGACATTGGCATTTTATTTTCCATCGCAATCCAATCAAACCCCTCCGGAAACAATAGGAACTGGAGCTAGTAACACCCAACAAAACAATCCCCGTGTTGTGCTTAATCCAGATGACATTGTTGCCAATCCTGGGCTTCGGAAACCAATTGAGGAGCTGGATGTGGACATTAGGGATGCCGCTAGAAGGGAGTATTTGCTATTGGGACCATGCCAACCAAGTGGCCATAAATTTTCACGAAAAATGATAAGAGGTAAAATAAGAAGTTTTCATGAAGAATGGTTCAAAAGGCACGATTGGTTGGAATACAGTGTTGCAGAGATGTTGCCTTTTGTTTTTATTGTTATCTCTTTAAGCAAAGGAGACCTGAAAACTTTGGTATTGATGCATATACAAATGTGGGGTTTAGTTATTGGAAGAATGCAATTCAATCTTTTAATGAACGTGTTGGTAAAGTTGATAGTGCTCACAATAAAGCTAGAAAATATTGTGAGGCTTTAAAAACTTAGATGCAAAGTGTGGCACATGTATGGGCTGGTGCAACCAAGGAGGAAGAGTATTTGGGTCGTGTTACTATTATTTTAGGTGTTGTAAGGTTTCTTTTATTGCAAGCTCTTGCTTTTTGTGGACATAATGAATCTTCCAGATCAAATAATAAAGAAAACTTTTTAGAGATGCTGAAATGGTATAAAGAGAAGGATAAAAATACTGCAAAATTATTTGATAATGCTCATCGGAACCATTTAATGACTTCACCAGAAATATAAAAGAAATTGTGCAAAGCTTGTGCAGAAGAGACCACTAAAGCCATTGTGGATGATATTGGGGATAAATAATTTGTTGTCCTTGTTGATAAGTCTTGAGATGCATCTATCAAGGAGCAAATGGTTGTAATTTTAAGGTTAGTATGTTCTGTTTGGAATTTTGGATTTCTTTTTTATTAAAAAAAACTGACTATATTAACTATGCTTCTTGTCCCATGTAGATATGTCAACAATCAAGGGCAGGTGATTGAGAGATTTCTTGGGATTTAGCATGTTTCTGACACGACATCATCTTCATTGAAGGTAGCCCTAGATGCTATGTTTGCTAGTCATGGCTTATCAATCTACAGATTGCGAGGGCAAGGATATGATGGAGCGTCAAACGTGAGAGGAGAATTCCATAGGCTGCAAAGACGAGTATTGGATGAAAATCCATTTGCTTTTTATATACATTGTTTTGCTCACCAGTTGCAATTAATGGTTGTTTCCGTTGCCAAGTGTTTCTCTTCTGTCTTAGATTTCTTTAACTACACCACTTTGATTGTCAACATTGTTAATGCTTCTTGCAAGAGACACGATCAATTGGCCTAAGAGCACCACGATAATCTTGTAAACAAATTGGAGACCGGTGAAATTTTTACAAGAAGAGCGAAAAACCAAGAAACTAATCTAGCAAGACCTGGGGATACTCGGTGAGGCTCACATCACAAAACCTTGTGCTGTTTTCTTCTCACATGGGATGTGATCCTAGATGTATTAGAGAATATTTGTGATTATGCTACTAATGCAACACAAAAGACCACAACTTCAGGTTTGTTAGAAAAAATAGAGAGCTTTGAATTTGCGCTTATATTACATCTTATGATCAAAATATTGGGCAAAACCAATGATCTATCACAATGCTTGCAAAAGAAAGATCAAAACATTGTTCGTGTTGTAGGATTGGTTGGGACCACATTGCAAAAAATTAATGACATAAGGTAGCAGGGTTGGGATGAGCTCTTTAAAGAGGTAAAGACATTTTGTCTCCAACATCGCATCATTGTGTCAAATATGTTGGATATGATAACTGTTAGAGGTCGTTCGAGAGCTCGTGGCGGCCAATTGGTAACTTACTACCATCATTTCAATCATGAAATATTTAATATGGTGCATGATCAGATTATTGTTGAGTTAAACAATCGATTTGCGAAAAAATCTACTCAGTTATTGAGATGTATTATTTCTCTTGATCCAAAGAATTCTTTTTCTAATTTTGATGAGGATAAACTAGTTGAATTTGCTAAGATTTATGCCGCCGACTTCTCCCAATATGATTGCGTGCCGACTTCTTCTGATATGATTGTGTACTCCTTAAGGACCAACTTGAGACATTCATTGTCGATGTGAGAGCTGATCCGAATTTCTTAAGCTGTAATGACCTTGGTTATCTTGCTGTGAAAATGGTTCAGACCGATAGATATACAGTTTTTCCATTAGTATATCGACTCATTGAATTGGTCTTGATTTTGCCCATTACAACCGCGACAGTAAAAAGAGCTTTCTCAGCTATGAACATTACCAAGACTGAGTTGCGGAATAAGATGAGTGATGAATGGATGAATGATAGCATGATATGCTATATGGAGTGAGATGTATTTGTAAGCATTAATGATAACAAGATTTTACAACATTTTTAAAGTATGAGGCCGCGTAAGGAGAAACTACCTCATGCTAGTGGTATGTTACATTCTTATTTCGCAATTTGCATTAAAAATAACGTTGTGGTCTTGTATCCCTGATTTACATATGCAATTTTATCTTTGCAGGTTCATGTTCTTATACTATTGTTGATGAAGATATGATAGGCTCAAATGAACCAAATCTTTGTTAATTAAGCATAAATTACCCTGTGCTAGTGGTATGTCACATTCTGTTTTTTTTTTTTTGCTATGATTTATCTATTTTGTCGTATCGTTAAACATGGAATTCAAATTTCATTTCGATTGTGCTTTTGTGCTATACTTTTGTTATACCTCAGTGTGGATAGTATTTGATGTTAGTTATAGACTTATAACCCCTTAGTTTTGAGCCCAAAACTTTGTAAAATTCTGACTCCGCCGCTGTCCATCACAGCGGATGAGAGAAGTAGAGAACCAAGAGGACGCACACCAGTGTCACACCGGCTAGGACGCTAGCCTTCGCCATGTACGTACACCCTAGCCACTCTCACTCTCTAGTGAGGTTTACAATAGTATATCAGTGAGTTCCTCCTGTACCTGCAACGTACTGCAACTCAGAAAACTCTGCAGGTAGCTAGATCGATGTCCAACGCAATGCGAACGGCCGGTGGTTTATATAGGCGCGCGTAGCTAGCTCGCATGCGCTCGAAGAGCTAGCCGCGCGGAACTAGTGTAGCTCTAGAGCTAGCGACGTGCGTGGGGAGAGGCCAAATCGGTTGGTACGTTTCTGCATTGTTCCATGTACATCCATGGATTCCACCCATCCCACCGGTGCCGATCTGCGATAAGACGGCCGGCAACTCGCACACCAAAGTGGCGCCCGATAGGTCGCCCGGCGGGGTGCTGAAAAATATGGTAAAGATCTCAATCTGCACATTATATTGGGAACTAGTACTGAATGATAAAGCGTACGTGGTCTTGCATGCACTTGAGCTGGCTGGCCGGCAAATAGCCGGAGAAATGGGCTTACACGTTACGGCATGTACAATGGTACAGACAGTTGCTGTCTATAGCAACTCTCCATGTCACCTATAGACATAATTAAATACAACTCATACAATGGTACAGACAGCTGATATCATTTTAGTTGTCTTTATAGAATACATAATCTTTTAATACTTTTCTTGTTTCTGATACTACAGTCGGTTACAGGATTGTAGACAACATCTTTCTCTCTCTTCATTCTCTTTTATCTATGTCAGCAAAAATCCTACGTGACAGTGACTATAGACGGCTGATATAAGCTCATTGTACATGCTCTTAACTGTGCGTGGCGCGCACTGCCGACTTCCCGTGCTCTCCTGTCCTGTGGTGCGCTCTTGTTCCGACGGAAAGCTCGCCCTTGAGATTATTAGGATCGGACACCTCTCGATCTCGGCCCGTTGGATTTGTCGATATGCATGTGTGATCATATGTATTCGGTACGTGCCGGGTATGACTTGCCGAGCAGAAATCTTATATTTTAGGGCGCGATACTGGTTCATCTGATCGGCGTTGAAAATGTGCCGGGGGCATGATATTTCAAATGAAGATCAAAGTCGTTGCAAACAATTTCAAATGGAGATCAAAGTCGTTGCAAATAATCTTTTTAAAAAGTTGTTGCAAACAATTGCTGTGGCAAGAAAGTGTTTTTCCTTTTTCAGTGTTGCAAGTTCCAATTGGTCTAAATGGATGTGTGACCATGACGTGTAATATATCTAATACATGTCTCCAAATGGAAGAGAAAAAATCTAATCGTGCCCAACTTGGCAGGGTTAGCAAGCTATCAAGCTCACGAGCAAATTAAAGCACCAAAACAAAACGTTTCACGGAGTTTATTGTTGTAAATAGAATTTCCAATTTTGAGCAACGATCGATAAAAGATGAATGAGTCGGTTTTCCCCTCTTATCTTATCTTAACTAATAAAAGAAGCAGTTTACCCTGCGCAGCAGGAGGATCGTCCCACCCGTCCCACCCTATGTACGTAAAAAAGCCAACGAAACCCCGCGCGCACTGGGACCACCGTGTCAATCACGACACGTACCTAATGTGGCCACCCCTCGCATCTGCAACATTGCCGCCCCGCTCTTCTTCCTCCGATTCAGCCCTACCCCGGTCCGCCCTGCCTCGCACCCACATCGGCTCCGCCGCCCTTGATTCACGCGCCTTCGACCTCACCGTCACCAGAACCACCCTCACCACCGGCCGTCCACATGAGTACCTCGTCCCTCGGTGCTTGCAAAACCCCACATGTCGCATTCCCCTTCTCCCTCCAGCTTTCGCCCTAGGCTCCGTAGCCGCCACTCCACCCACTCCCCCACCCCTATCTACTCTCTCACCCTCTATCTCATGCAAAGTTTGTGTTTCGGTTGCAAACCACCGGCACTATGCTATTCCGTGAAAAAGATGGAACAATATAAATTTGTGATGACCCGTTTTCCTCCCCGGGGTCAACCCCCCCCCCCGCCAGACCCCCCCCTTTTGCCAAGGTCAACCCCGGCCGGACCGGACCCCCCCTCCTCCCTTCCTCCCCCGCGCTCGCGTGCGCCGTGTTGCCGTTGCGTGCACGCCATCGCCTGCCCTCTGCACCGTCGCTTCCCCGCCGCCATCATTCCCCGGTGCCGCACGCTCGTCTTCCTCCGTGCGCACGCCCGCGCCCGAGCCGTGTAGCTCGCCGGACCCCCCTTCTCCCCGCTCCTCTTCCCCGGCTTTAAAGCCCCTGCCCCGGTGCCCTCCCTCCCCCATTTTTTCTCCCCGTCTTCCCCCACCTTCCCGGCGAAGAAGAACCGAGGGAGAAGAACAGAAAAAGAAAGAGGAAGGAGTAGAAGAGCAGAGGGCCCTTACCTCTCCGTTGCCGCCGCCGTCGTCGCCTCCGGTGTCGCTGTCGCGCGCCCGTGAGCCCCGCCACCACGCCCGAGTTCCCTTCTCCATCTCGGCCGCTGCCTCCTTTCCTCCCGCGCGCGCCGCCGCCGCGCTCGAGCCCCTCTCCTCCTCCCCCTCGCGCGCCGCCACCTCCTCTTCCCCCTCCGGCCGCCGCCTCCTTCTCTCCCCCTCGCGCGCCGCCGCCGCCGCCTCGTTCTCCCCCTTCCTCCCGCGCCCCACTTCTCTCCTAGGGCGCGCCCCGGCCGCTTTCTTCCCCCTCTGGGCGCTCTCGCGCTCGCAGCAGCAGCGTTCGCGCAGCCAGCATGCATCTGGGCCGGGCCGAAATTTTGGCTGCGGGCCGTTTTCGGTTTTCTTTTTTTTTTGTGATTTTCAATTTCCTTTTCTATTTTATTTCAAAAGTCAGACTTTAAATATGAATAACTCCCCCATTTCAACTCCAAAAATTATGAAATAAATTTCTAAAAATTTCTAAAATCAAGATCTTGCTAATGGCATAGGTCTTGTTCGATTTGGAGTTCATTTGTGTACTCTTGTGTATTTAATGGCTCTCGTTGCTTGTCGTTTATTTTTGCCGGTACTTCGCCCGCGTAGATTTCGGAGACGCCGGAGACCTCCACGTCGATCAAGGACAAGACTACTCGGACTCTCTCCCCTACAACCAAGGCGAGTCAATACTTTGATCATATTGAGCCTACATTTTATGCAAATTATATTCTTTTAAAATAGCAAATTGCATGCTTTAATTCTTTAATCAAATGTATGTTAAAGCTTAAGGTAGTTAATACCCATTTGTTGAATAATTAATTACTATGCCATCCTTGACAACTTGAATCCCTTAATTCCATTGTCACCCTAGTAATTATATGGTAATACTAGCCATAGGTTGTACTTAAGCGACATGCTAGACTTGCTTGAGTACCGGGACATTAACGTGTCCCAATCATCATCTTTTCAAACATAAAATGATTTGGGCAGTCATTGCGGGTAAATGACTGAGATGGTTGAATTGTTGTATTTTACATCTCAAAAACCCTAAACTGCTAATACCCGTCAGGCGGATGGTAAGATGGTGGAGTGCGGATGTAGCACGAGAATGGCGGGAATGTGGTTGAGCCGTCGGACAACCCTAAGGACTTAATCTTGTCACGACCTCCTGTGTATAACAAGTACAACCACAAGTCGCAACAAAGCGCGACTTGGCTTAGTACATTTATCAAATCCTGAAAATCATCTCTTTGGAGGGTTAAAGGAGGCACAAGCTCTGGGTATGTCGGGCTTGGATGGGACACCGAGTCAAGGGTGAAGTTCGCGATCGGCCGAGGTGTAGCCACGCCACGCCGATCGCCGAGGTGGACATCCGCGCAACGTATGGGCATAACCCCATATGGGTGAGGCGAGGAAGGGACGAGATATTTAGAAAAGTTATTGTGACAACCTCTCGACTACGACTACGGAATCGTGTAGGCAACGAGTTAATTGTCTCTTGTGGGTAAAGTGTACAATCTCTGCAGAGTTACAAACTGTTTAAGCAACCGTGCCTACTGGTCAAAGCGGACATGGGAACTTAACTTGAGTTAGTTCTATTTCAAAAATCTTGTTGGGTGGTATGAAAATTGTGCGGGCTCACCTAGCCCCGAGATTGGTTATTCCCGGTCTTTGTACCCAGTGTCGTTTAGTGGTGGATGTAACCACAATCAAAATAAGCATGAAGGTGGAGGTAACCTCTGCTGATATAAATATTGCACAATTTCTCTCTTTAACTAAAATGAAATTTGTTAAAAATGCTAAGTGCTAGGAATTTGTACTTATGATATTTAAAAGTATTGCTTTCGCAAATAAAAGAACCAAGCCATCCTTGTAAGCCTTGCATGTATATCATTGCATTGTGTATTGGCTCGCGAGCACGGTAGTTGTGCTCATCCTCGTTCTCCCCCAAACCCTTCAGATGACGCTGATGGAGGGGACTATGCTTACTACGAGGAACCAGAAGTTGATGGACAAGGAAACGATGAAGAGTAGTCTAGGATCTGTAGTCTAGGCCTCGACGCAGTCTAAGTTGACTCGTTGGTACTTGCGCATAAACCGATATTATCCGGTCCTTGGGTAATATCGATGACGTACTGAGTTGCCCGATCGCTTGCTGTGAAGAGATGAGCTCTACCCTTTGCTTCCGCCACCGTATTCGTGTTCTCGTATTGTAATCAATTTGGCTTTGATCGCCCTGTTGTAAAACTCGACCGACGTGGTCTATGTCACTCTGTTGATTGTAATAATGATACTTTAGTTCACGCCATGTATGAATGATTCAAGAATGCCCGTGAGTGCTATCTATTGATCCGAGGAATAGCACATTGTTTTCACAGAGGATTCGGATTAGAAAATCCGGGTCCACAGAGTGGTATCGAGCATACGATCAGAGTCTTAGTTAGATTGGTCGTTGCCTTAAGGACTTGGATCTTATTTTCAAAACTAAGAAAAAGCTTTGCTAAAAATATAGAGTATTTATTGCTTCTACTCTTCACTCCTAGTCCTGCACTTATCTTTATTTCACTTGAGTTTTACCCCGTACGACCTCCTCTTGTTTTCAAAATTTGTAGATGGCTACCCGTCGTCGGATGGCGTGGGACCTCCTCGCTCACAGAGAGAACGAGGAGGCTTCGCGGACATACTTCGCCACCGATGTTGTACCTTGGTTTTCCCGTCCACCACGTTCGGGGTAGGATGACGAGGATCGAGACCGCGAGTCCGGACGATGGAGGTGTACCTCCGCCGTGGTTGGCGAGTTCACTTCCTACCTCTTCAGGCCGAGGCACCGGCCGAGCCGCCATGACGCCATTCGGGACGCCGCACGCGCCGCTTCCACCCGCTTGTGTTGGAAATACGAGGATCTCTTCCGAGGTCACCCTTACGCTTCTACCCGCACCTCCCGGATGAGGAGCGTACGGCGATTTCGACACGAGACGACGACCCCGCTGACGCAGCGAGTCCGGCTTACTCAGCGATGATAGCCACCATCACCGCCGCCATGGATGAGATCAGCACCGCGGACACTCCTCACCGGCAGCTATGCCCACTCCGGACAACCTTCGAGCAACATGATCGGGAGTGATGAAGCTCACCCACCGCAGATGAGAGAGGGATCTTCGCGGTGCAGAGAGGACACCGCTCTTGCGAGTTGGCACGCCTCGAGCCGCCACTACGGTCCCTCGCCCGGCCCGGTTGCACCTATCGTCGCCCCGTCCTCCCAAAGGCCGAGCCGACGTTCCTCGCCGAAGGACCCGTCTCCGACTCACAAGACGCAAGAAGGTGCGCGCGCCGCCGTCCGCCATCGCCTAGAGAGTCCGGCCGTGGACGCAGCCCACCCACCGCCCGGTTTGACGAGTCGATCGTGGACGCCACCTCGGCCGCTCACGTTCTCGCCCCGTTCGCCGAGTTTCGCCGTAACTGTTCTCGCTTCGCTCCCGCAATCGTATCGCTGCGTGGTCGCCCCCGCAGAGCATTGTCGATTAGTTTAGGTTAGCTAGCAGTGCTTGCTGAGCAGTCTTTTGGGTTGCAAGCACTTTTGTTTCTTTCTTTTGTAGACGATGTGTTTGTATTCTGTGTCATGACTTAGCTTAGTGTATAAGCTTTGTTCGAGAGTCATGTAACACTTAACCCCCTTATTATAGTGTAGCCGCTCTAGGCTTTGTATTGTACTTGCTTCGTTCTTTTGTTGGCTTTTGTTCTTGTCTGGGTGCCTTAGAGGGCTAGTGAACCTCATATACTCCTCTAGTTCTAAGCTTCGAGTTTCTTCAGATGCCGCCAAGAAGAGCCGCCGCCCGGTCAGTGGAGCCTTCGCGCAGCCGAGGAAGAGGCCGTGGCCGTGGTCGTGGCCAAGGCCGAGGACAGAACCGCCTCCTCCACCACCAAGAAACCCGACAATGACCCAAGTCATGTTTCACAGACTCAGATTCTTGTGCATTACTAAGCAATCAACAAACCGACCACCGATCGCAACTCAAGCCGCGATTTTCTCAGACAAGACCTCTCACCTTTGCTGCGCCAATGAACCGCTAGAAGTCAAGATCGCTCGGGGACACCGAGAAGAAACTCCGTCTTGCCCGCCGCTCAAATGAAGACAAGGTGGATTTCGCCACCCATCACCGAAAAGCGCCGCCATTGCTCGGTGGGAGAATTACCTCGCCGCCCGAGGTGAAGAGAATCTAGAGGAAGAAGAAGCGGGAATAGCGGAAGTCGTAGCATCTACGATTGGAGCCCCACAAGATCCCGCCTCTGCGCGCAATAGAAGAAGTTGCGGAAATACAACAAGTGAAATTGAACCCGCATGGCACCGATTCTGGGAGGATTTCAAAGCGCTTTCGTGGCCAACCGTACTCAGTGGAACAATGAGATTGAAGAAGAACCAATTCAGAGCTCTCAAGCAGGGTCAGATGTCCGTAAATGAGTATCTAACCAAGTTTAACCAGCTTGCTCGCTACGCCCCCAATGATGTAGCTGATGAAGAAGAGAAAATCGACCGCTTTGTGGAGGGAATGCGTGAAGACATGAGAGGACACTTATCCTCCATGATTACTCTAGCTTCCAAAGATTAGTTAATAAAGCCCTCATTTGTGAAAATGAGAAGAAGATCATGAGATTAGCCGCAAAAGGAAGATGTCATTTCAGAGGCCACAAGGTAGCCTTCCCGAAGCCTACATTCCAAGGCGGCTCATCTTTGGATCGTCTGCAGCCTCCTCTCGAAAACTCAAGTTTCCACCCCGTCCCCAAGGAAGTGGATTCGGTGCTCTCCGCCCGCCGGCAACCAAAGCAGAGCCAACCCAAGAACAAACCTCCATCGCTTCGCTTGTGGAGAAAGAGGACACTTCGCCAATCGTTGTCCTACCCGTCGAATGCTCGGCAAGACTCAACACAGAGTAACGCTGGTTCAAGCGGGACCTCACCCCAAGCAAGAGTCACCAGACTTCACAGGCATCAAGGTCTACACCAACACAAAGCCATGGCCGTGTGAACCACGTCACAGCCGAGGAAGCTCAAGGTGCCTCAGGAGTACTAATGGGTACGTTCCCTGTTAATTCAGTACCCGCACAAGTTTTGTTTGATTCTGGAGCTTCGCACTCTTTTATTTCAAGAAAGTTTGTCGAAAGGCTTAAGTTGCCAACCTATAAGTTAAAGAAACCCGTGGTACTTAGCTCACCCGGGGGACCCCTTTGTGCTACCTCAGTCAGTCCCAGGGTAGAAATTGCTATGGAACATTCCGGATTCCTAGCAAACCTTCTGGTGCTAGAATCTCAAACGCTGGATATCATCCTAGGGATGGATTGGTTGGCCAAATATCAAGGATTGATAGATTGTGCCAACAGGAAAGTGGTGCTCACCAAGAACCCATAGACCACAATAAGAGTTAGTGTGGATTGTTCCTCTCCTTTGAATAGAACAATCCACCACCTTGGAGAGTTGTCCCTAGAGACAACGCCTGTAGTTCAAGCTTACCCCGATGTCTTCCCGGAAGAATTACTGTGCATGCCACTGCACAGAGATGTTGAGTTTGTCATCAACTTGAAGCCAGGGACAGCCCCAATTGCTAAGAGACCATACAGAATGGCCGCTGACGAACTTGAAGAACTTAAGACACAAATTGAAGACTTGCAAGACAAAGGTTTCATTAGACCTAGTTCTTCTCCCTGGGGTTCGCCAGTTCTCTTTGTGAAGAAGAAAGATGGCACCGCCAGATTGTGCGTGGACTACAGAGCACTCAATGATGTGACCATCAAGAACAAGTATCCCTTACCTCGCATCGATGACCTGTTCGGTCAGTTGACAGGAGCATCAGTTTTCTCCAAGATAGACCTGAGGTCAGGATACCATCAGCTTAAAATCAGGAATGAGGATATTCCTAAGACGGCTTTTACCACCCGGTATGGCCTGTATGAGTTCACTGTCATGCCGTTTGGCTTGACCAACGCGCCAGCCTACTTCATGAACCTCATGAACAAAGTATTCATGGAATACTTAGACAAGTTTGTTGTCGTGTTCATAGACGACATCTTGATCTATTCAAAGACCGATGAAGAACATTCTGCACACTTGCAATTGGTCTTAGAAAAGCTTAAAGAGAATCATCTTTATGCCAAGTACAGTAAATGTGAATTTTGGCTTCATGAAATCAGTTTCCTCGGACACATTGTATCCGCTGGAGGAATTGCAGTTGATCCATCCAAAGTAGCAGCTGTAATGGAATGGAAACAACCCACATCGGTAACGGAAGTGCGTAGTTTTCTCGGTTTTGCAGGATACTACAGACGCTTCATTGAAGGATTCTCTAAGCTTTCCAAACCAATGACCCATCTGCTTAAAAAGGAAAGGAAGTATGATTGGACAGAAGCTTGCGAAAAGAGTTTCCAAGAATTGAAGAAAAGTTAACTGCGCACGATATTGATCCGCGGACATCCATCAAGACTTCGAAGTCTACTGTGATGCATCGCGCCAAGGTCTTGGTTGTGTGCTCATGCAAGGAGGAAAAGTTGTAGCTTATGCTTCAAGACAACTCCGTCCTCACGAAGACAATTATCCAACCCATGATTTGGAGTTAGCAGCAGTAGTGCACGCCCTAAAAATTTGGCGACACTATTTGATTGGAAATCATTGTGATATTTACACAGACCACAAGAGTCTCAAGTACATTTTCACCCAATCAGATCTCAACCTTCGACAAAGGAGATGGTTAGAATTAATAAAGGATTATAACTTGGATGTCCATTATCATCCTGGAAAGGCTAATGTAGTTGCTGATGCATTGAGCCGTAAATCCTACTGCAGTAATGTCATGATTCAAGAACATCAACCCGAGCTCTGCAAGGAATTTGAAGCCCTCAACCTTGAGTTAATAGAGCAAGGCACACTAGCCACAATAGAAGCGTATCCAACTCTAGAAGAGCGAATCAAGACCGCTCAAGAAGGGCATCCCGGAGTCCAGAGATTCAAGCATCTCATGGCCAAGGAAAGGCCCCTAAGATGTCGAAGATCGCAGGAATCCTATGGTATGGGAAACGTCTCTTTGTTCCCCACCGAAGGAACTCAAAGATCGATTCTAAAGGAAGCTCACGATTCGCTTACACTCGCACTCCAGCAGCACCAAGATGTACCAAGACATGAAGATTTTGTATTGGTGGCCACGAATGAAAAGAGATATCGCCGAGTATGTAGCTTGTTGTGATGTATGTCAGCGAATCAAGGCTGAACATAAAAGACCAGCCGGATTGCTACAACCCTTACAGATCCCTCGGTGGAAATGGGAAAAATCGAATGGATTTCATTACGGTCTACCTCGAACTAAGTCCGGATGTGACTCAGTATGGGTTATAGTTAACAGATTGACTAAAGTCGCCCACTTCATCCCTGTGAAGACAACTTACAAGGGAGACAAGTTAGCCGAGTTATACATGGCTCGTATCGTGTGTTTGCATGGAGTACCCAAGAGAATAGTCTCCGATCGAGGTTCTCAATTTACCTCGCATTTTTGGGCTAGTTTGCATGATGCCCTTGGAACACACCTTACCTTCAAAGATGACTTATCATCCGCAGACCGATGGTCGACGGAAAGAACAAATCAAATCCTAGAAGACATGCTTGAGCTTGTGCTTTGGAGTTTACCGTAGACTAGGAAAATGTCTCACCGTATGCCGAGTTTGCATACAATAATAGTTACCAGTCAAGTTTGAAAATGTCCCCATTTGAAGCACTCTATGGAAGAAAATGCAGAACTCCTCTGCATTGGTCAGAATCAGGTGAAGGATATGTCTTCGGACCAGATACTCTCAAGCAAGCTGAAGAGAAAGTTCGACTAATCAGAGATCGCCTTCAAGCAGCTCAGTCTAGACAGAAGAGTTATGCTGACAACCGTCGAAGAGACTTAACCTTCGAAGTTGGAGATGCTGTGTATCTCAAGGTATCGCCACTTTGTGGAACCCGAAGATTCAAAGTTAAAGGCAAGCTCGCACCAAGATACATAGGCCCGTTCGATCACCGCTAAGCGTGGAGAAGTTGCCTATCGCCTAGAGCTACGAAAGTTTGTCAGACGTCCACAACGTGTTCCATGTCTCTCAACTAAAGAAATGTCTCAGAGTACCCGAAGAGCAGACTCCTGTCGAAGCCATCGCACTTGATAAGGATTTGACTTATCCGAGCACCGATCAAGATCCTCGACGCCGTCGAAGCGGACAAGACGTCAAGTCATCCGCCTTTGCAAGGTTCGATGGAGCCATCACTCACCAAAGAAGCCACCGGGAGCGAAGATCAACTTGCTGGATTTCCGTCCTCGTTCTCGAGCGGCTCGAATCTCGTGGTCGAGATTCCGTTTAAGGTGGGTAGGATTTGTGATGACCCGTTTTCCTCCCGGGTCAACCCCGCGGACCCCTTTTGCCAAGGTCAACCCGGCGGACGGACCCCTCCTCCCTTCCTCCCCGCGCTCGCGGCGCCTGTGTTGCCGTTGCGTGCACGCCATCGCCGCTTCTCGCACCGCCGCTTCCCGCCGCCATCATTCCCGGCGCCGACGCTCGTCTTCCTCCGCGCGCACGCCGCGCCAAGCCGTAGCTCGCGGACCCCCTTCTCCCGCTCCTCTTCCCGGCTTTAAAGCCCTCGCCCGTGCCCTCCCTCCCCATTTTTCTCCCGTCTTCCCCACCTTCCCGCGAAGAAGAACCGAGGAGAAGAACGTAAAAGAAAGAGGAAGGAGTAGAAGAGCAGAGGGCCCCTACCTCTCGTTGCCGCCGCCGTCGTCGCCTCCGGTGTCGCCGCCGCCGCCCGTGAGCCCCGCCACCACGCCCGAGTTCCCCTTCTCCATCTCCGGCCGCGCCTCCTTCTCCCCGCGCGCGCCGCGCCGCGCTCGAGCCCTCTCCTCCTCCTCGCGCGCCACCTCCTCTTCCCCTCCGGCCGCGCCTCTTCTCTCTCCTCGCGCGCGTCGCGCGCCTCGTTCTCCCCCTTCCTCCCGCGCCCACTTCTCCTAGGGGCGCCCCGGCCGCTTTTCTTCCCTCTCTGGCCGCCTCGCGCCATGCAGTCGCGTTCGCGCCATGCCACAAGATCTGGCCGAGCCGAAATTTTGGCTGCGGGCCGTTTTCGGTTTTCTTTTTTTTTGTGATTTTCAATTTCCTTTTCTATTTTATTTCAAAAGTCAGACTTTAAATATGAATAACTCCCCCATTTCAACTCCAAAAATTATGAAATAAATTTCTAAAAATTTCTAAAATCAAGATCTTGCTAATGGCATAGGGCTTGTTCAATTTGGAGTTCATTTGTGTACTCTTGTGTATTTAATGGCTCTCACATTTGTCGCTTATTTTTGCTTGCAGGTTTTACTCGCGTAGATTTCTGAGACGGAGACCTCCACGTCGATCAAGGACAAGACTACTCGGACTCTCTCCCCTACAACCAAGGCGAGTCAATACTTTGATCATATTGAGCCTACATTTTATGCAAATTATATTCTTTTAAAATAGCAAATTGCATGCTTTAATTCTTTAATCAAATGTATGTTAAAGCTTAAGGTAGTTAATACCCATTTGTTGAATAATTAATTACTATGCCATCCTTGACAACTTGAATCCCTTAATTCCATTGTCACCCTAGTAATTATATGGTAATACTAGCCATAGGTTGTACTTAAGCGACATGCTAGACTTGCTTGAGTACCGGGACATTAACGTGTCCCAATCATCATCTTTTCAAACATAAAATGATTTGGGCAGTCATTGCGGGTAAATGACTGAGATGGTTGAATTGTTGTATTTTACATCTCAAAAACCCTAAACTGCTAATACCCGTCTGGGCGGATGGTAAGATGGTGGGTGCGGATGTAGCACGAGAATGGCGGGAATGTGGTTGAGCCGCCCAGACAACCCTAAGGACTTAATCTTGTCACGACCTCCTGTGTATAACAAGTACAACCACAAGTCTGCAACAAACTGCGACTTGGCTTAGTACATTTATCAAATCCTGAAAATCATCTCACTGGAGGGTTAAAGGAGGCACAAGCTCTGGGTATGTCGGGCTTGGATGGGACACCGAGTCAAGGGTGAAGTTCGCCAGTCGCTGAGGTGTAGCCACGCTACGCCAGTCGCTGAGGTGGACATCCCGCGCAACGTATGGGCATAACCCCATATGGGTGAGACGAGGGAAGGGACGAGATATTTAGAAAAGTTATTGTGACAACCTCTCGACTACACGACTACGGAATCGTGTAGGGCAACGAGTTAATTGTCTCTTGTGGGTAAAGTGTACAATCTCTGCAGAGTTACAAACTGTTTAAACAGCCGTGCCTACGGTCAAAGGCGGACATGGGAACTTAACTTGAGTTAGTTCTATTTCAAAAATCTTGTTGGGTGGTATGAAAATTGTGGCGGGCTCACCTAGCCCTGAGATTGGTTATTCCTGGGTCTTTGTACCCAGTGTCGTTTAGTGGTGGATGTAACCACAATCAAAATAAGCATGAAGGTGGAGGTAACCTCTGCTGATATAAATATTGCACAATTTCTCTCTTTAACTAAAATGAAATTTGTTAAAAATGCTAAGTGCTAGGAATTTGTACTTATGATATTTAAAAGTATTGCTTTCGCAAATAAAAGAACCGAGCCATCCTTGTAAGCCTTGCATGTATATCATTGCATTGTGTATTGGAGGGGACTATGCTTACTACGAGGAACCAGAAGTTGATGGACAAGGAAACGATGAAGAGTAGTCTAGGATCTGTAGTCTAGGCCTCGACGCAGTCTAAGTTGACTCGTTGGTACTTGCGTACAACCGATATTATCCGGGTCCTTGGGTAATATCAGTCGTACACAGGTTGCCCCAGTCGCTTGCCTGTGAAGAGATGAGCTCTACCCTTTTGCTTCCGCTACCGTATTCGGTGTTCTGTATTGTAATCAATTTGGCCTGATCGGCCCCTGTTGTAAAACTCGACCCGACGTGGTCTATGTCACTCTGTTGATTGTAATAATGATACTTTAGTTCACGCCATGTATGAATGATTCAGCAATGCCTGTGAGTGCTATCTATTGATCCAGGGAATAGAACATTGTTTTCACAGAGGATTCGGATTAGAAAATCCGGGTCCGACAAAATTGGCCGTGCTAAGGCGCCTAAAAGGCCGTTTATATGGGGGCCTGGGATGTTAGACATGGCCATGCCCAGCACGCTACACAGCCTAGCTGACTAAGCCTAACACAGCAAAATTGATTATAATTCTCTGGGCTGAAATAAACAGTGTCGTTGCGGTTGCTTCTAAATTAAAATGATAGCCCATTTCTCGTCCTGGCCGAGCATTACTTCTTTGGGCCTTCGCAATATTACCAGCACTTGTCAATTATAATCGATGCTGTGTCCTCTCAAAACAAAACAAAATGTAAATTGTAGTCGATGTCTCGGCGTCCTTAAAAAAAGAAAGAAAAGAATTAAAAGTCGGCAGAATTTTTAGCAAGTATACTCTAAAAGATAACATTGGTCACGGTCTCGAGGATTTTGTGTATGTTATCTTAGCCGGATGAGAAAATGGCTTTTAGGCTTCTGTTGTTTGTTTCAAACGCAATGCTTTCCCACTGTTTTTAGACCGTATGAATCACCCATAGCTCTGTGGTAAAAGATCTCACTAGTCGCAGCATTTTGTCCCAATCTTGATTGGATTGTTATTCTCCCAATGACTAGTCTGAAAATGCTTTGCAAAGACGGATAAGATTTGGGTGCAACTACGGTTTGGACGTACGGTGGGAGGTTTTCCACCATACGGTTCGATGCAACATCTCAAAAAGAGCGGTGCAACATTTTTTTCCTCTTGTTGCAACATATTAAACAATCATATACAACATTATCTCAAAATCTCAAAATCAAGCAAACAAAACATTCTCAGAATCAAAACAACATAAACATTCTGAGAATCAAACACACGAGAACGCCAACATATAAAAAAAAAATGCAACATCTCATAAATTCGTATGCAACATTTTTTCCCTCATGTGCAACATTTTTTCATCTGTGTCGCAACACTACGGAGGCGCCCGAGGAGCTCGCCAGCGCCGCAAGAGGGCCAAGCCCCGGGCCGAAGGCCAAGCGCGGGCATGGGCGCGAGCTGGAAGCAGCCGAGAAGGCACGAGCCGAGGCGGCCGGCGGCCGGAGACCGAGCCGGCCGGGCACGGTGCAAGAGTAGGGCTGAGGTGCGCAGCGGCACGGGGAGCCAGGCCGGGTGTGGGCTAGGAGCGTGAGGCATGCGCAAGCCGGGGGGGACAGCGGTGCCGACGCGCCGGCAGCCGGGCGTGTCGAGGTCCGAGCCAGAGAGCGGCGTCATGGGGGAGCCACTATGGCATGCAGTTGGTAGAAGGGGAACGGGATAGCAAAGCAGTGGGGAGAACGGAATGGGGGAGAAGAAGGAAAAGAAACGAATGGTGGAGAGGCGCAGTAGAGCGGATGAGATAAGGTGGTAAGAGCGGTAAAGCGAAATGGAGTGTGGTTTGGCGTCCGATGCGTCGGACGCACGGATTGTGTCAAAACCCATAAGATTTGTAACATTGGAAGACGGATCCTAGTATAGATGGCATTATGGAACCGTAGTCGAATTCTTTCTCTTTTCCTGCGAATTAATCGTAGTCAAATTCATGACTGGGACTTGGAAAGCACACACTGATGTTCCTCTGTACCGTTTGGTGATGTCGTCGTAGAAATTTTGAAGAGTTTTTTACTTGAAAGTTGCACGAGCTGTTAATCTGCCGTCTGAAAGAGTCGGCAGGACATATTGAGAAGCGAAATCATGCTAGTAGAAGATAGATGCTTCACGCTTCCATTCATCTTCAGTAGACAGATTTCAGAACCTAGTGCTCGTCCATTTCCATGATGTACGTTTGATGTTTCGGTGCAGATCGTTCGGAATATGTAAGATTAGGGCTCCTGATTTGGTTGCTCTTTAGGATCTAACTTTCAAGAGTGACTTCCAACTAGCTAGATTTTTAACCGGAATATCCATCTTGACTGATTTGGAGCAATTAATCAGACACGACCACTGCCACTTCGATCAGATAGTGATCTCTACTATTTAAAAATTAGAGTTGGTGGTCGTCCATTCTCCCTATCCTCCCACTTGTGTCCCTCTCTACTGATATGGGGGCCATGTTATCAACCGGCTATCATCTCGCATCATACGCTCCCTATGCCCTCGCCTCCACACCCGCTCTTCTGCTCTGCTCCGCACGCCACTGCCTCCACCCACCCCCTACCCTGCTTCTATCAGTTGAATCTGGATGGATCTCACTTCCTCCTCTCCGCCCCCGCTCTTCTGCTATACTCCGCGCGCCTTAACGAATTGAGATATATTATATCTATTTTATTTGATAAACTATATTTATGAGATGGATGGTTCGTAGCAACACACGGATACTTAACCAGTAACTAAAAAATATGCGCAATGTAGAGCGCAAAATTAAGATCGAACAGGCTGCAATAGTTGTTATGATAAACTTATTTTCATTTCTTTTCTTTCCTTTGCGAGAACTACTATATATTTCGTGCGTTTCTTTTGGGAGACAGGGCTAATTCCGTCTTTCAAGACGTACCCAAGTGTTTAATCCGAACTAGTATAGCCGATGACGCATGGTTGTATGCATGCATATATAGCACAGTCAGAACACCAATGGCACCGGCGACGTGTTGCGCGCCCCCGTGTTGGCGTTCCATTGGGACGGGCCAATCTGAAGCTCGTGCGGCTCACGTGAACATGCACTTGGTGGCGTTCCACCCTCGTGTCAACTACAACAAGCTGAGCATGTACAATGATATGACATCAGCTGACTATAAGTCTTGATATATAGGATACGAGATGGTGTGGACAAAGGATGAGCATAGAGAATTGAGTCGTCTCTCATGCGTTAGTCGACTGTAACATAAAAAACAAGACACGTTGTATATGGGAGAGCTGTCTATAGAAACATATAAAAAGATAACTCATTGTAGAAATTATCTTTAGTACTGTCTATATAGGGGCAGACCCTATTATGTTCATGGGTGTTCAGCTGAACACCCATTATTTTTTTGCAAAAAATCCATAGTGTAGTATGTGTATTTTATATATATAATAAAATATACTCTTAATTGGGTCAACCAGACCACAACTCCCTCAGCCTATCAAACCATGTCTCCCTCCAGCGTCCCACAACCTCAAATTGGCACATGTGATGACTAGCCTATGACCACACACCATTCGGCCTTTACCATTTGGGTATTGGACTATTCAGTCCAGTCACAACAAGGTAATTCCCCTTCATCTCTCTCTTTAACCCAATCAACCAACATACAATAGCCAGCTCTCATATCTCTTCCCCTCTCTTGATGCGGTGGCGTGGCCACGACGAAGGCAAACACGGCGGCAGGGCGGAGGTCGGAGGAGCAAGGTCGTGCACCGGCCATCAGTCGGGTCATTGCCGTTGGGGCGACGAACGGGGAGGGCGATAGGGTAGCCTTGAGGGTCTGCAACCGGCGGTAGCAACCCGGTGCCTCGCGTAGCTCTTGACAAGAAGACAGCGTGCCATTGCGCGGCCGCGGTACCCAAATTCTCAACAACGCAGAGGTGAGTTCAATTTGAATTATTAGATTCTCAGTTCCCAAATCAGCAAAGAGCAAACTCAGATGCCTAAATCAGTAATTTTGTTTGTGTTAGTTTGAATTGTGATTGGTAAATCTTATCCTTTCTTTATTATTTTGTAATTTTACTAAATTATTTGAGATGTTGTTATTAATACAAATAATTTGTATTTTGACTTTTCTACTGTGCACCTTTTATGTTTTATATTAAATAATATTTTTATAACTTCGAACATACATTTTGAAAATCCTACGTCTGTCACTGTGTATATCGTTGTGCCCCTGACCCTGAGGAGATAGCGAAAGGGACGCCTCAGTCGTTAGGTCATATGTAGCTAGGGACATAGAGGCTTGAGGCATGTCTCTTACAGTATTATTATACAATGCGCGCACCAGCAGGCTGGGCATGCAAGTGCATGCACCAGCAACGTACGAGTACACGTAACGCACACATGCAAGCATACATATATGCATGCGATCTTCTTAGTATCGGGCCCGTGCACGTGGCCGCGCCGAGACTGCCGGCCTGACGACGGGGCTCGGCGCGGCCTGACGACGGGGCAATGCTGATCTCGTCGAGCTAGTGGATGCAGCTAGCTGCCACCACGATCGACATGAATGACACGTCTGCACTTGCGCCCGCCGAGTGATCGCCATCAGACTAGCCCGCTGCAACGTACGATGTTATCTTGGTCTACATATTCCTATACTAGCTAGTGCGATGGAACTCATCACCAAACCGCCCTGCCGGTCTACACCTGGGCGGCTGGGCCCTGGCCATAAGCAAAAGCTATAGCTAGCCTCTTACACGCATGTGTTCTCCATCCAAAAGCTTTGACATGCATGCATGGATGCTTGTTTACTTTACAGTTCCGTCGATCTGGGTTTCGCACGTACTGTCCATTCTCAGACTAATTTGTAGATTGCACGAAACATGAAACACAACGGGTGGCACTTCGGCAAGCAGTGTGAAAACAAAGCCCGCCCGGCTCGATCGACACGGGAGGCGCCGTCCGCCGCAACGCGCGCCATACGTACGTGTGGTGCTTTTTTTTTGGGGCGGGGGAGAACCAAGGTGACAGCGACCTGCACGCGCACACGCGCGCGCGCCTGGGCCTTGTTCGACCTATCGGTTCGCGTTTGGCTCCGGTATTTGGACCCAATAATTCGGTGGCGGCACGGTCAGACGCGTGTCGTGGACCCGCCGCGCGCGCGTCGCCGTCGTCCAACGCGTGTCGGCTTGCTTTTCAGGCCAAAGGACCGCGCCGGAGGGGCCAAAAACTTCCTTCGGGTGGACCTCGGTGATCACGGCGACAGCTGTTTTGTTGCCACCGACACGTAACGATGTTGCTGCATGCTACTATACACGGTGTAGTATGTACTCCTTGGAACATTCGGATCTCTGGAGTCTCGATTCGATCGATGCCCTCTGGGAACTACTACACACATCGCACGGGGCAACTCAACCACAAGCTGGTGTTCGGAAAAAATTTAGTATATACAAGGTATAATAAATATATATACTAAAAATTAGGTTAAATCGACATGTCATATCTTTAAAAACCCATTCCGTCGGTACCTTACTCTCAGCCCACTCGGCACTCACACGGACCACCAAAGCCAAAGCATTCCATATTCGGTCACTGTTGATTCGGCTCAAAATCTCAAGGCTCATTTACTGTCAAACCCTAACTCGATCTCCCTTTCTCTCGATCTCACGTCTCTCTCTCAAAAAAACACACATGCACATAGCCTTGCCCTTGCGCCTTGCGGGCTTGCGGCGGCGGTGGCAGGCTGCAGCACCATGCAGAGTGGGAGTGGCAATCAAGTGAGCGCGGCGGCTGCGGCCTGGGAGAAGGGGAGGTGCGCTGCGGCGCCCTGCTCGCCTGCTCCAAGCGACCAATTTCCGAGCGCAGCGACCAGCGGGGTGGGCCGACCGGCGGGGCGAGGTGCGCCGCACGTTGCTCCGAGGACCGAAGCTCCAACTCTGAGTGGGTGGCACGACGGAGGCGGTTTGGCGATGGGTCGGAGCTAGCGACTAGGGTGAGTCGTGAGCAGAGCTAGCCGGTGACAACGGCGGGGCAAAGCGTGTGGGCTTGGCCATTTGGGCGACCGAGCCGGCGAGCCCCGACCCCCGAGCACAGATCCTGAGGAGTCAGGACTGAGCCACTGAGGTGAGGTATCCAATGCCAAATCCCAAATTCCCAAACGGCCAAACCGTTTTGAAAAATGAATTGTGGTTGATGAATCTTGTATTTATGTGAATTGTAGATCTTAGAGCTTTCAAAAATGTACATGGTAATTCAAATTATTACATTATTGGCTGACACCAAATTGAAGCATTAGATTGCCCCTCATAATTGGCTGACACCAAAATGAAGCATTAGATTGCCCTCATGAAATTTAATCTTGTATAAACATATTATACTTCGAAAACTTTCAAGTAGCCACATGGAGCTCTCATTGGATAGGAAGATTATAAGAAAAAACAAGCTAATTGTAGCAGATAATGGAATATCTAGATCATTTTTAGCCAAAACAACTAAACTTTCAACTCAGCTAAAAGCATAAGACTAATAGATAACTTTATATTTAAGTTAGATTACTAGGTTGTAGCAAATGATGGTAGCATACTTCAGCAATGTGAATATAAATTCATCCAGACATGACTATACAATTTATTGATCTCAACTTCTTAAGTTATACAAATTCATGTGACCAATAAAATATGCAAACTACAATTTCATGGACCGGCGAGTTAGGCTGCATACGTCAATAGCAACACATTCTCCATTCCTCAATTCCTCGGTCCCAAATCCTAAATTCCCAATTCAACATTTTTCTTAATAATGTTGTAATTTCTCTCAATTCTTTGAGGTGTTATTTCTAGTACGAAAAAATTATACTCCGTTTTTTTCTATCTTGGTTATTTAAAAAATTTATTAAATAATATTTTATTAATTTCGAACACCATCCGATAAATTATGAGGCCACCACTGTAATCAGTGATCGATATCGAAGATTTGATTAAAAAAACACTTCCTTTCCTCCATTGTGAGTTCGTGACCAACCCAGTGTCGCTTTTTTTTTAATTAACATGTCACATACGCCGACTTGCAGTTGTTTGTCTTGAATAGTTCATGCAACAGTAAATTTGTCTGTAGGCAGACGTCTATTTCTGTACAATTAATGTACATAGCTCCTTGAGTTTTCTTGATGTAACCTCGACCTGTATGCATCGGACATGGTACACCAAAGTCACGCACGCAACCCGAACGTGTCTATTCGATCATAGCAGTGGCCTACGAAACAAGGAGGGAGAAGTAAGCTAGGATACAACACCGAGAGCAGTGTACCACCACAGGCGCGTTGCTGCTAGTTGTGTACGGGCGTCATCATGCGAAGCTAAATACGTCCAGCCGAATTAAAGGTGGTCTCGCTGCTTAAAAAAAAAAAGACTAATACAGGAGTTTCATCGTAAACGGTTGATTAAAATCATCAGTATTAAATACAATCACAGACGGTTTTGGTTTAGCGATCGTCTGTATTACTGTCTGCGCTAAAAACTGTCTGTGATGAGTTCATTATCACAGATAATTTGTATTAAACATCATCTGGGAAGTAGCACAAACGGTTCTTCCTATGCTACTTCACAGACTGTGTTTAATACAAACCGACTATCATAATTAACCCATCATAGACGGTCTGTATTAAAAACCGTCTCTGATATGTTCAATGCTTCGGCTCCCACGCGATGCGCCTCTTCGTCTCGCGCACCGACGTTACAATGTGTTTCTTTGACATTTTATAAGAATGATCGTTGCGCGTTATAGTGAGCACGCACAATATTGAATACGTACGCCATAGTGTGCACGCAAAGCATGACAGCGAGGACCAAGGCGAGGAGGTTGGCGATTGTTGTCGCTCTTTCTCACGATGTCGTTGTTCACATCGTCGGCCTCGTGGCCGCGAGCTCTCCTCAGCCCATGGCTGATCTTTGCAGCCTACAAGCCATGTACGTATTCTGTTCTTTTATTTTTGGTAGGTCTGAAAGGAGTCAGTATTATGTTCTATTTTTATTCAGAGTCAGTTTCTGAATATAATATTGTAGTGTATCATCCTAGTTGTCGGAAAGCTTTAGGTATTCATTTCGGTTTCAGAGACCGATAGAGAACCTGATTGTAATTCCTCTGAAAATCTATAAAAAAGGAGAAAAACCAAAAAGTTATATCAGTTGATACAGCACAAAATAATCTCATGTTGATTTCATTTTGTGTCCAATATCCAGTTCTGAACTGAAGGAGAAAGTCTCGGTTGTGTTTGTTCTGTTTGAAATATCGGGAAATTTAGTTTCACATAAACATCGATTCTGGTTCTTGTTTCAACAAACATGTCACTAAACTGACTAGCAACAACGACCTAAATTTGACCTTTTAATTTTCTCTTATGAAGTAATTCTTGTATTAAAGTTCTGTCGTTATGAATTTTAGTTGCAAGGTCATGTACGAGGCGTCCAAAGAGCGCGCTGTGGGGAGGTGTGTCGCGTTGGAGCGGGAGGTGGCAATGAAGCGGCTGGAAAATGAGTGACACCTCGTCGTCGTCAACCATCTGGTCGGCGTTGGCAACCTGGAGGCATGTTTCATCGTCGACCTCTCGCTTGTCTTTGCGCACCAGGACACGCAGCGTGGCCTCGAGTACCTCAACCGGGCGGCCGTCACCGGCCACAAGGCACGGCCTACATACTCGGCCTCCACCTCTACACGGTCAGTGAGGCGCACGACGTTGGGAAGCACTACATCAGTCAGGTCGAGGGCGAGCCGACCGACGGCGCGTGCGAGACGGCCAAGAGGACCAACCGGTAGTGTAGGCGGTGCCGGAGGCTCACTGCTGACACGGTCCAGGATACGGCGTGGAAGAGGATGGTTGGGCTGCTAGGCTGGATGTGGGCGCTGTCAGAGGACGGCCACCGGTGCATGAGCACCGGCTAGAGCGTGATGAAAGGGTGGGACGACTATGTCGTCTTCTACAGCAACGACAGTAGGATTAGGCATGGGTATGGCAAGTTCTTTTCAACGGTGTTGAACTACTTGCCGTAAAATTAGCGGTTTTAGCATAGTTTTGAATTTGCATATATTATCACAGACAATTATTTATTTGAACCGTATGTGATGTGTTTTTTTCATAGACGGTTCTACTTTGGAACCGTCTGTGATATGTATTATCACAGACGGTTCTATTTTAGAACTATTTGTGATTTCCAACCTTATTTATATTCGGACTCTAGGGTTCGCCCATGCCCCCACTCAAATGATTAAGTTTCTCCTCCCAAATAGAACCGTTTGTGATTTCCAACCCTATTTATATTCGAACTCTAGGGTTCGCCCATGCCCCCACTCAAATGATTAAGTTTCTCCTCCCCCGAGCCCGTCGCCGCCGCCTCCTCCTCAAGCCCGACGCGCCTCCTTCCCCGAGCACGAGCCGCCGCCTCCCGAACCCGGCGCCCCTCCTCCCCTGAGCCTGGCGTGCCTCCTCCCCGGAGCCCGCCGCCTCCTCCCCGAGCATGAGACGCCGTCTTCCCGAACCCGACGCCCCTCCTCCCCTGAGCCCTGTGCGCCCCCTCTCTTGCTCTGAGGTGCACTCGGCCAGTGCATCCTTGGTGGTTCTTACCATCCCTTCGTGAGTTATTTCTGTTTTTCAGAATTGATTTACTTTACTAAGTGTGCTGTGCTAGTTGTATTTCAATATGTCTTGACTAGCACTGGGAGACTTGGTATTGTGTTGGGCTCTGGTAATTGCTTCATGAGGATAGTTGTCATATTATGAAATTGATGAGGACTTGGGCTATTTGGATTGCTTCTCATTGTCAATTTATACTAAGCAACTAGTTCTGATATTTTTTTGTTTTCAGTTGAAATTGGACAGAATTTGAGATTAGTGATTCTGTTCAGTATTTGAGATTGGTGATTCTGTCCAGTATTTGACATTAGTGTTTCTGTTCAGTTTTTATTTAACTGGTTATTAATTGGCTAATATGATAATAGAGCATTTCTGCACACTGTTAGTTGAATGACCTTCCAATGACTGAAAGTATAAAGCTGTTGTTTTAGAAGTTATTTCTTGATATTCCAGTGAAGCATTATATTTGAGTTATTGTTATCACATTTAATTGATAAAAAATATTAGCAAGTATCGAGAAGGCCAAGATTACATTTTGTGCAACTCTACATCTGAAAGCAATCATAAACATTCAAAACTGGGCAATATGTTGTTTTCATATGGTTGCTTATCTTATATTTTGAGTATTTTATCCTGGTTAATTGACTTACAGAAATTACATGTTTATATGACTTGAATGATTCACATGCTTATATGTCAATTATTCCATTTAATTGCAGACGGTTTCATCTACAAACCGTCTGTGATAGTCAACTGTTACAGACAGTTCTGAGTTAATAATCGTCTGTGATAGTATTCATCAGAGACAATTCGAAAACCGTCTGTGATGACTTTATGTTATTACTGACTCATAAACTCAAACGGCTCATACAACCATCTATGATGATGTTTTTGAACCATCTATGATGACCTTTTCTGCAGCGGTGTCTATACGTATACATACGAGCAATTTCTACGGTAGTTGTAGCTTGCGCCGAGAGGCAACATGCTCGGTCTCGTCGTGTCATACTCCAAGGAGCAAGCTTTTAAGTTACAACAATGAGGAGGCGCGAGTGCACGACAGTGGTCATCTCATGCATACACAATAATATATTTTTGGCACATTTCAAAAAGCTACATCTTTGGGTTGCATCACAGAGCAATACCGCTGCGTACACATATATTCGAGACGCCGTAGCACATTGGTTCTGAACATTTGAGGTGCTGGAATGTCTGTGTGCTTGGACATAATGATCGATTAGTTTAAGATTAACTGGTTTGGTAGGTGGAGCAGCCAAGTGTGAGCGTGTGACTTAGAGAAAACTCTAGCAAGGCCAATACATGGATGTGGCCTTGTAGATGGATTTGGAAACTGCCGTGGATTATAGCCCGTGGTATGGACAATGCATGGATTTGGTAATGGTCGGTGCTAAATATGGCCGTGCCCTTTGGATAAAGGGCTGAGACGTCAAACTTTCTTATATTATCGAAAGATATAGCCGAATGTCCGAATCCCAAACTCGTGGTCGAAAGCTACGATATAAGTAGTAACATAAACAAATGATAC
The DNA here is from genome assembly GCA_036346255.1 of Ampelocalamus luodianensis. Lineage (NCBI taxonomy): Eukaryota > Viridiplantae > Streptophyta > Magnoliopsida > Poales > Poaceae > Ampelocalamus > Ampelocalamus luodianensis. Next base: position 2,679,194 of record CM070626.1, read on the forward strand.
AGAAAGTAACCTAAACAAATTCCTTGAATAGAAAATTGCAGAGAGAGAGAGAGAGAGATACCATTGGCCCAATATATCCTCGTACATTAGTACATTAGGCTTTTTAACCATATTTTAGCCCAACAATGTCATCCCAAGATTTCAGGAAAACAGAGGCCACAATCAGCAACAACTAATTATTGTGTTAAAGTCTCCTTTAAAAAAATTGTGCTAAAAATTGTACGTGTACCACAGTCTTCAAGTACCGAAACATCATGCTGTCCATTTAGTTGGATGATCTGAATGTGAGCAGAAAATAACTAGAAATCTCTTGTCCAACTCAAACTTGGGGGTGTTTGTTGAAAAAGGAAAATAAACCATGTAAACCCCGTGTTAGGAGTTTTTCGCTCATTTAACATATTTCTAAAGTAAATTAACAAAAATAGCTTAAAACCGAAATGACAAAAATAACACTTTTATTGAGCAAAATCGCACTAACAGACCACCTACTGCTGACCCAGAGTGCGACAGAACACGTGACGACCTCTCAGTCGACGGCAGGCGGCCTACCACTAACCCAGACCGCTGCAGATTGACTGCACACAGCACCCACTATTTTTGCCATTCCGTTTTTTGGGGGTCATTTTTGTTATTTTGCTTAAAAAAAAAGCTAAATGAGCCAAGAATTTGCAGATTAGCACAAGACAGCGGCATGCAAACTTTCCCCATCGTTGGTGTGGCTATGCATGGACCGGTGCTATTGTACGCACATGTAGTTCCGGGAGCAAGTGCTGGATTACACCTAATATTCCAGTGACTGCCTTGCCTCTAGCTAGTGCTGTCATCACGCAGGCGACGATCATTCCGTTTGTTGAGACCAAAATGCAATACCGATGAGCCGTCCTTGCAGCAGATTCAGTTCGTGCTTATACCACTCTGCCCTGCTCGCCTTGGCATTTACCCGATCCACAAGCTGCACTGCACGCGCGCAACTAGCGTTTCTTCTAGTTACTCTTCCCAGTCCCACATCATTTGCACTAATGTCCTACTCCTAAATAAGAACGCATTTGTACTTAAGCTCTTCGTTAGTGCAGCCTATAATGCTCCAGTCGCCTATAAATACGAGGCCGTCACCCCGGCAGATCACCACAAGTGCAAACGTGCAACAGAACAGCGCCTAGCTCCCCTGTCTCGGCTAGATAGCTGCTCGTTTCCCTGTTCCTGCTCTGTTTCGCTTACAGTCTCACTGAATAGGAGGAAGAAGGAGAAGATTGCTTAGGGTTCATTGGCCATGGTCGCGATAACGGCGCCCAGCTCCATCGACCAGATCCCGCTGGTGAGGTGCCACAAGGCCAATGCGGGCCCGCCGGCCTCCATCCAGGCCATCGACCTGTCGGCGCCGGGCGCGGCGATCGCGGTGGCGGACGCGTGCCGCAGCCTGGGCTTCTTCAGGGCGACCAACCACGGCGTGCCGGCGGGCCTGGCCGACGCACTGGAGGCCGGCGCCATGGCGTTCTTCGCGCTGCCCCACCAGGACAAGCTGGACATGTCCGGCCCCGCCAGCCCCTTCGGCTACGGCAGCAAGAGCATCGGCTCCAACGGCGACGTCGGGTGGCTGGAGTACCTCCTCCTCTCCGTCAGCTCCAACGCCGTCCCCGGCTCCTCGCTGCCACCTTCACTCCGGTAAACCCATCAGCAACACCATTACTTCTCCGCCGATGGTCCATGCATCAAGATTCAAGATAGAACGATCGTTGAACATGCATGCATGTGCATGATGCAGGGTGGCGCTGGAGGAGTACACGCGGGCGGTGCGGGAGGTGGGCGGGCGGGTGCTGGAGCTGATGGCGGAGGGGCTCGGGGTGGTGGAGGAGGACCGGACGGTGCTGCGGCGGATGGTGGTGGGGAGGGAAGGGAGCGACGAGATGGTGCGGGTGAACCACTACCCACCCTGCCACCTGACGCCGGGGCGGCCGGGTCGGGACTGCGGCGTGACGGGGTTCGGGGAGCACACGGACCCACAGATCATCTCCGTGCTCAGGTCCAACCGCACCGGGGGCCTCCAGATCAAGGCCAGGGACGGCAGGTGGGTCCCCGTGGCCCCCGACCCGGAATCCTTCTTCGTGAACGTCGGAGACTCACTGCAGGTACCTTCACTGCTATCTTTACTGCGATAGAATGGTAGATCAACACAGACAACCAAGTGTGCAATGCATGCATGTTTTCGCACATTGTCCATGTTTTCGCACATTGTTTAGTTGGTGTCTATCTAGATGGATGGCAGATAGATATAGTACGTCGCGCATCCCCCACCTCCCGTTCTAGTCAACAACGTACGCGCAAGTGTGCAACTTGAACCTATCATCCATTACCACGCGACCGTGAATCATGCATGTATTATCGAAATGGGAGCGTGTAGCTAGGGTCCTACCTGTACGCTCTCGATCTTATTTGCTGTGCCCGCAGCAGTTGAAGATTTTACATGCATGCATCCATGCAAAAGTTTACACTAGCAGCTAAGGAAACCAATTCTGTTGATCGAGCAGGTGCTGACGAACGGGCGGTTCCGGAGCGTGAAGCACCGGGTGGTGGCGCCGGACGGGAAGCAGTCGAGGCTGTCGATAATCTACTTCGGCGGGCCGGCGGCGTCGCAGCGGATCGCGCCGCTGCCGCAGGTGATGCGGGAAGGGGAGCAGAGCCTGTACAGGGAGTTCACGTGGAGCGAGTACAAGAGGGCCGCCTACAAGACCCGCCTCGGCGACCACCGGCTCGGCCCCTTCGAGCTGCCCGCCGCCAGGTCGCCCAAAGAACCGGCCGCAAATAATGCCGATTAGCACTGCAGCAACAGCACCTGCGTGCAGCCGCAGCAGCACCTGGCACAAGTCTACTAGGTAGCTAGCTAGGCTCTCCTACATTTGTTCCTAGACCCTGATCGATCTCTCCTTTTGTTTAATCCATATCTGGTAACTAAAGGGAGTTGTTACCTTGGCTTACTTGGCCAGGTCTCCAGTCTCCACAGGCACTGGCTCCTGCGGTCCTGCCTCTCTGTTCTGCCTGCCCACTTTGTCCTGGTTTTGCCTTGTAACTTCCAGTAGTAGCTGCAATTATGATGCCCCTTTTGTTGCTTACCGGGCGGCCAGGCAGGTGATAGCTTGCTTACTTCTAGGTAGGCAGCTTAATCGATTAGCCTGTGTGTAGGTAAGGTAAATTGTGTTTGTGTATGCCTTCCACAAATTAAATGGCAACGTTGTAATTAAAGTGTTTTGTGCATATCTGCAAGATTGGTCAATCTTCCTTTAATCTTCGAGAAATCCCTGCTTTATTTTTCTATACAGTTCACGTACGTACTTATGTGTCGAATTCACCGATCCGATCGATCCACGCGAGCCCGGGCATCTGTTGACGTGATTGGAGACAGGACCAACCGGCTGGTAGGGGACGGGCAGAGAGCCAGAGGTACTGACCACTTGAGTTGCGCGTCGCCCGTGTCTCCGTCGTTTCACTCCGCTTTCTCCTTGTAGGATAAAATTTGCCTGACCAAACGGGCAAAAAAAGGAACTGTGTGCCATCCTCTCGGCTCGGACTTTGCTAGTCACTACTCTTGTACGTTCTGCAGATTCTCTCAAGTTTAGATGGTTAAAAAACATCATCATAGATGGTTCAATCCGTGCTGTCACTTCGAAAAGTAACAGCCGTTCAATAAAATGAGAGAACAGTACTAGTATCTAGCTAGTCGGCAATTAATTCAGCATAGATGTGTATTGTTTAATTAACCTAATCGACGACCACCGCCATTTGACACCGGACGACACACTCAGTTAATTACGGAGGTTGCGTTGCTTTCGTGTTTCGACCGGATAAGACCGTGCTCGAATCTTATTGTCCAAGTGGCAATAGAATAGTGCTGTATTGTACTGCCATCATGCCATGGGGAAACGCGCAGTCCCATGCTGCGAAGCGTTTTGTGCGTACGGTGGACGCACCGCCCTTTGTTTCCCATTAATCTCACTTCGCTGGCTAGCTACGTCACTGCTTACCCGCGCACAGCACAGAACAAACACAGTGAAACTTCCCAGCCGGAAGTCCGGAATGCAACTCGATCGCACATGGATTTTGTAGGAAAACCCACTCGATGTTTTCCTTCGTCCAAAAATCATATCGAATTCCCGTGTTTGAAATAGGGCACGCCCCCTTTTCTGGCTATATGTGCTCTTTGTCTTTGGGGTCTTCCCTATAACCATTTGTTCTTTTTTTTTTCACCGAACAATTTACTGACAATTCGTTCTTTAACCTCTTTTGAATTTGAACACATAACGAACCACACCTAAGAATACTACCGTAAGAAAAAAAGCACGCGCCTAAGAATAGTAGCATATGGTCGCAAATAAAACCCTCATTTTGGTGCAATGTGTGCATGCATCTCGCTTGTAAGTTGTAACTTGTAAGGAAGCTCTCCCAGTGACGGAGACAGGATTAGACTATAGGGGGGCGATAGCTCGAGGAGAGACATTAATTTGTTATTATCCTTGTCGGTATTTTAGAACCGATCTTACATAAAGATTGTTTGATTCAGGGGGTCTCCACAATTGATTACGCAAACAGAAAAGACATGTGGATTTTTATACAGGTTCAGGCCTTCTCCGAAGAGAATAACAACCATACTCCTGTATATATTGTATTGTGTATGGTGGATATATATAATCAGCGGAAAAACTAAGGCTTGTACTCCTGTTGATTGCGTATGCCCGATTGTCTTGTATCAATCGGCCTCTGCCCCTATTATCTCTGATTGAAGCCCTTTTTATAGTGCGCGGAGAGGTAGTCGTTCCAGGCCAAGAGACGCCTCATTATTTTGTATAATAGACGTAATAATGGTAGTAATCACCGGAGTAATAATCCATCCACGTCGTCTAGCAGTTACTTATCAGAGATAATGGCGCATTTTGTGCAGTTACTCCAGAGAATAACAACGTATATTTACTACTTAGATCCCGTAATCAATTGAGCCTACAGACAAGTGAACCCAATTAATTACGAGGTTGTTGTAGCTGAACTGGTCGTAAAAGGACTTATGACCAGGGGGTAGCCGTAGAAAAGCTTACGACTGGGTACTGGTCGTAGAAAGACTTACGACCAGGAATGATCGTAGAAGGACTTACGATCAGGAATGATCGTAGAAGGACTTACGATCATAAGGTAGTCGTAGAAGAACTTATGACTATGGGGGTAGTCGTAGGAGAACTTATGACCACCTGATTGGCTTCTCCCTTAAGACTATAAGGGGTATATCTAATAGCCGTATGACGTCATATTTATCCATAATATTAATTACAGATAAATAATAAAATAATGATTATTAAATCCTCGTCAATCCTATTTAAGCTACTTATAAAAGGGAAAATTGAGAATTTGTCAAAAGCTCCTTGATTTAGGATTGACCACATTTAAATTTCTTTTTGATAATTTGCCACTCCTAAGCACAAAATACACGTGATTTGACACCCCGAACGTATTCTAGTATTTTTGTTTTTATTTTGCACCAAAATCCAATGTGAAAAGACGCATTCCCCTCCTTATTCAAGAAGAAACTTAAAGGTGACAAATCTTAAATCAAGGTGTTTAGGAGCAGCAAATCCTCAATTTTCCCTTATAAAATTAGAATTTTTCTTAGGAGAAAACTTTATATATAAAAAAAGCAATAGAAAACAAATAATAATCGTGATGGATGGCAACTTGAGTTTGGTGGAGTTTTTGGTGCATATGCACATTTCACCGAGCCAAGTGTGACAAAAGCCAGATACGAGGAAGAAGTGCTTAATCAAACTCTAAACATGCAGGGAGATGAAATATCATACACTTGTAGGGTATAAATTAGACTCAATACTAGCTTAAAAATTTAGGAATAAAATAGAATCTAGATGCTACATAAGATGAATTCATATGCCACAAATTAACTCCTATGATTTTTAGTTTCATCCTAACCGTTACTTAATCAAAGAAAGTGAATTAGTAAAGACTTAGTCCTAACAAAATTCCAATACTAATCACATAGATTGAAAAGGTAGTGAAAAAATTATGAGGGGGGCAGATCCCTGCCAGCCCCCTTCTCTCCGCCCCTGAGCTATCCTATATAGCGGATCACCACAGGAATTAAGATGCGTAGCAGATCAGCACAGGAATTAGATAGACAGACACAGCATATACTTGTGAACCCTGGCCTTCTCTGACATGCATGCATGTGGTTCCCGCCTTTGTACATGCAGGCTTTTCTCTCTACACACAGTGCTCACACACCCGGCACTTGGTCATGTGCTGCTGCTACTACTTTTGCTGGGTCACCTAGGTTTTGCCAGCTTTCGACTGAAACTTTCGAGTTGTGAATGAGACGCATGCAGCTGCTGCCTGTCGGACGTTGCAGGTGTAGGATAGTAGTGCTGGATACTGGTTACCACGGAACAAGCTAGCAAGCAGGCAGGAGTTTGTTTCATGGAATCGACTCCCGCGTGTTGCTACCGGAGATCTAAAAATTAAGAGGGCAAATCACGTCACTTGCCGCGCGGAAAGCTAGTGACGATGGGCTCATCAAGTGGCACAGTACAACCCCATGCCATGCGTGTATCGGTCGTCGGTGTTAGCGACTTGGGCTCCGGTCCCGACCATTGGCTAGCTACTCGCCTAGCTAAAGCGACCGGCTAGTGGGTAGCGAGTACTGGCTAGGTAGGGGAGAGCGAGCGCGGGCGCGCGGCATGGAAAGCTCTCGACCTATCACATGCATGCCATACGTACGTACAGCCTCGCGCGCGTACGCGGTCGGGGCACCCGGCCGTCGCATCCACCGCCCGGCCGGGACACAACACACACATACGCTCGCTGCCTCTCGTCGGTTATCACGCGCGCGCGGCTGCGGCACGTACTTATGCCGGTTTCCGTGCTTGATTAGTGGCCAAACGATGGAACGGACGCACGCGAGTGCGATCTCCTGGCACCGGGCGTACGGGCGGGCGCACAGAGAGGAAAGCGGCCTGGAAATAGGAAAAGACGTGTGTGCGTTAGTGCGTACGTGAGGGAGGGCCGGGGGGTGTCCACGCGCGATCTATCCTAACCAGCGCACGCAGCGCGTGCTCGATCGATCTGCTCCGTTTCGCTACCTCATCTGCATCGGTTAGTTTCGGCCGAAGCACGGGTTGGGTGTATGTCCATGCTAGATTCAGCTCATCGATCGGTCATCTATATCTCGCGCGCGGTGACGTACGCCTTTCACGGTCGTTTGTTTGTAAATGTACCTGCAGGCCTCGCCACTTGCTTTGCATAATGTGCCCTGTTGTTTCGGTGCCTATTTTGAGTGTTGAAACAAGAGGCATGGAAAAGTCCGGAGGTGACTATGACCAAAGCCAGAACTTTTTTTTGGTTGAGCACAACCAATGCCAGAACTTGCCCATTCAATTCGATATATGCAGGACTTTCGTTAGTAGGTTTCCTTCAGGACCTGCTCGAAATGTCTGCCCTTATCTCTCTCGTTTCTAGTTTGCATTCTCCAATTTTAAAGTTTTTTTTTTTTGACAGGATACTCGTATGTCCGCCTCCAGTTTTGCATCGATGCGTGCGGCTCTTTAAGAAGTTGGCAAATAGGCAACGCATTCCGTAAGCAACTTGTACTAGTTTTTTAAGAGGAATCGCCGGAGGGCAAGGAGCCGACCGCAACTTGTATCAAATCCACCGTGCATGGTAGGGTAAAAAATAACCTAGTTTTTATTCTAAAATACAGAAATAATATAATCTTTTTAAATTTTAGAGGAATAATCATCTATCGTTCAACCGTTGGACGACTAACTCAAGTAGCTCAACGGTTGCGCGACTTGGTCCAAGTAGCTCAACCGTTGAGCGACTTGGACACTTGTCGCTTAATGGTTGGTCTAGTGTACATGTTGCTTAGCTAGCAGCGCATGTATTGTACACTGTTGGGCAACAAGTGTCTAAGTCGCTCAACGATTGAGCGACAGATGATTATTTCTATAAAATTTCTGTAAAAAAAAAAGTGGTATTATTTCTGTATTTTGGAATAAAAACTAGGTTATTTAGAAGAAAAAAATCCTAAAAAATGGTTACTACTCTACCAACGAGTCACATGGGAATAAAAGTATAGAACCGTTTCCTTTAGTAGGGACGTCATTATTGACGATGGACCAGGCAAAGCAGCAAGCCCGCCCTGAAGATTCACTTGTCCAGCAAAAGGCAAGAATTAGGGAGGATAGGGTCACACACGAGTCATTGCCACGCTTCCCCTGCCATATGATTTGACCAAAAGGGAGTGACAAACTTGCATGATTTATTAGCTGGTCTCCAAAACCATGCATGATTTCTGTCTTTGAATAGTCGACGCCACGTCCTTTTCATGTAGAAATATCCCGTTTGTTTAACGAAATAGCAGGGGCTAGCGCTGCCTAATCAATTAAGAGAGAAAGAAGTCAAGCTTACAGGGCCGGTCTAAGCCGTTAATAGGCTGAAGACAAAGAGCAACTGTAGCAAAAATGGCAGAAAAGCTGCCAAGCGAAGAACAAACTGCAGAGGCAGGGGTGATTGGCATCCTCTTTAACATTCCAATTGGAATGTCACGGTGAACAGTACTATAACATTTGGTAGATCTGAGTCGTCGGATCCAGAAAGAACAGTCCAAATCAAGAGCTACAGAGATGCTACATCACTTGTATCTATGTTACAGTGTTTTCACTACAGTATTCACCACAGTGTTTGAGAACAGTGCGTGTCTAGATCTCAGCCTCTCGTTTTCGATCCGACGGCCCGTATGCAATGTTTATGGTACTGTTCACCCGTGACATTGCTATGTGATGTTAGAGGATACGTTTTGGGCAGGGGGCTTTATACAGAGGGTTTAACGACACGCTTAGCTGTAAACGGCTCTCTGTGCACTGTTCGATGTCTTGTCTGATCTTGAATATTCATCCCACATTCGAGTAAAAATCTTTGAGCAGCTCCAACCTGGTTTAAATTTTATGTGGAATCCTCATGCATGACATGTATCTACCGACCGTGACCCGTGACTTCAGTTCAGACTTACTATTATTTCTGCCTCGTCTTTCATTACATTTTCTTTAACCAAACGTGATTGTATATGTCCTCATGTCCTAATAGCTAGATCGACGTCTTCAGTTTGCTCAGCGAGATTCTTTATACAACAGAAGCGGTCTCTGTTAGTGATGAGAATTCGAGCGCCAAGTTGCTAACCGTACCCACACTTATTAAGTATTTAATTGACCTGTCAAATTCGTACGAAATTAGCCATGGGTGCTAAGCATCCTACCGCGTACGGTGTGTAAGAAAGAGGGGTGCAGCAACGCTGAGGCCATGGTGAGGCTGGCACCACCTCCTCTTGTCTGCCTTTGGGGAGCTGCCATGCATTAACCGTTCAACGAAGGGGCTGCACCTGCGCTGCCAGGTCGCACGCAGGGCAAATCAATCAGAGCCCAGATACCCTTCGGTTTTGTCCCCAAGGAACACCGCATGCAGAGAATCTCTGTCTCGCCAGGTGTAAGTGGCAGGAGCTCCTCACTGCGCTGCGCGAATCCGATCGGACAAGTCAATGAAAGGGCTAAGCTTTTCCATTTCATCTCGCGCTCTCCAGATATATAGCTGACTGCTAGCAGGGACACCTGGGAGAGAAGGTGCAATGCATCGATCGGCATAAGTACTTATTCTCTCTACAAACATATATCGTCAGCTAGCTAGGTGGGGTGAACAGTACTAGGGTGTCACGTAGACGCTGGACCAATGTCGAGGGGCGACGAAGGGTAACCAAGGCCGTCGTTCGTACACGTACGAGGAGATTGCAAGAGATAGAATATAATAATTAGGAGATTTGTATTCGATATGTTCCCTTCCAACCATATCTCTAGTAACCTTCTTTATCTTCACTTGATTGATTTGATCTCCAAGTCACTCTGTACTTTATATATATGCTTCTAAAGCTCATGCAATGTAATCTCAATTATTCCAGCTATTCTATCTTCCTTCACGGTATCAGAGCAAATTCGTATCCGAGCCTATTCCTAGCCACCACCAAATTCTGTTGCGTGCCGTCCCTAGGAGAGGCGATATAATCACCTAGGGGTTGCACATTGTAGATAGATGGTCTCTCTTCTTCCTCTTGGATCAAATAGATCGGTTTTTTTTCGTCGATCAATAGATCGGTTATTTCCTACGATCAATGGATCATATTTTTTAGCCTCTTCTCCACTGCCAACTATGCCTACCACCCTGATTGACTACTACTTCCTCGTCTCTTCCTATGTCTTCCCGAACGTCGTGCACTCCGCCACCGACATCCACCACATCAAGCCGATCTCATCCGATCGTGCCCCTTTGACGCCGACGTTTGCCAACTGTTGTTTCTTCACATGCCGCTATTCCCTTTCTTCTCCCTCATCCATGCATGTCTGTGGTGTTCCTCTTCCGCCGTCAAGGCTTCTTGGGTCCAATCTTTTCTTCTCTACCTGCTGCACTGCAGCTTATTCTTTTTCCCCCGAATCAACGTGCCGTCACCAACTCCCTCATGGCCAACTCGTTCGGTGTAACACCCAAAAATCTGCTTTTAGTTCAAATGTCTAAAAATATGATAATTTTAAAACTTTTAAATGCGCCTTATCGGATTTGAATCTTAAGAAGTCAATTAGCAAAATGCAAACCAAACCTAAAGCAATAAAACATGAAAATAAGTAAAAGTTTTAATCTAAACCTAATCGACAAATCGAGAATTTGAATTCAAACTTGAGTTTAAAAAGAAAAAGAAAATAAATCGAGACTTCAATAGTGCGGTCTGGGCCGAAAGCCACCCGGCCAGCCCGACTTCTTGTTTTCCTTTCTTTTCTTTTTTCCCTTTATGCTTCCCTTTCTTTTCTCCCTCCTTTCCTCCCCAGGCCTACCCACTAGCCCCTCCTTCCTTCTTCCTTTGTCCTCCCTGGCTCACACGCCGCACCTGCCCGCACTAGCGCCATGCACATATGACACCCCTCCTTGTTGTTCACCGCGTCACGCTCGTCCCCGCGCCATCGCAAAGGAGCAGGCGGCCAACCTATCCCCTCAGCGTCCCTATGTGCCACTACTCCCATGCTGCCACCACGCCACCTCAACCGATGTCGTCCCGTCGTGCGTCCCAATCGACCATCGGCTCCCCGTCCCCTTCTGCCTATTTAAGGCCAGCACCGAGCTGCCTCGCCCCCTCCCTAACATTCCTCCTCCTCTCCCTCTCTTTCACTGAGCGCATTCGCGAAGGAACGTGACACCACTGCTTCGGCCACCGCGCCATCATCACACCACCGTCATTCCAGCCGCACTGACATGTACTCTTCAACATTTATATTTTATAATTTTTTTAAACGGGCCTACATGTCATCTGGAGTAGATTAATGTATCATGTCTTGTTTCATGTGCACAACAGTATCTTCAGGAAGAGACAACCTATGCTCCCCCCTTTTCTCATCCACGTAGGATTTTGTTGACGCGACATAACTAAAAAATGATAATAAATACACTATTAGGGATGCCCTGAGAGACGGCTCAATTCTCTGTGCTCCTCCTCTCTCCTCCATGTCATCTCGTATCCTATGTGTCAAGGCTTATAGACAGCTGATATCACACCAATGTACATGCTCTTAGAAACTATCTATTGAAGATGTTGTTTCTAAAGATGGTGTAGCATATGTTAGAGACAAAGTTATCTCTCACTATTGGAGATGTCCTCATGCAGTAGTCGACTGTAACACGAGAAACAAAACACATTATACATAGACACTACTACAAAAAGGATAATACTGGATGCCTCATCATAGACGGTTGACCAAAACCGTCCGTATTACATGCAATCATAGACGATTTTGGTTTAGAAATCGTCTGTGTTACTAGCTGCGCTAGAAACCGTCTGTGAAGTATTACAGATGGTTCTAAACATGAACCGTTTGTGATAATTGCAGACTTCACAGACGGTTCATATTAAAATTCGTCTGTGATAATATCGCTTCACTCGGTGAGTTGTTCATCACCCGATGAGTTTCTTCATCGCTTCAATGCCGCTTCGGCTCTCCGATGCGTCTTTTCGTCTCACGCGTCGAATTTAATCCTTGTTTTATAAACAGGATCATCCACCATCGAAGATAATCATCATCCCCACATATAACTCTACTGTATATACTTCTAAAGCAGAAATATATGACTATCTCTTCTGTTTCCTTGTCGCCGGCATTGATGGTCTACACGACCATACTGTACGAGCACCTCTCCGGCCGTACATTGGCGGATGCGGCGGAAGGATACTGTTCCAACAGTGTCTTCCCTCCTCCGTCCGAGGATTTGCCAGAGCAAGTGGCGGCCACCTTCCGCCGTCTTGACATCCTCCTCCGCCATGTCTTCCGAGTGATCTCCCACTTCCGACAAGTTTACCGCGTCATCGACGTGGTCCTCCACAACAACGTTGCACGTCTCCAGGAGGCTCACCGTCATTTGGACTGCTTAATCGAGGCGACAGGCGACTGAGTACACCATGCCGAGACCCCTCAAGCAAGGAAAGAGAGCCTATGGGCTCAATTTGTCTTCATTCAACAGTCTGAGGGTCTTTAGGAGACACTCGAACGAGCACGTCAGCGGGTGAACGTATTTCGGGTTGATGGTCACGAACCGTCCAATGCCACCGCCGCCTACGAAGTTTTGAAGACGGAGATAGCAGCCTACCTCCGCCACTAGAAAAACATTGTTTATTTAGGTTTCTACTTTTTTTTTAATCTTTGTAAGAAGCGACTGGCCACGCTATTTGGCTATATATATGTAAATTCCAAAAATGAAAAAAAAATCTAGTTTGGAGGTGATCGAATTACTATATTATATGTTGAACCGTCTGTGATATTCCTTTATTAATAACAGCCCACACGCTAGGGTTTATGACCAAAATCATTTGTATTACATGCAATCATAGACGATTTTGGTTTAGAGACCGTCTGTGTTACTGGCTACACTAAAAACCGTTTGTGAAGAGGTAATATCACAAATGGTTCATATCTAAAACCATCTGTGAAGTATCACAGACGGTTCTAAACAAGAACCGTTTGTGATAATTGTAGATTTCACAGATAGTTCATATTAAAAACCATATGTGATATTTAGAACTATCACAGACGGTTTTCAACAAACAACAGTCTGTGATAATTAAACGTTTCAGCTCCCGCGCGATGCGTCTCTTCGTCTCCTGCGCCGACAAGCGATATGATGCGTCTCTTTGTCTCGCGCGCCGACGTTACTACGATGCGTCTCTTCGATATTTTATAAGAATGATCATCGCGTGCCATGGTGATCAGCACGCATATGGTACGTATTGAATATATTATACGTACGTACGTACACGATGGTCAACATGTGGAGCATGACTTCTAGGACCAAGCTAGCGAGGAGGTCGGCGATCGCCGTCTTAGCTTTTCCTGACGATGTCGTCGTCCACATCGTCGGCCTCGTGGTCGCGAGCTCTCCTCAGACCATGGATGACCTCTGCAACCTATGAGCCACGTACGATCTGAACTGAATTTGACTAGCAACAACGACCTTAATTTGGTTTTTTAATTTTCTCTTATAGATTAATTAATTCTTTTATGAATATTTTGTCATACATCTTAAATTTTAGTTGCAAGGCCATGTATAAGGTGTCCAAAAAGCGCGCCGTGGGGGGGTGCATAGCGTTGGAGCAGGAGGAGGCGATGAAGTGGCGGGACAACGAGCACTACCTCACCGTTGTCAACCACCTGGCCAGCGCCGGCAATCCGGAGGCCTGCTTCATTGTCAGCCTTGCGCTTGTCTTCGCGCCCCAAGACATGCAGCGTGACCTCATGTTCCTTGAACGATCGGCCGTCGCCAGCCACAAAGCCGCGACCTACGTGCTCGCGCTTCTCCTCTACACAGCCGGCGAGACGCGCGACGTTGGGAAGCAATACATCAGGTAGGTCGAGGGTGAGCACGCCGGCGGCGGGTGCAAGACGGCCAAGAGGACCAATCGGGAGTGTAGGTAGTGCCAGAGACTCGTCGCGGACATGATCTAGGTGGCGGCGTGGGGGAAGATGGTCGGGCCGCTGGGCCGGGTGCGGGCGATGTCGGAGGACGGTCACCGGTGCACGAGCACCGGTTGCGGCGTGGAAGGGTGGGACGACTACGCTATCTTCTGCAGCGATGACTGCAGGATTAGGTATGAGTATGCCAATTTCTTTGCAGAGGTGTTAAACTACTTGCCATAAAATTTCTTTATCCTTCAGGTGACTGAAATTTCTTTATCCATCATTAACATTTTCTCACTGTTAGATCAATATTCTATGGCTCAGATTGTCTATTTCTAAAATAGACAAAAGTATTACAAGAAAAATACAAAAAAAAATTCACAAACGGTTCCATAATAGAACCGTCTGTGAAATTATACATATCACAGACGATTCTTCTATGGAACCGTCTGTGACAAGTATCACCGACGGTTCTATAATAGAACTGTCTATGATATTCTTTATTAATAACAGATCGCGCGCTAGGGTTTGTGCCCTTACTCTCGCCCGTTCCCCTCTCCATCGCGCGCTAGGGTTCGGGACTTTGGGCTCCCGCATCGCGCCTCCCCCGGCCGCCGATTCGACCTCGCCGCAGCCGAATGGAGCTCGCCCCGCCATCTACGTCGCTGAATCGAGGTACGCCGCTCCCCTCTGCTCTCCCTCCCGCGCCGCCGCCCTCCCGTCTCTGCTCCCCTCCGGCGTGGCCGCCTCCCTCTCTCGCTCCTCCCCGCTGCCGCTCCCCCTCTCGACTAATTTGTGATTTTTAAACTGATGAACTGAATACTATGGAGGCTTGCTGATCTGCTTTGTGCTTTGTGATTTGTGATCAACTGATGAACTGAACTAATTTGCTTGTTGATCTTTTGTGCATAATACCTACATTTGTTGATGAATTGAATACTTGTTGATGAACTGAATACTGAATAAGTGAATATTGAACTATTGAACTGAACTGAATATACTGCTTGCTGAATACTGAATATTTAAATATTGCTGAATATTGAATATTGAATATACTCCCTCGACGATATGGATGAGCCCTTTCCCTTCCCCTTGCTCAGTGATAAATCTTGAGAGCTATCGACTATGCTTCTGTGATGTGCCTTGAGGGCTAATGTTTTGTGATTTTGGGGGATGATGATATGGCTGTGGGTTATGAGATGAGCTGAGCTCGCTCTTTGTGAAATATCTAGTTCATGTGGGCGGTCCCTTTTGAACAAGAAAAAAAATAGGGGAAAGGGCATGAGTAGGGTTAATCTTGTGCGGTCCACTAGTCTGAATATATTAGCAAGTTTTAATCTTGTGCAATTAGCCTTCTGAGAGCAATAATCAATCTTCATTTCACCTTTGCCAGGTACGTCCTACCATTTCATTCCTGATCTCTTCTCTATGAAGTCTCTAAGCAGTGGCTGCTTGTGCTTTTAAAACCGACATCATATATATATTGTTCGTAGTCTCTCAACCACTTTCTGGGGGTCATCCACGCAGCATGAGGAGGATGAGATAGCAGCCACAGACAACTTCATCGAGCCCATGCAAGTTTAAGAAACATGGCTGCTAGGAGAGCGACAGGACATCCAATTAGCTGGATGTCGTCGATATCCAGGTAATTGGATGTCCTGACGCTCTCTTGGCAGCCATGCTTCTTAAACTTTTAAAACCCTCAGGCGATCATGCTGCGTGGATGATCGCCTGAAAGTGACTGAGAGACTACGGACAATATATATATAATATATATATGATGTCGGTTTTAAAGGCACAAGCAGCCACTGCTTGGAGACTTTATAGAGAAAAGTCATCACAGACGGTTTTATCTACAAACCGACTGTGATAGATAACTATTTCAGACAATTTCATCTAAAAACCGTCTGTGATATATCTATCATCACAGACGGTTTCATCTAAAACCCGTTTGTGATATATCCATAATCACAGACGGTTTTATCTACAAACCGTCTGTGATAGGTAACTGTCACAGACGGTTCCGAGTTAATAGTCGTCTGCGACAGTATGCATCACAAACGGTTTGAAAACCGTCTGTGATGACCTCATCATCACTGATCCATAGACTCAGATGGCTCACGAAACTGTCTGTGATGATATTTTTGAACCGTCTGTGAATACCTTTTCTGTAGTAGTGAGAGGAGTTGTCTATAGAGACATGTATAAAGATAATTTATTGTAGAAACCGTCTTTAGTGCTGAATATAGATGATATGGAGGATACTATAAACACCAGTTATCTATACCATTTGTACATGCCCTTAAGCACTTCTTTGAAGATCTGGATCTTAATATTCATCGCATATAGTAAATTTCCATGATCATAAAATCTTCACACGCCATGATTTGTGCTAGCCTGTGCTTTCCCTGATCATCGCCTACTGCCGCCGCCGCGTTGTCTTCTCCGGCTACCGCTTTCTTCTACAGTCGAAATCTTGGCGCCAACATCCGCAATCTCATCTTCGACATGGTCACCTCTGTTACATCTTTCCATGACCTGTCGTCTTCCTCGCTGGATTTGTGCTGGCCACCATCTCGTCGTGGGCTTCTTCTGGTTCACTCTTCTGCTCCACATGATGCCATCAGCGCCCGCCTCCGGTCCGGTGGCTTCTCATGTTGTTGGCGCTTGGTTGCCACTTTTTTCTCTCTCTCTTTGGTCTACTTCCGGCTGGTCCAACACGCGCACTGTGACTTTCTGTTTCACCAACGATTCCACCACCGTACGACGTCCTTCTTTCATGCGTCCTACTGGCCAGCGACCTCGGCCTCTGCCTTCCTTTGACGACACCACGGCCGCCCTTTTCTCATCGATAGCAGCCGCCTCCTCAAAGTCGTCTTGTTTTCCTAGCCCCGTGCGTGCCCTCTCGTCGCTCCAAATTTTTCTGTCCTTTTCGTAGCGCGTCCATGCATCATGCATTGGCTTCACACTATGTAAACAATGAAAGGCTCCAAGAATCGGAGTATGACACGACGGCAACCTGGACACAAATACCTTTTTTAGATAGGCGCTGGACACTAATACTATCACTATTGTTTCCGATATGTGATATACCATCTAATCTATAGATGCAGACCATTCTAATATGAATCGCTGTAATCTAGATTCACCAAAAATCGACGATATAGATATTTCTTGTTTTTCCACCGATTATCGCACCGTGCAGCATGCCCTCTTGTGGCTCCAAATTTTTCTGTCCTTTTCGTAGCTCGTCCATGCATCATGCATTGGCTTCACACTGTGTAAACAATGAAAGACTCCAAGAATCGGAGTATGACACGACGGCAAACTGGACAGTGGACACAGATACCTTTTTTAGATAGGCGCTGGACACTATACTATCACTATTGTTTCCGATTTGTACTATACCATCTAGTCTATAGATACAGACCATTGTAATCTGAGTTGTCATAATCTGAATCCATCAAAAATCGACGGTGTAGATATTTTTCTTTTTCCATCGATTAATGTGAAAAAATTTATAACCCTCGAGAACAAACACAATAACTTCTTTTAGCTTTGCTTTAATAAAATAATAGATAGATTGACTAACCCCGTTGTCTTGAATCGACCTTAACCATCCGGAACAAGCCTTTGAACCGGCAAAACCGAAATATTGCAGATGGCCTTAAAAGTTAGAACAGTGAATACAATAAAGGACAGGAGCTGTCCTCTCAGTTGTTTGCTTTCCGTTAAAACATCTGTTGAAGATTTTAGATGGTGACCAGCTCTCCCGCAACATAAGAAATGGTATCAAAAATGCTCTTGGGGGGGTATGAACAGAGCATAAAAGACCTGCTATCGTTTGAACAGCTTATATGTTCAGAGCAAAAAAAATGTGGAAAAATAATTGAAGATCAAGCTGAAACAATGCAAGTTCGATAAGCGATAACAGATTTGGCTGAAGGTGCGCAGCAGTGAAGGGAGACAGAACATGCACCACACATACAACCAATAATTTGAACTGTTATCATTTGGACACTTCCTTCCATCGCAAAACATTTGAAGTTTGTTCTTATCAAGCAAATGGTATTCAATTAGGCCCAAACTATGACGGTGTTATTACATCCAAAAGAGCGTTAGGTTGTCATGCACCACTGGCATACAGGCGAGTCCACTCCTTCGCTGCAAAACACAGAAATGACAAAGTTGGGTATCAGGAAAATCAAAAGTGGAGCAAAAGACTGTTAGTACATGGCTTTGTTGACTGCATCTACAAGTACCTGTCCCGACAGCTTCAGCTTCATTGGCTTTCCAGTGTTTTGCAATGTTGTCTGAGAGAGGATCATCTGGATTTGGAGCGCTCAGCAGTGCCTGGATGCTGAAGACCAAATGTTGTCAAGAGGCAGTAAGGTAGCACACTAACATAGTAGACATCAGAGAAATACAAGAAACACTCCTCTGGAAATTGGGTACTGTGATGCTATCATGAGAAATGGGCGAGTCATGGTTTTAATTATAATGTAGAGTACCAGCATCATATATCAGCTACAACAGAACTATTTGATCAAACACGTGATGGAAATCAGAGGTGGTTACCTCAAAAGAACTGTGCGTATCTGAAGAGCTGGACTCCATTTGTCCTTAAGAATGTCAAGGCATATCCTACCAAGCTGCAGTGAAGTCCATCAGAAAAGAGAAATTGTTTTACGAAATGAAGTTCTGCCAAGAATACCACTTGCCTACCTTGTCAATGTTGGGATGGTATATTTTGGTGAGAAACCTGACCTGCATCAGATACAGTCAAATAAAAATGTCCTTCGGCAAGCCTTACACGACTCAGTGACAACATATAGAATAATACAATACTGCAAATAGAATAGCTGTAGCTACTTAGGTTAGATAAGATTAATCCTAAACCAGGCATGTTGATATCCATGGAGTATAACAATCAAATGCTAGGAGTTGACAACTAATATTTAGCATAACCCTAATTAAACATGATGACAATTAGTACTAGTCTGAAATGTTATGTATAATATTAAGTTCACGAGTCAAGACACTTCCGTGTAACACTTCCAAATAAGGCAAGTGTTGAGCTGTGTAAAGAGGAGAAATGAAGTGTACAGAAAAACAAATCTAGTATGGACTATGGATACAACAAGTATTAACAGAATGCTACTATTGTTTTTTCCTACAAAAAAATATAGCGCCAGTATTCCTGGTCACTAGGATACTATGCAAATAAAAGAATAGAATATGTCAAGAATTGACACCACCTAAAAAAAGATAAAAACATACAGGCAGGAAACAAGGTTGAAGCAAAGCAAGAGGGTTCACTTGAAATTACCCATTCCAGCTTTACTTCACTGTGTAATTTTGGTTATTGAAAGTTTGAAACAACTATGCAGGCATGCAGCATAGTTTTTCATCAGTAACAGAAAAGCTGAGTTCATCAGTTCAATTACCCACTAGCATAATTGTATGAATGGCACAGTTATAACTCATAACACAAGGGCATGTCGGCTCATCCCACTCCCCAGTCTTAACATGATAACATCATTACCAAGATCGCCCTGATAGGATTTTGAAGTTAATACTTAGCAGTTACAACTAGGAAATGAACCATAATTATCATCAAGGAGGTTACCGTTACAGCCAAGCACATACAACACAGAAACATAAATGTCCAACTAATAATTTGGTAAACCAACATTAACTGATTCTCAATCAAGAAATTACTTTTGGAGCAGCCATTGGATATTCCTCAGGTAAGAAAAGTTCAAGCTTGAAAACTCCACCTGTCCAATACATAGCAGAAGAAACAATATCAGGAGGCCAGATGCAGATGAATAAACAAAAGAAAGTTTCACCCAATAAAAAGTGTATAATATTAAACAGAAATGCCATATACTGAGACAAGTTACCTAAACTAAAACAATTCAGATTAGCCACATATAGTACTATTCAACAATATGAAAACAA
The DNA here is from genome assembly GCA_036346255.1 of Ampelocalamus luodianensis. NCBI lineage: Eukaryota > Viridiplantae > Streptophyta > Magnoliopsida > Poales > Poaceae > Ampelocalamus > Ampelocalamus luodianensis. The sequence goes on from CM070626.1 coordinate 2,699,179, forward strand.
GTTGTTATTTGTACAAAATTAATTATCTATATGTACCACATTTCAATTACATTGTATTGCATGAAAACATGGTAGTTCATTCCTAGTGTTGTGCATCAGTAACTTGAATAATTGCAAAGGGTGAAGGGAATCCAAACCATTTGTGCCACAGGCAAACTGATTAATATGACATCATCATGAATATAGCATGAAAGAATCAAAACTTGTGCAGCGATCATATGGAAATTAATAGCAGGCGTAAATGCAAAAGACGATCTTCCTATGAGACATAATTTATACAAATAAAAATCAGGTTCACTAGAGCTTGTACAGTCGTACGTGACAATCGTCAGCAATCAATGTGTGAAGTTATATTTTGGTGTGTAATCAACAAAGTGCAAGCTCAAAGTAGAATCTTAAAAGCACACAGGAGTACCATAACCACCAGTACAAAGAATAAATGGAATTAAACCAGCGTATGATGGTGGGATTACTGGCCTATTGAGATAACATATGTTTACAAGTGTATGCATAAGCCACCCATACAGTTGACCTGGCCCTAGAGCAACCCCCCTAGGTGATCATACTGACAATCCATCTATGTACTACTCATTTGCAACAACTATGTTACAAACAAATAGATGCATACATACAAATAATCAGAACACAGTAACAGCAATCACAGTCCAGAAAATGTGACAATACTACACACAGGGCTTGCCATATCGAATCCACGTTCTGCAGTCCAAAGTATCGCATAACAACAAGCACGCAGGTTACTGATATACAACTATTTCAACTAAAATCAGGAAAGAGAAACACCTTCGTACGGAGATTGCGCCGGGCCTAGAATCATGACATTGAAGTAGCGCATGTTCTCCTCCGACGGCGACGCGCTAATCCCCGGCGCTGCACGCATCAACAAACAAATCAAACAACATCCGAGGCCTGAACACTAATAACGGACGCCGGAATCCACCAAAATTCTACGGGAAAAATCCCGAGAAAAAAAAAACAGGCACCTGGTTCGCTGAGCAGCCGCTGCGTCTCCTGCACAGATCCGAATTCCAAACAGATTAGGCACCACAAGCAGATTGATCAAGAGGAAAGGTATACAGCGAGTAAGAGACGGTGATAGATCTGGGAGGGAGGAGCGATCAGATCACGAGGCGCACCTTGATGATCCGGCGTGGGAGGTTGCTGTTGGCCATGGAATCGGACTGGAGCTACCAGGGCTCTCGGGGAGGGGTCGGGGATGCCTCAAGCTTCGTGCGGCGAGGAGCAGACAAAGACGAGAGGTCAAAGGAGTCGTCGATGGGTCGGGGAAGAACAGCAGAACGGGAGGCGACGGATGGAAATGGCCGAGACTTGATACTGTACTACCTTTATAAACTCTTCGAAACTACAGGTCGTGTTGATATTTCCCTCTTTTAGGTTGGCGGTTTTGGACCCTGTATACACTGCAACTAGGGTGCAAATAGAGATAATTCAAAGGTTTGCGGAACAAATACAAAAGGTATAAATGGTTATTCATTACTATATGTGTCTCACTCCGAGAAAAAAATGGAATATAATACGGGATGAGCCTTGTTCGTCTATATATATCCGTATGTCAGGTGGTACGAGGAAAGCCTATTATGACTTCACTTAGGAACAGGATAACAGATAAGTGGGTTGCAACATCTGAGCAAACAGAGCATACTGAGTGTTTTCCTTCGATATCTTAGCGATTAGTCTCTCTGTGTTCGCTCTGATTACACTCCCACTGTCCAAAATCATGTGTAGGGATGTAAAAGAAGTGGATAGTTTCCGTCCGACCGACCAAAGGCTCACAGAGCGGATACAGGTTGGAAAAATGGGTATCCGACACTATCCGTGTCTGACTCCGACTCCGAGGGGAAAAAAATAGGAAATATGATATAAAATGAGCGATATTTGTCCATATCCGCTACGATTGCACCCCTAATTACTACTAAGTAAAGAAAGGGCTTCACTATTACTAGTATATTTTACATCACATATGATAGAGTCAGTGCAATTCTTAAAAAATGTGTTGTGATGGGTAAACAAGTTTGATATATGCGGTCAAACTTCTATATCGGTTTGAGGATACAGTAACAAAAGATGGGAATTGCTATGATATATGTAGTCAAACTTCTATACCGGATTGAGTATACAGTAACAAGAGATGGGAGTTGCTATGGCCCAGACACCTCCAGCCACTCAAAACACTCTAGTACATCAAAGCATCACGTCCTGTCTATGCCCACGTGATGATTTCTCCACCTTTTTTTTACTCATATTGCTTCTAGTCTTTTCTCCAACTAGCGGGGCATAACACCAACCAAGCCAAAGCTTCTCTCTTCCCTGCCTCTCTATCTCCTTCCATATCTCTCGCCATGGCCACAGATGGCACGAGCACGTGTGCTCCTCCTTGCTCCTCTTCCTCCCTCCCTCTCTCGCCACTCGTAGTCACAGCTGGAGCCCTACATGGATTCCCTCCCATTTTCAAGGCTTCTATCGCTTGTGCTCACGAGTGCCACCTAGGCCAACCACGTTCCACCGTAGGTGGGCATGGACTCCATGAGCGTCTTGGCCATGGTTGATGAACAAGAAAAGGTCATCGCCCTACAGAAATGTGAGATGTTGCAATAAGTTGTTCGAGTTGTTGCAATAAGAATTTTGAGATGTTTCATCCATTTGTTTTGAATGTTGCAAGAAATTTTGACATCGGACAGTTGTGGTAGGATGAGCGAGCAAATTGGATGACAAATATAGCGTGCAGAGCTAGCGCCCGAATCGGACGTCCGGACGCTAGTCACATCCGAGGGAATTGCTATGGCCCTGACTTCCGATGCATCGGACGCTCACTCCAACCACTCAAAACACTCCAGTCCATCAAAGCATCGGATCTTGTCTATGCCCATGTGATGACCTTCCCATCTTTTTGACTCGTACTGCTTCTAGTCTCTTCTCTAACTAGCGAGGCATAACACCAGACATACCAAAGCTTCTCTCTTCCCCGCCTTTCTCTCCCCTTCCATCTCTCTCGCCATGGCTACGGATGGCTGGAGCTCACGTGCTACTCCTTGTTCCTCACCCTCCCTTCCTCTCTCGCCACTTGTAGTTGTGGTTGGAGCCCTGCGTGGATGCCCTCCCCTTTTTTAGGCTGCTATCGCTTGTGCTCACGAGTGCCACCTGGGCAGCCACGCTCCATCGTAGGCGGACATGGACTCCATGAGGTCCATGGCCATGGTTGATGATCAAGAAATTGTCATCGTCCTACACAGATGTGAGATGTTGCAAATAGGTTGTTCGAGTTGTTGCAACAAAAATTTTGAGGTGTTTCATCTATTTGTTGTGATTGTTGCAACAAAATTTGAAATGTTGGGTTTAGGACTTCAGGATGTTGCATCATCTTATTATAAAATGTTGCCCATGTTAATTTGGGTTGTTGTAGTAACAAATTCTAGGATTTTTTTTTGTAGTTCGCCCCATCTATTGCAATCTGATGTAGTAACAATTTCTAGGATTTTTTTTGTAGTTCGTCCCATCTATTGCAATCTGATTTTTATTTGTTGCGCTCTATTGGTCACAATGTTGCATGTCATCGGTTTTTTTGTTGCTTGTTTGCGATTTGATGGTTTTTTGTTGCATTTTGTGCCGCAGGGAAGAGGGGATTTGGTAGTCCGAGGTCACATGCACTCCATTGGATTCTCGATTTTTTTTCGAATCAACGAATCATTTGGAATGGGGATGTTGCGAGCAAACTTGAAGTGTGAGAAGACGGCTCGCGAGGAAGATGCAACAAAAAGGAGACCAGGGGTAAAAAGGAAGGAGCAGGCATCGGATGGTTGTTGTAGGACGAGCGAGCAAATCAGACAACAAATATAGCTTACGGAGCTAGCGTCCGAATCGGACGTCCAAGCATTAGTCACGTCCTCCACTAGAGTTTCCCTGTATAGTCCGAGCTTTTTATGAATCTCAACTTAAGTCTCTAGGTTAAACCGAAACTCTTTTGGTGCGGTAATATTTTAGAGAACTTTCCTGTTGGGTCAGGGATTTGTCACAACTCACAACCCTAGCTGCGACCTAGCATTTTGGGAGGAAAAGGTATTATAGTACGACTTAGAAATGCTTGTTTGATGTGAATGAGGTGTTATGTTTACTATTTAGTATAAAAGACATGTAATGGCGGCGGTACCTTCCCCCGTCCCACCTTCCGCATCCATAACTCTAAAAAAAGGCTAAAGAAACAAGGATGTAGCAGGGTTTGACGTCGCCGGGTCATTCTCTTTGCCGCCGTCGAGTGGTGCTACCTCTCCTGGCCAAGGACATGGCGACATGATGGAGTAATTTGATTTATTTATTTTTATCCGTATCAACACACAGTCATTGAACTTTCTTTTTTTTAAAAAGGGCCTAAAAAATCCCCACATAAAGCATAAATGGAGCATATGTTGTTCCTGCAGAGCATGGAGAACAATTTTGGCTTGTCAGTTCCAGACTTCCAGTGGCCAGCACGGGCAACCTGATTTGTGCTCAGCATGAAACCTGTGATCGATCGACACGAGATAATCCGACGAAAAGGACAGGGAGAAATTCCATGATTTTTCGCGGCTCGAGTCCTACGATAAGCCAATTGGTCGGAAAGGTTTCACCATGGTGCAGCGTGGAACTGTGTATACCATTTCAGCGCCAGCGTCTCTCTCGCCGCAACAACTTGGTCATAGATACAAGTGCATATACACACGATGATGATGATGTGAGCTTTACACGTTAGACCTGCGCACAAGGCACGCAACCCCCCGCTCGAAGCCAGATGCAAGTGCACCGTAGTCCGTAGGTGACCCGACCAAGGAGGGACCGGACAGTCTCCATGTTCGCCTCCTGTTTGTGAAGTTTATGCATGCCGTTATACCTTACATTGATCATGGCAGCTTATTGTCAGTTTATTGTCAGTTCTGTCATTTGATCAAATGAAAAACGAGGTCGAAGGGAGACTCTCACCACGGAAGTTGACAACGTGAAGCCTCAGGAGTCAGGAGGAGCCGAGCAACGTTGGAGGAGAGCAGGGCCGGCCTGGCAAGTCGCGAGCGCTGTGCGGGCCGGACTGCAACGAGTGCGTTGGACCAAAACAAAATGAAGCGGTGGCGCCGCTTGCTTGGCCCATGTCCGCTAGCTAGCTGCGGGGCCGCGCCGTGGTGGAGACGCCCCCATGCCGCGGCTGCCGTCGTTCGATCCGGACGCTGCTGCCGGCGCCCGTGAGGACGGTAGGGGCAGATGAGCTCCTTTCTGTAGTATGTAGTTGCTCTGACTCTGACCCTGATCCGTGGAATGGACGGCCATTTGCCATGAACGGCCGCTCCCTTAAACAAACAGAAAACCACTCAATGCATGCCAAAATACTACTGGCATAGGTAGCATGGGAGGATTGGAAGAGCATTTCAAGAGACGAACGCACGCCCTCCGCTTACAACAGATAATATAAAGTAGATTCCGGATGGATAGATACAAAACTGGAGATTCCAAGTACTTCCCGGTTCTCCGAGCTACGACTACTGAAAGTGTAGCTTCACAAAAGTTGCACCATTTAAGACTTCTTACAGAATCTCGCTTGAATGATTCGCAATTTTAGAAGTTCATGATTCAAGAATATTAACAACAGGGAAAAAATGGACACTTTGCCATCACAGCATTTTTTTTTAAAAAAATAAAACAGTGTGTTTACATGCCTACATTCTCAATAAAACAATAGGTAAATAGCGGGAACAGTCATCAATGTCAACATTGCTTTACACTAAGAATTTCTAGTTTTCGATCTTCATATACTACCAGACTACAAACTACAATGAACATAAACAGAAGAGCTCGGACTACAGAATATCCCAAGGATAATGCGCTCACTGCCAAGCAGGCCTTCTCATGAACTTGCCACTGATAATCTGTACAAAACATACAGGAAAACAGTCAATTAATCACGACAGGAAACAGTAATAATCGAAATTTGTCATTAGGGTATTAATAGGCTCAAGTATATTCACACATGCTAAATAACAAACGATTTGTTTTCCCTTCAGAACAAGCATAAGAGCATAGCAGCTCAACAGGCAAGTTACACAGCCTATTGTAGAGTCTGGAAACAAATGTTTCGAACTATTTGGTCCTCACCCCTACACTATTTGGTCCTCACCCCCTCTATTTTCAGTTTAGAATACCATGCTTGCATGTTCACATGTCTACTGTCTACACTAAATATGGGCTTGAATTTTATCTATCAACAACTAACTCGACTCTCAATGATGGCTCTAGTCAATGAGGCATGGTCTAAATGTGAGAAATGATTGGTCGAGAATGAACTTTAGAAACTTTACCTGTCAAAAAAGCAACAGGAAGGTAGTAAAATTTTTAAAATTATAGGGATCACAATATCTTCTAGTTGACTATTTAACATGATAAAACTTAAAACATAAACGATGATAGCAGTCATGTAGAGAAAAAGGCAAGGCACTTCATCCATCAGGACAATCACACCACAATCAACAGAAGGCATGCTTAGCATACTATACATCTTTCATAAGCCAGCCTAGATGGATTTTGGGATCAGAAGCCACGGAGCTTGACAGTGGACAAGATATGTTCGAATTTCAGCATTGAAAATTCGAGTAATAAACCATTTGAACAACCCCACAGGCCCACACAGCACAAGTATAGCTTATCATTATATATTAGTGACTTATAAGTTATAACTTACCGGACTTACAGCTTATAAGCCCAAAAGCTAGTTTCATTAGACAAGCTTATTATTGGTGACTGTAGAAATAGGTTTAGAACTGAATGAAACCCAAAAATAAAAGGTTACCTGTTTGGCTCTAGCTTAAGCTTATTTTGGTGTAAGCGGAGCCTACTGTCAAACTAGGCAAAACAAACCCTAAGGCTTCTCATTTAAGATGTGAAAACCTTTTACGAGTTCTAGTCAGGACAAGGGAATTGAAAGCCAGTGCAATCAGGTGATCCCCAGTCAAACCGGACAGACACGAGAGAGTGTCCAGGGTGATTTTAACATCGAGTTACTCCAAGCTGTTCCTAGTTATAGACTTGATTCTGACCGATTCAAGGCAATTATATTCAAACCCAGTCAGGATTTCCGGGAAAATAACATGTGGAACCACCGGCCGAGCTGACATTCAGCAAATCACGGGGTCTATGAACCAGACTGGTTCCCATTCTGTCAGCCCTGGTCTGAACTTGATTACAAGATCAACAACAAAAAAATCCTAAATTCCTCATCACACAAATCCAATGGAAGAAAAACTACTATTAGACAAGCATATATTTCTCTCTCTCATGACAAACCAAACGCACAAAGGCTCAAAAACTGTCTTACAAAAATTGTAAAACACAATAAAGTTCAGCTTGTTAGTAAGACCTTGCAGGGTATAGTAAAACACAACAGAGTTCAATCAGTTGGTGAGATGCACTACAATGATTTGGTAAATTTTAACCCACCACAGGGAACCAAACATAAGAAAATCCAGAAGTACAGAGCTAAAATCATACATATTGGTAAATGTCTCTCCTCAAGGCACATTTTTTTTAAAAAAAAACACACTTACAGAAATATACACTAACACATCTACTGATATAGATCTTGTTTATGGTCCTCTGCAAGAAAGGGCCTCGGCCATTTACACGAATTAACAAACCAATATCCACACAAAAAGAAAGTGAATCCGCTTCTGCAAATTTAGTTCACAACGTGACGTAACAGGTGAGGTCACATGATGATCTATTCACACTAAGGACGGATGTTGGAAAAGCTCAGGCTTGGCAAGCTATTTGAGCTCAGAATCGAGCCCATACTTGGAGCTCGACTCTCAATTAGGCTAGACTATATACATATATTAACATACACCATGCCCAAGCCTATTCAAGCCTACAAAATACTAAAATAAATGCACATGTATACGAGTTGCAGAGCACGACCAAGCTTTAGCTCGCTTGAGCTTGTTTACACCCCTAATACAAAGGAGAGACACTGAAATAAATGAGTAGGACCTCAGCATTTCCCCCAGCAAACTGAAAGTGTGATAGGACCGTTTATATTTCCCAGCATATAAACACACATGAATGGATTCACAAGATGATAAATTAACATTTGTAGACCTGCTCGCTATTAAGACCAAACACGTATAACACTCAAATTCCAATTATCAACATTTGATTGATGGGGATCGCAGATAAAATTCTGCTTCTACACACTTCCAACGTACCAAGCCAGTCAATCACTAAAATATTAACTCATGATGCACAACTTATACTATTAGCACATCCACAGTAGCATTATAACATTATAGTAACCACAGATCAAATAAATGAACAATAATCTACAGCTATGTTAAGCTACAACTAAAATGCCAATTCAGACTTACCTAAACCCTTCCTCAGCATCAGAGGTAGGCGGAGGTGGAGAGGAAAGGCAGCGCGGCGACGGAGGAAACCAACTCCACTGCACCGGTGCCATCAGCTGCAGCCCCTCCGCTCTTCTTGGAGCGCTTCACCCTAGCGAGCTTCAGGTGTGCATCGACGAAGTTCTCCATGCGCTTCACCTCCAGCTGCTTCAGAAAGTCGATTCGCTGACGCTCTATCTCCAATGCCTGCTTTTGTTTCGCACTCTCGACACGCTCGTACATCTCCGCAAAAGCCTCGATCGCCCTTGCCAGCTCCCTGAAACCTCCGTCGCCGCCGCTGCCAGCTTCGCGGCGGCTGCGCTTGTTGTTATTGCCAGAGCGCGATGACACAGAGCCCGAGGGTGACTGCTGCAAGTTGTTATTGTTGTTGTCGCCCGCATCATCAGAGTCCTCCGAATCACACACCGCGGCGGCCGCGGCCGCGGCTTCCTTCTGGATAAACGCGGCGGCGGGGAGCGGAGACCCGCGACAGTAGTTGGGCAGCGGCAGAGCCATGGGCGGAGACGGGGGCGGCGAAGAAGAAGGCGATGGGGGCTTCCTCGCGGAGGGGGGGTGGATGGGCAGGGCGAAGTGAGGGACCGGCGACGGCGATGGCCTCTTGGAGGCGGACGCGGAGAGTGTGGGGCCGACGAGGCGGTCGAGCTCGTGGAAGAAGGCCCAGGTGGGTGGCGCGTTGCGTGCGCGCTCGGCCTTGTACTTCTTCTTGAGGGTGTCGACGCGGTTCTTGCACTGCACGTCGGTGCGCGGCGGGCGGCGGCGCGCGGCGGCCCCGCGGCGCGAGTTGACGGCGTCGGCCACCTCCTGCCACTGCTTCTGGCGCAGGTTGCCGCGGTTGACGTCGATGTAGCGGCTCCCCCAGGCGCCGACCAGCGCCGACGTCTCGCCCTCGCTCCAGCAGTCCTCCCTGTAAGGCAGGTTGGGGTTGGGCGGCGGCAGCCTGCCCCCTCCTCCCCCCGACGCCGCCGCCGCAGCCGCCGCGGCCGCCATCTCCCTCACCTCCATCTCCTCCCCCCCCTCTCAGATCTCACACCAAACCCTAACCCTAAGAGAGAAGACCGTTCGCGTGGTGGTGGTGTGAACTGGGGGGAGGGCGGTGAGGCGAGGGGTGGAATAAAAGGACACGGCGAGGGTGGGGCGCCGGCCGAGAGGGGGGACATCACGCGCGCGGCACGTGAGGGTGACCGGCGAGCCATCGGTGTGACCGGATCGGAGACGTGCCGCCGTTGGATGCGTTTGACCGGGTAACCGGCGAATAGCGTAGGCTTTCGGGTTCCGGACGGACGGACGGGCGAGCGGGCGGGCGGGTGGTGGGGTGGATGGATAAAGACAGGCGCGGCAGGCAAGGCAAGGCGGGCGGGCGACAGCCCACCGGGGTCCGGAGACCGGATTGAATACGGTGGCGTCGGGAAATTACGAGCGTGCCCCCGTGCGCGGGCGGGGGCGTCAGGGGCAGCGCGGGGATTTCGCGCGGGGCGGCGGGGCACGGGAGGCGCGAGGGTGTGTCAGGCGTGGGAACTCGGGGTGCTGAGGTGGTCGCCATTGGTCGGCTTGCGTTGCGTTTCGTCTGGGCGCCGAAAGAGGAAGAGAGAGAGACGCCGAGAGAGAAGAGAGAGCGGGGAGACTCGGCGCGCTCGCGGGACCGGGGAGGTTGGGGTGGTGGGCCCGCGCGCGGGGAGGCGGGGCAACTGTTGTTGTCTCTATTTGGGTGGTGGCAACCTGCCCGGAAAAAGAGGACGGGTGGGCGGGCGGCAGGGGCAGATCGCTTGCAGCTGCAGGCCGGCCTTGCATTTGGGTAGGGATCTCATCTCTACTAGCGCTAAATAATCGTCTATTCTTTCGTGGCGGATGCAAGTTCCCATGTCGTCGTCAAGGGCGCAAGGTTTCACTCTATGGCTATTTCGGTAAAGTTAACTCCATGGGGGAATTTGGGAAACACGCGGCCGTAGTTGGAGCGAGCGGAGCGGCCACCGTGCCGTCGAGGAAACAGTACGCACGCACGTCAAATCCTCGATGGAACCGTGTGCCGGTGACGCATAAATTCCTCGCGAACGTGGAGGCCAGGGCAACGCGCGTTTGAGTTCGACGTGGCCCTCTGCCTCGTGCGACCGGCGGCCAGGTAGCCCGAGCCGTCCGCATTGAATTGGAGGGCTAGCGACTAGCGATCTGTGTGTGTCAGGCTGTCACGCACTCGTCCGGACGGACGGCACGCGCGCGCGCGAGGGGCATGGACTTTGGAACCACCGGCGCGGCGCGGGGTCGCATCGGATTCCGATCCCGTCCAACGCCGCGAGTAATGTTTCGCTTGTACCGTACCCTACCCAACCCATCAATGCCTGCCCGGCCGGTACCGACACGTCGCTCGTCGGATTGCCCTGGCCTTTTCCTCTGCACGCCTTTACCCCGTTCCGAGCCTATACGATAGGTATGTACCACAGCGGAGTCCGGTGGTGGACTTTGCTATGTACTCCCTCCAATCACGTAAGAGCGTAGGTACATACGGTTGCATACCTATCTGAACGAGGATTTTTCATTAATTTTTTAAAATAATATTTTTTTAATATAATTACATAAATAACTGTTTATTTAATAAAATTACAAAAAATAATCTTCTTCTGGCATTCCAAATGGCGAAATAACACTGTCGTCATTTGGATTGATGACAGGACGGCAGAAACTTAAGTTATCATTTGAATTGGCAACAAGCTCCTGTTGCAATTTAAATGATGATAGGATTAATGGTAAACAGAAACATAAAATTAAATGTATGAACAATAAGAAACAGAAATAGAAAGTAATAAGAAAAAATATTAGCGGTAGTATATAGATTACACATAATAATTTGACTCACGACATAATATCAGTACAACTAAATAAAACATACACCATCACATAGTTGTTCGACAAATCACAATATTAGTAAGCAGAACATTCATCGCAACATATTTCAAAAAGATAAACCATCCTCATGGCCGCCACCTCCACGTCCGTCATGTCGACCTACACGGTGCTCGCCCTTGAGTGGGGCGGTCAGATGAGGTCCTTGCGGCGCCGTCCAAATTATCGATCTCTCCTTCATGTTATTCATTTTTCACATAAAAATACTTGAAAGTATGCCTGGACTCCCTGCAAATAGAGCACACATCTTTGTACGACTTCGACCTCTGCTTCGTCCATATTGTTCCTAATACGTTGTCTCTACCGTCGGCCAACCGTTCCTTTCAGACTATCAATGTCGACGGCCTAAATCAGCTCCACCTAGGTAGGGTGGCCAGTGAAATGGCTAGCCACGCCATAACCATGCAGCTCTGTACTCTGTGTTAGCATCACCTCTTCCTTGGTGAAATATTCATAAAGGTATTGGCGGGGATACTGTGCCAACGTCGAACATACGACCATCACATATGAGCATGACCTATGCAGAAGAAGTGCAAGTGCATATGCAACGAGTGCGGCCAAGTGTGCATTTGTGGATGATCCTCTCATGGTTCCTCCTACGACATCCTTTTTCCCCAATGAGTACCTTGAAGCGAAGCTCCCTTTGTGTCCATCTTTAATGCCCTGTGCATCTCACCATTCTTGTTTTTCTTCTTCGTGTAATTAGTGATCATAGTAGAGTACAGTGCTATATCATTTGCCATGGAGAGTGATGCGATGTTGCTCTGGTCAACAAAGTACTTTGTGGGGCAGAATTTTCTAGAATACGTCGAACTTTCTCTGCTGGTTCTAGTTGCACATCCACTTGAAAAAGCTCATCAAGTCTTTGTTGCGAAAATTGCTTGTAAAAAATCGCACCCATGTGCATCGTGCACCACCTACTCTACAGATCCACCCATTGAAGTGACTCATGTTGTTCTTGTTGTAGTTGAGTTATTTCACACGATAACCCTGCATGACGGTCATATATGAGGCATACGTTAGGATAGCCATGTACAACAGAAATCTTCATGTTCCTTAGAAACTACAACCAACTGTCGGTGCTCTCGCTTTTGACGAATGCAAACACACGAGAAGACCTTGGTTGTTTCCATCCATCGCAATTGCAGTAAGCATCTGTCCCTTATACTTCCTAGTCATGAACGTGCTATCGACGCACAAGATCAGACAGCAATACCGGGATGCATTGATGCATGCACTAAAGTCGAAGAATGCTCATTTTAGTACCATCTTCCTAGTGAATTTCATATGAGTGGAATCTTCAATGGCAACCCGGTGGTGGGGGCATTTCAGCTGTGGGGGCACAATCGGTCGCCAACGCGCTCACCACCACTAGACCCATGGCCACTGGAGGTGGGGACTAGAGGGAAGGCACTGAGGAGTACCAAGGTAGCTAGATCTATAGAGATTTTGGGGGCATTAGACCGATCCCACCAGTTGGATCAAAGAAACGGTACCCCAGAGCAATAGTTAATTTGCTACATCAAGCGATGCAATAGTGTAGTGGTAAATTTTACAGGAAATAGGAGTATTGAAGCCATTTCCATTGTCAGGTTCTGAACGGCGCTGAAGTCTGTGAAGTTGTGATGCTTGTCTGTCTCTATCCATGACTAAAATGTTCTCATGTAGAGAATAGAGGGGCTGTCTTCACCTTTTTTGCATAACTACGAATAGAGGTAGCCAAATAGGCCATGCTAGCCGAGCCGACCGGAAGCAAGGTGTTGTTGACTAGATCCAGGCATGGCACGATCCACCACCTAAACGAGTCATGTCGACCCGACCAGACCCCGTGTCGTGCTTTGGTTGCAACATTAGCCCAACAGTCAGCCCAGCATGCACAGTGCCATGCCTAGAACGACATGGCTCGGTCAGGCAACGATTGGCCTCTTAGGCACGATGATTTTCCTATTTTTTCGAATTTTCATCGGAGGATCTTGCACCTTCAAGAATGTTGTGCGTCCAACTCAAATGGAAGAGCAAGCAATACTATAATCAGGCTCTACGATTGCCTCTATGTCTACAAACACAGGAGCAAAGAGATCTAGATCCAGTACATCAAAAGTCTGGATAGAATTTGCTAAGAAATTCAAGCCAGACGAAAATAGAGTTCAGGTAAGATTTGTTGTTTGTAAAAATTGTTATCATGAATTGTCTGCAAAGTCTTTAGGTGGAATAGGGCGCTTACTTAGACATGCTGCAAGATGTAAAGCAAAACAAGGATCGATCGTGAGGTAGGCACAATTGCAGTACAGCCCCAGCGGTTTTGACATGTAGCTAGGTTTATAGTCCTAAGGTAGCTCGAGAATCTCTTTGTCGTTTAATTGCTTTATAGAATCTACCTTTAAACTTTGGTGAGTCTAAACCGTTTTAAAAGTACATTAGGATCGCGCATAATCCTAGATTTTCTACGGTTTCTAGACAAACAACAACCTGAGATCTAATTAGATACTATAATGATTGTCGTGCTAAATTAAAAAAAAACTCTTTAATACCTTTTTTGCTACATCACTGATGCTTCTGTCATATTACTAATCTTATAGTTAAATGCGGTTTAAAGTGGTTGGAACTGTATACTAAAACTTTCCGTGATGCAATATCTTTCCTAAATCATTCTAACCAACAAATAGCAGCATATACGAAGTTTAGCATTGCAATGAATGTACATCCAAGAAAAAATAGTTTGGATGTCCTAGTAAGATGGAACTCTACTTACATGATGCTTAAGAACCTTTTACCCTATAGGAGCACATGTTCTATTTTTATTCACATGCATTGTCACAGCCAGGGTGGTAATACACTATTGACTGAGCAGCATTGGTTTGTTGCTGAAAAGTTACTATCACTTTTAGAATTTTTTTATGATTCCACTGTTGTTTTATTCGAAGTGTATTATCCAACATATCCTTTAATTGTTCATCGTATAGTTGAAATTGCTAGTTATTTGAAGGCTTATGAAAATGAAATAGTGTTACGAGAGGCTATCACTGTTACGAAAAACTAAATATTTGAAATGTTGGAAAGATACCCCATATGTATATGCATTTGCATTTATTTTATATTTCAGAGCTAAACTTCGATGGTTCACTAATGTTCTCCTAATTCTGAGTGACGCTATAGGGACATATCATTCTAACTATTTTCAGATGTCCATACTAAATTATCTTATATTTATCAAAAGTACAAACTAAAGTTTCAAGGAATTCGCTTGCAACGACCTCCAGCACCACCCACCACAAGTAAAAAGAAAATTGTGTGGGGCAAAATATGCAGTGCATGTTCTTCTTCCAGGGGTTCAGGTTCTACAACGTCAAGTACTAAACCAAGACACAGCGCCCACCACAGCATTAGGGAACTATCCACCTATCGAGACAGTGATACTGTGGATTACCAAGAAGAGCACTTCAATATTTTTGCAATGGTGGCCTGAGCATAATATAATATATCCAGTGCTATCCATATTAGCACAGGATATGTTAATTGTTTCTGTCTCGACAGTTTCTTTCAAGTCTGCTTTTAGTCTTTCTGGAGGAATATTAGAGGAGAGAAGAATAAGTCGCACGAGTGAGATGGTGGAAATACTTCTAATTGTGAAAGATCGAGAACAAGTTGATTCACGAGATCAACACTATATAGAAAATACAGAGTTGGCGGACGCGTTTGATAATTTTTACCTAGACAATGACATTTAGAACATCGATGTATGCAGAGTTATAGGTTGTACTCTTTTTTCTTTGACAAGATTTTATTGTATTGAGTTTTTACTTGGCAAAGTTTTTTAACAAGACATTTATCTAAACATTATTAAAGCTTAGCGTTACTTTTTTCAATATATTAGTCTCTTTTTATAGGTATAGAACTCGTTTTTATTTTATTTTGTATTTTTGAATTATATATATATGTGTGTGTGTATATATATATATATATATGTAGAATTATTGTGATTTCAAAAAATTCAGGTTGAGATGGGTTAAACGGGCCTACCCTGGCCCGTGAGCTCAGCATGGCGTGCTTGAATCTACAGTTGACATGGGTCGTTTAATACGCTAGGCCAAGTGGGTCATTCCTGGCTGGGCCACCCACTTAGACACCTTTAACTAAGAAGGGGGAATTGATTATTTACCCTCCGTTTAGATGCATTTTCAGTTTTTACATGCTTTCTCGATGTAATTGATATTTTACTTTCTCTTAGTTTGTTGCTTGATTATTTATCCCATTTTGATTATTTTATTAATATTCGGCGGTTTTTTCCAGTTTTGGCCATGCGAAATGACCTTGTTGCCCTCGCTGTTGTTCACTGTGAGATGTTGATGCCATTGTCTTTCTCACCGTTGTTGTCGCTGTCTTTGCCACCGCGCTACTGGTCCATCTCCGGCTGCTGGACCAGCCTTATCGACGCTACTCATGTACAAATCACACATGTTTCTTGCCTTTTATATCCAAGAAAACCACACGATTCAGTAAACAATTCTTGCATACAACAATTCTTCAAGCACACACATTCAGTTCACAATTGAAATACAGAGAACAACAAGCATACAAAGAATAATATTGGCCATCAGCACATTAATTCAATTCACAATTTTGGTCAGGTTCTTGGGCATCAGAACAATTCAGAGAACAACAAGCTTACAAACCACTCGGTTCAAGTACAAAAATCCAAAACAATCACGAGAGGTTGACAAATTTGAGACATTGAGTGGTTGTCGCCGTCGTGGCCATTAAAGGTGCACTGCCATCGTGTTGGGGAAGAGAAAGACGATGCATGGTCGCAAGTGGAGGTCGAGGGGGAGGGGCGGTCAACTCACCAGACAGATTTGGCGAGGCAGTAGACGGCGATGTGGACGGGGTCGTGGGTGGAGAGGTCGGCGAGGAGTGCATCTAGGGCAGTGATGTCGGAGAAGACGACTCATGCCGGGCCGGGTTGGCGACGATGTCCTCCGGAGAGTTGCGGCCGCGCACGCCACTGCAGGGTGGGCGACAACGAGGACGCGGTGGGTCCTCCTTTCTCTCTCCTTCCTCCTCAGATCCTCCTATCCGCTGTTGACACCTCAACCTCGTAGTCGCGCCGCTGCTCGTCGTCGCTGCCCAGGAGGGCACCTCCGTCGTTGTCCCCCTCATCTTCGCGACGGCATGGTCTTCGTTTGTTTCTTGACACCGGTTCGGTCAAACCGAGGCAAATAGAGCGGAAGCCGAGATGGGTGTGGTCTGCGAGGGTGGGACCAATCGAGTGGGGTCGCGTTGTCGACGACGGCGAGGAGCTGCCACCCGGGGGCGGTGGGCAGCGGGCGATGATGAGGGTGGTGGGGCAACGCGGAGAAGATGATCCAGCGGGAGGCATGGAGGGAGGGGACCGGGGAGGATGGGAGGGTGGGGAGTGGTGGCCGTAGGACTAGAGGACAGAGATGTAGGGGAGGCGGCGGGAGGAGGGGGTGGAGCGGGAGGCGGCGAGGCAGAGGGCCACCGGGGAGGCACCTATGTAGAGGAGGAGGAGGAGCAGGAAGGGCGCCACGGAGTGGAATGGGAGGGAGGAGGAATGAAATGGAATGGAATAGGGAGGACTGTCGGATATTAATAATAATACAAAGAGGGTATTTAATTAAGAAACAGAGTAAGTATAGGGTAAAAAATCAATTACGTCGGGAAGGTGAGTAAAATATAAATACACATATAAGGAGAGGGTCAAATATCAATTTTCCCAACTAAGAACGCATTTTTGTATCAATGAGAGGGGTTATCTTCACCGAAATGCAAAACGACTTCAGTAATTACAAAGCTGTTATCTTCACCGAAATGCAAAACAACAAAGCTCGGCACGGATCGGTAAACGACTTCAGTTTCAGCGAGCGCGGCAGTACATACTCGCAGTCGCAGACGAGCGATGATCGTGCAATCTGCAGCGAGCAAGGAAGAGAGGGTGGTTAGAGTTGCCTGCGATCTGCAAATGATGGATGAAGATCTGGAAAGTGATGCAGCTTCGATCACGGCATAACCGTGGAGCAATGGAGGCAAATCCAGCACTCAAATCGTTTGCTCTTTGCAGTGGCCGCAGCAGTCACCGAATAACAGTCAAGAACTCGTGCCAACGCAATCACAGGCTCACGGCATGGGCGCAAACTGTCGGCAGCAATTAGAAAGTTCCTTCTCCGTTGTTCATGGCACTCCCTGAGCGTTATTGCTGTCAAATGTGTCGTCAGGTATATGCGATTTTCCCTGCATTTATTTGTGTGACGAAGCAGTTCCACAAAAGTTCTAACACGAAAGGGTAAAATCACCCTCACAAGTCAGTGAAGTCACAGTGAAATTTTCCCGGTCATCGTAACTGGCGGCCAGGAGGCCGGTCCAAGTCGCCGGATCTGACTCTGACGTGACCCAGGTTTCCAACATTTGACTGGAACCCAATCAGTGAAATCTTCAGGGAAAAAAAATCCAATCCAAGCATCCGGCCAATGGGAGCAGTCAAAACACAAAACTAGAGAACACCAAGGCATATATATACGACAGCATCTGCATCAGTATAAGACTCGTTACACCTCACTACGCTGCCTGCAACTACAAGTTTAGTGTCAGGAATCGTAGCTAGATTGCAGATATGCTTGGGACGAAGAAAGGTGGCTCGTCATCCAAGTCCCGTGAACCCATGGGCACCACCATCACCACTGACAACGGCCAGCAAGTGACTGCCTCCCAGTTCATCTCACAGCTCGGTAGGCTGAACTCAACTCTCTGCTTCAATGATCATACCATTTTACTGGACTGATTGCTCAGCAAGAGAAACTCAGTGCCCTTTGCTTCCTTTGGCAGATGACGCTGCGACGAAGAGGCTGCATCGCATGAACCAGATGCTGCTTCCTTTGGCAGATGACGCTGCGACGAAGAGGCTGCATCGCATGAACCAGAGGCTGAGGTTGCTGGAGCTGCAGATGGAAACACTGGAGACCGAGGTCGGGAAGGCGAGTAGTGACTCGTACGAGTAGCTATTTAGCAGTCTTTACAAGATAACTTCAGTGACTTCGTGGGTAAATTTAGGTGACAGCTTAAAAGTAACTTTGCCTGCAGCAGCGGTGGACGAGCACCAGCGCTGAACATGGAATTTTCAGTTCGTTTTGGAGGGTTCAAAACCTCAGTTCTACTCTTTCAATGAATTGAGTGATTCCTTCAAAAAATGAATCTCCGAGTTCATTCATATGTCATTCTCCTTTTCTGTGGGAACTGCAGCCTGTAGAATTTTACCGAATTTGGATCACCAATCGCCATGATTATATAACACAAACTGCAATGTTTAGTATACAACAATATAACATGGTGGCTCTCGAAGAAATGGGAAAACAGTAGCTCATCATGGGCATATATACATAAGGCCCTGTTTTTGCTTCAATTCCCAGCAGAAGCTGAGAATACATACTTTCCGTTTCAGACCTAAATCCGCACGACTAGGAAGTACATTTCTGGTACAAGATGACAGAAATAGTACCCATGATCCATACCAAAAGAAAAGATGGCCAACTTAACGAGAAGAGCATTAGCAGCTTCGACTAGTGAAGTATGCAACCATGCGGCGACACGAAGAGCTTCCGAAGAAGATTTGTTTACTCACAAGCTAGCTTGGTACCAAAGCTGCTAAGGCAGATGGCAAACGCCTGAAATGCTGAGAGCGGCTGGCGGTAATCCATGGAAAAGATATCGCTGTCAACCTTACCAAACTGCAGGAGAACGGTTTCCCCGTCCCCAACGCTGTCAGGATAGCTGGGGTCATCTGTAGCCACCAGCTGGAAATTCTTCACAGATGCAACTGTCACCCGCCCATGGAAGTTCAAGCACCAGCATTGCAAGTGCTCGTGCCACCGGGGAGCCTTGTTCCTTAGAACAGTGCTACCTGTGCGCCTCATAGATTTTGTCTTGAGGGAGTTCTCCCGGCTCTCTTGAGTCGAAGGGCACTCCATAGTGCAAAACATTCTCCTAGGCCCTCTGGATTTCATCAGGTTGTATCTGTATGTAATCTGCCCGACATCAAAGTTGCCAGCCGATACTTGGGGGCTGATTCGCCTGCTTCCAAAACGCCAGCTAGATCGAGTGCTTGATGCCTTTGCACCATCATATGGTGCCTGGCTGTCATATATCTTGAAGTTTGTTCCCCAAAAATCAGACCTAAAAAGGGTGCATCAGAAGTGCAATCAGGTTGACGAGCCAAAAAATTTGCAGCGCAAGTGCACGAGACTGAACAAAACAATCACTTTCCAAAATTGTATGCACTGAGGAACAGAAGGGAGAAGACAGTAGTACTACAATATATGATCGACAACAGTGAACGGCTCACTTCAAATTCCTAGCAAGTAGCAACCGTTGCCTTGTAAAGTTGCAATCCACAAGACCAAGGAAGGAAAAAAAAAGCATGGCACCAAGTGAATGGGAGATTACATGGAAGACTTTCATGCATATCCAAATGCTGGAGTTTTTTGCTTGATCAAAATAAAAGGAAAGGAAAACGAAAATCTATTGAATTGCAGTGCTGCCCTGCATGCTCCTGCCATTTTGCAAGTTGCCCTTTATTTTCCCTAAGGCTGAAACAGATTATCTGCTTTTACACAATCATGTATAATAATAGTCTCATCATAACAATACAAACCATTTCATTGACCCTGTATTCATGTAGTTGGGATAATCAACTTATCACTTTTCCTAAATCAGAATCAGATAAATTGTTTCTGCACCTATTTCTCAGCAAAGCAAGCCAATGTAGAATACACATAGAATGTTATAGAAAATTTGAAATGCGTGGAAAGTACCTAAGTTTCCCTACATATGCATTGCTTCCTTGTGACAGATCATCAGCGTCAAGGGAAATAATGTACTCTGTATGGGCACTGCGCCTAAATCTTTTAGCAGCCATGAGAAACTTCCCTTTATCCACAGTAGCTGTCAGATGTAAAATATATTAAACAATCAGCAAAACATGATTGTAATCCCATGTTAAAAAAAGCTCAACGATGAAGGAAATCAGGAAAGGACACCCATGTAATCCCATGTGAGTAATATTATACAAGACTGTCCAACTAGTGCACTGCAATTATAATGTACCCATGTAAACTTCTGTATATTATATGCCTTCTCATCCAGCTTGTGCACACAATCCCCTATTGAGTTCTATCACAATACTGCACTGCAATTATAGCACAGCAACTCAACAACCAAAATGTAACACACCATGTTGGTTCAACTAACATTTGATGCCGGAGGAACCAAACGTGTAACTGTGTTTTTTAAGAACATTTGGCACACAGGAGCCATAAGTGGCTCACCTGCAACGTATTATGTATAGCCTCTCAGCCGTTGAAGAACATGTAAAAGCAATTGAACCATGGCAACACATCATCATTCAGTAACAAAAAGCTCTGTGTGCAGGCATAAAAAAAAACCTGACTGAAGAAATTGCAGAGATGACAGAAAAAAGGAGCAACTGGCACATCATTTGAATCAACAAACCAGACTGATCCACACTACATGATGTCAAATTGAAGTTCAGCAGTAAGCGGAATAAGATAGCACATTAGGGCATTACAGGTGGAATTTGCACGTTGCATCATGTCTTAGAAACGTACCATTCGACAAGCCAAGGTAGAGATAGAACGTAGAGTTCTTCTTGTTTCTCTTGATGAAGCACTGGATAGGGAAGTCCTTTGGTCCGGGCTGTTCAAACCACAGGGAATGGAGCCGCATCAGCTTTAGCTACAGAGCTGCCCAAAATAAACTAGAGTAGACTCCCGAACCCACTCTTCTAAACCCTCGACGAAAATCAACATAGCTAAATATGTGCTACGCTGCTCAGACCCAAAGATGGACTTGGCAAGCCCTTAATTAGCATGCCGCGAACAGGAATGAAAACTCACACCTGTAACTATCGTCCTAATTGACATCAAATCTGGTCAGAAGGTAAACTTTGTACAGAAATGTTAGACATCTAAAACTAGTGGCCTACTTGGAGCATACATGTCTCCAAACTCAAAACATGTAAATCATCAGTCTCAAAACCTTCACACCGAACTAGGGACTTCTCTAGGTACCAAACTTAGCACTTGAACAGTAATACTCTCCTAGTAGATGCCCAAATCCTATCAAAACCCAACAGCCCCACCAAATATCATATTGGTATTAGCGTAAACAAAGCTTAGACCCTATCGATCCCAATCCGATCCCCTAAAATCCTCCACGAAGCTGGGATTTCTACAACCCTACAGCTCCAGTCCAGATACCAAATTGGTCTCGGACGAAACACCCAACTAGTAACCGACGCTTAACGCTGCGCCAGAACAAATCCCCACGGGCTCCTCACCTGCTTCAGGGAGGACGGGAACGTGATCTTGCCAGACTCGGGCAGCGGCCGCACGACGGTCGTCGCGGCGTCGCGCCACCGCCGGCAGACGCAGGCGCAGGACACCACGTCCTTCCGCCCCGGCCACCGCTCGCCGCCCGACGCCTCCACGCGCCGCACCACCTCCGCGACCAGCTCCGGCAGAAGCCGCGCCCACCTATCATCCCCCTCCTCCGCCGCCACCTCCCCGGACTCCGGCCGAGCCGCCATTTCCCGCCGCACGGCTGCTCCCACCGCCTTCCCCGCTCCTCTCGCACGCTTCGCTAGTGTCGTGGGGGAGATTACTCGGAAGCTGGAACCGTGTCCGCCTCGTCTGGGAAAAGCGGATCTAGTGCTGTTGCTGCGCGCGTCTTTATTGCGCTTGACGTTTCCTGCTTCTAGAATCCCGAGTCCTGACCGATTTGGTAGGTACGGGCGCACTCTGTTTCTCTCCACCGCCGGAAACGCGAGAAAAGTCCACGGGCAGTCTGATTCGAGAGATGGACGGCTCGGATTAACCCCGCTCAAGCTTGGATGTGATCTGAGCCATACGTTGCAAAATCGGATGGCTCGAGGGAACATAAATAAATCCTAGGAGACATCTCACATTCGTACTCTTTCTTTCAAATCATGATACGTGGTAATGCCAAGAGGTGGCTGAATTATTTATGTTATGAGATTTTTTAAATGATATGGATATAAAGACGATGAGTTAAGTGCTTGCTTGCAAACCCGGTGGAATTTCACACGAAACAATATAAATTCCTCCATTTTGTACAAAGCAACAGCTAGTGACATGCATGCTGTTAGCTTTCTAAGATTGAATTAGAGATTAGAAACTATACCATTTACGGGAAATTTTATACGCAGTGTGTTTAGAAAACATGAGCAATATTATATCAGACAAGAGCCACTTTGTTTACAACACTGTCGTTGGATTTCTTTACCAGCACTAGCACCAAAAATACAGGTTTGGATTCCTTCTCAGAATAATTTGTCCTTTTTGCAGATTGAATTTAGATTTGAAATTTTGTGACGAGATATATTATATTGTGTCTTATCTGTGCAATTTTTTTTTTTTGGAATTTTTCGTATTCATTTGGACCGTTTTTTTTACGACTGGAGCACGGTAGCATGAGTTTTGTTGGGAGCACCGGAAATGTTCTCTTTCTGGAAGAATCAGGCTTGCTTTGCGCTCGTGGGCGGTACTGAAACGGACCGGACATCTGGCGACATACCGGAAATGGGCAGGTTGATGCGATTTCCCTCTCTCTGTGCAAAGTTGGACGTCTCAACAGTTGACAGATGCATCCTAAAAGGCTGTAACTTTGCAGAACATTTCCCCTGCACAATTGGTTCAGAGTGATGAACCGAAATGAGTGTTCTCTTTTCACTATTTGTCCCCTGTTAAAAGGCATCGACGAATCATCTTTTCTTTTCTTTTGAGAGAGAGCCTTACAAGCACAAATGGCATTTCCAAGAATCCTAATACCTCTTTGTTCACCTTTACTTATCAGTTTTAATTTTGACTTATCAAGCTTGGATTACTTCTAGTTCAGTTGGTGGAAAGATATGGATGTGCACCTCACTACTCGTGTTCTAGATTTAGTTATGTGCATCTTTAGTTGCAGAGGTTGAGACTCCTTTCTTCTTAAAAAATAATAATAAAATATCTAATTATATAACATGAAAGTGATATAGTTAGATTTGTAATCAAAAGTATTTTACTAATATTCTATATTTAGAGCTATTTGCTTTTGTGTTGCTCAGAAAGTAACGGTAGAAGGTCGATAAGTTAAAGTCAAAACCGACAAGTAAATACGAATGGATAAAGTAGCTTCTGTTCACCGTCTGTGCATTTTTTTTTCTCAGTAAATTCTGCAAAGTTTCTTCCGGTGTCTGCTGGTCATCTGGAAATGCTTATGTGCATACGATTGATACCTTCATTGTTAGTCAAAGGCTGGTGATCAGTACAGATTATTGATTTAGCTTTAGCCTACAGTCCTTCAATAACACCTGGCCTACATGTATCATTTAACTGACTTCATGAGTGAACCACATCAGTATTCTGATCGGAGATCTGACTTTGTAAACTGTTCGTCCAAGGGTGGGTATCCATCAGCTGATTTTTCAGCAAACAATAGTAGTACTAGGCTGTGGGTAGCAGTAGCACTGCTTGAAGTCAACGGTACGCGTCTGGCGCGGCCATTGCTGAGTAATTACGCCTAGTGCGTGCTTATCTAATCTTAACGTTTGCCAGTATTTTTTCCCGTGCCAGACCTAAGTTTGTCGTCGTCCTAGCGGTTCTCTCGTCGGTCGTGGCTTCCCTGGCCAGTCTCAACGGGGGCTTCAAATGAGTTTCATTTTCATTAAATCTTACGACACATCGCAGAAGCTCCGAGTTGGCGAGTATTAATGGGAGAGAGAGAATAGAGTTTCATCTAAGTGAAACCGAGTCGGCACCGCTACCCGGCGATGAAATCCGATGAAACTCCCACCGACGAAGAGTTTCATTCCACGCGCTCACGGATCACTGCTGACGCGAAATCTATTGTCCATAGTGGCGACGTTCGGTTTAGATAAATTGCTACATAGTTTTATTGGTACATTTGATCACAACACAATACATACATTAAATCGCATGTTATCTATAAAAGGTGAAATGAAACCTCTCATTGAGAGGGCGGTTTCATTCTCGGTCAAACTCACAAAGCGGCGTGATGATCTTGAAATAGAGAAATGAAACTTCTCATTGAGACTGGCCTAAGTATTCTTACGACGATTTCAGCCTTTATGACTAGAGAAAAACTGTCAAACGGTGTACGGTGTACCGTCCGATAGCATCTCAACGGGATACGTATATACCCTTTATTCCAACTGATGGATGCACCAGATCGAGTCATCGAGTAGTAGCTTCCTTGTTTTTCAGAGGTTTTTGCTCATTTAGCCTCTTTCTGAAACGCAAATGCAAAAGTAACCCTCACGTTCGAAATAACAAAAATGACATTACTACCGTGCAGAATCACCGTGGAGACCAACGTGTCAGGAAAAATCACTGTGGAAAGCCAACGTGCCGCGCAAAATCATCATGGCAGGCGACCTATCACGCAACCAGACCACGGAGTGAACGCGGCAGCCATCCTACCGCGGTCTAGTTGCGCGGCACGTCTTCTTCCGCGACGATCTTGTGCGGTATGAGTGCCATTTTTTGTCGTTTCGGATGCGAAGGAGGAGAAGGGGTTAGTTTTGCTATTGTGAATAAAAAATATACCATTTCAGCAAAGACCCGTGTCGATGTTTTAATACCAAACTTATGAAATGAATACTAAAAGGGGGTCTCCTTGTCCGAGACTACACAGGGATGGCACACAGGGAATTTAGACAGGTTCATATCTTCTCTTGAGAGAATAATAACCATAATCATGTGTTCTTGTGTTGATTGTGCTCACAACAAGAGAGAAGTCACGAAGGCTAAGACTAATGACTCATGTTTGTTCTGCTATTTATGTCCTATCTCTGTCCACCGACAATATCCTTTATATAGCGTCTAAAGGGGTGTTAGTTGTCTATGCCAAGAGGCGTCCCAACGGTTGATGAATTACGTACGTTGATGTCAGTTATTGCCAGAGAGATTATTCCCCATGTTCGTCTTGCGGTTATACTAGAGACATAGATCAATACGTCCAGTCATACCAGAGAATAACCACACATATTTACTATTGTGTGTAATTAAACACGATGTATAAGGTCTATAGTCGATTCGGTTTACATGTAGGTGGTCCTTATCGAACATAGGGTGGTCGTAATTGATCTGGTCGTAGTAATGCTTACGACCATAAAGTGATCATAGTAGGACTTACGATCAATAGGTGATCGTAGAAAAACTTACGACCATAAAGCGGTAGTAGGATGACCTACGACTATATAGAGTGGTCGTATAATAGCTTACGACCACTAGATATTTATAATCTCCCTTATTATTGATAACGGGTACCTTTAAAGGTCGTATAAAGACATTATTATCTATAATGAATATTATATATAAATAGTTTAAATAATTGATGAATATTAGATCATCGTCAACTCATTTTCCCTTCTCTCCTCAATCCCTATCGAGCACATATGCTATCTATCCTCTTCCCATTTCCTTGTCACAATTGGAGCTCAAACCTGCCACAATTGATCTTTCTTCCCATTCCCTTGTTGTCGCTGGAGCCCAAACCTACTAGATCTATTTCGTAACCACCATTGTAGCTACTAGGGCTATGTGTAGCGCATCATCGTTCGTCCAGCAGAGGTGGTAGCTACTGGTTAGGGCAGTTGCGATGAGGGAGGAGGATGTGTGGCCCTGCGTGGCGAGGAGGCAGTGGGTGCGTCGTGCTGACCCTCCATGGTCAGCTCGGCGAAGGAGGCTAGTGGCTACAAGATTAGGGTAGCCTCATTGTAACATCGCAAGTAGGCGACAGAGAGAAGACGTCAGCGCCACCTTGCAGCAAGCGGTGACAATCACGACATGCCTGTATTCAGATCTATGCCACGTTCTACGTGTTTAAAACTTGAACTGTAATTTTAATTTAAAATTTGTTCCGAGTTTGTTGGTTGTTTTCATTGAAATTTGTTAAAAAATTGTCTGAAATAGTGGGACTTCATGAAACCTCTATGAAAATTGCTGAAACACGCCCCCGCCCCCGTGCAAGCCTCAGTGGAGCACCACGGAGATGCCTTTGACCACCGAGCATCACCCTCCTCTCCTTGACTGCCCCCTCCGGTTGTGGGCAGCCACCAGCACCGCCACTTCCACCATTGTCGTAGCCACGGTGAACTCACCGAAAATTGTCGAAACTTTTGGTTGAAACTTTTGAAACTCTTTGATCGAAATTTACTTTCCAAAATTTGAAACTCATTGAAACTTTGTCTTGAAACTTTCTTGGAAACTTCTAGAAACACGCTTGTGAAACTCGATGGAACTCCCACGAAACATGTATAATACTTGCTGAAACTTTTTTGAAACTTTATTGCATTTTGGCTGAATCTTATTGAAAATTTTGAAACTTCACTGAGGGATAGACATTTGCCATCCGATGGCATCAATGCAACGCACCTGATCGACCATCCCTGTCAGCCATCGCTATCCACATCTCTATCTTGATTCCTTTCATCTCTCTCCCCAATCCCCATTCTCCACCATCATTCTCTCCACGGCGGCAAAGAACAAGTGTTTGCGTGTTCTGCATGCGCGGCGGCAGCAGAAGTGTGTGCGGGGCCGTCGCGGCGGCAAAGAATGAGCGCAGTGTGGACGAGAAACGACCAGTGAGTGCGGCAAGCAACGATTCGACGACGCGTCGTGAGATGAGCACGTGTTCGAGTGATTCGATGCTGCATCCACGAGGGATATGTCGGATGTGGGAAATGAACATAGGTTCGCTGGTAAACTTGTCCGTTTTGTTGTGAAACTTGTTTGCTTTGTTGTGAAACATTCGTGAAATTCTCTCAAAACTCGCTCAAATTTTCTAGCTTTTGGTGAAACTCTCTTAAACTTGAAGTTTATTTTTGAAACTCATTTCAAGCTTTTCTAAAACTTGAATTTTAATTTTTGTAAACTATCTGAAACACACGAAAATTCTATGAAACATGGTGTAACTCTCTAAAACCTGAGTGAAATGTGAAACTTGACCAGAACTTGCTATATCCTTGGAATGCACCATGGGCTAGTAGCTCCCCTTCAAAAAAAAAATTGAAATTGAAATTGGAAATGGAAATTTGTTTTTTGAAACTTCATGAAACATCAAGTTTTCACGCGTGAAACTCATTGACATACCAAGTTTCATATTTGAAACTTGAAATTTAGTTTTTCAAACTTCACTAAATTTTATGTTTCGGCTAAGACTCGTTGAAAGACCAAGTTTCAGATTTGAAATTAAAAAAAATCATTTTTTCGATACTTCATAAACTTTATGTTTTGGCTGACACCTCAAACTTGCTAAAACTTTTAAAATGTTTTCATGAGACTCATTGAAACTTCATGAAACTTGTTGAAAACTTTTTCTTTGAAACTTGTTGAAACTTGAGTTCCAAAATCTAAAACTTATTGAAACTTGGGTTTGAAACTTACTTGGAATCTTCTGAAAACTTCTAGAAATATGTGAAACTCACTGAAACCTGAAACTTTTAAAATGTTTTTATGGGACTTCTTGAAACTTCATGAAACATCAAACTCGTAACCTGAAACCTTTTTGAAACTTTTCACGAAACGTGTTGAAACCTAGTCAAAACTTAAAACTCGAAATATGGAACTATTAAGAAACTGAAATTTCATGAAACTGTTATAACTCTTAAAAACTTGATTGGAATTTACCTAATTTATTGTGAAACTTGGTGAAATTCCCATGAAACATGCTTGGAGTCTATCAAACTTTTTGTTGAAACTCTATGAAACTTTGACCTTTGTGTCTTGATGAAACTCAGTTGAGACTATTCTAAAACTCAATTTTTGAATCAGTTTCAGATTGATACTTAATGAAACTTCAAATTTCAGATTTAAAACTCGAAACTCAGTTTTTGAATATTGAAGTTCAAGATTTGAATATAGTTGAAACTCACAAATTTCATATTTGTAATGATTAAAACCATTGAAACTTGAGATCACCTTTGAAATTTAAAGTTTTGGATTTAAACCTTGAAGTTTCATTTTTTAAAACTTGGAACACATCTGAAACTTTAAGCTTCATTCTTTTGAACTTTGAATACTTGTGAAGCTTGCTTGAAACTTAGAAGTTTCGTCCTGTCTCGTTCAGATGATTGAAACTTCCTTGAAACCTTTTTTGAAACTGCTTGAAACTTGCAAAAAATTTTATGAAACTTACTTGAAACATTTCTCAAACTTCATGAAAAGCACCGAAAGCATTTTAAAACTTTCACAAAATACGCTGAAACATGATTGAAACAACAAACTCGTAACCCTTATTTTTTAAAATATTTAACGAAACGCATTGAAACCTAGTCAAAACTTTAAACTCGAAATCTGAAACTTTTAAGCAACTGAAATTGCATGAAAATACTATACCATTGGAATGCATTGCAACGATATAGCGTGAGCTAGCAGCTCCCCTATTACAACGCGTTGTATCTATACTCGTACAAGTATGACAAAGCAAGAGTTATAACCGATGAACTAGTACTACCAAGGGCCAGCCATGCAAGGAAGACCAATTCAACTACAGCCTGCAGGTAAATGTTGTAGTCTAACAAGCCAATAGGCGTAATGTGTGCTAGGGCTCAACCGTTGCATCATGCCTACTTGTGACTATCAATACAGTCGCTTGTTTGACTTGCTTGTGTGCCTTGACATGGATGGAGGTCTCGGTCGTCATGATATTGATCGAGAGTTTGAGCCTTTTTTTCAAAACACGTAAGAAATTTGTGTCATTTTATTAAGAAGAAAAGAGTACACAAAGAACCTGGGCCGAAGAACGGGTGCACCCCACCCAATCGACGCATATAAGAGAACAACCAACAAAAAAAGACAAGCACACAGAACTACAGAGCTACAATAGAAAAAAACTAAGCGCCTATGAGGCTAGGACAGATAACGCAATGGCTGAAAACCTAAAAGGCTACTCGCCGATTAGCGCTCCCATGCAGTTTGCTCGTGCCTTCAAGGTACATGGTTTAGGCTTTCGAAATCGATGATTCATTGGGGACGGTCTTGGATCGGGAGATGAACAATTAGATTTGTAACCAACCAGTCGTCACTCGTGACACGTGTGGGATGTGAAGATGCGGCGACGGTGCACGATGGTCCTATGGCTCGGCGCAGTCGACCGGTGCCACTAGAAAAAACAAAAACCATCAGAAAATCATTGCCTTTCGCGTTCAATCCCCAAGGTCGCAGTCGCACACGCGTACAATGCTAGTTACACAGGCAAGTGTTGCTACGTCTATGCATTCTTCAGATGGTTCTGGAGGCTGATCAATCATATGAATTGTAAACATTCTGGTGATGTTAATATGCAATTATATGGGCAGAACTGGGTTTACAAGGTTTTTCAGGTAAACTACTGTTATACTCTGATACCCCTTCTTATGCGCAATAGCCTCCAAATCGGATCAAAGTTGAGAGATATGCACAAGCATACCTGATATCAAGAACGAATTAGATGAATGCCATAGAGAGAACCTAATAGCAATGATGAAAAAATTATGATGAGAGAGAAAGATTTAGCGCCGACCACAAATTCCTTAAGCATAATCTCAAAAGCGTACAAGAGATTGTTGCTCTCTCACAATCCTCTTGAACATTTTAGGACCCTCGAATCCTTGTCCTATACAAAAATATAATGCTAAAGAATAACTTAGTCTCTAATCCTCTTGCACGCCTATTGCTTTGGATGGGATGATTTATGACTTGTTATATAGTGCCCCCTAGTTCTACTCTAAAAGAAAGTATGAATCCTAATTCTAATAGGATTATGGTAGGAATCCTCGTACTCAACAATCTCCACCTTGATTCCTACACCGTACTACTCCAAGAATTCGCTTAAAGCCAGTTCCATTATTTTTGTTTTTCCAAAAAAAAAAACTTTTTCCTCCCTCCTTTGGGAGTGAACCCATCACATGGCCCATGCACATCACCGTAATGTACGAGTCAATGTTTAGGCTAGCCTACCCAGACCCTCCACCTAAGAGCTCCTTTGTTGTCTAGATTGGTTAACCACATCTCCTGTTCCTACAACCCTCCATGCCATAGGTTTGTACCGCCTCCGAGCTCCACCTACTCGTCGGTACCGCTTGTTTGGTCTCACCATGTCTTCCTTCTTCCAACAGCCTGCACCTTCGCTTTTGCGCCTTCTAGATTTTGCAACCGTCTTTGTAGTTAAGCATATAATTAGAGATGATATATGAATACCTACCGTGGATGACATAGATTCCTTCTCCCGATTAGAATTTTTATCAGACCTCCCATTGCTTGCTCTTATCTGATGATTATCCATCAATCGGTATCCTCCATTGCTCTAGATACTTTTTATGATTACCTGCTCTTTACAAGTAACTCGCATGATTCCATCTTGAAGTGATACCTCACAACCTTCGAGTTCAAGCAACCTCACAGATATTATATTATTCTTTATGTCAAGAACATACCAAACTCCCGTCAATGCATGATGTGCTCTATTATACATCTCCAATGTAACCGTTCTCACATCAGTAATTGCATACTCTTTGCAATCCACTAAGTGAACATTTTCATGCGCCGGACGTAGAGATCCTTCGTCAAACATCTCTCTCATCGAACATATATGGAAGCAACAACCTAAATCTAATATCCATCCATGAGAAGTACCTGATTGACTGACGACTAATATATCCAAATCATCTTTAGCCACCACCACTGAGCATGCACCCCTGAAAAGCATCTAGGCCCCTAAAAATATGTTTTGGTAATTTATGATAATATGTGAATATGGGACTTATTGGTTTGTTGAGTTTTACAAGGACTAGTCCCATTGGAAAGATGATCTTGAAGATGCATGCTAAAAGTTCTATGAAGATCAAGTACAGCTCAAGGATAAGGTACAAGTGGTTTCGAAATTATTTTCTTTTACCGGTCTTTGGAGAAATAGATGGAAGACCGGATTATAGGTTAAATATCGTACTATTAAGAGGGACCATGTCCTGTAGCTTGAAGGCATGTCTTGTGCTTTATGGATCAATTTAGGATCATGCATGCATAAGGATTCTCTCTCAAATCAAATTATGCCTCTGTCAGACAATCGGTAATGCAAGCGTTATGCATGCGGTACTACCGCACTCCGGTTGTTCCGGTCGTTAGTTGGCGGTATGTTTTTTACTGAGAGAATCTCCTTTGGTTTGGTGCCAAAACCTAAGCGCGGTAGTACCGTCAGTGTTCATGCGGTATGACCGATATACGGTAGTACCGCAGGTGCTAAGCGGAACTACCGCATGCCGGTTATTCCGAATGAGAAGCGGTATGTTTTTTCCAGAGTGCACCCTTTTTCTCTCTTTGGAAACGGTAATACCGCACTCTCCTTGCGGTATGACCGCTCTGCGGTAGTACCTCTTGTCAGTTGGCGGTAGTACCGCTCAGCGATAAAACGGCTATGTCGAGTCATTTAATGCTGTTCTAGCCGTTGCTGTAGTGGTTGGAGAAGTGCGGTAGTACCGCCCCTTGCATGGCGGTAGTACCGCATATGGCTGAAAAATAGGTTTTTCTTCTCCAACGGATCTAATTGTTGTTGGGGGGTATAAATACTTCCCCACCTGCTCAAGGACAGTGTGCTAGACCACATTTAACATCTTTAGAGCCTTGTGCATTCTTTCAACTCCTCAAGAACTCATTTTGTTCACTCTTTGAGAGGTTGTTGAGCTCATTCAAAGTGCATTTATCATTCTAGTTGATCCTATTGCACTTGAGTGTCGCTGCGAAGGTCTTGGTTTGTTACTCTTGGAGTTTTGCCGAACTCCTAGACGGCTTGACGGTGATTGCACGGTGATCTCTTCAAGAAGATTGTGAAGAGGCCCGGTGCCCATATTGTGAGTGGTTTGGTGTTCACCATCTCCGGAGTGGAGGAAGAACAACCAATAGTGATCGAGGAAAGGCTTAAATTGGTGGAGCCGGCTTGATTGGTTCAAGCTCCCTCAACGTGGACTAGTGAAGACCGGCAAGTCTTCGATACCACGGGAAAACATCGTTGTCTCTTTGTGGTTATTTCTAGTCTTTACTCTTCCGCATTTATATTTCTAGCTTGATCTTTGTGCTTGTATTGCTTAGCTAGGAGTATAACTTGTTTAGATTAAATTGTTAATTAGCCTAACTCTGATTTTTGTGAAAAAGTTTAAAGACCTCCTATTCACCCCCCCTCTAGTCGGTTATCCTTGATCCTACAAGTGGTATCAGAGCTTGGTCTCTCAATTTGTTAGACTTTACCGTCTAAG
Organism: Ampelocalamus luodianensis; assembly: GCA_036346255.1. NCBI lineage: Eukaryota > Viridiplantae > Streptophyta > Magnoliopsida > Poales > Poaceae > Ampelocalamus > Ampelocalamus luodianensis. The sequence goes on from CM070626.1 coordinate 2,731,861, forward strand.
AGAGAAAGGATGGCTAGTGAGGGTATGCATATAGGAAAGGCTCCCTTGTTTGATGGCTCAAATTATTCTTATTGGAAAATTAGAATGTCTATTTTCTTAAAAGCCATGAGTCCGAACATATGGAAAATTGTAAACGAGGGTTACGTTATGCCTCTTGATCCAACAATTCTCACGGTTCAAGATGAACGTAATGCTCATTTAGATGCCCAAGCTATGAATGCTCTCTTTGGTGCTTTGAACGCGGATGAATTCAATAGGGTGAGCAATTTGGAAACCGCTCATGCTATTTGGACTACCCTCTCCGAAATTCATGAGGGCACATCCACGGTCAAAGAAGCCAAATTGCATAGGCTTCGGATTAAATATGAGACATTCATAATGTTGCCTCATGAAAACATCACCGAGATGTACTCAAGACTCAACAACATTGTGAATGAACTCAAAGGCCTTGATACTAACCTTCTTGATGTTGATGTTGTGCGCAAAATGCTTAGGGCCCTTCCGGATAAATATGAGACGTTGGTGACATTATTTCTCAACTCTCCGAGTTGCCAAGAATGACACCAACCGGACTTTGGGCAACCTCATCACTAACGAGCTATACAAGAAGGACAAGGAAGAGCTATTGGAATCATCTTCATCCAAGAAGAAAATTACCGCTTTCAAAGCTAAAGCGGAATCAAGTGATGATGAAGATGAAGAAGAAGACTCGGATGAGGAGTACGCTCTTCTTGTGAGGAAAATGAAGAAATTCATGAGAAGACGCCCACATCGAAACTTCAACTTCAACAAATTCAAGAAAGGACAATCTTCAAGTGACAACAAGCGATATAGCAACATTCGTTGTTATGGATGTGATGAAAAAGGGCACATAATCTCAAATTGCCCCAACAAGAAGGATGACAAAGATAAATCATCAAAGAAGAAAGAATTCGATGGAAAGAAGAAGCTTTCAAAAGGCTTCACAAAAAGGGCAAAAATGAAGCTCATATTGGAGAATGGGATTCCGACGAAGAATATTCGGATTCCGATTCCGAATCAAGTGATGAAGAGTCTTCTAAGAAAAGAGGACTTGTCGGCATCGCCATAAAGGAAGCTCCATCACTCTTCTCGTCTCCTACATGTCTTATGGCAAAAGGAGATAAGGTAAAATCCTTTGATGATGATGCTCCTTCATATGATGAACTAATGGACATGGTAGAAGATTTAAATGAATATGTTGGAAAGGAGAAATCTAAATTTAAAGTCTTAAAAAGGAGTATATCTCTCTAAAAGACTCTTATGAGGAGCTAAAGGAAGCTCATGATTCTCTCTTTCCAAAAGATATAGAAAAATCACATTCACATATTGGTATTACGTGTGATTTAATAAATGAGATGCATAGAGTAGAAATTATACCAAATGCAAAATCCATGTCTAGTACTTCTACTTCTTGTGATGATTTGCTATCCATGCCTTGTTACTCAAATAATAATTCAATTGCAAATACTTGTGATCCTTTGCTAATTGTTGAAAATCATGAGTTAAAAGAGCAAGTCACCAAGCTAAGCAAGAGCTTAGAAAGATGCTTCAAGGGTAAAGCAACCCTTGACAAATTATTGAGTGAGCAAAGGTGCTCATTCAATAAGGAAGGACTTGGGTATGTACCCAAGAAAGGTAAGAAACCGGTTAACAAGCCTTCAAGGTTTGTTAAGCAAAATGGTAAATATTGCAATAAATGTGGTAAGATAGGACACATGTCAAATACTTGTTTAAATATTAATGTTAAAACCTATGGCATTTATGATTCTTGCTACATGCTTAAGAAATCCATTGATGGTAAAATAATTGCAAGATTTATTGGCACTTCGATTTTAGGCGCTAAAAAGAATGCTATTTGGGTGCCTAAAGCCTTGGTCACTAACCTCCAAGGACCCAAACAAATTTGGGTACCTAAAAGAACTTGATTCTCGTTTGTAGGTGAACTACAAGACCGGTGGAAAACATTGGGTGCTTGATAGTGGATGCACTCAACACATGACCGGTGATAGAAAATGTTCACCACATTCGAGAATGTAAAAGGAAGTGACAAGATCACCTTTGGAGATAATAGTAAAGGAAAGGTAATAGGATTGGGTAAAATTGCTATCTCAAATGACCTTTCCATTTCGAATGTATCTTTAGTTGAATCACTTAATTTCAATTTATTATCCGTTGCCCAAATTTGTGATCTTGATTTAATTTGCTCCTTCTCAAATGAAGGTGTGTCAATTTCAAGTGTAAAGGATAATGCTTTAGTTTTCAAAGGCTTTAGATTTGGAAATCTTTACTTGGTTGATTTTTCCACAAATGCTTCATGCTTACAAACTTGTTTAATTGCAAAAACTTCTTTGGGTTGGCTTTGGCATAGAAGGCTAGCTCATGTTGGCATGATTCAACTTAAAAAGCTTTTCAAACATGATCTAGTTGTTGGCTTGAAAGATGTGAAGTTTGAGAAAATCGACTTTGTAGTGCTTGTCAAGCCGTAAACAAGTCGCAAGCTCTCACCCTTCCAAGAGTATCATGTCAACCTCTAGACCATTGGAACTCTTACATATGGATTTGTTTGGGCCAACAACCTATAAGAGTATCGGGGGAAATAGCTATTGTTTAGTTATCGTAGATGATCACTCTAGATATTCATGGGTGTTCTTTCTAGATGACAAGAGCGAAACCTCCGAAATTTTCAAAAACTTTGCTAAAAGGGCTCAAAATGAATTTGATTTCAAAATAAAGAAAATCAGTAGTGATAATGGTTCGAGTTCAAAAATACTAAAGTTGAAGACTTTTGTGATGAACTTGGAATAAAGCACAATTTTCCACGACCTACACTCCGAGCAAAATGGAGTTGTAGAAAGGAAAAATCGTACATTAATTGAAATGGCTAGGACAATGCTTGATGAATATAATACCTCCGATAGTTTTTGGGCAGAAGCAATTAACACCGCTTGTCATGCCATAAATCGTCTCTATTTGCATCGCCTTTTGAAAAAGACTTCCTATGAACTCCTTGTTGGAAGAAAACCGAACATCTCTTATTTTGAGTTTTGGTTTGTAAGTGTTACATTTTGAAAAAAGGTGTTCGTCTTTCAAAATTTGATAGTCGTTGCGATGTTGGCTTCTTACTTGGTTACTCATCTAACAGTAAAGCATACCGTGTCTTCAACAAAAACTCCGGTTTAGTTGAGGAAAGACATGATGTACAATTTGATGAAACTAATGGCTCTCAAGAAGAGCATGAGAATTTGGATGATGTAGGTCACGAAGCACTAAGAAAAGCAATGGAATACATGCAAATAGGTGACATCAAGCCCGAAGATAATCCATCATCTTCCACTCAAGTTGAGCCTTCCACCTCTTCCTCAAGTCAAATACAACTAAATGGAGAGGACAATAAGGAAGATGATCTACCATCAAACCTACCACCAAGAATTCACAATGCAATTTCAAAAGATCATCCAATAGATCAAATATTGGGAGATGTAAGTAAGGGTGTTCAAACTCGATCTCGTGTTGCTTCATTTTGTGAACATTACTCTTTTGTCTCTTCACTTGAGCCAAAGAATATAGATGAAGCACTTGAAGATCCGGATTGGATGATTGCAATGCATGAAGAGCTCAATAATTTCATTCGAAACGAAGTTTGGACATTAGTGGATAGACCCAAAGAACACAATATCATTGGTACAAGATGGGTGTTTAGAAACAAGCAAGATGAAAATGGCATGGTAGTAAGAAACAAAGCAAGATTGGTCGCACAAGGTTTTTCACAAGTCGAAGGTTTGGATTTTGGTGAAACTTTTGCTCCGTAGCTAGACTTGAGTCAATTCAGTATACTACTTGCTTTTGCATCATGCTTTGATATTAAATTATTTCAAATGGATGTCAAAAGTGCCTTTTTAAATGGAAAAATATCCGAACTTGTGTTTGTTGAACAACCACCCGGTTTTGAAGATCCTAAGAATCCTAATCATGTCTATAAACTCTCCAAGGCGCTCTATGGTCTTAAACAAGCTCCTAGAGCATGGTATGAACGCTCGAGAGATTTTCTAGTTTCAAAAGGGTTCAAAATTGGGAAAATTGATTCAACCTTGTTCACCAAAATCTTAGATGATGATTTCTTTGTATGTCAAATTTATGTTGATGATATCATTTTGGATCTACTAATCAAGACTTTTGCAAAGAATTTGGTGATATGATGTCTAGGAATTTGAAATGTCCATGATTGGAGAGCTTAGCTATTTCCTTGGACTTCAAATCAAGCAACTCAAAGATGGAACTTTTGTAAGTCAAACAAAGTATGCAAAGGACTTGATCAAGAGATTTGGCATGGAAGATGCAAAACCTATCAAGACTCCCATGGCAACCAACGGTCATCTCGACCTTAATGAGGGAGATAAATCGGTAGATTTAAAGCTTTATAGGTCTATGATTGGTAGTTTACTTTATCTTACCGCATCTAGGCCCGATATCATGTTTAGTGTTTGCATGTGTGCACGGTTTCAAGCATCTCCAAAAGAGTGTCATTTAATGGTCGTAAAAGAATACTAAGATATTTAAAGCATTCCTCTAGCATTGGCCTATGGTTCCCTAAAGGTGCTAAATTTGATTTAATTGGATACTCGGACTCGATTATGCGGGTTGCAAAGTGGATAGAAAAAGCACCTCGAAATTGTCAATTTTAGGAGATCTTTAGTATCATGGTCATCCAAGAAACAAAACTCCATAGCTTTATCCACCGCCGGCCGAATATGTCTCCGCGGGTAGTTGTTGTGCTCAATTGCTATGGATGAGGCAAACCTTGATGGATTATGGAATTAAAATTAATAAAATGCCTCTTTTGTGTGATAATGATAGTGCGGTGAAAATAGCAAATAATCCTGTTCAACACTCAAGAACCAAGCATATCGACATTCGCCACCATTTCTTGAGAGATCATGTGGGCAAGGAGATATTGAAATTAGCCACATCCGAACCGAAGATCAATTAGCGGACATTTTCACCAAACCATTAGATGAAGGCCGGTTTTGCAAATTGAGGAATGAATTAAATGTCATAGACTATTCAAACATTTGTTGAAATTTTTGCCTCATGCATTGTGTTTGTTTTGATGTTTCTCAAAAGTTTTTATAAGAAAAATATTTTCAAAATGTTATAACGATTTTCTATGTTCATAAAAAAAATTTATGTTCTTATATAGACATTAGTCTATTCTATGCATAATGATCCCTAATGACTCTTAAATTGATTGCAAAACTAAGGGTCATTTGCAAATAATCTCATCTCACCTTTATCCGAATCGTCTTTGAAGTTCCAGATAATCGGTATGACCGTGGGGTTATATGCGGTATGACCGCATGATGCGGTACTACGGTACAAAAACCACTGTACTACCGCTTGCGGTATTACCGACGGTCAAAGGCGGAACTATCGCATCGGTTTGAAAGAAAAGTAACCTGAGGTCATTTTTCTCCCGCACTCTCTTCTTTTTCTCTCTCTTCTCTTTCTCTCCCGAAATTCCTATCTCCCAAAACTCCCTTCCACTCGGTTGTTTCTCAAATCTTGGTGAACCCTTGCATCTCTAGGGTTTAACTCCTCCATCTCTCAAGGTAAAACATCCTTAATCCTCGCTTTACCGCTTGATTCAAACCCTAGGTCACTCTCTAGTTGATTTGAAATGCGGATGTTTTGTGTGATTCTAGTTGGGCAAAATAGCAAGATTGGTGTTTAATGATGTTAGTACATCTATTTCTTGGATTCAAACCAAAAGAAACATCAATTTTGGTTAGATTCATCGCCCAAGTCGCGATCAGTAAAGCGGTACTACAGCGTTCATACGCTGTGAATTACCGGGAACAGTAATCTGGCTGACAATGGCGGTACTCGCACTTCTCGGTACTACCGGTGAGGAATTGCGGTACTACCGATTTTCTTGTGAATGTAAAAATCATTCAAATTCAAATTAACTCAGCATTGCTTGATCTTTTGAACTTCTTGTAACCTATCCTCTCTTTGCAAAGATGCCAAGGACAAGATTGGGAACGCGTCAAGGGCAATCTTCCTCTCTACCTTCTGCGACCCTTTGGATGATCCATCGCAAAGGAAAAGGGCCTGCAAACAGATGGCTCGAAAGTGAGGAAGGGTCTCTTCCTCATGAGTCGAGTTCGATTCCGAGCCCGACACGTAAGAAGAAACCTGTGCTCAATCGGATGAAGAGATGGAAGATCCGAAGAACCTCAAATTGATCTCGTGCTCATATCACCGATGATTATGCAATCTTGAGACACAAAGATCAATATCTTTCGCCTCCAACTCAATCAATCCCGATTCCACACCAAGTTCCAAGAGCAAGTCTATGAGCGATTTATGATCATCACAGAAGTTTGCAGATCATAAATGCATAAAATGGTCACACATAAACTCCCTAGAAAAATATGATGGAGTGTATCGTCTTTTCAAACAAGTTGGTCTTCATGATTTTGTGGCTCTCGAAATGACTATGATGAAGAAATCATAAGACAATTCTATGCTACTTTGTATGTATCTCCGACTTTAAGAAAATGAAGTGGATGACAGATTACACGGTATGTGGAGTGCACTAAGGGTGATTTTGAGCGTGTCGAGGATGCACTGAAATTGGGATAAGCTTTTGTGGACCAGCTCTACTTGTTCTGCTCGACGAGTTTTATGATCGAATGTCGGGTACACTCCAGGAAAATTCATGGCTTGCTACCTATTCCCGTTTGATTAATAGGATTATTAATCACACTTTTCTTCCCAAGAGTGGTAATTTTGATCTTTGTTCGAGGACATGTTTGGAATATCATTGATAATATTATGCATGGGAGAAAGTTTGATGTTGTGGATGTCATCATCAGGGGAATTGTCTCTTCTAAGAATGACAGGGTAAAGCGGATTTATCATGCTCCTTACATCATGGCCCTAATTCTTAGTAAGATTGAATATCAGGGTGGTTTGGGATCACCTCATAAGTTTTACAAACCCAGAGAAAATCCCCCCATTCGATTTCAGGCACAGCAAGCACAGCAAGAAGAAATTGCCCCAGAGGAGGCAGCTGCAGAAGGCTCTCACAGTCAAGCTACTCTTGCTCAGATTCTTACCACTCAGACTCTCATTCTTAATAATCTGATGCAGTTGAAAGTCTCTCAGCAGGAGATGAGGACAGTTCTTACAGACTTTCAGAATGAGACTAACAACAGACTTGCCGTCCTGACAGAGACAGTTGACTCTATGGAACAGCGTCTTCCACCTCTTCCACGTCCTTCGTCTCCAATACGGTTCAAGCGTCGTCGCCCTCATACTGTTTCCCCAGTCTCTCCAGCTCCAGCGGCTTCAGCTCCTGCTTCTCAAGATCCCGCGCCTTTTTCCCCAGTCTCTTCAGCTCCAGCGGCTTCAACTCCTGCCCCTCAGGATCCAGCTGCTTGATGTTTGTTTTTGGTACTTTGATGCCAAAGGGGGAGAAGTAGAAAGTAGCTTTAAGGATTATGGGTGTCAGACTTTATAGTTTTTTGTTGTTTTATTATATGTTTTATATTTGCCTGTAATGACTTCATCCTAATATTACCTTGTTCAGAACTTGTTGGTTGTCTTAATTATCAAATGTAATATTATCTCTACTGAAATTTCGTATATGACAATTCCTTATCATTGCAAGTTGTTTCTCGCCCAACAAGTCAAAAGAAACTCGCCAAAATTTTGTCATAATTCTCTTCATGTGCTATCAAAATGTTCTATCTATTTCATGCACATGTTTAGGGGGAGCTTTCTTTGTGTAAAGTCATCAAAAGAATATACACTTGTTTCACAATCTTGGATATTTTCAAAACTCCTCTTCTCACACATTAACTAGGTTGTCATCAATTACCAAAAAGGGGGAGATTGAAAAGCATCTAGGCCCCTAAAAATATGTTTTGGTAATTTATGATAATATGTGAATATGGGACTTATTGGTTTGTTGAGTTTTACAAGGACTAGTCCCATTGGAAAAGATGATCTTGAAGATGCATGCTAAAAGTTCTATGAAGATCAAGTACAGCTCAAGGATAAGGTACAAGTGGTTTCGAAATTATTTTCTTTTACCGGTCTTTGGAGAAATAGATGGAAGACCGGATTATAGGTTAAATATCGTACTATTAAGAGGGACCATGTCCTGTAGCTTGAAGGCATGTCTTGTGCTTTATGGATCAATTTAGGATCATGCATGCATAAGGATTCTCTCTCAAATCAAATTATGCACTGTCAGGACAATCGGTAGTACCGGCGTTGTCTGTGCGGTACTACCGCACTCCGGTTGTTCCGGTCGTTAGTTGGCGGTATGTTTTTTTTACAGAGAATCTCCTTTTGGTTTCGGTGCCAAAACCTAAGCGCGGTAGTACCGTCAGTGTTCATGCGGTATGACCGATATACGGTAGTACCGCAGGTGCTAAGCGGAACTACCGCATGCCGTTATTCCAATGAGAAGCGGTATGTTTTTTCCGAGTGCACCCTTTTTCTCTCTTTGGAAACGGTAATACCGCACTCTCTTGCGGTATGACCGCTCTGCGGTAGTACCTCTTGTCGGTTAGCGGTAGTACCGCTCAGCAGCTTAAAACGCTATGTCGAGTCATTTAATGCGCTGTTCTCAGCCGTTCTTTGTAGTGGTTGGAGAAGTGCGGTAGTACCGCCTTGCATGGCGGTAGTACCGCATATGGCTGAAAAATAGTTTTCTTCTCCAACGGATCTAATTGTTGTTGGGGTATAAATACTTCCCACCGCTCAAGGACAGTGTGCTAGACCACATTTAACATCTTTAGAGCCTTGTGCATTCTTTCAACTCCTCAAGAACTCATTTTGTTCACTCTTTGAGAGGTTGTTGAGCTCATTCAAAGTGCATTCATCATTCTAGTTGATCCTATTGCACTTGAGTGTCGCTCAAGCGAAGGTCTTGGTTTGTTACTCTTGGAGTTTTGCCGAACTCCTAGACGGCTTGAGCGGTGATTGCACGGTGATCTCTTCAAGAAGATTGTGAAGAGGCCCGGTGCCCATATTGTGAGTGGTTTGGTGTTCACCATCTCCGAGTGGAGGAAGAACAACCAATAGTGATCGAGGAAAGGCTTAAATTGGTGGAGCCGGCTTGATTGGTTCAAGCTCCCTCAACGTGGACTAGTGAAGACCGGCAAGTCTTCGATACCACGGGAAAACATCGTTGTCTCTTTGTGGTTATTTCTAGTCTTTACTCTTCCGCATTTATATTTCTAGCTTGATCTTTGTGCTTGTATTGCTTAGCTAGGAGTATAACTTGTTTAGATTAAATTGTTAATTAGCCTAACTCTGATTTTTGTGAAAAAGTTTAAAGACCTCCTATTCACCCCCCCTCTAGTCGGTTATCCTTGATCCTACAACCCCTCATTTTCTTCAAACTTGGACATCCTTTATCATATAACATTCTTCATCACATAGATATCATACATGTGTGCCCTTGCCCTTCTTCTTCCTGTGACTTTTACTTTTACCTGAAACACCTATAGCAGCCAATGCTTGATCCCCCGAGGATAAAGAATCCGATGGCTTCTTCAAAGACTCCACCTATAATAGATATGTCACTGCTTCATTGAAATTGAGAGTGTTTTTCTCGATAAGAATATTCATCACTAATTGCTCCCATGATAGTGGTAGAGATGACGCCAATATGACGACCTTGTCATTCTCCTCAATTTTTTGTCCACGCTGGTCAGCTGTTTGATAAGTTTGTTGAAGATATTGAGATGGTCAACGAACCGTGTGTCTTCCTCCATGCACAATCTGAATAGTTGCCACTTTAGCACCCACCAGTTTGTCAACGACTGCCATATACAATTTTTCTAAGTTACCTCATAATTTCTTTGGTAAATTCTCCTTATTCATTGAGTACTTTACCTCGTCGAAGACACATAGACAGATTGTACTGACAACCTTCCACTCCATCACCTTCCAGTCTTAATCGGACATCTAATCCAGGAGATGATCATTGTCACTCACATGAGAGGGTTATGCGCTATTCGAAAGATGCAATGGGTTACATAATTCACTATGCTGGATATCTTGGTGTACCTGAGGGATATAGTGATTCCAATTGGATTTTTATGCTGATTAGATAAAGACTACAAGTGGATATGTATTCACTCTAGGTGGTGTTGCCGTCTCATGGAGATCTTGCAAACAGACCATACTGACGAGGTCAACCATGAAGGCAGAACTCATAACATTAAACACAGCCACTATTGAGGCAGAATGACTATGAGAACTCTTGATGGATTTATCAGTAGTTGATAAACTAATTTCAGCTATTCTTATGTATTGTGATAACTAAACAATTATCATAAATGTGACAAGTGCAAAGTGTGGACACCATGAGAATATGCTCATGATCATAGGTGATGTTACAATTGGCAATTTGGTTGAAGGTTTGTTGGAATTCTTGTTTTTCAGAATGTTTCAGCAAGTGTTAGGATAATCGGTCATTCCGGCGTGTAAGTCGTGGTACGACCGCTGTGCGGTTGTACCGGCTTTGAAAGGGTGGTAGAACCGCAGTGCGGTAATACCGAAAGTTGCTTGGCGGTTGCAAAATTCCAGAGAGCGTGTTTTTGGGGATTTTGGAAATTCTCCGAGAGCGGTACAACCGCAATGCTGAGAGCGGTACTACCGTGATGCGGTAGTACCGGTATTGACTTGGCAGTAGTACCGCATTTGCACTGATTGTTGATTTTATTGGCTAAGTGATTTTGGGATAGGTCATATCCATGTTTATCTTTGCATATGTGTTGCATATTGCATGTTTTCACTAACGTGGGTTAAGTTGTGAAGAACTTGTTCCCGGAGACGATTTCTCTGTCTATTGCTGTGCAGGTGTCTTGAAGGTCAATGACGGTCAACGGTGAGAGGATCGGGACTAAGCTTGGAGAGCTGAAGTCCAGAACGATCATAGATACCGGGTGAGGTCAAGTGGCTCAGGCGTGGCGCAGAATGGACGAGGATGACCGAACGGGCAGTTCGGTGCGACGGGTTGATCAAGCGGTGCGGGGGTCGGTGCAAGTGCCTTGGTGGTTCCGGTGGGATCCGGACGGGAGAGACTTGCCGACATGATGAGAGCCGTTGATCAACCTACACGTGGTGGAGCAAGCGGTTGCTTCGACAGGATAGGACTCAGTTCTTGGAGAAGGATCGAGAAGGGGTATTTTAGTAATTTACCAAAAATCGGCTTTGTGACTTGTTGACTAAACCACAACGCATGGTGAAGTGGTTTAGGTCAAGTGTAGATGAAGACGGCGCTTTAAAATGTGTGCGTATATGTATCGTTTGTTGTTGGGCCTTAACGGGAGCCCATTAGGGTTAACTCTTCTAGAAGCTAGGCCTCTCTATAAATAGGGGTGTGCTGGACAGCAACCCTTATGCACTTCATTGAGAAAAACCCTAGGTTGTTTAGGGCTTAGGAGAGAAGGGAAGAGAGGTTAGGGTTCTAGGGATTGATTGATCGTGTGCTCATGTATTGAGTTGTGTCCTCCTTATTGGAGTGGTTGTAACCAGCAACAATCACGAATCAATCTATGGATGATTTTCCAAAGATGTGTCTTTTTGTGTTCTTCCTTCTTGTTTGATGATTTTGAGTCCATCTTTGATCATTTGGTTTTTGATTGATCTCTTGCCCTCTTCTACCTTGCTGTGATGTGTGGGAATACATCTATGATCATCTAGATCATCCATCTCCCACGAGCAAGTGTTGGATCGAGTTTTTTTGTTTTTGCTCGGTTTTGAACCTTCCTTCGATAAAACTGAAAAAGATCAAAACTTTGACGTGGATCTTCTCGATCGTCGCTTGGAATAGGTTCCTGACATCCTTAGAAAGTTATGTTTCAAATTTGGTGGTGTTTGGATGTGTAGATCAAAAGTTACGTCGATTTTTCATTTCGTTTTCAAGCTATTTACTATTCATTCACCTGATTCTACTGTTCATCGCGGTATGGCTGGCACTATTCATCCGATACGACCGGTATTGTTCATCAGTACGGTTCATTAGGCTGATTTTTGTGTTTTTGATCGTTTTTTTGGAGGTTTGAAGGGGATTCAGTTCAAGTCTTCCACTATACTTATATATATTGATCTTCATAGTTCCTATATCTATTGGAGTCAATATCACGTTTAAATCCGATCTCAAAACAAAAAATTGTTTGAGCTCCTATTCACCTCCCTCTAGTCGCATTTCCGGTCCTACAAGTGGTATCAGAGCCCGGTTAGCTCTTCTCATAGATCTTAACCGGTCTTTGGAGCCATGGTGACTGATAAGTATTCAATCAAACCACATATCTTTGATGGATCAGATTTTGCTTACTGGATGGCTCGTATGCAAACCTACATCGAGGCTCAAGGGCACGCTATTTGGCTTAAGGTCAAAAATCCATATGTTGTGCCAGCCAATGACGATGTAATCACTCCAGATGTTGAGGCTAATAGCAAGGCTCGAAACTTTCTGATTCAAGGGCTTAGTCGATCTGAGTTTTAGCGTGTGGCTCATTTGAGGTCTGCTCACGAGATCTGGAAGACCCTTTATGACTATCACGAGGGCTCTACTGCGATCAAGGAAGTGAGACAGAACCAATTCAAGAAAGAATACTCAAAGATCGAGCAAAGGCCTAGTGAATCTTTAAATGAGCTGTGGGGGAGGTTCTCCAAGATTATTTCTGATCTTCGCGTTGTGAATCTTGTTTTTACTGAGTCTGAGAATGCATGCCAGCTCTTGGGTGCTCTTGATGTGAGAGTTTAGGGGATAAAGATCACTTCCATCAATGACAACACTGTCATGAGTGAGCTTACCATGGATAAGCTTTACTCGAGGTTGAAGACGCATGAGATTGACTTTATCTCGCGTCTCCTCAAGACAGAGTCGATGACTTTAGTGGTCGACCCATCTAAGGGTAGTTCTTCTAATTTCTTGGATTCTGACTTTTCTTTATCTGCTTTGCACTCTATGAGCGATGAGCAACTTGAGAGGATAACTGAGGATGATTTAGCCCTCCTATCCACCAGATTCTCGAGTGCATATAACAAAGTGAGGAATAGGAGGAGATGAGGCCCTGTCACCTGCTTTGAGTGTAGTGAGCCAAACCACATTCGCTCCAAGTGCCCCAAGCTGAAGGGCAAAGAGGAGAAGGACTCTCGGAGGCGTCCTCAAGCTAAGGATGCAAAAGCTAAGAAGCCCAACTATCGTAAGTTCGTCAGCCGGGTCCTTACCGCTCTTGAAAGTGTTGATATGAGCGATGTGGACTCGGGGACGGAGAACGACGACGATGACTCCCATGGCAAGAAGAAGACTCAGTACTTCACGGGCATGTGCTTTGCGAAATACCGCCCTACAGAGTATTCTTGTAAGAACACATCTATATGAGCCTAATTGTTGGTCGCAGTCCATGAGATATGGGTGATATCTAAGAAGCTCATGAAGAGACACATGAGTATGACTTATATGCTCCACCTGAGGAATAGCCTATCGATGGCCAAGTATTAGCAAAGGCCTTAGGTGAAATTTGTTTGTGCAAAACTGCCAATTTAAGGCTTAGTATATTGTGTAGTTGTGGGTGAGTGTAGCTTGATATTCTAGGTGAATGTTCAACCTTAACTGGTCTTCACTGAAAAACTGGTATATCAACAACACTTTGGAATTATGGGCAAATTCGTGGTGCTTTGCGATTTGGTGGGGGGTTGTTGGAGTTTGTGGGCTCCGAATAATTTTCTTCATAAATCATAAGAAAAATTTAAAGGCCCACTCATGCAAGGTGGAAGGCGAGAAGTTAAGTACAATATTGCTAGTCTAGGTGGGAGGAGACTAACTTATAAGGTGGAGTTGGTCTTACCTAGTTGAAGTAAGCAAAAGAACACACACGGCTCGCTTGCTCACCACGCCATGCCATGCCTCACCATCGCTCACTCGCCTGCCTGCGACATGCGCGTGCATGGTCCGCGAATTCTTGTCCGGTTGGGTGTGAGGCTGTTGCTTCCTTTTGCACCTTAAAACCATGAATGGAATCTATACGTATTGGAAACCGAATGTTTGAATTACACTGATTATGCAGGGCTTTTATGGCACACGTCAATTGTGATTAATTGTGTTTCCAAAACGTTTCTGCAGAGTAATTGCGGTAGTTTCCACCTATACCGCAGATTCCATATGGGGATGAGGGTGTTTCCATTCAATGCAGACGAAATAGATCAGCCTCATAATTTTTTGCCATGTCCTCCTCTGTGTTGTACTACCTTGTCTACTCCATCCCTTCATCGGCGTGCACTGACGTGGGGGAGAGTAGTGTCTTCGAAGCCGACGTCCCTCTTGATCCTGCACGGGTTGAGGCGAATCAAGTTTTTGGGAAGCATTCGTGCGACTGCTCACGGCTTCCTTCTTCCTCGATCATCCACTTCACGTCGTCTTCTTTGCATCAGACTCTACCATGACCTTCGCTGGAGCGATTCTCTGTAAGTCGTGGTGATATCACTTGAGATGGCTAGGTCATACTTCCTAAAAATTAGTCATGTGATGATGATGATTCCTACTTCTGTTAATAGTGTTCTTGTTCTAGGTTTTGTCTTGTTAGTGCATATATATGAGACATATGTATTTGAGTTCATGATCATGCTACTGTTCATAGTTTAAAATATGCCTAGTATATATGATACTGTTGCATCGATTATAGTTTTAGAAATTAAAGTAATAATAAAAGCGCAAATATTTCTAACAGAATCATGTAAAGAGAACCTAATAACAACGACGGAATAATCAAGTCGAGCGAGAAAGATCTGACAAAGTCGACCGCAAATTCTTTAGGGACAACCTCATAAGAGTACAAAAGATAGTCGCTTTCTCACAACCCTTTTGAATATTTTAGGACCCTTGGATTCCTGCTCTATAGAAGAATTTAGTGCTAAAAAATAATTTAGTCGGGAACAAGCGCTTGCTCCTTTGGTAGAGCGCGCCGTCGAGCGCGACACCACCCAGGCTCGAACCCGGTGCCCACCTCCTTTTATTCAGTACTCCCGGGTAGCTGGCCCGGTGTTGTTCAAAAAAATTAGTCTCTAATTCTCTCATGCGTCTATTATTTTGGATGAGTTGATTTATGGTTTGTGTTTTCTATGACCATTCCTTGTGGTTTTATACCATATCCCTTAGTTCTCATTAGAAAAAAGTAGGAAAAATATAGGAGGAAAAATATAGGAGGATAGCGATCAAGCAGAGCACGTCTCTATATTTAGATACGAGTAGCCCATGCTCAACAACTGCAAATTCACGTTTCTCTTCTTTTCTTTCCTCAATGAAAGCTAGCTAGTACCACTGCGGCTGCTTTTAAAATACGTGTGGACTTTGGCGCCGGGATCGATTCGACGACATCGCCGACTGCAGATGCGCAGTGGTTACTCCCCGGTAGGGACCTACGTGTCATCAGGCTATTTTTCAAATGTCGCTCTAGAACTAGTGTGAAGTGGAATTACCCACCGAGATAACGACGGGCTCGTCTTCGTCCTCGTTCTTCTTTATTCCCGCCATTTACCGGACAACACAACCGACCTTTGACATAGAGAACAACGATACAAGGGAATGTGGTGAACAAAGAATTTTACCCACTTCTCTCTAGTCTTTACAACTTCTTTTCTTTCTCTTTCTTTTTTGTGAACAATGTGTTCTTGGTTTCTCAACTACTGCAAAGAACCGACTCCTGTTTCTTTCTCTTATCCCCTCTCCACCCTGCACGCTCTCTGTTCTTTTCGGGCCCTCTTTGCAACTGAATCGCGTGTGTTGTGAGCAAAATTCGAAAGGGCGATTAAGCCAAAGGTATGTTCTTCAATTGCTTTTTGGTGATTCGAGTATCTCCAGTTCCCATCCTTTTTCCCAAATTCGTTGTCTTGTGTAAAAAGAACTTTTCTCAAACCTGAGTTGTTCTTTGTCTACTTCTGACACCCGAGTTCTTCTGACTTCTGAGTTGCAGAGGGCACCTGACATAGGCATCTTCACAGAGATGAACACTCGCGTCTGAAGTGATTCAGGCTGTTCTTGGTCTCTTGATCCTGCCCATGGGTTCTACTTTGTTCAAGAGGCTCTCAAAGAGGATCGTCTGACGTTGCCTGTGGATATATGTCAGCGATGGATGCATTGGGTTCTTTCGTGCTTGTTGCGTTGACGCTCCATTCTGTGGCGAACGGCTGCTCCTGCTCCTCACCGAATCTACCTGCGCCGCTTAGCCATCGAAGACTACTTCAGGACAGAAATCTTGCTGCACTTTCCACAAATGTTCCTGTTACTGATGTTGTTTCTGTTCCTTCTATTGGAAGTGGCTCATTTCCAGCATCCAGTGAAGGGCAAAATGATCCGAACAAGACAGCGCATGCGCCATCCAAGTCGCCTAATCTTCCTGCAAAGACAGTATCAAGTAAAGGGTCCATGAAGTGGCTGTATATGATTGTACTTCCAGTGACAATCGGTCTGTTGCTTAGTGGCATAGCATGTATGCTTTTGCCATGCCGCGAAAGTACAGTTGCAACAATAGGCCCTTGGAAGACTGGACTCAGTGGCCAGCTGCAGAAGGCATTTGTCGCAGGTACTACTACTATATTTTCTGTCTGACATGTATTATCATACTTTTTGCATCCTAATCTTGTAGTTCTTCATTATACTGAGGTATGCTTTTCAAATCCAGCTTCACTCATCTCTTTAGGTGCTTTTCTACTTTGAAATT
This sequence comes from Ampelocalamus luodianensis, assembly GCA_036346255.1. Classification (NCBI taxonomy): domain Eukaryota; kingdom Viridiplantae; phylum Streptophyta; class Magnoliopsida; order Poales; family Poaceae; genus Ampelocalamus; species Ampelocalamus luodianensis. The sequence continues at coordinate 2,748,630 of CM070626.1, forward strand.
GTGCTCTTTTTAAGGTGCATACTTGCTCCCAGAAAATAAAGCAACATTAGTTGAGCAATTGAAATGGATAGAATCGTTAAAACAGTAATATTTCCCCCCTCCCCCCCCCCCAAATAACCATTTCAACTAAGTTCTCAATTACTTACCAATTTTGCGGCGTTTGGATTACATAATCAGAAAGTCCCCTACAGTTTTAATTGTTTGGATATCTACTTAAGAATAAGATTTACAGTTGATTTTGGTGGCCTGTGTGTGTTTCAGGAGTACCCAAGTTACAGCGGTCAGAGCTGCAACGTGCTTGTGAGGACTTCAGTAATATTGTGGCAAGTTATCCACATTACACTGTCTATAAGGGAACCTTATCAAGTGGAGTTGAGATTGCTGTTGTATCTACTATGATCACATCCAACAAAGATTGGTCAAAACATTCTGAGAGTTGCTTCAGGAAAAAGGTTGTAAAACTTTTGCCTACTAGATGAACAACTCATCCTGTACGTTATGTATTTGCAGTTGCATGAAAATTTTACCTACTTTTTATGAACTAGCAGATAGCCACTCTCTCTCGAATAAACCACAAGAATTTCATCAATCTTCTCGGCTTTTGTGAGGAGGAGGAACCTTTCATGAGGATGATGGCGCTAGAATATGCGCCCAATGGGACACTTTATGAGAATCTCCATGGTAATTATGTAAAAACTGTTATCGCTATTGCACTGATAGAAACGTCCATTTTGAAATCATTGTATCCAACTAATAACATGTTTGGGAATTGTTTCTGCAGCTGAGGGATTTGATCACATCGATTGGAGAGGTAGAATGAGGATTGTTATGGGAATAGCATACTGTATCCAACACATGCATGAGCTCAATCCTCCTCTGGTGCACCCTGACCTGCATTCAGGTGCCATATTGATATCTGAAGATGGTGCTGCAAAGGTACATAGAAGCAAGTAGTCTTGTTTAATGTGCCTTCTGATCTCTCCTATCCAAGTATGCTTAGATGGTTTAGCCCATAGGCAGTTGTCTCCTTGGGGTTTCAGCACCTGACTTCACAAATTGTGTTCGACCACAAAACAGTATAGGATCAGTTTTCAGGCGGTATGACTAAATCCTTAAACTTTTGTAACTGTTCAGATTGCAGACATGAGTGTTTGGCAGGAAGTGATTTCCGAAGGCAAAATACTGAAAAAGAACGAACTTGTCGATCATGGCGAACCAATATCTTCTGGCCTAGCAGGGAACGTCTACAGTTTTGGTCTAGTGCTGCTTGAAATCATCTCGGGGAAGCTTCCATACTCTGAACAGGGGGGCTCCCTCGTGAACTTGGTAATGATAACAAAATACTTCCAATGGCGCACACACTAAGAAAGGGATCAGTGTCATCTCTAAAAATCAAGTGATCGATGCTCTATTCTTTTCTTCACAGGCTTTGGAGTGCATAAACAACGGTCGGAGTGTAGCTTGCTTGATCGATCCTGCACTGGAGGCTCACAGAGAAAATGAGCTAGAGATCATTTGTCAGGTAACCCGCGATTGCATCCAGAGTGATCCAAGGAAGAGACCAAGCATGAAGGAGATCACCAGTATACTGAGAGAAGCCATAGCTATTTCACCGGATGCAGCAACGCCGCGACTGTCTCCACTCTGGTGGGCAGAGTTGGAGGTCCTCTCATCAGCGGAAGCAAGTTAGCAAGAAGCCAAGAAGGCCGGAATGCTCACCTGACATGCTTCTCAAAACAACACTCTGGAGGCTCTCGCTTTCAGAGTGCTCTCGCTTTCAGAGTGTAAATTTGTCCATATTTTCTGCTGTAAATTGGTAACGATTAATGCTTTCAGAGTGTAATACTAGCAATACATTCAGTACGCTTTAACATACGGTTGATACGATCGTGGGGAAAAAACGACGAGCGAGTAACAGTAACAGTAAACTCTCCGAAGTCTGAAACCGTGTATAGGGAACTGCCAAAGTCAGAGCAATACTCTTCAACTTCAACATGATCAAGGTCATCTGGTCAGGCCACGCCGCCGGCCAAAGCCGACATAGAAAATTCCATGATTGGTACCAGAAAGTAGTACCCTGACCTTGGGAGCACTAGCAGACAATACTATCCACATTGTCTTGGCCCCAAAAATGCCGCTCTTATCGTTACCAGTCACACCATCAGAAAGCACGCGACGTTAAAAACACACTTGCTTCCTGAAAAACTGCTGGAATAGCTGCGTTGCGCCGTCCGAAATATCTGCAGCTAGCCACCAGCCTGCCAGGCGGCCCAAACTTCTATGCACACCATAGACAGCAGCTAGAATGCATCATCCAGTGCCAATCACTTCAATGATCTGCTCCCGGCCGGTCACCCCCACATCAGGAAACCGATATTTTTGCTGGCATTATCATCGCTCTTCGATGGCCATCAGATGAGATCAAAGTCGGAAAATTCAAGCAAGGAGCAATTATAAACTTGTAAACAACATATTTCTCAATCTCCCAACTCCAAGAGTTGGTAATGCGCATAACGCGTTAAATATGAACCGGAGTGTTGCAGAGCAAAGATTGCTCACATCGATGCTCTCGTCCCTGAGAAGGACGCTGCACACGCCATTAAACGATGCGTCACCGCACCCACGGGCACGCCAAGGCCACGTCCCACGTCAGTGTCACCCCGGTGTGACCGCGTCGCCGTCCAGAGTGTGGGAAGATGAATAAACTGCAATCGATAATTGTATTGAGACTCGAGAACAGTTTATATAGAGTATAAGGTTTGAAGAGTAAGAAGTCTCTCCTAAAGATAAAGCAGGTATCCTAGAGATAAGACAGGTATCACGAGATTACAAATCCTACCAAATATAGAGATATGCTAATATACTCTAACATCTTCCTGCAGTCGTAGTGGTAGTGTTGCAGATAGCAGGAGCGTCGTGGACGGTCAGACTAGAGAGGAAGCCGAAGGTGGGGAACCATCGGACTGACATCCCCCTGCAATCGTAGTGGGAGCGTCAGGGACTGCTGTGGCGTCGCGGACGCGGTGACTGTAGAGAGAATCGACGAGTTTACTCAAGATAATAATAGCCCAGCGAGGTGACCATAGTCGTAGCCATGGAGGAGGGAGCCATGTCGAGGTAGCTGGTGTCAAGGTCGTCGCTGTGGTCGGGGTAGTGGAGTTGATGCAGAAGAGGACGCGGTCGAGGTCGGTGAAGAGGTCGCTGACGTCATCTGGTCGTGGTCGAAGATGAAGCAGAGGGGGGCGACCGGATTCGGCGAGGAGGAGGCCACATCTGGGCAAGGCACCGTCGGATCCGATAGCGGTGGCACCAGAGAAGGCGGGGGCAAGCTGGAGGCAACGGCGCCGTCGGCCAGGGAGCTCGGATCTAGGGCCATAGAGACGAGCGGCGTAGAGAGCCAGCTCTAGATCCGGGCGGAGATAAGCCCGTCGGCTCAACTGACGAGGAGGAGGCTGTATTCGAGCGAGGCACTGCTAGATTCGGCGCGGAGGAGGCCGAATCCGGGAGCGGCGGCATCGGAGAAGGACCTGATCAGCGTTAACGAAGACGATGGTGACCACGGGTAGCGACACTGCAGCCCGAAGGGGCGATGTAGCGGCAGGCCGTGCATGTTGATGGCACGACCACAAGTGCGGGCTCCCGGTGGTGCGACGACTCGTACTCGCGGACGAAGGTCCGGCAATGATGATCCGACGTGATGACGATGGTAGACGGGGCGCTCGGAAGGTCGTGGAGGGAGGGTCGTGCCGTCAAGCACGCCACGTCACGCCACAATGTCATCGGAGGAGAGGAGGTGTCGAAGAGGTCGAAGCCGAGGTGGTGAAGTCCCGAGCCGAGGAACGTCGACGGGTCGGCAGGGCGACGCAAACCGATCTATGATCGAAAAAAATAGAGAAAACTCGATCTGAAGTGACCGGGGAAAACTCTAATTGATAGGCGATCGGATGATCGGCGACACGACTTAAACTACGGGTTGTGCAGCCCCTGGGAGAGATTATGGAGACGAAATCATCTCCCAAGGGTGGCACGGCGGAAGTTGTGGAGGCGGCGGTTCAGGAGCAGCACCGCTTTGATACCATGTGGGAAGATGAATAATCTGCAATCGATAATTGTATTGAGACTCGAGGGCGGTTTATATAGAGTACAAGGCTTAGAGGGCAAGAAGTCTCTCCTAAAGATAAGATAGGTATCCTAGAGATAAGACAGGTATCACGGGATTACAAATCCTACCAAATATAGAGATATGTCAATATACTCTAACACAGAGCTAGTCTGGCCACACATGGGCCTCGTGCATGCGCGCCATCTATCACCACCTCGTACGTGCTAGCGAAATCAAAGAAGGTAGCATTCGCACACGAGCGAGGGAGAAGAATTTACATGGAGAAAGAACACATAAGTTTTTGCGTAACACTGCAACTGCACAACGCTACTTTTCTTCTCTGTCATATTCTCTCTCATGGAATAGAAACATGCAGCAACAGTATAAAATACACATTAGGCAATAGTCGGCCTCCTTAATTCACGCCACTATTTCCCTCATTAACTCATTCCACTATCTCCTAATATTCCGTCCACTAAGAAACTAACGCATGAAAACAACTAATGCACTACCTATTCAACTACATGCAGTCATGCAAGACTTCACGGCCAAACTAATGCATGCAAACTTATTCCTAACAATCTTCCCCTAATCAAGATAGCTTCACAGCAGCGCCGGTTCGTCGTCGGCATTCACCTCCACGAGATGTGTCTGTTCCCCCTTCTTCTTGCGGCATTTAGAAGCAAAATACCCATAGTTGTTGCAGTTGTAACATCTTACTTTAGTATTGTCGAATTTACGATTCCTACGACTTCAGCCACCATTACCGTTAGAGCCGCCGGGCTCGTCATCTCTATTCTTCACTGATTGGGCCTACCACTCAGCGCGCGTTAGGAGAAGATGTTCATCATTGTTGTTGCCGCTTAGACCGCTTAGACGCTCCTTATACGTCTTAAGATGGCCGGTCGCTTCTTCCACCATCATTATCTTCAAGCCTCCAAATTGCTCAATGGTTGAGACAATCTGCAGGTACTTACTCGAGACGACGCGGAGAAACTTCTTCACGACGTAGCTCTCCTCCATCTTGTCACCAAGACCGCGAATCCGGTTGACGGCATCTGGTTGACGAGAGCCGTCAACCTCACGGCAAAATCGTCCATTGACTCGTTTCCTTCATGCGCAAACCCTTGAACTCGCGAATTCATGGATCGTCCTTAAGCGTAACAGCAACCACAGTAGCACCTCTACGGTATCCATACGTCCAGGGGAGGAACACCTTGCGTCAATGTGCTAGCACCAACTCGCACAGTAGGGCTCTCTCGAGAAGATGGCGGTTAGGGTTTCGGTAGAACAACTCACGTCAACTCGTATATGTCCCAATAGCCTCAACTATCTCCTTATATAGTGCCCATGATGGATCCTATCCAAACACGTTTTGTTCCAACCCGTTAAGTGTGTGACCCTTTAGGTTCATGCGTAATCAGTTGTGACTCGGAAAGCCTTTTCGATCACGAGTCGTTAGCGGTTTCTAGCAGAATATAATGATTCCCGAATATACATAAATTATATCGGACGAACCTTAATGCAATATGATCTACGATCAGGTTCTTATCACTAACGACTAGCTCGTATCTCTATATGACTAGTTCATATTTAGTCTCAACCAGTTCATAACTCTTGCCGAGCAGGTTTCAACCACTTAGTGATTATGTTCGACCAGTCTACGACCAGCTCGTAGCTCCATATGACTTGTCTGTATCTGATCGAAATGAACGACCTTCTCGTGTATTCTCTATTTGCCTCACGATATCTAGTTGAACTCTAGGTGAGATATTATGTCATCCATAGACTGTTCAATACTTTCTCGATCGAGTGTCGGATAACTTCATGTGGTCGAACTCTTCGACCACTAGTGGCATAGCTATGCACTTTTTTTATCGGACCACATCGAGGGCCCCAGAGATATCTCTCATGTTATGTTAGGAGGGGCAAATCCTATATCCGATCAGTCATATTCCTCCTCATGTTTCATAGCATACCTGAAAGCTAAAGCTACCCAATTACGGAGTAGCGTTTGGCAACCCCTAAATGTACTATTACACATGTATGAAACCATGGTAATCTCAAGTCTAAGGATTATACATCATCATTACTTGAGACCAACTGATGACACATGGAATCATAACAATTTCAACAGTGTCTCAAGGTGGGTCAATCCAACACCATATTCTTTAACACGTGTTCATATTATTGATTCGATATCCCTATATCAATGACCGGTGAAACATGATCATCAATCAATACATGTACTGGTCGATAAGTCACTAGTGTTCCGACTAATGATATTCGACCAGGGATATATTTAGAACGACATCATATAAGTTAAAGAGCTTCACCAACGAATCACATACTTGTTAATCTTTATAACTAATGATTCATTCAAGGAACAGAATAATATTTATTCAATAACTCATAAACATAGACGCGATATAATTATCTCTATAATTGCCTCTATGGCATATCACCAACACAAAGAACCCGACGTCCTCGTCGGTCTAACATACCCAGATTGGGGCAAATGACCATGACCTCCCCTCTTGGCCCATATCCACGCGTCTAGTCCGACACGTATGCCATGTCATGTGTCCACTCACCTGGGTCCAGCCCGCACCCTGGTCTGCGCGCACGTGTAACCATGATGGTTGGCTCTGATACCATTTGTAATGCCCTAGAGTCCAAATCAGTTTAGGTCTACTCGCACGCCGAATAAGCCACACACTTGCAGTAACCCATTTGCATTTTTCTTACTCTACTTATGCAAAATGGCTAACCCATGGTTATTGCCCATCAACTGGTACTAATCTTTCATGCACCCACACGAACATATGGGCCACATGGACTCTATTCTTATTGGACTAGGTTATAACACACACATACTCAAAGAACTCGATGAGCTCGTGGCCCAACATACCCAAACTGGGGCCAACGATCAAGACCTTCCATCCTGACACATGTCAATGCGTTCAGTCCGACACATATACCATGCGCGTGTGTCCACTCATCTAGGCCCAGCCCGCGCCACTGACGTGCACACACGTGTATGTCATGCGTTCACTCATTTAGGCCCAGCCTGCACCCCCTGACCTGCACGCCCGTGTAACCGCGATGATCGGCTCTGATACCATTTGTAATGCCCTATGGTCCTAATCGGCTTAGGTCTACCCACACGCCAGATAAGCCACGCAGCCGCAATAACCCATTTGCATTTTTCTTACTCCGCTTATGCAAAATGGTTAACCTATGGTTATTGCTTATGGACACCTTGGCCTTATATGTTGGTGATTTTGTTGTCCATCAACTAGCAACGTGATACTAATCTTCCACGCACTTACACATATGGGCCACACGGCTCTATTCTTACTGGGCTGGGTTATCTCAGCCCAGCACCAAAGCCCAGTTTTTTCCCAAGTGTATTGGTTTGACTGGGCCATCTGGGGAAAAAAGACTTGCACTCTTGTAATCTTGTTGCCGAGACGATTATCCGACTGAGCTACTGTCTCGCGGTGAGTGTGTTACGCCGTAGATGGGCCGTCGCAGTGCATGATATGCCCGGTGTCAAGAGAAAGTAACAGAATGCAAGACAAATGCATGTTGGTTTCGATGAGAAATCGTCCTTCCTGGTTGTTTTCGTTGTGCAAAGTTGGATGCATTCACGATTGATCGTTCGTTCGTTAAAATAGTTGTAAGCATGGGCTGAGCTGCGATGCACGTTGAGGTATTGTTGTAAATTTCTACGTGCAAACTAAAACAGTAACATTTTTAACGAAGTTTCAACTACACTTTCGCCTTGTGCATATGCCTTTTTCCCCACAAGCAAGAAGGAAGAAAACACCAACACCACCTTACACCAAGGTTCATCACATTGTAGTACGTTATTAATTAAGGAACTATCTAGAAAACTTGTGACTGTTTTTTAGTTCAAAATAGTCACATTATGAACCGTAGGATGAGATTAGATATCATTTATCTTAGAAACATGCTTAAAAAAGAAACTCAACACATATCTCAACGCATATCAAACGGCTCATAATGTGACTGTTTTGAACTCAAGAAAACGGTTGCAAGTTTTCTAGCAAAAGCCATTAATAAATCACCGAGGAGAAAAATATAACCGCGGCCAAGTGACGATAAAAAAATAGCCGTACATGTGCGTATATCCGGCAAGCCAGCCAGCCAGCCAGCGACAACGATAAATCTCGCCCTCCATGCTTGCAGCGTTGCCGAATTCCAACCTGGGCAGACGAAAAAACCGAACCATTTCTGCTCCGCCTGCCCCTCGCGCCATCCATACAGCGACAGATTGCACGCCCCATCTTCTCCTCACCTCCCACCCAAAACTGCCTCCCCAAATCTAGCTACACACCATCCTCTCTCTCTCGCTCGCGCGCGCGCGCTCGCTCGTTCTCTTGCCCTGTCGCAGGGAAGGAGGGTGTTTCTCGTCCAGATTGACGTGCACAATTCAGCATTCTGCGTGCTGCATGCGGATGCAGTAGCGTGCCTGCCTGCCATGCGTCCGTGATGGCCCGGCCGTTCCTGAAGATCGGGCACAGCCTCGACAGGTTCTCGCTGAGGCGGCGGAGGTCGGCGTCGGCATCATCGTCGCCGTTGTCGCTGTCGTCGACGTCAGACGATACAGGAAGCCCCATGGAGCCGGCGCCGCCACCTTGTGCCAGGCGGGCGCTGTCGAGGAGCTGCGGTTCCAGGGGAAGGCTGTCGGTCGACCTGCCGCCGTTGGCCGCCGGCCCGTCGGATAAGGGGGAAGCACCAAGGCCGGCGGCGGCGAAGCCCGCCGCCCGGCATGAGGGCCCACCTTCAGGTCACGGTTGTTCTGGGATGATCAATGCCGATTCTTTTGTTGCAATCTTGTTCGATAATTGATTTGCTTGGGTGATTGCAGATGCCGAGTTGGTGAGGGAGAAGTTCGCCAAGCTGCTGCTGGGGGAGGACATGTCCGGCACCGGCAAAGGGGTGTCCTCTGCTCTCGCTCTGTCCAATGCCATCACCAATCTTGCCGGTAATCCTTTCTTTCCTTTCCAACCTTTCAAATTTTGTGAATGATTTCTGATGGAAAATCTGATCAATTATGCCTTCTTTCTCGTTGTGACATTTTTCAGCATCTGTGTTTGGTGAGCAGCGCCGTCTCCAGCCGATGGCCGCCAACCAGAAGGCGCGGTGGAGGAAGGAGATCGACTGGGTTTTGTCGGTTGCCGATCACATTGTCGAATTTGTTCCTTCGCAACAGGTGTCCGAGGATGGAACCAACATGGAGGTCAGAAATGAATCTGTTCTTACTTCCTTCACAGTACTTGTCCTATTCAACTTCATTATGAAATTGAATCGCAATGCTACCTTTCAATTCTTCTATTGCCATCAATTTAACCCCTTTTCTTGTCGAACAGATAATGGTTACTCAGCAGCGTCAGGATCTACAAATGAACATCCCCGCCTTGCGCAAGCTTGACGCAATGCTCCTTGTAAGCACGCCATGCTCTTCTTCGACCGTTTACGAAATCAATACAGAAATACCTTAATTGCTAATTAATTTGCTATTGTTGCGTATTTCTCTTGTGGAGCAGGAGTATCTTGATAATTTCAAGGACAAGCAGGAGTTTTGGTACGTGTCAAAAGATGCAGATGAATCGGAGAAGGGCAACACGCCGAGGCAGGATGACAAATGGTGGCTCCCCACTGTTAGGGTCCCTCCTGATGGTCTGTCAGATGCATCGAGGAAGTGGCTTCAACACTTGAAGGACCTCGTCGGACAAGTGTTAAAGGCAGCAATGGCCATCAATGCTAATGTTCTGATGGAAATGGAGGTTCCAGAAGCTTACATAGACTCTCTACCTAAGGTCCATAAGACCACAACAACATTGTACAAAAAATTGCCCCTATTTTACTACATTTCTGATAGCCTAACAGTATCATGTTTTTTTATGCTTGGTAGAATGGAAAGTCTAGCCTTGGAGACTCAATGTACAAGATTATAACTGACGATCATTTTGATCCCGAAGAGCTCCTAAGATCTGTAGACTTGTCGGCCGAGCTCAACATTGTCGATCTGAAGAACCGAATCGAAGCCTCGGTAGTCATTTGGCAGCGGAAAATGACGCACAAGGACGGCAAGTTGTCGTGGGGGCATGGTATCAGTTTCGAGAAGCGGGAACGGTTTGAAGGGAGGGCGGAGAATGTTCTTCTCCTTCTTAAGCACAGATTTCCAGGCATTGCTCAGTCAGCTCTAGACATAAGCAAAATCCAATTCAATAGGGTAATGGAAAGCGTCTGCAATTTCCCCGGCCTTTTCGTATCTGCTACAGTACTTTGTTTACTCATGTCCACCGCATACAATTCTCTTTGTTTTTTTCAGGATGTTGGCTATGCCATTTTGGAGAGCTACTCCAGGACTCTTGAGAGTTTAGCTTTCACAGTTATGTCTCGAATTGAAGATGTTCTTCACGCCGACTCCCTCACTCAAGATCCCAAGAACGCAGAATCAATGAGAATGCCCAGCTTATCAGCAGATGACACAGATAGGGTTGTTCTAGATGCTAAGGCCGAGGTAGAGAGGCTGGGAAGAATGGAACCGGTTTCAGCGACACTATTCGACTTCGTGAGTCCGCGAGACCAAGATATTGAGGGCATGAAGGTAATTTCACACGACACAGACAGCAGGGAGGATGCTCACGGTCCAAAGCTGACGAAGGTTTCGCCCATCGCAACCAAGAGGTTTTCTTACCTAGAGAAGCTTGAGCATTTGGGTGGAACAAGAAGCCCAATATCTAGACACTAGTTGGATGATGCTCCGGCAGAGCCTTCAGAAAGAAATGTATGTAAATAGCTCAGAGGTTCAGAGCATTATGGGTGCAGAATTGTGTGTGTACCAATGTGAGGTTTTGTAAATTTCAGTCAGCTTTACCTCCATTTCCAATGGAATTTCTGGTGCACAAGGCCAAGATAATGGGCTGATTATGCTCTGCTTTACATGAACTAGCCATAAGATTTCACACTGACCCTAAAAAATGGACTTGTAGGTTTTACTTTTTTAGTATACTTCTATTAGTAGCGCCTTGCACAATTGTCGACTTTTAGAGCATGTTTTTTAATGCAAGTTTTCAGTAAGTGTTATTTTGTCAGTTGGATATTTGCCATCCTTGTAATCCATCATTTAACTAGCTTGGATAATCATATCTGAGCTAGTATTATAAACTCTTTCTGAATATCTGTATTACAAGACGATCCCAATTCCTAGATTTCATGTAATCATTAGTGACATTAATCAAAGACTAAAAGCTGTTATACATCCTGCTATCATAATTAGCTAACGAGTGATTCATTCTTCCTGTTGCTCCACCAGCAGCAGCAAATGCGCATACATGTATTTACTTCTGCACCTGGAGTCATGAGTACAGTGGCTAGTGACATAAAACAAAGGGCAAGTACTTCAGATGGGCACTGTAAATGTACCATATATGAACACTAATGCCTCAAGCACTGGACAATTAAATCACCTGTACAAATCAAGACAAAAGTAAAGAGCAAAGGGTCTGGTTGTACGCAGCATGCAGCATCGTTTTACTTATACGCCATAGGAGTACAATATCAGCATCGCATAAATAGGGGGGGATTAATCCATGGTGATCCGGCCGGGGGCTAGCATTACAGCAAGGAAGGAAGGCAAAGGAGAGGAAATTCACTTAGATCTTGCCGCGTGGGCCCGGCTGCGGCGGCAACTGCGGCCCCTTCTTGATCGGCAGGAGGTCCGGCGACGCCGAGGCGCTGACGTAGGCCAGTAGGGAGCCGCCGCCCAGCAGCAGGAACTTGAGCAGGAGGCCTCTCTTGGTGAACGGCGCGGCGAACGTCTCAAAGAACTTGCTCTGCAACACGAAACAAGTTTGCATATATAGGATTAACGCATGTAAAACTGCAGAAGCAATGCAACAACAACAACAAAAAATTTAAAGAAAGCACTGCGTGCGCAAAGAAGCAAGCACCTGAAGCGAATTGTACGGCGACGGCGAGTCGGAGCCGTACAGGTCCCACTGCCCGGTGGTGTTACCGATGTCGTCGAGGTCGAAGTAGACGCTCTTCTCGCCGTACTTGGCCACCACGGTGGCGCGAGGCCTGCGATTAATTAACCCACATGCACGTACGTTACTCTTACTCGTGTAGTATTAATAACTCGTGTTATGTACACAGGCTAAGAAAGAAGTCTGCGTATGTATGGCCATGGTGGACGTACTTGCGGGTGGTGCGGCACAGGGCGCGGGACGACGGCCTGACGGCGAGCTTCCTGCCGGAGATGTAGCTGCCGGCGAGGCCCTTCACGGCGACCGGCTGGACGGCGACGAGGGACGCCATTGTGATCGAGGGTGGTGGTGTCCTTGACTTTGGAGGACGCTGGTGTGTGCACAAACTTAATTCGGTGGATCCTGTTAAGGATTTGGAACGCTTGGTCGCCGGGTGAGGTTTGGGTGGGGGAGGAGGCTTCGCGTGGCTCGGAGATGGCCTAGGCCCATAGGGAGGGTGCCACGTGGCCGGTTCCGGATAGGCTTATCCCGATCCCCTGATTCTTAGGAGAGATGACATGGCATGCCCACGTGGCACCCCGGCTTGTTGTCTAGCTGGAGCCTGGTTTGTTGTCCTAACCAAAGCCCTCGAATCCTTGAAAAGATCACAACCATCTCTTGTACGTCTAGTATAGTCGCCCTGCGATCTGCAATATGTGTGTGGATATATATATATTCTTGGATCATTTCCAACGAAAAAAAGAAAAGGACGGTGCATGTATCATGATGCAACGCGGACGCATTACTCTTAAACACCCCTCGTGACGCTACCAACCACTCATCAATTTTGATTAATGGCGGGAGGATGTATACACGACCACTCGTCCTGCATGGCTGCATACACCATACGGGCAAAATCCAGATCCCGTTGAGTTTGCCTCTGCGATGTGCTTGCCTACGGCGCTGTCCTCCGCGACGAGTAAAGCTATAGCAGCAAGGGAATCGACGACACATGTGCAGCGCCAGCACGCATGGATCTCACTTCTCGGAGCACAGGGTGAGACCGTGAGAGGAGCAGATTCACTGTACGTCGTACGAGGATCACCTTGCCCGCTCTCCACCTCAAGAAAATGTTCAGGCGCACCAAACTGCAGCGGCGGCTCGGTCTAGCCCAGCCCCAGCCTGCGCGTCAAATGGCCGCCCGGACAAAAAGGGGCCCAGCACCTTTAGATGGCACTAACATGGGCCGCAACTAGAGTATCGAGCCAAAAGTAACTGACGAGCCCCACCGGCCGCCACACGACGACCGCACTGTGCTGCTCTGTGCAACGCACAGGTTGGCGTGGTGATGCACACGCGACGGGACGGGGGAGGCGCACCGTCCTCGGCGGCGACTTTCGGAAGGTAGATGGAATAGGTAGATCGGTTCAGCCGTTCAGGCCGAGATCCACTGATCCATCCGATCACACCGCACCGGTGTGCGATCACCGACGCGGCGCGCCCACGCCACCAGCGGCCAAACGCACTTCAAAAAAAAAAAAAAACTCTTGCCGTCGTGCGCCCCGACCAAACACAACCACACCCCACTCCTGCCCCTTACATCTCCACGGCTCCGCACCCCGCGGCGGGAGCTCCGTGAAGCTTCCTCCCGCCGCACCGCCGCTTCGCCCCGCGCTCTCGCGGGAGCTCACCGTGGCCTTTAATCCCGGTGTTTTGTTGATTCGGCTGGGGTGCGAGGTCGCGAGGCAGATCAGATCCCGCGCGTCCGAGTGGTGGTGGTGGATTGGCGGTGCGGATCAGATCTATGCGCGAGATCTAAGCGGTCGGTTGGCGCGCCGGTGGTGAGTTGCTGGTGATCGGAGCCGGAGGGAGGGGCGAGCGGGATGGCGTGGTGGTCGGGGAAGGTGTCGCTGGGCGGGCTGCAGGACATCGCCGGCGCCGTGAATAAGATCAGCGAGAGCGTGAAGAACATCGAGAAGAACTTCGACAGCGCGCTCGGCCTCGAGGAGAAGCGCGACGATGAAGAAGGTATCCTAGCGTCACTGACGTAAAACTCTCCCTCCCGCCCTTCCTCTGTCTGTGTAATCAGGCCGCATTGGTGCATGCTTGGTTGTGTACAAGTGTTAAATCGAAACTGTGATGAGATGATCAATGGTGGCAATGCTTGTGTTCATTTGTTATTTGGCTAGCTCAAGAGAATGAATTAATTGATTTTTGGAAGTGCAAGCTTGAATTCTACTTATCACTGGTTCCATTGCCCTCGCGGCATCTACTGTAGGTCCTTACTTACCGTCCAAATTCTGTCTGTGCCAGTTACTGGATTATGTAGGTGGATGATCAAAGCCTATCTGTACCTCTGAGTAGTGTTGGAGTTATAGCAGTTTTGTATTGTTCTTTCCTTTGAGAAGGGCTAGAAGCAGTGACTTATTCATGCTTCTTTTCCAAATTGCTTCCAAACTTCTTCATTCTCTGGATAGTAAGAGCATACTGGGAGAGCGAGTTAACACAGTATTGTTTATATGGCCATCCACGTGCTGAAATAAAATGTTCTTGTAAAATGCAGGATCAGGATCACGGACATCTAACTCTGATAGAATAGGATTCTTCAATCCTGTCATGGCATTCATGGGACATAATGGTGATGAGGATGCCGCTGAAGGACCAGAAAAGCCGCAATCTCCGAAACATTCATTAACAGCAGAAGAGAATTATAGCGTCTCCACTGAGCCAACTACATCGAAGGCAGAAGCTTCTGAAGTATCAGGAACAACACAAGCTCCAAAGCAGCCATCAAAAATAGAAGAAAATCTTAGCAGCTCCACTGAGTCACCTGTATCTAAGCCAGATGTTTCTGAGCAGTCTGTAACACCACAAACTCCAACACATCCTTCAGCAACAGAAGAAAAGCATGGTGGCTCCACTGAGTCACCTACATCTAAGGGCAGTGGTTCTGAAGTATCAGAAACACCACAATCTCCTACACATCCATCAACAGCCGAAGAAAATCATAGCAGCACCATTGAGATCAATAATTCAATTGAGAAGGAAAACCGGGATAATCAAGATACCAAATATCCTGGTCCTGATGATGATGATTTACCAAGTCAGCTTGGAGAGTCCGACAGAGATATACCTGATGATAGAGCATCTTCTTCGCCTACCAAATTAGATCAACCAAGTGTTATGGAAACGGCAGTATCTATTCAAGCTGGAAAGGAAGACACAGATGATGGAAATGCCTCACAGTCACAACCTGCAGGTTCCATGCTATCTAGTTCAGACAATGTAAATGATGCTGAGGTGAAGATTGTTCAAGAATCTGATGCCCAAAAAGAAATAATTGGCCCACACGAGAACAGTGATACTGTTGACAAAGTACACAATGACAACACTAATACTGCCGAAAATGAGGAAGAAAGCAATCAAACAGAGGCACGGGCAGCATCTATTGCTGATAAGGAGGATAATGCAACGGGCAGCTTGAAGACCTTAGCTCAAAGTCCATAACTGGGGAGCATGATTCAAATTCGCAAAATGAGTTGTTGCTCACTTCTGCAAATGTGCCTGCTGGAGTAGAAGTAGGTTCTCACGCAGATGATTTGACAAAAGAAGAAAATATTGATGACTCTGTAACAACCACAACTTCTCTGGAATCTATTGGTTCTGTTGTTGAACTAGAGAAATTAAGACGTGAAATGAAGATGATGGAAGCTGCGTTGCAAGGTGCTGCAAGACAATCCCAGGTATCATGTCAACACGCCCTAGTATCTACTGTAGCAATTCAGGTAATGCTTGTGGAGTTGAAGCTGTACATTAGGAAAGTTACGCCTAGATGATTTTCCAGTTGGAAGGAAACCTTTTTAGTTTTATGAGTTCATACTTATTTGTTGTGGAAAAGAAGATAAACATTTTAGTGCCTTCTGGGAAAATGCTCTAATCCTACAGAACACTAGTTGGAGCATCGTACCTTATTGCACCTATTTGAAATTGAATGTAGCACAATCAGTTTCGACGCACTGAATCGATGAATGCTTGCTAAGCTGCTCGTATCGGCATCATTCAGTGAATCTATCTGCTCAGTTATGTGTACCCAGCTTATACTTTCCTTTTTACGGCAGCATACTTTAATGAAAAAAAAAGACAGCTACAGTTAACTAATATTTCAAATGCTTTTGTAGTGTCAAAAAGGAACTCAGTGCACAGTTTTCTTTTCTTAATCACACATTCTGTGAATGCATGAAAGCAGGGGCAGTTATTTAACTATTCAGCTTTTATGTTAGCCTGAAGTTTTATTTACCATGAGGAGACCAATATAGCTTGCCCAAGGCGCAAACTGTTGTGGATAAATCATGTTGTACAATTACATGCTACACATGTGCCCTTTACAATCATTGCATGGGCATGAGCACATTGCCACAGCATTGTATAATTTGAATGCCTAATGGCCCCCATATTCTATCATTTCTTTGCAAGTTGCAACTGGCCCTTCACTATTAATTTAGTGTATAACAACACATAGTTCTTCCTGCAGTCCAAAGCTGATGAAATTGCTAGACTGATGAATGAGAACGAGCAGCTGAAATCAACTATTGCTGATCTCAAGGTATGTTGCTAGCAGATTCTTCATCTTATGACTTTTGGAAACAGATATTTAGAATGCCTTGAATTTAGCAATTGCTGGAGTTTTTAGTTAAGCTATGTGAAAACTGAACAAGATGAATATTATACAACTATTCTCTAAGCTACTCGTTAGCGTTGTACAACTATTCTCTGGGTTACTCGTTAGTGCCCTTAGCCTTTGATGAATCTTGGGTTAATTGGTTTTTGATATGGTACAGAGTAAGTCAGCTGAAGCAGAAATGGATGCGCTTAAGGACGAATATCAGCAAAGAGTAGCAACTCTTGAAAGGAAGGTGAGACACATTATAACTTTCTTGTTACAGAACACGACTATGGTCAATTGGTCATCGCATATGACAATCAGATTTAGGACTAACCCATATGGCCATATGCAATGTTGCAGTTACCGTCACCTGCTTTTGGTGCAATGGTTCATTTTTTGTTATTCTTTATGATAGTGGTGGGAATAACTGAAGATTCTCTTTGGCGCTTCAACAGTCAGCTATTTAGCTACACTTAGAACAGCTTTGGTTGATAACTGCTATACAACATCGATCGGCTTGCTTCCTTTTCTCTTTTCGTTTGTTTGTAAAACAGGAGTTAAAACCATCTTGAAACAATAACTTTTGGTATAGTCTTTAAGAAAATGTAAGCTATGTGCAGGACCTCTTATATTTTCTCATTGCTACAGTTGAATCCTTTTACTTGTCAGGTGCACCTTACATACCATTACATTGTCTTTGCTTATAATGTATATATATATATTTTTACCGTTCATGTACTTTTCTAAATTTGATACAATTGAGACAGTGTTTAATACTGAAAACAGACATCAAATTGAACTGCACTGTTGATGATCATTAAAATGCTACCTCCTGAATCTCGTGTGTTTCGATAATTTTTTTTTTGCTATTTTCTGGGCCAACTGGTTGACTTTTTTTTGGGTGCTCTAGTTCATCTATATATAATCTTAGGTGTAGTGCAGAGTTGTTTGTGATTTGCATGCCTTGATGTGTAGGTGTATGCACTAACCAGAGAAAGGGATACATTAAGGAGGGAGCAAAATAAAAAAAGCGATGCAGCTGCTCTTTTGAAAGAAAAAGATGAGATTATTAGTCAGGTCATGGCTGAAGGTACACAGAACCAACATTTTTATGCTGTTCTATTATGTTCATGTGTGAACAAATGTTAAATTGCACTATTCGATGTTTGCTCTGCTGAGAACATATGAAATTGCCATTTCTGTTAGTTAAACTATTGCCTAGTGTCCATTTCAAGCATTATTATTACCATAGAATACATTGCACCTCACCTTGTTGAGTATCCTTTGTCAATGACGGTCATTGCAATTGTGACTTCAGTGATCATGTATATATATGTAGTATGTACATATTAACAATGTTCGAAAACTTGCAATCGACTACAAAACAAGGATAATCATAATATCATAAACTTTGAAAACATATCCTGTAGTTGGAGAGTCACATGTATCACTTCAGTATGGATCTCATCTCACGCTTGCAGTTCATTCTGCCCCATTTGAAAGTTTTATGCCCTCAAGCATAGACATTTTTCTGTGTAAGGGTAGGCAACTAGGCATAGACATTTTCTGTGTGAAAAGGAACTTTAATTGCATGTAGGTTGGCTGATGTTCCTTCCTACGCCACTTTAGTCCAGATGGACACGATAGACCGAATCATTTCCCCCTTTATTTTGAGTAGGCTTTAGGCCATTTGTTGGCATCAACATCTTGTTTTTCCCAATGAAACAGGTGAAGAGCTATCAAAAAAACAAGCTGCTCAAGAAGCTACTATACGGAAACTGAGAGCGCAGGCATGGATTAAAACTCTATGACTATATACCATGTTCAAATAATAAAATGGTTTTATAAAGTTAATCAAGTTTGCTTTTTTTTTTTTTGTTGAAGCTAGATTCGTGAGTTTGAAGAAGAAAAGCAACGGCTGAACTCAAAGATTCAGGTAAAAAAAGATCAGCTTTGTATATTTATTAACTTTAACCGAACTAAGTTGTTTTCTTATCTACTTTAGCGATGCAAAGCAATTAAATTTTGCTTTCCTTTTGAACATCGTAAAATTTGTCTTTGTTGGATTACTTAATAATACAAAAAAAATTGAGACTTTTTTTATTAGGTGATTTGTTCTGTTCTGTTTGTATCATGCATTTACACATGACATTGTGGGGTTTCATTTAAACAGTAGTTTGTGTCACCTTTATAGCTGTTTACACTTTTACGATTTAATTACAATTAGACACACTTTTTTACTTCTTATTAGACAGCTTTGAAATATTGCTTACGAAGAAAAAGGGAGTTACTTCAACTTCTTGAGCGAAGCAATTGTGTTCCCTTCATCAATTTTTATTTGCTGTCATGCCTCAAGTGTGGTCATGTACTTGGCAATTTATGACTTAACAGGTTGAGGAAACAAAGGTTGAGAGTGTTAAGAGAGACAAGGCAGCAACTGAGAAGTTGCTACAAGAAACAATAGAAAGAAATCAAGCTGAACTTGCAGCTCAGAAGGAGTTCTACACCAATGCTCTTAATGCAGCTAAAGAGGCTGAGGCATTAGCTGAAGCAAGAGTCAACAATGAAGCCAAAGTTGAACTTGAAAACCTCTTAAGAGAAGCCAATGAAAAAGAAAATATGCTGATTAAGACAATTGAGGAGCTGAGGCATGCTCTCACCAGACAAGAACAGGAGGTAAAAATTATGAATATATGTATCTGCATCTGTACATCTATCTTTCAGTATCCTCAATAGAAATGGTTAGATATGTATATTGCTTAGGGTGTTCTTTGCATATTCACCTACACTGTAAATGATATATTGGCCTTTTGGCCCTTTGGAATAGATCAAGAGTCCGTTCCAACATGGTATTAAAGCAATGATAGGGTTAGGGTTTCCGCCGCCGCCCGTGACGCCGCCGAGTTAGCCACCGGAGTGAGCAAAGCAGAGCACTCTGTTTTCTTCGATTCGGATGGAGCCAGCGGCTTCGGTTTCACTCTGGCTCCACCGATCTACGGCTTCACTCTGGCTCTCTGATCTACGTGGAACCGACGGCTTCGACTAAACTCCTGATCTCCGATCTACGTGGAGCCGGCGGTTTCAGCTTCGGCTTCACCTCAGCTCCTGCTTCTCCAGCCTCTCTCCGGGTTTCGGCTTCTCTCCGGCTCCCAATCTAGTTGGAGCCACTGCCTGTGGCTTCTGCTCCTGAGCATGCTAACTCCCGACTCCGGATCCGGTCAAGTCATCACTTTTGCTACTACCGGAGGCTCCTTCGCCATCCCGCTCTCCCCAGTTTGGTTCGACGGGATGAACTTCAGGGAGTGAGCTGTTTACCTGAGGATTCACCTCAACAACTAGTGCCTCTGGGGTCATCTTACCGTGGCGACCTTATGCGCCTCGTCCTCGCCGCCGATTCTGCCGGCTCTTCTGTTAGTGCGGTCGGTATCAGGAGGCCGCCAATCTTTATCTTGGAGGAGACCCTGGAGCTCTATCAGTCCGAGCTGCACGCCTACGAGAGATGGTAGGATGCTAAAGCTTGTGCTACCGCCACCCTGATGGGTAGCATGACCGTGGCCATCTCCATGGATGTGGTTAAGTTGCCGACGACGCAGCTGATGTGGGAGCATCTCCGATCTCACTACCAGCCAACGAGTGATGCTATGTACCTCTCCATCGTGCACCAGGCACATTCTCTTCAGCAGATTGATGCCACCGTGGATGACTTCTACCAACAGATGTCTGAGGTGTGGCGTCAGCTCGACTCTCTGGGGCCGGATGTCTGCCGGACTTATCCCTGCTGTGTGCGGCTCCGCGCTCACCAGGAGACTCACTGTCTCTATGCCTTTCTAACGTGGTTCCGCCCTGAGTTCGAGACTGTGCGTGCTCAGCTCCTGACTTGCCACCCGCTCCCGACCTTGGTGGAGGCTCTCATGAGTGTTTGTACTGAGGAGACTCGTCATCGTGGTGCGGCTCAGATATAGGTTGTCTTATCTGCTTCAGCGCTTGATCCTTCGCCTGTTTCTTCAACACCGACCGTGATCCCTCTAGCTCCCAGCACACCAGTGGTTGCTGCCTCTACTACGGGTCTCCACTGCACCTACTGCTGGCGTGATAGCCATGGGTATCAGGACTGTTACAAGCGGAGGAGGGACCAGGGTTGCCGGGGTGGATGTCCCCGAAGGGCTCTGGAGGTTCCTCCCACTCAGGAGCTGGCGCCTCTCGCCAGGGCCCTTCCGGTGACGCCACGCAGCAGCTCCTCTCACTGCTCCAGCGCCCTTGGATTCTGCTCGTGTGGCTCTTGCTTCTCAGCAGTCTTCCTCGCCTCCGCTTCCTCCCTCGTCAGGTATCTTGTCTCCGTGGATCTTGGACTCGGTGCTTCCTTTCACGTGACACCAGATTTTACCCACCTCACTTCTGTGAGTCCCACAGCTTTTCCTTCCACTGTTCAAACTGCAGATGGTACCTCTCTTCCTGTTGCAGGCCGAGACACTCTTTCGACTTCTTCTTTTCATGTTCCTGCGGTCTCTTATGTTCCTTAACTTACTATGCAGCTTATGTCGGCCGGTTAGATCACTGATCACGATTGTCGTGTTGTTCTTGAGTATGACTCTTGTTGTGTTCAGGACCGCTGCACGGGGACTCTGCTTGGTACTAGCCCTCGGCATCGTGATTCACAGCGTCTTTGGGAGCTTGACTGGCTGAATCTTCCTTCCGCTGTCTCCACCAACCAGTTAGCCACTACCACTACCTCTGGTTTTGCCGTGTCCTTCACTACTTCCTTCACTCTTTGGCACCATTATCTGGGTCATTTCTGCGGATCGTGTCTATCGTCACTAGTAGGTCGTGGTGTTCTTGGGTCTATTTCTGGGAACACCTATTTACATTGTATGTGTTGCAAGCTTGGCAAGCAGCTGCAGCTCCCCTATTCCTCTAGTGATTCTATTTCTACTCGTTCTTTTGATCTTGTTCACTCCGATGTTTGGGGTTCGGCTCCCCTTGTTTCGAAAGGGAGTCATCAATACTATGTGATTTTTATTGATGATTATTCTCGTCATACTTGGATCTACTTCATGTCCTTTCGGTCAGGTTCTCTCTATTTACCAGATGTTCGCCACCATGGTTCGCACTCAGTTTGATTCAGCCAGTCGTGTGTTTCGTGCTGACTCTACTGGTGAGTACTTGTCTGCTGCTTTGCGTTGTTTTCTCGCTAAGTAGGGTACTCTTCCCCAGTACTCTTGTTTTGGTGCTCACGCTTAGAACAGTGTCTTTGAACGTAAGCATCGTCACTTGCTTGAGACAGTTTGCGCTCTCATGCTTGCCTCTTCTGTTCCATCTCCTTTCTGGGCTGAGGCTGTCGCCATTGTTGGTTTCCTCGTTAACATGTAGCCTTCCACTGCTCTTCAGGGTTCTACTCATGTTGAGCTTCTCTACGGTTGAGCTCCAAAGTAGTCACCTTCGCAGTTTCGGTTGTGTCTACTTCGTCCTTGTTCCACCTCGTGAGCGCACCAAGCTGACTGCTCAGTCAGTTGAGTGTTTTTCTTGGCTATAGTCTTGAGCATAAGGGTTATCGTTGCTACGACCCTGTTGCTCGCAGGATGAGGATCTCTCGGTATGTCACTTTCGACGAGTCCCAACCTTACTATCCTCATTCTCCTACTGTAGGCTTAGATTCTCTTGTTGAGTCGATCTCCTTTCTAACTTTTCCCGACTCAACTTTCCACTAGTATTTCGCTTCATTCTCCACCTCCTTCGCTTCCCTCTCCACCTCATTCGCTTCCCTCTC
Source organism: Ampelocalamus luodianensis (assembly GCA_036346255.1). Taxonomy (NCBI): domain Eukaryota; kingdom Viridiplantae; phylum Streptophyta; class Magnoliopsida; order Poales; family Poaceae; genus Ampelocalamus; species Ampelocalamus luodianensis. The sequence goes on from CM070626.1 coordinate 2,771,162, forward strand.
CTCTGGCTCCACCTGTTCCTCCTCCGCGGAGGTTCCTTTCCTCCAGCTCCACGTGTTCTTCCTCCGCGGAGATTCCTTCCCACTCTTTTGTTGAGATTCCACCCTTTCCCTTGCACTACTCTCGCCGTCCTCGGCCTACTCTTCCAGTTGAGCCTTTATCTTTGATGTGCCCTGTTCCCAGCTCCTCTTTTGTCCTTGTTGGGTTCTGCTCTGCCTTCTCCCAGATATCGATCTTCGTGATCGCCACACTGTCAGGCCTCCTGAGCATTACGATTTTGCAGTCGTTGCTCTTTCTGAGCCTACGACCTACCGTGAGGCTGCTGCTCACACTGAGTGGTAGCTCGCGTTGTTCGAGGAGATTGCTGCTTTGGAGCGTACGGGCACTTGAGATCTTATGCCCTTATATGCGTGTGTCACTCCCATCACGTGCAAGTGAGTGTACAAGATCAAGATCCGCTCAGATGATTCCCTGAGCGTTACAAGGCTCGTCTTATGGCGCGTGGTTTTCAGCAGGAGCATGGTCGTGAATATGATGAGACCTTCGCTCCTGTCACCCACATAGCTACTATTCGCACTCTTCTTGCTGTGGTCTTTGTTCGACAGTGGCCCATCTCTCAGCTGGATGTCAAGAATGCCTTTTTCAATGGCGAGTTGCGTGAAGTCTACATGCAGCTGTCCCCTGGGTATTCTGTCCCTAATGGTATGGTTTGTCGCCTTCGTCGCTCTCTCTATGGGCTCAAACAAGCCCCTCGTGCTTGTTTTGGCCGCTTCTCCTCTGATGTCACTGCTGCCGGCTTCTCCGCTAGTGATCACGACTCTGCCCTCTTTGTACACACTTCTCCTCGGTGTCGGACGCTTCTCTTTCTATATGTGGATGATATGATCATTACTGGAGATGACTCTTAGTACATTGTCTTTGTGAAGGAGCGTCTCAGTGAGCAGTTCTTGATGTCTGATTTAGGTCCTCTTCGTTACTTCCTTGGGAGTTGGGCTGAGGTCACTTCTACGCTGAGGGCTACTACCTCTCCCAGGAGAAGTACATTCAAGATATCCTTGCTCGTGCTTGTCTCACTGATCAGCGCATGGTGGATACTCCTATGGAGCTTGGTGTTCACCTTTGGTCTACTGATTGTGAGCCTCTTGAAGACCCCACTCGCTACCGCCATCTTGTCGGGAGTCTTGTCTATCTTGGGATCACTCGACCTGACATTTCACACACAATTCACATCCTGAGTTGGTTCGTCTCTGCTCTTACTCAGCTCCACTACAGTTATAATCGTGTTCTGCGATATCTTCATGGGACCATCACTCGTCGCCTTTTCTTTGTTCGCTCCAGTCCTCTGCAGCTTCAGACGCACTCTGATGCGACCTGGGCTAGCGATCATTTTGATCACCGGTCTCTTTCTGCCTATTGTGTTTTTCTTGGTTCATTTTTGATTGCCTAGAAAACCAAAAAGCAGACTGCTATTTCCCGTTCGAATGTTGAGGCTGAGTTGAGAGCCATGGCGTCGTTGACAGCTAAGATCACCTGGCTTCGGTGGCTACATGAGGATTTCGGTGTTTCAGTTTCTGCACCGACTCCTCTCTTATCAGACAATATTGGTGCGATCAGCATTGCTCGAGATCTAATGAAGCATGAGCTCACCAAGCACATTGGAGTAGATGACTCATACATGAGATCGCAGGTGCAAGACCAAGTTATTACTCTACAGTATGTGTCTTCGGAGCTTCGGTTAGCAGATTTCTTCACCAAGGCACAAACTAGGTTTCAACATAATTCCTACCTCTCCAAACTCAGTGTTGTTAATCCACCATGAGTTTGAGGGGGGGGGAGTTGTTAGATATGTATATATGTATATAGCTTAGGGTGTTCTTTACTTATTCTCCTACACTGTACATGATATAAAGTTCATTCCAACAGAAATAACCAATAAATTGTGCTGAGTACTGACCTAACTGTAATATATGTTTTATGGTCTATGGGTAAAAACTCTTTTTGATCATTATTTTTGTAGTCGTCCAATTTCGATTACACTGATAGCAAATGATTCTTTTGGGCCCGTTTCAGGCTGCTTTCAGGGAAGAAAGGCTAAAAAGGGATTATGATGATCTTCAAAAGCGGTATCAAGTAAGCAAAGTTCTCTGGGTTAACTGGTACTGCACAATATGGCCAACTCTCACCTTCTTTCTTTTTCTTTTTTGAAATAATTCAGGCCAGTGAACTTCGTTATAATGAATTGGTCACACAAGTTCCTGAGTCTACCAGACCACTGCTAAGGCAAATTGAAGCCATGCAGGTATTGGTGCTTGGCTTTGCTTTTTCTTGTGTGTAGTTATTTCACTGTTCTTTCGTTATTTGGTGGATGTATATCACTTCTGCAGATTTTTAATTCCTTTACTGTTGTGAGTTGATTATTCAATTGTCTGTTAATTAACAGGAGACAGCTGCTCGAAGGGCAGAAGCGTGGGCTGGTGTGGAGAGAACCTTAAACTATCGCCTTCAGGTCTGTTGTTCTGAGTAATAATTTTTAATAGTGGTGTGCATAAAATCTATCAAGAAAACTAGAACTCTAAACAAGAGGTTGAAATTATTGTAAAACACACATGGTTAGCGATAACAAAAGAAATGGACATGAACTATTTACCTTTTTTATGTATATGTTACTTTACTCAAATATGCAGGAAGCAGAAGCAAAAGCTGCTGCCGCAGAAGAAAAGGAGCGGTCTGTAAATGAGCGTTTGTCACAAAGTTTATCCCGAATAACTGTTCTAGAGACCCAGGTTTGTGCATCAATTTCTTCTGAAACCAACAATTGTGTTACATTGCTATAACCAGGGTTTTAGGGGCTCAGTTTCAGACTTTTAGTCAGAGAAGTGATTCTTTTGACATGAACATTGGGTTTTATGCAGATTACAATCCTTAGAACAGAACAGACACAACTCAGGCGATCCCTCGAAAAGGAGAGGCAGAGAGCATCTGAAAGTAGACAGGAGTACCTAGCTATTAAGGAGGAGGCCGCAATACAAGAAGGACGGGCCAAACAGCTTGAAGAAGAAATAAAGGAGCTTAGGGCTAGGCACAAAAAGGAGCTGCAAGAAGCAGCAGAACACACGGAGCTGCTTGAGAAGGTAGTCGACGTATTATGTGAATCAATCTTTCAGAAAAAAGGGATATACAAGTGACTAATTTGATTGGTTTGAGAAGACTGTATCATTGCGATGTTTTTCCTGCTAATTTCATTAATGAGCCCTAGAAACACTATCTTTAAAGTTTAAACTTGGTACACTAATTAATATCAACTACTCGTATAACACAAACTTTGAACTTTGGAGACTCTCTTGCAGCAGGTTGTTTAGGATCAACAGACCAGTCAATTTTTGTGAAGTGGATCCCATTGGTGTCTGTATTTACGTAGTTGCTTTTTCTATGTGAACAAAATGTGTTTTATATTTTATTGATCTTATCTCTTATACAAAAACAATGGTTGATCATATCACTCAATGTCTTCAATAATTTCTTGCATGAATTTCACTTTCAGGATCTTGAAAGGGAAAAGGCGGCCAGGGCAGAACTTGAGAAAATGTCTCCCCGTGAAGCACCTAAAGTTCCACTTCCAGACCAAACAAGTATGCTCTTTATTCACTGTCGATTAATTTCTGAGTTAAATCCAACTTCTTTATATCCGTCTGTTGCCTTATCTATATTTTGGTTTCCTCTTTGCTTTTCTCTTGAAGGAAATGCCCCTCTCAGAAAGCTCTCTAGTGCTGGGAGTATGAATAGTCTGGAAGAAAGCCATTTCCTTCAAGCAACGTTGGATTTATCAGACAGTGCTTCATTAGAGAGGAGAATGTCTGCAGAAAGTAACATGTCATATTATCTGAGGAGCATGACTCCAAGTGCTTTTGAATCAGCACTTCGTCAAAAGGATGGAGAGCTGGCTTCTTACATGTCACGCTTGGTATGTATATGCATCCCTTTGATGTATATCCTCAAATCTCTTTAGTTCTTTTATTAATGCCCCATCCCCCATGAAGTCTCCTCTCTCTTTTTTCCTGTTGTATATAGAATATTATAGCAGAGTTCTAGGAACTGACAGTAACTGATTTTTCAAGCTGGGGCTGTCACCGATTATACCAGTTGGAACCAAAAGCTGATTTACTGGAGCTAGCTTGCTGATGAGATTTACACCCATTTTTGCTGAGTTTATCCCTGTTCTTGTCCATAAACACATTATTTCACACTGCTCTTTTAAAAACGGGAAACTTTCGAACTTCCTGCCAACCTGAGCCCAACTGTGTTTTGCCCAAAACTGGTCTGTTTTTGGCTGTATCTCAGTTGGGTGCCTGGTTACCCAACTTATATTCGACAGCATCTGGACTGTAGCGGACGAGGTACTGCCAGGAAGTGGAAGCAATAGCTTTGCATAGTCATGTGACTTACGTTTCAACGAGAAGATGTTTTGCTCATGCAGCATTTGATTTTTTTTCACCATTAGGATTTTTCACTACACCATATGAAGCCACATATGCTTGCAACCTTGCCAGTCCTTTTTTTTTTCATGTTCAGGTTTTTTGTAATATGGAGCAGGGCATCGTGGCACCCTCAAATGTTCATGATTTAGCATTATATATATTTCATCAATGATTCTGACCTTGGATATTTTCTGTTTTTGGTACTCTTGCTATATTCTTTGGGTATGTGCTGTAGTTAATTTGCTTAGTTTTTGCTAATAGTTGGGTCTGCAGTTGCTGGTACGCTAGTCATGCAGATGCTCTTGTCAGTGAACTAATGTTACTACTGTGTTACAGGCTTCTTTGGAATCCATTCGAAATTCACTGGCAGAGGAGTTGGTGAAAATGACCGAACAAGTAAATCCTGATGAGCCAACCAGAGGTTCATTTCATTATCTATATGTGTGCAAACTAACTGAATTTTATGCAGTGTGAAAAGTTGCGGACTGAAGCTGCTGCTTTGCCTGGCTTAAGGGCCGAGCTGGAAGCACTGAAACAAAGACATTTTCAAGCTCTAGAACTTATGGGGGAACGCGATGAAGAGGTATTGCTCCCATGCAACACATTATAACTTGTCACTCATCTTAAGTCATTGTGTTGATGACTTCATCATAAGATGCATAAATCACCAGTGTCCGAAATATGTTTTTCATGTAGTTTGTTGGCATTTGGAAAAAAAGGTTCTCCATGAATTAAATTGGTATCGAGCTTCATATACTGGAATCCTAATGTAATTAACTTCACTAAATTACTAAACCTGTAGTGTAATAGTCATATAAATGTTAGGTGTAGTTATATAATTGTAGTCTAGTCTAGGGTTTCTCTTGTACACTATATATTGCTTCTGAGGCTCTTATAATAGAACTAACAATTCAGCCCCTATTCCTCTCCTCTATTAAATTATAACATGATATCAGAGCCTAGATCCAAACTCTAGCCTTCGTCTTCTTCCACCACTACAGCTCCTGGGAGGACAATCTACACTCCTGTGGGTTGCACCTAATATCATATTTATCTTTCGTATATCAATAGTTTGTTAATGTCAAGTACTCAAGTAGCAGTGGAACGCAGTAGCAATCCTACGAAATGCAAAGTAGCAGCAGCAGCAAGCACTCCTTATCCTCAAGACGTCAACCGCACCCTTCGTCCTCGGTTCTTCAGCGCCTGACGTCAAGCAACAACAGCAGCACCAAGCTTCATCCTTCGTTCCCCTCGAGCTCCTCCCAGCCCAGATCTGGCGTCCTCGCTGGCCTCATCCTTGCCGGATCCGGCGCAGCTCGTCGCCCACCTCCGCCCAGCGTCGTGCCCGCATTCAGTGTCGTCGTCGCAGCCGTGTCGCCCGACTGGACCCGTCATCGCCGGCCGGATCCTGTGTCGCCGTTGCTCTGGCAGCTGCTTTGATCTGCTTCGACTTGACCATCGCCGGACGGTCCCACAATCCATCACCGCCGGCCACGGATCTCAGCGGATCCGGCTGGCCTCATCATCATCAACCATGTATCAAGGTCGTCGGGGTTTGCGTCGCCACCTCCGGCCCCGGAGCCACCATCCTCATCGGGAGCGCGTCGGATCTAGTCCTCGACGCCCTCCTCGCCTCCGGCTCCTTCCTCTGCTCCGGATCAGCGCCGCCCCGAGCTCTTCCTCCACGCTGAAGCCCAACGCGCTACGTCCGCCGCCCTGCCCATGTCCTCACTGAGGAAGGGGCCCTCGACGTCGCGCGTCATCGCGGAGGCCTCAACCCCTCCTCCGTGGCAGCGCCACCGCCTCGGGCGCGCTCCATGGCAAAGGTGGCCCCGGGGTCTTCATCCTTCGCCGCCACCCCGAGCTGCTCTACATCGTGCTTCGCCGTCTTCCTCAAGCTACACGTCTTCTCTGTCGCCAGGTCCGATGGGATTTGGCCATCTTCGTCGCCGGCCTTTCCTCATCACCTCCGAGTGCGTTTTCGCCACCGTGGCCTTCCTCACCGATGGCGGTGGCCTCTTCACCGACGGCGACTCCAGCGCCAACCTCATCCTCGCCAAAATCGAGCTCCATCATCGTCGCCGGCTGCTGCCTCATCTCCAAGCTCTTGCTCCATTCCTCTTCTTGTCATCGGCACCTGCTCTGTGGCTGTTGCACCGCCTTCAGTTTGCACAGCTCCAATCTGCACTCGGCCATCTTCACGGGACTAGGAGCTTGTCCTCTTTGGTCTTTCTGTTGGGCAGGCTGTGCTGCCGTCTTTGTTAGTTGGTGTTGCAAGTATCTTGCTACTAATATCTGTTGTTTCTATTAGTATTTTAAGTGTATTTTCCTTTGATTTCCATCGAGTCCATACAGATCTGTTGCATCTCTCTTTGAATTCGTCGAAGTTGTGCCAGTTTATCATATCCTTTGTCGATCAGCCAGCCGATTGCTTCTTCCTTTTCGGGTTGCTGTGGTCCGTCCATTGGATCGAGTGTAGTCACCCCCATCATCGTTGTTGATGTGACTTTGCCCTCTTGGTCTCTTGTAGTCATCTTACTACACATCTTTGCATCATTGCGACTCTTGACCAATGACCTTCTTTGTCGTTATCATCAACCATCTCTTCGTCTTTGTTTTCATCGGGCGCTTGATTTGACACCCTCACCTCACATCTTGGGTGGGCGGATCTGGTTCGTCGTCTTTGCCTTTGTCGAGCGCCAGATTTGACACTGTCACCTCACATCTTGGGTTGGCGGATCTGGTTCGTCGTCTTTGCCTTTGTCGAGCACCAGATTTGACACCGTCACCTCACTTCTTCGGTGGGCGGATCTGGTTCATGTCCTCGTCTCTCTCTCTCTCTCTCTCTCTCTCTCTCTCTCATCGGCTTGATTTGATATGTCTTTTTATTCTTGTCGGTTCAATATCTCCAAATCAAAACATTCATGTGCAAAGAGTCGAAGGACAATTTTTTGTTCGAGAGTTGCATGCTTCGACGACATTTTCAAGCTCAGACTTCGGATTTATCTTTTTTTTAGTGTTGTCTTCTTCAAACCCAATGCTATTGCATACACATTGAGTTTGAGTGGGGGTGTTAAGGGTAATAGTGTAATAGTCATGTAAGTGTTAAGTGTAGTTATGTAATTGTAGTCTAGTCTAGGGTTTTTCTTGTACACTATATATTGTTCATTGGGCTCTTGCAATAGAACCAACAATTCAACCCCCATTTTCTCTTCTCTCCCAAATTCTAACAGGTGGAACCGACTTAAGGGTTGCATTTCTTGTTACAGTTTTAGGCACATTCGGCCTAGCTAAGCTATGAGGAGTAAATTGTGTGAGTAAACTGAGTTATGCATAGGCTTATAAACCTTATACTCATCTACCTATTGCCTTTACTTTTCTTTTTGGAGATGCACTTAAGCTTAAGCTTAACGATTGAACTACTCCTTTTGTTTCGCTATATTTGTCCACAACCCATCGTACACACAGATCAAAGAATCACTAAATTTAAGAAATAGTTAATGAGAAATGACTATATATACCCATATTAAATGACATAACATAATCACTTAACTTCTTCTAAGCATTTGAGTTGAGTAGAGAGTAGAAAAATCGCAATAACTACACTTTAGATTCTCTCAGTGGACAAATATTTTGAAACGAATACTCCCGAGGTTATGGACAATTATAGCGAAACGGAGGGAGTAGTTGTTTGACTCTAACGTAAGTTGCCTAATTTTAAGGCCATGACTCATGATCAGAGGGATATGAGTTCAATACTTCAATACAATAACTTGTGTCAACAACACATTACCGGACTTGTTTGCATTGCACCATAGACTGACAGCTATTATATATTTGTAAGAAATTGTGTTAACAATACAGTCAGGAAATTTTCAGTTAAGTTTTCACAATAAGTACCGCATTGTTTTGTAATGCTTTGCCTGTTATTTCACACAGGCATTTTGAAAATTTTAATGCTGTTTTGCAGTTGGAAGAGCTAAGAAATGATATTGTTGACCTGAAAGAGATGTACAGAGAACAAGTGGATCTTCTTGTTAGCCAGGTTTGAACTGCATCATAGGAAATTCTGCCTTTCATTTCAAAGACCTAATAAACCGCTGTTGCCCTAAACCATCATTTTTCGTTTTATGAGCTGTAGACATTGGGTGCTCGTGTATAGTGCTGCCGTACAAGGCTTTGACATGCCATCCAATTTTTATCCATTGCACCTAGCAAGTCCAAGATAACAGGTTTGAAGCTTGAACATGTTTATTCGAAATTCAAACTGCCGCGAATGTGGAAAGTTCATGATCATACGAGACTGAAGATATTCATCTGTGTACATCTCGAAGCACCTTTGCTTGTATTTAGTAGGATACTTTGTTGTATACTAGATTGAATATCCTCGTAGTTTCACGCTCATTGTTTGCAATTTTTTATTCACTGAAGTGTATCAAATTTGGTACCCAACTAGAGGTCTCTCAGCGGAATGCAACCAATAATACGGAGAACTTATTTTGTCCCTTTTTGTCGGGTTCTCTTCCACTCTTTCTCGTCTATGTGCAACCTGTAAGAATGTGTAATACCATTGAAACCACGAGCCCACGATGGGTTACTGTATGTACGAATTGCATCTTTCAGATGCAAATTCAAAGACAGTTATTTTTTTGGTCAAAGCACCCCACACGTTCAAAATGTTTCTTGAACCTTATATTTTTATTGAAGGGAGCATGCTTGTTACATGTGCGCCTCCTGTTTCACTACATTCCCATGCTACAACAGCGAAACGCTAGCTCTCCACAGCAAATTCGTCATGTGGTACGCCCGGCGGCTCGTCGCGAGCCCCCTAACGCGCGACGCGAGCGCGCCGATCTTGGGCCGGAGCACCAGCACCGAGCGGACGGCGGTCTTGAGCACGGCGTAGATGGCAACCGCGCGCGCCAGCCTCAGGTTAGCCGCGACAGTGTCGACCGCGCACGCGGCCGGCTCCACGAGCCTGCACGCGTCGTGCGCCGCGAGCGCGAGCGTCGCGAGCAGCGCCGCGGTGAGGAGGGCGAGCAGCACGAGGGAGGTGGCGACGAAGAGCGCGCCGGTGAAGAGGCAGCCGTAGAGGAGACCGACGAGGAGGAGGTCCAGGTGCTGCACCATCGCGTGCATGGGGATGCTTGGGAGCCAGAGCTGGCACCTGCCGATCAGAGAGCCGAGGTAGAGGAGACCGGGGCAGAAGGTTACGATAAGGAGAGGAATCATGGGTTGCATTAGGCTGTGACGATTCCCTTGATTCTGCGGGGTTTCTTCCTGTTGCCTGCAGCGAACGTTTGGTATGCTTCAGCGGGTGGCCATCTATATAGGTGTCGGTACGAGGCACGGATAACGGAAGGAAGACGCTAGAATATTTTATGCAAATTCATATCACCCGGTGGGTTACTGCAAGCTAGCACATAGAAAAAGGATAGCGTATGGCTCTGATAGGGATGACAACCGGGCGCACGAAGCAATCTACTTTCTGTGTCGTCGTACTCATCTCACGAGTGTGAACATTGTTATCGCTATACAGAATCCCACGTGATCTTACTGAATTCAAGAGAAGCTTTAGTGTGTTACTAGGGATGTCAAGTAGAGAGGATGCGTGAAAACCGAGCGGTGGCGCATGCAGAGTTGGGTGGCAAACTACTTACTGTGTTGTCTTCTTGTATCGTTACAGATGTGAGCAGTGTTGGCGTTATGCAGAGTCCTTTGTAATCTTGTAGTGATCTTACTGAATAAAAGAGAAGCTTTAATGTGTTAATAGGGATGACAACGGGGAGGATGTGTGACCGCCCGGCGTGGTGCGTGCAGGGCTAGACGTGGCAACCTGCTTATTGTGTCGTCATCGTCATCTCGCAGGTGTGAACATAGTTGTCGCTATGCAGAATCTCACGTGAGCTTACTAAATTAAGAGAATCGTTAAGCGTTATTAGGATGGCAACGGGAGAGATTTGTGGCAACCGGGTGGTGGCCGGCGGTGGTGCATCCGTGCATGGAGGAATGGGCGGCAACCTACTTATTGTGTTGCCTTTTTGGTCGTCATCGTTATCTTACAAATGTGAACATTTATTTGCTCTGTGCAGTCCCCGTGAACTCGTGGAGATTACACTCACAGCGCAACCTACTTGTGCGGAAGGCTGGAAGCAGCCAGCGACTCCCCGCATTTCCCATCCCTCGTTCGCCAGCCGACGGCCGATGAAACGATCTGGATCATTAAAGTTTTCGCAACCGTATAAGATGTATAGTTGTGAAGCAAAAAATAGTATCACAAGTAAACTTATCATTATATAAAAGCTAAAATTTTATTACACAAGGATAAGACTTAACAACTAGTTTTGCCCCTTCACTGAACAAGAAGTTAAGGCAGCAATTTATGAACTTTCGGCAGAGAAAGCCCCAGGGCCGGATGGGTACAATGGTTGTTTTTTCCGTGCAAGCTGGGAGACCATAAAGGGAACGATGTTATCGGTGTTCCAGAAGGTATACATTCTGAACAGTCTGCAGTTCAAGAAAATTAACACGGCTAACATAATACTCCTCCCTAAAAAAGACCAAGCAACCGAGATATCCGAATTCTGGCCGATCAGCCTGATTCACAGTGTGGTCAAGATTTTCTCTAAGCTGCTATCTCTTAGGCTCTCAAAGTATATGGACATACTGATTTCTGCAAGTCAGAGTGCGTTTCTGAAAAACAGGAATATCCAAGACAATTTCATATATGTGCAGAACGTCGCTCGCAACTTTCATCGCTCCAAGACACCGATTCTTTTGCTAAAGCTTGATATTGCAAAGGCTTTTGATTCCATCTCGTGGCCATATATGCTGGACATGCTGCAGCACAGGGGTTTTGGCAACCGGTGGAGAGAATGGATTGCGATGATGCTTGGCACATCAACTTCGAGGATTGTGCTCAATGGCATTCAAGGGCCAAGGATAACACATCAATGTGGGGTGCGGCAAGGGGATTGCCTCTCCCCCTATCTTTTTATCCTGGCAATTGATGCTTTGCATTGTATCTTAGAATTGGCAGGCCAACATGGTTGGTTGACGCCACTTGATGGGAGCTTAGCGAAGGCAAGATTGTCGATGTACGCGGATGACGCGATGATCTTCATTTCACCAACAAGGGATGATGTTGACAATCTCAAAGAGATCTTGCGGGTTTTTGGTAAGGTAACGGGGCTAAACATCAACATCTCCAAAAGTGCTGTTATACCAATCCAATGTCAGTCTCTGCGCCTTGATGACATACTACAAAATTTCTCGGCTACTCGAATGCAGCTACCTTGTAACTACCTTGGACTGCCGTTATCCAAGCGCAAGCCCGGAAAGGTGCTGTTCCAACCGTTGCTGGACAAGGTACAAAATAGACTAAGTGGTTATAAGAGAAGCATGCTTTCACGAGCAAGGAGACTCGTTGTGCTCAACGCAGTCATCACAGCCATACCAACGTACCACTTGACAGCTACAGAACTACCTGCCTGGGTAATAAAGCAAATAGACCGGCGTCGTAGAGCATGGTTTTGGACCGGCAATGATATTTGTACTGGAGGGAAATGTTGGGTAAATTGGAGCACGGTGTGTCGCCCAAAAAGATATGGTGGGTTAGGAGTCCTGGCCCTAGTGCCGTTTAGTCGTACTTGCCGTCTTCGATGGCTTTGGTATCAATGGAAAGCGCGGAAAAGCAATGGAATGGGATCTTGCTACCAATAAGCGACACGGACCAGGATTTGTTGGGCATCCACAACAATAATCATCGGCAATGGTAAAAGGTCAATTTTTGGAAGGATAGGTGGTTTGGGTCGAAGTCATTTGAAGGAAATAGCCAGGGCTTTTTAGTATCGCGCAAGGAAAAACCGCCGCAGTGTGCGATGCAATGCATGGTGACAAATGGATAGCCGATCTTGAAGAAGAATCACCATACACTTCTGCGTGATTTTGTTCAAGTGTATACCATGGTTTGTCACATATCGCTATCCCAAAATGTGCAAGATGACATTACTTGGAAATGGGCGACCTCGAAACTACACAACAAAATCGAAACTACGAGGTGCAATTCTTGGGGCTCTTGATGCTCCTTTCAAAAGCTTTTCGGAACATTTGGGCGTCACAAAAGTGCAAAATTTTTGCATGGCTCCTCATTCAACATCGGCTTCGACGGCGGATGTCCTAACGACGTCATATCGAATGATCATTGGTGCCATTGTATCGATAACCACAAACGACTTTGCACTGTTTGTTGAATGTTCGTATGTCGGTGGTCGGTCCTTGGTAGCTACGTGGGTGCGGCATGCTAATCTAAGCCCGTCATATTGGACCTTCAGGAAAAGATGGTGGGTGGTGGTGACATCTTTCACTCGGGAGAAGGAGCGCAAAAGGGTCAAGCTTCACTTGTAGTTCTTACTCTTTGGCATATTTGGAAGGAAAGAAATCGACGGATTTTTCAGCGCCTCAGACAGACGCCGATTGGGCTACTGTCGTTCATCAAGGAAGAAGCTTGGGCTTGGATGCAAAGTGGGGCGACTAAGTTGCAGATTTATCTGCAGGGTAATGTTGGTGAGCCGACATAAGCGGGGAGTTATGTAGGTGAGGGAGGCGATGTTGGCCAACAAGGTGTTGTTGGCCGGCGTTAGGTATGCTTTGGGACGACATACCGTTTGCAGTACTCTTGTGTGGCGTGCTGTGGCTTTTGCTGTTCCTATGTCTTTTTGGTTCTTTTTCCTGTGTTTTTTTTTTGGTTGGGTTTTTGTACGATTTTTGTTCCTCTCTTTAATGAAATAACGGCAGCTTGCCGTTTTCTCAAAAAAAAAAACAACTAGTTTTGACACAGACACAAACATCCAAACCTAAAGTTAATATATTACAAGATAAAAAAAAAACTTACAAACCACAGGCACACTTAAGCGTGATTGAGACCTAATACCAGTAATCATTGTCATCCAGAGAGGTCCACCAAAACCTTCCTAAAAAAAGCCCACAGAGTTCTCACATGTTTCTTCTGTAGTTGATTTAGCAAGTATGAGTACACAACCGTATTCAGCAAGTGAGTACACAACCGTACTCAGCAAGTTGCATGAAAAACTATTTAACTATATGTTAGGAGTTCAATTGATTGTTAAGAGTTTATCATATCAAGTATATGTGGATGCAACATTTGAGTTAAAACAATTTACCTTTAAAACAGTAAAACTATATTAATATAACATCAGAGGTCTACTCAACAATTATAATTACCATATTAACATATCAAAATCTCTTCTTATGCCTCATATATTGGAATCATCCATAAATATAGCTTCGTTAAACAGAAAACATGGTGTATCCGAATACCATTAATTATCGGTGAATTCTGGGAACGCACAAAAATTAAGCAAACATGGTGTATCCGAATACCATTAATTATCGGTGAATTCTGGGAACGCACAAAAATTAAGCGAAAAACTCGTCGACAGCAGGATTCGAACCTGCGCAGGCAAAGCCCAACAGATTTCGAGTCTGTCTCCTTAACCACTCGGACATATCGACGGTTGCGTCTGTTGTGAATGTTTTCAAACCTATAATCGTAAGTAAGGGACAGTATAAAACTGGTTAGGTCGTCATGACGAGGTTCCTCCCGTGGAAAGGAAATACGAGTGTCTGAGTTTGTCAAAACAAAATGGACAGAAGATGGAATAAGGAGCACTGTATTTCATTAATTATGTATTGAATATACAAAATACATGCTCTCGCAGAAGTTCATTCTGCGACTATGCTTAAGGAGTATATATGTTTAGAGATTGTGTATGGCGTCCGACAAATTAATTACATCTGCAGGACAAGCCTACATAATATCTCTAATTAAGCTACGCTTATGGTCGTCGTCATGTTTATGTTCGTCCATATGCATGTTGGTGTAGATGCAAGTGGTGAGGATGCGGTTGTGATAATGCAGGTGGCTTTGTTTCACCGATGCCTGGTCACTATACGTCATCATTATGTCGGTTTGCGGACAGGACATGTCGATGAAGAGGATGACTTTCGCCTCATCGATACCTAGTCATGTGTACACCTGCCTTCATCGGATGCGGACATGTGTGTTACTTTTGCCTCGTTAGTGCCTGGCAACAGAGTGGCTGATCCTGTTCGTTTGGGACGTATTAATGGGCTAATGACCTTGCCTCATCGGAACCAGGCCATAATTTCGTCTAGCCTCGTCGGTCATAGACACATGGCAGGTGTATGATACATTGTCCCTTTTCTCTCGTTGACACTCGGCCATGGTGTCGATGTGTGAAAATTATGAGGATTGCGCGTCTCGGTCTTGCAGCCGGCGATGTGCATATGATGCATTGGACGATGTTTGCTTTAAAACATTAAATAATCTTGCTCCTACGCAGGGCAAAATACCGTGCAAAATATTATGGAATTCTCTTATAGCATAAGTATTAATTTGTAGAGATCCGCAACCGGTTCTTTGCCAATCAGGAATTTGAACTATGGATTTCATAGCTAGTTCTGTCGTATTGGAAGAATCCGTACCGCGCTCATATGAATTTCATGGACAGTTCCGTCTCGTTGGGGGCACATGCACTACGATCGTTTCGATCTACAGCCGGGCCTCACTTCAGTGAAGAATCTGTGTCGCTCTTTCATAGACGAATAGCTTGCCTACAGTATAAACCAATTATTAGTTTGATTTGCAGCGGCAGCTGTGGGAATCTTCTTCACGAAAACCAAGCAAGATATATCAACCAGTTTGGTTTGATCTAGATGCTCACCATTAAACATAGTCGTTGCATGCTGTTTGCCGACGAGCGGCCTGAAGGCGTGCGGGCGAGTTGACGGCAGCAGGCCTTTGCTATTTTCTTTCTTCCCAACGCGTGGGGCGTGGCTTCTGCTCCCGTGTCGTCTTGGGCGTGGGCGAGAGGCCGTGTGCGTGTTGCCGTGTGCGTCGCCTGTGTTGTTAAGCTCGGCTGCGTACGCCGTATGCGTCTATCGCTGCCCCCCTGGGCGCGAGGCTGTGGTGCCTTTTATAGCCGGAGCCCGGAGCAGGAGCAGCCACCGCGAGATCCGCTGGATCAAATTACCTAAGGTATTGTTTGAATCGCCTAGGACCCTACCTCGAGGGAACAGCCGGCCTGCGAACCCATAAATGCTGCACATACCCATGAGTGTATCAGGAGAGGAGGTTTCCCTCAATGCCATGTGGGGGCCAGTGTCAGTAACAAGCCATGACGCTGATTCCGTATGTGCATGTACCCAACTTGGTGTCCTCCACCGAGATCCACGATATTTAGAGGCAACTCAACCTCTAACCTTGGATCCACAACCAGCCTGTAGCCTTATCGCTTTTCTCTCTATTACATTTAGCCTCTAAGGTGGGTCCCACAGCAAACTAAAATATGAGTGTTGTATGAACATTGTTTTATATAGGCTTTGTGCACCATATGTGCATCGGCCAATAATATTATTATTCCTTGGTTGATGCCTCTAGAGTTTAGGAGGCAACGCGTAGTAAAATGACTTAGAGACTGTGCTACACAGTGTATAGAGACTGCCTCCAAGACCCTCTCTCTCCTCCTTAGAGGCAGTTTTAATGTACACTGTGGATGCTCTAATAGGAGTAACTCACATTCACATGTGGTGCTACCGCCGACGTAGCGTAAGTTAAATCCTCTTGCTGATCTCTAATCTTTTAGAGTATGTATCTTTTAAACAAATATTTGTGATCCGTTTGAACCTCCGTGCTCCTTACGACGAGTACAACCCAAGGAGTCCAACATTGGATATGTTACGCGTATAAAATATTTGACGACACGAGAGACCCACACGTCAGAGAATTTTGTATGCCCATAGGTTGCTCTGATGACTTATATGTGTGCCACTGCCTCTTTAATGAATTTTGCGTACAAAAATTAATCAAATAGTCTGAACCAGCACTTATATGACTGATACTATACTATTAATGAGTTCTAGGCTAGTGCTGGCCAATTTGACGATCTCTAGATCAAGATCATCAGAGGAACCACCATTTTTTTTTGGCTGAACATAAGAACCACCATCATTTAGGCCTACAGCAAATCATGATCTTATACTACCACCGGTCAATTTACAGAGTCCTGCAGCAGAACAACTCACAGCTTCTTTAAAAAGCGCAAACTGCTATTGCCGTCTAATGTCTGACTAGTACAGTTTGAGGCTTCTCTGGGTCAATTTTACATACGTCCAGCTAGAGCTTCTGTGGGCCGAGTTGAGACAGTTTATCTGACCAAGTAATCAAACCTTACAGATCGATCAATGATTCTTACAGATTACAACTACAATGTCGTAATGTCATGGCTAAGAATTAAAACTCCAAAAGGAATTCGAGACAAGGCACAGCGACTCCATCAGTTACAACCTAAATGATTTGATTCAAATCTGTTCACGTATCAAGAGAGTATCGCCTTTGCTCTTAACAGTTGCAAGGGCTGCAGGCTTTTACATCTGTAAGGTAACACATGTAATAAAACAAAGGAGGCTAAAAAAATCTACATGGCATTATCTAGCTAGTAAATATAAGGGGGGAAATGAAGGGCATGCCTAAAGAATAGAGTACAGAAAAAAGGAAAAAGTTTGGTCAGGCGTCTTGCTTGGCGCTGCTGCTGATATGACATTGCTGGAGGCAGATCATGGCACAACAACTTCATGTAATCCGGTGTGCAGCCTGTTTCAGGAGGGCATCAATCAGCAGCATCGCAGCCACCTGTTGATAATAGGAAGTCGAAATTCAGTACCTTCCTGCCATTACAGACGGTTTATCAAACTTCTGGCTTGCTGAGAGAAATGACCTGTAGGAGCAGATACAGTGCAGCCGCGGCAGCAAGATTTTATGTTACAGGTATGACGACTTCTAGGTTCTTCCGAAATGACCAGCCTCTGGGATAGTTGAGTTGAGGAGGTTCCAACTTAAAATTCCAGACCATAACTCGGTTGCAATCGTCTGGAAGACCCTCTATTTGGCGCTCATTTTTAACAAGCTTCTCAATAAACCGTGACTCCTGCAATGACACATAATCAGGTCAGGCCATCTATTTGATATTGTGGTATAAGACTTGGTTGTCCATATAATTTTTTATTGTATGGCTTCATATTGAGTCACAAAGATAGCCATGGTGTATTTCCATTTTCTTCATTGATATAGTGGCTGTAGTTGCTTTAAGAGATCCTAAGGATGGTTATCAAAGCTACCCTTTCTTTATTTGGCTAACCAATCTTTTATGATATTTTATTTCATTACAGAATTGGCAATTCTCTAATAGTTACTGATTGCAGTTTGCTCCATGATCTGTAAAAGGAAATTCAGCTAAGGAGCCATAGGATTTTACACAAAATGAATTTCCATTAGCTAAGTAAAAACTATTCCAATATGCTTGGCTGTATGCATATTACTTTAGGAACAAACTCACCTGCAAACCACCTCTTCCACCTGAGTGGACGATAACAGAATCCAAAGGTGGGCGGTTCCACCTCTGAGGATCCCATAGCATTGTACTGTTGAAAGCAAACCCAGAAAAACCAACTGGGAATCGACGAGCTACACTTTTCTTCTGAATTGTGTCCCATCCAGTGACTCGATTGCCTTTACAAATAGGACCTTCTAAAACCACCCTGTACTTAGTTCCAGCATGGATTGCTACAGGCCATGTGCCAAAGCGCCTAAAAAAAAGTACAAGCTCATAAGAGAGAGAGCGGAAGTATCAGGGACCGAAAAAAGGCTCAGATCATTAGTCCCATTTCATTCTACTTTGATATTGCTAGGGATTCCTTTGGTCTGAAATTTCTGGTAGGCAGTTTAAGGCAACAGAGTCGGCAATATTGTTTCACCTGCTAAAGAAAATTCCTACTTTCACGGGTTCAGCATTTAAAGACTACTAACGATCAGCTCTATCAAAATTCAAAATTACTATCTTTTTTATAACTACTCAAGAGTTTTAGCACCTAGTATGGTACTCTTTAATTTTCTTTTGCCTGTAAAGATCACTTTTAAAAATATTTGAAAAATTATTGACAAGTACTGGCTGGAATATGGAATCTCCCTTATTTTTTTTGCCATAAAAAGGTCCTGGTTGGAAACTAAGAACTTTACCTAGGCCTGGCTGATTATCACCCATTCAGCATTCTGGGACAAGTCCACATAACAAGTTTCAAATGGATTAGGACTGCAGGAATTAGGTCCTATTCTTAGTGGGATTGTCAATCTAAATCATTTCCATGTTTTTTACAATTTAAGGTGCCATTGCACTAACAACGGATTATTATTTGTCTAGTATAGATAGGGAAGGTTTTGCTCCACTGATACTGACCTGTATACAGTAGGTTCAACAGTTGAAAAGTAAAAGAAACTCTTCTGATTTGTCGCTACAAACAAATGAAAAGTGAGCTTTTGCTGGTGGAGAGAGCATCCTATTACAACACAGGATACAGTCCCTGTTTTGGTATGATTTGTCACACAACTCTAGGAAACTTTCAGTTATAGCCATGGTTTCCTAAACCAGTTACCGCTAATTTCCAGAAATCCCAGCCATGGGCGTGAGATTTTGAAACTCGGTTCGTTGGCTGTTATCAAAATCTGACTGCCCATCCAACTAAAGATATCACTCAACCAGAATTATTTTCAACATAATTGCAGAATTCAAATCAGGCTATAGATTCCTTGAGAAGGAAGCATTTATAACTCTACTCGGTGTTCACTGATTTCACAAGCAAGGAACATGTAACACACAACCTAGCACTGACTTATGTCATAAGCAAGGAACATTAACATTTCATTCACCCAATATACTATAGAATAGCAAGACTATCGTGAGCAAAGGAACAGTAGTTTATAAAATTTGACATCCACAAAAGCCTAATGGTAAACAAAAATCATTCCTAAAAAAAGGAACGCCCATAATCCTATTTATACAATAAAAATTTCAACACTATATTTTGGATCATTGAGAGGATTTATTGATGCATTCATAATTCATCGAATATGTCAGTACAGCAGATGAAGTTTCGGTAGAGTATTGTCACCTGATTTTCCGCATTTCTTCGAATACATCACCCATGTATGACCGTTCTTCATCAGCAAAATGCATTATACCATCAAGGCGATGTTTTTTAATATGATACATTGCATTATTCCTCTGACAGACAGCAATCTTCCGTACACTGGTAGTATTCTTCTTGCAGATAAGATGCCTGTACATAACCCCAGAAGACCTCAGGATTTCTGCTGTTTCAAGGGACTGCTCAGGCCATTCCACCACTAACCATAAAAGAGGAGGTGGTACACCTTTCAAAACATGAGCTAGACGGTTCAAGTAATACGCCTGTTGTGGCCGAACGGAAGTGATTGTCACAACTATCATAAGCTTCCTCACAGTGATGTCCAAATCATTAATAGCAGGTATTGCAGGTGATGCTTCGACAAAATCAGCCTCATCATCCAACATTGCAGGAACTGGAGGACTTTCTTCAGCCTTGGGCTCATCAATCACCTCGACCTCTTTCTCCACTACGACTGCCTCCAACTCCTTAACTTTAGTATCCAGCATTTCCCTCTCAATCACCCCCTCGTCGAATGGAAGCCTCTCATTTTCAGAGACAATCTTCTGAGAGATGTCGACCGAGAAGAACGGTGTGAACCCAATGAAGATGCCGACCATGAAACATGCAAACAGATGAAATGCAACTCTCTTGCAGCTCAACCCCCTTGATTTTGACCTCTCCGTAGATCGTGTATGCCTCTGGGACAATATAGCCGCCCCTGCAGATTTGAGCCTGCTTGACACCAGGACAAAGTCCAGAGAGACCAACGAAGCCAGCAGGCCCCTCATCGCGACATACGACTGCGAATATAGCAGTTTAGGAGACGGTGAGGGGTCGACAATCTCGGACCAGTCCTTAACCGACCCCTCCCGCTGGATTGCCCCAGTGTTCCTTCGACTGGACACCATTCCAAGATCAAGGTCTCGTTATGCATGTATCCCTCCTAAATTGATCAAAAGCGCGAAGCGTTTTTGTCCGAAATCGACGCTCTTCCTATCTCTTTTGCTCATGTGGAGCTACGGAGCAGAATTGTACCTGCAAAACAACCAGTTGCAAGAATTACTTCAGCTAGCTTCATTTAGGCTCATCCATACATATAACATGTTAAATATATATTACATCTTCTTCCATTACAGTCCAATCCGCAAGATCCACCATAGCTAAAGGTACCCAGGACACCACAAAGATCACAGAAACTCAGAAAGGAGACATTTTTTCGCATGGCAAACAATTGGATCAACCAGCTACTTCGGATTCTAATCAACAAGGTCGCACCACCCCAAAGATTCAATTTTTTTATCCAAAGGCAGGGGCAGGCTGGAGCGGATTCCATCACACGGGGAAAAGATTTTCGAAGACGAGAGATACAGAACGATAAACTGTAACCTTTGATCCGAGCAAGGCAGAGCACAACACCACCAGCAACAACCCAAATTCACTCCAAAAAAAAAGTCCAATGTAAAACCCAAAAGAATACAGAACAGGGGGAATGAATGGAGTACCTCCGAATTGGGATCTGAACGCCAGATGGATCGGCGTACGGTTGTCGGGTGGCTCCTCGAGGCGCGCCCCACGTCTCTCCCTTCCCTTTCTCCCAGCTCGGCTGCTCTAGTCTTGGCTCACTGGCTCAGCTTGGCTAGCTCCCTCACCGCAAATCGAGACAGGAGGAGTCGGTGAGGTGATGGATGGATAGAGAAAAGGAAGCGGAAGGAGGAGCAAGTAAACAAATGGCGGCCAAGTCGCCGTCGCTAGTTGCTCTCCAGTCGCACTTAGGCCCCTCACTTCTCGCGGTTTTCCGGACCGTAATCATTGTTAGCAATATTTTATGGTAGGTGAGCATTTTTGTAGTGCAGGTTAAGACCTGCTTAAATAGGTCAAGTCGTGTATCGTCTGAATTTTCCAAAACTGTGGGGGCATGTTAATACCTGGGAATAGATGCATATATAGGAAATTGAATATTTGTTTATTGCATATTATCTCTATCTCTACTACTTAAATATTGAAGTTGGTGGTCGTTCATTCTCATACTCTCTTCTGCGTCCGTTGGACCGGCGAGTGAGAACCAACGGCCAGAGCTCATCACGCGACTCGGAACCCTTCCGCCTGCGCGTTGCCCTACCTCCATCTCCCTCTCTCTCGTCCACCCATGCCGCCCACCTCCCATGCTCGCGCCGCCCTCCATCCCTCTTGTATGCGCTCCGTCATCCTTCGCCCTACCCACACCGCCATCCCCCTCCATCTTTTTGTGCTGCCTCTCTCTCCCCTCCATCCTTGCCCATCCATTCCTCTTCGTCCTCACAGTGTTGACCCTCAAAACCCTAGTTGTAGCGATGTCTTCGCACCTTCGGCCTCAGCTCCACTCACTCTGACCCATCCCTGTCTCCCCCTTTCTCTCCTGTTTCCTGCTCTATCGTCGTGCCTCGGCCTCCTCCCCCGTCGGATCTGGACGACCCTCACTTCCTCCTCCATCATCTCCGATTACACCGGCTGGATCTGGTCGAGGGCGTCGACATCTAACCACCGCCCTAGCTCCACACGTCTCCACCACCACACCTGCCCACGCCGGACACAACTCCGCGGCCAGCGACGCTCCCTACTCCTCTCCGTCGTAGGCAAGGTAGTTAGAATCGCGATCCTACTCTTAGAATCTTACGATTCTACGAACCCACGACAGCCTGTCGATCCAAATCGCACCGTGAATCGGAATCAGGTAGAATCGTGGTAGAGTCGCGATCCAAATCGTAGAATCGTGTAGAATCGCATAGTAGAGTCGTGGTAGAGTCGTTTGGACAAAAAAAATGTATTTTTTTGCAATTTTTTTTATTTTTTTAGAGGTCAGGGTTTGCTGATATTTTATTTTAGAGTAAAATTTATTGATATTAATTTCTGAGAATAAAACTATAAATATCAGTATGATAATGCTAGTACAAATATCTATATTATGACATGAACAATGTTGAACTTGATAATGATAAGCTATTTTTATTCCTGTATGTCTAGCTGCTTTTAAGGAACATGCAAGTGTTGCAATTAGATATTGTAGGGAAACGGGTAGGCTACACTAGCGCAAATTAAAAAATTCTACCCGTAAACCAAGATCACTGCAGTTATAGATCACGGTCTTATCACTAGACGCGCAGGTGCGGAAGTTGATGCAGCACGTCGGGGCAGTGTAGTCGTACTCAGTTGATGCAGTACGTCGGGGCAGAGTAGTCGTACTACTTCCTCGTCCGCGTCGCGGCGTCCCACGTACAACTCCTTTCTTGCGGTTCGTCCCAACGCCACGGATCGGCGCCTCAAAGGTATCCACACGTGCGGAGAGAGCGGCGCCGCCGGACTACTAGATCGCGCGGCGACTAGGGCGTGGGAGGGTGGCGGCGGGGTTTGAGGATGTCACGAAAACTCATCCCTCAACCACGCGCCCCCGCCCTCCTTTTATAGGCGTCCTTATAATGAGCTTCTACGAATAGAGGCCCATTAGAACTCAATGTCGGTCTAATTCGGATCCAATCCGAATTAGGCTTGATTTCTAAGTGTGTGACCCTATGGTTCACATATGTTTAGACATGGCAGTACACATACTTGGTCAATAGTTGGTAGCGGCCTCTAGCAAGGCGTGTCAACTCCTAAACATACGTAAAGATCATATCAGGCGAACCATCACAGCGTTATGTACATGTCAATCCCTTTTCCTCACGATATTCGGTTGAGCTCCAAGTGACCACTCTTTCGATCACGTGATCCGGAATCCCTTACTAGGTTAACTCTTAACCTTAAGTAGCATGACCATGCATTTACGGATCCGATCACTCGAGGGCGAGAGATATCTCTCGGGTAGAGAGGCAAATCCATCTCGGCCGACCATGCCTCATGACATGCTTCATGACAAACCAAAGCTACCTTTATAACTACCGATTCACTGAGTAGCGTTTGATAGCCCCTAAGTAGGTCGATTCACATCTCAAGTACATGCGACAATCTCGAGTCTAAGGACAAGGCGTACACATTGTGTAGAGAGAACCATAAGAATAATTATTATGTCTCATGTTGGGTCGGTCCAACCCCATGTTCTAAACATGTGTCCACATTATTGGTTTGACATCTCCATGTCTATGACCTGTGAAACATGGTCATCAACCGATACATGTGCTAATCCATCATTCACGTGTGTCCTCACATGAACTCCGACTAGGGACAACTTTAGAATAACCATACAAGTAAAGAGTTTCACAAACAAGTCATATACTTGTTAATCAACACAAAGGCAATATTCAAGGAACATTTATTAAATCATGGATACAATGAAATATCATCATCAATATGATTGCCTCTAGGGCATATCTCCAACATATATTGATTTACAAAAGTTGTGAACATTTCTCATGTAATTGTAGTAAACTAGTCATGGTCATTAGTTGTTCTCCTGTAGTTCAGAACTATATCACCTATCATGTCAGTACCATTATGCTTTTCTGTTGTGCGATAAAAAGTGCTTTGTCCATTTTTGGATTATAAGTAAGTGGTAAACCATATAAGAATCACACAAACTTATAGTATAGGTATTAAATATGTGTATTTTTACAATTCCGTAGAATCGTCGATTCTATGATTCGATACTATGATTCGATCCTACCGGAGGCAAATCGATCCAACTTAGGATCTCGACTTTGACTACCTTGGTCGCAGGGAGGCGACCGACCGAGGAGGTGGACGTGTGCAGCGGCTGCACAGGGAGGCGACAGGAGGAGGAGGGTTATCAGGCTCAACAGGGGAGTAGCTGCTTGCCAACTATTCTAAGTGCATACACGAGGTCACTCGATTGTATTTTTATGGAACCTGATGTGAGATGGAAGGTAGTAGCTGAGTATAATATGTCAATATGAATGCGGCTCTCCAATCTACCAATGCAAAATACACTTTATTTTCTATGAATACGAGGATTATTTTCAATGAAATGACTTGAAATTCGATGATTACACATTCGAGAGAATAGTATGCTTCGGACACAATTAGTGTACATTGCATTCTAAATTTTCGGTACAAGTATGAGTTTCTGTTGCAACGCACGAGCACATGACTATTAATTCAAATATGGGAGTGTAAACTTTAGATTATGACGTGCTGAGGGAGGGCTGATTTTTACGATTGTAGATAGCACGGAGATGTTCTAGATGTAGTTGATAAGAATACCATCAGAGAAATTTGCGGTGTGTCATGTGGTGTGAAATGAGCTAATGTGTGGCTGGTTCCTGTAACCCTTTGCCATTGTGCGTCAAGCGAAAGGAATTGTAATTCCAAGCTCAAGAGAGAGAAATATTCCATTTGAAATATTTAGTATCATCCAAAGATTTTCTATTGTTATTGCCTTCTAAATCATTGAAACCTTTGTTAATCATCTTCCACGCTACACAAGATACAAATATTGTATTTGTGGTTTTGTACCTATGTCAAATTTTCTTTTCAGAATCAGTCAACATCATGGCAATTCGGTGTCATTTTTCTACACCCCAGCATTACAGGTTCCGAATACTAGTACGACCAATTCTTTATGACTTCATCTTGACACGCTATTTGAAGTTGTCTACAACGAATATTTGATAAAATGTATAGACTTTGTCCAATATCCCCGCCTCCCAGATAAAGTAATGAAATACCAACAACACCTCTCTAGAAGAAGCACACGGTGATCACTAATTAAATCATACAGTACACGGTTTACTATGCGATGATCTTAAAAGATAATCCAAGCTCTTGTCCTATCACCAGAAGCCAATGTTCCTTCAAGTGCAATCGAAGAAACAACCCCAAAAAAAAACCCATAAAAGTCTTTGTTTAGTAATTCCCAAGCCCATAAACACAAAAAAAAAAAACCCGATAATATACAGAGTGCTACCTGAAAATGGTCTCTGACTCTAAACCAGTGGTAGGGGATTGGCATCCTTTACCATTTTATTTGAAATATTACAGACAAACAGTGCCGTGATATACGATAGATCGAGCTACCTGGTTCCAAAGGAAAGGCATCACTGTAGCATGTTGTAGTTCCTGTGAACAGTAGTAATACTACAGTGTTTTTGTTGTGTTATTTATGCTACAGTGAAAGAATTCGATCTCAGTTGTTGCTTGCTATCCGATAGATACTAGTAATGTTATGCTACCGTAATACGTGTCCGTCGGGAGGAGTGGTGGGAGGACCCACGACCCTCCTTTGGCTTCCAACGTGGCGTCCATCGAGGCCACCAGAGTGTTGATCGTACGGTCGGTACTTCGTGATAGGGTAGGTCGTCAATGACGCGCGGTAGCAGCGGGGCCTGGTCGGTGAGGAGTTGAAGTGGCTGCCACGTCGGTTCGCATGTTCGGATCAGGACGAATCGCGGCCGTAGGGCCAGCATATCCAGAACGTGTGGGCCCGGCTGGCAGTGACGTGGACGCGTATATTCATTAGAGCGTATGTGTATGTAATAAATTGATGTATACTGTTAGCTTTTCTGATCACGTGGAGCGACCTGTGGGATTTACAAATATACTGACCGACAGACTTGCCCCGCGTGCACTCTTGCTTCTCCATGTAACTAATCTTTTCTATTCTTGACGATGTAACTAACCATTTTGTTTCTAGCTAATCTTTCAGTGAAATGATATTTGACATGGCATCAAAGTCAAAATAGGATCGCTGTGTCCTCTTTCCTCTACAAGGAAAAGTATTTACGTCACTAAATTATGCTTCTTGGGAGCAATCGACCAGGGTAGCTAACACTAACTATCATTTGATCACCTCCACCATATATTCCCCATGTTTAAGAAATAAACCCACATTATTGGCAATAGGAGGTAGGAAGAATCTAAGCACATGGGCACTATATATATGGACTGCCTGACATCTATTTAACCAATCGTTCTTGAGTGTACATGACTGAATAGTCGAAACATTGCAGTTTAATCGATTGAAGGATGGAGAAATGTTCTGCACTTGTTGTCATCTCAGTTGTTGGAGCAACCAATACTGAGTGTGTAAATGATCAATCGGCTTCCACAGGCCCACCTAAAGTGGTGGTGTCGGCTTTTAATTAGCACCCAGTGAAAGCTCAAATCTCTAACTAATCCCATTAGCTGATGTGACTTTCACCCACTACGTTATGAAAAGAACATGGTTTTAGACATTTTGCACCGCCCATTTGTCCTACCCCCTTGTTTGTATTTGCATTTTTTAGAACTTGTTTGTATTTGCATTGCATTGATACTTTCGATTAATTTCATGTTCCCCTCAAGGTGCGTTTAGTCAGCATCGTGCCCTTGTAGTGTGAGGAAAGCTCCGAGTGCAGAAAATATGAGAGAGAGAGAGCGCGCGCGTTAGCAATGCAATGTGGTACCTTGTGTTTCAGAAGTTTGTTGTTCATAAGTTCCCTTTAGGGTTTGTTTGGATAAAGAGGATTAGAACTAATTCCTTCGGATTGGAAGAGATTTTAGCTCAAATTCGAGTTAATCCGAAGAGACTGTGTCGGATCAAAATATATCCAAACAAACCATTAGTATAATTGTATAAATCGATCTGCGAGATGGATGGTTTTGGTCAACTAGCGTAATCACATCTGCACATGGCGAAGTAGAACTTGCGAAATGTTGTGCAAACATGAGATTCGTTAGTTTCGGTGCCACCAACCTAAGGCGGGTCGAGCATGATTGTCACCGATCACCAGCCAGATGCCAATGTGGGGAATATGGGATAGCCTTGAAGCGGCCTTCTCCGGCGTTAAATTCCGCGCTGGACCACGATTTGGTAGCATTCGATCGATCTAGACCAGTTGGCCCGTACAAATTTGGGCCCATAGTTACAGGACAATCTCGTTTACTCCAGTGCTGCTGCTCTATTGTCCACAATGTAGGTACACTTATGTATCACCTGTTTGACACTTTGGGGCCTCGGCTATATTTTATAATCAGGATTTATAAAGAAGTTGGTGTGAAGTTGAGGTGTGTATGCTAAGAGAACAAATATTACCTGCTTGTAATCCATTGTCTAAAAAACGAACTCTTAGATATTATTTCTAGTGAGCGGACATCAACAGATCAAACTGTTACTACAAAATAAGTTTTCAACTTCCTTAAAAGGTACATAAACTTCCTGCATTCCAAACGAGGTCTCGGAAGCCTTACCTTGTTTGAGGAGTCTTTAAGTTTTTTTTTTCGTGACTTTAAAGTGAAGTTGAAGCCTGCCAAAGATGACCCTAATCACATGGCAAAGCAAGAATGCTCTACATTACACGTCCTACATCCAGCCGAACCTAGAAGGGACCAGAAGTACCAGATGGGCTCGACGCATAGCTTTCAGGGTCGGGACACGGCGGGTTGACTGTGCACACCACTGCCGGACTCCGATCCCCACACCGCCTGCCTGCGACGCACGCAAAACTGCAGCCTAATGCATGGGCACGGCACGGGAGAGAGACATCGATTGCTGTGGTCATACAAGGGCAAAGCTGGCATGGCTCTCCCCAGTTGTCCTCGCCCAGACGAACAACCCGGCTTGCCTTTGTTTGGAGTGTCTCGTTCAGTGGCTGCCGCCAGCGGCCAACCGGGGCCAGGCCCGTGGCGTTGGAAAAAGGAACGTTGAGAAGCTCATCATGACTGCCGCTGCACGGGCTCTTCTCAGTTGCCGGCAGAGGAGCAGGATTTGGGGAATGGAGATCGGTCGTTTTTTTCACCTGAAAAACCTCCCACTACTATAGCCAAATCATCCAATTATTAGGTTGTAGTAAAACCTCTACTAAACTGTTATTGCTACAGAGTAGAGATGCCAATGATTTTTATCAACATGAATCATTCACAGCTTATGCAAGGACTGTCCAGTGATTTATCCAAGTACTTGAAAATGAAGCACTCATCGAGCTAGGATGGTTTGACTGATGCCGGAGGATTGAAGACTCCTGAGATTTGCCGGTTTGATGAGCAAAAACATTTGGCGTTGCCACCGAGTAAAGCTCCTCTAAAATGCACGCATCGGGTAGCATATATAGACATAGACTGCAACTTCACTGTCCTGGTGGACAATTATCCTCGCAGTTGCAGTGATCAGTGAATGAATAGGAGCGAGCAGGCACACGGTGGAGGTAGAGGAAGAAATAAATGCGTTGCTCTCGAGCACCCGTGGCATGATGGGCGGAGAGGTGAGCGGTGATGATGCACGCATGGAAGGGGAGCAGAGGGTGGTAAATACACTACTTGCTGCTTGTAGTGGTCGTATAGGTGCTTGCAGTTGCAGGTGCAGCCGCTCCTGCCGCTGCATGCATGCCTGCGCAGGCATTGTCGCGCCAAAGAGGCCAGTGCGGCGGCAGGGTCATCAATTCGGATCCACCAATGCGTTGTTGCTCTGAATCTTGTGTTACAACTTGTACATGTATTAGTAAGAGCATCTACAACAGTCCACGTTAGCTGTTATTAAAGGGTTGCCACATCAGTATTTAGGTGATGTGGAGGAGAGAAGGTGAGAAGAGATTGTGAGGTTATTTTTAGATGAAGAAACTATCAAATTGTTAATACCAAGACACAAGAAACAACCAAATACTCTATTGGAGACTTACTTGTTACTTAAAAACGCGATTTCTGGGTCCCACTGTCTTAAAGCAAAATATTCATCCTATCATTTGTGTAGTCCGACTTTATTATTGATATGATAAATAAGCTAAAACATGTAAATTATAAAGTTGTACTTCATTATTGATCATTAAGAATCATGCACACTTGTAGCAATTAAAATCTTAGACACAAGCACAAGAAACAATCTATTGGAAGACTTGTTTTTTTTATTAGATTGAGTACTCTCATCTCTTAGTAACAATCTAAGAAACAAACTATTGTAGATACTCTAAATACTCTTCATGAGATCGGATTACATGACCTTTGTCGTGAGTCTGGTAGTTCTAGTACCAGATTACCAATGATGATTCATTTCCTCACCCCAAAAAAAAACTGTTTATACATGGATCATTTCTCGATTACACAGTTGCACAAACGATGGAAGAATCGGATGGACCGGTGTAGAAGCAAAGAATGCAAAAGCCCGTGGAAACCGTAGCGTTGGCCATTTGATAGGAGCACCAACCACTAAGCTACGCGATGCGCAGCAGAAACGGCATTGATCGCCGTGGAATCCGGGTCAATACTCGCCTAAAACCGGCACGCCTACGATGTAGGACTTTCACTTACCAGTACGCGGCACGCTCGCTGTTGCCGTGCCGTGCGCATCTTCCCTTGGCCTCTCCCGCGCGCGGCGCGCCCACGTGCACTGGCGCCCGGCCGCTCCGGCACGGCCACGGACCGAGCGCGCGCGGCGCGAAAGTAAACCGAAACGGGATGGCAATGGCATGGCACAAGACCTGCGCGACACGCCGACACGGCTCGCGGAAACAGGGCGGTGCTTGTTGGAGGTGAATCACTCAGCTCCCAATTCTCTCTGGGAAATCACTCATTGATGTCCCCTGGTGAAATTACTCACTAATTCTCTACACATCTGTGTTTATCACCAACACACACAAAGACAAATATTTTTGTGATGCAGTCAACAAAGCTCACGTCGTTTTCTTTCTTTTTTTTTCTCTGTGTTTTTCAAAGTAACTGATGCTACAAATAAATACAACGGGTAAGCAAAGGCTTCGGCCCGGAATGACCCACGCAACGCACCTGAGCTCTACATGCATGCACTCGATCTTACAAGCAAGATAACAACTCAGAACGTGCATGTATACACATGCAACCACTAACACTAGCTCATACAATTAACTCCTAATCTCATGTGCAGCCTTTTCACTTTACAATAACTCACGAACGTATTTGCCGCCTCACACGGCACGTCGGCCTCACGCCATGCATGCAATCCGGCTCAAATCACCAGCCCGCATGTCTCACACGTTCCGCTACTATGCACATGATCTGCCAGTACCGCGTATTGCTAACATGCATAGGCCTGCACAATTATTCACTACATGCAAATCAACAAAGTAAACATGCATATACAACTTGTCAAGATTAGTATCTAACATTCTCCCCGCTAATCTTGACTTGTCATGCTTCCTGGATATTCAGAGAAGGGTTGGCTCATCATCACTATGAGCTTCAACAAACAGTGTTTTCTCCTTTCTTTTCTCAGGACACTTGTACAAATAATACCCCATCTTTTCACAATTGTAACAACGCACCTTAGTTTTATCTTTGCGTCATTCACCACGGCCACGCCCTCGTCCTCGCGACGAGTCATATCCTCTGGCCATAAGAAGTTGCTCTTCTGTTCGAGTCTCCCGCCCCTTGAGAAGCTCCTCGTGCGTCTTCAGTGATCCAATGGCCTCCTCTACGACCATCTGGTTGATGTCACCAAATAGCGCCATCGACGAAGCAACATTGATGAACGTGTTGGAAACGGCTCGTAGCAGCTTCTTCACAACATACTTCTCTTCCATCGTCTTTCCAAGTTCTTGGATCTGACCAACAAGCATTGTGAACTTCGTAGCGAAGTCATCCACTGACTCTGCATCACACATCTTAAGATTATCAAACTCCGAGCACAGGGACTGGATCCTCGCCTCCCTGACGCACTCGGCGCCCACGTGCATGGAGTGTAGCGCCGTCCAGACATCAAGCGCGGTGTCCTTCCCTACAACCCGCATCAACGTCTCGTCGTTGATGGCCTAGGAGATGATTGCCAAAGCCATCTGATCCTTGCACTTATACGACCTTGGACGAGCTCTCGGGATCAACCACACCCCATACGTCATGAATTCGCAAGAGGTACTTCATCCTCGTTGCCCATGTCGCGTAGTTCGCCCTTGTAATGTCAACATCAGGTACTGAAGCCTCGCCGCCGCTCGCAGCGGCACCACTTGGCGAACCATCACCTTGCGGCATCATCTTCGATATCTAGCTCTCATACCTATTGTTGGAGGTGAATCACTCAACTCCCAGTTCTCTTTGGAAATCACTCACCGATCTCCCTTGTGGAATTACTCACTAATTCCCTATACTCCTATGTTTATCACAAACACACACAAAGACATATATTTTTGTGATGCAGCCAACAAAGTTCACGCCGTTTTCTTTTTTTTTTTCCTCTGTGTCTTTCAAAACTACTGATGCTACAAATAAATACCACTAACACTAGCTCATGCAATTAACTCCTAATCTCATGTGCAGCCTTTCTACTTTACAGTAACTCACGCACGCACTTGCCGCCTCACACGACACGTCGGCCTCACTCCATGCATGCAATCTGGCTCAAATCACCAGCCCGCACGTCTCACACGTTCTGTTGCTGTGCACATGATCTACCTGTACCGCGTATTGTTACCATGCACAGGCATGTACAATTGTTCACTATATGCAAATCAACAAAGTAAACATACAGATATAACTTATCAAGATTAGTCTCTAACAGTGTTTTCCCCACTAGCGCGGTGTTGCCGCTGCGCGAGTCATGGGCTTTGGCTGCGATGCGCGCGCGGCCGCGGGGATGGTGTGATGGGCTTGTTACCACGTGGAACGGTGGAAGCGGTGGAACCGCCATGGCAGCTTGGCATGGGAGGGTGGTGGGTATTAAATAATGATGTCGTAGTTGAAACAAAATCAATGCAATCACATAATGAACACCAAGAAAGATGCAATATACACAGGAGGATCTGTAATCTTTATTCATCTATATGTCTGTTGTACATAGGGTCCTCATATATATAGCCTATAGGGGTGAAAGCCATCCAAGAGGGGTTTAGTTGTTTGGCCATAACTAGATTTCGTAACACTCCCCCTTAGGCAATAGACAACGATATGCAAATGCCGTATAAAAAACTCCTTCCGAAAACCCATCGGGAAAAAAGGAATGGAGAAAATAGTATGATGCGGGCATCCCTAACACTTATGCATCTTCTCCTATTGTTGGTGAGGCACAAACTGATGCAGACGTCCCTACGGCTAGTTCAGTATTAGCCGGTCCAATGACCAGAGCTCGAACCAAGCTTCTAAACCAATAGATGCTTTTGTTTCTTAATGAATCTCCTATTAACTATACTAAGAATTGACTACTATCTCATGCAAATATTTTGTGCATTCTCATATTCGAGCATTATGAAGACTTTGGAAGCAAAACAATGGAGGGGACCTTGGAAGATCAAAGGAAGTCACCTTATGCTATCTCGGCCAGGCTGTATAACCAGGTCTACCAGCTCTACGATCAGGTCTACCAGTCCTATGACTAGGTCTCAGGCTCTACGACCTGTTTCCAAAGATATACGACCAGTTTTCGAAAGCTTACGACCAGTTCTCCAAGATCGACGATCAGGTTCCTAAGGCTTACGATCAGTCCTACGACTAGTCTTACGACCAGTCATACGATCGGATCTACGACCCGTCCAACGGCCAGGTCTTAAACAATACTCGATGGATGCGTCGAAAGGAGTAGTACTTGGAGGGAGACGTGTTCGATAGGAACAGTGCTCGACGGCAATAGTACTCGATGTAAACAGTACTCGTTGCGAACAGTATGATTTGGTCAGGATTTGGAAATCAAAGTCTTTGTCCGACTCGGTTAGTTGCGCCATCCCTAGATTTTGGTAGCGTGATTTCGGGATGTTCACTGTAAATACCACTGTGACCCCCATGTATCCTAGAGACCAGTTTATGTATAAGATTGAAACATAGCTATTGTTTGTTCTTTTATACTAGAGTTAATACGAGAACTTTGAGAGAGAATTTGGCTATCCATTGGTTCATCCAACATTTCAAGGTCAAGCTGTCATTCCATTGGGAATTGGGGGCTTGGTGATCGTCGCTTGTGGTCTCGCGACAATCATTTATCCGATGTGTTTTGGGCGATAACCAAAGAGTTGATGATTCGTGCATTGGCGCGAGTGTTCAGCTAACGATTTCGTTAACATCGTATCATCTATCTACGAGTCTCACTGATGAGGACATCAACCCTTCGGATACGACCGCTACTCCACCTCCAACCGGGCTACTCGACTGCCATCGATTCGGCTGCGTCAAACGCTACTTCAACGTGCCGACGAATACACTTCACTTATATCTGATGCTGCGTCACCTCACATTGGGCCGATGATTCTAGGTTATTTGGGCCGACCACCTCCTTGGCCTATTTGGGCCGGCCGCCTCCACTTGGGCCGTATACACTGTTCACGGATACTATTCATAGTAATGTTCACATAAATAGTAACCCATGAATAGTACCGTATTGCTAGCGCTTAGACATTTACTGCTCCCTCTCCCCTATATAAGGAGGCCGCACCCCTTTAGTTTTACTTGGATTTTGTTTAGTTAAAAGTTAGCCTTGTTGCAACTTCGTGTATTGACTTGTGTCGACTAGACCAACCATAATACCGCTTCAGAATCCCAACTCAATTAAATATTTCAATCCTATTTGCAATTTGATTGCTTATTATCTTGTTCTTGCGTGCTTCTTGGTGTATGCGAGAATCGACCTTAAATGGTCGAGTCAGCGGGTATTCGTGCACGGTTGATAACGACTTGTCAATCAGTTCAACGATTGCGTGGTTTCGAGCCTTGCGTGTTCGTAGCCAGGATCGTGAGAGTTGAGCGACGCCTACCGAATTTATCGTTCTCATCGAAAGATCGGGCCAACAATCAGACCTTCGGGTTCATCACTCACTGAGATGATCGGGCAACCCCCATATCATAGTACATTACATTCGTAAGTTGCATTATACTTATTGCCTCACTAAAAACCTTCATGTGAGAAAACTTCAAGAAAATTCACCAAGTACAAGAGTACAATGTTTAATCCTTGGCATCTAATCTTCAAGATTTTTGATAAATCCTTAAGATTTGATAAGAGTCATGATTTAGGGATTTACCCCCCCTGAATTCTGTAACTCTTTAAATCGTCTCATTCTAATGCCATGGATGCATCTTTAGAAACTAGATGCAGGCAGACACTTAGTGAATAAATCAACTATATTTTCGTAAGACTTTGTTTGCAAGATCTTTACCTCACTATTCTTCTAGATTTCATTAGGATAAAATATTTAGGAGCAATGTGCTTCGTGATGTTGCTCTTGACATAACTTATTTGCATTTGTGTAATACAAGTAACATTATCTTCGTAGATAATTTAGAAGGTATTAGCGGTATTAATGCCACAATACTTCTGGATGTGGTTAATCACACGTCTAAGCAAAATACATTCAAGTGAGGCTTTATATAGTGCTATAATCTTTGAGTGGTTGGTAGAAGTAGCTACTAAGGTCTGCTTAGATGACTGTCAAGAGATGGCTGCACCACCACAGAGTAATATAAATTCATTATGAGATTTTGCACTATAGAGATTTGATAGATAGTCAACATATCTTCAGAATTTAGTAATGATCATCAGGATTTATGTGTGATCTTCCTGATCTTTACGTTATCGATCAACTAGATCTAATTGTTAAGTGATAAAACCTTCAAGACGAATTTAAACAGTAATCATCGTATCAACACCTTCTAGGCTTGACTAAGATTTTCAAAAACTCAAGTATGATGACTAGTGTTTAACATATGCTCCCCCTAAAAACAACTTCCGGTGAAGTCTTGTTGCTCAAATGTCTTTCATATTTTTTCTTCAAAAATGAACATAGGTAAAAATACTATAATAAAATCTACTGGATTATCACGATGTGGAGTCTTACATACAAATATCCTATTACTTATCTGAGGGTTTAGGATAAACACTATCAGGGAGTAATATGTTTAACTTATCAAATACCACTATTTAAATATACAACAGAAGTAGATTATCCTTGCAGAGAATATGAGGGTAATACTAGTTGCAAATTCGTACGTCTTCCTATACGATTTATCAAAACCTTTCAGGTTTTAATATTTTGTAACTGTCTCTGGGTGGTTAAAGTTAGAACTAATAGTATGT
This sequence comes from Ampelocalamus luodianensis, assembly GCA_036346255.1. Lineage (NCBI taxonomy): Eukaryota > Viridiplantae > Streptophyta > Magnoliopsida > Poales > Poaceae > Ampelocalamus > Ampelocalamus luodianensis. The sequence goes on from CM070626.1 coordinate 2,806,617, forward strand.
TATGCAGAACTATAGAGTACGGTTATACCACTCTAGAGTAAAATATAATTAGTCTTAGTTTTGACGTTTAGGGGATTAATTGCCAATATCACCAATGTATGTCGTACCTTCATGGTACTAGAGGAAACAACAATTCCACTAACTTCTGGTGGAAGATGCATTTTATAAGTGCTTATGTGATGCACTTCTGGTCTTTAGGTTCCTCATTTTATTCTTTTGAGTCTTGATAGGTCCTTATCCACTTTTAGGGATCATATGATCATTTGTGTTATTAAGAGATCGACTGGTAAGATAATTTTTCTTTAGAGAGATGCTCTTACTACAGGTAAGAGACTATTGTGTATGAATTATATATATAATGTGATTTTATTTCCTTTATTACTAGAAATTCTGAGTCATTCGAAGATCTTATCAAGGATTTTCAGAATCAATTGACTGTATATTTTATTTATTCGTTCATTCCATTTGCCAGAATTATTGTGCAAAGGAACATTATGATATTCATAATAGGAGAGTAACAGTCTCTACGGGGACCTTTGTACCATACTTTTCGCTACTTCATTATATTCACAATGATCCATCAAGTCTAAATTATCTGGTTCCTAGACTTTTATTTAACAATTATGGTTTGACCCCATATGCTTTTATTATATGATCCAATATAAACGCTTCAAGCGCTCGGGATTTCAATATTTTTTCTTTTCTCCCGTTTTCTTTTCTTTCTTCTCTGTTTTCCCCCCATTTTTTGATTGGTGGGCCTGGGCCAGCTCACTAGGCCGAACGAGCATGCTATCACAGGGGTGGTTTTAGGGTTTTCCATGCCCCTGTTCACAGAGGCGGTGGCCTACAGCGCTGCAGGCGAGGCATATGTGGCAGTGCGGTGGGGCCGGGCAACTCGGAGGCGCGTCAAGGCCATGTGGTGGCGCGGGGCACAACGACCCATGATCGGTGCGCTGTGTTTTGCGACATGCGGTTGGCACGTGGCCGCGCAGGCTGGTGCTTTGGTCGAGACGGCGGCGCGGTGCTGCCGGCATGCACAGCGATGAAACTATTTTTTCGCCATATGAACAATAACTATTAATTATGATGAACAATGAATCTATAGGAGATAAGCCGGTTAATTCGATCTAATCTAGGTTTATAAAAATTTAATCTAGTAGATTAAATTATAGATCATGAGAATTGGAAAAGAGGATCTCGAACGACATACCGATTGGTCGGAAGAATGAGTCGTGCTGATAACGTATTAAATAATCGATGACATAGTCAGGCGACAATAAATCCTATCACACAATGAACAACAAGAAAAACACAATGTATATAGAATAATCTGTAATCTTTATTCATCTACATAACTATTATATATATATATATCATCTGGAGACGGTTTAGCCGTTTGCACGTAATTTGGTTTGGTAACAGTGGGTTTGGACGGGGAGTCGTCGGGTCGGGGTGGGAGCGGGGGAGATGTCTCTGCGGCGCTGTCGGGTGGGTCGCGCCCCCGTGTCGGTTCTGTGCTGTCCCTGCCGCCCAATGCCGTGGCCGCCACCACCTTCCGCGCCATTAGTTTACCCACTTCGTTTCTCACGAGACCTGTACGTACACACCCACCACTACCACGAAACAAGAGACCATACTTTTTGGTTAGTAGATTAAACTGTGATGTATAAAGAAATAACCACGACAGAAACGAGCAAAGAGAGGGCAAAATTTTCATTAGTACGTGCAGGTGGGACCAGAATTTCGTGGGCCCAGCGTCAGTTTGATAGGTGCGGCTGTCATGCGGGTAGGAAGAGCGGTGCAGTAGCTGTCTGAAATTCTGAGTTATAAAACCGAAAAGGAAATCCTCCTGAAGATCCTGTCGCTGTAAAAAAAAACCCCACTTTACTACTTTAATGTATTAACTGCCGGCCAGGAGTACTTTTGGTCATGATCGAGGATGAAATTTCCATTTTTGCGCTTCCAAACATTTTCAAGCATATCCGTACTTATAGTTAATTCCACATACTTCCGATGTAGCCCACACATTTCTTGGCTATATCAAATTGGCGATTTTTTTTTTAATCCTTTTTTTAATTTAATTTTAAAGTTAACCCCTCGCAAACTTTATTTCCAATTCTGACCCCTTGCGTGACCAAACAACATTGTCACATCAGCCCATTTCTGGTCAAAGTCTTGTCACGCCACTCAAATTATGGCGTGACAGTATTGTTTGGTCATGCCACCACCAATGGCGTGACAAAAAGTGCGATTTTGGGGACTTATCCTGTGGCGTGACAGTATTGTTTGGTCACGCCACGGGTGGTGGCGTGACCAAAGGGGTCAGAATTGGAAATAAAGTTTGCGAGAGGTTAACTTTAAAATTAATTTAAAAAAAGGATTAAATAATAAAAAAAGTTCCAAATTGGCTGCCATAATTTGAGTTTTTATGTTTTTATTTTGTAGCATCGTGCTAGTTAAAATGTCCAAAAAAATGCTATCACTGTGCTAGTCATAATTGAAACGATTCGAAAGGAGTAATGTTTAATATGGGGGCATATCTCTTGTAAGCAAACACCACTCTAAATTCACATGTGCTACATGGGGTATATCTCTTTATATACGTATTACTAAGATTGTTACAACTATATACCATGTTGTATATTTGATCACTTCTACATAGTATAAATATGATTATGTTACAAAATATGCCGAAATATTTGATTCCCACCAACCAGTGCAATTCAGTTTTTTTTTTAATAGAGAGGAGCTTATTTCCCTCGGTTTTAATTAATAAAACCAATTAAAGGCAGCCGAGAACTCGAGCATGGGTGGGCTAGGTGGCACACCAGCCCCCACGTCAACTGAGCAAACGCTCAGTCTCTAGTGCAATTCAGCTATACTTGCACATGTATTTTACACGTAATACTATTGTATTCTATTTCTATGCTTCTAGATAGCTTTGTGACTTATGTGAGCTATGCTTAACATGTAAGCATCGGCTAACCAAGTCACCGTTCCGTTTCACCTTTTGACTTTCCAACTGACCAGGGTCAAACGGTCGACACAGGGCACACAGCATATGCACACTTATCCTATCTTTTCCCTCGAGGTCTCGAAGTTCCCAAATCACTACGCGCACCCGGGAAACCACCCCGCCCGAAAAAAGGGAAGCAAAATAAAAAGGCGTCGTCTCGGTCGGCCACTTCTCGTCTCTCACGAGTCTTTAACAAGACACCACCACCACCGCTCCACACACACTCCTCCTCCCTCTCCAAGCGAACAAAAAGAGTCTCCTCTTCTGTCTGCGCCTCGCCTCCGAATTCCAATGCCGCCGCCCCTCGAAGCGCGCGACTACATCGGCCTCGGCGCCGCCCCGGCCTCCTCCTCCTGCTCGTCGTCCTCCTCCGCGGCCGGGGAGGTGGGGCCGCACCTCGCGCTCCGCCTCGGGCTCCCGGGCTCCGAGTCGCCAGGCCACGCCGAGGTTGCGGTCGACGCCGCGCTCACCCTCGGCCCTGCTCCTCCCAGGGGCGGCGCCAAGCGCGGGTTCGCCGGCTCCCTCGACCGATCCGCGAACCGCGATGCCGGGGGTTTGAGGGAGGACGAGAAGGGGATGGGCGAAGCCGTCGCCGGAGCTCCGCGAGCTGCCAAGTAAGCTGGGTTCAGTTCGGTTTCGAGTTAGAGTGATTGGGTTCTAGATTCTTAATTAGCTCGATAGATAGGAGCATTTGGAGGGTTTAATCTGTAGTTGTGATGGTACTTCAGTCAGTTTTGGATCACAGTAGGAGCAGTAATTAATGACCCATACTAGTGATAATTCTCGTAATTTTCCTTCTGAAATATAGAAATGAAGTAGTTGCTTGGTTAATTAGACGCAAAAAGAGCAAATTTCCTGCTAAAATCGCCACTTAGCCGGGTGTTGCTTCTCTTAATTTTCCACCTGTCCTGCTACTGTTGCATAAGACAAAACTAAGCTGTTTAAGATGGAAACACGGAATTAACCAGTAACCAGGCCCTGCAGTCTCAAGATGAATCTAGAGGGAAACATGTACAGTAGCCTGGGCACAATACATTCACGAGGTTCATGGCTTAGCATTTCAGTTGATGTTTCGTTTGGTCTGGTCTGGTCTGATAGCAAATATTATGCACTAGGGCGCAAGTTGTTGGTTGGCCACCTGTTCGGAGCTACCGGAAGAATACGTTGGCCGCGAGTGCCACAAAGACCAAGGGGGAAGACGAAGGTAGAAGCGAGCCAGGATGCTGCTATGTTAAGGTCAGCATGGATGGAGCCCCATACCTTAGGAAGGTCGATCTTAAGACCTATTTGAGCTATGAGAATCTTTCGCTAGCTCTTGAGGAGATGTTCAGCTGCTTCATTACTGGTGAGTGTTGTTTTTTTTCCTGTTAGTTTGTAACTCAATTAACTGTCTTTCCCACGTACAGTTTTTATGCCAATTACTTTGATGAAACAGGCCAACATTTTTTCCTGCTGTAGATGTGAAGTTAGGAATGAGCTATTCCGTATTCTTTTACTGCTTAGTGAAGCTCTTGATAGGATAGAAGAATGGTAAAACATCTACTGCTAACTGAAGCTAAACTATTGAGTATTGACTACCAGGCCACTTTGAGTAGTCAGTGATAATAATCTGAATCAACAACTAAGTATTGACTAGAATGTCCTTCTCAAAGGAGAAGTAAAATTTGCTAGTTAGGTGCTAAAAGTCTCTTTATCCTAAATGGCATCAAAACAAAAGAAAAGTGGTAATAAAGACCATTAATAATATCCCTTAAGTTTTTTCTAAAAAAAATACAATTTACCTTAAGTCTTGGAGCAAAAGAAACATCTTGTGGTCACCCATTTTATAAGAATTCTCTAGATTTCTAAATTTTACAGAGTATGATCTCCTTGTCTAGAAGAAACATATCTAGCCCTACTCAGGACCCTTGTGTGCATAAAACCATATAAGTGCTTTTTATTGTTTTTGTAAAATATAGATGTATATAGCAAGGAAACACATTTATGGTTGAGCCTGTGGCATTACAGGTAAAAGCAGTTGGTGCAAAACATCAAGAAGAGACAGGCTTACTGATGGTTCTAGGGCCGACGCCCTTCAGGACCAAGAGTATGTCCTTACCTATGAAGACAAGGATGCTGACTGGATGCTTGTTGGTGATCTTCCTTGGGAGTGAGTTCCTAACTTTGTGTGGCTTGTGAGATTCATGCGGCTTACCTTATACAAATAATGATGGCTTTTATGATATCTTCTTGTGGTATTCTTGTCTTGCATAGAATACCTTTACCAATTCAGACAACAATATTCCTTTGCTGTCGATGTAACTGTAGTTAGGACTTAGGAATCTTGATAGCAGAGTGTTGGAAGTTGGTACAACTTTAATATGGTAGCCTACATTTATCCCGCAAGTGGTTTGAAGGCAGCTAAAAGTTTGCAAAACAATACCCAACACTTGCTCAATTGTTGAGTTGGAGCCATGTCTAAAAATGGCTATTTCAGTCTCTCTTCTAGTTTTGCCCTTTTGTGAATCAGAGTTTTCATTTGGCTAATGTGTGGATAGGTCCTGTGAATTTTCATTATCAGCTTTGTGGAGATTGTATGGATAGAAAATTATATGCATCCTATACGCCTGTTGATTTTCCTAAGGATATATGTACAGTACAAATGAATTTTATGAACAATATCTTTTGCAAACTTTTGGTTATCATCTTTGAAGAAATTATACAGAGAGAAGTGTATCTTATGCCACAGGTTCTGCCTTTACCCCCTTCCCTTTCTCTGCATATCGTTTTGTACTATCGTTGTTGTTGGTCTGTTTTGTCCACAGTGTATGACCTATGAATTGTTTGAATGAGTTACCATGCATGCTTTTCAATGCTTCAGTAGCTATTCATGCATGCTTACTATCTATACACCATTTGCAGCTTGTTTACCACTATTTGTCGGAAACTGAGGATCATGAGAGGCTCTGAGGCTGCTGGAATGGGTATGTACACACACGCACTAGCATATTTGTAATACCTGACCATCCTTGAGAAGGCTTTCTTAGGCAAATTATTCTTTCAAGCAAAATTTGCTGTTCCCTTCTTTGCCATGCTTTTGTTTATCTTGAGTTGCATATTATGTTAGTATTTCTGATTACTAGTACCAATCCTTGGTGTTGTGGTAATTTCAAAATAAATTACATTGCATGTTTAAATTCTTCATTGCTGTTCAGTAACCTCTAAAATAGCTGGAGTAATGCTAAGGCTCAAAACAGGGGAAAAGCGTGGGCAGTGCATGAAATTGGACAGACTTACAAGCTGACCTTGCCATTGATCTTTGAAAAAATTGCAATGCACCAAAACCACTGGTCTTTTGGTGTTATGGCCCTTATCATAGATCAAATCCCAGCAAATACTTTATTACGTGCTTGGTATAACATAAATTAGTCAGACTGGGTGGAACATAGATCTTGACCAATGTAAAAACGTACTGTTGTATGTCTTATACAGTGTTTATTTCAATAAATCACTTATAATTTGGCTGAAGTTGAACAAGCCCATATTGCCACTATACTAAAACAACTTAGATCAAGTCTGGATACGCTGGAACTACCTTTTTTTTCAAAAGAAAATATTTAGATATCTTGGAACATCATTCTCCATTTGATACCTGATATTAATGAACATTGGCTGTTCTCATTTGGCAGTAATTTGTAGTTAACATGTGCATCAGTTTTTTTATGATTATTAATTTGGTCTGAACTGTATTCAATCTTCCTGCAGCCCCAAGAGCACTGGAACAGATAGGTCAGAACAAATAGGTGTCCCGGCCTTCATCTGAACCACGAATGTATGGACCGAGTTAACAGTAAGATGATGCTGAAGGGTGCAATGGTTTATCTGAAGTATCTCTGGCGCTCTGCTGCTAGTTTTTTTTTTCGTTTGTAGTGAAATCAGTGGCCTATTGTAAAACACCCATTTTGCCCATGAGGTTATCTTGTGTCATTGTAGATGCTCGCTTTTGTCTCTGAAAGATTAGCTCAGGCAAGTCTACTGCTTCCTGTATGATACTTTCATCAGTTCTCATATATATTCTGAAGTTGCACTATATATTGTAGCCAATACAAACTACCAATCTTGTCACATGAATTCATCTTCTGTTGTGCCTGGAAGTCAAGCTAATTATCCAGTTTGTAACTCCTTACTCTGATGTCTTATCCGAAGAACGGCTGTTATTTAGCATCATACTCATTTATCTGAGATGTTGTTTCCCGAGCATTTAGGCTTTCTTGGTGGCAGGCCTATGTGGAGCTGGAGTTAGCAGACCTGATTGGGTAAACAGCATGTGGTAGTGGTACTAGTAAATTATGGTCTGTTCCGTGACGATTTATTGGCCCAATTTCGAAGTGATTGTGCGTGGAAGTTCCTGCATCTGAGTGCTTCTCGTGACGACGTGTTCTTCAGATTCTGAAATAACTAGTGCATTGTCTGGAGATTCAAAGATTTTGATCTATGAAAACTTGTGTCCAAAGAAAAACCGTCAACTTGGGACCTGACTTGCTTACACATCCTTCCCCATCCTCCAGACGTCGATCAGAATAAGAAAGAATAAATATTCAGGAAAAGGAAAAACGAGGCAATGCAACTACGCAAGATCTTGCTTCCGAAGCATTCGACCGACAAGGGGATGTGTGCCCGGCTGGCGCTTGGGGTGATCTGGTCGGCTTTTCTTTCTCGGTGCGATTGTGCTTACCCACTATCGCACCCCCCCTCAGATCATTGCTGTGTCGCGTACGTACCCAGGTACCCTCAACAGGCCTCGGCTGCCGGCATGCATTCCTGTGCTAGCTGCTGCTACTCCTGTAGGCCCGGTCCATCCAACTCCCTGACGAACGAAGTTATGAATGGCTTCTAGCGTTCGAAGCAGATCTGCCTGCAACTGCAAGAGCAAGAGAAAACATTTTACGAGTTACCACCAGTAGGATAGTAGTATAAATTAAATTTAATCATTGATTTGTTAAGGATGTAATATTTTTTTGTATTTATAATTTTTGTGAGGCTATTATGAACTTTTTGTTGAAAATGAGGGTAATATTTTAATTCCAGATGTTATTAAAAGACAAATATTGCAAAAGACTAATAATGCATAAAACAGCACTGACAACAGACAACTAATTGTACTTCGCAATATATGAAAAACAGGATGTAAACAAATCAATCAATCACACGATAGACTTACGGATGGGTCCGATGAAGAACGAAGCGCCGCAGACTTGATGCGATGTAGAAACGTAGATGTCGCGGTCGCGACAAGCGGTCGCGCGATGCGTGCCGAAACCTTATTGCCGCCCGTGCGGTCTTCACAGCGAGAACGGCTCGGAGATACCGCTTCCCTTCTTCACGGTGCACGCCGAGAAGAAGAGTTGACGAGGTTCAGACGGCGCAGTACAACAACACAGATTAGAAGGAAGAAGGAATGGAAGCTATTCTTGTACACACTATGCAATTGGGCGTCTCGGACATATATAGATGCGATCGTGGCGACAAATTAAACAACCATTTACCCACTGGTAACTGTCACACTCAACCAGCCATTTACCCACTGGTAACTGTCACACTTAACCAACCATTTACCCACTGGTAACTGTCTGTCATCATTACCCAATAAAGCCTCAAATTCAAACATTTGAATCTCATTCAAATACAGAGAGAGAGATGCATGGTTCAGCAAAAATAAGGTGGACTTGGTCTGCCAAATGGCGCGCTACGTCACGGCACGGTCGCGCGTCACAAGTCACAAGTCACGCGATTTTTCACGTGAAAATACGCGAACGCGCGCGCGTGCGCGTGTGTGTGTTTAACCAGAGCCCTCCTCATGCCACCCTCATCCATGTGTCACATGTTTTAAGGAGTGTCAAGAACTCCACCTTATATGTTGGTCACCTCCACCTTACCTTAGCAATATGGTACTAACCCATAAATGCTTTGGAATGATAGAAAATGAGTCTCACTCATATGGGTCAATTTATAACACTTTTTCAACTAGGGTTGAAGATATTACTCTTGTGTCATGTGATCTCCATATGAACAATTATAATTTTAGTCATTTGATATTCTACTACTTATACTACCAGGTGTACTATAACTAAATCCTATCTAATCTAAACTATTAGATAAAAAGGAATGAACATGCTATATTAAATTGGGTGCACCACAAAAGAGCTCTTAATCTAGGGTGTATCTGCAGTAATAGGAACATAGCTAGCATATATAGTAACTAATTTAAAGACTTGTTTGGATATAGTGTGATTCGACTCAATCCCTTCGGATCGATTCGAAATTTAAACTAAAATAGAACTAGAATCCAAAGAAATTGATTTTAATCCGTTCCTATCCAAACAAATCCTAAGGTGTATCTGCAGTGATAGAAACAGAGCTAATATATACGACAACTACTACTACGTACCCGTGCTGTTGTGTTGTCCAAGACAGCTCGTGTCTAAATTAAAGGCTAAGCATGAACCCCGGGATTCCCGGGCCTTCTCCCCGAGTAGAGGCAACAACTCCTCAGCAAGTCAGCATTAACACTGTGCGCGACATCGACCGGTACGTGAGTACGTGACACAGTAAATTCGACCAGCCGATCGAGCCGTCCGTCCGTTCCTCCGTCCTGCCCGGTCATTTAACCGGGCCGTACCGATCAAACGTGCGCGCGCCATGTCGATCGGTGGATCTCTCTCTCGAGTACGTGCGTGTTCGAGCGAGCCGAGTTGGGCGCGCCAGCGCCCAAGGTTTTAGCCTAAATGGCACAGTTCCGTATCGTATTAGTAGAAATGATTTTTCTCGTGTTATAATTATAAAAATAGCCGTCCGAAGAACTTTCACATCGTCACACACGCAATTCCACATGGCCACCATTTGGATTCTCTCGTCCCCACCACCACCTGAATTCCTCTCCTCCGCATGACCACCTCCCAGATTCCCTTCTTCGCACGGTCACCGTGCGGAGACGGCACCTCTGCACGGCTACCACCCAAACATCCACCTCCACCTCGCCCGGACATCGCCGTGCAGACGAGGGGCGTGCCACGAGGCACATCTGGACGGTGGCCATGCTAACACGGTTACGTGTCATACACGGTGTGTCTGGACTATGAGCGTACAAATAAGGTGCTATTTTTGCAAATGCCGTACAAGGAGAGACATTTCCGTTCATACATGCGAAACAGTGCCGACGTGAAACAGTGTCATCTATGGAAAAACTCGCTAGCCTCCGTGATTCGATCAGGACGACGGACGTACGCCGAGGTCGGGAGGAATTGATGAGGTGGGGCCCGACAGAGGCCGGAGGCGACCGGATCACCAGGCCAAGGGGACCATCGGCACGGCCAGGACCACTGGGAGTTTGACAACGCATGGGCCGGACGGTATGTATGATACTTGCAGCTAGGCCGAAAAGAAGAGAGGGGGGTGAAGCGACTTCAGATTTCAAAATCGGCCGGTCGTCGATCGATCGATCGAGAGGATCGATGGAACATATACTCAGTTCACAGAAATAAATCGCTTTTTGCACGTCGGTACAGTCCAAATACAATTTTGATATAAAAACTAATTATTATTATTATTATATATTTATAAAATTCAATAAAATTATAATATTATAAAATTACTTTTAAGACGAATCTACATATATTATTTTTACGTATCTAATTCAAATATTTTAAAAGTATATTGATACCCAAAGTTTCTAAAGTTTAACTATTTTGTGAACAGGAGGGAGTATAAGCCTAAATCGTAATCGTCGTTGTCGTTGCCTCATTCACATGCTAACTAGCTCCTGGCTTTGAGCATGTATGTGTGTATGTATATTTGCATGCACAATGCATGTGTATGCATGACTGCAACATGCGAATGTGCGTCTGTGTGTGGGTTGCGCGGCATGCGGTGCAGTGCGCATCAGATCAGAGATAGGGACCGTGCAGCGGGAGCGATGCCGTCGATGGGTGGAGCACGTCCAGCCACGCACCCTTAACGTAGCGCCACGGACGTACGTGTTGGATCGACAGCCCCAGTGGCCGAGCACCCTCCGGTCACATGGCCCTGGCCCCTCCTGCATGCGATTGCGCCCAACGGCTCCGTCCGATCCATGCGTGCCGGTGCATGCGGCCAGCCGGGGTCTCCTCTTGCAGCAGCGCTAGTAGTAAATATCAATTCGGATTTGCTATTTCTAAGTCGTCTGGAATTTTCTTAAATTTAAGTCAATTGCTGTGACTATTGAATTTGTGTAGAGATTGATATGCTATATGATTGGATATTGATTTAATGAATAAAACATGTGACTTCTACTTAATAAAATTTCAGTCACATTAAAAATAGACAACCCCATATCAAATCAATTGATCCAAGTTCATTTGAAGCAATGCAGTGTGAAGGAAGGCGTGCCTATATGGAACTGGAGTTATGGATGTCACACACACGTACGTGCGCGCACCATATGTGCATGCCATGACTTTAAATGAACACTCAGACATGCATGTACTGTGACAAGTGAGCGGTCTTGACTTAACCCATGAACTATGTATGATATGGTCCCGTGTATATATATGCGCATTTCCTATTTCAGAGGAGCCGCCCACGGTGTAGGGCTGGAGATGCACCTATTCTGGCTGTTCACCAGAAAGAAGTGACGTACATACGCCTTGGATCACACTGAGCAAACGTCGAAGTTACAGGCAATAGCAATGACACGTACTAGTACTATAATTGTGAGCTGCGACTGTACCTTAACCTTTTATTTCATGTCCCTAGAAGGATGATACATCGTGCATCCCATTTCCCATACCCGATCGCCTCCACTCTTTGATTTTTGTACGTGCTGAAGACGAGGAATCCTACTTAATCCATTGGCTTATGCAGTTATGCTACATAACCGGAGGATCGATCGATCCTCCGCTCTTACACAGTGTGCTAGCTGCTCCTTCAATAATGCAGACGCAGTCGCTCTCGCCAGCGGCAGCAGCAATGGCATGATTGCACGTTCCAGATCGCTCGTCCGATCCGATGGCCTCCCTCTCACACCCCCTCACTGCGAGTTAATTGACTATTGCTGCGCAGTGCGCCGTACGTACGCGCGCAGTGCGCCGGCGGATCGCTATCGCAGCGTTCGAAACGAGAGCCCACTCACTCACCAGTCACCAGTCACCACCCTCGCTCGAATGCTCGATCCCAGTGTCACATCTCCCTCTCTGCCGTCTGCTGCTGCGTCTGCGTCTGGTAGGCTCAGCCTCGATCGGTGACACAGTCACGCACCAATCAAAGAGAAAGAGAGGGGGTGGCAGCTGCGTCGAAAGGACGGAGCCGCACATGCCCTAGGGATCCTTCCCCCTTGTAGTACCCTGCCCCCTCGCAGCCTTGCTGATCGCTTTGTTTGTACCCTTTTGATCCCAGTAAAATGTAGGGCTAACCTACATGCTTAGCTTACTACTGCACCCCACTATGTTACTGGTTAGTTCGAAAAAAAATTCTATAGGATCTGGCCTACAACTCCATCAATGTAGATCAACTTCATCGCGTGATACGTGTCTTTTCACTAATCTCAAAACGTGACATGCTAGTCTCCAGTATTTAATTCGTTAAAATTCACATCAATGATTTATGGGGCTGTACGCTTTGAGATCCATGAAAAGACACGTATCACACGGTGAAATTAGTCTATATTGATGGAGTTTCGACCAGAATCTATAAGATTTTTTCCCGGCTAGCCCCCTTCGTTTTTTTTACCGCGCCGTTAGAACGCGACGCCCGTACGCGCGCACCCAACGTCAAGCGAAGCAACCGTCTTTTGTGCCCCGCGCCCGCGCTCGCACCATCGAGCCATCGGTTCGCTCACTCGTTAAGTAAGCGGCTCAGCTCGCATTGCTGCGCAGAATCTCCTCGACAGCGCGGGTACGCACAGCCCGAGCATTCAATTCGGTTGGGCCACCACCACCTCACCACCTCCATATCAACCGGCCCGGCCGGTCTTTATACTATAGCTCGCCTCACGCCTCACGCACCGCGCCTACCCGTCCGTCCGCCCGCCCGCCCGCCCGCCCGCCTCTGCATCTCCACTCGTAGTACGTACGTAACGCTTTCGCGCGTGCGAGCGCGCAGCTGCATCGCTAAATGAGCCGCGCGCAGTCGGGCGGGGGCGGGGGCAGCGCGGCGAAGCTCAAGGCGTCGCCGCGGGCGCTCTTCTCCTGCGGCATCTTCAGCACCTGCACGCACCCGGCGCTCAGCCCCACCGCGACTCCCAACAACAATGTGGTGGCGGGGGGTGGTGCCAAGGGTGAAGGACCACGCCCTGCGCCGAGGCGTCCGCGTCGCCGGTGGTGGAGGCGGTGGCCACGCCGCCGCCGCCGCAGAGGCAGCAGCCGCAGGCGGCGGTGCAGAGGAATGTTGGGCCGTCGTCGTCTTCCTCGTCCTCGTCGTCCTCGGCGTCGCAGAGTTTCACGCAGTGGAGGCTGCCGGTGCACCACCCGCCGCAGGCGTCGGCGTCGGCTGGGGGAGGAGCCGGGGACGCGCTGGTGAGTGCGGAGGAGAAGTTCGCGGCGGGGGAGGTGGTGGCGGCGCTGCGGTCGGTGGAGAGGGAGATGGAGGCGCCGGCGAGGGCGGTGCCGGCGGGGGTCGTGGCGGGGTGGTCGAGGCGGTGCGGGAGCCGGCTACGGCGAGGCTGGCGGCGAAGGTTCTGCTTGTCGTGCTGCTGGAGGAGGGTAACAGGAGACGGCAGTCGAGTTGGGCGCGGCGTCCGCTGCTGTGGAGGCTGTGGCAGCGTCGGGGCCGGCGGGGGCCACGGCCGAGCGCGCTCTGGCGGCGCTGGAGCTGCTGTGCACGGCCGCGGGCGGCGCCGTGGCGGTGCGGAGGGAGCCATTGGCGGCGCCGGTGCTGGCGCGGGCGGTGGAGGGGATGGCCGGCCGCGGGCGGGAGTGCGCCATCGGCGTCCTGGCCGCCATCTACGGCTCCGGCGGCGGCGAGGACGGGGCGTCCTCTCCACCGCCGCCGGAAGTCGTCAAGGCCGTCGTAGCAGCTATGCAGGGGGAGTGCAGCACTCGGGGGCGGCGCAAGGGAGCACAGCTGCTGCGCGCGCTGCAGGAGGGCGGCCGCCTCGGACTCGCTTGGGACGGCGTCGGCGAGCCCTGACACGCGAGCCCAAGCCGCCAGCCTCCAAAGCAGAGGCCTCACTCTCAATGTGTTTTACTTTGGAGGCTTACAAGCGGGCCCCATCCGCAGTGACTGAACATGTGGGCAGTGGGTTGGATTAGTGGTGTGGGTGGGGCCGGGCGATGACGGGTTGCAGCAGCAGCAGCGGCTTTGGTTTAGCGACAATGAAACGGTGGTGGGTTGGTGATTGATTTGTTGTCACCTTTGTAGGTTGTGATGGTTTGTACGATCTATTCTGTGAAATTTGTCCCACGCATGACGCATCTTACCCCCGCCTTAACCCCATTTCTTTGCTGTCATATCGAGCATCGAAATTCATCTGCCTGACAAAATTCAGAGTCCTACTTTACCCAACGTTTGCGTAGCTAAACTAATGACTCTTCTCGCATGTAATATGTGAAGAAGAACCCTATGTAGCGTCCATAGCTGTTCCAGTTCCATTTCTCATCTCCAAATCCTTGTTCAGTAGATGTGCAGTAGCGTTTAGCTTGGGCCCTAATCGGAGAGCTATACTTGAGACCAAACATGCAGCTCAGGGCTTGGTAGGCAATTCACCCCAAAGTGGAGATCAGGCAACGCATACAAACTTGGCATGCCTCTCCTACTTTCTACTACCGAGCAATTGGGTTGCTCCAAAATAGGGACATGTTCACCACGGTTGCCAAAGTTTGTTATAATTTTTTTTTCTAAACTTGACTAAGATTAGGTTATTAAAATTGAAGCCACATTTTTGCTAGCAAAAGAGAATCTTGTCACACTTTTTTGAGTTACTGACACGTGTAACAAAGTTGGTAGAAAATGAATCTTGACATATGTGTGGTTACAAACCAAACATACATCTAACTCGATCAAACTTGGGTAACAAGGTTTGGCTACAAACCAAAGCTAGCAAAAGTCAGAGCCACCTAGCAAATGAACAGCAGACAGCAACACACCTCTTTCTTCCACTGCAATACTGCATGCATCCTGTCCATCCCATTCCCAAAGCTTACATTTCTGTCCAAACATACCACCGGTGCAGCTCCCGTTAGTTCAGTTGACAACTCGAGATAGCCGAGCCTCCCCAATCTCCATTCCCGGAAAGGAGTTCGTTTCGTGGTATAGCACCACTTGTTTTTTGTTTTAACCTACTGCGAGAAAAGCCAATCCTGTCATGCTTTTGCCATCCTCACTTTGGCATCTGCTTTTCCATGCAAAGGCCCTAGCTCCAGTTCTTCTGACTCCACTCTTTATTTCATCCTTGAGTTGACTTCAGTACCTGTCTGTCTGAGTGTCTGACGGACTGACTGCTCTGTAGACTGTAGCGTGAGTGACGACTCTTTTCAGAAGCCCCTGCCCCGATGGTGTTGCTGCGAGTGGCGCATCGTTTTCTCTTCTTTTCCTTCTTGAAGCACCAAAGAAAGCGGATTCCCTTCCTGCTGCGTGTGAATCTTGTCGCCCTTGGCTTCAATTAATTGCAACAGCGACACCTGTTCTTGTCAAATCTTCAGCTTCAGTACATGCACATTGCGCTGCAGGGAAAAGATTGTACTAGCTAGTCGTCCATCACATCATCACCCGAAACTAGGTTCGCACTGAAGCTGAAATTGTTCTTGAGCACGATTCGACACCAGTTTCCAAAGATTTCCTGCGGGCCGGCTGGACTAAGGGGGAGAAGTGATGCGGGCAGTTGACATTATTGGGCCGGTCATGCACACTTTCAGTTCAGGCCGTATTAGTAGGCTTGCACGTTGCAATGCCAATTTTTCTACCTTTTCTACTTGCAAAGGAGGAAGAAAGAACTAGCTTTGCTTGCACATTCCTAGGCAAATCAAGCACGAAGTAGTCTCTTCAAAGATGCTATGTTCAACACGGGAACGTGTGCTTGTTTATGCGGATTAAATTTGACGTGATTGATGGCACGAAGGGATTGATAGATGGAATATAATAATAAGCTACTAGCACACAGCGCCATCCAACCATGAAATGTAGCGGTCGAACAACGGCAACACAAGTAAGCTTACACTAGTCGATGGTTGGTTAGCTCAATCCATCACCGTAACAATTGCTTGCTTGCCATTCTGAATTTTCTTCCTTTAGTTTAGTCTTTAAGGTGGAGAGAGCTTGTGATTATTTTTAGTTTGCTTTCGTTTTCTTACCTTTTTTTATTCCTTTAGCTCCAAGCCAGATACAAGGTGTTTAGTGTGACAGCAAACCATTAACTATATGGTGCTTGTGAGAGCAAAATGTATGGCTAATCCAGGACCACATGTGCTTATCAACTACTAATAGTACTAAAATAAACTGGAGAACTAACCTTTAAGACAAGTCAGCTTGTCAAAATTAGTGTGACCAAATTACATATATACGCGGAACAGATGGTTAACATCGACTTGAGAAAGAGTATACTAGCTAGAGTAGTACATGTAGGATTCAGGCACATGCACTAATAATAATTGCGCGTTAATAAATGTTTTTTTTGTTGCTTTCATTTGGTGCTTTTCGCCTAGTGGGTGGAAAAGGTTTTCTTTCTGACGCTGGAATGCAATGCAAGCAGGTACTACACATATATGCTTCGATCGTTTTTATTTTGATATAGATTAATAGATAGCAAGGTAGCAAAGCAGCAGGTACTATGCTTTCCTTTTCTTTTGAAATTATAGATAGATAGCTAGGTAGCAGCACAACATGGCCCTTTAATTTGGTCCCAGCTAAACAAAATAACTAAGTTTGAGGTGCTAGCCTTTGGCTGAAGGATCGGAAAGAATTACTTAATTAATTTATCTTGTATCAGCTTTTCTACACATCTAGGCCGGTCGGGATCAATTTTCTCAAGCTAGCCTGTCTGAAGAAATCCCCCCAAATTGCTGCTGAGCTAGCTAGCTAGTTAAATTATACTTAACCCAAACATGTCCCTATGGCACACGCAAGAAGAGGGGGGCAAAAACAGCCGCAATTAGCTAGCTAGTCTCGAAAAGCTGCTACACATGCAACTAAAATATGGAGGAGCATGCATGGCGTGCTGCTGTTTTCTAACCACATTGTTCAATCACTACCTCCCTAACTAATTAATTAGCTAGCAAAAAATTGACAATAAGCTTGCCATGCATCAAGGATATGATTAGCCGATTAGGTGCTGTCCCCTTTAAGGAGTTCGAGAGGAATGGATGCTGCAAATCTCAATATCCTTTTCTTTAATCAACTGAAAAATCAGGCATCGATTGGTCGATGCTGTGTACTATATTTCATAGTTTCAGTCTGTCCGGTCCGTTTGCACGCCTGGTAGTTCGTAGCTACTCCATCCGTTCTTTTTTAAGTGATGTTTTTGACCTTTTACTGCTACAGCCTGAATTTTTGAAAATCCGAAAATGCAAAAAAAATTTCCCCAACAAAAATCCTAAAAATTTCGGATCTAACCTTTGCCTTTATATTCTCCAAATCCAGAAATTATGAAACAACACTACCACAGAAAAGGTCTTCACAGACGGTTTCGTGAGCCGTCTGAGTTTATGGGTCACTAATGACATGGGGTCATCACAGACGGTTTTGAACTGTCTCTAAAAATAGACTATCACAAATATCATAGACGGTTCTTATTCAGAACTGTTTGTGATATTCTATTTTCACATATGATTCTGAACAAGAATCGTCTGTGATAGTAATTACCACAGACGGTTCTTGTTCAGAACCGTCTGTGATAGTTTTTTTTATTACAAAAAAAAAGAATTTTGAGTTAAACCAATCAATTACTGGACAGTACTTTCCATATGCAACCTCTAGCAAGACAATTAAAATCTAATTAAAATTATGATGACAAACACATTGTAGGAGAGATCTATCTAGCAAAAGGGGAACCAAAAGGTTTCACAACGTCCCCTCCGAATGGGAAAAAAGAATGAAATTATAAAGTTAAACTAGCTAGAAACCATCTGTGCCTCTAAGCTCCTGAAGAACTCATCGACTTCTTAGATTGGTCTTGTGAGCTCCTCTATGTACCTCACCGGCATATCACAAACTATTCTCGCCTCTCATCCGAATTCGACTCAAACTCGTCGTCGGTAAGGAAAAGGAGAGACGCCGAAAACCTCCGGCGGTGCTCCGAAATTAGGTAACATAAAACTAAGATCATTTTTTACGGACATTAAATCACAAAAGGTACAAGTAAAATAAAAACCATCAAACAACCAACAAAATGGTGTATGTTTTGGGGATATACATGTACCTTCCGCAAGATACCTCCTGCGCGCATATGGAGCTCTCAAGGCCCCTCCTCCTCATCGTGCCACCGCTTCTCTCACTGAACCGCATCGGGGAATCGAGGGTGGTCACCGGAGCTTGGCATGGGGAGGGGAGAGGGAGAGACTGATGGAAGACAAGGCGGGGGTGGGTATAATATATAAGGACAACACCAAAATATTTCGCCTCCCGCGCAAGCGTTCAAAAATTTCCGCGAATCACAAACGGTTTCAAGTAAAAACCGTCTGTGATGAGCTAGTATCACAGATGGTTTATATTAAAAACCGTATGTGATAAGTATCTCTAGTTCGTACTCCCGGGAGTATGTACTCCCACTTTGAATATACCACTTAAACGAATATATTATACTTCTTTATCACTTTCAGTATACTTAAATACCAATTGTAATATACTCCAACGCGACTTGATTGAAAAATTTTCATTGGAGCCCTTTATTTTTGCTATATACCCTTTTTCATATATAAAAAGAAGTATGTACACAAATATCATAATAAAATGTGGACTTTAATGATTTTTTCTTCATGAAACTGACTTTGGGTTATCTTATAATCATTATTGGAGTATACTCAAATAGATAAAGAGGTATCACCATACGATTTAAGTAGTATATGAGAAGGGAGTATCGATACTCTGTGAGTACCATACCATTTTTCTATATATATATATATATATATATATATATATATATATATATATATATATATATATATATATATATATATATATATATATATATAGGGCCTGATTTAGTACTCTGAGAGTATGTACTCCACTTCTAATATACCACTTAAACGAATATATTATACTTCTTTATCACTTTGGTATACTTGAATACCAATTATAAGATACTCCAATGTGACTTGATCAGAAAAATTTCATTGGAACCCTTTATTTTTGCTATATACCATTTTTCATACATAAAAGATGTATATACAAGAATTTTGGTATAAAAGTGGATTTTCATAAAAAATTTCATGGAACTCACTTTGGGGTATTTTATAATCATTATTGGAGTATACTCAAATTGATAAAGAAGTATAATCGTACAGTTTAAGTGGTATATGAGAGGTGGGAGTACATACTCCTGAGAGTACCATATCATTTTCCTATATATATATATATATATATATATATATATATATATATATATATATATATATATATATATATATATATATATATCGCTCAAACCCATCTAGGGCTTGGAGGGGGCGCCGCCACCATCATATGGCTAGTCACCACTGAAGCACGTCCACATGTGTAACATCCCATTTAAGGGAGTTTTGATAGAAGTTCAAAGTCAAGTCAAATTCAAATCTTCAACTCGCTTTTGCCCAAATTTTTAAAATTCACATTCTTCAAACCTCCTTGGGCTCAACCTAGCCCAATCCCCCTTCCTTCCCCTGGCCTAGCCCAAGATGGCCCAAGCCATCCCCTGCCCGCACCACATGCGTTTAGAACGCGCCGTGCGCGTCCTGACTTGGCTCCACCGCGCCGCCTCGCTAGAGCCCCGACTGCACGTCTGCACCTCACCCAGACCCCCTTTGGCACCCCTCCTCTTTTTGCCATGTGTTCTGGCCCATGCCTGCTGTGCACGTCGGGCTGCCTTCGGCCTCCGCGCCACCACTGTGCTTGCACAGCGTAGCGCTGCGCCTCCAACGACTCCCTCCTTCCCCTATGGCTATAAAAGCCCATGTTGCCTCGCCATCCTCTTCCTATCCTTCTCTTTTGCCAAGCAAAACGAAAAAGGGCGCGAGCTCTATTTCGGCCGTCGTGCCTCCGCCGCTTTTTTCGTCATCTCCGGTGAGCCCCTCCCCTACCCACCTGCGTCACGATGTGTTCCGGGACATGAGGAACCATTCCCCCCTTCTAATTATTCTTTTCGTCCGCAGGAGCTCGCTGTCATCTCCTTCTTCCCTGACCCTGGCCAAATCGCCATTTCCATCGCCGCGCCCTCCTCGATGAGAATTGGCCCGATTCCTCCCTTTTTGTCTATCACCTCAACCACCTAGAGCTCCCTAATTAGTTGATAGCCCCTCTCCCTTCTCAGGATGCTGCCGCCACGTGAAGACCACCGCGCCGCCTCGGGACCTCATCGCTGGCCCTCCTCCGGCCTTCCCCATCATTGTCTTCGGTGTTGGTGAGTTCCTAGTACCTCGTAGAAGCTCAAGCGCGCGTCCATTAGCCAAGGGCATCGTTGGCATGTAGTCGCCACTGTAGCACTGAGCATCGCCACCGCTCTTCACCGTCGCGTCGCCGTGGTGAGCCACCTTAGCTCTCGCCGTCGGTACCCCTAGAATCGCCTGAGCCAGGGGGTTCCATTTTGAGCCTTGCCGACCGCCCTCGTGGTCCGGCTCGTCGGCAACAAGCGAGGCAAGGAGCGCCCAGAGCCTCCTATGCTCTGTCGAAACTGGACCAACATTGTTGCAGTGTCATTAAGACTAAATCTCGATCGTTAGGGCAAAGCGCAGTAATAAGGTTGAGTTAATGAGGCTATGTTAAACTGACGTGTGGGCCCGAGACGAATTAATGAGAGGCAATTAAATCCGGATTTTCACTGTGAGTCAATGACATGCGGGCCCCGTGCGTTAAGTGCACAATGTGCACCTATCCCGTGGACCATGCACAGTGCATATGGGTCCTTGGCCCATGCACTGTTCACGTGGACGAAGCCTATGAAAGTGGGTCCCATTTGTTAGTAAATAGATTTTATTTATAAAATTAAAGGAAAAAGAAAAGAAAATACTGTGCAAGTGGACCCCACCTATCAGTGAGAGAATTTCTCTCTTTATTTATTTCTGGATTTAATCCAAATTCAAACTTTGGAGATCCCGTTCTCGCTCGTTTTAGCTCCAAATTCAATGAAATTTGTTTCTAAAATTTTCTAAATTCAATATCTTTTTGTTGGCAATGGTTTTGTTCAATTTGGAGTTCATTTGATTTTTCTTTTGTCTTTATTTGCTTTGCTCATTTGTTTGTTCGTTTTCCGGTGCGATTGTCCGAGTGGAGTTTGAAGACCCAAAAGAGTCCCAATTCGAGCAAGCACAAGACTTCCAAGACCCACTTGCTTTTGAACCAGGCGAGACAACATTTGATCATATTGAACCTACATTTTTGCAAATATATAATTATTTAAATTATCAAATTACATGCTTAATTCCTTATGCAAGTGTATGTCAAATTTTAAGAACTTGATACTTTAATATTATTACACCATCCCTTGATATTTTAATCACATGATCCTTGTCACCCTAGATAATTAAATGGTAACTTTACAAGTTATAGGTCGTACTTAAGCACCATGCTAGTCTTGCTTAAGTACCAGGGCATTAATTGCCCTAATTATCATCTTTAAAATCCCAAAAATTGTTTTGGGCAGTCATTGGAGGGATATGGTTGGTATATTTGAGATAACCTAGTTTTATGCTTCTCAAAACCCTAACAACTTGCTGTTACCACATCTGGACGGGTGATAAGATGGTTGGTACGGATGTAGCATGAGAAATGATGTTATGTGGCATGCATCGCCCAGATGACTTTAAGGGACTTAATCCTGTGATGACATCCCAATGTAAAATAATACAACTATAAGTCTATAATGGTGTTGACCTGGCTAAATAATTTGTATCCACTAGTGCGAGTTGCGCCATTGGAGTGACCCACGAGTCGTGTTCTTTGGTTTTTACACGCAGTGGACACAGTCGTGTCGAAATAACACAATGAAGAGTAGTAGTAGCCGTCGGCCGTGTCGTGATGAACACATTTTAAATTAAATTGTGTGGTCCAAGAGGGGGTTTGGGTGTGGTGGACGTAACCACTCTCAGATGAAACCTTAACGGGTGTAACTTACACTCAGATCAAACTAACTCCAAATTAAAATATTTTGTTTTAGTTAGCTAGATTATGATTTAGACAAATTTTGGGATACATTGTAAAGGCCTTGTGACGGTCTCTTTGATTCACATGTCTAAGGAAACATGTGAAACATAACAAGTTGATTACTCTTGTGGGTAAAGTGTACTGTCTCTGCAGAGTATAAACTGCGGTGGTTGGGATTCGAGCAATGTGCCCACATTTAGATTTAAGGTTAGATTTTGCACATAATTTTGTTTTAGCTTTAATTTGGTTAAGGAAAAGCTTTAAAAATCCACAAAAATCCAATAAAATAATTAAACTTTATTTTCAATCGAAATTGAAATTTGGGCTGTTACATACATTGTAAAGGCCTTGTGATTTGCTCTTTGATTCACATGGGCGGGCATGAGAACTTACTCGAGTTAGTTTCTGTTGTAAAAACCTTTGTGGGTGGGATAAAAACTCGCCGGGTGGATGTAACCCAGATTTTGGATTTTTTTTTCTAGGTGGATGTAACACTAGTAATCAAAATTAAGCATATGGTGAATGGAACCATGTAACAAGTGGATGGAACCTGCACCACTATAAATATTGCAGAACTTCTCTCTTTAATAAAATATGATTTGGTTAAAATGTTAAGTCATAGGAGTTTCTAATTATGGTGATTGTATGGGTCGAGCTAGCCAAATCGCTTGTTTGCTCGTGTGGCCGAATGGATGACACTGTATTCTGTTTCCCTCAATTGATCATCCAATTAATTAATCTTCTCCTAATTACCGTGCTTTACGTGTAGGATCTACACACGTGGGGATAGAAGGGAAAGGTCACCTTCACTTCTCCGATCTGTCGTGCTGCCGCACTGTTGAACGTCTAGCAGGCAAGTACCTTGCGGCAACCAGTTTTCTAACATCTATCTAACGATGATTAAATATCTAAATATTAATTTATTTAATTAAAGACCGCACGTCCTTCGTGGTCATAACCCTAAGGCTAACGACCCCCGTGGTCGTAAGGATTCCAGAGGTTACATTATGGGTACCCTGGTCGGACAAGGCCCTGTACCTAATCCCGACTAGATGACTGCTCGTAGAAGCTATGAACTGGTACTTGGAGCCGCTCCAAGTATATTCCTTCCGTGTGGTGAATGGAACATATACCTTATTTGCTCCAAACCACACCACGTTTACAACCCTAAGTCACTGACAATATTCACTATATGATTATTATCTCCCACTGACATCAACTGCTGGTCAGTTGGTCTTTTACCAACTGCCACTATTTCTTCGACCAGATGCAACACTTTCAAAGGGCGTGTCGACGATTGAGTCACCGATCTTACGAAATAAAATAGAGAAAAATGGCATGGGATTTCTTGGGAGAGAATGAGACTATTCTTTATTGATATGAACTGGCTATTACAGGGGGTGCCTGCGATTAGGCAGTGGATTAAACCTAATTACACTGAGCATAATGCTTGCTATGTGTTACTGTATGGGGCTTGAAACATGAATCTAATGCTAATGCCTATGCTTCAATTCGATGCGACTTGATCTGATCCCCTTCTCTGTTCATGCTCCATCCTTAAATAACTTCTGAAGAGGTGGCAGTTACTCTTGGAGGGACGCCTGTTGTGAAACGTTGCGACTAGTCGGAGTGAGGCGACTGTTGATGAAGTATCAACTGTTCAGCGGTTAAGTGTCTGTGAGACACTCAACCGCACGATGGTTATTGTCAGTGTCTATGGTTTATATAACTTTTAGGCTCATGCTTTAGTGGGTTAATTGCGTGCAGCACCAATAATCTGAATATCTACTTTTGATCTTCCTGTTCTATATCAATTTTTGTTTCCATCTCTTAATGACTACATCTTATTAATCAAACTTTATACTTAATCATTATGTTGCAATCACCTTCCTTCCAGTGAATTGTCAATCACCCTTCTCTCTCTCTCTGACAGGTGGGGCCCTCGGGATTTCTATTTATTTTTGATTTATTTTCTAACCGCAAAAAAAAAAAATCAGTGAATGTCAGGAGGGTCCTAGTGTTTTATTTTCGTTTTCATTTATTTTTCTAAAGGAAAACATACATTGACAGATGGGGCCCATCTGTCAGTGACATGGTTCACAGAATAGTGTGTGGACCAAGGTCCATACGCACAGTGCCTGGTCTATGGGGAGGTCTACTGTGTACTTAAATGCACCGGACCCGTGTGTCAGTGACTTATAGCTAACACTGGTTTTAAATACTCCGCAATAACTGTTTCTTGGGCCCGCATGTCGGTGACCCAGCAGTAATTAAACCGACAGCTAATCATTGCTTTGCCGTAACCTGACCGGGATTTGGTTTTAATTACGCCGCTACAGTGTTTGTCCGTTTCCGACAAACAGAGACGCTCTCGGGAGCTTCTCGGCCGCGCTCATCGCCAGTGAGGTGGTGCACGGCGGTGGCTCAGGATACCCAAAATGGGTTCCCCTTGAGCTTGCACACCAGATGGTGCTGGCGGCGATGGCCGGGATGGGCCACGACGGCGACGCGACGCAGGTTGGCGGTGGGGGTGCTACGGCTACGATGGCTTCTACGGCCCGGTGACGCATTGAGCTAGGAAGCAAGCACACGAACTACTAGAGGTCACAGGGAGCTCACTGGGCCAGAGAGGGAGTACGAAGAAGGTTCGAGGATGGCCGGCAACGAAGACCGAGGTAGCGATGGGGAGGTTGGCGCGGGGAGCTCGTTGGGGACAAAGGTGGAGCTCGGGGTGGCTTGGGGAAGGTTCAAGATGTCCTCTGGGTGCTCCTGGCGCAGAGAATCGGCTCAGGGCGTGGCCAATCTCAAAGGGCGACGGTGGCGGCAAAAATGGTCGGAGTTGGGGTAGAACCAGGCTCGAGCGATTCCTTAGGAGGAAAAGAGAAATTAGATGGGGGGAAATATTTGTCGTGCTTCAGAACACATGCTGATGCGGTTGGTGAGGAAAGAGCTTCACTAGGGTGCCGGCGGCGTAGTGGCGGCGCGGTGGCCGAAATGGAGCTTGAGCTCACTTGGTAGTTTTCACTCGGTGAGAATTTGAGGGAAGTTCAGGAATGGTGAGGACGGGGTAGAGGGGCTTTGGCGGCCTTCTTATAGGCGATGGGGGCAGAGAAGTTGTGAGGAGGAGAGTGCCTGCGGGCACCAACTATGACGCGCTCGGATGTGCCGAGGTCAAGATGGGGAACATGGGTGCTGCCGGGCAGGGTATGGGCGAGCGGGCGATGCGGGCGAGGGTAAAGTTGGCGGGCGAGTGGATGACGCGCTGGCGTGGCCGTGTGGCCATAGCGTCTGGGCGAGCTGGCGCTGGTGTTGCACTGTGGAGGAAGAAGCCTGGCAGCGGGGCCCACTTGCCAACGAGAGGTGAGAGAGAGATAGGTTAGGGTTTTTGGATTTAACGGCTGATATTTTGCTGAATTTTTATACTGAGAAAACTAAGTCAAAAGTTTACAAAACTTTTTGTGAGGGCTCCTGACCAAGTTTAGTTGCTTAGGTAAATTTCTCAGGAATTAATCTTATCTGTGATTTTCTCTTAAATATTTTTATTTTGTTTTATCTAAATTTCTTTTAAGTGCATGTTTGTATGAATTTCATTATTTGCTTTTAAACAAAAGTTCAAAATTCAAACATGGTTAGATTTTCATATGTAAAATAATTTCCCAATGCATTTCTATTATTGTCGACGATTTCATCCCACGAACAGCAATCAAGTCCCAGGCAATAGCAGAGTCCATTGCCGAATGGACAAACCCTGAACCCACCCAAGGAGGTCAAACGCCCCAAGCTCAACCGCCCATTTTGCTATTCGTCCTCACGACTCCCTATTTCCTAGGACTTGACCAAGAGGATATCCAGTCGGTACGACCACTTTGTGGGTGTGAAAATAATGCCTTAGTTTCCTTGAAGCCATAAGGAGACCATAGAGCAGCTTTTGTACCTGCGGATACATTTCTTTTGGTCCATGTAAGACTTCGCTTTTGTAATATATTGGTCGTTGAACATGGTCTCGTTTTACGACCAGTACACCACTAACCGTTTGTGGCGTTGCAGCCACGTAAATTAGCAATGTCTCTCCCAATCTTGGAGAAACTAAGATTGGGGGACTCGTAAGGTACCGTTTTAGTTCTTCAAAGGCGCTGCTTGCCTCTTTAGTCTATTCGAAACTTCCATGTTTCCGGAGAAGCTTAAAGAAAGGTAATCCTTTTTCGCCTAACCGTGCTATGAAACGACTTAGTGCTGCCATACAACCGGTTAGTTTCTGAACTTCCTTGTTTGTGGTCGGAGCGCGCATCTGATCGATGGCGGCGATTTTCTGGTTTGCTTCGATGCCCCTAGCCGAAACTAGGAATCCGAGAAGCTTTCCCGACGAAACTCCGAACACGCATTTCTCTGGATTTAACTTAAGGTTATGACGTCTTAAGTTATTGAAAGTCTCCTGTAGATCTAGAATATGATCGCCGGCGTTGATGCTCTTTACGACTAGATCATCGACATAGGCTTCAAGATTCCGACCTATCTGTGGACTAAAGGTCTTTTGCATCAACCTTTGGAATGTTGTACCGGTATTTTTGAGACCAAATGACATCTTTACATAACAGTAAGTACCATATGGAGTGATGAAGAAAGTTTTCTCTTCATCTTCTTTACTCATATTAATCTGGTGGTACCCTGAGTAAGTATCTAAAAAACTTAATAACTCACACCCGGAAGTAGAGTCTACAAGTTGATCGATGCGAGGAAGGGGAAAGTCATCCTTCGGACAAGCTTTATTAAGATCTGTAAAGTCAATACACATTCGCTATTTCCCATTGGCTTTTCTAACCATTACAGGATTGGCGAGCCACTCTGGGTGGTCAATCTCATGAATGAACCCAGCTTTGAGAAGCTTGTCAATCTTCGACTGGATTGCTTCTTTCCGATCAGATGCGAAACGCCTTAGCTTCTGCTTGACCGGTTTTTTGTTAGGCTGCAAAGCTAGCCTATGCTCGATCACCTCCCTGGGAACTCCGGGCATATCGGACGCCTGCCAGGCGAATACGTCCTGGTTTGCCCGGAGGAAGGAGACGAGCGACTCTTCCTATTTAGGGTTGAGTCCTGCTCCGACAAGTATCTTGGCACCCTCTAGAGAAGCGCTTTCGTCGAGTTGTGCCTCCTTTATCTGGTCGGAAGGTTTTGGTGTCATCTTTGGTCTCAAGTGTTTGACCTGCATGTTAATGGTATTAGTTCCCCTGGTCGGGAGTTCATCGACCAGTTCTAAACATTTTCGGTTGCATGCGTAGACTATTTTCTGATCGCCTCAGACCGTGATTACACCCTTTGGTCCCGACATTTTCAAACTCTGATAACCGTAATGCGTGGCTATTAGGAATTTTGCTAAAGCTGGACGACCAAGGATTGCATTATATGCGGTTTCAAAATTTACCACATCAAATAAAATTTTTTCTGTCCAAAAGTTGTCGGGCTTTCCAAACGTAACCAATAGGGACAAGTGCCCTATTGGCTTAGTGGTAGATCCAGGAACTATGCCGTGGAAGGCATATTTCACAGGTTTTATCTTGGATTTGGGAATTTGTATGTCTTCCAAAGCACTTGCAAATAAAATATTTAGAGAACTACCCCCATCTATCAAGACCCGATTAACCCTGCAGTTATTAATAGTAGCCTCAACGACAATTGGAAACCTACCTGGTCGAGTCGAAGGAATAGGGCAATCTTCTTTTCTGAAGGAGATTATTGTCTCCTACCACCTTGAAGGTTTAACGGCGATGGAAGGTTCGGTAAGGTTGACTTATCGCTCCATGGCTTTCAGGTGACATCTGGACTCGTACGAAGAGGATCCACCGAAGATCACATCGACAATGTGCTGAGGTTCTTGGTACTCCATTTCTTCGTCACCATCTTTGTCCTTCTTGGAGCTTGTTTCCCCGAGCACTTGTATCGACGGGAGTGGACCTTTACACGTATAATATTCTTCCAGCTTCTTTTGCCAAGCACGACAATTGCGCAAGTCGTGTCCTGCTTGCTGGTGGAGAGGACACCACTTTTTATTTTTCCTCTAATCATTGGTAGGGCCTTTGGCTTTGCCATGACCAGAATAATCTTTTCTTCCCTTGGTAAACTTTACAAGAACAGCAAGAACCTCCTTATCGTTGGTTCTGCCATGCTTCTTTTTCTTGAGAGTCTTCTTTTGCTACTTTTCTGTCCTATCTAAGCCAGGTTGGGGAATTTTATCTTTTCGATCAATAGTCTCGTTCCACTCGACCGCTTCACTGGCCGTTGCGTACTTGTCAGCCATGTCGAAGAGCTCAATGGTTGTTCGTGGGGGATGTATAGCTAAATCCTCCGTAAACCTTCGATTTCTTAATCCCGCTTTGAAGGCTTGGATAACAGAAGATTCTGCAACCTCCGGTATTGAGTTACGAACCTGGCTAAATCTTTTGATGTACTATCTGAGAGTCTCGTTAGATTTTTTCCGTATTCTATGGAGATCGTCTTCCTTTCCAGGGCGATCATACGTACCCTGAAAATTTGCAATCAAAAGGTCGCAGAGTTGCTCCCAAGTATACACGGACCCGACCGGAAGTTTAAGCAACCACGATCGGGCTGATCCTTCTAATACCGTAGGAAGATAGTTTGTCATTACATTTTCATCACCACCAGCGGTTCTAATAGCGGTGGTATATATCTGGAGAAATTCCAAAGGATTTTGGGTCCCATTGAATTTATCCATATTGGCCGGTCGGAACCTATTTGGCCAACGCACAGCCTGGAGCCCTGCTGAGAAGGCTCGACAGCTTGTGATAGTTTCGTGACGCCTTCTTTGAAAAGGTGCCGGATTATAATCGGTTGGAGACCGATTTCTAGGACCAGATTGTCGGTGCTCCAGTGTCTCGATTCGGTCGTGGACGTTACTAGAACGCCTTCGACCGCTTGCCTGGTTTAGGTGATGTCGAAGATCACCAGGTTCAAGCGATTGCTCCTCTCGACAAAGTGAGGGTGAGGATTCCTAGAACAGTCTCCTCCCCTCATGACTTGTTGGTCGGAATCGTCGAGGTGGTCGTGGTGTCAACTGATCCTCAACACGACCATGTAGGCCCCTGCTTCGGGAAGAATGCTGGGACGAAGTCATGGTAAGACTTTGTGGGTGCCTTCGTCATAACCTTAAGTTGAATCCAGAGAAATGTATGTTCTTTGTTTAATTTTCTGTCTTTATTTCATTTCATATTTCAATAAAAGATGCATTTCTTTTTCTTTTAAACAATAAGTATGGTTGTTTATAATTATTATTCGTCGCATATGGTCATATGCCTTTATTGTTGCTGGTTGGTCGGAGAAGACACTCATTCTCTCCGATATTCCTTTCAAAAGGATCTCAAATACTCATGGGTGCTGACTTACATGTCACAGACCACACCGGTTTTAGTCGTGATAATTGCTTCAATGATACACACGCACAACCAAATACTCTTTTCTTAAAGAAACATACGAGTATAAGGAGTACCAGCTCGGACAATTTATATGGTTTTCGTTCTTTCTTGAATTTGAAGACTGTTATTTTATTTCAACATTCTGTTCTACTCAAGTTTGGCTACTGGTCGGGACACGGAAAGCCTCCTGGTCGAAGTATCTCCTCTCTGCACGTGGTCCTGCCCACTGGAAGGAGCTTCCTAGTGACGGTCCTTTTCCTACAATCCTCGCTGTCAGTTGGATTTGAGCATGAGCACGTTTCGCGAGATATTTTACAAATCTTCAATTCTTGAGAATTCGATACGACCAGATTCGGATAAATTATAAACCAAGGTACTTATCTATCCATTTCCTTTTTTGCATACATTCTTAATGCATATCTTCTTATCAGCAAATCCGGTCTTTGTTATATCTCCAGACTACAAGTGGTATTTCATAGTAATTCGATAATGGACAAGATCTAGACTAGTCGAAATCATCAGCTGGTTTCGACCACATGATTTCCTAGTATTCACTCGATCGCTGTCATACACATTATCAGCACTTCTACCATGGTCATTGTTATTACTCAATTTCTTGGTCTACTGCTTTCTTTTAGTAAGGTTCATTTACTAATATAAGCAGTCGGGGGTTAGGAGATATATGAATATTTAACAACATTGATAAGACAAAGCAGGATCTTCATTGATAAAAGGTAAGTTTCATTTTACATAGTCTAATATTACATCTATTTACTTGTTGGGACCACCAGATTGGTCGCTGCGTGATGGAGATCCGACTTCCATTTCTTCAGCAACTTTCTCTTCGAGAAGTCTTACTTCCTCGAGAAGTTTTTTTTGCTTCATTTTCAGAGCAGTCGAAGTCCTCTTCCACAGCTTTAAGATTAACAGATGGGTCGGAAGCCTTCAGTTTAGCTAAAGCGACACTAACTCCATTCACGATAGCTTCCTTCATTGTCTTAACATGGTTATCTCGAAAGAGTGTTATTACCTCGTTGAGATCTTCAAGTTGATGGCCGAGAAAATTGATTATCTCTGAAGGATCTCTTAGAATGGGCAGTTGCGTTCCCGACCCCAGGTCGAAGAGCATCTTGTTCAGAGCCTTGACTTTGTCTTCAAGACTCCGATCGAGTTCAGCCCCTTGGCCACGCTCAAACTTGAAGGGTTTTTTCCGCTCGTTCAAGTGCTTCAGTTTTTTCTGCACGAGTGGATAAAAAGAAGTTAACATACTCTTTACAATTGGAGTTATGGAATACTGGTTAAATCTACGACCAGTTACCTTTAATTTTCCTCTCACAAGAGTCGAAAACCTCCTTTTGCCTAGTCATCGCATGCTCGATCGACCGGTCTTTTGCTTGATTTTCTTCCCTGAGTTTTATAATTATGGTTTCTTTGGCCACAATCTCTTCTTTAATTTTCTCCAAATCTATCAAATATGATAGGAAGAGAAGTTTGAGTTATAAGAAGAAACAAGATGATAAAATTTAGGAAGTCAAACTAAAAGAGAAATGTTCTTACTTCTCAGATCGGAGTGTTTCTGCTCGAAAGATCTTATTCGTTGGGTTAGTCCTCCGACCACAGCATATTTCTCGACCATGTGCTATAAAAATAAAATCTCTTTCTTTGACAAGTTTTCAAAGAAACTTAAAAAGAAAGAGTTGTAAGGATGGTCGTAGAACACTTACCCGAATTGCCATGTCATTATATTCGGAAAAAATTGTATCTGGACCAATCTCAGCTTGATGGTCCGATATCTTTCCCCAGGCTTCATCAAGTTCCTTATCCTCGATAAATCGGGGAGAAAAAGGGAATTTGTTAACCTGAGAAGCATTTCCAGGAGGAGGTGGAACCTGTTGAAGATCTTTGGAGATGACTACCTCCGGAGAATGAGTAAGGATTACTAGAGGATCCTGAGCAGATGCTGAAACCTGCTCGAGGGCTTCTTTTACTACCTCATCCTCGCAGTTTTAGTTTTAGGAGTATCCTGATCAGGAACCTCCACGACCACCTCTTCCCCAGAAACCTTTTCCTGAGGAGTGCTCTGGTCGGACACGATTGGAACACCAGAAGATCTACAAAAAAAAGAGAATGTAAGGAAGATCCAAGGTATGTATATATACGACCTCTTCATTTAATATATATACCTGGTTGATTTTCTGAATTTACCCTTGTAACGCATCGAAGCAAAGTCCGTTGCGCTGACCTTCCTCTTCTTTTCAACCGATTTCACCGGTTCTAAACCGGTAGGGTTGACTAGATCTTGCACATCCACTGATCGGAAATCAGAAGCGATATCCGCGACCATTTGGTCGAGGTCCCTGATCGCCGGATCAGTAGATGTAGATTCGTCGACCTCCAAAACAGTAACCTCAGTAGGTACTGGTAGGTCTTCAGTTACCTTGCTGGAAGGTATGACAACCGCCTAATATATCATCAAAGATAATTAGGTGATGAACATCACTTATTTAAAATATTATTTATGCTCGGTCTCCTACCTTTGGAAGGTTGACATCCTGTATAATCGAAGAGGTGGTCGGATCATCAATCGGCTCACATATTTGAGTGACCTTATTGATCCTCAACCCAACCGACTACACATTAAAAAGGATTTATGGTATACTGATCAGAAATAATACTTACGATAACAAAAAACGGTTGATGTTCTTACCTTAAGTCTTTCAATCCTCTCTTCAGCGGAAACAACCGCTAAGATCCGGGGGAAACTAGCCTTGTCGCCAGGCTCTCCGACGCAGATCATTTTGATCTAGCTTCTAATCTCATCAGAAGATAGAGCTGTAAAGGTAAAATAAAAGATTTAAGGATACGGAAATAAACAACTAAGATAGGTAAACTGGTCGGAATCATTCATGGCTTACTGTATTTGGAATCTTTGGTCGTATCATCACGACCAATATACTAGAGTATCCGGTGTGCTCGGGCCTTCAAAGGACTAACCCGGAGCGTGAAAAAATTCTTCACTACGTGCCAAGATGTTAGACCCTTGACACTAAGAAGCTTGATTGCTTTAGCCCATCTCTTTATTTTCCCTCTTTTTCTGTAGAGGAGCGCCATCTCGGATTCTCGACCGCCTTCTTATCAGAATAATAAAGGCTGTCTTTCTTCGTGATGTTCATATAGAACTAGCTCTTCTTCCACGACGACCACAAGGATTTTGAGTACATAAATATGTACTCATCGGCTTTTCCGTCATGGAAGCGCAAGGTGCACTCTCCAGGCATTCCAATCGTCTTCCCAGACTTTGTCATCCTGTAGTAGTACCTGAATAGATCCAGATCTGCTAGAATCCCCAAGTAAGCTTCGCAGAGGTAAATAAAGATGCTGAGATTGGCGATAGCATTGGGAGCAAGATTCACCAATTCAACTCCATAATACTCCAAAACTTTGGGAAGGAAGGAGTGAATTGGTAGCCTAAATCCGCATTCAACATATGCAAGAAAAACAGAGATTTCTCCATCTTCACTACTCGGGGAATGTTCCCCAACCGCAGATCTCCAAGAAATCAGATCCTTGTTGGGAAGCATTCCGATCTTCTCCAAGCTCTCTAGCTTCTTCTCACTCAAGTCGGAAATCGACCAGTTGGTGATTTGGTCCGACATGGTCAGATTTCTTTCGGGTGGGGAAAAAAAAGGAGGTCGAAAGCAGTTTTTACTCGGTGGATGAAGAAGGAAAGCAGGAAGTGAGAAAACCCTAAGTCTACAAAGGGGTTTTTATAAGCTTCGGAATTTCTAACTGCAATAAGGAGTTACCCAAAAAAGTCCAACGGACACAAAAACTCTTCAATTCCCAAGGCAAAGTTCTCAACTTTAAAGTGAATACAAACCGCTTCAAATGCCCTTGCATTTAAATGAGCGTCAACCCGATACGACTTCATCGGAAGAAAAGTGTTCACACGACCTATTCATTTAAAGTTCGGGGGCTAGCTGACGAGGATTAAAACCTCTATATATTATTTTTAATATATAAAAGACCATACGTCTTCGTGGTCGTAACCCCTGAAGTACACGACCTCACTGGTCGTAGAGATTCCAGAGGTTACATAATGGGTACCCTGGTCGGACGAAGGCCTAAGCCTAGCTCCCGACCAGGAGAACTGCTCGTAAAAGGTATGAACTGATACTTGAAACTGATTCCAAGTATATTCTTTACCGTATGACGAATGGAGCACGTGCATATTCCATACCATACGACGTTTTTTATCCAGACACACTGACAAACAATCTCCATGCGGTTATATGTCTCATAGACATATAACCGTCGAACGGTTGATCCTTTATCAACCGTCACTTGACTCCGACCAGATGCAACGCTTCACATCAGACGTCTTCTCCGGAAGTAACTGCGACCTCTACGAGGGCTATTTAAAGATGGAACCTGGACGGATCGAGGGAGAGGAAGACAAGATAGAGCTATCAGACTAAAGCACAAGCAGTAGATTCGTGTAGTAGGTCTGAGATTGTAAGGGAACAAGCAGTGTTCTCAGAGCATACCCTGTAAAACCCAGTTCATATTAATAAAAGAGCAGTCCCATTATTTCCTTAGATTTCACACGTCACTTTCTCCTTTTCTTTTCGTAAGATCGACGTCTTGATCATCGACACACGTGTTCCTTTCATCATACGGTAGAGAATATACCTGGAATCAGTTCCAAGTATCAGTCCATACTTTTTACGAGCAGTTCTCCTGGTCGGGAGCTTGGCTTAGGCCTTCATTCGACCAGGGTACCCATTATGGAACCTCTGGAATTTCTACGACCAGTGAGGTCGTGCACCTTAGGGGTTACGACCATGAAGACGTATGGTCTGTTATATGTATTTCCAAAATGTGAATTTTGCGATGTTACAGGCTGCCTGGAACACCTACTAATAATTTACCCTTGCTATTGTTGAGTATACTTGCTGAGATTTTTTCCCCAATCTCACACTTGTTCTTTCTGTTCCAGGTAAAAAGTCAGTTGAGTATCTTCTATGTGAGCATTGGGGTCATGGGTGACACATGTTCTCCCCAGCACTATGGCGTTGCCGTTAATTATTTTATTTGTGATTTTTATTAGCTTTGGACCGGTCCAGTGTGTCAAACTATTTATTTCCATTTGCTTCCGCTGGTGACATTATTACCATTGAACTATTTATTGTTGAACAATTTAGAGATATTAAAGTTTTAAATTTCCTTGGATTTTATATCTTCTGTTATTATTTATTTCTTACGATGATGTTCCACGTAGTACTGCATTTTCAATATGTGGGATGATATATACATTTACGGTCTCCAAGATGCGACTTTGATCATTATTTTTGGTAACTTTATATTATTACATACTAACAAAATTATAATATTATAAAATTATTTTTAACGACAAATCTAATTACAGTTTTCATGAAGCCAGTGTAGATAGTTTTAAACTTGTCAAACTTTACAAAGTTTAACGACACAGATTCTAGGATATCACTTAAAAAAGAATGGGGGAGTATTCTTTTTAGACTAGATGGAGGGAAATGCCGCACCTGACCTGAATTCGTTGCAAAGCTAATGTTGCTTATTGTTTGGAGAGTGCGCTAACAAAGTCATATATCTTGAGGCTTAGCAACTGAAGAATCATGAGATCAAGCCCCAAGACTTCCACGACAAGCCTATCGAAATGTAGTTAGTGTGGGATGTACTAGCTTGAACTCTGTCCTTCAGCCAAACAAATATTTGGTTGCCTCAAGTTGGCTAATGTTGCCTTGTTTGATTTGCTAGCTAATTTTCCGTGCATATCATCAGCACATGCAGCAAGGAGATCCAGGCCGCACGTGAAACGAAAATCTACGATCAAAACATGCACAAGCAACTCGCAACTATAGTATATAACAAGGACACAAGGTGCGATGTGGTACATATATATTGGACCTGGACAATATAAATTATGTGCGGTTGTGTTTGGTACTTTGGTCGAGGAGGACCATTTCCACCTAAACTGTGATGCCACCCACGCCCCATGTCTGATCTGAGTCTGATCCATGCAGCAAACAGCGAAACTTCTGATTCCCGAGATCGCCGAGAAGATTTGCACCCCACCATCTCTCTCCCCCCTCCAAACATTACTAAATTCCCATCCAATCTCGTGGTCATGTACCCAAACTAATCCATCATGTCGACATTCTAGTTTATAAGTGCTTTGATTTGATTTGGCATTTATAATTCTTTTCCAGTTTTCCATGTTGTTTGATTGCATATTGTTGCAATTTTGTTCAGTTTCTATTGAAACAGGTCGATAGATGTGTGTGTATAGTCTGTACGTATATATAAGAGTACTTTTTTTTTCTGCCTGAGGTATGTTTGTACCTAGCAGCATCCGATGACTAAAATTTCAAGAGGAAAAATCACTTACAGTATCACACCATATTGTATGTCATATTGATTAGTCTTAGATGACTAGTTTTAGTTTGTTGTTCAAGTATATACTGGCAGTCCTCTAGATATGGTCAAGCGGCACTGTAGAGTAAATGAGGTTACAGCAAAAAGAAAAAAAAAAGTTGAACGCACACTGATATTTCCAAACCATCAATTCAACCTCGAATTGATGGCGCACTTTCCTTCCTCTTTCAAAGATTTGACACATCGTGAAGTGTCCAAGATTCGGTTTTACTGGTTAAGAAGAATGATTGAAGGGATCCAGCTATTAACAGACAATAGTTTTTAGGTGCCTAGCTTTCCATTTCTATGCAAGTGTTGAGTAAAATAGAGAATCTTATTGTAAATTACTTTGCCCAAGTTATCAAGGGGGCAGTTTGATGACAAAGATCCTCCGCGATTATCTCCGAACAAATCAAAATCAGGGAACACTTGATATAAATTCTTTTCTCCTTTTCTTTTAGTGATAGGGTTTGGGTCACATGGTGCTCATTATATAAACTAATGAATGGCTTTGCCACTATATAGATTAAATTAAAAATTCAAAGAAAAAAATGAGGCAACCTGCTGCAGCCTCCTTTTAATAAAAGGGATATCGGGCGTGTAAGGAGATCTCTCCCTTTCACTTTAAGAGGCCTCTTTGCATCATCCAACCTCTCCTCTCTCTTGCTTGCTCCCATTTCTCGGTCTTCTTCTAGGTCTGGTCTTTCGGTAGCTGGCGATCCATGAGTGCAAACAACTTTGGAGACACAGCATGGAATGGGGCAGGGGAAGGTCGTCTGGCTCCAGGAAGGGCAAGATAGCCGGCAACAGCAGCTCCGACAAGCCAAGGCAGCCGCAGCGAGGTCTTGGTGTAGCGCAATTGGAGAAGATCAGGATACAAAGTGAAATGGCCGAGTACTTGCATCACCCTCTTGCCCAGCCACCTCCGATCCACGGAACTGGTAGCCTCAACTTGGTAATTGCACGTTCATGCATATCCGATCTTTAATTTTGTGATTTTTGATTTCTCATGTGAACTCATATTTAGGTGAAAGATTTCTGATTTGATGTGGTTTTGTAATTGATTGACCCAACAGGAAGATGCACGGTCGTCCAACTCGCTGCCATCATCTCCATCCTCCTCCTTCCATGCTAACATCAACGTTTCATCGCCCTACCCAATCCATCCAAATCTTGTGGTATATGTAATTTCTTGAATAATTGTTCAATAAGTGTATGGAGTACTAGTACCAGTAGAGATTGTTTTAAATTTACCAAAACATCATCAAATTGTTGTTATTTTCTTGGTATCTATGTTAATTTAGACCTCAGTAAGGTTAATAGCAAGGAAATATGCATTTTCGTTTTGACAATTCAGGTTTATTAAATATAGTTCAATAGCAAGGAATGAGTAGATAAGAAAAGTTAGACAAAAAATTGATCTTATTGCTTTTGTTTCCAGTGCTTTTATGCCGAAACTTTTCTAGTACTACATCAAGAATGCACATCATAGATTATTTTAATTTGGTCTATGAAGCCACAAAGAAGAACTAGAGTATCATTGCACAGCTAACGAAATTTTATTCTCCCATGCACGTGATGGCCTTATTAGCCTCCATATCTTATATATGGCCGGTACGACCTAACTTATGCATTGCAACGTAGATGGCATATGGAGGAAGAGACATCAGATACGGCGAATTCCAATCGACCCCCATCATCAGGTTGTATATATATACACACATGCATGGATTATTTGTGCATATATACCTGCATAATTAACTTGTGGTCAAAGTCGATCTGAGCAGCAATATTGCAGCAGTAACATGCGTGTGCACGTTCGAATAATTAACCCGCAGGTCGCCGCCTAATTACCATGGAGCTATCCATGGAGCAGCGCATTACCCAGCTCATCCGAGCAGCGATGCCACATTGCCTCTCTTCGAACCTGACGTACGTACACACACATCTGAAGTGCATGCATGTTTACAATTTCAGTGTGTTGATATTTAATCCATTTCTATGACATTAACTGTAGGAATCCATTTGCTTGAAGAGACATCACGACCTAAACCAATCAGCAGACTCGTCGACGAGTATGAACTCAGATGATCCACAAGAGGTGGACCTTGAGCTCAAGCTATGATCCTAAACATGTCCTATATATACCCCCTCTCAGTTAAGCTCCCAGCTGATTTATTGATGCCACAAGAACTAAGGGGCTTGCAGTCTTGTGTGTAATGCATGCATGGATCACGAGTAAAGGAAATGATACGACGCGCCTGCGTATTTCTTTAAGAAGCTTGTGGTGTGTAACCGAGTTGCAAAAGAATTTGGTGATGCTGGCTAGCTAGTTAATTTGTACAACTAGTCATCAACCTGTGCAAAACTGAATTTGGTGATGCTGGCTAGCTAGTTAATTTGTACAACTAGTCATCAACCGGTGCACCTGCACTGTTAGCAATTTAAAAAAATGCACTCTTCATTTTTATTTCTAAAGTACATTAGATATTTTGTAGAAATATTTTTTTAACATTCCGGAATATAAAATTTCAAGCTACATGAATCAGAACCGAAAGAGAAGTTGAAAGCTATATTTTTTTTTGACATTTTCTCTCACAGAACTATTGTAGGATCGAGCTTCTAATAGAGCCGCCGGTTAATATAGATCTAGATAAAAAAATGGATTGTTTTTATCTCCATGTGAGCAACTATATAGCCGGAGAAGTTATGACAGAGAAGAAAAAAAAGGAAATATATTCATTAAAAAAGGAAAACATTTTCATGTATATCCATGTACGGAAGCAATTTGGCTCCATGTCTCCTATTCGGACACATGCATGCAACATTTATTTTGCTTTGAATGTTTCGAAGTTAACTGCTTTTTACAATTTGATCGTGGAACAATAGAATATATAGCTGTATGAGACTCATATATAGGTAGAACAGAGCCTTACGCCACAAGATGCATGGATGGGATTTTTTTCAATCAATGTGAGAATTTCTAGCTATTTTTTCTCATATTAATATGAGAATGTCTAGTTTTTTTTTTTTTTACCTAGGATTAACGTGGGAGTTCCTCGATGAGCCTCTAATTAGTATAGATATATTTTCCACCTAAGATTAACGTGGAAACTCCCAGAGGAGCCTCAAATTAGTATAAAGATATAGCATGATAATACATATTTTAAATAATATTTTTTGACTAAAAATTATATTGGGAAAAGGAGATAGAAACGTGTGTGTGTGTGTGACAGATGGGTTCCAATGTATTATTTTCCTAGTGTAGTACAGCATAGAGAACCAAGTTAAGAAGTCACATCCAGACTCTAGAGTTGTAATAGGATCAGGCTTTTGTGCATGCCTGTGATTTTTTTAGTTTCCATGTCGAACACGTTTTTTAATACATATAAATCTCTACTGTAGATGAACTCGGTAAGAAAGATTGAACTATCCTGATTTTTTGTTTTTTACGATTAATGTGGGAATTTCTAGTTTTTTCTTTATTTCTCCGATTAATATGGTAATTTCTAGTTTTTATCTCTTAGGATTAATGTGAGGGTTTCTAGGAGAACCTTCGATGAGTATAGGTATAGATAGATTGTATAAACAGGGATCATAAAATTAATTCTTCTCGATCACGGAGCCGGACCGATCGATGTTGCAATGCAAGTATATATGGCTATAACATTCATCATTGCTGAGTTCAGAAAAGAATGTTGCGATCGAGTGTATGTATATGTGGCCATGCATGCACTGCCATTTCAGAATTTGTCTGATGCAGAATCTAGGTAGCTAGAGCAACAGTATATATAGAGAGGGCCCCATTGCTATTTGCACCTAGTGTTGCATAATGATGAGAAGACCTTCTTTCTCTTGTGCTTAATTTGGTGTAAGTATGTCGGTGCACCATGAATACATGTTTTGGTGTCATGTCAGGCATTGTCATTTGGATACAAACACACATATAGATATCTTCGTGCAGCAGGCTGTATACATAAACTTACGTGTGCATCTCATTTGTTGGTGATAATGCATGCATATGTTCTGTCAACTATATATATGGGTTTGCCTGCAGCTAGCTTGCATGATATGGTGAGGATATCTTCATGTGCTCCGAAGACTATGGATGTACGTACGTATCTTATCTTCTGGTAAGTCCCATATACTCATGCATATACAGAACATCATTCAATCATGGAAGAATGTCTAGATATTGTATCAGAACAATGACATTTGTCGTGTTTCTGAGAGATCCAAACATGAGTTTCTTATGACATTTGGAACGCTTTAGATCAACTAATGCAACAGTGGTTCCTTTCATATATTTTAGAGGGAAAGATCGGGATGAAGAGTTCATCTCTATACCCTCGGCCGGTATAATTATGTCTGATGCACTCAAGTTTCCCATGCATGCATGGTTTTCATTTTAGTACTGCATACATCTAGCACTGATCATGTATGAAAGTAAATCTAACATACCTGCCGTCAATCCTATATCCTACATATAATCGTAGCATGAATGCAATTAATCCTACCGAAGAGAGTCATAATCACTTGTTGCCGTTCAATAAAAAAAAAGTACTTTAAGTTTTTACAGATGCTAGCTAAGATAGTTTTAATAGAAATTGTAAGAAGTTTTTATAGTGCATGCTAGCGCGTGTTGTGTGTAATCTGTAGTGTACACACGTACCTGGTCGTGACTCTGAAGAGACCGCCTACAACCTAGGAAAATAACTCGATAACCATATACAGTTAGGATAGACAGAGAGGTTGTACACGGTTTATCATACAAGCATAGATAGATTGATAAACTAACATGACCTTTTTTTTTTGCGGATCGGTCAATTATAGTGTTGTAATTTAGAGATTGCAAGATGTCAATCACTCAATGCATCAGTGTATATATATATATATATATATATATATATATATATATATATATATATATATATATATATATATATATATATATATATATATAACCTAAATGAACTTGACATACTCCTTTATCATTTTGGGTATACTCATATACCAATTATAAGATACTCCAATGTGAATCACACGGAAAAATTGCAAAAGAGTCTATAGTTTTTAGCATATTTTGTAAATACCTTCATATTCGCACATAAAAAGGAGTATGTCTAAAAATTGTATATACCACCTCTGAAAATGTGTAAATACCACCTATATGGTCTTATATACTCGTATACTACACATACATACTCTCGGTTGCGCAAGATACTCCCTACATTGTGAGATGTGTAAGATACAGAATAGGGAGTAACTACTCCCGGGAGTAGGAAAAAGACTTCCTATATATATATATATATATATATATATATATATATATATATATATATATATATATATATATTAGTATCATCAAATTTTGTTCCTCTGGTGAACAAATAATTATAGCGACATAGTGAGTAATAACCATTGACAAAACACCAATGCCCTTTCTGAAGCTACAAATAAATCATGGTCCTTCTGATCTAATACACTAATTAATATGATGCAGATCGCGCGATATCATGCATCAAGATATAGTCCTTCATGCCTGCCCTTTCTTGTACATGATTGGCAGCTAGCTGACGACGAAAAGGCAATAGAATACTATTGTTTATCTGTATGCAGGTAGAAAATCCAACACACACGATGGCACATTGACACGAAGCCCCGCTCTCTGCGCTGGCTGTGCATGTAAACCTGCGGATCGATCGATCAGCTAGCTTAATTTGCGATCTTCAATTCGCGAATCACGAATTAATGGTGGTTTTCAACTAGCTAATGATACGCGCGATCTTCTAGTAATCGCATGCATGTGTCGCGCTGCTTATTATATTTGAGATTTGCAAGCGAAAAAGGGTCGCATGCCGCAACGGCCAAAAGAGACCTTTAATTCTGAGTTCTAACACCAACATGCATATGTT
This sequence comes from Ampelocalamus luodianensis, assembly GCA_036346255.1. Classification (NCBI taxonomy): domain Eukaryota; kingdom Viridiplantae; phylum Streptophyta; class Magnoliopsida; order Poales; family Poaceae; genus Ampelocalamus; species Ampelocalamus luodianensis. The sequence goes on from CM070626.1 coordinate 2,848,700, forward strand.
TATACGTCCTTTTATTTGCAAGGGCCCCGGCCTCCAACCACCATGCATGCATGCGATGCCATGATGCTAATATGACATGCATGCCACACATTCGCCCAAGCGGCGTTTCACAACCGAAAATACACTGTTCATCGAAAATTCAAAACATCGTTTCCAAATCGAAAAATAAGCGATAAATTCTTTTCTTGCTCATTTTCACCAAAAACAGTGAAACTCCTTAATGTTCAGGTTATTTGCTGATCGTTAACCAAAAATAATAAATCCTATTACTATCCATCGACTCATTTTGGGCATGAATAATAAAATAGTACTATTCATCAATCGAGCCCTTTTCATGAAACCTAATTTGACATTACATGTCAAATTTGATGTCTCGAACCAGAAAACCACTTTCGCTATCTATTCTTTCAAATCGGTCCAAACACTAGTCACTGCACAATAAACCTAATTACTGCATTCATTACAGAAAATGAATTGTGCTATTCATTTCTATCCAAAACAGTAAACCATATCTCATTCACTTTAAACCGAAACACTGATTCTAGTCATTATTCAACGATCCATTGTCGTATATGAATAGTAAAAACAAGTACTATTCATTATCCGACACCTTTTCGCATAAAACCTAATTTGACATTATATGTCAAATTTGACTGTTCGAGCCAGTGAGCCCAAATCTCACTCTGTTCAACCATATGAAACTCGGATAAATACATGTCATCACGCACCACCTTTCTTTGTGATTATTTATCCATTTACAATATTTTTGTTGTACTTGGATCCGAATCTCAATTCAGTACAAACCACCCAAACACCAAATAATCTCCACTACTCCAACCTACCTTTCTCTGTGTTTCTTTTCTGATTTTATTTACTTGCATGTTGTTCCCAGCTCATTCCTTGTCGAGCCGGACTTTATTTGAATTTGTTTCATTGTATTGTTGCGTTAGGTCACGACTAGCGACCAAGCTCAGAAGGCGGGACAAGACCGGGGTTTAGAAGACTTTGTGCAAGCGGTGCAAGTCGCATCCTTTGATCATTTTGAACCTACATTTCATACATGTATTTATTACTTTCATTACTGTATTTGTGCCAATTACTTTAAAGTATTGAAATAATATTTTAGAATACCATGACAATTAGTTAAATCCTAAATACCCCACAAACAAACCCACCCAATTTTTGTAGGCCATATTCACCTTGACAAGTTTAGTCCATAAAATAATATCCATACAAGGTAGCTTTATCACCAAAATGTGTTCATCAATCAAAAACAAGGTTGGCTTTAGGCCAATGGTTTGAGTGGAGAGTTGAGGATTGTCCAGGAGGTTGGACAATCCAATATACTCAGGTGAAAGTGGTCTAAAGTGAGGCTGGAGGATGGACACCACGTCTTGGTGTTGGTCCATCGCTTCAACTGTTAGCAGTAAGGACAAGAACCTTGTGCCAAAGTAACCGACATAGAAACCGCTCAACCACAAGCGTGGTCATTACTCCCCCCAGTACTGCTGCTCTCCCGATTGAATACCTCGACATCTAGGCGGGACGGGAGTGGCGGAAGGGACACTGGCTGGTCACCACAACAGCAAGTTGCACCTGCCTCTGGCCACTTGGTCCTAGACGGCCAAGTTCCTCCGGTGTAGTACTTGTGGTGCCATCGATCTCTACATGTATTGACAATTCTGTGGGTACTTATTTTGCATCTTCAGCTAGAGGCAAGCTGCTGCCGTCTGCCATGAAGGGAAGCTTAAGTTGTTATGCTTGTACGGTGGTTTACATATATAACTAGTTAAAGAGTACCGCGTGGTTCTTTTGTTACGCAATACTAGCCGAGTGCTCGTGCGTTACAACGGATCTCAAATAAATATATGTAAGTTCTAAATTGAAAAAAACCAATATACACAAGGTAATTTGTGTACATAATTCGTATCCTATAAACAAACCACATAGAGTCTTTTAACAAACTACATGTGTAGATGATCTAATTATTCACAGAGTATCTTTATAGTAATATATGTATATATGCATATATCTATCAATAAAAGATTTCACAAAACTCAAGAGGTAGGAAGGTAGATGATAGACTTACCACCACTACTACCGAGTGTTTTTTTTTATAATAGTAAAGATAATCTACATTTGTAAGTGGAAATGAACAACTCGGTCAATTTTACCGATCGATGTCCTACGATTAAGCATGGGTGATATCGATCGGCAATCTAATAGTGCTATCTTGCGACAGCGTGTTATATTTACTTGGGTAATTAATAATTAAGGAGAAAGTGGATCAAGAGATCGCGTACTCATTATTTGACAGTTTGAAGCAACCAGTTGAATTGGCCGGCCTGCAGAGCTAGCAATATCAATTTGCATGAAATCCTTCAATTCTTTTTTGAATCATATTATGCATGAATAATTTTCAGAGCCATAGTAGAATTGATGGATATATATAGAGTAGTTTTTTGCTTGTTGATCATCGATCCCGATAGCCGCGGGCCGAGCAGCTAGTTGGCGTGGCACGGGGCATAAAGGGCTGCTTGATTCGAGACCTAGAGCGATTTGTTGGCCGGGAGATTCCTTAGGAGGAGCCTGTGGCTGTTTAGTTCGCTTTCTGGTCTGCTCCTAGGTCCAGGCGTTCGTTTTTGTGGGCCTAGCTCTGAGTCCAGCGATACAACGTCCTTTGTTCCATCCAACGTCTAGTCTTTCATCTACTAGTTTTAGGCATATGCTTCTAACCAAATAACACATACTTAGACTCGTCTGATAAGATAAAAATCATCAAATTTTTAGGTTATCTCCGTGCAGCACTTTTTATTATGGTATATTGTCCAGGCCTCTAACCAAACCAGCCCAAAATCTCGGACCGGCCGACCGGCACCCCACCCTCCGCACGCCTGGCCCGTGAAAAACATGCGCGGCCTGTCGCGCGCGCGGGCACCAACCCCCGGTAATCCAGGCCCAGCGGCGCCCCTAAAGCGTATTGCATAGCATGCATGAGCCTGTCGCTCTCGCGCTTGTGCCGCGCTTCCGCAGTGGGGCCGAAGCACGCGGGCCGCGCGTCGCGCGCCTCTGGCACGTTCGTGATGCCTTCGTCGCTTGCGCTGCCTCGCGCGCGCCCGTGCCGAACGCGCGCTGGCGCTGGTGCTGCGGACCAGCTGCCCACACGCCGTGCCGGTGCCGAGGAAACTCCGGCTGCGTCGCCGTCGGCCTTCCGATCGATGTCGTGCAGGTGTCTTCTTTTAGGTTAGGTTCGTGTGCGCATGCATTTGGCACTCGTGTGTAGATAGATGTCTTAGTTGAAGAGATAAACACAACCGATTCATATTGATTATGTTTGTTTTGGTACATAAATTTCTGGTTCATGTCTACCAATGTCCGATCGTGTAGCTTAATTATACCGTAATGATAAATCAGGAGGGCAGCAGGGAGGTTGCATCGTTTTCTCTGAACGTTTTTTTTTTGCGATTTTCTCTGATTTATGAGCACGTACGTTGCAACTTAGTACATAATCTGCAGTAGCGGGTATTACTAGCTCAAGTGTTCATCCATATATACGACTGAGTCCCTCAGGCGTCTCATGGATTGTGTATGTGTGTATATATATACACACACATGACATTTGCTTTAGGTTGTACAGTTGTTTTTTTGTACTGAAAGTATGAAGTTCTGCATAGTAAAAAAAATATACGCTGCTTAGTTCAGTTTTTTTGAACCCTCGTATTTTAGTTCACTTCTTGTTTTTTTGTTCATCTAGCTCGAACCGTACGTGGTACTGTAATTGCATGGTTTGTAAGTTTATCCTCCAATTGGATTGAATGAATTTTTATCAAATTCTATTAAAGACAGAAACACAAAATCGGTAGTAAGTGCAAACTAAGATACACGAGAGCTTGAAAAATTATGCGATATATTTTAGGTTGTTTCAAATGTTCAAGTCCGTTAAACTAGATATTCGCAAATTAACCATCACTCAAGTGGTAGCTAAAGTGTCATCACATACACCAACATTCAGTACCAGAATCCTATTATTTCCCGAGTGCCCGAAACACTCGGGAAAGTCCCAAAAACACTCGGGAAACTAAGTCCCAAAGGTCAGCTGTCGGGAAAATACACTCGGGATAGTTTCGTCAGGAAAAAACTGGTTTACCGAGTGTTCCCAAGATTTACACTCGGGAAAAATAACTTTCCCAAGTGTTAAGACTTACACTCGGGAAACATACAACACTCGGGAGAATAGTTCGCACAAAGGGTTCACCACCGTAACGGAATACTTTCCCGAGTGTATATCAACCAAGGACACTTATTCTAATTACTATGTAACAACCCAAAATTTAAATTCCCCGTTATTTATGTTTAAGATGGTAAGTTATGCATTTCTAAGATTTTCTCTGCATTTTTGGCTATTTATTAAAAAACTTTCTCTAATAGAACTGCAACAAATGATTTTTGAAAAAAATAAAGGATCGTAAAATACTCAAAATAATTTTTCTAAATATTATGTGGCATCAGGGGAAACTCCAAAACTTTTCATAATTTTTGGAGTTGGTTTGCTAGTTTTAAAAATTGAAATTTGTTTTATGAATAAAAATTAATTAGGAAAGGAATAAAATTTTGATTATCCTTCTTGGGCCATAACAGTAGCCTCAGGCCAGCCCATTGTCGCTTTTGGCCCATTTCTGGCCCGTGCACCATCCCCGGCCGAAGCCGCCTCCATCCTCTCCTCTTTTCTGTTTTCTCTGTGTGAAAACGTATTTCACCGAGTGCTCCTTCTCTCCATATAGTCTCATCGCAACCGCTAACGCTTCGGCCCAGGACCCATACATCAGGACACTTTGTCCACCTCTTGTCCTTTCCTTTGACAACATTGTCGTGTGCATGCCAGCGCGGAGAGGCGCTCTGCTTATTCATCGTCGCCCGGTGAACCCGGTAGTCACCACCTGTAACATCCCAAAATTTGGTCTGTTTTAAAGTTTTAAAAGAAAAAGAACCATTTGAATTTTTCTGGTAAAGTTAAAAAAGCTTAATATGAATTTTTAGACTTCAAAAATAATTTAATATGATTAATGCCAACATAAATTATTATCAAAATTATTTTATTTGGGTTCTATGTGCTTGGATGTATTTTCTAGAATTTTCTAGAATTTTTCTAAGTGCATTTGCTATTTTCTATTTGCCATTTGCTTTTTCTGCTATTTTTCTAAAAAGAAAAAGTAATATAAATCTCAGAAAATCGTTTCGGGCTCAATCTCTTAGCCCTGACCCATCTCCTTCTCCCTCCGGCCCAGCCCGCTTGGCCTCTTTCTTGTGTGACCAGTAGCCTCTTTTGCCTTTGCGTCTCACTGACCGTGGGCCCGCCGCTAGTGCCACCTCACCTCGTCTTCAACCTGGACTCCTGCCGTGTCCGTGTTCATCCCGAAGCCGCGCCATGCCCACCTTGGACTCTCCTCCCCTCCGGTGCTATTTAAAGAGCCGCACTTGCGTCAAAACGTGCGCATCATCCATCTCCTCCAAAACCCTAAACCCTCCCCATCAATTTTGACCTCGTTGCATCGAATTTCGCCGAAGCACAGAGACGCCGCCGCAAGCTTCTTCCTCGGGGATCTTCGCTGTCGGACCTCCTCAGCCTGCGCCGTCGCCGCCGTTGGTTTCGCATCGACGCAAGCTTCACGGTGCTCTCATCATCTCCTCTCAAAGACCACCGCTTCTCCGTTTTCGGTTTCGTCCGACAACCGACCGCCGCCGCCCTTGACCGATCTACTCTCTCAGGTGAGCCCTTGCCTGTTCTTCCGCGTCATCGTGTGCCCAACCTTATTCTAATCTAATCTCCACCTTCGTTTTGTTCTCTTCGCCACCACATCGTCGCCGCCGGCCGCTTTCTTCAACTCCGGTCACCACTGTCGCGCCGTCGCCCTGGTCCTCCTCCGGTCATCTTGAGATGCTCTCAATGATCCTCGTCACCTTACCGCTCCGGTGCTTGCCTTCGTTTGCTTCAGGCGCCACTCCTTCTCTGTTGTCGTCGTGGCCGTGAGGCTCGCCGCCGCCGTCGTCTCGTCGCCGGAGTTGCCGAGTCATAGCCACCCAGGGCTTCACATCGTCGTTGGGTTCCCGTTTTGCCACTTTCCGGCCGCTCTCTCTCTGTGGTTTGCCGTCGACCTCACCCCCATTGTCGCCGGCCATGGCTGTCCCTGCTCCCTCTTCGTTTTCTCTCCTTGCTGATGTGGCAAGCCACTTCATCATCCACATCTGCGCCACATCATCCTTTTGATCCATGTGGCATCCAGTCAGTAGCCAAGTCATCGCCATGTGGCACATCCAAAGCTCCACCCGAGATCAAAGCCCAAGAACCTAGTCCACGGTGCACCCTTTCACTGACCAGTGGGGCCCACCTGTCAGATCTATGTTTGTTCCGACCGAAATCTGTCGCTGACGTCATGCTGGCGTCATAAGTCGATTTTCCAGTAGAAAAGTAAATCTCGAAATTCCAGAAATTCAAATTTAGGATATTTCTTTAGGGTTTCAATCTTCCAAAGCTCATATCTTTTGCATCCGATCTCTGATTGAGTCCATTCAAATTCCTAAATTTATCTAAATTCGAGATCTATTTATCTGAGATTTTTATTTAATTTTTGGAGTTAGTTTTCTCTCTGTTATTTATTTATTTGGTTTATTTGCTTGTTTTGCGAGTAGACGTCGATACTTCGGGAAGCTTTGAGCAAGGAGTAGCATACCAAGATCAGGATCAATCACTGGATTTATTCCAAGGCAAGTTGTGGTCCTTTGATCATATTGAACTTATGATTTCAAAAGTATATTGTTTTATACAATTGCATGCTATCTTTATATAAATTGCTTTGGGATTAGTTATTACCTGTTGTCTTTATGCCTCCATTGAATAATTGAATACCATGAATCCTTTGTCACCTTAGCATGGGTAATTTTAGTTGGACATATTCGTATTGCCAACATGGGTATCGTACATATGCTTAGTCTTGCTTAGTTACGATGTGTTTGTCATCACATGTGTCTTAATAAATAAATTTTGACCTAATGATTTATGGAATCGTGGTGGTGAGTCATTCTTGTTAAAAATTGTGTACCATGATGGGGTTAGTCATGGGTGTTGGTTAAACAAAATGGTTTTCGCTTGGGCGAGTGGTTGGTGGATAGTGGGAATGTGGATTGAACATGTTGTGGGTTTGTGGTAGTCTCGCCTGAGTAACTTGTCAAGGACTTAATCTTGTGCGCCATTGAACTGGGCCTTAACCGTACAACCACATGTCTGGTATGGGACGGACCTGGCTGATTAATTAGCAATATCTTAATTTCGGTTCTGTCATGTGAAGTGTGAGTCGTGCAAAACGTATTCTCACGGTGGCGCAAGAGGGGCCCTGTCCGGTCGGAAAGACATTCAGTGTTGAAACCTTAGCGGGCGTAATCGGGTTAAGAAGGATCTTTGTAAAAGCCTTGTGATGATCACTTAGTCGCACGCCTACGGAAGCGTGAAATGCCCGACATTATAAGTTGATCAATCTCTTGTGGGTCAAGCCGCACAACCTCTGCAGAGTGTAAAACTATTCGAATAGCCGTGTCGCGGTTATGGGCGTGCTCGGGATTTCACACGGAGATAGAGTTTCTTCAAAAATGTGTCGAGTGTGGATGGGAAGTTCACTTGATGAATATAATGTTCGTTTGGTGAATAGGTCATTCACTTGGTGGTTTGTGTCGATTGGTGAATGGGGAATTCACTTATCTTTGGTTTGGTTGGGAGTGAATGAGGTAGTTCACTGGTTGTTTCAAAGAAACTGTTTATTTACTTATTATTGTTTTTAATTACGCATTTCAATCTATTTATTGTATTTATCGTAAATGCTATTTTATGCAAAAGAGCCATACATTTAATCTTTGTTCAAGCCCTGCATGAATATTATTTGCATACATTTCCCCACGGCTTGCTGAGTACATTCAAAGTACTCATGGCTTTTGCCCTGTATTGCTTAGTTGAAGAATATCAAGCTGCTCAAGAGTTCTTCGCCCAGGAGGACCATGAAGGTTTTGCGGATTAGGATGCGTTTCTCCACTCGATTGCCTGTGGGCATGTTGATTGGCCATTTCAAGAGTTTCGTTCCGCTGCAAGAGTTTATTTGTTTCTTTAGCCCTGCGTGGCAAGTTGAGTAAACGTTGACCATAAGGTCCAGTTATTATTATTATTTGTTACTTTGAGATCTTTTTAGTTAAATTGAATAAATGGATGGTATTTCATCACTGTTTTCATGTGTGAGCTAGCTACTGATCTGGAACTAGTTCATAATACACAGAGGGTTCCTGAGATGCATTTTCGGGTCCCCACACCACCTCAGCTCACCACCGCCCACCACCGCCAATCCATGCCCGAGTAAGCGTCGTGCCGTGCCGCGTCACCATCGCCGTTTTGACCGTTTGACCAGAGGAGATGCCCATGCCTCGCTGTCCTGTCCCGTCTCAACAGTCCGCATCACTCGCTTTTGTCTCCTTCCGCTAGTCACGCATGGACGGGAGAGAAGGAGAGACGCGTCATTTTGCCATTCTATCTCGCCGTGCTTGCGAGAAATGACTTTCTCCCTATCTTCTCCTTCATGTTTAAGCCGAGCTCGCCATTTCCATCATCCCCTCCAAGAAGCAAAAGTTCTTGCCCTTTGGTTCGCAGGGAACAACACTGTCTTCCTCAGCCCCGGTAAGCATGCCACCACGCCGTTTCCTCTCTGCTGGAGCCATGGGACGCTAGGTCGACTTCATGTTCTTTGACTTTGGCGAGCGCATTCGTCACCACCACTGTGTTCCCGTCGCTTGGTGATTTGCCGAGAACGTGCCGCACTCTTCGTCCCTGGCCACCACCGCCATTTTCTTGATTCCCGCCAACCCACCTCTCCCCCACCGTAGCCCATTGCCATCGTGAAGCCATCACCACTACCCCTGTTCACCATCGCTGCATCACCTCCATCCATCTCCATCACCGCTAACCACCGTGGTGAACCTCTGGTAGTCCCCTAGTGCTAATGCACTAGTCATATTTTGAACTTAGTGTCGTTTGCCTAGACTTCACCATAGACGCCCATGGCACCGCCATAGCTGCATGTCGTTGCACGACTTCGGTGACGTTTGGTCCCCGTGCCAAGCCCGTTAGCTCTGTGTTAGTCTCCTGAACCCAGCGCGCCTACCCCCTGGGCAAGAAATAGCTTCTTTCGTCGAATCTGTCGCAACCCGATCTGTCGCGCCGCTTGCCAATGGCACCGCCAGCGCTCTAGTGGTCACCAATCATCGTCGTCACCATCTTTAGCTTCGCGGTAGCCCCGCCGTTCCATTTTGCCTATTCCCGAGCACGTGCCATCGCTTCATCATCGCCGGCGAGCTTGGCAACGAGCTCGGCGATGCCCACTGTCGCCTCCCCTATTTCCCTCTCTCTACAAGTGGACCCACTGGATGGATTAAGTTTGTGCTAATGATGACAATTAAGGTTAGTGAGTCACTGGCGTGTGGGACTAGTAGTGTAAATAATCAAGATTTTAATTTAAATTAGTTTTTAAATCCGAGTCACTGACATGCGGGACCCCTTGGACTGTCGACACGCCCCTGAACTTGGTCCACATGCACCCAACCCCACCTATCAGCCTAATGACATATTAAATCCATATTTTGCTTTAGGAAGAAAAATGGAAATTAAAAAGAAAATTTATGCACAGTATTTTCTCTTTTCTGAATTTTCTTAGCTGAACTAACCTCAAATGAACATAACTTTTTTCCTTTGAACTCCAAATTGAGTGAAATGTGTTTCTAAATTTTTATACAATCATAAAATTTCATAATATGCAAAATATTTGAGTTCTCTTTGTTTGATTTTTTTTGGCTCTTATTTATGTTACTTGGCTTTTATCGATTAGATACCAACGTTCCAGAAATCTCCAAAGTTGATCCAGGATCAAGAGTTCAAAGAGCAAAGCAAGCACCCCTTTTGACCATATTGATCCCATTTTTCACTGTTTTGTATGTTGTGTTGAAAAATTATTATGCATGGGCATAATTTCGGTAAAATTGCTTTGTTGGTAAGGTTGGTAGTTATACCTAATCTTTGTTGTTTTAACTCTATGGTATCGAGCCACTTGTTTCATTTATGCTATTTATGCATTATTATTATTTGGTTATCAATGTCAAATGTGTTTACACTTGTCGATTGCAATCTGTTATTCCCTATTGCAAACAAGGACGGAGCATTCCCTCGGCCAATATGGGTCTTGGCCCCCCAACATTCCAGAAGAAAAAATTAACAGCATGTATATAGTCCACAACCGACCCAATTTGGTTAGGTCAGGTCTATCTAGAAGGCTCATTGTTGCTTGCTTGCTACTTGTTACGCTACTACTCAGCGAGACAATGACTTCAATCGTGTGACGGCGAAGCACAAAAGCAACAGACAAGGCGCTGGTCGCTCGTGCGTCATGGGCTTGCCGGGGCCGGGCCAGACGGTGACAAAAGATGCGCAACCAACGGCTGGAGAGCCAAGTCTGTGCACTACACAAGGCATGCAGCCAGTAGTGAGCAGTGTGCTTTTGAATTTGCTTTGATCTTTAGCCCCATTGAGATTTTCTCAAACTCCGTCACTGATTGCAAATGGAAACTCGCTTGGTGCAAATTAAATCAGATAGCTAGGCTAGTCATCTTTGACTCAGCTTGCATACTATGTAATATTTGCTTAAAAGTCTTACGGAGTACAGTTTTGTACTCACAATTGCTTGTTGAATAAATTCAGAAGGTGTGGATGATGACTTGTTGACCGGATACTTTTACGATGTGGGTTTTGGCGATGACGACGCCAATTACTAGGGCTTAACCCCAATCGGTTGCCTGCAGATGGGCGGAGGCATACTTGCTGGTATTTGGTGCCTCTTTTATCATTATTTCCACTGCAAACTTTATGCTATGTGAACTATTAGGCTGGTCGGGGTCTTTGTGTAAAAACTTGGTCGTGTAGACCTATGTATGACTGATTAATATTATGTATTACTCTATTTTATTTAAGAATGTATGGTTGTGATATGAATGTTGTTGAATATGTGCGGTAGACGCTGATCATGAGACTAGCACGGTAAACACATGTGGATTTGGAATTTAAAATTTTGGGTCTCCACATACTAACTCTGTTTATGAAAAATGGAATTATCTAGTATTATCACCCGCGCTTTGTTGTGGGTTTTTTGGTTGATGTTTACTTTTACAATTTTACTATCAACACTAATGAAAGTATTCCTAAACTATTTATAATCTCCAAAGGGTGCCATAGAAATGTGTCTTTTCATGAACTAATGCATATGGTTTTGTAATCTCTTAAATATTTAAGATCTAAGGGTTAATATTTTAATTGAGTTTGATCTAATGGCTAGATTTTTACAGGTGGTGTGACACAATTAGGAGGTTGCTTTTATAAGCAATTTTAGATGTAATGAGGATGCGTTTACACATGTACAACTTGTTGCATAAAAGGTGGATATACATATATTGTAAATCAAGTTCTACATAACTACATATAAGACGACAATTATAATATAATAATATCACCTCTTACATATACTACTCCCTTACTCAACAATTCAAATGAAAATTGAAAATACATGCTATAACATTTTTTTGCAAACTATCATGAGGATGTAAGTTGTAGCTAATATATATAATCAAATTATGGACATACATGATAGTCCAAACAATCAACCCCGATTTCTCAAAAACAAAAGAAACATAAACCTCAAATATGTGGGATACTTTACTGACATGCAAAATTTAAATTGACATCTCAATAGCATCCAGAGCAATAAAGAAAAGATTATTGGATCTATCTAATTACATGCAGCAAGCTAATATATATAGGCGATCTCAACCCTTAGATATATATCTTCCCGCGATTATAATCCTACCATTTATTATTGAGATATCCAACTTGATCTCCATGATTTAATTGCCAACATTTATACGCATGCATTTATTACATTATTCAATTTCCATATCTATGGCTATGCTGAATTAATTTTGTATCCTAGTATAATCTTGTATCTAAATTTATCAACTATGAGAAATGCACATTATTTATCACAAAGATTTGAGAAGATCTCCAAGTAAATCAAAACCAGGGGATCTCAAAATTATTGATTCATTTTATTTTGATGGTAGGGTTTGGGTGACAGGAGTGGTGCACCACTGAAAAAATATTGAGGCAGAGGCAGCCCAGTCTCCTTTCAACAGAAAGGATATTGGTAGGTGTGTACCAATATCTTTCCTTCACCCTTTTAGGGCCTACTTTGCATCATCCATGTCACTACTTCTTCCTTAATTTCTTCTATGTCTATCCTTCTTAGTAGGCATCCATATGGATGGAAGGAGCTCCAGTGACAGCACGGAAGGGGGCGAAGGAGGCTCCTCCGGATCTAGGAAGGGCAAAAGAATCGATCCGAACAAGCCGAGGGAACGAAGGCAAGGGCTCGGGATTGCGGAGCTAGAGAGGATTAGGTTGCAAAGTCAAACCACTGAGCACTACATCAAAAACTCTCTTAGCCAGCCACCTGCGTCCCCTGGAGATGGTTCCATTAGCTTGGTAAAGCACGCTTGTCTGATCACCATATATATTATATGTTTATCTTTTCTAATTTGATGTTTTTTTTTGAATGAATCTATCAAGCAGGATGACGCTGCAATGGCCTCGAGCACACTGTCATCATCTTTACCTTCTTCCCATGCTAACATTGGTGCTCCACTGCCCTACCCCTACCCCTGTTGGAAATTAATCTAGACTTGCCAAGTAATAGGGTATTAGGATCTTGATGCAATCAGCATCAGATCAAAATTAGTTTATTTCCTTTGCTAAGCTTTCCATATTTAGTTTTCCATGTTTAGTTTTGGCTTGACTAGCAAGTTGGTCAGAGTCTTTAAAAAGGATATGTAATCAGATCAGTTTTATTGAAGCAATAGAGAAAAAAAAGGAAAGTTGTGCCGAGTGCAGCACCAAAATTCTGTATCGCTTCTGGCGTTGTGTTCTAGAGTTCACAGCAGCATGTGCGTGTATCTTGATCCTTGATCCAGCGTGAGTGAGCTTCCGAGCCTTCGCGTGTGTGTCTTGCTTCAACAGATCGAGTTTTGTTTCCTCGTGTGCGTATGCGTTGGTTGCTTCCTGCGTCTGTCTTCTTGTTACGTGAGTTTTTGTCGTGAGTTTGTTTGTCTTCGATTTTGGGCTGAAAATTGGTATCAGAGCGAGGTGTAGCGCGTCATGCTGAAGCAGATGTCGTCCCCGCAAAAGTCCATGGTCAGTGGCGACACCTCGGACACGGCGGCATCCAAGGCGAAGGAGGGATCGGTAACCCTCCAATACCCAATGCTCACTGAGACCAACTATGGCTCTTGGGCGGTGAAGATGAAGGTGTTCATGCGCGCACAAGGGGTGTGGGCGGCGGTGGAAGGCAATGAGCTGGTCGATGAGCGCAAGGACCAGATGGCTATCGCCGCCATATTCCAAGTCGTGCCCGAGGCCATGATGATGGTCTTGGCCGAAAATGAGACGGCCAAGGAGGCTTGGGACACCCTGAAGGAGATGCACATCGGCGCTGACCGCGTCAAGGAAGCACGAGCACAGACCCTCATGGGTGAGTTCGATGTGATGTGCATGAAGGAGACGGAGTCCATCAAGGACTTCGCCATGAGGCTGACCACTATCGTTAACGAGATTCGTGTCCTCAGAGACAAGATGGAGGAGCGCACCGTCGTGAAGAAGTTTCTTCGTGCCGTCCCCGACAAATTTTTGTCGATCGCCTCCACGATTGAGCAATTTGCTGATATGAAGACGATGACGGTTGTGGAGGTGGTTGGACGACTAAAGGCGTATGAGGAACGTACGAAGGGACGGTGGTGCGACGAGGAAGGTGAGCATCTACTACTCACCCGTGCCGAGTGGGAATCCAGGTCCAATAAAGAGGGCAACTCTGGCATGAAGAATCGCAAGTTCGACAAGACGAAGGTTCGCTGCTACAATTGTCAGGACTACGGGCACTTCGCTTCTGAATGCCGTAATCCCAGGAAGGAGAGAGCGGAGGCGCATTTAATTGTGGCTGATGCTGAAGACGAACCGACGTTGCTTTGATTTTTGAGTTGTGTCCGGACGTTGAAAAGATGTGTTCGCCGTCCTGAGTCGAGTGCGTTGCTTTGATGTTGAGTTGAGTCCAGGACGTTGAAGAGACGTGTTCGCCGTCCTGAGACGAGTTCGTGGAGTTGAGTCCGGGATGTTGAGGAGATGTGTTCGCCGTCCTATGTCGAGTATCAGTTGGGCAAGTCGTAGTTGAGCCGACTGCCGCAACAAGTTAGAGTTGGCAAGTCTAGATTAGGGGAAATTGTTGGAAATTAATCTAGACTTGCCAAGTAATAGGGTATTAGGATCTTGATGCAATCAGCATCAGATCAAAATTAGTTTATTTCCTTTGCTAAGCTTTCCATATTTAGTTTTCCATGTTTAGTTTTGGCTTGACTAGCAAGTTGGTCAGAGTCTTTAAAAAGGATATGTAATCAGATCAATTTTATTGAAGCAATAGAGAAAAAAAAAAGGGAAGCTGTGCCGAGTGCAGCACCAAAATTCTGTATCGCTTCTGGCGTTGTGTTCTAGAGTTCACAGCGGCATGTGCGTGTATCTTGATCCTTGATCCAGCGTGAGCAGAGCTTCCAGAGCCTTCGCGTGTGTGTGTCTTGCTTCAGCGTATGTGAGTTTTTGTTTCCTCGTGTGCGTATGCGTTGGTTGCTTCCTGCGTCTGTCTTCTTGTTACGTGAGTTTTTGCCGTGAGTTTGTTTGTCTTCGATTTTGGGCTGACAACCCCTACCCCTACAACTACCCCTACCCCTACACACACCCACACCCACACCCACACCCATACCCCTATCCCTACCCGATCCATCCAAACTATGCGGTATGTCAACTTCTTTCTTGTTAATAGTTGTTCCAATCTTGTTGCCAATTTTTCATTTCCAACGTTTGTCTGTTCCGAGATTGTCCAAACTTTTCTAGTATAGCAAGGATAATATATATACTCTCGTCAACAAGAAGAACAATTGCACTATTGCAACAACAGAATGTTTCTCCCATACACCTGATGTTATCTTGGTGTCCTATGGAGGTGTGACCATCCTTATGATTTATTGTAGATGGCATATGGAGTGAGTGGAGACATGAGCTATGGGCAATTTCAGCCTACAATCATCAGGTACATATATGATTAATTCCAGGTCCCATTAATTACTTTGTGATCAAAGATTCATAGTCTGACCAATGTAAGATCTGCATACAGACCTCCTGGCACCTCTGAAGCCGCATCTTATTCCAATCCAAGCAACATCATGCCGCCTATGAATGCAGTGACGCTGCCACTCATTGAAGTACCTCATCGTCAGGTACATATATAAATCTCCTCATTGTTCTTACTGGAGTAGTAGTATGAAATATATGTGCATTCTATTTTTCGATTACACAGGTTATTATGTTCATTAACAAGTGTTACACTCTACCATTTGTAGCAATCGGAGACGTCGACTAGCAAGAACTCCAATGATCCAGAAGACGTGGACCTTGAGCTCAAGTTGTGATCCTAGAATAGTTTCTTCCATATGTCTATCTAGTTGTTAGAAACGCCTTGAGTTATCATTGATGGTTCCTTTTATTTAGACGTGTGAAATCAGGTATCAGAATAATGCTGAATGGTTTGAACAATTGTGTTGATTCTGTGAAGTAAACTTTGCTGATCAATAATTCAGACATGAATGTTTGCAGTACATGCGGGCACTGACATTTTAGACAATTCCTTTGATTCTGAGTCAGTAGTGCAAGAAATATGGATCTATAATAACAACTTCTTTGATTGAGCCCATACGCATGATGTTTCTTATCTTGCTCCGCGTTGCTATTGGCACTACTGTACTCATGTTGATTTGTTTGTGCATGTATGACCTCTCACCTATCAGTCATATTATCAATTTGGCATTCTCATAATTATTTTGAAATTTGATGAATACATATATATATTGAATATATTAACTGATGTGCACAAAACCATCAAATGCCCTTATCGTTAATTTCCAGAAAAATATAGCAGTACTACAAGTTAGGCCTGATCTCATATACTAATATCTGCTGCGGATCGATACCACTCGTGCATGTATTTTGAAGGGGACATCACTCATGCATATAAGGTGTTTCTTTCCTGCCCTTTCATGTACAATAGCTAGCTAGTGTGATGAAAAACCTGTAAATCACTTCACTTATTTGCTTGTAAAGCTCTTAGGTGCCGTGGTTGAGGTCACGAATTCGAGCCCTATCTCCTACCTTAATTTTGGTATGTGTAGTTCCTCCTACGCATCACTCGTTGTTTCATGATATACAGCATTACCATATATCGTTCTCCTCTCAATCTTTCTATCTGTAGGTAGATAATCCAACATCTGCAAATCTGCTGTCCAATCCGCACAAAGCCCCAATTGCACTTTTAAAACTAGTTCGTCATCGCGAGCATGTGTTGTGAGGACCTTATTTCATTGGAGATTTGAAAGAAAAGGGAGCCTTTGTGAGTTGCTGTAACTTGTAAACCTCCAGCGCTCTTGATCGCATGCCCAAAGAAGCCATTACAATGACATATGCCAGCCATATATACACTCATACGAGCATTTGCTAAGCATGGCATTGAACACACTTGCACACTCCTGACCTTCTACATGGGAACTTGCAAGGGTCATATAAAATACAGTACGTAGTGGTATTCTGAGTAAGAAAAAGATAGTAAACGTTTGCCGACGTCTATTTCTTGATGGCATCTATCCGATGATGTAAACGTTGAACTCAGTTAGGAGTTTCAGTTTAAACTTACATTTTTGCAATTCCAAAGAGAACGAGTGTGCTTCCACTCAAACGCTTGTGTGGTGTTCTTGTCAATCTATATTCTTCTGTGTGATCCGATCAAAGGTGTCGCATCTGAATCTCCTCTGGCCGGTCGAATCAGAAAATAGTCAATTCAATAAAACTAAAATTACACAAAAATATTACAAAAAAAAAATGGTTATCCTCTTTACAGTCATCCTTCCTTGTAACCCAACTACAACTAGCTCGCCTAGTTGCGAATTGAGAACAGAAAAAAAATGAGAAGCAAATCTCGATTTTTTTTATTAGTAGGAAAAGAAATTAGCACATCACAAAGATAATAATAGTTACCTGGTAATCAAATACTAGGAAGGATGCTATGCATCATGGCGTCCACCCCATTGACGCACGACTGCATTTCTATACCGTCCATCAGAAAGGCAGATCAAGACAATTAACACCCTACAAGCCTGAATGGTTGAACCTAAACACTAGAACCAAGTTCACATAACAATATTATACACTAAAATCTAAACAACTAATATATACCCGTGTATGGATCCTAAAAAACTATAGAAAAACATTGATCCAAAGGTTAATCAAGGAGTTTAAAGAGTTTGCAATGCCCAGACAGTATTGAATAACAAGAGTCAGCAGTGTTGGCTGGCTTTCAGTTGCATAGAGATGCAGTGCTAAGGCATACACGCTCAACTACAAAACCATCTAATGCTTGATCGCAAGTGAAATAGCTACTACTGTTGCATATATGACTATACTAGCAGATTGCCTGTGCGTTGCAACGGAAACACAAACTTTTCACGAGATGAGAGGGTGAGAGAGGAGATAGGGACAGGGGAGTGGATGGAGCGGCGGCGATGGAGCCTAGGACAAGAGAGGAAGACGAGGAATGTGATGTATGGGAGTTCTGCAAGCGCTGAGGGGCAAGGGATGCATGCGGATGGCCGGTGGCTTGGGTGTTTCGACAACGAGGTCGAAGGAGCGCGAATCAAGGATGGTGGCACCGACATGGGTGCAAGGTAGGGTGTGGGGGGGGATTGGAGGAAGAAGCGCGGGCTGACGATGGCGCAAATGCGAGGAGTGGTCACGTTAGGGATGCATCGTGGTTGACACGGTGGTCCTAGTACGCGCGGATGTTTCGTTGGTTTATTTTACATATGTAGAGGTGGGATGATCTCTCGCTGCGCAGGGTAAACTACTTCTTTTATTAGTTAAGATATCTACGTGGGTGAGTGGCTTGGGGTAAGAAACCAGCGATACTCAAATTGGTTTTTATGAATAACCTATTTAGCCTCCGTTGAGTGCATGAGATATCATCACTAGCATCCAGACTGGCACGTCGCGCGAAGAGGTGGTATCATCAATGGACGCTAAGTGCTCCGGGTTTAAGCTTGGACAC
The DNA here is from genome assembly GCA_036346255.1 of Ampelocalamus luodianensis. NCBI lineage: Eukaryota > Viridiplantae > Streptophyta > Magnoliopsida > Poales > Poaceae > Ampelocalamus > Ampelocalamus luodianensis. The sequence goes on from CM070626.1 coordinate 2,867,017, forward strand.
TGTTTAGGACAATGTCCTTCTTAGTTTTGTAATTACTTGCTACGTATGCTTATGATTTGTGAATTTTATTTTTCTATTAACAAAAAATACGCCAAAAAATAAACAGTAGCTCATAGTAGCTAATTTCATGAGCATGTCATGATGCACCCCTCCGCTGAACCAACACGAGTCTAGCAAGCGTTTCTCATGAGTGAAAATAGGCCATTCAAGAACGGAAAATTTGATCATATACCCTCCCCTTAGATGGAAATTCAAGATTTATCCTCCTGACCCACATGTCATTGACCTATGATGACCCCACATGTCATTGAGGTGGGAGGGTAAATCCTGAAATCCTGAATTTCAGAGAGGGTATATGATCCAATCCCCCTTCAAGAACCCTAACATTACATCAAAATATTACAAAAATGACTAGCTCTTGCCGTCCCTTCACTGCAATTTCTAGGTTTTAGCCCCTTTCGCAAATGCTCTTGGGTAGGCAATGGTGTTGGAATTAATCTGGGCTAGGCCCAAATATTACATTCTAATTAATTCCTGGTAAATCTCAAAGGCCCATGTGCATGTGCATGACTGTTTAGTCCCATATGGACAGATGAAGGGGAGTTACACCACTTTATAAGGTGGAACGTGGTAGCCCTATTGTGGAATTGGAAAGAGCCAACACACGCGGCGCTCGCTCGCTCGCCGAGCCGCCGTGCTGTCTTGCGTCTTGCGTCGTGTGTGTGTGTGTGTGCGCACAGAGGCGTGTCAGTGCGGCGCGATTTTCTTTATCTATTCAAAATCAAATGCACTGACTCGTAATTGATAGTGACCTTTGGTCTTCAGTCTCTTTATTTTTTGGCTATTAAAAGGTTTCAGTTCTGATGGCGAATCAATGGCAATCTTTGGTCTTTCGGATTCCAACTGTTGGCTTTTCGATTCGCTAAATCAATGGCAATCGTTGGCCTTTCGATTCGTTGAATCAACGGTAATCGCTGGCCTTTGACTCCTTTCTTTTGGCTATTTAAGAGAAACCGAGAGTCGGTTACGTTCCCAAGTTTTTCACTTCCAAAATACAGAATCACAGTTTGTTCATTGTCTCTGGCGATCTCCATCCCGGCGAGGCACGTGTACGGTCGCACCGGGAGAGCAGGCCTCCGGAACCCCGTCCTCGAAGGCTTGCACGAGCGAGGACGAATAAGGTTTTGGGAGCGTTCGCGCGATCGCCGCTTCATCCTTTTCGCTACATCCGCACGACTACTACCACAACATCCACGGTTTCTGCTACATCTACATCAATCGAACAACTACTACCACGACGTCCACTACGCCATGACTAACGCGACCTCACCAAGACTCGCTTCTACTTCTTCTACTCCTTCCATCGAAAGATCGGTATGCCTATCTCGCGCTTGTCGTTTACTTAGTTTTATTTTTCATTATTGTTATGAACACCGAGATAGGAATGCTAGCTTCGTTTGTAGAATCTAGTATAACTATAGTGTTCTTAGTTATAGTTATTTTCATGTTTTATCTAGCAAATTTCTGGATTAAAATACTTCGAAAAATGCTTATATATTCAGCAAATGGACTCTCGCCGTACACCTTGATTTGCCATCTCCTACAGAGATATATAGAAGGGAAGCAAATCCTCTGCCATTCCAGGGCAATATACCTCTATAAGAACCTTGTGTTCCCGGTTTCTACACTTGAAAATCATGGAGCCACGACCGCAGATATTCACTACCGATCCATCCTCGAACTTGATGGTGCCTGAAACTATTTCTTCGAGCTCGGTGAACATCCTTTTAATGCATGTCATATGATTGCTGGCTCCTGTATCAAGGTACCATCCACAATCATCCTCACCATTGTCGTTCCCGAGTTCAGGCCATTCTTTTTCTTCGATTAACATTACTTTGTCGGACATGTCTTTTGTACTGTTCATAATCTGACATGATTCAGCCATCAGTGATGTTGGCTCTTCATCAATTAGTCTTTGAACGAGATTTGCATGCTCCCTACGTGGCTGCTGACATTCCGACGCTTAATGTCCATATTGATCACAATTAAATCATTTGATCTTACTCTTTTCCACCTTCTTCTGTCTTTTGTCAACATCATCACTTCGACCATTGCCAAAACCACGACCTCGGCTTCGTCCACAGTCGTACCAACCAGTTTTCTTCGTACCTCTGCTGAAGTCGTCACCGATTTTCTTTTCTTCCAATTTTCTTGCTTCTGTCATTGCGCCTTCCTATTTTACTTTCTTCATACGCTCGCAGTCAACTGATTGCTTCTGTTACAGATATTGTCGATACGTCACCCCACTGCTCGATCGTACCGACAATCTGGATAAAACGGTCAGGAACAACACTGAATAGCTTGTCAACTACAACACTATCTTTTATCTAAGTGCCGAGAGAACAAATTTCACCCACCAGACTGGTGAGGATTTGCGAGAAGTTGCCAACTGTGTCAGAATCTTTCATGATCAACCGATCAAATTGCCTCTTCAATACCTATACTCTAGCCTTCTTAACACGATCCTCACCCACACGAATCTCCCTGATAGCTTCCCAAACTTCTTTCATCGTTTGTTTCTCTACAATCGCCATCATTATGACGTTCAGCACTACCTAGGAAATCACGGCCAAAGCGCCCTGGTCCTTCTCATTGTCAATCAGTGCTTCACCTTCTACCGCTGTCCATACTCCAAGGGATCGTAGGATTATTCTCATCTTCACAGCCCATAAGCCGTAATTTGTGTCATTAAGCATAGGATACTGTATCGGGACTCCTCTTGACAATGTCTTCCCTGATGTTGATTCGACAGTAGTATCCACCAATCATGGCAGTTGCTCCTTCTTTAATGAGTTACCGCTAGACATTGCCTCCCAAAGACAAGGCTCTGATACCAAATGTTAGAGCAGAAACCAAAATCAAAGAAACACACCTCTGTCGAAGCTTCTAAAACTTTTGACGAAAACAATGAACGTTTTTTCGCGGTTGATCAGATTTGAGAATTGGACACAAAATGAAATCAACAAAGAAATATTTTACGCTGTATCTGAGATACAAATTTTTAGTTTTCTCCTTTTTATAGATTTTCGTAAGAGTTACAATAAGGTTCAGAATCAGTCTCCGAATCCGATACGAACACCTGAAACGTTTGACAATTACTTGAACTACTACAGTAACTGAATCTAAAAACAAAGGACTCTGAAACTACTTCAGCTTTACCGAATACAAACGCAAATCGATACAAACCTAAAACAGAAAAATAGATGTGAATGACAAGATTAAGACTAACACTATTTGCCTAGATCAAGCCGCTACCGCAAGAGCTAGCTTCACCATCATGTGTTGCAGCCGCTGCTCCTCACCGACTGCATCAATTGGGAAACACAGAGAAAGGAAGGGGAGGGAGAGGGAAGGTGGGTTAAACAAAATGATGGGGGAGATGAGTGGGTGGGGTCTGATAGTTTATTGGGCCCACCAGTCTATTGCTTGCAACTGAAAAATAAGGTATGATAGTTTATTGGGCCTATCTGTCTGTTGCTTGCAACTGAAAAATGAGTGCTCAGTTAGTCTAAGCAATTGAGATTATAAGCGCACTCCTAAAATTCTTGCATTTTTCTATTCCTGTGTTCCAAACACCCATTCCTCTAAATTTTCAGTGTTTTTCAACCCTCTGTTTTTGCACATATATTCCTTTCTCATTTTTATTTTTTTTCCTTCTTGTGTTTTCCATAGCTACGTTCCATAGTTCCTTTACAGGCTTACGGAGGTTTGATAAAAAAAGAGTACAATGAAACTATCATGTGAAGTGGTAGCCATATTGATGTAGCAGTGGTAATCGAGACAATTGGCCAATTTTTGTAGACAATTATGCATATTTGCCGGCATGGGGAACCCGAGGAAGAATTCTACTAGCGGTGTCTAAGGATTATTTTGTAATATCCCATTTATTCATAAGGTCCAGGAAAGAAATAAGGGAAGAAAGAAGAGAGGAGGGGGAAAGAGTGGTCCCGGCTAGGGCCCAACCGAGTCCAAGTTGGATATGGCATGGGAGCCTTCCTGTGCGCCACATATAAGGAGAGGAAGGGGTAGCCAACCATAGCCGCCTTGCTGCCGTGCCTGCTGCTGCTGCAGAGAAGGAGCAAGGAGGAAGCAAGGAAGGAGAGGAAGAGCAATGGAGAAGAAGGAGAAGAGGGAAAGTTAGGATTTCGTGATCTGATCTTCTTCGTCATTCGTTTTTGAGGGGTTACAATCTAGAAATCCTTGCTTCATTGTTAGATTGTCGTTTAATCAAATTTTAGGGTATATTGATAGTGGAAATTAGTGTTTTGGTTATGCCCTATTTCGGTTCAGTTGCTGCTGAGACTTGTGAGGGAGTTTCGGGTATCTATGTCATGTTTCATAGCTTTACCATGTTATTAAAGTTGTAGGTTGTTGTTTAATATTTCCATATAGTGCAAGATCACTCGATGTGGTTAAATGGAGTAAAAGTTATAGCTTCTAGAGTGCTACTGTCCAAAATTTCATCGTTGTTGTTAATAGTTATGTGGTTTGTCTTATTATCTATACTAGATGGCCAAATTAAATTATGATCATAACTAGAAAAAGTTGGGTAATTTTTCATAGTTTTCAGAAGTGGTAAGGTTTGCTAACTTTTATTTGGTAGAAAAATAGATATAAAATTGTTAAGCCTGCTGTTCAGCAATATTTCAGTTTGACATTCGGGGTTAAAAACGAGGGCTTAGACAACTTAATCAGATAATTTGCATATCTAAGAAAGTGTAGAAAATTTTGTATAGATTCCAGAAAACATAGGGTTTGCTATGTTGGAATTCCATAATTAGAAGTTATGGTTGTTTGATCACCGGGACAACGGGTGGATTGTCCGGTGAAGAGAGGTTAATTATGTCGGGTTTGCGTGTAGGAACGATGTTGATTTGTTTTATGTTCTTGTACTATTATTGCTTGTTTTTTAGGTGAGTATTGGTTTTGTCCAAGGAATGTTTCTTTGGGTTCGGTGCCACCTTCACATCATTCGGTTTTCATAACTAAAAGACAAGTGCATGGTAGAGCAGTAGACATCGATTAGTTTTGCCACTTATCTTTACAATTAATTTGTCATGATATATTTATGTTTTATGCATGGTAGAGCAGTAGACATCGATTAGTTTTGCCACTTATCTTTACAAATAATGATGATATGATAATGATGATGACATGGTAATGACGACAATGGATCATGTTAATGGATAATGGAACAAATTGTATTTTGCATGATGTACACAATCATGTCCTGAAAGAAAAAGACACACCTCGCGTGGGCATGTAAGACCTACTTTGATAGACCTCCACAGGGGTAGAGAGACACCCAGTTCCTTGTAGGACGAGCTGATGATAGTGTGAGCACCGACACATGCTATACTGGTATAAGCTATGAGATGAGCAAGTAAGCATGTAGAGTAAATAGGTGTTGCATTTCATTAATGAAAATATGATGATGTTAAATGAATACACGAATGATGATGATTATAATATACTTGAATGATAAGTTGTATGTTTATTATTCTATTATGTACTAGCTGAGTCTTGGACTCAACCTTGCTTTGTTGTGGTTTTTAGGTGATCATTGAAGGCGACATGCATGAGATGTGAGTAACACATAGACATCACATGCTATCAATCACAAAGTTATCATTATTTAGTTGCTACACTTAAACCTATTTAATTGCTACACTTAAACCTAGAGACTTGGTGCTTTAATCTAGAATTGATTAGTTGACATTATTTCATTATCTTAATTATTGGAATGTGAGTGATTTAGTTATGGTTTATTTATTAGTACTGTTGCTAATCAATGTTCCCAGGCGCATAAGTCTAGGTGTTCCCGAGTGCATGACCCTGAGCGTTCTTGGTGTGAGGTCCCAAGTTATGTGTGCATTTATCTTGTTTTGCTTGTTGAAAAGTAACTCGTTGTGGGTTTTTATCCATACATAGTTTGCTGGAATTATAAGTAATGTTGGTTTAAATTGAGTGAAAAATATATATGTGACATTCTGGCTTAGTGGACTAGGGCGTTACATATTTTGCTGGAATAAGAGAGAATACAGTAACAACAAAAGTGCATGATAGAAGCATAATGCTGAATTTGTCTGTCGCAGTAGTATATGGACCCAGGAAGAGAATACTAAGCTAGCATTTCTACTGGAGCTACGACAACTGAAACAAGTGGCAATGCCGAAATAGATCCTACTAGGAGGCTTCAATACAAAGTGGCGAATAAGAGCAATCGAAACCTGAATAGAAGACTAATGGAAGCATTCCAGATTTTTTTGGAAGATATGGAGCTCATGGAATTGCATCTAAATGGGCGTAATTTACTAGCTTGGTCAAATGACCATACTCTCTTGAGGATTGACCGCACCTTTTGTAAGGAATGTGTGGATGTTATGGGAATATGCTCCTAGTCTCAGTGTGATGAACAATTGGCAATAACATCGAGACATTTGACGAAACCCTCATTTTTAGTAAATTAATATTCTTGTCATCCATCAGGAGGTCAGACCAGCCTAGGCGGCGATCTGACCGAATGGCCGATGGTCTATCTGGCCAAGATGGTGGTCAAACCGGCCACAGTGGTGGTCTGATCGGCCAAAAGTAAACCTTTGAATTTTGAGCCATGTCAAAAATAGAGGGTGTAGGTAAGTGAGAAGGTTCCTTTGCACTTGGTCCCATAATTTTTGGTGCATCGAGTCAAAAGTTCTATTCAAATTAGGTTTCCAGAGAGGTTGCAGTTTTTGAGCCTTGAAATTTTGGATAAGGACCTGAGCGATCTGATCGGCCTGTAGTTAAGCGGTCAGATCAGTGGTGGTTTGACCGGCCAGGGTGGCGGTCAGACAAGCCATGGGCGATGATCTGACCAACCAGGCTCTAATGATTTGTCGACAAGCAGCGATGATTGTTGATTAGGTCAATTTCATGGGTTCCAATGCATATATGTTGCATGATGCATGTTTTGAATAACGTGGGTCAAGTTGCGAAGAAATTGTGTCTAGAATCGATTTCTTAGTCTATTGTTGTGCAGGAGGCTTAGAGGTCATCGACGGTCAATGGTGAGGATGATCGGGACTAGGCTAGGAGAGTTAAGATCTAGAACAATCAAGGATGCCGGGTGAAGTCATTGGACTCAAGCATGGTGTGAGATGGATAAGGATGACCAAATAGGAAGTTTGATGCGATGGGTTGCATCAAGCGGCGCGGGAGTCGGTGAAAGTGCTATGGTGGTTTCAATGGAAGTCGGATGGGAGAGACTTGTCGACATAAAGAGAGTCGTTGATCAACCTACACGTGGCGAAGTATGGAATTGCTTCATAATGATTGGACTCGGTCTTTGGGGAAGGACTGAGAAGGGGTATTTTGGTATCTTCACCAAAAAAGCTGCCTTGGTGACCTTTGGCAAACCGCGACGCAAGATGGCACAAGAAGAGGCGGTTTAGTCAAGTGAAGATGAAGATCACGAAGAGACTGATTTGAGAAGCCCGGTTCGTCATCCGCTTTGATAAGCGTACATGAGTGTAGACCCATTTATGTGTAGGCTTAACGGGTGCCCGTTAGGGTTTTCTCTCTGAATCTAGCCTCCATTATAAAAGGGAGATGTCTAGATTTGGATCCTCTTATGCCTTCCAAGTGAAAAACCCTATTTTGTCATTTGGGGGAAAGTGGAGTAGAGGATACTAGGATTTGTGAGAGATGGATTGATTGAATGCTCAAGAGTTGACATTTGTCCTCTATGGTAGATTGGTTGTAAACCAACAATCTTCCCAAAGCAATCCAAATAATATTTCCTCAAGATGAGTTTTTTTTGTTCTTGCTCTCGCCTTGATAACTATTGGGATTTTGCTTGTTCTTTGATTTTCTTTGTGTTCATGCTATGATCTAACTTGCTAGGACATGTGAGAATACATCTAGGATTATCTTGATTATCATTCACCCACGAGTAAGTTTTTGGTTCAAAGTTTGAATTGCCTCAGTTCTTGTGCTCTGTTGCCCTCATCAAAGAAATTCATGGAACCTTGGCATCGATCTCCCCGATCGTTAATTGAAATAGGTTCTTGACCTTCTTGATGAGCTATGGTAGAAATTTCAGGGGATTTGGATCACCGGATCAAAAGTTGAGTCATTTTGTGATCTTCTCGGCCTGCTCCCAGGCCATAGCGGTCATATCGGCCATACCTGACGGTCATACCGGCCAACCACGGTGGTCAGACCGCCTAGGGTTGTGTGAGGTGTTTTGTGTGTTCTTGTCTCGATTATTTATCGATTTCAACACAATACTTCTGTTATGATTGTGTTCTGATCTTCATAGCTTCCATAGCTATCGATTTCAACACAATACTTCCATAGCTCCTATTCACTACCCCTAGTTGCTTTTTTTCCCAAATGCCCACCTCCTAGAACTCTCAAGTATAACTTTATATCACTACCCATTTCTGCTGCGGGGAGAGGTCCAACAAAGAAGGTACACAGGCTTCGGATTCAAATCCTTTTGGTCGAAATTGGAAGGATTTCATGAGATGGTAGTAACACAAACATGGACTAAGCACCTCAACATGACCAACCCTTTGCTACGGCTCCACATAAAACTCACAATGACTACAAGGCATATACGGAGGTGGAGCATACTGAAAGTTAGCAACAACAAAATACTGACGGTAGTAGCCCAACAAATAACCGGTCAGTTGGATGTCACGCAGGAAGAGAGACCTTTAATGTTGAAAAAAAGAAGCCCTCAAAAAACAACTGAAGATGAGACTACTAGGCCTAGTAGTAGTAGAGAAAGCAGGGCTCAAGCAGCACTCGAGGCTGACGTGGATCAAGGAAGGGGATGCAAATGCAGAATTGTTTCAACTCAGAGTAAATGCCCGCAAGAGAAGAATCATATACATAATTTACAGGCCGGGAACGACATTGTCGACCAACACCAACAAAAAGAGACCATCATACATGAGCACTTTACAAGGTTAATGGGAGAAAACACGGGAAGAAATAATTACCTTTGATTGGAGCAGGCTGGGACACTCACAGCACAAATTGGAAGATTTGGAAAAGCTTTTTGACGAAGAAGAGGTTTACTTGGTGGTGTGATCCATTCCCCCTGAAAAGTTGTAACATCCCCAAAAAAATTTATATGTTATTATGTTTAAAATATTAAGTTATGCATTTATGAGCTTTTCGCTATATTTTCGCTATTTATTAAAACCTTTCTCAATTAAAAACAGCAACAATTGAATTTTTTAGAAAAGTTAAAATGTGTAAAAATCCTATAAATAATTTTCCTAAATACTAGATGGTGTCAGGGGCCTCTCTAAAAATTTTCATAATATTTGGAGTTGGTTTGCTAGCTTTATACATTGAAACTCATTTTCTGAATAAAATTTATTAGGAAAAAATTTAAAATCTGAAATACTTCCTAGGCCGTAACAGTAGCCTCTACCCAGCCCATCATCACTTTTGGCCCAGCAACAGCCCATGCACCATCCCTAATCAAAGCCGCCTCCCTCTTCGAATTTTGTTTCCTTTGCGCGAAAGTGTTTTTTCGTCGAATGCACCTGTTCTCTGTTGCCTTCCTTCGTTGTCACTGACCGGTGGGCCTAGCCCCACTTGTCAGTGGTCGTCTTCCACCTCACGCTGCTCCCTTCACTCGTGTGGCTATGCGCGCAGCATGAAGATGCACTCGCCTCCATCCTCCTCATCAGCACCACTGCCTAGTGGACCCTTGGGCCCGCGTCGCAGCCGCAGCCACCCACCTCAGCTTGCCATTGCCCACACACGCCTATCGCCACATGATTACTTGACGCGCCCACTTCTCCATCGCCGTTCTGATCGAAATCTCTGACCGCGCTTGACCTGTCTTGTCGCCGTGTCTGATTTGCTGCCTAGCTTGCATTGCATGGGAGCGAGGGAGAGACACGTCGCCTGGCTCACTCTGTTGCGTTTTGCTCACAAGAAATCACGCCTAACTCCCATTCTTCTTCTCCCTATTTAAGCCAAGCTGGCCACATCATCTCCTCTACCTCGCCATTTCTAGCTTCCCTTCCAAGAACCAGATCTTGAGATCTCGGGATTTGCCGGGAATGACGCAATTGCCGTCCTAGTGAGCTTCCTTGCTCGACACGCGTGTCATTTTTCCTTCTAGATCTTCACTCATCCCTTTCCCATGCTTGTTCTTGCAGTTGGAGCTGTGTGAAGCTGCATCGCTGTCGTATTCTTTCTCTCAAACACGCACGCCCATTCCAAGTTGTGTTCTCTCCTTTCCGGTGAGTTTGGTTTCAAGCTGCCCACGCCACATCGTGTTCCATCTCCCATTTGTGCAAGCCCCTCACTCAATATCCTTGTTTCCACAACGAGTCATCGACACCGCACATCTTCCATGTTTCTGGCCATCGCTGCCATCTCCATTGATTTTCGTCGTCCTAGTGAGTATCAGGTCGATTCCTTCTATTTTGACCATCTTCTGCATGCATGCAAGCTAACGCGCATCTTCTCAAACTTCTTTCTCGCCATAGCCCATTGCCACCGCCCTGTTCGCCATATCTACATCACCTCCGACCGTCTTCGTCGTCGCCGATCACAGTGGTGAGCCTATGGTAGTCCCGTAGTGCTAATGTGCTAGTTAGATTTTGGACTTAGCGTTGTTTTCCTAGACTTCACCGTAGCCGTCCATGGTGCCACCGCGGTTGCATGTCATTGGCGTGACTCAGGTGACCATTGGTTCCCATGCCAAATCGGCTAGCATCATGTTCGCCTGCTGAACCCAACACACATACCCCTGGGCGAGAAGCTGCTCCTTTCGCATAAGCCGTCGTAGCTCGAGCCGCCCCGCCGCCTACCGACGCTCTAGAGGTTGCCAAGCATCACCGTCACCACCTTTAGCTTTTCCGTATTGTCGCCGCTGCATTTTGCTGCTTCCCAGAACCGTGTCGTCGCCGCTCCGCCGTCGGCGAGCTCTACCGTGGCCGCCGTCACCTCCCCTCTCTCTCTCTGGCAGGTGGACCCCACTGGACAATTAAGTTAGCGTTAATGATGGTAGTTAAGTTAGTGAGTCGCTGATGTGTGGGACTAGTAGAGTAGTTAATTAGATTTTAATTTAAACCGATTTAAAAATCTGAGTCACCGACACGCGGGGCCCACCATCCCATAGACTCGCTGTGAACTCGATTCACCGTGCACCCGACCCCACCTGATAGCCTAATGACTTAATAAATCTAGTTTTTCCTTTAAAAAGAAATTTTGAAATTGAAAAGAAAATATGTGCACAATGTTTTCTCTTTTCTTTTTGTGTATTTTCTTAACCGAACCAAATTCAAACGCTCATAACTTTTGCATTTGAACTCTAAATTAAGTGAAACTTGTTTCTATTTTTTAAAATCATAAATTTCATAATATGCAAAAAATATATTTTTGAATTTAATCTTCGTTTGAATTTATTTGGCTCTTATTTGTATTACTTTACTTTTACCGATTATATACCGACGTTCTAAAAATCTCCGGGATCGATCCCGAGCAAGAGCAAGAGTTCAACAAGAAAGGAAAGCACCCCCTTTGACCATATTGATCCCCGTATTTTCATTGTTATGTATGTTATGTTGAAAATTTATTGTGCATGCGCGTAACTTCGGTAAAATTGATATATTGGTAAGGTTGGTAGTTATACCCAATTGTTGCATTGATCATACCTTGATTAATTTATGTACTCACTTTTGTCACCCTACTATTGTTATCCATTGTTGGTATATTGTGGAATTGTAGATGAAGCGAAATAGTTTATGCTTAGCCATGCATATCGATACTAGTTCTACTATGTCGAAAAAACTTGATAATTGTTCAATTATGGGAAACACTTGTATATATGTTCAGAGGAGGTACCTCTGTTATTTGGATGAACAAATGAAAAATTAAAAACTTGTTTCAGACTTGGGCAAGTGCATGTTGAGACCGGTGCAGGTGCACGAGATTGTGGTTTGTGATTGTCTTGCCCAGGTCGCTAAGGACCGATCAATTGTACCATAGACCCAAGTAAATTTGTACAACCACACGTGCCCCATATGGGGAGGCCCTGGCATAATATGTTGTCATGTTATGGCAATCAAACCGCGAGTGGTAGATTGTAGGTTGGAAAATTGGGCTAGTGCGGACATGGAAGGTATCCATTGTTCGAATGGGCTTTGCGAGGACCGCAAAGCTTACCGACACAGCGTATGAGTTCTTAGTATTTGGGAGAGTTCTCCATATTTTAAGAAGGTATCATAGCGGGATTTGCTGCTAGGACTAATGTAAAAGCTTTGTTATGAACTCTCAATCGGGTACCTTTGGTATCGCGTGACATAGTCGATATGGTGGGATGTTTATGTCGTGTGGGTAAAGTTGTGCAACCTCTGCAGAGTGTAAATCTATTCGAATATTCGTGTCCCTGGTTATGAACATTACTTGGTTATATCCCACAATAAGTAGTGTTATGTTTTGCAAAATATTTTGGGTAATGTATGGATAAAGAATCCATGCATAGCTTGTTCAGCAAAATAGAGAATTCGTAACTCGTGATGATCTCAAGCAGCTGGAGGAGGAGACAAGTGGCTAGTACTACTACCACCGCACCAACACGCTACATCGACTCTACTTTCGCTACGAGTCTGCGTGTCTAGTGGTAATCCTGTGATCTATTGCTAGCGGAGGTTCCTTCTAGGTTAGCCTTTTTACACGAAGGGATGACGAAAGTGTATACGAGGTGCTATGCGTGCGTGGACCTCAGGGGCGGATCCTCTTTGGTTCATGGTTGTTCAGCTGAACACCCAAAAATTTTGAGCAAAAATTTAGTATATACAAGGTATAATATATGTATATACTAGAAATTGAATTTATTTACTGTTATATCTCACGTTCTGTCGAGCTCGGCCGTCGGCACAACCGCGTCCGCGCACAAGCCAATGAGCCACAGCCCACATGCGCACTCTCGCGCTTCAGAAGTTAAAAGCCCAAGCCCATTTGCTCAGTCCTCAGATCTCAAACCGACAAACCCTAAATCCCAAATCAGCTAATCTCTCAATCTCACAGGCGGCGGCTTGCTCTGCTCCGACGCTCCGTGCCTCCGTTCGAGCTCGCCTGACGCCTGCTCCGGTGCTCTCTTCGAGCGACCAAGGGTGAACTCTGAGGCTCCATCCTCCAACTTTGACTCGAGGCGGCGCGCGCGCCCGGCGGCGGCGGGCGACGGCAGCGCCGGCGAGGCGACGCAGCGCTGCTCTGAGGATGGAGGCATCCGCATCTGGGCTGGGCGTCGACCGAGGCCGCGAGCCGGGCGCCGGCTGGCAGCCGGCGAGTGGCGAGGATTCGCCCCTGCCCCCTGGTGCTGAGTAGCGACCTCCGAGGCTTCGACCCCGACTCCCTTCGGTCTCTGGGCTCTGGCCGACTCGGCATCTCGGCGACTCCACCACTCTGTACTCCCCGTCGTCCTCCCAGACCTCCCCGAGACGAGCAATCCTCTAGGCTCTAGCGCTGCTCGGAGGTGGGATCTTTGGAGGCAGGGAAGAGAGCCCATTTCTTGCTTCGCACGTCTGTTTTTGGAAAAGATGGAATGGACAGTATTCTCGAGCAGAAATTGGTGCTAATGTATGTGAAATGTGGGGACTTGGGGGAGTGCAAGAAGGGTGTTTGATGAAATGCCTCAAGTATGTGATGTGTTTGTCTGGATTGTTCTGATGAGCGGGTATGCGAAGGCCGGCGATTTCCAAGAAGTAATCTTGATATTTAGGCAGATGCACTGTTGTGGGGTTAGACCAAATGCACACGCCATTTCTTGTGTCCTGAAATGCATTGCTAGTTTGGGCAGTATCATGGATGGTGAGGTAGTTCATGGGCTCCTTGAGAAATTGGGTTTTGACGTGCAATGTGCAGTTGGAAATGCATTGATCACTTTGTACTCAAGGTGTGGTCATATTGAGGATGCCTTGCAGGTATGAACATTCGAATATTCGTATCCCTGGTTATGAACATTACTTGGTTATATCTCACAATAAGTAGTGTTATGTTTTGCAAAATATTTTGGGTAATGTATGGATAAAGAATCCATGCATAGCTTGTTCGGCAAAATAGAGAATCCACAACTCGTGATGATCTCAAGCAGCTGGAGGAGGAGACAAGCGGCTAGTACTACTACCACCGCACTAACATGCTACATCGACTCTACTTTCGCTACGAGTCTGCGTGTCTAGTGGTAATCCCGTGATCTATTACTAGCGGAGGTTCCTTCCAGGTTAGCCTTTTTACACGAAGGAATGACGAAAGTATATACGAGGTGTTATGCATGCATGGACCGTCTCTCGGTGGACTAAGCATTAAGCAGATTTTTGGCCCAGGTGTTACATCCAGTCTCTTAGCATAAGATGGAGGATGTTCACGACTCCACCCTAACCTGGAGTTCTTTCAACATACGTATACTATTGTCGTTTAAGCATGTCCGGTGACCACCAATTCACATTCGCTTACAAGCTAGTCACAATGACACAGATGAGCACGCTGAGACGGAAGAGATGGCAGCCTCCTCCTAACCTACTGGCGGGAACAACAACAACACGGCTGGCTATATTTGAATGGCCGTTGTGCATGTCCTCCCGCGCGAAATGCGCCTCGACGCCAACCATGCACACGTACACCACACTATCTATAGAGAGGCCATGGCGAGCTAGCGGCCCAATTTTAGGCAGACGCTAGAGGAGCTTCCAATAAAAAGAAGAGCAAGCAGAGGAGGCAGGGTGAGATCCCCCCTAGGCCGGCCACAGGAGGGAGGGAAGGAGAGGCCAGCTCCTCGATCTCTCCGCCACCATGGGGTCCCTCCTCCGCGCCGCCGTCTTCGCCGTGGCCCTCCTCCTCCTCGCCTCCTCCGGCGAGGCGTTCTTCGACCTCTTCAAAATCTTACGCCCACGCTCCGAGAACGACTACTTCCAGAACGCCTTCGACGGCGCGCAGGAGCAGACGGTTCCCCAGCAGACGGAGCAGGAGGAGCAGGGAGCCGCGCCGGCCACCGCCACCGGCCTCACCATTGTGCCGCCCCAGGGCCCGCCCAGCAAGGCTGCCCAGGACACGGTTGTGCTCCCCGTCGACGGGGCTGCCGAAGCGGGCGGTGCCTGGACCATCGTGAGCGAGAACTCCGGCGTGTCGGCCATGCACCTGGTGGTCATGCGGCATGGCAAGGCCATCATGTTCGACACCAGCACCACCGGCCGGTCCCTCATGCGGCTGCCCCAGGATAACTGCCGCCCCGACCCTCGCGCCAAGGAGGACACCATGGACTGCTGGGCGCACGCCGTCGAGTTCGACTACAACACCGGCGCCCTCCGCTCCCTCAAGATCGTGACGGACACGTGGTGCTCGTCGGGTGCGTTCGACGCGGACGGCAACCTGGTGCAGACCGGCGGCTACTTCGAGGGCGATAAGGCCGTCAGGTACCTCAGCCCCTGCGACACCTGCGACTGGACGGAGCACCCCAACAGCTTCGCGGAAGGGAGATGGTACGCGACGCAGCAGGTGCTCCCGGACGGCAGGTTCATCGTGTTCGGCGGCCGGCGCGCGTTCAGCTACGAGTTCGTCCCGCAGCCGGGGCAGACCAACGCCCAGGCCGTACCGCTCCAGCTCCTCCGCGACACCACCGACGACGTGGAGAACAACCTCTACCCCTTCGTCAACCTCCTCCCCGACGGCAACCTCTTCATCTTCGCCAACGACCGCTCCGTCATCTTCGACCCCAGGACCGGCCAGGTCGTCCGCGAGCTCCCCAAGCTCGCCGGCGGGGGGCGAAACTACCCTGCCTCCGCCATGTCCGCGCTCCTCCCGCTCGACCTCGGCAACGCCGGCGCCGACCCCGAGCCGGAGGTCATCATCTGCGGCGGGGCCCTCAAGACGGCCTTCAAGTTCGGAGAGAACAACACGTTCCAGGCCGCGCTCCGCGACTGCGCCCGCATCAACCTGGCCAAGCCCGACGCCCAATGGGCGGTCGAGGAGATGCCCGTGGGCCGCGTCATGGGTGACATGCTCATCTTGCCCACCGGCGACCTGCTCATGCTAAGCGGCGCGGCCAAGGGCTGCTCGGGCTGGGGCTTCGCGCGGCAACCAATCCTGACGCCGATCCTGTACTCGCCGCAGAAGCCGCAGGGGTCGCGGTTCCGGGCGCTGACCGCGTCGACCATCGCGCGCATGTACCACTCCACCAGCGCCGTTCTGCCCGATGCCACCGTGCTCGTCGCCGGCGGCAACACCAACGCGGCCTACAACTTCAGCGGCGTCGACTTCCCGACCGAGGTGCGCGTGGAGCGGTTCGCCCCGCCGTACCTCAGCGAGGAGCTCGCCGCCAACCGCCCGGAGATCGACATGGCGTCGGTGCCCGCGGACGGGATGCGATATGGCGCCAAGTTCACGTTCAGGTTCCACACGCCAGCCGAGGCCGTGGGCGAGGCCGACGTGAGGGTGACCATGTACGCGCCGCCGTTCACGACGCACGGCTACTCCATGAACCAGCGGCTGCTCATCCTGCCCGTCACCGGGTTCGATGCGCAGGGGCAGAGTTACGAGCTCACCGTCGACGCGCCCGCCAAGCCGGAGCTGGCGCCGGCGGGGTACTACCTTGTGTACGTGGTCGCCAAGGACGTGCCGAGCACGGCTGCATGGGTGAAGATACAGTAAGGATGTTGTTGTAAGGTTGGATTGCGTATCGGACTGGAGCGCGGGTAAACTATGTGTACTCTTCTTTTTGTATGGCTAACTCGATTCGTTTTTGTCTTTGCCTTTGCCTTGCCTGGTTTTACCTAGGCATATGGATTATGGAATCAGATCGACCCCAAATGTAGTACTATTGTGTGTGACTATACTGTTCATCTGGTTGCATGAAAGATGACAAGAAACATGCGCAAATAAGCTTAGCACATCCCCTGTTCGCAGACAGACGAAGACGGATGGTGTCTCAAATTTCAAAAGCTTGACAAGAATTTACCGATACATCGATCTAAAAGAAAAAAGAATGAATATATATATAGAGAGAGATGAACCGGAGATACGACCTCGCTTGTAGCCTTGTACCAACAGATTATGTGAAACGCTGAAATATTATTTAAGGGTATGTACAATGGTACAGACAGTTGTTGTCTATAGAAACTCTCTATATTACCTGTAGACAGCATTAAATACAGCTCATACAATGGTTGTGGTGATACAGTCGGCTATAAGATTATAGACAACACACAATCTTTTAATGTTTTTCTTATTTATGGTGCTCTGATGACTACTGAGATTGTAGACAAAGATCTTTCTCTCTTCATTCTCTTTCATCCACATTAGCAAAAATACTACGTGACAGGCTATAAACAGCTGATATAATCCTATTGTACATGCTCTAAGAGCAACTAGTCATTGTCGGCAAATTGATTGCAAATTTATAATTATGAGGAACCAGCAATTGCAATCCTCAGTGTGCAACTATCGAAATGCGGCTATTGTGCCATTGAAATGCGGTATTTGGGGCCTTTAAAGTACTTTAAGGGCACGTACAATAGTTTGTTTTTTAAGATTGTCTTTAAATGCTTTAACTCATCTACAGACAATTTTAGAGATAACATCTCTAATAATTTATCTATAAAATCATTTATTTTCAACACAACTTCTCTCATTACCCACTGATTATTTGCGATGATTTGTGTACCCAACTTGTCTCTTATATAGAGATGATGTATTCTCTCTCTTCATTCTCTCTTTTCTTCAACTAAAATTTTAAGTGATATGATAGGTAAAAACGACTAAAGTGACCATTATTAAAGGTGTTGCAATTACTCAAGGATGGGCAATTCATGGAGCTTGGTTTTTGAAGCTGATGGCAATCAATGTAAAGGATGGCAAGCTATTTGTCAAATCAATTTGGAGCCCTGGTGTCCTGGTAAAGAAAAGCGCAAACCCATGGAATGGATGGCCGAAACCATAAACTTCCATATTTCCATTGATTTGTCGCACAAAATAAATCTCCATCGATGGTATTATTCAAATAATATGCGGACAAATCCAGATGCAAATTTAGCTCAAGAAAACATATGGATGCCGTAAGTATTCTGCCGTACCACCAATTGGCAAAGCATCTCCATGACTCCATCTGGCTAGAGCTGTAGTCAGGGTATTGGAGCTCCAAACTTGTTTTATCTTCGTTGAAGATGCATAAGGTGCTAGAAATACAACAATTTTATTCTCAACAACAAAGATAAAAATACAAGATCACACCTGTCTAAACTTACATGATAGATAGCAATATGAGTTGAATACAGAATAATACGAGGAATGTAGGATATAGACACAAAGGGAGCATCGAGCACAAGTAAATCATACTCTGAAGCCAGTACACGGAACGGCAAATTAGTTCTGGGCTGAGGCTGCCTGGTTCCCAACAGGAAATGCCGGTAAAGTCGTATTGTTTTCTTGACCCGGAGCATCCGCACTTGCGTGCCGCATAAACTCCTCAGGTGTCATATGGGTGCCATGACAAGCGCATACAATCTTCACTTCATTTCTGCCAAATTTGTATGTTACACCTGATATGGTTCTGCCATTTGGTCCTGTCCCGGTGGTAGAAACCCAGGGAAGATCAGGATATGATCCAGACCCTCCAAATTTTACATTTGGTGCGATGCCTGGCCTTATACCAGAACCCATAAGAGGGGATCCCCTATCAGCCTTCTCATCCTCCACATGAGCGGAAGAGGAAGCGCCAGCCTCTGCAGCTTGTCAAAATATTTAGGCAAATGAATCAGCGCTGGAAAAGCAAACTGAGGGAACAAAGGCAATCTATCTATCTATCTATCATCTTATTAAAGTAGAATAAAAAAAGTCACTGCATTCGCTCTTAAGGGCTAGAAATTCCCACGTTAATCGATAAAAAAAAAAGACAAAAATCTACACCGTGGATCGTAATAGGTCCAAATAATAACGGTATAGATTAAAAGAAAAGTCCAAATCAATTTGATTAAAACTGAAATTTGGAATAAAAATAAAATAAACAATTTAATTTCTATACAAATTCCTAAGTAAAAGAGTCCATGTCAAATACAATAAAACTAAAATTCGGAATAAAAATAAAATAAATTGGCAATTCGATTTCCATGTGAATTCTCAAGTAAAATCCCTAAATAATTATAATTTATAATAAAAAGTAAACAAAAATTGGCAATTATATTTTTATACTAAATCCGACAAAAAAATAAAATTCGGAATAAAAAATAAAATAAAATTAGCAATTTGATTTCGATACGAATTCCAATAATTATAATTTGGATTATTAAAGTAGAGTTAAAAGAAGTCACCACGTTTGCTCTCAAGGGTTAGAAATTCTCACGTTAATCGGTGGCATGCTTATTAAGTCGTCGACTAGTCGTCCAGTAGGTGGAGCATAGGCGACTGGGTTCGGCGACTCGACTTGCCAGGTTCCCATCTCGCCGCCGCCGCCCATCTTCGCCTCGGCGCGGCTCGGCCGGCGCGCGCTTCTCTCTCCCCTTGGCGGAGCCGGCTCCTGCTAGCCGATGACGGAGATGGAGGCGACGTGGATCCAGTCGGGGAGGTGGAGGCGAGCTCGATGTGGTCGAAGATCGTCGCCCTCGGCGCGACTCCCGGCCAGCGCGCCGCCGTCTCCTCGACGGAGGCTGAGCTCGGCTTCGCCGACGGCGGAGGTGGAGGTGACGTGGATCCGGGCCAGCGTCGGGGAGGTGGAGGCGAGCTCGATGTGGCCGGCGGTGAGCTCCCTCTCCCTATCGCCCTCCTCTGCTCCCTCTCCCCGTCGCCCTCCTCTCCTCTGCTCCTTCTCCCTGTGGCTGCGTGTGGTGGAGTGCCTGGTGTGTGTGGCTTATGTGGGTGGGTGGATGTGTGTGGCTGTGTGGGTGGGTGGGTGTGGCTGTGGGTGGCTGTGTGGTGTTGTGTGGTGTTTGGTGTTGTATGGTGTGTGTGATTGTATGTGCCGGCTGTGTGTGTGCGCGCTTATGTGTGCCAGTTGTGTGTGTTGTGCTGTGTAGATCCTATGAATAGTACCTGTCGACTAGTCGGTCAGTAGCAAGGTAGTGTCGACCTACCGACTTAACCTTGATCGGTGGAAAAAAGATAAAGATCTAC
Organism: Ampelocalamus luodianensis; assembly: GCA_036346255.1. Lineage (NCBI taxonomy): Eukaryota > Viridiplantae > Streptophyta > Magnoliopsida > Poales > Poaceae > Ampelocalamus > Ampelocalamus luodianensis. The sequence continues at coordinate 2,887,195 of CM070626.1, forward strand.
CACGTCGATCGTGATGGGTCCAGATTATAAAGGCCTAGATTAAAAGAAAGAATCCATGTCGAGTACAATAAAACTTAAATTGGGAAAAATAAAATAAAATAATAATTTACATACGAATTCCCAAGTAAAAGAGTAATTATCAAGTCAACTACTACAATAAAACTGAAATTCAGAATAATTAGTAATTTGATTTTCATATGAATTCCTAAGTAAAATCACAAAAAATATATAATTTGGAATGAAAAATAAAAAATGGCAATTAGATTCCTATAGGAAATCCACCCAAAAAATAACTGACATCGGAATAAAAATAAAATTAGCAATTTGATTTCAATACGAATTCCAAAGTAAAATACCTAAATAATTGTATTTCGAAATAAAAAATAAAGAAAAAATAGCAACTAGATTCGGATACGAATTCAAAGAAAAAAGAACATAATTTCGGAATAAAAAATAAAATAAAATTTGTAATTTGATTTTCATACGAATTCCAAAGTAAAATTCTTAAATAACTAAAATTCGAAATAAATTGAATAAATTTAGCAATTTGATTTGTAAACAAACTCCAATAAAAATAACTGAAGTGTTGAATAAAAATAAAGTTATAACGAGGATAGCATGAATGGCATCAGAGGAGACACAAAAGAAACCACCACGTTCGCTCTTAATGTCACGTGTTTCTATTATTGCTTCCTATAGAATAAAAATAAAAAAATAACTAAAATTTTAAATAAAAAAAATAAATATTATAACGAGGATAGCACGAATTGTGACAATGGAGACCATGAAAGAGTGCAATAGCATCGATATCTCCTGCAAGAAGATATTGACCCACGGGGAAGCAAAGAGCCGAGGTGGAGGCAACGAAGATGAGAACAATGTTGTGCTGCTCACCTTTGTCGTTCAACGAGGACAATGTCGTGCTGCTCGCTGAAGCCATGGAAGAGAAAGTGCAGAGTTGAAGGAGCCAACGGTCGCAATGACAAGAAGTGAGCATCGGCGTTGTTGAAGTTAGTAGACAAAAAAGCTCGATAATGGGGAAGCTCTGCATTGCAGACAAGATATGAACGATATAGGGCCATCGGGTAGCTAGGAGCGTGCCATCGCTGGTGAGGGGCATAACGTCACCGGTGACGACGAAAAGATTCTCCATATCATTAGACAACGACTAGAGCATACATGCCGACATCAGTGAAGATGAGAGTTCGCCGTGGTTAGTGAGGAAGACACATCGTTGGGTTAGCCAACGTCGAAGAAGAACAGCGACCGACACAAGAGAAGAGAACATCGATCGTGTATAACACCATGCATGTGTATGTACGTGCATGCATCTATACGAATAGAAACATGGGTGTACAGAGGCAAAGGAGCAAAAAGCTTGGAGTAGAAATACGCGGCCGTAGGGAATAGGATCGGGGTCACTGGAGCGAGCGTGACACGTGTCCCCAACTGGTATCGACGACGGTTGCATGTGTTTGCGTGTTGATATCACAACGGTTAACATTATGCAATAATTGGGGAGAAATAGAAGATAATTATGTGATAAGATATTGCATTGAAAGGGGTAGCAACTAAAGGGTCGATCAAGATTTGCGCTTACTATTGGAGGTTGAAGCAAAAAACATGTGACGGCGAGAAGAGAGAGGACACGATTTGGTGGGGAAGCCAATGTGTGAGGGAAGATAAGTTCAAGGTAGGTCGCAATAGTGCATCGATGTAGGCGTGAGCAAGGTACTCTAATGCAATGTAAACTAATAAGATAATTTGCCGCACACATAATTAACGTATTGCTTGAAATTAAATAGAGGTACATGTGTATGCATACAATTTAGAAAAAGGTAACTAATGAAGTAAGAATACGGAGATGCAACTACATGATCTATACATGATGAGGAGTGATTAGTTTTTAAGAACCCTAACAACTTATTATGCTTAATGACTTTTCCCATCAAAGCTCAATATTTCAATTACGTTCCCCATGTTGTGTTTTCCTTCAAGTTTCTATTGTCATTTTCAATGTTTAGGATATTTTAAAAATCTAAATAGCATACAAGATACATAAATATATTATCAAACATTTATACAAGTTCCGAAACAAATCTAACCACGCAAATGTGCGGGCCATCTTGCTAGTTATGTTATATTTCACATTACCGGATTATAGAATATCTAAAAGGAAAGGAAGCTCTTGCATATCAAACAAGCAACAATGCAGAAACCAAATACAGTCATCACTCATCACAAATATGCTGAGATTAAATGAGCTTAATGACACACCTCTAGTTTGCTTCTATCAAACCAAACTCAATGAGTAAGCAACTAACAAGGATCCTTGGGACGGAATCATAGGCTAAATCTTCTCTGAAACGGACTGATCAGACACAGGTTATACGCAGATCAAGCATTTTTTTTTCTTTTCTTTACTTAACAAATACTCCCTCCATCCTACTATATATGTCCATTTTGACTTTTCAGTTTTCACGGTCTCAAACACAACACTTTATGTATCATGATATACTAGCAAAAATAAAATAAAAAATTATACTATGGAAGTATTTTGCAAGAAAATCCAATGATATTATTTTCATGTAGTCAATTTATATACTTACATATATTAATGGTCAAATTTTTAAAATCTTGACCGCATGGATCCCAAACGGACTTATATTACGGGACGGAGGGAGTATTTGTTATTTAGGGATGGAGACAATAGGGGTATCTTTTTTACGCCATACATAAAAGTATCTTAACAGTAGGATTTTTTGTTCTTTTTTTTCTGGGAGGTTGGGGGTTGTTAACTGGTAAGCTAACCTTGAGGTTTCTTGCCATCATCAATTTGCTTGGTTCCTGCTCGTTCAGCTTTATCTTTTCCAGTAAAAGAAGACATAGCCTGAGGTGGAGCACCAAAAGCCCATGAAGAGCTTGTTTCAAGTGTTGGTAGCTGAACTGTTGGGTAACCAAACGCCAGCTGGGAGGCACCACCCATCGTCTGGACAGCCAGTCCATTGTTTGTTGGTGGCCTCAATTGCACTGTACATACTGGAGGAAAATTTGATGCATTAGTTATGCTAGGAGGAGCTGAAACCTGACCTGGGGCTTGATATGGCATAACCACTACATTTGATGCTTGTAGCGATAAAGGATTTCCATGCACCAACTTTCCAGAGCTGGATTCACTCCCTGAGAAACTTGGCTGCCTCTTTCCTTGAAAGCCAACTGCAGCATCATCACTGGATCTCTTTCTATCAGATCCTCTGTTGACAACAGAGCCCTTAGCATTGTCTTCACGCTGTGCAACCAACCAAGAGTTTGAGCCCTCTGCTTCTGATTCTGCAACATCCTCATTTTCACCAGTTGAACCATCATCCGTACTAATTGAAATAGGCGCATTTTTCACACCTCCATCAGAGCTCTTACTGAATGCATCAGCCTGGTCAGCAGCTGTATGATGCCTCTTCTGAAAACTTATCTCTTCAGAAAGCAACTTTCGTTTACTCGAGACTGGCTTCTGTTCCTCGGAATTATTTCCATTGTTATTTGAAATCCATCCATCTTGATATCTGGGAAGCTGAGATTGATGGCTCATTAGTTCGTTGGATCCATCTGCCGCAAGAGCAGAGGAACCCCCCGTTTGTCCCCAGAAGTTACCAAATGGCGGTGCAGCAGGGCTGTGCCTCTGTTTGCTATTGTGTTCTTGGTTCTCAGCATTTGTTTGATAGTAATGCACAAAAGGAGCCTCAGGAGTTTGTGAGCCACCTTTGCTACTACTTTCTTCCACTTGAGGCTCCGCTTTAGGTTCTAGAGGAACATCTCTTGCCTTCGATTTTCCTGATGATCCACCCAAAGAGAGGTCCAAACTAAGCTCAAGGCCATTCTCATCCTCCATTTCTAGTTTTTGTTAACTCCACTGATATGTATAGTTACAACCTATTTCTTCTACATACCACGGACAAATTTGAATGCATCACAGTACAGTTCTTCCCATTTAAACTTCCATCTCTGCAATATAACAACATTTTGGTAAGAGTATGGCCAACATGTTCATGATAAACAAGTAAGCATATACCGAAACATAAAAACAAAGCAAACCACCACAAGCATAGATGCTGAACAACTAGTTTGGAACACCCGAATGCAAAAGCGCGTGAATGGAAAAACACATAAATTGTATAGGAAAAATATTAGAACAAATGTTTGGATGGATTGTATGAAAAGCAATGAAAAATCATGGTAGGATAGCCTAAAACAATGATATTTTTTATAAGAAATCTAGAATACGGTTTTTGAACCTAGAAATGTCATATCAAAATTAGGATAAACGTCTTTATTTTATCCCTTAACCCGATCAATTGATCCAACTCCCTGTTCCTGTCACACCGGCAGTCACGGCGAACGCAAGACTTTTCCTGTTTTCCAAGCCTGGGCAAGCAGACATAGCCTAATACGCAACAAACAAGTTGATATACGCATGCAAAGTTGACAACCACGCTAGATTCAAACTAAAAGAAATCAACAAGTCCAATACACATGTCGACGTATATAGATGGATATTTAAGGCATTATATGGTTGACCCCGGCGCTCAGCAGCCATGAAGACTCCCACCGCACGCACTGCACACACCACTGCATATTGCAGCTGTGGTGTGTGAAAGTGTGCACACAGCCCTACGGCGCACAGCGCACCCTCAAGGTTTTAATATTTCACGGTAGATCAATGTCACTAGGCATGCTATTTTATTGAATATTGACCATCCAAGAATTCAGCGGCGGAATCAAACTTATCCAATATTGATCATCCAAGAATTCAGCAGCAGAATCAAACTTATCCAATAACAAGAGTGCAAGACAATGCAACCCATGAACAGCTAGCTCTATTTGAAAGTATCATCCCCACCCAACAACCAACTAATGCTCTTAACTTAAGAACAAATGCGATCCAAAAATCCTCCAGGAATCTAACAGCAGCTAGTCCCCCTTGGTTAGGTTTCCACTTTCCCTACTCAAGACCACTTCCTCACGGCTCTCTCGAGTCTCGACAGTGAACAGTCGCGGCTGTAGACACACGGCTGTCTGCGTTGGGCAAGGCACAGTAGGAGCTTCAGAGTTCAGGCCGACCTAGGAGCGGGCACATGCGGCCCAGATTCGATCCAGCGGCGCGCAGGGACGACTCGCCGCCTTGCAGCCCCGGCAAAATGCCCTTTTTCTTCTTCTCCGGCGAAGGGAGGCGCCATGGGACCCTTGGAGAGGTTCTCCCAGCCCAGGCAGAGGCCCGACCTGCCCGGACGGTGGATCCGCCCCGGCGGCGGCGGCCCGCGACGGTGATGGCCGAGGCTCTGGCGACGGGGCGGTGGAGACGGTGGCTCTGGCTCCAGCGATCCATCTCTACCTTCCTCTCGCGACGTCGGCTGTAGCGGGGGCGGGGGCGACGGCTTAGAAATCGATAAGGCCCCCACTCACGCGCACGCGTTACTCCTCACACAAATCACATAAATTCCTAAATCCCCTCCATAGGGACCCAAATCTAGCCCCAAAAAATCCGGCAAAAATCGTAAATCGAATCATGCGTACCTGGAGAGAAAAACCGCGCTGGTTTGCTCCTCGATTCGTGGATTTGGGGGGGCGAAATCCCAAATCGAAGTGGAAGTGACCGAAGTATGCGAGTAGGAACGGAGAGGAGGGAGAAGGGAAGGACCAAGGGGGCGAGATGTGTGTCTGGTCTTCCGCGGTTTCTCCTCTGACTAGGTGGGTGTATCCACGTCTCATTGTCTCACTGCAAGTGGGCCCGGGTAACGAGCTATCGGAGTAGACAAGGAGGAAACGGGGTTTGGTCGAATTAGGGGGCGGGTGAGGGGCGACGTAATTTCTCCACACGTGATTTGTGTGCGGTACAGGGTACAGAGAATTAAATATTGTTACGTCATTTACTCATGGGAAAAGTCAAGAAAACCACCGCTTTCTTTTCTAGCCGGGCCGGGCCAAGGATGACCGACCGAATTTTATTAAGATTGGGAGAGCAAAACAGAGTACAGAGTTGGCCGATAGAAGAGCTGTCAGCTAAGGATTTGCTCAAATTTGCCCAAACAGATTTTGTAGGCTTAGCTTTTGTAGGCTTCCTGAGCGAGAGTGGCAGCCCAAATAAGTAATCGGGAAGCTCTGTACCGCACACCTCGGCCACCTGCCTGCCCATCTGAGCATCGAATCGGCGCCCCACTTTCTTTTTGAATTTGGAAAACACCCATAAAGTTGTCTTGGTTTGGAAAATCCTCTAATGTAGCTTATTTTACTGCAAAACATGAACAAAAGGCTTAAGAAATACTAGTCAATAACACTAGATCCCACGTGACAATGATTATAATCAAAATTGATTTTCCTTTCTGTTATCTGCAATCTCACGCTTCGCGCATGATATAATGGCAAAGGCACATTGTTACACGAAATAAGCTTTTGCCAGCCACTACTACTACACTGTTTTTTTAAAGCTTTTTATATTGATATGAAGTAACAACGAGGGTCCTTTGCATTATAGGTCATTGGCTTCTTTTTTACTCATACATTACCAAACGCGTCAATGTTTTTTTAACCTAGCCAACCGGAGAACTCAAGCGGCACAATTAAGCAAATTTAGAGACCCGCTCGACAAATAATGGAGTTTAAGGACCTAACAGGAGCGGGCGTGTTTGAGACTTCTAATACATTTAAAAAAAAAAAAACTATGATACCTGGGTAATGCTTCAGCCATTCACCAAACGTTGATGACAATATTCTAGAGTATAAAATGGTAAATCAGACTTACCTATTAAGTATACGGTGTCATCATTTATGTAGCAACATATAAGATCATCACATATATGCCATCTTCAACGCTGATATCGCCGCTTAGCTCATCAACATCTAGTGTGTGGTATATAACCTCTTTCTTGAGCGAGAAGAAATGAAATGTAAAGTTGAATTTTACAACCATGTTGAGTTCTAAAGAGTTTATACAACTCATAATGAGTTCATAAAGACCCTTTTGTAGTCTATAAATAGGGGTGTGCATTCATGTAATAGAAGACTTTAATTTTTGGAATGAAATTACACAGTGTGTGTTCCCGTGCTCCAATGGAGTGATTGTATCTTGTAGGCTTTATCACCATCACTACTACACAACGGGTCATCACAGACGGTTCTAAACCGTTATCACATACGGTTTCTGAACCATCTAGATTTATGTGTCTGTGATAACAGACGGTCAGCACAGACGGTTTTCAAACCGTCTGTGAAAAAAACTATCGCAGACGGTTCTTGTTGATAGTTTTTCTATTGCTAAAAAAAATCGAATTTAATGTTAAGCTATGTAAAGGGAATACAAATCTGCATCTAACAGTAATGGTAATCATCTCACATGCTAAGCTATGTAAAGAGAATACAAATCTGCATCTAACAGTAATGGCGCGGATCTCCTCAGGAGTCTTGTCCTTGACCATCTCTTCAGAATGACTGATCATTCCCGTTTGCAAGTTTCTATGGCCTACACACTACACTTTAATCGGCATGTAATGGCAAATGCAAAGCACAAAACATAATTAGTAAACATGAAATCAAATTAGTAACTAATAACTATAGACAAAATGGGAAAGGTTGTCATGGATAGTTAAATTAGCAAGTAAAAAAATGGAATGCCCATCTACATGTTTTTCAAACTGCATGCCACGCATCCAATACCTATATGAAATACTAGAACTCCAAGGATATTGATATCATCTATTCATATGTCAGCAGCACTCTGGTGAAAGCTTAACATATGTACAATCCTATAGATATTTCAAGAAACACAAAGGAACATCAATGAGAGTTGTATTTTTCTTAAAGATTAATGACTGATGGATGAGATAAAATCATGTCAGTAATTATTGTGCTAAAGGAATATATATGATTGTTCTTTCTGTGGCTTAAAAGTATATCGTACATGCATACGTTTGGAAGTAATAAATCAACACGCATTGAAGCACTATATTTCATCTGGCTGCTAATTAGTTATCACTACGTGAGTATATGCCAGAGCCAATGGAGAACATTAATGATTTGTAGATAAAGAAACAACAATAACATGCATTAGCCAAAATAAGGGCACCACAATAGGCACCGCGAAGACGGTGACAGCGACAGTGACAGAGGCCGCTCGCTCTACAGCCGCTGCTGTGGCAGAGGCGACGGTGGCGTCCCCGCGGTGTCAGCAGCTTCAGTAGGCTCCTCCCGTCGGGTGGCTCTGCCGGATTTGCCGCCAAAACGGTGTCAGCAGCTTTAGCAGGCTCCTCCCGTCGGGTGGCTCTGCCGGATTTGTCGCCAAAACCGCAACACATAATCAAACCTCATATCAAAGCAAAACGAATGGGGAAGGCGAAGAGCTAGGGTTAGGATTTATGGGCGGCAGAGGCTTACGAGCTTGAGCTGGAGGAGGTTGGCGCCCCCGATCGCGGGCGGCGGGGCTGACGGAGTCGCCTGGGCCGCAGCGGACATGGCGTAGGCGGCAGCCCGGTTGAAGAGGGAGCCGCCGTGCTAGCCATCGCCTCCAGATGCGAAGGGGTGGGGGAAGCACGGAGGTAGATGCGCACGGGGTGAGTAGGATGCGAACGGGTGAGGGCAAACCCTAGAGACCAAATATAAATAGGCATTAGGCTACATCACAGACGGTTCTAAATAGAACCATCTATGATAAATACTTTGCACATATAGAGGCATTGCACGGGTTCTCCGTGCACGACCTCTCTATGCACAATTAATTACTAAAACGAGTTGCCTAGTAATAAAGAGACGATAAAAAAGACCATATCCTTTTTACATCACAAACGATAAAAAATAATATTAGCGATCCTATCTTAGCCTTCAAATCTTCGTAAGCCTTCTCGCCGGCTTCAGTAGTGGCGGAATCAGCGACTGTCAGATCAAACGCCTCCACCTGCGACCTTGCATGCTCGATTCGTGCTTGTAGTCGTTCGGACTTCGTAACCAAGCTCCATATAGCCCAAAGGCCATCAACCCTGGTCTCCTCCGTCTCAGCGAGGTCACCCCGCTCTCTTGCAATTCGGATGTCATCCTCGACTCTCTGGGTTGCATCTTCGATGCGGACCAAGTAGTTCTATAGGACAATCTCCACGATGATGTTTACTCGCTGGATGTCGGAGACCCTCGCATTGGTCCGTCGGAGGAGGAACTCCGGTCGACAGATGATGGCTGCTATGGTCTCCGGTAGATTAGAGGGCCTCCAACGGATGACATTGCGAACGGAAGGCTTGTCCGCAGCTTTGGCCAGGTTGCGACCAGAGATGTGCGAGTAAACAAGTACAATGTAGCCCAATACAATCGGTACGAGAGGGGAAGCCATTTGGAGTTTGTGGAGAAGGGGATCAATGGTCTCAGGCAGAGGCAACTAGGGCACCAAGGGCGGTGGGATGGGGTGAAGTAGATGCGCAAGGGGCGTCAGCCTTTATAGCTTGGGGAGGCGGGCTTCACTTGGACACCAATGGTGGCGCGGAGGTGGAGTCCGCTCCGGACACGGCTGCAGCGGCGTGGGAGCGGGCGCGTGCAGACAACGGCAGGGCTGCTGGTGGCGATGGCAAGTGGACCTGGAGCGCAGAGGTGGCTGAGTCGGGTGAAAGGAGATGGGCTGGAGCGACAAGGCAGGGAAGAAAACGGGGAGGTGGGGCGGGAAACGGGTATGGGCCGGGGTAAAGCGGGAGAGAGAGAGAGAGATGAGTGCGCCAAACCAATTCGGCCCACGAAGGAAAATGAATTAAGAAATAATTTCAGAATTTAGAAAAAGGCTAAAAATTCAAATGAATCAAAATAAATAGCAAATAAATTCAGAAAATTCAGAAAAATTCCTTGGAACACAAGGAACCCAACTAACATTGTTTTTTCATTTAATGGATGTTTACATTAGTCAAATTTACTAGTTTAAAATTTTAGAAATTCTTAAATAAGCTTTATTAATTCAAGAAAAATTGATGGAATTTTTCAGAGACCTAAACTATGTAAAAGATTTTAAAAAACCCAAATTTTGGGATGTTACATGCACCGCCTATGAGAACTCACAGTTATTGAAAACTTCATATCAGTATCATTTTGCAACTTTGGCATGGTGTAAAAAATTAGCAAGGTTTTTTCGAAGACGGAAAAAAACTAGCAAGATATGAATTGAATTCAAGGTTCTTGACAACTGTAACGGATGTCTAAAGCAAACAAGAGTAAATAGGAACCTATCCAACTTGTAACTAAGAGAGAAATTCAGGAACAGTACACGTCCCTCACCTGCACTCATTTGCCAAGTATGTCGAGATTCAGATCGCGATACCGAAGCTTCCCAAGCAAAACCGGATCCCGCGCACGCAATGCTCGAACGCTGCAATGACACCAGCAACAAGTCAGCCAAGCTAGTAGCGTACGCGGCATTTCATCGAACGTGTCATGTGCGCGCTCAAATTTGCACACGAGGGTATCCATCAAGGTGGGTGGTACAGAGGAAGGTACATGTCGCCGAAGACGCGCACTGCAACTGAGAGCAGGCCCTTTATTGCTGCCTCCGCGGCCGGCACGGCAGCACTCGCAGCCGACGGGAGCGGGAGGTGAGTGCAGGAAGGAGAAGCTAGCCGCAAACGCTTCTTTTCCAGTTTTCCTTCCACGGTTTGCAGCAAGCCAAGTCCGAAAATGAATTCTACATGACAGGACCTGAGGAGGAGAGATCCTCCATCAGGAGTGAAAGGAAGGAGATCAGAATTTGCTTTCCCAAGTCCAGAGAGCGCATTACCTTTCCGTTTGCACGAATCTTGAGGAGGTATCAAGGGTCAAAAGTTAAAAAGCGAAATGAGCTAAGATCAGCCTACCTGTGTGTCTGACTTGTGGGATCCAGGGACTCGTGGCAGTTTGGGTCCACATGCCATAGAGAAACCTCTTGGTAGATGTTGAGAGAAGACGTGCACTGGAATAAATAAACCCGCACAACCTGACTCGCCCACACCCATCCCCCGGCCGCACATCAAACCCTAAACCCCTCTCTCCTCTCTCGCCGCCGTCATGTCGCCACCGCCGCCACAGGAGGTGCCCCGCGCGACGGTGGCAGGCGCCGTGACCTCCCTGACCAAGTGGATGCGCGTGCGCGCCGCGGAGGCGCCCCCCAACCTCCTCACTGACGAGCGCGACGACCTCGTGCTCCTCCAGCTCTCCCTCCGCCGGGTCCCCACCTCGCCCACCCCCAAGCCGCACCTCCTCCCGCTCCCCCACCCCGTCTTTGCCCACGCCTCCGCCTCCATCTGCGTCATCTCCGACGACCGCCCCAACTCCCGCTCCCCGTCCGCCTCAGACCTCCTCGATGCATCCAAGTCCCTCCACCTCCCCATCTCCGAGGTCATCCCCCTCTCCACCCTGCGCACCGACTACCGCCCGTACGAGTCGCGCCGCCGCCTCGCCGCATCCCACGACCTCTTCCTCGCCGACCGCGCCGTCCTCCCGCTGCTCCCCCGCGTCCTCGGGAAGGCGTTCTACTCCACCAAGAAGGCTCCGATCTCCGTCGACTTCACCCGCGCTGGGTGGCCGGAGCAGGTCCGCAAGGTTTTGAGCTCGACGTTTCTGTACCTGCGGTTGGGTACCTGCTCTGGGATTAAGGCGGGGAGGCTGGACATGGAGGAAGAGGAGATCGTGGAGAATGTGATGGCGGTAGTGGAGGCTGCCGTGGAAAAGGTGCCAAAGAAGTGGGCGAACGTGAGGGCTCTGCATTTGAAGGCGGTGGATTCAGTCGCACTGCCAATTTACCAGGTGGTGCCAGAGTTGGGTATGAAGATTGAGGTGCCAGTTGGGCGATTGGAGGGGGAAGTAGGTGATGGAGAGGCCATTGATGCTGCAGAAGTTGAGACTGGTGGGAAGAGGAAGAACAAGAAGAAGGCATTGAGATATGTGGATGCCAATGGAGAGGAAGTTTCGAAGGAGGAGAGTGGCAAGAGGAAGAGGAATAAGGAGGAGCAGACTTAGAAGAGGAAGAGGAAGAAGGGTGCGTCTACTGTAGATTTCTTAGCTTAGTAGCTTGACCCTTCGGGTTTAAAAACTATGGCCAAAGTGTTTACTGCTAGGACTTTTGTAATCCATTTGGAATGCTACAATTTTGTGTTCATCTGAGACTATGCTCGTGTAATTCTGTCGTCCCTAATGTACCTGTCTCAATTGCTACTTAATGCTTCTGGTTGGTATACTAAGTAGAATCATATATATCTATCAGACATTCAGACTTTGTCATATTTGGAAGAGTGAAGACAAAGAATACCACTATTTATTCTCACACATGTCTGTTATTGTTTATTCAATTTTCTCCCATTTGTCTGTCATTGTACGTCTACACAATTAAACATGATGTTCACTGAACTATATGAATTGCTGGTTTAAATCATCAGAGGGTGCTCTGGAGTCTAGAGGGTAATTGCTTTTGGAAATTGTGATTACTGTTATTGCCAGAATTCAGCTGAAGCTCCCGTCTCATCCATGACATGATGAATATTCTAACTTCCATGAGATTAGATCCCCCGAAACACGTTGGACTTAAGTTCCATTGTGGATGTGTTCTGGACATTAGCTATTTTGACAGTTTAAGTGGTAATGATCTTGAATTTGGAGGCTACTTTCTGTTGTATATCATCTTTGGAAAGTGCTAATTTATGATTTTTTTGTATTCCGAATTGATGCTAGCTGCATACTTGCATAACCATTTTTTGAATAGATACGTTGATCTGGTTTTCATCACTGTTCACGGCAATTCCATTTTTCTTTTTGTGCCGTACTGTACTCATTCCCTACTGAATTTTGCCAGTGAACCATGTCGGTGCGAGCGCACGACCAAGTTATCAACATTTCAGCATGGAGTAGTTTCCTTCTTTCTGAATTGATCACCACTGACTGTACTGGCGTGCTGCCACGCTAAGTTTTGTCTGCTAGGCCTGGAGTGAACATTGAATTCTTCTTGTACCGTCTGTAAATGGTGCCAAACTGAGCCAGCTTTCGGCTCCAAAACAAGACAGCACTACCTTTTTTTTGGTTGCAGAAACATTGTTGCATGACACCTCGAGATATATCAAAGATATCCTCTTGCCTTAATCTATTACACTTGCGTTGATCTGGACTCTGGAGGGAGGGGGGCCAGGAGAAGCGGCGAACCTCACAAGAGCAAGTGAGCGAGTTCAGTGACATGATCTGTCGTTCCCTTCTACTAAAAGGAGTTCATTTCCAGGATTCAGATTGTCATCATTTCGATGATTTATCCTGTCCCCTTCCCCTTGATTCTTTGTTGAAGGTGCGGGCGCCGGGCTACTAAATTTCATGTGATCCATGCAAGCTAGAACTTGGGAAAGCGTCCATCATTTTCTTTTCAGAGGCTATTGGTCTATTGGACGCAGAAAGAGGTAATTATGATGCTGAAATGGCAATATTTTTCTTGCAAATAACGAGTTCCATTTTCGTTAGCATAAACAACAAGAATTCAGTTCCGCTTGCGTATGAACTTTTGTGGTGTGAATTCTGATGTCTAATTAGTATCCGTTGCTTGTTTGAGCCCGTCTTCAATGCGTATGTGGATAATAGATTTCATGTGAACATTCAGTCATTGATGGTGTTGGCTGTAATTTATTTATTAACTGCGTTATTAAGCTTTTGTTATTTTCGGAGAGCAGAGTTCAGTGCTAGGAAACTAAGAACAGAAAAGCTGAAGAGAAAACAGACAGTACTGTTGGCATTCAGTCTAATTCCCTGAACAACTGAAATCATGCAAGCACTATTGTATGAGAAACAGTAGAAGTTGACTTGAGGTAAAAAAAAAAAAGAAGAAATATGTGGAGCACTGTGGTACAAATTACAAAATAATTATGACTGAATCAGAGACTAATTTTCTTAAGAAATGGTCAAAACTTTCGTAAGTCCTAGTGTTCAATATTATATGCGCTGTCAATTGGAGTAGTTTGTGATTCATGTCTCCCAATTTTATTTATTTTTTTGTAATTTACATGTACAGAAAAGTAGATAGCACTCTTGGTATTAAAAGAGTCGCCTTGCCTGATGCTATAACTTTCATAAGGAGCAACCACATTATGTCAACGAACCCGTTATTGGTACATGCTGAGTTGCTGACATAATCCTGTTTTTATAAGCCAAAAGTGGAACAGCAAGAGTGATGCTCTCCGTTGTTTTCTTCCTGGAACACAAATGTAAGACTGTTTTTCAATCTTCCAAAACATTGCTTGGCAGTTACGTCAGCACTTGACACAATTAATATGTACCAAGCTGAACATATAATGTCTTGGTTGATTATAATAATGTGGGATTCGGACTTGCTGATATTTCAGTACACATTGTTGTCTTGTTTCTTTGTTGATTCTGAATTACTGGTTCCTCCGTAAAGAAGTACCCTTTCCTTTTTCTTTTCTTTAATATGGACTATGGAGCAAATTTAGTTGGAAATATGGTTTCTTTGATAGAAACTAGATACCATTTTAAGATAGGCACGAACTTTCAGAGGCTAGAACTAGCTAGGATGTGTTTGATTTGCTCTAAAAGAAACAAAATCTTCTCAAGATGGGAGACGTATGCGCATCATTGTTTCTGTTGAGTTCTCTCTATGAATGCAATGTCACTGAGCAAATTAATCCTTATTTTTATGTGTTGGCGTTTTGTCTTGCCAGAAAATGTCTTTGGGTACATTGATTGGATTCCTCAACATCGTGAAGTCCAATTCTCTGCTTGCTATAGAAGATCATAGCCTGGCACTGAAAGATACATCCATGGACGGAGTTCCGTGTTGTCCATTAGTAATACTAAAGAAGAGCAGGCTGCAAATAGAATATCTGAAGCCACGATTTTCAGAAAAGGCTCGTCCAATATTTATCAAATGTTTAGTTTTCTTGTAGCTTCCTGCTTCCTTAATCAAGAAAGTTAACGCTTGAAGTAATAAGATTTCTTATTGCACCGGCTAAAACATGTGTCTTCATATTGTATCTGGCATTCACTTTGCAACTGTTTTTGCTGTCAGATCGTATGGAAGGTCGTCCTATCTTTTGTGTGGCTTCAGATTGGGACAAAGATTGGCATTCCATGTGCGAGGGCTGTGCAGTCCCTTTGCAAGAGAGATTCGTGTCAAATTAACCGGGTTAGTTATTGCCTTCTGACTTCCAACTTCCTTGTGTTGTTTCCATTCTTGACCTACTGTGGCATCTTGCAGTCCCAGAGCTCAAGTCCATGTAGACGTAGTGTATTTCTGTCTTGTTCTAGATAGGTGCTAAAATCTGCTGTATGCTCACAGGGTCTTACATCGTTTCTGGACAACACTACAGGGCTCTTCGGAAGATATAGGATGGTTGCAAAGAACTCAAATATTGCCTAGTTCAGTTTATGGCACATATCGCTTTAATGAGCTTTTGCATGATGTCAGGTGAATTGTTTTTCCTGACCAGTGAAGTAGTAGTGAATTCGGTATAAAAGCACTACTATGTTTTGCAAAACATATGTGCAGCATTGCTCCCATTTGTAACTATACTAGGTAGTTATATATATTAATCACCAATTGAGTGGAACTGTGTTATTAACTTCAGGGTGACATGAGGGCCTTGGAGGATCTCACATATGACAAGAGAGAGGACTTCATTTCCAAGCACAAGCTCCCTGTGGATGAGCTACCGATCATCTCCTTCCACACCGAAGCCAGCACCGCCCCGACGATGCTCACGACATTGACGCACATTGCCCACGCCGAGCTCCTCCCATGGCTGCCCTTGCCGCGCTTCCTACATGCAATCCTGCATCCGAGTATGCCGAATCAATGCTTGCCTATCTGAAGGTGTCCGTGGCCATGCCCGTGTCGGCAGCGATGGCGGCAGCGCGCTTCACCTGAGGCTGCGGTACGGGGAGAAGAGCGACGGCTTCACCTGAGGCTTGGTGACACGGTGTGACGACGATGTGCCTGGGTCGGTGGTAGTACTAGTAGTCGGCATATCAAAAAGAAGCAGAAGCAGCAAGTAGTAGTACGCTTGCAATTCGAGAACACGCACTCCCCTTCTGCTCCTGTGCTCCGCCTTCACCTCTTGATCTCGTGGGCCTCAACACGAGCTGTTTCTCCCCCGACACGTAATAAACAGGGCCCACCGGCAGCGTCACACTCCAGTCCCATTCTTCCCTTAAACCCTCGTCAAAACCGCTTCTCAAAGAATATTTCCATCTCTACCCTCCCTCCCTCCTCTTCCCCTCCCTCCGCCGCCGCGGCCATGGCGACGCGGCGATGCCTCCTCCGCCTCCTCTCGCGCCGCCTCGTCCCTCACAGCCCTCAACCCCTCGCACCATCCTCGATCGCGACCCAAACCCTAGCCTACTTGTCCCAGCCCCTCGCTTCCCCGACTCCCTGCGCCGTCGCCTCGCTCCGGCTCTTCCCCTCGCGCTGCCACTTCGCGACCCGATCCTCCGGTGACGAAGAGGAAGAGGACGACGAAGGGCACTACGATGAAGAGGGGAGCGAGGGCGAGTGGGGAGAGGAGGATGCGGTGGCGGCGAAGCCGCCTAGCGGGAAGACGGAGGAGGAGAAGGCGGCGGAGGCGGCGGAGATAGGGTATTCGGTGATGGGCCCGCTCGGGGCCGACGAGAAGCCCTTCAAGCCCTACGAGCCCGTCTTCGCCGTCGTCCAGGTCTGCTCCATTTGGCCCGAATCTTTTGTTTTGCTCTTGGGTTCGGCTTTGGGCGTGGATCTGGTGGGTGATTGGGTGCGGTTGCTTCTTCCTGCAGATTGGTTCGCATCAGTTTAAGGTGAGCAACGGCGACTCCATCTTCACGGAGAGGTTGAAATTTTGCGATGTGAATGACAAGGTAAGTGTCGCACATTGAGCGCAACTATTTCATTTTATTTTAATTTAGAGTTTGCCGTTCATTTGGTGATGAATTATATTGGTATAGTGAAGCTTCTGGTTCTGTGCTGATAATATAGCTACACTTGATATGATGAGATGTAGAATTGCATGCAATGCATGATCTGATCTTGGTAGTATATACCAACTGCTATATCTCAGAATATTCGCTAACACTTTGGACTGGTGAATTTTGTTCCAATTATGGTGAGAACTGAGAACTTTGAACCTTCAGGTTACAGGTTCAAGTTGTTTGTTCAACCTAGTATGAGAATTATTTAGACTCACCTTTTCTTAAAGAAGCTGCTTAGGACGTTGCTGTAAAAATGGAGCAAAGATTGAATTTTAAGCTTGGTGAAGTGTGTGGAATGGACTTGTCTTACAGAAGCTGCTTAAGAGGTTGCTGTAAAAAATGGACCGAAGATTGAATTTTAAGCTTGGTGAAGTGTATGGACTTATCTTACAGAAGTTGCTTAAGAGGTTGCTGTAAAAGTGGACCAAAGATTGAATTTTAAGCTCGGTGAAGTGTACAGACTTGTTAAAAACATGAATTGTTGTGGTTGATGGGTTAAGTGGAACCATTATTAGGTGCCTTCTTGTTTTAGTTGCATTAGACTATACTTCATCCTCATAGTACTGTTCCTTCAGCTTACCATTTTTAAATCAAAATACCCAAGCTATTGCAGTGGCTAGTTGATGAATGACTTTAATGATCCCAGCAAAAAACATAGCCTCTGTTTGTTTCTTGTACTTTTCATTCCATTGATAATTTTTGGTAATGTTGTTGTCTGAATCACTTGGTGCAGTTAATTTTGAATCGAGTTCTCATGGTTGGTTCACAAACTCAAACAATCATTGGAAGGCCAATTCTTCCTGCTGTTACTGTTCATGCTGTCGTTGAAGAGCATGTAAGGAGAACACTTCCTGAACTCTGTTCATTTGTGGGGTTGGGGAGTGCTTCAACCTTTCATTAAAATGAAGTTCATGAAATGACTCTTGAACTCTGTTTGTTGAAACAGGTTCGAATCTTCTTAAATATTACATCTGCATTTTGCAAACTATGCACTAGGCGATGCAGATTTCAGATTTACCTGAATCTATTCAATTTGTATATTAACAAATCATTAGTATGCATGCCAGTCTTTGTATTCATGACATAGTTATATGAGCTGATTGTTGCATTTGAAGGCTGGTAGTACTCTGGTACTTGCTCATTATGCTACCATCATTAAGGCTGGAAATGTGTGCTGATAGAAGGATTGTCTACACTAAAGAATTATAAATTCCTTGACTTGTTTTAGAATTCACTAAATCCAGTGGTGTATATTTTTACACTTTTCTTTGTTATCTGGTGATTTTAACATGCTAAAACATATTCAAAATTTTGTATGCACTGAGCATGTTCTGAACAAAAGTGTGTATTAGCCCCAAGTTTTACTGTTTCGATCTTTCTGTTAATACACATTGCATTTTTTTAGAATTACTTAACCAGAGCCCAGTTTTGATCCAATTGGTTCTTATTGTAATATACTATGGTACAACTTTGAGTTCAATTTACATTGACAATCTTTTTTCAGGCCCTAGATGCAAAAGTTATTATATTCAAGAAGAAAAGGAGAAAAAATTACCGCCGAACAAAGGGCCACCGTCAGGTAATTTCACACCATTTTAGTTTTCACTATTTACTATTCTCAAAATAAAAGATGGAGTTTTCATTATTGACCTTATCCTCTGGGTTATGTACTTCTTACTGTATACTGTGACAATTTCCAGGAATTAACAAAGCTGAGAATAACCAACATCGAAGGAATAGATAAGCCAGAGACTCCTGCTGTTGCTGCTTAAATTAAGATGAAGAATCAATGAACATTGTTTTTTCATGTTTATGTCGACAATGCCCAAGCAATCCTTCATGCTGGTGTTAGATGTTCTTCAATCAAATCTTGATACATACGTGGTGTCGCTCTTCTCATTACCTAATTCAAAGATTGAATTCAAAGCTGAAGGGCTTGTCTCTGTATCCACATTTTGGGGCACGGTCCTCTCGAGAGTTATTGGTCTTGAGAAGTTTGGATATTCTTATGTGGATCAGCTCTTGTAGTTTACAGCGACACTGATTTTCCATTTTTGTTTCCTGTACTGCTTACCTCGTTGAACGTGTCCTGAACTCCTGATACATCAGTGCCATGTCTACTCTCCCAGCCATGAATAACGAAACTGAAATGTTTGGTTTCCTTCTGGTTCGAGATCTGAAACTTAAAACTGTACATGCTTACTAGCGCAAATGTAGCTGCAACCCGATGCTTATATTCATAATATATTGAGAGACTGCTGCTTGTAAGTTGCAAGTATCCTCCACTGTTCATGTGTGCTCGATTACCGTGACAAAACATGTCTTGGATGATTATCCCGAATTTCAAACGTCTTCATTTCTTCCCATGTTAACTATCCCAGCTGCCTGAGACTCAGCTTTTACATCGTGGCTGAGCAAAACATCACAAACTGAAAAGTGTCGGTTCCATACTTCCATTTGATGTTCTGGATCATGAGAACACAATTAACAACCATGATCGCAATATTGGAAGCAATTTGGTGTAGGCGTGTAGCTAGTACTATGTTCTTGCATCGCAGAATAGACGCAAGATACAAGAAAAACTATGTACATTCAGCGTTATGCTTCGAGGATGGCAATCTAGTCTTCACAGATGATACATTAGTAGAGCTTTTCCTTTGTCCTTATCAAGGCTTTTGCCAATCAGAACACGGTCACTCTGTCAAGGCTCAAGAGTTATCCGTTCACTGTATCATCTAGTTCTTGTATCAGTTCGCAGTAGACTAGATCCGTTTTGATTCCGAAGTTGCAGCCGTAGTGTGGCACTAACTTTAGAAACAAGGAAAAAAAAGGTCAAAGGAACTCTTAGTGGGTATGAGTAACGATAATTTGCCTCCTGTCACTTTCTACAAAGTATTATAAATAAAATCCTCCTTGTCCTCTCATGTTCTCTCTAGACAACTTAGCCACAAGCCCTGATTGATTCGTTGCACAGAGATTTTCTTCCCTCTGGGATCCACTTTGCAAGGCAACATATACATGATGCAACTAGCATTAGCACAAAAGAATACTTTTAGTTAATCTAATCCTTGCGTGTAATAATTCTACTCATCTGCGTTTTAATAATCTTAATTGTAATCGGTGCTGCTGCTGGTGAATTTGGTGATCGCTGTGGTGGATTGGACTTTTGATTTGAGCCCTCTTTTTGGGTCATTTTAGGCTTGTTTGGTACGGGCGTAACTTTTCTGAAAAACAACTTCCGGCTGAACGGCTGAGCTGAAGAGGTTTGGTATTTAGTTGTCTAACTTTTAGGTAGGTTAACTGTGGCTTCTGAGATGATAAATGTCTGAAATGCCCCTGAGGCAAGTAATGACTTGTTTGATTCCGTTTAATGGCAATTAACGCAATTGACGGCAATTAACGATAATTAACGACAATTGGTGATAATTAACGATAACTAATGCAATTAACGACAACTAATGCAATTGATGACAACTACCACAATTAACGAGAATTGCTGCAATTGACTGAAATTAACGACGACTACTGTAAATAACGACAATTAACGTAGTAAATCGTAATTATCGACGATCATTACAATAAAAAAAACTATTACATAAATAATAATAATAATATTACATAAAAAGCATTACATAGTTAATTAACTTACAACAGAAAAACAAAAGGAAAAAAATCAGCCAACGGCTAGGGTTGCGGGTTGGCCGAGGGGAGGGGGAGGATGATGCGGTGCCTCGGGGAGGAGGGTGGCGATGTCGGGGGAGTCAGGGGAAGGGGAGGACGGCGGCCATGACTCGAAGGAGGGGGAGGACGGCGGCGATGGGGGCAGCGGCGTTAGGGGAGTCGGGGGAGGAGGAGGCCGGCGTCAAGGGAGGAGGAGGACCACGGCGGTGCGGGCCGACGGCGGCGGAGGGAGCTGGAGGCGAGGCGGGCGGCGGCGCGGGCTGGCGGAGGTGTCGAGGGAGGAGGTGAGCGCCGCGGGAGGAGTAGGAGGAGCGAGCGTCGGGGAGAAGGGAGGAGAGAGGGCGGCGATGTCGGGGCAGGACGAGGAGGGTCGGTGATAGAGCCGGCGTGGGAGGAGGAGGAGGGAGGGAGGGAGGAAGGAGTGGGCGGCTAGGGTTTCGAGGGCGCCCGGATGGCGGAGAGAGTTGGGTTTTATCTGGTGGCAAAAGCAGATGAATTCCACCCAAATCCAGGGGCAATTTCGGAAGGGGGACCGCAGGAAGCTGGCCCGCGGCGGCTTCTGGCTTTATCACATTATACACAGCTTCTGGCTTCCGAAAAAGCCAGTGGGAAAAGCCCCCGTTTGGGACGATTTTTGACTTTTTGGGCCAAAAAGTCGAAGCCGTCTCAAACACGCCCTACAAATGTATACATGCATGCATATTTTTTCTGCTTTATTGGGAGAAGAAAGCTTGGCCTTACATTAATGTCAAACTATCGATTGAACTGCAGGTCGAAGGCGATTATGCTGCCTCTCTTTTGGCTGCCTTCTTTTCAGGCAATAACAGTGCTCCTGTATCTTAGCAAAACTTTTCTTGCAGCTTCATGGTATGTGTGTTGGGATAGGTAGGCTACACTAGCGCGCAATTAAAAAAATTTCTACCGTATAAACTAGGAAATCATGCGAGTAAGATATCATATATCGTTACCACTAGACACGCAGTGCAGCGGATGAAGAGTTGGAGCAGCCCGATCCAATGTCGTGTGCGTCAATATAGTGGAAGTAGTCGATCGTCCAACGTCCTTAGCCACCGATCATCTCCTCTAGCAGCCTCTTATGTTTGCAGATTGTCCTCGATCAATGCAACAACGATCACAATAACGCCTTTATGGTATCTACACGTCCAAGGGTAGAACGCCGTGTCGCTGGTGTGCTAGTAGCAGCGTGCATGGTGGGACCTTCAGAGAGGTAGTGGCTAGGGTTTTGGTAGGTGGTGCAACATCCACCCAAAAAGCCCTCACGTCTCCCCTTATAAAGAGTCCATAACGGATCTCTACCTTAGAAACTCATTAGGACTCTTAACAACGTACGGATTATAATTCTATTTAAGCCTCTAACGGATACCGTCCGAGCTAACTAGTTTATTCTAACCCATTAAGTGTATGACCCTCTAGGTTCATGCGCAATCGACCGTAACCTAGAAACTCCTTTCTGATTCACAAGTTGGTAGCGGTTCCTTGTAGGACATAGCGACTCCCGAATACACATAAAGATCATATCGAACGAACATTTATAAAACTTATGTGCTAGTCCTTTTGTCTCACGATACCAGATCGAACTAAAGGCGAAACGCGTGACATCCTATGATAGCTCGATCCTTAACTCAATCTTGTAGTGGATTATTTAGTTGTAGTTGACTCCTTCACCATATTCCGTATGGCCATGCACTTTCTTAATCCAACCACATCAAAGAGCCCAGAGATATCTCTCCCGTTAAATAGGATGGGCAAATTCCATCTTAATCGCTCACATTTCTCCGCGTGTTTCATAGTAAACACGAAAGCTACCTTTTTGACTATCCATTTATAGAGTAGCGTTTGACAACGCCTAAGTAAACTATTACACATGTAGAAAATCATGATGACCTCTGGTCTAAGTATCCCACATACACTATGTATGTGACCAACTGATGACACTTAAAAATATAACAATTCTCGTAGTGCCTTAAGGTGGGTCAATTCAACACTATGTTCTCCAATGTATATTCACATTATTGATTTGATATATCATATTCATGATGTGTGAAATGTGATCATCAATCAATACATGTGTTGATCTATAAATCATAAGTGTCTCACATAATGGCATAAGATCAGAGATGTTTAGAATGACATCATAAACATAAATAGAGAGTTTCACAAACAAGTCACATATTTGCTAATCAATATAAATGATATTTCATTTAAAGGATAAAATAATATATTATTCAAAAGTTCATAAACATAGAAGCGATATAATTATCTCTATGATTATCTTTGGACTAATCCATGGCACCATGTAGCCTAAAAATATTTTGAGACATGCCAGTGAATGATAATCTTCTTTTATTATAATATTATCAAGATTTATCCTGAATTTCCTTGATATTATCTTATATATTGTTAAAAACAAGGGATATTATCTTATATTAAACTTCACAACATATGCTGCAAATTCATGCATATGTAAATCAAACATTGTATCCACATAAGACAGTCCTTTTCAGACGGTAACACAAATGCAGACCCAAGGATATGCATGCATGGAGCTCCAGAGATCTTCAGTATGGATAAACAATTTCCCTACCATGGTACAACGCTTACAAACAAATCAACAGACATTCACTAGAAACACAGCCTGAGCACTACAAAACTGAACCCCCAATTTAACACCTAAAACTAAATGTCATGAATCGTGATCTTTGTAGATATTACGGTAAATGACAGTCTATGAGACCGTGGCTTGTTTGATTGGTGCTCTGGACTCTATGCCTAGTAAAAAATAGTGTCTAGAGATATCCTAAAAATTAGATAATTTTTGTCTAGACAGATGAGACTAAAGATAAATTGTTTGGTTGAATGCCTATGACTAAGACTAGTGGATGAAATCAGGGACAGTGGATCCAATATAGAAACGGTAGATCGAGTGGCTGAGAACTAGACGCTCGTTTTCAGTCGCCTAGACATGAGCGCTTGCCAGGTCGCGACTAAACAGCAAGCTCCCGGCTTAGTCCCGGCCAAGCAGCAGCGCTCCAGGGCAGCCAGCAAACACGCCCTGTGAGGCTGTGAGTGTAGCATCAGGCACCAGGACCCAGGCTAATTGGAAGCCATGTTCATCTACGTGGCATCCAGCCCTCCACAAATCCAAAGTTGCCACATCGAAAGGCAAGAGATGCAGGCAATGATGCACAAAGGCACTTTGCCAAAGGCAAATAACCACCATTGATGGGTGTGATTGCAAGTCTCACACAAAGCACATCCTGGACTGTAATGGAAGAACTGTTCTGAGCATTTAGATTAGAGCGCATTGACAATGGTAGAGGAGCACAATACTATAACATTCGACAGATCTAAGTCGTCCAATCCGGAAAAAAACGGCTCAGATCAACCGCTACAGTGATGATATAACATTCGTGAATAGGGCTGATGATACAGTATTTTACTATAGTGCAAAATACGCAATATTATGGTACTATAGCACGTGACATTGCTACAATGTCAAATGATACATTTCCGATTGGAGCATATCCTCTTCAAGTGCCTGTTTTGGTTTAAAGAACTGATTTGGCATCCTGCTTTGCATCTTCCTTTTTGGGTGTCTCCCATCCCACTTTTGTGCCATGAAATTGATGTAGAGCTTATCCAATTCCTTCTTTGCATTTGTTGCAACCTTCTCTCTCCCTCTCTGTCACAAGCCTCTTTTAGTGACAAGAAAAAGGTCATGACCCTTCCTTGCTATTGATCCACCACCTTCTTTTGACACTGAATACAGGTAGCTGAAAATAAATTCTGTAGATACTTTCTAGTTGAAGCTGTCATTTGTATCTTGTATTCTGTAGATACTTTCTAGTTGAAGCTGTCATTTGTATCTTGTAGCAAATTAAGCTAAAGGCTAAAGGGAGTAAAGCATATGCTGCAAGAGTGGTTTGAGGCTTTGAGCCTTTTCTTGTAAGGTCCCATCCACAAAATCTCAACCTGCTGTGTCTAGTTTGGAAAGTTGAGTATAACAGAATATGCTGCAATAATGGTCTGTGCTTTTTTTTATGTAAAGCATGGCTCAAGAAGATTCTGAGTCTTATAATCTGATGATTTTTCTAGTAAGCTTCCATTCACAAAACATTAATCTCTTGAATTCTTTGCAAAGCTGAGAGTACAAAGGATGGCATATGCCGCAAGAATTAACTGTACCTTTTCTTATAGCTTGGTTCACGAAGAGACTGAACTCTTATTATTTAAACTCCACGATCAATTGTACTGCAAAATGAATTGTATTGCCTTCTTGGTCATGCACTCATCCTAAAATATTCGTCAAGAAACACTGTCCAACATCATCCTGCCGATGACGATGTTTCTGAACGCTTTTTTTATCTGTTTTCGCCAATCCATTGCCATTACAAAATACTGTCTAAATAATATTCAGAAGAAAAGCTTGTGCTTTGTTCAGGTCAGTGCCACAATGAAACAGGTATCAAGATCTGGGAGAACAGAAGGAACAGACACACTCGCTGACCTAAATGCTTTAGTAGGCCCATTAGGCTTAGTGGCTCCAAGATCTAGTGGGTGCTGCACAAGTACATCGTTGGCTGCATAATGGAGCATAGTTCTTGTGCCATATTGAATTGGGAAAAAAAATTATATGCCACTGTAATCCCTGATCTATCATTGCAAAGTGACCTCTCCCTTCCATACCACTACAAACTCGAAACCATACCCTTTTATATCATCGTTGACCAGTTAAGCCGTGAGGTAGCTGTGAAAAGACCATTTTGCACTTGTCATCGTCTTCTTCCTTCTTCTCTGTCGCAAACGGCACACACCGCACACACAGAGACCGGTGGCCGCCACTGGGCTGCGCCACGAGGCCACCGCCAAGCTACTCCACAAGGCCACCAATGCCGCCGAGACTCTCTTCGCCGACGCAGCCGGAAGGTGAGGGCGACGCCGAGGTGGCTTGGCCACGATGGCATGGACGGGCGGAGAGGGCGAGGCAAAAGAGGTAGAGGGCGGTGTCGGGGTCGAGACGAACATGACGATGGCGGCGTGGAGGAGGGCAGGGGTGAGTGGGGAGGAGGAGAGGAGGCGTGTGGGCGGTAGGGAAGTGTTGGAGGAGGAGGGGCGAGAGGGGGCGAGGCAAAAGAGGTGGAGGGTGGCGCCGGGGTCGAGGCAGACACGGCGGAGGGCGGCGTGGAGGAGGGCAAGGGTGAGTAGGGAGGAGGCGGGCGACGACGGGGAAGCAGTAGAGGAGGATGGGTGAGGCGAAAGAGGTAGAGGGCGATGTGGGGTCGAGGCGGACACGACGGAGGACAACGTGGAGGAGGGCAAGGGTGAGTGGAGAGGAGGCGAGCGATGGTGGGGAAGTGGTAGAGGAGGAGGGCGAGACGAAAGAGGTGGAGGGCGGTGTCGGGGTCGAGGAGGACACGACAGATAGAGGCATGGAGGAGAGCAAGGGTGAGTGGGGAGGAGGCGGGCGGCGGCGGGGAAGCGGTGGAGGAGGGGGAAGGGGGCGAGGCGGAAGAGGTGGGAGGCAGCGTCGGGGTCGAGGCGGACACGACGGAGGGTGGCGTGGAGGAGGGCAGGTGTGAGTAGGGAGGAGGAGAGGAGGCGAGTGGCGGAAAGCGGTGGAGGAGGACACGGGTGAGTGGGGGAGGAGGCGGGCGGTGTCGGGGAAGCTGATGATGACTGTTGACCCGATCTTTCGATGAGGATGATACAACTTGATTGGTGGAAGCTAACTCTCATGATCCAAACTACAACCGTGTGATGACCGTTGCACCTGCAATCGCTGAACCAACTTCACGTTTGTTATCGACCTTACCAGCGGCTAGATCGACCTGACCACGAAGGTCTTTTCCTACATGCAATCAAGAATCAAACAAGAAAAATAGATGAAGCAACGAACTTACTGAATAGGAATTGAAGAACAAAGATAGATGTCATGTATAATTTGGGGTTCCGTCGATGAAGCCGGGTTGTACTAGCCGCACAAGCCAACGATAGTGTTTCTAGCTTAAGTTGAAATCAATCTAACAAAAACCCCAGAACTAAGGGCGAAACCCTAGCCTTATATTGGCACCTAAGGGTGCGGCCAACTCACACATGGCCTAATGCCATCTCTATCTCTAACTCACGCATATCATACAAAGATTCTTTCCTAAAACAGTTAAAGAAAGATCACAACCGACTCACGCATATCATACAAAGATTTTTTCCTAAAACAGTTAAGGAAAGATCAAAACCAACTCAAAGAATCATTTGCATGATTTTAATTCGGCTCATCGAAACGTGGATCTGGTCGTAGTCCTAATTGTAATGCTTTGGAAACTCCAGAGGAGGTCCTAGGGAAGGTCCTGAGAGGTCCTTGAGGAGGTCCTGAAAGATCCTTGAGGAGGTGCTGAGAGGTCTTTGAGGAGGTCCTGGAAGAGGTCCTGGAGTACTGTTCTTGGAGAGATCGTGGACGTCGTGGATCTCCTGGGAGTGGTCGTGGACGACGTGGATCTCCTGGGAGTGGTCGTGGACGACGTGGATCTCCTGGGAGTGGCCGTGGACGGCGTGGATCTCTTGGGAGTGGTCGTGGACGGCACGGATCTCCTGGGAGTGGTCTTGGACGTCGCGGATCTCCTGGGAGTGGTCTTGGATATCGTGGATCTCCTGGGAGAGGTCGTGGACGACGTAGATCTCCTAGGAGTGGTCGTGGAGGACCTCCTTTGCGGGGGAAGTGGTCCTGGAGGACCTCCTTTGCGGGGAGTAGTCCTAGAGGAAATCTTGTAGTGCTGGTCGTATTCCTAGATTCCGAAACACAAGCAAAACATCTCCATTTGGCAGCATCATAGAGTTCTTACAATATGGATGCACTCTGAGAAACGAAGTTACCTGATAATTTAGATGGCGAGCACGTGCTTGAGTAATTGATCCTTGCGCCTTAGAAACAGTAGGGATGGTTGTATCAGTGGAAGGGATGTCCTTATCAGAAGCAGTGGAGAAGGAGGGGCGAGAGGGGTGAGGCGGAAGAGGTGGAGGATGTGGAAGTGGGTGAGGTGGCCCAAGAGGGTGGGTTTTGTGGCGGCGTCGACGCAGGGTAGGGCGGAGGAGTGGATGCGGCACTGGAGGAAGGAGAGGGGTCAAAGGAAGTGACATCTGTGGGGGCATGTAGTAGTCAGAGAGGTGCTTGGTGGTGTTGCTGGCGAACGGGAAGGCGGAAGCGGCGGGTGGTGCCCGATGATGTGGGAGGACAAAGGCGGCGACGATGCGGGCAAAGAGCGGGCGGTGCGCACACAGGATGTGGAGGGTGGTGACAACAGAAAGAAGAGGAGTGGAGAATGAAGAAGATGAGGGCAACATGTGCATTTTTGAAGAAAAAAAATGAGTTTGCGGGGGGCATAAAGGGACATGGTTTCGAGTTTGAAATGACATGAAAAGGAGATGTCATTTTGCAATGGTAGTCAGGGATTTGTAACATTTGCAGTGGCATAAAAGATTCCTATTGAATTTGGTGGAGACCTACTGTTCAAAAAAAGGAGCTGGAGCTGGCAGCAACACTATGGACAGTTGCATTGCAAATGCAGCAAACAGTCCACCCGTTGGTACGGTGTAAGAATGGATTGTGGGAGATTTGAGCTTAACTAACAGCTAATACTCTACATGATCTCAATAAATAAACATCTGAACTTTTTCCTGTCCTTGGTCTCAAGCATTGGGACTGCAGGTTTCTCAGAAAAGGGCTTTGTCATATGCATTTGCAAATTATACATCTATACGCCTCTCTAGTCCAAAATCCTAGAGTTTTTGGCCATATTGGCATGTTGGGTGGACGAATTAGCAAAATGGCGATCATGCAGCAGTATTTGCAGAAATGATGCCTCCACCGCACGGTCACCACGCGGGACTCACCGAAGGACGACACGTACCCAATTCTACACGGTCACCGTGTGGATTAGCCAAAACCGTATGGGCACCGTGTGGTGGAGCTAAGTGCCACACGACCACCATACGGTCCCACCCAAAACTGCACAGGCACCGTGCAGTGGACACCTTTTCTAGGAATTTTCTCAAAAATATCTGTAGGAATTTTTAAATATTGCAAATGAGATCCAAAAATTATGAATTATTTTCTGGAGTCTCTTGACACAGTGTACTTACTTGAGTAATTTTTTCATAATTTTATCTATTCCAATTTTTCTCAAAAATTTATTTAAATATACTATATGTAGGAATTTTTTAATATGGAAAATGAGCTGCAAATATTATGAATTTTTTTAAGGCTCCTTACACAGTGGACTTGATTGTATAATTTTTGCACAATTTTAATTTTTTTAAAAAAATTATCTAAAAAATTAAGGGTTTAGGTCTCGAAAATTAGAGTTTCATGATTTCATGTGACTTGAAATGTAGGAAGTTTAGTACCACATGACTACTCTAGATAAGAGGCACTCATTAAAGCTTTAGGCCACCGCCCGGCCTCCCTCCTCCACACATCTGTCACCCCGTCGCTGCTATCCCCCTTTGCCAGCAGTGCTGCGCTTCGACAACGCCTCCGGAATTCCCTGCGGCAATGCAAGGGCTTCCCCTTAGATGGGATGGGATGCGATGAGACGACATTGGACGCGTGACTCACGAGCCCTACTGTATAATTTGTTCCCTAGAGAGAAAAAGGCATATCCTAGAAGACACCATCAACCTTTTCAAAAAAAAAATACTATACTAGTAATACTATTTGTTTTGCTACCAAACTTTGTTGAGAACCTTGTTAGGTGCATCCTGCGGGTATTGACTGAAATGCCTCAGGCAAGTTTGGGGGATGCCACATGCACAGATCAGGAGACAGGTATGCGGCGATGCTCGGCCGACCTTCTGTATCTCTGGCGGGCGGTGGAAGAAGTGACTCACCCCGGATCAGGAGACCGTTCAAGAACAAGACATCCTGCATTGGCAATAAGGCACTTCTTCCAGGCCATTCGTCGACGGACTGGAAGGCCAGCTGGAGCATCGGTTTGGCATACCTGTCTTGGAGCGTGCACGTGGTGTCCCCGGACTTGGCTGAAGCATTTCAGTCAATGTCCGTAGGATGCACCTGACAAGGTTCTCAGCAAAGTTTGGTAGCAAAACAAATAGTATTACTAGTATAGTATTTTTTTCGAAAGGGTTGATGGTGTCTTCTAGGATATGTCTTTTTTCTCTCTAAGGAACAAATTATATAGTGGGGTTCGTGAGTCACGCGTCTTGTGACGTCCCATCGCATCCCATCCCATCAAAGGGGAAGCCGCTGCGTTGGCGCCGGGAATTTCGGACGCATCGTCGAGGCGCAGCACTACGGACAAGGGGGGACAGCAGCGACAGGCGACAAATGTGCGAAGGAGGGAGGCCAGGCGGTGGCCAAAACCCTTAATGAGTATCTCTTAATAGTGTTTCTTACCTAGAGTAGTCATGTGGTACTAAGCTTCCCACATTCCAAGTCACATGAAATCCTAATTTTCGAAACCTAAAATCCTAATTTTTGAAACCTAAATTTTTAATTTTTAAGACAATTTCAAAACATATAATATTATAGAAAAATTACACAATCAAGTCCACTGGTTATGGAGCCTTAAAAAAATCATAATTTTTGGAGCCCATTTTCTATATTAAAAAAATCCTACAAATAGTATGCTTAAATAATTTTTCAAGAAAAATTCAAAACAGATAAATTATGAAAAAAATTACACAAGTACATCAGATCGGAGGCTCATTAAAAATTTCATAATTTTTGGAGCACATGTGTGATATTTAAAAATTTCTACAAATATTTTTGGAAAAATTCCTAAAAAAGGTGGTCACTGCACGGTGAGTATGCGGTTTGGCTAATCCGCACGGTGACCGTGCGGAATTTAGTATGTGTCGGCCTTCGGTGAGTCCCACATGATGACCGTACGGTGGAGATGCCATTTATGCAAATACCACACGTCGACTGCCATTTTTGCTAATTCGTCAGCTAAACATGCTAATATGGCTAAAAACTCCAGAATCCAGATGCCTGATGACAGTGCATAGTTGCAGATACAATTGAACTGCAGGATCTGCTGCAATTGTGTTATGGGCTTATGGCGTAAATTTTACCTGCACCTAGGGTGTCGGATGGATAAAGAATCGATAGTTTCCAACTGATCATGGTGGGAGAATATGGGGAGGGTCTTTAAATCAGTTTTTTTTTTTAAAGACGCTCTATCAATTATTTTTACCAGAAATTTTATCTACACCGTCGATCGTACGATCATACGGTGCAAATGACGTGTAGTTCCTCGCTGTGCAAATTTTACGCACGACAGCTGAATAGCTGATCCTCGTGCCACTAATAAGACCCAATATATATATATATAGAGAAACAAAAGGAGGAACATATGCTAAAACAACCCAACTAACACAACACAGCTTTTTAACTGATGATGTGTCGATGGCTCAATAGACTACATGAGTGCATTTCATGGCACCAAACCCTGCCACATTGGTACCATTTTTGCACACCGTGTTGATTCTTAAATCAGGTCCTTTTAATTAGCTTGAGCCGGCCAATTTTAGAGAATGATGCAAGAAAATATGCATTTCATATTTGCCAAATGGGGGGGACCGCAGTTTCTCGAAAAGGGCTTTGTCATATGCATTTGCAAATTATACATCTATACGCCTCTCTAGTCCAAAATCCTAGAGTTTTTGGCCATATTGGCATGTTGGGTGGACGAATTAGCAAAAATGGCAGTCGCCGCGCGGTATTTGCAGAAATGATGCCTCCACCGCACGGTCACCACGCGGGACTCACCGAAGGACGACACGTACCCAATTCTGCATGGTCACCGTGTGGATTAGCCAAAACCGTATGGGCACCGTGTGGTGGAGCTAAGTGCCACACGACCACCATACGGTCCCACCCAAAACTGCACAGGCACCGTGCAGTGGACACCTTTTCTAGGAATTTTCTCAAAAATATCTGTAGGAATTTTTAAATATTGCAAATGAGATCCAAAAATTATGAATTATTTTCTGGAGTCTCTTGACACAGTGTACTTACTTGAGTAATTTTTTCATAATTTTATCTATTCCAATTTTTTCTCAAAAATTTATTTAAATATACTATATGTAGGAATTTTTTAATATGGAAAATGAGCTGCAAATATTATGAATTTTTTTAAGGCTCCTTACACAGTGGACTTGATTGTATAATTTTTGCACAATTTTAATTTTTTTAAAAAAATTATCTAAAAAATTAAGGGTTTAGGTCTCGAAAATTAGAGTTTCATGATTTCATGTGACTTGAAATGTAGGAAGTTTAGTACCACATGACTACTCTAGATAAGAGGCACTCATTAAAGCTTTAGGCCACGCGCCTCCTCCTCCACACTCGTCACCCGTCGTTGCTATCCCCTTTGCCAGCGTCTGCGCCGACAACGCCTCGAATTCCTCGGCAATGCAAGGGCTTCCCTAGATGGGATGGGATGCGATGAGACGACATTGGCGTGACTCACGAGCCTCTTATAATTTGTTCCCTAGAGAAAAGGCATATCTAGAAGACACCATCAACCTTTTCAAAAAAAAAATACTATACTAGTAATACTATTTGTTTTGCTACCAAACTTTGTTGAGAACCTTGTTAGGTGCATCCTGCGGGTATTGACTGAAATGCCTCAGGCAAGTTTGGGGGATGCCACATGCACAGTCGGACAGGTATGCGACGATGCTCGCCGCCTTCTGTATGCTGCGGACGTAGGAAGAAGTGACTCACCCCGGATCAGGAGACCGTTCAATAACAAGACATCCTGCATTGGCAATAAGGCACTTCTTCCAGGCCATTCGTCGCGATTGCGAAGGCCGAGTGAGCATCGGTTTGGCATACTGCTTGGAGCGTCGTGGTGTCCCGGACTTGGTAAGCATTTCATCCAATGTCCGTAGGATGCACCCGACAAGGTTCTCGAAAGATTTGGTAGCAAAACAAATAGTATTACTAGTATAGTATTTTTTTCGAAAGGGTTGACGGTGTCTTCTAGGATATGTCTTTTTTCTCTCTAAGGAACAAATTATATAGTGGGGTTCGTGAGTCACGCGTCTTGTGACGTCCCATCGCATCCCATCCCATCAAAGGAAGCGCTGGCGAATTTCGACGCATCGTCGAGGCGCAAGACTACTGGACAAGGGGGACAAGAGGCGGCGACAAATGTGCGAAGGAGGGAGGCCAAGCGGTGGCCAAAACCCTTAATGAGTATCTCTTAATAGTGTTTCTTACCTAGAGTAGTCATGTGGTACTAAGCTTCCCACATTCCAAGTCACATGAAATCCTAATTTTCGAAACCTAAAATCCTAATTTTTGAAACCTAAATTTTTAATTTTTAAGACAATTTCAAAACATATAATATTATAGAAAAATTACACAATCAAGTCCACTGGTTAAGGAGCCTTAAAAAAATCATAATTTTTGGAGCCTATTTTCTATATTAAAAAATTCCTACAAATAGTATGCTTAAATAATTTTTCAAGAAAAATTCAAAACAGATAAATTATGAAAAAAATTACACAAGTACACTGTATCAGGAGGCTCCGCAAAAATTTCATAATTTTTGGAGCACATGTGTGATATTTAAAAATTTCTACAAATATTTTTGAAAAAATTCCTAAAAAAGGTGGTCACTGCACGGTGACTGTACGGTTTTGGCTAATCCGCACGGTGACCGTGCGGAATTTAGTATGTGTCGGCCTTCGGTGAGTCCCACATGATGACCGTACGATGGAGACGCCATTTATGCAAATACCACACGTCGACTGCCATTTTTGCTAATTCGTCAGCTAAACATGCTAATATGGCTAAAAACTCCAGAATCCAGATGCCTGATGACAGTGCATAGTTGCAGATACAATTGAACTGCAGGATCTGCTGCAATTGTGTTATGGGCTTATGGCGTAAATTTTACCTGCGCCTAGGGTGTCGGATGGATAAAGAATTGATAGTTTCCAACTAATCATGGTGGGAGAATATGGGGAGGGTCTTTCAATCAGTTTTTTTTTAAGACGCTCTATCAATTATTTTTACCAGAAATTTTATCTACACCGTCGATCGTACGATCATACGGTGCAAATGACGTGTAGTTCCTCGCTGTGCAAATTTTACGCACGACAGCTGAATAGCTGATCCTCGTGCCACTAATAAGACCCAATATATATATATATATATATATATATATATATATATATATATATATATTAGAAACAAAAGGAGGAACATATGCTAAAACAACCCAACTAACACAACACAGCTTTTTAACTGATGATGTGTCGATGGCTCAATAGACTACATGAGTGCATTTCATGGCACCAAACCCTGCCACATTGGTACCATTTTTGCACACCGTGTTGATTCTTAAATCAGGTCCTTTTAATTAGCACTGAGCCGGCCAATTTTAGAGAATGACGCAAGAAAATATGCATTTCATATTTGCCAAATGGGGCACTAAACTATCACCCTCTCCACCCACCAGTGCGCTAGTGGAGCAGTGACGCGGCCGCAAATCAACAAGAGACCTTTCAAAAAACAGTTCGCACGATGTTCGGACTAAACATGTTTACTTAAACTAGTTTCAGATAGATAATGCGTGTTCCATGGAAAGATATGGCACTAAAAGCTTTCTGCACATCCTTTGCTCCATTGATGCATATTAGACTAGACACTCAGGCAATATAATCACATTGTCAGAGTTGACGTCCGGAAAGGAGGCTTTTGATCAGTTCTTGCCACATCAAATTCACCACTGAATTCAGTGCTTATTCCAACACTAAACACATCCATTAATTGGATGGCTATTTTTATGTGTCGAGACCGGAAAACCCAACTAGAATCTGTGCAGAAAGCCGAGGAGTAACTGACCAAACAAAAGGCAGAAGTAAATAAGAATGGCGTGAGATTCTTGCGTTGTGCTGCACTTTGAACGGCGTATGCAGCAGCCGTGTGGATGGGATATTCTGCATGCGATTCCGGGATCCTGCAATGGGTGGATGCACTTTCAGGGGGTAGGGAGTGCTGAGGACCGTCGCAGAAGAAGAATCGTACAAATAAGTACAAAAAATCAAATTGAACATAGAGATATGGAGGAAGCTCTTCTTTTTATTTCTCTTTTTATGATCCGCTATTTACGATAAATGAGATCTCCTATTTACAAACTAGAGGGGATGAGAAGCTCACCATAGGCTAAAGCTCCCGGTCTAGGCCTAGGTTTCCTAACACTTTCTATTGAGCACTCATCGCTATGTTCATGCCTTGTCAAAGCTCCGCAAAAATCCAGTGAAATTTTTTTTGGAGAAAGAGTACATGATACACGTTCTCTGCGTTGTACGAATTGCCTCATTAAAAATCTTAGCCGAGAAACTTCAGGAAAACTCGTCAAGGGAAAAAGAGTACAATCCATCAAATTTCATTTAATCCCCGTGATTTATTCTTTGAGCACTCGATCTTTGTGATCAAATTTCAATAATGAGTTTGTGAAGATTCCCCCCTGAATTCTGCACTTCTCTAAGTCTCGCCATTCCAATTCCATGCATACACCTTTCAAAGCTAGATGTTGGAAGTGACTTAGTGAATAAATCTGCAGGATTTTCACATGCTTAGTATGTAGTACTTTAATTTCGTCTATCTTTTGCAATTCATGAGTATAGAAGAACTTGGGGTTGATATGCTTTGTGAGATGACTCTTCACATGATCTACCTGCACTTGTGCAACACAATCTGTATTATCTTCATAGATAATAGTGGGAGTTGCGCGGTATTCAATCCACACGACCGCTGGATGTGGTGAATCATCCGCCGAAGCCAAACACATTCTCATGATGTCTCGTACAGTGCTATGATTTTTGAGTTGTTCATCGAAGTCGATACGAGACTTTGCTTAAACAATTTCCTTGAAATTGCAGTTCCACCACACATGAATACATAGCTGTTTGTGACTTGGCTGTATACGGGTCCGACAGGTACCCAACATCTGCATAGCTAGTCATAGTCATGTCTTAGTTCTTTCTGTAGAATAGACCAATATCTTTACTTCTTTGGAGATATCGGAATACATCCTTTATTCCCTACCAATACCTTTTAGTAGGTTCTGCACTATACCTTGCTAATAGATTTATGGCAAATGCAATATCCGATCTAGTACAGTTTGCTAAATACATGAGTGCTCCAATTGCACTTAAGTACGAGAATTCTGGTCTCAGGACTTCCTCCCCCTCTTCTGTAGGTCTGTACGAATCTTTGTCTTGCTGCAAAGATTTCCCGACCATCATTACTTTCGAAGGGTATGCCTTTCCAACATCTTTCTAACACCTTTTGAGTGTAGGTTAACTGATGCACTAATATCCCTTCAGAGACATGCTCAAGCTGTAAGCCTAGGTAATATTTGGTTTTACCCAAATCTTTCATTTCGAACTCTGACTCCAGTTAAGAGCTTGCTTCCTTAGTATCTTCTAGGGTTCCGATGATATTCAGATCATCTACATACATTGAGATTATACAAAATCTATTCTGGGATCGTCGTATAAATACACAGGGACAATCCTTATTGTTCATGTAGCCTTTCTTGCATAGAAAGGCGCTCAAGCAATTATACTATATCCTGCCTGATTGCTTAAGTCTATACAGTGATTTTCTGAGTTTCACACTGTACAGATTTCTATTTGCTCTGTCTTGGTTCAGGACAGGGATATCTTCAGGTACCTTTATGTAAATGTCTCAATCCAAATTTTCATAAAGGTATGCAATTATCACATCCATCAATTTTATTTCTAAATTTAAGTTTATTACCATTGAGATTAAATATCTAAAGTTAACTCTGTCCATGACCGGGGAATAGGTTTCTTCATAATCAACTCCAGGATGTTGAGTGAAATCTTGTGCAATGAGCCTTGCTTTATATCTTACAAATTCATTATTTTCATTTCTCTTTCGAACAAATACTCACTTATGCTCTACGGGGTGCACATGGGGAGGCGTGCGGCTTATAGGCCTAAACACCTCTCTTTTATTCAAAGATAATAATTCAATTTTTATTGCCTTCTTCCAATCTTTCTAATCTGATCTCTGCTTATATTCAGTGAGCGATGCAGGTTCTGGATCAAGATCGATGATTGTGACAATTTTTTTTGTAAAATAAATATCGACATTGGTTGTTCTCCTATTCAAAGACTCTCCTGTGGTCATATAGTTTATAGCTATTTCTTCATGGGGCGATTCTTTTAATGCTTCTACTTGCTTACCGCTGCTTCCAATTACAAGCGCAAGTCCCTTTAGTTTTTTAACTCCGATGTGTGTGCATACATCCCTGCTGGTTTCTCCCTCTGTGGGAATATTCAAATCCGGTATGCCTTTTTTCTAAAGGTGTCATACTGGTGCCAGGTCTTAACTGGCCCCCTTCTGGTTTTGGGGAACTTTGGTGATTGGCTGTGTCAAGCCCTTCTTATCCTTTTTCACTAGGCGTCCCCGTCTACTTGGGATTCGAGGGGCCGGAGTTCTCGTCCTTTTATTCTCAGGCCTCTGGACATGATTAAGGGTACTTTCAAAAAAAATTATATTTCAAAAAAAAAAAAAAAAAAAAAAAAAAAAAAAAAAAAAAAAAAAAAAAAAAAAAAATTTTTTTTTTTTTTTTTTTTTTTTTTTTTTTTTTTTTTTTTTTTTTTTTTTTTTTTTTTTTTTAGGGTCCAAATGCCGATTATGGATGCTATCTCATAACCACCGTATATTCTAGACTTTCAAAGAGGGCTTATTGCAATACGTTGGGTGGGGTATACATACATAAACTTTGCACCCAAATTTTGCAGATGAGAAATTTTCTTCGACCTTACAATCGTTGCATAGATGAATGGATGTTATATGCTGATAGTTTAAAGTTGATGAGAGTAGCTACGTGCAAAACAGTGTGTTCCCAATATGTAGTTGGTAAATTACAATTATGCAAAAGCGATCGGGCAATAAATGTAATTCATTTAATTAATACTTATGCTAGTCCATTATGGGTGTGGACATGCGGTACAAAATACTCAACTTTAATTCCCACTGCCATGCAATAATCATCAAATGCTTTCGAAGTAAATTATCTGACATTGTCCATTCTGATGGAATTTACATGATGATCAGGGAAAATATTTTTAAATTAATTATCTGTGAGATTAGCTTTGCAAAAGCATGATTTCTCGTAGACAATAAACATATGTGCGACCATTTCGAGACAACATCGATGAACACCATAAAATACCTAGATGGCTCTCACAGGGGCTATATAAGACCGCAAATATCTCACTCGATACGTTCCAGGAATGCAGGGACTTCTGAAGAATCTAGACCCGCCATTATGAGTTAATAGTGTATTTTAGTGATTAATGACAAATCTATTTGTGATACTAACTCTCTTGTTTAGTCTCATTTGGATGAAAAGGTGAAAATCAAAGAGGTATGCATTCGACATCATATTTTTATATCTTATTGAAGTCCTCGGATCCAAAATATAGGTTGAACTCCACCAAAAATCTAACTTGAATATGTGCATATGTTCTTATTATACATTCGTGTATGCACACATTTAGGGGGTTCACTCTATGTTTTGTGGTTTCATTGATATTGATCCATATTTCTTTTTCCACATATATTAAGGATCTTTACTTTGAAACATATCAAATGAGTATATAAGACTTGTGTAGTTCATATATATTCATATGATCTTACATTCAATTATTTGCAGTTGATATGGTTGTCATCAATTACCAAAAGAAGGAAAGATTGAAGTATCTTGTCCCACCATTATGAGTTAATGATATGTTGTGGTAATTAATGACAATCATATTGTGGAACTAACATTTTTCATGAGTTGGATGAATAGGTTATGTTCTATGGTGATGAAAACTTTGGATGACATCATGAGTTGATCGTCATCAGGTCAAGATTCGAGATGAAGAAAATCATCTTATGTTGATGATGTTCAAGACAAGATACCGAAGTGAACAAGATCATCATGTATTAATGATTATTAAGTCAATGACCCGGACTTCATGTAAAGATGTGCGTCATCAAGCTTCAAAAAGATGCTCAAGGCAAAGGTATGACTAGTTAGGGCTAAGGATGTGTTCCTAGTGTTTTACCGGTCTTGGTGTTTGGTTGGAGACCAAATTGCTAGTATATGTTGTCATACTATTAAGAGGGTCTTGACTAGTAGCTCGGACTTCCTCCCCTCTTCAGAGGTGCATGCAGATCTTTGTCTTCGCAAAGATTTCCACCATCATTACTTTAAGGGTATGCCTTTCCAACATCTTTCTAACACCTTTTGAGTGTAGGTTAAGCGATGCACTAATATCCCTTCAGAGACATGCTCAAGCTGTAAGCCTAGGTAATATTTGGTTTTACCCAAATCTTTCATTTCGAACTCTGACTCCAGTTAAGAGCTTACTTCCTTAGTATCTTCTAGGGTTCCGATGATATTCAGATCATCTACATACATTGAGATTATACAAAATCTATTCTGAGATCGTCGTATAAATACACAGGGACAATCCTTATTGTTCATGTAGCCTTTCTTGCATAGAAAGTCGTTCAAGCAATTATACTATATCCTGCCTGATTGCTTAAGTCTATACAGTGATTTTCTGAGTTTCACACTGTACAGATTTCTATTTGCTCTGTCTTGGTTCAGGACAGGGATATCTTCAGGTACCTTTATGTAAATGTCTCAATCCAAATTTTCATAAAGGTATGCAATTATCACATCCATCAATTTTATTTCTAAATTTAAGTTTATTACCATTGAGATTAAATATCTAAAGTTAACTCGTCCCATGACCGGAATAGGTTTCTTCATAATCAACTCCGGGATGTTGAGTGAAATCTTGTGCAATGAGCCTTGCTTTATATCTTACAAATTCATTATTTTCATTTCTCTTTCGAACAAATACTCACTTATGCTCTACGGGGTGCACATGGGAGGCGTGCGGCTTATAGGCCTAAACACCTCTCTTTATTCAAAGATAATAATTCAATTTTATTGCCTTCTTCCAATCTTTCTAATCTGATCTCTGCTTATATTCGTGAGCGATGCGAGTTCGGATCAAGATCGATGATTGTGACAATTTTTTGTAAAATAAATATCGACATTGGTTGTTCTCCTATTCAAAGACTCTCCTGTGGTCATATAGTTTATAGCTATTTCTTCATGGGGCGATTCTTTTAATGCTTCTACTTGCTTACCGCTGTTTCCAATTACAAGCGCAAGTCCCTTTAGTTTTTTAACTCTGATGTGTGTGCATACATCCCTGCTGGTTTCTCCCTCTGTGGGAATATTCAAATCCGGTATGCCTTTTTTCTAAAGGTGTCATACTGGTGTCAGGTCTTAACTGGCCCCCTTCTGGTTTTGGGGAACTTTGGTGATTGGCTATGTCAAGCCCTTCTTATCCTTTTT
The DNA here is from genome assembly GCA_036346255.1 of Ampelocalamus luodianensis. NCBI lineage: Eukaryota > Viridiplantae > Streptophyta > Magnoliopsida > Poales > Poaceae > Ampelocalamus > Ampelocalamus luodianensis. The sequence goes on from CM070626.1 coordinate 2,927,301, forward strand.
CACCAAGCGTCCCCGTCTACTTGGGATTCGAGGGGCCGGAGTTCTCGTCCTTTTATTCTGAGGCCTCTGGACAGGATTAAGGGTACTTTCAAAAAAAATTATATTTCAATCATCTCCGGTGCATTGCATGCAGGTACATGCAACTTGGTCACACTGTTCAAATCACTAAAGTGAGTAGGCAATTGATTCGCTAATGTTTGCAAATCAATGATATTCTAGACTTCTCTATTTGCTTCACTAGTGCACTGGTCATGTGCATAGATTTTTGTGGTTTGCCATGTTATTTCCCGACACTTTTCATCAAGAGAATGATTCCTCCCCTAATGACGGGAAACTATCCTCATCAAATATGCTATCAGCGAAACGGGCGATACACAAAGCTCCAGTTATAGGGTCCAAATGCCTGATTATGGATGCTATCTCATAACCACCGTATATCCTAGACTTTCAAAGAGGGCTTATTGCAATACGCTGTGGTGGGGGTATACATACATAAACTTTGCATCCAAATTTGCGCAGATGAGAAATTTTCGGTGCTGACCCTTACACTCGTTGCATAGATGAATGGATGTTATATGCTGATAGTTTAAAGTTGATGAGAGTAGCTACGTGCAAAACAGTGTGTTCCCAACATGTAGTTGGTAAATTACAATTATGAAAAAGCGATCGGGCAATAAATTTATTTCATTTAATTAATACTTATGCTAGTCCATTATGGGTGTGGACATGTGGTACAGAATACTCAACTTTAATTCCCACTGCCATGCAATAATTATCAAATGCTTTCGAAGTAAATTATCTGACATTGTCCATTCTGATGGAATTTACATGATGATCAGGGAAAATATTTTTAAATTAATTATCTATGAGATTAGCTTTACAAAAGCATGATTTCTCGTAGACAATAAACATATGTGCGACCATTTCGAGACAACATCGATGAACACCATAGCCTAGTTTTAAAACCGCCTATTCACCCCCCTTTAGTTGGCCTCCTCGATCTTACAACTTCATCCTTCACTTTCAGAGTAGAAGGTCTAGTAATTAATTTTTCGATAGCACACGCGGGGGGCACACAAAATCTTCCTGATTCAGAAAATTCTTTACATCGATATTATGTCCCTATGAATTGTTAATTATATTTCTCATCATCCTACGACCTGGGTGGCCTAATCTATCATGGTAGAGACAGAAATATTTAGAGCTTCTAAATATGGTTTTCAGGACAGTATAGTGTGGGTGCCTTAATAGTATAGTATAGCCCAGTCTCATATGAAGGAAGTTGTTCTAATACTCTTTTCCCACTTTCTTCATACTTTGTAATGAGTAGGTATTCCTTACCATACTCTTCTTCAGTCTCTACGTGGAAACTGTTAGCACGAATATCCTTGAAACTTGTGAGAGTTCTAATCGATTCTGGGTATAACAAGGCTTCTTTAATGACCAAGATTGTGCCCACCACGAGTATAATTATGACCCTTCCCGAGCCTATTATACAAGCATCGCTGCTTGCGATTGTTATAAGATTACCAGCATTCTTGCTGATCGACTGAAAGAATTTCGTCCATCTCAAGATGGTATTCGTTGTGCTGCTATCAGCTAAGCACACTTCCTCCATAGAGCGCCACACGCGTTCTAATATAAAGTATTGTATTGATATGTAGTAGGAAGCACTCAACACATAAATAAAATACTTCAAATATCATAACATATCATGCCATTATTAACTAAATAAACGAACGAATTAAATAATGTCATCCAACTATCACGAGAGATAAATGGTTTAAGGCTCTACACGAGCATACAACCATCATCCATGCGAAAGTATAACTTATTCCACAAACTAATAAATGCGATTTAAAGTCTAAGTGCATTCTGTGCACTAGACTGAGTCCACCAAGAAGTTAGAGAGACTTCAGCTGCTATCTTCTCAGAGGTGACATGCTCTTCTTGGGAAATCATGGGCCGCTGCAATATCAAGGGGGTGCGGCTGCAAGAGTGGAGTCCACCTCCATCGGCGCAAGCAACAGCTGCGAGTCCTCCCCCTCAGTGAAGGCAAAGTGGGTTTCATGATGCCCTTTGCCGCCCTTCTTCTGTTTGGCCTGCGGTTCTGCACAGATCTGCGACCAGTGCCCACACTTGTAGCAGGTTTGGTCTTATTGACCATTGGGCTTGTTATTCCGCTTTGTTTTGTTGGCCTTTTTTCCTGTGGAGCATTTGGCTTGAATTTCTAGGTTGTGGCCTTGCCCTTTCTTTCCATTTTCTTTATTATAGGCTTCCGCACCTTGCAGCTCCTAGCGTTGGTCTTATGGCCAACGGAGCTCCCAGGTGGCTGAATGGTGAAATTCTTGCGGAGAACATCATCCTGAGCTTCTGCAACCTGCATAATGTCAATCAATTCGGCATACTCATTGTAGCCATCTTGATGATAGTTGCGTGCATACTGCACTGCACTGGGGTGGAAGGTGGAGATGGTCTTCTCAATCTTCTGCTCATCTGTGACTTGCCTGCCACAGAGTTGAAGATTGTCGTTTCTATCGAGCGAGTGTACTCCCAACCGTCTCAAAGTCAGCAAACCTCAGTCAGTTCCATTCCTGCTCTGCATGAGGAAGAATGATGTACTTTAACTTTCTTGAATTGTTTCTTTAGTGCAGTCCACAAGGCTAGCACGCTCTTTTCTACCATATACTCATTCTTGAGTGTGAGACAGAGGTGGTGCTTGAGAAAATGAAGTGCCTGATCATTTTCCTCAGGGGTGGGTTTGGCATCCTGCGATGCATCAATCCCAATGACAGTGTAGAGCTTCTTGGCTCCAAGTACAATCTCGACGTCGGAAGCCCAAGTCAAGTAGTTTTGGTCATGCTGGGCCAGCTCCTCGAACTCTCGGTTCGTGATGCCTGTCATCTACATGTGCATGCAAGAAATACATAAAATTACTACATGTAAAATGCATGAAATAAATTGGATAATGATACAAAATATTATCGTAATGTTCCAGAATTTTCTACACATTTTTCTATAATTTTACTGCTAATTTCAGTGATCAAAGGCAATTTAAACAATTATGATTAATCAAAACAGTAAGTAAATACAGAAAAGCATATAAAATAATAACAACGGTGCTAAACATGCTTCAAATGGTAAAAACTATTCAAAATTTGAATTCTCGAGGCCCTTTTTTGCTGGAATATGAATTTTCGGTGAATTCTCCAATTCCCGAGGGCCATCCGCTAAATTTCAATTTTGTGAATTTTTTTGCGTAATTTCACAAAATTCGAGGGTCTTCTTGCAAAATTTTGGGTCCTTTCTTTTTTTTTTCTTTTCCCAGAATTTCCTTGGGCTAGGCCCATTCTGCCCATTTGGCTGGGTCAAAAGGGGTGAGGGGGGGGGTGCTTTAGGGTTTCCCTTTGCCCTTGTGCACCAAGGCGGTGGCGCGGGTGCTTCGCACGGGAGCCGTCGGGGCTGGGTGGCGTGATGGTGTGGTGGTGTGGTAGGCGTGCGGCGGGCGCTGCACGAGGCAACTAGCGCGAGGTGCGCATGGGCACAGCACGCGTGAGGCGCGACGCATGCGACTTCAGTGGCGCGGTGGTCGACACGAGGCGACGCGTGCGTGGGTACACGCGGCGTGGTGGCGTTCAGGCCGTGTAGCTGCAATGCACACGGCGCAACGTGTGCGACCGGTGGCGGTGCACGACGCCCGTGCGGGAGACGAGGCCAGAGGCGACATCGCCATGCGAGAGCGATGCCGTGGCGCGCGCCATGCGGTCGGCGTTCGCTAGTTGGCGCCATGTGGGCAACGACGCCTTTGACGATGCGAGAGGCCTCGCGCGGCGGATTCAGCACGGGCGGCGGCCGGTGGGCTCGGCGTCGGCGTTGGTCGGTGGAGAGCGCATGGAGGTGTGCGGTGGTCGGGCGTAGCGGGCATGCGGCCGGCCGACGCGAGCGGCATGTGGTTCTGCGATGCACACGACACCCTACTGGCGCACTGCCGATTCACCTTTTCCTTTTTTTTTCTCTGTTCATCCAATCTAGAGTGCAATCAACATCTACTTTTTCATGCAATCTACCGATCAGCTTGTCCGGCGACTCCAAATCGGCTAGCGGTAGATTAGAGCGGATTTGTATAGTAGAAAACAATCTAAAAAACCAAAATTGCGGAGTTGAAAGCGATCTAGAAAATGCGATTCGTCTACGAGTGTCGCTCGACTATTACCTTCTCAACTGTAGGTCGGAGGCGTAGTCGTGCTAATAACGTGTTGAGGAACCATCGTCGGTGATTATGGTCCGATCGATCATTTCGTGCATCCGAAGAAGAATGGTATTCACAAGTCGCAAATCAAATTGAACACATTCCTATGGTGCTCTCCTTTGTTCTATTAAAGTATTGTATTCTATGTAGTTGGTACTCATCAACAATAAATAAAATCATATAATACATTCCACTATTTAAGGCTAGAGGATGAGAAACACATGACAATACTCATCCACAACCCAAGTTTCCAAAGGAGAATGGGGAGCTTTACATAATACATAAAATTACTACATGTAAAATGCATGAAATAAATTGGATAATGGTACAAAATATTATCGTAATGTTCCAGAATTTTCTACACATTTTTCTATAATTTTACTGCTAATTTCAGTGATCAAAGGCAATTTAAACAATTATGATTAATCAAAACAGTAAGTAAATACAGAAAAGCATATAAAATAATAACAACGGTGCTAAACATGCTTCAAATGGTAAAAACTATTCAAAATTTGAATTCTTGAGGCCCTTTTTTGTTGGAATATGAATTTTCGGTGAATTCTCCAATTCCCGAGGGCTATCCGCTAAATTTCAATTTTGTGAATTTTTTTGCGTAATTTCACAAAATTCGAGGGTCTTCTTGCAAAATTTTAGATCCTTTATTTTTTTCTTTTCCCAGAATTTCCTTGGGCTATGCCCATTCTGCCCATTTGGCTGGGTCAAAAGGGGTGAGGGGGGGGGTGCTTTAGGGTTTCCCTTTGCCCTTGTGCACCAAGGCGGTGGCGCGGGTGCTTCGCACGGGAGCCGTCGGCGCTGGGTGGCGTGATGGTGTGGTGGTGTGGTAGGCGTGCGGGCAGCGGGCGCTGCACGAGGCAACTAGCGCGAGGTGCGCATGGGCACAGCGGCACGGTGGGAAGCGCGACGCATGCGACTTCAGGTGGCGCGGTGGCTCGACACTGAGGGCGACGCGGTGCAGTGGGTACACGCGGCGTGGTGGCGTTCAGGCCGTGTAGCTGCAATGCACACGGCGCAACGTGTGCGACCGGTGGCGGTGCACGGCGCCCGTGCGGGAGACGAGGCCAGAGGCGACATCGCTCATGCAGGAGACGATGCCGTAGGCGACGGCAGCCATGCAGGGCTGGCGTTCTCGCTAGTTGGCGCCATGCGGGCAACGACAGCCTTTTGACGATGCGAGGAGGCCTCGCGGCGGCGGACTCGCACGGGAGCGGCAGCCCGGTGGGCTCGGCGTCGACGTTGGGTCGGTGGGGGAGAGCGCATGGAGGTGTGCGGTGGTCGGGGCGTAGCGGGCATGCGGCTTCGGGCCGACGACGACGGCATGTGGGTTCTGCGATGCACACGACACCCTACTGGCGCACTGCCGATTCACCTTTTCCTTTTTTTTTTCTCTGTTCATCCAATCTAGAGTGCAATCAACATCTACTTTTTCATGCAATCTACCGATCAGCTTGTCCGGCGACTCCAAATCGGCTAGCGGTAGATTAGAGCGGATTTGTATAGTAGAAAACAATCTAAAAAACAAAAATTGCGGAGTTGAAAGCGATCTAGAAAATGCGATTCAGTCTACGAGTGTCGCTTCGACTATTACCTTCTCAATCTGTGTAGGTCGGAGAGCGTAGTCGTGCTAATAACGTGTTGAGGAACCATCGTCGGTGAGTATGGTCCGATCGATCACCTCGTAGGAGAAGAAGAATCGCACACACAAGTACAGAAAATCAAATTGAACACAGAGATAGATGGTGCTCTTCTCTTTATTTCTCTTAGAGGGTGCTCTTCTCTTTATTTCTTTTCTCATGATCAACTGTTTACAATGAATACATTCCACTATTTATAGGCTAGAGAGGATGAGAAACCCACCATGAGCCAAGACTCTCGGCCCAAGCCCAAGTTTCCTAACAGGGAGAATGGGGGAGCTTTATATGTGGGAAGTTGGGAATGTCCCCTCGAGGCAAGAGATGACATTTATCGTTTTGTTCCCTCTATTATATATGGAGTTAGCCTATGACTTGTTTAAAACAGTTTTTGTTTGTTTGAAAAAAAAGTAGTACAATAATTCTTTGAAATTCCTTCGGGCATCCTTCGTTCCTAATAGGCCCGTGGAGTTGAAATTTTGATGGATAAATTGAATGGTTCATCATTGCAGTACTGTCATTCTTAATTTATTAGGAATCTATTAGGGTATCTTCAATAGTGGTCACCTCAGCCGTCTCTTATCTGCTATGTCATTTAAAATTCTAGTTAGAAGAGAGAGGATGCAAAGAGAGAGATCATGTCATCTCTTATATAAGAAGCAAGCTAGACACGTAAATCATCACAAATGGTGAGTGTTAAAAGGATAGGTTGTGTTGAAAATGAATGATTTTATAGATAACTTGTTGGTGATATTGTTTCTAAAGTTGTTTGTAGATGAGTTAAAAACTTTAAAGACAATCCTAAGAGACAAACTATTGTACATGCCCTTAGTTGTTTATACGACATCTCGAGATTGGGGTGTTGGGTGTCAAGTAAGAATTGTGGTTTTGATAAAAGATCAAAGAGGAGAATTTTACCACTGACAAATGCGAATTGCAGGACAATCATCTCAAAAGAAAAGTAAAGAAAAACTGATTCTTACGAGGCAAAGGGAAATTAACCCAAATAAGCACATACAATGGTGCATCACTTTTAGTTCCCAAATAAAAAGCGATTTTGGACATACATCTGACTGGCGCCATGACTCATGGTGCATCACTTTAGTTGAAAAAATTCAGCCATTAAGCACTCAATTTACTGGCTCCCTGGTTCTGTTAGGTACACATCATTTTCACACGAGTGACAGGAGCAAGCAGTGAACCAGAAAGAAAACAAGAAGTCCAAAACTCTAATATGTTTTCCAATTTGCAATTGGAATTACCGGAGAGAAAAGAAGAAGAAAGATGAGCATAAAGTGGCAGGGAGGAATCCCATTAGCGCAATTAGGATTTAGTTTAGGCGCCCCCCAATTAAAGAAAGCAAAAGAATTTGGCGCAGCACCGAAAAGCTGAGGCCGCGCGCACCGTAGAAATTACCAGCATCATCACGAGCAGCCGAGCACCGAGCAAGAAGCTGCTTACTTTCCATCTCTCTCTCTCTCTCTCTCTCACTGCCACTTGAGATATCCGGGCGCACGCGAGCTTCCGGTTCCACTGCGCCGTGCTGCGATTTGGTCTGAGGAGGAGGAGGGGGAGGTGGTGGTGGTGTTCGTTTCTTTGGTTCTTGCTTTCTTTGAGGAATTGGAGCTGTTGGGGACCAAGGAGCTTGCTTGCCATGGTCGAAGGGTTGGGGGATGGATTGAGGCGTGGGGGAAGAGGGGGTTAGCTTCCTCTTCTTCGGTGATCTGTTCGGGGTTCTTGGAATCGTGGGAGTACGCATGGCGGCGGGTTGGGCTTGTCACAGGTATACAATTTTCGTCTTAAATTTGGTTGCTTTTTAGTTCACTTCGCATTGTGGTAGGAGCGCGCCGCCGCCGCCGGCCTCGGGGCTGCCCTCCATGCTGCCGCCTGCCGCCCCTGACCCATCGCTGCCTCAGGGACCGCAGCTCCGCCTGCCCCTCCCGTACCCCGGCGGCCACCACCCGCCGCAGCCGTATGCTTGTTTATAACGAGGATGCATGTGCCCAATGGCGATTTTCTTGTGTTATGTCAATATGAAATCGTTCTATCAGTATTATGTTTCCAGGGTAAAAAAATGGGTGTCCTAGTTGTTATTATGTCGTTAGCTCTTTATAGTTTATGCGAAACATCTGAATTTTTCCGATCAGCTTTAGAATTGTGGGATTGGATGAATTTTGCTATATTTGAGTACGGTATGGGGTATTAGGATTTAGTTGGGCGCATTTTTTGTCGGTTTTTAGGAGAACGTAATTAGCATGGAAGGTAATTGGTTTGATCTGATTAGTTTGGCAGGCTTATCCATTGGTGGGTTGTCTTTTAGCTACTTCTGAGCGATTATGATGTCAAAGTATGGGCGATATGTTGTTATCGCCATTCTTGACTATGAGAAGATCCAAACTTTCATGTTGAAATAGCGAATCGAAGTTTGTTAACTGAAAAACTAGGTTCCTTGAATTAGACATTATGCCCGAACATATAATTGAATAATTTACTTAGGTTCTTTTAGGGCCTTTTGATACGAAGTTTTGTTTTTGCAATTATATTAATTCAATCATCCTGTCCCCCTTCTTTAGTTGAAACTATTGATTTTTTGCCTGACTTGTGTGCTAGTGCTTTTGATTTGGGCTCTGCTAGTTTAGGCATTCTAATTACGTTTTGGCTAGGAAAAAGGCATCCTATTGTACTCTACATCTATCGGGGAAGCACCTTTTCACCCCGTTTATGTGTATGTGTGAGTTTGTAGCTATATAAGTTCTAATCCTTCTATCTGTGCTGATAGTTTTGGGTAATAATCTTTCTATCTATGCCGTTTTTATATTGCAATCATTCGCTGTTTTGGGGGGTTAAACGACAATCATTTGATTTTTTCTTACAAAGTATTTATAGTGCTGATGATTTAGCTGTTCTGATTTTTGGTACCTTGATTGTTTGGCAGTTGGATCATGTCCTTGGTGCGTAGAATGCTTATCTGTGAGCTAAGTGTTGGCCGCTTACTCTCTTTTGTAACACTGATCTTCACCACTGGCTCTGCTGTATGTTGAACTTTGCACTTGTTCTGTTTCCCCAAATAAACTAAAGGAAATGGGGGTGGCTGGCCTACTTTCAAACAAATGTCGATTCTTGTTCATTGTGAGGTTGGTCTTTGTAGCATAAGTTGGCTCTTGAGCCGTTTATATGTTTATTGAGTCGTTTATATGTTTATTGGAGTAACTTTACACAAAAGCTATGAAGTGATTCTTCCTATTTTTGGTCCAACTGGTATATGTTTTGTGTTTGGAGAGTTCACTTTAGTTTCTTTGGCATCTTCTTTTCGAGAAAAAGAGTTTCTTTGACATTTTTTTGGTAATTTTTCTTATCATTTATTGCCTGTTTCTTTCATATGAATAAGATTTTCCTTGGTCACTAAGGCTGGTGAATGTGACAAACCTTGGAATAGCATGTGACTCGAACTGCTTTATATTATTATATATCATATTTGTTCTGTACTATTGTGTGTTAGGATGTAACTGAGAAATAAAACAATCTTGATCTGCACAATCTCTTTTTACCATGGCTTTTAATTAAGCAATTGGTTTAACTTTTAACCATGCTTATTCCTAACACACATAATTCCTGGACATAGCCCAAGATAGTAAGAGATTAAGGAAATCAGCTACCATATTGCTTTTGAAAAGTCTCATCTTCCTTGATCAGAGTATGTTCTGAAGTGTGTAAATATATTAGTCTCTTTCTCAGTTTGAACTGTGTTGTTTTGGTAAGAAGATGAACAGTTGGGCTAACCTTCTGCTGATATGGTTGCAGGTTCTGCTAATCTTTGTAATTGGACCGAAAAGACCACTCTATTTCTGCGATCTCATCATATGTGAAGCCATATCTGATGAAAAGTTGTTATCTTGGTTGCTTTCTTCATGAGTATTGTGTCATCAGATGGTGGCATATTATCTTCCGTGTGATTTCAGATCAATTATCGATTTGATGCTTATGACCATTTATGTCTTGTGATCATCGAAGGCGAACACATTTTTCAGTTGGTCTTTCCTCTCTGGGAATTACCTCCTGTGCAAGCAAGTCCTTGTTTTAGGGCAAATCTCCTTTGGCACTGAAAACCTCAGACAGGATTGTTGATTCAGTCAGTATCCACTATAAGCAAAAAATAATTCGGAATTCAACATCCTGTCGATCGACTATCCTGAGCATATTCCCCTCATTGTGTGAAAAATCAGTAACGATGGAACTTCCAAACAATCCCCTTTTAGGAAATCCTCATTTAGCTTGATGGAGGTTGCAAGATGTTACTTTCCTGGGCAAATTTCTTCCATCATGTATTTCATCTGATTTGCTGGGCAAATCTCCTTTGGCAAACCTACCTATAGTTCTTCTGGGCAAATCTCCTTTGGCATTTTTCTTTTGCTTCAGATTGCTCCCTGGGCAAATCTCCTTTGGCACTAGCTTTAGCTTCAGATTGCTGTCTGGGCAAATCTCCTTTGGCACTAGCTTTAGCTTCAGATTGCTGTCTGGGCAAATCTCCTTTGGCACTAAGTATTACTGTTTCTTATTTGCTATTTTGGGCAAATCTCCTTTGGCATTAGCACTCAACTGTGCTGACTGTATACACATAGGTTCTACCAAAATACCACTCTTTCTTGTAGTTGTATTTTCAGTGAAAAACTGGACCCCAAGAAGTACTCTGGAAGGTAACCTGTCAATTTTTTACACTTTTTTTCCACTCATTATGATCTCTTATCCTCCTATTTATCCTTTATTTTTTACAGGAATATTTGGCTGGCTGCCTTTGTATTTTATATCCGAACGACAACTTGCTGTTTAAAGATTGTTCTTTAGTTTATCACATTATCAATCAGTACGCAGCTTATTCAAAAAAGGTGGGCATGCATCTAATCTAATATTTGTTTAAATATTGGTTGTCTGATACTATATGAAAAATGACCAAATGTGGTGTTGCAGGGTTTGGGAACATGGATTTGTTTGCAATTGACTCAGACAGTGAGTCATACACTGGAACCAGTGACAGCGAGGACCAAGAAGAATGTGAATTTCCATACAGCGATCACGCCCAGAACATCTTGTCGAGCTTGGGTGAGAGCATTGGCAAGATTGACGATTTTCTTACTTTTGAAAGTGGGTTTCTGCATGGGGACATAGTCTGCCCTGTGACTGATCCCTCAGGTCAGTTGGGCCGCATTGTTGGTGTTGCAATGTTTGTCGACTTGGAGACAAGCTCTGGTGACATAATAAAAGATGTCAACAGCAAGAAGCTTTTGAGAGTGAGATCCTTTGTTTCAGGTGACTGCGTGGTTATGGGACCATGGATTGGACGGGTCATCAGAGCATTTGACCTGGTTACTCTTGTGTTCAGTGATGGGGCAAAGTGTGAAATGCTGTTAAGAGATTCTGAGGTACTGAAGCCCATTCCTCCAATCCTTTTTGAAGATGCACCCTACTTTTACTATCCAGGCCAACGTGTGAGGATTACCCATCCCTCCGTTTCTAAGTCAGGAACATGGTTGTGTGGATCATGGAGGGCCAGTAGAGATGAAGGTGTTGTGTCTGATGTTGATGTAGGGCTGGTGCATGTGAACTGGATCACCTCAGTGACAAATGTTTGGGGAGATCGGTCATCAAGTCCTCCAAACTTTCAGGATCCAAAAAACCTCACTTTGCTGTCATGCTTCCCTTATGCTAATTGGCAATTGGGTGATTGGTGCACTCTTTCTGCTGATCACGATGGAAGTCTCTGGACAAATTCTGACAAGTCTTGCTTTCCGAGTAAAGCACTGAAGTGCAGTTCTCACATGCAGATGGGTTTTGGAATTTATGGTTCAGAATGTTCCCAAACATATGTTGTTGCCAAGACAAAGAGCACTGATGATGTTCTATGGCAAAATGGAAGTATATCTCTTGGTTTAGAACCCCAGACTTTGGTTCCTGTTAACACCCTTGGTGATCATGATTTTTGGCCAGGGCAATTTGTCCTGGAGAAACTGGCAGTAGAGGATGCTGCTAGATGCCAGCGAATTGGGATAGTGAGAAACGTGGATGCACTTGAGCGGACTGTAAATGTCAAATGGACTGTTCCAGTGGATAATGACGTTGTCAGAAGTGGCCCCACTGAGGAGACAGTGAGTGCTTATGAGCTAGTAGAGCACCCGGATTTCTCCTTCTGCACTGGTGAAGTTGTTATTAGATCAGCTGTGAACATAGATAAGTCTGAAGCAGATCTCACCAATGGAGCCATGACAGTTAGCAGGGAAGGTTTGGATACCTCCTCTGGCTTCTTGTCATGTATTGGCAATGTTCTTGGGTATAAGGATGAAGGAATTGAAGTCCAATGGGCTAGTGGTGTGATATCCAATGTAAGCTTTTCTTTGGCTTTCTTCCTCTCTTTTTTTCTTCGAAAAACAGACTTTCTTCCTTTTTGAGTTTCTTTGCTTTATTATCAGTTTTATTTCCCATCTTTGACGAGAGATATGGGTCTGGTCAGACTATTAACATATCTTTCTCCATTGTACCAATTTCAGGTGCATCATTTTGAAATAATTGGATTAGATAGGCTTCTAGATAATTCTGTAGAATCTATGAATGAGGAGCACACTACTGTTGATTTGGTAGACATGGCTGAGCAGGAGAAAATGAACCATGAGAATACAAAGGTCAGGTTCTATTTACATCTTCCATTGTACCGATTATTAGTTGCATGGATTGAAATTTTAGCGACAACTTAATGTTCTCACTCAGAATGCTCTGGAAGAGTCTGCTGAAGACTGCACTGGATCCTTGTTCAAAGCCACTGCTTTCCTCTTTCCCAAAACAGCTTTTGATTTTCTGACAAATGTGGCTTCTAGTTTGTTTGGTGCTCATGGTTCTACATCTTCTAGCTCAGTAAGTTATATTTCTCCCCAAATAATTCAAGTTTATTTTTCATAACTCTAAGGTGAAGTTGTTCTTTCAGGTTACTGCAGATCCTCAATATCAAATTGTGAAGGCATCAGAACTACAGCCATCTGCCGAAGATTTTTCCGAAGAAAAACAGGTTATGGAGTTGGTGACGCAGATTCAGAGGCCAACTTTACCTTCAGAAAACGAAATAGAAAGATTTGATGTTGTGGCGGACTGTTCTGATCATCACTTTATGAAGGAAAATGGCCACGAAAATGTAATGATTTACCTAGTGCAACCTTCTTTATTCAAAAGCAACACTGCAACAGCTACTGGAGTATATGCAAATTCTTTGTTATGATAGTTAATTTCTGTTGTGTTAGGTTAAAAGAGGTTGGCTGAAGAAGATACGACAGGAATGGACAATCTTACAAAATGATTTGCCAGGTGTGTTTTTCTCTTGCTTTATAATTCATTCCATTACAACTCTTCACGGAACTGAATCTTGTAATTTCTTCTGAAATTTGGCATATAATCCATATATACCATCTGTCTCTATTTCAATATTACATGTACATGTGATGATGTGAGCTTACACACTTGCATTGTGGTTGAATTGGAATAAGTTAAAATGTTCTACCCTCCACAGGATAGTATAGAATGTAAGGATCCCTGTCTCAAGTAATCAATCTTGTCTGTACGCATTTAAGGAGATGACTAAAGTCAGAAAGGCATAGCTTATTATAGCTGTATCATGTATTGGGCATCTTTTCTATTATTTATCAAGTATGGAGAATTAATCAAGCTCATAAAGTGTTAAAGATGAACGATGGAATGTATAGTGATGGTGGACAGAACATGCATTCTTTGTGGGAGTTCTTACCTTACTAAAGAAGTCCAAAAAATGACATGTAGAACTATGTAAACCTTAGTAATTAGAAACTTGCATGAAATTTTAAAGTAGTCATTTCAGAAACAAGAACATTTTAAGCAAAATTAATATATATTGCCGTTTTTATTTGTTGAAGAATACCCCCTCTGTTATTACCTTGACTTCAAAGTCACTTGTTTGCAAGGACAGCCTACATAGTAAGGCAACAATTCATTCTAGTTATTAGATTTTGTAGCTAGTGACATTTCTCAAATAATGATGGAATATATTTTCTAATACAACACTTACATGGTGTTCTTTGTTTCTACTGTGCAGTTGGTATTCATGTGAGAGTTTACGAGGAAAGGATGGATCTTCTGAGGGCTTGCATTGTTGGGGCAGCTGGGACGCCTTATCATGATAATCTATTTTTCTTCGATGTTTTCTTTCCACCTGATTATCCTCATGAACCACCTGTAAGTTATTCCTTTCTATTGTTCTTGCATGTATCTTCTAGTCGAGATTGTCTTGCTGCTGAACAGTAAAGAGCTCTGGAAACTTTCTTTTCCAGTCTGTTCACTATCACTCTGGTGGCCTCCGCCTGAATCCAAACTTGTACGAGTCAGGCAAAGTATGTCTAAGCCTTCTCAAGACATGGACAGGAACCGGTAATGAAGTGTGGAATCCAGAGAGCTCGACTGTTCTTCAGTTGCTGTTATCCCTTCAGGCTCTTGTTCTCAATGAGAAGCCTTACTTCAATGAAGCGGGCTATGACAAATTTGTGGGGAAAGCTGATGGAGAGAAGAACTCCATCACTTACAATGAGAATGCTTTCCTTTTGTCATGCAAGTCCATGATGTACATTTTACACAAACCACCAAAGGTAAGCCACCAGCTCTGATAATTTTGTACACTATAAATTCTAAAAATATCTTATACGCCTATTTTGAAACAACTGATATGATTTGAATGAATTGGGGAGAACTTATTAAATCATAGAAGTAAATGCTGCTGAGAATTTAGAATGCTATGAGTTTAAGTATAGTGTATAATGTTTGATGTGTATTGATGTATCTCGCATATCAACCTAAAACTTAACACGCGTTAAGCATATTCTTTCTTATATTTTACTGAGTTCAGCTGTAACTTTCACTCTCAAGAAATAAGATGTGTATTGAATATTGATGGGTTTCTCCCTTATCTCCATTCAGCATTTTGAGAAGTTTGTCAAGGAGCACTTCACTTGTCGCGCGCCACACATTCTGGATGCTTGTGAGGCTTATCTTGGCGGCGATCTCATCGGACACGCCTGTGACAGCGCGTACATATCAGATGACGGCTTGAAGAACTGCTCAACTGGTTTCAAGATAATGCTTGGCAAGCTTTTGCCGAAGCTTGTCACCACCTTCTCTGAAGCTGGGATCGCCTGCAGCCAGTGACTCAGAGCAAGCGTGCGTCCTGCCTGCGCCAATAATGATACTCCATTGTGACACCGGTATTTTAGATTTGCAACAAAACTGGGCTCAGATATATGTTATTATGTTGTATCTATATGTATGTAGATGCTTGTGTATTCCCAATAAAATGCTGCCTAGTGTATGCTACTTATACTGTGTTATGTGTATCTTGCGCATGATTGCCCAACTGGTATGGTGCTAGAAAGAGGCAGCTGGTGTGAGTGTGAAGTATGTAAATGTGTGTGTTTGAATAGTATCTGTCTGTATAGTTGCCAGAGCAGCATTATATCTGCTGTACCTGTACTACTACAGTGTGAAATGCAAACATAGCTAATACTATCACCCTGAGTAATTGTATGGATGTTCTGTAGTTATAAGCTACCATTTCATTTTTCTTCTCCAATCTCCAATGCATGTAGCTCCCCTAACAGGCAGCCCTGTGCTGAGACAATACCCTGTAGAGTCCAGTTTATGCGCTAAGGCTCACCTCAATATTTCTACAGTAACTTGTTATGGAGAAAGCCGTGAGGCGGCGCAACATGCGTGCGAACAGTACTATGGGTACTAGTGGTATTGTAGCATGTTACTTTCCATGTATGCGGATTGGTTTCCTAGAATAGAGGATAATTGGTTAGGTAGTATTTTGAGATTCCTTATCTATGTAGTTATTATTAGGAATAAGATTTTATTTATTACGAAGATTATTTTTAGTAGTTGGAAAGATTGGATTGGATTGATAGGTTTCGTTATAGATTATTTCTTAAGCGTCAAGTTGGACTGTTCCTATAAAAAAGATAGCATGTATCCATTATCAAGCAAGCAATGAGAAATCAAGAGTTCAATTAAGCCTCAGAGTCTTGCTACCTCGACAGGGAAGAGCTTTGCCGATGGTTAGATGAGGGCGAGTGCCCTACCCTCGGTCCTCAGACTCGTACCCTAACAGTTACCACAACATTTGGTATCAGAGCCACCCACCATGGCTTCCGATGCCGAACTATCTTCATTCGCCATGTTGAAGGCTAGCAACGAAAAGATGATGACTTCAATGGACAACATGATGGCCATCCTCCAAGAAACGTGGGCACTAATGGTCAAGTTGAAGGAGCAGGAGGAGGCATCGCGTGCCATTGCAATGGCGGCGCTACCGTCGCCTTCCTCAACGGCACCACCAACGCACCCCCAGTGTGCATCTCTGCCCTTGGTTGCACCCTTGGTGCGTTCACCGAGGAGGTTGCATCGGCGGTGGTATATTCGCGCGGCCGCCGACCGCGCGCCCTAGGCGTCGCGAACCTGGCAGTGAGAGGCCAACGCCAACGCCACCGTCGCGTCCTCTCCGCCATCATCACGCTCCGTGGCAGAACGAGTGTCACTCCTTTCCTATGTCGGTTGCCCATGTCGCCGGCATCTTCCTCGATGCCACGTCATGCTAAGGTGTTTCTTTCTTGGGCGCCATATGTCGGAGTGTCACTGATCTGCTATCAAGCGAACCGACGCTGGTACCGGATACTCTTGTCAGCATGGGGCCACCAAGGACTTCAACCGTGGCCACCACCGCAGCTCGAGGACGAGTTGCCTCGCCGCGAGGGGTGTAATGTTATGGAGAAAGACGCGGCGGCGCAACATGCGTCGTCAGCATACCACTGCATCGTAGCGAACGTGAACGATGACTCAATGGTGCGTAGCATGTTACTTTCCATGTGTGCGGATTGGTTTCCTAGAATAGAGGATAATTGGTTAGGTAGTATTTTGAGATTCCTTATCTATGTAGTTATTATTAGGAATAAGATCTTATTTATTAGGAAGATTATTTTTAGTAGTTGGAAAGATTGGATTGGATTGATAGGTTTCCTTATAGATTATTTCTTAAGCGTTAAGTTGGACTGTTCCTATAAAAAGGATAGCATGTATCCATTATCAAGCAAGCAATGAGAAATCAAGAGTTCAATTAAGCCTCAGAGCCTTACTACCTCGACAGGGAAGAGCCCTACCGATGGTTAGATGAGGGAGAGTGCCCTACCCTCGATCCTCAGACTCGTACCCTAACAGTTACCACAACAAACTACCTGAGAACTTATCTTAAAATAAGATGTCATGAACTCTTATATGAGTTCTCTGATGGTATAAGAGAAGATTTAGGCTCCGTTTGGAACACAAGAATTCACATGAATTTTACATGAAATAGTTCAGTTTCCAAAAAAATTTAAAAAATTTTCTGCTTTCCAAACAAACAGGGCCTTTAGGTGTGTAACTGCGTTGGAATGCAAGGATGCAATAGTTGTCAGCTTCACTGTGGACCCTACGTGCAGAATGAAGACAACATAATTCATATTAGTAGTTACTCCCTCATGTCACAAAAAAATATCATTTTGGATATTGACACGGACTTCAAAATATAACTTTGACTACTAATTTATATTGTAATAGATCTATAAAACATAATAAAATTATACTTTTATGAAAATTCTTTTCGAGATAAATCTATACATACTCCCTAAGTTCTTTTTAAGTGATATTTTTTACTTTTTATGGTTTTTGAGATGTGACTTTAACTACTACTTTTTGTAACTTTATATTATTATATACTAATAAAATTATAATATTATGAAAGTATTTTTAACAACAAAACTAATGATATAGTTTTCATGTAGCTAATCTATATGGTTTTAAACATATTAGTGATCAAACTTTAAAAAATTTGACGGCACATATTCTAAA
Source organism: Ampelocalamus luodianensis (assembly GCA_036346255.1). Lineage (NCBI taxonomy): Eukaryota > Viridiplantae > Streptophyta > Magnoliopsida > Poales > Poaceae > Ampelocalamus > Ampelocalamus luodianensis. Next base: position 2,945,139 of record CM070626.1, read on the forward strand.
GTGTCACTTAAAAAAGAACGGAGGGTGTATTATTTTCATATGTTCAATCTAAATATCGAAAAAGATATCAATAACTAAAGTTTTAAAAATTTGACTGCCAATAATCCAAAACGACATTTCTTGCGACGGTGGAGTAGTACTAATCGAATGGCTGGCTATAGCCGAGAGTTTGTATTGAGTTCTCTCACATGTACATAGAATCTTAGGATTAGAACATGTGAAGATTAGCTTTAAATATCTTGGGATTAGAACCATGTGAGGATTTATTTTCCTGGCCCGACACGCACGTGGAAAATCCGGGGCCCACAATCCAGCCTCCTCCTCCATCCAAACGCCCCAGAAACCAAACCCATGTGTCTACTTCTCTTTCGAACCCCTCCAGCTTTCCATATTTTTTCTCTCCACAGTCCACGCCGCTTTTTCGGATACCCCCTTGGAAAACTTATTTCCTTATAAATAGATTTCTCTCTCCAGTCTCTAGAGTCCAGAGTCAGCCTCCAGTCCAGTCTCCACTCAGCCCACGCCCCACCGGCCACCGGCCACCGCACCCACCCAAATCCCTCCTCTCCTAGTACCCACCTGGCCGCCTCGGCCGCCGCCCGCGGAGATCGACGGCTATCGCATTGGCCGCGCCCTCGATGGCGACTCACGCCTCCAAGTGAGTAACCCCGCCGCCGATCTATTCGGCCGCTCTCTTTGTTCCGTTTCGGTCTTTCGGCTAATTTTGGTGCGGTTTCGGTTGGTCGTGTTGATACTGCAGGAGTTACCTGTGCGCGGGGAGCTCATCGTTCGATGATCCCGACGTGGTTGAGGTGTCTCCGGCGGCCGCCGCAGCCGCCGGGGGGTGGAGTTCCGGGCACCAGAAGAGGAAGCGGAGCCAGGTGATGTCGAAAGGCGCCCCCTCCTTGTTTGTTTGCGGTGCATGATTTTTGTTGCTGTTGGAATTGGAAGTTGTGGCGCGTGTGATCGCTTGATGTAGTTTGGTGGTCGCCATCGGATTGTAGTGGGAGGAAGGGTTGGGCGATTTTTATTTTTAATGTTTACGTGCTGAGTTAAGATGCTGATTCCAGGTTGCGCGATTGACACAAGTTGTCTATAGCTCTATATAGAACTATGGATTGGAGCTGGTCTATGGGTTGATGATCTGTGATTGTTATAGGAAATAGGTGTGGTGTGGTGCCTCTTTATGTTTGCTGAATTTTATTTGTGTTTTTATTTTGATATTCTACAGGGTTTTAGATTCTTGTGTATTGTGTGCTGACTGCTGAGTATTGGGTCCTGTATTAGTAGATCTTGCTATCTGATTGGGGAATTGTAGTTTATTGATCGGTGAAGCTATAAATTTTCAGGGTTGATTGTCTTATTATAGCTCATACACCGGGCAGGAGGGAAGCATTGTGGAGTTTGGGACCCTCTGGAATGGCACCCTGTTTTGGCCTTGTAGTTATGGATTTCAAGCTGTTTGGGTGGGGGCTGATTAGGATTCTGATGGAATAGCTGGATGTCTGGAACTCATGTTTTAATGAAATGCAGGAGTGGTAGGTTGTTCATTGGATGACATCTTATTGGAGGAGTGGAGGAGTGGTAGTCAACCATGGAACTGATTGAGTAAAAAATCTTGGTTATTTACTAATTTGGATTGGTAGGCGCATGATCATGTGGCATGTGATATTGATGGTGGAGACGTGCCTTTGCTGTTATTTCCTGCTACCAGAAGTGGAGGTGGGGAGTGCAGACAGGCAAACTAAAAGTGGTCTTGTATTTGATTCATTTGGGGTTTCTTTCTGTTTGGTTCCTCAATTCTTTAATGTTTTTCTGTGCTTCTGGAATTCTGGTTTAGTCATCATCTGATTTAGGTCCTTGTAGCCCTCGAAATGCCAATGCCAATTGCCTACACAGAGCATTTAACTTGGCAACTCAGAGCTTGTGAACACCTTACATGTTACATCTATATTGTATGAAAAGGGGTGTTGTTGATTGCACCAAAATTAGAATTGTGGAAACTATTCTGTATTGGCTCATAACTGCGTGACATTTAGACATTGTGCTTCTTCTGAAATTTTTGCACATATTATGTTCTATCCAGGCATGGGATTTACTATATAAGATCAACTACGTTCATATAACATTTTTGTAATAGAATATTATTGAACTATAAAATGGTGTGCTTGGATTTTCTTACATACTGAATCAATAGGTTGTTCCCCATGAAGTAATTGAAATTGATGGTGATGATGATCCTGATGGAGTTGTGATTATTGGTGAGGATAAGAATAAGCAAGCTGTTGGATATCCTATGGATTGGCTAAAGCATGTGAAGGTAATTTCCGTCATGTCTTTCCCTTTTATATTATTTGCTTGTATACCATGCCACTCTGACAGATGCTTTTCTGTGGGAACAATTCCAGAGTAGTTTGGCTGATGACATTGCTGGCTCAAGCACCTATGCTTCAAAAAACACTGACATATTGGGTGGCCTGAACATATTTCAACACAGCCCAGTTTACCACAGTTCTGATGACTACCCTTTTGAGGCATTTGAAGAAGACTATGCTTATGATGAATATGAGTATGATGACTATAATAACGATGCTGCACTTTTTGAAAGTGAGTATAACTTTAGTTTGGCTGCCAAGTTTGATGACTTGGATATTCCACCCGGTGTGGAGGCTTCTTTGCCATGGCTGCAGAAGACTGCTGCTGAGATGTCAAATAAGACGACAAAGATCATGGATGATAAAATTGATGAAAAATACAATGCATTTAAGCAATTTGATACCGTTGATGATCATAGTGATCATTTTTATTCAAAGCCGGAGTTAAGAAAGGTCCAGGTGGTGAAGAAGGTAATGGTTTTGGCATGCTCTGTCAATCCTTTCTCATCATAGTTCAATACTAAGTTGTCCTCTCGACAGCCATCAAAAGACTGGGCGAAGCGTATTCAGCATGAGTGGAAAGTCCTAGAAAAAGATTTGCCAGGTAGTTAGCTATTGCTTCTTATGCACAAATTTTTATGAACGTTCTCTTGGTACTATTTTTTCTGATTAGTATCATGCTTGATGCATTATGCCATTACTAGTTCAAATGCCTTTTGTCTTAATGAAATTCCCTTCTGTCGTTAGAAGACGTCGTATTCATAAGGGCCTCTCATGATTATGTTTTGGGCTTTTCTCCAAATTGAATAGATACTATATTCGTGAGAGCATACGAGGATAGAATGGACCTGCTTAGAGCTGTAATTATGGGACCAGCAGGCACCCCTTACCATGACGGGCTCTTCTTCTTTGACATTTACTTCCCTACTCAATATCCAAGTGTACCTCCAGTAAGATTTTGTTGACTTTATCTCCATCAACGATTGTTCTTCTTGCTTCAGTCTGCCTTTAAGCATCGTACAATAATTAGTTAATTCTACGCAGCTGGTGAACTACCGTGCTGGTGGGTTGCGGCTTAATCCCAACTTGTATGCTTGTGGGAAGGTGTGCCTTAGCCTCTTAAACACCTGGTCTGGTAATGGATGTGAGAAGTGGAATCCATCCAATTCAACCATGCTGCAGGTTCTGGTCTCCATTCAGGCTTTGGTTTTGAATACCAAACCTTATTTCAATGAGCCTGGATATGCTACGCAAGCTAACACACCTCAAGGGGAGAAGAAATCCCTGGCATATAATGAAGATACTTTCCTGCTATCCTGCAGGACGATGCTGTATTCTCTTCGAAATCCACCAAAGGTATGAATGTACCTTTGTGCTTATCCTAGTTACTGCAAAAGGACTACTTTTTTCCATAACGATACGAAAGCTTTTGGGAACCAATGTCAAGTTGATAACTGGCATGGACTCCCAATATGATAGATCTTTGGTCTAGTGAACATCTATCTTATTGACGAGTACCATTTGTGGTGAAGCTATTGTCATGTATTAGTGTATTCTTTCATATACAGCCTTGGTACCTGCAAATTTAATGCAGATGCACTCTCTGCAGCATTTTGAGGATTTTGTTGCTGGCCATTTCCGCAAGTTTGGGCGCAATATCCTCGTAGCTTGCAGAGCCTACCTGGATGGTGCCCAAGTTGGATGTCTTGTTGGAGATGGAGTGCAGGATGTCGACGAGGGTGACAAGAGCTGCTCGGTGATGTTTAAGACCTCACTGAAGAGATTATTTGAGGAGCTCCTGATGGAATTCACTGTGAAGGGAGCAGACTGTGACAAATTCCTAGCCGAGAAGGTGAAATACGGAGCTTCTAGAGCGACAGCGGACACCACATTGAGGCTATAAGGGATAGTCTGCGTGCTAGGCAAATATGGGAGTAATAATTTTGCCATTGAAGCGATTCTAGCTGTTGCTCCTTTCTTCGGTTGGATAGGAGCCGCAGCAAATTATGCCCGAGAATCTAACTGTTTCCTGTAGGTAGCCTATGTAAATATCCTTGTCTAGCTCTTGCGGTAAACATAAATGACATATCCATGTATTTAGGCACAATATTTTTACCATAGCATGAGGGTATTTACCTGCGGAGCCCTCGTCCGCAGCTTATGGACATGTATGATTGATGTCACCGTCCTAGTCTGAATATCTAATGAAGTTTGTCAGCTGATCCCTGCCTTATTCGTTCTCGGGATCTCACGATTTGTCTATGTCCATAGTCCATTCTATGGTCTGGTGTCTTCAGTAAAAGATGATGTCTTCACGTCTGCCTTGCTCTGTTTGGATGATTCGATCCGTTCGAGGGTATCTCATCTCCGTTTGAATTGTCCGATGTAGGAGCCAATGGCCGGCAGGTACGGTTTTGTTGACAATTTTGGTGCAATTCACTGTTATTTGATGGGTTTTTAGCTCTGGTTGATATCCAGATGCCAACGATAATCCATCCAATCCTAACGGGTTTTCGTCGCAAATCAACTTTGTTGAACTATTAATATGGTACACGATCCATTATGAAAAGGAGATTTTTTTTAGAGTACACATCGGACGCACACGCACACTTGCACAAACACATACATTCTTAACACACGTCTAATCTAGAGCAGAAGTTATGTAGGTATTACGAAGCGCGGGTACACACTTTAACTATTGAAAACACTTCATGTGTACATATACCATTCGACCTAAGGAATTTATTGGTGAAACACGCCGAAATTTGACCTCAAGAATCGAACCAGAATGGGTTGCTCATCCAGCAGCTAGCCACCTGAAAATGCTTGTACATAACATAGCCATGGCCACCCCCATTCCGAAATCATCATTTTCGGCAAAATGTACTAGTTGCTGATTTATTTCTACTGGTTTCCACACAAACAGAAAACCCAATCCTTTTGTTTCTCTCTATGAACAGCTAAACACTTACACTGAGCAAAATACGAGCAAATTCGCTCACTATGTTAAAAATCACGCTCACGCATAGATTAAGGCCATTTTCTCTCTATGAACAGCCAAACACTTACACTAAGCAAAATATGAGCAAATTCGTTCACTATTGAAATCACTCTCATCAGATGACATGTTTAGAACGCGAGAATTTCACATAAATTTCATATCAAATATTCAATTTCTGCAGTAATCAGAAAAAATTTCCTCGCCTCACCCAATCCGTAGAATTGCCTCAGATAAGATCGCTGACATGGTAACATGCTCCATGCCTTCCCTCCGGTGTCGGCGGATCGAAGTTGTTACTCATACTAAGGGTATGGACAATACAAGATGTTTATATAATAGCGTTTAAGGAAAGAGAATGTAGCCACGTCATCAAGCACCTATATAAAAGTTGTTTCCTCCGATGCAAGCATCTATTTTGTAGGTGTTTAGATGATTGTATTATCTATTAATTATATACAGTTATATACATAAGCACCTTTTAAGCATCGGTGCCTAATCAAGCATCGATGCTACAAAATAAACACCTCATCTATCCTATATGACAAGAAAAATCAGTTTTTCTTTGTTAAACATCTCTCTAAGTACTGTACATGCTCTAATATATTATATAGCCACACACACAGTATGATCGCTTGAATAAAAAGGAAAAAGGAAATAAAAATTCCCAATCTACCCCGTAGCTTAAACCCCATAGTCAAAAGCCTTCGGCTTCCCCAAAACCGAGCCACAGAGGAGAGGAGATCTCACTCCCCACCACCACCACCTCCTCCACATCCCAAATGGCGCCACCACCCATTGACCCTAACCCCTACCCCCTCCTCCTCCTGCTTCTGGTCCCCGCCGCCGCGGCGACCGCCTCCTACTCCGCCCACTGCCCCACCCTCCCCGCTGCCCTCGACCTCCCCGCCGGCGACGACTCCGCCGCCTCCGCCCCGCTCCCCATCCTCCAGCTCTACACCGGCTACTTCTCCGGCGACGGGGGACGCCTCTTCGGCCCGGACCCCTCCTTCCTCCCCCGCTCCTTCTCCCTCCTCCCCTCCTCCGTCCTCCGCACTACCGATGCCTCCCTCCTCCACGTCTCCGCCACCCTCACCGTCTCCGGTGGCCGCCAGCCGTTCCCCGGCCGCCACCTCTTCCAGTATGACGGCCAGGCGCACCGCTTCCGGCCCCGCCTCCCCCGCATCGTCGGTCGCCGCGGCTCCGTCACCTTCAACCTGGACGGGTACTACTCCTCCGCCTCCGGCGAGCTCTGCATGGTCGGCACCGGCTCCGGCCGCGCGGCCGACGGCTCAGTGGTGCGACTCCTCGCTGTCGTGCTCCACGTCCGCTTCCCCAGCCCCGCCAACCTTACGCACTCCTTCGTCACCGGCCACCTCGAGAGCACTGACTCCTTCAACTCCTTCGAGCCCGTCTCGCTCCTCGCCTACGCCGAGGAGGGATACGCGTACGCGGAGAGCGCGTCCTGCCCTCAGCCGCCCGCCCATGGGCGTGACGCGCGCCAGGTGTTTGAGGGGAGGAATTTCTCGTGCGCCCACCTCAGTTCGCTTCTCAAAACGGGTTTTAGGCTGGACTACGGGAACAGTGGCGAGTCGAGTGCCTCCTCACTGGGGCTTCACCAAAGGTATATGTTTGTCAACCGGATGGACTGCGCCGTCGATGGTGCCGTGCGTGCTTATGTGGTGTTCTCGAACCTGACAGATTTTTCAATGCATTACTTTATGGTTGACGAGAAGGCGGTTGTGGCGGAGGGGTTCTGGGACCAGAATGGTAACCGGCTTTGCCTCAAAGGGTGTCTCGTGGTGAATTCAGGACCATCCCCTGCAGATTTGGCGGTGGGTGAGTGTGGTATTGGGATGAGCTTCTGGTTCCCGGCAGTGTGGTCGATTCAGGAACGGAGCTTTGCTGCAGGGTTGGTTTGGAATACTAGCCTGAAAAGCGGTGAGGGCATTGCCGGACATTCTAATGCACCCCCTCCAAACTTTAGGAGCAATTTTGCTGGTTTGAAGTATAACTACACTAAGCTTGATGAGGCAAAGAAGTATTATGAGAAGTATCGCCTGGACAAGAAGAGGAAGGGAAAGTTCCCAGATAGCAATTCATATCGGGACTTGACGTTCCGGTTCTACTTGCAGACAGGAGGGGGTTCTGGATATGCATCACCGGTCACAATTGGGTCAATGTTATACGATGGGAACTCTTTGGTGGGTTCAAATCCCTTATCTCATCATGCAATGGTGGAGATGAATCAGAGGCTGCTTAACGTCAGCTATGACATTTACTATGTTAGGAATTGGTCACTAGAAACATTTCGTCGTCAACAGATCTCAGCGGAGGGTGTTTATGATACTAAGACAGGCTCCCTGTGCCTGATTGCTTGTCGAAAGGTTAATGTCTCATCAGACTCTGAAATTCTGGTAACTGCTCAGTTTGCTTCTTTGGATGCTAAAGTAACACAGCATGTCAAGGGGAAAATTAGAAGCTTGAGGAAGAAGACTGACCCTCTTTTCTTTGAAACACTGGAAATTGCGTCATATGGGATGTACTCAGACCAAGTGAGCGAATCGATATGGAGAATGGACTTGGAAAGCACCATGACCCTGATCTCAATGACACTATCATGTGTCTTCATTGCTGTGCAGCTGTTCCATGTCAAGAAGGCCCCTGAAGCGCTTCCTGCCATGTCGATCACCATGCTCGTTGTTCTCGCTTTGGGTTACATTATACCTCTTGTGCTGAACTTTAAGGCTCTCTTCAAGAACAGCAACAGACAGACTGTTCCACTTTCAGATGGTGGTGAATGTTGGCTTGAGGTGAATGAAGTTGTGGTGCGAATCATTACCATGGTAACCTTGCTGCTGCAGTTGCGCCTTCTTCAGCTGGTATGGTCTGCACGATCTGTGGATGGAAGCAAAGATGAGTCATGGGCTGCAGAGAGGAAAGTACTCTGGATATGCTTGCCGTTGTACATCATAGGGGGGGTTGTAACTTGGGTTGTCCACATGAGATTTAACCATAGTCGAATGATGCTAAGGCAGGTTGCTCGCATCGCTCCAGTTCAATATGCATTCTGGGAGGACCTTGTGTCGTACGGGGGATTAATACTCGATGGGTTCCTGCTCCCTCAGGTTATCTTAAATGTGTTTTCAGACTCCAAAGTTAGAGCCCTTTCCCCAGGGTTTTACATTGGAAGCACCATAATCCGTGCGCTGCCTCATGTGTATGATGCGTTCAGGACAAAGCATTTTGTGCCCAGCATGAGACCATCTTATATGTATGCAAGCCCTCATGATGATCTCTTCAGCCTCGCATGGGACATTATCATACCTTGTGGAGCAATACTGTTGTCGGTGCTTCTGTTCTTCCAGCAGCGGCTTGGAGGTGCCTTCTTCCTTTGTTCCAAGAACAGGAAGTCGAGTGAATACGAAATGGTTTCCACAGTCAGCTCTTAACAAGTTTTACAGCTTCGCTGCAAGAGAAATGTAGAGAAGCTCTTACATATAGACTAAAGCTGCTCCGTTTCCTGATCGATGTTTGTTTTACAAATGTGCTTGTTTGCAGCAAAAAAGTTACATGCATGTATACGAAAGAAGATAATCATATTGAGCAAGGTTAGGCTATTGATTTACAGTGCTTAAAATTCCTCTCTATATTACTAGCCAGTTTATAATTAATTACCCTTCTTGTTATTCTGGTAATCAGAGACAGCCCAGGTGGATTTCTATCTCGATTTCCTAAAAAATCTACCTCTTTTTCGTCTGAGCTTGCATTTCGTGCGTTTCCTGTGTATTGCATTATTTGCATCTGAGGCGCGTTTGTCTCCGCAATGAAGCCATGGCGGATATTCTACTGTTTTTTTTTATACTCATTGTAGATCTTGACTCAAATGGCCCTTGGCGGCACTTGTTACAAACCATGTCATGCCTATTCCATTCGATTCGGTAGCTCTACATTGATTTGTATGTCGTTGCAGCACACGATTCGAACCCTTTGGCTTGTTTGGTTTGAATCCTAACCTTATCACGCTTAATCTTAGGTATGCCACAGTTTTTTTAGACGGGTGTTTGGTTCGTTGTCACAATTGTGATTTACCACACTTTTTTATCACATGATCTGAACGCTACCTTAAATTTTGTTGTCAGATACATTTGTCTGACTTAGTGTTGTATTTCATAGGACTATTTGGTAATTTCTCATTTGAGAAAAGAAGAAATGAAAAAAGAAAATAAAAGGTTGTGGGGCCACTTGTCGGTGAAAGAAAAGGATGGGAACCCTATCCTCACGTGTGGCCTAGGCGACCTTGTGAGTGCGTGCGGCCTGGGCGGAAGACTTGCGGTGGCGACGACGCTGGAGGCGCGGACGGCCTTGGCGCCTCGGGCGCTCCCTCGAGCGCTGGCCATTGGCAATAGCCGCACCGCCCCCTCTTCCTCCTCTTCTTAAGACGGCTCATCTCCTCTCTTTTCTTCACCTAGTACAGTGAGATTTCCCCTTCTTGGTTCTTTCTCTTTTCCGATTTGATTTCGGTTTTGGGTGATAGGAGCTGTTGCGTCACCATGGTTAGTCATGACGCCGTCGGTAGTGAGGTCTGGCTCCTCCTGGCGCACTCCCCATTCGGTTCCTTGCGCCATCTCCCTGTTGAGGTCGCGGTGAGGAAATTAGGGTGTTGCGCCATTGAGGTTTGGACCCAACCAACTTGGGATTGATTTGGGAGAGAAGGCTTCGGATCAGTGGTGATTTCTGCTCCTTCGTGCATTTGGTCGGTGCATCTTGTTGTTGATTCTTGTGCGGTATTATTCCCGGTACCTCAACTTTACGTTTGGTGTGTCCCGAATTGTGAAGAGCGTCATTGTATCTCCAACGACCACGTTGTAAGAACTCTAAAACTTAAATTAATCTAAACAGTAATAAGCAGTAAAATTTCAGACTAATTGTGAACACATGTCAAATCAATACAATACAAGATCTCATTATCAAAGTTTACACAGGGACTACTATAGCAAAAGTACAACATTAATACAATTCTAAATTGATTACAAGAATTCTTTACATCAAAGCAAGAATAAAAAATTACAACATTGATTAAATTTACAAATGAACTTCTGCATGATTGGTAGCCTCGAGCCCTTTTTGCATCTTCTGTCCGTGCATTGCTAGAAACATAGAACCTTCCTCGACCAATCCAAACCCTACCCACATTTCCACTGTTAGCAAAAGCCAAAAGACCGAAAGCAAACCAAGACCAATAAAAATGGAGTTAGAGTAAAGAAGAGATGTCGTAAGAAAACGTGGAGCTCACCGAGGTTCCCAGACTGTCCGGGGCCAGTCGGCATCCTCTCACTTGGGTGGGTTTCATCATTCGGCAATTAGAAAAAAATATCCGACGCCTACTTTTCCGATTTACCTCAGGCATAGGAAATCCATCGAATAGTGCATTATAGACCATCGGTCCAAGCCCTTTACCTAGCAAAACAGAAAATCACAGAGAGGAGAAAGGATAAGGAGAGGGCAATATGGGCAAGGCATAGGAGGGAGCAAGGCAACCAGCACAGCTAAAGCCACCACAAAGCCCCAAATAAAAGCCCCCAACATTCACAGCCATTGCTCCTTCACTCCCCTCCAATCAGCCACAACCAAGAGAAAGAGAGCCAGCACTGCCACCACAAGGTCAGAGCAAGAACAAGCCAAAACAAGCCGAATCCATTCCATCAACCCACACAGCCAACAATAGGAAGTCAAGGAAGGAGTCCAGAAGCAAGGAGAAGCTGAGAAGGTAGAGGACGACCACGGCAACCAGTGAGCCACCACAGAGGCCTCCAGAACCAACCCATCATTCCCCGACCGTTAGGTAAGCCTACCATTTTAGTCATTTCCCATACCCCTTAGCATCACACACAACACTCGCACTGCACACAGCCACAACTGATAAGGCAAGATGACCAAAGAGAAAGGACACCATACCTTAGTCAGCTTGGACACCACAACGCTAGTGGCAGCCCGCTAAAGCTACCGAGCGCCCTCGGAAGCGGGGATGAGCTCCCCGGCGCAACACCCCCATCCCGAGTCCCGTCACGACAACCCTAACCAAGCTAACCCCAAGCATGCATGGTAAAATTTGAACCAGACAGAGTAAAGAAGCTAAACTAAAATCTACAAGATATAAAAAGGGGAAAAAAAGGGAGAATCATCTGAGTCAGGGTTTCAAGCCAAGGCCCAAGCCACCCTGCATCACCATGCTCAGGAAGCCAAAACTCACCACCATGCCATCACAGAAGCCTCAACCCACCACCATACCTCACCATGCCAATGAACCAAGCCCACAAGCCATAGTCACCATGCATCACCATCACCAAAATCCCCCAGGACCCCCACAGAGGCCATCAACCCACCACCGAAACCACCAGGCATCACAAGCCACCATGCACCAACCCACCACCAAGCCACCACAATGCATCATCAAGCCCTAGAAGCCACATCACCACCAAAGCCACCACCACACCGAAGAGACGAAGCCAAGCCACCACCGTGCCATTACCGAAACTCACCGAAACCCCCATGCACCACCAAACCAATTCACCACCGAAGCTCACCCCACCAACATCAATCCATCACCCGAAATCCCCCAACCCCCACCCCTAATTTCACCAAGGACCCCCAAATCAATTTGGGGATAAATCGACATAGCAGGGAATAATAGTAGAAGTAAAAGGGTAAAGGAACCACAGGGTCACCGAGTAGCCGTAACCACCAAGAGTCGGAGGTGAGGTAGAGGCCAGCGAGGGAGGCAACTAAGACTAAGAGCTCCAGAAGGCAACCGAGGCATCGGGCAAAACCAGGGAAGAGGGTGACCAAAAAGGAACCACCCTCGAGACGCCAGCAGCCAGAAGGTGCAGATCTAGAGTAGGACTGGCAGAGGGGAGCAGCCGGAGGCCAGTGTCACTCCGGACGGCACCGGAGTTGGATAGGATCCACCGCGAAGAGGGGAGAGGAAGAGAGCAAGTGCACGCGCGAGTGTTGTGCTGCGTTGTGAGTGTTAGTGCTATGCAGTGTAGTGAGTGCGTGTGTTGTTGTGTGTGTGTTGTGCGGTGCTGTGTGCTGTGCCGTGCAGTGTTGTGTTGTGTTGTGTGAGTGTGTAGTGTTTTGTGCCGTGTGCGTGTAGTGTCGTGTGAGTGTAGTGTAGTGTTTAGGGTGTGTGCGCGTATAGGTGCAGTAAGGTGCGAGTAGCGTTTTGTGTCGTGTGTCACGGACGTGTGTCGTTAGATTAAGATAGTCTAATTCGGGAAGAACTCAGGGACCCGAGTACAATTAGCCTAGCCCTTTTGTTCCGAGCCAACCCAAGCTGAGGGCGAGCATGTGTGAGTTCCGCGACCTTAGATTCTAGAGTTAACAGGCCGCAGGAAAAATAGCCGCTAGGAAGCTCTAACCTAGCAGGGATCCAAAATTTTAAATTAAATTAAAATCTACCAAAAAAGGGGGGAGTAGTGAATTAATGTAAGCATAATATCACCCAAAGAACTAAGTATTTCTGTTATACACGTCTGTCGTATAATTGCAGAAGACGAACCGGCTCAACGAGGAGTAGCTGATCCAAGATCCATTGACGCAGAGCTTTACTATGAATACGAAGGCAAGCCTATCCTCTTGAACATCAACCTGGTTATATTAAATGTAAAAGTTACCTTTCTGTATCATTATATATATGTGCATTAAAACTATCTCTCAAAAATCAAATCAGATAAAAGAGATAAAGCATGGGAAAAGAGCAGTACAGCTGAGATGAGCAGATCTGCTGTAAGAGAACTATTAAGATGGTAAAGGGGGCCCTTGGCAGGAAAGAGAGGGAAAAGGTGGGACTATTTACATATGGATAATATATAAGGACCAACAATGCATCATACCCGAGAAATTCCAAGTAAATGCCATCCTGGCTAAGTTACCGTCCTCGTGGCATGACTTTGTGACCGCTCGTAGACATATAAAGGAGCACTTAACTCTCAATGAGCTATCAGCTACTATTAATATCGAAGAGCGTGCAAGAGCCAGTGATGGTATAGGAAAGGCTCAAGTTCAGGCTCATCAGGTGGAGGCCAAGAATGCTGGAGGCTTTAGGAAACATAAGTTCAAGAATTAGCCCCAGAACAAGCTCAAAGGAAAGAAAATAAAGAAGAAAAGGGAAGAAATTGTATGCTTTGTTTGTGGAGTGGTTGGTCAAAAAGCCAACCATTGCCGCAATCGTAAGAGCAATGGTCCTTCTCCTGGTCGCATAAAGGCCATAAGACTGAAGTGAATGTCGCACTGGCTAGTTCTAGTTCAGAAGGGTATATACCTTAAGCCTTTATGTCAAGTCCGTCTATTGATTAGTGGATTGATGCTGGTGCTATTAGACATATATGTGATGATCAATCTTATTTCTCTTCATTTCAGGGTGAAGGTGGTGGGTCCGTCCTGATGGGAAATGGAGCCTCTGCTATAGTACGTGGGATTGGACAAGTTTGCTTGAAGCTCACTTCAAGCAAAACACTCATCCTGAAAGATGTGTTGTACATGCCTGTAATGACTCGCAATCTGATGAGTATATCTATGTTGTGTAGGGAAGGAATAAAGCTTGTGTTTGAGTCCAATAAGATCGTGTTAACCAAATTTGGTAATTTTGTGGGCAAATGCTATGATAGCGGAGGCATGTTCCGCTTGTCTATTCTTGATTTCAATAATATTAATATTTTAATGTTTCCCATTGCAATAAAATTCATGATGTTTGGTATTCTCATTTATGTCATGTTAACTTTGAAGACTTTGTGCGGTTAAGCAAAATGAGTTTAATAACTAGCTATAATTATGAGAATGGCCCTAAGTGTGAAGTGTGTGTGCAAGCAAAGCAACCCCGAAAATTTTTTCATAGCGTTGAAGGGCGAAACACCTCTCCACTTGAGCTAATTCATTCTAATCTTTATGAGATAAATGAAATATTAACTAAAGATGGCAAACACTATTTTCTAACTCTCATAGATGATGCTACTAAGTATTGCTACATTTACTTACTTAAGTCGAAAGATAAAGAACTAGAACATTTCAAAATCTTTAAATCCGAAGTGGAAAATCAACTAGAAAAAAAATCAAACGGTTAAGGTCAGATCGAGGCAGTGAATACGTCTCAAATGAATTCTCTCAATACTGTGAAGAAAGTGGAATAATGTGAGGACCCCAATTTATTTGACTTGTAATGCTTAACCAACCACCGGGTCCTAGCATCACAAATCAAATAAATTGATCTCGAGATATGTATACTTCGAGCGATATACACCCAGTTACAAAATTAGACATCAACTCCATTCCAAACATAGAGTCCAAACACCACACTACCAAACGGAAGATAAACAAATAGTAGAGTTATTACAGACAAAGGCCGACAGACCAAGATACACAAATAAACAAGAACGACAGCGGAAGCAAAAGTGCCATAAGATGGCTATAAACAAAGCCAATTAGCGTGCCTCCAACCCACAAGGCATCTGACCGGACCGCCAAGTCTAGTCGTCCACGAAACGGCAACACAGCTCACAGAAGTGAGGCCCTTGGGGCTCACCTTCTTCCTCTGCAACAAAAACATTAAGCAAAACATCTGAGTACAAAGATTGTCTTTGTACCCGCAAGACTGACGTGTGAACTAGCAGGCCTGTTCATAAGCTACATGCAGGCTTAGTTGGTGGAGGCCATATGTTTTATTTGCATAAAGCCAACTTTATTTGCAATAATGTAATACAGTTTAAAGGCAAGTTTGCAATTCATTTTTTTTACTGTTGAAATAATTGCGAAATAAGGATAGATACAAGTAACCACCTAGAAGTGACTATCCCAATAGTCACCACAACATAGCACGAATCCCCAGATTCGTACCACCCATCAAGTTTTAATTTAAATGTTGTAGTCTAACTCTCGATAAGCTTACCCAAGCGTGTCCATCACCTAGGACGAGGCTATTCGAATAGTTTTTAACCAGGTGTACCATTGTACCCACACTTCGCATCGCCTTTAAGCCAAAGCACACTTCGAAGGTATGCCGACACACTAAGTCCTACGAGACTTTTCCAATATTGTGTATTAACTACGAGCCGCTCGTATGGATAGAAATCCATACGCTTACATGGTAAAGCCGAAAAGACAACTACCCACTCGGGATAAAGCTTTGGACAACTACCATGCTCCCACCTCCATCCCTCCTGCGACCCCTGCGACCCGGAGCCAATACACGCCAAAGTACTAGGTCAAGAGAGGTCTCATATACTCTAGTGTGGTTAGCACGCGAAATGCTGGATAACAAAAACTCACAAGATGTTCGGTCCTTAATTGACCGGGCACCTTTCGATCACACCAAACAGATCACACCAATCTTACCATTGTGCGCGCCTAAATCATTTTTGTTTTCAGTTTTAGTTTTGCAATTAAACATAGCGAAATGCTGAAATATAAAGTTATAGAAAATTTTGTGTGATCAAGGTTCTGACTAAGTCGATAACCGCCCATTTCTACCGATACTAAGCATGTCTAAGCAATTTGACCGGATCTACTAAGTGACAAGAGATCATCCAATGACCTCTAATCACGACAAATAACCTAGGCTCGGTAGTAGAGATCAATATTTTGTCTACAGGATATGCGACACGGATTTAACTAATTAATTTAACACAAATTAAGCAATGCATACATACAATTGAAACAAAATATTAGACTTTAAAATACTGGGATTATCATGATCAAGCTGCTTATTCGGATGTTGTTGCTCAATTTGTTGCGGAGGGTCGTTCTCGGGTTGCCGCAAATATCGAATCCTAACGATTGAACAAAGCAATGAATAAGAACGAATAACACCGGCAAAAATCAAAGATCACAAACCAACACCAACTTATACACAAAGGCTAGACTATCACAAAAGAATGACAAATAATCACTCAGAGACCCACTCACTTATTTGCTAGGTTAACCACAAAATCAAACCTCTAACCTGATTTAAACTTTGGACAGACCTTGATGGTGATTGTGTGCACATCTATTATTTAATCATCAAGTTAATATATCAAAAACAGCTAGTTTCTCTAACTCAACCATTATTAGCTGATATTACAGAACCTACAAAAAAACTATTGACAACACTAACTAGTCAAGTATCCAACTATGAGATGCTAAACAAAAATTTTCTACTTAAGATAGGATGCTAAGGATGCTCAGCTATTCAGACCCTTAAGCATCACACCAAGATTTTGCAAGGCTAACAAGTTTCAAACATGCGGCTACTACACCAAATCTTATAGCACGACAACTCCAAAGTACAGAGACAATAAAATGAGCGACTAACTATCCCTTATGATCAAACATGACAACAAGAGCTTTGAAACTTAAAAATACTAACTAACGATTTCATGCTAACCACCACAACAAAGGGAGCCAACTAGCACTAAACAAGAATCCAAAGTATAAGCATGAAACTAGAATTTAGCCACCGACAATGTAATCGGCAACGGTGACAAATTCAGAGAACACACTAAAACACTTTCAAACTTCCAATCCCAACTTTTAATCAAGCAAGAGAGTGAATCAAGAACATTCCTAATCATGATTAGAGACTAAAGAACTGGTTTTGAAGAAGTAGGCCCCACCGCCGAGACATGCAGAGGAACACAAGCGAAGAAACAGAGGCTCGACACGGATTCGCCGGTGAAGGAGTGGCGGCGCGGTGTGCGACGGCCAAAATGGGCCGCCTAGGGGTTACTGAAGCTAAGGGTGGTCGCGGGTTCGACGGAGAAGCACGGTGGCGGCGCGGCATGAGCACGGCGGCGGCATGGGGTGACAAGGTGCGGCCGCACGAGAGGTAGACAACAAGAATTAGCGCGCATGGGCATCGTGAGGCTTGTAACTCACCGAATGACGCGGAGCTCAAGAGGTGCGGAGATGGCCCGGCGACGAGAACCAGCGGCGGCGATCAAGGGGTCACCGAGGAGGGAGCAACCTGAGCAAAAATAGGGAAAAAGAGAGACGGAGTGTGAGGACCCCAGTTTATTTGGCTTGTAATGCTTAACCAACCACCTGGTCCTAGCATCACAAATCAAATAAACTGATCATCGAGATATGTATACTTCCCAGAAAGTAGTATACACACCTCGTTACAAAATTAGACGTCAACTCCATTCCAAACATAGAGTCCAAACACCACACTACCAAACAGAAGATAAACAAATAGTAGAGTTATTACGCGGACAGCCGAGTATGCCCAAAAGATACACAAATAACAAGAACGACAATGAAGCAAAAGTGCCATAAGATGGCTATAAACAAAGCCAATCGGTGTGCCTCCAACCCACAAGGCATCGGCCAGGACCGCCAAGTCTAGTCGCCCACGAATCGGCAACACGACTCACGTAGTGAGGCCCTTGGGCTCACCTTCTTCCTCTGCAACAAAAACATTAAGCAAAGCACACGAGTACAAAGATTGTCTTTGTACCCGCAAGACCGACGTGCGAACTAACGGACTGTTCATATGCTACATGCGGGCTTATTTAGTGGAGGCCATATGTTTCATTTGCATAAAGCCGATTTTCATTTGCAATAAGGTATCTGATTTTAAAGGCAAGTTTGCAATTCATTTTTAAGATTGAAATAGCAGTAAAGATAATAATAACAAAAGTGAAAGATAAACAACCTAGAAGTGACTATCCCAATAGTCACCACAACAATAACACGAATCCTGATTCGTACCACCCATCAAGTTTTAATTTAAATGTTGTAGTCTAACTCTTGAAAAGCTTACCCAAGCGTGTCCATCACCTAGGGCGAGGCTATTCGAATAGTTTTAACCTGCAGGGTGTACCACTGTACCACACTTGAGACCGCCTTTAAGCCAAAGCACACTTAGAAGGTATCTTTGCACAGCTAAGTCCTACGAGACTTTTTCCAATATTGTGTATTAACTACGAGCCGCTCGTATGGATAGAAATCCATACGCTTACATGGTAAAGCCGAAAAGACAACTACCCACTCGGGATAAAGCTTTTGGACAACTACCATGCTCCCAACACCATCCCTCTGCGACCTCCTGCGACCGGAGCCAATACACGCCAAAGTACTAGGTCAAGAGAGGTCCCATATACTCTAGTGTGGTTAGCACGCCGAAATGCTGGATAAAAATTCACTCACAAGATGTTCGGTCCTTAATTGACGGGCACCATTCGATCACACCCAAAAGATCACACCAATCTTACCATTGTGCGCGTCTAAATCATTTTTGTTTTCATTTTTAGTTTTGCAATTAAACATAGCAAATCTTTGAAACATAAAGTTGTAGTAAATTTTGTGTGATCAAGGTTACCACTAAGTCGATAACGCCCATTTCTACCGATACTAAGCATGTCTAACAATTTGACCGGATCTACTAAGTGACAAGAGATCATCCAGACCTCTAATCACGACAAATAACCTAGGCTCGGTAGTAGAGATCAATATTTTGTCTACAGGATATGCAACTACAGATTTAACTAATCAATTTAACACAAATTAAGCAATGCATACATACAATTGAAACAAAATATTAGACTTTAAAATACTGGGATTATCATGATCAAACGCTTGCACGGATCTTTGTTGCTCAATTTGTTGGAGGGTCGCTCTCGTGGTTGCCGCAAATATCGAATCCTAACGATTGAACAAAGCAAAGAATAAGAACGAATAACACCGACCAAACTCAAACATACAACAATAACAAAACACACTAAACTTTTCACAAGAGCCTAAGCATGATACAACAAAATTTGAAACAGAGAACAAATTCATTTTAAGTTATTAAGAATTTTCTATGAATTTCTAAGCTAAAAACACATCAAAACACTAGTTAATTACTTAACAAATTTTCATGAACAGAAACAGTGTATAAAACCTATCCTAATAATTAGTACATTAAAAATGACAAATTACAAAATTGGTTTCACTGGATTTGGACAAATATTGAAAGAGATATACATTTTCTAATTTAGAAGATACATAAGACATCATTTTATTAATTAACAGATTTTTGCTACAGAGACATGGATGAAACTAATTTTAGTAAATAATACATTTGAAATGAAAATTAACAGCACTGGATTCATGCAATTTGGATAAAAATTGAATTAGTTATGCATTTTCTAAGTTTAATTGAATTAACAGTGCAACAGAAAAAGCATTTCAGAAATACTAAAGCATTTAAATCTTTTCTACGGCAACCAACCAGCCCCAGACAGCGGCGGGCCCAGCGAAAGTGCTGACGAGCAGGCATCGCGCCCGAAGGTGGCGTCGGCGTGATTCGAGAATACGTCTTCGGCTTACCAAAGTGCAAACCTAACATACTCTCAAAGAGAAATACGCCACCAAGCGAGAAAGCGCATTACGAGCTACACAACCTAGCGACGCCACGGACCCACATGGCGGCGACTCGAGAGGAAATATAACGGTTGGATTAGAGTTTACTAAACACGATTAACCTAGAGGACCCACATGGCGTGGATCGAACTAAACATGGATCGGTGCTAGCCGAATGACACGCGGCTCGCCGCGCGCACACGGATGGCGGCGCGGCGCGCGGTGAATCTCGCGAACGGCGGGTTTCAAAGTGGCGAGTGATACATTCGGGTTCACGAGACCTTGCGAACCCGATGACGGCGCGTCTTGACCCACGGAGATGCCGGCGGTGGTGGCGACGAGCGAGGCGGAGAAGAAGACACGGTGCTCGCGGAGAAGGCGTCTGAGACTTCTAGAAGACTCGGAAGGTGTGCTTAAGCCGCCTCAACACCGAGAGCAAGAAGCACACGATAACGCCGACGAAGAAAGCTCGAGGTGGCGGAATTTCCACGGTGGCGAAACCGAGCTTGGAGAAGAATTGGTCGCACGCGCGCAACGATGCACCAAAGATGAAAATGAAGTCACCGTTAGACTCGGTGCATCAATGCGATCCTAAGGGACTAGGTGACGGCTAGGAACTCACCGGATCGCAAGCGAGCTCACGGGACCGAGATCGCCGGAGGCGGAGACGCGATACCGCCTGGTGATCCACGGGCGCCAGGACCGGAATGGGCAAAATGGGCGGCGAGGCAAGAGGAACACGACGATGCGATCGCCGCTCAAGGCGGCTCGAAGCTTGGCGGCGCTACGCTCGAGATCTTCTCCGGCCGAGAAGAAAATTTGGGCGGAGAAGGCACGAGAATGGGCGCGAAGGATAGTGGATGGGCTCGGTGGGTAGATGAGACCCGCGATGCTTCTGACCGACACGAGGGCGAAAAGGTGGCGGCGGCAGTGCGTGGCAAGCATGCGCGCGACGGCCGCGAACTCGGTGAGTCGCGGAGAAGGCGGCGGACGGCGGGTAGGGTCCACTGCCGGCCGCGACGGCGGTCGCGAACCGTGGTTTGACTCGATCGACCGCGCCGGCCGTTGGATCTGAAATGGACGGCTGAGATTGGTGTATGCATTCGGACAGGTCGGTTGCGCACGCGACGTGGATCGTTCGATCTCCATCGGACGGTCACGATTGATTGGACTCGGGCGGTGCGATTAGTTGACGCGACCGAGTCAAGTGGTGCGGTCGGACTCGAGTCGGGCTCGGGTTCGAGCCCGAGGAACAGTGAATACTGATTTGGAGTTTTAAAAGGCTGAGAGAGTTTGGAGAATTTTTAGAGGTAGCTCCTGAGCTCCAAAAATTTCGAAATTTTTATGGTAGCTACTAGGGACAGAGGACAACCTTGCATAAATTTTCCAGAACTTTTCATGCACTGAAAAGTTCTGCAGAAAATTCACAAGCATGCTGACCTAGGGTTTGACCAGATTTTCAACTAGTTTGACTTGGCCATTTGAAATAGCAAATAAAATCTAAAAATTGTGAAATAATTCAGGGAGGTAGATAGGATGATCAAGATGACAGGAAAAATGTTCCTAGGGGATGATCACAAGTTTGAAGGCTAAGAATGTGCTGACAACAATCTCCATTCACAAGAATTTTAATTCTAGAAAATGGAAATTGCTAGGGAAAAATGTAGAAACTTTCAAATGATTTGATGAGACAACAAAAGTTTTTATTTCTCCTCAAAATTTTACATTTGAAATACAAACCCTAAGTTAGGGCTGTTACAAATCTCCCCCCCTTATAGGAATCTCGCCCAGATTACGATCACCAGGAGAAGAATGATGGGTAATCTGCTGGAGGCGATCTTCCCGCTCCCAAGTGGCTTCATCCTCGGAGTGGTTTGACCACTGAACCTTGAGGAACTTAATCACACGGTTCCTCGTTCTGCGTTCAGCTTCATCGAGGATACGAACGGGACGCTCACGATAAGACAGATCTTCTTGCACATCGATATTTTCCAATGGCGTTTCCTCAACCGGAACACGGAGGCACTTCTTCAATTGCGATACATGGAAAACATCATGCACCCCCTCAAGTGTAGCTGGCAAGTCTAACTTGTATGCAACAGCTCCCACTTTCTTGATGATGCGATATGGCCCGACATATCGAGGAGCCGATTGCCCTTGACAAACGACGATGTCCTTCGAGGCGAGACTTTGAGATACACAAAGTCATTGGTGGAAACTCAACTCACGGCGGCGCCGATCGCATAGCTCTTACGCTGGGTGAGCTACGCGCAAGTGCTCACGAATCAAGCGCACTTGACTTTCGGCCTCATTAATGGAATGCGGGCCAAAGAAGCGCCTTTCACGATTTCGACCGGTTTAGAGGTGTTCTGCATCGCCGTCCATACAAGGCCTCAAATGGTGCCATACCGAGACTAGCTCGGAAGTGTTGTTGTAGGAGAACTCGGCAAGTGGTAGGCACTTCTCCCAATTCTTCCCATAGGAAAGAACACAAGCACGAGCATATCTTCAAGCACTGATTGGCGCGCTCCGTCGACCATCGATCGAGGATGGTAGGCGGTCTTTGAAAGTAAGACGGTCCCCATGGCTTTCGTAAAGCGTGCCATAGCCGAGAAGTGAAAAGAGAGCCACGATCGACACAATCGTTCGTGGCACACCATGCAAGCTCACAATGCGGGAGATATAGAGATCGCCAATCGACTAACTGCGAGAGTGGTAAATCGGCAAGAAGTGTGCTACCTTCGTCAATCGATCGATAACAACCGGATAGCATCCTTCCGGCGAGAATGCGGGGTAGACCGGTGATGAAGTCCACGCCCTCTGAATCCCACTTCCACTCTGGTATAGGCAAGGGTGAAGAAGACCTGCTGACGCCGATGCTTTCGGCCTTGACGCGACAACATATGTCACATCGGCCACGAACACGCAATCTCGCGCTTCATGCGAGTCCACCGAATTTCGACGCAGATCTTGGTACATTTTAGTGGCCCGGGATGGATGGACAAAGGCGAATCATGGGCCTCACGGAGAATCAAATCCAACTCGGGGACCTTTGGGACCACGAGGCGCCCAAACCATACAACACCGTGCTCATCTTACGTGAAACACTTGGTGATCCATCCTTGATATTCGCAGATTTTACCCACACCATCATCGATTGCTTTGCGTTGCCTTGATTTGATCCACCAAGGTTGGTTGCACAACCAAGGCGACAAAGGAACCGTGCTCAACCAAACCCAAGTTGAGACGCTGAAATTCGCAAGAAGTGCCGGTTCTTGCTCTTGGATCATCAAAGTATTGCAATACACTTTTAGGCTAAGTGCATCGGCAACCACATTGGCCTTGCTGTGATGATCCGAATACCCATGTCATAATCTTTGATCAATTCTAGCCATCTCCTCTGCTCTGAGATTCAGATCTGGTGAGTGAACAAGTATTTCAAGCTCTTGTGATCGAATACACCTCACAATGATTCCGATCGGATAATGCCGCCAAATCTTGAGTGCATGAACCACGACAAGCTCCAAATCATGGGTGGGATAATTGAGCTCATGAGGTCTCAAGCGCTGGATGCATATGCAGTTGCCTTGCCTTCCGCATAAGGACACACAGAGCCTGCGAGAGGCATCACAATAAATATCGAAGCTCTTGTGGATATCGGGAAGAGTAAGAATCGGGTGAAGTCAATCGTTGCTTGAGCTCACAAAGCTCATCACAAGCGAGGACCACACAAACTTCTTATCCTTCTTGAGCAATTCGGTCATCGACTTTGCGATTTTGGAGAAGTTCTCGATAAAGCGGTAGTAGCTGCTAAACCAAGAAAACTCGCACATCGGTGGTGACTTGGTGACCCCAAGATAGAACATCGTGACCTTGCTGGGATCCACGACTACGCCTCCGGTGGTGAAAGAACATGGCCCAAGAATGCCACTTCCCTCGACGAACTCGCATTTGCTAAACTTCGCATATAGCGATGTTCCGCAATTTGCCCAAAGCGATCTTGGATGCTCGGCATGCTCGCTTGATCTTGGAATAGATAAGAATATCATCAATGAAAACCACCACGAACTTATCCAAATATTCCATGAATACGAGTTCATGAGGTTCATGAAATATCTTTGGAGCATTGGTTAAGCGAAAGACATGACGGTGTACTAAATGCGACCCATAACGAGTAGTGAAAGTCGTCTTGAATATCCTCGATCGATCGACTGATGATACCCCATTCTCAAATCAATCTTTGAGAACACACGGGCTCGATCAAGCGATCAAGCAGATCATCAATGCGGGCGAGAGGATACTTGTTCTTCACCGTCACCTCATTGAGAGGGCGGTAATCGACACACATGCGCAAAGTCTTGTCCTTCTTCTTCACAAAGATCACGGACAACCCCAAGGAGATGGCGGGACGGATGAAACCCTTTGCTTGGAGCTCACCAAGTCGCTTCTTCAATTCTTCTAGCTCATTGGGAGGCATTCGATCGGCGCCTTGAAATCGGGCGATGCGGGCGACAACTCGATAACAAACTCGGATCCCGAACGGAGGCATCCGGGCAAATCTTGGAAAGACATCCACAAAGTCGGATACTATGGGAACATCCCGAATGCGCAAGGCGGGCTTCGTTTCTAAAGCACTGGATGCGGTCCTGCGGTGCGCGAAAATCAACTGCTCGCTGAAGAGTGGTGAGATAGACAATCTTCACGGCACTGTCGATTTGCCCCAAGTGTTGGGACAACCAATCCATGCCAAGAATCACATCTAGACTTGCCGGCCCGAGGCGAGAATAAGGTTTGCCAAAATCCCCTCCTTTAACTATGATAGGAA
Source organism: Ampelocalamus luodianensis (assembly GCA_036346255.1). NCBI lineage: Eukaryota > Viridiplantae > Streptophyta > Magnoliopsida > Poales > Poaceae > Ampelocalamus > Ampelocalamus luodianensis. Next base: position 2,969,716 of record CM070626.1, read on the forward strand.
CATCCCGACACTTGTAGATCGGCTCTCATTTCCGACCCGGAGCGGATGAGCAAAGGAACTCCCAAAGGAACACGGTGAAGACCACTACAGCAGCAAATGATCTTGAAATAAAAGAATGCGATGCTCGAGAATCAAATAATACTACTGCGGGATGAGAATTAACAAGAAGTGTACCCATCACGACATCGCGCCTCGAGCCTCCTCAGTGAAAGGTGGTTGACTCGACCATTGCTCGCACCACAGGGCTTGGATCATCTTCGGTCGGTAGATGACCACTCCCCCCGCGTCCTCCATTAGGGCGAGGGCTGCCGCAACACTCGAGGCGTGCATTCGCATAATGGCCCTTGTTGTGGCGGCGAAAACAAGTAACCTCGGCCGCCGGATTGCGAGGCGCCTGCTCGCTGGATCGCGGCGCACGTGGCTGAAACACGCCCTGCGGTGGGCGAGAGCTGGTGCGACGGCCTCCTCGCCGGTGGAGCAAAAGAACGGGCCACGGTGTTGGCCCGGCCCGAAGACGAATGAGGCGGTATGAGTAGGCGATCGCCTCCCATTTGCGCTGCGGGACTCGCGACGCCTTTGCCTTATGCTTTCGGCAACAATGGCCTTATCTACCAAGGCACGAAAGTCGAGAAGTCCACAATAGATAGCTTGTCCTGCGGCTCCTCGGACAAGCCATCCATAAACTTCTCTGCTAGCCTCATCCGAGGCCACCTCTCCCGAGCATAACGAGCGGATGATTGAACTCGTACAAGTACTCCGTCCGATTTGCGCCCTTGCTTGAGCGCGAGGAATTCTTTCTTTTTGACTTCATCGGGCCATCCGGGATGTGGGCGACGAAAAGCGACTGAACTCCTCCCACGCGACCACATGGCCCGCGGTGCATGGCGAGATAGTTCTCCCACCATGAGAGTCGCTGCGCCCTCGGTGGTGGGGCGAAGAGTGCCTTATCCTGCGCTGGCGAGCTATGTTGAGCTTCCGCTCAACCATGCGCAGCCAATCATCCGCATCGAGAGGGTCCTCAGAGCGGGAGAAAGTCGGTGGCTGCGTACGGAGGAACTCTGCAAGTCCCCGCGAGTCGGTGGCGCCACCACGGCAGGAGTGGAGGTATTCCTAGCAATAACCTCCAAGATGCGCGTCTGGTCCATGCGGTTTCGCTCGATCGGCGAGAACCTCGACCATGGTCGGAGAGAAGCTCCTCATCATGACCGACTTGCTGACGCGCCACGCGTTCTCCGGCCATCTGTTTCACTAAGACAAGTTAACGATGGCGGAAAACACGAAGTCGACAACCCACTGCAAATAACTTACTAACAACACAAAACAAACACAAGACTTTTAAGTTACAAAACCAATTGACAAAAGTCAGATACTTAGCAAACTCATACATATCTTACCCTTATGCCCCCACAAATTTTAATTAGACTAATTCTCTATGGTTCTCCCAAAGACTGATTCTACCGGTAACAAGTATCTTTTGAAAGGAAAGAGGAAATCCAAGTTTTAAACTCAAATTAGAGTAAGGTGAGAGTAGAAAGCTAAGGTAGGTAAGGAGTAAAATCTGAGAACCTGTCTAAGTTTTCATAAACCCTTTTGATACTTTGAAAATAAGCCTTTCAAAAATATCCTAAGGACGACTATGCTTGGGTTACTACGGTCGAATGGCTCTCGATACCAACTTTGTGAGGACCCGGTTTATTTGGCTTGTAATGTAACCAACCACCGGTCCTAGCATCACAAATCAAATAAGCGATCCTCAGATATGTATACTTCCCGAGCGATATACACACCTCGTTACAAAATTAGGCGTCAACTCCATTCCAAACATAGAGTCCAAACACCACACTACCAAGCAGAAGATAAACAAATAGTAGAGTTATTACGAGACACGGCCGACCGCCCAAAAGATACACAAATAACAAGAACGACGCGAAGCAAAAGTGCCATAAGATGGCTATAAACAAAGCCAATCGGTGTGCCTCCAACCCACAAGGCATCGTGGGACCGCCAAGTCTAGTCGTCACGAATCGGCAACACTGACTCACGAAGTGAGGCCCTTGGGCTCACCTTCTTCCTCTGCAACAAAAACATTAAGCAAAGCACTGAGTACAAAGATTGTCTTTGTACCCGCAAGGCGACGTGCGAACTAACGGACTGTTCATATGCTACATGCGGGCTTATTTAGTGGAGGCCATATGTTTCATTTGCATAAAGCCGATTTTCATTTGCAATAAGGTATCTGATTTTAAAGGCAAGTTTGCAATTCATTTTTAAGATTGAAATAGCAGATAAAGATAATAATAACAAAAGTGAAAGATAAACAACCTAGAAGTGACTATCCCAATAGTCACCACAACAATATACGAATCCGATTCGTACCACCCATCAAGTTTTAATTTAAATGTTGTAGTCTAACTCTTGAAAAGCTTACCCAAGCGTGTCCATCACCTAGGGCGAGGCTATTCGAATAGTTTTTAACCTGCGAGGGTGTACCACTGTACCACACTTGAGACGCCTTTAAGCCAAAGCACACTTAGAAGGTATCTTTGTACAGACTAAGTCCTACGAGACTTTTTCCAATATTGTGTATTAACTACGAGCGCTCGTATGGATAGAAATCCATACGCTTACATGGTAAAGCCGAAAGACAACTACCCACTCGGGATAAAGCTTTTGGACAACTACCATGCTCCCAACACCATCCTCCTGCGACCTCCTGCGACCGGAGCCAATACACGCCAAAGTACTAGGTCAAGAGAGGTCCCATATACTCTAGTGTGGTTATGCACGCGAAATGCTGGATAAAAATTCACTCACAAGATGTTCGGTCCTTAATTGACCGGGCACCATTCGATCCACACCAAAGATCACACCAATCTTACCATTGTGCCGCGTCTAAATCATTTTGTTTTCATTTTTAGTTTTGCAATTAAACATAGCAGAAATCTTTGAAACATAAAGTTGTAGTAAATTTTGTGTGATCAAGGTTCTGACTAAGTCGATAACCGCCCATTTCTACCGATACTAAGCATGTCTAAGCAATTTGACCGGATCTACTAAGTGACAAGAGATCATCCAGTGACCTCTAATCACGACAAATAACCTAGGCTCGGGTAGTAGAGATCAATATTTTGTCTACAGGATATGCGACTACGGATTTAACTAATCAATTTAACACAAATTAAGCAATGCATACATACAATTTGAAACAAAATATTAGACTTTAAAATACTAGGATTATCATGATCAAGCGCTTGCTGGATCTTTGTTGCTCAATTTGTTGCGGAGGTCGCTCTCAGGGTTGCCGCAAATATCGAATCCTAACGATTGAACAAAGCAATGAATAAGAGCGAATAACACCGACCAAACTCAAACATACAACAATAACAAAACACACTAAACTTTTCACAGTAGCCTAAGCATGATACAACAAAATTTGAAAACAGAGAACAAATTCATTTTAAGTTATTAAGAATTTTCTATGAATTTCTAAGCTAAAAACACATCAAAACACTAGTTAATTACTTAACAAATTTTCATGAACAGAAACAGTGTATAAAACCTATCCTAATAATTAGTACATTAAAAATGACAAATTACAAAATTGGTTTCACTGGATTTGGACAAATATTGAAAGAGATATACATTTTCTAATTTAGAAGATACATAAGATATCATTTTATTAATTAACAGATTTTTGCTCAGAGACATGGATGAAACTAATTTTAGTAAATAATACATTTGAAATGAAAATTAACACACTGGATTCATGCAATTTGGATAAAAATTGAATTAGTTATGCATTTTCTAAGTTTAATTGAATTAACGATTACCTTGAAAAAGCATTTGAAATACTAAAGCATTTAAATCTTTTCTACGGCAACCAACCAGCCCCGGACATCGGCAGGGCCCAGAAAAGTGCTTGACGAGCAATTGCCGCGAAGGTGACGTCGGCGTATTATGAGAATCGTCTTGACTACCAAAGTGCAAACCTAACATACTCTCACAGAAATACGCTTCACCGGCGAGAGAAAGCGCATTACGAGCTACACAACCTAGCGGTACACGGACCCACATGGCGGCGACTCGGAGGAAATATAGCGGTTGGATTAGAGTTTACTAAACACGATTAACCCGAGAGGACCCACATGGCGATGGTCGAACTAAACATGGATCGGTGCTAGCCCGAATGACACCGGCTTCTTGGCGCACACGAGATGGCGGCGCGGCGCGCGGTGAATCTCGCGAACGGCGGGTTTCAAAGTGGCGAGTGATACCCGGGTTCCACGAGACCTTGCGAACCGATGGCGGTCTTGACCACGGAGATGCCGGCGGCGGCGGCGAGCGAGGCGGAGAAGAAGACACGGTGCTCGCGGAGAAGGCGTCACGGACTTCTAGAAGACTCCGGAAGGTATGCTTAAGCCGCCTCAACACCGGAGCAAGAAGCACGCGATAACGCCGCCGAAGAAAGCTTCGAGGTGGCGGAATTTCCACGGTGGCGGAAAATCGAGCTTGGAGAAGAATTGGTCATGCGCGCGCAGCGATGCACCAAAGATGAAAATGAAGTCACCGTTAGACTCGGTGCATCAATGCGATCCTAAGGGACTAGGTGGCGAAGCTAGGAACTCACCAGTGCAACGAGCTCACGGGACCGAGATCGCCGGAGCGGAGCGACGATACCGCCTGGTGATCCATGGGCGCCAAGGACCGGAATGGGCAAAATGGGCGGCGAGGCAAGAGGAACACGACGGTGCGATCGGCGGCTCAAGCGGCTCGAAATGGCGGCGCTACGCTCGAGATCTTCTCCGGCCGAGAAGAAAATTTGGGCGGAGAAGGCACGAGAATGGGCGCGAAGGATAGTGGATGGGCTCGGTGGGTAGATGAGACCGGCGATGCTTCTCGGTGACACGAGGGCGAAAGGTGGCGGCGGCGAGTGCGTGGCAAGCATGCGCCGCGGACGCGAACTCCGGTGAGTGCGGAGAAAACGAGCGCGGACTGACGGTAGGGTCCACCTGCGGCGACCGAATGCGGTGCGAACCGGTGGTTTGACTTCGATCGATCTGCGCGGCCGTTGGATCCGAAATGGGCGGTGAGATTGGTGTATGCATTCGGACAGTCGGTTGCGCCGCGCGGCGTGGATCGTTCGATCTCCATCGGACAGTCACGATTGATTGGACTCGAGCGGTGCGATTAGTTGTGCGCGACCGAGTCAAGTGGTGCGGTCGGACTCGAGTCGGGCTCGGGTTCGAGCAGAAAACGATGAATGCGATTTGGAGTTTTAAAAGTGAGAGAGTTTGGAGAATTTTTAGAGTAGCTCCTGAGCTCCAAAAATTTCAGAAATTTTATGGTAGCTACTAGGGACAGAGGACAACCTTGCATAAATTTTCCAGAACTTTTCATGCACTGAAAAGTTCTGCAGAAAATTCACAAGCATGTTGACCTAGGGTTTGACCAGATTTTCAACTAGTTTGACTTGGCCATTTGAAATAGCAAATAAAATCTAAAAATTGTGAAATAATTCAGGGAGGTAGATAGGATGATCAAGATGACAGGAAAAATGTTCCTAGGGGATGATCACAAGTTTGAAGGCTAAGAATGTGCTGACAACAATCTCCATTCACAAGAATTTTAATTCTAGAAAATGGAAATTGCTAGGGAAAAATGTAGAAACTTTCAAATGATTTGATGAGACAACAAAAGTTTTTATTTCTCCTCAAAATTTTACATTTGAAATACAAACCCTAAGTTAGGGCTGTTACACGGAGATAGCTTGAGTGAGTACACTAGATGGTGCTAGCGCGAGCAATTGCCCTAAGAACCAACTCACCGGAGATGAGGACGATGATCCAACTTTCGGCGAAGAGGGACACCAAAATTCAATGGCCCCCTGCAGTGAAACTCAAAATTAGTGAGGGAAAACATGATGGGGATCGGAACACGATGTGACGCGCAAAAGAAGGGATGATCTTCAGTTGCGAGGATGATCTGTGGGCAGCAGCGGCAGTAGTGAACGAGTTTGAGCACTACTATGATTTGAGCTCGGAAGGAGCGATGGGTGATAGGGGATTGTTTAATGGTGTCTAAAGAAGGAAGAGGGAGCTTTGGGTGAGCTTAAGTAGGGCGGAGGCGGAGGAAAGCGGCGGCGCTTTCGGCACGAGGAGCTCAAGAGCGGTCTTGACAAGGCTGGTGAAAGGGTGGTGGGTGATTAATCTTGCGCGAGGGCATGGCCTCTGCGGAAGATGCGGCGAGGTAATGCGCGAAAAACCGGAAGCGGTGTGAACAATGAGGCGGGTGGCGTTCATGCGCGCCATCGCCGGCTCGGCCCGCCGACTCAAGGTAGGTGGCGACGACATGTGGGGCCGCTGTCGGCAGCGGCAAAGCAGCGCGAGCCGAGTCAAGTCGGCGCAAACGGTGGTTTGATTCGACCATTGCTCGCGCCGACCGTTGTATCCGAGGCGGACGGTCGAGATTGATGTATGCATTGGACCGTCGATTGCATGCGCGCCACGTGGATCGTTCGATTTGCATCGGACGGTCACGATCGATTGGACTCGAGCGGTGCGATTAGTTGGACGCGACCGAGTCCATTGGTGCGATCGGACTCGAGCCCAAGTGTGGTTCGGGCCCGACAAGCGATGTTCATTCGATTTAAAAGACAGAGAAGTTTGGGAAATTTTAGAGATAGCTCCAGGGCTCCAAAAATTCGAAATTTTATGGAAGCTAACTGGAACAGAGTACCACCTTGTGAAATTTTTCCAGGAGTTTTTATGCTCTAGATTTATCCCACTAAAATTCACAAGCTGCTGAACAGAAGGTTTGACCAGATTTCAAACTAGGTTGACTTGGCCATTTGAAATAGCAAATAAAATTGTGAAATTGTGAAATAATTCAGGGAGGTAGATAGGATGATCAAGATGACAGGAAAAATATTCCTAGGGGATGATCACAAGTTTGAAGGCTAAGAATGTGCTGACAACAATTTCCATTCACAAGAATTTAATTCTAGAAAATTGAAATTGCTAGGGAAAAATGTAGAAACTTTCAAATGATTTGAAGAGGCAACAAAAGTTTTTATTTCTCCTCAAAATTTTACATTTGAAATACAAACCCTAAGTTAGGGCTGTTACAAATAATTCATGAAATTACTCCACCATACTCACCCCAATCGAATAGAATAGCGAAAGGAATAACCGAACTCTTTGTGACTTGGTTAATGCCACGCTCCAAAGTTCTGGTATGTCGGACTATTGGTGGAGTGAAGCAGTTTTCACAGCTAATTATGTCCTCAATAGGGTTCCACCTCGCAATCAAGAGAAAACACCTTATGAAGGATGGAAGGGGAGAAAACCTAATTTATCATTTCTTCAAAGATGGGGATGCCTTGCAAAAGTGCATGTGCCATCACCGAAGAAAATAAAATTAGTCCTAAAACTGTTGATTGTGTCTTTCTAGGGTGTCGGTGTTTTAGAACTGATCTTACGTAAAGATTGTTTGATTCGGGGGGTCTCCACAATTGATCACGCAGACGAGAGAGACACGAGGATTTTTATACAGGTTCGGGCCTTCTCAGGTGAGAATAATAACCCTACTCATGTGTTTCTTGTATTGGGTATCTGGATTACACCGAAAAGCTTCTCCCTCTATCTCTAAAAGACACTTATTTATACTACGCGATGGTGGCGTTGTCGTTCGGGCTAATTAGTCGCTCACCATTATTACGTAATAATGAGAGTAATCAGGAGTAGTAACCTCCCATCTTTGTCAAGCGGTTATCGATCGAGAGATAGTGGAGAATTTATCTGTAGTTATATCAAGCATAACTACGTATTTTGATTGCTTAGATTCCCACTATTAAATGGACCTTCTGACAAGTGGACCTAGTTAATCGTGAGGAAGTCGTGGCAGAGCTGGTCATAAAAGAACTTACGACCAGGGGGGTAGTCGTAGAAAGGCTTACGACTGGGTACTGGTCGCAGGAAGACTTACGACCAGACGTAATCGTAGCAGGACTTACGATTACACCATAGTCGTAGAGATGCTTACGACTAGGGGGGTAGTCGTAGGAGATCTTACGACTACCTGACTTGCTTTCCCCTTCTAATATTAGGGGGTATGCCATGTTGTAGGATCAAGGATAACCGACTAGAGGGGGTGAATAGGAGGTTTTTAAACTTTTAAACAATTTAACCAGATAAGTCAATTAATAACTTAGTCTAAACAAGTTGTACTTCTAGCTAAGCAATACAAGCACAAGGATCAAACTAGAAATATAAGTGCGAAAGAGTAAAGACTAGAAATAACCACAATGAGACAACGATGTTTTTCCCGTGGTATCGAAGACTTGCCGGTCTTCACTAGTCCACGTTGAGGGAGCTTGAACCAATCAAACCGGCTCCACGTATTAAGTCTTTCCTCGATCACTATTGGTTGTTTTTCCTCCACTCCGGAGATGGTGAACACCAAACCACTCACAATTTGGGCATCGGGCCTCTTCACAATCTTCTTGAAGAGATCACGTGCAATCACCGTAAGCCGTCTAGGAGTTTGGCAAAACTCCAAGAGTAACAAATCAGGACCTTCGGCAGCGACACTCAAGTGCAAGAGGATCAACTAGAATGATGAATGCACTTAAATGAGCTCAACAACCTCACAAAGAGTGAACAAGTAAATTTGAGAGTTGAAAAGATGCACAAGGCTCAAAGGATGTTAAATGTGGTCTAACACACTTGTCCTTGGCGGTGGGGAGTATTTATACCCCGGCAAAAATTATAACCGTTGGGAAGAAAACCCACTTTTGCCTTCAGCGGTACTACTCGTAAATACTGGGGCGGTACTACGCACTTTTCCAACCACTACAACAGCGGCTATAACGAAGCATTAAATGACCGACATAGCGTTTTAACTATAAGCGGTTCTACCGCCCAATCGCGGCAGGTACTACCGCAGAGCGGTCATACCGCAAGGTGAGTGTGGTACTACCGTTTTCCAAGAGAGACAAAAGAGTGCTTATTTGGAAAAAACATACCGCCAAGTAAAGATCGGAATAACGGCGTGCGGTACTTCCGCAACCAATGCGGTACTACCGTTTTCGGTCATACGCGCCAAATACTTGCGGTACTACCGTGATGAGGGTTTTGCAGAAAACATAAAGGATCTCTCGTAAAAAACATCGCCACTATAAGTCGGTCATGCTGGTAGGCGGTAGTACCATAAGTTCAATACCGGTACTACTGATTGTCACGACAAAATGGACTTGGCAAAGATAAAAAATCTAGATGCTTGCATGATCCTAGATTGATCCATAAGGCACAAGAACATGCTATCAAGCTACTAGTCATGATCCCTCTTAATAGTACGACATTTAACCTATAATCCGGTCTTCCAACCATAATTCCTAAGACCGGTAAAAGGTAAAAGATTTCTAATTTACTTGTACCTTGACTTTGATCCAATTTGATCTTCATGATATCCTTTGGCATGCAGCTTCACGATCATACTCACCATTTGAACTTAACATTAGTCCAATTATCACATATTATCATAAATTACCAAAACCAATTTTTAGGGGCCTAGATGCTTTTCAATCTCCCATTTTTTGGTAATTGATGACAACCTAGTTAATATGTGGGAAGTAACGTTTTTGGATAATGTCAGACCCGGGTATTAATACACTTGGATCGTCTGTGCATTTCTGAACTAGTCCCATGATCAGTAGCTAGTTCACACAGTAAACAAATATGATAACAAATTCATATCACGACTTTATTAATAATCAACAGAGTTTGTTACAAAAGAGGCTTACAGCCAACAATAAAGAACACAGCGGAAGACGAAGAAGTAGTAGAGTCCAGCAATCTTCCACAGGCAATCGACTGGGGTAGCGGCCTAGTCGTCGAGATCCACACGGGTAGCAAAGTCCTTCTCCTCTGAAATTTGTTTGCATAAAGCAAGTATGAGCACAACTACTGTGCTACTTAAGTTACCTGATTAAGTATGAGAATGACATGCATATATGGATGTAACAAAGGATGGCTTATTGGTTTATTTGCATAAGCGGCATTTCCTTTAAATCACGGTACTAAGTTCCAGCGATTATTTTATAACTAAAATTCTTTTATAAATTCTCAATTTTATAGTCGGATAACATTCACACATGAATGGTGAAGGATACCCTCCTATCACATGGCTTCTGCCCAATTCCCATTTGGATAAACCAATTTTTAAAAAGTCTTTTGAGACCAGAACCAAAGTCTAACTTTGAGTAGTTACGCTAGCATATCCATGATAGTGGACACGGCTATTCGAATAGTTTTACACTCTGCGGAGGTTGTACAGCTTTACCCACAAGAGATAATCAACTTTTAATGTCCGTCGACACACTTCCGAAGGTGTGCGACTAAGTGATTATCACGAGGCCTTTACAATGTTACGTCTTAATGTATTTATGCGCTAAGGTTTAGCTACCATTGGATGGCCATCCTCAGGAAGCCCCTCTTGCGCGGATGGGTCTCTTTGTCGACCAACACCCATACCAACAACACAACACAAATGACACTAAGACATCACAAATTATTTAGCCAAGTCCCTTCCTCTGAGGACATGTGGTGATGCGGTGAGCATAGCATCATGCGCTCGAAGACCGGTCCTTAAGCGACTTGGCGACTTTCCATAAAACCCATGGGCCTTAACCTAACAGATTAAGCCGTGCATAAACTGCATCCACCAATCATCCATTTCGCCCAAGTTCAAACCCATTTTCACTTTACTTTTCAAGTCATTTGTAAAACTCCATGACACACCAATGCCAAGGGTACAATTTAAACAATAATTGATTGTTGTTGAAATTCCCCAAATCGAGATAAGTTTGGTCTATAAGCATGGCTAAGCAATACGTTTAAATGATCCTAGTTCATACTATCGTATCAACGGGTTTTATCTAGGGTGTCAATGTGTTTGATTCAATATCAGCGTTGGTCATACAAAGGATTTAGGTATAGCTATGAATTGAAAAGCAGAATTTATATTCTCGAATATAAATAAGCATGCGATAATAATTTAAAAATAGAATATAAATAAATTAAAATAATGGGATCAACATGATCAAAGGTATAACTTGCCTTGCTTGATGAGGTGGCGTTGTTTTCTTAACGAGATCACCTTCACGAGCGTGCGGTGTTGAGGTGACGTTGTTTTTCTTAACAGGTCACCTAGTACTCACAAGTACTATCTTCAGGTAGTCCAAGTGTACGATTACGATGATCATACAGTCAAAATCAATCCTCTTATGTTGTTCTTCAATCGGCGTCGAAATCTGATTCTCCGAAGTCGTTGAAATCTAATCGTGAAAATACGACAAATTCAACTCAAATTCAAATGAATTCAAAAAGACAGATCAAATTAACTCCAAATAGAAATAATTTGATTTAGTTAGCTAGATTATAATTTTATAAAGATTTTGCAACTTGAACCACCCCAATCGGAGTTTGGATGCAAAAGATATGAATTTTAGAAGTTTGAATTTACATAAAATGATAAGTTAGGGTTTAAAGGAATCATTGGACAAATGAACTCAAAATTAAATAATTTTGAGTTAGATGGCTAGATCTTGATTTTATATGAATTTAGGAATTTGAATCGACGAAATCGGAGTTAAATGCGAGGAGAACGAACCGGGAAGTTTTAAATAAAGAAACCTAATTTTCAGATTTTATTGAATTTCTTGAATTATTCTTCTAAAGAAATCCTAATTATTGCGCAAGATAGCGTCGTGAGAAAATGATTTTCGGCGAATTATTTTGTAAAGGAAATCATTTGAGTCTCGACAAGTGGGCCGATGGTCAATGGGTTTGGGTCCATGGCCGGTCAAGGTCCACCGTGGGCGGTGTCTGAGCGCGATGCGGGGTGGTGTCTTTGGCGTGGTGGGTTGGCGTGGCGCCACATCGGCTCCACGTTGGATTGGGTCTTTGGCGTGGCGCGATGTGGGTGAGCCACGTTGGCGACGGTGGGGCAAAGCGCGGCGAGCTCGGCGGCGTTCTCACGCCAAGATGGGCTGCATGGTGGTTGCATTAGAGAGGGAGGCGAGAATCGATGTGCTACCTTGGGGTGGACGGGCTTGGCGTTTTGGTCGTCGGCGGCGAGATATGGCGGTGGCGGGGTTCGGTTAACAGCAGCGATGGCGTTCGAGGTCCTCGGTGAAGGGGATGGTGGCACCGAGTTCGTGGCGGCGTGGCGGCGGAGTGCGAACCAAAGGCGGAGCGGCGATGGGGCGCGGGAATTGAGGAAGAACCGGATGTTCACCGCCGGCGAATAGCTTCAAAATTCGGGCGTTAGAAGTGAGGAGGGGAATGATGGGTGGTGGCGGTGGAATGAGGGGTGAGAGGGGCATACGAGGCTCGCCTTTATAGGGCGGAGGGCGGGAGGAGGAGATCGGTGGCGAAGGTCACGGCGGCGATTCGGCGTTCGGAGATCTCGTGCAGTCGGAGGAAAGTGGAAGGAGGAGTGCGGCGGAACACGGGAATTTAATCGTGCGGCCAGTGCAAGGAAAGGGGAGAAATGGCGGCGGAGATGGAGCTCATGCATCAGTAATGGCGTGGCGAGACTCGGTCATGTGAGGAAGAAATGGGGAGGAAGAAGGCTGCCGGGCGGGCTGCTGGCGAGAGAGAGAGGAGAGAGGAGGGGGTGTGGTTTGTGATGGCCGTCGGATGAAGATCCGACGGTGGGAGGGAGTGAGGGGGAAGGCCGGGGTGGAGCGGGCCGAGATGGGCCGGGGGCGCTGCGAGGAAGAGATGGGCCAAGGAGTTTCGGCCCAAAGGTATTTTCCGGAATTTAAATTGCTTTAGTAATTGATTTAATTCCAGAAATTAAAAAGGGCTTTAGAAAATAGCAAATTAAATCCAAAAATTCTAGAAAAATTCACAGAAATTCCTAGATGCATTTTGGACTTAATTAAATTAGTTCCAACTTAAAGTTGTCTATAGTTTTTGCAAATAAATTATTTTGGCTTTAGATTAGTTAGGAAAAAGCTTTTAAAAACTCAAAAAAATCCAGAAATTAATTAAATTTTTATTTTTCAGATAAAGGCAGGTAACACTTCAAGAACTTCAAATAAATTTTTCTTTTGACTTTTAAAACTACAGAAATTCAAACAAAGCAATTAAACTCTGGCAGATTCTCAGAAAAACCAGCAAAATAATAATTTTTATTTATTTTATTTTGGTAACAACACTTTGGGATGTTACAGATAAACCCAAGATAGTGAAATAAGAGTATATCCTTTTGATAGCTTAACAACAAAGCTCAAGAAGAGATTGAGATAAATGAATAGAATTAAATTATTGTTAAGCCGAAACAGAGAAAACTCCCCCTAAACATGTGCATGAAATAGATAAAACATTTTAGGAGCACATAAGGATAATATTGGCAAATTAAAATATCATATTAAGACAACTCGTTGTATCAAGGTTCAACAAGATAATAAGTGAATTGTTACAAGCATTCAAACAACTAACAAGACAAGGTAGCAAAAGATTATCTGAAGACTCCCCCTAGACCTTACTTCCCTTCTAGCTACTTCTCCCCCTTTGGCATCATAGTACCAAAAAAAGAACATCAAGCAATTGGATCACGAGGAGGAAGAGTCGAGGAATCTGAGGAGCGAGGGCACAGGAAGGTGAGGTGGTTTGGAGCACGAGAGGAAGTCCTGCTGCGGGATGAGTACGACGCCGAGTGAAGCGCTGAGGAGTCATTAAAAATTGTTCCAAGGAATCCACCGTCTCAGTCAAAACAGCCAACCTATTTTGAGTCTTAGTCTGAAATTCCTTTTGCTCTGTCCTCATTTCCTGCTGGGTGACCTTAAGTTGTAGAAATTCCTTTTGTTTAGGATCAAGCTTCAAGTGAAAATGGCGTACTTGACCGAAGGGTTGGCGATGATCTTTCGACTGTCGGTGTTTTAGAACCGATCTTACGTAAAGATTGTTTGATTCAAGGGGTCTCCACAATTGATCACGTAGACGAGAGAGACACGAGGATTTTTATACAGGTTCGGGCCTTCTCAGGTGAGAATAATAACCCTACTCCTGTGTTTCTTGTATTGGGTATCTGGATTACACCAAAAAGTCTCTCCCGCTATCTCTAAAAGACACTTATTTATACTACGCAGTGGTGGCCGTTGTCGCTCCAGGCTAATTAGTCGCTCACCATTATTACGTAATAATGAGAGTAATCACCGGAGTAGTAACCTCCCCATGCTGTCAAACAGTTATCAGTCAGAGATAGTGGAGAATTTATCTGTAGTTATATCAGGCATAACTACGTATTTTGACTTCTTAGATTCCCACTATTAAATGAGCCTTCTGACAAGTGGACCCAGTTAATCGTGAGAAAGTCATAGCAGAGCTGGTCATAAAAGAACTTACGACCAGGGGGTAGTCGTAGAAAGGCTTACGACTGGGTACTGGTCGCAGGAAGATTTACGACCGGACGTAATCGTAGCAGGACTTACGATTACACCATAGTCGTAGAGATGCTTACGACTAGGGGTAGTCGTAGGAGATCTTACGACTACCTGACTTGCTTTCCCCTTCTAATATTAGGGGGTATGCCATGTGACGTCATATTACATGATTATGGAATAATAAAATGAGGATTATTAGATCCTCGTCATAGGGTATGCTAAAAATAGCATGGCTTATAGATTTCTAGTGGTCAAATCCGATGTGAGTGACATCACTATAAATGTAAGGAATAAGTCCAATTTATCCCCCGAACTATAGACCGAGTCCAAATAACACCCTGAACTACAAAACCGTTCACTTTACACCCATCAATTGTCAAAACCAGATCAAATAACCCCCTCGCCCTAAACAACCCTGGTTTTAGCTGACGTGGCGTCCACATGTACATCTTTCGCTGACGTGGCGTCCACATGTACATCATTAAAGGCAAAATATTGTATTTAGGTTTTAATGACCGCCATTAACACAAATCAAGGGGAACAGTGGCTTTGGTCCGAATGCGCCACGCACGGGGGCTCTCGGGCGCACTCGACCATGGCTCGTCGCCGGCGGGAGCGGGCTCAACGGCAGCGACCAGGGACCGGAATGGGAAGTTGGTGGTGCGGGGAAGGTGTTGACGGTGGTGGCGGCGCCGGGGGTTGACCGGAGAGGCGACGCGGCAAAGATAAGCGGCGGCGGCATGGCTATGGCGACGGAGGGGTTCCGGCAGCGCCCGGGGCCGGGGAAGGGGAGCACGGGGAGCTTGGCGAGGCGGTCCTACCGTGACAAAGATGGGGGCCAGAGGCGGGCCGTAGACAGCGGCGGGTGCTGAGGAAGGCGGCGACCGGAGGCGGGGAAGAACACGAAATCTGGCGGTTGTGGTGGTCCGGAGCCGAGGGGAATTAAGGGGAAGGGTCCCCCGGTGTCGCGGCCGGAAAGGGGAAATGGGGAAAATCTTCAGTGAGCCGCCTCGCCACCGCACCATCATGTTGGTGAGCCGCCGCCCCAGCCAACCGCGTCATAAGATGCCCCATGACACGAGGATTCCATCCCTACCTACTCGCTCCTCCTGCCGCGAGACGAGCCGCCACCGCCCCTCTTCCTTCGCCCAGTCGCCGGCCGGCTGGACGCCTCGGGTCGCCTCGAGCCAGCAACTCCACGGCGGCTTCGGTCCCTCGGGCACGGCCGATCTGCGCGCCGCCCGCCCGCCAGCGCCATCCGCGCCGGTGCCGCCGCGTAGCCGCATGCTCGTGGTGTTTGCCGCCGCCTTTGGCCGTGCCGCCACCGCGTCGGGCTTTCTCCGGCGCTACCGCCGCCTCCAGTAGAGTCCCCATGCTCACGGGACTCCGTTCCGCCGCTCGCCAACCGCCCCGCCCCTCACTCGCCGGCGCCGCCACCTCCTTCCCAAGCCGCCGCACCACCCTCTGTTTCTCCCCTCTGTCATCCTCCTCAAGAGCATGTCAGCTCATTTCTTGACTCATCTGGCCACGTCAGCTCATTTGATGATTTGGACGTCACGTCAGCTCCACGTCAGCTAAAACCAGGGTTGTTTAGGGCGAGGGGGTTATTTGATCTAGTTTTAACAATTGAGGGGTGTAAAGTAAACGGTTTTGTAGTTCATGGTGTTATTTGGACTCGGTCCATAGTTTAAGGGGTAAATTGGACTTATTCCTAGTTTTTATAAGCCAATATAAGTATACTATTAGTTTTTATAAGCCAATATAAGTATATATTTTAAAAATAATATAATGAAATTATTTTTAACGAACCCTATTCATAAATTCCTATATCCAATATTGGCCCCAACCCCAACAACCAAAGACAATCCCACCCAAAGACTTTCACGTGCGACACACCTGCAGTGATGTAATTTAGGAATCCCTCCAAATCCATCATCATCTCCTGGAATAGCCTATCAGGGAGTGCAAGTAGAACCCCACATCAAACACCTCCAAAAGCAGCAGCTAGCCACCGTTGCGTAGCCGTCGTGACCATAGACCTCTCTGGCTCCCTCTCCCTCCCTACGCAGAATCACCCTCTTGGCATTCCAAGGGTTGTCCATCTCTAGCTACCTGAAGACTCTCGTCGCTGAGCACACGTGGCTAAACCGCGAAGGAGTCGTCTAGGTTTACAACCCTACCACCACTTGGGATTGGGCCTCAGAAGACCTACTATGAACAAGAGCTTAGGTGTATTCGAACTAACATTGAACAGACTCAGAGCATCTACAACAATCTACGTCACTTGTTACTAAAGGGTTTCCACATCAGCATTTAGGTGATATGGAAAGAATGTGATGTTGTTTCTAGATGAAGAAACCAGCAAATTGTTAATACCAAGACACAAGAAACAACCAAATACTCTATTGGAGACTTACTTGTTACTTAAAAACGCGTTTTGTGTGTCCTATTGTCTCCAAGTAAAATATACACCGGATCACTTGTGCAGCCCAATTTCATTATTGATATGATAAATAAGCCAAAACATGTAGACCACAAAGTTGTACTTCATTATTGATCATCAAGAATCATGCACACTTGTAGCAATTAAAGTCTTAGACACAAGCTTAAGAAACAATCCATTGAAAGATTTGTTTCTTTTTATTTGATTGAGTACTCTCTTCTCTTAGTAACAAGCTATGAAACAAACTATTGTAGATGCTGCGAGAATCAGTGAGCAGATTGGGCAGGAATTGGGGGCTCACCAATTTGGTTGGAGGAGCCGGTCGGGAGGTTTTGTCTGCAGGTGGCGGAGGAAGCGGTGGTTGTCGGTTTGAACCAGAGAGGAGAGGGGAGTGCGTGCGGTCAGATCCGTGCGCGAGTCCGGGTGGAAGGGTATGGGAGTTGCGCTAACTGATGGATGTTCGTCGCTTCGCTTCCCTTAGTAGGGGATGCGGTCGGCCCATGGCGGGTGGCGGAGCGATCTCCGACGGGGTGGTGAGGGCATCGATCTTGCCGAGGCTATTGCGCTCAACTCACAAGCTATGGCTATGGGTGGATGATGCATTAGGACAACGGCGCACGTGGCACGTTTCGTATGGACTTTTGTTCGTTTTTCCCTCCATTTTCTGCACACTTGTTGGTGACGACAGACCACATAATCCCAGTGTATCCACTGTGCACGGCGAACAGACCTCTTGGCCACTTTGTTGTGCTAGCTGTGACCAGATGATGACCTCGAGCTCCCATAGGCCAATATCTCGGCCCGACAATTGAGATGGCAACGGCAGTAGAGCAGGCCAAGGAAGGGCTCCAAGCGTGTGGCGCCACTGCATGCAGCCCCGTCGGGGCTACTTGCGTTGTTACTGGAGAGGCAGCCCGAGGTGGTGGCAGTGCTGCCGGCGCTATTGGAGGTGCTAGCCGTGGACCGCGGTGGCTGCAAACCTAACAGGGCTGGAGGAGCCGGTAGCGGAGCTGGAGGTATTGGCCATGGCGGCGGCAACGCGACCGGTGCTGGATGAGACGGTGGCGGGGCTGGAGGTCGGCCACGGATGAGGCCATGGTGACAGTGGTGGCCACACTACAACAAATTTGGTTTTCGATGACATAATTCTTTGTGATGAATATTGTTATTGTCACAAATAATAACATTATGTGACCAATATTGTTATTATCACAAATTTGGTTTCGAGTGCTCTCGAGATCATCATCCGATCACATACACCATCGTGAAGCAGTCGGGATGTTCGTCCACCATGTGCGGTGGAGATGTTGGGTTGTGGTCCGTCGTCACCAACAAGTGTGACAAAAATGGAGGGGAAAAGGACAAAAGTCCATACGAAACGTACCCTGTGTGTCGATGTAGATATTCATCATCCACCCACTGCCATAGCTCGCGAGTTAAGCGCGACCTCCGCGGGGAGATTGGTGCCCTCGCACCCCGCCGGAGATCGCGTCGCCGTCTACCATGGGTTCAAGGGTTTTCTTAGGGTTTTGGTGTTTTTCGCTCCGCATGAGTGCGAAAAGGGGGTGAAATGCAAGAAGATGGCATCAACACAATAATCTAACAGGATGGTAAACATAAATACATTTCCCCCGCAAAAAAATATATTTGGTAAGCATATATAAGTTGATAACCAGACAACTCCGGCCGATGTGATGCACGTAGAAGCCGAGTTTGTTATACAGGAGTGAGGAATCGGCCGCTGCTATGCGTACGACAATTAATGTACGACGCTCACGATGACTCCCATCTCACCGCCCAGATGCACCTCGTCCATCCAAATCTAGAGCCATGTGATGACATCGGAGCAAGTGTGGCCGCACACAGTAACGGAGTTAGGCCTCGGGCCTCCGGAGAAATAGCCCGAGACCCAAACTAAAATTCTCACAAAAAATCAATGAACAAAAAAAAAATCCACATGAATGAGACCACGAGCTGGGGCCGTGGGCTAGTTATGCCCCTGGCCGCACATCAACATGTCACAAGTGCATCACCAGGGTGTACTCCTCTGTCGTTCCTGTGATGGCCGGGTTGTTCCACTGTGGCAGCGCGCATGAGCGCTCTGAGGCGGTGCTGTGAGGTGGCCACTAAGCTTTACCGGAGAAACGATTGTGTAGAGAGATGACGGGCTGCTGGAGACATGGTGACGCGCCAGCGAGGCTCATGCGCTCACCGAGCTTGGCGCTGCCGCTTCCGGCTCCGCTCGTTCTGACGAGGTGCTCGACCTCCTTCTAGCAATCTAGCCTACCGTGATAGGAAACCAGTAGTTGTGCGAGGCACAAGTAGGGATGGCAATAGGGCCGTTCTCCGTCGGGAGTGGTGGAACATCCCCATCTCCGAGAGATGAAAAATTCTCTATCCCCGTCCTCAGATGCTATTTTTCCCCGTTCCCCGTCCCCATCGGGTTATCGGAGCCTCACGGGGACCTATATCCGAATGTTGGATCTCAAAAGAAGAGAAAAGGAGATCCATAATGTTATAAAATGAGTATGAACATTCACATGCAATGCTAAAATGATAATATTTTTATTAATTAGTATCTGAAAAGTAAAGGATGCAAATAAGATTATCTGGCTATCGCCTTATCGGGTTGTGCGATAGTGGGCTAGTGGCCTACATGTCTTATCAGGGCCCATGCGGGTAGCGGGGATGGGAAGTAGGGGAATGACACATCCCCGCTTCACTTGATGGAGAATTGTATTTGCATATTAGCATCCACGTAAGAAAAGAAATATCCTCATCTTCATTCTCTAATGGGTGAATTCTCTGTCGGAGAATAGAAAATAGGGCTATTGCCATCCCTAGGCACAAGAGTGTATTCATCTAGCCATGGAAACAAGACGAAGGGAGTTGCATGGTGCCGCCTGAGGAAGAAAAGGAACGGTGGGACCCAACGACCTGACTCAGATCACTTTGAGTTGGAGCCGTCGTACGAGCATCGTATGGGAAAGATCCTGTTTGTAGCGTTTTCCATTGAGGAATAGCCGGTGTAGATAACTTCTTTTTTTTTTTTTGGAAAAGGGTTGGTATAGATAACTTGGTAAGTATTTCATCGCTGGGCCGAGGATGCATTCGTACGTCCGACCCACCCGCTCCCGACACCCTGAGCCCCTGCACGTCCCACGCTTGGACTGGGCCACGTCGGGGCATAATCTAGCCCAGCAAAACCCCGCGCCCACGGCCCGGTTTCGGCCCGTCTCCTTCGTCGCACTCTTCTCCTCCGCGTCGGTTGACCCGTAGCCCCGTCTCCCTGTCCAAAATTATTCATTCCGTGGCGAAAACGACGAGAACTTGCGACCGCGTCAAACCCCGCCCGGCCGCAGCTCGCTGCCCCACCCCCACCCGCACGTCACTCCACTGACGCGTCCCCCACGGTGCCCACCCGTCAGTGCCCCACCGGCGCCTTGACTCCACGCCCGCCGTCGCCATCACCGCCTGTAGCTTTCGCTGCCACGCTACCACACAAGACACAACGACCGCCTCGTCCTCACAGAGACGGACCCCCTCTCCGCACCGTAAGATGATAGGTAGTACCATACCGGTGGCGACATAGCGTCGCCACGCCTTTTATAATGCGCGCACGGGGACTCGGCGCGGACAGGGACCGCCGGCTCGCGTCTCCGAGCGGCAGAAGATGATGAGGGGCTTCGGTTCAGCGGGCGCGGGAGGGCAGGGGCGCATGCCGGCGCAGGCCGCGGCCGAGACGGCCGTGCGCGCGGTCGGGTGCGGGTACGACCTCACGAGCGACCTCCGCCTCTGCCGAGCCAAGCCGGCCGGACGGCTGGTCGAGATCGACGGCGCGCGGGCGCGGGAGCTGTTCCTGCCGGGCGGAGCCGTCGTGGCGGACGTGCCGGTGGGGATCGTCTCCGACAAGGGCGAGCGCACGCGGTTCCGCTCCGACGTCCTCTCCTTCGTTCAGGTAAGGAAAGCGCGATTAGAGTCTATATGATGGCTTGAGTTGAGCCCTGAGTTTGGTTGGTGGGTGGTTTTGCGTCGTGTCGTGCTGGTGGCAGATGGCTGAGCAGGTGAACCAGTCGCTGTCGGTGTCGGGGAAGATCCCGTCGGGGGCGTTCAACTCCATGTTCGATTACCGCGGGCGCTGGCACAGGGACGCCGCGGCCACCAGGAGCCTCTGCTTCGACGGCCGCTTCGTCGAGCTCTACACCGTCGAGGCCGCGCGCGCGCACCTCGCCCTCCAGGACCGCGTCAAGCGGGACGTCCCGCCCTTCTGGGATCCCCCGGCGCTCGCCGGGTACGTGACGTCCATGTTTCTGTGCAAGTCTCACGGTGTTGGTGCCGTGCAACAGGCTAACATCATGGGTCTACGCGCGCGCGCGCGCCTTTGGTTTGCAAATTTTGCAGGTTTATCGACAAGTACGGGACTCACGTTATCGTGGGAGTGAAGATGGGAGGGAAGGATGTGGTTTGCGTCAAGCAGCTCAAGGGCTCCAATCTGACACAGCGCGATGTGCAGGGTCAGCTGAAGAAGCTGGCTGATGACAAGTTCTCTCAAGATTCCGCGGAAAGTTTCACCACGAGGGATGACAAATTCTCGCGGGGGCTTAATGTGAGTTCTCTGTTTTACATACACGTACTGCAGGTCACATCTAATGTTAGATTTGGCACCTAGTTTATCGTATCAATTTGTCCATGCTTTCTACATACATGTCGTAGTGTTAGGTCTAACACCAGTTTTACCGGAGTTTTTGGCTCATTTAGTATATTTTTGAAGTGAAATAGAAAAAATAGTCTCCTCCTCCCCGCGCAAATGATATGTCAAAAATAACACATCTACCATGCGAAAACACTACAGCAGGATACGTGGCGACCTCTCAGCTAGCGGCAGACGCCCTACTTGCACCCAGACCACGGCAAGTGCGGTGCGCAGGCGACCTACTGGGAACTGGGTGCATGGCAAGTCCCTGCCACGGTGTTTTCGCGTGACAGGGTGCTATTTTTATCATTTTGTTTTTTTTAGAAGTGGGAGGCTATTTTTGATATTTTACTTCAAATATAGGTTAAATGAGCAAAAAAAAAACAGTTTCACCGTATCAATTTGTCCATGCTTTCTTTAGAGTTAGGTCTCACTCTTTTGTAAGAAACGTGCATGTTTTAAGAAGCCTTACTGTGCTGCAGGGAAATTTCGGTCCTGGTTCAGCTGCTTGGCACACTTTCAGATCACCAGTTGTCTCTCACAAGGATGTAAGCACCTCATCTACTCTTTCCACAATGCGATTATCACGCCAACAACACGGAATAATCTGGTTGCATGTCCCTCCATTTCGTAGGACATCGTCAGTATTCACATCAGGAGAGGGGGTGTTGATAATGGTCAAGCCCACAGCAGGTGGCTCCCAACAATCAACAGCTTTCCGGATGTCATCTCGATGGCTTTCGTGCCTATAACTTCTCTGCTGACTGGTGTTCAAGGCTGCGGGTTCCTGAATCATGCAGTGAATCTCTACCTCAGATGTAAGTATTGCCGCAGATATTTACGGCAGAACCATACCAAATGTGCCGAGATACTTCAGCAATAGTCACTACAGAACAGTACTTCGATGTCTAATCATCTAGCCCTTTTCTGCTTGTAAAATCAGACAAACCGCCCATAGAAGAGCTCCAGCAGTTTCTGGAATTCCAGGTGCCACGGCAATGGGCTCCAGAGTTCGGTGAGCTCCCTCTTGCTCTTGGCCCGCAAAGGAATAAGAACAGCTTGCCGTCTCTTCAGTTCACCCTCATGGGCCCTAAGCTTCATGTCAATACTGCCAAGGTATACATCAAATCAGCACTTTGTATTCGTAACTTGTCATTTTTATCCATGTCATGATCTGTAGAACACTAGAACTCGACCATACGGTGTCGTATCTTTGTTTTGTTCAGATCGATTCTGGAAACCGTCCGGTGACTGGCATTCGGCTGTTCCTAGAAGGCAAGAAAAACGACCGGCTGGGCATCCACCTCCAGCACCTGTCAGCGACGCCGAGCACGATCACGATCGTCGGCGAGACGGCTTCCGCTGTGGACGTCACCGTGAACGAGCGCGACTACTTCGAGCCCATCAAGTCGCCGCTGCTCTCGCACATCTGCACGGCGCCAGTGCAGTACAACGGCGCGCGGATCGACGACTGCGCGGCCATCGTGACCAGGGCCTGGCTGGAGGTGCGGGAGACATGCCTCAAGAAGGTTCTCTTCCTGCGGCTCGGCTTCTCCGGCGTAGCGTCCACGAAGATACGGCGGTCGGAGTGGGACGGGCCGTTCGTCGTGTCCCGGAAGTCGGGCTCGCTGTCGGCGCTGTTCAGTGCGCGGTTGTCCACTGGCGCCGCGCAAATGCAGCCGCCGGAGGGGAAGTTGGAGGTGAACTCCGCCATATTTCCCAAGGGGCCGCCGGTGCCGCTACCCGTGCAGAAGATGGCGAGGTACGTGGACACCACCGAGGTGATGAGGGGCCCCGACGACTTGCCGGGGTACTGGGTGGTCACCGGCGCAAAGCTTTGCATGGAAGGCAGCAAAGTAGCACTGAAGGTCAAGTACTCGTTGCTCATCGCGGTGCAGGAGGACACTGACGTTTGAGACCTGCGTTTCGATGCCCGTCTCTCTGCAGTTTCTTGTGGCCTGTTTGCCGTGGTGTACACTGTACAGTCAGTTGTGCGCACATTGCAGTGCGCGGACACCCAGACATGGCCAGATATCTATCGTACAGATTACGGAGTGCACGTTTTCGTTGCCACTTCCGCTCTTGTAAATGTAGGAACAGTGAGAGCTGTAGAAATTACCTGATTGAAGCATGAATTTTTTTTTTGAAATAATATATTTTTAAAAGATATTTACAAGAATAAATAGCCGCCTCAAAAACTTACAAAAATGACTCCCTGTCGTCAGTTCAACTGGCAACAGGAAGATGCCGCCAGTGACCCTGTCATCGGGTTCAGCTACCTGCCGCCAGTTGAAATAGCAACAGGTAGTTAAACCATATAAAACCCTCTTGAAACCCTCAAAATTCGACACAGGACTCAGTTTTATTCAGAAAAAAGAGAAGGAGAGAAGAAAGAGGAGGAGAAAAGCTAGCGAAGCGCTGTTCGTCGATTGCCTACCTCTCAGGTAATTTTTTTTTTAACAGAATGGATTACATAGTTTTTAATGTACGGTTATGTAGTGCAGTACATTTTACATAATACTTTTTGGTAGGCTGTTTGGTTTTAGATATGTAGTTAATCGTGCAAATGTTCTTTTATGGTGCAGTGCGTCAAATATGTCTGATGTCACCAATTTTAAAATTTACTATGATCGAGGGACTATTATGGAGGGTCCGAGGGGATTGATTTACGTTATTTCCAATCGACGGTCGTGCTTCTACCAAGACCTGAGCAGCGTACATTTGGCTCTGTGATGTGGTGGTTGTTCCACACGTTCCAAGTGGACCGTGATGTGTATGATTTGAGATTGAGTTGTCTTGTCCCCCAGGCAGGACAGCCCACGTATCGGGAGTTAGTACAGCTGAAGAGAACAAATTCATGGCAGTCATATGTACGCATGGCGAGGGAGAGAGGATGAAAATTGGTCCTTCTAGTCCAGACATATGTCAAACACACTCCACCATCCGCGACCGAACAAGAAGGGGGTGCTGACGCCGAAGAAGAAGTCAGAGACTCCAGCCACAGTGCGACGCATATAAGGGTTGAAGCTCCTGGAGTTACTGATGCTGTCGATAAAGATAATCTGTATAGCTCCTTGATCGAGCAAGCTAGCGGGCTTCGATGTGAAGAGGAGCTGGAAGCCCTGGTGCAAAGGATTGATCTCGAAGACCGGTACTACATAGCATTGTCGGAAGATGAAGATTCCGATGACAATGATGATGTGGACCAGCAGGCGGTTTCATACGAGTGGAACACATACCAGTTCGACAACCTCGTCGTCAACGAAGGCTCACGTGTGCCGTGAGATGGTGGGAGTACGACCAGAGCGAGGTCAGACTAGGAGCTATGTACAAATGCAAGGAGACCGTGCAAGACGCGGCCAAATTCTGCGTCTTGTCGGTGCGGCGCACATTCACAGTTGTCAAGTCTACCCCAAGATGCTACGACGTGAAGTGCGGCATAGACGGATGCCCTTGGCGAGTGCATGTATTTCAGCTTAAGTGGGACACCTACTGGAAGTGCTCTATAGTGGTCCCCCCAAACATGCGTCGTCGCTGAGTCAGTGCAGTCCCACCGGAACCTATCATCAAGCTTTATCGCCAACCTCATGTACGGTGAGATCGTGGATAATCTAGATTTTGAGTTATGATCCATCATTCGGGCCATTGAGGCAAGGTTCCAGTACACAATCAGCTATGTGAAGGCTTGAAGGGCAAAACAGAAGGCACTAGAATCAAGATTCGGTATGTTCGAGGATTCCTACCACAACCTCCCCGGGCAACTCTGAGTCATACAAGGCAGAAATTCTGGTACTCATGTCGACATTCAAGACGTCATACATCCGAAGTGGGCCAATAAGAGGGTACTACAGCGAGTTTTTTTTGCCTTTAGTCAATGCATCAATGTATTCCGGCACTGCCGTCTAATCTTGTGCGTCATAGCACATTTCTGACTGGGAGGTACAAAGGTTAGATACTGACTGCAATAGCGACGGACGAAAACAATCAAGTTCTTCCCGTGACATTCGCTTTCGTCGAAAGCGAGAACAGGGATAGCTGGTTGTGGTTCCTGAAGAATGTGAGGATTTCTGTTGTGCAAGGCCGTCCCAACATATATCTAATACATGATCAGCATGTAGGGCTACTACGTGCAATAACTCAGCTGCAACAAGGAGAGAACGTACCACTTCTATGACCAGACCTACAGAGCAGGTGGTGCATGAGGCACTTAGGTGCAAACTTCTGCAAGTAGTTCCGTAACAAGGACTTGATGAACCTGTTCAAACGGCTATGCAACCAGAACCAGCAGCGGAAGTTCGAAGCACTTTGGAAGATTCTAGATGAGCGGACCAAGACGCGTAGAAGGGATGCAGCGATAAGGGCCGCCCCAAGCGACAGCCTCGAAGCATTGCCACAGCTACCCACAGATGCTCTCAGTGTGACGAGGAGGACGGGGGGTGCAGGTGAAATGCTTTTCGGAATGGATTGAGCACGAGCCTAAGGAGAAGTGATCGCTGCTACATGACAGGGGTGATGCTCGATATGGTGTCATGATAACCAATCTAACCGAGGTGTACAACTGGGTCATGCGCGACGCAAGGTGCCTCCCTTTGGTTGGTATTGTGGAGGCAATTCTCTGCGGTACCACAAAGTTCTCTGCGGTACCACAAAGTACTTTGTTGACAGATACAACAATACATCGCTCGTCATGGCAAATGACAGAATATTCTACTACGTCGTGATCACCAAGTACATGAAGGAGAAGAGTAAGAAGGGTGAGATGCACCGAGCATTCAAGATGGACACAAGAGAGCTTCATTTTGAGATAATGTGCAGAGATAAAGGACGCTGCGGGACGAACCGCGAGAGGATCACCCACGAGTGCACGCTACGTCGTGGTAGTTGCGTATGCGCTTGCAACAAGCCCCTTCTTCTACATAGGCCCTGCTCCCATGTCATGACCCCCTGTTCGACGGTGGCGTATCATTTCGGCAGTACATCTCTAACTATTTCACCAAGGAGGCGGTGATGCAAACATGGAGTAGAGAGATATATGGTTACGCTGTGGTTGGCCATTTCACTGGCCATCCGACCTAGGAGCAACTAATTTGAGTCGCGGATATTGATAGACTCAAGGGAAAGGTTGGCGACGACAGGTACGACGTATCAGGAACGACATGGACGAAGCAAAAGCTCGTCGTCATACGAAGAAGTGCTTCATTTGCAGGGAGTCTGGGTACACCTTCAAGAAATGCTCTACGAGAAATCCTCAGAACGAAGGAGACATCGGTACTCCGGATGTCGTCGCGGGGACCTCCTTCGGTGTCCCGACTCGAGGCAGTCCACATGAGAGACGTTGAAGTCGCGACCACGAGAAAGCACGAAAAATAGTAATATATTATTGCCAATGTTTTGAATTATCATTTTGATTAAGTCCTACGATGTTTTGCTACATGTTATGTAATATCAATGTGTATGAATTATCTAGCACATCACAAATCACTTACCTTCCTACTTACAAATCATTACTACCTAAATCGTCCTTACAAAATTATGTAGAAATTTATCAGACTACAACAACATACAAAGATCACAAAAATGTTATTGCAAGTCTAACTGATTTCGTACCGTTCAAAATTTATAAAAATCAAAAACAGGTCGACCAGCTTAGGGTTTAAGCTGCTTGTAGCTAGTTTAGATGAGCTGTCGCCAGTTCAAACGGCAACAGAGAGCTATCGCCGGTTGAAATAGCAACAACTCCCTTTCGCCAATTGAAATGACGACAGGTAACTGAACCAATGACAGAAAGCGATAGGGTCCCTATCACCAGTTAAACCGACGACAGGAGGCGATAGAGACGACGACAGGAGGCGATAGGGTCCCTATCGCCAGTTCAACTGACAACAGAGAATCATTTTTGTATTTTTTGGAACGGCTATTTATTTTTGTAGATATCTTTTAAAAATATATTATTTCAAAAAAATCATTGAAGCATTAACTGAAAAAAGAAGACACATCTGCTATTTCTCCATATGACATGCTGCGCCTGCAGATGATAAAATCATTTTTACATGCAAATAGTGAGAGACGGATTGGCACTAACCAGCATCCTTAGTCACATCTACTGACTTGCAATAACGCAAATCTTTGCTTTGTCTATCACCCACCTGCATTTTGGTATCATCCACGCCACACATGTTTTAGCAAATCGTACATTAAGAGAACATTGGTGACTCGAATGTATCCTAGTACATCATCTCTTTTTAAAAACCCATTCGGAAAGCACACTGCATCAATGCAGGGTATGCTCGGTTACACGGTAAGATCGTCTTCGCTCTGGCTGAGTTAGGGCAGACTTAGAACCTCTCCGCAGGGACAACAACCGGCTGTGGCTCCACACGCTTCCTATCAGGAAGGTAGGGACCCCGTCTCACCGCTTCATTCAACTGCAGCAAGAGGTAATGGTTTTGTAGGTCAACAATCACGATTTAAACAACAAAATCGGCAGATACTGAGACTGAGATCATACCTTCCCAATGAGATCAGAAAGACTTGCTTCATGAAGAAGATGCGAGGAAGATAAGGCCTTGTTGATTGCCACACAGCAGTTGTACCGTGCATCCATACCTATAATAACGAATCAATGTTACCATTGAAATAGTTGATTCAGTAAATAGAAAACAGCATAGTTCATGACTGGCTTAGTGGATTAGTAGTAACTATTCGTTTGTAAGCTGTCAGTAACTATAAACCAGTTGTGTGAAAAGTTTTCCAAATGCTAAAAGAAACATCATACTGCATCAACTTCCGGTTAGAAAAAAAAAATAGAAATGATACAACTAAAAATAATTGCATCAGCACCAGAAGTATTCCTAGTTCCTTACCAAGTTTTGTTGTCTCCATTGTTGGATCCGTAACAAGTCTGATTATCTCTGAATTTGAACAAACTTCCCTCAGGCACCATTCTCGGACAACCAGTCCAGATATTATTCTATAACCCTACAGACATTCAATGGCATGCAATCAGCATAGCATTACTCCAAGGGAGAAATTTATCTGGTTACTCACACTAAATATAACTCAGCAACAAGGGAGATAAGAACAAAATATTCAGTAAAAAATAAAATTAACTTTAACAAGCATGAGGTCCTTACAGCTATCCGTATATCTGGGTCTTGTTGTAGAACTGATAGAAGAAGAGCCTGGCAAACAATCAAGCAAGAACTGACATAAACAACTCTACAAAGGAAGGCAGATTACAATCATAAGGTAAAATAGATCAAACTAGAAAAATACTGTTGCTACTAACCGAAGGGGTTAATTTTGGACTGTTTGTTGCTGTGGTATAGACCAATCTCTTCAAACGCTCTTCCGCTTGATCATCCAATTTCATTTGGCCTTCTTGCCGATCAACACCACATATGCTTCCAAAGGCATGTAAAGCAGCCTGAAGATAGTACATCATCTCTCATAAGATAAACAGTTTCTGGTAACTCTACCAATAACAGAGAGTGGCAATAGAAGCAAATAGGCAGACAACTTACCAGCTGTTTACCTCTGCCATGTCGATCAAATGATGTTGCTACCACATGCCTGGCAACATTTGATGGATTTGTGAACAACAAACATGCTCCTTGAGTTGCTATTTCGCCAATAGAGCCAAATAAACAATAAGCTTATGTCAGAATGATGAGATAAAGTGTTCTGGTTAATGCCTTAATGGGACCCCCTCTCAACCAGGAGATTTCAGTATAACAAAAAAATGACAGGAGGTGAAATGGAAACATAACTTACTTGTACCAATTAGACCTAAGGCCTCCAATGCACTCTCAATTTCATCAGTGTTTTGATTTTCTTCCATCTTCAATATTTTGTCTATGGCCAAGAATAGATTTGTAACACCTAACATGAATAAATCTTGATTAACACATTGATCTAGCACTTCAGATACCCTGATAACATTAAGATGATTTTCTTAAAAAAAACAATATCGTGAAACTTCATATGAAAGATCTATTCATCAATCATGAATGAAGGAATACAGAACCATTTGGTAGATGCAAAGAAACAAAAAATGGAGAAAACGGTATAAATCAGGATGATTAAAATGTCCACACAATCCAAAATCTGAAATGCTCAAAGAGAGATTTAGCACAAATGGTAAACTAGAAGTTTGATAACTGAAAATAAACCATATGCTTACAAGATTGATGTATTGTGATGAAAGCATCAGCTGAAGAAAGAAGCCTCCCACTAATCAATGCTGCCCTTGACCGTATAATAGAATCAGCTGAGGAATCGCTACACAAGGACCAAAAGACAGACAACATAAAATGGCTGGAAATCACAAAAGAAGAAAACACGGATACAGAGGTATTAGCCGAGTACTTGATCACATCAATTATGAGTTGAAGCAGGTTGGTCTTCAGCAGAAAGATATTGCTGTGAGGGTGTTCCACAAGCTGCAGAACGATAGAAAACATAATTAGCTAAAATACATAGCTTCACACACAAAATCTCAGAATCTTGCACTCATTTATCTTCACCACCAAAATTGCGTAACAAAAGACTTGTAATTGTCACGCTCTTGTTGCAACTTGACAAGGTATGACAGACAAGAAAAGAAACTACATTGATAAACACCCAATGACACTGATTTGACCTAGCATGTGATGAAAAACAAATACTAATGTAAATCTTTTGCAAATGAAGCACAAGTCTAAACAAGAAGGATGAAGAATCCTTATTACCGATCCCACCACACAATGATACAGCCAGAAATAAGCCTGTTCGATCAGAAATACTAGCCTGCATCAGTTCCTTTCATTTGTGTAGCTTTTTCTGGGACTAAAGGGATAGTCCCTCATCTCCTTAGAAACCAAGTTAAAGGATACAATATTGTTGTTAAGTCGCGCGACTAGTCGACGAGTCGGCACACAGCCCCCGACTAAAGTCATCGACTCAACTACGAGGGCTAGTTGTCCGACTAGTCGGCGGCTATTCGTGATCTGCGAGCAGAGGCGGCAGCGGCACAAGGGAGCGGTGGCGGAGCCAAGGGACGGCGGCAGCTGCAAAATGGGCGACGGCAGAGCCATTCCTTCCCACACACAGCTCCGCGCTGCTTCTTCCCCCGCCCTCCCCTGCCTCCGCCGCTTCTTCCCCTCCCCTGCTGCCGCCGCCAGTCACCGTCAACCCCAGCCTCGGTGAGCACTCCTCTCCTTCCTCTGCTCCTCTCTTGCGCTGTGCTCTGCTCTGCTTTCCTTCCTCCCCTCTCTTTCTCTCTGTTTTTCGCTGTGCTCGCCTTTGCTCACTCATGCTCTGTTTTTCTCTGTGGTCTGCAGTAGTCGTAGTAGCAGCAGCAGCAGCTGTAGTAGTAGCAGCAGCAGCAGTAGTAGCAGCGATACTTCCTAGTCTGCCGACTAGTTGTGGCTAGTCACGGCTAGTCGGTCGACTAGTCGACAAGTCCACAAGTTGGCCCTCTTGCGACTTGACTCGACTTTACGACTTAATAACCTTGAATACATACATCGTTTTCTCAGGAAAAAGAAAGATATATACATCATGTAATGACAAGGGAATCCTAAGAACAACTGCTGCCATATAAATGAACTAAAAAATATATTGTTACCTCATAGAGGACCTCTAGTGCACTCAGGGTTTTTAGCGTATCTCTTCTATCTTTTATCTCATCCTCAAATAAGCTGAGAAGGTTTGAGTCACGAATTGCAGTAGCAATACCACTTGACACAGTAAAGAGCTTTGCAACCAATGATAGAATGCGAATCCGTGCCTACAAAGAAGAGGAACATGACCAACACTTAAAACAAGATTTTCAGATCAATACTAAGAGCATCTAGTACAGCATAAACAAAGATTCTACTTACAATAGCTAACTACTTTGTTAATATCATTGAGAAAAAAGTAGGGGAGAAAGGTAGTAAATGAAAACTTTTGAAAGTATTTAAGACATATAACTAGTGGACTGCTAATAATCAGGTGCGAACAGAATATTAACTAATCAGTTTTGTTGAAGTGCTTCAGCTGTTACTGCATGTAGAGTTGTAGACTACCACTGGCTCAAGAGGGTATGTATTATTGATTAGTTCTACAAAATTTATTTTAGAAGAACAGATTTAGGATGCCATACCATTGAGGATGACTGAGCTGCCACTTCATCGAGTTGCACAGATCCTTGACCATCCGGTGGAAATATGATATCCTAAAAGCAAATAAAATGAAGAGTATAGTAAAAACTACGATCACCATTGAAGGGAACATATGCTCGATACTCTCAGAACAACTATTATACTCACAATCCCTTTAGGAATTTCTGCTAGATGCTTTATGGCATCCAGAACAATTGCTGAGATCTCTTCATCTCTACAGAAACCAAACATAACTATATATAAAATATCGCCAAACAGAATGCATGTCATGTAACAGGACTCGTTACATGTAGTTTGTGCTGGAGAAACTTAATACCCCTCAATCAAACAGTTGATCAGAAGAGGATATAGACTATGCTGTACAAATGTCTCCACAGCAGCAGCACTATCTCCAGCCTTGTCAAGAAGATGTAACACCTGGTATAGAACTTGAGAATGATTGTCTGAAGACATTGTTTCAACAAAAGTTTGCAGGAGATTTCCCTTGTAAGACAGGGTGTTGAAACTAGTATACTGATAGTATTCTACACAAATGACAAGAATCATGCATGAAAATGGTATTTTACACAAGAGTTGGCAGAGCACAAGAGTGCCCTGTTTGTACACAAAGTTCACTCTGACTGTTAGCCTACTAGAGAGTGGAGAGTAGATGAGTTAATCCAGTTTAAACTAAACCTTGCAACTTAATACTTTTTGGCACTAAAAGGAATTGTGCTTTACACACTTGTCATCTCAACAGAATAAACACATGGCATGGGAATATGAAATTCCATGGAAAGAATCGAAGGTATCATATTTTCGAAATGTCCTAAATGGATAGCAGAATATACAGTACAAAAAGAAAAAAACAGCATTCACAAACAGCGTCGACTTAGAATATATATTCAGGTACATACAGCTTTGCAGGCTAATTGTCTCATACTCTTCGAGTTTGTGAGCAATCCAGCTTGAATAAATACCTGAAAGATCAAAGTAGAATTCAAACTTTCAATATTCAAATGTGCATAACTGTAAATCAAATTGTTTAAGAAATAAGACAAGAAATTTACAATAGAACGTAAGTAGATCATTATGTACGATACTTAAAAAACCACAAGCACGCTGATCAAGGTAAGAGGTGTAGGTGGCCATGTCTAAGAAACACTGGAGAGAGTATGTTAAACATACACCATAGCTTGGCAGAAGCGATGCTCCATATCTTGAAGAAAATACTTTGTCCAAGCATGCTGCGACAGTTTCATCCATCCCAGGTACATCTGCCTGACTCTGCAATGCACTACAGGACTAAGCCGAATTAAAACAACAGTCACAATAATGCACATAAGTGCCAGTATTAGCATCATAGCATTTTTCGTGTGATAGCATGTACGTATCCGGCAAGACGTCAGGATTCGATCACTATCCATACCGGCCGAACGTGATTGATCTCCTATTCTCTTGCCTTGTAATCTTCATTTATTGTTAAGATTTCATGTACACATAGATGCCATATATGAGGATACATGCGCCCCCGTTTCGTTTGTGGTGATTCTCCTAATCTCTCTTCCCAAATTCACATCGTGGACTACAGATGTACGGGGATGACTTGAACAAGTGGGCAGTGTAATGTCAGAGAGAACTTTGCCATGCAAACTTCCATACAAACATTTGTATAAAAAAATTAAATGAACGCAAAATATTCGGAGGAAGGAGTAGAACTGTAGAATTTTACCCTAAAAGCTTAGGCAGAGGGAATTGTTCCAGGAACTGCCTCACAGTGTCATCACCATGCACTCCTACAACAAAGGAAATGTATATTCAGTCAGTACGTAAACTACCTATACCCATGCCTGCTCCAAATGCAACTAGTGCAATCATGTCCTGAGCTGACATCTGTATTGCTCTCAAAATTACCATACCCTGCATAAGACACCATTTGGCTTGGTGGGAAAAGGAGGCTACCCCCCGCTTCCATCATTGGAAATGGGGAAAAAAGTAAGCTTTATTATCACAAATCCAACAAACCATAGCATAATCTAACCCTAAGGCATGGAGTAACAGAATCCCTGAGCGAATCAGACGAACGCAGAAATCAGGATCTCCTACTAGGCTCCTACCTCTACCGCGAGTGTAATTTTATTTTCTCCACGATGAGAGGTAAGCAAAACCCCACCCCCCAAGAAAGAGGAGCTCGGCGGAGGAGCAGTGCAGCAAAAAATGATCCGAGTAGTTCGATCCGGCGGCCAAAGCCAACGGGGAGGAGGAAGGAGGCATTGCCTGGGTAGGAAGCGAAGTCGGCAGCCGCTCGGAGCACGGCGTCCAGCTCTCCCGGCGCCATCGCCGCCGCGGGCTCCATCTTCTTCTCGTCGCGCTCTGGGGATTTGGGTGGGCAAAGCCTAACCTAGCCTGGCCCGCGATGGCCGCGCCGCTCTAGTACTTGGCTACTTGCCGTGTGCGTGGGTGGCCGCGTGGCGCTCGGTGGGCAGGCACGACCCGAGCGAGGCTTGGGTCCCACGCCGCCTGACTCGTGAAGCGTCTATCCAAAACCGAGCGCGATCTGACTGAGCCGTCGTCGATCGTCTCCGAGCGGTCAGATTGGATGGGGCTTTCCCAATAACCCACGTCACCCCCGGCCCAAGTGGTGTCTGACCCGCCACCAGTCTGGGCCGGATAGACACCCGTGAATAAACGATGCCTGATTGTCGTTCTTCTCCGTGAGAGGAAAAGATGCCGAGCCCTGAGGACCGAGCGTTGCGGCTCTCGGCGCCGTCGACCGTGCAGCCCGCCCGGATTCTAACCCGGTGATACGAACAGGAGAATAGGAATGTGGGACTAGGGTACACACTCCTCGTGTGCGTTCAATTGGAAAAACGTTTGTTCCGTGCTCTGCGAGGCCGTGTGTCTCGGTAAAAATTCTCGCGTGTGTAGACGATGCGTACTCGTGTGTCTCGTGCCCTCTCAAGAAAAAAAGATGCTAAGTCCTGCATTTTCGCCACGCGGTTCAATCTGAAGCCTTTTTCAGGTTTGCTCCTGTACGTACTTGTGAGGCACGTCGACAAGTTCGACGACGGTAGCTGGAAACTCCACTCATTTTGAGCCTTGGCCAAATGTACTACACGCTGACCGACGCAAGTTGCAACTGTATAATACTATCGGCGTAGCTGCTCAACTGCGCCACTTCGAACACCAATCATTCATCAGCTGATGAAACTATAAAAAAAAAACCTGAAAGTGCAGCATGTTCCTTCTTAATTATCCTGTACCCCCATAGTCCAATGCACTCGCACCGTATCACAACTCACAAACCATGTGCTCGCATGCGTGCGTACGCGCTTGTGACATGCAGCAGTAGTCAACTGCAACTAGCAGCTGCTGGAAGCAACTTGCTGTAAGACACTCTGTAACCCTTCACTGAATAATGCATTCGTGCGTGCATGCGTCGACTCTCTGTTTCTCCCGTTTCTGTTTGGCAATGCGGCTTACGCAATGCTTTGATTTCGGTGGGCACTGCACCGCGCGCAACGAGGACAGGAACCTAACTGAAAGCTTATATTTTCCTCTGTCGCTACTGAAACTCGGTGACAAGTGATCATGAGTGGGTTATAATGGCGTTGCAAAATTAAGGTTAGTGCTTAGTTGACCTCTCGACTTCTTCTTATTTTGCTTACTCTGTGTCACTGTATGGATCACTCTCCTTCCGATTCATATTAACAGTTATGGAAAAGTACCTGCTGGAAGTGGACTTATTGCCAGATAACGTCCATGTCACACTTCCCCATTGGGAAAGTTCAGAACTGGGAAGCTGATAAGTGGTTCCAAAAGCTAGCTCTAGAAGATGGCCAGGACCCTCTGCGTATGATTCACTCATTCACGATGGATCATCGTGGAGTCTGGATTCATGGTGGATGCCAACTTTTATGTGCAGTTCAAGTGAAAGCCTGCATTGCAGGTGGAATGGCAATTCTAAGGCCTGTTCAGAAGCTGATTTGGGCTTGCAATTCATGTCCTCTACTCTACATATCGCCTGCAGAAAACAGATCACGCACGTCGTCGTTCGTTTTAGTAAAAGCCAAGTGAACAATCACAGTTTGTACTAACTACTTAATGATGTTGTACCCTGATCTCTACCAACTGAGACACTTTATATCATGATCATCTGGCATTTCAGAGTTTAGAATCTTCAGTACATCTATATGTATACATTTAAATAGCACTTTCCACAAGATAAGCTTGTCTCTGCTCTCCTCTGTACTAGTCACCTAACCTTCCGAGTGCCAACTAAGATCCAGGATGTGTGCAAAGTGCAATCTGCCAAGGCAAACATCCTTCTGTAAATTTCTGGTATGCAACCCCAAGTATTGACCAGGAAATTTCAGGTCTCTTAATTTGCAAGCTGTAAGCCTGTAACTGAACTTACCATTAGTTATTCTTCCTAGAATCCTACATAAATTTGTGACTTTTGTAGGTTGTAACCAGAGCACTTTCATTCTAGTATTGATAGATAGCACCAAACATGTGGTGGTGTGCCCTGTGTTTTTTTTTTTTGCAGTCAATGGATGATTCGCTGGAAACAAAGAACAAATGAGTGCCCGGGGAGGCCTCCCTCCTAACCTTCTCTAGTGCCATGTGACTTGACAGAATATTTGCACGGCATGTGCCTTGCTTCCAATCCATCATCAGCAGTTAGGGCCAATATCCAACTTGTGAGTCGTGACAATACTTTTTGGGAACTTGTAGCGAATAAACCTGAAGAACATGAGCTAGTGCAGTTGGTAGATTTCGTAAAGCAAACTAGCATAGCGATACACCTTCCTTTGGTCAGGACTCGGGAGTAGAAAGTACAAGAGAATATGTATGTCAACCTAACTAGCTAGATTGGATGAATGAAGTGTGCAGAATAGTAGAAGGTAGGCAGGTATTCTATTCGATCGGTTTAGTCGGTGAAAAGCATACAGAAAGAAAGAAAAATGCGGCTTCAATGCCAAGGAAACTATTCGCACTGTCCTGGTCATGTTTGTCTCACGTATGCGTGCTGTTCGGTATTGTGATTTAGCAGTTCGCACAAGAAGGTACGTACGTACGTACGTATCTGATTCAATGCCAACAATTCTAGCAAGGATAATGCATGAGAGATGCCACAAGAAACTAGTACTACTACTTGCTTAGAAGTTAGAACCAAGGCTAGTGGAATGGAACGTGCACCTAGGCAAATTATGCCGATGCATGGGTTCAATGATAAAGGGTGTTTAACTGTTTATAAGGCAGGTAGATGAACCAGAAACATAATCTCAATCGAACCCAAGCAGGCATGCAGTTTGTTAGGAAAAGTGAAAGAAGAACTCTTCTCTTAGAACGCAGGCTACCCGCCTGTCATGACGATATGAGATTATATAGACCGATCGAGCCCACCTCTGGCCACACCTCGCCTGGAAAAAGGAAAAGGAAAAGGAAAAGGAAACAATGTGCACCTCTGGCCAATCAACGAGGAACCAAATTCCACACCGTTATGAGCACACACACATATATATCAACAGAGTGGCCAGCCCAATCGAGCGGATCGTATATATGGGCGGAGTGTGAGGCGAGCGGCAGCCAGTTTGAAGTGATCCATTTACGGCCGTGCGTGCGTGCGTACGTAGCTGCTAGCCTGCTGGGACGACGGGAGGAGCTGCGAGCACGCGGCGATCCTCCGTAGCTGCGCACGTACCCGGCCGCCGATCCAACCGTGCCCGCGACTTCGACGGCACGCATCCATCAACGTGCCGGGCACATGTGCACCTAAGGCCTAACAGCTATTGTCGAACGCAAACAGCACCGTACGCCCCGCGCAAGACCGCAGATATATTCGAGCTTCTCTTTGCCGTCGCTGGACGTATATACGTAACGTACGCGCGACCCCGGGACGGTCACGCATATATGCCCTTTCTCAGAGGCTGAGATCACTAGGCCACACGATTCTGACTGCTGCTGAGTGCACTAGCTCGATCGGCGATGTGATGAACCACCGAAGGATCGGAGGGCTTATTTGATGGTGTCGTAGCCGTGCCTAGTACTCTAGCGTCGTCAGGAATACCTGTCCTATGGAATATATATAAGCATTTACATAGACTGACATATAGCTATACCTACGAGAATCAATGTAAGGTAGGTGCGAGAAAAAAATATACCTCTTCTCGCTCCCCTGTATATATAGATCATCTAAGGCCACCTAAGAGGGAATACCCTCGATCTCACTCATAATGCCACACAATCACCTCTCATAGCCTTGGGCTTCTCTATTATTTGACCCTCTACAGTTAGGTCCTCTCACGACAAAAGGTATTATTAGCTACCTATTATCTAGTTTTATAGGTACAACAGATGGGCCGGCGTGTGGAGGTCGTACGTGCACCGCTCCATAATGACCGTGAGTAGAAGAAAATTAATCAGGCAGGCCAGGTCGAACTGGACGATCATATACCCCATGCATGTGAGAGGGCCGGCTTTCTGCTAATTAACCGGCATCATCATGTTCGTGCGTGTATTATGGGTCTTGCGCCGATCATCCCTTGATGCGCTCCCAGTCCCAGTCCGGCAGTCCCTTCCGCTGATCCATCCGGCCAGGCCCTGTCTGTTAGTTGCTCTCTAGCTGGCCATCTCCTACCCTTCACGCCACCACCCACTCAACTCTCACTACATAGCTAGCTGCCCTATATATGTTTATCGCATCAATATGTAGTGTCATGTTCCATCTCACCTACTGGGCGCTGCTACTGTTTTATTGGTGACATTTCTCTTCACTTTTTTAGGCAGATTCGGTACACGCACACTCACTGTGTATATTCGTTTTGCAGCCATGAGCTAGCTGTCGACAGTCTCTTAATTTCCTAACAGTGCTAGGAGCTAACAGAAGTTCGTGTAATTGTAGGCTAGCGTATCGATCCTGACGGACTAATTAAGGTCGAAACTGGCTACGTGTATGTTTGGGTTTTTCAAGGGGGGCGAACACGCGATAAGTAAAAAACGTGAGTTTTTGTCTAAAATGGTAATGGTGGTGTCCGGAATAGCAAACCTAGCCCCTTCCGCACCTCAAAACCAAAAATAGCACCGTGGAACCGTCGATACACGACACATGTTCTTGTCCGTGCTCCAGGGGCGGAGCCGCCTCGTCCGCGCCATAGGGGCCCATACCTCCTCTTCCGTCCCCGGTGAACCCTAAAAATTTAAAGTTTAATTTGAATTTTCATAAATGAAAACAATTTAATATGATAGACCAAACTCCAATTAAATTTGAAAGCGGTTTATCTGAGTTCCTCTGGTTCCAAGGTATATATCTTCTGGAATTTTCTTGGTTTTTTAAAGTTTATTTGCTATTTATTTTAGCCGAATTCCTTTCTCCCTCGCTAACTTAATTAGTAAAAAAGGGAGTACTTTACACAACAACAAATATGGTGTGGATTTGAATTTTTTTGTACATGTGATAATAATAGATCGAAAGTTAGGCATACAAGGAAAGTGCAAGATTTCATGCGCCCTTTACTGATTTGCGCATATAAATAGAGTATAAATAGAGATACAATGTGTACAAGCTATACAAGAAAATACATAACGAATAAGGTGCGGATTTGACCATTTTTTGAACATATGATAATACATAGAAAGTCAGGCATATAAGAAAAACGCATGATTTCATGCGCCCGATTTCATGAGCCCTGTTTGGAATGCTAGTTTCTGTCATGGCTGTCGTGTTTGCAGAACTCATTCCTTAAAAAAAAAAGAATGAAATTTGAAATAGATAAAATATTTAGGAATTAAATTTGATAGACTCCATAATGTAGTTGTGAATTACATAGCGTGCATGGCTTGCTTACGTGCATTAGAAACAATAGGATGCATGGATCAACAAACTCAAGAACCTAGGATACATATGCGCCTTTTGGAATCAGAAATAAAGGTGAATTGGAATGAAGTTAATTAGTCTTGGTGGCCCATCAGTGGCTTCCCCTTATCTCCCGCAGACCTGTGGTCGTGGCCAGTCCTGCCTGTAGCCCAGTACTGCAAGACGGCCTAGAAGATGATATGATGTTAGCAGAGCATAATGCCCAATCAATAACCAGGACACAAAGTGAACATAACTCACATCTTCGATCCGAAGTACGCCCGGCGATGGGAGCTCCTGCTATCGATCAATAATCTTCGCGGGTCTCAATAGCAGGAGTCTTCCTCTTGTCCGTCACGCACACGGCCCGATCCTCCTCTGTGAGCTATTCAAGGGTCATCCACCACCACCCTGGTTTTGTGGGCTCCACCAGTGCCTTTTAAATGGGGTCGGGTACATAAGGTTTCTAGTAAGTGAGGACCTCGGGTCGTTTTGCGTAGTTGAACATGAACTTATGCTTGATGAATGTCCTATCATACATGTATGAGTCGTCGATCCATTGGAAGAAGTTGCAACGCATCTTCGTCTTCCATTATGCGCGGATGAAGTTAGCGATATGTGGAATAAAACATAAAATATAAAAAATCGACGTGTGTGTAACATTTTCTTACAAGGATATTCCCACATATGTAATACGCCCGAGCGGCGGTCGCTAGGTGTATGGATTGAATGATCCAAGCCGGTTCTTCGCACACACACTACAGGTGTGAAAACTCTGATGGTACCGGCGTATCCTTCATAGAATAATCCAAGTAGGTTTAGCCTTCTCGGCAAGCTACTTGCGCTTCCGCGGTATCTTCGCATAGTGGTCCGACATCTCCAAGGCCGACCTAATATTCTCCTCCTTCCTCTCTATTGTACGAAATAAGTTAGAGTGAAGTGTTGGTTGTGGTATTGTAGTGTTCTCCTCAAGTTCTCTTATCCCTCTTTTTATAAACGGATAGGGTGTAGTTCTAAAGGTGGAAAATACGATGAATGACAGGGTGTGATGGCTGGTAAGTGGTGTCTACTCACTGCAAAAAGACTGGTACGTGTTGTCATTTCGATCTGAAAACGTGTAGTGGAAGGGTGTGGTCAATTCGTTCTGAAAAGGTGGGATTGCTGGTGAGTGGTGTCTACTCACTACAAAAGGTTGGGTCGTGTTATCATTTCGGTATGAAAAGTTGTAGTCGTAGCCTCGTAGGGTGTGGTCAATTCAGTGGTTAGTGTTGTCCACTCACTGGAAAAAACTGGCGTCGAAAACGTGTAATGGCATTGTCTTGCGAGTTTAGGAGTTGTAATGTTATGGAAAATATGGTACTTATACTCAAGTTTTTGTTCTATTGTTATAGTGTAATGTTATGTGCATAAAAATCTAGTTGCTGAAATTGAAAGACATCTGATTACCACATAGACACATAAGTGTACAACATCCTGGATACATACACATATAATGTATACAATCCGATTACATATTGACTAGTACAAAGCAAGCAGGGACGGATGATACTTAGGGCCAAGGTGGGTTGTAGCCCCCTCCTCCCAAAAAAAAAACAATTTAAAAAAATTAGAGTAACACTAAGTATGCAGTAACATTTAGGTTTATCCATTACTTAACCCTTTAAATGGCCACCCTGCTGCCTGTACCTCCAAAAATCTCGTTAAATTCGAACCAATCTGCTTCAGCTTCTTTCTCACTAGGCCATGAATCAGTGATCTAATTTTTTTCCTACTCTTCAACAAGTTAGCCAAATAGTTTTAATCGTTCACTCATTTCGGTAGTTTAGTTTAGTCAGAAGCTAACGCCCATCACCACCGCTTTACTTTCTACTTCTTGCTCGTCTCCTTCAGCTCATGTTGTGGCAAAGCGTGAGCGGCAAAGCCACAAGACAACTAGATGAGGCATTGCGGCGGACGACACCTAAAACATTAGACAAACAAGTGTGAATCCAAGACTCAACAAGTACAAATAACGACATACGAAAACCTAATAACAACGACAGATCATTCTCATTGAATAACTTATGAAACATTGAATCGAAAACATATCATTCTCAATATCAAAATACATATGTAAATATTATGAATGAAATGCAACTCATGCATATGACTCCACTTCTCTTCTGCATATACCGGTATAGCCAGTGAAACACCCATCGGTGTTCACTCAGGTCTGTATTATCAAAATACAGGGGATCCAAGGCCCGTATGAAGAATCTTTCATACGGAGATCTAGTTGCCCATATTGGAATGATGGGAATCTCAATACCCACTCCCATGGGTGAGGCATGAATGATTGAAATAAACGAAATGAACCTCAATACCCATTCTCGTGGGCTACACATGAAAACCTGGGATGAATATAATGAAACGAAACGAACACTTCCATACCTTTCAATTGTTATAAGCATTTAACAGAAGCAAGCAATCAGTAAAAAATTACTCATACTTCATAAGATCATCCATATCATAGTAATTCAACCAAGTTGTATAAACACACATCCAAGAAGGCCCAAAATTTACTTGCCTTTCGCGTTGCGACAAATTGAATGTAGAGAAGACGAAACCAAACCCAAGATCACTCCGCCTACAATAAATACTTTACTCAAAATAAGATTTGACAAGCTAAAACAACACTATTCGCAACACTCTATTCCGCACTCCCAAAATCCATACTTCAATTATTTAATCTATTCAAGTATAACGACGAACTAGCAGGAATCCAAAACTGGACAACGACTTTCTAAAATACATATATCTCATTTTACTTGTCATAAACAGGCATTTTCAGTCTCTCTGGAAATATTACGAAATTGTTTACAAAAGTTTAGTTGGTGAGATCTCCTAATTATGCCTTTAACTAAGCTTAACAAGCAGATGAAAACCAGTGTGAGAAACTGACAGACATTCTGGACAGCAGCAGAAGAACAACTATAACTTTCATTTGGTTGATCCAAAAATTGTGTTCTTTATAAATCCTGAAATCTAATTGAATTATCTACAGAAGTCATTTTGAGCAACATTCCTAATTCGGTCGTTATCTATTTTTAATCTATTTAATATTACAACTACTATAACCCGACAGAGGTTCTGGACAGCGGCATTGTGAAAATCATAACTCGAAAAATACCACTCCAAATATTGTGATCTCAGATCCTACTGAAACCTAACAAAATAACCCACAATTCTTTAGGAGACACAAAACTCTTATTTCGCACTGAACTATTTCGAATCTACGGATTAAACGAAGCTGCAGATTACCAATCTATTGACAACAGCAAACCAAACTGATTATCGACAACAATTCGCATAGAAAAGAATTGTAATAGCTATTCGGGAAAATGAATTTACCCTAGAATACCCCGCTGGATCTCGCTGAAGTCCACGCGAGGATCCCCCTTCTTCCCCTTTTCTTCTCCCTCTTCCTCTTCCTTTCTTTTTCTTCCTTCCTCTCCTTCTTTTCTCCTCTTGGCATAGCAGTAGGGAAGGGAAGTGTTACAACACCCATTTGCTACAGTGCAACATTGCTACAGTCCCAGGGTGCTAGGGTTTTGCCTCCCCCCTCTTAAGTTGGGCTCCCCCACTTGGGCTATGGGCCGGTGGCCCACTACTCTCCTCAACTCACTAATTTCTGAAATTTCACTCTTAAATACCTCTTATAATTCCTCAATTATTTTTTAATTAAACGGGATATTACACCCCACGTATGGGCTAAGCCCAAACTAACTCTATTTGGCTCAAGTAGCCAAATTGGCTTTTAATCCCAATCTAAAACTAAATTATTTTAAAACGTGAAAAATCGTTCCAAGATAGATACATGGCCCAATTAAGACTTCTATGACTCATGGCATACAAGCCCGTTGTGTAAAAACAAATGGATCACTCAAATGTGCTAGAAATCACAATTCATCCTTCTAAGCTCTTTCAACCGAAATTCAGTGATTGAACTTGAAATCCTTCAATTCCAGCTGCATGGACTTGTCTTGGGCTTCCCATGGACATGGGAGGGGTGGAGATGGGCTTAGGTGGCTGCCCTTCTTGGCTTGGCCACATGGGCGTCCTCTCTTCTTGGCATGCTTGTCGCATGGGTTCTCTTGGGTTTGCTTCCTCCTTGCTGGCCGTAGGGAGGGCCTAGGCATCCTCTTGAGCTCTTCTTTTCTTTTTTCTTGGGCCTGTCTTGGCCCATACTATTTCTAGTGCATCCAGCATAACTATATATATTCACACAAGCAAAATCGTAGTCGTATTCTTTCAAATAAATTATAATTATAAACATT
The DNA here is from genome assembly GCA_036346255.1 of Ampelocalamus luodianensis. Classification (NCBI taxonomy): domain Eukaryota; kingdom Viridiplantae; phylum Streptophyta; class Magnoliopsida; order Poales; family Poaceae; genus Ampelocalamus; species Ampelocalamus luodianensis. The sequence continues at coordinate 3,013,599 of CM070626.1, forward strand.
AAGTTTACTTTTAATTTTGTAATAGTGTTTAGAATCTTGATTTATAGGCATGTTGTAAGTCATGAAGCTGGAGCAATACTAAAAAAAACGTTTACGTGTCACCTCGGGATGTGTGGCTGGTCCGGGGAGGCAAATGCTTACGTGTCCGGCTTCGTTCACTACTACAAAACAGGTCATACTGGACGCCTCATCACAGACGGTTCCAAAGGAGCCGTCTGTATTGAACTTATCTGACGGTTCCTTTAGAACCGCTCGTGATAGTGCTCATCACGACGGTTCTTATTACCAACCGTCGTGATACTTCACGACGGTTCATAATAAGAACCGTGCGTGATAGTGCTCATCACGACGGCTCCTTCTACCAACCGTGCGTGAAGTATCACGACGGTTGGTAGAAGGAGCCGTGCGTGATGAGGACACTCATCGCTGCGAGCGGTTACTATAACGAACCGTCTATGATACTTCACGACGGTTCGTGATACCAACCGCCGCGATAACTACTCATCACGCAGACGGTTGGGATTAACAACCGTCATGGTAAAATAAGAGAGTAAGAAAAATTCCACGTCATGGTAAAATCAGAGAGTAAGCAAAATTCCAAGTCACGGTAAAATCAGAGAGTAAGGAAAATTTTAAGTCATGGTAAAATCGAGAGTAAGAAAAATTCCAAGCCATAGTAAATCCAAATCACGACGGCTCTTAATACCAACCGTCAGGATACCTCATCGCGCAGCGGTTCGTATTAAGAACCGCTCGTGATGAGTTACTATCGCTGCACGGTTCGTGATACGAACCGCTCGTGATTTGTCATCACAAACGGTTTTGTATGAAACCGCTCGTGATTCAAGCGCGGAATTTGAAAATTTTGAACGCGCGCGCGGAGGCAAAATACGCCTTATATATTATGGCCGACCTCCTCTGGCGCTCGACCTCACACTCCGCAGCCCCGGTCCTCCTCTCGGGCTCGGTCCTCCCTTGCTCGGCAGTCCTCCTCCGAGCTCCGGCCGTAGCCGCTCCTCCGGTCCTCCGCGGCTCGGCCCCGCTACACCTCCGAGCCGGTCCTCCCTTGCTCCCGCAGCCCCAACCTTCGACATGGTCTTTCTCCCCAACGGTTGAGAGTCGACGCCGACACCAACGCTGACCTCCTCTAGTCCTCGACGCCGATGCCGAGCTCCTCGGTCCTCCTCCGACGTCGATGTCATTGGTACTTTTGTATATGAGGTTCTATTAGATTCAGATCCGATTTGTATGTATGAGCTTGTGGTACTTGTATTAGATTCATATCCGATTTCGTTAGATTCTCCTCCGATTCTACTCATTGGTACTTGTGTATGATCGAGTGTATGTGTGTATCCATGAATCCATAGCTTGAGAAATTTATTGGGAGGCTTAGGAGTTGGGAATCCATGTATGTGTATCAATGAATCCATGTTTGGGAGGCTTCGGAAATGGCAATGTATGTGTATGAGTGTATCCATGAAAAATGGCAATATTTTTTTTTGCAATAAAAAAAGCTATCACAGACGGTTTGGAACAAGAGCCGTCTGTGCAAACAGGTATCACAGACGGTTCGGAACAAGAACCGTCTGTGATAATTGATTATCACATACGGTTCTTGTTCGAACCGCTCGCGATACCTGCCACAGCGGCTCTTGTTTCAACCGTCGTGATAGCTTTATCACGATGGCTCAAAACCGCTCGTGATAAGCGCCGTTATCACAGATGTACTTTTACACAGACGGTTGGAAACCGTCTGTGATGACGGTTCCGAACCGTCTGTGATGAGGTTTTCTGTAGTAGTGGTTGCGACCGACCCGTCTAGCTACTTCGGTTTGCGAGTGAGGCGGCCGTCGCGTGCATGCGTCACCGCCCTTGACGAAGCAAAGATGCATGAGCTGTGACAAAGCGAGCATGTATATATGCAGACGTGTCACCCGGTGGTGTGCCACACCACACCGGCCAGCTGTTTCTAGCTCCTCCTTCCGCATGCGTCAGCAGGAAGGAGATGTGTCCACGACGACACAGCTGACACATGGCGAGTAATTAAGGATCGATTTCGTAAGAAATATTCGGCACTTTCGTATCCCAGCAAGGTAGAAGCTGCCAACGATGCATGGGAGGGGAAAATGACAGGATAGGAGCAGCCCGTGGCCGTGGGCATGCTTGGATGAGATCGGCAACATGGTGGCACGGTTCGTGTGGGATAGCGTGCAGAGTTTAGCTAATAATCTATGATTTGATTTGGACATTATGGTGTTATTAGGCTGAAAAACCCGAGCGCGTGTACAGCAAAGAAAAAAAAACCAAGTGACGTGTAATCAGCAGGGTATGGTCTTGGTTCAGCGTGTGCGTTTACTGGGAGAATCGGAGCTACTCGATCTGATTGGAATCATCAATCAATCAAGCAGGCGGCTAGCTCTACGTATCTCCGCTGAAACCAAATGTCATGAGCACATGAGGTCCGTACCAACTCGGATACTCGCAAATCATATGTCCACCGTTTCAAATCCAGCATGGAGAGAGCGGCAAATATTCCAAATTAATGACGGTACAAGCTCCAACGGATCGCGATTGATCTCGGGCATGAAAAACACGCAAATCACTCCCCTGATTGCGCACATTTTGTTCGGAAGATTTTCATCCCGTCCATTTCGTTGTGGTCTTAGAGCATATACAATAGTACGGATAACTGTTATCTATAACAACCCTTCGTATCATTTGTAGTCAACACTAAAGTCAACTCATACAATAAGTTGTCTTCTTACTTATCTTTATAGATCACATAATCTTTTAATGATTTCTTTGGTTATGGTACGTAAGTCTATTTTAGATGACTTGCTAATTTGCAAACATTATAGACAACATAGGTCTTTTCTCTTTATTTTTTTATCTACATCATTTTAAGGATGGGAGATTATTTGTTTGGTTTAATATAAACCGTCCTCGTTATTTATTTGGTTCTAGGACATCAAACTATGGGATGAGACTTGCTAATTTACAAACATTGCCCTGTGAGACCCACTCGACCTGGTGATGGCAAGGTCTCCTACACACAACTGTAAGTAACCCACTCCTGGACACACTGACACCCACATGAAAAAACGAACGCGGCCGGTCGAGCCCAAGATGCATGGCCCACCGGAACAGATCGACCAGACCAGACCATATCCCATGACGGATGAACCGAATTCGGGCAGGAAATGATTTTAGGCCCGAAAATCAAGCAAAAATGCCAACGAGGCACGCACAAACCGACCGAGCGATCGAAGCGCGTTTTATCCATGGAAAAGCGCAGCAGCAGCAGCAGCTTGTGACTTTATAAAAGACGTCTCCCATCGCTGTGCCGGGACAAGAAATGGCGCGCGTTCACCTGCTCCTGCTCGTGTCGTTCCTTGCTCTCGCCGCGGCCGCAGTTGAGGGCGGGTGGCACCGCCGGGGCAAGTCGGCGCGGCTCCAGCTGCTCCCCGCCGCGCCGGACGCGTCCCTGGGCGAGCGGGCGAGAGACGACCTGCACCGGCAGGCGTACATCTCCGCCAAGCTAGCGTCGCACCGCCGCCGCGCGGCGGAGACCTTCCCGGCGGCGGGGGCGCAGGCGGCGGCCTTCGCCATGCCGCTATCGTCGGGGGCGTACACTGGCACGGGGCAGTACTTCGTGCGGTTCCGCGTGGGCACGCCGGCGCAGCCGTTCGTGCTCGTGGCGGACACCGGCAGCGACCTCACCTGGGTGAAGTGCCACGGCCCGCCACCTCCGTCGCCGGGCGCCTCGCCCCCCGTTTCGCCGCGCGTGTTCCGCCCCGGCGACTCCAAGTCCTGGTCGCCCATCCCGTGCTCGTCGGACACGTGCACCTCCTACGTCCCCTTCTCCCTCGCCAACTGCTCCACGCCGCCCGGCCCCTGCTCCTACGACTACCGGTCAGTACCTTCTCGCCACAGTCGCCATTGCCAAGCTCTTGCTACTCCCTTGACGTGCGCAGTACGTATAGATCTTGCGATACGGTGTGTCGATCGGGCTGGCGCTGCAGCGGCAGTGGTACGTAGTAAGTGTTGGTTGTTGGGTGGGTGGGTCGGCATCTCTCGCGCGCCATAAATTTCGCGACTTTTTACGGCTCTGCTGGTGTCGCCGTGGTAGAGGCGCAGCATTCAATTGATTGCTCAGAATCAGATGTGTTCGGCCGGGCGAAGCGCCGAAGCCGCCGAGGAAGAGTGTATTGTTGGGTTTTGCCTGGCTTCCTTCGGTTTTTGCGGCGTATCACTCCCATTTAATGCTCGTATCGTAGGTGAAACAAACACGCACGAGCCAGTTGTATCTCCATCCTCCCCGTGCTTCATTTTCCGTTCGGTTGATTTTGCTGTAACTCCACTTTGAGACGTACGATTGGTTCTACCCGGAAGCCCAAACTGGATGGAAGGACGAGTTAATAACTTAATGTTGGATTGGCATCCTCTGCCATGATATCGTCTAGATCCGAGCCGTCCGATCCGAAAAAACAATTCGGATCAAATACTACATTGATGCTACAGTATTCATGAATAGTGGTGATGATGATATAGTATCCATCTACAGTACTTGCTGCAGTGAAAATCGCGATCTCATCCTTTGCTTCTTGATCCGATAGCTCTTATAATACCAAGACATTGAGTAGCGATGACGGAGGATGCGCGTCCCTTAATATTGGGGTGGTCTCTCGGTGTTTGGGGTGGGAGGGGAGAGGCACATTTCATCTTGGCGTCAGACAGCCGCGTTACGTTCCCCCCGCTGCGTCGGAGCGCGCTCGCTCGGCTCGGCTCGGCTCCATCTTGGCACGCACGTTACTCTTCTTGGAGAGACATCGTATGCGCTGCCGTCGTTCTGGTGTTGGTAAGTTAGCGACGCCGCGCGCCGAGCAGTGGGAGGAGTGGGTGGCCGGAACAGGGAAGCGCGCGGCAGCAGGTTGGCGCACCATGTGCTCGACGTACGCTTCGCCGAGAAATTGTTTTCTCCTGAGACAGACATAGGGGTATGGCGTATGCAATGCAACTGTCATGTAACTGATACCCCGAGTTAACTCCCAGACGGTCCTATTCCCAGAGGGGAAACGCGTTGGTAGATACTCCGAGCTCTCTGACCATGTCTAAATCTTGGTCATGTTCTCTTTATCCAACTCAGCTTTTGACCGGTATATCGATCGGTGATCGCTTTAGCACCTGCTTTACAGGCAATAGGTCAAATGCATTAGCTGTACTAATCCCATTCAGGATATGAAAAGGGGAATGTACTGTTCTAGCCTTCCAGGAGTACAATTCTGCTCGCTTTTTTCATAGATGTTACTACTACATATGTTACTCTTCATGGCATAATGACTAGCTAGCTAGCTTGATGAGTTGGCATTGTCGCACTCACATTACTGTTGCTTGTCTGACAAGAGAAGGTCACCAAGCCTTAATACTGTACTGTATGAACTGAGATAATTCTGTACCGTCGTTTTGCCCTCTTAGGTCAACTTCTTTTTCCTTTTTGCTTTACAGTTCATGAAAAGATGTAGTATCTTATCCGTTGAATGATCCTAATACAGCGCATACAGAAAATGAGTAACTTGCAAGCCGGTTCTTGGGTACCTTCTGTCGCCTTCCAAAAAGGACAGGTCCCAAAGTAGCACCACTGTCACCTCTAAGTACATGCAAATTGGTAAAAAACATTAGCCAATCCGTCGACACTACAGCGTGTTATAGCTGGAGCGGATCTACTTCTGACGAGTACTGAAGTCTTTTCCCATGTGTGTTCGATTGCTCGAATCTTTGCATGTGCCAACTACTCATCCACCCATCCTAACTGATTAACTGACTGACTTTACCTAATCGTGGGCGTGGCAGGTACAAAGACGACTCGTCGGCGCGTGGCGTGGTCGGCACCGACTCGGCAACCGTCGTGCTGTCCAGCGGCGGCGCGGACAAGAAGGCGAAGCTCCATGACGTGGTGCTGGGGTGCACCACCTCGTACGACGGCCAGAGCTTCCAGGCCTCGGACGGCGTGCTCAGCCTCGGCAACAGCAACATCTCCTTCGCGTCCCGCGCCGCCGCGCGCTTCGGCGGTCGCTTCTCCTACTGCCTCGTCGACCACCTCGCCCCGCGCAACGCCACCAGCTACCTCACCTTCGGACCGGACCCAGACGCGGCCTCCAGCTCCGCCGCCGCGCCCACGTCGCAGACGCCGCTGCTGCTCGACGGCCGCATGGGCCCGTTCTACGCCGTGACGGTGGACTCCATCTCCATCGCTGGCGAGGCCCTCGACATCCCCAGAGAAGTGTGGGACGTCGGGAGGAAGGGAGGCGCGATCCTGGACTCCGGCACGAGCCTGACGATCCTCGCCACCCCTGCCTACAAGGCGGTGGTCGCGGCGCTGAGCAAGCGGCTCTCCGGGCTGCCGCGGGTGAGCATGGACCCGTTCGACTACTGCTACAACTGGACGGCCGACGCGCCGGCCATCCCGAAGTTGGCGGTGCAGTTCGCCGGGTCGGCGCGGCTGGAGCCGCCGGCGAAGAGCTACGTGATCGACGCCGCGCCCGGCGTGAAGTGCATCGGGCTTCAGGAGGGCGCGTGGCCCGGGGTGTCCGTCATCGGCAACATCCTGCAGCAGGAGCACCTCTGGGAGTTCGACATCATGAACCGGTGGCTCAGATTCAAGCAGACGACGTGCACCCAGTGATTTCGACGGTGCACGATTAGTTTTAGTCATAAGTCATAACGGATGGGGATGGTAATATTGCTGATTTTGTTAGGGTCTTGGTCAAGTGTTAATGCAATGGAATGGTTTCTGAAAGAAGAGAAGAGGTGTTAGTGCACTGAGAAGTATTATTCCTGCAAAAATGACAACTCTGCACAGATAGGATGCTCGGTAACTTATGATATTGTCGTAACTGGTACTGATATATTACAATTCGATTTTTATAACTCAGACCGAAGAATGATCAGGAAATTATGGGACAGGGGACTGATCACTTCTCTGAACAAAATGGCACCACCTTGCGAATTTGTTTTTGAAAAATATATCATCCAATACTTGCGATAAAATCACACGTTGAACTCCCAAAGTGCCACTGTGCCAATCATACATGCGTTTTTTTTTCTCAGTTTTCTTATTGATAGGAACAGGAACTTTATTACACTAGGGTGCAGCAAATCGCTGGACAAATAAAATCCAGTGCACATTCTGGAATTACATCCGCTCATAAGCATATCGAGGCATATACCCGGCTCAAAATGAATACGGTTTGCATATTGGCTCGGCAAAAATACGGTATGCATATTGTTGAGGTAAAGTTGCCCTGAAACTATTCAACATCACAAGGAGAAGAAAAAAACTGCAAAGAACTTCTGACTTGCTAATAGTCACTGGCTCACTGCTCCACCACCAACCACACACAACAATATTTTGGATAAGCACGGAACACTGCTTAAACGTTCACGTTATTCGCCGTTGACTATAGTACTACATAGCAACAGCACCAGTTCATGTTGTTACTGCTATACACAGTGGTCTTGTCACAGATTGGCATCTTACGCACCTGCTCGTGACAAGCATTGTGTAGAGACTGTTGCACAGTAGATTTCGACTAGGTTAACAGAGGCCAATGGATTGATTTAAAAATCTGGAACACACATCAAGAAAGTACTAGCATATGATCAAATTAGTATAAGAAACCAAGTACAGAATGTAGCCACATACTTTCAGAACCCTACAAATAGATAAAGAACACTGAAGATTGCGCCTTTAGCTAAATATGCAAACTAGAAACTTCATGAGTCTTGATTGGACTACAAAATCCAACGACTCCTTTCCAAACAGACCACAATCAAGCTTCAGTCTGCTCCCTCAGGCGACGGATTGTGCTTCTGACAGTGACTGCACTGGCAGTGCTGGAAAATGAAAAATAATAACATTAGCATACAAAAGAGAGCAAAATGGTACAGCTATTTGGAAATAAATGTGTAATCGGCATCAGCAGATAACCACATACTTCATGGTATAAGCACCACCAGCCTTAACCTTCCCACAGTCCTTGCATCCCCAGATCCCCACTGCTTTCCTCTTCACGGCAAACTGCGAATCAAGAATGGCATTATAACTGGTGAAGGTGCAGCAATAAATAAAAGAAAACAAATGCCCAACTTTGTATACAGTGAACAGAATCAGAAGCTGTTATGCACTATTTCCCTATCTAGAAGGCGAGAATGGAGTTCAAACAAGCAATAAGCAGTAAAGCACTAAGCTCAAATCAGGGGCAGACCTGCCATTCGGGCAAGGTTTGGCATCCGCCAGAGCTTCTTCCCGTTGCCGAAACCCCCTACCCCCGGTATTTTCTCCCTCCTAGACTCCCACCGGCGTCGGAGAAGATGTTGCTGCTTGGGCAAAGGGCAAAGGAGTAAGGAGTTGCTGCCTGGGCACGTGGGCCGGCCATTCTGCGGCAGCGGCGCAGTCTTCGCAGTGGCGGCCCACCAGCCCAAGTGCTGAAGTGCAACACTGCTTCCAGTTTCCCTCACCTCACGCCCACACCCCCACTGCCGAAACCCAAAATCCAGTTCCTAGATCCAATCGAGCGCGTGGCGCGGGCGCAGGCGGCGACCGGTGAGTGCGGGTTGGGGCGCTGGGCCTGGGCGGCGGACGGACAGACGGAGGCACGGCGCGCGGCGCCGGCGAGGCCGAGGCGCCGCAACGGAGCATCGAGCTGTTGACTGTCAAGGGGCGAGGGCTCGAGGCGCCGCCGCGCCGACCGCCGGACGACGCTGCTCCAGCATCCAGGCGCCGCGTCGACTCGCCAAGCGACGCTGCTCCACCTCCCAGTATCCCACTCTCTCCCACAGTCCCACTGCCTCAGGGCTCAAGGCGCCGCCGCGCCGGGTGACGCTGCTCCAGGCCTCCAGGGCCCAGGCGCCGTGCCGGCCACCGAGCGACGCTGCTCTGTGCCTCCGCCTCCCAGCCTCGAGCTCCGGCCCATCGAGCCGGTGAGCTGCGCTTAGCTTGAAGACCGTGCCTTTGTGTGTGTTTTTGAGGTGCTTACTAGTGTGTGATTTGGTGGGTAGGAAGGGAGGAGCAACGGGGACAGCTCGGTGTGGCCTATGGGCGGTGGCGAACCCCCGCCCTGACTTGCGCGTCCGCGACGGAGGCCGAGTACCTCAACAACTTCGTCGCCGACCCGTTCCTCTACATGCAGGTGAGGAGCTGCTTCTGGCTTTCTTGGTCCAGGGTGGGATTGTGTATTTGTGTTGGTGTTGTGTAGATGTAGGGATAGCTTGTAACTTTGCTGAGCTAGGACAGCAAATCTTTGAGCTAAATAGGTAAAATTCAGGTTGATCGGCTATATTGGTGACAATTGCAGTGGTTCTGAATTCAGCTCCTCTACAAGTGAAGCTTAGCAAGGAGAGGGCATGTAATCACCTCTCGTGGAGTAGCAAGTTCGTAGATAACTGAAATGCTACTGACTTAAGAACTTGTACATTGCATTGCATGACAACAGAAGCGAATTTTTGAAATAAAGTGGTTTCTACAAGCTTTAAAAACACAGTTTTAGGATAATTGGGAATGTAATTTTATGTTTTAGATCATATTTATGTTGGATTTCATACAAGACATCTAAACCATGATATTTTTTAGACTTTCCCCAAGTGGGAGAAGAGAGATATGTGCCTGCTTTCTATCAACCTAGACATGCAATCTTTATGATTATTTGTTAGGAGTTATCCATAGAGTACATTCTTGAGTCCGGAAGCAATTTTTAGTCCAATCCATGCGCCTGTTGCATTTTGCTCTACTTATCATAATATACTCTTTCTGAGCAATTTTCAGTCCAATACAAGCGCTTGTTGATACCATTTAGTGTCATATGCTCGTATTGGTGTGATTGCAATATAATTTGCATTGCATGTGTTATTTTGCTTTTGGGTAATACGCTTTGGTTCGCTCTTGCGACGCTGCCATACCTAAAAATTAATCTTAGGTCCGCTACTGGCTCAAATGTAGTCATAACAACAAGATACCATAGGCACGCCAAATGATAATACAAGAGATTGCAATAGCAGTGTTATTAGAATTCTTTTCATTCTGTCAATCAGCATATTCAACTAAGCCACTTGAGAGTTAAGATGTTATTCATGTTGCCCTCTAAACAGACATCACGCAAGGCAAAAACTAGTAAACAATATTGAAGCAGTCTACAGTAACATGAAACAAAAGAAAATCACCAAAACCTTTTCACTGCAGGAAGGAAAAAACAGATATCATTTATTGAATATTGCACTGCTTATTTGGAACAGCCAATGACAACAAGCAATATTTGATATTCATAAAATGGATGCACACTACAACTAGTATACGTGGATACTTAACCATTTTACCAACAGGACAAGTAATCATTAAAATGCTTGACAGATTACCTTGCCACAGAACTCGCAGAAGTACTTGGAGTGCTGGGAGACCTCCATCTTCTTGATCTGCTTACGCAAACTGGCACCATACCTGGTACCTATATACCATTCATATTACAAGGACACAGACTCACATGAGTTAGCATACATTCATGAGACTGTCAAGTAATGAACTGAGCAGCTTCAATGTCGTTACCATATTTGCCAACAATTCCAGCCTTCTTGGTGCGCTTCGTCTGCACAAATATCACAAATGCAAGAAATTGAAACACTCGCCAACAAGCATAGTAAAGCTACTATCAACAAAGACAGTGTAGTGCCCCTGCCCCTGAGGTCAACCTCGCCGCCCCTTCGTTTCTCCTCGCGGACCGGACCCCTCCTCCTTCCCTTCCCGCTGGCGTGCGTCGCGTTGCCGTCGTGTGCACGCCACCGCCGCTTCCCCGCCGCAACCTCCCGCACGCCCCGCCGCCATCATTCCCCCGCGCGCGCGCGCGCGCCCGAGCCGCGCCGCCGCCGGACCCCTTCTCCCGCAAGCTCCTCGCCGGCTTTAAAGCCCCGCGCCCCTCGTTCCCGCCATTTCCCTTCTTCCTCCCCAAGCAACAAGAAGAAACCGAGGAAGAAGAAGAACAAGAAGAAGAAGAAGAAGGACTCACTCCTCGACGCCTGCCGCTCGGTGAGTCCTCGCCGCCGCCGCCTTAGCCGCGCCCTCGAGCCGCCATGGCGCCGCCGTGGTCTACCGCCCGACCACCCCATCGCCGCCGCACCGCCACCTCTTTCTCCCGCGCGCCGCCTCTTCCTCTCGCCGCGCGCTTCTCTTTCCTTCCGCGCGCGCCGCCCCTCCTCTCTCTCGCCGAGCCGCCCGCCCGCCTCCTTTTCTTCCGCGGGTGGGCCGCCTCGTGCTTGTGGGCGCGCCCGCCGCGGCAGGTGTCTTGCGTTTCGCCGCGACGTGGCCGGCCGAAAGTGGTTGTGGGTCGTTTTTTTTTTTTTTTTTTCGATGATTTTCGTTTTCCTTTTTCTTTTTAATTTAAAAGTGAGACTTCAAAATTATATAACTTCCCATTTCAACTCCAAAATTATAAAATAAATTTCTAAAATTTCTAAAATCAAGATCTTGCTAATGGCATAGGTCTTGTTCAATTTGGAGTTCATTTGTGTACTCTTGTGTATTTAATTGCTCTCGTTGCTTGTCGTTTATTTTGCCGGTACTTCGCCCGCGTAGATTTCGGAGACGTCGGAGACCTCCACGTCGATCAAGGACAAGACTACCGGACTCTCTCCCTACAACCAAGCGAGTCAATACTTTGATCATATTGAGCCTACATTTTATGCAAATTATATTCTTTTAAAATAGCGAATTGCATGCTTTAATTCTTTAAACAAATGTATGTTAAAGCTTAAGGTAGTTAATTACCCATTTGTTGAATAATTAATTATTATGCCATCCTGACAACTTGAATCCCTTAACCATTGTCACCCTAGTAACTATATGGTAATACTAGCTATAGGTTGTACTTAAGCGACATGCTAGCCTTGCTTAAGTAGGGACATTAAACTGTCCCAATCATCATCCTTTCAAATATAAAATGATTTGGGCGACCATTACGGGTAAATGGTCGAGATGGTTGAATTGTTGTGTTTGCTTCTCAAAACCCTAAAATTGCTATTACCATATCTGGGTGGATGGAGAGGTGGATGGTATGACAATGGGTGCTAATGTAGCCCACGAAAATGTCATTTTGTGGATGGGATGTGGAATGAACCGCCCAGATAACTCCTAAGGACTTAATTTTGTCACGACCTCCCGTGTAAAACAAGTACGACCACAAGTCTGCGACAAACCGCGACTTGGCTTAGTAAATTTATCAAATCCTGAAAGTCATCTCACTGGTGGATAAATGGCACGCGCAAGCTTGCGGTACATCCAGCTTGACGGGGACACCGATACGAGGTGAAGTTGCCAACGTCGTGCGGTACATCCAGGCGCTGCGGTACAACATCCCTCGCGAATATATGGGCGTAACCCATATGGGTGAGATGATGGAAAGGACGAGGTAGTTGAAAAGTTATTGTGACAACCTCTCGACTACACGACTACGAATCGTGTAGGCAACGAGTTAATTGTCTCTTGTGGGTAAAGTGTACAATCTCTGCAGAGTTTATAAATCTGTTTAAGCAGTGCGTTTACTACGGTCAAAGCGGACATGGGAACTTAACTTGAGTTAGTTCTATTTAAAAATTCCTTTGTGGGTGGTATGAAAATTGTGGCGCTCTCCTAGCCCCGAGATTGGATTTTCCCGAGTTTTCGGACTCAACATGGTTAATAATTGGAGGTAGCTCCAATCAAAATAAACATCGTAGAGTTTAGAAGGAGGATTCTCTCACGATATCAAATATTGCACAATTACTCTCTTTAACAAAAATGAAATTTGTTAAAAATGCTAAGTGCTAGGAATTTGTACTTATGATATTTGAAAGCATTGCTTTCGCAAATAAAAGAACCGAGCCATCCTTGTAAGCCTTGCATGTATATCATTGCATTGTGTATTGGCTCGCGAGCACGGTAGTTGTGCTCATCCTCGCTCTCCCCCAAACCCTTCAGATGACGCTGATGGAGGAGACTATGCTTACTACGAGGATCCAGAAGTTGATGGGCAAGGAAACGATGAAGAGTAGTCTAGGATCTGTAGTCTAGGCCTCGACGCAGTCTAAGTTGACTCGTTGGTACTTGCGTACAACCGATATTATCCGGGTCCTTGGGTAATATCAGTCGTACACAGGTTGCCCCAGTCGCTTGCCTGTGAAGAGATGAGCTCTCACCCGTTTGCTTCCGCCACCGTATTCGTGTTCGTATTGTAATCAATTTGGCCCGATCGCCCTCGTTGTAAAACTCGACCGACGTGGTCTATGTCACTCTGTTGATTGTAATAATGATACTTTAGTTCACGCCATGTATGAATGATTCAAAGCAAGGTATCTGTGAGTGCTATCTACTGATCCAGGGAATAGCACGGTATTTTCACAGAGGATTCGGGTCAGAAAATCCGGGTCCGACAGACAGCACATCAAAAAAGCATGGATAGGATCACCGAACTAGCAATTGATTTTTGTGCGCCTCATCATATGTGAAATTGTGAATTTCAATATGCAGGTGATGGCAGGCAACAGATATCTATGACTATTTGCACATTTAATCTCGATGAATTATCAGCTTGTACATAATTGTAGCTCATGGGCATGTATCTCATAAATGTTCCTTAATACAGTGACAAGAACTAAATACTACCTAAAAACCCCATCCTACTGAAAATATTCAGCCGTCATACTAATAAATCAGGTGCCAGAGATGAAGGCGGTGGCAGATAACAGCCATCTAGTTGCACATCTAAGCTCAGATTTTCAGTGCTAAATAACTCTATCTAACGATAAAGTATCCCATGAAAGCTCCATGCTGCGGTGGGAGAGGAAAACACTAGTACTTTCTAATCAATCCGGTCGCAGGAATGGAAACTTTACCTGCAGCCAGATTGTAATGCTCTTACATCACACAATAATACAGTCCGATTTGATAATGACACAAATCGTATCAAGCACCACAAATGCAAGGGCAAAAAACATAACACCATTCTAGTTGTACCACTCCGAGAACGATTTCTCCACGACACAGACCAAAAACAAGGCAGATCTCATCTAATTGTAAAGGCTTATCGCTAAAGCGCCGAGTTTGTAAGATACTCGTACAACCCCCAAACCTAGATTGATCCCTACATCCGACAGGCTAGAAAGCTAAACTCTGCAGGCAGAAGAGCACGGATCAAAGAAGCCATCGATGAGGGGGAGGGGATACCGTACCATCTCGCCGGCGAGGATGAATCCTCTGCGTCAAGCGGCGGCGGCGGCGGCGGCGGCGGCGAGGGGTCTCAGAGTGTGAGGCGGCGTGCTGGAGTCTACGTATATGTGGGGCTAGTGTTTTGGACTGTGCTGTGAGTCCACGCAGAGTGGGCCACAAAGACATGGGCTTCGCTTAGGTTGGGTTTAGGCCCATGTGATATTCCCCAATGGAAAAGCTCAGCAAAATGGGATTTGGGCCGCATGAATAAATGGGCCGTAAATCTGTGTTCTTCTCTTTGACAGGAGAGTTCAAGAATACCTTCAAAAAAGAAAGAAAGGAAGAGAGAAAATCTCATGGAAGAAGAAGAGTGATCTCTAGCACTAGTCAACCCAAGTGCTTACTCGATGCAAATCGCAGTCATAGCCTCGTAGACCCCTCTCTGTCAATCTCAATCGCAGCCACTCTATGGCTCAACACACAAAGAGCACGCGCTCCTGACAAAATGTCAAATGGATCATATGTGGATATACAAGCATCATGCATGCATATGTCCCCATTAATTGGAAAGACCGGCACTACTGCGAAGCAGACTTATCGATCAAAGTCTGTCGTATTTGCTCGCTGCTAGTCTGCTGCTAGCTATATAGCCTGATATGTTATTATCTGCATATGTGTCGTGTGCACTTGGTTGATTTCCATTTGTAGCTAGCGAATGGGTAATGGCCAACCTTAGGAGATGTACTCACTCGCATGATCCATCATCTCTGTCACATCTCTGCAGCTATAGTTCACATCATGATCCGGATGAGAGCGCCAATCATGTGGACAGTCGATCGATATTATCCTCATGGTACATTTCTGTACAAAAAACAGCTTTCGACAGTGCCTCCAATGTGTGTATATACTCCACGTTCTACGTATATATTTGTTTGCTGCATGTGTATAAAGTGTCAACACTGACAGCGCAAAATTCAGAGAAGCAATCGAACTCAAACTCGTTTCTGTAGATGGTTCTGTCCCCTTGTGGGCCCTTTGCATCTCACTTAATGGGCCCCAAAGGCCTCTAACTTTACTGTTCCAGATAACACGAGCACTAAATTGGCAGACAAACGGAGAGGTTGATTGAATTGAATTGAATTATTTCGCCCCTTTGCGAAGTTGTGTAGATTACCATTTAATTAATCAGAACTACGCAAACTTCCATTCATGTTTGTTCGTAATTCGTCTCCGGAGGCAATGATGAACAACACTTGGTACTTATATCCAAGGGACGTGTCCGAATCGCCGATCAGAAGGTTGTTCAGCAGTATCACGAACGGGGATCGATAGTAGAATCTAAGATACTATCTCGTTCTACCAAAGAAACATTTTTGTAAACTATCTTATATTTTAGCACTTCTATATTTTAAAAACTATACTTTTAAAACTTTTGTTTACCAAAATATAGTGCACACAAATGACCATAGTCATAATTGGAGGGGGACAGAAAGATCATTGGACGCCATCTGGGCGACTATACTTACGTCTACCAACTATATTCACTTTTGCCACCAACCAGAATTGCACTGGCAGCTCGCAATTCACTAACAACAATTAGGCAGCGTTATTACACCCGGTTCTATCACAATAGGCGCTCTTGGAATATTAGACCTTGTTACACATTCTTTCAGAACTGCAACTACAACAAGGAGTTTTGGACCGACAAGTCATGATCTCGAACAAGGCTGACATTACTACTTTGGAAGTGTACAAGGTCCTCTCTTTCCACGGCATAAATTGGACAGCGTCAGGATATGCTTTGCACATATCAATACCACACAAGTACAGAATCTTCTTATGGCTTGCTTTCAGAGGACGACTAAACACCAAGGATAATATAACAACTAAACAATAGAGGACTGATCCTCACTGCGACATCTGCCCTGCTATATAAACAATTGATCACATCATTCTACGATGTAAAGCTGCAGATCATTTATGCTTGAAACTAGGACTAGCATCGGAAGCATCATCCTCCCATGACATTTTGGACTTTGTGGAAAAAGTATCATCAAAAGTAGCTAACTACAGAGACATATGGCCAATATGTTTTGCAGCATGTGCGCATTCACTATGGATTACAAGAAATAAGCGAATCTTCCAAAATGTTCAGGATGGAACGATCACACTAAAAAAATCGGATCCAAGAATACATTGGCTGCTGATCTTACAGGACTAAACCCAAACACCGGGCCTCCCTTCGTCAGTGGAGTCAACTTCTACTACAAGCTAACTAAGTATCAAAACTCATGTTGAGCAGCTCGGCTATCCTTTTCTTCATCATCTTCTTCTTCTTTTTCATTTTCTTTTCAGTTTTGTAACATTACCCTGACAACCATTTTAATACAATGGTCATAAGGTAAAAAATTCTCTACCTTTTCCGTCAAAAAAATGTAGTGCACAGGGAAAAAGATCATTTGTTATTTATGAAAAATATAATGAACACGAAGAAACAAAAAGTAAAAATTTATAATGAAAAGGACATGTAAATGATCATTTATAATAAATCACTAGAATCGAGTAAAATCATATGGAAACTTTGATCATGACTCTACAATTTTTTGTTAGAATCTTAATAATATTAAGATTCTATCAAATTAAGAATCTACAATATAATCAAATCGATCTAATCAATCTAGGTCGTAGAAACTCTCTCTCTCTCTCTATATATATATATATATATATATATATATATATATATATATATATATATCAGTGACGTGTCGGACCTGTAGAAGTGCTACATAAGGATACTCGACACATGCTATGTGTCCAAGGATACCTCAACCTATTACTTGCAAATCGTGAGCATTTGAGGATACTCGATACATGCTATGTGTTCATGGATATACACATGCTATCCATGAAGGTCTCTGTGGGGGTCATATCGACCGATCGCATCTCTAATCCTTTTTCTTGAGCCGTTTCAGTTTGAGCCTCCTACCCGCCATGACAAGTGTCGACCGACCGACCACCCTAGCTCAGCCAGCTCCTGATCACATGTACAAAACCACACACACTGACACACGATGTACAAAACTAGTGATGTCAACTGTCAGGTAGTAGCAGTAAGTGCGTCCCTTGGTTTCCGTCCATTCCGGCTCACCGTAAGGGTCGACGTACTAGCACGCACCCGGCCGGCCCTTCTCCTCGGCATGCAAGTCTCCGTCCTGTCCGCATCCCAACAGATGCAGATAAAGCTTCTGACGAAGCAAATGTGCAGTTTTGCACCATCGATCTTACCGTCTTCATGCTCCACCTCCGTTCCCTTTTCTAACACAGACAGACAGCCACGAACCACCAGTATATATACCTATCTACTCATGTTCAGAGTAGAATTTTGCCTTGGGTGTCCGTAGAGCAAAAAATAAATATACTCCTTCAATAAGTTACTGGCTACACGTACGGCTTTGGTTAATTTATGTAACGTTTTGCTTAACTATTTAATATATGCACAGTAGGATCATTTCCTGTTGTTTCTCCTAGAAAACCAGTATACTTATCTACATCACCACTACATGCAACGCATGCGACAACCGTATGTACGTACACTCATGTTCCTTACAAGCTGCTTACACTGCTGCCAATAAACCAAATCCATATCGGAAAAAAAAAAACAATGGTAATCTTCTTTATGAAAAATTTAGAAATCTTAAAACAAAGTAGTTAATATTAGGTATGGTTTGTTGATGAATTACCATCAATATTCGTGAGTTAAGCACTGGGAACACGCCTCTCGAGATTACGCAAGAAGAGACGGGTTTTTAGACATGTTCAAGCCTTCTCCGGGGAGAATAACAACCATACTCCTGTATTCTTGTATTGAATGATGTTATAAAGCACAACAAGCCACTGAAACTAAGACTAAGGATCAATAGCTTCTATCCGTGTGTTTGTCTTCGTTGGTCTCCCTTCTGTCTGCCGACACCACTCCTTATAAAGCGTTTGAAATGGTGACATTATTTGATGTGTGTCAAGAGGCGCACGCTGATGGTTGCTTGAATATACACGTTGATGACAGCTGTCGTCAATGAGACATCCTCTTGCATGTTCGCCATGTAGCTATTACTATTGACAGAGAGAGGTACGTGAAGTTATATCACAGACATATATGTACACGTGTTGTATTAACTATCACGCATAGTCGAGCGCAGTGTAGAGGATCCCTAGTCGATAAGATAAGATCCACATGTCTGTGAGACTTATCGACCATAGGTTGATCGTGATTTGACCTGATCGTAACAGACCTTCAGACCATATGATGGTCACAACCTGAACTGGTTGTAATCTTCCCAGGTCATTGCAAGCATTACTGACCAGGGGTATATTATAGGACTATATTTAGAATTTGTAGGGTGCTCGTGCGTTGCAACAGAACCCCAAAAGAGACTGGTACATATTAGCAGACGAGATCCTAAATTGCGTAATAAATATTAATTTTCTTTCACATACATATAAATATAAATATTAACTCTGCCTATTGCATCACCTACCACTACTATCCGAAAATTAAAATTTTGAGCTCATAGATTGTTTACCTTTGAAAGTTGAAGTTGATGCCGACTTCCCCCCTGATGTGTGCCTATTTCCAGCATTGTCGGCTGACAAGGAAAAGGGATGCGCATCGATGGTCACCTTCTTTCACACTGAACCCAAGCCACGACTCTAGAGGGGGTGAATAGGCGTTCTCATGGCCATTGGCCTCTGCACAAATAAGGCCTAAAACCCTCGCCAAGTCTATTGATAATAATCAATCAAGCACATTGTAGTGAGGTGGGAGGCCAAAGCACAACTTCAAAGAGCCACTACCATGGTCTAAGTCCAAAGAGTTAGCAACAAGCAATCTTAGACCATGCCAAGGAAAATACATGAATCCCAACAATTTGCAAAACATATTTGCAAACTTAGATCATGCTACAAGGAGCAGGTACATGGACTTCAACCGTTTGCAAAACACATTTGCAAAGTATAGTCACATGCTACAAGGATTATCCATGAGCCTCAACTATTTGCAAACACATTCGCAAATATAGGCAACATGTTAAGTTGAGCTAGAGCAAACACAATGAGCTATCAACACATGACTAACTCAAGCTACTAGACAAGACCCTCTTAATAGTACGGCAATCTATACTAGCAATCCGGTCTTCCAACCAAACACCAAGACCGATAAAAGACTAGGAACACATCCTTAGCCCTAGCTAGTCATACCTTTGCCTTGACCATCTTCTTGAAGCTTGATGACGCACATCTTTACTTCAAGTCCGGGTCATCGTCTTGATATGCATCAACCCATGATGCATCCTCACTCAACACATGATGAGTCTTCTCTTGACTTGATGATCAACTCATGATCATCTCTTCTTCGAGATCTTGATATGCATCAACACATGATGCATCATCTTCTTGAACCTTGACTTGATGACAATCAACTCATGATGTCATCCAAAGTCTTCATCACCCTGGAACATAACCTATTTATCCAACTCATGGAAAATGTTAGTCCCACAATGTCATTAACATTAATTAACAAGATATACCTGCATAAATGCTTTTGAACAAGCCATTACCGAAGGTGCGGTATTACCGCCAACTAGCATCGGTAATACCGCTCTCGGATGCGATGCGCGATTTCGAGGCTCGAGAAATACGAAAAATACCTTCTCGGAATTTACATACCGCCAACATATTTGCGGTCATACGCTACGCGGTAGTTCCGCCACATGAACTCGGTACTACCGCTCCACCTCGAGCAAACCAAGTCCAAAAGCAATGCTACGGAATTTTCATACCGCATGTAAATCGGTACATCGCGGTGCGTACTACCGCAGCATACAACGCCGGTACTACCGCATTTCGAAGCTTTTGAATGCAATGCATGACTCCTTTGTCTTGAGTCATGTCAATCTTTTATCACCTTTGCATTTCCTTTTCATGTCATTATTCAAACTCCGGGACTAAGCCTTGAAAACATCTTAGCACACACATTAGTCCCACAACACAATTGCAAATAATTGAATATAATTGGTATGAGTATATATAAACACGAAGTTATATATATACTCAAGAGTTATGTTTCAAAGTAGATCACAATGATCAATACTAATGAAACAACAAGGCCATGAGTATATATAAACTACACAAGTTATATATACTACAAGTATATCTGAACTACACAAGTTGTATATATCGAATATGAGTGTATACAAACTACACAAGTTGTATATACTCATATGAATATATTAACTCATAAGTTAAATATATTCAAGGATATATGAACATCCATGAACTACACAAGTTTCATATGTTCTCATATACTCATATGAATATACTAACTACACAAGTTAAATATATTCAAGGATATGTTTCAAAGTAAAGATCCTTAATATATGTGGAAAGAGAATATGGATCAATACTAATGAAACTTCAAAATATAGAATGGACTCCCTAAATGTGTGCATACACAAATGTATAATGGAAACATATGCACATATCCAAGTTAACCTTTTTGGTGGAGTTTAACCTATATTTTGGATCCGAGGAATGCAACAAGATATAATAAGAAGAAGTAGAATGCATACCTCTTGTATTTTTCATCTTTATATCCAAACGAGACTAAGCAATAGATAATCAATAGAATTGTTAGTCTTACAAATAGATTTGTCATTAATGAATACATACTGCTTGGATTTTTGCTTTTATATCCAAGTCGAGACTAAGCATGATATAACAAATAAAAGTATTAGTCTCACAAGTGCATTTGTCATTAATCACTTAATCACTTGCATGCGGGGAGGAGGATGGCGGGTCTAGATCTTTCAAGGTCAGGGGAGGAGGAGGCGGCGGCGGCGCTGTGTTAAGCAAGGAGGATGCGACGATGCTTGCTCGGCCAGCACGGAGCAGGAAGCGGCGGCGCGTAGGGGAGGATTAGGATGAAGATGACATCATACGGTAAACTCGAAACGGCAGCGCGGCAAGGGAAGGGCGTCTTTGTCTCTGTCTCTTCAACGTGCGCTGTTGGTGCCTCCCCTCCCTTCGGCGCCGCCGCTTTTCCTCCAAGGTACCACCTCCTCCTCTCATCCCTTCCCTCCTGGTGCATTCTCCCGTCCCTGACGCCGCCTCCCCTCCCCGCTACCTCCTCCTATAATCGGTGTTACCTCCCTGCGCCGCCTCCTACGCTATCGGATCCCCTCATCTTCGTGCACGCCGCCATTACAACCCGCGGACTGAGTGCCAGAGGGGTCAGGATCTTTGAGGCACGAAACTAATGCTGGACGGGCGCAGGTGGCGAGTAGCAACGCGAGACAGGAAGGAGTACTGGGATGGCGTCGAATTTCGGTGTGTACATGTGAAGAAGAAGTCGGGCGGCGACGGTTTGGGTGGTTGTGGATGAAGTGGAGGCATAGATATGTTCACGAGTCAGGGGGTCTTGTCCTTGTCAGGTTGGGTCCACATGTTGGTACACGTTGATGAGGAATTTGGAAGAGGTGGGAGAGGCCAATGCGCACATGGGAGAAAGAACATCGTGTTGTCCCTGCCGTGTTGTCGTTGGACCTTGCTTAATTACTACTACTACCTTTCGATTAACGTTGATTCGATTAACGATAAAACAGAGATTTAATTACCATATGGTTAATGATACGCACATAGCGTGCATATATTATCCCTGCCGTGTTGTCGTTGGACCTTGCTTAATTACTACTACTACCTTTCGCTCTTTCGAACTGATTTTTGTAAGTTTGTGTTTATGTATGCCGGGTGTGCTTCTAGCGTGGGGATTGCATCCTCTGACATTCCATTGAGAATGTCATAGTGAACAGTATTATAATATTCGGTAGATCTGAACTATCGGATCCTAGAAGAACAGTTCAGATCAAGAGCTACAGTGATACTACAGTTTCATGAGCAGTGCCACTGTTGCGATACTTGCTACGGTTTTTTGAGAACAGTGCACATCTCGATCTCAACCTCTCATTTTCGATCCGACAACCCGTGCGCAATATCATGACACCGTTAATCCGTGACATTGCCACGTAACGTTAGAGGATATGTTTCCTCTAGCGTGTTCCCTGTGCAGGCATGCATGCCACGGACGGCTCACGGCTATCCTGGCTGGATTCTTGCTACGGAGGTTTGGAGCTTTTCATGTCTGACTTGTAACGTATGCTTTTTCCCTGATTTGAGATGACATGTTACTTGTATGTCCTGTGGCATGGATACGATCGATTGACCATTAATTTTGCAAACACTGGTCGGTTAAAATGCTAGCTTTTGAAGAAAAAAAAAAGAAACCTGTCTTCCTTTAATTGTAAAAAAATGATTTTGCTAATGTTAATGTAAATTTTTTTGGTTGAATGATGATTTTTGGTGCGAGAAATATACACACGTTTTTGAAAAAGTACCTGCAAACTCTCGATTTACATCATGCCCCCATTCATTTGTGCGTAGCAAGTAGTAACACTTGTGTACGTAAGATGCTAAGATAACAATGTCACAGGCATGCGTGGCATATGTGAGAGAGAACGGTTTCTTGTGAAATAATTAGAAACGCTAGCTATACAACGAATTGGAATTATAGATGTCGTCGCTGCCACAAGATTCATCTGCCAGTTAGAACATATATCTGCAACGGATTGTAGAAGGATTCGTTCATGTTGTAGTAATGATAATGTCTAGCATTACAATGACAATTGCTTACGCACACGACGTATTGTGAATTCAAAACAAAAGGTATTTACTCTCTCTCTTTTTAAAAAAATAATATCAGTACTTATGTACGTAGCAATGTAGGTAAATGATTGAGCTGATGTTTTATTTTATTTTTCTATCTTTAGGTAAGCACCTCTCTGAGAGGACAGTGCAGTCCTGGATCAGATCTAGGGTTTAAACACATGCACACAACACAGCATGTGAAGGTTAGGCGAGCCGCCAATAATTTCTCTTGGTAATCCCACTCGGAAATAGCTAGATAGAAGACAATCCTGGACAGAAAACACAACTCGAGAAAGATGGATTTCAATTCCATTACGCACATTCAGTTCTTTCCACTTACAACCCCGACACATTCTCCACAATCCCAAGTTGAAAGTTTGAAACAAAACCATTTGTGCCGTAGAGTGGATCCGATCGACCATAAAAAAATATGAGATAACACTAAATGAGATTATGCTAAAAGTTGGTTCCACTGGCGAAGAGAAACACGGTGTTTGGGTTTTGACTTGTAAGCCCAAAGGCTAATGGAATCTTGAATCTGACGTTGAATCAAGATGGCGTTGTCTTCAATATTCTGAAACACTTGCTTATTTCTTGTAGTCCATAGTGCATGAGCTCAAGTTGCAAAATATATTGGCCAAACTTCAAGGAATTACCTGCTTCTGCAGATGTTCTCTCCACAAATTCCAATATGCCATGGGATGAGGTTGATGCTGTTGCTAGTCCCAGTTTTTTTTTTCCAGAGATTATTTGCAGCTTTACATCGTAAAATGATATGATCGATTGTTTCCAATGCAAGGCAAAGGTTGCAGTGAGGATCATCCATCCAATGTTTAGTTGTCATATTATCCTTGGTGTTCAGTCATCCTCTAAAACTAGCCATAAGAAGATTTTGTGTCTATGTGGTATTGACCTATGCCATGCATAATCTGTCACCGGCCATTTGAGGCCATGAACGATAGGAGTTTGTAGAATTATGAAGTGGTTAGGTCTGCCATGGTTGAGGCGATCACTCTTTGGTCCAAAATTCCCGGTTGCAATTGTTGTTCGGATAGGACATCTAGCAGAGTCTGAAATTCTAAAAGCGCTTGCTGTGATAGAACCAAATGTAGTGACACTACCCAAGTGTTGTCAATGAATTGCGAGAGGACCGTGCAGTTCGGGTTAGTAGCAAAGGTGAACAGAGTGGGTAAACGTCGGTGAAGTCGCATGTGGAGGTCCAATGATCTTTCCAGAACAAAGTAGTCCGTCCATTCCCGACTATAACCTTCGTCATTTGTGTTGTCACTTCGAAAACAAATGATAAAATTCTCCAAATCACTGTGTTCCCCTGACAAGATTATGTTGGTATGTGATTCCGAATATATTGTCATCTTAACCATTTGAAGCAAGGCTCGGTAGAGTTTTATAGTAGTTTCCTCCCAGATTTCATGAGCAAGATTTGGTTGAGAATTCTGAAATCGTGGATTCCCAAACCCCTTGCTCTTTAGGCAGCGTGACTGTTGTCCATGCGACTAGGCAAGGATCGATGTCCCCAGACCGAATCTGCTTACATGTATAAATTGCGGCGAAATTAATGTATATATGCACCTAGCTTCCAGAGATATACCCCATCAATCAATCAATCAATCAATTAATTCATCAAATAAGAGATACACTAGATACAAAAACCACTGATCGATTTGGTTCCTAGCTCGGGCAATGAATGAATTGATTCCATCTACTGATTACTCATACATGTTCTATCTCTAGCAATTATTTTTCTTCCATTTTCTGATTCAAATCTTCTTATATTTTCAACTTTTGCTATGCTAAAATATACAAATCTAGGGCTCAAAATTAAGCGGTAAGAGCGGTAACGGACGCCCACCTGTTACACGCACTGCCATCTAAAAATGCAAAGAAAACGCACACTGAAACAGCTGTGTAAAATAAAACCATCTATAAATTCTCCAGTACTCTACGCCATTAGTCTTTATCTCCTCCCCTCGCAAATCCCCCACTTAATTAAATATATGCCGCATAAGTACGACACCCATCGCCATCCCTTCCTCCTCGACGACGACACCGCAATGGCAATCACCACCTCCGCCGCCGCCGCGAGTTCGGCGGGCAACGGTGCCATGGCCTCGCCGCGGCGCCGTAGGATGCTGCTTCTGATGGCGAACTACGCGGCGCTGCTGGTCGGGTCGGTGGCGTCGAGTCTGCTCTCCAGGTTCTACTTCACGCACGGCGGCCGAAACCGGTGGGTGGTCACGCTGGTGCAGTCCGCGGGGTTCCCGCTGCTGATCGTGGCCGCCCTCGCCGCCGGCCGACCCGCCGCTATGCCGCGGCCGTTCATGTGGTTCTCGCGGCGGTTCCTCGCCGTTTGCCTGATCATCGGCGCGCTCATGGGCGCCAACAACCTGCTGTTCTCGTACAGCACGTCGCTCCTGCCGGTGTCGACCTCGTCGTTGCTTCTGTCCACGCAGCTCGCCTTCACGCTCGTCCTCGCCATCGTCATCGTCCGCCACCCGCTCACCTTCGTGAACCTCAATGCCGTCGTCCTCCTGACGCTCAGCTCGGTGCTCCTCGCCCTCCGCTCCGGGGATTCCGGCGAGAGCCCGGAGGGGCGCGGCCAGAAGACCTACCTGATCGGCTTCGTCGTCACGCTGGGCGCCGCCGGGCTCTTCTCCGTGTACCTTCCCGTCATGGAGCTGCTGTACCGCGAGGCGGTGTCCGGCGGGTTCATCATGGCCGTGGAGGTGCAGGCGTTGATGCAGGCCATGGCCTCGCTGGTGGCGGTGGTCGGGCTGGCGTCGTCGGGGGGCCTGGAGGACGACGTGGCGCGCTGGAAGGGCTCGACGGCCGTCTACTGGACCGTCGTGGCGACGCTGGTGCTGACGTGGCAGGCATGCTTCATGGGCACAGCCGGTGTGATCTACCTCACGTCGTCGCTCCACAGCGGCGTGTGCATGGCCGCCGTGCTCACCGCGAACGTGCTGGGCGGCGTCATCGTGTTCGGCGACCCATTCGGCGCCGAGAAGGCCATCGCCACCGTGCTCTGCGCCTGGGGCTTCTCCTCCTACCTCTACGGCGAGTACACCAAGAAGGAGGAGGAGCAAGAGGAGGACGGTGACGTCACCCTGTCCGCTTCTGACGCCGAGAGAGTGCACAAGAGGCTCACAGGTGGCGGCGCACCTGGAGGCGAAGTCGAAACCGTTTGAAATGAAACAAACGAGGTAGCGCCACAGGGGGTATGAACCATGTGAGAGAAGAAGAAGAAGCAAATGCAACGACGACAAAAAAACACGGTAGTGCCCCAGAAACAAAGTGGCAGAATGCATTAGGTGTAGTTGAGTCATGTTACATCAAACAATTAGGCAAAGTAACAAGGGACAAAGCTAGAATGGTGTGTAGAACTTGTGATGATTATGAGCTTTTGTTCGGTGGCTGATATAGCTTGTGAGGTTCAGGGTTTAGTATAGAGCATGGATGGGTGGGAAACAAACCATGTAACATTGTAAACCTGCTTTACTTTAACCGTGCTTATTACCATCAACAGCTGTTATTGAGGATATATCTATCTGTGCTTGGCTAGCTGCTTGCTTGAGATCGATCTGGCCTTTCTTCTTCCCGTACCTGCATTGCATCAATTGACAATAGTTTTCCTAGCTAGAGTAACTAGCCCTGCTTTGAAACTGTTTGATCATCCCTTCTTGTCGTCCGATGAGCCCTTATCCTCGTACTGTGTTTACATTCCGGGGTACCTTTCCCCCATATGGTCTGTGTTTATGGGTGTGGACCATCTCCTGTACTTTTAGACATCAACTTACCGCTAGATATTGCAACATATTATATTTGTTATATAACTCTATTGACTTTCAAAAATATAGTCGTATTTGTTATACAATTGTAATAGTTATAATATCTATACTTGATTAATTTGCACCGTTATAATTCGGCCTCACCAAAATAAGCAGCGTGGATCTTATCTTTTTTCTCTCGATTAATGAGAGAATTTGTAGGAATTTTGCGTTTTCTGATTTAAGGATTATTGTGATATTTTCTATACTTCCAAAGCGAAGGAGATACCTCGAATATCACCGGTTGTTTGTAGATATATATAGATAGTACACCTGCATATATATGGGGATTGGATGATGGTGCTCCTTGTTAAAGGACCAAACAACGAACATTATCGCGGATCATCGTCACGAAGTTGCTAAGGGGAAACAAATCAACGTATAAGGAGAAGATGATTTTCGTGCAGGGTTAGCTCAAGTTCTAATGCCCTAAAATCCCCCGGGGTCCTCTTCATGCCCAGCCCAATATATATGTTGATCCTAGTAGGCCGATATCCTCGAAGGGGTCGTCGGCAAGACCTTCACAACAACTGAACGAGCAAGGGTCCTATGCAAAGCTATTCGGTATGTCAAGGGTGGGACAGCTTCCCCTCGTATATACGAACGCTTCACGTACAAAAAAATATTCTACATGTATGGAATTTTTACGTATTCTCTATAAATACCCAATGACGAATAGATGCATTGAACTCTGCTTCATTGGTGGGGCCCACATGACAACTGATGGCGCACGATTATCACAAAACGCTTCCACCGGTGACAAAGCTAGTGGGGAGTAATCGTAGCTAGCCTTGGCTCCCTATATGCTTCAGGCAAACCCTCACTACTAAAAAAAGACTAATACTAAACGTTTGATCATATATGGTTGATCAAAATTGTCTGTATTAAACACAAGTATAGACGGTTTTGGTGTAGCGACCGTTTGTTTTACTTTCTGCGCTAAAAACAGTCTGTGTTGATCATAATATCACAGACGGTTCTGAACAAGAACTGTCTGTGATATTTGGTAACACAGACGGTTTTTGTTTGAAATCGTATGTGATTCGCAGCGCGAGATAGTGGAAATTTTTGGACGTGTGCGCAGGAGGTGAAATGTTTTGGCGATGTCCTTATATATTATAGCCACCTCTGCCTTGTCTTCCATCAGTCTCTCCCTCTCCCCCACGTCGAGCTCCGACTACCGCTGACTACCATCGTGTGCTCCTCCGCCTCTAGTCGTGACACAACGGTGATGCTGCCGCCACCTCTCCTTCGTTGCCGGTGATATCCCCCATCCGATCCACTTCCCTCTCTTCCTGGTTGATACCCCTCATGCTAGTAAGTGATCAATCGCTTGTCGCCTCCCTTGCCTTGTTGCTTTTGGTAGCTCTCAGTGGTGACTGTGGTTTTTCTTGTGAATGAATAGATCAAGATGAGATTACGGACATCGACAGCGAGCACCTCGGCATCCCTGACTTGGAGTACTAGGCCATCGTTCGCCTCTTCGTCTCATACTCGTTTTTGCGCACTGTCGGTAAAATAGCCATAACTTTTGCATACAAACTCGGATTACGACGTTCTTTGGCTCGTTTGAAAGCTAACGAAAATTTCAATTCAAAAATTCATAAATCCAAGTTAGATTCATTTGTGAGGCTCGAAAAGTTAAAAATCCAAAAAAAAGGTCGTTTAGGGCATCAAAACTGCCTCCGAAGTTTCAACACTCGTTTTCACCGCTCGTTCGCCGTCCAGTTTGAGTTTTCTTTTATTCCAAATTGTGTAATCAACCATATACAGATACTCGGGTCTAACTGTCCAGCAATTGATTGGTTTAGCTCAGAATTCAATTTTTTTTTGCAATAGAAAAAGCTATTACAGACGGTTCTGAATCGTCTATAATAGCTTTTTCACTGACAGTTCAAAAACCGTCTGTGATGACCTCATGTCATTACTGATCCATAAAGTCAGACGGTTTAGAAAACCGTCTGTGATGATGATTTTGAACCGTCTGTGATTACCCTATGCTCCAAGCAAACCCTTGTGTGCGGGAGTGTTTACTATACATACTTTTCTAAATAAATTACTAATTCACCCCCCCCCTTCCCCCATTTTCTAACCCGTCCTTGTTTCCTACTGAGGACCTATCTGGAAGATTGGAACGAAGGATTTTCATAGCAAATCCAAAGGAAATGCGCTATTTCCTCAGTACTATTATGAAATTCATGTATTTCAAGTAGGTCTGAGTTCTTTTGGTGTGCCCAGCGCTGCGTATGTTCGGCTCTATTTACATCAGAAGCAAAACACTGGTTCAGAACATGCATGCGCGCACGTATGTAAGAAATAAACACGGAAAGCCTGTCTCTACTCTATTGCTACGTGAGACATTTCAATCATATCTCAGCCTTAGGTAAATATGCAAGAACTTGCAGGTTACTTGTATATGATGGACTTAATGGATGTACATATACTCTTCTGACCTCTGCTATGTGAAGTATACATCATCTGAGTTTTGGGGGCATGTTTTGTGGTGTTTGATGTGAATTGATACTGAGTTCACTGCAAGATTGTTACTTCAGAGCCAGTTAGCTGTGCAACTTCCCCATTAGAATGTGGGCAGGGAAAGAGACGCAATAATATGGGTTGGTTGCAGACAGGGGCGCAGCTGACCCTCAAGCCGCATGGGCAATGCCCTGATGCCTAGGATAAAAGCCTGTGAAAAATCTCTTGAAAAATTATTCAAATACAAGTTCGATCCAATAAAACAGTGTTTTAGCTCCGCCCCTAGTTGCATAGGATTATCAAACCAAGAAAAGTCCAGGCTCCACACACATGTACATCAAGGTGGATCGTAGTGCCCGTGATATACTGTTGAACTTTTGGTGATCTCTCGAGCGGCCAATCATTTGTGAAGTCACTGAGGTTTGAGGCTGTCAGCTTCGCAAGAAAACAATGGAAAAGCTGGAGCCACATAAAAAGGGAAAGGCTCCATCGATGTGACGCCAACGCCTGATGGTTACCGCCGCACCGATGTGGTGACGATGATGAACAAGATGATGTTCTGGGGTTTATGCAGCAATGGGGATGCGAATTGGTGATCGCGACTCTTGTGCTGGCAGAAGTACGCGGTGACACGTCAGCATGAGCGGGGGCAAATCATGCCTTGGGGTTTTCTGCTGGCAAAAGGAAATTTGCCCATGTTTCTGTTCGGTTACTTTCTTGGATGGATGGAATCAGGGACTGCGACTGAAGTGCACAATACCGTACGCAGCACTAGTAGATGTTGTGGTGTCAAATACTATTGAAAAAGGAAAAGGTCCATGAAATGGAAAGATGAAGCCGCAAACAAATAAATAAAACTGAAAGCGCCTTGTAGAACGCAGACTCACCACAAACTAGCCGCGTGTGCAGTCAGAGTTGACATACCGGAGAGTCCCACTTGATGGCAAGGTGATCGATCTCTAGCGCCCCATCGCCAGCCTCATATACGTACGGCTCTGCCATCGCTAGATTTTTCACCGGCTCAGCAGATCCATGAATCACGTCGCGCCCATCGGCTCCCCACCTGCCGTTCTGCGCGAATAGCCGCCACGGACGCCCACAAAATATAGCGCGCGCGCGCACGCCGCCGACTTCTCGTTCCCGTGCTGCACGCACGCACGCACGCACGCTTAGGCCCAATATACCACCTGCCCCGCCTAGTTTCCACCGGCCCTCACGAGACGCGTGATAAGGTGCCACGCCAGCGTCTGCACCTGCCCCAGGCCCATCGTCTCGTCCGACCCTGATCGAGCTGCTGCTACGGCTGGCACCATCGAATGTTCGGGCCGTTCCTGCAACCGTCCAAAAGGCCACCTGCATCAGATGGGCCGAACTATTGTCGCAGGATTTGGCAGCACGGCCTCTCCATTCTGAGACGATGAAGCTGTACAGTTCAAAATGGGAAAAAATTGTTATGCCAATACGTGCAGATTCGGTTCCCATCTTTAACTGGATATAAAACTTCTGAACAAAAAAAAAGTGCGCAGAAGTTTTATATCCAGAAAATTTTAGCAACGCTCCATAAAAGTTGATAAAGATTAAACATTTTTGTTAGTGTATTTTTTTTGGAAAATCTATTAGTATATTAAAAAAACAAAATTGTTCAAAAGTTATCCTTGATTTGTTTTCTCTATTAGTTATCGCGTCAGATGGGGCCATTTGCCGCGCTTGTCACTTTGTCGGGACTGAGAATGACAGTGACGGGGGGCCTATCCTGTGCCTCCTCGTTTATACCTCTCTTTTTTTTAAAAAAAAAAAAGCATAACCCTGCTTATATAGAAAACTATAACCAGATTACAAAAGTTCAAACAAACAAAAGTAAAACTGAGATCATCGGTTAAAGATTTAGACTAAGATATCAAACAAAAGTCTAAAGTCGGACTAGTCAACACAGTCCAAACAAGCAGAGGCTAAACCCCAATTCCAGCAGAAACATACAACCAGTCTAATGCGCAAAAGAACTTCGTCCAAACATCAATCAGCTCCAGCACTTTCTCTACCTTCACTCAATCAGCTTCTTTTCTCCCCCTTTTATAGGGAATTTACACCTTTTTCTTTTGAATAAAGCGAACAAGAGCCGTGACGATATGCATTTTCTTTTCTCCCCTTTTGGAGAGCTAACATCTAGCATCTATCTATTCTCCTTTGTGAATACTAAATACAACCATCAATCTGCGATCAACGGTGCAGACGTACAAAGGTTGCTGCTTGTCTTGCGCCTTGCGAGATGGTCCTGACGCTGAATTAAATCGATCGACCGGTGCTCGTTCGGCGGGGCATAAAAAACCCGGCGCTCTGGGCCAGGGATCTGCCAGTACGCAGCCGGGGGCAAGTAATTGAAAGATGCTGCACCGGCCGGGACGGGACGACGTGATCGTGTGTCGAGGGGTTTGAATTGAAACGGGGGAGTTTGATGTTTTTTTGTACCCGGTTCTGGCAGGGAGACGTGACAGCTGACCAAGGACCAGATGCTGCGTGCTGCCCGTCATTTTCGCCGTCTCGCTTTGTCAGCACCTGCGGTGGAGCCACCAGATCGCATACACCGGCCGGGTGATGCTCCCAACTAGAAAACATCACGTATCCCCGCGACTCCATCTCCATCCACCACCGCAGGAGGCGCGAAGAACTGCATGGCGCTTCGTTCTTGGCCGGCTGGCCGCCGCCGCCGCGGCAGCGGCGATGGCCTGAACGCCTTGCCGCCAACTTCCGTTTTGGTGCCGGACGGATCGCGCGCCACTTTTCTGAAGGGTGAAACCGCTGAAGCTAGGGCCAGCGAGCGTCGGACGGTCGTCGCCTGGGCGGGTGGTCTTACTTATATATGGTTGGCAACGTACACCGGTACACGTAGAGTAGCGAAGGCAGCTTAGGGCCTTAGGCATGGGGAAAGTCCTCCTGACTCGGAGTAATCATAACCAAAGCGCGCACTCCAATCAGGCGTGATTAGCTTGCTTGTAGTGTAATTATGCAAAGTAGGCTTGTTCTGTTCGTGCATATGATTGAACCGGCAAATCAGTGGAGCAAACAGCAAAGGCAGCTTGGGCTGTTGGGCATGTCCTTTGCGTGTAAGCGCACTACCTGTACCCTAAAATAAGAAGATCATTATGTAAGATAAGAGGCGAAATACACAGGCAAAGTGAAGAAACAAACAAGAGGGTGGGGGTCTGCCCCCTGAAGCATCTGCGTCTCTGACTCGGCTCGTGGGTTCGTCCTGGCAGCCTACACACTGCAATTCCTTCCTAGCTCTCTGTCGTGCGGGGCTCAAATATGCGAATGTGCAGGGGAAGCAACCGGCCATCTCTGGGAAGAAATACTCGAGCCCAACACATCACTTCTGTCGAGTTGAGTGGTTGGTTTGGTTGGGGGTCAGCTTTCCATCTTGCTGTTCCGAACTCCGGCTGATGATTTTCGGATCCACGCTACCTGCTTCAGTGCTTGATCTCTAGCACGCGGCGCTCGTTGCCGGCGACCTCCGACGCTGGTTGGGTTGGGCTCCTCGGCTAGGACGCTGCGCCGGAGCCGGCGTCCCACTGTTCGGCGGGCAGTTGGTCACCTGCGGCCGTTTGGTGGCTCCTCGGATCCGGTTCGACGATTGGCCTCTTTTTTTCTGGTGAGATCTCTTTGACCCGGCTGTTCTTCGTTCCCGGTTCCCCTGTACTCACATATAAAAAAAGCGAGAGTTCCAATTCGTGTCAGATCCACGTATCTAGCAGTTCTGTACCTATTTCGCCGTATGCAGAGTCCAAATCCAGTTGGTTGCTCCCATCGCCCGCACTATCCTTTTGTTACCAGAGAAACCTTTTTTAGGGTGTGATCCATGACGGACGGACGCGACGGTCATATGTTTCCCGCATGTCTTCCATCTTATTTACAACACTGCGCGAGGGAAGATCGTGCAGCAAACCAAGCACGTACGGCCACGGGAAGGCTACGCCCTGTGATCGATCCACCGACACGCGGGCGCGGACGCTGGCCAGTAGTAGAGCGATCGCTAGCAACTCAGGGGGTTTTGCCCGTGGAGTCGTGGACGAGGCCGTGCGCTTCCTTGCCTCACGGCAGGCGCGGCTCACGAGTCGCATAGAGATCACGGAAGAATCCAAGGCCGCTCGGTGAGCACGGAGCCCCCACCATGTTAGTAGTACTACCCAACACTACGCTGTAGTACTGCGTCAATGGGCAAGGGCTTCTTCCTACTTTCGACTCGGAATTACTAGCAAAGGTTGGCAGCTTGTAGGTTTGGTGATTCCAGGATTCCCACTAGAACTGCCTTGTATGTATAATACTACCATGCCAACTATTGCATCCAGTGTCGACGTGCCTTGTGCCATCATCATCGTGGCTGCCAAATTCTCGAGTAGCAAGTGTCAGTTTTGCATAGATTAGAAGCTCAAACCAATGCTAGCTCATGCCTTGTCCCTACTCAACTAACACTTAACTGTTCCACGCTTTCCTGGTAGACCAGCAGACAGCAGTGCTCTCAGCAAAAAGAAAGATAGAAAGAACTACAACTATGATTTCCAAGTTGCCCCCGATAAATCCCAACCCCACTCAAGGTCAGGCCAAAGCAAGCCTTGTTTCGGCTCTGAAACACTGCAACTGCAGCAGGAGGGCTGCACGCGCCTGACTCAACGGCTCGAGGCCGGCCGATCAGATCCGCCGCCGCTGCCGTACGGATCTGCGAACAATTGCAGCAGTGCACCATGATCAACAAGAAAACATGCGATGAAAGGGGAAAAAAACTCGGAGAAGTAGAATGATACGCAAAACTGGGCGAAAAGCTAATAGTCTTCTTCTTTCTGATTCTTGAGACTGAAAGTCTGACAGTACTATGCACAACCCACCACCACCACGGCACCACGCATGGAAAATGGAGGGCACATAACCACCATGTAAACCACCGAATGCCACCGAAAAAGAGAATAAAATTAAAAAGAAGAAGCCGGCTACCCCTCGCCACCCAGATATACAAAATGGAATCGAAGGAATAACGCGGCACCCTATAATTAACCCAACAACGAAAGTTTCTTTTGAACACCCAACCAAGGTTCAGATGACATCTCCTCTGCTGCTGCTGCTTCTCTTCTTTTTCTACCGTTTTTCTCCTAGCCGGGACGCCAAATTCTTCTTCTTCTGCTGCTGCTGCCCATTCGGCGTTGCACTCGAGGTTTACGCGATCGATCAGTCGGAGTCGCTGTCCATCTCCATCCCTTTCAGGCCCCTGCGCTTCTGCTGCAACCGCAAAGATTCAAGAGAGGTTTCTCGTCAGGTCAGTGCACAACCAAACAGACGCTTGAAAGCTTTATTGGTGTGTGAAGTTAC
This sequence comes from Ampelocalamus luodianensis, assembly GCA_036346255.1. Taxonomy (NCBI): domain Eukaryota; kingdom Viridiplantae; phylum Streptophyta; class Magnoliopsida; order Poales; family Poaceae; genus Ampelocalamus; species Ampelocalamus luodianensis. Next base: position 3,048,252 of record CM070626.1, read on the forward strand.
ACATAACAAGAGAGAAACGACGACTTGGCCGAAAGTTATTAGACGAGTCAACTAATGATGGAGTCCGTGTTCATTACGTGTGCCTATCTACCCTTCCTTCTTACCGAAGAACAAGAATACTCCTAGACTACTACACCCTCCCGTCAAGACACGTCGTTTTTTGACACCGACACGGTCCCAAAAAACACTAATATTATGAAGTAATTTTTAGACAAACATACTTTTAGTGCATCATACAATCTAAACATTTAAAAAGATATAGATACGTCTCGAAAGTTTGACCGTGTATGTCCCCAAAACAACATGTTGCTGTGGTTAGAGGGACTACCGATACTAGTGCTCAGTCCAAGGTTAGCCCTCTAAAGAAGGTCCAGGTTAGCAGAACTGCAAAAGGGTGTCGTCTGTCTGTCTCTGTTCTGTTCCGTTCCCTTGGCATCATTACGGATGGCTAGGATTCGATGCTCTGTCCTCGGGGCCTTATCACGTGGTCCCACCACCACCCCACCACTGTCGCCGTATCCATGCCAGCGTGGGCGTGGGCGTGGGGCCGCACAAGTCAGCGACCCACCTCGCCCCTCGCGGGGGGGCCTGGATAGTGGGGCATTCCCCCTCCACATCCGCGTGCGCTTCACCAGAGACCAGACTGAAAGGATAACACGAGACTGACGTCGATGATAATAGCAGTAGACTAGTAGTCCGCAGGGGAGAAGAGAAGAGAAGAGAAGAGAAAGAAAAACCCAGTCATTTCTTTCCTTTCAACCCAGCCATTTCTTTCCTTCCTCCCCACCAACTTTCAGACCAAGTATACGCAATTTTAACTGGCTCTCTCTCTCTCTCTCTCACACGCGAGAAGACACAAATGGATCTAGTTAATCGACTGAAGAAAAAACAATTCGAACCGTAGAGGCCTGTGAGATGCATCATGTTTATACCTTCTTGGTACACTTCTTCTCGCGCACTTCGTACCTGCTTCTGGTCACATCCGAGAGCCACGTCCCCGGGCAGACGAACTGCGCACACGCACACGCACACGCACACAAAACAATTTCAGTTTTATCATGGCAAAAATAATACAAACGATTACTCGATGTGAGTGGACTAGTGTTGGTTAGGAGGAGTAAATACATTGACTCCCTTCTCGACGAGCTTGGGCCTCTTCTTGGGACGCTGCGGCAGCTTGGTGCCCTTCATGGCCAGGAAGTCCTCCTCCTTCTCCTTGCGCGACAGCGTCGTGTAGATCCGCGGCAGCTCGTGCCTCTGCCCCGCCGCCGCCTTCGACGACGACCCGGGGCCGTGGTGCTCGGCCCCGCCGCCCTGCTGATGCTTGGGTTCTTGGGTGCCAGTCACCGTCACCCCGGCCTCCGCCTTGCGCCCCTTGTCCGACGCCGGGCGCTGCTGCTTCTCCGCCCTCGACGCCCCCGCCGACTGCTGCCCGCCGGCACGCTCCTCCACGGATCTGATAATCATCATAGCATCAGAACACAACAACGAAAACAATTCGTCGACTGCTGATCGATACGGCACGGTGGTTGGGGAAAAAGGGAGGGTGGGGTTAGCAGCAGCAACAACGACTGAAGTAGTATCTATCTGGCCCAGTACAACACAACACGGCGATATGGTGGAAACGATGGATGGATGGATGGATGGATGCAGCACCGGCAAAGCTACTGCCGATGCCCACACAACAAAGACAGGGGCGGACGGTGGCGGCGTCGGTGGATGTATGTGCCCTATATTTGTACCTACTATATGTTAGTGCTACTACTACGCCTTCGCCTGCCTGCTCTTGTTGTCACCACCGTTCATCGTTCACAAAGAGCCCAGCACACATACACGATACGCACCCCTAATGAACCCAGGGAAACCATTAATGGACATGGACTAGAGACTAGACACGGAAAGAAATGGGGGACACGCCAGTGGCGATGAATGGATGTATGGATGGCGCTATTGCTGACACCTGCCTACAGATTAGTCAAGACTCCAGAGGAGGGGAAAGTGCCGCCGCCTCGTCATTGCTCGATGATCCTCACACGGATCCATACGTTGCCTAAAAAGATCTAGAAAATCACAAAGGGGGGGGGGGGGGGGGGGAAAGTAAAGGACAACTTTAAAAGGAGTAATTGAGTGATTAGTGATCTGATCAAATCAGTACTAGTACTATTAGCATTGGAAACAAAACCTACTTTATTAATTATTTTTTAAAAAAAAAGAAATAAGGCCCCGTTTGGATAGGAGGAATTTTTGAGGAAAATCGTAGGAACTTGAAAACATAGGAAAGGAAGATACAGTGAGCGTTTGGAACAAAGGATTGTACCATCCAAATTCCTTAGGAAAGTATCTCCAACATGTGCTTTCACAGGAGAACAAAAAAGAGCTCAAATCCAATGGGGAAGTTTCCCACGATCTCTCTCGCACGAAAACAATGCATACCAGGTGACTGGAAGCGACCTCACCGCCGGCCTGCTTCTGCTGCCTTGCCGTCGCCTTGCCCACGGACCACGCCGCCGTAGCCCCTGGCCGCGGACCTCCCCGCCGAGCCCGCCGCTCTCGCCCCAGACGACATTGCCTCCCTGTCGGCTCGCCGCCGCCGTTGCCTCCCTGCCCGTGGACCTCCCCACCGAGCTGCCTCTGTGTTCGCCGCGTGGAGAGATCGAGGGAAGATGAGAGCGACAGGGAGGGGATGGATTAGATAGACGGGACCCAATTTCGTTTATACTGATCGGTGGACCCAGTTCAGATGGCAAAGGTAATTTTTTTGGTAGTAATGTTTTTATACTATTTCGGTTCCTCCGTTTTCATGTGTTCCAAACGCCTCTTTCTATATTTTTCCTTAGTTTTTCAATCCTTCGTTTTACCACTACGTTCCTGTACAATTGTGGAGAGAGTTTTCCATTAGTTTTTCAATCCTCTGTTTTATTCCTATATATTTGTGGAAAGAAAAGATGAGAGGGTATCTTATCATCTAAACGCCCCTTCGATTTGTAAAAGATGGAAGCGGCGTGGAGCGACCCGAACCCACAACACGAACAAAGACCGAACCAAAAACCGACTCGAGGAGTACGACGCGAGCCCGAGAATACGGCCCGGTCCGAGGGGCAAAAGTGGAAGGGAGAAAAAACGCGAGGACAAGAAAAGAAGACACCTCGACGGGGCGTGCCCATGGCGGCGGCGGAAGAGCCAGGCCATCCACCTAAGGATGAGTGAGCCGGCGATGCGTACCTGTGGTGGGGAGGACGTTGCGGCCGTGGTGCGCGTCTCCGGCGCCGCCTCCGCGCGCCGGGAGGGACGAGCTGACGCGTAGGTTGGACCCGCGAGGGTACGTCCCGCTCCGCGACGGCATCAGCTTCTCCGCCGGCGCTGACGACCGGCGCTGGATCTTGACCGCAGCCTGCCGGCGCTGCGGGGACGGCGTGCTCGCCGACGCGGACGCCGCCGAGGCGTCGCGGCGACCGCGAGAGCGCTTGTTGTGGCCCCACTGGAGCAGCACGGCGACGTCATGGCCGGCGCTGCCGCTAGCGCCGCCTCCGGTGGAGCTCGGGGAGGTGGGGTCGGGGAAGTCGGAAGGGTGGTTGTGGCCGTGGTCGCGCGTTGGGCTACGGGTCGCGACGGCGGCAGCGGATGAGGACGCCGGGGCCGGTGGCGGCGGCTGCGGAGCGCGAGCGCGCGGCTTGGGCTCCAGCGAAGTGGCGGCCAGGTAGGACGCGAGGCGCGAGCTGTCGGTGGCGACGGCCGGGGCGTCGTCGTCCTTGCTCGATCTGGGCGCCGGCGGCGGCGGCTTCCGGCTCCCGCCGCTGCCGCCGCCATTGGCGAGGGGGAGGCAATCCGGGCTGATTCTCTGGCACCTGCAGAAAAAATCAAACAATCGAGAAACCACATGAGCGATTGGATCGGACAAGAACCCGAACGTTTGGAATGGAGGATGAAACGAATAGCAAAAACTTTTCTTTTTGAGAGAATTCGAAACCAAAATCAGCAGAAAAACACCATATTTGCAAACTGCAAAATTGAAGGCCGAACCAACCAGTCAGATCTCTATTTAAGAGAAATGAGCACAACACACACACAGAGAGAAAACACAGAACAGCAGCAAAGATATGAAACAATCGGGTGAGGAATGAATCTTCAGCCAGGAGCTTTCATCACCGCAAGCACGGAGCCAAGGAAAAACCAAGGATAGAACGAAATCGATAGGTTACTCATAAACCAGTCAAAATAGCCACGAAATGGGGGGAACGCAAGGAATTTGATATAATCAAACCGAACCGCACGGATCGGCAGAATCCAGCAGGAAGACTGGAGGCAAATCTGCACAACACAGATCGAACGATAGCTTTGACGAACCAGGAGAGGAAGACGGCACGTGAGCAGAGAACAACGGCGAGCAAGTGAAAGGAAGGGATTATACCTGCTCAAATCGGCCGGCAGAGCCGAAACAGCACAGACACACACACCGAAAGCGGAAACGAGACACCAAAAATCGCACCTTGATCTCAGGAACAAACAAACGCAGCACGACAACACCAAGAGCACAGCACAAATTGCAGTAGCGGCAACAAAGAGCCCAAGGGAAGGGATTGGGGAATCAAGGCGTACCTCATCATGTCCAATGCCGAGGGGGGTTTCGACGGGCTCGACGACGCGACGTCCCGAGCAACCGCGACGGCCTCCACGGAGCCCCGCATCAAATCAGCCTTCCTCTCTACTCGTCTTCCCTTCCGTTGCTCCAACCACACAGGCACAATCCCTTCCACCTCTGCGTCCCACTCTACAGATCAAACATCTGGAACGACGAAACCGAGGAGAAATTGCACGGAAAAAAGGGTTCTTGGGAAATCTGACAGCAAGAACAGAGAGAAGAGGAGAGAGCAGCGATGGTGACGGAGAGCAGAGCCTGAACTCCCAACTTCCAAGGCTTTATCGTTTCCAGTGGCTAGGGCACACTTGTGATTAACAAAAAACCGTGGTGGACGTATGCGTAATCCTGCCCAGTGGCAGGGAGGCGCACCCTCTGCTATCACGGAAGCAAATTCTGGGTAGCGTCTCACGATGAGGTGTCTCCCTCCTATCGTTCGATCAGTTTCTTCTCTCACTCTCTCTTCTGATGAACGGTAGATACATGAGGTTTCTTCTGAGATCCTCCTCCGTAGAATTTATTTTCTGCTATCACTATGCAACATCGCGGGTAAATAGTTTTTTTTTGTTTTTTCATTAGAGGGGTGCTTATCTCCTCCGATTTCAATTAATGAAACCAGCAACAGTATCTTTTACGATGTATAGCTACAGTATTGCTCTACAGTGCTCAGCTACAGTATTTTCTTCCCACATAGTCACCCATCCTATTTTTCTCTCCAGTCAGCACGCTCAACGTCCAAAGCTTTAGCTATGCAAGGCCAGTACGCTCATCGTGCAATCTTAAGTAGCATTCGTTGGATCAGAAAGCAACGACTGACATCGTGATTTTTACTGTTCATAGATGACCGTAGCATGCTGTTTACGGATGCTGTAGCGGAACACCGCAGCATAGATACTGTTTATAGATACTGTAGTACTACTGTAGCAATTATTACAAACTATTTTTTTTTTCCAATCGAACGGCTCATATGCGTGAAATATTATGATATTGTTCATCCGCCGCGTTCCAAATGGAATGGATGCCGATCCCAGTAGCATTCTGTGTGATTAACACGTAATGCTGTGGGCTAATGCATAAACCGGTCCGTGGCATACTGGCATAGCCTGTGATTAGCTCGGAATTCCGTGGGGATTTGGATAAGCACGCATCACGTTCCCCGTGCACTGCTCAACTCTGGAAGCCAGTGGAGAAATCCCTAGCGCCACCCAGCACCCAGGCACCCACATCTACACATAACTGACCGGTGGGCCATGGTTGGCAAGGTGCCGCCACCTCAGCGCTGTGGAGGAGCAAAAAAAGTGCAGTTTATGTTTGGCTGACGGCTGTGATCTGATCTGATCATCGTCCGGGACGTGGACGGAGGAGATTACTTACGCCTCCTAACTTTAGTAACAACTAGTCGGGCACTGCCCCTCTCTGAGTCACCAAACACGACATGTGGTCAGTCACTGCCGTGTGGGGTCGGCAGGTACGTGGCCCATAAAGCAGCCTGATACATCTCGGCCTCGAGGAGGAGAAGAGTGGCCACGGGATTTCGAACGGACGGCTGGATTCGATGGCGTGGACCGCGGATGCGCTATCTATCCGGTAGCACGTCACGCCTTCACGGGTCATGTAACTAAGAGGAAGATGTATCGTTTCGTGGAATACTTCTTTGCTCGCTGAGTCATACAATTATCAGTTTTGATATGCCTAATTCAAAATTTCTTCTGGTATGTTATACTTCTTAATATGCCGAGTCCTACAATTATCGGTTTTGATATGTCCGACAAGTATGCTCTAGATAAGCAAGCAACCAAATAAGGAGAAACGTTGTACGCTACGATGACATTACATTGCCATCCTTGCCAACAAGGAATAGCTTTGGAAGGTTCCAAAAGCAAAAGTGTACCAACAAAACTGATAATGGTATGACTCACCAAAAAGAGAAGTAATCGGTAATAGAAATATTCCTCTTATATATACTAGACCCATAGTGTCCTAAAGATATCACATTTTCAATGTTGGCAGTACTAATGTTGGTATACACTTGTGACAAGTTTTGCTCTAGGATATTTGCATTAAAAGTATCATTTCTACTAAGGATAGTAATATAATGTCACAGTAGTGAATGACTTTTCGTAGTTAGTTTTCCCAGAATATACATGTTTGAGCATTAGATGTCACATGCTAGTTTCACTGCTAGTTTGGCAACATATCAAATTTTGGCTATATTACCTTTTAGACAAAAGGAAACTACCTTTCATTTTTCTAAAAGTGATAATGTACATTTGAGTATCTTGTCTGCTTTGGAGAAAAGTTTTTTTTTTAATCATACGTGCAAGCTTAGCTTGAAATGTTCCAAAAGGATGGTCTTTTCTGTTAGCAAAGTGGTAACATAGTATGGTAGAGGACTAGATGTGAGGGCTTTGTGGCCCAGTGAAGAATAAGATAGAACAACATGGCAGTATATCCGTTAGATCCTCCCAATGTCCATCAGTACCTCTTCTTCGTTTTCAGTGGCATATACGAAAGTTCTTAAAAAGAAAAGTAGCTTTAACCAGTTTCACCAAATGGACATGAAGCCCTCACTTTTGCACAACAAAATGTTTACCACTTCGCTAACAGAAATATGTTTTTTTGAGACATATCAAATAGATAAGTTTGCATGGTATCACACAAAAAAAGTTTCTGACAATGTAGACAATACACTCACATGTCCATTATTACTTTGTTTCATTCGGTAAGAGTCTTTCATATTGGCAAACTATTAAACATGGCTTAAATGGTGACTTAGTGGACCATCAAGAATTACATAAAAGAATAAACAATCTCTTTATTAGATTCACCATTTTCTTCATTACGTTTGGTGAAATTGGTTACTATTGGTAATCTTGACACCAACAAACGCAAGTTTTCTTAAAGGCACTAAACTAGTAAATAACACATCATAAAAAATTGTACAGCAAAGCATCCAACAATTAACTTACTTGAGAGAGGTAAACAAAAAATAATTAAGTTGGTTGTCTCTTTACTAACCTTTTAAATTCTAGTTAGGATGGCAAACAATTCAGACATATCAAATATAACAACTACAAATATATGAATATGTGAGACAACTAAACATGATACCTAATAGTTTATATTTTTTGTTAGGTCATTATAGAGATGTATTTCAATGTAAATCAAAGACATCAAAAATGAAAACATTAAAAAAAATGGTGAGAGTGAGATAGGTACCTCCATACCTATTTTGAATGTCGTTCTCCTTCTTTTTGATGTGAGCCAGAGTGAGATAGGTACCTCCATACCTATTTTGAATGTCGTTCTCCTTCCTTTTGATGTGAGTCACATTGTTTCTTCTTCTCCGACATGTATGATGGTCGAAGATGCAACGAGTTCTCCTTCTTTTTGATGTGAGCCACATCGTTTCTTCTTCTCCTGATGGTTGAAGATGCAATGAGGTCAACTTTTTCCCATTATCTCTTTCTAACACTCTCTCTCTCTCTCTCTCTCTCTCTCTCTCTCTCTCTCTCTCTCTCTCTCTCATATGGCCAAATATAGTTCAATTTCCCTTGAAAATTCATAGAAAGTAAGTGAAATGTATGTGATAGATTAAAAAGAGGGGCATCTAGAACAAAAGAAGGGCAAACTAGAACCAATATTGAAACTATGAAAAGAGTATGCGATGTTTTTTGTAGATGAAGAAGACGGGTTGTGGAAACAAGAATTATATGCTAGTAATAGATCTTGAAATTGTAGAATAATTTTTTATGGATCATAAAGAGAAATCTTACTGAAAGAAGGAAAACATATTGGGGGTCGATCTATAGATCTCGAAAGAAGCACGCGATAGAATCATGATGTATCATGAAGAGGAATTTTGAGAAAACAAAGAAGAACATATTGAGGGTAGATCTTAAGGTCTCGGAAGAAGTATGTGATGGGGTTTGATGGATCAAGAAGAATGGTTTTAAGAAAAGAACTAGAACAAGTTGGGAATGATCTTGAGGACTTTAGATCTCGGAAGATGCACACGATAGAATCGTGATGTACCATGAAGAGGAATTTAGAGAAAACAAAGAAGAACGGATTGGAGATAGATCTTGAGATCTTGAAAGTAGCATGTGTGATGGGGTTTGATAGATCAAGAAGAGTGAATTTGAGAAAACAAGTAAAATTAACTTGCGGCGGGTCAGGAGATTTCCAAATAATTATACTATGGAGTAGCAATACATCAATAAGAAGGATTTTGATAAAAAAAAGAAGAACAAATTGGAGATGGATCTTGAGTTCGGAAAAACAACCAAGTGATTTTTTTGTGATGGATCTTTGAGAAAAAGGAAAAAGCAGGGCTCGAAGTATAGATCTCACCGGAAGCGATGCTTTGAGACAGATCATGAGGAGGGTTCGAGAAAAGGATGATATTTTGACTATAAACATGAGGCGACACGTATTTAAATCACCCACCTACCTTACTTTGTGTGAGGAAAAAAGGAGTCTATTTTTGACAAATTCTTTTTAACACTCACTCGCTGACATGTGGGCTCTTACACATGCATTGGCCCATTTATCAGTGATTGCGCAAAAACGAAGGAGGGATGTATAATGTGAGTACCAAATATAGAGAAAATAGCTGGCATCAAAGCTTAACAAAGCATGTAATTCATGACGCCGATCCTCTAGGGGCACACATTCTGTCAACATCATTGTCCTCTCGTAACCCACCGACGCACCCTACCCCACCCTATGCCCTCTAGCATTTTGAGTTACCATCGAAGTTACGTAATAGGGCTTCGCTTCGGTGGCACGATGAAAATGGTATTACTAATGTATGTAGAGTTCATCGGTTTTCATGTAGCCTAAGATTGTGTACTCTCAAAACCCCATAAACGCATCTCTTTCCCTTTTCAAATTGATTTAACTCCCTCATCAATCCATTGCCTAAAGAGTAACAATTTCAAACCATGTTGTGTGCTTCATGTAGCTTAGGTTAGGGTCATTTTGGAATAGAAATTGTTTTTTGGAGAGATAAATGTAAGCAAGGTGCCTCTTATTTTATTAAGTATGTCGCAAATTTGATTTGGATTAGAAAGGTGGAGTACAATGATTCCTAGACTTATATTTCTTCTTTCCATCTTTTTCGCCTGTACATAAACTAACGAAGGGTACATAAGTCAGCCCAAGATATATGTGTGTAGCCTTATAGCCAACCAATGCAACAAAAGTAATTCCAATCTCACCCAATGCAAGGCGAAAGCAATTACAGACACACAAAAGGGTTAGAGGACAGCAAGCATCTAAGGGTCCAAATGGTTTGAGAGGATTGTATTTTAGAGGCACTCCCCTATACTACTCTTTTGAGGTTATGCTTATTAATTTTATTTGCTCCCAACTTTGACAACTCCATTGTCTTTTTGTGTAATTGTTTCATTGCAATTATTCAAAGCTCTTTACGAGATTTATTCTGCTTTGTTCTTAATATCATAAACGTTTGGGTTGCATCTCTTAACATTAGCTCTGACTTAGGGTTGTAACTTCCACTGCGATCAAGGCTACGATACATATAGCAATCAGTATGTCTGGTATCTATTACTCCCTCCGTTCTTTTTCACTTGACACAGTTAAAGTTTGACCGCCAATAAATTTAAAACTATCTAGATTGACTATATAAAAATTATATCATTAGAATTGTCGTTGAAAATACTTTCATAATATTATAATTTTATTAGTACATCTTAATGTAAAAGTTATAAAAAATTGTGGTCAAAATCACATCTCGAAGACCGTGAAAAGTCAACTGTGTCAAATAAAAAAGAACGGAGGGAGTATATAATAAAAGCTTATGACTGGTAATTTACGGTTGATAAAAAAGGGAAATATGTACGCTAGAAATTTTCACAAAAATATGATCCTTAATTTAGTGGACTCTAATTTTAATGGCATTGATTTAATAGTGAGCTTAGAGGTATACGAAATTGAATTCATTATTACAAAAAAAGATAAATATATAGCCTTTAATTTGGTAGGCAGGCTTACATTTGATAGCTGGCTTTGAGATATATTAATTTGCACCAAAAAAGTGAAAAGAAGCACTACCTTTAGTACAAAGGTGGATAGTGTGCAAATTTGCTATATGGGACACCTTTCAATCGTCTCTTTAAAGGCCAAACGTTCTTACATTTAAAATCAGACTCACTCTAAGTGCCAAACCGTGGGTACCCCCTAGCACCCCCTACCATTCACGAAGCGCCATGGCTGCAAGAGGAAGAAGTGGAACCGCAACCGAGGAAGAAGAAGGTTGTTGAGGCTGGACGCTGGAGAGCGATTACCTCGCGTGGGCCACTAGGCCGCGCCAATTCCCCACCAGCCAAGCCCACCAAGGCACCAAGCCCACATATCAATAGGTCTCGGCTCTCTCCCAATCCCCATCCAGGCAACCACAAACACTCCCAAATCAGTGAAACGCACGCAACCCTAGCGCGACGCGGTGGCGGCGGCGGCGTGGGCGGAAAAGCGCAAGCGCGCCGCGGCGGTGTCGCGGAGTGAGGCATCGGCGCGGCGCGAGCGGCGTGACGGGTGTGCTGGTCGTGGGCGACTCGCATAGGCGGCGAGCCTGCAACATACAGCCTACAGGGCACGGCGCGCGAGCGACGGGCGGCGACATCAAGTGTGACGGTTCCTTCAATGCCAACACAATCTGCCACATCACCAGGTTGTACTAATGCTAGGCCTGTTCATGGACTACTCGGTCCGAATTTTGTGGACTCGAGGTCTAGATTTTTAGCCCGAAGCCAGAAAAAACATGATGAAGGCATTAAAAATAATATAAAAACTGTTTTTGTTTTCTAAAAATGAATTCAATATTATTTTTTCAAAAATAAATTAAAATAAATAGTATTTTAATGGAAAACATATTTTTCGGACCAAACCAAACTTAGGCCTGTCCAATCAGGCCGGTTTTTCCTGACCCGAGGTTTGAGCAAGTCTAACGTACGCCCAGCTTTGTCTCGGGTGCACACCAGGTGCTCGATGCGACGCCTCAAAGAGGGGCCATGAGCACGCGATCCCAATTCCCTAAGAATTAGGCATGCACGCATGAAAATGAAATACTTAGCTTAATTCCTATTGATTTGTCTCTAAAAACTCCAGAGGTCACTCATTTAGTTCAGCTAAGCATGATATTTAGGACTCATGGAGCTCCCTGACATGTTATATCCGTTCATGTAGGAAAGTATGTGCATTGAATGTTGTTGTTGGCCAGATACCAGAGGAGTTGCAGCATCTCACATATTTGAATAACTTGTATGGGCTGTGACTGAACTTTTTTTAATTAATTAACATATTTTTTAATTTATTTTTATTATTAACCTCTCTTAACTTTATTTCGAATTCTGACTCTTTTGGTCACACCACTACTCGTGGCGTGACAAAAACAACATTATCACGTCAGCACCATAGCGTGACTAAATCCTGTCACTCCACAACCAATGACGTAACAGTGCTATTTGGTCTCGCCACCACCAGTGGCGTGACAAGAAGTATTATTTAGCTAGACTTACACTATGGTGTGTTAATGTTGTGTTGCCACACTACAGGTGATTTTGTTGCCAAAAGGTCAAATTTGAAAATAAAGTTGATAATGTGTTAGTAATAAAAATAAATTAAAAAAGGTTAATTAATAATAATAAAAACATATATGTTTTGAAGATAAAGCAGTAAAGCAATATCTTAGTGCTTTGTTGAGAGCTGGTAAGCTGTAGCCTGTAGAAATACATAACCTGATTTAGTTGCAGTTAGTGATGCTATATTCATTGAGAGAGAGAAAGGTGTATTGCTGTAAGCGATGGTTGAAATAAGTAAGATGCTAAGAGTTAAATATCACTGACTAATGCTAGTATTTCAGTGTATTTATTTAGATTACAGCTAAGAAGAAAAGAAATGCATGCTTTATCCGTTTTATGCATACTTAATTAATAGGTTTATATATATATAAATCCAACTCCATGTTAAGTCTTATATTGAAAAAATAATATCGTAATTATTCTACTTGAGCATGTGGTAAGCTTTTGTCTTCTAATAACTAGCAAGAATCACATGTGAACAGTAGTGGGATATAACTTATAAGAACTGTTTATGTTTAACTTGACGATTCTGATGCTATTGAAGGGATGTTCGTCTGCCTCCTGCCTGGCTTCCCCTTGGCCTTAGCCTTCCCACAATCACACTTCACAGTCACGGTGGATCTAGAACGAAATCGACTAGAGGTCATCATACATATTATTACATGTGTGTAGGGTCACTCGACTTAAACTGTAGGATGCACATCTATGTGTATATGAGTTTTAATAAGACAAAATGACTTTGGACCCGGTGTCCCGTGCACCCATATAGTTTTATGTGGATCCGCCCTGTTCGCAGCAAGGTTTGGAGTCTCAAGTCTTTGGACTTTGGATTTTGGAAGTTCTTATATGTGAAGAATGTTTGGAAAATTGGGAGTTCACAGCAAGGTTACAGGTTCACATATTTGAGAAACGGAATAGCGAATGAGTGGTTCAGTGATTTGATAATATGCTACACTGAGCGTGACATATTTAGAAGCCTTGATGATGACATAATCGAAAATGCTTCCAAGGCATGAAGGGCTTGTTTGGATTGAGACCGAGCTCTATGCCTAAAAATTTGGTGCGGAGGTGGCAAAAGTAGATAATTTTTCTATAAAATGCGGAGATATGGTGTTTGGTTGAAGACTTGGGCCTGGAGAAATTATAAAGTTAAAAAATGATATCTTGAGATGATTTAAAAATAAGTAGCATGAAAATGGTTCATTAACTAATAAAAACAATTTATTAACTAACTTCTAATCTCAATTAGCTACTTCCAATCTCAATTAGCACAACTCACGCATGAGCCTGGGAGCCAGGCGCTGAAAATCGACGCCTGGGCCTAGCTTCTGTGGCCTAGCTCTGTCGTGATTTGTGAAGACGATGTAGAACGTTGGATATGCAGCAACGCCATCACCACTGCAGTCAAAACTACGTGCCCCTGATACTGCCATTCGCTGCCGGCTTTCCGGTTTCTGTTACTTCCGGTTCCTGGCATTGCGGGGGCGTTTGCAAATGACAACCAGAGCCCGAAGGAGGCAATCCGCGCGGTTCCGCTGCCTCATTTGGATGGTAGAATAGTGCTTGCTTTCGGCTTTCCGAAGTGACAGAGAGTAACTGAAGCACTGAAGAATGATTTACTGATTTCAAAACGATGTCCATCCTGACAATCGCTGGAATTTAACTTTGCCTTACACAGTATCCACATTAGCATTTCACAAGAACAATCTGTAAGTCTGTATGCCCGTGAGGAAGTGAGTTTGCTCATTTGGCTTGCTTCGGTAGTGGCCAAGTAGTCCGCCCAGGCTCGAGTCCGAGACTCGGTTAGGTGTCTCACCTGGGGTGTGAGGGGGTTGTTTGAGGACTGAGCTGGGGTTTAGCTGGCAAAGGGGAGTTATAGGCTCTCAGTCCGTCATGATTTGAAGGCCGGCTCCTGTGGCCACCTCACGAGATAGGATGTTCTTCTTCTATGATGTGGACCGGATGGGGAAAATCCCAAATATCAAAAAAATAAATTCTGCATGCCCGTTGATGCAACAGTAGGGCCTTTTTATCCTCGGATCGACTGTATCAGGGACTGAACTCCCCGATGATCTCACAAGATGGATGCCATCCTTAATTGGAGGGTACCAGTTTGTCTTCCCTTGGGTCTGATGGTGGTTGGGAACTTGGGATGTGACAAATGAAGCAGGGAAGCGTTTGAGCACATGACAAATAAGGCCAGGTCACATGCAATGCCCCACTGTTGCGTGGCAGTGCTTACGTGCTTCTGTTTGAAGACTTGACATGCACAGCACAGCCAGCCACTTGGTTGCATGCAGTGGTAATCAAGAGGATGCAGGGATGTAGCAAAAGTTAGTATGTATTAGATAGATATGCCCTCTATATGAAGGTATAAACCTTTTCTGGTTATCATCATCATATTATACCTCAAAAAAGCTAGTGGTATCGCCGAAGATGATAGTCACAATTTTTTTTTGAGAAAGTACAGAGGAGAACGATAGTAGTATGATATCATATTGTTACCGGTTTTGCCCTTTCCTCACGTACCAGAAGTTTGGTCTAGTTCACGACGACTCGAATATATATGCTGCTTGGGTTGTGGTGGATGTGTATCTTGTGGAGATCACGTGATATGATCTTAATTTTAGTGTGTTAAACAATTGGTATTGGTGTCGAAATATTTAGAAGAACAATAGTAGCATTGATATCATATTGTTACCGGTATTGCCCTTTCCTCACGTATGACAAGTTTGGTCTAGTTCACGACAGCTCGAATATATATATGTTGCTTGGATTGTGGTATATGTGTATCTTGTGGAGACCATGTGACATGATCTTAATTTTAGTGTGTTGAACAATTGTCATTGGTGTCGAAATATTTAGAAGAACAATAGTAGCATTGATATCATGTTGTTACCGGTTTTGCCCTTTCCTCACGTATGACAAGTTTGGTCTAGTTCACAACGGCTCGAATATATATGTTGCTTGGATTGTGGTGGATGTGTATCTTGTGGAGACCACGTGACATGATTCTGGTGGATGTGTATTTTGTGGAGACCACGTGACATGATCTTAATTTTAATGTGTTGAATAATTGGCATCGGTGCTAAGGTATTTGGAAGAAACCCTTGATTTAGCGAAGTGTCGGATTTGTTGTCGGGCTGGAGGTGGTCTGACTGGCCGAAAGCCGGCGGTCAGACAAGTCGTGGCTTGAGAGCTTTTGGGGATTGCATACCAAACACTTGTGTGGGAGTGTTTGAGAATGTGTTTGCACCAGGTGCCATTGAAAATAAAGTCAGGACGCGAAACTAGATACAGTTTTGCCGAAAATTCCAGAGAGGGTGTTTTATGTAGTTTGGGTTGTGGGCTGACCGGTTGATGGCGCGATCGGACCACCGAGGTGGCGATGACTAGCTAGGACATGATCTAGCTGTGAACATGATCATGTACAGTGAGTTGTGAAGAATGATCATGTACAGTGAGTTGTGATGATCTTGTAGAATTTGCCAAAGTCATGGATTCAGTGCATAGGTGTTGCATAATGCATGTTTTGGCTAACACATGTCAAGTTGCGAGGAACTTTTACCCAGAATCGATTTCTTGATCTATTGTTGTGCAGGTGACTTGAAGTCAACTACGGTCAACAACGAGATGATCGGAACTAGGCTAGGAGAGCTGAGATCCAGAATGATTGAGGATACAAGGTTAAGTGGTTGGACTCAAGCATGTTGCAAGATAAACAATAACAACTGAACGAAAAGTTCGGTGCAACAGGTTGCATAAGTGGCTTGGGATCGGTGCAAGTGCCATGATGATTTTGGTGAGAGCCAGATGTGAGAGACTTGCTGACAAGAAGAGAGTCATTGATGAACCTATTGTGGCGAAACATGGTATTGCTCCATGTTGATTGGACTCAGCCTTAGAGAAGGATCGAGAAGGGGTATTTTGGTTTCTTCGCTAAAATATCGGGTTGGTGACTTTGGAGAAACCACAGCACAATACAACACAAAGGAGATGCAGTTTACATCAAAAGAAGATGAAGATTACGAAGAGACAGATTCACGAGACCCGGATCATCATCCACTTTGAGAAGCGTACGAAAGTGTAGCTGATTCGTTTATGTGTGGGCACGGGTGTCCGTTAGAGGTTTTCTCTCTAGACCTAGCCTTCACTATAAAAGGAGAGGATGTAGTATTTGCACTCTCAAGCCTTGGACACCCTAATTTGTGATTTGGGGAGAGTGGATGAAATAGAGGCTAGGGTTTAAGAGAGCTAGATTGAGAATTTGAGTGTTCAAGTGTAAGCTTTTGTTCTCCATGGTGGAGTAACTGTAAACTTATAATTCCTCTAATCAATCCAATCAAGATTTCCCTAAGTTGAGTTATATCTTGTTCTTGTTCTCTCTTTAATGATTTTAGGGTTTTTGTGTTTCAATGGTTTTGGTTGGGTCTTTTGTAGTGATCTAGCTTGCATGACTTGTGGAATCTGATCTAAGATTATCTTGACCATCTTCCACCTATGAGCAAACTTTTGCCTTATTGGACTCAATCAAGAAATTTGTGAAATCATGGCTTCGATTGTCTCAATCGTCGATTGGAATAGGTTATCGACCTTCTTGATGAGCTATGTCTTAAATATTAGGGAATTTGAATCACGAGATCAAAAGTTATATCTTTTGTGGATCCTTCGGGTTGCTATCTTGCAACCGGCGGTCAGACTGGCCTTCTAGCGGTCAGATCGGCCATCGGTCAAACCGGCCAGCTGAGTGGTCAGACCGGCTGGAAAATGATGAGCTCGGAGTTTTTCGGTTTTAATGGAAAACTTACGATATGATCTTGTAGAATTGATGATCTTCATAGCTTTTCATAGCTATTGAAGAAAAAAGGAAATTGAATACCGCATAGATGAAAAATAGGTAGCTCCTAATCACCCTCTCTAGTAGCTAATATATCTCTTTTGTGTATATCATGCAAACCGGTGGACCGTGGCTAAAATTAGTATACGCTTTCTGTGCGGTTTTGCCACACTTTCTGAATATGGCATGCATCATGTTGCCGTCTCGACTTGATCGATGGGAGAACACCTGACGCACGCGAGGATGGCTGACGCGTGCATGCATCGACAGTGACGGGGCATCGATTGTAGCAGCAGTACGTACATGCCACCCCAATCTCCGTGACTTCAACAGAGATGCATGGGTTTGTTCTCTTTCGACAATAGTCAAATACTATCACGCTGGATCATGAATTAGGCCGGCTCGGTCCGGATAAAAACGAAGAATTCTGAGTGCTTGGGATAATTGGCTAGCACTCACTGGATTCAAATCACAGACAATTAAAATGAAAAATCTACATAGGTCATCCGTGAGAGACGTATAGTACCACACCGCTAACCTATGCTACCGTTGGCAGCATATCAGGTGCACATGGATGTGTGCATCCTTGCCGTTCATCATGAATCCGGCGGCTGAGATACCCCACCTCCACTTCACACTATTGGGGATAAAAATCGCACAGGGGTTTTCGCAAAAGCGCCATAAGTGAGAGGTGGGAACACCCACTCCGATCTCAGCCGCAGATGTTGAATTCGACGACCCAGATTTGGTATGTGCATATGTGCACAGATGCACCCATGTGTACCTCATATGCTGCCGCTACCGTTGGCTGGACAAAAACTGCTAACTTGGGCCGCTTTGCATGTCATCTTGCTCAGATACACCAAAAGTCCAGAGCTATCAGCCGTGCAACTGTACCTGCTCTGTTCACACTTACAATTTTCAGTTCTCAAGAATATACGAAAACCCGAGCAAAAGAAAATAAAAAAATCATCACGACATCAGACAAAAACTGAAGAAGAAAAAAGAAGACACAGCAAAAAACTAAGAAATACTGGCATCACCATCACCACACGAACAGGACCTAGCTGTGGCTGATCTGATCTCAGTACGTCGGCGTGGGAGCGCTGCTCTTGGACCACCTCGTCCACAGCAGGAACTCCAGCGTGATGACGGCGATCAGGAGCACGGCCAGGTTGAAGCCGTAGCCGATCTTCCAGGAGTTGTCCGCGCCGCCGACGTGGATCCCGAGCACGATGTTGACGGCCGCGAAGAAGAGGGCCAGCCTGCCTGCCCAGTGGTGGTACCAGTTCCAGTACTTGCGGTACTTCGAGTCGGTGTTGGGCCTCAAGAAGAAGGCCAAAATCTGTAAGCAACATTCATATCATCAACACGGCAATGCTGTTCTCTCGTTCTGACGTGCTTGCAAAAGAAGGGAGCAGAATAATAAAAACATATATGTTTTGAAGATAAAGCAGTAAAGCAATATCTTAGTGCTTTGTTGAGAGCTGGTAAGCTGTAGCCTGTAGAAATACATAACCTGATTTAGTTGCAGTTAGTGATGCTATATTCATTGAGAGAGAAAGGTGTATTGCTGTAAGCGATGGTTGAAATAAGTAAGATGCTAAGAGTTAAATATCACTGACTAATGCTAGTATTTCAGTGTATTTATTTAGATTACAGCTAAGAAGAAAAGAAATGCATGCTTTATCCGTTTTATGCATACTTAATTAATAGGTTTATATATATATAAATCCAACTCCATGTTAAGTCTTATATTGAAAAATAATATCGTAATTATTCTACTTGAGCATGTGGTAAGTTTTTGTCTTCTAATAACTAGCAAGAATCACATGTGAACAGTAGTGGATATAACTTATAAGAACTGTTTATGTTTAACTTGACGATTCTGATGCTATTGAAGGGATGTTCGTCTGCCTCCTGCCTGGCTTCCCCTTGGCCTTAGCCTTCCCACATTCACACTTCACAGCCACGGGCGGTTCTAGAATGAAATCGACTAGAGGTCATCATACATATTATTACATGTGTGTAGGGTCACTCGACTTAAACTGTAGGATGCACATCTATGTGTATATGAGTTTTAATAAGACAAAATGACTTTGGACCCGGTGTCCCGTGCACCCATATAGTTTTATGTGGATCCGCCCTGTTCGCAGCAAGGTTTGGAGTCTCAAGTCTTTGGACTTTGGATTTTGGAAGTTCTTATATGTGAAGAATGTTTGGAAAATTGGGAGTTCACAGCAAGGTTACAGGTTCACATATTTGAGAAACGGAATAGCGAATGAGTGGTTCAGTGATTTGATAATATGCTACACTGAGCGTGACATATTTAGAAGCCTTGATGATGACATAATCAGAAAATGCTTCCAAGGCATGAAGGGCTTGTTTGGATTGAGACCTGAGCTCTATGCCTAAAAAAAATTTGGTGCCTGGAGGTGGCCTGAAAAGTAGATAATTTTTTCCTAGCCAGACAAGTCTGGAGATATGGTGTTTGGTTGAAGACTTGGGGCTGGAGAAATTATAAAGTTAAAAAATGACGTCTTGAGATGGTTTGAAAATAAGTAGCATGAAAACAGTTCATTAACTAATGAAAATAATTTATTAACTAATTTTTAATCTCAATTAGCTACTTCCAATCTCAATTAGCACAACTCACGCGTGAGCCTGGGAGCCAGGCGCTGAAAATCGACGCCTGGGCCTAGCTTCTGTGGCCTAGCTCTGTCGTGATTTGTGAAGACGATGTAGAACGTTGGATATGCAGCAACGCCATCACCACTGCAGTCAAAACTACGTGCCCCTGATACTGCCATTCGCTGCCGGCTTTCCGGTTTCTGTTACTTCCGGTTCCTGGCATTGCGGGGGCGTTTGGAAATGACAACCAGAGCCCGAAGGAGGCAATCCGCGCGGTTCCGCTGCCTCATTTGGATGGTAGAATAGTGCTTGCTTTCGGCTTTCCGAAGTGACAGGGAGTAACTGAAGCACTGAAGAATGATTTACTGATTTCAAAACAATGTCCATCCTGACAATCGCTGGAATTTAACTTTGCCTTACACAGTATCCACATTAGCATTTCACAAGAACCATCTGTAGGTCTGTATGCCCGTGAGGAAGTGAGTTTGCTCATTTGGTTTGCTTCGGTAGTGGCCAAGTAGTCCGCCCAGGCTCGAGTCCGAGACTCGGTTAGGTGTCTCACCCGGGATGTGAGGGGGTTGTTTGAGGACTGAGCTGAGGTTTAGCTGACAAAGGGGAGTTATAGGCTCTCAGTCCGTCATGATTTGAAGGTCGGCTCTCGTGACCACCTCACGAGATAGGATGCTCTTCTTCTATGATGTAGACCGGATGGGGAAAATCCCAGATATCAAAAAAATAAATTATGCATGCCCGTTGATGCAACAGTAGGGCCTTTTTATCCTCGGGTCGACTGTATCAGGGACTGAACTCCCCGATGATCTCACAAGATGGATGCCATCCTTAATTGGAGGGTACCAGTTTGTCTTCCCTTGGATCTGATGGTGGTTGGGAACTTAGGATGTGACAAATGAAGCAGGGAAGCGTTTGAGCACATGACAAATAAGGCCAGGTCACATGCAATGCCCCACTGTTGCGTGGCAGTGCTTACGTGCTTCTGTTTGAAGACTTTACATGCACAGCACAGCCAGCCACTTGGTTGCATGCAGTGGTAATCAAGAGGATGCAGGGATGTAGCAAAAGTTAGTATGTATTAGATAGATATGCCCTCTATATGAAGGTATAAAGCTTTTCTGGTTATCATCATCGTATTATACCTCAAAAAAGCTAGTGGTATCGCCGAAGATGATAGTCACAATTTTTTTTTGAGAAAGTACAGAGGAGAACGATAGTAGTATGATATCATATTGTTACCGGTTTTGCCCTTTCCTCACGTACGAGAAGTTTGGTCTAGTTCACGACGACTCGAATATATATGCTGCTTGGGTTGTGGTGGATGTGTATCTTGTGGAGATCACATGACATAATTTTAATTTAGTGTGTTGAACAATTGGTATTAGTGTCGAAATATTTAGAAGAACAATAGTAGCATTGATATCATATTGTTACCGGTATTGTCCTTTCCTCACGTATGACAAGTTTGGTCTAGTTCACGACAGCTCGAATATATATATGTTGCTTGGATTGTGGTGGATGTGTATCTTGTGGAGACCACGTGACATGATCTTAATTTTAGTGTGTTGAACAATTGGCATTAGTGTCGAAATATTTAGAAGAACAATAGTAGCATTGATATCATGTTGTTACCGGTTTTGCCCTTTCCTCACGTATGACAAGTTTGGTCTAGTTCACGACGGCTCGAATATATATGTTGCTTGGATTGTGGTGGATGTGTATCTTGCGGAGACCACGTGACATGATTGTGGTGGATGTGTATTTTGTGGAGACCACGTGACATGATCTTAATTTTAATGTGTTGAATAATTGGCATCAGTGCTAAGGTATTTGGAAGAAACCCTTGATTTAGCGAAGTGTCGGATTTGTTGTCAAGCTGGAGGTGGTCTGACTGGCCGAAGGCCGGCGGTCAGACAAGTCGTGGCTTGAGAGCTTTTGGGGATTGCGTACCAAACACTTGTGTGGGAGTGTTTGAGAATGTGTTTGCACCAGGTGCCATTGAAAATAAAGTCAGGACGCGAAACTAGATACAGTTTTGCCGAAAATTCCAGAGAGGGTGTTTTATGTAGTTTGGGTTGTGGGCTGACCGGTTGATGGCCGGCGGTCAGACCGGCTGGAGGTGGCAGTCAGACTAGCTAGGACATGATCATGTACAGTGAGTTGTGAAGAATGATCATGTACAGTGAGTTGTGATGATCTTGTAGAATTTGCCAAAGTCATGGGATTCAGTGCATAGGTGTTGCATAATGCATGTTTTGGCTAACACATGTCAAGTTGAGGAACTTTTACCGAATCGATTTCTTGATCTATTGTTGTGCAGGTGACTTGAAGTCAACTACGGTCAACAACGAGATGATCGGAACTAGGCTAGGAGAGCTGAGATCCAGAATGATTGAGGATACAAGGTTAAGTGGTTGGACTCAAGCATATTGCAAGATAAACAATAACAACTGAACGAAAAGTTCGGTGCAACAGGTTGCATAAGTGGCTTGGGATCGGTGCAAGTGCCATGATGATTTTGGTGAGAGCCAGATGTGAGAGACTTGCTGACAAGAAGAGGGTCATTGATGAACCTATTGTGGCGAAACATGATATTGCTCCACGTTGATTGGACTCAGCCTTAGAGAAGGATCGAGAAGGTGTATTTTGGTTTCTTCGCTAAAATATCGGGTTGGTGACTTTGGGGAAACCACAGCACAATACAACACAAAGGAGATGCAGTTTACATCAAAAGAAGATGAAGATTACGAAGAGACAGATTCAGGAGACCCGGATCATCATCCACTTTGAGAAGCGTACGAAAGTGTAGATTCGTTTATGTGTGGGCACGGGTGTCCGTTAGGGTTTTTCTCTCTAGACCTAGCCTTCACTATAAAAGGAGAGGATGTAGTATTTGCACTCTCAAGCCTTGGACACCCTAATTTGTGATTTGGGGAGAGTGGATGAAATAGAGGCTAGGGTTTAAGAGAGCTAGATTGAGAATTTGAGTGTTCAAGTGTAAGCTTTTGTTCTCCATGGTGGAGTAACTGTAAACTTATAATTCCTCTAATCAATCAATCAAGATTTCCCTAAGTTGAGTTATATCTTGTTCTTGTTCTCTCTTTGATGATTTTAGGGTTTTTGTGTTTCAATGGTTTTGGTTGGGTCTTTTGTAGTGATCTAGCTTGCATGACTTGTGGAATCTGATCTAAGATTATCTTGACCATCTTCCACCTATGAGCAAACTTTTGCCTTATTGGACTCAATCAAGAAATTCGTGGAACCATGGCTTCGATTGTCTCAATCGTCGATTGGAATAGGTTATCGACCTTCTTGATGAGCTATGTCTTAAATATTAGGGGATTTGAATCACGAGATCAAAAGTTATATCTTTTGTGGATCCTTCGGGTTGCTATCTTGCAACCGGCGGTCAGACTGGCCTTCTAGCGGTCAGATCGGCCATCGGTCAAACCGGCCAGCTGAGTGGTCAGACCGGCTGGAAAATGATGAGCTCGGAGTTTTTCGGTTTTAATGGAAAACTTACGCTATGATCTTGTAGAATTGATGATCTTCATAGCTTTTCATAGCTATTGAAGAAAAAAGGAAATTGAATACCGTGATAGATGAAAAATAGGTAGCTCCTAATCACCCTCTCTAGTAGCTAATATATCTCTTTTGTGTATATCATGCAAACCGGTGGACCGTGGCTAAAATTAGTATACGCTTTCTGTGCGGTTTTGCCACACTTTCTGAATATGGCATGCATCATGTTGCCGTCTCGACTTGATCGATGGGAGAACACCTGACGCACGCGAGGATGGCTGACGCGTGCATGCATCGACAGTGACGGGGCATCGATTGTAGCAGCAGTACGTACATGCCACCCCAATCTCCGTGACTTCAACAGAGATGCATGGGTTTGTTCACTTTCGACAATAGTCAAATACTATCACGCTGGATCATGAATTAGGCCGGCTCGGTCCGGATAAAAACGAAGAATTCTGAGTGCTTGGGATAATTGGCTAGCACTCACTGGATTCAAATCACAGACAATTAAAGTGAAAAATCTACATAGGTCATCCGCTAGAGACGTATAGTACCACACCGCTAACCTATGCTACCGTTGGCAGCATATCAGGTGCACATGGATGTGTGCATCCTTGCCGTTCATCATGAATTCAGCGGCTGAGATACCCCACCTCCACTTCACACTATTGGGGATAAAAATCGCAGAGGGGTTTTCGCAAAAGCGCCATAAGTGAGAGGTGGGAACACCCACTCCGATCTCAGCCGCAGATGTTGAATTCGACGACCCAGATTTGGTATGTGCATATGTGCACAGATGCACCCATGTGTACCTCGTATGCTGCCGCTACCGTTGGCTGGACAAAAACCGCTAACTTGGGCCGCTTTGCATGTCATCTTGCTCAGATACACCAAAAGTCCAGAGCTATCAGCCGTGCAACTGTACCTGCTCTGTTCACACTTACAATTTTCAGTTCTCAAGAATATACGAAAACCCGAGCAAAAGAAAATAAAAAATCATCACGACATCAGACAAAAACTGAAGAAGAAAAAAGAAGACACAGTAAAAAACTAAGAAATACTGGCATCACCATCACCACACGAACAGGACCTAGCTGTGGCTGATCTGATCTCAGTACGTCGGCGTGGGAGCGCTGCTCTTGGACCACCTCGTCCACAGCAGGAACTCCAGCGTGATGACGGCGATCAGGAGCACGGCCAGGTTGAAGCCGTAGCCGATCTTCCAGGAGTTGTCCGCGCCGCCGACGTGGATCCCGAGCACGATGTTGACGGCCGCGAAGAAGAGGGCCAGCCTGCCTGCCCAGTGGTGGTACCAGTTCCAGTACTTGCGGTACTTCGAGTCGGTGTTGGGCCTCAAGAAGAAGGCCAAAATCTGTAAGCAACATTCATATCATCAACACGGCAATGCTGTTCTCTCGTTCTGACGTGCTTGCAAAAAGAAGGGAGCAGAGGACAGTGACTGGCTGACTGACCTGCAGGATGCCGAGGAAGAGGACGAAAATGCCGAGGCCTCTGTGCGCCGGGATGTCTGCCTGGATCTTGCTGTACAGCGTAACTCCGGCGACGACGCCGGCGAGGCCGATGATGAAGCCGACAAACTGGATGCCAACGTGGAGGTAGAACCAGAGGGATCCATCCTTCTGAAGTACCGCGCCAGGATGGCGCCGATCGGCATCAGGACGCCCCAGGCGAACACGTTGAGCGCTCCATGAGCCCTTCTCAGACCGTAGGGGAAGGACGCGTCGGCGTATGCTTTACCTGCAGAGTGATGAGCAGGTGACACTTTGCTGTAAGATTTCCTTTTTTTTGTAGAGAAAAGTCATTTTGTTGTACGTATAATGTCAACAACCAATGTTGATTTCGCAACTAAAAAGCGACGACTGACGACAGAAGCTTCAAGAAACAAATACCTTTTTTGCTAACTGACACATGACTTTGACAGGTACACTTTCTTGTTCTTCAGTTGCTTTAGTTAAGTGCAATATCAGCTACCAAAGTAAGAGCACTACAATTTTCTATTCACCAGCAGAAATTTAACTGAACTTTACGTAAGTGTTGATGTTGCAAAATGTCTGAAGTTTTACTTTGCTGGTGTAAGCATCAACTGAACTCAAGGCACACGCACGCATTTGGTTTACATGGAGACTGAAGATTAAGTTGCAAGGAGAGGAAGAGAAACAAACCTGTTGTGAAATCAAAGGTGAAGGACGTCTTGTCCTGATGCTTAGTGAGCTTGTTGCTCACGGGGATGCTGGGCCCAAATGCCAGGATGATGTGCTGGTGCGTGAGGCGGTACGAGAACTTGAGCTGGAACGCGAGGTAGATCCTGGCCTGCTGCACGACGACGGTGTGGTCGTGGTCGTTGGAGACGAGGAACCCCCTGTTGACGACGACCTTGTTGCCGGACTTGCCGCGCAGCGCGAACTGCTGGATGTGAGGGAGCCCCTTCCGGCCGATCCACCCCACCATTGCGCTCGAGCCGATCATCAGGCCGTCCCTCGAGAACCCCATGCCCACCCAGCCCGTGCTGTACATCGTGGACAGGACTATCCTCAGGACGTTGTTCTTGTCTTGGTGATACTGCAAACAAATGCCAGTTGATAGATACATCAGAAATCTTAGTGTCTAATAGATTCTCACTTCGTCACAATATGAGAATTGTACAGGTGACTGAATTATGAAACTTATTGTTGCATTACTGTTGGTCCCCTTAATTTCTCAGTATGAACTTTGTTGGCTCTGACAGTATCAAAACCAACTCTACTTTTAATATCTGAGCAGGGTTCCAACATTCAGAAGGAACAAACTAGATCCAAATGAAATCTTCTCAGATTTCAACCCATTGCAAGCACAAACAGAAAGTGAACTACAGTATCCACCATAAGGATCGAGCTAGCGATGTTCTAACAGCACTACACAGATTCAATGACCCACTGCTCCTGAACAATGACGTACCCGGAGCACGAAGTTGTTCCAGACCGGCTGGCAAGCCAGGCCGGAGTAGTTGCCGATGAGCACGGCCGGCAGCTCGCTGTTGCAGCTGTCCATCTGCGCCGTCGCCGCCGACGCAAACACGGAAACCACAACGGCGACCAGCGCAGCAGCAACCACCGCACGCGCCATCCTCGGAGGCAATGGCAACAATGCCAGTACTGGCACAGACGCAAGAACTGGCGCAGCTAGCTCGGCAGGTTCAGTAGAGAGGGAGAGGGAAGTTTAGGATGGAGGGAGAGGAGTTGGGAGGTTGCAGTCAGTTGGTAGCGTGAATTTTTCATCCCTCTGGTTTTTTTCCCTGATGGTAGTCGGATAGGAGAGGCTGGTGGTGTGTCACTGCGGCTGGTCGCCTGCAGGCTTATGATTGGTGTCGGGGAAGCACGGTTGGTGGTGCCGGTTTAGGATTCCCTCTCGCTCGTCGTGTGATGTCCTCGCGTAGCCGAGCCTCCAGATCTGGAGGTGGAGTGTAAAAGACGCAGCACGGCGAAAGGCCGTGTACTCGTGTGACGGTGTACTGTACTGCGCTGTGGTATCACATGCCTCTGGGCTTCGCTTGGAACGCAATAATTTCATGTAAAATAGTTCAGTTTTCGTAGGAATCGGAAAAATTCCTGTGTTGGGAGTGAGGAGTGAGCAGCGGAGCTTACGTGGCTTCGGTGTGTGTATGATTTTGGTTGCTTCAGTTGGGATGCAGATCCTTTGCACTAATTACGGGGCAAGCTGGACGGTCCTTTCAGGGAAAGAATGACCGATGTCAAGTGCAGAAGGGTGTACTGCTGAACGAGATAACTTTCTGGAAGTGGTTGGAAAACTGACGGATTACCTGAAATCCTTGCCGAGGCAGGATTCTGGCTGCGAAAATCACGGGGCCCTTACATCAGTTTCATGATTCTGATTGAATATTGCAAAGAGAGACTCACCACTGCAGCACACAATAGTCACACCCTATCGCAGCCGCACATGTTCTATCTACGTCTGCAACGGCTCAGCAATGGCGAAACACTTGATAAAAACAACACTGCTCGGGAATAGTTCTAAGGCCTTAGTCGCTTGTTTGATTCTTCAGTGTCCCTTGATAGGTTGTTCCAAAACTGAGCTTGTTGTCAGTTGCGGTAAGTCGCTGTGTCGTCGTGCCTAAAGAAGCTGAATCCCATCCAAAGCAGTCAAGCTTCGAGCTCTTCTGCTAACCAAAATTGCGTGGCTGTGAATACATGTAGATTTGCCGATTTGCCTTAGCTTAACTCTCCCCGTTTCAGGCTATTTTATCATGCTTCCTTTCTTCTCCGAAACTAGTATCAGTACACGCGCGTATCCAGCCGCACCGCCGTTTGCCGGGGGCGTGACCAGCTCACCAGCGTGCAGGCCTCCCGCGGCCACGCTGCTCCGTTTGCTCGACCTCTTCCGCCGCATGCATCGCTGGTCGGGCGCAAAGCGCGCCAGGCAGCATCGTCTCCGCGACGGCATCCTACTTCCGTCGCCACGTGGGGGATCCGGTGAGCAAGACGAGCAGAGTAGCGTACTAGCGTAGGACGATGCCGCTCGCGGGTGTGGATGACAATACATTTCAATGCGAGGGTTCTTATGAAAATTCCCTTCTGCAATTTACGTATGATTCGATCTCAGCTGCACATGGTTTGATCCAACGATCACGGTTATTCTTTGCGATCCAAAGAGGACGGGGTGCAAGCTGTATTTTACATAATGAGAGGGCTTTTATGAAAAGATCCCTCAGGGGCACCAGCGTTGCCTCTGGTCGTCGAATGGTAGCGAATGTTGTCCACGCCTCCCGGCGAGTTGGGGAGAAGGAGACGGCGGCGGAGATGGCAGCGAAGGTGGAGGAAACTGCAGAGACCACACTACGTATGTGAATGGGCAGGCGCGCGCCCATTTCAACGGAGGCGGCAGAGATTCCGGTGAAGGTGGAGGCAGCACTGCGACGATCACTCTACGCACGGTCATGAGCGGTGGCTCGTGAAGGGTCAGCTTCCGGAGAGAACTCGTACATTGTTTTTTCTTTGGAACACACGCACACAAAAAAAATGAATACATATGAGTTTTACGATATCTAACCATTTGCCCTTTTCTCTCTTCTGTTATTTCATTACTTATCAATTTTACAAACTGGTTACAATATTTTTTATAGCTATAATATGATATGTAACCTCCTCACTAACAAACTCCCAACGTTACACACACTAGTAAATCACCTCCATGCAACTCATGCACTAACTCACGCCACTGTCTCTTAATAATCTGTCCACTAAAAAACTCTTACATGCAAAACTGCCAAACTTGATTATTCCTAACAATCTCCCTCTAATCAAGATGGTTTCACAGTAGCGCCGGTTCGTCGTCGGCATCCGCCTCTACAAGATGCACATGTTCCTCCATCTTTTTGCGGCATTCGAAAGCAAAATGTCCATAGTCGTTGCAGTTGTAACATCTTACTTTAGCCTTGTTGAATTTGCGATTCCCGCGGCTTCGACCACCCATTGCTAATAGAGCGCTGGGCTCGCCATCTCTATTCTTCGCCGATTGGGCCTCCCACTCGGCGCGCTTCAGGAGAAAATGTTCTTCATCGTTGTTACCGCACATACCGCGTAGATGCTCCCCATACGTTTTGAGACGATAGATCACTTTTTTCACCATTATTATCTTCAAGTCCCCAAATTGCTCAATAGTTGAGACAATTTGCATGTACTTGCTCGGGATGGCGTGAAAAGGCTTCTTCATGACATAGTCTCCATCTTGTCACCGAGACCGTGAATCTGGTTGACGAGAGTCGTCAATCTCACGGCGAAGTCGTCCACCGACTCTGTTCCCTTCATATGCAGACCCTCGAACTCGCTCTTGAGGGTCTGCACGTGTGCCTCCTTGACGCGGTCGGTGCCGATGTGCATCGTCTTGAGCGTATCCCACACAACTTTCGTCGTCTCTGTTTCGACGAGTAGGAGAAGGGTCTCCTCCGGGATTGCTTGGAAGATGGCCACAAGGGTCATCTAATCTTTGCGCTCATCAACTTCGTCGGTCATCACAGCTTCCCAAACACCTTAGCCCTTCATGAAAACCTTCATCTTGATTTCCCACGCGTCGTAGTTGCTCTTGCTCATCATAGAGTATTAAAGAGAGACGCTGATTTCTCTTCCGGTACCCTCGGCGAACCATCGCCGGCAACGATGGTGTGGCTCAACGACGAGACGGACCTTGCCCTCGACATGGCTCTGATACCAAATATTGAAAATTATTCCCGTAGACGCACACTTTCACGGGTAAGAGAGACGAACTCACGGAGAGAAAAAGCATATAAAATTTTTTTATGTAGCACTACAACTGCCTAGTGCTACTTTTATTATTTGTTAGGAATAATCAAGTTCGGCAGTTTTGCATGCAAGAGTTTCTTAGTGGACAAGTTATTAGGAAATAGTGGCGTGAGTTAGTGTGTGAGTTATATGGAGGTGATTTACTAGTTTGTGTAACGTTGGGAGTTTGTTAGTGGGGGAGGTTACATGTCATATTGTGACTATAAAAAACATTATAACCAGTTTGTAAAGTTGATAAGCAATGGAATAACAGAAGAGAGAAAAGACGCAAGTGGTTAGTCGTCGCAAAACTCATCTATGTTCATCTTCTTGTGTGCGTGCGTTCCAGAGAGGAAACAATGTACGAGTTTTCTCCAGGAGCTAGGCCATCAATTGGTATCAAAGCTAGGGTTGAAGCACGAAAGTGCGATGTGCTGGCGGGCAAGGCAAGCGGACCGGCAGGGCGGCGCGTCCTAGCACCGCAACATGGTGTCTTGGGCCCGAGCGTGAGCACATGCCCGTGAATGTGCTATGTGGAGCAGCGTCGGCGAGGTGCAACATGTGGAGATGCTTCTCGGTGATGGTTCATTGAGCGGCAACATGTCAACGCGGCTCCATGAAAGGAGTAGCAACTGCTTGGAGCGGCACAGGCGGTGCAGCTCGGAGGCCGGTTGCACTAGACGGTAGGCATTGGGCGCTGGCAGGTGCAAGGGCCAGCGACGACTGGGCAGCGTAATTTTGTCGGAAAGTGCATGTAGTTGAGTCCATGCATGTGTGTGAGTTTTTGTAAGTGTGTGTCAAAGTTCCCACATGTGTAAGTTCTTATTCGAGTCCTTGTCGCCGTCTAGTTGTGCCACCGATGAAGGACAATTAGAGCTAAGACCGAGGTTGGGATTGCCAGCAAGTTGTGTCCCTGGCTACAAACAGGTAGCGATGATGTAGTTGAGTCCATCGTCGCAAGAAGAGCCACGTTGTTGGATACTCAAGTCGTCAAGGTCAGAGTTATCGCAAATCGTGTCACAAGCGGCAAGAGACAGCCGTGGAGGGAGGAATAGAAGGAATGCGTCCCTCCAGTACCCTCTGTTCATGGGCAGCAATTGTGTGGCATGGTTAGCACGAGAAAAAGTAGTGCTTCTTTGAGATACGTCGAAAGATCGGCTTTTCAGATGTGAAGCTCGACATGATAAGATTAAAAGAGTGATTGTTGAAATTAATCTTATCGTTGTCACGTTATTTCAATTTATACATAGCATTGAGAATGTGTTCATGTAGCTGCTACTATTGTGTCCATGGTAGAAGTAATATCATGCATATAGCTGTTAGTAGTCTGTTACTAGTGTGTTAATAGGTGGAGTTATCAGCCACTTATTTGCATGTAGTTAAGTTCTTATAATCGGTTTATATTAGTTGAGGTGAGAGAGAAGAAAATGTAACGCTAGACAGTTATACGCAAAAATTTATGTGTATTTTTTTCGCCGTGAATTCATCTCCTTTACCCGTGAAAGTGTGTGTCCACAGGAATTATTTCCAACAGCTCGCCCATGCCATCGGCTGAGGCGGAAATTCCGGTGAAGATGGAGAAAGTGGCGGCGGGTATCCGGTAGACATCGTGGAGACCTACGGCGAGTATGCGTTCCCGCTCGTCTGTCTTGTTGACCATGGCCGGCGCCTCGCGCCACCGCCACCGCCCCGGCCCTTGTCAGCTCCACCGCCTCCGCCTGCATCGCCTCGAGCGTTGTCCACCGCCATGAATGTTGCCATGGTATCCTCTCTGGATGCCTCGATCCAGCGCAGTCTTGCTGGCGGTTGTCACTCTCAGGACCTCAGGATTCAGATATTGGCAACTGGCACTCTCAGATTGAGATCGTCCACGACATGTGTCAGCATTATCATCATCCACGTGTTGCAAGATGCAAAATATCTTCAGCTAGATCATGATCAGAAACTCAGTTTGCGTACGTGTTGCTGGAGAGGATGATTCCGTCAAATTCCCATAAGAAGCAATTTGAACATGGGGAACAAACAACAGATCGAAAGATACCGATGAATACTAGATAGTACATCTTTCTCAAGTGGTTGTTTACAATTTGAAGGCTGCCTCTTTTGTGATTTGTGAAAGATTGTAGAGTCACCGACCAGCCTATCAAGTAACTGATCAGGAGGTGCCCTGAACGATTTTGTGTGTGTCTCTGTGCTTACCAAAGTCTATGTTCTAACAAAAAAAAAATCTCAGTCTCTCTCTATGATCTTGTCTGTGATGCACCATTACTGCACAAGGGTCGTGTGTACCAGCACCCGGTACCGGTATGCCTCGGGTACGGTTCGTACGGCTCGGGTATGGTACCCGGAGCGATATCGGTATTTTTATGAAATAAAACAAAGCAAAATAAAAACGGGTACTTCTCGGGTGCTGGTACGGCCCAAAGAAATAAACAGGAAGCTCAGCCCAGCCCAAGAAGCCCCATGAAGATGAAGATGCTGTGAGTGAATATGCAGTAAAGAATGTCAAAAGCTTGATCATTTTCTGAACAAAAAACAATGGTTAGATGTTAGTATCTAGAGGTACTTTAAAGAGTAGGAGCAGCCCTCACTAAGCTGATGTGTTAATCATCTAACAGGTACTTTAAAGAGTAGAAGCAACCCTCATTAAGCTGATGTGTTCATCACACCTATAGTGCCATATATATAGCAGTTTTGTAAGATTTCAAGCCTGCACAAAAGTAACAGTAAAATACTGACTGTACCTAAAAGTAGATTTAGGAACACCGCTCCAATCGACGACGTTGGCTTAACTGAAGAAACACTGAAAAGTCTAATGAACAAACCTGCTTGAAGACCAAGCATTTGAATGAGCATGAATGTAATATTTACACCAGCTACAGCAAATGGATATTCCCACAATGCTCTATCTATGTACGTTTATCAGTTATCTTTTATATTACATATTTTTATTACTTTTATTATATATATACTGCCTTACCGATGTGCCGGAGTTATTTTTGGAAAATACCGTATCACCGTACCGGCGTACCGGTATCACGTACCCGTGCATCCTAGGATCTCATTGAATTAGCTGCCTGCCAGATAAGCCTGAGGGACTCGGCAAAGTCATCCAATAGCTGATGAGAGTCTGGAAATTGCGCATCATCCACTGCGAGGACAAGCTTGATAGTGTTCATGTAACTTTGGTAATGTATAGTCAGAGCCTGTACATAATTCAAATGAAACAATTAGCTGTTGAGAATCTGGAAAATGTGCAAGTGTTCAACCCTGTTACCGACTAATTAACGAGTTCTTACATGTGGATGCCCATAGACGCTGGGGGCAATGTAGACGATGGGATGGCCGTAGAACTCCACCTTCTCAACAGGTCCGACCATGCTCGAGAATGACATGGTGGTGTTAGTGAACATACCATAGCAGAGAGCAGCTGCTGCCTGTAAAAGTTGTACTATTAGGATAAAGCAATCCAATGCAGACTAGAGACAGTTCAATTCTGTCTGTCAGCTAGCAAATGAAATCAAGTGACACCTCCAGGTAAGAAATTTAGAAAACAATTGCAATAATAAACATGGTGATATCAGAAGGAAAAGACGATACCTTAATGCCAAAAAGTTTTACTATTAGGTTTCCGCACCAATATGTGAAGACTGCTTCTAACGAGCTCTTCTTCCTGTCCACAGTCTTTTTCCCCTGCCGGATGTAGTCAAGAGGATCATCGTGCATGGCTATATGGAATGGAAGTATGATGTAACCAATTAAATTTCCCCATCTTGCAGTGTTGTCCTTGCTATAATCCATCATTGCTGCCAACGTCTGCTCAAAGTAGAAACAAAATTAGAAGTTCAGAACCAAATATGAATGATCCGGGATAACTTCCTACAATTGCACTGCAAAGGGCTGATTTTATTATTAGGAATGATTGGAAATATTCATACATGAAAAATACACGACGAGCTAGCCGAATGATCAATGGATTAATTGTAGGCTTACATGTAGGCCAGGTGTTTTCCTAATGTTAACAAGAAGAGCTGATCGCACGCAGACGTTCTTCTGTGGTTTTCTCCTCTCACTGTTAGTATCACCTGAAGAAGTTCACGAAACGGACGATCAGATATTCAAATGCAGCTTAGCTAGTACTATATGGCACACGACGATTAATTGTAGAACACCACTCACTGGTCTTCCGGATATAATAACGCGACAATCCTGCAGAAGTCACTCCAACTAGTACATCATTCACAGTCTGAAAAAACACACGAAAAAATAGGGTTTGCTTCGGTACACCTCTTTTAGAAAGAAAAAAAAAACTTTACGAATTTTAAAACAAATCACTCCAACTAGCACATCATTCAGTGTCTGAAAAAGAACACATGAGAAATAGGGTTTGCTTCGGTACACCTCGTTTAGAAAAAAAAACTTTACAAATTTTAAACAAAATAGTTAATATTAGGTGATGACAAATATGTACCCATCTATAGAAAGGAGGCAAAATGAACATTGGATATAGATATAGACTTGAAGATTAGACAGGGCAAATCTTTGATTTGATTTAATTCTTAGGCCATGCATATTAGCCCTCACCTAATATTAACCACTTTGCTTTAAAATTCGTAAATTTTTCCTAAAAGAGGTGTACAGCATTTCGTACGATCTTTCGAGAGTAAACCAATAGAGAGTTAAGTAATTAAGAAGAGAAGCTCTTACACACTTCATGGCATTCTTGACGAGCTTCACGTCGTCGAGGCTGAGAGTGCAGTGCACGAAGCGCTTGCGGCGGAACTCGACGCCCTCAGACCCCATGAACGGCGTGCGCGCGTCTCGCAGGAACCACGACGTCGCGACGAAGCACGCGACGTCCACCAGCGTGTGCCACGGGAGCACAACGTACGACCAGAGCCACACAACGAGCGCCACGAAGCCGGCCGAGAGCGGCGGGCGCGTCCGGGCGTACACGGGCTCCGCCCGGCGCGGCGGGGACGGCACGGCGGGCAGCCGCGCCGGGTCGGCGGCGCTGCGGGTGCACGCGATGAGGAGCGAGAGCAACGAGACGCCGTCGCCGAGGGAGTGGTGCATGCGGAGGGCGACGGTGGCCGTCGCCTCGGAGGTCGGGAAGTCGAGGACGTGGAACTCCCAGAGAGGGCGGGAGTGGTCCATCGCCACCGTGGACAAGGAGGACAGATAGTCTTCCACGACCTGGTCGGGATTGGCCGACGTGGCAGTGGGGTCCAGGTCCGGGAAGATGACGTGGTCGTCCAAGTTCACTGTGGTCCGGACCCACCGCGGCTTAGCGTTCTTGCTCACCTCATCCAGCACCTGCAGCAATGTATATTAGTAGTACATTACTAGATGCTGAATGCAATAGATCAAGCAAGTGCAAGTCAATTTACGAATAATTGACTGAATGCAATAGATCAAGCAAGTGCAAGTCGATTTACGAATAATTGACAGGACCTTTTCTTTTACTTTGGAGATTCAATAATCGGCATCACCCAAATCTGCACCAAATCGTTGGTAATCTAATTAATTTGGAGGGGCTAAAGAAACACTCCTGTAAACGATTTGTTAGGACTGGCTCGACATTTCCACGACCCGTTTCTGGTGAAGACGACCCATCGCCACGAATTACAGAAACTTCCACAACCCGGCCGGTCTCTCGGGTGATTTGTCGGTGTACAGTGTGCAAACTGTCTTCTCTCCTTAATTTTCAGTCAAACCGCTGCTTACGGTATGGTCTAGAACGGCTGCTCTGCTAAGAGGCTGGACCGTTCGTTGGGGTGAATTAATGGGGGGCAGGAATACTGTAACGCCACAGCCACAGCCACAGCCACAGCCACAGCCACAGACCAAGTTGGATGCAACTTTGGGGAAGAGCACATTGATCACGACAACGAAGTAGAATCTGGCAAGCCATTTTCTTTCATGCAAATGCATGGTGAGTGGAATCCTGATTCTCTACGATAACAGCAGATAATACTGTTTAAACAGTATTTTGTATACAGCAGCACATATTTACTACAGTGATTCGTTGTTATTGCGCGGGAGACAATACCCTAGTGCTACATTAGTCACTGTGCATTTTTCTCTGTATGATGGGTGGGATTGTCTCACCATGCGGAGGATCTATTTTTTAGACGCCTATTTTCTGATGTGAGGTGGGTGACACTTCTTCGCAGGTACACCGCTTCTACCACCATGCTTATTATCCGAGGCAAGGAGGACAATCTAGGACAGGTGCCGCTCAGATCTCTGCACACATGCCAGCCATACCGCAACTTGCTCCCGCCAATTAAGTCAGGATCAATCCCAAAAGCGAAACTGGTAGTACTAGCGAAACAGAAGGAAAGGAAAAAAAAAAAAAAAAGCGGGAGTGAAGGTGATGGATGATTCGTGTACTATAACATCTACCGCAAAGCTCGCATCAATGGCCTCGAGCATCAGAATCAGATGCCTACGAGGCTACGAGAAACCTCTATCTAGACGGGACGTAAATCCTCTATCATTCTATAAATAGTGTTATAATATTGCTTTATAATTGTCGGATCAAAAACATTGGATGGGATCAAGATCGGGCACGGTAGCATAAACAATATAAGTAATGATAATGTTCATAAACACTATAGTAACACTGTAGGTTTGTCATAACACTGTTCAACAGTGCCAATGGAATGTGGATGCAAGTCCATCTAGATGCGGATAGGAGTATTGTAACGCTTATTTGTCCTAACTTGCCAAAGAATCCCCTGCCGCACGCATCATCGGAGGCAGCCATTCGAGCATAGACAGGCAGGCGCGGCTCGCGAGGCTCCCGGCAGGAATCTCTCTAGGCGCCCGTGGTTCACGCGCCATATGGAAAAGAACTTTGCAGAAACCGACGGGGGGCGAGGTCCATCCACCGGTGCGTGCCGCGCGTCCAACGGAAAGACGCCGCCGTACCTGCCCGGGCGGCAGAATTCATGTGCGGCCATCGTTCTATATGCCCCCAAAACTTTGCGCAAAAGTGAGGTTACCGAAACGAGGACGAAAGCACGTGCATCATGCCATGCCCTGCCCCGGATGTCAGCCTCGAGAGTCACGGCATGTGCTCTCTCTCTCTGGATCGATCGGCCGGCACGAAAGAAACCAAATGCCGCGGCCCAAATTTGCCACCAAACGCGAGCTTTTCTTGGCGCAAGTTGGGATTTATTACTATATCGAGTGGGATTTATTACCTGGACGCTGCAGAAGCGGGGGTGGCCGACGAGGGTGGCCGCGAGGCCGGCGCGCGCCGCCTCGGCGTCCACCCGCGCGCCGAGCCCGATCACGGCGACGATGTAGCAGTTGAAGTGCGTCTCCCGGAACAGCCGCCCCGCCGGGCTAACCGGCTCCGCCGCCGCCTGGTCCGACGCCATGGCCCCCTCTTCCTGCTGCCGCCGCGCCTTGCTCTCCCGTTCGGGACGCCCCCTGCTGGGCGCGGGCTCTCCTCCTCGCGACAACGTGTCTATCGAGAGCACCCGCTTCCGCAGCGAGGTGGTGGAGGAGGAACCGGCTGGATCGGCCGTCGCGCGAGAATCCATCGGTGTACGTGCGGCGCCGCTGGTATATGTGGATGAACTGTGCCGGAGTGAGAGCGACGGCGGCGTTTGGGCGCTTGCGGACTCCGGGAGAGTTGTCTACGACTTGGGGGCATCACGCGGTTCGATGATATATGTAGGCGACTGGGTTGGTTGGCGGCTTGGACGGTCGGGGCTGGCTAGAAAATAATTCTATGCCATAGGTGGTAGGTATAACTATACGATACTATCTTTTGACCGATTTGCAAGAATCTTTGGTGGATACGGTCAGTTTACGAATCGTATTTAAACTTCTGACCATCGACAAATGGTATTTAGAAAAATAGCAACGCGGGTGTGTCACCACGCGCGCCGTGCCAGCGCTTGCCGCCACGTCGCGCGCGCGGCGCCACGCTCACCCCGCGCCGGTTGCCCCGCACCACGCGCGTGAGCGCCACGCTCACCCTGCGCGCGCTGCAAGTTTTTTTCAATTTTTTTCTTTTTTTATTTTTTTTAGATGTAAAAACATTTTTTTTAAAAAAATTGCTAGATGGTGACGCTCACCCTGCGCCCACCACTGTACCATTTTTTTGTTTTTGTTTTTTTTTTTAAAAAAATTATTTATGTTTTTATTTTTAAAAAAATCATTTATGCATATTTTTTGTAAGAATTTTTAAATATAGTAAACAGGGTCCAAAAATTATGAATTTTTTTGTGGAGCCTTCGACACTAATGTATTTGCATGTGTAATATTTTCAAAATTTTATGCATTATGAATTTTCTCGAAAATTTATTTAAGTATATTGTAAATAGAGTTTCATCATTTCATGTGACTTGGAATGATTTCATGAAATTTTGTCCATTATCCCACCGTCCCTCCTCCTACTCCGCACATCTGTCACCTCGTCCGAAATTCGGCGCCAAATCGACGGAATTCCGGCGCCAACGCCGCGACTCCTTCTCCGCTCATTATAAATCACCGAACTCGCACTCGCTCGTCGCTCAACCTTGATTGATTACTTCCGAATGGTTGATTGATTACTTCCTTCAAAGGACGAGTAATTTGTGCTATGTTTTGCCGTTATTATCATAATCATAATTAGTCGGTCTTAGTCACTAGTCGTAATTAGATATTTTAGGGGTAATTAATTAGTCGTAATTAGTTAGTTGACTAGTAATGAATTAGTTTAGTAGTAATGAATTAGTTTAGTGGTAATTAACTTTGTTAGTCGTATATAGAAAAATGTTATGGTTTAAATTGGATACTTATCTTCTCTTAATTTCAAAAAAATTAGATGTGTTTCATGAACACCTACGCAGAGAAGGAGGTGGGTTTCTATGCAGAGTTGTGGTGCATACTTTAGGGTTTGGGCTACGTCCCAGGCAGTATCATGGCTTCACTATCAACAAGTGCGGCAAGGAAATGTGGCGCGTCAAGGTCACCGTCTACTCGAAGAGCCATCTACAAGAGACATATCCTATCACTTCACGGTAGAGA
Source organism: Ampelocalamus luodianensis (assembly GCA_036346255.1). Classification (NCBI taxonomy): domain Eukaryota; kingdom Viridiplantae; phylum Streptophyta; class Magnoliopsida; order Poales; family Poaceae; genus Ampelocalamus; species Ampelocalamus luodianensis. The sequence goes on from CM070626.1 coordinate 3,086,820, forward strand.
GGAGCCGGACAAGCTCGGGATGCAAGATGAAACCTAATATGGATACTATTCTTTATCTTGCATCGCACCACAGGCTAGATAGGCTTGTACATAAACCAAATAGGGAAATACATGGCGTGCGAGATCATATAACGATGTCTTGTAGCCTTGAAGCGCACGCAGTGGAGGTTACGGTCCATCGTTATATGATCTGCATGCCACGCATTTTCTCGGTTGGTTCATGTACAAGTTTATCTAACCTGTGTATAATATGTGTTGTCATATTGTATATCGATATCTCCAATGGAGTTGCAATGCAGCGTTTTTCTATACATTCCAAGTCATGAAATGATGAAACTCTATTTACAATATACTTAAATGAATTTTCGAGAAAAATTCATAATGCATAAAATTTTGAAAATATTACACATGCAAATACACAGTGTCAGAAGGCTCCAAAAAAATTCATAATTTTTGGACCTGTTTACTATATTTAAAAATTCTTACAAAAATATGCATAAATGATTTTTTTAAAAAATAAAAACATAAATGATTTTTTTAAAAAACAAAAACAAAAATGGTACAGTGGTGGGCGCAGGGTGAGCGTGCGCCACCACTGTAGCAATTTTTTTTAAAAAAATGTTTTACATCTAAAAATTAAAAAAAGAAAAAATTGAAAAAAACTTGCGGCTTGGCGCGAGGTGAGCGTCTTGCTCGCACGCTGGGTGGTGGTGGGGCGGGCGCGCGGGGTGAGCGATGTGCCCGCGCCGACGCGCTAGCACAAAGCACGCTGGCGCGTGGTGTGCGCGCCGCGTGCTTATTTTGTAAATACCATTTGTCAGTGGTCAGAAGTGTAAATACGATTCGTAAACTGGCTGTATCCGCCAATCGTATTTACAATTTTGATCAATCTTTTGACGGATTTGCAAATCGTATTTACAATTTTGATCATACGCAAAACGTATTTATAAAAATGGCAACACGGGTGTGAGACCACCGCACTGTCGTGCCACCACGTCGCGCGCGGGCGCGCGCCCACCTCGCGCCCGCCCCGGTCCCGCCACCACGTCACGCGTGGGCGCGCGCCCACCCTGCGCCTGTGTTTTTTTTTTTTTCTCAAATTTTTTAGATGTAGAAAAATTACATTTTTTCCCCTTTTTGTCCAAATTTTTAGATGTGGAAAAATCCTAATCGTAATTTTTAAATTTTTTTATTTGCTCTGATGGCAGTATCACAGCGTTGCTACTATAGCATTTTGTTTTTGTTTTTTTAAATCATTTATGCATTTTTTTGTAAGAATTTTTAAATATAGTAAATAGGGTCCAAAAATTATAAAAAAATTTTGTGGAGCCTTCTGACATAATGTACTTGCTTGTGTAATATTTTCAAAATTTTATCCATTATGAATTTTTCTCAAAAATTCATTTAAGTATATTGTAAATAGGGTTTCATGATTTCATAAAATTTTACCCATTATCCCACCGTCCATCCTCCGCACATCTGTGCGTCTTGTCCAGAAATTTCGGCGCCAAATCTTACGGAATTCCCGGTGCCAACGCCGCAACTCCTTCTCCGCTCGGCTATAAATACCGAACTCTGGCACTCGCTCGTCGTGCGGCCTTGATTGATTACTTTCCCCCGAATGGCTGATTGATTACTTCCTCCGAAGGGCTTGTAATTTGTGCTATGCTTTTGTCGTTATTACCGTAGTCATAATTAGTCAGTCTTGCTCAGCTAATCGTAACTAGATAGTTTAGGGGTAATTAATTAGTCGTAATTAGTTAGTTGACTAGTAATAAATTAGTTTAGTAGTAATGAATTAGTTTAGTGGTAATTAACGTTGTTAGTCGCGTGTAGGAAAATGTTATGGCTTAAATTGGATACTTATCTTCTCCTAATTTCAAAAAAATTAGATGTGTTTCATGAACACTGCTTTGAGAAGGAGGAGGTTTACGTGCGGGAGGAGAGTTCTTGAGACTCTTGATGCGAGGGCGTTGGTGGCTCAGTGACAACCCAGAGGATCTCGAGGAGCGTATCATCGGGGTGGACGTTGAGGAGGACGTCGAGGAGGAGGACCCTGAGTCATGAAACCCTAATGTGGATGCTATTCTTTAATACTGCATCGCACCACAGGCTTGATAGGCTTGTACATGAACCAAATTGGGGAAATATGTAGCGTGCAGATCATATAACGATGTATCGTAGCCTTCGAAACGCACACGAGTCGAAGGTTACGGTACATCGTTATATGATCTGCATGCCACACATTCCTCGGTTGGTTCATGTACAAGTTTATCTAGCTTCGTGGTACAATCGATAAGATAAAGAATATCATCCAATGCAGTGATGATATTGGATTGCCGCTGGGATGTTGTACGAGAGTAACAATTCTTCTTCCTTCCTTCAGACATCTCTAATGGAGTTGCAATGCAGCATATTTTGGTTGCTCTATGTGTTGTCATATTGTATATCGACATCTCTAATGGAGTTACAATGCAGCGTTTTTTCTATACATTCCAAGTCACACGAAATCATGAAACCATATTTACAATATACTTAAATAATTTTTTGAGAAAAATTCATAACGGATAAAATTTTGAAAATATCATACAAGCAAGTACACTGTGTCAGAAGGCTCCACAAAAAAATCATAATTTTTAACCCTATTTACTATATTTAAAAATTCTTACCAAAAATATGCATAAATGTTTTTTTTTTAAAAAAATGCTACAGTGGCGGGCGTGGGGTGGCCGCACGCCGGCCAGTGTAGCAAATATTTTTTTAAAAATAATGTTAGGATTTTTTCTACATCTAAAATTTTTGAAAAAAAAAAAAACTGTAATTTTTCTACATCTAAAAAATTTGGAAAAAAAAGAAAAAAAAAAGAAAAACACGGGCGCGGGGTGGCGCGCCACGCATGGCGTGGTGGCGGGATCAGGCGGCGCGGCGCGTCGCGACGTGGCGGCACGGTAGCGCGGACGCATGGTGGCCGCGCGCCGCGTTGCCATTTTTGCAAATACAATTTGCGCATGATCAGAAGTGTAAATACGGTTTGCAAACTGACCGTATCCGCCAAAAATCCCTACCATGCGAACGTACGACAAGTACAAATCATTAAAGATCGTAGTATACTCTCTAACCTTTAGGATGCCAAATTTGTTTTATGATACTAGTGAGATACATAAAAAATTATGTTTGTCACATGTTCACATCTTAAAGGGGATATCATATAGTCATACATAACAACGATATCATAGAATTATTCTCCAGGTTGGCTAGGTCTGGTTTGGTTTGAGCGTTTCAGACGCGTGATTGGTGAGGGAAGGAATTTGGAACTACCCTCTACTTGGATCAATACGAGTGTAACATCCCAAAGAATGGTTTATGTTTCAAATGTAATATTATGAGGATAAATTAAAACTTTTGATGCCTCATAAAGTCATTTGAAATTTTTAGAATTTTTCACTAGCAATTCCTATTTACTAAGAACAATGTTTCTTTTTATGAAAGTTGTTGTCATTAAAAACATTCAAACCTAATCTTGGGATAATTCTCTGGAAATATTTTTCCTATCATATTAACCATCCTAGTAACCTCTCTGCAAAATCTCATAATTTTTAGATTTTGTTTGCTATTCCAAAAGAGCAAGTCAAACCAGTTTGAATTCTGGTCAAACCCCTAGGGCAGCAGCTTGTGAATTTTCTTGGGAACAATGCAGTGCATGAAATTTCTAGAAAATTACACAAGGTTGTTCTCTGTCCGAGGAGGTTCCCATAAAAATTTCAGAATTTTTGGAGTTTCGGAGCTGCCTCTAAAAATTACCTATCTTCTTAGCCTTATAAAACAAAACTGGAAATCACTATTCATCTGGCCCGAACCCCAACCCCGGCTCGAGTCCGACCGCACCTCTTGACTCAGCCAAACCAACTAACTGCACCGCCCGAGTCCATTTGATAACCACCGTTCGATGCAAATCGCACGGCCCTCACGCCTCCGAACTGATCGGACTGTCCAGATATACCTTTGGATCTCAACCGTCCATTTAAGATCCACCAGGCTCCGACTCGCGCCATTTCGTCGCTTTCACTGACGAGTGGGCCCCGATTGTCAGGCCCGTCACCTACCTCGCTGCTTAAAGCCGAGCGGCGTCGGTGACGTGCATGTGCGCCACCTCGCCTTGCCGTCCATTCCCGGTTTTGACACCGCGCTTGGTCTCTCCACCTCGGCCGCATCTTCCGCTGCTATCCCATGCCCTGGGTGGCATTAAACGCCTGTCATCTCCCTCACCAGCTCGATGTCGCCGCTCCCGAGCGCATCGGTGCTGAGGGCTCCCCCTCCTTGCGTTCTCCGCCCTTTTCCCTACTTAAGGGCACCCGAAGCTCTCTCTTCCTTCTTTAGACACCATTAAGCCATCCCCTACCACCCATTGCTTCCTCTGAGCTCATATCGAGGGAGTGTGCGATCTCTGGTTCACGACCGTGTCGCCGCCGCCGTGTCATCACTGCAACCATGGAGCCCTACTCTTTCCCTTCGCGTGAGCTTGTGTTCTAAGGCTTGAGTTGTGTTTCCCCTAAACTTATTAAATGTTTCAATCGCAGGGGACCTTTGGAGGACTTTTCTTCCCATCTCCGGTAATCAGCTTTTCCCTCACCGCCGCAGTACCCCTGGTGAGCTAGACTTTAATTGACTCCTTTTTAACTATCTCGTGACCTCTTTGATGCATCTCCTACCACCCATTTCCTCCCTCTGTCCTCAGGTCGCCCTCTCCTCGTGGAAGCGTCGCCGTCGTCCTCGGTCCATCGCCGCCAGCTCATCTCCGGCCGAACCATCCTCACCGTGTCATCCCGGTGAGTTCAGAGGACCATAGGGTAGCTTTTGCACACACTAGTTCGCGTTAAGTGTTGCCGGTTTGGCATTGCCGTTTTCACCGTAGCATGTACTCGCCCGCGTGCGCGCGCGCACGTCCGGGTCACCTCCGACCGACCCGCGGTCTCTGGTCGCGATAGCGTTCAGTTCCATTTTGCCCTTGGCCGGGTGCCGTCAAGCTCTCCTTCGCGGCGAGGCGCCGCGCGGTCACGGTCGAGCTCCTCTGTTGTCGGACGAGCTGGCACGTTTTTAGAATACGCTTTGAATGAACTGAAGGCGTATTCGTAGAATACGCTGTCGACATGGCCTTCGGCCGGGCTGGGTCAAAGCTGACCTGGTCAACGCTTTCGCTCGGTCCCACCGGTTAGTGACCGTGGGTCAGCTGAGCGTTGGTAGGAAAAGGTTTCAATGTTTTTAGAAATTTCCGAATTGAATTACTCTTGTTCGATAATTCAATTATCTTAGAAAATCCATAACTAATTCAATTTTGCTCCAAATCGAATGAAACCAATTTTGTTAATTTTCATTTTTAATGTACTTTTTACCAGAATAAGTTTAAGTATGTCTCTGTTCATAAAATTTTGATAATTAATTTAATGATGTTTTTATGTATTTCTAACTTGGAAAATTCCTAGAAAATTCTCCTTAACTCCAAATAAAATATTCTCTGTTTCTAAAATTTTATAAAATCATGCTCTAACTATTGTATGAAATTCGTGCTTATTGGATTAAATTGAATTTTGGTTATTGTCGGTGTTATTCGTTCTTATTTGTCCTTTTTGCTCGATCGATAGATTGCGACGATTCAGTATTATTTAGAGTGAGCCTCAAACAACATTTTGAGCAAAGACAACCGGGCAAGCGGTTTGATCATGTTAATTCCTTTATGTTCAAAACTAATATTTTGTTTTCAACTCGTATGCATGCATTGCTATTTCGTTGTTAAACTATGGTTAGTGGACCCTTTTAGTTGCATAATCTGTAGGTAAATGATATTCCTATACTATCTGAGCCTAGGTTATTTACTGTGATCAGAGATCGTTGGATGATCTCTTGTCACTTAGTAGATACGAATTAAACTGCTTAGACAAGCTTAGTTATCGGTAGAATTGGGCGGTTATCGACTTTGTGATTCAGCATTTATGCCATGTTTAATTGTGAAAACTAAAAATGAAAACAAAAATGATTTAGACTTGGGCACAATGGTATGTTGGTGTGTTTTTGGGTGTGACTGGAATGGTGCCCAAGTCAACAGGGACCGAGTTACTTGCGCCACCGTACTGAGCATTTTGCGTGCTAACCACACTAGAGGGTATGAGACCTCTCTTGACTTAGTACTTTGGCGTGTATTGGCTCCGAGTCACAGGGGGTCGCAGGAGGGATGGTGTTGGGAGCATGGTAGTTGTCCGAAAAGCTTTACCCTGAGTGGGTAGTTATCTTTTCGGCTTTACCATGTAAGTGTATGAATTTTTATCCATACGAGCGGCTCGTAGTTAATATACAATATTGGAAATATCTCGTAGGACTTAGATGTGCCGGCATACCTTCGGAAGTGTGCTTTTGTGGCAAAAAGGTGGTCTGAAGTGTGGTTATATTGGTACACCCTTGCAGGGTTTGATCTATTCGAATAGCCTCGTCCTAGGTTATGGACACGCTCGGATACGCCCCGTGAGAACTAGACTACAACCTTTTAATTAAAACTTAACATGGGTGGCATGAATGGGTAATTCATGCTATGGTCGTGGTGACTAATGGGTTAGTCACTTCCAGGATGTTGTCATCTATCTACTGTTATTATTTTGCTCTTGCTGTTATTTCAACAATAAAAATGAATTGCCAACTTGCTTTTAAATGTATTACATTATTGCAAATAAAGATTGCTTTATGCTAAAATGAGCCATACAGCCTCCACTCAAATAAGCTTGCATGTAGTATATGCATAGGTCTGCCAGTCCACACGTCAGTCTTGCGAGTACATTTTTGTACTCATTTGCTTTGCTTATTGTTTTTGTTGAAGAGGAGGCAGGTGAGCCCCAAGGGTCTTACTTTTGTGAGATGGGCGGTTTTTGGGACGACTAGCTTGGCGGTCCGGTTAGTTGCCTTGTGGGCAGAGGCACACTAATTGGCTTTTGTTTATCGCCATCTTATGACACTTTTGCTTCCGCTATTTACTTTGTTATTTATTTGTCATTTGGCCGGTCGGCCCTCTTTTGTAATAACTCTACTTTGTTTGTCTACTGTTTGGTAACGTGATGCTTTGGATTCTATGTCTAGAATGGAATTGATGCATAATTTTGTGAAGAGGTGTGTATACTGCAGTTCTGGGAAGTATACATATCTCGAGGCTTGGTTTATTTGATTTGTGATGCTAGGGCCAGGTGGATTGGTTAAGTATTACAAGTCAAATAAGCGGGTCCTCACAACGAGAACCAAGCCTTGTTTGGGTGGCTAGTAGAGGTGGTTGTACCCCCAGCCCACCAGGGTTCAAACCCTAGGTTTAGCCCTGTGTGCCTCGTTTAGGAGGATTTTTTTAAGTATGAAACGACGTGCCCGGCGCAAGCGAGGCGCTAGTGGTGATTTCGTCATTTCTTCATCAAGCTCCGCTCGTCCAGTATTTCGTAGACGTCGTGTGTGTGAGTGCATGCGTGTGGTGGTGTGCGTGTGTGTGGGCGTCTATGTGTTGTATCGGGTGAATCGCAAAAAAAGGTTAATTCCTTATTTGACATTAGAAGTTAGTGAGCTCCTTAAAACACCATCGAAAAATTCATCATCCTTTTTGCCACTCGTTCTCAACTTCCCTCCCTTTTTTGCCACTCCCGTCAGTTGACCATTGACTTGATCATTGACTTGGACGCGAAAGATGATTTTGCCCCTAAGTATGCTGAGATATTTAAGGAATTGTTTGACATAATAATATAGTTTCAAAATTAATGAATTTTTCTAAAAAAGTTTTTGACATAGTGTAGATTATTGTGTAATTTTTATAGGGTTTTATTTGCAACATATTTTTCCTAAAAATCTTTCAAGTTTCGGTTGCATCAAACCAAAAATTGAAAGATTTTTAGAGAAAAATATGTTACAAATAAAACTCTATAAAAATTACACAATAATCTACACTATGTCAGAAACTTTCCTAAAAAATTCATAATTTTTGGAGCTATATAACTATGTCAAATAATTACCTAAAGATATCAGCATTACTAACTTCACTCAGGGGCAAAATCATCTTTTTGCGTCCAAGTCAACGGTCAATTGACAGGAGTGGCAAAAAGGGGAGAGAAGTTGAGAACGAGTGGCAAAAAAGGGATGAGAATTTTTTTTATGACATTTTGGGGAGCCCGCCAACTTCCAATGATAAATAATGAATTAACCCCCCAAAAAAGTATATACTAGTACAATTGATTTGGAAAACGTATACTAGCACCACTAGAGTGATTAGTTGTGGAGAGGCATCATTTGACTTGAAAAATAATGATTTGACCAGACCACTCTGTTCCTAGTCCTCCGTTTTTCTGTCGAGTCGAGCTCGAGCATATTGAAGTTAGTAATGCCTTGAAAGTAGAACCTAACTATCTTTGGTGTGATCTCATGCTTGCAGCAGTAGCCCACAATCCACATGCGGTTAACGAATGGTCACGGGAGTTGGGCCGAGCTTTTTCCGTGTCAGTCGGGCCTCAATAGCCCACATGCGGTTGCCTAATAGTCGTGGGAGTTGAGTTGGGATTTTTCTGTGCTGACCTGAGGCTTGGATGGCACGGCTCGGGTCGGGCTGAGCTTGAGGATCAGGCATGTCGGGCGGCACATCACAACACGAACGTGGCACGGTAGACCAGGCGGCACGGAGGCGACATGTAACTGGGCATGTGGACGTCGAGGGACGGTGGATCGTCGGAATAGTTGGAGAGGGAGGGAGAACGTACCGATACCTTGCCAGAAGCTGGAGCTGGACTCCGACGTCGTTGTCCATGTCACCATATGGTCGTGGGCTCGTGGGCGTCGTCCATCGCCGTCAGCGCCACGCTCGTTGTGGCCATTGTCATAGTCGCCTTCGGCCTCCCCGCCATACCCTACTGCATCAAGGCCACCGCGCGTCGTCCCTTGTCGTGCCGAGGCCATTACGCACCGCCCGATCTGTCACATCGCCCTGAATCTGGGTTTCCATCCCCAAATCGGGAACGCCTGTCGTGCCTTGGTCATCACGCACCACCAAATCGGGATCACATAGATGTGGTGGGGAAGTCGGAGACGGAGAGACCGATCAGGGCGGGCCTGTGGGGGTGGTGGGGAGGCCAGATGAGGAGAGACTGAGCGGGGACTAGGGAGGGTGTGAGACAGCAAGGGCCGTGAGTGAGTGGGGAACTGGGGAGTGGGGAGGGCGCTTGAGGGAGAGGGAGAGACACGGGAAGCCAACGGTCGTCCGACAACGTAGCGCGCCAATGGCTGACAAGGCATGTAAGGCAACAACGATTGATGAGACAGAGCCAGAAAGGAGTAAAAGTAGCAACGGGCAGATGTAAAGTTCTTCTATCCATGGCTATAAAATCCCCTCATCTTCTCATTTCTTCACAACACTAACTCAAGCAACAAATTTTCTACTCTCTCTAGCTCTCTATTACTCATTCTCTCTATATGCTTACCAAGAAGAAGAAGATGGCAGGGAGCCAAGGCGCAAGCAAGCACGCCCCCAGCCCCTGGTTCTCCTCTCAGGCACGACGATGCTCATATAGATCCTTGTTAACTCTCCCCGGACATGAAAAACTTCGGCATGGATGACCGTCATATGGACGATGCGGAGAGCTACAAGGACGCCACCTTCTCGCCCTGGTCCCAGAGTTACACGACAGGATCGGAGGATCATCGTCAACCCCACCGTCCACCGACGGAAGGGCGGAGTGCTGGAAGCACACGACCAAGAGAATCGACATTGTAGACGCCTAAAGGAGGGTAATTGCAATATGTAATTATTGCAACATGAATTGACTACGGGTTCGTGTGGAGGGACGAGACATCTAAACCGACACTACAGAGCATGCCTGCAAAAGCTAGGGCAGACCCAAGGAGGAGGTCTGCAGATGAAGCTAAACTTTTCGACCGTTGGCACTGTATGTATATGGATGTACAAACCCTAAGTAGCACGGGATGAAATAATGAGATTTATAGTTTCGGAAGATCTACCTATTATAATAGGCAAGAGCCACCATTTTGAAAGAATGTGTCGATGATCGGAACACAAGGTTCTCTATCAAACTTACTCGAGAAATGATGTGAGAACGCTATAAAAAAAGAAGACCATGTATTGTTGGGGATACATTGAATGTTTGTATAAGAATACAGTGGATGTTACAGAATGATCGTGATGGGGATTAAATTCCTAAATACTGCTTTAACATTTAATTAAAGACCACATTGCCCTTATGGTAATAACCCCAGTGGTTAAAGACCCCTGTGGTCATGAGAATCCAAGAGGTTGCTCTACGAGTACTTTGGTCGGATAGGCACTGTACCTATTGTCCGACCAGATAACTGCTCGAAGAATCTTTGAACTGGTACTTAGACCCGATTCCAATTATATTCCTTCCGTGTGATGAATGAGACATGTGTCTTATCTGCTCCAAACCACACGATGATTTTCAGCCCTAAGTCGCTGACAATAATTATTACACATTTTTTACCCATGTTCGTCTCCCACTGACACCAACCAGCGATCAGGTGTTCTTCCATTGACAACAACTATCTCCCTAACCAGACGCATCATTTCCATAAGGCGTCTTCTCCAAGAATAACTGGTGCCTCTTCGCTAATACTTAAGGGTGAACGATGAACAACATTACAGAGGGAACAACTGAAGCACAACAAACAAGATGAAAGAGAAGACAAGTGATTAATATCACTATAGACAACTCAATTTCTCCAAGCAATATACTCAGTGTAATTAGGTCTAGTCTGTCACCTTGCTAAAGGCATCCCTGTAAAAACCAGCTTATTGTAATAAAGAGCAACCATATTCTCCTCCAAGAATTCTCAGCGATTTTTCTTATTTCATTTCGTAAGATCGGCGACTGGATAGTCGGCAGCTGGCGCTGTCTGTGGGGAAGAAGGCGCTGAGTTCTCGAAGATTTTCCACTCAGCAATCCTCATTTACTCTCCTTCTGTTTCGTTGTCGCCTATGCGATCATGGTGGGAACAAGGGATGAAGATAACTGGTTCGATTTGGCAGACCATGCCAACCTCGACATGGATGCATGCATCCGCGCCATGGAACACGACGCAATGTCGTCGTCATCCTCTTTTGTCGTATGCTCTCGCTCGCTGAGACCGGTGAAATCGACTGGATGGATGAAGATTCACCGTCCCATCAGTGGCACTCCCAGAGGAATCAGTCGTTTCGACTGATTCAGAATGTCCGAACGCCTCTGCAAGGTCGGTTTTTCTGACCTGCAAAAATGGCAACAAAAGCTCGCCATTGCAATTAGAGGGTCAAGGTACTCTTGATACGATCATGGGCAACCGATGTTCATCGACGACTCCTAGGTATTCCGAGGGCTGACCGATACTTGGTAGCGGTGTCAATAAAATTGCCACCAGCGGAAAGCTAGGTGAAAAATGATAAAGCTCAACATACGATCAAAAAACCGACGGATTAGGCCGAGTCCACCACAAAGCCCACCAAAGGTGGTAATCTCAAACCGTTCTTCCATCATGGATGCTCCTTGCCGAAAGCAGTGGAAGGCTCTCCCTTAATTACGATGTGACACTACTACAAAAAGGCTAATATTAGACGCTTGATCACAGGCGGTTGACCAAAATCATTTGTATTAAATACAATAATAGATGGTTTTGGTTTAGCGATCGTCTGTGTTACTTTATGTGCTAAAACCGCTGTGAAGAAATAATATCACAGACGGTTCATGTTGAAAACCGTCTGTGAAGTATCACCGACGATTCTGAACCATCTGTGATACTTCACAGATGGTTTTCAACATAAACCGTCTGTAATAATCTTATTTATTGCAGACCCGACCTCTCAAATCGATCTGTCTTAAATTCCAGCTCCGTTCTTGCTACTGCTGTTGGAGGTGGGGCTTTGAGGCGATTTGGTGAAAGGAGACCGTGAATTTGGTAATTTGTTCTTGACTATTGATGGTTAGTACGTAATTTGTTTCTTACATTATATTCTATATCTAGCTTGGTAAATAGAGAATAGAAGATGGTTTAGATCGGTAAAGAGAAAATTGACGATAGTTTAGATCTAGCTTTTTTGCGTTGTTTTGCAACTGTTGGCTTCTTGTCATCTGAAGTTGGGCATGAGCTATCTATAATGTGTTTGTGATGAACAACCTGACCCTAGGGTGCATTGTTGTTTTTCAGTTCATTAGAAATACATATTTCAAATGACATATCAAAAGTTGCATTTATAGTATACTAATTAATTAATTCAATATTTAACACCAAATTGTTATATACGTCGCGTAGATGGACCAAATAGTGTGGGACGTGACAAGAGTGAAAGTAGTAGAATCCAGATCTTTTTTGTACTATAATGGACTATGTTGAACATTGTTTTGAGTATGTATAAACAGTACTCGGAATTAGTACTCTAGCAAATAGTACATGTACAGTAACAATAAAATGTATACTCGGAATTAGTACTCTAGCAAATAGCGTAGGAACAATAAAATGTATACGGTAGCCATCTTATTGTTTTCTTAGGGTTCTGTGGTGCTTGATCTATGCCGTTCGTTTTAGATTGGATGGTGGAGAGAATGATCTAATACATGTCATTGTGCTCTCTGTAATGCAAAGGATCCAAGTAGCTACGGTGTAGGAAGCAAAAGGTTCAATGGAATCGCTCTCGCTCCATCAAACGGGCTTTCAAATTTCAAACGCAATGGAAGCCGCCCCCACGACGGCCTCGTCGATGGCGACACTACCATGTGAGATCGCGCGGTGGGTACCGCCGCGGGGACATGCGCTCCCCACGGCCCGCCGCTCCGAGCAAACGAGAAGAAACTTTTGCCACCGCCGTGAGAGACCACTGGCCACCAGCTTTGTGCCCGGTCGCTGGTCGGCTGGATGGTAGTCCCATGTTGTGATGGGGGATACTATGGCCCTGTTTGGTTGGCCGCCCGGCCAGGAGAAAGCGAAAGCGAACCAAACGCAATCGGCTTTCAAAGCGACTTTCTCGGAAGCCGCTTTCCACATACATGTTAGAAAGCCAAAAGCCAAAAGGCGTCGCGGGCCAGCTTCCGCGGCTTCCCACCACCCTCCTTTCCGCATTTGCCCCTAGACTTCATGGATTATTACCCGCCGAATGCCATTACATAAAGCCCCGGCCGTTCGCCCACTCGCTCGGCTCCTTCCCCCTTCTTTCGCCTGTGCCCCGAGCCCCTCCTCCTCCTCCTCCTCCTCTTCCCGCGCGCCCCGCGCCTCCTCCTCCTCTCGCGCCCACACCTCCGCGCCGCGCCGCGCCGCCACCTCTTCCCGCTCCCCTCCCAGTGTCCTCCTCCCCGCCGGCCTCCTCCCAAGCACCCCTCCTCCCAGATCCGATCTGGATGCAGATCAACCCCGTGCACTCCTCCACCCCTCCTCCCCAGCGCACCTCCTCCTCCGCGCCACCCTCCTCCACTCCTCCTCCTCCCCAGCGCACCTTCTTGGCGGCGCTCTCCCCGACGGTGCCTCCTTCCCCGGCTCCGTCGTCCCCCAATACAGCTGCGCCTCCTCCTCGGGCTCCCTCCCGTCGCCTCCTCCTCCGGCTCCATCCTCCTCCCCTGCGCCCGACCTCCTTCGTCGTCCCTGCCGCCCAAGTCCCTCTCCTCCCCGGCTCCCTCCTCCCGAACCGCCGCCTCCTCCTCCCGAGCCACCGCCGCCCTCCCCCTCCTCCTCGGGCTCCCTCCCCTGCCGCCTCGTTCCTCCAACTCCCGAGCCACCGCCGCCATCCCTCTCCTCCTCCCTCAGTCCACAACGCCGCCACCGCCGCCGTTGAATCGATGAATTGCTTGATTAGCTGTCCATGAATTGCTTGGTGTTCATGTGATGAAATGCATTGCTAGTATGAATTTTCTGGGCATGTTTCAGATTCTTGATATCTACATGATTATAAAACTGAGTCGAATTGTTTGTAAAGTGCACACTTATAACATGTATACATAGTTCTGATTGGTATTCATAGTTTCATACAATTCAATTTTTCATTTGATTGATCCAAATCGCATGCAAATCGATATCTATTGTTGTATTGCAAGAATCGAATGTAGAGATCCAATTCTTTGGTCTTGGAATATGGTCGAGTATCATGTTTAGTCATGAGCCATCTGTAATTGTTGGCAATTGGCATTCCTGTTAGCATGCTCATTCTGAAGATTACATCCATGCACTGCTTTTGTACATAGATATCCTCCTTGTAAGCTTTAACCATATTAGTAACAAGCATCCAAATAACTTATCCTCAGGGGTATTTCAGACATTTCACATATCAAAAGCTGCAACCAGCCTACCTAAAAGCCAGACAGCCAAACACCAAATCAGAAAAGCCCAACCAAAAGCCCATCATGAAAGCCTGCAAAGGTGGAAGCCGCTTTAAAAGCACACCTAAAAACAAACAGGGCCTATGCGTGGCGCAGATTCCGAATTCAAATCAAACATGTCTAGTGATTTGGGCACACGTCCCTTCTAGTTTTGAGTTTTTATGAATGAGCCCCTATGATATACTACTAACTTGCCGCTACATGCGGTGGTCACAGGCAAATGTTCCAAAAGAACTGAAAAAGCTTCGAGTGCATGTTGTTTCAATTGAAGGATCGGGATATGAAGGTTAGAAAAACTTATTTTGTTTTCTGCAAAATTGATAAAGGTCCATTTGGAACGTAATACTCACATGAAACCGTCAATTCCATCCGGAATCAGAAAAAAGAAATCCCGCTTTCTAAATGGGGCTAAAAGGTAAAAAAAAAACTGAAAGTTTCAAGCGCGGACAAAAAAACTGAAAGTTTCAAGCGCGGACTAGTTTGAATTTAAAGATCGCCAAGGCGAGTGTTTTGGTTCTTGCACGATTGAAGACATAAAATCTAGTTATATTACCAAAATTATCAACTGTTGTCAAACTCAAAGACGTCCTAAGTCCTAACAAAGTTTTTTTTTTTTTTAAAAAGAAGTCCTAACATACAACAACTACAGGAGTTTCGCAAAGACCCTCCGTCTCGTGGATTCGGATTCTCTGCTGGTACTACAGAGAACACAGTGTGAATAATGCTCTGCGGTAACATTGTAGCAAAGCACGGTAGAAACAATGCATATTTACTGTAATGATCCTACTGTTCTTCTTTGATACTGTAGCACTCAATTTAGACCGTACAATACAAACAATACCTTAATATTAGTCACTGTAGATTCTCTGTATTTTTCTCTTCAACGTAAAGAATCATTTTTCCGGTCTCGCACACAAACTAGCAGCAACCCAGCATGATCAAATAGGTCGTGCCAGTCGAACCGATCCGTACAATTATGTTAGTGTTATGCCCGAAATACACAAGTACGATAGACCAGCACCACATGACACATACAGTGTTATGCCAGGCCGGGCCGTCGGTTTCGCCACCACTACAGCAGGCTCGTTTCTTCACCACGAAGACTTAAAAAATCCAAATCAACTCTACGCACGCTGTTCTTCAAAAAAAAAAAAAAAATCGAGCCCGACCGACTGACGCCTAGACGCGGCTGGGCGGTTGGCGTCATCTCATCTCCCCCGCGTCGTCTTCCCTTCCCCCTCCTCCCCACCTCGATCTCGCCCTCTCCACCGCCTCACGCGCGCGCGCTCCCGATCGGATCAGATCTCGCTTCGGCGCCATAGCCATGGAGAACCTGATCTCGCTCGTCAACAAGCTGCAGCGCGCCTGCACCGCCCTCGGGGACCACGGCGAGGAGAGCGCCCTCCCCACCCTCTGGGACTCGCTGCCTTCCATCGCCGTCGTCGGAGGCCAGGTGCCCATTCCTTTTTCCCCGCCCCATTTTTTTTCGGTTGTTCTCGACCGGATCTTGTGGTGCTGGCGCCTCGGTTGCGCGGTGTGGATCTCGCGAGTTAGTGGTAGAACTGCGCGGTCTAGTGGTGGATGCGGTTTAGCTACGCTTGGATCTGCGATTACTGTACACGCAGGAAGCTAGATTTGGGCCGCTTACATGTGTGAATCAGTTAGTTTCGTTGCGCCCAGCCGCCCACATGATTAGTAACTGTATAAATTTTAACTCGTTCGAAGCTAGTTACTAGTTGGGATCAAGTAGGGGATCCTATATGTTGTTTTCGTAATGAAAAACCATGGAGTCCGGTGCAATTGTGTGTGGACTCGTGTTGTTATGATTAGTTTAAGCTTATTTCATTATACAGAATGGATATGATTCCGTGTTTTGACGTTTGAACTTTTGTGATACGTTTGATAGAGTTCGGGTAAATCCTCAGTGTTGGAGAGCGTAGTTGGGAAGGATTTCCTACCGAGGGGTTCAGGTATGGTGATTCCAATAGTAAGAGTTTGTAAAGTTCGCTGTGTTCTTGTTTTGTGCGATTTGAAACATTGTTCTTTTTTGGTTTGATGGTATCGTGCAGGCATTGTCACCCGTCGTCCGCTGGTGCTGCAGCTCCATAGGATCGATGGAGACAGAGAATATGCAGAGTTCATGCACCTTCCCAGGAAGAGATTCACAGATTTCGGTAATTGCTTAGCCTTATTGTTTTGGAGTTGCATGGTTCTGTGATTGGAAGAAAATGCATGATTGAAGAGATCTCATAATGCTAATGAACTAGATTGGCAATTCTGGATGAGGAACATGTAATGGAAGTTCGTTTGATGCCACAATCATTCATGCTGTTGCACTAACTTGTAGCTTGTTTAATTTTCCTTAAACATAAGCTAACACCTGCAGTTATTGATAAGATGGTCTATTCATTTCTTTATCTACAAGTTAAGTTTATCTGAATGACACTTGGTACATGACGACGATTGTATTCTTGCAGCTCTTGTCAGGAAGGAGATAGCTGACGAAACTGACAGAGAAACCGGTCGTTCAAAGCAAATATCATCTGTCCCTATTCATTTAAGCATTTATTCTCCATATGGTAAGACAACAGTGATGGTAAAATGTCGATACAGTCGGGAATGTTTTAATGGTGTTGCTTTGTCACGCACACCTCCATTGTTCACTTTCCAAAGATTATTGTTTGCTTGGATGGAGTTGCGGTTTACCTTAAGGTTGTCCCTGTATTAGTTGAATACTGACTAAGATCTCTGTCATAGATAGGATGGTACCGTATTTGTATCTTTATATGAGTTTTTTTTAATACGGTTTTGTTCTCTTTATTTTTGCTTAGTGTAACACTTTTAATCATTGCAGTTGTGAATCTGACTCTTATTGATCTTCCTGGGCTTACTAAAGTTGCTGTTGGTAAGTGATTATCAATTATGAGCTATTGTTCGTTTTTTGGTTCTTGTTTAAGAGGTTCATTTACTAATTTGCTACTGGTTTTATGCTTATAGAGGGTCAGCCGGACAGTATTGTTCAGGACATTGAAAACATGGTTCGCTCGTTCATTGAAAAGGTATTTTGCCGTAATCTTTTTGTATGTTGCACATTACTCCCTCCACTGATTAATGTAAAGCGTATCATTTTTGAAGCTTTGTTGATAAATGCAGAGTGTGCATGTAAATTTAATATGTTTTCCCACCATGCCCGTATTTATTCTGTCTTGTGCATTATTCATTACCATCCACACAAAGTATCCTCTCTCATCTTTCCAAAGCAATTATGAGCAGGTACTTGAGTCATTTCCTCTCTCAACTTTTATCAAATTTTATCACCTTCTTAGTCAGTTAATCTTTGTGCAAAGTCAAAATGCACCCTACATTCATCAATAGAGGGAGTAATATTTATCCGTTATCATTGCTTAGCATGCTTGCTTTAACTGGATAAGATGGTGATCTATACACTTATGCACAAATTTATTGGTACTTTTTCAATGCATATTTGGTCTGACATGCTTTTGTTCTCAGCCATGTTGTAGCATCTTTGAGCTATGATTATCCTGTCATGCATCGTGTCTGCAATGTTGCAAAACTTATACAAATATCAAACTTTTTGGTGTTTTTCAGCCCAACTGTATCATTCTTGCTGTTTCTCCAGCCAATCAGGATCTTGCTACTTCTGATGCAATCAAGATTTCACGGGAAGTTGATCCCAAAGGTATGCCTTTGTTGTTGATGAAGGGCATGTGGTTAATGTCATAGACTGTCTCGTTATGTTACTGTCTTTATTATTCCATGTGCTTTACTTTTGATATGTTCTTAGGAAGCTTCATAATGATGCTATCTTGAGCTAATTTGATAGACCAAAATGAGACATGACGGCAACTACTGCCTAAGTTTCATATACTTGTACCTTGTTGTCTATCTTTGTTGAGTATGAACCACATCAGACAGACAATTGCTTTGTGGTTTGATATGTTCGAAAATCTTGTCTGATGCTATTTTGAGTTATTAACTTAATAGATGAAAATGTAGTCTTGCAGAGAATAATTGTGTTTCATATGCCTATGCTATTTGTCTATGCTCTTCGCCTCTTCGGTTATCTTTAATTACTTATGAGCTTGAGTTTTACTATTATTGATTCAGGTGAAAGGACCTTTGGTGTGCTCACAAAAATCGATCTAATGGACAAGGGTACTGATGCTGTTGATGTAAGTTTGGATCAGTTAAAAATCGAGTGCTAAACACTTAGAACTTTTATGTTATTAGGATATTTTCTTTCCTTAGATGTTGCTTAAGGTGCTTAGTATTCTGATGACCAATGAAGCTAGTTACTGCTATTGATCTCTGTTGAAATTTATACTCCACTTTACCCAATATTTATAACTTAGACCTTGTGAAAATTGTATGGTCATCCTTTCCAATATAGACTATTGGCCCCTTGGCTTTTGGGACTTCCCCCTTCCCTGCAAATATCGTACCAACTGTAAACAGATCACAAGTGTTGAATAACGATTATAGAACAAAGGTTTGCTAATCTATGAATGTAGGCCATCCTAGAATTCTAGATTTGCTTGAAATGGATTTTCTTATTGAGTTCAGTTCTGCAGATACTGGAAGGAAGATCTTACCGACTCCAACATCAATGGGTTGGTGTTGTCAATCGATCCCAGCAAGATATCAACAAGAATGTGGACATGATTGCTGCTAGGCGTAGAGAGCGTGAGTATTTTGCAAATACACCAGAATACAAGCACCTTGCTCATAGGATGGGATCTGAACATTTAGCAAAGATGCTCTCGAAGGTTTGTCTTTCATCTTTAATGTAGAATATATGTAATGATGCTTGCCTTTTTATCTAACCTTTTGGTGTATATGCAGAATTTGGAATCTGTTATTAAATCAAGAATCCCGGGGCTCCAGTCTCTTGTAACAAAGACAATTGCAGAGCTGGAAACTGAACTTAATCGACTTGGAAAGCCCATTGCCACGGATGCCGGAGTAAGATTGGATTTTACTTATTCTTTAATTAGAACCCAGTTGGACCTAATTCTGCATACATATATCATTTTCATCATTTGTTTATTTGCTGTCCATAGTTATTGACTAGAAGTAAACTTATTTTCCATAAACTTTTGTGCATTTTTGTTCATCATCCTGCTCAAGGTTTTAATCAGTTTGCACATGATGGCATTTTAACTGATTGTTTACGCTGCTGGCACAGTAATGAAGCTTGACTCTTGATTTTATCCTTTATCCTACATTCCTACTAGTCATGTTTGGACAATATTCTTTTTATTTTTTGCCCCTGTTTATGTTCTCTTCCCATTTTACCAGTTATGTTGTATGCACTGATGTTCTTTTCACTGTAACATGAGTTTTGTGCTATTGTCTTTTTTCCTTACGATGGGGCGCTTTCAAATACCTGCTCTTACTCTTATTGAACTTTGTACTCAATGTGATCTTGCTATTTCCTAATAAATTAATTGATCACTTTTTTTGACATGCAGGGAAAGCTGTACACAATTATGGAAATATGTCGCATGTTTGATGGTATCTACAAAGAGCATCTGGATGGAGTGTATGTTTCAAACAATAGTTTTATTGTGCTCAGTTTGAAATAATATGCTTGCTATGTCTGGCATGCCTTCCTGAATTTTGAATGATATCTTTCCTGATCTGTATAGGCCTTCTAAAACTAGTAAAATTTCCTAATACAGTTGACCTCTTTTGATGTTACGGCGTGTACATGTATACTCCAATGCAAGTAAACATGCTGTTTTTAGTCTATTGGCTAGTAAATTGTCCTAGTTGTCTTGTATTTTGTAAAGAAGAAGACTTATTGCTATGTTTCTCTTTGATAAACTTGTATCAAATAAGGTTAATCATACTTTGACATACCATCTCCAGTTGCTTTCTTTCAGAAGAAAGGAACCATCTAGAAATTAAGCTCGAAATAAGATGAATACCTTGCATATGCTGATATGCTAGTATGGCATGGTTACGTTATCAGCCATGTATGTTGTTTTCACCCTCTTTTTTCTCAGTGATGCTGAAAGGACCAATATCTTGCCCACATGATTCTTAGAAAATGCTTGCTAAATGAACAGCTAAGTTATTTTTGCTGCTAATGTATGCAATTTCACATGGTTTCAACTTGTGGATAGAGTTATGTAATCAAAATGTCACATTCACATCCTCCTTCCTTACCAATGTCTACAACTCTGCATATCTGCTTGTTCTTTGGTGAGATTGCCATAACATTGCTTTTCTACTCGTGTTCACCAACCCATTGTAATATTGTCCAGGCGCCCTGGTGGTGAGAAAATTTACCATGTCTTCGACAATCAATTTCCTGTGGCCATTAAACGGTTGCAGTTTGATAAGCAACTCTCAATGGAAAATGTGAGAAAGCTCATAACAGAAGCTGATGGATACCAGCCTCACTTGATAGCTCCAGAGCAAGGATATCGACGCCTCATAGAATCTTGTCTTGTTAGTATCAGAGGTCCTGCTGAGGCAGCTGTTGATGCGGTATGCCAATTATGTCTATTAATCTGTTCGATTTTTCATTGTCATAACAAAATAGATTCAATACCTCAAATTATTTATTTTCATCATTGGGAACTTCACCAGAACATTAGCCTTGCTACTTATTTGGCAATACTGCCGTCAATAGTTTCTGAACATGAGTTAATTTTTGTCACGTTGTCAGGTCCATTCAATCCTCAAGGAACTAGTCCACAAGGCTATCAATGAAACACATGTAAGTCTTCATACCATTCCTGTCAAATGTTTTTTTACACTTTCTGCATGATGCAGGCATAATGTTTTATTCAACTTTTTTTGTGGGGGCACATGTGCACTCCGGTGGTATTTGGAGGGAAAATGAATTTTTAAATAAAATTGTAACATTTGATTTTATAAAAAGTGGGATATGGATTAGCATCATATAGGTCTCTCTCATCAAATATTAACTCAACTTGTTCAAAACTTTGAGCATACAAGTTTGTAGGAAATAATGAATCATAGAGAGATGTAAAGTGGATTCGATAAAGAAAAGTAGTATAACAAATAATAAGAAAATGTTCGTTGCTAGATATGGAAGCAGCTTACCAAAAATGTTCAACTACCTTTCTGCAGGAGCTGAAGCAGTTCCCCACTCTTCGTGTGGAAGTAGGCAATGCGGCTTTTGAGTCATTGGACAGAATGAAGGACGAAAGCAAGAAAAACACATTAAAGCTAGTTGATATGGAGTGCAGCTACTTATCTGTAGATTTCTTCAGGAAGCTTCCTCAGGATGTTGAGAAGGGTGGAAATCCAAGCCACTCTATTTTTGATAGATATAATGATTCTTATCTTAGAAGAATTGGTAAGGCATTTACCTTGTATTTGTTCAATTGTACCCTACTATAACTGCTTGGCAACTATTATTATTTCTTTAAGGTTGAGAAATGGCTTTATCAGATTGTTGCAGCCTTTTAGCGATATGATTCATAGTTCCGTTTATTTTTTAATACAATTAACACATGTTTGCATTGTTGCTTGATAGCTTATTTTGTTTATATTTACTGCCCAACCTCTTACTGTACCTCAAATCAACAGGAACGACTGTTCTAGCGTATGTTACTATGGTATGTTCAACCTTGAGGAACTCCATACCGAAATCTATTGTCTATTGTCAAGTGCGGGAGGCAAAGCGCTCACTGCTCGATCACTTCTTTACTGAATTGGGAGCAAGAGAGGTGAGATTCTTGAAACTGTTGAAAGGTCTTTTGGGTTTGGATATCTGACTTATATGTGCTATCTAATAGGTCATGTTACTATGGATTTGATCTAGGGGTCTGTTACTGCATAGCTGTAGTTTTGATGTTAATTTTGAGTCCAGTTCCGTTAATGTTGATGCATGTTACCCTTGTTTCTGCCTATACTTTTCACTAGCATGTGCCACTTGGGTCCAGTAGTCAGTCTTGTAAGAGGTCATGCGGATATTTACATTTCCTTTTATTGCTAGAATGCCTTTTGAGGTCTAATGGAATTGTCAATAACTAATAATTCTACCATTTGGTATGCAGATTAAGCAACTTTCCAAGCTTCTTGATGAGGATCCCGCGGTCATGGAACGCAGGACTAATCTCGCAAAGAGGCTGGAGCTATACCGGAGCGCCCAAGCAGAAATTGACGCAGTTGCATGGTCCAAATAGTCTTGATCGCCAACTTATCCTGCTCTTATATGTTCTCTTTTACTCCTTGTTTGGTGATTCTCTCCCCTGTTCTGGGGCATATATAGCCGATTTTTTTTCTCCCGTTCTAGGCTTTTCATAGATCATCGCAGCTTTAAGGTGTCATTTGGTTGTGCTTTTGTTCCTTGTGCTTGAGGATATAGGAGACACCTGGCTGCTGTACTTTTGTATCACGAACAAGTTTATATATTGTGCTTTCTATGGCTGCCCATTCTTTTGCTCCATCTACATTTAAGCAAGTTTTAAAATCATTGCAGATGTTAATGTCTGAATTAAGGCACAAGTGGAAACTGGAAGTTAAGTATTGCTCACAATAAAATGGAGATGTGGAAATGAGGTAATATGAGTTCAGGCGTTTCGCTGGTTCGAAATGTTAAGTGATGCCGCTGCACGGCTCGCTTTCCCGACCAGCGCCACGCGTGCCGGACGGGACGCCGCCGAACGACGCCACGGAGCTTCTGCCCGCTTACGTACACTGTTTCCGGACCAAGTAAGGAAAGATAAAAGAAGTGGCGAACATGTCTATTCAGAAACCAATAGGAATTTGACGAATCTCTAGCCGTAAAAAATTGTGCAAGACGTATGCAGTTAGATTTCGAAGGATTACACATTTAACACTCATGATCCATGAAACTTTCTTGTTCTTCAACGATGTACATCAGATCTCACGGAGCGAGTATGATCGGTACATTACTGTGATTCAGACCAGTTTGCTTGTGCAGTTGAGTTTTGGTATTCGTTGAATGACTATACCTGTAGAGAGTCATAAAAGCTAAAATGATATGTATGATCATACTTGCTACTTTGCGAGTACGAATGTATCTACTGGAGCTTTTCTCTTGGTAACCATTCACGTTTTCCCTTGGTAATACTTGTTCACCAGTTTTTCCGAATACTCCCCGAATGTTAGTGCTCCGTTTGGTGGAATTAACTGGTAGAAGTTCAAATAGATATCAGTCAATGGAAAAGGCACCAACCAGCGCCAAGAAGAAGATTTCTGTTAAGGTGAGATGACAAACCTCTTGGTGATAAGGAATTTCACTTGGAAACTTGAGCTTCTCATTCCTGCGATTTGTTTTTGAAAGAATGATTAATTTTGGAACACATATGAGAGCAAGATTTGAAAACCCACAATAACCAGCCAATTCTTCCGGTTTAACAGCCCATACTTGGGAAAATCTAGCTGGGCTGGACTTAGCTTAACGGGTCCAAAGTACATTCAACCGACCGTATAGATTCTAGTGTTTGCGCAGCACAGCTCACGACTAACTATTGAGGTGAAGGAACAAGCCCAGATAACATAGTCAATGACAACAAAGCCAGTAAAATTCTTTGGTATGCAGCAAAGCAAAAGTAGACAGCACTACAATTTGGAGTAGAAAACTTGCACATACCAATCCGGCTGCATGAACATTGCTAAGGTAGAGCGTTCAACATTAGAAGCATTTTCACTGCTGGGTGCCTAGAAACAACAGCAGCAATATAGGAACTTACAACCATAGGAACACTAGTTATCTGTTACACTACAAAACTAGGTGCAACTATATGTTCAATTAGTAAGATGGATATTGGTTTATATAATACCTGCACACAGTGTGGAGTTGCACATAGACGACCTCTTGATAGTATTTCAGTAGTTTCCCCAATCTGGTAAGCCAATTCATCCTCCTCAAATGTAACCTAAAGTATCCAACCAAAGCAAATAAGCGCAGAGCACCTATCCGACTAGCCCTCTCTGAATAGAATGTTAACCTAGTTCCCATGCAATTATTTAACCAACAACGAGCAAAGCTGGTTTCAAGGGTGTCCATATTTCCCAGTGCTGCAAGCGCAGTTATACCATTTTTGATTGATGTATCAAGTAGCGATGACTGTGTATAACTTAAATTACATAGCTTATTATCTATACTTGACGAGAATGCTATAGTGATTCACAGGAAGTTACCTTGACAACTCGATTATCACGAGTCCGGATGTATAGCCCAGCTGCACTATCAGGACAGGGGATCTCCACTGAATTTCTCATAAACAAGCCACATGTAAGTCCTGCATGTACAGTCAAAACTATTAACTACAATAAATGTTTTTTAAAACGAAAAACTACAATAAATGTTAAAGCTAGATACTAGAAAAAAATAAAGAGATAAGATCCTACAACACAGTAAGGTTATGAGCTAACAATATGGCAATATAGTGCGTTACTTGTTTGATCACAACTCACTTCTACTATTTACAAATTATCACATAAAACTAACTGAAAATTTTCAACTGAAGGGTTACCACGAATTACCTGTTAAAGACCCATGGTCAGTATGCCATCCACACCATGATGAAACAGAAGAACCACCTTCTTCTTTCTGTTTACTGTCATAAGAGACAAGTAAACATCAATTCTTAGAACTAAAAGTCTGAAAAGCTTGGATACAAAAAAATATATTGAAAGTTACAAGGGCAAGAAAGGCTTCAAGCAAAAAAAATATATTGAAAGTTACAAGGGCAAGAAAGGCTTCAAGCTTAGTGGAAATGTGGAACCACAGTGAACCTGTTTACATACTCTTTAACTTCAACATACCTGAAGGTCATAAAGGTATCACTATCTAGAGCAATTTAATTCTGCATGCATTTTTTTCAGGAGTACTATGTTAGATGTACCTAAATTGTCGAGGAAAATAGTACAGCAGACGGCCCTTGTGACACCTTGAACGGGCAATTGTCTGCTCAAGACTTTCACCATCATATGGTCCCACTCCTTGCTGCATTACTGAAAAACAGACCGATGTTGATCCATTTGATTAATTACTAAACCAAACTTCAAGATAAAAGTACAGATAAAAGATCAGAACCAAGTATGGAGGTTGTCTTTTGCCGAAAGAGACCTATGGATACCATATCTGCAATTCATATTTCTTATGCCAATATTTTCCTTCTCGCAGATTACAGTACAATGTGGTGGTTATCATCAGAGTTCATTAGATGCCTCCAAATTTATAGCTTCCATGTTGAAATAGTTCAAAAATTACAATTAAGCCAAAAATTTAACTAATGGAGATCTGAGTTAGACAAATGGACGAGGTTTGTCCATGGACAGCTTCAAAGGAGGTATCAAGTAAGCCTATAGTTATGAAGATGTGTTAGCATTGTTGCATTGAATTTCACTACTGACTATTTATAACAGAGTCTGTAACTGTTATGTAAACTCAATAACACATTACAACAAATTGGGTATTCAGCTGGTCATTTGCTTCTCCAATTGTACATTTGCCTACTGCTATCATGATGTATCTTGTTCTAAGAGTACATTTTGATTAAGCTCATTTTAGAACCAATATATGCCTCATATGAATTAATTTTCCTTTCTTGCAAAGTTGATGCTTTCAAGAGAAACCATACTGAGTTATAGTTATGATTGTGTAGTGCATACCATAGCGATCACAATGATGAGCCAACATCAAGCCAACTTCCAACATCAGCTTTCCAAGAGCTTTAAATGCTACAAATTAAAGAAATGTAAAAAACATGGGCTTGACTCTAGTATGAAAATAGGGAAATAATAATAATTTTTAAAAACACTTAGAAGGTCACGTTGACAGATTGCACTTGACATCAGGTCACAATGATCATACGAGACACCAAAAGATATGAAAATTACAGGGTATGTCACATTGCAACTCTTGAATGTCTTGCATTTAGCTCCTTGAGATACAAGATAGCCCAGCAAGGTAAATGGCGTACAACATCTGGTTCATGTGCAAATATCCCTATTTTAACTGAAACATAGTTCTCTAAATAGCATGTGCTATAGCAAATGGATTACTGATTTACACGTACTCCTGTAAAGTGCCTGCGAAATACATTCCTATGCACTACATATGTATGGGAATTTGAAGAGCAGAAGTACCAAGTTACACTAGTTTAATGGGTAACAAAGTGGGAATGAATGAGCAATTACAATTCCGATAAGGTAAAAAATCAATCTGTGAATAAATATTTCTGAACAGTTGTAGGAAGCTCACGAATATGATGACAGTATGAAGACATTATCAAATACAGTCAGTCATACCTATTTCAAGCTCAGGAAGATGATCAGCTGGCCATATATTTGGTCGGCAGTACGATGGGTACCTGCAGATGAAAACATCATCAGATGTCATGAGAAAGCAAACATAAATCAATATCAGTATGAACATGTAATATTGCAAGCTCAAGAGTATTAAACATATATTACATCTAAAAAAATAACAATGATTTATTTTGTTTTTTCCCTGAGCAAATGGTAACAGCGATTTCTCAGATTAAGTAGCTAACACAACAGGAGATCTTGAGTGATCCAAACAAACAACTGTAGTAAGATAGTTAAATTATAATGGACTGAAATCTTACTAAATATATTAGACTTGGGACAATCTCATAGTACTAGATCCAATGAGCAAACTGAGATGAAGATGAATTTTAATGTTAGAAGCATTATACCTACTTAGAAGCACATCGTCAGTGGTAGGGACATCCAAAATTGGGTTGGCATAATAGGAGCCTTTGAATGTGTCTGCATGAAATGATCAAAAGTCACCTTAGGAGCTAAAAAGCATGCCAGGATATTATACAGGTTCTTCAAACACAGCAAAACTACAATACCATTTTTTGTCCAATATACTACTGTTGCAATCGACGTCCAATATACTACTGTTGCAATCGACTTACTTTAATGCAATTGTTAAGTTCATTTCACCAGTATAAAATTAAGAGTGCAAAGCGCAAACAAGATACACTTAAGAGGTGCACAAATGAACTTGGCAATGAAATTCGGTAGTCTCCGAACTTTAGTATCTCTTTCCAATATTCATTCAAGAATGTGCAATACCTCACATATGATAGGATGCATAATTAGTAAATTGAGCGAGTATTTACCGAGTTTCCCAGACTCAAGTTTCTCTTTCCCATGACTCCACCCGAAGTTATACCTGTGAAGAAAGGACAAATGCATACGAATCATTTAAGCTAGTGGTTGTTTGCACAAGCATCAATATTTGTACTGTGCTCAATGAGAAGCGTCAAATTTGATATAAGCCGAAGTAGACGTTAGGTATCAATTCTAACTAGGAGCTTCACGTGAAGCAATCATATTCAAATTCTTGACTAGAGCACAATTGGATGACAAACCATCTACCCAGTTACTACCTGCTATCTGGGTCTTCGAGTTCTTTCTTCACATCTTCAGGAAGGTTTGCAACTCTGACAAACAGCAAGCAAGAAAGCAGAGAGGTAACTACAAATCCCATGCAATGTACACCCCCTGAACCCTGAAATGAAACGAGAGGCAAGAGACAACATGCCTTGGTGCCAAGCGTAGAAGCCTTTTTCTTAGCACGGGAAAATCAGGCACCTGCATGCAAACGCACTCTTATGGAGTGATTCAGCTCGGAAACAAACTGGAGTACATGACTTTTGTGTAAGAACCGCAGTACGCATCAGTTCAAGGTAGAAACAAAAGCAACGCAACAACAAGAGACGACTTAGCACATCCCACTCACATCCGCAATGGAGATGATGCCGAACCCGTTGGGCCCCAGGCCCTCCTCGATCTTGGCGCTCAGGTCCTTGTCCCTCTCCTGCACCCGCCGCCGCCCAAATCGAGGACAAGTCGCACACAAAACGGCGTCAGAATTAGAGAACCAAACACCCTGCAAGGGAACAACTCCGTACACGGTACACCTCTGATACTAGTTTACCTTGAGGTCGGAGAAGGGGACGGTGACCGTGCGGACGGACGGCGGCGGCGGCGTTCGCTGCATGGCGCGGTGCCGAACCCGGCGGGGCGCGATGCCTCGGTCTCGGGACCAGCCTCGCGCAGCCGGAGCCCAAGTGGGTTGTGTTCGCACGACACTACCAATCTCCATCTGTTAAACTAGAACCTAACCCGCGGATACGATCTAATGTAGGTTTGAGTAGGCCACGGTGGATATTTTTTTTTGCAAATGATAATACACAAACCTACCAGTCAAATAAAAAAATCGAACGCTTCACTTGTCCACACACTGTTTATCTTAACCGCTCATCCCTCCTTTTTTCCCCACACTTTTATCCACCCAGTCCTCATCAAAGAAGGTCACCTTTTCTTCCTCCTTTCTTGCAAAACCATCGGCGCAGCGAACAAGGCAAAGCCCGTAGCATTCCCCACCTCTCCTCTTCTCTCTCTGTTCCACCCAAGAAGCTAGCTCCTCCTCCGCATAGCGCTGTCCCACGCGGCCTCTGCGATCCGGCGGCACGGGTCCTACCCCTACTTTTGGGTGCACCGGCAAGAGCGATGGTGTTGCTGTGTAGGCACATCGAAATGACGGCCAAGGACCCCATCCTCGGCATCACCAAGGCCTTCCTTGCCGACCCATTCCCCGACAAAGTCAACATTGGCGTCACACGTTCTTCTTACCCCCATCGCTCGTAGCAGCTTGTTCACTTCTCTTGCGATTTCAATCTTGGTTGGTTCTGAAAATAGGGATGGTTTGGTCCTGAACAAACGGTTGAAAAAAATGTTACGACCATAAAAAAAAGTTGCATACTATCCTTTGAGATGTTACAACCGTTGAAAAAATATTGCGACTGTCGAAAAAAATGTTACATCATGTTCATAGTGATTTTGCAAGATTTTTTTAACGGACCTTTTTTCAAATGTTTGTTTTGATTTTGAGATTTTTGATATGTTGCAACAAGCGAAAAAAATATTGCATCGTTCTTTCTCATGTGTTGTATCAGACCGTATGATATAAAGCCTCTCATCGTACGTTCAAGCCGTAGTTGTGCCCTTTTTTTGCTAACACTATTCCGGCACGTTTTAGCAAAAATGTCTCTCTTCCCCCATATTTGCAAAAATAGCCTCATGGACCGCGCACCGTGTGGACAACTATTGGGCCGACGCGTACCCAATTCTGTACGGCCACCGTGCGGATTAGCAAAAACCGCACGACCACTGTGTGGATTAGTTCAAGAGCTAAGTGGCGCAACCTCGTAAGTTTAGAGAGCTGAGAAAGTAAAATACAAGTTCAGAGAGCTAAGTGACACAACCTCACAAGTTCATGGATCTACAATGTCATTTTCTCTATTAGAAACATATGTCCAGAACTAGGAGCGTATTTACTTGACATTGTAGTAAAAAACTTAAAGTCAAATTCAAAACTTGGTCCAACATGAGCACATGGATGATGGAACACGATCACTAGCAATTTTGCCTCTGTCCGATTTGCATTGAACTAGGCCAGTATTTCAAAAATCCAAATTGAAACCGTAAGTATTAACCTTATATTTCGAGAAAAAAATCAACAAAAATTATCACATTGAAACTATAACTCACAAGTTTAGTCTTTTTCCCAAAAGAAATCGAAAGAACTGAAGATGTGAGACATTCCATATGCTGATTCCGCGATTCATGACTTGGTCCTTCCAACGGGTGACTAGGCAAGGGACGTCGTGGATGGTGTGGGCCGCGGCTGAGGCCATCCTCCGGGCTCCGTCACAAGGGGCTACGACCACCATCCGTCGACCATGCGAGGCAAATCGTGAGTCGCGGGAGTCGAGAGGGAGAAGAAGAGATGCAGACTTCACGACCACTTCACGACCACGTGACACGATGCACTCACACGAGACACTATTGGGAGAGATGCGTGCGGCTGCTGGCTTCGGTGTGTGTGGGTGTGCCACTGCTAGCCGCTGCTATTGGGTTGTGCTGACTGCTCGTGTCAACTGGGCCGCACTATTGTGTTGTCCATTCGTCCTGGACCCAGCCGCGACCTGTGAAAGCGGAGCCGCGGGACTGCAGGAGGCCGGAGGTTGGGCTAGACAGGGGTACACAGTTTTTAGAGCACGAGGTGCACACATGGTATATATGGGTTAATCCCCACTATTTTTTTGGACCTGGTGTCACAACCCTACTGCGTTCCACCCCTGACAGTCCCACCGACGGGTGGGCTTGTGGTGAGGTGCATAGCGCACCAAATGGGCGTGGCTGCGGTCGTTGGTTGCGGCACAGCCGCTGCACGGAGGTTTGCCGACCACGTACGGCGATTTTGCGATTGTGTAAAAATGCGGGTAGCAAGTGGTCATTTGGGGCCTATTTGTATTGTTACCAACATGATTCAAATCAAATTTCGGTAACTTTAATGAAAATTAGCTATCGTTTGGTTTGCTAGTAATATTTAGTAATACAAACAAAAATTTGTTAACACCAACAAAATCTAATACCACACGTGGGCAATTCGAAGGTGAGAAAATTACTCACCAAAATTTTAATAACGCGAAGCTTTAGTTTGGGTTGCCAAATTTTAGTTTTGACTAAGCTTTGCCGGTACCAAATTTTAGCTTATTTCATTAAGACATGAACCAAACAGCCCCTTGCCCCTTGGTTTCTCCACCGTGGCAGGCGGCACAGCCGGGCACGGCACCAACGCTTGCCGTGCGCGTCGCTTACGGTGATTTTGCGATTGTGTATTGACCTCGCGGCGCGCGGCAGCGTAGCGTTGTGCTTACGGCTGCGGCCTCGGGCGTCCTGCTCGGTGCTCGCACGACTCTACTCGCTCGAGATCGCTGCAATCCAAGAACTCCATCGTGGCCAAACCGATTCAATTCAGAGACTGGTAGGGAGATAGTTGCAAGCGAAATCTGTGTCCGCATCTGCCGTGGACAAACCGAAACGCAATGTTGCAAAACACAGATGGCAGAAACCGAAGGGGCAAATGTGACGAGACAGCTCGTATGCCTTTTCGAAGGTTCCATCACCGGTGCAGTCTCAACGCCCCGGCTTGATTCGAGGACCGAGTTCTCGCCCTTTTATTCTCGAGGCCTCGGGCGGGATTAGGGATACCTTCAATGGTATTTCAACCCTCTCCGGTGCATTGCTTACGAGCAAATGCTACTTATTCACGCTTCAAATCACTAAAGTAGTCGCGGTTGATTCGCTAATACTTGCGAATCAATTATCTTCTGACTTCAATTGTCTTCTAGACTTCAATTCAATTATCTTCGATTTCAATTGTTTCCGACATTATTATCAAGGGTTGATTTCTCCCCTAATGACGGAAACTAACCTCATCTAATGTACTATTAGCGAATCGGGCATTATACAAATCTCCAAATCATATGGTCCAAATACTTGATTATGGATGTTGTCTCATAACCAACGATATCCGCGACTTTCTGAGAAGACCCATTGCATTTCATTGCGGTGGTGGTATAGATATATAACCCTTGCAACCAAACATGCGAAGATGAGAAGTTTTCAGTGCTGACCCTTGCGCTAGTTGCATAGCTGGATGGATGTTATAGGCCGATGGTCTAAAATTGATGAGAGCTGCTATGAGCGGATGCGTGTCCCCAACATATAGTTGGTAAATTACAATTCTTCACGAGTTCGCTAGTCCATTCAAGTGCGGATGTGCGGTATAGAATGCTCAACTTTAATTCTCATTTTCATACAATAATCATCAGATGCCTTCGGAGTACATTCTCTGGTATTGTCCATTCGGATGGACTTCACGTGATGATCAGGGAAATTATTTTTCAATTGTTAATTATCTACGAGATTTAGCTTTGCAAAAGCATGGTTTCTCATAGACAATAAACATATGTGCGACCATTCCGAGGAAGCATCGATGAGCACCATAAAATACCTAATTGACCCTTACGGGGTTGTATAGGACCGCAAAGTCTCCCGGATACGGCCCAGAATGCGAGGACTTCATCCATCGCCAGAGCAAAAGTCTAATAATTAATTTCCTTGGCACATGCGGGCACACAAAATCTTCAGTTCGGAAATTTTTATATTCATATTATGTCCCTGTGAATTGTTAATTATCTCTCTCATTATCTTAAGACCTAGGCGGCATAAGCTATCATGCCAGAGATAGAAAAGTTCAGAGCTTCTAAATGCGGTTCTCAAGGCAGTATAGGCTGCATGTGCCTTAATATTAGTGTAGTATAGCCCAGTTTCATATGAAGGAAGACATTCTAATGCTATTTTCACTTTCTTGAGCTTTGTAGTGAGCAGTATTCATGCCATACTCTTCGTCGGCCTCCACATGGAAACCGGCAGCGCAAATATCCTTGAGAGTTCTAGTCGATTCTGGGTACAACAAGTCTTCTTCAATGACCAAAGTTGTGCCCATTGGGAGTATAATTATGGTCATTCATGAGCATATTATACAAGTATCACTGCCTGCGATTGTCGTAAGACTGCCAGCATTCTTGCTGATCGACTGGAAAAATTTCCATTTCTCTCAGGATGGTATTCGTTGTGCCGCTACATGCTAAGCACACTTCCTCCATAGGGCGCCACACGCGTTCTAATATTATGTACTTTATTAATATGTAGCAGAAAGCAAGCAACACATAAATAAAATACTTCAGATATCAGAACGTAACTTGCTATTATAAAGACGGGAAATAAGTCTTGCAGGACTCATAATAAGAATTTAATGCTTTGCTCTTCTAGAGCCTGCAACCATTATCCAATAATTCAAAGTTCTGCTTCAACTATAAACTGCAAGTTTCTATTAAAGATCCAAGTGCATTGCGTGCACTAGATCGAATTGGCGAAGTATTCAGGAACTTCTGCCTCAATCGGCTCCATGCGCGATCTTCTCCTCTTGGGTAGCTACGGCTGCGACCGCTGCGATATCCAAAGGAGGGATGATGGGGCTGCTATAGGGTCATCACATTCATAAGTGCAAATAATGGATATGAATCCTCAGGCTCGCAATGGCGCAGGTATGCCTCATGCTATCATTTGCCCTTTTCTTAGATCGAAAACATCGATAACGCAAGCACGCACTACCTTACCCTTCTTGCTCCTCTCATTCGTGAGAGGCTTCATCACCTTGTAGCTACTAGCAGTGGCTTCATGGCCAACATTGCGACTAGGTGGCTGCAAGATGAAGTTATTTCTTAGAACATCATCTTGAGCTTCCGCAACTTGCATGATGTCAATTAATTCGGCATACTTCATGTAGCCGTCTTGACGATAGTTGCGTGCGGTATTACACCGTATTTTGGTGAAAGGTAGAAAGTATTCTCCATCTTCTGCTCATCTGTGATTACATTACCACAGAATTGAAGACTGATATAAATTTTATACAAAATCTGGCCATGCTGGGTCAGTTCTTCGAATTCTTGATTCGTGATGCCAGTCATCTTTATATTCATGCCAAAATTCATAAGATTACTGCTGGTAATTTGCGTAAGATGGTTGCAAAATTCTCATAATGCTCTTCGAACTCCTAGTTCATGATCCCGTATTTTTCTATACATTTTCATGATTTACTGCTATTTTCAGTGATTAAAAGTAATATAAACAATCACAGATAATCAAAACAGTAAATACAATAAATAAATTGCATAGAAATAACTGATTCAAAAATTGAATTCCCGAGGCTCTTTTCTGCTGGAAAAAGTATTTTCGGTGAATTCTGCAACTTCCAAGGGTTAACACGCATAATTTCTGTACAGAGAAAAATTGCGTGTAATTTTCAATTTCCAGGAGGTTTTTCACAAAATTTCCTTATTCACGAAAATTTGCTCATAATTTTCAGAATTACGATGGCCCTATTTGCAAAATTTCGGGTTTATCACCGCTCCCCCTTTTTTTGTTCACGCGATTTTCCCCTTTTTTCGGTTGGTCCACACGGCCTGCCCTTTTATATGTTTCTTTAGGCCTTCTTTAATTAGCCCATGCAGGTCACGTGCCATGCCTTTTACATGCCATGGCCTTTAAGGCCCATTCGGCCCTTTTTGTTTGCTGCAGTAGGGTTTCCTCTCCCTTTTTCTTACAGAGGCGCGCGGCTCCAAAAAAATGCGGAGGCGGCGCAGCGGGCGGGCCGACGGTGAGCTGGCGCGATCGTGGCGGGTCGCCCGGCGGCAAGCCGCCGAGGGGCGCGACCTGGGGCCGCCGGTGTCTTTGGCGGCGAGCGGGCGTGGCTGTCTCGGGCCAACGAGTGGATGCGGCTCCAGCGCGGCGGCGCCGGCCTCGGCGAGCGGCCATGGCGGCGGCGGCTCGGTGTCTTCATGCGCCAGGCTCGGGCGGCGCCGTGCGGGGTGGCGCCAATGTTGCGCGCGCCGCGGCCGCGGCGATTCGGCGCGTGAGGCGCGGCACTTCGTGGCGGCCGGTGGGCGAGGCGGCGCCGCGGCGCTGTTGGCGGTGCTAGGACGCGCAGCTGCGCACAGAGCATAGCTAGATTGGGCTAACTCACGTAGTCGCATGCCATGCCATATTGCCATCGGATTATGCCGACGTGCACGCGCTGGGCTCAATCCATGTCCCGAGATCGTTCCCCACTAATCTCAGGCCAGCACACCACCTTCTCTCGGCTGTACACAATCTGAGTGCAAGCAATGCATCTTCTAGTCATTACGTGAGAATTTGAGTGCATGCAATGTATCTTCTAGTCATCACGTAATTGCAACTTCTAGTCATCACGTGAGAATTTGAGTGCATGCAATGCATCTTCTAGTCATCACGTGAGATTACGTGACGGCTCATGGCGGCTGTACAAAAATCTAGCCGATAGCCCTTTCAAGCGTGGGGCGGCTGCTGGCCAGGCGGCGCATGGTGGAGTGCGGCGTCGAGGAACCCATGCGGGGGCGCGGAGTGGGCAGCTGGCGTCGGGCGCCACGAGCGTCGCGAGGCGGCATGCGTCGCGAACGCGCGGTGCGGCCGTCTGAGGCTCGCGATGGCGTTTTCTTTCTTTCTCATTGTTCATGCGATGCGATGCAATGCAATGCAGTACATGCAATTTCTGTTCGTGCGATGATCTACAGTGCAATCAACATCGTCTCTTTTAAGCAATCCAACCGATCGGCTTGGCCGGCGACTTCAAGTCGACTCGCGGTAGATTAGAGAGGATTTGCACCGTAGAGAATAATCTAGAAAGCAACAATTGAAGAATTGAAAGCAATCTAGAAAAGCGATTCAATCTACGAGTGTCGTTCATCGACGGTTACCTTTTCGATGCGAGGAGAGTCGATCGTGCTGATAACGTGTTGAGGAACCGTCGCTGGCGAGTCCAGTCCGAGCGATAACCTCGTAGACAAACTCAGAATCGTAAGAACAATGCATGAACACAAGAACAGAAACAAGAGATAGAACACAGAGATGTAGGGGGACTTTTTTGCTTCTCTTTATTCATTCATCCATCGATCAATCCTTTACAATGAATAGTACCCCTATTTATATGTTACGACCCTGCTAGGGTTTGGGATGAGGAGCCCACCTTGGGCCAGGACTCCTGGTCCTGGGCCCGGTTTCTTAACAAAATTCACGGCAATTTCTTAGCCAGCAAGACCGGGCCAACACATACACCAGCGAATGGTCATTTAACAATTAACCAGTGTAACTGACAACCCTTCCAGACTGGCCAGGCTCATGAATATCAGCTGCAGCATGCACTAGGACATGCATGTAAGGACATCTTCAATAGTAAATTTATTATCGTCTCTTAGCTATATCACGTCAATAAAATTCTAGGTAAAGAAGAGAGAGCACAGATCTACTCTAGTTGACATGTATGGCCGTTACAAAGAAAAATTATAAAATATAAATATTAGAGTGTACTAGAGACCATCTATTGAAGATGTTGTCTCTAAAGATAATGTAACATATGTTAGAGACAACGTTATCTCTAACTATTGAAGATGACCTAACTGGTGGCTAGGCGCTTAGGCATGCACCGTCACTGCTCTAGCAGGTCATCGCAACCATGCCAATCATTTCATGGTACACCATGAGAAGGGCCTTGACAAATTAAACACAATTATTTTTTTCTTTTTCAAGAACACGCAAAGGCCTTGCGCATTATTCCATTATGAAGAAGACCTGTGATACAGGGAAAAGGCCCAGCGGGTCAGATAGAAAAACAAAGAAAAACCAAACGAAACAGAAAAAGCACGAGGACTAAGGAGGAGAAAGAAGGAAGAACTAAAAACTACTAAACTAAAGAATAGAAAACACGAAAAAAGAGAGCAAAAACGACTTAAACGGAACTACTCTCGGTGGAGGACG
The DNA here is from genome assembly GCA_036346255.1 of Ampelocalamus luodianensis. Lineage (NCBI taxonomy): Eukaryota > Viridiplantae > Streptophyta > Magnoliopsida > Poales > Poaceae > Ampelocalamus > Ampelocalamus luodianensis. Next base: position 3,123,449 of record CM070626.1, read on the forward strand.
CCTCCCGACCGCTAGCATCCGCTATACACCAGAGGCGATGCTCGTCGTGAATCCGTTGTATCAGAAGGTTTAAGGGACTTGTCTCGTTATTGAAAACCCTGTTGTTCCGTTCTTTCCAAAGCATCCAGAAATCAGGATGACATAGGAGTCCAAATTTTTTCTTACCTGCAGAGAAAGAGCGCTCCGAGAGGAGAGCCAGTGCTGTTGGAACGAAAGCTGACCGTACGGAACAGCTCCCGATAGACCCATGCACGAGAGGAAGTGCACTCAGACCTGAGAGGTGATGGCGTACCCGACGAGAAGATGGTCGATGGACTCTTGAGAGTGCTTGCAGAAGACACATGCACCTTGGTTTGGAAAACCGCGACACTGAAGGCGATCCGCCGTCCAGCAACGGCGATGTACTGCTAACCACACGAAAAATTTACACTTCAAAGGGGCTCGCACGCGCCAGATAGCCTCCGCACGGGGGAACCCGCACGATCCCTGGAAAATGCCATGTGCCTCCGCACAGGGGAACCCGCACGATCCCTGAAAAATGCCATGTAGGCCGACTTGGACGAGTAGTGACCTGAGGCTTCCCAGCGCCAGATGATCCAATCTTGTTGATCCTCGTAAAGGTTAATGGTCTACCAAGCTCCCCAAAGACGAAGGATCTTGTCAACACAGTGAGAATCCGGCCTCTGATGTTCTATTAACCAGCTGTTGTCAAGTAGTGCTTGAGCGACACAATTATCACTCATCATGATCACGCAAGCTAGCACACACTTCTTGTTCTTTCAAAAACATCAGCACACGAATTGTGTTTAATCTTGGCACAAACACATATGGCACTGTTCTGTTCGCATGACGCGGTAGCCCATCATAGGAACTACGGGCATGCTTCTAAAAATTTATCTTAAGCCACATCCAAATCAAGATTGCAGTCCCATTTTCACAAGCAAGCTAATCAAGCATAGAAACGTGCAGTCAGAAACAACTCGTTTCGAAGTTTATTGCTGGCAGGAAATCTAGCTTAGACGGAAATCACAGAACCAAGTCAGTGTAGCCGACCATTGTTTGAAACTCAATCGCAAGGTTGAGACAATCTCATTTCGATAGTATTATCACTCCAGCAAAGAAACATTAACACTTAATGATACTTCATTTCAAGGCAAATGAGTGATTGACATAAGTTGTAGAAGATGCAACTAACAGTCTGTCCAGTAAAAAGATAAGCTAAACTCTTCAAAATCGCTAAGAACACTTCTCTAGTTGGTTAACCAGGTGACCAACTGACATCAGACCACCACGAAATCAACTACAACTTCACACAATAGGCAAGATACCTGTTCAGTTAAAAATGAAAAACTTTGTGAGTTTTACAACTTCGGCCATTGATGCAATAAAATGAGAGAAATTTACACACGCACACAAAAATACTAGCTTGTGACAGCAATATACCAGAAAACACAAGTATCAACCAAAGTACACTATGCTCTAAAAACATTGCATTAAGGCAAAGATACCAAATCTCATCCGGTTCACAGTGCCTATGATTTCCTATTCTGGGTATTGGACTTATGGAAAACTAAAATACCCCCCAAAAATTATTTTCCAATATTCACTACGAAACACCAGAATATAATTGACTGCCTACACAATCGCCAAACTCTATGACAAGAAAACACTGATGGAACAATCTGGTTCACTATATACATTAGCTTAACCTCACAAGCAAAATAACTTCAGATTCCTACGTGAGAAACAGAGCACCTAGAATAACTAAACAGCAAAACATACAGTGCAGCATTAGAATTTACAAATATGAATATGCAACAGTACAACAGACAAACCTCAAGCTCACTACATGCTACCCTTACATACTACAACACTAATGAGTTGGTGACATAACAAATATTGAGGTCATTGGAGGCAGGGCTGTGAGGCACCGGTTGATGAGAGACCCATCAATCAAAGCACAGCCCCGTACTATGAGACCACTGAATTTTATCTAGGGCCCCAACTTCCGAGCACCCCGCAGAGAACCTGCAGGTATTTCGAAGCTAACAGAAGAGCTTCCCCCAATTGGCATGGGGCCCTTTAAGTGCATAACAATGCAACGCATAACAACCTTAGATTACATCATTTCATCCCTTATGAGCTATGAATTAGGCCCTAATCGCTACATCTATAGAATCCAGATACAATTGCACTCAATTACATACTACCACACAGCAAACATTATACATTATACAAGCATAAACCACTGAAAACTGACTACAGCATTCTACCTTAGATGCTGCTGGGGTACATGAAGACGCGAACCTTCTTGCCCTGCACCAATAAAAGCACAAGACAGACATAAGAAATGAGCACACAAGACCAAGAAACAGAAGCGCAATGCAGTGTGCCGCGCAGGTGAATTGAGATTTACCATGGAGCTGGGCGGGAGGTTGGAGCGGAACTTGGCGCGGACAACGCCGGAGTTGCCGTGTGGGCGCGTGACCTTGCCCCAGATGCAGCGGATGGTGGTGCCGCTGCTCTTTGTCTTGGCCTTGTAGACGTAGGCGATGCGCTTGCCGCTGTACCACCCCACGTCCTCCTTGGTGTTCACCCCCTCGATCTGCAGCAGCGACGTGTTCTCGTACTGGTTCGACTTGGACCTGCGCAACGCAAACCAGCAGGAAAAAAAACCTCACAACCACGGCGCGAATCAAGAAACGGAGATCACCATGGGGGAAGAAGCGATGGTCACCTCTTGTAGCCCAGGATGGTGCCGCGCACGTAGAGCCTGACGCGCTGGCCTTGGCGTCCCTTCACCATCGTCGCCGCCGGTCGCCGAGAAGGAAGAAGAGGGCGGTGGTGGTGGAAAGGAAGGCGGGAGGGAGTGACGGCGCAGAGGAATGAACCCTAGGGCGTGGGGTTTTAAAAGCTTCCGGTGGTAGATTGGACGGCTCAGATCGTGTCGTGTGGGACAGCTGGATCTGTATCGAGATCCCCGTTGAAGAAACCGAAGCGCAGAAGCACATCTTCTTGATGGGCCTGCAGCAAATATGGACCAGGCCCAATGGCGCAATTATTGGGCCAACCTCCCTGTAGTCATAAGCTACAGGCCCAATGGGCCTGTATATACTCTGTTTTTGCAAGTTATCTGCAGTGTGTGTACTGTATATGTTGATGTTTTTGTTTCTTTCAGGGCTGTGTACATTATTTGTACTCATGTCGACAGTTGGATCAGATCAGGTCCCAGACTTTGTACTGGTGTATGTGGCCAGGAATCGGTGCGTTCCGTCTCAAAAAAAAAAAAAAAAGAGAGTGTCGACTAGACTTGCAAGGGTCAAGTCTCGCAGATTGAGATGTTTGGTCTTCCCTATAAATTGTGATGTCATTGTGATGAATTCACAGACAAACAATTGATATGGACTTCTGCTCTGACTTGGGCAGAGACTACCTTTGCAGGCAAAGCATTGGCGTGAAATTTCTCTGCTTCTAAACTCTCTGACCTTACTGTATAAATAGAGAGACCGGAAGAAAAATGTTCAGAGAAATCGTTGGTGCGAATGGAGCATACTCGTAAGTCGTAAATTACACTCGGCGCAAACAGACGCTATTGGTGTTAGTCGTCACAGTGTCGGTGCTGTGATCTGACTACCTGTACATTTTGTATCAAACCCTTACATATGTGAAGATATATCTAATGCTACTTGCAGGCTTCTCTAGAAAATAAAGACATGCATGTACTATATATGTAATTATATGGCGATTGGCTTGAACTGGTCATTCGATTTGCTGTTGTTTTTCTTTGTCCAGCTCGCTCATCTGAACGACTGAACCTGTCACGGATGGAGAATATTTTGCCTAGCCTGCCCATGATACTGATAGCTTGCTTGCTTTGAACTGGTCAGTATTAACGGTGATTGGTTCAATAGTTGCGTTGGAATAAGACGACGACCACCGAGAATTCAAGATGCCTACTGCAATACGATCTTTGGAATCTTATCCATTTTAGAAATGAAGTCTGCTGCATGCTTGTAACAGCCCAAATTTGAACCATTTAAAATTCTGCATGAATTTCTTAGATCTCAAAAACTTTTGTTACATTTTGGGAATTTTCAAAAACCTTGCCTTGCAATTCAAATTCCTTGCATCAATGTGAAATTATAAAAATCTACAAGTTAAATGGTGTACCAAACCTTATCATGATTTGAAATTAGAATTCAAATCCATTCCTAAAAATCGAAACTAAACCTTTAAACCATTTTCTTCTCTCTCCCCTCGGGCCACAACTCTTTTGTGTTGGTTTTGACCCTACGAACTTACGCACGCTACTAACATATCAAACGCATGCAAGGGAACACAAAAAGGTTTGGGGCAATTTTCTCGTGTTATTCATCTCTACCTTGAGGTTGGTATTTATAGTACATACATAGACCTATCTATAGAATAACTCCAAGAAGGTAATAAACTTATTTGACGCTGATTTGCATCCGATCTCTATCTTGTTGTGCAAGGCATGTACACAAATTTTTGGCAAATCTTGATTATTTCCTACAATCTCCCACTAATCTGGACTTGGTTACATGAGATCTATGATGCCCAACAGATCACACATCTCTCCGAACTTGACTCAGGCAAGTGTCTTTGTGAAGATATCCACGCGCTGCTCCCCTGTGCACACGTGCGTGACAACAATTAGCCCCTTCTCCATGCATTCTCTGATAAAGTGAAACCGGATATCAATGTGCTTGCTTCTCCCATGAAACACTGGATTCTTCATCAACGCGATTGCTGATTTGTTGTCAATGTACAAGACGACTGGACTTGGGGCTTCTCCCGTTACCTCACTTAGCAGGCTTCGCAACCAAATGCCTTGACATGCTGCTGTTGTGGCAACCATGAACTTAGCTTCACATGACGACAATGCGATGTTTTTTTGTTTTTGAGACGCCCAAGCGACTGTGTTCCCGTTGTAATAGAACGCCATGCCGCTTGTGCTTTTCCTGTCATCTACATCACCTACTAGGTTGCTATCACTATAGCCTATAATCTTCTCTGCACCTCCTCCTCTGGTATACACCAAACCAAAGTCGATTATCCCCTTCACATACCTAAGGATCTGTTTTACGACTTGCATGTGTAGCTGAGTAGGCCTCTCCATGTACCAACTTACTATCCCGACTGCATACATGATGTTCGGTTGGGTGTGAGTTAGGTACCGTAGACTTCCGATGATGCTCTTGTACATGGTCGCATCAACTCGAACTTCGTCTTCATCCTTCCCGAGCTTAAGCTTTGGCTCCATGGGATACCTTGTCGAGTTGCACTCGTTCATCCCAGTTTGCAACAGGATCCGAGATCGCGAGGTAGTATGCAAGCAATCCGAGATCGCTCATCTCGAACTCCATCTTCAGCTGGTGCTTGAATTGCTTGATTTCACGTGCACTTGTGCTGGTGACAATGAGATCATCTACATATACACCAACAACAAGTACCTCTTTTTCATTACACCTCTTGTAGACGACTTGCTCTTGCGGACACTTCACGAACCCTAGGTTCTTGAGACTTTTGCCCAGTCGGATGTTCCACGCCCTTGGGGCTTGACGCAACCCGTAAAGAGCCTTTGAAAGCTTGTACACCTTGTGCCCCTTGCCTTCTTTGACGAATCCTTCCGGCTGAGTGACATACACCTCCTCTTGGAGGTCGCCATTCAAGAATACAGACTTAACGTCCAAGTGGTGGACTTCCCATCCACTTTGCGCTGCAAGGGCAAACAAAAGTGACTTAACATCCAAGTGGTGGACTTCCCATCCACTTTGCGCTGCAAAGGGCAAACAGAAGTCTATTATTGTCTTGAGTTGTGTCATAGGAGCGAACACCTCGTCGAAGTCGAATCCCATGCCGCTGCACATATCCCTTGGCAAGCAGACTTGCCATGTACCTCACGATATTGCCATATGAATCCTTCTTCAGTTTATACACCCACTTGAGCCCAATGGTTTTATGACCAGGTGGCAACTCAGTGAGATTCCAAGTTTTGTTCTTCTCAATTGCCTCAAGCTCGCTCTTCATCGCCTCCTGCCATTGCTGCTTTCGTGCAGCCTCACGATAGCATGTCGGCTCTTTTGCAACTAGGAGGTACTGCTCGTCCTCGTCCTCGCCCTCGATCTCCTCGGTTGCAGCGTAGATGTCGTTGAGGTTCCGATATCTGCGAGGCCCACTCTCGTCATCTGCTGCTGCAGGAGAGATAGGCCCCACGCCTATTCCACCTCCTATACCTACTGGTGTACCCACGAGTGTCATCGTACCCGTGCTCTCTGGATCCTCCATGCCAGTTATAGCATTTGGCATCGCCAATTATTGCGCAATGTTATTGAACCACTAAACCAGTATCCAATAATGGGCCCGCTAAACCAATGTACTGGCCCTAGGTTGTTGGGCCGCTAACCTACGAGCACAACTACAGAGCAACAACCAAGGGGTGTTGCCCCCCTAAAAAGACTAGCCTGATAGGTGGGTACACCCTCACCCTTATAAAATCATGCTTCGTCTCCTCGGGTGTGCTCCTTAGCAACCGTGAGGCCTGAGATGTATCCGGATACTTGGGCTCTGATACCACTTGTTGGTTTCGACCCTAGGAACGTATGCACACCACTAACAGATCAAAGAAACACATTCAAGGGAACACAAAAGCTTTGATGCAATTTTCTCGTGTTATTCATCTCTACCTTGAGGTTGGTATTTATAGTACATATATAGACCTATCTATGGAATAACTCAAAGAAGAAAATAAACTAATGAGGAAATAAACTGATTTGATGCTAGTTTGCATCCGATCTCTATCTTGTCGTGCAAGGCATGTACGCAATTTTCGGCAAGTCTTGATTATTTCCTACACTCTGCTGGCCCCACCACTTCCCCTCTCCTTCTTGCGGCCCAACCGCATCCTCGCTCGCCCTCCTTTTTCTCTCCCTCATGGCCTACCTACTCACGCGCTCTCTCTCTCGCACCCGCTCTCATCGTACGCGCGTCGCGCGATCTAGAGCCGTGTTAGCCAATCTCGAGCGCTATAGTCGCGCCTCGAGCCTCACTCTCTCTTGCACCGCCACAACTTCATCCCATCAATGAGCCAAGGCCTTGCACGCTGCTTTGCTTGGGTGCCTGCACCATGCCACTCTCATCCTCACCTGTTCCTACTTCTCCCCTCTATAAAAGTCGCAGCTGAGTGTGTCACCGTCTTCGTTGCATCTTCCCAAATTTCGACCATCAGCTTTGCCATTGATTCTCGGTCGCTAGAGTGAGTCTCTGCCCTTATCTTCTTGTGCGCTATGACCGCATTGACTTCCTCTTCCTCATGCTCGCCTCCTCTGTGCTCATTTCCTCACAGAAAAGGAAGGAACATTGTCGCTATCCGCGAAACTAGCCAAAGCACGCCGAGTCATTGCTGCCTCCTTCCACCTTGTCCAGTGAACTTGCGTCTCTGTTTTCTCGTGTATCTTGGTCGCCTCGACCTACTCTCTCTAATGCATGTACTCTTCTTCCTTGTCATGCACCAGAGTCATCGGAACACCCCTTCATCCCGATCGTCGACCTAGAGCACACAACCTCGTCGCCGTACCCGATATCCTTCCTTGCTTGGCTTCCAGGTGAGATCTCCTATTCCAGTAGCCTTCTTCATCTCACAAAATTGGTAGGATAGTCAATGAAGAGCCTATATGACTGTAGAGTAGTCGCGCCGCATCACCTCGCCACGCCGCCGCAAGCCTTCATGGAGAACTCGGTGTGCTGCCTCTTCTAGATCATCAAGTGCATGTTTAGATTTGCTTTGGCACTTAGATGGTAATTTGAGCCTTATATTCCAAGTTTAAGCCGTGAATGGTAATTGCCCATGTTCACAATAGCATCGCCGTCGTTCGTGTCGTCTCCTCAGACCATCTCCTATCACACCGTTGCCACCTTTAGGGTCGTCGTTGACCTCGTAACCCATTTTGGGGGTTGTGGGTGGTCGTCGGAGCCCTCTTCGCCGGCGCCGAGCTCACCCAAGGATTGGCCATGGCTGCCTGCGTAGTTCCTCTATTCCAGGAGGAAGAAGACAATGGCAGAGTCCCTGATGTGTGGGCCCAGGTAATTAGGTTAACCGTAGTTAGATAACAGTTGTTAGTAGTTAATGTCAGTATCACATGTGGCCCTCGGTGATTAGGAAATCTAATTAAACCGTAGGTTAAAGTATGTGCATATGACATACGGGCCCCGCCACTTAAAACCCTTGGGTAGACAAAGTCTGTGGACCCAAAGCCATTGACGTGTGGGCCCCTGGCCCTGTGGACCGAGTCCATGTGGACCACAGTCCCACTTACTAGTCTCTCAGGTTTTCCCAAATAAAAATAAATAAATAAGAAATTAAAACCCAGTTGGACCCCACCTATCAGCCAGAGAGTCATTTCCTTAAGAAAAACATTTTTTTAAAAAAATAGAAACCCAGATGGACCCACCTGTTAGCCATAGAGGATTTTTTAAAAGAAAAATAAATAAAAATTAAAAAGAAAATCCAACCAGACCCACCTGTCAGAAATTCCAAAATTTCTGGAATTTCTCTCGAGTCAAACTTTAGAGAGCTCGTTCTCCATCGTTTTAAATCCAAATGATTTGATTTTGTTTCTGAATTCATATAAATTTAATATTTTCCCTCATCAGTACCAAAATAATATTTTTTGAGTTCATGTGCATTTATTCGAAGTTGTCATTTTGTGCTTAAATAGATTCCAACACTACCGAAGACTTTGCCACTGCTTCAAGACAAGAACAAGACCAAGTAATATCCACTGTTGAGCAAGACAAGTCCTTACAATTGATCATGTTGAACCTAGTTTTCAAATGCAAACTATTTTGCTTTAAAGTATTATTTGCATGCTTAGTATTATTTATGAAATATTGCGTTAAATGTTAATACCTAGCTATGCCAAATATTGATTATTACTATTCCCCTCCTTGATCGTTGATAACATTTTTACTTGTCACCATAGGCTAATTATTATATTAATAAATTGCCTTGGTTAAATCATAATGATTAATGGTTGTGTTTAGACATTGCTTAGTTGTTGAACTGAATATGACACAAACATTGCCATTACAAAACTTAGGATCTAATATGAATCGAAGTGTAGTAGCATGGGTTACCACTAGAAACAAAAAAAAATTATAATAATAGGATGGTGGAGACTTGAGAGAGTATATTGTATGTGGTGGGTGCATTAATTGCATATGATATGGTTTGTGGATTGTCTTGCCTGAGTCGATTAAGAACCGAATCATGTACCGCATCTTTTGAACTGATAATCATGCAACCACAAGGTAAACCTAGCTGAATAATTTACAGAGTCGTTATGTTATTACCATATTGTGGGCAGTTTGGGGTGGATTGTTAGACCTAGGCTGTAGGAGGGAGTGTCTCTGGGTACGCATCCATTGGTGGTTGTGGTGGTACCAAGTCGAGATATGTCTACTCCTCAACGTTGGTTTCTTCGAAGTTAATGTGTTCAAATGCCCAAAGATCGACCCATTGGATGATGTAGTATTATGACGAGTTATTGTAAAGCAAGGTAGTCAGAGTCGAGATCCTAAGTTGGATCGATTTGCCTCTGGTAGGATCGAATCGTAGTATCGAATCGTAGAATCGGCGATTCTACGGAATTGTAAAAATACACATATTTAATATCTATACTATAAGTTTGTATGATTCTTATATGGTTTACCACTTACTTATAATCCAAAAGGGACAAAGCACTTTTATCGCATATGTAAAAGCATAATGGTACCGACATGATAGGTGATATAGTTCAACTATAGGAGAATAGCCAATGACCATGACTAGTTTACTACAATTACATGAGAAATATTCACAACTTTAATTTGTAAATCAATATCTAATTGCAACACTTGCATGTTCCTTAAAAGCAGCTAGACATACAGGAATAAAAATAGCTTATCATTATCAAGCTCAACATTGTTCATGTCATAATATAGATATTTGCACTAGCATTATCATACTGATATTTATAGTTTCATTCTAAGAAATTAATATCAATAAATTTTGCTCTAAAACAAGATATCAGCAAACCCTGACCTCTAAAAAAAAAAAATTGCAAAAAAATGTAATTTTTTTTGTCCAAACGACTCTACCACGACTCTACTCTGCGATTCTACACGATTCTACGCGATTCTACGATTTGGATCGCAACTCTACCACGATTCTACCTTATTCCGATTCACGGTGCGATTTGGATCGACAGGCTGTCGTGGGTTCGTAGAATCGTAAGATTCTAAGAGTAGGATCGCAATTCTAACTACCTTGTTGTAAAGGTCTCGTTATGATCGTCTCAGTCGTACGCCTAAGGTAGCATGTCATGGCCGACATTATGAGTTTATCATATCTTGTGCGTAAAGCTGTACAACATGTGTAGAATGTATAATCTATTCGAATAGTCGTACCCCTGGTCATGGGTGTGGCCCAGAAATCCACACTTATATGGTAGATTGAAATTGTGCAATGGGAACATGTTAATGTAAATGTAGGTGGATGGGTCCTAATGAATAAACATAGGTGGATTGAACCTAATGAATAATTGTATGTGGATGGAACCTCATTAATAGTAATAGGTGGATGGAACAATATTATGAGATAATATTTTCTTACACATGAAACTTTGGTTTTGAGTTAAAAAGGCTAAGTCGTAGGTTTGGAAAATAATTATAGTATTTAAGCTAAACTTACTTTGTGCTAAAATAACTATAAAACCCCTCATTTGTATAACCATGCATCTATATACTTGCATTTGCAGTGAGGGTTTGCTGAGTACTTTTGTATTCATTGTTGCTTAAATATGTGGATTATTCAGGCTACGAGATTGAATACTCGGTGTATGGATACTTTTATGCGTCCAGCTATGGAAATGAAGATGGCAGTGATAACTAGGTCGAACCCACCAATTGCCTATGACAAATCATGGAGCCCCTTTTGATTTATTTATCTTCCCCTGCTATTTACTATATGAACTCGTCGGACGATCGGCCTGTTATGTAGGAACTTGGCCATAAGGCCTATTTGTGTATGTATCTATAATATTAAGTACTCTTTTACTTATACATATATATATATGAATATGATATTCACCGATAACTATACTGTGTAAGCTAGCTACTGATTATGAGACTAAAGCTACTGATCATGAGACTAACTCGGTATGCGCAGATAGTCTGAATACAAGTCTGGGCTCGATAATGCTTCATCATATTTGTTGTAGCTGAGTAACATCCCACCTTGAGATCAAGAGACAAGTACGTAACAACTCCAATATTGGCTAAATCTTTACAGCTTTGCCGACCACAAACACTATCTACGAGAAGTAAGCACGAGAGCTAGCCTGTCACAGAGTCACTGTATCACTAACCATATCCAGGATTAAGATTCCATTTCCCAAAAATATATAGTGCTATTACATAAGAATCTCCTCGATCTTCTGGCTACATGCTGCCACAACAAAATTGAGTTTCTCATCGAGCTAGCGTGCGTGCATGCTTCTCTTTAAAATAGCAAAAATTGCTCACGGAGACATATCATATATACTCATAATCATAACACAAAGATAGGCCTAATTAGTTGCCGCCACCTCTTTGCATGTACTGTACGAGTGTACGATGGCAGGGCGACCGAGATCTCTTCGTCAACACCAGAAGATCAGCAAAAACAACCCACTTGCCATGTCCCTAGCCTAGCTAGCTAAGTAGTATATGAGGCTTATGAGCTATACTAGTACTAGTATACTCCAAAAATGTACAGCTACCGTCTGACTAGCTAGAAGTACGTGGTGAAATGAAACCATGCGCGTGCAGAGATAGCTAGTTCTCCGATATGCTTGCGAGCCGCGGCCTCCACGCATCCCGGCACGGGCTCATCATGCCGCCGCCGAGCCCGGTGTTGAGCTCCCCCATCCTGGCCTTCCTCTCCACGGCGCCACGCTTCTCCAGCCTCGCCATCAGCTCCGCCGCGTCCTTCCTCCTCATCACCACCTTCACCCGCACCCCGTCCTCGCCGGCGTGCTCCACGCGGCACCCCGGCCACGCCCTCTTCATCTCCTCCTCCTCCTCGTTGCCGTCCCCCGGCGTGTCCACCGGAACGACCGCGCGCCTCGGCGCCGCCCTGACGCTGCTCTTGGGCGCCGGCCGCTTATTCCTCTCCTTCTTGGCTCCGGTGGTGGCCACCACCTTGGCCTCCTGGCACACGCATGGCAGCGGCAGGCTGTTGCCCATGTGTGTAGCCCACTACCTAGCTCGAGTGATGACGAGGTGATGCCTGTGTGTTGGCATTCTGTGTGTGTTATATAGCGAGGACGAGACAATTAAAGTAAGCGATAGGGAGGACCGGAGGAGGAGGAAGATGACTTGTTCAAAAGTAAGAGCGCGTGCTGCGTGCATGATGGGACGGGGTGTGAAGACTTAAGACCAGAGGTGTTGCCGTTTCGGAGTCTAGGGGTTAAGGCACGCTCATTGGCGACACGCGGGTGATATGATAGGTTCGCTTTGCCCCGCTCGACCGTCAAGTACGCTGAAGACTCTGAGTTCAGTTGGGCCAGGGCTGGTCGACGGTGGATATGCTGCCGTGAAGATGTACTTAAGTCTTCGGTCTTATATTAAAAGGGGTTTAGCATTTTACAAGCTAATTAACACAACGTTTCTCGTCATTCACTCGGAAAATCCTGCAACCAACAGTGAAGAGCACGGGCTGTAAAGACTAAAGTCAATCAAGAATGGATGGTACTGTTTTTATTACGACACTGGGAGTTTAGAATAAATACAGTGCTCTTGTCGAAACGTTTGTCGCCAAGATGAGAATTAGACGTTAGAACAAGCATTACTAACTGGTTTTCTTCGCATCAGATGACACTGGCATCTTTAGACTAATGGTGCATGACTTCGATTCAGTTATACAAAGCATAGAGCAGTTAGATAACATCCGAACATGTCATGCAAAGATGTTAAAGTTGTTTACAAAAGGAATAGAAAAGGTAGCAGCCATCACATGACTGAATTTCTGCAAAACCATGGTGGCCAGCATTTTATACAGCTACAAGGCTAGCTTTCATAAAACAGCTGATCCACACCACATACCGCTTATTGTCAACAATTCCAGCACGCAGTAGCAGGTTTTGCTAGCACCCAAAAAAGATAACAGAGGGGTGCTAAGCTAGCTGCTTATATTTAATGCTTTCAACAGATTTCCCATCCAATTCTTTAACAAAACTATACACACTTCCTACCATCCTACTACATTACCTACAGAATCGGCATTTTTCATCAAGAAAAACAAAAATTGGAAAATAGCCATAAATGTGTCCATTTTTTTTTATCATTTATCAACCTAATGTAGCATGTACAAGGACTCCCCTGTCTTTCCAACTATTGTGAGTCCCTCTTTATCTATTTATACAACTAATAAACCTCATTTGCTTTGCTTACAGTAAAAGGAAAAAGACGTCAATTTCCTAGGTTAGTTTTGTCTTTGCCCATACCAAAAGTTACAGAAATAGTTTCTTTGTTTATGCAGCTACGGATTGTACCAGACATGCACTTGAGGCAGCGATGTCTTCAACGGCATTCGTTTCATCCCTCGACAAGTACTTGTCTACAGCTGCTGCAGCTTGCCGCCCCTCTGTGATGGCCCAAACAACTAGTGATTGCCCACGTCTGCAGTCTCCAGCAGCAAACACACCTTCCACATTAGTCGCGAAGTTTCCAAATTGAGCTTTGAAGTTTGACTGCTTGTCTTGGTCTAAACCCAGCTTCTCAGCAATAGTCTGCAGACGCGTAGGCACTATCAGGGTTCTGAATTTCGACCGAAAATCGGTGATATTGGATTTACCGGTAAGGGCCGGTAGAAATACAAATCGGTTCTAAAAAATCGGTTTGGATGAATTTGGATGAAAATACATGATATTGAATTTTTTCGAAATTGATTGAAAAAATTATAATCCGAAAAAAACAAAAGAATTTTGAAAAATTCGGCGAAAATTGGCCAATTTTCGGCCAAACTGGCCTTACCCGTCCAGATAAAATTTTTTTACCGGTAACGAAAACCCTGGGCACTATATGTTAGTTGAAGATAAATATCTCATGCACACTAACACATACTAAAATCCGTAGGAGAAAGGGCAGAAAACTGATAAAACTAACCTCTTCAGGACCCACGAATCCCATAGCTAAGAGGACAAGATCTGCCTCGATAATTTCCTGTGACCCTTCAACTTCCTTGAATCGAAACCTCCCGTCCACTTTTTCCCGTTCCGCACGTACTACCTCAAGGGCCTTCACCTTTCCATTCTCGTCTCCGATAAAACGCTTTGTGAGGACTCGGTAAGTTCTCGGATCATTTCCAAACTTGCTAGCTGCTTCCTGGTGCCCATAGTCAACACGGAAGATCCTCGGCCACTAAATGCAATAATAGAAGTACCACAATGAGAATGCATCACATCACAGATTATGTTAATGGAAGTGCAGACAATGGTATAAGTACGACGCAATGCTTACAGTCCATACATTTGTAAATTTAACCAAATGAGTAAGGTAATAAAAGATGCTATCATGTTTCATAATGAGGGTACTAACCTGTGGCCAAGGGTTGTCAGCTGCCCTCTTTCTTGGTGGTTCAGGTAGAAGTTCAAGATTTACAAGGTTGCTGCAACCATGCCTAATGGATGTCCCAATGCAATCTGTACCTGTGTCTCCACCACCAATAACAACCACCTTTTTTCCTTGGGCGGATATGTAGTTACCATCCTCCAAGTTGCTGTCAAGTAAACTTTTGGTATTGGCATGAAGAAACTCCATGGCAAAATGGATGCCTGACAATTCACGTCCAGGAATAAGGAGATCTCTGCTCAAGGATAATGCTCTAAACATTAGCAAAGTTTCAAAAAAATTACCAACAGAACTGTATAGTTTAGACTTTAGATTGGTGCTAAGGATGATGTTTGTGAAATTAATTCAAACTACAACATTTTGAAGTTTTTACGTTAAATCACCTTGGCTTTGTAGCCCCACAAGCCAAAATAACTGCATCGTTCTCAGAACGGAGCCGCTCAATGGAGTGCGAAGGATCACTTCCAACATGGGCATTCACAACGAATGTAATCCCCTCCTCAGCCATTAAATCAACTCGGCGCTGAACAATGCCAGCTTTGTCTGTCTTCATATTTGGAACCCCATACATCATCAGACCTCCAATACGATCGGCACGTTCAAACACAGTCACAAAATGACCCATTTTGTTGAGTTGATCTGCAGCAGCCATACCAGCTGGACCGCTGCCAACAATAGCAACCTTCTTTCTGCCAAAATTAAATAGTTTAGATGTAAATATTATTACATGTTTTCACTCATGCAGTAACAAAGTGAGTCAAAAGATGACAACAAAAGCATACCCTGTTCTCTGAAGCGGAGGTCGTGGAACCATCCATCCCTCTCTGAAGCCTTTGTCTATGATGGCACACTCTATGCTTTTTATAGATACTGGATTTTCTATAATGCCAAGCACGCATGACCCCTCACAAGGAGCTGGACAAACTCGTCCAGTGAACTCAGGGAAGTTGTTTGTCTCAAGTAGGCGATCCAAGGCTTCTCGCCATCTGTTTTGATGAACTAATTCATTGAATTCAGGGATCTTATTTCCAAGAGGACAACCTGCACCAGAACTTTCCTGCAAAAGTTTTATATAAGAAAATTATAAAAACCATACCATGAAACCTTAACATTTATTTATGGATAAGAACATCAAGATACTCAAAATTTGACAGCAATGGCATGTGTACAAAGATACTGTATGGAAAAGCATTATTTACAGGAATGATAAATAACTATCTGGTTTGATAACAAAACTAGTTGCCTGTGACAATGAATAGCTCTTGGCTCTACTTGTATTTTCACATAAGATGCTGAAACATAATGATGATGTCCACAAACTAAACATAATAAATTTACATTCATATGTTCAATGCAATGAATTTAGCAACCTTAAACAGAAAGAACAAAATTTTGAGTATCACCTGATGACAGAAAGGAGTGCCACAACCCATGCATCGAGCGGATTGTGTGTTTAGTAGTGGCCCAGGAACCAATTCGATTGCAAATTCGTTCCAATCTTTAACACGCTCATTTGGATCTCTATAAGAAATCTCCTCCCGCTCATATGTTACAAAACCTAGGTTCTTTTTAGCATCGGAAACTTGTGTTGGTCGTCTTGATGACTTTCCGTCCTTCACTTGCTGCATACAAAAATGACTTGAAGTCAGACCTAGAAGGCTTACATAATTACGACCATGACTATTTTTCAGAAGGATATCATTAACTTCCAATAGTCAATTTAGATATCACAATGTAGAGAATGACAGAATTTCCGCTCAAACTGTATTTTCCTTGGTCATTATTAAAATACCATTTGAAGCTTTAATCTTTTCACTTGCCTTCTTATCCACCACCACTTTTCTTGCTTTTTGCTCTTCTTCTTTAGCAGCCTTTTCCACTTTCATATTATCCAAAACTCGCTTGTAATCTCTTGGAAATACTTTCACAAATTTCGGAAGGAGATCATCAAAATTAGAGAGTATATCTTTGGCCAAATCACTTTCTGTGTTGAGCCGATGCTGTTCTATCATCATTCTCAATGTTATAATGTCATCCTCTTCAGCTACACCATACAAGTCAACTAACTCATGATTGCAACGGGTACTGAACTTCCCATCCACATCATAAACATAAGCAATACCACCACTCATGCCAGCGGCAAAGTTCCTACCAGTTTTTCCAAGAATAACAACAGTGCCTCCTGTCATGTACTCACATCCATGATCGCCAATTCCTTCAACTACTGCTTGAGCACCTGAATTGCGGACACAAAACCTTTCTGCCGCCATACCATTGAAATATGCCTCTCCCTTTGTAGAACCATACAGAGCCACATTACCAATCACAACATTGTCCTGCGGATTAAATCGACTGTTTCTTGGTGGGTACACAACAATCTTTCCACCAGATAATCCTTTACCAACATAATCATTACTGTCTCCTTCAAGCTCAAGAGTGATCCCAGGACAGAGAAAAGCGCCAAAACTTTGACCAGCACTTCCATTGAGCTTAACATGGATGGTATCTGAAGGCAGTCCATGCATACGGTATCGTTTTGTGACTTCGTGACTGAGCATAGTGCCAACAGCTCGGTTAGTGTTCCGGACTGGTGTCTCAATGAAAACACGAATACCTTTTTCAAGGGCAACTCTTGAGGAGCCTATGAGTTTGTTATCTAATGCCATGTCAAGGCCATGATCTTGTTTCTCAACACAATATTGAACAGCACCAGGGCTAATTTCAGCAGCTGGTTTCAGGATCTGTGAGAGATCAATGTTCTCAAGTTTCTCGTTGCCCTTCAGTACCTCTGGATCAACTTCAAGCATATCTGATCGCCCAACCATTTCATTAATGGTGCGGAAACCAAGCTGAACCATGATTTCTCGTACCTCCTCAGCGAGCATGAAGAAGTAGTTTATGACATGCTCTGGCTTCCCAGCAAACTTTTGTCGGAGCACTGGATCTTGTGTAGCAATACCAACAGGACAAGTGTTGGTATGACACTTCCTCATCATAATGCAGCCAAGTGTGATTAATGGGGCTGTGCTGAACCCAAATTCCTCTGCGCCAAGTAAACAAGCAACGGCAACATCCCTACCAGTTTTCAACTGTCCATCTGTCTGAAGAACAGCTCGTCCACGGAGCCCATTTGCCACTAAAGTATGATGCGTCTCAGCCAACCCAAGCTCCCAAGGAAGTCCTGCATTTTTAATTCCTGTCCATCTAGAAGCCCCGGTGCCTCCATCGTGCCCAGAGATGAGAACATGGTCTGCATGTCCTTTCACAACACCACTAGCAACAACACCTACACCAGCCTCAGAGACTAGTTTGACACTGATTCTGGCCCCTGGGTTTGAATTCTACATAAGAAAGAAGGGCCATAAGATAAGCACACAAAATTTTTAAGGGGGAACATATGCTGACATGTGCAATTTCAACTACAAAAGGTTCTCGGACACATGAAGTTAGTTAGAAATGGCAATCTATAGAAGGAATAAATGCAGAAGTAGCAAACTGGAGACTTGCACTAAGTAATCATAAGCATTTTCTCTTTTTAAAAAAGTAGTCATAAGCATATATAGCAGGACTATTGGAATTTGGAAACATCATCATGAGAGTATACCTTAAGATCATGGATAAGTTGTGCGAGATCCTCAATGGAATATATATCGTGGTGAGGAGGTGGGCTAATGAGTCCTACACCAGCTGTAGAATGTCTTGTAACTGCAATGTCACCGATGACCTTGTGACCTGGAAGCTCGCCACCTTCACCAGGTTTAGCACCCTGTACAATTACAGGTACAAGACATAAATTTCAACTACATGATGAATAGCCTTAGCAGTAGTCATCATGCATATATTGTAACTGTAAGAACACAGGTACTTTGAGTTGATCGTTGTAAACATAGTCATGCAGAAGTTAGTCTTAATAGTTGTACAAAGTACCAATCTGGTTGAATACCTGAGCCATTTTTATCTGCAGCTCAACTGCATTATTCAGATAGTATATGGAAACTCCAAATCTTCCACTGGCAACTTGCTTGGTTGCACTTATTCTTGGATTCATTGAACCATCAGGAAGAGGCTCCATGCGAGAAGGCTGTTCCCCTCCCTCGCCTTTGTAGATGTGTCCCAATTAACATATAAAATGGAATTAATTACCAACTATACTAGTGACTGTATATTCTGAGTAAATAATATACACAAATAAATCATGAATAAGATAATACAAGATGCACAGTTGAAAATAGGAAGTCCAAATATTATAATGAAATTTTAAGAATGCAAAGAACAAGAATTGAGAAACAATTTGCTTCAGTCTAAAATGTAACAGGATTTAAAAGGGTGGGACATATCAAATGAGAACTAGCCTTAAAATAGGAGAACAGAAAATTCAATATAAGCCATTGGATTGAATCTAGATAGCTCACGTCAACCATCAAAAGCCACCTACGCTTTTCAAAAGAGCCCCTGGATTAATCCACACTACTCTTATGCCCTCCCACCATCTAGAGATATGGAGAATCCTTGATATTATAGTTCCCATTCTCCTATTTTAAGGGTAGTTCCTACCCGATACGCTCCCTTGAAAAGGAATGGGAAACAAACAGTATAGCACAATAAAGCTTAAGCTAGGCCAGTGAAGGTGGATTTGAGTTCTTAATTGGGCATTACTCCCACCGCTTAATAGTGATATTATTACCACACTTCAGGTTAATATCATTTCGAAAATCTATGTAAGCATAGCTAAATTGATCTTGGAATTGTTTAAAAAATAAATTGATCTTGGAATGAATTGTGTTATTAGGATCTTAAATTTATCATGTGACATAGGAAGTTTAGAACAAAAGGACAGAATTAAAACAGGCAAATATGAAGCATAGTCACTTGACATTAAGAGTACTAATTTTCTCTAGAAGTGTATGAACATCATCAGTGGTAAGGGGAAAAAAATCAGATTTCATGTTTGTGGGATATATATACCTGTATTAGATTTTCCTCCGAGCATGTTCATAGCCTCAGCAAGGGAAGTATGAGCTTCCAAGGAAATGGATCCATAACTCATTGCTCCAGTACAAAATCGCTTCACTATCTCTCTTGCAGGTTCAACCTCGTCCAAGGAAATTCTGACTGGAATTTCTTTAAATTTCAGCATACCACGTAGAGTGCAGGCCTTATTCAGCTCCTGAATGCACCTCGAATATTCTTTGTATGCTTCCCTGCTGTTAATTCTAGATGCCTCTTGTAATTTTGCAATGGAAAAAGGATCGTTAAGGTGCACTTCTCCGTTTTGCCTCCAGTGGTAATTCCCATGGTTGGGAAGAGCATTTGCATCGGCACTTCCAGGTGGTAAAGTTCTCAATGGGAACGCAAACTCGTGTAGACGAAGAGCATCTTGTGCGATCATTTCAAATGTCGCGCCCTCGACTCTATTAGGTGTACCTTCAAAACACTTGCTGACCACTTCTGAAGCAAGACCAAGGGCCTCAAAAATCTGAGCACCTTTGTAGGATGCCAGGGTGGATATTCCCATCTTTGCAAGAACTTTCATTACTCCATAGTTGGAAGCGTAAAAATATTTCTTGACAAGTTGTTCTTGTGTATAGGGCTGCCCATCATCATTAGGAGGAATCCTCCCATCAATCTGCAACCGCCGTATTACTTCTATGGCCAAATAAGGGCATATAGCATCTGCGCCAAATCCGATAAGGGTACAAAAATGGTGCACTTCACGAGGTTCAGCAGATTCAACCAACAACCCTATGCGTGTCCGCTCAAGATTTGAGACAAGGTGCTGATGAACCGCTCCAACTGCCAACAGGGAACTGACAGCTACATGATCTGGAGAAAAACCTGTACGAAAAAATTTAGTTAAAACCTGGTGTGTCAAGCCTCCACATGCTACATAGGATGGGGAAAGTAAATTTCCAGAATGAAACATTGAAATGCAGAGCACATATCATATGCATCCAGATGAGCAAAGCTGAATGCGGACACAAATAATGAATAAGATAAATCTTGGTTTCTATGGGAACAGGGTTGTGTTGGCCCTTGATCCAAAAAAAATGAGCAAACAAACTAAAATCAACCTAACCGAAGGGATAAAATTAAGATGTTACCTTTTAACATGCTGAAATGAAAAATAACAGTAGAAAGTTCAATCATTCATGATACCTGTATATGCCTATATGGTACAGTAATACAAAATAAATAGATTTCCAAGCACATTCAGTTCAAAAGCAGTGCTAATGCGCATGAAGAATATATAATTCATAGTAATATTAATGGACATGAAGTTGTATCTAGACGACAATATATTCATTGAGCATATATTATCCATGCCTGATGAGTCTGGAGTATCAGTATTATAAATCTCACTGACCTCTATCAGAGAGAACTAAAATAGTGTAGCCCTCACGAATAGCTTCACGTGCTTGAGCACAAATTTTATCCAAAGTCTGTTCTAAACCTTTCCTGCCATACTTTTAGGATAAGTTATGTCAAGCACCTTGCTGCGCCAACCACGGTAGTTCATCTTTTTAATAGCCTCCATTTCATCAATATGCAGTAAAGGACCTTTAAGCGTGAGGCGATGACACTGTCGTTCTGTTGTTTCAGACAAGTCACCTTCTGGACCAATCATACACTCCATAGATGTGACAATTTTCTCCCTGATCGGGTCAATTGGTGGGTTTGTAACCTGCGCAAACATCTGCTTGAAGTATTCCGCAGCCAACTTCTCTCTGTTTGACATCACAGCCAGGGGAGTATCATTTCCCATTGATCCTAGAGCTTCTACTCCATCTTTGGCCATGGGCAGCAACAGCATTTCCAGGGCTTCTACCGTGTACCTGAAGCCAATCAATTGGGTAATTTGTCAAAAAAAAGAGAAGAAGAAAATATACCAAAGATCGAGCTGTTGCTTACCCAAAGGCCTTTAGTGGAGCCAAAATTCCATGGATACCCACAGCTTCCTTATTCTCACTCATTAGCTGCACCAAAGTGTAAAACAAGCCATAAAATAAGTCATCAAAGTTTTTGCAGTGATAAACTACTAGCTCTACAGAACACTCGAAAAGTCAGCAGCGACATAATAGACTTACTGGAAGTGCACCAGAAATCAATGGAGCAACTCTCTCGGTTACAGGTACAGATTCTATAATATCTTTGAGATGTATCTTTTGTCTCTTCAGCCACTCCCCATACGGATGAGATTTGGAGTATTGTTTCTTCAACGCATCATCATCCACAACACAGTGGTTTTCAAAATCAACTAAAAGCATCATTCCGGGGTTTAGCCTACCCTTTCTCAACACATCTTCAGGAGGGACATCAACAACACCAACTTCACTAGCCATGATTACGCGTCCACTGTAGGTTACATAAAAACGGCCAGGCCTCAAACCATTACGATCCAGAGTAGCACCAAGGTAGCGGCCATCAGTAACTGTGCGCAAAGACCAGGTCAGCCCAGATGAAGTCATCCATCAGAATGCTTGCAGAAATGTTAAGGAGAGGGTTTAGTGATTTTATCTTTTTACATGATACTAGAGCCGGTCCGTCCCATGGTTCCATAAGAGCTGAAAGGTACTCATACAGAGCTTTTCTCTCAGGGTCCATGTTTACATTATTCTGCCATGCCTCAGGGATCATCATCATGACAGCTTCTGGCACATTTCTTCCAGATCGGATGAGGAGCTCAAGAACATTATCAAACGCACCTGAATTCACAAGGATAATTCAATCGATAACTTTGCAACGATGAATATACTTTTGTTTGCAAAGTGAAAAGGCATAGACAGTGCCAAACATACACATTGTTTGTTTCAGAGATCCAGAGCTAACAGCCTATTACTCTTTTTGTTGTGTTCACATGTGCATATTACGGTAAAAAAATGGAACCTGAATCTGAAGAGGTAGCGTCCACTATAGGCAGAAGTTTCGACATTTCATCCCTTGATAGACCGAGTCCTTTGCACTTCAAGAGACCTTCTCGTGCTTTCATCCTACCAAACACGGCAACAGACAACAGTGCAATTAAGCATAATGGATTTCATGCTCCATACGCATATGAAGTTCCTTGCTTACAAGAAAAGGATACATCATAGAAGAAACATGTTTCACAAAATTACCAGTTCTTGTTTCCTCGAAGGGTATTGATCTCGCCATTATGTCCCAAAACACGCATTGGCTGTGCACGGTCCCAGCTAGGGAAGGTATTCGTGGAGAATCTTGAGTGGACCTGTTTGCATGCACGACTTTTAAACCATACCCTGTTCATCTTTTGCATGTCTATACAATATGGGGTATGATTTCAAATGAATCCTAAATACTATCCTAGAAGAAAATGTAAGTTCCATATGTTATCATCCATGTAAAACAGTTCAAGAACCCTAAGCTACCTCAAACCAAACACAATTTCTTAACACCACCTAATTCGCGGACACATCCTGAACTGTTGGTATGCACTAATAGCAGTCGCCAATAGCAGAAATGGAACTGGACTCTACAGAATGGTTATTGGGTATCAACCATGGTTATTAAGGCGTCGCTTAGGCGTCGCCTAAGCGGTAAGGCGCCGCCGGGGGGCAAGGCGTCGCCCCCGCCTTAGGCCTAAGGCGACGCGGGCCAGCTCTGCCGCTGAGGGAGGACCGGCGGAGGCGGCGCGAGCCGGAAATGCAGCCAGAGAGAGAAGGGCGAAGAGGAGAGGGCGAAGACTCACCCTAGAACCCTAGGTGGCGGCGCCTCCATTCCTTGCAGCTCCGGCCTCTGGCTACGACGGATCTGCTTTGCGCGTCGCCTCCTCCTTGGATCCCCTTCGTGCGCCTCCATCCCTTGCAGCTCCGGCCTCGGCACGACGGATTCGCCGCGCGCTACCTCTCCCGGACCGCTTCATGCGTGGCGGCGGATGGGAGAGCACGAGAGGGTTGGGCGAGAGCGAGGCATAGGGAGCGATGGGAATGGATAAGGCTGTGGCTTCGGTCGAGTGAGACCGAGTTGTGGTCGAGTGGTGTTGGGTCGCTGGGCTCAGTGGGAGTTGTGTTCGAATGGTGTTGGGCCGGGCCCATGGGATCTTTCTTCCCCTCACCTTTCTTTTTTCTTTTTCTCTGTGTGTAACACATGCCGCCGTGGAACGCCTGCCGCCGCCTCGACCGGCGTATGGCGTCGCCTCAGCGTCCGAGGCGTCGCCTCAGCGTCCGAGCGGTGCTTCGGCGCCTTACCTCGCCTTGGCGCCTTAATAAGCTTGGTATCAACTGACACAGTTTATAAAATCTGGTCAAAGGCATCTTGAACCAGGACTGAAATAGCATATATGTATAAATTGACACAATAAGACAATTCAGTATTTGATGCCTGCTTGGAAGCATTACTTGACCCACAACCATCTTGCTACTAGCATTTTCCCTGAATGATCATGAATTTTTTTATTCAAATAAGATTGACAAGGTCATACCAGAGCCATGTAACTTGTGAAGCTTTCATCACCTAAGTCTGCAAAGAAGAACCCCTTAAGTTGACTCGGTTTAAGCTGACCCTTGTAAACAATAGTTCTGAAAAAATCACAAAAATGTATTTCAGCTAATAATTTCTTACCAAAAAAGGGAATGCACACGTTAATACATAAAACTTGAGAGGATCTCAGATCACAAAGAAATTACTACTCCCTCCGTTCAGAAATGTATGACATTTTAGAAAGTGTGTAGTCAAACTTATCTAACTTTAATTAATAATATATGAAAAACTATTTAGATTGGTCATGAGTGAATAGTATCATTAGATTTGTTATTATAAATATTTTCATAATATAATAATTTTGTAATTTTTTACTAATATAATCATATGAAAAGTAATGGTCAAAGTTAGGTATCGGAGACCGTGCTGATGTCCAAAACGTCATACATTCTTGAACAAAGTGAGTATCCAAAAGTTTACTTCGGTTCCTTATTTTCAAAATCTGTTTTTTTAAACATGTTTGTTCCCATTCGTCTCACATCCTACTACTGTTCAATACAAAAAAAATAAACTGTAATTGAAATCCTTGATCTCTTCAGCTTTCAAGCTCGAAAAGGTTAAATAAAAGTATTGAATAGGGTGATGAAGCAGAACCTTGAAGATAGAGAGCACATGTAGATATCCTTTGGTCCTCCACGCTGAACACCCAAAGCTTCTCGTATGGACATGATCGAGAGCCTCCGTAGGATGTACATCTGCAGTTGTAATTCACAAAAAAGGAAGTTAAGGAACAATGTGTATCACATACGAAATCCATATAATTTCAAATATGTGAGCTCGTCAAATGACCTGCTGTTCAAAATGAGCCTTTGAACGTGGACTCTTAGTGACAAACACTTGCTCAATCACTGGCTCAGTATCAAGCGCTGATTTGCCCAAGTCTGAGTTGTCCGTAGGAACCCGGCGCCACCCTAGAACAACATGTCCCAGCAATTCTGCTATCTGCGTGGATCAAAACGATCCAAACATGAGACAGGAAAATGAGCATGATCCTCTGTCACTATCAGATTTAACCTTTTTCCATTCTGCTGTCACTGGACTAACCTCGTGGAAGACAAGCCTGCTCTTCTCACGGCGTTCATCGTCCGTGGGCATGAAGAACATCCCGACAGCGTACTCACCTGGCGGTGGAAGCTCAAAACCTGCGTCCTTCGTGACCTGCCAGAACGCAGAAACCACACCCAAAATGAATCCTTCAACCACTGAAAGCCACCTCCTTTCTCGCTTAAAACTTCAACTACGCTTGCCTCTCTGAAGAAGTCGTGCGGCAGCGCAACGAGGATGCCTGCGCCATCACCGGTGTTCTCCTCGCAGCCGCAGGCGCCACGGTGAGCCATTCTTTCGAGCATCTCGATGGCATCGTCGACCTGCGAACACATGCCCATCGTAAATCAATCCAACTATTCATGCTACAGTCCACACCGAGGTCTCGATGTTTGCATGGAGGAATCAACTCCAGGAGCGTGCTTAGTCGCGAAAGCTCACAGTTTTGCGGCTGTACTCAGCGGAGAGCTCGGCGATGAAGCCGACGCCGCACGAGTCGCGCTCGAACGAGGGATCGTAGAGCCCAATGCTGCTCTCCGGGATCTTCGACATCGACTTGGGCGGCGGCGCCGCCGCCGCAGCCGCCGCGGATGGGTGCGACCCCGCACGAGGGGCCCGCCGCGCGGCGCGACCCTCGGCGGGGAACGCGCTGCGGAGAAACCCGCCCTCCAGCGACACACCGCCGCCGTGCCGCCGCCGTGCCGCTCCATACGCCGCTGACGCCCGGCCACGCGACACCCAACTGCTACCCGCCGCCGCCGGTGCGGCACGCAGCTTCAGAGCAAGGCCCTGCGCCGCCGACATTGCCTATGTGGGAAGGAAATGCCCCGCCTCCGCTACGCTCAGGCGGGCAGTTACTTATCTGCGTATATGTAACAGACAACGTTGGAGATTACATGGGCGTTTCGTGTCACATTTAAACTACTTACCTAATTTTTTTTAAAAAAAATGCTAGCACATTAACTTGCAGAAAGCTCAGAAATGTCGTCTTCATCTCATATACAACAGAAAACCAATGCGATTTTTTAAAAGAAATATAAAAACACCCGATCAAAACCGAAAGAATTCTACACCAAAACACACACACACGCACAAAAAAAAGAGAGAGCAGAGAATAACAGATCTATCGCATAATCGCATCACACCAAACAGGCGAAAATTATACTGCTTTGTTTCGTTCCCGATGAACCGATACCTCTCGCTTCTGTAAACATACCTCTCGCTTCTGTAAAACTTGTTGTCTTCTTCACGGTTCACTTGGAGATGCTAAAAACTGTTCTAAGATGGGAGGTAGACGGAGGAGTAGGAGATGGATAAGAACGCCGCTTCTCCCGTCTCGCTCTCCTTCGCTTCACCTCGTAGGATTGTACCCCTCTCTGCTCCGGACTGCAGCACAAGGCCGGATTTATAGGGATCTTGCGTGTGGGACCTGCACCAGCTGCTACCCCTATCTGATTTTTTAAAAATAATATTAATTTAAAATATAATTACAAAAATAAATAGTCATTTCTTTTTACAAAACTAGGTGTGTCGTTATTCCAATTGACGACAGAGATCATAAATTTTTTTAATATTAATTTTTTTGAAAAACCACCATTTCAACTGGGGATAGAGATCTCGCAAATCTCTATCGTCATTCCAAATGACGACACAATCACCTCTATAAAAGACTCTTGAAACCCTCAAATTCAGGGAAACTCACTTTTATTCAAAAAAAAAAAAAAAGAAAGAGGAGAGGGAAGGGAGAGGAGCAGAGAGGAGGAATAGAGGGGAGGAGAGAAGCTAATGAAGTGATGCCCGTCCGGTCGCGCATCTTTCAAGTAATTTTTTAACCGAATGGATTACATAATTTTAGATGTACGGTTACATAGTGTAGTATGTTGTACATAATCCTTTTTGGTTGGTAGTTTAGTTTTAGATATGTGGTTAATCGTGGAAATCTTCAGGCAAGCTAGTGGGCTTGCTGACAAGAGCGAGGAGCTGGAAGCCCTAGTGCAAAGGATGGATCTCGAAGATTGAGACTACATGGCATTGTTAGAAGATGAAGGATCCGACGATGAGGATGTTGTGGACCAGCAGATAGTTCTATCCGAGTGGAATACATACCAGTTCGACAACCTTATCGTTAATGAAGGCTCCCGTGTGCAGTGAGAGTACGACCAGAGCGAGGTCAGACAAGGAGCTATGTACAAATGCAAGAAGACCGTGTAGGAGGCGGTCAAATTATGGGCCTTGTTAGTGCGATGTACATTCACAGTCGTCAAGTCTAACCCAAGATGCTACGACGTGAAGTGCAACATAGAGATATGCTCTTGGCGAGTGCATGCATTTCAGTCTAAGTGGGACACCTACTGAAAATGCTCTATAATGGTCCCTCACACATGTGTCGTCGCTGAGTCAGTGCAGTTCCACAGGAATCTGTCATCAGGCTTCATCGCGAACCTCATGTACGGTGAGATCATGAATAATCTAGATTTTGAGCCATGATCCATCATTTGGGAGATTGAGGCAAGGTTTCAGTACACAGTCAACTATGCCAAGGCGTGGAAGGCAAAACAGAAGGCATTAGAATCAAGGTTCGGTATGTTCTAGGACTCCTATCACAACCTCCTTGGGCTACTCCGAGTCATACAAGATAAGAATTCCGACGCTCATATCGACATTCAAGATTCCACGCATCCGAAGTGAGCCAATAAGAGGTACTGAAGCGAGCGTTCTTCGCCTTTGGTCCTTCATCAATGCATTTCGGCACCGCCATCCAATCTTGTGCATGGATGGCACATTCCTGACTGGAAAGTACAAGGGCCAGATACTGACTGCAATAGCAACGGACGGGAACAATCAAGTTCTTCCCGTGGCATTCGCTTTCATTGAAAGCGAGAACACGGGCAGCTGGTTGTGGTTCCTAAGGAATTTGAGGGTTTCTGTTGTACAGGACCGTCCTAACATATGCACCATACAAGATCGACATGCGGGCTTGTTGAGTGCAATAACTCAGCTACAATAAGAAGAGAACAAACCATTTCAATGGCCCTATCTACAGAGCAGGTGGTGCATGAGGCACTTGGGTGCAAACTTCTCTAAGCAGTTCCACAACAAGAACTTGATGAACCTATTCAAACGGTTGTGCGACTAGAACCAGTAGCGAAAGTTTAAAGCACTCTGGAAGATTCTGGATGAGCAGACCCAGACGCACAGAAGGGAGGCAGCGAAAAAGGCCGCCCCAGGCGCTGACCAGGCCCCGAAAGCATTACCACAGCTACCCACAGATGGTCCTAGTGTGGCGAGAAAGATGGTGGCGCGGGTGAAATACTTCTATAACTAGATTAAGCATGAGTTTAAGGAGAATAGGTCGTTGCTACATGATAGGGGTGGTACTTGATATGGTGTCATGACAATCAATCTAGCCGAGGTGTACAACTCGGTCGTAAGCAGCGCAAAGTGCCTCCATTTGGTTGGTATTGTAGAGACAATTTTCTATGGTACCATAAATTACTTTGTTAACAGAAGTAACAGCGCGTCGTTCGCCATGGCAAATGACAGAATACTCTACTCCGCCATGATCACCAAGTATATGGAGGAGAAGAGCAAGAAGTGTGAGATGCACCGGGCATTCAAGATGTGCACAAGGAAGCTTCGCTTCGAGATACTATACGGGGATAAAGAATGCCATGGTACAAACTGCGAGAGGATCACCCATGAGTTCACACTACGCCACACTAATTACGTATGCACTTGCAACAAATCTCTTCTTCTGCATAGGCCCTGCTCCCATGTCATGGCCGCATGTTCGACGGTAGCGCGACATCTCGGCCAGTATCTCTCTGACTATTTCAACAAGGAGGAGGTGATGCAAACCTAGAGTGCATAGATTAATGGTTACGGCGTGGTTGGCCATTTCACTAGTCATCCTACCTGAAAGTAACTTATTTGGGTCGCAGATATTGATAGGTTGAAGGGAAAGGTTGGTCAGTGACAGTTACGACGCATTAGGAACGACATAGACGGCGTAAACCGGGCGTCGTGCGAAGAAGTGCTTCATTTGTAGGGAGTCTGAGCACACCTTCAAGAAATGCCCTACGAAAAATTCTCATAACGAAGGAGACATTGGCAGTTTGAATGTTGTCGCGGGGACCTCATCTGACCACCCCACTCAAGGCGGTCCACAGGACGGACGTTGAGGTCGCGGCTACTGGAAAGGTTCATCGTGTTGTAATATGTGGTGTCCAATGATTTGTAATATCAGTTTGATTTGTCAAAAAACTGGGTAATGATGTTGTGATTTGTGATGACGATGCGCTGAATGATATGAAATGTTATTGTGATTTGTCGACAAAATATGTGATAGTGTTGCGATGAATGTTATGTAATGACATTGTTATTTGTTGACAAAAGATGTTATGAT
Source organism: Ampelocalamus luodianensis (assembly GCA_036346255.1). NCBI lineage: Eukaryota > Viridiplantae > Streptophyta > Magnoliopsida > Poales > Poaceae > Ampelocalamus > Ampelocalamus luodianensis. The sequence goes on from CM070626.1 coordinate 3,153,063, forward strand.
GTTTTGATGAATGTTTTGCAACTTCTGATTCCAGTCGCCAGTTGCGTTGAAGTTCACAAAAAAATGTTTTGCAACTGGCGATAGGGACCTCCCACACCGTTCTAATTGGTGACAGGGTCCTTGTCGCCAATTGGAATGGTGACATGAGCCTGTCACCATTCTAATTGACGACAGACACATAGTTTTGAATTTTTTTACTATTTATTTTTTGTAATTATCTTTTAAATTAATATTATTTTAAAAAATCCCTTTCTAACTAGTATGGTGCCATGCGTTGCGACAGAATCTCGTATTTTCAACGAAATAACGTACGTACAAAGCTGAAGCTTTCTAAATTGGCTTCCACTGAAAATTTTCAATAGTCAGGAATGCAAAACAATTGCGCATTGCATTTCATGGCTCAAGATTTTTTTGAACAAAATCTCAAACTGTTGTTCAAAGCAAGCAGAAAATGCATATTTGTATTGGAAAATTCAGGCACATGTTTGAAGTTAGACCAAACAGTTCTAATAGCTTAAGTCATGCGTACATTTGCAATCAGAAGTTAGAACCAATGATGTTTTTTAGGTAAACCAATCATAACATGTCCATGAATAAATTGATTCCCCTGTATCATCATGTCCTAGTTAGATACCCGTGTGTTGCAATGGATAAAAAGAATCATGCATGAGATGTTGTCGTGAATTAAAACTATAACCTCAATCGATGTTTCTAAACCTGTGATTCAAGAACCATGTTAATACATAACTCATTTCTAATATATACAAGAGTGAATTACATTAGATGGGGAATGTGTACATATTGCACACACAACAAAACCAACACTAGCAACTACCGTGATCTTGAATCAAGATTATAATTCATGGGCCCCAAAGAGGCAAAGATACATGCTAACTGCTAAGGACTTCTCCAGATGGACATTTTACTTTGATATGTTTTGGAGTAGAGCACACTAATAGTCATGATCAAATAAAACTCACAAGAACAAAAAAACACTTGTACAGTTGATTAGGTACTATCATCTAGTTCTTAAGATCAAATCTTCCAACATAACAAGTCAGTGAAAAAAATCATATCTGAGAACCCTACCAAACCGATTAATACTTATTAAGTCATTGTTTTTTTTTACAAAATAGATACATAATCTCTCCATTTTTGTCTGAATAATCCTTCTTGAAGTAATGATGATCCAGTCTACTACCCACTTTCTTCCAATGCCTTTGCATCATATGCGTCTTAAAATCAGGACAAATACCCCCTATGAATATAAAAAGATGTCATTCCCAATAAACTTCCACAACAAGTAGAAGTTTCAATTATCTAGTAATCCATTCTCTACAAGCAAAAGGAACATACCACATATGTTTTGTCAAAACCAATTACAAGAAAGCAAGTGTCAAACTATGAACGTCTAATGCCTCTGTGATACTTCTAAGATAAGGAATGCAGCTGTGGCTGCACGTTGTTGTGATATAATTAAACATGCAAAATCATTCTATCGTGTGCTTCTGTACCTTCAACTTCTCTCCACCATGCCGCTCTTGTGGCTCACGACCTTAGCTATCAGCACCATTGCCACCTGCTGCACACCCACCACCGGACCTGCATGTCCCTCGCTTTTTAAGTTAGACCACGACATAATTCAATGGATTTTATGCATATGAAATGTGCTCCAATGCAAGAAGGATTAAGAGCTCATATTTATCCCATGAAAATCAACATTAACCACTAAAACTCACTAATCCAGAAAGTTAAGCATCTGCGTATGCGTGTTCTTGAAAACTGTAAGAGATTGACTTCAAATTTTCTAAAACGGCACACATCATTTAATTGCAGCTTACTTGTCACTTGTCAATAAGTGTCCAAAGCCTGCCTTCTAAATGAGATTAAGTGAAGACAACACATTCGTGATGTCATATAATCTCCAGACTTTAGTTGTATCACAAATATAAGAAACAATATTAGCATTTGTTTGATTAGTACTCATACTGGTACAACTGTAGAATTAGATAGAGGAAATGCAAGTACTAACCTCTCATATTGGTCTCCTCATGGCATTCTCCAAGGAGCAGCTCTGCAGCTTCATCAAGTGAGATCGTGTCAACCTGCTCCAAGTAAAAATTTCATACGAATCAACAATAGTTTCACAAACCATGAATCTTCACAACAGAAATAAAGAAGCAAAGAATTTCGCACCTCCATGGTGAGGAAGAGCTTCACAAAATTTTGCGTGAGCAACCCAAGCGACTTCTTCTTCCTATGATCTGCAAATGTAACAACCAAAATTATAAGTCTTTTTTAGAGCAAAATGGCAGGAGCTCCGCCCATTCATTATAGAAGATGGAAGTAGAACACAATAATTTTAAGCCGTGTAAATGGTAATGCTCTAAGCCTGACACAACAAAATATAATTAAACATAGATAGTAAACCAGCAATAAAGAAATTAAGCAGCTATACCAGATCTAAGCTAGCAGCGAGGTGCAGAAGGATTGTCAATCGGGCGGCTCAGCTTCTCACTCTCAGTATCAACCTCTGGATCAACCAATTTATCATCGTCTTCGTTATCCGACATCTTCACAAAAGCAAATGCAATAAGAAACATTTTAGTCTGGAACTACATTCTGCAAAAAGTATCACATGGATAGATTCAAAGGCAAGAGACAGATAGATTAAAAAAATCATACATTAGCAGCAGATGGCTCCTCCACCAGCAGAGGGCCAAGCCAGACTTCTCTCTCAATGCCCTCTCCTGAGCAAAGAAAGATAGAAAAAAGAACATGCTTTAGATGGATTAGACCTATAGTTCTTCGTCGAATTATCACGTGGAAAGGCAAATGCAAACCTTGAGTTCTCGCAATGCCATCGGGACCCCGCCGAAGCCTATCCAGGAGTGCCGGTTCTTGGCCTTCCTCACAAGATTCTTCTCAAAGAGGATTTAAACAGAACTCAGAATCCCATCATTAAGGACTGAACAAAAAGCCTATCAAAGAAAGAAAGAATAGGACTTACCCCAACGCTCTCAAGGACGTTAATAATGTCGTAGATCCAGCGCCTCTCCACGCCAAGGCGCCTGGCCGCGTCGTCTGGCCCGATAGACCCCACATCGTCACAGTTGTACAAACCCACAAAGTTGAAAAGCACACAAAATTTTGGTAAGAAGAGAGAATCCACACTAAAAATCGCAAACCTCCAAATGTGGCAAGGCCGCGAAAAGATCACTTGGAGCAGAGGAGGCCGAGCGACTTCTGCTTGCGGTTGTAGGCGTGGTGGTGCAATTCCGCACCTCCACCCTCGGTGAACATCGACTGCAGCTCTGGAAAGCCACTGCAACTACCACAGCTGCAGCCCTGGCCGCTTCGGTGGTCGAGGATTGTGCAAGATTTTTGTCGCGTGGTGGGAGTATCGTAGAGGAGTGAATTCTTGTAGTATTGCTTCCATCAGCAGGTGCTGGGTCGGGAGGCGGAGTGCCGGTGCAGATGAGAGGCAGCGACCGTGGTAGGGGTGGGATACAAAATCGTGAGAAGAAGAGTTTAGGGGCGGGCAACGGGGGCGGCATAGATGCGATGAGGGGCGGCACACATGCGAGGAACCGCGGCGGTAGGTGTAGGGCGAGGTGAGATGGAGTGGTTGTGCAGTGGTGGTAGGGGCAGGGCGGGGTGGGATAGAGCAGGAGCAGCGGTGCGACGTGCATGCGAAGAGGGCGGCATAGATGCGAGAAGGGCGGCCCATATGAGGTAGGGTGAGGGCGGCGGTGAGTGCACGGGTGCGGTAGGGTTGAGGGCGGCGTAGATGTGAGGGGCGAGGCAGCGCGGATGCGGCAGGGGCGAGGGAAATGCGAGATGCCAAGAGAGGGAGAGGCGTACAAGATGTGAGAAGCGTTGGTATGGTGGAGGCGAAGACGGCTTGAGCGCTCACCATTGCTATGGGCAGGTGGGAGATAGGGAGGTGGGAGATCGTGGGTAGCCAGAGAAGCAATTGGGGCCACCTGTCGGTGCACCATAGAAGTAAAGGTGGGACGACTCCTCCTGCTGCACGGGGTAAACCTCAATCTTTATTAGTTAAGAAATTTTGGATGAGATTTCCTTTTTGTTTTTGTTTTACCACCTCTGATTCCTCCGTTGATTTCTTGTTGCTTAGGTGACATCAATGTTTTCCGTATAGAACCATGGGAGGTCCTCTTGCCTGGCGCGTGGACGAGAGAAGTCCCCTCCCAGGAGCGCGGATGAGGACACGTGTCGAAAGTCCCCTCTCTAGAGAGGGGACGAGGGCGTCTGCGCATCCGTGGCATGGACGAGGACACGTGTCATCTGCCAGCGAGTCCGTGATGCCATTTTTGGCTTTTATCTTCGGAGGAAGCTAGATTTGCTATTTCGCGTGCAAACAGTGTCATTTAAGCCAAATACTCTATGAGAGACTCCAATTTCAATTAAAAAAAAATTCTTATGGCTATACATAGATAAATATTTTCTTGCCTATAGTTTTGTTTGCTTTTGTTGAGGTATCTAAACCAACAGCTACGAGTGAGATGTCAATTGGCTATCATAGTTAAACTGAAAGTGAATTTTAACACTTTTCAGCTAGCTGTGTGATATGAACTTAACGTAGTAATACATATTCATTGTTGCAGTTTTTCCGAGTATCCTCCACGTCATAAATAGCTTATTTAGAAAAAGAAATCACATGTGGCTGAAGAAAAAAATCGGTGGGCAAAACATGTGAAACCACAAGCAAAATGAAAAGGACCAAAAACCTTCCAACACGGAGGGCGAATGTGCAATATCTACCATTGGAGAGGATCTACACGGCAAATAGCAAGCACTCGTATCATGCATAGGAAGATCAGCCGGGAGAGCGACGTGTGGAAACGGACAGCGGTGGGCCCAGCGAGTGCCCCGATGCGGCACGCGACAACCGCTCGCGGGGCCCGCCCGCCGCACGTCGCATCCGACGGCCGCCGGGACGCAGCCGGCCGCGGGCGCCGCTGCCGATGCCAACGCGGGGAGCCAAAGCCGCGCGCTTCGGCGGAGAAACCCGCCCGTTTTTACCTCCTTGGGCATGTACAGTGGTACAGACAGCTGCTGTCTATACTATCACGCCATGTCATCTGTAGATAGCACTAAAAACATCCCCTACAATGGATTGTCTATTTAGTTGTCTATATAGAACATGAAACATGAAAATTTATTGATCTACACTAAATTATATCTTTGTGGTCTATGTTGTTGCTTTTTGCTATATCTGAAATACACTTGCATGAACAATATTATGGACATACTGCACAAGAATAATATTATTATAGAAGAAAGGGATTAGTTCTCACACATTGAGCAAAGAGCGAATTGCATCTGTAGGAACAAGTACATATCGAATTTGTGTACTAATAGAATAAACATATTACATAATAAAATTATCAAAACTAGGCATAATGATTTTAATTATTCCCAAATTTGTGCCAAATATGCTCAACTAAATCACTCTTGAGTTGTGTATGTGTTGGCCGAGCACGAATAGACGAATTCCTTCGTAGCACGTCCGCAAAGCAAATGTTAGGGCCATTGTTGACTTCCAGCGGTAGAACGAAAGATGTCCCCGGAGTCTCGTTCAAATCCAAAGGAACAGTAACCATTTCTCGCTCGTCTTCAACAATCATGTTATGAAGAATGATGCAAGCTTCCATGATTTTCCGACAAAGAACCGTCTCACAACCGTCCGACGCGCCGCACGATATTAAAGCGAGATTGCAATACCCCAAATGCCTCTCAACATCTTTCCTTACTCCTTCTTGATGTCGTGCAAACAATTTGTTCTTCTCTCATGCGAGGAAGGGTATAGTCTTCACAAAGACGGCCCATTCTAGGTAAATCCCATCGGCTAGGTAGTAACCCTTGTCATACTGCGTCCCATTGACAGTGAACTGCACTGTGGCGCTTCCCCTTTCACCTCTTCAATGAATAACGGTGACTGGTTAAGCACGTTGATGTCATTATTTGACCCAGCGACACCAAAGAAAGCATGCCATATTCGAAGGTCATGCGAAGCCACCGCTTCAAGGATCATAGTAGGGACACCATGATCACCCAGTGAATTGGCCCTCCATGCAATCGACATTTCTCCCATCGCCAATGCATACATCAATGCTCCTAGCATACCGTGGAAGCCACGAGACTCACCGATTTGAAGCAAACGCCCCTTCGTCACTTGTGGGCTGTCGCAAGTACTCTCCACCAAACATGTCAATCACCCCTTGCGCGAACTTGCCCAAACACTCCAATGCAGTGCTAGAGCCGATCATTAGTACCTCATCAAGTTGGTCGGCAGGGGTGCCATACGCTAACATACGGATTGCAGCTGTACACTTCTGCAATGGCGAGAGTCCCAGTCTATTAGTGGCATCTGTCCTATAAGTGAAATAGGGATCCCACTCTTCAAGGGCAGTCACAATTCGTTGGAATAGGGGTCTTCTCATTCGAAACCTTCTACGGAACATTTCGTCGGTGTAGAGAGGGTGCTCAGAGAAATAGTTGACCACAAGCTCCTTATGGGCGGCTTCATGATCCCTCAGTATGTACCTCCTGGGACCACTTTGGCGTCGTGATGATTGAACACTTTGTTCGTCTAGTTTGGCCATCAACTCTGCACCAATCCGCTCGCCAATTCGGTCCAAGATTTCTTGCTCGGTGATGAAGTCTTGCAACGTTACTTCAATTGGGTCAAAAGTGTCGGTGACGTCGTCATCATCAAAACAAGAAGAACCTGATTCATACGGCATGTTGTGTTGACGATGTCCTACATGATTACAATGAGAGCGAAAGTGAGCTAGAAATTTGCATGTACATCCTATCAGTATAATTGTCCAAGCATTCATATGTCAGTACGTAAGCTAAAACAAGACAACAAAAAACTGATACTAAATACGACAACAATCAAGAACCAACAAGCAGTGCTTCAAAAAATCTCACAAATGATGATAGCACTCAAAGCTGTCGGGTTGAAAAGGCAAAGCTTGAGCTACGCAAATAGATCTCTTGTCCACTTATGCACTGGACTGGTGGTCTGAAGCCGCTGATATGCAAATGGCCACATGCACACATTAGCTCATGACTGCATCCACTACCGAGTTTTTCTCCATGAGCTCATGACTGGATCCATTACCGAGTCTTTCTCCATACAGATCTAGACTCCTCCTCAATCCCAGCATTCATAATACCAGTTACATATATACATGCAGATCTTGACTCCTTAATTCCAAAGATCATGATGGATTAGCAAACACGGTCAAGGGAGTTCAAGATCTCTTATCACAACATGCAAATAGGTGAACATGTTTTGTTGTATATAAATTGATCCTACCAATCTCCATGCGAGCAGATTGCATTAGATCATTCTCGAGTAGCTGGACCGAGTCTTTATCCATGCGATCTAGACTCCTCAATCCTAGCTCTGACTACCGATCACATACATACATGCGACTCTTTACTCAATCCCAAGATTCCTAAATAAATTGACATACATACATGCGAGATCTTGACTCAATCCCAAGATCATGATTGCATTAGCTGGATCGAGTATCAAGACACTGATGAGCATCATTTGCACATGGAAGACGCAAATACATATGTCAAGTTGAATCGTAAATTGTTGAGTACTACAACGAGTGATTCTTTAACTTCAAAGGTAAGTTCTGGACTATGTTCACATGTGCATGAAAATAAATCAAATGATAAATGACAAGAGCTCATTCTAATAATGAAAATTAAAAGAGGGACTCTAGAGCAAAGATCACACCATGATCAAAATGTCACACCATGAAAACTTCTCCGTATGGTCCATTTTTATCCAATCCACCATTCACATTATCCTCTCAGGCAATAAGATAATCGGATGTATCGATTATCATATGTCAAAAGAGCAATCGATTATCACAATATCGATTTACAGGCAATCAGATTATCACTACTATCACCATATGACATCTTGTAAAGAGCAATCGATTATCACATTATCCCGTGCTCAATCAGATTATCACTACTATCACAATACGATATTACAAGCGGAGGAATCAGATTATCACAAAATCAGATTTACAGAGCAATCACAATATCAGATTTACAGGTCAATAAGATTATCAAATGATTATCACAAAATCAGATGGTGCTGTTATCCTATGCTCAAATGTATAAAGAGAAATCAGATGGTGCTGTTATCCTATACTTAATCAGATTATCACTACTATCACCATATGACATCTTGTAAAGAGCAATCAGATTATCACATTATCAAAGTTTTAGACTGCATTTCATTAACTTGACAAGGAAACATAAGGACGAGGAATAGATCTTACTGAGCGTTGCCAAATAATCTCTCTCTCATAGTCTTAAGTGCCTTCACATGCTCATTCTTTATTTCCTCCGTCATCCCAATTGTATCTTGCATAATCAGCGCTCTGTACGTTTTCATCATTTCAGACTCTCTCTCAAGATTTTTGGCCTCCTTGTGGTCCTTTGCTGCAAGGGCTGACAATTTTGCTGATTCAAGCTTCTCAGCGGAGAGACGTTGTTGCAATTCTAGCATCCCGCTACGATTGTTTTTTGCTTCGGCCTGAGCAGCTATAAACTTGTCGAGCACTTCCATATCTGCTGTAGCTGCCTTTGAATTTCCTTTGCCATTACGTTCGCCTTGGCGACTTTTTGTTCCTTCGGCGGGGATATCTTCGATATCTACAGCGGTCGACGAATGCTCACCTGCCTCCCATGCTTCTGACATCTTTCTCTTCTTCATTTTCTCAAGCCACTCGTTGTATGTCTGCCATTTGGGCTGGTCTCGGATAGCCTTCCAACAATTAATGTGACGAAATTGTCCCATTTTGTAGTCTGCCTCATAGAATGCATGTGCCTTGTCCATCAACTGGTCATCGGACTGCCCACTAGCATAAATGTTGAAGGCCTTGTTCCAAGAGCATTGAAACTGGTACACTAGCTTGTTAAGACTATGCCAGCGGTCCTTGGCTTGCTTCGCTTGTCTTCTCCGATTTTTTGGAGTGGTACTGTTGTAGACACTAGTAACATCTCCCCAATATCGATCATTCTTCTTGTTATTCCCATTGATTGGGTCATTTGAGTTATTTAACCAAGAGCTCATCTACATTGACATCAAAGAAGATTAGCTACTGTGGACACTCAAAAGATCTCAAATAGTTACTTGGAGAATCACACATATTACCATTTAACACATATAATAGTACATAAGAAACTTACCAATCTTAGGTCCTCCTCTTTGTCCATGCAATACGCTTGTCGGTCCTAATTTCTCCATCATCGTCGCCACTGTCAACATTGATGGGTGGTTGGGATTGCAAACCGGATGGTGCAAGTGGAGTACTCGACTTGCGAACTGACGGTGATGGAATCCCTTTGGCAGCCGATGGCCGTGTTGCCATGAATGGAGGACAGCGTGAGGGATCGCCAAAGAAATTTAAATTTTGTGACATGGCCGACTGATTAGGGACCTGATGCGGAAGGGGTAAACTCGATGGATTATGGAAATAGCTTAGGAAACCACCTGGCGGATGAGGATCCTCCCCCCTGAAAAAGAAGGAAACAACCATACATACATCTTGTGATAAATGGATAACACTCACATCCTAATTCTTTGTATGGTTGGTAATAAACCCATTTTGTTCCAGGGTTCGTCTAATATAAATTCTTACAGGAGATAGCACACTGTGTCTTCCCCAACACCAACAGGTAAAGTCAGATTTATCATCCCCTGTTCCATCAAAACTCATTTGATACATTTCCTGAAATCTCATTCTCACATACTTATTTTGTTCCATCAAAACTGTTGTATTTTTTTTCAATGTCAGTTGTTTTGTTTCCAGGTGTACTTATTGGTTTCATTCATGATACAGGGTAACCGATTTTTTCATAAGGGTATGGAGCAGACAAAATCTTAGTTCATAGCACCATCTTTGCCGAAGTGTGTGTATACATTACCTCTTTGTACTGAAATTATCAAGTACCAACAAAACAGACCAAGCAGGATAATTTCTAGCTTACTCTATCATACTCATTTTGTTCCTGTGAGCAATCATTTACTAGATAATGGATTAGGCAGTAGCACTGCTGGGAAAATACATTTTCTATGCTATTCCTCGTGCATTCAACCGATAATGCAAATAACAACTTTGATGTGTTGGTTTTGGTCATGATCAGTGCTTTGGCCTTTCACTACCGCAAATTTGCACACAACTTTCTCCTTCATTTATTATTGGGATAAAGCCATTTATCCGAATATTTCCTAAACATCCTACATACCCACCACATTACCAGTGTTGTGAACAACCAATCTCTTTGTAATGTACAAATCAAGAAATAGGGAAGAACAAACATTACCAGTGCTGTGGATCTGAGGTTGGGGATGATAACTCGTCCGCAGCTGGCCGACCGCCGCTTGTCCGTGGGATCGCTCGAGGTGAGGAGGCGGCGGGGATACCAACAGAGCGCGCCGCCCACCAAACAATGGCGTTGGAGGGGAGGAGGCGGCGCATGCTCCAGATGTGTGCGCAGCCTCTCCCGAGGCGGCGGCGGTGGCGCGCACCACCCGTGTCGACCGGCGAGGCATCATCCCGGTTCAGCGAGTGTGACCAGCAGATGCGGCCTGCGGGAGGTGATGGGGACGCCTCGGATTGATCGATCCCCTTTCCTTTCGCGCGGGGCGGGCGTAGCGTAGAAATCGCGCGCACCGGGAGGGGGCGTGGAGAAGAAATCGCGAGCGTGCAGGCGTGGAGAAGATTGCGCGCGCGGAGGCTGGGCGTGGTGGGGAAATTGCGCGCGCGGAGGGGCAGGCGGCGGGGAAATTGCGCGCGCGGAGGGGGAAATTGCGGCGAAAATAGCGTGCGAGGAGTCGGGAGCACCGGATCGACCGCGGGGGGGAGGAGAAAATGCATACAATGGGGCAAACGCCGTCGATAGCATTCGGATTAATCGGAACGAAGCCGTCGATTGCATGTTAGACGATCTTTTTCTCTCTCTTTGTTCTCTTTCCTCCAACTCATTAAAAATCCTAAGTGGCACAACTTATAGACAGCTGATGTGGATCACTGTACTTATCGACTAGTTTAGCATCCCATTGGCGATCTCGTTTGGACTTGCGGTTGCCATCCCTACGTCGCTATCCACTCGAGGCGCAACCACGCAGCGCACGGGCATGCATGCGTGCGTGCGCGCACGGTGCAAGCGTGCGTGCGTGCGTGCGACAACTGCTTGCGACAACAGTCAACAGTGCATCTGTAAGGCAGCAGAGAGATCACATATAGTACGATTTTCAGTAGACGGTTTTGATATTTATATGTAGTTAAATCCAGGTGTCATATTTTTAAGCAAATATTTTTTTTTAAAAAAAATAAGTTTCATATAGAGTTTACAAGGAGTTTTGATGGTGCCGATGGAACTACTCGTTTGCAGTTTTACTTCAGTCTGCAAGCAATGGCAGGTTTAACACTGGAAGCTAAGAGCTTGATTGGTTAGATTTTAACTAATCGAATCTATATATGGCACAAACTAGCTAGATGCATGTCGCCAAGTCGGTCAATCACATTGCTGTAAGACTTCTACCAAAACTGACCGAGGCTTATCTTAGATGATCACATCTTCTACCACCAGGATGAAGAGTTGACAAAAATGAAAGGGAATTGCAATTGTGGTTGACATGTTTGACATCGAAACGTTAATTAATTGGAGTTGGAGAGCATAAAACGTTGAATTCTTCGCTAATATCGTATATACTATCACAATAATTAATGATTGCTTAATTCTTGACGTCTGCTCGTATATTCAGGTCAGCTAAGCTAAACGAGGAATCTGATGGCTCAAGAGGATGTGTCAATCACTTCATAGGGAGAATCTCTCTGAATAAATATTGTGAACAAATTAGTTTACGTTTCTGTAATCTGTATGATGCTATTAGTGAGATCACGCAGTGCATCACTAGTTCACTACCGAACAAAGGACTTAGGCCCTGTTGGTGCGAACCGCTCTCAAACTTCTCAATCGATTCTGGAGCCGCACCAAACACTCTGATTCTCAAAACCACTCGATTCTAATTCTCGCGTGGAGCTGTCTCAAAAATACACTAGAGAGGAGAAGCAGCATTTCCTTGGATTCACGTGAGAATCCAACTTAATAAAACAACAATACCCTTTGAAGTTGATCATATTTACCCGCAAAATGCCATTACTATTACCCCCCCCCCACGCGCCCATCGCGATCGATTCCGGCGCATACCCTCGGCTCCTTGCTTTCTTCTCTCCTCTTGCGACTCCTCGGTAGCGGCATCGCGATCGATTCCCGAGGAGCGGCCGGCACCTCCACGCCACCGCCGCACCTCCCGAGGGCACCTCCACGCAGCCGCCGCACCTCCCGAGGACCCGTGTGCGCCGCGCGAGAGGCTCTGACCGCCGACCAGAACCCTAGAAGCGATCGGACCGAGTCGACGCCGGCCCCGAGGGCACCCACTGGTTTTCCACTGCGCGCCGCTGCACCGGTGCACCGCTGGAGAAGACAACCGCCAAACCCTAGAGGCCGCGCTGTTCTCAACCTTCTTCGCGCGCTCCCGAGCACCCCACCGCCTCTGTGAAGGTATTGCTCTATATCTCGCCATCCCCCTTGTCCTCCCTACTCCTCCCTTCATGTGTGAATGGAATTTTGTTCTCAGTGATTGTTGTTGTCATGCATCTGTGAATGGAATCTGTGAATGCAATATTTTCTTAGTGTTTGAATATTGTTGTCATGCATCTTTGAATGGTTGCTCATGATCTGTGAAGTAGCCTCAAATGATTTAAGCATATGTGTGTTCTCTGGTGTTGACAAGGAGTAGATTGTAGTTGAGTATGTGTGTTCATCAGTGCAGATGTTGTCATCTCAGCTTTTGACATGTTTTCCCATAATTGCTAGCATGTTGTTGTTCCTCTGAAATCTGAACTTGCTAGTGTATGATCTGAAAGTTTCAATAACAAATGCATATGAATGTGTGGTATGATCAGTGCAGATGTTCTCATCTCAGTTTTTCACATGTTTTCCCAGAATTGCTAGCCTGTTGTTGTTGGAGTAACTTTCAGATCATACACTGTTAGTGTAACTGGTAACATAACACACTATGCAATTTGTGTGTTCATCAGTGCAGATGTTGTCATCTCAGCTTTTGACATGTTTTCCCATAATTGCTAGCATGTTGTTGTTCCTCTGAAATCTGAACTTGCTAGTGTATGATCTGAAAGTTTCAATAACAAATGCATATGAATGTGTGGTATGATCAGTGCAGATGTTCTCATCTCAGTTTTTCACATGTTTTCCCAGAATTGCTAGCCTATTGTTGTTCCTCTGAAATTGCATAGTGTGTTATGTTACCAGTTACACTAACAGTGTATGATCTGAAAGTTACTCCAACAAATGCATTTCTGTGTTATGCTACTCATCATGTTACCAGTTGCTAGTGTGTATGATCTGAAAGTTACACTAACAAACGCATATTATCTAGTTAACAAAACCTACTAGCAGATTAATTAATTTATTATCCAGGATCATGTGTTGTCTCCAGGGCAATTTAATTTCCAATATATACTGAACGACACAATTCATGTTGCTGATGCTCTGATCCATGTTTGCTGTGTGTAGTTTATGCTCAGAGGTGTCCCATGCTGGATAGGGTTCCATGCTAGTGTTGGGCTAATCTGGCAATGCCAATGGAGATGTCAGTGACCTCAAATGCTAGTGTTGGGCTAATCTGGCATATGACCTCAAGTGATTCTGTAAACATATGTGTTTGAAATCTGTAATGTCAGTTTTGAAATCTGTAAAGTTAGTTTTCAAATCTGTAATGTCACTTTTGAATTCTGTAATGTCAGTTTTGAAATCTGTTAGCATGTGACCTCACTAGTTCTTTGTAATGTTAGTTTTGAAATGTCAAATGTCAGTTTTGAAATCTGTTAGCATGTGACCTCACTAGTTCTTTGTAATGTTAGTTTTGAAATGTCAAATGTCAGTTTTGAAATCTGTTAGCATGTCAAGTGTCAGTTTTGAAATCAGTTTTGAAATCTTTGTAATGTCAGTTTTGAAATCTGTTATTCCTGATTGGTCAGTGTAGAAGTGCATAAATATTTCACATGTGCATGTGTTCTTGTCCAAATGACAAGTTAAAAGAAGTAACATAAAACTGATTAGTTTTTTAAACAATACTCGTAATTTCCTTTCTTTGTTTTCAAACCGTAACCATTTGATTCAATACACATTGCATATTGGACCCATAAGAGCATACACGAACATAGCCTTCTTGTTCATGTCAATTTGATAAACAAAATTAATGGGTCAAATATGCGGATGGTCGATAACGCTGAGTGGAACAGCGAGAACACTAGGATAGTGTGTGAATTGTTCGTTGAACAAGTAGAGGCAGCAATCGCCGAGTACCCATTTGAACAATCCAGGTATACTCTTGTGATACAAAAATTTGCAGAGAAGACTGGTCGCAGTACAAAAGTTGCAATTAAAGAACAAATGGGATAAATTAAAGAACGATTACAATATTTGGAGGAAATTGAGGACAAAGGAGACAGCTTAGGTTGGGACCATGAAAAGAATACAATAAAAGCCACCGCGACAGTGGAAGAAATTTAAAAAGTATGATATTACTCATTACCTATTTTTAAATGCACTAATGTACACAACTAGTTCTATTATTAGTGAAGGTTTAACGTGTAACACTTGGCATTGACAGGAATATAAAGGATGTGCCAAGTTTGAGAAGGCTGGACTTCAAAATGAGGAGTTGTTGTCCAAGATGTTTGACGACATTCGCAACACCGGTGAAGACCATTGGTCTCCTGCAATGGGAACATTGCCTCAAAGCCCAGTGTGCAGGGGCGGAACTAAGTTGGATGACCCGGTGTCACAGGACACCGGGTCAAAAAAATTTTGTAGTAGAGATTAGTCAATATATACTACGTGTGCACCCTTGGTTCAAAAGTTGTGCACCTTGGTTCAGATCTAACATCGGTCAAATGATGTATTTTGCCAATGTTTGCTGTATAAATTACTATTTAGTACATTATTACTTCAAAATTATATATATTGTTATATATATAGTGAAGTGGTGAACCCGGTCATTTTGTTCTAGTTCGCTCTGCCGGTGTGTGCCCGATAGCTATTGATATTGAAGAGCTTGAAGATGAGTGTGATGACAAATATAATAGTGATTGCGAAGATGAATCACCAATTGGTAGGAAAGGAAAGAGAGCTTATGCCCCGCCAATGATAAGGGAAGAAACCAAGAGTGGTTCGTGGTCATGCAAGATCAATCGAGAAGAATTCTTGAGTTGAATGAGAAGTCCCATGCATCTTTTGAAGCATTTGCGAAAAAAAGAGAGGAAAACTCGGTGTGTAGCATCAAGGATGTAATGGAATCGGTTAAAGAGTGTGGTGCTATTAACGGGAGTAATGAACACTTCATTGCATCTGAAATTTTCGTAAAGAAGGAGCAAAGGGAAATGTTTATGACCTTGTGCAATAGTGAAGAACGATTTGCATGGCTCAAAAGGAAGTACGATGCCAAGTATGGCAAATAGAAAATTTATTGTAACGTTAGGATGATTCTGGAGACATTACTACAAGTAGTTTATCTTGTGTTCGCCTTTATTTCTCTATTAGTTGTAAGACCTTTTTTGGATTATAAGACATTTTTCACTAGTTTTAAACTGTTATTTGGACCCAATGCGTGCTCATGTATTTTTAAATTGCCATTTATGTTGTTGTGTTTTTGTATGTTCATGTACAGATGTCGTCTTCCGAAAGCGATAGTGAAGGGAGTAATTTATCAGATGAGGAACATGAGTGTGACATACAGATGATGCGTCTGTGGCAAGACATGTCAGGTCACCTCGCTGCTACTGCAATTATCATGGATAATTATCACTCAACTTACTTGGACAAGAATGAGCCTAGGACTTCTCGGCTTAGTGGAATGGGTTGGGTGAAAGAAACTTTGACCACTCCGGGAGAAAGCTACCACATGTTTCGTATGAATGCTACGATTTTTCACAGTCTACATGACCTTTTGGTGAGTACATATGATTTGAAATCAACTACACATACAAGTTCAATTGAAGCTCTAGCTCTTTTCCTATACATATGTGGTGGCTGTGAATCTAACCGACGAGCGCAGAATCGGTTCAAGCATTCTAGTGAGACAATTAGCCAGGAAGTTTGATGAGGTTTTGCAATGTGTGGTAAGAATGTCTAAAGATTTTGTGAGGCCAAAGGATCCAAACTTCTCTACGGTTCACAGTAGAATACGAAATGATCGAAGGATGTGGCCACATTTCAAAGACTGTATTGGAGCTATCGATGGTACACATATTCTTGCAATCGTTGCTCGGAAGATCTAATTAGATATATTGGTAGATCAGGAAGTGCAACACAGAATGTCATGGCGGTATGTGATTTTGACATGCGCTTCACATACGCATCTATTGGACAACCAGGAGCTATGCACGATACTAGTGTGCTTTATCATGCATTGGATGTAGACCGAGAAGTCTTTCCACATCCTCCACAGGGTAATTTTCTTTGCTTCGTATCATTTACAAAAATATTTACTTGAAATGTTCATGCATTGGATGTTGATATACATGCATTTTCATCTTATGTTGCAGGTAAATATTATCTTGTCGATGCCGGTTATCCGAACAGGCCTGGGTACTTAGCGCCATACAAGGGCCAAAGGTATCATGTTCCGCACTTTGAGAGGTGTTGCTCCTAGTGGTGAGAAAGAGAAATTCAACCATTTGCACTCGAGTGTTATAGCGTAATTGAGAGGTCCTTTGGTGTATGGAAGATGAAATGGAGAATTCTTCTTAAGATGCCAAGCTTTCCTATGTCCAAGCAAAAGATGATTGTTGCAAACAACCATGGAATCCACAACTTCATACGTGAACATGCTTCACGGACATGCATTTACGAGGTTCGATCGGGATCTAATTTTGTGCCCACAATACCATCAAGATACGCCAAATATGTCATTTCTCGGGATGCATCGGATGCGTCAACGCCGCAAACTAGTGCTACATCCATGGATAGTTTCGTGATGACCTTGCAAGTGTAATTGCTCATTCAGGATGATGGACACACTACTAGCGATTTTTTGTGGTCTTTTGTTATGACTCATTTATCATGATATTACTTGTACGTAATATCATTTAATAATCATTTGAACACTTTTACGGTATGAATGCGATATCTCTACCTTCATCTATCACAACGACAACAGTACAAAATTTGCTTATACACAGTTGTAATCCATTATGAAGTGTAAATGCAATATAACCTGACATTGCGTAAAGATACAACATATATACATTCACATGACCTAAACAAATTTAAGGGAAAAAAAACCTGTAATTTATGTACAAATATATAGGAGAAAGACGCAAATACAATTGAATTATTACAACCAGGGGTAACATAGTCTATTTGGCTCTAATCCCCCTCATACGGTTTTGGGAGCCAACCTACCAGCCAAACGCTTTTAACAGACAGCTCCAGATTCTCAGAGAAGTGGATTCTCAGAGAATCAGGAGCAGAATCTGAAAAATAAGAATCCGAAGCTCTGCCAAACAGGGCCTTAGCCTGAGAAACCAAGTGCCAAGAGCTCCTTGTTCTGAATTCAGAAACTAGATGTCATCATCTTATAACAAGAAATTATTATCCATGATTCATCACAACTATATATATACACACACACACCATTTTGTTTTTTGTTTATTTTCTACCAATCCTACCAAGCTGTGTACGAAGATCCCGAACCTGACAATGGCTCCACAAACAATGGATAGACTTGTCCATAGAAAAAAAGACAAGAGGTGCAATAACACAAAGAGGGTTATTTTTGCATAAATTATCCGCCATATATAAGATACAAAATCGAGAAGGCAAGAGGGATACGTGGTGCAAGTGCAATGCATGAAATATATTTTTGGATGGTTGTACATGGAAGTTCATCAAAGCAATTTTCGCTCTAGCCATCCAACAATCAACAAAGCTTAATTTTCTTGGATAGCATCACTCTATGAGAAAAATTGGACAACAAAGACGAGTAAATAATAGAACAGCTGAATTAAGATGGCCATGTGGTCATCGCCTCACATGTAAGCACATATTCAGAGCCTACAAAGGTTGGTGAGTGAAAGCGATTTTGCAAGAAATGCCACATAGCAAAAGGTGATGCACACTTCCTTCGGTCCTGGCTTTGGATCATAGTTTGATAAGGAGACTTGCGAATCAATGATGTGGCAGTAGTGTGGCCTACCAATAATTCCCAAAATGTGGAATCTGATTTATTCCAAGCGCATTATCGTTAAACCATGGCCAGATGGAATTGTGCTAGTCCACAGAAGGCTAAAACACATGTAAACTAAGAGGGGCTTATCATTAAAGATGGAACGTTTAGTCAATGATCTGGCCAAACGAAAGCAATGGTCTCAGATTTTGCAGCACTTTATTCGGTTCTTAGGGGTGCAAATTTGCATCCACTCCTTTCGATTTTGATGCTATGGTTGGTTAATGTCTTGCTGCATGCATGATCCATGAATGTAATAAAAGATGTATTATTTGATGGCTTGACGTAGCACATATACACCACATACGCAAACCACACGCATATATATGATATCTACCCACTTGATACTAGGACATGCTTACTTTATCCAAGTCCTAAAGAAATGCTGTTCCTTGTAAGACCTAAATATCGATGTGGCCCCATATGTCGGTGCCTATGACATTTTGTACCGAACTAGCTAGATAAGATTCTGCAAGGACGAGACATCAAATGCCTTAGACGAGACACTATGACCAAATGCCTTTGCTATGTCACCTCCATCAAGCCGAAGTTGGGCGTTTGCGTGTTCTGGTAAGATGAACTTGTCAACTATTTAGATGTGTGTAGCCGTGAAGGCCTGCAGATGATCTTGACAACTCGTATTGTTATCATCTATTTTGGTACTGTCAAGACAACCAACCAACTGGCAAAATTGCACAACAAGACCAACTAGCAGAAGCTAGTCCCAGTGTCCAACTTGTAGTATACCTGTGGCTGAAGGCTTCTTGTTCTGTTCTTATTAACTACACATGATAGTTCACCGTGCAACCTTCGTCCATGTGAACATGTGGGACTTGCTCAGTTGGACACTTGAGTTATTGATATACTGTAGGCTTATAGCTATTGACACAATTTTGTGCACCCTAAATTTTACATGTTTTATGATTAAAAAATGGTTGAGAGTATCTACTCAGCAAAGGAAGGAGGTGTAATCTTCAGAATCTCCGGTCCTGGTGTTACCCAACTAGAACCTGATGAGGAGGCAAACAGGACAATTGGAGAATCCGCCCCGGGTCAGCAAATTTTAGTACACAGTGTTACAGTGCTACAGTCGAGCCAATCAACGTACGTCCATCATGTCCTGAACTCTCGCCGATGGATTGGAAGAGATCGCATCTCTCCTCATCACCGTATCATAAATCGCACTGTCTTATCCGACGTTCTCTTTAATTTTTGTTTAATAAAGCGATAGAAAAAAGAAATCACCACATTCCCTCAAGGCTAGAAATTCACACTTAATCAGAAAAAAAAAGATACCATCGATTATGTGTGTTCAGATTAAAATAAAAAGTCCATATAAATTACAATCTAAAATTAAATGAAATTTATAGTATAAAATAAAATAAAATAAAACAAGCAATTTGATGTCCATACGAATTCCTAAGTAAAATCCAAAAATAAACATAATTAAAATAAAAACTAAACAAAAAATAGTAATTAGATTTGTATACGAATTCCAACAAAAAATAACTGAAATTCGGAATAAAAACAAAAGGAAATTTTGCAATTTAATTTCCATACGATTCCAAAGTAAAATTCCAAAATAATTGTAATCGGAATAAAAGTTATAGAAAAAATAGCAATTGGATTTGTATACAAATTAAAAAACTAAAATTCAAATAAATAAATAAAATAAAATCTGCAATTTGATTTCCATACGAATTCCAAAATAAAATCCTAAAATAATTGTAATTCAAAATAAAAAATTAAATAAATTTTGCCGTTTGATTTCCATACGAATTCTAAAGGAAAGTCTCTAAATAACAAAAATTCAGAATAAATTTAGTAGTTTGATTTGTATACGAACTTTAATAAAAAATAAGTAAAAATAAAAATTATAGCGGGGATAGCACGAATGGAGTTGGAGGATACCACGAAAGAGTGTAATGTCGTTAATCTATCCTTCAAGAAGACATTGACCCACGAGGAAGCGAAGGGTCGAGGTAGTGGGTGCGGAGATGAGAACAATGTTATGTTGCTCACCTTAGCCATTCGATAAGGACGATGCCGTGTTATTTGCTAGAGCCATTGAAGAGAAAGGCTATAGTTGAAGGAGCTAAGGGTCGCGACGATGAGTGCTAAGTGTCGGCGTTGTTAAAGAAATCGGTGGCCAAAGAAACTAGATGATAGGGAATCCCAAGTAGAGAGAAGATGAAGCTTTGTATTGAAGACGAGCTATGGACCATATGGAGCCATCAAGTAGCTAGGAGCGTACTATCACCGGTGAGAGGCATGACATCACCAGCGATGGTGAGAATATTATTCATATCGTAAGACAACGACTAAACCAGATATACCGGTATCAATGAAAATGGGAGGTCGTCGCGATTAATGAGGAACCCGCAATATTGAGTTGGCCAACGTCGAAAAAGAGGAGTGTCCGACACGGGATAATAGGACATCTAGCACATATAACATCGTGCGTGCGTGTGTATATATATGCATGCATCTGTATGAATAGAAGCATGAGCATACAGAAGAAAAGGAGCAAAATACTCGGAGTAGAGATGAAGCAGTCGTAGGGAATAGACTTGGGGCCATCGGAGAGAGCGTAACGGGTGTCACTGGCAGCGATCGGCAACGGTTGAACGTGTATGCATGTTTGGTGTCGCAACGGTCAGCATTAAACAATAATTGGAGAGAAGAAGAAGATAACTATAAGGTAGAGTATTGCATTGGAATGGTAGTGGTTGGGAGGGATCGATCAAGAATTGGGTTTGTTGTTGGAAGTTGAAAGCAGAAAAACAGAATTGTTCAGTAAAATCGACTTATAAGGGAAAAAAAACAAACAAACAACCGATACTGATAAATACTAATATTGAATATGTGAACGATATGTAATAATTTTAGTCATGCAAATACACAGGCCACGCTGCTAGTTGTTGTTGATAATAAAAGCCCAAGAAAAGTACGACTTCTTGCGTGCAATTTTCACCTTGATATCGTCCATTAATTGATCATGCATGTTTGTTCCTCTTTCAAGATGAACCACACAATACAAGCGATTTTGTCGGAAGTGATCTTGTCAATGCCAGGGGATCGATAGATAATTCGCAAGAGAATCTCTCTTTAGATGTAGGTAGGCAGGATCGAGAAGAAACGGATAGGGTTAACTGAAGAAATTTTCAGATGATACTCAAAAAATTTACTCACCCTTTAATTCCGGTAGCTTAATTACATTCGTCCTATTACTTAAACTGAACAATGAAACTACAAACTATAAAAGATATGAATATAGCAAAGGACAAAAAAAAATCTACGTAATCTAGCCAATGATATCTCTATCCTTTTCTTGTTTTGGACTTGTTTGGAGGCAACAACCATCAACTAGCAATCGGGTATTCGGGTTGGTGCCTAAACAATTGGCTGCAACTAAAATAACATCCACAGATTGAAGCTCCACACATACTCATCCATCGATCACCTAGTCCAGAAAGAAAAAGAAGAAGAAAAGAAAATTGTCACCCTTTAGGCCTTCACAATAACAAAGACAAGTCAGAGTTACCTTCAAAGCCTCTTTCTAACCATGCAAACAACAACTTCGCCATTATTCCTTCACGGTTTCGACTTTGCCTCTCATGCATAGTGAAGAGTTGACACTCAAATTAGGCAAATTAAGTGAGACGGTCATTAGTTTGGCTGCGAGACAACCTTGTGTTGTGCACAGTTAATTCGGACTTACATGTCAAGGAACACAGATCCAACGTGAAATAATAAGAAAGCCAAGCTGGTTTTTCTAGTAGACGTAAAGGGCATTATTCTATCATCCCTGTGCGTCGTTGGTTTGCCTCATCCCAAAAATATTTCCATGTATATATGACGATAGTGCGGGCGAGGGGCGACGTTTATGCCTAGCTCACAAATCACAATCGATCGCCAAAGACAATTGCACTACTACTGCATGTGTCGTCGCGGAGCTGGCAGAGAAGAAAATGCAGCCTTTCTCTTCAATTTTAGCGTCGATGACTTCACGGCGAGTACAGGATGCATGCTTCCGGTGTGCTAAACGAGAGGCGAGGTGACAAGCTAGGCATGCACCGAGAACGCCAATTATCTTCGCTGCTGTCGTAGCTGACATCCAACGCGAGCAACGTACTTCATCGTGCTGCTGTGGAGAACGCGATGCCATTTGGCTACGCTACAACCAGTCGTGCCTCGAGTTTATCTACATGCTACAATGGATATTTGGAATGGTTTGGATCCTTGCGGGACGTAGGCCCCTCTCGATCGATTCTAGAAGAGAAAAGCAGGCCCATTCCTCACATTTTGAAGGCCAGACAAAAATAGAGACCCCTTGTCGATCACAAATATGTAACAGTGTTTTTAATTAAGTTGTAAGGCTAATTTTCAACACATTACAATAAATTATGGCCTCTACGGTACTTCAACTAGTCACAAAAGGTGGTATTTTTGGATACATGCCGCCAATAAATATTTTTCCAGAGAACATCTTATCACACACTAGTATAAGAATTGATTCAAATAAAGAACAAAAGAACCTGGACTCTAGTAACTGGATAGGAACTACAACATAAAAGCGGTAGCAAGAAGAATCCACGAAAAGTTCAACCATATAATCTGTGAAAAAAAGGTCCTACAAATAGAAAATGAACACATATTTAGAAAAGAGAAAATTTACAATATACCACGAAATAACTATATGATTTATAATATGTCATTTATTGTGAGGATAACATGTGGGCATAGGGCCCATATATCAGTGGGGCACCAGTGGTATATTGTGAAGATCCGGAGTTATTCAGTGGTATATAGCAAATTACCCCTTTAGAGAATAGTACAAATATAGGCTATAACTTAGAAAAATATATGAAGGACAGTAAATATTACCATAAATAATTGACCAGAATTCGCAATGGCAATCCCTTCTCACCCTGAACTCTCACCCTTTCTCAAACCTAACAGAGATCATTAGAACTAAATAAACTGAAGTTCCACTCTTTTTTTCCCTTCAATATACTAGTGTAGCAGTCCCTCGTGGGCCCTGGGCGGTCGCCCTGCTGCCCTACCCAGGAACGGCCCTACATAAAAGTTGACCCAATGATCTATCACAAAATGCAGTCATGTATGTATAGTCAGAAATATATAATAGATGCTACTAATATGCTATCTATTTGTAATTCAGCTGGTCTCTAAAAAAAGTTGTACAAGTTTGATCAATTATACATGTATGAGGCCACTAGAGTTGACTGTGTGAAAGCCTGGAAGGGGTTCATGGTACATGCCAGCCATAGCGAGAACAACCATATATCCGTGCATATATCCATATCGGACCAAATGTTTAAGTATCCAATTTTAGCATGCGCTATTTCACTCCAATATCCATCATGGCATCATTTGATCAAAAAATATCTTCAAGATTCGCTACTGTTCGTTCATGCATGTTCTGCCACCTTCCCAAGTGTCAAGGTCCAAGAAAGAGATGCAGTACCGGAAACTGCACAAAAGGGCAGACCGTCCTGCTCCCTGTTTGCCCTATAGCTCAACGTCTCAAGCAACAGTGGGTCACACTGTGGTGGTTGCAGACAAACACGTGCACTTCAATGGATTGGACTATGTATGTTCAACATCTTGCGAGTAATGCTACTGTTCAGCTTGATGTTTGTGTGACAAAAAAGACATTGTGCTAAGGTATATGGCTAGCTATCTTTCCTCAAATAAACATAAAACATGCATAGTACTCTTCAGTGCAGTGTGCAGACTCTGAAAATATTTCCCCGGCGTAGATGACAGTAATGGAAAGAGAAGAATATCTTGAGAGAAGGAAACAACTAATACTAATACGGTCCTTTACATATCCACAAGTAACGTATCGCCATTTGATCTGTAGGTAATCAACAAAAAAGTTAAGGACCACAGCAAGAACAAAATAGCACGGTCAATCAGACAGCATGGCTGTTCCAATAACTGGCGAGCCTAAACGACTCGTGCAGTCGCCAAAGGGCACGGCTCTTTGTCGATGAAATGTGTTTTCACTGGTCCTAACCCCCTATCTCTCTCCTTTCCGCGGGAAGATGCTTAGCGTTCGTGTGTCACGAGAGAGCACCAAGGCATAGGGCGTAGAATCGAGTTTCAGTTCGCAGATGCCAATCAGGAGGAGCATCTTGTCCCCCCCTGGAACGAGCAGTTCTTATATAGCCATGCCGTATTCTCTCTCGTCGTGTTGCATGTCCATGCACGCACCAATGCAGGTGGGATACAAATCATACATCCGGTGCAGAGTCTTCATCAGGCATCACTCATCAGCAATGCCTCCTGCTGCAGAATGCCAGGATCATTATCGGCGCTGCTACGTGTAGGAATCGAGCGTTTTGCAAATACTTCTATGGTGCAGGTTTTCAACTCCCCAAAGATTCGGCGTACCTTTTTTCTTCCGGTATGTAAAGCTGCATGAACGCATCATCCTAGTTGTTTCTTGTCCCACGCCTACGCCCCTACGCCGCCACCAGCACTCGGCTTGGGCTTATAGGCGCATGCATCCCCGACCCCAGCACCGGCCCAGGAGGAGCGGAGCGTGCGCGCTCGCGAAATCCCCCCGTCAGTCCGCTACTTTCGGCCGGCGTCCCACCTACGCGCTCCCGCGGCCCGCGCGCAGAAGGATGGCGCCCATGCCTGCTCCGCAAAGCGCCGCCCGCCACAGCCCAACCGCGAGCCGCACCAAACGTATTAGCCGGCTGCACAGGCACAGGTCCCCGCGCCGCCGCACGGGCCGCGGCCCCGCGCGCACGACCCAGCTGGAGAAAAATCATGCGCGGACGGCACGCGTCTTGGGCCCGAGCAAACGACAGACTCAACCGACCACCAGACGCTTCCAATAACATCCACCGAGAGACTGAGCAGCGAACCTCCCGTGCGGCCCGTGCGTCGCGGAAGGCCTCCAGCTCCACGAGGAGGCCACACGCCACGGACGCCCACACACAACTGCCACCTCCTAGTGTTGTACCGATGATAAAAGGAATGGATTATTTACCTCTGTTTAGATGCGTATTAAGATTATATCCTTATTTTAGATGTAATTAGTTTTTTAGCCCCACTTAGTCTGCTTCTTCGTAAAATACCCTATTTACAATATTTTATTAATATATGGTGTTTTCCCCCAATTTTGGCTATAGGAAATAACCAGAATGTCCTTGCACAGGTGTTGTATCATGATGTTCACCCCACACAGGCACACCCACTGCGAAGTCTCCCAACCCGACGAGGCGACACCGACGGAGAAGAGAGGGGGTGGCGGGACGACGTACAAGGGGTACACCATCCCCCACAACAAGCGTTGGCACACCGTCACCGGCAAGGGCCTCTGCGCCGTCATGTGGTACGCTCCCTCTGCTTCATCCCCAATCCTCCTCCAAATCCGTTGGCAGCTTTCCTCTCTTCCAACGCCTGACTGTCTGCCGTCTTTGTCTCCCTACTTTACTCAAACAGGATTTGTCCTTAGCGGGGGCTTCTTCTAGGCTACCTCGATTTGGGGATCTTGAATGAGAGCCAGAGGTTGTTTCTCTAATATGTCCGGTTCTGTTTGGGCCACGAGATCAGTTGATTGATTGATTGCTGCATCAGGAAGTTTTTGTATCTGCAATCAACACTGATGCACAGGCAACCGCGTTCATGCCCTCCTTGTAAGAGTTTGAAAAGAAGTAGAGGATTTTATGAGTAAGTAAACTACGGTAGTGGCTTTGGTTGCTTTCGCTCGGTGCTCCTCCTAACAAGAGTTTGAGAAGAAGCTCTCCGTTGTCTCACAATTTAAAATCCAACCGGAATGATAGTCTCAAGTGATCATCATGGTGGGAGAGTGGTGATTTTCCTAGATTCAGGATTTCCCAGAATGCCATTAGTTCATAAAGCACAGTCCACACAAATGCATGGTAGTAAACTCTTCAGTTCCTTTGTGCACTTTCGTCTTCAATCTCCTTGACCCTTTTTCAATGTGCTTATTGAGGAAGTAATCCACTGCTTCTTGACTATAGTCTGCTCGAGTATCTTGCCATGACCACATGAGCATAGATGCGCTAGACAGTAGAATCTACTGGTTTTCAAGCTAGATAATTGTATTCAGTTGAATTGGAATGAACTTAGATAACGAGCAAGGGCATTCTGGTCATTTTCTGTGGCCAAAATTGGAAAAAAAAACACCGGTATTAATAAAATATTGCAGGGTATTTTATCGAGAAATAAACTAAATGGAGGTTAAAAACCAATTACAGCTAAAATAAAAGTATAATCTTGATACTCATTTAAAAGGATTGTAAATAATCCATTTCCCTGTAGTAAAACCCGTCCGTTTCGAACAGAAGAGGCCACGCCCGCACCAAAAGAAAAAAAAGATAATTAATTATTTGTCACTGTCTAAGAGTAAATTTTAAAATTTACCATTGCATGTGAGTATAACATGTGAGTTCTAGAACCACATATCATACCAACATCAATGACAAATCCTAAATTATGCATGACGGCCACGAGGTCCGCGGCGCTCTTCTCCAATCTCCATCCCCGATTTTTTTAATTTTTTTACAAAACTAGATAATCGCCTCAAAAAAAAATACAAAAATATATTCCTGTCGTCAGTTCATCTGTCGACAGGTTCCTATCGCTTGATTGAACGGCGGCGACAGAAAGAGTTCCGTCGCGAGTTCAATGCGACAGAATCTAGAAATTTTTAAATATAGTAAATAAACTCAAAACATTACGAATTTTTGTGTGTAGCTTCCTGATAAGATCTTCTTTCTTGTGTAATTTCTTCATAATTTTATCCCTTCTGAATTTGTCTCCAAAATTCATTTAAGTATAACATTTGTAGGAATTTGTACATATACCAAATGAGGTCCAAAAGTTATGAATTTTTTTGTGAACACTCTTTACATAGTGTAATTGTTTTTGTAGTTTTTACAGAATTTTATATGATCTGAAATTGTCTAAAAAATTCTTAATTTAGGTTTTTGATGCAGTGTACTTGATTGTGTAAACCGTTAATTTTAGAGATCATTTCAAAACATAAAAATTTAAAAAATTACACAAACAATTAAACTATATAAGGAGCGTTAAAAAAAATTCATAATTTTTGGACCTCATTTGGTATATGTACAAATTCCTCCAAACGGTATACTTAAATGAATTTTGGAGATAAATTCAGAAGGGATAAAATTATTAAAAAAAAATACATAAGAAATAACTTTGTATCAGGAAGCTCCACAAAAAAATTCGTATTTGTTTAAGGATATTTACTATATTTAAAAATTCCTATATTCCTATCGCGAGTTGAACTGACGACTGGAACCTACCTGCA
This sequence comes from Ampelocalamus luodianensis, assembly GCA_036346255.1. Taxonomy (NCBI): domain Eukaryota; kingdom Viridiplantae; phylum Streptophyta; class Magnoliopsida; order Poales; family Poaceae; genus Ampelocalamus; species Ampelocalamus luodianensis. The sequence continues at coordinate 3,180,788 of CM070626.1, forward strand.
CTGTTGAGGGTTCCTGTCGCCAGTTCAACTGGTGATAGGAGCCTGTCACCAGATGATCTAGCGATAGGAACCTATTTTTGCAATTTTTGGAGACTAAAAAAAAATATTTCAATAAAAATTCCTCCATTTCCGCTCGAGGCCACCACAAGCCTAGGCCCTGCAGGGTCTCCCCCGTCAGATGCTCCAACGCTTCGCCGAACCTGTCGTCGTGCGCTCCCGCGGCGCTGCCCAAGGCCCAGATCGAGCTCGAGTTCGTCGGAGTAAATTCTCGAGAGCCAAGTCCCCGGCCGGAAAGATGTATAGTCTTGCTTGTTCGTGCTGTACGAGTGGCTGATTCGAGTGTTGGATGCATATGTAGCCGAGGTGGATGCCGATGGGTCGTACCCGGTGGACCGGGCGGCGGCGGCCAGCGGCGAGAAGCTCCTCCGGGAAGTCATGCTCGAGAACAAGATCGAGCTGTATGCCCCATATGCGAGGCTCCATCACTTTGTTTGGTTTTCCCTCCAGATTTTGTTATGCTTGTCACTTGTCAGCAGGTTACTACGGCCTGCTTCCTCCATTACTGCTAGTAGAGTGATACGCTGCTACTGGGTAACAAATCAACAAAGAGTGGTCTTGGTGCTTTGCAGGGGAAGGTGATGAACTGCGGTGGTGGGGGGCAGCTGCGGCACTTGCATCGTCGAGGTACCATGACTTGAGGTGACTGTGAAATGTTACGCCTTAGTCATTAGTAGCTGTGGAACTGAAAACTGCACGGTTTCTCATTTACACAATAGTTATTCTGATTTGTAACTGAATAACTAACCAGAGCGTGGTGTTGTGAACGTTACAGATAATTGATGGAAAGGACCTCCTGAATGAAAGAACAAACACCGAGAATCGGTACCTGAAGGTCAGTCAGTGTTTAATTCACTAATTGGGTAAATGGCTAAATGCTGCTTCTGGGTCTCTGGTTCTGAAGTTTCTTGTCTCATCGTGGTTTACATACAAAAGACTGAAAGAGTTGCCAATTAACTGCGCTCTCTGTATTTCCATGTCTATGTCAGAAACCGGAGTCATGGAGGCTTGCTTGTCAGACTATTGTAGGAACTAGGAAATAAAGAAAATTCCGGCAAGGCATGTTCCTCTGACCCCTGGTGGCACCATTTTCGTCATGTTAAAGCGCCCTTCTGAAAATGTTGTAATTTTTTAAAACAATAGTATATGCTGCAGTTATTGAACCTATTTTCTCCCAGCACACAACTGGAACAAAATTTGGACCACGTAAATGCATTTACTTAACATGGTTTGATCGAGATTTATACAACAATAGTATATGCTGCTGTTATTGAACCTAATTTCTCTTTTCAGGTTGTCGTCCAGCGGCTGCTCCAGTGGAAGAAATGATTGTAGTGCACACATTACGTGCCAAAAGCATGTGATCAACTCCCATAAAAAAACAGCATGTGATCAAGTTGTACTGTTGTACCTGCTATGCAGTGTTGAGCACAGAAGTACTGCCTCGTTGCCATAATGCCATGTGAACAGTTTTCTGATAGTTTCCAAGTTTGAGCTTACTTCAGTAGTTCAGTGTATAGTTGTGGCATGTGATTATCTTCCCTTGCATTGCCAGACTTGTTCACTCACAAAGACGACACAACAAGAAGGCATCTACTATAATGCCATCTCTAATGATTACCTCTTTTCTGCCTTCCCTGTATGAAGATACGACTTCTTAGCAGAACGTGTGTGTAATTTTGTATGTTTTAAAAGTAGGTCGTGATTTTGCTCCTGGACTTTCCTTTGGCCATGTGTAAATTATGTTGAATTGTTAACCTTTTCATTTTTCTTACTGGTCGTTGGGGTGCGTGCTGGTTGCCGAGAGGTATAGTTCTACACGAGTACTTGATTTATTTCATACCCATCAAAATCCGTTGTAGTCTAGCTGGTTAGGATACTCGGCTCTCACCCGAGAGACCCGGGTTCGAGTCCCGGCAACGGAACTTTTTTTGCTTGTCAATACTTTTTGTTTTTTTAGACCAGTTTCTTGCATCCAAGATTCGTGTTTAATTGATTTTTTTTTGGCAAATACAACAGGTATGTTCTTTTTGTTTTTTTAGACCAGTTTTTGGCTATTCAAAATTCTTGTTTAAGTGATTTTGTTAAAAACAGCAGGTATACATAATTTACATGGTAACTCAGCCTGTGAGATCACACAACTTCTGTTAAATCTTCTTCAAAGCTAATGCATTGTTCGTCTGGTCTGTTCTAACATTACAAGTATCATGAAATGTAGTGTAAAATCTACGAGGATCATTCAGAAACGAGATTATAGTACCTTTTTTATTTGCATGTACACCAGATACCCTTTTTGCACGCAATAATACCACATGGGAAAAATAGTCAAATAGAAACATATAAGATTAAAGCCACATTTTGAAACGAAATAGCACTTGGTGACTCCATACATCAGTCAAGAGAATTTGTAAACCGATCAAAAAGGGAAGGTGAATGGTGGAAGTGCTTGAATTTAGCTATAGGATATTGCTCATAAATAAACAGGCAAAGATACAGGTAATGAGTGTCAGCACTCAGTACTCTTACAGGTATGCTTGCCTCTAGAGCATAGACATACAGAAATAGTTACAACTTACAACACTGAATACTAATGCCAATAAAGAAAGAAAGAAAGAAGAGCAAAATAGTGAACGCTGAAGTTGTTCACTTGGGGAGCTTCACCAAAAAGGAGAAGAACACCATTTGCACCTCCACTGAGCATACGCTAAATAAGGGTGCCAATCAAATTCGCTGAGGATTGGCAACTTACCAGGACGGCTGTATGGCCGGTCACTGGCTGGAAAGCTGCAGCTGACTCTAGCTTCTCCCAGGTGAGCTTCCGCTTCGCTTCTAATGACACTCGCTTTTCTTCAGTCTCCTTGTACTTGGTTAAGCATGCTGAAAAGAGCTCCTCATCCATCTCAGATAACATCTTCTTTACATTAGCAGTCAGATTCAGGACTGCTTGGTTCCAGTGATTCTGACTATTCTGTTCTAACGCTGGAACAACAATTGGCATGATCACTTGGCGGTTTTGTGCAATCAAGCTGATAATATGATCGTTGTTCCACATGAAGAGAGCTCTTTCAGCAACCTGCAAAAACTATCTCGTTAAGGCAATCATTGGAATGGAAAATTAGCCAAAAAAAAAAAGAGCAAACCATGACAGCCAAATGGGTTCAACACTTTCTCATTTCAATGCTTAATGCTGGTCCAAATATCTGCTGTTTGCAATATTAACAGTACAGAGAGGTCCTGTATCCAAAGCATGATTAGGCGATAACATGATGGCCCACTATTATTGTCCACATTTATCTTGTCCACAAGTTATATTTTGGAAACATTCGGCACATGAAGGGACCAAAAATGTTTTGTTTGTGATCATGAACCATTCCAATTGAATGGTGTGGACTTCTGCAGACTCTACCGCCTATGGTCCTACATGATAAGTGTGTAGTTGAAGTGATAGAAACAAGTATAGTGAATTCATTAATACAATCAAGATATCCATGATGCTAGACTGTATCTACCTTCAAATGCCCCCCCACCCCCAAGGTGATGGAAATGCATATTGCCACAAGAAACTGAAACATTAAGAATTACTTAGTTACATTTGTTGGGGCAAGTTACCTGGAAGTGAGAACTGTTGATGCAATGAGCAATCCGCCGAAACAATGGAACCATACATTTCTGGAATTCCACCATGCCGGTAGCCTCCAAGATCTCTTCGATCTCACTCAGAAACATCACTTCCTTCTGACTATTTGTTATTGGCCAATATCTTAGCAAACCAATAATTACTGAGCTTGCAAGCTTCGGATCCTTTTCTAGAAACTGTGTCACGCAGTAGGTCAATTGCTGGAGATACACACCAACTGATTTTGGTTTGTGCAAAGGAACCAAAACTCTCCAGAGAAAGATTTTGTGCTCTTCCTTCAGAGGTAATGCAAAGCCACTGATAACACTGCCAAATACCTCCAGCAGCTCAGCAATGCCATTATGCCGGTCGGTCTCGAAGACAAATTGGTAGAATATAATGCTCACTGCTTTGCGAATGAAAGGGCGGTGTACCATGAATTTCCCATAAATCCTGTGCAAAATAGTTTTCAAACAATCCCTTTCTCTTGGATCCTCGGAATCAAGAAGATTGAGCAGTTTCACAATGAAGGAGTGATCAAAGTACTTCTTCCCTATCTTCGCATCCAGGGATGAGGATCCAATAAGTTTCAGTAGTAGCTCATACACAAGCTGCAGATGGGACCATGCAGGCTCAAACATCGGCTCCTCCTCTTCACCCTCGCCACCACCAGATGAACCGGACCTGTAATTCGGAGGGAACACCCGGAACAAGTTGACAGCAAACATCCTAGAGCAGGCAGCAAACACTGGCTCCGAGAAACGGCCATTGGTGGAATCAACATAATCTATAAGATCCAACAATGTCTGCCTCTTGATATCCTTCTCCGCCGAATTCTTGTTTGGGTCTGAGAAATCGAAGACAGCACAACACAAGTTCAGCTTGCTCACGAACAGATTCTGCTTCTCCGAGTTCGGGACATCCTTGAACGAGACCAGAGGTTCAATGCCAGCCACGACGCTTGAGGGGAAGACGGCGGATGACATGCGCTTGATGGTGGAAGCGGAACGAGCAGGCGTAATGCTGCCGCAGCTGCTCGTGCGCTGTATTGGGTTCCCATTCCCAGTGCCATTGCTGCACTGGCCTGAGTCGAAGTCGGCCCTCCCAGAGGCCGAGGACTTGCGGGGCAGCTTGCTGAGGAACTGTTTCCACATCTTTCACCAAGCTTCTCAAGCCAATACCATGGCCACAGCAAAGCTTCGAACAAACATACCAAGATTAGCACAAAGTGGACCAAGAACCGGAGATGCTAACCAAGAGATCTAACTCTCGCGCTAATAAGACAGCAAAATCAGTTCTGATGCAATCAGGAGTGAACTTTACAAAAAGATTTGATTTTTTATAGCAAGAAGGCCCCAATCCGGGCCAATGCAGCTAAATCTGGACCCAGCAAGTGCAAACAAAACCAAAGAACACCAAAGCCAACCCCTAAAAGCACCCAAACTGGCAAACTAGACTTGAAATCTTAGCAAGGAGGAGGATGCGGCAATGGCAGCTACCTATCTCGGACTGCAGCAGAGAGGTAACCAAAAGGGCCCGGTTCTGCCCGGATCTGGAGCTTCCGGCAAAGAGCCTTCCGGATCCGGGCGCCGTATCTCGGCGGATCGAGCGGCGGGGAGCGGCGCTACAGGGCAACCCTGGGAGGCATTGGGAAGCGGATCGAAATCTGCAGGGTCTCGCTTCGTCCGCTTCTTGGGAAGAGAGAGAGTGAGGTGAGAAGGAGAGAGGGGGGAGGGGTTCGTTTGTTTGTTTCTTGCGGGAATTGTTTTGTTTATACGGAAATGTGTACGGGCAGGATCATTATAAAGCATTTGTCTACGGACTACGGCTTACTATGTCCGTGCTGCTTAGAAAATAATCCCAAATCTGGAGCTTTTCTAAAGCCAAGTTCCTTGGTTTACAAATAAGATTAACCAATAATACATGATGCGACGATAATTTTCCAAAAGAGAGGTAGATCCAGATCGGCCGCCTAAGCCAGAGGACCTCCTCCCTCAACTGGTGGCTAACGCCGGCGGCGGCAATGGTAGGGTCTCTCCGCATTGCTCCTGTTCCATCGTTTTCTGTTTTTCCTTTGGCTTTTCTCCATATGCTTTCTTCTCCTGCGTTGTGCCAAGGTTCTGGAGTCCGGTGGCGGCTCCGGACGGCGAGCGGCCATTGGTTTGGCCAGGAGGTTCGTCGGCGTTGAGGTCGGCGAGATCCGTGGTGTGGCATCTCTGCTGTTTTTGGATCTGTCGCTGGATCTGGACGGCGGGAGGCTGGCCCGGGTGGGATCTGGTGGCGATGCGGTGCGCGTGTCCACGGTGGCTATCGGCCTCCCTTCCGAGGAGGCTGTGTGTGATCGTGGCTTCGTAGATGTGCCAGGCTGTGGTTCATGGCTGCATTGGACAGTGGTGGTGATCTAACCTTCACTGGTTGGATCTGACGACGAGGTGTTTTGATGTGTTGTCTTGGAACACTGGTACATGCTCTTCTGGGTGAAACCCCTCGATCTAGCCTTCGGTGGTTGGATCCGACGACGACGACGTACTGAGCATTGATCTGGCCTTCACTGGTTGGGTTAGACGACGAGTGTTGTGTCCTTCTTAAAGGCGTTGTCTTGGAGCAGCGGTATCTGCTCATTGGGAAATTAATCTAGCCTTCGGTGGTTGGATCCGGCGACGATGACGTACTGAGCATTAATCTGGCCTTCACTGGTTGGGTCAGACGACGAGCATCGTGTCCTTCTTGAAAGCGTCGTCTTGGAGCACTAGTATCTGCTTACTAGGGTGAAAACCCTTGATCTGACCTTCAGTGGTTGGATCTAGCGACGACGACGTATTGAGCATTGATCTGGCCTTCATTGGTTGGGTCAGACGACGAACGTTGTGTCCTTCTTAAAGGCGTTGTCTTGGAACACCGATATCTGCTCACCAGGGTGAAAACCCTTGATCTGGCCTTCAGTGGTTAGATCTGGCGACGACGACATACTGAGCTTTGATCTGACCTTCGCTGGTTAGGTCAGAGGATGAGCGTCGTGTCCTTCTTGAAGGCGTTGTCTTGGAGCACCAGTATCTGCTCGCCGGGGTGAAAATCCTATTGATGAGAATCTAATAATCCTTATTTTACTATTTATCTATAATTAAATATTATGGGTAAATATGACGACACAACTATCGAGTATACCCCTTACAATAGTAAGGGAGAAATCAATCAGGTGGTCGTAAGCTTTTCTACAACCACCCCATAGTCGTAGGTTCTCCTATGACTACTACGTAATCGTAAGTCCTCCTACAATTACCTCCGGTCGTAAGTCTTTCTACGACCAGTACCCAGTCGTAAGCTTTTCTACGACTAACCCCTGATCGTAAGTCCTTCTACGACCAGTCCTGCCACGACTTCTCCACAGATAACTGTGTCCACTCGCCAGTAGGCTTTATTAACTGTGAGATCTGAGCAGTCAAGATATGTAGTTATTATCTGGAATAACTGCAGGTAACTCACCATTATCTCTTATTGATAACCGTCAGGCAACATGGGGATGTTACTACTCCGGTGATTACTCTTATTATTACGAAATAATGAGCGTCTCTTGACTTGGAACGACAACCTCCCTCTCTGTATACTATAAATAGGTTTATTTCAGGGATGTATGGAGGGATTTTTGAGAAGCAATCAGTAACAGTATTAGCGTAAGTCTTTCTACTAATTGTAACCAGGATACCCAATACAATACACACAGGAGTAGGGTTGTTATTCTCTCTGGAGAAGGCTCGAACTTGTATAAAAATTCATGTGTCTCTTTTGTCTGCGTGATCAATTGTGGAGACCCCCGAATCAAATAATCTTTACGTAAGATCGGTTCTAAAACACCGACACCTATATCTAACCTTCATTGGTTGGATATAACGACGTTTTCTGTGATTCCTTCTTGGAGACGTTGGTTTGGTGACTTGATCCTCAAGCACCCTGTTGCACAGCTACTGTTCCCGTGTCATTGCGCTTGTGGACGACCTGGTGTTTACCGGCGATAGGGATGTGTTGGATGAAGGAGAATCTAGCTGTCACCGGCGACGGGCTGTTCTCGATGCTAGCCACATCATGACAATTTGTTTGTCATTTAGATCTTGATCTGCCTTTTATAAGCTGATTTGTTCGTTTATAATAATTTATGACTTTGTGCATCATATGATATAGAGGTCGGGAGGCTTGCCCTTCCATTATCTAAAAACTAATACTAATACAAATTGGTGCAAATGTCAGGCAGTGTAGGGTTGCATGTGCAAGTGGCCTCCTTTAATCAGAGCCCCGGTCCTTCGGCACGGACCCGGCCGGCGAGCCCTTTTATTCAATTCGAAAGATGCGGTCACGGGCGGCGCGATCTCGGCCGTCGGATGGAAAAGGGTGGCCGCACGGACGGGGTCAGATGGGCGGCCGTGCCCGTGAGGCCGTGACCCGGAGCAGCTGCACAGCCGAGCGGTGGGGGCATCGGCCGTAAATAGACGGTGGCGCCACGGGTCGCCGGACCACCCGTACCGTCCGCCTCATTGCTCCGTGCGGCTCGTCGCTGTCTCGCTGCGGGGGACCGCAGGGAGGGTGAAGTGCTGTTGTTATGGTACTTGGGACTTGGGAGCATGAATGATGAATGGTAGAGGTAATCCGCTGAGTTTTGTGGCGCGTTTCATCTCGTCAGATTGAGACCACCCCCGTACTAAATGGTGGTATTGTTAGACGATCAGTGACGATGGTAGCCTGATGGGAATGCTGATGCGCAGATATGTTAGGCAGAACCAACGTAACGAAACTTCCTGAGTCTTTCTTAACTCTAGCGCTAATGAGACAACAAGATGTTAGTGAAAAAGGGCCAGTTATGGTTTTCTAAAAAAAATAATCTATTTTTTTTCCGAAATACAATAATATACCTACTATTTTTCCATTTTACTGAAATCTCAACCGCTGAGCGACTTATACACTTATTGTCCAACAGTGTGCAATGCATGCTTTGCTAGCTGAGCGACAAGTGTATAAGTCGTCCAACGGTTGAGCTACTTGTATTAGTCGTCCAACGGTTAAACGACATAGGATTATTTTGGTAAAAAAAAAATAGGTATATTATTTCGGAATAAGAAATGGATTATTTTCTAAAATAATTCACCAGTTGTGAGTCTAGTGACATAATTAGGATTTAGGAGTGGATTTTACTTCCAACCTGGTCAAACGAAGCTAATATAGCGTGTGCGTAAGGCAATAATTTTACAGCAAAAAAAAAATTGTAAGTCCGTCGAACGAGGCCTAAATTTGAGCAGTGCAAGTGCAGACCAATCCGAAGAAAACCAACTCCTAAGAGCAACCAAATTGTGACAAGCTAGGCTTGAAATCTTAACCAGGAGAGTAATGGACAGTGGCAGCTAACTATATCGAATTAGGGCAATGAAAAGGCTAGGATTTGGGGCGACATTTTGTCAAAATGAAGTGGCATGTCATAAAACAGTGCTGGCTTTGACAGTTTGAGACTTCCGGATCATAGTGCAACCAATCGTGACTGATGGGCTAGTCACTAGTGCCGATAAGCAAAATTACTCGGAGTCAAGTAAACAATCAACAGCAGCAGATATATACCAGTTCTCAGCTGTCCGTCTGTCTGAAAAACAACTCGATCGACCACGTAGTCAATTTACCACTGGAGTTTGATGTGTGTTAGCCAATCAGTTCCGTCCATCTTGCCCAGCACTGAGAGCGTGGTCAGCACTTGGCACTCAGCATGCCCTTAATTTCACAGCAGCACCAGCTACAGCTCCTACTTTATTGCAAGAATATTAGTCCTAAATTTGTCATCTAGTTGTACATGACTATTCCAATGATATGATGAAATGGCCAAGTTTATTATGGATTAATCTAGTCTCTAAGCTAAGATATGATATTTGAAAATGGTTGCCTGGTTGGAATGAGACAAGGTCTTAGTAAAAAAACTGGCAAGCCCGCCAATTAATGGTAAAAATACCGTGCAGATTCTGATTCTCGCAATATTGCACAAATAGATTTATCGGGAAGTGACTATGATGATGAAACCTCTGTGCTCTTTTCTGTACCTTTATATGGCAAGTTGGCAACAATCCATTGTGGGGAGCAGAGAGCTGTAAGAGCTGCCAAACCTGTCTCCATGAGCAACACTCCCTCCTGATAGATTGATAAACTTACAAACATGGCCATGTCAGATAGAGTACTTTGATTCCTCTCATATTATTTACATACAGCATACAGGCAAGAAACTAGTTGCTTGATGCGTTTAGATGCACGTCTCCAACTCCAAGCTAGTGCTTCCGTAATTGAGTTCAGTGGTAACTGGGGTTTTAGCACACAAGAGAAATAAGCTTCTGAATTTATCTCAATGGCAGATTCTACCAATGTAAGGAACTAAACAAGAACACCAGGTTAATTGGAAGGAGCAGTCTGAATGTCTGATGATCTCCTGCTCTCAATTATCCTTGGAACCAAAGATTGATCCCACGCATGGAGCTCGTCGCATCTTTACCTCGCTACGAAAATCGCAACCAAAAGAATGGAGGCGAGGCATCCAGGAGGTGGTCGCCGGTCGAGGTGGAGCTATGGCGAGCGGCGTGGCGGCGGCCAGTGGGGGAGCCGTCGTTGTGTTGGAACAAGCGGACAAGTAGCCCCGGCGTAAACTACGTCCCACGTGCTAGTGCAATCCATCGCCGTAGTCGACAACCGCGGCTCAAGATACGGCGGTTCTGGACCAGCTAAGGAGGCGGCGCACATGGCGACGAGGCCGGTCTGCCGGTGGGCGGCGCGCGTAGGTGCAGGTTGTTGGAACTCAATTCTAGCGGAAGGTCACCAAGAAAACAGAGCAACAAGAGAGTAGTATTGAGAGTTGGCACGGGGGCTTCCAGGCCCTGCCCACCCGCATTCGACGTTAGTTCGGTGTGCGCGTCTTGTCCTTCTATTTTAATGCAGCCTAAGCAAAATCCTGGTCACTAAAAAAAAGGCAGTAGTATTCTCACCTCTCTCATATATTAAAGCTTTATTGATCTTCTCATATATTACAAGCTTATTGTACATAGAGGACTTGAGTCTATTTATAGACTTCTTACGAACTGGCACTAGCAACCGACTTAACACAAAGTAATATTAATTAATTGTCTCCCACCTAACATCCAGCCTTCAGCTGTCTTTTTACCGCCAATGACCAAGGATTTATGTAGTATCAGGACAGCTCAAAGATTTTTTTAACTTTTACTGTTGCCGACTAATGGTTGTGTTCACATTACTAACCTTAAAGGATGATGGAAAGGGTCGTCGCTGGGGTCGTCTAAGTCACCAGGAAATCACCCGCCATTCGATCGCGCCTAATTGGCTTTTGTCCATCCAATCCAATCTGGTGCGAACGGGGCAAGGGTCCAAGCCCTATCCAAGTCGTGCGTGCGTGGGTCCCCAGCTTCCTCTTGGCAACAACCCAATCCTCTCTGCCTCCTCTCTCTTGCGCGCGCGAAGGCTGCCTTCCCTCGCGCCGCCTCGCCCATGGCCTCCTCTCCGCCTCCTCTCTCCTACGCACCTCCGACCCCCTCACTCCGCGTCGCCTTTGGTTGCCTCGCGTTGCCACACCTCCAGCCTGCTCTCCGCCTCCGGGGTCTCCTCCTCTCCAACACCTCCTCCCCGCCATCACCGCCGCCATCCTCTCTGCCTCCTCTCTCCCGCGCGCCTCCGGCCGCCCCTCCTCACGCTGCCTCGCACCACCTCGCCTTCGGCCTTCTCTCTCCCACGTGCCTCCAGCTGCCTCGCCTCCACTTTGCTCTCCACCTCTGGTCCTAAGCCTCTTCCCCCTCTTCCTCCTCCTCTCCAGCATCTCCTCCTCCCTGCCACCGCCACCTCCGGGCTAATGCCACCCCCACGCCTCTTGTGGCGGCAGCAGCCCCACGATTCATGCCGTCGTACTTTTTCGTCCCCAGGATAAGGGGGTGAGGCTCTGCATCCTCTCTCCCACACGCCTCTGGCTCCCTCGGTCCGCCTCGCCTCTGCTCCCCCAGGTGCCTTCGGCCCCCTTGGTCCGCTCTCCACGCACCTCCGCCTCCTCCTCTCCTCTCCTCTCTTCCTCCTCTACCCGTTCCTCCCCACGCTACCCCCGCCTCCTCCCCACGCTACCGCCGAGGAGGAGCGAGGTAGGGCGGAGTGGCGCTGTCGGTGGCAGTGGAGAGCGGGGATGAGGTAGTGAGGCCAGATAAAGCACACATGCACTGAGGTCATCACCTTCCTCCTCGCCATCGCTCCAACGGCCATGCCCAGCAGCCGCTGACAATGAGAAGCATCTTCACATTCTTTCCTTCAAGGCGTTCAACCTAATGCCACTGTGGGGGACTACGCTGGTTGTCTCAGAGCTACGGTTGGTTCTAGGTCTGTGCATGCTCTCCACGCTAGGTCCAACGGCGATAGGGATGATATCGACCTCATCTGCTGTGAGTTCAAGGATGCTGAGCCCAGCTACCTCAGCATCCATGAGAACATGCCTAGGATGAACCCGCAAGGTCTTGATTGCTCTTCCCATCCACCTTATCCTTCTTGCTTTGGTGTGACCAATTTTTTCCCTAATTGGTGTGTGCGGCTGCTTCATTGCTCCCTAAGATTCCCACCATCTCTCCCTCCGCTCGTACCCATGTTCCCCTCCCTCTGCGTCCTCCTCCCCACACGCCATTGCCGTCACCCCACGCCGACGCTGCAGGCACCATGCACCTTTCCTCCTCCGTCTCCTCTCTTTATCCTCCGCCTATTCCTCCTCACGCTGCCCCCGCGTCCTCCCCGCGCTACAACCGCCATGACCTTGGCACACCATCCCTGTCGAACCCGGGAGCGAAGGATCCCGAATTCTCTGTGTTTATATATTAGTCCAGGATTTTCAGTGTACACAGTCAACAAAAGTGATAGCAAAATCATATCACGCTCTTTATTAATAATACTATCTCAGAGTTTTATTACAAATGGACCTGAGACCAAAAGGAAAAGAAATAACACAGCGAAAAAGTAGTAGTAGGCCACACGACTTGCCACAGACAATTCTCCCCGTCCTGATAGAGGTCTTCTCCTGAATAAAGATTATTCAGCAAGAGTAAGCACAACTTACGTGCTTGCAAGTTACACCTAATATTGAAAGTTAATGCATACATAAGGTAAACAAGGGATAATGGCAGGGTTATTTTTGCATAAACAACATTTTCATGTTAAATATCATTAATAATTTTCTAAGACCATTTTTAATATTATAACTGAAATCAGTGATTAAGATGACAATGAATAGTGGATAACCTCCATTGAATGAATGGTGAAGGATACCATCCTATCACTTGGCTAACCGCCCCATTTTACCATAGGATTATCCATCCTAAAATCATCTGTGGAAATCATTTTATAAACCAAAAACAAATCTAACTTAGAGTGGCTTTGCTAGCATGTCCATGACCGCTGACGCGGCTATTCGAATAGTTTCTACTCTGCAGAGTTTGTACAGCTTTACCCACACGAGATAATATGCTTTTAATGTCGGCCATAGCACGCTTCCGAAGGCGTGTGACTAAGCAATTATCATGAGGCCGTTACAAAGCAGTGTCTTAATATATTTATGCCTGCTAAGGTTTCGCTACCATTGGACTAACCATCCTCCGGAAGCCCCCTCTTGCGCCCGGTGGGACTAATGTCTGACCAACACCCACACATACAACATGGCACAAATAACACTAAGACATCACAGATTATTTAGCCAAATCTGTCCCATTCCAGACATGTGGTGGTACGGTTAGGCGTAGCAAAATACACTCAAAAACCGGTCCTTAACTGACTTAGGCGACTTTCCATTTAAATACCCATGTGCCTTAATCCTAACCAGATTAGGCCCGTGCATGAACCTGCACCCACCAACATCCATCTCGCCCAAGTCCAAGCCCATTTTATTTCATTTGGAGTGAAAACCTCTTAATAAGCCTTTCGGGGTAAAGCAATACCACCGAATCAAATTTAAAAATCAAATTATAAAGATTTGGCTAAACCCTCCCAAATAAATGTGATCTAAGCATGGCTAAGCATATGACAAATTTTAGTAGTATTTTGCCTAAGGGTGACATGGTATTCATATTCAATAATCAAATTGGCCATACAATGAGGATTGGAATAACTATATACAAACAGGACATTTAAACAATATATAAACATATGCATGCAATAGTAATTTAAAGACAGAAATTAAATAATTTGAAATACTGGGAACAACATGATCAATAGTGTAACTTGCCTTCGTTGAAGTCTTGAAATTCTAAATCGTCGAAGGATCTAACTCTCCGGAGTCGTCGAGGTTTATACGCGAAAATACGACAAATTCAATATTCAAATTCAAATAAATTCAAAAACATAGATCAAAATAACTCCAAATTGAAATATTTTACTTTATTTAGCTATATTATAATTTTGTATAAATTTTTCAATTTGAATCACCCAATTTGGAGTTCATATGCAAAAGATATGAATTTTAGAAGTTTTAACCTAAATTTGGAATTTAATTGAATTTCTTGAATTAATTTTCTACTGGAAAATCAATTATTGCGCAATGCTGACGCCAGCGATGAATTTTCGGGAATTAAAGGAATTAAATTTATTTTCCTGACGAGTGGGGCCCATGTGTCATAGACATGGTTCACGTGGACCATGCCCATGGACTGGTGGCTCGGGGGTTTGGTGCCGACGCGGCGCCACGTGAGGGGATCTGGCGACGTGGCGCATACGCTGCCCTGAGGTGGCACCGTGCTGGCGCTTGCGTAGCAAGGCCACGTAGGCCCGACGGAGGCGGGGCTCCGGTGACGGGCTCGCCGGCGCTACGCGCCACGGCGAGGGAAATGGAATAGCGATAAATGAAGAGGAGAAGATGCTGATCGTGGTGCTCACCGAAGTTGCAAGATTGCACGGCGGAAAGATCATCGTCGACGAGGTTTGGCGGCGGCGCGCGATCGTCGGCGAAGAAGACGATCCGCGGTCCTCCGGTGAAGTGGGTGGCGGCAGCAGCTTCGCATTGATGCGACGGTGATGATGGTGGGATCGGTGAGGACGAAGGGGCTCCGACGGCGACGGAAACGAAGAAGACCCGAAGGGTTTTGCGTGGGAACCTTGAAATTAGGGTGCTACGGTGACGGAGGCGAGCTGGGGTTGGTGGCGGTGTGTTGTGCTTGTGCGGGATGTGGCGGTCCCAGCGCACCTATTTATAGGGTGCGGGCGTGGCGAGCTGCCGTGGAGAGCACGAAGGTCCTCGCGGTCACTGGCGAGATTTTGGGGATTTAGGCGCTGGAAGGGAAAGTGATGGCGTGTCGGGCGGAGAAGATCGGGGACTTCAATGCGCGTGAGATTTGGTGATTCGCGGGATTTAGCCGCGTATGGAAGGTTTTCCGATTCGTATCCATGGCGGCTTCGCGGCAAGAAAGGAAGGTGGAGGAAGAAGAAGGAAAGGAGGAAGACGATGGGGGGGGTACGTCCGATTTTGATCGGACGGTCGAGATTAGATGGGGCGAAATGGTAAGTGAGGATCGGGCGTAGCCGTTTGATTTTAATCGGGCGGTCACGATAGAACGAGGGGAGGTGCGAGTGAGTAGTAATGTCTCGGAGGCACACGAGCCGTTAGATTTAGATCTGACGGTCCACATGAGTGGGGTCTTCGGGGGTTCCGAACGTCTCATGAAAGACGGCCGTTGGATTTTGATCCAACGGCTGATGAGGGTTGATGTGGGCGCGGGTGAGAAAAAGAGAAGGGAGAGGCTGAGAGGTGGGCCCTGTTGTTGGTGAGAGAGGAGAGGCGGCGCGGCTGGGCTGCGTGGGTTGAGCGCGCGCGGAAATGGACTGGGCCTAGTGGGTTTCGGTCCATTGACTATTTGGGGATTTTCTTTTGATTTTCGATTTAAATAATTGCTGATAATTCAATTAGGCTTTAGAATATATCAAACTAAATCCAAAAATTATGAGAAAATTCACATAAATTCTCTGAGGCATTTAGGATTTAAGAAAAATATTTCCAGCTATTATTTGGCAATATATTTTGCAATTAAATTTGTTTAACTTTAATTTGGTTAAGGAAAAGCTTTTGAAAATTCAACAAAAATCCATTAAAATAATTAAACTTTATTTTCAATTGGAATTTGAAATTTGGGCTGTTACAATCCCCCTTGCGACGGCGGTGTGTCTGCTAGAGTATCACGACATCGATAGGGTGGAGGGAAGGAAGGTGCAAGGTTAGGTCGGAGTGTGGTAGTGTCGGTGACGGACGAGAGTGGGTAGGGCAGATCGAGGCTAGGTGGAGTTGCAGTGTCGGTGGCTGGCGACTGCGGGGAGGACGGAGTGACCACAAGGGGTGTAGTGGCAACATTAGATAGTGCGAAGGAGGAAGAAGGAACGAGGTCACGGTGGAGTGACGTTGTCTGGGGCGGTGCAGAGTGGGGATGAGGGAGTTAGGCCAAATGAAGTGCCCATGTGCCGAAGTGTCGCCTTCCTCCTCGCCATCACGGCCATGGCCTTGCCTTGCAGCATATCCAAAGAGTTCGATGTGAGCATCTCTAATCCTCCTTCTCCTTACATTATCAGGTGGATGTTACGGTTTTGTTACTTGACAATCTATTTTCCTTATTGTAGAATTGGCTTATTCTGTTTGGATATGTTGGATTTTTTTTCTTTGCACAAAAGTAAAAAAACCATGGTGATGGATGTACCAGCTTAAGTGCCCATGTTTTCTAATTTCTTTTGCTTTCCTTTTATTTTAGATTTATGTTCATTACACCTATCTACTGTAATTTATAGATATTGTAGGTTCAGATTTAGATACTTATATACTGTTAGGTTATCTACTATTGGTATTGAACTCATGTGGGGAGGGACAACTATGCAACAACTAAAGATGTAGTAGGTGAATAGCTTGCTTACTAAAAGAAAGACAAGTGAATAACAAAGTTGTCTTATCACTTTGCAAGTTCACACATGTTTTTTGTGCACAACTTATTGTACTATGGTTTTGAAATGTATGTCTTCTACATTATTAAAGTACACATGCCTTGATTTAGTTTTGACCCAGAGTACATGATCATTTTTTACCGAAACAGTTTACATGAATTTTGTAATGTTGGGGTGCCATATATGCTTTAGTAAGGCAAACCATTATTTCAGAAAAGAAATTACCAAGGTATGTGACCATATTATTATGTCGATCGTTATTCTGTTGCAAGGGAATGTTGCATTGTGCTTTGCTTGCTTCTTTCCAATGAAAATTGGGACCTATGGATGAGGTTTGATGGTATTGATAGGAATGATCGACATGCAAACAAGAACATTGCGTTTTTCGATGTAAGTTATAGCGATATCTTTTTAGATCGTTGTGTATATCACTTTCAAATTTTCATGAGCATCAAGTAGTTTTGATGAATCACTGATGTTAATATTGTCATTTGATGAACTTTGTTCAAAAATCCGATTGACTATGATTGGTAACTCTACTGCGTCTGTTTGCTGCATATTAACTTGAGAGGTCTCGATGGCATCCAAGGACTAGTTTATGTGGGAACTGGTTTTGTGTTCAACAAAACAACTCTATATGGCTATGAACCACCAATTAAGAAGAAGAAGTCGAGCTTCCTCTTCGCTCTGTGGGGGGAAGAAGAATACAACAAAATCAAAGAAGAAGAGATCGGAAAAAGAAGAAGTCACACAAGCATTTAGATAGTTCTATGCCAGTATTTAAGCTTGGAGATATAGAGGAAGGGGTTGAAGGTATCATTAAGTTGTGCTTTTTGGTTCAAGTAGATAACAATTAACAAGCATCGCTCTACCATTATTTGTTTTCTTTGTAGTTAATATGAAGAAAAAAATCTTTGACTGGGAATAGCTAGGCATGCATTTATTTTTTGACCTGACTGCCATTCTCATGCTAGGTGCTGGATTTGATGACGATAGATCACTTCTTATGTCCCAAATGAGCCTGGAGAAGAGATTTGGCTAGTCCAGTGTTTTTGTAGCTTCCACTCTAATGGAATATGGTGGTGTTCCCCAATTTGCAACTCCAGCGTCTCTGTTGAAAGAAACTATTCATGTCATCAAATGTGGTTATGAGGACAAATTTGATTGGGGAACTGAGGTAACTAAGTTATACATTCAATAATGTCAGCATTGTTAAGATTAAACTTCTTGCATGTAGTTTAGAGGTACAAATACGGTGGAGCAACCATGTAGATGATGAGACCTCCAACAGTATTTAGAACTTGCCTTTCTTATGATATTTCTTCTTTCTTGTTAAACTACCCACGCCATATGAGTTTTTTTTCTTAGGGCATCCTTTTAGGTGTAATTTCAGTTTGTGCGTCTGTCTTCTAGCTTTTTTATCGTTTCAAACATTTAGAGTATTACTAAAAGATGTGATACATGTATTCTTTTATGGAACAGGTTGTGTCATGCATGGACATGGAGTAGTCCGATTACAAATTCTGCATGTTATCTTTAGTTCACGAACTGAAAGGTAGGAACATAACAGTTAGTACCTCCAAGAGAAATTATATGTGGTTGTGGTTAACGGTATTAGTAAGGTTGTATATAACTGCACATATCTCCTTTATTGGTTTTAAAATTCATTCTTGCCAATTTACGTTTTTTTTATACTTATAGACACCATTTTTTTATATGGAAAAATTGTAGTGTTTGTTGCTCTATTGCATGTCATATTTGTTGCTTACTGCCTCAAGGTATAGTTCTCTTATATAATATGCATGCATGTTGCAGAAAATGCCAAGTATTTGTACTACTTTACCATTTGATTATGTGTGCCTCCTACCTGATCATATCATAGTAGGTTTTAGTCATTTGCATTGCACACAGTCTTCTGAAGACTAGCCTGTTATTTTTTAAAAATAAAGTATTCTTTTTTATATAGTGCTCTTAGTTTGATGAAACGGTTGGCAATGGGTCCTTAGAATTAGTGTCACAGTGGAGCTCTTTCTAATTTTAAGATGCCAAGACACTTAATTGCTTCCTATGAAGGTTTGTGGGTACATTACTCTTTAGAAAAAATGCCTTCATGTGTAGATTGCTCTTGTGATTTCCTCATTTATGCACCTAATTCAAATGAAAAGTTCTTGCAATTTGCTGATCTATGTACTCAATTATCATGAAAGCGCATGCAATCTGTCCATTTACGTACTCAATTATCATGAAAAGAACAAGTGGTTTGTAGTTATCCTATTTCTTGGTGCTTCAGTGAAGATGTGCAATCGTTTAGTTGACTTTACACTTCTACTCTTTTTCTATACTTTGGGGTGTACATGGTTAGTACGATTGAGATTTAAAAGGAAATGCAAGTTTTATGTGTCAACATATGTGAGACCCTAAATTTGAAATTTAGAATCTTCTGTGTTCACAACACCAGTCCCTATATCAGTAGCTAGTGCCCACAATTACATGATTGAATATTAATCACATATCACGAATATGTAAAGTTATTGCATAATAATAAATATAGCATAAATATACCTTGTGACTTTTGACTTGCAGAGTGTCCGGACAGGACCAAATACCTTTTAAAGAACAACAACAGAAGCAGAATAAAAATATACCATGTGGAACCCTCGTGATATACTCATAGGCAATCGACTAGGGCCCACGACCTAGTTCTTTGCCCTCTTGATCTCCAGTCTTGGCGAATACTTATAAGTGCCCACATAGCCTTCTTCTCTTACACTTACTAAATAATAATATTAAGTGAGTATGAGTACACAACCATACTCGCGAGCCAACACACATAATACAATTATATAATATGCAAGGCTGATCAAAGGAATGATTTGTGGTTCTTTTATTTGCATAAAGCCACTTATTGAAATAGATTAAGTAGTAGCAAATCTTGAGATCTAGCATTTTAACTAGCGCAACTTTTGATGAAATTGAGTATTTTATTGTAAAATAATAGTGGAGGCTCCAACCTCCTATATCGCTGAGTGGATCCATCCACCCAATGCTCATGTTCTTTCTCGGGTCACATCCCGTACTTTTCACTGTTTCTCAACCGGGTTATCTCAAATCTCTGGGCTCCAACCCATTTTTTCATTCCACCCACAAATTGTTTTATGAAAATAAAAGCTAAATCAAGTAAGTTCTCAGCACCGCCCATGACCGTGGGCACGTCTATCCAGATAGTTTTTACACTTTGCAGAGTTCTCACACTTTACCCACAAGAGACAATCAACTTATAATATTTCTCTTGACACACTTTCATAGGTGTACGACTAAGATAATTATCACAAAGCCTTTACAATGTCCCACCTCAACACAACCCCACCCGCCATGTATCACCTCCTTGGGTCGCGCCCTGGGAGGTCTCCCACTTATGCCGTATAGTTTTTCTGTAGCTCCTACCCATACCCACGCCATATACCCACCAATGGTGAAGTTGCGATAAGGTGAACAAATTAGTCAGCCAGGTCGTACCCATTATAGACTTATGGTTGCACTGTTTTTACACGAGAAGGCCATTACAAGAACTCGGTCCTTTATTGACTCAGGTGGTACATCCCCATACCCACTTCGTCGTGCTCTTTACCAGCACCAGCCATGCTTTCTAGCCGTCCGAGTCGAAATCTATTTTTGATTTTCTTTTGTTTTTAAATACCTTTCTAGTTCAACATATCAGTCAGGCTCTAACCTTGACAGCCCAAATCCAATTTCAAGTGTTGAATGATGTCAGGGCAAATCGTTGCTCACATGTCAATGTATGTAAGTAAGGCTAAGCATGACACTTAGATACATACTTAGTATCTATTATGTATATATGTATACTATTAGTTCTAAGATGACAAAGGATAGTGTCCAAGTTCAAGGATGGAAAGGTTATGCACAATTATCATTCAAGTAATAGCTATGAGCTAAGTCAACATAATTGTATGAATCATAGCAATACAATTTTATAATTTAAAATAATATAATATAATTGCATTTCAAAAGTTGATGTAATATGATAAAAGTGTTAACTCACCTTGCTCAATATTTAGATAAACTTGGTTTTGCTCTTGCTCTTGCTTGAATTGTTGCTCGTCGTGGCGTTTGATTCTAATTACGCATGGTACGATTGAACTTGAGAATATATAAAAGCAACCAAATGAAATCAAATAAATCCAAAGGCAGGTAACTAAAAGGAAACACTTCAAATGAAAGTCAATCTTCCCAAGAGAGTTTGAAGCAGGTAATACTTCTAACAGAACTAAATATATCTAATTGTATTTTGAAAGAAGGAAGTATTAGACATACTCAAGTGAAGTTGACGAAGAAAATACTTGAGACGAAGTATATCCAAAGGTAGTTGATGAAAGAAATACTTCAGACGGAATGAACATCCACAAATATTTGAAATCAGGACGATTACCTCATTAGGTAGGATTTGCCAATACATATTTGGGCTACAAATTGTACTTCTACTGGAGACAGGTAGTGGTAGGTGACAGATAGAACCTACGTGATGTTGAGTGATGGTTGAACTACTATCATCCACTTGGAGACATATCACCACTACGTGACACCTAGCTAATCTAATGATTTCTTTTGTTATTATTTCTTATTTATTGAGAAAGTTCCATGAAAGTCATGTGAGACCTATGCATATGTTCGGGTGTTCGGATAGGGTAGACATAAGTCTCACCGACACGTGGGGTCTAGTTTACTTGAAGACTTCTTTTATGATTTGATATTTATTAAGGAAGTTCCATGAACCTTACTTGAAACTTCCAAGCATTGGCTAGACATCAGTCTTATAACTTGATCAGGGTGTCTACAAGTTTGGATTTCACCTTTGAGGTGATGTTTACTTAGTCTTACTACTTACGTGGTCTAGCATACACTAAAGTAAACCAATCAAACTAGGTTGATCCTTAGCTACATCACATGCTAATGACTACTTCTTGTTAAGTCGATAACTACAGTACAAGGCTTATGAGCTCTTACCTACTAGTCCTTGTGTAGCGATCAACCCTATCACCTTGATTACTAGTATGAAGCTAGGTCACAGCTACTGCTAACCTTCATGACTATATAATAGTACTAGTAATCTTATATACTATGAAGTTTGTATATTAGCTCCTAGTTCCGAGTTAAACCTAGTTATGCATGCGGCATACCCGTCATATCATGTTTTAATTGAACTGTGTTTGTTGAATGAGCTACCTCTCAACTCAGTCATTGTTAATGACCTAGGGTGAACAGCCACCTAAACATTCCTTATTGTTCATATGGCTACTTCTTATCAGGGTGTCCATTTGATTGTTTGACACCATCTTAAACAAAGGTTCTAGTTTGCTTTCAAGTTGTTTAGTCGAATGATGTCTACCTAATCACCGTCGTAGCTTTTAACTAGTTATGAACACTACTAGTTATCGTCTGAGTCCTTTGGACCGATGATATGCCAACCAATCCTAGTTATCATTTAATCACCTAAGCTAACCACTATTTAACTTAGCGCAATTCTTAGTTACAGGTGTGACCTATTGTTATTTTAATTGGACCAATTACTTTGTTAAACACTAACCACTTCTTTTAACTCCTAATTAAGTCTGACCTTCACATTGCATGTTAATGCCCTTTTGACTCTTACTCATTTAGTCATCTAACTAAGTAGGCCTATTGGTCATTCTACCTTTTGTCTCATTTACTAACATTTTCATATAATGGGATATTGATTTATCTTAGTCCATTATCACTATAGCTATTATCACTTTGGTGTAGTTCCTAATTTAAACTTTGCCTTTGCATTCTAAAGGATACTCATTGGCCACTTCCAAGTAACCTCTACTTGCCTAACTTACTATTTGACTTGATTAACAATGCATTTGTTGTTTGCAACATCCACTAACTAACCACCTCCCTAACTAGCTCTGATTGTCCTTCTAACTAAAGGGGCTCCACCTGTCACGGGATCTCCACACGCAATAACAGAGAGACAGGGAGAAGAGAAGAAACAGAGGAGGAAGAACAGGGGAAGCGTTGGAAGCTCACGGGCGTGCTTTGTCGGCGGTGAGGGAGATGCAAAGAGGAAGAGGTGACCCCTAAAATGGGTTGTTGAGAGGATGAGGAGTCCAGGAGGTGGCATAGCAGCTCAGGCGGCACCAGGGCGACCAAGTGGAGGCGCGTGGTGGTCGACAACGGGGAGGGGGAAGGGGCGGCTGTGTACGGGTGGGGGAAGGCGAAATGAAGGGGAGCACAAGCATGAGGGAGGTGAGAGGAACTCGCCAGTGTAGGCGACGACGGCGGGGAGGGGCCGAGGCAGCTTGGCGATGGGAGCCCAACGCGGCACGGGCAGCTCGCCGTGGCGGCGGCAATGAGGAAGGAGGGGGTTCAAATTAGGGGTTGTGGAAGAATGAGGAAGGTGTGGGGTTGCTCCAAACGGAAGGAGTCGAGTTGGAGCTCCATGGATGGAGCATGGCGGCGCCGGTGTAGGCCGGACAAGGAGAAGAAGGTGGCACGTGGTGCCCTTATGGTGGAAAGTTGAAATTGATTGAGGGGAAACGCTCGTGGGGCTGTGGAACATGACGTGACATGGAAGGGGGTGGACGGAGTTCATCGACTTGACAAGGACGATGACATGAGCATAGCAGCCAGCACGGGCACAACACGGTATGGGTTTGGTTGGCTACGAGGAGGGAGAAGATGGAGTAGGGCGAGCGTAGGGAGGTGGCATGAGCGTGATGGTGACGGCCATGGTTCTCTAGAGCTAGCGTGTAGGCTCAATGCAGTGCGACGGCCAAGATAAGGGGAGTTGATGGCTTGGCCCGGTTCTCATGGCCTCAAGGGAGGAAGGAGGAGGATGGAGTGGACACGGGGAGGTGAGATCGGCGCTCTCCTCGGATGCTGCTCAAGTAGGTCGATCTTAGTGTGAGGTGTTGTTGTTCGGCGATGTGGGAGCAGCGTAAGACGTGGGCGATGGGATGACTGGCGCCACAGCGGTGAGTTGACGGGCTAGTGACCAACTTTCCAATACTGTGGGGCTAGTGGCGGCGGCATGGCGACAGCAGCGGTGCAAGGACGATGTAGACGCGAAGATGGTGACAGGAGTAGGTGAACGTGACTGCGGATTGGCGTCGTTGGGTGCATGTGCTGGGTCGGGGCGTCCTGGCCGAGCGTGCACAGGACAATGAACATATCTCCTTAACATCTCGGACTCAACTCCACAGTTTTAACTCAGGACGACGAACACATCTCCTCAATGTCTTGGACTCAACTCTTCGTACTCAACTCAGCATCAGAGCAGCGCTGGTTCATCTTCAGCATCTGCCTCAATTAAACATGATGCCACTTTCCCCTTCCTCGACATACGACATTCGAAAGCGAAGTGTCTCTAGTCTTGACAATTGTAGCAGCGAACCTTCTCCTTGTCGAACTTGTAGTTCTTCTTACCAGAGTTGTTGGCGCCTTCTTCTTTAGTCCTGGATTTCCACTCAGCACGAGTGAGTAGTAGATATTCACCTTCCTTTCCACGTCGTCGTCCATTCGTGCATTCCTCGTATGCCTTCAGATGCTCAACCACCTCCATAACCATCATCGTTTTGATATCACCAAACTACTCAATGGTGGAGACAATCAGCAAGAATTTATCGGGGACGCCACGTAGAAACTTTTTTAGGACGGTGTGCTCCTCCATCTTGTCTCCGAGGACACGAATCTCGTTGACGATGGTGGCCTGCTTCATTGCGAAGTCGTTGATAGACTATGTCTCCTTCATGCACGTCGCATTGAACTCACTCATGAGGGTCTGTACTCGTGCCTCCTTGACACGATCAGCACTGACATGCATCTCCTCCAAGGTGTCCCAAGCCTCCTTTGTCGTCTCCTTTTCGGCCAAAACCATCATCATGGACTTGAGCACGACTTGGAATATGACGGTGAGAGTCATCTGGTCCTTGCGTTTGTCGACAAGCTTATTGCCTTCCACCGCCGCCCACACCCCTTGTGTGCGCATGAACACCTTCATCTTCACTGCCCAAGAGCTATAGTTGGTCTCAGTGAGTATTGGGTATTGGAGGGTCACCGATCCCTCCTTCGTCGGTGCCTTGGATGCCACCGTGTTTGAGGTGTTGTCACTGCCCACGAACTTGAGTGGAGACGACATCTGCTTCGGCATGACGCGCTACAACCTTGCTTCCGCTATGCCCGACTCGAACCTAGGGATCTGATACCAATTGTTGGAACTCAATTCTAGTGGGAGGCAAGAAAAAAGAGCAACAAGAGTAATAGTATTCTCACATCTATCTCATATATTGAAGCTTTATTGATATTCTCATGTATTACAAGCTCATTGTACATAGAGAACTCTAGTCTATTTATAGACTTTTTACAAACCGACATTAGCAACCGACTTAACACAAAATAATATTACTTAATTGTCTCACAGCTAACATCCTGCCTTGAGATGTCTTTTTACCGCCAGTGGCTAAGGATTTATCTAGTATAAGAACAACTCAAATATATTTTTTTAACTTTTACAGCTGCTGACTAATGCTTTTGTTCGCATAAGACTAATAAAGCAACAGCTAGATAAAGTTGGACATGCATGTATATTAAATGTAACAAGATTATATAAACAACATGTGTTACCAAGGCAGGTGTGCGCGTGGCACCGAGACGGAGGAGCATGGGGCACTGGATAGGCGGTGTCGGTGTGATAGAGGCAGTGAAGCGGCCGTGGTGACATGGCACGGAGCGGGAAGCGATGGCTATCTCTACAGGTGAGACCGACGGCGACAGCAAGTCTCACGGCTAGTCCTCCATTGCTCGGCCTGCTATAGGTCTCTGTCAGACGTTCGATCACGGTTGTACGACTCAAATTATCTAGGAAAACATACTGGATGAAATGTTTTCACTAAAGACCCTTGTCATATTCGGTATTATCCGTTTACGCCCTCGGATTCGCGGTCATGGACCGTTCGATCACTTTCGTGCGTCTCAGAGTGAGGAGAACTTCATCAGGCTTGGATGCGCTTTTCCACAAGAAATCCTTGCCGTATTCGTTATTATCCATTTACAGCCTTCCAATTTGGATCGCAGATAAAATTCGCGATCACGGGCCGTCCGATCAACGTTTTGCGGCTCATACTATAAACTAATGTGTCGTGGAGGTACTTCTTTGCAAAGGGCTCATTCGAATTAATGCCAACGACTTCTCCCTTCACGTCACTGAGCTGGGCTCCGCGGCCGCGCCGGCGGTGCTCCTCGTCCACGGGAGCTGTGGCTCTCGTAGATCCACCGGATGGCTGCCACCGCCCCCGACCGCCGCGTCCAAGGATACTCTGACGCACCGGCCGACCCCGCCGGCCACTCCATCTTCCGCATCGTCGGTGACCTCGTCGCAGCTTGGCATACCGTTCAATTATTGGTTTATCGTTAATCGGCTTGGTCGTCACCCTGGGCGACGTGGTTAATTGGGTACTAGTGCTGATTAGCAAGATCACTCCGAGCCAAGTAAGCAAGCAACAACAGCATCTCTTCCAGTTTTCAGTTGTCCATCTGTCTGAAGAACAACTCGACCATCCACGGACTCACGGAGTCATGCGATCCTAACTGGGGTTTGATCTTTGTTGTGTAACGACCAATATCCAAACTCCCAATGACCAAATTCCAGAAATTTCAGCTCTGTCCATCTTGATGATCCGGTGGCTCCATCATGCCCAGAAATGAGAACGTGATCAGCACTCGGCATGCCCTTTCGCACTTCGCAGCACCTTAGTTAAAATTGATTCTAGCACATGGATTTCAATTATACAGGAGAAACACTACAACATAAGCAAGAAGAATTTGCAAAGGCGGATCATGTGCCGACTTGTGTAATTTCAACTACAAATGATCTCGAACTCACAGTTAGCAAGAAAAAACAACCGTGTAATTTGTAAAGAAATATAGCTGTAGAAGTTCCTCTTTTTTCTTTCTTTAACAGCAAAGCCACAATCATATTTGTTCGTAAGTTGTAACACAAGGGTATGTCAACATTCACCATCATCCATGACGTCTTCTCCCACAAGGCCGCAACACCTCGTCTCCTGGCACGGGCGCCTTTGCCGACGTACGTGCGTGCTCATTCGACTGCGCCGAGGAGAAGAGCTAATGGTGGCAAAGCGGCCGCCGAAGCCTCTTGCCGGTCTTGGCGGCCCACCGCCGCCGAAGGCCGAAGCCACCGCCGGTGCCACTGACAGCACCGCTGTCGGCTTCGCCACCACCTGGATCGACGATATCGCGACGGTCGCTGTGGATGCCCCACCCCAAGGATGCCCGCACCTTCGTTCCCTGGAAGCACGTACACGTACTCGGTGTCGTCTGCCCAATGGCGTGCACTGTTGGGATTTCCCATGACCAGTCGGCGGGTGCGCCTCCATGACAAGCTCTTCGTCCTTCCCTGTTCCTCCTCGACAGTGCCCTTTACGTTCTCCGAGCGATGGTTCTATATCTCCAAATGGACTGAGGAGCGGCGGTACGTCAGGGTTGTCCTTGATTTCATTGACATTACAGCCACAGTAGAGAAGCTGATGAGGACTCTCTACCAGATGTACGAGCGAGAGGAGCAGGACAGGACAAGAAGATGGTGCGCGAGCAAAGCAAGAAGAGCAAGAGAGGAGGCAGCAAGAAGAGTTGCGTAGGAAAAGGGAGGAATTGGAGACCAAGCCACTGGCCTACATTCCTCTTGGCTGGGGTGATGTGAGGTGGGAATCGCCTGATCAGGTGATGCACTGCAGGTTCGAACTATCGCTGGAATCCAATCGGCAAGTTCGATGCAACTATGTGGAACAAGAAGGCCCTCGTGACATGCGCCGAAGGCTTGCCTTGTGATGGCATATTTGTTCTGCGCTTGGCTTGCCTGTGGGCTGTGGGATTTGTGGAAGGCTATTTGGACCCGGAGACTGTGGGCTTCACACAACAAGGAGTGTTGTGTGAAGCCCACAGTCTCTGGGTCTAAGTAGCCTTCCACAAATCCCACCGTCGCTTCAAGGGACGGCGTCGTCAAGGGCAGAACGAATATGTCATCACAGGCAAGCCTTCGGCGCATGTCGCGAGGGCCTTCTTGTTCCACATAGTTGCATCGAACTTGCCGATTGGATTCCGGCGATAGTTCGAACCTGCAGTGCATCACCTGATCAGGCGATTCCCACCTCACGTCACCCTAGCCAAGAGGAATGCAGGCCAGTGGCTTGGTCTCCAATTCCCTTTTCCTACGCAACTCTTCTTGCTGCCTCCTCTCTTGCTCTTCTTGCTCGCGCACCATCTTCTTGTCCTGTCCTGCTCCTCTTGCTCGTAGATCTGGTAGAGAGTCCTCCAGAACGCCATACTAAAATTTTGAATGCCAAAATCTAAGCAATGCCAAAACCGAAAAAAATGTGTTTGGATCGTAGTCATACCAATTCACGGGCAATGCCGAAATTGATGTGTTTGGATTGCAGCCATACCAAAATTTGCTAAAATCGTAGGTATGATGCGTGGGTCCCACATAATTTTTTTGCCCCAAAATATGTCAACATGGGTCTTGTTTTGTTGATAAAATGATAAAGAACACAACGGTTCAAACGGATCACAAATCGGATGCTCAGTTATGAAATATAGCCATTTGAAACTAATTAATCAAACTAAGAAAGCAATTAATACACTATCCACAAACAATCACCATCTGACACATATCTTAGCTGCCAAACCAAAATTTGGTTGCCAATTTGGCCGCTTGATTCTAGCCAAGAAATCATGAAGCAAAAATTTGGCATACCAAAATTTTTCAAGGTATTACCAAATGTTAGAATTGAACCAAACGGAACCTAAATTTTCAAGGCATTATCAAAATTTTGGTTTGGCTCAGATTGGCATTGAACCAAACAGACCCTTAATACCTTGCCCCTATCTGGGGTGCCATTGGGAGAAGGGGAAGGGGAAGGAGAATGTGAGTAGTGAGTACAACCTGCTGTTTACATCTCCTGGAGAATCTGACTGGGTGAAGGTGTCAGAGCTATATGTACCCAAGTTTCCAACAGAGCAGGAGAGCCGGGAGAGGGAAGAGTGGCGCAAGGAGCTGCTTAAGTAGATCATGGAACCCATAACACGACCAGTGTGTGAACCGAGGAGGGACTGGAATTATTTCATGGATCAGCCGGGCATTCGGGTCATTGATGAGGCAAAGCTCCCAATGCACGAACCCTTCTCACTGTGTAACTCCTGGACCCTATCAGACAAATCGGAATGTAAGCAATCATATATGTGGTCTTCTAAGGCTTCAACCATGGCCGCCATCATAGCTCGAGGACGAGCTGTCGCAAAAGGAGGTGAGTAGTGTCATTGGTTGGGTACTGTTCATGTACATGAATAGTATCATGATACTGTAGCACCATGATTAGAAAGAGATTACCTTAGCAATAAGAATATCTATTTTCCTAAATAGTTGATTAATTTTCTTTTATAGGGATTAGTTAATTTGAAAGGTTATCTTTTAGTTAGAAAAGGCATCGTTTAGATTGATTTTATCTATAATTGTTAAAAAAAACCTCTATATAAGAAGGATTATTGTAATCGTAGGCATTAAGCAATGAGCATACAATAGTCTAAGTCACAATCCCCTTCGTCTCTCCAATCTATAGTCTTCCCTCTCCCCTAATAGTCGACGCCACCCGACTATCCTCCCGGTGATGTTTACCCCTATGATCTAAGGATCATAACAATATATGTCTCCATGAGTATTTACATGTACTTTTTGATTTCTTGTTATACTTGGGTAAGCGGTCTGAATCAGTAAGAACAAGACATATTGGCATTGAACTTAACAAGCATATTATACTCTTCTCTATAGTAAAACTGTTGGACCTTCGAGGGCTATTTGGTAATTTCTCATTTTGAGAAAAGAAGAAATAGAAATAGAAAAGAAAAAGGAAAATAGTGAGTGGGGGCCCAGCTTGGAGCTCCGAGCGAGGCGGTGGCGCTGGAGGCGCAAACTGGCCGTTCGCAGCCACCGCGTCGCCTACTCCTCCTTTCCTTTTCTTAAGGTGGCCAACGACGACTCCTTTTTTGCCCTGAAAATTAGTGAGTTCCCCTCTTTTGAGTGCTTCTTCTTCCTCTCAGATTTTGGCTTCGGTTTTGGGGGGATTTGGAGTTCTTGCGCTGCTGTAGTTGACCCTACACCATGGATGGTGAGCTCCTGATCTCCTTCCGTGTGCATCCCGTCGGTTTCCTTCGTGCGCCCTTTCCTCTATGGGTGTTTGGTGGGGAATTTGGCACTTGCGCGATTGGAGCCCGTGTTGGTCGACTCTGGCTTTGATCTTAAGGATGAAGGAGCTTTCTGTTTTGTTGATTGATGCACCTTGAGTGCATTTGGGCCGTGCACTGTGGTTCTTGTGCGGCATTCCCTGTACCTTGGCTTCATCATTCGATTTGTCCCGAATTGTGAAGATTGGCATTGTATCTCTGTTAACCTCGTTTGGTATTCACAGCACAGCGGGACGATTGGTTTTCTGAGACAGCACGATTCGCGTGCCTTGTCCGGTTCTACTCGGTGGCTTTAAGTGCCATTCGATTCGTGAGTTTTCTGGTTTTCCATTTTGTGCATCACTTGACATGTGTTGTACTAGTTAAAATCCGAAATTTTGATTAATTGGATTGATACTAGTACTGGGAGATATTGCTTACTGATACTGTGGGCTCTGTTTAAATGCTCGATGAGGATAAATGACATATATGAAATTGGATTGATAGCTAGATCATACTTGAGCTATTTGTTTGCTTACTAGTGTTGTTTAATCTCTAGCAATTCGATTATGTCTCTTTCAACAGTTCGGTTGCCTTGTGCCTACTGCATGTGATTATTTGTGTACTGTGATACCTCTATTTTCTGATAGCCGAAAACAATAAGAGTTATGATCTCATTTTTGCATTGAAAGATATTATATTCTTCTGTTAGTCGAAAAGCTTAAAAGTGTTGTTGATGTGACATAATTGTTCCTTTGTTAGCTGAAAGTATAATTATTGTTTATTGCTTTTGACATAATTCTTGATATATTAGTAAAGCATTTTTTTGAGCTCATAGTCTGATTAATAGTTATCATATCTAATTTGCGAATAGTATAGACATTAGTGGCGAGGAGTCCAAGATTATATCTTGAGCAACCCGGCATCTGAGAGCAATAACCAAACATTTAAATCTAAGCATTATGCTTATTTTACTTGTTATCAAATTCTATCTTTTGAGCATATTATCATGTTTAATTGATATGAAATTATTACATGTTGTTATGTTATTTTTGTCAATTATATGTTGCTGGAATTATGCTTTAATTATTGTTAATTATGCTGGAATTAATTCTGAATATTTGCTGAAACCGCTGAATTTACAACAAAAACATTTGGTGCTTAGATAGAGAACTCCTAGCAATTTCTGTAACCGACATAAATGTGCCTTGTATCTTTCTTAGAAGCAGTAGTTGCCAGGTTGCTATGTTGATAAACATGATTTGAAAAGACACATATGAACACATGAAAAGGAAATAGATAGTTTTCTTTATATAAATATCTGATCTTGTTGTTATCACTTTAGGAATTCTTGAACTATTTTGAGCTTCATTGAGGAAGCTGAAATTTTGCAATTCAAATCACTGAATATCTTCTAAAACAAAGAAATCTCTAACCATATGTTAGATTTCACCTCCAAAAAATCCATTTTCCAAGATAGGGATCACGGTACCACTTAATGTTTGCTTTGGCCTGATTTTAATTTTTCATTGTTATTTGTTGTGGATCATAACCCTGACTAATTATTGACTAATTCCTTGAGTCCAGCAAAGTTGCAACCTAAGAGCAAGCTGTACCCTAGTCTTGCTTGTTTGGAGTGGTGCACTTGTTCACCTTCCACCATGTTTGAAGTTTACACCCTCCAGATCTCGGTAGCTGATTCTCCTCGTTCCTGCAAACTAGACGCACCTGGTTTTGTCGCAATTAGAGACTTTCTAGATGGACGACGGAATTACATTTTCAACCGGGAAATGGCAGACCCTTTGACTGTTGTATCACAGAATGTACGCATTCCATCTCCTTTTTACTGTTTTCGTTTACATAGCTAACAAAAAGGTGAAAGCTATTAGGACATTTTGCTGCTGCCAACAATGAGCCCTTGGAGAGGCAGAGAGCCATCAGACCCAACAATATATTGCTTGAGTTCGACCTGAAGATGGAGAGAACAGGTGATGGCATTGACAGTTACCAGCAGCTGATACAAGGAGTATCAGAGCACCCTTCGGGCAGGCCCAAATGGTCCAGAGTTAACGAGTTATCTGTTAGATTATACATGATCTAAAACCTGATGATCAAACTAACAGAATCTTATATGCGGTAATTGCAACACCCAATCAATAATCTGTAAACGCGGAAGCATACCTGATGACGATGCCATTGTTCGTCGTAGGACTGATCTCAAACAAGAGATGAACAATTATTCTGTCTACCTAGGGTTTGATCTTTCCCGGCAAGAGGTAAGCCACAAACTCCAACTACTGATGGGGATAGGTGGTATGGCATGAGATTACCCTGCTGGGAGGACCTGACCCTTATTTATAGCCTTTAGGTATGGAGTCCTATCCCGTCCCATAATTAGAGATAGACTCCAAATAGGTCTCTACACGATTTAAATCCAAGTCCATATTTACCTAATAGATACTGCTCTTAACAAATATCCGATCACTTTATATATTTGAGCCAACTAAAATAGATAGTCGATATTTAATTTAACTCATGTGGGTCCACATAATGGAAATTAATCCAACAATCTCCCACTTGGACTACATGAGTAAATATATATATCAAAACTTTATGAGCTCCAAAAAATGCTATCTATGTTATGAGCATCTTTAAAACAATCCGGTCCATCAATTATATCAACATAGGATCAAAGCGGTCTTCGTCACTTTAAAACGTAACTAAACCCATCAATGGTCACATATGTTAAAATAAAAGAACGACATGGATTAAATATGGATGTGTAGCATGGAAATTACATGAGATGTGATCATAACATGCCTATTTCCAACTGGTCCAACTTTATACCTTATGAGATCAAAACATCTTCTCAGAACTAAATGAGATGATATGAATTCAGAGTAAAAGAACATAAACTTTATTTCTCTAGAGAATATAACTGAAGGTCTTTACACCAAACTGGTATTGTCATATGAGCATAAAAAATTACAAACTCCCACTAAAACTGAATTCCTCAGGTGAAACCACACCCATATGAGCAACATGCTCATGGAACACTTTAGGTGTCAAGCCTTTAGTGAACGGATCCGCAATCATGGAGTCTGTACCTATATGCTCTATTGACAATTTACCACTCAATTCTCTCTTTCACAACTAGGAACTTGATGTCTATATGCTTAGACTTTGACGAGCTCTCGTTGTTATTAGAATACATAAGCTGCAGACTTATTGTCACAATACAACTTTAGTGGTCTATCGACTGATCCAAAATTAGCGCACTCGTGACAAAATTCGCAACCATATCCCATGATTTGAAGCCTCATAGCAAGCAACATACTCAGCTGCCATTGTGGACGGGGCAACGAGTGACTGCTTAGCGCTTTTCCAAGAAACCGCACCTCCACCAAGTAGATAGATGAAACCTGAAGTGGATTTGCGAGTATCTTGGCAACCAAAGAAAATCGTAATCGAATACCCAATGATCTCCAACCGATCGACTTCCTATATGTGAGCATGAAATCCTTTGTCTTTTGCAAATACCGCAACACCCGTTTTGCTGCGACCCAATGATCCAATCCTGGATTGCTTAAATACCTGCTTAGCATTCCAACAATATATGCTATATCTGGTCTAGTGCAAACTTGAGCATACATCAAGCTCCCAATCAAAGATGAAAAGGGGATACTCTGCATTCTCTTAGCCTCAAAATCATTCTTAGGACATTGGTCAAGATTGAAATTTTCACCTTTGGCCACAGGGGTATCTAAAGGTTTACAGTTCTGCATGCCAAATCTTTGCAATACCTTATCGATATAGTTCTTTTGTGATAATCCAAGTACACTTTGAGAGCGATCTCGGTATATTTGAATTCCTAATACAAAAGAAGCATCACCAAGATCCTTCATCTCGAAGTTTTTAGCGAGAAATCTCTTGGTTTCATGTAACATGCCTATATCGTTACAAGCAAGCAATATGTCATCAACATACAAAACCAAAAATATGAACTTACTCCCACTGAATTTATGATACACACAATCCTCAACTGTATTTACCTCAAAACCAAAAGAGATAATAACCTCATGAAATTTGTAGTACCATTGTCGGGAAGCCTGTTTGAGCCCATAGATGGATTTCTTTAATTTGCATACCATTTGCTTCGGGTCACCGACCACAAAGTTTTCCGGTTGCTCCATATAAATCGTCTCATCAATGTTTCCATTTAGAAACGCTGTTTTTACATCCATCTGATGAAGCTCAAGATCAAAATGTGCCACAAGTGCCATAATGACCCTAAAAGAGTCTTTCGAAGAAACCGGAGAGAAAGTCTCTTTATAGTCTATGCCTTCCTTTTGAGTATATCCTTTAGCAACAAGACAGCCTTATATCTTTCCACATTGCCTTTCGAATCCCGTTTGGTCTTAAATATCCATTTGCAACCAATGGGTTTCTTTCTTTCTGGCAATGGGACAAGATCCCAAACGTCATTGTCCTTCATGGATTTTAACTCTTCATTCATGGCATTGATCCAATTAACTGAATTTGGGCTTTGCAGGGCATTTTGGAGATTGGTAGGATCTTCTCCCCAAATTTCACTACAAGCCTCATTCTCCTGAAGAAAGATAATGTAATCGTCAGAGATTGCACTTCTTCTTTCTCTAGTGGATCTCCTTAATGGCACTGGTTCTTGAGGTTGCTGAGTTTGTTCTTCTGTAGGAACATCATTTTGTGGAGGAACCTCATGAACATTATTTTGAATAGCATTTTCCTCAATAATGCCAGGTAAAATAACCTGATCCCGATCATTATTGGGAATAACCAAAGGAAGAGGAAATAAATCCCCTTCAGAAACTTCTTCAAAAATAATGTTCCTAACCATATCTCCCCCTTCAAACTCAACATCCTCAAAGAACCGGGCATTTCCCGTTTCAAAAAATGTCTTAGTAGTGGGATCATAGAATTTGTAACCCCTTGATCTTTCAGAATAACCAACAAAATAGCTACTAACAGTTCTTGAGTCCAATTTTCTCTCATTAGGCCTGTACGGCCTTGCCTCAGATGGACATCCCCATGTACGTACATGCCTGATGCTAGGCTTTTTGCCTATCCATTGTTCGTACGGGTTTTGTTAGTTGCCTTAGTTGGTACTCTGTTGAGTAAATAAGCTGCAGTTTTTAATGCTTCTCCCCAGAGAGACTCTGGTAAGGTGGAATGACTGATCATACTCCTCACCATATCCTTAAGAGTCCTGTTTCGCCTCTCAGCAACACCGTTCATGCTAGGAGAACCCGGCATAGTATACTGAGGGACGATCCCGCATTCCTCTAGGAATTTAGCAAAAGGTCCTGGACGTTGTTCACCTGATCCGTCATTTCTACCATAGTATTCTCCACCACGGTCAGATCGAACGGCTTTAATTCTTTTGCCAAGTTGGTTTTCCACCTCAGCCTTAAAACTTTTGAACACATCCGTGGGTGTGACTTCTCATGAATAAGATAAATATAACCATATCGCGAGAAGTCGTCTATGAACGTGATAAAATACCTTTGGCCATTCCAAGAAGCCGTAGAGAATGGGCCGCAGATATCTGTATGTATCAGTTCTAAGACATCTAAAGCTCTATTAGCACTTAACTTCCTCATGTTTGTTTGTTTCCCTTAATACAATTAACACAAATGTCAAAATCTGTGAAATCCAAGGATCCAAAATTTCTTCCGACACAAGCCTCTTAATTCTCTGCATGGAGATATGACCTAAACGCTTATGCCACAAGGAACTTGATTTCTCATTAGTAAATTTCCTCTTTATACCACGAGAAACCGTATGCGAGGACTTCATTATATGAGGCAATAGTATCAAGCAAATAAAGGTTGTCATGCCAAATTAAAGAACCGTACCAACTTTATTGGAATTACGAAAAGACTAAATGAACCATTTCCAGAAAGAACAATTATAACTTGATTTGTCCAATACGAAATAGAAACCAAATTCCGCCTAAAAGACGGTACAATATAAGTCTCTTTCAAATCCGGATAATATCCGGTCTTTAACAAACAACCTAAATGTGCCTATAGCCTCAACTTCCACCTTCTTGCCATCGCCACATAGATGAATCTTTCAAAGATCACTTGGCTTTCGATTCGAGCAACCCTGCATTGACACACTGATGTTAGATGTTGCACCGGAGTCTAACCACCAAGTGTGTTCAGGTACAGAAGTTAAGTTAACCTCAGAGCTAACCATAGCAAGAATTGTACCTTTCTTAGCACGCCAAGTGTGATATTTGGTACAATCCTTCTTTACGTGACCATCCTTCTTACAAAAGAAACAAGCCAATTCAGTCCTTGTTTATTCTGTTTCTTCTTTATGGATGGCACACTTGCACTTCATTACTCTTTCTCTTGTTATTCTTGACTTTAGGGTCATGACCAAATGAGCACTTTCTCGCTCTATCTTGTTTCCATCTATCCTCCTCTTGCACACAATAGGAGATGAGCTCATTAAGGGACCATTTGTCCTTTTGGCAGTTATAGCTCACCTTGAACTGATTAAAGTGTGCAGGAAGGGATATCAAAATTAAATGCACAAGCAAATCCTCAGATAGCTCTAACTTGAGTGCCTTTAATTTCGAAACAAGATGAGACATTTCCATAATGTACTCTCTTATGTTTCCTTTACCTTTATACTTCATTGAGATAAGTTTTGCCAAAAGCGTACATTTGTTTCACCTTTTCGCTTTTGGCAAACCTTTGCTCAAGATCATCAAGAAACCCTTAGTTGTAATGGCACGTTTCGATGTGCTATCCGAAAAACTTCCGAACAAAGACGCCTCATGATCATTAGACTCATGCGATTTGAACGATCCCACTTCTCAAACTCCTCTTTTCCTCAATGGAGTCATAGCCACAAGAGCGTGGGTTGTTCTATCACAAGTGCAAGGTCTAGATCCATTACCCCAAGAACAATCGAAATGTTCTCTTTCCATTCTTTAAAGTTTGCACCGAAGCATAGGTATGGAATTGATGCTAGAGAAATATTGGAAGCAGGATTTGCAATCGAAATAAAAGAAATTAAATGCTCATATCAGGACATGAATAACTTACTTAAGGATTGATTCAAAATTTGGTATATACCATCACGCAAGATACCTAGCGCTCCATTAATATTTAGTCTTTGGACAGAAATATTAACTTGCAAGTGATAACCTTGATGTAGCAAACAAATACTAACAGCAAATCCTGTCAAACAATATGCCTTACTTTGGTCCGACTTATTATTCACATGGAAACTTGATAACTGTTACATATTTGTTGCCACTAGTTGTATATATAATTCGGCCAAATATTGACTTTCCTTTGGGCCAGTCAATAGATGCATGAATTATACACACAAAAAAAATGCCTAGTTGTTCTGAGTAAATTAACCTACATACCAGAGGTTGCTTTGGCAACATGGTATTTCAATTAACCTATACAGAATACTAGCTGGCCAAATTTGAACCAATTCATCATCATTATTCAAAAAGGAGTCCACAATTTGATAACACAAAGCTTAATATAATCCTCAGAAGCACAGGAGATTATTGCTAATTAGAGGAAATGATTAATTTGCAAGATAAACGAATGTCTGATTGGATCGATATATATATACCACAAGGTACAACATAATCATCAGAAGCACAGAACCAGTTTGTTGATCCATAACTTATAAACTGTAGATGCATAGATGAATAATCAGACGATGCAAAAACTTAAATTATCTGAAAGCATCTTGTGCTAGTAACCTCTGATGCATATCAACTGATCAGGGTACAAAACCAGTTTTCATAATTTTGCAATTGACAGATTGTAACAGTTTGCAATAGATGTCATCAGATAACATAATCAACCTTGCAGTTAATCAAGTTTGCTAATGGCAGTTCACTGATTATTGAAACCAATTTGCACACTTGAGATCATCAGAGAACAATCATCAATTTTGCAACCGATTCATGATACCAGAACTAGTATATGAAACAACCATATCCCTGAACTTAACATACAGAAGATGCATCTACTAAACTGTAATGCAAAGCTCGATCCATCATTGACCTTAAGGAGGAACAATAATGTCCCTAACCACATCGGATGATTAATCTAGAACTGGAGATTAACTAAAGATGCAGGAATAATTAGCAATGCAAAAGCTTAATCTCAAATTAACCTTGACCCGATTCAATCACATGATACGGATGAACCCAAACTTGTAGAATCAAGCTAGCATGGAATTAACACATCAAGGATCCAGCGAATCAACCAGCACAAGCTTCTCGGTTGCACCAGAAAATCAACAAAAGTGCATAGTAGTGCTAGATTAATTACAAACCTTAATTCCTTATGTCACCTACCAAGAATAGTAGATGAACTCACGGATTGGAACCCAGCAGCAATCTGATCAAGATAAAATATTCGGCTGGGCCGAAGACTCTAGCGCCTCCATGCCAGTGGGAGCCACATGCGAACGGCGGTTGGGAAACGCGACGGCGCAATCGGTGGCGACGCACAGCAGCAGGAACCGGAGGGCCGCGTGCGCGCAGAGGTGGCGCATCCGGAGGGCTCGCAGCGCAGCGGAGATCTGAAGGCGACGCAGCACGCGGCGGCGGAAGCCCAGGACGCACGGAAGCCAAAGGACGCCGTAGGCGCGCAGAGCGAATCGCGCGCAGGAGGCGGCACCATCCGAGGTTGCTCGGCGGAGGACGCTTACGCCCGGCGAACGCCGCAGCGGTGGCGGCGGAGACCCGGGCAGGCGCGCCGCGATCCACATCACAGGAGCAAAACGCAAAAAAAAACGATCTGAACCGAAACTATACTAACCCGATCTAAAACCGAAGCTACGGGAAAGAACAACCGGAGCGGGTCGCAAAACACGCACATACAAGCTCTGATACCAATTGTTAGATTATACATGATCTAAAACCTGATGATCAAACTAACAGAATCTTATATGCGGTAATTGCAACACCCAATCAATAATCTGTAAACGCGGAAGCATACCTGATGACGATGCCATTGTTCGTCGTGGGGTGATCAAACAAGAGATGAACAATTATTCTGTCTACCTAGGGTTTGATCTTTCCCAAGAAGAGTAAGCCACAAACTCCAACTCATCGATGGGGATAGGTGGTATGGCATGAGATTACCCTGCTGGGAGGACCTGACCCTTATTTATAGCCTTTAGGTATGGAGTCCTATCCCGTCCCATAATTAGAGATAGACTCCAAATAGGTCTCTACACAGATTTAAATCCAAGTCCATATTTACCCTAATAGATACTCTGGCTCTTAACAAATATCTGATCACTTTATATATTTGAGCCAACCAAAATAGATAGCTGATATTTAATTTAACTCATGTGGGTCCACATAATGGAAATTAATCCAACATTATCCATTCTGTCTTGTGGCCATCGCTCGATCCCAATGATGCGGCTGAAGCTCGCCATGATTCTGCAGGGCGTCGAGGCCACCGTCGAGCTCCGTCTACTCACATTACCTCCTCAACGCATTGACCTGCGGTGCGCAGCACGAACCGGCTGGATAGGCGATGATATTGTGCTCTTTGATGGCAAATACGGCGGCGATGATGCCCCACTGCAGTTTGTGGTTGCAACGGAGTTGGGTGGCAGCATGGAGATCTACTTGGAAGGATTCACTGATGGCGTGAGCAAGAGATGGTGCATTGAGCTTGTGCCGAAGTTTCACACGTTTTTCTCTCAAGCGGTGGATTTCCAATTTGCCCAGGTCTCGCTAACTGTTGCTTGGTCCATGCTGTAGATAACACCCATGTGGTTTTATGAAGAGATGTCAATTTCTTTTTCAGTTTAGCACAGGTAGCCTCGGACGTAAAGATTAGGCTGGTGGATATGTGAGGATACGCGAGACTCCCCGATGCAGATGTTAATTTTTGTTAACTTATTTATTTTGGTAGGATATGTGAGGAGGATATTTAGTGATTTTCAGGTGTGCGTATCGTTGTTCAGATATAGAACAAATGGTTTCTAAATTGTTGCTGATCTCTGAAAGAAAGTGGCCAAAGCTCTTGTCTTGTTATCAGTTTGATGACAGTGCCATTGTTCAGATAGAGATAAAATGGTTTCTATGTTGCTGTTGATGTCTGAGAGAATGAAGTCAAAATAGGTGCCCGATTATCCGTTTGTTGACAATGCGTTGCGCTAGCGGTCTTGTTGTAGTCATGCCTCCTATTGTTGCTGCCTACAAATGGCCAGGATGGAATTTAGAGCAGCAGTTACAAATGTTGGATTCCTGCTATCCAATTAACAAAGCTGATACTTCGGTTAGATGAAAAGGTCAGTCGGTTTTCTCATTAGTCAGCGTATGACAAGTGTGCATGTTCAGTTGCTGTATGCAGATGTGGAAGCGGATGGCCCAGTCCGGATGTGCCTGATCAAGTGCATTCCATAGCCTGAACTTGTATCAGTTGTATGTATGATCATGAAAGCTCCGAAAGCAAACCTGTCTTGTTTGCTGAATTTCTTATTTGCTTTCGTCGGTCAAAAGGGAACGAGCACACAAAATAGGGAGGACGGCCAGTAGCATTTTGGGTCAGTTAACACAAAAAGCCAACGAAGGAAAAAAGAGACGCCGTTGCCGGGGATCGAACCCGGGTCACCCGCGTGACAGGCGGGAATACTCACCACTATACTACAACGACTTGCTTGGGGGAAGATTAAAATGATTTGTAATCATCGATTTCTATTCCGCAGAGATTCAAGGATGAAGCGTTGGGGGCAAATCCAGCAAAGTTACCGAGCCGCACCGCTACACTACAGTACGTAGTCGTATACTGCACAGATTGCCTCCCACACACAGTGCGGCTCACAAAATAAAAGGTTATATTACACCCCAACTACCCAAGCAAAACGAGCTGTACTGAAGCACGAAGTCACGCGCGAGCCCACGGTGAATAACACAGCGCGCGCGCGGGGGCGGCTGTTGGGTTTGGTCTCGAATTAAGAGGCGGTTTGGTTTGTTTCCTCGGAATACTTCACCAAAATTTAGTTGTGCTTTTAAGATTTGGTCATGGTTTGATTTATTCCTAAAATTTGGTATACCCAAAAAATTGGTAGGACAGATCGGAATTGGCGCCAGATCTCGGCGTTTTGCCGGCGGCCGCCGGAATTTGGTATGGCAGTTCATGCATGCATTGGTGACGTGGCGCTGACAGATTAGATGCATTTTGGCAGCCAATGCATGCTCTGGTGACGTGGCACTGACCAATTGGATGCGTTAAATGCACATGTTATTGATTACGAAACTTCAATCGACTATATCTCTTGAATCCTGTATTCGATGTGTGATTCGTTTCGAACCGTTGTATTTCTTGTCATTTAATCAACAAAATAAGAACTATATTAACATATTTTGGTGCAAATGAAAATAAATATCATATAGGACCCACATGTCATACTCACAATTGTAGCAAATTTGGATATAATTGTAATTTAAACACATCAATTTTGATATTACCGATAAATTAGTATGGTTACAACCAAATATCATTTTTGCCTAGTTATTGACGTTGCCAAAAAAATAATACGGCTACCTAGATCAGAAACCAAGGCCCTAGCACGCTACACGGTACGTGCCAGCAACGCACAACTGTACGCCCTCGCGTCGTACACTCTCGTACGCCGGTACGCGACAGCACGCGGCCGGCCACCGCGTGCCGCGCGCATGCCGACCCGTCCATCAATTTTGCGCGGCTGACACCGGTCACACCGCAGCCCAGGCGCGTCCTGTCCGTCCGTCGCACGGCACACCTTAAATAAAAGCGCGCGCGCGGTAATGCGGCGACCGTGAGGCGGGGCAGCGGCAGCATCTCCCGAATCTCATGCCTTGTCCGCCTGCCACTGACTCCAGCCTCCCATCCTGCTGCTGCCTGCCGCTGCCCTTCCTTTCCTTTCCTCTTCTTTTTTTACTTGTGCGGCGCAGGGTACGGCGCCCGTTTTGGGGAGCACCACCATTAAATGCCTCGGCCTTAACGGACCTAAAACAAAGTTACCTCGTCCGTTCCAAACACGCGATGGATGGAACCGAAAGCATTTGCTACAAAAACTAGTGACCTGTTCACGAGTAACAGTTCCAGCTTTTAATTGAACAATGTAGTAGACTAGTAGCAACAACAAGGTGTGCTTAGTCTAGACCTGGAGGTGGCCAGATGGACTGTGCTCGGTTGGGTGAGTCCGAGGTACGACACTGTTGACTTAGTCTAGATATAGCATGATTCGTACTGTTTATTGGTCAGGCCGGCATGACATGAACCAATGGCCTAAATAACACTGTTTCAATGCGTAATTGCAAGGGCCGGTATTTACAAATTTGGCACCTTGTCCACACGATGGCGGTGCGACGAGTCTCATACCGACACGTGGCACCTCATCCGCAATGGTGGTGGTGTGGACGAGGGAAAACCGCACGGTGGTCGGGCGGACGAGGGAAAACCGCACGGTGGCCGTGCGGACAAGGCTCCTTCGTACGGTGGCTATGTGGAATTCACATGTGTCGGCATCTCAGCTCGTTTGGGAGGCTATTTTTGCAAATACGACGGGAAGAGTGACATTTTCACTAATACGTCCAGAAACAGTACCATTATGGCCAAAAATTCGCACGACACGACAACTCGGGCCGTGCCTGGGCCACCACCCCAGCACGACGGGTCGTGCCGGGCATGGCACACCAGCCCGACTACGAAGAGGGCGAGGCCGACGCTAACGGTGAGGAGGAGAAGGCGGGGCGGGCGGCGATGCGGCTGCGGCGAGGCGAGGCCGGCACCGAGGAGGAGGCGGCCTCTAGCGGGATCTGGGCCCACTTGGCCGGAGAAAAGAGAGAGGTGTTGCTGGTGGAGGGAAGAAGAGAGGAAGAGAAAGAGAGAATAATAAATGGGGAAGATAGAAGAAGAAAGAAAGAAGGAGAACGAAGGCAATCGTGCGGCCGTGCGGGATAAAGAAGGAAAAAGGGGGAAGGAGAAAAGAAAAAGAAGGAAAAGAGAAGAGAAAAAGAGAAAAAAAAATTAAAGAAAAAGGCATTCATATGTATTTCTAAATTTTACATATATTTTTTTAAAATTTTGGTTTTTTAATTGTTTTTC
The DNA here is from genome assembly GCA_036346255.1 of Ampelocalamus luodianensis. NCBI lineage: Eukaryota > Viridiplantae > Streptophyta > Magnoliopsida > Poales > Poaceae > Ampelocalamus > Ampelocalamus luodianensis. Next base: position 3,223,838 of record CM070626.1, read on the forward strand.
TGATTTTTTTTTAAAAAAAAATTCAGGCCTAACGGTCTAAGTGGGCCGGAATTGGTTGTCAGGCTAAACAGGTTCGGACCGGCACAGTACGGCACAAAAGGTCGTCGGACCGTGCCTGGGCTGCCTCGTCGCCACGACACGACCTGTTTAGTTCGCGAACTAGAATGGGCTGAGCCGGCTGGGACCCGGGCTGAGCCGCCCGTTTGGCTACCTCTGTCTTGATCCAATGACTCAAAATTTGAGTACCCTAATAAAAAAATACTCATATACCGGAAATGGATCATTTGTTGATTTCAATACAGATGATCTACATCGCATGACATTTGTAAGTGATATCCATTGTTTGGTCAAAAAAACAAATGTTCATATCAATAGTTACAGTATTTTTCCGCTACAATATAATCATCATTGTGTGTATTTCGTCGCTGCTACAGTTCCACTACCGGTGCTGTTCCTAGGAATCCTCTGTATTACAGCCGAGGATCCAAATCCCTCGTGTACCCCTAGACGCCTCCTTTTAGTTTCACCCTGCACATGATCTGCCAAGTCAAAGCCGAGATCTATTCCCTTCCAGTACATTACAATTGTGTAAAGCCCTTCATTTCCATGAGCGGCACTGCTCAATGGAGACCACATTGCGTAGCCGCTGCCCGCTGCTGCTGGCACTAGAGATGCAGCGCAACCGGCAGCCCATGCACTGCTGCGCATTTGTTGCCCATATAAACCATTGACTCCTCTGTGTCGGTCTGCTTAGATCTACGCCCATGCACCCATGCGCGCATGATCTTTGTAGGATACACTGTACAGTGCACACTTGGGGCTGAACCTATCGACCTATATATCCAGCTAGTTTGCACTTTGTCCCCCCGAGGGCCATGCGCAGAGCAGAGTCTTAAGTCTAGGGTCATCGCGAGCGAAAAGCTCGAGCAAAATCTTAGGAGGTCAAAGATCAAAGTAAATTACCATCAGTAGAACTCAGGATTGTAGGAAGAATCAAGTCAATCAACCAAAAAAAAGATAGCATCAATACTCACACTACTCACTACTAGTTGCACGCTCTGCGTGGCGCACAGACTTAGCTCTTCGGTCATCGGTTACGCATTAGTCGTCACCGCTGAGCCCGGCTGAGACAAGCTTGCGACGCACCAGCGGCTAGCGCCTCGTCTGCTGCTTTCATGCTTCGCCACCGCCTGTCGCCACATGATTGAAGTCGTTGTCCCGCTTATTAGTATCGTAACTAGTAGCAAACAGCAATAGTGGGGCTCTAGATGGATCTGACCTAACCAAATTGACTTGTTGTGGATTGCATACATACTGTTATTTTTTTTTTGAAATGCTGGGGGGCCACAGTCCAGGTTGGCCGATCTCAACCTCCGTCCTTGGTCATCGCAGTGGTAGTTGAGGATTGTAGTACACTGCCAGCAACAACATGGAGGACATCATACTACTTCTCTAGAAGTATAACTGATCAAGGATCGATGAAACAAAATACAAAGTGAAAGAAAATTCGAAACGATCAAACGGTAGAGATCGCAAATTGTAATTATTGCAAAGAAATTCGAGACAACCAAACGGTAGAGAATGCAACTTGTAATTATTGCAAAACTCAATTAACTGCTCGTACAGGTGGAGGGACATGGCACTTGAATCGGCACTACAAAACATGCTTGAAAAAAGTGTGTGTGTGTGGGGGGGGGTGCAAACGTGAGGTGGAGGAGTTCAGACGCAGCTCAACTTCAAGGCTGATGGCTCTGTAATTACTTAGACATACAACCCTCATTACGCCCGTGAGAAAATTGCTAGATACATTGTTTTCAATGATCAACCGGTTAGGATGGGTGAAAGTCGCTTGTTCAAATAAATGATCCAGCGCGACTTTTGTCCATTGTACCAATATGTTAATAGGAGAATGATATCGTGTGATATTTTAGGGATGTATAGTAGAGAGCTAGCAGCACTAAAAGATTTTTTTTCTAAAAGTTCAGTACTCTTTTGTTTTAACTTCGGATATTTAGACATCATCACACCAGAGAACTGTCTACCTTAGTGTTATAGCCCATTATTTAGATGATGAGTATAAGCTAAACAAGAGAGTCATATGGTTTAAGTTAATTACTGAATCACACACGGATGATGTCATTGCCGAGCTCATACTAGGGGTAATTGAGGATTTTCAAATAGGAAATAAGATTGTTTCTATAACTCTTAATAACGCATCGACGAATATGATGGCTATGAACATTCTCACCCCCAAGATTGCAGATATATATCGGTGGATATGTTCTCCACCAGAGATGCGTATGTCATATCCTCAACCTCGTTGTGCAAAGACGGTATAGAGGTGATTGGCGTTTATTTGAACAATATCTGCGATGACCTTCGTTTCCTCTTAAGTTCAACAATGGTGGCAGCTCAGTTCGCGGAGTATTGCGTAGCTAACGACAAGACCCCAAGAAAATTTAGTCTTGACATGAAGGTGAGGTGGAACTCGACATACATTGTCGCCGATCGAGTCGTCGATCTTACGAAATAAAACAGAGAAAAATAGCACAGAGTTCTTGGGAGAGAAAGGGACTACTCTTTATTGCTATGAATTGGCTATTTACATGAGGTGTCTTTAGCAAGGCAATGGACTAATTCTAAGTACACAGGGTGTATTGCTTGATATGCTTAAGATGAAATCTAATCGCCTGTTGATCTTCTGGATCGGGTTGTGGCCAACCAGATTGTCCTTTTATTACTCGCTCTTCTCCTTTAAGTAGTTGATGGAGTGACGGTAATTACTCCTTTGAAGAGGCGTCTGTTGGAAATATCACGACTGGTCGGAGGGAGGTGACAGTTGGTGAAGTATCAACCGTTGAGTAGTTAATGCTAGTGGAAGACATAACCACATGGTGGTTGTTGTCAGTGACTTAAAGCTATGAAACATCGTATGGTTTGGAATGAATAAGACACATGTTCCATTCGTCATACAAAAGGATATACACTCGAAACGAATCCGAGTGCCAATTCATAGTTGCTACGAGTAGCTACTTGGTCGGAGCTTAAGTACAGGACCTCTTCCGACCAGGGTACCCACGATGTAACCTCTGAAATCCTTATGACCATGGGGGTCATTACCCTTAGGGGTTACGACCACAAAGTCGTGCAGCCTTTTATTTATGTATTAGAATAATACATCGAGATTTTAATGCTCGTCTACATCATGCTGAAGAAGGCACAAGGGTATGAATATATTATATATGTCTTTGTCAATGCTAACTCAGATAAGTTAATAGTTACAAACTTAGATTGAAAAATTGTTAGTTATTTTTGAGAGTTTTTGAAACCTTTGTACAAAGCAACTAAGACTATATTCGGTATTTACTACCCTATCTCTTACTTAGTTATAGATTTTATTTGGCTAATTGCCGACAAGTTTGCTAAATCTAGTGGGCATCCTCTTTCAGGTCATGTTGTTTCATCAATGGAAGCAAAATTTGTTAACTATTTTGGATCTATTTCACACATTTATTGCTTTGCTATCATTTTATATCCTACAAAAAAATAGGAGGTTTGCAAATGGTTATGGAGGGAATAGGTGAGTGCCTCGGCCTTGATTTCTCCGAAGCTTTTGAACATGTTAGAAAAGAATTTGTTCATGTTTTCGCTTGTACCATAACAAGCTTGGCAACAGCATGAGATCGGATGCCTCACAACAGATGCATCCAGTGAAAGCATCTAGATCCCCATCAATGGTTTTGGTAATTAATGTCAACATTGTTTAAGGGACTAACATTTGTGCTAAGATGTTTTTAAGGATTAGTCCCACAGGATGAATGATGACATGAAAATGACAATGCAAAGATGATAAAGATCGACTTGGCTCAAGCAAAGGTATCATATGAATTAAGGATCTTTTTGTAGTATTTAACCGATCTTGGTGTATGGAGGAAAGATCGGATTTGTAGGCTAGATGTCATACTATAAAGAGGGATCTCAGTTAGTAGCTTGAGGATCCATTTTTGTGCCATCTTGATCAATTATGTGTCATGCATTGTATTTGTTTCTGCTTTTGGAAAACTGTTCAAAAAAATCGGATAGACCGCAAGTATTGAGCGGTGTTACCGCAAGTCGGTAATACCGGACTTACATGGCAGTATGTATTTTTCAAAGAGCTTGTTTTGAACGGTTTTTCTTGAAACCCCAATTGTCGGTATGACCGATGTGTATGAGCGGTATTACCGCAAGTCGATAATATCGATACAAGTAGCGGTATGTTTTTAACAGAGAACATGTTTTGGGGATTATTCTTGAATCTTGGAAACTGGTAAGACCGCAAGTGAAAAGAGGTATTACTGCAAGCTAGTAGTACCGAAATCTATTAGCGGCATGTTTTTAAAAGAGAGGTTCACAAGGACCTGGTCGTAGAACAGTGGTCGAATACACTGGTCGTAGACAGTGGTCGAAGACACTGGTCGTGAACAGTGGTCGTAAACACTTGTCGCAAGACATGGTCGTAGAACAGTGGTCATAGACACTGGTCGTAGACACTGATCGCAGAACAGTGGTCGTAGACACTCGTCGTAGGCACTAGTCGAAGACAGTGGTCATAGACACTGGTCGTGAACAGTGGTCGAAGACACTGGTCGTGAACAGTGGTCGTAAGACCTGATCGAGGACCAATCGGTATGACCAAATTTGTTCAATGGTATTACTGCATGGCGGTAATACCGATCTTTCTGACAATATCTTTTTTCCAGAGAGCGTGTTTTCTTAAGCTCTGGAAATCAGTAGTACCGATATAGTCAACCGGTATTACCATTGTGCGGTAATACAGATTTTTAGTTGGCAGAAGTCCCGCAACACCTTTTCAACGGCTATGTCAGGTGCATTTAATGAACAACAGTCGATCGTTGAGAGTCAGCTGCGGTATTTCCGAGCTTGAATGGTGATATTACCGTAAATGCTGATTTCGTCAGGGTTTCAACTCTAACGACTAGTTTTTGTTGGTAAGGGTTATAAATACATCCCCATCTGCCTCCAGCAGAAGTTGCTGAGCTTATTCACTCTCATTTAATACTCTTGAGCTCTTAGACACTCTCTACTACTCATTTGCTTTGAATTTTCATTTTGAGGTAGTTGAGAGTATTCAAGTGCATTGCATCATTAGTTGATCTTGTTGGCACTTGATTCTTCCTCAAGCAAATACTTAGTTTATTACTCTTGGTGCTTGCCGGCACCTAGACGGTTTTGGAGGAAGTTTGCGCGGTGAGCTATTCAAAGAAGATTGTAAAGAGTCCCGGCAAAGAATTGCGAAGTGATTGTGTGCTCACCATCTCCGGAGCGGAGGAAGAGCAACGATAGTAATCGAGGATGAATGCTTAATTTGTGCAGCCGGCTTGATTGGTTCAAGCTTCCTCAACGTGGACTAGTGAAGACCGGCAAGTCTTTGATACCATGAGAAAAACTTTATTGTCTCATTTGTGGTTTATTCTTGTTTTTACTCTTCCGCATTTACATTTCTCGCAATTTATTTGTGTAGAATTTGTTAGCTAGAATTGTATCTAGTTTAGACATAGTTCTTAATTTGTTAATTAGTTGAAAAGTTTAAAAACCTCCTATTCACCCCCCTCAAAGCTGAATCACTATCTGGAGCATGATTTTACAAATATCAATCTTGATCTTTCTGGCGGAGGTAAGTTAGACTTGCTCGAATGGTGGAAGAACAACAAGTGGATATTCCCTATGATGTGTCATTTCACAAGAGATGTTCTATTGGTTCCGGTGTCCTCTGTCTCTTCGAAAGCGAATATCGGTATGGTAGGTAGAATAATTGAAGAAAGGAGGTCATCCCTCACACCCAAGATGGCAGAGGCAATCACCTGCCTCAAAGACTGGGAATTGACAAAAGAGTGACATTAATATCAACTGGAGGATCCCGAGATCGTATAGGCGTTAGCTAAACTCAATGTGGATTAGCCAATATGTATGTATGAATATAGTTACTGTACTCTTTTCCTTACCGGGGGAATCCCACATCGGGGCGTAAGGTTTTTAACGAGACAGTAACAATGTGGTTGTAAAATATCAATAAAATATTACTTTCCCTCCTAAATTTTTAGTGTCTGTAATTTTACCATTTAAATCATTTTAATTTAAATTGTAACTGAATATCTTAATTAAATGAATCATTTCAGTCAGGATCAACTAATGTTTATTTTCTAATTAATCTATAATTTTCTAACTTAATCTCTATTTAAGTTCTCTATTTTAATTTTCTTATTTTTTCCTTTTCCCCTCCACTTTTTTCCTTCCCCCCTTTTCCCTTCCTCATTTTCCCCTTCCTTTTTCTTTTTCCCTTTCCTTCCCTTTTTTCTTTTTTCTGTGGCTCTTCCTTAGCCCCCTTATCTCTTCGGCTCTTCCTCTCTAGTTTCCCCATCTCCTTCACCTTCTTTATCTCTTCTTCCTCAGTTCCTCTCCATTCTCCAACTCCCGACTCCCACAGTCCCATGACTCCCATCCCTCTTCGCCTCTTCCTCCTCCCGTCTTCCTCTCCCTCGGGTGCAACGGCACGCCACGCCGCCGCCTCCGCTCGGCTCTCGCTCCCTGCCTGGTGGCCCCTCGCCACCTCCACCACTTCGCCCTCACCCCCTCGCGCCCCGGTGTGGTAACTCCTCTTCTTCCTTCCTCCCCACGCAGCCACACGTTGCCGCCCTCCCTCCCCACACGCTGCCGCCACATACCTCCCCTCTCTTCCCTTCATCCACCCAGCGAGGCGGGGGCGCGGCGGTGCGTGGCCGATGCAGGCGGTGAGGCAGGAGCGCGCGGGGGATAACATGGCGGCCGATGCGGGCGGCATGGCGGGGGTGCTGATGCGGAGGCCACCGTGCAGGCGGGGGACGAGTGAGCTACAGGGGCAGGTGTTCCGTGTCCATGCCGGCACGGCCCGATAGCCGCCTGGTGTGCCACCGTGCCGTGCTGTGCCTCACTAGCGGCTTGCCGTGCCGGCACTGCATGGCCTGGGGACTTCGTCGTGTCATGCCGACGTGGCCCGTGGCCCGCTGAGCCCCGTGCTGCATGGCACGGGCACTGACTCCCACCTCTATCAGGTGTGCACGCCGCCCGCCGCGTTCGATTTTGCAACGAGCATTGGGTGCCTCATTTCTCTTCTTATGGTGCAAGGTAGAGCTTGTATCATAATTTTTTTAAAAAATAGTGATATGTTGTATATTCGAGGTTACGTTGCCGACGAACAAAGCTCTCAACTCGTAAATATTAAGAATAAACGAGAACACAAAGATGTAGTCACAACCATCTCTCTTTATCGATCTCTTTGTGCGAAGGCTTGCGTGCACAATGAGAGTTTCATGCCCCTTTATGTAGGGAGATGAGGTTTTTTTCATACATGAATAAACAATATATGACTAAACAAACTAATGGGTCTTGTGAGCTGATAGCCCCTTTAATGGATATTTATTTAGGTAAAATGTCCACACATAAATGGGTCTCGAAGCGGGCCGATATACAACGCAACCAAGCATAGTACTAGCATTTTCTTTAGCAAGTATAGAAGGGCAAATTGTCAGAAAGCCAGGCTGGAATTTAACACTCCATCTCTGCTCCCTGCATACAATTTCTAGGATTCGTCAAGAGTGCATGGAAAAAGTGTTATAATGACTTCAAAACCGTGATCAAAACAAAGTTTAGTTGCTTAGTGCAGGATAAGTATGCCACAAGCCTACATTCATTCAGGATTCTAGGTTAACTACAAGTCTACAACTATCAGCTAGCAATCTACTGCTTGCTACTCCTTGTGCTCATACAGTGATACTACTCCTGTCCGGCTGTTCCTTTGTTATACACTATTGATGGCACCTTATACACAGTGAAAGCGTTGGTTCGTCAGTAAACATCGTCTGTATAGATAAAATGTTAAAAACTACAGTACTCAACTCCAACATTGTGCCTGCCCCCATCTTGTGGTGTTGCGCGAGCAAGCATCACGCGCAGATCACCGGAGGCGGAGAACAGGAGGCAGGCTCTTTATGATTCAAATTTTGTCACTATATTAACCTGTAATTTATAAAATTTTATTTATATTTCTGATATTTAGCTCCCATCGTATAATATAATTTCACTATACAGTTTGTTCGGCTCCACAGCTCTCCTCATCTCTACTTCCTCGCTCTGCCACGGGATCGCGAAGAAGAATTGGAGGCGAACTGTAGCCGTCGCTCCATGAGTTAGTGGTGTCAAACGTCAATCCCCATCGCCATGTTTCTCAGCACACTTTCACCGGCGTCAATCTGTCATCAAATCGACAAAAAGGCCCAATCCGCAGACACGGACGATGGGTCGAGCGTTTGCCATTAGATGATCGATCACCTTGCAGGCAGCAGCTTGAACATCTCGCCAGCGATAACGGGTCACGAGCTCATTCAAAACACAAACCGAAGTGCAAGTGCAACGGTCCGACCGAAAATGACCGAAGAGAGCTCACGGGCCACGGAGAAAAAACCGTCCCTCCGGATCGCTCGCACGAGCACGCTGCGTACGTACGCACGGCACAGCGGCACAGAGGCGGGGCAGAGGCACGCAGCCGCGACAGTCCAAATGGCCCGACAAGATAACAACAGGACGGGGATAAGAGGACACGCCCTACTGCTGCAGACGTAAATACACTCTTTAAGTTACTATCACCCTGGTAGTATACTGAAAGCAATATAATGTTGGAAATATCGCCAATATTTTAATTTCAGATTTTAGTATGAGACAAAGATTATAAATAACTAGAGATGCATAAAACGATATCAACAGCATGCAACTTATTGCATTTCTAAATATACACAAAATATGATTATAATAGAATAGAGTGATCTTACGACCAACTTACAATCGGGTTCGATGAAAATTAGGAAGCAACGCAGTCTCGAAGCAGTGCAGGTCGTAGATGATGCATCGCAGCGAGCGGTCGCGCAGATGCGTTGCTCAGAAACCTTATTGCCGCCCTATGCAGGTGAATTCTGCAATAATGGTTCAAAATATCTACTCACCCTCCTTTCCAGTGCACGTCAAGGAGAATGAGACGGTTTTAGTTTGACAGCATAACTCTTTAGCACAAAAAAACAGAGAGGAAGATGGAAGAATAGAAGTGTTTTTCGAATCGTTGTTAGTCTGGACGTCTCCAGCTCTTTTTGAGGTTGAGTTAATTACTCTCTAGTAACTGCTCTTAATAAAGCTCATATTAAACCACTGGTAACTGCTAATTCAAAACCAAATAATGGTAATTAAGCAGTGTTTATCAGATTCTGATTATACACTGGCCACCTTCAACCACTGATCTACAGCTTCGACCAGTGTATTTCGATCACACTGGTCCTTGGATCCAGCCACATTGGTATAAGGTTTCGACCCCATTGGTCTATGATTTTGCCACACTGGTCTAAGGTTTCGACCACTTTGGTCTAAGACCTCTGGTCTAAGACTTCAACCACGCCAATCTAAGATATTGCATGTTTTGGAATTTTAGGAATGAATGAGCATTTACACATATGACTCAATTCCAATATACAAAACTACGATATTAGATAGGATTAAGCAAAGTTCCTAAATATCCGTATACTGAATTGTTGTTTACCTTTTTATTATCTTCGTATGCAAATTCAAGTATGAGATATTGTAAACAAAACTTCATGGGTTTAAGTCAGACTTTAAGACTCCACCTGCAATTCCTATTGCACATTTTCATTTTTTAGAAATCAAAATAGCAAATACTAATTCTCTTTTTTCTAGTTTCTATTACCTAATCGAGTACTAATTAACATTGAATTTCTATAACAGAAGAATAACAAAGGCTATTGCTTTCTGAAATCCTCTGTATAGTCGAATGAAATCCGGTCAACTCAACACCGGCACATCCCAAATTGGAGCATGAAACTCATCTACATCGAACAAAATCACGGAAGACTGTAGATTGAAGGACAACAAGGACCTGAAAACCCAAACATCTCCACAAAATCTCAGCCTTTTCTAGGAAAAAAAAAGACTTATGAGTTTTCATGAGAAGAAGATAAGCATATATCGACAAATGGCGCCACTGCGGGCCGAGCTGCACTAGACCTACGTCTGGCGACCTGAAGCCCCTCGTGGCCTCGAGGTGTCTTGGTCTGCCGCCTGCGCACTCACCCAGACACCGAGCCACCACCCACATGAGCACGCCTACGCCACCGCTGCACGAGCACGAGCCAAGTAGGTCTTGCCTTCGCCGGTTCACCCTGCCGCCCTAGCCCCTGCGCGTCTACATCACCGATAGCGCACCGCCTTCGCTTTGCCCTTGCCTGCACGTTTGGAACTTTTTTTATTTAATCATTTTTATTTTTATTTTAAAGTTAACTCTTCGCAAACTTTATTTTCAATTCTGACCCCTTTGGTCACGCCACCACCCATGGCGTGACAACACTGTCACGCCACAGGATAAGTCCCTAAAATTGCACTTTTTGTCACGTCATTGGTGGTGGCGTGACCAAACAACACTGTCACGCCACCACCAGTGGCGTGACAAGACTTTGACCAGAAATGGACTGGCGTGACAGTGCTATTTTGTCACACCACGGGTGGTGGCGTGATCAAAGGGGTTAGAATTGAAAATAAAGTACGTGAAATGTTAACTTTAAAATAAAAAAATAAAGGATTAAATAATAAAAAATCGTACGTCTACGCCTAGGGTTAGAAATTGGGTGAGGACCGAAACTCTGGAAGAGGGATTGAATGAACGGTAATGCGTAATGGTGTGGTGACTGGTGTGGGCTCTTGGAGTTCTGGGCCTCCTCCGTCGAGCTGCTCTTGCTACCTCGGCGGCCGTCCACCCGATAGCTGGGACCGCCACTGATCCCAAGGCCACCACCAGCAGCAGCAGCACCGGGCGGGCGCGGGAGCGAGTGCTGTAAAAGCAGTTAAAAGCTAAAGCATAAAGCGGCAGCGGCAGGAGTAGTAGTAGAGGAGGGGAGGCCCATACCGCCGTACGTGGGCAGCCGAGCGAGCAGAGCTGCACGGCACAGGCGTTGCATGCATGAGACCCCTGCGCAGCCGCTGAATATTCCCTGCACCAACCATTAACAGCCAGAGTTTGGAGGAGGCAAAGACAACGCACCACTAGCCACAGAGCACTACTGTTGCCTCCCTCGCCGCCTGCCAAGTCGGGTCTGGGTCTGGGTCTGGGTCTGGGTCTGGGTCTGGGTCTGTTCCATGCAACGCTCACACACAGCACAAGTGAGTAGGATCTATGCGTTTTAAATGCATCCAGGACCGTGAGCATCTACAATCCATAGTGTATCAGTGCAGCACATGGATTGCGTTGCACGCATAGTATAGATGATCGATCGTTAGGCTTCAGAGAATTCAGCACGGCTGTGACGCCTTGCTGTGGCTACAGCCTACAAGTGTAAATTAGCCCTTCAGTTGTTCTGTCATATGGACTAGTTTTTTCCCTTCTGTAAATAAGCTTTTCTTCTTGTCGTAGTTGCTTCGTCACCATTATTTTGGTTCTTTGTAAGATTCATCTACTACGTTTTTTATACCGTGCACGCTCGTGCCGTATCTCACAAATTTTGTTCCGGTCTGGGGCGGTTGCGCTTATGGAGGGGTACTCTGATACCGTGCATGTTTGTATCGTATTTCACAAATTCTAATCCGATCCGAGGGCTATTGTATATAAGGAGATCGGATAAGAGTTTGAGAGATATGATACGAGTGTGTATGGTATCAAAAATGCACTAAATGAATCTTATAGAGAGAACCGAAATAACGACGACAAAACAATAACAATGAGAGAAATATTTGACGAAGTTGACTGCAAATTTCTTAAACACGATATCAAAAGAATACAAAAGATTATAGCTCTCTCGTAACCCTTTCGAACATCCAAGGATCCTCGGATTATTGCAATATACAAGAATCTAGCGCTGAAAATAACCTATCATCTAATCCTCCCGTGCCCTCTGCTTTGGATGAGATCCTTGCTCAGCTTGCTTCTTGCATGCTTAGATTCTCTACAATCACACCTCATGACTTTGTATAATTCTTCTAATTCTGCTCCAAAGTGAAGTATAAATCTTATTCTAGGAAGAAGTAGAAGTCATAATCCATCTAGCTTTTTTATAGCACCCCTCTCTAAATCCCAGTATATTAAGATACGAGTCACCGTACTCGACCCACGCCCTTGTCCCAAATCTCCAATGCTTCTGCATTTAGTTGGTTCTAAATCTGCAGTTTCAACTAATCATAACCTTACAATAATTTTCTTGGACTTTTCTTTTAAACAAAGTTTCACGTTTTTGTTCCAAAGGTTTGAACCAAACACATTGGCTTCTCCAGACGAATTTGGGATGGGTCCCATGCAAAGAAAGAGAGATAAACCAAACGCATTGCAGATTGCAACCGGTGCGCTCACATCAAGTCATCAAGAGAGGAAAAGCCAGCAAAAATACGTAGGGCTATATAAGTTTATAACAATAGGGAACACAATATGCAGAAACAGAGAGATTACAAGCATTACAAAGTGTAACCGATGCATTCCATGCTTGAGGCTACCTCAACACTATTTATTACGTTACTCAGAAGACCATTGGGATCTCTAACACGGTAACACCCAAGCCCCAAGCCAAGAACACCCCCACTTACAGCCTATCAAAATAGCAAAAAACAAGAGAAAAAGAAGAAAAACAGAACAAGGAAAACGATCTAACTAGGAAGACTAATTAGTAGATACTAATTGAGATACCTAGAGATATATATCTATATATATCTCGGACCATGAAGCCTCAATTCCCCACAAGCTCACGCCATCTGCGTCTTCCTCCTCATGCTCAGCCCATGGAGCAAACAGAGAGCTAGCCAGCAGTGGGAGCCAAACGCACGCTTCTCCTATCTGTGCGGCTTTCCTTTCAGCTCCTCGCCTGTATCACCACACATTGGCCAGACATTACCTCTAGAGCTAGCACTGAACTCCATTTGGACAAGGAGGGCGAGGAGAACGAGAAGGCAGGCTGTTCTTCCAAAGAGGGAGCTTAGTGGGAGAGCGAGAAGGAGCAGAAGCAAGCAAGACACTGAGAGGAAAGAGTGGTGCGTATAATATATATACAAGGCCTTCACATGGCCGCAAGGATAGAGGAGAAAGCGATTGGTTTAACAATGGTTTTGGCCTTATGGGGACATAGAGAATGGGAGGCATGTTTGTGGGGAATGCAAAACGCACTTACACGGCTTCCGAGGCATTCTGGGGTTGATAAACAAAAGGGTTAAACTGAGTGGAGGGTTAATATATGTGTTGTTATGTGCAGCCTACTGGCCCCATGCAGCATGTGTACATCTGTATTTTGGAGCAGGGGGAAATGGACCTTACATGGAGAAGGACAGGGAAAAAGGGATCGAATGGGCTTTCTGTTTGACTGCCTTGTCGAGCTGCCTCCTCTGCTTTTGTAATGCATAAGGAAAATATACTTTTCTGTCCTTCTGCACTACCATGGGAGGGAGATGCGTGTTCAGAATGATTGATGAATAATAATGGCAACCAGAAAAGTCACTATGATTATCAAACTGGTCAAACAATTGAATCAGAATATATACTAAATTGTACTCAGTAGTAAGAGATACAGGTGCTTCCAAGCCATCATGAATAAACACCGGCTTCTGGTCTTGTTGCAAAACTTTAGTAGCTACTAACTAAATTTGACATAACTAGTTTGCTCAACAAATGAATCAGAATATATACTAAATTGTACTCAGTAGTAAGAGATACAGGTGCTTCCAAGCCATCATGAATAAACACTTCTGGTCTTGTTGCAAAACTTTAGTAGCTACTAACCAGATTTGACATAACTGGTTTGCTCAACCTACATTCAGCTGCTTCATACGGTGGATTAGTACTCGTCAAATTTTCAATGTTGGCTGGCCGGTTTGGAGGTGAAAAGTAACGCCGCATTTTATCAGAACTTGTGTTTTCCTTTTTGACAAGTTAAAAAGTTCAAAGCTACTCGAAGAAAATAAACTGCCAATGTGAGGGTTGCTTCTGATTTACTTCTGTAAGTTTTCTATATGTAACTCCGTGTATCGTGAATGGATCGATCACTCACCCTAACAAGATGGGGAACGATGTCTCAGCATAGCTAACTTGCCTAGCTAGCTGCATGCATGAAGCTAGGTAGCTAACAATAAGTAATTCATGATGCACCTTTGTGCAGCAGTGATCACTTAGTTAAGGAGAGTTCATTGCCCTGTTAATACTCCTAGTAACTTTAGCTTGTCGGATTAGCGGCGATTAGGGTTTGTTAAAGCATGTTTAGGTATACACTTAACAAAGCTTTCCATGTGCATGTCACTTATCAGCTCACTTAGCATGGAAGCTTCACCCCCTTTCTTCTCTCCCCATGCTTTCCCCCCTTTTCTACTGCTAGCAATGCAGAGTAGAGGTAACATGCGTGTTAGCTGGTCATGCAGAGGGACGGTCCCTATCTAATGTTGGAGTAGTATTTTATAACCTTCATTTGGCTTGTTAATTGTTTTTCCCCAAAAGTGGCCAGTCTTCTGTTGGTATAGAATAGGATTCTCCCCATGATAGAAGAGCAGCAGATGATTGTTTATAGACAGTTGATGACTTTCATGTAATGCAATGGAGAGAAACGCCTCATATGGTACTATATACTAGTAAAATCTAGCAGTCCTGTTGGAGTAGTGCTTGTGTGCATGTCTCAAGGAAAACAATGGGCAAGTATTCCTTATTAAACAGTAGACGAACCTTAATCCACTTCAAAAAAGTACTCTATAGGTGCTAGATGTACAGCAGCCAACGACTGACGGAACATGATTAATCTTGGAAAACAAGAAATCAATACTCCTATTTTAGTACAAAAGCTACCCAATCATCAATTCAACAGTTTATAGTCCACAGTACTGAAAATGACTCCGGCAAATATTTCACCATTTTTTTTAACGAGGAATGATATCTGACCATTACGTGAAGGATAACAGCACTAAGCCTAACTACTACTACTAGTGGTTAATTTACTTGTAGCAATATAGCTTATAGCTTTACCCATTCTACATTTCTACGACCAGATCAAATGCTGCCTTGCAGTGGCTATGAACTCATATATTCAGTAATCCACAAACATGCAGTTGCAGGCATCTATTGCATACCGGGAAGGAGATGTCCCCATCAACGGACAAAAAGCTTCAGCTAGAGGTCAAAATTGATAGATTCTCTTACACTCCCTTTTAAGGAAGCCGGTTTGGTTGGTTGGCTCGCTCTGGCGTGCGAACGTGTTCTCTCGTCAATGAAATCTGCTGGTAGATGATCACTTTAGGATGCATGACACGAGGAGGGGGAAACCCCATGCTTTTTCAGCTTGGCCCGTTCGGAAAAAAAGTTCGTCTTGTCCAATACCTGTTTTCTTTCTTCGGTGTGTGGAATGTGCAATGCATGCATCTCTCTCTTTTCTTCTCTCCTATATATGTCTGGTGTTTTCCTTTTGTTTCTTTTCTGCAGTGCACATAAGACCGACGTTGTTGCTTTGCTGAAGTGTAAAGAACTCTAACTCTGCAAGTAAAGAAACGAGTAAATAGTTATGATTTATGACTTAGTCACCTGCTCAGTCTTGAACGTGAAAAACACAGCAAGCATGATTCAAAACACGACGAGATGATAACAGAGCAGATTGTGTGCCTTACTGAGTTCTGCAGAATTGGCAAAATCCACATATAAAAGAAGAATTCACCATACTTGTTTGCCACGCCCGAGACCTCAGCCATCGCCTTCATCGCGGTTGCATTGCTGTCAGCTCATCTCGTCCACCAAAGCAGCACCAACGTGAACCGCATCGCTCGGCGCCAAGTTAATATCGCTGCAACGATCAGTCACTGGTCCATGAAACAAATTCAATCTGTCAGCATCGTATGCACGCTCACGCTCACGCTCCCGCTCACGCTCCTGTCCTCCACGCTCGACATACGTCATGGGCACGTAACCTGCAGCACCAATTCTTTTCCCAAAAAAGCAACCTTTGCTCCATTCCATTCTCTTCCAAGCAAAGGAGAAAGGGATTTACAT
This sequence comes from Ampelocalamus luodianensis, assembly GCA_036346255.1. NCBI lineage: Eukaryota > Viridiplantae > Streptophyta > Magnoliopsida > Poales > Poaceae > Ampelocalamus > Ampelocalamus luodianensis. The sequence goes on from CM070626.1 coordinate 3,239,922, forward strand.
CCAGGCTGATCGGGCGTGCTAGTGGTAGGAGGAATAATGGAATATCAACGACGCAGCAGATAAGACACTACTCCGGTCTGCAAGGGAACGCGAGGGCGGGGGACTCGAGAGAGAGAGTATAATATGCTCAATCATTGGGTACTCAACCCCATCCACGTACCCCGGCCCAACGACTCTCCGACACGCTGCCGGGCCGGCGCGCGACACGCGAGCGTCGCGTGCGGCGTCGCGCGGGCCCCGCGCACGAGGGCGCACCCGCGCGGTGGCCGTGGTGGGCTTCGAGTTGGCGGGCGCCGGGCCGGCTTTGGTGGGCGGTGCGTAACCCCGCCGTTTTTTCGGCTTTGCCACGGTCGGTCAGTGGTCACGTCCCCGCGCGGCGCACGCCTCCTCGCCCGGGCCGAGCGCGCACGGGGCGCAGCGGCACGCCGCACGCGCGGCCGATCAGGCCGAGGCCGCGGTTCGCCAGGAAACCAACGTCGGCGCGCGGCACGCGCGCTGCCACGACGGAGCCCACCTCGGCACGGCACGGCACGCGCGTTGCCCCGCTACGCCCCCACTGCCCGCCACCAGCGCGAGCCTCGCGACACTTCATGGGCCGAACTCTTTAACGCTGGCTGGGCCAAGGCCGGACAAGTTAGGAGCCCACCGCAGTAGGAGCAGCGTAAGGGGTGAGCAGAGCAGCTGCTGATGGGGCGGGGTACGTATGATTAGTACCATATCGGGGAGCTGTGATGGACGGGATGCTGGGAAGAGCGATAAGATGGAGGGTAGCGGGTCTGTCGAAGAGCACGCAGCTGCGTGGTGAGCACAAAGCGAACTATTCTTTCGCCTTTTACTAAAGAATACCGTGTGCACGCCACAAATAGCAGCATACGCTAATTTTTTGAGGGTGTCCTCCTTATTAAGGAAGGACCCCAACAAATTAATTAAAATATCATAAAATTTAGTGCTGTTGTTTGGAGAGTCCGGTGGGAAAGAATAGAAACAAATTCGGTTCAAAATTGAATTGGTTCAGGTGTGGGAAAAAAAGGTTCGGTTCAAAATTGAACTGGTTATAATATTGAAACTAAGAAACTACAAGATTTACAGTACAACAATGTGGATCATAGCAATTCAGACGATTGGTTGAAACGGACTGCAGGGAACGGTACGTAAAACACGATAGTGTGGTCTTGTGGGCAATTGAGATGCAGGCATTAGGGGGAAAAAAGGTTCGGTTCAAAAATTGAATTGGTTCAGGGGTGGGGAAAAAGGTTCGGTTCAAAATTGAATTGGTTAAATATTGAAATGAGAATGAAATTAAATTTCGTTCTGTTCTGTCGGCCATTAGCTCGATTCTAAAAATACTTCTGAACTATAAATAAAATAATATTAAATAACTATAAATAAAATAATATTAAATCACGCCGTGTCAATTTCTAATGAGTACCGATCCACCCCTGACAAGCATACAAGCCAATTAACAAGTCTGGTACAAAATAAAAGAGTTCGGTGACACCAGTCTTTTGATAACTCGTGATACTGCCTTTCACCCACAAAATAATTTGCATCAAACAAGACTAAGCACTAAGCATTACACCATTTTCACACTGGAAAAGATAATATGGATCTCATTTGCTTGAACAGCAGAAGCTTCATAGCTCGAACTAAAAGACAAAACCCCTCGGGCAGGTTGCTAGGGTGGCTTTGCACGCGTGACAGCGGTTTTGCTAACGTGACATATATTTCGCACGTGGACGTCCACGTCACCCTCTCTCTTCTTCTCTCTCCCAGTCAGCCTTCTTCTCCCACGGCACAAGCCAGCGTTGCCCTGCATAGCTCACGCCAGGCCATGCGCCGTGCGCCTACACGCCAGCTCGGCTTGCCTGCCCCTGGTTTCGGCCGAGCGCCGGCAGTTTTCATACGCCCATACTGTGCCCATGCTCGGCCCTGCCTGGTCGCCACATCCATGCACCGTGGTCAGCCCGCCTCAACGTCTCCGAAGCAAAGCCACCGATTCACTCGTTTCCTCTGTCCCCTTCTCTATATAAGCTGAGCCCAGAGAGCCTCACCTCCTCTTCATCTCCTTGCCATTCTCTCTTCATTTCCCTTCTTTCCGAGCTCCAATCAAGCCAAGCTCCGAATGCCATTTCGGCCTGGCCGCTGAAGGATCTAGACCCGCCATTATGTGTTAATGAAGTATTTTGGTGATTAATGACAAATACACTTCTGAGACTAACACTCTTATTGTTATATCATGTTTAGTCTCAGCTTGGATATAAAATCAAAATTCCAAACAAGTATGTATTCATTAATGACAAATCTATTTGTGAGACTAACAATTCTATTGATTATCTATTGCTTAGTCTTGTTTGGATATAAAGATGAAAATACAAGAGGTATGCATTCTATTTCTTCCTATTATATCTTGTTGCATTCCTCGGATCCAAAATATAGGTTAAACTCCACCAAAAAGGTTAACTTGGATATGTGCATATATTTTCATTACACATTTGTATATGCACACATTTAGGGGGAGTGCATTCTATATTTTGTGGTTTCATTAGTATTGATCAATATTCTCCTTCCACATATATTAAGGATCTTTACTTTGAAATATATCTTTGAATATATTTAACTTGTGTAGTTAATATATTCATATGAGTATATACAACTTGTGTAGTTCGTATACACTCATATTTAGTATATACAACTTGTAGTTCATATATTCTCTTGGTATATATAAGTTGTGTAGTTCATATATACTCATGTTACTTTATATTCAATTATTTGCAATTGTGTTGTGGGACTAATGTGTGCGCTAAGATGTTTTCAATGCTTAGTTCGAGTTTAAATGATGACATGAAAAGGAAATGCAAAGGTGATAAAAGATTGACATGGCTCAAGACAAAGGAGTCATGTATTGCATTTCGAAAAGCTTTTGGAAGAATTCAGTGGGAATCGGTATGACCGTATTTGGTAAGCGGTACTACCGATGTGCGGTAGTACCGGAGTTCATGTGGCGGAACTACCGCGTAGCGGTATGACCGCAAATGTGTTGGTGGAACTACTGCAACCCGGTTGTTCCGTTTGTTATTTGGCGGTATGTAAATTCAAGAGAAGGTGTTTTTCTGTATTTCTCGAGCCTCTGGAAATCGGAAGTACCGCATCGAGAAAGCGGTACTCTGGAGAGCGGTATCTTGGATGCTAGTTGGCGGTAATACCGCTTTGTCAAGAATGGCTTGTTTAGAAGCATTTATGCAGGTATATCTTGTTAATCAATGTTAATGACATTGTGGGACTAATATTTTCCATGAGTTGGATGAATAGGTTATGTTCCAGGGTGATGAAGACTTTGGATGACATCATGAGTTGATTGTCATCAAGTCAAGGTTCAAGAAGATGATGCATCATGTGTTGATGCATATCAAGATCTCAAAGAAGAGATGATCATGAGTTGATCATCAAGTCAAGAGAAGACTCATCATGTGTTGAGTGAAGATGCATCATGGGTTGATGCATGTTAAGATGATGACCCGGACTTGAAGTGAAGATGTGCGTCATCAAGCTTCAAGAAGATGGTCAAGGCAAAGGTATGACTAGCTAGGGCTAAGGATGTGTTCCTAGTCTTTTACCAGTCTTGGTGTTTGGTTGGAAGACCGGATTGCTAGTATAGGTTGTCGTACTATTAAGAGGTGTCTTGTCTAGTAGCTTGAGTCTCATCATGTGTTGATAGCTCAATCTTGCTTGCTCTAGCTCATCGTGGCATGATACTATTATTTGCGAATGTGTTTTGTAAATAGCCGAAGCTCATGTATTTAATCCTTGTAACATGTGACTATACTTTGCAAATGTGTTTTGCAAATGATTGAAGTCCATGTACCTACTCTTTGAAGCATGATCTAAGTTTGCAAATATGTTTTGCAAATGGTTAAGATTCATGTGTATTCCCTTGACATGGTCTAAGATTGCTTGTTGCTATTTCTTTGGACTTAGACCATGGTAGTGGCTCTTTTGAGTTGTGCTTTTTGATTTGATCAAATGTGTTTGAGATCAATCAAATAGGTGGGTTGTGTAGCCCTCTGAATAAGCTTTCAATAGAGTCCAAGATCACTCAATTCCGACATCAGAGTCAAAAGTTATGACCTTTTTACCGAGTGTCGTGTGTGCTGGAAATTGGGCTGCGGTAGTACCGCCTGTATAACTGCGGTAGTACCGCACCAATGCTGTAACGGTTAGTTTTTTGCTGTTTCGTCTCCCAACGGTTAGTTTTTGGTGTGGGGGCTATAAATACCCCCTTGGCCGGTTGAGAGACAACCATTGACATCCTATTTCACCCACTTGAGCTAGTGTGAGCTTCCCCCATTCAATTGTGCATGTGTTGCACCTTGTGAGCAAAAGGGAGAGGTGCTAGTTGCATGTGTTGCAACTAGAATTGGATTGAGCATCCAATTGTGCATGTGTTGCACTCGGTGAGAGTCAAGCAAAGGGCTTGGCTTATTACTCTTGGTGTTTGCCGACACCTAGACGGCGTGGAGCGTCGTGGTCCGGTGATCTTCTCAAGTGAAGCTTGTGAGAAGGCCGGTGTTTGTGAGTGGCTTGGTGCTCGCCATCTCCGGAGTGGAGTAAGAGCAACCCTAGTGGAGCGAGGTGTTGATACCTCGGAGGAAGGCTTAATTCGTGGAGCCGGCCCTATTGGTTTGGGTTTCCCTCAACGTGGATTAGGGGAGACCGGTAAGTCTCCGAACACCACGGTAAAACATCACCGTGTCATTGTGGTTTGCATTCTATTACTTTACATTGTGCAATTTATATTTCTTGTATTAAATTGCTTATTCATTGTGTTTGAATGCTTGTCATGCTTTGTGCTATTTACATTGCTTAAATTGAATTGCTTACAAGTCCATACTTGATTGATTATTATCAATAGACTTGTATTGTTGGTGCACTTAGTTGAGCCTAGTGGATTTAGGCCTTATTTGTGCAAAACCGTATTTGTATTAGCTTCCGCATTAGAAATAGGTTTTAGCGCATAGAAGTTTTTAAAACGTCTATTCACCCCCCTCTAGTCGGCCTCCTCGATCTTACAGCCGCGCCGCCTCCAAGCTCTCCAGCTGCTCTGGCGAACTCTGGCCATTCCCGACCGCGTCACGGCGCGTCCTACACCACGAGGAGCAAAAACCTTCACTCAGTTTAAGGATTCCGCCACCGGAGCATCACGACATCGCGTTCTTCCTCGGCTCTGGCCAAATCCGCCATCACCATTGCGGCGCCTCCTCCAGCGAGCCCCCGCTCGATTCTTCTTTCCGTGAGCATCCCCTAGACTCCCTTTACCTCCCCCTAGCACTCACTTGTGCTCTCTTCCTGCGCAGCGTCGCCTCCACATTGAACCGACCACGCCGCATCGAGTCACCATCGCCGGCACACCTCGGAGCTTCCCCGTCCTCAGCGACCATTCCGATGAGTTCCATGTGACTCACTCAAGCTCATGCTTCTCCTAACTAGTCCTCCAAAACACCCGAGCATCGCCTCACCGTGTCACTTCCACGGCCGGCCACCGCCTGCTGTCACCGCGCCGTCACCGTCCAACTCCGGCCACGCCACCACCACTCCTAGGACCACCTTACCTCCCTGGTTCCATTTTGCCATCCACGGCCACTGCCATCACCTCCACCGCCGCTCCAAACCGGCCTGAGCCTCCCCTGTTCTAGCCTTAGCTCTCCCTGTGAATCTCTCTCTCTCTCTCTCTCTCTCTCTCTCTCTCACTAAGCCATGGGGCCCACCTGTTAATGGAGGGAGAGAGAGAAGAAGGGCTGACTGGGAGAGAGAGAAGAAGAGAGAGGGTGACATGGACGTCCACGTGGCAAAATTTGTGCCACATCAACAAAACCACTGCCATGCGTGCAAAACTACCCTAGCAAATCTGCCCAAGGGGTTTTTTGGCCGGTTTTTGTAAATTCAGAGGGTTAAATAACCGGTTTTGTAGTTCATAGGGTAAACCAGACTTTTCTGATAGTTCAAGGGTGTAAACCGGACTTATTCCAATAAAATAATATTAAATCAAACCGTGTCAATTTCTAATGAGTACCGATCCACCCCTGACAAGCATACAGCCAATCAACAAGTCTGGTACAAAATAAAAGAGTTCGGTGACACCAGTCTTTTGATAACTCGTGATACTGCCTTTCACCCACAAAATAATTTGCATCAAACAAGACTAAGCACTAAGCATTACACCATTTTCACAATGGAAAAGATAAATATGGATCTCATTTGCTTGAACAGCAGAAGCTTCATAGCTCGAACTAAAAAGACAAATTATAACAATTGCTATGACATCTAAACAATTTCAGCAATCATGACGAGCTGATGGTAAGATTTTCCATTTCGTTTACTACATCATCAGCTATCTTCGCCTCCAGAGCTCCCAGGGACTTCTCAAACCCTTCAAAGGCTACAAAGGCGCACTCGGGTGAGCCACTGAGGTCCCCTATTTCCTCGCGCATCAAATTGATGCCATTGTATAATTGCTTTATGGTGCACTTCATTTCAGTTGTGTCTTGTGGTGGGTATACGGAAGCCCCAAGATCGTTAACCTGGTCGGCAATTTCCCTGCAATAGCTCAGCAATTTTTCCATTGGCTCAACATTATCCTCATTAGCCCTACTTTGGTTACCAGAGCTCTTAAGCAAACCAGTAATGAAACGAATTGCTTCTTTCACCACAACCAAAGAATCTGATGCCACAGAGATAATCAACTTGGCAATAGCAACCTCCTCCTCAGTGAAGTCATCATCCATCTCAAGATCGGATGACAATTCATCTCTATCAGAACAACTCATGTCACCAGCTCCATTAGACGATTTTTCAGCCATGTTATCACCAGAAACACCAATTGGCAATTCTTTCATCTCCCGGAGAACATCCTTCAAATAGATGCCTATCTGGGTCATAGCTCGCCCTATGGCGGTGCAGTTGGTCATAGGCACCTTCTTGAGAGCAAGGCATGCTTCCTGTACAGTTCCTGTCACCGGAGGTATAGTTGTTTTCGGTCAGGGCTGTGAGATTCTACATTTCATAAGAACGAAAAGTATTAGTTATGATTCTAACAATTTTAAATCTGAAAAAAATATAGTTTTTAAGCATTATGTAAATCTTCTGTAGGATAAAACAGAAACAAAACTACACTGCAAGGTTCAAAACTACTTTCATGCTGCATTTCTATTTCACAGGTCATTTACTACAATACAACTTACCCACTCATGCACAAGAATCACAATAACAATGGCATCCAACAACTCAAAATACACAAGTTACTCCTTTTCACCTTAGCAGTATGGAAATTAGATCAGCAAGTTTAGTCATGTGAGTTGTTCATCATCCACATTGCTTCACCTAAAATTCTGAATTACTACTTGCCATCTAATAATCAGAAAGCCAAAAGGGGGTGTCAGAAGGCATTGCTCTAGACAAATGGCTGCATCTTGAGATAAGCTTATGCGGGATGTTGGATGTTACGTACCGTAAGCAGAAACAGCTTGCTTGAACAACGAGAAGCTGGAATCTACCACGCTCTTTGCAGAACTACAGATAGACTTGTGAAGAGTAGGCCCGGCTCCAACCGTGCTTCCATGGCAAACCAAAAGGAAACCCTGTAGGATGTTGAAATACGCAGCAATGTTCTCCTTCGGCGTTTCTACATCAGGCAAGTCCCCGCTCCAGATCATTCCAGCTACAGCCAAAACAGGCATAATAATAAGTCATCAAAGCCAAAGATAAATCATCGCCAAAACAACATCACAACCATATAGACTGCATGTATTACCCTGAGCACTAGCTAAAAACAAACTGCAAATAACGTAACTCTGTTTCATACAGCAGCTAAAGCATATAAACTGCTGCTACGTTAACTCCCAAGTCTCCAAATAGACTTCTTAAGCAAGCAATAATTCAGAAAAAAAAAATCTAATTTTCCTAACTTGTAAGCCTACCAGGTAATTATTCCATCAATGTCAAGCAACCGAAACGAAACTATGTTCACCCACAGTCCACAGAAATTCTAACAATTTTAACTACATATGCATGGTTCGACTGCTTAAGCGCAAGAAACTTAGCCCAAGAAGTCGTTCAATTCTAGACTTACCGACAGTGGCCTGCCTGGAGACCTGGTCGCCGAGCTTAACGACCTCCGACCACTCCGTCCGCTCCAAGCCCCCAGGAGCCGCCTCCGCCATCATCTGAGGGGGGGAAAAACAAGATCAAACAAGCATGTAGCTGATGTGATGATGTTTTCGCGTGGGATGAGAGCCATGCTGCGATCGGGATTAATTGGTCTACCTGGAAGGTTTCGTTGATGGTCTGGATATGCGACTGCAGGAAGCGGGACAGCTCGCCGCCGCCCGCTGATTTCTTCGCTCCTCTTCCTTTCTTCGACATGGCGGCGGCCGTGGCGTCGCGTTGCCTCCGGAAGCGGGGTTGGGAGGACGGAGAGAACGGCGGAAGCGGCGACGGGGAGGAGGATAGGGAGAGGAGGCGGTGGTCGAAGACGCAGGGTTTATTTGGTTAGGGATTGGGCCTGATGTTGAGTCTGTCTAAGCCGTACGATTGGCATCATGATTCGTGCCAACACAGGCCGAGCTGTTTTTCTCACAATTGGAGACGAATTGGTTCCCTGTCCAAAATACGTACGTTCTAACCAAATTAGTGGTCAAAAAGACTGACGTTTTGGAATACGTACAATTAAATTTTGTAAATCTTAATTATCGATATCTTTATAAATATTTAGATTAGATACATGAAAATGATATGCATAGTTTCATCTCGAAAGATGCTATCATAATATTATAATTTTATTGGGTTTATAAATATATTTATAATATAAATTAGTGGTCAAAGTTGTGTCTTGGGAATCGTATCTGACGAGGATCTAAATAATCCTCATTTATTAATCAGGAAATATGACTTCACAAAGCATACCCCTTGAATATTATCAGGGAAGGACGAGTTAGGAAGTCGTAGGTTATCCTACGACTACCCCATGGTCGTAAGCTCTTCTACGACTATGGTATAATCGTTGCAACTACCCCCTAGTCGTAAGTTCTCCTACGACTATGGTATAATCGTTACGATTACGTGCAGTCGTAAGTCTTTCTCGGCTAGCTCATTTCAGATCCATCACGATTCTTTGGACCCACTTTGTCGGAAGATTCAATAAATAGTGAGGATCCAAGCGGTCAAAATACACATAAGCTGTCTTTGATAAATCCCGCTATCTCGGTGAAACCGTTTGACGGTATGGGAGGTTACTACTCGGCAATTACTCTCATTATTACGCAATAATGAGCGACTAATTAACTGGAGCAGCGGCGTCCACCTTGTTTAGTATAAATAGGTGTCTCTTAGAGATAGTGAGGAGAGGGCTTCCTTTTGGAGGAGAGAGCTTTTCCTAGAAGGCAGTTAGGAAAACCTCCAATCGATTGTAATCCAAAGAAGCGGATACAAGATACACGGAGTAGGGTTATTATTCTCACAGAAGGCCGAACACTGTATAAAAATCCCGTGTCTCATTCGTCTGCGTGATCAATTGTGGAGACCCCCCGAATCAAACAATCTTTACGTAAGATCGGTTCTAAAACACCGACAGTATCCATGTCCAAAACGCCACTCTTTTGTGATCGGAGGGAGTATATAAAAGGGAAAGGTATACTTAATCCCCCTCAAGTATGGTGGTTCGTCTACTTAACAACCCCCCCCGCGAAGTATAAAACCCGATATTGTTGCACTTGAAACGTGCAAAAACTGTTTAAATACCCCCGAGGCTGGTTTGCCACCGTGGCGAATGACATGAGGTGATGCAACGATGACTCAACAGATGAGCTTTAAAAAATAATTACAAATGGTCCCACATGTCATTAAGTGAGCATCCTTCTCCCTCATCAATCTTTCCACTCTCCCCAACTGCATGTTGCCTCTGTTGTAGCATCCCACATGCACACCTCTATGCCCGCGCTTGTCTCGCCTTACGCAGCGCCCTGCCTGCATGCCAATCTGCCTCTGTTGCTCGCTCAATGCAGTGTCCCGCCTGCATGTCGTACTGCCTCTGTTGCTCGCTCATCTCGGTGAACACTATCGTCGCTTTCCTCCCATCCCTGCCTAGAAAGAGGGCACAAAACTGAGCCTCTTGACTCCCCTTTATTAGGTGATCGCTCCTCTTCTGCATAAGACCCCTCGAGGAGAGTTCCTCTCCACCAAGCCGCAATTACCGTATCTATGTCCAAAACGTCATTCTTTTGTGATCAGAGGGAGTACATAAAAGAAAAAAGTCTACTTAACCCCTTCAAGTATGGTGGTTTGTGTCGACGATCGAGTCGCCAATCTTACGAAATAAATAGAGAAAAATAGCAAAGAGTTCTTCGGAGAGAATGGGGTTGCTCTTTATTGTAATGAACTAGATCTTTACAGGGGGTGCCTTGAGTTAGGTGATAGACTAGCCCTAATTATGCTAAGTGTATTGCTATAATAATGCTTCAGATGTCTTCGTATCACTGAGTCTTGTATCCTTCGATGTTCTGTTGATTCTGGATGTGATCGGGTCTCCCTTCCTGCCGTTTGTATTCTCCTTTAAATAACCGACGAAGTGGTGGTAGTTAATCCTTGAAGAGACACTCTATGAAAGTGTCGCGTCTGGTCGGAGAAACAGTGGCAATTGATAAAAGACCAACTGACCAACAGTTGATGTCAGTAAGAGATAATAACCATATAGTGGTTATTGTCAGTGATTTAGGGTTGTAAACGTCGTGCGGTTTAGAGCAAATAAGACACATGTTCCATTCATCACACAGAAGAAATATACTTAGAACGGGTCCAAGTACCAGTTCATTACTCCTACGAGTAGTTATCGGCGGGTATAAGGTACTGGACCTCGTCTGACCAGGGTACCCATAATGTAACCTCTGGAATCCTCACGACCATAGGGGTCGTTAGTCTTAGAGGTTACGATCACGGAGGTCGTGCGGTCTTTTAATTAAATAAAGTAATATTAATAGATTAATCCTTGTCAGTTTGTCTACTTAACCCTCGAAGTATAAAACCCGATATTGTTGCCCTTGAACTACGCAAAACTGTCTAAATACCCTTGAGGCCAGTTTGCCACCGTGGCGAATGATGCGACTAACGATGCAACGATGACTCAACAGATAAATTTTTAAAAATAATTACAAATGGTCCCATATGTCATTAAGTGAGCCTCCTTCTCCCTCATCTATCTTTCCTCTCTCTCCAACTGCGTGTCGCCTTTGTTGTAGCATCCCACACGCACACCTCTATGCCCACGCCCGCGCTTGTCTCGCCTTGCGCAGCGCCCTGCCGCATGCCACTCTGCCTTTGTTGCTCGCTGTCGGACCCGGATTTTCTAATCCGAATCCTCTGTGAAAACACTGTGCTATTCCCTGGATCAGTAGATAGCACTCACAGGCATTCTTGAATCATTCATACATGGCGTTAACTAAAGTACCAAATTTATTACAACCAACGAGTGACATAGACCACGTCGGGTCGAGTTTTATAACAGGGGCCGATCAGGCCAAATTGATTACAATACAGAACACCGAATACGATAGCGGAAGCAAAAGGGTAGAGCTCATATCTTCATAGGCAAGCGGCGGGGCGACACTGTATGATCGATATTATCAAGGATCCGGGTAATATCGGTTATGCATAGCACCAACGAGTCAACAAGCTGCGTCGAGGTCTAGACTACAGATCCTAGACTACTCTTCATCGTTCCCTTGCCCATCGACTTCTGGATCCTCGTAGTACGCATAGCCTCCTTCATCAGCGTCATCTGAAGGGTTTGGGGGAGAGCGAGAATGAGCACAACTTCCGTGCTCGCGAGCCAATACACAATGCAATAATATACATGCAAGGCTTGCAAGGATGGCTCGGTTCTTTTATTTACGAAAGCAATACTTTTAAATATCATAAGTACAAATTCCTAGCACTTAGCATTTTTAACAAATTTCATTTTAGTTAAAGAGAGTAATTGTGCAATATTTGACATCAGCAGAGATTCCCTCCATCGGGAACTCTACCTGATGTTTAATTTGATTGGAGCTATCTCCAATTATTAACATGGTCACAAAGCTTCGGGAAAATCCAATCTCGGGGCTAGGAGAGCAGCCAAAATTTCATACCACCCACAAGGTTTTGAAATAGAACTAACTCAAGTTAAGTTCCCATGTCGCCTTTGACCGTAGGCACATTTGTTTAAGCAGTTTATAACTCTGCGAGATTGTACACTTTACCCACAAGAGACAATTAACTTCGTTGCCCTACGATTAGTGAGTCGTGTAGTCGAGAGGTTGTCACAATAACTTTTCAACTACCTCGTCCTTTCCATCATCTCACCCATATGGGGTTACGCCCATATATTCGCGAGGATGTTGTCTGCATGGCGCTGGATGTACCATACGGCGTTGGCAACTTCACCTCGTATAGATGTCCCGTCAAATTTGGATGTCTGCAAGCTTGCGTGCCATTTATCCACGGTGAGATGACTTTGAGATTCGATAAATTTACTAAGCCAAGTCGCGGTTTGTCATGAGACTTGTGGTTATGCTGTATTACGGGAGGTCGTGACAAGATTAAGTCCTTAGGAGTTATCAGGCGGTTCATTCCACATTCCATCCACAAAATGACATTCCTTGGGCTACATTAGCACCCATTGTCATACCATCCACCTCTCCATCCACCCGGATATGGTAATAGCAATTTTAGGGTTTTGAGAAGCAACACACAACAATTCAACCATCTCGACCATTTACGTAATGATTGCCCAAATCATTTATGTTTGAAAGGATGATGATTGAGACAGTTTTAATGTCCCGGTACTTAAGCAAGGCTAGCATGTCGCTTAAGTACAACCTATAGCTAGTATTACCATATAGTTCCTAGGGTGACAATGGTTAAGGGATTCAAGTTGTCAAGGATGGCATAATAATTAGTTAATGATCAAATGGGTATTAACTACCTTAAGTTTTAACATATGTTTGATTAAGGAATTAAGGCATGCAATTTGCTATTTTAAAAGAATATAATTTGCATAAAATGTAGGCTCAATATGATCAAAGTATTGACTCGCCTTGGTTGTAGGGAGAAGTCGGGTAGTCTTGTCCTTGATCGGCGTGGAGGTCTCGGCGTCTCGAAATCTGTGAGTAATGCAGGCAAAATAAGCGACAAGCAACGAGAGCAATTAAATACACAAGAATACACAAATGAACTCCAAATTGAACAAGACCTATGCCATTAGCAAGATCTTGAATTTACAAAAAAAAAAATTAGAAATTTATTTTACAATTTTTGGAGTTGAAATGGGGGAGTTATTAATTTTTGGAGTCTCACTTTTGAATTAAAATAGAAAAAGAAATCAAAAATCGAATAAAGCAGAAAAAGCGCCGCAACCAAATTCGGTCCGGCCCATGGCCTCGGGCAGCAGCAGCAGCTGTGTATGTAGTGCCTTATGTTCCCGGTGGCGACCTAAAAGTGAGGGAAAAACGAGAGGCGGCTCGGGGCGCGAGGAAAGAGAGGCGGCGGCGGTGCGGGGAGGAAGGGAAGATGGAGAGTGCGGCCAAGGCGGCGGCAGCGGAGAGAGAGGAAGGCTCGGCCATGGTGGCGAAGCTCACTGCGGCGAGAGGCAGAAGCGGCGGCAGCAGGATCGGCCGGAGAAGCGAGAGAGTAAGGGCCGGCCTCTTCTTCTTCCTCTCTTCTTCGCTTGAGGGCGGAGGAGAAATGGGGGCGAGGGAGGCGGCGGGCCTTTATAGCCGCGAGAGGCGGGAGAAGGGGTCGGTGGCGGCGCGGCTCGAGCGCAGCGTGCGCCGCGGAGAAATGATGGCGGCGAGGCGTGCGGGGCGTAGCGAGGAAGCGAGTGGAGTGCGGGGTGGCGTGCGCGCGGCAGCGATCGGCGCCGCGGCGGGAGGTTCGGCGAGGGTTGGGCGGCGGGGAGGTTGCGGGAGGAAGAGGAGGGGTCGGCGGTTGACCGGAGAAGAGGGGAAAGAGGCGCTACAAATCCTACCACCTTAGCGGAATCGACCCAGAGATTCGAGCTACTCAGGAAACGAGGGGCGGAAATCCGGCAAGTTGATCTTCTCGCTCCCGGTGGCTTCTTTGGTGAATGATGGCTCCACTGGACCTTGTAAAGGCGGATGACTTGGCGTCTGTTTGCTTCGATGGCGTCGAGGATCTTGATCGGTGCTCTGGATAAGTCAAATCCTTATCAAGTCGCGATGGCCGGCGAGTCGCTCTTGGTACTCGAGACATTTCTTTAGTTGAGAGGCGTGAAACACGTTGTGAGCGTCAGACAAACTTTGGTAGCTCTGGCGATAGGAGACTTCTCCACGCTTAGCGGTGATCGGGAGCAGGCCTATGTATCTTGGTGCGAGCTTGCCTTTAACTTTGAATCTTGGGTTCCACAGTGCGATACCTGAGATACACGGCATCTCCAACCGAAGGTTAAGTCTCTTGGCGGTTGTCGGCATAACTCTTACTCTAGGTGAAATTGCTTGAAGGCGATCTCGATTAGTCGAACTTTCTCTTGACTTGCTTGAGTATCCGGTCCAAAGATATATCCTTCACTGATTCGACCAATGCGGAGGAGTTACGCATTTTCTTCCATAGAGTGCTTCAAATGGGGACATTTTCAAAATTGGTGATAACTATTATTGTATGCAAACTCGTCGGTAGACATTTTCGAGTCTACGGTAAACTCCAAAGCACAAGCTCGAAGCATGTCTTCTAGAATCGATTTGTTCTTTCGTCGACCATCGATCTGCGGATGGTAGGTTGTCTTTGAAGGTAAGGTGTGTTCCAAGGCGTCATGCAAACTAGCCCAATGCGAGGTAAATTGAGAACCTCGGCCAGGAGACTATTCTCTTGGGTACTCCATGTAAACACACGATCGAGCCATGTATAACTTCGGCTAACTTGTCTCCCTTGTAAGTTGTCTTCACGGGGATGAAGTGGGCGACTTTAGTCAATCATCAACTATAACCCATCTTGAGTCACATCGACTTGGTTCGAGGTAGGCCGGTAATAAAATCCATTCGATTTCTTCCCATTTCCACGAGGATCTGTAAGGGTTGTAGCAATCCAATTTGGTCTTTGATGTTCGACCTTGATTCGACATACATCACAACAAGCTACATACTCGGCGATATCTCTTTTCATTAGTGGCCACCAATACAAAATCTTCATGTCTTGATACATCTTGAGTGCTTTGCTGGAGTGCGAGTGTAAGCGAGCGTGAGCTTCCTTTAGAATCGAGATCTTTGAGTTCCTTACGGTGGGAACAAAGAGACATTTCCCATACCATAGGACTCCTTGCGATCTTCGATCATTTTGGGGCTTTTCCTTTTGTCATGAGGTGCTTGAATCTCGGACTCGGGATGTCCTTCTTGAGCGGCCTTGATCTGCTCTTCTAGAGTTGGATGGGCCTCTACAGTGGCTAGGGTGCCTTGCTCTATTAAACAAAGGTTGAGTGCCTCAAATTCCTTGTAGAGCTCAGGTTGATGCTCTTGAATCATGATATTACTGCAGTAGGATTTACGGCTTAAAGCATCAGCAACTACATTAGCCTTTCCAGGATGATAATGGACATCCAAGTTGTAATCCTTTATTAACTCTAACCATCTTCTTTGTCGGAGGTTGAGATCTGATTGAGTGAAAATGTACTTGAGACTCTTGTGGTCTGTGTAGATATCACAATGATTTCCAATCAAGTAATGTCGCCAAATTTTTAAGGCATGCACTCTGCTGCTAACTCCAAATCATGGGTTGGATAATTGTCTTCGTGAGGCGGAGTTATGCGGATGCATAGGCTACAACTTTTCCTCCTTGCATGATGCGCAACCAAGACCTTGGCGCGATGCATCACAATAGACTTGAAGTCTTGATGTATGTGCAGCGGGATCAATCTTTGGTGCAGTTAACTTCTTCAATTCTTGGAAACTCTTTTCACAAGCTTACGTCAATCATACTTCTTTTCCTTTTTAAGCGGATGGGTCATCGGTTTGGAAAGCTTAGAATCCTTCAATGAAGCGTCGTAGTATCCGGCCAAACGAGAAAACTACGCGCTTCAGTTCTGATGTGGGTTGTTTCCATTCCATTCAATTGCTACCTTGGATGGATCAGCTGCAATTCCTCCAGTGGATACAATGTGTCAGAAAGCTGATTTCATGAAGCCAAAATTCACATTTCTTGTACTTGGCATAAAGATGATTCTCTTTAAGCTTTTCTAAGACCAATTGCAAGTGTTCAACATGTTCTTCATCGGTCTTTGAATAGATCAAGATGTCGTCTATGAACACGACAACAAACTTGTCTAAGTATTCCATGAATCGTTGTTCATGAGTTCATGAAGTAGGTTGGCGCGTTGGTCAAACCAAGCGGCATGACGGTGAACTCATACGAGAGCCATCAGGGTGGTAAAAGCCGTCTTAGGAATATCCTCATTCCGATCTTAAGGTGATGGTATCGACCTCGAGTCTATCTTGGAGAAAGCGATGCTCTGTCAATTGATCGAGCGGGTCATCAATGCGAGTAAGGGATACTTGTTCTTGATGGTCACATCATTGAGTGCTCTGTAGCCCACACACAATCTGGCGGTGCCATCTTTCTTCTTCACAAAGAGAGCTGGCGAACCCGGGGAGAAGAACTAGGTCTAATGAAACATTTGTCTTGCAAGTCTTCAATTTGTGTCTTAAGTTCTTCAAGTTAAATCGTGACCATTACGTATGGTCTCTTAGCAATTGGGGTTGTCCACGGCTTCAAGTTAATGACAAACTCAACATCTGCATGCGGTGGTATGCAGGGTAATTCTTAGGAAGACTTGGGGTAAGCTTGAACTACGAGCGTTGTCTCTAGGGACAATTCTCCAAGGTGGTGGATTGCTCGATCCAAGGAGAGGCGATCCTGCGACCTTGATTGTGGTCTCTGGATTCTTAGTGAGTACCACTCTTACTGTTGGCACAATCTATTAATCCTTGATATTTGGCCAACCAATCCATCCCTAGGATGAAATCGAGTTTGGGATTCTAGCACGAGAAGGTTTGCTAGGAATCGGAACTTTCAAAGCAATCTCTACTTTGGGACTTCTGAGGTAGCATAAAGGGTCCCGGGTGAACTAAGTACCACGGGTTTCTTTAACTTATAGGTAGGCAACAAGCCTTTCAACAAACTTTCTTGAAACAAAATAGTGTGAAGCTCCATAATCAAACAAAACTTGTGCGGTGCTTGAATTAACAGAGAACATACCCATTAGCACTCACGAGGCATCTTGAGCTTCCTCGGTGTGGCGTGGTTCACACGGCCTTGGCTTTGTGTTGGTGTAGACCTTGATGTTTGCAAGTCAGTGACTCTTACTTGGGGTGGAGGTTCGTCCTTGAGCTGGAGCGGCCTTGGCGGTAGTGCTATGGCGTCGAGGGCACTGGTTAGCGAAGTGACCTTTTCTCCACAGTGAAGCAATGGAGGTTTCTTCTTTGGGTTATTTTTCTTGGTTGCCGTGAGCGGAGAGCCTGAAAACCACTTCCTTGGGGCGGGGTGGAAACTTGAGTTTTACGAGAGAAGCTGCGGACTATCGAAAGATGAGCGCCTGGAATGTTGACTTAGGAAAGCTACCTTGTGGCCTCTGAAATGCCATCTTCCTTTTGCGACTAATCTCCGCAGTCTTTTTCTCATTTTCATAGATGAGAGCTTTATTGACTAATTGCTGGAAGCTGGAATAATCGTGGAGGATGGGCTGTCCTCTCATATCTTCGCGCATTCCTTCCACGAAGCGATCAATCTTTTCCTCTTCATCGGCTACATCACTAGGGGCGTAGCGGGCAAGTTGGTTGAACTTGGTCAGATATTCATTGACGGATAGATGGCCTTGCTTTAAAGCTCTGAACTCGTTCTTCTTCATCCTCATGGTGCCAGCTGGTACAAAGTTGGCTCTGAAAGCGGCTTTGAATTCCTCGAGGAATCGGTGCCATGCGGGTTGATTTACCTTGTTGTACTTGACAACTTCTTCTATTGCGGCGAGAGGCGGGGATTTTGTGGGGCTCAATCGTAGATGCTCGACTTGACTATTCGCTTCTTCTTCCTCTATACTTTCACCACCTCGAGGCGGAGGTAATTTTCCCGGGCGTGGCGGCTGCCCCACTAATGGGTGGCAAAATCCACCTTATCCTCGTTTGAGCGAGAGAGCAAGCGAAGTTTCTTCTCGGTGTCCACGAGCCAATCTTGACTTCTAGAGGTTCATTGGTTGCGTGAAGGTGAAGTGCAGTCTGAGAAAGTCGCTAGCAGATTCTGTTGGTGGTCGGTCTGATTGATTAGTAACACTTGAAGAATCAGTCTCTTTGAAACATGACTTGAGTCATTGTTGGGTTGGTGGTGGTGGAGGAGGTAGCTCTTGTCCACGGCCACGACTACGACCTCGGCCTCTTCTGCGGCGAGGCGCATACGGGCTGAGGCGACTCTTCTTGGCGGCATCTGAAGAAACTCTGAAGCTTAGAACTAGAGTGAGGGTAAATGAGGTTCACTAGCCCTCTAGGCGCACCTGCAGAAAGAACAAAACCGACAAAGAGAACAAAACAATTACAATACAAAGCCTAGAGTGGTGCATTATATTAAGGGGTTAAGTGTTACATGACTCTCGAACAAAGCTTATAGGCTAAGCTAAGTCATGACACGAATACACCACAACGTCTACAAAGAGGAAAATAAAAGTGCTTGCAACCCAAAAGGCGCATAGCAAGCACTACTAGCTAGCTTAGTCTAATCTAACAACTACTCCAGGGACGGACCACGAGTGATACTGATTGCCGAGGCGGAAGCAAGCAGCTCCGGCGAAAATCGCGGCGGGAGCAATCGCTCTCAGGAGGCTGGGGAAGCTGGGCGAAGCGGTGAGGTGGCGCCACGGGTGGACTCGTCGAATCCGGCGGTGGGTGAGTGCGTCCACGGTGGACTCTCGGCGGCGGCCGGACGGCGGCGGCGCACCTTCTTGCGTCTTTGTGAGGCGGAGGCGGGGTCCTGCGGGTGGGAAGCGTTGGCTGCACCGGGAGGGCGGGGCGGCGGCGGCAGCAGCGTGCTGCGGAGGCTGGGCGAAGTCGCGGCGGCTCGGGCGTGCCAACTCGCAAGGCGGCATCCCTCTCTGCGCTGCGGCATCCCTCTCTCGCCGCAGTGGAGTGAGCTTCATCACTCTGGATCATGTTCTTTGCGGAGGGTGTCGGAGTGGGCATAGCTGCCGGTGAGTGTCGGGGTGTCGATCTCCTCCATGCATTTGTCGCGATGGTGGCGGTCATCGCCGCGTAAGCTGGACTGGGGCGTCAGCGGGGTCATCATCCACGGTGTCGGAAGCTGCGGGACACGCTCTCCTCGAGGAGAGTGCGGGTAGAAGCGAGCGGTGATCTTAGCGAAGATCCTCGTACTTCCAACACATGCGAGTGGAAGCGGCGCGTGCGGCGTCTGAATAGCGTCCATGGCTGCTCTGCCGAGGTGCCTCGGCCTTGAAGATATAGGCGTAAACTTCGCCAACCACGGCGGAGAGATACACCTCCATCGTCCGAGATTCGCGGGTCTCGATCCTCGTCATCCTTCCCGGAATATAGGTGGCGGGAAAGCGAAATCTTGCATCGGTGGCGGAGTATATCATGAACCCTTCCTCGTTCTCGCCGTGAACAAGGAGGTCCCACGGGTCATCGGACAACGGGGTAGCCATCTACAAATTTTGGAAACAAGAGGAGGTCAGCAACAGGGTAAAACTCAAGTGAAGTAAAGATAAGTGTAGAACTAAGAGTGATAAGTAGAAGCAATAAATACTCTATATTTTAGCAAAAGCTTTTCTTAATTTTTGAAAATAAGATCCAAATCCTTAAGGCAACGACCAATCTAACTAAGACTCTATAGTCGTATGCTCTGATACCAGCTCTGTCGGACCCGGATTTTCTAATCCGAATCCTCTGTGAAAACACTGTGCTATTCCCTGGATCAGTAGATAGCACTCACAGGCATTACTGAATCATTCATACATGGCATTAACTAAAGTACCAAATTTATTACAACCAATAGAGTGACATAGACCACGTCGGTCGAGTTTTACAACGAGGGCGGTCGGGCCAAATTGATTCAATCTGAACACGAATACGATAGCGGAAGCAAAGGGTGAAGCTCATCTCTTCACGAGGCAGCGGCGGGCGGCGACTGTGTCGGCGATATTATCAAGGATCGGGTAATATCGGTTATGCATAACACCAACGAGTCAACAAGCTGCGTCGAGGTCTGAACTACAGATCCTAGACTACTCTTCATCGTTCCTTGCCCATCGACTTACGGATCCTCGTAGTGCGCATAGTCTCCTTCATCGGCGTCATCGAAGGGTTTGGGAGGCGAGAATGAGCACAACTTCCGTGCTCGCGAGCCAATACACAATGCAATAATATACATGCAAGGCTTGCAAGGATGGCTCGGTTCTTTTATTTGCGAAAGCAATACTTTAAATATCATAAGTACAAATTCCTAGCACTTAGCATTTTTAACAAATTTCATTTTAGTTAAAGAGAGTAATTGTGCAATATTTGACATCGTGAGATTCCCTCCATCGGAACTCTACGATGTTTAATTTGATTGGAGCTACCTCAATTATTAACCATGTGAGTCGAAAACTCGGGAAAATCCAATCTCGGGGCTAGGAGAGCCGCCAAAATTTCATACCACCCACAAGGTTTTGAAATAGAACTAACTCAAGTTAAGTTCCCATGTCCGCCTTTGACCGTAAACACATTATTTAAACGAGTTTATAACTCTGCGAGATTGTACACTTTACCCACAAGAGACAATTAACTCGTTGCCCTACGATTAGTGATCGTGTAGTCGAGAGGTTGTCACAATAACTTTTCAACTACCTCGTCCTTTCCATCATCTCACCCATATGGGGTTACGCCCATATATTCGCGAGAGATGTTGTACCGCAGCGCCTGGATGTACCGCACGACGTTGGCAACTTCACCTCGTATCGATGTCCCCGTCAAATGGATGTACGCAAGCTTGCGCGTGCCATTTATCCACCGTGAGATGACTTTGATTCGATAAATTTACTAAGCCAAGTCGCGGTTTATCGCGAGACTTGTGGTTGTACTTGTTTTACACGGGAGGTCGTGACAAGATTATGTCCTTAGGAGTTATCTGGGCGGTTTATTCCACATTCCATCCACAAAATGACATTCCTTGGGCTACATTAGCACCCATTGTCATACCATCCACCTCTCCATCCACCGGATATGGTAATAGCAATTTTAGGGTTTTGAGAAGCAACACACAACAATTCAACCATCTCACCATTTACAGTAATGTTGCCCAAATCATTTATGTTTGAAAGGATAATGATTGACATAGTTTTAATGTCCGGTACTTAAGCAAGGCTAGCATGTCGCTTAAGTACAACCTATAACTAGTATTACTATATAGTTACTAGGGTGACAATGGTTAAGGGATTCAAGTTGTCAAGGATGGCATAACAATTAGTTAATGATTAAATGGGTATTAACTACCTTAAGTTTTAACATATGTTTGATTAAGGAATTAAGGCATGCAATTTGCTATTTTAAAAGAATATAATTTGCATAAAATGTAGGCTCAATATGATCAAAGTATTGACTCTCCTTGGTTGTAGGGGAGAGTCAGGGTAGTCTTGTCCTTGATCGACGTGGAGGTCTCGGCGTCTCCGAAATATCTGTGAGCGAAATGCAGGCAAAATAAGCGACAAACAACGAGCAATTAAATACACAAGAATACACAAATGAACTCCAAATTGAACAAGACCTATGTCATTAGCATGATCTTGAATTTACAAATTTTAGAAATTTATTTTACAATTTTGGAGTTGAAATGGGAGAGTTATTAATTTTGAGTCTCACTTTTGAATTAAATTAGAAAAAGAAATCGAAAATCGAATAAAACAGAAAAAGCGACGCAGCAAATTCGGTCGGCCCATGGCCTCGGGCAGCAAGCAGCATGCACGCGGCGCGGCCTGTGGCCGCGAGCGCGGCCTAAAGGGGAAAGAGAGAGGCGGCTCGAGGCGGCGAGAGAAAGAGAGGCGCGCGGCGCGGGAGAAAGGAAGATGGAGGCGGCGGGGCGGCGGCGGCGGCAGGAGAGGAAGGCTCGGGCCATGGTGGCGGCTCACTGGCGGCGAGGGCAGAAGCGGCGGCAGGATCGGCCGGAGAAGCGAGGTAAGGGCTTGGCCTCTTCTTCTTCTCTTCTTCGCTTGGGGGCGGAGGAGAAATGGGGGCGAGGAGGCGCGCAGGGCCTTTTATGCTGGCGAGAGAGGCGGGAGAAGGGGTCCGCAGCGGCGCGGCTCGAGGCGCGCGCGCGCGCGGAGAAATGATGGCGGCGAGGCGTGCGGGAGCGTAGCGAGGCGAGCGAGTGGAGGTGCGGGGTGGCGTGCGCGCGGCAGCGATCTGGCGCCGAGCGGGAGGTTCGGCGAGGTCGGGCGGCGGGGGGTTGTGGGGGGAGGAAGAGGGAGGGTCCGTGGTTGACCGGAGAAGAGGGAAAAAGGCGCTACACTCGCTCAATGCAGCGTCCCGCCTGCACGTCATACTGCCTCTACTGCTCGCTCATCGTGGTGAACACTGTCATCGCTTTCCTCCCATCCCTGCCTAGAAAGAGAGCACAAAACCGAGCCTTCTAACTCCCCTCTATCAGGTGATCGCTCCTCTTCTGCATAAGACCTCTCGAGGAGAGTTCCTCTCCACCAAGCCGCCATTACCGCAGGCCACCGAAGCTCGATCTCTCAAATCGATAAGCCACCTGGACGCTTGTTCGTGTCACTTTGTGTTCCACCCTATTCTCATCCAAACCCCCAAATTAATTTGACTATGTTTGCTCACAGGGGCTGAAAATCGAATTTCTTCTCCCTCACCTCCGTTCAGGTTTAACCATCACTGTTCGTCGTCTATAGGGAGCCTTCGTCCAATTAACTTATACTATAGCTTCCCCTCGATGTGTTCTACATTTTGATATGTCTAGCTATTCCTCCCAACCTCAAAAGCACCATCTCCACCATGGCCGAACCACCACCGCTGTTGCCACCCGTCACCGGCACCTCCTCACTACCCCACTCCCCAAACCACCACCACCATCGGCTCTGCATCATCACAAGTATATCATTTTCCCTTACACGGGGCCTAGCCACTCCTCATTCGCCATTCTCCTACCTAGCACGATGCACCTGTCTTTGTTCTCTGTCCAGAGCTAGAGGAGGAATATGACCCCTCTTTGTCTCTCTTAGCCAGAGGAGGAAGATGACCCCTCTGTCTCTCTTTCTCCTGATGACAGGTAGGTCTCACCAAGAAATTTTCTTTTAAAGGAAAAACTAAAGTTGACTCTATGAAAAGTGGACCCCACTGCTTAAAATATTTTTTAAACTACAACCATTGCCACATCATTCTCCACGATGGCAAACCCGTCTCCAAAACCACTATAGGAGGGTATTTAGATGGTTATGCATAGTTCAAAGGGTATAATACTTTGTTTTATACTTTAAGGGTTAAGTAGACGAACCACTGTACTTTAGGGGGTTAATAGACCTTTTCCTATATAAACAAAACAGTCCAAATTTTTTTAGACTCAATCATGTAGTAATCTTGATTTATTAGCTCGTTACATCGGGCCTTGATACAGCAGTGATCTCGAAATTATTCAATCTTATGCTGCTGACAACAATGAGCTATTGCGACAAACCAAGTTCCTGTTAGGAGCAGCAGAAAATTGGCTTCCCTAGTATTTAAGTTACATCACATATGTACACTACAGCCTATGTATCCAAAAAAGAAGAAGAAGAAAGGTTGAAGTGATTCCAGCAGACATTCTTGTGATGAATCCATTAGAGCCGCTTTCTCCGGAACTTTTGGTGGTTCCTCCAAGACCATGCAACCAAGAAAATCACCAGTGCTATCCCCACCGAGCTCCAAAAGATGATCAACCAAGTAGGCATTGGATCATGGAACAACCCTGGACAAACAAATTGCTGAATGTTAGCCACTCAATTTGCCAAATGTGCAGCTCAAGAAATCGAAGGACATCGTACGCTAAATTGCTAATGATATGACTACTGCTATATGTGACACAAGAAAGGTGAAGAAAGGAGCTCACCATGTCCAAACTTCATGCAGATAAGAAGCTCCACTATGCATATAGCTAGAGAGAGCCAGCAAAAGGCCCCAACCTTCTTCACCGGTTTGCTGAGGTGATCAAAATTGCAACCAAATATCAACGAACCGTCAAGAAAAAGATACTGTTTAAGCGTACGATTGGAAATAAATGTGCGATGCTACAGATCGTGTACAGGAGAATTCAGACCTGTCTTGCAAGTAGGAGTTGTACTCACGAATGGTTGGAATAGCAATCAGCCACCAGAGGATCAATCTGTACACCACCAAGGGATTCCTTGGAGGAATCCAGAGGCAAAATTTAAGGAAAAATGTGTTAAGCTCCACTGTCATGAAAATGACGCAGAGGAACAACACTTGGATGAACCGCAATGGTCCCATGAAAGGGTGCCATTGATCCTTGTCCCATTGTGCAGGGGTGAATTGGCTCAATGATCTTTTCACCTGCAAGTAAAAAAGGGAGGTAGTAGACGGTGTAAAACAGACTGAATAAAGCTAGTCTGCACAACTGAGCTTCAAGTTTCAACACAAAATTCACATTGAGGGCACAAACAATCAGCTCATGTGAACGTGTTTTCAATTGTTTAGTGAACTAATGTCAAGCCTGTTAATACTTTCCAGTAGTAATAACATGATAAAATTATACCATTTCTTGATAATAACGTTTACTGTATCTCATTGTTTAGAAAGCTTCCTTCCAAAACAATTTTTCATTGGTCAATATCAATAAATTAGTGGGAGAATGCGGTGTGGCTCCTGGTCCAAGGATACAATATGGACAAGCCTGATTAACAAGTTTGGTTGTCTGAAACAGTGTAACTATTCACATGTGGATAGAGTATCAGGTAATGCATGCAGTAAAATAAATTATGAAGAAAAATTCAGGGATCAAAAATGACAAATGGCAGATTTGGACAGCGCAACAGAAACGCAACACAGCCCCACTGGGAAGCCCTCACATGTTGCCTGGCATCTCACATACAAGAAGTCAAAAGCAATTCACTTTTGCTCAGTATCTGGCTAACTGCATTTGTTTTATGGAGTTACCCGTCTTGGACTATACTCGTCTTGGACTATACTCTGGTAAGAGGCTGTCATAACTCAAAACATTATTCATGCTGTAACTCAGAAATCAAAGGAGCCCAGGGCTATTTGACAAGTAGAAAGGATATGGGACTCTGGGTCATTCATGATGACAAAAGAGCAGAAGTTAAAGAATTGGGCCACTAATGTAATTAGAACTGTAATAGATAATATCTATACAGTAATCCAATGACGAGGAGACTGTAATCGAATTATGAAATGAACAAACAATTGGTTTGTTAATGTATTTTCAGTTAACATACCTTACCCATGATGCTTGGCTGGCGGCTCAGCCCAACCCATTCATATGTTTTACCATCAAAGTAACGGACTGTGTTCATTCCGCCCAAATACCTGAATCAGAATACCAGCATTTCAGTCTAAGGCTCAACCTGCGACAGGATAAGCATTGCATGCTCACAAGCCAAGTGATATCAAGTGTTGCAGCAACTATTGTTTTAGATACAAACGGTTTACTAAACTTCAAAGGATATCCAATGCCATGAATATTCAATCAGGTGACATTTAGTGCGTAATTTTTTTGAACTGGACCAATTAAAGATAGTGGTTCCAGGAAAGCAAGGTCAGTCAATCTTTGACATAGATTATTGAATAAGATGGTATAATATTTTTTATTAAAATAAATGCAACCATGAAAGTCTTGTTTCGCATGTGATTCTTGCAATAGAAGCTTAGAAAGTTTACAATCTACCTATGAAGCAAAAAAACAAGAGAAATTAAATATTTCTTGTCAAACAGTAAGTGTTTCATGTCAGCAACATGTCGACCAGGCACTAAAACTTTTCCCTTTCAACTTTTGGATACATCACATCAATATTTTTTTATATTATCATGTTACACTTGATTGAGTCAGATCCAAAGAACTGTATCAAATCATGCAAACTGAGAAGCACTCGATTATTTTAACATGCCTAACTCTATTATTGAAGAATTTTAGATCACATACATATCAGGAATGTAACTGAAGGTATGAAACATTAATGCTAAGTTGTTAACTGTCTTCAAATGTCTCACCAAACCAATTGCAGATCAAGATGTCCAAGATAATACTATCCCACCAACACTCATTAAAGTTTGGCAACATATGTCGGAACGTAAGCTGCAAAAGGTCATAATAAGAATATTTCCTTGTCAAAGAGGCTGTAAGAAGAAAAATTAACATAAAGTTCTTCCAACAAGGCAACCAGATCTAACCTCCATTAGCTCAAAGCCAATCGACAATACCCAAAGGAGAGGCTGATTTCGTATCATTACAGCCTTACCCCACCAGCCCAACACATGGGCAATAACAAATTCATCAAACAACGTCTCCTATACATAGATCAAATCGTCAAATTTGATGGAATTAACAACAAAAATAATAAGCAGGGCGTCTTCATAAAGTAGGAAGGTTCACATGGAAAATCATACATAAATATTTATGAACTTGTTTTTAGGGTTTTCTGGAACATACAGACGGCAATCAGCTCCATAGGATCTCTCTGGCAATTCTGCATTAGGGTAAATAAAGATTTATTAACACCATTTTTTGTACAGTTGTGAAACAATTTCATACAAAGATATTACCAACTCCAAGATCAGGGTAAAGGTGTTTCATGAACTGGCGAGCATCATCACGATTCTGGAAAATGAGCAACAACTCAATTACAATCACAGCAGACGGCACTATATATTCAAGATGTATGACCTTTACCTGAAGTGACAAAATCAAGTAGTTTGGGCATAAAGAATGCAAAAAGAACAATAACCATAGTGCATGTAGCTAACCTGGAAAAGAAGAAAGGTAAGAGCGACAAGGTAAACAACAGCCAGTCCGTGCACCAGGCGCCAGACAGCAGGATGGGGCCTAATAAGTATCCTGTGACAATATTGCCGGAAGGCTGAATTATTATCATCCAAAAATGTCAGCATATTGATCTATGCAGATGTACAGCAGATTTACAGGATCCACAATTATTACGAAATCAAGGAAGACAAAATTTGCATGTATAAAACATGGGTGGGGACCTCTAGGTAATTTGGCTATTGCCACTTAAAACATCCTGACGAACAAGCACTACACTACTAAAGCTAGAGAAGGAACTGTCATCGCCACTTAAGCAACCTGACAAACGATAAGCGCTGCAATAATAAAGCACTAATGTTTGGTTTCTACATTAAAAAAAGGAGGAATACTTTCGAAAGAAAAAGGAGGAATACTAACTCACGTTGAAGGTGCTTGGAGCGTACAGTAGGCAAGGAAGACGACAATCATAGCCCAGACACCCCTGGTAAGTGTCAGTGAGAAAATGAGTCAGTTTCACTCACTCTCTCCAATCATTGTGCAATGCTACGAGGATTGCGGTTCAACTCCAAAAGGCAAAGGAAAAGTAGACTGAATTTTCTTGGATACATGTATTCATTCCCAATTGTAAACTTCAGTACAGCCTAAACAGGATAGTAAGAATTTGATATAACTTCGACCATACCTCTTAATAGATGTCACACTACTGTGAGAAGCAGCACCTTCTGGATCAAGTGCTCCACTTGCCCAGCTGTTAGGGGGGAAAATGAAGCTGAAGTCAGATGGCACCACGAGAAAGTGAAAAGGAGAACGCCCCACATTTCTTCAGTACGGTTCGCATCAACTTCTACAGACTGCAAGTTACTGAATTGCTTGTCCCGTGTGACACATCTTTGGGATAAATTGGCCCTCAGGTTAGACAACTAAAGATTGTTTCTGAGGTTTGGCTCTAAGCTTAATGGGAGTGTCGTCCTTCCATGAAGCAACAGTAATATAATTCTTGATGAGCCTATTTCTACCATTTAAAAAGGATCAGAAAACGCGCTTCTCACGTAATTTGCACTTGCTAAAATGGCGTGAAATGGAGCCGTGGCACAAAAAGAATATTTCAGGCAATTTTTGGCATGGGATATTTGAACAAGATTCCCATTCTCCTCAGCCACTCGTACGTTCCACTATTTGACTTGCCAACCCATCTATCATGCTTCAATCATTCAAAAGTTCGATTGTTTCACACAAAATCATTAAATTTCAACCCAAAATTCTTTTTTTTTTTAAAAAAAAAAACCACACGAGTACACGATTGCCTTTCAACTCTGACACTGTTGCAGCACCTGATAGCTCTGGCTGATCATGTACTTGCCCCAACACACGCCTTTTCGTTTTCGCACCAAGAAACTTACAGCCAGAAGTTACAGGCAGCAAAAGAAAACGAAAATTTACCTGGACATGAGAGAAATTAATCGAGAGTACTCACATTAGAAGGCAAGCACCGACAAGGAGCACCGAGATGGTGTGCGGCTTGTAGAGCCACGCCGTCCAGGGGTCGTAGTCCTCGGCGCCGCCATCGGACGCCGGCAGCCTCTTCTCCTCGCCGTGCCTCGCCCTCTGCTTCGTCTCCATGTTGCGTTCCAAGCCCGAAACAGGGGAAAGAACCAACGCTGCCTATCTGTGGCAACAGAAACTACAGCGACCAACACCTGTCAGACTCAAGAGTCGATACGCCAAATTAACAGGCCGCAACACCTGCACAGATTATCCCAGTAAGTCTTCCTGACATAGACTACACAACGAAAAAAGGAAATAGAAGTAGGGCAATTGACATACAAGAATTGGGATGGATTCAGTCGTTTGCCCTAACTACAGCCCAACCGAGAAAGGACAATTAACGCAAAAAGAACTGGCGCAGGAAACGGGGAGCACAGGATGCGGGGGCATGCAAATCGGGTAGGAGATTTCGGTCGGGTAGCGATCGGAATCGCGAACGGAAGGGAGGAAGACGACGGCGACGACGCGAGGAGGAGCAGGGAGAGGCGAGGAAGTGGCGGTTTCGTCTTTAAGAGAGGGGGCATGCGAGATAAGCGAGATGACCGATGAACTCTTGGGCTCGGTTCTCTCGTGCTTTGCGTCTCCACGTACGCCGGCACCACCAAAATCATGAAACCACCGCTGCGTTTGCCCCCTCAGGGTGCCCCATCTGTACCCCATACGCTCTGGCAGGTCCCGGCTTCCTGGGCTGGCACTCGGGTACGATTATTCGTCGCCGAGTACCAATCAATTTTGTTGGATTTGTATGCTTCGTTTCCTACTAGAAATCTAATCGAGATCTCCGTGTTATCTGGCTTGTGATACATGTTTGGTTTGTCTCGTAGATATACTCATGTAATCGTACTATAGACCGCTCGGCTGCTCAGGCGTCGTTTTATTTTATTTTTTTACGATCACATTGATTACATTAAATCCGTATACACGCATATCACCACGCAACGCACGTATAGACATGTGCACATACGATGAGTGTTTTTCTTTAACATACACATGCATCGATCTACACAGAGAGCATGTGAGAGACTTTGTTGTACACTCGTATTTCAACAATTAATTGAATTCTCCGGGCAATGGTGCACCAGATACGTATACTTGCGTTTGCAAAATAGAGTTGTTATATTTGCTATACAAACTAATGATTTACAAGTGAACCTTTATTTTTAAAAGTTTTTTTTCCCCAAGGTAGCGCTAAATTTTGATACACACAGACACAGGCAGGGTAAAACATGGACCAACCAAAAAGCCATGGGCCCTTGCTAAAAAATAAAGTGTGAGGTAGGTGCCGATGGTGTATTTTGTTTGGTTGTGCTTGCTCGTTTCCTGGGCACACCTGACTACCTGAGTAGGGTAGAAACTGCGGCAATAATTGTTACCTGCGGCCCTGTGGGATAAAAGAAGGCAGACAGACGGAAGGAGATGGGGGCTTCCGTTTGTACGCACGCAGCGGAAGGCGACACGCGCGCCGCTTGCGTACGATCCTGCTGCCCGCGCGATCCTGGCCGTGCAGCCCGTCCCGGTCAAACCCCCACGCTCACGCCCACTACTCAAAAACGCTTTCCGCTCGGCGCTGGCGCGCTGCGCGCACACGGCAGGTCGGCACGGAGAGCGACGGTTCCCACCGGGACGCGGGGCCACGCCACGCGGCAGCGACGGCTCGCGTGTCGATCGCCACACGTGTTGCCGTAGCGGCGCAGGCAAGCGGACAAGGCCACGCGGACACGGGGCTGGGGGTTACGGGCGGGCCGTCCGTGCCATTTGGCCGGCACGAGGGCCGAGCGGACATTCGATGGCAATGTGACCTCACCTCACGGCCCTCACCTAACAGCAAGGTGACGTGTTTGCCCAGTGCTCTAGTCCGGTCTTTGTTGTATCTGCCTGTTGCATCCACTTGTTTGCTTCCAGAACGGCGTTTAGTCGTGACAAGCTTGCAACAAGCCTGGGGCTGGGTGGGTGATTCTTGAAACTGACTCCAGGATTTAGTCTCGTTGCGGAACGATCGGCACGGCCAACGCGGCCATTCTGGAGGATGTTGCATGGGAGTGTGAGTAGAGTACTTCACCGAGTTCGAGATTCAGGCAGTCCGTAGATCAACTAATGCCGCGGCACATGTATGAGCCATGCAGGCGATGTTGAGCTCCCCAAGAATCACTTGGGTGAACAGGTTCCTTCGTTCATTTGTTCTCATGTAATGGATGATTGTAACTCTGGTTATAGCTTGACTGTTTTTTTTTTAAATTTAAAAAAGATGAATTTCTTATAAATTTACAGGAATTTGGTTGTCAGGACTGAGAATCTAGATCTTACATGATCGTTTTCATGTTAACATGATTGATAGTGTATGGTTATACCTCAGAACTTGCGATTCTAAAGACTGTAAAGATCCGAACTATTGTTTCAACATGGTTCTATGTCATCATAGGATGGCAAGATATGCTACGGGCATGAGATCTTAAACGACATGTCACCTTGTATACACACACACACACATGGTGGTTCTCTTAGCATGCATCAACTTCAGAAGCTCGTGATTATCACTTTATCCAAACAGCTAAACACACGTGATTAGATCTGGTAAATGATCATATCAGAGTTGAACACATCACAAAAGGCTCCAGTCCCAATCCTTCCGCGACACCTGTAAGGCTGTAGGTCCCTTCCTGATAACAGCTAGTAGGACATCCTTCGCTGCTTTGGCATCAGATTCTTCTGTTCTTCACTGTAGGGGACACCATCCAGTTCTCCAGAGCTAAAGAAAACTTGGACGAGTGACTCTCATTCGCAGCCAGCCACCGTTAGATGCGCCAAGGTCAAACCAGACACTTACATTCGGGCCCCGAGCCGGTAAATCGGACTTAATTTGTCCCATGGAATACGCCGATGCGCCCATTTTTTGTGTGCGTATATTCGTGGCGGAGTAGAGTACAGCTCACAGCCTCGATCGATCGATCGCAGATCTGATTTGCATTATCACGAATTCTACATCGCATTAGCGCATGAGGATTAAGGACCATTGGATCTGGACCACCGGCCGTATGCATGCATACATCCAGGATGACAAGGCACGCAATGAATTGGATCGTTGGAGAATGCTTACAAGAGAACTTTCACGCTCATGATGCAATCTAGGAGACGATCGGGACCAAATTGCGGCAAAACAAAACAAAAAAAAAGTAGGACCAAGGACCATACGTAACGTGCGTGCATGCTTGCCGGAGCACGACGCGCAAATTGGCAAAAACAAGGACGAGAGAAGATTCCTCGGCACACCAGCCGACCAGCACTGATCGTCCGGAGAAAAGGCCATGGATTTGGCGGTTTTACCTGGTTTTGATCGATCGGCGGATGAATCGCAGTATCAGTTGTTCGATCCATTTGGCAGTATCCCGCGATCCAGCTTTGCTCGGCGCCGTTTCGTGGATCCAGTCGAGATCAAACAATGGACATGGAGGCAAGCAAAGAATTCAAGAATTTACTTTAGAGTTGAGACCTTGCCGACCGAGGCCCCTAGATTCTAGAAACAGCAGACGATAGCAGGCACACAACATATAGAATCCATATGGTAATTCAATTCGACCTGAACACTGCATGGTTCTTTTGTTTGTGTCCGATAGATAAAGAGGGTACTTCAGATGCAAACTACACGGGTCCTTCTGAAGATACAGACACCATAAAAAGGTTCATCACTGGAAGACACGACACGACTTAAGGAAAAGGATGGCCAAATCCCCAACAGACTTGGCAATAGTAACGACTCAATAGCATAAGGAGTTTCGTGCAACATCAATCCGAGGCGGAATACAACGATCTAAAGCGATGTCAGAACTGGTTGTCCTTGTTCCTTGCACAGGGCTACTTATCCATGATTGCTGGCGGTGAACAACACTTGCTTTCGGTAACTTCTCGAAACTGGATAAGAATCAGCCATATGCAATCATGCATACGATCTACCTATTTCTTGGAAGATTGGAGGATCGGTGGAGAAACTTCTGGCACAACTCAGTAGATATGCACTTTCATTTGGGTCTCCTGGATGAGCTCGAATACGCAGACATCATCCTCCTCCAGATGATTTTCCTTTAGAAATGTGGACCAACCACCATAGAAATTAGCGTTTTTGGACTTTGATGAGTAGCAATAATTAACTTTCCACTGATTTCCATCTGGATTCCATAAGGTCATCTTCGAGTTCATTTTCGACAGGTACTCCCTGGAAAACTTGCGTGGGATATGCTGCAATATAGATTAAAAACAAGTCAAGGAGACAACAATCACATTGCAAACATGGACTTCTAGTAATGAAAACCATCTGAACAATTATATTTAATTCTACATGTAATGGCAGCATGGGCAATTGGAATGGAAATGGAAATGGAACACCTAATGGTATGTTCAACAAATTCGTTGGACAAATGTGACCCCAAGAATCTAGGTGTCTTTAATATTGCTGTATGGGCAACCTATCGCTTCAAAGTAGTGCAGTACGGGGCAAAAGTATCTTACCAAGAATAATCCATCATAGACATATGCTGCCGTCATTTTTAGCTGAAAGAAAGGCTTATCAGATGTGAATTCCTTTGCACTTCGAAGAGTCTTCTCCTTTTCCTCTTCCGTGACAGGTCGCCGTGTTGATATAATTTTTGGGATTCGTTGAGACTTTCCTACAACTGAAAACACAAATAGCATCAAATTATTCGCACATCTTTCCAATTCAATAAAAGTAAGTATACACCTTTTGGACGGCAGAGAGAGAGAGAGAGTATTACAAATTTAGAATACATTAGGAAACCTCACTAAGCGAATAAAAAACAACTAACAGAAGTTGCTTTCACCACATCGAAGCACATAACTGCTTTTCTTAAAACATAATGAGAGTGGTTTATAGATTTGTTGAAGGAAATACTCCACTAGAGCTAGCTATCTTGCTGCTCAATGAATTTGGTTTAAAATCTGAAACAAACATTTATGCACATACTTTTAAGATGGTAGCTGGAGAAGAAATCCTACAAGTCCACACTTCTAAACTAGGACACGCCAGAAACTATTTAGCATCCATAAGTCTAGAGTTGGGACATTTTGCTTTGCTTATATGGGCATGATTGATTTATTATGTCAAAACATGGTAGCCCTTCAATTACATAATGTACTGCACATGCCGCACAATTTTGAGTACATGTGAGTTGTAAGGCTACTCCCAATGCTCCACTTTGGCTAGTATCTTAACTTGTCATGTAAGTAAAAAAAATGATGTGGCACTATAGTTAATGAAGAGAGAGGGTACTCTAGTATCTAATTTAGATACCGGTTCGGCTCGAAATCCAACGCAAAATAGCCTCATGCATGTAATTAAATGAAACGGCTTAAGATACTACACCATAAGAAATCATACATTGGGAAGATAGTATCTAACATTCCTCATACACTAAGAAACTGCATTAAGATATTGCTCATTGGGAGCAGCCTAACCCAATTCATATTATCACTTAAATATCTTAGAACAATTGTGACTAGAATGTTTACTACCGCTGTCTTGAAGTTCATGGTGACTCAATGTTTTTTTACCATGAACTGGGATACTGACTAACAAAATACTCACTCCATTACAAAGCAGCTGATGTTTTGGAATGCGTGCGATCAAACTTCTGATACTTTGGTCACAAGTATACATAAAAGCATGTAGATCGGTAATTAGTTGCATGGATATGGTATTAGCATAATTGTCATAAAAACACTTCATAATGGTAGTCAAATATGTATAACGGAAACCGTGCTAGCGCCGGAAACAACATCTATTTATTAACAGGAAGAGTTATGCGTAACAACGATTTATTTTTGAGATGCATCACTACCTTTTGAATTTTCACAGCCAATTGATGTTATCATTTTTGGAGCACCCAATGAAGCATTTCCCAAGGTTCTGACATTCTTCCTCTTGGTTCCAACACTCTCCCCTGGAGGGAGCACTAGCATCTTTGAATTGTCGACTGCAGCCATGTTTTCATCTTCATCCTCTATAAATAGTACACTATCAAAATCTTTTTTGAAACATGATGCTTCCTATCAAGATAGATATTATATGAAACAAATTTTCTTTTATAGATGCATAACTACCTTTTAGATTTACACAATCAGTTGATGTTGTAACTTTTGGAGTATCCAATGCAGCATTTCCTGAGGAATGTCCACGTAACTTCTTATGATCATTCACTCTAATCTTCTTCTTTCGGGTTTCAACACTCTCCCCTGGAAGGAGAATTGACATATTTGAATTTCTGACTGCAGCAATGTTCTCACCATCGTTATCTTCTTGCTCTATGACTAATACTGTACGGCGTGGGTAAGCAACAAAAGCAGACTCCTTCTCACATGCAGTTGGGCTGAACACCACCACTGAGAACTGTGAACGGTCATCATACCGGAATACCAAAAAGTCTCCAGCCTCGATGAAATGATCATTGACAAATTCTTCCCACCCATGCTCAAAATACAATTCTTTAGACCTTGCAACTAACCTTGTGTGCCATATATTCCCGCTTGGACCTTTCAGGGCAATCTTTTCAAGAGGCTCATTCTGAAGGTACTGGTGAAATGCATGTGGAATTTTCTACAGAATCCATGTTTATAATTGTTAAGAATGTTGACTACAAATATGTTCATATACCATATAATGTCCTAAAACTAGTTTAAATTATTTAAAAATAACCAACAGCATATTATAATTTTAAATTATTAAAAAAATAACCAACAACATATTATAATTTTTTGAATTTGAACAACATTTGAAAATCGAGGTCTCAAGCTCCCTCTGATGATAGCTTGTGTTGATATAAATTTGTTACTAGCAGATCGATTGCGATGGGACCCTACTGTAACGTATAGCTGACCAGCCCATGACAACTTAGGCCTCATGTACGCCACAAACACAACAAACTAGATAACACCATAAAACAATTCATAAGAAACTAATAATTGT
Organism: Ampelocalamus luodianensis; assembly: GCA_036346255.1. Taxonomy (NCBI): domain Eukaryota; kingdom Viridiplantae; phylum Streptophyta; class Magnoliopsida; order Poales; family Poaceae; genus Ampelocalamus; species Ampelocalamus luodianensis. The sequence goes on from CM070626.1 coordinate 3,275,500, forward strand.
TTGGAATAAAGCATCATATCTATTCCAATGGGTCAAATGTCAATATATAACATGTACAAGGTTAGACAATAGCAAATAACACCCTACACAATATACATATCTAACACCCCCCTCAAACTCATGGTGGATCAACACTGAGTTTGGAGAGGTAGAAGCTATGCTGAGCTCGAGCCTGTGCCTTGGTGAAGAAATCTGCTAATTGAAGCTCCGAATGCACATACTGAGGAGCAATAACTTGGTCTTGCACCTGCGATCGCATGTACGAAGCATCCACTCCAATGTGCTTGGTAAGCTCATGCTTTACGGGATCGCAAGCAATACTGATCGCACCAGTACTATCTGATAAGAGCAGAGTCGGTGCAGAAACAGAAACACCAAAATCCGCAAGAAGCCACCGAAGCCAGGTGATCTCAGCTGTCAACAGTGTCATGGCTCTCAACTCAGCCTCAGCGCTCGAACGAGAAACTATAGTCTACTTCTTAGTCTTCTAGGCAATCAATGAGGAACTAAGAAAAACACAATAGGCAGAAAGAGACTGGCGATCAGAATGATTGCTAACCCAGGTCGCATCAGAGTACGTCTGAAGCTGTAAAGAACTGGAGCGAGAAAAGAAAAGACATCGAGTGATGGTTCCACGAAGATATCGAGGAATACGAAGAAGGTGACTATAGTGGAGCTAAGTGGGAGCAGAGACAAACTGACCCAGGATGTGAACTGTATGAGAAATATCAGATCGAGTAATCCCAAGGTAGACGAGGCTCCCGACAATATGGCGGTAGCGAGTGGGATCCTCAAGAGGCTCACCATCAGTAGGGCGAAGGTGAACACCAAGCTCTATAGGAGTATCCACCACGCGCTGATCAGTGAGATAAGCGCGAGTAAAGATATCCTGAATGTACTTCTCCTAGGAGAGATAGTAGCTCTCGGGCGCAGAAGTGATCTCAATCCCAAGGAAGTAACAAAGAGGACCCAAATCAGACATCAAGAACTGCTTACTAAGACGCTCATTCACAAAGGTAATATACTGAGAGTCATCTCCAGTAATGATCATGTCATCCACATATAGAAGGAGGAGCGTCCGACCCCGAGAAGAGGTATGAACAAAGAGAGTAAGGTCGTGATCAGCGGCGGGCGGTGTCGGTGACAACGAGAGGAGAAGCAATCAAACCAAGCACGAGAGGCTTGTTTGAGCCCATAGAAAGCAGCGAAGGCGACAAACCATGCCATCACGGACAAAATACCCGGAGGCAAGCGCATGTAGACCTCCTCACGTAGCTCACCATTGAGAAATGCATTCTTAATATCCAGAGAGAGATGGGCCATTGGCGACAGAGGCCACACCAAGGAGAGTGCGAGCGGTGGTCATGTGAGCGGCGAGGGTGAAAGTCTCATCGTAGTCATGACCATGCTCCTGTTGAAAATCTCGCACTACAAGACGAGCCTTGTAGCGCTCAAGGGAACCATCCGAGCGGGTCTTGATCTTGTACACCCACTTACACGTGATAGGAGTAACGCGCGCAGGCAAAGGCATAAGATCCCAAGTGCTAGTACGCTCCAAAGCAGTAATATCCTCAAACATCACGAGCTACCACTTAGGGTGAGCAGCGGCCTCACGGTAGGTCGTGGGCTCAGAAAGAGCAGCGACTACTGGCCGTAGCACTCGAGCGACTGCGGTGTGACGATCATGAAGATCGTATCTGGGAGGAGAAGGCGGAGCTGGACCCAGCAAGGATGGAGAGGAAGGACTGGGAATAGGGCCTAGCAGAGACGGAGGCTCAAGAGGGGAAGTATGTAACATCCCAAGGTTATGTTACCAAAATTAAAATAAAATAAAATAATTATTTTATTGAATTTTTTGAAATTTGATAGAGTTTCATTGCTTTATTTGAAGTTTTGCAATTTTAAAAGTCAAAATTTAAAATAAATTTGAAGTTCTTGAAGTCTCATTTGGTTTTATCTGAAAAATAAAATTTTAATTAATTTCTAGAATTTTCTGCTTTTTAAAAAGCTTTTTCCTAAATAATTTAAAGCCAAAACAAATTTATTTGCAAAATTAAAAGCTAACTTTAAGTGGGAAATAATTTTATTAAGTCCAAAATAAGTATGGAAATTTGTGTGAATTTTCTCATAATTTTTGGATTTTATTTGCTATTTCTAAAAAGCCAAAAGGAATTAACTGATTATTTAAAATCGCAAATCATTTAAAATCCGGAAATGCCTTTTGGGCCGAAACTCCCTCCGGCCCACTCCTTCCCACCGCGCCTCCGGCCCAATCGGCCTGCCGATTTCCCTCTCTCTCCTCGCTCCGGCCCCCTTGCCGCCACGCGCCCTGCAGGTGGTCCCGCCACCCTTTCTTCTTCCGCTTCTTCTTCCTCGCGCGCGAGCCGGCCACCATTTCCGCGCGCACGGAGCTTCACAACCGCCGCCTCCCACTGCCCCGCGTCCCCCGCGTTCGCACGCATGACCCGGAGCCCCCTAACCGCCTCCACCCCCCACCTTCTCCTCTTCTCTTCGTGCCCGGTTCGCCCGCGAGCTCTAACCGCCGCCGCCGATCCCGCGCGCACGATCTACTCCTTCGGCCACTCCCGGCCCCTATAAAAGGGAGCACGGAGAGCCCCTCTCCCTCCTCATCTCCTCCCCGTCACTCACTCTTCCTCTCCCCCTCTGAGCTCGCCGCAATCGGCGTTTTCCCGCCGCCGGCCGCCACCTCTTCCGTCGCCTCTAGCGCCTCCACCGCCGCCGCCGCGTCCACGCCGCCACCAGCATTGGCATCGTCGTGCCTTCGCGATCCCGTGCGCACCTCGCCTCGTCGGAGCACCACGGAGCACCTCGTCGCCGGAGCCCGAACCACGCCGCTTCTTCCACGCGCGCCGCGCCTCCGTCCCCTCCGGCCACTGGTGGCGCACCATGCTCCTTGCACTCCCTCTCCCTTCGCACCCTCACCGGTCGTCGCGGAGCCTCTATCGCCGGCGACCCTTGGTCCGATGCGCGCGCTCACGTGCTCACGTGGCACCGCGCGCGGCACCACCATGTCACCACGCGGCGCCACCTCGGCACTCTGCGCCTCGTGGCATGCCTCGTGTCACCGGCGTGGCACGGTCCACCGCTACGGAGTTCCAAAACTCGGTGGTGGGTTCACCATGATGGTAAGTCTGCGGCGCAGGCCCGCATGTCAGAATTTATTTTAATTCTTTTTATTCCAGAAATTTGTGCGCTGATGTCAGCGTTGCGTAATAATCTGTTTTTCCTTTAGAAAAATAAATCGGAAAATCTAATAAAATCAGAAATTAGGTTTTAAAAAGGATTCAAACTTCAAAAATTCATATCTTTTGAATCCCAACTCCAAATTGGGTGTTTCAACTTGCAAAATTTGTATAAAATCATTATCTAGCCAACCACATCAAAATTATTTAATTTTGAGTTCATTTGATCACAAATTTCTTTAAACCCTAAATTTATCATTTATGTAATTTCAAACTTCAAAAGCTTATATCTTTTGCATCCAAACTCCGTTTGAGCCCATTCAAATTTCTAAATTTGTCTAAATTCAAGATCTAGCTAAGTAAACCAAAATTATTTAATTTGAAGTTCATTTGAATTGTTATTTGAATTTTGTTTGAATTTAACTTATTTCGCGATTAGATTTCGTCGACTTCGGAGAGTCAGATTTCGACGCCGTTTGAAGAGCTCATAAGAGGATTGATTTTGACTGTATGATCATCGTGATTGTACACATAGACTACATGGAGGAAGTGCTTGTGAGTACTAGGTGACCTGTTAAGAAAAACAACATCACCTCAGTATCAGTTGATCTGTTCACCTCAAGCGAGACAAGTTACATTCTTGATCATATTTGCACCCATTATTTAAAATTATTTAAATTCTGTTTCAAATTATTACTGCATGCTTAATTATATTCAAGTATTTAAATTCCTGTTTTTAAATTTATAGTTATGCCTAAAATCCTTTGTATGGCCAATTTTGGTAATTGAAGCAAGCATATTGTCACCCTAGATAAAAACCTAGTTGATACAATAGTATGGACTAGGATCATTTGGAAAATATTGTGCTTAGCCATGCTTATAGATCACATATGTTTCATTTGGGGAATTTCAGCCAAAAGTCAAATGTTGTTTAAATTGTACCCTTGGCATTGGTGTGTCATGGGAGTTTTACAAATGCTTGAAAACTAAAATAAAATGATGGTTTGGACTTGGGCGAAATGGTTGTGCAGTGGAGTGCGGGTTTATGCCTGTGCTCAGCGGGTAGGTTGAGGCCCAGGGTTCTATTGGTTGTCGCCCAGGTCAGTTAAGGACCGGTCTTCAAGCCGCATCTTGCTAAGCCACATCGTACCACCACATGTCTTGTATGGGCATGACCTGGCTGATTAATTTGCAAAGCTCCACCATGGTCGTTCCTATTGATGAGGTGGATAGTCTTTCATGACTTTTGTTAGTTCCACCTGGCGCAAGAGGGGGCCTGAACCCTGCGGACGGGTAGTCCAACGGGGGTGAAACCTTAGCGAGGGAAGACTATGGTGGAATGTCACATTGTAAAGGCCTTGACACGGGCTCTAGACTGCTTACCTAAGGTAGTGAGCGGTGGTATCGACGGATGCCAAACAACTAGAGAATTCATGTCTTGTGGGTAAAGTTGTACAACCTCTGCAGAGTGTTAAACTATTCGAATAGCCGTGTCCGCGGTCATGGACATGCTGGCAAAGCCACTCAAAGTTAGACTTCGATTTGAAAATATTTTTGTAAAACAGTTTTGACATGGATGGGTGTCCATAAGAAAAGTTATGGGTTGAAGCCCCGGGTTGGTGCCCGTGTTTATGTTGGTGTTAGGTTGGTGCCTACACTATCGTTATCAATTCAAGATCAATTTCAGATTTTATAAAACTTGAGCTTTTGAACTTAGTATGGTATTTAATGTCAAATCTTTGTTTTTGCTCAAATAACCCTATAAGCCATCCTACGTTACATCCATTTATGCATGTCATTACATTATTTTGTGGGTGTAACTTGCGAGCACGGAAGTTGTGCTCATTCTTGCTTAATGCAAACAAATTTGAGGAGAAGAACTTCGCTTGGTATGGATCATGACGACTAGGCCGCTACCCGATCGATTGCACGTGGCGGTTCTTTGGACCCTACTACTTCTTCATCGTCTTCCATTGTGTTTATTTAATGTTGCCTGTAAGGCTATCTTGTAATCAACTCGTTGTTTATTAATAAATTTTAGCGTTTATGGTTGTGTTATCACACTTGTTTACTGTGTAAGCTAGCCACTGATCATGGGACTAGTTCAGTTATGCACAGAAGATCTGGGATGTTAATCCCGGGGTCTTACAAAGTGGTATCAGAGCCATATCGACTGTAGGTCGTGACCTAGTTAGAATGGCCGTTAGTTGAAAATTTCAAAACTTATTTTATATAAACAAGAAAAATAAATTTGTTCTCCCCTCATCTGGGTCATCTATCTGTAGCTTCTTATAGAAAATTCTTTCTCACCTAATTTTTCCTTCATCATTTTATAAAGTAAATGGATCATCTTTCCTTATAAACTTCTATATATGGTCAAACCCTTACATTCAAGACCACAAGCAAAAGATGCCTTGTCAGCCAAACCATATAGCTTAAGATTACCAGGACTCATTCGGTGTATTGAGTTGATTCACCAAATTAAAGGAGTCTCGATCGATAGAACGTTGCGTTAAGTTTGTCTGAAAATCTTTTTAAGTTGGTTCTTTCATTTAGGAGGGTTGTTTTACTCTATCCCCTTAATTCTTCTTATTTGTCTCTCCCCTATCCTTTGTCTCCTTCCTAACTCTCTCGATGTCGCGGATGGTGAACCCTCGTCACCCGGAAGTGGAGCCAACACCAACAACAATGGAAGTGCCCCAATCAATGAACGAGTGGCGACAATTGATGGCCAATCAAAACCGTCGATCGAACTACTCTCTCGGTCCATCAACAACAATCAAGCCCGACAAACTCTGACTTCCCAAGTTCCAACTCCAACTCCACCACCCCAAAGAACCAGTATGTCAGAATTTATGAGGATGCGTCCACCAACTTTTTCGAGCAGTACTGAGCCCATGGATGCAGATGATTGGCTCCGAGCAATTAGTAAGAAGTTGGACATTGCCCAGTGCACGGATCGTGAGAGGGTGTTGTTTGCTTCGCACCAGCTCATGGGTCCAGCTTCTGAATTGTGGGACAACTTCAGCATCTCACATGTTGATGCTCAAGCCATCACTTGGGACGAATTCGTGCGAGCTTTCCGCCATGCACATATCCCTTCTGGCATGATGACCCTCAAGAAGAAGGAATTTCATTCACTGCGCCAAGGCAATCTATCTGTGAATGAGTACCTGCACAAGTTCAATCAACTAGCACGATATGCACCTAACGATGTTGCTAAGGATGAAGACAAATAGGAAAGATTCCTAGAAGGACTCAATGACGATTTGTCCGTACAACTGATTTCCCAGGACTATTCAGACTTCCAGCAGCTAGTCGACAAGACGATTCGTCAAGACGGCAAGCACCGCGAGATGGAGGATCGTAAGAGAAGAATGGCTGCACAGAAGTTCAACTCTGGAAGTTTTTCTAGAGCTAGAGGGACTTCATCATATCAAGTCAAATCGACCAACGACAAACAACCCGTCAACACAGAGTCCTCAACACATCGATGGTGATCGGGCACTGCTGCAGAGGGCGGTCGGTGACATCCGGCCCCAGAGAGTCAAGCTGATGTCACACCTTTGACAGCTTCTGGTAGAAGTCATCCACGATGGCATCGAACTACTGAAGAGAATGCGCCTGGTGCACAATTGAGAGATACATAGCATCACTCGTCGGCTGGTAGTGAGCTCGGAGGTGCTCCCATATAAGCTGTGTCGTTGGCAGCTCCGCCACATCCATGGAGATGGTCACGGGCATGTTACCCCCCAGGATGGCGGTAGCACGAGCCTCAGCCTCCTGCCACCACTCGTAGGCGTGTAGCTCAGACTGATAGAGCTTGAGGGCCTCAGGGCCTCCTCCAGTGTAGCATTGGCGGCCTCTTGAGCCACCTTATCCGCACCAGCAGAGAGAGCGGGCAGTGTAGGATGAGGCAGACAGGGTTGCTCGCCAGTGAGATGACCCAGAGACGCTGGCTGTTGAGGTGGATCCTCAGGTGAACAGCCCACTCCCGGAAGTTCGTCCCATCGAACCGAATTGGGGAAGCGAGATGGCGAAGGAGCCTCCGGTAGAAGCCATCAGCTTCTTCCTTTTTTCTTCTTTTATTATTATTTTTTTCTTTCTTTTGTGTGTGCCAGCCGTTAGCCTGACTCACACTAAAAAAAGAAGAGGGGCCTACGAAGGCCCAGTAGAGAGCGAAGGGGAGACACACGGGGGACTAGGGTTCCCTTGGCGGTTCAAGCGGCGGTGGCGCTACCGGCGCGGCGATGGCGGTGGCCCTACCAACGGGCTCAAGGATGGGCGCAGATGAGGTGAAGCCCCTACCGACAAGCTCCAGGACGGGCGCGGATGAGGTGGAAGGCCTCGTGCTCCCCGGCACGTGCGCAGATGAGGCGGAGGTCCTCACGCAGACCGCGTTGCTCCGGGAAGGCGACGTTCGATGGGAACTTGAGCGGCGGCTTCGGCTGATGGGAGCTCGAGCGGCGGCGACGGCCCGAGCGATGACGGCGGCGGCCACCCGAGCAACAGATTTGGCAGCGGAGAGAGCTACAGGACAACAGCGGCAGCGGAGAGAGCTACAGGACAACAGCGGCGGCGGCGGCGGCTATAGGTAGGGTTTTCATGGCTAGGGTTTCTATGACTCTGATACCATGTTTGGAATAAAGCATCATATCTATTCCAATGGGCCAAAGGCTAATATATAACATATACAAGGTTAGACAATAGCAAATAACACCCTACACAATATACATATCTAACAATAATAATGGAGATTTTTGTTCTTGAACAACACTCAAGAGACCATTCACCAAATACAAGTGATCTATGTCCAAAAGTGATACATGAACCTAAATAAGGAGCACCAAAACAAAAATATCAAAAGACAAAATAGATGAAGATGTCAAAATCCACCCCATAAAAAGGTTTATCCATCAAGAAATCTTTGAACATGTAGAGCTAATACAACATCTTTACCTCGATCTACAAATAATTCAATACGAGGAAAAAATACTAAAAACGATAAAAAAAACATTAATCATTAATGGGAACATTTAAATTTATTTAAATGGATTACCAGAATATGCAAATAATAAAATATCTTGGCAAGTGTTGGAAAAAGATAACTTTGAAGAAGCAGGGGCTAGATACAAATTGCACATTGTTCTTCTTCAACCAATCCAACCTACCATCTCTATGACTTTTATGTTAACTTTGATGCTTCACCATTGGTGGAAAGTGGACCCTAGGGAAGGTATTACCTCATAGTAACATTGAAAGCATATCCCTTATTCTTTTATAGAAAACAACTTGCAACACTATTTCTATATCATGAATCAAAATTTTATTAGATGACTCCTAGTTTCATATTTTTAATGCTACATCTCATGTTCACATTGGATCCACTCCACCTCCTGCTTCTCTCGAGAAAGTATACAATGCTTTTCTTTCTCCTCTCAATGTTTCAACATGACATACTAAGAGAAGAAAAATGTTCGGATGTTCTACCTTTTCCTTTTCTTTGGACATCTTCTCTTTCTATGTACACAAAAAAACTTTTATCAAAATGGAAGACAATAACAACAGTAGCACCAAAAGAGAGTACACATCGGAAATAAATATTTGATTTGAGAGAGCTAATACAACATTATTCCTTGATACATGGATCACTTCATCAATATAGACAAACATCAAAATAGGAACAACACAACAAACAAGTAATCATTCAAATGGTAATTCTTCAATAGATCGAAATGGGGGTCTTAATAGGAGTAAGGGGAATAAGAAACATACCAAGCAACGAGATAAATGATCACCGGGGAAGATGATTTTGAAGAAGCAAGGTTTGGATTCAAACCCCACAATTTTCTTTTCCTTCGCCTTCGTCGCCGCTGCCGCCGCCATGGTTTGTTAGGTTTTCGTGATTGAATCTAGGAGGATTGAAACCCTTATAACAATAAACCCTAGAAAATTGCACATAAACCCTATAGTATCTGGATATTTATAGACATTGGTGAGGTAGTTTTTTTTTTCAGCGGGTCACTAATATTATGTGAAAGTTGAGTGGTCTCCCACTTGAATTTATTGGACCTCTATATAATTTTACTATCACTAAAAAGGTTTAGTCACAAAAAAAAATTCAATGAGGGTTATATTACGCTATGACCCACAAGGCCACAAGACACCGCATGCATTTGACTTTGTTTTCTTATTGTTGGTAATCGTACTAGTGTTATCAAGACATCACTTAGGCATCTAGATGGCCTAGGAGGCACACTAGAGCCGATTGTCATACCTAAAAAGAGGCGGATCAAGAGGAAGATAGCTAAACCCTAACTATCGCCATCACGAGTTTTTTAAAAATAATATTATTTTAAAAGATAATTACAAAATTAAATAGTAAAAATAATAATTACAAAACTAGGTCCCTGTCGCCATTTCAAATGGCGACAAGCTCTTGTCGCCATTTTAATTGGCGATAGAGACCCTGTTGCTAAAGGGAGCAGTGAGGAGATTCTTGTCACCATTTCAATTGGCGACAAGAACTTGTTTCCCCTCAGAATATAGTACTATTTCTAAGAATTTTTAAATATAGTAAATGAACTCAAAACATTACAAATTTTTTTGTGGAGCCTTCCGACATAGTGTACTTACTTGTGTAATTTTTCTATAATTTTATCTAATTTGAATTTTTCTCCAAAATTCATTTAAGTGTATTATTTGTAGTAATTTCTAAATATATAAAATAAGCTCAAAAAATTATGAATTTTTTTGAAGGCTCCTAACATAGTGGACTTGATTGTGTAATTTTTCTAGAATTTTATATGTTCTGAAATTGTCTAAAAAATTAAGGGTTTAGATCTCGAGATAATTTCAGAACATATAAAATTCTATAAAAATTACACAATCAAATACACTATGTAAGGAGTCTTAAAAAATCATATTTTTTGCGTTCATTTTATATATTTAGAAATTCCTAGAAATAATATAATTAAATGAATTTTGAAGAGATAAAAATTATGAAAAAAATTACATAAGCAAGTTCATTGTGTCGAGAGGCTCCACAAAAAATTTCGTAATTTTTTTAGCTCATTTGATATATTTAAAAATTCCTAGAAACAGTTGTATATTCTTTCCTGTCGCCAATTCAAGCAGTGACAGGGTCCTGTCGCCGATTGAATTGGAGATAGAAACCTCCCCACTGTTACTTTTGACGACATGGATCAAGTTTTGTAATTATTTTTTTGATTATTTAATTTTATAATTATTTTTAAAATGGTATTATTATTTTTTTAAAAAAAAAATCTCACCACCATCATCCCCACCGCTTGTCGTTGCCATCAAAAGTCCGTCAATGAGCTCCATTTAGAGAGTGAGAGCGAGAAAGATGTTAGGAAAGCCGGGCCGGGCCGGAGTCTGGCCAAGGTGGGCTCTCATCCCAAACCCTAGCGAGGTTGTAGCCTATAAATAGAGGTGCTATTCATTGTAAAGGATTGATCGATGGATGAAGGAATAAAGAGAAGCAAGGCGCCCCTACATCTCGTGTTCAATCTCTTATTATGTTCTTGTTGTTCATGCATTGTTCTTACGATTCTACGCTTGTCACGAGGTGTCGCTCGATTTGGACTCGCCAATGACGGTTCCTCAACACGTTATCGGCACGATCGACTCTCCTCGCGCATCGAAAAGGTAACCGTCGATGAGCGACACTCGTAGATTGAATCGTTTTTCTAGATGGCATTCAATTCTGCAAATTTGCTTTCTAGATTGGTTTTCTACGGTGCAAATTTGCTCTAATCTGTCGCGAGCCGACTTGGAGTCGCGAACACAATGTCGATCGATAGATTGCTTGAAAGAAGCGGATGTTGATTGCCGTAGATCATCGCATGAACGAAATTGCATGTCTGATGATCGCATTGCATTGCATACATGAACAGCGCCCGCATGCGTCGTGCGAGGGTGACCGAAGCCACATCGCGACGCCGTCGCACACCGTGCCTGCAGCACGCCGACTAACTTTGGTATCTGCGCCTCCCACGCACAAAGCCGTCGCATCGGCACGAGTCCGCCGCGGCGGACCTCCTCCGCCTGCCACGGCCAATGCCGCACCGCCCGCTCGATGCGCTCGATCGCGGCAACAAAGGAGAAAGGAAAAAAAAAGGAGGACGGGGGTCGCGCGCCTGACCGCCTCGCCACACCGAGGCACGGCCGCCACCTCCTCGCGCTCCCATGGAGGAGCCGCGCGCTTCGTGGTGCGTGCCCCATGGCGGCAGCGCGCATAGGGCCGTCGCCGCTTGGTCCCACTCGAAGGCGTCGCCGCGACGGCGGCCGGCAGCTCACTCGGCAAGAAAAAAAAAAAGGGAAGGGGGCCCGTCGCTGCGCTTGAAGCCTCCGTGGCCACCTCCCGCGACGGCACCGCTTTTGGCGCGGCCCACTCGCGCTGCGCGCGCGTTTGGGCGCCGCGCGCCTCCGCCGCTGGCGGCTTCCGCTATGCGCCGCGGCGGCTTCCGCCGTGCCCACCTCCGCGGAGCTTCCGCGGCCAGTGCCGTCGCCTTGCGAGCGCCACCCACGCTGGCGCGCGGTTCCACATCCCGCTCGGCCGCCTTGAACGCGCCACCGCGAATCCGTTGCCTCGCCTCCGCCCGCTGCGCACCACCCATTGCATCGCATGCACCGGCTCTCGCCTGGCCGGTCGCGCGCCTCCGATGGCTCACGCGCCACCGACCTTGGCCCCATGAAGGCGCGCCACAGGAGCAAAGTGCTAGGGAAACCTAGCACCGAACAAAAGGCGGTAGGGTGGAGAAACAAAAAGGGCGGGCGGCGGAAACGAAAAAGCGGTCGGCGGGTGGAGAAACGAAAAAAAAGGGGGGCGGCCCATGCAGGTCAGCCCAAAGAAAGAACCAGCCGTGGAAAAAAAAATGGTGGAAAATACAGTTTTGCAAAAAGGCCCACGGGATTCTGAAAAATTACGGGAAGTTTTTCGCGAATAAGGATTTTTGCGAGAAAACCCTCGGAATTACTGAAAATTACGCGAAAATTTTCTCTGAACTGAAATCTCGCGTTTTAACCCTAGAAACTTGCAGTTTTCGCCGAAAAATCATTTTCCAGAAGAAAAGGGTCTCGGGAATCCGAATTTTGAATCAGTTTTCGCATTTGAAGCATGTTTATTCTTGTTATTGTTATTTCTATGCAATTTATTTATTGTATTTACTGTTTTGATTATCTGTGATCGTTTATATTGCTTTAATCACTGTAAATAGCAGTAAATCATGAAAAATGCATAGAAAAATACGGGAACACGATCCTGGAGTTCGAAGAGCATTGTGAGATTTTAGCAACCATTTTATGCAGATTACTAGCAGTAATCCTTTGAACTTTTGCATGAATATGAATATGACTGGCATCACGAACCAGTAGTTCGAAGAACTGACCCAGCATGGCCAGATTTTGTATAAAATTTGTATAAGTCTTCAATTATGTGGTAATGTAATCACGGATGAGCAGAAGATGGAGAATACTCTCTACCTTTCACCTGAATGCGGTGCAATCCGCACGCAACTATCGTCAAGATGGCTACATGCAGTATGCCTAATTAATTGACATCATGCAAGTTGCAGAAACTCAAGATGATGTTCTAAGAAAGAACTTCATCTTGCAGCCACCTAGTTGTAATGTTGGCCATGAAGCCACTGCTAGCAGTTACAAGGTGATGAAGCCCCTCACGAATGAGAGGAGCAAGAAGGGCAAGGTAGTGAGTCGCATATTATTGATGCTTTTCAGTCTAAGAAGAAGGACAAATGGTAGCATGAGGCACAACTCGCCATTGCAGGCACAGAGGATTCACATTCATTATTTGCACTTATGAATGTGGACAACCACATGTGACCTCCATCATCCTCCTTTGGTTATTGCGTGATCGCGGTAGTCGCCAAAAGGAGAAGATCGCGCATGGAGCCGATTGAGGCGAAGTTCACGAATACCGTCTATTAGATCTAGTGCACGCATTGCACTCGAATCTTTTATAGTAACTGCAGTTTGTAATTGAAGCGAATTTTGAATTATTAAATAATGGTTGCAAGCTCTAGCGAGCAAAGCATTAAATTCTTATTATGAGTCTGCAAGGCTTATTTTCCGTCTTTATAATAGCAAGTTATGTTCTGATATTTGAAGTATTTTATTTATGTGTTGCTTGCTTTCTGCTACATATTAATAAAGTACATTATTTTTAGAACGCGTGTGGCGCCCTATGGAGGAAGTGTGCTTAGCAGGTAGCGGCACGACGAATACCATCCTGAGAGAAATGGAAATTTTCGGTCAATCGGCAAGAATCTTTGGTAGTCTTCACGACAATCGCGAGCGTGATACTTGTATAATAAGCTCAAGAAAGGCCATAATTATACTCCCAATGGGCACAACTTTGGTCATTGAAGAAGACTTGTTGTACCCAGAATCGACTAGAACTCTCAAGGATATTTGCGTTAACAGTTTTCACGTAGAGACTGAAGAAGAGTATGGTACAGAATACCTGCTCATTACAAAGCGTGAAGAAAGTGAAAAATAGCATTAAAATATCTTCCTTCATATGAAAATTGGCTATACTACACTAATATTAAGGCACCTGCAGCCTATACTGCCCTGAAAACCGTATTTAGAAGCTCTGAACTTTTCTATCTCTGGCATGATAGATTATGCCGACTAGGTCTTAGGATAATGAGAGATATTATTAACAATTCACAGGGACATAATATGAATGTAAAGAATTTCCGAATCGGGGAAGATTTTGTGTGCCCCGCATGTGCCACCGGAAAATTAATTACTAGACTTTTCGCTCTGAAAGCGAAGAATGAAGTCCCTGCATCCCTGGACCGTATCCAGGGAGAACTTTTTGCGGTCCTATACATCCCCTGTAAGGGTCATTTAGGTATTTTATGGTGCTCATCGATGCTTCCTCAGAATGGTCGCACGTATGTTTATTGTCTACGAGAAACCATGCTTTTACAAAGCCAATCTCGCAGATAATTAAAATTAGAAATGTTTTCCCTGATCATCATGAGAAGTCCACCTGAATGGACAACGCCGGAGAACTTACTTCGAAGGCATTTGATGATTATTGCATGAAAATGGGAATTAAAGTTGAGCATTTTGTACCGCATGTCCACACCCAGAATGGACTAGCAGAACTTTGAAGAATTGTAATTTGCCAACTACATGTTGGGGACACGCAGTCCTGCTAGCAGCAGCTCTCATCAATTTTAGACAGTCGACCTATAACATCCATCCACCTATGCAATTAGCGTAAGGGTCAGCACCGAAAACTACTCATCTTCGCAGGTTTGGTCGTAAGGTTTATGTACCTATACCATCACCGCAGCGAACTGCAATGGGTCTTCTCCGAAAGTCTGGGATATACGTTGGTTATGAGACAGCATCCATAATCAAGTATTTGGACCCTATGACTGGAGATTTGTATAATGCCCGGGTCGATAGTATATCGGATGAGATTAGTTTCCGTCATTAGGGGGAGGAAATCAACCCTTGATAATAATGTCGGGAAATAATTGAAGTCTAGAAGACAATTAAAGTCCAAAAGATAATTGAATTGAAGTCTAGAAGACAATTGAAGTCCAGAAGATAATTGATTTGTAAGTATTAGCGAATCAACTGCCAGACTACTTTAGTGATTTGAAGAGCGTGAATAAGTAGCATTTGCCTGCAAGCAATGCACCGGAGAAGGGTTGAAATACCGACTAAGGTATCCCTAATCCCGTCCTAAGGCCTCTGAAAGGACGAGAACTCCGGCCTCGAATCAAAAGTAGGGGCGCTGGTGAAAAAGGATAAGAAGGACTTGACACAGCCGATCACCGAAGTGCCTCAGAACTAGAAGGGGAGCCAGTTGAGACCTGGCACCAGTATGGAACCTTCAGAAAAGGCATACCAGAATTGAACATCCCCATGAAGGGAGACATCAGTATGGATGTGTGCGCACACATCGGTTTGAAAAACTAAAGGGACTTGCCACGCAATTGGAAGCAAAGAGTGAGCAAGTAGAAGTATTAGAAGAATCGCCCCTTGAAGAAATAGCTATAAAATTTATGACATCGGAGAATCTTTGAATATGACAACGACCAATGTCGACATATACTTTGCAAAGAAACTTGTCACAATCATCAATCTTGATTGAGCTCGCATCGCTCATTGAATGAAAGAAAAATCAGATTGAGAAGATTGGGAGAAGGCAATAGAAAGCGAATTATTCTATCCGAATAAAAGAAAGACGTTTGGGCGTGTAAGTCATACGTCTCCCTTGTACACCACAGCAGGGCATAAGTGGGTATTTGTTCGAAAGATAAATGAAAAGAAGCAAGGCTCGTTGCATAAGGTTTCACTGAACATCCAGGAGATGATTATGAAGAAACCTATTCCCCGGTCATGGGCGGAACTCCCTTTTAAATATTTATCTCAATGGCAGTGAACTTGAAGTTAAAAGTGAAATTGATGGATGGGGTACCAGACATACCTTTATGAAATATTAGATTGGACATTTATATGAAGATACAGAATGTATCAACGTCGAACCAAAAGCAGAGCAAATAGAAATATGTGCGATGTGAAACTTCGAGAAAGTCATTGTACGAACTTAAGCAATCGAGCGAGAATGTGGTATAATCGCAGGCGACTTTCTATGCAAGAAAGGCTACACGAACAATGAGAATAATCTCTGTGTATTTATACGACGATCCGGAATGGATTTTGTATAATCGCGATGTATGAAGTTGATCCGAATATCATCGAACCCTAAGGGATATTAAGAAAGCAAGCTCTTACACGAGTGGAGTTGAAATGAAAGATTTGGGTGAAAACCAAATATTGTCGAGGCTTGACTTGGGCATGCCCTGAAGAGGTATTAGTGCATTAGTCACCTACACTCGAAGGTGTTAGAAATGTTCGACTTTGCAAAGGCATACCCTTTGAAAATGCCAATGGTCGGAGATCTTTGCGACAAGACAAGGACTCGTCTGAGACCTAGAAAAGAGGGAGGAAGTCACGGGACCGAATTCCCATACTTAAGTGTGATAGAAACACTCATGTATTGAACAAAGCGTACTAGACCAGGACATTGTATTTGCGGGAACCTACTAGCAGGTATAGTGCGAGAACCTACCAAAAGCATTGGCGAGGAATGAAGGACATCTTCCGATACCTCTAAGGAAGCAAAGAACTTGGCCTGTTCTATAAAAAGAACCAAGACCTAACTATGAATGACAATGCAAATGGCTGTACTGTAGGACCCGCATCTGATCAAATTACAAACATGCTATGAATTCATATGTGGTGGGCGCAATTCCATGAAAATCGTCTAAGCGAGTCTTGTATCGACTTGACGAACCACCCGGAAATAATAGCATTATACGAGGCCTCACGAGAATGTACTTGGCCCGACGGATGATTCACTACATCCGGCGATTATGTGGATTGAATACCGCATCAACCTACTATTATCTATGAAGATAATCTGACTTGTGTTGCACAAGTGCAAATGAGTTATGTGAAGAGTCCTCTCACAAAGCATATCAACCCCAATTTCTTCTATGGTCATGAAATGCAAAAGATGGGCGAAATTAAGGTCATCGCATACTAAGTCATGTGAAAATCTTGCAGATCTATTCACTAAGTCACTTCGACATCTAGCTTTGAAAGGTGCGCACGTGGAATTGGAATGATGAGACCTAGAAGTCAGAGTCGGGGAGAACCTTCACAAACTCATTACTAAAGCTTGATCACGAAGATCGAGTACCCAAAGAGCAAATCACGGAGATTAAATGAAATTGGGTGGATTGTACTCTTTTTCCCTTGACGAGTTTTCCTGAAGTTTCTCGGCTAAGGTTTTTAATGAGGCAATTCGTGCAGCATAACGGAACATGATTCATGTACTCTTTCTCCAAAATTTTCCCACTGGGTTTTTATGGAGTTTTGACGAGACATGGGCATGAAGGATGAGTGCCCAAGGGGGAGTGTTAGGAAACGGGCCGGGCCAGGAGTCTGGCCCAAGGTGGGCCTCATCCCAAACCCTAGCAGGGTCGTAGCCTATAAATAGGGGGTGCTATTCATTGTAAAGGATTGATCGATGGATGAAGGAATAAAGAGAAGCAAGACGCCCCCCTACATCTCTGTGTTCAATCTCTTATTATGTTCTTGTTGTTCATGCATTGTTCTTACAATTCTACGCTTGCTCTGCAGGTAATCGTCTGATTTGGACTACGGCGACGGTTCCTCAACAAAAGAGAGGAAGAGCCGAAGAGGCACATCTAGGTTAGAGGGATTGAGAGAAAGGGGGACAGGTGGTTGGGCCGCCCCAATCCCTCTGGTCATTCTCCTTTTAGTTTCTCTATTCTCCTCATGCTCATGTCTATCTACGAGGCTTATTTCCCTGAAGAAAAAAACTAGCAGGTTTCTTTGGTTAATAACTCGCACACGAAAACAAAATAAACTTAGGGTCCAGTAAGCAAAATATCCCTAAGTCGCCAACAGGCAACAGATCTCCGTGGAGTCGAGCCGCCCAAATCGCTGCCGTCCCACATCCTTGGTCAGTTCATCTCCAAATCTCGTGCGAAAAGAGGAAACGAAGAGATCACGGCGATGGCGGCGGCCGGCAGCAATTCCTCGGACGGTGTCCCCATCCTCCAGGCGGAGAACCTTATCAGCAACGTCAAGTCCATCTACTACAGGTTTCTGTCTATCTTTCTCTTCCTCTCGTCTCCTTCCCATGGGCTTCATCTGATCTGGAGATGGGCTCAATTTTATGCTAGGTTTGATTTGGGCGTCCCACGATCTTTGGGAGTAGGTAGCCTAATTACGGGGCACTAGATGTTGTTACGTTAGGATGTAAGTATTGATCAGAGAGTACGATTGGAGTGGAAATAGTGGTTTCCCCTGATCCTGGTGGTAGAATTATGCTGTGATCTCGCGGCGGCGCTAGATTTTGAAAACATCGAAAGAAGAGAAAGAAGAAACGATGTTACTCCATGAATCAGGACCTCCAATAACTGTCTGTTGAGTCTGTCAATTAAGCTGAATTATGAGAATCTGCTTAGGTCTTCCTGCTAGGTTGGGTTACAATGTCGGGACTCGGCACCGTGAATTAGCAAAATTAAAGTGATATGATCCGAGAGCAGTAAATTGCTAGACCTGATTTCCTTTAGGTTGGATACTCCTCTTAGATCTGCTAGGAAGATCCCTTAGTGTTGTTCAATGTAGAAAGGTATACAAGTGATAGTATCTTTATGCTTGAGCATATCCTCTCCAGCTATATGTTCAAATACATATCTGTGCAGAGGAGACTGTATTCACACTTTAGTTAGGTTTAGGATCTAATGACCTATTGAATTGGTAGTCGACACATGTAATGCTCCTGTAACAGGCTTCAGGCACTCTTCTTTCTATGTGATGATATTCTCTCCAATTTCCCATTTCAACTCTTTTTATAAGACTGTTTTCCAATTAAAGATATTTTATTATAAATCTTTGACTTGTTTGCTATTTGAGTCAAGATGATTTGTCCTAAACATAAGGAATTTAAACATTACAGTCGAACATTCTTGTCGATCATTGGTGGAGTTGTTGCTGGAATCGCGGGATTCACAAGCTTGACGGGATTTGTATTCTACTTTCTGATAATGATGGTTGCATCACTCGGGCTCTTGGCAAAGTCAAAGTTTTCAGTCCACACATACTTTGATAGTTGGAGCAGGGTTTTAATTGAAGGAGTTTTTGGTGGCCTTATGGTAAGCCTTATCCCATTGCTGCTGTAATGATATTATTTGTGGTTTATCTTTTTTAGCCTTCGACAATATACCAAACATTATGACCCTCGCATGCTAGTTATACACTGTTGTAATATGTCCTATATACGTACTATTTATTTCTAATGTCATCTTAGAATTCTTAGTACATGTACTCATCTACGGAGCTATTGAACACATAGCAGAAGTTCAAAGATTTTCTTTTCATACCAATCTGTTTAAAAAGAGTCCTGGTTTGCTACAGATGCCAAAAGTCTTGACGCTAGGAACTTACTATACAATGCTAGTGTGTGGCTCGGTGTTAAAAGATTATCTCTAGCTTAAGACAATTTAGTAGGACTACAAATGTCTGTGAAAGGTGTGAGGTCTTACTATCTAGCAAGGTATCTTATTCACAGTTGGATGGATACATTATGTCTTTCGGTAAATGTTCTGAAGTCAGGAGGCAGACATTTCCAAAAACGTCAGCTAGTTTCTACTCAATGGCCATATGTGTCTTCTTCTTTTTGTTGTTCATGTTTCTACCTTCAAATCCCTTCATGGTAATATGCGTTGCCCTGTTTAATGATGTTCTAACATTATAATTTTTCTTTTGCAGTCCTTCGTGCTGTTCTGGACGTATCCTTGACAATTTAAAAATCACCTCTTTCCCTTCCTTTATGTGCATCTTATTAGTTCCATAGACAGGCTGAAATCTTATAAATTTACTGGGATGGTGATCCGGTGTTCAACATTTACTGGCCGCATAGTTGTGTGGCATATTATTATCTAGGAACTCTACTAATCCTACAACATGAATATTCCAGCTTTTTCTTTACTGGAACCTTCTAAAATATGGAATTAGCATTAGATGACGTGTTTCAGCATGTTGAATGAATTGAGTGATCCGGGGAGTACAAAATTTTATACAGATTAATTCCAGTTTTGAAAATATTGTCAAGATGGTCTTACCACAACTAACAGGAGGTTTAATTGGGTTAATGGTTGAAGAAAGACATAGACATCTGCGAGATGTTACATTCAATTCCTTTCTTCTTTACATTAAGGTCCTAACATGGTCCTTGTGTCTAGGGCTGTTCATGACGGTTTACGCCAACCCGTTCAAAACCATGCACTGGAGAGCAGTGGGGTTGCAGCAAGGCGGCTGCCAAAGGAGATTGGATGCCAGCCGGTTTTGCATGGGTTGGGAAAACTGGGTTTGAACAGCCCTACTTGTGGCCGCCTTGATTATTTTGCTACTTGCAAAACATGTTTATGCTTGTTTTACCCTCATTTTTTTAAACTGCTGCAGTGTTAATCTTTCGATGCTTTAGTTCATCCTTGACACAAAGCAGATTTGCTTACGATATTATCCACATTTTCTGATGGGTCGAAGAAAGAGCTGCAACCAGACGAACAAAGCAGATGCTATATTTCCTTTTTTATTCAATTTTGGTATTAGTTATCACTACTGTGTGTTTAGCGGGAGCTGCAACGGTGCAAAATCTCAATTTGGTTGCTGATATGTCAGTTATCTCGGTGTAGACCTGTATTCCAGAAAATCTGTAGCAATGATTTACTTCAGTTCGTTAAACTGATGTAGAAATTCCTTCCTTCAATGATGTCCAACATTTGTGATCGATCATTTCCAACATCCATGCTGGGGTGAATGATGTGATGATGAACACTGTCCGGCTTTCCGTCATGATCACATCAAATGTATCCATCTCTTGTTTCACTGATGCATTATCCTCAGTTTTGTGTATTAATGTTTCCTGTGTATACGTCTTACAAAGCAAACTGTATCAAATGACAGGCACACCAACTGGTGTAAACATTTTAATTTTTGACAGGAGTGTAAACAATAAAATTATTCTCCAACTTGTTGGGGATGAATAGCCGGGCCCAGCCTTTAACCTTGCATAGACATATTGGGCTGGGTGCCTATATGGGCCTAAATATAGATACAAAATCCCAAATCGTGGCCTCTTCCAAAACCCAACTCCCATACCGCGGTCCGCAGCACCATTCCCCACTATGACCTCCTCCCTCCTCCGCCAGCACGGCCGCATCTCCACGGTTTTCTCCACCGCCGCTGCCGAGGAACTCATCGACGTCCGCAAGCTCCCCACCGACTAAGACCCCTCCGCCCCGTCCCGCCCCCACCCTCCAACCGCGTCTGGTGCCTCGTCGAGGACGTCTCCTCCCTCCTCCTCTGCCGCCTCGACATCCCCTCAGCTCCCCCCATCGCCATCTTCAACTCCGACGCGGGCCTCGGTGGCGCCGGCGCGTCATCCGCCGGCCAGGGTGGCGAGAAGGCGGCTGACGAGAAAACGGTGTTCGAGCTGCGGCTGGAGGCGTTCGAGGCGGCGAGCAAGATCAAAGTGATCAAGGAGATCCGGTCGTTCACGGACCTGGGGCTGAAGGAGGCGAAGGAGCTGGTGGAGAAGGCGCCCCCGGTGATCAAGGGCGGGGTGTCCAAGGAGGAAGCAGTGGCGATCGTCGAGCGGATGAAGGCCGTTGGGGCCAAGGTCGTCATGGACTGGTGAGCGAATGCGTTCCAAGGTGAGATCCCGCATATTTGTTACTTCGATCAACTTAAGTACATGGATGATTGGCTTAGTGAATTTGTGGACAAATTGATGCTATATGCGGCATGCCTGTATGGTAATAGACTTCACGAGCATTTTATCGAATGAAATGCGATCCTTGGAATGTGTGTATGCATCAGCCACATTTAATTATGATGTAGGGTGTGACAATGATGATTTTGTAAGCTTGTGATCGGGAGAGGTGTGTAGGAAGTTGGGTTAAAAGGAACTTAATTTTGGTTTGTGCGTTCCTATGCTTCTTGGGGCTGTCCTCTTAATTTCAGGAAAAACTTGGTTCTGTAGCACTGAAAAGATCACTAGTTTAGCAAAATACCATCGAACTTGTCTCGTGCACTTTAATAACATCCAAAGTTCACCCCGTTCCCCCATTTTACCATTTTCGTCCAGTTGAGTGTCCAGCCGTTTACTGTCACATTTTTGCCCCGCAAAATTGGATATATGTCACTCATGGGTAAAATTGGATATATCTCACTAAAAAACATGATGTTTCGAGATATGTCATCCAGAATCCTAAATTTGGATATATGTCACTCTAAATTTTGTTGGCTTTGATATATACCACTCTATAACATTTTTGCCCTTGACTCTTCTTCTTCCTTCCCTTTTCTTCTTTCCCGACCACCGCCAACCCGCGCTATGGCCGTGGACACCCTCTTTCCCCAACCGCCGCTAGCTTGCTCCTCCTCCTCTGCAGTCGGCATCCGCCACGTCTACGCCCCTCCGCTGACGCCGCCGCTAGCATCTACCACGACCCATCTCTTTCTTCCTCCCATCAGTCATCCCGTTGACCCAATGACCGGTGGCGCCGCCACCACTTTGCTCTCACTCCTCAGCTTCCTCATCCTCCCGCTCTTCGGCTCCCGGAGGCGCTTGTCACCACCGAGCTCACCTCATCCTCCATACCTGCTCGACCTTCGTTGACGCGGCCTCCACCTCATAGGCCTTGCTCCAGTGAGTCTCTCTTTGATTCCTCCCTACTGGAGCACATCCTCACCTCCCCTGACCTTCCCCCACCACCCACATCCGCTCCCTTCCTCCATGGCGCCGCCACCGCGTTGGCTTCGCCGCCAGCCCGCCACAGCCCCTCCCAGTTGCTCATGTTCCCCTTAAGTCTCTCCCTCTCCAGCGCCGCTGACCCATTTCTTCCCCGTCCTGTTCGCCTTGCACCGCCGTCCGGCCGCCACCGGCCACCACGAGCTGCCACCGTACATTCATAATGGATTTGTTTACGGAACATTCATAAGGGGATTGCATCAATTTTAGACAAAGATGCATGAGTGGTTAATTTCTCTCTTCTGGCCGTGAATAATGACAAATGGTGCTCTATCTTAGGTGGAAGTTATTCTTGTGCATTCAAGTAATTGTGACATATGTATGCAGATTTCAATCTGCTGTTGTTGTTACATGCAGTCTTAACTATGCTCTTCATGGCTCGTTGCTCCGTTCATCTCATCATGTGTTTGCTCCTAGTCTGTTGGTGAATTTTTCTGTCACTAACCGAAAGTGTGGAATAAATTATTTTGAAAAATAAGATCAACAACACGCACAATTGAAGTGTTATTTCGAGGACTATCTTATTTGGTTGGCCTGTATGTCTATTATCTATGTGATAACTGTAGCTGATCTACATGTACGTTAATAAGTCTTTATCCTCTGCATTTATGCAATGACCATGCAGGACATGGTAAGATATGGTCATATGGTCAAACATATTAGTAGGCTAGTGAACGGTGACATAATTTTTGTGAGGTACATTTGGGGCCAGTTTGCGGAACCTTGGTAACTTCGAATTCTATTGAGAATCTTCAAGCAGAAAGCCTTGTTTTCTTTTCGAAATATTGCAATCATGTGGCTTGTATTTTTATGCTGTGCCAGTGATTCCATAACATCAGTGTTTGCTGGCTCTTGATAATTCATCAGTGATATTGTTTGGGTATAAACAGGTGCCAAGGTTATTTACTTGCTGAACGGATTTCCTATTTGAAACGCTAGGATAGTGTATTGCTGGTCTATCTTTTCAAGTGTGGAATTCACGAACGCCTTCAGAATTTTTTGTCTGTGTAATTCAAGAAGGTCTATGGTACACTGCTAGTACGTGAGCTACTGAACTCTACTCATCTACCAATCCCAAGAATTTGTCTGAAGCATTTCCATGCCATGCATCAGGTATTGAAACCTTGAAAGCCGCGTTGTCGGTAAAGCCAGGCGCCGTGGTCCTTGGCTCCTACTATCCATCAATCCATGGCGTACGGCCGTGCGGGACTGCACGGCCTGGCACCCGTGGCTCCCAAGTCTCACCACCGCCCAACGCCCATGCCAGAGTGCACGGCCATACGTGTCAGTCTGGCTTCACCATCGCACGAGACGGCGCGGGCAGAATCACATTCGCGGCACCAAAAACACGCGCTCGAGGCGAGGCGAATTCGGCTGATGGGCCGCCGCTTGCCGCACCGTCGTCCAGAGCTCGCCCTGAATCGCCAACTCAACGCGAGCGCCCAGCAGAGTGGTTGCTGCTGCTGGTGAGTGCGAACAGCGAAAAACACGAAGCAGCTCTGCTGCTGCACGCGGGTCTAGTCGTGCCGGTGCGAGAGCTCTAGGAAACTGCCAGTCAAACCCGCAGGAAACCTGCTGGATTCCGTTATTATCCCGTACTGGCGGAGCTCAGTGTAAGCCAGACTGTGCCATGACCTCTTCAGTGTTTTTGCTAAATTCAAAGATGAGATATACTACTTCTGTCCTCTCTTCCATGTTCACTTTACAATCCACTTAAGACCGGCCCCTCTATAATTTGTGTGTGAAGCTCCGCCACTGCGCAGGAAACAGTTCGCGAGCTGCAGGAAGCAGCTGATGTGCGCTAAGAACTTAAGATGGAATCATGCGATTCCATACCTCTCATGAGGATTCAGTATGGGATACTAGTAACCAAATTAAAGAACGCAGGGTACAAGAGATGCAACGCTTTATTGCTATCATTTATTTTGTTTCCTGTATCGTTCTCCCGGTTTCAACAAGATGCAACAGTACAGCTATGAGCACTAGCCATTTTCTTCAGCAAACTCCCTGTACATTCACAGCCCTCATAGCAAGACAACAGAAATGCACTTAGATGGGAGGGGTTTCTGTTCTACGAGACCACAAGATCAAGATGTCATTCGCTTCAAGTTCAGGTCAAGGGATCAGATGACTCGTGACAAAATTAGACTGCAACCGTTCCATCAGACATCAAAGATTCCTTCTCCGACAGCGCTTCGCTGAAAACTCTCTCCCTCGCTTTCTCAGACTGCAAAAGCGGCAACAGGTCAGTGGGATATAAATTGTTTTTTATCATATATTCGTATGATCAAGATTAATTTGGAGAAACCGCAAAGTTTGAGATAAAGAACAAACCATCTTTTGCCAGTTGCTGAAGAATGCTATGATAGCGAGAAGTAAGAATTGAACTACAGAACCACAGGAAATGCCCATCCAAAGTCCTTTCCCTCCCATCTTCAGAACAAAGCCGAGAAGGAGAGCCATTGGAATCCCAACCAGATAGAACGAACCGAGGTTAACATAGGCGCCCAGATGCTGCCACCCGCATCCCCGAGCAATACCTGAATGAACAACATACAATATGTGTCAGTATTAAACATCGATGTATCTTGCCCTAAACCTACAGAGAGAACAGAAGAGCATAATTCTTCTCTATTGCAGTTGAGTGATATGATCCCATTATACATGAGGATCTTGCCAATGCCTAGATTAAGCTCATATTGCAAATACCAACAATCATATTCATGCGTTTTGGGTGCCAAGTTCAGTTAATTTTGGCATGTCCAGAACTGTTCACAAGCAGAGTGAAATAGACCTGCGAAGCAAACAGCAGTACCACTAGCTAGAAGTAGTGTTCAGAATTTCGGCCGAAAATCGGCAATTTCGGTTTTACTGGTGGGGCCGGTAGGAATACAAACCGGTCTAAAAAAATTGGTTTGGATGAATTTTGTCTAAGAAAAATCGAATTTGTTTGAATTTTGCTCGAATTTCATTATTTGAAAATTTCAGCCGAATTTTTTAAATTTTCGGCCTTACCGCTGCCCCCCCTCCCCCCCCAAAAAAAGTTTCCGGTTATGAAAACCCTGGCTAGAAGAAAAGTGTAACTGCATACTTAGTGCTAGATGTGTGTTGATGTAAACACCAGCATCCATGTTCACTTAAGAGCACATGTTTGAAGGAACAAACAGGTAACTCCCCGAGTGACACTACTGGCTTCCACAACACAAAATAGCATTAGTATCATGGATCAAAGGAAATATTAATGGAACTGTCTATAAAACTTGTGACTGTTTTCTTGAGTTCAAAACAGTACATTATAAACCGTAGGATGAGATCAGATATCATTCATCTTAGAAATATGATTAAAAAAGAAACTCAATACACATCTCAACGTATATCAAACGACTCATAATGTGACTGTTTTGAACTCAAGAAAACAGTCGCAAGTTTTCTAGCAAAAGCCAAAATTAATAAGCGACATGTTACCTGGTATGTCTTTACGACATCGGCATCAGGTTCTGAATTTCGGCCGAAAATCGGTAATATCGGATTTACCGGTGGGGGTCAGTAAAAATACAAACCGGTCCTAAAAAATCATTTTGGATGAATTTTGTAAAAAAAATCGAATTTGCTTGAATTTTGTTTGAATTTGATTTTTTTCTAAATTTAAAATCCGAAAATTTTGGCCAAACCGGCCTTACCGGCCACCCCCGGTAAAAAAAAGTTACCGGTTAAGAAAACCCTAATCGGCATGACTGACAAAGCAGTAATATCACTTGCTACCTGACAGGGCTTGTTAACAAATTGGACAAAAGCTCACAGATTGAAGTATGCAAATCAAACTAAAGTCGTAGAAGATATTGTAGTATGGTGTAATGGCCGTCAAACAAGTATAACAAACAGCTAAATCAAATGATCAAAAACTTCACAGGCATAGCTGGAAGCTCCTTTTTTACGCTCTTTTGAAGGGAAGGTAGAATTAGCGGATCAATCAAATGCTAGAAATTGTAACCTGAGAGAACTCCTTGTAGGCTATCAGCAGCAACTGAGACACACACAAAGGGAACCATTGCAGTGACATACGCGACAACATCCTTATCACTGCTGTATGCATAGCCCAAGATGTGCTGTGATGCTAACAGTGCCCCAGTGACGAGAACTGCCTCGGTCACAGCAATAGACATTACAACACGAACAGCCGATCGAGCTCCTTCAGGATTCCCAGCACCTAATTCATTTGCTACTCGAGTGCTGTTCATTAAACAAAACAAACACAAAGCTATTATCAAATGGAAATTCTGTCCCGAAAAAGAAGTACCATCCAGGAGTCGTTAAGCTTCTTCATACCTTGCAGCGGCTCCAAGCCCATATGGTATAGTATACGTCAACGCGATAGTCGTCAGGCTACACAAAAGGGTGTGTGTAAAAAAATGCAAATATAATTGTAAGTGCATATTACTTTTACATGTGAAGATTCTTACCATATTGAAAGAACTGAAGTTTGTAGCTCTGGATTGGGTAAAACTCCTGACAGAAGAATAAGGATCTCAAATGACCACCACTCAAAACTAGAAGGTTACAAGAAAACCCATTAGTCCAATAAGGAAAATAAACATAAACATGGTGATTCTGAAGCACACTGCTGTGATTACCATAACATTAGTGCAGATGGCAGAGCTAAGCGCAGGAACAGGCCGACTCCTCTGAAGGCCTCGATTGTTGGAGGCGAGCGAGTCTCCTTACAAGATTTCGAGAATCTGATGTACGTAGCAAGCATGAATACATTCAACCAGTTCGATATGCTTATTGCCAAAGCAGCTCCAGTATACCCCAAGCTGGTCTTGAACACCATTAACCAACAGAGAGGAATGTGCAAGAGCAGCGTTGAAATGGAGGACCAAAGCATAGGACTTATTAGACTCTGAGACTGTAGAAATTTTGTGAGTGGCTGGCTGATTGCGTATGCAAAGAGCCCTGGAATCAGCCAGACTATGTATCTTCCTGCTTCCTCTGAGATCAAGGGGTCCTGGCCTATAAGGGTCAGGAGTTTGCCTATAAATACCCATAGAAGTGAGATTGGAATGCTCACTACTGTAAGTGTGACTATAGCTATGTAGGTTTGCACTCCCAATTTATCGTACTGTTTTGCCCCGTAAGCTTGGCCGCATAGAGTTTCCAATCCACTTGCCATTCCAATCTGTTTTGCAAGTTGAATATTTGAATTACTGGTGGTTTTACAAGGTGTGCAGCTCAAACAAAACAGCTTCCTTACAACTGAAGAGAATATGTTAAGCAGAAAAATATATATGCTAATTGTTCCAATAGCCTTAAGCCACACATGGCAAGAGTGCTGGATCAAAGTAACAAAGTTATGCTTGAAAGTTCAATAAGACATTGGTAGTTTCCTGTACTAACCATCTGGTGGAGCTGTATTCTAGTTGATGAAATAATAACAAATGACTGACTATACATTAAACATCTTTAATAGGTTTGATAGCAATATGCTTGAGAGACTTGATAATGGCTAAACTTCTACCTTTCCCCCACAGTTTTTTCACCAAAGAAGCTAAGCCAGATTGAACAGATGTTGGGGCCTCGTTGAATAATTTCATTGTGCCGTACCGTGGCAATACGCTGATGTTACCGGTTGCCACTTATGTTCAGCGGCAAAGGACACAAAGGATTATTATGATCTTAGTATAAAGAAAACATATACTTGTCTCAGACAATAAAGAAAAATACGTTTTCTTTATTTTTATTTTGCCGGGCCGGCAAAAAAACAGCCACAATCCTGACCGGCCCGGCCAAAATAAATAAAGAAAGCATACTTTTTGCTAGTGCGGTCAGTTTACACTAGGGTGATGGCATTACTCTGCTGCATGCTTAATTCCTCGTATCACTATTTGTCTGACCCTTATGCTTTAGTACATCTCCGGAATACACTAATAAATCGAGCATCACAAACTAATAATCGAAGTAAATCTACAGGTTCCATTCATTACGGGTTTCCATGATGAACCCGTAATGGCCAGCACATACCACTACTACGGAGAGGCCATCACAAACCGTCATCAATGACGGTTTGTGAACCGTCTGAATAAGTTGATCTCTGATAACAGACGGTTATCACAGACGGTGATACGAATATCACAGATGGTTTTTGTATTAAATCCGTCTGTAAAGACTAGTATTACAGACGGTTCTATACACAAACCGTGCATAGTATCACAGACGGTTCTATGGATAAACCGTCTGTGATACATAACCGTCTGTGATACTCTGCGTGTCACAGACGGTTTGTCTATAGAACCGTCTGTGATACTATGCCTTCACAGACGGTTCGTGTATAGAATCGTCTGCGATACTAGCCTTCACAGATGGGTTTAATACAAAAACTGTCTGTGATAGTTCATTACACTAACTACATTTTTACTGATTTTTGGTTAGCATCAGGAATTGCTAGCCATCCCTCTGAAAACAAGCATACAGAAAAACAGATACATTTACAGATACATCACAGATAATCAATTGTTGACAAACTCAAACTCACACCGTATATCCAGTTTCGGTCCATTTATACTACGCATGTAATAAATTAGTGTCAAATTAGATTAATAAACCGTAAGTACGTACTCTTCCTATTTACCAAACATACTTAAATTGATTAGCGATTAATTTATAGCAAATATAAAGGGTTATAGATCGTTACCCTCGGAGCTCACGAAGAAAATACGATTCCTCTCCTTTCCTTCTCTCTAAGGTGGCGCAATGGGGGTGGAGGCACAGCAAGGTGCAGGTGGCGCAATGGGAGAGGAGGCAGCGGGGTGGAGGAGGCGCTAGGGGCAAGGGTCCAACCTTCTCCTCTCTAAGTTGGCGCAACGGGGGAGGAGCTAGGGCAGGGAAGTGGCGCATGGGGAAGGAGTAGCAGATCTAAGTGGAGGCAGCGGCAGTGGACACAGCACCTCCAGAGCGGCAGTGGACACAACGCCTCCAGAGCGGCAGTGCGGCAGAGGATGTGTCGGACGCAATTTATATAATGCCAGCCTATCACAGACGGTTCTTAATTAGAACCATCTGTGATAATTTACAGACGTATGTGATATTCAAAAACCACTGTGATATTCAAAAACCGTATGTGATAATTAGTTATCACGTCTGTAATGGACGGCTACTATAACCTGTTTTGTAGTAGTGTGCATGTAGAGCGGAAGGACACAAGGAAACCGAGAAACACAAGCAACATAATATATATTTAGATGTTATAACGCAGTAAAGGTCGATTTAAGCGAGAAAATTGATGCATGAATGTGGGGGTGTAACGTAACGTACGAGGAGGCTGAAGCCGGAGACGGAGGCGAGGGAGGTGGCGATGGCGGAGGCGGAGAGCGGGAGGACGCCTGGGAGGTGGCCGACCATCATGTTGGACGCCACCTGCACGGCGTACTGCGCCACGCTCACCACGGCCATCGGCAGGGCCACGTACCCCACCTTCTCAGCCTCCCGCGCCAGCCCGCTCCACCACCTGCTGCTGCTAGTCTCCTCTCCTTCCCCGCCGCCGTCCTGCGCCATTCGCGGGGCCAGCAGCGGCACGCTCTCCTCCATGGCGGCCGTCGTCGTCGTCGTCCCGCCTGTCCTTCTCTTTGTGGAGTCGCGTTGGTGTTTGCAATTTGCGTGTGTTTCGGCGCTGCTGGGCGGGGCTTTTAACGGGAAACGACTCTCGCTATGCAGGTGAAAACAGGATTCTATCGGAATGTGGTTATACCGAAGTTATGGTCATCCAAAGCTCATTTCATATGTATGCAAGGCACGAGAGAAAATAATCCAAGGCTAGTTCGAAATGCCAAAAAAAAAATCTGATTTCCCTCCTGTTCATGCTACCATTTGAAGCGAAGATTCATAGGACTCTATTCGGCAGATATCCGGCGAGGATAAATATCCGATATCTGATTTCCGTCATGGATTTGCCTGATATTGTCTGCTCCGTATCCTATCTCAAATCCAGATTCAACTATCCGGATTTCGTCCCAGATCCGAACAGATAGTGAAATACCTCTGAATCTGGTCTTGTCCGGATCCGGCTCTGGATCGGACGGAAAATATTTGTGCCGTTTTCATCCATAACTACGTCACCGACAGGAAGAGATGAACCTCAAAATATTCTCAAGAATCTGACAACTAAACCAAAGCCATCAAGACAAACAAGCTAGCACGAAGACTATGCATCACAAGTCATCAAGTTATGCCACGATTGAACAGTGCGCAAAGGCAGTGAGCCCGTGTACATTCATATAATCACCGTAGAGCTGCGCATGCTTGTGCACTTTTTGGCTTCCAAAAGCGAAACTGACAAAGTGCAGCTGATACGGGCAGGATGTTGCCGTGCCCTTTTTGCTTGGCACTTCGTCAGCTAGCCGTCGCCGGAATTATTCCTTTTTCCTTGACACGTCACTTTGTTTATTGATCCGTGTGCCGTGTGCAGCAGATGACGGATTGCTCGGCCCGGGAAAGCAAAACAGACGGCCTGGAGAACGGCTCATGGCTGCATGCATGCTTCGTTGCAAGCAACTAAATGCGCATCTGTAGCCTAGGTTGTCAGTGTCTTCTCCTAGGATCGAGTTGGATGCATGGTCGTAATCCCAGCTAAACAAGCCACGTATAATCTTGTCTATAACCCGATTAATCTGAACAAAAATTCTAATAGAGATAGGTATATTCCTCTTTTTATGTCCACGTGTGTGTTCGTGGAAGAAAAATTCTGCCCACAGGCACCGCTTCACACGGTTACCTACCAACTCTTGTGGCAGGTGGGCCACCAGTGAAAAACCCTGGACATCCCACCAAGTCATTCCCCTTGAGGCTTCGACCAGCCCACCAGGCGCTGGCGCTGCCACCACCCAACCCCTCCCGCATCCCTCCCTCCCCTCCTGCATCGTCGGCGCCGCCATCCGGCTCCTCCCACATCACCACTATCCCCACTTCCCACTTACGCATGCATCCTCTCTCCCCAAGCGCCACACACATGGACACACATCTTTCTATCTCGTCGTGGTTGTCTTGTCGCTGTTAGTTTGGTTATCTCTACGAGATTCATCTACTTCGTTCTTGATACTGTGAACATTTATATCGTATCTCACAAACTCTGATCAAATTCGGGGATTGCTGCGCATAAGGAGGGATATTAGAGTATAACAAATGATATCAGAGCCAATGCCGGAATAATCTGATTAGGGGGAAGGTCGGCAAAGCATTAGGAAGCACAAGATCAAGATCGATGTCTATGATGTAGAGTCAAGTAGAGAAATTTGACGGAGGAAAAATTTCAATGTGTGGTAATGTGTGGTGAAAAATGTTCTCGTTCAACAAGGGTTAATCGATGCTTTTGAAGGAGATAAACAAGAAAAGACATCCGATGAAGACTAGAAGGTGATGAAGCGGAAGGCTATCAGTACAATATGTCCATGTCTCTCCGATGAGGTAAAGTACTTGATGATAAAGGAGAATTCGCCGAAGAAATTATGGGTAACTTAGAAGATGTATTTGGCAAAATTGCTGACAAACTAGTGGGTGCTCAAGCGACGACTGTACATGTTGCGCGTAGAAGAAGGCATACGGTTTGTTAACCATCTTATTATCTTCAACAAGCTTGTCATACAACTGATTAGTGTGGATGAGAACATTGGGCAGAACAACAAGGTCATCATACTGGCATCATCTTTACCACCATCATGGGAGTAATTGTTGATGAATATTCTTGTCGGAAAAAACACTCTCAACTTCAATCAGGCAGTTGCATATCTATTGGAGACGAAGTCTTTGAAAAATCTACTGCTTTCTTCATCCTCGGGTGATCAAGCATTAGCTTCCATTGGTGTTGCGGGCAAAAGCAATAATCACAGGAAGAAGGGTAAGAGCAATGACACACATGTGTGCTAACTTTGTGACGAGGAAGATCGTATGATAAAAGATGTTCGAGTTTGAGGCAAATGAGGAGTGCATGCTCAATGGCAATGATGAAAGATGATCCAGACGTACTAGTTGTGAGTCAATCAGGTACTTTTCATGGATGGATATAAGATTCACGTTGTTACTTCCACATATGTTCGACGAAGGATCTCTATGCTTGACGAATGAAACCGTTCACTTAGCAGATTGCAATTAGTATATAATTACCGATGTGAGAATGATTACATTGGAGATGTATGATATAGCGCATCACACACTGATGGGAGCTCGGTATGTTCTCAGCTTAAAAAAGAATATAATATCTATAAGGTCGCTTGAACTCGATGGTCGTGGGATTTTACTTCGAGGTGGAGTCACGCGAGTTACTTGCAACTAACAAGTAATCATGAAAAGTATCTGAAACAATTATGGGGATACCAATTGATAGGTAAACCTAAAGAAAAGGCAACCAATTGGAGATCTAACAAAAATCTTAACCAGGAGAAGGAAATTGTGTCTTGAACGGTAGATACTCAGATCCCATCTGTAGTTATGTGTGGAACTGTAAAGATGGTCGCAAACTCTACCAGTCGCAAAGGCGAAGGTGCGAGCTGTTGGAGGAAGAAAAACGTGGTGGGTCCAACAACGTGGTACCGACAAGCAGGTGGATCTCGAAGGTGGTACAAACATAGGACATGGAGTGTTGTAGGAATAGGAGGTGTGGTTATCCAAACTACACAACTAAAGAGCTCTTAGTTGGAGTGTTCTGTCTGCTAAGCCCAGATACTGATACACACATTATGGTGATGTGCATAAGACCCTGTGGTGGGGAGGCACTCCCAAGGTGGGGAAAAAAAAAGCAGAGCCGACTTGAAGCGAATTCTTGAAGCATGATGACTTCAACGGATAAGAGTTAATGTGGAGATTATTGTGTATAGTGACCCATATCCTAATCTAATAGGATTTGGAGAGGTGTGCTACAAAAAAGCTAGATGAATACTAATAGGATTAATACTCCTACTTCTTTTTGAAGTAGGATTTCTACTTCACTTTGGAGGACTAGAAGGGTTATATAAAGTCATGAGGTGTGGCCATAGAGAACCCACGCAAGCAAGAAGCTAGTTGAACAAGAGGAACTCATCCAAAGCAGAGGGCACGAGAGGATTGGATGCTAGATTATTCTTTAGCAGTAGATTCTTATATAGGGTAAGGATCCGATGGTCCTAAGAGGTTCGAGAAGGTTGTCAAAGAGCGACAATCCATTGTACTTTTCTAGATTGTGCTTAAGGAATTTGCGGTCGGCTTCGCCAAATCATTCTCTCTTGTCGTAGTTGCTGCGTCGCTTTTATTTTGGTTCTTTCTACGAGATTCATCTACTAATTCGTTCTTATACTATATACGCTCGTGTCGTATCTCACAAACTCTAATATAGTCTGGAGGTTGCTGCGCAAAAGGAGCGATACGAGAGTCAAAATCGTCAATTAGGAGGAAAGAACCATTATGCATATGGATATGGTTTTGCAGTAGCTAGTAGTGCTAACTTTGAAATCAAAATACACATGTACAACTAGTACAGTTTTGATGAAGATCGATAGAAACCGAAACCAACGTGACATGTTAGGCTCTGGTGCACCACGGGGAGCCGGAAACCACTGGTGGTGTGCCATCGGAATTCTGAAAACAACCTGCCTATTCACAAGGATGCACGTAGCAAAGTACGTAACAGATCACAAGGATGACTTGTATCACATATATTCTTCCTTAAAGACTGAATGCGGATTCAGAGGAAACCGTAGAGATAGGAATAGTTAACACATCACGTGCAAGTATGGATAGCACGGGATATGTTAACTTATGGGCTCGCCACCATTGCAAGATGTCGAAGCCTTCTGAGTTGAAATCCACCGTATCGCTGTCCAGATAGGTGGATAGTTTTCCGCTCCTTGTGGGTCTTGGCTGAGCAGGCGCTGGTGTAGTAGAAGAAGAAGACCTGGACCTGGACCTGGACCTGGAGGAAGAGACACCAAAGATCGCACCCCACATATTTGTCTTCCCACCCGAGGTGGGGGCTACTGGAGGTTGTTGCGAGCGGACTCCTCGGAACTTATTTTCATACCTTTGGTAAACCTCGTATAACCGAGAACGAACTTCTGTAAAATAGTTAGTATAGTCTAACCCCGTAGCATCACTAAGAAGATCAAGTACAGTACAAAATGCACCAATTTTAGCCCTAGGATCTAAAAGAAATGCAAATGCATATAGATAAGGGATTTCTCTATAATATTTAAGGTATTTAGATTTCATGGCAACAACAGCCTCACGTAAAACTAAGTCATTTTCATGCATTTTCAATTGGGTAGCAATCCGTAAAATAGTATGCACGATGATAGGAAATGTTGGATAGTAGACAGCGGACAAAGCAACAGTTGCCTCATAAAAAATTCTAAAAATGACAGTATCTTCTCAGCAATGAACCAATGTTGCTTAGTTAATAGCAAAGTACCGTCAGTGCTAGGATAGTGCGTTTGAATAAAAAACAGAAAAAGTGCTGTTGTATGGTAAAAGATGCTTAAGCATGAGGTAAGTAGAGTTCCACCTTACCTCCATGTCCAAACCGAACTTTCTTGGACGTACACCCATTGCCCTGCAGAAGTTCTTATATTGTGCTATTCTTACGTTAGAATTATTCAAGAAAGAAATCGCATCGTGAAAATCTTTAATATACGGACTCAACCTCTTCAAACCACATTTGACTATAAGGTTGATAATATGACAAGCACATCGTTGATGTAGCAAGAAGGAATCGACATATGTACTCAACACTGGAGTAAGAATGTCCATTGCGAATATTTTGTCTGTAAGACCAAAATCTTCCATGACTTTCATAATACAGTCCGCAATATTCTCCCCCATGTGTGCTACATCAATTAATTTCAAACCTATAATCCTTTTCTCCATTGCCCAATTGTCATTAACTAATGCACAACTACACTAAGGTAATCCTCCCTAGCCCGACCACTCCATATGTCCGAGGTAGGGTCACCGAAAATGTGCATGTACTAAATAGTTCTTTTATTTTATTACGACGTTCATTATAGTATTTCACTAGATCCCTAGTTGTTGTCTGTCTAGAAATGGAAGCAAATCTAGGATTATACGCAGTCCTAATGTAATTTTAGAAAAAGCAGACTCGTCAAAGTCTAGCGGTAAATCCTCAGAAGCAATTAAACAACAGAGAGATTGGCGGGCTACCTGATAATCGTAGTTCCAGCTAGATACCGTACCGTCGGGGTTGTATTGTAGCTGCGTCTGCCTCATCGCCAATTCTTGCTTGGTTCAACATCTTGTAGCATGTCTAAGCAAGTGCCCCGTTCCACCTGTAGACTTTGCAGACAATTCATGGTGATAAATTTTACAAATAGCATATGGTATCTCATTTCCCGCTGCGTCTTGCTTGGTTGTCCTGTTGAAATTCTCCCATACTCCTGATGTAGACGGCCTCGAACTCTTTGCTCGGTTGCCGTTGAGTCTGATGCTGACGTGGAGTCTGATGATGGAACTCCAACATGCTCCTCTGGTGAAACCTCCGGTTCATTTGAGGTAGCCGCAGCCATCTCTATGGACGCAATTTCCTCTAGTGAAAGTCCGTACTCACCAAGAGCAAAGCTGTCGTAAGGACTGTCCATAACGAAAACTGCAAAATTGAAACTAACACTAATACTACTTTCATCTTAGCATAAAAATAACTAACAATAAAAGTATTACAAAAATAGTATTGTACCTCTTTCGCTGACTTGCTAACGGAAATTGAAATTTCTAAATTTTGGCACAATTTTTTTGAATTTTGCCAAATTAGCTCAACACGGATTTAAATTTGCACAACACAATTTCAAAGAGAGAAAGGATAATGAAGGGGTGCTTAATCAGGGGGGTATGGTGGCTATTTATTGAAAAAAAATCAGAATTTTTTCAATTATTTGCTTTTTTTAAGTCCCCAACGGTCAAAAAACTGTCAAAACCCCTCCCAACGGCCGAATCTTTCGGGCCGTGCCGTGCCGAGCACGGCCCATGGGCACGACATGGCCCAGTCGCACCGCCCCTGCGTCCTTCTTCTTCTTCGGTTCTCCCCCAGACTCGCACCCGCCGCCTCCTCGTCTCCCTGGCTCCCCGCGACCCCGCTACCTCCTTGGCTCCCCGCGACGGCGCGACCCCGCCGCCTCCTCGCCTCCGGCCTCCCCGCGACCCTGCCGCCTCCTCGGTCCTCGCCGCGACCCCGCCGCCTTGGAGCCTCCCCGCGACGCGACCCCACCGCCTCCTCGCCTCCCCGCCGCCTCATCGCCTGGCGCCGCCTCGTCGACGCCTCTCCTTCCCCGCGCCTCGCGGCCGCCACGTAGTTCGCGGCGACGCAATGCCTTCGCCCTCCTCCGTTCGGCTCGGCACCCCGTGCGATGCGGCCGCCGTGCAGTGTGCGACGGCGACGCCGCGAGCTCGTGACGCCCTCCTCCTCCCTCCCTCCGCTCCGGCGCCGCCGCCTCCGGCCCTCCTCCCTCCCTCCGCTCCGGTGGACACGCAGAACCATGCGCTCCGCCTCCCTCCGCTCCGCCGCCGCCCATCCGCCTCCCCAATCTCCGCAACCGTCGGGCGTGCCGTGACGTGCTCGGGCACAGACCAAGATCGCTCGGGCCGCCACCGCGCCGAGGTGGCGGCGTGCACGCCGCCGGGCTCGTGCGGCCGGCACGCCATAAACATCGCGGACGGCCGTGCTCGGCCGGGCCTCTGATGTCATACGCCGTGCCGGCCCGTTAGGACCGGCCCATTTGGCCAGCACTAGTACGAGACATTCAGTTTCGCTTCTTTATTTCGAACCGCACAAGTTACTAACGACAATCTTCTCTTGCAGGTCCTGAGCTCCACACGTACGTAGGGCAAGAGTATGCCGAGTCATCGGAGCACATGTTCGGACCAGCAGGTAACATCACCTTGCTTGCTTGGTGATCTTCCTTTTCGCCATGATTATGTTTGTAACGTAATGCTTCATAGGAACGGCTTGGGAGGACAATTCATTATCGCAAGACGATGCAGACCTATAGGCACCCCTCGAGGACTTCTTCAGGGACCCGCGTGACACCCAGTTCTCCTTGGAGGCTTCACCAGCACGGCGCGGATCGACCCAACCGACGCAGGACCAACCCCTCGCGATACCACCTCAGGCTACTCGCTTAGGTCGGGTAATCAGGAAGTCTGACCCTCTAACGTACTCGGACCATCGATGGGCGAGGCCCGAGGCGACACGGAAGTCGGTTTTCTTTTGCAATAATGTAATAGTTTGAAGGCGTTTAAACAATTCAAATTTTATTTGCGAAATAACAACGATACAATAAGTAGTAACATAAAGACATCCCGAGATGACCAACCCAATGGCCATCACAACAATAGTATGAACACCCGCTCACACCAACCCATCAAGTTTTAATTAAATGTTGTAGTCTAGTTCTCACCAGGCGTATCCGAGCGTGTCCATAACCTAGGACGAGGCTATTCGAATAGTTTTAACCTGCGGGGTGTACCAATGTACCCACACTTTAGACCGCCTTTCCACCACCACGGTTAGCATACTTCCTTTGGTATGCGGGCACGGCTAAGTCTAACATGACGTTTTCCAATATTGTGTATCAACTACAGTCGCTCGTATGGATAAAAATCCATACGCTTACATGGTAAAGCCGAAAAGACAACAAATCCCATCACGGGTGAAGCTTTTCGGACAACTACCATGCTCCCAACACCATCCCTCCTGCGACCTCCTGCGACTCGGAGCCAATACACGCCAAAATACTAAGTCAAGAGAGGTCCCATATACTCTAGTGTGGTTAGCACGCAAAATGCTCGATCACGGTGGCGCAAGTAACTCGGTCCTTAATTGACTCGGGCACCATTCCGCCACACCCAAAAGCACACCATCTTACCATTGTGCCCAAGTCCAAATCATTTTGTTTTCATTTTTAGTTTTCACAAATAAACATAGCACAAAGGCTGAAAAGGTAAAGTTATAATAATTTTGTGTGATCAAGGTTACCGACTAAGTCGATAACACCAAATCTACTGCAGATCTAAGCATTGCTAAGTATCATATCGCAAAGACAAATAAAAGGCCCTAAATCATTCACGGGCTCTAATTCACAATGAGAATAATATTCCTAAGGTAGTGGCGGGGTGAACAATTTCGAGCAACAATGCAATGGGATTAACTACCTCCAATCGACAAAATTAATCATTGACACAAAAGCATGCATACGCGCGAGTAAAACAAAGTATTAGATTTTAAAAGTAATGGGATTGAGTGGATATGATCAAGCGCTTGCCTTTGCCTTGCTAGAGATATTCGACTTCTTTGCAGAGGATCACTCGGTGTCAACGTCATCTAACGATAAAAGCGCCAGCGAAAAACAATGAATAAACACGAGAAAGCCAAAAGTATTCAAAAATCAAACACACGAAGATAGAATATGAATTTAGGAACAACAAATTAGATGATTCGAGTTATTTAAATTAGTTAGGATTTCTACAGAGTGTTCTATTAGCAACGTCATTTGACTCTTTTGTTATTTCTAACTATTCTTAGATTGCCTTCCCGCTCATGAAGTTCAATAGGAGAATTTATTAAGAGAATGAGTATTTGCTAACTAATTCAAATACCCAATTAAACAATGCTTTAGAGTCAGTTAATCATTTAATAGGTTTATGAACCCACTGTTATTTCAGGTTTTCATCTAAGTCTCTTCCTACCCATAAATGTTACAACAGACAATTCTTTTTGAGCTTAAGTGCTACTGGCTAGTCTCTTTAAATTCCAATCTTCAGTT
Organism: Ampelocalamus luodianensis; assembly: GCA_036346255.1. Taxonomy (NCBI): domain Eukaryota; kingdom Viridiplantae; phylum Streptophyta; class Magnoliopsida; order Poales; family Poaceae; genus Ampelocalamus; species Ampelocalamus luodianensis. Next base: position 3,314,913 of record CM070626.1, read on the forward strand.
TTGCTAATCCACTAGAGTGGCCCAAATAGCACTCACAAAATTGGTTAGCAAAGTGAGTGGTTTACCTTACAAGTGGATGCTCGGCGGTTCAAAATTTCACCTTCTTTGCTCACATGGTATAAAGAGATTTTCTTTGTTTGGTGATGTTGTTATCCTACTCTTCTCACTTAACTCAAACATCTATATTTGTTTTCAAATAGTTTGGCATCCTGACTGACTTAAGTGTTCAAAAGACTAATTGAATTATTAACATTTCTAACTAATCAGATTTACCCCTTACATTAACCTATTGCCAATCTGACACTTTTCGGTCTCTTTGTGCAAATAACTACAATGTAACACTTTCTACATTTTAGGTGCTATCAACCCAATTTCTCTCTGGAATCACTTATTCAATTGTCGATTAGGTTTGAGTAGTCTAGAAGTTAAACACGAACTTAGCATGAACTTCCTTTTCTATTCAAGGTTTCAAGAAATGGTTAAGACACCCTCTGCTCAAGCAACAATTAACAAAAACCATTTTCGGACTGAAATGCTACTAACTAAATTCTTACTATTTCAATTTTCCATCTTCGTCAATTTGATTGAGATTCAAAAGACTGCTACAGGTTTGCTATTAGCACCATACAGGTGGTTCCTATTGTCAGTTCAGATCTTAATCAGACTTCTTTACAGTTCAACAAATCAGACAATACAAACCATCTATGTACTTAAAGTGCTACTCTCAAATTCAATCTTAAACTTTTGTTAATAATTTAGAGTGACCTGAAAGACACTAACAAAGTTGATTAGCAATGAGTGGTCCCACTTTTCAGAGAAACAGAGGGCACAAACGAAGAACAGGGGGAGGGCTCGGGCTGGTTTTGGGGCGGCAAATCGCCGGCGGTTGGGGCTGTGGGGAGACCATGGCGATGGCCAAAATGGGTCGAGGGAGGCTCGAGGATGCTAGAGGTGGTCTCGGGGTAGCCGAGGAGCACCGTGGCGGCGCAACGATGGCGGCAGCGGCCGGCCGTGGAGGCGAACGCAGCCGTCTGCCGAGATGAAGGGGATGGGAACTAGAGCACGCATGGGCACGGTGGTCACCGAACGTGTCGGAGTGATCGACGAAGACGGAGAGGCCGAGTGGTCCGGCGGCGGTGGCGATGGTCGACGCGAGGCTCGCGATGGTGGCGGTCTAGGGCGGCGGGGAGGCTTAGCCGCCGGTTGGGGAAGCTTGCTCGAGGCGTCGGGTGGTGCTCCAGCTCGAGAATCGGGCGGGAGCCGGAGGCGGCTCGGCGGTGCGGCCATGGTGAGTGCGGCGGACTGGAGAAGAGAGGCACGGCGGCGAACCGGTGAGAGAGGGTGACTCTGGGTGAGCACAAGCATGAGAGGGTGGTAGGAGCTCACCGCGCGATTGATGGTGGTGGGAGAGTCGAGGTGGCTCGGGCGGAGCAACCGGTCAGGTTTGTGGTGAGCCGCACGGCGCAGCGGCGAGGAGGAAGGAGCGAGGCACCGGGCGCCAGAGGAGGAGGCACCGGGGGACGGGCGAAGCGAGGAGGAGAGAGCGGTGGGCTTGGCTGAGGCCGCACGGAGGAGGAGCTGGAAAGCGGCGGCCAGCGAGGCGGTGGAGAAAGGAGGAAGGGGAGAAATGGCAAGGAAGGAACGTGGAGAAGATAAGGCGATGCACTCGGCGGGAGCTCACGGCAAGGGCGGTGGTGGCCGTGCGCGGTGCGTGGCGACATCTGGCGTCGGCCGCGTGGTGGCGCGCGGACGGCGGCGCTCGAACAAGCGTGGAGAGAAGACTGGCGGCGAGGCCCACAGTAAGTGAGAGGGGATATGGTGCTGCGCCGAACTGGTGCGGTCGGAAGTGATTGGTTCGGGTCCGGTCGGAGGAACAGTACAAGATTTTAGGTTTGGATTTAAGTTTGACCGAAAAGAATTGAGTTTGACCTAGCTGTTTGAACTAGAAATAAAATACACTTTGAGTGCGCCCAAGAGGGTAAATATTAATTTGTGTACAACTATTATTATGATAGTCTCGTATTTGATATCTCTTTTTCTTAAAAGCGTGAGGCGTGACCAGACGAGCCAACTTTTGAATAACGTGACGAACGAGCTAGCTTTTGGAGCGGCGTGACTCGGCGAGCGACTTTCGGACGGCGTGACCCGACGAGCGGCTTTTCAAGCGGCGTGACCCCATGAGCGGCTTTTGGGATGGCGTGATCGAGGCGAGCTAGCTTTCGGGACGATGTGACGACGAGGCGACTTTTCGGAACGGCGTGACGAGCAATCCAACTTTTACGATGGCGTGACGCGAGCGTGAAATGCATCCGCGCAACATCGCAATGGAGCCCTCTACATGTACCGGCTCGCTCTAGCTATAAATCAATGGCTACTCGACCAACAACTCCACACCAACACCACTAACTAGAAAACATGGATAAGGAGAAGGAATGAGAGAAAATCCGTAAGCTTTTGAAGGAGTGGGTGTCTCCCCATGAGACCACCGCTCGCCATTATGCGGCTAGTCAGCAGCCTTTCACACACCAAACTTTTCCGGAGCTGGTGGATCTAAGGAAGCTGCCTCGCAGTACGCCCAACGATTCTGTGTCGAGCCGCGGCCCCCACCTATGCCCGCTGAATGCCCTCCAAAGGGCCCCGGCAGTGGCGCCACCTATCTTGGTGTCGGGACATGCGCAGTGCGTCAAATCAACCGACGAGTGGACCATTGGGCAACGCTATCGGTGCTACCCAAACTACGGCGTGTACTACCGGCCGTAGGTTCGACACGCATAAGCCACGTGCGGTAATGAAGCGATTTGGTGTACACTACTTTTTCTTCCCGTTCTGCGTAACCAAATCTCTCTTCCCACCGGTCTCGCCATGCCTATGCGACTTGACCCGATGGATCGGCGACAAGATCCACCCCTCGACATGTGGTGGTTGCTAACACGGAAGAGCCGGGTCGAGAGAGGACATCGAGACCGTGAAAGGCGAAGAGTTGTAATGGGATTGAGTGGATATGATCAAACTGCTTGCCTTTGCCTTGCTAGAGATATTCGACTTGCTGCAGAGGATCACTCTCGGTGTCAACGTCATCTAACGATAAAAACTGCCAAAGCGAAAAACAGCGAATAAACACGAGAAAGCCAAAAGTATTCAAAAATCAAACACACAGAAGATAGAATATGAATTTAGGAACAACAAATTAGATGATTCGGAGTTATTTAAATTAGTTAGGATTTCTACAGAGTGTTCTATTAGCAACGTCATTTGACTACTGTTATTTCTAACTATTCTTAGATTGCCTTCCCCGCTCATGAAGTTCAATAGGAGAATTTATTAAGAGAATGAGTATTTGCTAACTAATTCAAATACCCAATTAAACAATGCTTTAGAGTAATCAGTTAATCATTTAATAGGTTTATGAACCCACTGTTATTTCAGGTTTTCATCTAAGTCTCTTCCTACCCATAAATGTTACAACAGACAATTCTTTTTGAGCTTAAGTGCTACTGGCTAGTCTCTTTAAATTCCAATCTTCAGTTTTGCTAATCCACTAGAGTGGCCCAAATAGCACTCACAAAATTGGTTAGCAGTGAGTGGTTTACCTTACAAGTGGATGCTCCTGACAGGTTCAAAATTTCACCTTCTTTGCTCACATGGTATAAACAGATTTTCTTTGTTTGGTGATGTTGTTATCCTACTCTTCTCACTTAACTCAAACATCTATATTTGTTTTCAAATAGTTTGGCATCCCGACGACTAAGTGTTCAAAAGACTAATTGAATTATTAACATTTCTAACTCTTGTATTTACCTTACATTAACCTATTGCCAATCGACACTTTTAGGTCTCATGTGCAAATAACTACAACAGAACACTTTCTACATTTTAGGTGCTATCAACCCAATTTCTCTCTGGAATCACTTATTCAATTGTCGATTAGGTTTGAGTAGTCTAGAAGTTAAACACAGAACTTAGCACTGAACTTCCTTTTCTATTCAAGGTTTCAAGAAATGGTTAAGACACCCTCTGCTCAAGCAACAATTAACAGAAACCATTTTCGGACTGAAATGCTACTAACTAAATTCTTACTATTTCAATTTTCCATCTTCGTCAATTTGATTGAGATTCAAAAGACTGCTACAGGTTTGCTATTAGCACCATACAGGTGGTTCCTATTGTTAGTTCAGATCTTAATCAGACTTCTTTACGGTTCAACAAATCAGACAATACAAACCATCTATGTACTTAAAGTGCTACTCTCAAATTCAATCTTAAACTTTTGTTAATAATTTAGAGTGACCTGAAAGACACTAACAAAGTTGATTAGCAATGAGTGGTCCCACTTTTCAGAGAAACAGAGGGCACAAACGAAGAACAGGGGGAGGGCTCGGGCTGGTTTTGGGGCGGCAAATCGCGGCGGTTGGGGAAATGTGGGAGACCATGGCGATGGCCAAAATGGGTCGAGGGAGGCTCGAGGATGCTAGAGGTGGTCTCGGGGTAGCCGGAGGAGCACTGTGGCGGCGCAACGATGGCGAGCGGCGGCCGGCCGTGGAGGCGGAACGCGGCGCCGGTGCTGGAGATGAAGGGGATGGGAACTAGAGCACGCATGGGCACGGTGGGTCACACGAACGTGTCGGGTGATCGACGAAGACGGAGAGCGGCCGGAGTGGTCCGGCGACGGTGACGATGGTCGACGCGAGGAGGCTCGCAGTGGTGGCGGTCTAGGGCGGCGGGGAGGCTTGGCCGCCGGTTGGGGAAGCATCGGGGCGTCGGGGTGGTGCTCCAGCTCCCGGGAATCGGAGCGGGAGCCTGAGGCGGCTCGGCGGCGCGGCCATGGTGAGAGCGGCCGGACCGGAGAAGGAGAGCACGGCGCGAACCAGTGAGAGAGGGGTGACTCCTGGGTGAGCACAAGCATGAGAGGGGTGGTAGGAGCTCACCGGCGCAGTTGATGGTGGTGGGGAGGAGTCGAGGTGGCTCGGGCGGAGCAACCGGTCCGGGGCTGTGGTGGACGGGCCGGCGCGAGCTGGGGCAGAGGAGGAAGGAGCGGAGCAGTGGCGCGAGGAGGAGGCACCGTGGGGGGCGGCAAGCAGAGGAGGAGGAGGGCGGTGGGCTTGCTGAGGCCGGCGACGGAGGGAGGAGCTGGAAGGCGGCAGCGGCGCTGAGGGGCGGTGGAGAAAAGGAGGAAGGGGGGAGGAAATGGCAAGGAAGGAACGTGGAGAAGATAAGGCGATGCACTCGGCGGGGCTCACGGCAAGGCGGTGGTGGCCGTCGCGTGGTGCGTGGCGGCATCTGGCGTCGGCCGGGTGAAATACAAAAATCAAAAGCTTTAAATTGTGCACAAGTTTTTAGAAAACCAAGAGATACAACAAAAGTTTTCAAACTTTCATACTTTTATACATTTAAAATACAAACCCTAATTTTGGGGTTGTTACACACGGGGTGCGCCCCAAGAGGGGACGCCAATAGATATTTGTTCCTCGAAATATCAGTAATGGTAGCCATGTAAATATTAATTTGTGTACAACTATTATTATGATAGTCTCGTGTTTCGATATCTCTTTTTTTCTTAAAAACTGTGAGACGTGACCCGACGAGCCAACTTTTCAGAATGACGTGACCAGACGAGCTAGATTTTCAGAGCGACGTGACCCGACGAGCCAGCTTTTCAAGACGACGTGACCCCATGAGCCAGCTTTTCAGGATGATGTGATCAGACGTGCTAGTTTTTCAGGACGATGTGACCCGACGAGCCAGCTTTTTGGAATGACGTGACCCGACGATCCAGCTTTTTACGATGACGTGACCCACGGATGTGAAATGCATCCACACAACATCGCAATGGAGCCCCTGCTACAGCTGCGTCTGCTCTAGCTATAAATACAGCGCTACTCAGCCAACAACTCCACACCAACACCACTAACTAGAAAACATGGATAAGGAGAAGGAATAAGAGAAAATCTGTAAGCTTTTGAAGGACTGGGTGTCTCCCCATGAGACCGCCGCTCGCCATCATGCGGCTAGTCAGCAGCCTTTCACACACCAAACTTTTCCAGAGCTGGTGAATCTAAGGAAGCTGCCTTGCAGTACGCCCAACGATTCTGTGTCGAGCCGCGGCCCCCACCTATGCCCGCTGAATGCCCTCCAAAAGGGGCCCCGACAGGGGTGGCGCCACCCCTATGCTGGTGTCAGGACGTCTGCAAGTGCGTCAAATCAACCGACGAGTGGACCATTGGGCAACGCTATCGGTGCTACCCAAACTACGGCGTGTACTACCCCGACCGTAGGTTCGACACGCATAGCCACAGGCAGTCGGTAATGAAACTGTATTTCAGTGTACACTACTTTTTTTTCTTCCCGTTACGTCGTAACCAAGTCTCTCTTCCCACCGCAGTCTCCGCCATGCCTATGCGACTTCAGCCAGTGGATCGACGACAAGATCCACCCCTACGACATGTGGTGGTTGCTAACACGGAAGAGCTGGGTCAGGGAGGACATCGAGACCCGTGAAAGGCGAAGAGTTGCAGGCTGAGGAGGCCGAGCAAGGTAGGCGGGACAGGCTATGCGAGGAGTAGGAGTGCGAGCATGCCAGGCGACGGGAGGTCGAGAGGGAGTAGAAGAGGGTCATCGCGGTGAGAGCTAAGGTGCAAGGCGATGAGTACAACGCCGAGTTGGGCCGCAAGGGCAAATGGCCACATTCCACGCGGTAGTTATACCCTCTTCGTCCACATATCCCATGTATTTCTATTTTCCTAAAGGCATGTGTGTACCGTCCTCGGTTCGTTAGCCTGCGTGCCATATAACCCTCTTGTTCGATCAAATGTCGTGTTGTTATCGTTGCATCATTTCCCCAAAGTCCTCCAAGGGAGTTGTGTTGCCGCTATTTCTTCTAGCTCATTCGTACATTAGAGTCCTACACGCTGTCAAAATCACTATTGGCCATCTCATTGGCCAAACATCGTGTATGAATTCCTGGACGCATTGTAATATCACTTAGCTTCGTACTTACGAATCATTGATACCTCAATCGTCCTCAAAAAAATCTTTAAAAAATCACCGCACTAGAACAACGTACGACGATCACAAAATCCTATTGTCAGTTTAACACATTTTGTACCATTGAAATTCTACGAAAATCACAAACAAAGCAACCTGTTTAGGGTTTGAGGTTCCTGTCGCCAGATGAAACGGCGATAGAAACCTATCGTCAGTTGAAATGGCAACAGGAACCTATCGCTGGTTCAACTGGCGACAGGAACCTATCGCCGGTTCAACTAGCGACAGAGAGCTCGACTGGCGATAGGATGGTAGCAGTCCTCGCCGCCATTCAATCGGCGATAGGTTACTATCGCCGATTGAATCAAGCAGAACATATTTTTGTAATTTTTTGGAACGACTATTTATTTTTGTAATTATCTTTTAAAATAATATTATTTTTTAAAAAAATCCTGAAATGGCCACACCATGCCATCCCGTCGGGGCTACTAAAGTGACCACACCATACCATGCACCTTTTCAGACTGAAATGACAACCCGTGTTAGCTTTTCTCAGTGAATAGACATCATATACCAATCATCCCACCTTTACTGACAGAAATGACCACACCATGCAATGCCACCTTTTCATACTGAAATGACAACTAGTGCCAGCTTATCTTAGCCAATAGACACCACTCACTAGTCATCCCACTTTTGCAGACAAAAATGACCACATCATGTCATGCCACCTTTTAGATTGAAATGACAACCCGCACTAGCTTTTCTCAGTGAATAGACATCACTCACCACACATCCCACCTTTTTAGACAGAACTGATCACACCATGTCAAGACACCTTTTTAGACTAAAATGACAACTTGCACCAGCTTTTCTCAGTGAATAGACATCACTCACTAGCCGTCTCACCTTTTCATACTAAAGTGACCACACCATAACATGTCACCTTTTCAAATGAAATGATAATTCCTACCAGCTTTTCTAAGTGAATAGACATCACTTACCAGTTTTTAGCAGCGAATTGAGACCTCGCAAAGCTTTCCTGTGTCGAAAGATTCCCTCACGGATGTGAGTGCACCGTCATTCAGCACAATTTATTCCCTGATGCAAAAGTGGAAGTGGGTTGCCAAGAAGGCAAAGACCTACTCGGATCGTTCTTACAATGATGCACCTGTACTACCAGAGTTTCCACGTCGCAGTGTGACTACGGCAATCCAGCAAATTTTATTCAGTCCACACATCCGGAGACCGCTGCCCGGCGTACTACACGTGCGGGAATATCCGTGTAAGAGAATCTCACACACATATCGATTTTTCACATTGCACGTTGTATTTCACATATCGCTAATTTTATCCATGCATAATGGCAGCTGTCAAGCGTTGCTACTTCTTCTAATTGATCGACGGTCTGAAAAAGTACGATAGTGAATTCATTCAGCAGAAGTATATGTTCAACTATGTAGTGGCGCCCGAGAACTTTACCCGTTGGAAACCTTACTCAACCGAGAGCGGGGAAGACAGGACAAAGGCAGCGATGGTCCCTCCGGAACCGAAGTTGTGGTGAAAGCCCAAAAGTGCCCTCACGGCCGAACATGAGGAGGCCTGGACGAAGGCCTGAGTCGAGCGCAGGGGAGACAATGGGAAGATAATGATGGTCTTTGTTGCTCCTACTAAGTGGGTGGTTACTTCGGATTGGGATACGCCAATGGAGGTCCTGGAAGTTGAGTACCGAACTGCCCTCGCGAAGGCCTACGCTCGTAGAGTTGTGGGAGACAAGGGAAAGACATCGATGGGCCCTTATGCATAGGACATATGAACTCAAGACTGACTCCTTTCCGATCCCTAGTGTTTCCAATTCCAAAAGTCGCAATGTATCTTACGTTTAGTTCGGATTTATGGTCGTGCATGCTGCCATTTGTACCGTAGGAATAGCGAGGCAAACATATGCATGTAACCAAATCTTGCACACCATGTAATTCGCACCTAGATTACGAAGTCTTATTGCCGGGATTGAAATATCATCTTTATAATTTAATTCCATGATTATTCTCTATTTAAAATTTCATTCTCTTTTTTTAAATGATCCAATGAGGTAACTCCATGCAGACAGCGACTTGCCAGCGCGTCCTGTGATTTAAACCCATGGAGACACAGACGGGACCAGCGGGCGAGGGCGCAGCGCACCCAACGCACGGCAGGAGGGTGCAGCACTCCCTGTACGCGGTAGCTTGGGTGCAGCGCACACCGTGCACGACAAGATGGGTGCTACGCACCCTGTGCGTGGCACGGGGATGCTGCAGTCCGGGAGCGTGGCAAGAAGTTGTTGCAGTCCTGGTGCGCATAATAGGATATGTGTCGCCTAACTAGCCTACTGTGGTATCATTTTTTTTTCATTTTGGACGTGAGGGGGTTACATTTGCTAATTCGTTTTAAAAAAGCGGTCAAATGAGCCCAAAAACTCACGATGGCACTAGCGCTGCGCAACGTAGGTGGATAAGTTTGCGTGACGCTTGGCTCTGCCTCGGTGGTGCTGCGCGACGGCCAAGGTGGCCACGGGCTCGAATGTTGAAGTAAAACAACAGGGTAATTTTTCGCTGAAAATGCAGTGGAATTGGAGTTATTGGCTAAAATGGCACTATTTAGCTACAAAATAGCAAAAATGATACCGCAGCTTTTCCGATTCCAAAAGTCGCAACATATCTTACGTTTAGTTCGGGTTGATGGTCGTGCATGCTGCCATTTGTACCGTAGGAGTAGCGAGGCAATCATATGCATGCCACAAAATCTTGCGCACCATGTAATTCGCACCTAGATTACAAAGTCTTATTGCCGGAGTTGAAATCTCATTTTTATTATTTAATTCCATGATTATTCTCTATTTAAAATTTCTTTCTCTTTTTTTTTAAAAAAAAATAAAATTGGTCCAATGAGTTAACTCCATGCAAACAGCAACTTGCCACCGCGTCCTGTGATTTAAACCCATGGAGACACAGACGGAACCAGCTATTCTCTATTTAAAATTTTGTTCTCTTTTTTTAAAAAAATTTTTTTTGGTCCAATGAGTTAACTCCATGCAAACAGCAACTTGCCAGCGTGTCCTGTGATTTAAACCCATGGAGACACAGACGGAACCAGCGGACGAGGGCGCAGCGCACCTGCCGGCAGTTTGGGTGCAGTGCACCCCGTGCGTGACAAGATGAGTGATACGCACCCCGTGCGTGGTAGGGAGATGATGCGTTCCGGGAGTGCAACAAGAAGTTGTTGCGGTCCTGGTGCGCGGAATGGGATACGTGTCACCTAACTAGCCTACTGCGGTATCATTTTTGTGATTTCGGACGCGAGGGGGCTACATTTGCTAATTCGTTATAAAAAAAGAGGTCAAATGAGCCCAAAAACTCACGATGGTACTAGCGCGGCGCAATGTAGGAGGATAAGTTTGTGTGATGCTTGGCTCTGCCTCGGTGGTCTTGCAATGACGCCAAGGTGGCTCACGTTGCTCAAACGTAATTTTTGAAGTAATTGGAACAAAATGGTAATTTTATGAAATAGCAAAATAACTCCCAAGACAAATTGGAATTAGAGTTATTGGCTAAAATCGAGAAATTGAACGTGCTTGTTCGAGTTGTTATGAAATAGCAAAAATAACCTCCCCAAGACAAATTGGCAATTCAGTTATGAAGAGCTATTTTTTCTATTTCGATTTAAAATTACGCTAAATGAGCCAAAAACTCGAGAAATTGAACGTGCTTGTCGTATCAGAGTAACGAGTCTAAGTGACGGTTGGTGAAATCCCGAAATTATCCGGTACCTGCAGTCCATTTTCCTCAACACTAGCAACATACAGATGCGCAAATCCACCCAAAAATCAAATCGCCGTTGAATTATAAATAATAACGAGTTGTTTCGTGCAGCTACCATCATCACCAATAAATATACTAGATCAGAACCATCTCATTTGACCACAACCATAATCGGTTCATGAAAAGTGAGGCTGAACAAGCATATTACCTACAAAGCACACTATCTAATTTGCACAAGTGAGCAAGAGGATTCCGGTTAGAATCTACACTACAAACACAAAGCCCACGACTAACCAATGGTTGCTTCCGTCTGAAGCACTAGTCTAAGTAAGCGTCCAGCGTTTGCAACATAACAGACTGAAATACTCTAGTCTTTGTCTAGGAAATAACCAGACACACCAGCGTTTGCAACAGAACAGACAGTTTTAAACAACTAAAGAACAGGGACCCAGTACAATGCAGAACCACCTCTCATTTGTAACATTACAAGAAATCCTAAAAGGCATGCACATCAAAATGTTAGCATCCCAACTCTGATCATTGGTCAGAATTGGGTTTACTTCCATCGCCTGTGTGATTTTCTGGTGATGCCGTCTGTGGTTCCTGCTGTGGCTGTCCGGTGCTTGTACTGGGTTCAGGATGGAAGTTGATAGGGAACTTGGTGACACGGGGCTTGTCAGCCAAAATGTTTCTCTGCACCCTGTCAATTAACAGCTTTGCTGGAGGCTCTTCTCTCAGCTGTTCATCATCGTAATCGTTGTTCACGTAGTAACCCACTCTCATGAACTCCTGCCCCATGTAGGAGCATGTCAATAGAAGCACAGTAACACCAATGATGTCTTCTTCACGAATCTTTGAGGGGTCCGGCGGGTCAGCCTGAAATGAATATGGCACATCAATGTTCAGGTACAAATTTAGTATAACGAACTATGAGGCTTAAGTAACAAAGAAAAAATATGTGCAAGAAATGAAAGATTTGGAACTGTGTCAGGATTTCTGAGTTTACTGTGAATCATCTTGGACTCAGTTTATTAATATAGCACAAACTACCTTACCTCAAGTACGAAACGGTAGGTCCCAACATTGACAGGGCCAACAAGCACGCTCTCAAGTTGCTGATCGTAATTTTCATCTTCAGCTGATCCAACATATATGAGCTTCCACTCCAGATCTAAAAGGTTAACCCACGAACTCTTCAGCAATATTTTAGCGACCTCATACCCTCAAGAAATGAACATATATAAATTCAAAACACATGAAGAAAGCTAATTTGGGAAAGAAAAAAGCAATCTCTGGCATATTAGCATTTTTTTCACATCAGGTATATCTGTATATTCACTTCAGTAATCTGATAAATATAAATATTGCACAACAATTAAAACTAGTTCAAATTAGATGAAAAGTGGTTTTGTTTCATGACATCAACCATACCATAATCACCTAGCTTTAGTTGAAGCATATTTGTAGAATTTCTAGGCGGTATCTATACAGAAGCCCAATGATATGGTGTATCGTGCTATGGACCAACACGCTATGCTACTTTGTGCCATTGTCAACAAACTGGAATAAAAAAAGAGGGGGGCAGGGAAGACAAGCACCACATTAACTACAAGTCTACTGTAGGACACAAGGCAAAATCCCTGGATCAAACTTATGCTTCCTTGATAATGATCAACAGTTCCACACCACTAAATGGATTTTCACAACAGCAGGATCCCAAAGAATCTCATTGCTTCTCCAAGATGTCAGCGAGTTAGTCAATGAAGAGTGCAGAAGGATAATCAACAAAAGCAAAGTAGAATATTTTATCAGAACTGCTAGCAATAGAAGAGGGAAACTGAGATATCAAGAGAGAAACCCCAGTTGAGAGTTGAGACAAGTCCAATGGCATAAAATTTTGACTGCTGCCATTAGCCAAGCCCCTCAAGAAGAACAATAACACATGTACTAATTCGTTTTAGGTACCACAGATAAGTAACACAAGATTTATTCAGTGCACACTCAATTATTATCAGCTAGAAACAGAGGCTGCTAGGGAATAAGAAAATCATAGTTATAATTTCTAACTTGAATTTATGGCCAGCCAATGATGCTAGGATGTAGGGAAGCTATTTCTACACATGGGTGACCATACATTTGATTCCGGGATAGAATCAAGTGGGGCAAGCTACTTTAGCATCTCCAGATCCAATTTATTACTTATGTACTACTACACATAGTTTTTTTTTTATGTAAGAAGGTAGAGGGAACTCTACCTTATGACCATTAAATTGCAATGGTTGTCAAATAAGACTTTACAATAGTAAAGAAAGAAAAGAAAAGAAGAGGAACGAAAGAAAGAAAAACTGAAAAAATGCTGAACGTAAAAAGTTACAAAAACAGCTGGCACCACTGCCGCATATCATTTTGGTACTTTGGTTTAGCCCGATGTGTCCAAAGAGAGATCAAACTTTGAATCTTCCGTAGTAGGATCGTCACATTGTTCTAAGCTTGTTGAAAGACTCGGTTATTTCTCGAATCCATAATGTGTGCACGCATGCCGCAAAACAAATTGGTCAAATTTTATGGAAAATTTTGTCCTTTGTCATAACCTTTTCGAGAAATTGCAGTATGTTCTGAGCTGAGTTTGCTTCTTCTGTAAGACCTATTCTTCTCCATAGACTGTCTGCAAGCTGGCAACGCAAGATAATGTGATCAATTGTTTCTGTTGCAGGGCAGATGTCGCAATGCGGGTCATGTGTCCAATGTTTGATTGTCATGTTGTCTCTGGTGTTTAGACGACCTCTAAAAGCTAGCCATAGGAAGACTTTGTAGCTGTGAGGTATTGATTGATTCCAAGTACTACTACACATAGTTAAGGGGTTACCACCAGTGAACTAACTTGCGACGGATACTGACAAGATTACTCTACATGCTGCTAGGCTAATAGGTTCAGTCCCACAACATACTGTCATACTGATATCAGGAATGAAGGACCACATATCCAATATAGACCCAGAGAACAGTGTGATGAAACAAATTTTGCATTCTTGAGCTGATCCTTCACTAAGGCAACAAGAGAAGTTAACCAAAAAGAGCATCCATTTTCATTTCGGTACGAGCTGCAACCAACCAAGGTAGCTTACACAAGAAGAAAGACTAACACTTTAGGTTATATGCCACCTAATCATCTTTAACTCGGTTGTTTTGGTCATGAATCAACATTGAGGTACATGTAAACGAGTTAAGCAGTTCCTTTGGCTCGTCAATTGGTCTCTACATCCAAAACATACTAGAGTGTAGCATTCCCCCATTACACAAACAATCTACTCATTCATGAACGGAAGTTGTCACGACATATTACCATTCACATAACAAATTTATGCGGTTGCCGCCGAGAAATGCATCCCATGCTCGACTCCCACACCATCTAGATTCTAGAGGCCGCAAAATCCAAACGCCCCAGGCCGGCTTCACCGATTCGAAACGGCACCGAAACGACCACAACCACACGCAACCCTAGCACGCCGCCACGCATCAATAAAAGCGAGCACCAAAGGAAAGAGGGGGCAAGAGGCCGTACCGTCGTCGAGGGGGATGAGGCACTCGTAGGAGATCTCGAACTGGAAGGGGTTGAGGAAGGCGGTGGGGTTGTCCAGCACCGCCACGTTCGTTATGTTCACCGCGCTCATCGCCCCCGGTAGCTGCGTCGACCAGAGGAAAAGTTTGCCCAAAAAAATAGGAAAAACAGCGGTTTTGTTTTGGATTGGCGAGTAGCGAACCGAACCGAACCGATAGAGCGCAGCTTTTTTGGGTGGTTTTGTGCGGTGGGACCGTGGGACTGTGGGAGTGACCGGGGATTTGGGGGCGGGAAGGGGAAATTGGATTGGCGGGAGACGCTTTCGAGGTTTGGAGAGATGAGCAGGGGCGCCACCGGAAGATAAACAAGCCGACTGGGCGATCCTACGCTGCTATTGAAGACTAACGAAGCGGATAATTTCCATATGACGGACGGACGAAGGCTATTGAACCGAATGTGTACGGAAGAAATGGATATCTAGTTGCAATCGTAGCGGACACGGTCGGATATCATTCATCTTATATCATATTCTGTATCAGATACCCATTTCTCCGTCTCGTATTCGCTTCACGAACCTTCGGTCGGTCGGTCCGACGGATGTTATCTGCTTCTTTTGTACCCTAATACAGAACATTAGATAGTAGGGGTGCAATCAGAGCGAATACGGAAAGACTAATCGCTGAGACGTCGAAGGAAAAATACTCAGTATCCCCTACCTGCGCAGATGCAACTGTCCACCTATCTATTATCATGTTCCCAAGTGAAGTCACAATAAGTTTTTTTTCCTCATACCACATGATATACTGATACATACGACGGATATCGCTCAACATGTATCATATTCTGTATTTTTCTTGGAGTCGGAGTCAGACATGGATAGTATCGGATAATCGTTTATCTCTTCTGAATTCGCTCCGCAAGCTTTTAGTCGGTCGATCGGGAATTATCCGCTCTGTTTTCACCCTTATGAATATATGATATTATTTGTGTCCGACCCTCAACCCTCGACTCCGAGAACTGATTTTGAGAAGAAAAAACAACGAAATATGATATGTGGTGAGCAACGAGGAAAAAAAAGGAAAATTGGTTCAATAACATTACTTTCGAATGTATTAAAAGAAATGACATGTTTTACATCGTTTTGAGACGCACTGCAAAATGACACCGCGAACAACCAGAAATCTTGAAAATAACATTATCGTCACATTTTCAGCCGGTAGGAGACAGAGAATGGTAAAAATACGTGTATGCCCTCCTTTCCAGCGCCACCTTCACCTCCTCGCCGTTGTCCTCCCTAGCCCTCCTTCGACTCCTCGCCTCCCACCCCGCTTCCTCCTCCGCCACCCTCTCTCCTCCCCGCTATTTGTCCCCTCCCTCCTGCTCCGCCCTGCCGCTCAACGCCTCCTCCATCCGCCCCCATCAGCCCACTGCTTGCTCCCTCCAAGATTCGGCGATGAAGACAGCCTCCTTGTCATTGACCTTGCCCGACGACAGCGCAACTTCCTCGTCGTCAACCTCGGTCGGTGCGGCACAGCTTCCTTGTCGTCGACCTCAACCTCGGCCGACTTTCGTCATCATCCTCGACCTCAGTCGGCAGCAGCGCGGCTTCCACTTCGCCATCCTCGGCCTTGGCTGGCTTCTTCGACGACAGCATGGCCTCCTCGATCTTGCTCCCACGGCGGCGGTTGGGCACACGGCTTCCTCAAGCTCGTCTAGGAGGCGTCACGGCTTTGTCGAGCTCGCTCCTGTGGTGACCATGGAGGCGGAGGCCACTGGATGCAACAACGGTGGATGCTCTCCTCGTCGTTTTGGGAGTCAGTGAGTCACTGCCCTGTTTCTTGAACCGTCGTCGCCAAACCGCCCAAATTCCCAAATTCGTTGTCCCTTCCTCCTCTGAAATTGAGCTCCCCCTCGTCTCTCCCTCTTCCTACTGAACTCGCCTAACCAAGGGTTCCAGTTGAAACACCATAATACAACAGAGATGAGGTTCTAAAACAAATAGCTCGTGCACACGTTGAAACTCATCACCGGAAGGCATGATACATAGAGCCACTGTAAGACACCGACCACAACATGAGTGATTCCAAGACACCGCTGCACCTCACTTTTTTAGCACACTGCAATACAAGAGCAAGAAGTCTAACAGACTAGTATCGTAAAGAACTCACTGCAACAAACACTCCAAAAGGAGAACATGTGGGCATGATCATAAGCTTATGAGAACATTGTTCTATCTTCATTTAGCGAACTTTTTTTATCAATTAACTCATTTTTAATTTATTTTTATTATTAATCCCTCGCCAACTTTATTTTCAAATCTGACTCTTTTGATCACGCTACCACACATGGCGTGACAACACAACTGTCAGGTGATGAGTGTTGGAAGCGAAGGTGGAAGAGAAGGATTAATTCGGGTGGATGAGGATTGCGTTGGGACGTCGTGGTGGGCGGCGGCCAGGAGGAACCCTAGCCGTCGATAGGGAACAAAGGGGAAGGATGGCGCAAGGGAACAGTGGGGATGACGCAAGGGGATTGGGGTAACAACTCAATCCTTTTGCTGATTTTCATTGATTGCATCTGTTGCGTATATAAAGGAATACAAACCAACTTTGAATGTATTATCCTTTCCTAATGCAATACAAACTGACTTGGAAAGTATTATCCTTTCCTAATACAAACTTCCCGAATATATACTTCCTATATTAATCTTTCCTAATTGCAACTTCCTCATTTGATTAAAAAAGGATTCCTAAATTGTCGCTAGGGCCGGCTGCGCCTTCTCCTTGCGGCATCGGCCATATACGTGGCCCCACATGGCACAACACTGTCACGTCATAGGGTAAGACTAGCCAAATAGCACTTCTTGTCAAGCCACTAGTGGTGAAGCGGCAGGATGTGGCCACACCGTGGTGCGACGTGACAATATTATTTTGTCATGCTACGAGTGATGGCGTGACCAAAAGGGTCAGAATTAGAAATAAAGTTGGCGATTGGTTAATAATAAAAATAAATTAAAAATAGGTTAATTAATAAAAAGTTCTCATTTAGCAGTTGGTTCAAATCCAACAAAGTAAAAAGGTGCAAAATAATGTCCAGTGGAGTTGTTTACTACTTTACTTCAAAAAATGAATTTTCTTGGAAAAGAAAATTACTTACTTGTAAAGGTAGGCAGCAATACCAAATATGACACAGAGCAGCACAGTGTCAATCCAGAAGTTGCGACTGGATCTCAGCTGATAACAAGCCGAGGAGGAAAACATGTACGTATTAGCTCACCCAACTACCCAAGCATTAGTTACGCAAAGCACCAAGATAAGTGATTAGGTTTTACCTGAAGAACAGTCTCTTTTAGTCTCACGTTGGTATTCTTCAAATCTGCATTGGCTCTATCCACCTGCATTCATCATTATATCACAAACTACGCATTGCTGGACAATTGCCAGATGAGAACAAAAACTGATGGCTGCTAGAGAACCAACCTTGTCTTCCATTTCATCAATCAAGGGGACTTGCCTATCCAATTCCCGATGATCACAACAATTAAGTACAGTATCCATAACTTAGAATATTCATCATATAACTAGAAATGAATCACAGAAGGCAACCTCATCATATCAGATGCCATGTTTTTCAGAGTTGCCAGCCCTTCACCAATAGTATCCAAACCTTCATCCTGCAGAATTTCATAGCCAAATCCAGGTCACATTACATGAGAAGTCCCACATTCAGTGGAAGCAGAAAATGAAACAGAACAAAAACATCAGTTCAGTGAATTAAAATTTACCTGTTTCATTTTACGCATCTCATATTCCCGACGAAACTGATTTGATTCTTCTGTCCCCTTAAAGTACTCATCGTCAAAGTTGTCATCTGTATGTATTATGTGGTAAGAGTGAAAAAAAGGTTCAGCTCGTGATCCTCAGCTGGACCCCAAAATAAACAATTAAAGAAGAAGAGTATCTAACAGCCAGAGGCGACGAGAAAACAAACACAACATCCATTGCTTAAACAACTTTAGGCATGACTAAATGCATGCTTAATCCAAATTTTGTCAATGCAATGCTAATATAGAAAGCAAGAGGGTGAGTACTAGAACAATGGAGTCACATGTAAATGTAATAACACTGCATTTGAAAATTGAAACTGGCCAAATTTGGCGCATAACAATGCTGACCTTAAGATGAGGATCTGCTCAAAGAATTGAATTTGTAAATAAACACACAAGTATATGGAATCACAAGCAGGGGCGGAGGGAGGGGGCTGGGGGGCCTGGCCTCCCCCAACAGCCTGCTAATACAACATTAGGGGGGGCGGAGTGATGACAGGTTGTTAAGACTGGTTTTAACTCTTCCAATATCAACCGCAACTGTCGAGAGAATCTTTTCAGGAATGAAGGTTATGAAGACGCATCTTCGAACTACAATAGGAGATGGATTTGCACGAGATTGTTTGGTAATTTATATTGAGAAGGCAATGGCTAAAAAGATTAGTAATGATGATATCATTAATGAATATGATCGTGCCGGTAGTCGTAGATCTAAGTTTAAATTAATACAGATGTAATCTTATTCGTATTTTGCATAGCATTATTGTCTTGATATGTATGGTTATAACTATGAGATCGGTGAATCAAACTTGGTTCTATTTTGCTTGTTATTTGTGCCGCCCCCCTATGTCGGATTCCTGGCTCCGCCTCTTCACAAGCTTAACATTAGGATTCCTTAAAAAATCGGAAAGCTGCCTTTTATACCGGCATGATAGTTAAAAAATGGGCCAATAAGAACAAAATGAGGCTGCTTAGTGTCAATCTGAAACAGGCAATGCGTTAGGGCCTAGGGGAAAGGGGGAGCTTGGTCAGATCCTTCCAACTAAGAAGCCAATGCATATTTCACATATCAATATACAGAAGACATAGGTGATACAATAAATAATGCTCACTGACCAGAAGTAGAGTCGAACTTAGGCTGCTCCCAGTGGGTGATTTCTTACTGCAGTTTCTTATTGCATGAAAGACATTTAGATACCATCTTTCCAATGCATAGTATTTTAAAGTGTTGTATCTTAGACCTTTGATATAGAGTATTTATTAGTATTTCTACCTAGGAAACTGTGTAAGAGTGGTATCTAAATAAGATACTAATATGCTCTCTCTCTTCCTTAATTACAGTGTCACATCAAAATTTTGTCTACGTGGCAGCTTTAAAAAACTTGCCAAGGTGGAGCATTAGGAGCAGCCTTAATGGCTCCTCCAGTACGGGATCGTGAGGCCCCCCAAATTCCATTTTTCTTTGTTGCAGTAGTACTACCATCTGGTGTTGATTGTATTCTATCAGGTAAGGCGGCAACCAGATCACTACGGGCTGCAAGTTCCTCTTTTGTGAGCCCTTTGACCTGTTACAAGAAATGAAAACAAGTCTTCAGAAATAATACTTTAAAATTCTAAATGATTTCTTTACCCAAAAAAAATTATTCTAACGGCCATAATACTAGGTTACCTAAATTTATGCATACCATCAAACTGAACCATATAGAGAAGCATATGCTAAAAGTAGAGCATACAAGTTTACAAGTAAAACCAAGTAGTTTCTGGCTCAGTGCTCACACATAACCTCTATCTTAACACACAGATATACATGAACAAGGACATCATGTTGTCAAACTCAGAGATGCAGGTGATATGCACAGCAATCCAGATCAAGGGAAATATAATATTATAGAGTTAACAGTACAGGCATGTTCAGAGGCGGAGCTGGGCCTCGGGCCTCTCGGGCAATGGCCCGAGGCCCAGCAAAAAACTGCAGGTAAAATTACAAAATCCTACCATTACTGCTGCAGCAGGAGGCAAAACACCTGGGCCGGCCCGAGACCCAGGCGGGCGCTGGCTCCGCCCCTGGGCATGTTGTTGAAAGAAAAAGGAATGGGACAAAGTCAGGAGTACATGAAGCTCCATGGCAACAGCAGCAAAAGATTAAATGGATCAATATCAACACCACTACCTTTATCTAGTTGGAATAAATAGCTATGCATTTTAAGAAAGGTAAGCAACAGAAGATGATGACGAGACCCTGTATGGTTTATACTCATATGCAGAGAACCGGACATCAATGTGCATAAGATCATGTGTAATCAGACAGCCGCGCACCTCATTCTGGGATGGACTCATCTGCGAAACTAGAGCCTAGACAGCACCTTATACCACCCATGAAAGAAAAAACAAATGTAGGTAGCCTATACTGCAGTCCCATGAAAGTACACGGCAACAAACAAGACCTTCAATTTCCCCCATGTAAGCGTATATTCCATTTGTCCAATCAGAATGCAATCACCGTCCTGCCAATCATATGAAAATCCCTATATGGCTGGCTCACTCCTAATCCAAGAAAGTCACAGAATACTAGTCCAAACCGGCAAAAATTTCCCTTGAAACTATGCCAAACATACTATTCCCACCAGTCCTAAACTCCACAGAGTGACCCAGCAAATCACCTCCCTAATGTAGAGACTACTTACAGAGTTACAGTTGACCATTAACATTTAACAATCGCACATCCTAAGTTTAGGCAGTCACCGTCAAGGTAAGCTGGTAGCTAGCAAGTCCTCGCGTCAAAAGAAAAAACTCGCAGATCTAGCATAGTTCACCCAAAACTCAGAGAGGGCAATGAATGTAGAGATCGTGACCTTCTTCAGCGCGAGGCGCTGCAGCTTGGGCAGGTCCTCCTCGAGGAGCTTGGCCTTGGTGCGGCGGATCTCGGCGTTGAGCGCCACCACCGCGGCCCGGTTATGTCGGCGTCGACGGAGGCGTAGAGGCGAAGGGTCGTCGCCGGCGACGTTGGCGCCGTTGAGCCTCTCGACGTCGTACTTGTCGTACTTCTGGCAGATGGCGTCCACCCGCGTCAGGATGTCGATCACGCTCATCCTCGCGCCCCGATTCCTCCCGCGCAAACAAAATCGATACAAATGTTGCGGAGGAAGCAAGGAACACACAAGCGCTGCTTGCCGCTGAGCGAACCGAAGCCAAACTGACTGGACGGGGAAGGGAGAAGAGACGAGAGCGACCGGGGCGGGGCGGGAGCTGGGCATTGGGCCGTGCCGTGCCGGCCAGATCCATCGTGTTTCGGGCCGCGTCGTGTCGTGTCAGCTCGGTCCGGTCACCCCGCCGTGTCGTGTCGTGTCAGCCCATCTTGCCTCCGACCAGGCTCAGACACGGCCCAAAGCCCGTCGTGTCGGAGTCTTGTCGTGTCAGCTCAAGCCCAACCCTAAGTACCTATAGAGCGACGCGTGGGGAAGGAGAGGGAGAGAGAGGGAGGTGGTTGGAGGAGTAGAGGGAGGAGGCGGCCGACGGCACGGGGGGAGGGAGGGGCGGCGATCTGCAGCGCATGGGGAGGGAGGTGGCTGGAGCTGGAGGGAGAAGAATCAGAGAGTGTGATTAGGGGTTGGGAATTTGAGAGCCGAGGCTTGGGAGAAGGGGTTGGGGATGGAGGTTGGGAGAGCTCGAGAGGAATGTTGGGCTAGACTGGGTGGCAGAGGTGGGTTATTGGTTGGGCTAGATCGGGTGGCAGAGGAGAGTTATTGGTTGGACCAAGTCGGGATGGGGGGTGATTGAGCCAGGCCGAGAGAGGGAAGGATTGGGCTAGAACGGGAAGGTTGGACCTATTTCGTGTCGTGCCGGCCCAAACACGGCCCAACTGATCGTGTCGTGCCGTGCCGCTCAACGGACCGCATTTCGAGCCCACCCACCGCGCGGTTCGTGTGCGTCGCCCGACCCACCACATACCATGTCGTGTCGTGCTTAGACCGTGTCGTGCCGATCGTACTTTGGATCGGCCCGAAAAAGCACGGCTCAAGTCCCAGCTCTAGGCGGGGCGCGCAGCCTGGCCGGCCAGCGGCGACCGCCTCTGCCGGGCGGGACCCACCAACCGCCACCGGCTTGGATTGGATTAGACCTTTTGGGCCGAGTCAGGTAGGTTTTGGGCTTTGTATGTGGGCCGTAGTTTCGTATTTTGTGACTGCATCGACCATAGGCCCGTCGCTTAACTAGTCCATGCCACCATGTTCAGAACTCTGAAGCTCAGATGCAATGTTCTGAACTTTTTTTAAAGATGCAATGTTCTGAATTCTGATTGCTGAAGAGTAGTGGCTAGAGGATAAAAAATGGCAGCCGCGTGTGTTGTTTAGTGTGTACCATACTACCATGTGATGGTGATGTGTCAAACACTAGTTACATGGGACTCGCGTAACCGAGAAACAAAGGGTGGCCCAGCCGCACACAAGCATTCGAGTTAGAAACGCTTGGCTCACTGTCACCACGATTCATGCATGCACTGCTCGGAGAGAGTTGGAGTTGGACCACCCCACTCGTAGGACGACGAAACCGAAAGCATCAACCAAACTACTCTCGTGGCCATGCTCACGCCGTCATGCGCTCCTCTTTAGCATGTTAGAATAATACGGCGTTGGAAAGGCGTCGCAAGGTTAGCAGTTTAGCGCACACACTGCGCTGCTAATGTCAAGAGTTTGATGAACCTGCAGCTGGTTGGCTGATAGGCTCCATCTTGGCAGAGCTTTACCTGAATTTCGACTGTGAAGGATAAACTCTCCGGTTCCAGCTCAACTTCTCCTTCGGCTAGTGTTTGGACGCACACTTCAGAGAATCCAAACCTTCCCGGTACAATGGCTCTTCTTCCCGGTACTTAGCTCCAAAGGGAACCAATGATAAGCAGTAAAAACAAGAGAAATTTTACTGGTAGTATATGGTGATAATATAAATCAAATTTGATCATTGATTTGTTAAGGTTATAATAAATTCTTCTTTGTATTTATAATTTTTTGTGAGGATATTACAAACATTTCTGATTAAGGTTGAAAATATTACTTTTGTGACATATGATCTCTATATAGTCAATTACAATTATACTCCTCTCAGGATTATACTATTCATACTAAAAAGTATAGTATAACTAATCTGAACCGTTAGATAAAAGAACGGATGGTCCATATTACATTAAATGTACCGTAAAATAGCCCAAAAACAAAGGAATTTGACCGTGCAATCCATGCCAAGAAGGCCAAGATCGATCAAGCCTTCGTGTGAAACCACGGCGAACCCACTTGGTCAAAGACACTGCAAAATAACGACAAGAGAATAAACCCATCATACGATACGACCATGGAACAACACGATCGGCACGGGTCGGCGAGGAAGAAGACCGTACTGGCATGCAGGCCCCACTCTCGAAAGGCCACTCACTCTCTCGCCGTCTCGGAAGGCCACTATAAATGAAGTCGTAGGCGTAGCAGTAGCACTCGATCGCTCGCTGCCGCCTTGTACTTGAGCAGCTGCAGTTTTTGTGTATATATAAGCTGCAGCCCTGTGTGCCATATCCTCTGCTTGCTTGCTTCCTTCCTTCCTGTCCGTGCGCGCGGTTTGTCCGAGGAGATCGAAGTGAAGAGCCACTGATCCTCTCTCGCTTGATTTGCTGTGTCGGTGAGGCGAGTCTTGAAGGTGTCTATGGGGCGCGCGCCGTGCTGCGACAAGGCGAGAGTGAAGCGGGGGCCGTGGTCGCCGGAGGAGGACGAGCAGCTAAGGAGCTACGTCCAGAGGCACGGCATCAGCGGCAACTGGATCGCCCTGCCGCAGAAAGCAGGTACAGTGCTGCTACTTGTGGAGACTGGCTGGAGACATACTGGATGTGCAGCGCCGCAGTCTGATCATGGACTTGTTTTCTTGGGTTCTTTTGCTTCTTCTGCCTTAGTGACTTTAAGAATTAGCGCACTCAAGGTTTCTGCTCAAGCGAGACTTTTGCCATGTTTCCATGACTCTTTTGTAAGGTTTGCTCCTTTTGATTCAGGGCTCAACCGCTGCGGCAAGAGCTGCCGCCTCCGGTGGCTCAACTACCTGAGGCCAGACATCAGGCACGGCGGCTACACGGAGCAGGAGGACCAGATCATCTGTTCGCTCTACAACTCAATTGGAAGCAGGTGAGTTAACCTCTGCAATTTTTCCTTGTGTGCGCTACACCGAATTGCAAATTTTACATGTCTGTGCGTGACACCGTCACCGTTACTCTACCGCATGCCAGGTGGTCCATCATCGCGTCCAAGCTCCCCGGCCGGACCGACAACGACGTCAAGAACTACTGGAACACCAGGCTCAAGAAGAAGGCCACGATGGCCGTGCATCCCGGCGGCGCCAGCGGAGCATCCTCCGCACCCGCGACGCCGCCCGGCACCCGGAGCCAATGCACATCCCTGCAGCCGGCGCTCTCGCCCGCCGCGTCCGCCTCCTCGTCCGTCACCAGCTCCAGCGGCGACATATGCTTCGCCGCCATGTACCCACCGCACCTGCAGCCCAAAGGGCTCATACACTTCGACGCGCCGCCGCCGCGCAAGCCGCAGACCGAGCTCGCGCCCGTGCCACCGGCCACCGTCGCGTTGGATGTCTCCGGCGGCTGGGCGCCCGCGCCTGCAGCGAGCGTCGACGGCGCGACGCTGGACGACGTGTTCCTGGCCGAGCTCGGAGGCGCCGGCGAGCAGCTGTTGTTCCCTTACGGCGACCAGTTCGGTGGGTTCGGCGGGTTGCAGGACAAGGCCACCTTGGAGCTCTCGGCGTGCTATTTCCCCAACATGGCGGAGATGTGGGCCGCCTCCGACCACGCCCACGCCAAGCCGCAGGGTCTCTGCGGCACCTTAACATAGGAGGAGAGTAAAATTCATGGAATTGCTGCATGAAAGAGATTGCTCCATTGAATTCATGCATGATTGGGAGGTCGGTCGATCCATTGCTAGTATAGTTCTTGCTCTTCGATCTTTCCTTCTTATTTCCCCCCTCTTTTTCTTCCCCTTTGAGTGGTTATATATAGGCATATAGCTGATGTTTGCTGTGTATGAGAGATCGATTACATGTAAATTATGCTATATAGATGTATAATCTATTTGAGGAAACAGCAGGAGCTCTGCTATTATTTCATTAAAGATGGAAAGAAGATAGGAAACCAAACGTTCAATCTACACAAACAGCCTGCCCAGCTATCGGCGGCTTGAACTACAAAAACGTAGAGACGTTAATTTTTTTTTTTAAAAAAATAGGGACTATTTATTCATAAGTGACTGAAATTTTTTAAAGCATAAGTCATCTTTTTTATCTATTGCATTAATATCCAATCATATAACACATCAATCTCTACACAAATCCAATAGTCAAAATAGGTAACTTAAATTTTAAAAAATTCAGACGACTTAAAAGTAGCAAAACTAAAAAAAAATAATACACTGAATTACATAAATAAATAGTCAAAAAAAAAGAAAATTACAAAACTAGACCTGACAACAAAGACTTCTCCAGTAGCATGTGCCCCCTTCAAATAAGAGTAATTCAGGGATTCAGCTCTGGTCGTCAATTGAATGGGCTATAGGGCTTTTTTTATGGGCGACAGGGTCTCTATCGCCAATCGAAATGATGACAGATGTCTGATTTTATATAAAAAAATGATTATTTATTTATGTAATTCTTTTAAAAAATATATTATTTTAAAAATAAGTGCTAAGCTACACTAAAATGAATTGACACCTCCCCCTGCGTTAAATAAACAGCTATCTTTGCCGCACCACTTAAAATCCATGCGCGAGCTTCTTCCTTAATGATCGCCATTACCCTAGTGATCTCGTTTCTCTCATGTTGGAATATCCTTCTATTTCATTCTTTCCCAATTTGCCAGAGAACTAGAATAATCACCATGCTCTGATCATTTCTTTGATTGCTCATTTCGTTTTGAAACCTTTTCGCCCACCATTCCAGAACAGCCTCTTCTATGTCCCATTGCCCCCATGTCCAAATTTTATCTTTGAGTCCAGGTCGCTACCAAGCTCCAAACTCTTTTGGCATACCAGCATTCAACGAACAAATGAGTTGTTGCTTCTTGATGAGAGTTACATAGGGGGCATCAATGGTCATTGGGCATATGTCGCATCGCCAACATGTCCACCATTAGTAGCCGTTGTTGGATAAATAGCCATATGAAAATCTTGTATTTTTGTGGCGCCCATGACTTCCATACCAAGCATTCAAAGCGCATAATCCAACCTATCTGGTGATACTGTGACCTGCTGGAGCATACCAAACAAGTTTACAAATTCCACAATTTGATGCTTGGTTATCCTCCTTAAATCGGCAATCTATTTATTTTGGTCTAGTGCCTCTTGCACCATCCTATTTTTCCTGCTCGCAATCTTGTAAGGTCTGAGTACAATCTCCTGTAATGATGTGGAATTTAGCCACACATCCTTTCAAAAACTCGCCTTCGTGCCGTCTCCTAAGATGATCATTGTGGATGCCCGAAACAACACTCGATCTTCTTGGTCAACCGGCAACTGCATTCAACACCATGATTTTTCCAATGTTTTTCCATTGATACCATAACCAGCGGAGGCGTAATGCTCGACTGAAACATTTAAGATCAAGCACTCCAAGGCCACCGAATTTTTTGGACAGCATATCAATTCCAATTCACTCAGCATTTTCCGCCGGTACACAACTCTTCCCTAGTCCAAAACTAGGCTCCTTGAACTCTTATCTATACATTTTCACACCCAGGGGCGGAAGTGGGTGAGCTCACTCGAAAAAATAGTAGATATTATCATGCATATACTATATGTGCACTCCTAACCTATAACCTAAAAGCTGTGCACCCCGGTTCAGCACAACCTCTGGTCTCTTGCAATCTTTTGCCGCATAAATTACTATTTAATATAGTGTTTCTTGAAAATTATATATGTTATATGTACGGTGGAATAGTGAACCCCGATCATTTTCATTATAGTTCCACCCTTGTTCACACCCATAGCGGTAGGCTGACACATTGAGTGGGTGGATTGCCATGGCAGTGAAAACTGCCATGAGAATTGTAAATCTCTCGGCCCTTGAAAGCATGCGCCCTTTGTATCCTGCCCTGAATTTTTTTTCAATTTAACCCTTTTTTCGTTAAAACTCCACATTTATACCCCTACTCGTCTTATTTCCGATTTTGGACCCGGTGGCGCCATGACTCACGGCGCCAGCTAACAGACTGGCGCCATGACTCATGGCGCCGAGGTACCGCCACGAGCATGACTCACGCCGCGCGCCGGTGGCGGTGTGGTACCTCGGCGCCATGAGTCATGGCGCGAGTGTGTAGCTCGGCGCCGTGAGTCACGGCGCCAACCCTGGGTCCAAAATCGAAATAAGACGCAGGTATAAATGTGGAGTTTTAACGAAAAAAAGATTAAATTGAAAAAAATACTGTATCCTGCCAGCCTCCCTTCAATCTTATCGATCAAGGGCTGAAGTCGCACCTTCCTGAGTTTGCGTACAGATGTATGATCTAGTTGTGAATTGCTCGATTTTACTCTAAAATCTGAAATCTCTAGCTAATTCAAACGTCTTGTCCGTACGTACGTATACCCCATAGAGTTAGCTCCGGACCCGTAGGCGCGTCGTGAAAACGATACGACTCTGTCCCGTCGAGATGAAGTCAGAGTACTTCTTGCGCGCGTCTGTCTGAGACTGAGAGGATGTACAAAATGCTGGTGTTTAGAGAAGTGTTTATTAAAAAATTAATTTTTTTTGTCATATAAGACAGATAAAATATTTATTTTATAGCATTAATGTTTGATTAGACACCAATAGTCAAGATGTGTTTATGTATATTACTATATATAATTAACAGATAATACAATCATCTAAGCATCTACAAAACATATACTTGTATTAGAGGAAACGATTTTTACATATGTACTTAATGACGTTGTTATATTCTCTTTCTTTAAACACTCGTATATAAATATCTCTTATGGTACATATCCTAACAGTACAGCGCCAGTGGAGACCGACCGCCACGTCGGATAATGATCGCTGCCGCCGTAACACGCCGTCGCTTGGGCCGTGGCAATACGGTTTTGCATGCGCGCGTGCATACGCCTTCCCGACAAGAATACGCCTTTCCGTATAGGTGACGCGCGCCACATGTGGCATTGCGCGCGACATGGACCAGCTCGCGAGGCCTGCGTTCCATGCGGATGCGCGGCGGCTCCGGATCGACTTGACCCGTTCCGAAGGCCAATGGGGGGGAGAAGCGTGTGGACGCAGGGAACCTTCGCGAGATTCTCTTCCTCCCTGTCACGTTGCAAATACGAAATAATCTCCCTCTTAGGTACCATTTGATCAATAGTCTTATCATTCTTGGGGCACATGGTCACTGGGCTACGCATTGTATATTAGTCTCGCACTTGAGCATGTCTATTGTCTCTTGTAAAAGCGATCGGAGACTTCGAGCTCACGACAAAACAGACTAGTTGACTGTGGCAAGAGCATCGGTTTCGGAGAAGCTTCCTCGTCATGCTCTCGAGGGGCAATCCGACCGGGGGACCTTTCAGCGATGTACCAATATACAGGATCTACAGTGATATCGTATTAGGAGTGATCTTTACTGTTCGATCGGAAAATCAAATGTTCAAATCTATTACTACAGTATTTTGCTACGGTAAAATTCTCTACAACGCATGCTTTATGTGCTGTAGTATTTTGCTACAGTGCACTAAAGAGCACCGTCGGTCTCCTCGCAAAACATTATACACATGGGCTCCTGTAGCGTACGAAAGATTTTCATTGATGCATACTTTATCTTCTCAAAGACTAAAATATTCTGGGGTTTTCTTCACGGTTGTTAATTTACTATTTACTGCCACCGCATATGTCCAGGTCTTTCTGGCCAGCGTGGGAAACATTGGCAAAAGCCAAATAGAACATGCATGCTTTGGGAATGGTCGGAAAAGCGAACCGCGATGTGAGCAGCTGAAAAACAAGTAAGATAACGAAGTTTTCCTTTGGAAAGTAAATTTATAGCCCCCTCTTTATGCAAAAACACACTAGTAAAGTGTACTTTCTGGCTGGCATTGTCGAGTAAATTCTTAAATTAGTTCGTTCGTTGCCTGCCACTGTCTTACGGTGGATCGGAGAAAGGTAGAGGTCGGCGGCCTATCTGCGACACGTGGAAAACAAGAAAGTGTAAAAATGTTGAGGTCCTATTTCAAACCGGGAATTTCGTAGGAAATAATTGACGGGATTAAATAATGTTTAATAAATGAGCTTATTTATCACAGTAGTTGTCGGAACAAAGAATCAATCAAAAGCCTCCACGTATATCCCTAGTCGGAAAAACATGCTTAAATCGACTCAAGTGTTGGTCACCTCCTGGTCGGATAAGTACCATCACCAGATATGTAGGCCCAACTGTCTGACTAGATGATATGTCCACCGCAATAGACCATTAAAAGGGAACGTGCACTCTTGTCTATCTGGCATAACTGCAAGATTTCGCGTCCTGTCTCTGACAATAACCGCCCGATGATCGTGTGTGGAAGAAGATTCACTCGTAACAACCGCTGCTCACGTGGGAAATCAAGGAACCAACAAGGCGTATCTTCGTGGGCAGTAACTACCACCCCTTCAACCAGAAAGAGCAGAATCAGAGACAAAGAGGAGAGATCATAAGCATAGTCTTGGTCGCACCTTGATCATCCTGAGCACGGTGCACCCCACTATAATCTCATTCGATACAAAAACACACGAAGTATGGTTATTATTTTCTTTGGATGATGTTTGAACCTATCTAAACACCTTGTCGTGCGTAATCCCTTAGATCTTGTCTTCCACATTTAGTTCGTAAGATCGACAATAATTCATCGACAACTGTTCAATTCCCACAGGAATAGGGAAATTTGCCACCTTACAAATAGGCATGCGAGGCTTCTACCGTATCGATACCAAGGACATGTTATTGGCGTCTAATTTTTTTCAAGAAAATGACTGCTCTGCCATATTCTATATCTTAAAATGGAAGAGATTGTCGGGAGCTTAGGAGGTCCATGTTGGCTTCATTGCGAAAAGCCTTCTGTACTTTTCGAAATCATGTTGAGGTCTTTTGCGTCAATTTTTTCCAAAAGCCCTCTGTTGTTTCCAAAATCACACCGAGATCCTCCACATCAGTGTTTTTCGAAAGCCACCTGTGGCTTCCAAAATGACGTCGAGGTCCCACTCCGTTTTTACAAAAAGCCACATGTAATTTTCGAAATTGCATCAAGGTACCTCGATCCACTCTACGAGCGAAAAGGAGAAAGAGCTTACAAAAGACCCGGGTGGAACCGGGCTGAAAAAAGAAACGATGATTACAAAACTAGAGCGAGCTTTAGACGGGCGGCGAGTGCACGACTACGGGTCGAAGAAGGCTCTTTGCCGTTGCTCAATTTTATTTAATTTCTGCCTTATTTATAGTTGGCATTTGACAAAGCATTTACGAGATCTTGCTGGATTTGGAGCTCATTTACATCCGTAGGATTCGACTGTTGGTACCTTGATTGACATCGACTCAAAGTAGGCACATTTCGATGTCAGAAGTAGGTGGCAACATGCAATCAGTCGAGAACAAATATGTACGGTTCGAGCGATACATTCGGAGGCCTGGACTTCTGTGTTACTTGTTTGTTGAGGTTTCTCTTTGATCTGACAGGAGAAAATGGTAGCAAGAACGACACGCTAGGTTGCACTGCCGACTGAATAACTTAGGGTGTGTTTGCTTTGCTTCCTGTGCCAACTTGTCTGGATAGGATGCAGCCGGAGCTCACCTGCGTGTTGTTTGGTTGTCTTCTTGTGCTTCGATGCCAGCCAGGCGAGTTCTTAGGCATAGGAGTTAAAAACGGACGCTTGGGAGCCCGGCAGCTCCATCCATCATTCATATCTTCGATCCATCATTCTATTTTTCATTCACTAATTTCAGACACATGTTTTTAACCAAATAACTTATTTTCAAGTTTGTTTGACCAAACAAAAATCATCTACTTTTCAGACTACGTCCAGAACCACTTGTTTCAGATATGAAATCCAAAGCACCAACCAAACAAACCCTTAGTCCCTTCAGAATGAAAGGTTGTTCACTTGTTAGCTCATATTAGTGTTAAGACAGACTACCAAAGTTTTCAAACTTTGCTTTGCTCTAACGACCACTCACCAAAGGCATCCAGTGCACATATTTATCAGTTGGAACAGTACTAGGCGCAATTTGCAAAAGTAAAGAAAAGCTCACGAACCTGGTTATCCAGGTTACACACAGACACGAGATTTTTCGGAAGAATCGGTTCCAACTGTCTAGCTTAAAGTCTATTTATTTGTGTATTAAAAATTACAGTTACTAGAGATCGATGAAAAACAAATAAAACATTGTTACTTTTGATAGCCAAGATGCAAATCCCAACAAATAATTTTTATTTTCTCCAATAAAAGAGGTGTCAACTAAACAATCCACAACTTTTCGACCAATACATCAAATGATGCAATCTCGGATGGATTAGAAAGTACACTTGATAAGCTTTTCAGAAATATATAACATATGTAGGTAAAATGTTAAATATTCATGTTAACGCTGAGTTGGCTCTGCAGTCGAAAGATTCACAAGAGTTGTTGGTCGTGCTTTCATACACCGTCCAGGGAAAATAAATTATAGGAGACCTCCTCACTTTTAAATATTTGCCCAACTAGATCTCATAGGAGGGGGCCGCGGTGTCCTTTCTCGCAAGCGCACACGGGTGCCGCTCACGCACGAGCCGCCCTCCTAGAGCATGTATAATACCAGTGCTTAGATAGATGTTTAGCAAATAAAAACTGATTTTTTAGTTATGTAAGATAGATAAGATGTTTATTTTATAGCATTGATGCTTAAGTAAGCACCGATATTTAACAAGTGTTTACGTATATAACTATATCTAATTAATAGATACACAACATCTATGCACCTATAAAAAAGATGTTTGCATTGGAGAAAATAAATTTTACATTAGTGCTTGATGACATGGTTATATTATCACTTTTTAAGCACTCATGTATAAGCATCTTGGATTGTACATACCCTTATTTTTGTCCAACCGCTGCTACGTTGTTATCAATACTTATTGTAATTTTCTATTGCAACTTTGTAATATTCTAAAGTTATGTTGCTGAAATTAAGTAAAAAATATTAAATGTAATAAAGTTATTATTTTATTGGTTTTCTGAAATTTAAAGAGTTTTCTTTGTTTTCTTGAATTTATTATATTTTAAAGTTAAAAAGGAAATTTATTGATTTTTTCTGGAATTTTTTGTATTTAAAGTTAAAATTAAAAATTTTATTAATTTCTTGAATTTTTTGGTATTTAAAAGGTTTTCCTAAATTTCAGAAATAAAAATAATTTATATGCAAAATTAAAAGCCAACTTTAAGTTGGAAATAATTTTATTAAGTTCAAAATAATTCAAGAAATTTATGTGAATGTTTCCAGAATTTTTGAACTTTATTTGCTATTTTCTAAAAACCTTTTAATTTGTTGCTATTTCTGAAATTCGAAAATCAATTAAAATTCACAAACTCCTCTTTGGGTCAAAATCCGTCTCCTAGGACCCACCACCTCCCGAAGCCCAAATCCACCCTACCCCCTCTTCTCTCTCTTACAGTGCGGGCCCACGCGACAACCCTCCTTCCCTCTTCCTCATTTCTTCTTCCTCACTGCATCGTCCGTCATTAGCGCCCAGTCGGAGTTCCTCAATTTCCACCGCGATTTCTCTCCCCCTTTTCTCGCAAAAAACATGCGCATCAATGCCCCCTCTTTCCGCTGTCCCCATTCCGGCCCTATCCCCCCTCCATTCGCGCACGGTTTCACTGGAATGCGCAACGCCTGCCGCCATTACCGTGCGCCTGATCTCCTCCTTTTGTGTCCCTCCGCCCCTATAAAAGGGAGCATCGCGTGCCCCTCTTCCCCTTCATCTCACCCCCCAAATCCCATCTCCTCTCTCTCTTTCTCCACGTCGCAATCGACGTTTCCTCGCTGTTGGTCGCAAGCTTCTCTGTCGTCAATTGTGTCGCCTTCTGTGGGTCTCCGCCACCATCGTCTTCACCCTCGGCTTAACCACGCCATGTTCTACCTGATGTGCCCCTCTACCTTCCCGGAACACCGCTGGATCGACCTCATCGCCTTCAACCAAATTGCGCCACCACCTCTTTCCTTGTCGCCGGCCATCCCTGCGCACCCAACCGCCACTGCGGTGAGCACCGCCCTCCCCATCGCCTCCTCTTTCTTTCCCTCACCTCGTCGATGGCCGCTGCGCTGTCGTTCGTCGAACCATTTGTTCCCATGCGCCACCGCATAGGTCACCTTAGCGCTTGTGTCCACGTGGCCGCCCATATGTCATGCTTGCGTGGCCATTGGCACTATGCCACGCACCCAGTCCACCGTGGACCAAACGCAATCACATGAACCTAATCCACAGACATGGAGCCCACCTGTCAGTGCCTATTTCCCTTTTCCTTTAGAAAAATAATCCAGCCAGAAATTCCTCGTTGATGCAATAAATTATTTTTCATTTAGAAAAAAAATCCAGAAAATCTATTTCCATCATTTCATGCGAAATTCAATCTTCCAAGAGCCCGTTCACCTTCGTATGAGCTCTGATTCAAGTGATTCAATTTTATAAATTTATCTAAATTCAATATATATCTCCCATAACATAATTATTTAGTTTGGAGTTTATTTTATTTTTTTGGATTTGACTTATTTTCGTGTATAGATTTCGACGACTTCGGAGAGTCAGATTTCGACGTCGTTTTAGAATAACAATTAATTGAGCAAGGCAAGTTACATCTTTGATCATATTTAATCCTAGTATTTTAAATTATTTAAATTCTGTTTTGAATTATTATTGCGTGCTTATTTGTATTCAATATAATCTAAATACATGTTATGAAATTGTAGTTAATCCCAATACATTTGTATGGCCAAATCTTGACATTGAAATATCTAATCCCAATACATTTGTATGGCCAAATCTTGACATTGAAATATCCATACCTTGTCACCTTAGATAAAATATAATTGATGCAATAGTATGAACTAGAAAATTTTAGAAAAAATATGCTTAACCATGCTTATTTTTGAAATATTTGATTTGAGAATTTACAACCAAATATTAAATATTGTTTAAATTTTAACCATAGCATTTGTATGCCATGTAATTTTATAAATGACTTTGAAAAATAAAATAGGTTTGAACTTGGGCGAAATGGATTTTTGGTGGTGCAGATTTATACACGGACTCAATTCAGTTAGCGGGCATAGCTACTTTGGGATGACATATTGTAAAAGCCTTGTGATAATCACTTAGTCGTACACTTACGGAAGTTTGTTAAACGGACATTAAAAATTGATTATCTCTTGTGAGTAAAGTTGTTTAACATCTACAGAGTGTCAAACTATTCAAATAACTGTGTTCACAATCATAGACATGCTGAGCAAAACCTTTTGCGGATTTGAATTTAGTTTTATTTTCAATTTATGGTATGGATGAGTGTCCATGAGAAAATTTTGGGTTGAAGCCCCGTATTGATACCCGTGTTTAAGTTAGTGTTAGGTTGGTGCCTACACTAGCTTTATTAATTTAGTTAAAACTCAATTTTAGATATTGTAAACTTGATCTTTTGAACTTAGCTATTGTATTTAAAATGTCAAATATTGTTTTTGCACAAATAAGCCTATAAGCCTTCATTTGATACTATTCATGCATGCGTTAACTCAATTAACTCAGTTATGGGTGTAACTTGCGAAATATATTTTTGTACTCATCATTGCTTAATAAAATGTTGTTCAGAGGAGGATGACTTCACAACTACTGAGGATCTCAACGACTAAGCTGCTACCCCAGTCGATTGCATGTGTCAAATTAGCTGGGCTCTAGTACTTCTTCTCTGTCTTCCGCTGTGTTCTTTATTGTTGGGTTATAAGTTTTTCTTGTAATAAACTCTGATATTTATTAATAAAGTTGTGCGAATTATGAATGTTACTATATTCATTTACTGTGTACACTAGCTACTGTCTCAAGAACTAGTGTATAATACACAGAAGATTTGAGGGTGTTACTCCTGGATCTTACATACATCAAACTCGTAGTTTGGTTTCTATTAATTGAAATGGAGAACCTTTTATATATAAAAAAGGATTATTGAAGATATGTCATTATGTTTATGTGCATGTCT
This sequence comes from Ampelocalamus luodianensis, assembly GCA_036346255.1. Lineage (NCBI taxonomy): Eukaryota > Viridiplantae > Streptophyta > Magnoliopsida > Poales > Poaceae > Ampelocalamus > Ampelocalamus luodianensis. The sequence continues at coordinate 3,350,335 of CM070626.1, forward strand.
GTGAGACATAAGGTGACATTTTGGCAACTACGTATAAACTGATGTGACAAATATGCCAACCCCTAAAAACGAGCCGCCCTCCTCGCCAATCGCCACGTACGGCCGGCATTCTCGATCCACGGGGAGCAGAAATTGCAAAATGGTCATTGATCAGCGACGGACGACGACTCCTCCACGACGCCGCTTGGGACGTACGACAACAAGTATACAGGTGGAATGCCGGCAACTGCAAGTAAAGCGATGAGCTGAGAGTGGCAGGCCCCTCGAAACAAAGCTGGAGAGAGACCAGCCGGCTGGCCGTGTGCTCGCCCTCTGCTGTTGTTTCTTTCGCAAGAACAAAAGGTCGCATCTCGCAGCATTACCCGATGTCCGTAAGCTGTTCGAAAAGGATACCCACTTTCAGAAAATATTCACGGATGCCATAATTGGGAGGACTTCTGAAGCTGAGAATATGAGCTTTTCGTACCGTCGGTTTACTCAGCAATGAAAACGAACTGATCGGATGCAGCATCAGCCTGGCACCGATGGACTGGTTCATTGTTTAATATCTTCTGAAAACCGTCTTAGATATTTGTCGCATCTTCTCGCGTATTTTGGGTTCTAAAAAAATCTTGCATGTCAAAAGGCACGGACTGTGTCACTAGTTTTCATCAAGAAAGTTGATTCACATGAATTTGGATGCTTCCCCCGTGGCCCCATTGGTAGCTGCCTAAAAATCTGTTGGTAAGGACTGCAAAACAGTCGATAGAACCTAATAAACGTCCCATTTGCTTCGTAACAAGACCGTGGACCTACGGACTAGCAGGTAGCCGCAGCGTTATCCGACCATATCCGCAGGAGAATATCGAGCCTCGACTACTAGTGACGAGCATTGCAGACAAATTAAAGTTAGGCAGATAGACACACATGCATAACAAGGTGGCCTATAGACGGAAACAAATTTTATGGCATCGGTGTTACGTGGTATCGCGTTTATATTTATGACACGCAGCAAGTGTTATATAGCACCTATGAGTTTAATACGTAGCAAGTGTATATAGCATCTGAGAGTTTGATTGGAGGCTTCGGGTGCATCAAACACCAGTGCCATAATTTTTTCCACCCTATAGACCTCTACTTAACAGCGGCAATCGCCGGTGATCTTTCCCAATCAACTGTTGATATCCCCCTTTAACAATGCAACTAGCATATATGTGCCGAAAAATAAACCCTATTTGAGCGATCGCTTGCGCTTGTCGGTACCGGGCCATGAAATATTCCGCAAAACCGCCTTTTTCATCCGTGCATCTGATGAGAAATGTGAAGGGAGGAAGGCGCCTAGGTTGGGACAACCACCATGTCTAGTCCGAATAAAGTTGAACAACGTCGGTATCATGCATGTTCTTATATAAATATATAATAATCGCCAGGACTCATATACATCTGCTGCTGTGGCTAGCCTACTAAAACCTCTTCTACCTTCATCTGCATACTCTGCGTGTATTTTTCATTTGTTGCTGGAATGCTGGATAGAAGATATCACTGTACACTTCGATCCACATGATGAGATGAACTTGTGTTGTGTTTACATGGCCTCTGTTTCTCCTTGTTTGCTTCTATTACACAGGCATATCCCTATAGGCCGCTTTGTTAAAATGAGTTGTATACATGTAGGACTATCCAATATGATCATGTGATCGAATCCTGATCCATCATCTCCGAAGATTGAGTCGTTTTCGGATTATCTTCAGGTTACTGTAGTCAAGACAACAAGGACTTCAGAGTCCGTATGATCTTCAGAGTTCATCTTTGTTAGCTTCTCCGAGACACAATTGTATTCGTTGTTCATCCATAACCGATTTGTAATCTGTAATGTTTTGCTATAAATATACTCGGTGCACTCTGTTTGAGATCAAGGCTTCAATAGTTTTCACACGCTTCAGTCTGATGTGGCATTTTTTTCATTCGGTATTAGCTGACAGTCTATTTCGAGAAGATCACTTTCAAATAACCCCGACCAGGTCACACGAATGTTCCGGCTATCAGCGAACAAATCTAAAAGAAACCTATCCGTACACACGCAGACGCAGCTAAGTCAAAAGTTCTCGCCACTAGCTAACATTTTTACCACAAGTAGTCTTTGGATCACTCGCTTGGAAATGCAGATACAGAGATACTACGAGGTTACATTGATTTTTGACTCCTTTCGCTCGGGGTCGAGCCGAACTCGGGAAGAGGGATCTGCCGCGGCTGGCGCCGTTCACACGGGCGCGGCCACGCGTTTCCTCTCGTGTTTGATTTTCCCCCTATATGGCACTGTTTAGAACCTCATTAGTAAAAATGATCTTCTCGCGTGCGCAAATACAAAATTAACGCGCAATTCCGCACCAAAAAAAGTACGAACGAGTGCTGTGACGCTATGTCTGGCTCGTCCACACCATGAGCGAGTGGAATGCTCTCGTCCGCACCACCCTGGTGCGGACAATACTGTAGCGACCATGTCCGCACCACCCTGATGTGGACAAGAACTATAGGTCCATTTGGTGGTGGTGGGGGGGGGGGCAATCCTATTGTTTCCCATTGTTGCCTTTTTCTGTGGCATGGACACCCTCTCCTAGCAATGAGTACTCCATTGTTTCTTTATTGAGGCAACCTTTGTTAATTTGCACACCAGGTAGCGACCATGGGGCAATCCTATTGTTTCCCATTGTTGCCTTTTTCTGTGGCATGGACACCCTCTCCTAGCAATGAGTACTCCATTGTTTCTTTATTGAGGCAACCTTTGTTAATTTGCATACCAAACCTTCGCATTTAGTCGCTCACTTGCATCACGAGGAGATACCACTGTTGTTGTGTGGTCAGAAGCATTGCTGTGATGAACAATGCTCGTCCGCACCAGGAGGTGCGGACGTGGTCCTATAGTGTTGTCTGCACCAAGGGTGCAGGCGAGGGCATTCCGCTCGCTCGTGGTGCGGACGACACAAATGTGGCGCCACGGCAGGCGTCCATGCTTCCTAGCGAAGAATCGCACACTAATTTTGCATTTGTGCACGCGAGATCATTTTTGCTAATGAATTCCAAACAGTGCCATATAGGAAAAAAAATCCTCGTCTTCCGCCTCGCCATGTCGCGAATTCCATAAGCCACCCAGATTCTGCCAGGGGAGAACCGCACGACAGCAACGCGGAGGCGGCTTCAGCGGACAAGGCGAAGGCCTCGCCGTCTCCTCTCCGGGCAGGGGATCCGTACGCGCGCGCAGGCCGGGACCTAACGAAGCGATAGCGGAACAAGCGTGTGGCACGACACCGGCTAGTGCGATTGCGCGTCTGCAGGCTAATGAGCCATGTACTGGTGCACAGTGCCACACTACTGACCGCTATGCGTATGCGCGCGCTATTGTTTTCGCATCTCTGAAAGCAATTGACAAACTGGTTCCTGCAGCCGCGACGTCAACATCTGCCCTCAAGTAAAGAAGGCCTGGTAGTACGTCACTGAAAGGAACGTTTCTGATAGGGAAATTGTATTTCATTATTTCTTAGTAGAGGCAATATTACGTTTTGCACATTTTCTGGGTGAGCATCAGTGCTCCTATATGCATGGGTTTTCTTTAAAGAACATTAAAGGTGTGTTTGGTTGCCCGCGCATCCCTGGCCTGACCTATATGGGTCATCCAGGTTGAACCCAACCAGACTAAATAAATGTAAGGATAAGTTGTTTGGTTGATTATTTCTGTTGAGCTAAAATGTGCTAAGAAGTTGTTTGATTGGTTTGCATTAGGAGGGAATGCATGTCTAGATGCAAGTTGGTGTGTTTAGTTACTTGCATATGGCATGAGTTTGCCCACCTCTTCCGGTGGGTGGTAAGAATACCCCTTGGATAGAGATTTGAGTTGGATGAAAAAATGGCTAAGCCGCAAAGTGTCTTAAAGTCGTTAACCGAAATATTGAGCGATTCCGTAATTAATTAACTGAACCGTCCGATATTACACTAGTAATTCTAGTGTTGCGATGCTTAGTACGAAAAAGCCGATTCAACTTGCAGAAAAAACAGAAGTGCTTTGAACGATAATTCATATATTTACTACTGGTGTAAGCATTCATACATCAAGGGCATAGAGATAATAGCTTGCTTCCACACAATTTGAATAGGTACACTAGTTGCAAACAAGAAAAAGGATTATGACAAATTAGACAAGGGATAACACCATCTTTCTATGCTAACAAAAGACTAGTCGTTTAATGGCATGTGGACATTATACATCTTGGTTGAGTACATCAATCGAATACAAGATAGTGTTGCAAGTAGCAAAATCTCTCTCTCGTAAGAAATCCTTTTTAGCCTCAATTCTTGAACAGGATCAGCAAAAAAATTGTACATCACAAATAAATCTTAGAAGGTGCATCACCTCAATTGTCAACATATAAGCAAGATCAGAATTTTGTTGCCTACAATCACTGTAATTGGGCTGACAAGATAAAATGAGAACATGCAGTTAAAAATAGATAGAGGAAGCTTGGCCTCAGAAATCTTCTCATCATGGTGCATCAGATAGTATCAACATTAGCCACATTATTTATTTTGACATCATTAGTTGAAAGCATTATAGAAGATCTGGAAAAGTAATGGAAAGCATTGTAAAACACAACAACAGTAGCCCAAGATAGATGGAACAACAATTTACAAGATGAAGTGCTAAATCACAACAAGCCAAAATACTGAAACAAAATTATTAAATTAATTCATGTGCCCCGTCACCAATCATGGCTATCAGCAGCTCCAATTGCCTGGAAGGCTCAAGAATCCATAAGAATCAAGAAAGCCAATCCGCTCTTCACATGGGCTTGTGAAACACACTGGATCCAAGGGTACCCTCATATCCAGGGATCTCCACCTCCAGGACGCATTGAGGGCTCCCTCGACAAAATTCGTTATCGTGCCTGCCGCAACGCCAAGCCTGGGTTAGGGTTCTGACGAATTAAGGGGGTAGCACGATGAATTATTCGGTGGTGACCGACGCAGATTGGGCGGTGGTGGCGAGGGTGAAGTGAGCAACATAAAGGGGAATGAGGAAAGTGACGGTGCAAATGGACGCGAGAAGGTCGACGGACTCCACGTGTTGCATCGCTTGAGCCAAGCGCCTGCATCGCCAGTGAAGCTCGCCTCCCACATTTCCCTCGGCCTAGGCTCTGGAGGGAATCTTGCATGAGCTCAGCTTGGCCTGGAGTTTCATACATGCAACTAAACAGACCGAAAATTGCATGTAGTAGTGCGAACCACCCTTGATGTAGGCAACCAAACACACCTTAAGAAAAGGAAAAAGTGGATATATGCCACTAAAAACACAACGTTTCGAGATATATCACTCAAAATCCTGAATTTGGATATATGTCACTCTAAATCTTGTCGGCTTTGATATATGCCACTCTAGGACACTTTTGCCCCTGGCTCTTCTTCTTAATACTATCCCTTTACAAGCGAGCCCAATTGCCATAGATAGTGGGGGAGAGAGGACTAAGAGAAAGGGAGAGAGAGAAGCAGAGGAGAACAGGGGAGCAAGGTAGGCGACCAAGGTGGGGCTCGATGCCGGCAACGGCAAGCGGAGGCGGCAGCAGCGAGCACTAAAATGGAACTAGGAGAGGAAGGTGATCCGATGGGTGGTGTTGTCGTAGCTCATGGTGGCCGATGGCGGCTGGGACGGGGGAAGAAATGGGTCGGCAGTACTGGAGATGGAGAGGAGGCGACTTAGGGGGAGCATGAGCAACCGGGAGGTGGTAGGAGCTCCCCGGAGCAGTCGGCGGTGGCAGGGAGGGGCCATGGCGGGCTAGCGGTGAGAGCCGCAAGCGGCGGGGCGAAGCCAACATGGCGACGGTGCCATGGAGGAAGGCAGTGGATGTGGGTGGTGGGGGAAGGTCAGGGGAGGTGAGGAGATGCTCTCGTAGAGAGGAATCGAAGAGCGACTTACCGGAGCAAGGCCAATGAGGTTGAGGCAGCGTCAACAAAGGTTGAGCAGGTAGGGAGGATGAGGCGAGCTTGGTGTTGACAAGCGCCTCCGGGAGCCGAAGAGCGGAAGTAGAGCAGGAGGATGAGGAAGCTGAGGAGCGGGAGCAGAGCGGCGGCGCCGTCGCCGATCATTGGGTTAACGGGATGACAGATGGGAGGAAAAAAGATGGGTCATGGTGGATGCTAGCGGCAGTGACGGAGGAGGAGGGGCGTAGACGTGGCTGACACCGACAACTGAGGAGGAGGAGGAGCAAGCTGACGGCGGTAGGGGAAGGAGGGTGTCCATAGCCACGACGCGGGCTGGCGGTGGTCGGGAAAGAAGAAAAAGGGAGAAAGAGAAGAGCCAGGGAACAAAAGTGTTATAGAGTGACATATATCAAAGCCAACACAATTTAGAGTAGGATATATCCAATTTTGCCCCTAAGAAATCCGATTATAAACAGACTTAGGCTGTAAGGATGCACCTACGAAATTAATTCAGCTAGGACGAGGGGGAATTCTGCAAGGTCTCCTTTGCATTGCTACCAAGTACCAACCAATCTGTTCTAGAATTGTACTGTCTTTCGTCATGCTTACTCCAGCATGCATGTACTTGTCATTCTTGTTCAACATTTTGGCTTTCTTATCCTCTAGTAAGCGGGGAGCTACTTGAAAACCTATTGGATAAAATAGAACTCCTCTTTATCATGTCAAGGGCGCAAAGTAAAGTCGGCGGTGGCCTGATGGGGAACTGAAGTGCCTTCTACGTCGGCCAAAATAAAAATTCTACCAATGCAATTACTCATCTAATTTGTTGAGGAACCGTCGGCGAGTTCAATCCGATTGATTACCTTGTAGAGGAAGGAGAATCGTATGTACAGAGCACAGAAAGTAAATGAACACAGAGATACAAAGGGCACTTTCTTTGTTTCTTTCTTGATTAGCATATCCTATTTATAGACTAAAAGACCAGATTTTGGATAGGCGTCCACCCATGGGCCGACCGCTAGGTCAAGCCCATGATTTCCCAACACAATTCACTTTGTCTCAACCCTTGAAGTTTTGCAGCGAGGCCAGGTCTACGTATCATTTCTACAAGTTTCTACGGCCAATAGAGTAACATTCGGTCCATTTCTTCGCAGAAACAGCCGAACCAGTCAGTTTTGTAACACACTTATTTTTCAGGTCCAAGTCAATGGTACATTTTGTCGTGATAACACGCAGCATACAAGACCAGAGACAATCACTAGCGCCAGTAAAAAAATTCTAAGAAGGTGACGATTCAAACTGTGGCCATCGTTCCGGGCATATAAAGGATGAAACGCGAGCGGGCAAAAAAATGCGCGACCCCTTTAGAATTAGTGGCAATCTAGGTTTGAAACGTGGAGATGTGAGCTGATGGTGTCTTCTAACTACCAAGAAAGTGGCTTGTTCTTTCATGATAGGTTAAAGAAAATGGAGGCTGGCAAAGAGGACTCGAGGGATATGCTATGCCATACGTCTCCAAGCGGCGAGATCTTCTTGATTGATAATTGACGCCTTTTGTTTGACAAGACGGGGAGGATGATGGCCGCCTCCTCTCAATAATCGGCTTAAATGTGTGTGCTTAGTGTTGACAGAGCTATGATTATATATTGGAGGCTGTCAAAGTCACATATGGGTTTGAAAAAAGAGATGCATTTGATTAAGAGTACTAACAAGCGGCTCGATTTTCTTATTGCCTAGAGGCTAGGGCGGCTCTTCACTGGACTATGCGTGCACACTGCCGGTGTGGACTTTAAAATGTGGGCGTCGCGTCATGTGGTTTCATTATCATACACCTTATGCGAAGGAATAAGGGGCCGTTTGCTTCCAAGCGTGATACTTGTTTGCCTGGCAGGAGCACTGCCGTGAGTCTGTCGGCACCGCGTTTGGTTAGAGACCTGACATTTCTGCCTGGCGAGAGCTCCTTGTGATGTTGCCTGACGCCAGGCCCTCGAAATGGACGTCTGGTTGCTAATGGAGCTGCCTGGTTCTCCCAATCTCACAGGGGACCTCCTGCCTGCTAGCCTCAAACATTGCCTGCCTCTTGAACCTACTCAAGCACAGATCCAGGACACCAACCAAACACTACATTAGATTTTACATATACCTGGTCAGGCAATTTGGCACACAAGACTAGGTAACTCACAGGTAGGTATAAAACCAGGCAACTTATCCAGGGCACCAACCAAACATGCCCTAAGGGTATGTTTGCTTTGGGGCCTGGTGCCTTGCTGCCTGGCCGGAACTGCTCCTAGAGGGTGCCGGATGAGTGTTTGCTTGATGCCAAGCAAGCCACCAGGCCCAGACATTGGAATTGAGCGCCTGGGAGGTTGCCTGGAGACTGCTCAATCTACACCGTTGATAGCTTAATCCAACGGTCTATTTGTCATTCACTAATTTCAGGCACAAGCTTTCAGCCAAATAATTCATCTTTAAGTTTGTCTAGTTAAGCAAAAATCATCTACTTTTCAGTCTACCTCCAAACACCACTTTTTTTCAAGCATGGAATCCAGGACACCAACCTAACAAACCATAAGAACCTTGCACGGCTAGGGACTTAGGGTTGTATACAAGAACTGTCCCCTTGTTGCCGAGGCTAATTCGTCCCTTCTTTTAGGTTATCGTTTCGCCGACGGCAAAGGACCTTGGAATCCTGGCAGAATACATTGATCGCACGCATGGAGGAAAACAGAAGGTATAAGCATTACATCGGACCAGTAATATAATACTCCGGTCTGTAGTCATATTTCTGCAACTTGTAAATTTTAAGAAGCAATAACTCCATGGATGGCTCATGACGTGCTAGTATTCCCAGTTTTTGGGGATGGAACTAGTTCCTTCTTGATTGACACGAACATACTTGTAGGTTGTAATTCTGAAGAGAACGCAAATTTTGCCTCTCTTCAAAACCTGAAGATGGAATTACCTTTTATTGCTGAACAACAACTTGGGTGCAAAAGGATACCCAGTTTAGGGACCATTACATATGACAAATATTTGATAAAACTGCAGACTGCTTGATTTCCAGGTACTTCGGTAGATGTAACGTACGTAGTTCCTTCTCCCTTGGAATGACGATATTCACAAATCACAATGGAACGATGGCACTCGGAATCGTGTGTTTCCTGCAAATCTACTGTCTTTCTGTAAGCTGGTCTAATGAGCAGGTGAAAAATTCGGTCTGCGGGTTCACTTCTGAAGCCGAACAGAGCTTCAGAAACAAGCGCGAAATATAGGCATTGATTGGGACAGCTTTAGGTTTTCGCTTGAAAAAGCTGGAAGCCGTTCCGAACGGATGGCTTTTGTACTGGCTTTTTCCGAAGTCGGAAGTCGCGTATAACATGAGAAAGCTAGAAGCCCTGTTCCACATTTACCCCAAAATTCAGAAGTATTTACCCGTTTTGTCATTGCACAAAACCCCCCTCCACCAGCCTCCCCCACCCGAACCTGAACCCTAGCGCACCCCGCGCCCCCACCCCATCCTCCTCTCTCTCGCACCGCCGCGCCGCTCCGCCCCCGTCGTCATCCTTCTCTCCGCACGTGGAGCCCAAGAGGCCGCCGCCCTCCCCTTCTCCTCCTCCTCTCGAGCCATCGCCCACGCCGTCCTCCCCCAACGTGGCGGCGGCGGCGGCCCTCCATATCCTTCTCCTCCAAGCCACCGCTGCCCACACCGCCCTCCCCCCGACATGTTTGTTGCCGCCGATTTTTTTATATTTTTTAGTTGTCTTTTTTCTGTTATAAATGAATTATTTATGTAATAATTGTTTATTGTAATAATTATTTGTGTAATAGTTGTTTATTGCAATAATTATTTATGTAATAATAGTTTATCATTAATTCTCATTAATTACGGTAGTTGTCGTCCATTGCGTTGATTGTCATCAATTGTGTTATTTATCGTTAATTGCGGTAGTTGCTGTCTATTGTGTCAATTATCGTCAATTGTTGTTAAACGACATCAAACAAGCTATCATTTGCCTCAGAAGCATTTGAGACATTTTTCAACTCAGAAGTTGTAGCTAATCTACTTAAAAGCCAGACAACCAAACGTCAAATATCTTCAGCTCAGCTGTTCAACCATACAGGTTTCAGCCCTGCAGCCCAGTCGAAAGCTGTTTTTTAGAAAAGTTACAATCGTGCCAAAGAGGCCCATAATGCTACTTTTGCGGAGCATAATGGATGGCAAACTTTTTTTTAGACGACTGTGGATGGTAAACTTTTCTTTTTTAGTTTTTGAAACGGGTGGATGGTAAAAAAAAAAATTGATTACAAAGGATGATGCACACACACGTTAGGTCTAAAGTGAAAGTCGCAGGATAAATTCAAGATTTATACCGAGTGGATCGCGAGGTTAGGTCTAGAGTGAAAGTCGCTAGATAAATCCTGGATTTATACCGAGTTGATCCGGGGTTCGGACGGGTGGGTCGCTCGACGGCAACTATCACCAATGCTCAGTTCTAGGGTGCATGGTAAACTGGTAACACTGTAGAGGGGCGCTCTTGTAAAAAGTGGAGGTAGATGGGCTAACGGGCCGGCGGCAAGGCCTTGCACACGGGCTGACGGGATAGTAAAGATCACCTCTACAACATAGGTGCTACTGTGCTAGGATGGTATATCATCCTTCAGAATTTTCGTTGAGTTCTTGAGCTGTTATAAACAGGCCAAAAACAAGAAAAATAATCAGTATGTGATATCAAGTAGGGCGTTGGTACCAAGGTTTGCCAGATATTGGACTTGAAAAATAGCTACGAGCGATCATTCGATCAGGATTACACGAGTTTAGTTGGTATAACAACAAAGCTAATCGGAATCCCAAATCCTCTATTATTAAACTCGGTCAAGCATCAACAAGAAAATTATGGCAAAAACCAAATGCCATTAACAAATTGCCAAATGACAGCACAGAGAAAAAGATGAACATATTCCATTTCCAGCTGCAAAACCAAGCTATACAAATTCATTCCAAAATGCACAATCAGTAGTTCACTGAACCGGCTCCATAAACCAGAGGACCAACCCCGCGAGCGACCAAGGGGCTGGCCGGCTGGCTGCTCCTCCACACTTCCCGGTCCCCGTAGACCAAGTCCACCCGCCAATCCCTCCCTTCCCCATATTCCCACACCCCGACCTCCCCCTCCCCCTCCTCTCCTCTCCTCCATGCGGAGCCGCCGCAATCAGACACCTGACCTCACAAAAGTCTAACCCTAGATCCAGACCGCGTCTCCGGCGATCACCGGCCATGGCCACTCGCCGGGCCCTCTCCTCCCTCCTCCGCTCCGCCTACCGCCTTCGAGGGGCCTCCCCTGCACCGCGCTCCTGCGCGCCCCCTCACCGCCCGTCCCCGGCCGGCTACCTCTTCAACCGGGTCGCCGCCTACGCCTCGTCCGCCGCGGCCCAGGCGGCTCCGTCAACCTCGCCGCTCGCGACCGGGAAGACCGGGGGCGGCAAGATCACCGACGAGTTCACCGGCGCCGGCGCGGTCGGGCAGGTGTGCCAGGTCATCGGTGCCGTCGTGGACGTGCGGTTCGATGAGGGACTCCCGCCCATCCTGACGGCGCTCGAGGTGCTCGACAACAACATCCGCCTCGTGCTCGAGGTGGCGCAGCACCTTGGCGAGAACATGGTGCGCACCATCGCTATGGACGGGACCGAGGGGCTCGTCCGCGGCCAACGCGTCCTCAACACCGGCTCCCCAATCACTGTAATGACACATCCGCCTTTTCCTCCTCGTTTCCGCACGTACATTTCCATTTTTTACGGTTGAGTTCGATCTAATGAAATGTAGATCTACTAGTGTTAGATTTGATCTGAGTGGCTAGTGTTGTGATTTTACACCTTCTGTTGTGGTTTACTTACCGATAGGTTGCTTGCTGGCTTGTGGTGGTCTATCGGTTGTGTATGTGAAGTGCTAATATTGATTTTGTACACTAAGTTTCAAATGCTGTGGTTGTGTTGGTTTTTAGTGGTCTAGACGTCTAGTAGATGCGTAAATTAATCGCTAAAGTTCATTATGTTCTTCGGCACATAGTTCCCTCGTTGTTGTGACATAACGAGGTTGCTCTGTAGAAATCTATATGTAAGGTGCTGGTTAGTGAATATTAGATAATTGTTTTAGGTCCACTGAAAATGGACATTAGTAGGATTAGTTGACAGTTTGCTGCAGAAGCTTTTAGATGTAATCATGCACATCCTGGAGATATTTACAATTACAGTCTTACACCAGTAGCACTGTCTTGGAAGTTGAAACCTGACCACCTATAGTGTGCTTCACTATTGTTTTTGACTTGGAAGTTATTCTTCTTTGTAGGTTCCTGTTGGCAGGGCCACACTTGGACGCATCATGAACGTTATTGGTGAGCCGATCGATGAAAAGGGTGACATAAGTAAGTGTCTCTTGAATGTTTGATATGTATTTCTTGTACGTATTTATGGAAGAGTTTGTGTAATCATGTTCTATTTTCATGTTCCGTTATAATTGATGATTTTGTATATTGTAGCGACAAACCACTTCCTTCCTATCCATCGTGAGGCCCCTGCTTTTGTTGAGCAAGCCACAGAGCAGCAAATTCTTGTTACTGGAATTAAGGTATAATTTCCATGCCTCTCCTTGAGCCTATGATTATTTAAAAGAAGTCCTTGAATTCAATGTGGTAGCATATTTTCCATCATGTCCTGAGTGTTGATTGAGGTGCAATGGTTCTATTTCTGACAGGTCGTGGACCTGCTTGCACCGTACCAAAGGGGTGGGAAAATTGGTCTTTTCGGTGGTGCAGGAGTGGGTAAAACTGTCCTTATCATGGAGTTGATCAACAATGTTGCTAAGGCCCATGGTTAGTATTGTATAGAGTTTCATGGTCTATATTGTTCAGTTGCCTTTTCTGTTTTGCTGTTTATAATTGATTAATTTGTTTTATGTTAAGGTGGTTTCTCTGTGTTTGCTGGTGTCGGAGAACGTACCCGTGAAGGTAATGACCTGTACAGGGAAATGATTGAAAGTGGTGTCATTAAGCTTGGTGACAAGCAGGTAACTGGTACAGATTTCTTAATTTCTCTGTGAAGTTTACATATGCCAGCTATCCTTCTTATCTATCGGTTTTGGTGGCAGAGTGAAAGCAAGTGTGCTCTTGTCTATGGGCAAATGAACGAGCCCCCGGGTGCTCGTGCTCGTGTTGGGTTGACTGGTTTGACTGTTGCTGAACATTTTCGTGATGCTGAGGGACAAGATGTGCTTCTATTTATTGACAACATTTTCCGTTTCACTCAGGTAATTTCTGCAGGACATTTCTTCGGTCTAGGAAGTACCAACACAAATCTTGTGCACCAAAGGCATTAATTAACATCAGCTTTGATACTGCCCGTGCCCCTCTTAATACAAAACACGCCTTTTGAACGATTGTCATATTTTAACTTATTCCTTGAATTCACTGTCGCTAATAAGTCTCACTATTGTGCTTTTGGTCATCCTTGATGTCAGGCAAACTCTGAGGTGTCTGCTCTTCTTGGACGTATTCCATCTGCTGTTGGATACCAACCAACTCTTGCTACTGATCTTGGAGGACTGCAAGAGCGGATTACAACAACAAAGAAGGGTTCTATTACATCTGTCCAAGCTATTTATGTGCCTGCTGATGACTTGACGGATCCTGCTCCTGCTACTACCTTTGCCCATCTTGATGCTACTACTGTGTTGTCACGACAGGTTTGTCCACCTGGCCTAGTACATTATGTACACAATGTGCTCATTATGACTTGAACGAGCTACCTGTGCAGATTTCTGAGCTTGGTATTTATCCTGCTGTCGATCCTCTGGACTCCACATCCAGAATGCTTTCTCCCCATGTGCTGGGTGAGGAGCACTACAACACTGCTCGTGGTGTTCAGAAGGTTCTTCAGAACTACAAGAATCTTCAAGATATTATTGCAATTTTGGGTATGGATGAGCTCAGTGAGGATGATAAGTTGACGGTTGCTCGCGCAAGGAAGATTCAGCGGTTCCTGAGCCAGCCTTTCCATGTTGCCGAAGTTTTCACGGGTGCTCCAGGGAAGTATGTGGAGCTAAAGGAGAGTGTTAAAAGTTTCCAGGTAAGGGTTTAATCATAGTTTTTCTAGAAAAACAGGGTCACATGGTAACTCTTCTACGTATTGTTTTGCTCTCAGAAATTGCTTGGTTGGTACTAAATCAGAACAGTGCATGCAATATGAGCACTGCATTAAAGTTAAATCCAGTATAACTCTTCTACGTATTGTATGTTCATTGCCAACTGTTATACTCATTTTGCGGTATAACTTGTAGACACTCTTTTACATGTAGTAGTTTGCTTGTTTCTTAATGATGCTTCTATTCTTTTCTTCCTCCTAGCACTGTTTAGTAATGTAGAGCTTTTCTGTGAACTGTGTGCTCTTTGCTAAATGATCTGGTAATGTGCAGGGTGTTTTGGATGGGAAGTATGATGACCTCTCCGAGCAGTCATTCTACATGGTGGGCGGCATTGAGGAAGTCATTGCTAAGGCAGAGAAAATTGCCAAGGAGTCTGCTTCATAATGAGATTTCTTCATTGTTAAACCCTGTACAAGTTAAATTTTTGGATTTAAACTTTTATGCCCTTTCCGTTCGCTGTTAGCCAGGCCGAGGTTGCCAGCAGGAGTGTCATCTCCTGCCGAGGAGGGATGCTTGTTTTTGTCCTTTCTCCCCTCCACTTTACCCCCAAATAAGCAATTGCGGTGACAACGATTTGGATGCACCAAAAATTATCTGACTTCCAAAAAAAATGTGGCCTTTGTAATGCACATCCGTCAGGCCATGAAGATATGGTTTCTGGTTGGTAAAGTTGGACATTAATCAGTTTTTGGAGACCGGTATTGTTTCATGGTTGTCTACTAATATCTGGCATGTTTCTGCTTTTTCGGTTGTATAATACTCCGTAAAGGCAAGTCAGAATAGTAGTTTCTGGGTGTAAGCTTCGATAGCCGTTTGTGGCGATTGCCATTCTTCTGCAATTTGAACACTAATGGTATCACGTAGCTTTTTTTTTGGGGTCTTGCTGCACTAAAAGAATTGAGACGTACTAAGAGTTTTGCATTAGTTCACTCGTGCACAATTGGGCCAAAACTGTGACGGGCCGATGGCCCAGGGCCAGGTCAGTAAATATCCGTTGATCTCCTTCAAGAAAATTGATCCAGCCTCACATCTCCACCATCCAATTCAAAACGAAAGGCCCAGGAAGGACCACTCCAGCGTGATGCAAGTTCAGAAGGAATACTGGCCCCCACAGGCCACAGTTACAGTTCTTCTACTTCCTCCCCTTCCTCCGGCCCGGCGGCCCCATCCATCCCCGTCCCCCCAATTCGCAATCGTCCCCTCCCATTTCAAACCTCTCGTCCGCCGCGTCCATTTCCCCCCAATCGCTCCGTCGTCTTCGGCCAAATCCCCACCCCCGCCGCCGCGCGTCCCAATCTGGCCTCCGCATCTCGCCCGCCGGCTCGACCAGCCAACGCAGGTTGGTGACTGGCGAGTGAACTCGCAGCGGGGTGCAAGCCGCAGGCCTTGCTGCATCTACCACCCGAGGGAACCCTAATTCCGTCCGCAATCTCTTCTAAGGCTCTCCGTGCGATCTCCTTGCAGGCTGCGATACCTTCGCCACGATGAGCGGCCACCCGAAGGACCAGCTCCTTCAGATGGAGACGACCTGCGGATCCCTTATGCACGAGCTTCAGGTGCGCGCCGCTGCCTCTGCGCCTGCTGCGATGGAGTGGTTTTGTTGCGGCCCACGGGTCTGATTGCTCGTGATTTGCTTGTGCTCAGGTCATCTGGGATGAGGTCGGGGAGCCGGATGCCGCGAGGGACAGGATGCTGCTCGAGCTCGAGCAGGAGTGCCTGGAGGTCTACAGGAGGAAGGTGGACCAGGCGAACCGCTGCCGAGCCCAGCTGCGGCAAGCCATCGCCGACTCTGAAGCCGAGCTCGCCACTATCTGCTCCGCGATGGGCGAGCCGCCGGTCCACGTCAGGCAGGTTGGTCACTGTTCCAGCAGTTTTTTTAAGTACCAGCATTCTATGAGAAAAGGCTGTGGCGCTGTGCTGACAACTACTGTGCTAATTTTGCACTATATACTGTATAAAAGAATTTAGGTTTTTTACCGTTCTGTTATCCAGTTCTAATTGTGTTATGACTTATGATGCACAAGTAAACTCTATTGTTCCATTGACAATGTAGCTGTGTTCTAGTTTGCAAAGTGGCCAGCATTTAGTTCCAACCTAAGGCAGATTAGCTATGTTGAAAATTGTAGTGAAGACTAGGGACACTAGTAGCCATTTGTATTTATTCCTTCTGTGACTTTGCTCATCTAAACAGAAAGCAGATTGCTGATATTTCAATTCTTTCATTGGATTTAAGTATGTATGCCTTAGGGCCTGTTTGGAGAGACGTGCTGCTCTAGGAATTTTTCGGATATAGATTTGGATCCAAATCCCGCCTTTCCAAACAGGCCCTTACGGATCGTTTGGAATTTGAATGGGTTCGTAATGGGTGGGATTTCAACCCAATCCTTGTGGAGGAGAACTAAGATCCATGTAAACCTGGTCGGAATCATTACCATTTGTAGTCCATCCAAACTAAGCATTATTAATTCAGGTCAATTTGTCTGTAAACTACAGCTTGAGCAATATGGTTCACTAATGAGTTCTTTGCGTATTGTTAATTTCACTTATCTTCAAAAATTTGAAGCTTGCTGTAGGGACTCCACCAGTAACGAGCCCTTTCCATTATCTCTTTTCTTCAGTCTAACCAGAAGGCATGTGGCTTACGGGAGGAGTTGAGTGCAATCGTTCCATATTTGGAAGAGATGAAGAAGAGAAAGGTCGAACGATGGAGCCAGTTTCTTGATGTTGTAGGGCAGATAAAAAAGATATCATCTGAGATAAGGCCTGCAGATTTCGTTCCTTTTAAAGTACCTGTCGATCAATCTGAACTATCCCTGCGAAAGCTTGAAGAGTTAAGAATGGAGCTACAGTCCCTTGAAAAGGAAAAGGTTCTTATTCATGCCTTTTTCCCAATGTATCCCACTGGATTTCTCTCTCTACTGATTCTATTTTTAAAAAATATCTGATAGAGTGAGCGGCTAAAGCAAGTAATGGAATATCTGAATACTTTGCATTCCTTATGTGAAGTACTTGGTATGGACTTCAAGCAAACAGTATCCGAGGTACACCCTAGTCTGGATGAAGCTGAAGGACCAAGGAACATAAGCAACACCACAATTGAGAGGCTGGCATTGGCAATACAGAGATTACGCGAAACAAAAATTCAAAGAATGCAGAAGGTCAGCATCTTACCATTCCAATTCAGAAATTTCACTATGTGACTGCTTTCAACCCTTAACTCTGTTAGCTCTGGCAGCTTCAAGATCTCTCGTCTACCATGCTAGAACTATGGAATCTCATGGATACACCAATCAAAGAGCAGCAGGCATTCCAGAATATAACATGCAATATTGCTGCTTCAGAACCCGAAATAACAGAGGCCAACACTCTTTCTATTGACTTCCTCAACTATGTGAGTCAATGGTTGTTTGCAAAACTTTATCTAATTGTGTGTGTTTTTCTGTTCTATACCGAGATAGGAAACTCAGAGGGGGTGATATTCTTTGATGCAGGTCGAAGCTGAGGTATTAAGGCTTGAGCAGCTGAAAGCGAGCAAAATGAAGGATTTGGTTCTGAAGAAGAAAACAGAACTAGAAGAGCATCTGCGAAGGGCACATTTAGTTGGAGAGGAAGGTTATGCAACTGAATTCAGCATTGAGGCCATTGAAGCAGGTAAGATTATACCGATGATTCTCTTCTTACCATCGAAGCATTGGTGCATTTTGTTGCAAACGGATGTGTTGATTTTGTTTGTTTAACAAAATGTTGCAATACATGAAGTAACTGCCTTTGTTTTTCCATTGCAGGAGCTATTGATCTCTCTTTATTGCTGGAACAAATTGAAGCTTACATTTCCACAGTGAAAGAGGAAGCTTTTAGTAGGAAGGATATTCTTGAGCGAGTTGAAAAGTGGCTAAATGCATGTGAGGAGGAAGCTTGGTTGGAGGATTACAACAAAGTAGGTTGTGTTAGATCGAAGTTATATGACAGGCCCTTTTAGGTTTCTGTAGCAACTGTTGCTGATTGCTCTATCTGCGTTTCGTGTTAGGATGATAACCGATATAATGCTGGGAGGGGTGCACATATTGTGCTTAAGAGGGCCGAGAAAGCACGTGTTCTGGTTAACAAAATACCAGGTGAAATGCCATTACTAAATAATTTTTTCCTGCTTGTTGTTCTATAATTGCTGCTGCTGATTTGCTATTTTCATGTTGAGCAGGAATGGTAGATGTTTTAAAAGCAAAAATCATAGCCTGGGAGAAAGAAAGTGGCACTGAGTTCACTTACGATGGCGTATGTTTCTGTACTCACTGTTTATTTTTGTGGGTCAATATAATACATGTTTCTATAATGTCAAAGCTTCATGCTTGCAACCTTTTCAGGTTCTACTTTTGTCGATGCTTGAAGAATATATGATAGTTCGTCAAGAGAAGGAGCAGGAAAGGAAGAGGCAAAGGGTACTAATTGTTTGCTAAACATTTATGAACTTCTATTGCGTATACCATCTTATTCTGTGGATGAGATCTGATAAGTGATCACTGAGTAACTGCAGGATCACAAGAAGCTTCAGGATCAACTCAAAGCTGAACAGGAGACACTGTATGGATCAAAGCCAAGCCCTTCAAAGCCTCACAGCACAAAGAAGGTACCCAGAAACTCCACGGGTGGTGCAAACCGGAGGCTGTCTCTCGGCGGAGCTTCAATGCAACCTCCAAAATCAGAGATACTTCACTCAAAGTCCGTTCGTGCAGCCAAGAAAAAGGAAGATATTGGCATTCTGTCCCCTGGCAAGTTCCACTTAACTTTACTTGATGCAATGGTTCTACTTTTACCTTTAAACTATCTGACTATCTCCGATGCAAAAAAAAAAACTTTCAGGTAGCAGAGGTTTAGATATTGTCGGTCTTCCGATCAAGAAGTTATCTTTCAATGCAAGTACTCTTCGTGAGATGGAGACACCTCGCAAACCATTCGCTCAGATCACACCGGGAAATAGCATTCCATCGACGCCCGTGCGGCCTCTCTCCAATGATACGGAGGCCGAGAACAAGTCCCCCAAGACTTTCGCAGCACCAACTCCTAAGACGCCAATGACAGTGAGTGCTCCTATGCAAATGGCAATGACGCCTGCTCTGACAACCACAAAAGCTGTTCCTGCATTCCTAGCTTACGACAAACCGGAGCTGACTTTTCTGGAGGACAATGAATACTCATTTGAAGAGAGGCGTCTTGCTGTTTATCTTGCCGCACAAGTCGCTTGACTGTCAAGGAATTACGGAAATCCATTGTGTAGCTGAAAGTCTGAACCCTGAGGGTTCTCTTGTCAGAGACGCTTGTCTAGGACTCTAGGTCGACAGCAGTCGGCCTTTTGCAGTATGATCGAAACCATATTTTATGCTCCCAGCAATTGGTAAAGGAATACATTGTTGCTCTACCGACCCTGGTTACCCTCTGATGTGAATGATTAGCTTACTGTCTATGTTAATACTGTTATCGACATCCGTTGTTTTGTTTCTGTTTAGTTAGTATCCTGATGCAGTCTCTCATAATTTCGTGGTTTAATACTGTCGTGTGCCCTGCGGCTAACTTGAGTTGAACTGGCAGTCATTTTGCAAAACTGTAGTGGAAATTAAGCAAGTCAGCTTTCCTATGAATAATAATTAGCTGGCTAGAGTTTTACAAAGCAGGTAGGTAGCTTCCATTTTAAATCAGTCAATAATAATTTCGTCAAGTGAATGCAAGTTTGGTGGTGCATGAAGTTGAGTTTTTAGCCTAATTAGCATTGTTTAGCGACGTTATTATGGAACTAGCGCCCCTCATGCGCTTTTTACAAAAATAGCACCACGGACGCATCTCCATGCGCCACCTGTCCTCCACCGTGGAATTCTTGCCCAAATGCCCCAACCTCTGTGCACCCCTAGCCCGGACGTGAGAGCGGCGCTAGCCGCCAAGTGGCAAATCCGGTCCGAGATTGCCCGGATGTGGCTTGTCTGTGTGCCCGTTGTCCAGACGCGCATGGTCCGTTTGCGCTTGCTGTCCGGACACAGTGCTACCACACATCCGTGGCCCAGACAAGCCATAGCTGCACACGGGTCGCGCGCGTTGCCGCCTCGCCGCGCGCCGCTGTCCGGATGCGCGTTGTTCGTGCACCTGCTATCCGGACACGGCGCTGCCACACATCCGTGGCCCGGACGAGCCACAGTTGCATGCATGTCGCGTGCGTTGCCGCCTCGCATGGACGCCGCTTACTCAACACATTAGCTAGCAGCCTAGCAACTTTTGGTGTCGAAAGCCTCCTA
Source organism: Ampelocalamus luodianensis (assembly GCA_036346255.1). Taxonomy (NCBI): domain Eukaryota; kingdom Viridiplantae; phylum Streptophyta; class Magnoliopsida; order Poales; family Poaceae; genus Ampelocalamus; species Ampelocalamus luodianensis. Next base: position 3,370,753 of record CM070626.1, read on the forward strand.
TCTGCCCTCGTCTTTCCTCCGTCCCATCCGTCTGGTCGCTGCCTCTGTCCGCATGCATCGCTACTCTCGCGCCTATAAAAATCGGCGTTGTGCTCTCCCTCGCTCTCATTCTCGTTCTCGCCATCTGGAATTCATTCTCGTTCTCGTGCTCGTCGTTGAGAACAAAGAGAATTGAACGAAAACTTTGTTGAGATTACGTTGTGAAGTGATTAGTGTTCAAAGCAGTGGTTATCACAGTACAAGTACCGTGACGTCCACATCTAGGCAAGATCAAATTACTATGTGTGCTTTAGTTGTAATTATTTCAGTCTAGTAAATTAGCGGTAATTTTTTAGTCATAGTTAGTTAGTAGCAATTGACCCGTAGTTTGTAAGTGCTAATTAAATGAGTGGTAATTAAGTAGTCCTAATTAAATACTAGTAGTAAATTAGTCATAATAAATTAGTCAAAATAAAGTATTAATTAATTAGTCATAATTAATATTACGTAATTAAATTGTGCGTAGTTTTTTTAGACTCGTAGTTAATTAGTGGTAACTAATTAATCATAATTAATTCATTGGTAATTGATTAAATGTAATGAATTACTCGTAAATAATATATTGGTAAGCAATCAATTTGTTGCTTATTAATTAATTATTCGTATTGATTTACTCGTATTTAATTGCTTACTTGCATGTAATATGTCGTAATTATGTGTGTCATGTGTAACTAGTGGTAATTGAAGAAATAATCACATGTAAATTGTCCTATTTAATTAGTGGGAATTGAAGAAATAATCACATGCAAATAGTCGTGTAAAGTTAATTAGTTAGTGTTAATTATATATCCTGTTTGTTATATTGCGTATTGTAAGTTGGGTTATTGCGGCTTTAGGTCATTTTCAACATGCAAGATTTGGTAGTGTTTTATGGTGACGGTCTTTTACGGGTTGGACCCGATGGGTTAGAACTGTCGAGATGCCAGTACAAGGTGGTCCGGGCGGAGGGGCTTGAAATGATGAATATTCACGAGCTGCATCTAGAGGGGGTTCGACACGGAGGCAACGACAAATAAACTTGCCATCGAGGCAATCACCTGCACACACGGGGTGTGGGAGCTAGTCAAGGTCAACAGAAGCATTGCATGGGGCCAATACATTTAGATTGCTTCCCAGCTCGAGGTGGCGATATACGGGAAGCCAAGATTTGCATGGGGCCACTGACAAACCATGATGATGATGGTGCCTTGGGAAGCGGGCAGTCGCAAGCGGAGCTTGAAGACGGTAGCACAGAATGTGCTGCTTTCGAGGAAGTCCACAAGAAAGGAGTTGGGTATAATTTTATGCAAAATGATGGGGTGTGATTGTGGTGGTCAGCCCATATTGACTGTCACGAGTATCTATCGAACCAACATCTCGGGTTAGAGTTCGACGAGGACACTGACCTAGGCTCGAATGATAGTGAGGAGGACGCACCCTAGGGTGCTAGTCCTACCGACGTAATTGTGTCTTTCGAGGTGCCGTACGTGGCATCCAGACTTTATGATATCGTGGTGCGATCGCTCGTACTGCCGTAAGAAGAAGGGTCCCAGTGGGGGTTTGGTGCTGACACCCTCTTAGATGGGCAGCCCTTCCCTAGCAAGGTGGCCGTGCAGCAAGCTATAGCACGGTACGCCTTGTCCATGAGTCGTGTGTACCGGGTGCACCAGTCTAACCCAGAACATTACGTAGTGAACTGCATAGTGGAAGGCTGCCCTAGCAAGGTCAACGCTCACCGAGCAAAGTTCTTTAGCTCGGTCTTCACCGTCAAGGCGGTGATCGACCATACTTGCAAGCTTAGCGAGCCGCTGCGGCAGCATCGGAACGTGACTTCCGCATATGTGGCGAGCTTCATCAACTACCTAGTTGCAAAAGATGTATTCGTCTCTCCCAAGGTGTTGATGTCAGAAGTCGCCAATCTGGTTGATTATCCAGTTAGCTACAGCAAGGTCGGACGAGCCAAGAAGAAGGTTATCGAGTCCATGTATTGGACTTACGAAGAGGCATACAATCTTTTCCTGAGAATGCTTCACCAGATTGCCGAGGCAAACCCAGCACGTACATAAACAATGTTGAAAGTGAAGATGCTGATAGAGGCCCGAACTGCTTTGTACTAGACTACGTGTTCTAAGCCTTTGCCCAGGCTATAGAGGGTTTCAGGTTCTGTCACCCTGGTTTCACGATGGATGATACTTTCCTCACGGGGAGGTACAAAGGCATCATTCTCACCACGGTGGCAATCGACGCGAATAACCAGTTTCTCCCTGTCGCTTTTGTCATTGTAGAGAATGAAAAGACATCCAGTTGGCTGTGGTTCCTGGTGAATGTGAAGCGGACAGTTGTGGGAGATAGGCCAAATGTATGCCTTATCACAGACCGCACTGTTGGGTTGTTGTTGGCTCTGAACACCATGAAGAATGAGACGAAACCCCCCTCACCAGTAGAACGACGTGCAAACCCGATGGTGCATGAGGCATCTTGCGTTGAACTTCTTCATGTGGTTCCGCAGTCAGGAACTTATGAAGACGTTCAAAGCGTTGTGCCTGCAGAACTAGAGGTGGAAGTTTGAGTTGTACAGATCTGGAACATTGGACCACGAGGCATACAAGGGAGTCCCCTCTGGAGGCACAAGAGGGGCAATAGGACGTGAGTGGGTAATCTAGGAGCAGCATAAGTTTCACATAGTGGATTAATCTCCACACTCCCGAGTTAGAGAAATGGCCATGCTCTATAACAAAGACGGTGCAAGATACGGAATTATGACGACTAGCATATCCGAGGCGTACAACAGCATGCTCAAAGATGTGCGGTGCCTCCCTATCACCGCGATCATTGAGGAGACATGAATTCGCATGATTGGTTACTTCATCAATAGAGCCACCGCTACAAGGCGATAACTGCAAGAAGGGAATCAGTGGTCCGAGAAAATACAGAGGTATATGGACCGTAAGATGCAGAAGGCCTGAATGCACGAGATCCGAGTGATCGATGGTCTCAGGAAAAAGTACGAGATCAGGCTGCAACAAAAATATATCAATAATCATACCAGGGGGAAAGAAAACATGCATGCACCCTGGGTGATGTGGCTACATGCACTTGCAATAAGCCAAAGCTCTTGCACAAACCATGCTCGCATGTTTACAAGGCGTGTACACAAATGAGACAGATGTCTACACCGTATACCTCTAAGTACTACGATATGCAGCACCTTTTCCGTACATGGAGCGCAGAGTTTCACTCCTATGGCTTGGATCTGAACTATAGGATCTATGGTCGAACATGGTGCAATGGGGGCTAAACAAGGCCTTAATGTCAATTGGGACGGGACAGCGTTAGACGTGGCACTTCCAGAACAACATGGATGATAGCCAGCGTGGGGGTCTAAGCCACACGATGAAGTGCAGGATATGCAAGACTCTTGGGCACTCTATGAAAGATTGCCCTAACAAACCGAGCTCGTCTAGTCGTCACTCATTATCATAATTTGTTGTGTTGCCCACCTGTACGGAGATCGTCATGTCATGTAAATGGGTAGTCTGCTCATATTTGGAGATATCTTTATGCCATTCTTTCTTAACGTTTACGCACCTCGACATTATATTTGTTCTGATCTGACTCGTCCTCATTTTGTGCGTAACAGTGAAACATTACATCAGTCTACAATATGTCAGACTCACCAGGGAACTTTTATGCGAAGATATTGCAGAAGCGCAAGTGGCTAGCGAAGAAGGCTAAACCCTACCCATATTTTTCAATGAAGGATGCCCTGGTACCACTAGAGTTTCCACACCCGCAATGTGTATACGAACTGTCGGCGAAGATCATTCAGTCGACACACCCGACCATCGCCGACTAGGCATACTACATGTGCGGCCACTTCCTAGTAAGAGAATCTAACGCACACATCTATTTTTCACACCCTACGTTGAATTCCGCAAGTTTCCAAATTTATGCGCGTGTGATTACAGCCCGAGATGCGCTGCAACTTCTTCCAATTGATTGATGGCCCGGAGACGTACAATAAGGTGTTCATCGAGTAGAACTACATGTTGAACTACGCGATGCGAGCCGAGACCTTCCAGCGATGAAAATCTTACGTACCGGAACCTATTGATAAGGCACCGAAGGAGCCTAGGACGGACAAGGGGGAAGGTTGCTGCTACTGAGACCAGTGCCCGTTGCAACTTCTCCCATCACCCAGGTGCACTCCGTATCGAAGAGATGAGTTCTGTACAATATGCATCCTGGTTATGTAATTTGTCTTTCGTTCTTCTAACGTCATGCAATCGTCCAGCCCATCCAGCAAAACATGGAGGATTTCGACACACACCACCGCGTGGGCAATCCCCAGACAAGGGAAGGCTCCTGCTACTAAGACCGACGGCCGTCATAGCGTTTGTAGTCGTCCGAGCGCACTCCATATTGAAGAGGTGAGTTATGTATAATTTGCATACTGCCTATGTATTTGGTCGTGCGATCTAGTAATATCATGGAATCACACGACATGGATAACTTCGACACTCGCCACCGTGGGAGGCTCGAGACAAGGGAAGGGCTATGGTGACGTGAAGACTAGTTTTGGTCCTGTTATGTCTCGATTCCCAAAAAGCCGTTGTAAGATCGAGGAGGCCGACTAGAGGAGAGTGAATATGCGGTTTTTAAAACTTCTTTGGGCTAAGACCTTTTCTTATGCGGAAGCTAATATCAAATCAATTTTGCCTAAATAAAACCTAAAACAGCTAGGCTCTTCAAGGTGCACCAAAGATACAAGTCAATTGAAGGATATTGCAAATCAAGCAAGGACTTATAAGCTATTCAATATCAGCAATAAAAAAAACACCAAGCATGGCAAGTAATATGGCTAGTAATGATGGTTTAATGAATCCTTAATTGTCTCCGAAAACGCAATCAACAGAGCTAGTCAGAACAAGAGAACGAGTGAGCGAGTGAGTTTTGAGTTCTGGCGAAGCGCCTCGCCATCATCTCCTCATTTATACCTGTTGAAAACAAACGCGGCCGATCGCGAAGCGACGGGAGGGAATCCGATTCCGTCCCTCGCGGTTTGCATGCAAAAACATCCAAGCCGATGAGTTGAGAGGGAATAAAGCTGACAGCGAAAACAATTGATAAGGGCTAAAGGTGACAGCAAAAATGGCCGGCAACTCCGGGGTAGGGATGAATGGATGAGGCGGACACACGGCGGTGTCCCGGTGAGGCAGCAACGTGTGCGCTGTGGCCACGAATGTGCGGTAGCGCTGTGTCCGGACAGCTGGCGCAAGGACAATGTGCGTTTGGACAGCGGGCGCACAAGCGAGGCGGCAACGCGCGCGACACACATGTGGCTGCGGCTCGTTCGGGCCACGGATGTGCGGCAGCGCCGCGTCCGGACATCAGGCGCACGAAGAATGCGCGTCCGGACAGCGGACAGCGGACTCTTGGTCCGGATTTGCCACTTAGCGGCCGCTCACGCATCCGGGCTAGGGGTGCACGGAGGTTGGGTGTCCGGGCAAGGATTCCTCGGTGGAGGACACATGGCGCACGGAGACAGGTCTGTGGTGCCATTTATGTAAAAAAAAAACGCATGAGAGGCGCTAGCTCTGAAATAATGTCGACAAACAGTGCTAATTTGGCTAAAAACTCCATGAAGTTTGCATCGCATACTATTCGGCATTCTGATGATGTGCTTTATGTATGAAAGCAATATAAAAGGCTGTGCAAGTAGTCAAATTGTTGCTACCGTAATTCACCTAGATTTTCCTACGACAGAAGGTAGCATAAAAAATAAATGGGATGAGGACATCGGTTTACAAGTCAGAATATACGACACTGGAGATGCGTGATACAGGCCTTTAAATACTAGTAGTTTTTCATGAAGTAGCCATCGAACTAAAATATGTGACACAAACTAGCACATTAAATACTAGTAGTTTTTCATGAAGTAGCTCTAATAAAATCAACACCCCCCACTAAGGTTGACCACACCTATATTATACTAATATACACTAACTATAGGTCAACCATTTCCAATCCAACCGCGCGCATCTCTGCTCCAAACGTCGGTGCCGATCGCGCCATTTCAGCACAGTTTCAGCTCTCCATTACCTCGTCAGGTTACAGGCGTCGAAAAGTATTTTTCCCTCGAGTCAGAGAGGTCACCGGTTACACTTCTGCCACACAATACGGTAAGCGAGTGGTTAGGGTTCATCGCTTCGCTTGGAGAACAGCTCGCTCACGTCTCCAGCGCGATTGATTAACTCCATAGTTCACACGGCCGTACAGCGTGTTCCCAGCCTGCTGTTTATTATTCCGCTCATGCCATCACGGTCACTCCTGCAACCCATGCAGGTTCCAGGCAGCTTCGTCGGCGACATTCTTATGCTAGAGATCGTGTCAGCTGCTCAGCCTGAGGTGGGAAAATTCGTCCTGTTGGCTGTTTCCCAGGTCAACCGGCACTTATCCTGAACTTTTAGTCTACTATTGCAAAGGTGTCCCTGTCAGTTTAGTTCAGACTTCAGAGTCTAGGCTCTGTTTTACCTGAGATGATAATGCGTATATATTGTACTACTTGGTAAGACTTTGTTTTATGGAATCGGTCTCTTGGGATCAATCGAGCTTATGTTTTATCGAGTCGGCTTTTCCCGTCGATTATTTATCCAGATTAGAAATTATCAAAGAGGTTGTTTACTGGGTTTGGGCATTGAACTTGGACCTCACTGCTGAATGTTTCCTTCCGAAAAATTGAGAAACTTACGCTGAGTTTCAGTTCAGCTTGGTAGGTAATCCCGTCTCATACTCTCATTGATTAGGATATCCTAACTATTGGATATTTACTTAGGGCATGTACAATTAGGTGACATCACTTGTCTATAACCTTTGCCACATACGATTTCTAATTATGTGGATAAGAGAGAGAATGAAATATGTTGTCTACCACGCATGCAATGGCCTATAAACAAAAAGATCCTCAGAAATAAAACGCGTTTTCTTCTTGTATGGACGGTTTTCTAGTTAACATAGAAACAAAATAATGTAAAAGTTATCTTTACATTATTTGCGAGGTAATGACAACCGGACAAGTGGCCATGATTCTCTTGCCATCAGAGCATCAAAAAAAAAAAAAGGAGTATCTTGGTCCATCGCTGTGCCCAAAAAGGCCACGTACAGCACACTGCACAAGCGCCGAGCAACAGTGTGTGACGCACTCCTTTATGCGTCACCTGCCTCTCCCCAGCCTAAATGATAAACTAGCAGTCACAAGCGAACACCGCACCGGAGCACGTTTAAGTTGCGGAGCATGGCCACGGTTGATTGGTCGACACACACCGACCAAGCTCAGGATGATAGGGCACACATAAAACGACCTCCAATAAAACAAAGATAGACACTGAGTTTCTCACTCGGCCAGTCCAAAAAAAAGGCAATTGAAAGAAGAAAGGGCCCAGACACGATGACTCGTCCTGGGCAAACAAAATTACTACCAAGGCTTTAAACTACGACACCAAACCACCCTATGTTTCTCGCGCCGTTGTACGGATGATAAAAAAAATGTGATAGTGCCAAGGCAACCTTAGACGAGTTAGATCAAGAAGGAGCAGACGAGAAGAAAGAATGGCGAAAATTTGGGCATAGCAAAATCCATGCAGGCAACAAAATTCAGTAATAAATTCCATTACTTCGTTGGTTTATATGAGGCCACAAAAGTTATCGGATAGTTTTTTAAAAGACTAATTATCGAATAGCTTCATATGTAAATATAGACTACACCTAGACAATCAATGTTGCCAAAATTAAGATGTGACCGTACAATCAGATGGACCAATAGCCCCGAACAAAGCGTGGTTTTGTATTGTTGATAGTCTGGCCCACTTTGGCGAGTGAGAAACTTTCGGAGATTCTTTCCGGTAAAATCTAACGGGAAAAAAATTATATAAGACTTGGTCCATAACTCCATCAATATAGATCAATTCCATCACGTGATACGTATCTTTTCACAAATATCAAAACGTGACATGCTAGTCTTCAGTATTTAATTCGTGAAAATTCATATCAGTGATTTATGGGGCTGTGCGCTTTGAAATTCGTGAAAGACACGTGTCACACGATGGAGTTGGTCAACATTGTTGGGTTGTGGATCAGATCCTATAGGATTTTTTTTCAAACCTAACACAATATATTCTATTCCCGTAAAATCTACATGTAAACAAATAGACGTAGTGGCACACAGGTTCCTTTGTTGAGTCGAAAAGCCCTAAGCTTCCATGCACATACGACATATCAGTACCATATAGCCTATGCTACTAGAACTCGGTGTAGTACTTGACTGAACGTCACTACATCACACGTGAAGGCCCTACATGCATCATAAATTTTACGTAAAATTCTGCAGAAAATTATAAAAAAAATCGATTTTGCAGGAATAAAAAAATGAATACTTGAGTATTTTGTTGCTAGATAGTACTTAATTTTGAACTCTCAGATCTAGATTCAATGGATGAGATCATTTTACCTCTTCTCCTACAGAGATATCACCAAACATAGTATAGATAAAAAAATCAAATACTCATAAAAAAAACACTTAAGTACCAATTAGTAAACCCCTAAAAAAATTTACTTACCAAACGGAAGCGCTTCCCTTTACGCCGCTCCAACCCGCGGGCGCAACCCGCGGCAAGCGACGGCGCGCTCTGTCGGCTCCACCACGTCACACGCGCAAATCACCGCGCCAACGCAACCCAACCCGACCCGACCCGACCCCATCATCACAAACCCCGCGGACACGACCGCACCTCACCGCGCTGACACCAAACCAAAAAGGCCAAAACTACTCCTCCTTTTCCTCTCACTTGCCATCACCGTCACCTTCGCCCACACGCGTTTCCAAGCACCTCCTCCCCGCCCACGCTATATAAGCCGCGGCCTCACCGGCAAGGCACAACAAACCAAACTACCACCACACAAAGTCACAAGTCACAGCACCTCAACCTGCTGGTTTCTTCATCCTGATTTACGAGTAGTACGATACGACGTCCTAGCTTGCTTGTGCGGCTCGACCTTGGCTTGGTTTCTTGTACTTGGTGTGCGGTTCTTGGCTGGCCATGGGAAACTACCTGTCGTGCACGCTGGCCAAGGTGCCCGGCGGGAGGGGCGCCAAGGTGATACTGCCGGACGGCGGCGTGCGGCAGGTGGGGCTGCCCGCGACGGCGGCCGAGCTGATGATGGACGCGCCGGGGCACTTCCTGGCGGACGTGCGCGCGGCAAGGGTGGGGGCGCGCCTGGCCGCGCTCTCGGCCGACGAGGACCTCGAGCTCGGCTCCGTGTACGCCATGTTCCCGATGAAGCGCCTCGGCACGCCCCTGGCAGCGGCGGACATCGCGCACCTCGCGGCCGACGCCACCAGGGAGGCGCGGCGCTCAGCGAAGGTGGCTGCGATGGTCGTGGCGCCGCCGGAGGCAACCGCGGCTGCGTCTGCCATGGCGGAGGACGCGCCCAGGTTGCGGCTGGATGAGATGGTGGACGACGCGGCGGTCGCGGAGATCGGCGTGTTCAACCACCGGCTGAGCAGTACCCGGTCAAGGAGGCCGACGCTGGAGACCATACAGGAGGAGAATTACCTATCAAGATCCTAAAATATAGCAGCAGAGTTTTTTTTTTTCTTTTTATACAGTATGTGATCCAATCATCTATGTTTCATCTTTTCTAGATCAAATTCAACAAAAGTTGGGGAAAAAAATACGTCATGAAAGATTGAAAGGGAGGGAATTGTACAGTCTATTTTTTGTGGAGAAATCAGCATACATAGATCAGTATTGTGCGCCTGGTGGATGTCCCTCCATCGAGCGGCGACCACGTCTGCTAGTGCATGTCCGTGTAAGACCTCAGCACCTCTGTCAGCAAGTTCATCTAGAGATCATCCTACCACAGCCAGAGAAGTCTCCTCATCCCCGGCCCAGAGATCATCCTACCACAGCCAGAGAAGTCTCCTCATCTCCGCCCCAGTGCCCCCGCCCCCTGGCTCTCGTTTGTGCGCTCGCCAATCTGCATGAGACGTAGTGGAGAGGGTTGACTAACCAAGCTGCTATGTCGGGGCGCCCTAAGTGTAGGCCATTGCCCTAGGGAGCAGCAGACCAGCCATTGGAAGAGCCCGAGTAGGGGGCTGTTAGAAGAGTCCGCATGGGGAGCTATTGCCGTTGAAGTGTTGTCTTGAGGCCCAAGACAACTGTCCCGGAGGCTTGTTTTGTAGTAGTTGGTTCAGTCCACCCTGAATGAGCCGCATGGGCAAAGGGGAGAGGAGTCGGAGTTGTTGTCCTTTGGTTCTGCATCGTCCACTGTTGTCGCCGAGAGGGAGAACCGGTTGCTCACCTAATTCATATGAAGCTCCTCGTTGATGGCCCTATCAGCGTGTGGACCAACCTTACACCTGCTTCTATTCTTCTCTCATAAGCCAGTGTTAGGGTGATCTTCTACACTACCCGGTCCCAATTTGCCCAATCTCAACCAAATTGAAGCTCCAGGGTGTTGGATGGGTGGTGATCCCCTTCCTTAGCGTTGATGTGTGTGTTCGATAGAGCTGGTCGGTGTTAGGACGTGGTTAGAGTTTAATAGTTTGTGCCTCTAGATCTTGTGCTGTTGTTAGGGTGTTGCAAGGCGTGCTCGGTTGCGGTTTCTCTCCCGCTCGTGGTCGGGGTGTATCATTTTGTTTTATCTTTTTTACTTCTGCTTTATAAATGCAAAGGTCAGCTCTCCTACCTTTTCATTCATATATATATATATATATAAGCCTATTTGCTACTCCTAGGTGTAGTTACTCCCATTGTATCTACCATCTATCTTTCTCGGATACCACATACTTGATTGGATAATTGGGTTGGAATGTTGGATACCACTCCATAACAGTCACTAGCAACCTGATAACATGCAACGTAATTTTTGGATACCACTCCATAACAGTCAGTAACAACATGGTAACATGCAATGTAATTTATTACCTTACATAAAATAATCAAAATTAATATGCAACTCCCGTGTATAACTCCCTTTACTCCATTATTTTCGGATATACCACCATAACGGTCACCAACTCACGTCTCACGTGGTAACATGGAGTATGTAGATTATGAAAAGTAGTATATATACCTTGACTTGGAGTATATACACAATGGAGTTTGTATATACCCCGATCAATTTGCCATGAATGGGAGTATATATACCATGGAGTATGTAGATTATGAAAAGTAGTATATATACCACGACTTGGAGTGTATACACAATGGAGTTTGTATATACCCCCGATCAATTTGCCATGAATGAGAGTATGTATACCATTGTGTTTGTATATACCATGAATAGGAGAGAATATATACCATGGATTATGTACATTATTAATAAGTAGTATATATACCATGAATGTGAGTATATAAAACACGGAGTTTGGCTGCATGACGCACACAACCAGAGGTGGTATGGCAAGAATTAAAAAAAGGCAAGCTCAATCACCATATGGAAACCATTGACACTAAAATCCCGGACAAATCAGAAAAGGCAAGCTCTTGGTCGGTTGAAAAAACATAACTTTTGGAAAGTTAGCTAGGATTAAATGCTAGATAAGTATTGGTTCGGGTCTCTTGCCTATCTGTGATTTTTAGGCCCGTTAGGCTCGAAAAGACGCATAGATCTCATCGAGGAGGATTAATACTTTCTATTTTTTCTTATATATATATATATATATATATATATATATATATATATATATATATATATATATATATATATATAAGATTAATACTTTCTACTTCCAGGTGTAGTTACTCCCACCTCTGATATACCACCTAAAATAACTTGGCATACTCCTTTATCATTTTGGGTATACTCATATATTAATTATAAGATACTTCAATGTGAATCATACGAAAAATTTGCAAGAGAGTCTATAGTTTTTAGCATATTTTGTAAATACCTTCATATTCGCACATAAAAAAAAGTATGTCTAAAAAATGGTACATACCACCCCTGAAAAGGTGTAAATAACACCTAAGTGATCTTATATACTCGTATACTACACATACATACTCTCGGTTGCACAAGTTACTCTCTAAGTTGTGAGATACGGAATAAGGAGTAACTACTTCCGGGAGTAGAAAAAAAGACTTCATATATATATATATATATGTATTGTCATTTATTGATCTTTGGTCTGTCTAAAAAAACACGCGTTTCATGTCATGTTCGGCTTTTTAACTTCTTGGTTAAAATTCAAAATGGTGAGCATTCTCCTGGGATAGAGAGATTTCACTGATATGCAAATATTACTTCTTTATTAGGTAGTAGAAGCTTAAACTTGATACTGCCTTACAGTTCAAACAATGGAGAAAAATGATACCGTGGTTTGATTTTTAAAAATGGCAAGTACAAATGGTACTTGAGGTCTTCACTTTTGATTTAGAAGCGCGCACAACCAGTTCCCCCAAGTAGCATGAAATGAACAGTTCCTTTCATATTAATTTTGTGTAATAAACTGAAATGAACTATTCTCTTCCATAAAAGAGCATGGTTCCACACGTCTAGTAGGCAGCAGCTCCAAACTTCCTGTACTTTTCTTGTAGCTCTTTTATTTGTCCGTAAACCAAATAATATCGAAGCAAGACAGCAAGCGAAGTACTCATAACCTCTTTTGACAGGATGGTTGTTCATTCGTCCCTAACTTTTGTTTTGATAAGTAGCAGGCATGAACCAAGCATGTCAATAAAAAGATAGAAAACCTAGAGATGGATATTATATTAACGCTGCCGATCGTTGCTTACGAGCTTAGTCTGAAAAGGGCATTCAAAAAACGATGTGAGAACTCCAAATCTTAGTCTGAAAAGGACATTCAAAAAACGATGTGAAAACTCCAAATGACAGCTAGAGGAAACTACGTCGTTTTATCATCCTAGGAAGAAAAGCACATAATAAACCAACTGAACCTATTGCACCGCTGTTTTTTACGCTGCCTCACCTAGAAGCAGGTGATCTTCAGATTCAAACAATGCAGCAAGACGGAGTAAAAGAGAAACCAAACCAGTCGCAGTCAAATTCCCTCGGTAACAGGTAGTAGTAATTTGATAGGAGTATTGTCATGTAGAAAGATATAATAGTGCCCCTCAAAACAGGGTAAAGAGGTGAGAAGATTGGTTGACGAAAGCAAAGGAGGCTGGTCTAACAGGTACCTGAAGCAAAGCAAGCACAAAATTCTCCAGTCCGACGAATGTGTAGTTAATAAGGCGAAGAAAAGCATTCTTGTCCGCAAGAAATTAGCAAAGCAATCACTAATCAATTCGTTTCTCTTTCCCCAAATTTGCCGCTAATGCAAAGTCAAACGTCGTCGGATGCACTTTCCTGGTCGTGGCGCCGTCGTAGGCTAGCTACATACTGCACCGTACATAACGGTGTTAGTCATGTTTTTGGACCTGGACAGACACCTGGTCCTTTACGGCTGAGAACCAAAACGTGGCATATACTGCATGCTACGTCGATCGCAACGTGTTTTAATTGGCGAGTCAGCAGCACCCGTGCACGGGCCGGCTTGGATTTGCCTGCGTGTGTGCGTACTGCATAGCCATATACATACATCTCCGCACGAGCAAGTCCGAGTCGACATAAGTTAACGCGAGGAACGGTGGGTGGCGTGCGTAATTACCGTCCTCCGCCTCCGAAGAATTGACGGCGCCGGAGAAGGACGCGGCTAGGCCGTGAAGGAAAAGTCTCAAGCCAACCCACGGCAAAGCCGAATTTGCTACTGCCGCGGCCGGCCCGGCCAGTTGCATTGGATCTTCGGCCGCGACCCGCAGCGGCCCACGAACGCGGCACCCGTGAATATGCCTGCCTCGGCCATAACGCGCGCGGAACCAACGGCCACTCCGCTAGTGCCGCACTGCCGACACGGCCTTCGATCGCGCGCGCGCGCTGGGGCGGCGGGATCCACGGTCACGCGACGCCCGTGTCCCCCACCTCTCTCTCCCTCCCTCCCCAGCACGCAGGGAAACAAAACCCCTTACATTAAGTGGACCCTTGTATCAAAGAAGAACACGTGAGATTCATCATGCCTGGAGTCAATACTGTACCAGTTGATTCAAACCGCTCGTCCCGAATCAGATAGCTCAGATTGTCCTAATGTCACAGTATTATGCTCCTCTGCCAATCCAATAGCAGAGGATGTGATTCCAGCATGCAACCCTGACGGCCTCACCTCGCCACCAAGTAGTGGTCTAGTCCAGATGGAGTGGGACATGGGCTGGTTTTTTATTAACCCACCTCTGACACGGATCTAGTCAAGTAGAGTGGGAGGGGTTCACTACTCAACAGTGTTTTGTCTTTCGTCGGGTCAAAGCAAGTTTTAAGCTTGATGTGATTTCATATCTAAAATATTTTTATCAACTTGAGTTTGATGAAATTATTGACATGAAACATAAATATTTAGAGATAAACTTGTCAAGATAGTAATGAATGTATTTAACATGGCAAATGTGGATATTATAAGGATATGCTCATGATCTTAGAATGATAATACAATTAGCAATGATGCTGAGGGTTTGTCGAAACACTCATTTTTTGCGAATTTCAGGTTCTGTCAGGCAGTAGACGATCAGATCGGCTAGGGTAGCAGTCAAACCGGCCTTTGTGACGGTTTGATCAGCCACCTCTAGCGGTCAGATCGGCCGGAGCTCAAGTAGCAAACTCAATGGCTAGTTGCCACGCTAAATATTTATCGAGCCTTTTGGCCACCCAAAATTTGCCCAGCAATTGGCAGTAACAAAATTGGTGATACCAAGGACAACATCAAATATTAGAACCAAATTAAACACTAGCTAAAATTTTCAAACAATACTAAAATTTTGATTAGGCTAGTTCTAGCCTGGAACCAAACAGCCCCATGCCTCGGCCACGCGCGCGGAACCAACGCCCTTCCTTCAGTACGGCCGTGCCAGTTCGATCGCAGGCGCGCTGGGGCGGCGGGATCCTCGATTCCGCGACGTCCGGTCCGTGCCCTCGGCGCACGCAGCCCCTCAACAGTCACCTCGCCACCAAGTCCGGAGAGATTTGCGTGAGCGCGTCGCGGTTTTTGCAGTGTTTGGCCCGCGATTTTGCGTCGGCCGGCAGGATCGCCTACTTCTACTAGGCTAGTACATGGCTTCAGGAACTCCCAGTGCTGCGCCCCACTTTAGCGTCACTGTCCAGGATTCAGTTTGCGGCCATCCGGGGGTGTACCGCTTGGCCCATAGACTTGCAGTTGTCAGTGTGTTACTACACCCACACTCCACACTACCTAATCAGCCCATTAGTTATCTGAAACTCGTTGGGCAATTATCGACTAAAAAAAGATGCATGAGATCAAATGATTACAAAGTTGATCATCTGGCTCTGTGGGGAACAGGTCAAAGATATACCTAGAAACTGCATGTATTGGTAGCAGGGGACCGGCAGCGCAGCTGGACGTGACAGAGGGCGCACAGGAGAGTGTTTGATGGCCAACAGGCTCAGGAGTCGGGAGGCATTGTCCAGCGGTTGCATGGTTGAATACTAGCGTGCCATCCTCCCAGCTCTGCACTGCAGCGTGCGCCCATTGGCCATTGGTTTGTAGCAGTAGCACCTACAAGCGGACAACTAGCGGACAAATCCAATGTCAGCACCTACTACGAGCAGTCATTTTATATTTGTGGGCAGCGCACCCTGGGAAAGTGCGAACAACAGTGTGACCAGACATCCGCAGTACGCACAGTTGAACTGACCGCATGATCGACCAGGCCACATGACTACCCACGTACTGATCCACATATCTTCGATCGAAAAATAATCTTTACTTACGCCGCTCAATCCCCTGTGCGTTTGATCAAATAAGTCGCCCTAATTTTCTCTTTGGACCGAATAAACCACTAGGGTGAATATATAGGACCACCTATCCGTTCCACTAACGTAGTGTTCAACTACTTTTTTTATCTGATAACTATGAAATCTACGAAGATCAAAGTCTCAAGATTACGACGAAAGTTTTGCGTTGAATTCGAAAAAAAAATATCCTAACTCAAACCCTCTCGGCCAGTTTGACCGCTCAGAGGCCGGTCTGACCGCTGGTAGGAACAACAACCGAAATATTCACAAAACGATCTAACTTTTGATCCTGTGATCAAAATCCCCTAAAATTTTAAACATAGCTCATCAAAGAGGTCAAGAACATATTTCAATCGACGATCAAGACGATCAAAGCCAATGTTCCACGAATGTTTTGAATGAGGTCAAGAAGACCAAAAAACAAGGGAAACCAAAACTTGAGCCAAGAGATTGCTCGTAGGTGAAAGATGGTCAAGATGATCTTAGATCAAACCCAACAAGTCCTACCAAACTAGATCACAACAAAAGACCCCGCCAAAACCCTTGAACACAAAAACCCTAAAATCATACAAGATAGAACTCATCTTGGGCAATCTTGATTAGAGAGATTGCAGATTTACAGTCACTCCACCATGGAAGGGAAAAAAACTCACACTGGAGCACCTAATTTCTCAATCAATCTCTTTCAAACCCTAGCCTATTCTATTTCATCCACTTTCCCTAAATCACAAATTATGATTTCCAAGGCTTGAAGGTGCGAATCATGCACCCTCCACTTTTATAGCGGAGACAAAGTATAGAGAGAAAACCTTAACAGACACTGTTAAGCCTACACACAAACGGGTCTACATTTATGCACGTTTCTCAAAGCGGATGATGATATGGGTCTTCCGAATTCGTCTCTTTGTGATCTTCGTATTTTCTTGATCTAAACCGTCTCTCCTTTACGCCGTCCCACGTCGCGGTTTCTCCAAGGTCACCAACCCGGTACTTTGGCAAATATACCAAAATACCTCTTCTTGGTCCTTCTCCAAGATCGAGTCCAATCAACATGAAGCAATCCTATGCTTCGCTACACATAGGTTCATCAATGGTTCTCTTTATGTCGGTAAATCTCTTTTATCCGACTCCCACTGAAACCACCATAGCACAGCACCGATCCCTAAGCCACTTGATGCAACCCATTGCACCGAATTTCCCGTTCGATCGTTCTTCTCTATCGTGTGCTATGTTTGAGTCCAACTACTTCACCCTGACATCCTCGATCGTTCTAGACCTTAGCTCTTCTAGTCTAGTCTCAATCATCCTCGCCGTTGACCGTAGTTGATTCCTAGCCACCCGCACAACAATAGACCAAGAAAATCGATTCTGGACACAAGTTTATCGCAACTTGACCCACGTTAGCCAAAACACGCATCATGCAACATCCATGCATTGAAACTCATGCTTTGGCCAATTCCACAAAGTGCACCACCTTCCCGGTGCATGAATTCCCTCTGGCCGGTCAGACCGCCGTTCCTCGACCGGTCTGACTGCTAGTCTGACCGCCCACCGGCAAAACACTATCCAGTTTTGCGTCCAGTCTCCATTTTTAATGAGACCTAGTGCAAACACACCCTCAGGCACTCCCATATAAGTGTTTGATCACAATTCTCGACATTCCACTTTGCCGGCCATGCCAGATCTAACCAACCTCTGATCGGTCAAACTGTCGGCCTCGGCCGGTCAGACCGTGACCCTTTGCCGGTCAGACGACACTCCGCTAAACCGAGGGTTACCCCAAACACCTCGACATAGATGTCAATTATTTTCAACACATTACTATTATGATTTTACATGTTATCTCCACGTCTTGTCTTCTGCACTGCCGCGCCAGGTTTTGGTCCTGTAGACGATGAGTTTGGTGCACAGTGCACAGCATGCATGGAGTGTCCACGTTGTGTACAGCCTACAAGTAACAGTGGTCACTTTAATGGGGAAGAGCAGAGGCAACTTGTTAATTGAGGCCGACGACAACACGTGCAGAAAAAATGTATGGTGTGATGTATGCCGATTTTGCAAGGTTGTAGGGATGCCCACGTAGTCATGCTTGGGTTTGGTGGTAAAATATGAACTTATCAGCTGTTGCTACGCATCAATAAGAAGGTCTCCAAACTGCGGCAAACCCTAAATAAACCCCCTATAGATGCAGGAGTACATAGCAAAATGAACACACGAACCTTGCCCTTCGCTGTCTAAATTATTGAAGTCTCTGACCCAACCACCTATCGACCACAACAAATGCAAGTTACAATTCAGCCGTTGGGACCATCTATAGTTGTGCACAGTGAACTCGAGCTGCCCTCGTGCTCATTATAAAAACAGAGAACAGTAGCGCTGGGTCAGCGTGATGTCCTGTCTCGCGGCGCCGATAAACCCACAGGGCGACTCCCCTCTCGCTATATGTAACACACACCATGTGTCCGTGACACCAAACACCCATTGTTTCTACATCAGAAACACCACCGCGATCTTGTTGGCGATAGAGCAAACAATACATAAAAGCAGCCGTCGTTGCATCGCTACATGATGATGAGTCAAGAAGGCGCTATGCCAGTGCAGCCTCACGTCCTCCTCGTGTCGTGCCCTCTGCAGGGCCACGTCAACCCGCTCCTCCGCCTCGGCAGGCGCCTCGCCGCCAAGGGCCTCCTCGTCACCTTCACCACCGTCCGCCACGCCGGCCTCCGCGCCATGCGCGAGGACGGCTCGTGCGTGGACGTCGGGCTCGGCCGACTCCGCTTCGAGTACCTGCGCGACGGCTCGCGCTCCCCGGACGATCCGTGCTACCTGGTCCCCGATGACATGCTACGGCATGTCGCAGACGTGGGGCCCTCGGCGCTCGCCGACCTCATCCGGTGCCAGGCCGAGGCCGGGCGGCCGGTGTCGTGCGTCGTGAACAACCCCTTCGTTCCCTGGGCGCTTGACGTCGCCAGGGAGATGGGCATCCCGTGCGCGATGCTGTGGATTCAGTCGTGCGCCGTGTTGTCACTGTACTACCACTTCTACAACTTTCCCAAGGCATTCCCCACCGAGGACGAGCCGGACATGCCGGTCGCGCTGCCCGGCCTGCCCACGATGACCATGGACGAGCTGCCGCTCATGGTTCGTCCCGAGTTTGCGCAGAACTTGTGGGGCCAGATGCTCAGGGCGCAACTTTGGGAGATCCAGAAGACGGTGTCGTGGGTGCTTGTCAACACCTTCGAAGAGCTGGAGCCCGCGGTCATCGAGGCCCTTCGCGCTCACACGCCGGTTACACCCATCGGTCCACTCCTGGAGCCGGAACACGACGTCGACGAGCCTGCCACCGCGGCTGAAGACAACGGCTGCATGGCGTGGCTCGACGCGCAACCGCCTCGTTCTGTGGTGTACGTGGCGTTCGGCAGCCTCGTGAACATTGGCCGAGACGAGATGGCGGACGTGGCGGAAGTTCTTGTCAGCACCGGCAGGCCGTTCCTGTGGGTGGTGCGCGACGACAGCCGCGAGCTCCTTCCTGAAGACGTTCTCGCGGCCTGCAGCGACAAGTGTAAAATCGTGGCGTGGTGCTCGCAGGGGCGCGTGCTCGGCCACGGCGCCGTCGGGTGCTTCGTGACGCACTGCGGGTGGAACTCCATCACCGAGGCGCTCGCCGCGGGCGTGCCGGTGGTTGGGTACCCGTGGTGGTCGGACCAGTTCACCAACGCCAAGTTCTTGGTGGACGAGTACAAGGTCGGCGTCCGGCTGCCCGCGCCAGTGACGCGTGACGCGCTTCGTGCGTGCGTGGACCAAGTGATGAGCGGGCCGGAGGCAGCAGCGATCCGGATGAGGGCGATGGCGTGGAAGGAGGAAGCGACGGCAGCGGTGGCCAACAGCGGGTCCTCGTACCTCCAGGCTTTTGTTGACGATTTACGACGATCTGGAGAATCTGGAGTTGGCACGATTTGCTCATCCGTAGAGCAAAATAAGGCACTGGTCACTGTCAGTCCGGTCTAGTTTCGTAAACCGGGTACCCAAATAAACCATCTCCCCTGTGATGTTCTGTTACTTTTTTTATGAGATTTCCGAGTCCAACTTCAGGTTTCCATAAAAAGTTGAGATGATGTAATCGAACCACAAAAATAAGCCGTTTAGGATGATATTAATGGATGGTTCAAATAAGAATCTTTCTAAATTAAGTATAAGAATTTGGGTGCTTCTATACACGATTCGGTTTGTTTTCAAATTTTAATTTATTTATAATTTTATTATACATAAATTACAGTAATTTAATCTGTAAATATTCCCGAAAGCCTTAATAATCCATATTTTCATCATGTGATTCAAAAATATAATGTATACTTTGAGAGATTGAGTAAAAATAAAGACAAAAAAAAATTAAAATTCTATACCAACAAAATACAGCAATGTAATGTATACCAATAAAATACAACAATGTGGTGAATCTGTTATGCTCCGAAGAGAAAATTATAATAAATTCAGAACCAATTCATTTGATGAGAAGAAATACAAATATCAAACCATATCGGACAGATAAAAATTCAACTATTTTACCAAAAGAAACAGTTAAATGTTGTTTAGCAAAACCGCAAGAATTTTTAGGGGCAAAGTACAATAGTACATGGAGTACATCATGTATAACAGGAGCTACGTATCCGGTGACTCCACACGGTTACATGCGTAGCTTATTTAATCGATGATTTAGATCGTGCAGATGTGCGTCAGTGCGTGCGTGCACATCGATTATTTCTCAATCTGGTAAAGGCGCACGAGCGCCCGTTGTTTCACTTCTTGCACACCACTCCGACGCCGTCCAGGCCGGTGGAGCACTTGACGTCGGCCAGCTCACCCGAGGCAACGGCAACAACGTCGATGTCGCCGCTGCGCCCGAACCGCGCAACGGCGCAGTCAGTGGCGAACAGGGCGGACGAGGTGAAGTCCCTCTCGCCTCCCATGACGGGCATGGTCGCCGTCACGTCGAGCCGGTTCACGTAGCTGCTCCTGTACGTCTGCCCCAGCACGCCGTGCACGTCGTCGGTGAGCGAGTAGAACTTGAACGACAGGTCCAGATGCGCGAGGCAGTCGCCCGAGCTGAGCCCGTACTTGTGGATCCTCGAGTCCTCCTCGGTGATTGGCACCACGTTTGCCGTGATCTTAAACACCCCGGTGAGCTCCACGACGATGCCGTTGGCCGCCTTGGTCCGTGTCACGGACAGGGACTGCGCGGAGGGCGCCTCCCATCTGGCGTTCGCGGCGCCCTGCACCTGCACGGGCTCGCCGTCGAAGATGATCACGAGGCGGTCCACGTCGTCGTCCCACACGGCCGTCTTGCGCGCGCCAACGTAGAGGCGGTGGTCAGAGAACTGCACGGCGATGGCCTGCACCCAGGTTGGGTCCCTCTTGAGGCCCGGGACGTGGTTGCCGATGAAGTGGCCATTGATGTGGAGGTTGGCGTCGGAGACCAGGCAGAAGTCGCGGTCCCTGCGTCCGTGGAAGTAGAATGTGTTGCCGTCGCCGCCGATGAAGCGCGGGTCCTGGCACACCGCACCCGGCACGTTGCAATCTGCATGAACAGCGTAATCAGAGCGTGCGCCACACATTAACAGCCGTGCACCACGTATGTGTTGAACACTAATTTGTGTTTTTTGTGCATGCACTTACCGCAGACGGGTTTGCAGGTGGCGCAGTCCATGTGGCAGGACTGAGGGCACTTCGCGGGGCAGAACGCCGGCGCGGTGCAGGTGAGGTACTCCGTGGTGTTCTTGCAGACGACCACGTTGCTGCTTGGCGGAGGCGGCGCCGGCACCAGGGACGGTGGCGTTGGTGGCGGTGGCGACGAGACTACAGGTGGAGGAGGTGATGACAATGCTGGTGGCGGTGGCGATGAGAAGATAGGTGGTGGTGGTGGTGGTGGTGATGACAATGCTGGTGGTGGGGGAGACGATAGAGGTGGCGGCGGCGGAGACGAGAAGACAGGTGGGGGCGGTGATGAAGCTTTTGGTGGTGGCGGCGATGTGGGCGGGGCATGGTACGGCGGCGGCGGGCGGCGGCGGTGGGGACTTCTCACGATGAGACTGCGGCGTCAGGGGGCGATTTGTCGGGCTGTGATCCTTCGATTTGTCGTCGGCGGCTAGCGCGGCCGTCACCAGTAGTGCGACGCCAAGCAGGAGCAGGAGAGCCCATTTTGGCGACGCCATTGCTATGTATGTTGGTTGAGCTGGCCGGTGAGCTTTGCCAGCCCGCATGGCATGCCCATTTATAGGGTAGCCGCAGGAGATAGCTTGGTCGCGCACTCACTGTACTAACATGTCCAATTGCAGAAAGAGTGCGCCCGGGGCAGCATGTTCCCGGCGCCGGTAGGAATGGAATGCCACCTTTGCTTGACTGGGCGATTAGCCCATGCTGATTACCACACTAGTCTCTTTAATTTATGGATAGCACTCTGAAATCACCTAGTTGTAGGTAGCTAGCATCAGTAGTTTAATCCGGGATTGTGAAATTCCTCGATGCAAATCGCACCTTGGTTGTTGGTGCATGCGCAGCGGCTAGCTACTAGTCACAGAAAAACTAGTGGAGTACGTAGCATTTCTAGTTAATTTCGAGTGCTGTTCGTTTGCCCTTTTCTCTGTGTTGCTGCACACGGTCTGCACTTGCACGTTTCGGCCAATCTCTCTTACGAACCTGTACTTCCTTGGGCAACAAATTGAAAAATTGCTATCCATGGTACGTCAAGATGATCATATAGTTTGTAGTTTGAAAAAATATACATGAACTTAATTAATTGCATCACGAGGTCACTTGAACTCTACACGTATGTAGTTTACGTCTGGTCCTACAAAATGTTCATATATGTACGTAGTAGTTCACATCTTGTTCAGTCTGCTTGTGCTGTTAAAGAGTTGATATGATTAGTTAACTCAGAAGTCTCCATGAGACCAGCAAAATTATTGGATAAGCCAACTATAGTCAAGGTATCTAGCCACTACTAGTAGTATAGTACAGCCTTTTTGTTGGTCAAGCATTAGGCAGATCATATCATGAGCGATGAATGAACTGTTTCGACCAATCAATTCATTTGGGGGGCCTCTTCGTGTGCAAGCGTTCTTTTTGAATTTGAAGCGGCAGCGGCGCTAGCTCGGCCGTCTGCTATGTCTACTTATCACTACTACTAAAGAAAGTTTACTCCGACGCAGCGGGACGATCGTACCACCCGTCACACACGTGCAACATACTCCATCCTAGCGCTGCAATGCACAGCCCCATGCCTTCCCCTGAAAAAAATGACTGACATGTGGGCCATCATGCCCACCTGCACGTGATATCCCCACTTCTTCCCCAAATCCAAGCCCTAGCCATTTTCCTCCTTTCCCAATTCACATCTATTCCTTCTCGGATTTGTTGCCCTCTTCGATTTGCCTGCAACCCGCAGGGTTGTGCCCCCCTCCCAATTCTCATCATCTCACAAACAGTGTTAGGGGGTGTCCCGGGGGTGATGCGGAGGTTGGAGAATGAGATCGAGGCGCAAAAGAGGAGTGCCACTCGAAGGGAGCGAACCAGGGCGAAGAGGGGGGAGCGGCCCGATCGATCGCGGCAGTGGAGTGCTGTCGACGATCAAGTCGCCGATCTTACGAAATGAAATAGAGAAAAATGACAAAGACTTCTTGGAAGAGAATGTGACTGCACTTTATTGATATGAACTAGCTATTACAGGGGGTGCCCTTGACAAGGCAATGGACTAACTCTAAGTACAGAGTGTATTGCTTGCTATGCTCTTGAATCAGACTTAAAACATGAATCTAATGCTGATTATGGTACTTCAATCTGATGGAATGCGATTGCTCTCTTTCTGCCATTCGTAGTCTCCTTTAAGTAGTCGATGAAGTGGTGGCAGTTACTTCTTGAAGAAACACCTAATGAAAGTGTAGCGACTGGTCGGAGCAAGGCAGCAGTTGGTGAAATATCAACCGTTCAGCGGTTGATATCAGAGACTGGCAATAACCACATGAAAGTTATTGTCAGCGACTTAGAGCCATGAATCGTCTTTTGGTTTGGAGTGATTAGTCACATGTTTTATTCATCACACGGAAGGTATATACTTGGAATCAAGTCCAAGTGCTAGTTCATTGCTTCTAGGAGCAGTTATCTAGTTGGGTAATTGGTGCAGAACCTCTCCGACCAAGGTACCCATAATGTAACATCTAGAGTCCTTACAACCACGAGGGTCGTTAGCCTTAGGAGTTATGACCACGAAATCATGCAGTCTTTAATTTATGTATTAAAATAATACATAGAGGTTTCAATCCTCGCAAGTGCGGAGAGGAGAGCGAAGGGAGTGAACTAGGGTGAAGATGGCGACGGTGGTGGTCGATTGGGGCCAGAGGAGAAGCGGCGGCGTTGGATAACAAGAAGGGAGAGAGAGTTGGCTGATATGTTAGATGGCACAAAGCGCAGTGGAGTGGTAGTTGTGGTCACTGGGCGACGTGCTAAGATAAGAAGCTAGGCCTCCAGGTCGTCGCCGCGCCGAGTAGAAAGTCCTCCAACCACTAGGCTTGGGGGAGCCACGCCACCACCAAAGCCGATCACCACCAGTTTCGGTCGCCGCTAGTTTCGGGGAGAACCGTTGTCGTTAAATCCAGTCGTTGGGAGGGCGGAGAAGTTGTGTCGCAGCCAAGAACCGCACCAACTCTGACATCGAACTACCACACGCACCGCGGAGGATGAAGAAGAGAGAGGGAGAGAGATGAATGACACAGTGGAGAGGAGGATTCACGAGGAAGCTGGGCGTGGCCGCCGCTGGATTTGGAGGGAGGAGTGGCGCGGTGGAGGTCATGAGGCTGTGGAGGAGAGAGGACGGGGAGAGGAGGGAGAGGTGGAGGTGGGGAGACAGAAAGGGGATGAACAGGAGGGGAAGGTGGGGGAGAGAGAAATGACACTCGACAAGCGAACTGAAAGAGACGACAAAGGTATTTCAATGACCTGCCAACATTGACGAATTTATTTCGCTTTTGGGATTTTAGAACATGTAATATTTTTTTACTATTTAATTTATGCAATAACTTGCGTAAATATGTTTTGCTTGACATATGTGTAAAAAATTAATATTTATTATATATTTTAGGACCACCTCTCACCCTCTTTTGGGATTGTTGTACGAGCACGAGTTGGATTCATTAGCTGCACAAAACGCCAAACTGAGCCATGTACGGTAGCAGTTTTTTAACCATAAGAAGCGTAGTATCATCGGTAACACTACTTAGCACACTAGCGATACTCCGAATGACAGTGCACAAGCAGTTTCATGGGATGCTGGCTACATCAGTGTGCTACTATCCGTAAAAGTGTACAAATGATTTGAGATCGCTCCATAATTTGAAGTTTGTAACTAATTATCAATCGAGACTGCCTATTTTTGTTTGTCACGAGTCACGACAACGAAGCGAGGGTCTGATCTAGCAATCCAACATCTCATCTTCTTGAACTTGACACGCATCAACTCATGATGCATCCTTTACTTCAAGCTCTTTACTTCAATATCATCAACGCATGATGATCATCCTTTTCTTGAACATCATCAACACATGATGATTTCTTCTTCTTCAAGAATCGCGACTTGATGACAATCAACATATGATGTCATCCAAAATCTTCAAACACCTAGAACATAACCTATTCATCCAACTCAAGGAGAAACGTTAGTTCCATAATGTGATTATCATTAATTACCACAACATACCATTAACTCATAATGGTTGGGACAAGATACCAAAATCTTTCCCTCTTTGGTAATTGATAACCAACACAATTACAGATAATTGAATGTAATTGGTATGAGTATATATAAACTACATAAGTTATATATATATATATATACTCAAGAGTTATGTTTCAAAGTAGACCACAAAGATCAATACTAATGAAACAACAAGGTCATGAGTATATATGAACTATGCAAGTTATATATACCAAATATGAGTGTATACAAACTACACAAGTTGTATATACTCATATGAATATATTAACTACGCAAGTTAAATATATTCAAGGATATATGAACATCTATGAACTACACAAGTTTCATATGTTCTCATATACTCATATGAATATATTAACTACACAAGTTAAATATATTCAAAGATATGTTTCAAAGTAAAGATCCTTAATATATGTGGAAAGAGAATATGGATCAATACTAATGAAACCACAAAATATAGAATGAACTCCCTAAATGTGTGCATACACAAATGTATAATGGAAACATATGCACATATCCAAGTTAACCTTTTGGTGGAGTTTAACCTATATTTTGGATCAGAGAATGCAACAAGATATAATAATAAGAAGTAGAATGCATACCTCTTGTATTTTCATCTTTATATCCAAACGAGACTAAGCAATAGATAATCAATAGAATTGTTAGTCTCACAAATAGATTTGTCATTAATGAATACATACATGTTTGGAACAAAACAAGGTGCTGCCTAAATATGCACCGTTTGACCTGCAAAAAGCGTAGCGTAGCGCCCGACCCAACACCAAGTCACCAACATCCGTATACCCGCCAACTTCAATACACTGCCAGTGGGCCCGAATTCCCTTAATATCAATCGGGACCCACCGCTCAGCGAACAAACGTCACTGAAGCATTAGTGCTCCTATCCTAGTTTCGCTTCTACAACTAGCATAAACCAAACCACTCAGAGCGCACCTCAAGAAATCGCATAATCACATTACGAAAAAAGAAAGCGTAATTACGCGGAAGGCATTTCGCAAAGAGGAGAAAAGTAATTCGAAAACCCAAGACTCCAGGAGGCTCCGAGTCCTACCACTAGGACTCTTCGGGGGCAGGTGTCCGAAACGGATCACGGGATCCCGTATAGGAGAGATCCGAGCCCGATCCATGGCTGCCGCGGCGATGACGGCGGCGCGCCTCCTCGCCCTCGTCGTCGTCGCCGCCTCCCTCGCCGGGCGGGCGGCCGCCCTCCGGTCGCTCGGCGTCCGCGAGGGCGCGGGGGACGGCGACGCCGCCGTGGACCTCAACGCCACCAACTTCGACGCCTTCCTCAAGGCCTCGCCGGAGTCGTTCGCGGTCGTCGAGTTCTTCGCCCACTGGTCAGTCTCCTTTGCCGGCTCGATTCGTTTTGCTCCGATGCGGCTTGATTCGATTCGAACTCGATTCGTTCGGAACGTTAGTTCTAGAATCGCGAAATGGATGGGAATCGCGGGAAAACGTTAGTTCTGGATGGCGTGAGATGTGACGCGGGGTCTCGTGTTCTTACCGATCTGTGAGCCGAAAATCGAAATGATTAGTTCGTCTTCTCGGCTGTGAGCATACGCGATAGCTCCACGGATTTTTGTGGTTTTGAAGTGCGATAGGATTGTTTTGGTCGAGTAAGGCCAAACGGGTGGGGTGGATGCGTGTGGTTCATGACCCGACGAATAGTCAACAATGCTTCACTTGTATTTTGAGATGTCATGTGTTGCAGATTATTTAACATGTATTGCCCTGTATAGCTGTCATGGTGCTGTGAGTGAGATAGCCGGTGCAAACACGAGGTTAAAAGAGATAAATCTGGGACAATTGATCCGGTGTACGGTCATCTGTTAATGGGTAGAGCGATTACAGTATGGGAATGAGGAACGAGCAAAATTGAGGGGTGTAAGTTTACATTTAATTTCTGGCGGCTGCTGCTTCCTCATCACAATAATTATTTCTGGGATATCACCGTGTCTAATCTGGGGTGTTGAAAAAATGCAGTGACGGAACTACATGTTAAACATTATGTCGGGTGAAACACAACTTCCTCACAGTACCAATATGGTACTAATATATTGCACTACGCAAGTTCCATATATTTAGCTATAAATCTGTACCAGACGCCGTGCTCTTTATTCTACGTTGCTGTTACTGTTTCTTTCTGAACCTGTAGCTTCAGATGCATTTTTTCACCTTTTTCTTATGTTAACATGGCATTTCCATATGTACCAGAACATTATTTTGTACGTTCATTGTGTTATATGTCAAACCGCTATTAAATGGAACAAGATGTTTTGGATTACTCAGAGGAACCCACAGAAGGTTTATGAAACATTTGAATAATCTGCAACCTTATGTAATGTTTCATTAATTCATTCCAAAATCCATGCTCTAGATATCACCTGTCAAGCTGTTTTGGCATTGGACTATTGGTAGTTCTACTGAGTGATGACGTATTTAATGGTTATGTGTAACTTTAGAAGACATTAGTCATAGATATGGACTGGAGTGGTATCTAATTTCCCTTGAGCTTGAAAATTTTCTCTTAATGAAGATTTTTTATTTCAAAAAATTGCTGGTTGCCATATTTGAATTTGTTTTTCCTATTGAAAAGTGGACCAGCATCATCCACTAGTTTTTCCATTGACCGTGGAAAATTTGAAGCAGTGACTTGCTTACTATTGTGGCAACAGACTCATAACACCTTTTTCTGTACTCCGTTTCTTTCCTGCTTAATGTTATTTATTTCCATCTTGTTTAATTGCTGCTAAGTGCTAACTAAAAATGCCTACAATGCCTGCTCAGGTGTCCAGCTTGCAGAAACTACAAGGTATGCAGCCTATTACAGTAGTGTGTATTTTGATCTGAAAAGCGACTCTTGCTAATCCTGTTTTCTTCCTTACGTGCAGCCTCATTATGAGAAGGTTGCAAAACTTTTCAATGGTCCAGATGCTGCACATCCTGGGATAATACTGATGGCAAGGGTTGATTGTGCTTCAAAGGTACAGTATTTCCATTGAAGGGTGATAATTTTCATCAGTTTCCTGAATCTACACAACTAAACACTTTAAAAGGCAATTTTGTGTGATTCTTTTTAACCTTTAACTGGATGATGAGATTACCTAGAGAAGTATTGCCGTATATCGTCCATTCTCTGTTTTCCTCTTTGTTATTGCCAAGCTGAAAGCTAGATATAAAAAAGAGTTTTTTTCTCTCTTGTGAAGCATTAGTATGTCAATTTGATTGTTTCTATTTTCCATGTTTTTTCAGAGAACCAATAATCTGGGGATTTATGCTGCTCACCTATTAATTCCTCATGGACTGTTGTGTATTGGCATGCAGTAACGCTTTATTTCTTTTGAATGTTTGACAGCACAGGTGAACATAGATCTTTGCAATAGATTCTCTGTTGACCATTATCCTTTCCTACTTTGGGGTCCGCCAACAAAATTTGCTTCCGCTAAGTGGGATCCGAAGCAAGAGAAAAGTGAAATAAAATTAATTGATGATGGAAGAACAGCAGAGCGTTTACTTAAGTGGATAAATAAGCAGATGGAAAGGCAAGTTCTTGTCCTAGCTATTCCTGCTATGGCTAAAAGTTTAGTGGATATATGGAACCAGCAGCTATTTGTAAACCTATTTTTGCCTTGCTCTTTATTACCTGTGAAGTATGTTGGTGTGTGAGTTTGGGCCTAATACTATTCTATTACTCAAATACTATTAGGTTTTGGTTCGGTTTAACCATTATAGGCATGTTGGATTTTATTAATACACCCCTCTATGTGCAGCTCTTTCAGTTTGGATGACAAAAAATATGAGAATGAAAGTATGCTCCCAAAGAATGCTTCAGATCCTGAACAGGTACAGCTACATACTTGTTGAATCAATTTGCATGAGATACTATTTTACGCACTATGCCACTATGCTTTAGTCCTTCAGAACCTTTGTTGACTTATTTAATATATTCTATTAGATTCTTCGAGCAATTTACGATGTTGAGGAAGCAACAGCTCATGCATTACAGATAATTTTGGAGCACAAGGTTCTAGTTAGATGATCAAAAGATCAAAATTCACAATTAATGTGCTGTTTGCTCTTCCTTTCTGACTATTGCTAACGTTACTCGCAAACTGTAGATGATCAAACCAGAGAGTCGTGACTCACTTATAAGGTTTTTGCAAATTTTGGTGGCTCATCATCCATCCAAGAGGTATGGAGGTGATCTTTTGAATTTATAGTGGTGCAAATGCATAGCTATTATGTATTATGCATCTTGTTTATTCCGTAGGTGTCGAAGGGGATCTGCTGAGCTACTTATTAACTTCGATGATCACTGGCCTTCAAACCTCTCATTAAGTTCGCAAGAGAGTTCTAGATTGTCGGAAAGTGCTGCAGCAGAGAACCACTGGATCTGTGGAAAAGAGGTTCCACGTGGATACTGGGTACACCTTCTTATGTTAGGCCTGATGGTGAACATTTTTTAGGCGTTCTTTTATCTTGGACCTCATAAAAATCCCATGCACAAATAATCTACTGTACTAGAGATGGCGGTTTGCCAGTATAATGATATAGGCATATTTGTTTCCTTCAATAGAATGGAAATATCCCCAATCCATATAATTTGTTTGAACTTTAATTTTTTTTGGGTTTGAGATATTTGCATTAAATGTTTGAGTAAATCTGGTATCTGAATGATACTATTAGGATTTAGGAGTGAGCTACATCTTGTATCCTTTCACATAATTTACTCTCAACAGGTTCTTTATTTAGCTATATGTTTTTTAGTCCTGATCTATTCTAGTCTTATGACTGACAGAATTTGTGAGCATTATAGCATAGCCTACTCTAGACATGTGATCCCCATCTTTTAGAGCCTCTTTTCATAGCCCATAGTTGTTTAACTTCATGGATACAAGGAATATATGTGCCTTTCAATCTCTATTAGTTTGAATTTGCTCTTCTTATTTCTGTGTAAATTTTTTGCAGATGTTCTGTCGTGGAAGTAAAAGTGAAACAAGAGGATTTAGGTGATGTCTGCTCTCCACATATGTTTTGAACGTTTCCACATTTCAGTGGGTGCAAAATTTGTTTTCTGTTCTTTGGGCTTTATAATACTTTGTTGGAATTGAAGTAGGCTATAGGCACAGGCAGATGAAATTTAAAATTACTGACAAACTCAATATCACATGAAATTAACATTGTTTACTGCACCAGCTGTGGTCTATGGGTTTTGCTGCATTCACTGACTGCCCGAATTGGGGATGGAGAGAGCCAATCAACCTTTACATCAATATGTGATTTCATACACAATTTCTTCATCTGTGAGGAATGCCGCAGGCACTTCTATGAAATGTGTTCAAGGTTTGGAAAACCCACTTTGCATCACATTGTCATTTCCAAAAAAAAAAAAAACTACTGCATGCCTAACTGAACCTTTACCTGTAGTGTATCAGTCCCCTTCAAGTCTGCTCGTGATCTCAGCCTGTGGTTATGGAGCACACATAACAAAGTTAATGAGAGGTTGATGAAAGAAGAAAAGGATTTAGGAACTGGTGATCCATCATTCCCTAAGGTTATCTGGCCTCAAAAGCAGCTCTGCCCATCTTGCTACGGGTCTTCCAGCAGGATTGATGATGGAGACGTGCAGGTTGACTGGAATGAGGATGAAGTATTTCATTTCTTGGTTAACTACTACGGGAAGATGCTTGTATCATCCTACAAAGAGACCTATATGGAGTCTCTTCTTCAAGAGAAGAAGCAAATAGGGTCTATTTCCGACGATTCCTCCTCTTCCAATGCTGCAGCAGTCCCAATTGGAGCTGCAATGGGTGTTGCCATTGCCAGCTGTACATTTGGGGCATTGGCTTGCTTCTGGAGAGCCCAGCAGAAGAACAGAAAGTACTCATACCATTTACGCTCTTTAAAGAAAATATGATTAGAAACATTTTAGGCTGGTAGGATACCATTGATACTGTGTGCTTACGTGGAATTCATATCATATAGAAGTGATTAGGTTCTACTTTTGGATTTTACAGGCAAAGAAAGAATTGGAACTGAAAATCAGCCCACCAGTTGCTCAGCCTGCACTTCACCAGAGGGGCCTCCATGAATGTATTTTTTCTGGACGGGTTACAATCTTGGTAAGTACTACGAAAGAGACTGCGCAAAATCAAATGCTCGAGCCGTCAGTTACAGATGAAAAACTTAAAGAAGTACGATGATCTAACTCAAGTAATTGTTTTGTGCAACAATGTGTGAGCTTTGTTGCACCAGGTCATAGGTTCAGAATGTAACCTCAATTTTTACCATGTAGATGTTGGATGATTGGTGGGTATGGATGAGATGTTACTGCCCATTGATGAGTGAAATTTTGAATTCAGTTCATGATTGTGTATCGTTTATCTCGAAGTCTCTTGCAATTTTTTTTGCTTGGAGTGCTCTGTGTGACTGTGTCTATGTGATCCAAATATGGACTGCTCACGCCAAAGCTGACGTCAAATTGTTGAATTCGTTTGACAGCCATCCAATGAGAACTTGTGGGCGCAGCTAGAAACTGACAGGCCTTATTGTCCGAGAAGGAGATGTCAGGTCTAGTAAGTGTCAGGTATTGTAGTGCGCCAACAACGCTCCTGTACCTGGAAGCATCACCATGGGAGAGAGGCTCGCCATCTGTTTTTGACAACTTTTCACAGGCAGACATAGGCGTGGTAACGCTCTTGCAATCTTGCATCCCGACTCGGGCCAGTACATCTCCAATGTACTTACGTTGAGTCAGAGTGACACCTTTTTCAGCATGTACAACCTCGATGCCCAGGAAGAAATGCAGCCTGCCGAGGTCTTTCACGGCAAATTCTTCTTGAAGTTGGCGCAGCAAGGTGCTAACAGCATCATCAGAGGAACCAGTAACTATGATATCATCGACATATATGAGCATATAAATTGTGATACCTTGGTTGGTGTAGATGAACAAAGACACATCAGTCTTGGATGGCACGAACCCAAGTTCATGTAGTTTGGAGCTTAACCTCGAATACCATGCACGAGGCGCTTGTTTTAGCCCATATAAAACTTTATCTAACTTGCATACATAATGAGGATACCGTTCTTCTTCATAACCTGGAACTTGGCGCATGAACACTGTCGACAATCAAAACGTCGATCTTACGAAAAGAAAAGGAGAAAGTGACGTGGGAATTTGAAGGAAATAATGAGACTGCTCTTTTATTAATATGAACTGGGTTTTACAGGGTATGCTCTGAGAACACTGCTTGTTCCTTTACAATCTTAGACCTATCACACGAATCTATGGCTTGCGCTTTAGTCTGATGGCTCTGTCTTGTCTTCCTCTCCCCTCATCCGTCCAGGCTCCATCTTTAAATAGCCCTCGAAGAGGTGGCAATTACTTCCGGAGAAGACGTCTGATGTGAAGCGTTGCGTCTGGTCGGAGTCAAGTGACGGTTGATAAAGAATCAACCGTTCGGCGGTTATATGTCTATGAGACATATAACCGCATGGAGGTTGTTCGTCAGTGTGTCTGGATAAGAAACGTCGTATGGTATGGAATATGCACATGCTCCATTCGTCATACGGTAAAGAATATACTTGGAATTAATTTCAAGTATCAGTTCATACATTTTACGAGCAGTTCTCATGGTCGGGAGCTTGGCTTAGGCCTTCGTCCGACCAGGATACCCATTATGTAACATCTGGAATCTCTACGACCAGTGAGGTCGTGCACCTCAGGGGTTACGACCACGAAGACGTATGGTCTTTTATATATTAAAAATAATATATGGAGGTTTTAATCCTCGTCAGCTAGCCCCGAACTTTAAATGAATAGGTCGTGTGAACACTTTTCTTCCAATGAAATCGTATCGGGCTGACGCTCATTAAATGTAAAGGCATTTGAAGCGGTTTGTATTCACTTTAAAGTTGAGAACTTTGCCTTGGGAATTGAAGAGTTTTTGTGTCCGTTGGACTTTTTTGGGTAACTCCTTATTACGGTTAGAAATTCTGAAGCTTATAAAACCCCTTTGTAGACTTAGGATGTTTTCACTTTCTCCTTTCCTTCTTCATCTCCCGAGTAAAAACTACCTCCGACCTCCTTTGCTTTCTTCACAAAAAAACAATCTTATCATGTCGGACCAAATCACCAACTGGTCGGTTTCCGACTTGAGTGAGAAGAAGTTAGAGAACCTAGAGAAGATCGGGATGCTTCCCAACAAGGATCTGATTTCTTGGAGATCTGCAGTTGGGGAACATTCTCCGAGTAGTGAAGATGGAGAAATTCCTATTTTTCTTGCATATATTGAATGCGGATTTAGGCTACCGATTCACTCATTCCTTCCCAAAGTTTTGGAGTATTATGGAGTTGAATTGGTGAATCTTGCTCCCAATGCTATCGCTAATCTCAGTATTTTTATCTACCTCTGTGAAGCGTACTTGAGGATTCTAGCAGATCTGGATCTATTCAGGTACTACTACAGGATGACAAAGTCCAGAAAACGATTGGGATGCCTGGAGAATGCACCTTGCGCCTCCATGACGGAAAAGTTGATGAGTATATTTTTATGTACTCAAAATACTGAGATTAATGCCATTACGGTTAGAAATAATTGAACGTACCTTTTACATGAATTTCGGCTAGCAATTTAATGCCATCCGAGCGAGATATGCATCTCATCAACACTCCGTGAGATCCTCGTTTGTACAAGGTACGTTCAATTAGAGTGTATGATTTGGCTTTTCGTGCTATACGATCAGCCTCTACATCATCTTCTGGAATTAGGTCATGCTGAAGATAATTGTAGATCGATGTCATCCAATCTCTACCGTGATCGTGATGGCGCCAACCATCATCGACCTGTAGATCATCCATGTTTGCAGAATCAAGGTGTGCAACCTCCTTGCGAACATCTATGTCCTCGGAAGGCTCGACTACCGAGGGTAAATCGAGTTTCTCGAGAAAAACTCCAGCGGGATGGATGTCCTTGTGGAAGCCATCCGCCAACTGGTCTACCGAAAGTTTTCCTTTCTAGGAATGTGTTGGATCTAAAACCAAGAAATGCTTTTGAATTTCCGCATTTCCGCCGATATGATGACATCTTGGTACTAGAGCATTGATACTCTTTCCCTACTTGATTCGCTACTAGTTGAGAATCGCTTTCATTAGCAATCTGCGAATCCCGAGCGAACGAGTTGCTCAAAGTCCCGCCAAGAAACCTTCGATTCGCCACATTGTTAGTAGCGAGAAAGTTTAAGCGAATAGCGCGATTTAGTTGTTCGCCGAGGGGAAATCAAGACGACCCCAGTCCCCGAGCCATGCAACATCAAGGAACCGTCGAAGTACATTGTCCACTCGTCGTGGTGCTCGTACTCGGGTCCTTAGGTGGGTTCAGGGTTTGTCCATTCGGCAATGAATTCTGCTATTGCCTGGGATTTGATTGCTGTTCGTGAGACAAAATGGAGATCGAACGCCCCAAGCTCAACCACCCATTTTGATATTCGTCCTGATGACTCCCTGTTTCCTAGGACTTGACCAAGGGGATATCCCGTAGGCACGACCACTTTGTGAGCCTGAAAATAATGCCTTAGTTTCCTTAAAGCCATAAGGAGACCATAGAGCAAATTTTGTACCTGCGGATACCTTTCTTTTGATCCATACAAGACTTCGCTTACATAATATATTGGTCATTGAACATGGTCTCGTTCTACGACCAGTACACCACTAACCGTTTGTGGCATTGCAGCCACGTAAATTAGCAATGTTTCTCCCAATCTCGGAGAGACTAAGATTGAGGGACTTGTAAGGTACCGTTTTAATTCTTCGAAGGCGCGCTTGCTTCTTTAGTCCATTCAAACTCCCATGTTTCGGAGAAGCTTAAAGAAAGGTAGTCTCTTTTCGCCTAACCGTGCTATGAAACGACTTAACGCTGTCATACAACCGGTTAGTTTCTGAACTTCCTTCTTTGTGGTCGGATCGCGCATCTGATCGATGGCGGCGATTTTCGTTAGATTTGCTTCGATGCCTCTAGCCGAAACTAGGAACCCAAGAAGCTTTCCTGACGAAACCCCGAACACACATTTATCTGGATTTAACTTAAGGTTATGATGTCTTAAGTTATTGAAAGTCTCCTTTAGATCTAGAATATGATTGTCGGGGTTGATACTCTTTACGACCAAATCATCCACGTAGGCTTCAAGATTCCGACCTATCTGTGGGCTAAAGGTCTTTTGCATCAACCTTTGGAATGTTGCACCAGCATTTTTGAGACCAAATGATATCTTTACATAACAGTAAGTACCATATGGAGTGATGAAGGAAGTTTTCTCTTCATCTTCTTTACTCATATTGATCTGGTGGTACCCTGAGTAAGCATCTAAAAAACTTAACAACCCACACCCGGAAGTAGAGTCTACAAGTTGATCGATGCGAGGAAGGGGAAAGTCATCCTTCGGACAAGCTTTATTAAGATCTGTAAAGTCAATACACATTCGTCATTTCCCATTGGCCTTTCTAACCATTACAGGATTAGCGAGCCACTCTGGGTGGTCGACCTCACGAATGAACCCACTTTGAGAAGTTTGTCAATCTGATCGGATTGCTTCTTTCCGATCAAAGTAAACACCGTAACTTCGCTGACCGGTTTTGTTAGGTTAGGTCAGGGCTAGCCTATGCTCGATCACCTCCACGGGACTCGGGCATATTGGACGCCTGCCAGGCGAATACGTCCTGGTTAGCTCGGAGGAAGGAGACGAGCGACTCTTCCTATTTAAGGTCGAGTCCTGCCCAACCAGTATCTTGGCACCCTCTGGAGAAGTACTTCCGTCGAGTTGTACCTCTTTTATCTGGTCGGAAGGTTTCGGTGTCATCTTCGGCCTCGAATGTTTGACCTGCATGTTAAAGGTGTTAGTTCCCCTGGTCGGGAGTTCATCGACCAGTTCTAAGCACTTCCGATCGCATGCGTAGGCTATCTTCTGATCACCTCGGACCGTGATTACACCCTTTGGTCCCAGCATTTTCAAACTCTGATAACCGTAGTGCGTAGCTATCAGGAACTTTGCTAAAGCTGGACGACCAAGAATTGCATTGTATGCAGTCTCGAAGTTCACCACATCAAATGAATTTTTTTTTGTCTGGAAGTTGTCGGGCTTTCCAAACGTAACCAGTAGGGACAAGTGCCCTATTGGCTTAGCGGTAGACCCAGGAACTATGCCATGAAAGGCATATTTCACTGGTTTTACCTTGGATTTGGGAATCTGCATGTCTTCCAAAACACTTGCAAATAAAATATTCAAAGAACTACCCCCATCTATCAAAACTCGATTAACCTTGCAGTTATTAATAGTAGGCTCAACGACAATTGGAAACCTACCTGGTCGAGTCGAAGGAATGGGGCAATCTTCTTTGCTAAAGGAGATTATCGTCTCAGACCACCTTGAAGGTTTAACGGCGATCGAAGGTTCGGTAAGGTTGACTTCTCGCTCCATGGTTTTCAGGTGACGTCTGGACTCGTACGAAGAAGATCCACCGAAGATTACATCGATGGTGTGTTGAGGTTCTTGGTACTCCATTTCTTCGTCATCATCTTTGTCCTTCTTGGAGCTTGTTTCCCCGAGTTCTTGAATCGACGGGAGTGGACCTTTACCTGCATAATAATCTTCCAACTTCTTTTGCCAAGCGCGACAATTGTGCAAGTCGTGTCCTGCTTGCTGGTGAAGAAGACACCATTTTTTATTTTTCTTGTAATCATTGGTCGGAGCCTTAGCCTTGCCACAACCAGTATAATCTTTTCTTCCTTTGGTAAAATTTTCAGAACAAAGAAGAACCTCTTTATCGTTGGCTCGCCATGCTTTTTTCTTGAGAGTCTTCTTTTGTTTCTTTTTCGTCCTATCTAAGCCGGTTGGGAATTTTATCCTTTCGATCAACGGCCGCTCCACTCGACCGCTTCACTGGCCGTAGCGTACTTGTCAGCCATGTCGAAGAGCTCGATGGTTGTTCGTGGGGGATGTATAGCTAAATCCTCCGTAAACCTTCGATTTCTCAATCCCACTTTGAAGGCTTGGATAACGGAAGATTCTGCAACCTCCGGTATAGAGTTACGAACTTGGCTAAATCTTTTGATGTACTGCCGGAGAATCTCGTTTGTTTTTTGTCGTATTCTATGGAGATCGTCTTCCTTTCCAGGGCGATCATACGTACCCTGAAAATTTGCAATCAAAAGGTCGCAGAGTTGCTCCCAAGTATACACGGACCCGATCGGAAGGTTAAGCAACCACGATCGGGCTGATCCTTCTAATACCGTAGGAAGATAGTTTGCCATTACATTTTCATCACCACCAGCAGACTCGAGAAGCGGTGGTATATATCTGGAGAAATTCCAAGGGATTTTGGGTCCCATTGAATTTATCCATATTGGCGGCCGAAACCTATTTGGCCAACGATACTGGAGCCTGCCGAGAAAGTCCGACGACTGTGATAGTTTCATGGCGCCTTCTTTGAAAAGCGCGCGATTGTGTCGGTTGGAGACCGATTTCTAGGAACGGATTGTCGGTGCTCAATGTCCGATTCGGTCGTGGACGTTAGTAGAACGCCTCCGACCGCTTGCCTGGTTTAGGTGATGTCGAAGATCACCAGGTCTAAGCGATGGTTCCTCTCGACGAAGTGAAGGTGAGGATTCTCGAATAGTCTCCTCTCCTCGCGACTTGTTGGTCGGAATCGCCGAGGTGGTCGAGTGTCAATCGATCCTCAACACGACCATGCAGGCCCCC
This sequence comes from Ampelocalamus luodianensis, assembly GCA_036346255.1. Taxonomy (NCBI): domain Eukaryota; kingdom Viridiplantae; phylum Streptophyta; class Magnoliopsida; order Poales; family Poaceae; genus Ampelocalamus; species Ampelocalamus luodianensis. Next base: position 3,409,169 of record CM070626.1, read on the forward strand.
GCCGGAAGAATCGTGATGAAGTCATGGTCTGACTTTGCGGGTGCCTTCGTTCCCGATAAGCTTCTGTGCGCTGCATCGTCTGTTGGATAATCTCCGATACTTGACCTGCGAGTTGGGCAAAACCTGGAGTATCTGCCAGGGCAGGGTCAGAAGTATTTAATATATCCCTGACTCGCTGCAGGTTTTGTATTGTTACCGAAGGTCTCGAGGGATTTCTGCCAGAAGAAGGTGTTTGATGGCTTGCATCCTCCGACCTCCTAGTCGATCTTGCCTGGTCCCTTACATTGGTTAGGGGAGGATCAGGCGAATTAACTGGTGAACGTCCACCGGTTCTGTCACCTCCGGTATTTGGTGCTTGACCGCCCGTACCATCTCCATTATGACGTGGTGGCGAGGCAACGTATGGAGGACCGTACATGCCATTATGATCCGTATCTCCGATCGCGTTGATCTCGTGCTTCCAGCAGTGATCCTCCGATGAGCTTCCGTCGTAATCGATGGAGAGCCTTTCAGAGCTTCTGCGAGAAGCTTCCACGACGGAGAGCAATCGGTGATCAACACTTCCTGAGGTTTTCGGAAGGGCCCCAGCCTGATCCGGCGAATTGCCAATCGAATGCTGAGCTTTATCATCTCCACTTGGTTTACGACCAATGGAGGTTTCATTGACACCGTCACCAGGTGTCGGTTGGCTCCTGGAATTGCTAGAAGCCGTCGGTGAGTACCTATCAACCATGATTCCATCAAAGGTATATTGAACCTCGGGTTGCGGTGTTGAAGTTTCGTCACCTTTTTTGCCGGTCGAAAGGCCCGGGCTTGCTGAGGCTTTAGGGTGTACCGAACTGGTCAGAAGCACTTCCTCTGAAACCTCCACTGATCGTAGCGGTGTGTCTTCATCCATCCGGTCGACTTCGCCGATTTCTGCCATGGGCGAACCGGCGGAGGAGGATGATGAAGAGATTTCGTTTTCCTCCATGGCGCGCATGCATGCGTCCATGTCGAGGTTGGCGTAATCCGCCAAGTCGAACTAATTTTCTTCATCCCAACTTTCCGCCATAACCGCATCAGCGATCACACCCGGGGAATGGATAAAGATTTGATGAGCAGGGAAATTCTTCTGAGATTCCACGTCGCGATCCCCACGGTCGGCGCCAACTGTCGACGATCAAGACGTTGATCTTACGAAAAGAAAAGGAGAAAGTGACGTGGGAATTCTAAGGAAATAATGAGACTGCTCTTTTATTAATATGAACTGGGTTTTACAGGGTATGCTCTGAGAACACTGCTTGTTCCCTTACAATCTCAGACCTATCACACGAATCTATGGCTTGCGCTTTAGTCTGATGGCTCTGTCTTGTCTTCCTCTGCCCTGATCCGTCCAGGCTCCATCTTTAAATAGCCCTCGAAGAGGTGGCAGTTACTTTCGGAGAAGACGTCTGATGTGAAGCATTGCGTCTGGTCGGAGTCAAGTGACGGTTGATAAAGAATCAACCGTTCGGCGGTTATATGTCTATGAGACATATAACCGTATGGAGGTTGTTCGTCAGTGTGTCTAGATAAGAAACGTCGTATGGTATGGAATATGAACATGGAATCAGTTTCAAGTATCAGTTCATACCTTTTACGAGCAGTTCTCCTGGTTGGGAGCTTGGCTTAGACCTTCGTCCGACCAGGGTACCCATTATGTAACCTCTGGAATCTCTACGACCAGTGAGGTCGTGCACCTCAGGGGTTACGACCACGAAGACGTATGATCTTTTATATATTAAAAATAATATATAGAGGTTTTAATCCTCGTCAAACACCTCCTCCTCAAGATAGCCATGCAAGAATGCATTTTGGACATCTAACTGCCTCAAACTCCAGCCCTTCGAGACGGCAATGGACAGAATTAGCCGAATGGTGGCTGGTTTCACGACTGGACTGAAGGTGTCATCGTAGTCAAGACCATACCGCTGCCCATAGCCTTTTGCTACTAACCATGCCTTGCATCTATCCAGTGTACCATCTGCCTTCTTCTTCACCTTAAACACCCAGCGACAATCAATCACATTTGCTCCTTCGTGGTGCCACAAGTCGCCATGTTTCATTTTTCAACAGGGCGCCAAACTCATCATCCATAGCCTGGCGCCATTGCGGATGTGCAAGAGCTTCCTCAAGATTAGTTGGTTCATCTGGAATGCCTCCCCCTGTGCTACTCAGGAGAGCACGATGCAAACGTGTTGTATTGTATCACACTGTTCCATCGGTGAACTGTCAGGACTTCTGAGTATTATCACGGAGCCGTGTTGTCATGGGGTGCACTGGCCGTGCCACGAGCTTGAGCGGGCTGGCAGTCGGTGCAGACGCGTCCATCTCCTCAGCATGCACGTCTGGATGTGTGCAAGTCGTATCGGCTATGGCAGTGCTACATGGCGCCATGGTTATCACAGTTGGATCCTCCACGTTGTAGAAGTATCTTCATTATCTACACTACCAGGGTTAGTACACAGAGGCATCATATGGGTATGTTCAAGTTCACGTGAAGCATTCACATATGAAATGGGAACTAACGGTAGGAGCAATGATGAATGTGTGATGGGTGTAACACCCTGGCTATTCGGAAGCCAAGATGTCACCTAAAACATCTAACATACATCCATAATGCGTAAGAATTTGAACTAAGTATTTCAACTAAAGACGAGATTAAATTAAACAGACATGGTGAAGGTATCATTCCTTCACCTTCTAAGTTATTTAATACTCGATCATCAATAAAGAAGGTTCACACGCAGAATAAATCAACATCCATGTGGAGAAGGTATCCTTCCTTCACCAATTATAATTTAATTATTACAGTTCATCATTAACGAATGTAAGATAGAACTAAATTTAATCTTGAACATGAATAGGATGATGTGAACGAGTAGTGCGTGTCTACTCCCTCCCAAGTGAGCCAACATCGGGGTTACCTAAAATAAACAAACAACGCAAAAGTGAGTCCATGACTCAAGCAGTATCTGATGAAAGAAAAAGAACACATATACAAACAGACATCACCATTTAAGAATGCGAACCTTGCATCGAGTGAACACTTATGAAAACATGAAATGAATGAATGTAATCAAGGATGGATGCACACATGCATATACGCAGATAGTGAGTGACACACCGTCGGTGTTCACTTAAGCCCGCACCTTAACAAAAGTGCGGGGATCCAAGTCCTATATGAAGAACGTTTCATATAGGTGTCCAAAGTCGCCCATACTGGAATTGATGGGTCTTACGTGCCCATACCGGAATTGATGGGTCTTTCAATCCACTCCGTGGACGGACATGACAATGTCCAAATTTGCCCACATTGGAATGGTGGGACTTACAATCCACTCCCGTGGACATAACATGAATAAAAGGATGCATGATATGAACATGAACAGTGATAATACCATCTCTCAAGATATACTCCACATAATGAAAGAACATAACCAATTCCGCATCTCGGGTAACACAATATGTCACACTATAATCATGAAAACATTCACAATCACAAGACTCAAAAGCAACAAAGTACTTGCCTTCAGCGTTGCGACGCGTTAGCGTGCAACGATGGCGCTCCCAAACCCGTAGCCTCGTGGCCTAAACAATTAAATAACCGAAATAAGAACAACATAGAATCCAACCCGAATTAATAGTCTACAATACCCCCTTGAACTCCCAAGGAATCGCCATAAAACCTAATCGAAAAACAGGTGCAACCCAAAACGTGTCGGGACAGCAGCACGAAAATGACAGTAGTTAATGACGTGGGACTCGAAATGAGATGAGTCCAGATCCTACCTCATCTTAACGAACATATCTATAACATTCAAGTTGATGAGATTTCCCAATTCGGCCAATAAACTTCTCTAATAAAGAAAACAAAACAGCAGCACAGCCTCTCTCGAACAAACAGGACAGCAATACTAAAACAACCATAACTTTTAATCTACAACTCCGAATTGAGCGTTCTTTAACAATCTGAAAAGGTTATGAAATTACCTACAATAAACTAGTTGGCACGACATTCAAATTTTGCCTTTAACAAAAAGTGGCACACGGGTCAAAACTAAAGATAGAAAGCGACATACAATCTGGACAGACTGATCTACAATCTGGATAGTCACAAAGAAAAGTGCATAACTTGTGATCTATAAATACAAATGAGGTGTTCTTTATCAATCCTGAAAGCTAGTGATATCACCTTAAAAATTTGTTATGGGCAAGACCTCTGAATCACCCTATAACTAGGCCATATATCAACCTAAACAGAGACTGCTAATTCTCGTCAGGATTCTGGACAGCAGATATTAAATCTATCATAACTTTTGACTCGAAAGTCGGAATTAGGTGATCTTGGCGGCCACCAAAGCTAAGAACAAGACCTACATATCTCTAGGAGATGGGAAACTCAGATTCGGCATCTAACATCACGAAAAAGTCCACGCAACAATCTGGACAGAATCGAATTTCTACCCGCAGCAAATCGATATAATCAAAATTGAACCAAAACACATCTACCACTAATCAAACGATGAGGATCGGCACTGTTACCCTTGTAGCAACCAGGACGTAGGTGGGAGAACCTTGGAGAAGATGATCTTTCTCCTCCTTTCTCCTTCTCCCTTCTTCTCCTTCCACCATGGCCGGCGGCACCTGAGCTTCTTCCTCATCTTGGTAGAGCAAAGACGGAGGGGGCTGCTACAGATCAGCGTGCTACAGTCGTGCGTGTACTGTAGCATAGGGTAGGGTTTTGGGGAAGGAGACCCCTTCTTGACTCCACTACAAGGCCGCCCACTTGGCTAGGACACCTTGGGCTAAAAGTCGAAGGTCCAATCCTCTCTCAAATCCTGAATTTTCTTTCAATTTTCCTCTAAACTTTAATGCATTCAAATTTGAATAAATTTCTCTTCCGAATAATATGTTCTCTCTATTTGATATTCGAGGTATTACATTCTACCCTTAACATGAATTCGACTCTAATTCTAACCGTCAAATAAACGAAAGAATAATTGCCACCAAAAGAAACATCTATTAACATATGCCCGAGCAAACATGTCGGATAAAACTTGCGCATGCGAGACTCAGTGTCCGAAATGACCTATCTCTCGATCGACAAGACCACAAGACATTGACGTAAACTACATCGACCTAACACTCAATCCGACATTGCCAAGTACACTCATCGAAGAGATTCAAAGGTAAGATCCTACTCGATGGTCAATGACGTTAACGAATATTCAAACTCTAGTTCTCACGGTACTCACTCGGCACCAAACATGCTAAATGTAGTACACCACATATGGACCGAGACGGTCCTTGCGATACGCCAACTTCCGAATTCCGTAGCTAACGAAAACAACCCAAAGTACCTTGGCTAACCTTCCAATTGATCTTGAACCACACAACATGCACATAGAACACGAACTCTTGTTCCACCTCTCAATTGAACTCTTCACTAAAATAAGGATCACCTCCTTTAACGTAAACACACAATGAGCTCTCTTTAAGCAAACTCTTTTACCGACAAAACCCATCCGAAAAAGAAAGATTCACATCGCATCTATGCGTTACTATTTCAAGACTAAAGAGTCAAACACGAAATAAGAATTTCATCACGAAAAACCTTTCCACGTTCCAAGTGGCGGTTTGCGAATAAACGCCACGAAATCCAAAGGAGAAATCACTTGAATGCCCAAAAAAATCATTTATTCCGTCGAACTGGAAAGAATCACACATATCAACATAAATGTCGAGCTCAACTTACGAAAGACATCTCACAAAACACATAGCTCAAACAAGAATCAAGAAAATGTGTCTCTACTTTAGGAAGCATCAATTTCTCGGTTTCTCTTTCAGAATAAAACTTCTCTCAAACTTTGGAATTCCAATTCATCGCATAACACCCTAACTCATCTCTTTTAACTTGGCATTCTCAACGCTATGCTCAAGTCGAAATACATCATCCACACCTCTAAGATAGAGGCTCTATCGACTACACTGAAACTTTCTCTCAACAACTCCTCTACCGATGAATTAATTTGACAGATGACTTCCAATGCATCTCAAAATAGATATCACATGCAATCACATCACCTCAATGTTTTAAGAATAAACAACTCAAATTCCCAAAGACACACATTCATATACTTCCTCAAAAGGGTTCTATCAATGACCATCCCATTGTTGGAATCCACCCTTATTCTACTTTCTCTACACATAATCATTGGGAGACTCAAGGTCCTAGCAAAAGAATGTGAAGCCCAAAATTAAACTCCAAGACTCCTACCATGAACTTCTCATATAGAAGATAGGAAGCCTCAAATTAAATCCTAAAATTCTCACAATCCAAACATACTCGCGCATTGACATCAACACAAAAACATTTCTTCGATCCAATTATCTTTATCAAGATTCTAATTCTTAGAGAGTTACTTACTACGCCCAAGTCATTCATGACAATAATCCAACAATCTCGGCTATCTCTTTAATCTCTTTAACGATCGATCACTTTGCTAATATTACTCCCATTACAACACCATCATATTTCATCTACACAACCACGCAAGGTACTCAACCGCGACACTCTAATACATTGATCAAGATTTTCATACTTTGGATAATTCTATGTTCCATTGAAATGAACAAAAGAACTTGGACTACGCCTCGCTATAGATTCTACTAGTTGTAACCATGCAATCAGTTTAACCTCCAAAGGCAACCTTCTAATGAGATAAACTCCTCTTAAATAACTATATTACGAAATTATTTCATCCTCCAATGCTCATCGAATAATTTCCAACCCAAAGTTTCACAACTACAATCATTAAACACCTCAAAAGACTCCGGTGAAACGAATAGATTGATTCTTTCTCAAAAGGAAGAGCGAATGAAATCAATTTTCTTCAACTAGGAAAACATGTGCCACCCGCAGTGAACAAAGGATCAAGAAAAAAATAGTCACTTAGGCAAAGTACTCGGAAAACATAAGGGAAAATCAATAGTCGATGGCTCAAGCCCTATTGAAAGCAAATACCAAACCACAAATGAGAAGAAGGTAATGCCTTTGAAAATTTGATAAACTCTTATGGAACAAATGCATAAGGTTTAAGCACACCCAAATAAAGCGCAAGTGGCTAAACGCGACTTAAATCTCAAATACTTTTACTTCACTCCTTCCTTTAACCAGAAAGTTATTTTCGTGATTACTACATCACTTTGCGGCTTAAACAAGATAAGCTCTTAAGACCAAATCATAAGAACCACTTAAGAACCAATAAAATCTTTCAACCCGTCTCTTTGCTCGAAATGCACAAAGTTACCACATAACTCATGAGGTCCAAAGATAACAAACGCAAAACTCAAACACTTTCACTAAAACAAGATCATGCAAATGATTTTTCGTTGAACATTATCATCACAACCACAAATCGACAATCACACTAATCAACGAAATAATATGCTATTGGTGAGAATCATCAAATCTCTTAACACTCCATGAACTTTTGAAAAGAATCACAATGAACTACTTCATCATGTCTCTAAAATCTAAATAAGGTTACATATACTTGATCTAGGAAAACCTAGTGCAAAACCTTATAATTGAAACAAACTCTTTCAACAAGATGATAATAGAACATGACAATCTCACCAATGTACACCAATGTAAATCTCGATTAGCTTTCATCCATTTAACTCTTAGTGACACTCGATGCCAAGATAGTACACACTAAATGCTCTCTAGCCACACATGGCACAAACATGATCCTACCTCTGTTTGCAACCTCAACAACAGTTAAGAGGATATAATCAGCAATTAGAATAAAATGTCGTTAACTTCAATAATATAGGACACATAAGTCAAGGTTTCACAAGGCGATACATCATCGTTCATCTAGTCATTTAAACATGTTTCAATAATTTTTAGCATGGCAAGAATCAAGTAAAGCTATCATTTAAATAAGATCATCAAGATCCAAATAGAAGACAAATTCAAGATTAATATTTATCAAGACAACATTCGAACACATCCTTAACTTAACCATCACTAGCGGTTAGAATAATCGAAAGAGGACCTAGATTTCAACTTATCTAACAAATTTATCGATTATCCGATCGTAAAGATCAACCCGATACATCCACATTTTTTCCACAATTCTTAACAACAATAGCTTCTTGAACAAATATGAACAACCTCTTATCTAAAACTCATCCTGCACCAAATACAACGACATTTCACTTTAAGCAATTCACTTCCACGGATACTAGTTAAGAATAGACTGTTTGCACAAAGCTAATAACCCAAATCGATAACTCATACCATAATAATTAATTCATTTAATTAACACTCGTACTTAAGCATGTCAAGACATCACTTAAAGATTTTAACCTAATCTTTCGTAAAAGAGGCATTACATTCCAACACCGAACTAATCCAAAAGAAATACATAAAGTCAAAGCTTTCACATGTTAAAGAATTTGCAATGTAAAACTTTCAGCACCTGAATACTCAAATAATAAATGATTCACATTCTCCAATAAGAAGGGCGAACTCCCAAGAAAAGATAAGTTTTTTTTGCCGATATCCAACGATCCCAAGAACAACTTTAGACCAAAGATCGGAGAACAAGTAGTCGACTTATGGAACCAAGAAAGTCCAATGAGAACTCATCGGAAGAAATGTAAAACACTAACTCAAGAAAACTTCATCAAACGCAACTATTACCGTAATCGCCACATACTGTAACCAAGGAAGAGAATAATATTTTCTAAAGAATCTCACCTCAACACTCCACTATGGTATTCGGTAGATACTACTCTATTCTCGCTACCACAAATATCGGTGCAATCGACAAAGTCCGGGGCCACAACCACGGCCTCCACTTCTTAACCTCCATCATCGACACGCTTAAACAATATAATCAATTATGATTATACATGATCATATCATGACAATCATAGAATAGATTCATAGATATGGAATATCATAACATATCATAGATTAACAACAAGAAAGATAATACAAAAGCAATTCAACAATTGCTCAATGAATGAAACATAACAATAGAAATACGGAAACAATGGATTTCCCAACCCCACCTACTGTGCATAGTGTGTCAATTTAATATTCAATTACCACGGACCTAAAACCCGCTCTGATACCAACTGTAACACCCTGGCTATTCGGAAGCCAAGATGTCACCTAAAACATCTAACATACATCCATAATGCAGAAGAATTTGAACTAAGTATTTCAACTAAAGACAAGATTAAATTAAACAGACATGGTGAAGGTATCATTCCTTCACCTTCTAAGTTATTTAATCACGATCATCAATAAAGAAGGTTCACACGCAGAATAAATCAACATCCATGTGGAGAAGGTATCCTTCCTTCACCAATTATAATTTAATTATTACAGTTCATCATTAACGAATGTAAGATAGAACTAAATTTAATCTTGAACATGAATAGGATGATGTGAACGAGTAGTGCGTGTCTACTCCCTCCCAAGTGAGCCAACATCGTGGGTTACCTAAAATAAACAAACAACGCAAAAGTGAGTCCATGACTCAGCAAGTACTGATGAAAGAAAAAGAACACATATACAAACAGACATCACCATTTAAGAATGCGAACCTTGCATCGAGTGAACACTTATGAAAACATGAAATGAATGAATGTAATCAAGGATGGATGCACACATGCATATCTGCAGATAGTGAGTGACACACCGTCGGTGTTCACTTAAGCCCGCACCTTAACAAAGTGCGGGATCCAAGTCCTATATGAAGAACGTTTCATATAGGTGTCCAAAGTCGCCATACTGGAATTGATGGGTCTTACGTGCCCATACCTGGAATTGATGGGTCTTTCAATCCACTCCGTGGGACGGGACATGACAATGTCCAAATTTGCCCACATTGGAATGGTGGGACTTACAATCCACTCCCGTGGACATAACATGAATAAAAGGATGCATGATATGAACATGAGCAGTGATAATACCATCTCTCAAGATATACTCCACATAATGAAAGAACATAACCAATTCCGCATCTCGGGTAACACAATATGTCACACTATAATCATGAAAACATTCACAATCACAACACTCAAAAGCAACAAAGTACTTGCCTTCGCGTTGACGCTGCGTTAGCGTGCAACGATGGCGCTCCCAAACCCGTAGCCTCGTGGCCTAAACAATTAAATAACCGAAATAAGAACAACATAGAATCCAACCCGAATTAATAGTCTACAATACCCCCTTGAACTCCCAAGGAATCGCCATAAAACCTAATTGAAAAACAAGTGCAACCCAAAACGTGTCGGGACAGCAGCACGAAAATGACAGAGTTAATGACGTGGGACTCGAAATGAGATGAGTCCAGATCCTACCTCATCTTAACGAACATATCTATAACATTCAAGTTGATGAGATTTCCCAATTCGGCCAATAAACTTCTCTAATAAAGAAAACAAAACAGCAAGACAGCCTCATGCGAACAAACAGGACAGCAATACTAAAACAACCATAACTTTTAATCTACAACTCCGAATTGAGCGTTCTTTAACAATCTGAAAAGGTTATGAAATTACCTACAATAAACTAGTTGGCACGACATTCAAATTTTGCCTTTAACAAAAAGTGGCACACGGGTCAAAACTAAAGATAGAAACTGACATACAATCTGGACAGACTGATCTACAATCTGGATAGTCACAAAGAAAAGTGCATAACTTGTGATCTATAAATACAAATGAGGTGTTCTTTATCAATCCTGAAAGCTAGTGATATCACCTTAAAAATTTGTTATGGGCAAGACCTCTGAATCACCCTATAACTAGGCCATATATCAACCTAAACAGAGACTGCTAATTCTCGTCAGGATTCTGGACAGCAGATATTAAATCTATCATAACTTTTGACTCGAAAGTCGGAATTAGGTGATCTTGGCGGCCACCGAAAGCTAAGAACAAGACCTACATATCTCTAGGAGATGGGAAACTCAGATTCGGCATCTAACATCACGAAAAAGTCCACGCAACAATCTGGACAGAATCGAATTTCTACCCGCAGCAAATCGATATAATCAAAATTGAACCAAAACACATCTACCACTAATCAAACGATGAGGATCGCACTCGTTACCCTTGTAGCAACCAGGACGTAGGTGGGAGAACCTTGGAGAAGATGATCTTCCTCCTCCTTTCTCCTTCTCCTTCTTCTCCTTCCACCATGGGCGCGGCACTCTGAGCTTCTTCCTCATCTTGGTAGAGCAAAGACGGAGGGGGCTGCTACAGATGCAGCGTGCTACAGTCTGTGTGGTGCATCTGTAGCATAGGGTAGGGTTTTGGGAAGGAGACCCCTTCTTGACTCCACTACAAGGCCGCCCACTTGGCTAGGACACCTTGGGCTAAAAGCAGAAGGTCCAATCCTCTCTCAAATCTGAATTTTCTTTCAATTTTCCTCTAAACTTTAATGCATTCAAATTTGAATAAATTTCTCTTCCGAATAATATGTTCTCTCTATTTGATATTCGAGGTATTACAATGGGTGTTTGTATGGCTGGATTGGTGGTGTCTAAAGCAAAAGGGAACACTTTTTCATCAAACACGACATCTCTTGAGATATAGACTCTACCAGTGGAAGTGTCTAAACATCAATAGCCCTTATGACGACTACTATACCCGATGAACACACAATGGCGAGACCTGAATTCAAGCTTGCGAGCATTGTAAGCTCGCAGGTGCGGCCAGCATGCACATCCAAAGGTGTGCAGAAAAGTGTAGTCTGGTTTGATTCCAAAGAGCTTTTCTAGCGGAGTGTCGAAGTTAATGACTCGGCTAAGAAGACGATTGATAAGGAAACATGCAGATAGAAAAGCATCATCCCAAAATCGGAGTGGCACTTGGGAATGAGCTAAGAGTGCGAGACCAGTCTCGACAATATGTCGATGTCTTCGTTCGGCAACACCGTTCTGTTGGTGCGTGTGTGGGTAGGATACATGATGTGATATGCCAAGTTGGGTAAAGAATGGGTGGAGTTTTTTATATTCCCTCCCAACTGTCTGGACACACAAGATTTTCTTGTCGAGGATGCGCTCAACATGAGTATGAAATTGTATGAATGTTTTGAATACATCAGATTTGTTTTTCAATAAGTAAACCCAGGTAAATTTGTTGAAGTGATCAATAAAGCTGACATAATATTTGAATCCTTGTATGGAAGTTCGAGCCACCCCAAACATCCGAACACACAAGTTCAAGGGGAGCACTAGACACAATACTGGATAAGGAAAAATGTAATTGATGACTCTTTGCCTGCATACAGGCATCACACACACGATTGTCATGTTTAGAAGAGCACGATAATTTATTGGAATCTATAACTCGTTGAACGATAGCAAACGAAGGATGACCAGGTCTGGAGGGCCAATCTTCAGATGAAGGTCCGTGACACTAAGAGCTTGCTTTTCGACACGACTGAAACGAGGACTGGACGGAATCTGGTATAGCCCCCCTTGCAATGTCCCTTGAGCAGAACGTTACTCATGGCCGGGTCCTTAATGAAGAAGACATCAGGATGAAATTCAAAGTAAACCTGATTATCAGAGGCTAACTTATGGACAAAAAGAAGGCTCCGACTAGATTGAGGAACATGTAGTATATTGTTAAGTTGCAAGGGTATTTTATGTGTGGAAATCTGTGAATGTCCAACGTGAGCTATACCCATACCTGATCCATTGGCGGTGTGGACTTGATCATTGCCGTTGTACCGCTCCTTGATGCTCAGTTTGTCGAGTTCGGATGTGACATGATCCGTGGCCCCGGAGTCTGCATACCAATTGGTATCAATAGTGTAGGCCGCCGGCGTGCGTGGCTCCTCTTGATAGCCGTGATCGAAGCGGTGGTAGCAGCGTAGAGCCGAGTGGCCCATTTTGCCGCATCCCTGGCACATCGGACGCCCCTCGTTGGCACGGGAGGAGCGGCTATCATGGTAGCGTGGTGGTGCACGACCATCAGTGCCACGCCCGCCACCATTGTTGAAGCCTTGGTAGATCTTGGAGTTGTTCTTGAGGTTCTTCCAGTTCTTCTTGTCGCCTTGTCCGTTGCCTCCGCTTGTGTTGCCGCGGGAGGTGATGTTGACAGAGGAGGCGTTGACGGAGGAGGATCCATCCATCACGACAGATTCGTTTTGCAACCCCACACGAATCTCGTAGCTCAGAAGATGAGCATAGAAATCATCGAGTGTCATGGGATCGGTCCTGGTCGTGACCGACATGACGAGCGGATTCCAGTCCGCATCGAGTCCCGTCAGGATGTAGATGATGATCTCGGAATCCTTGAGAGGCTCGCCAATGGCGGCAAGCGTGTCGGCGAACTGCTTCATCTTGTGGAATTAGTGAGCCGCAGATTCGTCGCCTTTCTTCGTGTTCGTCAATTGGAGACGAATCTGCATCACTTTCGCATGCGACTGTGAAGAAAACATTCGCTCCAATGCACTCCACACATCTCGTGCGGTGGTCAGCAGATGCACTTGGGCAATAAGATCCTAGGTTAGGGACGTAAGAAGAGCACTTAGGATGAGCTAGTCCTGTTGCACCCATACCTGATAGGCCGGATTGGGTACTTGCGATGTCTCGGTGCCAACAATCTGGGCGATCAAGACGCTTGGCTTGGCGGTAGTTCCGTCGACATAGCCAAGCATGGCATGAGCCCTAAGGGCTGCCATGACCTGTGCCTTCCACAACATGTATTTGCCCGCGACTAGACGGACAGTCACCATGGAGGCAAAGGAGGGTGCGGCAAGATGACCTGCAGCACCACTTCCCAGGCTTGAGGTCAAAGACATCTCGTTAGAGATGCTAGATAGCTCTGATACCATAAAAGATTAGCTAGATGAGATTGTATGTTTGGATTACTTGGCACCGTACTCGGTAGCCTCTCTTCTCTTTATATATGGCATGTGCCGGATGGTGAATCACAACCATCTCGGTTACACATCTACAACAGATCAGATTACATCGAAGTAGTTAGGATACAACTCTATCTCTAATTACAACCAAAGTCTAGTTCAAACCGAATATATCTTTTAGAGTAAAGTACACTGTAGGTCCCTAAACTTGGACGGTGGGTTCACTTGGGTCCAACATCTTTGAAAGTATCCAATCAGGTACCTAATCTATTTAAGTGTGTCAAGTAGGTCCAAATCAGCCCGGGCTGGCATTGACCGAGTGACGTGGACCGTTGACCCGACCGGCGTGGCTCCAGCGTGGCTCCTCGTCACGCCGAGTGCACAAAACCGCGTCCACAGCCCAATCCCTAAATCCCCAATTTCTTGTGCTTCTCTCCTCTGGCGACGAAAGTGGCGGCGACGAAGGCGGCGACTCTCCTGCACTCTCCTCCAGCGTAGGCTACCGAAGACGAGCATGGCGCTGACGCTGCGGGGAGAAGGCGAACCACCTCCGGCGTATGGTACGTGCTTCATGCTTCAGTGCCCGGTTTGGTCTTGATTTTGGTTTTGATTTTGGTTTTGGTTTTGGTTTTGATTTGGTTGAAATTTTGGTTGCGATTTTGCTCGGCGAAGCGGCCGGCGTTGGCACATTGTTGTTTTTAGTAATCTAGGGTTTCAGATTGTGGCGATGTGTTGAGCAAGGATTCACAAAATCTTCTCAGCTTGTTTTCTTGGTCGCTAGTTTTCCTGAAATTGCTTCATTCCGTTAACAATGTAGGGCCTGATGATGACGTATTCACAGTAGAGGTTCACCATGGTGGGTTTTTTTGCGGACATGGTAGGAACCGGAGCTATGTGGGTGGTAAACGGAATTGGTTTGATCATTGTGAGACAGATATGTGGTCTTCTCTTTGGTTGGATGATTTTGTCCAACAACTGGGCTATGAGGAGAGTGAAACCTTGAAGCTTTACTGGTGTTTGCCTGGGAAACATGTCGGCGAAGGTTTGAGAATCATCAAGAAGGACGCTGACACTAACAGCATGGTTGCAGTAACAAACCGTCACAAGAACTTAATTATGTATGTTGATCATGATAACAATATAGGAAGCGTCAACTGGGATGATATCGTAGCACAACCAGTTGCCCATTTGTCTAAGGTGATGAGCCCCAGGAAGGTAGCTCTCAGTGATGGGATTGTTGATGAAAAGCTATCGAGCTTTTATGATGATATCTTCACCAAATGCAAGAAGAGTAAGGACAAAGAGGAGGCAGGACCATCAGAGCAACATGAAGGAGATAGTGGCAGTGAGATAGAAGATAGAGATGACGAGGAGGATTCTGATTTTGTAGACAGTGACTATGAGATAGAAGATGGAGATGATGACCTGTTTGCTGATAATGTCGATGACGAGGTTAATCCTCATGAACCCAAAGACAATCTGTCATCAGATGAGGAAGAGTTGTTGCGGTTGTCAGATTCTTCAGATGATGATGACACACCCAAGTTCAATTTCAAGGCATTTAGGCCAGATGTTGACATGTTGGACCCTGTCTTCAAAGTTGGATTGGTGTTCTCATCAGTTGAGGTCTTGAGAAAGCAATTTCGAGTATAGTTGCAAGCACGAGTTGATATCGGATGCCTAGAAATGATCGAGAAGAATCCAAGCCCACTGTGCGAAGGGTTGCCCATGGCAGATGTATGCATCGAAGGATAGCCGTGCCAATTGCTTTATGGTGAAGAGATATGTAGGTGAGCATACTTGTAGAAAGGAGTGGGTGTTGAAGACATTCACTGCAAAGTTCATAGCTGAGAAGTACATTGAAACCTTTAGGGCAGATGATAAGATGACCCTCAGGAATTTTGCAAGGATTGTTCAGAAAGAATGGAACATGAACCCTTCTAGGAGCAAATTAGGAAGGGCAAGGAGAATGGCACTGAGGGCCATACATGGGGATGAGGTTGGGCAATACAATCAGCTGTGGGATTATGCACAAGAGTTGAGGAGGTCTGACCCTGGAAGCACTTTTTTCCTAAGTGTTTACAACAGCTGCTTCAGCACCATGTACTTCTCAATTGATGCATGCATAGAGGTTTCCTTGAAGGTTGTAGACCACTGATCTGCTTGGATGGATGTCACATCAAGACAAAAATTGGTGGGATTATGCTTACTGTTGTGGGCATGGACCCAAATGGTTGTATTTATCCACTAGCAATGGCTGTGGTGGAAGTGGAGTCAAAGAGTACTTGGAAATGGTTTCTACAAACACTGAAGAATGATCTTGGAATTGAAAACACTTATACCTACACTATAATGACAGACAAGCAGAAGGTAATTCATTACATGCTTATTCAAATTCAGCTTCATCGATTCTCTCTTGTTATGCATACTAAACACTGTGTAATGTTGCAGGGATTGATTCCAGCTGTGATAAATCAATTCCCAGATTTAGAACACAGATTTTGTGTGAGACATCTCTACTCCAATTTTCAGGTTTGCCATAAGGGTGAAACACTGAAGAATATGTTGTGGGCAATTGCTAGGTCTAGTACTATTACTCAATGGACTGAGAACATGGAAAGGATGAAGGCTCTTAGTGTGGATGCTTATGAATATTTAGAGGAGTTGGCACCTAACACATGGGTTAGGGCATTCTTTGGTGATTTCTGCAAGTGTGACATTCTATTGAACAACAATTTTGAAGTATTCAACAAGTAATTTGGAATTCTATCTTGGATTTCAACAAGCTAGTATTAGGTAAGTATGTTGCTAACATAACAATTCACACATGTTTGCAGGTATATCTTGGATGCTAGAGAGCTGCCAATCTTAAGCATGATGGAGAGGATCAAGAGCCAACTCATGACCAGGATATACATCAAGCAAAAGGAAATGCAGAAATGGCAAGGAGACATGCCCCAAGATTATGAAGAAGCTGCAAAGGAATGCTGAGATGGCCAACATCTGCTATGTTTTGCTAGCTGGTATGGGCATTTTCCAGGTGCAGGCAAGGGACTCACAGTACATTGTGGACCTAAATGCTAAGCAGTGTGATTGCAGAAGATGGAATTTGATAGGCATTCCATGCAACCATGCTATCTCATGCTTTAGGCATGAGAGGCTTGCACTAGAGGATATGGTCCACAGTTGCTACTCAATTGAAAGGTATACTAGGGCATATGGTCATAACATCATGCCATGTAGAGACCACAAGAGCTGGCAAAAGATGAATGGTGTTGAAGTTAAACCACCTGTGTATGAGAAGAAAGTAGGTAGGCCAAGGAAATGTAGAAGGAAGCAGTCACATGAAGTGTAGGGAAAATCAGGAGCTAGAATGTCTAAGTATGGTGTGATCATGCACTGCAGGCACTGTGGGTCTTCTACCCACAATGTTAGGGGGTGTGACCTTAAGAAGACAGGGAAAAGGCCCAAGATGCAAGTAAAAAAGGAAGGACAAAGCAATGCCTGAAAAAGAGATTGAGGAAAATCCTGTGATCACCCAGGCTGTTCTGCCCCCACTACCACCAAATGAGCACATGTCCTCCCAACTGAGCTCCACTATGTTGTCTCAGCTACTCACTGAGGTAAACATGTTTTGTTTCATGCATTTTATGTCATGCTAATCTGTTTAGTTGTTTAGTGTTGAGCAAAATCATGACTGGTACAATTCCTAATCGAACCCTGATGACATGCTATTTGATTATGTCCAGTCCACTCCATCCTTGAGGCAAACACAAGAAGCTGGTCCAATTCCTGAATGTGCTTTCATCGCCGAGAATGTACCCACAACAAGGGGACCAATTGCACTTAGCACTGCAAGGACAGCAGGTCGAGCCAAGATGAGGAAGCACAAGAAAACTATTGAAGCTAAGGAGGCTACTGACAAGAAGTGAATGATGTCTTGGCAAGTTCTTTTGTGCAGACCAACTGGTGGTAAGAAGTTCTTTTGTGCAGACCAACTGGTGGTATGAAGTTCTATTTTGTGCAGACCAACTGGTGGTATGAAGTTATATTTTGTGTAGACAAAACAGTAGTATTTTGGGATTTTGTGAAGAAACAAAGTCATCAGATGAGATGCAGTTATGTCAACCTACAAAGTGTCCAGTTAGATGTTTTAAAGACTTCTTAAGATGGTTCTGTAATTCTATGAATGTTTTATGCAATATTATGGCTGAACTGCTTCAACAATTAAGTCTAGTTGTTGCTTGTCCAAAATGCTTGCCTGCTTGACCTGGATGCATTATTGTGTTTCTTTAGTACCCAGTTAGATGTTCAGTATAGTTGTTCTGAAATTCAACAAAAGAACAGATTTCACAACATTATTTCAGCACAAGAACAAATACAATTGCAAAAAGCATAGTGTGAATCCATCCATTGCATGCTCATCTTCAAAAGCAAAGTGGTGAGACCAAGTAACTAACAACAACACACACACAACAAAGCAAACCCTTCAAAGAAAAATACAACTTCCTTTCCTACTTCTATCACTGCCATCAACATGCGAACAAGCACAGATAACTTCTCCTCCATGCTTTCTCTAACTAGTAATTCTTCCACTTTTGTTTCGGTCTTCATCACTGCCACATTATATTCATCGGAATGGATCATGCACCGTTCACACAAATACTTGCCATATTGTTCCTCCCACAGCCAAAAGTTACAACCAGAACCATCTCGCTGACTCAAACAAAGTCATAAGAACAAGATCAGAACCAACTCTATATCCCAAATCTCAAATCAGTAGGTAAGAACTCACCTGATGATTCGGGCACTTGAAGAAATCGCGGTCGGGATTCTCTCTTGTTCTGGATGTCAACCGCACCACGGTCCTGCTCACACAGTTTGGGCACAAGATCAACGGGAGTGCAAGCTTTCCCCTGCACCGACTTCTCGTCGAGGAGCTCGACATCTCGGCCATGGAAGGAGAGTGCCGCCTTCGTCGCCGGAGGAGAGTGCGCTGGAGGAGAGTCGCCGCCTTCGTCGCCGTCGCTTTCGTCGCCAGAGGAGAGAAGCACAAGAAATTGGGGATTTAGGGATTGTGCTGTGGACGCGGTGGAACGTGGACTCGGTTTTGTGCACTCGGCGTGACGAGGAGCCACGCCGGTCGGGTCAACGGTCCACGTCACCGGTCAATGCCAGCCCGGGCTGATTTGGATCTACTTGACACACTTAAATAGATTAGGTATCTGATTGGACACTTTCAAAGATGTTGGACCCAAGTGAACCCACCGTCTAAGTTTAGAGACCTACAGTGTACTTTACTCTATCTTTTATCAAGCTCAATAATTCATGACATCATTTTTTACTCTCTTTTTTAACTCAATTTTTTTGTATGTCTCCATTGGATGGTAGATTAGGCCTCTATGGCTGTTAGGAATATCTAATCTCTCCTTCGTACACGTTTCTATGCCTTGCTGCGAATGTGAGGAATCTCTTGGTGCGACGACCTCTTATTCTAGCTGCTATTTCGGCATTGATAGGTGATTTTTTTATTCCACGTGTTGCACGGAACTTTTTTTATTAAATCTATTTTAAAAAATAATTTTAAGATAACATCTCTATAACTTTATTTCTAATTCTGATTTCTTTGACCACGCTACAACGCGTGGCGTGACAAAAGCACTTTGCCACGCCATAGACCTCGGCGTGACAAATGAGTGTTGTCACGCCACTCCTCTTGGTGTTATAGGACTTAGCCCGAAAACATATGCGTATTAGCTCGGAAGGCTATCGTGGCAGGTTTCACCACGCCGCAGTCGGTAGTGTGACAGCATGGCATGACTAAAGGGACTAAAATTGAAAATAAAGTTAGAAAGAATTCACCTTTTAAATATTTTTTAAAAAAGATTAAAAAAAAAAAGCTCTGTTGCACGAGCTTGCACTATAAAGGCCAGATAAAAAGGAGACCACGACGATGTTTGGTGGGCCTAGGCTTGAACAATCCTGTCTATAAGCCCACCTGGAAGAACAAGATCCCAACTGACTGCGAGTTTTGTATATGGGCTTTATTGTGAAATTGAATTTCGGAAACAACTGTGAGAGAGAGAGAGAGAGAGTGGGGAAACTCGAACTCGAAAGAATAAAAAAAATTATACTAGCTAGGTATAATTAAATTCGACCATGGACGCTCGCTGAATCAATTCACAGTAGTTATGTACAAATGCTGCATCATATGTTTTTTTTTTTTTTTCGCTGTAACGTTTTAAGATAACTACGATAGAAATTATGATTGAACTACTGCAACATTTAAGTTGAATTGACGCAGAAAAATTAAAGGCCAAATTTTTAGCATTAAAAAATAGCCAAGTTAAATATGCATTTACTTTGACGGTCCGATCGCATCCAACGGTCACGATCTTTCATCCACCCTCCAAGTACCACATCTCTAATCCAGAAAAACCCTAGCCGCCACTTCTCCAGACTATAAAAATCCTCCACCTTCCGCTTCCACCTCTTCTCTCCTAGCCCTCCCCTGCGCCGCCGCGACCACCTCCCGCCGGGAGCTCCCTACTCCCCACCCCTAAACTCCCCACTGCGACCATGGCGGTCGTGCAGGAGTCGCTCACCCATGTCGGCACGATGCGCGGCCACAACGACGTGGTGACCGCGATCGCGGCCCCTATAGACAACTCGCCCTTCATCGTCTCCTCCTCCCGCGACAAGTCGGTGCTGGTGTGGGACCTCAGCAACCCCATCTCGGCCCTGGCCGACCCCGCCGCCACCACCGAGTACGGCGTTCCCTTCCGCCGCCTCACCGGCCACTCCCACTTCGTCCAGGACGTCGTCCTCAGCTCCGACGGCCAGTTCGCGCTCTCCGGATCCTGGGACGGCGAGCTGCGCCTCTGGGACCTCTCCACCGGCGTCACCACCCGCCGCTTCGTTGGCCACGACAAGGACGTCCTCTCCGTCGCCTTCTCCATCGACAACCGCCAGATCGTCTCCGTGTCCCGCGACCGCACCATCAAGCTCTGGAACACCCTCGGGGAGTGCAAGTACACCATCGGCGGAGAACTCGGCGGCGGCGAGGGCCACAACGGGTGGGTTTCCTGCGTCAGATTCTCCCCCAACACCCTCCAGCCCACCATTGTCTCTGGCTCCTGGGACCGCAGCGTCAAGGTCTGGAACCTTACAAACTGCAAGCTGCGCTGCACGCTCACCGGCCACGGCGGCTATGTCAGTGCCGTCGCCGTGAGCCCCGACGGCTCGCTGTGCGCCTCCGGCGGGAAGGACGGCGTCACGATGCTGTGGGACTTGGCTGAAGGGAAGAGGCTCTACTCGCTGGAATCCGGCGCCATCATCCACTCGCTTTGCTTCTCGCCCAACCGCTACTGGCTCTGCGCGGCGACAGAGGAATCTGTCAAGATCTGGGACCTGGAATCCAAGCACATCGTGCAGGACCTCAAGCCAGAAGTCCAGGCCTCCAAGAACCAGGTATATCTCTACCCTTTGCCTGTCTTGTTAGCTTGCTTGTTAGATCTGTTGCGGTGTTTGATTAGGGTGCATTGTTGGATGTATTGTGGATTTGTACCGTGTTAGTGCTATTTGCTTCAATTGTAATATGTTAGGCTGTTGGCTATGTAGTAGTGTTATTTTAGTTAATATGTAAGTGAGGTGGGTAGGAACTTTAATTACACCATGTTGAATGCAGAATTGTTGTTAATGCGTCAAATTGATACAACCATTGTAAGAATCTAGTTTGCATATAATAATGTAAGGTGATTTTTGTTGAGGGCCTACTATGCACTATCGATGTCTGTAGGTTTTTGCAGTTTCACTGGTTTAAAAGAGGGTTTTGGTTCACACGGCTAATTCTGTTGACATGTATCTGGTTATTCAATCATTTCTTTAGTGTTAAACCTCATTATATCTGTAAGGTGTAATTCTTTGCTTCTTTGCTCAGTGATGTTAATATTGAAATTTATGCTTGGTTGGTCTACAGTGAATTGTCTACGGACATCCTTATGTATAGATATAACTTGATGCATTTTATCTTGTCAACCAAACTTCATTAGATGCTTGGTGAAGCTCATCTGTAGTGATTTTAAAACTAATTGGTTATTTCTGTACCTATATGGGTGTTACCCTTGTTCTGATATTAGCATGTGTCGCGAATAACTGCATTTGTTCAATACGATCCGTAAAGACCATAGCTGAATTTCTAATGCATCTTCATTTTCGGCAAAATTTATTGGATTGTCTATAGATGTGTGAAATTTGTGCAAATGTTATGTTTATGTTTCCTACCGCTGAATGTTGTTAATGTTTATCCTGTTTAATGTTGTTGTGTAACGTTTATCCTGTTTTACCGCTACCACGAGGATGCCTTAGTTCATCATGTTAGAGATCCTTGGGACTCTATTAAGAGCACTTGCGTAATTGTTTGTTATAATGTTACTTGCCCCCTACAACCGATATAAACTCTTGTTAGTTAGTGAGGATTGTTAGCAGGATTCAACTAATTGTACACTTGTACTCCTAGTTGACATAATATTGTTATATCATAAGTCCTTTATAGCTTTTCCTTTTTTTCAAATGGGTATTGACAACTCCTGTTACATTTGTATAGATGCTTTACTGCACTAGCTTGAGCTGGAGCGCGGATGGAAGCACGCTCTACACTGGATACACTGATGGAACTATCAGGGTCTATAAGATCTCAGGGTTCGGCTACGGAGTCTAGACGATGAATCTATCAAAAGGCTTAGGATTCTTTACCGTGAAAACATTGTAATGTCCGTCGAGTTTTTGACTGTTCTGAGGCATATTGTCTGCCTGGTACTTTCTGCTTGATTTACCACAATTTATGCTGAGCTTTGTTAATGAGCGTATCAGTACTATGGAAGAGGATCTGTTTGCACCATGGTTTTGTTTTGACTACTGCTTTAATATATTATTAGTGTAGTCATGCGCTGTCTTAGTGCCAGATTTCTGAATTGTTAAATGTTGTTTCCATTTGCATCGCACCTGCCAGTGAAGCCCTGTTACTAACTTGTTGGTGCTCCTTGGCTCCTCGACCGATATGTTGCCGTAGCACCGCATATATAGCTTTAGATCGGATTAGCTAGCCAAGAGATGATCCCCTTGCCCCAACTATTAAGTACACTTGCTTCGGTTGGGTTAGCTAGCCATGAGGAAGACGTATCCCGATCCCCTGCATTTGTCGAAGCAAAGGTAGAGGGAAACAATGTCCCTGGCTTAAGCTAATCCTCAACCGTTGAAGAAATAACATCCAGATCTAATGCTACAGTGTAAAACAGTGGCTCGCTGTAGCAGGCTTCGGCAATTTGCCGATCTCACACATGCTTAGCTACAGTAGTTTTCGGCACGGCTTCAGGACTTTGCCGTTGTTGTCTCACACAATTGACTGTTTTGCGCTGTTCCCCTCTGACTAAGCTGGCCAAACAGCGGCCTGGCCCGGTAGTTCGTGGGCCCATGTCACCTACATGATTCTTTGGATGTAGTGAATCATCCGCTAAAGCCAAACACATTCTTGTAAGGCCTTGTACAATGCTATGATCTCCAAGTGGTTCGTCGAAGTCGATACAAGATATTTCTTAGACGATTTTCATGGAATTGCAGTTCCACCACATAGGAGTTCATAGACTGTTTGCGATCTGGCTGTATGCGGGTCCTACAAGTACCCGTCATCTGCATTGCCATTCATATTTAAGTCTTGGTTCTTTCTGTAGAACAGACTAAATTCTTTGCTTCTTTGGAGGTATCAGAAGATGTCCTTTATTCCCTGCCAATGCCTTTGGTAGGTTCTGCACTATACCTTGCTAGTAGGATCACGACAAATACAATGTTAGTTCTGATACAGTTTGCTAAATACATTAGTGCTTCTATTGCACTTGGTGTGGGAATTCGGTCCAGGACTTCCTCCCCCTCTTTTTAGGTGCATGCAGGTCTTTGTCTTCTTTGCAAAGATCTCCGACCATTGGCACTTTCAAAGGTATGTCCTTCCAAAGTCAAATCTTTCGACACCTTACGAGTGTAGGTTGACTGATGTACTAATATTCCTTCGAGGATATGCTCAAGCTCCAAGCCTAGGCAATATTTGGTTTTACTCAAATCTTTCATTTGAACTCGACTCGGTAAGAGCTTGCTTTCCTAATATCCTTGAGGTTAGATGATATTGAGATCATCTTCATACACCGAGATTATACAAAACCCATGCAGGATGCGTCGTATAAATACACAGAGATTATTCTCATTGTTCGTGTAGCCTTTCTTGCATAGAAAGTCGCTGGCGATTATACCACATTTACTTTGATTGCTTAAGTTCGTACAATGACTTTACGAGTTTCACCTTGTACATGTTTCTATTTGCTCTGTTGGGACGGTGATACATTCGGTATCTTCATATAAATGTCCGAATCAATATTTCATAAAGGTATCGATACCCCATCCATCAATTTCACTTCTAACTTCAAGTTCACTACCATTGAGATAAATATTTAAAGGAGTTTTGCCCATGACCGGGAATAGGTTTCTTCATTATCATCTTACGGATGTCGGTGAAACCTTGTACAACGAGCCTTACTTCTTTTCATTTCTCTTTGAACAAATACCACTTATACCCTACGGGGTGCACAAGGGAGGCGATGCGACTACGAGCCCAAGCGTCTTTCTTTTATTGGAAAGAGTAATTCGTTTCTATTGCTTTCTCCCAATCTTCTCAATCTGATCTTTTCTTTCATTTATCGAGCGATGCGAGCTCTGGATCAAGATTGATGATTGTGGCAAGTTTCTTTGCAAAGTAAATGTCGACATTGGTGTTGTCATATTCAAATATTCTCCTAAGGTCATAAAGCTTATAGCTATTTCTTCAAGGCGATTCTTTTAATGCTTCTACTTGTTCACCGTTGCTTCCAATTGCGGGGCAAGTCCCTTTAGTTTTTCGGCTCCGATGTGTGCACACATCCATGCGATGTCTCCTTCATGGGGATGTTCAGTGCAGTATGCCTTTTACGAAGGTTCCATACCGATGCAGTCTCAGCGGCTACCCTTACGGTTCGGGCACCGGTGATCGGTTGTGTCAAGTCCTTCTTATCCTTTTTCACCGGGCGTCCCGGTTGCCAGTTCGAGGACCGGAGTTCTCGTCCTTTTATTACGAGGCCTGCGGGCGGGATTAGGATACCTTCAATGGTATTTCAACCCTCTCCGGTGCATTGCTTGCGAGCAAATGCTACTTATTCACGCTCTTCAAATCACTAAAGTAGTCGCGGTTGATTCGCTAATACTTGCAAATCAATTATCTTACGGACTTCAATTATCTTCTAGACTTCAATTCAATTATCTTCTGGACTTCTCTATTTGCTTCACTAGTGCGCGGGTCATATGCATATATTTCAATTATCTTCTGGATTTCAATTGTCTTCTAGACTTCAATTATTTCCCGACATTATTATCAAGGGTTGATTTCCTCCCCTAATGACGGAAACTAATCTCATCGATATACTATCAACGAATCGGGCATTATGTAAATCTCGGTCATAGGGTCCAAACACTTGATTATGGATCTTGTCTCATAACCAATGTATATCCGGACTTTCGGAGAAGACCCATTGCAGTTCGCTGCGGTGATGGTATAGGTACATAAACCTTACGACCAAACCTGCGAAGATGAGTAGTTTTCGGTGCTGACCCTTGCGCTAGTTGCATAGGTGGATGGATGTTATAAGCCGACGGTCTAAAATTGATGAGAGCTGCTGCGGCGGGATATGCGTCCCCAACATGTAGTTGGCAAATTATAATTCTTCAAAGTTATGCTAATCCATTCCTGGTACAGACATGCGGTACAAAATGCTCAATTTTAATTCCCATTTTCATCAAATGCTTTCGGAGTGAGTTCTCCGGCGTTGTCCATTCAGGTGGACTTCTCATGATGATCAGAGAAAATATTTCTAATTTAATTATCTGCGAGATTGGCTTTGCAAAGCATGGTTTCTCGTAGACAATAAACATACATGCGACCATTCCCGTGAAGCATTGATGAGCACTATAAAATACCTAAAATAACCACGCGGGGGCTATATATGACCGCAAATGTCTCCTGGATTCGGTCCAGGAATGCGAGGACTTTATCCTTCGCTTTGAGCAAAAGGTCTAGTAATTAATTTCCGTGGTACATCACAGGGCACACAAATTCTTCAGTTCGGAAATTCTTTATTTTCATATTATGTCCCGTGAATTATTAATTATATCTCTCATTATCCTAAGACCTAGGCGGTATAATCTATCATGCGAGAGATAGATAAGTTCGAGCTTCATCACGGTTTTCAAAGCGGTATAGGTGCAGGTGCCTTAATATTAGTGTAGTATAGCCCGATTTCATATGAAGGAAGATATTCTAATGCTATTTTCACTTTCTTCATGCTTTGTAGTGAGCGATATTACATACCATACTCTTCTTGATCTCTACATGAAAAGCTGTAGCGTAAATATCCTTGAGAGTTCTAGTCGATTCTGGGTACAACAAGTCTTCTTCAATGACCAAAGTTGTGCCCTATTGGGAGTATAATTATGGCCCTTCTTGAGCCTATTATACAAGTATCGCTGCCTGCGATTGTCGTAAGACTACCAGCATTCTTGCTGATTGACTGGAAAATTTCCATTTCTCTCAGGATGGTATTCGTTGTGCTGCTACATGCTAAGCACACTTCCTCCATAGGGCGCCACACGCGTTCTAATATAATGTACTTTATTAATATGTAGCAGAAAGCAAGCAACACATAAATAAAATACTTCAGATATCAGAACATAACTTGCTATTATAAAGACGGGAAAATAAGTCTTGCAGGACTCATAATAAGAATTTAATGTTTTGCTATCCTAGAGCTTGCAACCATTATTCAATAATTCAAAATTCTGCTTCAATTACAAACTGCATGTTACTATAAAAGATCCGAGTGCAATGCGTGTACTAGATCTAATAGGCGAAGTATTCGGGAACTTCTGCCTCAATCGGCTCCATGCACGATCTTCTCCTCTTGGGCAGCTATGGTTGCGGCCGCTGCGATGTCCAAAGGAGGGATGATGGGGGCTGCTACTGGGCTATCCACATTCATAAGTACAGCTAACGGATGTGAATCCTCTGTGCCTACAATGGCGAGGCGTGCCTCATGCTATCATTGCCCTTTTTCTTAGGCGGAAAACATCAATAATATGCGACGCACAACCCTACCCTTCTTGCTCCTCTCATTCGTGAGAGGCTTCATTACCTTATAGTCGCTAGCACGGCTTCATGACCAACATTGCTACTAGGTGGTTGCGAGATGAAGTTCTTTCCTAGAACATCACCTTGAACTTCCGCAACTTGCATGATGTCAATTAATTCGGCATACTTCATGTAGCCATCTTGACGATAGTTGCGTGCGGATTGTACCGCATTTGGGTGAAAGGTAGCGAGGGTCTTCCCAATCGTCTGCTCATCCGTGATCATATTACCACAGAATTGGAGACTGATATAAATTCTACACAAATTTTGGCCATACTAGGTCAGTT
The DNA here is from genome assembly GCA_036346255.1 of Ampelocalamus luodianensis. Taxonomy (NCBI): domain Eukaryota; kingdom Viridiplantae; phylum Streptophyta; class Magnoliopsida; order Poales; family Poaceae; genus Ampelocalamus; species Ampelocalamus luodianensis. The sequence continues at coordinate 3,436,644 of CM070626.1, forward strand.
CTTTGAACTTCTGATTCGTGATGCCAGTCATCTTCATATTCATGCAAAAAGTTCAAAGGATTCTACTGTAATCTGCATAAAATAGTTGCAAAATTCTCACAATGCTCTTCGAACTCCAAGTTCGTGTTCCCGTATTTTTCTATGCATTTTTCATGATTTACTGCTATTTTCAGTGATTAAAAGCAATATAAACAATCACAGATAATCAAAACAGTAAATACAATAAATAAATTGCATAGAAACTCAATAACAAAGATAAATATGCTTCAAAGTTCAAAATTATGCAAAAATAGATTCAAAAATTGAATTCCCGAAGCCCTTTTCTGCTGGAAAAGGTATTTTCGGCGAAAACTGCAAGTTTCAGGGGTTAACACGCGAAATCTCAGTTCTGAGAGAATTTGCGCGCAATTTTCATATTTTCGGAGGCCTTTTCTGCAAGAATTTCTTACCGCATAATTGTCCCCGTGATTTTCAAAATCAGGGGTTTTTCGTAAATTTCCCGTCACCCTCCTTTCCTTTTTTTCTCTTTTTCGACAGGATATTCCTTCCTCTTTGGGCTTAGGCCCGCTTAGTATTATCCAGTGCCCGTTTGGCGGTTAAAGAGACGATTAGATTAGGGTTTCCTTGGCCCCATTTCTAGAGGCGGCGGCTTCTCACGAGTGCGGCGCGATTTCGCGCGTGGCGGCGCGCTTCCACGCGGTGCGCGGCCGAGTAGGCCGTCTGGCGTCGCTCGTTTACAACGCGCGGCGGCGCAATGCTTGAGGTGTGGTGCGCCGCTTTAGCGCGAGGTGGCGGAGGCGAGTGGTGGCGTCGGCAGAACGCGCGTCCGTGGCGGCGCGGCGGGAGCGGCGGCGCCCGCACTTCCGTTCCTTTTTCACGGCCGGGTGGTGCTACGGCGGCGTCTCTGAGCGGTGGCGGCGGAGGCGTCGCGGCGGCCGGTGTCGCCGGCGGCGGGGCGGGGCGCGTGGCGCGGCATGACTCGCTTCTCTTTATTCCTTCAGTCGCGAACTAAATGGATTGTGTCGTTTGGGATGGGCGCCCGCTAATAGTCAGCAGTCGAGCCCATGGTTTTCAACGAGCATGACTCTACGCCCGACGTGCGGCTGGCTTCGGACCGTGTTGGTCCGAGCCTATTTAGCTTGACAGGCTAATTCCGGTCCACTTAGCTCATTAGACTTGAAAATTCAAAAACCGTTAGGCTTGAAAATTCAAAAAAAAAATCAGAAAAAAATATAGAATTCAAAAATACATATGAAAATGATAAAAAACGAAACAAACATATTAAAAATGTAATAAAGAATTTTATTAATATTTAAGTGTTTGCCTCGTTAAAACATTTTCCATTTATCCCATAAGACATGAAAAATTGGAAAATGTAAAACATCCTAGAAAATATATATAAATTTTAAAAAACCAAAATAAATTTATATATACTTATAAAACGAACTATATAAAATTAAGAAAACTACAAAAACAAAACAATATAAGTATTGGAAATGAAAAATAAAATTATATATAATTAATTAATTAATTAATTAATAGGCCTAGTTTGGCTGTGCCCAGCACTATTCGTGCCGGGGTGATGAACCAGACATAGCCAAAACTGTCGTGTCGTGACGAACCAACTCATGAACAGTGCAGGTCATACCGTACCTCGGGCCGGCCCAGCCGACACGATCCGTTTAGCTAGCTCTACCTCTGACTTAATGCAAGGAGACAAGCGGGCCATCGTGCCTCCCAAGTCACACACAACCTGGTAACCTGCGTCCCTCAACAAATCATCACAGTGCGGGCCAAACGGGCCGCCTGGCCTGGTACGACACGGGCCCGGCTAGGCACGACCCGCTTAGGCATGACCCAATTACTATTCGTGCCATGCCGGGCTGGCCCACGTGCCGGGGTGCCCACCCATGCACGCCCGTCAGCCGTTTTGATCGTGTCGGGTCAGCACGACCCGTTTAGCCCATTGAGCCAATGTGGCCCGTTTAGCTCATTGCCGGCTGCCCGCCACGCCACTTCCACTGCCCTTGCGCCCCTCGCCACCGCCTACGCTCGCGCGCCGCCGCCCATGCCCGACCTGCGACCTACCCCGCCTGCCCGGTGGCCTTCTTTTTCCCAAACCCCCTCTCACGCCGCGTGCGCGCGCGATGCGGCAGATGCGCGACGGCCCGGCCTCGCCGACCCGCCTCCTCGCCTCCCCAGGGGCCCACGTCGTCGACCCCGTTGCCTCCTCGCCTCCCCGCAGCGTCGCCTCGACGACACCGCCGTTGCCTTCTCCGTTTGCTCCGGTGCAACACTGTGCATCGCACCGCCGCCTGGCCCGCCTCCTCCTCTCTCCGCTCCGGCGCAGCAAAGTGCGCCGCGATGCCCTCCTCCCTCCGCTCTGGCCTCCAGGCGCAACACCGTGCGCCGTCGGCTCCGCTCCGGCCCTCCGCCTCGGCCTCCCCACTGCAGCCGTGCCATGCTCGTGCCCGCGCCGCACGACCAAGATTGTTCGTCGCGTGCGGATCGACCTACCCGTGCGAGGTGGCGCCTGCACACGGCTAGGGTATCATCTGCGGCGGCCACGACCCATAAACAGTGCGGGCCGTGCCGTGCTTAGGCCGAGTCTACAGTATCGTACTTCGTGCCGGCCCGGTTAGCCCGGCCCATTTGATCTGCTCTAATTCATCATGGTCATCTCGAGCCCAACTTCCCCATGTTGATTCCATTTTGATCCATGATTGGAATTTTCTCGGTGCTTACTCACCCTCGTGTACTACACGATATATATAACCCTTCACGCAACTGCGCCGTCAACCAATCAGAGCTCCCATGACCAAGTCGTCAGTACCCACAGCCGGCTCAATCGTTCAGCTCCCAAAGTCGTCAAACGCTAGCAGCAGCGGCACTCTAATTCGTCCTCTAAACTCGTCCTTTAAACATAAAACACGCACCAGTAAGTACATCACCAGGTTCACCAAATCCTACCCTGCTTGGTTGCTATCGCCATGTCGTCGTCGTCCTCCGTGTACAAGCAGCTCGGCCTGGGAGCCGCCTCCCCCCTCTCTGCCTCCCACCTCCTCCTCCTCGTCCTCGGCGCCGGCTTCCTCGCGCTCACCGTCTTCGTCGTCCACCCCAACGAGTTCCGCATCCAGTCCTTCTTCTCCGGCGGCTGCGGCCGCCCCGGCACGGAGGACGCCACCACCGCTGCACCGCCTGTCAAGATCGGCGGCGACCCCCATGCTGTCACCGCCACGGCGGGTTCGGATGGCGTGCGCGTCCTCATCGGCATCCAGACGCTGCCGGGCAAGTACGAGCGGCGGCACCTGCTGCGGGCGGTGTACTCGCTCCAGGTCAGGGAGCAACCTTTCCTCGCCAGCAGCGTCGACGTGCGGTTCGTCTTCTGCAACGTGACGTCCCCGGACGACGCGGTCCTCGTGGCGCTGGAGATCCTGCGCTACGGCGACATCATCGTGCTCGACTGCGCCGAGAACATGGACAACGGCAAGACGTACACCTTCTTCTCCACCGTGGCGCGCGCGTTCGACGGCACGGGCGACGGCCGGTACGACTACGCGATGAAGGCGGACGACGACACGTACCTCCGTCTGCCGGCGCTGGTGGGGTCGCTCCGCGGCAAGGCGCGGGAGGACGCGTACTACGGGCTGGTGATGCCGTGCGACCGCGACAACTTCTACCCGTTCCCGCCCTTCATGTCCGGGATGGGGTACGCGCTGTCGTGGGACCTGGTGCGGTGGGTGTCGACGTCGGAGGTGAGCCGGCGCGACCGCGACGGGCCAGAGGACATGTGGACGGGGCGGTGGCTGAACCTGGCCGGCAAGGCCAAGAACCGCTACGACAACGCGCCGAGGATGTACAACTACAGGGGGGACTCGCCGGCCAACTGCTTCCGCCACGACTTCATCCCGGACACCATCGCCGTGCACATGCTCAAGGACGCCGCACGGTGGGCGGAGACGCTCAGGTACTTCAACGTCACGGCCGCGCTCCCGCCATCCGACCTCTACCACCTGCCTCTGCCATGATTCCTTGAAATGTTCTCCGTGGTCGCTCTCGTGGGTTGGTGCGAGTGGCTAGACAAAACAAGGACAAATTGACTTGTTTATGATCTTGTATAAGATGTTGTCCATACGTGCCTTTTGAGCCATCGATGGAGATCAATGCTTGATATCACCCCACCCTTATATCCTTAACGTGCGTTAAAATTGAAAGATGTATAACAGTTCTCATTTTTGAGGATGTGAAGTGGAATTCGTTCGTTTGTTCGCTCGTCCTATTTCTTATGGTCAATCAAACGACCGCTATTGCCCGGATGCGCCAATCGAAACCAACAAAAAAGAATAGTGGTGAATCTGGTCATGTCTTCAAGTCGGCATGTCGCACAGTGTGGCAGCAAAAGCAGCGCTGAGGCCCTGACGGCGAATCACTGTGGGCTGTTACGAAGAGCCCATTATTTCGAACGAATCAGATTCGGCCTACATCAGGTTACAAAAGGGCAGGCTACAGCCATCAAGGCCTATCTACATCCAGCCACTTCTAGCCAATCAAGGTTAAGTATCGCCAAACGTTTTTGGCTTATACTAGGTTGTCTGTGTGTTGTAACATAGTCCTAAAAGAGGGTGAGATGTACCAGTAAATAGGATCATAAACTGTACAACAAATATCAATTTCCCCCAAGCGCATCGATGTCGACAGTGGTGACCGACCGGAGATGTGAGGTCGGGGCTCGAGCCACTGGCGATGCGGGTCGGCGCGACGAGCCTCCGTCTCCATAACCCTCCCCCCCGCGCGCTCTCCTCCAAACCGCCGCCTCTCTCTCTCTCTCCCCCACTTTTTTCTCATATGAGGGGGTGGGACGATCATCTTCTGCGTGGGGATAAATCATTTCTTTTATTAGTTAAGATACTCGTCAAACTCAAGTGTCTCATTCAAAATTTTAAGCATAATTAATCATTTTCAAGCTAGATTTAAGGTGACATATTATTGGCGTTTCAAATTAATAGTAGTGCCTGCTTTGGTGCTTGATTTGTGACCACAAGTGGTACGTGGTTGCGCTCCCAGTTTGCCTTTGCACGCCTACCCTACTTGAGGCTTAATTTGGAACATAGGGATATACTATGAAATTCCTATATTTTTTTTTGTATTCCAGACACACTCTAAGCCACGCATGGTTTTGATATATATTGCAGCCAACTGTCCATACACTGCGATCACTTCCTGACGATACAAATACACCACGCAAGCACATTCTTACAGGTATAACCGAGAAAGCCACAGCCACGTACTCGTCGGTGAGCAGATTAGAACGAGCAGGAGAAGAGATCGATCGATCGACGATCGATCAGCAGGGACGCCATTGTCGCGATAAATGCAAACAACTGGAAAGCCTTGGGATCCGGGGGGAGACCAATCAGTCGATCATGCAATAAACCACACAAGATGAGATGATGCGTATGCTGTCAATATTCGTGTCGTTGCTAGGGGTGGGAAAAAAAAAGGACTCCGCTCCTATAAACGAGTTATGTCGAGCTGTCGTTTATGTCCGTTCTCTTAATGAGTCGAGTTCGAGCTACCTCACAAACAACTTGTTAAGCTCGTTTATATTATAATTCAACCCAACAAACCTAATAACTCAACTAGAACAGGCCTAATCTAAACCTACCAGCTCAGCCTAACAAGTTGTAACCCTTTCCTATCCACGTAGCGTCCGACCTCCGCCCGACGCCCTCTCCTTCCACGTCCGTCCCGGCGCCCTCCCGTGGTCCCAAATCAAACGAGCTAGCTCGCGAGTTCATAACGAGTCGAACTGAACAGACATTTTTGCTCGTTTGCTTAACAAGCCAAGCTGGCTCGTTATCCACCCCTAGTTGTGGCCATGCTAGCCAAAAAACCCCGTCCATCGTGTCGAGCTCTCTGTGATTTAGGCCTTGTTCGGGTGAGACATAATCTCGATCTATTCCACGGATGCGCTGTGATTTTAGTTCATATTCTCGGTCCATCCACGTGAATTTCGACCGGGTGTGCCCATAGCCCCAGTGGCGTAGCCGGGTCTCAAAACCTGTAGGGTTAACTATTATAAAATCTTTATATTTTATAGACTTATATATAAATATTAGTACTAACTAGTTTTTTTCTTCAAAAACCTATTGAGGCCAATTGACGCTACAGGAATAGACTGTCTACTCCGCTGCATAACCCACAACATGTTTACTGTTGCTATTAGCGGCTTTCAGACTTTTCAGTTCAGTGCACCAGCAAGACATCCAGGTGTGCCCTTTTCATCCATGTCGTAGTTCACTCGTGCTGGACCGGGCGCTAGTTCTGAGTATGCCCACCTTGCCTCGATTTTCTGCATTTCCGAAAGGATTGATGTTAGAAAAGAAGATGTAAGAATTGTAAGCATTACTCAGATGAAGTTTGACTTATAGGTGTACGGCTCGCGGCAGGGGCCTTCCGGCTAGGGGTGCGATCTGATGCGCACCAATCTGTCGCATTATGCGCTGCACCGCGTAAGGCTCCACCATATGTGCGAACACAAGGTGGCAGTCTGTCGTCCACAGCGGAATGTCCCGGATGCATTACACGGACAGTCCATGCGGTGCTACCGTGCGCACGAACTGTGGATACCATGGATTTCATATGATATCATTCTCGTGCAACGACTTGAACTCGTTCTGGTACAACGAGTAGCACATCGCCCATCTTTCACTGGCCCAGTGCAGACGGCCAACAGTCCACCGTAAGTCCATGGTGAGCCCATCTATCTGGTCATGCGGAACGGGGTACGGGTGCACCGCTATCTCGATTGTCGGCCGCCAATAGGGAAGTGCTCCCAACTCCACACTGTAAATTAATTATTTTGTAACTAATAAACACTGTAAATTAAGAATTACAACCAAACTACCTGCGAACGACGGCGGTTAATAACGCTGAAATGTCCCCCAAAAATATAATCGACGGACCAAAAGAAGAGCGAGCGGAAGAGCGAGTGATTGCGAAATGAACGAGTGGAAGAGCGAGAGACTGCGAAATGAAATTGCGTTCAGTTGCTCTAATTTATAGCCGTTGTGGGAGGGAAACCTTATCCGCACACGCTAATTAAGTTTGTCATGCATTTCGGGGCAGACAAGGATTTGATGGAGTAGACAGGGAGACAAGGATTTGATGGAATAAATGGAGGTGACATTGCTTGTGCTTTTCGGTGGAAAGAAAGCCAGATGGATGGAGGGAGGGAGGGAGGGCCTGCATGTTTGTGCAAACAACACATGACACGATTTTCTATTATTTTTTTGTTCTCGCACAAACATGACACTTATACGAAATAGCGATAAAAATTATAAACGAATAAATTATGACAAATTTACACAAGTAAGTACACTGTGTCGGGAGGCTCCACAAAAAATTTAATAATTTTTTAAACTCATTTACTATATTTTAAAATTCTTACGAATTCCAATCGAAACGTAACTAATCCTAACCTAACTATTTGGACACGTGGCGGGCCGAGGGCCATTGCCGCACGGTGGCCATGCAGCAACGGCTGTCGGGCTGGCGGGGAGGCATGTGGCGGCGGCTCCGACGTTGCCACACAGCGGCCGTGCGGCAAAGTTACCGCACGGTAGCCGTGCGATAACGGTGTCATATTTGCAAATACGATGATCGTATGGTTAATAGTGTAAATACGTGGTCAAAAGGTGTTGTATTAGAAAAAAAAAATCGTGGTGTGAGTGAGTGTGCTTTATGTGGACAGAAATGCACTCTGTACTGTGTACCTTATGTGTGAGCTTTTTCAAGTCACAGTTTAGTAAAATTTTGTTTTATTATTTTTGATATATGGACTACTTTGAATTTTGAGCTATAACAGCGAAATGTTACTAATTATGTACTTCGCACCGATCAACCGGTATTTTTGTAGCCAGAGGAAAGATGCAGAGTGCATAGTGTGCATAGCTGTAGTTACAGCGTGCAAATTGGCGAACTTTTCAGGCTGTTTTGTTCCAATTGAATGGCACTGTATCTGCCATCACGTCAGTGCGAGCAATGGGTTAACGTAGTCAAATTCATATTAACAACATATGGTTCACAGCGAAACATTCACGTAAATTAAAAAATTTGAACGCGGGGATTTTGGTGTATATGAGAAGTGAGAGTACGTACTCCCGGAAGTATCATACCATTTTCATATATATATGTATGTATGTATGTATGTAATGGAGTTTTGGCATGATAGAGAACTCTAATCTCATCTATCATCTCTTGTCATATTTTCTTTCTCTGCTACACACATCCACATACAAAACTCATAGTGTGGGTGAATGACACTAAAGTTTACTAGCATGTAAGATATATATATATATATATATATATATATATATATATATATATATATAATTATTTTTATATGAAATTAGTGCATTCCAAACGGGCTTAACAATCTAGTATCATACAGTCGGTGGGAATAACTTTGGTTAGAAAATCAGGCGCCATATCGTTGGACTGTCCAATGGTTGGCAATTGACACCATGTAGATGTTACTTCTTGCTCTTCAATATTAATTCATTCGGTCATAAATACATGTTATTTTGAATATTGACACCGTCCCTAAAACATAGTTTTGATCACTAATTTCTATTATAATATAGCTATAATACCCAATAAAATTATAATATCATGAAAATAAAATTTAGACAAATCTAAAGACATAATTTTCATGTATCCAATCTAAATATTTAAAAGATATTAAGAGTCAAAGTTTTGAAATTTTAACTGCATGTATCTTAAAACCACATTTATTTGTGATTGGAAGGAGTAATTGTTGTATCTGGCTTGGAAATTTTTAACCTTCTTAGAAAGTGGGGATTTTTATTTATTTTTAAATCATATTATTTTCTGCAAAATTTACACATGAATTATGGTGAAATTATTATATTCTAAATAGGTACCAGGGCCAAGGTTATTTGGTTTGCTTCTGATGTGCACTTTTTGCCGGTACCAGGAATCTTGTTACCCGTACTAGCACATTGGAGGGGGTGACGCTAACTGCTAAGCAAAAGGTTCTTGGAACCGATACTAGTTCAGGCACCGGTGCTATGGGAGTCTTTGCTCGTGTCACGGGAAGAGAGAGAAGGGTGCTACAATTTTGTTTACCTCAAGCTGCAGACGCCATCCTCGTAAAAGGGAAATTTTTTTTTGCTGCCACTCAAAATATGTGTAAATTCGGTTCTATTATCGGAAATTTGATCATTTTATTTTGTCATCCGCATTTCATTTTGCCACTCCGTCCAAGTCATCAAGGTTTGACCATCAAGAAATGTGGGGAAAAACAACAAAAAATACTAGAAAATCATATAAAAACCAAAAGAAGAAAAACACAAGAAAAACATAGCAAAATTCAAGGATAACTTTTGAATAATTTTGTTTTTTTATACACTAATAAAATTTCTCAAAAAAATACACTAAGAAAAATGTTGTAAACTTCCTCAACTTTTATGGAGTATTGCTAAAATTTTCCTTAGTGTATTTTTTTTTACTTTTTTTTGAGAAATTTACACTAAGGAACTTTTGTGCACTTTCAATTTTTAAAATTTTTTTTTAAGTATTTGTTGGTATTTTTCTGTTTTTATTTTCAATTTTTTCTCTTTTTCTAATAATTTTGACATATTTCTTAACGGTCAAATCCTGTTGACTTGACGGAAAATTGAACGGAATGACGAAAACAAAATATGCACTGGCGGAAGAATGATAAAAACGAAATGATCAAATTTCCGATAACAGAACCAAATTTGCAAGTATTTTGAGTGGTAGGAACAATTTTTTTTTTAAAAAAACTGCAGCTGCCCTCATGTTGAATCCCCTCGTGTTGTGCCCGCCACCGCGTACCTGTGCTGTTCTGGGTTCTGCCGGAGAGATATTTTTCCTGGGCCGTACGCTGCCCATCCTACGTCTCCCACCTCCCATTCCCAAACACACGATCCCTCTTTATTGGGTACGTGGCCGAGACGCGTCAGCGTCGCCTTCGCTTTTCCCTGTTTCTCTTTCTCACCTCTCCGTCGTCTCGTCTCCTCCTCGGCTGGCCCCCAACCACCACCTGCTCGCTCCGGATTTAATGCCTCCGAGCAGTGCTAGAGCTCTGAACAATTCGACTGTTTCCGTGGTGTTCTACTGTGCGTGGCGTGTGGAGGAGGACACTACTCGTTCCAGCGCTCGTACGTAGCGGTGGACGGTTGTTGGCGAGAGGTGCTTGCTTGCTGAGAAGGTCGCTGTTGCGCATCGTGTCTCCTTGTCGCCCACAGATTATTTATTCCCCACCGGACCGGAGGACGCTGGAGAGGGAAGATGGGGAGGTTTTGAGCTGTTGAGTGGGCTTGGGCGGGACAGGGGAGGAGTGAGCGCGGGTTCTTTGATCCGTTGGCGCCTTGGCTGTCGTCCTCGCCGCGGCGCAGATTGGGTGAGTGCCGCTTGCTCCGGCCAATTCTGTGTTGAGGTTTCCCTGCTTCCTGTGGGCAATTTGGAGCAACAAGTTGCGACCAAAATCTTGGGTTTTGGTTGGTTTTGAGGTTCTTGATCGGTCTTTTCTTGCGTTGTTTGGTTTTGCAGAGGTGGAGCGGAGCGGTCGTTAACTTTGTGTTACAATTCTGAATTTCTGATCCAACTAAAAGTCTGGAATGTGCAGAACACAAGCCTGTGCAAGGTCAGTTAAATTCATTTGTTCCTTCTGTTGAAAGTTGTGTGGTAGCTCGTTCTGCTTGTGCATGTTAGATCGGCTTGATTTGTATTGTCATTTCAAGGGTTCTGTGGTCATTGTTATATTTGCCTGATAAATCTGCTTAAAATGGCCCTTGCTCTTCTCTGACGAGTTTGTACGAGAAGAAGATCATGTACCAAAGTAAGAGCTACTTCTGAACTCTTTGTGCTGAAACACTCCTTCCGTACATTCCCCAACGTTGCTTGAATTCTGGTTTCTCAGCCCATTCTTGCCGATTTGCTGCAGTTTCCTCGTATTATCACACGCACGGTAAGTTATCAAATACATATTTAAATATTGTGTGTAATCCAAATTGATATATAAATTATGAAGATCAAAGTTAAAATGGGAAATATAATAAAGTAGTACCTTAATAATGGATAGTACATTTCGAAAACCCAGAAATATGCACAAGTAGCAATTCTAAAAACAAAATTAAGTAAATTTGTGATGCAAATAATGACAAGGTGCTGAGAAGGTACCGAGGGTGCGCGCAAGCGGAGCCGGTGCTTCAGTCCCCTCGCGCCCCCATGGTGCGTACACCACTGACGGTAAGCTTGTAGGGATGATTGTTACTCCACTGCTGCACCTTAGAGAACCAATCTCCATACCTCGCTTGTCATGGTGCGGTACATTTATAGCTGAAATCATGAAATTCGGTTTGATGCTTAGGCACATTGACACACTGTACATTATGAGGTAAACCACGTTGCTAAAGTTTGCCACACGCAAGAGATACGCTCGGTTGGGAAAGAGTGGGCGTTGTCCCCTCTCCCGCCCGGGATCGAATCCTAGGATTAACCTGGCCCAATTTCAAAAACGAAAAAAAGAAGAAGTTTGCCACGCGCCCACAGCCAACCGAGCTATGAACCTTCATATTAGAAATGCCAAGTTCACCATAGTATCTTGTTTCAAGTAAATCCATAGTATATATATAGATTTTGGAACGGTTTTGCTAGTTTTAAGTTGGCTGGAATTTTTTTAAATTTAAGTCACTTGTTGTGATCATTGGATTTGTGTAGATATTAGTGTGTCATATGATTGGATATTGATCCAATGGATATCATATGATTGGATATTGATCTAATGGTCACAATAATTGATTTAAACTTAAGAAAATTTCAAGCAACTTATGAATAGACAGTATATTTTGGAAACGATCCATGGTATAACTGGCCCTAAAATATATCTGCTACAGTTCTATAGCGTCGTATTCTCTCTTTTTTTTTCAAGTAAGTGCAAAAACTTTGCATAACTTTTCATTAAGAGGAAGAACAAAAACACACAGTACAAGAGAAGAGCAAGACAAAGCGAACTAGAATGGCCACGAAACAAGGCATCCTAGGCATCGCTAAAAACCACGACCCGAGAGGAAACTAGAAATGGGGGGAGACAGGAATACAGAAAACAAACGGGGAAGGCTGTCGAAGATATCCGGCAGACACAAGACAAAGAAAAGCGAAGACCCGAGAACAAATGACTACTACTGGTTAATTGGGCGCCTCCACCAAAGTTGAGTCTGCCAGACGCCAATGGTGGTTCTCGTCAAGAATACGAAGAAGGAGTTGATCGATGGTAGATGCGACATTATTGAAAATCCTTTGATTGCGCTCCTTCCAGATCATCCAAGAGACCAGAATTATGCTAGAATCAATATCCTTCCTCCGATGCTTAGGTTGAGAGCTCCTGGCGGCAATCCAATGGTCTTGAAGAGTGACCTAACCGACGGGGATGGCGCACATAAGACCAACCTTAGATAAGAAGTGTCCCCAAACTTGCGCTGTCACCACGCACCCCACTAGGAGATGATCAATGGTTTCAAGCCCTTGCCCGCAGAAGACAAATTCTTTGGTTTTGCAACCCACGACGTTGTAAGCGGTCGACCGTCGTATTCTTGCTCTCTACATATGAACAATCAGGACAAACTTATCAGTTTAGTGTCTAGACAAACTTTCCCTTCTTGGCCTTTTGGCATTTTGGTAAGGAAGTGTAGTACCCGATCATACCTATCTGTTAGAAATAATGCACGGATCGACAGGGACAAGAGACACGAATTTTACGTGGAAAACCCTTGCGGGAAAAAACCACAGGCGCCAACCGACGATGATCACTATATGTGGAGCGATTACAAAACGCCGGGGATTACAATGAGGTGTGAGGCGTCAACTCTCCCCGTGCGGCTTACAAGAGGTATATAAAGGGTAAAAGGACTTAGAGTCCAAGTAGGAAACTAATCCGCTAATATGGTAACTAATCCGGATACTTCTATACTAGAAATTCGGATCACAATATATCCCATATTCAACAATCTCCACCTTGAGACGAATTTTCTCTTGTAGCATAATGAAGAATCTTCAATCATCAAATATCTCCATAATAAGATAAAAATCACCGTACGCCAACTAGTCTCTAGGACTAGACTGTAATACCAACTAAGCTTGAGCAAAGCTCAAACTTAGCAGCAGGGACTAGCTTTGTCATCATGTCAGCTGGATTATCATGGATACTTATCTTGCACACTTTGACATCACCTTGAACAATAACACCTCGAATAAAGTGATATCTCATGTCAATGTGCTTTGTTCTCTCATGGAACATCTGATCCTTTGTAAGGCATATAGCACTCTGACTATCACAAAATATAGTAGTGCAAGAATTATCTCCACAAAGCTCGGTGTACAAACCTCTCAACCAAATAGCTTCTTTACAAGCTTGAAATAGCCATATATTACGCCGGTGGTAGATAAAACAACAATAGATTGCAAACTTGCCTTCTAACTAATAAAGACAACCACCAATGGTGAAAACATAACTGTGAGAGACCTCCTCTTGTCCAAATCACCAAAGATAATCGAATCAACATAACCAACAAGTCCATCTCTAGAATTCCCAAACGCAAACAAGCATTAGAAGTGCCATGCAAATATCGAATATCCATCAATCGCTTTCCAATGCTCTTTTCGGGATTAGCCATATATCTCGACAACACTCGATTGCATGAGATAAATCAGACGAGAACAAATCATGGCATACATAAGAGAACCAACTGCACTGGAATATGGAACTCTAGACATGTACTCAATATCATAATCTGACTTAGGACATAAAGCCGAAGATAATATGAAATGCGAAGCTAATGGAGTACTCACTGGTTTTGCATCATGCATATTAAAACGACGAAGAACCTTCTCAATATAACCTTTTGACTAAGGTATAACTTGCCAGATTTCCTCTCTCTGATAATCTCCATGCCAAGAATTTTCTTTCTTTGCACCTAGGTCCTTCATCTCAAATTCATTACTCAATTGTGCTTTCGGTTTGTTATTTCGACTTATCTTTTGCAGCAATCAACATATCATCAACATAGAGAAGCAAATAAATGGTTGAACCATTAATGAGTCTTTAAATAGACACACTATCATAATCGGACCGCTTAAAATTATGAGAGAGCATAAAGGAGTCAAATCTCTTGTACCATTGCCTAGAGATCGCTTCAAACCATAAAGAGATTTCTTTAATCTACAAACAAGGTGTTCTTTTCAGAATAACAAAACCCTCGAGTTGGTCCATATAAATGTCTTCTTCCAACTCCCATGTAAGAATGCGTTTAACATCTAATTGCTCAAGTTCATAATCATGCATAGCAACAATAATTGAGTAAAGTGCGAATAGAACTATGCTTCACAACAGGAAAAGACATCATTAAAATCAATACCGAATTTGACTATAGCCTTTAGCAATCAATCTTGCTTTATACCTTCTTTGGTTCAAGAGAAGAAATACCTTCCTTTCTTTTGAAAATCCACTTACAACGAGCAGGCTTCTTCTCCTTTGGCAATTTCACTAATTCCCAAGTGACATTCTTTTCAAGTGACTCCATCTCATCATGCATAGCGATTATCCACTTATTAGAATCGGTGGAGCTAATAGCCTCAGAGTATGATGAAGGTTCTGTATTACCTTCAATTTCTTCTGCTACACTCAAAGTATAAGCAACAATGTTAGCTTCTTCAATCAACCTCTTAGGTGGATTAATATCTCTCCTAGGCACATTAAGCGTAATAGATATGTTGTGGTTGCTTTGCTCAACAATAGGTGCATCATGAACAATGATATTTTCCTTATCGATGTGTTACTCGAACCAACAGAGTGCTCTACTGAACACTTGAATTTCGCCACTCAACAGAACATTAGTGGGCGGTTTATCAGAAGCATAGGAGATTCATTAAAGACAATATTTCTGCTAATCACAACCTTCCTTGTTTCAGGATTCCACAACTTATATCCTTTAACACCAGATTTATAACCAAGAAAGATGTACTTAATAGCTCTAGGCTCTAATTTTCCATTATCAACATGAGTATAAGCAGTACAACTAAAAACTCTCAATTCTGAATAATTTGCTGGGGAACCAGACCATACCTCAATTGGAGTCTTCTTTTCAATTGCAATATTGGGTGACTGATTAATAAGATAGCAAGCAGTGGAAGCGGCTTCAGCCTAAAAACGCTTATGCAAACCTGCATTAAACAACATGCAACGGGCTTTGGAAATGATAGTCCTGTTCATACGTTCAGCTACACCGTTTTGTTGAGGAGTACCAGGAACGGTGTAATGCCTAACAATATCTTCAGTCTTGCAATATGATTCAAAATCATCAGAACATAATTCCATCCCATTATCAGTACGAAGTTTCTTTACCTTCTTTTCAGTTTGCCTTTCAATCATAGTCTTCCACTCTTTAAATGCTGAAAATGCTTCTGACTTATGCTTCAAGAAATAAGGCCACACTCTTCTAGAATAATCATCAATAATTGTTAGCATATAACGAGCACCTCTTAGAGATGTCTTGCGAGATGACCCCCATAAATCAGAATGCACATAATCCAAAATACCTTCTGTAGTATGAACTGAGGTATTAAATCTCACCCTCTTGTGTTTGCCAAACACGCAATGCTCACAAAATTTAAGCTTGTCGATGCTATGTCCATCAAGAAGTCCTCTCTTACTCAATTCTGACAAACCAAGTTCACTCATATGCCCAAGACGCATATGCTAAAGATTAGTAGCATCAGAATCGGATAATGAACTTGAAATTATAGCAACATTACCTGATATTGTAGTACCTCGCAGATGGTACAAATTGGTAGTTTTAATATCAGCTTTCATCACAATAAGAGAGCCTTTTGATACCTTTAAAACTCCACCTTTCACCAGAATACTTGTACCATTTAGTATCAAGAGTACTCAAAGAGATGAGGTTTCTTTTCAAATTTGGAATGTGCCTCACATCTGTCAAAGTTCTGACAATACCATCAAACATCTTGATCTGAATTGAACCAATTTCTGCAACCTTACAAGATGAGTTATCACCCATCAATACAGTACCACCTTCAACAGGTTCATAGGTGGCAAACCAATCCTTATTAGGGGACATATGAAAGGTACAGGCAGAATCAAGAATCCATTCATCATTGGTCTTAGCACATCCAGCAAAGGCAACAAGGATTTCTCCATTAGGACTATCATCAGCAGCAAGAGAGACTTTACCTTCATCATCTGGTTTACCTTTTGGCTTATAATGGCCAGTTCTCTTTTCTTTATTTTGGAGCTTCCAGCATTCAGAGATGTCGTGCCCACTTTTCTTGCAATATTTGCACGACTTGTATTTGCCTCTAGATTTAATAGGTTCTTGTATCCGTTCGAACTTTTGTCTCGAGGTCCATTATTTGAGTTCTTCTCCTTTTGCCTGCCACGAATAAACAAGTCTTCTCCTTTCGAGCTTGAATTTTCAGAAGGTACCATTTGTTTCATCTTCTCCTTAGCATGCAAAGCTTCATAAACTTCATTAAAAGTGAGAGTATCTCTACTATATAATATGGTATCTCTGAAATTTGAAAAAGAACTAGGCAGGGAACACAAAAGAATAAGACCCAAATCCTCATCCTCATATTTTACCTCCATCGACTCTAGGTCGGCAACGATCTCCTTAAACGCCGAAAGATGATCAAGCACTGATTCTCCTTCTTGCAATTTATGGGAATACAACTTCTGCTTGAGATGTATCTTGCTGGTGAGATCCTTTGTCATACAAATTTTTTCCAGTTTCAGCCATAATGCAGCAGCTGTCTTCTCCTTCAAAACATCTTGTAAAATATTATTTGATAAATGAAGGTGAATCTGAGATAAAGCCTTACGGTCTTTACGCTTGTCATCTAGGGTCCATGCGATAGGTTCTTTCGCAAAACCTTCCAATGCATCATTCAAACCTATCTGCACTCAACACGCTCTCATCTTGACTTGCCACAATAAAATCTTGTGTCACGATCCAGAGTGGAAGATCATACTTCAAAGTCGCCATGAGGAATAAAATCTGAAAATTCCGGTAATGATCTGTAAACCTAGCAAAAATCACGACTGAATGGTACATCTTACGTATGCGTGAATCAAAGATCTTCAAACTCCCGATACTTCTCGTGGACGTAGCAAAAATTTCCAAAAGGAGCACTTCACATGAAGCAACAGATGACCAATAGTTGATGATTTAATAAACAAAGCAAAGAAAGGAATCTTCTCTTTGCGTTTGGACGGCTATTGGTTTTGGTCCGCTTGGACTTGTCTTCGACGCGATGGTTCACACGCGATTGGTTGGCTTGGGACGCGCGAACGAGCGGTGAACCGTGGAGCCGATCTTGAAATCTGCAGCGCCGTCGACCGAGGCGAGAGAGACGCGTGTCTCTCGGTTTGGCGCCGATGGCGCACGGACGACACGCCGATCGATGTGCTTGGACCGAAGGCCGATGAAACGGCGACGCGCGCGCGACGGTAGATCCGAACGAGGCGAACGCGCGACGAGATGCGCGCGCGTGACGGCGGCGCGAAGAAGGCGCACTGCGGCGTGACGGCACTCGGCGGATCGATCTTCTCCGTGTGATGGCGGCGCACGAAACGGATCTGCTATTTTTTTTCCCAATGTCTCTTCAACCCTAATCTCCTGTGCTCTGATACCACTTGTTAGAAATAATGCACGGATCGACAGGGACAAGAGACACGAATTTTACGTGGAAAACCCTTGCGGGAAAAAACCACAGGCGCCAACCGGCGATGATCACTATATGTGGAGCGATTACAAAACGCCGGGGATTACAATGAGGTGTGAGGCGTCAACTCTCTCCGTGCGGCTTACAAGAGGTATATAAAGGGGTAAAAGAACTTAGAGTTCAAGTAGGAAACTAATCCGCTAATATAGTAACTAATCCGGATACTTTTATACTAGAAATTCGGATCACAATATATCCCATATTCAACACTATCAGCTGGTTAGTGCCACGGAAAACTTTCCTGCTTCACATAAGGAACATTCTTAGGATGGTTTCATGTTGGGTGGTGATCTGGAGGCCAACTATTGTATCTTGCCCCAGGGCCCAGGGTGTTTGGAATTTTCGCTTCCCATCACTGCCCCTTAGTTTGGTAGTATTTGGATATAGGAACGACATGTGAGACAGGGTAAGCTAATAATGCTTTTGCCACTTAAGATCATCCTTTTGAGATTACAGTCTGTGGTTCTGATTGGGTTCTCTTCTTGATTGATGTTAGTTTTACATAAATTTTATTGTTTGGCCCGCACAATTGCTTGTTGTGGTCTAGTATACCGCATAAACTCCTAAGTTTTCACAACTCAATAGTGACTCGGAGTATATATCGATGTGAGCTGTTTTTATAGTTAAGGACACTTTCTATCTTTTGAGTTTAAATATGTCACATACAACATCCAATGGTCGTGGATTAGTCATATTTAGGGTCCATCAAATTGATGTACATGTTTTTCATTTTTGTAATAATCTCTAGCATATTTCCCTTTTTCCTGAGAGCTTTTAACTAAGTATCAGCAAATTTTTTATATAATAATAGATGCCTTCCAATCATCCGTAAAAATAATTTAGTTATTGTTATTTTTTTCAAATAATTTTTCCCATTAGGGTTGACTATGCGTGTTCTACCGAACTGTTGCCCTTGTTATGGTCAGAATATTTTTTTCTTATACTTTATTTTTCAGATTTGGAATATGTTTAGTTGATTACTTGATGTGTATATCTTTTTTTTTTGTCAGGACTTACTTAGGAGCTCAGTGTGTAAAATTATATTTATCTTCTTGCATCTTTGACAGAAGCTTTTGCAACTAGTACTGTTAGCTTGTGAAAAAAAAGGCAAACTCGATTCTATACTTTGTACCTCAATCATGTCAGACTGTGCCGGGAATAGGTACGATGTGAAAGAAGACCCTCAAGTTCTTTTGAGCAAAAGAGATCCTGGAGAGTCGTCTCGCCAGGAGCATTCCAGGTGGATGGCACACTGGACCAAAGCAAGCAGCAGTGCAGAAACCCAAGATGGCAAGAGCTGTAGTCCTTTGGAGGATGCCAACAATGGCACTTGTACAAAAGATTCTGGGACTTCGCCTTTCGAGCTTATGAAATCTGGAGTGGCTGAAAGGCTAATGGTAGGAGTAAACCATGAAAGAGCTTCCATGGAGCATGCACAGCGGTTAAATTCTAATATGTGGGGTGTGGCACATGATGCTTGCCAAGAAGCTGAACAAAAGAAAATTGAACAGGGAGATGTGTCTTTTCAAAGTTCTATGATGCAGATGCAGAAAGATGTGAATTTATATGCTAAGACAGTAGTATCAAAAACATTTTCCATTCACAGGCTTTCAGAGTTATCATTGGATTTTCAAAAACTTGTGAACTCAAACAATCTTAATTCAGAGTGGAGCCATTTTCCTATGTTTGCAATCAACAGAAAAATTGACAGTATTCTCAACCCAAAACGAAGGTCTGCAACTGGTACTGTGTCCAATGATCTTTTTGTGCCAAAACAAACTCTGAAGCTAAACATGGCTACATCCAACTTGATGGCATTCTCGTCTCGGGAATATGAGCTGCAGCCTCATCGAATAATAGATGAGATCATGGATCAGCGCAAACCTGCAGGAGGCGTCATATTTCGCCTAGAAGATCCTACTGGTCTCAGTTCTGATCCAGCAGGGGGGAAATTAAAAGGCCATTTACCGATTACAATGTCATGTTCTTGCAGCAAGGATGACAGCCATTCATCGTCAGATTGTCTAATGGATGAGCAGGATACAAGCCACTATTTTGCAAATCCAAATCAGGAGCCGCCCTGCAGATCTACTGAAAAGAAGTTCAAGATTACAGAAAACAATAACAAGGGTCAAATTCTTGGAGGTGCCTCTCAGAATCAGAAGTCAAGAACACCTGCTGGACTACATAAACAACAAGATGCTACAGGAGTCGTGTTTGGTGCACCAGTACTTGGTAAAGAATATGAGACTGAACCAATTAATTATTCCAAGAACAGCAAGCAGGATGACATAAATTTTCATGGGTCATATAAATCTCATGGCAGGGTTGCTGCAAGTACTTTGTTATCTGATGAGCACCATTATCTGAGTACACACAGAATGGAGTCTGCAGCTAATGTAACGGACTCCTACATGTTACCTGATCCAACTGCAAACATATTTACAGTAAATAGTAAGGGTGATGCAGTGACCCATGAAAGACAGCCAATAGACAAATTTACAGATTCTAGTAAACAAAAAGGTCCCTATTTATTTGAAATGCTAACAATAACTTCCAAATCACAAAGTTCATATCCTAAAGATTTACTGTCTTCAGACAAATCTAGTGGTTTTGGAGTTTGCATGTATGGCACAAATATTGGCAGTCATTTATTTGGAGCACAGAACCAATCCGCAGCTAAAACTGAAACGCTGTACAGTGATACGCAATATGTGTCAAAATCCTCTGCAGGTGAGAGAATCTCTGAGATAATATAATATTAGCTAAGAGCGTGCTTTAGCGCACAATCATAGCAAAAACTTGCCTCTTGTCATGGTTGTTTGTGTCAAAATGTGTTTCTTCATAATGCAAAAAAAGCAGTATCAGCTGAACAATACATCTAATAATTTTAGTTGTTCTAATGGTAGTATCGCTCACGTTTTTGCTCTGGCTTCTTGCAGGCATCGCTTCATCGTTGGCACAAAAGGTATTAGTGTTACATATCACTCTCATGTCCTGTCTTAAACATTGAAAGGAATCATGCTGAACTGTTTTTGCAGTATTTGTATGAAAATGGATATATATGCTGCTGAAAACTTGCCTGAAAAATGAATAGACCATTGTATTTCATGCAATTTTTCTGCATCATCAGCTTTGCTCCCCATATTTAGGACTTTGGTCATGAATATAATACATCATTCTGCTTATGCTCTATTGTTAAAATCATTGTACGTGCTTGGACTAGCTCGTTTTGCACATTGTATGCTCACTTACCTGTTACTTCATGCTATTCCACATGACAATTCTTTAAAGCTATCTATTATCTTTTAGTTTTGGGCTTGTAGCAATTAATTCATATTGGGAAACTTAACCTTTTATTGATATCTGCATTACTAACAAATGTACTACAGGAGAATAGTTGCGCAAAAAAAACAAAATCTGAGCACCTGGCAACTCTGTCCATGAAAGGAGCGTCAGGATACAGTAAAGAAAATGGATTCCGAAATGTGAATGAACACCAAGATGTTAGCTCCAAAGAAACTATTGCCAGTAAGCAAGGATGCTGCATGCCCAGAGCAGAAAGCATGGACTTAGATCCCATACTATTTCAAATGAGCAGAATGAGAAATCAAGTTTCCAATAGTGCAATTCAAGCGCCAGCGCGTACCGAGCCAAGTTATAGATGGCTCAAGCGCCTGCATCTTGATATCGCAGATCCTCATGTCCCTGGTTCCAAGAGGTCGAAAGTTGGAGACAGTCGTCCAGTTGGAGAAACAAGTAAGATGTTTGGCATGGCACTTCCTCACGACAGGAGTGATACCGACATGGTCGACTGTGTTAACGAGGACCAGGTATTGGATGAAGAGATTAAACTCCAAAGCATCCAAGAAAGATCTTGTCTTCCAGCAAAGAATGTTAATTGTTGGCTAGGAAGATGGTGCCAGGGTAGCACTCCTGTTTCCCATGAAGATGCAGATCAGAGAAAGCAAGGAGCAAAGCCTGAACTTGCATCCGAAGAACTTGAAGGTCAGTTCCCAAGCATTACGGCAATGGCGATGATAGGGCGAGCAATGAGCAAGGTTCGGCCGTGTGATCATAAGAGGAAGGGCTCTTTTGTGGTGTGGAAGAACGAAGGAGCCTGAGTCGCGAACAGTTCTGTTTTGTCATTTGTTTTGGGTAATGTAATGTTTGCCATTACATGTGGTGTGGTTTATTTCAAAGAATGTAAAGTATATGTGAATTTTGTCAGTCAGAGGTTCATCATCCTGGTGAGTTGCTGTTATTGTTTTCTGATGTGAAATTTGCTAGTAGCTATTGATGCTGGAGTCAAACCATCAGCAGGGAACTGGATAAACAGACCAAATCACCTACAATGATACTCATACAAACATACATTTTGCATTGCATTGACAAAAACTTCATACCTGTAACCTGCCCCCATTTCCACCTGTTTCTATGGCCTCGAACTATTTGGAAGGCTAAATGTGAAATCGAGCGCGCCCTAATATCCTCAGCGCTACGGAACATGACAAGTTTGGGAGGCTGGAAAAGTTGGATCCTACGTACTTTAAAAAAAAAAAATCAAAAGAATCCAAGTCGTGCGCACTTTGCAGCAAGTAGGCTGAGAAAGTTCGATCCTACCTGCAAAAGAACCCATGTTGCGTGCAATTTGCAGCAGAGTTTGGTGATCGTTTGTGATGACAGATGTTAACGAAGCTGCTTTCTTATCCCATGTCACGCTCATCGAACATGCCTCTTATTTCTCTTGAGCCTCGACATCGCCATCAAACCCCAGCTATTTCTGGTTAGAATAAGAATTTTTTTTGTATTTCCTTATATACCTTTTGTATTTCCTAATATACGTATGACATATTTTTTTTCGTAATATCCCCTTGTACTCCCTACATATATTACCCATTAGTCCTCATAAATATATACACAATATTCATAACATTGTATTAGAGCTAGGACACTAACCTAGCTCCTTCAGCTACCATCCCACCACCGCTGCCGCCATCAAGGCCGCCGCCGCCGAATTGAGGCCATTGCCCGACTGGCTTCCGTTCCATCATCTGTGATCCTATTCTCGGGAACAAAGCTCCATAGAACGAACTACAGGTTGTGACCTTCACTCATAGAGATCATACTCGATAGTCTCTACCTCTAGGATCATATCACTGGTGCTTGACCTTGTCCGCCATCGCGGTTCGGCCTCTCTCTAGATGACCTACTCGGACCTCTTGCGTAAGATGAGGTCGCCAAGAAGGAGGCGGCGGTACCGACGAATCGATGGGGCTTTTCAGTATGCTATAAATGCCTTTGAGCACTGGTGCGCTGATGAGGCCATGTTCAAGCCATCCTGGTGGTCAGCGTCGACGAATCTATCCATCCATACATTGTTGGTCTGTGTTTCACTCGTCAGATCTCGGAGTACTTGCGCGAGCGATACCAGCAGAGTAGTGATGCTCAGTTCTTTTCGCTTCAGTGTGAGTTGGAGACGCTTCGCCAGGAAGACTCCTTTGTTGATGACTTCTTCCGAGCGTTGGCCAGTCTTTGGCGCCAGCTGGACGAGCTAGCTTCTCTGCTTTGCCAAGAGTGTCATAAGGTGCAAAAAGCGGATCGTGATCGTCTTCGCCTTTGTGACTTCGTCTGCCGTCTTCACCCAGAGTTTGAGCATGTCAGAGCTCAACTACTGAGCCGCTCACCACGACCGACGGTCACCGAGGCTCTTTCGACGCTTCGTGCTAAGGAGCTTCGCCGCGGGTTAGCAACACAGTTTATTCCGACTGTGTTTGCTACCCCTTCTTTTTTGACTACATCGACAGCTTCTGCTTCGACTACAGTTCCTCCTCAGGGGTTTATTTTTGCTTCTATTTTTGCACCAATTGGATTCAGTGTAATTATTGCAAGAACTTCGGAAATGACTACTAGAGTTGTGCGGTGCAAAAAAACTGAACAAGGAGCGTGGGGGTGGACGATCCAAGGGGGGCAGGGAGGCCCTTCCTCGATGAGAGGATCAGGACCATCTCAACGAGGTGACTCTGTTCAGCAACTCTGCCAGACTCTACTTCTGTCAATCTAGCTCAGATGTCTCCTCTAGATACTTCTTGGGTTCTAGATTCTGGTGCATCTTTCCATATGACACCAGACTCTACATCTCTCACTTTAGTAGATCCTTCTGTTTTTCCTATCTCTGTTCAGACAACTGATGGTACTTCTCTATCTGTCAGCTGTCAAGGCACTCTTTTGTCCACTGACTTTCCTGTTTCAATTATTTCTCAGCTTACCATACAGCTTCTCTCGGTGGGTCAGCTCACCGATCTCGACTATAGGGTTGGTTTTGACTCTCACACATGTTTTGTCCAGGACCGACAGATAGGGACGATACTTGGGACTAGCTGGGACTGTAGGGATTGTTAGGGTCTCTACATTCTTGACCGCCTCTACCTTCCATCCACTTCAATTGCTCATATCATCTCTACATCTACCTCCACCGCCACTGCTGCCGCCACCTCTAGAATTTTTGCGAAGTGGCATCATCGTCTAGGTCACTTGTGTGAGTCTTGCATTTCTTCATTAATTCGTCGGGTGTTCTTGGACGTGTGACTATTGTCATGGCCATATTTTTGTCAGGGTTGTAAGCTAGGCAAGCAGCTACAACTTTCTTATCATTCTAGTGAGTCATTGTCTTCTCGTATTTTTGACTTAGTTCATTCATATGTATGGGGGCCTACGCCTATTATCGCTAAAGGCAAGCATAAGTTTTATGTGATTTTCATTGATGATTATTCCCGTTTTATATGGTTTTTCCTATATCTAATCGTGATCAGTTTCTTGCGATCTATCGTAGCTTTGCAATGATGGTTCATACTCAGTTTGATTTTTCCATTCGTACTTTTCTATATGATTCTGCTGGCGAGTACTGTTCTAGCATTTTTTTACAGTTTTTTTTCTCAGTAGAGTACTCTTTACCAGTCTTCTTGTCATGGTGCCCATGCTCAGAATAGGGTTGCTAAGCGCAAACATCGTTATCTGATTGAGACTTCCTGTACTCTTCTCGTTGCCTCTCACGTTCCACCATAGTTCTGGGCTAAGACTATTTCTACAACTACATATCTCATCAATATGTAACCTTCCACTGCTCTTAAGGGTATCAATTCTATAGAGCATTTCTACTCTCAAGCTACCTAGTACACTCACCTTCGTATTTTTTACTGTACTTGTTTTGTTCTGCTGCAGCCCCATGAGCGCACCAAATTATCGGCTCAGTCAGTTGAGTGTATGTTTCTTGGTTATAGTTTTGAGCATAAGGGTTATCGTTGCTATGATCCTGCTGCTTGATAGATCAGGATTTCATGAGACTTTGTCTTTGACGAATCTCGACCTTTCTTCTATCAAGATATGACTCTTTGTCTTGTTTTCATCGTTGAGACAATTTTATGGTTGTCTCTTTCTGCCTCTTTATCTATTTCTCTACTATCACAGTCTTCCCTTTGTCTGTCTCAAGTGGTTCTTTTTGTACCTTCGCCTCCAGTGCTGCCTCCTGTAATACCACCATCTCGTTTGACTAGTATTCACTACTCCAGTCGTCCTCGTTCTTCACCAGTCTCCTCTCCTGATATCTCGCCGACACCTACATCTAATCCTCTTGATGATGCTCCCTCTCTCAGTAGAAGTATGTCTAGGATCTTCTTGATCGGTCTGGTCTGATTGACACTCGTACTGCTAAGACTCCTGTGGAGCGATCCCTTCAGATTCGTGCCATTGATGGTGATCTTTTTGAGGATCCTACTCGATATCGCCATCTTGTTGGGAGTTTGGTGTATATTATGAGAACTTGTCTTGATATTGCTTATGTTGTTCATACCTTGAGTCAGTTCATGGCTCATGCTACCCATCTTCACTATAGTCACCTTCTTCGTTACTTGCGTGGAACTATCTCTCATTGTTAGTTTTTCCCTAGCTCCAACTTACTATAGCTTCAAGCGTACTTCGATGCGACCTAGGCTAATGATCTTTCTGATCGCCGTTCTCATGACGGTGGTGAGTCTGCCATTTACTACATCCCGTCCACACCTTTTGACTTGATAAAATCTTTTGTGGATAGATATGTATGCATTCATAAGTTACTTGAATGATCTCACATGGATAGTTAAATTAGGACATCTGTGCTTGTGGTTTGTGAAAATATTTTATGTGGCTTGTTGATTAGATGCAAATTATGTATAAAACTTTCATTTATAAGATAATTATCTTATGTGTATTATTTTTCTAAGTTAATAACTTATATTATGTTTATTTGAAAAGGATTAAGTACATGTTTCGTCCCTCAACTCTTACCCTACTTTAGTTTTCATCCCTGAATTGTAATACCGGGTAAAACGCATCCTCGAACTGTCAATACCACGCAAAAGATATCCCTTCATCCGTTTTAGAGCGGTTTTGACCGGTGTTTGACCCATGTAGCTCGTCCAATCAGATAAAAAGGGGGTCGTCCGTGCTGGCTTTGGCCTTCCTCCTATTTGCCTCCCCATTTCTCCATTTCTACCTCCTAAAGAAAGCTTCGACTGAACTCGGCTCACGGCGCTGCACCCGGCCGGCTCTCGCGCCTCCGCCGCCGCCGCCTCGCTCGTGCCTCCGGCTGTGCGCTCCTCCTGGCTCTCGCCGCCACTGCGCTGTGTTGTTGCGCCTGCCGCTGGCTTGGCCCGATCGTGGCTCGGCCGCGGTCCGCGTTTCGCCCTCGCGCTCTTAGCTCTCCGTGCGCCGCCTCGTGGCCGCGCTCCCGCGCCATGGCGCCGCCCCGGCCGCCGAGCTTGGCATGGCCGCCGACTTGGTTTTTCGATCGTCGGCGCTGCCGCCAGCGCATCGTGGCCCGATTTTCCCCCCTTTTATTACTTTTTGTTTTTCTTGATGAATTCGGTTTTGGGGTTGATTCACTCACTGATTCTTTTGATTCTTGTGAGCTCGATTATTTGTCTGATGAATGAATGCTATTTATAAATCAATATAAAGGGGGGTCATTGAAATCACATCCATCCCAGAGGCGTAGCATGCGAGCCAAGCGCCGGTGGGCCGAGCCAGGAGGCAGGGGCGCACGGGTGACTGGGCGCGATAGTAGCACCGGTGGCACTGGCGGTGGCAGCTACTTCCTCTGCAGCAGCTTCGTCTCCAAAGTGTGGTTCTGGAGTCAGGAGCCGGGAGAAGGCGGGATGCGTGGGAAGAGGGTGGAGGCGGAGGCGAGGATGAACAAGAAATTGGACTGCTTGGTTGTCTGATTGCTTCCTAGGAGAAGGCTGCGCTGGTGCCGACGCCGATGCCACGGTGCAGGAGGTTGTGGGCGATGGAATCGGGCGCCTGTGCGGCTGCGGCAGAGCGCACGAGGTTCTCGGTGACCATCTCGTCTTCGAAGAGCTCGAATCTGGTCTTCGGGTCGATCGCCTCGCCACTTTGCTCGCAGATGTTGCGGAGCATGCAGCGGGCACCGAGCACGATAGGAAGGTCCTGCACTTCACATCGATGCGCTTCTGTAGGTAGCCCCAGCGAGCCTTCTCGTTGAATAGGTGCTGGGTGACCGCGCCTTCCTGCTGCAAACCAAGGCCTGCGTCACCGGCATGCTCCGCCTAGAGCAGCAGGAGTGGCCCCGCCGGAGGCCACTCACGTTGCTCCCGCCGCTCGCGACCATCGCAGGTGTGCACCCGGCGCTCGTCGCCACGCACCTCTTCAACTCCTTCGTCATGCACTTCGCCAACGCTGCTGTGTTCTCGTTGTTGTTCCTCGCCTTTGGCACTACTGATCTCCTAGGGCTCACCTCCTACGCGGCCACGCTCGCGCTCTCCGCTGTCGGCACCATCTCATACTCGGTGCCCGTCAGCATCGCCACCGTGGTCTGCAATCTCGCCGTCGTGGTGGCCACCATGGAGCGCTGCGCCGGCCACGCCGTCATGCTTAGGGCGTGCATCATCATCAGGGGGCGTGTTCCAGCTCCGGGTCATCTCGCAATGCCGGAGGCCCAGGAGGCTCGTGCCAGGGGTCGCCGGTGAGGCCTTCTCAATCGCCTACATCCACGTGCTCTGCGTCGTCCTCGAGATCATCGTCAGCTGCATGTTCTATAGGAGCTACAAGAGGAGTGAAGCTGATGAGCTCAGAGAGCTGGAGCCCGAGGACAATGGTGACCTCCAGGCTTGAGCACAGCTAAAGCATAGACATAACCACATTGGTTTGTCTTTTTGAGAAACTCAAGGATCAGATCAGACGGTCCATAGCCGATCCAGAGGAACATAGTAAAATGAGAGAGTTCTGATTTTTTTTGGTGCCAAGAAAGTCACGTGGGTTAAACACTGGTCACAACCGTTCTAAAACGTATGAAGAGATATCTTTTACGTAGTATTGACAGTTCGAGGATGTGTTTTACCCGGTATTACAATTCAGGGACGAAAACTAAACTAGAGCAAGAGTTGAGGGACGAAACATGTACTTAATCCAACCCGTTGCCAGACGAAAAATGGCAAAATTTGATATATATATATATATATATATATATATATATATATATATATATATATATACTTATATATATATATATATATAAAAGAATATATATATCACTTTGGGTATATATATATATATTATAAGATACTCCAATGTGAATCACACTAAAAATTTGCAAGAGAGTCCATAGTTTTTAGCATATTTTGTAAATACCTTCATATTCGCACACAAAAAGGAGTATGTCTAAAAATTGTACATACCACCTCTGAAAATGTGCAAATACCATATAGTCTTATATCTCATATACTACACATACTCTGAGTGCAAGATACTCCCTACGTTATGAGATATGTGAGATACGAAATAGGAGTAACTACTATATAGGAGAAAACTTCCTATATATATATATATATATATAGGAAAATGGTATGATACTCACTGAGATGATCTCACCTCTCATATACCACTTAAATCAGATGATAATACCTCTTTATCTATTTGAGCATACTCCAATAATGATTATAAGATACTCCAAAGTGAGTTTCATGAAAAATGTCATTAAATTCTACTTTTATAGCAAAATTTGTGTATATGCTTCTTTTATGTATGAAAAAGGGTATATAGCAAAAAATAAAGGGCTTCGATGAAAATTTTTCAATCAAATCGCATTGGAGTATCTTATAATTTGTATTTAAGTATACTGAAAATGATAAAGAAGTATAATATATGTGTTTAAGTGGTATATTGGAAGTGGGAGTACATACTCTCAGAGTACGAAAAGTGCAATATATATATATATATATATATATATATATATATATATATATATATATATATATATATATATATATATATATATATATATAGAATATATGCCATTTCAGGATACGTCACTCCGTATGTTGAAATTAGAAATATGCCACTTTAGCCCCCTTTGAAATTTGTCATTATCTCTATTTTTCTTCTATTTTATTTTCATTTCTCTTATTTTCCATCTATTCAATAATGAACTATCCTATTTTGCCCCTCGTATATCCAACTCCAAGCCATAGCTCAAGACACTGACAGAAGCGAAGCAGTTCCACAAACGCTTGGTGATCTCATCTCCCAGATGAAAGAGAGATTGTTACAAGATTCTTTCTTGCGGCTTGTTGTAGATTGTGAGGAGTAGCCATGAATCCGGACAACCACACGCACAAGACCAACGAGGCACTCGTGGCGGCGCACGAGATGGTGCCGAGGTCGCCACGTAGCTCACGCCATCGCACTGACCGCAACGTGGCGGCGGACAAGACGGATCTTGCGGAGGCCATCTCGTGTGTCCGGCGGGGACGGCCACGACGACTCGTTGAGCGCTGCG
This sequence comes from Ampelocalamus luodianensis, assembly GCA_036346255.1. Taxonomy (NCBI): domain Eukaryota; kingdom Viridiplantae; phylum Streptophyta; class Magnoliopsida; order Poales; family Poaceae; genus Ampelocalamus; species Ampelocalamus luodianensis. The sequence continues at coordinate 3,466,321 of CM070626.1, forward strand.
TCTTGGCGGCAGCGCTCAAGAAGCCGTCGCGCAGCCCCGCTCCGACACCGTGGCCGACGCACACGCCAATGATCAAGGTAATCCGCCGCGCACCGCGTAGAAGAAGCGCGGGACTCTCGAGACTCGTAGATCTCGGACGCCTCGGCGAGGCGGCGTGGTCGTGGCGTGGGCGCGCACCGAGCTCGAAGCTCGCGCGCGGCGAATCGCCGGCGGAGCTCGCCCCGCGACACCAACTTCCAGGCCCTCAAGACCTACTGCTGCAACCTCGTCGAGCAGGCTAGTAAGCTCGACCCGTCATCGGGCGCGACGAGGAGATCTGCCCAACTCCATCCTTCCGCCCCTTCTGAGCGAGCACAGCACACACACATGGATGATTGGATAGATGAGTGGCAAAATAAGTAGTTCGCCGATGAATAAGATGAAAAAAAGAAAAAGAAAGAAAAAAAGAAAAAAAGATATAATGATAAATTTCAAAGGAGGAAGAAACTAGAGTAACATATGTCTAATATTAATACACTGAGTGACATATCTCAAAATGACATATTTATTTGTGGCATATATCAAATTTTGCAACGGAAAATATCCCATCCGTCCACCCTTCCTCCTCCCCTTATCCGCCACCGCCAAGCCAAAAGCCCACACGCTCTCACCCCATCCATGGCGGCACCGCACTAAACCCCCAAACGCCACAACCAACGCCACCCACTCCCCCGCCTCCATGGCGCTCTCCGATCTCCCGCTTCACCACTCCTTCCGCCTCTCCTCCCGCCCCCACCTCCACCTCTTCCCGCTCCGCCTCCTCTCCTCCTCCCGCTCCGCCTCCTCCTCCTCCTCCTCCTCCCCCGCCGCCTCCGCATCCGCCTCATCCTCCTCCTCCAGCGGTAACCGCGCTCCTCCCGCTCCCAGCCTCGGTGCTCCGTGGCTGCAGAAGTGGGCCCCCGCTGACCCCTCCGCGCTCCCGCCTGCCCCCGCCCCGACCACCTCCATCGACCGCATCGTCCACCGCCTCCGAAACCTCGGCCTCGCCACCGACGACGACGAGCCCTCCACCGCCACGGCCACGGCCACTGCTCCCCTCGACGGCAACGAGCGCCTCGGCGACCTGCTCGACCGCAGCTGGGCGCGCCCCGACCGCCAGTTCGCCACCTCCAGGTTCGACGAGGCCGTCCTCCCGTGGGAGAGGAACGAGGAGAACACGAGGGGAAGAGGGGAGGAGGAGGATGAGGTCAAGAGGAGGAGGGTTAGGGCGCCCACGCTGGCAGAGCTCACGATCGAGGACGAGGAGCTGCGGCGCCTGCGGAGGCTGGGTATGACTCTTCGCGACCGCATTACCGTGCCCAAGGCGGGGGTCACGCTGGCCGTCACGGAGAAGATCCACGACGCCTGGAGGAAGTCGGAGCTGGTCCGACTCAAGTTCCACGAGGACCTTGCGCACGACATGAAGACTGCTCATGAGCTTGTAGAGGTTTGTGCTGTATAACGCCTCCTGTCAAATTATGCGGCACTGGAAGTGTTCAGTTTAGTGATTGTTAGTGGTAAGAGAACTTGGGTTGTTCTGTTTGTTGTGGTGAAGTCGTGGTGTATGTGGAATTATTGGTTGTCTCAAGGAAAATGGATTCCTTACATTTTGCTTGTGTATATTGATCAGCGGCGGACAGGAGGATTGATCATATGGAGATCTGGAAGTGTAATGGTGGTTTACCGTGGGAGCAATTACAAAAGGCCTCTGAAATCTCAAACTTTGGATGGTACCTCATCACCAATGAAGGGGGGAGATGGTACATTATTCATCCCAGATGCCTCGAGCCCTGGTGAGAATGATAATCAGCGGGAGGATTTAACTGCTCAACGTGAGGATGTATCCAGATTGAACATGCAGAATACTGAGGACATGACAGAAGAAGAGCTGGAGTTCAATCAAATGCTTGATGAGTTGGGTCCTCGTTTTGTGGATTGGTGGGGAACGGGTATTTTACCTGTGGATGCTGATTTGCTGCCTCAGACAATTCCTGGTTATAAAACGCCATTTAGACTTATTCCAACTGGAATGCGCTCAACCCTTACCAATGCAGAGCTGACAAATTTGCGAAAGTTAGCAAGGAACCTCCCATGCCATTTTGCTCTAGGTATTGCTTTCGACAGTGTATATCATTCTCCCCCAGCATAGCTTTCATTTTTTGGCAGCAAACACCTGCTTATAGCTTGCTAAACTTCATTGCAGGGAGAAACCGGAATCATCAAGGCTTGGCAGCGGCTATTGTTGAGCTCTGGGAGAAGAGTTTGGTGGTGAAAATCGCTGTCAAACGTGGAATCCAGAATACAAATAATGAGCTAATGGCAGAAGAAATAAAGGTTTGAATACCATGCTCTTTCTGTTCAAATAAGGCTTGATTGCTTTGCAAAATTTATGTCAAGGAACCTTGAAAACCCTGTTTATTGTTAGATTTTATATATATATATATATATATATATATATATATATATATATATATATATATATATATATATATATATATATATATTAATTAGTAGCTAAGCTGAACACAGCTGAATACTTGTTTAGAATAAAATCAAAGTTTAGAATGCTTATTATGCTTTAGTATATAATTCCTATGTTGAACTTTGCATGGAGTTCCAAAAGCATGTTCCCACAAATCAATTATGTTGATGCACTATATTTGCTTTAACTTGTATAGGCCTTCATGAATTAGCTAGTGTCTTATCCTTTTTTTTCATGTTTATTCAGAATCTAACTGGGGGTACCCTGCTTCTTCGAAATAAATATTACATTATAATATATCGTGGAAAAGACTTCCTCCCAACATCTGTTGCGGCTGCTTTGGCTGAAAGAGAGGAGTTGACAAAAGATATCCAGAATGTAGAGGAACAGAGAAGATGCATTGCCATCGCACACTCTCTAGAGGATGGTTTAGATGGGCATGCTCTCGCAGGTACTCTTGCTGAATTTCAGGAGGCTCAAGCTCGTTGGGGAAGAGAAGTAACTGCTAAGGAGCAAGAAGAAATGAAAGAAGCATCTTCTAGATCAGAGAAAGAAAAGCTTTTCAGGAGACTCGAACACAAGCTTTCCATTGTAAGCAATTTCTACATTTTCTTAGATAACTGTAGCTTCAGAAGGCAAAATGAGTTTGCAATTAAATTAGAATATTTCATTTTCAGTGTACATATCGATGTAGTTCACATGTTGTTTATTTTGTATTGCCTTTTAATTATGAGGTTGACTTTACTCACCTTTTTCTAGGTATGCAATTATGCTTGTTTGACATAGCTTTGTTTCCTTTTGTTATCGCATGTTCCTTGATTTCTTCTTCAAATACACAGGCTCAGGCAAAAATACATAGAGCAGAGCGGTTACTGTCGAGGATTGAAGCTTCTATGATCCTCGCCAGCCCTTCTGATGATCAAGAAATGATTACAGATGAGGAAAGGTCCGTTTTCCGTAGAATTGGTTTGCGACTTAAGTCATATTTGCCTCTTGGTAAGTTTCTTGAACGACCACCTTGGAACATGCTTCACCGTTTCTATTGACTGATTATTCTCCCTATCAATTTTAGGAATCCGTGGGGTCTTTGATGGTGTCATTGAAAATATGCACTTGCATTGGAAGCACAGGGAAGTCGTCAAATTGATTTCAAAGCAAAAGACCTTGTCCTTTGTTGAGGAGACAGCACGACTTCTAGAGTATGAGAGTGGTGGTATACTAGTTGCAATTGAAAGAGTTCCCAAGGGTTATGCACTTATTTTTTACCGTGGAAAGAACTATAGGAGGCCTATTAACATAAGGCCTAGAAATCTTCTAACAAAGGCTAAGGCGTTGAAACGTGCAGTTGCAATGCAACGCCATGAGGTTAGTTTGCCATGAAAAATGTGGAGCTCCTTTCCTTTTTTGTTTTCACTGAAACACTTGTATATGACCTTAGCATTGTTTTGATTTCCATTAAACTCATGACTTGTCATGCAGGCCCTCAGCCAGCATATAGCTCAGCTGGAAAGCAATATAAGGCAGATGAAGTTGGATTTGGTATGTAATTTCTCATTATAAAAATGTAATTCTGTGTCCATTAAGACAAACTTTTATGTTAGGACTTCCTTTTTGGGGGGTCAAGTGTATTATTTGGACAGCATTAAAGTTGATTTCTGGAGGCATAAAATTATATACTGCAGAATTATAGCAAATTGTGTGCCATTTGTTGTTAAGAGTAATAAGATGTATTTCAGTTGCTCCATCCCCAAACTGTCCTTCAATTTCCTAAAAAATCAGTAATTGTTTGTGCGAGTTGTAAAAAAAAAGACGCATTTCCTATTATTTATTGATGCTTTGTTAGCAAGGCAACAGCAGTCAGCAACCCCTCGGACTTCCACCCTCAGCTTCACCTCAAATGCTCTAATGACAGTGAGGCAGATAGCTGTAGTTGCATTAGTAATAATATTTGTTTGCTTAGTTAAAGATCTTGTTAATTGGTTAATGAATTCCTGATGTGATATGAAACAAAACAGGGTATTGAGGACGATGAGGAACAAGAGGATAGCTCAGATTCAGAAAATGAAGACAACACAGCAGTTACGTCTGCATGCTATGACGAGGTATCCATTCTTTTGTAAACTAATGCTACCTGATTAAAACTACTATAAAACTCATTCTTCCCTTTAATGGGTCCAGGACCAAGACGATTTTGATGAATCAAGTGATGAAGATAATTATGATGAAGATGAAGATGGGGAGGTTGACAGCTAGTTATATGCAATTGTGATTTGTGATGTGAAATTCTAGGGATGTTTATATATGGAGATCACTGCGGTCTATTGGATATTCTTGGTAGGAGCAAAGACATTTATTTATTTGAAGTCTGCTAGTGCTTTTTTAGGTGCTTGTACAGCACATGCAAAACGGAAGTGAATCCTCTGTAGTAGCATGGGCTAATGCAGAGGAGCATGACGACATGCATTATGTCATTCTTTTCACCGTCTGATCCAAAACGAACTGCCTAGATCAAACGTCACAATGATGGAAATCAGTAAATTTGCTACAGTCATAAGGAAACAAATTTTCTACCATGTATTTTGCTACAAGTAGGTGCTTCACTGTTTCTGCGGTATTTGCTGTGCTGCTATTACCAAGTACTGTTTATGCAGGCTGGAAATATTGTTCAAATAATGATCATCTGCAGTACAGCTGGGGATCGGATCCATGCAAAACCATATTAGGTGGAAAGAGTTAATTCATGATATTTCTGTTTGTATTCGGGGACATTCTTTATTAAGGACAATATATAGCTGATTACCCTTGTTTTATATCAACTATAAACACATTAATTTATGGTGAATCAACCATGACCTTGTAAGTGGGTTGACATTTCGGCTGGTTTTTTGCCAGAACATTTTATTGCCAATGTTAGTAATAGCCTAATAGGCTTAAATTCTGAGGTTTGGTGTTTCTTGAAGCCTTACACAAGTTTCGCCTTTTAAATCCTTATTTTGATCTCTCCTCCCTTTGTATAAATATTTCACATTCTGAATGCAAGTTTGAAAGATTGACCTGTTCCAGGAGCCATGAGGATCGCCGATGGACCTTGATGACTGTATTGCAACTTCTCTTGTTTGTGATGTCTGTACTCCCTTTGCTTTGTTCTTGGCAAACTTGTTGGGATCTGCCTTCGAAGTGCTAACGCTGGGTTGGGTATAAATGATCTTGCCTAAATACCTCACTTTTTTTCCTTTCTATTTGCAGTTCTTACCTTGTAACAATCATTTCAGGGGGCTCGTGGTAGGGAGGCACCTTTTCCATTTTGTCCACATAATGTACCAGGACAAAAGCTGTAACCAAATATACTACCAAATGAATTTGATCAACAAGTTACTGATGGATCTATCCAGTGCACTCTTTTTATGTGTGCGCGCGCTCTGCACACTTTGTACACGCCTTTTTTTTCCCCTTTTGTTTACTCTGAATTCTTGGGATGTACGAGAGATGTATGAACATGGATTGGATTTGAGAAGCTTGATCCAGAATATGGCCCGAAGAAACATAAAATTGAGTCAAATTTCAGTAAATTTTGCGTACCGGCTGATGCGGCATAGTTTGGCACTATGGCTCCACAAATTGGCGCGTGGTACCTGGTAAGGAGCTGCCGATCTCAGCGGCTGCTCCGTGCAGGCGTGCAGCGGTGCCATTTTGACGGATGTTGTTGGCGGAGCTAGGAATCGGAGACGAGGGGAGTTAAACAAGCTATGTAGTGAAATTCTATAATATCAGGAGACCAAATAGTATAAATACAAATAAAAATTATATAGATTATAAATGAATGTAATGATAAAATTTGGATCATAGAGGAAGCCCTGGCCTCGTCCGTCTGCCTCTGGTTGCAGCAGGGTGCGGTGGCATTCTGTGGCAGGACGGAGGTGCGCAAAGAGCCAACGACTGTTAGGGCCAAGGCTGACGGCGCAACACCGCGGTCCACGCGTTGGACGCGGGTTGGGTACGAGCCTACGATCGTCTCGCGCCGAGCGATGCCTGCTAATGCTGGCTTCGCTGCTGCCGCTGCGCGATGCCTCACTCCTGCCGCGCGCCTTTCGCTTCGTCTGGCCCACCCCCGATGTCCAGGCAGGCAGGCAGGCCACCCCACCCTCCAAGGCTGCAACGGCGCGTACCAACAACGCTCCTCCTCGCACCGGCGCTTGTCAGTAGTCGCCCGTCCGCCCAATGCCCCGTGCATCTTGCCCCGCGCCAACCGCACTGTGTCGAAAAGAACCATGATACCAGCCTCTTATCCAAATGGTAACCGCCCGCGAACAGGACAAAAAACTGTAAGCACACGGACGGAAGGCCTTGTTCCTGGCCATTTGATTCCGAAATGCCTTCGAATGATGTGTAAACAGAAAAGGTACGCATATATAGTACTCAGTATTCACATGAGCAAGTGAGCTGAGGTCTCATATTTGAAGAGTATAGTGCGGTAGTACCAAGGAGCGAAGGCGCTGATGCCGGCGGCTGCAGATCGAGGCACACATCTTGATGCCGCTCCTCTGGTACTGATGGTGGCGCAGGGGCCGACGAAGACAGGCGGGACTCGGCGTTGGACACCTGCGGACTGCGGTGGCGGAGACGGCGTCCTGGGCGTATATAGTCCGGAGACGATGCTTGTCGGCGAGGCGTCAGTGGCGTGTACTCCGTAAGACGCTGGGCGCCTGGGCGGCGTGGTGCAGTCGACAGCATGTAATCCTAATTGGTGGATGGTGAGGCCGCCACGGGAGGGATCGATGGGAAGTTATAGTTGGGAGGTCGCATGGAGGCCAAGCGCGGGGCCGCGGGGGTAAGCCGGGTCTGTCGTCTGGTTCGGACTAAAACGCTCGGAATGGCGGCGCCGGTTTGGCGACGGGGAAGGCGGGTTTTAAATTCACGGGCTTTTAATTCCTCTATGGACCAAGCTTTACGGCCTGCCTCACAGGCCCATGAGCCCTCGGTGGTGGCTCGTTCGATAGAGAGCAAGCCTATAACTGTCAAAGGTAAGTTCGGTTAATTTGGTTGATTTCACTAAAAAAAGTGGATTTTGTTGATTTGTAGTTGAGCGCATTGTTGCGTATCCTGAATATGTAAAACTTAGAGATATCTATGTTATAGTACGAGACCTATGTAGACATGACAACTAAATTTTAACCATTGTTAAAAATTCAAATCACTCTCCCTACATGTTGGCCCAAAACAAAGTTCATTAGTCGGTTCTTTTTTTCGATTACGCACACACACATACTACCGCGCACACACACCCCACACACATGTACACGCGAGTGTATTCCCTTAGCATATTCCTCGACAGACGGAGGTCGGGGATAAATCCAAGACCTCACAAAATTCCCACTGAAACGCACTTGCATGTGCGTAATAGGTTGGCATCGGGATTTGAACTCTGGTGGGTGAAGTCGTACACCCGCAACTCCACCGCACCAAGAGGTGGTTCCCATTAGTCAGTTAAAGGGATTAAATTATCACTTCAGATTCAAATGATAAAGAAACATTTGCTTTTGCATCTGTTTAAAATTGCTAATCTGACTCATTGCTTCGCTCCATATGTGATTTTCTTATCATTCCGCCTATATGTCGTGGGGTTTAGTACAATATTTATTAATTTACAGTTCGGCCAATGCTTTTCATGTGGAATCAGGTAATCAGCTCAGAATATCAAACCGCTCCCTCGCGTGCGTGGTGCTGGCCAGACGAGGAGCAGGCGAGCAGCGGCCGGGCTCGGCAGTCGGCACGGCCGGGGACGCACCCCCGGCACGTAGCAAGCAACACGCAGGCCTCGCGCGCGTGGTTGCATCACCAGTCCACCACCACCGTACCAGGCGGCAGGCGCTGGGTGCTGCTGCGCCTGCGCGCACACGCTGCGTCGCGCGCGCCCTCCGGTCTCGCGCCGCGACCCGCGGCGCCCGCGCGCCTTCCACTGTGTCTCGCTGGATACGATCGGGTGGTACGTACGAAGTGCCTAAAAGGAGCGGGCGATCTTGGCAGGTCCCGCGGACTCATGTTGATCCACCACCACCGTGGGCTGGGGGCGCAGGCCCACACCCCAGGGGAATACATGGAGTTAGTTAGCTTGGGTGCCTTCAAATTAATCAAGCGCCCACAGCGTCCAGGCATAATGCTAACGAACAATCTTATGGCCCAGGAACCAGCATCTTTGTGCAGGTTTGGAGTGCCCACCCAGGCACCCACCACTTGAAGGTTTTGATTCGTTTAGCACGATTTTAAATCAAAATAGCAAAAATAGTCTCTCTTCCACGAACGAACTGACAAAAAATGACACACTTGCCGTGCTAAAAAAATGCATGGTAGGGGGTCTGCCGTGCCCCCACCGCGCGTGGTAGGCCCAATATCGTGCATTTTGAGCGCGACATGGTGTTATTTTTGCTAATTCATTCGTGAAATGTTGTTTTTGTTATTTCTGTTTAAAAGCATGCTAAAAGAGCCCAAAACTCACCTGAAAGCAGATAAAGTAGGTAAGGATCCGTACCAAATTATGCCTGCTGATTGCTACCTGCAATTGCATGCAGGTATGAACTAAAACTAATTACACCTTTCAGACTTTAGTTTCGTCTTCTATTAGTGCCATTGTACACACCCCTTTTAAACCGAGAGCATATATTATTGGAAAGAACTCAAAGAAGACACTACAATTTGTGATTGGATCAACAGGCAAGTGGCAACCAGGAACTGCCCCCGTTATCTTGGCCATATATTCCTGGTGCTTTTACGTGCAACTTGCTAGGTTCCGATGAAGGTTTTCAAGTGAAATCAGCAGCGTTGTTTTTGGGCGTACAGCTCGTATTGCTACTTGCCTCTCGAGCAGGCGATGATGGCCTGATGTATTAGTCCGCGTTAAACAATTAAGCAACTTGGTTAATTGGGAGTTAGGATACCAGAGAGGCCCATCACGAGGGAGCAAAATGATCAAGATAATGCTCTGGACCTCGTCGCCGATTCCTATTTTAGAGGCATTGGTACGTCTACCGGTCTACGTGTGGTTCATCTCTCTCCCCGGCCGACACGACACGTGCACACTGTACATACGTAAGAGAAGCTCTGTACCAGTATGGACTATGGAGTAACAAAATATCAAGCCAGCAGAATCTCAAGAACTATCTGCTCCAAAAAAAAAAATGCAAGTGCTGTCCTACTTTCAGCCTTAGCTCCAGAAGATTTTTTTTTATATATATAAAAAGGCACTACAAACATATACATCACACCGACCACCAGCGTATGATATACGGTTTTTTTTTCTTTACTTTTGGAGAAGAAAATGACAAAGGGAGTTGATAAGCAGGGACCGTATGTATGGATCACAAGAGGACATGGAGAAACAAAGGTCCCCAGTACAGTAGAAGTTAGCAACAGCTGCTAAAAGACATGCCGCCAACTTTGTACGCGTTGTGTTCTCGCAAGGTCCGCCAGAGTTGAAACCCTAAAGAAACTGCGGGCGCGTCTTTTAATCCATCGGCGTCGCGTTCGCAACCAGAAACATGCCAACGCATCGAGGTGACGACTGCCTCCACTCTGAACTGCGACTAATATATACTAGGACTTCGCTCATGATCTGGATAATAGTTGACCTGTTCCATTGATCTCTCTCTCTCTCTCTCTCTTTTATATATAAAAAAAGTGTGCCTCTCTTTCCATGTATATTTGTTTTCCTTATGAGGGTCAATGGTGTTCTTAAATGGACGGTTCAAGATAGTCGTAACTATGTGTTGTAGGTACGCTAAAATGAGCTTAGACTTTAGCTCTTTTACGATACACTTAATTAAATACGGGTCGCTTGTTCTTTATATCCAATAGTTCAGGTTAGTTAGGATCTAGTTATCTTACACATGGTAGCTTAGTATGAGTAGTAGTATTCCAAAGAGGTAGAATTGTAATCGCTCATGTGGGGATTACATGACACAAGATTAGTATTTTCAATCCTAGTTGAAAAGTCTACAATACCTCACGAAAGATTATAAATACAAATAAAACCCTATTATACCCTTAACAAATCAATGACTAGATTTGATTTATATTATCACCATATACTGTCAGTAGAATGTAATGTAAAATTTCTCTAGACCATAGCCTGAGATGTAAGCATCGGGGGGAAAAAAAACTAGTGTGAATCTTACCATAAAACATAGCAAATTCTGAGATGATTAACAGGTCATGACTAGGATTCAGAGGGAAATGTATTTACTCAGTTAACTATAGAATGTTGATCACCACCATCACATTGCCCATTGCGCAGCGGATTACTCCCTCAAATCATAAAAAAAATGTCGCTTTGGGACACGTACAATCAAACTTTCTAAACTTTGACTATCAATATATTTTGAAATACATAGAGTGAACGCATAAAACTGGTATGCATAGATTTGTCTGGAAATTAAGAAACTTTTATAACAATATAATTTTATTAGATTTTACAAATATATTACAATAGAAATTAGTGGTCTAAGTTGCGTTTTAGTGACCGTGTTGAAATCCAAAACGATATTTTTTTGTGACCGGAGGGAGTAGTTAACATCACTGCAATTAGTCGGTGCCTCTCTATATAACATTTAGTCCTGCTGATAGCTAGGTGCCAATCAACTTCATCGATCACGGCCTTATACATAGTTAAAATAAGCTTCCTTTTTAATAGATGGGTCGACACTTGATCGTCATCCTTGAGACCTGTCGACTGAGTTAACTAGGCTACTAATGGTCGTCACCACCTTTGTAGTCTACTCCTACATCCATGCATCGATGCACATAACAATAGACACTTGGCAGCTAAATATTAACTCGAGGACACGACGGTACTGAGAAAACAAACAAAACATGTGAAATGGCCTCAGCTGCAGCACGCATGACAGGCAGTGATTGGCTAACTACTGGCCACAGCAACTTAAAAAAAATATTGCCAACTTTTTTTTCTATCTTAACGTTGTTGATTAACTGTATGACGCATGCTTGATACAGACACGAAACTAGAGATATGCACGAGAATTTTTCCTGCAATCCCGTAAGGGTGTGTGTTTCTATTGGACGGCCTCGGATTTTTCTATGTTACTAACTAGCTAGAGCTTTCACACCAAGTGGGAAGTGCAGATGCTGGGTAGAATATATTCATCCTGGATATGGATCTGCAGTGTGTGTGCATTTTGCAATGACTATTAAACATGAACCGTCGAATCAACTCGCAAATGATCACGCAAGATATGATTCTGGCAATGCACTATATGTATGTATATCCAGAGTTAAATAATGCTAGCACTCCAAGCTGATACGTACACTCCAGACCACAGGGGGCAAAATATTTTGAGAAATTTGCACCGGTGGTACCCGATTACCACTTCAAAAGTTGGCAATTTATCATAATTTTATTTTATTTAAGGGGTGCTTAAATCACCCAATTTTAATTAATGAAACCAGCAATTACAGTGTAGGCAGACTCTGGTGTCTAGCGCGGACGAGCTGGGGCACGCCGGCCTCTCACGCCAACTGCTTTCGTATTTTTGGCATGCTAAGCATATTTTACCATCCAAGACGTGGAATCCAGTTGATAAATTTGAGAAAAGTAACTGAAACATTCGAGCATATTGTTGATCAAGAGTTGAGGTTTTTGTTTTTGTTTTTGCGAGGAGCAATAGTGGCCTATGTGTTCATTTTCAGCCGTTGCATTTTTGATCGAACTGTTTACTTGAACACATCGAAATAACCACTATACCAACAACAGGCACATGAACGACGATCTTGCAATGACAGCCCGAGAGGACATGTACGTTTTGATTCGATTCCATTGAAGTGGTCGGACACATCAAATGGGCCGTAAGAAATAAGAATCGGTGTACTTATCATCGACGTGGCGATTGAAAGCTCGTCGCACAAATACACTGTGAGTGACTCGGTCTCCTGAGCTGCTCTTGGGCGACTCAGGAGGCGACCCAAAAATCACCGTGCCAAAGACCTAGGCCATCACCACCCCCCCCCTCGGCTACCGCTACCTTCTTGCAGCCCCGATTGGTGCGGTGGTGGCGGGGCCTCCCCTTCTCCTCGCAGCTCCCCTTTCCCCTCTTTTTTCCAGACCTCCCCCCCTCTCGTTGGATCTGGATTCTGGAGGGACAAGAATGTCGGCCTCCGGCCTCCGCCGGTTCTTCCTCACCGCCGGCCTAGGATTCCGGGGGATACAGAGTCTCCCCGACGTCCTCAACCTCCTCCCTCTCTGAATCGGAAGCCTCCTATCCCGCGGTTGTCCTTGGGCTAGATCTAGGAGCCTCGACGGCAAGGAGTCCTTGTCGTCGTCGATGCCGGCCCCGGCTCTCCGTGCCCCACCTATTCGGTGGGGCGATGCTTCTGCTGTCCCCGAGGGCCTCGTGCACAACAAGTCGCTATCGCCGCTGGCCCCGGCCCTCCGCGCCCCATCTTTGTTGGCGGGGCAATGTATCTACCGTCCCCAAGGACCTTATCTAGAACAAGTTGCCGCCAGCCCCGGCCCTCCGCCGCTGGGGCCCCTTCACGGCTAACTGGTGCTGCCCCTCGTGGCTTGTTCTAGATCTAGAGTCGGACCATTGCCATTGAAGGGTTGTCAGGAGGCGCAAGACGACTGTCCCGGAGGTCCTATTTGTAGCAGCTAGTCTAGGACACCATGGACGAGCCATGGAAGGAGGTGGCGAGGAGTCAGAGTTAGCAAAGTGTTGTGTTCTGTCGCCCTCCATCATTGCCGAGGGGAGGAGCCATTGTCTCACCCAGTTAATTTGAAGTGCCTGGCCGGTTGTCCTGTTAGCGTGTTGATTCAACTTGCCCCTACTTCCATTCTTATTTCTCAAGTTGATGCTTCGGTGATCCTCTACGCTTCCCGGTCTAGCCAGTTTGGAGTCTCTCTGTGTTGGGCTGGGAGGTTTGCTCTTCCCTTAGCTATGATGTGTGTGTAAAGCAGAGCAATCGGAGTTGAGGAGTATGCTAGTTGGTTTTTGCCTCTAGCTCCGGTGTTGTTGTTTAGCGTGTTGCGAGGTGCGTCCAGTGCGGGCTCTCTTCCATCTGGGGTGTTCCCCGTTGTTGACCATTATATTCTCTTTTATTTTATTTTCTCCTGCTCTTCGTTTTTTAAAAAAAGAGAAAAGAATCGGTGCACTTTATTTTGGTGAAATGAGGTCCCAATATACCCTTGATCGACGCGTGCTTTGCCTTTTTCCGAAGCAAAAAGGGAACGGACGCATATATACCAATTCACCATATATATTCTCTTCTTGATGAACTCCAATCACCACATATCCTTGCCTCCAAACTACAGCCGTGATTGCACCATCTCTCTCTCTCTCTCTGTGTGTGTATCATGCGTCCTCTCTTCGATCATTAATTAATCAATGAACGCTTTTCGATTGAGTTTACCCAATCTAATCGATCGATCGTGTGCAAGCTGCACAGCTTTTTGACCATGGCTTTTGAGTTATTAGCTGTTGGTGAGTTAATATTAGGAACTAGTAAGGAGTCGTATTAGGGTCGGATCTAATCTTGTATTAGAGTCGGATTCAATCTTTAGACTATAAATAAATGGTGTAAGGATACTACGGAACATACACAACAATTCCCAAAAACTTTTACATGGTATCAAAGCCATCCTCATTTGAACCCTAATCCTCTCTCACCTCAGCCGCCACCGTTGTCGTTCATTATCGTCCAACTCCAGCATCGTCGCCATCCTCGCTCGGGCCGCACGGGTTGCCACTGTTGTCGCTTGGGCCGCGAGGGCCGCCGCTGCCATCGCTTGGGACACCACCGCTCGGGTCGTGCTGCGCGGGCCACCGTCGCCGCCGCTCGGGTCGGCCAACCATCTGAAGGACAAGGAAGGGGAGCAGAGGTTGATTGGTATCTGGTTGGTCGGTGAAATGTAGGACCGAATAGGCGACTAGAGGGGGGGTGAATAGGAGCTCGATCCGATTTTTCGTTTAAAATGGATTCAACACAAATTTCACTTCAATAGCTATGAGAACTATGAAGATCAATAATTAAGCACAAGTGGAAGACTTGTATTGAATCTACTCCTAACCCCAAGCTCAACAAACAAAACCGAGAAAGTGCTAAAGAAATCGGGCAATAGGTACTACCTCGTGTAACCAAGTGGTACTACCTATTATAGGTACTACGCAGTTAGTATCGAGAGGTACTACCAAGACCGAGGTACTACCACAGCAAATGAGAGGTACTACCTATAATCGGTACTACCGCAGTGTATTCAGAGGTACTACCAAGACCGAGGTACTACCGCAGCAAATGAAAGGTACTACCGATTATCCCGAGTTCGTCCGACAATTGAAAAACCAAAACTAAAATTGACATACCTTTGATCCTTTGGCAATGAGACTTTGCAGATATGTTAGCAATAGCCCTTGGACTCTACAAGCCAAATTTCAAGCCATCTCAAAAGGAAACGAGATTTCCACCTAAACCCTAGAACTAAACAAATGAACAGAGCAAGCCAAAATCCAAATCTGAGATTAAATGAGGTTGGCTCTTGGGATCCTTCATCAAATGATCTTGAAGTACTCACCCATCATGGAGCAACCCATTTTGGCCAATCCCAGCAAGCAAGAACTCAAAATCAAAGAATCAAAAATCCAACATTGAGACAAACGAAGAACAGAGACAGAATGAAAGGGAAATGAGTTCAGATCTTCATTTCAAAACAAAAGAGTAGTCCCGATACCACGATTACATATAGAGGAATGATTACAAGACTCTCCACTTAATCCTCAACCTCAACCTCTCTCAATCCTTCAACCATACATGCTTGAGAAGGGATGAACACTCTCTAGAACTCTCACATAGGGACATGGAAGAAAACACCTGTGGAACACACTGTTGCCTTCTACCCTCTCACCAACTAAAGACACAAAGGTAAAACCACCTCCAAAGCCTCTTTTGACTCACAAAACCCTAACTCTCTCACAAGTGTTCATATGGGCATGCAACCCTCAATCCTTTATATAGCCTTAGCTAACGGTCTCCACCCGCTACGCCCGCTAAGTCCAATAGAGCCCGCTCCCGCAGTGCACCTTGCGAAATTCCTGTTTCGCCTCCCGCACCTTCCGAAGCTTCGCGCTCCTTGTCTCGCACGCCTCGCAACCACCTCGAGTTCACGCCGTCTTCGACACATCCCGACCGTTCGACCTCGCCACCGCGCTAGTCCGGTCCACCGTGTCTCGCCACGACTCCGCTCGATGTCCCGCACCACTGCACAAGAAACACATCAAATAGCACCGCCGATATATGAAAGCGTAAATAACATCACTTACCATGCCGAAGACCAAACTCGCCAAATTATCGAATATGCATCCTAATCCCATACGACAAAGTTTGACCAAGTCCGATCGAGCCCGATCACGCCACGCAACGACTGACCGAACCACTTAAACCAAACTCGACTTACCTAAACCAATATCAATTACTCATCATACACATGTGGTTATTTCCACATGGTTCATCAATCTCCCTTGATGAGTATATTGACAAACCTAAAAGCAAGAAGTTGAGTTTGATTTTGAAGAAACCAACATGGTCCAAAGAAAAGAAAAAGAAGCCAATGACCATGTCGATGTAAGAAACACTAGAGCGACAACCGAAAGAGCAAATTGATCTCCAAAGCTCTAAATTGTTTCCAACACTTTTCTTCTCCATTCTCCCCTTTTGCAATAACCGCATCAAGATGCAATAGAGAGAATATGACATGTCAAACGATGAAAAGATCAAGTTTGTTTATTTAAGCATTTAGAGCCATGAGGATTATCCATACTGACCATAATGTAATACACCAAGCCATAACTCAATAAAAGGCTATCTAGATCATGACAAGACATGTATATCCTAGCTCGAGCACATAGATGACGAGTTGAAATGTAATGCATTTTATGAGCAAGTCAAGTCATCAATGAGCAAAGTTTAGCTAGAGATATCCTAGGATGATGCAGCCATGTCAATAAGCTAAGCGAACAAGGAACTACTATTGAGACAAAATAGAGAGCTATGCTCAAGAATGAAACATTGGTTAAGTACTTGAATTTTTTTTTAGCTTTAAGCAAATTGAACACATAAAACATATTTTCTTTTGAAATTCATGGTTGTTGCCAATCGATTTTTGTTTTATCATGTGCTAGGTCTCAAGCCTTATGCGACTACTCCAAGCGAGAAGCTTAAGAAGATAGTCTAGGTCACCCAAAACTCCCCTAAGTTCATGCCAAGTGCAATGGCAAGTTTGTCTCATAGGAGAGAATTAGTGAGATCAGCTTTTTCGCACAAAGAGATCTTTTGCCTTTTAACAAGTTGTACTAACTCATGCATCATTAAGAGACTAAAACAGCTCAATCTAAGGCTCAATATAGATTCAACGCTCTACCCAAATTTATTTGACATGGCATGAATCATAAAAGGATAGCTCAAGAAAGACTAATCTCAAGTGCTAACATGACAAGTTTTAGTTTGTTGAGCAATTTTAATTAACTTATCATGGCAAAAGCTAGGCTACACATATGAAGTCATGATAAATCTAGCAAATAAGCACAAGTCATGGCAAGGTGTAAAGCATTGTAAACATGTTATAGCAGGATAATAATCAAGGCTCAATGTAGTTATATTACAATGCGAATGCTAGAAATGTAGAAGATCCAGCTCCCTCAACATTAGATGCAATTTTTAGTTCAAGTTGAGTTATGTCAATATTAAGCCCGTAAGCTCCCAAATGAACTCCCTTGAACCAAAGCAATAAATCGAGAAGTGCAAAGAAAACATAAAACAGCAAATTCTTAAAGCATAGATAAGATATAGAGAATACTATGGCTCAGATCGACTCCCATCTACCCCATATGACTCTAGGACTATTAGTGACAAGAAACACACACTAGAGAGCAAACACGCACTCTGCCTACCCGAGGGTGGCCCGACCTCGCTAGAACCTATAAGCAAGTGAGTGAGCTCAACCTAGTGAGAAGAGAGACAACTAATAAGCAAGATCCTACAATCACAAAATAAGAGTAGGAAGTCTAAGCAACTCGACTAGAGAAACACTCTAATCTATGCTAGGAGGACTAAACCCAAATGCACCCTAAATGCAATGCAACAACAAGGAGTAAGAGCAAAAATAGTAAAGTAAAGCAAGAAAGAATAGAAACTCCCCTCACTACATCCATACTGGATGCACTCACCCCAAGTTCTCCCCAGTAGAGTGAAAACCTTGAACTATCCAATGGCTTGGTGAAGATATCACCAACTGGTGGTCACTCTCACAAACGGAGCACTATGTCACCCTTCTCCACATGGTCTCAAGGAAGTGATATCTCGATATCAATGTGCTTGGTCCGAGAATGTTGCACCGGGTTCTGGCAATGTGAATAGCGTAGTGTTATCACAAAGGAGTGGAACGCCGCTCTATAGCTAACCCAAAGTCCCGCAATGTCGAAACCATCCAGCACTCGCCGCAAAGAATCGGGCAAAGCAACGCACTCGCCTCGCGGTGGATCAGGCAACACCGATCGCTTCCTAGAAGACCAAGACACAAGAGAAGTGCCAATGAATTGGCAGTGCCGGCGTGCTCTTCCTATCTATCCTACAACCAAGAAAGTCTCGTGATCCGAGTAGGCTCGTGGAAAGACAGATGAGGAAGAGTACCGTATACCAAAGTCAATGGTAGCTCGAAGGTACCAAGGATGCGCTTCACGCTCGGGCGGTGAGATACGCGAGGAGAAGCTCGAAGCGAGCACATAGACACACGGAGAAGTGTATGTCCGGTCTCGAGGCGGTGAGGTACAAAGGGAGCCAATCATGCGAAACTCCTTTCGATCAATCGCTCGCCATCCTCATCCGGTCGAGTGAAGCCGATGTCGCCATAGGAGTGGACACCGCTTTCCATCACTCATATCGGCGCCTCAGAGGTCTCGAGTGTACTTGCCTGATGCAAGAAGGTACCTCCGAGTCCGCTTGATCTCAAAGCCAAGGAAGAAGCTCAACTCGCCATCATGCTCATCTCAAACTCAACTCATGACATCGGAGAACCGAGAGACAAGATCATGAGAGGAGCCGCTAAAGATGATGTCATCCACATAAACCGGACGAGCAAGAAGTCATCGCCATGCTCGCGAATGAACAAGGTCTTGTCTACCTTACCCATCTCAAACCTATGACTCAACAAATAGGACTTAAGCCTCTCATACCAAGCTCTAGGGGCTCGCTTAAGTCCATACAAGGCTTTGGAAAGCTTGTAGACATGGTTTGGGTATTTGGGGTTCTCAAACTGGAGGTCTGTCTAACATAAACCTCTTCCTCAATATACCCATTGAGGAAGGCACTCTTGACATCCATCCGTAAAGCTTGAAGCCCTTAGACGCCGCAAAGCAAGCAAAATCCTAATAGCCTCTAGCCTAGCTACAGGGCAAAGGTCTCTCAAAATCTAAACCTTCAACTGGGAGAAACCCCGAGCTACCAATCTAGCCTTGTTCAATGACCACCCCATCCTCACTCGCTTGTTTTTGAAAACCCACTTGGTACCTATGACATTGTGACCTCTAGGGGCTCAACAAGCCACTGCACCTTGTTCCTCTCGAAATTTTCTAGCTCCTCATGCATGGCAAAGACCCAAGACTCATCGTAAAGGGCGTGACAAACGCCCTTAGGCTCAAAGGAGGCAACAAAGGCGAATGGAGACAGAACTGAGAAAAGCGCACTTAGAGCGTGTGACACGCTCAAGAGGTCTCCAATCATCCGCTCAAGGATGTCTTCTCGGATATGTCGGGAGGTCTGGATGAGGAGAAGAAGTGGCCTCTACCTCGTGTGCAGACGAGGCGTGAACAGAGCCACTAGCTCCGAGGAAATGGTAGGCAGGGTCGATCACCTTGAGGTGCCGTGGAAGAAGGCATCTCAAGGGGAGGATGAGGAGCCGGATCGTAAACAACCATCGCCTCCATCGTCCTCATCATCCACAAAGATGGTCTCGATCGCTCTAGAGAACTCGAGATATCCGCCTAGTCCCGGACCGCCTCGTCAAAGTCACCTCGCAGTCTCTACCAACTTGCTAGACTCGCAGCCTGCACCTATAAGCCCGCGAAGAAGTCGAGTAGCCTAGAAAGATACCGCCACAGAACGTGACTCGAACTTGTCTAGGTTCCTGACTTGAGAATAAAACACTTGCAACCAAACACACGAAAATGAGAGACGCGGGCTTTCGCCGTATCTCACCATAAGAAGTGCGATGCAAGAGTGCCCAAGAAAACTCGATTCAAACATGGCACGCGGTCGCAATGGCTTCACCCAAAACTTCCCTGCAGAGTACTCATCAAGCATCGTCCCGGCCATCTCGACTAAGGTACGGTTCTTCCTCTCCACAACGCCATTCTCACGAGGGACGATGGAGAAGAGAACGGTGCTCTACACTGCCTCACCACAGAACTCTCAAAGTAGGAATTCTTGAATTCGTACATTGTCATCGCGGATCGCTCGTAAGACACCGAAGCTCAACAAAGCCTACTAAAAGACCTCGAAATGTGAAAACGTCTCATCCTTTGAGGCTAGGAAAAACACCCAAGAATACCTCGAGAAGTCATCGACCACAACAAGAACATACCACTTCCTCCCGCGATCGCAGACTCGAGTGGTCCAACGTGTCCATGTGGAGCAATTGTTCTGGTGCATCGGTCATAGTAATCGTGGATCGAGGATGAGAAACGGCAACCATCTTGCCGTGACGGCATGGAGCGCAAACAAGATCTTTGACCATCTTGAGTTTTGGCGCACCACTTAATGAGATCGTGCTCGCTAACTCGGGTCAAATGGTCAAAACCAATATGACCAAGTCTCCTATGCCGTAAAGAGAGATCACGGACTCGTAAGCAACTAAACACCGAGAGGATTACGTGAAGACTCAATAAAAACAGCACGAAAGATCCTCCCATATCTAGAAATCCCAAACCGGACTACCCAAGAATCAAGGATTTTGCAAGCATTTTTCTTAAAGTTCACCTCAAACCGCCATCGTAAGTCGAGAGATCAAAGCAAATTATACTGCAGCTTACTAACCAAAGCAACATCTTTTAAGATAAAAGAATCATTAACGCACTGCCTTTGGCGATGACACGCCTGCACGGCGCCTCCGAAGGTGATCGCCTCATCACCGCACGCAAGGAAGAAAACCAACGGAATCTCCGGCCATGTGTCGTGAACACCCGAGTCTACAAGCCAATCCTTTCCCTTCCTCGCCCGCGAACTCGAGTCAACAAGAGAGTAAAGTCTCGCACTAGGGTAAATCAACGTGATTTTGGCACCCAATACCGAGTAATACGCCGAGCGATGAAGTAGTCAAGCACGATCGACTCTATCTATCCTACGCTCGTCACTCAAAGCGTAAAGTCTATGAGCAGACTGAAAGCGTTGCATAGGTCCGATCGCTAAGGGAGAGCGAGTCGGAACACCGCAACAAGTCGATCACGCCGCTGGTAGCTATCTTGATGGAGAAAACGAGATCTACCCTCGTGACGGCGGAAGTCACGACCGAGAGCATATCGAGGACGAAAACGTAAAACTCGTGAAACCGAGTCCTCGACATCGCCCAAACACGACTCAACATCCTAGATCTCGTGTTGGTCCTAGGTGCACTCAAAGTCCGGGCCGACCCGAATACGCCTAAGAGACTCAACACGGTCTCTACGCGCGATCTTGGCGCGCCAAGCATCGATCGATCGTGTGTCCATCTCCGGCTGAAGGTGCGGTGATACTTCACCTTCTGAGAGGTAGAAGCAGCAAGGGGAGGCTTCACCTTCTGAGAGGCTGAAGCAGTAGGTGGAATCACCTTGCTGTCAGAAATCCCCTGGACATAGCCCGCTGACTTAAATTGGACTTTCTCGGTCCTAGGCTTAGTCTTGATCACACCGGTGCTATGGGTCTAAGCAAGCAGTGGATGCTTCCTTATGTCCTCATAAAAATCATATCCTAGACCTTGATTAAATCTGCAGATCTTAGATTGGTCTAGAATAAGATTGAGCTTCTTCTTGCTTCCTACAAATCTCTCGAGAGTGTTCATAAGGTACCGACACTCAAACAGAGAGGTGCAAGAAGAGCAGGGGAAGAAGAGACACAGAAGGTAAGGGAGCGTAAGAAGAACCAACAAGAGAGGAAAGAATGGCTTGTGCACACACACCGACTGAGGGACATTCTACTACTAGCAGGTTGGTTCACGTCTCTAGGCGCCTCACCCTTACCCCGGGCTTCTCCCCACACCATCAATCACATTACAAGCACAATGAGGCTTCTCTAGAAGGTCCTTAGTTAGCTTCACACATTTCTCATCCAAAGCAATCAAGTCGATTTAGTTTGTTACAATTAATGCATGGTGAGCTAACAGGTCCTTAGAAGCAACCTGAGCCAACTTCCTATCATGATCAATCATATCTTGAAACTGTTTAGAGACACCCAAGTTCAAGCAGCTTAACTTAGGACAGTTCAAGCATGAATCAATCGCTCAAGTAAAGAAGCTTGTAGTTCAACAATTTTATGATCCGCCTGCTTTAAGTTCATCTTCAAGTTATTGCAATTTTCACAAGACTCTGGGCAGATCAAGGAGCATGGCACAAGATCCTCTAGCAGCAATGTCCTTATCCTCACATGAGGTGGGAGAAGTAGTCTCATCAGTAGTAAGTAGGGTAACAGCCATCCTACTCAACTCTAACTCAGCAAGCAGACTAACATTCTTCACCTTAACACTATCAAGCTCTGAGGACACACTATCATGCGAGGTCCTTAGTTTCTCCATGTCACCTAACAGAGCACGCAAGTATCACAATCATCACGGAGGGAGCAGATGTAAGTGAGGTAAGTTCCGTGATAGTTCTATCTACTTCCTTCTCTAACTCAAGACACTTAGCCCTAGCTCTAGCATGAAAACCACCTAGCTTAAGAAAAGCATGATTGAGCTGGTCGTAAGTGGGACATACCTCGTCCGAAGTCGAGTACGCCATTGCGTCGCTCGATTCTCGAGAGGCCATGAAGCACATGCCGAGAAGTCGTTGCCACCATCCTTGGGCTCTTGGTCACCCGCCCCGTCGTCGCCGCCCATCCTTCCACCTCGCCGAGGTCGAGGTCGCCGGGCGGTGAGGACGCGGTGGAAAAGCTTCTGGCTTTGCCAAAGTCGCGAACTTCTTCTTGCCTTGTGCAGAGCCGAAGGCTTCTTGTTGCGGTTCTTGTCGGTGTAGTCGTTCTTGCCCGAACCGCCATAATCGTTCTTGCCTTTCTCCGCTTTGGGCGCTTGCCGAATGTGGTTGGGGCCACCACACTGAAG
This sequence comes from Ampelocalamus luodianensis, assembly GCA_036346255.1. Taxonomy (NCBI): domain Eukaryota; kingdom Viridiplantae; phylum Streptophyta; class Magnoliopsida; order Poales; family Poaceae; genus Ampelocalamus; species Ampelocalamus luodianensis. The sequence goes on from CM070626.1 coordinate 3,489,156, forward strand.
CAAATCACCGTCCTCCTCTCTTTCTGTCCCTCCTCCTTGTAAGCATGGGAGAATCTTCGAGCAAGAAGGGCCACCGCTCATCCGCAGTCGCTCTAATCGATCATCGCTATGTCACGAGAGAGCAGCAAGGAGAATCCGCAAAGAGAATCGTAAGAAGAGGAACCGAAGCCAACGAGGATCGTGACCAAAGCCATCGATCGTGACTTCGACTTTAGAGACAACGTCAATCTCGTGAGTCTTGAGGCGCAGTACGCGCGCCAAGAGTCAAGGTCGAGAAGTGTCGTGTCCTTGATGGTGGTCACTTTCATCTCCCAAACACGCAGATCAAGTGCCGCAAGCATCCGACGAGCGTTGTCCGAGTCGGGTATGTGAGACCGACCGCCGGAGGTTGCTCAAGATTTTGTGAAATCGCTAAAAGCACTCGCCCGTGGACTCACCAACAAGCATCTCGAATTTGTTGTATTCGCGCTTGAACCGATCTCGTCGAACCGTCTTGATCCGGGTGGTGCCTCATGGTATGCGCCGAGGGTCACCTGATGTCGAGGCGGACGACGGAGTGAGATATACGGCCAAACTCGCTACGACTCAAACCCCGGATGATGATGTTCCTTGCCTTTGCATTCGCCTCAACATCGCCACGCTCCCGCATTGATGTTCTCATCGGCAGAAGCAATAATCGTACCTTGACCTTCCGCCGATGGCATACCGGCTCGATGTATGTCTCCATTCGCTCTTCCGAGAAAGGGTAATCGATGCCATCGAAAACGGGTGGCTTGGTCAAGTACTTGTCCGTCGCCATGGCTCTTGAGACCGGTTAAGATCTATTGATTAGAGCTAACCGCTCGATACCAATTGTAGGACCGAATAGGCGACTAGAGGGGGGGTGAATAGGAGCTCGATCCGATTTTTCGTTTAAAATGGATTCAACACAAATTTCACTTCAATAGCTATGAGAACTATGAAGATCAATAATTAAGCACGTGGAAGACTTGTATTGAATCTACCCTAACCCCAAGCTCAACAAACAAAAACGAGAAAGTGCTAAAGAAATCAGGGCAATAGGTACTACCTCAGTGTAACCAGTGGTACTACCTATTATAGGTACTACCGCAGTGTACTGAGAGGTACTACCGCACTGAGGTACTACCGCAGGCAAATGAGAGGTACTACCTATAATCGGTACTACCGCAGTGTATTCAGAGGTACTACCGCACTGAGGTACTACCGCAGGCAAATGAAAGGTACTACCGATTATCCTGGAGTTCGTCCCGACAGCTGAAAAACCAAAACTAAAATTGACATACCTTTTGATCCTTTGGCAATGAGACTTTGCAGCCAAATTTCAAGCCATCTCAAAAAGGGAAACGAGATTTCCACCTAAACCCTAGAACTAAACAAATGAACAGAGCAAGCCAAAAATCCAAATCTGAGATTAAATGAGGTTGGCTCTTGGGATCCTTCATCAAATGATCTTGAAGTACTCACCCATCATGGAGCAACCCATTTTGGCCAATCCCAGCAAGCAAGAACTCGAAAATCAAAGAATCAAAAATCCAACATTGAGACAAACGAAGAACAGAGACAGGAATGAAAGGGAAATGAGTTCAGATCTTCATTTCAAAACAAAAGAGTAGTCCCGATACCACGATTACATATAGAGGAATGATTACAAGACTCTCCACTTAATCCTCAACCTCAACCTCTCTCAATCCTTCAACCATACATGCTTGAGAAGGGATGAACACTCTCTAGAACTCTCACATAGGGGACATGGAAGAAAACACCCAGGGAACACACTCTGTTGCCTTCTACCACCTCTCACCAACTAAAGACACAAAGGTAAAACCACCTCCAAAGCCTCTTTTGACTCACAAAACCCTAACTCTCTCACAAGTGTTCATATGGGCATGCAGCCCTCAATCCTTTATATAGCCTTAGCTAACGGGTCTCCACCCGCTACGCCCGCTAAGTCCAATAGAGCCCGCTCCCGCTGTGCAGCCTTGCGAAATTCTGTTTCGCCTCCCGCACCTTCCGGAAGCTTCGCGCTCCTTGTCTCGCACGCCGCAACCACCTCGAGTTCACGCCGCCTTCGACACATCCCGACCGTTCGACCTCAGCGCCACCGCGCCTAGTCCGGTCCACCGTGTCTCGCCACGACTCGCCTCGATGTCCCGCGACCACACAGACAAGAAACACATCAAATAGCACCGCCGATATATGAAAGCGTAAATAACATCACTTACCATGCGAAGACCAAACTCGCCGAAATTATCGAATATGCATCCTAATCCCATACGACAAAGTTTGACCAAGTCCGATCGAGCCCGATCGCGCCACGCAACGACTCGACTCAACCACTTAAACCAAACTCGACTTACCTAAACCAATATCAATTACTCATCATACACATGTGGTTACCTCCACATGGTTCATCATGAAAGAAGAAGGGGGGCAGAGGACCAGGATCTGGCGTCAATGGAAGAGGTAGAGGATCGGGACGCTAAAAGAAGTCGGCCGAAGAGAGAAGGGGAGAGAGAGAGAGAAGAGAAAAGGTTGCCAGCCGAAGAGAACAGAAAACAAATTCCCATTTCACGAATTTGGTTTTTTGATGTTACATCTATGCAACATTTGCGTAACCATGAAGTCCGTGGTGCGGGGAGAGGGGTCTCAGGGCGCGGTGCGGCAATGGTGCATAGCGCTGGCTTTCACATCGATGGCACGGGAAGGCTTCCGGCGAGGTGGAGTGGGAGGTGGCATTCACTGGTGCGGCTTGGCGCGAAGCGGGGGCGGCAAGAGGCGGTTGAGGAGAACGACCTCCGGCAGGACGCGGGGCAGAGGTAGCAGGGGTGGCGGTTTTGAAGAAAGCTGTCTCCGTTAAAGGAAAACGGATTGGCCCAACGAGGAAAGCAGAAAGGTTCAAGAGTTTCCGATTGGGAAAATTATCAAAAACAAGCCAAAACTCAAAAACTTTTGAAACTGATTTTTTTCGGGTTGTTTCAGTGTTCTCCCTTTCTCTTAATAAAATTTGGTCAGGGGCTCTCCCGTCGGCCCAACGAAAAACTATTGGATCAAAAATCAAAATCAGATACACACATCTCAAAGCTAATTCAAGGGTCAAGTAAATCGATTTAGTTTTTTTAAAAGGCAATTTACATATATCAGAACTATTTATAACGAGGAGGGTAACTCTTTTTTTTTTGGCTAGCTACCTTCCAAGTTCCAACAATGCACTCAAAAACAAAATGCATGAATATAAATTTGCCACCAAACAAACTATAACTTGAGTATGAACTTGAAACGGTATGAAAGCAACTGGTAGCCTTTCTTAATTCCTCCTCTGTTACGTGTGGCAGACGAGTAATTCCGGAAAGAATTTGTGAAGAGGTAATCCCAGTGATGACCTAATTTATCGCATACGCGATAATACAAATTACCGCAGGTTGTTCTTGAAAGGGGAACAGTCAAACAGCTCGATGCATTCCAAACGACCTGGAGCGGGCGCAATGAGCTGACTTCTTCAGTTCTTGCTTGTTACTAGTAGTATACAACAATATATGCATGCCAGCGATGGAACATAATCACTTACTCCTATTCCTACTTACTCGTGCACTAAAGCTCGCTCTCCCTCCCTCTCTCTCCCTCTCTCTCTCTTCTTTCAAACATCCGACTCGAGCAGCTTGCTGATATTCGGTCGCGGCGGTCACAATTCACAGGGTCATGTGGCAAAGTATAGTATAATTCGTTGATGCAAGAGATTTAAGCATTTTCTTTCTACAAGTGAAATTAACCGCTATACTAGCTAATTGAGCAGCGGGGCCACTTTCAAATACACACCACAGCATATTCTTCCAGTACACAAAAGCCTCCAACACAAGGACTACTGGGGGGACTCCTTTTTTCTTGGCGAGATCCTGGAAGGTAATCCTAATATGTATGGCCAGCTCTTAGCTGTGCTGCAGAGTATGACACATGGAGCCCCGGAAACTAATTAGCCCTTATCAAGAACCTGCATGCTTTTGGGTGAACCATCCAGAAGGACGGCACCATTCTTTTCAGAGCCTCATGAAAGTGCAAAGGCTGACCACATTCTGTCAGGCTCACCAGTACCCAGATCAGGAGGCTAGCAGAGTAGCAGCTAGCTAGCTACCGTACGATGAGCCAATCCAACGCTGCAAAGGAGGCAAGGGAAACAGCAAGGCAAGGCAACGCCACGTACCAGGGCTAGGACTAGGACTAGGAGTGGAGTAACCTCTCCCTGCCTGCTGCTGCTGTGGCTGGTGAAACAGACATGTGAGTGGCCTGGAAACACAAGTGATGGGCGCCATGGGTCCGGACGTTCGTAAGCATCATTCCGGGGGCGTATGGGGGAAACCAAATTCTCCCATGCGCAGCGTCCTTGCTTTCTTGGGCTCCTCTCCTGTCCCTTCCTAACGCGCGGGCCCGAACTTCAACGCCATAACCTGAGCCGGTCAATGGCCTGTCCCCAGAAAAAAAAAACATGGGATCCTAGGCGCCATGCATGACTCTCCATCCATGCTGGCCACTTCGGATCGTCTGCCGTCAAGATGCAACAGCTGGTCAGAGGCGAAGATGCTGAATGCAGCAGATTTTTGTTGCGGTTGTTTGCCTTCGTGCTCGTCTCAGTCCTCAACAGCTGACTTTGAACCATATAGCCAAATACCAGTTCAGAAAAGTGACCAGACAGTGCAGCATTAACCACGACGTTGCATCAGTGATTCAGAGTATATAATAGTCCTTTTCACTTGTGTGGAATCTGTGGATGATCAGGTCAGACGGTAGTACAGACCGGGGTCGGCACCACGCTCCATTGCAACGAACCGACCATCACTCGCCGGGATGGGGGCGAACGCTCACTGTATTCCACTTGCCACCCAAAGCAAGCGTACGTTTTGCCGAAAGGCAGGAAAAGGAGAGGCGAATTCTGCTGTATGCGCGAGAGAATATAGCCCCACGAAAACTCCACGACCCGAGGAGGAGGTGGATCCGGATTCTCTGGAGTGCAGCGGAGAAACACCGCAGAAACAGTGTAAACAGTGATATGACGTAGCAGTATTGTACTGTAGTTCACTGTACAAAATAGTGTAGATAAAATAGCTTAACAAAACATTGTTCGGATTTTACTGTACCGGTCGATCTCATCCGTTCGCATTCCATTTAACGGCTCAGGATCATTAATACAGAGAAACATTGTGAGCCAACCAAGAAAAGAAGAATTCCGAGAAGTGGAGGCGCACGGACCGACACAAGGGCAAGTGGACCAACTTGGCCTGGGCACAAAGCCAAATTGGCACTGCACCGGTTTGCCAAATCCAACACACCGCACGGGCTATCACCACCCGCACGCCTGAGTCTTTGGTTAAAATGACATATTTATTACGCTATTTTGCCACAAAAACCATACGTCCTGACAAACAATCGCCGCGCTTTCAGTCCGCGGCAGGTGAACTGAGCAGGTTTGCGCGGACCGCTGCACTGGCCCGCGCGCAGGACAAGTAAACTACTCCGGCCGGGAGAGGCGACATGGACCACCGCACGCCTTGGAATGTTCGCGCCGTCCGCGGGACATGCGCCGCTTATTTTAACCACGCACCCGCCTGTTCCGCTGCCGCTACAAATGGCTCGCAGCAAAGTTTGTGCTCGCCTCAAAACGATGGACCCGCCCATGTTTTAATCACGGTCTAACGTACTAGTAGCAGTTTTGTTTAAGATCCCCTATGCGTCCATGTCAATTGCTGCACAAGCAAGCTTAGCTTATAGAGTACTCTCCCTCTATCATTCTTCTGTCTGAGTCTGTCCCCTCCCCTGTATATATATATACACGAACACGACCCAGCACGGCCCCCCTGTCGTAGCATCAGCCACGCACTGCAAAAACCCAAGCAAAACATCCCCAAAACGCTGGCAAAATATAGGCGGCAGAAACAAAAAATCAAACACCCGGTGCGCGCAAGCGCAAAACACAGGAGCGGAGATCAGAGAGTTTTTCGTGGGCATGAGCGTTTTCTGATTTGCCGTGGAATTGTGCGGGGGCATCTCCCACTCGTCCCAAAGGCGTATTAGGAGCAGACAAAACAAGGTCATAGGCGGCTAATCCGGATTGGGGTTGGGGCGCTAGCCACACCCACATGACCAGCTTTGCCATCAGGATTAGTACGCTCGTGCGCTCTCGCATGGCCGCCGCGAAGTGTGTTCCTCCACCGCAGCGGCCATTGCGGATCCAGGAGCAGCGGGTGAGCCGTGCGGCAATGGGTACTGCGAGGAGAGGAGGTTCGTGTTCTTCTAGCGGCGGGCGGGTGGTGGGGGAGGAGGCCACGAGGCTGGTGGTGATCGTCGGCGCGACGGGCACCGGGAAGACGAAGCTGTCCATCGACGCCGCCCAGGCGCTCGGCGGCGAGGTGGTGAACGCGGACAAGATCCAGCTCTACGCCGGCCTCGACGTCACCACCAACAAGGTGCCCCTCGCCGACCGCCGCGGCGTCCCGCACCACCTCCTGGGCGCCATCCACCCCGAGGCCGGCGAGCTCCCTGCGTCCTCCTTCCGGTCCATCGCCGCCGCAACGGCCGCGTCGATCGCGGCGAGGCGGCGCGTGCCGGTCGTCGCCGGTGGGTCCAACTCCCTCATCCACGCCTTCCTCGCGGACCTTTTCGACGCCTCCGCCGGGGACCCCTTCTCGCCCGCCGCCGCCGCGGATCGCTACCGCCCGGCGCTCCGGTTCCCGTGCTGCTTCCTCTGGGTCGACGTCGAGGAGGCGCTCCTCGCGGAGTACCTCGACCGCCGCGTGGACGACATGGTGGACGCCGGCATGGTCGAGGAGCTCCGCGAGTACTTCGCCACGACCACCGCCTCCGAGCGCGCCGCGCACGCCGGGTTGGGCAAGGCCATCGGCATCCCCGAGCTCGGCGACTACTTCGCCGGGCGCAAGAGCTTCGGCGCCGCGATCGACGACATCAAGGCCAACACCCGTCTCCTGGCCGCCGCGCAGGTGTTCAAGATCCGCCGCATGGCCGACGCCTGGGACTGGCCCGTCCACCGCCTGGACGCCTCCGGCACAGTTCGCGCGCGCCTCGCCGGCGCGGGCTCCGCCACCGAGTCCACCACCTGGGAGCGCGACGTGCGCGGCCCAGGCCTCGCCGTGATCCGGAGCTTCCTCGCCGACCGGACACCGCGCCGCGACGACGCCAACGCCAACGTCAATGAAGTGGTGGAGGAGGAGCCGCTGCTGCTGCGGTTGCCGCGGATGCAATGCTGCGACATGGTGGGGTGAGCTGCTGCTGTTACTTTTCTGGGCGGAGTTATTGAAGTTACGGCGCGAAGGGCCGGTGTGGGGGGCTTTTGGGTTCGAGGGTTTAGGCCGTCGATTTTGGAGGGTCCCGGCGGCGCCCTCTGACACTGGCCGGTAGGGTCAGAGAACGCCAGACAAGATACAGAGAGAATGTGGTGTAGAGAGAGAGAGAGAGAGCAGCTGCGTGTTTGTGAAGTTATTATTGCAGAGTTTGTGAATTCTTTCTTGGAGAGGGGGGGTTCTTTTCTTCTTTCTTTGGTCCGTCTGTTTCCTAACTACTAATCCACTCTACTCTGTTCAAATTTTGAAATATATATACACACACACGAGTACAGTCTCGAAAGCCTTCTGCATTTTCGGTTTGGTTCTTAATTTGCATCTTGGATCACCTGCTCCATTTCTGAATCTGATTGTTTCCTCCTACTCCTAGCATGAAGTGGCGATGCCATGGTGGATTCTTGACATGTTCCGCTCAAGCTGGTTGTTGGGATGATTGGATGGTAATGCCATGCTTCGTGTGTGATTACTGATCAGGGGGGGAAGGATTGTGTTGGGCGTGTGGGTTGGTGCCTGGTGTTCTTGCTGTTGCCAGCTAGGAAAACAAACAAATCTGAGTCCGGTTCCTACTTCTTTTCCTACCCCGTTTCCCCTCTGTTCTTAAGCATGACTTGGCTCAGGACTACTTGGACTCTGGACTCTGGAGCAGGAGTACTCCTACTAGTAACCCTATTTTGTTTGTAACCTTGCGTGCGACGCTGCTCTTCTTTTACTCCACCGTCGTAGGCAGAGAGAGAGAGAGAGAGCTCAATGGCATTTCCATGTATTTATTACCGTCTCTTAGCTTATATCACATGAATAAAATCTTATGTAAAGAGGGGAAAGCACAGATCGTCTCTTCTTTAAAAGACAATCGTGCACGCGAAATATGATACATTAATCTAACTTTCCTCCACATTTAATCAAGTGGTCATGTTAGAGACAAAAACAGTCATAGATAGTTATAAGGATGGTATCCTTTCAAATGGGATAAGAGATGTAATGAAAAATTAAAGCATGATTCTCCATAGAGATATGTACATAAAGGTGATCCATGGATAACAATAGATAGCAAGATTTCTGACATCTTAGCCTTGTAAGTCTAATTTCTCGAATCAAACCATTGGAGATGCCTTTATATTATTTTTTTACACAGTCCTACTCCTACTGTTGTCGTTCTTGATTTTTCCCATTCTTTTATTTGGCCTCCCACTTGCATAGAATCTAATGCGGTTTAGTTGCTTTTGGATTGCTACTAGATCTTTTTGTCTTGTTTGGAGTTTTGGATACTACAAAATCTAACACTAGTCTAAGGTTTTCACCGGGTCTTTTCTGAGTCTGATAGACCGAGACCAAGGCTTCTCAGAATTTTTTTAGCGTTGCTTTCTGCCGCGGAGTGCACTCATTTCCAAAATTCATATGTTAGATTTTTTTACATGGAAAAGAGAAAGAAAGGACACCTGTCATCTACTGCAAGAAGGTTGGTTGTTGTCGTCACGCCGATGTGGCAGCGTACTAGTATAGTGTTCATGCGTATGTACTGGGCGTCGCGTCCGACATGGCCCAAGTTTTTATACAGCACCGTTGAGGACCTGTTGACTGCTCATTGCTCTAGCTCGCTTATGCAACGCTCCTCGCAAACTAGTTTTTTTTAAAAAAAATTGGCTCGTGTTGTCATCTTAATTATAAAAAGAGCATTTTTGATTTTAAAATTGTAAATCTGGTTCCCTACTGAGCGCAAAAGAATTGAAGACTGACACATGAAACTTTTCGCGCTCGGGGAGTGCGGAGCGACTATGCCAAACACGGAATCCGAGCCAGGCCCGATCCTGCGCCACCTGCTTTCTGTGGCACCAGAGCACACGAGATACATGAATTTTTTTACTGCAGCATGATGCATGCATTAAAAGCATGGAATTAAATTTCTTCTGTCGGTGCACTCGTTTTCCTCTTGATGCATGCAGCCAATTTTCCTGCCTTGCTGCACTCCGGTACCGATCTTCTGCCCTCCGATGGCGCAGAAGCTGCCGGCCCCGCCACCTTCCGTGCCCACTCGGTCTGACGCATCGAGGGCGTGGGAAATGTCACGTGTCGGCTTTCACTTCTTCTGAGCTGACAGGAGATTAGTTTCGCAAATTTGATATTAAAGAAGCTATTTTTGTAATTAAGTGGCATCATAGGCTAAATTAAAAAAACACTTGGATCATGCCACAAATTGTGATGATTAGTACGACTGTCCTCAGTGTCGTGCTGTAGTGCTAATAGTACTGCAGTGAGTATACTATTGTCCTCTGCCTAGCTGCAGTAAGGTATGCCAAGCTTCCTAAATCAACAATGGCAAGCAGGCAGCTGCACTCCTCTCTCTGCAGGCTACAGCTAAGGAATATAGTAATCAAAAGAACCTACAAAGTGTAGGCTTATGTCTGAGAAACAAGTGCACTGCATCCTCCTGAATCCTGATTAGCACAAGAATAAGCAGCCTTCATAGCACAACACAGGAGAAGAAGATGGAACAATGCAGAATTGCAAAGCCCCAGCACTTGAAAAATGTTGGGGGCACTGCGCTATACTTGTATTGCAATTCTGAAGCTCTATAACTTTGTTCTTTTTCATATATACTGAGATTCAACCTAACCAGGTTTGAACAAGCATTGCTAAAAGGAGTAAAAAGAAGTCACATACATGGAGAATCGGAAGTTCAATCAACAGATTTATACAGCTAGATGATGACTAGTTGTCTGCTCAAACTTAGAAGATTTGATTTATCTTGTAGTACAGAACAATGTCTTCGTGTGTAATAAGAAGTACTCAGGTAACCACGCGTCAAGTATGGGCCAAGTGTAAATGGGCCTGCTAAGCCCAACTTTTTGTAGGACGGGGCTTCCTGCTCCCATTGCATATGCCCATCCGTGCTCCCAAATTAGTCGGCGGTTGGGATTTTCCAGCAGTTGGTCACACTACCAATACCCTTTCCTCCCATGTTCTTTCCTTCTCTCTCCCCGTTGAAGGCAGAGGCTACGGCAGCGGCCGGATGAACAACTGCAGCAATGGCGACAAGGCATCCGGGGCTATTTCGTGCATTCTTGATATGTAAGAGCCTCCGACATTGAGAGAATGGTTTCTAGAGTTTTTCTAGGTCATAGGCATACGCCGTGTGCTTGGATGTTGCGATGACTACCTTCTTGCCTGATCTGCCATTGCCAATAGAACCAATAACTTTGACAATCTTTGCCTCAAGTAAATTTCTGGACACATATCCTAAATCAATTGGCAAATTTGGCTATAGGGCACTGACCTTTTGTGTCCTTTGCCGACGGACACCTAAAAAACGTGGCTTTGCCAAACGACACTTAAATTTTGTGGATTTTAGCCGTAGGACACTAAGGTGATTATTATATTTTTTCGAGATGAAAGAGGAGGAAGAAAGCATGTGAAATGTTCATTTTGCCCTTCGGTCTCCTTCTTCCTCTTCTCTTCCACAGACCGCTGGTTGCCCCTCTTCGCGCGGGCTCCGCTGCCACCGCCGCCTCGACGCCCCTTGCCTCCACCGCGCTGGCGACCGTCCTCCTCGCATGGCAACCCCATGTCTTCCTCGCGCCAGCACGGCCTCGCCATCCTCCTCAACGGCGCCCTCCTCGGCCTCCTCCTCACCGCAGCCCTAAGGCCGCCTTGCCCCCGCGTGGCCACTGGTGCCGCGTTTCGTGGCTAGTTGTGGGGTTCCAAATAAGCGAGCTATGGGCGTACTTCTTGGTGGTCCTCGTGGTCGCCATTGGGTACATGGTCGGCGTGAAGGCGAGTGCCACCTCCCCTTCTTCGCACCAGCTCCCTCGCGCCGAGGCCGACGCCCCTCGCCACGGCCGCTGCATCTTCTTCTCTCCTCCTCCCTAGCCGAACCGGCCGTGGGCCGCCCCGAGTCCAACCGCCGCCGCCTCCACCCATCTATGCACCACCACTCACGACGACCTTCTCTCCTCTTCTCTTCCTCCCTAGCCGATCCGGCCCGATCCGACCATGGGCCGCCCCTAGTCCAACCACCGTTGCCTCCACCCATCTATGTTTCTCCACCGCCGTTGCCTCCACCCGTCTATCCTTCTCCACCTTCACCAGGCCCTCGCAACCGCTGGCGCCATCCCCTACGCCAGCATTGGTCCACATGAAGTGCGCACCAAGGAAAGCATCGTGCGTCGTTTGGCTAGGCCCAGCTGCAGCGAGAAGTCCTCTGTTCTTCTTTCACTGACCGCATGTCCTACTCGTCATAGAAGGAAGGGTATAAAGGTCATTTTGTAGTGTTCCTCTCTCTGAAACAACAAATAATAATATAAAAATTGCCTTAGTGTCCTACGGCCAAAATCCACAAAAATTTAAGCGTCTTCTGGCAAAGCCACGTTTTTGGGGTGTCCGCCGGCAAAGGACAAAAAAGTTTAGTGCCTCGTAGCGAATTTTGCCAAATCAATTCGATGACTGGAGTTGTAGTACTTGAGTGTTCGAGCCGATTTGCATCCAGACCTCTATATATATCGAGCTAGTCCCATGGACAACTACTGAACAAAGCTACCACGATGGCGGTGACGGTGGGAGACGGTCTGAGGCGGCGCTGTTGTGCACATGGACAACTACCAAGCAAGGCTAGAAACTACAAACTGAAGGTTGAAACACCATCTACATGCTGCAATGATGCTAAGGGTGCTCTTGGTGCTCAAGAAGAATCAGTGTGCCAGGCTCTCTATGGCGGCTCACAGCGACGCAGTGATGCTATAGTCATCTAGGTGTGGCATTGACTATCCTACTAGGTTTGCAACGTACCAAAACACAAGGGAACAAACAGGCTCACCTGGAAACCAAGTGAGGAAGGAGATCGAGCGCGGTAGCGAGGTTTGTGTGCTCCAGGCCGGTGATAGGGATGAAGGCGTTCCGGTGGTTCTGGTGCACGGCAAGTAAGAAGATGACGCGCATTAGAGAGAGAGGAGGTCGGGGCGACCACGGTGCACAAGACAACAGAGGTGGCGGAACTCACCTCAACGGTGGAAATCGACGGGCAAAGCCGACGGCCGAAGATGGAGAAGGTGATCAGCGTGGCTCGAGTTCTTCTCTGCCCAAGGCGAAGAGGAGGGGAGAAGTTGGGAGAAATGCAGAGGGTTTGCGGGCGAGCAAGATGACGTGCTCAGTCGTGGCTTAGAATATAGAAACAAGAAGAGTGTGTGAAAATAGATAGAAGAGGATGTAAGGAACCACACACTCAAACCTGAGACGCCGGGAGAGTTTATATAGCTTGACAATGCTATGACAGTTCGTGAATAGCCCGAACTATAGCATATTCGAAAACAGAATTACAACCAGACACTAGCTGGCTTTACAGATAGATTACAGAGAAGAGATTACAATCACATTTGAACATGAAGTTATCTACTGAATAACCAACAAATATATTCTTTAATAGCCCCCCCCCCTCAATCACAACTTATACATACGTTGAGATTGTGTTGAAGATGTTCAAACAGTTGCTGCGTCAATGCTTTGGTCAGTATATCAGCTAACTGATCCTTGGAAGCAATAAATCTGATATCAAATCGTTTCTATGCTATTCTCTCTCACACAAAATGAAAACCAACCTCAATGTGATTAGTACGAGCATGAAACATTGGATTTGCATATAGATATGTAGCACCTAGATTATCACACCAAGGTGTAGGAGGTTTGAATTGATATATTCCAAGTTCTCCAAGCAACGATTGTAACCAAATCACTTCAACCGTAGCATTTGCCAGCGCCTTATATTATGACTCTATACTAGAACGAGAGACAGTAGCTTGCTTTTATTTGATGAAAACTCTAAACTATTTGATCCAAGGACTTGCTGAATGACAATGGACGAAGGATGTCTAAGCCGATTGTGCCACAACTCAGTTGAAGGTTTTACGAACAGTAAAGCCTTTCTGAGCATCATTGGGCTTGCAGCTGCAATGGGGTATAAGCCACCTTCACATTTGCCTCGAAGAAGAATGTTCCTCGTTGCACGATCCTTGATATAGAAGAAATTATGATGAAATTCAAAGATGTTATTATCGGCAGCAAGACGATGAACAGAAAGTAGATTGCAAGTTGTATTTGGTGTGTGCAGAACATGATTGATATGCAAGATTTTAGAAGTACTGGTAATGTGAGAGCAATGAATATGGAGTATAGACAAACCTGAACCATTGGTTGTTTGAACCTGGTCTTTGCTATTGTATATCTCCCTCATTGTGAGACGATCAAGGTCATTGGTAAGATGGTCAGCCGCTCCAGTATCGCTATACCAGTTGACATCAATGGCGTAAGAAGGAGTTGCAGCCGCAAAGTTTGTTGTATGGCCATCAACTATTTTATATGAATGATCAAACAGTGATAGCATTTGGCTACAACATGCCCAGTCTTGTTGCACAGTTGGCACACAGGTCTTCCTCCTCCTTGATTATTCCGGTAGTTCTTGTTACCTCCAATGAAACCACCAGAATTGCCACGGTAGCCACCATAGTTGCCATGGTAGGAGTTAACTTTCCCTTTGCCACCACGATTCATTCCTTGTGGAGTACTGCCACGATTTCCACCGCCTGAATTGTTTCGGGCCACAAAATTGGCCGAGATTCCATCTCCTTGAGAGAACTCATGACTGCACATCTCAAAACGTAGCTCAAAGCTCATTAGATGTGCATAGACATCACTTAGGGACATTGAATTTGCTCGAGTTGTGACTGAAGTAACCAGAGAGTCATATTCATCATCTAACTCGTAAAGCATATATGAGATGAATTCTTCATCACGCAGCGGTTGGCCGATGGAGGCCAATATATCTACCAATTCCTTCATCTTGTTGAAGTACATGGACGCAAACAAATCTCTCTTCTTGAGATTAGAAAGTTGCATTCGGATTTGGACCACCCTTGCCCTTGACTGAGAGGAGAAAAGTCTCTCCAAGGTTGTCCATACTTCACGGGCGGTGCCAAGGAAGAGGACCTGCGTCATCACATCGCTGGATAGTGATGACAGAATCAAGGTGAGGACTATCTGGTCTTGTTGCAGCCACCGGGTGTGCTCTGGATTCGGAGCTTGAGTCGCGCCTGACTCAATTATTACTACAATCATCGTTGCAAGGTATGGAGTTGATCCATCGACATACCCTACTAGTCCATGACTTCGCAGGTAGGGAAGAAACTGCGCTCTCCAGGGAACAAACTGTGCTCTCCAGACAAGGTACGACACCACCGGAAGAACACCGACTGCTGTTGACGCCTGAGAGCCGGTCGTCGACGAGCTTATGGATGGAGACGTCGACATGGCTGCTATGTTTCGAAGGGCTCTGATACCATGTGAAAATAGATAGCAAAAATGATGTATATATGGAAGCACACACTCAAACCTGAGTCGCCGGGAGAGTTTATAGTTGGACAATGCTATGCCGGTTTCTTGAATAGCCCGAACAGTAGCATATCCGTAAACAGAATTACAACCAGGCGCTAGTTGGCTTTACAGATAGATTACAGAGAAGATATTACAATCACATTTGATCATAAAGTTATCTACCGAACAACCAACATAATCTATTCCAACGACATGGCTCGGCTCGAGCGCGAGATCTCACAAGCAGGGTGCGGGTGATTAACCATGTGGAGGTGACCACATGTGTATGATGAGTAATTGATATTGGTTTAGGTAAGTCGAGTTTGGTTTAAGTGGTTCGGAGTCGAGTCGTTGCGTGGCGCAGTCGGGCTCGATCGGACTTGGTCAAACTTGGTCGTATGGGATTAGGATGCATATTCTGATAATTTCGACAAGTTTGGTCTTCGGCATGGTAAGTGATGTTATTTACGCTTTCATGTATCGAGCGGTGCTATTTGATGTGTTTCTTGTCTGTGTGGCTGCAGGACATCGAGGCGGAGTCGTGGCGAGACACGGTGGACCGGACTAGGCGAAGGTGGCGCTGAGGTCAGAACGGTCGGGATGTGTCAAGACGACGGAACTCGAGGTGGTTGCGAGGCGGCGAGGCAAGGAGCGCGAAGCCTTCCGAAGGTGCAGGAGGGGCGAACGGAATTTCGCAAGGTCGCACAAGCGGAGCGGCTCGTTGGACTTAGCGCGTAACGGGCGAGACCCAGCCAAGGCTATATAAAGGATTGAGGGCTGCATGCCCATGGTAGCACTTGTGAGAGAGTTAGGGTTTTGTGAGTCAAAATAGGCTTTGGAGGTGGTTTTACCTTTGTGTCTTTAGTTGGTGAGAGTGAGCAGGAGGTAGCAGTGCGTGTCTCCTTGATGTCCCCTTTGTGAAGTGTTCTGTATTTTTTTTAAGAGGGTGTTCATCTCTTCTCTAGGATGGATGGTTGAGAGATTGAGAGAGGGAGAGGTTGAGGATGGAGTGGAGAGTCTTATAATCATTCCTCTATATGTAATCGGGGTATCGGGACTACTCTTTTGTTCTGAAATGAAGATCTGAAATCTTTTCATTCTTTCCTGTCTCTGTTCTTTGTTTGTCTCACGTTGGATTTTTGAGTGTTTGTATTTGGAGTTCTTGCTTGCTGACGAGTACCAAAATGAGTTGCTATGACATGGGAGATGCTCAAAAGCTATCTGGCTAGTTGATCCAAAGAGCAAACCAAGTTTATTCACGGATTTCATCTTTTGAGTTCCTCTGTTCTTGTTTTTTAGTTTCTAGGGTTTGATGGAATTCTTGATTCCTTTGGAGAGATGGCATGAAATTTGATCTCGAGAGTCCTATGGCTATTGCTAATATATCCTCAAAGTTTCATGGCCAAAAGATCAAAGATGGAGGAGAAATTCGATTTTAGTTCAGTCTAGTAAAATTTCAGATTTCAGCTCAAATTCGATTTCTTGATCTTTTGATGAAATCATTTGTTCCCAAATCCTCTTGTTATTTGGTATGTAGTAGTAATGCTTTAGTACAAAAGAATGAAAGAAAACCATCTTTTGGCTTGATTTTCAAAGGTCCAAGGGATATCAATTGGCTCTGTCTTTTGTTTTCTTTTTTCACTTTTTTCGATGTCACGAATGGTTTGTGTGCAGTTTGGTTCAGTGTTTTTCTTTTTGTTTGCTGATCTTTGACCATTTTGCATGCAGATCAAACGACATTATTTTCAGCTGAAATTTTCACTGGTTACACTTTGACTTATGCTGAATTTTTTAGTATAGCATGCGAAGAATTCTTGTGTGGATACTTGGGGCGTTTTGAAGGCACCATTCACCCCCCCTCTGTTGCCATTTCGGTCTTTCAATTGGTATCAGAGCCGGTTAGCTCTAATCAATAGATCTTAACCGGTCTCAAGAGCCATGGCGACGGACAAGTACTTGACGGCCGCCGCTGATGGCATCGACTACCCTTCCGAAGAGCCGAATAGAGACATACATCCGTGCCTGTGGGTATGCTATCCGCGGAAGGTCAAGGTACGATTCGTTGTTCCCGCCGACGAACATCAATGCCGGAACATGGCGATGTTGAGGCGAATGCAAAGGCAAGGAACATCATCATCCGTGGTTTGAGTCGAGCGAAGTTTGACCGCGATATCTCACCGCCGTCCGCTTCACGACATCCGGGTGACCTCGACGCATACCATGAGGGCACCACCTGATCAAGACGGTTCGACAGGATCAGTTCAAGCGCGAATACAACAAATTCGAGATGCTTGTTGGTGAGTCCCTGGACGAGTGCTTTTCGCGATTTCACAAAATCTTGAGCAACCTCCGAGCGGTCGGTCTCACATACCCCGACTCGGACAACGCCGCCGATGCTCGCGCACTTGATCTGCGTGTTTGGGAGATGAAAGTGACCACCATCAAGGACACGGCTGCACTTCTCGACCTTGACTCTTGACGATCAGATTGCTGGCCAAGACTCACGAGATTGACGTTGTCTCTCGTAAGTCGAAGTCACAGTCGATGGCTTTGGTCACTAATCCTACGTTGGCTCCTGGTTCCTCTTCTTCTGATTCTCTTTGCGGATTCTCCCTTGCTGCTCTCTGTGACATAACTGATGATCAGTTAGAGCAGCTTGCGGATGAGCAACCGCCCTTCTTGCTCGAAGATTCTCCCATGCTTACAAGGAGGAGGGACGAAAGAGAGGAGGACCGATGATTTGCTTCGAGTGTGGTGGCCCTAACCACATTCGGCAACCGCCCCAAGCCGAGAAAGGCAAGAACGATTATGGCGGTTCGGGCAAGAACGACTACACCGACAAGAACCGCAACAAGAAGCCTTCAGCTCCTGCACAAGGCAAGAAGAAGTTCCGCGACTTTGGCAAAGCCAAGAAGCTTTTCCATCAGGTCCTCACCGCCGACGACCTTGACCTCAATGAGGTGGAAGGATGGAGCGACGACGACGGACGGGTGACCAAGAGCCCAAGGATGGTGGCAACGACTTCTCCAAGATGTGCTTCATGGCCCTCGGGCGAATCGAGCGACAATGAGTCAGACTGACTCGGACGAGGTATGCCCCACCTACGACCAGCTCAATCATGCTTTTCTTAAGCTAGGTGGTTTTCATGCTAGAGCTAGGGCTAAGTGTACTGAGTTAGAGAAGGAAGTAGATAAACTATCACGGGAGCTTACCTTACTTACATCTGCTTCCTCTCGTGATGATTGTGATACATGCTGTGCTCTGTTGGGTGACATGGAGAAACTAAGGACCTCGCATGATAGTGTGTCCTCCGAGCTTGATATTGTTAAGGAGGAGAATGTTAGTCTGCTTGCTCAGTTAGAGTTGAGTAGGATGGCTGTTACCCTACTTACTACTGATGAGACTACTTCTCCCACCTCATGTGAGGATAAGGATATTGCTGCTAGAGGACCTTGTGCCATGATCCTTGATCTGCCCAAGTCTTGTGAAAATTGCAATAACTTGAAGATGAACTTAAAACGGGCAGATCATAAAATTGCTGAACTACAAGCTTCTTTACTTGAGCCGATTGATTCATGCTTGAACTGTCCTAAGTTAACAATGAACTTGGAGCCGTTTCTAAACAGTTTCAAGATATGATTGATCATGATAGGAAGTTGGCTCGCTTTGCTTCTAAGGACCCCTGTTAGCTCACCATGCATTAATTGTAACAAACTAAAATCGACTTGATTGCTTTGGATGAGAAATGTGAAGCTAACTAAGGACCTTCTAGAGAAGCCACATTGTGCTTGTAATGTGATTGATGGTGTGGGGAGAAGCCCTGTGGTAAGGGTGAGACGCCTAGAGACGCGAACCAACCCGCTAGTAGTAGGACTGCCCTCGTAGCCTACTGTGTGTGCACAAGCCATTCTTTCCTCTCGTTGGTTCTTCTTCCGCCCTTACCTTCGCTGTCTCTTCTTCCCTGCTCTTCTTGCACTTCTCTGCTTCGGGAGTGTCGCACCTTATGAACACTCTCGAGAGATTTGTAGGAGGCAAGAAGAAGCTCAATCTTATTCTAGACCAATCTAAGATCTGCGGATTTAATCAAGGTCTAGGATATGATTTTTATGAGGACATAAGGAAGCATCTTATTCTCAGCTTACCGATGACGGTTTCGAGGTGAGCTTTAAGAAAAACAATTGCAAAATTCTTGATTCTTCTGTAGTCCGGTTTATGGATTTCTCGTTATGGGAGGATCTTTCGTGGCCGAAGTTTTTCGAGTCATCCGCGATCCTCTCGGTGTTTAGTTGCTTCGAGTCCCGCGATCTCTCTTTCTGGCATAGGAGACTTGGTCATATTGGATTTGACCATTTGACCCGGGTTAGCGGCCACGATCTCATTCGTGGTCTGCCGAAACTCAAGATGGTCAAAGATCTTGTTTGCGCTCCATGCCGGCACGGCAAAATGGTTGCCGCTTCTCCTCCTCCCATCACGATTACTATGACCGATGCACTGTGACAACCGCCCACATGGACACGCTTGGACCACTCGAGTACAATGCCAGGAGGGAAGTGGTATGTTCTTGTTGTGGTCGATGACTTCTCGAGGTATTCTTGGGTGTTTTTCTTAGCCTCAAAGGATGAGACGTTTTCTCATTTCCGAGGTCTTTTTAGTAGGCTTTCTGTTGAGCTTCCAGGTGCCTTACGAGCGATCCGCAGTGACAATGGCACGGAGTTCAAGAATTCCTACTTTGAGAGTTTTTGTGGGGAGACAGGTGTAGAGCACCAGTTCTCTTCTCCATACGTCCCTCAGCAGAATGGCGTTGTGGAGAGGAAGAACCGTACCTTGGTCGAGATGGCCAGGACAATGCTTGATGAGTACTCTACACCGAGGAAGTTTTGGGCTGAAGCCATTGCGACCGCGTGCCATGTTTCGAATCGAGTTTTTCTTCGGGCACACTTGCACCGCACTTCTTATGAGCTGAGATACGGGCGAAAGCCCAGCGTCTCTCATTTTCGTGTATTTGGTTGCAAGTGCTTTATTCTGAAGTCTGGGAACCTAGACAAGTTTGAGTCACGTTCCTGTGACGGTATCTTTCTAGGCTATTCGACTTCTTCGCGGGCTTATAGGGTCTGGAACTGCGAGTCTAGCAAGATGGTAGAGACCTGCGAGGTGACCTTTGACGAGGCCAGTCCGGGGACTAGGCCAGATATCTCAGGTTCTCTAGAGCAGTCCGAGACCATCTTTGTGGATGATGAGGACGATGGAGACGATGGTTGTTTACCTGATCCAGCTCTCATCCTCCCTTGAGATGCCTTCTTCCACGGCACCTCAAGGTGATCACCCTTGCCTACTGCTTTCTCCGAGCTAGTGGCTCGCTCTCGCCTCGTCTGCACACGAGGTAGAGGCCACTTCTTCTCTTCATCCAGGACCTCCCCGACATATCCAGAGAAGACATCCTTCAGAGCAGATGATTGGAGACCTCTTCGAGCGTGTCACACGCTCTAAGTCTGGCTTTTCTCAATTCTGTCTTCATTCTGCCTTTGTTGCCTCCTTTGAGCCCAAGGACGTTTGTCACGCCCTTTCTGATGAGTCTTGGGTCTTTGCCATGCATGAGGAGCTAGAAAATTTCGAGAGGAACAAGGTCTGGTCGCTTGTTGAGCCCCCTAGAGGTCACAATGTCATAGGTACCAAGTGGGTTTTCAAAAACAAGCAGAGTGAGGATGGGGTGGTCATTCGGAACAAGGCTAGGTTGGTAGCTCAGGGTTTCTCCCAGGTTGAGGGTTTAGATTTTGAGGAGACCTTTGCCCCTGTAGCTAGGCTAGAGGCTATTAGGATTTTGCTTGCTTTCGCGGCGTCTAAGGGTTTCAAGCTTTACCAGATGGATGTCAAGAGTGTCTTCCTCAATGGGTATATTGAGGAAGAGGTTTATGTTAGATGACCTCCGTGTTTCGAGAACCCCAAATACCCAAACCATGTCTACAAGCTTTCCAAAGCCTTGTATGGACTTAAGCAGCCCCTAGAGCTTGGTATGAGAGGTCAAGTCCTATTTGTTGAGTCATAGGTTTGAGATGGGTAAGGTAGACAAGACCTTGTTCATTCGCAGCATGGCGATGACTTCTTGCTCGCCCGATTTATGTGGATGACATCATCTTTGGCGGCTCCTCTCATGATCTTGTCTCTCGTTCTCCGATGTCATGAGTTCGAGTTTGAGATGAGCATGATGGGCGAGTTGAGCTTCTTCCTTGGCTTTCGATCAAGCGCACTAGGAGGGTATCTTCTGCATCGAGGCAAGTACACTCGAGACCTCCCGAGACGCTCGATATGAGTGATGGAAAGCCTGTCCACTCCTATGGCGACATCGCTTCACTCGACCTGCATGAGGATGGCGATCCGCTTGATCGTAAGGAGTATCGCAGATGATTGGCTCCTTTGTACCTCAACGCTCGAGACCGACATACACTTCTCCGTGTGTCTATGTGCTCGCCAGCTTCTTGCGTATCTCACCGCCAGCGGTGAAGCGCATCCTTCTGCACCTTCGAGCTACCATTGACTTTGGTATCTCGTACTCTTCCTCATCCTGTCTTTCCCTGAGAGCCTACTCAGATGCAGACTTTGCTGGCTGTAGGATAGATAGGAAGAGCACTTCTCGCACCTGCCAATTCATTGGCACTTCTCTTGTGTCTTGGTCTTCTAGGAAGCAGTCCGGTGTTGCACAGCCCACCGCAGAGGCCGAGTACGTTGCTGCCGCCAGTTGCTGCAGCCAGGTGCTTTGGATGGTTTCGACCTTATGGACTTTGGGTTAGCTATGCATGTGTTCCACTCCTTTGTGATAACACTTCTGCTATTCACATTGCCAAGAACCCAGTGCAACATTCTCGGACCAAGCACATTGATATCAGATATCACTTCCTTCGAGACCATGTGGAGAAGGGTGACATAGTGCTCCAGCCAGGAGAGTGACCACCGCTGGTGACATCTTCACCAAGCCATTGGATAGTTCTAGGTTTTCACTCACGGAGAGCTTGGGGTGGTCTGTCCGCATGGACCTGAGTGAGGGGAGTTTCTATTCTTTATCGCTTTACTTTACTAATTCTCGCTCTTACTCCTTGTTGTTGCATTGCATTTTGGGTGCATTTGGGTTTAGTCCTCCTAGTATAGATTAGAGTGTTTCTCTAGTCGAGTTGCTTAGTCTTCCTACTCTTATCTTGTGATTCTAGGATGCTGCTTATTAGCTGTCTCTCTTCTCACTAGGTTGAGCTTACTCACCGCTTATAGGTTCTAGCGAGGGTCGGCCACCCTGCAGACAGGCACGTGTTTGCTCCTAGGTGTGTTAGGTGGACAGTTGATAGTCCTAGAGTCATATGGGGTAGATGAGAGTCAGTCTGATCCATAGTATTCTCTATCTTATCTATGTTTTAAGGACCGCCTGTTTTATGTTTTCTTTGCCAGCTTCTCGATTTATTGTTTTGGTCCAAGGAGTTCATTTGGGAGCTTCGAGCTTAATATTGACATAACTCAACTTGAACTAAAAGTTGCATCTAATGTTGAGGGGAGCCTGGATCTTCGCATTTCTAGCATTCGCATTGTAATATAACTACATTGAGCCTTGATTATTATCCGCTATAACATGTTTACAATGCTTTACACTTTGCCATGACTTATGCTTATTTGCTAGATTTATCATGACTTCATATGTGTAGCCTAGCTTTTGCCATGATAAGTTAATTAAAATTGCTCAACTTAAACTAAAACTTGTCATGTTAGCACTCGAGATTAGTCTTTCTTGAGCTATCCTTTTATGATTCATGCCATGTCAAATAGGCTGGGTAGAGCGTTGACTCTATATTGAGCCTTAGATTGAGCTGTTTTAGTCTCTTGATGATGCATGAGTTAGTACAACTTGTTCAAAGGCAAAAGATCTCTTTGTGCGAAAAACCGATCTCACCAATCCTCTCCTATGAGACGGCTTGCCATTGCACTTGGCATGAACTTAGGGGATTTTTGGGTGACCTAGACTATCTTCTTAAGCTTCTCGCTTGGAGTAGTCGATAAGGCTTGAGACCTAGCACATGATAAAACAAAATCTGGTTGGTAACCACCATGAATTTCAAAAGAAAATATGTTGTATGTGTTCAATTTGCTTAAAGCTACAAAAAGAATCAAGTACTTAACAAATGTTTCGTTCTTGAGCATAGCTCTCTATTTGGTCTCAATAGTAGTTCCTTATTCCGCTTAGCTTATTGACATGGCCTGCATCATCCTTGGATATCTCTAGCTTGACTTTGCTCATTGATGACTTGACTTACTCATAAAATGCATTACATTTCAGATTGTCATCTATGTGCTCTAGCTGGCTTATATATATGTTGTCATGATCTAGATAGCGTTTTATTGAGTTATGGCTTGGTGTACCACATTATGGTCAGTATGGATAATCCTCATGGCTCTAAATGCTTAAATAAACAAACTTCAGTCTTTTCATCCTTTGACATGTCATATTCTCTCTATTGCATCTTGATGCGTTATTACAAAAGGGGAGAATAGAGAAGAAAAAGTCCGTTGGAAACAATTTAGAGCTTTGGAGATCAATTTGCTCTTTCAGTTGTTGCTCTAGTGTTTCTTCTGTCGACATGGTCATTAGCTTCTTTTTCTTTTCTTTAGACCATGTTGGTTTCTTCAAAATCAAACTCAACTTCTTGCTTTTTTCTGGGTTTGTCAATATACTCATCAAGGGGGAGATTGATGAACCATGTGGAGGTGACCACATGTGTATGATGAGTAATTGATATTGGTTTAGGTAAGTCGAGTTTGGTTTAAGTGGTTCGAGTCGAGTCGCTATGCATGGCGCAATCGGGCTCGACGGACTTGGTCAAACTTGGTCGATGGGATTAGGATGCATATTCGATAATTTCGGCAGTTTGGTCTTCGGCATGGTAAGTGATGTTATTTACGCTTTCATGTATCGAGCGGTGCTATTTGATGTGTTTCTTGTCCGTGTGGTCGCAGACATCGAGGCGAGTCGTGGCGACACGGTGGACCGACTAGGCGCAGTGGCGCCGAGGTCGAACGGTCGGGATGTGTCGAAGACGACGTGAACTCGAGGTGGTTGCAGGCGCGGCGAGGCAAGGAGCGCGAAGCCTTCCGAAGGTGCAGGAGGGGCGAACGGGAATTTCGCAAGGTCGCATGCGGGAGCGGCTCGTTGGACTTAGCGCGAACGGGCGAGACCCGCTAGCCAAGGCTATATAAAGGATTGAGGGCTGCATGCCCATGGTAGCACTTGTGAGAGAGTTAGGGTTTTGTGAGTCAAAAGAGGCTTTGGGGGTGGTTTTACCTTTGTGTCTTTAGTTGGTGAGAGTGAGCAGGAGGTAGCAGTGCGTGTCTCCTTGATGTCCCCTTTGTGAAGTGTTCTGTATTTTTTTTTAAGAGGGTGTTCATCTCTTCTCTAGGATGGATGGTTGAGAGATTGAGAGAGGGAGAGGTTGAGGATGGAGTGGAGAGTCTTATAATCATTCCTCTATATGTAATCGGGTATCGGACTACTCTTTTGTTCAAATGAAGATCTGAAATCTTTTCATTCTTTCCTCGCTCTGTTCTTTGTTTGTCTCACGTTGGATTTTTGAGTGTTTGTATTTGGAGTTCTTGCTTGCTGACGAGTACCAAAATGAGTTGCTATGACATGGGAGATGCTCAAAAGCTATCTGGCTAGTTGATCCAAAGAGCAAACCAAGTTTATTCACGGATTTCATCTTTTGAGTTCCTCTGTTCTTGTTTTTTAGTTTCTAGGGTTTGATGGAATTCTTGATTCCTTTGGAGAGATGGCATGAAATTTGATCTGGAGAGTCCTATGGCTATTGCTAATATATCCTCAAAGTTTCATGGCCAAAAGATCAAAGATGGAGGAGAAATTCGATTTTTAGTTCAGGTCTAGTAAAATTTCAGATTTCAGCTCAAATTCTGATTTCTTGATCTTTTGATGAAATCATTTGTTCCCAAATCCCTCTTGTTATTTGGTATGTAGTAGTAATGCTTTAGTACAAAAAGAATGAAAGAAAACCATCTTTTGGCTTGATTTTCAAAGGTCTGAAGGGATATCAATTGGCCTGTGCTGTTTTCAGTTTTCTGCTGCTGCTCTGCTGCTGTTTTTCTGATGCTGCCGAATGGTTTGTGTGCAGTTTGGTTCAGTGTTTTTCTTTTTGTTTGCTGATCTTTGACCATTTTGCATGCAGATCAAACGACATTATTTTCAGCTGAAATTTTCACTGGTTACACTTTGACTTATGCTGAATTTTTTAGTATAGCATGCGAAGAATTCTTGTGTGGATACTTGGGGCGTTTTGAAGGCACCATTCACCCCCCCTCTGTTGCCATTTCGGTCTTTCAGCGGGTGAGCTGGACACGGCGTCGTACAGGATGGTGAGGCCGCAGAATTCGTCGGAGGAGAGCAGCGCGGCCCAGGACCGGGAGACGGCCCGGAAGCAGAGGATGGATTTGACGGGCAGCCGCAGGAGCACCTCCGTCACCATCTCGTCCGGCAGCACCGGCGCGCCGCCGGATGCTACTGCAACCGTCCTCCTCTTGTTGCTCGTCATCATGCCACCACAATTGCAGCCGGATCGACTTGGTTTTGGTTAGATGGTGATCCGCACAGGAATAAACACAGCACAGCACAGCACAGCAAGTTGTATCAGCCTGCGATAATGTTTTGCAGATGACAGCAAGCAATCTACACGCGCCGTCCTGTTCTACGCGGCAGGCTGGTCTGGTCTCACACATAGTCGCATGTCGCATTGTGCATGTACCTGAACTGTACACGCCAACCACAACTAACCACTTGATAATCATCCAGCGCCGTATCCTAACAGAATCGTACTGCAGCCTAACTAGTTAGGTACCAAGGTTTACAATACGTAAACGTGCCCAGACTGCAGACTCTGACACGTGGGTTATCTAAGCCAGAGGCTAGGCTAGCAGTTTGGCAAAACTTGATATCTTAATACTTATCAGTAAAGAAAAGGCAATGGAGATGTCACGATCTGGCTGGTCCGGTCAGTCCACAGTATGATACTAATTCACCCAACGTTGTAGGGGACTCGGTCTCAAGCACACAAGAATACAATATCTCCTTCCATGTAAGACTGAGGGAGACAAAAAGGTTTTAAGCAAAGATACTCGACCTGTAGCTTTCGACTGAAAATCCTTTTATCCAATGAGTGGGTACTGTGTAGAATAACATGGTACAATGTCAATACCCACACCATCACGCCGTCAACGCGGTTTCGTATGCATAAACCACTCTGTCGCGCAATCGCAACACCCACACCCTGCCCTCATGTTCTCCGAATATCAAACGAATGAATTCAGTAGGTATTAAACATGTCGAGTAGATATGCATGCGGACAGTTACCAGTTGCAATGAGTTAGAAGACACAAAAATTGGGAAGAAACTCTCATGGGGGAGGGCCTCGCACGAGGCTCTACCCATCAAGTGTTGATTTTGTTGATGGAGGCCCATTGATTTTGTTGGGAGAGGAATCAATGGCTGATGGAGAAGGGTCCTCCCCTAACATTTTTTCCCTAAAAATGGAGATGTCACGCTGGTGAGACGCACCGATTAAACAAAACAATTGTTCATGTGAGGAACAAAGTCTGTAGATACAGATGGAACACCAAATAAGATAGCCTGTAACTGACATTTGATGCACACAGAAATGCTTTCACGTACACAAAATGGTAGAAGGGCAACTTATATATACCTGAATTCTGCAAACAAGTAACAGCTCAGGGTGATTCTTAAAAGAAGTGTTGATTTGCATGTGAAGAGTAGAAGTGCAGAACAGTAACATTACTTACTGAATAATAGAACGCACAGTAAACAACATGGAAACAAACGAAGCCAATTATGTGCAACATGAAGCATTGAGTGCATTGTCAAGTCAATTATGAAAATTAAGCGTTAATGCATTATCAAGCTTAAGTCTTGATTCAACAAAAGCACTGCATAGAAAATAACCAGACCAATAAAATATGAATTATCAAGCTCAGCTACATTCTTATAATACCAGGGGATGATTCTCAAAACCAAAGAACCCAATGTCACCAGCTACAACACAATTGTGCATAAACTTAAGTAAAGCCTGACTCACCACAACAATGTCATCCAATTATTCATAAAACCGATGAACCAGTTATTGGATTGCTAAGTGTGCAAGGATTGAAGGGACAACAATATAATCAAGCAGCATCTCTGTTCTTGCACACAAGTACTCAACATATGTTCAAGTAAAACGATGAACTTAACAAATAAACA
Organism: Ampelocalamus luodianensis; assembly: GCA_036346255.1. Classification (NCBI taxonomy): domain Eukaryota; kingdom Viridiplantae; phylum Streptophyta; class Magnoliopsida; order Poales; family Poaceae; genus Ampelocalamus; species Ampelocalamus luodianensis. Next base: position 3,516,162 of record CM070626.1, read on the forward strand.
CTGTTTAATAAGCAGTGACAGGAGACTAGTTGATTTGCATAAAGCCATAAAGGCCCCATTCAATGGCTACTGAACATGGTACATCCTCCATAAAGCAAAATAGCAGATCAGACAAACAACAGATACAAGACACAGAAACAAGTGTTAGCTAAAAGCAAGAATGACGTGCACCAACATTATCATATACCAAAAAATGCAAGAACAAATGATCAAGAGAAGTGAAAACAAGACACGGAAAATGGGCGAATAATTCAAAAATAAGACATTTATGCACATTACACATAGAAGCAAGAGATTAAGACAAGCTAATAACCTGCTTGATTTCCTACCTGATTTTCACTTACTAAGCAGAAACTCTGAAAGACCATGGTTATTATTCCAATGTGGTATCATTACCTTTTGTTCCATTAGCCATGTCCCATTTTGGATATGATATGTCCTACCAGAGTAAAAATAAAGCTGGCTTTTCATCTATCATGCAATGCAACTAATTATCTATCTTTCATTAGTAAATCCAGAAAGCAATCATCGAGAAGCATATAACATCCTAAAGAACACTTCAAAACCACAATGCTATGTCATACTCAACAACTTCCTTGGAGTGATCTAAACCGAAAAATATTATTTCATACATTTTTCTTAACAAAATTATTTCATAGATTTAAACCATGTACATAACATGACAACTACCCATTATCCCTTCCTACAAGAACCAACCATACCCCAAACCCAGATATCACACCACAAAGCACAAACATTGCCAACATTCCAACAATTGCTCATAAAACAGAAATCCCTATACAAAATGGTACCATAAATCTAACTTTTCATCCTCTAATCCAGAAGAACCAACATAATTATGGATTTATGGGTTGGACATGTTAGCCATCACAGGAAGAAAGCAAAAGATGGGAACATCTGAAAAGCTCCTCCCATTTGCAACTTCACCACGGCGCCAATCACCTCTGCAAGAGGAAAACACACATGAAGAAAAGAACCAACTTTGGGGAAAGAATACATGACCAAACGAATTTGAACCATATCTCACCTCCTCGATCTTGTACGAGTCCAGGTTCACGTCCGCGAGCGACAATCCCAGGTACAGCGTCTGCAATTCCAAACCAACCAGCCAGAATTAAACACCGATACCCAAAATTACGCGTCGGGAAGTACAGGTGAGGCTCCAATCCTTACATCGAGCTGGAGCTGCACCGCGCGCGGGCGTTTCTTGGGCCGGCGCGGCGGGCGCGTGCCGCGGATGGCGAGGAAGTCCTCGGCAATCTCCTCCTTGGTCAGTGCGACGGAGAAGACCCTCTTCCTCGCCTCCGCCAGAGGCGGCGCAGGCGACTGCTGCGCCTGCCCCGCCGCGGACTTCCCCGCTCCCTCTGATCTTGACGCAGGCAGCGCAGCCGTGGTGGAGCGGCGGGTGCGGAGGTTCCAGGGCCGCGGTGACTGAGAGGCGCCGGCGGCGGCTGAGTCCTGGGGCTTCTCCTTCTCCGGCGATGGGGTGTGCGGGTGCGGAGGAGGGGAGGCGCCGTTGTTGGAGCAGCGAAGGAGGCGGTGGGTGCCCCAGCTAAGCGTCGGGAAGGAGAAGCTGTGGAGGCGGGTGCGGGTGGACGTCGCTGCAGGAGCCGGCGACAGAGACGGAGACGAAGGAGCAGGAGCAGGAGGCGAGGATTTGGCCGCGGGGTCGTGGTCGGAGGCGGTGGCGGTGGCCATGAGGACCATGAGAGGTGGGTGCGGGGAGGAGGAAGGGAGGGAAGGGAAGGGGGAAGAAGGGAGGTGGGCGAGGGGGTGGGGGTGGGGGTGACGTTTTTTAAAAGGGAAAAGGGCAACCTTCTTTTCGATCTCCACCTCGGCGCTTCGTGCAATTCTCATGGGTTGGATGGGTGGATGTGTGGATGGTCAGGCGCTAGGCGGCGCCGCGGTGGGGCGGGTTTTGGGCTTTGGGTGTTCCGGCCCGCGATCTTGGTGGCGTTGCTGCGTCGCGTGCCAACGCGCGGCCGGCGCGGTGTGGTGTGGCCGGGACGGGCGGGTCCACGATGGAACCAAGAGCACACTATCATGATATAAGGATAATCTGATTCGAAAAAAATGGTTTGGATCAACTGTTACGGTTCTACTGTGCTAAAGTGTTTCTACTGTACTTGCTACAGTACAGAATGAATCTCGCACGCTCTTTTTTGATCCAACAGTCTACGATGGTAATGACCATTGTTGCTTAATGTTAGAGAATTTGCTTCCGTCAAATGTAATACGATTTGTTTCCCTCGACGATGGGAGTGTATGCTGTGTTGCTGTACGCGCGTGCCGCACTACTGCCGCATTGGGTTGGCGGCTTCCTAAACCCTCCGTTTCGTCGGCCACACGTCGGCCCCGTGGCCGTCAGGTGCCTCGCACTTCCAGGGTACAATTCTTTGTTGCTCGTAGCAAGGAGTTTATTTGCATCCGTTTGCTTGCGTAACAAATTTTATCATACCTCATGCTACTCTTTCGTTGTAATCCTTGCGTGTCGAGAGCCCTACACAAGCCATGGTAAGATTTATTTGCTCACTGTTTCGAAGGTTATCAAAAGAATTTGCTTCATGTTGTAATTGTGATGTTGAACAGTTGAAGTAAGGTTGGGAAACGTTGTTAACTTGTTATGCTGCACGAGTAATTATGAAATGCAACAAACGTAGTAGTATCGAGAAAAAGTTTTTTACCAGATTGTTTAGAGAGGTGCTTTGTAAAGAAAAACTGATTTTTTTTTGCCATGCAGGACATATAAGTAGGGTGAAAACATGTTGGATATGGACGGATATTGCTTTTCCCATATCTGAAATCCATTTTTTTCCCCTTTGGATACGGGCAAGTCAGATACGGATATGGATTCGGGTTATTCTAAAACGAATAAAAATACACAGATAGTATGCGCATAGATAAAGTAATATATGTTCGACCAAATCACTACATGAGTACATTCTTATTAATGATTCTAAGATAGCACACATAAAATAACTAAATAAAAACACTCAGAACATGTATATAGTACTACACATGAGTCATGCACAATTTCTAATATCAATTATTTTACAAATTTTCATTTTTTTAAGTGGAGCTCGCATATCAATTTTTTTACTCGCTCCTCCAATGTTCCCATCCCTTTCTCATGCCATGTGTCCCAGTCCCACCAATCGCACTCCTTCTCCTCCCCGCTTGACGCTCTTTGCCCCAATGGTTGCCGGTCAACGTCCTCTGTCCCACCGTCCCACCGCCGCCCTATCTGGTGCTCTCTCCATCGCCCTCTCCCCAACGCCACCTCCACTTTCCTCTCCCTCCCCACCGCTCTCTCTCCCACACAAGCTGGCTGCCGTCTACAGCTCTCTGTCGTAGTACTACTGACCACTAGTCACTCCTCCACCGACGCCAATTGTCGCCTTCTCGCCCACCGATGCCTATCGTCGTCCTCTCTTCCACCACCGCCTCCCCGTCCTCTCCCCCACCGACGCCGGTTGCCACCTCTCCCCTACAATTGCAACCTTCCCCAAGCTCACCGCCGTCGACCTCAGCCATATCCGGCCCACCCTCGTCTGGATCTAGTCGGGCCTCGATCGAGGGCATCAAGGAGGACGCAGGAGGAGGCGCCTCCTCTGTGGGCATGAACTGCTGGTAGGCAGCGGCGGCCATTGCCGCAACAGGGGTGTCCCGGTTGAGGGCGTCAGGGAGGACGCGGGAGGAGGTGCCTCCTCTATGGGCATGGACTGCCGTGGATGAATGTTAGGCAGCGGCCGCCACCGCCGCAGTAGGGGTGTCCCGGTGTCGAACCCGGATTTTCTAATCCGAATCCTCTGTGAAAAACACTGTGCTATTCCCTGGATCAGTAGATAGCACTCACATGCATTGCTGAATCATTCATACATGGCGTAGACTAAAGTACCAAATTTATTACAACCAACAGAGTGACATAGACCACGTCGGGTCGAGTTTTACAAAAGGAGCCGATCAGGCCAAATTGATTACATTACAGAATACCGAATACGATAGCGGAAGCAAAAGGGTAGAGCTCATCTCTTCACAGGCAAGCGACTGGGGCAACCTGTGTACGACTAACATTACCCAAGGACCTAGATAATATCGGTTGTACGTAAGTACCAACGAGTCCGCTAGACTGGGACGAGACCTAGACTACTCAACTAGTCTACTCTTCATCAAATCCTTGCCCATGGACTTCTGGATCCTCGTAGTATGCATAGTCTCCTTCATCGGCGTTATCTGAAGGGTTTGGGGGAGAGCGAGAATGAGCACAACTTCCGTGCTCGCGAGCCAACACACAATGCAATATTATACATGCAAGGCTTACAAGGGTGGCTCGGTTCTTTTATTTGCGAAAGCAATATTTTCAATTATCATAATTACAAATTCCTATCATTTAGCAGTTTTACAAATTGTATTTTGTTTAAAGAGAGTAATTGCAATATTTGTATCGAGAGAGGTTCCTCCATCTAACTCTACCTGATGCTTATTTTAATCGGAGCTACCTCCAATTATTAACCGCGCTGAGTCTGAAACTCAGGGAAAATCCAATCTCAGGGCTAGGAGAGCCCACCACATTTTTCATACCTCCCACAAAGGATTTTTGAAATAGAACTAACTCAAGTTAAGTTCCCATGTCCGCCTTTGACCGTAGGCACGACTGTTTAAACAATTTATAACTCTGCAGAGATTGTACACTTTACCCACAAGAGACAATTAACTCGTTGCCCTACACGATTCTCGTAGTCGTGTAGTCGAGAGGTTGTCACAATAACTTTTCAACTACCTCGTCCTTTCCATCATCTCACCCGCATGGGTTACGCCCATACGTTCGCGAGGGATGTTGTACCGCAGCGCCTGGATGTACCGCACGACGTTGGCAACTTCACCTTGTATCGGTGTCCCCGCAAGTGGATGTACCGCAAGCTTGCGCGCCATTTCTCCACCAGTGAGATGACTTTCAGGATTCGATAAATTTACTAAGCCAAGTCGCGGTTTGTTGCAGACTTGTGGTTGTACTTGTTTTACACGAGAGGTCGTGACAAGATTAAGTCCTTAGGATTATCTGGACGGTTCTTCCACATACCAACCACAAAATAACATTTCCTGTGCTACATTAGCACCCAATGTTATACCATCCACCTCTCCATCCACCCAGATATGGTAATAACAATTTAGGATTTTTGAGAAGTAAAATACAATATTTCAACCATCTCAGTCATTTACCCGTAATGACTGCCCAAATCATTTTGTGTTTGAAAAGATGATGATTGAAATATTTTAATGTTCCGGTACTTAAGCAAGTCTAGCATGTCGCTTAAGTACAACCTATAACTAGTATTACCATATAGTTACTAGGGTGACAATGGTTAAGGGATTCAAGTTGTCAAGGATGGCATAATAATTAGTTAATCATCAAATGGGTACTTAACTACCTTAAGCTTTAACATATATTTGCTTAAAGAATTAAAGCATGCAATTTGCTATTTTAAAAGAATATAATTTGCATAAAATGTAGGCTCAATATGATCAAAGTATTGACTCGCCTTGATTGAAGGGAAGAGGGTCCTAGTAGTTTTGTTCTTGATCACCCTAGAGATCTCCGGCGTCCTCGAACTCAACGCGGCCGAAGTACCGGAAAAATAAACAACAAGCAACAAGAGCAAATAAATACACGAGAATACACAAATGAACTCCAAATGGAACAAGACCTATGCCATTAGCAAGATCTTGATTTTACAAATTTTTAGAAATTTATTTTATAATTTTTAGAGTTGGAAAGGGGAGTTATTTATTTTTAAAGACTCTCTTTAGAATTAAAAAAGAAAAAAGAAAAGAAAAACAAAATAAAACAAAAACAGGCGGCAGCCCACGGGCGAGATTTGGCCCGGCCCAAGGCCTCGGGCCCAAGTGGCGCGTGGCGCAAATGCACCACTGGGAGGGGCGGCCGCGGTGCTTGCCCTAAGGGAGGGGGGCTCGGCGAGGCCGAGAGAGAAGAGAGAGAGCGCGCGCGCGTGAGCGGGGAGAGAGGGCGCGGACACGCGCGCGCGTGGGGAATGGAGGCGCGGCGGGGCGGCGACGGCACGGGGAGGTGGGGGCACGGCTTCGGGCGGCGGCCACGGGAGAAGGAAGGGGTGGCGGCGGCACGCGGGAGCTCACCAATGGCGGCGACGACCGGAGGCGACGACGACGGGGAGGTAAGTGCTTCGGCTCTTCTTCTTCTTGCTCTTCTTCCTCTCGGGTTCTTGCTTGGGGACGAACAAGGGGGGAGACGGGGAGAAACGGGGGATGACGGGAACGGAGGTGCCGGGGCGGGGGCTTTTAAAGCCGAAGAGGGGAGGAGCGGGGATGCTCGGGGAGAAGGGGGGTCCGGCGGGCGTGCGGTGAGGGTGATGATGAAGCTACGGTGGCATGCGGGAGGGCACAACAGGGGAGCAGGCGGAGGTGCCAGGAGGTGGCGTGCGTGCGGCGGCGACGCAGAGCATGCGAGGGGGGAGGCAGGTGAGGTGCAGGCGGCGGCGACTCTGGCGCGCGCGTGCGCACGGCCCTGATGATGGCGCCATGGTGGAGTGCACGCGGGCACTGGCGAGGCGAGGACGGCGAGGACAGCGCGACGGGACAAAGCAAGGAGGGGTCCGGGCAGGGGTTGACGGGGGAGGGAGGGAGGGGGGTCCGGCGGGGTTGACCCGGAGAAGGGGAAAAAGGGCGCTACACCCGGTTGGGGTGGCGGCGTTTACGCGGCGAATCGCCGCAGCATCTCCGGTGGATGGCCTAGTAGTGAGTAGGCATTGAGTGTTGTCGGATACCCGGTTAAGAAATCATCTCGATATCTGGTTCCGTCCTGGATTTGCCTACTCCGTATCCTATCCTGAATCCAGATTCAACTATCTAGATCCTGTCTTGGATCTGGCTCCGTATCGGGCGGGTAATACCCGTCCTGTTTTCACCCCTACATATAATGTGCTTATTTTGTAATATTGATGCTTGATTAGACACCGATGCTTAAGAGGTGCTTATGTATATAACTATATATAATTAATAGATAGTATAGCTAACTAAGCACCTGCAAAAGAGATGCTTGCATGGGAGGAAATGGCTTTTACATAGGTACTTAATGACGTGGCTATATTCTCTTTCTTTAAACACTTATATATAAGGGCATGTACAATGCTATAGACAGCTGCTGTCTATAGCAACTCTGCATATCACCTGTAGACAACATTAAAGACAACTCATACAATGAGTTGTGGTAATACAGTCGGCTATATGATTATAAACAACACACAATCTTTTAATGTTTTTATTGTTTCTGGTGCTATAATCGACTACAGGATTGTAGACAGTATTTTTCTCTCTCTTCATTCTCTTTCATCCACGTCAGCAAAAATCCTACACAGCAGAGGCTATAGATAACTGGCATAACCCATTGTACATACTCATTGTACATGTCTTAAGAGACATACTCCAATCTCTATTAGTATCAGCAATGGCACTAGGCCGTCTAGGCGTGAGTTTCAATAGAACAAGCGCCGGTTCACTTTTTAGAAAAGTTACTAGCAGAAAACATGCCACGTGAAGCAGCAATATCGACAAAATCATTTGAAACAAGCTACAAGTAAGTTTAACCTTTGTGGTGATCAAACTGCTAAAGATGAAAAATCATTGGGCAATGTCGACAAATAGTATCCGTGTTGCATGGGTTCATAAAGGAGCTTTTGCTAATATGTTTAATTTAACTTTAATAAGTTAGCGGACAAACGATAAATGATTGAAGTCGGAAGCGTCGCTTAAAAGTTACAAGGATCTTAGCTTAAGTAACAAATCCACGTCATACATTTGTGGGGATACCATCCCTTTTTACTTCTCATTTTTTTGCAAATTCTACGAAAAACGCATGCTGGCCCTTTGGGCCTATTCGATTCCTCTTAGGAAAATGAATTACATCGGCAATACGTTGCCCTTTGACACATGTACCAAGACTGAAAACTATCTATAAGCACACAAATAAATAGAGATCACTAGGATTTAAATTCATGACCCCAATCTGTGTGAAGATACACTCTAATTAACTGATTTAGATGTTCATACGAATGCGCAACTTATTTCATTTATTCCTTCTTCAAAAGGAACCTCCCAGAAAGAAGAAGAAGAAAAAAAAGAGGATGGCGATGGTATGTATAACTTCAAGTTAAAAAGTTTTAAACTTTTTCATCCCTCACTATTTTCACATTCCACACTACTCCCACTTGGTGGATAATCAGTCGATGGTGAAAAATGTGTATGTAAAGTGCGTAACTTACGTACGCATGCACCGTAATCACTCTCACCTTTAAAAACCAGAATCGTAAAAGTAAACCTGAACCTGGCTGGCCCTGGTTTGCACAGTCATAGAATCGCAGTCGAACATTCTTCATGACTCGAACAACGGAGCGAGTCCAAAGTCACACAATGCAATCGACCCACTGAGGTGTGGTGTTGCCGGGACGGGTCGATGGGAGTGTATGGCTATATGCTGTGTTGTACACGTGTGTGTCGCGTCCTGAGCAGGATTTTCGCTATCGGAAAAAAATTACCGCGGGGCGCTAAGGCCGAAAATCGATTTTTTTTTTCAAAAAAAAAAGTTGAATTTTTTGAATTTTATTTTTTTTAAAAAAAAAATCAAATTCGAGTAAAATCAAATGACAAATACGTTTTTTTTTTACAAAATTCAACCAAACCGTAAATTTCAGGACTAGTTTGTATTTTTACCGGCCCCTACTGGTAAATCCTCTTTTCCGATTTTTGGCCGATTAAAAAAATCCCTAGTCCTGAGTCACCCACCGAGGGTTGACGCGCGGCGTAGCACCCTCCGGTTGGCCACACACCGGCCCGCGGTTGGGATAAGCAGTGCCGCCGCCGTCAGGTGCCTCGTGTTTTGGGGGTCCAATTCCTTGGTGTTGGTAGCAAGAATTTTGTGTCTGTTTGCTTCAATAAGAATTTTGTACGATATCTCATGTTAACTCCCACGTCATAATTCTTGGTATTCAAGTCCCGTAAAATCCATGGTGAGATGGGCTTACCCTCTATTTTTGTGGGTTGTAAAATGAAATTGATTCACGTTGCAATGTTGATGTTGAAATGAGGCCGGGGGAAACGTTGTCACGGTGCACCATTTCACGTGTAGGAGCTTCAAAAAAAACAAGCGCTGGTTCACCTTTTCAAAGTTAGCTAGCAGAAAACATGTCTCGCGAAGCATCAACATCATCAAAAATGATTTGAAATAAGCTTCAAGGAAGTTTAGACTTTGCCATGATCACTCAGTTAAACATGAAAATCATTGGGCAATATCGACAGATAGTATCAGCAATTATGTGCTGCATGGGTTCATAAAGAAGCATTTGGTAGTAGGTTTAATTTAACTTTAATAAGTTAGCAGACAAAAAGATAAAGGATAGAAGTCAGAAGCGCCAGTTAAAAGTCACAAGGATCTGAGCTTAAGTAACGCCAAAGATAGAGCGTCGACAAGATGAAATCCACATCATACATTTGTAGGGATACAAATATACAATGCCTTTTAATTATAATATTTGCAAATTCTACGCAAAACGCATACCAGCCCATTGGACATTTTTTTTCTTTTATGAAAGTGAATCACGTTTGGCAACATACGTGTCGATCCACTTGACACACGTCCCACGACCGAAAACCATCTGCAGGCACACAAATAAATAGAGTCGTTGCGACTTAAATTCGTGACCTCGATCTATCGTGAAGATATGCTCTAATTAATTGGCGTATCTGTATATACGACCGCAAACAATTTTTTATTTATTTATTTATCTTTGTAATGAAACCCTTTGGGAAGAAATAACACCTCCAAAAAAGAAACACAAGCAAAGATATTAAAAAGAAAACCTTTAAACCTGGCTGGCCCTGGCTTGCACAGCCATCGGATCATAATCCAACGTTCGCCATGACTCCAACAACGGAGCAAGTGCAAGGTCACGCAACACAATCGCCCGCCTCTAATCGACCAGCCGCGCGGCCGGAATCCGCGGAGAAACCGAACCGAACTCTCGCAGTCGCAGGCAGCACGGCGGCCGGAGTCGAGTCTAATCCCAAAAGGAAACCCAAACCACAGCATTTGCTCGCCTCGCTCGCCAATTTCGCCGTCCTCCTGCCCCGAGGCTTTTCCTCTCTAATCCCATCGAAGAAGAGAATAGGAGAAATCGACAAAAAGGAGGCGAGTGCTCTATATATAGACAACACATGCAATTGCAAACCTAGCTGCTCTGCAACACACAACACACATTTGCTGCCTCTTTAATCCCCCTGTCTTTGTTGCCTCGCCAAGCCAATGGAGTCCTCGCCGGCGGCGATGGCCCCGCAGCCCGAAGCAATGCCGGCGGCGCCCGCTTCCTCGTCGAGATCGAGGGACCCCCTCCTCTTCGGTAGCTTCGACCTCCCCGCCGGCTGGGGGTGCCGCAGGCCCATGGCCTTCTGCAAGGACCACGTCTCCGAATCCAACGCCACCGCGGCCGCAGAGCCCCAACCCAACAGCTCCCGATCGCCGCCGAAAGGAGCTGCGCCTGCGGCTCCGGCGGCAGAAGAGGGCGCAGCGGCTCAGGAAGCTCCCCGGAAGCAGTGGAACCTGCGGGACCGGAAGGCCGGGCTGGATTTCGCGGAGGACGGGCGGCAGCACAAGAATTTGTGGAACATGGACGCCAGCGGCGGTGGCAAGAAGAGCCGCGGGTTCTCGGTGGAGCTGACGCGGCAGGAGATCGAGGCGGACTTCGTCGCGATCACCGGCCGGAAGCCGCCGCGCCGGTCGAAGAAGCATCCCAAGAGCGTCCAGCGCCAAATTGACGTGCGTACGCAGACACAACCGAAGCAATACTAATCCTAAATTCTTAATTGCGTTTGCAAAATCCTTTTCACTTCTCCGATTACTGATCAGTTCGTGCTTTCTCTTCTCTTGCGCCGCAGACGCTTTGCCCGGGCAGCTCCCTATCGGAGGTGAGCCGTGATCGGTACAAGGTGAACGAGGTATGCATAAAAAATTGATCTTTGATCTTTCAAGCTCTTGTCTGGGATGTTTCGGAAGCTGATTCGATTCTGAATTGGTGCAGAAAGGGGGATTCTGAGTTGCTTCCCGGAGGAGGAGATGGATTTTCCTAGGAGCACGATCGAGCATTGGATCATCGGAGTTAGCGGAAGAGAGATTCAGGGTTAATCGTTTCAGTTTGTCGATACTTATGCAATTGATCATGTATGCCAAACCCTTATCCTATGTATGTTGGGTTTTTTTCTTGATTTATTGGGGTTTGCTTCTTGCTTGCCGTGAAGCAGGATTCTCTTGTTCTTTCTATGTGCCTAGTGCGGAAGCCAATTTTGCAGAAGACTATCAACTCTTAATTTCCGTCAGTGAGAAATATAATCATAGATTTTTCATCATTTCTTGATGTCATGTGGTAATCATCATCAGCATTGGTTTCAATCCGGTACTTTTATGTTACAGCTTGATTTGCACTCTGCAGTTCCTAGTTAGTAGCGCTTCCTCGTCTGTCAGAGAGGAAAAACACCTGCCCTTCCCTGTCTCACCAATGCCAGGAATTGTTTAGTCTGGTGCCACAGTTAGCTTCGGCAATCCCTGCGACAGGTTTTAGAGAGCATCGTTTTGCTTTAATCTAACCAACATTTGGTCATTTTGCCGTTCACTTTAGACCGATCAATCTGTTTGAGGAAACAGATGATAGAAATGCAGAAATTGACAACCAAAATCACTTGACACGGGAACCTTTCCAAGTCCACATTTGAGCCAAACCCAAGTCAGGGCCTTTTTTTTTAACATAAGAGGTAGAGAAATCGCTACCTTATAACCATTGCAAAGAAATGGATGTCAACATGAGTTACAAGTGAAATAAAGAAAATAAAACAAGAGCAAAGCAAAAGAAAATAGAAAGTTGTACAAAAAGTAAATACATGGGGAAGTGTTAAAACAAGAGCTGATTCCACTTTCGAAGATGCAGAGCATCTTGATACTTGGGTTTTGACCGGTGTGTCTATAGATTGATTAAGCTTTTAATCTAACATCGTAGTAATATAGGATTGTCATCAATATATTGAAACACTCGGTTATTTCTCATAATCCATAACGTATGAGCGCATGCTGCAAAGCAAATTTGCCAGATTTTAAGGAAATTTTCAGCCCCTATCAGTGTTTGTTCCATAAATTGTAGCATATTCTGAGATGAGTTTACTTCCACTGTGAGTCCTAGTTTGTCCAAAGATTTTCTTTAAACTTACAATGCAAAATAATATAATTTATCGTTTCTATTATAGGACAAAGATCACAATGTAAGTTTAATTTTTAGTCGTCTTTTGGTTGTAAGGCTTCAAGCCACGTTGAACAGTTTTAGCTTTGTTGTTACTTTGATCTGCAGTTTTAGCTCTGCTGTTACTTTGATCTTTATAATAAATTGGGTTGTGTGCATCCTTGATGTAGAGATCGGAGGAGATGTTTTCTCTTTCATTATCTAAAAAATATAGGTCATTTGTTCAATGCTTAGTTGCCATGTTATCCCTGGTGTTTAATATGAAAGCTAGCCATAGGAAAACATTTTCAAAGAAGGTGGGGGAGGAGATGTGTGGGTGAGTCCGAACCTCGTGATTTCCCAATCATTATTATGGTGTACTCGAATGTTTGCTCCCTCAGTATTCATGGCTGAAAGCGACTCCTTAAACTATGAGAATATAGATCCTACGTTTTTTCTATAAAAAAAATCCTTTGAGAACTACTAGTATATTCTAGTTTTACTTTACCCTTGTTAAGACGTCACACTCACAACTCACACTGCCATACTAATCTTGGCTGGGTTTAGCTCAACTGACGCGGCCAAGGGCTTAATAAGGCACTAAGTGCATGTATAATAATTTGTTTATTAGAGTTATTTCTAAAGACTCTAACTAATCTATAGATAATCTTAGAGACAACGTCTCCAACAATTTATTTATAAAATCATTCATTTTCACCACAACTTACCCCCTCCACACTCACCATTTTGCAATAGTTTATGTGCTAAGTTTGTCTCTTATATAAGAGATGATATATTCTCCTCTTCACATCCTCTCTTCTTCGACTAGAATTTTGAATAACATGACAGATAAGAAACGATTGAGATGACCACTATTAGAGATGCCCTGAAGAGTCACTGTGTGCCTGGTAGTGGCTAATTTATGATCTTTCTCTGATGTAACTTTGGAGGTTTTGGCCTAAATGGTACTACTCCGCGCCGTATTTGTAAAAATGGTAGCTCACGTGCATTTGTAAAATGGTAGCTCACCGACACGTAGGTGCAATCGACGACGCACTGTGTCTATGTGGCCATCCGCACAACCCTCGCCCGAGCAATCGCCTCCGCGTGCCCCCCGCCTGGACAAACCTCCTCCGCACAAGTGTCGCTTGGTCACTGCCATCCCCCCTAGTCCGAGTGCTGCGGACCGACATCGCCTCTGAATTTCCTGCCACCAACACAGCGCCTTCACGCGGCTATAAGTACCAGACTCCCATACTCGGTCATCTCAATTGCGTTTTCGTTCTCGTTCTCGCGCTCGTCGCTGAGAACACAGAGAACAATTTTTTTTGGAGATTAAAGTTCGGAGCAGTTGTTAGGACCGTAGCAGTTTTGAGCGGTTTCCCCGAAGGGCAGGTAATTTTTTGTCCACTGCTTTTGCCGTTATTACCATAGTCGTAGTTAATTAGTCCTACTCAGCCAGTCCTAATTAATGTAGCTTCTATTCTTAATTAAATAGATGTTAATAATTTAGTTGTAGTTTATTACTATTAATAATTTAGTCGTAGCTAATGTATCGGCAATTTATTAGTGCTTCGTAATTAGTGGTAATTAATTAGATGTAATTATTTACCACTAATTATTTCAGTATGAATTAGTTAGTGGTTAAAAATTAGTGGAAATTAAATAATCATAATTAATTACTCGTAATTAGTTTAGTGGTAATTCATCAATTGTAATTAGTTTAGTGCTAATCATTTTGTCATAATTAATTTAGTGGTAATTAATCAGTCTTAATTAGTTTAGTAGAAATTAGTTAGACATAATTAATTTAGTGAAAAATAGATAGTTATAATTAATTAGTCATAACTAATTTAGTGGTAATGAATGAGTGGTAATTAATAAATCGTGTTTCTTTGAGTCATGATTTATTAGTGGTAATTACACTAGTAATGAATTACTCGTAAGTAATTTTTTGACAAGTAATCAATTTGTTGCTAATTAATTATTTTTTGTATTTTAACTCTTATTTAATCTATCGTCATTATTTGTGCCGTGGGTAATTCTTGACGATTAAATTACTTGTAATTAAATACTATTAATTAGCTGAGTCATATTAGATTTGTGGTAACTACATACCATATTACGACTAATTAATGATGGCTAATTAATTATGTTTGAAAAAATATGACTAAATTAATTACAACTAATTAATAATGGCTAATTATTTAATACTTAATTCCAAATAAATATTTATGACTAATTAATTGAGTAAAACTAAGTAATTATGACTAATTAAATTTTACATAATTAACTATGCCTGAATAATTACAACTAATTAATTACATAAGATTAATTTAACTATAACTAATTAATTACAACTAATAAACTCACACAAATTTAATTACAAAAAATTGATAACGACTAAATTAAGTACACCTAAGCAAGTACAACTAATTAACCTCGAATATTTCACTACGACTAATTTACTAACCACACAATTAATAAAGAAATTACGTACAAGAAAAAAATTACCTGCTAATATGGCTGCTAATGACGGCTTTCTCAACTCATTCGCACGGTATCGTTTTGCGTGTATATAGGTTGACAGTATGAGTTTGAGATATCTTGTGGTTAAAGTTGAGTAACTTGGGCAACTCTAGAGTATAATTAATAGTATTCGGATACGTTGTCTTTCCGGTTAATAAAGTTGTGTTCATTGGTGATTCCAATATTTGGGGCATAAGTAGAGACTTTTAAGATGTTAAGATGGTAATTACAATAGTTGAGTAAACCCTTGATGTTATATTAATATGGTTTTACTGTTTTAAAGCTAAAGTGATTTAACTCAAATGTTGTATCCACATATACCTGGTATGGAAAACCCTCAACAATCAATTGAACCCTTGACATGTAGTTAAATAGCTTCCCATGCAATTTGCTGAGTACGCTTGTGTACTCATACTTGCTAAATCAACTACAGAAGAAACCTAGGAGAACTTTGAGGATCTTGTTGAGGAAGGTTTTGGTGGATCTTTGGATGGCGATGATTACTGATATTAGGTATCGACCGCGCTCAAGCGTGTCTGTGGTTTGGAAGTTCTTTTGTCTTGTAAATTATTAACTTTGGGCTTGGATGCTCGTGTTTGTGTCAAAACCGACTGTTAAATCTTATCCTTGTGTAATAAAAGTTTGGCTTTTATTGTAATCGTAAGTTTGCTTGTGGTGTTATTTCTTGCTTCACAACTGCATATCCTGAATAGTAGTGAAAGGTTAGACGATTCCAGAAATAGGGTAGTTTCAACCTCGTCGGAGCAAGTGCTTGGAGCATCTATTTGTTTTGGTTTATTTGTTTATGTTACCTTCTTTATTAATTAAGTAGGCTGTTCTTCTGTTCTTAGAAAAACGCCTCACACCTCCTCATACCTCATGTAGTACGTACCTTTTCTTTTGTTTAATCCTCCGTTTTGGACAGCCAAATTGACAAGCCGTGCTCCTAGTCAAATACACGGTCGCCGCCTCATTGTTCCTCGGCACACTCCAATCCGATCGAAGGGAACACTGTAAATTGGTGTGGCCTTCGCTGCCAACATTACGAGGTTGTACTGCGACAGTAGACTACTACGAGTTGGTAAAGCAGCTGAAGGAACGAACCTCGAACACTAGCTCTGTGACCCGTTTGGGACGTGAGACTTTTCTGCGAAATTGGTCCTGCATTCCATATGGAGCCTCATTATTTGCAGCCTCCTTTCGTAAAGTGTCCGACCATGTTCACGTACCCCATTGAGCATTATTCAAGCTGGTGTTTCATCGGCTCTAGTGAGTGCAAATTAACTGCTCGAGTTAACACCGGAGGCGAGTATCACCCACTCGTCGTCGTAATGGACCAAAGGCAAGGGAAGCTGTTGAAGGATCGGAGTCAATCGGAGACGAGTGCAGCGGCACGGGCACGGGCACGGGCACGGGCGCACGGCTGGCCGTGGTGGGTGGGGACCGCGCGAGCCTCCTGACCCGCGGGCCCCGCGCCGAAAATCCAAGGAGACGATCTACCACGTACGAGGACCCGTGCTGCATGGATGCTCCCTGCCCGGTGGACCCGCCTCTCGCCCCGCTGCGCCAGCCTCCGCCCCCGTTTGGTGGACGTAACAGATTGGCCTCCGCCCAAATTCCCTTTTCCTGGATCACCTCGCCGTCGCCGTGCACACTGCGCTGCATTTCTATGATCACTGGGACCTGATACTATTCCGAACCCGCATGTCAGTCGGAGAGTATGTATACGCCTTCAGGGAGGAGAATTACCGGGCTGCCCCTCCCGCACCACACACAGCACCACCCCTGCGACCGTAACAAAACTCGCGAGAGACCCCACCCCCTGTGGCCTCGAAACCTCCTCTCCTCCTACCCGGCTACCCCTCCTCCTCACCCTCTCTCCGTCTTTTGTCTCTCCTCGCCGCCTCGCCCGGGGAAGCGGCCGTCGCCCCACGCCGCCGGCGCAACCGCCTCCGCGAGCCTAGACGTTGGCCATGGCGGCGACGGCAGATCCGCGGGCGAAGCCGTCCACGCACCACCTCGAGCCATGGGCGCATCAGCAGCCACCTCCCGCCCACCGCATGCCCGTCCTGCCAGCGGGTGGAGCTACCGCCGCCCTCAATGGCCGCCGCTCGTCGTCCCACCGTCGGGGCGTCGGCGCCGCCGCCGCCGCCCAAGTCGTCGGCGAGGAGGCCTACGACGGCGGGATCGAGGAGCTCCGGGCTAAGCTCATGGGACACCTGCGCGACGCCGCCGACCGTCTCCGCGTGCCCAAGCTTAGTCCCCCGCCACCGCCGCCGAAGCCCGTGAGCCCAACGCCGGAGTCGCCCGAGCCCGAGCCCGAGCTCAGGGCGCCGCCTCCACCGCCGCCGCAGGTGAACGTCGCTGCGAAGCCGTGGAACCTGCGGGAGCGCACGCGGCGGCGCCCGGCCGCCAGGACGTCGTGGGCTGGGGAGGCGGCGGCGGCGCCGTCGTCGTCGAGGCGCCGCAAGCGTGCCCCGTTCTCGGTGTCTCTCACGCCGGAGGAGATCGAGGAGGACATCTACGCGCTGACCGGCGCCCGGCCACGGCGGCGGCCGAGGAAGCGGCCGCGCGTCGTACAGCGGCAGCTCGATGTAAGGCGAATTCCCCATACTACCCCTCCCCTTCCAACCCGCTTTATAAATTAATTAACTACTACTAAATTACCCTTTTATTAATAACCTCGATACGCTTTAAGCTTACTTAGAAGTAATATCCTAACATAATTTTTGTGTGCAAGAATGATACTCATCAATCGCGCGCTGTGCTTGTGCAGTCGCTGTTCCCCGGCCTGTGGCTAACCGAGATCACCGCCGACGCCTACAGAGTGCCGGACGACTAGCTCGATCCGGCCGGCCGGGCCGCGCGGCCAGTCGCCGACCTCCAAGTCCCACCAACCTCACCTCACCGCGTCGCGTCGCAGCTCATGAGCCGCACCCGAATTTATAGCTACTAGGTTTAGTCGCGTCGAGCCGGTAGGTGCTCGTGCTTGTCATGTCCCCCAACGGAGTCTCGTTTTTTTTCCATTCTTACTTTCGTCGTATGGTGCTTTTCTTTTCTCCTCCTTTGTACAGTGCGTGGTTGTAATCTACTAATTCATCCTAGTACTTGCACTCAGTCTCCCGTTATCGTTCAGTCTTCGGTTGCAGTGCAGCCTGTGCCTGTGCTATATATATATGCTCTGCTTGCTGCTACTGCTGCACGAGTTGCGCGCGATCGATCCGGTCTTTGTGTTTTCTTGGGGGCTACCCAGTGGCCATGGGTACCCGTGCTTGCTTATATCTGGAGATATACAGAGAGAGAGAGGAAGCAGCGGTTGGGAGAATTAAGTGGTTGGATCGGGCATTTTGGATTCTTTGGACCCCTCCTCCGCTGGGGCCGACACGGGAACGGAACGGAACGGGACGGGACACACCATTAAGCAGCGTAATGCAAGCGACGCTATCATTGCAGGGAGCTAGCTAGTCCAGCTCGCTACAGAGGAAAGGAAACCTGCAACACTTTTAGCGTCGTCTCTCGGGCCCAGTCGTCAAGCTAGTACTACTCAATTAGGATTGAGATGACGGTACTGCTCACTGTTTGCCTCCTTGACACTTTAGGTAGTATCTAGGCCTGTGTACGGGTTTCCATGGAACTGCCCGGGCGTGTAAAACTGTTGTGGCGTCCATCGTGGCGCATAGCTCTCCAACTCTGCAGGGCGTACATAGCACTGCTCACGCCGAGTCGTGCGTGCTCTTTCTTAATTTTCCTTGGTCTGGTCGAAACAACGCGGCGTCGATCATGAAAGCCCGTAACATAAACCGGAAATGGACAGCCTCACCCCAACACACGGTCGCACCAGACGTCCGTGTCTTTAATGGAGATATGCGACGAGCCCGCGTACGGTCGATCGCGCTAGCCATTTCGAGTCCCATTTAAAGGCAAACTTCTCTCTTTTTTTTTTTTTGAGAGAGAGAGAATTTAAAGGCAACCAGGCTGTGTACTTTGTGCACGATATTTTCTCCGGCCCGTCTCTCACGTTTAGCCGGTACACTAGTGACAGGGAGAGAGATACAGATTTTTTAATAAAGAATTATAAAAATAAATAGTCAGAAAATTTTACAAAAATAGGTGACGACGAGAGCGGCGGCGGCCTGCGGCAACGGTGTGGCGCCCAGAGGGGGAGAGAGAGAGGTGCGACGCAACCAGGGGCGCAGCGGCTCAGGTGGCGTGACGTGTGGCCAGTTTAGCGCTGGGGGTGGCGGCCCGGTCCAGGTGGCGCAGGTGTGAGGCTGCAGTGGCGCAGTGTGAGGCTGCAGGAGCGGCAGACGGAGGCGGCGCCAAGGCAGGAAGGTGGCGTAGCAACGGTCGGGCCGAGACAGCGTAGCGGTTGAGCAGCCAGCGGTGCAGTAGGAGCGATGCGGTGACAGCGCAGCGACGACGCTGCGGCGGTTGAGGCGACGCGGCGCTGGAGCATTCGGCTAGAAGAGAAAGGAGATAAGGGGATGTGGAGGAAGAAGAAGGAAGAAAGAATGGGGAAAAGAAGAAAGAAGGAGCCAGGGGCATGGAGTGGAATTAAATTCGGGAGCAAAATGGACTTTTGTCATGGCTTAACGGAGGTGTTTGGGACAGCGATAACATATTGTAAAGAAACTTTAAAACTCAATGGCATATGGTGAAGAAGGAGTTATTCGATGGTAAATCGTGAAGAACAAATTTATTCGATGTCATAGAATCAATTTTCTCTTATTAATAGATTGATATTTAAAGACTAGAATCCATCGGAGTTAGTTTCGGTATTACACCTATCAACCCTTAAATCAGGTTTCTCAACAAGAGTCACGCCGGTGACCTAGCACACAGTTCATAAGTGAGGCCACGCTGGTGACACACAAGCAACCAACCGTTCGTAAAATATGCGTAACTTATGACATGACCACATACACAATAGTGGGAATGGGTCCTATACTTTACTTCAAAAATCAACCCTATACTTAACTAGCTTTCCTTTAAAAAGAACATCGCATCTGTTATTTTTCCTCTTTTGCGAAAAAAAGCACGTGCACTGTATGATTGTGTACATCATATACAGTGGCAAGTGTACGTACGTGCATCGTTCATCAGACAAAACCTGCGAATTACAGTGTCGTCGTACCTTGGTGGCTTGGTGCCGCGTACTATACAAGTTGGGTGATTTGCACAAGAACAGAAGCACGTTTCGCACCAGCGGCCGGTGGGGTCGCGTCGAGGCTTTGTCGCCGTTACATCTTTGACACGTACGTGACCGCTGTGCCAACGAAAAATAAGCGTGCGACACCGCCGCTATCAAACGTCGAGTTCCAAACCCAGCAGCTAAGCACTCCATTTGAATTAACTCGCAATCAATTGAGCGTCTGACGCTGTCGCTAGCAACACTAGTTTTTCTATCTCGAGCGGCAACGCCTTTCATATGTCGTCAAAAAAAAAGGGTAAAAAAAAACAAGAGCTCGGCTCGGCTCAGGTCCGCGGCGTTGCGACGTCGCCGTTCCACAGCGGGAGGCTAGCTAGGCCGTTTCTTCGTGTGCTGTGGGGCGGCACACGTCGCGCTCCGCCTGGACCGGTACGCCTACGTGCGCCACACGAGACTGGGGCCCGCCCGGCGGACGATTCCTTCTCGCGTTCGCTCGCTGGTCGCTGCGGTTTTCCGCTTTCTTTTCCGGGTCAAAAATGAGGAGGGGGTCGCCACCGCCCACCGGCACGAGCACGACCACCTGCGCTGCGCTGCACCCTCGCAGCAAAGCAGCGGGTGGCTTCGACGCAGCTGAGTTGACGGCGAGGTGGGCGAAACCGCAACGTGGCTCGAAGCGGAAAACGGGGTGGGCTAGGCGTCATGCATCGTTACATGTGTGGGCTATCGGTGGGCTTGGCTCGCCTGTCTGGATACCTGGTCCTCGTAGTAGCTTGGTTCTGGACCGTCAGAGAGTAAATAATCCTGTACTTCATGGCCCGTTTGCTTGCTTGAGTTTGGATCTTGGAAAGTGCACCTAAAGCTGCAAAACCCATTGTGGGCTGTTCATTGTACATGTGGTGCGTACTGTTCAATTCTGCAGGTCATGTACAGTTGGAACACGAAATATGAGATGTGATGTTTCTCGCTAGTAGAGTAGTACTGTAGTAGTAAGTAGAACTATAGCAAACAAAAGTGCCGTAGCACTATAGTAAAAAAACTGTTCTTCTAGTTGGGTAGCAAATTATCTGAGTTCTGAGACGTCGGTTGCATCGACCGCACTGAACTCCTCAGACAAGATGAATTGGATGTTAACCTGATATTTCGGCAGAGAAGAAGGGTGTATTTGCTTTGCTACCTGACAAGAGCAGGCCTGGCCAGGGAGCAAGCAGGATGATTGCCTGCCCTTCACTTGGATGAAGCTTGGCAACCAGGCATGGCAGACAGCTAGCTCTTGTTTCTCTTTTTAGTTTTCTCTCTCTCATTTCTTTATATCTCTAGGCACGTATCACCAACCAAATACCTATCTCCAGGTTTGTTTAACCAGACAAATTATCTGCTTCTCAATATACTTTTAGATACCATTTTTTCTCAGACATAACTCTCCCTCGAATCAGACATACCCGAAAAGGCTGGTGGGAGATACAGATGTGTATGATGTGCACGCCCGACAGACAGGCTCCCTCCAGCTGCAACACTGCTACTGAAGGGAAACCCGAATACCCCCCCCCCCCTGTTGGCCTGTTTATTATCCCCCCAGAGCCTTACCATCTCGGCACAAACGCGTCATTCATGTCAGTGTTCTATTTTCTTTTTTGAGGAAACATCATTCATGTCAGTGTTCACTGGACCACTTAATTAGCTCGGCTGTTTATTCGCTATCTCACTGCTATCCCCATTCCTGAAATATCAGATTACGTACGTGCTCTTTACAGGCCAACAATTACGCGAAGATCAACTTTTAAGACTGTATTTTTCGTTCGGTACGGCGCCGGGGGAATTTGTTTCCTTTTTTCTTGTCCACGGCGCCGGCAGGAGAGCCAATCTCATGTCGTTTTAGGTTCAGCATTGACCTGATCCGGGAAAAAAGCGCCACCGACACCTGAGAACGACGAGAATCGTCAGGGCCCGACACTTTCCAGTCGTGTGGCTGCACTGCAGGCTGCTCCCTGCCACCGTTGGATGCAAGTTGCCCGCGGGATGGGCCCGGGCAGCTGCAACCTTGTGCCTTTTGGAGCATGGCCAAGTCGTGTGTGTACATGCTGTTGCCTGCGGTTTCGACTAGGTGCTTTCAGGCATTTAGCTCAGCGAGAATAATGAATAATCTCTACAGATTTCTAACGAAGCAATACGTTAGACCGATAAGGCGACGGGAGGTGGTGAATAAAAACATCTATTTTTTTTTTCATCACTATGGTATTCACGATTGGAGGGTGAACAGAAACATCTACTCTCTTTTTTTGCGATGAACACCTACTTTTTTTCGTCACCATGGTATTCAACATTTTCTTCACCTAATAACTATGAAAACTATGAAGATCGGATGCACAAGAACACAGCAGAAGTCTTGCGTTGAAATCGGAAAACCCCGAGGTCAAAACCTCTTGGCCGGTCTGATCGCCAAAGCTTGGCTGGTCTGAACATTAGCTACAGGATTAGTAGCCCGAAGTGATCTCATATCGACCGACCTTTTGATTTCGAGATTCAAATCCCCTAAGATTTCAAACATAGCTCATCAAAAATACCAGGAACCTATTCTAATTGACGACTGGGATGATCGAAGCCAATGTTCAACGAATTTCTTGGATAAAGTCAAGAAGGCATGAAAATCGGAGAAAAACAAACTTTGATATAAAAACTTGCTCGTAGGAGCAAGATGGTCAAGATGACCCTAGATTAATTTCCACAAGCCCTAACAAACTAGATCACAACAAAAGAACTAAACAAAACCCTAAAAACACAAAAATCCCAAAGGCATAAAAAAGAGAATAGGAACAAGATAGAACTCATCTTGGGGCAAACCTTGCTTGGATTGATTCAAAAGATTGTTGGTTTGCAACTACTCCATCATGGAGTACAAAAACTCAACACTTGAGCACTCACTTAATCAATCAATCAATCTTAAACCCTAGCCTCATCAATCTCCACTTTCCCCCAAATCACAAATTAGGATTTCTAGACTCGAGAGGATTGAGTGCAAATCCTACACTCTTCCCTTTTATAATGGAGGCTAGATCTAGAGATAAAACCTTATCAGGCGTCCGTTAAGCCTATACACAAATAGGTTTACACTCACGCACGTTCAAAGCGGATGACGAACTGTGTCTCCTGAATGCGTCTCTTCGTGATCTTCATTTTCTCTTAACCTAAACCACCTCTCCTTGCGTCGTCTTACGCCACGGTTTCTCCAATGTTACCAATCCGGTATTTTGGCAAAGATACCAAAATACCCATTCTCGATCCTTTTTCAAAGGCTAAGCTTAATTGTCGTGAAGCAACCCCATATTTCGTCATGTGTAGGTTCATCAATGGCTCTCTTCATGTCGGCAAGTCTCTTCCATCCGGCTCTCACCGAAACCACCATGACACTTACACCGACTCCAAAGCCACTTGATGTGATCCGTTGTACTGAACCTCCTATTCGGTCATTCTTGTCCATCTTGCATCATGCTTATGTCCAACCACTTCACCCAACATCTTTAGTCGTTATGGACCTCGGCTCTTCTAGCCTATTTTGACCATCCTCGCTATTGATTGTCATTGAGTCCAAGCCACCTACACAACAATAGACCAAAAAATCGATTTCGAACATAAGTTCTTCATAACTTGATTCATGTTAGTCAAACATGCATCATGCAACATCTATGTACTGAATCCCATAACTTTGGTCAATTTCACAAAATTCACCGCCTTCCCACGCATGAAACTCCTCTGGCCGGTCAGGCCACCCCACGGGTCTGACCGCCGGCAAACAGCCGGTCGGACCGCTTGGGATTTTTCCCAAGTTCAGGCTACACTATGAAAATTTGAAACTCTATCTAGTTTTTTCTCGAAACTCCATTCTCAAGGAGACCTGGTGCAAATGCATCCAACCTTTGGTCAGTCAAACCACCACTTTTGACTGTTCTGACCCCCAGTCACTGGCTGGTCCGACCGCCTACAGGGCTGGTCAAACCGCGAGAGCCTGACAAACAGCTAAACTTCGCTCAAACCAAGTGTTTTTCAAACACCTAAACACCATTGCTAATTGTTCAATCATAGTAAGATTAGGATCATCTATCCATAATCTCTGCACAATATATATTTTTTCCACGGGGAAAACATAGAATAATTAGACAGTATCTATTAAGTTTGATTCAAAACAAGAAGACCGTGTATAGTTCGTAACGCTCAAACCTTTCGATTTGAGATCAAATCAACGCATACTCCTATGATCAATTCAAGTGCACATCAATCTTACAAGACGCCTTATTAAATCATGATTTTTAATTAATATATTATTTTTAATACAATTATAGAAATAAATGTCTATTTAATAAAATTATGAAAATAAGCTTATGTCGTCGTTTGAAATGGTGACATGCTCCGGTCACTAGTTGGATTGGCGATACGTGGTCGTGTCACCAAACCAAATGGCGATATGGCTCCTATCGCCAATTGAAATAAAGACAGACATGTGTCGCCAATTCAATTCAAATTTCACATAATTTTACTAAGTTATTTTGTAATATCTTGTAGTGTTTAAAAAAGCTGGAGTTTGTTGACTGTATGGATAAACCACTTATAGGTTAATTGCAAACACGATGTTGTTACCGAGTATAATGTTTGCACACCTGATTATTTTTGAAAAAGAGAACGAAATATTAAATAGAGAATAATTAGGGAATTAAATTTAAAAAGATGTGATTTCAACTCTAACAATAAGACTTCTCAATGTAAGTGCGAATTATATGGCACACAGGGTTTGGTTATGTGTATTTATTTTTTTTGCTACTCTTATGATAAAAACGACAACATGCACGAATCATCAATCCAATCTACATGTAGGATACATGTGCGACTTTTAGAATAGAAAGAACTGGTGAGTCAAAAAGACGCCAGCCTTGAGGGCCCATCGGTACCTCGCCCTTGTCTCCTACAGACCTACGCCTTTGTCTCCTACAGACCTACGAATGCGGCCTGTTCCGAAGGCAAGCCTTGTGCTGGGCTTCCAAGATCTTCTCGAAAATAACCACTCGCGGGGGATTTGGCGCCAACTATTCTTCACCCTAGCGCCTAAACATTCGAACACAATGGCATATAAGGAATCCAATTCACTCCAGCGCCAAAACATCCAAAGGCAAAAGGTACTTTTCCACTCCGACTTAACATCGATCTCATATCCAGTTAACTTAACAAAATCCTGTAAAATTGTGTCAAAAAAATAAATATAAATTTATAAAAAATGAGTTCATATCGCCATTTCGTTTGGCGACACAACAATCTGTCGTCAATTCAAATGGCGACAAGGGGGTCGTCACTCCAAACAGCGACAGATGATTATTTTCATATTTTTATTAAATGAGAATTTATTTTGTAATTGTATTAAAATAATATATATTTTTAAAAATATTATTAAATCACTCTCACTACGATCAGAGGCTCAGAAATTTGAATAGCAGGGTCCTAGTTGCGTGTCACCACTCGCCAGTGGAGTACAATCAATGTACCGCAGTTTCGATGGTAAAAAGTAAACTTTCGCAGATAAAATGAATGTGTGGTTTTCAGTCATTTCACTGTCTGAAACCTGCGAGTCTGCGACAAGTAAGAGCTTGCGTCCATTCAATGGAGCAAGGACAATCAAGGCCTGCGGTTCCAAACTCGTATCTGCGTTTCAAATCGGGTACCCGTCCAATAATAGGTTGGTCTCGACATCCCTCCTCCAATAGTTGCTCCAGCATTGCAAGTACAAACAAAATGATTCTGCTGCTTAATCCATTGAAAACCACAACTAATTTTTTTTATCCTCATCGCCAAAGCAGCGAAGGACACGAACAGAGTCGCAAGAGCATCTAACAATGATAGTTTATTTGTTAGCTTACCACTGAGAGTAGAGATAATACTCAATCTAATAAAAAGAAATAAAATTTTTAATAAATTGTTTCTTGAGATTGTATCTAAGGCCTTAATTTTTTACTTTAATCTCTACCTACAAAACAAGTTTTTAGGTCTTCAATAGCTATTTTATTTTTCTTGTGTCTTGGTACCAACAACTTATTTGTTTATTCATTTAGAAGTAAGCTCACCTTCTCTCCTTCGTATTATCTAAATACTGATGTGTTTATTCTTTAGTACCAAGTGACATTAAGTATTGTAGATGCTTTAAGTATCTTTTTACAGTTTTACTTTTGGGTGGTCCCTGAATCCTGACAGAGAACGCATGCAGAACAGTTCGCTCCATCTACATGTGCGACTGCAGGTGGGCCCGTGGGGTCCTAGTGCTCCGTCCGTCAAAGTCTGGACCCAAATGGCCTCACAGAGCAACGTAATTCCAGAAATGGCCCTTGTATCGCGAAAATTCCGATTCTAGCCCCTTCGGCGCTTTGCGATGCAGACAGATAAAGAAGAATCGAAGTTCGTCGCGCTCGACGACCGCAATCTTCCGCAGACCGCACGGCAGAAGAAGAAGAAGTCGCGCCTCCGTCAAAGATCTCGGCTCACGCCGCCACGCGCGCGCGCTGGCCGCTTCCCCGGCCCCGCCACGCGCCGCTCGCACCGGCCGCCAAGATGTCGCTGTTTGCGGCAAGAAGAACTACATCTCGTTTGATGCGCGTAAGAAGATGTTGGTGCTGCCAATTGGCACGGCAGCACCTACATGTTGCCAACTGACACGGCATTAGGTACTACTATGGGGCTATAACTGAAATTTGCACGCTAAAGAGACTAGTTTAGGAATTAACGAGCCGCTAGGGGCCAAAACAGTCGAGATTTCCCGTCCGTCGGGCGGGCCATAGTAGATGGATAGGTGTAGTAGTACTTCTGTTCAGCCAGGCTGTTGTTTGTTTGCCTCACTCAACTCTGTGCTAGTACACGGTACTCCATTGTACATTTTGCTGCAACTAGGATAGGATCCTAGAAAGGACTGGGGATACACATCTCCCGGTAGCTATGGTACACAATGGGGCACTGTGTACCAGCACATTGAAGGTTTCTATCGTTAGCAAGTCTCGTTCGGAATTTGAGATTTTTTTTCTTGATTTACGTAGAAATTGAACTGTAAATTTTCAATTTCTACGTTCTAAGCAGCATAATTGTCTTAGCGACCTAAAAATCGGTCATTGAGTTACTAATTAGGCCATGTTTGAAACGCATGAATTTCACATGCCTCCATTTGAAATGCAATATTTTCATTGTAGGCAGTTCAATTCTCGCAAGAATTAGAAAAAAAATCGCTCAAGTGGGGCCTCGGTGACTCCGCCTATACTCGTTGATACAAGAATTGATACCTACTATGTCAGTGCCGATACCCAAACAACAGCGAGTTCGTGTTACAGTACTTGAATATTGAGTCGTTGTTCAAGTAGTGCCACCAAAAAGCGGCCGGGAGCCGCCCCAGTAGATGCTCCTTTTTAGATATGTTCATGGACGGCCTGGCCCGCCGGCCCGGCTCGGCCCAAGCCCGACCATGTCCGGCTGGGTTTGGGACTGGGAGTTCGGCCCGAAATTAAAAAAAACAATTAAAAAATGAAATTTTATTATTTTAATCCTGAAAATGAATTAAATAATACCTTTTTATTCCGAAAAAAGATTACAATAATATAGTTTAATAGGGAAATCACTTTTTCGGGCCGGGCCGGGCCGGGCTCGGGCCTGGAGATTTTTGACCGGACTTTTCAAGCCTGGCCCAATCCGGCTTTTGAACATGTCTATTCCTTTTATATTTGATGATCTTTGTAAGGACCAGTAAGAAAAAAAAGGTACAATTTGAGGTGGTGTTGCTACTTGATGCATTTTAGCCTGGGCAGTTTGGTGAGTTAAGCTTGAATGGAATGGAAGTCTCTTGACTCAAGCCGGAAATAGTTTATGCTTTCTTCACTTTGGGTGACCGTTTAAAGCTAATCCTTTTTATTAAATCGCTTCTACGAACTAGTCAACATTATACCCAAGAATGTCCGTCTGAAAGACACCCTTAAAATACTGTGTTTACATTTGACCAAACGACTTGGAATCTTTGTACACTTGCAGATTTGATTTAGTTTGTTAAGTGGGCTCAGCACTCGAGGTTAGCCATCCTTAACTAAAAAATGTCAGCTTCTTCTTTTGTTGCCTTTGTTAGCCATCTCTTAACCAAAGTCTGGAGATATCATATCAAAATCTGCCATGGCGAGACACAATGCATTTGAAAAGTGCATTTTCCCGTTATTATATATATTTAACTTTTTTTCTGTCATATCTGTCATATGTAGAGTAGGAGTACCATCCGTTTCAAACGTCCTGACACAATAATTGACAAAAGGAGAAAACATTACTCCCCAAGTGCTGCCGTTCTCTTGATGAGTAGTAAACACTTTCTAGTTCAGTTACTTAGGTTGTCCGTATGCAACAACCATCCCTTCACTTTGACCCTACTCATCAGTTGGGACACAACTACCACCCTTTTTATTTTTTATTATTGAGAGCACATGCAGAGCACACACGCATACACACTACACACATATATACACATACGTGGTTGCGTCCTTAACACGTGTTTTGACTACCGAACGCATCCACGTGTGCGTGTACTATTTCTAACCACCGAAATGACTTGGTGAGACGCCTGGGATCGAGCCAGGCGTGCTGCTCGCTCAGCTGGCGAAGCAAACAAACCGAGCAAAGCTCGGTCCTCACACAACCACCAGCTAGAGGTGTCAAAATGGACTACGAACATAGCATGACACGGCCATGTAGGTGCGACCCATTTAGACACGGGCTGTTTAGCCCGTTACTTAGACAAGTCATGCTGTGACGGCCCATGGGCTAAGGTACTAACCTAAGCACAATAAGATAGCCTCACGGGCCGTGCCGGGCTGGCCCAAGCACGATTAGCCCGTCGGGTCGGTGTTGGCTATTTAGCCCATTTGACATGGAAATTTGAAAAAAATGTAAAAATCTAGGAAAATATATAAAATCTAAAAATACAAAATAAAATTATATATACTTATAAAATGAAATATATAAAATTAAAAAACTATAAAAAAATCATACAAAATATTGAAAAATGAATGACCCTAACGGGCTGGATCGTGCCAGACCCAGTACTATTTGTGCCGGACCGGGCGAGCCACTGGGCTGAGGTGGCAACCCAAACACAACACAGTGTGTCGGGCTGGGCTGACACGACCCGTTTAGATGGTAGGCCGTGCCGTGCTTAGACCAGGTCAGTAGTGGCGTGCTTCGGCACGACCTATTTGCCCACCTCTACCGACAGCCAAACATCCAACTGAAGGTAGATATACCAACTCTGTATATATTGCACAATCACTCTAATTGCCAGTCGATGGAAGTAGGGAACTTTGGTGTTAATGGTGTAGTAAGTATACTGCCATTTTTTTAAAAAAACCAAGTAAGTAGAATGTTATCGTTTCTACTTTCAATTACTGCCGCTATATTAGCTACACAAGCAACATCTTCCCTTTTTCTTTCTTATATTCTACTCATCTTCAGTCATATACAAGTTGATGAAGAGAATTTCTTTGGAAAAATATGAAATTTTCACTCACAAGTTCATCTTTAGCATCGATTTTTTAAGCTCTAAAAGTGTAGCATATAGCAAAGGATACTAACCATTATGGATTAGAGCAGTCCAAACTCCAACAAAACCCCCACAGAAATACAGCTAGACTGCCCAAGCAAACAAACAAAAAAGGAGAGATCAGCAAACAAAGCCTCCTCTCTGACACAGCTAGCCAGCTACACATCACACACTGAACAAAAGCTTGAGATGTCTCATCATCTCTGCAACAGTGCCAAGTAAGAGAAGCCTTGCTCCCCCAAGCCTCCCTCTCTTTTCATCTCTATGCCCCTTCCTCTCCAATCTCCCAAATCCAACGTTTGGCTCATCTGCCCTCCTGCACTAGATCCCTCCACCAATTGTTTGTTTGATATAGCATTTGGTTCACAAGTAACAAGAACAGTCAGGCAGAGTCTTTGGGTCTAGCTGATCCATGCCAGTTTCTTGAGTAGGAAGAGGAATTACATGGAGCAGTCATATCTTGAGCAAGAGTTGGAATAGTGGGATTCTCCTTTTGTTCTCTAGCATTTGTCCATGGTTGTTCTTGAGCTGTGGCGAAGGCACTGTTGATCCCTTCAAGATTCAGCAAGTCATGAAGATTTGGATGTAGAAATTAATGCTTCTTGAGAGCAAGAATTGGACCGCCTAGTTCAAGATTTTTGCATTTATTTTGAGTTTTTTTTTGGTAAGTAACGGCAAGAAAGAGGAATTCAAGAAGAGCGGATGCACTGTACTATACTCGGAAAGAATCGAGTTTGAAAATTCTTCTTGTGGGCGTGGAGACATGAAGAACGGCAACTCCTCCGCGCCGAACGCCGGTGGTAACAGCCTGGCGATTGCCGAGCGGCAGAATCCGGCGCCGTCGTGCGTGGCGGCGCTGTTCCAGGCGCTCGCCAAGAAGAAGCTCTTCTCCTCGTCCTCCAAGAAGAGCAAGTTGCTTCCCCCAGGTGAGATTGCAAAAAAGCTAGGCTATGTGCAAATCATGAATGTTTTTACTCCACTGTGCAAATCAGGGTGTTCATTAGCGTTTTGTGCCTTTGCAATTTCAGTGCGCGCACAGAAGTTCTCGCCTGGGAGACCACCCGGCCGCGGGGAGAAGACGCTGGTGGCCAAGACGAGGCCACTACTGGTATGGTACAGCTTCCCCCTTTGAGCATCTCGTTGTGAGGCCGTGGTTGTTTTGGTTCCGAGTTCTAGTCGAAATTTCCAAAGTTTATGCCTGAAAATTTTACCCTTTTGCTTTCCTTCAAGCCAAGATTTCGAGTTCTGGGTTTTGCTTACGCATTTTTTCCCCCTGCAGTTGCTTTTCTTTAGACGAGAGGAAGGCATTGTTTGATGTTTTTTTGTGATGAATGGAATCTACAATTGTTCAATTAAATGATTAATTTTACATTCAGGATTTCTTTGTTAGAGATTCCGAAACAAGTTCCTCCTTTTTATCTGTAGCGTGCCCAAGAGGCGAAGATTCCTTTTAGACCTAGGAAAGTTTTGCCATTGACTTTTCAGATATGGAGGTTTAGTACTTCAGAATTGCCAAAGTACTACCACATTTTGTTGACCATTCTCTAACTTCCTTTTCACTTTTTTTTTAAAAAATATATAAATTGGTTATTTTAGATGCTAAGTTGCTAGCTCATCCATGTTCTTTTCTTCAGCTTGATTCTGTGGACTATCCGAGGAGCAAAAGTGAAGGCCATGGCACCAGTCGCTTGC
Source organism: Ampelocalamus luodianensis (assembly GCA_036346255.1). Taxonomy (NCBI): domain Eukaryota; kingdom Viridiplantae; phylum Streptophyta; class Magnoliopsida; order Poales; family Poaceae; genus Ampelocalamus; species Ampelocalamus luodianensis. The sequence continues at coordinate 3,547,429 of CM070626.1, forward strand.
CACCGTCTGGCCAAGAAGACAATTGCAGTGAAATGTGCACCCCGGGTGTGGTAGCCCGGCTAATGGGCCTCAGCTCAATGCCGGCTGTCAGCCATCAAAGGCTAACCAAAGCCATGGACTCCTCCGAGCTCGGTGGTCACCGGTGTGACTGCTCTCAAGGTTTGCCTGGTACCTGTGGGAGCATAGGCACCTCGCATCAGAAGCAACAAAAGCCAGGGCAGCTCATAGACGAACGGCATGACAATGCCAGCCAGTTCAATACAGATGCACAGGCATTGTGGCCACGGAGGCATCCACACAAGGTAGCTTCACCTCTTAAGAGCCCAAGGTCAATTTCGAGCAGGAACAAGGCTCGGCTGATTGAAGCAGCTGCCAAGGTTCTGGAACCCGGTTTGCAGTCCAGGAATCGCCATCTGTCTCAGCGACATTCACGTTTGGAGTATTTGTGCAACGGCGATGGTGTGACGAGTGCTGCTGCTGTCTCACAAAATTTGCCTGGTCAAGTCTCAAGGGATATGTGCAATGCTGATGTACCAAGGTCAGGTTTCCGCAGTGTAGGAGCTACATCACTGAAAAATTCTACTTCTAATCAGTGGTCTGAAGAGAATGCTAAGAGGAATGCTTCCATTAGGAGGCCAAACCAGAATGTATCATGTCAAGTGCAACCTGAAGGAAACAGTAAGGGCTTGCTTGTTAGCTCGAGCGAGAAGGCTAGATTTAAGGACAGTGCTCAGAGGGCCTCTGATGCTATCGCTCATACAAATCAAGGTGTCCAGAAAATTCAGCCCAGAAACATATCCCGGGAGAATGTTGCTTGTAGCCCTCTCAAGCAGAATAACCTGAAGCAGAATGCGTTGCCTGTAGCTTGTAGAGCAGCAGATCCAGGACATATGGTCCAAGGCCAGAAACATAGAACTGGGGAGCAAAATGTGACAAACACCGCCAAGGACTTTGTTAATTCAAACAAAAGTATGAACAACAGTACATCTTTGAGATCGAAAACAAAAGGAATGGCTAGATTTGGCGTGTCACATAGTAGTGGGGACAACAAGAACTTGAGCACAAAAGGTCATCGAACCAGTGGCCTACAGAGTGGTAGCTCTAACAAACTGAAGCCAAAGACTGGAACACCAAAAGCTATGGAGAAAGACATGATAATTGCCAAAGGAGCAGGGTTGGTTAGCGAGAAGCCAAAGTCTGCCAGTCCAAACTGGGTTGGGAATGACTTGCTGAGACAGGTAGAGTCACGCAATGCTTCCAATTCCAAGTGTAACAACTCGGGCATCGTTTCTTTCACTTTCAGTTCACCAATGAAGGTTGTCGCTACTTCTTTGCCCTGTGATAATACTAAAGGAGCAGTTAGTGTCGTTCTAGGATCTCCAACTGGTACTTGTCCTAAGAGGCATTCTCGTAGGGCCTGCCAAAATATTTCTTCGCAAAGTAAATTAGTTTTCAGGGAAGTTTTACAAGGCACATCAAGTCTGGAGGCTGAAGAATCTGTTTCCTATAATCGAGATGAGTTGAAGAGCAGAGAGATTCCTGGTGGCAGAGTAACATCTTCACTGTTTGAAAAGATGAGTGCTTTCCCTGTCGTAGAAAAATCTTCAAGTGATGAATTGCTATGGCAGCGCAACTTAGCGGACAGTCTGATTTATGGCTTTGGAGAGCTTCCTAATCTTGTCGAATCGAGTGAAACTCATAAAAAGCACGCGGTTAGTAATTTTGATCTTTCCTGTTCTCAATCATGGTATAATACTGAGATGATTCTCATGAAAACCGCACAGATCATTTTTGTCTGACGAAAACTCCTTGATCAGTACTATCTGCAGGCTAATGCAAAATATAGTAATCAAGCTAGTAATCCATTTCGATCTATACCCAGAGGCAACAATCAGCGAAGCCCTGTACCTGTATCGATTCTTCAATCTACATATGCAGACGATGACTGCATTTCTGGGAGTCCACACTGCACTGCAGGTAACAGAACTTCCTTTTTTGTGCATGGGCAAATAGCCTTCCATTTTTTCAAGTAGTTTCTTTCCGCCTTCCATTTTTTCAATTTGGGCCAACTAACAAAAGTTTTGGCTAACAAACACTAAACATGTGTCTTGAGTTGCATGCTGACTCTTTCATGTCTTCTATCTTACCTTCTATGTGGCATAATGTTATAAAATGCAAAATCCCAATATGTCTTGAGTTGCATGCTGACTCTTTCATGTCTTCAACCATTGCCAACAGAAATTGAATTCGAAGACAGCCGCCCCTTGAAGGCATGTACACCACCATCTAGCATGCAAGATGTAACTACGGAGAGAAATTCCAGGCGTCCTAAACCTAATTTTGGGCAGCATGGCGTGCACCCGTCTGAACCGGCAGTCCAAAACAGCAAGCTGATACACCCTGGAGAGGTTACGTCAACTGTTGAACTGCTACTAACAAACGTTTGTTGGCCTCGCCGACGACAATCGAAAGCACCTTTCAAGACATTCCTTCTCCAGACAATTGAGTCTGTCCTTGCCACCTTTACCACAAGTGCCAAGAGCAACAACACCATCAAGGCCACAGAAGCGAACCCGCTAGGAGATCTCGCATTCGATTTCGTCATGGAGTGCTTGGACTCGATGTGCATTCAGCTGTGTGACTCTGGTTACAGGTCATTTTCAAAGCTTGCCCTGATCTGCACCGAGGAGAGGTTGGCTGCTGAGGTCAAGGAGGGGATTGCAAGGTGCAGTGACATGGCTGGGAAGGCCTTGGATGATCTGGCCGTGAGCGACGTCGAGCACGCGGTTGAGACCAGTATAAGTTCCTCACACGAAGCATTACAGATCGGCGTCCAGATCGAACGGGATTTGCTCCAAGAGCTAGTAGACGAGATCGGGTTGGATATGCTCGGGCGTTTGTAACTCCGTAGCTCACGGATTCTCGTGCTCTGTTTTGTTGTGTAGTGCTTTGCCTGCCGTAACGTTTGCAGAGCCAGCGTTCGCGGGCTTACTGAGCAGTATTAGATAAGATTGTCAGCGCTAGCCATTGCACAGGAAAGTGTAAAATCTTGTTTCTCCTATCTTGTTGTCCCGCAAAGTTTGATTGAAGGGGCCTTTGCCTTGGTATTATGGGCTATTATCGCAACGGGATGCTGGCGACGCCGACGCGCAAGCGCTGCCGTGCTCATCAGCAGCGTCACGGGGACGAGATGAGAGAGCGTATGTAGGCGCAGAGGCGTGACGCGGAACACCGTACTGAACTGAAACGCTGCGTGGGAAACGACTGGCCACACCGAGCTCCGCTCCGTCGTGGGCGGTGGTGGGCCTGTCTAGATCGGCCGACGCATGCATGCCGTTCGCGTGTCGATCACCACTCACCGGCCGTACCGTGGCTGTCGTCACTCTCTTCGCAATAAAAGGAGTGCACGATGGCCGGTGCCAAGCCGAAGTGGAGCAGCCGAGCAAGTGGCGCCCAGAGGAACCACAGGCCATAGCTCCTGGCTGCGCGCGTGGCGCACGAGCACGGGCTTAGATTTATCGGCCGTTAGCCCGTTACCGCGTTAGGTCATTTTCAACATTGGTCACTTTAGTCGTCTTTTACCTGTCATGTAACTCAAAATTTTAGTTGAAAAGAGAGTATATGAAGTTAGAATGTGTCATTTTTTATATAAAAGACAAACTTAGTACGTAAATCATCGCAAATGGTAAGTGTGTACATGAAGAAGTTATAGATAAATTGTTGGAGGTGTTGTCTCTAAAGTTATCTGTAAGTGAGTTAGAACCTTTAAAAACAACCATAAGAGACAAACTATTGTGCATACCCTTCGTACAGCGCCGCGTCAATGCGCACACACCTTTCTCATGCAAGCGTGGGTTGAAGGGTATCAACTATCATCATTGAGTCAGAGCGGGGCAGACGCAGTGGCCGGAGTCCTGCGTGGTGCAAAGTAGCAGACGGCCTCGAAGCGAAGAAGCCTCGGTTCTATCAAGATTCTCCTGCTTGACGGCACTTCAGGCCGGGCTGGTGCATGGTTCAACGGACTGGGATCCTCTACATTAAAGGATCTACAGTGCATGGGTATCAGGAGCAATCTCCACCGTTCGATAAAAAATCAAAGACTGAATGCCATTCTCTCTCTATGTAAAAAAGAGTAAGAAGGAAAATGTCTCTTCTTACCCCCTATATATATGGCCAATGGCATATGTTAAAGGGGCTGGCTCATTCCCACTCATAAAGCAATACACTCATCCATCTTATAGCTTCGACTCCTCTCATGCATGTTCGGTCCTCCCATGACAAAAGGTATCATGTACTCACTGTCTAGTTCTGTTGCTACGACACCTCCGATCCAAACATGGCCTTAAGGTAGACAACTAGAGTGTATGACTTTTCTTCTTATTAAGTGGTGGGTAGCTTGGGAAGGTGTTACTACCTCTGGTCTTCTATACTTAACGTTCAGACAAAGTAATTGAACTGTATTTGTGCTATGTAATGCCGTCTGAACATCAAACTTTCAAAACCGGAGGGAGAACAAAAAAAAACTACATGTGTTAATGTTACGATAAAATTTGATCAATGCCACTGAAGTTTTCGGGTTTTTTTAAGCTTTGTCATTGTTTTTTTTTATCTAATTGGTTTTATGTCATCCGAAATGCAAACTTCTTGGTAAAAATTTCACTCGGGTAAGATCAAAGCCCATTGATCAAGCCAAAATGACCATTATGCCCTTTCAAATTCACAAAAAAAATTTATATCCAATTGCTATTAATTTGCTCATTTCTCGTACCACCATTTCAACAAATACCTAGAAAGAAGAGAGAAATATAGAGATGGGTCATGGGGAGAATGGGGAATTGGTAAGGGCAATTCTGGCAAAATTTTTTTGAAAAGTTGAGTCATTGCTGGCATTTTCAAAAGAAGTTTGTGACTCCAATGTTATAAAACCAATAAGATAAAAAACAAGGGAATTGCTACTTAACTTTCAACAGTTTTTTGACTAAAAAACTGTCACTTTTCTTTATGTGTGAGATCACCACGATGGTCGACACGATCACGCCCGCCATCCTCTCCGTGCTCCTTCCTGCGGCGCTCTGCACGGCACAACAACAAGCAAGATCGAGCCAGCATGCATGCATACTTGCTTCCTTGACGTATACATGAGACCTTGGCCGTCTAGGTCCGGATGGTCGGCGCCGAGCTCCCTCACCATAGAACATAACGGGTTCATCATATTACCGTATTTTGTTGGTATATAATTTTATTTTTTTTGTCTTTGTTTTTGCTCAACCTCTCAAAGTACATGTGAAGAACATAACAGGTTCACCACATTGCCATATTTTGTTGGTATATATATTTTTTTGTCTTTGTTTTTGCTCAACCTCTCAAAATATATGCGAGATTTTAAATAATGTTATGGAAATATGAGTTATTAAGACTTTCAAGAATAATTACAGTGATCAAGAACTAAAATTACATAAATAATTTACTATAATTTATATATAATAGAGTTGTAAATAAATTTTCAAAATGTGACAATTTTTTAATGAGAAAATATACGAATTCTATATAAACAGTCCCAAAAAAAATGACAAAAATGCAAAAAACAGAGAACATCAGTGGCATAGATCAAATTTTCTCTAATGTCATCTGTGTCACTGTATGTGTCAAATGAGACACGTAAATTGGTGTGTATTAGTCTCTTCTGATTGTGTGAAGAAACTATTGCCCACGTAAATTGTGTGAAGAAGGCGCCGCGTGCAAATCAAATCTAGTAGCGCGTGCCATGGACGAGGTCCGGAATAGCGATAATCTCATGATCTCGTCGATATATAGCATGAGATGGTGACACGTGCCTAGGTATCGACCGGATCTAAACTGCAAAGTAATATAAACACACGATATAATTTTTACACGGTCTCTGTAACCGACGATCTTACAGTCAACGTTTCAGAGTTCTGATCACTTTCAAAGAGGTTAACATAAAACTATTCCCGGAATGGAAGAAGCATCGGGGCAACAAACGGCGAGGCGCCTCGTTGCCTCCTCCACGCTCCGAAAGTGTGCTTTCTAATAGTATATTAGAGCATGTACAATGGTGTGATATTATCTATCTATAAGTTTTAACATGTAGGATATGAGATGACATGGAGGAGAGAGGATAAGCATAGAAAATTGAGTTGTCTCTCATACAGTAGTCGACTGTAACACAAAAAATAAGCCATATTATATATAGAGGAGCTGTCTATAAAACATATACAAAGACAATCCATTGTAGAAGTCATCTTTATGGCTATCTATAGATGACATGGAGGGATATTATAGACACCAGTTATCTATACTATTGTACATGCCCTTAACGTTAGATTAAATTTAGTTCTTCTTTTTCACTATTATATGCATTGCCAGATAGTGAGAGATTTTGAGTATTCATACGGTGGGCGGGAGGGCGACTCAACGCCTGAATATGTTTACCCATTGCGTCGCGATCTCGTCCGAAAGTAACCAGTGGTGGACCAGGGGGTAGCCAGGGCCGACGTATCTCCTACCGCTAGTCGGCTCGTGGGTATCCCCTAGCACTCCTAGCTTGGTTATGTTGTATGGCATCAAGCTCCAGATGTAGAAGAACACCAGGAGATTTGAGCTGCGTGGGTCACACCAAAGCCAAACCATGTGTTGGTAATTGGTTATTTTCATGCTGGACGCCTAGGCCAATGCCAGGTGAGTCGGTGCGAGACCGACAATGACGCGTGTGTCACGTAAGATGCCACTGTGTGTGGTAAAAGGAGGCTGCTGTGTGCGGCAAAACGGTGCGGTTGAATGCATCGAAGTATCGACGAGTTTAGATTAGGGGGGATTGTTGGAAATTAATCTAGATTTGCCAAATAATATAGCGTTAGGACCCTGATGTAATCAACATCGGATTAAATTAGTTTGTTTTCTTTGTTAGACTTTCCATATTTAGTTTTTTGATTTGGGTAGTAAGTTGATTAGGTAGTTTATAAAAGGATCTATAATCATATGTGTTTTGATTGAAGCAACATGAGAAGAAAAAAAAAAAACCAAAAAACGTTACACGGGAGTGCAGCACCAAAAATCTTCGCTTCCTGCATACGTACGTGATTGCTTGCCTCCGTAGCATTTACGTGTGCATGTGGTTCTTGTCTACGTGACAACGTGTGCGTGTGTGTTCCTGGTGCTAACATCGACGCGCCGCTCCGGGAGAACAGGGTCGAGGCGGTGGAGCCGGCGCGCGACGACACGAGGAAGGACAGCGGGCGTCGAGCCCCAGCGTGCTCACCCACAACCTGCTGATCGAGGGGCTGGGCCAGAACGACTGGGTGGACGCGTCGCGCAAAATGCTTGACCGAACTGGCCGGACACTGTGAGCCATGCTATGATCGCCGCCGCTTCGTGCAAGTTCGGCCGGTTGGCCGCAAGGCCAAAGTGGTTGCTGCTAGTTTCAGATGATTCCGGTGGCAAACTGAGACGATAAAACTGCATTCTCCAGGAACACCAGAGGGAATTGGGATGCCCCCATGCTGCCTTTCTCAATTACTCCTCCATCGTTGCTTCAGAGGAGTTGACTCAAGTTCTTTGTTCCAAGCCTCGAATCCTCAAAGGTTTTGTTCACGGGGATGCCTATTTCTCTCAGTTTGAACCGATGGATCCATCTAGCATTAGGCACATACAAATATCGAAGAGTTAAGAAAATCGACTTAGAGTGCACAAAAAAAAAATCAGGCAACTTAGAACTAGCAGACGCATTTGTTCACAGGATTCAAATTGCAAGAGCAGAACGATCATATGAGAAACGGTTACTAGTTGCCACTCGCATAATCGTATCATACACGACCACTGCTTCTATGTACATTCCTGCTGCTTCAAATGGTGCAAGACAAACATAATTTACATCAACTGGAGGCCAAAAATCACTATGCTTCTATGTACATTCCTGCTGCTTCAACGTGTAGCATGTGGTGACAGTTTAGAGTTCCGATTTCCCTACTAGAAGATACTCACTGGCTAATGCTTAGGGTCGTACTCATGCTGTCCCAGGGAGCGTGCACGGTGTCAGGAGAGTAGGGCGCGATGAGCACGTCTTCCTTCCCGTCTTTCCCCGCCCTGCACCCGTCCTGTATGCCCCTGAGGACGTCGAGCACCTCCCTGATCGGCGGCCGCATCTCGCCGTTCTGCTGCAGGCACCGGAACGCCAGCTCGGCGACCATCGTCATCATCTTCCTCGTCGCTTGATCGGAGTTGTAGCCGAGCTCTAGGTCCACCAGCTGGTCCACCTGGCACCTTTGGATCTTGTTGATGGCCATGCCGGCCAGGTTGATCTCGTTGCGGTCCCGAGTGACGTCGACGGCGGGCTTCGACGAGATGAGCTCCACGAGGACGACGCCGAAGCTGTACACGTCGCTCTTGTCGGTGAGCTGGTAGCACTGGTGGTACTCTGGATCCACATACCTGAACGTCAGACACACACAAGAGCATGAGTTTCTTATGGTACCATGTCATCAACAACGACGAGACTCGTTTTTGGTGTAAATTACAACTGAGCATTAGTCTTGGCTTACCCTGGGGTGCCCTGTGGGGCGGTGGAGACGTGCGTGACGTCGAGCGGGAAGAGGCGTGAGAGCCCGAAGTCGGCGACCTTGACGTGGAAGTCTGCATCGAGAAGGATGTTGTTGGTCTTGACATCTCGGTGCACGATCGGCGGCTCGACGGCGTGGAGGTACGCGAGCGCGGCGGCCGCCTCGACGGCAATATTCAATCGGAGCAGCCACGTCAGTGCGCGCTCCTGTGCGCGATGTCCGTGCAGGTGGTCGGCGACCGTGCCATTGGGCACGAACTCGTAGACCAGCAGGAGCTCTCGGCTGCGGCTGGACGTGCAGCCGTAGAACGTGACGAGGTTCGGGTGGCGCAGCCGGGAGAGGATGGCCGCCTCGTTCAGGAACTGCTCCACGCGCCGGCAGCTGTTGTTGTATAGGCGCTTCACGGCCACGACGCGCCCATCCCGGAGATGCCCTGAAACGAGGAAATTAACCCAACATCTAACGTAAGTACATGTAAATGTCAAACTGAAAATCTTAGTAAATCGGCCGGGCCTAGGAGTAGTATGTCAGTGCATGTACCTTTGTAGACGGTGCCGAAGCCGCCATCGCCGAGCTCTCTAGTATCACTGAAGCCTTCGGTTGCCTCCTCCAGCTCCTCGTAGGCGAAGTGGTGCGTAAGGTTGTGGACGCTGCCGGACTCCATGTCGCTGCTGCCTCTGGAACGCGGCGTCCAGCCAGGGGCGCTGTACCTGAGGAGCCTCGAGGACGAAGTCATCTTGTATTGCCTTCTCTTGCGGATGTACAAGAACGACACAACGACGAGAAGCAAGAACAAAACCCCGGCAGCTACGGAGGTTGCTGAAATTGGTCAGGAAATAACACGTGAATTGATGCTTGAAGTTGTAGGAGAACAGTTTAGGTTAGGGACAATTCTACTTAGTTTTCTTGCCGCATTTCGCACTTGCAAAATGTACATGTCAGTTCACTAATCACCATTTTTATGTGTTTTTAACTGTAGTATTTTCAGTTACTAATTAGACAACTAATGCAAATCTTCCAGAAAAAATAATTGATCTGTGTGCAACTGACTATCCGCGCCGCGGATAACAGGTACTTAGCAAAACAGAGTGAAAATTTAACAGTTCATATCCCATCCATTACAGATTTCAATAGAAACTGGTAAAAGGAGGCAGAGGTTCCATATATTTATTTACCTATTGCGATTACCCTTTTCCGTGGTTTCTTCAGTCCTGCAAAATCAGGAAATAATTGTAACAACGCATCCTGTCAAAAAATTTGCAAAAATGCACAAATCAATTCTAATCAGTAATCAGTGGTGTACGCAGAACAAAATAGAGGGGGTGCTAGTGGGACAAAGTTATCATAAGGTGAGCTAGCAAATACACATTTAAATGTCATGTGTAATCCAAATTAATACATAAATATGAGGAACAAAGTTAAAATGAGAAATACATTAAATATAATATCTTAATAATGGACAGTGCATTTCGAAAGCACAGAAATATACACAAGTAGCAATTTTAAGAATAAAATTAACTAATTTTGTTGTGCAAATAATGACAAATATACTGAGAGGATACATCAAGGGTGTGACCAGCGAAACCGGTGCTCTAGCCCTTCGCGCCCCATAGTGCATCCACCACTGTGAGTAATCAACTTAATACCACAAGAAAAATCCCTACAGGTTACGCCTTGGAGAATTACTATATGCCTGAGGTCTGATGCGAGAAAATCATCGAACACCTCTAGTTTAGTACTCTCTACTATCTCCCCGTGCTCTCCCTTATCCATCTGCTTTTTCACTTTCCCCACCATAACACCATAACCGTTCCAGCTCTCTCTCTCTGAGTGTGTGTGCCCATGACCATTTCAGCTCTCTCTCTGAGAGTGTGTGTGTGAGCTGAAACGGTCATGGCGAGGAAAGTGAATATATATATATATATATATATATATATATATAGGAAAATAGTATAGTACTCCTGGGAGTACGTACTCCCACCTCTCATATACCACTTAAATCGTATGATAATATCTCTTTATCTATTTGAGTATACTCCAATAATGATTATAAGATACCCTAAAGTGAGTTTCATGAAAAATTTCATTAAATTCCATTTTTACAGCAAAATTTGTGTATATACTTCTATTATATATGAAAAGGAGTATATAGCAAAAAAAACAAAGGGCTCCAATGAAAATTTTCAATCAAATCGTATAGGAGTATCTTATAATTGGTATTTAAGTATAATAAAAATGATAAAGAAGTATAATATTTGTGTTTAAGTGGTATATTGGAAGTGGGAGTACATACTCCTAGGAGTACGACTATGGTGGTCCATCTCCTATCCGCTTGAGTGAGATCGGACGGTGGTATGAGGTCTGTTTTTTTTTTTTTTTGCTCGCTCCAGACGTTCAGGCGCTACGGGCGCTAGTCCATCCTTATGTCTTATTGCAATTCAAGCTGGTTACTACTTATTGTATCTCACTGTGAGTTAGGTCCTTTGTTAGTATCTGCTACTGTGCTAAGAATTAGCACGTCATATATGCTCGTTACTGTGTATTCCTTCTGTTTAAGTGACGTCAAAGCATACGAACTCTCATCCGACCTCAAATCTCAGCAACACGGATAATGTGAATTAACTTTTTGATCAAATGGACATTGAACATGCTCTTTTAGAGAAACTCAAAATATTGGCAGTGGATCTAGGAACGGGTCTTCTTTTCATATTATTCTTTGTTACTAAGACATTCTGTATAGTATGGGATGAGGAAACTATGAATTCAGCATAAGATCTAGTCAATAGTACTCGGTTTGCCTTATGTCATGAGCTTATAATTAATTAATTCTTCTATATATCCTAATTCCCTAGTCAAAGAGTTCTGCTTCTAGGTGAAGTGTCAACATGAAGGAAGAAAAGTCTCTATACACAGGTAACGAGATTAAGAGATTTGAAGTGTCATTTGAAGAATGGTCCGAGAAATGGTTAATTTACGTAACTAGAAGAAAGCTCCAACATTTGCATGTATCAGGTCAGAACAAAGCATCATCAATCCTAACTTTGTCTAAGACGAGACTAAAAGATAAGACCTAAATAGCATGACCAGAGTATTTTTGATCAAATATTGTTGTCATAACCAAAACAAATTAACTAAAGAACAGCCTTGATACCAACCTTGACTTGTCTCAAGTTTGGATAGAAGATAGGGTACCTGAAGAACATGATCCAATAGCTTGCTCATCAGGGCAGTAACATGTCTGATCATTAGTTGAGCTGACATTATACCCACAGAGCCCTCCGGAATGCTTACAGTCTCCACACCACTCCATACCCTCCTTCCACCTCACCGTGAAACCGCCATTTATCGCATCCCCAAGGCTAGAATTTCCAATAGCCAGTGAGCCCGACGTCGCTGGGTCGTACGGAACAACCAGAGTTGAGCTGCATACAACTTGCACATCTGGCGCTAATGTGCCATTATCTAGCCTGTAGTAGGAGCGGCCCCCAGACAAGCACGAGAATAGATCGTATGCCAAAGGTAGAGACAGTGATTTGCCGCTACAGTTGATGTACACCGTCAAGAACTGATCACGGTCGGTGTACATGAACATGGTGTCATTGATGGTAGTGTTACGGTAGCGCTGCAGGCATGTCTCCTGGGCTAGATTTTGATCGATGACTGTGAGGATGTGGTTGTCGTAGTCGACATTGGTAACCTGGAACCCGGCGGAATTCATGTAGATCACCAGTGTGCCATTTGTGCAGAAGAGGCGGTACCCTGGGTAAGAGCAATAGTCCGGCCGGTTCACGCCGTTCACCGAGAACGGATACTCGATGTCGAACTTGACTGACCCGCACTGGTATGGAGCTGGGGTGCAACGGCTGTACCGGAGGTAGACATCGGATTGTGCCTTGGAAGGTGGCACTGATGATAGAAGTAGAATGAAGAGGAGTGGTAGGACATGTAGGCAATGCATTTGCTCAGAAGGCTTCAGTGCTTGATGAACAAGGAGTAGCAAGATATGCGGAGAAATACCGGCAGTGTGTACTGCTTAAGATGGCAGTTTAGTCATTGCAGTGGTCATGGTCCATTGCGACAACTGACAAGTCAGGAGAGGATGGCTGAGTGTCATGGTCCATTGTGACAACAAACAAGTCAGGAGAGGATGGCCGAGTAGAATTCAGGAAACAGAACATGGTGTCAGGACGTCGAGCTATTTAATGGGTTCCGTTATTTTTCTCTCCTTCCCTGACGGCTCAACCAGAAGAAATTTCCGGTACAGTGAGGTTAAAGTCAAAGATTTGAGGCGGCTTGTACCGCTAGTTTAGGTGAACAAGAGTGTCATCACACTCGTTTCGCTGGCGTCACACATCCGAATCAAATTTGGGTTTGGAGCACGCTAGACTAGGTCAGAACTGACGACGACCACTGTATACAATGCGTGCCGTCTAAAGCAGTTGATTGTTTACTTGGTTTGGTGCCCAGAGCTGCTGCCCTGCCTGCCCACCAACCGAGACTAGTGGTCAACTTCGCCGCATGGTTGTGCTCCACAAGCATCACAAAACCGCTGCTGCCAGGATTTCCCAGGGCGTGAATATGGCCAGCGATGAGCTTTTTTGGCTAATTAAGAAGGAATTCTGGTCCTAGCGAGCGGCTGGATGTGTGCTTTTTTAGCTATGGTCATGGCGTATGGGCTCTAGTCGGTTGCCGAGCGTAACTTAGTGCATTCTTTTGCTGGACATGGAGTCTTTGTCCAGGCCACTTTGGCTGTTCACCGGCTGACGGCTTTGTAAATATTTTTTCGTAAATTTCTAGTCACCTATAATTGCATAGTACTAAATCTAAAATTGCATTACCAAGTGACATTTTTGTAAAACCTAGTCATCTATAATTGCACAGTACTAAATCTAAAATTGCATTACCAAGTGACGTGCAATTTTAGTACATTTTTACTGTAACTTTTAGTTTTATTTGTTTTTGTATTTATAGGGTTCATCTAGATTTACTTTTGTCTAGTTTAATTTTTTGTTTTGTTTTTGTATTTGTAGGGTTCACTTAGATTTACTTTTGTCCAGTTTAACTTATTTTTCTTTTGTTTTTATATTTGTAGGGTTCACCTAGATTTACTTTTATCTGGTTTAGAATTTTTCAACATAAAAAACAGAAACCATTTGACGATGATCCAACGTACCAAAGAAAGTGATTGGGTTTAAGAAAATTTCAGACGACTGTAGCTTAGTCGACCCCATATATTTTTTACTTCCTACCTTAATATACTTGGCAGACAATCTTTGGTTGCCCCTCGAAAAGAAACCCGCTGCTGCCTAGTGGTCAGGAAACAGATGTAGGAGAAGAGAACAACGCAATCGAGCAGAGCAGGCAGCAAATGGAGCAAAAAGAAGCCAAAATCGGGAGGAACAAGAGTTCTGCAGTCTGCAAACGATCTCCTCAACACAGCAAACATCGTGCTAATTCCAAAAAAAGAGGGGGCAGACAAAGTGCAAGACTTTAGACCCATCAGCCTCATCCACAGCCTCGGGAAGTGGATTGCAAAAATGCTAGCGCTACGGGTGGCGCTGTTCCTGAACAGCCTGGTCTCGCAAGCCCAAAGCGCCTTCATCATGACAATGAGCATTCATGACAACTTCCTATATATCTGCAACTTGATAAGAGGACTCCACCGCTCTAAAACCCCTTCGTTTTTCCTCAAACTAGACATCGCAAATGCTTTTGACATGGTCCATTGGGACTACCTTTTTGACCATCTTTGCAACAGGGGTTTCCCCTGTAGATGGACAAACTGGGTGGCGGTTCTCCTAAGATCCGCCTCTTCCAGAGTCCTCCACAACGGCATCCCTGGCAATGTGATCATCCATGGAAGGGGGCTACGGCAAGGAGACCCCCGCTCACCCTTCCTCTTCATCCTGGCCATTGATCCAATTCAACTTCTTCTAGAGGTGGCAACAGACATGGGTTTCCTTGCCCGCACACGAGACCGCTTCGCCAAACTCAGAACCTCCATCTATGCGGATGTCGTGGCTATCTTCATCACTCCAAGCGCAAGCGAAATCTACACAACCACCCAGATAATCCGCAATTTCGGGAATGCCTCAAGTCTATATACCAACTTCCAAAAAAGCATGGTGCTTCCAATAAGTTGTGACCACATCGACCTAAACACGATCCTCTAAGACTTCCCAGTAATCCGATTGACCTTTCCAATTAAATATCTTAGATTACCGCTCACCTACAGAAGACTACGCAGGATGGATTACCAGCCCCTGCTGGACAAAGTGGGGGGAGGTTAGAAGGTTGGCAAGGGCGTTTCCTGTCCCCACCAGGGCGGGCCATCCTGGTTAAATCTGTTCTTACTTTGATTCTAATCTATTACCTCATGGTTTTCAAAATCCCCAAGACGGCCCTCCGTGCCTCGGATCGAATCAGGTGTCGTTTACTTTGGGCCACCACGAAAATAGCTCGGGTGGTAAGTGTAAAATTAATTGGGACAAAGTGTGTCGCTCAACCCAGCTTGGCGGCTTAGGCGTCCTCAACCTTCCACAGTTCTCCGTGGCACTCGGACTTCGATGGCTATGGTAAAACTGGAAGGATTAGTCCAAACTTGGGTCGGCATGGAAATCCCTTGCGACGACGCGAACCGAAGCCTTTTTGCAGCGGCAACTATAGTCTCCCTCGGGGATGGTAAGATGACAAAATTTTGGTACTCGGCCTGGTTGGGTGGAGAGGCACCCAAAGATCTAGCCTCCAAGATTTTTGAAATCTCAAAAAGCAAAAAACTAGATAGTGGCCTCAGTGTTACAGAACGAACTTTGGATGCAAGACATAAACATCCTGAGGGGATTGAGAATCCATCACATCCAACAATTAGTGGAACTTTGGACCAGAACCAACCAAATCCATCTGGCCCACAGCACCCTGGATGAGATATCATGGAAGCTAACCCTGAAAGGAATCTACCCTTCAAAATCTGCCTACGCATTGCATTTCTTGGGTTCGATTGCGAAAAATTTCAAAACACTAATTTGGAAAACCCACACCCCCAAAGTGCAAATTCTTCGCATGGTTGGCAATCCAAAATAGGCTCTTGACCTCACATAGATTGAAAGCTAGGGGGTGGCTAAAGCAACGTTTTTGCCTCCTATGCAGACACACTCCGGAATCGACCATCCATCTTTTCTTCCGGTGTCGTTTTTCTGTAAGAATTTGGAAGTACATGGCAGACTGGCTAGGAACCGATAGTCTACAGCCATCCCTATGGTCCCCCTAGCACGAATATCTTGGACTGGTGGTCCAAGGTAGCTGAGACGAAAGGCTCCATCAGGAAAGCCACGATCACAACCCTAATCCTAATTATTTGAGAGAGATGGAAGAAACAAAAGACAAGAATTTTTAACAACAAAGCCACCGTACCGCTGGACCTCCTAGCGAAGATCAAAGAGAAGGGTAGAACTTGGTTCCTAGTGGGGAGCAAGTGTTTGGAGCATTTCAATTCTTTGTAATTAAGGCTCTCTTTTAATATGTACTTTGCGGCTCTGATTCTGCCTATTCTCTATTAACATAACGGGTACCCTCCCGCCGGCTTCAATTCAAAAAAGTAAGTTGGTATCATCCGGCCGTTCAGTACTGCCCCACCAAGCAAGTTAGCAAACAGTAACAAGATGGTTTTTTTTACTCAACAAGGTGTGCGTGCATGCGCCTATCATCCAAAACTCCCAGAACAGCGGTATTTGACATGCCGCAATGCAATTATGCAATAGTGCAAATAGTGTAAAAGCGAAGTAAATTGCTTTCCTCAAAGTAAATATGTTTGCAGGAGAAAGAGATTTACCACAGTCCGGATCGCGCACACGTCCATCGGAGCACAAGCATCCCAGGAATCCGCCGGTCTGGTTGTAGCTGCACTGCCCCTTGGATTGCTCGCACTCGAAGCAGGGACCAGCGCTCGGGTCCCATGTCAGCTGGAACCCCTGCTTCAGCACCCGCTTCAGCACCTCACCGTAATCGTCCTCCCCAGACTGCGAATAATTCCGTACACTCCAGAAGCTATCTCTGAGCACAGGCACGACGTAAGCTTCCTTGCACGCCCGTGGCCAGCCTCCGGGGGGCACGCCAGGTTGCGGAAGCGCGTAAGACAATCCAGTTCCTCCATCAAATCCTGTGCAGTTGATCGGTTCGACGCCCAACGGCGGGGGATTGTCCGACGTGAAAGTGCAGTTAATGAAGAAGGCCAGGTAGTCGGTGGCGGAGCTGGGCAACTTCATCAGGAGGCCAAGAGGTGGCGGGATGGTCACGTTGTGGCGGACCGTGGGGCAGCTTCCGCCGTCGCGAGCGTCCGTGTCGGCGAGGAAGATGGTGTTGTTGCCGTAGTCGATATTGAGAACGGTGTAGCTGACGTTGTTGAGATGCAGGACAGGGTGGCCGCGCTCGCAATCGATCGCCATGCCGGG
The DNA here is from genome assembly GCA_036346255.1 of Ampelocalamus luodianensis. NCBI lineage: Eukaryota > Viridiplantae > Streptophyta > Magnoliopsida > Poales > Poaceae > Ampelocalamus > Ampelocalamus luodianensis. The sequence goes on from CM070626.1 coordinate 3,564,452, forward strand.
GTAGCCGCAGTAGGAATAGGCGGTTCCGTTGATGACCTCGGATTCATTGGAAAGGTAGAAAGGATAGTGGATATCGACGCCGTCGCCGCACGTGCGGTACGTCGGGCACATACTGGCATTGTACCTGTCGCCGGCCGTCGGCTCGCCGTCGGAAGCGGCGAGGAAAACGGCGACGAGGAGGAGGTGGAAGAGGAGAGGCATGGCGAGGACTTGAGAAACCCAGACAGTGGCGCACAGCACGTACTACTATGGCTGCTTAGCTTAGGGCCTTAGCTTGTTCGGGGCATCTGGTCGGAAACTTATCTCTTGTGATGCACGACTTTGACTTCTCTCGGAGAAGGTTGGTGAGGTTGGGGACTGGTAGCGTGGCGCGTGGCGGCGCGCGATTGGTCGCGTGGAGCAGTTGGGTCTTCGATTGATGGTGGCATGCCACCGGCCGATGACCTCATGACTCGAGGGCTGCATGCCGATGTCCTTTTTCATGCGTGGCAAATAGACATGTTCCTCGTTTCAGAATCTTTTTTTGTCTGATATTTTTTGCTTTTCATTGGTCCTGTGTATTTTTGTTACTCTAACACGAAGGAAGCATCTGGTCCGTGTTCAGTGTGAAATAAAATGCTTTTTAGAAACAAGTGGGAGAAAGGGTTGAGTAGACGTTCTTTATTAGGTTTACTAGCATGAACTGCCGTTGCAATTGCTGGCGCGAATGCTTGATAACCGAAGGGGAGCAACAAAAATCGGCATGATGTTCAGAATGGATACGGCAATATCACACTCGGCCACACTTTGTCAACTCAGCCTGCTTTTATGAGATTCGGGCTGAATAATTTGGCCCATAATTATAATAAGCTTGTCCATCCTTTTTATCTGAATTTTCAAATTAGTATGGACTTGTAGTTGAATTAATTATAGTGAATATATATAGACAGTCCAGCTACGATATGCCCAGTGGTAAATCTAGAATTAAATCTTAGGTATGACGGTGCGTCGCTGCCTCACCGGACTGCTCTTCCTCGCCGGATGTGCTGCCGCATCGCCGCGCACCGCTAGGATTCAGTCGCTAGGCCCTCGCTTACTGGCTCAATGCATTGTGTCGCTCCGTGAACTAATAATATGTTCAAGTTCTCATGTTTTAATTACTTTATTGCTCAGCTAACCTTTTTTTAGAAAATAAGCTAGTGCTAGTGAACCAATAAAACGAATCCTTTTGGAATATGCAAACATCCTTGATGCATTAAGCACTCATGTTACTTATTTAGGGTGATTGTTTAGTAGAACTTCTTAAAGAACAAATCATGGGCAGAGAACAAAATGTATATACTTAAATCCAGAAGTATGGTATAGAGTATTTCCATTAACTACAAACTACATGGCAAATCAAAGGTGATATAATCTCATTCAAGAAATTTCTACAATATAACCATCGTAAATAAAATTAAGAAATTTCTACAATATAACCATCACAAATAAAATTAAGGACTTGATCGAAGCATCCATGATTAAATAATCAATTTGAGGTGGCTATGGAGATTCGAGATGAACATTTAATCACTTACTACCTCTCTGTCGTCCGCTTAGCCATGACGCACGCCGCGAGCCCGCTTCATCACAGTGTCGCCCACACCGCCGCGCTAGGGTTAGGCTGCAACCCGCCAGCTCCGCTCCTCCACAGCGCCGCCCGCACTAGGGAGTTGTCGATTGGGGACTGGGGCTTTGGGAGTATGCCGGATGGGGAGTGCCTTGGCCCCGTTGCCCCCTCCGGCCTCCTCAACAGAGCCGCCACGCCACCGCTCCGCCGCCGCCCGCACCCCCCTCTCCACTAGATCGCATCGGGAGGCAGGGCCTACGCTCCTCTCAGCTGATAGCCGACGCCATATGCCACCACACGCCATGCCGGTGTGCTGCTGTCGCCGCACCGCCTTAGCCTTGCGCCCCTGCGTCACTCGCCCGTCCGAAGGGGAAGGGAGGTATTGACGCCGGAAGAGGGGGGGTGTACCGGCGGTGCAGACTACCTCGGGCGGCCACCCAACCTTGCCCGATTGCTGGGTCCGTCCCTGGATACGCCTACTGTTAGTAGGAAGTATGAACAAATGAAATATACAAGAATCTTCTACTCTACATCCATCGTTTTCAAGAGAGTACAACACGGACGCATATGCTCACACCACCTATGTAAACACACGCGCGTGTTGCCTGCACACGATGGGAAATATTATGAGGCACCTAAGGCTTCACAGAGTGTGGATACATGCTTTCCCATACCAAATGCGCGCACGCGGTGTACTCCTAAATCCAGTGAACATAAACCTCAAGTATGACACTTGAACGCTGGTGGGCTAGGTGCACACCCGCATGCTTGACCATCTGGCCACAGACCAGCTTCCTCTACTCTACATCCAGTCCTTTTCCTTAGCTTGGTCAATTCTCATATTCTAGAGAGGAAAAGGAAGCCCACAAATTTAGCCACCATAACTCTCAAGTCCAACGTGCAAGTTCTGATAATTGATAAACGTAGGCTCTCCCGTTCAACACGGGCTCGAAGAACCAATGGTGAATGGTCACTTGACTCCCTAGACCATAAAATACATGTTGCGAGTCAATTCGAATTAACTAGTACATCGATGACTCTTGACTGTTCTGCACGCAAAGGAGCAGCAAGTCCATCCTTCTGATCACAAGGTTTGAGCACAAATATGAGAACGCTGTGTTGTACAAGCAAGGCACCCGATCTGGCGATTTGCTATTTGGAAGATTACCGTAAGACAGGGCAGATCGCCCGATCCAGCACATGTGGCATGCCGCCCTGGACGTGCAAGAACGGCTGTCAATCCCCATCCACCTCAGCTTCCCTGCACCATGCTGTATGGGCTTCTCCAAATTCGGCCTGAATTCAGCCCTGGCCTTGAACTCACTTTGCTCCTTCAGTCTAACCTCTCAACGGTTGTGTAGTAAATTTGGGTCGGCCGAAATCAGCAGGTCGTTAGCCTGGGCCGCTTCTGCTAACTCCGCGTAGGCCGAGGTGTCCCCTAACGAGCGGCCGAAAGCTTCCGCCTGGGCTTGGTTGGAATTCAGGGTAGATCCACGTCCGAGTTCTGATCCTCCTTTTTTTTTTTAATAAGTTCATATTAGTCTCTCGAACTATCAGAAAAGTCTGATTTACCTCCTAAATTACAAAATCGGTTATTTAACCCCCCCTGAACTTACGAAAACCAGACACAAAACCCCCCAGGCTGGTTTGAAGAGGTGGTTTTACACACGTGACAACTTTTGTCCATGTCAGCATGCAACGTGGCCACTTTTGTCTCTCTCCTCCCTATTCCATGTGGTGGTGACTCAAAGCGGCCGTTAAGGCATCATTAACACCGGCTAATCGTTGCCTTGGCGCTAATCGAAGGGGATTTGCTCTAATGACAAGGGAACAATGTTGTCGATTTACGGACAACGGAGGGAGGCGCGCAGCTTGGGCTCGCCGCCGGCGGAGGAGGGAGCAGCGGATCCGGGCAAGGGCAGGGATGGGAAGCTCTTGGCGAGGCGCAGTCAATGACGGTGGTGGCGACGCCGGAGAGTCACCGGAGCGACAGCGCAACAACAAGGGGGCAGCGGCGGTGCTTGGCCAAATCCGATAATGGCGTTCGGCCGACTCTTGATGAAAGATCGTGGAAGCATGGGTGAGAGTGAAGCTCAGGGGACCTACCAAGCCAAGAATGGGCGCCGGAGAAGAACGGTGGAGGGAGATCAACAGGGAAGAAGAAAGTGGCTGGAGCCGATGAAGATGGGCAAATGCGGCGGCAACGGTGAACCAAAAGCAACTCCGTTTGAGGGGAAGTACTCCTTGGCTCAGGAGGCTCTTGGTGACGGGGTCGGTGCGGCGGTGGCGTCGTCGGAGCGGCGGCACGACAACAAGGGGGCGGCGGCGGTGCTCGACCAAATCTGACAACGGCGTTTGGCCGACTCTTGACGAGAGATCGTGGAAGCATGGGTGAGAGTGAAGCTCAGGGGACCTACCAAGCCAAGAATGGGCGTCGGAGAAGAACAGTGGAGGGAGATTGACGGGGAAGAAGAAAGTGGCCGAAGCCGATGAAGATAGGCAAATGCGGCGACAACGGTGAACCCAAAGCAAATCCGTTTGAGGAGAAGTACTCCTTGGTTCGGGAGGCTCTTGGTGACGGGGTCGGTGTGGCGGTGGCGCTTCTGGAGCGGCGAATCGCTGGAGGAGGCGGGGAGGAGCCGGGTGGGCCGAGCCAGGGAAGCGAGCCAGCAAAGAGGCATGCGGTCGAGCCAAGGTGGCGACGGTGAAGGCGAACTGGGTGGAGAAACCCCTGTGGAGCGCGACGGGGAAGGCGTAGAGCACGGCCAGCGGCGGCAGTGGGGACGGGGAGGTCGCGGGAGAGGCGGATGGCGTGAGCAGCTCGACGCCTCCTCTCCTCTGCTCTGTCTCTCTTGTTGCTCTCTCTCTTTAGTCAGCAAAACCACTGCCACGTGTACAAAACCACCCCTCCAAACTGGCTTGAGGTGTTTTTTGTCTGGTTTTTGTAAGTTCAGGGGGTTAAATAACCGGTTTTGTAGTTCAGGAGGTAAACCATACTTTTCTGATAGTTCGAGTGAGTAATATGGACGTATTCCTTTTTTTATCGGGCCAAGCTCGTTAAATTAGTGTGCGTTTGGTTTGGTTAGTAGGACGTGGTTGAATGAGATTAGATGATACAAGTAGGATAAGATAGTTTTGGATAGGATGGTACAGATATTCTATTTGATTGGTTGTATAGGATGATACACAAACATATTTGGTTGGTTGTATGAGATGATCTATAATGGTACAAGATGGTGTTTGGTTGAGGTGGTGAGGTTAGTTCGATAACCTCCTCACTACATGGGTGACATTACCTCCATAGTTTTTTTCCTTCTTTTTTCTTTTATTTTTTTCTTTCCCTTTTTCTTTCTTTCGTTTTCCTTTTCCATTTCCTTGTTCCTTTTCTTTTCTTCATTTCTTCCTCGTTGCCTCGCCTCCTGAGTTCCTCTTCTTTTCCTCTTTCTTCAACCGACAAACACGGCCGCCTCGCCCGCCGTCACCTTGTCTATCGCTGCCGCCTCCGCAATGCCGCCTCGCCCGCCGCCACCTTGTCCGCCGCTGCCGCCTCCGCAACGCCGCCTCGCCCACCTATCTCACTCCTCCCACGCTAGCCTCTAAATCTCACCTCCATTCCCAAATCCAACTCTCTAGTCATGTCCTCTTCCGACCAGGAAGACCACGACAAGGACTCTCCCCTCTCCCCCGACTCCGATGACAATCAGTGCCCCCGTCGCCTCCCTAACGTCACCTCTCCCACCGCCACCTCGTCCACCGCTGCCACCTTGCCTGCTAGTGCGCATCTTGACTGGGAGGTGCCCCTATCCCTTGGATGTGGACGAAGTGATGTGAGATAGCGTGGTTCCACCGATTTTGCCGAATGGGATGGTGCAGCATAAAGGTGGAATATTCTCCTATATGGAATCATCTCGTCCAGGATTGTTTGGTACGATTCACCTAACCAAATGCTTGAATGACTCCATATCCTGAATTGAATCATCTCGTTCAACTAGATCCCTCCATCCAAACACACCCTTAATCAGAAACAAAGTTACAATCTGATATAATACATCGAGTCAAAAAGGCTGGCACACTATTGAGCCACATAAACATATATTTACTCGAACATAATCTCCCTCGTACAAAGATGAGCAGCATTATTCAAAGATCTTCACGCAAAGCAGACCTTGTGTTAGGTATATGCACACTTTTATAATTATTATAATTCCTAAAATAATAATTGAATCAACAACATTATATATACTAGACATATTTGGGACTATGAACAGTAGCATGATCATCAACTCAAATATATCTATATCATATAAATGCATTAACAAGGCAAAGCCTAGAACAAGAATACTACTAATAGAAGTAAACATCAACATCATCATATGATTTATTTCTAGGAAGCAAAGCTTAGACATATCAAATGATATCACCACGTCTTACATAAAATCGCTCCGACGAAGATCGCGGTAGAGTCTGATGCGAAGAAGACGACGCATAGAGGATGATGGAGAAGGAGGAAGCCATGAGCAGTCGCACGAACGCTTCCTAAAACCTGATTCGCCCCAACCCATGCAGGATCGCAAGGGATGCTAGCTTCGGAGACACTGCTCTCCCCACGTCAGTGCACTTCGAGAAGGGATGGAGTAGCCGAGGTTGCGCATCACAGAGGAATAGGGCAAAAACTAGTACTAATATCTCTGTGTGTGCGTGCGCGTGCGTGTGTGTGTTCTTTTCTGAGAGGAGAGGTCTCTCCTTCATATAGAATCAGTCACAAGAAATAAATTGAAACAATAACTCTGTATTAAACGCAATTAAAGCATGCCAACAGTGTAATTCAAACTTTCAAGCATGCCAATAGTGTAATTCAAACTTTCAATTTCTAATTAATATGCATGGTTTTGATGTGCAAAAAGAAGTAGCAGCTCCACATCCAACCGGACATGAAATTGCCGGACCATTCACGCGCACGTTGTGCAATGGCGATGTGAGCGAGCGTGCGTGTGTGTTCTTCTATTGCTTGCTTTATGTAGGTAAGACTAACTCCACCTTACATATTGGTCTTCTCTCACCTAGACTAGCAATATGATACTAAACTTTTCACGTTCTACCATGCATGAGTGTGCCTTTGGGATTTTTCTAGGATTTATTTAGAATTATATATAGGTCAAGCTCATAAACTCCAACACCTTGACCTTGTCCAAAGAGGAACTTAAGTTTTTATGAGAGCAAATCAAAAGAGCTTTATTAATTCATAGCAGGTTTACAATCACTAGTGACGATGACCATAATGAAATTGGGGATACAGTTCACCCAAGTACACACCTTTCTTCCCACCGAGGCTTCCTTTGCACAACAATAAGTTGCTAAATTTGCCTCACAACGGGTATGAACACAACAAAATGAACTAAAATTCCTAATAAGCTCTTGGATTTAATGCCAAATACCAGCAATTTCTGATCTTGCGCCAACCTACGAGATAATCATATTGACAAGAGTCAAATTATCCGACTCCAGAATCACCTGATTACAGCTCTATCGAATTGCAAGTTGAAGTCCATCCCTCGCCGCCAAAGCTTCAATAGTTAAGACATCAGGGAGATTATTATACCATCATGTCTCTACCGCTATAAACCACCCTTCATCGTCTCGAATAACAGAGCCTGAGCCTCCTATACACTGAACACCATCAAAAGCACCATTAGTGTTAACTTTCAAATAGCCATGCCGTGGTGGATGCCATTTTTCCGCACTCAGAACAGTAGTCATTTTGTCAAGCATAAGAGCATGTTCTAGCATAACACTAATATGTTTGACGGCCATCACTGGGTTCCAGCTCTCCTTTCCATGCCCGCAATTATTCTCACCAATCCACAACGACCATATCCCACAAACAAACAGGGCTGCATCGACCGAAGAACAAACATCCCTGACAAGCAAATCTACTGCCCCATGTATCCTGGTGTAGAGTAGGAAGCTTTTTACGTGTAATCTCTTTAAAAGCTTGCAAGAAAAGAGGTGCAAAAGTGCATTCTGTCGTAACATGGAAGATCGTTTTCTCCATATTTCCACAATCCTCACAGTGGCTTTCCTTTAGGACATGGCGACAATGTAGTTCTTTGTTCACGGGTAAAAAGTTATGGATTGCCTGCCACCAGAAAATACACACATTTGGTGGAACTTCCCGTTTCCAAAAATGCTGGCACCAATGGCCTGAAACCGAAGATGAGGAAATCTGGTTCTCAGTATCAGATTGAGAATACATCAGCTCATCCTTCAGTATACTGTAAGCAGAGTGAACCGAATAATTTCCATTCCTTTCAAAAGCCCAAGCAAAAATATCCTCTATTACACTATTCCCCAGCTTGATTTTCAAAATAGTCTCTGCATCTAGGCTTATAAAAAGAGGAGTTAACAAGCACATCGTTTCAAAATCTGCTGCTCGGATTGAGAAGTTCAAAGAACTTGTTAACCAAAACATTCAAAGAGAAACTTAAGTTAGCAATCTCAGTGAAGATCCATCGAATGCTAGTTCTGATTGACCTCTCAAAATTAGGCTCCGACCTTCCAGCCTTCCAGGCGCGCGTGAGCATGGCAAAATTTCAAATTCGCCTTTTGCTGTGCCGTGCACCCGTGCCACGTGCAAGGAAGAACATACCGAGGATCTGTTTGAAACACAAGCAGGAGTTTCATGCAAATTTTGCAGGAAAACAGTGGAATCATTATGAAAAGGTTGAAATCATGGGCGCGATTCCATCAATTACCATAGACTAGTGCGATAGTGTGCGTCATGTAGAGCTGGGAATTGGGCCGTGCTTTTCTGGGCTGGCCCAAAGCACGGTCGGCACGGCACGGTCTAAGCACGACACAGCACGACACGTGGTGGGCCGGGTCGGCACGACACGAACTGCGGGCCGGGCTGGGCCTAAGAATGCGGCCCATTGGGCGACACGGCACGACACGATCAGTTGGGCCGTGTTTGGGCCGGCCCGGCACGAAATAGGCCCAACCTTCCCGTTCTAGTCCAATCCTCTCTCTCTGCCTGACTCAATCACTGCCCCATCCTAGCCTGGCCCAACTAATAACCCTCCTCTGCCACCCGGTCTAGCCCAACCGATAGCCCCCTTTGCCACCCGGTCTAGCTCAATATCCCTCTCGAGCTCTCCGAACCCCCACCCCCAACCCTTTCTCCTGAGCCTCGGCTCCCAAATTCCCAATCCCTAATCACATTCTCTGATTCCCCTTCCTCTAGCTCCAGCCACCTCCCTCCCTATGCGCTGTCGATCGCCGCCCTCCCTCCCCCCGTGCCGTCGGCCGCCCCCTCCCTCCACTCCTCCAACCACCTCCCTCTCTCTCCCTCTCTTTCCCCCACACGCCACTCTATAGTTACTTAGGACTGGGCTTAGGCTGGCACGGCACGACCCCGACACGACGGGCTTTGGACCGTGTCTGAGCCTGACCGGAGGCGAGGTGGGCCGGCACGACACTGCACGGTGGGGTGACCGGACCGAGCTGGCACGACACGACGCGACCCGAAGCACAGCGGGCCTGGACCGGGCCGGCACGGCACGACCCAATACCCAGTTCTAGCGTCATGGGCGGCCTCTTCGTCATGTGACACACCTGACAGTCGATCTCTCCTTTCCTGCTTATGGAGTAGATATTAGCGGTAAAGGCAAGCTCCGTGCGATTGATCACTTCTCTTTGAACCGATGTGATTGATCAGTTTTGAGCGGTCAGCCGTTGATCTTTGGGATTTTCTTGGCGTTCTCCGTATCCCATTTCTTCCCTTCGTTTGAGACGTGAGAGACATGCCCGAATTCCGGTTAACATTGCACTGACAAGTGACAAGTTAACAGTTGACTGACTTTCATGGGCGACCTTTTCCTTGTACAACTGTTCTCAACTTCTCGTTCGACGTTATTTCTACGAAAATGGAAACATCTCATTCCACAAGTATACGTCACCGATGAAAAAAAAGTGCATGAGGATGCCAAAGTTCCTGTGCATAAGATCTACATAGCGTAGACGGTGCTAGATTTATCATCTTAGTGCCGTCATGTAGGTGCTATTGTTTCTCTCTCTATAGTGGCTAGCACCACCTTCTCCCTTCACCACACGTCTACGTTCGCTTTTAAGAGCTATAAATTACCATGTTAATTGAAGAAAAAAATATATACATCGTCGATTGTGGGTGTACATTAATTAGATGTACATGAGAGCTACTCCCTCCGTTCAAAAATGTATGACGTCCTAGAAAGCGTGCAGTCAAACTTTTCAAACTTTCACTAATAATATAAGAAAACTATTTAGATTTGTCATGTGATAATAATATCATCAGATTTGTCATGATAAATATTTTTATAATATAATAATTTTGTAATTTTTTACCAACTTAATCATATGAAAAGTAATGGTTAAAGTTGAACATTGGAGACCGTGTTAATGTTCAAAACGTCATACATGCTTGAACAAAACAAATGGAGTATTAAAGTAGTATAAAAAATACAATTCTATTTTTCATCGGCCGGTGGCGTGCCACCAGCAACTGAAGACCCAACTGCTCCATTACGACTAATCGCACGCCACCACCTACCCCACTACCAGTCCCCAACGAACTTTTTTTGAAATAATATTTTTAAAAGAAAAGTACAAAAATAAATAGTAAAAATTATAAAAATAGGCTACTGTCGCCATTTGAAATGACAAAAGTGTCCTATAGCCATTCTAACTGGCAACAGTATAGTCTAGAACAGTGCAGAGAGAGCCCTGTCACCGGTCCCTATGGCCATTCCAACTGGTGACAGACCGTGCCACCATTTCAATTGGCGACAGGGATCCTCCCACCCTTGTAATTTTTTTAATATAAAAATTTAGGAAAATCGTCATTTCAAATAGTGACAGGGATAGGGATCCTACAAGTCCCTATCGCTATTCCAAATGACGACACAATCTACCTTATAAAAGACCATAAAATTCTAGCATAACTTACTTTTATCCAGAAAATAAAGAAAGAGTGGAGGGAAGGGAGAGGAGCAAGAGGAGTAGAGGGGAAGAGAGAAGCTAGCGAAGCGCTACCTGTCGGGTCGTCCACCTTTTAGGTAATTTTTTTAACCGAATAGATTACATATTTTATATGTACGGTTACATAGTGTAGTATGTTGTACATAATCCTTTTCGGTGGGTAATTTAGTTTTAGATACGTGGTTAATCGTGAAAATCTTGTTTACGGTGTAGTACGTCAAATATGTCAGATGGCGCCAATTTCAAAATTTACTACGGTCAGAGGACTATTTTGGTGGGTCACGAGGGGATTGATTTACGTTATTTTCATTCGGTGACTGTGACCCTAACAAAACTTGAGTAGCGTACATGGCGGTTGTGATGTGGTGGTTGTTCCACACATTCGATTTGGGTCATACTATATATGATCTGAGATTGAGTTGCCTTACCAACCGAGCACCATAGGGCACATATTGGGAGTTAGTGCAGCTCAAGAAAACAAGGTCATAACAATCATATATACGCAAGGCGAGGGAGGAACAATGGGATTTAGTCCTTCTGGCCTAAGCATATGCCAGACCCACTCCTACATCAGCAACTGAATAAGAAGGCGGTGGTGATGCCGAAGAATAAGTTGGGGACTCTAGCCATAGCGTGGCACACACAATCGCCGAAGGTCTGAGAGTTGCTGATGACGTCGATGAAGACCATGTGAAAGGAGCTCCTTTAGTTAGGCAACCTAATGGGATTGCTGATGAGGGTGAGGAGATGGAAGCCCTAGTCCAAAGATGGATCTCGAGACCAGGATTACCAAGCAATGTCAAAAGATGAAGGATCCAACGACGAGGATTCTGTGGAACAGCAGACGATATATCTAAGTGGAACACATACCAGTTCGATAACCTCGTCATTAACGAAGGTTCCCGTGTGTTGTGGGAGTACGATCAAAGCGAGGTCAGGCAAAGAGCCATGTATAAATGCAAGGAGTCCGTGCAGGAGCCTGTCAAATTCTAGACTTTGTCGGTGCGGTGTACATTCACAGTCATCAAGTCTAACCCAAAATGCTACGACCTGAAGTGCGACATAGAGAGATGCCCTTAGCGAGTGCACGTATTTTAGCTTAAGTGGGACACCTACTAGAAATACCCTATAGTGATCTCTCACACATGTGTCATCATTGAGTCAATGTAGTCCCACAAGAACATGTTATCAGACTTCATTACGAACATCATGTACGGTGAGATCGTAAACAATCTAGATTTTGAGCCACGGTCCATCATTCGAGCGATCGAGACAAAGTTTCAGTACACAATCAGCTATGCCAAGGTGTGGAGGGGAAAAAAGAAGGCATTAGAATCAAGATTTGATACGTTCAAGGACTCCTACCATAACCTACTTGGCCAACACTGGGTCATACAAGACATGAATCTTGGTACTCAAGTCGCCATTGAAGATTCCATGCATCCGAACTGGGGCAATAATTGGGTACTAAAGCGAGCATTCTTCATATTTGGTCCATACATTAATGCATTTTGGCACTACCGTCCAATCTTCTGCGTGGATAGCATATTTCTGACTGTGAAGTACAAGGGCTAGATATTGGCTACAATAGTGATGGATATGAACAATTAGGTTCTTTCCGTGGCATTCACATTCGTTGAAAGCGAGAACACGGACAACTGATTGTGATTCCTGAGGAATTTGAGGATTTCTGTTGTACAGAGCCGCCTAACGTATGCGTCATACATGATCGACATACGGGCCTACTGAGTGCAATAACTCAACTACAACAAGAAGAGAACAAACTTCTTCCATAAGTGGATTTACAGAGCAGGTGGTGCATGAGGTACTTGGGTGCAAACTTCTACAAATAGTTCCACAACAAGTACTTGATTAACCTGTTCAATCGATTGTGCAACCAGAACCAGCGACGAAAGTTTGACACACTCTGGAAGATTTTGGATGAGTAAACCCGGATGCACAACAAGTACTTGATTAACATGTTTAAGCGGTTGTGCAACAAGAACCAGCGATGAAAGTTTGACACACTCTGGAAGATTTTGGATGAGTAGACTCGGATGCACAGAAGGGAGGCAACGAAAAAAGCCGCTACAAGCACTAACCAGACCCCCAAAGCATTGCCACAATTACCCATAAATGATCCTGGTGTGACGAGGAAGACGAGGGCACATGTGAAATGCTTCTCGGACTGGATTGAGCATGAGCCTAAAGAGAAGTGGTTGTTGCTACATGATAGAGGTGGTGCTCGATATGGTGTCATGGCAACTAATCGAGCCAAGGTATACAATTAGGTCATGCACGGCACTAGATGCCTCTATTTGGTTGGTATTGTGGAGGCAATTCTCCGTGGTACCACAAATTACTTTGTTGACAGAAGCAACAATACGTTACTCTCCATGACAAATGACATAGTACTGTACTCCACCATGATCCCCAGGTACATGGAGGAGAAGAGTAAGAAGAGTGAGATACACCGGGTATTCAAGATAGGATAAAGGTCGTCATGGAACGAACCGTGAGAGGATCATCTACGAGTGCACACTACGACACGCTAGTTGCGTATGCACTTGCAATAAGCCTCTTCTTCTGCATAGGCACTGCTTACATGTCATGCCCGTATGTTCGACGGTGGCGCAGCATCCCGACCAGTACATCTCTGATTATTTCAACAAGGAAGACGTGGTGTAGAACAGGAGTGCAGAGCTGTATGGTTACGATGTGGTTGACCATTTCACTACTCATCCAACCTGGGAGCAACTTATCTAGGCCACAGACATTGATAAGTTGAAGGAAAAGGTTGGCCGGCAGTAGGTATGTCGTATCGGGAATGATATAGATAAAGCAGAAGCCGGGCGTCGTACGAAGAAGTGCTCCATTTGAAGGGAATCTGGGCACACCTTCAAGAAATGCCCTACGAGAAATGCACAGGATGAAGGAGACATCGACAGTCTAGACAGCGCTGTGGGAACCTTATCCGACTGCCCCACTTGAGGCGATCAACATGGCAGATGTTGAGGTCGTGGCCACAGAAAATGTTTGTCTTGTTGAAATATGTGGTGCTCAATGCTTTATAAAATTATTTTGATTTATCGAAAAACTAGGTGATGTCGTTATGCTGAATGATTGGAAATATCATTGTGATTTGTCTACAAAATATGTGATGATGTAGTATTGAATGCTTTGTAATATCATTGTGATTTGACGACAAAATATGTGAGGATGTTGTGCTGAATGTTCTGTAATATCATTGTGATTTGTCGACAACATATGTGATGACGCTGTCCTGAATATTTTGTAATATCATTGTGATTTGTCTACAAAATATGTGGTAAAAAATATACAGTAAAAATACAGATAGAGATTCATATCGCTATTTCAAATGACGACAGGGTCATGTCACTAGTTGGAATGACGATAGGGTCATGTCGTCGATCCAAGTGGCGACAATACCTTATCTGTACTGTTCTAAACTACTGTTGTCAGTTGGAATGATGAAAGGACAATTTTGCTATTTTAAATAATGTGAGAGACCATGTGGAGGTCATCCCATGTGTGTGATGAGTAATTGACATTGATTTAGATAAGTCGAGTCATTGCGTGGTGCAATCGGACTCGATCTAAGTCGAGTTTGGTTTGGGTGGTTCGGAGTCGAGTCGTTGCATGGCGCAATCGGGCTCGGTCGGACTTTGGTCAAACTTGGTCGTACGGGATTAGGTTGCATATTCTGTTTGTTCGACAGGTTTGGACTTCGACATGGTAAGTGTGATGGTAGTTACGCTTTCATGTATCGAGCTGTGCTATGTGATGTGGTTCTTGTCTGTGTGACTGCAGGACATCGGGTGAAGTCGTGGAGAGACACGGTGGACCGGACTAGGCGCAGGTGGCGCTGAGGTCAGAACGGTCAGGATGTGTCGAAGACGACGTGGACTCGAGGTGGTTGCGAGTCGGGCGAGACAAGGAGCGCGAAGCTTTCGGAAGAACATCGGGTGAAGTCGTGGCGAGACACGGTGGACCGGACTAGGCGCAGGTGGCGCTGAGGTCAGAACGGTTGGGATATGTCGGAGATGACGTGGACTCGAGGTGGTTGCGAGGCGTGCGAGACAAGGAGCGAGGAAGCTTCCCGGAAGGTGCAGGAGGGGCGAAACGGGAATTTCGCAAGGCTGCACAAGTGGGAGCGGACTGCTTCGACTTAGCGGGTGTAACGGGTGGAGACCCGTTAGCCATGGGCTATAAATAGGTTGGAGGGCTGCAAGCCCCGATGAACACTTCAAGGATTTCGGGTTTCCTTTAGTCAAAAGAGACCAGAGTCCGCTTTGGCTTGTGCTTTAGTGGTTGAGAGTTGTTGGGAGAGGCAGAGTTGTGTTCCCTCTGTGTCTCCTTCGTTGGTCTCTTGAGAGACTATGTATCATCTCCTCTCAAGCATGTATGGGTTGTGTTGTTGAGTTGGAGAGGGAGAGATTGGTTTGACGAGCTTGTAATCTTCCCTGTTCGAATGTCCATGCATATGGGGATGTATATCTTTGTATTTCTCTCTTGATTCAATGAATGGAAATCTGAAGTTTTCCTCTGTTCTTGCTCTCTGTTCTCTCTGTTCTTCGTTCTCCCTTTTGGGTTGATTCTTGAGATTTCGTGTTGGGAGCTTTTGCTTGATTTCCTTTCTTGATCTAGCTTGCTGTTACATGTGGGAACAAATCTAGGATCTTCTTGATCATCAATCACCCACGAGCAAGTCTTTAGATCATATTTCGATTTTGACTAGGTTTTGGAGCACCCTTCGTTCAAACTGAAAAAGATAGGAACTTTGGCAAGGATCTTGACGATCGTTGCATGGAATAGGTTCTTGACATCTTTGAGAAGGTGTGTGTCAAGTTTCGTGAAGTTTGGAGTTGTGGAGCAAAAGTTAGATCTTTTTCGATCTCGAAATCGTGCTGAAATTCAGTTTCTTGTGCTGATTTTACTGTAGCTACGAGTACTATTCATTTCGAGTTCTTGCTACGAGTACTGTAGCATCGAGTACCGAGTTCTTGCTACGAGTACTGTAGCATCGAGTACCGAGCACTGTAGCATCGAGTTATTATTCAGTTCGAGTGCTAGCTACGAGTCTTGAGCACGAAGATTGTAGCTACGAGTACTGTAGCATCGAGTACTATTCATTTTGAGTTCTTGCTACGAGTACTGTAGCAAGACACTGTAGCTTTCGAGTACTACTCTTTCGAGCACTGTTCATTTTCGAGTACAAGCTACGAGTACTGTTCATCGACCACTGTACTTTCGTCATCATTCATCAGCCGTCTTCTTGTGTTTGTGGTCATTTCTTTTGGGGTTTTGATTGGATTCAATACAAGTCTTCCGCTGTGCTCGATTGATTGATCTTCATAGCTTTCATAGCTATTGGAGTGATATTCGTATTGAATTTGATTTGGAGACAAAAAGAGTTTGTGTTCCTATTCACCCTCCCTCTAGTCGCCATTTCGGTCCAACATAATGATAATACCCTATTTTGTAAAAAATTTACAACTATTTATTTTTATAATTTTATTTTAAAATAATATTATTTAAAAATAAATAAATAAATTCAATCCCCAACCTCCCCAACCTTCTCCGGGAGAGCCGGATAAGTCAAAGTCGTGCATCACAAGAGTTAAGTTTCCGACCAGATGCCCCGAACAAGCTAAGCTAAGCAGCAATAGTAGTACGTGCTGTGCCCATGTCTGGCTGTCTGGGATTCTTAAGTCCTCGCCATGCCTCTCCTCTTCCACCGGGTTTCTTAAGTCCTCGCCATGCCTCTCCTCTTCCACCTCCTCCTCGTCGCCGTTTCCCTCGCCGCTTCCGACGGCGAGCCGACGGCCGGCGACAGGTACAATGCCAGCATGTGCCCGACGTACCGCACGTGCGGCGACGGCGTCGATATCCACTATCCTTTCTACCTTTCCGATGAATCCAAGGTCATCAACGGAACCGCCTATTCCTACTGCGGCTACCCCGGCATGGCGATCGCCTGCGTGCGCGGCCACCCTGTCCTGCATCTCAACAACGACAGCTACACCGTTCTCAGTATCGACTACGGCAACAACACCATCTTCCTCGCCGACACGGACGCTCTCGACGGCGGAAGCTGCCCCAGGGTCCGCCACAACGTGACCATCCCGCCACCTCTTGGCCTCCTGATGAAGTTGTCCAGCTCCGCCACCGACTACCTGGCCTTCTTCTTTAACTGCACTTTCACGTCGGACAATCCCCCGCCGTTGGGCGTCGAACCGATCAACTGCACAGGATTTGATGGAGGAACTGGATTGTCTTATGCGCTTCCGCAACCTGGCGTGCCCCCCGCTGGCTGGCCACGGGCGTGCAAGGAAGCTTACGTCGTGCCTGTGCTCAGAGATAGCTTCTGGCGTGTACGGAATTATTCGCAGTCTGGGGAGGGCGAGTACGGTGAGGTGCTGAAGCAGGGGTTCCAGCTGACATGGGACACGAGCGCTGGTCCCTGCTCCGAGTGCGAGCAATCCAAGGGGCAGTGCAGCTACGACTACACCAGCGGATTCCTGGGATGCTTGTGCTCTGATGGACGTGTGCGCAATCCGGACTGTGGTAAATCTCTTTCTCCTGCAAACATATTTACTTTGAGGAAAGCAATTTACTTCACTTCTACTCTATTTGGTAGCAACTTTCATAGTTCACTGTTGCATAATTGCATTGCGGCATGTCAAATACCGCTGTTCTGGGAGTTTTGGATGATAGGCATGCACGCGCACCGTGTTGAGTAAAAAAAACATCTTGTTACTGTTTGCTAACTTGCTTGGCGGGGCGGTACTGAACGGCCGGATGATACCAACTTACTAGAACATCGTTTGCAGACTGCAGAACTCTTGTTCCTTCTGATTTTGACTTCTTTCTCCTCCATTTGCCGCCTGCTCTGCTCGAGTGCGCTGTTCTCTTCTCCTACATCTGTTTCCCGGCCACTAGGCAGCAGCGGGTTTCTTTTCGAGGGGAAGCCAAAGATTGCCTGCCAAGTATATTAAGGTAGGAAGTAAAAAAAATATTTACAAAGCCATCAGCCGGTGAACAGCCAAAGTGGCCTGGACAAAGACTCCATGTGTCCAGCTAAAGAATGCACTAAGTTACGCTCGGCAACCGACTAGAGCCGATACGCCATGACCATAGCTAAAAAAACAAACATCCAGCCGCTCGCTAGGACCAGAATTCCTTCTTAATTAGCCAAAAAAGCTCATCGCTGGCCATATTCTCGCCCTGGAAAATCCTGGCAGCACCGGTATTTTGACGCTTGTTGACCACTAGTCACAGTTAATGGGTAGGCAGGGGAGCTGCTCTGGGCACCAAACCAAGTAAACAATCGACTGTTTTAGACGGCACGCACTGTAAACAATGGTCGTCGTCAGTTCGGACCTAGTCTATCGTGCTCCAAACCCAAATTTGATTCGGATGATTGACGCGAGCGAAACGAGTGTGATGCCACTCTTCTTCGCCTAAACTAGCGGTACAAGCCGCCTCAAATCTTTGACTTTAACCTCGCTGTACCGGAAATTTCTTCTGGTTGAGCCGTCAGGGAAGGAGAGAAAAAATAACGGAACCCATTAAATAACGGAACCCATTAAATAACCCGACGTCAGGGAAGGAAATTTCCTGAATTCTACTCAGCCATCCTCTCCTGACTTGTCACAGTGGACCATGACCACTGCAATGACTAAACGGCCATCTTAAGCAGTACACTCTGCCGGTATTTCTCCTCCGCATATCTTGCTACTCCTTGTTCAACAAGCACTGAAGCCTTTTGAGCAAATGCATTGCCTACATGTCCTACCACTCCTCTTCATTCTACTTCTATCATCAGTGCCACCTTCCAAGGCACAATCCGATGTCTACCTCCGGTACAGCAGTTGCAACCCATCTCCATACCAGTGCGGGTCAGTCAAGTTCGACATCGAGTATCCGTTCTCGGTGAACGGCGTGAACCGGCCAGACTATTGCTCTTACCCAGGGTACCGCCTCTTCTGCACAAATGGCACACTGGTGATCTATATGAATTCCGCCGGGTTCCAGGTTACCAATGTCGACTACGACAACCACATCCTCACAGTCATCGATCAAAATCTAGCCCAGGAGATATGCCTGCAGCGCTACCGCAACACTACCATCAATGACACCATGTTCATGTACACCGACCGTGATCAGTTCTTGACGGTGTACATCAACTGTAGCGGCAAATCACTGTCTCTACCTTTGGCATACGATCTATTCTCGTGCTTGCCTGGGGGTCGCTCCTACTATAGGCTAGATAATGGCACATTGGCGCCAGATGTGCAAGGTGTATGCAGCTCAACTCTGGTTGTTCCGTACAACCCAGCGACGTCGGGCTCACTGGCTATTGGAAATTCTAGCCTTGGGGATGCGATAAATGGCGGTTTCACGGTGAGGTGGAAGGTGGGTATGGGGTGGTGTGGAGACTGTAAGCATTCCGGAGGGCTCTGTGGGTATAATGTCAGCTCAACTAATGATCAGACATGTTACTGCCCTGATGGGCAAGCTATTGGACCATGTTCTTCAGGTACCCTATCTTCTATCCAAACTTGAGACAAGTCAAGGTTGGTATCAAGGCTGTTCTTTAGTTAATTTGTTTTCGTTATGACAACAATCTTTGATCCAAAATACTCTGGTCATGCTATTTAGGTCTTATCTTTTAGTCTCGTCTTAGACAAAGTTAGGATTGATGATGCTTTGTTCTGACCTGATATATGCAAATGTCGGAGCTCTCTTCTAGTTACGGAAACTAACCATTTCTCGGACCATTCTTCAAATGACACTTCAAATATCTCTTGAATTAACCTCGTTACTTGTGTATAGAGACTTTTCTTCCTTTATGTTGACACTCCACCTAGAAGCAAAACTTTTTGACTAGGGAATTAGGATATATAGAAGAATTAATTAATTATAAGCTCATGACATAAGGCAAACCGAGTACTATTGACTAGATCTTTTGCTGAATTCATAGTTCCCTCGTCCCATACTATACAGAATGTCTTAGTAACAAAGAATAATATGAAAAGAAGACCCGTTCCTAGATCCACTGCCAATATTTTGAGTTTCTCTAAAAGAGCATGTTCAATGTCCATTTGGTCAAAAAGTTATTTCACATTATCCGTGTTGCTGAGATTTGAGGTCGGATGAGAGTTAGTATGCTTTGACACTTAAACAGAAGGAATACACAGTAACGAGCATATATGACGTGCTAATTCTTAGGCTCTTAGCACAGTAGCAGATACTAACAAAGGACCTAACTCACAGTGAGATACAATAAGTAGTAACCAGCTCGAATTGCAATAAGACATAAGGATGGACTAGCGCCGGAGCGCCTGAACGTCTGGAGCGAGAGAAAAAAAACGAAATCGGACGTCTCAGACCACCGTCCGATCTCACTCAAGCGGAGAGGAGATGGACCACCGGCGGAATTTCGAAAGGGGCCATGATCACGTGGAATAGGACTCATATATATATAGAGAGAGAAGGGGGGGGGGGGGTATAGAGAGAGAGCTGGGATGGCCCATGGTGGGGAAAGTGAAAAGGCTGATGGATAAGGGAGAGCACGGGAGAGAGTAGAGAGCACTGGACAGGCGTATAGTAATTCCCCAAGACGTAACCTGTAGGGGTTTTTCTTATGGTATCAAGTTGATTACTGATTAGAATTGATTTGTGCATTGTTACAGTTTTTTTTTTTTGACAGGATGCGTTGTTACAATTATTTCCTGATTTTGCAGGACTGCAGAAACCAAGGAAAAGGGCAATCACAATAGGTAAATAAATATATGAAACCTCTGCCTCCTTTACCTGTTTTTATTGAAATCTGTAATGGATCTGAACGGTAAAATTTTCACTGTTTTATCGCTAACTGTCGGACCCGAATTTCGTAATCCAGAATCCTCTGTGAAAATACTGCGTTATTCCCTGAATCAGTAGATAGCGCTTACATGATACATTGCTGAATTATTTCATACATCGCGTGGACCAAACCATTCATTAATACAAGCAAAAGAGTTCAAATAGACCACGTCGGGTCGAGTTTACAATAGGGCCGACCAGGCCAAATGAGTTCATTACAAAACATCGAGTACGATAGCGGAAGCAAAAGGGTAGGGCAAGTCTCTCCACAAGCAAGTGACTGGGGTACCATGTGTACAACTGATATTAGCCAATGGCTTGGATAATATAGGATGTACACCAGTACCGACGGAGCCAACTAAACTAAAGTGAGACCCAGACTAAAGAACTATACTACTCTTCTTCATTTCCTTACTCCTCGACGTCCAGATCCTCGTAGTAAGCGTAATCTCCATGATCCACGGGTTCTGAGGGATGGGGGAAAGAGCGAGGATGAACACAACTTCCGTGCTCGCGAGCCAACACACAGTATGCAATAATATACATGCAAGACTTAACAAGAATGGCTCGTGTTCTTTTATTTGCAATATTAGAAAGGCATGTCACTTAGCATTTTAACCAAATTGTATTTTTATTAAAGAGAATAGTTGTGCAATATTTATAACAGTAGATGTTACCTCCACCTCATGCTTATTTTTATAGTGGTTACATCCACCTATTAACCACACTGGGTACGACTACCCAGGAAAAACCGAATCCATGGTCATAACGACCCATCACATTTTATCCCATCCACAAAGGTTTTACAAATAGAATTGACTCATGTAAGTTCCCATGTCCGCCTTTGACCGTGGGCACGGCTATTCGAACAGTTTATTACACTCTGCAGAGGTTGTACACTTTACCCCACAAGAGACAATCATCTTGACATGAACACATGTTTCCGTAGACATGTGAGTCAAGGGGAGATCGTCACAAGACCTTTACAATGCATCCCCCAGTATTTGTTACACCCACTAAGGTTTCACCTGAGAAGGGTTACGCTCACATAGACTCGTCAACCCTTTCCCAGACCCCCTCTTGCGCCACACGGCTTACGCTCACATAAACCCGTAAGTCGTACACCCAACCTATAGCCACAAAGGCTTATGGCGTAGCGGGTCATCTGCCTGGTGCAACTCATACTAACGGATACAAATTATTTAGTCAGATCGACACCATTATAGACATATGGTTGTACTGTTTTACATTGGGAGGTTATCACATGATTAAATCCTTAGGGCCATCTGGACGATTCATACCACATACCATCCACAAACCAACATTTCTTGGGTTGCATTAGAACCCACCATCTATTATACCATCTGCCCAGATGTAATAAGCAATTTTTAGGGTTTTTGAGAGGTAGAAAAATACATCAACACATCCATCTCAGTCATTTACATCATTTACATCCAATGACTGCCCAAAAACCATATTTATTTTTAAAAGATGATGAATGGGGTAGATAATACTCCGATAATTAAGCAAAGCTAGCATGACACTTAAGTGTAGCCTAAAACTAGAATAGTTACTATATAATTACTAGGATGACAATGGCTTAAGTTAATTCAATTATCAAAAGATGGTGTATTAATAATTAAACATCAAATTGACATTTATGGTTTTTAACATATATTTGCATAAAGAAATTAAAGTATGCAATTTGATATTTTAAAAAAGCATAATTTGCATAAAATATAAGTTCAATATGATCAAAGTGTTGACTCGTCTGGGTCTAAGGCTAGGTGATCTTGATGCTCTTAAGCTTGATCGAAGTGGGGGTTTTCGGCTTCTTCGAACTCTACGCGAACGATCGTACCGGAAAAAGAATAAACGAGCAAATAAAATAAATAAGTATACAACAAATATCAAAAGAACTCCAAACTGAGAAAAACCAGCACCAACAGGAAGAATTTGATTTTAGAAATTTTTAGAAATAAATTTTAAAATTTTTGAAGTTAAAATGAGCGGGAAATGAATAATTGAAGTTTAGCAGAATGGAGAGAGAAGGATGCAGACTGGCCGGGGCCGCACTTCAGGGGCACACGCGTATGAACACACGCGGCAGCCGTGTGAAATCAATGCCACGGCTCATTGTCAGCCTCTTACCGAAACCGAAAATTAGACATGGCTCAATGGAGTTAAGTGGCAGTTAAGGCGGCTAATTAATCCAGCACTAAATAATCACTGCCCAGAATCTCGACCAAAATTTGGTCGGCTTAAACACGCACGGGGCTGGTCCGGACTTCTGACAAAACAGAGGATGCGGAGCTTGGCTCGTCGCCGGCGCAGGTGACCTCAGCTGTGGCAGCCAAGCACAAAAATGGATTGGCCTCGCCGAGACGGAGCTGGTGATGGTGGAGGCTTGGCCGAAGAGTCACCGGAGCGGCGGCGCGGCAAGAGGAAGCGGTGGCGGCGCGGCTGGCTCAGTGCCAAACAGAAAACCGACGCCTTGCAACGGAAGATGGTGGGAGCACACTCAAGAGGAGGTCGTAGGGAACTCACCAAGCTGAGGATGGCGCGCGGGAGCTAGGGTTCCCCAGCTCCCGAGTTCGTAGCGCGCGCCTGTTCGTGGCGGCGGCGGCGCAGTGTGGTTGAGGGGGCGTGCTACGAGGTCCGAGGCGCGGCGGGTCCCGCGGCGCGTGGTACATACGGGGCGCGGCACAGCACGGCGCGATGCGCCCATGTAGGCGAGCCAAGACGGGCAAGGCCCAAGCGCAGCAATGTGCACGCTGGCGGAGCGGGTTGGCGGCCATGCGGGCGGCCGCATGTGATGCTCCGGCGGCGCAGCGCGGCCCAGCGGCGCTTGCGCGGCGGCTCGAGCGGCGCTCAAGCGACGCCATCATGCGGAGGCGGCCGTGTTGGGTGGCGGACTCCGGCGGCTTCAAGCGGGCGGGAAGGCGGCGCCGGCCATGGCATGGCGGCGGAGGTGGACGCCGTGCGGACAGCGGCGTGTAAGCGGGCGGCGCCGGCGGGCGCTGGGAGGCGGCCGCAGCAACAGACCGCAGCCGGTGGCGCGGGGCCAGAGATGGACGGGGTGAGGAGAACGACGGCGGCGAGGTGGTCGGCCGGAGGTAAAGGAGGAGGTGAAATTCGCTTGCTCCTGTGGACCAATCACAAAATCAAATTAGGGGAAACGCTCACGGGGAGCTAAGGCACAAGGTGACGCGAAGAGTTGAGGAAGGGCTTCACTGGAGTGGACAAACGACGACGGGGCTGCGCGACCAAGAACTTGGAGCTTCAGCTCTCTTCGGTGGTTCTTGGTGACAGATGGGAATGGGGAGGACACAGGCTAAGAGGAGAGGCAAGAGCAAGGATGGGAAGCTTTATAGCCGAAGGGGGAGGAAGATGGCCGTTGGCGCTTGGTGGCGGCGGGAGTGCCGAGGGCGGCTCAGTGCAGCAGAAAAGAGGAGAGAGGACAGGGAAGAGGGCACGGTCGCCGAGGCAAGCGTTGACGCGGGAAACGCGGCAGCGGCAGACGAGGGCGGAGCGCTGGGATGGGACGTGACGCTGACGGGCAGCAGGCGGGCGCAGGGCCGGAAAAGCCGGGACGGGACGTGGCCTGGGCGCTCTAGGCGTCGGGCTCTGGTGCGGCTGGGAAAACAGAGAGGTGACGTGATGGTGAGGACTGCAGAGCGAGGGGAGCAGCGGGAATCCGGGTGAAGGGATGCGGCACTGATGACAAGCAGGCGCGCGCGGAGGAGCCAGGATGGGATGGGCGTTGACACGAGCGGTGTGCACAGAGCAGGCTCTGGTGCAGACGGTAGCAAGAGGAAGAAGAAAGGGAACAGGAAGGAGGCTGGTTGGGTCAGATAAAAGAAAGGGCCGGCCGGGAGACCAGCTGAGGAAAAAGAATTCCTTTCTGAGAGATTTTGAATTAGAGGTTTTGAAACTTTGGGAAAACTAGTTGAACTCTGCAACCAAACTAAAAACTGAAATCCTGAATTTACTATTCAAGATCTGAAAAACTGGCTGTTACACTAGCCTATACTGTTCTCCTACAACTTCAAGCATCAATTCACGTGTTATTTCCTGATCAATTGCAATAACTCTGCAAGAGATCGCATTATGCGTCTCTTTTTAGCATTCGCATGACTTCAGTTGCATATCTGTATATGTTGATTCTTTTCAAGTTGCAGTATTCCTTAGTTGTTGTTAGAAATCTACACATTACAAATAGAAAAACATCCTTAGGGCATTTCTACTCTTAAAAATGTTATTGCATTGCAGGTATCGTATCAGCTTTTTTAGGTGCAATTTTTCTGTCTCTGCTTCTTATGTGTGGCCTGCTTCTTATGTGTGGCCTTTGTCGTAAGAAATTTCACTGTGTATTGTCCTGGAAACGGGGATCAAAACGCACTCCAAGCATTGAATCCTTCTTGCAAAAGCATGAAGCTCAGCATCCAAAGAGATATACTTATTCAGAAGTGAAAAGAATGACCAGATCCTTCACCCACAAGCTAGGCCAAGGCGGCTTTGGTACTGTTTACAAGGGCAACCTGACAAATGGCCGGCAGATAGCAGTGAAGCTTCTCAAGTCCTGCAAGGATGATGGGCAGGAATTTATGAACGAGGTAGCAAGCATTAGCAAGACTTCTCATGTTAATGTTGTGACTTTGTTGGGATATTGTCTGCAAGGATCAAAAAGAGCTCTTATATATGAGTACATGCCCAATGGTTCACTTGAAAGATTTGCTTTCGGGCGTAACTCTGAAGGGGAAAATTCACTAAGTTGGGAGAAATTGTTTGATATTGCAGTTGGCGCTGCTCGGGGACTTGAATATCTCCATCGAGGGTGCAATACTCGTATTGTGCATTTTGATATTAAACCCCACAATGTCCTACTAGACCAAGATTTTGTTCCTAAGATCTCTGATTTTGGATTGGCAAAATTGTGCATGCAAAAAGAGAGTATTATTTCTATTGATGGTGCAAGAGGAACAATTGGCTACATTGCCCCAGAGGTATTTTCAAAGCAATTTGGAGCGGCAAGCAGCAAGTCTGATGTCTATAGTTACGGGATGATGATCCTTGAGATGGTTGGAGCAAGGAAGAATGTCAACGTGAGTGCAGATGTCAGCAGCAAATATTTTCCTCAATGGATTTATGAACATTTGGAGGAATACTGTGTCAATGCTTGTAACGTCAGTGTTGATACTGGTGAGCTTGTAAGGAAGATGATAATAGTCGGTCTATGGTGTATACAATTACTACCTAACAATCGGCCTTCAATGACAAGAGTGGTTGAAATGTTAGAAAGCTATTCAGATGATCTGCAAATTCCACCACAAAGTCTCTTGTGTTAAAAGCTTCAATTTCAATTTGTCAACAGTTCTGTATTGTGTAACTCCATGATCTTGTATGACAAACTGCAAGTGAGCATTTGAGCTTTGTGCATTAAAACCTGATTGAACTCAATACTATCTTATGCACATTTGCTTTTGAGCTATAGCGGTGAACAATTAGTATAATTCAGACTCAAAGTGGCCTCACATTTATTCATGTAACATTTACTTCCATACATACTTGAGTACATGGCACATCGTCTAGATAGAACACACTTTTAGTACTAGTACCAAGTGAAAAATTGATTCATTGCATTGCTTCACAATATATAGTTATATGTACAGAGAGTCCATGACATGTACAACACACAGATGAATCGAACTGTCATCTGATACAAATAGAAAGCAATCTATCTATATGCGATTCTGTCCATGGAGGACATGGAGTGTAGCTAGTCCGGGACAAAGGAAATGTTGCCGGGCAGTCGGGCACGACACAGCTGCCGTATGAGCTTTTTAAGGTACACTCAATTCGATATGAACCGTTTATTTCTTTTGATCCAATGATTCAAATTAGTTATGATTTAGTTATACTGCACTTGACAATATAAATAGTAAAATCGAGATAAGAGTAAAATTGTAAAGGGAATACATGTCACAAAAGTAATTTCGGCGGCGATGGTGTGAGAGATTAGGTTTAGGAAAAAAAATCGTTAATACCCTAAGAGAAAAAAAAATAGATATACAACAAAAAGTCTAAAATACCCTAAAAAAAAATCAATGATCAAATCTGATTTCTGCAATCACCTCATGCTCTCTCACCGTACATGCAGCAGCGGTGGACACGGACACGGAGTCAACCTGAACCTGCCACGCTGAGAGTCGCTCTCTAACACCAAGTATTACCTCTCAATATTTATTTATAACCGTAGATAGAACACTCTTTTATTACTAGTACCTCATACAGTCATACGACACAAAACAGGTAGTAGCTAGTAAGCCATGTCATTCATATAGCTAGTAAGCCATGTCATTCATATACGTGTGCGCGTTCCCGCGCGTGCAAGAGCTCACTCACTCACTCAGCACCTGGGCAGGGTCACATTGCAGGCGGTGAAGAGTGAAGACCTTGCCGTTGGGGGAGTTGACGTAGCGCTGAAGGGGTTGGGATCCTTCTTGTACCGGTAGAAGCAGCTCGCCGGGTATGCCTTAAGCCTCCGGCAGCACGCCGCTGTCGGCGCGACGCTCCCGCTGATAGCCACAAGGGGTCAGCTGCGTCGGGTTGCACCGTCGTCGCCACAGCAGCTTATTTTGGTGAGTCCAAATTATAGTGCATATTAATCAGATATATATTATAACTATTATAATTGTACAAGAAATACGACAATATTTTTAACAAATACAAGTTTGCTTTCAAATAAAAGTATATGTATTGTAGTAGTTGTCTGCGCGAGAAATTCAGCTAGTTCCTTATTTACTTGAACAAACAACATCACATCCTTATGGCGTTTCTACTTTCTAAAATGTCATTGCAGATATCGTATCAGCCCATTTAGGAACATTACTATCTTTGCTTGTTTTTGTGCGCGCCCTGTACCGTAAGAAGTTTCATGGTGTATTCGTAATACCTCGGTCTGTTCGTAGTGCGGCTCATACGGTTTACGTGGAGTTGTGATGATGAGATTAGTCTCACATTGCTTATCTAAAGTGAGTTGTAGTGACATATAATGTCTATTGAGTCCAAATATAGCACATCCGGGTTAACCCTTTTACACGAAACGATGATGAAAGTGTAATTATGGTGCTATATTTATGGGTCCGCCCATGGATGCGCTTGGCATTGAGAGGATTTTGGATCAGAGTGTTACTAATGGTATAAAAAAACCTCGCTGCACAGGTAGTGTGAGTGTGGGCCCAATAGCGGGTACCCACGGCGCGGAGGTTGCACCGAGGGGTGGTTTTGTGAATTTGTCGTGTCTATGGTTTGCTGTCAAGGGTGTCAACCCTTAAGAGGGGTGGGGGTGAGTGTAATATCCTGGTCTGTTCGTAGTGCGACCCATGTGGAGTTGTGAAGATGAGATTAGTCCCACGTTGCTTATCTAAAGTGAGTTGTAGTAGCATATAATATTTGTTGGGTCCAAATATATAGCACCTCCGGATTAACCCTTTTACATGAAGTGACGACGAAAGTGTAAGTAAGGTACTATGTGTGCGCGGGTCCGCTCCACTGTGGGCTGAACATTAAGCGAATTTTGGACCAAGGTGTTACAATATTGTACTTGAAAAGGGGATCAAAATGCAAACCGAACATTGAATCCTTCTCGCAAAAGCATGAAGCTAAGCATCCAAAGAGATATACGCAGTGGTGGAGCCAAGAATGAGATAAAATGGGACCAAATAAGTCACACAATACAAACAAAGGGGATTGGCATATTTGCTACACCACTTTTTGCCCAATTGCTAAAATACCACATGATGTCTCACTGACATGTGGCCCCGGGACCCACATGTCAGTGAGACATCATGTGATATTTTGGCAATTGCACATGAACTTAATGGCAAATCTTCAATAATAAAAGAATATTTGATGTGGGTAGTAATTTTGTTGAAATTTGAAGAGCCAAAATGTAAACTTTAGATCATGATGGGGACCATGGTCCCCACTAGCACCCCTTCCTCTGCCTCTAGGTATACTATTCAGCAATGATAAGAATAACAAAATCATTCACCCACAAGCTACGCCAAGGTGGTTTCGGTACTGTTTATAAGGGCAACTCGACAGATAGTAGTGAAGCTCATGAAGTATTGCGAGGATGATGGCCAGGACAAAGGAAAACATTATCGGTAAGAAATTTTTATTGGAGGGTAACGATAACATTGGTTTTCGTAAATTATCGGAAATTTCGGCAAAATTTTGGATGAAAATTTTGAATTGAAATTTGATTTTTTTTAGATGTAAAGACAAAATTTATCTAAATTTTGAATTTGGATGAAAATTAAAGAAATCCGATTTTTTTTTGCCCGGTATAAAAATTTATCGGCCCTCACCGATAACACCAGTAACCGGCGGTTACTGGCAAAATTTTGGCGATAGAATTTTCATTGGTAGCAACTAGCACTATGATCGATGTTGGTGCTGCTGCTGCAAGATCGGAGGAATAGGAAGGTCAAAGCGTGCAGCAGTGGATGCCGAGCTATAGTGAATGCCGAAGAGCCGTGTTGTGGAGAGAGGGTGTGGAATAAAGATGGTGGGTGGAAGATGGGTGTGTTCCGAGTTGATACGAGAGTAGATATAGAGATCCGAGCAGCTAGTTGCAGTGTATTAATCAGTAATTAGCCATATAGATCCATGGGCATGGCACCTACAGCCATATTTCTTCTTCCGTTTCATGACCACTAAACAAGAGCCAAGCAGAATGCTAGTCTTCATGAGTAAATGCTCCCATCAATGCAGTTCCACATATATACTCGGGTTAATTTGTTCACCCTGGATCAAAATATGTGTTTTCCAATCTACAATATCTGAGTACAATCAATGAGCACAACATTATAAACTAGTAATCAATGCACATGTGTATTACCCCAAAGAAAATCAAAGACCACCCAGCAATTACCCAAATATACATGCTTGATCCGCATAGAATTTAGTTGGGGCACATAAAAGGGAATGGATATTTTTCTGCAAAAAAGGTATAAAATCTTTAGCAATTACTTAATACATGTAACTTTTGCCAGTGTGTCTATTCCATAAATTCATCATGTTCATTTAGGCCAAGATTGATGCACCTAAGCATAAAATTAATACATGCCAAGTTGCTACCATTCTTTATTTATTTTGCACATTCTTCACCCAGAGAAAGAATTAATGTAGTGACAAATGACAAGAAGCATTGCGTACAATTTGCAATAGCTACCTGCCAATTTGCAACAAAGGAGTAAAATCAATGAGTAGAACAGTAGAAAAAATGCATAGTAACACTAATTGGGTGCATGGAAAGCTCCAAGGCTGCACAATCACTTCAATTGTTGCTACAGTCATGGCTGACGTATGCATCCTACGTAGAGTGCTCCAGGTCGAAGGGACTGTGTGCAACGAGGAGTACAACGTAGGGAGCATCTCCACGTATGGATCATATACCTCACAATTGGAAGGTAAAAGAGCAAAGGGGATATATATGTACAATTCTAAGATCACGCTAGAATTGTTCCCTTTGTGAAAAAAAAACCACGACCCTTATTTAATGCAACTTTAGTAGAGAAGCCATGCATGCACCTTTGGTTGTGCTACCACATGGCGGTTGAGTGAGTGTACACAGCTCATTTCAGTGAAAGATCATAAATTAAGGGATTTAATGAGCGAATAACGTCTTTCCTTACATGAGGTTGTAACTATTTTTAGAGATGGGTATTTATGGGATACAACTAGCTTATAAAACTGCGTTAATGGGAAGAGAGGTCCACTGTTCAATACTGTGGGCATGTTAGGTTTTTTTATTTTCTCTTTTCACCCATCACTTCAAAATCACAAGCCATTTGAATCCGTTTTGCTTGTACGATCTTACACACTCCCCACCACCATGTTTCCATCGGGCGACAGCTCCTCCTCTATTCCAAGCAACAAGGTTTGTCAACAAATAGTTTGAATCAAGAAAATCAAGGAAGATCATTAATTTCAAACTGAAATCTTCATTATTTTGTTTCTCCATATATGGTTGTTCTTTCAATTCTGCTTGTTGTAAGGAATGTCTTCAATATTTTTTATTTCAAGAAGTCCGGATTATGTAGGCAACAAATGAAACCACATCTGTTTTTAACATCATTTCACTACCAATTTAGCCCATTAGTTTATTCCAATTTTTGACCTATTCTTACGGATTTGTGGTTTTCTAGTTAAATTTTGGGAACCAGCATGTTCCTAGCTAGTTTCCAACAAATCGACAGGGGCTGGGAACCAACCTAGATCTGATTATAAAACTTTGTGTCCATCATGCAAATTTGAAAATCTTCATGAAGCACTTGTAAATTAATGCAATCACACTTATGAGTAATCTTCTTTTGAAATTTAGCTATATCTCTTTTAGGTATTTTACAAATTGCCCAACAAGCAATGCAAAAAGGACAATCGAAGAACAAATGCACTACTATTGTCCCTACAACAATTTGTCCACAAATGACACATAGTAATCCTCTAATGATATTTTTTTCAGAAATACTTAACCAATCGTTTAGTAAGTCCTGCAAAAATACTTCATGTTCTTTAATACAAGCAAAAGCCCAACACCGATTGAATGTCCAATGAGTAAACAAATTACCAAACATCAATTTGATTCTAAACCTTTTTAATAAGAAAACATATCCGTATTAATGTTAAGGCCTATTATATTCAAGAAAGTTGGAATTTTTAAACTGAGCACAAACACAAAGAAGTAACTGAAAAACAGCAAAAGCCTCAGGAGACAAAGGAAGATGAAATTAAAGGGGGTTAATTTGTGATCTAGTTGACAAATAAGACTCAAATAAGCTGAGGCACTTTTTAAGAAGGGAAACAATCCAGGATGAAGGAGTTTAAGAGGTTAACAAAACTAGGTATAATGCCACAAAATAACAGTAACAACATCTTTAGGAGACTAGTGGTGAACACATTTATAAATATCCAAAACTTTACAATGACCATTCCACCAAAAGGATCCTTTCTTGTCATGGGCAAACGGTAGTTCGTCCACATAACACATGCTCCAAAGCAAATTTACCCATAGAGTATCAAACCTATGGAAAAACTTGTGAGAAAAACATAAGAATAAGAGATAAATTTTGCACACAAAGATTAGACTTACAAAATTCTCAAGCTACTAAGTGTGCTCCAGAGGCATCATCAACATAATTTTTTCACTGTAAATTACATCGAGCCTTATCAATTTTGCTCAATAACACAAACTGTGAACATATGCATGCCTCTTGAATCATTGTCTTATGAATGAAAAGATGCAATCTTAAGTGAATGAAGGGAAACAGGAAGACCATGGCTTATGAAGGTCTCCAATTTTTTCTGTTAAATTAACAACATGATATTTTAATTTCCTGTATGTAGCTCAACAAGAAATTATTGTTTCTTATTTTCGTCCTTTACATTTGTTATGATTTTATGAGACATTTATCTATCCCAATAATTCTTCAAAGACTTGACTCCTTGGTCCCTGAAGCCACCTGTTAATGCAAAAATTAACCGCAAGCCTAAGTGACTAGTCTATCATATCCATTGGAGGCGTGCGGCCATAACAAAGAGTCCATTGAATTCTTGTGACTTGTGGTCAATTTTGCCTTGATACACATCTACTTAATTGCTACCTTTCATTTTATCTCTACTTTTGCAATAGAATTGCACTTTCTTTAGTTCTTTCTTGATCCTACTATAATATATTTCAACTAACATGGAATCAATAATTCATTCATATGCATCTTTTTGCTGGGGTAACTCATTCAAGGGAAAGGAGATCATGGTGGAGGAACCAGACAGCAGTAGAACGACAGACAAGAATGAAGAGGGCAACATTTCACCGTTGTTGCTATTGTCACGTGCTGCACCAACACCAACAGAGCACCAGGAGGAAATGCCTCAGTGGCTGCACGAGCTGCTTAGGACCAAATTTTGGAGAAAGTGCGAGGTGCATGATAATGATGATAATCGGTATAGGGCCGATGAAAGCATCTTCTGCATCCAATGCTTCAGGATGATCTGCCCATACTGTAGGCATGATGAGCCTAGCCATCGTCTCCTCAAGATCCGCCGCTACATGTTCCGTAGTGTCGTCCGTGTCAAGGACATGCAAAAGCTCGGGATTGATGTGTCCCAGATACAGGTACTCAGATACTCGACCCTATTTAAATCAACTTGCAGAAGGTCAGTTTAATTTCCCTTGCTCTGATTGCAAATTTCTCTTCCCATTTATTTTTTTAGTGTTTGATGCGATTAAGATTATTGTCTATATATGATTTATGTATAAATATTTTCTTTAATCTTTGAAGTTTCACACCACGTTATTTATTGTTGGTATATGCAGCAGGTAAGTCACTACATATACTTCTTTTGTATTTATCTATAATTTAATTTGCTTCAATTCCTTTTGACATTTCTTTTATCTTGGCACTCTTATATCAATTACAATTGATGTGAACTAGATTTGAGGACAAATATTCTGCTCCAATCAGAGATTCAGAGGCTTGCTCCGACCCACCACGGGACATCACACATGTCACTCATCTAGAGCCCACAGACCAAACCCAATCAATCACATCCCAGTTGAAACCTAACTTTCAGTTTTGTGATGACATGCATTAATTTGTTAACTGGATAGCTATCCTTACTACTGCTATAATGTGTCAGAATATGTGAGCTTCATTCTTTTGCACTCAGCTTTACGCAAGAGATAAAAGATTTGTAGTTGCTCAAGCCTCGGTTGATTTAACAACTGCTTTAAGAGATAAAATCTTGCCCTAGCCTGGTCATTTTAATAAGAAATAGGTGGGAACTGAACAGTTCCTAATGGTACCAATTGCATATTTTTTGCATTAAAAGTCAGGTGACAGCAGTCACCACGCCTTGTGATATGCACAACAACATGAAATCACTGCACCTCTAAAGTTTAAAAAATGTTATATGCTGCAAAACTGCAAACTTTTTCAAATACAATACTTATAAAGTAATAGCATACACATTTCTACTGCAAACCTAATTAGCATCGAACCAATGGCAATTATTACCCTACCTAATATATTATTAGTAGTTATTCTAATGTACCTCCACAAATAAGTTCCAAACTTACTGACCGCCTGATCATCACATGCTCCTCTAGGGATTAGATATACCATCTTTGAATTTTCCTTTATAGTAAGTATTAATATGTTAGGTTCCTTCTTTCATTGTGAGATTAGTTGATCACACCGCATTAAAACAATTCAAGTCAATTTATCTATAATTGCCACTAAGAATCTCATGCTTTCAAATTTTGTATGCTTACTTCTACAATCTCCTATGTTGAGAATAGTATGGCATCCTATGTGGTTAGATTCAAAAATAAATTTTCCAGGTATATATCTACAATAAAACTGTAGAAAATCATTTCTACACTACAAGGCAATGCCTTGCTATAGTGGTTTGCATATTGTGATGGAATTTTGTTGTACCCCTTCCCTTTACATAAGCAAGCACGGGGACATGAATTGCCTTTGTAGATTCTAATATATAATTGATCGGTTGATGTATTCATTCATCATTTGAGACTTTGCTATTTAAGAAGGGAATTGTGTCAAGGTTTGGTAGACTGTCTTTCAATTGTGCATCAGAGATACGTCCAAATGGACAAGGAACCTCTTCTCTTTTTTTTTTTGCCTTCACTTAGTTATTTAAAACATGGGCATTAACATTACACTAACCAATGCCAATAATGTTGAGATAGTGGATTTGATCATAAAATTTGATGTGTTGAGTTACTGGGCTATGTCAGGTGTCGATCTTATTTATTATGATGACAACCTTACTGGATCAAACCACCTTTTAGATTCTGAATGAAACACGAATGGTATTGGACCTATTGGTACTCATATTAGATGTTGTTTGGTGGTTAACTATTGCATAGAGAAGCATTGTATAGATATCGATACAAGTTTAATATTCAACGTGGACTTACTTATGGTCTTCATTATATTTTGGTAGCTTCACAAAAATGTCTGATAAACTTTCTGATATTCAACATTGACTTGCTTAGTTACTTTATATTATTCATTTGTTAAATGCTACTCCATTTCATCTGTGATAAATTTACATTCAATTTGCAGACATTCAAATGCAATAAAGACAAGGTAGTGCATATAAGACCCATGAAGAGGTCCCACTACGGACCCCAGCGAGGACACCTCATTGCTTGACTTGCCTTCTTGGCTCCACGGTCGCCCACCTCTTATGTTCCCTTACCTGCAAGGTTTACTTGATCTCTCAATTACTATTCTCTATATCATTATATAGACTGAATTATGTTTGACTAATTTCCAAGCTCTAGATTAATAACATATACAATTTGCCATTCTGCTCAAATTTAACAAGCTTCGCATTATTCACATGCCTGCCACACTATCATTCACAGTAACAAGAGTACAAGGTTATGTTTTGAATTTTCTTTCCTTGTAACAGAGGAGGGAAGATATATCACCAGATGACTTCTCAGGACCTGAGGCATCGGTTAGAATTGGACATTCAAAGACTCAAGCAGATGCATCACTGGTGGAAGATCAGAACTATTTGGCCAACAGAATGCTGCGTAGGCGGGCTCGCAAGCAGGCAAAACCCCAAAGGGCCCCATTTTTTTAATGTGTGCCCCAAAGGGCAGAAATTTAGCTATAATGGCTATGTATGAACTATTTATCTATGCTTGTGTTGTAGTGCACAACATGTCTGTTCTGTTCAGGTTGAGCACACCTGTTGCTACCCATTGCAGGTGGGTTTTTTAATTTGTGCTGGTTTAGCAATGTTCTACTGTAACATTTTTAAATGCTATGCTTAATTCAATAGTGTTAACTCAATAAAAACCGTGACATATGAGATTTGTGGTATTCTCTTGTCTTTTCATTTAAATGTGTTTTTAAGTGTGGTAGGTGGCACTACTAGGATCCATATTTTCCTTGACGGTCAAACAATATTCCTGACGGGCCTACCTCTACTGTCAAGGAAAAAATAGCCCTAATTGTTATGACTTAACTGTCATAATTACGTATCCTTGAAGGTTATTCTACCACCCGTTAGGATAGCATTTTCCCTAATGTGCACTGTTAGGAAAAAGAGCTCTTGGTGTGGTAGCAGTGCATGAAAAAATTGGCTTGGTGCGACGGAATAAAAGGAAAATTTGATCAGCACCCTCCAATCCCGCCATCCGTCCCTACTCTTTTGTCCTTGGCAAAGAAAGGATAGAGAGAGAGAGAAGAGAGGGAGAGAGAGAGAGAAGTAACTCAATTATTGAAGGACTCAACCCTCAGATCTGAAACTCATCCCCATCTTGCTCCCTCCTCCCCTAATTGTCCTCCCACCTCCATCGTCCCCAACTCAACCTCCTCCATCCCCATCGGCCAGGTCCTCCTCCACCCCTACCACCCGCTCCTCCTTCCACCTCACCACCTTCTACTGCCAAGGTCAATGTCAACCACACACCATGACGGTTATTCCTGAGAGCCACTGTCAACTAAGAGGCATTTGCACAAGTTTAGTAGAATGATTATCCTTAATCCTTAAGTTGAGAAGATGCACAAGTTTTGAAAAGTTGTGCAGTAGATCCTCCACATTATATGACGCTCCAGACAGAAAAATAACACGAAAGGCTTTTGCTTCCCTAAACAAATCACCAAAATTCTTACCATAGCTTCCATGGTATTCTCCAAATAACATCGAAGTATGCAGATTTTCAGCTTTCAATCTTTTTCTAGTGTACTCTAGTCCCTATTAAAATTTTCGTAGGTCATTCTTTCCTTGACATCTGTGTTATCTACAGTGATAGGCAAGTGACGTACAGATACAGGAATTTGTATAGACCTCACATTAGAACTGTGTATACTACGACTTTCATATGATGAAACATTTACCGCCAACTCATGTAGTAGGTCATGGATAACATAACAAGGATGGCCATCCTCCTTTACATCTTTATAAAAAGAAATCCATGATTAACCAAGTCATCTAAATAGCTCTTCCCTATATCTTAAAAAAATTGTGTTGTTCACTAGTTCTTAGTAACCCTAGTCCTATCCACAGGTGAATTGGTTCTTCATTTTTAACTTCATAATCTTCAAGAAACAAAGCACAGTAGGAAACCCATTGTTGTAGATCAAAATAAAGATAATTATAGCTTAACTTTAATGTCGGCATAATGTCATCATCGCTGGTCTGAAGTTCCCATTCTTTCCTTTCCAATACTCTTGTCCAATGGTCCAAATTAAGTTGATCTCTTAGTAATCTACCTGCAGTTTTTTACTACAAGAGGGGAGGAACCCTTCAATCTCTTCACTATTTTTCTCCCAACTTCATGTAAACCAGGATGATCTTCCCATAATTTTTCATCACCAAGCACACATGCTTTGAAATAATGCATCCAATCTTTATCGTCTAAACATTCTAATTTTATTGAACAATCCATTGTCATAACCATTTTTGCTACCGTTGGAATTCGAGTTGTGACTATAACATATTACCTTTTGTTCCTTCTTCTATAAATGGAGCTAGTAATTTCTTCCACTCATCCTCACGGTATGTCCACAAATCATCCAAGACAAGCAAGAACTGGCTAGACTGTAATGTTTTTTGAATTAGCTCTTCGTCACTAGCATTTTCCTTTTCATCGCTACCTTAGGGATCTGTTTTACAATCTCTCGTGCCAAACTATTTGCATTGAAATTGTGAGAGACACATACCCAAACTGAGACTTGGAAGTGACACTTCACTTGTTGATTTATGTGATGTGTGGAAGTTGTCTTCCCAATACCCCAGACCAACTACTGAAAGCACAGTAAGGTTGTTGACACAATATTTACGAGTAATGTCATCTACGACATTCTTTTTCTGCTTTTCCCTTCGTATAACTTGTGGCCTAGTTTTGGGTAGATATGATGCAATTGTTTGTATTATGGTACGATTAGGAGCCTAATAGCTCTAGCTTAAGAATGGCAGAGCCCAACAATTGTTTGTCAAGAATGGTGGAGACCTTCCTTAGCACATATGGGCTTGAGCTGCTCTACGATGTCAGCCATCTCTCTAGACAGCAGGATGTCTGAGAGGGGGCCTAGCGTCCTGCCCACCACCCACCGTGTCACGCTGATGGTGACCTCCATCGCTCATCATGTTTCGCAGCAATGAGAGATGTCGTCTTTGAGGACGCTAGCTGCGGTTCATTTGCAAATGATTCGGTTAGCCAGTAGCAGGACTTTACGAATGAGGCAGCAAGCATCAACATAACTTCTCATGTTAATGTTGTGATTTTGTTGGTATATTGTCTGCAAGGATAAAAATATCTCTTTTATATGAGTACATGCCTAATTGTTAACTTGAAAGATTTGCCTTTGGGCGTAACTCTCAAGTGGAAAATTCACTAAGTTGGGAGAAATTACTTGGTATTGCAATTGGTGTTGCTCGCGGACTTGAATATCTCCATCGAGGGTGCAATACTCGTATTGTGCATTTTGATATTAAATCCCACAATGTCCTAAACCAACATTTTTTGTCCTAAGATCTCTGATTTTGGATCGACAAAATTGTGCATGCAAAAAGAGAGTATATATTATATCTAGTGATGGTGCAAGAGCAACAATTGGCCACATATTTTCAAAGCAATTTGGAGCGGCTAGCAGCAAGTCCGATGTCTGTAGCTGCGAAATGATGATCCTTGATATGGTTGGTGCAAGGAAGCAGGGCGGAGCTTGAGAAAAAAATAAGAACATTTGGAGGAATACTGTGTCAATGCTTGTGACATTGGTGTTGATGCTGGTGGGCTAGCTTGTAAGGAAGATGATAATAGTCGGTCTGTGGTGTATACAGTTACTGCCTAACAATCGGCCTTCAATGCTAGCGTAACAGCCCTAACTTAGGGTTTGTATTTCAAATGTAAAATTTTGAGGAGAAATAAAAACTTTTGTTGTCTCATCAAATCATTTGGAAGTTTTCCAAATTTTCCCTAGCAATTTCCATTTTCTAGAATTGAATTCTTGTGAATGGAAATTGTTGTCAGCAAATTCTTAGATTTCAAACTTGTGATCATCCTCTGAAATTATTTTTCCTATCATCTTGATCATCCTATCTACCTCCCTGAATTATTTCACAATTTTTAGATTTTATTTGCTATTTCAAATGGCCAAGTCAACCCAGTTTGAAAATCTGGTCAAACCTCTGTACAGCAGCTTGTGAATTTTATTGGGAGAAATATAGTACATGAAAACTCTTGGAAAAATTACACAAGGTTGTCATCTTTTCCAGTTAGCTTCCATAAAAATTTCAGAATTTTTGGAGCTCTGGAACTACCTCTAAAAATTCCCAAAATCCTCTCTGTCTTTCTAATTCCAATCTGAAATCACTGTTCCTCGGGTTCAAACCCCACTTGGGCTCGAGTCCGACCGCACCTAATGGACTCGGTCGCACCGCCTAGCTGCACAGCCCGAGTCCGATCAATCGTGGCCGTCTGATACAGATCGCACGGCCGGCGTGCGCCAAGGCAACCGACCAGTCCGAATGCATACAGAGATCCCGACCGTCCATCTCAGATCCAACGGTCAGCACAATCTTGATCGAGTCGAGTCAGCTCATCGCACCGCACCAGACCCCGACTCGCGCCGCTTCACCACCGCCGCTGACGTGTGGGTCCCTCTTGTCAGGTTCTTCCTCGCCGACTCCGCTGCCTACCGGAGCTCGCTGGCGCTCGCGCATGCGTGCCACGCAGCTCGTCGGCCACCACGCCGGGCGCGTGTCGCCTCCGAGGATCGCCGAGTCCATCTACCTCCTCGGGTCATCCATTCTTCCTCGCGTTCATTCTCGTGTCTTCTCCGCCCACTTCGGTTCGGTAGGAGAAGAGGGAGAAAGCGGCGCCACCATCTCGTTGCGCTCGTGCTTCCGCAAACCCTCGCCATCTTCCTTGTTCCACGCCGCTTCCATTTTGCCCATCCCGGACCCTTGGATCGCCTGGAGCAACTTCGTCGTCTCCGCCTCCGGCAGCCTCGGCCTCGCGGTCGTTTCGGCGTTCTGGTGAGTCTCAAGCCTCAGCGTTTGGTTCCAGTTGATCGCAATGCTCCACTAATGCTCACGGTAGGGTTCATTTTCATTTTGGTGCATCGTGGAGGGTGTGCGGCCGGTTCTTCTCCGAGCACGGTGATTCGCCGGCGCGGCGATTCCAGCCGCCTCGGACCTTCTTCTTGGCGTTATCATGTGCTTATTGCTCTCGGGATCAAGGCGGGTGAGGCGCACCTTCCGGGTCTTCTCGGCTCGCGGCGTCTTTTCCGCGAGCACCGCACTTTCTTCTCCGCCTCCGGCCGTCGCGAGCTCATCTCCGTCGACCATCGGGCTCCGCATCACCGTCACCGGGTTCGTGAGATCTTTGCGAACCTTAAGGTACCACTCAGTCGCCTTGAAACCTACTGGTTCGCGAGATCCCGCTGCGGCGCGCCACCGTCCCCGTGGTCGCCGGTGAGCCGCGGTAGCAATAAGATTAGCGCTTATCTGTTTAGTTGTGTCGTCGACTTGTGGGCCTCTCTATTAATCGCGTTTAGGAAATCCTTTAATTCAACCGTTATGTTATTCTCTTAGTCAACGCCATGTGGGTCCATCTTGTCGATTGATGGTTGTGCGACTTTGATGCTACGTTTTCTCTGTTGGGAAACGTTTTCTGTGTAGTATATGTTAGAAGTACACTTTGGTAAGTCAAAGCGTATTCTTAGAATCGCCGACATCACTTTCGCAAGCGGTGTCTGGTCGTCACACTTTCGCGAGCCCGCCGATCGATGTCTCGGGGCTAGTTGGCGGTGGGTAGAAGAAGGAATAAATGCTTTAGTATTTCTGTAATGTGTTTTCTGTGCACTGTTAATTCATTTTAACTTAGAAAATTCATAACTAATTCAATTTATCTCCAATTCGCATGAAACCAGTGCTGATAATTTTCATTTTAAATGTATTATTTACTAAAATTAGTTTTAATCTTGTCTCTGTTAGCAAAAATCTGTTAAATGATTAAATGATGTATTATGCATTTTTCAAAGTTAGAAAATTCATATCTTTTCAATAATCGTCCAAATCCAGTAAATCCAATTGTAAATTTTCATTTTTAGTGCACTAATTATCAGGATAGATTTTAGATACTGTTTCTGTTATTAAAATTTTGCTAAGTATTTAACTAGTGCTTTAATGTGTTTGTTAGCTTAGGAAATTGCTAGAAAATTCATCACCACTTCAAATAATTATTTCCTCTCTCTAAAATATGTTAGAACCTGCTTAGGTTGCTGTGTGAGTTTTGGTATGTTTTGTTGTTGTTATATGTTTGAGTTTGGTCGGTGTTATTCGTTCTTATTATTTGTTTTGTTCAATCGTTAGGCTTCGATATTTGCGGTAACCACGAGAACGACCCTCGCAACAAATTGAGCAACAATGACCGAGCAAGCGGTTTGATCATTTTATCCCAGTATTTTAAAGTCTAATATTTTGTTTCAACTGTATGTATGCATCGCTTATTTTGTGTTAAATTGGTTAGTTAAACCTTTAGATGCATAATCTGTGAGGTAAATATTTGTCCTCTACTACCGAGCCTAGGTTATTTCTTTGTGATTAGAGTTATTGGATGAACTCGTCACTTAGTAGATTACGAGTTCGGTTGCTTAGCCATGCTTAGCTACCGGTAGTTTTGGCGATCATCGACTTAGTCGATGATCTTGATCACATAAAATTATTCTTGTTCTTATATTCCATTTCGTGCTATGTTAATTGCAAAACAAAACCGAAAACAAAAATGATTTAGACGCAGCACTGTGGTAAGATTGGTGTGATCATTGGGTGTATTGGAAAGGTGCCGGTCAATTAAGGACCGAACATCTTGTGAGTTCTGTTATCCGAGCATTTCGCGTGCTAACCACACTAGAGGTATGAGACCTCTCTTGACCTAGTACTTTGGCGTGTATTGGCTCGGGTCGCAGGAGGTCGCGGGAGGGATGGAGGTGGGAGCATGGTAGTTGTCCAAAAGCTTTATCTGAGTGGGTAGTTGTCTTTTCGGCTTTACCATGTAAGCGTATGGATTTCTATCCATACGAGCGGCTCGTAGTTAATACACAATATTGGAAAAAGTCTCGTAGGACTTAGTGTGAAGCATACCTTGGAAGTGTGCTTTGGCTTAAAGCGATGCGAAGTGTGGAGTGCGATGGTACACCACTGCAGGTTAAAAACTATTCGAATAGCCTCGCCCTAGGTGATGGACACGCTTGGGTAAGCTTATCAAGAGTTAGACTACAACATTTAAAATTAAAACTTGATGGGTGGTGCGAATG
The DNA here is from genome assembly GCA_036346255.1 of Ampelocalamus luodianensis. Classification (NCBI taxonomy): domain Eukaryota; kingdom Viridiplantae; phylum Streptophyta; class Magnoliopsida; order Poales; family Poaceae; genus Ampelocalamus; species Ampelocalamus luodianensis. The sequence continues at coordinate 3,606,317 of CM070626.1, forward strand.
CGGGATTCGTGCTATTGTTGGAGTGACTATTGGGATAGTCACTTCTAGGTTGTTTATCTTCCTCTTTTGTTATTATTATCTTTCTTTGTTATTTCAACATTAAAAACAATTGCAAACTTGCCTTCAAAGCTGTATCATATTATTGCAAATGAAAATTGGCTTTATGCAAATGAAACATATGGCCTCCACCAAACAAGCCTGCATGTAGCATATGAACAGGTCTACTAGTTCACACGTCAGTCTTGCGGGTACAAAGACAATCTTTGCACTCGGTGCTTTGCTTAATGTTTTTGTTGCGAGAGGAAGAAGGTGAGCCCCAAGGGTCTCATACGTGAGTGTGTTGCCGTTTCGTGGGCGACTAGACTTGGCGGTCCGGTCGGATGCCTTGTGGGTTGGAGGCACGCGATTGGCTTTGTTTATAGCCATCTTATGGCACTTTGCTTCATTGTCGTTCTTGTTTATTTGTGTATCTTGGCACATCGGCCTTTGTCTGTAATAACTCTACTATTTGTTTATCTTCCGTTTGGTAGTGTGGTGTTTGGACTCTATGTTTGGAATGGAGTTGATGTCTAATTTTGTAACGAGGTGTGTATACTGCTTTCTGGGAAGTATACATATCTCGAGGATCAGTCTATTTGATTTGTGATGCTAGGACCAAGAGGTTGGTTAAGCATTACAAGCCAAATAAATTGGGGTCCTCACAGCTAGAGTGGTTGAAATGTTAGAAAGCAGGGACAGGGCAAATGATCTGCAGATTCCACCACCAAGTCTCTTGAATTAATAGCTTCAGTTTCAGTTTGTGAACATTTATGTATTTTGTAACTGTAATTCCATGATCTTGTATGATAACCTGCAAATGATCTTTGTGAATTTAAAGGTGTTGTAGCTTGTACTTTCTCCTTTCACTACTACAAAAAGGCTAATACTGGATGCCTCATCGCAGATAGTTGACTAGGGGTGGATAATGAGCTGGCTCGGCTCAGTAAAGCTCGTTAAGAAAACGAGCTCGACTCGTTAAGCTAACGAGCAAAATACCAGGCTTAGCTAAGCTCGTTAAAAAGCTTGAACTTGGCTCGTTAGGCTCGTTAAGAAAGTCAAGAGATCACAACTTGGGGCTCGTTAGGCTCGCTAAAAAGGAAAATCAGCCTAATAAATTTTTTAGAAAGTCAAGAGATCACAGCTTGGGACTTGGGCCTCCCTGGACCGCCTAAGGGTTACTAGGTTGGGCTGGCATGGTGCTGCTACTCAACTGTGCTAGTTTTTTTTAACGAGCTTAACGAGCAACTCGCGAGCCAGCTCGAACTCGGCTCGTTAACAAAACGAGCTAAATTGCCGGCTCAGCTCGGCTCGTTAAGGGACCGAGTTCGAGCCGAGTCTAGCCGAGCCCTTAACGAGCCGATCTGGCTCGCGAGTTTTGAGCTTTTTTGTTAGGACCCGGGATTAACATCCCAGATCCTCTGTGCATTTCTGAACTAGTCCCATGATCAGTCGCTAGTTCACACAGTAAACAAATATGGTAACAAATTCATATCACAACTTTATTAATAATCAACAGAATCTATTACAAAGAGGCTTACAAGCCAGCAATAAAGAACACAGCGGAAGATGAAGAAGTAGTAGGGTTCAACAATCTGCCACAGGCAATCGACTGGGGAAGCGGCCTAGTCGTCGGGATCCACACTGGTAGCGAAGTCCTTCTCTTCTGAAATTTTGTTTGCATAAAGCAAGTATGAGCACAACTACCGTGCTCGCAAGTTACACCCGTCAAATAACAGAATGACATGCATATATGGATGTAACTAGGATGTCTTATTGGTTTATTTGCATAAAGCAGCATTTTCTTTGAATACTGGTACTAAGTTCAAAAGCAGATATTTTATAACCACAAATCATTTTATAAATTCTCAGTTTTATAGTCAGATAACATTCACACATGAATGGTGAAGGATACCCTCCTATCACTTGGCTTCCTGCCCAATTCCCAATTGGATTGAAATCCAAACTATTTGATAAAGTCTTTTGAAATCAAAACCAAAGTCTAACTTTGAGTAGTTCTGCTAGCATGTCCGTAACCGTGGACACGGCTATTCGAATAGTTTTACACTCTGCAGAGGTTGTACAGCTTTACCCACAAGAGATAATCAACACCTTGTCGCATCACACACTTCCGTAGGTATGCGACTAAGTGATTATCATGAGGCCTTTACAATGTCCTATCCTAATGTATTTATGCCCGCTAAGGTTTCGCTGCCATTGGACTAACCATCCTCCGGGAGCCCCCTCTTGCGCCAGGTGGGACTACTGTCTGTCCGACACCCACACCAACAATATAGCACAAATGACACTAAGATATCACAAATTATTTAGCCCAATCTGTCCCATTCCAGACTTGTGGTGGTACGGTAGGGCATAGCATCATGCGCTCGAAGACCGGTACTTAACTGACTTAGGCAACTTTCCAAAATAACCCTGGGCCTTAACCCTAACTAGATTAAGCCCGTGCATGAACATGCACCCACCAACCATCCATTATGCCCAAGTCCAAACCTGTTTTCATTTTATTTTTCGAGTAAAAGCATTTTATAAACCTTATATGGTACAACAATACCATAGACCAAATTTAAACCCAATTTGGAAGATTTGGCTAAACTTTTCCAAATACAAGATTTGATCTAAGCATTGGCTAAGCATAAGGTTAATTTTAGTATTATTTTGCCTAATGGTGACAAGGTATTCACGTTCAATACTCAATTTGGCTATACAAGGAAGATTGGAATAACTAAGCAATTAAAACAGGGAGGCAAAATAATTGTATAAACATATGCATGCAGTAATAATTTAAAACAGAATATAAATAATTTGAAATAATGAGATAAATATGATCAAGGGCATAACTTGCCTTGTTTGAGGTGATGTTGTTTTTCTTAACAGATCACCTGGTACTGAGGTGATGTTGTTTTCCTTAACAGGTCACCTAGTACTCACAAGTACTTTCTTCAGGTAGCCCAAGTGTACAATCACGATGATCATATATTCAAAATCAATCCTCTTAGGTTGCTCTTCAAACGGCGTCGAAACCTAACTCTCCGAAGTCGACGAAATCTAATCGCGAAATAATCCAAATTCAAATAACAATTCAAATTAACTCCAAATCAAATAATTTCGGTTTGGTTAGCTATATCTTGAATTTAGACAAATTTAAAAATTTGAATGGGCTCAATCGGAGTTTGGATGCAAAAGATTGGAAATACGTAAAATGATAGATTTAGGGTTCAAAGAATTACTGGTCAAATGAGCTCAAAATTAAATAATTTTGGTTTAGTTAGCTAGAAAATAATTTTATACAAATTTTACAGTTTGAAACACCCAATTTGGAGTTGGGATTCAAAAGATATGAATTTTCTAAGTTTAAATCTATTAAAAACCCTAAATCTGGTTTTAATCGAATTTCTTGAATTATTTTTCTAAAGAAAAAGCCTTTTATTGCGCAATGCTGACATCATCCCTGGGATTCTCGGATTTAAAGAATTAAAATGAATTTCTGACTGTGGGCCCCACGTGTCATAGACACGGTCCTCATGGACCAAGTCCATGGGACTTTTGGCTCGGTGGGTGGGTGGCACGGCAGCGTGCGTGGCGCCACGTGGCGATGGCGGACACTAGGGCGGACGTGGCGTGTGCGTGGCAGCGACGTGGCTGAGCCACGTCAGCACAGGACGGCGCCGGCTCTGGGACCAAGGCTCGCCGACGATGGGCGATGCGGCGGCAGCCGGTGAGGACACCAACGTGTAGAGGAGAGTTCGGGGATCTCAAGGCTCACCTTGGATGTACGAAGGCGTGAATGATTTGCCGGCGGCGAGGTCCAAAGCGCTGACGCAAACGTGGTTACGACGACGAGGTGATTCGGGCGACACTCTGGCGAGGGCGAGGCGCGCACCGGGTAGGCGGTGATGCCGTGATGCCAACGGTGTGGTCGGAGTGCACGCGGCGGCGGTGACGGCGGCGCTAGGGGCGGCGGAGTGAAGCTCGGCCGGCGAGCTTCAACGACGAATTCCGGCGGCTAGGGGCGGAGAGGGAGAGAGTGGGTGGGGGCGGCGGCTGAGGGGGAGAATGCGCACCTAGGGCGTGCCTTTATAGGGGTGGAGGAGGCCGGAGGCGGGAGATCGGGTGCGGAGGTCACGGCGGCGATGTCGCGGCCGTTGGTGAAATCCCGACGGTTTCGCACGCGGTTGAGAGGAAAGGCCGAGATTGGGGGCGGCGAGACTCACGGGCGTTAATGCGCACCTCCGCGTGATTCGAGGGTGCGTAGATGGCGGCGGAGATTGAGCTCCCGTGTGGCGGCAATGGCGGCGGGTGCAGCGCGGCTGGAGGAGGAAGACACGGGGAGGACGAAGGAGGCGTGGCCATCGGATTTTCATCCGATGGTCGGGAGGAGCGGGCTGGCGTGGATGGCCCGGATGTCGTGGGATGAGAATCCGACGGTGGGAGGGAGTGAGAGGGGAAAAAGGCCGGGGTGGAGCGGGCCATGGTGGATGGGCCGCGTGGGCTGGGGCACGGGAGAAAGGGGATGGGCCGGACCAAGGTTTCGGTCCAAAAGCGATTTGGGATTTTCCATTTCATTTTTCAATTAAAATAATTCTAGTAATTCCTTTAGGCTTTATAAAATAGCAAATTAAATCCAAAAATTCTAAGAAAATTCAAAAAAATTCCTTTATTTATTTTGGACTTAATAAAAATAGTTCCAACTTATAATTGGCTATTAATTTTGCAAAATAAATTATTTTGGCTTGAAAATATTTAGGAAAAAGCTTTAGAAAATTCTAGAAATTAATTAAATTTTATTTTTCAGATCAAACCAACTGAAACTTCAAGAACTTCAAATAAATTTTAAATTTTGACTTTTACAACTTCAGAAATTCAAATAAGGCAATCAAACTCTTTCAAATTTCAAAAAAAAAACCAATGAAACAATTATTTTATTTTATTTTATTTTGGTAACAGCACTTTGGGATGTTACATTTTTTTCCACCCTTATGGTTGACCAAAACTATTTGTATTATATGAAATCACAGACGGTTTTAGTTTAGAGATCGTCTGTATTACTGGCTGCACTAAAAACTATCTGTGAAGTGGTAATATCACAGACAGTTCATGTTGAAAACCATCTGTGAAGTATCATAGACGGTTCTTAACAATAACCGTATGTGATATTACTACATATCACAATGGTTTTTTCTTAAAACCATCGGTGATAATTAACTCATCACAGACGCTGCGCCATTTTGCTCGCTTACTGATCATCTAGTGCAGTGTAGCTCCTCAATAGAGTCTTTTTCTCCATCTCTGGTGCTACGGTGGCGGGAGATCTCCAAGCCCGGTGAGTCCATCACCAGACAGTGCCCGGTTTGAGTATCGCCTCACCTCACTGAGCCCGCTCGTGTGGTCCATTTCAGCTATTGTCGCCCATGTCGAGCTGTCACCGTGATCCTCTCTGTCACCGCCGCCGCCATCAATGTCAACTCTTCTCCGGTGAGTCCTCAACCCCACAAGTGTCGATTCCCCCCACCTATATGTCCCCTTAAAGCTGTGCATGTGCTTCGTTTCAGTTTATTTCCATCGAGAAGACCTGTCATCGAGGAGCTTGCCGCCGTCGCCTCTGTTCACCGACAACCAGCCACCTTGGACCTTTCCCAACTTCATTGACACCTTCTTCATGATCGAGGTGAGCTACTGGAGCATAATCATCCTTTAATTTGAGTAGTTTCGGGCGTTTATGCCGAAATCGCTAGTGAAGCCATGACGCTGTCACGGGACATCACCGTCGGCTCACCTCAGGAGACCTTAGGGCCCCAGCCACGACTGTTAGCAATGCAATGGCACCCTAAGCCCAATTTGAGCATCAAATCCTACTGCTTTTGCCCCGTGCACCCTGCTTCCTTTCCTTCTCTCTCTAACTAGTGTAGGACCCACGAGATTAGGAGAGGATTAGCACTAAATGATAGTGGTTAAGTGTAGTGAGGGTATGAAAAGTTTAACAAAAATTTAATGCAAAATGTATTTTAACAGAAACTGACATGTGGACCCCAGCTGTCGGTAGGTTAAATCAAATTGGGATTCAATCATTTAGCTAATAAACTAATGAGTTGATGACATATGGGACCGCCATAGATTTCGTAAATAAAAACATGATATAAAAAGATGAGTAACTGACAAGTAGGGCCCACAAGTAAGTTAATAAAATCCAAAAAAAATGTAAAAATGGGAAAACCCACCTTTAGTTCAGAGAAAAATACGCTTTCTCTGTTGGAAAGCGTAAGCCTCAGAAAATACGCTTTCGACGTCATCCTTTCATTTATTTCCAGGGTTTTCAATACGAATCGTGTGATAGACCGAAGCTGGATGTACGCTGAGAACCGTATGAGTGAAGAGTATATTAATGGTGTGTCTGCTTTTACAAGAGCTGCTGAGGAGGATATGTTGATTAAAGGGGCGGAATATGTGTACTATCCATGCATTGACTGCAAGAATATGAAGATGTTTAAGAATTGAACACAGACCGAAGTACACTTTATTCGAAGGGGTTTCAAAAAGGGGGTATACACGTTGGACCAATCACAGTGAAGAGCGGATTATGCAGAAAGGTAGTAATAACGACAATGCCGACGAAGTCAACGATATGCCGCCGGATGATGTCGATTGTGGTTCCGATTCAGATAGGTTGCACGATGACAATCTGGATCAGATGCTTCGCGATGCAGAAGGGAACTGTGATGAGAAAGAGTATGTTATATTTTGGGGTTTGATGGAGGACTCGGAGAAACTTTTGTTCATGGGCTGTAAGCCGGAATACACAAAGTTGTCATCCGTGTTTGAACTGCTGAAATTGAATGCAAGCAGTGGTTGGTTCAACAAGAGTTTCACGGCGCTGTTAGGTCTCTTAGCGAATATGCTTCCGGAGGGAAACGAGTTGCCCAAAACAACCTACAAAGCCAAAAATGCTCTTTGTCCATTGAGAATAGAAGTAGAAAGAATATATGTATATCCGAACGACTGTATCCTCTATCGTAGAGAGTACACAAACATGCATGTATGTCCGATGTGCAACGCATCCCGATACAAGCGTAAGAATCAATCAGATGATGGCGAGAGAATTGAGGTGAAGAAATGACCTCCTGCTAAGGTGGCGTGGTATCTTCCTGTAATTCCCCGTTTGAAGCGGGTTTTTGCGAACCCAACGAAGGCAAAACTACTGTGTTGGCACTCGAAGGAGCGTAAGCAAAATGGAAAGCTAAGACACCCTGTCGATTCCAATTGTGGAGAAACATCGATAGGAAGTTTGCAGACTTTAGTGCGGAACAGGGAAATATAATATTTGGATTGAGTACAGATGGAATGAATCCTTTCGGTAACATGAGCAGCCGACATAGCATTTGGCCCGTGACTCTCTGTATCTACAACCTTCCTCCTTGGTTATGTATGAAGCGGAAGTATATTTTATTGTCGATACTTATCCAAGAGCCGAAGCAACCTAGGAATGATATTGATGTGTACCTAGCACCATTGATGGAAGATCTAAAAATACTTTGGATCGAAAGGGTACAGCTATGGGATGCATACAAACGAGAGAACTTCACTTTACGCTCCTTATTGTTTTGCACCATAAATGATTATCCTACCCTTGCTAACCTGTCAGGCCAGAGTACAAAAGGGTTCAAAGCATGTACTCACTGCTTAGATGATACCGAGAGTGTGTGGCTGAAGCACTCGTGTACATGCGTCACCGTAGGTTCCTTCGGGGGGCTCACCCATACCGCAGGATGAAGAAACAATTCAACGGAGAGAAGGATGACAGTTCAGCTCGAAAGCATTTAAGCGAAAAAGTGGTCTATGATATGGTTAAGGATTTAGATATCGTGTTCGAAAAGTGATGTAAATCGAGGACCCATGAGAAGAACATCTGGAAGAAGAGATCAATATTTTAGGACTTACCTTATTGGAAGCACCTGAAAATTCGTCACTGCATCGACATCAAGCACGTAGAGAATAATGTATGTGACAGCTTGATTAGTCTCTTACTGAACATTCATGACAAAACAAAAGATGGTGTCAATGCATGGCTTGACTTGGTTGATATGAACATCAGACCTGAGTTAGCACCGACAAAGACCGATAAAGGAAGAGCATACCTGCCCCTACTTGTTACACTTTGTTCAAGGCCGAGAGAACTAAACTGTGCTAGTGCTTGCATGGTGTGAAAGTTCTGTCTGGTTACTCCACCAACATGAAGAAACTTGTTCGATGGAAGATTTGAAGTTAATTAGCATGAAGTCTCATGATTGTCATGTGCTGATGACACAGATGCTCCCTGTTGCAATTAGAAGTATTTTGCCGATCAAGGTCCTAGAGACAATCATGAGGTTGTATTATTTCTTTAACACAATTGCTCAGAAGGTCATCGATCCCGAAAGACTAGATGTTCTGCAGGGCGAGGTGGTGACAACTCTATGTCTTTTTGAGATATATTTTCCTCCGTCATTTTTCGATATCATGGTCCATCTCATTGTTCATATTGTTAGAGAGATAAAGATGTGTGGACTCGTGTTCCTACGTAGCATGTACCCGTTCGAGAGGTTCATGAGAATTCTCAAGTCCTATGTACGGAATCGATCTCGGCCAAAGGGCAGCATCGTCGAAGGTTATGTAACCGAAGAGGTCATTGAGTTCAGCGTCAATTACATGGCTTAGGTCGAACCGATAGGTGTGCTTCGATCTCATCATGAGGGGAGGCTCGAGGGTATTAGACCATTGGAAGGAAAGCAATCACTCCAGAGATGAGAGCATATGCTCAAGCCCATTTCATGTTTTTGCAACACATGACTGAAGTGTCCCCATATATCGACCAGCACAAGAACGTGCTTCGGCAAGAATCTGAAGCGGCTGGATGTTTGGATTACAAGACAACACAATAGTCGATTCAACCAATGGTTGAAGGAGCGACTCGCTGGGAGCTCATCAAGTGATGCTAGGGAGTGAACCTGCGGATTTCAAATTCCCGGTATTCTCTAGTATACATTAATCTTATATAACACTTCGTAGTAATGCCTCTCGAACTAACCAATTCTATTTTTGCAGTGCCACCAGCAGTTGGCGGGCAACATCTATGGATACTATGTTTGCCACAACATGCAACTACTTCTCGGTTCCGCGATGAACAAAGATCCTCAGGTTTGCCAATCTTGAAATAATTATTTCATATTTATTAATTTATATATGCACGACTTTAATCTTGCTAGCGACAGGTTGCGACCATCAATGAAACTCTGTTGGAACAGGCCCAGCTCGAACACATTCGAAGATAGTTTGTGGCCTTCTTGATACGTGAGGTCATAAACCCAAAAAGGAAGTTCTACAATGTAGATTGAACTTGATTGAGATAAGATTGGACTTAATAGAACATGTATGTATATTTGTTCATGAATGATTAATTTTAGTTCAATTGAGTTCATTGATTTGTGAAATGGATGTACTTGTTTCTGAATGAATGTGAATTAGATGTGTTTGTTTCTGAAATGAATGTGAATTGGATATGTATATGTACTTGTTGTGTTTCTGCTTGTTTCAAATGGTATAGCTAGCATTTTCTGAGGCTAGCCAATAAACATAAATAGATTTAGCAATACAAAAAGAATATCACAGACGGTTCCTTAGGACAAACCGTCTGTGATACATAAGCTATCATAAACGGTTTTATCTACAAACCGTCTGTGATACATAAGCTATCACAAACGATTTTATCTAAAAACCGTCTGTGATAGACAACTATCACAGACGATTCTGAATTAATAACCGTCTATGTTAGTATGCATCACAGACGGTTTGAAAACCGTGTGTGATGACCTCATGTCATTACTGACCCATAAACTCAGACGGCTCACAAAACCGTCTATGATGATGTTTTTGAACCGTCTGTGAATACATTTTATGTAGTAGTGTTTGCATTTGCTTTTGAGCTATGAGTAGGGAACAATTAGTAAACTCAAACTCAAAGTGGCCTCACGTCCATTCATGTAACATTGGCTTCCATACGTATACATAATATGTTAGAATTAACCTTGTCATTAGTATCTTTGTTTTGGCATGCATTTAGTTTGCATGTGGCTAGAAGGTGCATGCGTCTCTCGGATCGGCCGCCCGGTTGGTTCATGGATGGTTTGATGCTCTGGTGGGAGCCTGAGCCTCTCTGTTAGTCTCTGAGTTAGTGGTGCATGCGGTTGGCGCAAGAATTAGTTGGGTATGTGAGCTAGTGAGTAGGCGCATGTGTGCACGCACGTTGTGAGTAGTTAGCTTGCATGTAGGTGAGTACTTGGTCACCACGGCTTGTAGGAGCATGAATTGGCTACATGCGGTGCTCGGTCAAGTCGGTGGAGAAAGATTTGTGGAGTTTGTTTAGAGCGTGTGTTAGTGGCGGAAGAGTAGCTAGTCGACAGAGGAGGTAGTGCATGTTAGTTCTGACATACATCTCTTATCTGTATAAGTAGCACTTGACATGAATAGAAAAGTTGAGTTGGTTGGAGTAAGTCCGCTGCTCCCATGCGTGTGTATGTGAGTTCATTACATGTGTGTGTATATATCTCTGTGATAGAGATTGAGAGATGGGAGTTGAGAGATTCAATTCCAACAATTGGTATCGAGCGTGGTTTGATCACGAGGAGATGTCAAGGTGATCTTGCCGACGGCGACTTGGCGACAACGATGGTCCATGTGAGATGGAGGCGCGGCGTCGGTGCTATGTCGAGGCGGCGACACGGCGACATGGCGGCGTCGAGGCTTGCGGCGAGAGGCCGCGGTGGCGTCAAGGTGCTGCGTTGATGCGATGGAGACCACGAACGGTGGTGGGAGGCCACGTTCGTGGAGGTGGCCTTGTGAGTTGTGAGGCCACTATGAGAAGACAGTCGGCGCGATGCCGATGGTGTTGTGCATGGCCATGAGGAGGTGGCTATGCGCAAGAGAGCGCGTGGAGGCGGCATGGCGCGAGGAGGATGCATTGGTGGCGTGAGGCCACAGCGGTGTCTTGCTCACGCTTGAAGTTGTGTCTGGCGGCGTGTGGTGCGTCGACAAGCGTGCATGAAAGGCGGTGTGAGGCTGCCAGGAGAAGTCGGTGTGAGACCGCAATGATAGCGGTGCGATGCCGCTAGAAGAAAGTCGCTGCGTGCGGCAAGACGATGTGGGTGATCCGCATCGACGAATTGACATGACAAGATTAAGGAGGTGAATGTTAGAATTAACCTTGTCATTAGTATCTTTGTTTTGGCATGCATTTAGTTTGCATGTGGCTAGAAGGTGCATGCGTCTCTCGGATCGGCCGCCCGGTTGGTTCATGGATGGTTTGATGCTCTGGTGGGAGCCTGAGCCTCTCTGTTAGTCTCTGAGTTAGTGGTGCATGCGGTTGGCGCAAGAATTAGTTGGGTGCGTGAGCTAGTGAGTAGCTGCATGTGTGCTGCGTTTGTAGTTAGCTTGCATGTAGGTGAGTACTTGGTCACCCTGGCTTGTAGGAGCATGAATTGGCTACATGCAGTGCTCGGTCAAGTCAGTGGAGAAAGATTTGTGGAGTTTGTTTAGAAGTGTGTTAGTGGCGGAAGAGTAGCTAGTCGACAGAGGAGGTAGTGCATGTTAGTTACAACATACATCTCTTATCCTGTATAAGTAGCACTTGATATGAATAGAAAAGTTGAGTTGGTTGGAGTAAGTCCGCTGCTCCCATGCGTGTGTATGTGAGTTCATTACATGCGTGTGTATATATCTCTGTGATAGAGATTGAGAGATGGGAGTTGAGAGATTCAATTCCAACATAATACATGAGTAGGAGTACAAGACACATAATATAGAACACTCTTTTAGTGGTAGTATCAATTACAACGTCTCAATTTATTCATAACGGTAGATAGAACACTCTTTTATTACTAATAACTCATACGACAAGAAGTATACGACCGCTAGTAAGGCAGTAAGCCATGCCGTTTGTATACGTGCGTGCGTTCCCGCGCGCGCGAGAACTCGGCCACTCAGCACCTGGGCAGGGGCACTTTGCAGGCGGCGAAAACCTTGTTGCCGTTGGGGGAGTTGACGTAGCGCTGCAGGTTGGGATCCTTCTTGTACCGGCAGAAGCAGCTCGCCGGGTGCGCCTTGAGCCTCCCGCAGCACGCCGCCGACGGCGCCGCGTTTCCGATGATTGCGGACGCTCACGGGGTCAGCTGCGTCGGGTTGCACGTCGTCGCCGCGTCCGCGCCGGGCGCCTGCATGCACAGCACTGCGCTGGCCACTGCGAGAACCACCAGAAAGAAGGCGACAGATGCGTTCGCTGCCATGCTGGGATCGGATGGAATGGAAGCAGCCTACACTGTGATCTTGTAGTGATCGGTGATACCTTGGTGCGTATAAGCGTGTCGTGGAGAATGGAAAGTGATCTATGGTGTATTTACAGGACAGGTAGTAGGTGAAGTGCAGCGTAAGCAGTGCTCGACACCGAGTTCACCGTCGATCATGCGCGGTTAAGAAAGTTCGAGCCCTGATTAAGTTTGGTACGTGAGAAACGAGATTACACCGCGGAAGCATCAAGCACGCATGCACTACATTGACAGTACTGACACGCAGTTCCACTAACGATCGAGTTCACTGCACGCGTGGAACACCGAGCCGTACGGATCAGGGTGACGTGTTCATCTTTTGTGTATGAACGGGACAATCTTTTTTCGCGCAATGTTAGTGGGTCAGTAGAACGGGGGAGAAGAAGAACTCATCATGAGTGCCGAACCGGTGAAGGGATGGCCGGCGATATGTGCACTGCTGAGGTACACGTATCAGAGTTCATGCACGCGCACCGAACGATCGGAGTCAGCTTGGCTGACGTGATCAAGGGTCATCATTTCGACATTGCCCATTGGTTAAGTACGTCTTCTTCGAGGTGAAAAATGTGGATTTAGAGCTACCTGTTGCTGTTGATGTCGAAATTACTTCGTTCGAAACTCAAAAGGTCAAAACACTTCGTAGTGGTGGCACCCAACATATTCGATTGGGTTAGGAAAATGACCATTATTTCCTTTTCTTGGGTCATTCCGCCTCTCTTTTGGACAAGTTAAAAGAGACTAATCCCCATTGTCCGGCCGCATAAAAAGTAAGGTCCGAGTCAATTCTCAAGCAGATTGATAGTTAATGAAGCTTGACAGATTGTGTTTGCACCCCTGAGTGGGATCTACTGTTCCTCGAAGTTGCATCCTCGAACCGCTATCGTCTTCCGTGTCCGATCACTGCCCGATCATGCTTGCATCCGAACGTCTCAACAGACCATCCAAACGGTTCCGTTTCGAGAACTACTGGACGAGGATAGCGGGATTCATGTATGTTGTGAAGCAAGCCTGGCAGGAGCACTGCCCCATTCAAGATCCTATTCGTCACCTGCACGCCAAGTTGTCCCATACAGACGCTGCCTTGAGAACCTGGAGCAAGCTTCACATGGGGATACTAAGCTTCGACTACTGATTGCCAAAGAAGTAATCCTCCAGCTGGACAAAGCGATGGAGCTTCGAGACCTCTCCGAAGTGCGAAGGGGCAAGAGTTGAGAAAGCAGTTAAAACTCAGGAGTCCTGGGACTGTCGTTGAAAAGATCAAGTGGAGGCCACACTGAAGACTCACATGGCTGAAACCGGGAGATGCTAATACAAAAGAGATTGTCTATTCGTAAGGTGACTGAAAATTTATTAAGTATAAGTTATATGTTTTATCTATTGAATCAATATCTAATTATATGACACATCAATCTCTATACAAATCCAATGGTCACAACAATTGACTTAAACTTAAGAAAATTTCAGATGACTTAGAAATAGCAAATCCGAATACAAAAGGACACGACTAGTGCTCGGATGTACGTTCCGAGCGTCAGCGCCGTACATCACGCCTTGCAGTCCGATCTGGCGCCATGATGCTCAACCGTCCGATCTCATGTGTTTTCACTTTTCTCCCGACACAAGCTTGCAACATCATGCGCACCCCGACAACAACAAATCCCCCATAACTCCTCCACCCGAACTCGCTCGTTGCCCGATCTCACTCGTTTTCGCTTTCCTAATGCCAATAAAAATTAAGAAAAATATCAAAATCTCACTGAAAATGAGTGAAAGTAGTTCAAATATCCCAAAACAAATAAATTTCAATGTTACAACATTGCAACATTTGAAAATAACAATGAAAACATCCGAAAATAATTGTTGCAACATCAAGAAATTTGCACCATTTAAAACTTGCTTATGAAATATTTTGATTTCATGTGTGCAACAATAGCGACAATAGTTGCAACAAAATCCTTTTCACAAAATTTCAGGAAGATGAGCAACATACCAAATCACTTTATGCAACAATGGAAAAACTCTTGCGCAACAAATAAAAAACACAATTGCAACAAAAAATACCTCAATGCAACATTTCGAACCAACTGTTGCAACAACTTGAGCAAACATTTGCAACCAATCGTACCCAATGAAGCTGGTGTGGTGCCTAAAGATGACTTCCAAGGCCTACATCGATGGCGTTAGGGCACTCGCCGACCATGACCTTGTAGGGTCCGTGGGTGTCACCGAGCTCCTCTTAGCCATGGTCGACGGATGAGGAAGCGAAGACCCGATGCGCTACCTTGTCATCGACAAACCCCTATTTGGTAGGGGCTAGGGTAGCCGCTGCCCCAGCGACAGCGGAGCTCTTCTAGCCACTGCAACCGCATTTGGTGGTGGCGAATCTAGCTGCCCCAATGATGCTCGCAGAAGAAATAGAAGCGACTGCTAGATGCAAGAAATGTGGAAGTGTTCAAAGGCAAAGCATTGGGGCGGATGGCGTGGTCTCTGGCTTTTAGTGCTTTGGACGGTGGAATTTTAAAATTCTTTGAATGCTAGATGTGGTGGACGAAACATCCGATGCTTCTCAAAGCACACTACTATAGAAAAGGTAATCACAGACGGTTCAAAATCGTTATCACAGATAGTTTTTGAACCGTCTGACTTTATGGGTCAATGATACTATAAGATCATAAGCTATCACAGGCGGTTCTGAACAATAACCGTCTATGATAGCCAATTATTACGAACGGTTCTTGTTCAAAATCATCTGTGAAAATAGACTACCACAGACGGCTTGTTCCATTGCAAAAAAATCGAATTTTGAGCCAAACCAATCAATTACCGGATAGTAGTTTTCATACGCTCTTTCGATAGTTTGCAAAAGGCAATTAAAAGACACACACTCTCTCTCTCTCTCTCTCTCTCTCTCTCTCTCTCTCTCTCTCTCTCTCTCAATCAATGGATCACTCTCTGACGAGGACGAGGTCGAGTAGAGGTGTCCATCTCGAACCGAATTGGCCTCCCTTGTTGACCACAAATAGGGGTTCTCACTGAGAACAAAATCTGACAAGATGGAGGGGACGAAATCAGAGTGAGAATGAAACCTAGATGGGGATTTGGGGGGCAAAACTTCGTGCTCACCTGAGTCCAAGATGGAGCTCCTGCACATCCTTCCTCCTCCTCCTCCTCGTCGGCTACGTCTCCTCGCCGAACCGCACTGGGAATTGAGGCGGTCGCGGAGCTCGACGTGGGGAGAGAGAGAGGGGAGAGTGGTGGAAATCAAGGTGGGGTGGGTATAATATATAAGGACAACGCCAAAATATTTTTCCTCCCACGCAAGCATTCAAAAATTTCGCGAATCCCAGATGGTTTCAAACAAAAACCATCTGTGATGAGCTAATATCACAGACGATTCATATTAAAAACCGTCTGTGACTCCCTGATTTTACCATAACTTGAAATGGCTAACTCCCTAATTAACGAATCCTTTTCCTCAGCTATCCGAAACCTGCACACATACCACTTTCCACCAGTACCCATAGATACTATCTAGCATAGTATTATCAAAGAGAGGATTGGAAGAAAGAGAAGATTGACGTCAGATTTCACGAAGGTCACTAAGGCTTCCCTACCACCCTAAGGTAGTGGCACCATCTCACCTCCCGTGGGTCTCATCACCCGGCAATGCTAAAACCTGATACCCATATTTTACTGATTTACCTCCATTCGCAGTAATATCCGAAAACAATATCAAAACCCACCTTTGGACCAATGGTCCGTAAGCCTACAACAGTAAAAGCATCCTTTGGACCAAAGGTCCATCAGCATTACCCAACCCAATAGTAGAATGTGAGAGCCAGAGGGATAAAGGCCAGCCCATAGAAGTTCATTCCCCCTAGGCGACGCATTCACCGAGTAGCCCAAAATATCAAGCACAGGAGAGCCAACTCAATGCCAACCTTCTGCCAACCCTCTGAAGTTCACCCCCCAGCCAGCCCTCTGAACACCCCAATCAAAGCCTCTCAAGCATCCCAAACACCTCAGTCCATCCACAAGCCAGAGGTGAGCGCAAAGAGCAAATCTCACCCCTACCACTGCCAAGCAACCACAGCCACAAGAGAAGACTAGGAGACTAGAAGGCCAGGAGCCAAAAGACGAAGGGAGCAAGAGGCGGCAACGACACCAGTGAGCGACCATGACCACAACCATCGTCACCAAACCTCACTACCGCTTTTCCCAAAACAAGTCTGACAAAGGTAACCCACTTTTGTAGCCATTCCCATTTTTGGCCAAGGCTGAACCCACTGTAATATCACTAGTTTTGGCATCATAAGAAGGGGTTTGGGGAGGAGTAGAGAGAAAAATGGGTTGTATTACCACAAGCTTGCAGTAGCAAATCTAGGGCCTTTGTAACTACCATCCATCTCCCTACCGTACTTATAACCCACATCCATCCATTATTCATGCATAAGCACAACAAACCAACATTATTGTATAAATCAAGCATCAAATTAATGAATCAAGCTCAACATATACCCAAAAACCAATTTAATAGAGGAAGGGAGAAAAAGGGGAATAAATTCCTGGAGAAACCAAGCCACGGGCGATCGAGTGCGTGAGGATCGGGCCAAGCCGAGAGCCAGAGGGAGGAGCTTCGGCCGAAGCAACCGCATGAGAAGAGGTGGAAGAAAGAGATTGGGGAAAAGAAAGGAGTGAAGAAGAAGCCAAGCACGAGAGGGTGTTGGCCAAATGAAGATAAGGTAGAGAGAGGATAGTCGAAACCTTCGGCCAGGTAGTTGAAACCTTCCGACCAGTCGTAGTTGAAACCCTCGTCCAGTTAGTCGAAACCTTCCGACTAGTAGTTTAGTCGAAACCTTCCAACCAAGTAAGCGAAGCGATGAGTAGTACTCGTAGATGAGCAGTACTCGAATAAAATCTACCCCGAGTCTATTTAGGTAATTAGATAACGTGTACACTCAAATAAATTTTGTTAGGCATATTTACATGAATAGAATTTGATAGACTTAGTTGTATGCGAGTGCGAGTAGTATTTTATCGTTGTACGATAGAAAGCGAGTTTCGGCAACCTCGATCCTAGAACCATTAGACCGTAGAACCACCGCAGTTGGGGAGTGCTGGCATGTCGGGGATCTGCAAAATATTATTAAACTAAAATATGCTAACTAAAAGATCCCACTGACCCATATACTTATACTAGCACCAAAAGCAACTAAGTGTTTATCTGCGTATTATGTGCGCCTGCCGTATAATTGCAGTGGCCGATTCGGCGCAGGCAGGATTCGTCAATCGAAGTACCTTGACGCCGCTTTTTACCATAACTACGAAGGCAAACTTACTTTTGAGCATAAATATAGTTATATTAAATATACATCGTATATTGCTGTATCATATATGTATTGCATCAAAAATTATGTCTCAAAACCAAATCGGTTAAGGAAGGTAAGAAGGAAAAATAAGAAGGTAAGAGCCGTACAACTGGAGGAGAGCCGTTGTACTGGAATAGAGTTAATAAGGTTGGTAAAAGGAACCCTGGGCAAGGAAGAGAAGAGGCAAGAGTCGGGATCCTTTTACATATGGTTATAATATAAGGATAAACAAGACTCTTACTTGGATAAGGGGCCGTATTTAAGTACCAATCATCTTCCTGTTTTGGCGGGCAGGAAATATTACCTTGTTACGCAAATATGTACTCCACAATGGGTAGGATAGTAAGTGTACGGTGGAGTGTTGGGAATTGGAAGAGAGCCGACCCAACCAACATTTCTGGAACTCGTTGGAGGTAAGCCACCGACAGAAAGTAATGGGTGGAGACATAAATACGTAACTTAGAAAATATTCTGTATTTTGATCTCGAGACCGCATCAAAGGAAATGCGGGAGGCCCAGAGTCATTAGAGCTCAGAGTAACTATGGGTAAAGTGGTACAAGCCTGCGTAGTGCTAAACAAAATCATGAATTCATGCCTTTCTCTTGGATTGTTGGCTGCGGTAATCCTCTGGGGGTTTATCTTCTTAAAGGGCAACAAGTAGTCTTTTCGGAAATAAAATGGCAACCTAAATATTGATGATTATTTTCAAAGAAAGAGAAGATGTAGGAATATGATAAGGACAAGAGGTAGTCATTTGGTGCATTTGGTTATTACATGCTTGTTGAGTACACTAGTACTCACTTTTGCTATCTCTCCCCTTGCTTAGATCCTAGTCCGACCGAGAGTTATCACGAGTGGGATGAGGGATTCGTAGGTACCGAGGAGGCCACTGGTGACGAGGGCGTTGGTTACGAGGAGCAGAGCGAGGTGGATGCCCTAGTTGACTCGTGGGACGAGTAGACTGCCGGAGGGACCTAGCAGGCAAGCACGGGGAATGTATCCCCTTTGTAATTAAATAATTGTATTCAGAACCTTAGTCTTGTGTGGCTACTGTTGTAATAAAGAACAATTTCTATCGTATTGTTTCGTTGTGCTAACTCTGGTAAATGTTTATTATTCGTTGGAGCAGTGTTCTACTGAGCAAATAAATAGTAATCCGTGTGTCTAAGTGTGATTACCCCTGAGGTAATGACACGAAGCGCGCATGTATCCAGTCCACCAGGGTTCAAGTCCCAGACTTGACGCTAGTGTCCACCAATTTTAGAAGAACACACACATGTACATATTTTCTCCATGATACATTGGGTGCCTTCGATAAATTTTAAGCGTGTTTAGGGGACACGTGTGTGTGCGTAGGAGGTATGAGTATGGTGTGTGTTGAGTGTACGTCTGTCTTGTACTCTCTTAAAAAAAATACCAACACGTGGGTTGTTAAATTCTTTCTTGCGGTATTTATGGGGGCATTCTATGAATGTGCTGTGCTGTGATTTGATGCCCGGCTCCATCTCTTTCTTCTTGAAAACATTTTTCTTGAAACATTTCTTCTTGAAAACAATGATACCGACCAGTTTGCCATCATCGTGTGTGCTTCAAAGAGCTACGAGTATGAGGACACGTGTATATAATTTCATACATCATTATTACTGCCTTTATTCATACACATACCAGTCCAAAGACGTTGCGTGCGCTGCACTGCGTACGTACAACATACAAGTAGTAGAGTACATCAACGCCGTGGTAACCATACACGGTACGATCGAAGTACACAACACGTGTTGTGCCTCTTCTGTATATACCACATCTCTGTCAAGTGGCCCATGCCACATACTCACATCACACGCAGAGGCCACTGGCTGACTGGCATGGGAGCCGCGCTCGATTTAGCAGGTCGGCACGGGCACCTTGCACGCGGCCAGGACCTTCTTGGCGTTGGGCGAGTTGACGTAGCGCTGCAGGTTGGGGTCGCGCGCGTACTGGCACAGGCACGGCTGCTGCTCCTTCATCCTGCTGCAGCACGCCGCCGTCGGCGCCGCGTTCCCGATGATGGCGCCCGCGCACGGGGTCAGCTGCATCACGTTGCACGCCGCGTCCGCCCCCGGCGCGGCCACGAACAGTAGGGTGATCGCCCAGGCGGCCAGGAGCACGAAGAGCAGCTGAGACGGCTTCATTGCGTGAAACTTGCAGAAAATTAGATCGAGTGTACGTGTAGCTAGTAGCTGCTACCAGTTAGTACAAGGATTGGTAGGATTTGGATGGTGCAAGTGTTCGGAGAGACCGGTGGTATTTATAGGCTTCAAGACTCAAGAGGGTGGCAGTGTTGCATGTTGAGTACAAGCGCAGACATGGCTATGGCTAGTGCAGTATATGTGTGAAACGCAGATTGAATAATTCATGTGCTAACTTGTCATGAGCACAATGCATGTATGCGCCACTACGGAAGACAGGATGATGAGCAAAAATGGTCCACGCACTACTCAATGGAAAACTGAGAAGGAGAAACGGTCAAATTTTTGGTGTAGGATCGTCGCGCTGAAAGCAACTCAACTCGCATAACAAAACTGAACGCACTCTGCAAGTGTCACACACTCACACCCTAGCTAAAAGCAGGTTTGAGCGTTTGGTAGCTAGACTGCCCATGATAAGGTTTAATGAACTGGGCTGTCATTGTTATGATCATATCAGATTAGTTGAGCTGGTTAAAGCACATAAAAACGGTTCAGTTACTTTGGTTACTCTGCAAAGCAAAAGTGTTAGAATTGAGCCCTTATTTGTAAACGCTCGTTCATCCTTGAAATTTCAAAGCATGTATAGTTTAGTTTCTTTGGTTAACCGTGCATTTATCTCTCGAAACTCAGTGGTTGTAATACAGTGATCAAAACTAAGTGGTCGTAACACAGTGGTCGAAATCGAGTGATCGAAACTCCGTGGTCGAAGCTATAGACCAATGTGGTTGAAGGCCTAGACCAGTATGGTCGTAATAATCTGGTCGAAGTCATAGACCATTGTGGTCAAAAGTATAGACCAATCATCTGGTCGGATCCTTAGACCAGTGTGGTTGTAATATACTCGTCGAAGTTGTAGACCAGTGGTCGAAGCTTTAGATTAGGATACAATCAGGATCAATAAACACTGCTTAATGACCATTAATTGGCTTTGAATTAGCGGTTACCAGTGGTTTATTATGACAGTTACTAGAGGGTAATTGTCTCGATTACCAGTGGTTTCTTATGACAGTTACTAGAGCGTAATTATCTCAACTATAAATAGGATCTGGAGACGTCCAGATCAAAGAACGATTCTTTCCATTCCAATTATTCTTCTTTTTCCTCTTTGTTCTCTTGTGCTGGAGGGTTGTGCTGTTTGAACTAAGCCGTCCCTTCTCCTCGGCGTGCACCAGGAAGGAGGGTGAGAGGTATCTCCGAACCATTGTCGCAAAGTTCACCTGCACGGGGCGGCAATAAGGTTTCTGGGCAGCGCATCTGCGTGACCGCTCTCTGCGCTGCATCATCTATGATCTGCACTGCATCGAGTCTGCACTGTTTCCTGTTCTTCATCAACCTATACTGTAAGTTGTGTGTACGAACAATATATTCTGTTATAATCATGTTATTGAATATGTTTAGAAGTGCAATGAGTAGCTTGCTGTTAGTATCGATTTATTCATCACTAGTTATTTGTGATCTTTGTCTCATATTAAAATCTGGAATTAAAATATTATCCATATTTCCAACAAAGGGAACATAAAACATCTGGTAAAGAAGTGTAAAAGTGAAAGGTAAGGTGATCAGTGATGGAAGGCTCAGGGTATGACAAAGCTAGCTCTGCGTGTCCAGCTGAAATCGCCAAAACATTTGTTCAGATAAAAAACAGACCTTTTGTTCCTTTTACCTTAACCCATAAAACGACCATTTTGCTAACTGTATACACCACCTTCCATTCATTATAGCTAAACCAGAAGTATAGAGAAAATGCACTCATAGGCCACAAAAAACTTCATTTCGATATGCTAATACCCACTGCCCAGTGTATCCTTTCTCACCAACAAATAGGCATGCTGACATGTAGAAAGAAAGTTAAAAGGATGGCAGATCAAGTGCGCCGTTCCATTAAGTCGACAACCTTTCTGTAGTGGCAATGGCACTTGCTCTTAGCTAACCCACGGGTCACCCTCAGGGCACCTAAGTCAAGCAATGTTGTGACAGATCCTACTGTTCTCGAACCATATAGTCCTAATGGTCAGAACTCGGAATAAAGCTTATACAGTCTGTGTGGATGTTACGGAGATATGTTCCTAATATCAGTGTGATAAACAATTGGTAATAACATCGATACATTTGGCGAAACCCTCGTTTTCGGGAATTTCATGTTGTCGCCAGTCGTCAGGAGGTCAGATCGGCCTTGGTGGCGGTCTGACCAACTGGCCGGCGGTCTGACCGGTCAAAAGGTAATTTTGAATTTCGAGGAATGTGATCATACACTTGTGTAGGAGTGTTAGTAGGTGAGTTTGCACTAAGTTTTATGAAAAATAGAGTTTCGAGGCAAAAGTAGATAGAGTTGTGCCGAAATATCCAGAGATGGACTTTTCAGGTAATTGGGAAAATTTCTGGAGCGGTTTGACCGGCCAGTAGTTAGTGGTCGGATTAGAGGGGCGGTCTGACCTGCCAGGAGGCGCTCAGACCGGCCATGGGCGGCGGTCTGAGCGGCCATGCTCTGATCATGTGTCGGGTATGCGACGATGATCGTGGGTTAGGTCAAAGTCGTGGTTTTCAGTACATATGTGTTATATGACGCATGTTTTGACTAATATGGATCAAGTTACGAAGAACTTGTTCTCATAATCGATTTCTTAATCTATTGTTGTGCAGGAGGCTTGGTGGTCAAACGCGAGGATAATCGAGACTAGGCTAGGAGAGTTGAGGTCCAGAACGATCGAGGATGCCGGGTGAAGTCATTGGACTCAAGCATGGCGCAAGATGGATAAGGATGATCGAACGGAAAATTTGGTGTGATTGGTAGCATCAAGCGGCGCGAGGGTCGGTGCAAGTACCATGGTAGTTTTGATGAGAGCCGGATAGGAGAGGTTTGCCGACATAGAGAGAGCCGTAAATCAACCTACACGTGGTGAAGCATAAGATTACTTCATGACGATTGGACTTGGTCTTTAGAGAATGATCGAGAAGGGGTATTTTGGTATTTTCGCTAAAATACGGTCTTGGTGAGCTTTGGAGAAACCGCGGTGCAATACGGCGCAAGGAGAGGCAGTTTGCGTCAAGTAAAGATGAAGGTCACGAAAAGATGGATTCGGGAAGCCCAGTTCGTCATTCACTTGGAGAAGTGTGCGTGAGTGTAGACCTGTTTGTGTGTGAGCTTAATGGGTGTCCGTTAGAGTTTTCTATCTAAACCTAGCCTCATTATAAAAGAGAGAGGTCCAAATTTGGAGCCTCTCAAGCCTTTCAAGTGTAAACCCTAATTTATGATTTGGAGAAAAAGTAGAATAGAGGAGGCTAGAGTTTGTGATATATGAATTGATTGAGCGAACAAGTGTTGAGTTTTTGTCCTCCATGGTGGAGTGGTTGTAAACCAACAATCTTCTCAAATCAATTCAAACAAATTTCCTCAAGATGAGTTCTCTTTTATTCTTATTTCTTTTTTTTATGCCTTTTGGGATTTTGTTTGTTCCTTTGGATTTCTTGGTGTTCATGTTGTGATCTAGCTTGCTAGGATATCTAGGAATACATCTAGAATCATCTTAATCATCATCCACCCACAAGCATGTTTTTGGATCAAAGTTTGAATTTTCTCGGTTCTTGTGCCCTCTTGACCTCATCCAAGAAATTCGTGAAAGCTTGGCTTCGATCATCCCGATTATTGATTGGAATATGTTCTTGACCTTCTTGATGAGTTATGTTTGCAGTTTACGAGGATTTGGATCACGAAGTAGGATGTTGGGTCTTTGTGGGATATTCTCGGGCTGCTCTTAGGCAACAAGCGGCCATACCGGCCATCCACAGTGGTCAGATCGGCCCTGCACCATCTCTTTGAGTTCTTGGTGTTTTTGGTCTTTGTCTTGGGGTTTGTCGGTTTTAACGCAAGACTTCTGTTGTGCTTGTGCTATCTGATTTTCATAGCTTCTATAGCTATTGAGGAGAAGAATAAGTTGAAATCGGTTGAGAGTCGAAAAAGAGTATAGCTTCTATTCAACCCCAAGTCGCCGTTCCGGTCCAACAGTCTGAAATATGAATCCAATAAAGTTCATTCAGTTAGGTCAAAGACTCACTTTGTGTTTTTACCCCCAAGCCTAGGCAAGGGATATGAACCCCTTTAAGTAAAGTAGAAATGCTTTGACGCAGATGCACAGGTGCAGCAATCAACAAGATCCAAATGTAAGATACTGATTATAGAATTTTGTAACTATTAGAATGTGGCTTCAAGGCTCTAGCAAGGAATCTCCTCGGTTCTTAGAAAACCTCTGGCTGAAGCAAATCTTGCCCCAATATTAGTTCATTCCCCTGCACCCCCATGCACAAGCTATTCTTTCCTTGTCAAGCTAGGCTCCTTTGTCCTAGTATCAAAGTGCTTATAAGGACAAGAGTTTTTGTAACCTGACTAATTAACCGTACCTGCTAAATACCACGAGAACAACTCAGAAGCCATGGTTCCTCATGTTCAGAGTGATTCCGACGATGATCGATCAACAATAAGGCTGTTTAGTAAGCAGAGATCAGTTCATAAGGTCCTCGGTGGACGGAAAGGTGCAATATTTCTCCATGTAAAATTATTCTATATCAGCAACATTTCAGGGATGTATGAATCAGTTTCATCATGATGTGTGGACTGTTTTGGCTTTGCAGTTGCGGACATCCTGCTATGGAGGAACAGGAACTTATCGGCAGGGATCCTTGCAGGGGCCACACTGATATGGTTCCTATTCTATGTGGTTGAATACAACATAGTAACGCTCCTTTGCCACATTGCACTCCTCGGAATGCTTTTGATGTTCATTTGGTCCAATGCCGCACCTCTCCTCGACAGGTTGCATTACCATACTGTCTAAAATTTCACAATGCAATATCATTAAATGAAAATGATGCACTGACGGCCTTGAATTCAGATCATTAGCCGAGCTGCTTATTTGCCTTTGGTCTCTGAGTACTTAGTTCAAAGTAACTTCAACTCTTAACATCTCAGTTAACCACTCGTGATTTTCAGGGCCCCTCCACAGATCCCAGAAGTCGTCGTTTCTGAACATGCCTTCAGAGAAATTGCACTGACCATCCATTCCAAACTGGCGCACTTTGTACCAGTCCTATATGACATTTCATGCGGGAAGGATCTGAAGAAGTTCCTTGTGGTACATACGTGTTGCTTCTTTTTCTGATCTCGTTGTTTCAATAGTGACAACAAGTCCTATGACAGTTGCAACGCTGCCTGATATACATTAGATTCAGAGATCTACCTACTTGCACACCCCAAACAATAATACATAAATCCATGAATCATGTTCTTTTAATGGCATAAAGATACCCCAAACTTCGATCAGATTAGAGAACATTCATTAAGCTAATATGAACTTACCAAATAAACCTACACCATTACTTTGCTGTTGCAATTAGCTTGGTGAACTAATAAATCCCATGCTGTTCTTTTTCAATGTATAAGGTGATCGGATCTCTGTGGATATTGGCAGTAATTGGAGATACATGCAGCTTCACAACTCTAGTATATGTTGGTAAGTAGTGAAACACTGGACTTCGACGAAAGTGTAAATGTGAAACAAAAGAAAGACACAAGATGGGATCATGTAAATGCAAGGACACAACTTGATGAACTACACAAGCGTGTAAAATAACAACTTTTCAATATCTACTGACAATTTACCATGTTTTTCTTGACCAGGATTTCTGTGTGCTCTCACTTTCCCGGTGCTGTACGAAAGATACGAAACTGAAGTGGGCCATCTAATCGCCAAGGGTGGTGAAGACCTTAAGAAGTTCTATAAGAAGATTGATTCCAATGTGCTCAATAAGATACCAAGAGGCCCTGTGAAGATAAAAGTTCACTAAAATATATTATAAGAAGGTGTCAGTGCATACAAATAATTCCATAAAAAGGAGAATTGTCAGTTACTAGAATTGGTTTGAGGGAAAAATGAACTTAGAACTCCAGTTCAGTTAGGACACAAGAGATCAACTGTACAGATGATGGATCCATCATCGTTCATGAGAATTCAACGGTGCTCTTAACTGTCCACCGTACAAATACAACTGCCAATAACAAGAGTTTCAAATATAAGTTTACATATTCTCCGGTCATGGGATTTCCACGTGAAGGAGTTCGTCAGTGGGTGTATTAGCTCGATTTGATTAAGGATCTTGTGTCAAAGATGCTTTTTTAATGGAGAATTGTAGGATCGTTAATGACAATAAGTGGGGGTGAATGATTGTAATCCGTAGCGGTAGCTTTTTTTCTTCAATCTACTATCTCTTGATGGTCCAACATGCCAACACAGTACAGTTCCGTACCAAATAATATGATATACTGTAGCAAACAGTGTGTGTCATTGTACCTACAGTATGGGTTACCGTCACTTAGCTATGCCTAATCCCACAGCCAAACAAACCTTGCCGCGCCCACCCGGGATGCCGGCAGCTAGCACTTCAACGTCCACCACCAAAACAATACCGTCCAAGCCTGCAAAATACCTGCCGTGCGCTCGCTCGCAATGCCTGCCGCGCGAACGCCTTGCACAGCTGCCACTAGCACTTCTTGTACAGCATCTATGCACCTCACGTCACAGCTAAAAACCAATGCACGCATGCACAAGCCCACGAGAGCCCTCAACCATCAAAGGACAAAAACACCACGTTGTTAACCATGCTAGACAAGATCAATGCACATAAGTGTTTCTCTGGTACAAGCTATTGATGACGCCCACGCAAAACAAGCTGCTTCAAGTCTCGCATGAACAACAGCGCTGCCGTCAACTACAGCCGCCGCAAGTCCTTCGCATATTTTCTGCCTACAGATCACGTTGCATCCACAGCTGCCGGCCTTACACCATCGACATAAATAGCCCTTACGCTGAGGCCAGAAAACCCTAATCATTTAACCCCAACATACGGTCCACTAGTTCTAGGGCCCAATACGTGAGCTTAACACCCGATTATACAATTCAATCCAATCTAATTTTAGACACCCAAAATTGTTACGTGTCACAGCCTCGAACCGCACCTCCGTAGCTCCAACACATATCATCCAATTTTGATCTCCACGCGCCCCAACTCGAGCTCAACCGTCTCCTCCAGCATCCTCGACCCTCTGGACCATGACTTCGCACCAAACCATTTCTCGGTCATCGCCGTAAACCACGATCGCCCCCGAGTTACTCTGCACATGCAAAGACCAAAATACCATCTTTACCCGGCACAAGTTCTTCCCAACTTGACCGACATAAGTCCACACAACACGCCACACGTCTCAATTAACATCAGTAATCAACATTGTCAATGTCAGTAATCAACATTGTCAATTGTCAGTTTGAAGTCCCAACCTAAGGCATTATTTGGATCTTTGTTTCTTTTTTTTAGCAGTGGCAAAGCCCCGATGCCAAACGGAACATGTGTACACTACAGGAAATGCTTGAAATAAACTATAGTTTTTTTTAAGTATGTTGAAGTTTGCACCACTTAGGCCAAAACAGGAAAAGACCGTAAAGGCCAAAACTGTTGCCGAAACAGCGGAAAAGCAAAAATTCCATGTACATGTGGTGCCGTCCGATACACTTTGAGATTGGTGTACATGGTGGGGTAATACAGCTCAGAAAAATCGATAGGTGAAATACATCTCTCTCCCGACTCCCTCCCTCTCCATCGCCTCCGGCATGACCCAAGAACCAAGAAATTCACCTCTTCAACAAATCGGACGAACCAAGATTATATCGGATTTCAGAACCGAGATTCATCTCGTTTTACACAATTCAGATTCAACAAAACCAAGAATCAAGAAATTGCACGTTTTGGGTTTCATCTTCAACAATTTGCAAGGAACCAAAAAATACAATTTCCCTCATGATTCTTTCAGTTTCAAGAAATTGCATGAACCAAAAAAAAAAATAACGGACCCCTTCCTCTTCGTGGGCAATTGGATTCACTGGATCCGGTCCCCTTCCTCTTTTTCAGCAATGGGATCTGCCGGATCTGGTCCTTCTCCACCACCTCCTGGTCGGCGACGGAGAAGACCACCGAAGTGACGATGGCGATAACGATGAGGCGAGGAAGCTACCAACAAGGTGGACGAAGGAGGAGATGGATGAAGGTAGCCGCCCCATCCGGTCTCTCCGTCACTGGCCACCAAATCTAAGCCCACACAGTCGCCCACCGCAATCCCATCGGCGCCGGAGGGGAGGGAGACCCAAAGATCTGGCAGAGGCGCACGGATCTGGATGAGGTAGAGGACGTATTTTTAAGGGGGGGATTGGATCATATACCCTCCCTGAATTTCAGGATTTCAGGATTTACCCTCCCACCTCAATGACATGTGGGGTCACCATAGGTCAATGACATGTGGACCAGGAGGGTAAATCCTGAATTTCCATCTAAGGGGAGGGTATATGATCAAATTTTCCTTTTAAGGGTGGCATGGCACTAGTATATTTTAATGAGTTTCTTTACTTTTTTAAAAGACTATAGTGGTGGTGAGTGTTGTGTTCTCCACTTCCCTCCCCCTCCCACTAATATTTTGGTGTCATCATGTGAGCCCTACAAATTTCTACCTCCCTCGAATCACGTGCTATCTACTTCCAAACGTCGGCGCTTCCCTCACCATGCACCCCCACGACTCCCTAAGACCTTTTTCTCTGTGACATATACTGTCGCGCTTGTCATCCAACGACTTCACGTCCCCTACCGCTTTCATGCCTATCTTCTACATGCGTTGTTGTGCTCGCCATTGATGCTACCCACCGTGCTTGTCGTGGCCTGTGTCCTAGCCCTACCACCGCCAATGGGTATGGCATCATTGGTGACGACAGTATGATGGCTGTCAGACAAGGACGCCGAACTAGATACCACCCACTGGTGCATTGTCGATCTGGATGAGCACCTCCAGCAGGCGGTTGCTGAGATTCAGGCGTAACGTGGCCTCGCATGCAGCAATGAGGCTGCTGCTACTGGTTTTCCTTCTACCCTTGACCATCTCGTAGGTTTTTTTGTTGTTTAAATATGAATCCTTCTGTTATCTGGACTGGTGTGTTGGTAGATGGAATAAATATATTGTAATTGGAGATTTTTTTTTCCTCTCTTTTGTTCTTTTGTGCTTTTAGATTTTCAACCTCCGATCTGGTCACTAATGTGTGCTACTGTTCTTCATGTTTGGCAACTCTGGCATGGGGAGTATCACAACCAAGCTATGCCTCTGGCCCTGCTATACCGGTAGAAAGGTCTTTTTCTATGGTATATATCAAGGCGTATTGTGCGTACCTCTCACACAATTTTCTCTTCTATTTATTAGCTCCTCTAACAAACTTGTAACAAACTACAATCTTATCGAAACAAACTACAATCTTATCCCAACAATTATCTTTTCTCTTTATAAGCTCTCCTAACAATTCCACAACAAATTACGATTTTAATTCGTCGAGGGCGAAGCTACGTCTTCCAATCTCAGTAGAGTTGACGTGATGACAACGTTGCAGGACGGGTGTAGTGGCACGGCCCATGGTGCGGAGTAGATCAAGCATGGGGCGGATGTAGGACGTGTGGTGTCGCAGTGGTGGAGCTAAGGGTGTCCAAGAAGATCAAGCATGGGGTAGA
Organism: Ampelocalamus luodianensis; assembly: GCA_036346255.1. NCBI lineage: Eukaryota > Viridiplantae > Streptophyta > Magnoliopsida > Poales > Poaceae > Ampelocalamus > Ampelocalamus luodianensis. Next base: position 3,635,901 of record CM070626.1, read on the forward strand.
GGCGGGATGTGGGGTGCCACAGCGATAGAGCCGAGGGCGTCGAATATGGCAGCGAATGAGTGAATATGTGCTAGGGAGGAGCTCAGCCGAGTGCCATGACAGAACCAAGAACTTACACAAAGTGCAATGACACTCGACGTGCTGAGTTAAATATAATTTTTTTTATTTGTCTGTAACACAGCATAGGCATTGAACTATTTTTTTTTAAAAAAAATACGTGTTAATGGGTTAATTGAGTAGGATGGCATGACAATTAAGAGATAAGTTGAATATAAAGTGTGATTTAGGGTGATGGTAGGGCAATTAAGGGGTAATTAAAAACAAGCGTGATTTAGGAGGCAGGGAACAACTTTGCATATCAGTCGTCCGATCGAAAAGGATTTATGGCGAAGATGCTCCGCATGGAAAAAAATCCTATAGAACCTGGTTTACAATTCCATTGATGTGGACCAACTCCACTGCATGACACATGTCCTTTCACGAATCTCAAAGCGTGACGTGGTAGCCTTCAGTATTCAATTCGTGAAAATTCACATCAGTGATTTATGAGGCTATGCGCTTTGAGATTCGTGAAAGTACACGTGTCATGCAGTGAAGTTGGTCCACATCAATGAAGTTGTAGACCAGGTCCTATAGAATTTTTCGTCCAAGTAATTAATGACCCAATTTAAACTGCTACTTTTTATAGTATTATAGAGAAACAAGATGACTGGTACAAAAATAATGGCCTTCTTAATTTGGTATACACAACTATGAGTTATGGCTAATGAACGTTCATGCACACATGTCAATCTTTGCAAGTAAAAGGAGGCAGAAAGGGGGTCCTCAGGGTGACCACGTCATAAAAAAAAAGATGGACCGTTGAATCGTCGTTGTTCGGCCAGGAATACGTGGAGAGCCCCTAATGGGATCCGTCGTCCGATCACGTCGGGTTTGTTGGTGGCCATCCGATCGGATCTGCTGAGAATTCTAATGCCATCCCAGCCCTCTCTCCTCGCGCCCCACGCCTCCCTCGCCTCCCACTCCGTTGCTGCCTCCTCCCCGCTATGCCCTCCTCCTCCTTCCACTCCTCCGCCTCCCCTCCCCATCCCTCTAACTCCCCTGTCGCCCCTCTCCGCTGGCACCGCCGCTCCCTCCCCACCCAGCAGTCGGTCCTTGGCCCGGCCCTTGTGCGCTCTAGAGGGCAGCCAAGGCTCCCAGATCCCATCCCCAAGGCGGCCCGCTCGGGCCGGCTGGCACGTCGCGCCGCCACACCACCCCCTCCCCACATCCTCCTCCCACTCCTACGCCTCCCCTCCCCGTCCCTCTGCTTGGCGCCGCCGCTCGCTCCCCACCTAGCTGTTGGTCCTTGGCCCCGCCCCTCGTGAGCTCCAGCGACAGCCAAGGCCCCAGATCCTGCCCCCTTCATTTCGGCGATCGCTCGTCCTTCGCCTTCTCCATGGATCTACGCCGATTTGGCTAGGCTTGCGGCGGTCGTCCCAAGATGGGGACTTGCGTCGGCGGGGGTCACTGTGGCCGGTGGCGCGCCATATGTACATCATTGAACGCGGTGCACATGACTTCTGATGTTATCATTTTTCATTTTTTTTGGGTTCTTTCATAATGTTTGTTTTGTTAGTGCCATCATTAACATTTTGTATATATTGTCATGCAGGTAGTCGTAGGATCGCCTGAACTTAAAGCTAATCATTCCATACAACAAACTGTCTTAGTTATTCTTAGTTATTTCAGAACGTGAAAAGTATCCCAGGTATGTACCATTCAAATCTATCAATTACCAAGTTGTACCATTCATAGTCTATCAATTACAGAACTTACATGATGTGAATTGATTTTCGCTTCTTTCTCACAGACTCAGTAAGCTCTTATCTGATCTAATGGATGGGAGCTGAATCTTGATATTTTTTCCAAACAAAAAAGGATCGTGATAAGATCACTCGGCAACTTAGAATTGACGGATGGCCAGCATTATCTATACATGGTGATGAAGCTCAAGCTGAAAGGGACTCTGTTCTAGCAGAGTTTAAGAGTGGGAAGAGTCCTATAATGTCTGCAACAGATGTAGGAGCACGTGGTCTTGGTATGGTGACTTGTTTGAATATTAGGATTAGGTTGTAGTTCCATGTGCTCAAGGATGATAAGCCAGAGGGTTGTTCAACTGTTTTTGCTTGAGTGAACTGAACTTGTGGATTGGTGGTGTATGCAAGGTGTCATCATGTCAGAGGTAGATCATATTTTCCCTCTTTATCTCACTTGAGCGTAAGTAACGACAGTGTTACCAGGGCACTTTAATTTTGAACTATCGTGGTCACTTTCCCCTATCTCAGTTATCGAAGAAACCAAAACCTGCTAGACTTACGTACTTTGCCTTTTAGGGAGATCCTTGGCTTTTTATAGAATGGATAAAACCACAGCACTATACTCATTCCATAGAAAGGAGCATGCAAGGGAGATACATGTTTTGGTCTTATTGATTTCTAAATTTGATTTGCATCTTCATTTATTCTTGAGAATTTAGCGTGCAAGGTGCATCTTGATGGCCTGTTTATTTTGTCATGCATGTCATTTAAGTAGATAGGGGGAGATACTCATCCAGGTCAATTAAGGACCAAACACCAGTAACTCTAATATAAGTCTAAGCGTACAACCACATGTGTCGATATGGGACGGCATTAGCTAAATAAATTATTAAAAACTAGTCTTGCACATTGGTAGGCCATAGTAGTGCGAGCATGTATGATTGCTCGAAGGGGCTCCCTTCACCGAGGCGTTGGGCAAAAAGCCTTCCGACACAACAGTGAATGCCTCACTTGACGGGAGTGTGCCCGGGCGAAGTGAGGGCTATCATTCACTGGGCTAGTGCAAGGATAGGACTAGCTAGATGATGTATAGGCTTCAACACGTGCTCTAGACTGCTTACCAAAGGTGGTGAGCGGTGGTATCGATAGATACTAAACAAACTAGAGAATTTATGTGATGTAGGTAAAGTTGTACACCTTTGTAGAGTGTAAATATATTTAAATAGTCATGCTCGTGGTCATGAGCGTGCTTAGTGCAGACTTAATGGGTATAGTCGTGGTTTTAATAAAAAAAACAATTTTATCGAGAAAATGTGGGAAATGGATGTTGGTTTATATTTGAGTTAAGTGTCATATCTATGGCTGAAAATGAGATGTTACTCGTAGCCGAGGGGGGTTGCGAGTCGTTATTTATTCATTTACTTACTTGTTGTCCTTTATCTAATTAACTGCTCTTTAAATTTTCGTTACAAAGTACTACATATTGTTCTTGCAAATAAAACTTGCTTGATGCTGAAAATAACTTATAGCATAGAGTCTCACCCTTTATTAGCCATGCATGTATATAAACTTTGTGATACACTACAAGTCTTGCTGAGTATGCAATGTACTTAATCTTGCTTAATTTGTTGTTCAGACTTAGAGGATGAGCCCACACTGGACAACGCCTTCTTTGCATCCGGAACCGGTGGGTTTGGTGACAGGACTTTCTAGGACTTGTCTCTAGTCCGTTGCTTGAGGGTTCGGATGGGCATGCCGTTGGAATTTTGGACTTATTACATATTTTGCTTCTGCTGTTACTTTTGCTACTTCTGATACTTAAACTTTTATTTGGTCGATCGGCCTTTGTGTTGTAAATAATGTAACCGCTTAAGTTATGTACCATGCTTTGTTTTATTTTGTATGTGTGAATGTATGAATGTGATTATCAATGTTGTGGATAAGTGTACTAACCACTAATCATGGGACTAGTACGGTACACACACGAGGGCTTCGGGTATTCAAAGCCCGGGGTCTGACAGCCAGCCCAATCAGCATATGAGAACCCACTGATCAAGGATGATACTGACTTCTAAATCAACAAGCCAAAAGACATTGGTTGCTTGAGATAACACATAATCCTTTTTACTGTTGTCCAGTGCATCTCTGTTGGAGTTTGAAGGAATTGGCAAACCTTATTGACACTATATGATATATTTGGTTGAGTTATGGTTAGATATTGCAAACCACCTACTGTACTTCTGTACCTCGTTGCTTCAACATCTGATAGTCCATCCCCACTATGCTTGGACAACTTCTCAATTGTTCCCATTGGAGTACTAACTGACTTAGCTTGAGTCATATTAGTTCTTCGAAGCAAATCCATCACATATTTATGTTGTGACAAAAGAATACCATCTGTAGTGGGTCTCACCTCAATACCAAGAAAGTAGCTCAAATTGCCAAGGTCCTTAACTGCAAAGTCATCTCTCAATTGATGCAGAAGTGCATCTGTAGCCTTAGATGAAGAGCTGATGATGATGATATCATCTACATATATCAGCATGTATATGATAATACCTCCTTGATTAAATGTAAACAAGGAAACATCAGCTTTCGAAGGAACAAATTCTAACTCTTGAAGTTTTGAGCTTAACCAAGAGAACCAAGCTCTTGAGGCTTGTTTCAATCCATGTAAGGACTTGTGCAACTTACAAAGGTACTGTTGTTGGGACCCAAAAATGCAATTCTGGACCCTCTGTGTATTCTGCACTAGTCCAGGATCACGCTAGTGCACACAGCGGTAACATAGGTGAATATCAATCCACACAAGCGAAATATAACATAAACGAATAGTTTGAGTAACAACTTAGAGTTTTGACCTTAAGGTCGGGGTTACAACTTATTAAGCCACGCAGGGCTAACACTAAAGAAATACTGCAGCGGAACGAAATAAACTCTGGCAAACTCCAATCAGCACACCACAGGCAACCGACTGGGATCGATGACCTAGCGATCAACCTTCTTCCACAAACTCCTCCTCGAAAGCGGCGAAGACTCCTCCATACGTAGGTTTGGGCGCAAGTTTTACAACAAGCGTGAGTACACAACCGTACTATAAATCATACCACGAATGCAATGTATAGATGCGAGCTTATTCCAAAGGAATGGCTTACGTGGTTATTTTTGCGAAATGCAACATTTGCAATTGAATACAAATAATAGATTGAAAGCATAATTTGAAACAAATAAGCAATATTAATTTATGATTGTTTCCAAAAGACACACACTGCTACTGATTGATTCACACTGACCATATGATTGAGATCACACGGCTCCCAATCCCACATTTTATGAACACTACCCCTATGTGAAATCCCGGCGTTGTCCATGGCCGAGGGCGGCTATTCGAATAGATTGATTAACACTCTGCAGAGGTTTGTACACTTTACCCACACGATACAACTAGTGTAGCTAGCACTAATTGTAACAAAGCGATTCGGCAACCGTCTCAACATTGGCGTTCTTATTCACACGATCCCATATCACAAAGCTTAACCTATCCACGAACCCCAATGTTGAAACTCCGTAACCTACTAAGTTAGGCTGTCACGGACATGCGGTCGTCAATATAGCTCGATTCAATGGCGCACAAAGTTAAGTCCTTAATTGACCAAGGCAAGACTTCCAGTTTTTCTAACTAAACCACACAGATGAATCCCAATCACAAAGCCACCAGTTCACACAGTATCCACCACTTGCCTCAGTCTAAATCTTTTACCACCCAGTTGGTTTAGTGCAACACATGCCATCACGAGTAATAGCACACAGCACACACAGTTTTATCACACAGTTCCATAGTCACTTAGTCAATTTCATAATTGCACTCACATGAGATGATGACTCGTAGCATGGCTAAGCAATTCTAGTCGTTCTAATCCACCATGTTGGCAATATGCTAATACCAACTAAGTAATAAACCAATCTAGGGCAACAAAGATGAAGGTATACAAGTAGGCAAGGTGAACATAACAAGTGGGATCAATAACTAGCCCAAAAGTATTTAAATACATAATTAAAGTAAATGCAATAATTTAACACAATGTAATTTGGGGAAAACTGGGATTCAATATGATCAAAGGTATAACTTGCCTTGGAATAGGTCTATGTACTGGTCTTGAACTTGGTTGAAGCCTTCTTCGACGAAAACCTCCGAAGTATCGACGTCTACGCACAAACGAAGCAAAACAACCAAAACAAATAAATAACAGCGGCAAAACAAACTACAAAAATTAAATAAAAATAATAATTAGGTAGATCTCGAATTTAGACAAATTTAGAAATTTGAATGGGCTCAATCGGAGTTAGGATGCAAAAGTTATGGCCTGTGGAAGATTGAAAATACATAAAATCTGAAAATCGGTATTTCATGAATTTCCCAATTATTTTCCTAAAGGAAAATCAGATTATTGCATAGTGGCGTCGTGGAGGAATTTCGGAAAAAGAAATAATAAAGAAATCTCGACATGTGGGACCCACATGCGGAGGCTAGGCTCACGGTGGACTAGGTCCACCGAGCCTCGAGACTTCGAGATCGGTGATGCGCGCGTGGCGCGCTGCGTGGCGCGGCGGCGCCGCCGGGCGCCGCCACGCGTGCAGGCGGTGGCGGCGGCGGCGAGGATGACGACAAAGCGGCGGCGGCTCGGGACCGTGCGGCAGCGGCGGCAGCGGCGCTCGGCGAGGTCCGATGGTACGATTGAAGCCCGTGTTATTGCGAACACGATGGTGCACTCACGGCGGCGGAGACACTCGAAGATGGCGGCGGTGAGGTTTGGCGGCGAGAGGCCGGCTTTGTCGGATGGAGTTCGGCGAGGTTTTGGCGGCGAAGGGTCCTTAAGGTAGCCTGGCGTCGCGATCTCGGTGGTGCACTCGGTGGCGGCAGCGGCGGCCGGCGGCGAAAAAGGCGAAGAAACGAGCGCGGCGGAAACCTAGAACTCCAATTGCGGCGGCGCTAAGGCTCGGAAGGAGATGAGGTGGCGGCTGCAGGTTGCGGAGTCCGTGCGGCTTCGGGGCTATTTATAGGGGCTAGGGTGCGGGATAAGAATCCTAAATTGGGGATTTCTCGGTTGAAAGCAGCGGAGATAGAGTTCGTTTGATCCGATTGAGGGCACATACGGGCGGAAAGATTAGAGATAGAGTTTGGCAAAGAAATCCGGGGTTTTTAGTTAGGAAAGTCCGTTGTCGGATTGAGCTTCTAGAAAGCGGCAATGGCGGCGGCTCCGACTTCGGGCGCGGAGAAGAAGGCGCGGCGAAAGCGAAGGCGGCGCGGCAAGCGGGGCCCCACGTCAATGGCTAGGGTTAGGATGCGGCGCGTGCGGCGGTGCGATCACGGCGGTCTCAAGATCGGCCGTCAGATTTTGTCGAGCGGTCCACAATCAAATGGACATTCGGACCGTCCGGTTGCCTCACGCGCATCTAGCCGTCCATGCTTGATCCAGCGGCGGAGAGCGGCGCGCGCCGAGAGAGAGAGAGAGAGGCGGCAGCGGGTCCACTGTCGGTGGGAGCGGCTTCATGTGGTGGCCAGGCATGTTGAGTTGGGTGGCGGCGGGGACAATGGGCGGAGGTTGGATTTCGGCCCAAAGAAGATTTCTGAGATTTTAATTAGTTTTCTAATTTAGAAAATACGAGAAATTCAAATAAGCAATAGAAAATAGCAAATGAACTCGAGAAAAATTCTAGAAAAATCTAGAAAATATATCGAGCACATAGAACCCAAATAAAATAGTTTTGGCTATTGTTCATGTTGGGATTATTCACATTAAATGTTTTTGATTATAAAGTCAATATTAAGCTTTTGAATTAAATTCAAATAAATCCAAATGGTGAATTTTCCCTACTAACTATTTAAAAGATTTTTAAGCTCGAGAAAATTGGGATGTTACAAACCTCCCCCTTAAAGGAATCTCGACCCGAGATTGGGCTAGCTAGAGAAAAGGCTAGGAACTCGGCTTTGGCTTTTCTTCACGTTCCCACGTTGCTTCTCCTTACAGTGGTTGCTCACTTGAACCTTGCAAAAGCGAGCAGTCTTGCTTACGGTGAGGCGCTCTGCGACATCAAAATCTTGATTGGCTGCTCCTTGTAGGTAAGATCCTCTTTCAAAACAATCGATTCCAACGGGGCTTGCTCTTACGGCACACGAAGACACTTCTTCAAGCTGCGAGACATGGAAGACATCATGTACTCTGATAATGCATTGCGGTAGCTCAATTGGTAAGCAACTTCCCACGGCGTTCCAAAATCTTGAGCAGGCCAACATACCTAGGGGCAAGCTTCCCTTTGGCATGAAACCTTTGACACCTCGGCGGGGTTACTCGAAGATAGACAAAATCTTTTGGCTCGGCGAGATCTCGGGCGGTTATCGGCATAACTCTTACGCCTTGGTGGGCTATTTTTAGCCTTTCACGATCATAGCAACTGTTCTTCCGCTTCTTGTATGATATCGGCCCGAACAGCATGCGTTGGTGTCTCGACCAATTTAACGGGGTTGGCGAGCACGGCCATACAAAGCTTCAAATGGCGACATTTGCGGTGGCTTGATAAGCTGTTGTTGTCACGAGAACTCGCATCGGCAAACTTTTATCCCATCGGGTAGCATTCGCTAGGCGCAAGCTCTCGGCATATCCTCAATATCGATTGACTCTTTCGATCTGTCCATGCATGCGTGGATGATAAGCGATCGAAATTGAGATGGGTACCCAATGCTTCATGCAAACTTTGCCAAAAGCGAGAAGTGGCGAGATCCTCGATCGACACTATTTTCTTGGGCACTCCATGCAAACCGACAATTACGGCCATGTACAACTCCGCAAGGCGATCTCCTGAGTACGTGGTTTTGAGTGGCAGGAAATGTGCGACTTTAGTCAAACGATCGACTATTACCCAGATCGAATCGTAACCCGATTGAGTCTTGGGTAAACCGGTGATGAAATCCATCCCGATTTCCTCCCACTTCCATTCTGGAATCTTCAGCGGTTGCAGCAAACCTGCTGGTCTCTGGTGTTCTGCCTTTATTTTCTGACCGGTGTCGCACAAGGCCACGAACTCTGCGACTTCTCGCTTCAAATTTGGCCACCAAAACTTATTCTTAACATCCTGGTACATCTTGGTACTTCCAGGGTGAATCGAATACTTTGAGTCATGGGCTTCTTTTAAGATTAACTGTCTTAGACCATCGATATCGGTACCGAATCGACCATTAATCAGTATGCCTTGATCATCTTTGGTGAAATCTTTAAATTTTCCCTACGCCATTTTGATCTTGATCTCGACAACACGGGATCCTTTGGTTGTGCTTCACGAATCTGCTTCTCCAAGGTAGACTGTACTTCCAAATTGGCTATAAATCCTTCGGACACAACCTCTAACCTTAGCTTTTGAAATTCTTCATAAAGTTTTGGGCAACTTTCCTTTACTTCCAAAGCATTACAGTAACTCTTACGACTTAGAGCGTCTGCAACTACGTTGGCTTTTCCGGGATGGTAGTGGATTCCAAGATTGTAATCCTTAATCAATTCCAACCATCTTCTCTGTCTCATGTTCAGATCTGACTGGGTAAAGATGTACTTCATACTTTTATGATCTGTGTAGACTTCACAGCGATTACCGATGAGGTAATGACGCCAAATCTTTAAAGCATGCACTATGGCGACCAATTCGGATCATGAGTAGGGTAATTCTCCTCGTGAGGTCTCAATTGTCTTGGCGCATAGCGGCAGCTCTTCCTTCTGCATCAGGACACATCCTAATCCTTGACGCGAAGCATCACAATAGATATCGAAATCCTTGCGAATATCGGCAAAATCAACACTTGGAGTGAGGTCAAGCGCTTCTTTAACTCTCGAAAACTTTCCTCACGGTGGAGTCCAAGTGAACTTTTTCTCCTTCTTGACAATTGCGTAAGAGGCTTAGCAATCGATGAGAATCCTTCGATAAAGCAGCGGTAATAACTTGTCATCCCCAAGCTGCGAATCAGGTTCTGATCTTGGTGGTCGATGTAACTCTTGCTTTTACTTTCTGGGTCATTGCTACTCCATCGGCGGTCATCACATGGCCAAGGAAGTCCACTTCCTTCTTCCAAAAGTCACACTTGCGAACTTGGCGTACAACCGATGCTCCTGAGTTTCTCCAAAATTAACCTCGGTGTTCTGCGTGTTCCTCCTCGATTTGGAATAAACGAATATCGTCAATGAACACCACTACAAACTTGTCGGGTATTCCATGAAGACTTTGTTCATCATGTTCATGAAGTAAAGTGGGGCATTTGTCACCAAATGACATGACCAAGAACTCATAATGTCCATACAGCGTTGAAAGCGGTCTTTGGTATATCCTAGGGTAGATCTTCAGCGATGGTAGCCCGATCGCAAGTCGATCTTTGAGAACACTCGGCTCCTTCATGCGGTCAAGCGGATCGTCTATTACGGGCAATGGATACTTATTCTTGATAGTGACCTCGTTGAGAGAGCGGTAGTCGATACACATCCTCATGCTTAGTCTTTCTTCTTGACAAACAAGGTGGTGCTCCCCACGGTGACGAACTTGGTCTAACGAAACCTTTCTCGAGAAGTTCTTCAATCTGCTTCTTCATTTCTGCTAACTCGTCAGCTGGCATTCGATAAGGTCGCTTAGAAATTGGCGCTGTCCCTGGCACTAGATCGATGACGAACTCGATGTCACGGTCTGGTGGCATTCCGGGTAACTCTTCTGGAAACACATCTGGGTATTCTCTCACTATTGAAACATTCTCCAATGCAATGGTCTTCAGATTGTTTACTAGCAAGTGTCCTTCACGAACTGATGTGGCTAGAAACTCCACTTTCCTTCCATCGAGTACTCTCAGCCGTTCTGACTCTTGGCCACAATCCGGCCTGACTTTGTGCTTGGATAGCCAATCCATGCCAAGAATGACATCTAGAGTGCAGGTGTCTAGAACAATTAAGTTGGCTAGAAACTCAACTCGGCTATGAGTAACTCGGCTCCTAAACAACCCACTCTAGAGCTTAGCTCTGCTCGAGCGATTGAACTAATAGAGTATGATTAAGTTGTATAGCCTCCAACTTATTCTTAGTTGCAAAAACTTGGACACAAAAGAATGCGAAGCTCGAATCAAAGCAGGCGATGCGGTGCTGAATTAACCGGGAACTTACCCGATCGGCGTGCGGTGCTTCTGTGCTCCTTCGAGGTGGCGTGGTTGACACGGCCTCGGACCACGGACTGCGTCCCTCCTCACGGCTGGTTGGGGGCTTGGAAAGTTCCTGTTGGTGACCCGTCTTTGGTGTCTTATTCGGTGTAGCTCAAGGTTGAAACGAGCTGGGTGATCGTTCCCCTCTGTGGACACGATTTGCGTAGTGGCACGGTTGGCGGCAAGTGTAGCACACCCTTGGCTCTTGCGATTTGTTATTTCTTTGGATTAGCGTTGGTCGGTCTTTGGGTGCGAGTGTTACGAGCAAGCGGGCGAGTCTTGAGGTTGGTGCAGGTGTCTGGCGGAGTTGCATGGGAAAACGGTTGAAGCTGCGGTGGCACTTGTCCTTGCTCTGTTGGAATTGCTGGCCTCCTGTTTGGATCATCCTGCGTTTGCGATTGTCTTCGAGTTCCTTGCGCTTGTCCTCCATGACTAAAGCTTTATTGATCGAGTTCTTGGAAGTCAGGGAAGGTATGTGCAAGGAGATTGACCTGAAGTCCAGTGTTCGGTCCCTTGAAAATGACTCTGGCGAGCCTTGTTTGTTGCAACATCTTCTGCAGCATAGCGAGCAAGTTGCGAGAACTTGTTGAGATAGTCAGACACTGACAAGCTTCCTTGCTTCAGGGCATGAAATTCATCTTTCTTTAGTTCAATAATTCCTTCTGGTACATGGTATTGGCGGAATCTTTGAGAAATTCCTCCCAAGTGATATTTTGTGGTGCCTCATGAGCGGCGCAGAAGTTCTCCCACCATTCTGCTGCGATGCCCTCCAAGCGGTGAGAGGCATAGAGAACTTTTCATGATCGCTGCATTGAGTGATCGCGGCTTCCTTTCAATTACCGAAGCCAATCATCGGCTTCCACGGGTGAGACATGTCGAGAAAATGTTGGTGGGCGAGTCCTCATGAATTCGCAAGTTTGGATGGTCCATGGTGACCATGAGCGGTGGGGCTCCGTCTTTGGTGATTGTTGTTGTTATTGTTACGGTTGTGCATGGCTTGCATCCGAGTCATCATGGTATTCATCGGTGAGTCTGTGCTGCCATGAAAGCTCAAAGTTTTGCAAGTCAATTGGGGTCCTTGTGGCGGAGCTGCTCCTGTGGTGGTTGCTCATTGCCTCGATCTTTGGGTACAGGAACCACTTGCAAGCGTGCAGCGAGTTGTAACCATCTGGCGAAGCTCAAGGGTTAGATAAGGTAGCAAGCATGGGGTGAGTTAAGAACTAAGCGGGGATTGGTTAAACCCAACAACAAGCGAGAGAACCAAAAGCAACTTTATTACTTAGTATGGCTTGCCTTGAGATGCCTAAGGGCCTTTGCGGCTCATACGCACACTCAAAGAAAATAGCGAACCTAAGCACACAATCTAACGCCTAAAGGCGACACAACTAGGCTTAGGCGGCGGCTTAACACACTAAGCCTCAGCGGCGAACCTAGGCCTTAGCGAACTCGATCGGCGAGGTAACCTCCACAACCACGGCTGCGCTCTGCCGCTTGTAGACCTTGAGCTGTCTTTGGCATCTTCGCATGGCGATCACGGTGCCCGGGCGGTGCAACGGGAACAAGCGTCGATGGCGCAACGAGCTCCTCGGGTTACGGCTCCACTTCCTCTGGATCTTCCTCAGATTCTTCATGTTCTTCTTCCTCTTCTTGAGTACGCACGGTGGTGGGCGTCGGTATCTCTTCGGGATGGCGATCTTCTCTTGACAGTGCGGGCTCTTGTAGGCACCGTCTAGATCGTGACCATCATCTCCATGGATTCCTCTTGGCGACGGCGTGCGGGCGAGGTGTACCGCTGTGGCATCTTCTTCTCCCTCCGTGGATGGATAGTGTGCGAGTAGCTCCACGGCGTTTGCTCTGGGGTGGTAGCGGAAAGCGGTTCCTTGCAACTTCGCGCATGTAGATGTGGCGGATCGAAGCATGGCGGCGCGGCGATTCTGTATTCCTTCACTCCAAGTGATCCTCGCGGAGATGTTCGTGGTGGCTTGCCTTGGTGTTAATCTGGCGTAGATCGTCAAGCGACGGATCGTACCCGCTTATGTCCATCCACCATCCGGTTGTTTCCTCGGTACAGCGGACGATCAAAACCTCAAGTACTGCGAAGCTTCCAAAGTTGGCGGCGTAACCTCCTAGCGCTCACCATAGGAGTGAAGGCGAGGCATCCCACAAGGCAGAGAGAGGTAAGAACAACTTAAAAGCAGCGGGGAAAGAAAGGTTATAGCAAAAGTTGAGGCAAGAGAGATATGAGGAGAGTTAAGCATTTGATTAACTTTACAAGTTAATTTTCCTTTAGAAAATAGTTTGGACACTCTAAAGGCGGCCAATCTAACTAAGGTCAAGACCTACGATCGGTATGGCTCGATACCACCTCTGCCGGGACCCAAAATGCAATTACGGACCCTCTATGTATTACGCACTAGTCGAGGATCACGCTAGTGCACACAGCGGTAACATAGGTGAATATCAATCCACACAAGTGAAATATAACATAAGCGAATAGTTTGAGTAACAACTTAGAGTTTTGACCTTAAGGTCGGGGTTACAACTTATTAAGCCACGCGAGCTAACACTAAAGAAATCTTTGCGGAGCGAAATAAACTCGGCAAACTCAATGACACACCACAGGCAACAGTGGGATCGATGACCTAGCGATCAACCTTCTTCCACAAACTCCTCCTCGAAAGCGGCGAAGACTCCTCCATACGTAGGTTTGGGCGCAAGTTTTACAACAAGCGTGAGTACACAACCGTACTCGTAAATCATACCACGAATGCAATGTATAGATGCGGGCTTATTCCAAAGGAATGGCTTACGTGGTTATTTTTGCGAAATGCAACATTTGCAATTGAATACAAATAATAGATTGAAAGCATAATTTGAAACAAATAAGCAATATTAATTTATGATTGTTTCCACAAAGGCACACAGCTAGGTGATTGATTCACCTGACCATATGATTGAGATCATACGCTCCCAATCCCACATTTTATGAACACTACCCTTATGTGAAATCCCGGCGTTGTCCATGGCCGAGGGCGCGGCTATTCGAATAGATTGATTAACACTCTGCAGAGGTTTGTACACTTTACCCACACGATACAACTAGTGTAGCTAGCACTAATTGTAACAAAGCAGTTCGACAACCGTCTCAACATTGACGTTCTTATTCACACAGTCCCATATCACAAAGCTTAACCTATCCACCTGAACCCCAATGTTGAAACTCCGTAACCTACTAAGTTAGGCCTGTCACCAGACATGCGGTCGTACAGTATAGCTCAGTTCAATGGCGCACAAAGTTAAGTCCTTAATTGACCAAGGCAAGACTTCGATTTTCTAACTAAACCACACAGATGAATCCCAATCACAAAGCCACCAGTTCACACAGTATCCACCACTTGCCTCAGTCTAAATCTTTTACCACCCAGTTGGTTTAGTGCAACACATGCCATCACGAGTAATAGCACACAGCACACACAGTTTTATCACACAGTTCCATAGTCACTTAGTCAATTTCATAATTGCACTCACATGAGATGATGACTCGTAGCATGGCTAAGCAATTCTAGTCGTTCTAACCCACCATGTTGGCAATATGCTAATACCAACTAAGTAATAAACCAATCTAGGGCAACAAAGATGAAGGTATACAAGTAGGCAAGGTGAACATAACAAGTGAGATCAATAACTAGCCCAAAAGCATTTAAATACATAATTAAAGTAAATGCAATAATTTAACACAATGTAATTTGGGGAAAACTGGGATTCAATATGATCAAAGGTATAACTTGCCTTGGAATAGGTCTATGTACTGGTCTTGAACTTGGTTGAAGCCTTCTTGACGAAAACCTCCAAGTATCGACGTCTACGCACAAACGAAGCAAAACAACCAAAACAAATAAATAACAGCGGCAAAACAAACTCCAAAAATTAAATAAAAATAATAATTAGGTAGATCTCGAATTTAGACAAATTTAGAAATTTGAATGGGCTCAATCGGAGTTAGGATGCAAAAGTTATGGCCTGTGGAAGATTGAAAATACATAAAATGCTGAAAATCAGTATTTCATGAATTTCCAATTATTTCCTAAAGGAAAATCAGATTATTGCGCATAGTGGCGTCGTGGAGGAATTTCGAAAAAGAAATAATAAAGAAATCTCGACATGTGGGACCCACATGCGGAGAGCTAAACTCACGGTGGACTAGGTCCACCGAGCCTCGGACTTCGAGATCCGTGAAGCTGCGCGTGGCGCCTGCGTGGCGCCGTGGCGCCACACAGGCGCCGCGCGTGCGGGGCGACGCTGGCGCCGCAGCGGATGACGACAAAGCGGCGGCTCTGGACGTCACGGCAGCGGCGGCGGCGGCGCTCCGCGAGGTCGATGGTACGGATTGAAGCCGTGTTATGCGAACACGATGGTGCACTCACTGGCGGCGAGACACTCGAAGATGGCGGCGGTGAGGTTTGGCGGCGGAGGCCGGCTTTGTCGGGTGGAGTTCGGCGAGGTTTTGGCGCGGCGAAGGGTCCTTAAGGTAGCCACGGCGTCGCGATCTCGGTGGTGCACTCGGTGGCGATGCGGCGCGCCGACGCGGCGGCGAAAAGCGAAGAAACGAGCAGTGGCGGAAACCCTAGAACTCCAATTGCGGCGGCGCTAAGGCTCGGAAGGAGATGAGGTGGCGGCTCTCGGTTGCGGAGTCGTGCGGCTTCGGGGCTATTTATAGGGGCTAGGGTGCGGGATAAGGAATCCTAAATTGGGGATTTTCGGTTGAAAAGCAACGGAGATAGAGTTCGTTTCAATCCGATTGAGGCGAATCTGAGCGCGGAAAGATTAGAATAGAGTTTGGCAATGAAATCCGGGGTTTTAGTTAGGAAAGTCCGTTGTCGGATTGAGCTTCTAGAAAGCGGCAATGGCGGCGGCTCCGACTTCGGGCCGCGGAGAAGAAAGCGCGGCGAAGCGAAGCGCCCAGCGCAAGCGGGCCCACACGTCGATGGCTAGGGTTAGGATGCGGCGCGCGTGGCGGTGCGATCCGCGGCGGTCTCAAGATCGGCCGTCGATTTGTCGAGCGGTCCACAATCAAAGGACATTCGGACCGTCTGGTTGCCTCACGCGCATCTAGCCGTCCATGCTTGATCCAACGCGGAGAAGCGGCGCGCGCGCGAGAGAGAGAGAGAGAGGCGCGGCGGGGTCCACTGTCGGTGGGAGGCGGCTTCTTGTGGCGGCCCAGGCCATGTTGAGTTGGTGTGGCGGGGACAATGGGCGGAGGGTTGGATTTCGGCCCAAAGAAGATTTCTGAGATTTTAATTAGTTTTCTAATTTAGAAAATACCAGAAATTCAAATAAGCAATAGAAAATAGCAAATGAACTCAGAAAAATCTAGAAAATATATCTGAGCACATAGAACCCAAATAAAATAGTTTTGGCTATTGTTCATGTTGGGATTATTCACATTAAATGTTTTTGATTATAAAGTCCAATATTAAGCTTTTGAATTAAATTCAAATAAATCCAAATGGTGAATTTTTCCCTACTAACTATTTAAAAGATTTTTAAGCTCAGAAAATTGGGATGTTACAACTGTGGATGTCTTGAGTCTTCATATCCTGGTGGCTACTTCATGTACACATCTTCAACAACAATCCCATGGAAGAAAGCGTTCTAGATATCGATTTGTCTCAAACTCCATCCCTCTAGATGTTGCTAAGGACAATAGTATCCGAATGGTAGTGGGTTTCACCACCGGACTAAATGTGTCCTCATAATCTATTTCATACCTTTGCTTGAAACCTTTTGCAACTAGCCTAGCGTTGTGTCGATCAATTGTACCATCAGTCTTTCGCTTTAACTTCAATACCCATTTGCAATCTATGACATTGAGTCCTTGCTGTGGAGGCACCAATTGCCATGTCTGATTTTTCTGAAGTGCAGCAAACTCACTATCCATAGCCTCTTTCCACTAAGGGTCTTCCATGGCATCAACATGAGAGGAAGGCTCACTGACTTGTGGATTTGGGCAGCTGGATAGATAGGCTACAGTTCCATCAGTACGCTTCTTGGGTTGTCGAATATTATCTCGTAACCTTGTGCGCATATGATGTTGTCGACTGGAAGTACCAGGGACAATATTGCTTGAATCCTCTGCAGCAGTCAAATCTGTACCCGTGGAAGCCAAATCATGCAAAGCAGGAGTGTGTATCTCATGTGTTAGTTGATCAACTGAACTAGAAACACCATTGCTAGGATTTGGCTAAACATAAGTGTTATGTGGAGTTGGCGTAGGAAGATATGTGGGAGAAGGTGCAAAAATGCGCAAAGGCACAATCTCAATTTTTTCTTTCTGAAAACGGGTATATATCTTCATCAAAGTTACATCCCGTGATACATAGACTCGGCCAGACATTGTGTCCATACATTTGTATCCTTTGTGATGATGATTATAGTGTCGAACCCGGAAATAAAGGATCCTGAATTCTCTGTGTTCAAACACCAGTCCAGGATTTCCAGTGTACACAGTCTCACAAAAATGAATATCACATTCATATCACGAAAACGTAAATGGCATTAAATAAATAGCTGTTTAATACAAATGAGTGCGAATGATAATATCAAATGTCAACCGATAAACACGTGGAAATAACATAATAGTGGGAACCACACGATGCGCCACGAGCAATCGTGCAGGTCGGAAGGCCTACTCGTCGGGTCCTCACCGTCAAGATAGCGATCTTCTCACGAATAAGATGTATTCGACAAGAGTGAGCACTACTACCGTGCTCGCAAGTCACACCCAATATTGAAGTTAAATGCATGCATAAGAAACAAGTGAGTGTGGCGGGGTTGTTTTGCATAAGCGACATTTTCGGTTTGAATAAGCATAGTAGTTTCTAAGGCAATTTTATACTATGGATAAAATCATACTTTGAAATGACAATGATATAATGTGGATAACCTCCAATGATAAAGTGAAGGATCCTCCTAACACTTGGCTTCCGCCTTAAATTTTCATAAGGATTAACCATCCTCAACATTTAATAAAGCATTTTAAAACCAAAAACAATTCTAACTTTAAGTGGCCTGCTAGCATGTCCATGACCATGACGCGCTATTCGAATAGTTTCTACTCTGCGAGTTGGTACAACTTTACCCACACGAGGTGACATGCTCGTTATGTCGGCCAATTCACGCTTCCGTAGGCGTGTGGTGAGCAATTACCATGAGGCCTTTACAATGTTTTATCCTAGTACATTCATGCCGCTAAGGTTTCGCCCCTTTGGGTGACCAGTCCTCGGAAGCCCCTCGTGCGCCAAGTGGGAATAAAGCGTCTAACAGACACCCACAAAATCACATGACATAAATATACTAGGACATCACAAATTAGTTAGCCAAATCATGCCCATACAGGACATGTGGTGGTACATTATAGCATAGCAATAAGCGGCTCAAAGACCGGTCCTCAATTGACTTGGGCGTCATTCCTACAAGCCGTGGGCCTTAATCTTAACCAGATCAATCCCGTGCATAAACCTGCACCCACCATTCCAACCATTTCGCCCAAGTCCAAACCCATTTTGATTTTATTTTTGGGATACAACCATATTTATAAATCCACGTGGTAAGACAATACCACAATTTCAAGTTTGAAACAAATTTGTAGAAATTTGGTGCAAACCCTCCCAAATTCTGTAAATGTGGACTAAGCTTGGCTAAGCATATATTTGAATTTTGGTAATATCTTGCCTATGGTATCAAGGTAGTCAGATACAACCTTCAAATTTGGCCATACAATAACATATGGAATTAACTATACGTAAAACAGGATATTAAAATATTTATAACAACATATGCATGCAATAAGGAATTTAAAAACTGAAAATAACTTAAAATAATAGGGGCAATATGGTCAATGGTGTAACTTGCTTTGGTCGATGTCTTGAAATTCTAAATCTTGATTTGATCGAACTCTCCGAGTCGTCGAAGTCTATCTGTGAAAATCGACAAATTCAAATTCAAATTCAAATAAATTCAAAAACATAGTTCAAATCAACTCCAAACTGAAATATTTTGGTTTAGTTAGCTAGATTATAATTTTATATAAATTTTGCAATTTGAAACACCCAATTTGGAGTTCATATGCAAAAGTTATGAATTTTGAAGTTTATATCTAAATCTGAAATTTTATTGAATTTCGAATTATTTTCCTACTGAAAATCCATTTATTGCGCAATGATTACATCAGCTACAGTATTTCGGGATTAAAAGAATTAAAATTAAATTCTGACAGGTGGGCCCCATGAGTCAGTGACTCGGCCCATGTGGACCAAGTCCACCAGAGCCTAGGAAGGGCGGTGCGGTGGACCGCCGTGTGTGTGTGTGGCGCCGATCGAGCGCGCGTGTCGCCACACAAGCAGAAGGGTGATGTGGCGCCTAGGTGGCAAAGCCACGTCGGCGTGAACGGCGGCGACGTTTTCGGACGCGGCCGACAACAACGATCGGCGGCTCTCCGGCGAGGGTGAGTGGTCACATCTTGTAGAGGGGAATGAAGCGAACACGATGGTACCGTTTTGGACGCGAATGGTCGTCGGAGTTGGCCGTGGCGAGCTTTGGCGGCGGAAGGTTTGGTGTTGGCGACAGCGGAGTTCGGTGGCGCTCGGAGCAGCGAAGGGTCCCCGAGGTAGCTCGGTGATGGTGATAGCGATAAGCGCGATCCACGGCGGCTCGGCGGCGTTGTCGGCGAAATCACCGGAAGCGAACAGCGGCGAAAAACCTAGAACTTCGGATTACGACGGCGCTATAGCTCGGAGGCGAGAGTTGGGAGATGAGATGAGGCGAAGATGCGATCCGGAGGTGCCTTTATAGGGAAGTGGAGGGCTCGGCGGCGTGGAGGAGGTGGAAGTCGTGCGGCGGCGGTTGCGGCGTCGTGGCAGCCAGCGGAGAAGAGGGGTGAATGTGGGAAGCGGCGGAGGTGGACATGGTCTCGTGCGCACGTCGCGGGAAGTCGAGGCGATTGGAAACACCCGTTAGTGGAGCTCGGGAGCGGCGAAAATGGCGAGGCGGCGGCGTTGCGAGCGAAGACGGAGGTAGATGAAGGTCGTGGGCGTTGGATTTTGATTCAACGGTTGGGGCTAGATGAGTAGAAGAGCGTGGAGGAAATCACGGCGTAGGATTTGGATCGAAGGGTTTAGATTAGAAGGAGTTTAGGTCTCGGCGGTGCGAGGATCTCGCCGTTAGATCACGATCGCACGGCTCACGTTGTTGAGATATTCGGACCGTCGCGGTGGTTAAACAAGATCGACCGTTGGTGCGCGATCGGCGGTGGAGATCGGAAGGAGTGCGTGTGCTTGCGCGTGCGTTGGATTAAGATCAACGGTGGATGAGAGGTGGGAGAGAGAGTGCGTCTTGGAAATTTGGCGGGCATGAGTGGAGAAGTTGGGCGAGCCTTGGGTTTCGGCCCAAACACTGTTAGAGGATTTTCTTTGCTTTTCTATTTGTTTTAATTCATTAATTCATAATAGCCTTAGAAAATAGCAAAATACTTCCAAAAATTATGGAAAAATTCACAGAAATTCCCATACTCATTCTGGACTTAATAAAATTATTTCCAACTATTATGTTGGTTTTTAATTTTGCAAATAAATTTGTTTTAGCTTTAAAATATTTATAAAAAGCTTTTGAAAATTCAGGAAAAACCACAAACATAAATAAACTTTTAAATTTTACTGAAATTGAAATTTGGGCTGTTACATATAGCCTAAGAACACACACCTCTTGGAGCAAAAGGAGAGCTTATGAGAATTATAGGGCCTAAGGTGTGGCCAACATGCACACCCAAAAGCTCTAAGCCAAGAATAGTTTGGTTTAACTCCAAACAATCTTTCAAGGGGACTAGCATTATCTGTAACCCGAATTGGCATGAGATTAATTAGATATGTAGCTATGAGAAAGGATTCATCCCGAAACTTTAGTGGCATAGAGGATTGAGAGAGGAGTGCTAGACTAGATTCTACGATATGTCTATGTTTCCTCTTGGCCAAGCCATTTTGTTGGTGTGTGTGAGGATAAGAGAGTATGTGTTCAACTCCTATTGATTGAAAGAACTTATGTAGTCTTCTATATTCACCTCCCCAATCAGATTGCACACATTTAATCTTTCTATCAAGTAGTCGTTTTACATGTTTTTGGAATTGTAAGAACACACTTTCGACTTCAGATTTAGTATGCAACAAATATATCCAAGAGAACTTGCTATAATCATCAATAAAACTGGCATAATATTGATATATAGCCTCCTACAAATGTGGTGACAGGCCCCCAAACATCTGAGTAAACAAGTTCTAGGGGAGAATTTGCCACTTGAATAGAAGAAGAATAAGGAAGCTGATGGCTCTTGGCTTGTTGACACGCATTACATACTAATGTATTTGTTGAATTACAATAAGGAAGTCTATTGAGATGCAAAATAGACTGAACAATTTGATAGGAAGGATGACCGAGACAATGATGCCATAATTCTTTATTTGTTTTGCCATAATTCTTTATTTGTTTTGGGACTGATCGTGGCTGTCTTGACTGAGATTGGTGTGGAAAACTCTATTGGATAAAGGCCGGCTTCACATCTGCCGTGAAGGAGTTTCTTTTACGACACCTGTTCCTTGACAACAAAGTAGTCAGGGTGGAATTCGAAAAACACATTGTTATCACGCGTAAGTTTATGAATGGATATAAGATTCTTTGTGATTTTAGAAACATGGAGGACATTTTTAAGAGCAAGGGGACTAGCAATGGTGTTAATAGAGCAATGACCAATATGAGAAATGCGCAAACAAGCTCCATTACCGACTTGGACTTGCTCTTGACCATTGTACTTTTGTTGTATAGTCAATCGGTCTAGATCACTGGTGATGTGATCAGTCACCCCCGTATCCGTATACCAGTTGGAGTCAACTTGGTAAGATGGAGTTGTTGCTGCCACCGAAGCCGAATGCCCTTCATCCACTTGGTATGAATGATTGAAGCGATGATAACACTTCATTGTTGTGTGACGAACCTTTCCACATACTTGACAAGTCGGGTGAAGACCTTGGCCACCTTGGTGTCCTCCTTTTGGTCAGCTGACAAAATTCACCGAGGAGCCAGAGCCACCGAGCTGCAACACTGAGTTATTTTGTTCCTAACGAAGTTCATAACTCATTAGATGAGCATAAACTTCATCCAAGGTCATTAGATCTGATCTAGTAGTGATGGACGTCACCAAGGGATCGTAATCCGACCCTAACCCTGCAAGGTTATTTGGGATTATCTCGTCATCTCTCAAAGGCATGCCAGTGGCAGATAGAGTGTCTGCCAAGGTCTTCATCTGCTGGAGTAGTCGGTGGTCAGAAGCTCCTTCTTCAGATTGGCGAGCTGCATGTGTATCTGGACAACACACGCTCTTGATTTGGATGCAAACATGTTCTCCAGTGCCAACCATACCTAATGAGCTGTTGCCATAAGCATGACATGCGCCATGAGTTCTTCTGTCAGCAACGAGAGAATGCCGCTGAGGATGAACTGGTCCTGTTGGAACCAAATCTGATACGCCGGGTTAACAATTTGCGCCGCACCTTCTTCCTGGGATGATAAGATCATCATCGGAGGACATGCTACAGTTCCATCCACATGACCGAGAAGTTGATATGTTCTCAGGTATGGGAGAAACTGTGCTTTCCATAGCAAGTAGTTGTCGCGACTGAGCTTGATAGTCACAACATGGTTGATGGAAAGAATTGCCATGGTGAGGTTGCGGAGGAGGAAGATGAGGTCAAGGTGGATATGGTCGACATTGAGTTTCTGTAGCTCTGATACATGTAAAAATTAATTTGGCGTGATGAACCTCTCTTGGGTTCAGGATATATTTATATACTCGAGAGATACAATCGGTATACAGGCGATTTACATGATCATATCTGTTACAGATTGATTCTGTTGATGTTTTCGGATATGCAACAGTAACCGACAACATCAACTTCGCCACAACTGAACTGAATATCGCTACAGCTGAACTTCATCAGACAGCTGAACATCGTCAGATAATTGAAGATCAGCAGTTATGATCTGATACGATTACAATCGTTTCATATATCTTTTACATTCCGCCACGCCTCTTCCGCTGGCAGCGGAGAGGATGAGGAGGCCTCTCCACGGGCGAGTAGGAGACGCAGTGCCACTTGCCGGCGCTCCATCGACGGTGAACCGCCGCCGCCGTCGTGGGCCATTCAAAGCTCCTTGCTTTGGGCTCGTGTGCTTCTGCTTCGCGTTAGGGCGAGCAGTCGATAAAACACGAATCATCGAACCGTCACGATCGTCCCTGGCCGTCCGATCCGACGCTCATTCTTGATCGGACGGTCGTGAACTGGCCTCCACGCTGAGTTGGTCCCAACTCCCAAGTACTACTATGGGTAGTCAAAAGAAGCACACGTCAGTACGTCACCAATCCATTCGCAAAGAGCAGCAGGTTACTCCTTGCCTTAAGCTTTTGGATAAGTCGGAAGATTAATTAGGAATAGATAGGTCTATGTAATTAAGCTGTCCATCTCAGTTATCTCACCTCTCCCTTTCGGCAACCAACCATGGCTCACAGGAATGCAAGGCGTGAGCTCTTGCAGCACTGCAAGTGTGCAAGTCAATCAATTGGCTGAAACCATCTGATGGGAATGTCATAGGTTATCCTCTGAAACTTGGCTCAAAAGCAACTTTGTCTCACTGTCTACATTGCAACTTGGTGCTCGATTCTTTTCTCAATCAGATAGTTATGGAAGTAAATATGCAAGGAGATATACGTGGTTGTGACCTTGTTGGTTATGACATAAATACAGTGGCTCTGACTGTACTGTACAGTCTGTAGACTGTTAAGATGAGACGGAAGAAACTTCTGCAAATATCTCTCTCAACTAGACCTGGGCACTGGGCGGGGCTTTTCAGTGGCCGGGGCGGTCGACGCGGCACGGAGGAAGCCGCGGCGGACGCGATCGCTATTAGGACCGTGCCGCACGACCTGAGCTAGGGTCGTGCGGGCCTAGAAAACCGACACGACGGCGCGCGACGCGGCGGCGGCGGCGGCGCGGGCCGTGCTTGGGCCGGGCATAGCACGTTCGGGCTAAAAAGCCCAAAGCTGGCACGACACGCACGAAGGCACGACGACACGATGGCAGCGCCGAGCACGCAGCTGCCGCCGGCGCCAAGCACCACCGACGCCGCCGTCGCTGCTCGTCGCCACCCGCTGCGCCCCACCACGCCCACACCCATCGTGCGCCACCGCAAAAGAGGACTAGAGGAGATGAATCAAAGAAGGCAATCAAAAGTTCAAACTCAGCAGTCACCACTTCACCAATCAGGCAATCACCAGTCACCGACTCACCGTTTCACCGAGAATGTGTAGACGAGGTTCTTCACGGCGGCCGGGCCCTTGCCCGTCTTCACCTGGCCCACGCCGCGCATCGCTAGCTCCAACAGCAGCCCAACCTTCACGGCGGCGGCGGCGAGAGGAGGAGGTGGTTGGAGAGAGAGGAGCGGACGGAGAGGAGAGGACGGAGACGGAGAGGAAGGAGGCGGACGAGAGGAATGGGATTGGGGGAGGGGGAGGGGGAGTGGAAGAAGAGGCGAAGGCGTGGCCGTGTGGGGAGAGCCGTTGGGGGCGGCTATGGAAACCGGAGAGGGGAGTAGGCGGACGGAGAGGGGAGGGGATTGGAAGAGGGAGGTGAAGGTGCTCGGCCGCTGGGCGATGAGGACTAAGGAGGGAGCCGACCATTAGATACTAGAGAGGGAGGCGTGGTAGAGAGGCGTTGGGGCGATGGAGACCGGAGAGGGAGGAGGCAGTGCGGCGTGGGCGGTGGGCGTGGTGGCCCGTGCGAGCGACTGGTGAGATGGCCGTTGGGGCTCGGCAGTACTGGGGAGTTGGGGCGATGAGACCGGAGAGAGGAGAGGATGAGTCTTGCTCTTGCGCCGATTGCGTGTGGCAGTGGGACTGTAGATGCGGCAGTGTGCCAGTGTGCGTGAGTTGTCACAGTCGGCAGTGTGCTAGTGTGTGTGACAGTCAAAGTGTCCATGTATATGCCAGTCTTTCACAGAGAGACGTTGTTATTCTTAGGGATACGAGATCACTTCTCTTATTTGTGAATCCTTACTGCCTATAAATTCTCTCCATCTCCTCATTTGTTCACAACACCACACAAACACAAGTCACACAATCATCTTTTCTTGTGTTCTCTATTTGCTATTTCTTTTCTCTCTCTAAATTGTAGTCTTCTAGTATGTTTGGAAAGAAAGCAGCGGGCGGGCGATGAGAGCACGCCCTCGCACTCCTAGTCCTCCTCCCCTAGAAGAAGTGCACGAGAAAGAGATCAATCCTCGCCAACTCTCCCCGGACATGGGAGACTATGGTATGGATGATCAACACATGGATGGAACAGAGGGCTTTGAGGATGCCCACGTCTCCACCCCGGGCGTCGGGGCCGGTGCAATGGTGCATGCAACGAGTGGAAGCTCCGGCGGCCGACATGCATGGTGTTGGAAACATATGGAGTACAACATAGAAATACAGGACGGGCGTCGGGTACCTTATGCCATATGTAAATTTTGTCATACTAAATTGTCTGCACGCTCAGGTGGAGGTACAGGTCATCTCAAGCGACACAAGCAGGCGTGTTTGAAGAAGATAGCGGCTGGATGGACGCAAGGAGGGAACGTCCAGACCCAGCTTAACTTTGGCCCCGATGGTTCGGTAAGTATATGGATGTACAACCCTCAGGTAGCTAGAGACAAAATTGCTAGATATATAGTTACTGAGGATCTTTCGATTAGGACGGGCGAAAGCTCTAGTTTCGAAAGAATGATCCAACGTGGTTTTTGCCCGCAATACCGACACGTAAGTAGGAGAACAACTGCGCGGGACATAATAGAACTCTACCAACATAAATTGTCTAGTTTGAAAGAAAACCTCCTGAAAGTTACCTTTTCTTTTGCTTTAACCTCCGATATATGGACTTCATCTCACCAAAGGGCAGGCTATCTTAGTGTTGTTGCACATTACTTAGATGACGATTATAACTTGAACAAGCGAGTTATAGGGTTTAGGTCTATCGATAAGGCACACACCGGAGAGGCCATCGCACAACGCGTATTAGAAGTAATTCAGGATTTTAAAATAGAGAACAAAATTATTGCCATCACTCTTGACAATGCCTCAGCTAACATGACGGCTATGGAATTCTTCACACCGCATCTGCAGTCCTACACTGGTGGTTTCTTCCTCCACCAGAGATGCATGTGCCACATCTTGAACCTCATCGTGCAGGCAGGCTTGCAGGTAATGAAACCTAGTCTAGACAACATACGCGATGCTATCCGGTTCATTACGATTTGAGTTCAAGATATGCCCGGTTCAAGGAGTGCTGCGGGGCCAACAATAAGAGGCCAAGGAAATTCAACACGGACATGAAGGTGCGGTGGAACTCCACGTATACTATGTTGGAGCGGTGCAAGGAGTGCAGTACATCATCACTCTCTTCGTTAATACTAGTGCAGCACGCGGTTGGTTCTTCAAAGCAGTTGGCTAGTTCTTTGGTCATTTTCGTGAATTTTTTAAAGTATTTAATGATGCAACCACAATTTTATCTGGTGTTTACTATCCTACTTCTTGCTTAGTCATCAAGTGGCTTTGGACTATCGCTAACGCTTTTAAAGAAAACAGAGACGATGCCCTTCTGAGACCTATTATTGAACCAATGCAGAGAAAATTTTAAAATATTTTCAAGCTATCCCACATCTCTTCTGTTTTGGTACGATTATGGACCCTCGGAGAAAATTAGCAGATCTGAAGGGGGCTTATGAGGGAATTGGAGAGGCATTTGATCTTGATTTTTCTGAGGCTTACACTCACATTCATGGCGAGATTTTTCGAGTTTTCGATTTGTATTATGAAAAGTTTGGCAGCGCAAGTCAATCGAGAACAACTACCTCAACAACGCAACAAGGACAACGCAATGTGAGCGCTTCCAACGTCTGGAAGAAGCTGAAAGGCCTGGCATCCAGTTCATCTTCTCGTGCGCCGACCAGGTCTCAATGGAATCCAAGAGTAGAGATCAACCACTACCTCGACACACCTTTTGCGGACACCGAGCTTGACTTCGCGGATGGCAATGATGTCAACCTCCTCTTGTGGTGGAAGAACCACCAGCGTATTTATCCCGTGCTGTCACATTTTTGCACGAGATGTACTTGTGGTTCCGGTGTCGACTGTCTCATCGGAAGCCACTTTCAGTACGGTGGGGAGGATCATCGAGCTAAGGAGGTCGTCTCTCACACCTGAGATGGTTGAGGCACTCACATGCCTAAAAGACTGGGAGATGGCAGATGAACGGACGCAACACCAGCTCGAGGATCCGGAGATCGCAGAGGCGATAACCGATCTAGAGAATCTCGACGTCAACTAGCCTATCTATGTATATGTAGTTGTTGCACTCTTTTCCTTACTAGGGGTACCACACTGGGTGTAAGGTTTTTAACGAGGTAACAACTTTGTATTTGTATTGTACCCAACAATGAATAAATTTTATTTATTCTCCTAAATATTTATGTGTTACAATGTTATGAATATTTTTATTTCATTCTATATTTCCTATATTATTTTTTATTTTTTCTAACCCATTTTCCCGTTCCCTCTCCTTTTTTTCCCATTCCCTCTCTTTTTTTTTCATTCTCCCTCCTACTCCTTTACAGGCACGAGCCGAGAAGCTTCTCTGGTGGTCTCGCCTTTTCGGTTCCTTTTCTCCCCCAAATCCTTCTTCAGTTCTTCCCCGCCGTGTCCTCCCATTCCTCATCCCTCGCCACGCATCCGCCAGCCCCACGCCCCCACCTCGCCTCCAGGCTCCAGCCACCTAATCTCAAACCCCTTCCTGCGCTCGTGCAGGAGCTCCACTCCACCTGCCGCCGGGCCACGACGGCGACGCTAAGCACGCCGTGAGAGAGGACCTGGCCCTTGACGGTCCCCTAGCATCGGAGCTCGTCCAGGAGCTCGACGAGGCAGGAAGGTTCACCAGGTTCCATGGAGAGGAGCCCGTCCGGGTCGGACTCGAGGGCATTCTTGATTTCGTGCCTCAGGAGACAAAGGCGGTGGAGTTCCTCGAGGAGGCGGCCCAGGCGGTGGGTGTTGGGGATGC
Source organism: Ampelocalamus luodianensis (assembly GCA_036346255.1). Taxonomy (NCBI): domain Eukaryota; kingdom Viridiplantae; phylum Streptophyta; class Magnoliopsida; order Poales; family Poaceae; genus Ampelocalamus; species Ampelocalamus luodianensis. The sequence goes on from CM070626.1 coordinate 3,664,106, forward strand.
CGCGAAGGAGGGAGGTAGCCTCGGCGGCGGTGAGGCCAGCGGTGTGGTGGAGGAGGCGGTGCAGGCTGCTGGCGGCTTGTGGGTCTTCTTGGCGTTGCGGGGTTGGGGACCTTGGGGTTGTGGGTTTGTGGGCTGTGGTGGTGGGGTTGGGGTTGGGGAGGATGCGCTCAATGCGGAGGAGCTCGCGAGACGGCGGACCCGACACTCTGGCTCACCCCTCCCCCCTCCGGCCTCCACACCCCTCCACCAGCCCTCCGTGAGGCGCATGGGCCCCCTCGCTCCGCCCGCGCGGTCGCGCCTCAAAGTCGCCCTCGGCGGCTCGGCCCTCGGGTGCGTCAATGCGTGGAGCGGTGGAGGTTGATGGCGACGGCGACGGTCCTCCATGGCGACGGCGACGACGCCCAGGTGAGGTCGCATGTCCTCTCCTCCCTCGCCCCTCGGTGGCTCGGTCCCTGACCCTCCCTCTATTCCACAGCAAGTCAGGCGACGGCGACGGACCTTGCTTGGGCCGGCATGGCACGGCGGCAGCACGGTGGACCTCTGGGCCGTGCTTGGGCTCACTGGAGACGACTTGGGCCTTGCCGGCACGGTGTGCTGACCGGGTCGGGCAGGCACAGTACGGTCCGGCCCTATGGCCCATCGTGCCCGTGCCGTGCCGGGCCGGCACCAACGCCCAGGACTACTCTCAACTCAGTTCGTTGTTCTTGTGAAGGACAGAGACGTCGCGATAATGCCTTAGGTTATGCTAAGTGGGTTGATCATCTGTGCCAAATGTGGTTGTACAACATGACAAGTGGCATTGATGGATATACGTACCATCAATGATTGTGTATTTGTGTGTTAGTGTACATGAACTTTACCAGCGTTGGAGTCGCGTCTACGGTCGTAATCTGGTAACTTTCTTTAAGAATCATACTCTGATTTATATTAAGGGGAAATTAGCCCAGTGACATCGTATTAGGATGTAATTAGAGGAATAACATCGCGATCATGATGCATTGGAAAACAACTCCGCGAACACCAAAAAATTAGACGAATGACATCGCCGCCAATTACTTTTGTTTCCAGTTTTTTTTAAAATATAGAAAATTAGCTCAAAAAATTATCATGTTTTGTGAAACCTCCCGACACAGTTTAATTGCTTGTGTATTTTTTTAAAAAAACTTTACATATTCTGATTTTGTCTCTAAAATTTATTTAAGTATATTGTTTGTAGGAATTTTCTAATATAGAAAATTAGGTCCAAACATTATGAATTTTTTTCTCCAGGATCACTACATAGTGGACTTGATTGTGTAATTTTTTTCAGAATTTTACAAAATTAACTAATGCAATTTCATAATGTCCACTGTGTGAGGAGTCTAATATTTCATAATGTAAGGACATTATGAAATTGCATTAATTAATTATATTAAAATTCTAAAAAAAATTACACAATCAAGTTCACTATGTAAGGAGTCTGGAAAAAAATCATAATGTTTGGACCTTATTTTCTATACTAGAAAATTCCTAAAAGCAAAATACATAAATGAATTTTAGAGTCAAAATCAGTATGTATAAAGTTTTGAAAAAAAATACACAAGCAATTAAACTGTGTTAGGAGGTTTCACAAAAAAAAATTGATAATTTTTTGAGCTCAGTTTCTATATTTAAAAATTCTGGAAATGGAAGTAATTGGTGGCGATGTCATTTGTCTAATTTTTTAGTGTTCGGGTGTTGTTTTCCAATGCGTCACGATCGCGATATTATTCCTCTAATTACATCCTAACGCGATGTCACTGAGCTAATTTCCCCTTATATTAATACCCACAGATAAAAATACATACACATGCGTGCTCTACTATTATATTGAAGATTATAAATGAACAAACACGTTACTATCAAGTGTTTTAGTCCATGAAGCGTGCTATACTTTATTATGTTCCTTGCTGGAGACTCCAAATTTTGCAATGGCATTATTGTCGACGGTCATGACAGCAAGAAGTAGATTATCTATGATCTCTATTGATGTATGCGTTGATAGAGATATTGTTCGTGGGAAGGAAATGTGAGGAGATCAATTTGTGACCAACTCAACCAACGTCGATATCTAAAGTTGGGTCCTAGACGTCGCCATCTTGCAGTCGTAGCTAAAGAAAATCCGACTGCTCGCCTACTAAAACAAAGACCTGTGTTGGGCTACTTTCTGCTGCATTGGCGGTCCTACCTGTATATGGGCCTAGTACAGTATAATGACACCCAAGTTCACCATGAATCGTCTAAAAAAACTCGCCATGAATGCTGTGGCTCTCGTCAAAATGATGGAGCACGACTGTGCATTGCAAAACATTTTGCATCGGTGATGGATTTGAGACGGAACAGATCTTTCCCACATGTGCGTAGAGCTTCATGCACATTATGTACCATTGGATTGCTTCAAGATTCATGCCTCTCTCTCCGCACTAACTCATCCATTTAAAAAAAAAAAAAAAGACACCCACTTCTCTTCCCCCCTCCTCTCCTATCTCTCTCTCTCTCCTTCCTCTCTCCCCTGTCTCGTCGCCGCCCTCGTGACTCGCTGTCGCTAGCTGTGCCGCTTCCCGCGTTTGGGTAAGGTTTCCAGCAAGACGGTGTTTCTGGCGGGGCACGAGGTTTCCGGCAATGACGGCGGTGTGCTGCCGGCACGGGTGGCGGTCGAAGCTGGGAAGAAAGAGAGGGCAGAAGTTGGGAAGGGAAGAGGGGAAGGGAGAGATGGGAAAGAAAAGAAAGGGATCTTTTTAGCAAAATAGGAGCACAAATCTTGGCGTAAATTCAACGGTACATACGGTTTTGCTTTTCCGTTTTGAGACGGCATGTTTCTCTGTAACCGTGCAAATGCATTCCCATTTCTGGAGGATCTCAATTGTTCTCATTTTCTCTCGAATCTCTCAACCGCCCCGTGTCAATCCAGTCATGTTCAACCCCTAAAATTAACCTAGGAATTTTCGCTGTCCTTTGTACTACCATACGATCCAACGGTTGACTGGCTCTTTTACTTACACTTCCTTAGCCGTTAAGATTCAGCCGAACAAACTAAAAAAACTGGAAGAACTAGGCAGCAGAACCCCGCGGCTCGGAGACACCGCTAAGAGCAAATTAGGATGCATACATCTTGAGAGTAAATCTTGTGTGCTAACTGCAAGAACAATTATAATACAATGAGTGCAGTAAACAGACATAAGCTTAGCTCGAAATGAATAACGATTGCTACTTAACTACCTGAGTACACGTCGACTGATTATATCAGATTATTCATTCTAAAATCCAAAGGAGCGTTATAAACACACGAAGATTTGATGCTCCGCATTGTTTCTGAGCTTTGATGGAGACCACAATGAAAGAAATAGGAAAGAGAGAGGACAAAGTCAAAGACATTCTTCTCTCAGGTTAATTCCCTTCCCAAACCTACAATAACTGTTGCTTGCCAAAAAGATAGAGATAATATTGATTTCCATCTTACAGTAGACTGATAGCTTCTCATTATGTTTGAGCAAGCATGCATGATATAAAATACATTGGCAACGAACTACATGACACTTGCTCAACAAAGACATACAACACTGTAAATAACTCAAAAGGTTGTAATTCAATATTATGTAAGAAAAAATGCTATTAAAAATGCTATTATTTACACTATTGGACTTTTTTTTACGGGTTGTATAGTAGTACCTGCCAGGAGCGAGTTTTTGCCATAAATGACACTGTTAGCGCTGTTATTAACAAAAGTGGTAGTTGACGTGCTGTAATGGCATTTTTGGCACAACAGATGTCCCGGTGTGTGACATGTGTCCGCGTCCGTGCCTCCTGCTCTCGGATCCCATCTCTACCATTCGCGGGAGACTGGATGCTCCCGAAGCCGCCATGTTGCCTCTGCTGCGCACCTGGGGCCGGATGCCCACGCCCCTGGCGCTCGGACAAGGCTTGTTCGTGCCCCCAGGCCACGATAGCCCTCCATCGGTCCTCCCTGGCACGGACGAGCGTCACGTGGCAACTCCATTCCCCCTAGCCTAGATTTCCGACGCTGCTGTGCCACTATGGCACGGTATGACTAGGACATTTTCACCACCCTACGACTAGGACACGGGCGCGTTTTCACGTTCCGCCAAAAGCATCCTCTACCCCCTCATCTTTCTCCCCATCTTATCCATCAACTCCATCACCTCGTTGCCTCCGTCGCATGCATGCTTAATCACGGCGCACAACACGCGGGATTCTTTCACGTTGCCTCGCGGTCGGCGCAAAACGCCTTTGCACGGCTATAAAAACCGGCGTCACACTTGCTCTCGCTCTCATTCTAGAATTCATTCTCGCATTCATCACTGAGAACAAAGAGAATTAAATTAAAACTTTGTTCGAACTACGCTGTGAATTAAATAGTGTTTAGAGCAGTGTTTAGGACCGTATAAGTATCGTGAGGTCGACATCAAGGCAAGGTAAAATTATTTCCAATGCTTTAGTTGTAATTATTTCAGTCGTAGTTAATTAGTGGTAATTTATCAGTCGTAGTTAGTTAGTGGTAATTTACCCGTAGTTTATAAGTGGTAATTAAGCAATCGTAATTAAATACTCATAGTAATTAGTCGTAATAAATTAGTTGTAAGTAATCAATGGAAATTAAGTATTAATTAATAAATCATAATTAATTTAGCTATAGTTTATTAGTGGAAATTACATTAGTGCAAATTAAGTGGCTGTAATTACATAGCCACAATTAATTTGTTAGTAAGTATTGACCCATAGTTAATTAGTTTTAATTAAATAATCATAATTAATTATGATTAAGTAATGACATGTGGTTAATTAGTGTCAATTAATTAATCATAATTAAATTCATGGGAATTAGTTAGATGTAATGAATTACTCGTAAGTAATTTATTGATAAGTAATCAATTTATTGATAATTATTTAATTAATTGTATTTGATTATTCATATTTAATTACTTACTTGTATGTATTATGTCGTAGTTATTTTTGTCATAGGTATGTAGTGGCAAATAAATTACTCGTAATCAATTAGAATTAATTAGTTTAGTTCTATTTAATTAGCGGTAATTAAATAAATGATCCGATGTAAATAGTCATGTACAGTAAATTAATTAGTGGTAATTAATGCCCTGTTTGTTATATTACGTACCGTAAATCGGGTTGTTGTGGCTTTAGGTAATTTCAAACATTCAAGAGTTGGTAGTGTTTTACGACGACGGTCTCATATGGGCCCGACCCGGTGGGTTGGACCTATCGAGATGCCAGTACAAGGTGGTCCAGGCGGAGAGTCTTAATGCGATGAATATTCACAAGCTTAGGAGCTGCATAAGGAGGGAGTTCGACACAAAGGCAACGACAAATAAACTTGTCATCGACGGGATCAACTGCACGAATAGGGGAGGGCAGGGCGTATGGGAGCTAATCAAGTTGAACAGAAACATAGCATGGGGCCAATACATGCGGATTGCTTCCCAGATCAAGGTGATATACGAGAAGCCGATGGTGTACGTGAATTTAATACACAAGGCGCCAGGAAACATTGATGATGCTGGTGCCTCAGGAAGCAGGGAACCGCAAGCGGAGCTTCAAGACAGTAGCACGGAATGTGCTACTTTGGAGGAAGTATACGAGAGAATACTTGCACATAATATTGTTGGAAAATGGGAAAATTTGATCATATACCCTCCCCTTAGATGGAAATTCAGGATTTACCCTCCTGGCCCACATGTCATTGACCTACGGTGACCCCACATGTCATTGAGGTGGGAGGGTAAATCCTGAAATCCTGAAATTCAGGGAGGGTATATGATCCAATCCCCCTGGAAAATGAGGGGGTGGACTATTATGGTCGGCCCATATTGACTATCACAAGTATCTACCAGACCAGCCTCTCGGGTTGGAGTCGACGAGGACACTGACCCAGGCTCGGATGGTAGCGAGGAGAACGCATCCTAGGGTGGTGGTCCAACCGGCGGAATTGTGTCATCGGAGGTGCCTTATGTGGCATCTAAACTTCATGATATCGCAGTGCGGTCACTCGTACTACCGCAAGAAGGGTCTAGTGGGGATTTGATGCTGACACCCTCTTAGTTGTGTAGCATTTCCCTACAAGGCAGTCGTGCAGCAAGCTGTAGCACGGTACACCTTGTCCATCAGCCGTGTGTACTGGGTGCATCGGTCCAGCCTAGGATATTACACAGTGAAGTGCCTAGTGGAAGGCTGCCCTGGCAAGGTCAGCGCTCACCGAGCTAAGTTCTTGACTCTGTCTTCATGGTCAAGCTGTCAAGGCGGTGACCAACCACACTTGCGAGCTTAGTGAGCTGCTGCAGCAGCATCGGAATGTGACTTCTGCTTATGTGGCAAGCCTTATCAGCCACCTAGCCACGGAGGACGTGCCCATCTCCCCCAAGATGTTGCTGTCAGAAGTTGTCAATTTGGTTGGTTATCTAGTTAGCTATAGTAAGGTCCGATGAGCCAAGCAAAAGGTTATCGAGTACATGTACGGAATATACGAAGAGGCGTACAACCTTGTGCCAAGAATGTTTCACCAGATTGCTGAAGCAAACCCTGGCAAGTACATAAACAAAGTTGAAGTGAAGATCCTAATGGAGGCCCTAACTGCTTCATACTGGACTGGGTGTTTTGGGCTTTTGCCTAGACCATGGAGGGCTTCAAGTCCTGTCGTCTGGTGCTCATGATGGATGAGACTTTAATCACTAGGAGATACAAGGGCACTATTCTCACCGCAGTGGCGGACGACGCGAATGACCAGCTTCTTCCAGTTGCTTTTGCCATCATAAATAATGAGAACACATCTAGTTGGTTGTGGTTCCTCGCGAATGTGAAGCTGGTGGTTGTGGGAGACCGGCCCAACGTATGCCTCATCACAGACCGTAATGTTGGGCTATTATTGGTTTTGAACACCATGAAGAATAGGACGGAACCCCCTTACTAGTGGAACGACGTGGAAACCCGGTGGTGCATGAGGCATCTTGCATCGAACTTCTTCACGCGGTTCCACAGTCAGAAACTAATGAAGACGTTCAAGGAGTTGTGCATGCAAAACTAGCGGCAGAAGTTTGAGTTCATCTAGACAAACCTCGAACATCGGACTACTAGGCATACAAAGGAGTCTCCTCCGAAGGCATAGGAGGGACAACAGGCTGTGAGTAGGCAATCCAGGAGCAAGGCATGTGCGCAACTCAAGTAGATGTCTACACCTTGGGTGATGTGGCAACATACACCTGCAATAAGCCGAAGCTCCTGCAGAAGCCATGCTCGCATGTGAACAAGGCATGTGCGCAACTCAAGTAGATGTCTATGTTGTATATCTTCGAGTACTATGACATGCAACATCTTTTCGGTACATGAAGTGTAGAGTTTCACTCGTATGACGTGGATATGAACTATAGGGATCTTTGGTTGAACAGGGTAAAATGGAGCCCGAACAAGACCTTGAAGTCAACTGGGAAGGGACGACGGTAGACGTTGTGCTTTCGGAACGGCATGGATAATAGCCAACGTGGGAACTGAGCCACACGATGAAGTGCAGGATATGCAAGACCCTTGGCTACTCTGTGAAGGATTCCCCCCCCCAACAGACTGAGCTCGTGTAGTCGTCATTCTGTATCATAATTTATTGTACTGTCTGCCTGTACGGGGATCGTCATTTCATGGAAGTGTGTAGTATACTCATATTTGTGCATTTCTATATGTCATTCTTTCTTAACACGTACGTATCTCAACATTCTATTTGTTCCGAACTGACTTGGCCTTGTTATGTGTGCAACAACAAAATATTAGGTCGGTCTTGAATATGTCGGACTTGTCATCGAACTTTTATACAAAGATACTGCAAAAACGCTAGTGGCTTGCTAAGAGGGCTCCTACCTAGATTTTTCTATGAAGGATGCGTCGGTACCACCAGAGTTTCTATGACCGCAATGTGTGTGCAAAGAACCGACGAAGATCATTCAGTCCACACACCTAGCCACGGCCGCCTGGGCATACTACACGTACGAGCGTCCTCATAAGAGAATCTTATGTACACATCGATTTTTTACACCTTACGTTGTATTCCACAAATTTCCCAACTTTCACTGCACATAATAGTAGCTCGAGATGTATTGCAACTTCTTCCAATGGATCGACGACCCAGAGATATACGATAGGCGTTCATCCAGCAGAAGTATATGTTGAACTACGTGATGCAAGCCGAGATCTTCTAGTGATGGAAACCCTATTGAAAAGGCACCGGAGGAGTCCAGGACAGCAAGGTGGTGGTGGAGGACTCCTGAACAGGAAGCTGAGTACGACTGGGCACAACACTTGACGAACAAGGGGAAGTCTCCTACTACTGAGATCACCGGCTATCGTTGCTTTTTCCATCGCCCGGACGCACTCCATATCAAAGAGGTGGGTTATGTACAATTTGTATCCTGATTATGTATTTGGTCTTTCGTTCTGCTAACATCATGCAATCGTCTAGTCCGTCTCGTAGAATATGGATGACTTCGAGACTCGCCGATGTGGGCAGTCCCGAGACAAGGGGAAGGCTCATGCTAATGAGACTGGTGGCCATCGTAGCATTTCCAGTCGCTCGAGCGCACTCCATATCGAAGAGGTGAGTTATGTACAATGTGCATCCTGATTATGCATTTGGCCTTCTGTTCTACTAACGCCATGCAATCGTCCAACTGTCTCGTAGAACATGGACGACTGCGACACTCGCCATCGACATGGGTTGTCCTGAGACAAGGGGAAGGGGCTAATACGCCATGAAGACTAATTTCAATGCTCCTTTTTTCGATTACAAAAAAGTCACGCGTGTATCTTAGGTGTTTTTCGGTTTGTTAAGTCATGCATGATGTCATTTGTAATGCACGTAACCAAATTAATTCACAAATTACAATATGTATTCTGAAATTTTGTCAAATTTATTTTTCAATTATAAGACTGCAACTCCACATGAAATGTCGAAACTCACGTGGCTCCCCCTATGGGGTTTCATGATTTCATGTGAACATCGGTGCTTTCTGATGTTATGTTAATTCGGAACTGATCTACTCCGATAATACGCACATAACATACAAAATATGCATACAAATATAGTGCAACAAAAGCTCATAACATCTATGCAATGCAATTACACACGAGATACAATATGACTCACTCGTTTGAGCCACTTTCTGCTCATTGCGTCCGTGTCTGCATGCGCATCCTGTTTTTGCGTTGCGTATGTCCTGTGGGATACGTTAACTGGTCCGGAGAGCGCGTATCGGTTCAGAGGGGGTACGGATACCGTTGAGTGAGCGAAGGTGCATCAACAAGCTGACTGTGGTCCAGCTGAGTTTGTCCAACGTCAATATCGTCCAGCTGATTCATGCCAAACTGGTTACCACCTACAATCATATCATTAATGAAGGAATCAAGAAATCCACGCCTAGATCATCCGCACCGCAGGTACGATGTCTACAAGTCCCTTGGTGCGGAGGAGCTATGTCCTTGACTATGCGATGTACCAGCGATCCCGAAGGAGCTCTGCTCTTGGTACGGTACTCCGTATTGGTCAACGTACGACAGGGGTGGGCGCCCTAGGTGCCACGGTCCAAAACCTGGCGCCATCTACTACTCCCTGGCAGTAGCTAGGATGGTTGTATCCTCATCGGTAGACGGACGGCCATCACCCCCACACTCAATTAAAGGCAGCAAGATGGAATGATATTAGGCAAAATAAATATTCAAGACATAAACTAAACATCTCGTACCTCCCTGCATGTGGAGTGTGCATGACCGAGGGAGCGTCAGTCTGAGTATGGGGTACAGACGACGGAAGGGATGCATCCTGATGGATGTTCGGCTAGAAGACGACATGATATTAGCATAACCTAAGGCGTAATAAAAAACTAGGTTACAATTTTGTACATAACTTACCTCCCCGCTGATCTGTAGCGTAGATGAATGATAGGGAGTGCTACGAAGCCGTCGATCTGACTAGGCCGTGTCGACCTAGTAGGTGAGCACGGTCGGCCCATTCAGTGCCCAGCGTGTAGGATATCATCTCTCGACCGACTGCAGCTCATGTTCTTTATTACATTCTTCAACTCCACAAAGATGTACTTCATAGTGCTCAGAAGCTCCGGTATAGTGTGCTTTGGGCTACGGATGACGGTCTTAGATATGTTGCAATCCACTGCAGCTGCTCGAACTAAAGTGACGGACAACACTTGTTTAATAACTAATAGTACAAAATATCATCAATGAAACGAGCATAAGTTGTCAGAGTTTTACGGTGCCGTGACACCGCAAAGCGCTGTGTCAATCGAATGAGTGACAAAGCCTTTCCTGGTGTGTGACCGCCGGATGCTCTGGTGGAGGACGGGTGAGTCTGTTGCGTGACCGTAGTATGTACCACTCGATGTACAGATGGTATGTCCGTACGTCATACAGTCGCTGCCCTTGTAGGACCTCGATGTGCGCCATCTCTATACAAGCCATAACCCACTCATGCTGGACCACTTACCAGTCCTCAGCATGTCGGCCTGCCCTCGATTGGTTGCATTTGAGAAGGATTGATGTTAGAAAAACAGATGTAGGTATAAAGTGTAAAGATTACTCGGATGGAGTTGGCCTCACAAGTGGATAACTTGCTATAGGATCCTACCGCCGGGAGGGGGAAAAAGCTGGTACATCTTGAACTATCACATTATGCACTGCAACGTGTAAGTCTCCACCATATGGGTAAACACTAGGTGGCACGTTGTCCCCCATAATCCGGCGCCCAGCGTGCATTACACGGACAGTCTGTGCGGCGCTACCGTGTTCATGAAACCTGGGCTCCATGGAGCCCATATGATGTCGTTGTCATGCAACGACTTGAACTCATTGTGGAACAACGAGTAGCACCTCACCGTTCTATCCTTAGCCCAGCATAACTGGAAAACAGTCCACCGTTAGACCACAGTGGGCCCATCTATCGGGTCATGCAACTCGAGGTATGGGTGCACTGCTGTCCCGAAGGAGGGACGCCTAACAGGGAAGTGCCCTAAACTCCATAGCTGCAGGAGCACGTAGCAGATGACAAAGATCAGTTTCACACAAATGTCACACCGCAAAGTGCCACACAACCCCCTGTATGTGGCGCAAAGGATGGTAGATACCTAACTGTACTGGGCCATCGCCCCAACCTCCGTGTCAGCCAAAGACTCAGTGATGTGGATAAAGTTAGGGTACACCCAATCGCCCTGTAGGGTGGAAAATAGGGCTGGACCTAAGAGATGAAGAAGGTAAGCGACGAAGTGCGTCCTAACAACCTCACTAGGTGCATCTACCGGGCATTGACTGAAATTCCTCAGTCATATCCGAGGGACACCACGGGCACTATCCGAAACAGGTATACCAAACCGATGCCACAATCGGGCCTTCTAATCCACTGGCGGATGGCCTGGAATAAGTTGTTCACCCCCCGATTGGGGGACCGGTCAAGAATAAGACATCTTGGAGAGTGATCGTAATCTTTCCCTACCGAAAGTGGAAGGTGTGCGTCTCGGGTCTCCACCTGTCGACAAGTATCGACATCAGACTGCATGCTAGGGTGAAGTAGCGTCCGACCGAGAGCAACCTCGCAAAGGGCAACAAGCCCGTGTCCCGAAGGATTGGGACGTAGAGAGCATCGAGCTACCAGTAATGCCACTCGGACTGGAGCACGAGGGGTAGAGGGCCATCCGTGTCCCCAGTGATCCACAACTTACACTAGTGGTGCTCATCGTAGAAGGGTTCCAATAGCTCCGGTAGAGGCGTGGCTTGCAAAAGATGAAAGTCACACACTATTAGTGAATAAATTAGTAATAACAATGAATTACTATAAATTAGAAATTATGACTAAATATAAACAATAAATTAATATACACTAATTAACTACGACCACTTTAATCATGACTAATTAAGCACTACTAATTGATTAAGACTTAATTAATTGTGACAAAAAATTATGACTAATTAAGTACAACCAAATTAATATGAGTAATTAAATACCACTAAATTAATTAGGACTAAGTAATTACCACAAATGAATTAGAAATAAGTAATTACGACTTAAAAATGATAACTAGATTATTTAGGATTAAATTAATTACATTGAATTAAATACCACTAAATTAATTACAACCAATTCATAACCATAAATTAATTACAACTAAATAAGGCCACTAAATTAATTAAGACTTAATTAAGTATGAATAATTAATTGTGACAAATTAATTACCACTACTTACTTAACTAACACTAACTAATTATGACTAATTAAGTCATAATTAATTAACTATGTCATGAATAGTTACATAAGATTAATTTTACTATGACTAACTAATTTTAGCATAATTAATTGTAACTAATTAGCTAGCAAAAAAATAATTATGACTAAATGATCATGACTAAATTAATTATGCGTAATTAACTACAACTAATTAACTAACTACACAATTAATAAAGAAAATACAAACGAGAATAAAATTACCTGCTGTCGGTGTTTTAGAACCAATCTTACGTAAAGATTATTTGATTCGGGGGGTCTCCACAATGATCACGCAGACAAAAGAGATACGGGGATTTTTATACAGGTTCAGGCCTTCTTCAGTGAGAATAACAACCCTACTCCTGTGTGTATTGTATTGGGTATCCTGATTACAATCAGCGGAAAGTCTTGCGCTAATGCTGCTACTGACTGTCTCTCAAAAAAGCCTCTCTCATTATCTCCAAGAGACACCTATTTATACTATGTTGTAGGGGCGGTTGTCGTTCCAGGTCAATTAGGCGCTCATTATTGCGTAATAATGAGAGTAATTATCGGAGTAGTAACCTCTCCATGCTGTCCAACGGTTACCAATCAGAGATAGTGGAGAATCATCTGTAGTTATTTCAGGTATAACTACGTAATTTGACTGCTCAGATCATCACTAATAAATGGGTCTTCTGACAAGTGGACGTAGTTAATCGTGAGGAAGTCGTAGCAGGACTTATGACTAGGGGGTAGTCGTAAAAAAAGCTTACGACTGGGTACTAGTCGTAGAAAGACTTACGACCAGACGTAATCGTAGCAGGACTTACGATTACACCATAGTCGTAGAAATACTTACGACTAGGGGGTGGTCGTAGAAGAGCTTACGACCACCTAACTTACTTCTCCCTTATAACATTAAGGGGTATACCATATGATGTCATATTACATGATTATGAAATAATAAAATGAGGATTATCAGATCCTCGTCACCTGCTAATATGACCGCTAATGACTGCTCTACACAATCCTTGGTCGTCTTCGAAAATGAAATCGAGCGAGGCCGCGAATGACAGAGTGAGCGAGGATGAGAGTGAGCAAGGTCTCCCACAGTCAACTTGGATTTTATAGCCGCCGAATGCACACATCACGCCCGACCGCGAAGCGACGGGAGGAATAAATTCCCTCTCACACGCGCCTTGCATGCAAAAAAAATGCATGGGCGGTGATAGATAGACATGACAAGAGGGGTAACAAGACGGGGGCGGACGGTGTGGCAAGTCCAGGCGCGGGAGGAGGGGAACTGCCGATGTGGCAACGCGTCCGAGCGGCACAGGAGCGGTCCGGGCATGGGGCGTGCGGAGGCGGTCCACATGGCGTGACCGGCGAGGGGCGAGGGGGGAGGGGACCGGGCTAGGGGCAAGCGAAAACGAGCCACATGGGACGTTCGGGCAAGGGAGGGCTGGTAGAGCCTTGTCCGGGCGTTGAACGTCCAGACAAGGCCTGTCCGTGCGCGAGGTGAACACTAGAGGCCACGTGTTGGGAGGAGGCAAGTCCAAGCACCAAATATGTGGTGGAGATGAAATCCAAGGGCGGAAGGCACGGTATTGGACTATTTTTGACAATAGGACGTGTGAACAATTACTTTTGTAAAAAATGGTGCCAACAGTGCCATTTAGGCCACCTCCACGCCAGGTGCTTTCTTCCGACACTGTATTACTTGTTTGAAAAAAAATCTTCAACTAATTGTACATTGTGGGCGCAGGGCTGCCATTCCAACCTGGCCATTGAGAATCTCACATTAGCAGAAAGCTAAACCAGGCGATGTGAATTTAGTCAATAGAAGCACCAAGACTGAAAATATTTAGTCACCTAATCACAGGAACCACATTTTTAGACTGGCCATGAGAAGTGAAAATATTTGAAAACTTTCACACAAATATGGTTTGATACGAAATACTCATAGTTTTCATTGAATATCGCTATATTATCAGAGACGAAATTTTCACAGGATATGGTGGAGTGTGTAGAGATGTATTATATCGCACCCATTAACATATCCCTAAAATAATTTGTTTTGTTTTATAAAAAGGTAATGACCAATCTATGAAGCATGGGAACATACTCTGAATATCATGCACTGTTCTTACTAACAGGTACCTAGACTCGAAAAACTAATGCTTAACGATTAGGTTGAAAATTCAGCACCTTTAGGCTAGATATATAATAACACCCAGTTGAGACCGGTTGGGCATCGTTAGAATAGGAATTCTTTTGTATTTCTTATATTATTTTTGTATTTCTTGATATGTGTATGGCATATTCTCTTGAAATATCCTTTGTACTCCCTATATATATTGCTCATTGAGCCTCATAAATATACACACAATATTCATAACATGATAAAACTAGGGCATTAACATAGCTTTTCCCGTTGCCATCCCACCGCTGCCGCCGTCGTCGAAGGACGCCGCCGTACCAAAGTCGCCTGACACCACCGCCACCAGATGACACCTAGTTCGGGCCGCTGTTGTCCCGAGGTCGTCGCCCGACGCTGTTGCTGCCTCCAAGGCCGACGCTGCCGACATCACCCAAATCAGGCGGCCGTCGTCCCGAGGCCGCCTCCCGCCGCCACTGCTGCCTCCAACGCCGACACCGTCGCCCGGCGCCACCGCTACCTCCAAGGCCGACGCTGCCGTCGCCGCCTGAAGCTCCTCGTTTGGCCGTCGCCTGATCCGAGTTGCGTCGCCCTCCGCCGGTCGTCGTTGGACGCCAGTCGTAGCACGGCGCCCTCCGACCCGACACCCGATTTGACGCCGCCGTCGCTGCCGCCCAAATCGAGTCACGTCACCCTTCGATGACCGTCGTTGGAGCACCACCATCGACGTCGCCATCCGTACGGGCCGCCGCCGCCGCCGCTCCGCTCAATCGGCTTGATAGATAGTTTTTTTTTTTTGATAAGGAAACCGTGAAGGTTTCCTTTTAAAACAGTCAGTTTCAAAAAAAAAAAATGCCGATCTAACCGCCGCGCCATTCAGCACCTCATACTGCAATTAGAATTACATAGGTAGAAGACATTTGGAACCACTGATCATGTGAATCATAACACACTGAGAGTTTCTCATTTACCTTGAATAATTGCTTCCATTGTTTCTGCTCCTCAGATGAGGCGAACTTTAAGCTCTATAGGCTCCAACTGAATCATCAACAATATATAATCTTGCAATTCACTAAATTTAAGTGAATCTTTCAGATGATTAAAGCATGCCTGATTGAAACTTGCAAAGGAAACCATTTGGAAAAAATGTATACCTGCTGAACATTTGAAGACAAAGTTGGTGTTCAATTGGGCAACATCCAACCGTTGGTAGTGTAAACCTTGCGGCCAACCGGCTATGCTTTGACCTCACTAAGAACAACCATTTAGGACCTTGAGGAGAAAACATCAAACTGGTATAGTTAAACGCGCACAATGTTAATGCTATGTGAAGAGATCATGTAATAGAGGCATGATAAATTAGCGATATATGAGTGTCTAGTTTTGAGCTGACTAAGAATTTGT
This sequence comes from Ampelocalamus luodianensis, assembly GCA_036346255.1. NCBI lineage: Eukaryota > Viridiplantae > Streptophyta > Magnoliopsida > Poales > Poaceae > Ampelocalamus > Ampelocalamus luodianensis. The sequence continues at coordinate 3,679,945 of CM070626.1, forward strand.
CTTCAACAGAGCACATTTTTTTCTGTTGATCCCAAGGTTGCACCTGAACCCCAGATGAGCAAAACGAGCCACGAGTCACTAGCAGCAAGCCAGCCAGCTAAGCTATTCGTTCACGAATCAGCAGTACAAACTCCTACCCGCTTTCAACCTCTCCTAGTTGGTCCTCAGTTTTTCCACTAAAAAACAAAAAAGCATAGAAGAAACCGAGATAAAACAACGAAACAGGTCGCATCTTACGTGGATGGCCACGAAGCGTTCAAACATGGACGGTTTCCTCGTCGACGGCGGCGACACCAGGGCTCAGGAACCCATAGGACCGAAATAAAAGAAGAAGAAAAGAAGAGAGGGAGGGAGAACCATACAATCACATGTAGTACTGCCTAATCAGATGCTATCACTGTACAGATCTTAACTGCTGGCTGCTGCTGTGCAGGGGAGGATAAGTGGGGAGGGGCTAGTCCCCGAGGGCTGAGGCCGTTGACCTCTGCAGTGGGCGAAGCAACCCTTCTTGTTCTTCTTCCTCTTCTGTGAGTAGCTCCTCTGTCGTCTCTCTCCTGCACTTGAGATTGTTAGACAGGATTTCTTTCTTGGATCAGCGCTGGACTTTTCTTCTCCTATGCACGGTTGATGCCTCGGCTTCCTGCATGAATGACGCCTTCTCTTCCGAGGGATCACACGTTCACATAATCACGTATTCACATGATAGCTGTAATCTATATATGTGTAACTCACGTACTCTGTTTTTCATAATAAAAAATAGCGTAACTTTCCTCGTTCACATGGTATCAGAGGTGTTCGCATTCTGTGACCACCGCTTCCACTAAATCATAGCTGCCGTTACACATCATCCACCTAAGATCATGACCGACGATGATGCCACTGCATGCCGACGCGAGGAGGAGGCTACCCTCGAACGTGAGGATGCCGCTGCACGTCAACACGCAGAGGCTGAGGCCCACGCTCTCGATGAGGAGGCCGACGCCTGTGAAGAGGAACTTCACCGCATGATGCTCCTCCACGAAGCCACCGCCATCGCCAACCTGCATGCACACAGGCCGTCGCCGTCCAATGTCCGAATTATTATTATTTTTTTCGAGAACGCGAGATGTCCAAATTGTGGCAGTTACTTACAGCCTACATACAAGTTGTTGCTCTCCTTGGCCGTTGCAAGTTGCAACTATCGTGTAGTGGAATCTGTCTTGCTAGCTGCAATTGTCCTGTCTATGTACTCGTTCATGGCTGCGTGATTAATGGGACTAATTGCTCATGAGTACACGCTAAGTATGCATTAAAATCACAAACTTGCCAAGGGATTTGCCCTGTTGCTTGAATTTCCTCTTTTGCTCAGGAGAAGATGCCGCCGCCGCCGGCGACCATTCGTTTGGGAGCTCCGCATCCGTACCTGAAAACTCATGGAACCAAAGTCGCAAGATTGCACCTGTTCGACTGGATCGTGCTTGTTCTCCTTGTCGTGATAGTCGGAGTGCTCAATTTGATAGAGCCGTATCACCGGTTCGTCGGAGAAGACATGATGACGACCCTCCGGTACCCCATGAAAGACAACACGGTGCCCATCTGGGCCGTGCCGGTACGCCTACCTTTCCTGCAAAAGATTACTCTCGTTTCTAATCACGGCGATCAAACATGTATACACCTTTCCCTGGATTAAACCTTGCTCGTCGATGGCGCAGATATACGCGGTCATCGGACCGATGATCATCTTCACTGGAATATACATCAAGAGGAGGAATGTGTATGACCTGCATCATGCCATACTAGGCAAGTTCTTGCGCTGCCACTTTTGTTCTGCAACTGCATGCTCCTGGTGTCTTCATTCTTGGCAAGTTCTGACTTCTGACATGTACTATGGCCAAACAGGCCTTCTGTTTTCTGTGCTTATAACCGCCGTCCTGACTGACGCGATCAAGGATGGCGTTGGTCGGCCTCGCCCGAATTTCTTTTGGCGCTGCTTTCCTGATGGAGTGCCGGTGACTTCTCGCATCAGTCCACAGCTTCTTGAGAGCTTGTTTCTTCTGATTGCCACACTGAAACTTACCGATTTAGTCACTCCATTTCAGAAGTACGACAACATCACGAAAGGAGTGATATGCCACGGAAACGCGAGTGTTATCAAAGAAGGGCACAAGAGCTTCCCAAGTGGTCATACTTCATGTAAGTGATCACCACCTGCATGCAATTCTGAAAACCACTTGCTGCCTGCATACAGTGTACCACTGAATACTGAACTTGCTGCCTCAAACTATTTGGCTAAAGGCAAATTGTTTCCCATTTTGCAACATGCTTGGCGACTGCATAGTATCTTTCTTTAATTTGTTCCCTTGCAGGGTCTTTCGCCGGACTAGGCTTCCTGTCATGGTACCTGGCCGGCAAAATCAGAGCGTTCGATCGAGGCGGCCACGTCGCCAAGCTCTGCATTGTCCTTCTGCCTCTGCTCCTCGCAGCGATGGTTGGAGTTTCACGGGTTGATGACTACTGGCATCACTGGCAGGATGTGTTTACTGGTGGAATGATTGGTAGGTCCCATTAGAGCTACCTTCCATCTGTTCACAAACTCTTCTGAAGATTGCTGTGTCAGACTCTCTTGTTGGAACAACTCTGCAGGACTGGTGGTTGCTTCATTTTGCTACCTGCAGTTTTTCCCAGTTCCCTCTGGTGAACAAGGTATGATGCTGAGTTGCTGATGCGTACTACTAGTACCACTTTTTGGTCAGGTATAACTGAAGTGAATGGGCCTAAGCATTTTTGTTTCTTTGGACTTGGTCTGGGCCAGAAAACCCTGGTTGTTTAGACCAGCCCAGTCCGACTCCACAGGCCAATATACATGGTTGGGCTTATTAGGCTTTTTCTGGGCCATGCTGTGAAAGTGAGACTAGGGCCACTTGGCAAGCTAAACCTAGTCGGCCTGGGCAGAATTGGAAGGCCGAATTATGTTCTAAGTCTAAAACCGAAGTCATCTTTGCTATGATCAAGAACTTTCTTTTTCTTTTTTTCTTTTTGAACAGGGAAAGATTATATTGATATGTTATCTGTTGAATTTTCAGGGCTGTGGCCTCATGCATACTTTCGTCACATTCTTAACCCTGAAGCTGAGAACCAAGTGCAATCAACAACTACCTCGAATCACCATCAATCACTGCCGCGTGATTTGTCTCGAGGCCCTGTTGCAATGGAGATGAGAACAACTAGCCAAGCATTAGATTCCATGGAAGCAGGCCGTAGAGCTAGGTGACTGAATACAACTATTATGAAGTGGAGTTCAATAGTTCATACTGTTTGCCATTGGGGGCATATCCCATAAGATTTTAAACACCTAAAAAGTGAGATATATTATAGGAATCTTTTGCGCACTTATTTTCATACTAGGTTAGGTGCTACACTGCTATATATGGATATTGTAAAGATACGTGAAAAACGCATGATTTTCATTCATAATCGCCATGTAGTAAAAGCAAATTGATGTGATCGATGGCGACGCCTTCTACATGATTAACTACACAACGGAATCATGCGTTAAATTCAGTCCTCGTCCAGGATGCATAGATCCCACCTACCAGTACGAAAAACTCTATCGACCAAATTTCGCCGTAACCGTGGTATCCGTGGGTTCAATAAAATTTCATACTGAGAAAAAAAAATCAGATTTATCTATTTTTTATTTAAATTCAAATTTTAATTTAAAATTTAGGTAAATTTTATCTTTACATTTGAAAAATTCAATTAAAAATTTTTGTCCGATATTTTGCCGAAATATTCGGTAACCAACGATTACCGGTTGTATCGGTGGGGTCCGATAAAAGTTCTAAAATGATATAGTTTTCCCTGCCTACCAACTAGATAAGAAGACATATTTTGAAATATGTCACTCCTCAGTTTATGATTTTGAAATATGTCACTCCTCAGTTTTTTCTTTGAAATACTCCTCAGTACAAAGAAGAGTGATATATTTCAAAGAAAAAACTGAGGAGTGGTATATTTCAAAACCACAAACTGAGGAGTGACATATTTCAAAATTTGTCAGATAAGAATGCCAAAACATGAACGTAATATATAATATTTTTTTGCATGGTTTCTCACAATTCAGGTGTTTCATCAGTGAAACAGCCAGTGAACATGCCACCGTTATTGCGATTTGCAATCGTAATGTGTTTGATACAAAGCGACGTTAGCTTTAGGGGAGATGCCATGGTCTCAGTGTAGGTTCAGAGATTGAAGTTATATCGGTTTCAGTCTACGGAGCGTCGTCTGTCACGACTAGTCCAGCTGTTGTATTTTGACTTGTACACAACCATTGTAAAAAGATTAGTGCATCCAAATGAAAACACAATGTCTGTATTATCCATTGCAGCTAGCCTACGATCTTCTATGGCATGATGACTTCAATAGTCCAGGTCAACAGCTGCATAATCGTACTGTTCGTAGTGCCTTATGCTCTGAATTTCCAAGGCCCCGGAAATGGCATTGCAGTCTCCTAAAAACTTTGCACGGCATATGGGAATGACTGGTTTGGGGCCTGGTGACTTCCAGACTCACACATCTTGCTTTTCCTTTTCTTCTTGCATATGATGCCCTTTTGTTTCCCTGAGAGGATGATTACTCTGTCGCTGTGGTCTGTCTGCCGTGTGATTCAGGTGTCTAGCGTTAGCAGCACCAGGAGATGCAGATCCTCTGCCATTTGCAACTGTGTGGATTATAGACATCTGATCAAAAACCGATGCACCAGATTACTTGCTGCAGCACGGATGCGCTACAGTTTTTGCTATAGTGCATTACTTCAGGATGGCAGAGGATACGAATCTGCACGCTGGAAATTGCATTTATTTCCTCGACGACCTAATTGATCTTATGAGACCTCAGTCTGAAGCTACATTTCTTCCGTAATCTGCCTCTCTGTGACGGATACGACTTGTCTAATTCTTTCATATATGCTATTTATACTTCCATGCAACGCTTAGGTCATAAACCCATCTGTCATCGAGAGAGAAACACGTACGGGCACAAAGAAAAGGGGAACACATACAAAAGCTTATTTTTACTTGTGTGCCCGGCTTGGTCATGTGGCACTAAGCTGCTCAGACGAACACTGTTTGAATGCAGACTGTGTAGTGATAAGGTTTGAATGGATCTATCAGGCATCTATCTTTCTGCGCAACTTGACTAAACTGGACTTGTGCACCTGTACCGGATCGATCGCCCACATGGAAACAGAGAAAACTGCGAACTTAACCTGACACGACGACTTGACTTTTAACTTTCTTTGCCCGGAAGGCTGAATAGTAGTATGGTCTCAGAGGAAACTTATCTGATCAACCAGGTCTGAGTGTTGATTAGCTGATGTTTCTGTCGTCTATATATTCGATTTGGACCATGGAAAATTTGTGCCGTACTCTTCTCAATTTTGGCAACTATTTGTGTCGACACACTAAACATTTGAAATCGCTATTTAGCCATGTATGGACAAAAAATTCATTGACGACATTTTTTCAAAAAATCTTTTCTAAAAAAAAGGAGGGGTGGGCTTTTTTGCGTCGCTTGATCTAGGCTTTGAACCCAAGCCAAGCACTTTAATTTGTCTCTGAGTCCCGAATTATGGGCACTATTGTAGCCTCCCTCCCCACAAAATTACGTTTTTGGCCCCTTCCAAGCGCCTGCTACAGCCGGGGACTGCAGTAGTAGAGGTGCTGCACCACCCGATCGCAGTAGGTAGCAGCGCCACGGCAGTAGCAAGCAGGTGCTACAGTCCCCAGGCAGCAAGGAACATGCTGTTGTCTCTGGCCGCAGCAGCTTCAAAGAGGAGAGATAAAAGAAAAGGGGGAAAATCTAGGAAAATCCAAAATAAAAAATTCAAAAATTTGAAGAAAATTCCATAAAAAATCCTTAGAACACGAATAGATTTAATAAAATAATTTTGAATTTAATTGAAGTTTATTTTATTCATTTAAAATATTTTTTATTTTCTGGGATTTTCCAATTAAGCTTTAATTAATCCAATAAAATAGAAATTGTTTATTATATTTTTAAAATGTTTTAAAAAACTATGAAAAATGGGAAAACTAAACATAAATAAAAAGAACTCAAAGGAAATAATAAGGTTTAATTTCTGAAGCAAATAGACATTACAACCTCATTACAACTGAACTTCTACTTGACAAGAACAACATATAATAGAAGAAAAACCGCAAAACTAACTATCTTTACTAATTTCTGGAGTATCTTCTTAACTTTTTCCATCCTCTCATCTAGTCTTTTAAATCTATTCTCTTCATTTTGCATTGGTTGATCAAAGGGTCGAGCCACTGGACGAAATACAACAACACTACGGGAGTCTTCTTGCAAGCCAGCAATTTGCATTGCAATATCTCGAACCACTGGGACAGCTTCATCAGTCCACTGCCAGAACCGACATGTCGTGTTCTAGAAAAAGAATTGCAGCTTGAAGTGAAAATAAAACAACATGCTATTTCGAATGGAACTCATCTGGGATGATTTTCCACAAGTTACCGTAAGATTTGAATACTTCATGAACATTCGGGATAGATTTGTTGGCGTACGCGAGGTGAACACATTCGCCGGATCCCTGCAACGAGGGAAAAGTAGGTGCTACCGTAGTAATTCTAATTGTCTGCTCATTCAAAAGTTAGATGAGGCCAAAGACATCCCGTTTAAGACTAGAAAAAAGGAGAAGAGGAAGTGAAGAGTGAAGTGAATGGCAGCCAAAGCATCCATATATAGCCAGCGACTGAATTGTAATTGAGTTGAAGGAAATTTACGTCCGCGAGGCAACGGCCCCGAGGAGGAATCGTGTGGCAGCGTTGCGTCACGTCTCTGCAGGAAGCAAACCCGTCGGGTCACGTCGCTGCTTAAAGCTGTCTCATCGGGTGTGGCAGAGTGCTGTCATGTCCCTCTATAAAGTTTGGGCAGCAATGTTCGGTCTTTTTGGTTTAGTACATTAAAATCGGGAAGTAGAGTTGTCATTTGTACTTACTATTTGCGATAGATCACAATTTGTATTGACTATTTCGGAGCAAATTTTTTGTTGATAAATCACAATGTCACAATGACATTACATAACATTCAACACAACGTCATAACATCTTTTATCCATAAATCACAATGGCACAATGCACAATGACATTACATAACATGCATTTTACAAACATGACATTAATTATGGTACATCCTCTCGCCGCTTGCCCCGACGGCGTAGCTGATCCTCAGGGGAGGTGAGCCTGTCAGGGGAGCGGCGTACGTCTCGGAAGCCATAGTAGGGGCGCTGCGTGGGAGGCGTCGCTGCAATGATCTCAATGTAGGTGTCTGGTTGAGGCCCGAGCATATCGTCGACCCAGTGGTGCTCATCCTGCAGGAAGGGTACTGGGTGAGTTAGTCCTTGGTTTCGTGTAATGGAAAAATTGTTGTAACTACGTTAAAGTGTACCTGAATATGTGGTTATGTGGACGAGGATCCTCGTGGCCAGTCTGCGTCGTAATGTTGCATGGTGTACCCTTGGTACGTCTCGTCGAACCACTGGTCGCGCTCACGCACGTGCGACTGAATGTCGTGTGCCAATGAGCCCAACCCGTCGTCCTAATGCTGCGGTGAATCAGGGTCGCTATCTGGAGTAGAACAACGTCGCCCCGGTGAGGAAGTCCTATCGTGTGCCTCCCTTCGTGATGACGACGGCTGAAGCAGAGTGCTGTCCCCTCGCAAGTATTGCAAGAACAAACGGTAATGTCAGATACGTTCGAAAGGAGTGTATGGACAAATACAGACGACAACAACCCGCAGCTGACATACCTGTGGCCCGAGGCACGTCGAGGCTGAGCGACCGTAGCTCCGACGACTCACAGAGTGCAACGGGCGTGCGAGGGCGGTGTCGAGGGAGGTGCTGAAGGTGGCGGAGGTGGAGGGCGACCTCGGTATCCATGATGATGTACGTCAACGTCGCTGTGGCAACCACAACTTATGCTCCTCATTACAACCCACGTGTCGTCGTAAATGGCGTGCACCACGGCTAGGACATGATCAAAAGTGTTGGTGTTCCCCAGGCGTAGAAGGTCAGCAGCCTCGCCCTAGATACAAGCAAGGCGGTAGTACTGCAAGAAAATTGAGACTAAGTTAGAAACGTGTTGTCGGACGAAAAATCTATAAATAATGTTTAACCGTCTCGTCGCGGCGTGCCGCCCGGTGACGGTCCAAACTTGCTCGTAGAACAGCATCGTTCATGACCTCCACTAGATGCTGTGGTGCCGGCCTAGTAAGCCTACACCTGGTGCGCGAATGTACCACCGCAAGTATGCAGCATACGTCTCGATGTCGTAGCCTCGCAACTCGTGCACCACATCCGTCGTCGCCCTTTGACCCCACAACACCGTCCACGGCTGCTGTGTCTGCCTCCAGTCGTCGCTCCTCTGGCCTTTCCTCGTTTGCCTGCAATTGAATTCGGATGCCAGAAAAATAAAACCAGACATGCGGCTAATAGGTAGAGCGATGATACCGAAAAATGACATACCCGTGGGCCTTCGCTGCAAGAGATCATCCCAGCGTCGACACCTGCTGGTAAAGGCCAAACTGTCTCATGACCCGCAGTGGGTGGTATGGCTTGACCATGTGGGAAAAGACTAGGTGGCAGGTCGTTAACCACTGCGTCTCGTCCTGAGTGCACTGCGAGGACAATCCGTAGAGGGCCGTGTTTGCAAGGAACTGTGCAGTCCATGGCCACTAGATGACCTCGTCCTCGTGCAGAGTCTCAAATAGGTTATGAAACTCAGGGTACACACACCTTGGTCTCTCCCTGGTCCACCCTAGCGTACCACGTGTCCAACGTGTGCCCATTGTAGGCCTCGATGGGGTCGTCGCCTCCACCATGACCATAAACTCAGCACTCAACTAGAAAGGGTGCACGGTGCTCCGGAAATACGGTCGGCCAACCGGGAAGTGCTCCCACGACCATACTGTAGCAGGGTGTAGCATACCACGAGGCCTGGCTCCCCACTCGTACTGCACTAAGAGGCATCGCACAACCCTCGGTAAGTGGCGCAAAGCACTACGGAGCCCCAACTAAACTGTAGTACCTCTGTCGGGACCCAAAAATACATCTCAGGAACCCTCTGTGTATTCTGAACTAGTCCCAAATCAGTAGCTAGCTCACACAGGCAAACAATAATGAAATACCATCCATTTATTCGATTTAGCTAAAAAGGTCTCAAAGTAACAAATAATAGTAATAACTGGACCTTATGGTCAACGTTTGCTTAACTTGCCACGCAGAGCTAAAGAAAAAAAAATAACTCTTGCAGCGGAAATAAACTCTTCAAATGGCCATTCAACATGCCCACAGGCAATCGAGTGGAGAACGCATCCTAATCCGCAAAACCTTCATGGTCCTCCTGGGCGAAAAAAATCTTGGGCAGCTTGATATTCTCCCTCCACTGCTGATCAAACAGAGGGCATAAAAGCCATGAGTACTTTGAATGTACTCAGCAAGCCGTGGGGAAATGTATGCAAATAGTATTCATGCAGGGCTTGAACAAAGGTTAGTTGTATGGTTCTTTTGCGGAAACAACATTTACGATAAATACAATAAATAGATTGAAATAAGTAATTGAAAAAAAATAATAATTAAACAATTGTTTTGAAACGACTAGTGAACTTCCCATTCACTCCCAACCAAACCAACGATAAGTGAATCCCAATTCACAAATCGACACCAACCACCAAGTGAATGACCCATTCACCAAACGAACATTATATTCATCAAGTGAACTTCTCATCCACACTCCGACACATTTTTGAAGAAACTCTATCTCCCGTGTGAAATCCCCGAGCACGTCCATAACCGCGGACACGGCTATTCGAATAGTTTTACACTCTGCAGAGGTTATACAGCTTGACCCACAAGGGATAGACCAACTTATAATGTCCATTTAACACAATTTCGAGGTGTGCGACTAAGTGATCATCACAAGGCTTTTACAAAGCTCCTTCTTAACCCAGTTCTGCCCGCTAAAGTTTCAACACTGAATGTCTTTCCAACCAGACAGGGCCCCCTCTTGCGCCATCGTGAAAATACGTTTCCCATAACTCACACTTCACATGACAGAACCAAAATTAAGACATTGTTAATTAGTCAGCCAGGCCCGTTCCATCAAGCATGTAGTTGTACGGTTAAGGCCCGTTCAATGGCGCACAAGATTAAGTCCTTGACAAGTTACTCAGGCGAATCTACCACAAATCCACAGCATGTTCAATCCACATCCTCACTATCCACCAACCACTCGCCCAAGCGAAAACCATTTTGTTCAACTAAAACCCATGACTAACCCCGTCATGGTACACAGATTTTAACAAGAGTGGCTCACCACCACGGTTCCATATTTCATTAAGTCAAGATTAATCATTAAGACACATGTGATAACGAATCTATCGTAACTAAGCAAGACTAAGCATATGTACGATACCCATGTTGGTGATACAAATATGTTCAACTAAAATTACCCATGCTAACATGACAAAGGATTCATGACATTCAAATTATCAAAGGAGGCATAACGACAACAGGTAATAACTATACCCAAAGCAATTTGTATAAAGATAGCATGCAATTGTATAAAACAATATACTTTTGAAACCATAGGTTCAATATGATCAAAGAACCACGACTAGCCTTGGAATAAATCATGTGATTGATCTTGATCTTGGTATGCTACTCCTTGCTCAAAGCTTCCCGAAGTATCAACGTTTACTCGCAAATAAACAAATAAACTAAATAAATAAATAACAGAGAGAAAATAAACTTTAAAAATTAAATAAAAATCTTAGATAAATAGACCTCAAATTTAGATGAATTTAGGAATTTTAATGAGCTCAATCGGAGTTCGGATGCAAAAGATATGGGCTTAGGAAGATTGAAATCACATAAAATCATGAAAATCACAATTTATGGATTTACTGGAATTACTTTTCTGAAGGAAAAAGTAATTAATGCGTCAACTGACGTCATCAATGAAATTTCGGCTGAAAAGAAATAAAGAATTGGAATTTAACACATGGGGCCCACTGTCAATGAATAGGTGTATGTGGACTAGGTTTACTCAATTTGGATCTCAGATGGGACTTGGGTGCGCCACATGGCCATGACACGCGGGCGCCATGTAGGATCAAAGTGGTGACGTGGCAGCTTATTTGACATGCTGACTCAGCACAAGAGGAAAAACAAGCAAAGGAGGTGGCAGCCATGGCCGGCGATTGAAGCTTCGACGTCGACGCAGGGGCGGAGCTACGGTGGTATCTTTGGGTGGGCCACGGATACCCAGGCCCACCGAACTCCTTGAATCCTCAATCACTCGGATCCTCCAACTCATCAACCGAACTCCTCAAAACCCTCGAATCACCGAACGGAGGAAGATAAGCGAGAGATCGAATTGAACGGACTCACTCATTGGCGACTGACGGCGGCAGAGAAGGGCGGGCGGCGCGAGGCGAGGGGGTCGACGCGAGGCGAGGGGAGGCGCCGAGGCGAGGCGGAGTTCGGACCGCAGGCCGGGAGGCGGCGGAGGGGGCGGCGGCCGCCAGAGAGCGCAGCAGGCAGCGGGACCAGGGAGGCGGCCGAGGGGGCCGGGAGGCGGCGAGGCGGCCGGTCGCCGAGGAACCGCGGCAGTGCGCAGGGACCGAGGGAGGCGGCCGAGGGGGCCACGGGGCCGGGGCGCCAAGGAGCCGCAGCGGCGCAGGGACCAGGCCTGAGGGAGGCGGCCGCAGGGGGCGAGGGGAGGCGAAGCCACGTGGAAGTGTCTTGTCTGTGCAAGTTTCTAACTTAATCAGGGGGAGGCGAACCCTGTGCGGCTGTGCTAGACTGCTAGTATTTAATAAGGTTTGTACAATTGTACTTTAATAAAGTTTGTACTTTGTTAGTTTATTTAGTAGTATACTAGTACAGTAGCTATTAGCCAGATGATATTATTGACGTTTTTTTGGAATTGTTCAGTTATGAAGAGAAGCGGAGACATTGCATCTCTTTTTCAGAAACATGCAGCCAAGAAGGCGATGGCTGCTGCTTCAAATCCTGTCCCATCTCCGGTTGAAAATGTGACGGAAAAGCAAACTCAAGAGCAAGAGAGAGTAATTGATGAAATTGAGAATCCTATGCCCCCGCCCCCGCCACCGTCATCGCCGCCGATTTATGACATCAATCGCCTTCCGTATGATCCAGGTGAAAGGCAGCCCATTGAAAGTTATTTTGTTAATGATCAAGATGCACCAAGAGCATATATTATTAAAGGCCCATTTCAACCTTATACACATGATTTTCCAAAAGAAAGATTGGAAATAGAGATCGTCAATTCAATTTTGTATGGTTTCATAAACATGAGGAGTGGCTTGAATATAGTATCAAAAAGGATTTCGTGTTTTGCTTTATATGCTACTTGTTTAAGAAGGTACCGGTCGATATAATTTCTTGTTGGTGGTGGAGAAATTGGAATATAGAGAGAAAGCACTTTCAAACATCGGGTTCTAAAGCACATAATGCAGCTCAAGAGAGATACATTGGCTTTAAGAATCCCAAGGTAGCAATTGATTATCACATTGAGAAGTGGACTGATGAGGATCTTCGTCTTTACAAGAAAAGGTTGACTTATTCACTTAGATGTATCAAGTTTCTTTTGCATCAAGGATTGGCATTCCGTGGACATGATGAAAGTGAAGAGTCTAGTAACAAAGGGAACTTCCTTGAACTTTTGAAGTTTCTTGCAGAAAACAGTGAAAAAGTGAGCAAGTATGTTTTGAACAATGCTCCAGGTAATTGCACCTTAACTAGCCCAATGATACAAAAGCAAATTATTCACTGTTGTGCCATAGAAACTAGAAAGAAAATAATTGAAAAACTTGGTGATGAGCCCTATGCAATTTTAGCTGATGAGTCTAGTGACATATCACATAAAGAACAACTAGCTCTTTGCTTGCGTTATGTTGATAAATTGGGAAGGCCATGTGAGCACTTTATTGGAGTTGTTCATGTAGATGATACTACCTCTTTATCACTTAAAAATGCAATTGAAGCTTTACTTGTTAGTCATGGCTTGACTATGGCTCAAATCCGTGGTCAAGGTTATGATGGGGCTAGCAACATGAAAGGAGATATAAAAGGGCTGAAAACATTGATCATGCAAGAGTCACCTTCTGCTTATTATATCCATTGTTTTGCACATCAACTCCAACTAGTTCTTGTTGCTGTTGCTAAGGGCAATACCGATTGTGTGAGTTTTTTTGATCAAGTATCTCTCCTGTTGAATATTATTGGAGTTTCTTGTAAGCGTCATGGCATGCTTCGAAATGCTCGGCTTGAGAATATCAAAAAAGCACTTGATTGTGGTGAACTTGAATCGGAGTGGATTAAATCAAGAGATGGGTTTGCCTAGGCACGGTGAGACTCGGTGGGGCTCTCATTACAAAAGCGTATGCAATATCATTATTATGTATTCCACAATCCATGATGTACTCATAGATCTTGGTGATGATACTGCACATAAGGCCGATTGGACAAAAATACATTTTGTGCTTGGAGCATTTGAGACCTTTGAGTTTGTTTTCTTTGCACACTTAATGTTTGTTATTCTTGGATACACAAATGAATTATCCGAGTGTTTGCAAAGAAGGGAGCAAGATATTCTTAATGCAATCTCACTTGTTAATGTGGCAAAGAATGAATGCAACCATTGAGGTCCGATGGTTGGGATAAGTTCCTTGAGAGGGTCACTTCATTTTGTGATAAACATGGTATTGAAGTTCCTACTATGGACGGTGATTATGTGCCTTATGGGAAATCAGCAAGATACGCCGTGCTCGAAACCAAACAAATGATGATCACTTCAGAAGAGAAGTATATATTGGTGTCATTGATCAAATTAGCCAAGAGCTTGATAATCGGTTTGATGAGATTAACATGGAGTTGCTCTCTTGTATGTCAGCCTTCAATCCTTCCAACTCATTTGCTTCTTTCGATGCATGAAGGAAAATACGAGACTAGTGAGTTCTATCCTAAAGAATTCTCGGGCAATTATTTGCTAAAACTTGAATTGCAACTTGGTAATTATATTGATGACATGAGACAAGTTGATAGTTTCAAAGATCTAGACAATCTTGTTGATCTCTCAGTTAAGCTTGTTGAAACAAAGAGACATAAAGTGTATGATATGGTTTACATGCTTCTCAAATTGGTTTTGCTTCTACCGTGTAGCAACAAGTGTTGAAAGGGTATTTTCGCAATGGTTTTAGTGAAAACAAAGTTAAGAAATAAGATGGGTGATAGTCTTTTGGATGATTGTCTAGTCACATTTATTGAGCGGGATATTTTCTTTGAAGTGGATGAAGATGATATAATTGAGACTTTCATGTCTTTTAGAAAGCGAGGCCAAAAAGTCGACAAGTAGTATTGTAAGTCTCTTTATGTATATTTAAGACTATTAGTATGGTGTTTGAACTATTTATATTGTAATTTGTGCAAGTTTCTAACTTAATCATTGATTTTAAGACTTATCATATTATTTAGTGCTCAGTATACCGAATCACGGTGCAAATTTTATAATTATTTACCGAATTGGCAAATGGTTTTATCGAATTGCATATGAAAATTTTGGTGCGGCATACCCTTTGGTAAAATCCTGGATCCGCCACTGCGTCGACGGCCAACCACAGCAGTGGATCTCCAGGGAGATAGCAAAACGGGATGCTGAGGATATGGCGAAGCTTCAGGTGGCGATGACTCGGCAACTCCAGCGATGAGACGACGGCAGCGGCGACTTTGGCGGCAGAGGTGCTCGGCCCGACGGTGGAATCTGTGATTTGACGGTGCCCGAAGAAAATTGAGAGGAGCACCAGCTTGGTGACGTCCTGAGGATCTCAAATACCACCTGGAAGTTGTCGGTTATCGACTGGAACGCCGGCAAGAAGGAGATGACCGAAAACAAGAAAAACGGCGACGACGGCATCTCGACGAAGGAGAAGCAACAAAAGGGGAGGGGATTAGATGAAAATAGAGTAGGGCACAAGATGACGCGGACAAAGGACAAAAGGGGCTCACCAGGGTGTAGATTGAAGTAGGGCGGTGCGGTCGGGTTTAATGACGGAGACGACAACGGCGGAGCGTTGACTCTCGACCGAAGATGAAGAGCGCACCGCGTAGCTTACGCTAATGCGAACCCAATGCCGGTGGAAGCTCAGGCGGATATGCAATGAAGGTGGTGAATTCTGGTAGCGAAGAAACTTCAATGGCCAGCGGCGCTTGGCGAAATTCGCGGAAGGAAGATAGCAATGGGGCCAATAATTTAGGGTTTTGGGAGAGGAGGCATGGGCGAAGGAATTGACACATGGGGGCTCCTTAAATAGGGTTCGGGAGAAGGGGATCCAAGTCGGGGCCGGCGGCGCTGTGCGTGCAAAAGATGGACTCAAGAGTCTAGCTCGGGGACGACTTGGGGACGAAGCGCACGTGCTTGATCGGCACGGGTCCACCGGCAGGGAGAGCAAGGAAAAGGTTGGCTCGGTTGGGCTAAAACAACACGGAGGTGGCTGGGCTGCTCGCGCGGAAAGGTTGAAGCAGCCGGGCCTTCACGTTCGCACCAAAGAAGAACGGGCCCGATAGAAACAAGGCTGACACGGCTCGGGTGGCTAGGCACGGGCCGAAATAGAGAGGAAGGACCGAGCCGAAAGAAAAGAAGTGGGCTGAGGCGGGAGATTCAGCCTGAAGATTAATCTGAGATTTCATTTAGTTTTTCTTTTTAGAAAATAGCAGAAAATCCAAATAACATATAGGAAATAGCAAATGCACTCGAAAAAATCTAGAAAAATCTAGAAGATATATCCAAGCACATAGAATCCAAATAAAATAATTTTTAATATAGTTGATGTTGAGATTATTCATATTAAATTGTTTTTGAACTCTGAAAATTCCAATTAAGCTTTTAACTTTAGCAGAAAAATCCAAAATGTTCTTTTTCTTTTAAAACTTCAAAAACATACCAAATTTTGGGATGTTATAACCTCGTCGGGCCAGGCGTCCACCAAAGACTCTGCGAGATGGATGTAGCTAGGGTACATGTAGTCTCTCTAAGTTGTAGGAAACAACATCCATCCGAACAGGAACAAAAGGTACGTGAGGAAATATGTCATCACTGCCTCCTCAGTCGCATGCACGGAGCAGGTCATGTACTCCTGTAGCCAGGAATGTGGCACACCCGATATGTTGTCAAGGATTGGGTGACCGAATCTGTCAACCATACGCACCTTTCAGTCTGCTCGCCTAGGAGGTGGCACTACTGGAAGACCGCGCAGCGGCAGACCTGTTGTCAGGGATCGGGTGACCGAATCTGCCAGCCATATGCACCTTCCAGTCTGCTCGCCTGGGAGGTGGCATTACTGGAAGACCGTGCAGCGGTAGACTTGTAAGCATAGCTACGTCCTCCAGAGATACGATCATCTCCCCCCATCAGAAGTGGAAGGTGTGAGTCTTCGGTCTCCAATGGTCCACGAGCACAGATAGGAGTGTCGCGTAAACTGGAATGCGTGTAGGTCCAACATGCGGGCAATGGGCAGGAGACCGGTGTCCCGCAATCTTGGGACATACCGCTCGTCTAGAGGCCAACGCTCTCTAGGGCAACTCAGGACCAAGCTCTGAGGGTCGATGCCGGACGACCACGCCAAGCTTCGGTGTCACCCATCCCAGCGTGCGTCGAGCAGCTCATATGCAGCGTCAACTGGAGGCTGTGACATCTCCTACCGAGAGTGAAACAACATGTTAGTCCGCAGAAAAAACACGATGCCCAGCACACAAAAACAAAGCGAAACATATGATAGGAGATCAAATCGTGCGTACCATTCTCGAATGTAATTAAAATGTAAACAATCATAGTAGATATGACCATAATGCGTTAACATATGACCCAAACAACATAACATTATGGCCATACACAATGCAACAATAGAACTCATACAAGGCATTAAAATAAGCATACAACATCACGACAGGGTAATTATATCTTGGTCGCTACAGTGCACTGCTTGTGCTAGGTCTGTTTGGGCAGCGGCTGATGGAGTGCCCAACCATCTTGCATAGTCTGCATCTGGGGCAGCGAACCCGTTACCCACGATGGTTGTTGTCCATGTCATTCCGGATATGTCGTGACTGGCATCTTCCACGGCGGGGCTGCTTTAGTGCATTGTTTAGCACCCACTTCACTTGCCCCAGCCAGAGGTCCCTGTAGTGCATGTCGAGGCCGTACAAATGGAACTCG
Organism: Ampelocalamus luodianensis; assembly: GCA_036346255.1. NCBI lineage: Eukaryota > Viridiplantae > Streptophyta > Magnoliopsida > Poales > Poaceae > Ampelocalamus > Ampelocalamus luodianensis. Next base: position 3,697,242 of record CM070626.1, read on the forward strand.
GCACTCCAAGTGTCATACAAGTGGTGGATGTCGTAGTACTCAGAAATGTAACGCTCTAAGGCCTGGCGCCACGCCACATACACATGGGAGCATGGTTTGTGGAGAAGCCGCAGCTTGTTGTAGGTGCACGACACTTCATCACCAATCGTGCAGACCTGCTTCCGATCCCCTCTAGCGTGGCCCATGACGTACTTCTCCCTGAGCTGGATCTCGAACTTCTACCTGACACCATCCATGGTACGAGCAACTAGTGTCATGCAGCAGGGACCATTTCTCCAAGTCGGGTGCATGCGAGTTAACCCACTGTGTGAACTCTCCAACTCTCGCGACCCTGCTTCCACTACCCCTACCTCGATGTCCTCCGAGTTCCTTAAATGCTTCCCGGTCTCCTCGTCGAGGTGTCTCCACACCGCATCGAACTTCCACCTTTGGTTCTGCATGCAGAGCTTCTTGAACATCTTCATGAGGTCCTTACTCCGAAACCTTGTGTAGAAGTTCGCCACGAGATGCCTCAAGCACCAATGGCTCCTAACATCATTCCATTGAAACGGCGGATGTGTCCCATTTTGCATCGTGCTCAACGCGGACAGCAACCCAGCATTGCAGTCCGAGATGACACACAGATCTGGGAGGTCTTGGACCACCGCTTGCTTCACATTGGACAGGAACCACAGCAAGCTAACAGTATTCTCGCTCTCAACAATTGCGAAGGCCACAGGGAGTAACTGGTCGTTCGCATCGGTTGCAACCGCGGTGAGGATGGTACCCTTGTACTTCCTAGATAGGAAGGTGTCGTCCATCGTCAGCACGGGACGACACTGCTTGAACTCTTTTATTGCCGGACTGAAGGCTCGGAAGACCCTGTTAAGAACAAAACAATTGGGCCCCTTCGTCAGATGCATCCGGTGAAGCTTGTTTATGTATGTCCTAGGATTTGATTCTATGATTTGATTCAGCATTCTCGGGACTAGGTTGTAAGCCTCTTCGAATGTGTCGAATATTCGCTCTACGACCTTGCGTTTCGCCTGCCATGCCTTCTTGTAGCTGACCTAGAACCCCACCATATTGGCAACATCCGTTAGTAGAAGCTTTGGTAAAATAGAAACATCTCCAATGACGAGGTGGCTTATCAGGCTAGCAACATACGAGGACGTCATGTTGCGGTGCCTATGAAGCGACTCAGCTAGCTCGCATGTGTTGTCCTTTAGCACGATTATCCAGAAGCCCGTGGCCACGGTTGTGAACCGCTGCGCACGAACCTTGCCAGCACAGGATTCACCAACATACCTAACGATGTAGGTGTCGGGGTTGGACCTCTACACCGATACATCCAGCCAATGTTAACGGTGTATCTAGCGATAGCATGCTGGGCGACGCTCTTGTTAGGGAAGCGCTGCCCTAGGAGCAAGGTGTTTTCATTGAAACCCCACACGACCCCTCTGGCTGTGGCAGAACCAACGATGTCGTTGTGATATCGTCCAATCTTGATGGGACATAAGCAATGTCGGTGGTCACAACACTACCAACTGTACCCCCCGTAGTAGCTTCTCCATCTTTCTTGTCTTCGGAACTGGCTGTTTCCATGGCCTCCTCCTCCTCGCTTTCGACCTCTTCCACCTGGTCGGTCAGGTACTCATCGCAATCAATAAGGACTGCCCACTATCTCTCCACTCCTTCGTTGGGCTCGATATTGTCGGCACGCCTCCTCAGATCTCCATCGCCCACTTCCTCGCTCGCGTCTCCTCCAAAATCGGTGTCTACATCACAACCAAATACCAACGCAGGCTCCTCCGCACCAGGAACTTCATTAGAACCACCCACGCCGGATGTCCCCATCATCTCCGCGAATTGAACATAGACCATCGGTTGCACATATATCGCAGCAGCAGGGTTGCAAACAACATCTATGTAATTGGCCCATGAAGCGTCACTTCACCTTCATAAGTTGCCAAACGGTCTCCCCTGCACCACCCACCACTGAGGCATACAACGCCTCGATGCGCAGCTTCATCCTTGCAGTGGCGCGATCGAACGTGGAACGCACGCACCGCCTTAGCTCTGGGAGTCTCATGTCCTCCAGACCCGGTGCCCGGATCACGGTCCAGTTGTAATTCAACAGGTCCACCCCGTACGGTCCATCGCATATGAGAGCGTTCCCGTGGAACACGAACAAATCTTGAATCTCCGCCATGAAGTACCTAACACAGGTGCATACGAAACCACTTATATGCAATTCTCGTACCATCTAGCAACAGCTATCGTACGTCAAACGACTTTCTTCATATGTAACCACTTCACCGTGAGCATATAAATTATTGTACCATAAACTACCATAGAAATGCACCCGTGTAGATCATTGTGTAATTTCTTCGTAATTTAATGTACTCTACATTTTTCTCAAAAAATCTAGGAAATCTATAGTCATGTGTACTAGGCATTGTTTTCATTTCAATCATTTTGACCACATATTCCAAATTGCTCAAAATTTTATTTCCAGTTACATAAATATATCTAGGGGTTTTACAAATGAATTCTTCTATAATTTTTGTCATTCCCACTCTACACCACTTTACACCATCTTCTCATACTCCATATTTTTCAATTCTAGTTCTATTGCGTCTCATGCATATTTCAATTATAAGTTAAACTACCTTGGAATAATTCAAATTTTATGTTCAACTTTCGGACACTGTGCAAGTCATTATGTAATTTTATGTCCAAGCACATATACGTCATGCATGTAATGGCCCACACCGAGTACAAATTTACCACACTAAATCAAGTACGGGCAATCAAGTACACACTGGCTACACAACCCTAACTTCTGCTGTGCTACAACAAAAATCTACCATTCAGTTAAATACGTGCTAATCACATTGCTAAAACTATAGCCGCATGTCGATGATAGTTACCTTTTCTTTGGGCTCACAACACGATGCACAACTTTCACAACTGCGCAAACTTCAATCGCTATCTGATTCGCTTCTCCCTTCTCTTCCTCTCTACTTCTCTCATAGCTCTCAATGAGCAAATAAAACACGAGCGCTCACGTTGCATTCTCGATTTAACGCTGCGCGGGGGGCAGCGAGTGTGCTAGCTTCTCCATCGCGGGCCAGCCATGCCATAGGCCGGCCTGTAGGTGCACGCGCAGGGGGCCGTGAGCATCGTGCGGCGCGTGGCATAGCGAGAGTGCAGCAGCGCAGGGTCGGGCGCAGCCACGAACAGCGCATGGTCAGCGGGAGTGCAGCAACGCGAGGGCAGGCGCGGGCGGAGCAACGCGTGGTGGGGGAGTGGACAGCTGTTGCGCCCCCCTAGAGCATTTGCATGGCATCTTTGCTGTGTGCGGGGTGCGAGAGCTAGTGGTCGCTGTGACGAAGCGCGACAAGCGGGTCTTTGCATTGCTCGGCCGCAACACACATGAGGAGGGGTCCAGAAACGGAATTCTGGGGGTAGGGGGCTACATTTGGAATTACAATGCACTAGGGGGCCAATAGTGCCAACATATCCTGAGTCTTGGCCACCGAGAACATTAACACAAATGTACTCCAGTTAGATATTTGCATCAAATATGTAAAACATAAACTTTATATATATGGAAAATTAGCTCAGTGATATCGCATTGGGACGAAATCGGAGGAACGACACTCCGTTCGTGACGCACTGGAAAATAATATCGCGAACACCAAAAATTATGTCGAATGACATCATCGTTAGTTACTTCCGTTTGTAGAATTTTTTAATATAGAAACTGAGCTCGAAAAAATATCAAATTTTTTGTGGAGAAATAACATCGTGAACACCAAAAATTATGTCGAATAACATCGCCATTAGTTACTTCCGTTTGTAGAATTTTTTAAATATAGAAATTGAGCTCAATTTTTTTTTTGTGGAGTCTCCCGACACAATTCAATTGCTTTTGTATTTTTAAAAAAATTTATACATTCTGATTTTTGTCTCTAAAATTTATTTAAGTATATTATTTATAGGAATTTTCTAATATAGAAAATGAGGTCCAAACATTATGAATTTTTTTCATGCTCCTTATACAGTGGACTTGATTGTGTAATTTTTTAGAGACAAAATCAAAATGTATAAAATTTTGAAAAAAATACACAAGCAATTGAACTATGTTGGGAGGGTCACAAAAAATTTGATAATTTTTTGAGCTCAGTTTCTATATTTAAAAAATTCTGCAAACGGAAGTAATTGACAGTGATGTCATTCGGCATAATTTTTGGTGTTCGCGATGTTATTTTACAGTGCGTCACGAACGGAGTGTCGTTCCTCCGATTACGTCCCAACGCGATGTCACTGAGCTAATTTCCCCTTATATATATATTGCTTGTAGCATCATTTTTTTATAATAGCATCACGGTTTTCTTGGAGTTTGGCGGCGTCGACAGGCGAGGCGGTGGTGTCTGATGGCAAGGCGGCGGCGGGAAGCAAGACGAAGTCACAGCACAACGGCGTCCAAAGGCAAGATGGGGGCGTCGAGAATGAGAGGAGAGCGCGAGAGGGAGGTAAGCGCACGCGAGCCAATAATGGATGATCCCACCCCTGTACTGCACGGTTCGGCCGATTTTGACGAACAAGTTGGTTCAAGATCTTTGTGGAATATTTCCTCGACTTGAGCCAACTCGTCTCGGATGGTTTCCTTGCATTCGTCCAGCCAAACGCATGGACCAGGACATGCCCCGAGCTATCCCATCCAATCACACCCTTAATGATAGCTGAAATTTCCAGCTTGTTTGAATTGTTTGTGACTATATACATGAGAAGCATAAGATTAAGTAACATAGGCTCATAGGCACATGTTTGGTCACTATCTGTGTTCCTACTTGTCAGTGCCCTAAGTGTCGCTATGTTACTTGAGTTCTTTGAAACCCTGTCTGGCACCTGATGCTAGCTTGCCAAAGCAGCACAGAATCCACACAAGACAGAACAAGCAGCACATGGCCTTGGACCAATGAGTTGGCTAACCAGGAAGGAATATTATGGATGGCTATGAGTTAGAAAAATCTTAAATTTGACTCGATCGCAAAATGCTCCATCGATCCATAGCTAGCTTGTCTAGTAGCCAAGATGCGTGGAATTGTAGATATATACCACTTGCTTGATTTAACAGTTTTTTTAATGAATCCTTGATTTAACAATTATTTAGGACTCTCAAGAGTGACCTGGATGAAATTAGGTCACCTTTAGGTTGGAAACAGGAGATTGGCGACGAATTGTTGTGCCTGTAGCCTGTGGGATATATAGTTTCTCACGGGTAGAAACTAGCAAAACACATTTTGTTGGTATGCGTGGCGTGGTGACTTCATGTTCAGTGCGAGATAGTTTTCTGAAGCTGACAGGCACGCGCAATGCCACTGCTGATGATCAGTATAATATTCCATGCCATTTGTCAGCATTGTACTTGCTAGATGTTAATCCGGAACAGTTTCTTTATCTGCCGAAAGCACATATACGGGAAGAGCTATCAAACATTAAGATTTCGTCATCTGTTTAGGACAAATTAATAGCGAGGCTCGTACTCTCAAAAAAATTAGCGAGGCTCGTTCACACACTACCAATTCTAATGAAAGCTTATGAACAAGTCCACCGCGCGAACTACTGGACTAGGGGCCGATTCAAGAGAATAAGTCATTAGGATTATCATGGATATAAAACAATAAAGACAAGTAGTAATGTCAGCATGGGGATTTTTTTTATATGAGCTAGATGGTGTTGAGTTACTGACCCGCCCATGACTGGACTTTAATTTACACATGAAAAAACAATCAATGCGCATTTAGCTAGTGCAGTACAACTTTAGGAGAAACAAATAATGGCATAAAACCCCTGGTCAAAGAGAGAGTGCTTTTGAGCAGTTTTCAACAAAACCATGCAATAACTAATCGGTAATGGGTTTAAGCACTCGACCAAGTTTTGCTTTTGATGCGCTAATTAAGCATGCATGTGCTGTGAGGTTTGACGATTGTCCACTCCACCCAATGGCATTGCATGATCTCCCAACATACATCGACGTATACTTAGCGCATATATTCCGAATAGCTTGGTACCAGAGGAGAGAAAATGATTATATGTGATATTTAGATGCAACCATTCCAATAATTTAATACTAAAGTTTGTATTTAGATAAGAGAGAATGACTAGTTTGGAGAGATATGACACCACTAATTTCCTGGTTTCCTAAAAAGAACTGATACTGATTATCAAGCTTCTTCTCTCGCTTGCCTCTCTCTTCCACCTCACCAAAAGCTGACATGGCATAAGTCAATCAAATTTGCTTGTTGGGAGTAGGAGTGCAAACGGACCGGATAGTTATGGACCGTCCGTCCGAAAAAAAATCGGATCTTATTTGGAACGTGAAACCGGATATTTGGGATTTTTCTTGAATTTCGGATTCAGAGTTGGATAGTTTTTGTCGGATACAGAAACAGATTCGGGAGGAGTTATCCGTCAGATTCAGAGCTATCTGGATAATTTATTGGATAATATCTGTAAACATTGTCCCGGATATGCGGTTGAGCTGGAGGGAAATTGGCCCACGAGGCTTTCAAGTATTTAATTATGTTTTTTGTTTTTAGAAAATACAAAAATCCAAATAAGCCAAGAAAAGTAGTAAATGAACTCGGAAAAATTACAGAAAAATTATAAAAAATCCTTTCAACATAAGAAACTTAAATAAAATACTTTTGAATTTAATGGATGTTTGATTTGTTCATATTAAATTATTTTCATTTCTAAAAATTCTATTTAAGCTTTGTTAAATTCTAGAAAATCATTAATATTTTATAAAACCTTATTTAAAATAAAAGATTTTGAAAAACTCAAAAAATTAGGATACTACTGACTTGCTATTAGTCAACATTATGTGAATCCCTACCTAGTTATTGCTACTAGTCTGTAGGCTTTGGATATGTTGTATTTGTCCTCTTATGTAGTTGGCTAGTTACATTTTGGACATCTTTTATACTGTTATCACTGTGACTTGCTACTACTTCTTTAACTAGACCGGCATGTATTCACTCTGTATTCGTGACCGAGACTATCCGTATTCGTATTTGTATTCGGTACTGTTCGTGTCCGGCTCCGATTCTGAGAAAAAAATAGAATAGAATATAGAATAAGCGATATCCGCTCGGATTGCATCCCTAGTTAGGAGTGCTCTTATCCTCTCCCATCCATCCATCCATCCATGTTAAAAAGAAGCATTAGCACCGTCAATGCATGCTGTTTCTTTACCATGTCTTTCGTGTGCTCCCCAAGAACCAACAAAATATACCCCAACTTGTACCATATCGAAACGTGCAAAGTAAAAAATGGATTGCTTCTTGATCCGGCTAGTAACAACCGTGTTGAGGTAAGTTTAATTGTCCAAACTAAGTTACATTTTGACACTAAGCCACACTGAAATTATTTGACTCAAATATCACGCCTCACTGTCTCTAGCCTCTTGTACACAAGTGTGAGATTATAAAAGTACAGGGGCTTGTATGCAAAAAAAGAAGGGAAATACATAGGGAAAAGACCAAACGAAAACGACCTAAACCGGTGTGGAGATCTGAGCCACGGAGTCAGTCAGCAGCTACGGCCAGTCGGGGCAGTGAGTCAGGTCGATCGCCCGGGCATTGCAATGCAAGGTTGACTCGTCATAAATGGCCAACCTCTCCACATGCAGAGATCGCAACATGCCCGGCACGCAAAACATCTCCTCTGCTCGAATCTCAATCACTGCCGGTTTGAACTTTGAACTAGTCCTAGTTTCAGCTGTGTGCTACTAGCTTCTCGTGTTCACGGAACAAAAGCACAAACACCTCGTGCAACTTGCATGAATCTGTGTGGTTGCGCCATGCCCAGCTCCAACCGCGGGCACTGTTGCAAACTTAACTGCAACTAGATGCCCAGTTTCTGAATTCTGATCTTTATTTCAACGTGCCGGTAGCTACTGGTCCTAGCTTTGTCAATGGTCGCCAAAGTCGGGCTGTCCCGCTGGAGTCAGCTGGGTCTCTCTCAATGGTCACCAAAGTCGGTCTCTCTCTCTCTGTCTCTCTGTGTACGCGCGCTCTCTCTCTCTGTCTCAGTGTGTGTGTACGCGCGCGCTCTCTCTCTCTGTCTCAGTGTGTGTGTGTACGCGCGCGCGTGTCCCCCGCCTGTCTGGGTGTCGCTGCCTCGCTAGTGTGTGTATGGCGCGGACGTCGCCGGGAGAAACTTCCAAGGGCGAAATAGTGAGTACTGATGACCCCGCAGTCTCGGCCAGCGCGGCGGTGGTGAGGCTGTCGTAGAGACTGCAGGTCATGATATCGACTGACTATACGAACTAATTCTCTAACGCCGACTTTAATTAAGGAGAAACTAGGAACGCATCAAAATGTGCATTGGTTGGACTATCGATATATATACTCGATGTATGCCCTGTTGGTGTTGATTTGTGATCCAAATTCTATACATCAACTAGGCCAGCTTCTGGACGGAGCGTAGCGGAGGCCCGTCGATCCTAGTCGAATTAGGGTTTCCCTGATATATATATTTCCTGTAAGCCGCTGTTTGGGATATTGAATTAGAGTTGTAAATCCCCAGCGTTGTAACCTCACCCCGACATAGTGAAGATTGTTGCTGGCTGGCGCCCGTGGTTTTTTCCCTCTCGCATTGAGAGGGTTTTCCACGTTAAATCTTGTGTCTCTCTGCGATTGATCTTGTTTACTTCGTCGTTCCTCCGCCGTCGCGTATAACAGTTGGCAGTTAAATGGATGTTCAGATATGCACAATGTCCAGGTTATCTGGGTATGACTATATATATATATGAGGGTAATCTGAAACAGAGAGGAAAAGTGCAAAGGGGTGTCTATACACAAGCCGTTTGTTTGTTTTTTAATACGTCAAAACGCTCATAAGATCATCACACTGTAGTGCCAATAGAGTTCTTTCAAAGTAAATAATGCCATATAAGCTGTGTACAACAATGAGGATATGATTGGGAAGCTTCAGTTTCAACTTAGGGCTAAAAAAACTTAAGCTCCTGAAATGTGTGGCTTCTAAACTTCCTAGAGAGCTTAAGGCCCTGTTTGGGGATCGAGCTGTTAGAAACGACACGTTAAACAACGAAGATAATTAAAGAAAAAAGAGACACAAGACCTTGTCTTGCTTAGGGGTGGATAACGAGCAAGTTAACGAGCTCGGCTCGACTCGTTAAACTAACGAGCAAAAAGTCAGGCTCGGTTTGGCTCGGTAAAAAATTCGAACTCGGCTCGTTAGGCTCGTTAATGAATTGACATCTAGAATTAATAAAACATATGTGCAAATGAATAAACATCCATGCAAATCAATAAAAAACATCCATCCAGATCACAAATTCATAATATCACTTGAATGAACTACTAGTGACTAGTTCATGCAGATCAATAAAATGTTTTCTTGTGAATTGTGATCAATAATATCAAAGTCCATAATATCAGTCATAGCATCCATGTAGATGGCAAATCACAATTCACAAGTTCATAACATCACAAGATCACATCCATGCTGATCAATAATATCAAGAAAAAGTTCATAACTAGTCTATGCAGATCAATAAACATCCATGCTGATTCTTGAATTCACAAGTTCATAATATCACAAGATCACATCGTTACGCTTATTATCAATAAACATCCATAAAGTCCAATTATAAGTTGAAAATATTTTATTCAAGTCCAAAATGCCTTTGAGAATTTCTGTGAATTTTCTCATAATTTTTGGATTTATTTTGCTATTTTCTAATACCTATATGAATTTAATGGATTATTTAAATTACAAGATCAAATTAAAACATCAAACAGTGTTTAGGCCAAATCTTGCATGGCCCACTTTCCTTTCCCCTCGCACATGGCCCGTTTGGCCCATTCCTCATGTGCGCCCGCGTGCCCTTAACCCTCCATCCCGATTCGGCCATTGGATCAAGGATCAATGGACAGATTTCGTTGAAACGTTCGGCAGTCCGAATGTCCTCTTCATTGTGGACCGTCCGATCTAATTTCAATGGTCCGATCTTGATGCCATCTCCGGGTGGTCGGAACGCTCTCATCGTTGTGGGCAGTCCGATCTAAATTAGACTGCCCGAACACTACCCGCTCTTTTCTTTCATTTCTTCGCTGTCACATACAAGTGGGGCCCGCAGCGCTTCATACCTTTCCTCTCCTTCTTCTCTGTGAAAACTTCACCCGCATCCGCCATTTTCGCCGCATAGAGCTTCTCGAGAGAGAGAGAGAGAGAGAGAGAGAGAGAGAGAGAGAGAGAGTTGGGCGTGGGGAGAAGCGAGGGAAGCGGCCGGTGGCCGGAGGCCAAGCCAGGAGGGGGAGGCGGCGCCAAGAATGGAGGGAGAGAGGTTGGAGCTTTCATGAAGTCGGCTCGGTAAAAAAGGAGGAGGATGAGTGGCACCGGTGGGGGAGGAGGAGGAGGGACGTCAGTGGGGGAGAAGGAGGAGGAGGGGCGCCGCGTGGGGAGAAGGAGGAGGAGGGGCGCCGCGTGGGGAGGAGGAGGAGCAGGGGCGGAGGTGCTGGCGCGAGGAGGAGGGCGGTGGCGGCACGGGAGGAGGGGTGGCGGCGTGGGAGGAGGAGCCGAGGAGGGGGTCGGCGCGGGAGGCGGAGGTGGGCGGCGGCGGCGTGGCGAGGAGGAGGCGGCGGGAGGGGCGCGAGAGGAGGAGGCGGCGGCGGCGCGGGTGGAGGTGGCGGCGTGGGAGGAGGCATCGAGGAGGGGTCGGCGCGGGAGGCGGAGGTGGGCGCGGGATCGGGGAAGAGGGGAATCGAGGGGAGGGAGGAGAAGGATGAAGCAGACTGGCGCGGAGGGGGCTAAAGAAGTGAAATCGAAGCGAGTTAAACGAGTTAACCGAGTAACTCATGAGCCAGCTCGGCTCGGCTCGTTAAGATAACGAGTTTTTTTGCCGGCTCGGCTCGGCTCGTTAACGGACCGAGTTCGAGTCGAGCCAAGCCGAGCCCTTAACGAGCCGAGCTGGCTCGCGAGTTTCGAGCTTTTTTCCACCCCTAGTCTTGTTGTGGAGGTTCTCCCAGGATAGAGGAGTTTTCTCTCTTTCTTGGAGTCATTTGGATTCGAAAGCATGGCGTATCTGCCATCGGTCAACAACCTCTCCAATTTAACGTGGAAAGACCTAGCAGAAAATAGCACAAGTGCATAATGATTAGCTATAAGAGGAGAGTTACAAATCAAGTGATTTTTATTATGACCATCAACAATCCTGTGTGTGTGTGTGTGTCTATATATATATATATATATATATATATATATATATACCCCATGCTATGATCTAGGCGTGTGTAGGAGTGTGCATGCCCAATCCCCATACGGCTGGCCCACCAACTACAGTTGGCGGGTCAGAAACGTCCACAACCCACACGGGACTCGATTTGACGGTAAGTAATGTGAGACGTGATAGTAATTCGTGAATAATTTTTACTACCTATTTTGTGGCATGCGACTTTTTTGAGCTCATATGTTTGGTAGTAAAACATAATGGTTAAGATAGCAAAGTTGTAATGTATTTTACTACCGAATCACATACATTTATTTTTTTATCAGGTCACGCTCCCAATATATCCATCCTTATAAGTTGCAGTGGGGGAAGATGAAGAGACGCATCGAGTAACCCGAGCGGCAGTGTACGTTTTGTTTTGAAAAAAAATGAGGGGTTGGTTGAATTGGCATCGTATTTTCATCTCTGCACTCGCAAACATACAAAAACAAAATAGAGCGAAGATAGTACACTAAAATATAAGCCACAATACAGTAAAAAGATGTTATTCATGCAGTAATTCCAAACAAAATAGAAGTTCACAAATTTCTTGCGTATTTTACAGTAAAAGAGCTATCACATATTATTTATAGTGAATGTCGAGCTCGAGAATCGTTGTGCACCAGTAATATTCAGCAAGGTAGTACAACAAAAGTAAGTGTGAGAGTAAAAGCGTATACATGAAGCGGTAAAATGAATCATTCTATATATTTTTATTGCTTTTTTCAATGTTACTCTATCTTTTTTGTGTTCCGATAGTAAAACAAAAGAAATCATTGTAGTAATGTTATATATACATAACAGTAAACCACATAAGATAAAACTTGTTAAATATACTTCAACCAAATAGTGTGATCGGTCGCATTTTATTTCTTTTTTTTACATTGCTTGGTAATAACAAAAGTAGGAAAGAAAGGGAAAAGAAAGGAGGCCCTAGTGGCCAAGGCAGGACCCTATCGCAGCCCTCAGGCGTTCGTAAGCCCGCTCGTGGACTTTGCCGGGGGTGGATCTGGGAATACATGGTGATACGTCTCCGCCAGCTCCTTTGCGGCGGCGAGTCAAGCTTGGCGCTGAACGAGCGAAGGAAGTGTGTCAACGATAGTCCAGATGAGGTCGTTCGTCTCTTCCACGGTCTCAGCATCGTCGATTCTTGCGTTTTGCCTGTCCCAATGTAGTCTTCGAGCTTCTAGATGGATGCTTTGATATGATCCACGTAGCTCATGAGCACGATCTCCAGGATGAGGTTGGTTCGCCAGACGTCGAACACAAGGATGTTGGTTCGACCGAGAAGGAGACGCAGCGTGCGGATGATTGCAGCTACGTAGACATGAGGCCGGTGGAGCACGAAGGAGGTCGCAGACATAATCATGGTATATAATCACTCTAGTTGCAGTACTAAATTTAAAAGTAGTTCAAACTAGTTTGACTTGAGTTCAAAACTCACTTGCCATAAATATATAAGGGGAATAAAACATTTTCATACCCAAACTTTGAAATTTGCATGGATCATACACGTGTATCGAATGGTTTATGTGTGGGTGCCTAGGCACCCAGGTGACTTATATGATTTCCATACACACACACACGCATACATACATACATACATACATACATACATACATACATACATACATACATACATATATATATATATATATATATATATAAGAGGTACAAAATGACTCATAGTTCATAGTCGAGAGTTGAATACCGAAACATATCAAAAAAGGTAAATTGATCTTCTTCTGTTGGACTGGAACGACGTCTAAAGGGGGTGGGTGAATAGGAGCACCTACCCTTTTTCAAACCCGGATAGTATTCAACTTCTTCTTCACCTCAATAGCTATGGAAGATATAAAGATCAGAAACACAAGTACATCGGAAGCCTTGCGTTGAAACCAGAAAACCCCGAGGCAACCCTGCCTAGTAAGTATGACCGCCCAAGGGCCAGTTTAACCGTGTGGGGGTCGGTCTGACTGCCAGCTGCAAAATAGCAGTCCGCCAAGATCTCAAATCGACCTAACTTTCAATCCGGTGATCCAAATCCCATGAGATTTCAACCATAGCTCATGAAGAAAATCAGGAACCTATTCCATCAACGATCGGGTAGATCGAAGCCAAGGTTTTTATGAATTTCTTGGATGGGGTCAAGAAGGCACAAGAACTGAGGAAATTTAAACTTTGATCCAAAAGCTTGCTCATGGGTGGATGATGGTCAATATGACCCTAGATGGATTCTCACACGTCCGAGGAAGCTATATTACAACACAAGACCAAAGGAACACACAAAATCCCAAAGACATCAAAGAGAGAACAAGAATAAGATAGAACTTATATTGGGGCAAACTTTGTTTGGATTAATTCAAGAGATTGTTGGTTTATAGTCACTCCACCATAGAGAACAAAAGCTCAACACTTAAGCACTCAATCAATCTATCTCTCTCAAACCCTAACCTCCACTATTTCTACTTTCCCCAAATCACAAATTAGGTTTTCTACTTGGAAGGGTCCGATAGGTGCAAATCCCACACCCCTTCCTTTGGTAGTGGAGGCTAGGTCAAGAAATAAAACCTTATTGGGTGACTGTTAAGCCCACACACAAACGGGTCTACACTCACGCACACTTTTCAAAGCGAGCGACGAACCGGGTCTCCCAAATCCGTCTCTTCGCGATCTCCATTTCCTTTTGACCTAGACCGCCTCTCTGCTGTCTTGCGTCGTAGTTTCTCCAAATGTCACCAATCCAATATTTTGGTGAAAATACCAAAATACCCCTTCTCGATCATTCATCAAAGGCCGAGTCCAATCGTCGTTGAGCAACCCAATGCTTCGCTATGTGTAGGTTCATCAAAGGTTCTCTTCATATTGGCAAGTTTCTCCTATCCGACTCCGACAGGAATCACCATGGCACATGCACCGACCCCCGAAGCCACTTGATGCAAACCCGTCAGACCGAGTTTTTCGTTTAGTCTTTCTTGTCCATCTTACGCCATGCTTGAGTCCAACCACCTCACCTGGCATCCTTGATCATTCTGGACCTCAGCTCTCTAAGCCTAGTTTCGAGCATGCTCGTCGTTGACTCCAAGTCACTTGTACAATAATAGACCAAGAAATCAAATCCAGACACAAGTTCCTCATAATTTGACCTACGTTAGCTAAAATATGCAAATGCAACATATATGCACTGAAACTCGTGACTTTGGACAAATCCACGATGTTCGCGCCCTCACGGCACATGAACAACCTCGGCGGTCGATGCCGCCTCGACGGTCGACCACCAACGGCCGGCTGGCGCCTTGGCTGTGAGGACCCCAATTTATTTGGTTTGTAATGTAACCAACCACGGCCCTAGCATCACAAATCAAATAAGCGATCCTCGAGATATGTATACTTCCCGAGCGGTATACACACCGGTACAAAATTAGACATCAACTCCATTCCACACATAGAGTCCAAACACCACACTTCCAAGCGGAAGATAAACAAATAGTAAAGGTATTATGGACAATGGCCGATCGCCACAAGATACACAAATAACAACGAGAAAGACAGCGGAAGCAAAAGTGCCATAAGATGGCTATAAACAAAGCCAATCGCGTGCCTTCAACCCACAAGGCATCGGCCGGACCGCCAAGTCTAGTCGTCACCCACGGCGGCAAGCCTGACTCACGAAGTGAGGACCACGAGGCTCACCTTCTTCCTCTCGCAACAAAAACATTAAGCAAAGCACTGAGTACAAAGATTGTCTTTGTACCGCAAGAGCAGCGTGTGAACTAGCGGCACTGTTCATATGCTACATGCGAGCTTGTTTAGTGGAAACCATATGTTTTATTTGCACAAAGCCAATTTTCATTTGCAATAATGTAATGAGTTTAAAAGCAAGTTTGCAATTCATTTTTAAGATTGAAATAACGATGCGGATATTAATAACAAAAGCGAAAGATAAAACAACCTAGAAGTGACTATCCCAATAGTCACCACAACAATAACACGAATCCCAGTTCGTACCACCCATCAAGTTTTAATTTAAATGTTGTAGTCTAACTCTTGAAAAGCTTACCCAAGCGTGTCCATCACCTAGGGCGAGGCTATTCGAATAGTTTTTAACCCTGCAGGTGTACCACCGCACTCCACACCTCGGATCGCCTTTAAGCCAAAGCACACTTAGAAGGTATGCAAGCCTGACTAAGTCCTACGAGGCTGTTTCCAATATTGTGTATCAACCCGAGCCGCTCGTATGGGTAGAAACACCATACGCTTACATGGTAAAACCGAAAGACAACTACCCACTCGGGATAAAGCTTTTGGACAACTACCATGCTCCCACCTCCGTCCCTCCTGCGACCTCCTGCGACCGGGACCGACACGCCAAAGTACTAGGTCAAGAGAGGTCCATATACTCTAGTGTGGTTAGCGCGAAATGCTGGATAAAAATTCACTCACAAGATGTTCGGTCCTTAATTGACCGGGCACCTTTCGATCACACCCAAAAGATCACACCAATCTTACCATTGTGCGCGTCCAAATCATTTTTGTTTTCATTTTTAATTTTGCAATTAAACATAGCAGAAATCTTTGAAACATAAAGTTGTAGTAAATTTTGTGTGATCAAGGTTACCGACTAAAGTCGATAACCGCCTGATTCTCCGATAGCTAAGCATGTCTAAGCAAGTTGACCCGAATCTACTAAGTGACAAGAGATCATCCGGCGATCTCTAATCACACAAATAACCTAGGCTCGGTAGTAGAGATCAATATTTTGTCTACGAGGATATGCGACTCTGATTTATCTAATCAATTTAACACAAATTAAGCAATGCATACATACAATTTGAAACAAAATATTAATCTTTAAAATATGGGATTAAACATGATCAAAGCGCTTGCTGGTTGTTGTTGCTCAATATGGTGCGGAGGATCGTCCTCGGGGTTGCGCAAATATCGAAGCCTAACGATCGAACATAACGACAAATAAGAGCGAATAACACCGACAAAACTCAAACATTCAACAACATCAAACAAGCCAAAACTCACACAGCAGCCTAAGCATGATATAACAAAATTTTAGAAACAGAGAACAAATCATTTTAAGTTATTAGCAATTTTCTATGAATTTTCTAAGCTAAAAGCACAATAAGTCACTAGTTAATTACTTAACAATTTTTCATGAACAAAAACAGTGTGTAAAACCTATCCTAATAGTTAGTATACTGAAAATGAAATTTTACAGAATTGGGTTCATTGAATTTGGACAATTATTGAAAGAGATATGCATTTTCTAATTTGGAGATTACATTCTACAACATTAAATTAATTAACAGATTTTTGATACAGGGACAAGGTTGACACTAATTTTAGTAAATAGAACATTTAAAATGAAAATTAACAGCACTGGTTTTATGCAATTTGGATAAAAATTGAATTAGTTACGCATTTTACAAGTTTAATCGATTTAACAGTGCAACAGAAAAGCATTTCAGAAATACTAAAGCTCTTAATACTTCTTCTACCGACGCACGGCTAGCTTGACCATCGACAGCGGGACGCGGCGACTGGCGGACTGCGCGCATAAGGTGACGTCGGCGTATTCAGCGAATCGTCTTGACTACTAAGGTGCAAACCTAAAACACTCTCAGAAATACACTTCTCAAGCGAAAAGCGCACAACCATAACTACACAAACCTAGCGACAACATGGACCCACCGATCGAGACTCAAGGTGAAATATAACGGTGAGATTAAATGTTTTCTAAACATGATTAACAACAAAAGGCCCACAAGTCGGGGACTCAAAGTAAACACGATTGGAGTTAAGCCCGATCATCACCGGCGGTTCACCGGCGAGCACGAGCAGGCGCGGCGGCGGCGCAAGAACGGATTTTGCAAACCGGGAGGTTTACGGGCAAAGAGTGGTACCTACGGTTCGCAAGGCCCTCGCGAACTCGATGGCGGTGATCACGAAGCCCAATGGTCGCCGGGCCGAGCTCACGACGGCGGGAGGCGGCGGAGAAGACACGGCTCCCACGGCGAGGCGTCTGAGACTTCTAGAAGACTCGGAAGGTGCGCACGAGCCGCCCCAACTCCGGGAACAAGAAGCACGATAATGCCGCGAAGAAAGCTCGAGGTGGCGGAATTTCCACGCGCGGAAAACCAAGCTTGGAGAAGAAGGGGCGCACAACCTCAGCGATGCACCAAAGATGAAAATGAAGCCGTCATTAGACTCGATTGCATCGGTGCGATCCTAAGGAACCAAGTGTCGAGGTCGAGGCTCACGAACACAAGCGAGCTTGCGGGGCCGCAACCGGAGTTGGAGCGACGAACACGCTCCGGCGATACCCGAACACCGAGGGCTCGGGATGGGAAAAATGGATGCGGCGAGGAACAAGGAAGATGAAGGCGGGGTTGAAGAAGCACGAGCGGCAGCGAGGTGGTGGCGGGCTCGGGTTCTTCTCGGCGAAGCTAAGAAATGGGCGAGAAAGCGCAAGAATGAGCGAGGAAGAATGGATGACCCAAGGAGGTAGATGGACTCGGGCGATCCTCGGAGGCGGACACGCGTCCGGCGTGGCGGCGGACGAGTGCGTGCGCGCATCTTGCGGCGCGCCCGATCTCGGAGGCAAGAGTCGGCGAGGAAGAACACGGCAGGAATGGCCCACATGTCGGCGACAAAAACAAAGCGGCGCGAGCGAGTTAGACTCGATCAATATCGCGCCGCCGTTGGATCTAAAGCGGACGGTGAGATTGGTGTATGCATTCGGACAGTCGGTTGCGCGCGCGGCGTGGATCGTTCGATCTTCATCGGACGGTCACGATCGATTGGACTCGGCGGTGCATTTAGTTGACGCGACCGAGCCAAGTGGTGCGAGTCGGACTCGAGCTGAGTTGGGTTCGGGCAGAGAACAGTACTTTTAGAATTTGATTTAAAAGACAGAGAAGGTTTGGGGAATTTTTAGAGGTAGCTCTGAGCTCCAAAAATTTCGAAATTTTTATGGTAGCTACTAGAGACAGAGGACAACCTTGTATAATTTTCCAGAACTTTTAGGCACTGCATGGTTCTAGAGAAAATTCACAAGCTGCTGTCAGAGGATTTTGACCAGATTTCAAAGCAGAGTTGACTTGGCCCTTTGAAATAGCAAACAAAATCTAAAAATTGTGAAATAATTCAGGGATGTAGATAGGATGATCAAGATGCTAGGAAAAATAGTTTCAGAGGATGATCACAAGTTTGAAGGCTAAGAATCTGATAACAACAATTTCCAATCACAAGAATTAAATTCTACAAATTGGAAATTGCTAGGAAAATTGTAGAAACTTTCAAATGATTTGAAGAGACAACAAAAGTTTTTATTTCTCCTCAAAATTTTACATTTGAAATACAAACCTAAGTTAGGGCTGTTACAAATCTCCCCCTACAGAATCTACTTAGAGATTACGATCAACTGGGAGAAGAAGGATGGGTAATCTGCTCGGAGACGATCTTCCCGCTCCCAAGTGGCTTCATCCTCGGAGTGGTTCGACCACTGAACTTTAAGGAACTTGATCACACGGTTCCTTGTTCTACGTTCGACTTCTTGAGGATACGAGCGGGCGCTCACGATAAAACAGATCTTCCTGCACATCGATATTTTCCAATGGTGTTTCCTCAGCCGGAACACGAGGCACTTCTTCAATTGTGACACATGGAAAACATCATGCACCCCTCAAGTGTAGTAGCAACTCAAGCGGTATGCAACGGCTCCACTTTCTTGATGATGCGATATGGCCCGCATATCGAGGAGCGATTGCCCTTGACAAAGCAGCGATGTCCCTTGAGGTGAGACTTTGAGATACACAAAGTCATTGGTGGAAACTCAACTCACGGCGGCGCCGACCGCATAGCTCTTACGCTCGGTGAGCCACGCGCAAGTGCTCACGAATCAAGCGCACTTGACTTTCGGCCTCATTGATGGAATCCGGGCCAAAGAAGCTGTCTCCCGACCTCGACCGGTTCAATGGGGTTACGCACCGCCTCCCATACAAAGCCTCAAGCGGTGCCATCTGAGACTAGCACTGGAAGCTGTTGTTGTAGGAGAACTTCGGCAAGCGGTAGGCACTTCTCCCAATTCTTCCCATAGGAAAGAACACAAGCACGAGCATATCTTCAAGAACTTGGTTGACTCGCTCCGTCGACCATCGATCGAGGATGATAGGTGAAATGAAAGAAAGACGGTCCCCATGGCTTCACGTAAAGCGTGCCATAGCGAGAAGTGAAAAGAGAGCCACGATCGACACAATCGTTCGTGGCACACCATGCAAACTCACAATGCGGGATATGTAGAGATCGCCAATCGGCCCGACATCGAGAGTGGTAAATCTTGGCGGAAGTGCGCTACACCGTCAATCGATCGATAACAACCGGATAGCATCCTTCCACTGAAGAAATGCAGGGCGGACGGTGATAAAATCCATGCCTACAGAATCCACTTCCATTACGGTATAGGCAAGGGTTGGAGGAGACTGCGGACGCTGATGCTCGGCCTTCACGCGACAACATCGTCGCATCGGCAACGAACACAGCAATCTCGCGCTTCATGCGAGTCCACGAGAATCTCGGAGATCTTGGTACATTTAGTGGCCCGGGATGGATGGACAAAGGCGAATCATGGGCCTCTGAAGAATCAAATCCCGCAACTCGGGGACCTTTGGGACCACAAGCCATTGCCCAAACCACACAACACCGTGCTCATCTTACGTGAAACACTTGGCTGATCCATCCTTGATATTACGCTGATTTTACCCACACCATCATCGATTCTTTGTCTTTGCCTTGATTTGATCCACCAAGGTTGGTTGCACAATCCAGGCGATAAAGAACCGTGCTCAACCAAACCCAAGTTGAGGCTGAAATTACGCAAGTAGTGCGGTTCTTTGCTCTTGGATCATCAGTATTGCAATACACCTTTCGACTAAGTGCATCGGCAACCACATTGGCCTTGCGGTGATCACGAATACCCATGTCATAATCCTTGATCAATTCCAGCCATCTCCTTTGCACGAGGTTGGATCGGTGGGTGAACAGTATTTCAAACTCTTGTGATCGGAATACACCTCACGGCGGTTTCGATCAAATAATGCCGCCAAATCTTGAGTGCATGAACTCTGCGGCAAGCTCTAAATCATGGGTGGGATAGTTGAGCTCATGAGGCCTCAATTGCTGGATGCATAGGCAGCGCCTTGCCTTCTGCATAAGAACACATCAGAGTCCCCGACGAGAGGCATCATAATAAATATCGAAGCTCTTGTGGATATCGGGAAGAGTAAGGGCTGGAGTGAAGTCAATGTTGTTTGAGCTCACGAAAGCTCTCATCACAAGCGAGGACCACACAAACTTCTTGTCCTTCTTAAGCAATTCGGTCATCGGCTTTGCGATCTTGGAGAAGTTCTCGATAAAGCGGCGATAGTAGCCACTAAACCAAGAAAACTCCGCACATCGATGGTGACTTGGTGGCCCCAAGATAGAACATCGCCGACCTTCTGGGATCCACGACTATGCCTCGGTGAAAGAACATGGCCCAAAATGCCACTTCCTTCAACGAACTCACATTTCTTTGAACTTCGCATATAGTGATGCTCCCATAATTTGCCCAAAACAATCTTGGATGCTCGGCATGCTCTACCTCGATCTTGGAATAGATAAGAATGTCATCAATAAAAACCACCACAAATTTGTCCAAATACTCCATAAATACGGAATTCATAAGGTTCATGAGCAATACTGGAGCATTGGTCAAACCGAAAGACATGACGATGTACTAAATGCGAGCCATAACGAGTAGTGAAAGCCGTCTTGAATATCCTCGTACGATCCGGACTTGATGATAGCCGATCTCGGATCAATCTTGAGAACACGAGCTCGGACAAGCTGGTCAAAAGATCATCAATGCGGGCGAGAGGATATTTGTTCTTCACCGTCACTTCATTGAGAGGACGGTAATCAACACACATGCGCAAGGTCTTGTCCTTCTTCTTCACAAAGATCACCGGACAACCCCAAGGAGATGGCGGGACGGATGAAACCCTTTGCTTGGAGCTCCCAAGGCTGCTTCTTCAATTCTTCTAGCTCATTGGGAGGCATCCGTCTGGCGCCTTGAGATAGGGGCGATGCAGGAAGCAACTCGATGGCAAACTCGGATCTCGAGCGGAGGCATCCCGGGCAAATCTTCGGAAAGACATCCACAAAGTCGGATACTATGGGAACATCTTGAATTTGCAAGGTGGCTTTGCTTCTAATGCACATAGATGTGGCCCTGAAGCTGCGAAAATCCGACACCCACCCAGAAGGGCTGGTAAGATAGACAATCTTCTGGCACAATCGATTTGCCCCAAGTGTTGGGACAACCAATCCATGCCAAGAATCACATCCGGACTCATTGATCGAAGCGAGAATGAGATTTGCCAAAAATCCCACTCCTTCAACTCTGACGGGAACATCCCGACATCGTAAATCGCTCTCATTTCCGACCCGGAGAGCGGATGAGCAAAGGAACTTCAAAGGAACACGGTGAAGACCACTAGCGCAGCAAATGATCTTGAAATAAAGAATGCGATGCTCGAGAATCAAATAATACTGCAGCGGGCGAGAATTAACAAGAAGTGTACTCATCTCGACATCCGGCGCCTCCGAGCCTCCTCGGTGAAAGGTGGTTGACTCGACCATTGCTCGCACCACAGGGCTTCGGATCATCTTCAGTCGGTGGATGACCACTCCGCCGCGTCCTCCATTAGGGCGAGGCCGCCGCAACACTCGAGGCGAGCGTTCGCATAATGGCCCTTGTTGTGGCAGCGAAACAAGTCACCTCGGCCGCCGGATTGCGAGGCGCTCTGTCTTGAATCGCGGCGCGCGTGGGTGGAAACACGGCTGCGGTGGGCGAGAGCTGTGCGAGATGGTCTCGGCGCCGGTGGAGCAAAGAACGGCCATCAGTGTGGCCTGTACCAGAGGACGAACGAGGTGGTGTGAGTAGGCGTCGCCTCCCATTTGCGCTTGCGGGACTCGCCAGCGCCTTTGCCTTATGCTCGGCAACAATGGCCTTATCTACCAAGGCACGAAAGTCCGAGAAGTCCACAATGGATAGCTTGTCCTGCAGTTCCTCGGACAAGCCATCCATAAATTTCTCTGCTTAGCCTCATCGAGGCCACCTCCCGAGCATAACGAGCGGATGATTGAACTCGTGCAGTACTCAAATCCGCATTTGCGCCCTTGCTTGAGCGCGAGGAACTCCTTTTCTTGACTTCATCGGGCCATCCGGGATGTGGGCGACGAAAAGCGGCGGAACTCCTCCCACGCGACCACATGGCCCGCGGCTGCATGGCGAGATAGTTCTCCCACCATGAGAGTGCTGCGCCCTCAAGGCGGTGGGGCGCGAAAAGTGCCTTATCTGCGCTGGCAGCGAGCTATGTTGAGCTTCGCTCAACCATGCGCGCCCAATCGTCACTTGTCGAGGGTCCTCAGGCGGGAGAAAGTCGGCGGTGTGTGCGGAGGAACTCTGCAAGTCCCCACGAGTGCGGTGGCGCCACCACGGCGGGAGTGGAGGTATTCCTAGCAATAACCTCTAAGATGCGCGTCGGTCCATGCGGTTTCGCTCGATCGGCGAGAACCTCGACCATGGTCGGAGGAGGAAGCTCCTCATCATGACCCGCTGCGACTACCACGCGTTCTCCGGCCATCTGTTTACTAAGACAAGTTAGCAACAAATTTAAGAACAAGAAAGCCCAAAATTCATGAAAGCGGTCTAGAAACAAACACAAGGCGGGATAAAGTTCGACTGACAAAAAATCGGACACATAACTACTCCTTTACATCTTACCTATTATCCCCACAAGTTTTAGTTGGATTAAACTTCATGGTTCTCCCCAAACTAATTCCACCAGTAGTAACTATCTTTTGAAAGGTGAAGAGAAAAACCAAGTTTCAAAACTTAAATTAGAGTAAGATGAGAGTAGAAAGCTAAGATAGGTAAGGAATAAAATCGAGAATGCCTAGGTTTTATAAACCTTTTATGACTTGAAAATAAGACTTTCAAAATATCCTAAGGACGACTATGCAGGGTTACTACGGTCGAATGGCTCGATACCAACTTTGTGAGGACCCCAATTTATTTGGTTTGTAATGTAACCAACCACGGCCTAGCATCACAAATCAAATAAAGCGATCCTCGAGATATGTATACTTCGAAAGTATACACACCGGTACAAAATTAGACATCAACTCCATTCCACACATAGAGTCCAAACACCACACTTCCAAGCGGAAGATAAACAAATAGTAAAGGTATTACAGACAATGGCGATCGCCACAAGATACACAAATAACAACGAGAAAGGCAGTGAAGCAAAAGTGCCATAAGATGGCTATAAACAAAGCCAATCGTGCCTTCAACCCACAAGGCATCGCCGGACCGCCAAGTCTAGTCGTCACCCACGGCGGCAGCCTGACTCACAGTGAGGACCACGAGGCTCACCTTCTTCCTCTGCAACAAAAACATTAAGCAAAGCACACGAGTACAAAGATTGTCTTTGTACCCGCAAGACTGACGTGTGAACTAGCGGACTGTTCATATGCTACATGCGAGGCTTGTTTAGTGGAGGCCATATGTTTTATTTGCACAAAGCCAATTTTCATTTGCAATAATGTAATCTGGTTTAAAAGCAAGTTTGCAATTCATTTTAAGATTGAAATAACGATGCGGATATTAATAACAAAAGCGAAAGATAAAACAACCTAGAAGTGACTATCCCAATAGTCACCACAACAATAGCACGAATCCAGATTCGTACCACCCATCAAGTTTTAATTTAAATGTTGTAGTCTAACTCTTGAAAAGCTTACCCAAGCGTGTCCATCACCTAGGGCGAGGCTATTCGAATAGTTTTAACCTGCGAGGGTGTACCATGTACCCACACCTCGGACCGCTTTAAGCCAAAGCACACTTCAGAAGGTATGCGGCCTGACTAAGTCCTACGAGACTGTTTCCAATATTGTGTATCAACCGAGCAGCTCGTATGGGTAGAAACACCATACGCTTACATGGTAAAACCGAAAAGACAACTACCCACTCGGGATAAAGCTTTTGGACAACTACCATGCTCCCACCTCCGTCCCTCCTGCGACCTCCTGCGACCGGGACCGATACACGCCAAAGTACTAGGTCAAGAGAGGTCCCATATACTCTAGTGTGGTTAGCGCGAAATGCTGGATAAAAATTCACTCACAAGATGTTCGGTCCTTAATTGACCGGGCACCTTTCGATCACACCCAAAGATCACACCAATCTTACCATTGTGCGCGTCCAAATCATTTTGTTTTCATTTTTAATTTTGCAATTAAACATAGCGAAATCTTTGAAACATAAAGTTGTAGTAAATTTTGTGTGATCAAGGTTACCGACTAAAGTCGATAACCGCTTGATTCTACCGATAGCTAAGCATGTCTAAGCAAGTTGACCGAATCTACTAAGTGACAAGAGATCATCCAGCGATCTCTAATCACGACAAATAACCTAGGCTCAGTAGTAGAGATCAATATTTTGTCTACGGGATATGCACTACTGGATTTATCTAATCAATTTAACACAAATTAAGCAATGCATACATACAATTTGAAACAAAATATTAATCTTTAAAATCTTGGGATTAAACATGATCAAGCTGCTTGCACAGTTTGCTGTTGCTCAATATGGTGCGGAGGATCGTCCTCGGGGTTGCGCAAATATCGAAGCCTAACGATCGAACATAACGACAAATAGAGCGAATAACACCGACAAAACTCAAACATTCAACAACATCAAACAAGCCAAAACTCACACAGCAGCCTAAGCATGATATAACAAAATTTTAGAAACAGAGAACAAATCATTTTAAGTTATTAGCAATTTTCTATGAATTTTCTAAGCTAAAAGCACAATAAGTCACTAGTTAATTACTTAACAATTTTTCATGAACAAAAACAGTGTGTAAAACCTATCCTAATAGTTAGTATACTGAAAATGAAATTTTACAGAATTGGGTTCATTGAATTTGGACAATTATTGAAAGAGATATGCATTTTCTAATTTGGAGATTACATTCTACAACATTAAATTAATTAACAGATTTTTGATACAGGGACAAGGTTGACACTAATTTTAGTAAATAGAACATTTAAAATGAAAATTAACAGACTGGTTTTATGCAATTTGGATAAAAATTGAATTAGTTACGCATTTACAAGTTTAATCGATTTATGAAGGCAGTGAAAAGCATTTGAAATACTAAAGCTCTTAATACTTCTTCTACCGGCCTTGCACGGCTAGCCCGACCAGCGACAGCGGGACGCGGCGGCGCCGACGAGGCGGATCGCGCATAAGGTGACGTCGGCGTATTCAGCGAATCGTCTTGGCTACTAAGGTGCAAACCTAAAACACTCTCGAGAAATACACTTCTCAGCAGAAAGCGCACAACCATAACTACACAAACCTAGCGACAACATGGACCCACCGATCGAGAGACTCAAGGTGAAATATAACGGTGAGATTAAATGTTTTCTAAACATGATTAACAACAAAAGGCCCACAAGTCGGGGACTCAAAGTAAACACGATTGGAGTTAAACCGATCATCACCGCGGTTCACCGGCGAAGCACGCACGCGGCGGCGCGGCGCAAGAACGGATTTTGCAAACCGGGAGGTTTACGGGCAAAGAGTGGTACCTACGGGTTCGCAAGGCCCTCGCGAACTCGATGGCGGTGATCACGGCCCAATGGTCGCGGGCGAAGCTCACGGCGGCGGAGGCGGAGGAGAAGACACGGCTCCACGGCGAGGGCGTCTGAGACTTCTAGAAGACTCGGAAGGTGCGCACGAGCCGCCCCAACTCCGGAACAAGAAGCACACGATAATGCCGACGAAGAAAGCTCGAGGTGGCGGAATTTCACGGCGGAAAACCAAGCTTGGAGAAGAAGGGCGCACAACCTCAGCGATGCACCAAAGATGAAAATGAAGCCGTCATTAGACTCGATTGCATCGATGCGATCCTAAGGAACCAAGTGTCGAGGTCGAGGCTCACGAACACAAGCGAGCTTGCGGGCCGCCGCAAGCGGAGTTGGAGGCGACGAACACGCTCCGGCGATACACTGACCGAGGGCTCGGGATGGGAAAAATGGATGCGGCGAGGAACAAGGAAGATGAAGGCGGGGTTGAAGAAGCACGAGCGCAACGAGGTGGTGGCGCGGGCTCGGGTTCTTCTCCGGCGAAGCTAAGAAATGGGCGAGAAAGCGCAAGAATGAGCGAGGAAGAATGGATGACCCAAGGAGGTAGATGGACTCGGGCGATCCTCGGAGGCGGAACACGCGTCCCGGCGTGGCGGCGGCAGTGCGTGCGCGCATCGCGGCGCCGGCGATCTCCGGTAAGCGGAGTCGGCGAGGAAGAACGGCAGAATGGCCCACATGTCGCAGCAAGACAAAGCAGCGCGAGCCCGAGTTAGACTTCGATCAATATCGCGCCGACCGTTGGATCTAAAAGCGGACGGTGAGATTGGTGTATGCATTCGGACAGTCGGTTGCGACGCGGCGTGGATCGTTCGATCTTCATCGGACGGTCACGATCGATTGGACTCGGCGGTGCATTTAGTTGGCGCGACCGAGCCAAGTGGTGCGAGTCGGACTCGAGCTTTGAGTTGGGTTGGGCCCGAGAGCATGCACTTTTAGAATTTGATTTAAAAGACAGAGAAGGTTTGGGAATTTTAGAGGTAGCTCCTGAGCTCCAAAATTTCGAAATTTTATGGTAGCTACTAGAGACAGAGGACAACCTTGTATAATTTTCCAGAACTTTTAGGCACTGCATGGTTCTAGAAAATTCACAAGCTGCTGTCAGGATTTTGACCAGATTTCAAACAGAGTTGACTTGGCCCTTTGAAATAGCAAACAAAATCTAAAAATTGTGAAATAATTCAGGGATGTAGATAGGATGATCAAGATGCTAGGAAAAATAGTTTCAGAGGATGATCACAAGTTTGAAGGCTAAGAATCTGATAACAACAATTTCCAATCACAAGAATTAAATTCTACAAATTGGAAATTGCTAGGGAAAATTGTAGAAACTTTCAAATGATTTGAAGAGACAACAAAAGTTTTCATTTCTCCTCAAAATTTTACATTTGAAATACAAACCCTAAGTTAGGGCTGTTACATGGCCGGTCTGACCGCCAACTAGCGGCCAGTCAGACCGCCCAAGACTTAGGAATATTAATTTCTAAGTCACTCAAACTGCTCTCTCACTGGAATTTTCAAACTCTACCTAGTTTTCCATCGAAACTGTATTTTCAACGAGACCGAGTGCAAACGCATCCTCTCATCATCCTTCATACGTGATTTTTGGCCGATTTCCAAAATTCACAAGTTGACTTTTCGGCCGGTCAGACCACTGCATGTGGCCAGACTGACCTCCTCAGCCTGACACAGTCTGAAGCTTTCCTGAAAACAAGGGTTTCTCAAAACGTGTCGACACTATTGTCAATTATTCAGCACACTAAGATTAGGATCAGATCCCTGTGATATCCACGGCTTCAAACCACCACAGAAGCCGCCGGCCCTCTGCTCCAACAGATTACCAGACTTCGGATCACCAAAATCAACACGAGCCCTGAACTTCCTCCAAAGTTAGCTTCTCCATGAAGCTACTAGCAGATTCTCCGCACATGCGTGCGTTCAAGTTTTTCCTAATAAACCAAAAAAAAAAAAAAGCTACACCCTGTTTGGGGAGTTTAAGCTTTCCGTGGTTTTGTCGATAAAAGGCATAAAGCTGAAGCCCCGCAAACAAAGCGTTAGCTAGCTTACTTTGTAGTGAGAATTAAGTCGAAGCTCCCGTCTAACAACATTTGTATAATCAGGAGATAAAGCTGCATATTTCTTGTTTGTTTGTTACAAAGAGATGCACCTGCATTATCTGGTGATTGGTTAAGGGGGAAATTAAGCGCATGCATGCATGCCGACGTGCATATATGTATGCATGTATGCAACTTGCCCCCTCACCTGTTACCGCATGCAGATTAATTGATCGTATTGTACGAAGCGGCATGCGCGCAGCACGTACCTTTCCTCCTGAAGATGCCGTGTACGCGCGTCCATCTGTACAAATGGCGGCGAAAGTTTATCTGTTTCAGGAGCCGGTGAACCTGGCCGTTGGATTACCTCACAAACCCGGCCTGCAAGCTTATCCGGTCTGAAATTTTTTGGAAGCGTTGCTCGTGTCTCTTCCCATTGGAATTTACCTCGCTGATTAGATACCAAGTGTGTATGAGAACCATGGTTTAGCATTAGTAAAAATAGGTTAACATAGAGCATTCCCTATATCAACTAGCTAGCATATATATATTCTAGAAACCGGCGTGTTTCCCAGATTCCACTCACTGTTAATCTCCTTTTCTTTCTCGGTCAGAATCTCAAAACTGCTGAACATTCCGTTGTTTCAATCAGATATCAAGATTCACAAGAAAGGAATAATCTTTTATTACAGTCTGAGCTGAAAATGGTAGACACTACATCGCAATAATGTGATTATATCTGATGCACGTGCCTAAAGATCACCCCTTTCGTATAGCAACAGCTGAATTAATTTAGAGAAATAGATCATGAACTTCCCCCAATTAACCCAGAAACTTAAGTTGATAAAAATGGGCAATCTACTTTCACTTCGACATGAAGTCATGAACACGACCTGGCCGGACGTATTTAACTCACGTAATTTCTAAATTACTGCTCATGCTTTATCAAACAGTACATTGTGTTTCCAGATTCTTCTCTGTTGGTAGCCCTATCCATCTCTCTCCGTGAAAGTATCACTCCACTTTAATTTTCGGCTGTCGCTAAGTATAGCATATATATCGTATCACATCACTATATCAGGTGCATGCATGCAATTATGGCCACTATCCTCTCCATTCCATGGGGATCAGATAACCCCCGAAGCTTTTCGCACAAAGCCTGTTACATGCAATGCATCTGGGGTGTAGCACACATCACATCTTAACCACATGAAAGCACCAAAACAAAATAGTCAAATTGCAATATGTAGCCACAAATTGACGTCTCTGTACACCGCAATTAAGGAAGAAGGAGCTAGACAAAGAGTTCCAAACATTGCTTCTTCTGCCATGTCCTCTCTAGGGCATAATTAATGTACAGCTTGTCAAACCAAAAGGAAGATAATTTACCGCAATTAAGCAAGATTAGAGCATATATATATTATATATGTATGAGAAGAAATAAAACAAACAATTCAAGCAAGTGATCAAGAGCTCGAAGCAACCATGCATCCGAGTGAAGCAAGCAAGCACGGAGCAAAAACGCTAGCTAGGTTAGCGCGAACTCTATGCATTGCTTCTTAAAAAACACGTGTGGTGGAGACGCCGCTACGTCCCTAGCTCTCTTGATCTTGGTCGTGTCGTCCTGCTCCGGCGCCGCCGCCGCCTCCGCCGACCTCGGTGCCGTCGTGAGCAAATCGACGCCGAAAAGCCGCACAGCCTTCAAGGGGGGCGGAGCGGCCACTGCGTTGACAAAGGTGGTGGTCTTTGGCCGGAGCTTGCAGTCGATGAAGAGCTGCTTGCCCGCGGAGCGGTAGAACCCAACAGCGTCGCCGGCGTGCAGGCCCTTCTCCTTGACGAAGCGGCTCCACCCCTTGGTGAGCACGTAGCTCTGGCTGCTGTTCCAGTAAGAGTACCGGAACCTCCACACCTTCCCCGCGGCGTCCTCGAAGGTGAGGAGCGCGCCCTTGCACTCGCCGCAGCCGACGCCGGAGGTGGCTGCGGCCGGGAGCTGCATCGGGAAGTGCTTCTCGGCATGCTGCTTCGGTATCACCAGCCGGTTCAGCTTCCCCACGTCGCTAGGCGTCACCGTCTTGTCGAAGAGGTGCTCTCGTGCCGCCGCGGAGGGCGCCAGAGGCGACGAGGTGGGGTTCTTGGGAAGCGACGGGGAGGAGGCGGCGAAGGCGCGCTTGTTCTGCGCGAGCTCGTCGAGGTAGGTGTGCTTGCGGAGCATGTCGACGACCTCGGTCTTTGACCGGGCGTCGAGGAACCGGAGCTCGGCGGCAGCCTCCGGGTCGGACTCGGCGAGCGGGCAGAAGTTGGTGACGGCGTCGCGGCCGCGGAACCGCTGCGCCGCCACGTCGTAGGCGCGCGCGGCCTCCGCCTCCCCCGTGAACGTGCCGAGCCACACGCGCTGGTGCCGCTCGTAGATCTGGGCGCCCCACCGCCCGTTCGGCTGCGGCACGACGCCTTTGTACTTGGACGACGGCAGCTTCCCGCCGCCACCTCCACCTCCACCTCCACCCCCGCGCCCCGCGCCGCCCGAGTCCGCCTCCGCGCCCGGCTCCGCCGCGTCCATCACCGCGCTCGCGCCACTACCCACGCGCTGCAGCGGCTTCACCGCCGGCGCCGGCGCCTTCTTGCCCGTGGACGCGCCGCTGCTCGCGTCGTCCACGAGGCAGCTCGTGCTGTCCATCCAATCACTAGAAAGATATATGCTCAGAGAGAGTAATACTAGCTAGCCAAAGCTGTGTGGAAGCGGTGGGGAGAGGAGTGAATGTGTGTGATATATAGGAGGTGAGTGTAGCTAGTATACACCATAAGCACACTATGTGCTATGTGTACATGGGCATATGGTTTTGTTGTGTGTGTTTTATATATGTGGCTACATGGTATTTCTTTTAATTGGATCATATATGTCATGGGAGTGCCTCATGGGTTTGTGTTGGCATGGGTCAACTCGAGGGAAGATGATGTAGATGACGCACCCATCGGCCATGAATGTATTGGTGTGGTAAATTTGTGGCGTCATCCTTGCAATTTTCGTTGGGAGTTCATTGGCTTCTGGTGTGTTTGTGGGAGGAGAAAAGTAGTAGTATCTAGTGCCTGGATCAATGATGAATTGCCGATCCATTTTTGGTGTTTATGCTACAGGTATATGTTGTGTGCTGGTCTCTGTGAAAGTAAATGGCGATGGTGATGGTGTGGCAGAATTTTCTGGAAGTTCTAGATGGGATATTATGCATGTCTACGTCCACAGTTTTCTTGATTCCTATTTTTCACTTGACTATTCACTGTACGCCCTGGGTCTTGCTAGCCGAATTTTCATTTTTAGGATTGGACAACTACATTTTGGTTTTGTTAATACCTACTCCAAGAACTGACTATTCCTATTCTTTTATTCTTCTCGTAGCAAGAATCGATCGAGTCCAATATATATGAACTATGCGATTAATCAAGCGGTTAAAATTGAATGTATGTGAGGTCACAATTATAGTATGGTCTGTTGAGACTAAAGAAATCAAAAGTAGCTAAATTGTTCAGCTTAATATATAGTAGTTCTTAACATTTTTTTAAATAGGTGTTTTTTCACACATGCATGTGCCCGGTGAAGATCGAACCCAAGCCGGCTGGGTTACATTGTGGGCTATAGATATAAGGCTAAACATGATTAGATGACATTAATCCTAGCTCACCGTTGAACATCTAGACTAAAACTTTAGAGCGGAAGCGAGATTGCTTACCCGAAGATGAAGATGTCATTAGAGTGGTGATCTGTCGGTGTAGAGCCGGTCGGCGGGCGTAGTTGGTGCCGTGGGCGAGGACGAAGGTGTCACGGTGACGGAGCTCCGATCTTCGCTCACCTTGGCGCTCGTACGAGATCGGGTCTGTTGGGGGATCGTGTAGCCAAGAACCACACACCGGTAAAAAGCCTGCCGAGCCCCCTTTTGATTTATGTAGCGCTGGTGAACGGGACCGAAACCAACACGTTTGGTTGCGCCCCCGATCAGGCGCGAGAGGAGGCGTGGCCTCCTGGAATCTCGGGAAGCCGTTAGCCGAGATCAACCCAACATTCTCCTCTTTGATCGTAAGGCTAACATCATAAGCCCATTCTCAATAAAACAGCATACCAAGGTAATGCGTCGTATGGCAAAAAAAAAGTGACATACAACCTCAGTACCTATAGTGTACTATCTTATCTTTAAATGAATATTCATTATACTTAATGGGAGTTGGTTTACTTTAAGGTCCTTTTATTCAAAATCAGAGGATTTCCAATAAACCCATGACAGCAACATGATCACGAAAAATATTGAATGGTAAGCCTTTAGTAAGCGGATCCGCAAGCATTAATTTAGTACTAATATGCTTGATACTAATGGTTTGATCTTGGATTCTATTTTTCACAACATGATACTTAATGTCAATGTGTTTGGCAGCACCACTTGACTTGTTGTTACTCGCATAAAAGACTGCGGGTTCATTATCGCAGTATAAGGTGAGTAGTTTAGAGATGTTGTCTACCACTCTAAGTCTCGAGATAAAGTTCTTAAGCCATACAGCCTGCCCGGTGGTCTCATAACATACCACAAACTCATCTTGCATCGTTGAAGATGTCGTAAGGGTTTGTTTGGAGCTTTTCCACGAGATAGCTCCCTCAGCGAATGTGAAGATATAACTTGACGTGGATTTCTTAGTATCAACACATCCCGCAAAATATGAATCTGAATAACCAACAACTTCAAAGTTATCAGAATTCTTATATGTGAGTATGAAATGCTTAATAGCTTGCATATAGCGCAAGACTTTCTTAACGGCCTTCGAGTGGTCCGGTCCTGGATTTGACTGATATCTGCCAAGCATCCCGGTTACAAAAGCTAAATCAGGGCGTATGCATACTTGAGCATACATAATGCTTCCGACAACTAAAGCATAAAGAACCGACTTCATCTTATCAGTTTTATATTGGTTCCTTGGACATTGAAATGTCCCAAACTTATCGCCCTTAACAATAGGAGCAGGCGAGCCAGAGCACTTATGCATATTGTATTTCTTCAGTACTCTGTCAATGTATGCCTTCTGAGATAAACCTAATATTCCTTTGGACCTATCTATGTGAATCTCAATGCCAAGAACGTAAGAGGCATCACAAGATCCTTCATATCAAAATTAGATGAAAGAAATCTCTTGGTCTCAAACAGCATATCCTTATCACTGCTAGCCAATAAGATGTCATCCACATAAAGTACTAAGATGGTGAATTTACTCCCCTTGAACTTAACATATATGCAGTTATCAACTTCATTTTCCTTAAAACCAAAATTTCTTATAATCTTATCGAATTTGAGGTACCACTGCATCGACGCTTGTTTTAAGCGATAAATTGATTTCTTAAGTCGACATCTCATATGCTCCTTGCCTTCCACGACAAAACCTTCCGGTTGAGCTAGCCATGTAAACGTTCTCTTGCAAGTCGCCATTAAGAAATGTCGTTTTAACATCCATCTGATGCAGCTCTAAATCATAATGAGCTACTAGTGCCATAACAATTCTGAATGAATCTTTAGTTGAGACAGGAGAAAATGTGTTATTATAGTCAATCCCCTCTCTTTGTGAGAAGCCTTTTGCTACAAACCTTGCTTTGAACCTTTCGATATTTCCCTTAGAGTCATGCTTGGTTTTGTAGACCCATTTACAGCCTACTGTTTTGACTCCGTCAGAATTTCTACTAAGTCCCATACATCATTAGTACTCATAGACTTTAGTTCATCCTTCATAGTATCAAGCCACTTAGGAGAATGTTCACTCATCATGGCCTCCTTATAAGAGGTGGGATCATCTACCTTCCCTATATCATTAATATCCTCATTCATATATACAACATAATCATTTGGGATGGCAGATCTTCTCTCCCGCTGTGATCTTCTAATAGGTTCATTAGCTATTACAGGAGACTACTGAGGCTCATCATTAGGTGCAACATTAGGAATTTCAGAGACTTCAACAGTGGGTGCAACAACAGTATTTTCTACTGGAGGTGCAACCACCTGAGGCACAGGAATAAAGGTCTCTGGGATAAGCGGTGAAGGAACATAAACCCGCTTCTCCTCAAGATCTATTTTCCTGGGCTCCAGCTCCTCATTATTCTCTAAGAACACAGCGTGTCTTGTTTCTACAAACTTAGTTATCCTATCAGGACAGTAAAAACGATACCCTTTGGATCTCTCAGGGTACCCAATAAAATGAAAACTTATTGTTTTAGGGTCTAATTTCCCAATATGTGGATTAAATATCTTAGCTTCAGCACGACAACCCCACACTCGTAAATATTTCATACTCAGTTTCCTCCCAGTCCATAATTCATAAGGTGTCTTAGGCACTGATTTACTGGGAATCCGATTAAGAATATGTGCGGTTGTCTTTAGTGCTTCCATCCACAAACCAATTGGTAAGCTAGAGTGGCTAAGCATGCTCCGTACCATATTCATAAGTGTACGATTGCGTCTCTCAGCTATCCCATTCTGCTGAGGTTCACCTGGTGTAGAATACTGGGCAACAATGCCATTTTCTGAAGGAACTTAGCAAAAGGACCAGGAATTTGTCCATAAGGGGCATGTCTTCCATAATATTCTCTTCCACGGTCTGATCTTACCACTTTAATTCTTAGGTTGTGCTGAATTTCAACTTCAGCCTTAAATATCTTAAATTTGTCAAGTGACTCAGATCGGTCTTTAATGGGAAAGATATAACCACAACGGGAGAAATCACCAGTGAATGTGATAAAAGAATCAAAACCATCCACTGATGTCACAGGAAAAGGATCACAAATATCAGTATGAATTAATTATAAGAGTCCTGTGCTGCGAGTGGCTCTCTTCTTTATTTGCTTTACATATTTTCCTTTAATGCAATCAATGCAGTGGTATGATTCAGAGAAATCTAATGGGTGGAGAATTTCTTCCTTAATGAGACGCTCCATCCTCCCCTTCAAAATCTGGCCTAAACGACAGTGCCACAGTTTCAAAGAAGTCTCATCATTCTTTTTACGCTTAGCATCACACACATTTAAAGATACAGGAGATTCATTAAGAAAGCATATAGAGTTTGTCTTGTCTAAAAGCAAGACCAACATCATTTGAATTAAACGTAATAATGCATTTATTGTCACCAAAAATACACTTAAAACCTTCATCGTCCAACAAAGAAACTGAAATCAAATTCCTCATAATAGAAGGAACATAAACTACATTATTGAGACGAAGCAAGAAGCTGTTGTCTAAAACTAATGAAATAGATCCAATTGATTCTACTTCGGCTTCCTTTCCATCCGCGACTTTAAGACTTCGCTCCCCCTTTCTTAGTGTTCTCGCAGTAAGGAATCCCTGTAAAGCGTTTGTAACGTGTACAGTTGCACCTGAGTCAATCCACTAAGAATTAATGGAGAAATTAGCATAAAGAGTTTTATCAATGAACGTTATTGTATCATTACCCTTTTTTGCGAGCCACTTAAGGAATCCGATACAGTCCTTTTGGAAATGTCCTGGCTGCTTGCAGAAATGACATTCACCCCCTTTAGGTGCTCCAGTGGGAGCCACATGGGGCTTAGGTGCATTGTGCACTTTAGGCCTCGACTTATCTGAATTGGGGAAGAACTGCAGCTTTTTCTTAGATTTGAAGTCCCCTTGGAACTTCCTTTTGTTGGAGCCACCAACTTGAAGCGCAAGATCCCTCTTTTCCGTCCTTATTCTTTCTTCCTCCTAGACACACATGGCGATTAAATCGCTCATGTTCCATTTTTCTTTCTGAGTATTATAATTGATCTTAAATGTTGTGTACTCAGAAGGAAGAGAAGTCATGATAAAATGGACTTGAAAACCATCAGATATTTCCATGCCCATGCCTTTGAGTTTTCTGGCCATATCAGTCATTATCATGATGTGTTCTCTTATGCTGCCGGACCCATCATACTTAGTTGTCAAGAGCCTCTGTATTAGAGTACTGGCATAAACTTTAGTGGAGCCTTTAAATTTCTTCTCAACTGAAGCCAAATACTATTTAGCATTTTCAGAATCGGGGATTGCTCCCCTGATCCCAACTGAAATGGAGGTCTTCATAATCATAAGTGATAGACGGCTGGACCGCTTCCATTTTTCAGCATTAGTTTCATAAATTTTCTTTTTGTCATCATAATTTTCCTCACCTTTGGTGGGGAGAACGGGAGCGGTCACCCTTAAAGCATAATCAAGATCTAAAACTCCAAGGACAACATGGATCCTTTCTTTCCAAGTGGGAAATTGTTCCCCGTAAGCTGCTCAATGTTGTCGATTGTGGCGGCAACATTTGAAGTATTTATTGCTGAATATCAAAAGGTAGGGCAAAATTAGAAATAACATAAGAAAATGTTTCATGCAATTAACCCTACGTTGGTCTGATTAATAACATGCAAAAACTATAGTACTAATTCATATCACCGTTGGACAGAAAATGAAAAAGAACTAAACAATTAATATGACGCCACATGACTACAATCAACGTTGGTCAAAATGTAATCGTATACATACCTAATGCCAAAACATAAAAATCTCTAATTAAAATATCTTGTTGGTTCAATTTTAATCAGAGATCAAGCATAATATTGAGCAATAATACATGATATATCGTAATTGGGCAATCATAACAATAATTAAATAGTGCACAAAAGAATAGACTTAAGCATAAGGTAAAAATGCACTGAAAAAAATAAAAAAAAAAGAGAACCCACTGTTCACAGATCACCCAAAAGAAATCGGCTCGGCATCCACCGCGCGCGGCCCAAAAGCAGCCCCATCGTCACAGTGCGCGCGGCCCAAAAACCCTCCTCCGGCCCGAGATCCTTGTTGGTCGTCGGATCTGATCGGACGGCCGGAAATCACTCACCCCAACACATCTTCACGGCCCGGGAAAGCGACCGCCGGATCTAATCGGACGGCCGACGATCTGTCCCGAGCGATACAAAAATGCCGAAAACCCTAACCCTAACTTCATTTCGCCCCCTCCTCTCCCCCCGAAAAGCGGAGTTTCGGCAGCGGCGCGCGCGCGGAGGAGAACCCGCGATGCAGCGTCGGCGGCGGCACGCGCAGGAGGAGCAGAAGCGGCGACTTGAGGCGGCGCGACAAAAGGCGGCGCCTTCACAGCCCTCTTCGCCGACGCGCGCGTGCGACCTAGAAGACCCCAGCGGTCTCCCGAAAACGTAAGTTACTTTCGCCGCATCTAAATTAGGGTTCCGATTTGAAGGTCTAATTTGGGGGAAAAGAACTTCGGGATGTTCCGATTTGGATTTGCTCGGAATTTCATTAGGGTTTCACAAAAAATTTCGAAGTCCTCTCCTTCTAAAATGCTAAACCGAGCCATGAAACAATAGATCCGAGCCTCTAATCCTTAGATTTGAACCTTTAATCATTAGATTTAGACAAATTCAAGTTCGGTTTTGACTAATTAGCTAGGGTTCAAGACGAGCTAGGTGTGCTCTGATACCAAATGTGGACTATAGATCTAAGGCTAAATATGATTAGATGACATTAATCCTAGCTCACCGATGAACACCTAGACTAAAACTTTAGAGCGGAAGCGAGATTGCTTACCCGAAGATGAAGATGCCATTAGAGTGGTGATCTGTCGGTGTAGAGTTGGTCGGCGGGCGTAGTTGGTGCCTTGGGCGAGGACGAAGGTGTCACGGTGACGGAGCTCCGGTCTTCGCTCACCTTGGTGCTCGTACGAGATCGGATCTGTTGGGGATCGTGTAGCTAAGAACCACACACCGGTAAAAAGCCGCCGAGCCCCCTTTTGATTTATGTAGCATTGGTAAACGGGACCGAAACCAACACGTTTGGTTGCGCCCCCGATCAGGCGCAAGAGGAGGCGTGGCCTCCTGGAATCTCGAAAGCCTTTAGCCGAGATCAACCCAACATACATACCCAACGGTTGCTATTTCTTAACAAATAGTTTATCATCTGATCGGTCTAGCTTTTTCCCCCCAAGATATATAGTTAGCTAGACACCAATATAGATTAGTACCGATCGTGCTCACTGACCAAACTTAAATAAGGTCAATGAGCCATCCAATTGTATATATATACTCCAATATGATATCCGCACTGAAGTCGGCTGTGTTGGATTTTAGCATGCAATCGTTTCAAACGCATCAAGGATATATGTATATGTATATTTATATGGTTTGCAACTAGTTGACAAATGACAAGTCATAAAGTCGACGATAGGCTCATAATAAGCTAAATGAGCAAGTTGGCTTAATCAGATCCTTCAGTGTGCGTCCATTGTGCCCTAGCTGGATATACATGAAGGAAATTTTTTATCAGAACACAATTTAATCTGGTCATATAAGGTCCACTGCTATATTATGTATGTGGCCTCTTGTGCTGTCATGTGGCGAAGTGGGTAGAGGGTAGAGTAGTAATTGCAACAAACGACTTGGTACAAGACTTGCAACGTCTCACAGCTCGTGGGATTGAATAAAGTATGGAATGTGTTAATTTACAGGACGAATAGTAGTGCATAGTGTATAGAAGTAGAAGCAAGACTCCATCAAGAGTCTAAAACGGAGACTTTTTACATGGACAATTAACGAGCACTACTGCAAATCGATTTCTAGTCTCTAGAGAACATGAAGCTGTGAATGGCCAGCTATATCGCTCCACGCATGCATGTATGCTCCAGTGAAAATAATCAGTTAATTTCATGGGCATTAATTTCTTGAAACGCAATGTGGAATTAACATTGCTTTAGTTTCAATATGGAATTAGCATTCCAAATAAATAATTTCCAATAGGATGCCATACATATAGTCCTACATATATGTGAATTCCAACATTGCTACATGCATTCAGGTAACAAGCCCTATCAGGTAGCAACAAGTGTAAGTTGAAGGGACCCACATGCCAATGATTGTACACCACACTCAGGGCCGGGTTGTTCTTGCTGGCGAGGACCAAGCTCTCCGGTAAGCTAGCTCTATTTGCGTTCGATCAGCCGCCGCCATGTCAGCACTGTGAATGCGACACATATTGTGCCACTGCCATATGCGCGCGCGCGCGCGTGATGGAGATCGAGCCAATCGGTGGAGGGAGGAAAAGCGAAGGCCGCCGAGGCCACAGGGCGCGGGGCGCGGGGGCCCAGCCGAGCCGAGCCGAGCCGAGCCCGAGGAGGAGGCGGGCGGGCGGGCGAGGGAGCGGCGTGGCGTGGTGTTCACATGAGGTGTGGACCATGGCATGCCATGCACGCATGCCGATTCCTCAGATCAGATGCATCCCCCCTGAAACAATGTTGTGGTAATCTCGCAGCTGTATTCCCAGCAGTGCGTCGCCAAACCTATAGCCTATAGCTGCTGCGGCACTGCCCATCGACCTGGCACACACTAGCACTGCCATGCACGCTCTCTCTCTCTCTCTCCAAATCTCTATCTCCGATCTCTTTTTATTCCAGGCGATTTCGATCGATTTGTACAGGAGAGGGCTGCCAGGATAATATACAAGAGACATGTTGAACAATATTTGACTGTTTTCTTTTGTTAAAATAGTCAAATTTTCATTCGTCAGATATGCTTTGAGATTTACATTTTTTCTCAATGATGAATTGGATCCAAATTTATTATAATTTTTAAGAATATAATAGGTTCATCACATTACCATATTTTGTTGGTATAGAATTTCATTTTTTTATCTGTGTTTGCTCAATATCTCAAAGTATATATTAGATTTTGAATTATGGGATATAAATATGATTTATTAAGACTTTTGATAATAATTACAGTGACCAAGAACAAATATTACATACATAAATTATTGTAGTTTATGTATAATAAAGTTGTAAATAAACTAAAATTTAACTATTTTGGGCTGAAAAATAGTTGAATGTTATATAAACGGACCCAATTTACAAACTGAAAAGGGGCATTTTTTCGTAGGATATATGTAGAGGGTAGATCAGCGTATATTAGCTTTGCTTTCCGAAAAGTAAGCTGCTGCGTGGGTTGTCAAGGGAAGATGTACATGAGTGACGTCTGCACTTCCTATTTTGCGTGTGTATCGAAAGGTGCAAAGTGATCGGTTTGTGTTGCTTTTTCTCCATTTGTGTATCGTCTAATGTGTCCTGACCTCATAAGCCCGGCTAGTTCGTTCTTTCTTTCTTTCTTTCTTTTACACAAAGACACGCAGAGAGAGAGAGAGGATACACATATTCACTACCGGATGACCCATCCTCGCTAGCTATCCTACCGCTGCGAAAAATGGCTATTGAAAACGGATTTCCCGCTGGGATTCTTTTTCCTACAAAATCCACTGTAGAAAACTTTCCCTAGCAGTCCCCAGTTGTACCTCCACTGTAGAAAATAAATCCCTAGTGGCAGCTGAGATGTTGAAGTTTAAACTTTTCCCAGCGGTGGCACTACTGTAATGTTCAATTGCAAGTGGTAGAGCTACTTGTAGTTATGATGTTGTAGATTTCAAAATTAAAACCTTTCAAACCTGGATATTGCTTGCAATTAATTACAAATCAAATAACAGCAATAATGATCAAGTGATTGTTATCCACAAATTCAGAGCAGTACATGTGACGACATGGAAATCAGGATGATGCTTAAAGGAGTACTTATATATTAATGCATAATGAAATTTGTCATCCATTGACATGAACATACACATATGTAGGTCTCCTAAACATAGTTTAATTGTTAGCAAAATAGACGACCACAGAGGTGTCATACTAGCACATATATGTCTTGAACATAATATGACTAATCCATTGGGGGTACATCAACAGCTAACGATCGAACTACCGGACAATCTAGCTAGTCCAAAAGTAAGAAGCTAAGCATCAGATTTCTTCTATTCTTGGGTCCTTATCATCTTGGTAACCACCTGCAAAGAACAAAGCATCATGCATCATATTTTGAAGTCAACGAAGATTGCGAATTCACTTCTCAAAAATGAAAATTGTAAGATATAATTCCAACACTGTAGATCACACAAACATACACATGGAAAAACATGAACTCTCCCACTATGAACCCTTTACTTGAGCAAAAAAAAAAACATGCATTCACTTCAATGCCGGCTTAGTTTTTTTTTTACTTGTGCCTTGCTCCTGGACAAAAGAATGCATGAATGTACCAGTCATATATATGATTTACTGGACACAAACAGGTATCTTAGAAATAAGTATTTTATTTCATTAAGTTTTTAGATAATTTACTTGTAGTATCAGTTTTTCCTCTACGGGTCGGGCCAGCACCATGTTCAGTTCGAGCTGGCCCATCACCTTGTCCAGTTCTACCATCATCTTTAATCTACAAGTTCATAGTATGTGTATTCATTTAGTTTCTAATCCTCACTGTATAACAATGGATATATATTACTTTTGTACGAGGCCATTCAATGGATAATCCATCTGCATCACTCATTTTTGTTTATATATATTCCCCAATGGGTGCAGTAGCATAGCATCGTTTTTCAGTACATACTTTACAGCTACCTCATAACACTCTTGAGCCAAGAGGAGTGTCTCCAACAACAGCGGTGACTTGTTCTTTTAAGAGTAGCCTTAGCTACAGGAACATATGGACCCACACATGAAATCAAAATGATGTCTTTTTCACCCTATCAGGTTCATACAAATTGCAGGTTAACTAGGAGCAAACAACTTTATGAAAATGTAAGTGGTATGTAATAGTACCTCCTTATGCCTAGCATGTGGTCTACTATGTTGTCCAGCGGTCTTCCTTTGGATAATCTATACATATAAGTTAGGTGTAATCTTGAGATAACTGGTTTGGTAGTGAGGGTTGCAGGTGAAACCTCCATGCTTTTTTTATGGCAAGAACATACCTCAATACGTGGAAGCCTATTTCCATCAGCACAAGAAACAACATCGCAATCATTACTTTCACATATCATATCCTAAAGTAGATTTTACACAATATATGGAAATACTCATTAGCAATTAATAATGTTGTGTCACTGTGCCCTAAAATCACTAGGGAAATAGGACAAAGAAATGTAGAAACTTGGGAAAGTTGCATCCAAAGAAACAGAAAGCTCACGCCACTGCACAAAGAACATAAGTAAATAAAAACAACAGAGGATGTCTTCTCTCTTACATCTCTCCCACTATATCCAATTTGTCCCAAAATCTATCTAAGGACTCAAACAATCACCTAAATGCAAATCAATTTGCTACCTATAAATGGATGTAAGACGCATGCCATTTCACAATCAATAAATCACATATCTACGCGCCAAACCAATCTACACTGATATTAGTCAAGAAAATTAAGAAAAACCAACAAAAAAAAGGTCAGAACAATTGCAAGAAAATGAAATACTATTTGCTTAGTACCAAGAAGACGGGAGAGGATGCAAAATTACAATCACTGCAAGCACACAAGCACACAAGAGACGTAAGGATATGTTTATGAGGTCCGGTAAAACCTACGTCCTCGAGAGTCAAATCGCGACGACTCCATCTGTATAAATTTTTTTTTTCACAATTAAAATTAAAAAAAATCAACGATATATATTTATATCGGATTACACGTTTAACTCGGAGTCGTAACCTCTACGAGCCCTACACAACATCGTATTATGCTACGCTAGCTCCTACTTACCGACTGTTTGTAAGGGGCCGGTGATAACATAAAATATTACAGAAGCGATCCATAGCCATCCTTA
The DNA here is from genome assembly GCA_036346255.1 of Ampelocalamus luodianensis. Classification (NCBI taxonomy): domain Eukaryota; kingdom Viridiplantae; phylum Streptophyta; class Magnoliopsida; order Poales; family Poaceae; genus Ampelocalamus; species Ampelocalamus luodianensis. Next base: position 3,740,054 of record CM070626.1, read on the forward strand.
TCTCGTGGCATGCGTGTCGAGGTCATATCTTTATGTGATTCCTCCACGGGTTTTACATAGTTTATGCCGCCATCTTTAGTTTATGTGATTCTTCCACGGATAATTTTGTACATGGGCGATGGAGAGCTGGGCAGCTGGCCTGAGGAAATCGTATCTCAATATCTCATCGGCAAGTGCAACCCAATGTCTCTCATATCACCTAAAGGGCGAGCTTTGAGCTTTTATTGGGAGATTACGTCTTTTTATGTGCTCGCTTACTCGCTCTTTGGTTACATGCATGTTGATCAGCTAGCCCTAGCCCAGGACCACGAGCGAATCCCTCAGTTCACACATGTGTGCACGTACGCACACATGTGCTAATCCCGTTCTTAATTGGAGATTCCGCGATCCAACGTTTATTAATTGATATAAAGGCTTGTTCGTTCCATCGATATGGCTAATATGGCAAATTGGGTAACATATCCGGTGAATAAGAGGCAATCAGTGGACATATCACTACTACAGAAAAGATCTTTACAGACGGTTCAAAACCACCATTACAGACGGTTTCGTGAGCCGTCCGAGTCTATGGGTCAGTGATAATATGAGTCATCACAGACGGTTTTTAAAACTGTCCGTGATAGTCGACTATCACAGACGGTTTGAACCGTCTGTGTTATTCTTTTGTATTGACAAATCTATTTTCGTTTATTGGCTAGCCTCAGAAAATGCTAGCCATGCCCTCTGAAACAAGTTGAAACACAACAAGTTGTATACATCCAATTCGCATTCATTTCAGAAACAAGCACATCCAATTAACAAATCAATTAACTAAAATTAACTATTCATGTACATTTACACACATATACCGTTAAGTTCAATATTTTATCCCAATCAAGTTCAATCTACATTGTGGAACTTTCCATCTGGATTTATGATCTCAAAGTTTAAGAATGATGCAAGGTGTCCTCGAATTTTTATGAGCTGGCACTGTTCCAACGCAGTTTCTGCGATGGTCGCAACCTGTCGCTACTAAGATTAAATTCGTGCATATATAAATTGATAAGTATAAAATAATTATTGTAAGATTGACAAACCTGAGGATCATTGGTTATCGCGGAACCGACGAGTAGTTCGATGTTGTGGCAAACAAAGAATCCACAGAGGTTGTAGGACGGTTGCGGCTGGTGGCACTGCAAAAATAGAATTGGTTAGTTCGAGAGACATTACTATGAAGTGTTATATAGGATTAATGTGTACTAGGAATACCGAAAATTTTAGATCATGTCGCAGGGTCCCTCCCTTGCATATCCCTCCTTTTGCAAAGTACGTCTTGAACGACCTACGTGATTCCAAAAACTTAGCCTTAACCATTACAAAGGAAGAAAAGACTGTACAATAGAGTTATCTATGGAGGAAATGTGTTTACCCGTTGATTAATTGTCGGATAACTCTGAAGTTGTGTTTGGCCCTCTGTAGGGAATCTAGGTATATTACCAAATTCTGTTTTGATATAATTACAATTAGAATCCAGTGGAACCTATATAGGTATGTCGCTATGATCATTAAACCTAAGTTCATGTTGCTTATAAAGTACAAATCAACAAGTATAGCCACTAGTGCAGCACTTACTCCTGGTTGTAGGGCAAAAGTATGAATTGCTTGTTGCGGTGGGCCAACAATGAGTCCGCCATGTAATCCTCGACGAATTTTGCATTCACCTTAATGGTTTGCTCAGAGACCACGTGTGGATCGAGGAAACCTACCAGTGAATTCCTTACTTCGTCTTCAGAAATCATGTATCTATATATACATATACAAAAACAAGGAGTTATATATAACATTTATCGGTATTACACGAACATTGACTGTGATTGTACACACTTACAATGTCCAGCATCGCATAAGTGAGACGTCGAGGGAGTCGAAGTTGAAGAGAGAAAACATGTCATCGAAGGTCACCGTGAAGACACAGTCTTGAGCCTCATGGTTAGAATTATCCTTCTTGAACTTGACGGTGACACCCGAGCATCGTTGTTCATCCGTCTTGTTGGCCTGTTCCATGTATCATGTGTGCAATCTCGTACAAGCCAATCCTATGGTAGGGCTGTCTAACCTCTCGACCAACGGCTCGCCTAGCATGAATTTTTTGGCCAACGGCAAGAAGGGGATATCAGAACAGGAGTCGACCGTCTTTGATTTGCCCTTGCTGCCTCGCTTTGTAGAGGTCGACTTCACAAGAGTCGACCGAGCACAGGGTGTAGATGCATTTGATGCACCGGGCCCTTGCCACTTCGGTGCAGGTAGCTCCGGTACAGATACTTCTTGTGAAGTTGACACCGGTGCGGTAGCTCCAGGCAAATGTCTCTCTTGGGCCACTGGATAAATGCTCCAATGGTTTGCCCCAAAGTCATGACCTCGTCGTTTGCGGGCTTCTTCAGCTGGACGACCTCAAAATTGGCATAAACGCCGTCCACATTCACTTTTGCGAAACCCGACGCTATATTTACACCGTGCAGTAAGGCCCCGACACTGGATGGATACGCCTAGCCCCAAGCAGCATCCAGGACAATGGAGCCACATCTCACTTGGAGCTTGCACTTCGTAGCCCCCTACATAAATACAAAATTAGCTACTCCAACAAGCCTATCAATAGATTGAGTACTCCAGGGATAATAATTATTACCAGGATGTTATCAACAGGAAATATGTTATCGATTTCTAAGTTATGGTTGGACGTGTAGCTACTCGGACGTTTGGGGGGCTAGCTAGCAAAGTAGCGGCGGGGGCGGGGGCTTCGAACTGATTTGTGAGGGATGCACGAATCTCCTCTCGTATGACATCCCGCATCTCTTCTCTGAGGGATGCACGAATATCCTCTTGTAGCTGTGCTTCGCGCTCGCTTTGGCTCTCTTCATACTCTGGTACGTCTCGGAGTCCTTTGAGAATCCTTTCTTCCAATCAACATAAAAACCAATGCCTCTCGTGCGACCCGGATGCTCCTTGTTTCCCAGGGCCGCGGAGAGTATATCTCTCTCCCTGTCTGCCTGGAATGAGCCTTGGGAAGATTGTGCAGTACTCAGTTCTTCTTGCAAGAGTCCGACATGTTATTTCACTTCCTATGAAGTTATCGAGTAATTACAAACTAAGTAGTTTGATATCTTACCATGCGTCGGAACACTTCCTCGTCTGCGGGGTTTGGAAAGGAGATGACCCCCGAAGACGTTGTAGATAACCTCGCCATTAGCCACTGTTTGGAACGCTCATCAGTGATCCCGGCAAATGGCGGGGAGACGTCCAACTGGCGTGCATGCTCGTTCTGAGCCCTCCATTTCGGGATTTTACCCGTATACCCAGCGGTGCCGAGTCTATGGGGGTGTGTGCTTTTTGCCTCGATGACCCTGTGCGCCTCACTTTCAATCCTAAAATCATTTTACATCTTTTTCGCCACAAAGTTTTCCTAGTACTCCTCCACGAACGGATACTTCTAGAAGGGCGTCAAATCCTTCTCCACGTAATCCTTGATGAGTGTGCTCTTGAAGTTCCTCCATGCTTTGCACACCACTAGCAACATGTATCGTTGCACGAAGGCCTTATGTTGTTCCGGTATCTGGAACGATTTAAAATTTTCCGTCATCAGCACAGCTTTCATATTCTCATCTTTGGTCAACTCCTTCCATGAATTAAAGGTGATCTTGACCCGTTCGCGTGCAACTACTCCGACCGTTGTCCGGAATGCGGACGCTGCTCGACGAGGACTTAGAGGGGCCCCAGATACATCGACTCTCGTGATGGTAAATTGGCCCTTGGGCATTTTCAATATTCCTCTTTCCTTGCACTTGGATTTTCCAGAAGACGGCACATCAAACACATGAGGCGACGATGTGAAGAATGAGTGGACGACATCTTCACGAGAAATAGAGGTTCTGTCACGCATCAACATATTATCATAAGATTCTCTATGTGTATGTGTATACACACCAATTAAATGACATAATTGACATATAAACATGTAAATCCTCTAAGTCAGCCAACAACACTTGATCTACTGACAGAACCCGGAGGTTCAACCAATTAACCAAATGCAAAAGGGTAATAAAATTGAAATGTTGTGATACTCACGAAGCAGATGGCAATCAAATCCAAGCAATCTGAGCAATGTGTGAAGGGAAGGGGCATTGGGGTTGGCAACTCGGCATCTGTTACCTTTAGGCGTCGAGGGAAGGACGAGCAAGGAGCACCGGAGCAACAGGGCGACGTCGAAGGTGAGAAGGGGCGTCGGTTTTGGGAAAGCGGCGGGTAGTGCTCGGGGAGGAGGCGGCGGGCTTGAGGGAGGAGGCACGCCGGGCTCGACGAGGAGGCGACGTCGAGGACGGCAGCGACGGGCTCAGGGAGGAGGCGGCAGCTCGTGCTCGAGGAGGGGGAGGCTTGCGCTCGAGGAGGCGACGGCTCGTGCTAGGGGAGGAGGAGGCGGCTCATGCTCGGGGAGGAGGAGGTGGCGTCGAGGTCGGCGGCGACAGGTTTAGGGGAGGAGGGATGTTAGAGAAGCGTAATTGTTTGAGTGGGGGGTGGCAAACCCTAGTCTGAATATAAATAGGGTTGGACATCCCAGACGGTTTCAATAAATAACCGTCTGTGATATCTATGTATCACAGACGGTGTTTATATGGAACCGTCTGTGATATATATGTATCACAGACGATGTTTATATAGAACCGTCTGTGATATCTAAGTTTCACAGACAGTTTTTATATGGAACCGTCTGTGATATCTATGTATCATAGATGGTTTATATGGAACCGTCTATGGTATCTGATGTATCACATACAGTTTTTATATGGAACCATCTGTGATATATAATCACAGACGGTTTGTCCTAAGGAATCACAGACGGTTTGTCCTAAGGAACCATCTGTGATATTCTTTTGTATTGCTAAATCCATTTCTGTTTATTGGCTAGTCTCAGGAAATGCTAGCCATACCCTCTGAAACAAGCAAAAACACAACAAGTACATGTATACATCTAATTCACATTCATTTCATAAACAAGCACATCTATTTCACAAATTCAGATATGACACATTCTCGATACATAAATGCAAATTCACATATGACACATTCTCATATATATAAATGTAAATTCAGAACATATGACACATAAACATTTCATTCATCATTCCACTTACTTATCTCCTTTAAAAATTAGCCCTTCGTGATGATCGACACGTATGTAGCTAATTTCATCACGTCGTTCTTCCTCGACCCTTATACCATTTCCAAAAGGAGGCAACTCGTCAAATTGATTGTATTCTTCCTCGTCCACTACATTCTCAACTCCGACAATCCTCCTTTTTCCATGCAGAATTACGTGGCGCTTCTTATTTGACTGGTCGGTTACATAGAAGACTTGAACAACTTGGTTAGCGAGTACGAATGGTTCGTCTTTGTATCCAACACGTTCGAGGTCCACATAGTGACGCCGTACCTGTCGACCTTCACCTGTGGGAGATGGACCCAACGGCACCGAAACAACGGGATCTTGAAAAGCACGTAGTCGAGCTCCCAAATCTCCTCTATGAACCCATAGTAGAAGCTCCTCAACCTATCAGTACTAAATGCATCTATATGGACACCGCTGTTCTGGTTAGTGCTCTTTATATTCTAAGCCTGCGTATAAAATGTGTACCCATTTATGTCGTATCCTTGCCATATCACAACTGTAAATGTTGGTCCTTTTGCCAACCATGTTAGCATATCACTTGACGAACTCCTAGCGAGTCGCTCCTTCAACCATTGGTTGAACTGACTGTTGTGCTGTCTCGTGATCCAAACATCCGGCCACACTGGATTCTGTTGCCGAAGCACGTACTTGTGCTAGTCGATATACGGGGACACTTCAGTCATGTGTTGGAAGATCGTGAAATGGGCTTGAGTATACGCTCTCATCTCTTGAGTGATTGATTTCCTTCCGATGGTCACGATACCCTCGAGCCTCCCGTCATGGCGAGATCGAGGCACACCTATTGGTTCGACCTGAGCCATGTAATCGACACTGAACTCAATGACCTCTTCGGTTGCATAACCTTCGACGATGCTACCCTCCGGCCGAGATCGATTCTGTATATAGGACTTGAGAATTCCCATGAACCTCTCAATCGGATACATGCTACGTAGGAACACAGACCCTCACATCTTTATCTTCCTCACAATGTGAACAATGAGATGGACCATGATATCGAAAAACGACGGAGGGAAATACATCTCAAGATAACACAGAGTCGTCACTACCTCGTCCTACAGAGCATCTAGTCCTTCGGGATCGATGACCTTCTGAGCAATTGTGTTAAAGAAATAACACAACCTCATGATTGTTTCTCGGATCTTGATCGGCAAAATACTTCTAATTGCAACAGGGAGCATCTGTGTCATCAACACATGACAATCATTAGACTTCATGTCAATTAACTTCAAATCTTTTATCGAAACAAGTTTCTTCATGTTGGAAGAGTAACCGGACGGAACTTTCACACCATGCAAGCACTGGCACAGTTCAGTTCTCTCGGCCTTGGACAGAGTGTAACAAGCAGGGGAGAGGTACGCTCGTCCTTTATCGGTCTTTGTTGGTGCTAATTCAGGTTTGATGTCCATATCAACCAAGTCAAGTCGTGCATTGACACCATCATTTGTTTCGTCGTGAATGTTCAGTAAGAGACCAATCAAGCTGTCATATACATTCTTCTCTACGTGCATGACGTCGATGCAGTGACAAACTTCTAGGTGCTCCCAATAATTTAAGTCCCAAAATATTGATCTCTTTTTCCAGATGTTCTTCCCACAGGTCCTCGATTTACGTCCCTTTCTAAACACAACATCTAAATCCTTAACCATATCATAGACCTCTTTTTTGCTTAAATGCCTTATATCTGAATTGTCCTGCTTCTCTCCGTCGAATTATTTCTTCATCCTATGGTATGGGTGAGCCCTCCGGAGGAACCTACGGTGACGTATGTACACGGTTTTACGCGAGTGAGCCACACACTCTCGGTATCATCTAAACAGTGAGTAAATACTTTGACCCCTTTTGTACTCTGGCCCGACAGGTTAGAAAGGGCAGGATAATCATTTATGGTGCAGAACAACAAGGAGCATACAGTGAAGTACTCTCGTTTGTACGCATCCCATACCTGTACCCCTTCGATCCACAGTATTTTTAGATCTTCAATCAATGGTGCTAGGTACACATCAATATCATTCCCAGGTTGCTTCGGCCCTTGTATAAGTATCGACAGCAAAATATACTTCCGCTTCATACACAACCAAGGAGGAAGGTTGTACATACAGAGAGCCACGGGCCAAGTGCTATGTCGGCTGCTCATGTTACCGAAAGGATTCATTCCATCTGTACTCAATTCAAACCTTATATTCCTCGGTTCCACATCGAAGTCTGCAAACCTCCTATCGATGTTTCTCCACTGGGTGGAATCAGCAGGGTATCTTAGTTTTTCATCTTGCTTACGTTCCTCCGAGTGCCAACGCAGCAGTTTTGCCTCCTTTGGGTTCGCAAAAAATCACTTCAAACGGGGAATTACAGGAAGATACCACGCCACCTTAGCAGGAGGTCCTTTCTTCACCTCGATTCCCTTGCCATCATCTGATTGATTCTTACACTTGTATCAGGATGCGATGCACACCGGACATACATGCATGTCTGCGTACTCTTTACGGTAGAGGATACAGTTGTTCGGACATGCATGTATTTTTTCTAGTTTCATTCCCAACGGACAAAGAACATTCTTGGCTCTGTAGGTGGTTTTGGGTAACTCGTTTCCATCCGAAAGCATGTCCTCTAAGAGACCTAACAGCGCCGTGAAACTCTTGTTGGACCAACCGTTGCTTGCCTTCAATTTCAGCAGTTCAAGCACGGATGACAACCTTATGTATTCCGACTTGCAGCCCGGGAACAAAGGCTTCTCCGAGTCCTTCATCAAGCCCTCGAATTTACCAAACTCTCTCTCACTATAGTTCACTTCTGCATCGCGAAGCATCTGATCCAGATTGTCATCGTGCAGCCTATCCGAATCGGAACCATAATCGACATCATCCGGCGACATATCGTTGACTTCGTCGACGATGATGTTATTACTAACTTCTTGTATAATCTGCTCTTCACCATGACTGATCCAACGTGTATACCCCTTTTTGAAACCCCTTCGAATCAAATATGATTCAATCTGCGCTTGGTTGTCAAACATCTTCAGATTCTCGCAATCAATGCATGGACAGTACATATATTACGCCCCCTTATTCAACAAATCCCTCTCGGCAGCTCTTGTAAAAGCACACATGCCATTAATGTACTCTTCACTCACACGATTCTTAGCGTACATCCAGCTTCGGTCCATCACACGGTTCGTGTTGAAAACCCTGAAAATAAATAAAAGAGTGATCATGGTCTTCACTAGCGATTTCGGCGTAAATGTCCAAAACTACTCAAATTAAAGGATACTTATGCTCCAGTAGCTCACCTCGATCACAAGGAAGGTGTCAATGAAGTCGGCCGAGGAAGGTCCAAGGCGGCTGGTCGTCGGTGAATAGAGGCAACAGCGGTAAGCTCCTCGGTGAAAGGTCTTCTCGGTGGAAATAAATTGAAACGAAGCACATGCACAACTTTAGGGGGATATATAGGTGGAAAAATCGACCTTGGCGGGGTCGAGCACTCACCGGAGAAGAGTTGGCGTCGATGGCGGCGACAGTGACAGCTCGGCGTGAGCGACAATAGCTGAAATGGACCACACGATCGAATGGGCTCAGTGAGGTGAGGCGATACTAAAACCGGGCATGGAGTGGTGCCGATGGACTCACCGTAGCACCAGAGATGGAGAAGAAGACTATTGAAGAGTACACTGCAACGGATGATATAAGTAAGCGAGCAAAACGACGCACCGTTTGTGATGGGATAATTATCACAGACGGTTTTCACAAAAAACCGTATGTAACATGCAGTAATATCACAGACGGTTATTATTAAGAACCGTCTGTGAAATATCACAGACAGTTTTCAACAAAAGACCGTCTGTGATATGTACAATATCACATACGGTTATTATTAAGAACCATCTGTGATATTTCACAGACGGTTTTTATTATGAACCGTCTGTGATATTACCTGTTCACAGACGGTTTTTAACGCAGCCAGTAACACAGACGGTCTCTAAACCAAAACCGTCTGTGATGTCATGTAATACAGACGGTTTTGGTTAACCGTCTGTGATGAGGCATACAATATTAGCCTTTTTGTAGTAGTGTATACACATACGCAATCCCAACCATTTAACTCCATCTCAGCGGCCCAGATGAGATGTGGGAGCTTCCACCATCCCACTTATCCATTTTGCGATATGCCCCTCACTCCTGTACCGGAAATCTTGCGAAACCTCCTGTAATCTCGTCTTGCCCACGTCGTCCTCCCCATCGATCCCCTTCTCACAGTAGCCCATGTCCGCCTCCTCTATGCCACATCGCGCTGCGCTGGATCCACTGTTGCCACCGAACACCACGCGCTCCTCCCCTCTATGACTTCCTCCATCCAGGATCATAGTTCCATCCAGTTGCGCCGTCTCCCCTCGGCCGCTCGCTACAATAGATCAATGAAATCCTGACAGACCAAAACTGTTGGGAAAAATACCAAAATTGTTGGCTATGTACTTTGCCGACAGCCGACTACCGGATATTCCCTGTCGGCACTGCTATGTATCAAATGTTGACAACCATGCCGGCGTTCTCTTTTGCGGGGAGTGCAAACTGACAGAAAACAGGGGAGTCGGATTTGTATTCAAACACTTCATGGCCTAATCATTTGTGATTGCACTGTCGGCTATGTGCAATGTTTACCAACATCTAAAAATAATTATTTCGAATTCAATGGTCATATATGATTTGAATTCTTGGTTTATTTGTACGAATTAGCATATTCATCTCTCGACCCTTTATTATATGTTGACATCCACAAATCTGCATCATGCAAATCCTTATCAAACTGGAAGTTCAAACTCCAATATATTTCTTTGGAATTATGTAGTACAACAACATGCATAACGAAGAAACTGGAAGTTCAGATCCCATAGAGAAAATAACTAGTGGCGAAACTACCGTAGGGCAAGCTGGGGCGGCTACCCCGGGTCTCCCAGGCAGAAGAACCCCCCCCCCCCTCGGCCAACCCGCCGGCTCCCCCGACCAAGCCGCCATCACCATGACTGGTGCCCCTAGCTGATGAAGTGATGAGCAAACTGCGCATGCGCTGCGCTCCATGTGGGCCGTGGCAGGCAGCCCAAGGCGAGGCCTCAAGGCCTAAGCCAATTAGCCAAATGCCCACACCAGCATGAGCATCCAGCATTCCAGCTCCACGCCTCCACTGCTCCAGGCTCCAAGACAACCCTAAATCCCTAATTCTGAATCGGCGGCCGGCGGGTGCTGCGGCGCGCGGGGGCTGCGGCAGTCGGCGACTCGGTGGGTGCTGCGTCGCACGGGCTGCAGCGGTCGGCGACTCAACGGGGGCTATGGCGCGCGGGCTGTGGCGGTCGGCGACTCGGCGGGTGTTGCGGCGCGCGGGCTGCGGCGGTTGGTGACTTGGCGGGTGCTGCGGCGCACGGGGGCTGCTACACGCGCTGCAAGGTGTGGGACTGGGTGGCTGGGTCACGACTGTGAGGCGTCCGCCCTCCCCGGCTCTACCTATCTGCCGGGTGCCGCCACCGGCCGTGCGCTGGTGAGGTTTGCCCCGGGTCTTTCTGATTCCTAGTTCCGCCACTGAAAGAAACCCCAATGCTAATAATTTGTTTAGAAATGGTACAACGCATACAACGTCATGACTAAACATTTCTAACTAGCATGTATCTTAACTTATGCCTGAGAACACCATGAAAGTGACGTCAATGACCACCTGAAAATGTTGAGACTTGGGAGGTCAACGTTGGAGCAAGATACAAATCAACACCTGCAAATTTATGGAATCGATTTATTATTTAAAAAGTTAGATTAATCACTGAGTTAAGAGTATGTATATATATATAGACGAGGTGAGGATTAATTAAGACAAGCATACTGCTTACAAATCGTGGGGAAGGAATTGATCATCGTCATCCTCGACGGCTTGAAAGAAACAACATCGCTGCCTTGTGCCTCCAACTTCCACAAGTCAATTAATCTCATTGACGACGTGGCCATGGCGTCGAGCGTCCGGAACATGATTCTGCATCACAAGTCCTTCATGGAGTTTTAGGTTTGGCCAATTCAATATTCTAATTGAATCCTAGAAAAAAATTCTAAAATCCCACTCATGCATAGTGCAAGGTGGAAAGTTCAGTACTATATTGCTAGTCTAATTGGGAAGAGACCAATATATAAGGTGGAGTTGGTCTTACCTAGTTGAAGCAAGCAAAATAAGAACGCGCATTCGCGCGCTCGCCATCGCGCGCGTGAATGGTCCGGCGATTTCGTGTCCGGTTAGCTATGGAGCTACAACTTCTTTTTGCACTTCAAAAACATGCATGCGAATTAGAGACTGAATACACTATTTCAATAGGGCTTTTATGGTGCACTTTAACTGCGTTTAATGCAGAGTAATTGCTTTAGTTTCCTCTGTGCTGCGCAACCTTTGGCTTCTCCATCCCTTCTTCGGCATACACCACGTGGGGAGAGCAGTGTGTCCGAAGCTGGCGTCTCTCATGATCCTACACGGGTTGGGGCGAATATGGTTTTTGAGGAGTGTTCACGTGACTACTCATGGCTTCCACCTTCTCCATCATCCTCTGCGTGTTGTCTTCTTCGTATCAGATTCTACCACGACCTTCGTTGGAGCGATTCTCTTTAAGTCGCAGTGATATCATTTGATATGGCTAGGTCTTGCTTTCTAGATATTTGTCATGTGATGATGTTGATGTCTACTTCTGTTAGTAGCATTTTTGTTCTAGACTTTGCCTTATTAGTGCATATATATGATATAGATATATTTGAATTGATGATTATGTTATTGTTCGTAGTCTCAAATGTTGTTGTTGATTCAATTATTATTTCAAGAATTATAATAATCACAAAAGTGCGCATAATCCAACAATTGGTGTTTGGTGTTTGCCAACACCTAGACGGTGTGGAGGCGTCGCGATCCGATGATCTTCTCAAAGAAGCTTGTGAGAAGGCCCAACGGTTATGAGTGGCTTAGTGCTCGTCATCTCCGAAGTGGAGGAAGAGCAACCCTAAGTGGATCGAAATGTTGGTTCGTTTTGGAACCGGTCCAAGTTGTTGGAGTTACCTCAGAGGTGTTGGCTTAATTTATGGAGCCGGTCCAACGTGGTTGGGCTTACCTCAACGTGGATTAGGGGAGACCGGCAAGTCTCCGAACACCACGATAAAACATTCTTGTGTCATTGTGGTTTGTTCTCTTGTGTTTTACTTTGTACAATTTACTTTTATAGAATTAAATTGCTTATTTATCTTTGTATGATTGCTATTATTCAATAGTCTTCTGCATTAAAACTCGATTTTAGCCAAAGAAATTTTTAAAACCGCCTATTCACCCCCTCTCTAGTTGGCATCCTCAATCTTACAATGGTGGCTCGTGGCAAGCATGATTTTTGTACCGCCTCCCGCATGAACCTTCATGCCACCACTGTCTCTGTTCACCACATCTTGGGTGCTCTCATCGACCCTAATTGGCACAATGCCATGGAGGAAGAATATGCTGCTCTTCAGGCCAACAACACCTGGGATCTTGTTCCACAACCATCCAATGCCAATGTGGTCACTGGAAAGTGGATTTTTCAGCATAACCTCAATTTGGATGGCACTCTTGCCAGCTATAAGGCTCGATGGGTTCTTCGTGGTTTCACACAGCGTCTTGGTGTTGATTTTGATGAGACTTTCAGTCTAGTCGTCAAACCGGCCACTATTCGCATAGTTCTCTCTCTGGCCCTATCCCGGGATTGGCCTATCCACCAGCTGGATGTTAAGAATGTGTTTTTTCATGGCACCCTCTCGAGCGTCTTACATTCGCTCGCATTTTGGATTTGTGGATTCATCTCGTCCAAATTACGTTTGCCGCCTCAACAAGTCTCTCTACGATCTCAAACAGCCCCGAGCCTAGTATGCACTGTTTTGCGTTTTTTCTTTGTCCCTCGGTTTCTGGAGGCAAAGTCCGACATCTCCTCTTTGTGTCTCATCGAGGCGGTGACATTGTCTACTGTTTGCTCTATGTGGACAACATTGTCTTGATCGCTTCTTGGACCGTGTGCTCCGCCAGGTGATTGCCTCCCTCTAGTAGGCTTTTCCTATGAAGGATCTTGGTCCACTTCATCATTTTCTAGGTGTTTCTGTCAGTCGTCGTGATGGCAGTATGTTCCTCTCTCAGCGGCAGTATACTCTAGACATCCTGGACCGCGCCGGCATGACTTCTTACAAGCCTTGCAGCACCCCTGTCGACACTCACTCCAAGGTCTCCTCTGCTGCTAGCACTTCTGTGGTTGATCCGACGTTCTACGGAAGTCTTACGGGTGCTTTGCAGTACCTCACCTTCACTCGCCTGGATATTGCCTAAGCCGTACAGCAAGTATGCCTCCATATGCATGATCCTCGCGAGCTGCACCTCGCTGCCATGAAGCGCATTCTTCAGTATCTTCGTGGCACCATCGACCACGACCTTCTTCTTCACCGAGCCACCTCTACAGATCTGGTTGTCTACTCCAACACCGACTGGGCTGGTTGTCCCGACATGCGCAAGTCCACTTCGGGCTACGCTGTGTTCTTAGGTGACAATCTCGTCTCCTCAAAGAAGCTTGTGAGAAGGCCCAACGGTTATGAGTGGCTTAGTGCTCGTCATCTCCGAAGTGGAGGAAGAGCAACCCTAAGTGGATCGAAATGTTGGTTCGTTTTGGAACCGGTCCAAGTTGTTGGAGTTACCTCAGAGGTGTTGGCTTAATTTATGGAGCCGGTCCAACGTGGTTGGGCTTACCTCAACGTGGATTAGGGGAGACCGGCAAGTCTCCGAACACCACGATAAAACATTCTTGTGTCATTGTGGTTTGTTCTCTTGTGTTTTACTTTGTACAATTTACTTTTATAGAATTAAATTGCTTATTTATCTTTGTATGATTGCTATTATTCAATAGTCTTCTGCATTAAAACTCGATTTTAGCCAAAGAAATTTTTAAAACCGCCTATTCACCCCCTCTCTAGTTGGCATCCTCAATCTTACAATGGTGGCTCGTGGCAAGCATGATTTTCGGCAGCCGCTCACCCGCATGAACCTTCATGCCACCACTCTGTCTCCTGTTCCGACCACATACTGGGCTGCTCTCACTGACCCTAATTGGCACAATGCCATGGAGGAAGAATATGCTGCTCTTCAGGCCAACAACACCTGGGATCTTGTTCCACAACCATCCAATGCCAATGTGGTCACTGGAAAGTGGATTTTTCAGCATAACCTCAATTTGGATGGCACTCTTGCCAGCTATAAGGCTCGATGGGTTCTTCGTGGTTTCACACAGCGTCTTGGTGTTGATTTTGATGAGACTTTCAGTCTAGTCGTCAAACCGGCCACTATTCGCATAGTTCTCTCTCTGGCCCTATCCCGGGATTGGCCTATCCACCAGCTGGATGTTAAGAATGTGTTTTTTCATGGCACCCTCTCTGAGACTGTCTTCTGTTCGCAGCCGGCTGGATTTGTGGATTCATCTCGTCCAAATTACGTTTGCCGCCTCAACAAGTCTCTCTACGATCTCAAACAGGCGCCCCGAGCCTAGTACAGCTGTTTTGCAGTTTTCTTGCTGTCCCTCGGTTTCCTGGAGGCAAAGTCCGACATCTCCCTCTTTGTGTCTCATCGAGGCGGTGACATTGTCTACCTGCTGCTCTATGTGGACAACATTGTGCTGACTGCTTCTTCGGACCGTGTGCTCCGCCAGGTGATTGCCTCCCTCTAGTAGGCTTTTCCTATGAAGGATCTTGGTCCACTTCATCATTTTCTAGGTGTTTCTGTCAGTCGTCGTGATGGCAGTATGTTCCTCTCTCAGCGGCAGTATACTCTAGACATCCTGGACCGCGCCGGCATGACTTCTTACAAGCCTTGCAGCACCCCTGTCGACACTCACTCCAAGGTCTCCTCTGCTGCTAGCACTTCTGTGGTTGATCCGACGTTCTACGGAAGTCTTACGGGTGCTGCGAGCACCTCACCTTCACTACCGGATATTGCCTAAGCCGCATGCAAGTATGCCTCCATATGCATGATCTCGCGAGCCGCACCTCCGCCATGAAGCGCATTCTTGATATCTTCGTGGCACCATCGACCACGACCTTCTTCTTCACCGAGCCACCTCTACGAGATCGGTTGTCTACTCCAACACCGATCGGGCTGGTTGTCCCGACATGCGCAAGTCCACTTCGGCCTCGCTGTGTTCTTAGGTGACAATCTCGTCTCCCGGTCCTCGGCGGCAACACACCGCTCTCGTTCGAGCGGAGGTGAATCGCCTATGGCCAATCTTTATTCTTGAGGCGTCTTTGCTGCGCCAACTTCTTCAGGAGCTTCATAGCACTCTACGATGAGCTACCCTCGTCTACTACGACAATGTCAACGTGCGGTCTATCTCTCAACAAATCCGGTACAACATCAGCGCACTAAACATGTTGAGATTGACATTCACTTCGTCCGGGAACGAGTTGGTCTTAGCGATGTCCGTGTTCTTCATGTTGCGACGACATCTCAGTACACCAACATTTTCACCAAAGGGCTACCTACTTCTGTTTTCACTGAGTTCCGGTCCAGTTTGAACACCCGCTCCGCCGACGCTCCAACTGCGGGGGGGGGGGGGGTGTTAGACTCTTCGGTTCCTAGTCCACACTTAATAGCCTCTGGCCTATATATATAACTTTTGGCTTATCAATCAATATAGTGTGTGTGTGTGTGTGCAATTGCCCCAAATATTCTACGCTTTTAGGGGGTTCCGGAAAAACACATAAGTGGGGAGATGGGAACGTTTGTCTGGGATCTGGGGCGCCCGTTTCGGATTAGATGGCTGAGATTGTGTATGTCCATATGTACGTAATTGTCTCTAGTTCGCAAGATATGTTGCCGGTGAATTGAGATCAAAAGGTACGATCAGTTGGGTTCTTTCCAACGTCGGCAGATAATAATCATTACACGCATATTTAACTTGACCGCGATGTGGTTTCCTAAGCCACTCTTTTCACCAATGGGGAGGATGCTTCTATTGTCCACGCATTAGACACAGAATTATTTTGATGAGTACAAAGCATGTGTGCATCATCAAGTGATTCTTTTTTTTTTACTTTAATTCTACCGTTGATGGAGTATAGGGTGGTATAGCTCACCACACGTGTGCGTTATTTCCCGTGTGTTGGCCTAGTTTGGCAGCTATTCGCCGAGGCCGATCGTCGCAAGCGTCCGAACGTGCGTGGCGCTCCGCGAAACACTCGTGACTTTTGACCCCGAGGTGATCGGGCGCGTTGGTGCCCCCAGTGGGACGCAAGGGGGTATCTCATCCCACGTGGGTAGTATTTCCCGTGCGTTTCCCAGTTGGGCACAATTCGCCTAGCCGACGTCCCGTGTCGCCCGAATGTGTGTGGCGCTGTGTGAAACGTTCCTAACTTTCGTCCCCACGATGGTCGAGCGTGCCTGGCCCGTGTGGTGTAGGCTGGTTTGGCCCGGTTTGGCACTATTCGCCTGGTCCGACATCCCGCGCGCACAAGCTTGCGCGGGCACTCCCTCCCAAATCCCAATGGGACGCCGGGAGTCAGCTCGTCACACGTAGGAGGTGAGATAGGTGGTACTACTCACGTGTTTCTCCTGTTCTGCGCCATTCGCCCAGCCCGACATAATGCGACGCCCGAGCGGTCCGCGGTGCTCCGTGAAACGCCCCTAACTATGACCGCGCGGAAAAAAAGAACTGGCCGGGTAGGCTCAGTTCTAATTACTATCTTCAATGGACCCAATTCAAGCTAATCCCAGAACAAGGAGGCTGACATATATGCTTTTGACAAATATATGTATGTATACATAGTTTTAGCACATGGGCTGGCAGCTAGCTTGATGATGTCGCAGTCATCATCACAGGCACTCATACATGGTCGCTCTGAGTTGGATTATTATAAGTTTTGTACTAGATTGGAAGTACTCGATCCACCGAAAAAGTAAAACGTGCCGTCTTATACACGGTAACGCCAACTTGTCAGTATCCTATAATACGGCTAGCTATAGCTAGCTTGGGGTTTACAAACGGCATCGTCGTGTCATATGGTACCTTACATGAATCACTGATTCATGCGGCTGATGCCAATCATCGATCGTCGCCATGTTTTCCTCGGAAATCACGACAATAGCATGAAAACGAAACACATAAGATCTTACTATAGCTTTGTGTAGTCTCGTACTCTCGTTAACTTCTGACTTGTTCTAAAAATTATTTTTCTCCTTTCCTGTCGGGAGAAAACGAGTTTATTAATCTTGTTGGGTGAGAAGACTCACCTGCATGCCCGTACTGGAAAGCACTGGAAGGCTGATACATTTGCCCCCAAAGTAAAGCCTGGTGTATGGACTAATTTGTTGTCTTATGCCTTGGCTGCATATGGACCTCAATTAGGTATTCGTCCAAACCAAGACGTTGATTTGACGTAACTCGCGGCGCCGCAACACTCCCTTGGCATCCGGTTGGAAATCAACACGGCATGCACTGGCCTGACACCCCCTTTGACTGCAATTGCAAATTAACTGGCAGAAACTTTAGTGTACGTACTCCTAGACCTCGCATGAATTTTAATTGGTTATGGCATAAATTATGTACTCATATCATTTTGGATATCAATACGGTTCTCGGAGCACAACTTTAATCATTAATTTCTATCGTAATATATTAATAAAATCTATTAAAATTGTAATATTGTGACAGTAATTTTCAGAACAAATCTACACATATGTTGCTTATCTATTCAATCTAAATATTTTAAAAAATATTGATAGTTAAAGTTTTTAAAGTTTAACTGTGCATACCTGAAAACGATGTGTATTTATGACTCGAGGGAGTACTGGCTAGCTCCTGTTTTGATCCTTCCCGGAAGTTTCAACATGCTTATTTGATACCGGAGGGAACTATCAACTGTGCAAGTCACGCGCCAGATCATTGCATTGACCTACCATTAAGTTGGAGTAAACACCACGTATAACTCCTAGCTAGATAGCAGTACTATTAGAAGTACATATGTTCCTTGATGACCGCAATTTAGAGCGACCGGTCAGCACTGTGTGATAAGTGTGATCGAGTCAGTCAAGATTGGGCTCTTAAAAAAATTTCCAGTTGTACTACTAGTAGGCTAGTAGCTGATCTTGACCTCGGGCACTGTAGGGTGAAAAGTCTAGAGAGGAAAAAAAAAACTCAGTGTAGCAAGACCGTTTCATCTCAAGTCCTGGCGATTCACGTGAGCTGGAGGTCACAATTGGTACTAATCAAGTACTGTGCAATGTGAAAATATTTGTACTAGTGACAGATCGACGAGAGTAGGTTCGATTCAATGGAGTCGTGTATAATTTTCGTCTGAACGGAAAGAACATGCGCCCGCGTATGCACGTACACACCGACCATATGCACAGCCCGCACATATCTCCATTCACGAACGGGTCGATCGTCTGTTTCGTCACATGGTGAGGCGGAGCTCATTTCTTACATTTACTGACGACAAGTGGTAGTAATAAACTAGGGGCCAACGCTGATCTCCAGCGAATCGGCGGCGTGGTAACTTCGCTTCCGTTGTTCACGTATATATACTTTTGACCCTGTAAACTAGGCATACGTGGTTAAGTTGCATCATCGATCATGCCGCGTTGCTCGTCGCAAGGCATGCACGGCCATTTCAAGCAAGAAACAACAGCTGGTTGGTTGGTTACGACGAGTCGTTCTTCATTTCTTTTCTTTTCTTTTCTTCTGCCAAGTTAAAATGAAGCATACGTACTCGCGGTCCCTGTGAGAAGTCATGAGATGATTTTGTTCGACGCGGCAATATTACTTGTCCATGATTTAAGCAACAACCGCGTGGAGAGTGACACGCCAGTATCGACGAAATCACTACTAGTGTACCCATTTGGACATTTTGATACGCCTAGTACTACCCGCTTGGATCTTAGGATTTGCGAAGAATTTGCCTTGCGTTCTGTAGAATTTCCGCAGAATAAATGTACAAGGACTCTCGTGATGGGCCGAACATTAGCTCAGTGTGCAGCGCGCGCTGGCTGCTGTGTGGTACTACTGCCCAAGTGCCTACACCATCCGCAGAGTGGCAGTCGCAGGGCCCGTATAAAACCCAACAGCGCGCGCGGCCTCCCTACGGCGATCTGCCGGCGCCGCGGCGTAGAGGCGTAGAGCTACCTCGCACCAAGCAGGGGCCGCGCGGAACGGGCTCCCACCATCAGGCGGGGCAGTTTCAGCCGGCCGAAACACGGGCCCGCCCACCCACCCGCTCCTTGTCAGCGCCGTGCGTCACACCGCGCGCTCAGCGCAGGAGAAAAAGGCCACCAACCTCCCCACCAAATCACCTCTTCATTCGGCTCCGCCGCACGGCCCGCACCGCAGGAGACTTGGGCCGCCGAAACCAGCTTCCGCGGCTGGTTTTTACGCTGCGCGGCAGTTGCGTCGCGTCGGCCGCGAGCCCAGAGATGAGGAAAAGGCCTTCTTTTGGGGGCGACTTGCTCTCGGAGTCTCGGGCAGCCCTGTCATACGCAACTCCTCCAACTCGTCGTTCAGTCGTCCCCTCCTCCAACTCCGATTGGCTCACGCGCCTCCACCCGCCTCCCCCTTCGACTCCAACCGCCTCCCTCCTCCGGCTGCGGCTCCGACCGCCTCACCAACCGCTCGCAAACGTCGTGTGTATAGCGTTACTCCGACAGTTAAGTCCTCGTACAGAATCAGAGTTTTCGCAGCATTTTTTTTAATCTCAACTTTTATAAAAAGCTAATATCCAAAGTTACTGATAGACGTAGTGAAACAGAACATGCTGGGAAAACCAGCTAAACCTAGGAAGGGCAACCAGACCCAAAAAAACAAGCCGATCCAACAGACTCAAAACTATTGTAGCCGAACACAAAATATTACAACTGACGTTACATTTTATCTAGCGTACAGAACTGCTTCATCCAAAATTCAGCTGAAGTCACGAAACCATCAAGCTTCTTCTGATCTTCTTTTCTGATTAGCACCCGCCGCTTCTGCAAACACGACAGTTTTCAGAGCATTTTGCTTAGCAACAGAACACCTACTAGACGAAACACTGTAATGAACGCCTATCTGCTTGGTCTATTCAACGGGCCAGCCGAAGAGCTGCAGACCTCGTGTATGAAGTATGGGAGAAACAAAAAAACAGTCACCAAGCTATATGCAGGCACAGCACAAACAAATATCTACTTAAGACCATCTTATTTGCAGAAAGCATGAGAACCTTATTAACTCAGACATCAAAACTACAATTACAATTCTCGGTAAAATTGACGTCAACTGGAAGGCTGCACCACGTACCACTACCACCACATGATACTGTCACCAGAACCACATTAAGGTCGTCATTCGTTAGCCGGCAAAGTCAAATAACAATCAATATAGCAGTGGAAATCTTCGAGAAGCCCATGCAAAATGGAGTAAATGGACTAAACGATTATTCAATCGAACAGCAAGACAATCCCTTATTATCCATAGAACACAGTACAAGAGATAACCTCACCCCAGTAGCCACTCCCCACTGAAGCCTAGAAGAGCCCAACCTAAAAAATTTCAAATCTTGGGTTCATTGCTCCGCAGCCACCCGCCGCATTTGAATCAGATGAAGAAGGCAATTGACATGCAGTAACCAATTGGAGGGGTTAGCCAAACACAGGCTCAGAGCTTACCCTTGAGCCTCTTCTTGAGGACATCCATGACGGCACCAAAGTCGGCCTTCACACTGACCGGCGGATTAGCATACTTGCACGCCATGTCTTCAATCTTGCTATCATGGTAGCCGATCTTGGACTGAGAGAACTTCAGACCGTGAGCTGTGCTGATGACCACCGTACGGTCATTCGGCCCGATGATACACTGATCCCGGAGCTTGAACAGTGCGGCAAGCGCAACCCCAGTATGTGGGCAAGCAAACATCCCAGTGCGGTCAGCGAGTGACATTGCATTCATGAGATCCTCCTCCGTTGCCTCCTCGACAATACCATTCGTCGCCTTGAGTGCAACCACTGCACGGTCGACAGACACCGGGTCACCAATCTGAATCGCTGATGCAAATGTCGGCTCAGCTACTTGCGGCTGGAACTCAGTCCACCCTGACTTGTAGTACCGGTACAGCGGGTTCGCATTGGCAGCCTGGGCGCAGACAAGCCGTGGCACACGATCAACAAGCCCAAGAAGACGGCACATCTCGAATCCCTTGTAGAAGGCATATATGTTCCCAAGATTGCCTCCTGGAACAATGACCCAATCCGGCACCTCCCAATCGAATTGCTGCAGTATCTCAATTGCCGCAGTCTTCTGCCCCTCGAGCCGAAGGGAATTGAGTGAATTGGCGAGGTAAATTGGCAGCTCGGCAGTCACCTCCCTGATGAGCCGCATGCAGCCGTCAAAGTCCGTGTCAAGCGAGAGCACGGTGGCGCCGTTGGCAATCGGCTGGATGAGCTGCTCGAGCGAGATACGGTTGGCAGGGAGAAAAACAATGGCTGGAATCCCCGCGGCGGCGCAGTAGGCGGAGAGGGCGGCGGAGGTGTCCCCCGTGGACGCGCACCCGACGCCGGCGATCGGGCGCGAGAGCGGCGCGCGGCGGAGGCGGTTGACCTGGCTGACGAGCACGGTCATGCCGAGGTCCTTGAAGGATCCGGTGTGGGAGATGCCGCAGTGCTTGACCCAGAGGTCGTTCATGCCGCCGAGGTGGTCGCGGCCGAGGCGCTCGGCCCAGAAGAGGTTGGAGTTGCCCTCGAAGAGGGAGACGATGTGATCGGAGTCGATCTCGGGGAGGACGAACTCCTTCTTGGACCAGACGCCGGAGCCGTAGGGCCAGGTGGTGTGGCCGATGCGGGAGTCGAAGAGGTCTCGCCAGTAGGATCCCGGGAAGCGCGCGAGGGCGTCCATGTCGTGGCGCACGTCGAGGAGGCCCCCCGAGCTAGAGCGGTACACGATCTCGTCCAGGGAGTAGCGCTCGTCGGGGTCGCCGTTGGGGGTGGGCGGGAACGGCTCGTACCACGCGGAGAAGTTGTGGTTCGGGGCGCGGTGCCGCGCGGCCTCCTCGCGGATGTTCTCATCAGCCGCGCGCCGGTGCTTGGTGGAGGCGGAGGCGGGCTGGGACGCGGCGGCGGCGGCGTCGGTGGCGCAGCGCACACGTTGGGCGGCGTGGAGGGGGCGAGGCGGGAGGTGGGGGTTTGGGGTGGCGAAGTAGGGGTGGGAGAGGAGGAAGGAGAGGGAGGAGACGTGGGTGGTAACCGCCATGGTGGGCGAAGTTGGCGGCGGCAGCGGTGTGGGATCGGGAGGAGTGAGATGTGGACTGTGGAGGAGGGTTTTAGGGAGAGGACGAGAGGTGGATATGTCGACGGGCTTGGTGGAAACTGCACGGACGGTCGTGATTTAATTGATGTCTGACGGGTGTTTCTGCTCCGTCCAACATGTTGGGTATCAGTCTGCTGATTCTGATAACCAGACTGACAACAACTCGACAGAGTTCGATTATAGCAACAAGCATTGCAATTTGCAAGAATGAATCAACCAATGGGGAGTACAGCAGAACTGCAGAAGCATACAACAGAAGCATATCGACGAACAAGATCAGGTGCATGAGAACAAATAAAACCTATTGTATGAACTAAGAACAGACAGAAAGCCACTTGATTTGAGTTGTATCTTTCATGTGCAAATGCAATGAACATTTGCGTGTTCTCCCAATGAACACCTATACAAATCGATCGGGAAATCGGGATAGATACTCAAGGACAATGGTCCTCGTGCTTTGTGCAGCTATCTGAATGATTCTGATCACAAGAGCTACTTTACACTTTCAATGTCAATAACTTTCATCTATTCAACATTTCGGATGGCTGCGGAGTGTTCACAAAAGTTGCACTCTTGTTGAATCCTTCGAGTAGCATTATCCTTACTGCTTGCAAGCCCCTGTGGAACGTGAAATCAAGCTGCAAAAGATGGGGGGTGAAGAAGAGTTAACTGCTGTTCTGCTTTGTATATATCGATATTTCAGATTTTAAGTTTTCAGAGGAGGCTGCTTAGGAGAATTATTACAGGAATATCATACAAGCAATTTTCATGCATCAAAATTGTATAGTACAATCTAGCAAAAAACCTCTTCTCGTTCTTGTTTGGTGAATGACCGTAAAACAAAATTGACAGCATCCATCTTCCCAGTTGGTCGCCCAATGCCTGCAAAACATCCAGGGGATAATATTTCATGTTCGTTGCCTGAATGAGAAAAGAAGTGGATAACTGGCCTACCAATCCTTAGGCGTGGGAAATCACGGCTCTGTTTCAAATGGTTAATGATGCTTCTCATCCTGCAATGTTTATCAATCGTTAAAGTAGAACAAAGAGTAATAATTCCAACAGCGCAACACATTAGATGCAGTCAGACGTCCGCAGAACAAAAATACATGTCAGTGGGGAACATATGGATCGATGTGTTAGTTGAAACTTGCCAGTAAGCATCTCATTGGTGCTAACTGCTAAGCCCTTGGCAATGAATTTCTAAGAGCAGGGCAGCAGGCCACTATATTGTATGATTGCAGCATTTGTCCAAGCCTCTTTAGTGCTAGCCTAGACATGAAAGTTGTACAGAGAAAACATCCTTTATAACATCAACTTAAAATAAAACAATGCAATTCTGCTTTTGTTATGAACCTTAGTTCACCTCAAGCAGTCAAGCCTATATCTTCATAAAACAGATAACAAACAGTACTGAACAAAGTACGAAGGGAATGAGTTATGGGGGAAAAGGAATACCCATTATGCCCGCCATGTCCCCCCTTTGGCAGTAGACGCAATTTCGCAAAGGGTAAGTCTAGATCATCATAGATCTAAAAAGAAACAAAGAACAATATGTCAACAATCAGAGAATGTATGCATGATAAACTACCAGTTCAAGGACAATATTTACCACAAGAACTTGATTGAGCGGTATCTTGAAATATGAAACCAGCTGTCCGACCTGCATAAGTCAGTCCTATTCAGTAAAAACTGAAGGACTAGCAAGTACAGTGATTTGAAGCTGTATTAGAGTTGTTGTACTTACAGACTCGCCACTTGCATTCATAAAAGTCTGCGGCTTGGCAAGCATTACTGGGATGTCACCAATAAGGCCTAAACATAAGATAAGAGGAATAATGTCTTCAGGAACTTTAAAAATTTATGTGTATCCATTGAGCTATAATTTAATAGCTTGTGTTTCACGTAGGTAACTAAGACACGTATAAAAATTTATGTGTAGATATACTTCTTACAACATATTAACTGAAAACAATGGGTGATGACAGTAAGTGCATGAAGGTCATAAAGGTTTTATCTCAAGAACAGAGTGCAAATACAAATGATGGATTCACATCCATCTATTCCAACACAGAAATCAAATACAGTCATCATCCTAGATAATGCTCAAAAGCAACAGCAACAATATTTTGTTTACTGTTTAACAAGAAAGCGCATCAGGGGTACAAAAAGGTTGGATGCCAAGTATTACATTAGATCAATGTAAATAATAATAATAAGCAAGCGAGAAAGAAAGAAAGACTATCAAACATCACAGCACTGCAGAACAACCACACGATTTTGTGTAAGTTGAGCGGATCAAGACTATCTCCCGGTGATTAGCTGTGTAAGTATACCTCAAACCTATAACTATTTCAACACATGACGTGCTATTTCACAGTTGTACTTGTTGTAAATCAACAAATTTTGTGTGTAAAATACCTTTACCAACCATTGCCTTGAATTGCATGCTGCTGACAGAAATCCCCTCAGCTTCTGCAATGGCATCGATCAACTCAAATCCCACCTGTGTACAAATCCAATATGATTACAACATGATAACGTACACAAAAAGGAAATCCGGTGGCATGGGGTGATTTGACATTTACAGGGCAACCTACTAAAGCCTAAAGCATATGCTCAAAAACTCATGTCTAAACAGAAGATCCAATTAAAGACATTCTACTTTGCTCCATATATCTATCAATTTAGGCAAACTAATGCATACTAAAAAACTTTGCAATAAGCTCAACGCTGCCAGAGAGTAAGCAAGCAACGCTCATGGTTTCCTAATGCCAAAACGTTTTATCAAACAACCAAAAAAACACAGCTTTAACAGGCATAAAGGTTAGCTCCAAGCCTTAGCCTAATCTCAAGTCAGACATTAACAAGTTACATATATGTTCTTCTTATTCTAATTACAATTGAAGCAATGCAAAATTGCAATATTTTGTATTAAGCTCTAATATTTACGAATTTAATCAATGATTAACCACGAGCAGGCTACAAGCTAAAAAAAAATACAGTTCCTTTAGAATAAGGAAAGCGAGCTTACGTTGTGGCGAGTCCCCTTGTACATCCTGCCGGGGTTCCCGAGCCCGACGAACAGCCACGGTTTCTGGGCACCGCCGCCGTCGCCGGAAGTGGCCGAAGAGGAGGAGGCGCGGCAGCAAGCGGGGGCGGTCGCCGGCATACTTCTAGGTCTCGGGCTCGCGCGGGATAAAGAGATGCGAGGGAGGGTGAGGCGGGCAGACGCGGAGGCGGGGACGCCGGATAGAAGCCGCATCGCCGCCGCCGCCGCCGGTGCTGGTTTTATAAGACGCGGATCCAGTTGGCGGGTCCGAGTCGCGCACGGCATTCGCCTCGCCTTGACGACCACTTCACCGGGCTGGATCGGACAACGGCCGAGAGAGTTTATGTTGGGTTGGGCTAAGCTTTTACACGCAGCCCATTTTGTGGGTTGGGCTAAGATTTTACTTGCACCCTTTTTTTTCCAACTTTGGGGGGTGTTGCATCTGTTTCTTTTTTGGTAAATAAAGAATGCATCTAACTTACAAAAAGTATGAGGTAAATCAAGAGCGTCTGGCAAATCCAGGAAAGGTATGATAGGAGAAGGGCTTGCAAGTCGAGCAATACAAATCAAATACTACATGGATACCTGCTTGCCCTCTTCCTCTTCATTATCTCACCCTTCATCAATTGGGCAGCGCTGCCAAGTGCTAACCCATTTTCCTCTTTGAAGCGATAAGACGATGCAAATTGAGGAATCACATCCACATTAGTGCATATATATTCAAGAATCCACCATATTAATCGACAAAATGAATTAAAGTCATACTGCTCCTTGTATAATTTAGACATCCTCCTCGCAAAAAAAACAAACAAAATACACACACACAAAAAAAAACGCACAACCTGTATGTATAACTGCTACCACATTCGCTGATAAGACTGACATAAACTTAAAAGTAGTTTCACCGATGCATATATAAACGAACATATCTTACATCGGCGCATGCGCTTTACATCCAGTCACATCCACACTGAATCTATTCTAAATTTCTAAGCATAACGAAGACTCCTATTCTGCCTCTCGGATGTCACGTCGAACGGCCCGTCGGGGAAGAGCTGATTGCATAGCTCCATGTACGTGGAGTAGAGCACCCGGTCCTTTGCACCGGTGCGGTGCTGCTTGGTGTGCGCGCAGAAGTGTTTGAGCTGGTCCAACGTGCACAGCCCCAGCGTCTGGCCGAGCAGCAAAAACATCCAGTTTATCTTCTCCTTCTCCGTTGGGATTAAGGGTCGCAAGCTGTTCTTCTGACTGCAGTTGTCGCAATCCGGTAGGGTGGGGTTCATCCACCTTGCCGGCGCGCGGTCATCCATATCATGGAAGTTACACAGTATAAAATCCGCCAACTCCTTGAATTTGGATTCAATGTTGTAGGCCATCACCTTGCGGGTTTCACATCGCCTACACTCGGACTCGCCCTCGATGGTTGTAATGCCTCGTTTGGAAAGTTCGGTGAAGGAGTGGTGGACGGCTAAACGGTTGGTGGCCCATGGGAATGGAGGGTTCTGCAATAGGCCACCGTTGTCCCGTGCCTCGCTGGCGCCATTGTTGGCCGCTGGATCACCGTTGCTGCTGGCCGCGCGTGCACCATTTGAAGATCGTCCACTGCCGTTGGAGGAGGCGCAAGTGCGGCGGCGGGTAGAACGCTGCGACGGACGTGCCAACGCGGAGTGCTGGCACTGCAGCTGCGAGTTTAACACAAAGGGCCGAGGTGCCGCGCCCTCCTTCGCCGGAAGAGTAGTGGACAGACGGATGCATGGTAAAGGTATAGGGAGGGGACCAAGTTGAGTTGGAGGTGAGGTATTACCACTGCCAGGAACCGGGACTACCTGGACGGCAGTATTGCCATCTTCGGCGATCGGGACGGGGACAGCACCATTACCATCACCAGGAAATAGCGAAGGTAAAGAGGAAGCGAGCGGCGCTGGTGTTAGGACACTGGTAGCGAGGAAAGCACCGCTGCCACTGCCAATAAGCACTGAGGTAGCAAAGCCCGGCGCAAAGGCGGGAGCAGAGGCGTTACCGGCAGGTACAGGTGGTCGGTGAGTCGCGGCGGCGGACGGTGTACCCAGCACGTCCACGGAGTACTGCGGCACCGGCAGCGACGGCGTCAGCGGGGTGCGGGAGTCGCCAGCCAACGTAGGAGAAGCGCTCGCCGCGGCCGCGGCCGCGCTGCTGTAGATGGAGCCGAGCGACAGCCAGCGGGGGTCGTCGTCCTCCTCATCGTCGGCTCCCTTCCGCTTCTGCCCGGAGGAGGACCCGGCGCCGCGCACCACAGAGGCCTGCTTCCCCATGGAGAGTTGTGTGCGCCTTTGGAACTAGGACGACTACTTTGGCAGATGCAATCGCGTACGCATGCACGCGCCGTGTAGGAACAGGTGAATGGCCGCCGCGGCGTAGACTTTTATGGAGAGGAGAGGATACCTCGGGGAGGCGAAGCCGCCGGACGTCGGTTCGTTGAGATTAATGCGGAGGAGGTTCAAAATATTTTCAAAGGGTGGCAAGTTTAGTTTGAACAACCGGATAGATATACTCACCTCAGCGCTTGGCCTTCCCGAGCAGCGCATGCAGGAACAACTTTAAAGTCCCCAAACTTGTTTTTTTTTTTTTTTTGAAATAAACTGCACTCTTCGGTACCAAGTCCCTTTTGGCCTCCTCTACATTTTGCCCTAGGTCACAGCGTGTGGAAATCGATCCCCTTTCCTGGTGGCCGGAAATCATCCCTTCCCAAGCTCTATTTCTTCCTCCTCTGCCCCTCCATTTTCTGTCGGCAGCACATGGAGGTGGAGGGCAACGTCTTTGGCTAGATGTGACCCATCCCGAGCTTCTCCCCAAGCTCTCAAGCTCCTCCTCGGCTAGTTTTCCCGCTGGGAATTATGAAAATTAGAAGTTATATTAAAATAGACAAAGCCAACACCATTACGAGCCAATTAAACTACACCATTTAAGTTTTTTTTTAAAAAAAAACAATAAATTACACCATCTGTTGTGAAATTTTGAGAGGTTATGAGGCCTAATTTGGCACCCCTTGATTTTACAATGGATGGGCTGGACATAGAGAATGGTACGTGATGACATTATACGGGATCAGCTGAGATGGATCGACATTGAGCGCTGAAGAAGTACCTAATTGAATCATGGATAGACGGATTCCAATGCAAAATAAATATGTTGTTCCTTCCACACCCTTAATAAATATGTAGCTTTACTTTGTAGTATTCCCTACATGCATGCGTTGAATATACCAGTACTTAGAGATAATAATTAGGGATACTCTAGTCATTTTCAATGTCTGCTCGGTCTATGCGCAAGACAAAACATGACATATATTTTTTGAATAGATGGAGTGGTAATTTTTTTAAAAAAAAAATAGTTTAGAATACTAATGAATATATTATTACAAATCATCCGTTGAATTGGTTGCATAGCAATTTAATCGTTTGGTGGTACTCTTCCGTTTCACTAACGCGTACCATTTTTCACAACACTGGTTGTGTTGTATTACATGTATGATGTATCTGAATGAACAAGTTTTCAATCTTTCCTTACGATTAGCGAAACTGGTTGTATTACATGTATGATGTATCTGATTGAACAAGTTTTCAATCTTTCCTTACGATTAGAGAAACGTGTGAGATAGGAGTCGTAGTGCTAGCTACTCGAGTACACTCCATGACACTACACGGAAGGACTTAGTCATTCGGTCGCTCTTATGCTAGGTGATGCATGTGAAATGGAGCAGCGTGCCGATCTAGAGCACCGAGGGCCTCCCTCTCTTTTATTACCCAATTAAGTTTAGGCCGTTGTTGATTCACATCTACGCGCACCTTAGCTTGTGGTCCGGCCGGGTAAATACGGTCTTCGGCCCAAACAATGAGTATTGAGTACTACACTGCACTGATTCCAATGGCAACCGAGAACCACCATTTGATGCGGTGGTGGGGTTATAGCTGTTTGGTTGGTGTTTTAGATTTTATATCTGAGAAAAAGTGGTGTTTGGAGGTAATGATTTTTGTCTGATCAGACAAACCTGAAGATGAGTTGTTTGATTAAAAGTCTGTGCCTGAAATTGATAAATAAAAAATAGATCGTTAGATCAAACAATGAACAGTGGATCAAGTCTCCCACGCGCTCATTTCCTACGCCTGGGAGCTAGGCATCGAAGCATACACATCGCGGGCAACGCTCAGGACACTTCCTGGCCAGCCATGTCACCACCAGGTAGCGATCCAAGCAGGCCCTTTATATTCTGGTGTCTACCTTTACGCACAACGCTCTAGTAGTAATTTTGTGAGGTTTATGGATTTATTTATAGCCTCCGTCTATTTATGTATATACTAAGGAGATGTACTTGAAAGTGTGCTCGTGGTGGTGCGTCTCCGTGTAATCGCGTGTGCTCGTGGTGGTGCGTCTCCGTGTAATCGCGAAAAAAAAAATCCAATAGCAACCAAAGCTTAGAGCATGTTCAATAGTATAGACAATTGTTGTCAATAATATCCCTTCGTGTCATCTATGAACAACACTAAAGACAGCTTCTATAATAAATTTTCTTTTTACATGTCTTTATAGACAGTTTCTCCATATATAATATGTATTTTTCTCGTGCTACAGTCCACTACTGCATGAGAGACGGTCTAATTCTCCATACTTCTTTTTTCTCATTCACACCATCTCGTATTCTACATGTCCAGACTTACAGACAGCTAACATCACATCATAGCGTCGGATACGGATATGCATTTATGCGAGAACAAACTCGTTGGCAAACTAGAAAATAGATGGGCCGGTTGGAGACGGTAGGACCATGTGTGGGTGGGACACGTTTTGCAGATTAACCTGCACGGTTTTGGTGTTTCGGTCAGTTTTATGGCTAAAAGGCAATGACATGAGTTAGAAAAATAAATAAAATAGGATCTGTCTGATGTCCAATGGATTCTAATTGTTAGGATTCGTACGAGTTTATCTCGTCAAACAAACTCGTTGGAAAAACTAGAAAATAGATGGGCCGGTTGGAGACGGTAGGACCCATGTGTCGGTGTCCGACACGTTTTGCAGATTAACCTGCACGGTTTGGGTGTTTCGGTCAGTTTTATGGCTAAATTAAAGGCAACGGCAGGAGTCCGAAAAAATAGGGTTTGTCTGATGTCCAATGGATCCTAATTGTTAGGATTTGTACGAGTTTATCTCGTCGATCATATTAACCCTGTTTTTGCTTGTCCTTTTTGTGAATTCTTAATGCTTGTCTTGTTACGATTTTCTGTTTTAGTTTTATGGAATATACTCCATATCCAATAATCGCGATGCAAAGAGCATGATGTGAAATGAGCGGTGGGCCTAGTAAGACGTCTTTTGCCCGTGATCTAGCTGGTCAGTACAGTACTCCCCTACTACGTTGCACTGATTTAAATGGTCAAAGCAAGTCGTGATGGAATACCCCTACCCCTACTACATTGAGTGGACATGGATGGAGTGAGTCTGCGCAAATGTTTCCCCGTAATAAAGAGCAACCACCGAAACAGGAGAGACGGGGAAAATCCTCGTCATGCAAGCTCAAATCGCACCGGTTCCCATGGCCCATGGCCCATCCAAAGCCGCCGCCGCGGCCACGGGTCGCCAGGGCAAAGCCATGCAGACACGAGCACAGGCCCGAGCCGCGCCATGTCTGCGAGTAATATAAACAGCTCACAAGGCATCGTCGGCGGCGACGGCGCCATAAACTGGGTGCTTCGCGCGCGGTGCCGGGGGCGGGGGTCGCCGGGTGTCAGGATTTTGGACCCACGATAATGCGCATCCGACAGTTCGATTTCAGCAAGCCGATTTGGGAAATTTCAGTGTAAAAATGTGAGAAAGAACTAGGGTTTCATTCGTGATCTTTCCCGATTATCTGGGTGGCTGTTTATACCACACCCGACAGCAGAGCCAGTAAATAACAGAGTTTGACGGTAAACAGTAGATTGTTTTCTTAGTTTGTTACTAAGAGGAGAGAGAGTATTCAATCTAATAAAAAGAAACAAGTCTTCCAATGAATTGTTTTTGAGTTTGTGTCTAAGACTTTAATTGCTACAAATGTGCATGATTCGTAATGATCAATAATGAAGTATAATTTTATGGTTTACATGTTTTAGCTCATTTATCATATCAATAATAAAGTCGAAATGCACAAATGATCCGGTGGATATTTTGCTTTAAGACAGTGGGACCCACAAAACACGTTTTTAGATAACAAATAAGTTTCCAATAAAGTATTTTGTTGTTTCTTGTCTTGGTATTAACAATTTGATAGTTTCTTCTCTCCCACATCACCTAAATGCTGATGTAGCAGTCATTTAGTAACAGTTGACGTGAACTGTTGTGAATGCTCTAAATGTAAACTCCTCCTTACGATAAACATTAAATAACTCTGTAGACTTCAGCCGCCATATCTAAACGAAACGCCATCATGCAATCTCGTCCGCACGATCTTTCATAAGCTAGCCTTCCCTTCTGTCCACATGACGATTGAAATAAACGAACCGGTATCAGAGCTTCTCAGTCCTCCAATAATTGAAATGTCGAGCTCCTACTGAAAACCAGATTCAGACTTCCAGGGATATGACACCGGGGGAGCGCTTGAGCTTGAGCAGGCGGGCATGGTGCGCTGCCGCATTAGTTCTGTCTAGACCTATTCATGTGTGGCCTGGCCCGATCCCAGTCTGGTCTGGGCTGGGCGGCGGGCCGACACTTAATTTCTAGCCCGAAATCTTGGATGTAATAAAAGTAATAAAAATCTTTTTATTATCGAAATAATTAAATATCATTTTTATTTAAAAAAAATAATTAAAAATATTTTTTTTAAAATTAGAAAATTTGGGTTTCGGGCTTGCCCTGTCAAGACCAAGCTTTTCTGGTCCGGTCCGAAACCCGGTCCTGCCCAGCATTTGAACAGGCATAGTTCCGCTGTGCTCCAGAATCTTGATACGACACGAGCAGAGCCCCAAAAGTGGTGCCGCGTCGGTCCGAACTCTGAACAGGAGGGGCTGGGCTGCGACACCCTGGGCTTATTGGACCGTCGTCAATCGAAGCCCACTGCTACGCTCGAATCTTAGCAGGCTTTGGTCGACTTTCTCCTTCATGCTTGCAAGTTGGAACTTGAAAGCGTCACGCGACGTCTCTCTTCATGCTCGAATCTTAGTATTTTTGCTGGAGCTGATCCAAACCGCAACACGTACACGTGACTACAAACGAAACGAGGTCTCAACGCAAGTAAACATGCACAGGTAGTACGGTGTCTATGCCGTTGAGCATACCAGGCATGAAAGGGGATGCAAAGCTAATCGGCATACGATAAGAGTACTTAGTTATTTATACTAGACTGCTAGTGCATCTGTGAACGTTGTGCCCGGCCGGTGATCGTCTAATGGAGTATACACGCTGTGGTACTTCATTAAATCACATACACGCTGCCGTACTTCATTAAAGCACATGTGATTCGGGTTGGGTTGGCAAGCATTTTTTAGATCAAACTCGCAATTAACTAGAAAATTTATGATATCGGTGCTACGTGGTACCGGACATGGATGCACAATACCTGGTACAAGTGCTATATAACACTTGCCTCGTGTCGTGCATCTAGCTATATTGGCTTAATTTAAGAGAGTACGCGTGATTTCATAACCAAGTTAGGTTATGTTACGCTGTCGACCTCTCGTTAGGTTATCTTTTTCCTTTTTGAAATAGTAGTACCATGAATTGTATTCGGTGTTGTAAGCGATTGTACTGCAGGTTTTATATTCAGAGGTGGTTGTGCCTGACTCTGAGTCAAGAGAGGGAGAGAGAAATCTCGTGCCTCTCTGCTGCCTCCCATGAACTGAATGAACAGATCAAGTACACTTGGATTGAATCTTCATGTGACTCCGTGGGTAACAATGCTTCGGTCCGCCGTTTACTGATCATGCCCGCAAGAGAAAAAGAACGATAGAACCCACAGAGTTGCAGGAAGCAACAGGCAAACTGCTCCTACGGCGTGGGAAAACGGAAGCGAGGAAAAGCACGCGGAGATTCAGGCTGAAGAAACGGCCGGCTACAGAGGGGAAAAGCGGAAGAACGGAAAGAACACGCGGAGAGGCAGCACCAAGAAACGGGCAGGCACGGAGAGGAAGAATATCGGATCCGGATTTTCTAATTCAGAGTCCTCTCTGAAACACTATGCTATTTCATGGATCAGTAGTTAGCACTCACAGATATATCACTAAATCAATTCATATATGGCGTAAAATCATACCATTCATTAATTAACACAACAGAGTTTACATAGACCGCGTCGGGTCGAGTTTTACAATACGGGCTGAACATACCAAATTGATTACATTACAAAGCGAAAGCGACAACGGAAGCAAAAGGGGTGAGAGCTTATCTCTCCACAGGCAAGCGACTAGGAAAACTCGTGTGCGCCCGATATTAACCAAGGCTTGGATAATATTGGATGCACGCAAGTACCGACGGAGTTAACTGG
The DNA here is from genome assembly GCA_036346255.1 of Ampelocalamus luodianensis. Classification (NCBI taxonomy): domain Eukaryota; kingdom Viridiplantae; phylum Streptophyta; class Magnoliopsida; order Poales; family Poaceae; genus Ampelocalamus; species Ampelocalamus luodianensis. Next base: position 3,774,135 of record CM070626.1, read on the forward strand.
ACTGGGGCGAGACTATAACATCTAAAGACTACACTACGCTTCATCATCTCCCGGATCTCCAACTTCTGGATCCTCGTAGTAGTCGTAATCTCCAGGGTTTCCTGCTTGAGGGTTTTGAGGGGGAAGAGAGAGCGAGGATGAGCACAACTTCCGTGCTCGCGAACCAACACACAATGCAATAATATACATGCAAGGCTTAACAAGGATGACTCGAGTTCTTTTATTTACTAAAGTAATATTTTCAATTATCATAATTACAAAGTCCTATCACTTAGCGGGTTTAACCAAATTGCATTTTAGTAAATAGAGTAATTGTGCAATATTTGATAACAGTAGAGGTTCCCTCCATCTTATGCTTAATTTGATTGGAGTTACCTCCACATATTAACATTACTGAGTCTGAAAACTCAGGGAAAATTCAACCCAGGGCTAGGTGAGCCCGCCACAATTTTCATACCACCCACAAAGGTTTTTGAAATAGAACTAACTCAAGTTAAGTTCCCATGTCCGTCTTTGACCGTAGGTACGGCTGTTTAAACAGTTTATAACTCTACAGAGATTGTACACTTTACCCACAAGAGATAATCGTCTTGATATGTACACACGTTTCCATAGACATGTGAATCAAGGGGGGTCATCACAAGGCCTTTACAATGCATCCAGCAATATTAGTTACACCCGCTTAGGTTTCGCCTTCGAAGAGTTACGTCTGTTTAGATCTGTTAACCCTTACCCAGACCCCCTCTTGCGCCCTCTTAACGACTTACGTCGTGCGCCCCGATACCCTTCGCCACAGAGGCTTACGGCGTCGCAGAACATCTACCTGGTGCAACTCGTACTGAGGGATACAAATTATTTAGCCATGTTTGTACTTTACAGACTTGTAGTTGTACTTATTTTACACGGGAGGTCATGACAAGATTAACTCCTTAGTGTTATCCAGGCGGTTCATTTCACATACCAACCACAACACCACAGTTCTTGGGCTACATTAGCACCCACTACCGTACCATCCATCACACCAGTCGCCCAGACAGGGTAATAGCAATTTAGGGTTTTGAGGAGTAAAACCAAATTACGACATTTATCTCAGTCATGGACCACCAATGACTGCTCAAACCATTTTCATGTTTGAAGAGATGCTGATTGGGACATTTTAATATCCCAGTACTTAAGCAAGACTAACATGTAGCTTAAGTACAACCTATAACTAGTATTACCATATAGTTACTAGGGTGACAAGGATTAAGGGATTCAAGTTGTTAAGGACGGTATAATAATTAATTAATCATCAAATGAGTATTTAACTACCTTAAGCTTTGACATACACTTGATTAAAGAATTAAAGTATGCAATTTGCTATTTTTAAAAGAATATAATTTGCATAAAATGTAGGATCAATATGATCAAAGTATTGACTCGCCTTGGTTATAGGCAAGAGGATCTTGATAATCTTGTGCTCGATCAACTTGGAGGTCGTCCGCGTCTTCAAATCCTAATCGGACGATTGTACTGAAAAAAGACACAGACAAGCAAACACAACAAATAAATAACAAAAACAATAAATGAACTCCAAATTGAACAAGACCTATGCCATTAGTAAGATCTTGAATTTACAAATTTTTAGAAATTTATTTTGTAATTTTTGGAGTTGAAATGGGGGAGATAAATATTTGAAGTCTCTCTTTTGAAATTAAAATAGAAAAGGGAAAAGAAAAATTAAACAAAAAAAAGGGCAGCGGCCCACAACCACAAAACGGCCCTACCACGGCCTCGAGCCAAGCGGTGTCTTGTGAGGCGGCGCGCCAGCGACGACCACAAAAAGGGGCTCGGGGAGAGGCGAGAAGAAGGGAGGGAAACGGGGCGGCGGCGGGAGGGAGGAAAGCGGCGCGCGACGCGAAAAGGGAGGCTCGGGAGCGGCGGCGACTGGATGCGAAGATGACGACGGCGACGGGGAGGAGTGGGAGGTAAGTCCTCTTCTTCCTTGCTCTTCTTCCTCCTTCCTTTTGCTTCTGGCTTGGGGAAGAAATGGGGGTGGGGGAGAGGAAAGGAGGGAATCGGGAGGGCTTTTATAGGGAGGAGGAGCGGGAGGCTCGGGAGAAGGGGTCGAGCGGCAGCGGCAGGGCGCAGGGGCGCGGGGTTCAGCGGAGGCGGCGGGCACGGAGTCGGCGAGGCGGCGTGCGTGGCGCAAGGCGTGCATGGGCGCGAGGCGAGGAACCGGGCGCGAGGGCAACAGCGCGCGGCGCGGCACGCGTGAGACAGCGAGCGGCGTCGGCGGAAGCGGAGCGGGGACGATGGGAACAGAGACACGACGCGGGGCAACAAGACGCGGGCACGACGGGCACAGCGGCGGGGCAGAGCACACGCGAGGGGGAGGGGTCCAGCAGGGGAGGAAGAAAAGGGAGGGGAAAAAGGGGTGTTACAAAGAACGATTAAGTGCCAAAAAAACGCATAGATTTCGAAGCGGGGAAAACAACAAACAAGAGGAAAATCGAATTATTGCGCAACATGACATCACCCTCAGGGTTTTTCGATTTTGGGATTTTAAGAATTAAATTAATTTCTAACGCGTGGGACCCATGTATCATCGACACGGTCCATATGGACAAGGTCCACGGTGGTTGGGGGATGGGATTGGACCTGAGTTGGCGGGCACGTGCGCACGTGGCGCCACGCAGGCAGAAAGGGGTGATGTGGCCGTGACGTGGTGGCGAGGTGGCGCCATGGTGGCAGCCACGTGGCTGGGCCACGTAAGAAATGACCGGTGGTGGCTCGGTCGTGACCTCGCCGGCGAACGGCGGCGATATAGGCTTCGGCGAGGGCGGCAAGAGAAAGAGGGAGATGCGGGGGTTTTGGGGTGCATGCTTTGGTCACCTCAAGACATAGCGGTGGCCGACGGCGAGGTATAAAACGGCGGCGCGTTCGAGGTCATGGTGGCGAGGACGCTCGGGTGGTCCTCCGGCCGGAATAGGGGGAGCACGGTGTAGGCGGTGGTGGCGCGACCCCGTTGGTGCGGTCAAAGTCGTCGAGCCGCTCTTGACCTTGTCGGAATTGACGAAGAACCTCGACGCGGTGGCCGACGCAAAAACTTGAAAATCGGCCGAATGAAAACGGGAATGGAGAAGTGGGTGGCGGAGCTGGAATGGGGGTGGATGGGGGCTCACCTCGCTCCCTTTTATAGGCCATGGGGTGGCCGGAGATGGTAGATCCAGCGTGGTGGGAGGTTGCGGCGGTGATTGCGGGATTACGGCGGTTTCGTGCGAGATGGAAGGGCAAACGGCCGGAAATGGGGCGGCGTGATGCGCGGGTTTAAACGCGCATGACCGTGTGAGGAGAAAGGGGCGGAAATGGCGGCGATGACGAGCTCTATGCAGCGCTAATGGCGGAAGAGCCGACGCGGCTGTGGGGAGAAGAAACGGGGAAGAAGAAGGGTTGCAGGCCGTCGGATTTTCATCCGATGGTGAAGAAGAGGCGGGGCGGCGTGGGGGCATGGTGGCTGTTGGATTTAGATCCAACGGTTGTCATCGGCTGAGACGTTCGGTCGCCCGAAAATCACACGGAGATCTGACCATGGATTCTTGATCCAACGGCCGAGATTGCGTACGGTGAAGAGAGAAGGAGAGAGGTGCGGGCGGCGGTTGGATTTTGACCCAACGGTGGAGGGGGTGGCGTGGAGGCGTGGATGCCGTCCGATGCAAATCGGACGGGGTGGAGCGAGAGGGGGGGTGTGGTGTGCGTGCGGAGGTGGGTCGTGTGGGCCGCATGCGCGGGAAGAGGGGTTGGGCTGAGCTAGGGTTTTGGTCCAAAAGAAATATAGGGATTTTAAATAGATTTTTCAATTTAGATAATCCTAGTAATTCATTTAGGCTTTATAAAATAGCAAATTAAATTCATAAATTATGAGAAAATTCACAGAAATTCCCTTATTTATTTTGGACTTAATAAAAATAGTTCCAATTCATAATTGGGTATTAATTTTGCACAATAAATTGTTTTGGTTTTAAGATACTTAGGAAAAAGCTTTTAAATTTGCAGAAACTTCTAGAATTAATTATTATTTTTATTTTTTTTAGATCCAACCAAATAAAACCTCAAGAACTTCAAATAACTTTTACTTTTGACTTTTAAAATTTCAAAAATTCAAATAAAGCAATGGAACTCTATCAAATTTTCAGAAAATCCAATAAAATAATTATTTTATTTTATTTTATTTTGGTAACAGCACTTTGGGATGTGAAGGATAGAAGCGCGTAATCGGACGGAATAGGAAAAACCGACGACGTGACCCTCTGCCCTCGCCCCAAAACCTCCCTCCTTTTACCATTTAGGATACAGCCCAACCGTTCTACACGATCAGGTATATATATAGTGTGGGAAAAAATCCTATAGGACCTGGTCGACAACTCCATCTCAGTAGACTAACTCCACCGCGTGATACGTGTATTTTCATGAATCTCCAAGCGCACAGCCCCATAAATTACTTATGTGAATTTTCACGAATTGAGTACTGAAGGCTAGCATATCACGCTTTGAGATTCGTGAAAATACACGTGTCACGCTGTGGAGTTGGTCTACTGAGATGGAGTTGTGGACCAAGTCCTATAGGATTTTTTTTCCTAGTGTGTGTAGAGTACACGGCAACACTGGGGTGAAGCCAACCTATTATATACTCATCTTAGACACTACATGTCTATACCTAAGAAACATTACTATTGGTAATACAATACCAATGGAAAAGCTGATACAACTGCTGACCTGTTTCGAAGTGGCTGATGGCTCGAAGAATCTTTTTCGAGTAGAACCAACTGCTACATGTTGTTCCTTCGCTCTGGTACCATAAATAAGAAGTGACAATATGTAAAACACGCTAATAGGACGGTGTAACAGTACAGCAACAAGAACGAAGCAAGCAATGCGGACTGGAAGAACGTGGGTGAAAGAATCTGGAACACGAAACAAACAAATCATCACCCAAGTAAGCGAAGAACATAAAAAGCTCAAAAGCATATGAGCGGACCGCAAAGAACAACAAAAGCAACAGAAAAGGAGAAGATGAAAACACAACCAAAGAACTGCAACTCTACTTGTGCAAGCAACAAAAGAAACAACACGCGGAACCACTAGAGATCAATGAAGACAACGACTCCTCAGACGGTAAAAAAAAAAAGAAACAAAAAAATGTTACGTGTGATGTTCCTTTTGTCCCCCGCAAGAAAGAAGGGAAGACAAGGAAAGCAAAGCAGCAAAAAAGAAATCAGCAAAAAGGGGAAAGCGCAATCCAGCCAAATCCAATAACAAGAACGCAAGAGGATAGGCAAAGAACACCAACATAACAAGGAACAAGAAAGAAGCAAAGACTAAAAGTGGGAAGGAGGAAAAATATGCATAGATCCACGAACAAGAAACCCTCGGCTATAGGGAAAAAACCACAACAAAAGGCATAGATCGATGGCAAACCATCTCGAAAGACACACAAAAACAGCAAGGGAAAAATAACATAGAGAGAGGAGGCAGCCGATGGAGTTGACAACCAGAGCGGAGCATGCTAACAAACAGCAGAAGCAAAGAGGAATAGGCGGCGGAGAACCAAAAGAAAGCAAGCGCAGAGCAACCAAACCATCAAGAGCACAAACAATAGGGACAGACGGACGAGAACCGACGGCAACCAAGGCAGGTCAGAAGAATGGGTGACGAAAACGAAGAAGAAGAGGCGCAGCGAAAACGAAGAGGAGCGATAGTGACACATGGGAGGAAGAAGAGGAAGAGGGGTACGATGGGGATTAAAGGCACAGTGGGCGCACAACAATCGAGGAACATGGAACACGTGGAGAGCGCGAGGCGTGGAGTTCAAGCGCACCGCCAGGAATCATCAAAAGGTGGAGAAGACAAGAGACGCATCGAACGGCTCACAACAGAAGGAGCATCGAGGAAGTGAAGACACATCACGCAAGCGGAATGCTAGACCAATCGGACGGACGGAAGAGCACCAGGCTCAGATCGGACAGCACACGATGACTCGTCTACGTGGCCACCTTGGAAAGCCTCCCTACCGGCCTCCTTTTAACCGTAAGGATAGGACAACTCTAATACCTTTGGTGTAGGTGTTTGTATTTTTCTCCTTCTTTGAATAAATGATGAAGTCTCTGCCCTTGGCTAAAAAAAGTGTACGAGTAGGTTCCAAAAGGCCCTCACAACGAATTGGTCCTAAAAATTCAAATTTCTTTTTCGGCACATACTTGTATTGTTGGAAGAGTAATTCATCCCTTTACCGGTGGGACTCGCCCTACTAAGTTAACACCTGCTTAACCGGTCCAGAAATGTAATTACCTTGCAAACACCAATTGTACCCCTCACTTGTACTCATAGAATAGTGGTCCCCTAAGGGGTATTTGGTCATTTGTACAGGCCGAGCCTATAAATACCCCCAGTATCTCTCATTTGAGAGGAGAGCTCTCTTGAGCAATGAAGAAGCATATTAAAACTGATGAGCCTTCGGGGGCTCCTCCCCGGAGGTAATCCCCCGTTGGCTCACCGACAGGAGTATAACGGCCCTCTCGGCAGTGGCGTAGCTAGCCTATTCCTGTGGGGTCAATTGACCCCACAGGTTTCTGTAAAAAAGCCTAGTTAGTACTAATATTTATATGAAAGTCTTTAAAAGTCTAGATGTTTTATAATAGTTGACCCCACAGGTTTCGAAATCTGGCTACGCCACTGCCTCTCGGATCCCGAACCTGTATAAACCCTCGTGTCATTTTTTACTCTCATGGATGATGGCCCGTCAGACGGCCGACGTCCACCCCTCAGTCGTGATCGGTTTTTACACATACAACATATATGATTACTGGTTGAATCAGTTTGAATTGTCGGCAAAAATAAACAAGCTCCAGCTCAAGAGCCACAACCCCGACCGACCAAACACTTTGATATTCCTTCATCCTAACAATGCCTTCTGACTTGCCTCGCTAAACAATACTATCGGCCTATAGGGCTACCTGACTTTTTTTTTCTTAGTGAAGCTGTGTGACGGTGATGGCATTTTTCAAGTATTTGACTTTACAATAGCATGAACAGTCACATACACTGAGAACTTCTCACTGCATATGCTGTGAGCTGTGGTCAAACATTTTGATATTCTGAATTGTGAACAATGCAGAGCAATGTTTAATCTTCTACAGCATCAAATCCTCTCCATATCTTGCAAAGAAGTGATTCACCCTGATCCTGCAGCATTTTTGCAAATCTTTCAGTGGTCGTTATAGCTAACCAACCATGTTTATCTTATGCTATTTGTTATGGTCTGGAGACCAGAAGACTAGTAACAGCTTTACATAATACAGCGACCGATCAAAGGAGATACTTGATTGCATATTTGCATTTGGCTTCTTGAAGGCAATGCTGGCTCTAGATGTCAACCAATAGCTTATCTATTTTCTGAGTCTTTACGATAGCAACTGAAAAGGCAACGCATGATGCCGCTGCGGGAGCTGTGAAGTTAGAGGTTCAGATCTTTGGTTTGCAGCAATTACCCGAACTTCAGAGCTACTGGTCGAAGTACAGCAACTAGTACAAAGATTAGCACTTTACAGTGGCTCCCGCTCCACTAGAGTGTAAGTAAGCCTTTCCAAGCTTTAATTTACAGCAATGGCCTGAACTTGGACATGGTTCCTGAAGGAAGTACAGCAAGTGGCTGTAGGATAAGCATTTCTGTTGTGGCCTCCAATGGCGGGTAAAACGCTGGTTTTGCCGACCTTAGGGACTAAAAAAGAACAGCTTGTTTGGAACCGAGCCAATTTGTACTAAAGTACGTGTATCTCTGAAATAAAGAAAGCACCCTACAAGCTTGTTTCAGGTTGTGGCATTCGGAATCCAACCAAGCCAGATAACTTATGGCCGATAGGCGTAAGCCTCGTTCAGTGCAAGGAGTCACTACTCACTAGTTAGGGAGCATTCTCCAAACTGTAGTTGCAAATGTCAGAACTAACTGTAACTTCTTCTTTTTTCTTCGCGAGAAAATCCACCAAAGATAATTGTTCCGAAGATATTTGGTTATGTTTTTTTTTCTTCGTAAGAAAATCCACCAAAGATAATTGTTGCGTACATATTTGGTTATGACATCTTGTAGTGACCATGTGGTATAGTCCTAATCTAGTTGATGAGCAATTATCATCGTGGTTGAGAAGTTTAGGGAGTAAACTCTCAGGTTTGCGAATTGTCGGCCTGCTGTCAGGTGACAGGCAGTTTGACCGACCATGGCCGAGCGGTCAGACCGATCGGGTGGCAGAGGTGCAGCTTTTGGGAATTGGACACCAAACACTTGTGTGAGAGTGTTTATAGATGTCTTTGCACAAGATTTCATTGATGGAGACTGGACACGAAACTAGATAGAAATTAACAAAAAAGTCCAAAAATAGGTGTTTTCCACAAATAGGAAGTGGCCTGACTGGTTGTTGATTGACGGTCAAACGAGAGGCGGTTTGACCTATCCCCTATTACTGGAGAGTGCGGTTAGACCGACCATGGGTTGGCGTTCTAACCGGCCAAGGGTCGACGGTCTGACTGGCCATGGTGAGTTCAGGCACAGTGAGTTGTGCTGATTATGGGGATTGGCCAAAGTTACGGAATTAGTGCATGTGTGTTGCATGATTCATATTTTGACTAATATGGGTTAAGTTGTGAAGAACTTGTACTCGAAAATGGTTGCCTGGTTTATTGTTGTGCAGATGGCTTGGAGTTAACTATGGTCAACAATGAGGAGGACTAAGACTTGGTTAGGAGAACCAAGATCTAGAACGGTCATAGATGCCGGGTGAGATGGTTGAACTCAAACAAGGTGCAAAATAGACAAGAACCATGGAAGATAAAGTTTGAGCAAAGACCTTTTGAGGTAAAGTGATACTTCCGTGGGCAAAGCTTTGAAGGTATGCGTTCGTGATGATTTTGTGTGTTGCATGGTGCTACGTGACGGTTTGGTTGTCGATGATGGTTGGTGCTGTCGGAAAATGACCGAGGCTACCAGAGTGGTTACAAGCTGAGAAGACGAGGAACCAGAGCGAGAGCTATCGGTGATGGACATGACAGGCAACGACAAGGTGGACTGATACTAAGCTCTAGGAGGAGCTAAAGTCCAAATTGAATGGTCGGTAGCGGAAGCAAAGGGTAAGCAGGTGCGGTCATGGTGCATGGTAATGCATGTAGTGCACCAAGTGACTTGGACCCATTTGCAGGATGGCTCGTTCTTTTAGGGTACAAATTCCTAGGCTCGGTGAGATCTGCAGAGATTGTACACTTTACCCACAAGAGACAATTAACTCGTTGCCCTACACGATTCCGTAGTCGTAGTCGAGAGGTTGTCACAATAACTTTCTAAATATCTCGTCCCTTCCTCGCCTCACCCATATGGGGTTTTGCCCATAAGTTGCGCGGATGTCCACCTCGGCGATCGGCGTGGCGTGGCTACGGATATGTGAGATGCTAAGCCAAGTCGCAGCTTGTTGCAGACTTGTGGTTGTACTTGTTATACAGGAGGTCGGACAAGATTAAGTCCTTGGCGCTCAACCACATTCCCACCATTCGTGCTACATCCGAAAGTCATTGGGATCATATGGATGATGGCGAAGCATGCAAATGGCGATGCGAGGAGGGTCCGGTAGCGGCGGCAGGCGGCATCATTGCGGCGGCGTGCGGGAGGGCGCAGAGAGGTGGCGTGCTGGCGGTTGCAGCGCGCGCGGCGGGAAGGAAGGGAGGAGGGGGTCGGCGGGCGTGCTTGACCCGGAAGGGGAAAAAAGGGGCTTCACAATAATGGTGTGAAGGAATCAGGAAAGGTCGGTAGAGGGGCATTTTGGTAAATTATCTAATACCGGAAAAGTGGAGGTATGCGAAACCATAGCGGTGTCCTAAGTGGATTAGGTCAAGGATACTCTATGGAGGACAAGACATGATGGATTTAGCCTAATAGAGCTAAAGATGAAGACGATAAAAGCGTGCGTGAGTGAGAGACTCGTTTGTGTGTGGGCTTAATGGGTACCCGTTAGGGTTTCTCTATTAGTCCTAGCCTCCACTATATAAGTATTAGTGTAAGATTTGCACAACCTATCCCAAGGAACCCTAATATGAAAATTTGGGGTAAGTTGAGAAAGGAGGCAAGGGTTTGAGAAATGTATTGAGAGAGATGGGAGCACTTGTGTGTGTGCTGCCCTAGTGGCTTTGTACTCCCTAGGGAGTGACTTTAAACATTCATCTCCAACTAGAAATCAAATCTTCAATGTCGTCCATGTCTTCCTCTCATATACTCAAGTGTTGATTTCATGATTTGGCTTGATTTTTGGTGTTTCTTCCTCCCCCTCTTGATCTTGCTTTGTGTCTAAGACGTGTAAGTGATGGAGTTATCTCTTGGAGACTAGATCTCATCCATCTAGGTACTTTCTATTACAAGTTTTTGAGTTTGCTCGTTTTGATGGAAGATGGGTGATCTTGGGAGTTTTACTCTTGAGGGCTTTTAGATTTATTCTTGTTGTGATTGGCGATACTAGGACATGTGGAAAACAATCATTAGCCATCTTTGATTAATTCCTCCACGAGTTCCTATCTAGCATTATTTTCGTATTTGGCCTGGTTTCCGTGCAACTTGCCTTCAGATAAAAAAAGGTCAAAGCTTTAGAGAGATTTGCTTCGATATAATCCTGGATTAGGTTCACAATATTATAGGCAAGGTGCATGCAAAGTTTCAAGTAATTTGGAGCTGTGGATTTAAAGTTCGAAAGATTTGCTTCGATATTGTCCCGGATTAAGTTCACAATATCATAGGCAAGGTGCATGCAAAGTTTCAAGTAATTTTAAGCTGTGGATTTAAAGTTGGATCAATTTGTGAAGTCGTGCTGAAATTCAGTTTTGTGATGATTGTATTGTTCATCCGATCAGACTGCTACTGTTCATCCGGTCTGACCGGTCCAGTGGGGATTTCTTAGTATGACCGCAAATTGGACAAAGGGTAATATGAAACTTAATTGCCATTTCCAAGTTCCAACCCATCAGTCAATCTGCTGTGCAATACTGAAATAATGAACTAAAAAATACAAGAAAAAATTTGCCCCAAAAAACATATGGAAGAAACTGCAATGCTACCAATTTTCAGAGGATAGCACTCGGCAATCGGCATCATGAAAATGTTACTGCTATCTTCAGAAATCAGAGTCAGCATATATTGCATTTTTATTTGGTTCTGTGTTCGAACAAACATATATACTACTCTTGTATGTCATCTTGATATTAGCGCAAACTCCACATTTTTTTTAGCAAAATCGTTCAAACGACTGTACCCAATTGAATGAAGAAATAACATACTTATCATAGGTTCCATAATTGTATTAACAAGTAGGTTGTTAGTCAGATATTCCCAATCATACATCATCGTATATATTTTTTGAGGCGAGTATCATCAGTTTCACAAAAGGAAATACCATGAGACAACTTTTTTGATCTTGCATTTCTGAATTTTGGTAGAGCAAACACACAAGAAAGATGCCAACACCTAACAGATACATGTACATCCTTGCCATTGTAGGACTTAGGAGTACCACAACACACAAAAGTTAAGATATCAAAACCGTCAGTGGATATCTGAACTATCCTATGTACATCAAAGAATTGTCACTCAAGCCTACAACCTAGAAACGAAAAATCAAAGGAAACCTAATAGTCAATGACCAGAAAAGACAGCGAAGACCGCAGATCAATCATGGTAGCAAAGGAGCATGACGACGCATCGCCGGATGATGTAGAATCTGGCCTTCTGCTCCCTCAGCATCCTGCTAAGGCCTCCTCCCTTGTGCTTCCCATGGCTCCTCATCTTATTCATCCTGAGTGAATAGAGGAGAGGAGGGTGGGAGCTGAGCAGGAAGGCTCTATTCCTCACTACTACTGCATCTGCTTCTGCTGTGGTATGGTCAAGTGTGCAGCATTTTGTATGCTTATATAGGGGGGGAAGACACACACATCTTTGCCTACCAAAAACATTGCCTACTTGTGCATATCATAAGCACCATTTGGAAGAGGCACACACCCCTTCTTGGAAGTGGGAAGCTGCCACTCCACAGGCACATGCGGCATCCTGTCAAGTTGCACGAATTTTGATGACGCTCTAGGGTACAATGCCTCTGAAGCTTGTAGACCAACGGTCCCTCTTGACATCGAATTTATTCCATGATTAGGATGCCTAATACTAGCTTAGCTTCCTCTAGGATTTATGTTCTGCTAAATATTCCTACCTGATGCTAGTAGCTATTTCGAGATGAATAAATGATTCCATGAAGATGCTAGTAGCTAGCTAGGCACCTCTGTTTGCAGTACTGTCTTGGTCGGGTGCACACAATCCTGGTTCAGTTCTCAACTTGGAACATAATAATGATTAATGGTATTATGTATATCAGTATATGTGAGGTCCTAATATTCCATCAGAAATTCAAGAGAGTACTTCCCTATTCATGAATGGATGATTTCGTTGAGCTATTAATAGTATGAAGTTGTACAAATATGCATCTGACAGGAAAGATTAGATGATGTGAACCACAATGCGATAATCATTTCTGTACTGCAGTACTAAGATGCATATATCTTTGCGAATGAAATGTAAATTGCACCGAAAAATATCAAATAAGAACAACTCGTTTAACTTACAGAATTGTTGCAGTCTTGTATGCAGACGAATGCTTCTAAACTGCATCGAATGAAAAAAATTCAGAATTTTAAAATGCAGACAACCATCTTGAAACTGCTGTTGCAAAACAACCATTCTGGAAAACTGATGCGCAACTCATGAGTAGTTGGAATGGAGTAGGAACTGCGCTGCTGATGCAGTCCAGTCGTGCTCCGTCTGCTCGGGTCATGTGACAATCACATGCGCAGATTCTATGCTTAAGCTGCGTTTTCGTACGACGGAAAGGCCACTAAAAACGTATTATTGCGCTTCTTTTATGGGTGATTGTACGACAATCTTCGAAAATCACAAATGTCACATGGGAGCCGCGTCTGAAAACAGCTAGCCTCCTTGCTAACTCATGGTTCCTGCTGCTTGGTGCTATCTAATGCTAGTATTATGTGTGCAGGGACAGCTCCATTTTATTTCAGAGTTCTGATAAGAGACAAGAGATTCTTGTGTGGATTATTGTTGTTGCCATGTTTGTTTCGTAGAAGGATTAGTCATGCATTGTCAGGACAAGAAATTGAGTCCATGGTTTCTTGTGATGCTAGCTATAGGTGGATCGATAATATAATTGAGAAATATATGGGTATATATACTGTATTTTCAGGACAAAACTTTGATTGTTTTTGCTTAATGGAAACTGAAGCGTATTTCTGTCATGGCCCACCACAAAGGAACCTGCAGGCTTCAAGTTTAGAGCCAAAACTCAGAAGATATTTTTGTCTAGTATCCTAACAAACTATGAGATATCTTTAAATAATTCTAGGATATACATTATTATAGATTCTCTCTACAAGCTAGCTTCGTTAGAAGGATCCTAGTCATCCCAAGGGCAAGAAATCATATCCAGGATACCTGAACAATATTCTACTATGCTATAGCCTACAGTTTTTTTTTCGAGCAATCAAACTATAGGCATTAATGTAATGACTGCGAAATTGTGTGCGTAGTGTATGTTTCATGATGTAATTTCCATTTATACTCAAAAGAAATAACATCGTAATTCAGTTTTGAGAAAGTATTCAGGTGACCTGGAGCCAAAACGCTAAGCAACAAAACTAGAAGGAATGTATTATTCTATTTTGCAGTGCGGACTTCGTGGCCTTGTGATCTGGCTGATGCACTATACAATGCCGAAATATCTAAACAAGAACACTATCAAGATTTCATTTCACGTATTGCAATTTTTACTTAAACTACTCTCCATTGACTGCAAAAAAAAAAACATTTTGTATTCGGAGTACAGCAAGCATGCACCACAATAACCAGTTAGTGATAAGCTCAAGGACAGAATGCATGTATGCCAGTTAATGTACAGGCAATTTTGTTTTAGCTCTGCTCGATTGCACGAACAGCGTAGTTACATTTGACCACGATAAACAAGTACTTGCGTCTATGTTCTGGAATGCGAGCATTCCATGATCTGATGATCAACGAGCTTTTATTCCACCGACCTGCACGCAGGTACGCAAAAACTAGTCTATCACAAGGTAACGCTAGGGGTAGCATTTGCCATTTGATTAAATTGAACATTCCAGTCACATGCACATTACAGCGGTTAGAGCACGTATCCACACAAGAGCATCATGAGTTTAACACGTTTGATGTAGGGTCCCAGATAACAGGGAACAGGATTGGTGCAGGCTGCTGTATGTGAAATATATGAAAAGGGGGGATTTTTCAGTTCAAATTACCAAGGAAGTTCTCAGTTTTGGAAATGGCACCAAAAAGTCAAAGATTATTTCGACTAGTCGAGTGAGTGCCTGTGTGTTGCAACGGATTTCAAATAAAATATAATATAAGTTATAAGCTTAGAAACCAATATGTATAGGGTAATTATCCCTACAAATGAAAGTTTTATACATAATTTGCATCCAATCAACAAACCACATATAATCTTATTACAAACCACAAATACAGATAATATAATTATCTACAAAAAAAATCCTTCAAGTATCTTATATATGTGTGCACATATTTATCCACAAAAGATCTCACTAACTCAAGGGAGTAGATAACAGCCTCACCACCACCAAGTCCTTCTTTTATCTTTATTGCTTTAAAAGACTCTAGTTGTGGTGAGTGATGCGTTCTCCCTCTATCTGTGTCCGTTGGATCGGCGAGCCAGATGATCGAGAGCCCAGATCGCTCGCGCATCAGCAACCCTAGCACTAGCAGGCTCCCCACCCATGCCGCCCTCCCTCCATCTCCTCTCTCTCACGCTCCCCATCCGTGTTGCCCTCCCCTCTCTCTCTCTCTCTCTCTCTCTCTCTCTCTCTCTCTCTCAGACTCCCCGCCCGCACCGCCCACCTCCCACGCTCTCCACCCATACACCCGAGCGGCGGGCGACGCCTCTCCTCTCTCTCACGCTCCCCACCCACGCCTCCCACCTTCTGCTCTTGTGTTGCCCACCGCCTATCGGACCTTGGGTGTTGAATACCCGAAATCCTCATGTGTGTATACCATACTAGTCCCATGATCAGTGGCTAGTACATATCCACAACATTGGCATACACATCCATACACAATTACATACAATATGAAACAAATATGGTACATAAACTTAAGTGATTGCATAGTTTATAATACAAGAGTCGACTGGCCAAATAAAAGTTTAAGTAGCAGAAGTAGCAGAGAAAATTTAATAGATTAAATGCAAAAGTATAGCGGCATTGCCCATCCAAACCCTTAGGCAACGACAAGGAGTAAACCCTAGAAAGACCCATCCCCGTATCCCCAGTACCGGAACCGAAGAAGGCGTCGTCTGGCATTTGATCATTCTCATCATCTGAACAATAATTTAAGCAAGATTGAGTACATTGCGTACTCAACAAGACTTGTAGTGTATCGTAAAATGTATATACATACTTACTGAGTACGCAATGTACTCAATATTACTTAAATTATTGTTCAGAGGGTGAGAATGACCACATGCCGGACGACGCCTTCTTCCGTCCTGGTACCGCCGTACCGGGGGGTACAGGGACGGGTCTTTCTAGGATTTACTCCTTGTCGGTTGCCAGAGAGTTTGGATGGGCATACCGTTGCACTTTTGGATCTTACTTATTATGCTTCCGCTGTTTAACTTGCTACTTCTGATACTTGTTATTTTATTTGGCTGGTCAGTCGTGTATTATACTCTTGTGATGATTTAAGTTAAGTACCATATTTGTTTCATGTTGTATGTATATTGTGTATGGATGTGTATGCTAATGTTGTGGATGTTTGTACTAGCCGCTGATTATGGGACTAGTACGGTACACACACGAGGGCTTCGGGTATTCCAAGCCCAGGGTCCGACAAAAAACCCAATTCGACATCATTTATTGCCTAAACCATACCCTAATGGCTACAACAGTAAGGATATCAATATTTCAAGGAGGATCATGCATTGAATAGGAATATAACTATCGTTATCCCCAAATATAGTAATTTTAAGCAAACAACACGCATGCATAATAGATTTTGCAAAAACAAGTACACTAATTGAAATAATAGGATCAACATGGTCAAAAGGCTGCTTGCCTTGCTCTGGTATCTCAGAGTATGAGGACGGAAGATCGTCAAAAATTTCATTCGAAGTATCGACATCTATTCGGAAAGAGCTGATAGCAAATTAATTATAGAAAAATAATTTCAACAGCAACAAAAGCCAAATATTTTTGCATGTTCAGACATTGCAAGATTTTAGAAAAAGGATTCATTCAATTTGGAGTCCATATGCAAAAGTTATTAAGGTTTGAATTTTCTTCGGTTTTGAAAATCCAAAAATTAATATAAAAAAAAGGTGACATCGAAAGCGTATTTTCTGAGGTTTACACTTTCAAACAGAGAAAACATATTTAGCTTTGAGTTCTTTTTAGGTTTACACTTTCCAACAGAGAAAGCGTATTTCCCCCCTGAACTAAAAGCGATTTTTCTCATTTTTTTACAATTTTATTAACTTACATGTGGGGCCTACTTATCAGTGACTCATATTTCTATTTTCTTGATTTTATTTATAAAACAGAGGCGATCCCACATATCATAGATTCATTATTTATTAACTAATGATTAAACCAAATTTTTATAATTAACTGACGGTTGGGGTCCACATGTCAGTCTCTCAGTTTTAAAACATGTTTTAAAACCAAAAATTGTGTGTGGTCCCACATGTTAGTAACTCATATTCTAAATATATTTAAAATTAGATTTATGTTAACCTTTTCAACCGGTCCCAATAGTCATACACTTACTAACCTTAAGCATTATCATTAGCTCTAACTAGAACTGTTCAAACGCCAGGCCGGGCCTAAAAAGCCCGATCTCAAACGGGCAAACCCAAGCTTGGTGAAGGATCTAGACCCACCATTATGTGTTAATGGAGTATTTTGATGATTAATGACAAATGCACCTGTGATACTAACACTTTTATTGCTATATCATGTTTAGTCTCAGCTTGGATATAAAAGCAAAAATCCAAACAGGTATGTATTCATTAATGATAAATCTATTTGTGAGACTAACAATTCTATTGATTATCTATTGCTTAGTCTCGTTTGGATATAAAGATGAAAATATAAGAGGTATGCATTCTACTCCTTATTATATCTTGTTGCATTTCTCTGATCCAAAATATAGGTTAAACTCCACCAAAAAGGTTAACTTGGATATGTGCATATGTTTCCATTACACATTTGTGTATGCACACATTTAGAGGGAGTTCATTCTATATTTTATGATTTCATTAGTATTGTTCCATATTCTCTTTCCACATATATTAAGTATCTTTACTTTGAAACATATCCTTGGATATATTTAACTTGTTTAGTTAATATATTCATATGAGTATATGAGAGCATATAAGACTTGTGTAGTTCATAGATGTGCATATATCCTTGAATATATTTAACTTGTATAGTTAATATATTCATATGAGTATATACAACTTGTGTAGTTCGTATACACTCATATTTAATATATACAACTTGTAGTTCGTATATACGCATGGTATATATAACTTGAGTAGTTCATATATACTTATATGTGAGTATATATATAACTTGTGTAGTTTATACATACTCATGTTTATCTATATTCAATTATTTGAGATTGTGTCGTGGGACTAACATGTGTGCTAAGATGTTCAAAGGCTTAGTCCCAGTTTATGGATGGCGACATGGTAATGAAAATGCATGACAATAGAGGGATCATGACTAATAGCTTGATAGCATGTTCTTGTGCCATATGAATTAATTTAGGATCATGCATGCATTTGAATTTAAATTTGAAAGCCTTAAGTGCATTGGTCAGAAATCGGTCGTACCGGAGTTAAACTGCGGAACTACCGCTTTGCGGTCATTCCGATTTCTAGTTGGCGGTTGAATAAAACCAGAACCGATGCATTTTGGCTCAGAGCTCTCCTTGTTAAACAGCCGTACCGCCTCTGAGAATCGGTCGTACCGATATTCGGTTGTACTGATGTTTGTATGGCGGTATGAATTTTCCAGAGAGCATGTCTTTTCGGCAAAATTGGAAACCCTGCAATCGGTAGTACCGCTCCTTCATGCGGTACGACCGGACCAAGCGGTAGTACCGCAACTTGGTTGGCGGTAGTACCGGTCCAGGATTTTCAACTGCTTGTTTAGAAGCATTTATTGCAGGTATATCTTGGTAATTAATGTTAATGACATTGTGGGACTAACATTTTTCATGAGTTGGATGAAAATGTTATGTTCCACGATAATGGAGACTTCGGATGACATCATGAGTTGATCGTCATCAAGTAAAGGTTCAAGAAGATGATGCATTATGTGTTGATGCATATCAAGATCTCGAAGAAGAGATGATCATGAGTTGATCACCAAGTCAAGAGAAGACTCATCATGTGTTGATTGAGGTCAAGTAAAGGATGCATCATGGGTTGCATGCATGTCAAGACGATATCCCGGACTTAAAGTGAAGATGTGCGTCATCAAACTTCAAAAAGATGCTCAAGGCAAAGGTATGACTAGCTAGGGCTAAGGATGTGTTCCTAGTCTTTTACCGGTCTTGGTGTTTGGTTCGAAGACCGGATTGCTAGTATAGGTCGCCGTACTATTAAGAGTGGTCTTGCCTAGTAGCTTGAGTCTCATCATGTGTTAATAACTCAATCTCACTTGCTCTAGCTCTCCGTGGTATGATGTATTATTTGTAAATGTGTTTTGCAAATAGTTGAGGCTCATGCATTTAATCCTTGTAGCATGTGACTATACTTTGCAAATGTGTTTTACAAACGGTTGAAGTCCATGTACCTACTCCTTGTGGCATGATCTAAGTTTGCAAATGTGTTTTTGCAAATTGTTGAGATTCATGTGTATTCCCTTGACATGGTCTAAGATTGCTTGATGCTATTTCTTTGGACTTAGACCATGGTAGTGGATCTTTTGAGTTGTGTTTTTATTTGATAAAATATGTTTGAGATCAAATTAAATAGGTGGGTTGTGTAGCCCCCTGAATAAGCTTTCAATAGAGTCTAAGATCACTCAATTCCGACATCGGAGTCAAAAGTTATGACCTTTTTTACCGAGTGTCGTCTGTGCTGATTTTGAGCTGCGGGATGACCACCATGAAAAGAGCAGTACGACCGCCCAGAGCGGTTGTACCGGCCCTTGTGAGTGCGGTACGACCGCACCAAGTCTGTAACAACTAGTTTTTGACTGTTTCTTCTCCCAACGGCTAGTTTTTGGTGTAGGGGTTATAAATACCCCCTTAGCTGGTTGAGAGGCAACCTTTAGCATCCCATTTCACTCTCTTGAGGTAGTGTGAGTTTCTCCTCTCAATTGTGCATGTGTTGCACCTTGTGAGCAAGGATAGAGGTCTCTAGTTGCATGTGTTGCATCTAGAGGTGGATTTCGTATCCACTCGAGCCTGTGCATTCATTGCACGTGGTGAGAGTCAAGCAAGGGGTTTGGCTTATTACTCTTGGTGTTTGCCGACACCTAGACGGTGTGGAGGCATCGTGGTCCGGTGATTTTCTCAAGTGAAGCTTGTGAGAAGACCCGGTGTTTGTGAGTGGCTTGGTGCTCGCCATCTCCGAAGTAGAGTAAGAGCAACCCTAGTGGAGCGAGGTGTTGATACCTCGGAGGAAGGCTTAATTCGTGGAGCCGGCCCAATTGGTTTGGGTTTCCCTCAACGTGGATTAGGGGAGACCAGCAAGTCTCCGATCACCACGGTAAAACATCGCCGTGTCTTTTGTGGTTTGCATTATATTATTTTACATTGTGCAATTTATATTTCTTGTATTAAATTGCTTATTCTTTGTGTATGAATGCTTGCCATGCTTTGTGCTATTTACATTGCTAGAATTGAGTAGCTTACAAGTCTTTGCTTAATTGCAATATTCATCAATTGACTTGTATTGTTGGTGCACTTAGTTGAACCTAGTTGATTTAAGCTTTAATTGCGCAAAACTGTATTGTTGTTAGCTTCCGTATTAAAAATCGGTTTTAGCGTATAGAAGTTTTAACACGCCTATTCACCCCCCTCTAGTCGGCCTCCTCGATCTTACACCTCGCCGGCCCAAAAATTGATTTTTTTGATTTAAATATATTATTTTAGTCCTTTTTGGAATAAAAAATGATATTTAAATTATTTCCAGAATTAAAAAAAATTGATTTTCATTTTTTAATTACATTTACCGGGATTTCAGGCTTTCAGGTTGGGAATCAAGTCCCAAGCCCGGCCCAAAATAGGTTGGGCTCGGGCCGAGCCGCGGGGTGGGGTTGCCCGTGAACAGGTCTAGCTCTAACCAACACTTAATCTTGCGGGTCCCACCAGTCAGAGAGAGAGAGAGGGAAACGGGGCAGAGGTGCGCGCGACCGAGAGGAAGAGGAGCTCATCAACGGCGAGGCGAGTCTCGGGGGAGCCTGAAAATGGGGAGAGGGTGTCACAACGATGCTAGAGGAGGTGAAGATGGCCGGAGAGGTGGACGGAGTCAACAGCGCGATGGCGAGAGGCGGCGAGAAGCTTCAGGTCCGTGACAACTTTAGCAAAGGAGGTGTTCTCAGTGCTAAAGGAGAGGCGCACTAGACTCAATGAGTCCAGATGATGCTAATAGAGTAGGCGCGGGGGCCAGGGTCCCCGGAAGCGAGCCGACAGCATGCAACCACGGCGACGCCATGGGTGGCTAAGAGGAAAGGGGTACTAGGGACTCGCCATTGACAAAATGATGCACGCATCAAGACCAGGGGCTCACCACGATCATGAGGGTGAAGATGATGAGATCGGAGAAGGTCTAAAGTGGCTTGTCTACGACAAGCAGCGGTGGCACAGAGGATGTTCACAGTGACAAATCTTCACAACTATGGAGAGGCTACGAGGAGTGTCGCATTAGTTTGTTGATGTCCTAGAGATGGTGTATACGCAAGAAATTGGACCGAGGATCACCGGGCTTTGAAAAAGAACGAAAATGGCAATGGTGGCCGTGAGTGGAAAAGATGATGGTGCAGCTCAGATTCTGTAACATCCTAAAGTGTTGTTACCAAAATAAAATAAATAAAAGTTATTGTTTTATTGGATTTTCTGAAATTTGATAGAGTTTTATTTGAATTTCTAAAGTTTTAAAAGTCAGAAGTAAAATTTATTTGATGTTCTTGAAGTTTACTTGTCTTGACTTGAAAAATAAAGATTTATTTAATTTCTGGAATTTTCTGGTATTTTAAAAGCTTTTTCCTAATTATTTTCAAGCCAAAATAATTTATTTGCAAAAACTATAGACAATTATAAGTTGGAACTATTTTTATTAAGTCCAAAATAAATAAGGGAATTTCTGTGAATTTTCTCATAATTTTTTGATTTATTTTGCTATTTTCTAAAGCCTAAATGAATTTCTGGAATTAAATCAATTAATAAAGCAATTTGAAAACCCTAATTCGCTTTGGGCCGAAACCCAAAAGCCTCGGCCCAAGACCGCCCACGTACGCGGCCCAACAAGCCGGAGCCACACGCGCCCTCTCCCCCCTCCACCGTTGGATCAAAATCCAACCGCCGCCCGCACCCTCTCCTTCTCTCTTCACCGTACGCAATCTCGGACATTGGATCAAGAATCCATGGTCAGATCTCCGTGTGACGTTCGGGCGACCGAGATGACAACCGTTGGATCTAAATCCAACAGCCACCATGCCCCCACGCCACCCCGCCCTTCCGCACCATCGGATGAAAATCCAACGGCTGTCGCGCCTTCTTCCCCCTTCCCCTTTCTTCCTCGCACAGAGCCACTCCCAAGCCGCCATTAGCGCCCACCCGAGCTTCATCTCCGCCATGATTTGCGCCTCCCTTCCACGAATGGATGCGCGCATTAACTCCCCCGTATCACGCCGCCCCATCTCCGGTCATTTGCCCCCTCCATCGCGCGCGTTTTCGCCGGATCACACCGCAACCGCCGTCGAGATCCCCGCCGCCGATCTCCTCATCCCGTGCCCCTCCGGCCCTATTTAAGAGAGCCCCGAACGTGCCCTTCTCCACTCATCCCACCGCCACCACTCACACCGCCCCCACCCCCTCCGGCTCGTCGGAATTTGAATTCTTTCGCCGCCGACCATCATTCCTTTCGCCGCCCCTAGCGCCGCCGTGGTACCTCTCCGGCCACCCTCACCTCCACCGCCGGCATCGCCTCGTCGCGGCGCACCCCGTGCGCGCGCCCGTTTCGCCAGAGCTCCACCAAAACGCCGCGCCGCCACTCCACCGAACCTCACCGCCGCTTAACCTCGTCGTCGGTGATCTTTCCGCCGCGCATTCGTGCAACCCCGGTGAGCATCAACATCCCCATCGCCTCCTTTCTCATTTGGCACCACCCGCACCCCTCGCCGGAGCTCCTATCGTCGACGAGCTCGCAGCCGAGCCACTGCCGGTTTTGTGTGACGTGGCACCGCCACGTGGGTGCCACCTCATGGCCACGCGTGCGCTACGTCACCCATTTTGCTGATGTGGCCGCCATGTCACAGCCTATGTGTCGCCGACGTGGCAAAGCCACGCCATCACATGCCCCTGGTCCACCATGGACCAAAGCGCATTTCCATGGACCCAGTCCACCAAAAGCCGAGACACTGACATGTGGGTCCCACATGTCAAGGTTTTCTTTTATTTTCTTTAATTCCGAAAATCCAAGGGCTGGCGTTATCATTGCGCAATAAAGCCATTTTCCTATAGAAAAATAATGCTCGAAATTCAGAAAAACCCTAATTCTATCATTTTATGTATTTTCAAACTTCGAGAGCTCATATCTTTTGCATCCGAACTCCGATTGAGTCCATTCAAATTTCTAAATTTATATAAATTCAAGATCTAGATAACTAAACCAAAATATTTCAATTTGGAGTTCATTTGAATTGTTATTTGAAGTTTATTTGAATTTAGCTTATTTCGCGATTAGATTTCGACGACTTCGGAGAGTCAGATTTCGACGTCGTTTGAAGAGCTTATAAGAGGATTGATTTTGACTGTATGATCATCGTGATCGTACACTTGGACTTCCTGAAAAAGTACTTGTGAGTACTAGGTGACATGTTAAGGAAAATAACATCACCTTAGTACTAGGTGATCTGTTAAGGAAAACAACATCACCTCAAGCAAGGCAAGTTATACCCTTGATCTTATTGATCCCATTATTTTAAAGTATTTATATTCTGTTTTAAATTATTACTGCATGCTCATTTATATTCATTAATTTAAATACCTGTTTTAAATTTATAGTTATGCCTAAAATCCTTTGTATGGCCAATTTTGATAATTGAAGCAAACATATTGTCACCATAGATAAAACATAGTTGATACTATAGTATGAACTAGAGTATTTTGAGAAAAATTATGCTTAGCCATGCTTATAGACCAAACATGTTTAATCTGGGGAATTTCAGTCAAAAATCAATTGTTGTTTAAATCGAATCCATGGCATTGGTATGTTATGGAGGTTTATAAATGACTTTGAAAAATGAAATAAATGAAAATGGTTTGGACTTGGGCATAATGGACGTTTGATTGGTGCATGTTAATGCACGGGTTCAACCTGGTCAAGGCTGAGGCCCATGGGTTTCGTTGGAAAGTTTCCCAAGTCAGTTAAGGACCGGTCTTCGAGTGTATGATGCTAAGCCATACTGTACCACCACATGTCCTCAGTGTGGGGAGTAGGACCTGGCTAATTAATCTGCAATGTTCCACCGTGGTTGTTCCCTACAGATGCAATGGGTAGTCATGTTACAACTTATGTTAGTCTCACCTAGCGCAAGAGGGGGGCCCGAACCCGGAGGTCTTTATTCCAAAGGGGGTGGCGAAACCTTAGCGAGGGGTAACTGCGGTGGAATAGCGCTTTGTAAAAGCCTTGTCACGTGCTCTAGACTGCTTACCTAAGGTAGTGAGCGGTGGTATCGACGGATACCGAATAAACTAGAGAAGTCGTGTCTTGTGGGTAAAGCTGTACAACCTCTGCAGAGTGTAAAACTATTCGAATAGCCATGTCCACGGTCATGGACATGCTAGCAGAACTGCTCAAAGTTAGACTTTGGTTTTTGTTTGAAAAAGACTTCTTCAAAACTGGTTTATCTAAATGGGAATTGGGCAGGAAGCCATGTGATAGGAGGGTCTCCTTCACCATTCATGTGTGAATGTTATCTGACTATAAAACTGAGAATTTATAAAATAATTTGTAATCATAAAACCTCTGCTTTGGAACTTAGTATAAATATTTAAAGGAAATGCTGCTTTATGCAAATCAACCAATAAGCCATCCTTTGTTACATCCATATATGCATGTCATTCTGTTATTTGACGGGTGTAACTTACGAGCACGGAAGTTGTGCTCATATTTGCTTTATGAAAATAAAATTTCAGAGGAGAAGGACTTTGCTACCAGTATGGATCTCGACGACTAGGCCGCTACCCCAGTCGATTGCCTGTGGCAGATCAGTTGGACTCCACCACTTCTTCATCGTCTTCCGCTGTGTTTATTTATTGTTGGCTTGTAAGCCTCTTTTGTAGTAAACTCTGTTGTTTGTTAATAAAGTTGTGATATGAATTTGTTACCATATTTGTTTACTGTGTGAACTAGCTACTGATTATGGGACTAGTTCAGAAATACACAGAGGATTTGGGATGTTAATCCCGGGTCCTGATAGATTCCTGGCGAGTTTGCCTACGTTGAGTGAGGGGAACACATCAATGAGGTATGAAACACGTTGTGACACGCTAGGGTTGAGCTCGAACCCACCAGAGCAACGGCAATGTGTTGGCAAGATCGGGTGCGCGCCGGAGTTGAGGACAAAGGCGATCGCGGTCGTGCTACGAGGCCCAGAAGCTGCATTGAGCAGAGAGGAAGGATGGGTGAAGCTCAACGGTGAAAGTGACACGCTTGTCGTAGGTGAGGAATCTCACCAGAGCGACGGAGCTGAGGAGGCGCGCTCACTAGCGTCGGAGATGATGCAAGCGTTCCCGTGAAACCAAGGAGCAGTCAAACTCGAGTTTTCCCAAAATGGAATGTGGGCAAGCTGAGGATGTCAATGCGCGCTCTATTGCTTAGGTAGCTGGGATAATTACATGAGAAGAATGGCGAGACGCCGACGATTGCGCAAGACTCGTGAGCGGCCTCGGGTCTCTCCGTCCACATGGGAAAAAGGGCTAACAGCAGGGTGGATAGCATGGGCGAGGGCAGGCGGAGGTGATGGGAATAGTAAATTAGCAGTATAAATAGACGCCAATACTAATTCATGTCATCGTTGCGTAATCATTGGACCGAATAATTATTTTAAGCCGCGCACAGATAACTAGTCATAGACCAGACCTATAAATAAAAAAAATTAATAAAAAGAGAGAACGCATACGTAAAACCCTATAAATTTTGGACAAATGGCCAGAAAAATGGATTTTTAAACCTCGTACAGATAAATAATAGTAGACAGACCAATAGAAAATAAAAGTGGGAAAATATGTAAAAATTTATCTAAGACTATTTAGAGAATTAATTGCAAATAAAACTCACTAGAGTAAATAAATAATCTGAGGCATTAGAAAATAATTAAGTGAGATAAAATAATTAGATTAATCAGCACCAGCGTAAAATCGATTAGGCTTTTATTTGCAAGCGTAAAATTGAATAGATTTAGTTGCATGTAGGATTCGTATAATATTTTATTTTCACATGATAAAACGTGAGTATAGACAACTAGTGATTCCCAAAGCCGACAAGTTAGAATAACCATAGTTGGAGAGCGCTAACCTAACGGGAGCTTCGAAAAATGTTATTAAATTAAAATCCGCTAACGAAAAGAATCATCTGACTAATGTACACCTAGTAGCACCCAATTGCTACTAAGTATTTATGTATTTATTTATTATGCACACCGTCGTGTAAATTGCAGCAAACGGACCAACGCAAACCGGAGTAGCTGATACGATTTCTTCGACGGATCTTTTCTACGACTACGAAGGCAAACTTATCTCTTGAACATAAATATAGTTATATTAAATGTAAACTGTATATTGTTGTATCATATATATGCATGCATGAAATCTATGTCTAAAATTCAAATCGAATAAAAAGAGAAAAAGAAAGAAAAGAAAAGAGATGAGATGAGAAAAGAGTTAATATTATGGCTGGTAAAGGGGGCTCGTGGCAGGAGAGAGACGAGGGGAGTGGTGAGACCCTTTATATATGGTTAATATATAAGGACCTACAAAACTCTTACTCGGATCAGATGCCGTAATTTAAGTGTCAACTATTTTCCCATTTTCAGCGGGCAGAAAATACTACCTTGTTATATAATTATGTTCTCCACAATGGGTCACGTTGGAGTATTGGGTGCAGGAAGAGAGCCGCACCAACCAACATTATTGGAACTCGTGGAGAACTGGGTGGAGGGCTGGTTGAGCGTCCCAGGACACCAACAGAAAATAGTGGGTGGAGATTTAATCACATAACCTGGAAAATGTTCTGTATTCTGAACACAAAGTCACATCAAAGGAAATGCGGTGGACCTAGCTCAGAGAGAGCTCAAAATAGCTATGGGTAAAGTGGTATAAGCATGTGCAGTGCTATACAAAATCATGAATTCATGTCTGTCTCCCGGATTAGAGTCTACGGTAACCGCTAGGGGTCTATCTTCCTTCCGAGTGATAAGTAGTCTTTTCAGTATTAAAATCTGCCACTTAATGTTTTGACAAGTTGTTTATTTTTAGAAAAAGAGATGAGCTAGAAAATATAATAACGAACATAAATGAGTCATCCAGTGCATGTTTACTATTAATGCTTGCTGAGTACATTAGTACTCACTCTTGCGAGTATTCTCCTTTGCTAGATCCTAGTCCGGCCGGGAACTATCCCGAGTGGGATGAAGGACACGCAGGTACTAATGAGGTTGTAGGAGGCGAGGGCGCTGACTATAAGGACCAAGGTGGGGCGGACGCCTTATTCGGCGAATGGAATGAGTAGACGGCCAGTGGATCAAGGCAGGCAAGCGAGGGGAATTCATTTTCCATGTAATTAAATAATTGTATTAAAGATCATAGCCTTGCGTGGCTAAATGTTGTAATAAAGTGTAGTTTCTATCTTATTGTTCTGTTGCGTTAACTCTAGTAAGGCTTACTATTCGTCAGAGCGGTGTCCTACCGAGCAGACGAATAGTAATCCGTTTACTTAAGTGTGATTACCCTTTGGGGCAATGACACGGGGCGCCACAATCGTGATTGTGAGTTTTATCACCAGTAAGGTGGTAAGGGTGCTACGTTTTAGAAATTATAAGTGCTCTTCACCTTTCAAAACCTTTTATATGATTATGTATTTTTTTCTAATTAACTTAAACATTTGTGTACTTCAGGTGCTATCATGTTGTAAAATTACATGGAAAACATAACTAAACCATCTGCTCAAATAATATATCAGTTGATGATGATTGATTAGTCCTCAAAGAGAAAAACAAACATGTAGTCAATGCAACAATATTACTCAAAATTGGAAAGTGCCTTTTCAATTCTGACACTCCCTATCTCATCCATAAATATACACATTCAAATATCTTGTTATCTAATTAAATATCATTAGCAGTGCATGTTTTAACATATTAGTTTTATAATTATTAATAGGAATAGCAACTCATGCACTTGCTAGTTAACTGGGTCCTGCGATATTCATTGTTGTGATCAAACGCTTCACAAATTCTATCGCGCCAACCAGTCATATTACTGTTATGCAACTCATTTTTAAGTTGCTTCTTCACTCTTTTTTTGGGGTGGGGGTTTAATATGTACATATTGGTTCAATTTGTGGATTCTTACAATCCATCTGTCAAGGGGTTGTATTTCTTGAATTATTTGATAACTTTTATTTCGAATTATTTCTTAACTCATTTCTTGAATCATAGGCTTAGATACATCGGCTCAGCTTACAATTTCAATTCACAATAACATTGTGGGTTAGATTTTTTTATCCATTGTAACGCACGGACATATAACTAGTAATAGTAAAGATATGGGGGCGGTGTACAGAGTGGGCAACGGTCAGGGAACCAAATTCTGGCATGACACTTGGCTGGGTAAAACTCCTTTGAAAATTCAATTTCTGACTTTGTTCAGAATCTGCACTGACACCCGAGATCTCAGTGGGAGACTGCTTTAAAGGTGAGTGCTGGGGCATCAATTTCAGGAGGACTTTTGGTCGCATTGAAGTTCAGTAGTAGGATGGGCTGATGAGCTTACTAGAAGGAATTTCTCTGAATCAATCTCTTGGCCAGGTAACGTGGGTTCTGGAAAAGGAAGGTAATTATACAACTAAATCTCTGTATAGACATCTGAGTTTTGGGGGCATCATTAACACGAGAATGGTGGAAATCTGGCATTCCAAACTCCCTGTGAAAATTAAAGTTTTCATGTGGCAAGCTCTGATTAACAAGATTCCAATGGGAGAACAACTTAAGAAAAATAATTGGTTGGGGGATGAAAAGTGCAGAATCTGTGCGGTGATGGAAACTACAATGCATGATCTTTTTCGATGTCTCATTGCAGTTTTCCTTTGGGTGTTTGTGGGGGAGATTCTAGGGTGGGATTCCATACCTAGATCTTTTTCTAACTTTATTTGGGAGCGAATAAACAAGTGTAGGGTGAAAGAGGGGCTTGATGTGGTTTGGTTTTGCAACAGCATGTTGGACTCTTTGAACTACACGCAACAAGATGGCTATTGAAGGGAAAGTTCTGAAGCATCCTTCTCAGATTATATACAAACTCTTGTCCTTTTGCAGCAATGGAAGATACTGCTAAAGGAGGAGGATCAGTTGAAGGTGGAATGCCTCATGACTGAAGTGAAAAAACAAGTTGCCAAGCTAAAGCAAGGAAGAAGGAGGTCTCCGTCAGGAATAGGCTAATTATCTTTGCCTAATTCTGATAGTTCTGTTATGGGTTTTAGACTGTCAGGAGGTTCTTTAATGTTCAGGGGATTTTCGTAGTTGGACGGGGGAAGTTTTGATGTTCTGTGCTGGATACAGAAGCCGTTCGTATTTGCGCGCTGTAATTGTGGAACTGGAGTCCCCGGTCAGAATTCTTGTACTTCCGCTCATATGCTTTCAATAAAGGGAATGCGTCCCGACTTACGATTCCTCCCCGCCATCGAATCTTCATAAACTAAAGCGCTATCAAGTATCAACCATCCAATTCCGATGTCATCTACAGTAGTACAAAAATAAAAACCATTAAACGCACACAACACTCCCTGTCGGGCGCTCCTCCCCTCCCCTCCCATCCGACCCATCGTTCAACGAGGACAACATTGGAAGATGAGACTACAGATTTGGCCGCACCACCTTTCTCCTCCGGCCGCTGGCTGCTGCGTCGGTGCTACACCGTACCATTGCCGGTCTAGAGAGAGAGGGGAGCTGGAGAAGCATGGCTGCGATGGCAGCTGGCTCTAACCGCCAGAGACTAGCGAGCCACCGGAAGGGAGGAGCCAGGGTGTGAGGATGGGGATTTGGAGGCGTCGGCTTGGTGGACGCGTGGATGAGAACGAGACAACTAATACGATCCAGTGCAACAAATAAATATCAGAAGTGTAGCGATTAGTTTCTAAAGTTGAAACAAATATGTGCTCGAATGCAACAAACATGAAAATAGCAAATAAAGATGTGCAATAAATTTGAATTATTAGGGCAACAAATATAAGAACTTATTGCAATAAAAATTAAACCTTGTTGCAACAACAAAAGAACCGTTGAAACATCTACAACATTTGATGTCTTGTACTGCAACATTCAAAAATAATAGTTGCAACATTGTGCAACCAAGGATGCTACAACCGGAAAACAGATCTACAACAACCACAATACTTGGGACAAATCTTGCAATAAATGGAGAAAGGGGTTGCAATAAAGCCAAAAATGCATGCAACAACCTTACCAGAGCTAAGCTCGTGAGAGGGGGGAGGAGACGGATGCCCACACTACCACCTCGTCGTCGGCCAGCTCGGATTTGGTAGGGGCAAGGTTGGCTGGCACCATCGCCTCGTCGCCCCTTGACTGCCTCCTCCTCCTCCCGTCATCAACATCAGCTCCTCCGACCTCGGCATCATCAGATCCAATGAGCTCCGGTCATGGTGGCAACCGCACCCTACTTCATCTCTAGCTCCGACGGGGACACCTCTACCCAGCCAACTATCAATTGGAGGTAGCACGAGCTACAACGGCGCAAGGATGATTACTCATCTCTACAATGGGCCGTTAATGGTGGAGTGGGATGGAGTCGTAGGGGCACAGAGGATAAGCCGGTGAAGCGGTGCCCACGAAGGGTTGGGGCTCGCCGGGGATGCGGTGGCGGTTGGAGGTGTAGACGAAGCGATGCTCTCTTTTTGTGCTGCTGTGTGGGTGTAGATGTGGGTGTAGATGGATTAGGATGGGGATGTGTGGTTGAGTGAGCTAGTTAACTTCACAATTGAGGAGACCCGGAGAGTGAGTGGAGACGCTCGAGCCATATCAATTCCCTTGAATAAAAGCTGGGCATAGCCTGTTTTCTTAAAAAAAGATGTAGGTCCCTGATCCGACTTGGCTGCCCTTCTTCTTCAGTGGATCCCATATCTGATGCGGCCGAAATTGTGATGCATTCATCACACATTTCACACTGCACGGGCTAGCCTAAACCCTAGTTAAAAGGGCCGAATGAGCAAGAGCATTACTACCACGAGACGACTAGGTTAGATGACCCATGGGCCATAGGCCATGGTCACCTGAGTTTGGCCCATCCAGCAGATGGCAATGGAAGAGTCCCTTTTAAGCACGTGAAGTAGGGACAACTTAAACGAGACTTATCCATTCGGGCTCCTAAATCCTAATCAATCTACCTACAGAAATTTTGTAATCCTACGACAAATACTCTTGTTGATTCGTATGAAACATGGTGCATTTGATGCAAGTACAGTCGCGATTAGTGACAGGTAATTTGCATCCCAGATTTTTTTCTACCGTGCAAACTCAACCAGTAGTACTAGCCCTACCAAACTCAACCAGTAGTACTAGCCCTACTAGTCAATCGCACCCAAGAATTGATTTTTTTCAAAATAATACATCATTTTATTAAAATGATAAAAATAAACACTCAGTTAAAAAATTACATAAATAACACTATGTCGCCGAATAAATTGGCGAACGATCTCGTCGTCAATTCATCTGGTGACAAAAGCTTTCCTGCCAAACTAATTGGCGACAGATCGTCAAATGAATTAGCGACGTATGACACCAATTCATATGCCTCCAAATAACAGGGAGCTTTTGTCAATTGGCGGTAGTTGAATTGACGACATGGTATTATTGATGTAATTTTTTTTAAATGATCATTTATTTTTGTCATTTTAATAAAAATGATGATATGATTTTTTTTATAAAAATATCCCAAGAATTGACCGGCCTGTTTGTATCAACACCTGAGAGCTAATTCTAGCCACTAGCTCACTGAAGCTGATGCTTCTCTCCTTGTCTATCTTCCCTTGGCCACAAGTTATCACATCCTTTTCTTTTCTTTTCTTTTTTGTATTTTTCGTGCAGAATTAATTTGAACAGATGTAACAAAAATAATATGAAGAGTCCGCACTGCTTCTCCA
This sequence comes from Ampelocalamus luodianensis, assembly GCA_036346255.1. Lineage (NCBI taxonomy): Eukaryota > Viridiplantae > Streptophyta > Magnoliopsida > Poales > Poaceae > Ampelocalamus > Ampelocalamus luodianensis. The sequence goes on from CM070626.1 coordinate 3,805,910, forward strand.
ATCCCTCCATAGCAACATCACTCGAATAACTGATAATTAATAATGACTTAATACATGATAAAAACAAGTTTAACAACAATATAGTCAAGTAATCAATTCTACTTCTTAGCTGGATATGACGATATCTACCATTTGAGAATTTCAGCTCGTGTAACAACTGACAGGTGGGTCCAACGCCACTTGTCAAACCCCTCTGATCCCACGCATTTGAATCATCTCGCGATGATAATTCGAAAAACAAAACTCGCGCATGAATAAATAGCGTAAGCCATACTTTTGAACCAGAAAAAAAAATGGCCACTAATAGCCTCGGCCTCTCCACCTCTTTCCTCCCCGGCCACGACACCCTCCTCCGCCGCCGGCGCCGGCTGCCGCGGAGCACTGCGGCGTCGTTCCGGCCGGTGACGGCGGAGCTGGGCGCGGAGCTGGGGCGGCAGCTGGTGGAGGCGGTGGGCGTGGGGCTCCCCTGTACCGTGATGGCGTGCGGCGACGTCATCTACCGCAGCACGCTCCCCCGCAACGACGGCCTCATCATCACCGCCCCAGGCGTCGCGCTCGCCCTCGCCGCCGCGTCCTACCTCTGGGCCACCCCCGGCGTCGCCCCGGGCTTCTTCGACATGTTCGTCCTGGCATTCGCCGAGCGCCTCTTCCGCCCCACCTTCCGCAAGGTGCGCTCTTCACACTTCCGAGCCCTAACTCCTTTACGCTCCTCCGATTCGTGCTATTTTTTTTTTAAAAAAAAAAAATCAATTCGATCGTGCTAATTGGTTGCTTGGGCAGGACGACTTCGTGCTCGGGAAGAAGCTCGGCGAGGGCGCGTTCGGAGTCGTGTACAAGGCGTCGCTGGCTGATCCCAAAGCGGCGGAGAAGGTAAACAGACACCAATGCGCATTTAAATGTAAAAGCTTCAGTTTTGCACTGGAATTTTGGTTTGCTGATGGTTGCTCTTAGTGGCTCAGTGGAGAAAATGGAGTAACCGGGTAAATTGAAGTTCGTGTTGATAGTATGTACCATGTAAACAGGGGGGGGGGGGCGGTAAAATCAGTTACTTAGTTCGTTGCTGATACAAAACTCAAAGATTTCAGGTGTATAGCTAAAACCTTATGAAAGTTTTTTGAAACTAGCTTTTGAAGAGCACTAAAAGAGTGTAACGTATTCACTTTATGTGTCAGTTAAGTGGATGTGCTAGGCCATGCATACTAATGGCTATGACTTGTTTTGTTCATCTTGAAGCAAGGTGATGTGGTCGTGAAGAAGGCAACGGAGTATGGCGCGGTGGAGATATGGATGAATGAGCGCGTCAGGAGGGCATGCGCTAGCAGCTGTGCAGATTTTGTTTATGGCTTTCTTGAGGTATACTATCAGTTGGGTGCTTATGTTGCAGCTTGTTTTCCATCCTCTTATAGACTCGTAAAACTCACATTGCAAATTGCTTTCTAGAGCAAAGCTAAAGGTAAGGGAGCTGATGAACATTGGCTTATTTGGCGTTATGAAGGTGCAGATACTCTTTTTGATCTCATGCGAAGCAAGGAGTTCCCTTACAATGTAAGTGCTACCATCAGATTTGAATGATAATCTTAGGTCGGTCAGGTCAGTCAACCAGTTCTTTTTCTTAGGTTTGTTATGATATTTGACTGTCTGCATCAACTAGTCAATAAACCGATTATAGCCACTTGATGATGAGAGTTCAATTATATTTGTTTGGAACTGTGTTAACTTACTGAGATGCATTAGAATGATGCAGTTAATTGGCCTGTTCTTGTCAACTTGATGGTGAGAGATCAGTTATATTTGTCCGGGGCTGTGCTACCTTACTGACCTAAACTGGATTTTCCAGCTTATTAGGTGTCATTAGCTCTAGCTTACTAGAGGGCATGTAGGAACAGACGACTGCAGTTAGTGAGAACAGTCAGATAGATTCCTTTTGTTAACATCATCATTCTCATTGCATGGCAACCTTTTCTTTCTTCTCTCATCTATTTGTAAGGACTAAGGGGGCAGGCTAAGTCCATGTCATTCATTTCAACTCGACAGAAGCCAGAACAAATAAATTACATATTTACATTACCATGAGTGTTTCTTCTTTAGTTAACACTTGACTGTTCAAATCTGTTTGCGGTTAATCAGGCTGAGACAAAGATTCTTGGAGATGTTCAAGATTTGCCAAAGGGAATAGCGAGAGAGAATAAGATTATTCAAACAGTGATGAGACAACTCTTATTTGCTCTTGATGGACTTCATTCGACGGGGATTGTCCACAGAGACATAAAACCCCAAAATGTGATATTTTCAGAAGGTAAGCAACATATATGTTGTTTGCAATCTCTTGCTGAGATATTTTGTACTAATCTTTTCAATTTTTGTCTACTGTTAGGATCTCGTACCTTCAAAATCATTGATCTTGGAGCAGCAGCTGACTTACGAGTGGGCATCAACTATATTCCTAAGGAGTTCCTTCTGGATCCAAGGTACTCAAAGCTACCTTCATGATCAGGAACTGAACTGCCGGCAGAAAAATTCCAAGACAACTGTTACCTTTTGAATTTTAGGCTCTAATGTGCTAAAATATAGTTTGACTAGGGATTTGGTTGAAGCCTTATCAATGCTTCGCAGGTATGCAGCTCCAGAGCAATATATCATGAGCACACAAACACCATCTGCTCCTCCTGTTCCAGTTGCAGCTGCTTTATCTCCAGTCCTGTGGCAGGTATTCTTTAAATCCTTGACTAAACTGTTTTATTTTCTGTCAGTTCTCTAAGATAACTGTTCCAATCAAGATAATTGCGTGAGCTAATGCAGCAATTTTTTCATTGACAGCTGAACCTTCCTGACAGATTTGACATATATAGCTTGGGCCTCATATTCTTACAGATGGTATGTGATTTCAGGAAATTGTATTTATGTGTTTGCTGCGTTTGTATCCTTTTGTTTTAGTAAACCCAGAGGGGGCCGGGTACCCTTATGCATAAAAAAGTAGTATACCAAGCTTTACAATATAGGTGAAGAGAATGTAAATGTCTAGCTTACAACTGTGGAACCACAAATTTTTAGTTGCACTACAAGCTCTTCAACTATCCTCCCACCCTCCAAACTAACAGTGATGCTTCTTATCCCTTGAAATGAATATCATAATACTAAAGTCCCCTCTATACTACATTGTTATTTGGATAGGCTCTTCTACCATGTTCATCTCTTGTTGAAACATCTTCCTGTTTCTAGCTGTTGGTGATATTAGAGTTTAGGTAAGAGTTCAAATCGTGTGTGAGTCGGACTCAAGTCGTGTGCGAGTTGGACTATAATATTTGGTACCATAAATAAAGGGTGCGGGGATCCCAAAGGATACACACAACTGTTCCCGAAATTCTACATGGTGTCAAAGCCAATCCTAATCCACTGTCATCCCGAAACCTAACCCTAATCCACGACCCACCACTCACCTGACGCCGCCTTCGATCCACCCATCACCGCCTCACCACTGCAACAGGGCGCCGCCACCGTCGTCTCGCGGGCAGGCGCGCAGCCAGCCGAGCTGGCGTGAGGAGGCGCGGTGGCGGTGGACGGCCTGGGCGGACCGGCGGAGGAGGCGAGGAGGTTGAAGGCAGGAGCGGCGGAGGCAGCTTGAGGAGGGAAGAGATTTGGCGCTCGGGCCGGCGGTGGAGGAATGGGAGAGGAACTGGATCCGACTCGGGCCAGTGGTGGAGGAGGGAAGGGAAGATATCTGGTGAGGAGGGGCCAATGGTGGAGGAGGGAGAAGAGAGGACCGGGAAAAGGCGGTCGCTCGGGGGAGAGCGGTGGGGGCCGACGTTGGCGGCGGGATCCGGCCGGGGAGGAGATGAAGGCAGGGAGAGGAAGAGAAAGAAGGTAGGGAGGAAGGTGCTCAGGGGCCGGGCTGGAGCCCGGAGCTGCTCAGGAGCCGGCACTCGGGGGAGAGGTGAGAGGAAGAAGAAGAAATAAGGAAGACATGGGTGAAGAAGGTGTCGGGAGGAAGAAAGGAAGAAAGGGGGAAAGGGAAGGGCAAAAAAAGAAAGAAAAGGAGAAAAGAGAAAGGAAAAGGAAAGTGCTGGTGATCTGGTGTGGATTCAGATCGGTGGAGGATCCGGTGTGGCTGCTTGCGCTGTGTTAGGGAAAGGAGAGAGAGAGGATGGTGTGGATCTGGTGTGGCTGCGTATGCTGTGTTGGGGAAAGGAGAGAGAGGATAGTGTGTTTGTTGAGAGTTCTAGCTGCTGTGTTGCTTGGTGATGGAGTTTTCTATTAGGTTGTTGATTGCTATAGTGGTGGAGGAAGCTTAGGTGGTGACAGTATCGAAGATTATGACGGAAGGTATGGAAGACAGGGGGAGAAGATTGTTCAGGTGATGGCTTTTGTGGTTGTGCTAATGGTGGAATTGATGGTCTCGAAGGTGGTGCTCATTGGAGTTGATTTTGGTACTGGTAGGGGATGTGTTTGTGGTGGTAAGAGTTCAATGGTGGTGATGAGTTTGACGATAGTGATGACAAAGCAGGGGATGGTGGTAGCTCCAATGGAGGCTATGTCGAGCGACGGCGAAAGTGATGGGATTGGTGTCATGCAGTAATGTTGGTATCGATGCCGGAGATAGTGGTGCTGAAGAGATTCGAAAGAGGATTAGGACTGAGTCGGGCGTAATGATCTATAACAGAAGTAGAAGTGGTGGAGGCCGAGACTGGGGGCGTGTGGTCAGAGTTGTGGAGGCCGAGGGTGACTGGGGGCATGAGGGTAGAGGAAGAGGAGGTTAAGGTCGGGGCAGCTTGTAGGTGGTGGAGATGGATTTTGTGAAGTCCCTAGTAGTATTGGTGGTGAGCAATTTTTTTATCTTTGTAATGGTATTGGCTATGAGGCAATGAATGGTAGGTTTTGATAGATTCTAGTAATGATATGATAATATGTAACAAGATGAACATGGTTGCTATCTCATGCCCATCTTGAGATAATGATACCGTGCTATATTACTTGCAACTTGCAAGTGTATATATTCCCTTTCTTCCTTTGACCTCCATTTATAGCTAGCACATTCTGCACGTGTCATGTTAGTATTTGTGAAACGTTCTAGTGTTAGCTGCATCTCCACACTTTGCTTCAGCTAGCACCATCCATACATGTCAAGGACACCAAATGTAACATGTGTGAACTGTAAGGATTGTTCTGTGGTGGTGCATGTCGTTACAACGCAACCATTCCTTGGAAAGATGGGAACATTACAATTGTTAGAATATGAACTTTTTTGTATTTCTTTATCTGTTTTTTGTATTTCCTTATCTGTATATGGCATACACTCCTACTCCCTATATATATAGTCCATTGGGCCTCTTCAATATACACACAATATTCATAACATTGTATCAGAGCAAAGGTTAGAGTTAGGGTTTACTGTTTCGGCCGCCGCCTAGCCTCCGCTCGTCCTCCGCCGCCCCCGCCCCCGGGAGGAGCAATCTCCACTCCCGGGGGTGGCCACCTTCTAGCCTTGATTTTGTGCGTCGGCTCGCTCCTCCGCGAGAAGATGATCGAGGGAGGAGAAGTCCAAGCTCGTTCCCCGCCTCGGATGCACCTGTGTCGTGCCTATAGAGGTCATCCCCATCAATCTGGGGCAGCCGCCGACCGGGTCCTCTACACCTGAGTGTTCTGCTCCGCCCGACCGCTGCGCTGCTACCCCGGGCTACCGTGCCACAGGACCGACCCTTCTCCTTAATCTCGCCGGCTGCACTGGCGCCTTGTCGCCATTGTCGGGTCGATCGTCCCTTCGGATCCGCATCTCTCGGCAGATCGGCCCCGCTCGCCTTCTCGCATGGATTTGGCCGGTGTCGGGGAGGAGCAGCGCCTTTGCATTGGGCTTCGCAGCCGGCTTGGCCTTTAGCTTGGGAGCCGCCTCTCCCTCCTCTACTTCAACCGTCCCAGCGCCTCCGCTCTGGTCCGGCGCCTTCCCGCTTCGGTGGAAAGGGAGGTAGAAGGAGGCGCAATGGCTGATGTCGGTGGAGAGGGAGGTAAAAGGAGGCGCAGTGCACTTATGTGCTAATGGGCTGGGCCATTACTGTTGTTTCGTGTTGGGCTGGTGCTTGCTATTGATGATTGGAGGAGAGATGCGATTGCCTACTGCTAGTTAGCTCGAGTTTTTGCTTTCTTTGTGTCTTTTTCTTTTTGCGCCCATCCAAGTTCGTACCGCTCTATCTTTGAGTTCGTCGAAGCCAAACGAGTTCACAAATTTATTCTTAGTCGTAGAAGCACAGGAATTTCTTTTATATGACAGCAGTTGCCGCTTTTTTCTTCGAGTCGCTACAGACCGTAGAAGTCGTTATGATGCCGCCGCTTCTCTCTTAGCCGCCGCCCCTAGCTTCTAAGGCCGCCGCGCTTCGTTCACACTACGCCTCCGTTGCGCTTCTTGTGCACTGCGCCGCTGTCGTTTTGGGCTTCGATATGCGTTGCCATGTTTATATCTATTCCTCTTCGGTTTGATTTGACACCTTCTCTTTTTTTTTTTATCGGTTTCATCATCTTCTTCGTCGTGCTGCCGCTGTTGACTTTGCCCCGCTTGTCTCTACTTTCTCAGCTCCTGCACCTTGTGCTTTATGGACTGTCGCTCGCCCCCGGATGAGAGGAGATTTTTTTATACTCAACATATTTTCCAAGGGCTGTACGCTAGACGATATTATCAAGACTCGGACTTTGGATTTTCCATATTTTAGTGTTAACCTTTTCCAAATACAATGCTATTGCATATGCCTTGCATTTGAGGAGGGTGTTAGAATATGAACTCTTTTGTGTTTTCTTATCTGCCTTTTGTATTTTCTTATCTGTATTTTGCATACAACCTTTGTACTCCTATATATATTGTCTATTGGATCTCTTCAATATACATACAATATTCATAACAACAATAACTTTTTTTTATAAAAAAAATGAAGCACAGCGTGACTGCATCTTGATTCTTGATTTTTATAGAGTTCCATAAAAACCATTATAGTTGTTGATGCTCTTTAACACATCATTCTGTTGTAGACATTTCCAGCATTGAGAACTGACAGCAGCCTCATTCAATTTAACCGCCAACTGAAGAGATGCAACTACGACTTGGAAGCTTGGAGGAATTTGGTAGAACCACGAGCTACCCCAGAGCTTCGGAGGGGCTTTGACATCTTGGATTTAGATGGTGGTATTGGATGGGAACTTCTCACGTCGATGGTCCGGTACAAAGCACGACAAAGGGCCAGTGCTAAGGCTGCATTGGCGCATCCATACTTCAGCCGTGAAGGGCTCCTTGGCCTCTCTGTCATGCAGAACTTGAGTCTGCAACTGTTTCGTGCAACCCAGAAGGACTACAGTGAAGCAGCTCGATGGGTTGTCGGCCTCATGGCAAGATCAGGAACAGAAACAGAAGGGGGCTTTACGGAAGCACAACTTCAAGAGCTTAGGGTATGTATGACATCATGACAAAAACATGCTGGTCATTAAAAATAGGAGTTGATATTGTTAAACAAAATTAAAAATAGGAGTTGTTAAAGCAGTTTGCCGTCCGACGTTTCATTTCGTTTTCAGAATGCTGACCTGCTGGATAGTGGGATAAATATATGATTTGTCAGGAGAACACTGACCACTTGTGTTATCTTTCTTTTATAATAGGAAATCAAACCAAAGAAAGGCGGTGCTCAGCGGAACGTGCTTGCGTCCTTGCTGCGTGTCCAGAGAAAGATTTTGAGAACAATCAACGAGAGCATGGGTGAGCTTAACAGCCAGCGCAAAAGCATCTGGTGGAGCAGGTGGATACCGAGGGAGGAGTAGGCAGGCGCAGCTCTGTACATTGCCCATTTCTTCTGTAAAAACGTCGCCCTGTAGCAATGGTAATGGTATATCCTACTTACTTTCTACTGCTGGTGAGTACAAATTGTCGATCGGAAAGACTACCATAACATGCCGATACGAAGATAGATGTACATATGTTTCACATGGAAGCAACATTTTCAGAGACCCTTGTCATAGGTTGATAGCTCCTCGACTGTGCTCGATTAATTTGTGATGGCTTGCTGCTCTGGAAGTATCTTCATGTGGTACAAGATTCCATGACAGGTCACTTATGCCCTTGTACTATCATTGGCATCTCAATCTCTTAACTGCAATAATGTAGGAGTACCTCCATATGTAGACTGCACCTCGTGATGACCGATGAAGAGTGAATTGTAAACTTTTGGCCCTTCTCTTTTGTTGCATTTGTCTCTATGGCCCTCCTCCATGGTCCAGTTCTTGGCCATTCTGCCCAATGTTCCAACTGCCAGCTACTGCTAGTCGCTCACTCATCATGTGACTACAGACTAGGAGCCCAGGAATATCTGACATTATGGTCTTATCTAGCTACGCTACGATAGTTTGCAACTTTGCCAGTACCCAGAACAGAAGGTCCAAGGTATGGAGCATCATGAAGAGTTTAGTTAAGAGTGCATAGAAGATCCTGCCAAGTACCAAGTAAAAAGCCCACAAGAGTGTAGCGTGCGAAGCGACATCCCTGCCCAATGCACGTCCAGAGGAGCACAGGGGCCCTCTTTACATTATGGGAACGGATTATTGGACGAAACAGAGATCTACCTAGTATAGTATTAGGAAGTGATCTCCTGTCCGATTAAAATCAAAGATAAATATTAATAGCTATAGTTTTTTCTGTAGCAGCAAAATTCTACTGTTGCTGTATTACCGTTGTAGAATACTGTTTATGTACTCGCAAGACACTGCTTAGATCATGATCTCTGCAGTAATACAAAGGACTGAATCCCTATTGAACGGCTGGACATGGTCCACAACATGGCGGCCACACGCGTAACTATGCAAGGTGGGCTAGTTCAAGCATAGCACAAGGTTTGGTAGACAATTGTGTTGTTTGCTTGATTTGTTTTACTTTGTCGTGTTTTTGCAGGTATAACATTTTCGAACGAAATTTGCAGGTCTACATTAGCTCGGCAAATCATGCACCGACAGCCAAAGTGCGTCTAAATAGAGTTTAGGTAGGCAATTATTGTGGAACAAAAATGTTGACCAAATGGCATAAGATTAGCAACAATCATGAACTCGTGGTTGCTTATAAACCTGAATTTGGTACCGAGCAATGATTAGGTAAACTGGAAAACAATAACGAGCTTCAAACCCTTTAGTAATCCTTCGACTTTATTCAGCATGGAGTGATCATAGGGCAACGCTGGTAGCTAATAATTTGCCATCGGACTGTTCAGCATTCCTTTCGCCCTTTTCATCCAAAAGTATTTTGTTTGTAAATTAAATAACATAAAAACTAAGATTAGTACGGTTTTGAGACAAATATTGATGAACAATTGCTTTCATGCAAACATGGCTAGAAGTTTTTTTTTTGTCACATTCTTTTGAGACGCTTGTAACACTATTTCTGGTTCTTTTTGTAACAGCTAGGCATAATATTAACTGTTGATATATTATGTACTAAAAGTCAATGATAATTCTTTTAGAGTTGTTAAGACAAAAGGTAAATATACTAGAAATTCTTTTATTCTCGACGATTGAGTGTTAGTTTAGTGTTGGAAACGGGGGGAATGTCCCACCCGACTGGGTTTGATCCCTGTATCGACCTAGTGTGTCTCACCTAACTAATTTGGGTATACACGTGTAGAGAAAAGATTTAGCCATTTATCTGGCGGATCCGAGCTATAACGGCTCATATTAAAAGAAAAGTCAATATCAAGCACAATCCAATTTAAGAGAAATTCGGAATAATAAATAAATAAATATTGACAATTTGATTTCAATACGACTTCCAAAGTAACCTCAATAAATAACTAAAATTCGGAATAATAATTTAATAAAAAATTAGCAAGCTAAAGAAAGATTTCATGTCAAGTACAATCCAAATGAACTAAAATTCAAAATAAAAATAATAAAATTAGCAATTTGATATCTATACGAATTCCAAAGTAAATCCTAAAAACTAAATTTCAGAATAATAATTAAAATAGAAATTGGATTTTTACACAAATTCTAGCTTGAAACCAAAAAGAAATACAGAGTAATTCTGATTCAATAACATGCTAATTCATAATAAAATTTAAAGGATACTTAGATATTTGATTTGTAAATGAATTTGAAACCTAAACTCCAAAAATATTTAAAAATTTAAAACAGGCACTCCGACAGTCTGACTCTCCGAAGATGCTCCTGTGTTAACTAGATCTAGGTATCTATCTCACGGGCCAGGTTATAATGGCTCAATCTATGATATACTAAAAGTCGGTGATGAGTGGTTTACGACTGCTAAGAAAAAAGATAAATAGCCTAAAAATTCTTACAAAAAGAAAAATGCATGACCCTTAGTTTGATGAACCCTAATTATGATTGATAGCTCATAACCAACAGATGTTACAAGAAAAATAAGCACATGCTAGGAATTCTCAAAAGAGAAATTGGGCAATTAATTTGGTGCAACCAACTTATTATTAAAAATCACAACCATTAGATGTTAGCGACAATCTATTTAAACTCAAAAGATAAGAAATAATGGAAGTATTTTAAGATAAAAAGATGAGAAGGAAATTAAAGTAAAAAATAGAGATTAGCCTAAATAGACCACAGATGGGCACAAAAAAAAGAACCCCAACCCACATACATCTCACTTGGGTATCTTTTCGAGCACAAATAAGGAAGAGTTTGTGTAATGAAAACAAAAGTAGAAGAAACTATTTTTTTAAGAGGTACAAGGCACACCACACTCACACCTAATTCACACCACATGCACGCACACACCTCTACACAAGCAAGGAATTTTGGAAGCTGTTGGACCGAAGTAGTGCCTAGAGGAGGGGGTTGAATAGGAGCCCACTCCTTTTCACTTCCGATATTTAACATTATTTCTACTTCAATAGCTATGAGAAACTACGAAGATTAAAGTCTCTAAATCACAGTGAAAGACTTGAGTTGAAGTCATGAAAATCAACACTCAATGCCCCTCAGTCGGTCTGACCGACAAGGCACTGCCGGTTTGACCATCACAGCACAGTCGGTTTGACCACTGACGTCGGGCTGATCACACTGGAGGCCAGTCTGACCGCTCCGCTCTACGGACTGAAAAACAACACGACGAAGTATCCACAAAATAACCTAACTTTTGATCTAGTGATCCAAATCATCTGAGATTTCAAACATAGTTTAACAAAAAGGTTGAGAACCTATTCCAATTGAAGATCGAGAGGATCATGACCAAAGTTCCATGAATTTCTTGATTGAGGGTAAGAAGGCTCAAAACCGGAGGAAGACCTAAACTTGATCTAAAAGCTTGTTTGTGGATGAAAGATAATCTTAGATTAGAACTTTCTAGCAAGCTAGATTGCAACAAAAGATCAATGCAAACCCCAAAACACACCCAAGATCATCTAGAACACAGGAATTCCAATCTACAATGATGATGTTCGCGCAAGCGTGCAGACTAGCTTGCTAGTTTTTAAAAATGAATGTTAATTTTCTTCTTTTTGTGGAATTGAAAAGAGAGGAAATGTATTTGATTGCGTGGTAGGACGAGTCCAGCAACTTGCAACCTCTCGTCATCGAAGGTGTCGGTTCTGTTTTCGCATCAAAGGGCACAGTGTCTGCAAGAGAGCAACCGAAAGCCAGAGAAGCCATGCGTACTTTTGTTTGTTTATTTTCTTCAGGTGATCCTCCTAATTCCTAAGCCTCCTTTCAGCAACGAAACTGTCATCACGCTATTTATGCCCGAACAAAACAATAGAAAGAGAAGATTCAGACAGCGGATCAGGCGAGGCATGCGGCATGCCTGTTAAAAATTGCACATCAGACCCTGCAGTTGTAATTCATGCTCATGCCTGTATCCACCTTGGTTAAAAATCTGGCGCTAAACAATTTATGTAGACACCGAAACTAGCCTGCGGTACGAGTTCTCGAGATCAAACGTACACCATGAGTGGCCATCTAAGATGAAACACCCCAATTACACCACAGTACAAATGCATACAAAGCATATCTAGATTCATACCGGAATTGAACTGTTTCATGTGAAAATTCTTCGTTATAGATGAACCATAGCTGTGAGACTGGTATAAGAACAAGAAGATTCATTCGACTAAGTTAGTGTTAATGCTGGTATGCCATAAGCAAATAGGAGAGAACAAAAATATAGTCTCCATGAATTAGCTCAACATGCTTACTACTTGAATCCAAGTGAAGAACAGTACAATTCTTCGAATAGACGACGTCTAGTCACACACTAGTAGTCAGACAAACACAATTTCACTAGCTTGGAGGGGTTCCTTGCAAACAGGAGCACCTCTCAAATTCTCAGATGTCTCGAACTTTCCGCTCGTAAACCACGAGAGAAGTCGTCGAAACTCGAATGTTCTGAAACGCACCCGCTCGTACGCAGCTTCACAAAAAGCACCCCCTACTTGTTTATTATTACACTCTCTGTTGCTCTCCGCGTCGCGAAATTTGACACGCCGACACACACCAAAAAAAACCCCCAACCAAAAACCGAATCAAACGACCAAAGATAGCGAAACGAGGAGCGGCGGCGGCGGCGGGGAAGGAGCGGCGGCGCAGGAATGGCGGCGATGCAGAGCTGGCGCAAGGCGTACGGCTCCATCAAGGACACCACCTCCGTTAGCCTGGCAAGCCTCAACTCCGACTTCAAGGTCCGGATCCAGAGCTCCCGTGTTTTCCCTCGTTTTCTCCGGATTTTTATCTACCAAAGTTTGGTCAAATCCATCCAAACCCTAGTTTTTTTTCCTCAACTAAGCGAGTTGGTATCGCGTGCGGAGCCTTGGATCTGCGTGGTTTTGATTGGAATTTGCTCGGTTGTGTGCTTTTGTAGGATCTGGATGTGGCGATCGTGAAGGCGACTAACCACGTGGAGTGCCCGCCCAAGGAGCGCCACCTGCGCAGTGCGTTGATTCGTTCTTACACCCTATATTTCCGCGTGTTAAAGTTTTTTTGTGCCTAATTTAGTGTTTCTGGGGTTTATAATTAGATCGTGCCTGAGTGCGAGGGTGAGAGGGGTGAGCATAAGTTGTGTGTGCTTTTTTGGTTGAGTTTGGTGTTTGATGGGTCATCGGTGTGTGGTGGTGTTGCAGAGATTGTCGCGGCGACGTCCATCTCTAGGCCCCGGGCAGACGTCGCCTACTGCATCCACGCTCTCGCCCGCCGTCTCGCCAAGACCCGCAATTGGATTGTAAGTCCTGCACTGGCTTGGGATTTCTGTTTTTGCCTTTTGGTGTCGTGTCTATGATTTTTGTTGGCGTTGCTTTACATCACTGGTTATTTCCATGCATTATGGACTTTGGAATGATATCCTACTATCCTGTATAATGAGACTGGTTCTAGTAATTTCTTACAAGACGTTTTATACGAAGTTGTAATCGCTGTATTACGTTGGCATTCCAATGTAACCTAGACTGGTTGTAATTTTTCACAAGATGCTACAAATCCATTATTCCTCCATTTTGCTGGCTGTTGTCAAGTCCATTACTCAATTTCAGTAATGCTGTATTCTCATAGCCATATGTAATGATTGTGTGAATAGTGCTGTATGGTTAGCAAAATTAAATATTGCACTTACAAAAAAATAAAAGCCCAGAAATCTTTCAGAATTTCATAAGCAGGCAGTTGATTTTATTTATGCCTTTTTTTTGTAACGTACAGGTAGCATTGAAGACAATTGTGGTGATACATAGACTTCTTCGGGACGGTGATCCTACATTTCGAGAAGAGCTTCTTAATTTTACACAAAGGGGACGGATTCTGCAGCTCTCAAACTTCAAGGATGACTCCAGCCCAATTGGTTAGCACTTAGTATTTCTTCGCTTGATAGGAAATTCCTGCTGACCTGCTTATTGATAGGAAATTCCTGCTGACCTGCTTATTACCTTTTGATTTCCCTATGTACTGATTTTAAGTTCTGTCCAGCTTGGGACTGTTCTGCATGGGTTCGTACATATGGACTGTTTTTGGAGGAAAGATTGGAATGCTTCAGGGTCCTGAAGTATGATGTTGAAGCTGAGCGTTTGTCCAAACAAGGTCCAGGTCCTGAAAAGGTCTGAAACATTATATCTCATTTGGTACCTGACGAGGATCTAATAATCCTCATTTAATTATTTATCTGTAATTTTTATTATGGGTAAATATGCCTTTGTATGGTTCTTGAGTATACCCTTTAATGTACATAAGGGAGAAGCCAACCAGGTGGTCGTAAGTCTTTTACGGCCACCTCCATAGTCGTAAGTCCTTCTACGACTACCACCTGATCGTAAGTTCTTCTACGATCATCTTCTGGTCATAAATTCTTCTACGACCAGTACCCAGTCGTAAGTTCTTTTACGACTATCTCGTGGTCGTAAGCTCTTTTACGACCAAGTCAGCTACGACCACCCTATAATCAATAGAGCCTACAGACGAGTGGGCTTAATTGATTAGGGAATCTAAGCAGTTAATGTATGCTGTTATTCTCTGGAGTAATTGCACGTAATACGCTACTATCTCTGACAAGTAATTGCCAAGCGACGTTTTGTTTTGAGGATGAACCATATTAAAATTTCAGTATCAATTCTAGCTGACTATTCTCTGTTTCAACTCATTCTATTTTCTCATCAGGGACATAGTAGAACCAGAGAATTAGAGTCTCAGGATTTGTTAGAGCAGTTGCCAGCTTTGCAGCAGTTACTATACCGACTTGTTGGATGTCGGGTAATTATATCTTCACTCTAGGCTAACAAGTCTTAGATATGAGAATCTCTCCATTTCTATCGTTTTCTTCTCTTCGTATAACATAACATCACTTTGCATTTGGTATTGCAGCCAGAAGGAGCCGCGAATAACAACTACTTGGTGCAATATGCTCTAGCTTTGGTAAGCTCTAGTGTTTGGTCATTGGGTTTGTTTGTGCCATAGCCTTTACTGCACCTTTTCCTCCAGGGTTGTAAGCTATATTTAATTTCACCTGAAGGCTATTCTTTTATAAACTCATTTGCCAGTCCCAGTTCTTTAGTCTATCTAAATGATATTGGTGAAAGTGGAACAATTTTTGTATTGTTTTTGGTATAACACTACAATTTGCATCTATGTACTAGATATTTTTTAAACAGTGTCATGCTATGTTGATTCTTCTTATGTGTATATGATGCATATCCTGGCCAATGACATATGTCCTTCAGTGCTCCGTATTTTATTGTTGCCGAAGCTTATCCATAAGTATCTATACTATTTGTAGCTGTGTTGTCCATAAGCTACCTTATGTAGAATTATTCAATTACAGGTTTGTTTTTAGTTTTTTCCTTGAGATTATCTTTAAATTAACAAATTATTTTATTTACTTTGGTATTCCTATT
The DNA here is from genome assembly GCA_036346255.1 of Ampelocalamus luodianensis. Taxonomy (NCBI): domain Eukaryota; kingdom Viridiplantae; phylum Streptophyta; class Magnoliopsida; order Poales; family Poaceae; genus Ampelocalamus; species Ampelocalamus luodianensis. Next base: position 3,821,257 of record CM070626.1, read on the forward strand.
TATGTGTTGTCAACAAAGAAGAATGTATCCTGTATTCTACCTGAGCACCATTCCTAATTTGTTGATTTGGCAGATGGAGTGAACGACTAAAGTGCGTGGCTCTGTTTTTGACAGGTGCTAAAAGAGAGCTTCAAAATTTACTGTGCGATAAACGATGGAATTATCAACCTTGTTGATAAGGTAAAAGATGCTCTTCAAGTAACAATATATTACTATGTGGTGACCAACAATCTGCACATATGTTAATTTCTTGTTTGTGACTAGTTTTTTGAGATGCCAAGACATGAAGCACTTAAAGCCCTTGAAATTTACAGGAGGGCTGGCCAACAGGTAACTTTAGAGCCCAGAACCGTGTTAAGTATATCTAGATTCTGAAAACATCAAAATTATAGTGTATTCTCCCCATTCTTACCTGATTTGGTTACTTGATGCAGGCTGGGAACCTATCTGACTTTTATGAAAATTGCCGGGGTCTAGAACTTGCGAGGAATTTTCAATTTCCCACTCTGAGGGAGGTGAGGGTTTGTACTGGTTGTCTAACTGTTTATTATTTATAGATTCTTTTTTGCACAACATCTTATTTAAGAAATTTTCCTCAGCCACCACAAACATTTCTTGTGACTATGGAGGAGTACGTGAAGGAGGCTCCGCGTATGGTTCCTGTTCGAGAACCATTGGTTAGTACTTGAGTTATACCATTTAACTTATTGTTTCTATTTTTGGTATATTTGCTCATTTTTATCCTATCGAATCAGTCATGTTGTTTCCAACTTGTAGTATAGGGAACCGTTGCTTAGACACTTGGCAAGCGGCAAAGCGCATTGCACTTGTTGTTTTGTTTGTTCTTTTCAGTGATGAGGCTGCTTAATCTGAATTTTAGATTCATGAATGGTGTAAACTATCTTTTCTTCTTTTTTTTCTGACTGTTAAGCTATCTGCTTCCTTTCCATGCATTGTACTGAATTTAATAGATTAGGCAGTTCAGATATTTTATTCTAGAAGAATTATTTGAATGGTTAGATAATTTAACAGTGCTTCTTAAAGTTAATATGTTTGGATTTTCAACTGTGTACACATGTACCTTTTTAAAATTTCCTAGGGCCAAAAAGAAAATAAATAAAGTTTATGCAAGTTCCAACACAATCCATTATGCAGTAGATGTCACAACATAGGTGAATTACAAAGGCACGAGGAAAAAAGGACATTACCAATGAGGGAATTTATATTAGTTTCTGTAATTTTAAAATATTAAATAAAAAGTAACCTGTCCCTATGTATCTTTGTAAAGGAAAAGAAATTCCACATTGAAATGGACAAATCAACCTATAGGCATATTTAAATGATGAAGAGACGAACTGAAATACGAAGTACTGATCTTATCAGTTTGGAAGTTTCAGGCTTAAAATGATAGTAACCTAATGTGTAAGACCAAAAGGTACTCATCAGGAGAGCATTTGTAATTCTCTTAATGAACAGGAGAACCATATAAACCAAAGTTATCAATTCTGTTCCGGTACCGGCCGGAATGTTCCATTCCTCCACACAAACCCATACAAATTATGCTGAATACGGTACTGGCCAAAATTCCGTTCCGGTACCGGTACCGGCCGGAATGTTCCATTCCTCCACACAAACCCATACAAAGTATGCTGAATACGGTACTGGCCAAAATTCTGGTCAATATCGGTCGTTTCGGCTAATTCTGGGCATTCCGGCTGGAATTGAGCTAACCATCAATTCCGGTGCCGGCCAACCCAAAAGCAAAAAAAATCAATCCAAAAATACTTAGATCTGACAAGAAGACAAAGAAATCAATAACCCAAAATAGCAAAACAAGAGATGAGGGGGTGCGGCCGTGCGGCACTACGGCGGTGAGATTCATTTTCCTCCTGTGACTTAGTACTTGACTACACAAAGCTTGCGCCTAATCTGACGAGGAATGGAACAACAGCAGAAGGAGAGGATGACGGACGATGGCTCCGGCGGAAGCGGTCCCGGCGGCGGCAACCAAGAGCTACTTTGCAAAGCTTCCCTCTCTCCCCTCCCATGTCTGTGCATGTGTTCTTCAAGATTTTTGTGCGGCGCTGGTTGCTTTGGCTGCTTGCCCTACCTTTCTTCCTATAGCATGTGTGTGTGACCAGGCTAGGAATTAATTGGGCTATGGTTAGCTTGTTGGGCTGGCCCAACTTACCTCTTCGTTATTTGTTTTGGGCTTTAAACTTATTAGGTTGTATGTTAGCAAGTTAATATCTACCTTTTATTTATATATTTATTCATAAATTTTATTTTATTATATTGTACTCCGGAATAGTACGCCGGAATGGGTTGCACGTGGATTAAAATCCCGGCCAGAATCACTGGATTCACTGCTATCACTACTGGGAGGGGTCGGATACGGGATCGTACGTAATCCCGGATGTTCAAATTCAAATTCAAATTCGAATGATTTTTAATCAAATTTGAACGAATTTCATCCGAAAAAAACCGGTTTGACCGTGCAGAATCATTCACGGCATGCCGCTATGGCCGGGATGCAACCGTGATCGGTTTCCGACTCTTGGTCGGTACCGGAATAATCCATTCGAAGGACCAAACCGGAATGCCCTTCGGAACGGAGTTGACAACTAAGATATAAACTAATAGATACAATGCGTGTCGAGAGATACACGCCAATGCCTTCGGGAGCATTTCAAATGGACGTTTATGGACAAGATTGTAGTAGTTTTAGTGGAAATGTGTGAAAAAATTTCAGAATCTCAGCATGCAATTCCCTTAGCCAATACCTCATAATTTCTTTATCCTATGGTCTCACTGTAAAACAGAGATGGCAGTTTTTATCCTTGACCTTAAAACCATAATGCCCGTGTGGACTGAACATATCTCTTCTTAAAGTATGTTCACATCTGCTTGACTGAAGTGTGATACTCAAGACTCATCCTCAAAGAAACATCAACACTCAGAACAAGGCCAGTCATGACATGATCCTCTTTCCGCCAAGCCTTTACTGCCTTAACATCAACCTTCTTCGGATTAGGAGGATCGTCAGTCAAATGAGAGGCGGCCAAACTATAACCCCTAAGAGTAGTCTTGACTGAGAAGGCTCATGCTCGGTAGTTCAACCTATTGAGCTTGATGTCTGTGAACGCAAGAGATGAACTACCCTCAAACATTGAGTCAGATTTGACCATCTTGATGGACCACAACCACACAACAGTGCTAAGCACAACAAAGCATCAATAGCACCATCAACAGCAGTAGTGGAACAGAGCACTCGATAGCAAGCAATCAACAAGAAGTTCATCAACAGAGCAGTATGCAGCAGAGTAGAAGCAGCAACGCTAAGAAAACATCAACGGAGCAGTATTGCAGCAGAGTAGAAGCAGCAGTATTGCAAAATACTAAGCACAACACAGTAGCAGCAGAGTAGAAAATGAGCACTGACTTCGAAGCTTCAAGCAGAGGAGGCGTGGAGCTTGCTGGAGTCATGTGGTCTCGTCGAAGCCGAGATGAAGACAGGGCAACAACAACCACGAAACAGCAACCAAGAGCAACCGAGCTCCATGAGGCGGCGCAGAAAGATGCGGCTCGGATCCACGAGCTGGTGAAGTAGAGGAGGCGATGAGCTCTAGGTGGCGGCGCAGAGAGGTGCGACGCGGATCCGCGAGCTGGTGAAGCAGAGGAGACGGCAGAGGCGATGAAGACAAGGCACGAGCCGGCGAAGCAGAGGAAACGGCCGAGGCAGCGGCCGGAGCTTGGCGCAGAATCTCATGCCCTTGCTTGTGGATTCGGATGAGGCGGCAGGCGGAGAGGACGACCCCGCACTCGCAGACGGTGACGCGGTGCTGGATCCGCGATCCGAATGAGGCGGCAACGGGGAGGATGAGATAGCTGGCGCTGAGGAGCAGAGGCGTGATCGTTTCCAGCCGCCATCGGCGGCAGCTGACCACCACGCCGCTGGATGGAGTGGGGGAGGCGGCGGTTGAACAATGATAGGGTTAGGGTTTGGATAGAGTTAGCTCTGATACCATGTTAGAAAAATGGAGACTAGGGTTTTGCTTGGGCAACTTATTTATTAATTGAGAGAGTATATATAGACATTGTTACATGGGCTACATGGGCCGAGAGAGAGAGAGAGAGAGAGAGAGAGAATGTAGAGAATATACAACACTTAACAGAGTTCTCTTGGGTTCATTTTCCCACTTGCATATTCTATAGATTACTTGAAATGAATTCAATTCATAAATTTGAATTGTTTTTTCATCAGGAATTTCCTGAGAGGCTTCTTCTTACATACAAACCTGAAGAATCAGAGGAAGTTCCTGCACCTGATCCTGTCGAAGAGGAAAAACCACCAGTCGAAGAACCTGTTCCAGTACTGCCTAATGCTGAAGTTGTTTCACCTCCTCCCAAGACCGAGGTGGCAGATACTGGTGATCTACTGGTAAGTGAAAGAATGCTTAAATTCAATGCTTTAATTTTGACGATCTAAATCTCCTTTTTTCGATAGGGCTTAAATGATCTAAGCCCTGGTGTATCAGCAATAGAAGAAAGCAATGCTCTGGCGTTGGCCATTGTTCCATCAGGTAATTAGATGCTTAAATGATCCAAGTCATGATTGAATTCTTACTGACTGTCAAGTATCTTACTATCTTGCGTTAATTAATTAATTGATGGATTTTTTTCATCTGTATTAGATGCTGGTGCTTCAACCACCAGCACCGCTGCATGGCAAGATAAAGGATTTGATCCAACAGGGTGGGAACTCGCCCTTGTTACCACTCCAAGCAACACAAATTCATCAGCTGCGGATAGTCAATTGGTTGGTTTCTTTACTCTTGTTATTCTTTTCCCGAGATTTTATCTTGTTGCTGGTGCTGGCACTCGTGACAGTAGAAATGTACCACTAGTACTGCTATTCTGACATGACGCCCACATTATTAACACCATATTTCTCTCTGTTAGCTCCACATCATTCTGCCATTCAATGAATACATTGGATTTAAGCCTAAAAAACTGTTGCAACAAAGCGGTAGGCAAACATATTTAGGTGGATGACAACTTATGTTGTGTTTGATCTTCTCATGTAGTGGTGTAGACATGTTAGGTTGGGTAGTGGGCCAAATATTGCTCAATATATGCACTACTTTTACCATAAAAATAGGTGCTACCATAGGTCTAAACAATCACTTGTATGACCATTAATAGGGCATGCTAGTTGCTTTTGGACCAGTGATTTGTGTTTTTAGTTGACGCTTATGCACTGTAATTGTTGCCGTGCTTAAGTTACCATACAAATTACAGCCATATAGGCTGAATTGGTAAGATGAGAATGTAGAAGTCTTACATTGCCTGTATTATACCAATAATTTAGGCTAGGTGTAGCTCTTGTCTGTCAAAATGCAAACTTTATCTTAACCTTATGTGTTTCCTCTGTTTGTAAGCTCATGCTCATGGATAACGATTCTGGTACAGTACTGTCTGGTGTACTGTGAAACACAGCCATTTTGAATTTAAATTGATGAACAGTAATTCCTGGTGTACCCGGCCGAAAACCGGCCAAATTGAAATTTTGAGTTTAAATTAGATAATTGAAACTGTTCGGTAAAAAACCGGGTATCGGCCAGGGTATGGTAGACTGGTATTTTTCCCGTAACCTGTTTTTGAATCCTTGGTCATCAGTGGCAATTGCATCCTCTTAAGATGTCCAGGAAAATTTTATGCATTAGGTTGTACCTATTCATGGTAATGTGTCTTAATGGTGTTCACATACCACTTCATGATTTATAATTCTAGATGCTCTATGAATCTGCTGTTTGTTTTGATGCTTTATTTAAAAGGAAAAAGTCTATTTTCCAACCTTGAACTTTTCAAAAAGTTCGGAAAACAACCTTAAAGTCGAAAACCAAACATCAGAGGACCTCGAAGTTTGCAAACCAGACAAAAATCCCCCCGCGCTGATTCCACCCTGGTTTTGGGTCGACGTGGAGGTCCACTTGGACCCGATGTTGACGAGGCCAAGTTTATAACACGCGGGCGGCCTTGTTTTTTTCCTCTGCTTTGTGCAAGGCCATCGTGGAAGGGGAAACCCCCTTCGTCCCGAGAAACCCTAGATACATAAATTGTGTCGGCGTGGTGGATGGCAACCTCCGGGAGCTCAAGCACGTCGTGTCGGCTGGTTGCTTCCTCAGTGGTCGGCAGCGGCGATGGGAAGTTTTCCTCGCCGATACGGTACAGGGAGGGCCCGCTTAATTATGAGCTGACCGTCTGTTGCAATTGCGGGCAGAAGGCAGCTAGAGGGTCTACTGGAGTGACGTGAACCCTAGGAGGAGGTACTTGACTTGCGCGAAGGCTCGGGTGAGTGGAATTCGTCCTGTTCTATGGTTGGCGAAGTGTGTTCTTGTGCAGGTTGTTTGCTTTCTTCTCAATTTGGGGCATGTGCTTATGTTTGTATAGGTTGGGGTCAAGGTTATTATGTCGTAAAGTTATGTTTGTATAGGTTGGGGTCAAGGTTATTATGTCGTAAAGTCAAGTCGAGTCGCAAGAGGGGCGACTTGTTGACTTTGTCGACTAGTCAACCGACTAGCCACGACTAGTCCACAGACTAGAAAGTATTTAAATAGGGCATGTAATATACTAAGTTGTATAACAATTAAACACATATACATATTGTAAATCATGAAATAAAGAGGAACAACATAATCACGATGATAAGTTAATGACTTACTTATTTTGATCGTAACAAATCTTTCTTTGAAATTGAAGTCGGGCGGCTAGCAAATCTCGATTAGTCGCGACTAGTCGCCGACTAGCCGACAAGTCGGGCGACTAGCCCTCCTAGTCGAGTCGATGACTCTAGTCGGAGGTTGTGTACCGACTTGTCGACTAGTCGCACGACTTAATAACAGTGGTTGGGGTTGCAATTTTTGGAGATGGTATGATCCGGAAGCGAGTGATTTTGTTAACTAGAATTTGTTGGATTTGCGCGACTGTGTAAAGGTTTTGAGGATGGAGAACAAGGAACTAAAGGCCTCGGCTAGCGATTAACAGGCCAAGCTTGATGTGTTCGTGGCTAAATTGAGGAGAATTCTGGTTACAAAATCATAGGAGTGTGTTGATTTGAGGAGAATTGTGGTCGAAAATGAGGCTGTAGGTGTTCATCTTAGTGATAGGGTCAAAATGGTAGAAAAAGGATAGAATGCTGATCATCTCAGTGCTTGCATGTAGTGTCCTTGGTTGTAGTTGGCTTGATGTTTTGGTAGTAACGTTCACTGGAATGGTAGAAAAGGATAGTGGTGTTCTGCTAGTAATGTTGTAAGTTTGTTGATGTAAGTTGTGAAACTGAATGCTCACTGGAATGGAATGTCTTTTTGAATTGCATGTCAACATCATCTTACAGAAGTTCACTGGAATGCGAATGTCTTTTTGAATTGCTTGTCAACATCACCTTACAAAAGTTGAACAAGTAACATACTGAAATGGAACATGGCACAACTGAGTGCAACAAGTGCACTGCATAAGCTGGAAGTAACAGACAAGTTCACATACTGCATAAATTTAGATGGTTACAGACAAGTTGAAACACTCATAAGTTTAAGAAATCCTAAGCTTAACAAGTTCACATACTGCATAAGTTTGACCGGTTACAAACAAGTTGAGAACATGCATAAGTTTAAGAAATCTTAAGCTTAAAAAGTTCACATACACAATACATTCTTAACATAAACGTAGTTCTGCCATTTCACACACATTGTCAGTACACACTTTCACTACTTGTTGTCGATCACATCACTAGCGGACATCAGAAGCTTCAGCAGAGTTGTGGACCTCTTTTTTTGAGGTTTCTTCTTTGGTGGCCCTTGAGCATTGACATGAGCTGAAGCATGATCAGAGGAGAGTTGAACTGTGGCACATGAACTAGCTTAAGAAGTAGGGACAATAGCCTCTAACCTTATAAACGCAGAACCACCTTTTGATGTTGTCACACTGGCCTTAGCAGGTGACTTGATGATAATTTCATTTGGCACACTAGTCTTCAACAAAACATGAACAAAGCTAAGTCTTAGAACTGAATAGGGTCAAATATATGTAGAAAACTTGAAGATGCCTACATGCTGGATTGTAGTGTAGGGCAGAAAATGACAATTACATGCTGGATTGTAGTGTTGGGCACAAAACAAGAACAAAGCTACGTGTTGGGCAGAAAACTTGAAGATGCTTACATGCTGGATTGTAGTTGCAAAATTTTGTAGTACAGAACTCCAGTGCATTTCTTCTTGCCCTTTGAGTTGGCAGGTAGGCTTGCCCTTCTCTTCCCAGCACTTGCAAAGCTCTGCTGTGATCCTTGCATAATTACATGAGGACAACATGCAATGTTAGTTCAAGATATGTTCTGGTATAGCTCTTGCAGGAGTAGTCATTACTGAAGCACGAGTGGCACATTACCATAGCAGATGGTGTTGCAGGAGGGATATCTTCTGGTACAGTTCTTGCACTTGTATTAGATGCACCTAATGCTTCTTTCCTCTGTGAGCAAGAAGATATGTTGTGCCTCAATCTCATCCTCGTAGTCACTATCTTCCTTCTCAGCTTCATCTTCATACTCCTCTTTAGCTATTGGTGCTTCCACATATATTTCGGCAACACCGCCTTCCACAATACAATCAGACATTGTCTTGCATGCCTTGTCGTCCACCAAAACCCTCAATCCATCTCCCAAATCTTTCCCTAGGAACAACCAATGCAGTAACATCCCTTCAACAACATCGCAGTGGTCCTTGAGGTGTCCATTGATCTCTGGTAGTGACATCTTGTCACGTTCTATGTAAAACATCCCCTCCGACCCACCGTAGTAATGCAACTTCTTCCCATTATGTATAAACTCGCCATTGAAGTGAAATCTAAACAGAAGAGTGTCCACAACATCCATCCCTACATGCATGCAATGAGGAAATTACCCCCTACACGAAAATCCCCAAATCCCCATAATTACCCCCCTACACGAAAATCCCCAAATCCCCGGAACCCTAACATGCCAAGTTGGGATTTAGCAACACTGACCCCAAATCCCCATAACCCTAACATGCCAAGTCGGGATTTAGCAACACTGACCTTCACGATTTTACAGCAGATCCGCGATGGCCTTGCGTTATTGAACCATCAACCCCCGCCAATCGCCTGTCTCCATTGTCTACGCAACGCCAGTCGCCGTATCCCTGCCCGCACCGCCACCGGAGCACAGTGCAGAGGAGAGCGAGAGCGAGGGACTTGGGAACGAAGCAGATGAAAAAGGAACAAGTTGGGCCACCCACGTGTTATAAACTTGGCCTCGCCAGCACCAGGTCCAGGTGGACCTCCACGTCGGCCCCAAACCAGGGTGGAATTAGCGTGGGGGGTTTTTTGTCCGGTTTGCAAACTTCGAGGTCCTCTGCTGTGTGGTTTTCGACTTTGAGGTTGTTTTTCGGATTTTTTGAAAAGTTCAAGGTTGGACAATAGACTTTTTCCTACTTAAAAATCAAATGGTACTTTGTGTTGTTGTATTGGATGTGCATATGGATTGGTGTATACTGTTTTTTTTTTAACTCTGGTCAAGCCTTTTTTTGGATGACCAATTCTGGCTATGTCAGTTGCCTTCAATGAAATCAAACTACGTTTGTCTGTTTACAGGGTGGTGGATTTGACAAACTGATCTTGGACAGCCTTTACGATGAGGGGGACTACAGGCAGAAACAGCAACAACAGTTATATGGTTCGACAGCTCCCAACCCATTCATGACAAATGATCATTTCGCGATGTCAAATCAAGTCGCACCTCCGCCATCGGTTCAAATGGCTGCCATGTCTCAGCAGCATCAGCAGATACCAACGATGATGCAGCCGAATCCGTTTGGACCACCAATGCAGCCGCAGCATGTGGGCATGGTTCCTGCAACAAACCCCTTTATGAATGGTGGCTTTGGGCCATTCCCGGTGGCAAACAACGGGCATCAACAGGCCAACCCATTTGGTGGCACCCAACTTCTGTAGGTTGCATAGAACATGAGCAAATTGTGTCCCAGCAAATGCGATTTTCGTGTGATTATATTATGCATTGTGCCTGGCCATTCTTGGATGTCAGTGGTGTATTGATATGTGTATTGGCCTCACCACACGGGGCTGCCAAATGACCCTTGTTGTAAAGAAATTAGTGACCTGTGTAACAGATTTATGTCAATAAATAGTAGGACATGGTTATATAGCAAAACGGAAATGCAGTGGGAATGGATGGTTGGGTAGTTATCGTTCTATTCTGGTCATGTATCGTGGCTGTTTAATTGACATCCCTCGCATTCCGTGAGAATGTGCATCATGTCTCATGCGCATTATTACCATTATTTTTTTTGTAATGCTATCATCCAGGCCTCACTGTGGAGTATTTGCTTTTATGTTATCTGATCTCTGAATGCTGAGACTGAACTGTCCTGGCTAAATTTTTTGATCAGTTGTGCAAATTTCACATTGTCTAGCTAAAGAATTTTTAGGAGAAACAACAGTAGGAAAGGATCCTTCTGTATATATTTATATGTATAAAATAACAAAAGATATGTTACAAAGTTACAAGGATGCTGGTTTATATAAGATCACTCATCCATTCTTCTATGCCCGGAAAATATTTATTCTAGATAAAGTTTGCTTCTTATCCTTTCCCTTTTTCATTTCCCCTTGGATCAATCAAAGCTAAAGTTTTCACCGGTGTACTGAACAAAACTCTCTCTGTGTCTGTGTGTGTTGACTGTTGAGAGGAAATTGTCGTCTCTCGAGTTAGAGAAAAGTAACAGACCAAAGAATCTTAATCAGTGTCCCGGCTTTTCGCCTCGTGAAAAGCCCCGGGTAGCCGCCTCCCCACCTAGTGACCTAGATGGCTAGTACGAATTGTTTGAATCTTGTGAACTCGTAGGAGGGTAGATGGGAATCTCTAAAAGTGAAACTTCCTTCTGCAACAGCTGGAAATTCCTTCGATATATGGAATTCTCGTCGTGTTAAATTGTGATACAAATGTAGGAGTACCTCTTGCATTCGCATAAGCGAAGGCAGAGTAAGAAGGTGGAGAGAAGGCAGGGTACGGTGGCGAACAACAGCAAAACACTTTACTGTATGGACTACCGAGAAATCAATGTAGCAAGATTATTGTAACGGTGGATCTGCACCACTCGCTCCAAAACCAACGCCTGAGAATGGACACCAAAGACAGATCATAAGGTTCCCCAAATCTATGACTCGAGGTTACTGCATCTGCTAAAACCGTAGCAACTTCATGCTAAAGGCCTTTTCCCCCTCTGAATGCAACAAACTTCGCATTTCTTTCAATGAATTGCTAAACTTTGCAATTCTCAACGTTGTAGTATCATGCAATCAAACGAAAGTATCAATCATGTGGGGCCCAGGGTATCCACCATCCCAATTATTTACCTCCAATCCACGTCAGGCAAACACCCAACACAATATCCCCTGCCCTACGACACACCAAAGCTTGTCCGCTGCATTCCGGTCACGTGTCCAAAGGTCACATTCTGACTTCCATGTCGCGCTGCAGCAAAAGAAAACTACACAAAAAAAAACACACACGGACAGATCCATCATTTTTAACAACACCGTTGCATCATGCATCCAACCAAAAGTCCAATTCTCTGCCATTAATTGTAGATGCAAAACCATGCGATGACCATAACATTTTGTACGCAATACCGTGTTAAGAGTAACACGTAGCTAAGTTACATTGCCTCTGATCACGAAGCCATCCTGGTAGGAAATGGATCAGAGCATTGGCTCTACCGCATGATCCAAAATAAATATAGTCTAGACTTGCTACACAGTACCAAAGGGTACAATAAAATCGTTACGTAATTTTTTTCGCTAAAATAAGCATACACTGTTTCTACCGTACCAGTACTGTTTACATAGTGATCTCTACAGTAACAGCAGAGAATCTGGATGTATCCTGGTATCTCCGCGCTCCAGAGAATTTCACTAGGTGAGGCCAGGCCTGGGCATACACAACGAAACCGAACATAGCTAGTGCTAGCTACTAGATCTATTCGCTGCAAAACTTTTCACCATTCTCCGAAGAGCATCATTCTCCGAAGAGGATGGTGAAGAACCCAGATCTATCCTGGTATCTGCACACTCCAGAGAATTTTACCGGGTGAAGCCAGGCTGGGCGTACACAACGAAACCGAACATAGCTAGTGCTAGCTACCAGATCTTTTCGCCGCAAAACTTTTCACCATTCTCCGAAGAGTGCAAACCACGCATGCGGGATCGGCTGGCCCATGGCAGATATCACTGTAGGCCGCACTCCACAAAAGTTGCACCGGTCGCTGCTCACTTCACTGGTCCGTCCGTCCATTGGCGAGCCCGAAGAGATCCTCGGCTCCTCGCTCGCTCGCTCACTCACTCACCCGTCAGTCGTCACGCTCACTGATGCGCCAAAAAGGGTAAAAAAAAAGGCGAAGCGCACGGTGCGACCCAGCCCGCGAACGGCGACCGCAGGGCGCGAGCGTGTCCCGAGGAAAGCAGCCGATCCGCGGCGCGGCTGCCCCGCCCAGATCTGCACGGGGATTCGCCACCCAACCCTCCGTGCGCGGCTATAAAACCCCCGTCCCCCCGCGACCCGTTCGCCGCTCCACCACACTCGATTGGTTGGATTCCTTACCGTCTTCCACTGGTTCGCTCACGCGCCGCTCCCGCCGTTTCGCGAGTAGTTCCCCCGGTCGAGGGCTCGTAATCGGAACAGCCTTAAAATTCTTCCCACTTCGAACAACCTTAAAAATCTTCTACTTGTAAAACTCCACCTACCGGGCTCAAAGGAAAACTTTTTAACACCCTAGACGCGCGCGCAGAGAGAGAGAGAGAGAGAGAGAGAGAGAGAGGACTGAGGACGTCGCGAGACGAGATGGACGCCGGCGCCGTGGCTGTCGCGGCGAATGGTATGCCGGTGGAACCTCGGGTCGCAGATCCGCATGCTCATTGTTAAGTTGTTGCTTTTGGGGGATCGGGCGAGGGGAATTCAAGGGTTTTGCCGTTTTGGGTTGGTGTTTGTGTTGCATGCAGGGGTCGGGGAGGTGGAGAGGAAGGCGCAGAAAAGCTACTGGGAGGAGCACTCCAGGGACCTCACCGTCGAGTCCATGATGCTCGACTCCCGCGCCGCCGACCTCGACAAGGAGGAGCGACCAGAGGTGATGATACTACTAGTTCTTGATACATACATCAACGCACAGGAGTACCGAGTACATGCATGCATGATCTCTCTCTCTCTCTCTCTCTCTCTCTCTCTCTCTCTCGTTATTCGCATCATTTCGTTGCTGTTAAATGTGTTGCTCGCTCAGCAATTGTATTTGTATCAGTGGTATCAAGTACTGATGCTGACGCTTGCTTTTTAAGCATTTGTCAATTCTATTTCTTCTCTAGGACAATTATGCGCCCTGAGATGACCTCAAATCTTAACTTTACATATATGATGGGGAGCTTCCCAAAAACTAGACAGCTAGCCAGCGGCATTAGACAGACTGGGGGGAATTTTCTGTGCCAATTTCCACTATGATTCCAAACGATTTACTGGTAGAAATTTGTTGGTTTTGGTAGCAAAAACTTCTGCTGGAGGTCAACCTGCTTGCTAATGAGAACCATTTTTTTTTATTAACTACACATGAGCTTAATAGAAATAGGAACCACTGCCACTAAACATAATTTGCTAAATAGTAGTAATAGGATTTTGGAGGTTATGAGGTTACAGTATTCATTTGTAACTAGTGAACACATGGGGCATACTAGTACTACACATATAAAATATCTAGCTATCTTGTACACTCCTCACCCCCTCTTGCCCGGGCCCTCCTCAGCCTCTAACTGCCACTAATTTTGTCAACTACCATGATACTCTAGTCTTTTAGCTCTCTAATGGCCACTTAGAGGTTAATGCATAGTATCATCATAAACATATTGCTACTGCACATCGCTTTCTTCCACCATGATTTATATAAATTTTGGCCTGGACATCATAACCATACTGTTACCGCACATAGTTTTTTTTTTCACCATGGTTTATATATATATAAAAAAAAGAGTATGGCATGGAGCTCTCCTTTTGAACCGAGTAATTGTATTTTTCGCACAGGACTAATTTACACTGTTGATCTGTAGGTCCTGTCTTTACTTCCATCTTACAAAGGGAAATCAGTACTGGAGCTTGGTGCTGGAATAGGACGCTTTACTGGAGAACTGGCAAAAGAAGCTGGTCATGTTCTAGCACTGGATTTCATTGGAAGTGTGATTAAGAAGGTGAATTTTTCTTATTTGAAAATTTCATGTTTGCCTGCTGGAATGTGCTAAGTTATGCTTAGTTTGATTGAGTTTTCACTACTTACACTTCTTGTAGAATAAAAACATTAATGGGCATCACAAGAACATAACCTTTCTGTGTGCTGATGTAACATCTCCGGAACTGGAGATTGAAGATTACTCCATTGATATTATATTTTCAAACTGGCTACTAATGTACCTTTCGGATGAGGAGGTAAGATCAGACCATACTTATGAATAGAAAACTTCTATACAAAACAGATCTAAATGTAATGCTTGACTTTGCCTTATGAATTTTTCTAAATGTAATGCTTGACTGTAGGTCGAGAAGCTGGTAGGAAGAATGTTAAAATGGTTGAAGGTCGGTGGCCATATATTCTTTAGGGAATCATGTTTTCACCAATCTGGAGATTCTAAAAGGAAAGTGAATCCAACACACTATCGGGAACCAAGGTTTTATACAAAGGTTAAAAGTCCAACTCAAACTTTTTCCTTTACTTTCAGTCTGTCTTTAGAGTGGAATGCTTTCTACTGTGCTACAACTTTCCATCATCTATTAGTCCTATCTCTTTTACTGGCTGTGGGCTGTGGCATTGCATCTCTAGCTTCATATGAGCAATTACCATTAGCATATTGTCAGATAACAAACGAGTTACTTTTTTTTGTTACGGCCGCATCTTAACATGGTGACGCCTTATTGTTAATTTTCGTTTCCATTGTCACTAACAAAGATTGTTCTTTCATTGTATCCCCGGTAGCTAACTTTTTCATTTACAAATAGGTATTTAAAGAATGTCATTCCTATGATCAAGATGGCAATTCTTTTGAGCTTTCTCTAGTAACCTGTAAGTGCATTGGAGCTTATGTGAAAAACAAGAAAAATCAAAATCAGGTACTTTCCTTTCCTTGGATGCACGCAGACACCTGCATCTGTGCTATTCAAGCGAAATTACTGACAAAACCTTATGCTTCATAGATATGTTGGCTATGGGAAAAGGTACAGTCGACAGAAGATAGAGGATTTCAAAGATTCTTGGACAATGTGCAGTACAAAACAAGTGGAATCTTGCGTTATGAACGTATCTTTGGAGAGGGTTTTGTTAGCACTGGTGGACTTGGTGAGTTGACCAATGTCCTTGCCTCATTGTTACATTTTCAATATTTACTACAACCATATATCACTAAACATTCTTCTTTCATAAACAGAGACCACAAAGGAATTTGTGGATATGCTGGATCTTAAACCTGGCCAGAAAGTGCTTGATGTTGGATGTGGAATTGGAGGCGGCGATTTTTATATGGCTGAAAACTATGATGTCCATGTTCTTGGTATTGATCTTTCCATTAACATGGTTTCATTTGCAATTGAACGTGCTATTGGACTCAAGTGCTCGGTTGAGTTTGAAGTTGCTGACTGCACCACAAAGGAATACCCAGAAAATACATTTGATGTCATCTACAGCCGTGACACTATCCTTCACGTACAAGTATGTTTCATCGCATAAAATTTACTATTGTTCTTTATAAGATCCTTACTCCTTTACACGACCAAACCATTATCTAACTGTTAGCCAGCAGCATAGTTAGAGCATTGAATGATATGTTGTGTAGCTCCTAATTATTTCTTGTGTATCCAACAAACTGAGAGTTGTACTCCAAGTTGGAAACATGACAAAATAGTTGATATTATGACCTTTATATACTTGGCAACAACTGCATAGCTACGATAATCTCAGTAACCATTGTTTTAACAAGTACCTACACTTGCTTTTACAGGATAAACCTGCGTTGTTCAGAAGCTTCTTCAAATGGCTAAAACCTGGGGGCAAAGTCCTAATCAGTGATTACTGTAGGAGTCCTGGGAAACCATCAGAAGAATTTGCTGCATACATAAAGCAGAGAGGTTATGACCTCCATGATGTGAAGGCTTATGGAAAGGTTTGCTTGTACAGTTTTCAGTTTCATACTGATACTGGTCAATCTAGTTGCTTTAGTATATTTGAGTCCAAACGGCGC
The DNA here is from genome assembly GCA_036346255.1 of Ampelocalamus luodianensis. Lineage (NCBI taxonomy): Eukaryota > Viridiplantae > Streptophyta > Magnoliopsida > Poales > Poaceae > Ampelocalamus > Ampelocalamus luodianensis. The sequence continues at coordinate 3,837,607 of CM070626.1, forward strand.
ACTATTCTAACTTCTGTTTACACAACAACCCAGATGCTTGAGAATGCTGGTTTTCACGATGTCATCGCCGAAGACCGCACTGACCAGGTTATCTCCCTCTCAATTCCTCTCGTTGTTGTGCACTTCCTAACCCTTTTCTTGTACAATGTACAATGCTTGGACAAATGCAATTCCTTCGAGACTAATATAATCACTGTCATATGGTATGTTTCAGTTCCTGAGGGTTCTGCAGAGGGAGCTTGCTGAAGTTGAAAAGGACAAAGATGCTTTCTTGTCAGACTTCACCCAGGTGATACAACGAAGCACTTCTATTCTTTCACCTGTGAAAATGGCAGTCCTGAAGCCTGCTTTGTGCTTCGCCTTTTGAGCGTTTCTTATTTTCGATTCCATCTATTACCAGGAGGACTATGACGATATTGTGGACGGCTGGAACGCGAAGCTGAAGCGTAGCTCTGCCGGTGAGCAGAGGTGGGGGCTGTTCATTGCGACCAAATGATTCAATGAATGATATGATCTGGAAGCAGGGGTTGCAGAATAAAAATGGGTGCTCTTGTTGTGGCCATGTTAGTATATTTGTTGTTGCAGTAGCTAAATTGTGCACCCATTAGTAGTGTGTACTGTACGTTTTGTTACATGTGATCATGTGATGTGAAGTACGAGCTCTCTGTGAATTCCGGTAAGATTATGTTTCGAGTTCATGTTGTTAGAACGTTTAATTCAGATATGTATCGCTACTTCCTACGTTATCTGAAAGTTCGATCGATTTTTTGTATTCTTTTGCTTGAAGAAAGCTACTTGTTTCTTGGGCGAATTATTGAAGTTTCTGCAACAAACTGAAAACCGTGTAGCTAAAAGAGATGATGAAGTTATGTCAGGAGGCAGGATAGGCCAGTTCTGGGACCAGGGAATGGTCAGCTTTGCTGGACATCACACGTAGCCTGATAGCCCACATGACAGCATTATTTCCCCCATGCAGCATCTCTTTTATAGGTGCTTTGATATTGGAATTTCTCCCTGAAAAAATATGATAAATTATTTATTAATTAGATATAGTTATATACATAAGTAATTGTTAAGCATCCATACTACAAAACAAGCACATGTTCTATGTGGCAAAAAAAGTTTTTCTTTGCTCTAACTTTTGTATGGATGCTTATGACTTCACTATATTTTGTCTTTAAGCACTCATGCATAAGCATATTGCATTATAATGCCTTAATGACCTCCCGATATTTTTTTTATTAAAAAAAGTCATTTCGCTACATTTTTTTCTTTAAGCATTCGTGCCTAAGCATATTGCATCATACCTGCCTTAATGATCTCCCGATATTTTTCTCTTTTTTTTTAAAAAAAAAGTTCATTCTCATTTATCTTTATTTGCTAGACTGCTGATGGACCGTTTTGCACGACAATTTTGTACAACGAGATGCAAACTAAACAAATCAAAATTGATGCGAACTGAATATGTTATGCCAAAAAAAGAATCACTCGACTTTCCCCCGCACCCCAAAGCTTCACCGGTTTCCACCCACCCATCGAGCTTTTTTTTTATATAATTTTTTACATTTTAAAAATATTTTAAAGATAACCTCTCTCTAATTTTACTTTTAATTATAATCCATTTGGTCACATCATGACCCGTGGCATAATCAAACTGTGATATCACGCCACCAACCGCGGCATAACTAAACATGCCACGATAGCCCTTCAAGTCAACACGCGTCTGTTTTTGGGCTAAATCCTGACACGCCAAGAGGAGTGACGTGATAGCACTCGTTTGCCACGCCACGTGTTGTGGTGTGCCCAAAGGGGTCAGAATTAAAAATAAAGTTAGGAAGAATATATCTTTAAAATGTTTTTTTAAAAGAGAGTTGCTATATAACTTCCGACAGTTTTAAGCCAAAACTGCCATTTTTCTGTTCATTAGATATGCTATAAGACTCATGATGATATACATTCTAACTAGTTCATAGAGTTGAAAGAGGAGATTTTTATCAACGTAATAGCTATTTAGCCCCATATGCATGTGAGGGATTCATCTCGTGATACTTCGAGGAACATCACTCGTGACAAACTAATATTTTTTACAGCTCATCAAGAGGCGTTAAGGAGATTTTTTTTTTGTTTTTGTTGTTGCTCAACCTCTCAAAGTATATGTAAAGAACATAACGGGTTCACCACATTGTCGTATTTTGTTTGTATAAAATTTTATTTTTTGTCTTTGTTTTTGCTTAACATCTCAAAGTATATGTGAAGAATATAACAGGTTCATCATATTACCGTATTTTATTGGTATAAAATTTTATTTGTTGTCTTTATTTTTGCTCAATCTCTCAAAGTACATGTGAAATCTTGAATCATGTGATGGAAATATGAGTTATTAAGATTTTTTAAGAATAATTACAGTGACCAAGAACAAAAATTATATAAATAATTTACTGTAATTTATGTATAATAGAGTTGTAAATGATCTTTCAGAATGTTTTTTTGTCTTTGTTTTTACTCAACCTCTTAAAGTACATGTGAGATTTTGAATCATGTGATCGAAATATAAGTTATTAAGACTTTCAAGAATAATTACAGTGATCAAGAACAAAAATTACGTAAATAATTTACTGTAGTTTATGTATAATGGAGTTGTAAATAAATTTTCAGAATGTGATATTTTTTATTGAGAAAACTGTGGTATTCTATATAGACAAACTCTTTTAAAAAATAGATTAAATAATAATAAAAAAGCTCCCACCCATCTCGGGATTCCAGGAAGCCCAACAATAAAAAATACGCCACCCGCGGCTCCGCGAGAACAACCCCTTCGTGCAGACGAGGAGGCACGGAGTGGAGGCAGTGGAACCACACCACTAGCGAGAGCGGCACGAGGGGCAGCGCGGCGGACATGGCCGGAGCGGGAGACCCAGCAGCAGGGGGCAGAGGGAACTTCCCCCTCGCCGCCGAGGCCACGGTGCTCGACTCCCGCGCCGCCGACCACGACAAGGAGGGGCTCCCCGAGGTGATTCATTTAGGAGTACACTTATGCGTGATCCTCTCCTCCCCTCTTTCTCGTTATTCCTATCATTTCATTGCTGTTAAATTTTAGTTGCTGGTGTGTTGTTACTGTTTGATATCTTGCATATGTGTGGACAAATAAATGATCGATCAGCTCAGTGGTGTACATGTATGGCCCTTTGCCAGCTGAAAAAGTTGATAGCAATCGCCGAGGGAGACATGATTTGGAAGTAATTCGTTTTGGGGCAGACGAGTCGGCAATTGATCGATGGTATCAAGTACTGAAGTTGAGACAGAGGTTGATGGTATCAATTGATCGATTTCTTCTCTAGGACAATTATGCGCCCGGAGATTACCTCAAATCTTAATGATGGGGAGGTTCCCAGAAGTTGACAGCTAGCCAGTGGCCTTAGACTGCCTGTGGGGAATTGTCTGTGTCAATTTCCTATGATTCCAAACGGCTGGCGGTCAACTTGTGGCATATAAAATATCTAGCGTGTTCAGTTGTTCCCGCCTTCACCACCTCTGGCTCTAACGAGGGAAAACAATTTCGTTTTGAAATTTATTTCGGAGGGTAACGAAATGAACGAAATTACCGAAATTTCGGTGAGTTTTCAAACAGGCGCTCGAAATTTGGACGAGATTTGTCCAAAATTCAAATGCTGCCGAATTTAGGACGTAATTTGTCCAAATTCAAAATTTTCCGAATATTTTTGAATGAGTGGTATTCATTTCGGAGGGTAACGAAATCACCGAAATTTCGGCGAAATTGTTTCCCCTGACTCTGATTGCCCCTTGTTTTGTTCACTACCATGATACTGATTTTAGCTCCCTACTGGTCAATTAGATCATAAACATATTGTTACTGCACATCGCTCTCTTCCACCATGTTTAATCTAAAATTTGGCTTGGACAGGGACACTATAATCATGTTGTTACTGCACATCGCTTCCTTCCAGCTTGGTTCATCTAAAATTTTACTTGGAGCTCTCCTTTTGAACTGAGTAATTGTATGTGTCATGGGCCGGGCCTGGGCTACTGTTCATGCGGTGGGTACTTGTGAACAGTACCCACGCTTGTTAGGAAAGTTCATTATTTAGGAATCTATCTATTAGGTAGGCAAGTTATTATTGGATTGGATTGTTAGAGATAGGTTTTCTTAGAGATTATTTCTTAAGAGTCAAGTCGAGTCATCCCTATAAAAAGGGTAACATGTATCCATTATCAATCAACCAAGAAAGATGAATTAATCTAGTCTCCCTCCCAAGGTTCTATCATCCCAGTCTATAGTCTAATCCCTTATCCCACCAAGCCGACGCCGTCCGGCCTTCTTCCTGGCGGTGTTTACCCCGTTATGAACTAAGGTTCATGACAACTTAGTATCAGAGCAGTCGATCCCTTCCCACGACTTCTGCTACCATGGTTATGGCGACAGATCAGACCATTAGACCTGCCGCCGAGTCTATTGGAGCGTTGACCTCCCTATCTGTGGTTGCACAAACGGTGCCCTCGCCGAGGAAGAAAGCCGGTGACCAACGATTGTCTTCTCCACGCAACTCGCCGATGTCTATTGGAGCGTTGCGGACTATCTTCCATGCAATGTTCCGCCGGCGCCACGACCTGTCGTCAACATGGGGCCTCTTAGGGCTTCAGCCATGGCTGCTACCACAGCTCGAGGACAAGCTATCGCGAAAGGAGGGGAGTAGTTGTCATGGGCCGGGCCCGGGCTACTGTTCACACGGCGGGTACTGTACCGCCCGCGCTTGTTAGGAAAGTTCATTATTTAGGAATCTATCTATTAGGTAGGCAAGTTATTATTGGATTAGATTGTTAGAGATAGATTTTCTTAGAGATTATTTCTTAAGGGTCAAATCGAGTTATCCCTATAAAAGGGGTAATATGTATCCATTATCAATCAACCAAGAAAGATGAATTAATCTAGTCTCCTTCCCAAGGTTCTATCATCCCAGTCTATAGTCTAATCCCTTATCCCACCAAGCCGACGCCGTCCGACATTCTTCCTGACGGTGTTTACCCCGTTATGAACTAAGGTTCATGACAGTATGTTTCACACCGGACTAATTTACACTATTGATCTGCAGGTCCTGTCTTTACTCCCATCTTACAAAGGGAAATCAGTACTAGAGCTTGGTGCTGGAATAGGAAACTTTACTGGAGAACTGGCAAAAGAAGCTGATCATGTTCTAGCACTGGATTTCATTGAAAGTGTGATTAAGAAGGTGAATTTTCTCATTTGAAAATTTCATGTTTGGCAGCTGGAATGTGATAAGTTATGCCTAGTTCCATGAGTTTTCACTACTTTCACTTCTTGTAGAATGAAAACATAAATGGGCATCACAAGAACATTACCTTTATATGTGCTGATGTAACTTCTCCGGAACTGAAGATTGAAGATAACTCCATTGATCTTATATTTTCGAACTGGTTACTAATAAACCTTTCGGATGAGGAGGTAAGATCAGGCAATACTTATGAATAAACAACTTCAATACAAAAAAGATCTAAATGTAATACTTGACTTTGTCTTATGCATTTTTCTAAGGGTTGTAACTGATATCTTGTATTCTAGGTCGCGAAGCTAGTAGGAAGAATTGTAAAGTGGTTAAAGGTTGGAGGCCATATATTCTTTCGGGAATCATGTGTTCACCAATCTGGAGATTCCAAAAGCAAAGTGAATCCAACACACTATCGGGAACCAAGGTTTTATACTAAGGTTAAAATGTCCCACTCAATTTTTTTCCTTTACTTTCAGACTTTCAGTCTGCCTTAAAGAGTGGAATACCGTCTACTGTGCTAACTTTGCACTACCTGACTTTTTTTTACCGTGGCATTGCATCTCTAGCTTTGTATTAACAATTACCTTTAGCATTTTGTCAGATAACAAATGAGTTACTGTTTTAATTTGTGATAGCCGCATCTTAGTGTTTCAATGCTTTCCTGTTAGTTTTGCCAACAGATAATGCTCTTTCATTGTCTCCCCAGCATCTAACTTATTTTTATTTACAAATAGGTATTTAGAGAGTATCATTCATATGACCAAGATGGAAATTATTTTGAGCTCTCTCTAGTAACTTGCAAGTGCATTGAAGCTTATGTGGAAGACAAGAAAAATCAAAATCAGGTATTCTCCTTTCCTCGGATGCACATAGACACTCCTGCATCGGTGCTATGCAAGCGAAGTTACTGATGAAATCTTATGCTTCATAGATATGCTGGTTATGGGAAAAGATTAAGTCAACAAAAGACAGCGGATTTCAAAGATTCTTGGATAGTGTGCAGTACAAACCCAGTGGAATCTTACGTTATGAGCATATCTTTGGAGAGGGTTTTGTTAGCACTGGTGGAATCGGTGGGTTGAGCAATTTCCTTTCCTCAATATGAGATTTTCAACCATTTACTACATCACATACCATTAAGCATGCTTATTTCAAAAACAGAGACCACAAAGGAATTTGTGGATAAGCTGGATCTTAAGCCTGGCCAGAAAGTGCTTGACGTTGGATGTGGAATTGGAGGTGGCGACTTTTATATGGCTGAAAACTATGATGTCCATGTTGTTGGTATTGATCTTTCCATTAACATGGTTTCATTTGCAATTGAACGTGCCATTGGACGCAAGTGCTCGGTTAAGTTTGAAGTTGCTGATTGCACCACAAAGGAATACCCAGAAAATACATTTGATGTCATGTACAGCCGTGACACCATCCTTCACATACAAGTATGTTTCATTGCGTAGAATTTGCTATTGTTATATATAAGGATCCTTACTTCTTTACACGATCATACCATGGTCTTACTTTTCGTCAGCATAGTTAGATCATTGAATGATGAGACACATCTCTAGAGGAAAAGATATGTTGTGTAACTCTTAACGGTTCCCTGTATATCGAACAAACTGAGAAAATTTTTTCCTTAAAAAGGAGGCAGCAAGAGGACTGCCGTAATCAATTAAATGGGTATAAGAAATAAGGGTTCCAGGTTTCTGTTACAAATTACAGGAAACGGAGTGTCTCTGGACTAGACAGTGAAAAAATCAGTCATAAGCTTGAGTCAATTAGCTACGCCCAGACCAGCTAGAACCAGTGTTAGAATAGAAATTATTATCTGTGTTTCTTTATATGTCTTTTGTATTTCCTTATCTGTACATGGCATATCCCCCTTGTACTCCCTATATATATATTGCACATTGGGCCTCATGAATATACACATAATATTCATAACATGGTATCAGAGCTAGGGCACTAACCTAACTTCTTCCGCTGCCATCCCGACACCGCCGTCGTCCGCACAGTCGCCGTTTGCGCCCGAGCCCGCCCGTCGCCGCTTGCACGGTCGCCGTCCACGCCGAGCCCTTCCGGCCACTGCCTGCGCCCGCTGTCGCTCGTGCTCCGGCCGGCCGAAGCCGGCACTATAGTCCGACGCCGCCGGAACCATCCCCGGCCACTGCGCGTGTGCCGCCTATGCCCACCGTCGCACGTGACTAGATCGAGCAGAGGCGGCCTGTGATGCCTGCGCTCGCTGAGGCCGCCAGAGCCGCCGCCTTCCCCGGTCGCCGCCGCCGAACCCGGCAGTCGCGATTGGATTGAGCAGAGGCGGCGCCCTCTACTTCGTAATAGCGTGAAACCGATAGTTTTCGGAGAAAAAAAATCAAACCAGCACGTCGATCTAACCGTCGCGCCGTCCAACGCTGCCTGTTAGACTTCGTTGCCTTGGTCGCCGCGCTGTCCACCGCCGCCTACCGATGGCTTCTGTTCCATCAGCTGCGATCCCATTCTCAGGAACAAAACTCCATAGAATGAAATACAGGTTGTGGTCTTCACTCATGAAGATCACGCTCGATGGTCTCCACCTCTGGGGAAATGTCATTGGTACTCGACCTTGTTCGCCATCACAGGTTCAGCCTCCTCTTAGACAGCGTACTTCTGCACCTCCTGTAGAAGATGAGGCCGCTAAGAAGGAAGCAAAGGCCGCTACTGCTACTGCTGATGAGACTTTTCAGTATACCATCGACACTTTTGAACGCTGGTGTGCTGATGAGGCCCGTGTTCGCGCTATCCTGGTGGTCAGCGTCGACGACTCCATCCTGATGATGCTCCCGTTACGTCCTTCGTGACCGAACATCCCGTCGAGCTCCTGATTGTCTTGGTTTTGCTCCGATAGCTTATGCTCTCTCTGCCACTGAACCTAGTTTTTGTCATGAGGCTGCTCCTCATTCTGAGTGACAGCTCGCTATGGTAGAGGAGCTTGACGCTTTTCGACGTACAAAGACTTGGGTTATTGTACCGACACCTGTGCATGCTCATCCAATCACATGCAAATGGGTGTACAAGATTAAGACCCGGCCTGATGGTACAATCGAGCGCTACAAGGCTCGTCCTGTGGCTCGTGGTTTTTAGCAGGAGCACGGTCGTGACTACGATGAGATTTTTGCACCTGTTGCCCATATGACCACTGTTCGCACTCTTGTTACGGTTGTTTCTGTTCGTCGGTTGTCTATCTCTCAGCTGGATGTTAAGAATGTCTTTCTTAATGGTGTTTTGCATGAGGAGGTCTATATGCAACCACTACTTGGGTATTTAGTTCCCGATGGGTATGTCTGTCGTCTTCGTCGTGCTCTTTATGGCCTCAAACAGGCTCCTCGTGCCTAGTTTACGCGTTTTACCTTAGTGATTACTGTTGTCGGTTTCGCTGTCAGTTCCCAAGATCATGCTCTTTTTGTCTAAGTCTCATCTCGGGGTAGGACATTGCTTCTTCTGTATGTTGATGATATGTTCATCACTAATAATGATTCCTCATTCATCACATATGTGAAGAAACATCTCAGTGAGCAGTTTTTGATGACTGATCTTGGTTCTCTTACGTACTTCCTTGGGATTGAGGTCTCTTCCATCCCTGATGGCTACTACCTCTCCCAACAGAAGTATGTCCAGGATCTTCTTGATCGGTCTGGTCTAATTGACACTCGCATTGCTGAGACTCCCGTGAAGTTGTCCTTATAGCTTCGTGCCACTGATGGTGATCTTCTTGAGGATCCTACTCGATATCGTCATTTTGTTGGGAGTTTGATGTATCTTGTAAGTACTCGTCCTGATATTGCTTATGCTGTCATATCTTGAGTTAGTTCATGGCTCGTCCTACCCATCTTTACTACAGTCACCTTCTTCGTGTTTAGTGTGTGTGATCTAACATGAGTTGGGGGGGGGGGGGTAGAATAGAAATTCTTATCTGTATTTCCTTATATGTCTTTTGCATTTCCTTATCTGTATATGCATATCCCTCTTATACTCCCTATATATAATACCCTATTAGACCTCATGAATATACACACAATATTCATAACACCTAAGCCCTGACCTCCTCTATCTTAACTACTATCTACTAGCATGACCACCGATGCCACCGCTTTCCTCGGCTGTCCAGTGATCACGGTCGATTCCCACAGATCTTCTGTTGACATGAATGCTCGCCTGGCGGCTGATCTCAGGGAGCGACACGTGCTCCACTGTGCGATGGATGTCCAGAGAGTTACTCCAAGTTGGAAGCATGAAAAAATAATTGATACTCTGACCTTTAGCTGCTTCGTAACAACTGCGTAGCCACATTAACTTCAAAAGTTCTAATTTTGACAAGTGCTGCACTTGCTTTTACAGGATAAACCTGCTTTGTTCAGAAGCTTCTTCAAATGGCTAAAACCTGGGGGCAAAGTCCTAATCAGTGATTACTGTAGGAGTCCTGGGAGACCATCAGAAGAATTTGCTGCATACATTAAGCAGAGAGGCTATGACCTCCATAGTGTGAAGGCTTATGGACAGGTTTGCTTCTACAGTAAAAGCCGCATACCAGCCAATCTAGTTCTTCGGTAGATTTGAGTCAAAAGGGTGAACTATTCTAACTTCTGTTTACACAACAACCCAGATGCTTGAAAATACTGGTTTTCATGATGTCATTGCGGAAGACCGCACCGACCAGGTTATCATCCCCTCTGAATTCCTTTCGATGCCGCCACAAAAAAAAAAAAATCCTTTTATTGTTGTGCGTTTCCTAATTCTTTCTTCTGCAATGCTTGGACAAATGTAATTCCTTCAAGACTAATATAATCACTGTCATATGCTATGTTTCAGTTCCTGAGGGTTCTGCAGAGGGAGCTAGCTGAAGTTGAAAAGAACAAAGATGCTTTCTTGTCAGACTTCACCCAGGTGATACAGCGCAGCACTTCATTTCTTTGTGCTTGTGCTTCTTCAGAGCACCTCTCATTTTTCATTCCATCTATTGGCAGGAGGACTATGATGATATTGTGAACGGCTGGAACGCGAAGCTGAAGCGGAGCTCTGCCGGTGAGCAGAGGTGGGGGCTGTTCATTGCAACAAAATGATCCAACCAACGATATGATCTGAAAGCGGGGGCACTTCAGAATAAAAATGGGTGCTGTTGCTGTGGCCATGTTACGCGAGTAGATTTGTTGTTGCAGTAGCTAAATTGTGCATCCGATTAATAAGAACGTGTGTTCCTAAAAAAAAAAAATGTGTACCGTACATTTTGTTCATTTGATATTGCGATGTGATGTACGGACTTTCGTTTAATGAACTATGGGAAACGGATTCTTTGCCATATGCACCCATGCCATCTACCGTTGGTTGTGCATTGAGATTCGTGCGTGTATTTGGAGGCATTGAACATTACGGTACAAAATACACCCTTCTCTCTCTTGGCTCTGGCTCCGGCGAGCCGCACCGCTAGCCATCCTCGGTGCTCACCTCGGTCGGCGAGGCAGCCCTGTCGGCTCTGTCCTACTGCGCGAGCTCCGTCGCCTCCTCACGATCGTGAGCCTCCCGTGTCAAGCCGCGTCGCCGTGGTCCTCGGTCAGTCGCAAACCACGCTTTGGGACCGCCGCGTCAAGCCACATCGCCGCGGTCCTCGGGTGGTCGTGAACCATGCTTTGGGACCATCGGATTCGGGGCATCCCACGCTGCGCCGCTGCTGGATCCGGTGGTGAGAGGGTGCATGTGAGGGAGGGGAGCAAGAGGGGTGAGATAAGGTTGTTAGAATTGTGATTCTGAATCGGATCAGAGACACTCGGTAGGATCGTATTTTAGGATCGGATCGTAGAATCTAAGATTCTGCCTGATTCTACCAAAAATACATTTTTTCAATGTGTCGTGTATTCTCTGAGTGATATGAGTGTTTATTTGGCCATTTGACATCTAATTTGATTGATAAATGTCTAAACCGCAGTTTATATTCCATGCTATTCAGAGCTACGACTAGAATATTGATTTCAACAACCTTGTCATTACTTGAATATTTTACATAAAAAGTAAAATATATAAATAACTACAATAATTTTATCATTCCAAACCTCCTAATCTTATTGTCTAACCTACTAATTACTACCTATTATGCAACTTGAATTGAGGGATAAGACATAACCAAATATCTAAATATTTTATAATTTGAGATTCTGCGTGATTTTACACGATTCTACCATGATTCTACCCGATTATACGATTAGGAGCGTGATTCTGCCATGATTCTACTAGGTATGACTCGAGGTATGATTTGGATCGTATTGGTGTTGTAGGATCGTAGAGTCGAACAATTCTATGACTAAAATCGCGATTATAACTACCTTGGGTGAGAGTATTTTTAGAAATTGAAGATTACATAAAGAAGTACATGGGGTATGGGGCACACACGCATCTGAAAGCATGGTGGGGTAGATGGGGGTTGCGCGTGCCCATAGGGGCAAAAATGCTTTTTCGTTGAATTATGGTAAGATTATGTTTCAAGTCCACGTTGCTGGGACGTTTGATTCAAATTCATCTTGCTATATTTGAAGAAAGAGAGCTACTATCTAATGTTGTACTGTCGGAGCAGTTCCCGACAGTATAGCCTTCTCCGGTGCTGGCGTGCCCCCCTCCCCTCCCCGCCGCTCCCCCTCTCCTACCTGTCTGTTCTCCGCATGCACTAACTCCCTTTGCCTTCTCTAGTATTGGGCGTAGCTCTGCACCCCTCCCACCCCTCCTCCACCACCGGCGGCTGGCAACGACCCTGTCGTGCTGTCGTCTCCTTCTCCCCCTCCTCCTACCTCCTCCACCACCGGTGGCCTCACCGCATCGCCGTCTCCTCCTCCCCCACCGCCCCTACCTAGCCCAACCTAACATTTAGTGTGTCACTGCCTCATCGTGCCTCCCTCCGCCACTACCCACCACCGGGCCACCACCTCCCTCTACAACCGGGGGACGCGGTGAACCTGTCGGCAATGGCGGAGCCACCCTCATTGACCGTCACGTGAGTGAGAGAGCAAAAACGAAGAGGGCGAGAGAGCGACCGGGGAAGGCGAAGATGATGGTATACCATTCAAATGGTATAGCGTTTTCTAGCATTTCTCTTAAAAAAAAGACATTCTCTCTAGTCACAAATACATGTTGTGTTGGGATACGTGCAATCAAACTTTGAAACATTGGCTATAGACATGATTTTAAATATTTAGGGTGGATAGATGAAAATCATGTGTAGATTTGTCCTAAAAAGTACCTTCATAGCATCATAATTTTATTAGGTTTTATTAATACATTACAATAGAAATTAGTGGTCAAAATTGTTTTTGGGGGACCGTGTTGATGTCCAAAACGACGTGTCTCTCTGATAGTAGGGAGTACTTGTTTCTTACGAGGAATTATTCCTATTTCTGATTGTTGCAACAAACTGAAAAACGTGTCTTTAGAAACAAGAAGAGACGATGAACTTTTGTCACAATGACAGATATAGGATTTGAGAGATCGGGGTGCGAACATGAAAGTACAAAGTACATAGTACAAAAGTTCAAATGTAACACGATAAGCCAATTTAGAAGTCCAAAAAAATTTCAATTGTTATTTTATGCTTCACTTTCATCGTGTTCACGACAAGCCAATCCTTGACGCAAAAGAAACCTCAAGCACTTAGGTGAATATGTCAACTAAGATTTATACAAAATCTTCTTTAGAGGTCAACTAAGATTTATACAAAAAGACGAATTAAGTATGTTAATCGTTAGAACACTCATGGGACCCCGAATAGCACTCGAGACCCTCTGTGCATTCCGAACTAGTCCTAAAATCAGTAGCTAGCTCGCACAGTTGCAATATAAATAAAATCATATCCATACAACAAACTAAAGATGAAGCAGACAAATTAATATTTATAGAAGCAAAAGACCTTATGATCAAGGTTTTACAAGGCCTGCCGCACAGGGCTTACAATGAAAAAGAACTTGCAGCGGGTCCAAAATAAGTCGTGGAAGCTATTCAACACGCCCACAGGCTATCGAGTGGAGGACGTCCCCTAGATCGTAAAATCTTCAAAGTACTCATTTTCATAGAACTCTGAGCTCCCTGGGTTCTCTTCGACGACTGATCAACCAAAGGGCATAAAGCCGTGAGTACTTTGAATGTACTCAGCAAGTTGTAGGAAAATGTATGCAAATAGTATTCATGCAGGGCTTGACAAGGATAGCTTTATGATTACTTTGCAGGAAGCAGTATTGACTGGAAATACAGTAAGTAGATTGAAAGCGCAAGTTGAAATATTAATACATAAGTAATCAATTTCTTTGAAACAGTTTGTGAACACCTCGTTCACTTCCCAAACCACTCCCACGACCAGGACGTGGTACTCGGGACCAACCATGACCACCTTTTGAGAAAAAATCTACCCCTCGTGTGAAATCACCAAGCATTGTCCATAACCGAGAACACGACTATTCGAATAGTTTTACACTCTGCAGAGGTTGTACAGCTTGACCCACAAGAGATAATCATCTTATACTATCCGCTCACACACTTCCGAGGTGTGCGGCTAAGAGATTATCACAAGACCTTTACGAAGTTCTGTTTTGATCCGGTTCTGTTCGCTAAGGTTTCGCTTCTGACTAGCTCCACAACTCCCAACATCTACCTTACAAAACAACACCAGTCGACTGGCCCCTTCTTGCGTCAAGTGTGAATGTCAATCCTAGGGTTCACACTTTCACCAAAACAGAACCGAATCAAAGCATTGCTAGTTATTCGGCTAGGTCCACCCCATAAATGGACTTGCGGTTGCACGGTAAAGCCCATATCAATGGTGCACAAAGTTAAGTTCTTAGTGGCTACTCAGGCGAAACATCCTCATTCCAATATGCTTCCTGCACCCCCTTTACTGCACGATCATTCGTCTGAGTAAGAAATCATTTTTTGGTTCAACTCGATCAAATGACAACCCTTGTCAATGGCACAACAACTTTTAACAACAGTGGTCGCGTGATAATTCCATATTTCATTAGTTAAGTTCAACATCAATGTATCATGTGATCGCGAAACCATCGCAAAACTAAAGCAGGGCTAAGCATAATACGCAACCATGTTGGTATAGCAATAATATCCAACTAAGAATACCCAACCTATAGTGTCCAAGGGAACATGTCAATATGTCATTCATAATTATTCAAAGAGTCATACTGTCAAGTAGGCACTTAACTACTTCCCATACCATTTTTATACAACTAGTCATACATGTTGATATAAAATAATACAATTTTATAAACTAGGTACGACATGATCAAAGGTCTACGACTTGCCTTCGTTGAAGAGTTGGGAGGCTTCGGTCGAGGTCGTCGGGTCCAAGAACTCCTCAAAAACGTTGGAATCTACACGTTCGAACAAAGCCAAATAAATAAAACAACTTCAAATAAAATCCTAATAAATACCAAATTAGCACAAACAGCAAAAGGAAGAAACTAGAGGAGTTTGAAAAAAAAAATCACTCGAATCAGAGTTCGAATGGAGGAGAACAGGCTCTCGGATGGAGGTTCAATTGAGAGGGAGGTCTAAACTGAGAGGGAGGTCAGAGCACGGGGAAACTCTCCAGGATAGAGAGAGTGTTGAGGGGAAAACAAGAGGAGGGCGAGGGCTCCTAGGTGATCTATTTAGCAGTCGAGGAGAGAGAGAGAGAGAGATCAATGGGCGGGGCGCACGAGCAGAGCTCTGAGCTGGCAGGCCAGGTGGTGGCCTGCGCAAGAAAGAGGGAGGCGCGGGCATGCGTACGGCTGAGGGGACAAGGAGAAAGCGGGGCGGCTCAGAGGGCACACGCGGATGGCAGAGGAGCCAGGAGGTGCCTGAGGCGGCGGTGACAGGTGCATTTAATGCTCACGACGGGGCAGGTGAGCAGGTGTAAAACACGCGCACATCACTGACCCGAGCGGCACGCGCGCACGACGCTAACGCGGGCGGGGGTGGAAGATGTCTAGGGCGGGGCTGGTCAAAACCGGGTTGGAGGGACTGGTCGTGACCAAGGGGGTCCAAGGGGGTGGTCGTGACCGAGAGGGTGGTCCTGAGGAGGAGGTCCGAAGGAGGTCCTAAGGAGGAGGTGCAACGGAAAACGAAGCGAACAGAGAAAGGGGATTTCGAGTACCAGAGAAATCCAATAAACTCAAGACAAACCAAAGCGAATTAGTTGAAGTTTGACTAATTCATATTAAATTGCTTTTAACTTCCAAAATTTTAAATTAAGCTTTAGAAATTCAACAAAATCGAATGGTTATTTTTATTTTAAAAATCTACGGAAACTCAGGAAAATTGGGATGTTACAATCAGTCCATGGCGAGTCGGCATCTCATCGACTACTCTCCCGAGGTAGCATGGTCCCAATGTTGCCCGATGCTCGAGCCGTCGAACGCCCAACTTCTCCCCGTCTCCCTGCTGTTTCCCTCTCCCGACTCGGCTCCCGACGTTTGTCGCTGCTCGTAGTCGTAGACACTGCCATCGTCGCCCAAATCGCTCTCCACCTCCTGCACTCGATGAGAGAGAGAGACTAGGTTTGCTACTGGGAAATGGGCTTATGCTGTGAAATTTTGTGGATGTTGTGCTAATGGGCTGGCCTGTTGGGAAATTATGGGCTACGGTTGATAGGCTGGCTAGCGTGGAACGGTGAAGGTTATGGATTGGCTGAAAATTGGCTAAAACATTAGTGGTTGCAAATGGTTAGTATTTAGCCCATATACGTGTGTATATATACCTAGTATACCTATCATATACCTAATTTTGGTGCAGCTGCACCCATGTACCCTGCCAAATTGGCCTCTGTTATGTTAGGAGTTAGGAAAGGCTAGCTGCAAGCCAATTCTTGAACCTAGGGAATGGTCACCTTGCTGGCCATCACATCGCCACATGATAGCATTAATTAGTCTTCTAAAGGCATCTTCAATAGTGTTATTTTAGTTGTCTCTAAGGTTGCCACGTAGGTTTTCTAGTGACGTGGAGGAGAATGGAAGGGGAGAGAGAATGAGGTCGTCCTCTCACGAAGCAACGGGTGCATCACGCGAAACAAGACACTAGCGACAAAGCTTTTGGCTGTTGGAGCGCAGTCGTCGTTTATTCATGCGAAACAAGGCACTTGATTCATGTAAAGCTTAAATGCTTATGAGGCTTTAAAAAGACAGCTCAAGAGACAATGTATTGGAATAATTGTCTCTAAATTTATCTTAAGATGACATGAGAGTGTTAGAGACAACCTAAAAGATAAACTATTGAACATGCTCTAAATGATTCCCCTGATCTTTTTAAGCTAAAACGACTAATTAGAGTAGGGGATTTGAGGATTTACCATTACGAGATAGATGCATGAGAATTTATCTACCCACATATTAGTGAGACATCGAGGGGTAAACACTCAAATACATTTATTCATAGTGCTAAATCATCAATAATCCCATTAGAGTACGCCGTACACCTAATGAACCAAAATGACATTATATTTAGCATTAGAGTCAGCACCTAGTATCTACTACTCACTCCATTCTTTTTTACTTACGTCCTAAAATTTGTGCTTTCAAAGCTATCTAAATTGGCTATATAAAAAATTATATTATTAGATTTGTTGTTAAAAATACTTTCCTAATATTATTTTTTATTAGCCTATCTTAACGAAAAATTATAAAAAAAAGTCATTGTTAAAATCACACCTCGGAGGTTGTGAAAAGTAAAAAAAGCGTCGAGTAAAAAGACCGAAGGTAGTAACACAAGTTAGAGTACTTCAATTAATGAACTAGGTGTTATCACCTTGCAAGCCATCGGATTCAAAACGGACTATCTGGATCCTATTAGGCGAGGAAAATCACTTTTTTTTTCTCACAAGGAATCACGTTTCGACCATGGATTAAAGCCTAGTGAGACGTAAACCATACTTGTCTCGACTCTCGAGCAACTGAAGAAGTAAAAATAACCGAACTATCTAAGCTTGATCTTGGATCTTCAGACAGATCCGAGTTCATGCGCATTTGTGCTAGGTTGCAGGGTATAAAAAAGCATTTGTGCTATGATGCAAAGTTGCAAACCAAACAAACTAAGAAAGTACAAACAGAATTATCCCTTTTTGATTTGAGCCCTGAGCATTATCTTTACATTTATATAAAAAATGACTTGGTGCTTACGGTGAATCTGATATTTACCACTTCCTCTCTCCACATAGATATATGTTATACATAAATTACTTGAATGATCTTCTGTGGATAATTAAATTATCAGTATTTGTGACTTATGATAAAATTATATATGGCTTATTGATTAGATACAAATTATATACGAAACTTCTATTTGTAGGATAATTAACTTAATAGATATTAACTTTATAAGTTAATAAATTTTATTAAAATTATTTAAAAATACTTGCAACACACGATCACATAGCTAGATAAGCCAAAAAAGAACCACTCCCCAAACTCGCAAACCTCACTAGTTCACCCAGCCGTGGCCAAATGGGTGGCACAGCCCGGCCCAGCATGGGCACGACGGGGCACGACCCATTCTGACTCGTGAAAGGATTGTGTCGTGCCTGGGTGGCGGCCCAAGCACGGCTCAAAGGGTGGTCACGTCGTGTTGTTCCGGCACAAGCCCGTTTGGCCCGTTGGGCCGTTTACGGCCCACTTATCATGGAAATAAGAAAATACAGAAAATCAGCAAAATTGAAAACAATCAGGAAAATTCCCAAAAAAAGAAAAATATGTAGAATTCAGAAATACATATGAAAGTTATAAAAAATGAGACAAGAATATTGAAATTGTATCAAAGAGCTTTATTAATATTGAAATGGTTGCCTAGTTAAATTTTTTGCCAAGTAAAAACTCAACATGAGAAAATCTTGGTAAAGGAAAAATAGTATAGCCTATAGCTCTACATACATCTTTATTCTAAGTGTCATTGTCGATGTATATATTTTGAAACACGTTCGACAACTCTTTATTTTCTAGAGAGTGTTGTGTTCGCGAATTAACTTGTTCCCAGACCTTCACGGTTAGAAGTATCTCCACCATATCACTCGTGAGACATATTCTTATCTCCTCCAATATTCTTCCGGAAAGACTGAAAACAGACTTGGAGGAAACCGTCGAGGCAGGAACAGTTAACACATCACATGCAAGTATGGATAGCACATGATATGTTAACTTATGAGCATGCCACTATTGCGAAATTTCAAAGCCTTATGAGTTGAAATTGACCGTATCGTTGTCCAGATAGGTGGATAGTCCCTCATTTGAAAGTATTTAGGCCCCTAAAAATAATTTTGGTAATTAATGACAACAATGTGTTAAGAAATTAACATGTTTGCTAAGATGTTTTAAAGGCTTAGTCCCGAATTCTGAATGACTACATGGAAATGGCATGCAAAATGATAAAAGATCGACATGACTCAAGACAGAGGTATTATGTAGCCCAAGGATCATTTTATAGTTTTTACCGGTCATAGTTATTGGTGGAAAGACCAAATTTATAGACTAGATGTCGTACTATAAAGAATGATCATGGCTAGTAACTTGAGGATTTATTTTGTGCCATCTTAATCAACTAAGTCATGCATGCATCTTGAATTGCAGTTGTTAGGAAAACCGGTATGACCGGAAGTATAACTGGGGTACTACCATCTTGCGGTATAACCGCACATAAAGTACAATACTACCGTAGTGTGGTAAATCCGATTTCCAGTTGGCGGTACATTATTTCTAGAGAGATTATTTTTTAGAGTTTTCTTCCTCTAAAAATCGGTAGTACCGGAAGAATCAAGCGGTACTACCATCGAGCGGTAATACCGGATCTTGTGAGTGTGGTTTTACCGCACCAAACCATAACGGCTAGTTCAGAAGCATTTAATGAACCCCATATGACCGTTGGACAGTAGGTGCAGTTGTACCGGCCGATCAATGGCGGTAGTACCGCACCTGCTGAATTTTTTACGGGTTTTCTCTAAACGGTCGTTTTTGTGGTTAGGGACTATAAATACCTTCTCACCAACACCAAGCTCAAGGCCCCCTGACCTCATTGAATACCTTAGAGCTATTGGTGCACTATCTACTACTCATTTGCTCATATTTCACATTTTGAGATAGTTGAGAGCATTGAAGTGCATTTGCATCATTTGTTGATATCTTTGGCACTTGATAACCTTTAAGCAAGGGTTATGATTTATTACTCTTAGTGTTTGTCGGCATCTAGACGGCTTGGAGGAAGATTGTGTGGTGATCTCTTCAAGAAGGTTATGAAGAGGCCCGACACCGTTTGTGAGTGGTTCGGTGGTCACCATCTCCATAGTGGAGGAAGAGCAACCCTAGTGGAATTGAGGTTCATTATGCTCAATTTGTAGAGCCGGTCCAATTCGTTTGAGCTTACCTCAACGTGGACTAGTGAAGACCGATAAATCTTTGATACCACAGGAAAAACATTGATTGTCTTCATAGCGGTTTTCTCTGTTGTCTTTACTATTTTCGTATTTATATTTCTAAACTACTTATTTGTGTAGAATTGCTTAGCTAGAATTGTATTTAGTTTTGACATAACCTTAGGGTGTCTTAGTGAAAACTTAGAATACACCTCTTTATTTGTGTTAATTTTTTTTATTAGACCATACTTGTTAAAATTATTAATTGGAGCATAAGTTTTTTTAGAAACTTCCTATTCACCCCCTCTAGTCGGTTATCCTTGATCCTACACCATTCCTTGTGGTTCTTGGTTGATCAGGCGGCGCTGTAGAAAAAGATGACCTGGACCTAGAGGAAGGGCCACTAAAGATCATGCCCCGCATATTTGTTTTGCTACTTGAGGTGGGGACTATTGGAGGTCATTGCAAGTGGACTTATCGAAACTTATTTTCATACATTTGGTAAACCTTGTGTAATCGAGAACGAACTTCTGCAAAATCGTTAAAATAGTATAGCCCTGTAGCAAACACTTTAATTTTACCTCTAGGATCTAAAATAAATGCAAACGCATATAGGAAAGGGAATTCTCTCTAATATTTAAGGTATTTAGTTTTCATACATTTTCAATTGAGTACCAATCTGTAAAATACTATGCATAGTAATAGGAGATGTTGGATAGTAGATAGCGGACAAAATAACAGTGGCCTCATTAAAAATTTCTAAAAACTATAGTATCTCCCAAGCAATGAACCAATGTTGCTCAGTCAATAGTATACTACCGTCAGTCCTTTGATAGTGTGTTTGAATAAAAAATAGAAAAAAATACTCTTATATGGTAAAAAAAACTCTTAAGTATCAGGTAAGTAGAGTTCCATCTTACTGGGATATCCAAACAAAACTTTCTTGGACATACACCCATTGCCCTGCAGAAATTCTTATATGCTGCTATTTTTATGTTAGAATTATTTGAAAAAAGATATCACATCGCGAAAAGATTTAAGATACACATCCAATCTCTTCAAACCGGATTCGACTATAAGGTTAATAATATTACAAGCACATCACTGATGTAGCAAGAAGGAATCAGCGTATGTACCGAAGACTAGAGTAAGAATATACATGGCTTTAGAGTTCGTAGTGGCATTGTCTAGAGTAATTGAGAATATTTTGTTTGTAAGACCAAAGTCTTCCACGATTTTGATAATATAGTTCGTAATATTCTCAGCCGTGTGTGCTACATCAATCAATTTAAAACCTATAATTCTTTTCTCTATTACCCAGTCACCATTAACATAATGAGCAACTACACTAAGATAATCATCCCCAGCGCGGCCACTCCATATGTCTGAGGTCAAAGCCACCGAAAATGTGCATGTAGCAAATTTATCCTTTAATTTACCACGACATTCACTGTAATATTTTACTAGATCCCTAGTGTTGTCTGTCTAGAAATAGAAGAGAATCTAAAATTATGCACAGTTCTAATGTAAGTTTGAAAACTATTAGACTCCCCAAAGCCTAACGGTAAATCCTCGAAAGCAATTAAATGATAGAGAGATTGACGGGCTACCGCAGTATCGTAGTCCTAGCTACATACCGTACCATCGGAGTTGTACTACAGTTGTGTCTGTCTCATCAGCAATTCTTGCCTGGCCTTACATCTTGTAGCATGTCTTTGCAACTACCTCGTCCCTCCCGTAGACTTTGTAGACAATTCATGACGATAAATTTTGCAAGCATCATATGGTACCTCATTTTCTTGTGCGTCCGACTTGGTTGTCCTGTCGAAATGCTCCCAGACTCCGGATGTAGACGATCTCAACATCTTTGCTCTAGTGGCCGCTGACGAAAATGCTGCCGTAGAGCCTGGTGATGGAACTCCGCCTTGCCCTTCCGGTAAAACCTCCGGTTGGTTTGAGGTAGTCGCAGCCTCTTCCATGGATGCAACATCCTCCGGTGAAATTCCGTACTAAGTGAGAGTGAAGATATCATAATTTTCCATAACGAAAACTGCAAAATTGAAACCAACGCTATTATTATTTTCATCTTAGCATACCATAATAATAATAATAATAATATGCAAAAACAACAACATTATACCTCTTTTGATGACTTGATGTTGAAATTTGAATTTCCCTATATTTGACATAATTTTTTAGAATTTTGCCAAATTATCTCACAACGAATTTAAATTTGCACAACAGAATTTGAAAGAGAGATTGAGGAATGGATGGGTGCTGAATGAGGGGGGGGGGGGTATGATCCCTATTTATAGAAAAAACTTCAGGATTTTGAATTTGTTTGCTATTTTTAAAATCCCAAACGGTAAAAAAAAATTGAAAATTTGAAAATTTCGAACGTTATGAGCTAAATAGCCCACAATGGTTATTTCTCCCCTGAGCCGTGTTGTGCCGCCTGTCGTGCCGCGCGCAGCCCAAGGCCTCTCAACGGGCATTTTCTCGGTCGTGCCGTGCTGTGCCAGGCAAGGCCCATCGTGCCACACCTCCCTCTTCTCCCTATCCCTCCCTCTTGGCCTCTTCCCTGCAGGGCGCAACACCGCCTGCTGCACGTCCATTGCCTGCGGCCTCGCGCCTTTTCTCCCTCCATGCCGACGCCGCCCCGCCGCCTCCCTCTTCTCCCTCCCCCTCCCCCGCAGCATCGCACATCGGCGCTTCGCCCCTTCTCCTTCCCCGCCCCACACGCCTTCTCCGATTTCCCTCCCCCCTCTTCTCCTTCCACCCCGCTGTCTCCTTCCTCTTCTCCCTCTGCGCCCGCGTCACCTCCTCCCTCTTCTCCCTCCGCGTCTGCACCGTGTCCTCCCTCTTCTCCCTCCATGCCAGCTTTGCAGCCGCGCCGCCTCACCAACCTCATCGCCTCGCCTTCTTCGCACGTGTGTCAGATGGGCCATGCCGACATTGTGCCATGCTTGATATGGTCCGACATCGTTCGTGCCGTACTAGGCCAGCTATCGTGATAGGATAGCAGTCCAAGTATGATACAGAACTTTACGTTGAGTCATACCACCTTAGTACGACCTATAAATAATATGAGTTATGCCGTGTTTAAGCTGGACCAACCGTGCGGCCATCTGGCCATCACTAGGTTCACTCAGCCAGGAAGCCCCAACGATAGAATACGCGAACGAGGCGAGACGCGACACCAACCAATTACCAGCCCGAAGGGAGTGGACAAAACAGAGGCGCCGAACGGAGGCAGTGAGCCAGACCACCACCAACGAGAGCGGCATGAGGGGCAGCGAGATGTTGACCGCATCGAGGGGCGCCGGGACGCCGCCGTCCACCCCGGCGGCGGCGGCGGCATCGTTGGACCTGGCCGTAGCGGGAGGCCCCACTGCCGGCGGAGGCGGGAACTTCCCCCTCGCCGTGGCCCTCCTCGCCTTCGCCTTCGCCAACATCCTCAACCTCCTCTCCATCTGGTGCGCTCTTCCCCACCTCCTCACCCACCCTCTCTAGATCTAATGCGCCGTGGTTCGGTTCCGATGCGATTACCCCCTTGTTTTGGTGTCGGTGCGCATCGGGAGGTTGTTGCGATCGGGTTTGGTTCCCAAAAGGTGGAATTTTTTTAAGGAAAACTTAGCGGGAGGGTTTCCTCTTGTGATGTGGAAGCGCGGAATGTGATTTGCGTTTTAGAAACCTTGGGTTCATGGCCGAGATGAACTTGGCTTTGATAGGAGGATGTATGTGGTGGAGAAGGATTTATTGGGTCTATATCTACGTGAGCAACTATTGATATGCCATCTGTATTGGAAATCAGTAATCTTATTTTACTGATTAGAAAATCCAGGTGCAATAATGATCGGGATTCGTGAGTTGTTATCACGGTCCTAGTTAAATCCATGTAAAAACCAGGCACTCGAGTGGGGCTGAGATATGGCACAAGAGTAGTACTACTAATTTCAAAACACTCAGTAAATTTAGATTATACTATTTCAACTGCATAATTCTACATTACAAGACTAGATATGACTGACATTACCGATATCTGAATGAAGGCTATTCCTGCTCAAATGAAAGAATGATCAAATGAAACTGTATGGCTATATCTTCAGAATCATTGCAGTTGAAAGTTGTAGATTTTGCAATGCTGTCCCATTAAGCTGTAGTTTGTTCATCCTAGACATGCAGGTTAAAGGAGAAGAGATGGGATGCAAGAAAATTTCTTACTTCTGCTGGAGTTATTTCATCTCTTTCTGCAACAGTGGGGAGTTTGGCTGTGGCAGTTGGTCAACAAGAAGGCGGAGATAGCTCTTCGTTTGCCCTTGCATTGGTTTTTGCTGCCGTTGTATGTACTTAAACCAATCAGGTTCCATGCATTTCTTTTTCAAGCAAGTGAATGTTGCAATCCCGCGAGTGCCTTTTTCCCTTAGAACTTGAGATACTAATAATTAATATCCTCTACATAAACAACAGTAGGTTTCACTACCCTTTTTTTGTATCATTTGTTGCTTTTTAAAGGTACAAGTTTATCAATACCAATTCAATAGACATTTGATTGATTCTTCCTTTGCTGGGGGTGGGCATGGATTTTCCCTTTAAGATACGTGGCTGAAAGATTGTCTGGTCTATTAACTTGAGCTAGTGATGGAGTTGGCTTTGCCGTTGAAGTTTGTGATAAATGTAGACATGCTTACTTGATGTGGTTAACTGCCCCTATGGCTAACTTGTATTGTGGTACTGTTGTGGACTCTTTTATTGGAAAGACATCGGAGGAGGAGGAGACTTCCGGCTAGCAGCGGCAGCTAGGCGAGGCGTGCGGCACCAGCCAGGCATGTGGCCGAAGGACTCCAAGCTGTGTCCGAAGAAGCCTTCCAAATAGAGTAGCAATCTCCTTAAGAGATAGAGTAGCAATCTCCTTACGAGATATATTGAGTTAGAGATCAAATCTTCTTAAGAGATATATTTAGTTTCCAATTGTTAGGCCAGTCTCTATATAAGAGGCTCATCTATTTCAGAATAAAGCAAGTAGAATATTAGTCATCTAATCTCACGCCTGATCAGAGCCTTGGCAACGCTAAGGGCAACCTTAGCGCATGCACAAGGGCGATCAAGCCTACCCCGTTATCCTCTCCGATCCCGGCCAGAGACCCACGACCTCATTCAATCTCCTGTCTCCTCTCCTCAACGCATTGGTCGAACCCCAGCGAGCATTTAAAGCGCTACAACAAGCTTTGACCACAGCCCCTGTCCTCCCGTTACCAGATTTTGCTAAAAGATTCATAGGGAATTGTGATGCATCCGGGTCAGGATTTGGAACAGTTCTTCAAGGAGAAAGACCACTCACATTCTTTAGCAAAGGGGTAGCTCCTCATCCTGCCAAGTTAGCTGCATATGAGCATGAACTCATCGGCTTGGTCCAAGCAGTGCGCCATTGGAGGCATTATCTGTGGGGTCGCTCGTTTATTGTACGGACAAACCATTATAGTTTCAAGTTTCTTCTTGATTAACGGTTGTCCACTATTCCGCAACATCAGTGGGTTAGTAAATTATTTGGGTACGATTTCACGGTGGAATATCGACCTGTGCGACAAAACACCGCAGCTGACGCTCTGTCACGGCGCGACAAGGAGGCTATGGACCTGCATGCAATCTCAACGCCCCAATTTACTTGGTTTACCGAATTGCGGTAGGAGATGGAAGCTACACCATCACTCACAGAGCTTCGCCAATGGATTCAGGACAGCAAGGAACAGGTAGCCTGGTCTGTGGTTGATGATTTGTTGATGTTCCATGGAAAAATTTTGTGTTCGATTCTTTTCCTCTGTGGACTCAGATACTGACGGCTGCTCATGATATTGGCCACGAAGGTGTTCACAAAACGCTTCATCAACTCCACACTACCTTTCATGTTCCCGGCATGCATAAATTAGTACACGACTACATTAAAAATTGTACACTTGTCAGCTTAACAAGACTGAGCACCTTCATCCTGCTGGATTGTTGCAACCACTACTAGTACCAACTACAGCATGGGCTGACATCTCCATGGATTTCGTGGAAGGATTTCCGAAAGTGCACGATAAATCAGTCATCCTAACAGTGATCGGTCGTTTTTGGAAATATGCTCACTTCCTGCCTCTGGCACATCCTTATACGACCAGTTCAGTTGCTCG
Source organism: Ampelocalamus luodianensis (assembly GCA_036346255.1). Lineage (NCBI taxonomy): Eukaryota > Viridiplantae > Streptophyta > Magnoliopsida > Poales > Poaceae > Ampelocalamus > Ampelocalamus luodianensis. Next base: position 3,863,469 of record CM070626.1, read on the forward strand.
TACCTTCTTTGATAAAATTGTTCAACTACATGGCATGCCAACTTCTATTGTCAGCGACCGTGATCCTGTTTTCACAAGTAATTTTTGGTTTGAACTTTTTGGTTTGGCTGGCGTCAAGTTGCACATGAGTTCAGCCTTCCATCCTCAAACTGGTGATCAATCAGAGGTGGTTAATCGTATAATTACCATGTATCTCTGTTGTCTCTCCGGGGATCGTCCTTGTCAATAGGTTCAGTGGCTACCATGGGCAGAATATTGTTATAATTCTTCATTCCAAACTACCCTTCGGGCCACACCCTTCCGGGTTGTTTATGGGCGAGATCCACCTCCATTACTTACATGTGAACCAGGTTCTATGCGTGTAGCCGCAATTGAACAGCAGATGCTTAGCCGCGATGAGTTCTTAGAAGAAATCAGAGAACGACTCTTGCAGGCCTAGGCTACTATGAAGAATCAACATGATGGACATCATCGTAATGTGGAGTTTGTGGTCAGACAGTGGGTTTGGTTACGTCTCCAGCACCGGACCACGACCGGCATCACACAGCGCCAACCGTCCAAGCTAGGGCCTCATTTTTTCGGCGCTTATCAAATCCTAGAACGCATTGGTACTGTGGCTTATCGTTTGAAGCTTCCAATCAAGGCTAAGATACATGATGTATTTCATGTTGCATTATTAAAATTTTTTGAAGGAGAGCCACCCACAGCTGTGATTGAATTGCCACCACTTCATCATGGACATGTCATTCAAGAGCTATCTCTGATTTGTAGAGCTTGAATAGAGGAACTTGGGAATTATTGGTACAATGGAAAGGATTGCTAGCATCAGATGCTTCATGGATATTTTTACCCAAGTTCAGAGAGCAGTTTCCCGATTTCCAGCTCGAGGACGAGCTGTTTCTGCAGGAGGGAAGAAATGTCGTGGACTCTTTTATTGGAAAGACATATTAGAGGAGGAGACTTCCGGCTAGCAGCGGCAGCTAAGCAAGGAGTGCGGCACCAGCCAGGCGTGTGGCCAAAGGACTCCAAGCTGTGTTCGAAGAAGCCTTCCAAATAGAGTAACAATCTCCTTAAGAGATATATTTAGTTTCCAATTGTTAGGTCGGTCTCTATATAAGAGGCTCATCTATTTCAGAATAAAGCAAGCAGAATATTAGTCATCTAATCTCACGCCTGATCAGAGCCTCGGCAACGCTAAGGGCAAGCCTTAGCGCATGCACAAGGACGATCAAGCCCTACCCCATTATCCTCACCGATCCCGGCCAGAGACCCACGACCTCATTCATTCTCCTGTCGCCTCTCCTCAACGCATTGGTCGAACCCCATGCCACAACAGGTACAGTGATGCAGGGTGCTCACATTTCCATGCCCAAACCCAGTCATTTAACACTCCTATAAAGTTCTGATATTAAAGTGATAAGAGCTGCTGCATTGTGAGCTCATTAGCTTGTTAGGGTACTTTGCTGCCATTACTAAGTCTTCAACTGTGCAGGCACTTAACATGCGCACTAAAATATTCTCCTTTCAATTTAACTTTATAGTTTCCTTTTCTCAAATTTGTCTTTGTTTTTTAAAAGGTTTGTTACGACTATATTCATTTACACTTAGATTAGGTCTCTTAAGCTTTTTTTTTTCTCCTTACAGGTAATGTATGATGCATCAGGAATTAGGTGTCACACAGGTCGCCAAGCTGCGGTAAGCTTGTGGATTTTCACGCACATTGTGAACATCAGTGATTGTCTTCTATTATCATTGCATGGTTTTGTCACTTTATTTTTGAGGTATTAATTTCTTTGTATCCTCTAATGTAGTCTACTAACTTTTGTTGCAGTTGTTAAATCAAATAGTTTCTGATTTCCCACCAGAACATCCAATTATCTCCACCTTTAGGCCTCTACGGGAACCTCTTGGACACAGTCCATTTCAGGTAGCTCTATCATGTTTCTTCTATTCTGTAGACACAGTAAAGATATTACATGTCCTTGAGTTATTCTCAACACCACAAAAGAATATTGAAGTAATCAGCTAACTTTAATTGGAGCCCTTCTTAAATTATTTTGTTGCCTTCAAATGGCAGATGATGAAATTTCATTCCACTTATATCAAAATATCAATTGTGGTTCCTTGACTATTTTACCGCCTCCCCACATTTCATGAGCTAGCCTGGAATATTTCATTGCTGGCCTAAGAAACAAAATTTTGGCTTTCACTTGGTCCATTGCAACTATTTTAGGTGTATGTGTATAATGATTTGTCAATTGTTAGTAATGTATCATTGATATCTGCTTATGTGATTTCATACACTGTCTATTCATGATTTTGGTGCAGGTTTTTGCTGGAGCTCTTGTTGGCTGTGCTGTAGCCTATTTCATGGGGAAATCTGTATAAGAAATAGTTGGCATTTGCCTTATACGCAAATTATACTATTTTAATGGACCCTTTCTTTTTTGGGTGCAAAGTCTCTCTCTTGTGCATCTCTATGCCATGAAAAAAAAAGGCGTTTTGTTGAATTGGTTGTATCAACTGTTCTTTGCTGGCTACGCTTAGCCGCTTACTTTTAGGAAGTAATCGGAGTAGCTTATCTGGTGCTTGTAGTCAGATGATGATCCCAAGAGTTTAGAGATAATCTACTCTACTAGGAGGTAAAAGTGTAAATAAACCATCAGTTCTGGACGTAATATTGGGTGTTTAAAAACTGCACTTGAAGCATTGAATTGGAAATACACAGATGAGCTTCAGTGCAGTAGTGAGTTTCCAGTCCAGTAGTAAGATTCACATCTTTTATTAGCCATTGCCGGAAAAATCAGAAATTGGCCCATCCACCCAGGAGCATTACATATTTTTCCTTGGACAAAGAATGCATGTCTCGTGCTCAGGTCACAAGCTCACAGCAAAATGCTACTGGGAATGAAGCAACATAAACAGAACAAAGGATCAATTTTGATACATCAAAGTGTCGAAACAGCTAGCAGTAGCCTCCTGAGCTGACAAATGTCGCAGCTGAAGGCTGTCACTAGAACCGAAAATTTCAAGATGACAGCGCAAAGTCATCGAGAAGCTTCATCTCACTTGCACTTGCATTGCCGCTGCAAACGCATGTAGCAAGCGGCTGCCGCCCTCGAACACCCAACCACATCCCCCTCCTCACCGTCCTTGCAGAGTTCTTCACCAGGAGCACGAAGGTGTGAGCTAGAGGGCAATGCCTACTCGCCAATATCGCATTGAAAACTCGTAGACCCAACCCGAAATCGCGAGATCTGCAGCACCCATCGGCAAGGACGCGGTACGCGGCCGCGCTTGGCACGGTGCCCTTCAGCTGCATCTCGACCAGCACCTTGCGCGCCTCGTCGACCCTGCCGTCGTCGCACAGGCACTTGATCAAGACGTTGTAGCTCGCGTCGTCGGGCTTGAGCTTGCTGCGCTTGCGCATGTCGGAGAGCAACCCCTTGACGCCGTCGACGTCCCCCTGCCTCGCGCACGTGCTCATCAGCACGCCGTAGTTCGCCACCTCGGCCTGGCAACCCCGGTACTCCATATGTCAAACATCATCTTCTTGGCGTCGTCGTACCGCGCGGCATCGCACAGCTCCTGCATCAGCAAGGCGTATGTCACGGAGTTTGGCACGCTCCGCTCTGCCCTGCGTACCATCTCGTCCCTGAGCCGCTCCGCCGCGCCCACCTCCCCTTCCCGGCACGCCGACCCCATCGGCGTGTTGAAAGTGACCACCGTCGGCCGCACGCCACGGCTGAGCATTGCGTCGAGCATGGCGCGTGCGCCCAAAAACCGTCCCGGCGACACACCCGCTTGAGGATGATGTTGTACGACACGGCGTTGGTGCAGACGCCGAGCTTGGCAGCCTGAGGGAGCATGTCACGGACGGCATTCACGCGGCCGTTGCAAACGAGGGAATGGAGGAGGGCGTGGAAGGTGACGGCGGAGTGGGAGCAGAAGATGGGGACGGCGCGCAAGACGAGGACCGCAGCGTCGGGGCGGGAGGTGGCGCCGAGGTGGTCGATGAGGACCGCCAAGGCGCTGGGGCGGAGCGGGGAGCCGCGGGAGTGGAGCACGGAGAAGAGCGGGAGGATGAGGGGGAAGAGCCGCGCGCGCGCAAGGCGGTAGAGGACGCAGGCGGCGAAGGGGTGGTCATGGAGGCGGCGCGGCGCCGGGGGAAGGGAGCGACTTGAGGTGGAGTAGGAACGGGTGCGGCTCCGGCGGTGGCCTCGGTTTGTAGAGAAGCTTCTTGGGGTGGCGGCTGCGGCGGCGCTGGGTCGCGGCGGTGGCGGGCATCGGAATTCGGAAGCGTCGATGGATCGAGGAAATATTTACTTTACATTACATGCAACTACAAAATCAAGACGTTGTCCGTCTATACCACTACTACTTCGTTAATTTTTTTCTTTTTTGAAATACCTATATTACCTTTTTCTGCCGCTGCTGCCAACTTCGTTACATTTTTTCTTTTTCTTTTTCAAAATATCCTTATTACCCTTATCTTTTTCCAAAACACCTCTCATCCCCCCTCTCTCTCTCCTTCTCTCACTCCCTGCCACAAGCGTCGTCGTCGCCGCCCCCTCGACTCCCCGCCCTCTCTCTGTTTCCCCTTCTCTCCCTCCTTGTCGTAAGCGCCGCTGCCACCACCTCACCAAGCCCCCCTCCTCCGCTGCCGCCACAACCAAGACCGTTTACGCCCTCTTCGGCTCCCACCTCCAACACGACAACCTCGTCCTTGCTAGCTTTGTCCTCTTCCACAGCTTGAACTGAGATGCGACGGGAAAGGCCAACGGTGGTGGACATGGAGTTAAGGAGGAGCTCAGTGGCGCATCTCTTAGACTCCAATGGATGCCATTGACTTCGAGGAAGGCCGATAGCGACGACAACGAAGAAAGGCCGATGGTAGCGCGAATTGAGCCGGCAATGGCACCCTCCTCCTCAAGTGACCCCATCCTGATCGCCTCTGCTCACTCTCCTCCTCCAACCCTCGATGGATCTATCCGCCACTAGCTCCCACATCCCGAGCGCCGACGACCTTGCCGCCTAACCCCGTTTCCCTGTGCCTGAGGAAGAAGACAATGTAGGGGCAAAACGATATTTGCAGAGCCACTTCATAGCTTGATCGGTCGACAATGGCAAATAAGGGTAAGTTTTCGATTTGCAGTGGCATGTACGAGATATATCACTTTGCAAATGACAGATAGGAGATCCAGAATAATTGCATTGACATATAATTTTTTTCCCCACGGATCGATGACAGTTTCCAAACTTATAAACTTAAGCTTCCGTGAACACACATGCGTAACGTAAAACAGTTTTACGCTTCCTTCTGTTGTGTTCAGAAGTGAGTTGAGAGCAGGCCTGGCCCAATGCGAAAAAGGAGCTAAATACATGGGCCCACAAAAAGCCCATTACCTATATAACTACTAGTTCGCTACCACGCTAAACCCTCCTCACCCTCCGCCTCCGCCGCCACAAAGAGGAGAGGGGGACGCCGCCTCTCCCACCTCCTACCCTAGAGGCGACCGCCGCATCCCCGCGCGACCACGCCCCGCCGCCGGAACCGGCCGTCCGCTGATTTCTCAGGCTTCCTCCTCTCCACGCCGCCTGACGAAGTAAGTAACATCCACCCTCTCGCCGTGTGTACGCGGGTGCGTGCGTGTAGATTAGATGGAAATCCCCGTCTTTCCTAAGTCATGCTAGAAGATTTTAGGCCTTAGTCTGTGATTCCTGCGTGCGCACAGATGCGTTTATACGTGAATCGTTGCTATTGCGGGCGTACTGTCGTTCTAAGCGAGTTGTCCGTCATATTGCCCGAGTAATTGATGATTTATTGTAGTGTCACAGAAACGTTACTGTAGGCCAGGAGTAAGCACACAGGCATGAAATAACACTTCCATGCTGAATTATGTCGTACTAGAGTTTGTGATTACTACTTTGAGTAGACTAGTTGTTTGGGTGCAACACAATTGCTAGAATTATTGTTGGCATGTATATTGCTTTTATATGATAATGACTCATTCCCACACCACTAGGGATAGTATGGAACTTGCAGTGGTGTAATTTTGGTTTGGTAGGTCTAATCCTATTTGTTGGTTATCATCCTTGTAGCTGTCTACAACTTAAATTTGTCTAGAAGTAAAATGTTATTCTGTTCTCTCTCATGTGCCATTTGCCAATGATGCACAGCAAGCGACTTGAGAATGTTTTATTGTTAAGTGTAAGAGTTATTTGATCAACTAATATTCAAGAAACCAATTAGCTGTGACTAGAGTGTGGTCTCAGACCTTGAGACTAGGTTTTGTGTGCAAATGATTTCAAGATTGGCGCCCCACTTATGTTTTATTACAGTTTCCCCCACATCGCTTGAGCACCTCCTTAATGGTTTCACATGAATTTTTGTATTACAGCCAGGAGTAGGTAGCCAAGTTTGATTAAAAAGATGGTGCAATACAATTTCAAGAAAATCACTGTTGTCCCTCCCGGGAAGGATTTCATTGACATAATCTTGTCCCGCACTCAGAGGCAAACACCAACTGTAGTCCACAAGGGATATGCCATCTCCCGTCTTCGCCAGTTCTATATGCGTAAAGTCAGATATACCCAGCAGAACTTTTATGAAAAGCTGTCCACCATCATCGATGAATTTCCCCGACTGGATGACATCCATCCTTTCTACGGGGATCTCCTTCATGTGCTCTACAATAAGGATCACTACAAACTTGCCTTGGGCCAGATCAACACAGCTAGGAACATTATTGCAAAGATCTCTAAGGACTATTTGAGATTGCTGAAGTATGGAGACTCCCTGTACCGGTGCAAGTGCCTGAAGGTAGCCGCACTAGGTCGCATGTGTACTGTTATAAAGCGTGTCAGTCCTAGTTTGGCGTACCTTGAGCAGATCAGGCAGCACATGGCTAGGCTTCCATCCATAGACCCGAACACTCGGACTATATTGATCTGTGGCTATCCAAATGTTGGAAAGAGCTCTTTCATGAACAAGATTACGAGGGCAGATGTGGATGTCCAGCCTTATGCTTTTACAACAAAGTCCCTGTTTGTTGGCCATGCAGATTACAAGTATCTGCGCTACCAAGTGATTGACACTCCAGGGATCCTTGATCGGCCTTTTGAGGACAGGAACATCATAGAAATGTGTAGCATCACTGCTCTTGCCCACTTGAGGGCGGCTGTGCTGTTTTTCTTGGACATTTCTGGGTCCTGTGGGTACAATATAGCTCAGCAAGCTGCACTCTTCCATAGTATAAAGTCCTTGTTCATGAATAAGCCTCTAGTCATTGTGTGCAACAAGACTGACTTGCAGCCTCTTAATGGGCTCTCTGAGGAGGATATGAAACTGGTAATGGATATGAAGGCAGAAGCTATGAAGACTATAGCTCAAGGTGGAGAGCCTAATGAAGAAGAGGTCTTGTTGACTATGAGCACTTTAACAGATGATGGTGTGATAGCTGTGAAAAATGCTGCATGTGAGAGGCTTCTTGAACAGAGGGTGGAGATCAAGATGAAATCGAAGAAGATCAATGACTGCTTGAATAGGTTTCATGTTGCCATGCCAAAGCCTCGTGACAATAAGGAGAGGCCTCCTTGCATCCCTCAGGCTGTTTTGGAAGCTCGTGCAAATGCTGCTGCTAAGGAGAAGAAGAAACTTGAGAAGGACCTTGAGAATGTCAATGGAGGTGCTGGGGTCTATTCTGCTAGCCTGAAGAAGCATTACATATTGGCCGATGATGAATGGAAGGAAGATATCCTGCCTGAGATATTGGATGGGCATAATGTTGCAGATTTTCTGGATCCAGATATCCTGGAAAGGTGTGAAGAGTTGGAGAGAGAGGAGGGGATTCGTCTTGAAGAGGAAGCCGCAGAAGCTGCTTTCCAGATTGATGGCTATGAATTAACCGCAGAGCAACGTGAAATCCTGGGTCAGATTAGGAGGAAAAAGGCATTGCTTATCCAAGAACATAGGATGAAAAAGAGAACTGCTGAAAGCCGTCCTATTGTTCCTAGGAAGTTCGATAAAGATAGGAAATTCACGACAGATAGAATGGGGAGACAGCTTTCCTCTATGGGTCTGGATCCTAGCGCTGCTGTGGACAGAGTTCGCAGCAGGTCAAGAGGTCGTAAGCGTGAGAGATCACTGAGCAGAGTTGGTGGTGGTGGTGATGATATGGATATAGATGGACAGCAATCCAACAAGAAACTGCGGACAAGGTCAAGGTCAAGGTCAAAATCACGACCACCTGGAGAGGTTACACCAGGAGAAGGTTTCAAGGACTCTGAGCAGAAGCAGAAGGCAATCAAGATAGCAAAGAAGGCTGTGAAGAATAGGAACAAGGATGCTCGCCGTGGAGAGGCGGATCGTGTTATTCCCACCTTGAAACCAAAGCATTTGTTCTCTGGAAAACGATCCATAGGGAAGACGAGCAGGCGATAAAGTACCGTCGTAGCTGCTCGGCATCACTGGATTGGTGGGTTGTTTTTTAGGAAATTGTAATTGTGCATAGGGCTCACCCTAAATACTGCACCTTTATTTTCCTGTGCTACATGGACTGATGTCGAACTTTTCCTTGGCCCTTGCGCAGTAAATCCAGCACCAGAATCATGACAAATTTTGCTACGAGGACGGGGAAGGCTTCAATGTCGAAGCGGCTGAATCCGATATTATATTTTATATAAATTGAACTCTTGCTTGCTGTTATTTATTCAAATCGTATTCGTGAGACATGAGAGTTTTGTTCGCTTATATTACTGAACTGTTGTACCTGGGGTTTGCACTATGACAGAATGGTGTTATTTTTGTTTAATGTTGTGAAGGTATTTAAACCGAAATTTCCTTTCCTTTCCCCCCCAATAGTGACCATGATTTTCCACTTTTGTTTCTTTATATCTGCAATGCAGCGGTAAACATTGGGTTTTGCACACTCGCTTTGACAGTGTCTGAAGTGCCTTCTTTGACTGGTAAGTGTGCACGGTGTAGTCGCATGAGCACCCAAAAGCTTTCATCCAACAAGCCGAAGTAGACAGGGCTCAATCAAGATAAAGGTTAAGCCCGGCCGAGAATCATTTCATCCCCTGCAATATGGACAAGTCCATAAGCTTCGGCTTCATCCGCTAATATGAAAACATCCCTTTTCATGTCTTCGGATACAACCCAAAAAAGTTTTCCTGTTCTTAGTGCATAAACCCCTGTGACCATTTTGCGAACTTTGTGTAACTCTTCAACTTCTAGTAAAAATTCCGGTGTCCTTGCTTGATAATAAGCACTAGCAGATTGGTGAGGATGCATAATCCTCACGTGAGGGAATGTTATACGCCTGGTTAGGCTGCTGCCTGCTCAATTCGAAGCCGTACTCTCTGCCAGTTCGGTTCATAAGCCGAACTCGTAGGCTTTGGCTAGCAAAATTAGCTTCTGATCGTACTGCACTCCTAGTCTACAGGAGGTCATTTGCTGTGCTGTCCGCGGTAGGCACATGCGCATATCACTCTATAACGGATTAGAAGCGTGATTGATGATCTATTACGGACTAAGAGCATAAAGGTCATCTACCGCGGACTGGGAGTGTGATAGGGTAAATGTGTCGTTTGGAAAGCCTATCCTCGTACCAATTTTGTTATTTGTTACCGAGTGATTGTATTTGTTATTTCGTAAAAAAAAAAAGTAAAATGAACCAAAAAAAAAACTCGCCGGTCGCCGCTGATACTACAAGGAGGCTACCCAACCAACGTCCCACGCGTAAGAAATAGGGATACGCCGCGAGTGCACGCGGCGCCGGGGAGATGGGGAAGAACAAACCACGTAGGCCGATCACTACAGTGCGGGCCGGCGATTGCAACTTGACCGCGGCGAGGGATGAGGCGGCGGAGAGCTGGAGTTGTAGACGGCTCAGCGCATCTGCGCATTGCCCTCCCAAGGTACCACCACCACCACCACCACCACCACCACCACCACCACCACCTGATAATAGTGAAGGTTTTAGCCCCAACAAATTTATGCGCTGCATTGTTTGCTCAACCTTGCTTCTCCTGTGGGTGTAAGGACTGATCTAGAGAACAATGACATGCATAACTGCCGTGTGCAAACTCGTTGGCCGTGCAACTCAGATTTATATTCATTTATACTGCACTTTATACATAATTTTAGGTCTTGGAAATGTTGTGTTCCCCTTTGGACGCAAGCAATTAGCACCCATGGAACCTCTCATGGTTTTTTGTTAATTCGCTTGCTGTTTCCACAAGTAAGGAATTGCAGGAGCATATGTCTGAATTGCCTAAGTCAATTGTAAATTGTAGTAGCTAAAATGGATTCCATTGCCCAATTCTTTGTACTATGTTACATTGGGACGAAGTTCCACAAGTGAAACATAGGCTCCACTGGCGATGCGCATCAGCGTCTCATGCCTTCCTTTCTCCACAATTGCTCCGTCCTTCAGAACTGCAATTACATCGGCTCCTTGGATCGTCGAGAGGAGGTGCGCCACAATGACAGTTGTCCTGCCAACCATCACGCGATCCAATGCATCTTGAACGATGCGCTCTGTCTCCGCATCTAACGCGCTTGTCGCCTCATCCAGAAGTAGAATCCTTGGGTCCTTGAGCATGGCCCTCGCAATAGCTATCCGCTGTTTTTGTCCACCTGATAGTTGGGTTCCTCTCTCTCCAACAGTGGTGTTGTACCCCTGTGGCATGCTTGATATGAATTCGTGGGCATTGGTTGCTTTAGCAACCACGGCAATCTCTTCCTCAGTTACATCTTCATGCTTTCCGTATGCTATATTGGCACGGATCGTATCATTGAAAAGTACTGGCTCCTGGCTTACCAATCCCATCTGGTCCCTCCACCAACTGATCTTTAAGTTCTTGATTTCCACTCCATCTAATAAGATTCCACTAGAATCAGGATCATAGAAGCGTTCTAGTAAAGCAATTACTGTAGACTTGCCGCTACCACTTTGACCAACAAGTGCAACAGTCTGCAATGAACAGGTTCAGAGTAACTCCTTGGAAAAATTACTGGATAATAGTAAATTAAATCATCAAGCTAACTGAGAGAAGATTGAAAAAATTAGGCTTCTGGTTTAATTAAGACCTTTCCAGAGGGAATGCTCAAGGTAAAGTCACTGAATATTTTAGCATCTGGATAGGAAGGGTATTTGAAGCTGATATGCTTAAACTCAATGTCACCCTTGACAAGCTCCAAGGTCGAACCTTCTTTGCTGCTGGAATCAATTTGGGATTTTCTATCTAAGATTGTGAATATGGAAGTAGCTGAATCATTTTCCTTGGTTGAATCAGAAGCCATAGCACTAGTTTGTGAAATTCCAATCATCGCCAGAACTAAAACAAAGTAAGCCTGCATTATAATAATTTGAAGCAACTATCAAAATAGGACAAGCGCAGAGAGAAAAAATGATGCCTAGCGGTTACCTGGAAGGCGTTGCGAAAAGTGGAGTTAACCTGACTAACAAACTTTGCATCAATATAATAACAAAGAGGAGAGGTGGCATATAACATCATATATGAGAAACCAAAACCAAGGCCTCCAACTATTTCAGTTCGAATTCCCTGATTCCTAGAAGCTCGACATTTCTGATTGTATTTATTCACCACTCTCTTCTCAGCGCAAAAAGATGCTACTGTTCTGATGCTACCAACTGCGTTGGTTGCAACTTGACTTGCTTCTTCATACATAGTCTACAATCAAATAGCAATCAGAAACGAAAACAACAAGGATGGGAAAACATAAATTACAAGTGACACCCAAATTCATCAAAAAATTAAAAAGAAAGCGCTGTTGACAGCATTGTAGTAGCACAGAAGTTACTGTTAATGAAATGTGCCCAACTTATCCACCTTTTCTCAGCATGAGGCGTGTACCGAGTCTACCTTTTGAGATTTTGCACTCCAGGAAAAAAAAACATGTGAAAATGGAAGTAAATAAAAAGAAGTTCATAAAGCTAATTCATGGCTCTCACCTTAGCATCTTGACCAGGGATCAAAAACCCGGTACCGGGCCAAATCCCGGTCAGGGACCGGGAACGGTAACCGGCCGGTTACCGGAAAAACCGGAATTTTTTCGGCTGAAATTCGCTTGAATTTGATTAAAAACCATTCAAAATTCAAAAAACAGAATTTGAATTTTAAAAACCTGAGAAAACCGGCCGGGATTTTATTTCCCGGTACCCACCGGGAAATCCGGTTACCGGCGGTAACTGGCCGGTTACCGCCGGTTTTTGTTTCCATGATCTTGACTAAACCCCTTTAGGAACTTCACTTGAGCATAACTGTGGAGAGTGGAGACCCATTAAAGGAATTGCAAATAAGATGGCCAATGAAAGCTTCCAGTCTATGTTGGCACGAATTGTGTCATTGAAAAGTACTGGGTACTGGGTACTGGCTCTTGGCTCACCAATCCCATCTGGTCCCTCAACCAACTGATATTTGGGTTCTTTATTTCCACTCCATCTAATGAGATTGTACCAGAACCAGGATCGTAGAATCGCTCCAATAAAGCAATTACTGTAGACTTGCACTTATCACTCTGTCCAACAAGTGCAACATTCTGCGGGAAAAAAACAGTGTGAAGTAAGCATTTGGGGTGTGCTACTATAAACCTAAACAACAATCCAAAGAAGTTTGACAAAATTGGCCATGTAGTTCAGTAAGACCTTTCCAGAGGGGATGCTCAAGGTGAAGTCATTAAAAATTTCAACATTTGGATGGCATGGGTACTTGAAGCTAATGTGCGTAAAATCAATATCGCCCTTGACAATGTCCAAAGCCAAACCTTCCCACTGCTGGAGTCAAATTTTGACTTTCTTTAAAATCTATGATGGTAAATATGGAAGCAGCAGAATCCTTTGCCTTTTTTTTGTAAAGATGCCAAGGCACTAGCTTCTGACACTCCAATCATCGCCAAAACTAAAGCAAGGTATGCCTGCATAGCAATGACTTTCGATAAATCTCCGAATGGCAAATCCATACCAGGAGAAAGATGGATAAGATTTGTGTCTATTGGTTACCTTGAAGACACTGGCAAAAGTGGATTTTTTTCTGACTAATAAACTGTGCACCAACGTAGTAACAAAGGGCAGAAGTAGCATAGACCATCGTATATGAGAAACCGAAACCAAGACCTCCAGCTACTCCAGTCCGAATTCCCTGATTCTTTGAAGCTTGATATTTTTTATTGTATTATATCATCACTCTCTTCTGAGCATAGAAAGATGCTATGGTTTTGATACTACTTACTGCATCAGCTGCAACTTGACTTGCTTCTTCATACATCGTCTACATGCACATGTCGAGACTAGGGGTGGAAAACGGTAAAGGATAATCCGTTTTATCCGATATTCGTATTTGAGAAAACGCAAATGCGGAAAGTAAAAATCCGCATTTGGTACTGTTCTTATCTGTATCCGGCGTTATTCGTATCCGTATCCGGGGAAAACTGGATAGTATTCGTATCCGTATTCGTATCGGGGGGGGGGGGGGACGGATAGTATCCGAAAAAACAAATACTATCCGGGAAAAACGAATACGAATACTATCTGTTTTTCCCAGATACGAATACGAATATTATTTGTTCTACCGAGATTTGTCGCAAAAGTTATAGGATATTCGCATTCGACCGAATTGAGTACATATTCGATTTGAATTCGTATTCGAGAATATTCGAATTCGTATTCATTTAAAAAATAGGGATTCATATCTGTATTCGTTTTAAAAAATAAGGATTCGTATTCGGGACTATTCGATTCGTATTCGATCCGTTTCCATCCCTAATCGAGACCAATGAAGAGATAGCATAAATTGCAATTGACCTAAAAAATCAAGACAAGGGAACATTGTTGGTAATGTTTTGGAAAAGGGTGCTATTTTTTCATGAAATTTGCTAACTCAGCTCAGCCTTCCTTTATCATGCGGCACGCATAAAATAATGTACTTCTCGAATTGCATATCTTAAAAAAAAATCATCATAAAAATGATAAGTTTATAACTCAAATGCCTATTCATAATAACATAATTTAGCCAGTCTTAGCAACTGAAATATCTGTAGAACCATATAACATAAAAGGCAAGTCCAAATGGCTATCTCATGGTTGACCTTGGAGTCCCATTAATGGGATCAAATGGCATTAAATGGGCCTGTAAACTGTCACATGGGCTGCCAGCTAGCCCAAATTTATTATATACTGATTTAGGCCTTCGACGCGGTTAGATGGCTTGTGCAGAACACACAATTGGAGTGCTTTTACCTGGACCTTTTTATCCCAGTCCTCTTCATCTTGTTGAGATGCTGGGCAGCTGTGGTGTTTATACTTGGAATGTACACTGTGGAGTACAGGGAGATTTCACAAGGACCTCGCCCACATCGTGCTTGCGGCCTGCAATAAGCTTGGAGATGTCTCCAGTGAAGAACGAAGCCAGAAGTGTGGGTAAAAGCAAATAAATGAACTGGGAATTGTTCATCGGTGTGTCGAAGAAAAGGCAGTAACAAAATACTCTACATACGTAAACCATTTATGTCAAAATGCCACAAATCATTGTATTACTATATGATTTCACAGAGTCCAGGATGCTCAAATTGTGAGGTAAGCGCACCACAAAGCCCGCTTGGGACGGCCTTTTTGTTTATTTTTGACAGTGCAAGCCCCAAATTGCCATATACAGAAAACAACCAAGTAAATTACAAAAAAAAGTCCTTCCACATCCACCTCACTCTAAAGCCCCAAATGGAGTAGGTGGTGCTGGAAGTGTTTGTAAATTGCATAAAAGAAACTGAATTTCGTACAATGGCCATTCTGATATTCTTTGATTAAACTAAAATATGGATGAACTAATGCTGACTGGAGTGACGAAAAAGCTTCCACTTGCACCAAATCAGGAGGATCGATTTTTGTGGAGCAGGAAATGGGAGAACATGATCTACCTTACTATCCCGCTGTAGCCCTATGACCTCCCTGATTGAAGTCACTAAACCAACTGGAGTGATTCTTGGCAAGGCCAAGTTCAAAGATTTCAGCAGAGTATGCATTTTAACAGATTCAAGAGGCAAAGAGAGTAAAGGAGAACATTATGAAAAAGAAGGTTCGCTTGGTCAATGGCAGAGGTCTTCCTAAACGGCCTTTCAAGGAAAAGAAAATATGCAATTTTGTGAAGGCACTAGCACATGCAAATTGTAGGTGTCGCCCTTGTAGGAGAGGCGAAAAATATCATGACTAACTCGAGCGTATGTACAGGTTCAATCAATATCACACTCCTTGACTCCTTAATGAAATGGCTACACCACCGTTAGTGCCTTGCTAGATATCGATGCTACTAGTCACCTTGTACATATTGCCCAGTGCCCACCCCTGGATATATGGTAATCAAATGTATATAGCCAGAGCTTACTAGAAAAAAAAAATCAGGGATACAGCAAACCAGCCACTAGAAAGTACATATGTAATATATATTGGACACTTTTTTTACAAGAAATATTGGATACCATTTGAACTGATGGAGCTGAAAGTTTTGAGCTAAGCAAGTGACTTCTCTACTGAAAAGAGTTAAACCAGTTCCCTAGGTTATGAAAAATAAAGTTATTGTTAATAACAGCCAAGAATAGAATAAGAACACTTGCCTACACCTAGATAACATTAAATTTGCAACCTTGAGCTGTTACAAAATGCCAAAGCCAATATGAGACCAGAAAAACAACTGGCCATAATAGGCTCAGGATGAAACTTTCATTTTGCGGATGCTGTCCGCAGGCAATGAACATAAAGTACACAGGCAATGAAACTATGTTATATGTCATATAATCATTAACATAATCATATCTAAATCATCTTGAGGTTCATAAAGTTAAGCACACTCTACGACCATGTAAAGTGCTAAGAAGAGCCAAAGCAACCCAAATTGAGTGCAGCATCGCTGTAATAAATAATGGGCCTGTTTGGGGAGCTTAAAGCCAGCTCCAGCTTCCGAAAAGCTGGTAAGCTCCCCAAAACGGGTAAGCTTGTAAGCGGCTTATGCCATAAGCCGTAAGCCATATATAACTAGCAAAAGCCAAAAGCCAAAGTTGGATGGGAGATGCTTCCTTAGCTTATTGTGAGCCTGATTTATGAGTTTGTCCTTCTAAGTTAGAGAACAACTACAGCTTCTTTTCAGTTTTTTAAAAAACAGCTTTTCATAAAAGCTACAGCTCCCCCAAACTAATTTTTGCTTCATCTCTTACTGGAATGAATCACACTGTATTGTTGTGCTGTCTACTTTACATAAAATGCCTAAGCTACTGTAGAATAGCCTATCTTTTTCTATCAGTTGTTTCTACTTTTGAGCTCTCTAAGTCAGCTTGGTGAGGTTTAACCCCACTACTTGCCCCTTTTATTTGCCATTTGGATTTTTTGTTTTGGCATATTTACTACAAATCTTTAGGAGATGGATAACGTTGACTTCAATCGTAGACGCTTTTAATTTCCTTCTTATATTTTCTCTAAATATGTTGCCAATCCCAATATAATTTACCTTCTGTTTTACTAGGCTGTTGTGCTCCAAATGTGGTACAAAGACGAGGGAGCCGAGATTGCCATTGTGTTTAGCTGTTAAGAATTGAGCTCTTCCTTCGCAGTGTTTCCTTGACTTAAAATTGGAGCAACAAATTTCTTGAGGAACTTGCTTCTTAGCTCAGCTTGTGGGTTACTCAGAGATTGTAAATCTCTAAGTTGTTGGAGCTTCTAGGTTAAATATCACAATGGATATAGCTAATTAGTTTTTAGATATCTAGGATTGTTACTAACATCTATTGCCATTAGTTTCTGATATCTAATATGTTTTTGTCCTTTCCCCTTTTATTTCCCATTGCGATTGACACCAAAGGAAGGAAGATTTGGATAACTAATCACACAACGGCCTTACTAATTTACTGAACCAACATGTATGCAGCAACCGATAGGCGTGGCGAAATTGGTCACACATGAGTACACATGATGTTTATTGCTGGCATTAGCATTTTAGGCGGAATTGCTTGCCCTCTACTGCTTCTACTTTGAACTATCATTATTGTTGCCCAGGTGGCTCTTCTCACACAGGTGCCTCTAGGGTAAAAGTCTCATGCTACTAATTATCTTTGTTCGTCTATTGATAAAATATTTGCTGTGCCGATGCTTATGGTTAAAGTACTAAACCACATAATTGATCATGGTCAATTTGTTCTTTCTTGTAAACAATTCCATCGCAGGCCATACGAAATGAATGATTCTTGGCCCTGCATAACCTAATACATGTTCTAACAAATGTGACAAAATGTCTATTGAAACATGGAGCATCAGTTTATTAATAAAAATTTAGGTAATTTCCTATTTTACTTTTGTGTTTTAGTTGTTTAGAGACTAGCAGCTAGTAGAAAAGAGATAGTGTCTTTGCTGCCTTCCAGTCAATGAGGATGTCATATTTATTTTCTATGTATTTAGACACACTATTTCCCCCAAACTTTATTAATTCTATTGAAAGTTGGCTGCCTACTTAACATCATACACAGATAAACTTGGATTAGTTTGATCGTGTATTTCAAACAGTTTGTCCTGTTTTAGTTGGTTCTGAGTTGAGTTAAAATGTCATGCAAAAATCAAAATGTTATGTTGCCTGATTCTTAGACATGTTATTAGCTATGCTTAATTTAGTACAACCTTTTCATAAACATGATCTTTCAGTGTGGGGAGTATTTTTGTATACATGATATTCTCTTTGCATACACTCATGGTGTAGTTATGGAGATCTATAATAGATTTTGCTTACTGAGGTGCTTATCATGTCTTTTCTCATGAACGAGCAAAACGTGGGCTTAAACTTTTGGTTTTCTATAGATTTGGCTGCTTAAATTGTCATATCAATGTCCGCTGCAAATTTTAAAAACAACCTAATTGGTGGATTTAATAGGTATGTGCCAGCTCAGTTTATTTGCTTGAAAACATTTGATCCATTGAATGTATTCAAAGTGTGGTTGTTTAGCACCTTACCAAGTAAATTGATTTGTTTAGAGTAACCTCTTATAGGCGATATGTTTTATACAAGTATGCACTGGGTTTCTATACACATTGCCTTCCGTTTCATTCGATTTGGCACTTGCTTTCACTTGTGTTCTTGACTTCTTGTGATCCTTCAAAATGGTTTCATGCTCCATTTTTGGTGTGGTGGCCGCTTTAAAGTCAAAGTGAGTTATATGAGATTTTGAAGGATTGAGATTGAGAGCTTTCTAATTTAATTTCTGTATATTTCCAAAATTTCCCCTTTTTAGCGTGAAACTAGGAAGAAAGTGGAGTATGTATGTCTCTACACACATCCGCTGATTTAGCATTATCAAAAGGACCAAATGATTGCATGTTTGTCTATTGATCTCCCCACGGTGGTTTAGGCCTTAGACTAAAATTGTAAGTGTTAGCTGTTTATATTATGTCGTATATGAAATAGATGAGTCCTTGGTTTTCGAGCATGAGTGTAGGCATGCTATGATTTGGCTGGCGGGTCAAATATATTTTTGATGTTAATATTGTTGTGCCAAACATATTTTGCTTGCAGGTGGTGAGTCATCTATTTTGTTGGTGTTTATGGTCATCTGCCAAAATTTATGTATGACTTCATTGACTTGGATCTCATGTGATAGCGAGATTTATGATATATTTCTAGGTGTTCCTGTCTGCCAATTTTCTTAGTAGATAATGATAGCAAGGCTAAAAAAAACTAATATCATGTTAGCCTTTTGCCCCTACTATAAATTTTCTTCATAAGCTCCTTCAAATTAATTAGTTGACTAGCTATATTGGTACACTAACTCAAGTTAGCTGATCAGACTGCCTACAATGCAATTTTTTGGTAGGGATAGGCTCAATCAACCTCTATCAGTAGCGCTCCTCTTTGCAACCTCCCGGCGAGGTTCGTCACACTGGTATGCCCTCCTACTCATCTTCCTATCTCATTCTACATACATTTTCATAATCCAGAGTTTGTAATACTTCTGCTTCGCCCTTATGGTTTGCATGCTTATGGATGGTGTACTCATTTATATGCACTTGCATAGAAGAAAAAAAGAGGTTTCTACACTTTGAAATGATGAGAGGCTTGCTGAAATTCAAGAACAATACATGCGTCGAAGTACATATCCTTTACTTGTCAATTTCAGTCCATAGACTATTCATGCGACAATTTAGTTGAGAAGCAGCACTGCAAAGTGATTTGTAATACAAAATCTGCAAGATGGTTTTGTATTTGGCCTTTTATGCTATAGATAGTTTACTTGCCTTGGATAGAATAACTAGAAGACTATCATGTCTCAATACAGTAACTGCAAGGCTTACAATACCTGTTTTTCTTTGATTTCTTTCGAGGTTACCAGTAAGAAGTGCTTAGACTTGATTTGCATATCCATTCTTCATGACCATGATGATCTATTAATTCAAAGTTTAGTAAGGACAAGACACTACAATGTGTTTTGTGAAAGAACAGGTCAATACAATTTGTATTTGACCTTTCCTATTTTATAGATAGGCACAATTGAAGGTGCATACATGAGATTAACAGCTTTGCAGCTGCATAAATGCAGATTTGCTATTAGCAATAGCAGAATGCTCAATCTACCACTTACAGATTTCGTTCATTGCACCATTTAATTTTATTTTTGTTTTTCCCAGAATTGTACACAAGAATGGCATGTGTCGCCCATAACCTTCCCCTTTGTTCAGTTGGGAGCAGCTTCATCTGATTTGGTAAGGACCGAGTCACCGTGTATGCTACAACAATTGGAAGAAGACATATCGCAAATGTTAGCTGGCACCCACAGCGAGTTGCGCCACTAGACAGTATCCCAACAGGCCCCTGCACAGCCTACCAGAGTTACTTTCCATGCATATCATTGTATAGTATGATTATCTCCTGTCAACTTGGCCTATTTTACTTTCCTTCGGTTCGGTAACAAATTAAGCATTGCTGTTTTGGGCTATCTTTGTAGTTAACCTGACGCGGCAACAAGAAATCTCTTCAAAGATTGTTCTCCTATAGGCAGCAAATGAGAGAAAAATTAGCTGAGGCCAAGGACAAGTCCCATATACATTAATCATGTTTGTAAGATTATTTGAGATGGTCAGTACTTGCTACCTACTAGATTGCAAAACTATTAGATACAACCTCCAAAACTTTATTCTAGCTTTTGCCTTTACAGTTTACTCATCCATATTTATTATACCATTATGTATGGTGCACACCTATATTGGGTTCTATCTGTGTATAATTGCTGCTTTGACTGAACAATTGTGACATGGTTCAAATAGTACCACACTACATTAAAGGTTGCTTCATACCAACATTTTGTCAGCTTTCATGTTTCATGCTGAGTTGTGTGCGGGCTGCTCGAGTTCTACACGGACGCAGCGTAGTACGCCTCCCTACCTAGTGTACTTTACTTGGATCAGAATTAGTACATGGAACTTTTCTCTACGTGCGTTAGATCCGTTATGTGACCTCAACCCACGGTGACAAAAACAAAATAAATGAGCAAGGACAAATTTGCCAATATACCATGCCCATTAGGTCCCATGACAGTCAAAGGGGTTTTGACTAGCGGAGTGGCTAAAGCAAAATGAAGCCAAAATTTCAGTGGGATAATTTGCATAGTCCAATTTACGATGGTAGAACCAAAATTACACATCTTTCCCCGGTGGTAGCAATAAAGTTTTCCTTTTTTTTTTATCTGATCGTGTTCTTCGTCAGCTCGAGATTTGTTTGCGTTGTGCTGGAACTTTGCTAGATACTGGAAGCTACAATGCAAGAGGAGGTGGCCATTGGTCAACCGTGATCGCAAGCAGTGAGAATGGGTAGTCGAGGAAGCGCACAAGAACTGACGGGGTGATGGCTACGTTTGCATCTCTTATGTATGGTTACGTAGACACAACGAAATGCTATGGTGCCATCTCGATCGATCGCTGATGCAGGCATATTGTAATATTACCAAGCCCACAGGCGCGCCAGGCTAGGTTGCGCATGAAACATTTTAGGAGGCCAGCCAGTCAACCTCATTTAAAGACACACAGTCGAGTCGTGTTGTGTACTATAGCTTATAACGTATAAGTATTTCTATGCGAATTCCAAATGTTGAAATTTCTATTTCGCAAACACAACATTTGGATATTTTATTTCATATTTAATTATCACAATTTATTTTGAGATCTTTCTTACCTATGCGAAAGTGATGATTGGGAGGTGGACCCGTTTAGCAAATCTACACATTTCCAACCATTGAATTATATGTTGTGCTACTTATCTTATCTCTCTCTCTTTAAAAAAAAAAAAAAGTACATCTCTAAGCCAACTATCAATTCCAAATCTTTTAAAATTAGGATGCACCAAATTAAGAGGTTTTTTTTAAGAATTATTTCAAATTCTTTATATCTCTAAGCTAATTATTAAATCGAAGCCTTTAAAACTAGGGTACATCAAACTAACGGCTAGATGTTTTTCTTCATGTTGTTCTAGCTGTGACTTTTTCGCTCGAGATCCTGCTTGCACGACGGTGCTAGCATCGGTTTTATTTTTGTCCGTGTTGTGTAATTGGCCGTCCACCATTTTTAAAGCAGAGACAAATCTTAAACCAAACCACAACAAACTAGCTGCTATCTTGTGCCATCCAGACCACAGACACCCGCTACAAAAAAAAAAAAAAAACCTTTCCAATTCCCCAATTCCAACCCCACACAAACCCTAGAAATCGCTCCAAAATAACACCTTTCAAATTCTCCCCATCTAGTGACCTCTAAACCCTAGAAACCACCCCAAAAGAACTCCATCCCTAAATCAGCCGCCGAGCAGGATTACCCAGATAGATTAATTACAGGTAGATGAGGTTGTGTGTGTTTGTGAAGGAATTCTGGAGCAGTGATGAGAAGATCTTGAAGATGGAGGCGTGGGATTTTCATTGAGGCTAAGGGAGGCTGTGTTACCTGATTGCGCAAATATGCTACGTCTGATGCGCTGGCTTAGTAATTTTACTACCTTGAGCAATCTGAATGCCTTCAAAATCACCGAGATACCTCTTCTTTCGTGAGAAATACAACAAATAAATATAGCAATGATTCTTCACTATCTACACGGACGCGGCGTAGTGCACCTACATGCCTAGTTTTCACTAGGTTGTTGGGAAATACATTTTCTTTAGGACCACTGGGAAATGTATCAAGAAGAAGCATCAAAATACCACCTATTTTTTGGGAGTGTCTATATCACTTTCGACTGAAATTTTTTAGCAATTCAGTCAGATTTTAGACCGTAGGATGAAAACCAAGTTAACTTGGATTGCTTCCACGTTGACAAACAAAATTAAACACGACACTTGTTTACTGAGGACATAAAACATGTAACGGGTCTGGAATTCTTAACGGGCTGCGATTATTGGGCTTTTATTGTCTTTATTTTTTTTATTAACAAAGCCCAATCAACTTTCTGCCAGCCCAAATGGCGAAAAAACAGACACCAAATAAAATTCGGATCAGAGTACCATCTTTCTGCCAGCCCAACAGGGGAAAAAAAAGACCACAAAAACTCCGATCGGAGAACCAGAACTTGGCCGTCAAGAAGATGATCAATCGACCGAGGAAAACCTAAAAAAGAAGATCTAGAGGACAATGGGAGAAGAGACCAAAAAAGAATGGAGTAACAGGAAGACGGAAACCTCTTATCAATCTATCGAGGAAAACAAAAAAAGAAGCATCTGGAAGAGCACGGTAGAAGAAAACAAAGAAGAACAAGAGAGGTATAGCAGCAAAAACCTGGAAGATAACCAAGGTATGGTTTAAAAACCTGGAAGTCACTCAAATTTCTTCTTTCACGACAATGCAACAGCTGGTTGTCAATTCTCTAATAGTTGGAATTTGTTGTCTTCCTGCATAATCATCTTTGCTGCTCCAACAAAACAACATTTTATGTGATTCTTTGTTCTTGAAGATTTTAGCACTGGAACAATTAATCTCTACCTTCCAACTAGAACATGTACAAAATTACTCCAGTCTCACCATAAATCATCTATATTAGACTTGTTAGGATACAATAGATTGTACTCAGAATATCTTATGCCTCTGTATACATGAGTCCGATCTCAGAACATGAGTCTGATCTCATTACAAAAAATAAGAATTACATACAATACATTCACACATCATATTTTTGTTCTGGTAGCACAACATAGGAGACATAAGCCGGCAAAGTTCTTCTTGACATTCTGTGTCAGAAATGGTGATACTTTGTTACATATATAGCTAGGGCATAAAAATATGTATGCTAAGTAGTAGTTACGTATTTTTAGACAAAGAAATTCCACGGATTCTAAAACAAAGAGTAGATACTAACAAACATGAATTAGACTCTACACTCAAAAACAAAAAGATGTACTCTAAATATGTTCTCCAAAAGAAGAAAAAATCTAAAAATAAATCTTGTGTGGTTTTCTTTACTGAGATTCAGAAGCATTTCTAGTTAGCCAAACTGAGCAATAAAAGAACATATTATGGCTCTGCAAACATGAGTATGTACTCAGAACATGTACTTAGTTACTCCAACCTCATGATAGATAACAATCTAGATTAGAGTTGTTACGACACATGAGTTTGTACTCAGGATCTTATGACTCTGTATACATGTGTATGCATTCAGAACATGAATGACATTACAAAAATATTAATTTCAAAAATTACATGGCCAATGATGGGTGCTTGACATCCTTGACATCCTGCGTCACAAAAGGTGATACTTTGCTAGTTATAGCTAGTTCATAAAAATAGATGGCCACTGTACTCAGAACATGTACTGACAAAATGAAAAGGATCTACACTAAATAAGTTCTCCTAATGAGATGAGTCTACTATGTATCTTCCGTGGTATTCTTTTCTAAGATTCAAAAGCATTCCTAGTTTGTCATATACTAATACTACCAATGCTCATGATGCAGAACAATCACATTTGTTTAGTTCGCAATGATCATGTATATACAAGAGTTTGTACTCAGAACATGAATATAACATTATATAAGTAAGAATTACAAAAAATGAACATGAACAAGAAGCAAATAAATGCAGAAGTTGGTAACAGTGAATGTGGTATGATCAGAAGGTGTGTAAAAACTCACATATACTTGTCAACATGACATTACAAAAGTAAGGATTACAAAAATTACATTCCCAATAATTAGAAATTACAAAAATAATAATTGTGTAAAAACATGTAAATCTACATGTAAACCGAGCCTACACAATGTAATATTCAACTGCCACCAATTATTCAAGGACAGGAAACATCTCAAGCTCAAAGCAACACAGTTATGAATCCAAATACAGAAAATGAAGACAATAGATTTACATTTGATGAGTTCACAATGATCATGTATATACAAGAGTTTGTACTAATACTACCAATGCTCAGGATGCAGAACAATCACATTTGTTGAGTTCACAATGATCATGTATATACAAGAGTTTGTACTCAGAACATGAATATAACATTATATAAGTAAGAAATACAAAAAATGAACATTAACAAGAAGCAAATAAATGCAGAAGTTGGTAACAGTGAATGTGGTATGATCAGAAGGTGTGTAAAAACTCACATATACTTGTCAACATGACATTAGAAAAGTAAGGATTACAAAAATTACATTCCCAATAATTATAAATTACAAAAATAATAATTGTGTAAAAACATGTAAATCTACATGTAAACTGAGCCTACACAATGTAATATTCAACTGCCAGCAATTATTCAAGGACAGGAAGCATCTCAAGCTCAAAGCAACACAGTTATGAATCCAAATGCAGAAAATGAAGACAATAGATTTACATTTGATGAGTTCACAATGATCATGTATATACAAGAGTTTGTACTAATACTACCAATGCTCAGGATGCAGAACAATCACATTTGTTGAGTTCGCAATGATCATGTATATACAAGAGTTTGTACTCAGAACATGAATATAAAATTATATAAGTAAGAAATACAAAAATAAACATGAACAAGAAGCAAATAAATGCAGAAGTTGGTAACAGTGAATGTGGTATGATCAGAAGGTGTGTAAAAACTCACATATACTTGTCAACATGACATTAGAAAAGTAAGGATTACAAAAATTACATTCCCAATAATTATAAATTACAAAAATAATAATTGTGTAAAAACATGTAAATCTACATGTAAACTGAGCCTACACAATGTAATATTCAACTGCCACCAATTATTCAAGGACAGGAAACATCTCAAGCTCAAAGCAACACAGTTATGAATCCAAATGGGAATTCTCCTGACAAATAGAACCCTTAACTTGCAGAGTAACAAGATTACATTCCCAACAATTATAAATTACAATAATAATAATTATGTAAAAACATATAGTTTTACATGTAAATACAGAATCGTAATTATGAACCAAAACCACTCTAATGGTATGTTAGCCAAACATTACAGGTTGAAATAAAAAAGGCAGTTATGAATCAACATCTTGTACTAATACTCCGAATTTACAGGATGCAGAACAATAACATTTGATGAGTTCAGAATGATGAATGATGATCCAAGAAATGTAAGTTCATCAATTTAATGACATTGAGCATTTGTTTGTAGATTCACAAGAAAAGCATTAAAAAAGTGCATATAAGTGGTTTCCTTAATTTTTGACATGAAAGCATGAGCTATTATTTGCAGAATCTGGTTCAAAATCAATTTGAATGGAGTTCAGATGACATAGAGAACCCCTTACTGGCAGGCAGTGTAAGTGTATGAAAAAATTAGAATTAATAGGAAAAACTAAGAAAAAAAATAACAAGATAGTCTTTTCTCGCAGGCAGGAGAGAGTAGTTACACAAATCTATTGCACCAAATCATTAACTGCAATGATGCAACCCTCAAAGAATACCAAGTACATATTTTTTAAACTTCGAAACTAAAACATTGCAAGAACATGATGATATAAGACTAACTTCAAATTTTGGCTCACAGCATGGAATCACAAGCTACACAGGTCTTTTGAATGCTTCACCTAGTTTTGAGGTAAAAAAAAGAGAGGTGATATATTGTTAGGTCTAACCGCATTGGATCAACAATTTACTTGAATTACCAATACATGCAGAACTCGATGATATTGACAACAAGCAGAACAAGTGAAGAGTATACACAAAATTCAAGGTTGGGTGTTGAGGTATGTTTCTTGGAAACTCAAATTACATAATGATAAATACTTTATTACAACAAAATAATACATGCAAATTTTATGAAACTAACTGTAAGTAGAACTGGTCTACAGAACAAAGACCAACTTAGAATATTTTGGTAATGTAACATTCGTCTATTTTGTTGTAAACAAATTATTACTGAATCACATGTGTTAGGTGATTGTTCAGTTTTCAACCTTACTACAAATTAAAGAGGAAATAAATAAGACCTAAGATGCATATGTTTTTCTTAAACTCATCAGTAAAACTTGTAATCTGAAATTATGCAGGTAAGCAATGGCAGGGAGGTGAAGTCAATTAATCAAGAACCATACAAAAATGACGATGCAACAACTATGGAAGAACAGGTATGAAGCATGCATAAAGTTGAACATTTTAATTTCAATGATTGACATAATGAAATTTGCAATAAAAGAATACCAGGATGTTGAAGATTTTAGAGGAATGGTAAAGCAAAAATGAACCATGAGATAGACATGATGATTACATGTGTACACATACAAACTAACAATGAAAACAGCACATGAGCAAGAAAAATATATACGAAAATGCATGTTTACACATTTACATAAATGACAATATGTAGTTACAGTAAAACAAAAAATAGGAACAAATTTGTTTTCATATTACAACAAACTAACGAGATGAATACCTATTGATTTACAGATAAATGATTTCAGTTGCTTGGATGACTCAAATGAGTATACAAACAACAGTAATACAATTTTATCAAGTCAATTCAAGGTAAGTACAATATATAATTGCAAAAAATAGAACATTGAAAAGCAGCCAAATATAGAACACAAATATAAAACAAAGAATTAGAACTATTACCGGTGAATTTTGCAGATGAAATCCTTGGACCAATCAAGGAGTGCAATTGAAGAGGATGACGATGCAACCCACTGGGACCTGGATATGTTCGGATCCATAGAAGAAGACGAGGTTAGTTGAAGCATGGTTGAAAAGAGTTAAATTTTTGTAACAAAACATCACTTTTATGAAACTTTACATGCTAACAAAAAAATGCAATATTGCAGGATGAGGTTGGACAAAATGCAGCACATAGTCACACAATAATTTCAGAGAGTTGTGGAACAGAAATCGAAACTGGGAATGAGAATATGGCAGGAAATCAAGGACATGGAAATGAAGTACTAAATGAGGAAGACATAGAAATTTTCTTGGAGAATGAGGAAATAGTAGCAAGCCAAGGAACTGATGTGACCATAGACAACAAACACATACCGCAGATGGGGATGGATTTCAAAAGTTCAAAAGAAGCTCATGATTTCTTCAACTTTTATGCATATTTATCAGGGTTCTCAATTGTTATTGCACACAATTATCACACAACCAGCAAGAAAAAGAAAAACGAGGTGACAAGAGTGACATTTAAATGCAACAGATATGGCAAATCAACAGAAGAAGGTGAACCAAGTGCTACAAATGAAGAAAATTCAGCGAGGGAAACAAGCATTTTGGTTAAGACAAACTGCGAATGTGTAATGGTTGTTACAGAGAAGAGAGGGATATGGTACATAACAAGGCTGGATTTGTCTCACAACCATTGTCTTAGCCCAAATTCAGAGACTAGATTCTATAGGTCTCACAAGTATATGTCTAATGAGGAAAAGACATTGATAAGAACACTAAAGGAAGCCAACATACCGACAAGAAAGATGATTGCAGTTCTTTCAGTGCTCAGGGGAGGAATGGCAGCATTAACATACACAAAAAAGGATGTAAGTAATGTCAGAACATTAATGAACAGAGAAACAACAGCTAATGACATGATGCAAGTTTTCCAATACTTTACCAAAAGACAAGCTGAAGATCCCAGGTTTTATTACACATTTGACTTGGGTGAAAATAGCAAAGTAAAGAGCATGTTTTGGGCAGACGCAAGGTCAAGAGACATGTATGCTATCTATGGTGATTGTGTTAGCTTTGACACGACATATTTGACAAATAGATATAATTTGCCTTTTGCACCTTTCATTGGGATTACGGGGCATGGGAACACTTGCATATTTGGGTGTGTTTTCCTAGTTGATGAAACAATCACAACGTTCAAGTGGGTTTTTAGCAGATTTCTAGATGCAATGGAAGGTAAAGCTCCAAAGACAATAATTACAGACCAAGATGGAGCTATAAAGTCAGCTATATCTCAGATCTTCCCAGCTACAAATCACAGGAATTGCTTTTTCCATATAAAGAAAAAAGCTTACGAAAAAGGAAGTAGAGCATTTCATAGTAAAAGTGGACTACAAGAGGAATTTGAGGACACACTAAACAACTCATTAACAATAAATGAGTTTGAAGAACTATGGCAGCAAATGATTCAAAAGTATGAGGTTCAGAACATCAAATATTTTCAAACAATGTGGGAAACAAGACAAAGATTTGTACCTGTGTACTTCAAGAACCACTTCTACCCTTTTCTTCAGAGCACTGCAAGGAGTGAAGGGACAAATGCAAGATTTAAAAGGAATGTTGGAGCAACATACAGCGTAACAAGCTTCCTAAATGAACAAGAAAGAGTGATGGAAACAATTTACACAACAGAAGAGAAAGATGATCATGAGTCAAGAACAAAAAGACCAAAAAAGTTATGGTCAGAGTACTATATAGAAGAGCAAGCAATAGAGATGTACAATAGAAAAATTTTCAAGAAATTTCAGTGGGAACTAAAGTGTACAACAAGGCTCCAAATAAAAGAAATAGAAGTGGATAAGACATATGAGCTGTTCCAAGCATTGAACCACAAGAAGAAGGAATTTAGGCCAAGGAAATATATTGTGATAACAGACTTACCAAAGGAAGAATTCAGCTGCATATGTGCTAAATTTCAGAAGGATGGGATATTGTGTTCTCATATTCTCAAGACTATGCTGACTCTGGAAATTAGCAAAATACCTGATAAGTACATCATAGAAAGGTGGAGAAAAAAAGGAAAAGAAACTAGTTCAGAAAAACAAAGTGAGTGGACAGAATAATGAGTCAACTCTTAGATTCAATGTGTTGTCCAGAAGGTTAGCTGGAATGGCATCAAGAGCATCTAAATCAACTAAGAGCTATGAATTCATGATGCAAGAAATTGAAAGAATAGAAAGACAACTGCCACCAATTATTCAAGGACAGGAAACATCTCAAGCTCAAAGCAACACAGTTATGAATCCAAATGCAGAAAATGAAGACATTTCTAAGAAAAATTCACAGAGACAACTAGAAGATCCTAATATAACATTAACAAAAGGGAGACCAAGAATGAAAACAATGGCTGAGAAAGCAAAAAAAGCAACAATTTATCATTGCAGTCACTGTGGATCTACACAACATAATTTTGCAAAGTGTGAATTCAAACATCTCCAATTTGATCTCCCAAAAAGAAAGAGAGTTCAGAAAAACAAAGACAAAAAAGGTACGATGTCCATAAAAACCAAGAACAACTTCAATTGGAAGAGAGATTCTATATTCATATAGCAATTAAATATACTTTCAAATCATGCAGATTCTGCACCGGGCAACAACTACAAGAAGAAGAAGGAACAAGCATCGACGAAGTGAGGCAAGGAGAAATCAACATAAAGGAAGACAACAGAATATCAAGCTTATAGGAGTGAAAACAAAATTGTAATACAGGATCAGAAAATAGATATTAAATTGAGTATGGACAAATTAAATATGTAATGATACATCTGATTATATCAAAAAACTTTTGTTATTCATGTAAGTACTATCGTATTTTCCTGCTGCAGGAACCATCCAAACAAAATAATTTTGTTCAATATGTATGGAATGAGGAAAGATAACAATTTGGATAAGCTATCAAAGTATATATTTCAAAATATCAATATGCACTATATATTTCAGGAAAAAAACAACAGTACTATTAAGTCTTTTACAGTAAGTATTTATCATCTACGCAGTAGAAGATGGGACATGACACATGGTGTTAATTCTACCTGCTACTACACATATTACAAGAGATAGTACTAAAAGAATATCTACTAGAACTTGACAATTGCAGAGAGGAAATTCAATCTTCATAGCTGCCCAACACGAGGAAAACCACCCTACAAAATTTAAGGATGAAACAAACACAGGTTAGAATGAAAAATAACAGTTGTAAAAAACAAACTGCAAGCAAAATGAGCAATAGATATGACCTCTCCATAGAAATTTATCACCAAATCCTTCTTAACACGGTTGAAACGACTGAAATACAACTTATTAGCATACTGAATTCTGATATTAGGGATGTCTTTCTTAGAAAATTGTTCTGTTAACCAAACTCTTGGATTCCACAACTCAATGAACTTCATAACAAAAATGCCACAATCATCCCTGAAAAATAGTTCAACAATAAATTAAACAAAACATAACAAAAAAAAACACTATTTTTCATGCTAAGAGACATAGGTCACAATGATGTTACATAACTGGGGTCCATTACGTTGTATTTTGCTGACCTGATTTGCAACTATTGATGAGCTCAAACAAAGATTGTAATGCTATACTACAATGCATTGCTGAAAAAATAGGTATTAATGTGCTGAAACCATGTTATTAGCCTTAGGTCCAAGAATTTTGCATGATATTTGATCTAACCAAAAAGAATGTACCTAAGACACAAAAAATGACAGAAAAAATGATATTTGATGTAACAAAAAAGAATGTACCTAAGACACAAAAAGAATGTACAATGCATTGCTGAAAAAAATAGGTATTAATGTGCTGAAACTCTTGGATTCAAAAAATAAAAGTGAATGTATACATGAGTTTGAACTCAGAACTTAAATATGGTATGAAAAAATTTGGAGTTCATTACTTGTTGTCTTGCCTCGGGATCGTAGGGTATCTGATTCGAATTTGTCAAAACTGTAATTTCCATCAACAAACATTGCAAATAATTCTTTAAAAGTGTCCACCTAAATGTTCACATGAGGACAGTAAAGACAAATGTCAACACAACCTTCCAATATATAATATCGCAGCAAAAGGATATCAGACACTAAAAATAATAATAAGAAAACTAGGGACATACTAGTATGTTCCTTGCTTTGATTTGATAATCAGAATGTTCAGTGAAGTACGAATCCAAAAAAACAAACATCTTATCTTTCAAATTGACACAAAACAAAAACCAATGATGTTCATAACATATTGGAAAGTAGAGCTGCAACAAGAAAAAAAATAATGGTAAGAAAAAGAGAACAAAAAAAACAGTATTACAACATTTCTAGATACAAAACATATTAAATTTTACAACCATATTACTAGATGGTAAATCCCTAGCCAAACCAGCGCCATAGAATGAATCTCTAACAAGTTGAAGTTGTGTTTCACCAGCAAGATCAAGAATACTTTCCTATTAAAAATGATACAAAAAACATTTGTGGTCATAACAGTGATAAAAGTGGGTACAACAGTACATACAAAATAAAATAAAAAATAGTTGAAATACTAAGAAAAACTAACCCCAATATAACTATAGAAATAATGTTTCTTGGAAATTCCAGGATGACATTCATCAAAGAAGTGTCGGCAGTATGCATTCATGAAGAAATTATCAACATGGCCAGATGGTGCTAAAGACTCTCCAAATGACTTGTAGTTGCAGTGAGTCTTATGGAGTTGAAAAGCAATTTCCCTGAAAATTAATAACGACACAAATAAAGTATCCACCAAAGAGTAATAAGTCTGAATCGAAATAACAAGTAACCTAGGAGGATATTTATTCATACTACAGTTCACATTACAATTATGAAGAAACTAGGAAAAAATGCGGCTAAATAAACTAACTGATTCAGAAATGACTGTCCGATGCTTCATCGGGCCTCCCCCAAGACCTCCCGTAGGACCTCTTCCAGGACCTCCCCCAGGACCTCCTTAGGACATCTTCTAGTCCTTCGGACCTCCCCCAAGACCTCTCTCTAGGGCCAGGTGTGGTTGTAATTCGATTGGATCAATACTCGAAAGCAAAGTAAACAAAATTGTAACCTAAGTTTAAGCTTATCCTCTCTGCCAACTTAGGAAACATTTTTTACAAAATATGTTGATTTCTTTGTGAATAATCAATTACAAACTTAGGAAACTCATATATACTTGTGAATATGACATTACATAAGTAAGAATTACAAAAATTACATTCCCAATAATTATAAATTACCAACATAATAATTATGTAAAAACATGTAAATCTACAAGTAAACTGAACCTACACAATATGTAAATTTTGAAACAAATAATACTAGAAGAACAAAAAAAAAGGATAGAAAAAATTATACACCAGTAAAACCACTTGTGGTAAAATCAGAAACCAATACAACATTAAAGAAGAAGAAGATAGAAACCTAGCATCTTGATACAAAACATCAAAAAATCAATTGAAACAAAATAGAGAAATACAAAAAAAAATCTTCATCGGTTACCCTTTCCATTTACTTGAAGCAAGCGTGCACAGAATGTGATAATAACGCCTTTCATCTTGAGAAACCAAGAACTTGGATGTTTGCGCCAAAAAAGGATCTGAAATCTGCCTTGCAGGATAGACTACTCTTCTTGGTCCATGAAGTGGCTCCTTTCCTCCAGATGAGCTAGCCGAACCAATGTTTACACATTGAACATTGGAAAGCTGAGAATGTAACTTTGCAAGAGGTGTATTTGCAATTGGATCAGAACTCCCCTTCAAATCTTGATTCGCTTTATTCTTCATGTCATTATAAATTTGATCTGTTTGTTTGCACAATTCAATGCACTTGTCACCAAATTTCTTTTCGCCAATGATCTGAACATCTGGGGAGCCTTTAGACTGTACGGATAAAACAAAAAGATAAAAATTACACTTGTATGTTTGAACTTCAGAAAAAATACAACAAAAATACAATATACTTGAACAATTAAAAGCAGCAATTCAATTGATTCAATTAAAAGTAACAACTTTGAGATACAATACATATATGACAATACGAAAAGGAGTAAAGAACCAGAACACCAATATATAAATTACAATATATATTGAACAACAATAAAAGCAAGGACATGACAGCAAATAAATACAGGAAAATAGCAGGAAAAAGATGACCAATCCT
This sequence comes from Ampelocalamus luodianensis, assembly GCA_036346255.1. NCBI lineage: Eukaryota > Viridiplantae > Streptophyta > Magnoliopsida > Poales > Poaceae > Ampelocalamus > Ampelocalamus luodianensis. The sequence continues at coordinate 3,896,815 of CM070626.1, forward strand.
AAGAATACAAAACATCAAATGGTTAAATAACTCACATAAAAAATATTCCCAGTTTTATGAGCAACTATATATGGTGCTGGAGTGGATATGACATGTTCAGATTGAGGTTTGAGAGGAGAGCTTTGAAAATTATTGTATGGAGTGTTGTCCATAGTTACCATCACAATAGCAGTCTGAGATACAAAAAACACAACAAAAATGTATCATAATTTATAATAAAAAAATGTTTTAAAAAAGTAAAAACGATGAAATCAAGACAAACCTCTCTAGTACAAGATGGATCAACCTCTTTAATTCTAACTGGAGGCAATGAATCTGCAGCAATTTCATACTCTTCATCACATTTATCACTGTTTTTGGTACTAGCATTGAATGTGGTAAAATTATTCTCGTTATTTGCTGAAACAGCTTTACTGGTCAATTCTTCCCACTGAGTAGCATAAGCGCGTTCTTCGTCAGAATTCAGAAGATTAAATTGAGGATGGTCACCATGGATGTCATCTTTTTCGGCTTGCCTATCATTGACACGATGAAACCTTGACATCCGTTTTTTCATAGCAAGAAGAAAATCTATGAAACAACAAAACAATTTTAGAAAATAAGAAAGTAGAACAATAAATAGGGAAATCAACTATTAGAGAATACAAAAAGAAGGGGTAAAATAATAATTAAAAGTCAACATAACAAACCTTTAGGTCTGGGGACAAATGGAGATTCACCTGGAGTAGCAATCAACATTTGAGGACTGGAGAATGATTCCACTATAGAAAATATACGGAAAAAAATTAGAGTGATCGCCCAAACCAACAATTTACTGCTTCATGCTATCGTGCATAAAAAAATGATAGTTAGATCGAAAAAAACAAAAGCATTAACAAGATTAAGTATATATGTTTAATAAGATTAAATATTATATATATAAATATATACACACATATAAAGATTACAAAAAAAGAAGGAAGTTGCACTTAGTTAATTATGGTAATTATTCAATCAACTCACTTAAATGTACAAAAGAAAAGTAAATGACCACAATGAAACTGACTATAACAAGCACATACAGCCAAAAAAATATCGCACAAAAAATGAAAAAATGTATGTTTCCTTGTATTAAACATACAAGCAAAAATATTAATAGCTGACCACACCTTTCTTTGTAAGCTTGTTCATAACCATATCGGCAACAGATGTATCAACCTATAGAACAATTCGTATAAGTTAAAACTTAACATAGACTACAGTAAAAAAAGATAAAATAAAATATTAAAGTTGCAACTATTCAAATTAGCAGATATACCTTGCACACATGATCACAGATTTTGTCATTGGAACACTGAATGCTAACAGGTCCAGATTGAATGTTTCTAATCTTCATTGGGGAAGAAGGTAAGACTTTTGGATTACTAACAATATGCTGCAGAAAAACATGATGAACATCAATACAAAAATATGAAATAGGGTTATAAAAATTAGTACAACAAGAGTTTAAGGCAAAAAAAAAATATAAAGCATTTGAACTGTAAGGAGACAAACCTTATGAAAGCATTTAAAGTGTAAGGGTACAAACCTTATGAAAGGATGAAAGATATTCAAAGGGGGGGTTGTTACTTCTCGATGATTTGACTTGACTACAATTCTCCTGATGATTTTGTGGCTTGGATGGAGAATTCTGGAGTGATTGCACACAAACGTGTGGACTGTTTCTTGCTTGAGAAGGAGATGAAACATTAGTTATGGAATCTTTCAAACTTGATTCAGATTTCTTTTCACGCAAAAAATCACCTAATAAGAACAGATAAGAAAATAAGATGACAAACAATACAAAAGTATTCAAGACAAACATATAAATATAGAAAAAATTAAAGATAGCACCAATCATCACCTTTTGTATCATCCTTTTGCATAACAAAATCATCAGATTGAACTTTTAAAGATTCCACATTGCTAGAAGGCAACTTTTCAGAGACACACTCTTCTCTGTCTGGTGCAACATGTTGAATAGACCTATCAACATTCAACGCTTCATAATTCATGGTTTTTTCACAAATGGTGGGATTAGGGTCAACACAAAAATCATGCTTTGTGTCATGTATTCCATCAGACTGCTTATAAAAGCATTTTGAGCTAGCATCTACTAACAACTGGAGCACATTTAATACTAAATTTTCTGCTCTTGAGTCAGAATCAGAAACATTTATATGGTGCTTCTGGACTAGCAAACAAATCCCAGTTTTCACCTATATAACAAATAATTAAGAAAAAAATATCAATTTAATGATCACATACAAATTTACGAAAAAATGGTGAGAATAAAATTTTGAAACACAATAAGACCAACAAAAATAAGATAATTACCTCATAAGGTAATTTGGACCCAACACAAAGATCAAGCTTCAGTTTGAACTCAGTAATATCATTCTTGTCACCATCATTGTCACCAATGTGATCAACTGAAAATGCACCTTTAGTACCATTAGAACGTTTGTGTGCACAGCTCCCCTTCTGCATTGGAACATATGAACAAAAAATGTAAGCTGAGTAAAAAGGCATTCACATAATGAAAATACGTACAATGGAAAATAAACACGTGACATATATAAACTGAGCCTACACAAACAAAAAAATGAATGATATCAACAATACCAACCTGGAAATAACATGTATCAGATATATCCAAAATAGGCCTCTTTGCATAACAATGACTACTGGTTTGATCAAGTTCTGAATATTTCTTAATCATACCACCTTTCCAATGATTTATTCGAGGGATAGAACCCTTAACTTGTAGAGGACCAAAATTGACAAAATCCAGATAATAGACCTACAAATAAAAAACACATGCAGACTCAGCTATCCTATATCCTTGAAATAAATGAATGAGGTATGATCAGTGAAGAGCACAAAACTAAATAGAATGATTATGAAGTGAATAAACAAAGATAATACGGTCATTGGATCGAAAAAAAGGATGAATTGCAACCTATTTGGGAAATAGATATATAGGAAGACAACATATTATTACTTAATTAAACTTGCTGAACTCAAGGATGTGGTTTTTCAGATATAAAAAAAGGATAAAGCATTCACAAGGACACTATATACAATCCTATTGTTAACCGTGTGAATGACAACTTAGGAAACAACAAAATTATGTGTCAACTGCATTCTAGATTTTTAAATATATACTTAATGTTGTCCTTGTTTACTTACATTAAAAAAACCCAACAAGACAAAATAAGTGTGTTCACTGTATTCTAAGTTTAAGCTTATCCTCTCTGCCAACTTAGGAAATATTTTCTACAAATATGTTGACTTCTTTGTGAACCCATATATTACAATAAAATAGCAGGAAACAGATTGAACATTAAAAAAATAAAGAAGAAAACAAATCTAAGGTAATGAAAATGATAATATTCTACAAGTGAACCCAACAACAACAAAAAAACTTACTGCAAGGAAGTATATGCATCCTCCTAGAGTATTGGAAGTCTTCCCATTGGCCTTTCTAGTATTATTGAATTTTGCAAGGCTATTCATCAACCAATCAAAAACGTATTTAGACCAATCATATTTCTTGACAGAATCAACATCTTCAAGTGCATAAAGGTATTTCGAACTTGGATAAAGACTTGAGTTTGGACATAAGAAAGAAGACAATGCAACAATCATGAAGCATCTGAATATCATCTCATCACTAAGATCATCTCGATTCTTCAACATATTTCCAAAATATGTGATTTGAGGCATAGCAGTCATATGAAAATTTGAAACCAAGAAACTCCTACCAGCTTCACTATCAGAAATCAACTCAACGCCACCAATAGGAATGTGAAGAACCATGTGGACAGATTCCTTATTCAATGATATGATTTTGTCCTTCAGAATAATATCTGATGACCTAAAATCAACCTGCTGAGCAATCCACCTCACAAACTTATTTGGAACCTTACAATTATCAAACTTCAGAAGACAGCCAAATCCAAACTTCTCGATAACATCTTTATGATGTGCAGACATAGACTTTAATACTTCAGAAAAATATTTCACAGAGAATCTCGTGAAAGCAACACTTTCTGAAGTTTCATACTCAGATTTCTTTCTCTACAAAACAAAAGAATTTTAGAAAATATGTTGTAGAAAAGGTGATATTAACAATATATAACCAAAGACAACAAGATAATAATGAAAACATTGAACAGAACAGTAGTAAACACACTAACCTTGTTCTTACAAGATTGCTCATTCTTACGACTTCTGAACTTCCTTTTTAAACTTCTAATTTTCTGAAAGAATATTAGATAGAAAGAAACTAATTACACATTTGGTGAACCACCTGAAAACATGTTTTTACCTAAACAGTACTAAAACATATATAAACCAGGAAAATATATCCCTAGAATGAAACAATTACAACAATTGAAGATCAGCAAAAACAACTATATACATGTTAAACTTAACAGGGGATAATGTGAATGCCAAGTTATGCAAAAAATAATTTGAGGCACTGCATGTATACATACATCTATATGCAATAAATAGTTCAAAGAACTGCACATATGCATGACTGCGAAAAATATGAAGATCTAGCTGGTGCTTTGACCATAAGAAAGAATACATCTAAAATACATATAAGCCTATGCACAAAAATAAAAATGTCATATCACAAGTACACAACAAAGCTGCACTTTGAACCCAACGAACTAAAAAAGAGTGAATCCTACATTGTTACAACCGAATTGATTCAAACAATTTAAAAAGATAGTACCAAGGACCTAAGACACATAACAAGATTTGCAACTATTGGTGTGTTGAACTCAACTGTACTAAAAAGGTGAACTCTGCAATCAACTTCAAGTCAATAATATGAGCCTAAACTATTGGTCCAAATTCAGTATATATTATATTCTTGCTCCTAGTGCAAACTATTCTTCTTAGGTACTATCAAGTAAACTCAAAAGGAAAACAAATTATATATACACCCCCAAACAAACCCAGTCTACTAAAAAGGTGAACACTTCAATATAAAAAAACATAATATGAAACAAATAACTGCAGAAAAAATATTACATAAGTAAATTAATATTTCAAGACATAATGAAAATACAGAAAATAATCTTTTACCTCTTTCTTGTAGAATTCATATAATGCCTCATTAAATTCAGCATCTTCAGAAGAACTTGAAACCTGAGAGAATTAACACAAATAAATTAAAAAAAATAGTTCAAACATGATCAAAAAACAATAAAAATTACAATACTCACGTCAACTGGCTGATTTGAAATGTGATGATCGTCAATTTCATGATCTTCAGAACCAGATTCTAGATTTTTATGATCATCAGCGTCAATATCCCCACCATCAAAATCACTACACATATTTTTCAAAGAAGACTTCCTCATCCTAACCATCTAAAGAGAAGAACAAAGCAAAAAGGAAAAAAAAACACATATAATATTATGATACAATATCAATCAACTAGTACTGGTACTATCAGAAAAGTAAAAATAGCTTACCAAATTAAAAAAAAATACCTTGAATATTCAATTGATTCACTAACACTTGCCAGACAAGATCAAACTTCCAAGAAAAGAACTCCTGCATAACAACAGTAGTAAAAATTGTCCATTAAAGAATAAAAACTAAACTATTTACATGCATGATATTATCTACAAACGTTCTACATTAACAATACAACAAATGTAAATTGTTACTTTTATATGAATGTGGTATGATCAGTGAATACAATTAAAAGCAAGAAACAAATTGCACATCTAAAAAATGAAGAAGAAAAAATTGTAAAGTAATCAAAATGATACTATTCTATAAGTGAACCCATTTGTCAGTGGTCCGGCAAATACAAAGGCAACACACATACAGTAGAAAAAGATTATAGACTTAGGAAAATGATGTTGTTGTTCATTCATAATCTGTTCTATAATATTGTGCTGGATTCCGAAAACCAGTTTGACTACTAAAAATGAAAAATATATGATACACACATAAAAAAAATCCATAAACTCCAAAAATACCATAGCTTTCACAAATTATATAGAACCATCCATCCCAAAACTGCCAATGCACCAACTACGATCATGAGCTGCACATTTTTCATATCATTAAGAAACTAAGAATTAAAGGAGGAAGATAAAATTAAATAATTCATCTGCAAGTCTTAGTTAGCAACCACCACATGTACTAGTCCTAGAAAATAAATAGCAACACACCATCCTCTTCCCTTCCCCAAACATCTTTATACCCTCACACAGCACATACATAACAATGACAACCTTGTTGTTATAGTTTACTAAGACTCAATAGGCTGCTAGCATCGGTGCAGTGAACACCACAATTTCCACTAAAATCTACAAAACTGTCACTGTGAATCAATCAACTGAAACACTTCGTTATATAGAAATCAACTCCCAGCATAATAAAAAAAACCACAAAACTAGCACCAACACAGAAAAATCATGTATGGCATACACACAACATATTCAGTGGATCTGGTAATATGTAGTTCATTACCAGATCCACTGAATATGCAATTGAAACTATGATACTAATCACCAGATCTACAATATCCAGAACAAATCACCGATAAAAAAAAAAGAACCTAACCGAAACAAATCAACACATGGAAACAAGCAGGAGGCGAAGCAGTGCACTGGAACACTTTAGTACCAAAAAACTAAACTGGATCTAAGCTACAACTGCAAAACGTGCACCAATACATCAACAGTAACCAACTGCACGTGTAAGCTACCAAACTACAAAACAGTATAAGACAATGACCTAAGACATCAAAATCTATAACTAGATCTAAGCTTCAAACACGAAGAACTCACAGAACAAAAATCACCTTACAAAACTAATACAGGACATGCCCAAAAATTAAACAAGTATACGGAATTAACAAAATATAAGCTCCAAACATGAAGAACTAGCCATAAAACTCACCTAGAAAACTAGATCAAATAGATGCCGAGAAAGTATAAGACGAAAACCACGCCAACACCGAAGAAAATCACGGCGAAAACAAAGCAACTTCAATCCGTCTCAACCGCCGCTACTTTATCGGCGAGAATAATACCGACGCCGACACTGACGCCTAAACACCACTGACGAAAATCGCCTCCGACTCGCTTTCCCCGGAATCACCTCTCGCTCTCTCTGTCTCTCTCTCTCTCAAAACTATCAGTCTCTGGAGACTTCTCTCCAACCGTGACCCGGGTCTCGGGCAGCAATGAAGCAAGGCGCGCTTCCCCAAAAATATTCAAAAAATACATCCAGTCCAATCAACGTGTGTGAGACGCATCGCGGACGCGAGAAGCGGACTTGAAACGATTCGCGGACGTGAAGCGCTGGCCGGACGTGAGACGAATCGTTGGGCCGGATGAGCGCAGCAAGAACGTTTTCAAATAAAACCCGGTATGGACTGCGGACCCGCTCAAGAAAACAAGAATCTCAATGTCAATCGCACGGCCCACAAATCGACTGAAATCAGAGCAAAAAAACATTCGACAGATGTATAGCATTCCCCCTATTTTTTTTAGCGGTTAGGATTTCACTGGCTGCATCAAAGAAGAAACACTGTGAGACGCACGTGTCAAATGACCTCAAACGTGGACTGGCAGGGCCTGAGAGCTCTTATGCCAACTGAGCTAAGCTTAGTTCTCTCAAAATACCACCTATAACCTGGTACAGGTAAGAGGAAGTTAAGAAAAGGGCACGTGTTCTATTGTTTGTAGTCTACAATAATGCAGTTTACTACTGTGCGCAATTATACTGACAAGCAGAGAAAAAAAACTGAAGAAAAGAGTCCCGACCAAAACGGACGGACTGGATCGAACGAAGCGCAAGTTGCCGCGTCGCTGGGTCGAGTCCGAGTCCGACTCCGACTCGGGTCCCTGTCCGCTCCCGTCCCTCGCGTAGCCCCGCACCGACCTAATCGTCCATAAATAGCGGCCCACCCTTCCCCTGAAGCCCCGCCTTTCATAAATCGCATCTGTCGCGCCGCCACAGTCGCGATCCAAGAGGAGAATCCTCACGCGCGCCACCCCCCAAAACGCAAGTGACAGAGAGAAGCTAAAGCCCTCGCGGCGGCCATGCACAACGCCGCGGACGAGCTGCTCTACTGCCCGGACTGCCATCGCACGACGGCGGTGGTGCTCGACCACGCCACCGGCGACACCATTTGCACCGAGTGCGCGCTCGTCCTCGAGGCGAGCTACATCGACGAGAGCTCCGAGTGGCGCACCTTCGCCAACGACGACGGAGGCGAGGACCGCAGCCGCGTCGGCAGCGCCGGCGACCCCTTCCTCAACGCCCAGCTCTCCACCGTCATCGCGCACTCGGCCCCCCTCAAGATGCAGGCCAAGACCGGCGAGATCGCCGCCCTGCCGAGGATGCGCGACGTCGGGCCGCCCCCCGAGAAACCGCTGGTCGACGCGTTCAACGCCATCGCCGACATGGCGGACCGGCTCGGGCTCGTGGCCACCATCAGGGACCATGCCAAGGAGGTGTTCAAGAAGCTGGACGAGGCCAAGGCGTGCCCGAGGGGCCGTAACCGGGACGCGGTCTACGCCGCCTGCCTCTACATCGCGTGCCGCCACGAGGGCACGCCGCGGACGTACAAGGAGCTGGCCTCGGTGACGGCCGAGGGCCCGGCAGCGAAGAAGGACATTGGCAAGCTGACCACGCTCATCAAGAAGCACCTCGGGGAGGAGGCCGGGCAAGTGATGGACATCGGCGTCGTACGCGCCGCCGACTACCTGCGCCGCTTCTGCTCGCTGCTCGGGCTGGGCAACCAGGAGGTGCGCGCCGCCCAGGAGGCAGCGCGGAGGCTTGAGGACGGCCTCGACGTGCGGCGCAACCCCGAGTCCATCGCCGCCGCCATCATCTACATGGTCGTGCAGCGCGCTGGCGCCAAGAAGTCCGTCCGGGACGTGTCCATGGCCACCGGCGTCGGTGAGGGCACCATCAAGGAGGCGCACAAGGACCTGACCCCGCACGCCGAGCTGCTCTTCGGCTAAGGGACGCGCGCACCGCCCCCAGGATGCGTTTCTTGATTCGTAGCATGTTGTCCGGCGTGTCCGGTGTTCTTTCCTGATTCTTGGCATGCGTTTGACATGTCCGTGTTCTTATCAACTATCTTGGACATGCATGTGAAGTTTCTGTTGGACTTCGTTTCTAAGTACTGATCATTCGTGAATCCGTGCTTGATTCGTCGGTTCCAAACCCATGAAACCGCGCGAGATGGTTGCCAAGAACCAGTGTACTACTCGTGAATGATCTCGTGAACGTCAGAAGTATATGTTTCATGACCTTGATCGAACAGTTCCATGAAACGCGAAACCTGTTCTTGCGAGATAATCTGACGAATGTTCAGATATGTATCAAGGAAATTAGTACAAAGTGTACAGCCGAACCAAGTCGAGATTTATGTACCAATTGAAAGACTCTGTCATGGGTTGCTGAGCTGATGTTACTCGGCCATGTAATTTTTACCAGCCTTTTGGGTACCTGATGCACTGGTTGCCAGGCTGTTTTCAATTCTCATTCAGTGTCACCAAGCCTCTCTCCGGTGAGAGTAGGTCGGAAGACCACGAGGGCATCCTGTGAAAAAAAAACCATTTTGCGTTGTGGTTGGAATCCCCTTGTTAAAGGGGGAAAAGAAAATACATATTTACTATCCAGCACGGAATGGTTTTTCCAGCCAAACATTTGATTTTTGTACCTTTGGATTCATTTAGGATCCAAGCCTTTATTGGGTTTGGCCCGATATTCCCGTGGTGAGAGGTAGCCACCAAATGTGGTATTTTTTTTTTTGCCACGAGTTAAGAGGACGACTGTGGGCGGTGAAGGTATGTGATTCGGAGTTTGAGGGAGTAAAATTTGGAGTTGAGCAACAATGTAATGGCGGAAAAAGGATGATGACGTCACGACGGCCGGTGGTGACAATTGAACAGTTTGAACATGCACGGTGGATTGTCCAAATGTTTAGATGGTCATGTATCCTACACCAGGAATCAGCTTACGACCAATGAGAATTCATGCTTTATCCATGGTGTTGCCAACATCTTTCACAAGCCTAGAAGTAGAACCACCTTTTTTTATATATGAACTAGTACATGTCTAATTACTTCCCAAAACACACCATGTAACACGTATCTCAACGCAACACCAACGGCACAGATTTCGGAAACAGATGCAATCGGCTGCACGTTTGATTTTCCGGGCATTTCATAGGCTAAATGCACTTTTACTCGTGTCCTATTCCGCAGGCGACTTGGGCTGTTGGGCATCCCGTTGATCGTACGGGCAGCCCGACTGTTAAGCCGAGACAAAGGAAACTAGGAAAGAACTTTTCACGATCCAGGCCGTACGATCTGGATCAGACGAACCCCAACGCGACGCAGCGGCACCGCTATTCCTCCATATATGCCAAGCCGCCGTACCATCCATTAGAAGCTCTCGCCAAGAAGCAAACACAAGAAAGAAACACAAGATGCTAGCGGCAACGCGCAACGTCCACCGTGACATGCGGTACTGCTCAGACTGCCGCCGCACGACGGCGGTGGCGGTGCTCGAGTACAACTCCGGCGACGTCATGTGCACCGAGTGCAAGCGCCTTCTGGTCGACCCCTTCCTCGCGATCGAGCTCGCCGCCGCCGCCTACTTGGTCCCAAGCGAGAAGCAGAGCAAGGTCAGCAGCAACGCCTCCGTGCCGAAGGTGCGCGTCGACGTCGGGGTCGGACTGGCCACCGACAGGCCGCTGGTCGAGGGGTTCCACGCCATCGCCGACAGGACTCTGACCGAGGGATTCCACGCCATCGCCGTCATGGCGGACCTGCTCGGGCTCGCGGTCACCGTCAGGGACCGGGCCAAGGAGGTGTTCAAGAAGATGGAGGAGCCCAGGCGTGGCGGAGGGGCTGGAGCAGGGACCGGCTTTGGGACGGTGGTCTGCGCGGCCTGCCTCTTCATCGCGTGCCGCAACGAGGGCAACGGTGACGGGCGACGGCGCGGCGGCGAGGAAGGACATTGGCAAGCTGACCACGCTCATCAAAAAGCACCTCGGGAAGGAGGCCGGGCAGGCTATGGGCACCGCTTCGGCCCGGTGCTCGGGATGGGGAACCAGGACGTGACCGCGGCGCAGGAGGCTGGAGGAGAGCCTCGACGTGCGGCACAACCCGGAGTCCGTCGCAGCCTGCGACGCCCCGTGTCATTACTTTAGGGGTAATCACACTTAGACATACGGATTACTATTCGTTTGCTCAGTAGAACACTGCTCTAATGAATAGTAAGCTTTTACCAGAGTTAACGTAGCAGAACAATAAAATAGAAACTGTACTTTCTATTCCAGTTAGCCACGTAAGGTTAAGGTTCTTACATAGTAATTTATAACGGCACAATGGGACTACGTCCCTTCGTCTGTCTTCCTTTACACCATCGGTCTTCAATTCGTCCCTACCACCAATTCAGCTGCCCATCTTACTCTGGTCTTCAAAGTCAACGCTCTCGCCTCGTGCAGCTTCATCAGTACCTGCAAGTCCTTCGTCCCACGTGGGATAGTTCCCGGCTGGACTAGGATCTACAAAGGAGAATACTAGTAAGGTTGAGTACAAATTAATGTACTCAGCAAGCATTAATAGCAAAATGCACTGTATGACTCATCTCTGCTCTTTTCTTCATTTCTAGCTCATCTCTTTTCTGAAAATAACTCAATAAAACATTAGGTGACAAAATTTTATTCTGAAAAGACTACTAGTCACTCGGAGAGAAGAAAGACCCTAGCGGTTCCGTGAGACTCCAATCCAGAGACTAGCATGAATTCATGATTTGATATAGCACTGCGCAGGCTTGTACCACTTTACCCATAACTATTCTGAGCTCTATATGAGCTAGGTCCATCGCATTTCCTTTGATACGACTTCGAGTTCAGAATACAGAACGTTTTCCAGGTTACGTGATTAATTTCTCCACCCATTACTTTCTGTCGGTGACGACCTGGCCACCACCGAGTTCGGGTAATGTTGGTTGGGCCAGTTCATCCTCTCTGCACCCAACACTCCACCTAGCGCTATAGCGCCTGCTTCTTTCTTTACACACTCACACCTATATACTTACCCATTGTGGAGAGCATAATTACGTAACCGGGTAGCATTTTTCACTGCACAAAACAGGAGAATGGTTGGTACTCAAATACGACATCTGACCGAGCAAGAGTGTTGTTGGTCCTTATATTTTATCCATATGTAAAGGGGTCCCACCTCTTACCCTCTTTCATCCTTGCCCCGGGCCCCCTTTACCAGCCATAATATTACATCATCTTTCATTCTTTCATTACTCATCATATCATTTCCTTTCTTTCTTTTCTTCATAAACATTTAATAATTTGCTTTTGGAGAAATAGTTTTGATGCAATAATTATATGATATAGTAATATACAGTTTACAATTAAAATAGCTAGATTCATGTTCAAGAGGATCGCTTGCCTTCGGAACTGTAGAAGAGGTCGTCGACGAAGGATTCCGAATTAACTACTCCTGTCGGCGTGGGATCGTCTTCTGTAACAAAGCGGTAGCACGCACAAGGCAAAAATAAATATACAGCTGAATTTGGGCGATACTAGTAGTAAAAAGGGTTAGTAGATTCTACTATTAGTACAAATTTTAGTTAAACAAGATCTGTCGGGTTCTCGCTCATTTAACATTCTCCCGCTGCGGCTGACCTACGGCCGAATTACTCTAGGGTCGTTATCGAACATCGCGTCTACACGCATAGACTAGACTACCACTAGCGGTCACAATAACAACTCCGATCGGGTTCTCCAGTTAAGCATCTACTCCTACATGCTTAATTAAGCGCGAACTAAGCCAACTATCCTACTCGGGTTACTTGCATTAAACAATTAATCTACCTCTTTTATTCTTCTAAAATTTTACTAACAACGAAGTTAAATTTCTAATCTAACCCTAATCCTAACCCTAACCCCTTTTTCTAACCTAATCTCCTCTCTCTCCTTATCTCTCCTCTTATCTTCCCACTCCCAGCCGCAATTTCCCTTCCCAGCCGAAAGCCTCTGGTTGCTGCTCCTCTTTTCCCCTCCATCTCCCCATTCTCTTCCAGGCGCCGCCACATGCTACCGCCCCCCCTGCCGCCGCCGGCTCCTTATGGTCTTCCCCTGCGCCGGGCTCTGGTCTTCCTCCTGCTTCTCCCGCGCGCCAGCAACCCGCCCTCGAGGTGCCGCTGTCGCCAATGCCTGCTCGGTCCAGCCTGACTTCACCGCCGCCGCCTCTGCTCTGGTTCTCGGTGCCGCATCGGCTCCTCTGGTCTTCTGGAGCCGCCGCCCCTTTGGTCCTCTTCTTCTGCCCTCAGCTTCCAATGCGCCGCCTCTAGCTAACGCCACCGGCTCTAGTCCAGCCGCCTGCTCCTCTATGCCCCTTCTTTCTTCCCCCTTCTCTCGGGTCACCTGCAAGGAACCGGCTCGCCTTCCCCCACCTCTGGCTTCTACGGTCTCCCTCGGCGTGGCCGAAGGCCAGCGCCGCCCTGGCTCGGTCTACACGGCCGGCCCGGCCTACGGCCGCCGGCGTTCTACCCGGCCCTCTCTCACTGCCTGGCTTTCTCTCTACTCCCCTCTTGCTCAAATACAAAGCACAAAATCTTGCTTATGCTCAGGTTATTCAATTAGTGATGAATATGCTCATGAATGCAGGAAGGGAGCTAATGGTGGCTTGATCTCTATGCATGCATGCTTCGGTTGGCTGCTTTATGGTGAAGGTGGCATGGGGTTTTGGTGGACAAGATGAAGAGCTACCAGATCTACTGAGGTTTACACCCATCTCCCTCTTCACTTTCTCTCTTCTCAGATCCCTCCCTTTTGCTCTGTGATGCACTGATGGTTAAGAGCTGAATAGTGCTACCATGGTGAGGTGATGAACTGAGAGTTTGGTTTGCATGCTCTATGATGATACTTAGATGTTCTGAGAGCTAAATGGTATATGGGTTCTGTGCTGGAAGAAATGAGATCTAAGTGATGCACTAATTCTGAGATGTGTTAGACGCATATGATTGAGCAACCCGGGGTGTAATAGTGCTACCTCTTGTGGGCTCTGAGATTGGGGAAGAGGAGGATGGCAGCGTCAGCGTCAAGCGTGTGCTCTCCTTTTCTTCCTCGGCGCTTGCAAGTCGTGATGGTGAGGATGCTAATCTTGCTTCACCTCCGGGTTGCCTTGATGCCTGGTGATGGCTTGGTCGCCATTTACCTTCTGGCTCCTTGCTGCTTGGCTTTGCTCCTTGCTCTGGTGGGTGCTTTGTGTTCTCTGTTGGTAGTGAGAGGTTTGCTTGTGGGCTGGTGCTAGCTTATGGTGCTCGGCCAAGGGGGATGGCTTTACCAGGGGAGATGCATTGCTGTGGAGGCTGCCTTCGGTTGATCTAATCCCTTGACTGTGGTTTCCCTTGTGGCTGGTCAAAGACCACTATGCCCCTTGCCCTTATCCTCAATGCTCTCTGGTCTTCCTTCCTCCTCTTGCTCCCTTTTCGTCTGCTGGTCCTGGTGCTGGCTGAGAAGAAGTGGGAGGGGAAATAGATGTGCTGCTGCTCTGTGTGCTGGTTTGGCCTTATCAGCTGGTTGCTCTCTCCTGTGATATGGCACAAGGAACAGGGAGGAAGAATGTAGAATGGGTGAAGGGGGTGACTGGCTTCGGCTGTTTGCTGGCCTCCTGTGCTTGATATTTTGAATGGTGAAAACTGGGTTCTTATCTCTTTGACACTATGTACTATTGATGATCTGGGAAATGCTAAAGGACCCCGGTCCTAATGATGCTCCTACTGTTTTGGCTTAAGGACCTTGGGTCCAAAAGTGGGCTTTGGATTGGTTTTCAGATATTCACTAAGATAGGTCGGTAAAATGTGGGTGTCGGTTTTAATATTGCGGATGATGAGGCCTGAAGTGAGCAGTATCGAAGGACCTCGGGTGGTCAGGATATCTTGGCGATCAAGGAGCCGACTAACTCCGATTGGTCTGGGTGTCTTGATGGTCAAGGGACCGACTACTCAGGTTGCTCCGAGTATTCAGCTGCACTTCGGGAGACTGACGGCAATCCTTACTTTAATAATATTGTGGCTTGCTTCTGTCTAACAATACTGGCGGAGAGTGGCATGCATGCAGGTTTCTTGGATGACAAGGAAGATACCGGGGTTTGATGGGTCGGCGATCGAAGAACAAGGATAGAAGGAGGGCTCGGCGATATGCAATGCATGTAACATTTTATTATTGGATGCAAGCTACTATGGTTGTAAATATTTACATAACAATTTATGAAATGAAATGATGAGGATGCACTGCTATTGATTCATTGACTAGAAATGAAATGCTCACGCAACGAAATCCCTTAAACCAAAGCGCTGACGACAAACTAGAAGCTTAACGACGATCGCAAAACTACCGTTAGCTTACTGCTAAGCAGAAATTAATTACCGCTAAATACCGATTACTAAAAAAAAGATTAGCTAATTACGCGGGTTCTCACACAGCCGCCATCATCTACATGGCCACGGAGCGCGCCGGCGCGAAGAAGTCCGTCCGCGACGTGTCGATGGCCACCGGCATCGCCGAGGGGTGAGGGCACCATCAATGCGGTGTGCAGGGACCTCTGTCCGCACGCCGAACTGCTCTTCTGCTGAATGGCTTGTCATGGCTGTGTTCATGGTTTCTTGCTATTTCTTGGCATAATGGCATGTGCGCAGCTCGTCCTCCGTATCCGGAATCTTGATTGTGAGGTTTCTGTTTGACTTACCATCTCTACTTACTGATCATTCACGAACATACTTGTTTGATTCGTTGGTTTGGAACTCATGAACAGAGATGGTTTCTGAATTCTGAGTACAACTGTACAAGTGATCAACATACTCGTTTGATTTGTTGGTTTGGATCTCATGAACAGAGATTGTTTGAGTACAAGTGATCAACATACTCATTTGATTTGTTGGTTTGGAACTCATGAACAGAGATGCTTTCTAAATTCTGAGTACCCATGGACTCAATAACGTGAGAGATAGTCTGACGAATTCCCAGTGAAAGAATAACCGAAGGAAAGAGCTGTGAGCCTGTGACAGATGGGGAAGCTCTGAAAGAACTAGCTAGCCCAATTAATTTCACTGATACAGGAAATTTCACCAGCTTCCGTTCCTAAATTCATTTTGTTTCAGAAGCAAGAAAAAGCAATAACTGGCAAAGAAATCCTGAAATCACCTTGGACGATACTGGAACCCGAAATCCCTATACAATCCGCACAACTCCTAACTGGTATCATGAGCTATACCGTTTTGAACCCATGATTCTCGCAATAGCCTGCAGAAGAGGAATGCCCCTCGTGCACCTTTCAATGTCGCAAATGAAAGAATCTGACGAGGGTTGCTCAGATGATGTTACTTAGCCATGTTATTCACCAGCCTTTGGGCACCTGCTCTCATTCAAGGTCTGTACTGAATTTTTCGCATACTGTCAAACTCATTTGCAGTGGTATCAATCAACCTCCTCTACAAAAAACTGAATGCGATAATGCCAGTAAATGATAGCAGATGCGGAAATGATCATCAATAAAGAAGCTATGCAAAAGCATTGCGATCTTCCTAGAAGACATGCTCAAGGACATCATTACTTCCCACAAAGCATGGAGAAGCATCGAACTTTACGAGGTATGCTAACAGAGATGGAGCATCAACCACCTCCCAGTTGCTAGTGTATCAATTGAACTGCATCGATTGTCGTAACTGATCTGGCTAGTCAGTTTTTTTCCTCGTATGGCACTATTTGCAGCCCTAATAGCAATTTTAGCTCTCCCTCTACGTCAATACCAAAAATAACACTTTCCACCGTGCCTCAGGAGGCGAACTCCTCAACACGCGTCACGTGTAAAATCCGGACCCTTAGGGCTCAGAGCCGATTGTGTGTGGCCCCCAAAGGCACGGCAGAGGGACTGTTGTGCCTTGGATATCCAATTTTCAATGCATCTCGCGGTTTTCTCGCCACCTCCGTGCCTCTCTGGCACAGAGTCGCACCGTCCGTGGCTCCAGGGCACGGCAAGGCTCTCTGCCGTGACCCTATTACATTGTTCGAACAATCAAAAGTATTTTTTTTAAAAAAAATCATAGAGTACACAAAATTTGTAGACATTCAAGCCCATTATCCTGCTCCAAAGAACAATGCATTACATAGTCCACATATAAGCTTCAGAAGTAATCCACATCGATCCCCAAAGAACAATGCATTACACGCGTAAAAGAACACATGACAAACTATCCGATTCAGGCCATTGCTCACTACAGCCTTAACATAGTCCACATATAAGCTTCAGAAGTAATCCAATTCTCGAGGACCAGGAAGAGCTCTGCTATACTGCAGAGGATCACTGTTTAAACAGTAGTTTCAATATGCATAAAACAATAGTCGGCAATAGCATCGTATCAACCGTAGCAAAATACACAGTAACAATTTTACTGTTTTCTTGGGTACCAGAGCGCTTGATCTATGTCGTTCGTTTTGGTTTGGACGGTGGAGAGAAGAACCTAATGCATGTCATTGTGCTCCTGTGCATTAGCATGGGCTCTCCATGCTAATGCAGAGGATCTGCTTCCAATTTTCGAGTGAGCATGGAAATCTTTCATCAGGAAATTTAGTTAGGAATAGCAAACAAGTCTACTTCAAAGAGAACAAAAGCCTCCTATCACCGAAAACAAACCTCCCAACCTGCATCTACTATTTGTATAATTTCATGCTTCTGCATAGACACAATAATTGATTGATCAGTGATAACCATGTTAGGAATAATTGGGAAAATAGCTTCTTCAATCAAAGGGCACTGGGGGCTTCCATTTTCTTTTACTTATCGTGATAACCACTACTCGGCAAAATAGCCCCAGAGCAACATCTAGATACACATTACTATCTGGCTGCCAATATAAACAAAGCTCACGTGCAGGGAACAGATACTATCGGGCAAGTATCGACAGAACAAGGCTGGAACATGTTACATCAAACAAGTTGCCTAATGCCTATAATGGCTGATACCAAAAATAAAAAATAGATCACTACTCTGCTACTAAACTTAATATGTACATCTTTTCATCTCTCAATTAAAAATCACTAGCTAAAAATGACCACAGGGTAACAAGACAACTTCCACCAACAAGTATAACCAGAGAATACAGAGAATGGTTTCAGCCTCAGCCACCAAGACCAAGATATAATGACTGATAGATAGTCTTTTGACACTGAGAAAAACCTTATATGAAAGATTCATAGTTTCCACAGTATATAATTATGAAAGCATCAGTGTTGCACTGACCAAAATCATTCAAGACACAGCTTACACTGTGCCTATATTCTTATAAGGAGAAGAGACAAACATTGTACATGATCAATATTACTCAATATGAAATATAATCTAGTCATACTCCTGCAAACAGGTCCATGGATACATGTTAGTCTCGAAATCCATAGAAACTCAACTGATCACATTACTAGCAATATAATCCAGTGGCCATTACGCTTACATTAACAAACATCTCAACAAGCAACGATGTATCACCATCTTATCAAAAGCATACAAACAATCAAACATAGTGTTCCCTTAGGCGGATGCTTAGACCACCTAGGCGCCAGCTTCCCGCCGCGATTTGCCCCTAATCGGCAGGCTAGGCAGTGGCAACAGGATGGGAGATGGGGGAGAGAGAGAGAGAGAGGTGGTAGCAGAGAGGGAGGCGGCGGCAGTGGATGGCAGAGCAAGGGGGAGAAGCAACTCAGCAAAGGCAACAAAGTGATGGGCTGATGGGCTGGGCTGGGTCAGCCGGCAAGGTAAGTTGAACTTTTTTCTTTTTTCGTTCTCTTCTCTTTTTTTCTCCCTTTCCTTCTCTCCCGACTGCTGGTTCTGTTCTGGTGCCTAGGCAGGCCAGGTACTAAGCCTTCGCCTAGCGCCTAGGGAACGCTTTACTACATCATCTCATTCAGTATTGAAACTAAAATATCTGCGAACATTCACTGAGCAAAGTAATATCACTTCCCATTTAACAGTCGAAAAGATCAGCAACAAATGTCACAAACCACATTAGCATGATCAGCTGCAATTGCTGACCCAGCCATTGCATGAGCAATAAATCGGGAGTTTCTCACACTCCCCATGCAGTCGATGTAGGCCATTATTAATTTTCCAATCACAGCAATTTCACATACAAAAGAGCACAATCATCCAGGAATGCTAGGGACAGAACAATAAACAACTAGTCAAGTGATAAGAAATAGAAATTAGGTGGAACAGCAAAATAACATAACACAACTACATATGTCTCGCTTGTCTTCACATTTTTATTACAATGGAAAGGAAAACTGCAGAAAAAGAAAGGGCTTGTGATAAGTTCCCAACTCTCTATGATTCTCTTAAGCTACTAACCAGCGGAATAGTAGATTCATACTATTACCAGTCCAGTAATACCAGTACCACGACAAAAAGGATCATCCAATCTCATTTAAGCCATAGCAGCAGAGCAAAACTTCCGACACATAATGAGCACCAGATTACCTCTTCAGGTGGAGGAAGACCACCGCGATGGCGGCTGTGGCGGCGGCTCCAGCGGCCGCGGCCGCCACCAGCCCGTGAGACGCCACCTCCGCTTCCTTAGGCGCAACGATCGAGGGAGCAGCAGTCTCCTCCTTCTTCTCTGCAGCGGCAGCGGAGGCGGTGGGAGCCTTCAGGGCCTTGATCTCCTCCTCGAGGGCGACCTTCTCCTGGTGCGCATTCTGCAGCTCGGCGCCGATGCCTGCACCCTTGCGCAGCTCAGCATCGTGGTCGGACTTCTCGGAGGCGAGGAGGTCCTGGAGGCGCTTGACCTCGGCGCGGAGAGAGGCGGTCTCGTCCTCGGAGGCGGCGACGGCGTGCTCGGCGGTGGCGATTTCTTCCCGGGCCTGCGACACGAGTCCCTCGAGGCGGTGGGCCTCCGCGGCGAGGAAGTTGTTCTCGTGGCCGACGGCGGCGAGCTTCTCCTCCAGGTCGCGCTTCGCCTCACGGAGGGCGTCGATCTCGGCCCCGTCGTAGTAGGACTTGGTGTGGTGGGTGGCGGTGAGGTCCTCGTCGGCACCCCCGCCGTTGGTTAGGGTTTGCTCGAACTCGGCGGCGGCGGCGGTGGGGGAGGCGAAGGTCTCGTCGCCGTTCTCCATCGGAAACCCTTCCAGTTGCGCCGCGTGTGCGGTGGATGCGACGGTGGAAATGGAAAGGCCGTCCGAAAAGGAGAGGCTTTTCCGCGAATATATCAGCGCACGGAAAGCGATCCCCAATGATCCGATCGGACGGCTCAGGAAAAGTGGTTTAGATCGGACGGCTGATATGGGGAAATCGAGGCCCACTCAAGTTTAGTTTGCGGACCCATGTCGACCAACCCAAACCTGGGTCGGGGTAAAAAGTGCGAACCAAGTTCAGCCCATCCAAACTAAATTCAGCCACCAAACAGCAATATCATTCGCATGACATCCATTTACACGCGCCGATCGAGCCGCAGATTGGCCGCCTGGCTACAACTTCCGCCGCTAACCAGCGGGCCGGTCCAAAGTGGGCGGCGGCGCGCCAAGTTGGGTCGCGGTCGCGCACGGGCGGCGCGTCCTGAAGCACGGCGTACCAGCGGCACGGCCACGACGCGCGCAGAGCAGAGCAGAGCACGAGCCCTGTCACGTACGCACGCTCCGGCCGTCCCAGCGCTGGTTGACGACCGCGCCACCCATCATCATGCCGGCACATGCAGCGTCCGGGCCGGGCCGTCCGCCCACGGCTCCTGCACGGAACGCCATCCCTCCCATCGCTCCAAGCGCACGCCGCATGCGTGTCCAGCTCGCCATACGGGCGGGAGGGCGGGCAGGCACGGGCGCCACCACGCCGCGTGCCACTGCCGCCAACGCCGTGGCCAACCCACGGAAACGGCCGCCGTGCGCGCGCTGCCCAGCCCATTTACCTCCGCGAGTGGGAGGCGTAAACGCCGCGTAACTGCCGAACATGATATCCATTCGTGAGGCTGCAGAACAGATGCTAAGATCATCTTCAATGTAGTGTTTTAGTCGGTTCAAATGAGGAGAGAGAATGCATTCAATCGATTCAATGCATTAGAATGATGGATTCCAACAAAAAAAAAATGTATAGAAACGGACTCTACTTGAGCATCTTTAGTGTATTAAACCGACGTTGATTCAAAGTCATACTACGTAAACATTCTAGGAACTAAGTTTGTTTTTCTCGAATGTATTGAACCAATTCCTACTAATAATTGGGACCCACGTTACATTAAAAATCACAAAATAATAATATCATATCTCAACCGCACTCTCTCCTGTAGTTGTTTAATGCTTTGAATTGACTCCTAAAAATAGAGTCCAATTCCATACATTTTTTTGTTAGAATCGACCTTCCAATGTATTGAATCGATTCAATGTATTCTCTCTTATTTGAACCGGCTAAAACACAACATTGGAGATGATATTAAGAGTCAATTCAAATCATTAAACAACTCATATGAACATTAAACAACTACATAGGAGAGAGAGTTCGGTCGAGAGATGATATTATTATTTTGTGGTTTTTTAATGTAAATGGGTTCCAGTTATTAGTAGGAATCGGTTCAATACATTGGAAAACAACAAACTCAGTTCCTAGAATACTTACGTGGCATGACTTTAAATCGTCGTCAGTTCAATACAATAAAGATGCTCTAAGGAGAGAATCACCCAGATACAGATACTTATCAAATCTTCACCTCAGACGCTAGAATTTATATCAGCTGTTAACTTATCGAGTGTTACACAAAAATATTACTATGTAAATTATGTGCTCCCGGACCGATACGGCTTCATTCCCAACTTGCTCTAGTCATGTCATCCTCGTCCTCCACCTCCTGGGCGTGTAAGTAGATTGAGAGGTGCTAGAGTCATCTGCCGGCTCTGCGATAGGCGGATGCCAGGCTACCATCACCAATTCACCATGGATTTGGGACCTACAAAAGTACAGATGCAAGAAGATTGTGAGGAAGGAATATATATAGACTGATGGACTGTCCAAGCTTGCAACGTTCGTTTCCAAACTAAAACAGGTTTTGAAAAGATGGCCAATGTTACTTCTGTCTCTGCAATGGCATGATTGCACAGCATAGGACCCAACATGCAAATCATGTACAGGCAAAAGGCAAAGACAACTGGAAGACATGAAGACCAAAATGGCCCACATAAATCTAGGGGATTCGTACACGCAATTGAATTCTGGAGACAATCCAGAAAGAAATCAATGCATTGATATCACAGCACTAAAGCAGTGCCAAGTAACACCTGTGCATTTAGGTATTTAGCTTTATTACATCTTAAGAAGAAGAAGAAGCCACAAATCTATGGGCTATTGGGCTGTAGATGAAGGGCAAACTTGAAGATAACTTTTCGTGGCTGTCACATCCAGTGAAACTGCTAAAAGTCGTTTGCAACTTCATCTCACAAGCTGCTGGCAAATTCTAGTTGTGGAACTGCCCGTCTCATGATCTATTATCATAACCCTTTCATAGATCAAAAGATTAACACAGAAAGGACACAAAAACTCAATGATCGGAAAGCTTTATAATTCGATAACCTTCTTGTAATCGACCGCAACAACCTTAAGGCAGTAAAAATCACAGGTCATATCTCTTTGAAGCTTCATCTTTACCATTCGAAAGCATTAACGCACTGAACTATTTCCCTTCACAATCACAGATCGATTAGCTCAATTGGATGATCATCACAAACCAAACAAACGCTTTAAAACCAAAAGTATCAATCAAGAATCACAAAAAAAAAAATGCTACCATTGAAGTAATGTGTCTCCAAAAGTGGATTAATCATTGATGTTTCAGTTATCTGGATGGCTGATCACAAAGGATGCCCAACGCAATAACCATCTCATAATACTCGCATATCAAGATTGTTTTAAGCAACGAAGGATCTAGCTTTTATTTATTTATTTTAGAAATAGAAGTAAACTTCCGGTCTCTGCACCAACTAAGGATGCACACAGCCATAATAGACACTCAAATTCGTCTCGAAGAGAATTTAAACCTAGATGGTGGGAGTGTACATCTACACCTTCCCACCAACCGAGCTAGCCTCAGTTCCTACGAAGGATCTAGCTAGTCATGCATCTCCTGATCTCTGTGTGTACTTATACCATCTGGAAAGAAAGCTGACCCTTGGACCTACGCTACATCGTCACAAAAAGATGACATGTCTATTCTACATATATTCTACATGCACACACAAACCTTTGCCTATGTTCTAAATGAAGACAAATAATTATTTCCGAGAAAGACATGGCATTTCTGCGCTTCTTCGGTTCTTCCTCACTATGACAAGTAGCCAAACAACATAACAGAAGCAGGAAAAACAAAAGACATGCAAGTATACAAGATGTGACCCGGATCGACTAGTAGTGTTTGCACGCTGACCTGCTCCTCCTCTTGCTTCTGCTGAGGCCATGGAGGCCCGGGTGCAGTTTGGCAGGCTCCACCTCCGGCGACTAGCTGTGGCATCGCCATTGCCGTTCCTTCCCCTTGCGCCACTGGGCTTATGAGAAACGACGGAGAAACCAAGCAAGCAGTTGGGCATAAAAGTATAGAACAAAATGTGTGCGTCTTCCAACGAAAGGAAACAGTAGTGGTATACTTTGTAGAGAAGGCAAGGGGCAAAAGGAAAGGATGGGGGCAATGGCTATCAGCTATTTTTCCTGCTTTTTTCTCCAGTCTGCACAGTGTTTCACTGCTCACTGCATTTATCTGTCTGTCTGTAAGCCTAGTTGCCTTGCCATGGTGACTGATCACTGAAAGTGGGCTCCCTGTCTATCTGGACCAGCTATCAGTAACTGTGTCACATTGCCACTCAACATCAGGACCACATGCATGCCAGAGAGAGGATAATTGTTACTGTCCTGAAATTTCTCAAGCTGCATCACTTCAGGATTCTTGTTGCTTGCCTTGCTGCTCTCTACTCTTTTGAAGCATTTCTCATTAGAAGTTGTGTGTGTGCTCAACTGCTTACGGCTCACGAGCATGGCGTGACCTTGACAGTCCCTGCCTGTGGACCCCAGTTAACGTCAGGACCACATGGAAGTCAAAGAAACTCATCTTTTCGGTTTGCCTGTGTCTCTGAACCGTGGAATGCATGGCATGGTGCACACAAATCACTCTCGTTTCTCTCTCTTCTGTCTGCCTGCCGGCTGCTGCTGCTTTTATCGTGTCTCAGGAAACGGGAAAGGGGGGTGATGGGCACGAATCCTGAGAGATAGAGAAAAGATTTGTTCGTGCTTTCTTTGAATTTTGCTTAGGCCCCTGGCGTAGGCAACATTTTAGCTGTGCTTGGGGTTCTGGTGTTGCCGTGGAGGTGACATTGTCCTGCCACGATTTGTTCTGTGAGTTCTTGTTACTGACGAGGAATCCTTGAGCGGATTTCTACGGATGATGCTCACGACCCGGCCGAGCCCGAGCCCGACCCTGTCTGGGCCGGGCTTGGGACTGAAATTCTGGCCCAAAATTAGTCCGGTCAAATCCCAAAAAAATTGGAAATCTATTTTTTAATTCTAGAAATGAATTAAATAATACTTTTTATTCAGAAAAAGGATTAAAATAATATATTTAAAAAAACTAATTTTCGAGTCGGGTTGGGCTCAGGCTTGCTCGTTTGCGGTCGGGCTTGAAACCGGCCCGACTTAGACCTACCTGTTTGCAACCGGGCTTTTCAAGTCCGCCCCGACATTTGAACATGTCTACTCCTACGTGAAGCTACATGAAGGATGGGATAGTGCTTGCTGGGATTCTCATGTGGTATTGAATTTTTTAAAGATTATTTACGGTGGTGACCCCGTATTTTTTGGACAAATGTTCAAAGTTAAGAAAATATTACTCAATGGAAAAAGGAAATATCCTTAGTGACAAAACCAAATACAAATTGCCCCTACAAACGTTTTAAAATAATATATATATAAATTATAAAACAATTAAGAAAGAATACAATTTTAACTCTGCAACTCTTCATGCAATTCTAGGGACAGTTGTTTCATTTCATTGTTCCTTAGAACCACCTTGCTAACTTCTTCAAAATTTCATGCTAGTCAATTTAAAACTTCAAGAAAATTCCCTTTATTATGTGAGTCTAACCAGCACTATCACACAAAAGATTTCAATCTACAAACTTCTTCATTTTTGAAGATTATACTATCGACATATCAAAAAGACACAATCATTCAATTAACTATTTGGGATTTGCCAATTTCAGAATTGGGAGGGAGACTGGAAGACCGAATGTTACACGCCTAGGGATGAGACCTCGCCGCAACGCTAGCCACTCCCTACTTCCCTACTCACCAGGCCACCGCCCAACTCGCTGCACCACGTACCTGCTCGCCTGCACCGCCTCGCGCCCTCCCTTCGCTTCCAGCGTCACCTGCTTGCAGTCGTGTCGAGGCTTGTTCTTCATTTTTCAAATCTATAGAGTTCTTCATTTTTCAAAGCTCTAATATCTACAATTCATAAAAATACAAGATTTACTAACCATAATTACTTTTTTAACCGGTTTGGGAATTGGGTACCTGGTCGAGTGGAGATTTGGGAATTGATCTAGATGTGTGCGCCGCCACGCCTATTTCTTGGCCTCGTCGGCTCACCGTTGTCGGTGCCCGGTGGCACCCTACGCCGCTGAGCGCTCTCTTACCCTTCTCCTAGGCCGCGACCGCATGCGCGGCCCTTGCGCTTGTAGGCTTGCAATGTTGCGCTAGCGTCGCAACCTCCCCACCAAGTAGGTAAGTCACCTTGCTCCGCCTCGCCCTGCATCACATCGGTCCTGCTCTGGCCACCTGCCTCCATGTCTCGACCTTCGACAGTCGTCGCCCGTGTTGAGCCAGATTTGAGAGAGAGAGATAGAGAGGTTAGGGTTACCGGGTTAGGGCATTGAGGCCTTCAGACGCGGGATGGGCTACACTGATTGGCGTGGGATGGGCTCGCGTGACGCATGAGCCGAGGGGGGTTTAGGTCCAGGAGGTGTGGGTGGGTGGGATTGGGTTGTTGAACGCCAGGGATTAAAATCCCAGTCGGTAACCGCTTACCGGAGGGGGGCCGGGATACGGGATCCCGGCGGTTTTTTCAAACTCAAATTCAAATTTTCAAATTTCAAATGGTTTTTAATCAGATTCGAGCGAATTTCATCCGGACAAAATCCGATTTGACAGGTAACCGGCCGGTTACCGGTACCGGTGGTTGGTCGGGAAATTGCCCGGGAACGGTTATGTGACCCTTGTTGAACGCTATTGATTTATAAACATGAAGATTTAGCCCAACTAAGAGTATATATGTGTAATATACATATTATATACTGGACTTTTTATCAAAAAATTTGGGTGTTCAGCTAAACACCCATGAACCCAAGTGGGTTCGCCTCTGATTCTTTATGACATTGCAATTGTAGGCTCAGTGAAATTCATGCATTGCTAACATGTTGTAACACCCCATGTCGGGACCCCGAGTAAAGCAACCTCGGGACCCTCTGTGCACACTGAATTAGTCCCATGATCAGTAGCTAGCTCGCACAGATGAAATATTGGTGTAATCATATCCATACAACAAGCTAAAGAAGAAGCGAACACAATATATTAACCAAAAGACCTTACGGTCAAGCTTTTTACAAGGGTTGCCGCACGGGCTTACAACAAAATAAAACTCACAGCAGAACTTTACAAAACATGGGAGCTAGTCGACAACCCCACAGGCTATCGAGTAGAGGACGTCCCCTAGTCGGCAAAGTCTTCCACGAACTCCTCTCCATAGAGCTCGGAGCACCCAGGGTCCTCTTCGGTGGATGATCAATCAGATGGCATAAAGCCATGAGTACTTTGAATGTACACATCAAGTCATAGAAAAAATATATGCAAATAGTATTCATGCAAGGCTTGACAAGGATAGTTGTATGGTTAGTTTGCAGAAAGCGACATTTACGGGAAATACAATAAGTAGATTGCAAAGCATAAGTTAAAATATAATACATAAGTAAACGGTTTCTTTGAAACAGCTTGTGGACACCCTGTCCACTTCACAGACTTCTCATGATCACCCTGACCACTGCCCAGACCACCCTGGTCCGACCACGACCACTTGCTTTTAAGAAAGACCACTTGCTTTTCAAAGAAAAAGACTTTTGAGTATGTATTAATTTCCTGAAATTTTTGTTTGTAAAGTTGTCTTTGAAATTTTGAAAACAATTGAAATCATGCAACCCAAATTGTAAACACAAAGAGAAAAGAAGTCAAAACTCATAATCATCTTTTGGAAACATTTTTCCTACCTTCCTAACCTTCCTAGTCACCTCTCTGCAAAATCTCACAATTTTTAGATTTTGTTTGCTATTTCAAATGAGCAAGGATCCTGATCGTTGTCGCCGTCCGATGTGAATCGCACGGTCCACAAACGCCATCTAATCGACTGTCCGATTGACCCATGGATCTCGACCGCCCATTCTTGATCGAACGATCGACATCTTCTTGATCGAGTCGACCAAATCTTGAACCGCACTGACCCGACTCGCGCCGCTTTGTCACCGTCGCCGACGAGTGGGTCCCCTTGTCGATGTCGCCTCGTCTTCTCCGCGTCTCACCGAGCTCGCTGCCGCGATCGATGCGTGCCACGCACTCGTCGCCGCCACCTCGTGGACGCATGTCCTCTCTGAAATGTCGCGGTCTTCATCATCTCACCGCACCCACCCTTTCCTCGCTTCCTTCACTCTATCACCCTCTCCGACCGCTTTTGGTTTGTACGAGAAGAAGCCGAGCACGCCGCGTGTTAGCGCCGCCTCAGCAGCCGACCGCACCACCGTAATCCACGCTCGTTGCCGCCTCCATTTTGCCTATTCCGGTCTTTGGCGCCCAAAGGAATCATCAAGTGCGACTTCATCGTCTCGCCCTCGGCGGCCTCGGCCCGTAGTCGCTTTCGACGTTACGTGAGCCTCTAGCTTCAAAGACTTGATCCTTTGTGATCGCATTTATCCACCGAGACTTATGGTAGGTTCATTCTCGCTTTGGTGCATTGTTGAGGCGACGGCCGGTTCTTCTCCGAGCTCGGTGTTTCGCCGCCGTGGTGATTCCCGCCGCCTCGGACCTCCTTCGTCGTCATCATATTGTGCTTATTGCTCTTGGAGCCGAGGCGATCCCGTGGCGCACCTTCTCGAGTCTTCTCGAAGCCCGTAGCATCTTCTCCGCGGAAGCCGTGTCTTCTTCTCCTCCGTTCGCCGCCGCCGCGCGGCGGCATCCTCGAGGTCTCGCGTCGCCGTCATCGAGTTCGCGAGGTCGTAGCGAACCTGAAGGTATAACCCACTCGCCAAGAGACCCTCCGGTTCGCTAGATCCACTGCGCGACCGCGCCGCCGTCCCCGTGGACGCCGGTGAGCCGCCGGCAGCCTTAGGTTTAATCTCCCTCATTGATGTTAATCTGCTATTTGTGTCACTGCCATGTGGGCCCATCCGGAGTTTAGTGCGTTTAGAAATCTTAATCCAACCGTTAGTTATCCTTTGAGTCCATTACATGTGGGCCCTTATTCCAGTTAAGTGTTTGTGTAATCTTCGATGTTGCGCTTTCTCTGTTTGGAAGCGTATTTCCGCACGCTTAGGTTAGGTTTACGTTTTGATAAGTCAAGACGTATTTTAGAATACGCCGACGTCGCCATCACGTGAGCGGGTCAACTTTGACCGGTCCACCTTTCTCGCTCGCCCCATCGATCGCTGACCGTATTTCATTGAGAGTCGGTAGGAAAAGTTTTCAATGCTTTTAGAATTTCTGAATTGAATTTCTTTTGCACTGTTAATTCAATTAAACTTAGAAAATTCATAACTAATTCAATTTTTATCCAAATCAGATGGAACCAATTTTGTAAATTTTCATTTTTAGTGTACTATTTATCAAAATAGGTTTTAGATATGTCTCTGTTCTTAAAATGTTGTTAAATAATTAAATGGTGCTTTTATGTATTGTTAACTTAGAAAATTCTTCATAACTCCAAAAATATTGTTCTCTGTTTCTAAAATTTTGTAAAATCATGCTCTAACTGCTGTGTGAAATTTGTGCTCTTTGGATTAATTTGAAGTTTGGCTCTTGTCGGTGTTATTTGTTCTTATTTGCTCGTTTTGCTTAATCAATAGATTGCGACGATTCTGGTATTATCGAGAGTGAGCCTCAGCAACATATTGAGCAACAGCAACCAGGCAAGCAGTTTGATCATGTTAATCCCTTTATATTCAAACTAATATTTTGTTTGCAACTTTTATGTATGCATTGCTATTTTTGTTTAAATATGGTTAGTGGGCCCATTAGTTGCATAATCTGCAGGTAAATAATATTCCTCTACTACTTGAGCCTAGGTTACTTGCTGTGATTAGAGATCGTTGGATGATCTCTTGTCACTTAGTAGATACGATTTCAACTGCTTAGACATGCTTAGTATCGGTAGAAATGGGCGGTTATCGACCTAGTCGGTAACCTTGATCACACAAATTATTATAAATTGTTGTTTCAGCATTTTTGCTATGTTTAATTGTTAAAACTAAAAACTGAAAATAAAATGATTTGGACTTGGGCACAATGGTAAGTTGGTGTGATCTGTTGGGTGTGACTGGAATGGTGCCCGAGTCAATTAAGGATCGAACATCTTGTGAGTACCTGTTATCCAGAGATTTTTGCGTGCTAACCACATTAGAGTATATGGGACCTCTCTTGACTTAGTACTTTGGCGTGTATTGGCTCCGGGTCGCAGGAGGTCGCAGGAGGGATGGTGTTGGGAGCATGGTAGTTGTCCGAAAAGCTTTATCCTGAGTAGGTAGTTGTCTTTTCGGCTTTACTATGTCAACGATGGATTTCTATCCATACGGGCTCAAGTTAATACACAATATTAGTCACTTCCAGTGGTTACTTGTATCTATCTTTATTTCAGATTGTTTCAACAAAAAATGAATTGTAAACTTGCCTTTAAATCATTACATTATTGCAAATAAAGTTGGCTTTATGCAAATGAAACATATGGCCTCCACTGATAAGCTGCATGTAGCATATGTATAGGTCCGCTAGTCCACACGTCGATCTTGCAGTACAAAAACAATTTTTGTACTCATATGCTTTGCTTAATATTTTTGTTGCAGAGGAGGCAGGTGAGCCCCAAGGGCCTTACTTCTGTGAGATGTGCGGGTTCTGGGACGACTAGCTTAACGGTCCGGTCGGTTGCCTTGTGGGCTAAGGCACACTGATTGGCTTTGTTTATAGCCATCTTATGGCACTTTTGCTTCCGCTGTTTATTTAGTTATCTGTTGTAATTTGGCCGGTCGGCTTTTGTTGTAATAAGTCTACTATGTTGTCTACTGTTCAATCTTGTGATGTTTGGACTCTATGTTTAGAATGGAGTTGATGCCTAATTTTGTGAAGAGGTGTGCATACTGCAGTTCTGGGAAGTATGCATGTCTCGAGGCTTAGTTTATTTGATTTGTAATGCTACCGGTGGTTGGTTCATCAAGCATTGTCCATATCATCAAGCATTATCCATAACCGGGGACACGGCTATTCGAATAAATTTACACTCTGCAGAGGTTGTACAGCTTTACCCACAATACACGACTTCTCTAGGTGGTCTGGCACCCGTCGATGCCACTGCCCACTTCCTTTGGTAAGCAGCCTAGAGAGCGTGTCAAGGTCTTTACAAAGGTCTGCCTTGGCTCAGTTCTGCCCTGCTAAGGAT
This sequence comes from Ampelocalamus luodianensis, assembly GCA_036346255.1. Taxonomy (NCBI): domain Eukaryota; kingdom Viridiplantae; phylum Streptophyta; class Magnoliopsida; order Poales; family Poaceae; genus Ampelocalamus; species Ampelocalamus luodianensis. The sequence goes on from CM070626.1 coordinate 3,927,622, forward strand.
TCGTCATTCTAGACCCCCTCTTGCGCCAAATCAACCACCATGACAGAACCACACCAGAACTTCGCTAATTAGTTGGCCAAGTCCACTCCATAAATGAACTTGGGGTTGCACGGTAAGCCCGGGTCAATGGCACACAAAGTTAAGTCCTTAGTGACTACTCAAGCGAGACATCCTCATCCCAATGTGCGTATAGCACCCCCTTTACTGCACGATCACTCGCCCAAGTATGCAAACATTTTTTTGTTCAACCGGCCAAAGGACCACCCTAGTCCTGACACAACAACTTTTATTAATAGTGGCGTTGCCACAGCTCCATAGCTCATAGTCAAGTTTGTCATTAATGAATCATGAGATCGAGACAATCGCATGTCTAAAGCATGACTAAACATAATACGCACCCAAGGTTGGTATATCAACGATGTCCAACTAAGATAACCCATCCTTCGGATGTCCAAGGGTACATGTCAACATGTTATTCACAATTTTTCAAAGAGTCATAATGTCAAGTGGGTCCTGAGGAGGAGGTCCTAAGGAGGAGGTTCAAATGAGGAGGTCCTGAGAAAAGGAGCGAACAGAAAAGAGACAAACTTGAAAACCAACGAACTCCAACAACACAGGATAAACCAATTTGAAGTGATTGAAGTTCGATTAATTCATATTAAATCTCTGAATTTCCAAAATCTCCATGTTAAGCTTGATTAATTAACAAAACCGAATGGTTAATTTTAAACTCAAAATTTTTAAAAAGGTTCGGAAAAATTAGGATGTTACACCCCATTATGCTTAACTAGGTCAAATATAATGGAGATCGTCACATAACAAAGTTGCGTCAGGATTAGCTAAGGAAACAACAACATGCACAAGTAGAAAAAATTCATCATTTAGTACATGTGCCTTATTCATATAGCACATGTAGTTCTTCCTTAGGTCTGGCTATGGTGATACTACACCACCCGCCTATTTATTACAAAGTCTTCTAAGACCTCCTCCTGATGTTCTTCTACTCCTCAAGGTCTTGGTAGCCGGCTTCCCTGGAATCATAACCCTCTTCAGCAGCAGCAACATAATAAAGACTGGATCATTATGAGTATCATCTTCCACCTTATCAAAGTTAGTTTACACCACAAAATCTGAAAAACAACAATGAAGCAAGTCTTAGTACAAAAGTACCTAGCAAGCCGTGGAAAGGTGATGCATGCATTACTATATAATCCCGACCACCAAGCCGTGTTTCCAAAAGTAATTTCATAACAAGATACCCTAACCCATTTGTTGGAAAAACCAGATTTTAATTTAGAAATATACTAAAGACATAGCGACGTGAGATCTTACAACCCGTGTTAGAGGAAACCCATACGACGCACTTGCAAACCCTTAAGTTATTCCCTATATAGAGGGGTCCGGACTTCCACGATATAACCTTAATTGGATTGTTCTTGCCCTAACCTCCTCTATCCACCAAATATTCCCTTCATAACCCTCCCTGGGTCATGAACAAATAATATTACTAAATCACTGATGGATCTCCCTGATCCACTTGACACAAATTTAATTGTCATGAATTTTCATTTTTGGTTATTGTGCAATAATTTTAAAATCAACCCACAGCCCAATAAATAAATTTAAAACACATGGTCAAAGGAGCGACTTGCCTAAGTAAGCTTCAACTAGATGGAAGCACCAGAAGTGTGTCCTACATGTCCTTGGTAGCTCTCGAGATCAACTACTAATAATAATTTGAAATTAAGTTTTTAAAGTATTCCCTATTTACATTATAAGTATGATACAAAGCCTTAATCATGGATGCTCCTAAGTATGACGCAAAACCTTATTCATGCATGTTGTGTTATTTTAATAATTTATATAGTGAATAATTCTTACTAGTTTTAGAATTAATACCATATCAATTTAATTCACGGTGTATGTGTAAATGCAGCAGGAAAATGAGAAGGCAAACAATTCCCAAGACGTACTATTGTTAATGGGTTAAAACTCAAGCCCTCAACCGACTATTTCTCTCCTGGGCCAACAGGTCGGCCAGGCCCAACCCAAACGCACATGTTACCTCCCTTCTTAACCCTAACCCTAACCTTATCATCTCTATCTCCTTACTTTACCCCTCTCTCACAGCGCTCTCTCTCTCTCTCAAGGATCTAGAACCGCCATTATGTGTTAATGGAGTATTTTGGTGATTAATGACAAATACACTTGTGAGACTAACACTCTTATTATCATATCACGTTTAGTCTCAACTTGGATATAAAAAAAAAATCCAAACAGTCTCAGCTTGGAGATAAAAAGGGAAAATCCAAACAAGTATGTTCATATTAATAAATCCATTTGTGAGACTAACTCTTCTATATTGTTATATCTCATGTTTAGTCTCGTTTGGATATAAAGATAAAAATACAGGAGGTATGCATTCTACTTCTTCTTATTATATCTTGTTGTATTTCTTGGATCCAAAATATAAGGTAAACTCCACCAAAAAAGTTAACTTAGATATGTGCATATGTTTCCATTACACATTCGTGTATGCACATATTTAGAGGGAGTTCACTCTATGTTTTGTGGTTTCATTAGTATTGATCCATATTCTTTCGTCCACATATATTTAGGATCTTTACTTTGAAACATATCCTTGAATATATTTAACTTGTGTAGTTAATATATTCATATGATTATATATAACTTGTGTAGTTCATATATACTCATATCCTTGAATATATACAACTTGTGTAGTTCGTATATATTCATACGAGCATATGAGACTTGCGTAGTTCATATATGCTCATATATCTTTTGAGTATATATAACTTGTGTGGTTTATGTATACTCATACCAATTATATTCAATTATCTGTAATTGTGTTGGTTGTCATCAATTACCAAAGAGGAAAGATTGTGGTATCTTGTCCCACCATTATGAGTTAATGGTATGCTATGGTAATTAATGACAATCACCTTGTAAACCTAACATTTTCCATGAGTTAGATGAATAGGTTATGTTCTAGTGGTTGAAGACTTTGGATGATATCATGTGTTGATTGTCATCAAATCAAGATTCTTGAAGAAGAAGAAATCATCATGTGTTGATGATATCAAGAGAAGAATATCATCAAGTGTTGATGATATTGAAGTGAAGAGCTTGGAGTAAAGGATGCATCATATGTTGATGCATATGAAGACCTTGAAGAGGAGATGATCATGAGTTGATCATCAAGTCTGGAAGATCCATCATGTGTTAATGGAGGTCAAGAGAAGAGTGTATCATGTGTTGATGGAGGTCAAGATCTCGAAGAAGAAATTCATCATAAGTTGATGATGATCGAGATGAGGAGATGATCATGAGTTGATCATCAAGTCAAGAACCCAGACTTGAAGTAAAGATGCGTCATCAAGCTTCAAGAAGATGTGCAAGGCTAAGGTATGACTAGTTAGGGCTAAGGATTTGCTCCTAGTCTTTTACCAGTCTCGGTGTTTGGTTGAGAGACTGGATTGCTAGTATAGGTTTTCGTACTATTAAGAGGGGTCTTTGATTAGTAGCTTGAGTTAGTCATGTATTGATAGCTCATTGTATTTGCTCTAGCTCATCTTAACATGTTGCCAATATTTGCGAATGTATTTTGCAAATAGTTGTGGCTCATGGATAATCCTTGTAGCATGTGATTTTAGTTTGCAAATATGTTTTGCAAATGTCTTAAGTCCATGTATCTTATTCCTTGTGGTGTGATTCTAAAAGTGTGCTAATGTGTGTTGCAACTTGTTGAGAACCTCACTTTAACCCTAGTTTGCATCGCTTGTCAATTGTGCAAATGTGTCTTGCAAATTGAGTTGAAGTGGAGTGCAATTTGTGGTCATGATTCTAAAAAGTGTGCAAATGTATTTTACAACTTGTTGAGAATCTTGCCTTCATGCCTTGTGTGCATCGATCTTTGAAAGCCAGTTTGTGCTTGTATTTGATTTTACGGTAATACCGGCATGTGTTGAGCGGTACTATCGCTGTGCGGTATGACCGGTGGTTCCTTGGCGGAACTACCGCACCTATTGAGCATGTGTTGCTCTGATGAAGTGCGGTAGTACCGGTGGTATTGAAGCGGAACTACCGCATCGTCGGTTGTACCAGTCTTTGTGACGGTACGAGTTTTCCAGATAGACACATTTTGTATGTGCTTGCTCTTTTGAAAATGCGGTAGCACCGGAGGACTCTGTACGGTACATGTCTTTTGGAGAAGCATTTGTTGCTCTCTTGGAAGCATGGTAATACCGGCGCTTTGTGCGCGGTATGACCGGACTAGCGGAACTACCGTTCATATGCTAGCGGTAAGTAATTTCCAGAACGCATGTTTTTTTGCCCTTAGCTGAAATTCCGAGCATGTGTTGCTCTTTCGGTTTTGCGGTAATACCGCAACGTGTTGTGTGGAACTACCGTTCATCGGAACTACCGCATATTGGTTGGCAGTAGTACCGTACCTCTTCTCAACGGCTAGTTTTATAGCCGTTACTGTGTTGATTCCTTTTCCCAATGGCTAGTCTAGGTGTATAGACTATATACCCACCGTGGTCGTATGAGTGAAAAAAGCTAGTACCTCTAGACATTCTATTGAGCTAAGAGCAAGCCCTCTCTAGCATTTTGTGCATGTGTTGCACATAGTGTGGCTAGAAGGCAAACTCTAAATGCATGTGTTGCCTTAGGTAGTGAACAGAGTGTTCACTTGAGCTTAGACACTTGATTGGTTCAAGTGGAAGTCTAAGACTTGTTACTCTTGGTGTTTGTCGATATCTAGACGGCGTGGAGGCGTCGTGCGTCGATGATCTTCTCAAAGAAGCTTGTGAGAAGACCCGAGCTGTTTGTGAGTGGCTTGGTGCTTGTCATCTCCGGAGTGGAGTAAGAGCAACCCTAGTGAAACGAGGTATTGGTTACCTCGGAGGCGGGTGCTCATTTTGTGGAGCCGGTCCAATTGGTTTGGGCTTGCCTCAATGTGGATTAGGGGAGACCGGCAAGTCTCCGATCACCACGGTAAAACATCACTGTGTCTTCTTATGGTTTGCATTCTTGAGCTCTACATACTACAATTTAGATTCATATAATTAAGTTGCTCATTCATTATGTATGAATGCTTGCCATGCTATGTGCCATATTCATTGCTTAAATTGAATTGCTAACAAGTCTATGCTTGATTGATTTTTATCACTTGACTTGTTCTGTTGGTGCACTTAGTTTTAACCTAGTTGTTTTAGGCTTTAATTGTGCAAAACCATACTGTTATAAGCTTCCGCATTAGAAATTGGTTTTAGCACATAGAAGTTTTAAAACGCCTATTCACCCCCCCTCTAGTCGGCCTCCTCGATCTTACACACTCTCTCTCTCTCTCGACCGCCCCTCTCCCTCTTGCTCTCCCTCTCCGAACCGACCGCCGCCGCCCAAATCTGCCTCCTCCAGTAGCCTCCCTTGGCTCTCTTCTACTTCCTCTATCTTTCCTCCCACTCACTTGTGTCATCGCCACCAAAACGCCGGCACCCCTAGCCCTAGCGTCACAACATTGATCTACAACTCCGGTGGCCTCCACCATCGTTGGTGTTGTCCATCTGTTCCTCTCGCCTCCTTTCTCCTGACATCGAATGGCTCCACCGCTGCCACTGTGCTCAACCGCTACCACCAAAGCTGCCAGCTTCAGCGACACTCCCGCAACGATGCTAAGGCCTCCCGCGACAACCTCTGCCAACTGGGCCCCTCGACGGTCCAATTGCGCCACCCCGACGCAATCGGCATAGTCGTCTTCCTCTATCAAGATTTGATGCCACTTATAAAATCGATGAGGCCTACTAAAGGAGGGCTAAATAGACGGTTTTAAAATTCTCTTTGGTCAATACTGATTTTATATGCGAAAGAGTAATTCAAATTGGTTTTGCAATATTAAGATCTAGATAAACTAGTCTCACTACGTGCACCAACAACCTAAGTCTAGATCAAGGTTTGCACCAATAACGTAAGTCTAGATCAAGGTTTGCAATCCTAAGATGATAAGCAAGCAATTCAATTATAGGAATATAAATTGGAAGAATGTAAATGAGCGCAAGAAAGCAAATCAAAATGACACAATGATCTTTTTACCATGGTGTTTGAAGACTTGTTGGTCTCTCCTTAATCCACGTTGAGGTAAGCCTAAACGAATTGAACCGACTTTACAAATTAATCCAAACACCTCGAAACTAGTGATAGCTCTCCCCCCTCCGGGGATGTGAGCTTCAACCTTCACAACATGTCAAGCCTTCTCACAAGTTTTTTGAGAAGATCACTGAACCACAACACCTTCACGCCGTCTAGATGTAGGCAAACACCAAGAGTAATAAGTCATACCTCTTACTTGACTATCACCAAGTGCTACACAAGCATAAGCAGATACTCAATCACCTCTAGATACAACACATGCAACTAAAGACATCTCTCCTTGCTCACAAGGTACAACACTTGTACGATTAAGAGGAGCTCACACTAGCTCAAGAGAGTGAAATTGGGTGTCAAGAACCTGGTTTTGTCTTTCCATGTGCTTACCTTTTCTGCATTTTAATCATTTAAATCTTTGTACCCAAAGAGTTATTATTGCTTTGTCTTTTCAAGCATCCATCCTTTTTGAAGTGACATTCTAGAAATCCGTGTTGTTAAACTTTGGTCACTAATATGTTTAAAACTATCTGGATTTGCTATATAAAAACTATATAATTAGATTTGTAGTTAAAAATATTTTTATAATTTTATAATTTTATTATTATATAATAAGATAAAGTTACAAAAAATAATAGTCAAAGTATCATCTCATATACCGCGAAAAACAAAAACGTCACTTCAAAAGAACGGAATGAGTACTTAAGCTAGAGTTGGTTTCTGATAATGAAAGCAACGATGTCGCTACCAACTATCACTACATGTACTTATCACTACATGTACCTGTTAGTTCCAAACTTTCCAAGCGTAGTTGATGTATGTCGTCCATTTTGTTAATACCATTTGGTGTAGTTTACATTAGCCTAATACGAAGACTTGCATTGACAGGTAAACTTAGAACCATCAACCACTCAACAAGATCTCAGTAGCAATTAGCAACTGTTTGATTCCCGGTCCGGCGCAAGCCTTTTTATTGCTCGTTCATCTCTCTCTCTCTCTCTCTTTTTGCGTGAAATTACTCATTTTGTTTCGTTAATAATAGTACTCGAATGCTCAGACTTAAAAGAATTTCCAATTATTTCAAAGAGATTACTTCAACGTCGTGTTTACATGCAAGAATAAAGGAACAAGAACATTAGTCGGAATCCGGTCAATAAAAACAAGTCATTCTTTTGGTTAAGTCCCTTGACCAGACGGTTTACCAAAACAAATCCATTTCTTTGGTTTCGAAGCAAATCCAGTTTGCATTCTAGAAAGGCTACGGAAGAAATATTGGTATGCCCTTTCAAGCTGTACCTAAGAATTCAAGCGACTGGTACCATGAGTAGTGCATGCAGAAGAGGGATGGGCAAAATCTATCAGGTAACATAACTAACTTCATGATTATACTGCTCCACAAAAAGTTCCATCAGGTACCAGGTGAACCAAAAATCAGGTCAATTCTTGAATAAAAGACAAACCTAATGTATTTCAGGATGGAATGTCAAGCTCTCGTCAAAAATATCCTGATACACCGGTGTAGGAACATCAAAACAAAAGATCACATGACAAATTTCCAAAGCCCAAGCTAAAACGGAGTATCTTTGAGGATCATGTTGGTTGCTCGGTTGCTACACGGTTGGTAAACTAATCCAATCACCAATGTGTTGAGTTTCCTTGTCCCAAAACTCCAGCATTTTCGATTCTCAACCTGTGGAGTTTTCGTGGAGCAAAACATACTCCCGGCTGGAATGAAAACATTGGCATCCATAAGTTGAAGGCCGATAACAAGAGATTGCTTCAAAAAAAGGTGTACAGAAAAATCCTGAAAACTACAGAGGGCAAATTGTGTGTAGACTTCAAAAATTCCATAGCACTAAACTTGCAATTTCTTAGAAAAGATTTACATGGTTGAAGTTGCAATCTAAAGACCCATAAAGAAAAACATGTATCAACAGGATAGAACTTGCATAGTTTGAGGACTCATCTTATAAAATAGAGTAAATTTCAGAAAACCCTTTTGGGGCATTAGTAACACAAAATCCTATGTTTTGATATTTTTTTTCAAAAAAACCTCAGGTTTTGAGGCAAACCACAACACATAACCCATTTTCCCCATTAGCCACGCCACCTCCTCCTTCATTGTCTCCGGCGACATCCCGTGACGCCGAAAACGCCTTCTTCGCGTTCCCGCTTCTTCGGTGAGTTCCTCCAAAATCCGTCCGCGTCACCATGCGTCCCTTGCCCCGATCTACACTTTTGAATTCACATTTCGTCCATCATGTGTCGAGTTCTCTCTCTTCTCTCTCCTCTTTGACCGCCGCCCTTCGCTGGCAGATTGCACCGCCACCGATGAGCTTCGTCGTGCATCTTCACCACCATCTTACTCGCATCGCGTTCTACACCGTGCTTCCCCGCCCCGAGTGTCACCGCAACTCCATTGTCACCGGGGCCGAGCTTGCGCCGCCGGCCAGCTCTGACGTGCCCTTGACCCCGCACCCACATCATCTTCTTCACCTCGTCACCCTCTTCCCATTTTGCCCCTCCACTCACGCCGCTGTGGCCGCTAGCTCCGGCGAGCCCCGTGCCCCACCATGTCGCCAGTGCCACCTCATTAGTCATGTTATTGTGTTATGTGTTGCGGTTTGCCTCAAAACCTGAGGTTTTGTGAACAAAAATCTCAAAATGTGGGGTTTTGTGTTACTAATGCCTCAAAACCTAGGATTTTTGAAGAAAAAAACTCAAAACATGGGGTTTTATGTTACTAATGCTCCAAAACCTGGGGTTTTCTAAAATATACTCTTGAAGACTCGTCTAGAAGAGAGAGAAAAAACAGTGAACAAAACAACCACGCATAGCTGCATAAGTTGAAGGCTATTAACAAAATTGATGGAGATGGTATATTTTCCCCCAAGAGTTATCACAAAATAAATAAATTTGGAACAAGAAAAGGCTGCTGAAAACAGACTGCAGAATTACTTATACACAAACAGAATAGATAAATGTTGCTTTCTTTAATTAATATGATGGGAACGAACCTAGCAAGCAAAGCAACTTAACAAATAATGAAAATAGTAATTCTTCATTCGTCATGATCATACCTACTATTGCCAAACTTAATTGTATCCTTTTCAAAGAGTTCATAGAATCGGCTGGGCTCAATACGATTGTCCTGCAGAAATACGGCACATTTGGAAAAGGTGGAATTGGCATATAGGAAAATAAGACTGAAATTGATCTGAGAAGGAAAACATTTATCACTAGAAAACTTACATTAATGAAAGTTCCATTGGTACTACCAAGATCCATCAGATAAGGCCTATGAAACAATGGAACAATAACATCACTAATATATAAAAGTACTTTAGACTAGGATAATCATGCAGATTAATTATCACATACTGCTATTTCAAAAAACAAAACTAGTTACCTCACTTGCTTTGACATCATGCCATCTGGTCGCTCCTTCTCTACAAGTCTGAAAAGGCGAAAGATGAGCTAATCACAGAATGATTTCTCAACATAGGCAGATAACAGTGTTAGCCTGATAGGCTTACCTATATTGAAGAACTGCATGTTGCTTGCTGCAGGAGGGATGATCTGTGGGGATGTCTGCAACTTTCCTTTCCCTTCCAAAAAGGTAGCTGCTCATCCGATGAACATACAAGGGTTCTGTTCAATCAGATAGCATCATAAGAAACATTCAAGCACAAGAAATTCGAAATTGAAGTATTGCATCACCAAGAAAAGGATGTCAGTTTGTCAACACCCTACACATCGACTCTAACCAGTAAAATGTTTGTTATTAACTTGCTGTTTAATGTTCATTGTAGTTGACTTCAGTTCATTCACTTCAACTCAATACCAAATTTAGTGAACTATCCATTATGCACCAATGCTCAAACAGTATGGCACACCCTTTATCTTTCACAAAGCCAGTGTATTGTATTTGACTGATATAGCTTATAATTACTTTAAAGAGCCCATTTACTCTCCCAGGAAGATGGAAATAATGATATTGATCCAAGGCAAGCTTATATTATAGTGGACCTCTGGTTGTTGTCTTCGCCTCATTAAATGGATTATCCAAATTCCAAAACTTCCTGAGATTAGGCTAGTTCACAAATGTTTTTTTGTTTCATATCTGTTAAATCACATTTAGTGAATTACGCCTTGTAACTGAACCTATTTTTCCTTTGCCAAGCTGGGAAGGAAAACAGTGAATTAACTGTTCAGCTAGACAACTATATGCATCCATAGACTGGTCAATGTAAAAATATTCCTTCTTCTGCCCTTAAAACAACTGTTAAAGCAAACATCTTCATATATGGAGTAACAAATCGGAAAATAACTACCATTCAGTGCTTCACCACCCTTAAATACATAGAGCCGCCATCTCATATCTGACTTGCGAGCCTCTGGAGGCTCTGAATACAACAGATTTACACCTGAAATGGAAATAAATTGCCATCTCTTAGATCAGTGCAGTAAACAATGCACAAAAGGGAAAGCTCACAGATTCTTTATGTTGGTGGCCCCACCATTATAAGATAAGTGTTTATGATCATGTGAAATAAATAAATAAATATTTAAGATATACAGGCTTCAAATTGGCACCTGCAACTCTGTTAGTCTCCTCAGCAAGCTTTCCAGACAATTCAAATGACGGTTTTTGCTGCAAAAAAAAAAAAACAGTCCTTGAAATGATAATATGTAATAAATGAAAAGGAAGGTAAATGAAAAAATTGTCATGACAAGTATTCAATATTTCAGAAAACAACAAGCATCACATAAAAGAACACTTTGCAATGTTCTTCAAACAAATGAATTGCCATTATTTGCAATATTCATCTGGTGTATGCACCACCTTTTCTTTTGCTTCCAGAGCTTCTGCAGCAGCATTCATCTTCACCAAAGATTCAGGATCATCACTCCTGACCAAAACAGTAAGTCTTGCTGTTAATAACTGTAGAAAAAGAAATACATAAAAGCGAGAACCTTTCTCAGAACAAATTAGCATGTTCAAAACATATAACAATCAACAGGACACTCTGGTGTATAAGCACCCCTGAGTACAACATAAATGCTCTAGAAAAGTGGCATTTACAGCATATCAAACAGGTTCAATCAAAAGAGTTAATCCATTTCCTCTTGAATAGTAATAAAAGGGTGAACAAAAGACAGTGTATGACTGCTTTCCACAACCATGAAACTTGACATAGAAAGTTAAAAGCAATTAAGGCCATTCCAAATAAATGCTTTTCCAGAAGAACGATGTGATCCAGTCCCAGAAACAGCAGGACATTAATTGCCTCAATTATGAATATGTTTGGTTGTGCCATCTTTTGAGAGGGGAAGATAATAGACAAACAAACTGATGTTTTCTAAATTTGGGGAAATATTGTAATTTTCACTGTAAAGTTGCCCAAAGTTGTATCTGCCACCGTAAAATGGCATAATTCTTCATCACCACTCGAAATCGCATTAGGTTTTTTGTATTTACCAGTGGTGGCGGTCAGACGGCAGTCAACTGTAACAGAGATAGGATGATGAAGTCGATGCCCCGGTCAGCTGGAGTATGCAGAAATTATATACTTTGTAACAGTATTTTGGAAGTTTGATGGCCCAAACTGTTATTTTGGATATGTTTACTATTATATCCTAACTTCTACATACACCAGCTGACAGGGCATCAAAATCATTTTCACATATCCATAAACAGCTGACTGTCGTTTGACCGCCACCAGAGGCAGGCAGCAGATACAAAAACCCAAATGCGATTTCCAGTGGTAATGAAGAATTGTGCCCTTTTCGATGACAGATACAAAATTGGGTAACTTTACAATGGTATATATAAAAATTTTACTCCTAAATTTTTAGCATGGAAATATAATGCACATCTAGCTGGTCTCACAGATACATTTGTTCAGGTACAGCACCAACTTAATTTATATACATCACGATTAATCCAGCAAAATGTTATGATTTCCCTAATATATGCAACTCTATCGGTAAAACAGAATTGTAGTAGACAATGCTTCTACTAAGAATTTAAAATTTATATGTAGTCAAGAGCTTTGAGCACTCACCGGGATGCTGCATCAACTCTAGAGCTTATATCCTGAAACATAACAAAAATAACTGTCAGATTGCAATTTACAGGCCAGAGGATAACAGCAAACATGAAAAAGGTATCATATTATTGTAAAATGAAAAGGTACTGGGCAACTAATTATGTCCTCTAAAATCTGAAGCTGAAAGGGTTGATATGGATCATGGATCCCACATGTTTAGTGTATGGAATGCATAGTGAGAATGCGAGACTACTGATTCCACAAGTTTAACAACCTCCAGTTGATGTTCCAAGGTATGAAAACAACTATCTGACTTTCTATTCATTTCGGTGGAGCTTACCAGAGACCAAACAGCAACAAGAATCGAGAAACATTCATACAATAAAAGAATACCGGAAGCCAAGTAACAGACTGGGGGGTCTAAAGAAAAGGGTTGGATATCACCAGACACCTCAACACGTGCTGCACTTCTGGATGCCCTTGGTGATGTGTGGGATTCATGCCGACCCCTATGCCTATGCTCTTCTGGAGACACTGATCGGCCATGCCTAGATGACCTTCCTGATCCACCATTGTTCTCCTCCCGATGTGTGATTCTCTCTCGCGTGGAACCCCTTCTGTCATTCTGATCTGCCCTTTGCTCCCTTGAAGCACCCTTTCGATCATCCCAATCAGACCTTTTACCTCTTGAATCATGCCTTTCATCATCCCGGCCTGACTGTGCCTCTCTTGAAGCACCTGATCGATCATCCCTGTCGGACTTTCTATCTCTTGAGTGACCCCTTCCATCATCACGATCCAGTTTTCTATCCTTGAAAGCGCCCCTATCATCCTCCCGCTCTGCCTTTCTATCTCTTGACACATCCCTCCCCTCATTGCGCCCCCTATGCCTCCCTGAGTCCCGTTCTTCCCTGTTGGAAGGCTTCCGGTGGTCATCCTCGTTTACTTCTGCCACTTCCTGCTCAGCCTGAGCTCTCCTTAGTCGTTTGGTACGCGGCGAGGGTGATCGGGACTCCCGTTTCCCGGCAGGCGACCGCGACCACGACTGTGCCCGTGCGTGTTTAGGCGACCTGACCCGCTCCTTCATCTTCTCTCTCTGCGGCGACCTCTCCCTATGCGAGACGCTAGACTTAACAGGAGACCGCCTCCTAGGAGAGCCATTCCTCTCAGCCGGTGACCTCTCCCTCCGTGCAAGAGGGCTCCGCCTGTGCGGAGGCGAGCCACGCTCCCTCGCCGGAGAGCGCGACCTCGCGTGCCCCGACCTCCGGGAGGAGTGCTCCCTCCGATCCACCGCCGAAGCCATTCCTCACCTGAAGCTCACACCATCGATTCAGAACAGCGAGAATGGATAAATCACGAGGGTTTTGCGCGGTCTCCGTCTGAGGAGCCGCCAATACGAGGGACGAAGGAAGAGGAGAGGGGAGCTTACCCAAGACGGCGGCGCCCGTGCGCCGGCGGATTCGCTCGCGTCGGACCTAGCTCCGGTGACGGCAAGTCGCCAGTGGCGCGGCGGTATCAAGGGTTTCTCCACCCTTGGCTTTGTGGAGACGAAAGGATCTCGGTGTTGTTTCTATACCAAAACGACGGGAGAATGTGAGGGAGAAAGGCCCAATATAAAGCCCACTTAGGGCGAGGGTGTGAGGGAGATTGTGGAAGCCCAATTACTAGGAGCTAGGTGCTCTGCTTGGCTGGGCCCATCTCACCCGACCGCGACTCAATCTTGGGAAAGGCCTTCGTGCAGACTTGTAGTAGAGGCCTATATGGCTGTTCCACTTCCACCGTGTAGAATGTCGCCATACTGTAGTTTGATGCTGCGGGCTGTATCTTGTTTGGTTAAATTGAAATTTCAGGTGGTAACTGTTCCCTCCACTTCATAGAAACAAGTCGTTTTGGATGTCGATACGGTCCCTAAAATATAACTTTGATCACTAATTACTATTATAATATATTTGTAAAATCTAATAATATTATAATATTATAAAAATACTTTTTGAGACGAATCGATATATTTGATTTTTATGTATCTAATCTAAATATTTAAAAAGATATCGATAGCTAAAGTTTTCGAAGTTTGACTACACGCATTCCAAAATGACTTGTTTTTGTGAGCTGGAGGGAGTAGTTTTTTTCGATTACAACACACGCACCACACACGAATACATTTTCTTATCACACGTGAGATGGAGCCCGGGGATAAATTTGCCACCTCACAAAAATTCTACTAAAGGGAACTCGTGTGCGTATAATAGGTGTGCATCAAAATTTGAACCCTAGTAGGTGGAATCGTACGCCCACAACTCCATCATCCTACCAAAATCCTGTGGTAACTAGTGAGTCTAAAAGCATATCTAAGACTCAATTTTTTTTTTTCAATTTCCTATGAAAAAGTCTGCTTGGTGTTGGCTTGTTTGGCTTGAGGCCTAGACAACTAGCCTAGCAAAAATTTATGCTTGTAAGTAGCTTGAAAATTAGATGGTTTCTGTCTAGCCAGACAAACCTGAAAATAAGTTGTTTGATTAGAAGTATATAGTTGGGATTGGTATATGAAAAATTGGACAATGAATCAAAGATAGGAATGGTTGATGGAACAGCCTAGTTCCTAGGCGCTCGTTTTTGGTCAGCTGGGTTTGGGAGCTGCCTGGCCTGGCAGCGATGCAGGAAGCCAAACAAACAATTTGCCGCCAGGACTCAAAAGCAAACGCGCCCTAAGAGACAGAATGATAAGACCGTCCTGTGTCGAATTGCTTCCTACTAGAGACCATGACTTCACTGTGCAGTCCAGTCAATGACTGCTTCCACCAAAGATGCTAGAGTACTGAGTACACTAATCTGACAAGTCATTTTTTTGATTGCTCGAGGTTGAGATGCTGAGTGGTTAGCCAACTGCCTTATCCAACGTCCCAGTTTGCCAACAGCTAATGTCAGTGGCACTGGCCGGAATCATTTCAGAATTCAGATCGGATGCGACTAGGTGGAGTAATGGAGTTGGCCAAAAGGCTACAGTTATGTTGCATTTCCGTTCCATCAAATGATCTCCCCCAATCACATTGATGCCGATACAATCAATAATTTCCCCTAAAAAAGGGTCGATACTCTACACAATAATAAATCTCATCTTTTCGGGTGGTCAACTTCTTTTTTGAAACATGGAGAAGAGTTGTCTTTTAATTTAATAAAGCAGATCGAGCAACAAGAATTCGAGGGCCGAAGCCTTAAAGGATAATCTAAATACTAATTACATGGGTATTAAAAGCTTCAGACATTTCCCCTGCCAGGCTCCAAGCTCTTCCTTCTTCCTTAATCTTAGAGACCAGCTCCATAGGCGATGAGAATCTTCTGTTGAAAATTATGGCATTGTGCTTTTTTCAGATCTCTCAGGTGACTAGAATGACCATCGAGGTCGTTGCCCTCCTCAGCTGATGGCCAGTGTGGTAAATTATCCTTCATCATTCCTCTATGCCATGACTAATCGGTCAAAAGGATGGCCTAAGCAGCGCACGACCCACCTAGTCTGCCATCGATTGCCAGACTCGACAAGAGTACCTACACTTTGCCCAAAGGTGTATGGCCGATTCTAGGGTTTGTCTGCAAAGGAGGCAAAGTGCCTGGTTTGGTCAACCCCACGCTTGCAATCTGTCACAGGTCCATGAATGTTGCTTGCCAATGATGCATAAATTCTGGCAATCTCAGTTGCGGCAATGAATGGATTTGAAATACCCAAGACCGTGAGACTTATTGGTAACATTCAAGGAATTGAGGTGACTATACTGATCGACTCTGGAAGTACTCATAGTTTTGTGAGTGAGAGAATCGCAGAGCGGTTACAAGGGAGGAGGAATTCTTGTCAGAGGATCAGGGTCCGGATTGCAGATGGGGGAACTTTGACCTGTATTTCAGAGTTTCCAAACTGTCAGTGGCAAGTACAAGGGGTGCAATTCACTACTCATTTGAAAGTCTTGGCTTTAGGTCTATATGACATCATATTAGGAATGGATTGGCTAGAACAATATAGCCCAATGACCATCCACTGGAGTAAAAGAATTCTGTCTTTTATATATCAGGGAAGAAGGATCGTGTTACGTGGATTGAAAGGCAGCAGCCTAAGTCGCGAGCCAGTGATAACTCAGCCTATAATTCAAGCAGAGTGGTTCCCTGGAGAAGAATCGGGCCAGCTCAGTGTAACAGAGGTGAAATGTTCTTAGCTGCCTGACGCTATTCATCGACTTTTGTCTGAGTTTACAGATTTGTTTAGAGAGCCGAAAGGGTTGCCTCCGCTCCGAGTATTTGATCATGCAATACCGCTAATGCCTGGAGCATCACCAATCAACTTGAGACCCTACCGGTATCATCCCGCACAAAAGGATGAAGTGGAGCGACAGGTGACAGAAATGCTGAAACAAGGAGTGATACGGCCTAGTGCCAGCCCGTTTGCTTCGCCTGTGATTCTAGTTCCTAAAAAAGATAGGACATGGCGTTTTTGTGTAGATTATCGTCATTTGAATGCTATTACTGTGAAGAATCGTTACCCACTGCCAGTAATTGAGGAGCTACTAGATGAACTATCTGGGTCGCAGTGGTTTTCTAGTCTAGACTTAAGAGCGGGTTATCACCAAATACGAATGAAAGTGGAAGATGAGTATAAAACAGCATTCAAAACACACAACGGGCATTATGAATTCAAAGTTATGCCGTATGGGTTAACCAATGCGCCTGCTACCTTCCAAGGGCTAATGAATACAATTTTTGGACCTTATCTACGCCGGGGAGTGCTTGTATTCATTGATGACATATTGGTATACAGTCGGACCTTAGATGATCATGTGAAACAGCTTAGGAAGGTGTTGGAGGTTTTGAGGAAACATCAACTTAAAATCAAGCAACCCAAATGTGTGTTTGCTCAGAGACAACTAACCTATTTAGGCCATGTGATCAGCCAAGAGGGAGTGGCAACAGACCCTAAAAACATCTCAGCAGTCAGAGATTGGCCAGTACCAAAAACTGTCAAGCAGGTGAGAGGTTTCTTAGGATTGGCTGGATATTATCGGAAATTTGTCAGGCACTTTGGGATGCTGAGTCGCCCACTCACTGAATTATTGAAGAAAAATGTTGTTTTTGTTTGGACAAGAGATCGGGAGGCAGCATTTCTAGCCTTAAAGCATGCCTTAATATCAGCACCAGTCTTAGCATTGCCGGACTTTACCCAAGAGTTTGTGGTAGAGACGGATGCATCTGAGAAGGGAATAGGGGCAGTATTAATGCAAAACAAGCATCCAATTGCGTACCTCAGTAAGGCCTTGGGACCAAGAGCTCAGGGTTTGTCTACATATGAAAAAGAAGGGTTGGCTGTCCTACTGGCAGTAGAACATTGGAGATCATATTTGCAGACCAAGGAATTTGTGATCCGGACAGATCAAAGGAGCCTAGCTCATCTGGGAGACCAACGTTTAACTACTGTCTGGCAACAAAAGGTAATGACTAAACTGCTCGGATTGCAGTACCGTATTGTGTATAAGCCTGGAACCGAAAATAGAGCTGCCGACGCCTTGTCGCGCAGAGAAAATGGGAAAGATATGGAAGTGGTGGCGATCTCCACCGTGGTGCCCGATTGGATGGGAGCTGTCGTCGAAGGATATCAGCAAGATCCACAAGCTAGAGAGATATTGCAACATCTGACAATATCTGGCAAAGGTGATTCCAAGTTTGAAATACGCAATGGAATTATCAGATTGAAGGGGCGTATATGGGTGGGAAACAATGAACCGGTACAACAAAATATCCTGAACTCATTGCATTCCAGCGCAATTGGAGGACACTCAGGATTCCAAGTTACTTATCACAGGATCCGCAAATTATTCGCTTGGCCGGGAATCAAAAGGGATGTACGAAACTTTGTGGAGCAATGCGCTGTCTGTAAACAAGCCAAGACAGAGCATGTTCGTTATCGTGGTTGCTTCAACCTTTGTCCGATTTTCGATCACGCATGGCAAATTATCTCAATGGATTTCATAGAGGGATTGCCAAGGGCAGCTGGATATAATTGCATCATGGTGGTAGTGGATAAATTCTCAAAATATGCTCATTTCATTGCACTGTCGCATCCATACACTGCTTATAAGGTAGCCCAACTCTTTATGCACAATGTGTTCAAGCTTCATGGATTACCTCAAGCCATTATTTGAGCATCGTGATGAGTGTTTACAAGCATCTTGTGGAAAGAAGCGTTTGAGCAAAGACAAACACAACTCCGGATGAGTTCGGCCTACCACCCACAGACTGACGGGCAAACTGAACGCGTGAACCAATGCGTGGAGGCGTACCTGCGTTGTTTTGTTCATGCATGCCCCAACAAGTGGATCAATTGGTTGGCTTTGTCTGAATATTGGTATAATACTGCTTTGCATTCTACCTTGGGTAAAACTCCATTTGAAATCCTGTATGGCTATACTCCACGGCATTTTGGAATCAGAGACACCGCAACTGGTCCAAGTCAAGAATTGTCGGCCTGGCTACAGGAAAGAAAGCTAATGACGGAGCTATTGAAACAACACCTCAATCGAGCTAATCAACACATGAAGGAACAAGCTGATAAGAAAAGGTCGGAGAGGGTATTCCAGGAGGGTGATTGGGTATATTTGAAGCTACAACCGTATGTTCAAAGCTCGGCTGAGAGCCAACCATAAAGCGGCATTTCGGTATTTTGGTCCATTTCAGATTGTCAAGAAGATAGGATCGATGAGCGTACAAGTTGCAACTACCACCCACTTCAACGATCCACCGGTGATCCATGTGTCTCGGAGTTTTTGACGTATAGATTGGCTTGCATGCTTTTTTTTCTGGCTCTAAATGTAGTTTTTTCTCCTCCCTGAATTTGCTTTAAGGTGGAAGAATTTTGTGTTTGCGTCGCCTTCTTTTAAGTTTGTGATGCGCGAATTTTGTCTTCTCCTGGAGCGTTCTATCATTGCCAGACCCATCACTCTTTTCTTGAGTCCCACTCTTAGACCTCTTTCTAATTGCGATGGTGTTCTGCTTTCCTGAGCTATAACCGAGAATTATCTCCGACCATGAGGAGTTGCAACTTCTCGAAAGCTTCCTACTCAAGCCCGTAACAAAGGCTCCATGACAAGGGACCAACATCACCTCGACCCAAAAGTCCAAGGTACGGTGGTCGGGCTAGACCTCTTCGACATCCGAAAGTTGGGAGGACTTGGATGACTGACTGAAGCAATCTAGTTTGACTTATGCACCGATCTTGGGTCAAGCTTTTTTTGAAGGTGGGAGAGATGTTATATTCTCGGTTAAAGTTGCCCTTGTTCTTATCACTCGCCTTGAGACTCGCCGAGTACCACCAGGTGGCGGCGGCGAGTGAGTTACTTGCAACAACGGGAAGAGGGACAAGAATGGGCCAAAGAGTGCGCCGCCCAATCCACGTGTTGACTTCAACCGCAATGTGGTGATGAATGGACTAAATGACTTTGGGCTGCAGAAGGTTATTGTCGCTCCGGCTATAGTAAGGGGCACCAGTGCCATTTTGGGGGGTAAGAAATGTAAAGATCAGACTCTACTTTCCCCTTCCTATCTTCTCTTATCCTTCTTCTTCTCCAGATAATCTCTTCTACCCCATCTACTTCTGAACTTACAATACCTATACTTGTGGATGATACTTATACTTGCTGTTAAAGAGTGTTGATATATCACTGGGTACATAACATGCTAGCGTCGTATTTCAAGGTAGGCTTCACCTTACTCGTTTCTTCGTCAGTGCACACGGTTCAGAGTTTGTGTCCATCACTTTCTTATCTGCTCGAAGATCCTCTCAATCTGACAAAATCAAACCAGACGCACAACATTTGATCTCGTATCCCTGCTCGTTACTCGTCAACTGTACCAATTCATGTCTGCACATCGGCATCTGGTCAAATGGCAAACTATTGTTAGTACATCAACACTTTCTACTCTTGGATAGGACCAATTGAGAGGTGTCAAAACGGTTGACCTGTACAGAGTTGGGGCCGGTTCAACGAAAAGAGCCCTTCACCTTTTGGCATGATTGCAACAGGCGCAAAAAAAAGATTAACAAATGGAATAGCACTGTAACACTGGAAGGAAATTTGTTAATGCAATCATTGGTTGACGAGGCATTTAAGTTTTTGGGCCTTAGACTACAGTAAAGGTTGACTTGTATGCATCTCGGATGTTTTGACTTGGAGTGAACATTTTATCTTTGAGTTCGGCGCAGCAAAGTGGGTTTCCGGATCTCAAAAAGTTCAGTTCATGTGCACAAGCCGTCTGAGAAACGCCGTTGTTCCTTTTCGCATCGTCAGATCTGACGCGTTTACAGTTTTGCAAAGGCTGGCGCACCGGCACGGGCAGCTTGTGGTAAAATAAAATCGAGTCTTAAGTGTGCCATAATCTGTGTGCTGTTCTCTTCTCTTGTCGGATCCTGTCCTTGGCCAAGCACGCCTGAATTATGACCCCGAGTACTTCTGTCTAATGGGAAACCATACGCTCGAAATGGAGGTGGATTTCATGATGCCGAAAAAGAAGAAGAAGAAAAACGACGGCAAAGGCCTGGATTCTTACTTAGTCCAGTGGTGAAGTGAAGTGACCTCGAATCAACCCAGCAGGTGGCAAAAGGGAATCAACCCGGGCCGGACCGACCGACCGACGCAGCGACGAGTGAGCGGCGATGAGCTCACGCTGGCCAGGGAAGCAACGCATCTGACTCACACACGACGAGCTATCCTTTTGGCCGCCCCGCGCCGCAAAGTACATGCATCCACCTCGCCACTCTCGGTCGGCGCAGGGCATGGGGGCCAGGAGCGCGCGCACGGGACCCCCCCACCGCCCGCGGCGCCACTTGTCCCAGGCTCGGCGTGGCCAACACCGGGCGCACGTCGCATACGTACATGCGGTCGATGCACAGCCTCCTCTCCGGCCGAGGCGATATGGAGTATATATGCCGGTGCGTTTCAGCGGAGCGGCGTGTGCAGCTTATCAGTGATCTGATCACTAGCCTGCGTCGAGATTTTTGCGTGTGCTGCTGCAGTCAGTGAACATGCATTGCACACCGCTGCATATGCGCGGGGATATTCCTCTGGAACGTCGCATATGATGCCGAGGATACGCGAGATATTTATTAATCATCCGATCGGAATGGATCGATGGAATTGTTCGCCGAGGAGCCACCGACGTTTAAGGCCATCCGCGATGAGCTTTCCCGGCGAATGGGTCCGGCAGGTCCATGTGAACTGACGACTGTCGCAATTCACAAACGCGTGCATTCTCGGATTCTGTAACAAGCTGCTTCTGCGTTCATGGCCGCGGTTTTTTATTTATAGAAAAGGTCTCCCCTGTTTCTATTAAAAGAAACCAAGTCCACCAAACGTTCCTCTAAAAACGAAAACTGGCCGCGAATTTGATCCTTCAAAGTCTTTGTCAAAATGGCTTCTAGATGTTGGGGGCAGGAGGAGAAGAAACTGCTCTGTGGAGGACCCGGTAGCGCTACACCACAAAATTGCGGTGGACTCGCAGGCCACAGTGTTGTCAAGCCACCAACCGTGGCCCCCAAAGCGCACAGCACCGTTTCAGGTTCATGCGCTGACTTCGACCATCGATTCGTTTATACACGAAGGTCCTCGCTCGCCATCCAAATCACCAACCCCGGTACTCTACTCTGCTTCACACAATCTGCTTTGCTACGAGTGTGTCATCCACGACCATGTACGAACGACCAGGACTTTGACAGGTAAATTCTTCCCAAATCATCTCACGAATTCTCAGCTCAGCTCAGCTCGGCCAAAAACCAAGGCTTTTTTTACTTGCGCCATTAGAATCCCAGAGAAGACGGGGAGCGAGTCCGAGCGAGAGATCAGGGGGAGTTGACGCGGGCTAAGAGGCTCGTTCCTGGCCCCGCCGCGCGTTCCCACTCCCCGTCCCGCACCGCACGGAGCAAAAGCCCATCCACACCACATGACCAGAGGCGAGGTAGCGCGTGCCAAAAACAAAAACGAAAGAACTTGCTTCCCACGCCTTTTCGCTTCCGTGTTTCCTAATCCCCCGCGCTATTTACACACGCCAAACACATTCCGTGTTCTAAACTTGCAATCCTTCCTAATCCCCAAATACAAGCCTTCCTCTCCCCCTCCTATATATAAACGCACCTGCCACAGAAGAACTCGGCACAAGTAAGCTCGAGACAAGGACCAACAGAAACCACCACACAACCACCGCATCGCAAGGCAAGAGGAGAAGCAAGACAGAGGAGGAGGAGATGGCGATGGCTATGAGCGGGCAATGGACGCGGGTGCGGACGCTCGGCCGTGGCGCGTCCGGGGCGGATGTCTTCCTCGCCGCCGATGACGCGTCGGGGGAGCTGTTCGCCGTGAAGTCCGTGGGCGCAGCGGACGCGGCGGGGCTGAGGCGGGAGCATGGGGTCATGGCCGGCCTGCGTTCGCCGCACGTCGTCCCCTGCATCGGCGGCCGCGGCGGCCGCGACGGGTCGTACCAGCTCTTCCTCGAATTCGCCCCCGGCGGGTCGCTCGCCGATGAGGTCTCGAGGAACGGGGGGCGGCTCGCGGAGCGCGCCGTCCGGGGGTACGCGGCGGACGTGGCGAGGGGGCTCACGTACCTCCACGGGATGGGGCTGGTCCACGGGGACGTCAAGGCGAGGAATGTCGTGATCGGCGCTGATGGCCGGGCTAAGCTTGCGGACTTCGGGTGCGCAAGGTGGGCAGATTCTACCCGGACGATCGGCGGCACGCCGGCGTTCATGGCACCGGAAGTGGCTCGCGGGGAGGGACAGGGGCCAGCGGCCGACGTCTGGGCGCTGGGCTGCACAATCATCGAGATGGCCACCGGCCGCGCCCCGTGGAGCGACATGGACGATGTGCTCGCGGCGGTGCACCGGATTGGCTACACGGAGGCCGTGCCTGAGGTCCCCCGATGGATCTCTGCGGAGGCGAAGGACTTCTTGGGCAGGTGCTTGACAAGGTGCCCCGGTTCCCGATGCACGGCGGCGCAGCTGCTGGAGCACCCGTTCTTGGCTTTTGCTGGCTGCGACGCGAAGCTGGAAGCCGTGAAGAGCAAGTGGGTGTCCCCCAAGAGCACGCTGGACGCGGCATTTTGGGAGTCGGACACCGACGAGGAGGAGGACGAGCTATCACACAGCACAGCCGAGAGGATCAGGGCATTGGCCTGCCCGGCCTCGGCGCTGCCTGATTGGGACTCCGACGAAGGTTGGATCGATGTGATTTCCACGCCAAGCGAGGCATCCGACGCAGTGACCGCGCCGGCCGAGGAGATGACTGGTCAGGACGGTGGTCTCCGGAGCGAAGAATTAAGCTCAGAGGCGACCGACCTCCTCGACGTTGATGTGGACAGTGGCAATAGTGCCCACAATGTAGGAGAAGCCGATCCTTCACTTGAGCACGAGAGGCATTTGTCTTTGAATTTAGTTTGCCATGAAGTTTCATGTAAATTGTTCTGTAGCACAGACAATGCAATGGATTTTGTTTCTGCACAAATATTGATCTGCTTATCTGTTCGTCTGTTCCTTGTTTTCTCTCCCCAATTCTCGAGGTTCGAAGTTCCTGTCTCTGTTCCTTGCGCGAGAGCACTCTCGAGTCCTGAACACTAGCGTTACGTTTCGATCGTAAACTAGAGTCGAAATTAAAAATTCACCGCAGTGACCACGGCGTAACAGTGAAAGAATGACTGCTTGCTTGTAACACCACGCCGCGCGCCCGCGTAAACGTGACTCCGATGGAGGGGAAAAGAAGGCTTCCCAGAGATCCAGCGTTGGTCCCCGGCTTCCACACCACACACCGAAGCTTCCAACGCAGAAGGATCGAGTCGACACGGAAAGTGCAGCGTCAGTCTGTAAGAGTGGACGTAGTAAGAGTATCTACAATAGTTATATCACTTGTTACTAAGAGATAAACATATCAGTATTTAAGTGATGTGAAGGAAAGAATATGAGCTTATTTCTAGATGTCAAAACACAAGAAACAACATAATAGTTATTAGAGACTTGTTTTGTGTATAACAATTAAAATATAAATTAAAATCTTTATTAAAATCTTTATTTCTTTTTATTAGATTTAGTAATCTTTCTTCTTTTAATAACAAGTTAAGAAACAGTATTGTACATACTCTGATATCCTTCCGAGAGTAGTAGCTTCGACCGCACGGTCAACAACCTTGGCACTTGGAAACCTGGGTCCAGGAAAGGCAACGTGCCGGCGATAAAAGAGATAAGAAACAAGTTAGTAAACAAACAAGTAAGCGTCGCGTCCTGCTGCGGTTGCTTCTCCCGGAGGGGATCCGGCGAGGGATATGCCTCCTTCGGTGTCCGGGTCCAATTCCACCCCTTTTTGCTGATGTGCAATGCACTGCGGACTCGTCGTGCGTGTCGGTGCGGGATAAGCAGGCGGCTGCATCTCTGTGGGTTCAACACCATGCTTCCCATTGTTTTCTAGACCGTGAAAGGCTTCAGAGATCCAACAACTGTAGAGGAGGGTCCATGCCTCACTCACTGAGACCCTCTCCCATAGATTTTTATTTTCGAAAGATCATCTTCTGTTTAGTTCACATGGCACATATAGATCAACAAGAGAATGCCGGCCGTTTGATCACACAAGCAAACGATAAAGGGTAATGATTCAATGCATACGTCCGGAGCGAGAAAACTCATCGGACGGTTGTAGGGTTGGAAAATAGCTCAAGGCTCGCGAGTCAGTTCGGCTCGAATCAAGTTCGGCTCGGACTCGTAATTGTTCAAACCAAGCCAAGCCTTGCTTCTGGCTCACAAATTTTTCAGGCCAAGCTCGAGCCGCTCGCTTGGCTCGTTTGGTTCGTTGCATCTCTCTGTTATTTCTCTCGAGTCCTTGACTTCTAATTCTTCCCCATTTCATTTCGTTGTCTCCCTCTATTAGTTCTTTCCTATTCTATTTCTTCTTCCATCCCTCCTCCACTCCCCCATCTCTTCCTTGCCTTATCCACAGATCACCGGCTGAGCATGCTGTTGAAAATATGAGTATTTTTCGAATTACTTCAATCCAGAAATGTACTAGATAAATCATGAAGAATACTGTAACCATTTTCACAAAGCAGATAGACAAGAACACTATAGATATACGAATTTCTAGAAGGACATAAACTAGTATACCTATCTTAATGTTCGAGTCAACAACAGATAATAAAGCTACGTAAACAACAAGTGCGAGATAGGCATACCCAGATCCAGCGGAAGGAGGAGAAGCAGAAGTCTTGGTGATGTCGTCGTTAGCCATGGCGTAGTTGACGTCGTGGTAGTAGTTGTGCAGATGTAGACGTAGCAGAAAAACAGATGAAACGAGCAGTCACGCGAACGCTCCCCAAAAATTTTATTCGTTCTCGCTCGTGCAAGCCTTCAAGGACGAGGGTTCCGGAGGTCTGCTCTCCCGGTGTAGCCGTACACGCGTCTCGCCGGGATGGAGATCGCCGAGACGACAATAAAGCGTGGAGTACTTTGTGTCCGCGTGAGAGTCTTTCATATGGAGATGCATTGCGTAACGGTGCTTTGTTCTTCTTAATAGCAAAAAACGAAGATGCCAGAATAGTGTTAACTGCAGCTATTACTCAATAGTAACCGTATCCATTAGTCACTAGTAACCGCACCGTTACTGTCGGCCGTTCGTTAATGCCATTTACTGCGAGTCGGTGCGTTTCGATTTTCGAATAGATAAAGAAAAACACGCACGCACCCGACACGCCTGCATACACACGCACACGCACCGCACCGCATGGCATGGCACGGCACGGCGAGGCGAGCGAGCACGCGCGTGTATTAGCTCTCTCCAATTCCACAAGGGGGGTTACCACGTTCCACCTTTTAAAGTGGTGTAACTCTCATTCAACTCTTCATATAGAGACTAAACAGTTTTAGCACATGCACATAGGCCTTTGAGATTTTTCAGGAATTAATTAGAATTAAAATTGAGCCTAGCCCGTATTAATTCCAACACATGCTTCAGGAGTCCACGCTCTGCCTCCACCTCCTCCACCCGCCGCCTCCGCCTCCGCCTCCCCGCTCCACCCGTTGCCTTCGCCTCCCCCATCTCCACCCGCCGCCTCCCCCTCGCCCAGCTCCACCCATTTCGTCATGTCATACTCATACAGTTCAGTTTAAGTGGTGTGATGAGCGTATATTCGAAGGCTTCTTCAGAAACCATATGA
The DNA here is from genome assembly GCA_036346255.1 of Ampelocalamus luodianensis. NCBI lineage: Eukaryota > Viridiplantae > Streptophyta > Magnoliopsida > Poales > Poaceae > Ampelocalamus > Ampelocalamus luodianensis. The sequence continues at coordinate 3,954,054 of CM070626.1, forward strand.
GTATTATTGCTAGTAAAGGAAACAGTAGCGAAAAACTTGACATGGAGAATTGACTGACAGTAGCCTGTTAATGAACAACCGAAACTTGGCCACTTAAATAGATTCTTTGCTGGTATTAAGCTCACTTTAGGCAACTGACAATGAACCCCTGTTGACCTTGTTTCTGGCTTTGTTTTATTGTTTATGATGATTAGATTGTAAATTTAGGATGAGTGGTTCACATAATCACATTATGCCTCTGTTTCTGGACTTGGGGTGGGGGTCACTGGCTTGAACGAGCTTTTCGAGCCGGCTCGAGCTTTTTTTCGAGCCGAGCCGAGCCTGCTTTGAAAACGAGCCTGAGCGAGCCGAGCCGAGCTCGGCTCGTTTCCAGCCCTAGACGGTTGCCCCAGGCGGCCAGCTCTCTTCCTCTCGCCCATTTCTTTACAAATCCACTAATCCACTCCCACACACAGCCCCCTCCTCATCCACTTGTTCTTTGGCCCAAATCCCATCGCACGTGCAGCCCATCCTCTTCCACTCTTCCGCTGCCTCGATGTCGCCCTTGCCCGCTGCTGCCGCCAGGTGCGTTGCCAACCCTGACGGCGGCCAGCTTGTTTGGGGCCGCCAGCTCCTCCCAGCCCTCCTCCTCCCCGTGGGCCTGCTGCTGTCCCAGCCGCCAGGAGGCAGATGCTCCACCACCCATCGCCGTCCTCAACGTCGCCCAACTTGTCTGGGGCCACCAGCTCCGCCTGGCCCTCCTCCTCCCTGCGGGCCTGTTGCCGTCCCAGGGCGCCAGGAGGTAGCTGCTCCGCCCGCCTGCCGCTGTCGTCACCTCCTTCGAGTCCGTCAGGTGAGTACTCAGAGTTTGATATGTTGCGACACATTTAAAAAAATGTTGCACATTGTTCTGTTATATGTTGAGTCCTGTTAAAAAAATGTTGAGCCTTGGAAAAAATATTGCGGTTATCAAAAAAAATATTAGTGATGTTGTATCGGATCGTACGGTGGGAACGTTTGAGCCGTAGTTGCTCCCAACGATAAAACTCTAAGCACCTCAAGATCTCACTTCCCTTTTCCTCGGCCATGCAATTTTCAATCGGACGGCTCACACAGAGACACTCTAAAACGAATGGCATAATCGGATGTACAATCCCACTGAACCATATCAACGAGGCTCGTTGCTCGTTCCGCCGGGCCGTACACCACCGCACGCGTGCCCAGCACAGTACGTGCCGCGAGATGGAACATCACGAAAGCCAGGTACAGGTGAGCAGTCAAGACCGGTGGTGCGGTGCCCAATTTAAGCGTACGAAAGCGTTGGGTTTGGATTTTGATATGGCCGCCGCGCTTCACCAGCCGTGCAGTGCACCGCGATACGGTATCTTTCCGAGCGCGTCAACCCGTGGCATGGCCATGGCCATGGCCGCGCCGCGCGAGTACAAGTGGGCGGCATCGGGCTGGGCCACACCCGCTCCACGGCACGTCTGCACCAGACTGTGGAGTCCACGACCACGGGCGAGCAGCCGGCCGAGCGGTATGGCATCTTACCACGTACTACTACTTGCCTCGTCGTGCTCGTCTGTTTGCCTAGCCGAGCAGTGCAGGGCGGTAGATAGAGTTCGTGGCTTTCGGTTGTGTTAAAGTTTGAGTGCGCGGCGTCGCTGCCTTTCTGGACGCTTTGTGCCTTGTGTTGCTTTCGCCGTCTTTCTCCTCCCTTTTAAGCAACGGACCAAGTGAAGGAATCTTAAAGGCCCGGAGAGACCCGGACTTTGGATTGATCGCTGTCACGCCGTCCTGATGAGGAATTAAATCGTCAGCCTATAGGTGATCATAGCGAAGGCTCTATGGAAGCAGATCCTCTACGTTAGTATGGGCTAAGTAGAGGAGCACAGTGACATGCATTAGATCATTCTCTCTACCGTCCGATCTAAAATAAACGGTTTAGATCGAGCGTTACAATATCAAGAAAACAGCAAAATGCTACCGTTTATTTTGCTACAATAATATTTTGCTGTTTCCACAATACTTGTTACTGAGCTGCCGCCGAGCACTATTTATACAAACAGGAAACACTGTTCAAAACAGTGATCATATATGCAGCCGAGGATACGGATCCAAGGCGCTGTTACGCGGAGTTGTCTTACATGACATGACAGCATTAGTCTAGATTTTTTTTATTCCTGTTTGTGGCTAAATGCTTCTTGCGAGCCAAGCAAAACCAAGTACTAGTACTGTACTTGTACTAGTATCCGATGGGCTAGCTAAAACAGTAGCTTAAATATGATTGGTTGGCATTAAAAAACTAATGTCAACTTAATTAACAAGCACTTGTAATTGGTATTAAAAAAAAACAAGCACTTGTAATTTAGTTGTCCAAGAGTCGCAGAAACTTCAATGCGATAAGATGAGTTTGGTCTGGCAAAGCAGTGACAATTGCTGGCATAGTCGAACTGGATGGGTTGGCAGCCAGTTGGCACTAAGCAATTGTTGGCATATTGACCTTGACATTCTGATAAAAATATCCAAGTCCATATAAATGTCCCATACAGGCCAATCATTAGACCCATGATGCCAAGCTAAGCGCTCTCAGATTCGACCAGCTCAGACTGCTGAGTTCGGTGGCGTCAAAATACGGCTGCCAACATATGCAACGAGCCAGCCAACGAACGCGGCCAATCATGAGGCGGCGAACCGGGTCGCAGCATGTGTGCAAATCCACCAATCTGCGTTAGCTTGCCGTGTCTCCCCGCCTCGCCGGATCGTCAGGCCAGCGCCGCGGTGCCAACTGGATACAAACCAAAGCCCGCGCGAGATAAACAAGGACCACATGGCTGCGCGCTGCGCTGCCCACATGCTCGTTTTGTTTCTGGGTGTTCGCGCGAGATAAACAGGACCGGACCGATGCAGCAACGCTGACTCCACACTTGCGAATTGCGATCTATAGCTCCCGTTGTTCGCCGTACCATTAGTTGGCACACAAAACTCACGGGTCAATCCGTTCTTTAAAATGGAAAGATCATCAAAGGTCGGAGGAGATAAAGGATACACCGACAAATTTCTAATACTGCTAGTGATACTGCTTAGAAATATACTAGTACTCCATGGAACACGACTCTGTGCTGTACCATTCAATGTTCCTATGCATTTTGGTCGAAGCCCACAGGCCACAGCTACGCGTTTCTAACCTTCTAGTCCTAAAGTCGCTTCCAGAATGGTGTTTTTATAAGCAAGATAATCTAGTAACTTTACGCTGGATGATTACGGAGTGATTCCGTTGTTGCAATGCTACTGATTTCTACAACGACGCTGCGAAGGACGCGTGTTGTTTCTACGACGAGGAAGGAAAAGAGCGAACGGCAACAAACACTCTCAGCACCTTCACACTTGTCCAAGCCCCGAGCAAGGTGATCCCTGAACGTCTGAACCTACCAACCTGTGCCTTGCCAACTCATACATGCCAGATGGGGAACTAGAGGAAAGTGAAACAGGTGGCAGCAAATGCGGTTGCAGCTGAACAACAGAGGTTGCAGGGGCGGTAGCGAGGGTGGATCATCCACGGTGTTGCATGCTTGCATCATCTGAGAAAACTGACCACAGATGTAAGCGATTTGATGGGAGAAGATCACACTACCTTGTTAATCCAAATTAAGCAAGCGTTTTTTCTCTCGAAAGTTTACGTGACTGACATGACATGATTTTACCTCGTTTTGTCATATAATAGCATGTCTTTGACTATAACCGCAGTCTAAGAACCAGTTTTATGCAACCACGTGACTTGGCCAGCTTCTCTAATAATCCATACATACGAGTTAAACTTTGGATATTGTCTTGATTAAATATCAGCGTTAATATAAAGAGATCAATAAGAATGATCCTGACTTTGTATGACGAAATTAAACGACCTCATTTGATGTTACTCGTTCTATAAAAGGGGACCTAGGTTTTAGTAAGGCAATTCGATAGTTTCGATTTTCTACCCATTGAATATAAAACCTCCATGAATTCCATAACAAAACTTACATCCCTTCAGTCTCAATCAACCCTTCTTGCTAAAATTATATATCGGTTCCTCCACCGATGGATAAGAAAATTTTTAGCCAAATCACACACCTAAGGCAACATTTGCTCATCCCATACCAACGACACTTCCTACCTTTTGCCAAATCCCTACACATTTGCTCATGTCGCCACACTTCTTCCACCCTGCATCGTGTCATTCATGTCACCAAGCAGGGGCGGTCCCAGCAATAGGGCGAGGCTGGGCGGCCGCCCGAGGTAGCCGGTGTCGGCGAACCGCCCCCTCCTCCCTCCCGGGCGCTAGCGGTCCGCCGGTCCCTGCTCCCTTGCTCTGGAGGACGAAACTTTGCGGACCGTTGGAATCGAGGCCGCACCAGCTAGGCCCATAGCCACCTAGGCCCAAGGCGCTAAGGGGATAAGTGGGTTTTGGGGGTGTGCTTTGCCCAGAGCCCCAGACGCCCCTGGCGGCTTGCGCTCGACTCAAGTGGGGGTGTGCGACAACCCTAGTGCGGCGTGGTGGGCTGGCGGAGGCGGAGGCGGAGGCGGAGGAGGAGGAGGAGTGGGAAGGGTGCGAAGCCGTTGGCGAGCTCGGCGGTGTGTGGGAAGGCGCGACAGGCAGTGTGGCATTGCTCCTGGGCGGCGCGACAGGTGGTGCGACATGGATTTCTCTTGCCTCTTCTCCCGGGCAGCGTGGCGGCTCTGCTCCCGGCCGCGTGGTGGTTCTGCTGAGGAGGCTGGAGGGGACGAGGAGCTGAGGGGACCAAGGCACTCCCCATTCGGCCTCCTCCCAGTGTGGGCGGCGTGGACGGCGCATCGGCGGAATAGAGTGGGCGGCGCAGAACTAGCAGGCTGCGGCTGAACCCTAGGGCGGTGGCACGGGCGGCGTTGCGGCGGAGCGGGCTCACAGCGCTGTGGCTGAGCGGGTGGGCTGCGCTCAGGCGAAGGGGGTTGCGCCTGCGGCAAGCCGACAGCGACAGTGAGGATCAGAGGAGTAAGAGATTAAATGTTCCTCTCAAATCTCCATAGCCATCTCAAATTGATTATTTAGTCATGATGCTTCAATCAAGTCCTTAAATTTATTGTGATGGTTCTATTGTAGAAATTTCTTGAATTAGATTATATCACCTTTGATTTGCCCTGCAGTTTCTAGTTAATTGAAATATTCTATACCGTACTTATGGGTTAAGTTTATGCATGTTGTTCTCAACCCTTGATTTGTTTTTTTAGATGTTCTACTAAGCAATCACCCTAAATGAGTAACATATGTGCTTAATGCATCTATGATGTTTGCATATTCAAAAGGATTCATTTTTATTAGTTCGATGAGCACTAGATTATTCTCTAAAAAAGGGTTATTTGAGCAATAAAGTAATTAAAACATGTTGACTTGAACATCACTGCATTGAGCCAACGAGCGAGGGCCTAGCGACTGAACCATAGCGGTGCGTGGCGAGGCGGCAACACGCCTGACGAGGAAGAGTTGTCTAGTAAGGTAGCATCGTAGCGACGCACTACCATATCTAATATTTGATCCTAGGTCCGCCACTGTCACCAAGCACCAGCAGCACCACTGCGCTGAAACCGCACCGCTACACACTCGACGCATTTTCATCGACCACCGTTCATCGATGTGGATAGACCGCCACCTTCCCACGCAACCGTTGGCTGTCCTACAACGGCGCAACCGTCATATGATACACAATGCACCAAGAGATTTGAGATTTGTTTCGAGTGAACTTACACATGAGCTTGCTTCACATAAAGAAGGTACCCGTTTTCCACATTTAGCACAATTTTTTTTGGTAATTTTGTTATTTTGAGTAGTTTTACACTTTTAAAGCATGTACAACAGTGTGACGTCAGCTGTCTGTAAATCTTGTCATGCATGATACGAGATGATGTAGATGAGAGATGAGACATAGAAAATTAGATCATCTCTCATACAGTAGTAAACTATAATATGAGAAACAAAATACATTATACATAGAGGAATTGTTTACATAGATATATAAAACAATAATCTATTGTTTAAGCTGTCTATGAACAATATAAAGGATACTCTTCATAAATAAATAAAAATACTATAGACGGTAGCTATACATATCCCTCGCATCCACGAGAGAACCCGTGGAGCTTGTTTCCGAACCGACACAATTGTTCCCCCTCCTCGGCTCCTCTTGTTTGCCCCAATTAGCCCTCGTTTTCCACTTGCCTTGCCCGCAAAACCCACGTTCCCGGCCATTCCCATGTCCAGTTCCACACGCGGGACCCATTTTGAGCGGCCCACAAGTCAGTCTCCGCAGGAGGAAAACCAGATCCCCGACGCTTCCCCGCGCGTCATCGCAATCCTCACGTGCTTTCCCGCGCCACCGAACCCCTGAACACGTCAATGCGCCGGGCACGCCAGATCTCGCGCCGAACTCGGCACTCCCCCGCGTATAAATACTCGCTTGACGCGGGCAGAGACACAGTAGTCGGATCAGCGGCATCGCACCACGCAGACCAGAACTTCCGAGACCTAGCCAAAGAAACCGCAAGCGCAAGAAACCTAGGAATTACGATGGAGGACGCGGGGATCAGCGGCCGCCGCCTGACGCGTCTCCGCACGCTCGGCCGCGGCGCGTCGGGCGCCGTCGTGTCGCTCTTCGCGGCCGGCGACGAGCTCCTCGCGGTGAAGTCGGCGGGGGGCGCGGCCGGGGCCGCGCAGCTGCGGCGCGAGGGGGGCATCCTGGCCTCGCTCTGTTCGCCGCACGTGCTCCCCTGCCTCGGCTTCCGCGCCTCCGCGGGCGGGGAGTACCAGTTGTTCCTCGAGTTCGCTCCTGGCGGTTCGCTCGCTGACGAGGCTGAGAGGAATGGGGGCCGCCTCGAGGAAGGCGCCGTCCGGTCGTACGCGGCGGATGTGTCCAGGGGGCTCGCGTACCTCCACGGGGAGTCCATGGTGCACGGGGACGTCAAGGGGAGGAACGTGGTGATTGGCGCCGACGGGCGCGCCAAGCTTGCGGACTTCGGGTGCGCGAGGAGCGTGGATTCGGTTGGCCCGATCGGAGGCACGCCGGCGTTCATGGCGCCGGAGGTGGCGCGCGGGGAAGAGCAGGGGCCAGCGGCCGACGTGTGGGCCCTGGGATGCACCGTCATCGAGATGGCCACCGGCCGCGCCCCGTGGAGCGACATGGACGACGTGGTCGCGGCGGTGCGCCTGATCGGGTACACCGACGCCGTGCCGGAGGCGCCAGAGTGGCTGTCACCGGAGGCGAAGGACTTCTTGGAAAAATGCTTCAGACGGCGCGCCTGCGAGCGGTGGACGGCGGCGCAGCTGCTGGAGCATCCGTTCTTGGCATTCGCCGGCTGCGGCGTCAAGGCAGAGGAGACGAAGGCCAAGTGGGTATCTCCCAAGAGCACGCTGGACGCCACATTGTGGGAGTCGGACACCGAAGACGGGGACGAGGACATGCCAGAGAGCACGGCCGAGAGGATCAGGGCACTGGCCGGCGCCTGCTCGGCCTTGCCGGACTGGGAGTCGGACGATGGCTGGATCGAATTGTGCAGCGATCGATCTGAACTTTCCAGGGCGCTAGCGGCTACACCGTCCGAGCAGACGCACAGTGAAGTTCCCGATTCGCCGGTGGCTACGCCGGCTGAGGAGACGACCCACGATGGAGGTTTTTGGGATGAGGGATTGCAAGCAGAAATGGATGCTGGGCCTTTTGGTGCCGACGTGGACGGTGTTGATGAGCTCGTGCACAATGTAGCAGCTGCCGATGCTTTTGTGGATCAGAACCAGGAAGTTATTTTTTCGAATTTCACTAGTGATCCAACTGTACTTCGTGTTGATATTTCTGATGAAGAAATAGTGAACTCATTGTCTTGGTCAAATTGCCTCTGTTCCTCTGCTACCTCTGCTCGCTCTTTCATGTGCTCTTTTACTAGATCGCAACTGACAGACTTAACAATCTGAAACTTCGTTCTCAAAGCACGTGAATTTGATACGGCATCGGCATTCAGCGGAACGGTAAACTTAACAGGGCCACCGTTTCAGTAACTATTTGAGTGAAATGTGCTCGTTGGAGCATATGAAAGTGACAGTAATCTGTGACCGTGATACCTTTTCGACAACTCACAAATCCAACTCAACCGTATCTTCTCATCTTCTCGTGTCTCAAACTCAAAGCACACAGCAAAAATGTTGTATAATTCCATGGCAACCTTTTGGAATTGCAGACAAATGAGGCAAGCATCTCGGGGGCCTTCATCATCTCAGCACTGGTGTACCCTACAACTACATCCTCATCGCAGAAACTAAGCTAACCTTTTGTTCATCCACCTGTGCTTTCTCCTGTTGCTCAAGACCTGATCGAACTCGTGCGATCGTGTCAAATGGCGTTGCTGCTCGGCGTTCAGAATTTTTTTCTCCCAGGAAGAAAAGTCTGGAAATGTAGACACGGGAACACGACCTGTCTGCACGCGCGTCGTCCAAGTGGCAGGCGTTCAGATGATTCCAGTAACACAGTAGTCGTACACGTTTGCTAGGTTGTTGGCAGGAAAGCTGGGGAGACGATGCAGAGATACATGACACTTGTCCAAATCCTCTAGATATGCTACTACTATCTTGGAGTTCTTGCTCTTGTTCCAGCTGCGGTCTTTTTTAGCACAATTTAATCCTTCCAATTCCTAGTCTACCATTTATTGATTGTTGTGGGAGTTCTTGCTCTTTTTTCAGCTGTTGTCTTTTTTTAGCACAATTTAATCCTTTCAATTCCTAGTCTACCATTTATTGATTGTTGTGGCTACAGGCAAATAGTAAAAAGTAGAGGGCCTCGAGGCCACTACCCACCGTGAGGAGGGTAGGGCTCACAAGGAGCTCAAAGCTACAGTATAGGGGACGAATGATAGTCTTTTCTTGGAATTTTGCTTATTTCTTGAAAAGAAGTCCCCTCTTCATGGTTCACAAGGGGTATATTTATAGCATTACAAGCAAGAGACATAATATTACAACAGTGACCTTGTAAAAGCCATACGACTATAGATGCCTCGTGGTCCTTTCCTCCTTTGCTGGTAGCTTTGCTGCACGGTGGACTCTCATGAGCGGTGTCCACCGCATCATCTTCCTTGGTCCATGGCGGGGCCCTGATCTCCCCTTTGTCCTTCGCCTGAAGACCCCCTTAAGGACGAAGACCCCTTCGGGAGAAGCCGATGCGGTGGGCTGATTGGCTGAGGTTTCGAGGTTGCGTCCTTTCCTCGTCCCATATGTCGAAGGGGCTAGGTTCTTTGGCTCTTCGCCGGGCCTCTAGGGGTGGTGTGCCGTCCTTACAACACTCACGATAATGTGTTTAGAAGTTAGTTTTCAGAAAGACTGGCGTTGACTATATGCAATTATTCCAGCTGCCATTTACTAGCTCAATTTTTTCCAGACCAGTTGACTAGCTCAAATCCTGGTTATACTACTCCTATATTGCACTACGGATAGTTTATATGTTGTATTTATACACACTACTCGCACTTTTTCTATGTGCCACTACAGAGTGGCGCTCAAGAAAAGTGCTTCGATACAGTGAATTCAGAGTACAGCAAGGAATCTGGTTGCCAACTCAACAGCTGGAAAACTGCCTTTGCACTTTGAACTACGTTGTACTGCTTAAAAGAACTTTCTCCCTGTTTCTTGAGGATCAAGGAGGATGCAAGTTTTGGCAGTGGCCCAGCTGCATCTAGAGACCCATCCAGGTGTTCAGCATCCCACAAAAGGCAGATGCACCTAACTAGCTGTATGCGTAGGTAGCAGTGTAGCACCCAATGTCCAAGTCAGCAGCCCACTGCACAAACGATCTCCTGTTTGACGAAATTATCATGCATATCAGCATATCGTCAGCCGTGTGTAATCGCCACATATCACCGGTTGCGTCACTTCTGAAGTTCAGGTCAGCTCTGAGAGTTATTCAGACCACAAGACCATTTTCTGGCTTCTCAAAAAAAATGTGAAGAAAAAGAAACAGAGAGAGGGCGCAATTTGGTCGTAGGGCATGAAGTTGCGTGGTGCGTCAGCGCTTAATTAGCATGCTCGTTGTTGACGACGGCTGTGACGCACAAAGCTGTGTGTGTGTGTGCAGCTGCCGGTCTTTCTCCTCCTCTGGGAGCTTTCCAAGTCACCCCTTTTTTGTTTTAAAACTTTCCAAGCCATTCTTGGCTGGTCGCCTGGTACAGTAGAGTAGCACAATGGTAAAAAGGATGAACCAACTTGACTCTTCTTCACGAGTGGATAAACAAAAGATTTAGTATGCAGTTCCGAGTCAGCACAGAAAGATCTTAATTTTGTAATTTCATCAGCCTGGACTGGCAACTGTTTTAGACTGATTATTCAACAAGTACGTACATAACGAACGAATCAACACAGTTTAGGAAGATAGTGAGATTAGCAGCATTATAATAAGCTCGTCCTTTACGGACTGTATATGGAAATGGATGGAATAGTACTAGTGTACGAGTCTTTAAGTGCTGATATTATTCTTTTGTTTTTAAAGCGGAAGCTGCAGGCGAGCCAATTCAAATGTCTTAAGTGCTGGATGTGCGGCCGGAGGCAACGCGACTTGCCGTTGCCGACCCGGTAAATAGTCTAGGTGTGAAAACGGATTGAATACGAATCAAATAGCGGTGAAACTATATTTGTATTCATATTTTTTAAATAAATACAAATACGAAATCGAATGCCAATCAAATATCTACTCAATTCGATCGGATCCGGATATCTTCGTAACTTATGTAATGTAAAGATATTAGTAACGCTTTATCCTTGTATAGTCACATTTCATCATTCTAATCAATTTATTTTATCAAAAAGGACATGAATTTGCATTAAATTAGAAAAATCATCCAACTAATTAGGCATACTGCAATAAAATATTTATATTGCTTCATTGAATTCGAATACGAATAATGCGGATAAAATAACAATTCGGATGGGAAAATTTCATATTATATTTGCATCCATATTTTTTATGCGAATTTAAATACAAGTACGAATAGAAGAAAAATTGTTAACTGGATGAAAAATTTTATACCATATTTATATCCTATCGAATACGGTAGTCAAATAATACGGATAAGTCGTATCTGTTTTTTTATCCCTGGCCACGAGCCCACATTTGGATCGAATTCTCACTGGCCTGGCGACCTTTTTGTTGCAGTAATCTCAAGTTCTGATATACACGTGTTCGAATGCTTTGGAGCTTCCTTTTTGGCTGACCAAGTTCCAAGTCAAAATTTTGCATAACAGGTTTTATTCAAGCCTGTCTTATTAATTGCTGATACATTTTTGAATCGTGGAGTCAGCACATGTGTTGGAGTCTGCACTAGGATTAGTGATTTTGTGCTCTCGCCAAAACTATTGCGCTACAATTTAAATATTGGCTGCCGTATTATATATATATATATATAGGGAACGTATCTAGTACAAATAGGTATGTGATCGGTAAAGTATAAATGAGACTGAGGGTCGTCAGATCTACCGTATATGGCTCGGATGTAGGTGGGCGGAGCACCACAATCACTTAAGTCCTTATGCGAAACCATACCCCCCCCCCCCCAACCCCCGCTCGGCTTTGCTCTTTTCTGAAAATCCCCGCTCCCGAGCCCTGCCAGCCGCGGCCCTCACTCGCCCTGGATGCGCCCTCCTTCCCTTGCGCCACCGCCGCCTGCCGCCCCTGAAGCCCGCGTCTCCCCGCGCTACCCCGCTGCGGTTCCGACTGCTCCCCTTGCGTCGCCGCCGCCTGCCGCCGCCGAAGCCAAGGCCTCTTCTCCCTCCTCACGCGCGCGGCTAGGGTTAGGAGTTCCCCATCTGCGGCCCTCCCTGGTTGCGGCGCCGCCTCTCAGGCCCCCGGTCGGCGGCCGCCACCTGTGCCGCCTCTCCACCCCGACGTGCCCGCCTCTCCACCCCTCGCTGGTCCCTGGCGCCGTCGCCTCCTGCCCTTCCGGCTGCAAGGAGATCTTCTGAGTTTACCTCCCCCTGGAGCCGCCCTCCTTCCCCCTCCCAGCAGCGAAGGCACCGACTGCTCCGCCCACAACACGCCCACACAAGGAGATCCTCTCGGGATCCCCGGCCGGCGCCCGCCACCTGCGCCGCCTCTCCACGCCGACGCGCCCACCTTCTATCCAGCCCCCTCTCGGCTGCTAATGATGTATTGAGCTTTGCCTGTATCAAGCTGGAATCAAGATTGGTGTATTGAGCTCTGCCTGTCAAGGTTGGCTTCTAATGATGATGACAGCGAGGTCTCATTTGGCCCCCTTTTCAGAGCCTATTGATGAAGATACAGCTGATCATGTTTATCATGAGATGATTTCTTCTGAGTTCTGATATTCCTTTGGATGAGATGTCAATACGTGAGCTTTTTGAGATTTCTGAGACTGCGGTTTCGATACTTCTGGTACTGAATTCCTGGCGGTAGAGCTCCTTCAATGTGAAATGTCAATGAACACATGACCTGAATTGCCAAGGGATGTCCCAGTGTATTTGCTTCTTGAAAGATTTCAAAACCGTATGCTGTGTTCCAATGCAAACACTCCAGAATGATAAGTAACTGAACCAAGTGTTTCAAGTGTTTCAGAATCTGCATGTGAAGTGATGGCATATCTCCAGAAATTCTGTTGTAACTTGACAGATTCTGTAACCTGAGAGCATAGAGTATATTGTCAGGTTTTCAGCTACCAGTACCAGCATGTATTTCGTATTATGTACCCTAAGTTTGAACTGAATGCTATTGTCATTGAGAGGATATGCTTCCAAAAATTTATTATGTACTGTTGCAAGTTGTTTTGGCACTTCAATTCTCTTCTGTGAATGCCCATTTGAGTGCTATAGACGCCCTTCTCCCAGTGCGAATGCCATGCCACTGGGTCCGGAGTCTACAAAGCATTGTTACATTGAACAAATGAATAACCACACCATTAAAGGATATAGCTTAGTCATCCCATTATGATTTACACATTTGATCTCAGTTAATTTGAACACATAGTTTGAGAATAACCAAGTCATACATTACAAAAACATAACCTAGTACAAGAACACCGCTTCATCAATAATAACTCATTCACAATTCAAAGACTTAGTACTTTACAACTGAAGCATCAACATTTAGTTACAAGATTAGTACAACCTGAAACACTTGGTTCAGTTACATAACACTAATACATCAATACTCAGTTCATGTACATCCTTGCATGCATGATCCCCTCCTTGGCTTCACTTCTCTGCTTATTTCGTTCAGCTAGCAATTACCACTTTGAAAGCATGTCATCAAACTTTGAAATATCATGAACTTCCAACAAATTCTTAGCAGCAGTAGCCGGAAGCCTTATTTACAAGGTCAGGCATCAAACTCAAACTCAGAGTACAAGCAATATTACAAGGTCAGGCATCAAACTCAATTTTCTTTACAAGATTACAGACATGTTCATTTGCCATCTCGAGAATTTCATGTTGTAGCTCATCTGGAATGGCTCCTTCGGCTCCATATCCCAATCTGGATCCAGCATCCATTCTTTTGGCACCTGGTTATTGACAGCATGTGAGACACTTTGACAACATAGCGTCATAGTCAATTAGACAAGGAAAGATAAGCCTGGAAAACTCTAATTAACTCGAGCATATCAGACCTACTTAAGATACATGATAGAAGTAGAGGATTGAATGCAACCAAGTTTACAGAGATATTTAAGTGAGCAGGCTTCTTACCTTTCTTGATGCTGAGCTGGGCCAGGATCCGAGTCGGGGCAGGCGCAAGGGGAGCAGTCAGCGCCGTCGCAGCCGGGAGGGGGAAGGAGGGCGGCTCCAGGGGGAGGTAAACTGAGAAGATCTCCTTGAAATCGGAAGGGCAGGCGGCGGCGGCGCCAGGGGCCAGCGAGGGGTGGAGAGGTGGGCACGTCGGGGTGGAGAGGCGGTGCAGTGGCGCCGCCGGCGAGGGCTCGAGAGGCAGCGCGCGGGGGAGGCGGAGATGGGGAATTCCTAACCCTAGCCATGCACGTGAGGAGGGAGAAGAGACCTTGGCCGGGGCGGCGGTGGCGGCGACGCGCAAGAGGCGATCGGAACGCGAGAGGCAGCGCGAGGGAGACGCGCGGCCGAGGGCGGCGGCGATGGCGCAAGGGAAGGAGGCGCATCGAGGGCGAGTGAGGCGCAATGGGAGGGCTCGGGAGCGAGGGGATTTTCATAAAAGAGCAAAGCCGAGGCGGGGGGGGGGGGTTTCGCATAAGGACTTAAGTGATTGTGGTGCTCTGCCCACCTACATCCGAGCCGTATGTGGTAGATCCGACGACCCTCAGTCTCATTTGCACTTTATCACTCAAATACTCATTTACACTAGATATATATATACTGAAGACGTCCAGAGCATGGTGCGTAGAACAATAGCCTCCGTACCTTCTTTCTTCCTTCTGAAAACCTATGCTGTTGTATCGCGTCGTCTGAACCTCGTCGACTCTTCTTCTCGGCGTGCACCCTGAAGAAGGGGAGCGGTATCTCCGAGCCATTGCTGCTGTGAAGACCTGCACGGGGATGGAAATAAGGTTTCTGGGCAGCACATCTGCGCGACTGCTTGCTGCACTGCGACATCTACGTTTCTGCACTGCGACATCTACGTTTCTGCACTGCATCGAATCTGCGTTGCTTCCTGTTCTTCATCAGACCTATCTGTAAGTCTTTTGTGTGACTGATTGACTTTTTTACATCTTGTTTTTCATATATTGCGAAGTACAATGAGTTGTCTATTGTCAGTACTGATTTATGCATCATTATTTTTTTTGCGATATTTGCCTTCTACTAAAATCTGGAATTAAAATATTGCCCTCATTTTCAACAAGTTGTCCCATATCAAGAGGTATCTCACCGTTTGATGAAATACACACGTTCAGTGACGGTTATTGTCAGAGACTAATCCTCCCACGTCGCCTTGCAGTTATGTCAGAGATAGAGGCTTAATATGTACAGTTATCCTGAAGAATAACAACACATATTAACTATTGTGTGTATTAAACACAACGCATAAGTGTCCCTAGTCGATTGGGCCCACATATCTATAGGCTTTGTTGACTATAGGGTGGTCTTAGTTGATCTGGTCATAGTAAAACTTACGACCATAAAGTAATTGTAGTAAGACTTACGATCATGAGGTAGTCGTAGGAAATCTTACGACCACTAGGTAGTCATAGAAGTACTTACGACTATATAGGGTGGTCGTAAAATTGTTTACGATCACTCGGCTAAGCTTCTCCCTTATTAATGATAAGGAGTATCTCTACAAATAACATGAAGATATTGCTATCTATAATAACAATTACAGACAAACAATTTAATTAATTGAGTACTATTAGATCCTCGTCATCTAGCCCTCCAACTTCAAGTGAAAGTAACTTATTTGGAAAAGAGGTTGTAGAATAGTGATAGGAAGCAGAATCTTTCTGACTGGTATTTCATTTGATCAGAAATTGACTTGGTCTAGAAGGTAATTTTACTTGAGTTGAAAAGACATCATTATTTTTTCCGAACGGACAGATTAAAGAATATCAATCGACTCTCACATATCTGTCCTTTGGGAGCGGTTCCCAAAGGAGTGGTAAATGCTGAGTTTCCACGATCTTTAACTCATACCCACAGTTATAAATATCTACCAAGAGTGTGACTTATGGTTTTTTACTTCCCCATTTGCTTCAATTGCTCTCGAGCTCTCGTTGTCTCCGCCACCAACCAAGTCTGCAATTCTTCCTCAAATTCTTCCAAATCAAATCAAACTCACTCAGAAGAAATGCCCAGTACCGTTTCCAAGTGGGAGAAATGTGAGATAGATGTTGAGAAGTTGACTGCTCTGGTCACAGTAGAGAAGATTCTGGTACGCGCTTTGATGAAGTGGACTAACACTGAGGGTTAGCATTGGCCCTCAAGTGAGAAGGATACCATTCCAGTATTCCAAGGGTACTACGAATGCAGTTTTCGACTGCCCGCCCATCCTTTTCTGATGGTCGAACTCTAGCATTTTGAGATGGAATTGGCGAACTTGGTTTCCAATTCCATTACAATGCTGAGTGTATTTGTTTATCTGTGCGAAGCTTATCCGAAAATTCTTTCAGATTTGGATCTCTTCCTGTATTACTACGGGATGAGTAAGCACAATGAAATCATAGGCACCTGCGGATCAAGCTCCATGACGGAAAGTCGATGGAGTATATTCAGATGTTCACCCGATCATCATGGCCAGGGTAGAAGAAGAGGTGGTTTTATTGGACCTTGTCTAAGGATGATAGCCTTTTCTTCACGGGAAAGCCCACATAGAAGGGTTTGTCTTGGGACTCGGCTCCAAACAACCTCGACCGGATCACCCCCTACATCCAAGCCATCAAGGATTTAAGGGAAGAGGGGATTTAAGGGAAGAGGCGTAGCTCAATGAAAATTTTAAGTCAATAAATATTGGAGAAAGTATAAACTTTATTGAGAATATAGGAGGTTACACATAGAACTTACATAGCTGATCAATGTTCCATGAATTAGAAAGAACTCTGTCATCTTCCATTGCTAGTCATACCGAGTCTGGTCGCGTGACTTCGACCATTATATAAGGATCTTTCCACTCAGGGGAAAATTTATTCCAATTAGACTAGGATTGAATCTTTTTCAATACCATGTCACCTACAACAAAGTTGTGAGGTTAGACCTCACGACCGTAGTATTTGCGTATGGCTTGTTGATAGACCGTCGAGTGGATTAAGGCTTGATTCCTCTTTTCTTCGAGAAGGTTGATGTCATTAGATCGAAGTTGTTCATGGCCGGAGTTGGTATAATTTTTTACCCTTATCGACCAAATCTTTAGTTCAGGTGGAAGCATGATTTCAGCACCAAAAACTAAGAAAAATAGTGTTTCGTCTGTAGCCCGACTAATAGTCGTGTGAATTGCACATAATACCGAGGGTAATTTTTTACCCAAGCCCCCGAGTTTTTATAAGCTGGTCGAAAACTCGAGTTTTAATTCCCTGCATAATTTGGTCATTTGCCATTTCGACTGCTCCATTGCTTTGTGGATGAGTGATAGAGGCATAACATAACTTGGTACCCAATTCTTCGCAAAATTTGTGATCGAAAATTGTGTACCATTATCTATAATAATTCGACTTAGAACACCAAATTGAGTGATCATATTTTTATCATAATTTTTTTGGCTGCTTCCGTTGTTATCCCAGTCACAGGTTCGGCTTCAATCCATTTCGTGAATGTATTAATAGCCACAAAATAGAACTCGAAACCCTCTAGTGCTTTTGAAAACAGTCTTAAGATATCGAGACCCCAGGTTGTAAAAGGTCAAGAAAGAGGTATGTTTTGTAATGTTTGAGCTGGCTGGTGTATTTGTCTGCTATGAAACTGGTATTGCACACATTTCTTAACAAGCTCTTTAGCATCATGGAGGGCTGTTGGCTAGTAAAAACATTGTCTAAAGGCTTTTTCGACCAGCGTTCTATAAGAAACATGAGTTCCACAGATGTCTTCGTGTATTTCTTGAAAGAGATTGAATCATTCTTTCTGCGATATACATCGCATGAGAACCCCTTGGGTACCTCGCTTGCAGAGGACTCCTTCGACCAAAGTATATATTTTGACCTTACGAGATAAACGATCAGCCTTAAGATCATCATTAGGTACTGTGTCCTTCTGAAGATACTCGTAGAAAGGATTCATCCAGGTATCCTCGTATTCTAGAGAAGTTGTCTCAATAGGAGATATCTCTAGTGTTTCGACCATGGACGACTTCTAGAGTTGTTCCAAGAAAACTCCTTGTGGTACTTGTGATCAGGAAGAAGCCATTCGAGCTAACTGGTCAGCAAGGAAATTATCATTTCGATGGATATATTATACCCCGAAATAGAAAAGACGCTTTTCAAACTTTCTGACTTCTGATAAATAATGAGATATAGTTGGATTAGAGCATTGGTACTCTTTTTTGACCTGATTAACGACCAGTTAAGAGTCTTCTCTCACGAGTAGTCGTCGAATCCAGATCGTTTTCGTTGTTCGTATGCCAGCAAATAAATTTTTGTATTCTGCTAACATGAAAGTTTAATTGAATAACATATTTTAAGGTTTCTCTTGTTTGAGATACCAAAACCACCCAGCCCCTGAGCCACAGTGTAAGTGACCCATCAAAGTACATTATCCACTGGTCGTGGGATTCGTACTAGGGTCTCTGAACGGGTTCAGGACAAAGTCTACTAAAATATGAGATTTAATGTTCATTCGAGATACGAAATAAAGATCAAACTTCCCAAATTTAACTAACCATTTTGTCCGGCGCCCTGCTGCTTCTCTATTCTGCAGGTTTGCCCCTTTGTCACAGCCGTACACCCGCGCCAAAGCGGGCCGCTCGTTGGCACCCAACCGCACGTACGGCACGCGCGCCGCGTCGTGCTCCGACCGTGAGGACCGCTCCGCCCCAGCCGAGCCCGCGATGAAGGCCGCGCGTTGCCCGCCGTGGACCGCGTGGGCGGCCGGTCGCGGGCAACCCTCGCCGTGAATTGGTGCGATCCTTTACGAGTGAGTCATTTTTGGTGGGTACCCATGGTGAAACATCAAGCAGCATATGCGTGGGTACAAACAACAGCACACGCAGTTCATTCACAACAATTAACATACAATTAGCTATGTTACAAGATTATACAACCGAGGACGGAGAGCACTGGATATCTCGTCTGAGAGAGCACCCAAACATCATCAAAACCTCATATTTTTGGTGTTTTCCGATTCTCACCCCATTGCACTATTGCAGGCATCAGCCCTCAACCCAAAACAGCAAATAGATAGGGGGCAGGGCAGACACCAATTTTTTTTGTCTACTAATTACATACTTTTACACTCAAACGACATACGTACATATCTGTGGCGATCGATCCAATAGACCAATATACATGAACGGCTCTGTCTACGAAGAATAGCTGCTCCTCGTTCAGCTCTTAGAAGCAGAATTTCTTCTTCTGCAAAGGCATATAGGAAGGATACACATTAGATGGCACTGGGTACCAAAACACGTTAGAAAGGTAACGGTCAGTCGTTGAGACACTGGAGCATGGGAACCATCAAATGCCTGTATCTCTCAATAGAAAGGAAAGAAAGCATGAGATAACTGTAACGTACACGAAACTTGATCAGCTCTTGTTTGTCAATGTACGCAAGCAGCTCATCCTGCCGCATCAACGCTTCATGGAGGGCCTGTTCATGAAAATTGGAGTAGATACCTCATGACCTTGTTATTTTGTTTAAAAAAAAGACTATTAATGTCTTTACTTATGCTGTATATACCGTGGAGTAAATGCTGAACCATTCTAGTTTGTGCCAATTCAGATTGAAGCTGTAAAACTACTAGTATGAACAAAACAAGCCTACCTTCTTTGTAGAAATTAACTCAGCTTCCAATGCATCCACGCGGCGGACTGCTGCATTGAGCAATTCCTCTTTTTCAAACGGCATCTCAGATGGCTTTGTTTCAAGCACCTGCACCTTCTCCTCCAACTCACCTAGCCGTCTTAGCATTGATGAAAGTACATCCTTTTCCGTATAAGATGGAGCAGGAGATGGAGGCCGGAATTCCTCCTTGTACTCTTGCTCTTGAGGATAGTCCACATAATATTGATCATGATTAATGGATTGGTTTGAGAGCCTTTTAGCCATTTTGCTCGAGACAGAGCGAAGCATAGCAAAAAGACTCATGATCAAGACAGTCAGCCATGTGATAATGAGAGTACGAAGTCCTTCAAACGTGATAGGTAAATTCCTCAAGGATAATGAACCTGGTGTAAAGCATGTAAAAAATTCAGGTTCAGCCAACAAAAACCCAAGCCAACACACTTGCAGACAACTCACATATTGGGGTAATTTTGAGAATTACATTCTAATAAAAACAATAACTAGAGTAAACTGGTTAATCAGTGAATATTTCTCTGATTAGCTTGCTGGTTACATCAGTAGAAATGTTTATGGGTCATCAGGACATCTGTAGCTAGTTTTGGCAAATTTATTAACTATGTGTGAATAATAATAAAAACTTGTTAAATGGGAACATACATGGACTAACACTAGGGCTGAATAATAATTTTGACTAAAAACTAAAAAAGTTTAGTTACTTTGGACAAGAGCTTCCCAATAGGGGAGAAAAAGCATAGTAACAACGTAAAAGACCTGAGGATGAAGCTGTTGGACTAGCTCTGGGGCTGCTCCATCCATCATCCACAACCTTGTCAACAACAGGAATGCTTTCTTCAATAATGGGGCAAGCAGCAGACGTGGAAGCATGTGCTGTCAATTTTGACTGGAAATAGCAAAAGAGATTACCTATTAACAACAGGTATGTAATAAGAAAGGCAACATTAGCATAAGAATCTCACAGTAGCCCTAAGATATCTTCCATGGTTGTTTGGAAAGCCTACTTATTAAAAGTTCATATTAGTATATTAGTAAACACAATTGGGAAAATAGGTGCCAGATCGTGTACTGTTCAAATATTCACAAAATAATCATACTTTGGTTATCTTTTGTCAAGATTCCGCTGTCCTTGTGGTGCCATAGTCCATATT
Source organism: Ampelocalamus luodianensis (assembly GCA_036346255.1). Lineage (NCBI taxonomy): Eukaryota > Viridiplantae > Streptophyta > Magnoliopsida > Poales > Poaceae > Ampelocalamus > Ampelocalamus luodianensis. The sequence continues at coordinate 3,974,637 of CM070626.1, forward strand.
CAATTGGTGATGCTACTGATGTAGACTATGCTGAATTGCTAATAATACCAGGTTTCTACACTAAGGTGAACAGGGGTAGCTACTTGCCTCCTCATGGACAGGGGTCAAAAGAGGGTTCGTTATCAGGTTCCTTGATGCAGTAGGGGATGACACATCTTCCACTTCAGACCCAGACTCAGCCGATGCATCACTGCCTTTTCTCTGCTCCAATAAGATAACAGAGTAAGTATTCATTGAAAATCGAATAGGATGGTTCTGTAAATCTCTACATCCAAGCATGCTTATAGACTTACAGTTGGGTACTGTGGCCTAGCATAACCAAAAAAATTTCCATCAGTGCTTGATATGGTCACGATTTGCCTGCCGCAGTTTGCCTCGCCATTCAGGACCCTCTGGATAAATTGAAGGTGCATCACATTAGCCCTGTGAATAACAGTGTGCATGCAATATCCCTCTTTGGGGGAGAAGGAGTTTACAAGTTACAACCTTTATTATGTTGGGATCCTTCCAAGGACCTTTATCTGATCTTTGGCAACCTCCATGTTCATCACACTTGCATTTGCCACCAAGAAATTCTGGCAATTCACTGCATACATGGAGTAAACAGAAATTAAGATGGAAGCGAACAACACAGACGTGTGGACAAGATTAAAGATTCTGACCTCTCATCAATTATTTCAAGTAGCTTGTTTTGGTACTTGCATCCAAGAACCTTCAAGTGAAAAGATAGAAATATAACCATTATCTATGTACCAACTTGCTCAACAATGACGCTATCAAATAGATGCTACATAATAGCAGTGTTTACATGAATTTTTGAAGCAGTTTTTGGATCAAGGAAAGATTTTATTGTGCTCCAAAGCATCTTGAAGCCTTGGCCAGCATTAATTATGTACATCCGGCACAACGTCTGCAACAGCATTAAAAATGCATTAGGTATTGCAGTGTCGGACCAATAGAATATATAATGACAGGCAGTATTTACAACTTTGAAAGAAGAGTGTCCTATACATAGAGTAAACTGTCTTTTATTAACAAAGTACTGGAAATATTGCATCAAAATCAAAATCAAAATTCAAAAGTCCAGAACTGAACTTTGTTACCCAATATCCATGACAGGATCACCTACCTCTGGGTAGTTGTCATTGTCAATCTTCTGCAATCGTGTGATTAGTTCCCTTGCAGCTTTCGAGAAGTTCTTGAATCCCTTGAATATAGAAAACAAGTCAAGCAAAAAGCCTTTAAAATGTGCCTTTCAATGTTAAGAGCAATATTTCGCCATAACAAGACATACCACGCCTTGCACATCTAGAATAGTAGTGCATGAGTCTATGTGCCTTTTTGCGGCAATTGAGCAAGCTGGAAATCTCATCTGGAAACATCTCTCAAACTCCTTGACATGATATCTCACATACCGGTCTATAGTTGTTACTTGCACTAGCTTGTTGGCATCAACTTTTCCAATTAACTCTATGTAGACAGGTCTTCCCTCTTTATCCACCCCATGATAAAACTGTGGATAATACTTCATAACTTCGTCTAACTCAGCGTAGTCAAATTCCTGAGGAAAAAGGACCAACAAGTGCCATAATACCGGAAGTTACTCTAAGCAAGACCGATACTAAACACATATTATGGCATATTTGTTCAACTTTCAGCTTTACCTCTATATTGTCGGTCCCAAATTCCTTCCTCCATCTAAGCATTTCTGACCACATATTCTTTGCTTTCTCAACATCAAACTTCCGTGCTTTCAGGAACCTATATGTGAATGAGATAAAATGAAACTCTCAGACAGCTAAAACAATAATCAATGTTCTTCTCATGACAGCCTCTTGAGCACACATAGTTAGTCGGTACAGGGTTTCCAGTGGGGCTATTGGAAAGATATGAAAAAGAATATCCACATAATAAGGTCAGACTAAAACCCTGAGATCAGCAGATGATGTACCTCAGTATCATGTGATAATCATCATGATGTTGTGGCAACAAGTCCTCATCAACTAAGCACTGTCGAAATACCTCAACAGCTTGAAGATCTTTAACATCTCTTATGTCTTCGATGGAAACCCGATTTTCATTCTTCTTTTTGCTTCTCCTCCTTAGGGAATGTCTGAATTTATTCCCTGCGTTAATTGCCTTTTTCTTGAAAGAGCCCATTTTAGTCTTCTTCTCTCCCTCTGAGTTGTCTGCATCATATATGCTCTCTTTCTTTTCATCATTGTGTATAAACCCTTCGAAACCTGTACCAGTAATAATATCTTAATGTTCCATCTCTTAATCAAAGCAAAAGCAGCCAGTGTTACTCCAGTAACAGTAGCCGACAAGTGGGCTAGGCAGATAATGGCGCTTAAACAATAATATGTAATTATAGGTGTTAGCAGTATGAAGATTCAGCATAGAAACCTCTGCAAAAATTAGTTTAGCGCCATAAAGAGTGCAAGACAATAAGAACAGTACATGGATTGGTTGAATGATTTACGAATTTGTTGGTTTCTGCATGTGACATCAACATCATTATGTGTCGATTCTCTGCATTGGTTTACACTTTACAACTTTCCTTTTTGCGGTTATCCTTGAAGACGATTAGCTTCAAGCATCAGCTGTAAATCTGTAATGCCCTCTAGTGAGACCAAGTAAAACCTAAACAATTTGAAACAGAATGAACTTCTGCACGGGGCTCTTTTTTATATGAAATAACTTGGATTTTTATATGTAACTCTTGGTGTTAAATGAAGAAAATGATTCTAGTAGCCCAAAATCCTATATAACATGTAATCATAAACTTTTCAGTATGTCCTCCAGTGAGAATTGAGTTGAGTTGAGAAGCGCAAGCATCGAAATAGGCACCTATTTAGACCACAGGCCTATAAAATAGGCACCTATTTAAATGCCACAATATCAAAGAAACTAAACGCATACAAGAAAGAACAGGAGAAACAAAAACATACGTCCTAGGAAATCGATTCTTCTAAGTACTGTATGAAAGAAAAACTTTATACTCACATGGCCTCGCAAATCGATCGAGGGGGCCAGACATCCCCTCCTCCGAAATCGATCTCCCCAGCAAGCTTCGATTCCAAAATCCACTGAAATATTCCCGAAAAAAAAGAGGTCAAGAAAGGCAGTAAAGCACCATGCTTGAACGCTAAATTGATGAATTACATGGAAAACAAGAAATTTCAATTATTTTTCAATGAAGACTATCAAGAGATTGATACATGCAGAGTAGGCAAACAATTTGAAGGATCTTTGGGCAGTTCTTTTACCTCTTGGTTTTGGATTTTGATGCTGATTTTGGGCCAGAAGGAGAAGATCGAAGCTTGTGCGTTTTAATGGGTGGGAGTGGGACCGTGGGAGGGAGAAGACAGAAGAGAAGAGACGAAGGGTTACATTACTTTTGAGGTAGACCCGGTCCATAGACTCCGAACGGTTGACCTGCACTACGTGCACTTGTTCGGTTCATGGACTCGGCACACGCAGGTATCTCTTGCCGACTGGTTCAGGATTGAGGAAGATATGTATGGTAGGACGACGCGTGGAGAATTTTGGCCAGGTCAGATTTTGTTGGTTCTTTTATTAAGGTAGAGTTTTATGCTAACACTGCTGCTAATTAAATTGTTCCGAGTGTAGGATAGCAACAGTGTAGTTTACATAGTACTACTATACATTGTTCTGAAACTGATTACATTAACATTGTTCTAGAACTGATTCTATTAGCTGACACTCTCTGTTACCTTAATTTAATGGTTTGCCTCCTCTTGAACACAACGAAGATTGTTAATATTAGCCGCCTAGGATACATAGTTGGATGTAGTTTTCTCATAGATGGTTTCACCATGGTAATTTTTATGTAGGCACTGCAACTTTGAACTCTAAATGGACACAAGCTGAAACATTTTATTTTTACCAGCCACAGACCCTGTTAAAGATACAGTAGTTCCTTGTTGAGATGGTCAGTAAATACTACAAGAAATTAAAGCAGTACTAGTTGCGTCCGATCCCCCCATTAATTGCTCTCTCTTGAGCTAAAGAACAAGCAGCTAGGGTACAAGAATCCATTGAATCCATTCAGGTGCTCATTGTCCTGTATTTTCTGATTGCATCAATCCAGCACAGTGACCAAACAAATGGGCATGCACACCATTGAAGTAGTCGATCGGCATCGAAGAAACATTTTGGTCCTTGTCTATGCCTTCCTACTTGCATATCTTTAGTTAGTTGTTACACCGACTGCAGTCATCCGTGAACTGCGTTAAAGCGTCTGTCTTTCATCACAAGGAAACAGGGTTGTTGGCAAAGATTAACAAGTCTATAATGTAAGTTGATCAAAACCTAACTAAAGCACAAAAGGATAAAAATAAACATAATAATTGTATATTGTATGTGACATATAATAGGGCCAAGCAAGAAACATATGCTTTGTGGTATGTGACCAAATGTGGCTGACTTGTCCACCACTGATTTGGTTTATATTTTCTTTTGTTCCTTTTCCTTATTCGTAGAAAATAATCCGATAAATTTGAAAGAGAGGAATAGCCGAATAGGAAATATATGATGTCGAAATCACGTGTAGAATATCCATTGAGTGATCTCAAGGTTTTACTTATGATGGAGACAGATGATAAAATTGGTTGAATGTTCCAATCTTGCTTCATTGTCATGTGGATTTGGTAAATTCGTGTTACGCAGTTTAGTACACCAATTGGCAGCAAATTAAGCCGTTTAAAGACACGTAATAATGCAATAATGGAGATTATATCTAGTGCAAACCTTTGCGTAGGTGCTGTAATAATGCAGTACCATCTTTTGGTAGCAGAATAAAATACGCTCTAATCTAACAATCATTTGTGAAATATATTGCTAATTGCTTGAAAATTAGCATTCTTGTGAAAATGGTGCAAATTTCACTAAAACCAAACGTTCAAGTCTTTAAAAAATTCTTAAAAACTTTTCCGCTATATATTAGGGCATGGTCTATATCCATACAAATTTTTAAAAACAAAGTTAATCTCTTTTGTGAGATACGAAAAGACAAGTATAACATGTAATAGTGTGTAACAGTGCTAAACAGTAATTGACAATGCTAAAGTCGTAGTTGTCTTTTTTTGTATATCGCAAATGAGATAGAGGTTATTCTTAAAATTTTGTATGGATATAGACCATACACTTACCTATAGGTTACCTTTTTTTTTAGAATTTTGAAATTTGTACTAGCACTTTTCGTGATATTTGCATCACTAAACCTATAATAAAGGCTACACAACGGGGGGCTAAGAAGGCCACAGTCACGTCACCACGATTATTTTGAGTATTTGGCTTATATAGCATTGTTTGCACGCGAAATAGCAAATTTAATCCTCTTCAACGATCAAAGCCAAAAATGACACCACGGACGCGCTGATAGCCGACACATAACCTCGTCCGTGTGCCAAGAGGCCAGACCACCTCGTCTACGCGCTAGGGGTGTGGACCCTCTCTCGTCCACGCGCCCAGGGCCCCCTCGTCTGAGCGCCAAGGGCAGGGACACGCCTCATCCGCGTGCCCCTGGACCGGACACCGCTTGTGCCATGCGCTTGTGGGAGGGAATGAGATATCCAACTGTCCCATCGCCGATCACATCACCCCCACTCGATTCTCCCTGTCCCCCGCATGCGGAAAAAATGCACGAGTTGTCCCGTCGCACGTCGTGTCCTCGTCGCTCTCGCGTCACTTTGCGGTCAGCCGAGTTATTTCGCATGGCTATAAAACCCGACGTGTCGCTCTCATCCTCCACCCCAAAACCATTCCGCTCGGCGTAGAGAGACAGAGAGGATCAAGCGAGCGAGAGGTAGCACGATCGGCCAAAATTAGTTCTGATTTCGCTGCTGATTTGAGAGTGTTTAGAGCAATATTTAGCGATCGTATTAGTAGAGAAAGTTCAACATCAAGTGAAGATTTTCTAGAGGAGGTAATTTTTCCTATATGCACTATGTTTATTAACTGTGTAATTAGTGTTAAATTAATTAGTCGTAATTAATTAGTCATAGTTAGTTAGTCGTAGTTTAAATAGTCATAATTAATTTAGTTGTAATTAATTAGTCATAATTATTTTAGTCATAAATAATTAGTTACAATTAATTTAGTCGTAATTAATAAGTCAAAATTAATTAGTTGTAATGAATTTATTTGTAATTAATTATTCATAATTATTTAGTCATAAATAATTTATTTGTAAATAATTAGTTGTAATAAATTAGCCATAATTAATTAGTTGTGATTAATTTTGTCCTAATGAATTAGTTATAATTAATTTAGTCAAAATTAATTTGACATAATTCATTTAGTCGTTGTTAATTAATCATAGTTAGTTAGTCCAAATTAATTAATCATGATTAATTTAGTCATAATTAATTAGTAGTAGTTAGCTAGTCATAATTAATTAGTCGTAGTTAATTAGTCGAAAGGATTACTAATTTTTTTACAGAAATTCCGTAGTTTTTTATTATGCATTGATTACCCGAATGTCGTTATTTTGGTGAGGTAGGAAAGTGTAGTTATTTTGGAGAGGTAGATAAGTGTAGTTATGCTCGTAACATATTTATTAGATTGTTGTGGCTTTAGGTAATATCCAACATGCAAGACTTGCTTGTGTTTTATGACGACGGTCTCGTACGGAGCGGGCCGAGTGGGTTGGACATGTCAAAGTGAGAGTTAAGGTGGTCCGGGCAGAGGGCCTGGATGCAATGAATATTCACGAGCTGCGTCCAGAGGGAGTTCGACACAAAGGCAACAACAAAGAAGCTTGTCATCGAGACAATCACCTGCACGAATAGGGGAGGACAGGGCGTATGGGAGCTACACAAGGTGAATGGTACCGTTCCATAGGGCCAGTACATACAAATTGCTGCCAAGCCCGAGGTAGCAATATACGAGAGTCTGATGGTGTACGTGAATTTCGTACACAGGGTGTCAGCAAACCTTGATGATGCTGGTGCCAGTGGGTGTATGGAAGCACGGATGGTGAGTGAAGATGGGAGCACGAAGTTTTTTTTTTATGGAGACTATGTAGGAAGACTCGCGGATAATTTTGTGCAAAATGAGGAAGCGGAACAATGGTGGTCGACCCGCATTGACTGCCACGAGTTTCTGCCGGACTAACTGGTCAAGTCAGAGTCCAATGAGGACACCAACCTAGGCTCGGATTGTAATGAGGACGCACCCCATGGTGTAGGGGTGGTACGGTCGGCGAAATTGTGTCAACGGAGGTGCCTTACGTGTCATCCAGACTAGATGATCTCGTAGTGTGGTCGCTCGTACTGCCACAGGAAGATGGGTCCCAGTTGGGGGTTGATACTGACACCCTATTAGTTGGGCAGCACTTCTCAAGCAAGGTGATTGTTTAGCAAACTACAGCACGGTATATCGTGTCCATCAGTCGTGTGTACCAGGTGCACCGGTCCAACCCTGCCCATTACAAAGTAAAGTGTGTAGTGTAAGGCTGCCCTGGCAAGCTTAGCGCTCACAGGGCGAAGGGCTATGGCACGGTCTCCATAGTCACGGCGCTGATCAACCACACTTGCGAGCTGAGTGAGCTACTGCAGCAGCGTTGGAATATGACTGTCGCATATGTGGCAAGCCTCACTAACCACCTAGTTGCGGAGGATGTGTCTGTCTCCCCCAATATGTTGTTGTCAAAAGTCATCAATCTGGTTAGCTATCCATTTAGCTACAGCAATGTCCGACGAGCCAGACAAAAGATGATCGAGTTTATGTACGAGACATATGAGGAAGTGTACAACCTTGTGCTAAGGAAACTTCACTAGATTATCAAAGCAAACCCGACACATATATAAACAAGATGAAAAGAGAAGATCCTTACGTAGGCCCTAACTGCTTCACACTAGACTGTGTGTTCTTAACATTCTTCCAGGCCATAGAGGGCTTCACGTTTTGTCATCCAGTACTCACAATAGATGACACTTTCCTCATCGGGCGGTACAAGGGCACCATTCTCACTGTGGTGATGCCCGATGCAAATGACAAACTTCTTCCAATTGCATTTGTCATCATAGAGAATGAGAACACAAACAGTTAGTTATGATTCCTTGCAAATGTCAAGCGGGTGGTTGTAGGAGACCAGCCCAATGTATGCCTTATTACAAACCGCAATGTAGAGTTATTGTCTGCTCTTAACACCACCAAGAATGGGACAACTCCCATTCCAGTGCAACGACGTGGAAACTCGGTGGTGCATGAGACATCTTGCATCAAACTTTTTCAGGCGGTTCCACAATCAGAAATTATAGAAGACGTTCAAGAAGTTATGCATGCAAAATCAGAGGCGAAAGTTTATAGCCATCTAGACAGAGTCACAAAGCTCGAAGAGCGGACTATGAGGCATACAAAGGAGTCCCCTCTGGAGGCACAGGAGGAACATCATGGCGCGAAAGGGGCAGATTAAAGCATCAAGATTAGATCCTCATCACTATCCTTAGGACAAAAGTAAAGCGGACAAGTTCATCTACATGCACAGCCAAATTTGACCGACCTGGTAGAATGTCTCGACTAACAGGGCAGATTAAAGCATCAGGATTAGCATATGGGGATCCACGACCAGGACGGGTCCCCAAAGGCCACATATCGGCAGGCCCTGATTTCAGGCTCCTTCAACAGTAAATTACACAGACGTGTTCACAATCATCAAGCGAATCCGCAGGTTCCAACGAATTAAATGTGACTAAGAAGATCAAACAGAATTAATGACTGGCAGTGCCAGAGTGAAGTGAAGCATTCGGATGGAATCCAGATGGGGTTATTTTACACAGCATACCGCTGCAGAACACTGGGATGGGATGTCCAATTATGTCATTCAATCATTTGCCTAACTAGGATTATACAGGTGTAACACAAATAAATTCAAAAAGACCAAATTACTCCCAAAAAATAAAGCCAGCTTATAGAGATGCCAATGGCCCCTATGCTAAAGAGCTAGGCTAAAGAAATGGTTTGTGTACAGGTACAACAAAAACAAGCAATCTACCTGGCCCTGGATCTTGAAAACCTGCAGGGCTAGCTCACTGCCAAGAATTGTTCGTACTCATCAACACAATTACACAAGTCCATCCAGTCTGATTCCTCGGAACTATTTTGTAATGTTGATGTGATTTTCCAAATCCCATTTCACAACCTTACCGTCCAATCCTGCAACCATGAGGCAAGGCGTGTCAAAAAATATGTTCAAACACAAAGCTGGAAGAACTGGGAGAGGTCGGTTCTATATATTTTAAACCTGATGTGCTGAACCGTTTGACAATACTGTCATTTCCTTTTTTCAACGGTACGATGCAACTGAGAATATAAAGAAATTGTTAATCTACATCAGAGCTAAGAGCACCACACTGGAACTGCAGGAGGGGAGAGGGGGAGGGGGAGAGGAACAAGGGAGTGTACGTTATGCAATTCTCATGAGCGCCGCCGCGAGGCTTTGATGGTTCAACTGTGTCACTGCTTGTCCCTTGCTTTGATTGGCCATATAGCTTTCCAAGGGCTTCAGAGAGCTGAAATATATATATTATTCAGTATTAGATCCTGTGTAATTAGACTTCTTCAACCCAGGTAGTCACGTAGTTGTCAATGATCAGCAGTACTTCATTCTTCCACATGGTGTCTATAGCATTAGCATCTATAGCTACAAAATTTTAGTAGGATATACCACTAAATTGTTACCCTGCATATTTGACTAAGAAAACAATAGCTAGCAGTATAACCTGTAATCTTGTAAAAGCTTGAAGGACCTATCTATTTAGTTTCAGCATTAAAAAAAGTCAAACTATACAAGTCAGAACTCAGAAGAGGCCATGACCAGTCATTTTGTAGTCGTGCTTTTCAGAATGCAAAATATCAGAATCAGACTGGCTACCATTTGCTGGCTAGTATGCAAGTTACTGTTCCTAACTGGTAAAAAACTTGAGGGGTTTGACATCTAAATAGGTCACACGCATGGCGGACCAGATTATTTATACATAATCCAGTATTTCTTTCCTTCCCTGTCAAAAAAGGTATTTCTTTCCTAATTTAACTAATTTTGATGTCCAAATGTGCTTCTGAGTTTCGATGTTGCAAACGTAAAGGCAACTCCCGACCAGCGCACTCCCATTAATGGTACTACAGTACCACAGCAGAGCCAAAACAAAACAGCTGTGGTTGTACAGAGATTCCCCATTTTAAACAGAGACATAAAGGTCTATTTATAGCCTGAAAAGAAAACCCAGAATTTGGTAACCACTAAATTACGCTTTTAAGCATGGGGTGCATTATAGGAATAGCAATTAGTGGCCAACTCCCCACAAACAACACATGCACCAATTCACACATGAGGATATGAACAACACAATTCTACATTACTAAGAAGCAAAACCATTCTCTTTCAGTTATCTAACAAGAATACTGGTTTGCTCCTCTGTGCAAGGGAGGAAGAAAGAAAGGTGAAACTGATAGTGATACAGTGATATTGGCCAATTGGATGTACACCTTTATCAATCGAGTCTGATATTCTGTAGAGTTTCGACAATAGGGGGAAAGAAGAATCTTGAGTATTAACAAAGGAAAAACCAACTTTGTAGGACCAACCAAACACCATGTTATTGTTAGGACATCTAACCAAGGATTCAAAAACTGGTTACAGAAAAAAAATACCGGACCATGGCCGGTAACGGTTAGTCGGTTACCACTGGTAAGCGGTTTTCTACCAGACGGTGATTTGAATTTGGTCGGGTTACCACCCGGTTTGACCGTTCCTGGCCAGTTACCGCCGAAACTACTATTCATCAATTCAAATTCAAATTTAAAATTCAAAACTTTTCGGACCGATGTTTTTACCAGTCCGGGCCCTGATATTTTTATCCTTGAATCTAACACCCATGCATGCATATAACCAAGAAATAATTCAATCTGCACTCAACCATTCCGGAAGAGTTGGTTCACCTTACTTCTACACATGCAGATGCAGGACAGAACAACCCCATGAACAAATTGCGGCCCTGTTGCTCACATGTGCAGGTACACCCTGAATCAACGCCGTTGGTTGAACCGTTCCTCCCCGAGATATGAGATGAGTTAAGAAAGGACTATGCAGTGTGACAAATCTTTGCTTAACATTAGACTAGGTTCACTGCCCAACGAGGCAATGAAACTTTTCGTTGCTTCCACTGTCTTTGCTTGACATTAGAAAAGGTCCTGGCCCAGCCTTGGGTCTAGTATCTCCTATTTGTATAGTTCAATGGATTGTTAGACAAAATGTCATATTTCATAGGTACTTCTTATGATACGAAAATGTAACATACATATACATGGACATGTTTTTCTCTCTCTAGAGTTTGCGGCAAACTCTATGCGTTGACATGATAATTAAATTTTACCTTTTGTTATTAGTATTTGGTAAAACACTTGAACTATAACTGATTAACTGAACATATACAATATGGATAGAAAGATAATAATGACTAAACTGAACAATTATGACACTTGCATATGCATGGTTCTATAAAAGCTATTATTCTAGTGTTTCTTCTATAGAACATAAAAAACAGTCACATATTTAGATCTAGTTCAGCCATCTATGTTCAGTTACGATGACATAGCTGTTCATTTTATATTAAATTATTAATATTTTCTTTGTTGCTGTTCATTTTATATTAAATTATTAATATTTTCTTTCTTGCTAAACAAATGGAAAACAAATATTGGTTTATAGGATAGATCATACTAGAGTTGTTCTGGCAATGATTTTATGTACATGCAAGCTGGGTACTTCCGAAAATTGACGAAGGCGGTAACCTTTCAAAAAGGTCTATAGGGCAAAAGCTGTCATTCCTATCTCGTTCGTAATGCGTGAAAATCTGGGCGGTGTTTTTCATGTGCACAGTAAAAAAAAAGGTTATTACCTACAATTCAGACAGAAACAAACAACTTCACCACCTAGGGGCCTGGTAGCATTACAACTTCTAAGCAGCAACTCTACATCATTTGCGTTTTAAGTTGGTACAAATCCCAAGATCCAGTGAAATAGCGAATGGTTCAGATAAGGGGTTCACTGCACCCGGGCTCAGCTGCATCTTTTGGCAGAGTGAATAGCACCCTCATGTAACAGCATAACAACACTACAACAGTAAGGCATAACAAACATAAAAGCCTCCAGTAACATGAATTATTGAGAGAGGGGAAAGAGAGAGACCTGTGAGGCTTTTGAAATTGATGGAGTAACTTTCCTTTCGTCCACGTATCTGACAAAACTCCTAAAATAGAAAAATATACATTAGGTTAAAAATCATGGTCATAAAACACTAAAGAGTTAGGTGCCAAGCCTGGAAGTCAGAACATTATCAAAACATTGAGCAAAAGAAGAATTTGCAGAGGCACTATGAGATTAAAGGAATTGACAAGCTTAAGGTCATAAGGTGCCTTAATGTGAAGCTAGCAATTTACATGGTTGAGCAATGCTCAGTTCAAAGCACTACCAGAATAAAAATAAAATGCAACTAGTTTAACAAAAAAAAAGTTGTTATGTACATCTTTGCTTACCAAAGCCCAGTCTCATCTGCAGCAAAGATCATAGGATTGCAGTCAAATCCGACACCAACTACCATCCTTTCAGAAACAAAGAGAATCTGAAATTTCGAAGAGTCTCGATATTATGAACTGTGGAAATCATTACATGCAACTATATACTATCAGAAGGGAAAATGCTGACCCACATCACGGAGAGGCAGATCACGCAGTGCCAAATTTTGTGCAGTGGGAGACGTTTCAACATCGTCAATGAAATAAATTGTGGAATTGTGCCCTAAAAATAAAAGAACACCAATCAATTCAACACCGGTAAGATTTTGCATGGAAATCTGGAAATATTTAGAGACTGTCTGTGTGGATATATCAAAGGGCCAATTGTCCCATGAAGGAACTCAAATCCAGCTGGAAAGAAAGACATGAAAATAAAATTTCAAGATGCCACTCATAATCTCAATAGAGGTTTCAAGGGGAGAAAAGGTGAAATGTCGAGGCCTGAAAGAGTGCTTTTATTAATTGAAATACAAAAAAAAAAGTATGTCAGAAGTTCAACTACTACTACCAAAAGGGGTCAGCTTAAGTCAGTAAAAATAGAAAAATAGATAAAGAACAAAGAAAACCCTTCACAAGTAATAGTGCAAGTCATTACACAGTTATTATTCATGCCAAATGGTGTGGTGAAAAATAATGCAAATTAGACAAACTCTTAGGAACAAGAAGCTAGCAGGAGGGAGAACCTGCATAGGCCAATGTTTTTCCACTTGGTGACCACCTTACACCAAATGCCCAAGTAGATGATAGATCAAGTTGAGCAATTTGCTGCATCCGAATAGGAGAAAATGTTACAAGGACGATCAACGACTTCAACAGGAAAAGAAAATAGATCCAGTAACAAATAAACAAATATTGTAAGCATAATACATCTTGTAAAACCATCTGAATCATAATTTGTTCTTAGGTTCTTAGCACCCGAGGAATAAAAGATTTGGGCAAGCATGTCACGGCTTGGCACTGTTCATGCGACGGTTACTGTTCACGCGTGAACAGTAACAGCACCCGATTATTAGGAAAGTTTATTATTTATGAATCTATTTATTAGTTAGGCGAGTTATTATTGAATTGGATTGTTAAAGATATGTTTTCTTATAGATTATTTCTTAAAAGTCAAGTTGGATCATCCCTATAAAAAGGATAACATGTATTCATTATGAAAAAAGCAAGAAAGATGAATTAATCTAGTCTCCCTCCCAAGGTTCTATCATCCCAGTCTATAGTCTAATCTCTCATCCCACCAAGCCGACGCCGTCCGGCCTTCTTCCTGGCGGTGTTTACCCTGTTATGAACCTAGGTTCATACCAATTTGGTATCAGAGCAGTCGATCCCTTCCCACGACTTCTGCTACCATGGTTATGGCGACAGATCAAACCATCAGGCCTGCGGCCGAGTCGTTGGCTATGATAAAAGCTAACGCCAACAAGATGGCCATGAGTACCAACAACAACGCCAAGAAGATGGCGGCCATCTTCCTCGACATGCATGCTACTTTAGAGAAGATGATTGTGGATCAGAACGAGAAGAGGGCGCAACAAGAGGCGGTGGTGGCGCTGCTCCCCATAGTCGCGACGTCGCATCGAGGAAAGGCGCGCGCACCTCCAGAGCGGCGGCGGCGCTTCAGAGCCGTCGGCGCGCTAGTTCCAGCGATTGTGGCGGTGCAACAGAGAACGCGAGTCGATGCGCGCGCACTAAGCGCGCGGCGGCAACACATCACGCAGCGGAGGCAACGATCCTTCCCGCGCGTGTGGATGTGCGTGCATACGGTCAATTGGGTGTGCAGCGTGCACACAGTGTGCATGGCGCGTACGTGTGTGCAAGCTGCACTTGGATACCTCTTCGCGTGGGAACCAGGAGCAGCATGGGAGGTGTGCATGTATAGGTGTGCTTGGATGGAAAGAAGAGGGCCCAAGAAGGAAGTCCTACACGCGTTGGGTTTCATGGAAGGAATCAAGGAAAGGACTCATCAAGGTGCAGCGGCAGCGGCAAATCAAGGCACGGTGGCAGCATTGCCTTCCATGGCGGCGGCGATGGCTTCCGCGATGGCTTCCGCGACAGCTACGACCAACACATGGAGTCCAGCAGCCACAAGTGCATCCACAAGTACATCAGGAGTCCAGCAACCGAGCATCTTATTAGTTGGATATATTCATGCAGCGGCTGGAGATACTAACACATGCATGCAGCCAAGTGTCCACAGGAGTTCCTATGCAGCACATATGGAGTCCAACGATATTGTGGAGATACTAAAACATGCATGCAGCCGAGCGTCCGCAGGAGTTCCTATGCAGCACATATGGAATCCAACAAAATTGTTTCTTTGTAGCGGCTTCTTGTTTATTCACAAGGAGCTCGGCAAGATCATCCAACTGCACGTCCCAAAAGAATGCCGGAAGTTTCCTCACCAGCTCCGGCATCATAATCTTTCATTGACGTGGGGCCTCTCCTTGGGCTTCAGCCATGGCCACCACCACAGCTCGAGGACGAGCTGTCGCGAAAGGAGGGGAGTAGTTGTCACGGCCTGGCACTGTTCAAGTGTGAACAGTAACAGCCCCCGATTATTAGGAAAGTTTATTATTTAGGAATCTATTTATTAGTTAGGCGAGTTATTATTGAATTGGATTGTTAGAGATAGGTTTTCTTATAGATTATTTCTTAAAAGTCAAGTCGGATCATCCCTATAAAAAGGGTAACATGTATTTATTATGAAAAAGGCAAGAAAGATGAATTAATCTAGTTTCCTCCCAAAGTTCTATCATCCCAGTCTATAGTCTAATCTTTCATCCCACCAAGCCGACGTCGTCCGACCTTCTTTCTGGCGGTGTTTACCCTGTTATGAACCTAGGTTCATGCCAAAGCATGTCAATATGCCATACAGAAAATAAGCCACCAGTTGGTTTGAAATAAACTTTGTGAATCTGCAGATGAAGTATTATTTTTCAACTATAGATGGGTGCAAAAAAAAGTTGATAGGCATGATATAACATAGTTACTATTGGTAAAAGACAAAGTCATAGACGTTCAACTGCATGTCATTAGCCTAAGAAGTGATGAAACAAAGAAATGAACAAGCATATTTGAATATCAGAAAGGGACATACTAACGGATCAATAAATAGCAAATACCTCTCCGAATTTCCAATCAGTAGAAGTGCTTGCTTGTGATCCCCTGGTCAGAAGGAAAAAAGAGTATGAGACAACTACAGCATTTGGAAGATCCTAATAGGTATACGAATGGCAAGCTCCACCTTGTATCTACACCCTTGATGAAAGTGGCGAATACTCTGCATTTACCATCAGTAGATGTTGTTGCAAGTTCTATCTGAAGAAACACGAAAGCAAACAAACCAATATTACCTCCAATGGAAACAGGTCTTAAGTATACATGATAATACCAGTTCCTACAAAGATATTTCACGTCTACACCAAACAGAATTGCATCAAGTTCTTCCCATCATCTTTATGGTATCAATGGGAGATATGCATCTCGCAAGTGCCCAACAAACACCATATATAAACACAACTATAATGAAAGCACACCATAAATAACTGTGCCTTCAGTTTCCCTATCAATGGTTTCAGTTACTTTAATGAGAGACATAATACTATGCTCACGTTGTTTGGATGCCACGCAACACTGGTGACAGAAGATTCATGCTTCTTCCTAATAACCTTGCTAATCCACCTGCAGAAAAAATGTATTATCAAGAGTGGCATGTCAACCTCACTAACTGCATGAACTAAATCAGTACAAAACACGCTCATCAATTAT
This sequence comes from Ampelocalamus luodianensis, assembly GCA_036346255.1. Classification (NCBI taxonomy): domain Eukaryota; kingdom Viridiplantae; phylum Streptophyta; class Magnoliopsida; order Poales; family Poaceae; genus Ampelocalamus; species Ampelocalamus luodianensis. Next base: position 3,991,005 of record CM070626.1, read on the forward strand.
GATATTCAACATAACTAATGGATAGATAAGGTAATCCAAAAATAGTAGTCAACTAATGGAAGTGCCGGAGACCAATACCAGTTGTTCTCTTGTTCGTAGTAGCAAATGCACACGGACTTAGCACCACTTCCCACGGCAAACTTATTTTCTGCAAACATAGCAAAAATAAATTTAAAGGGCACATGTCATAGACTCATAGTTATTCAGCAAATAAAAAAGAGAGAGGCAAAGTCTGCTACTCAAAAGTGCTTGATATTGTATCTTTAGCTCCCAAGTGATTTTGTTCTTTCGACATATCATGCATAGTATTACCAACAACAACAACAACAACAACAAAGCCTTTGATCCCAAACAAGTTGGGATAGACTAGGAATGAAACCTCCTTAAAGTCAAAGAGACGAAAGCCTTGCAAATAATAAAATAATATAATATAATATAATAATAATAATAATAAAACTTACAAGGCTAAAACCCTAAACTGTACATCCTGTCATCCGAGCCGAAAGCCTAAAACACAGCCCTTAAACCTTCTTATGGTTCCGGTACGTGGATCGCTAACTTCCATGCGCTCCTATCCAAAACTAATTCTTTAGCTACATTTCAATCCCTCAAATCTCTTTTAACTGTTTCCTCCCACGTTAGTCTTGGTCGACCTCTGCCTCTTCTTACGTTTTCAGTACGTCTTAAAATTCCACTACGTATCGGTGCCTCAGAAGGCCTCCGTTGGAGATGTCCAAACCATCTCAAGCGATATTGGACAAGCTTCTCTTCAATTGGTGCTACCCCCACCCTATCACGTATATCCTCATTGCGGATTCGATCTCGCCTTGTATGATCACATATCCACCGCAGCATCCTCATCTCCGCTACACTCATCTTCTGTATATATTGTCTTTTAGTCGCCTAACATTCTGCTCCATATAGCATCGCAGGTCTGATCGTCGTCCTATAAAACTTACCATTTAACTTTTGATGAACTTTTTTGTCACACAGGACACCCGATGCTTTGCGCCATTTCACCCACCCCGCTCTAATCCTGTGGCTCACGTCTTCATCAATCTCTTCGTCTCGCTGTAGCATCGATTCCAAATATCGAAACGTGTCCTTCCTAAGCACTACTTGTCCGTCCAGCCTAACATCTCCATCATCAGCCCCAGCACCACTGAAATCACACTTCATATACTCAGTTTTAGTCCTACTAAGTCTAAAGCCCTTCAATTTTAGGGTCTTCCTCCACATCTCCAGATTCCTATCGACACCTATCCTACTCTCATCAACTAACACTACATCATCAGCGAAAAGCATACGCCAAGAGATATCTCCTTGTATATCCCACGTGACCTCATCCATCACTAAGGCAAAAATGTATGGGCTTATTGACCCTTGGTGTAGTCCTATCTTAATAGGAAATCACTAGTATCACCACCACATGTTCTAACATTAGTCACAACATCTTGGTACATATCCTTAATTAGGGTAACATATTTTGTTGGAACTTTTTCCTTTGAAGCGCCACCACATGACCCTTCTTGGCACTTTGTCATAGGCTTTCTCAAGTCGATAAACAACATGTGAAGATCCTTCTTTTGCTCCTATACCTCTCCATCAGCTGTCGTGTCAAGAAAATCGCTCGTGGTCGACCTCTCGTGCATAAAACCAAATTGGTTTGTCGTCACGTTAGTCACTCTTCTTAAGCGATTGCTCGATCACACGCTCCCAAAGCTTCATTATGTGGCTCATGAGCTTAATTCCTCTATAATTAGCACAACTTTGAATGTCTCTTTTATTTTTAAAAATTGGTACTAATGTGCTCCTCCGCCACTCGTTAGGCATCTTGTTCGACTTAAAAATGCTATTGAACAAATTAGTTAGCCAAACGATCGCCACTTCTCCCAGGCATTTCCACACCTCGATTGGAATGTTATCAGGCCTAACGTCTTACCCACTTTCATCCTTTTTAAGGCATCTCTTACTTCTGACTTCTGGATTCTTCGAACAAACCACCTATCGGTGTCATCAAAAGCATCATCCAGTTCGACCATACTATCGTTATTGTCATGATTGAATAACTCATCAAAGTAATCTCTCCACCTAGCCTTGATCTCATCGTCTTTCACCAAAAGTCTATTAGTACCGTCTTTGATGCATAGTATTGCCAAATACCAACAAAATATGACAGCAAGGCTGAGACAATCTGAATAAGTAATGCATCCAGGCATCTCATGTTTAAGCATCACAGGCCTGAGGAACTTAAAATCTGTGCTCAAATAAATGGGAGTACAGATGTTTCACTTATGGTTAGTTTCTTGCTAGTTAATGTCCAGCTATGTTTTATCAAGGAGCCAAGTTGATGAGAAGCAACTAAGAAATATAAGTTCAAAAGATTGAAATTGTGTGAAATAAACAACGGGAGAGCATATACACTTGGTCATTTCAGCAGCAAAAGAAGAAAAAATCCAATTTGTTTGTAATAGAAGCACAAAGGCAGGCTATCAAAAGAACCTTTTGGGCTCCATTGAACACATAAAGCTGCACGATTTAGCTTGAGAATAACGAGGGTAGGTACCCAATCGTGTCCTTCTTGTGTCCAAACATATCTGCAGGTAATAGAAGAAGGGGGAAAAAGGAAACAAACAACTATTTATCTTCTCTTGGGAGTAAGAAGCACAATATGTCTACTTGACCATTAGAAAATTAAGCCTCAATGCATACTTACGAATTTCTATCATGTGACACTGTCACAATTTTGTTGGAAGATCTACTCCAATCTATTCCAGACACTATTTGATCATGCTACAAGATTAAAAAAAAGGATAAATGAATTACATACTGATTAGACACTAGCAAATGAAATGAGAGAGAGAGAGCTCTTGTGCAGATGCTATGGCATTTGCAAGACATAAATATTATCAAGAGTGGCATGTCAACCTCACTAACTGCATGAACTAAATCAGTACAAAACACGCTCATCAATTATGATATTCAACATAACTAATGGATAGATAAGGTAATCCAAAATAGTAGTCAACTAATGGAAGTGCCGGAGACCAATACCAGTTGTTCTCTTGTTCGTAGTAGCAAATGCACACGGACTTAGCACCACTTCCCACGGCAAACTTATTTTCTGCAAACATAGCAAAAATAAATTTAAAGGGCACATGTCATAGACTCATAGTTATTCAGCAAATAAAAAAGAGAGAGGCAAAGTCTGCTACTCAAAAGTGTTTGATATTGTATCTTTAGCTCCCAAGTGATTTTGTTCTTTCGACATATCATGCATAGTATTACCAACAACAACAACAACAAAGCCTTTGATCCCAAACAAGTTGGGATAGACTAGGAATGAAACCTCCTCAAAGTCAAAGAGACGAAAGCCTTGCAAATAATAAAATAATATAATATAATATAATATAATAATAATAATAATAAAACTTACAAGGCTAAAACCCTAAACTGTACATCCTGTCATCCGAGCCGAAAGCCTAAAACACAACCCTTAAACCTTCTTATGGTTCAGTCGTGGATCGCTAACTTCCATGCGCTCCTATCCAAAACTAATTCTTTAGCTACATTTCAATCCCTCAAATCTCTTTTTAGCTGTTTCCTCCACGTTAGTCTTGGTGCGACCTCGCCTCTTCTTACGTTTTGATCGTCTTAAAATTCCACTACGTATCGGTGCCTCGAAGGCCTCGTTGGAGATGTCCAAACCATCTCAAGCGATATTGGACAAGCTTTCTTCAATTGGTGCTACCCCACGCTATCACGTATATCCTCATTGCGGATTCGATCTCGCCTTGTATGATCACATATCCACCGACATCCTCATCTCACTACACTCATCTTACGTATATGTTGTCTTTTAGTCGCCTAACATTCTGCTCCATATAGCATCGCAGGTCTGATCGTCGTCCTATAAAACTTACCATTTAACTTTTGATGAACTTTTTTGTCACACAGGACACCCGATGCTTTGCGCCATTTCACCCACCCCGCTCTAATCCTGTGGCTCACGTCTTCATCAATCTCTTCGTCTCGATGTAGCATCGATTCCAAATATCGAAACGTGTCCTTCCTAAGCACTACTTGTCCGTCCAGCCTAACATCTCCATCATGCACTTTGGACCTGAAATCACACTTCATATACTCAGTTTTAGTCCTACTAAGTCTAAAGCCCTTCAATTTTAGGGTCTTCCTCCACATCTCCAGATTCCTATCGACACCTATCCTACTCTCATCAACTAACACTACATCATCAGCGAAAAGCATACGCCAAGAGATATCTCCTTGTATATCCCACGTGACCTCATCCATCACTAAGGCAAAAATGTATGGGCTTAACGCTGACCCTTGGTGTAGTCCTATCTTAATAGGGAAATCACTAGTATCACCACCACATGTTCTAACATTAGTCACAACATCTTGGTACATATCCTTAATTAGGGTAACATATTTTGTTGGAACTTTTTTCCTTTGAAGCGCCCACCACATGACCCTTCTTGGCACTTTGTCATAGGCTTTCTCCAAGTCGATAAACAACATGTGAAGATCCTTCTTTTGCTCCCTATACCTCTCCATCAACTGTCGTGTCAAGAAAATCGCTTCTGTGGTCGACCTCTCAGGCATAAAACCAAATTGGTTTGTCGTCACGTTAGTCACTCTTCTTAAACGGTGCTCGATCACACGCTCCCAAAGCTTCATTATGTGGCTCATGAGCTTAATTCCTCTATAATTAGCACAACTTTGAATGTCTCTTTTATTTTTAAAAATTGGTACTAATGTGCTCCTCCGCCACTCGTTAGGCATCTTGTTCGACTTAAAAATGCTATTGAACAAATTAGTTAGCCAAACGATCGCCACTTCTCCCAGGCATTTCCACACCTCGATTGGAATGTTATCAGGCCTAACGTCTTACCCACTTTCATCCTTTTTAAGGCATCTCTTACTTCTGACTTCTGGATTCTTCGAACAAACCGCCTATCGGTGTCATCAAAAGCATCATCCAGTTCGACCATACTATCGTTATTGTCATGATTGAATAACTCATCAAAGTAATCTCTCCACCTAGCCTTGATCTCATCGTCTTTCACCAAAGTCTATTAGTACCGTCTTTGATGCATAGTATTGCCAAATACCAACAAAATATGACACAAAGGGTGAGACAATCTGAATAAGTAATGCATCCAGGCATCTCATGTTTAAGCATCACAGGCCTGAGGAACTTAAAATCTGTGCTCAAATAAATGGGAGTACAGATGTTTCACTTATGGTTAGTTTCTTGCTAGTTAATGTCCAGCTATGTTTTATCAAGGAGCCAAGTTGATGAGAAGCAACTAAGAAATATAAGTTCAAAAGATTGAAATTGTGTGAAATAAACAACGGGAGAGCATATACACTTGGTCATTTCAGCAGCAAAAGAAGAAAAAATCCAATTTGTTTGTAATAGAAGCACAAAGGCAGGCTATCAAAAGAACCTTTTGGGCTCCATTGAACACATAAAGCTGCACGATTTAGCTTGAGAATAACGAGGGTAGGTACCCAATCGTGTCCTTCTTGTGTCCAAACATATCTGCAGGTAATAGAAGAAGGGGGAAAAAGGAAACAAACAACTATTTATCTTCTCTTGGGAGTAAGAAGCACAATATGTCTACTTGACCATTAGAAAATTAAGCCTCAATGCATACTTACGAATTTCTATCATGTGACACTGTCACAATTTTGTTGGAAGATCTACTCCAATCTATTCCAGACACTATTTGATCATGCTACAAGATTAAAAAAAAGGATAAATGAATTACATACTGATTAGACACTAGCAAATGAAATGAGAGAGAGAGAGCTCTTGTGCAGATGCTATGGCATTTGCAAGACATAAACATGAAGGTTTACCTTTGAAAGAACGTGAAGTTTCTCCCACTTGTCTGTGAAAAACTTATAGACATGTACTTCGTTGTTATTTGGACAAAAGGCAACCACTGGAAGAGAGAAGATTCCCAATCAAGTTAAAGACCAGCTGATACGGCATGTGCATTTATAAATTGTAGAAATAACAATACTCCTGTTATGGCCCAATATACAGTCGGGTACTGTAGCATGCAGGTACTGTAGCACCTCGTGGCCAGTGACGCCCGTGAAGTATAATGCAGGATTTATTATTTAGGAATTTAGGCAAGTAATTATTAGATTGAATTGTTAGAGATAAGTTTCCTAATAGATTGTTTTTTAGGGGTTAAGTCGGGTCGTCCCTATAAAAAGGATAGCATATATTCATTATCAATTAAGCAAGAAATAAACAAAATTAGTTCTTAACCGGTTGGCTAAACATCAAAGCCCTCTTGTTCGTCGGAAAGTGTCACGGCCGATCTTGGAGGGCGATTTCTCGCCTCCCTGTCTAATCAGGCCTCAGATCCTCGCAACGTCGACAGGGAAGAGCATTGCCGGCAGTTAGATGAGGATGAGTGCACTACCCTCGGTCTTCAGACCCGTACCCAACCAACGACCACAACATGAGAATTTAGCAGTATTATAAGGCAAGCAATGCTCTGTTCTTAAACTACACAACACATTTTGCCATAACAAGCAGATTGTATCATCTACTGAATTAAGAGAACATATACCACACTACAACTAGCTACTAGCAGTAGCAGAGACGTGTTTCAAAACTATTTTCAAAAGCACAAGAGTCGTGCTAGGTAACAAAATTATGGTGTATGTGTCAATACGCACATCAGCACAATTCAGGGAAAACACCAAAATTTAGTCAAATTTGAGAATTTTTCCTCTAAATTACCCAAAGCCACTTGCTGACTAAAAAGTAAAAACTCTATTTACACATAGTTCCCCACACCTGGGGGAGGGTTTCCAAAATGAACATCTAAACCTTGTCCATGATACGTGGTATTACTCTTTACTAAAAGGGAAAATCGATCATTTGCCCCGTATTTCATATGGCTTCTACGATTTGCATTTATTTTCGATGCGGCTAATTATTTGCCCCGTCTTGAATATTTGGATTGATTGTTTGCCATTTTACGCCTTTTTCCTGATTTATAATTCATTTTCGCATTTTAGCCCATGTGGAATGACCCTAATGCCCCTGGCCTAGAGCATATGGTTCGGTCATCCTTGTTGCACACATCGACCGCGCCAATGTATGCAGAAATTTTGTGCACATGTTCAAATGTTTTTGGAGTTCGTAACATTTTCGTATTTTGTAACATATTCAGATTTTGAACATATTCTGTATACATTTCGGGTCTATACAGATACAATTATTGTACACATCACCATGAACGCAATAAAGGAATAGGGGGGAAAGACATGGTTCATGAACACATCACCAACACAACCACAACAACATGAACATCATCCGGCGAGGAAGGTGGCGTCGGCGAGCTTGGTGCTCCTCAGTTGCACGAACACAAGGAAAAAAAATTGGATTGATGTGGGCTAGTGGCTGGTGGATTCTATGACGCATGGGATAGGGAGGAAGACGAGGATGACACACCCGGTGCCGCCTGGGACAGGTAGATCTGCCTTGCAATGCCGCCCGACACGCTGGATCTAGCCTCGCCCTCATCGGATCCAACCAGGAGGCCGCCGGATCTGGTGGTCGGTCGACCTCGCTGGAAGAGACCGGATCCGGCTGCCCTCCACACCGGCGAGCTCCATCCAGCTGCCACCCACCACCCCGTGTACGATGAGGAGAGAGAGATGAGGGAGACGGGGATATAGGCTAATTTGGGACGCAACCCTCTCGTTGATCGCCGGTCTCCTCTCTGCCACCACGTCCTTCTCCTCGCTGGGTGCTCCGACGCTGCCGCCCCGTCGTCTCCAACCGCCGCCATGTCCGCGAGATCCAGCTGTTCTGCGCCTCGCTTCATCTGAGCGGCCGAGCCGCCGCACGCGGCGGCGAGGAGTACAAGCGTCGGCGGCAGTGCCGGTTAGCGGCGGCGCGGGCGGAGGTAAAGACGGCGTGGATCTGGCGATGGCGGGCGGCGGACCTTGAGCGGCTGAAGTGAAGCGTAGCGAGGCGGCAGCGCGAGGGGAAGGGCTTGGTGGGCGCGGTGGGTGGTAGGAGTAGACCACGGCCTTCAAGCGGTGAGGCGTTGATGACTTGCTCTGTCTCGGGCGGATATTGGCAAGTGCGACAACCGCGCAAAGCGCGATCGATGCGTGCACAGGGATCGATGCATGCGTTGAAATCAGAGCGATCGCTCTGCAGGGCCGACAAGGTGGCTCAGTGGCGAGGAGTACACACCTTGGCCGGAGGGGAAGAGGCATAACGATCATTTCCGCGATCATTTCACGTGGGTTAAAATACAAAAGAGAATTATAAATTACGAAAAAAAGGAAAATGGCAAAAAATCAATCCAAATATTTAAGTTGCCCCAAATAATCAACTGCATCGAAAATAAATGCAAATTGTAGAAGCCATACGACATCTTTCATGATCGATTTTCCCTTACTAAAACCATCTTAACATAGCATTTATCTTACACAGTAACACAGCATCACGAAATGCTATTGCTGCCACCGATACCAGTACCACCACCATGCCGAAGTAGGCAACACGCAGCACATGAATCGAAACCCAGATGATCACTCTACGAAAAAACGGCCCCTCTAGCTGTTCCTTAAATAAGCTGCAATTAGCATTTGATATCGGGGGATAGAAACGATATTCCATGAGCTGACCGAAAACCTAGAAATCCGATTCTGAATTCGACGCTGTACTAATCGGACTCACTCGGCCTAAGACATGCGCGGGGATTCGGAACCAAATCAAACGGGAGACGCAGAGCTGTGAGATCTAGAGCGTAGGGGAGAGAGCGCGAGAGAGGAGGGGTGTTACTGGAGTGGTCGGGGCTCCATGCGTGGCAGGTGATGCACTCGGCGAACTGGTGGATCGCCGCCGCGGCCATCGGGGAAGACGCGAGCCCAGCGGCAAGGCGAGGGGGGATAGGGCGGTGGGAGGCTCAAGGCTGGAATTGTTAAGGCCGTTAGGCAAGGCAACTAAGCAAGGGTGGTGGTAAGGCGGCGGCGGCGTGGGGCGAGGCGGCGGCGGCGCGGGGAGAGGCGGCGGCGGGTGGGACCGTGGGAGCAGGCGAGGGGAGAGGAGAGGAGAGGAGGGGGCGTCAGGTGATATGACAGAATCAATCCATTGTGCAACTGACTGGTGGGACCACCCCTAGAATGTAAAAACGTACCGACTACTGAGTAAAATCTAGATTCAACTCGTATCAAGCCGCTTGTGCTTGATCCAACGGCGTCCGTGAAAACCCGGTACGCAACACGATGAAGGTCCACTGTATATGATAAAATCAGGTAAGAAGTCCATACGACCTCTGAATCGCCGGACTAAAAATAGGACTTTTAACTCTCTCACGTGCACTTAACTCCTCATAGTTGTTTTGCTCCGTGGTTATGATTACGTGGCAGTGGTTTCGTCACATGGGTGGTTGAGCGAGCGCAGTTTCACCACATGGTTGATTTCTTGTGGGAACCTTTGCCCTTGCTACGTTTTTCGCAAACCCCAAGCCTCTCTTTGTTGCATTCTCAGTTCTCTTTGTCACTCTCACTAGGGCTCACGCCGCCGAGCCTCCTTGCTCCATGAGTTCTTCTTGCCCTCTGCTATCTCGTGCTTACCTTGTTATCCTTTCTCCCTCCCAGGATCGGCGCGACCGCGCGACCACCCCGTCTTCTTCCTCTCCAGCGACATTGTCGCACACGTCGCCCGACCTTGCCGAACGCTGCCAATCGCTCGAGTGAGCTCCTACCTCGACTTTTGCATCCACTAGCTTCGAATTGATTCCCTCTAGCTTACCCCTACCCTGGTTCCTTCTTACCTCTATAGGATTGCCGGGAACACGTCGTTCTTCCTCCACGTTGGTGAACAAGCCGCCACCTCCTCCCACAGTGCAGTTTCTTCATCCCAGCCAAAAGCTCGTAAGAATCCACATCATATCATGCTCCAGAAGTAGGCAATCACGTTAGGCTAGTCAATTTGGCCCCTAACACCTCACTGCACCGTCGCACCGTCCCAACTCTGTCTCGTCGCCGATCATTGTAGGCGGGCCTGCACAGAACATGCTATGACAGTAGGTTGGCACCAATAGGATTCCCTTGGGGTGTAGTTTCTCAAGCGCGCACTAGTTTTGTATTTGGCCGCCGTCTCACCGTCGACCTTGCGATTAAGATCGCCGCCGCCTAGCTTCGTCGCGCTGCCACCCCGGAGCACCTCTATCTGTGTTGTTGCTAAGGATAGACTCTCTGTGACCGGATCATCCTGTGTTACCACTATCTGATCATCGGCACCGAGTTCGGCCAAGGCCGGCAGTGACGTCTCGTCTGATCATCTCTCTCTCTCGTTTTGTGGAGAAGGGGAAAGAGACATTATAGTGCTGATGAGTGGGACCTAGGAGATTAGAAAATCTAATTGAAGTCTGATTTAAGTGATGCCTCTATGACACATGGGCCCCAGCAATAAAACGAGCCAGCTCAGCCGCCAATGTAGTGAAACCACTGCCACGTAAGCAAAACCACCGAGCAAAACAATCATGGGGGTTAAGTGCACTAGTTTTGTGACGTGAGGGGGTTAAAGGTCCGATTTTTTAGGTCAGGGGTTAAGCGATTGCACAATACTTCAAGGGGTCATATGGACTTCTTCCTAAAATCAACCTAAATGTGTATATAATTGGCCGACCCACCCCTCAAATATAAAAAAACACCGAGTAAAATCTAAATTTGACTGATATCACACCGCTTAAGCTTGATTCAATGGCAGCCGTGAAAACTCGGGACATAACCACGATGAACATCCACCATATATGACAAAATCAACCTAAATGTGTATCTAACTACTCGCCCCACTACTCAAATATAAAAATGCACCGAGTAAAATCTGAATCTGGCTCATATCCAACCGCTTAAGCTTGATCCAACAACGGCCATGAAAACTTGGGATGTATCCATAATGAACGTCCACCATATATGACAAAATCAACCTAAATGTGTATCTGACTAGTGGACCCACCCCTCAAATATAAAAATGCACCAAGTAAAATATGAATTCAGCTCATATCCAGCCGCTTAAGCTTGATCGAGCGGCACCCATGAAAACTCGTGACGTAACCACGATGAACGTCCACCATATATGACAACTAGTCAAGTGCACGTGTGTTGCAACAGAGCTCAAATAAATGATACAAAAGTTTTAAATGGTAGAAAACAAAAATGTTGTGAGTTTCATGTAAAAACACATCAAAGTATGTTCACGAAATATGCAACAACATTTCATTATATCGAACAAATACTCTCATTTCGAAACAGAATATAGAACATAGTTCACAGACTTTTAAATGCATAGGATAATCCTGCCGGTTAAACGAATGGAAAATTGCCACGAGGACACACACGCCATGTCGCCCTGATTTCCTTCTCCTGTTGGATTCCGTGCCACCTACCTTCGCGTCCGTCCGATTTTTTTGTTTTGCGTGCCTGTGATTCCTTCGCTTCGTCGCTTCTACCTCTGTTCTGAGCCCCACGCCTGTCAGATCCCTTCCCCCCAAGCCCGGCCAAATCCCCTCCCTCCACGCTCGGTTGCAGCCCCTTTTCCCCACGCCTCTCCTCCCCCAGCTGACGCCCCACGCCTGGCCCACTCCCCACACCCGCGCCCGGCCCACTCCCCTACACCCACGCCCGGCCCGCATGCCCCTCTGCCCCCTACGGCTGCCCTCCACGCCCACGTCCGGTCATCGCCCCTCCCCTTCGCCCCTGCGGTTGGACTCTTTCCCTCCTGCCTCCTCCCCCACACCCGCGCCCGGCCCCCACGCCCCTCCACCTCTCTACGCCTTCCCCCCTCGAATAACAATCATTTGGCCTCTAATGCTCAATCTTCACCAACTGACAAGTGTGACATCGGGCAACAAACTAAAAGGGACAAAGTCTCCTTACAGTGAGAAGGGCTAGGCAGTCAATTATGTTCTGCTTAGGCCCCTTCTTCCCTTCCCTAATCAAAAAATGAGTCCACCGCTTTCCTAGCACAGTTATTCCTAGTCAACTCGGTACTAGCTTGCTGCATAACAAAGGCATTGGCTTTTGCATTGACAGCGGAAAACCATCCCATGGGGCTTAGGCCTCCCAAAAGGTAACAAAAGCATGCAAAGGTTTCTTCAGGCCAGACGAACATTGGTCCTCGAGTGCAAAGGCAGAAGGGAGCTTGACCTAAGCCGCACCATTATTGCTGGGATAGGGCTTGACCTCCGAACTGTACGTAGGACGAGTTTCTGCCTTATACAGCTCGGGCCAACCGGTAGATGCATATTGTTCAGAAGCAATGGTAAGCGCTTCTAGTTTATAGCTTGTGCTTTTGACTTCAGATATCTTCCTACTTATGAAAAATGATTATTTTGCTTTTGATTTCTTTTTCTATTGGTTAAGGAATGCCAATAATGAAATAACAGATAGAGTTGCTAATGGATTTCATGTCCCTCTTGATCTCCATTCTCATTGGACGTTTTGACTTAGTAGCTATGTGATTTTTCACTTCGATCCACGTACTTTATTTCTTCTCCCCCTACACCCGCTCCTGCGCCCACGCCCACGCTCGGACGCCGCTCCTCCTCTTCGCCCATGCGACCGAACTCCTTCCCTTCGCCCCACGCCCGGCCCCGTCCCCTTCGCCCCTCCGCCTCCGGCCGCTGCCCCCCACGCGCTCACCCCCTTCGCATGAGCAGCTAGGCACCGCATGAGTAGCTGTGGTGTGTTCCTAAGTGGATGACAGAAGTTCATCTACCAAACATCATCACCTAGGCTCTAGCTATCGTCTACCGCTATCTGTTCCTAGTAATCGGATAATTCATGGTCCGAAGGTGGATCAAAGGATCCTATCTAGTTGGGTAACCTCTTCCATCTAGGTAGCCATCGAGGAATGTTCATGCGGATATTCTCTCTTTCCCTGTTAGATTTATCTGCTTTGGTCTGCAGTATCTTCTTCATCAACTCCTTGGTTATACTTCGTCTGAAGTATTTCCTTCATCAACTTCTTAGTTATATTTCCGTCTAAAGTATTTCATTCATCAACTCCTTGATTATATCTCATATGCAGTATTTCCTTCATTAACTCCAAATAAGCATGTTTTGATCTCATCTGAAAGTACTCCCTTCTTTCAAGATGCCAATAGGTATATTTGCTTTCATTTGAAGTGTTTCATTTGGTTTGAATATCTTTGGATTTATTGGATTTCATTTGATTACTTTCAATCATTCTTGGGTTCAATCGTATTTTGCGTAGATAGAATCTGAAGCTACAATGGAACAACAGTCCGAGGCAAAAACAAGAGCTAGATTGTCATAACATTGAACAGGATGATTATCAGCGCATTGAGCGTGATGATTATCAAAACATTGAGTGGAAACATAACCAAGGTTATCAGAATATTGAGCAAGGCGAGTCAATACTTTGATCACATTGCACCTAATTTTTGCAATTATATTGCTTTAAATTATAAAATTGCAATGCTATGTTTTATACAACTATATTGGTCTAGCTCATAGTTAATGTCTTAATGATAATTGTGTACGAATTCCAATCCTTGAACTTGAACATTATCCTTGTCACCCTAGAATTAATAGTTAACATACTAGTTAATAAGTTTGTATCTAAGTGTCATGTTTAACCTTACTTAGATACATTGTCATTCGGGCAGTAATTTGTCCGACATCATTAAAAACCTTTGAAAATGATATTGGCCAGCCGAGGCTGGAGCCTGGCCGGTATGTTGGCTAGAAAGGTTATGTTTAAAAACAAAATAAAACTTGAAAAAAATATTTAGACTTGGGTGACTGGAAAGAATGGCTGGTGTCGGGTGCATGAGAGAAAGTTGGTATGCAGATGTACTGCCCGAGTCAATTTAGGACTGAATCTTGTGATGGCCTCTCGTGTAAAAACAATGCAACCACAAGTCTACCATGTGTATGACCTGGCTAACTAATTTGTCCGTCGCTACGCAACTCCTCTATTGGTGGGTGTGTGGAGTATACAAAGGGTAAGGGGAGTCACCGATTCACACGGTGCAAATGGGAGACCTCCGAAGGGCGAGGCCCAAAGAGGTGGTACTTAGCGGCGTGGGGCTGCGTTGAGGTGGGACATTGTAAAGGCCTTGTGGTAATCAATTTAGTCGCACACATATGGATGTGTGTTAAGGATATTATGAGTTGATTATCTCTTGTGGGTAAAATGTATAAACTCTGCAATAAGAAAACTATCTGGATAACTGTGCTCACGGTCAAGAGCGGTGTCGGGAACTTGCTTGATCTAGCTTTCATTTTATAAAAACCATTTGTGGATGAATTGAAAAGATAGGCTGGAGCCTTGAGAATTGAAAGAGCTTGGTCGAGGACCAGTGATAAGTACAGAATATGACCATAGCATTGAGTGGACGGACCACTCAATGATATAGGAGACGGAATCTCCACTAGTACTTTACAACAAAACTCTATTTCATCAAAACTTGTGTTAGTAAAATGCTAAGTCTCAGAATTTGCTATTACTTCCTCTATTTCAATAAATGACTTTGTGCAAAATAAAAGAACTAGAAACCTTCCCTGATTAGCCTTGCATATATAATAATTACATCGTGTGTTGGCTCGCGAGTACGGTTATGTACTCATACTCGCTGTTTATATTTTTTTTAGTCAGTAAGCATAAAAGAAGATTACAGGGACAATTATGAGTGTTGATTAAGACGGAAGATCAAGAAGGCCAAGAACTAGGTCGCGAGCCCACAGTCGATTGTCGGTGGGTATATCGTGAGGGTTCCACGTGTTACACTTTGATTCTACTTTCGCTGCTGTTCTCGGAAAGGTATTTGACCTGTCCGGACATTCTGTAAGTCAAAAGCCATAAGATATATTTATATTTTGTTTAATATTATGCAATATCTTTATATTTTTGTGATATGTGTTTGATCAACAATGTAATTGTGTGTGTTATCTACTGACCTAGAAAATGACACAAATATACACAACGGGTTCGAAGTTACAAATTTGGGGTTTGACAGCAGGCTAGGCGTTAGGTGGCCACCCTCTGCTCGCCTTCCATCCAGCGCCTAGGTGAACACTGGCAGTAGCAAGGGCCACTGCTGGCCGGCTAGCTGGACATACTAACATGCACAACTGCGTTCTAGAGTCCAGGAGCAAGGAAAATTGTAAGCTGACGCATCAAGAGTCCAGGAAGGCTAGGAAGTCCAATCGATTAGGAAGAGTGGAATTAGGAAAGAATTATAATAAAAGTTGTATCCTACTTTAGAAAGAGTCTAAGGAGCTAGAGTCCTAGGAATTAAGGTTGTTAGGGTCAAATCTAAAGCTCTCTATATGAGAGCCGCACGTAAACTTTAGAGGCAAACAAGAAGAATTAATCTATTCTTCTCCAAATATTCTATCATCTCAACCTATGTCTATCTCCTCCCTCTAATACCCTAATCCCCTTCAAGCTATGCCACCTGACAATCTTCAGCACAATAGTTATCTCGTTGTGAAGTAAGGTTCACAACACATACAGACAAAAGCTTGAAACATTAAATGACAATACACCAATCCAACCATTAACATTAGGGCTCATTGTCCTAGTCGTTTTGCTCTTATAAGTAATTGATCAGGAATGGACCGCAGAGTGCAGAGTGATGGGTAGTCAAGGCCTTAGGAGCGGGGCCGCGTGGTGAAGGGAGAGGAGTGGTAGTTTGAGGCCGATCGTGCGAGCGACGGTTTGGGGAGGCAGCGAGCGAACGAGGAGGAATGATGACGATGCGGCACCCATATGTCAGTGCGCGTAAAAAGAATTAAAGAAGTGGAGGGGGCTATGCGCTGGGAGGGGTGAAGGACGAAACTCCCTTGCTTAATCTTGAAAGAATAGAAGCAGGATAATTCTTTTGTTGTGTGAAGTAAATTTATTTTTTTATTAGTTAAGATAAGATAGAAGATCTTTCCGCTGAGCGGTAGTCTCCTTCTTTTGTTAGGTAAGACGAGAAATCAACCTCGGGGTGGATGAGTAAAATCTGATTCCAATTCGTATCCTCCCGCTTAAGCTTTGATCCAACGGCGCCCGTCGGGGTGACCCGTCGAGCCCTCCCCGCCGCCCCGCCGGAGTGGCCTCGCCGGCGACGACGAACCCGCTGCCTTCTGCGGTCTCTCAGCTCTCTCTCGGCCAGGTAGCCAGGTAGGGGCGCCGTCAAACACCACCGCCTTCATCCTCCCCACCCTCCCTTGCTATCCAAACCCTAACAATTATGTGTTCAACTTCGATTCGATTCTATTCGCTTTTCCCAGTGTTCCGTTCCAACACTTCGATTCCGGCTTGTACGAGCGTTCGCAAAGGTAGAACTATGGTTCCGCACCGCCAAGCTGTGACCTTGGTTGCCTCGCCGGCGTACCCGAATTCCATTGCTTGGTCAAGGGAGAACCTGGTCACCGTCGCTTCCGGTCACCTCGTCACCATCCTGGTATGCGCATTTGGTCTCGCTTTGAGAAATGCATGCCCCCCCGTAGCTTTGTAGAATCTCTTCAAAGTGTTAAATCATGTTTCCATTTTGCCCTCATCGTTGTAATAATTTGTAGAATCCGGCTGCGCTTGGAGGGCCTCGAGGTCTTGTTGTGCTTCATCGCTGCGATCCTTTTCCCGTAGGAGTGGCGAACAGAGAAGGTATTGAATCACAGTTGCACACAAGCGTTACGATTCATATAAGTTACTACTTACTGGACTACTAGCTAGCTAGCTCCTGTGCAAGTTGCAAGATGTGAGACTGAATCAATGGGATCATATCTACGACCATGGCAGAAATGAATTGGGATCAGTTCACTGTATAAGAACCAAAATTCATTCAGGTTGGGAATTCACAGTAGACTATAAGCCCTAGTATTTGTGGAAATCCAAGTGCTCTAGCTTGTGAGGAGTTGTGCTAGGATAAGTACGCTTCTTAATTCATGGGTCTATTTAGGGTATTTGTGTTGTTCTTGCTTGATCTGAAAAACATTTTTTTTTCGACATTTGCAGATCTCTTTGAACCATGTCTAGTGCCTACTTGCTTGTCACATGGCGTTGACCCATGTGCTCGTTCAATTTCATGGTCGGAGCGAGGGTTTGCACCTAATTCTGGGTAGATATATTTTGAATGACGTTTGAGTCTCTATATTGTTTTCCCATGTAAGGCACCCGTTTGAGTGTTGTTTGATGTTTCTTCATACATGTTTTCTCTCTTGGTCTGGTGCATATGGAGAAAATTTTCAGTTGTTGCTGGCTGTTTGTACTGGGGATGGCCATGTGAAGGTTTATCGATCACCAGTTACTGAGTTTTGTGATGAATGGATTGAGGTGAGCGTAATATGGTACTATCTCGTATATCGGGGTGTTTAGCTATGCTTATCGGTATACACTGTTGAAGTGTTGATGCTAAAACTGATGCAAACCTAAGATTGAATGTCCACCAAATTTCTGTTTTGTTAGGATCCACTGTGAAAGGGTAGATGCAGTTAGAATTAGTTTACCATTACCAGCATTACATCACCTAGTTCTCTCAACAGTTCGATATACTTTACCATTTGCTACAAACAAGGCAAAAACGCACTCTGTATCTATGTTGTTTGATTTTGTTGCTGTTTTACATTATCATAATAAACAACAGCCTTGTTCATGCCATAAGTTAACATGTTTATTTTATGTTTCTTCATATATGTTCATCAACTATTATCCACTTCTATGGATATCTTTTAGGCGTGCATCATGCTTGTATTCTTTACTTTGTTATGGTATATCCTGTATTTATCAGCTTAAATCTGTCATGTAAGTTATCAGCGACTCAGCGTGTCGCAGTTGCTTTATAATTATTACAGAAGTATAAAGTTTGAAGAGGATGATGATCCTTAATCATTTTGTCAGGTGAGCTTCCTCCTGGTCTCTGGAACTGATGGTCCCATTTCCTTTGTTTATCCCAGCACATTATTCATTTCCCACTCACCTCTTTGATTTCTTGCGTATATCAGAAACAATCAAATGCCAACAGCTCTGAGGAGAAGGGATGTTCCAACAACTTTGTAGAACCTATTTCATGCAAGAGTATTGGACGGAGGAAAATGAAGTCTACAAGGTGATTTTTTTCTATGTCTATGCTGTCAAGTTTTTACAATAAACAAGATGATACAAAAATACACCTTGGACTTTTGATGCGGAAAAGATGAATTGGTCACTTTGTTGAAGTGCGATATTAGTTTACATGCCTTAGTGACTCGTGATGATCAGACAATCGTTTATTAAATGGTTTGCAGGGGCATATTTTAAAACAGGACAAGGGTGATTCTGAAGAGAGATTTTTCAACACTTTGACCTAAATTTCAACAATAAACATTAACACGACTTGATGTTCAACACTTTGACCCGGTTTATATTTTTGTTACTGTAAAGAGTCCTTAACAGTCTTATACTTAATACATTTGGATCAATGATAATTGATTGTAGAGTTGAAAGCTATGTTTATGATGAGTGTGAAGAGCTCTCAGATGCTTCAAAAGAGGCTGAATTTGTGCCGAGTCCAAGATCTGAGACAGAGGTATAACATTTCATATAGACTATGTTCTTAAGGAAGGTATGGATAGATGACACTTTATTCTGAATACACATTTTACCGAACACATTGTATTTTTTGTGCCAACACTGTTTTTATGGTCATGCTTTCAGATGATAAAGGCTGGACATGAACTTTTGTGGCAAATGGTCAAAGTGGTTCACCAAACTTTAGAAAAACATTTTCTTCGAATGGAGAAAATAAAGCACTTCCTCTTATCATACCAAAGCAATATGCATCTCGATGTGAGCTTCTGTCATCTCTTGTGGTTGCATGGTCTCCAGCTTCGCCATCATATGGAACCAATTCTTGATTGTCTAGAAACTGGTGCATTCTGGCTGTTGGTTCCAAGCCTGGGAATGTTTCTTTGTGGAAAATATGTAAGCCCAACTTTTACACAATAGATGTCGGGATGGTTTTCAGTGATCCAGTGCTTATTGGGATTCTCCAAGCTCATAAATCATGGGTCAGTGCCTTATGTTGGGGATTTTCTTCTTCAAATGATTGAAAATCCTTTTTAGTGTTGGCAACTGGAAGCGCTGATGGCAGGTGAGTTTATTTGCTTTTATGAGCTCCCTGTGCACATACTACTCATCCTAGTACTCAGGTAGAACAATTCTTTCTTACTTTAAGTCCCAGCTTCTCTAAGGGAATAGAGTGATGTGCACTGGAACTAGTTGAGCTTAAGATTTTTAATGTACTTGCTTAAGACTTTCTTATACAATTGGCACACCAAGGGAAGATCAAGTGATAAGTACTCACTGTAATCGGGCTGAGATCTCGTAACAGTTGGCCCTTCTGCCACTGGCTTACTAGATGTAAGAGAACTTGTAGTGAAAAGGGTATTCCCAATTTCTGTAACAGAACTCGTAGGTAGAAGAATGAACTTCCAAAGCATTGAAGCTTTCTGGTTTCTACCACTGTTTGAATACTTGCTCTTGCTCAATGGCCGAAAGAGAACTTTCTTTAATAAAGCACTTTAAAAAGATAGCATGCGGAGATACAATAAAAGTATTTTTCTCTGTGACCAGAGAGCACAATTGGTCATTAAAGTAGCTAAGATGCAAACTTGATATTCTGAAATTTTCTTACTGCCTATTTGCTGTTGTGGACGCATTTATTGGCAAAACATATCAGCGATGCAAGCGTTTGCAATCCAGGGAAACTTTGGCAGAAGTTGATTCGGCTGGAGCTGCTGAAACCGAGTCAGCAGGCGCTGCTGAAGTTGAATACAACTTGGGCTCTGTAGCGCATCAGGATAAGGCTGTTGTGCCGGTTATGTGATAGCTGTTTCGGAAAGGGAAGAGATTCAGTTAGAAAGTATTTAGTTAGTATCTCCTTAAGAAATTGAGTCAGTTTTAGAGTAGAGATCGGATAAGAATCCGAGTGTGTTTCCTTTACGAAACCGTGTATTGTTTTCCTGTTTTCGGAAGAACCGAAGACAATAAAGGAGTCTGCATATGTATTTCGGAGGCTATCAAAGAAATATACAGAAAAGTTGCACCAAAGAACTAGGCTCCAGCAGAGTCAGAGCTTCGCCGGCTGTACAAGAAGTTCAGCCGGGCGAAGGCGATCCTTGCCTTAGACTTGTACCTCTATTCCTTTGCATTATTTTCCATCTCGCTATCCAAGCCATATCATTTGCAGTGTGAAGATATGGTTGGCTGATGTGGGACAACTAAACCAATGTACAGAGGCAAAATAACTGCCCCTTTCTTTAGTGTCCGAGGTAGAAGTTAAGCATTGTGCTTAGACCTTAGTATTTAACATAATGTCTGTATTTTTAAGTCTAAATCTAGGTTAATATTTTACTGATGATTCATTCAATCCTATGACTATATGAATGCATGGGTTGTACTTTGAAGTTTCTTTCAGCTATTAAATTCTTCATTCTAAATGTCTCACTTTTAAGGTCATGATTGTCATGTCAGCCCCAGTCTCTATGATCTCGTTGTCTTTACCAGCTCAACTTGAAGATGGGATAAAGATGGCTGTTGGAAGAGTATCTGGATCACTAGAAACATGGATATGCAATATATCTGGTAACAAAATTCAAAGTAGTGCATGTCATGCGCATGATCAAGTGGTAAAGCCTCCCTGTAACTTAGTATTTTTATATTTTAATAAATGACAAATGTTAGTATAGGTGACAGGTCTTTCTTGGGGTTGTGCTGGCCATTGTTTATACAGCTGCAGTCAGGTTCGTGATCTTATTACAAGGCTGTTGGGAATTGGGACTAGCAATGCCTCTTGCTTGTGAAATTGTAAAACTAGGTTGTGCTACGGTTTTACAAAATGATAAGGTTTCTGAAACAAAATATGCACCACACAGCAAACTGTTGTTTTGATTACTGGGGGGCGTATCTCTATCTCCCTATGTACCTGGAGAGTTGCTGAGTTCAATGATCTTCCTTTTTTATTACCATTGGTATTTCACATTTGATATAGTTATTGTTTAGGCTTAAACAAATGTGGGTCAAACTAGAAATGTTTATTACCTTCAGTATTGTTTGGTACTAAACTTGAAATGCTAAAGTTTTTGTTGATTATGTTACGTATCACTATTGTTCTATTCTTATTAAAGTATACCAACCACCTGCAAACTATGACATTACCATTATCTGGTGGTACAATTGAGCGTTCTCTTTAATTGGCGATGTTTAAGTTTTGCTTCTCAATCACAGGATAATTCCGCATGCTGTTGGATTTTTAACAAATACCATTTAGAAGAAACTAATGTGCATCAAAATTTTCCGGACCCAAAAAACCTTGAAGTAAGACAAATTTTCAGCTTCCCCTTCTTTCTGAATGTGTTTTTTTCTTTTTTCTAATGGCATCTGAAGTATCTATCCCATGCAGCTCTCAGAAGTATCTAACCAGTGCCTTGGTCTTGCATTGTCACCCGGAGAACTGATGGTAGCTGTGGTATGCTTTACTATATTTCTTATTTCCGACATTTATGCTGAAGTGTGAATATTTTTGTACTTGGGCTCACACGCATATGTGGAACAGTTGATAAAAGTTAACTTCTTCAGGTTCACAGCTTGGACACAAATCAGTTAAACTATATGTACCAAGCAAGGTGATTATATTTTTCATAGTTCACCAAAACAAAAACAGTAGTTACATTACGTGCTAAATCTAGAAAGTGTTGGATCATCTTTTAGGGTAGTGTTCATACCCATGTACAGTACTATGGGTACTGTAGCGCTAGGATTAGGAAAGAATTACCTTCCCCAATAAGAATATCTATTGCCCTAGATAGTTGATTAGTTTCCTTGTATAGGAATTAGTTAATCGGAAGGTTATCTATTAGTTAGAAAATTTATTATTGAATTGGATTGTTAGAGATATGTTTCTTTAGAGATTATTTCTTAGAGGTCAAGTCGGGTCATCCCTATAAAAAAGGTAACATGTATCCATTATCAATCAAGCGAGAAGAACAAAGAAATAATAGTTCATCCCCGTCTATGTCTATCTTCCTCCTCTAAAGTCTCCCCCCTATGTCTATCTTCCTCCTCTAAAGTCTCCCCCCTTCAAGCCGTCGCCGTCTGGTCGTCCTCCTAGCGGTGTTTACCCCCATGATCTAATGATCATAACATTTGGTATCAGAGCCACTCACCATGGCTTCCGGTGCCGCACTATTTCTCTTGGAGAAGTTGAAGGCTAACAGCGAAGAGCAGAGGGTCTTACTCGACAACATGATTGTTGTCCTTAGGAGCTTCGTTGATCCTCGTCCACGTGACGCGATGTCGTCATCGCACCCTCTCATCAACATGGGCTACCAAGGACTTCAACCGTGACCACCATCGTAGCTCGAGGACGAGCTGCCTCGTCATGAGGGGTGTAATGTCATGGTCAAACATCTAGGCGACACGATACTGTAGTGGCGTGGTACTGTAGCGGCACGAATATTAGGCAGAGTTTGTTATTTAGGAATCTATCTATTAGATATTTGGTATTACCGATTAGTTAAGCAAGTTATTATTAGATTGGGATAAGTTTCCTTATAGATTATTTCTTAAGGGTCAAGTCGGGTCATCCCTATAAAAGGGGAAGCATGTATGCATTATCAATCAAGCAAGCAAAGATGAATAGACAAGTTTCTAGTCCCTAAAGTCCAGCTGTGGTCGTTCCCTTGATCGGCTATTCTAGATCTATTCCTCTCCAATCGGTGCCCTCCTTCACCTAGCGCTGTTCTACATCAAGTCGTCGCCGTCCGACCTCCCTCCGACGGATGTTTACCCCATTATGAACTAAGGTTCATAATATTTGGTATTAGAGCCCGCCTTGATAGCTGTTGCACTTCCACGTCTTACTGTGACGCTGCCGGAGCCCGCCTCGGCCCTACCGAAGTATGTCGTGGCCACCGTGGCGCTGCCAGGGCTGCTGCCATGCCTGCCGCAACAACCGGCGAGTTTGCCGCAATCGCGCGTGGAGGCAATGATTTCCAAGGACTCATGTAGCCCTCACAACCTCTCGTCAACATGGGGTCTCCTAGGGCTTCAGCCATGGCCGTCACCACAGCTCGAGGATGAGCTGTCACGAAAGGAGGGGAGTAGTTGTCATGGGTTGGGGGTACTGTTTATGTGTGTGAACAGTACCATAGATACTGTAGCACCAGGATTAGAAAAGAATTACCTTCCCCAATAAGAACATCTATTTCCCTAAATAGTTGATTAGTTTTCTTGTATAGGGATAAGTTAATCGGAAGGTTATCTATTAGTTAGGAAAGTTATTATTGAATTGGATTGTTAGAGATATGTTTCTTTATATATTATTTCTTAGAGGTCAAGTCGAGTCATCCCAATAAAAAGGGTAATATGTATCTATTATCAATCAAGCGAAAAGAACAAAGAAATAATAGTTCATCCCCGTCTATGTTTATCTTCCTCCTCTAAAGTCTCTCCCCCTTCAAGCTGTTGCCGCCCGGCCGTCCTCCTGGCGGTGTTTACCCCGTAATGATCTAAGATCATTACAGTAGTTGAGTTTATCTGGATTGGGGGTCAGTACCTTGGTATCCCATCGGGCAGTAGTATTCCTGTCAATGGTGAACAGTCCTCAGTTTTAACCGAGACGCACTTCATGCGGTGCGGATCCAAGGTGCGGATCCAACCTTTGTCGGTTGCTTAAGAACTATGAAAATAGTGAAAAGGAGCTTGTTTTGTGGGACATCGTGGCTGAATTACAAGTCTTCATGAAAACTGCACCCACCTTTGTCGAGGCTATAATGCGGAAATGGGTCTCACAATTGTTGTCAGACAATGAACAGGATGTTTCTACTGCTGCCCCGTTGCACTCAAGGGATCTGTTCTCCAAAGTCACCTTGCGGAAGCTACACTTGCTAAATATCATCTGCAGGAAATTTATGCTGAGCAATCAGGTGCAGCGTTGCCCTGGTAGTGAAAACAGTGATAACTCGAAGACTGTTTTCTTCTTGTAAGCAGTGAAAGAGAGCCGAGGGAAAGACTTGCAGCTTTCACTTTCTCTGCTGTCTTGGATAGTGCAGCTCGTTCGCTTGAAGGCTCGTGTATTGCAGACAGTTGGTTTCCTGTTGGAGTCGCGCAGATGGACTACTGGGTTTCTATGGATGATGGAGAATGACATAGCCAGCTTAGTGCTCTCAGATCAAGAATCAAAGATCTAGGAAGCAGGTAACTGATCATACATACCAAATGAAATTTTGTCTACCGCGTTTCTTTCTTCCTCATCCATGTTTTTCCCTACTCTCAGACTCAGCATGGTGTGCGAGTACATGACTGAAGAAACCTGCAGCTACTGCTCTGCACCGGTGCACTTCGAATCCCCTGTCGTAGCATACTGCAGAGGCGGCAACTCTGCCACTGCAGCAACAGAAAGGCACAGGCTGCCGAGATGCATGGTCTCAATGCGCTTGTGCTCCGTCACGTAGCCATCATGGCACCGCGTATGCTGCGGAGGAATGGCCGACAAGCTGCTACCGGCGATGTTCTTCACCATGCTTGGGTCCCCATGGGATGTGAATTACGGTGATGGAAACCGTGGAGTGCTGAATCTACCCTCGCCTCCTGTTCCGTTGTGTCCCTTCCGTGGCGTTCAGTCGAAGATGACAATGCCGGAGTTCTTGCTCTCCATCTCACCAGTCTAAAAAGGTTGGATACCATATGGTGCCTATAGAAGCCGTGGAAAATGATGTGATTATTAGGTGAGCAACAGAAGAGACGACAATAACTGGAGAGGTAAGCCGGTGCCACCATGTCATGTGTAATCTGACTTTGTTGTACACGCGGTAACTTAACAGGAGCATCAGAGATTTCTTAGCACTGTTGCTGCCGCCTTTCGTGCTGATATCGTTGTCGTCTGTGTATGACTAGTCGTGTCGTGTCGTGTGTGTCATCTGAAAGATGCTTAGCTTCATGCCAAATCTAAAGGGCAAATCCAGGAAGGATGCTTGGCTAGTTTGCAAGAAGAGAACTTGGCCACAGCTTCTGCTCAAGCTGCAGATTCTGCTTTGAGACCATCACATCACAACTCTTCATTTAGAGACAAGACCATTCACAAGATCACAAACTCTGGGGAAAAACTGCAATTAATGTGCAAGAACACAGCCGAGTTGCAAGAATAGAGAGAGCTTTGCCTGTTTGCCATAATCGTCGTCACTGCCCACTGTACAACCGGCCAAGCAGAGGGCAGTGCGACGAGCGTGGCACCGCATCGCCAGGGTGCTTTGCCTCCGCGACAGGGCATCACTTACGGGTGGGGGCCAGCACTCGAACCTGTCCGCGCTGACCACATCCCATCACCATCTTCTCTCGGCTCGAAAATTTCCCCAACCAAATCTTCTTGTTTTCTTCCTCCTCTCCTCGGGAATCCCCCAGAAACTTCTGGAACCAACCTTGGTACAAATCTTTATCGGGTTTCTTTGTGGCTAACCTATGCTGATTGGGTGATTCCTCCGGTTGTAATAGCATTCGCTGTTTCTTGGTGTTTTGCAGTTGCTGGCTTGTGGCCTGTGGGTGAGATCCAGGAGCTTCCTGCCATGGTGAAGGACCGTGCCTACTATGATGTATTGGGGGTCAGCGTGGACGCCTCCCCCGCCGAGATCAAGAAGGCCTATTACCTCAAGGTGATCTCTTTGCGCCCTCGAATTCTTTGGTTTGTTGCCTTCAGTGTCACGTAGATAGATAGCTATTGGGCTCATCTCGATGTACCAAATTGCCGGGTTTCTCTTCCTTTCAGGCTAAGCTGGTGCATCCGGACAAGAATCCCGGAAACCCCGACGCGGCACTGAAATTTCAGGTGGATTTTCCGTGTCTTCTTTTGCCACTTGTTCTATTTAATCTGTTGTATTTGACTGTGGACAAATAAACTGGCGTGTCCATAGGCTAGAGTAAAATATGAGTTTTCTGAAGTTTGTTTGGATTTTTCAAAGGAGAAGTATAATTTTGCAGTGTAGCATATATTGATAGTCGACAGTCGTTAAGAGGCATAGTTCGATCGGTAGCATCTAACGACATACTGTTTTCAGTATGGGCATCTTCTGGACATTTGTTTCAATCAGATGCCGTGTCATTCTGCGGATGGGGTGTTGCTTGTTTGGTAGATCTCTAATGTAAATTGTAAATACCGCAACTAGTGTGTGTAAATTATTTCTGAGTAAAGGTGTCTTTGGCATCAAGTGCAGCTCTATATGATTCACCGCTGCAAATTATTGAACTAAATAGCTTGCTCTTAACAGGAACTCGGGGAGGCCTACCAAGTCCTAAGCGATCCTGTGAAAAAGGAGGCTTATGATAAGCATGGAAAGGAGGGTCTTCCCCAGTAAGTCGTGTGATTTGAGTTTTGGTAAACAATGGGTATTCTTTTGATAAAGGAAAAGGATAGCAGCTCCTGTAAGGATTATTCTGGTATCTGGTTGAACTAGCTGGCTGAGCATAGAGCGGGGTGATTTGGTGGATTGTTGGTGGTGAGAAAAGAGGAGGGTGCAGCAAGAAAAAGGCTTGAGGGAACTGGGGAATGGGGAAACGGGAATGGGGTTAAGATGGCTGCTCGGATTTACGGGAAAATAGATGAAAATTTCCTAGCTATAAAAGAACATCTTTTTCAGGGAAAAGAGACAAGTATTTGCTCTCTAGACATCTGATTGAAATTTAACCAGTAATTTTTGGATATGATATTTTCAATGAAGAAGCTACTTATAGTTTTATGCAGAAATAAAATGTAAATAAGCCATGCGTTGTGCTGTAAGTTGTCTTCTTACTCGGTTATTTAACATGACATTTCAGGGATAACATGATAGATCCTGCTGCTGTCTTCGGAATGCTTTTTGGAAGTGACTATTTTGAAGATTATGTTGGCCAGCTTGCGCTGGCATCCATAGCTTCGGTGGAGATTGAAGAAGGCTCAAATAGTCAAGAGGCAAGAGCAAAAGTTCAAGAGAAGATAAAAGTATGTTACTCCCGAAGTTACCTAGCGTTTTGCTTAATCAGCTGTGTTGAAGTTACCATTCAATTTAGGCTGTAGCACTGATACATCAATTAAAACTAAAATAACTTCCCTGTGGCACAGGAGTTGCAAAAAGAAAGAGAGCAAAAGCTTATTCAGAGCCTAAAGGACTGGCTTCAACCATATGTGGATGGGAGAAAGGATGAATTTGTAGACTGGGCAAATGCGGAAGCTCGGCGTTTATCCCAAGCAGGTATATCATGTGAATGTGTACCATTATGACTTTTCAAGTGGCATTTGCTGGAATTCACTCAACTTCGTTTCAATAAATTATGCCACTTTCACCATCATAATCAAATTAGATTTTGTTTCATTCACATAGAAGACGACTTTTATGGGTCTCAAAAACCTGTATAGGACTCTTGTTGTACCAGTGTTATAATGGTTGTCTCTTGATGATTTTATTTTTATACCTTAACTTTCAGTATTTTAATATTGGCATTTTCAAGTTGTTGAATTGCTTCAAACAAAATTTTCAGCTTTTGGCGAGGCCATGCTTCACACTATAGGATATATCTATGTACGACAAGCAGCAAGAGAACTTGGAAAGAGTAAATTGTATATGGGTGTTCCGTTCATAGCTGAGTGGGTAAGAGACAAGGGTCACCACATTAAATCGCAGGTTAATGCTGCTTCAGGTAATTTCTAAGACATTGTTTAGTTCTTTGTTTAATACTTTAATGTACGAGTAAATTCCTCCTTGATAATGAGTTCCTGCTATAGGTGCTATCGCTCTGATACAGCTACAAGAAGGAATGAAAAAGATGGAGGAGAGTGACAATAAGGAAGAGCAGCTTATGAAGACTTTTGAGGAGAAAAAAGATGCTATGCTTAATTCTCTATGGAAAATTAATGTGCTTGATATTGAGTCAACACTTACCCATGTCTGCCAAGCAGTAAGTCGTTTCTCTTCCAACTCTTGGCTCGAAGTTTGCATGTTATCATACAATTATGTTGGTGTTTCATTTAATGAATATATAAATATAAGTAGAAAGAAATATGCCTTGAAAACTCCCGTTCAAAAAAATAAATATGCCTTAAAAAAAGTAGAAATGAATATATGGATTACTTTGGTGCAATCATCATGCTTTCTTGATCTCTTTGGTTCTTCAGGTCCTGAAAGATAACACAGTCTCAAAAGATATGCTGAAATTGCGAGCAAAAGCATTGAAAAAGCTTGGGACGATATTCCAAGTAAGTTTCATTTTAGACTAATGCTTGTTTCATTTAGCACGCTGAAGAGATAACGGAATGCTCATGGAAAGCCACAAGAATTACAAACTTTCAATTTCTCGTATTTCACCTCCGGCCTGCAGACTTGTCGTTAGTCTTTTATATAGTCATCAGTAGCGAATTACACCAATATGCCTATTCTTTGTGCAGCAGTGCATCGTAGCAATCAAAACATGTGAACGAGTTCAGTTTTTTTTCCTTGGTTAACTTTTCTTTGCATGCACTACACAAACAAGCACATAGACTGTAAGGTTAGAGAATATGTTGTCCGACAACATAAGTTGGTAGTCTTCGACTTTCATTTTAGGACACGACTTCGACAAGCTAAGGTCGTCAGAGCCACGAGGACGAAGTGGTGGAAACTCAAAGGGATGCCTTACAGGCGTTTAAGGAGAGGATGATCGCGGAAGGGATATAGAACGTAGGAGAAGCAAATAGTATATGGACAGAGATGACATCTCGCATTAGGAAGGTGGTTACGGAGGTGTTTGGAGTGACCCGAGTGACAAGATGCGAACCTAAAGATACGTGGAGGTGGAACGAGGAAGTGCAAAAGGCTATTGAGGAGAAGAAGACATGCTACAAGCATATGTATCATGATAGGAGCGGCGACAAGCGTCTGAAATACAAAGCGCAAAAAGAAGGCAAAAAGCGGTGAGTGAGGCCAGGGTATAAGGCCTATGAGAAAATTTAGCGAAGCTAAGTACAAAGGAGGCGAGAAGGATGTCTATAAGATGGCTAAACTTTAGGAAAAGAAGGCAGAGATTTCAACCAAGTTAAGCGCATAAAAACAACACTAATAGACTTTTGGTGAAAGACGATGAGATCAAGGATAGTGGAGAGATTACTTTGATGAGTTGTTCAATCATGACAATGACGAGTATGATCGAATGAATGATGCTTTGATGACACCGATAGGCGGTTTATTCGAAGAATCCAGATTCGGAAGTAAGAGATGTCTTAAAAAGGATAAAAGTGGGTAAGGCGTTGGGGCCTGATAACATTCCAATCGAGGTGTGAAAATACCCGGGAGAAGTGGCGATCGTTTGGCTAACTAATTTGTTCAATAGCATTTTTAAGTCAAACAAGATGCCTAACGAGTGGCGGAGGAGCACATTAGTACCAATTTTCAAAAATAAAGGAGACATACAAAGTTGTACTAATTATAGAGGAATTGCGCTTATGAGCCACACAATGAAGCTTTGGGATCGAGTGATCGAGCACCGTTTAAGAAGATGACTAGCATGACGACAAACCAATTTGGTTTTATGCCTGGGAGGTCGACCACGGAGGCAATTTTCTTGACATGGCAGTTGATGGAGAGGTATAGAGAGCAAAAGAAGGATCTTCACATGGTGTTTATCGACTTAGAGAAAACCTATGATAAAGTGCCAAGAAGAGTCATGTGGTGGACGCTTCAAAGGAAAAAAAGTCCCAATAAAATATGTTACCTTAATTAAGGATATGTACCAAGATGTTGTGACTAATGTCAGAACATGTGGTGGTGATACTAGTGATTTCCCTATTAAGATAGGACTACACCAAGGGTCAGCGTTGAGTTCATACATTTTTGCCCTAGTGATGGACGAGGTCACGCAGGACATACAAGGAGAGATCCCTTGGTGTATGCTTTTCACTGGTGATGTAGTGTTAGTTGATGAGAGTAGGATAGGTGTTGATAGGAATCTGGAGATGTGGAGGAAGACCTTAGAATTGAAGGGTTTTAGACTTAGTATGACTAAAGCGAAGTTATGCATAAAAGACTTCTTACTAATCAGTTTCTAGTGTTTCTTGGACATTTGATACATGAGACAGTTGGTTTTATAATGGAAATGGAAATAGAACATAGTTGATAGTTCAGTATAGAAATTTTATGGCAAGCTTTACATGGCTGTTTCTTGTAACTGTTACATATGTATATAACTTAGGGTATTCTTTGCTTATTATGAACCGTGTACACGTTATATTGGCTTTTGGTCTATTGGAATAGACAAGAGTTCTTATTCCAACGTTGTATCAGAGCTAGGGTTAGGGTTTTACCCACATGACTGCCGCCGCCGCCCCCGCGCCGTGCTCCTCTGCCTTGCTCTGCTTCGCATGTGCCCGAAACAGAGCATCCCCCTGCCGCCCGAGCCCTCCCGCCGCTGGATCCTGTGCGTCGCCGATCGAATCTCGCCGCCGGATCCGTCCCCAGGATCCACTCGCATCCGAGTTCTGAGCGCCATAGTTGCTCGGTCTCTGCTCTGCTCTGCCTCGTGCGCGCCTGAAATAGAGCATCCCTGCTCCACCCGAGCCCTCCCGCTGTCGGATCCCGCACGTCGCTGACCGGATCCCGCCGCTGGAGCCTCGCCGCCGTTGGATCTCGTAGCTCCCGCCGTCGTCGGATCCATGCGCGCCCGAGCTCCGAGCGCCGTCGACGCTCAGGCCCCAGCGCCTCCCCAACTCCGAGCATCGCCCCCGACGTCCGACTCTTGTCACCGACGCCCGGACGCCGCCCCTCTGCATCGGTTCCGGCCGCCCGAGCCCGAGCCCGAGCCCTGCCCCCTGGTGCTAGCTCTAGCTCCGGATTATAGTGTTGTGCCATCTGCCATGTCTTCCAATTGGACAAGTTGGCCGACGGTGGTCGCCGAGGAGGAGGGGTGCTCGGCTCTGCCCCTCTTCACCGGGCTGCTGCGACGCCCTGAGCTTTTATGCTCTGGGCTACCGAGTTGCCTCGACCTCGTGGTGTCCCGACGCTGCCGTCACCCCCTCAGGCCACCACAGCCTCTGCCTTGGGTTCCCGCCGCTGTTGCCTCCGCCGCCTCGGGCAGTCGCCACCCTTGCCTCGGGATGCTGCCGCCGCCGCCCTGGCCTCGGGCCGTCGCTGTTGCCTCATGTAGCCACCCCTACCTTGGGTTTTGCTCGTCTGGCTCTTTCTCAGCAGTCCTCCTCGCCTCCGCCACCTCTCTCGTTCAGTATTTTGTCTCTGTGGATCTTGGACTCTGGTGCTTCTTTTCACGTGACATTAGATTCTATTTGGCTAACTTCTGTGAGTCCCACAGCTGTCCCTTCCACTGTTTAGATTACAGATGGTACATCTCTTCCTGCTGCAGGCCGAGGTATTTTTTCCACTTCTTCCTTTCATGTTCCTGTCGTCTCTCATATTCCCCAGCTTACTATGCAGCTTATGTTGGTCAATCAGATAACCAATTATGACTGTCGTGTTATTCTTACGTCCAACTCTTGTTGTGTTTAGGATCGCCGCACGGGGACTCTGCTTGATGCTAGCCCTCGGCGTCGTAATTCGCAGCGTCTTTAGGAACTCGATTGGCTGCACCTTCCTTCCGATGTCTCCACCAGCCAGTCAATCACTACACATGTCTCTATTTTTGCTGCGTCCTCTACTGTTTCCTTTGCTTAGTGGCACCATCGTTTGAGTCATCTCTGTGGATCGCAATTGTTGTCTCTAGTAGGTTGTGGTCTTCTTGGGTCTGCTTCTGGTGACAATTCTTTACCTTGTATGGTTTGCAAGCTTGGCAAGTAGCTGCAGCTCCCCTATCGCTCTAGTGACTGTCTCAGCTCATCCTTTTGATCTTGTTCACTCCGACGTTTGGGGTCCAGCTCCCTTTGTTTCGAAAGGAGGTCATCGATACAATGTGATCTTTATTGATGATTATTCTCGTCATACTTGGATCTACTTCATGTCATCTCGCAGTCAGATTCTCTCTATTTACCAGAGTTTTGTCACCTTGGTTCACACTCAGTTTGATTCGGTCATTCGTGTTTTTCGTGTTGATTCTGCTGGCAAGTACATATCTGCTGCTTTACATCGTTTTCTTGCTGAGCAGGGTACTCTTCCCCAGTACTCTTGTCCTGGTACTCACACTTAGAACAGTGTCCCTGAGCGTAAGCAATCGTCACTTGCTTGAGACAACTCGCGCTCTCATACTTGCCTCTTTTGTTCCACCTCATTTTTTGGCTGAGGTTGTCTCCACTGCTGCTTTCTTCATCAACATATAGCCTTCCACTGCTCTTCAGGGTTCTACTCCTGTTGAGTGTCTATACGGTTGGACTCCCGAGTACAATCACCTTTGTTGTTTCGATTGTGTCTGTTTTGTCCTTTTTCCACCTTGTGAGCGCACCATGCTGACTGCCCAGTTAATTGAGTGTGTTTTTCTTGACTATAGTCTTGAGCATAATGGTTATCACTGCTACGACCCTGTTGCTCGCCAGATGAGAATCTCTTAGGACGTCACCTTAGATGAGTCTCGGCCTTACTACCCCCGTCCCTCTACTGTCAGCTCAGATTCTCTTGATAAGTTGATCTCCTTTCTAACTTTTCCTGATACTCGACTTTCCACTTTTTGTCGCTTCCGCCTTCCCCTTCTTCGCTTCCTTCTCCTCCGGCTCCACCTGTTCCCTTTCTACCGGAGTTTCCTTCCAGCTCTTTTGTTGAGGTTCTACCTTTTCCCCTGCACTACTCTCGACATCCTCGGCCTACCTCTTCTTAGTTGAGCCCTTGTCTTTGTTGGGCTCTGTTCCTAGTTCTTCTTTTCCGTCCTTGTTCGGTCCTGCTCCACCTCTTTTCAGATACGATCTTCGTGATCATCGCACTGTTAGGCCTCCTGAGTGCTACGGCTTCGCAGCCGCTGCTCTTTCTAAGCCTACGACCTACTGTGAGGTTGCTGTTCATTCTGAGTGGCAGCTGCGATGTCTGAAGAGATTGTTGCTTTGGAGCGTATTAGCACTTGGGATCTTATGCCCTTACCTGTGCGTGTCAACCCTATCACGTGCAAGTGGATGTACAAGATCAAGACCTGCTCGGATGGTTCTCTTGAGCGCTACAAGGCTTGTCTTGTGGAGCGTGGTTTTCAGCAAGAGCATGGTCGTGACTACGACGAGACCTTCGCTCTTGTCGCTCACATGACCACTGTTCGCACTCTTCTTGTTGTGGCCTAAGTTCGACAGTAGACAATCTCTTAGCTGGACGCTAAGAATACTTTTCTTAATGGCGAGCTGCGTGAGGAAGTCTACATACAGCTGCTCCTTGGTATTCAGTCCCTGATGGTATGGTTTACCGCCTTCGTTGCTCTCTCTATGGGCTCAAACAAGTCTCTCGTGCTTGGTTTGACCGCTTCTCCTCTGTTGTCATAGCTACCGGCTTCTCCGCCAGTGATGACGACCCTGCCATCTTTGTACACACATCTTCTCGGGGTCAGATGCTCCTCCTTCTATATGTGAATGATATGATCATTACTGGCTATGATTCTTAGTACGTTGCCTTTGTGAAGGAGCGTCTCAGTGAGCAGTTCTTGATGTGTGATTTGGGTCCTCTTTGTTTCTTCCTTGGGATTAAAATCATTTCTATGTCTGAGGGCTACTATGTCTCCCAGGAGAAGTACATTTAGGATATCTTTGCTCGCGCTTGTCTTACCGATCAACTCATGGTGGATACTCTTATGGAGCTTGGTGTTCACCTTCGGCCTATGATGGTGAGCCTCTTGAGGACCCCACTCGCTACCGCTATCTTGTTGGGAGCCTTGTCTACCTTGGGATCACTTGACCTGATATTTCTCACTCAGTTCACATCTTGAGTCAGTTCGTCTCTGCTCCCACTCAGCTTCACTATAATCATCTTCTTCGTGTTTTGCGATATTTTCGCGGGACCATCACTCGTCGTCTTTTATTTTCTCGCTCCAGTTCTCTGCAGCTTCAGGCGTACTCTGATACAACCTGAGCTAGTGATCATTCTGGTTGCCGGTCTCTTTCTGCCTATTGTGTTTTCCTTGGTTTCTCTTTGATTGCTTGGAAGACTGACTACTTGAGGATTTCAGTGTTTCAGTTTTTGCACCGACTCCTCTCTTATCAGACAGTACTGGTGCGATCAGCATTGCTCGAGATTCAGTGAAGCATGAGCTCACCAAGCACATTGGAGTTGATGCTTCGTACATGAGATCGTATGTGAAAGATCAAGTTATTGCTCTTCAGTATGTGCCTTCGAAGCATCAGTTAGCAGATTTCTTCACCAAGGCACATACTAGAGCTCAGCACAGTTTCTACCTTTTCAAACACAACATTGTTGATCCACCATGAGTTTAAGCGGGGGTGTTACATATATATATAGCTTAGGGTGTTTTTTGCTTATTGTGAACTCTGTACATGTTATAGTAGCCTTTGGTCTACTGGAATAGACAAGAGTTCTCGTTCCAACAGTAACAATTACCTCAAATCTCATGCGCTGCTTGGAAGTCTGTTTTATGGGATATGCATGATTTGATTTACTTTATATGGAAGTGCTATTTTGTTGGGGAACTGAAGTGAGTTACTAAAAGAAACTACTCGTAGATTAATACCAAATTCCAAACTTGTAGCTTTTTGCTTTCAGAGTTTCAGTGTTTTCTGTGCACTTCATGTATTCCTCTTTTATGGCAGCTTGTCTCCAGTGAGTTCGGTACTTAATTAGCAGATAACATGATGAGTAACTTCATATCCATTATTCTAACTTGTAAAACCAGGGTGCAAAATCTCTCTACCGACGTGAGAACAGCCTACGCGTTGAAACCAACACGCCGCAGGAGGCAACAGCATCGCACTGAAGGCTGAAAACACTAACAATTTGGGAATTATATATTCGGATGTTGTGAATTCCCTGTTTGTAAGATTTAGATAACGCAGGTTGCTCTGTATACGCTGCCGCGGTCTTCCGTTATTTTTCTGTAAAAAGGTAAACGCTGAACACGAAGCTTTATTGTGTGATTGGTCTTTAGCATTCTTGCTATGTCAAACGAAACAGCAAAACTAGCCCATTTTGTTTCCCTTCGTTCCAGAAGGCCCATATGTGACTTTGAACTCGTAACACAGAACTCACTAAACTACTCCAGTATATGGAGTTCAAAAAAGAAAGTAGTCCAGTATATGATTTTTTTTTTATATAAAATGAAGCCACTCATGCGCGCACGCTAAGCTATGCTACTGTTAGCGATATTCTTTCCATACGTACATTGTGCGGTTACGGTAATTTAGATTATATTTGATCTTATAAATCTCCTGTAACCATATCGGTTGTAATCTACCATGCCGGTTACTATTCATAATCCAGCAATATAATGGAAAGGCCGGCAGCCTATTGGCGTGCGGCACATCTTCCTCCCATACTCGTTTACATGGTATCAGCTTTCTATCAGCTTTCTCTCGATCCCTGTCGTGCTCCTTGCTGCCTAACATGCCGTCTACAACCCTAGCTTCTGCCACCTCTGTAACCGTCGTCGACACCCCAGCTGCTCCATCAGCCATGGCACCCGTCTCCCCTGCAGTCAATGTAGCGAGCGTTAAGACCCACATCCCGATCGTTCTTGACCTTAAGGCATTGAACTACACCAACTGGCGGACATTCTTCACCGCCATGCTCAGCAAGTTCATGCTTCTCCAACACATTGACGACACTCCACATCCTGCCTGGTCTCAACAAGATTTCACCGTCCTCACCTAGCTTTATGGCTCTATCTCTGACGATATCCTTAACATCA
Source organism: Ampelocalamus luodianensis (assembly GCA_036346255.1). Classification (NCBI taxonomy): domain Eukaryota; kingdom Viridiplantae; phylum Streptophyta; class Magnoliopsida; order Poales; family Poaceae; genus Ampelocalamus; species Ampelocalamus luodianensis. The sequence continues at coordinate 4,026,838 of CM070626.1, forward strand.
TCATGGAGCTTGAGCAATTTGCTCATGCCCTATGGACTAGCGCGGAAGACATCTTCCGGGACAACATGCAGAGCAGGGCCATTTACCTTGACACCAAATTTCACAATTTGGTTCAAGGCGACCTCTCCATCACCGCCTACTGCCAAAAGATCAAGACCTTGGCCGACGCCCTCCGTGACGTCGGACAACTTGTGTCCGATCGCACCCTCGTGCACAACACTCTCCGCGGTCTCAGTCCCCAGTTCTCCAACGTCACCTCCATCATCTCCTTGAAGACATCGTTCCCTACCTTCGTTCGCGCTCGGTCCATGCCGCTCCTCGAAGAATTACGCTTCAACAACGCCGCCAAGATCACCACCGCCACAGCTCTTCTCTCCGGCGCCGCCACCCAATCATCCCCTTGCGGTGATGTCTCTTGCTGAGGAGAATGTAGCGACAACTCATCTAACGTCCAGTATAATCGCAAGAACAAAGGCAATAAGGGTGGCGATCCAGAACAAGCAAGACACCAAAGACACCATCTCGCGGTCCACGGCGCCAAGGGCGATGGGTATGCTTTAGTCCACAGGCTAGCTGGCCAACGATGGCGGCGGCCAAGCTCAGCCATGGGTCGGCGCATGGCGTGCCCCATTCAGCGCTTGTCTTCTCAGGCCTCGTCCACCGTCCACCCCGACACAGGCATACAACATCATGGCGACACCTCTGTACCCATCTACCCCTTCCGCTGGCAACCATAGCTGCGATAGCTCTGGCCTTATTTCTGCCCTCCACAACATGTCGCTTCACGGTGGCAACAACGGTTGGGTGATGGCTTCTGGTGCGACCTCGCACATGATATCCGACGGCGGTACCCTCCATTCCTTCTCCTCTCTACCTCCTTCCTCTCGTGTCATGGTCGGTAACGGCGCGTCCATGCCGGTTTCCCACACGGGTCACGCATCCATACAAATTCCTTTCGATACTTCTTTCCGTCTTAATGATGTTCTTGTCCTTCCATCTATTGTTCATAACCTCCTTTCTGTTCGTGAGTTTACTCGTGACAATTCTTGTTTTGTTGAGTTTGATTCTTTTGGTTTTTCTGTCAAGGACCTTCGCACCAAGAGCGTGATTCTTCACTGCAATAGTGACGGGGAACACTACATGCTTCTTCCCGCACCTCCACCAGCGTCCTCCCACCATGCCCTACTCACCGCTGCCCTGGTGTCCCTATGGCATCGACAATTAGGACATCCTGGCCACGACGCCATGTTATCGCTGCAACAATCGTCTTTGATTTCCTGTAATAAAGCATATCGCTCTATGTGTCATGCCTGTCAACTTGGCAATCACGTTCGACTGTATTTTCCCTATTCTACTTCTCAAACTAGTTTGATGTTTCAGTTAGTTCATTGCGATTTATGGACATCCCCTGTACCCAGCAATTCTGATTTCAAATATTATCTTGTTGTCGCCGTTGATTTTTCTCACTTTTATTGGTCATTTCCTCTTCACCAAAAAATCTCGTGACGCTCATCTCCTTCATTAGCTATGTCCATAAGCAATTTCAACTCCCACTTGTTTCTATCCAAGCCAACAACGGCACAGAATTCATGAACTCGACGTCCATGGATCTTTTTCACCGACATGGTATTCACCTTTGTCTCTCCTGTCCCTATACCTCTCCTCAAAACGGAAAGGCCGAACATGTCATTCGGACCCTCAACGACACCATGCACGCTCCCCTCTTTCAAGCGCACATGCCATCCTTCTTTTGGGCCGAGGCACTCGCAACATCCACATATCTTGTGAACCGTCGTCCTAAGCCATACAGTTTGTCACCCTGTAGGAGTGCTTGCACTGTCGGCCACCCTCTCTCCTCCACCTCTGCGTGTTCGGGTGTTTGTGTTTTCCAAACTTATCCTCCACAGCCTGCAACAAGCTTAGTCCCCGATCGGTTGCATGTGTATTCCTCGGTTATCCCTTCTCTCACAAGGGCTACCAATGCTACGACATGTCCACTCGATGCCTCATTCTCTTGTGTCACGTTGTTTTCGATGAGGAGGTGTTCCTGTTTTCCATTGGTCCTTCCCCTTCTCCTCGTAACTCATACAATTTCCTTCTTGATTTTATCTCCACCCAAACACTGCCCACCGCGACCCCCTCGACCAGTGGATCCTCTCATCACCTAGCTGCGCCAGCTCCCGCTCACCCTACCACAACAATTTTTCCTCGTGCCACGCCTGCCGCGGCAAGATTTCACACCGTCAGCTCTTACCCGTGTGCTGCCGCATCCTTTGTCGCGGCTCCATTCCCTGCGCGATAGCCCATTCTCCTGCCATGGCAATACATTCTCCTGCCGCGGCAAATTTCCTTGCCGTGGTAGCCTTCGTCGCACCTCTTGCTCGGCCCGCGACTAGCCCTCATCACATGACCACCCGAGCCAAGGCTGGCCTTGTTTTCCTAGTGGATCGCCTGAATCTCTTGGCCGTTGTCTCTTCAGTTTCTCCAATTCTGAAAACATACCAGGCTACACTCCAGGATCCCAACTGGCGTCAGGCCATGGTCGGCGAGCATCATGTCCTCCTTGAAAATCACACTTGGTCTCTTGTTCCCTGTCCTCCTGGTGCCAATGTTGTCACCAGCAAGTGGATTTTCGAACACAAATTCCACTCCAACGGATCTCTTGCACGGTACAAGGCTCGGTGGGTCATTCGCAGCTACTCTCAGTAGTCTGGCATCGATTATGACGAGACCTTCAGTCCCGTTGTAAAACCTGCCACCATCCGTGTCGTCCTTAGTCTTTCAGTTTCCCAAGGCTGGCCCATACATCGATTAGACGTCAATAATGCATTTCTTCACGCACACTTGACAAAACTGTGTACTGTCAGCAGCCGTTTGGTTTTCTTGATCCCACTTGGCCTCAGCATGTGTGTCATCTCCTCAAGTCTCTATATGGTCTTAAACAGGCTCTCCGTGCGTGGTATCAGCGTTTCGCCACATACATTCGCACGATTGGCTTTGTCGCTTCCTCCTCGGACACCTCCTTGTTTGTGTTCAAGGATGGCCACGATCTCGCTTACCTCCTATTATACGTTGACGACATCATCCTCACTGCTCGACCAATGCTCTTCTTGGTCGTCTCATTCATTGTCTTCATGCTAAGTTCGCCATGACTCATGTTGGTGATTTGCGTCATTTCCTTGGGATTGCCGTCGTCCGATCACCTCACAGTCTCTTTCTTTCTCAACGTTAGTATGCCGCTGATCTCTTACAGCGTGCCAACATGTTTGAGTGCCACGCCACCCCCACACCTGTGGACACATAGGCTAAGCTGACCGCCACCGACGGCCCGCTTGTCGCCGACCCCATGGAGTACTGGAGCCTCACTGGCACTTTCCAGTATCTGACTTTGACTCGGTCGGACCTTGCCTACGCCATTCAACAGGTTTGTCTCCATATGCACACACCTTGGGAGCCGTACCTTTCCCTCATCAAGTGAATCCTGCGCTATGTCAAGGGCTCGCTCGACAACGAACTTGAGATCCTTGCCTCCTCAGGCGACTCTCTCACAACTTACTTCGATGCCGATTGGGCGGGCTGTCTGAACTCTCATCGGTCAACCTCCAGTTACTTTGTGTACCTTGGCGACAACCTCATCTCTTGGTCCTCCAAGTGCCATACTACTGTTTCTCGGTGTAGTGCTGAAGCTGAGTATCGAGCCGCCGCTCATGTCGTGGCCGAGTGCTGTTGGATACGATAGCTTTTGACCGAGTTGCATCATCTCTTCGGCCACCATCGTCTATTGTGATATCGTCAGTGCCGTCTATATGTCGTCTAACCCTATTCAGCATCGATGTACCAAGCACATCGAGATCGACATTCATTTTGCACGAGAAAAGGTGTCTCTTGGTCATGTTCGTGTTTTGCATGTGTCGTCTTGTCTTCAATTTGCCAACATTATGACAAAGGGTCTTCGCATCCAGTTGTTTCAAGATTTTCGCTCCAGTCTTTGCGTTCGGCCACCGAATGATTCGACTGCGAGGGATGTTAGCGATATTCTTTCCATATGTACATTGTGCAATTATGGTAGTTTAGATTATATTTGATCCAGTAAATCTCCTGTAACCATATCAGTTGTAATCTTCGCTGCCGGTTACTATTCATAATCCGGCAATACAATGGAAAGGCCGGCAGCCTATTGGCGTGCGGCACATCCTTCCTCCCGTGCTCGTTTACAGCTACGACGCCACGGCCACCTATCGCAAATTCACAGACAACAACTTGCGATCGGACGTGGGTCGGTCTCTTCTCCGCTGTGGGCACGCACGCTCGTCCGTCCGGTGCCAATCCTCCCCCAGCCCTACATGCCTCCGTTCCGGAAAGCACAAGCGCCCAAAAGCTTCTTTATTCGAGCTTTATGGGGAGGAAAAAGAACCCTATTGTAAGACTGAAGAAAAGGTGCAACTCTTTTGCCCACAAGTACGTCTCAGATGTGGCACATGCCTTCAATTCCACGACTAAAACCTCGCGTTAGCGAGGCAACAGCAGGGCGATTTGGCGTGCCAGTTGTGAGATAGATACCGTAAAGCAGCGGCGCCCATCGCCATTTTTAATTCGATTCCTGCATCGCCGTGTGCAGTGTTGTCACTGGTGTGCGCCCGTAGAAAACCTGAAAGGGAGGTGTCATGGCCGGTCCTTTTCTTGAAATGTCAAGCTAAAATGGTGTCATTGACGTCGAGGGGAGAAGAGACCGGGGGAAAAGGATAAGGAGAAGGAGAATTTCCTTTTTTTTAAAGGAGAACTGGAGAAGGAAGGCGGCGTCCTTTTCTCTCAGAGACAAGGGGATGACATCCCATAACACCCCTAGGCCTGCATAGATAGAGCTGGTGAACACAATAAACAATGATCAAACACACAGTAACATGTGAATTCCATGCTTTTGCACCGCCTCAGAGTGGAACTGTGAATTCTATGAACTTCTCAGAGTGCAGGAGTTTCAGAACAACTCCTAACTGCGTGTCCGTTTTCCCAGCTGAGATGGAATGTGGTAATTTTGTCCTTTTGCTGCTTCCTGAATCTTGCACAAGATCAATTATACATTTGGCAGTGTCAATAGTTTCTCATTGGTTACCAGATTGAGAGGGATCGACGCTTGAGTTAGATTCTTGAACCTCCATTCCCCGTTGGTTGATGCAGACCACGGCGAGATGCAGCACCAGCAAACAGGCACCCAAAAAATTCATTTACCTGAGTCAGTTGCCTTCGTGCCCCCCGTACGATCTCCTAGTCCAAGGCGTCGAATTACCTCTCGCAAATCACACGTAACGTGCCACTTAAGTCAATGAGACGCACGGCCCTGACCACGATTTGCAAACCAATGTATTATCGATCGGGAGTTTGGAGGCCCTTTTCCTCGAAGTCCATCAAGAATGGATTGGTCGGAGCACGCAGCAATGAAGTCTGTTGAAACAAGCGAGCACCAAAAATCCAAGGCGGTATTATATGAATCGTCATGCACGAGCCGGGGAACCTCCAAACAGATCATTCAGTTTGCTGTTCTCCGATTCTCTCAGGACTGACGGCGACTCGATTATTCCAGCAGAAATAGTCCGACCGCCGATCGATCAGGTGGGTTTAGCGCGACGTGCGATGAACCTTGTCCCTTGTGATCTTATCTAGTTTCTCACCGTGGTAGGTGATAAGTACGGTGTGTTCACGTAGTCCGAATAAATCAGACTCTATGCACTCTTTAGCAGGAATCGATGTAAATAGTATGGTATACTGTACTGTGTATGTGATGTATATATGAATTTCTCATGGTCGCGTGTCATGTTGAATTATAGCCGTGGGACTAATAGCTCAATGTCAAGTGCGTCGCATCATGTGTTGATGTTAAACTCAAGAACTCGGTTTTGGAGAAAAGATGTGGATTATTATCCTAAATTAAGCTCCAAGGGAATACGCAAGATAAAGATATATCTAGCATAGGCTAAGTATTTGATTCTTAGTCATTTTACTAGTCTCGGTGTTTGGTGTGCAGAACGAATAGTTAGTGTAGGTTGTCATACTATTAAGAGGGGTCTTGACTAGTAGTTTGAGTGTGTCATGTGTTGATAACTCTTTGTACTTGCTCTAGCTGTCCGCTGTATGTTGCCGGTATTTACAAATATGTTTTGCAAATAGCTAAAGCTCATGCATAATCCTTATAGCATGTGACTTTAGTTTGCGAATGTATTTTACAAATGGTTTAAGTCCATGTACCTTATCCCTTTTGGCATGATTCTAAAAGTCGGCAAACGTGTTTTGCAACTTGTTGAGAATCTTGCTTTCATTCTTTGTTTGTATCGCGCATCAATTGGCAAATGAGTTTTGTAAATTGAGTTGAAGTGAAATGCAAAGTCTGTTTTTAAGTCTCTAGCGGTCTGACTGGCCCCACAGTCAGTCTCCTCGGTTAGCTTTTTACAGAGAGGGGTCATTCTCTGAATGGCTTGGCTCCTCTGCGGAGCAGTCTGACCGACCCTTGTGAAGGGCGGGGGGGTTTTCAATCCAGTTGAGTGTCCAACGGCTAGTTTTTATAGCCGTTGGAGCTAGGACGGTCTTACTGGCCATTGGTTGGCGGTCAGACCGGATTCCTTGTTTTTCTCGGATTCCTCCCAACGGCTAATTTTCTTGTGTGGGTGTATAAATAACTTTTGTGGCCGGTTGTGGGAATGTGTTGATGCTATTTTTGTCCCCCTTGAGCTAAGAGCAAACCTTCTCTTCCACTTTATGCATGTGTTGCACTTAGAGAGCTTAAAGAATAAAATCCTACCGCATGTGTTGCATTAGGTGTTGGATTATCTATCCATTCACTTTAGACACTTGATTCGTTCAAGTGAGCATCTTCGATTTGTTACTCTTGGTGTTTGCCGACACTTAGACGGCTTAGAAGAGTTACGCTGGTGATCTTCTCAAAGAAGATTGTGAGAAGACTTAGGCGGTTATGAGTGGCTTGGCGCTCGCCATCTTCGGAGTGAAGGAAGAGCAACCCAAGTGAATTCGAGGTGTAGTATTAATTTGTGGAGCCGGTCCAATTCGTTTGGGCTTACCTCAACATGGACTAGAAGAAACCAACAAGTTTTCAATCATCACAGGAAAAAAGATTAAGTATTCTTATGGTTTGCTTTCTTGAGCTTTACTTTCTTGCTATTTATATTTATATAATTAAATTGTTTGTATGTCTCTTTAGGATTGCTTTCCTCATCTTAGACTTAGGTTGTTGGTCCACATAGTGAGACTAGTTGATTTAGCCTTTAAATTGTGCAAAATCAAATTGATTTACAATTCCGCATAAAAATTGACTTTGACCAAAAGATTTTTTTTAAAAAAAACAACCTATTCACTCCCCCTCTAGTCGGCCTCCTTGATTGATGATCATGTTTCACTAGTCGTAGATACGGGGATATCAAATCAATAATGTGAACACGTGTTAGAAGAACATTGTTTTGGATTGATCCACCTTGAGACACCATTGAAATTATTATGATTTTGTGTGTCATTAGTTGATCTCAAGCAATAGTGGTATATAATCCTTAGACCTGAGATCAGTATGGTTTCCTACATGTGTAATATTACACTTAGGGGTTGCTAAACGCTACTCTGTAACTAGGTAGTTACAAAAATAGTTTTCGGATATGTTATGAAATATGCGGAGGGATGTGACTGGTCAAAAATAAGATTTGTCCCCCCTAACATAACAAGAGAGATATCTTTGAGCCACTAGTAGTCGAAGAGTCGACCACATGAAGTTATCCGTTACTAGATCGAGAAAGTATTGAGCAGTCCATAGATGACACATATCTCACCTAGAGTTCAACCAGATATCGTGAGATAAAAGAAGAATGTGCAAACATGTCATTCAGCCTGACCAGATACAAACTAGTCTTAAGCTGGTCGTACATGATCACTAACTGGTCGACGAACTGGTCGTAAGGTGTTATGAACTGGTCGTGACTAAATATGAAATGGTCGTATGGAGATGCGAGCTGGTCGTGAGTGATAAGAATCTGGTCGTAGATCACAATGCATAAGGTTCATCCGATATAATATTTATGTGTATTCAAAAATCATTATGTCCTGCTAAAAACCGCTAACGACTTGTGGTCGGAAAGGAGTTTCCGAGTCACAACCGATTACGTATGAACCTACAGGGTCACAGACTTAACGGGTTGGAACAAACGAGTTCGGATAGGATTCGTTATTGGCTCTTTATAAGAGGATGCATGGGACAGTTGGGACATAAGGGTTGCTCCACTGAAACCCTAGCCGACATCTCCCCGAAGGTCCTACCGTGCGCGTTGGTGCTAGCACACATGCGTACAATGTTCCACCCCTAGACGTGTGGATAACGTAGAGGCGCTGCTGCGGTTGCTGCTGCGTTGATCAAAAACTATCTACGACCTACGCAAGGAACGTGATAAGTTGCTGGAGGAAACGATCAGTGCTGAGGACGTTGGACGATCGACTACGACCACTACATCGACGCGCTTAACATTGGATCAGGCTGCTCCAACTTTTTTTGCACTGCTCTGCGTGTCTAGTGGTAACGATCTATGATTTCTTGCTTGCATGGCTTCCTGATTTACGTGATGGAATTTTGAATTGTCAGCTAGTGCAACCTACTCGTATCCCTTCCGTTGCACCACTCGCCGAAACCCTAACCGCCACCTCCCCGAAGGCCCTGTCGTGTACGCTGGTGCTAGCACACCGGCACACGACATTCCACCCCTAGACATGGGATACCGTAGAGGCGCTATTGCCATCACTGCTGTGCTAATCGAGGATAATCCACGATATACGTAGGGAACACAAGAGGCTGCTGGAGGAGACGATCGACAGCCAATGACATTAGACGATTGACTACTTCTACTACATCGAGCGCGCGACATTGGACCGGGCTGCTCCAGCTCTTCTTCCACTGTATCGCGCGTCTAGTGGTAACGACCTATAATTTCTTACTTGTATGACTTTCTGGTTTACGTGGTAATTTTTTTATTGTGCACTAGTATAATCTACCAATCCTCGGATACAGAAGCCGGAAGAGATTTTCTCTTCCATTATCTTAAAAACTAGTGTAGTCTACCCATATCCCACCACTAAATGCGTGTCCGTTTTCCTAGCTGAGATGGAATGTGATAAATTTTTTTGCTGCTTCCTGAATCTTGCGCAAGATCAATTATACATTTGGCAGTGTTAGTAGTTTCTCATTGATTACCAGATTGAGAGGGATCGACGCTGGAGTTAGATTCTTGAACCTCCATTCCCCGATTGGTGAATGCAGACCACGGCGAGATGCAGCACCAACAAACAGGCACCCAAAAAAAATCATTTACCTGAGTCAGTTGCCTTCGTGCCTCCCGTACGATCTCCTAGTCCAAGGCGTCGAATTACCTCTCGCAAATCACACTTAACGTGCCACTTTAAGTAAATCAGACGCACGGTCCTGACCACGATTTGCAAACCAATGTATTATCGATTGGGAGTTTGGGGGCCCTTTTCCTCGAAGCCCATCAAGAATTGATTGATCGGAGCACGCAGCCATGAAGTCTGTTGAAACAAGCGAGCACCAGAAATTTAAGGCGGATAGATACATCGTCGTGCACGACAGCACGAGCCGGGGAACGTCCAAACTCCAAACAGATCATTCAGTTTTCTGTTCTCCGATTCTCTCAAGACAGGCGGCGACTAGATTATTCCAGCAGAAATAGTCTGACCGATCGATCAGCAGAAATAGGTGGCGACTAGATTACTCCAGCAGAGATTATTGATTAGTTTAGTTACTGCGACAAGCTGGGGACGGCAGCACGATCGCTCGCGGGCGTTACAGCTGACGAGCGCAAAGCAAAGCAGCCCATAATTTCCATGTGCTTTTACATCGCCTTTCACTCATCCAATGTTTCAACCCTGTCCCAAGGGGGACAAGTGTATCTGCACTTTCTCACTTCTGTTTGACAAATCCGGCCCCGAGTGACGCGCAGGGTCCTCTGCGGCATCGAACACGGTGGCGACCGCTGCGGCGTCCACGCGACCGGTGAATTCGCGCATCGGAAGCACGAGATCAACGCAATTCATAGGCCACACAGAAGACTGAAGAGCTGCTCACTGGTCACTGCAGCTAGCTAGCTAGCTGCAACGCCTGCCTGCTCGTGCCGACACTTCACTGGTCAACCTCCCGAATATGCCACGCGGGCCCCGCGCCGCGCTGCGCCACGTCAAAAAGGCGGGGAGAAGCTTCCGGCATTGACGTCCCATGGGAGGCGTACCGATCGATCGTCCCATGTAGGAAAGCAACGAGTGATCATTGTGACCATTTCTCGTTCGTGTTCTTGGCTCAGCTCAGAATTTCGTGTGTAAAGATGAAAGGAGCAGATTGGCAGTGGCTGCTGCTCAAGTGCACAACACGACAGCGCACATCCTTGTCCATGCATGCACACAGGCACAACATGTCAACATGAGCAAGAGGAAGGACAAAGGCATATCTGTGTGGAGGTATTTGCTGCAGAATCTGCCTAATTTGCAGGAAGAAATATACTACAGCGTTATGGCGATATTATCCTTTGCCAAGATCAGAGGCTGCGTTGAGTCAATTCCCAACTCCTGTATGTGATGTAATGGACAACTGCTGCCTAGTGATGTTTTGGCACTTGTTTCTGTACCGCTGAGTCATCTACTGCAGCGTTGTTGATTGACATTTGTAGTAGTAGTACTAAACAAGGATTGGATAACAACAGATTTAATAAGGAAATTTAATTTGACACAGTCGCAGAGGCTCCCATGGGAAGTTTTAAAGTCTACATCAGGGAAGGATTTCATGGGATGCTACTGGCATGCAAGATTTTCATGCACCTTACAATGTTAGAATATTGGTTTGTGTGAGGCTGATAGGGTTACTTGATAAGATTATCTAAGGTGGTGGTTGCGATGGCTTGCCTATTGTGCCTTTTCACTGAAGTAATAATGCCTCCTAGTGACATGATGGAAACTTGGATTTGAGGTGGCATCTTTTGGTCACCGGAAAATATCACTTGAGAAAAGAACAATGACCAAAAGGGAAGGGCAACCCACCACGCATAGGGCATGGGCTGCAATGCCACAAATGGAGAAACGTAACGAGGCTTCATCAAACACGTGACGACGCAGCAGAAACTGCACGAGGAGACGCTTGTCAGAAGCACAATGTGCAACCGTGTTGCTCTTCTTCTTCTTCTTCTTCTTCTTCTTCTTCTTCTTGAGAAGAATATGCGCTGCTAATTAATTTCTTGTACTATAAGCTGAGCTCAACTTAACCAACATGTGTTGCTTAACTGGTAGAGAAAGATATGCAGGATCCTCCTAGTGATTGCTTGCAATTTACATTATGGTTTAGTACTAAGACTAGTGGCACGGTATCAAATTTTGTATAGTACTTCAGTACAAATATTTTGTATATGAAATCAAGATCGGCAAGATTCTGAGAACAGGAGCTTCAACCGTTGGGAAATCAATCGCTGAATTATTAGTCGGTAAGCTCAACACCCCTAATTGATTCCCTTTCTAGATTGCATAGTTGTTGAAGAAAAAATATGATCTAGCTAACCAGGAAAGAGAAGCTTTATGATTAGCACTAGCTCCTGCTAAAACAACATTTATATTTCTTTCCATGCCAAACATGTCTAGAGCTAGGCAGAAGAAAACACACAGAGCACAGTTTCACAGTGTTCTTCAATTTGTTCCCTTTCCGAAACTGTTATATGACATCAGATAATTCACAAGAATATCATCATTACCTACCTTAACTAGTCCATTATCTAATCAGTTTGCTGTGAACAAGTTAGAAAAAAAAGATGTAGAAACAGTACTAGCCCTACTAGGAAAAGGGCAGCCTAAATTAGGTGAGGGTGATTAATTAGTGCACAGTATGGTTTGCATGGCTTGAATAAACCCCTACTAGCTCTCCGGCCATTGTACCGAACAACTTAATCATGCAGGTTACTCATGCAAGGCAAGTGCACATCACGCTATCTGTTGTGATGGTAACGGCCTAGCACTGCACACCAACCTCTCCCCCGGCCCGGCAACGTTGCGATGAATAAACAATCATGTGGCTGCTCGAATTTATAGTTTTATATGATTGTGAATTTGATATGTAATGCAAGCATATTTTGGTGCTTAGTTTAGCTTTGGGTTTGCATAACTTCGAAGAGGAGGCAGCATGATGCATGCTTCTTTTTTCTGCTTTCCTTTTCACTTTCCCTTTACTTTCTGGAGGAGGCAAGTCAAGATCAGGCCTCATGTAAGATTCTGGCAGGATCTTTTTGTCGACAATAGGGACATGCACTTGTAGAAATTAATCAATTGGCCATTCTACGTGTTAGGGAATCTGCATACGACTTAGTCCAGTAATAATGAGCCTATGATGCCTGGTGTTCTTTATCCACTTGTCTGTAAGAATGTCACTAGCTAGCTATAATACTGAATGTACTATACTGCTGGCCAATAGTACCAAACTGCATGGAGTTTCCTTGAAGAAATGAATAGAACAGAAGGTACATACAGGAGTCAACAGATTATACTGCACTTGTAGTAGGACTACAAATAACTGTCCTACTACTCAAGTTTGTCGATGAGATGTTCGATATATGAAATGAAACCCAACTTGGCATTAGAAATGACTCCGATAAATTCCTAGGGGATGGAGGCTAATTAGGTCCTGAAATCTTGAATCATGTTCAGTCTACATCCAAAATTAGGTGTACTCCATATGCCAGGAGTCATTTGTGCATGAGTAGAAGTCCAAAGAAGCACTCATCGATCAGTAACCGACAACTTACACATTTGGGCGAGATGATTGGTATAAGAAACTTTGCAGTACTATCCCATTCTTCACCTGCCTTTTTGTTTGGTTTGAAAATGGCGCTGCTCTGTAACCGCTCTCGCAACTTGATTGGAAAAGGAAGGTCTGCCTACCTTGGTGAAGTAGCTTGAAACTTTGCCAAAAGAACAGGACAAGCTAGTAAGCTACAACTCTACAGGCCTACAAGCGCCGTGCCGGCAAAGAGTATGGATGGGTAATGGCTTATTGCTCCAAATCAGCACAATGCTGTTGCCTCTGTTTTTTTTTTTCAAGAGAATGCTGTTGCCTCTGTGTCCACTCATGCATATCCCGAGCAAAATTTTCAGCTGCAACTGTGATAAAGCAACCACTTGGGCAACTTGCACAGTAAGATAGACACAGCAGGTGGTCACCGGCTGATCCTATCAGCGTTTCTACATAAACCTCGCAATCTGAAACATGCATTCCTCCAAATCAACAGCATCCCCTGAGGATTGAGATCGATCGATCACATGGACGTCGGTTTCGCATGAACATGCAACGATCGATCGAGTATATACGTGCCGCATACGAATCGATGGTGCACGTACGTTTACGTAAACGGGCGCCTCACCAGCCACCAGCCATGCAGAGTGCAGCAACAGTTGTCAGCTTATGAATTCGTTGGAGTCGCTTGGACCAGGCTCGAAGCGACCGACCGACAGAGTTCCGGCCGGCCTCCGCGAGCGCGAGAGATGGATGGAATGAACGAGCGGCCGGGCCTGCTGGTCCGCATGCAACTGCAGCGCGCGCGACCATGACCGGCCACCTAACGCTCGATCATATCACACCCGGCCGTGTGGTCGCCGAGGGATCAGGGAAGCGAAGCGAGCCTGTCTAGCTTAGCTTTCTCCAACTCACGCTTCCTCCCCCTTGCGGTTCAGTGGTTGTAGCATTTGCAAGTCACCTCGATCCGGCTCTCAGTGCTAGCGAGTAGACGCTATCATTCGCCATTACTCCGCAAGCTACATGCACTTCTTCCCATGACACTGATCACACTATCTAGTAGAAGTAGCAGTACAGCTGGTCACTAAGCGTACATGCACTTTGTGTCCTTCTCATCTCACCAGTCGCCCGGGGAGCTGAAATTAAACCGACCGATACGATGCAACACTGCGAGTCAAGCTGCAAGCCGTGCGTGCACCTCGTGCGATCAGATTAAGATCCATGCTCCGGATTGATTGATTATGTTAGATGTATATTATTGTCCGTGTATTTTCTCCGTTGTATAAAGGGTTATCTGCATATATGTCATACATGTACTTGTATATATATTAGCCTATTGGTCTCATGAGGAATACAAACGCTATTCATAACATGGTATCAGAGCCAAGGTAGGGTTAGGGTTTTTCTCACGTGACTGCCGTCGGCCTCCTCTGACGTCGGTTGCCGTTGCCGCCCCCTCTGCCATGGTCCTCTGCTCGGCGCGCCTTTGGTCGGCGCGTCTCTACTCTGCTTCTCTACACGCCATGTCTTCCTCGCACGCGCCCGAAGCAGAGCCATCTTCATCTTCATCGTGCCGCCCCCATTGCCGGTCAACTGAGCTCGCGCCGCACCTAATCCATCGCGCAAGCCCGAGCCGCCGCCCTCACGTCGCCAGAGCCGTTGAGCCGCCGCCGAAAGCCTTCCGCGTCGCTTCATCAACCGCCGCTCTTCCTCACCGGCGTCGCTTCACATCCGCCGTGCCCGACCCGAGGACGAAGCCCACTGCTGCTGCCGCCGTCGCCGTCGCCGAGGGGAACCCTAGCCCCCCGTGCGTTTCCCTTCAAGGTTCTCTTCGCAGGCCTTCATAGGCCGAAGGCCGTTTTAGAGTCTAGCTCACTCGGCCAAGAAAAAAAAAAAGAGAAAAAGAGAGAGAGAGAGAGAGAAAAAGATGACGTCTTCGGGTACTGTTTCTGTGCCTTGTTGCCCGGTGATTTTTTATGGTCTCAATTATCGGGACTGGTTTCAGCACATGCGCCCCACATGCGTGGTCAGCGTCTTTGGGATTTTCTCACTGGCGAGTTGTCTTGTCCGCCTCGACCTGTTCCACCTGTTGAGCCCGTGCCCCCAAAGGATGCTTCCAAAGATACTCGTCAAGAGGCATCTACTGCTTTTGAGGATGCCATGGAGACTTTTTAGACTCAATATGCTGCCTACAAGACATGAATTGATGAGGATGTTCGTGCCTCTGCTATTCTGGTTGCTAGCATGGACGTGCGTCTAACTGGGGATGTGGTTGACTTGGCCTCAGCACAGTTGATGTGGGAGCATCTGCGCAACCGCTACGAGCCGTCTGGTGATTTCTTGTATCTTTCTGTTGTGTGTCAGGAGCAGTCGCTACAGTAGGGAGATGCCACTGTGCACGAGTTCTATGCTCAGTTGTCTGCGGTATGACATCAGATTGACTCTTTGGGACTGGATCTTTTCCACACTTGTTAGTGTTGTCAGCGTTAGCAGTCTCACCTAGAGCTTCGTCGCATCTACGACTTCTTGACCTGTCTCCGGGCTGAGTATGAGCAGACTCATGTTCAGTTGCTGGCGCGCCACCCTTGTGTGACTCTGTTGGAGACCCTTACAGCTGTTCGTGCTGAGGAGATTCGCCTTCGTGTTGCGGGTTTGTTGCCATCACCGTCGTTTCCTTCGATTCTGGCAGCTCCTCCAGTTTTTACACCCGCTACGTCTCCAACTCCTCCTTCATCAGTGGTGCCTTTACCAGTGATAGCTGCTGTTGGTAGCGGACTACACTGCACCTATTGCAACAAGGATGGATATGTGTCATAGTTCTGCCACAAGAAAAATAAGGATTTACGTCGTGGTGGACATCCTCCAAAGGGCACTGGTGGTTCCTCCTCTCAAAGGAGCTCTAGTGCTTCTGATTCTCAGGAGTTTCTCACACTGCTGCATCACATGGTTGTTTTTGCACTGTCTGGTTCTGCTGTACAGTCTTCTAGTGAGAGACTACCTTCTAATCCTTCTTCCTCAGGTATATCACCTTGGATTATTGAGTCAGGTGCTTCCTTTCATATGACATCTGATTCCAACAGTCTCACTTCCATTGGTCCTTTAGCTGATCCTATCACTGTTCAGACAGCAGATAGTACCTCTCTCTCTGTTGCGGGATGAGGCACTCTTTCGAATTCCTCTTTTCATGTTCCTGTTGTTTCTTATGTTTTCAAACTAACCAAGCAGCTCATATCTGTCGGTCAGCTCACCGATCATGGTTGTCGTGTTATTCTCGATTCTGATTCTTGTTCTATTTAGGATCGACATACGGGGACTCCGGTTGGTATTGGCCCTCGCCGCTGTGACTCACGACATCTCTAGGAACTTGATTGACTTCATCTTCCTTCCACTGCCCCTGCTAGTCTTGTCGCCTCCACCACCGCCTCCGCTTTTACTGCATCATCCACTGCGTCTTTTACTCAGTGGCATCATCGTTTGGGACATCTTTGCAGGTCGCATTTATCTTCTTTACTTCGTCGTGGTCTTTTAGGGTCTATGTCTGGTGATGCTTTTCTAAATTGTCAGGGGGTTTAAGCTTGGTAAACAGCTTCAACTTCCCTATCCTTCCAGTGAGCCAGTGTCACAGCTTCCTTTTGATCTTGTTCATTCTGAAGTATGGGTCTGGCTCCTTTTATTTCGAAAGGAGGTCGTCGATATTATATAATTTTTATTAATGATTTTTCTCGACACACATCGATATACTTAATGTCACCTCGTAGTAAGGTTCTATCCATCTACAAGATTTTTGCCACTATGATCTGTATTCAGTTTGACTCTCCTATTCGTATTTTCATGCTGATTCTGCTGGGGAATACTTGTTAGGAGTTCTTTGTGGTTTTTTTGCTGAGCAGGGCACTCTCTCGCAGTTTTCTTCCTCTGGTGCTCATGCCCAAAACGATGTGGCTGAACGAAAGTATCGTCATCTTCTTGAGACAGCCTATGCTCTTATGCTTGCTTCTGCTATCCCACCACACTTCTGGGCTGAGGCTGTTTCTATTGCCACTTTTCTGATTAATATTCAGCCTTCTTCTGCTCTTTAGGATGGGATCCTAGTTGAGCATCTCTGTGGCAAGACTCCTGATTATTTTAGTCTTCGCCTCTTTGGGTGTGTGTGTGTTGTGTTCTTCTTGTACCTCATGAGCGCACTAAGCTGACCGCTCAGTGTGTGGAGTGCATTTTTCTGGGCTATAGCGCCAAGCATAAGGAATATCATTGTTGGGATCCTATTGACCGACGGATGTGGATTTCTCGGGATATCACTTTTGATGAGTCTCATCCTTTCTACCCTCGTTCTTCTCCTTTCACTACTCCAGTATCTCTTGTCGAGCCACTTTCTTTCCTGACTTTTCCTGCCACCCCTATAGTCACCACACCTTCACCGTCGGTGTCTCCTTCACCGCAGGTGCCTCATTCGCCACCGACACCCTCTCAAGAGGCTCCTCCTAGCCTTGTTTCTTCTTATTCTCTCTACTACACTCGTCGCCTGTGGGTTGAGGATTTTTCTAATGAGCTACCTTCTTCTGATGGGTCATCTTCTTCGGCCTCTTCTCCTTGATATGTTCTTCGTGATCGCTAGTCTATTCGGCCTCCTACGCGCTTTTGTTTAGCAGCTCTTGCCGAACCGACCTCTTATCGTGATGCTGCTATTCATCAGGAATAGCAGCATGTGATGGCAGTGGAGATTTCTGCCCTTGAGCGTACTAGCATGTGGGATCTTGTCCCTCTTCCCGCGCGTGTTACTCTTATCACGTGCAAGTGGGTCTACAAGGTTAAGACTCCGCTCTGATGGTTCTCTTGAGCGCTACAAGGTTTGTCTCGTGGCACGTGGGTTTCAACAGGAGTATGGTCATGATTATGATGAGACTTTTGTTGTTCGCACTCTTCTTGCTATGCCGTCTGTTCGGGTATGATCTATCTCTCAGCTTGATATTAAGAATGCATTTCTCAATGGTGAGCTGCGTGAGGAGGTTTATATGTAGCCATCGTCGGGTTATTTTGTTCCTGAGGGTATGGTTTGTCGCATTCGCGGATCTCTTTACGACCTCAAGCAAGTTCCTCGTGCCTGGTTTGATCATTTCTCTTCTGTTGTCAGTGCAGCTGGTTTTTCTGCCAGTGCTCATGTTCCTGCTCTTTTTATTCATACTTCACCTCGTGGTCGGACGTTTCTGCTTTTATATGTTGATGATATGATTCTCAGTACACCACTTTTTGTTAAGGAGCATCTTAATGAGCAATTTCTCATGTCTGATCTGGGTCCTCTTCACTACTTTCTTGGGGTTGAGGTTATATTCTAAGCCTGAGGGCTTCTATCTGTCCCAAGAAAAGTATATCCAGGATTTTCTTGATCATACTTCTCTTACTGATCAGCACACCGCTGAGACTTCTATGGAGCTTAATGTTCATCTTTGGCCCACTGATGATGAGCCTCTTACTGATCCTACTCGCTATCATCACCTTGTTGGAAGTCTTGTTTATCTGGGTGTTACTCGTCCTGACATTTCATATCTTGTGCATATCTTCAGTCAGATTGTTTCTGCTCCCACTCAGCTCCACTATAGTCATCTTCTTCGTATTCTACGATATCTTTGTGGAACTATCACTCATCATCTATTTTTCCCTCGCTCCAGCTCTTTACAGCTTCACGCATATTCTGATGCCACTTGGGCTAGTGATCACTCTGATCGCCGGTCTCTCTGCATATTGTGTTTTTCTTGGTGGTTCTCTCTTTGCATGGAAGGCTAAGAAACAGACACCAATTTCTCGTTCGAGTGCTAAGGCTGAGTTGCGAGCTATGGTTTTGTTAACTGTGGAGGTTACTTGACTATGGTGGTTACTTGAGGATTTTAGTGCTTCTGTTTCAGCACTCACTCCTCTTTTGTCTGACAATACAGGGGTTATTAGCATTGCTAAAGATCCGGTGAAGTATGAACTTACAAAGCATATTGATGTTGATACTTCCTACAAGCGGACACAGGTGCAGGAATAAGTTGTTGCTTTTCAGTATGTGCCTTCAGAACTTTAGTTGGCAGACTTCTTCACAAAGGCACAGACAAGAGCCTAGCACAGCTTCTATATCTCAAAACTTCATGTTGTTGATCCACGATAAGTTTGATGGGATGTTAGATGTATATTATTGCCTGTATATTTTCCCTGTTAGATAAAGGGTTACCTGCATATACGCCATATCTGTACTCTTATATATATATATATATATATATATATATATATATATATATATATATATATATATATATATATATATATATATATATATATATATGAAAATCGTATGGTACTCCTGGGAGTACGTACTCCTACTTCATATATACCACTTAAATCGTATGATGATACCTCTTTATCTATTTGAGCATACTCCAATAATGATTATAAGATACCCCAAACTGAGTTCCATGAAAAATTTCATTAAATTCCACTTTTTATAGCAAAATTTATGTATATACTTCTTTTATGTATGAAAAAGAGTATATAGCAAAAAAACAAAGGGCTCCAATGAAAATTTTTCAATCAAATCGCATTGAAGTATCTTATAATTGGTATTTAAGTATACTGAAAATGATAAAGAAGTATAATATATTCGTTTAAATGATATATTAGAAGTTGAAGTACATACTCCGAGAGTACAAAACAGGCGTCCTACTATTCATAAAAGATTGCACGGTGGAATGGAACACCAGTGTGCATGCACGCGTGTTTTCTCTCTTAATTCTGATTGCGCCATTGAAAAATGCAAGCCGCCGGTGCTACGACTACTGCAAAATGCAAAACATGTGCTAGCTAATGCTAAAGTCTCCAAGGCTTCAACACCGATGTTTGGCGCAGGGCAGGGCAGCCTTCAGACTTACTTTTGGTGCGTCGACCGTCGAAAGCTGGATGATCGGAGATTTGGAGAATCGATCACATTTGAAGCTATTGCCACATAATGCCGTACATGCGACTCATGGAGCTTTTTCTATCTTGCTTTCTTTCGTTATTCTTATTGTATCTCATCTATCTAGTCCTATCAATGTAGGGCTCGTGCAACATCTGTATAAACCTCCTTTTCCCTTCAAGTACAAGGATCATGTGCTTTGTTCTTTATTCTGCCCTGGCCTGGGCCCTCTGGCGACCTTGCTGTCCTGTTGTGCGTCCTTTTCTCGAACCAAAGTAACCATAATGTAATTTCACTATTCACCGGCAACTTTCAGGCTTCAGCTTTTTATTTCTTCATTTCCTCTAGAACTACCAGGTGACAGCAAATTACCTCTGCTCACTGTTCTTTTCTTCCGACAATATCAAATATTAATGATGCTCTTCGTCAAAAAAAAAATAAAATAATGATGCTATATACTAGTATGATCGACACGATTTACACGGTATTGTTCGCGATAATAAGGTCAAAATTGAGCTGTACCTACTAGCTGCCGATGAACGACTCACCCGGTAAAAGAATGAAAAGGAGTTGAGCACGTCTATGAACACTGTTGTCGACGCTGCTTCTTTTCTCATCCCAAAATGATTGTGCAATACAACCCTTTCTCATCAATTTTCTTCATTTCTTTCTCTACAACTGCAAGGTTGTAATGAGAAGGCCATTCATGGTGCCAATGATTTTATTTACCTTTGGCCATTTCATGGACATATATAGCATGAGTACGACAGTAAGTCAGATTTTTTTATTTTTTCAGGGTTTTGTACGGGGCGACGACTGGCCTGGTAAAAGAATTAAAAGGAGTTCAACACGTCTCTGAACACTGCTGTCGACGCTGCTTCTTTTCTGACCCCCAAATGATTGTGCAGTTTACATCCTTTTTCAGCAGCTATGTACGTGCCTTTGTCATAAATTTTCTTTCTCTCTCTATAACCGGAAGGTAATGAGAAGGCCATGACGCCAGCACTAAATTTACCTTTGGCCGTCTCATCGACATACTAATATAGGTTGTGTGAGCACGACACTAAGCCATGTTTTTTTTTGTCAGGGTTTTGTACGGGCGACTAGTCAGTCCGACAGAGCAGTGAGAATTTTCAGAACAGAATCCAGTTAGTTTGCCCGTTGGTTTCTCCTCTTTCGCATCGATCGATCCTCGCTGGTCGCGATTGGGAGAAGGCAAGACGTTAAATCTGTCCCCCGAATACCGTTGTCACTGCCTCCACGACGCAAACCGAAAACGATCATACTCCGCCACTCCAGTAGCTAGCAAAGTGATAGTGCGTTGAGCCTGCAGTGACGAGCGCGCGCTAATTCTTCTCTTCTCGAACGACAGTGCAACTCTACCCGTCGGCGGCAGCTATCCAGACCACGAAGGGAGAAGGGTGACAACGATCCGATTTTACCACATTTGCGTTGATTAATTAGCAGATCTGAACGAGCAAAAATCTCTCTGTATTTAGACGCGCGGACGAGACGTTTTTTGGCCCCCAGATACGAATCAGATGGAACGCGGAGGTCGGCAGCTAGGCACGGTCATATAATTTACGTGACGTGATTGGTGAAATTGGTGCGTTGATTAGCTGAAGAATGACCGCACCGAGCAGTGATTTCAGCTCAAAACTCACGACGCGGTGATCAAGTTGGACAAGTAAAATGGTATGACGCGATGTTTAATTGCTCCGTACCAACTGAAATTTGCAAGTCCCCTAGCATATTAATGGCTTACAGTTGCCATAAGCAGTAATTTTTTTTTGTGTTAAGTCACTCTTAACAGGGGAAGGGAGAAAAGAAGAAATTTTTTTGGGAAAGTCATGTCGCCAACAAACACCGTAAGAGAGAGAGAGAT
Organism: Ampelocalamus luodianensis; assembly: GCA_036346255.1. Taxonomy (NCBI): domain Eukaryota; kingdom Viridiplantae; phylum Streptophyta; class Magnoliopsida; order Poales; family Poaceae; genus Ampelocalamus; species Ampelocalamus luodianensis. The sequence continues at coordinate 4,048,465 of CM070626.1, forward strand.
GGAGAGCTTTCTCATCTCTTTTCCCTCCGACGTCGTCGTGAGCCAGAAAAGCCGAGCTCTTAATCTCTCTCTCTCGGCGAGCGCGCGCACGGCGCACTATTTTATCCCACCATCTGCCCCAAACCGGAGGTATCTTAAGCTCCAATCCATTACGCGCGCAAACACTGCACCTTGCTTAGAACCCACTTGATCGCTGCCTCACCTCACCTCACCACACCTAGCTCTCCTCTCACTGAGCGTGCGTGCAGTTCTTGGCACGTACGCTTCCCCATATATACCCGACCATACAAATAGCCAGCATCAGGCAACAATCGGGAGGAAGCATCATCCTTCGATCGATCGCCATTGCATCGATCGACGTCGCCCCGTCCGTCGTCGGAGTAGCTAGGAGGCCACCAGCAGCTAGCTAGCCGGTTGAGGAATGGGACGGCTCTCGTGCGGCGGCGTGCAGCCCAAGATCCGCAAGGGGCTGTGGTCTCCCGAGGAAGACGAGAAGCTCTACAATCACATCATCCGACACGGCGTCGGCTGCTGGAGCTCTGTCCCCAAGCTCGCAGGCAAGCAGGCTAGCAAGCTCTCACACACTCCGATCACCCCAGCTCACTGCTCCACTATGCACCACAGTTCTACCGCCATTATTGCCTCGGCTAATTTGGCTTGTGCGTACCTGCAGGACTGCAACGCTGCGGCAAGAGCTGCCGCCTGCGGTGGATCAACTACCTCCGGCCTGACCTGAAGCGCGGCAGCTTCTCGCAGCAGGAGGAGGACCTCATCCTCGCGCTTCACGAGATCCTAGGAAACAGGTTGGAGTTATACAATGCATTCAGAATTTGCAATGCCGAGAACAGACTGGTGGCAAGTGAGTGGGCTAAGAGATTTCATGGAAATGGAAAATGTGTGCAGGTGGTCGCAGATTGCGTCGCGCTTGCCGGGGCGGACGGACAACGAGATCAAGAACTTCTGGAACAGCTGCCTCAAGAAGAAGCTCCGGCAGCGCGGCATCGACCCGAGCACGCACAAACCCATCGCCGCCACGGTGGCCGCGGCGGCATTGCAGGACCCTGAAGATCAAGATCATAAGCCCCCTGCCGCGGCCGCGGACGGCCTCGCTCAGAAACAGTCGGTGTTCGACCCGTTCCCGGTGACCGACTTTGGCGGCGGCTTCGACCTGGGCGCGCCGAACATGGCGACATTGTACGGCCAGTTCAACGGCAAGGCCTCGGACGCCGGGTTCGTCGCCGACTACAGCAGCGTGCTGGACATGTCGGAGAACCTGGGCTACGGCGAGAGCTCGAGCAACAGCAGCAACTGGAACTGCGCCGAGGTGAGCAATGTGCTCGACAGCGAGGTGCTGTACTGGGCCTCGGGCGGCGTCGCCAAGGTAGAGCCATTCGCGGAGATGGAGCAGCAGCACAGTTGCTATGGAGGAGGGCAGGTGGAAGACGACGCGTCGTTGGAGCACAAGTTCTCGCTGCCCTGCCAAGAACAGAGCCTGGCACACTTCGACTTCAACTTGGAATACTTCTAGTTTTTCTCCTTTTTACCTTCTTGAATTATCCATTCCCATATATTATACACAAGAGGAAGAACCACTGGAAGATTAGCGATTGTACGTACCGTGTTAATTTTCTCTAGTTCTCTCCTCACACCGTTTTACTTTTTTTTTTTCTTCTGTATACTGTTTCTGGTTGGTTAGAGTAAGAGACGGTACAGAAGACGAGATACTATAAGATTTTTGTAAAAATAAAAATAAAACCTCTTATACTTTGTACTACTAATATATGTACATCATTGAAAGCCTGTGTACTTTTCTGATTTTCTCTTGTGACGAAGGAATAATGAGTCTTGCTCACATTACACAGGTTGCTGTCACGCTTTAGCTTTTTCTTCATTAATTTGTGTTTCACGAAAGCGGAGGGACCCTGGATCACTGTTTGAACAGTGATTCCAGCTTGCATGAGCAGTACTCGGCAATAGTTACTGTAGTAAACTGTATAACAATAAAACATCTGTAGCAGCAAAAATATACTGTAGCAATTTTACTACCTTCTTAGTACATTTGTTTTGGATCAAACGGTAGAAAAGGACCTAATATAATATATATATCCCTATACACCACTAAATTAGTCTATACTATTACAGAGGATCCACCTTCAAATCGGAGAGTCTACTGGGAGGAAAGGGGAAAAAATTCGGTAAGGGAGAGTCTACGGGGAGACCCTACTAGATCAGCCGTCCATCCGGGATGATCGGCGGCGATCGACGGCCGCTTGGGAGGACCTTATCTTCCCAGCGAATTTCCTTCCGGAGGAAAGCAGCAGTACGACGATTGAAAATTAGTACCAGGCATGCCATGGTAGCTAATCAATTATTTCTTCGGGCCCTACTACTACTAGTTTATGTAGTACTTGCAATACACTCCCATCCATCCATACATCCATCGCCTTATTTAATCAGCCATTAGCTTCCCGTGGAATTCTCCCAGCAAGGTCTCTTTCGATAAGGCCGCCACGTCTTAGGACGCTGTCAAGGATCAGCTCCATGGGTGCTCCGAGAGGGACAAAAGACTCCGATGTTCTTGACTGGTTCTACTTCCATTTCCATAAGGCTAGCTAGCACTGTGCTGCACAAACAGGAATTATTACTAGTAGCTTAGCAAGGAAAAGATTAGCAGCAAGCAGCACAGCAGTAGTAGCCAGTAGTAATGTCGGGGCCGATCGAGGCACGACGCCGAGAATCTCACCGCAGCGAGCAGGCCGAAGACACGCACTGCCCCGGTGAAAATTCTACCGTCGAAATTTCGTCGGTTACCGGTGTTATCGGTGGGGTATGATAAATTTTCATACCGGATAAAAAAAAATCAGATTTATTTAATTTTCATCCAAACTTCTTTACATATGAAAATTTCAAATTTCAATTAAAAATTTTTGTCCAAAATTTCCGGTAACCGGAAAAACCGATGTTATATGTACCCTTTGATAAAAAAATTTCTTACCGATAATGTTTACGCTGACTGGCCCCGCCTGCACGGTGCCAGATCCACGACACCCCGTCTCGTGGCGCGGACGACGTCGCTCGATCGAGCTAGCCCCACGGGCGCGCAGCCACGAGAGGCGCGCGCGCGATGGCGATTAAAAGCCGTCAAATTAAGCCGAGGGGCCGGCGAAAGGAGCCGCCCTCGGCGCGGCGCTGGCCGGGTGGCAATCGACACCGTGGACGGAGTGTCCGGGCGCGGAATTCACGGCCGGGAGCGCTCCGGGCGACGTAGCAGACGCCGAGACCAACCAAACGGTTTCGGGTTTAGATTTGAGTGCGGAATTAAGACCTCGGAAGCCTACTTTTGCGGGCATCATTTTTGGACCAGCTCACGGCGAGAGGGCGCCCTCATGTGCGCAATTAATTAAGCAACGGATAAACACCCCAGCTGCACCTTCGTGTGCTGGCTGGCTAATCAATATTTATATATGTGAGATGAGAAGCCACAAGAAATTCGTTTCAAAGAGAGAGAGAGAGAGAGAGAGAGAGAGAGAGAAGAATCGATAGAGATATGGGGCTTTGGCTTTGGTCGGGGAGTGAGCACAGTGGCGCGACAACTTGGCGCGCGCGCGCGCCGGCCGAGTGAGCGTGCAGCTCAGTCATGCATGGTCAGCATGGATGGTGTAGCTCAGCACATGAGCTACTAAGCTTGCAAAGTACTAGTATAACGCGCACCGCTTCCACCGGACGAGCGGCGGTGCACGATTGAAGGGGCGCTGGCGCTGCCACGGGTGGAATATTTGTCCGACTTCCACCGGACGTTAAAAATGCGGCGGTGCACGATTAGAAGGCAAATATTGCAAAAGACTAATGGCGCGATGGCGCTGCCAATATATGAAACGGGTAAACAAGTCTATCAATGGAATATTTGTCCAGACGAGCGTTTCTCACACTAGTGTGCAAGGCAGCCCGAAAACATCAGGGACATATATAGATCTAAGATTAAACAACCATTTACCAGCGACACATAACGACCATTTACCCGTATGATTATGTGCACTTAAGGTCATTTATTTAGTTGTCATCATCACTCAATAAAGCTGAAATTAAACATTTGAATCTCATTCAAGCAGAGAGAAGATGCATGGTTCGGCAAAAATAAGGTGGACTTGGTGCGCCAAATGGCGTGCCACGTCACGACACGATCGCGCGTCGCAAGTCACAAGTCACGCGATTTTCACGCGAAAATCGTGAACGCAGCGCGTGCGTGCGTGTGTGTGCGTGTGTGCCCTCCTCATGCCATCCTCATGCCATCCTCATCATGTTTCAAGGAGTGAGGATCCATGTGTTATATGTTGGACTCCACCTTATATGTTGGTCACTTCCACCTTGCCTTAGCAATATGGTACTAACCCATAAATGCTTTGGAATTATAGAAAATGGGCCTCACTCATATGGGCCAATTTCTAACAATCCCCACCAATTCCAAAGCAAGAAGCAAAAAGGATATCAAAGATATTGTCTTTGAAATCTTGTTAATATACCGATCTTTTAGTGTAAGTCCGTGCGGGTTGAACTTGCACCTAGAATGACAAGATTCATCTTCTCACGGTGATGAATGGACCATGCCTTGAATTCACAGACTTTTTGTGATTAGATTTCACTTGAAATCTCAAGCGATACAAGGTGTCAAAGAACCGCGCCTAAGCGGAGCGTTATTTGGTCATGCTCCTTATCTGCTCATGAGCTTTCTAGAGAATGCCCTATTCTCGTGGCTGCGACCTCACGATTGGGCTCAAGTAGGTATATTCTTTCTAGGTATCCTGTGAGCTAATACCTTTTCCTCATTTGGACAACGAATATATTAAGACTTTATGCCATCCTTCCATACGATCGAGAGTAATTTGTCTATTAGGACATGGATTCAAAGAATATATACTCTCTTGTTACAACATGAACTTGTTTTTCCCATTGCCTAAGTCACGGATCTCCGATCAAAAAGGTATGGGTTCTTTGTTGAGTTGTAACTCCAATGGGCCTCATTCCCATGTCCATAGGCGCAACGGAAATCGCCTTAGTGCTAGCCCCTTTGTGAAAAGTGCGCGATTTTTCTCGACGTATATAATTCACGGTAATCACTCGGAGTTCCTCAATTTTACGATGATTTAAGCCTACGCTTCACATGTGCGGAGGACTTCATGTTATCCTTAGTACTTGTAACCTTAATCAACACTTTGTTTGATTATCACGGTACATTAGGATTCTTGGTATTGGTTTCGCAACGGTGGCAAGTCCAACGAAGCTCTCTAAGCCATTCGGCCTCAACGATGAGTTGTGTCTAGTGCTACAAGTTACGCTTCCATAGTTGACCTCGTCAATATAGTGCATTTACACGACCTCCATGAAACCGCAGCTCTGCTAGTGTAAAGACATAACCACTTGTAGCTTTGATCTCATACGCATCGGAGATCCAATTTGAATCACTATATCCTTCTAATACGAAGGATGCGATATAGTGAATTCCGTATGAGGTTGTGCCTCTCAAATAGCGCAACACTCTCTCAAGTGCCTCCCGGTGATCATCTCACGGGTTAGAAGTAAACCGACTTAATTTGCTCACAAACAAATGATATGTCAGTCTTGTGGCACCAGATAGATACATAAGTGATCCACTAATTTGTGAAAATCTTAATTGATCTTTTCCTAACCCTTGATTCTTTGAAGCTTAATGCTTGCATCATAGGGAGTTGGAGAAATTTTACAATTCTCATAGCCAAAACGGCTTAAGATTTTCTCGGCATAATGGGATTGACTCAAAGTGATCCCATCCTCGTTCTTGATTAATTTAATATTGAATAACATCGCCTCTCCTAAGTCTTTCATATCAAAGCATCGAGATAAAAAGATTTGACCTCGTCAATTACTGTGATGTTTGTTCCAAATATAAGTATGTCATCTACATATAGGCACAAGATCACTCCTTGACCCCACCATAACGATAGTATACACATTTATCGACTTCATTCACAACAAAGCCGTGAGATGTTAAAGTTTTATCAAATTTCGTGCCATTGTTTAGGTGCTTGCTTTAGACCATATAAGGATTTCAATAATCTACATACCTTATTTTCTGTCTGAAATCACAAAACCATCGGGTTGATCCATATAGATTTCTTCCTCCAACTCTCCATTAAGAAAAGCTGTCTTTACATCCATTTGATGGACATGTAGACCATAAGAGGATGCTAAGCAAGGAGCACTCGATGGTGGTTAGTCAGCGACAGGAGAATAGGTATCAAAGAAATCTTCTCCTCTTTACGGGTGTAACCCTTGGCCACAAGTCTTGCCTTGTACTTCTCAATAGTACCATCGGTCTTAGTTTCTTTTAAAGATCCACTTACATCCTCTGTGTTTGCACCGATGGGACGATCGGTGATCTCCCAAGTCCCATTAGCCATGATAGAGTCCATCTCGCTCACGGATTCGCTTCTTTCCAATACTCAACATCGGAAGATGCATAAGCCTCTGAAAGGGTCTTTGGCACATCATCCACGAGGTATACAATAAAGTCATCACCAAAGGTTTTCTCAACCCTTTGTCTCTTGCTCCTCTGAAGAGCTTCGTGACTAGATTGTTATCCTCCTCGAGGATATCACATATTGGTTCGAGATGGTGGGAAGTTCGAAGTTTGATTATTTTCAATTTGAACATTCTCGGTTTGTGAAATCTTTGCTGCTATTCTCATAGGAAAATAATCCTCAAAGAATGAAGCATCTCTAGACTCCATTATTGTGTTAGCAATAATCTCAGAATTTCGATTTAACTACTAAAAATCTATAGGCCGTGCTATTATGAGCATATCCTAGAAAAATACAATCGATTGTTTTAGGTCCAAGCTTTCTCTTTTACGCAATGGTATATTGACCTTGGCCAAACACCCCAAGTTCGCAGAAAATTGACATTGGGTTTTCTCCTTCCATCCCTCATATGGAGTAATATCACTCTTTTAGTGATTACTCTGTTTAGGACGAAAGTTCTTTGTCAATATAGCTTCCCCACCATGTCTTAGGCATACCGGCACTCTCTAACATGGCATTAACCAAGTCCGTTAGTGTGCGGTTTTCCTCTCAGCTACCCCATTTGATTGGGGTGAATATGGTGGTGTAAATTCATGGACTATTCCATGCTCGAAGCAATTGAGAAAATTCATGAGAGATGTACTCTCCTCCACGATCGGACCTTAGTCTTTTATTTTCTTCTCTAGTTGGTTCTCAACCTCGGCCTTATAAGTCTTAAAGTAGTATAAAGCTTCATCCTTAGTTTTTAGCAAATACACATAGCGATGGCGTGTTGCATCATCAATAAAAGTTAAAAAATATCTTTTGCCTCCTTTTGTCAACAATCCATTCATTTCACACAAATCTGAATGAACAAGATCTAATGGTGCCAAGTTCTTTTCGTCCTCTAATCCCTTAAAGGGTTTGCGAGGTTGCTTTGCTTGCACACATGGACTGCACTTTGATCCTTTGACAATTTCACATTTTGGAATTAAATCTAATCTGGACATTCTAGCAATACTATCAAAACCAATATGAGTGAAACGAGAATGCCAAATATTTGCCTCACATTTATTTAAACCGGTTGCAACATTGATTATAACAAGACTCTAAAGTACTTAGGCGGAACAAGCCTCGCTCTCATAGCCTTTACCAACAAAATTCCCGAACTTAGACATTACAATTTTATTTGACTCAAAGACTAGCTTATAACCGTCCCTACATAGAACAGAACCACTAACGAGGTTCTTGTTTATTGTAGGAGCATGCTGCACGTTCTTCAAGTGGACAGTCTTCCCTGAAGTAAGCTTCGGTTCTCACTGCCAACACCAAGAACGAAGCATGCGTCCGCTTCCCATTATGACGGAGGAAGCCCCTGCTGCCTGGTAAGAAGAAAACAAGGAAATATCAGAACATACGTGAACATTAGCACCAGTATCAACCCACCAATCAGTGGATTGACATGCTGAAAAAACAACAGGAGAATTACTATACCCTCCACGAAGTCGAGGCCTCGCCTATGATCACGTTGATGACCTTCTTCTTTGTTTGTTCACCATCTCGCTTGCGGAAATGACAGTCTTTTCGCCATATGACCGTTTTCCCACACACAAAGCGGTGATGTTCTTCATATCCTTTTTCTCGATTTTCTTCTTAAAGCTAGTTGTCTTGTTCGTTTTGTTGGATTTGTACTTCTTTGCAACGGTCTTTTCTCTATAAAATTTGCATTGTTCGACCGGAAATCTGGGTGCATCTTTTGCTCTTGCCTTTTCTTCCACATCGAGGGCGGCAATGAGATCTTCAACGAAATCTCTTCCTCTTGTGTTTCAAGCTAGTGGCAAAATCCGCCAAGAAAGCAGGAAGTTTGGCGACAATGCCCATGACCACAAACTTAGGAGGCAACACACGGCCGGATGCGCAATCTCACCAACCAATAGTTGGAGATCATGAGCTTGTCCAACTATGGACTTAGCCTCATCCATGGTAAAGTCGAAGAATTGCTCACACATATAGAGCCAACGACTGCCTCTGCCTCTGCATATTTGTGCTCTAGTGCATCCCACAACTCGTGGCGGACTTATAGTCCATGTACACATCATAGAGCTGATCGCGGAATGGTGGAAGGCGACCAAAGCGATGTTATTCGCATTATCGAATGCATATCTTGGTCAGCAGTAAATGGATACTGTGGGTGGATTACCCACCACGACCCCAAAGACATGAGCGAACTTGGCTCTGATGCGCCATCTCTGAAGTCGACGAGAAAACCTCTCGGGTTTCATAGCATCGAAGCTCGACCATAGTTGTGTTGCAACAAAGTTTACAATAAGGTTTGGAATGTTAAAAATGAGGCGATATTTTAATTCCAAATTTTATTAGAAGGCAAATATTGCAAAAGACTAATGATGCATAAAGCGATCTGCTAGAGACAACTCATTGTACTTCACAATATATGAAAACCGGGATGTAAACAAGTCTATCAATCACACGGTGAGACTTACGGATGGAGTCGATGAAGAGCAGAAGCGTCAGCAGAGTTGATGCGGTCGCGAAGCGTAGATGTCGCGATCACGACAAGCGGTCGTGCAGATCGCGCCCGAAAACCTTATTGCCGCCTCGTGCAAGTCTCCAGCGACAACGGTTCGGAGATACCGCTTCCCTTCTTCACGGTGCCGCCGAGAAGAAGTGTCGGCGAGGTTCGAGGCGGTAGCGATCAAAGGCCGCATTAGAAGGAAGAAGAAATGGAGGCTATTCTTGTACTCACTATGCCTGGGCGTCTCGGACATATATAGATGCGGTAGTGGCCCAGAGATTAAACAACCATTTACCCACAATGACACACATAACCGACCATTTACCCATCGGTAATCGTCACATAACGACCTTTTACCCATCGTAAGCTGTCACACTTAACCGATCATTTACCCACTGTAGCGCACATCATCATCACTCAATAAAGCTGAAATTTAAACATTTGAATCTCATTCAAGCGAGAGAGAGATGCATGGTTCGGCAAAAATAAGGTGGACTTGGTGCGCCAAATGGCGTGCCACGTCACGGCACGCGTCGCGTCGTCGCAAGTCACAAGTCACGCGATTTTCACGCGAAAATCTGTGAGCAGCGTGCGCGTGCGTGCGTGTGTGTGTTTAGCCAGAGCCCTCCTCATGCCATCCTCATCCATCCATGTGTTACATGTTTCAAGGAGTGGCAAGGACTCCACCTTATATGTTGGTCACTTCCACCTTGCCTTAGCAATATGGTACTAACCCATAAATGCTTTGGAATTATAGAAAATGGGCCTCACTCATATGGGCCAATTTCTAACACCCAAAACATCAGGGTTCTAAGCCACCAGCTACACGCCGTATGATTATGTGCAGATTTAGTTGGAGCTGATTATGTAAGTAGGTACGATTAGCGTCCGAACGTACGATGGAAAACACTCGAATGCAACATCGGTAGACAGCTTGTGCAACAATTATAGTCAACACGTGCAACACAAATGCCAAATAACAATGGAAAAATGCTGAAAAAAAATTAAAACCCTTCGCCACAAAAGCAACGATGCCTACTGTTTTTCCTCCCCCGTCGCACCAAGCCAACTCCGAAGAGCAACAACATATTCAAAATCAATGGAGTGCAAAAAAACACAAGTTTGCAGCAAAAAAAAAAAGGACGATTGGGTGTTGCAATATTTGAGCATAACTTATGAAATATTTTGATTTCACATGTGCAACAATGAACAACACCAAATGCAATGTTGAGAAATTTTTTAAAAAAAAAGCACTGGAAGAGTTTATTGCAATATTCAAAAACTGTAGTCCCAACATCTCAAATCACATCTTGCAACAAAAAAACATATGGCTGCAACAAACATCCAACTCACTGGCTCTCTGAGACTTGATGACAAGCTCAGCCTCAGGCTTCCTCCATGGTGTATGCTCGCCCCACCTCCGCCACCACACCAATATGTGCTTCCTCCATGGCCCCTGTTGCTGAGCCTCTGTTGCGACCGCTGGTCTATATGCACACATCGTCCACATCCATATTACCCAGTACAACACATCCCAACACCTTGAGAGTTGCATCATCCCGTGCCTCCATGCGGCACCAACGTATTTGCAGGCATAGCTCCAATGAGAACCTAATCGGCTGAAGTAGAGCAGGTGGGGAATAGAAAGGAATGTGAGATTAGGGGCAAATGATTCAGTAGTTGGAGAGAGATGAAGGGAGGAGGCTTCAACTGGAGGACTAAAGGTTGTTGACTACTTAGACTCGGTGCATTGGATTAAGGGAGCATCTAGCGCTCGGACGTACGATGGGAAGCTTCTCATCGTACGTGTCGACGATCAAGACGTCGATCTTACGAAAAGTAAAGGAGAAAATGACGTGGAAAATCTGAGGAGATAATGAGACTGCTCTTTTATTAGTATGAACTAGGATTTACAGGGAATGACTCCTGACTAGATGGTGAACTACTCCTGTTTACACTGAGAACACTGCTTGTTATCTTACAATGTCAGGCTTAAAACACGAATCTAAGATCTATGCTTCAGTTTGATGCCGGGAGACCACACTTAGCTCCATCTTTAAATAGCTCTTGAAGGGGTGGCGATTATACGGAGAAGGCGTCGATGTGAAGCGTCGTGGTGGTGGAGTTAAATGACGGTTGATGGAGAGTCAACCGTTCGGCAGTTGTATGCTTATGAGATACTTAACCGCATGGTGGTTATTCATCAGTGTTTTATGATAAGAAACGTCGTGTGGTATGGAACATACGCACGTGTTCTACTCATCACACGGTAGAAAATATAACTGGAATCAATTTCAAATATCAGTTCATACCTTTTACGAGCAGTTCCCTAGTCGGAAGCTAGGCACAGGCTTTCGACTGACCAGGGTACCCATTGTGTAACCTCTGGAATCTCTACGACCAATGAGGTCGTGAACCTCAGGGGTTACGACTATGAAGACGTATGGTCTTTTATGTATTAAAAATAATACATAAAGGTTTTAATCCTCATCAGTACGCTCTCGAATCGTCCCCCACAATATGTCCGACACACAAATGCAACAAAAAAATTCAACATAAGCAACAAAATAATTGGATCTCAAAAAAAAAAAAATAGAGAGGAGATCCATATTCATATCAAAATTCACTTAAAAATTAAAATATCTCGCTAACATACATAGATATACTTGAAAAATTAACACAGAAGTTTGGAAAAACATTAATTGATGATGCTACAACCTTTGCAACATTTTTAAAACACATATGCAACAATTTGGGGGGAAGCACTTACAATCCCTGCAACAATTCATCTCACATGGGTCGAGGCACTTACAATAAATTATTAGAATCCCACAACAATTCATCTCATGTGGGCAAAAAATATCGCAAAAATAGAGGGCAACATCGCAACAATATCTCTTGTAGCAATGAATTTGAGTAGAGATAATGCAATAAAAAAACACTTTCGGCAACAATCGAGGAAATACGATGCAACATTCGAAAATACATACAGCAACAACTTAGCACCACGGCCAACACGCGACCACGACGGAGGAGGTGGCAAGGCGCGGAGGAGATGGCTCGGGCCTGGTGTGGTTGCGGCCGGGCGCTGGGGCCTGGGAGGCCATGGCGTGGACCAACGGGTTCGTCCAGGGCGCGGGGCAGCGGGGGGCGTGGCGGACATATGCACTGTGGCGTTACCGATGTATGTATGTTAGTCTTCACTCGCACATTTTTTTGTGTCTTCTAAAAGAAAGGGCACCAAAATGGGACTTAAGGTAAGGCCGGTCTCAATGGAGGTTTCATTTTGTGCTAGTTTATTAGGTGTCATGTCAACAAAAATAATGCATGAAACTAGGAGGAGTTAATGAAGAGAAAGTTTCTCTAGATAAATCTAATTGTAGATACTACTCGTAATCGTGTGAAACTCCATTGATGACTCAATTCGTTTCATCATGTGATACTAAAATGTGAAATGGGACCCAAGATACTACAATAAGCTAAGAAATCATGCAATGAAACTTACATTGAGAGATAGCACTGTTTCATATCAAAGTTTCACGTGTTGGACAAGATAAAACTTGGCATTGAGGCGCGCTAAGGTAACAGCGCTAGAATAGATTGCCAACTGGCCTATATAGGCCATAGCTGACGCGTTCATATATACCGGACATTATAGACCTGAATCATTGGGAAGCTTTTGGCAACTTGGCATGGGAACAGCCCGCACAGGTTTCAGTAACAGACCATGAATCAGCCCAGCCCAAAATTGAACCGTTTGCTAGGCACAATACATGAGACCGCAGCTCCGTCAGCGTCAGGTGCCACGCGATCTAGCGATATTCGATTACCAGACGCGCACCGCACGCGAGGGCGCGCGCTGCAGACGTCGGCGACTCGAGCGACAACGGCGGGCAACGCTTTGCGCTCTCCATGCGCGGTGGCGCGGGCGCGAAATGCTTGGCCAACGCACGAACGTAGGCAACGGCGTGCGTTTGATGGAGATCTTCGCAACGTCGTTTCTTGGTCACTATCTCTCTTGGACGTACATACGTTTTCTTGTTTCCGTTTTTGGCCGGTTAATTGCCTTCTAGAATTTTTTTATATCTTGTACATATGCTAACGTACACGCGGAAAAAGTAGATAGATGTGCAATGAGTTTTTGGCTAAAATGGTACCGTTCGCGTGCACAATAGCAAAACTAGCTCTCCGCCCCCCCCCTATCAAAGAAAAAAGGACACATTATCTGTGTCACAAAAAAAAAAAACGGATTTACCGTGCAGACGATGCGTAACCTCGCCGGCCACTAAGGGCACGGATTCCCTTTGTACGGCCCCCAGGGGAGCATAAATGCCTCATCTGCGCTCATAGGTCGCAAAAATACCTCATCCGCCCCCAGGGGTGTGGATTCTCTCATCTAGAAAAGGCTGAGAGTTGTAGGAATTTCTAAATATAGAAAATGAGCATGGAGAATTTTGAAATTTTTTGTGAAGTCTCCTGACACAGTGTACTTGTATGTGCAATTTTTCTAGAATTTGATATGTTCTTCATTTATCTAGAAAATTCATTTAAGGCTATTGTTTGTATGCAAATGAAATAATTGATTTGAGAAAAAAATTCAAAAACATGCGAAAAATACTTTTCACATTTATTCTCAGTATAATTATCCCAAGTTTATAATTTTTGGATGTTACAAATCGAATGATCAAATCAGACATAACAAAAAAAATCGTAGATAGTAAAATTAGTAGTACGATTAGTACTACTCGGAGCACGAAGAAAAATAGTATTGGAATCCAAGTCATTCGGGACGTAGAGGAAACCATACTCCGATTTCATGGCAACATTCTGATAAGGGCTTTATTTTCTTTACAGAGGTAAAAAATAAAAAATAAATATTATCATATGTACCAATCCTCGAAAGTTTCCTACTAGAAAAGAAACACACTCTTGAAAGTTGCAACTCAAGCAATCCTGAGCTATTTTGAACGTTTCAACACGCGAACTGAGAGAGTTATTTCTAGTATTTTTGAGTTGGTTTGGCCTTCCAGCTATTTCAGCAGTAATCAGCTTAAGATCTCAAAAAGACCCTGGTGGTTACCACATTATAACATGTCGGAGGAGGTCCCGCGCTATCTTGAGCCGACGGTAATCTCGCGAAGGCATGAAGCCCAGGCGGATCAACCCCAGACGAGGTTCAACGACCAATCTCACCTAGGTACGACACATCGGCGAACCCACTCGAGACGAGGTCAGGGGACTAGTCCCGGACGGGGTCCGGGGACCAACCTCGCCGAGATATAACACATCAACGAAGCCACTCTGGGCAAGGTCTAGAGACCAACCCTGGATGGGGTCTGGGGGCCAACCTTTCCGAGGAACAATACATTCGCCAACCCACTCCGGGCGAGGTTTAAAGACAAACCCTGGACGGGATCTAGGGTCAACCTCGCTGAGGTACGACACATCGGCAAACCACTGCGGTGAGGTCCGGGGGACCAACCCCGGATGGGTCCAGGGGCCAACCTCGCCGAGGTACGACACATCGGCGAACCCACTCCGGACGAGATCCGGAGACCAACCCCGGACAGGGTCCGGGGGCCAACCTCACCGAGGTGCGACACATCGGCGGATCCACTTGAAGGTAGCAGGACCCGCTTGGATAAACGGACGAAAGTACCCCGGGATGAACTAGGTACCGAAGGCAATGATGTAACTTCGCATGCCTACCCTCCCACTCTATAAATTGGCTCCATGTAAATGGGAGAGGGAGGCCATTTTCTATAATCACTACTTCACATGCAATACATGATAATGAATTGTGATGTTTGATTCTCGCAGAGGTCTCCTTGCACCCACGGCAGTCGACATATCCGGCTAGGGGTGCCTACAAACTCGCTGTCCGATCTTGTATCGACGACATAACCATTGCTACATTTGGGGAGCTTGCTAGTTCTACGTGGAACTTCTTTTATTATTTAATCCTTTTTTAAAATTAATTTTAAAGTTAACCCCTCGCAAACTTTATTTCCAATTCTGACCCCTTTGGTCACGCCACCACCCGTGGCGTGACCAAACTCTTCTTATCACGCCACGGGATAAGTCCCCAAAATCGCACTTTTTGTCACGCCATTGGTGGTGGCGTGATCTTGTCACGACACCACGGTGGCGTGACAAGACCAGAAATGGGTTGGCTACATGTTGTGTGGTGGCGTGACCAAAGGTCGGTGGAAATAAAGTTTGCTTTAAAATTAAATTAAAAAGATTAAATAATAAAAAATTCTTCTACGTGATGCACACTACTGTTACATTTTTACTGTCAAAACTTATATCGAGAAAGATATCTTAATTTTGATTCAAATTACTTCGAAATTCACCCTGATTTATTGGAAATTCGGATTGTTGTGGAGGAAGCGAAAATGCACCAAATCAAGACGTTACATTTGTGCACCATAGCATAGTTAGCCTAGCAGTGTGGCACATTTTGTCTCTAGCTGATAACCAAAGTTTGATTCCTTCCAATCACAGGTTTGATGGGCTATATTTATGTGGATTTCGTCCAATGCCACATTTTTTTCTTGCACTTAGAAAAGTATATATCAAGATGTGGCGCATAAAAAAGAAATTTTGCACCAATAACTGTATTAACTCCTCACAACGAAACTGTATTATCAACCAGCTGCTTAAGTCATGAGGTTTGGCACTCGGAAACCATGCCTTGCCAACATAGGACAATGCGTAGGGTCCAAGCAATTAGCTGTTGTATTTCACCATGTTTAATACTCTAAAATCACGGCTCTTACTTGCACTCAACTTGCGTGTGGTATGAGCGTGTGATAGAGAGAAGTACACCAAATTACGACGTTGAACTTGTGGGGTACACCGTACACGTGTGATCAGGATTATACATTGATTGTTGTATTTTTCTTAACATTTCAAAAAAAGAGTATCAATGTTTTTTTCTCCATATATAATTGACGATGTCAGAAACACCACAAAAAAAAACATGTTAATACTTGCACTGATGCACACATGTGTGCTCCAATGGCGTGACCACGACGTAAGCGGCATACCTGCATGATAAACAGGAATACACGAAATTACGTTGTTTTACTCGTGAGTTGTGAAATATATACATAGTTTAAGGTGTATATTATTTGTTTTCAAACATTTGGAAAGAAAAGAGTATTTAGACATGGACCTACAGATACATTCCACTCACCATGCTTTTAAGAACCAATATCTAATTGTGTACATCACATGTTTTGGAACTTGAAGATCATATTGTTGTTGCCTACATAGGAACTGAGCCTAGCTCAGTTGGTGGGAAGGTGTGGATATACACCCCCACCACTCAGATTCAAGTTCTCTTTGAGGCGAATTTGGGTGCCTATTATGGCTGTGTGCATCCTTTGTTGGTGCAGAGGCCAGGAGTTGTACTTCCATTTCTATAAAAAAAAACATAGGATTTATGTGTGGCCCACCTATTACATTAGCGTCACACATAGAAATTTTTTATTGAGCAACGTATTTATTCCACTCATATTAGCACTGCATGACCACAATAAATATTCCAAAATCACATTATTATTGGCATAGAGCATGCAAGTACTCTAATGATCGAAATATATGATAAATGAAATATCAGCAACATAGGCGTGTGAGAAAGGGGATAACACCAAATTTTGACAATGCACTTGATGAATACACATAGGTTCAAGTTCTCTTCGAGGCGAATTTGGGTGCCTATTATGGTTGTGTGCATCTTTAGTTGGTGCAGAGGCCAGGAGTTGTACTTCCATTTCTAAAAAAAAACATAGGATTTATGTGTGACATTAGCGTCACACGTAGAAATTTTTTATTGAGCAACATATTTATTCCACCCATATTAGCACTGCATGACCACAATAAATATTCCAAAATCACATTATTATTGGCATAGAGCATGCAAGTACTCTAATGATCGAAATGTATGATAAATGAAATATCAGCAACATAGGCGTGTGAGAAAGGGGATGACACCAAATTTTGACAATGCACTTGATAAATACACATAGGTTCAAATTCTTTTCGAGGCGAATTTGGGTGCCTATTATGGCTGTGTGCATTCTTAGTTGGTGCAGAGGCCGGGAGTTGTACTTCTATTTCTAAAAAAAACATAGGATTTATGTGTGGCCCACCTCTTACATTAGCGTCACACGTAGAAAATTTTTATTGAGCAACGTATTTATTCCACTCATATTAGCACTGCATGACCACAATAAATATTCCAAAATCACATTATTATTGGCATAGAGCATGCAAGTACTCTAATGATCGAAATGTATGATAAATGAAATATTAGCAACATAGGCGTGTGAGAAAGGGGATAACACCAAATTTTGACAATGCACTTGATAAATACACATAGGTTCAAATTCTCTTCGAGGTGAATTTGGGTGCCTATTATGGCTGTGTGCATCCTTAGTTGGTGCAGAGGCCGGGAGTTGTACTTCCATTTCTAAAAAAAACATAGGATTTATGTGTGGCCCACCTATTACATTAGCGTCACACGTAGAAAATTTTTATTGAGCAACGTATTTATTCCACTCATATTAGCACTGCATGACCGCAATAAATATTCCAAAATCACATTATTATTGGCATAGAGCATGCAAGTACTCTAATGATCGAAATATATGATAAATGAAATATCAGCAACATAGGCGTGTGAGAAAGGGGATAACACCAAATTTTGACAATGCACTTGATAAATACACATAGGTTCAAGTTCTCTTCGAGGTGAATTTGGGTGCCTATTATGGCTGTGTGCTAGTTGGTGCAAAGGCTAGGAGTTGTACTTTCATTTCTGAAAAAAACATAGGATTTATGTGTGGCCCACCTATTACATTAGCGTCACACGTAGAATTTTTTTTATTGAGCAACGTATTTATTCCACTCATATTAGGACTGCATGACCACAATAAATATTCCAAAATCATATTATTATTGGCATAGAGCATGCAAGTATTCTAATGATCGAAATGTATGATAAATGAAATATCAGCAACATAGGCGTGTGAGAAAGAGGATAACACCAAATTTTGACAATGCACTTGATAAATACACATAGTCCAGGCGCTTTAAAAAATCATCCACGCATGCATCTACAGATAAATTCCTCCACCTACCACTCTTTTAAGAACTAACAACCATACGTGCATTATTGTATTTTGGAACTCAAAGACCATGTCGTTGCCCACATATAAGGTCATGTACAATGGGTTTACATCAGCTGTCTATAGTCTCTATCACGTAGGATTGTAGTTAATATGGATGAAAGAGAATGAAGAGAGAGATGTGTTGTCTACAATCCTGTAGCCAAGGAGATTGTGTAATCTATAGTGCTGTTTTTAGTGTTGTATCACCAAAACCAAGACAAATAAAAATACAACCCATTGTATAAGCTGTCTTTAGTGCGGTCTACAGATGATACGAAGAGTTACTATAGACAGCAGCTGTCTGTACCATTGTAAATGCCCTAATGGATTTGCGTACGGTCCACTTTTTTAAAAAATGTGTGGCCCACTTAATACACTATTGTATTCCTCAAAGTAATTTAAGTTTCCCTCTTAGCACTAGTCGCAATAGAAATACATTTACTGAGCAACATCTTTATCTAACTCACAACATCACTGCACCACAATAAAACACTCCAAAATCACATTATTACTTGCACATGACATGGAAGTGGCCTGGTAGTGTAGCTGCGTGACAAAAGTAATTTGATGCCGCACTTGATATGCCTAGATTTGAATATTTCTAGGGCCGGACCCGGGCAAAGAACAACCTGATTTATTTTGGGCCTATACACTTGCTAGTCGCTGCCCAGGGTCGAGCCATTAAGGGTGCTGGACTGCTGGGTCAGTTGAGATTTTTTGGTCTGTAGCTCATTTTTCCGGGGCGAGTTGGAATCTTTTTATTTTTATTTTTTTAATTTTGCTTCAATTCACTGCCCAAACCCGATGCATGTTCAATAGTTTGTCTTTTAGGTTATCCGTAACACATTTCATGTTATCTTAAGATAATTTATCTCTTGAGCTGTCTCTCACAAGCATTTAAGCTTTACATGAATCAAGTGCATTGTTTCGCGTGAATAAACGACGACTGCGCTCCAACAACAAAAAACTTCATCGCTAGTGTCTTATTTCGCGTGATACACCGTTTTTCGTGAGAGGGCGATCTTATTCTCTTTCCTCTTCACTCTATTCTACGTCACCAAAAACCTATATAATAACCTTAGAGACAACTTAAATGATACTATTAAAGATGCCTAAGGCTGTTAGGCTGGGCTTGGGTTGTGGGCAAGCCGAACCTATTTTTTCGTCAGGTCTAACGCTCTTGTTTTTTTATCGGGTCTAACACATGACCTAGGTTGCACGTCATTTTATTTCTCCAAACACCTACAATGAACATAGGCATCACGACGTGCACCTACAAAAACCACACTTGTAAGAAGCAATGGCCATCAGGTTTGGGCACCGGAAGACCACGCCACTGCCAACATATGTAGGTCTATAGGATTGGTGTGTCGTCCAACTAATATATCGCGTTGTATTCCTCGTGGCATTTTGAGCATCTTAGTTAATACTGTTTTTGTTCTTTTTTATTTAACACAGTTGATTTTTTACGGTCAAACTTTTTAAAATTTGACCGTCAATAAGTTTAAAAATATCTAGATTGGCTATATAAAAATTATATCATTAGAATTGTTGTTGAAAGTACTTTCATAATATTATAATTTTATTAGTATATCTTAATGTAAAAATAATAAAAAATTATGATCAAAATTATATCTCAAAGATCGTAAAAAATCAACTGTGTCAAGTAAAAAAGAAAATCAGGGAGTATATGTTACGCATGCAAAACCATTTTATGGAGTAACGTGTCTTTTTCGCTCACATCACCTTTGCACGCCGCATCAAATACTCCACGTCCTGTGATTGCTAACACAGCCACACGCTGACACGCCACATGTGTGTGGTACGTCATTGTATCTTGTAAAGAATTCTAGAAAACAGAGTTAAAAAAACAAAGCATCAAATACTCCATGTCTCGTCATTGTTGACACAGCCACACGCCACACGCCGTGTGGTCTAAGTTGTATGTCATTACATATTGTAAAACATTCTAGAAACCAGTGTTAAAAACAAGGGAGTGTCTATACAACATGCGACTGATTTTTTCTTAGAAATCAGTCGCTTTTTGAGCCATCAGATGAAGATCCAATGCTCCAGATATCACCCCCACTTCTATATCCCTAATCTAATCTCACTTCCCATCCTCTCTCCCTCTCTCTCACCAATCATATAGCACTAAAATTGAAAGATGTATAGCAGTTCTCTAAAAACAAAGCATCGAATACTTCGCGTCTCGTCATTGCTGACCTAGCCACACGCCACATGCATATGGTCTATGTTGGAGTTTATGGGCTTGATTCAAATAATATTCTTTATAAATCCTAGAAAATTTCAAAAGCCACTGATGCATGGTAGAAGATATGAAGTTTAGTACCATATTACTAGTCTAGGTAGGAGGAGATCAACTTATAAGGTGGAGTTACTCTTACCTAGTTGAAGTAAGCAAAAGAATACTACACGTGTGCGCTCGCTCACTCGCCAAGCCATCACCATCACCTGCCACGTGGCATGCACATGAATGGTGCGGCGATTTTGGATACGGTTGTGTGCAGAGCGACAACTTTTTTTTTTGCACCTTATAAACTTGCATGATGATATGGCATATCCACACACAACAAATTGGAAAGGAGAATAACAATTCAAACCAAACGTTTGAATCCTACTAATCGTGCACGTTAGTTATGGCACAAATTAATTGTGCTTTAATGCGGTTTTCAATTTTTGTTGCGTGGTGATCTGCCTTCCATCCGAGCTTGTCTGTGTCTATATGAGGAGACGACCTTTCGATCTAGATGCATCTGAGAGAGAAAACGATTGTCCATTTGCTCCTTTGTGCTGCTCTACTTTTGACTACTTTATCCCTACACATTAGTGCACCGTCGCGGGGAGAGAAGTGTCTCCGAAGCCGGTGTTCTTCATGTTCCTGTACGGGTTGGGGCGAATCAGGTTTTTAGGAAGCGTTTGCGCGACTACTCACGTCTTCCCTCATCATCAGCTTTGCATCGTCTTCGCATATGACTCTACCACGACCATCGATGGAGCGATCCTCTATAAGTCGTAGTGATCCGCTTTGTCATGGCTAAATCTTACTTACCAGAATTTAGTCCTGTGATGATGATGCTCTCTACTGTTGCTAGTAGAATTCATGTGATAGGCTTTGCTTTATTAGCGCATATATATGAGATAGGTGTATTTGATATTTCAAGCATGCTACTGTTCTTGGAAAATACAAAGGGAAGGCTAAAGTTGTTCCGACCACTAACTTCAAAAGGATCAACAACAATAAAAAAAAAAGTGAACATGGAAGATGTTATCAGCTTTATTTGTGGCGAGAGTGGCCATTGGGCCAAAAAAAATGCCGCAAACGTATGGGCAAGAAGAATCAGCCAGGGTATAAGAATTTTGCAAATGTGACTATTGGTAATGTCCAGGCATCTGGGTATGGTAATTTACCTACTGTTTTTTTAGCATGTCAATTTACTGATCGGTGGGTTGACATAGGGGCCAATATTCATGTGTGTCTTCTTTGTATCTTTGTTTTCTTCTTACCGGGCCGCTCAGGTTCCTCCATCTTAATGAGAAATGAGTCACATGCTTTTGTTTTTGGTGTTGACACGATAGATATGAAGTTCACTTCGAAAAAGATCGTGCGGCTGAAGAATGTGCAGCATGCCCCTACAATAAATAAGAACCTCGTCCGCGGCTCCCTTCTATGTCGAAATGGGTTCAAGTTGGTCTTTGAGTCTAATAAAGTAGTCACGCCCAAGTGTGGACTCTTTATTGGAAAATGCTATGTGTCGGTGTTTTAGAACCGATCTTACGTAAAGATTGTTTGATTCGGGGGGTCTCCACAATTGATCACGCAGACAAAAGAGACACAGAGATTTTTATACAGGTTCGGGCATTCTCAGGTGAGAATAACAACCCTACTCCTGTGTATCTTGTATTGGGTATATGGATTACAATCAGTAGAGGGTCTTGCTATCATGCTCCTACTGACTGAACTCTTCTTTCTCCCAATCCGCCTCTCCCCTCTATCTCTAAAAGACACTTATTTATACTACGCAGTGGTGGTCGTTGTAGTTCTAGGCTAATTAGTCGCTCATTATTGCGTAATAATGAGAGTAATTACTGGAGTAGTAACCTCCTCATCTTTGTCAAGCGATTATCGATCGAGAGATAGTGGAGAATTATCGTAGTTATGTCGGGCATAACTACGTATTTTGACTGCTTAGATTCTCACTATTAAGGCATAACTACGTATTTTGACTGCTTAGATTCTCACTATTAAATGAGCCTTCTGACGAGTGGACCCAGTTAGTTGTGAGGAAGTCGTGGCGAAGCGGTCATATCGAACTTACGACTAGAGGGTAGTCGTAGAAAAGCTTACGACTGGGTACTGATCGTAGGAAGACTTACGATCGGACGTAATCGTAGCAGGATTTACGATTACACTATAGTCGTAGAAATGCTTACGACTAGGGGGTAGTCGTAGAAGAACTTACGACTACCTGACTTGCTCTTCCCTTATAATATTAAGGGGTATATCATGTGACGTCATATTACATGATTATGGAATAATAAAATGAGGATTATTAGACCCTCGTCACTATGAGTGTGCAGGCTTGTTCCGCTTTTTTCCTTTCTGATTTTTGTAATAAAGTTGTGAACCATATTTATGACTCGAATGGTGGTATGGCCAATGTGTGTCACTCATGTTTATGTCATATAAATTTTGGTTGTATGTCTCGATTTTCTAGTTTAAATTTAATTCTAAACTTTTTCATAGTCAAAGGTTCCAAATGCCAAATTTGTGTGCAAGCAAAGCAACATCGAAAGCCTCATAAGGCTGTGGAGGAAAGAAATTCGGCAAAATTGGAACTCATACATTCAGACTTGCGTGAAATGAATGGTATAATGACTAAAGGAGGGAAAAGATATTTCAAGACTTTAATTGATGATGCCACTAGATGCTTCGATGTATATTTATTAAAAACTAAAGATGAGGCATTAGACTAATTTAAAACCTATAAGGTTGAAGTTGAGAATCAACTAGACAAAAAGATTTAAAGAGCTAGATCTGATCGTGGTGGAGAGTATTTTTCCAATGAGTTCAATCAATTTTGTGCGAAATATGGAATTATCCATGAAAGGACACCACTTTATTTGCCCTAATCCAATGGGATTGTTGAAAGAAAGAACCGCACCTTGATTGACTTTGTGAATACCATGTTAGATACTACGGGTATGTCCAAGGCATGGTTGGCGGAAGCTGTGTTGACTGTATATCATGTCCTAAATAGAGTTTCCACTAAAAATAGTGAGGTAACTCTATACGAATGTTGGAAAGGGAGAAA
The DNA here is from genome assembly GCA_036346255.1 of Ampelocalamus luodianensis. Taxonomy (NCBI): domain Eukaryota; kingdom Viridiplantae; phylum Streptophyta; class Magnoliopsida; order Poales; family Poaceae; genus Ampelocalamus; species Ampelocalamus luodianensis. The sequence continues at coordinate 4,072,046 of CM070626.1, forward strand.
AACATCACTCTCATATTTGCGCACTTGGGGGTGCTTGACGAAAGTCATTGTTCTAATAACTAAAGAGCGCAAACTTAGACCTAAAACAGTGGACTGTATCTGTCTTGGATATGCTCATCATAGTACATGTTATAGGTTTCTAGTAGTTAAATCCAGGATATCTAATATGCCACTTAATATGATAATGGAGTCTCAGGATGCTACTTTCTTTGAGAATTTATGTCATATGAAGGATTCACATAGCTGTTCTAGTCGAGCAAATGATTTAACTCCTGAACCTACATATCCTATCGAGTACATTGATCACACACACGAACACGTACATGAGGAGGATGACAGTGTTGTAGCTCCTCGAATGAGCAAGAGACAACAGATTGCAAAATCTTTTGGTGATGACTTCACTGTGTACCTTGTGGGTGACGTTCCCAAATCTATTTGAGGCATATGCATCTCTAATGCGAGTATTGAAAGGATGCGGTTCATAGTGAAATAGGCTCCATTATCACTAACGGAACTTGAAAAGTCACCGATCGTCCATTTGGTTGTAAGCCAGTTGGATGCAAATGGGTGTTCAAGAATAAGCCTAGGCCTGATGATACTATCAAAAAGTATAAGGCTCGGCTTGTGGCTAAAGGTTATGCTAAAAAAGAAGGCGAATATTTATTTGATACTTACTCATCTGTTGTCAGATTAACCACTATTTGAGTACTACTATCTTTTGCTGCCTCACACGGTCTTATTGTCCATCAAATAGACGTAAAGACAACTTTCCTCAATGGAGAGTTGGATGGAGAAATTTACGTGGAACAACCTAATGGATTTGTAGTACATGAACAAGAGGGCAAGGTTTGCAAGTTATTCAAATCTTTGTGTGGTCTGAAACAAGCACTTAAGCAATGGCGTGAGAAGTTCGACAGAATGATGACATCTGTGGGGTTTGCGGTAAATGAAGCTGATAAATGTGTGTACTAATGCTATGGTGGGAGTAAATGAGTAATTCTATGTTTGTATGTTGATGACATACTTATTTTTATGACAAACATTGAAGTGATCAATAAGGTTATGTCATTTTTATCCCAAAGTTCGACATGAATGATTTGGGCGAGGTTGATGTTATTTTAAACATCAAGCTGATCAAAAGTGAGAATGGAATTACCCTGTTGTAATCTCAATATGTGAAAAAGGTATTGAGCCGTTTTGACTACATGAAAAGCAAGCCTTCTTTGACACCCTATGATCCTAGTTTAATAATTCGAAAGAACCGAAGACTAGGAAATGATCAACTAAGGTACTCTCATATTGTTGGTTCACTCATGTACTTGGCTAGTGCTACCCGTCCTGACATTTCTTTTGCTGTAAGCAAATTGAGCCAATTTACCACTAATCTGCGATATGATCATTAGCGCGCACTTAAGCGGGTTATACGCTATTTGAAAGGTACATTGAGCTACAGAATTCACTACACTAGATATCCTGGTGTACTTGAGGGATATAGTTATTACAATTGGATTTCTAATGCTGATGAGATAAAGGCTACGAGTAGATATGCATTCACTATTGGCGGTGCCACTGTCTCATAGAGGTCTTGCAAACAGACCATACTGACGAGGTCAACCATGGAAGCAGAACTCATAGTGCTAGACACAGTCACTGTTGAGGCAGAATGGCTAAGAGAACTCTTGATGGATTTACCAGTGATTAAAAAACCAATTCTAGCTATCCTTCTGTACTGTGATAACCAAACAGTTATCATAAAGGTGACAAGTGTAAAGGATAATATGAAATCCTTAAGACACGTGAAAGACGGCTAAAGTCTGTCAGAAAATTGAGAAACTCCGGAGTGATAGCCATGGATTATATCCAAACAACTAAAAATCTGACAGATCGTTTTGCAAAGGGACTATCACGAAATGTGATTGAAAGTGCATCGAAGGAGATGGGATTGAGACCTACGTGAGTTACACACAGTGGTGATCCAAACCTATGTGATCGGAGATCCCGTGAAATAGACCTTGGGAAAAACAATATGTTTGTGAAACAAAAGGGTACATCTTTACTTTATATCCCACTTTGTTTGAGATGCAGTGCTCTAATTACTGTAAAACAAGATGACTTTGTCTTAATGTGTTCTGAGGCTTAACAGCAAAATACGCCCTATAGGGTATTCTTGTAACAACACATCTATATGAGCCCGACTATTAGACACAGTCCATGAGATATGTGTGATCTTTAAGAAGCTCATGAAGAGACACAGGAGTATGACCTGTATGCTCCACCCGAGTAGTAGCCTATTGGTAGCCAAGTATCAATAAAGGCCTTAGGTAGAACTTGTCTGCGCAAAATTACCAATTCAAGGTTTAGTCCATTGTGTAGTTGTGGGCAAACGTAGCTTGAGGTTCTAGGTGGATGTTCAACCTTAACATGTTTTCACCGAAAAATTGGTATATCAAACAACACTTTGGAATTGTGGATAGATTCGTGGTGTTTTTAGGATCTGGTGGGGGATTGTTGGAGTTTATGGGCTTAACCCAAATAATATTATTCATAAATCCTAGAAAATTTCAAAGGTCCACTCATGTATGGTAGGTGGGAAGTTTAGTAACACATAACTAGTCTAGGTGGGATGAGACCAACTTATAAGGTGGAGTTGATCTTACCTAGTTGAAGTAAGCAAAAGAAGACTACACGCGCTCGCTCACTCACTTGCCTCGCCACGTGATCGTGATCGCGGCATGCATGTGAATGGTACGGTGATTTCGGGCCCGGTTGTGTGCGGAGCGATAACTTTTTGCACCTCATAAACCTACATGATGACAAGAAGAACGGTTCAAACCGAACGTTTAAATCCCACTAATCCTACACGTCAGTTATGACACGCATTAATTGTGCTTTAATGTGCTTTTTAATTTTTGTTGCGCGGTGATCTGCCTTCCATCCGAGCTTATATGTGTCTATATGAGGAGATGTCCTCTCGATCCAAATGCATTTGACAGAGAAAACGATTGTCCATTTGCTGCTCCGTGATGCACTACTTTTGACTACTCCATCCCTATGCCGGTGTGCAACGTAGCGGGGAGAGTAGTGTCTCTGAAGCCGACATCCCTTGTGATCCTGTACGGATTGGTGCGAATTAGGTTTTTGGAAATCGTTCACGCGACTGCTCACGGCTTCCCTCGTCATCAGCTTTGTGTCGTCTTCGCATCTGACTCTACCACAACCATCGCTGGAGCGATCCTCTATAAGTCGCGGTGATCCACTTTTCATGTCTAAATCTTACTTACCGGGATTTAGACATGTGATGATGATGCTCTCTACTGTTGCTAATAGAATTTGATAGGCTTTGCTTTATTAGTGTGTGTGTGTATGCATGCTACTTTTTGTAGTTGAAAATATGCCTAATATACATGTCACTTTTATACTGATCATTGATTTATGAATTAAAATAATCACAACAGTGCACCTATATCTAACGGTCTAAGCTATATGTCATTCTATAAACATCGTTCAAAAACCAACATGAACCACTTCATCGCACCGTCCCTTCAGAATCAGTAAGGTACAGGACTAAATCACGACAATTTAAATTACCTGTTGGCAGTATGACCATGCATGAAGCCATAGTCGGAGTCGGACACTACGAGAACCAGCCAGAGTGCCAGACAGTGGGGTTCTGAAGTGGAACGCAGCAATAGCGGGTCTGGATCCACATGAATAGTTGTAGTTTGTTTTATTTCCTCCTCTCGTTTGTCTCCTCCATCTGAACTCTGGAGTGAAACCTTTTCTGCTCTGAAGATAGCTCTGCTCGTATAAAATAGAACTGGAACACAGCAACAGCGGGTCTGGATCCACATGAATAGTTGTAGTTTGTTTTATTTCCCACTGTCGTTTGTCTCCTCCATCTGAACTCTGAAGAGATCCCTTTTCCTGTTCTGAAAAGAACTCCGCTCGTACAAAATAGTATCAGTGTTGCGCCATCCACAGCTTTCTGTTGCCATCGCGATCTCCCGTCTTAAAAAAAGCCAAGTCCCACATAGCTCAACTCCCAAATTTGCGCACTGCAGTACTGGGGCTCTACTCGAGAGGTCGCTCTAAATTCTTGTTCTTCTTGCATCCCCTGTTTGGTTGTTTCGCTGCGTGTGAGAAGAGGAGGAGGTGTGAGGCAATGGCGGCGGTCGGGAATGGCGCGGGCGGCGACACCAGGGCGGCGTTCGCGCAGATCTACAAGACGCTCAAGGAGGAGCTGCTCAAGGACTCCGCCTTCGAGTTCACGGAGGAGTCGCGCCAGTGGATCGACCGCGTAATGCTCCCTTCCTCCTCTGTCATTGCCGTTCCTTTTGTGTTGATGCTTCTTTGTTTGATCCTATTGGACTCGATACGTACATGTTTTTTTCCCTCTTTTTTACTGGTTTTTTTTTTTGCCCCGGGGTGGGGGTGTTATTAGATTTGAGGTTGGATCGGTGGCCTCTCCCGGTCCGTGCAAGATCGGGTTCTTGATAGGTGGAAGTGCAATTAATTTGGTTTAGTACGTGGGATTGCTGGTAAAGGCTGAATCATAAGTAAGTAGAATGAACAGTTAGCGTTTTAGGGGGGCTTAATACAGGTTATGTACGTTGGAATGGATCAGCAAGTACATAAAGGGGAGGCTGAAACTCCCGTTCAGTTTAGTTTAGTTGACTGATTTCCAATTGGCAAATGGGCTTGTCGAAGGCTGTTTCTGAATCAATCGAAAAATAATGCCGAGAAGTGGTTATCAAAAGTTGAAAAGGAAAAAAAAAGTGATCTTTCAGGTTAATTGAAATTCTTGGATGTGAATTACAGTTAGAACAGAGCCAAGCTTGTGATTATTAACTTCTGTAAATGGAAATCCTTTTGCCTGTTATTATGGATAGGTATTAAGTTGGATTTTGGACGGTTATCAAAGCTACCTGCTTTTATTTCCATTTGTTACTGTTATTTATGTGAAAGCTTCATAAGATAGTGGATCGATTGGATGCGCAAAATGATCTTATTAGTTCAATTGCTTCTATTGGGAAAGGTGCATTGCCATTTAACTTGTTTATCTTCTTTGGAGCAGATGGTGGACTACAATGTACTGGGAGGTGAGGAGATGAATTTAACTTGAAGTGTTTTTTTAAGTATATGAAAAGCTAATCAGATCTCTGATTCATTGTTATTGCTAATGATAGGAAAGTGTAACCGTGGGCTCTCTGTGGTTGATAGCTATAAGCTGTTGAAAGGTGCCGATGTTCTGGGTGAGGAGGAGATGTTTCTTGCCTGTACTCTTGGTTGGTGCATTGAATGGGTAATGTTTTCTCCTCAGTGTTGTTCTGAATAATGGCTGTAAAGCAACCAAAATTGCTCCTCTAAGCTTGCTGTTGTCTGTGCAGCTTCAAGCTTACTTTCTTGTGCTTGACGATATCATGGATGACTCCCACACTCGACGTGGCCAGCATTGTTGGTTTAGGGTGCCTCAGGTTGGTGAAGCCGAAATTATCCTCTCTGACAACAATGTTTATCTATTTATTGATAAATTACTTCTTTTCGTTAAGTAAAATCGTTTGAGAACACTTTGTAGTAACTTTTTTTTTCCACTTGTTACCTATGAAGCTTATCCTGAACACTGCCCTTTGTTACACAATAGGTTGGCCTCATTGCTGTAAATGATGGGATTATCCTTCGCAACCATATTTCGCGAATCCTTCGGCTTCACTTTAAGGGAAAACCTTACTACGCTGATCTCCTTGATTTATTCAATGAGGTAAGTATATATTCTGATGTACAAAAATGTTCAGTCTGAACTTACAGATTATTACAGGTACTGATTATCTTGTCTTGTTTTCTAGGTTGAGTTTAAGACAGCTTCAGGTCAATTGCTGGACCTCATCACAACTCATGAGGGAGAAAAGATCTTACAAAATATAACATAGCAGTGTAAGTTAATATTGTATTAGCTTTGAAAAAGCTTATTTTGCATGCTTTATAGTGTCTATTTTTAGCACAAGTAGTCTTACCTTGTTTTTGTTGCCTATAACTCTAGCACAATTTCAAACATCTGATATATTTTTGGTAGTTCTGATTTGGGACTTGATTTCAAACATCTGATATATTTCCAGTCACCGCCGCATTGTTCAATACAAGACAGCCTACTATTCGTTTTATCTGCCGGTAAAATTAACATTCTATTTTCGTATCTTATTTTTATATAATCCCGTTTCGGTAATTAAAACTAGATGCAAGTTATGCTAATATGATTCTTTATCATAGGTTGCATGTGCACTGCTGCTCTCTGGTGAGAATTTGGACAAATATGGTGCTGTGGAGAACATCCTTGTTGAGATGGGAACATACTTTCAAGTCCAGGTAACTGCTGTTTCTGCTACACATAACAATACAAAGCATTTGGCTGCAACAAGAATTAGTGTACTTAGCATTAATATGATTGTTTTCTTTCAGGATGATTATCTAGATTGTTATGGTGATCCTGAATTTATTGGCAAGGTTAGTGCATTACTGCATTTACCTGCTGTAGTAGCTTGAATGAACATCAATTATTATATTGATAATTCTTGTTTAGCTCTTGTGATTTGATCAATGTTAAGTCTTATTATAGATTGGAACTGATATTGAAGATTACAAGTGCTCCTGGGTAGTTGTGCAAGCTCTTGAGCGTGCTGATGAGAGCCAAAAGCGCATTCTATTTGTAAGTCACCTCCACACTCCTTTCCAATGATATGAAGATTGTTGTCTAAACAGTAAATGCTCCTACAGGAAAATTATGGGAAGAAAGATCCAGCCTGTGTGACAAAAGTGAAGAATCTCTACAATGAACTTAACCTAGAGGTTTGTCTTACCTCTTGATGATGTTTTATATCTATCCGTGGATCATGATCGCTTGAGTAGGACTACCATGAGTGTAGTGCATTGGATACAGATTAAAGAATCAAAATATGATACGTCATGCCATTTCATTCACTTAAGTATGTTTAGTTTTGAGCAACATGCCAATAAGAAATGTTTTGCCGAGTCTACTCATCAGAGTAACCTTTCGTCTGATGTCCATTTTAAACAAGAACTTCACTTGACGTCCTTCATGTGCACCATGGCATATGAACATTCATTTACTCTAGTGTGTTTAATTGGTCTACCATGCCGTAAGGAAACTTCTTGCTCGACTCGTCAAAATAATCTACTTGCGTGTCTTACATTTTGGCATGTCCAATCACTATTTTGAGTCTATAGTCAAGTTTGACATTTTGTTTATTATTTCACTCTAGGCGGCATTTCACGACTATGAGAATGAGAGTTACAAGAAGCTGATTGCGGGTATTGAAGCCCAGCCAAGCATTGCTGTTCAGAACGTTCTGAAATCCTTCTTGCACAAGATCTACAAGAGAGAGAAGTAGGGTGTCTCTTGGACAGGAAGCTGTTCCATTGTTGCATGCTTGATAGATGACCAGGGTGATGTTGATTCATGATTTAGTGCTTCTTGTTTTACAATTAGTGTTGTATATGTTGCACCTTGTTGCTCCGGAAAATAATGATGCAAGGTGTTATTTCGGGTTTGATGGACCGCTTGGTGTAGACAATACATTACTTGTACTGTAATTTGCATCCTACCCTTTTCTTTAGTGTTTTTTCCTGGTTGATTTGGCGAATTGATTTTCAGGTATACTACCATGGTATACCTCAAGGTTTTTGTTAAGGAAATTAGTACTAGAAATAGACGCGATCAGGTGAATAGATAGGATGTAAGTTGAACTTGTATACTCCACTTTTTTGCATTAGCTTCCATATCTTAACATTAAATGAAAGGTACGATTTATCATAATGATCCTCCAGGACACTGAAAATTTATAGTTTCATTTTATAAGAACACGCAAGTCTCAAGTTGTCGTAATCATTCTTTTTTGAATTGAACAGGCAGGAAGGCTGTCTGTTATATTAATAAAGAGGGTGCGGTAGAGAGCCGCAAAGTACAGGAAAAAAATTGTAAAAGTCTTAATTACAGAGTATTAAAAAGCTCCAGACTCTTGCCCCCGCTAGGTATCAAGTTCTACCCTCCTCTTTTATCGTCACTAGGAGATCAAGAGGCGCAGCGGCTTTGTTGTAATCATTCTGATATCTTAAAATTAGCCGCCTTAGGTCGCGGCCCGCATATCATTAGATAAATGTAAACGGTAACAATGCAAATTCAAGACAGTCAATCTGTCAATACTGTTCAAACGTTCATGGGTTAGTAACACGAAAACGGTTCAATTCATGGGGTTTTCTGAGGGTAAGGTGACAGTTGCTGCGCGATGGCCTCAGGGGAAGAGACTATGGACTATGGAGCAGGATCTGTCAATCTCAAAGCAAAGAGCTTGAAGATTATGACCTCGTCTTGTATGACCTCGTCTTGTCCGATTTCACCATTACATCTTTTGGGTATAAAATTGCCGTGGTGGGAAGGAACACATGATGAAGAATATTAGGAGATCTGAAACCCAGGATCTTGAGCAATAAGAAGTTTAGCTTATAATATTCTAAGCAAAAGTGTGTTTCTCCAACATTGCGTGGGGCTGTTGCCATGTTCTGTGAATGGCTACAAATACAATAGCAGCAAAAGAATCTGGAACAGGTGCCCGGATTTTCAATGCAGATAAATGCACTGGGGAGAAGTCCAGAGAAAGATTTTTAAGGTGATTATATGTGCGTTAACAATAAAACCGTAAGGGAATATAACGGCAAGTGTGCAATATTATACAAAAAAAAAAAAAAAAATGGTGGCACTACAAGAAGAATCTACCGGGAATTCTGTTACTGTTTCCACGAATGGTAATAAAGCAAGTGATACTTCATACATGATACCTGTCTTGTGAAGGAAATAACAGGGTATAAGTTCTTGTTTCAAAAAAAAGAACAGGATATAAGTTTTTTTTGTTAAGTTAGAATATCCCTAATTCTACCTTTTTTCCCAGGGACCTAATTCGAATTGGATTGATTGGGAATCCAGAAAGTTAGTGCGGTTGATGCAGTTGCAAACATTGCTCGGCGAGGGGCCCATTTCAAAGCAGTGATAGGACCAATATGACTGTTCCAACAAGCAACCTGCAATAGAAATATAAAACTAAGACAGATAACAACACACATATAAAACCTGCAATGTCTTGTTTGGTGGGCTGTTCAATGTGCGTTTAATTTATCTCCTCCGATGAATATAGCCAACATGTTTGGGAATTGGTTAGCCGGTATTCCAAATATTTTAAAAACACAACTCCTTGTAGGAGCTAGTGCTTTATGTTGGTCTATTTGATTATGTCAGAATGATGCAGTTTTTGATAAAAAGGCTATCACTAATCCCTTGCAGGTTATCTTACTGAGTGGGCACTGGCTGAGGGCATGGGCAACTATGTAAAAACCAAACCAAAAGAAGTTAATACTGAACGGCAGTGCCAGGTTGGAGTGTGTGGCGAAGCAAATCTTCAACAATCATGGGTGGCGGTGTAGTCACATGATTTGTAATGATTGAATTTAAAGTTCAGTCGGCTTTTAGTTGTGAGGTTTTGAGTCACTTTAATTTGTTAGTCACTTTGGAACTTGGATCTTTGTAATAAATTGAGTTGTGTGTATCTTTGATGCAGAGACTGGGAGAGATTTTATCTCTTCCATTATCTAAAAAAAGATAACAACACACATTTAAAGCATAATAATTTAAGAAAGAGTACCTCATGTATTGTATTGATGTTCCAAGCATGTAAGGTACCATCACCAGATCCTGAAAAATCAAGCATATATTGTTTTCAGAAACAGCTTTCGCCACGCAACCAGAATCATTGTTTTACGAAAATACATTCTAGCAAATTTCCAAGTTTCTGTCTATCTTTGCATGAGCATATATAAGCCTTCACTTTCATTAGTAGTGCTCCATAACTGTGGACGGGCATCATACCACCATAATAGACAATGATCATCCACTATAGTTTTTTATTGGACATGAAAGCAGTATATGTGCCTCTCTCATGCTGATAAAATATTGCTATTCAGATGGCTGGTCAATGGCTAAACGCAGGTTGAAGGTGTAGAACATATTGATGAATTATAGTAAGTTCTCAAAGTAGATGCAATAAATACAAAAGGCGGAGGAGGTTAGAGATACTTTAAAAATTTTAAGTTTCAAGTACAGGAAACCTGTGGGTAAAAACTTTCAGAACTAGTACATATAAAAATATATCCTAATATAGATGCCAGAGAAATGGAAAAACGACAATAATATACAGTATTACCTGAAATCACATATTGACCATCTGGAGTGAAAGCAGCTTCAGTTGTTATGTTGGGAGATGGCTCTAAACTAAAGCCACACCTCTGCAAATTAGTAGACAAAGATGAATTAGTAAAAGGGTGTGAGGATGTCAATGACAAAATTACAGGAAATTATGCACATCATAGTTCAATATCTGAAGCAAAATTTTGCAATGAAAGCGATGACTCACCTTATCCCCTCCATATGCATCCAGAACATATATATGGTTGTTAGTTGTTGTCAAAAGCATAGACTTGCCATCGTTGCTAAATTTGATGTCAGAAACTTCAGCCGTATCTCCACCGACCAAGAAAGTGTCAAATGGACCCTGATATTGGATTACATTCCCAACATAAGTATTTCCCGCGCCTTCTAGAAACATGGTTTCCAGATTCAAGTCCAATACATACCTTGTCATATGACCGAGAATCAAACAGCTTAATAGCACCTCCCTCCATAGCTACGGCAAAAACAAGTCCCTGCTGATCATATGCAACAGAAGGCCTACCACGCAAACGTAGTATACCCTGGATGCTAAACAAGTAAGCATGGAAGGCACTCAGAGGATAAATGGTACTTTTCATCTGCTAAATGTAAACTACTATGCATATTCGATTGCTATCATGATCACATTAACTGAGTCTTGCTAAGGATTGGTGGCCCAACCTGACAACCATTTACACGAAGATCCCATATTCTGACACTGTGATCAAGTGACCCCGACATAAAGCTGTCATTGACAGGGGACATACATAGTGAAACAACCCTGAAATGGAATTAAAAAAAGAAGAAAGAAACCACCTCTCAGCAAGACTCAGGATCACATCTGTCCCTTGAAGTTGTTGCTACAAACAAGGAGGCATGGGAAAAAAATACCAAACCTGTCTTTGTGTCCTTTGAAATATCTTAAGCAACGGTTGTCATATAATGATAGATAACGAAGTGACTCTGCTGACTCTAGATTGTATCTTGATGAGCATAAAATGGAACTCGGATGATGAGTGAAACAGACACGGTCGGCACCATGTTTCCTATGATATGTAGTCTTCAACAACCTAAAACAATATTCGGCACAGATCTCAGAAAACCAATGGATGGCACAGATTGTGGGTACATATGAACCCACGTTCATATTCTTCTCATTCAATAGTCCAAGTTCTAGTATTAGCTACCACTAAATCAGAAAAGTTACACAATGTATTACTTAATAATCAATACTTCAAGAAACAAAGCAAGATTCCAGCATCATGCATATCTTATAAATCTAATGAACAAAGAGGAAGGATTACAGGAGTAGGAAAAAGTGGACCGTAACATACTGCATAACCAAGAGCAAATACTGCCAGTGTAAGCACCTCGCCTCTAGCAATATGGTTAATCGGATATAAAACAATATTACAACGTCTACAAGGACTCATCAAACAGATTGTACTAGTCAACATGTTACATCAGGTTACTAGGGGTTGACATCAATAGCTGATGATATTGTACATGTCCAGTATAGTATATCGCCAATTTATCAACATCAACCAAAAGAAGCATCGCTGCAAGATACCATAAAACAGCAAAGTACTGAGGTCTAGTACCAGTACATTGGCATCCCCTAACAGTAGAATCCACCCAAAATCACATCCCCAACACAAAGCTGACCGTCAAACTGTCATATCTATATGCCAATAATGAAAAATGCAGTGGAGTCCAGACTCTTTCCATCGAGATGCTGCGATCTTTCTTATACACCGAGGTCTAAATATTACAGAAGTAGAAGAACAGATGTAAAATCAAGCGGGAACAGCGAACTCACGTCGCGCTGGTGATGTTGTATAGGCGTATGGAGTCGTCCTCGCTCGAGGTGACGAGGAGATCCTCCTTGCGGTGGAAATCGAGGCAGTTTATCTTCCCAGGCTGCCACCGATGCGAGTAGGAATCGCAGCAAATTAGTGTGGGCAGAAACCATGGAGGGAGCAGGCAGTTTGGGGATTTTCGCAATGGAACTCACGTAGTCGGTGAAGACTGCGCCGACGGCCATGCCGCGGACGTTCTCGTCGTCCAGCTGTGACAGCGCCGCTGCCATCTTCCTTAATCCTTCCCCTCGGTGGTGTCTGCGCGACCGCCGCCGCCCGCCCGCCCGTTTTTCCGTTCTCTTCTTCCGGGTTCTAGATTGGTTGATTAGAGATGGCAACGGGGCATTCTTCGTCGCAAAGTGGTGGAACATCTTCATCTCTAAGACCATCTACATTCCTGTCTTCGGGTGCTATTTTCCCCTATATCCTCATCCCCGTCGGGTTATCGAGATCATATGGGGACCCATACCCGAAAGTTAGATCCCGAAAGAAAAAAAATAAGATTCATAATGTTATAAAAATAAGTATGAACATCGATATGCAATGCTAAAATGATAATATTTTTTGATTAATTAGCATCTGAAAAGTAAAAGATGCAAAAGAGATCATCGAGTTATCGCCTTATCGGGTTGTGTAGTAGTAAGCTAGTGGCCTACATATCTTATCGGGGGTCTATGCGGGTAGCGGGGATGGGGAGTAGGAGAATGACGCCATCTCTGCTTCACCCGATGGGGAATTGTATTTGCATATTAGTATCCTCGTGGGGGGAGAAATAGCCCTATCCCCGTCCCCTAATGGGTGAATTCCCCATCGGGGAATGGGGAATGGGGCTCCATTGCCACCCCTATGGTTGATTGGTACCAATTGGTAACGGAGGTGGATGTGGCTGCGGACTCCAGTCGCGTAATCGGCGCCGTTGGTTGTGACAGCACAATAGCTTCGTGTACTCTTTACGGTCGAGATTGTTTCATGAGCTTATAAAAATGGATCCGGTGCAGAGGAACATCGTGTGAAGAACCATTTTGTGCTTGAGTGAACGATGATTTTTTTAAATAATATATTTTTAAAAAATATTTACAAAAATAAATAGCCGCATCAAAAAAATCACAAAAATGACTCATTGTTGCCAGTTCAACTAGCGACAGGAATTTGTCGCCAGTTGAACCGGCGATAAGGACCCTGTCGCCCCCCTGTCATTGGTTGAGCTATCTATTGCCAGTTCAACTGGCGACAAGTAGCTATCGTCGTTTCAATCTGGCGGCAAGATCTCGCCGATTCAAATAGTGACGAGATTTTGTCGCCACTGAGGTACCTCAACCTATTCTACTTAGCCGATTTCTTGTTTTTATAAATTTTAAATTGTACGAAATCATTAGACTCGCAATAACATTTTGTGATCGTCGTATGTTGTTCTACTACGGTTAATTTCTGAAGAATTTTACGAGGACGATTAAAGTGTCAATGATTCGTAAAGAGGAAGGTAAATGATATTGCGATTCGCTCAGGAATTCATACACACTGATATTACAGAACATACAACAGAATGCCATAACACTTAATTGAAATGATAATTCAGAACATTGGCAATAATATATTACTACTGTTCGTACTTTCTTGTGGTCGCAGCCTCAACGTCTCCCATGTGCACTGCCTCGAGTCGGGACACCGGATGAGATCCCCGCGGCGACGTCCGGAGTGCCGATGTCTCCTTCGTCCTAGGGATTTCGTGTTGGGCAAATCTTGAAGGTGTACCCAGACTCCCTACAAATGGAGCACTTCTTCGTATGACGTCCGACTTCTGCATCGTCTATATCGTTCCTGATGCGTCGTACCTATCGTCAGTCAACGTTTCCCTTGAGCCTACCAATGTCCGCAGCCCAGATTAGTTGCTCCCAGGTAGGATGGCCAGTGAAATGGCCAACCACGACGTAACCATACATATCTCTACTCCAGGTTTACATCACCGCCTCCTTGGTGAAATAGTTAGAGAGGTACTGGCCGAGATGCCGCGCCACCGTCGAACAGGCGGCTATGACATGGGAGCAGGGTCTATGCAGAAGAAGGGGCTTGTTGCAAGTGCATACGCAACTATCGCAGCGTAGCGTGCACTCGTGGGTGATCCTCTCGCGGTTCGTCCCGCGACGTTCTTTATCCCTGCACATTATCTCAAAGCGAAACTCCCTCATGCCCATCTTGAATGCCTGGTGCATCTCACCCTTCTTGCTCTTCTCCTCCATGTATTTGGTGATTATGGCAGAGTAGAGTACTTTTTCATTTGCTATAGCGAGCGACGTATTGCTGCATCTGTTAACAAAGTAGTTTATGGTACCGCGGAGAATTGCCTCCACAATACTAACCAAAGGGAGGCACCTGGCACCGCGCATGACCCAGTTGTACACCTCAGCTAGATTGGTTGTCATGACACCATATCGAGCACCACCGCTGTCATGTAGCAGCGACCACTTCTCTTTAGGCTCATGCTCAATCCAGTCTGAGAAGCATTTCACCTATGCCTCTGTCTTCCTCGTCACACTAGGACTGTCTGTGGGTAGCTGTGGCAATGCTTCGGGGGCCTGGTCAGTGCTTGGGGCGGCCCTTCTCGCTGCCTCCCTTCTGTGGGTTTGGGTCCGTTATCCAAATCTTCCGAGTGTTTCAACTTCACGCCGCTCGTTTCAACATTTACACGATTAACTACATATCTAAAACTAAATAGCCCACCAAAAATATTATATAAAGCGTAATGCACTACATAATCGTACATCAAAAACTATGTAATCCATTGTGTTAAAAATTACCGAGAGGTGAGCAACCGGACAAACACGCCGCTAGCTTTTCTTCTCTCTCTCTCTCGTTTTCTTTTTCGAATAAAGCGAGTCATGTGTTGAATATTGAGGGTTTGAAGAGGGTTTTATAGGGATCAGTACTCGCGCTTGAATGGCGACAAGTGTGTCACCGATTGAAGCGGCGATAGCTACCTATCGCCAGTTGAATGGCAATAGATAGCTCAACCGCGATAGGGGACGACAGGTCCTTATCGCGGTTCAACAGCGACAACTTTCGCCGCCAATTGAGTAGCGACAGGAGTTATTTTGTAATTTTTTGGGGCGGCTATTTATTTTTGTAAATATATTTTAAAAATATATTATTTTTAAAAAAAATCAGTGAACGATACTAGGTAATGGTACTGTAGCAAGCACCGTAGCAACAATGGTGCAGGGGACTGTGTGGAGAACCATTTTATACGTGAGCGAACAGTACACGGTAATAGCACTGTAGCAACAATGCATGTTTGCTGCAACTATTCACTGTAGCAACCAGTGTGCCTGCTGGTCTGAACCTTAATACACGAACACTACAGCGCCTCTGCGTCATACTTTCGATGCAAAAGATCGATTGCATGTAAAAATAGGAGGATGTCATCCAGAACTCACACTAGCTGTTGATGGTCCTATGGGTTCGTGTTCGTTTATTGTAGGAACCATCGTCTAAATCCTGTTATTGTACTCATGTTGTACGGGAAAATGTTTTTTAATAAAGAACTCGTGGCGGCTACCCCTTTAGACAAGCATGTCGACATAGATGTGTTGATGGTAAGATTTGGCATCTATAATGGTCGTTGCAGAGCTGATTGGTCTGACGATAAGAACTTAAAGCTACCGCTGATTCGACTAATATTTGGCTTTGAAACGGAAGACAGAATGGCCTCAAAAACCTTCTGAGAGGTACTGGACGACCTCTTCAAAGACCTCTTGGGAGGTCCTGGCCTAAAAAAAAAGCCCTGAGAGGTCTAGGACGACCTCTTCAAAGACCTCCTAGGAGGTCTTGGCTTCAAAAAGCACCTTAGAGGTCCTGGACAACCCCTACGAAGACTTCCTAAGAAGTCCTAGGAGGTGGTCTTTGCAAATGATCACTTCTATAAAGACCTTCTGAGAGGTCCTGAAAGACCTCCTAGGTGGTCCAGAGCGACATCTATAAAGACCTCTTGAGATATCTGGAAGGTGGTCTTTGCAAAACAGAAGATCTTGACTCAAAAGGGTCGTCTTTGCAAAAGATCCAAAAGGTGGTCTCTGCGAAACAGCAGGTCGTGAAGACAAGGAAAGGCGCGGCAAAAAGAAGCCATTCGATTTAGATCGGGTGGTTCAGAATGGTGGGAACGTTTGGACCATCCGAACCTTCATTTCAATGAGGCCGTTAAAACTAAATCGGACGATTAACAACACCCGGGAATGTTCGAACTGCTTGGACTTTCCTTTTCAATCAGATCGTTCAGTTTTGATCGAACGGTCCACAAAAGGAAAAACGTGCCTAGGACCTCCTTTGGAGCATTTACGTGGCTTCATCAGGACCGTTCAAGACCTCCTCAAGCTTCATCAAGACTGCCCAGGACCTCCTCCGGAGTGTCCACGTGGCCTCATCAAGACCACCCAAGATCTCCTCAGGAACATCCACGAGGACCACCACAGGACCTCTCCAGGAGCTACCATGTGGACCTCTCAGGACCTCCAAGCGATCGTGAATCTGCCCGAACCTCACGAGCAGCGATCGCGGCCTCGCCCAGACCTCCCAGGAGCAATCGCAACCGTTCAGGACCACTTCCAGGCGATCCACACTGTCTAGGACCACTCCCAAGAGGTCCACGCTGTCCGCGATCACCCTCAGGAAATCCACGCCATACACGACCTCCTCAAAACCTCCCGCGTGGACCTCCCACGAGGACCTCCTCAGGACCTCCCACAAGGACCTCCTCGAGATCTTCCACGAGGATTTCCCGCTAGGGCATATAGGACTTCCTCCGTGAGCTCCTCAAAACCGCCTCCAGAACTTGCGTGATCGAATAGGAAAGATTTATCGATTATAGAAGGTTTGAAATCATAACCGAATCATATCTCAGAGATTTTATTCGGTTTGGGAGTCCCGATTCTCACGCTAAGACCGCCGCCTTTAAATAGAAGAGGTCATGGACCGATTGGAATCATCACCAATCGATCAATACAATTTGCATTTACTATTTTACTGTAACTTTCCCGTAGTCATGTTTCTTCTCTAACCTCCTCCGCTGTTGCTCTAGTTGGGTTGCAAGACCAAGCTAGGTAAATCACTATCGTGTTGTACACGACTAGCTCCGCCTAGGTACTATGCCTTGGTGCTATTTTTGGCGTGTTGATTTTGGCGCCAATAAGATGTTGTAACGCTACTAGCCAATTAGGTTTCTTTGCGTTTGCATCTAGAAGTGGCCAAATGGTTCGTCCCCACGTGCGTCCGAGGCATAGTACTATTGGTCCAATCTAGACAGGTAATCGTTGGTTCATTGCACGCGGTATAATCGGATGTCTAGATGGGCCAGGCCAGCACGAGTCGGATTGTGCTTGGGTCATCACCCTAACGTCGTCATTTCACACGACACGATCCATTAGGCTCGTTTATTTTTTAATATTTATATGTTGTTATTTTTAATATTTATATGTTGTTATTTTTATTTTTAAAATATTTATATGATTTCATTTTGTAGTTTTTTTAATTATATATAGTTCATTTTATAAGTATACAAAAATTATTTTGATTTTTTAAAAATTATATTTTCAAAATTTCATATCATATGGGCTAAATGGGCCGGCACCGACCCGACAGGCTAATCGTGCTTAGACCAGCTCGGCACGGCCTATGCGCTTGGCGTGTCGTGCCTGGGCCAGCAGTCGAGCCCACGAGCCATCACGATACGCCCCGATTGCCTAGTTGGGCCGGACTGGGTCGAGCCGCCCATTTGGACAACTCTATTTTTGCATCAATGCATTTTATGAGTTCACAATCTCCTCAAACCTAAGAAACTAGCTATGAGAAAATGAATCGTGTTGTCACCAACCATGGTTGGTGGTCACTATAAGAGACTAGAGGTAAAGGGGATGAGGAAGAGGACAACAAAAGCGTTTGGCGTCATCGACGGACTCGAATCCTCTGCGATCTTTGCATAGATGTATTGTAGCAATGAGAATATGTGTCTCTGTTGCTACAATACTTGTAGTAACCCTATAGCGAAATACTACAAAAACAATCTTGGTTTCTTGTTTTATAGAAATATTGAAGTGATTTTATTGTTTAGCATCGAGCGCGTCGGTGCAAAGATACTATTGATCTATGTCGTTCTCTGGTGATTGGACGGTGCAAAGAGGCCTAATGCATCTCTCATGTACCTCTGTCGTAGCTAGTTGCTCACGGTAGAGGATCTATGTCCCTATTGCACATGCTAAGGGTCACACCATGGTTCAAAATTTTGGTTGATTATAATCGTTTCTATCGGACCCTGGTAAATTTTGAAATCGGTTCTGATTTGCATGAATTTTGTTAAATATAGGAGAAATTTGTGCCAAAATTTATTTTCAAAAATTTCGGTCGATATTTCCAATGATTTGAGGCCGATTTTTAATTCAAAATTTTATTTGAATGATTTTTGGCCAAACCGCACCTCTCCCCTCCCTAAAATTTTGATCTTGGTTTTCAAAACCACGGTCATAACTTACGAGGTAGCGGGGTGGGACCGGGAGAGATAGTGTGTGTTGTGTGCTATTGTTGTGATGGTGGAGGTTGAAGGTGATTAGATCTTGCCTCATAAAATGGGATATGTTCCTGTATTACTCCTTCCGATTCACAAAAACAAATCGTTTTGGACATTAGCACGGTCCATAAAATACAACTTTGACAACTAATTACTACTATAATATATTTTTAAAACTCAATAAATTTATAATACTATGAAAGTACTTTTCGAGACGAATCTACAAATATGATTTTAATGTATGTAATCTTAATATTTTAAAAGATATCAATAGCCAAAGTTTTCAAAGTTTGATTGCACGCATTCTAAAATGACTTGTTTTTTTGTGAATCGGAGGGAATATTTGCACAAATGTTGCTACCGTATACCTATGAACATTCTAGAATAAAGCTACAAAATTCATATGATGTTTTTCGCATTCACATGACAAGGTATGTATAGAAGCCGTCCAAGTGCCATCGTCGATTAGCCTAAGTGCATTATCGGGTGGAGTAAATAACGGTGAGCACGAAATTCAAAGCTGCACAATTTAAAGTAGCTTGCTACTTCTTCAAGGAGTAGCTTGTTGGCTGAATATTTGTGGTTCCTAAAGTCACTCCCGGTGGGTTGTATCTAGGAGAGAGCACGATTATCCTTGTCTTAGATGAGTTTTTAGATACAACCATTATAATGCAGGGTATGCATAGTGTCGTAGGGACGCCCCACCGACCCCCACGACCCGGCGAAGCACGGCAGCACCGAAAAGGCCTTCCAAGGACATACTCGGAGGCTGCCTCGAAGACCCCGCGGAGGATCCCGAAGATCCCTCGGAGGCATCCCGAAGCCCCCGTGGAGGATCCCGAAGACCACTCGGAGGCATCCTGAAGCCCCCGCGGAGGATCCCGAAGCCCCCGCGGAAGATCCCTAAGACACCTCGAAAGCATCCCGAAGACCCTTGGCGGGCGAAAGAGACTTCTAGGGAAGGTAGCAGAGGACCGTCGAAAGAATGCAGGGGTCCACAAGAGCGGTGGACCAGCGCACCCCGAATATAGACCATGTCCACAAGGGTGCATCGTGCACGGAGGAGGCTACGCATAGGGCGCGTAAAGACCCTCACGCTAGGGCTAATGTACTTTGTTAGGGGTATGTATGTATTTTCTGTATCATATCGGAGGCTATAAATAGCCCCTCGCCTGTAACTTAAAGCGAGAATCAATACGCATCCACTGCTCGCCACCTCTGTCTTACTTGCGAGGGTCTCCACTTCTTACTATCTAGTCTTCTCACTACGACGTTGGCGCCGTCCGTGGGGTTCGCAAGAAAGTCACCGAGAAAAGCTCATGGCCACCAGAAGCAGACCAAAGTCTCTAGCAGAGCCAGGCAGCAGCGGCACCTGCGGCCCAACACTCTTAAAGCAAGCGAGTCGGCTCGCATCTACCGCTGCCGCCGCCCGAACCGCAGAAGAAGAAGCCAATAATTCCACCCATGGGGGCATCGTAGGAGGCGATGCTCCACCCACCGAAGCATCCTTGCCAAACGCCGTAGGCGTCACTCGAGAATCATACGAGGCACTTCAGCGGGAATTGGCGGACCTTCGGCGAGAGATGCTCAACCTCCGACAGGCGGCGAGAGGCACCCTCGCGACCACCCAGCCGCAGCCTAACACCCAACACCCCGAAGCTGGAGCCCAAACCATCCTGGAGGAACCAAACATGAGCCTGCAGCTCCGGGGAGATCCAAACTCACCGTTGAGCGCAGGACTTGAAGCAGCACGCTGGCCAAGGAACTTCAAAATGCCGGAGGTCACACCCTTCGAAGGGTGCACAGATCCCTCAGAATTCCTGCGCGTGTATGAAACAACAGTCGAAGCGGCGGGAGGAGACGACACAACAAAAGCAAAAAGCATCACGCTGCGCCCTCAGGGCGTCGCCTAACATGGTTCTTTACCATCCCCGCTCCATCTACGAGGAACAGATTGCGCGACCACATACGCAACAACTTTCAAGGAAGCTCAAATGAGCCAAAGGGCGCAGGACACTTGTTCGCGATCAAGCAAGCCCGGCGAATCCCTCAAGCTTCTTGAAAGTTCGCAGAAGTAAATGCCAAGTCAAGGCGTCAGCGAGACTACCATCATAAGCGCGCAACTGCGATTTGAAAAAGGGCCCTTGTTGGAAAAGTTGGTGCAAGCCAAGACGCCTGATCGTCGAACTCTTCGACAAAATAGAGAGTATGCGGCGCGGAGGAGCGGCAGACGGAGAAATGGTACCACCCAAGCAACTTCGCCAGAGACAGGGGCGATTAAGGAGGACGCGGCTACCACCGGCTACTAGCAAACCACGCATCAATTATCGGCAAAAAGCCGGCGTCTATCATCCGGGCGAAGGCACACCTCGGCGGAAGAAGAGCGGTCGAGCAACCGCGGCCGTGGTAGGGCGCGCGGCCGTCCGAGGGCGGCACCGGGACGCCGGCGGTGCGCAAAGAACTCCGTCGTCATCGTGACCTCCATGGTGAAGGGTCGCATACAACAACGAGTGTCGCACCATTGCGACCATGAGCGACTACATGCACGCGCATCGGCATCGATTGAGCACGAAGATCGAAAGGAAGCGGGTAACCTGCTGCCGGCCCCACCGCCACGCCCGCGCATTGAAGGTGGCCACGGCGGGCCAGCCTAGAGGATCACCAACATGATCACCGACGGGTCCTCGCTGGGCATAGCATCGAAAAAATAATGCCGCGCGTACGTGCGGCAAATCCACCATGTGGCCACACAGCCAGCCTCCTTGCCACCCCGCTACTCCGAGGTTCCCATAACATTTGGACTCGAAGACGCGCGGGGTATACACTTCCCCCATCAGGACCCCCTCGTCATCTCCGCCAGCATCGCTAGCTACGAGGTCAGGCGGGTCCTCATAGATGGCGGAAGCTCGGCGGACCTTCTCTTCGCAGAAGCCTTCGACAAAATGATGATCCCCAGAGATCGCTTGTCACCACCGGGCATCCCACTGGTGGGCTTCGGGGGAAGGCCCATCACGGCCTTGGGACAGATTGCCCTACCGTCACGTTTGGCAACGGCCAGGCAGCTCGCACGGAAACAATAACTTTCGACGTTGTCGAAATGCCATATCAGTACAACGCCATCCTCGGAAGGGCCACCCTCAACACCTTCGGCGCAATAGCGCATCACAACTACCTATGCATGAAGATCCCCGCGCACGAAGGCGTTATTACGATACGTGCCAACCAACACCTCGCTCGTCGGGCGAAATGGGCGGGCTCGCATGCCCAACGCGTCCATGCGGTCGGAGGCGTAGCGCGGGCAACAAAGCGAGGCTCGGTTGGCAAATGGGCCCCCGGCGGCCGGAGGGCAGCTTCAAAGGTGCCTCGAGACGATACCGGGAAAGCGGTGGCCCTGGGCGGAACTCACGGAGGAAGAACACGTAGCATCCTCGGGTGCTACGCGACAACGCTGACATCTTCGCTTGAGACCGAAGACATCCCTAGCGTGGCGGGGATACAATCGAGCACCGTGGCCATCCAGCGACGCAATCCCAAAGAAGCTAAGCTCGGCGCATGCGCCCGAGCGCCTCGAAGCAACAAAGAAGGAGATTGCCAACCTCCTCACGGCGGCATGATTCGCGAAATCAAGCTCTCGGTGGCTCGCCAACCCGATCCTCGTCCAAAAAAGCGCGGCGATGGCGCGTATGCGTCGACTTCACCAAACCTCAACAAGGCGTGCCCAAGGCGACTTCCTTACCACGCATCGACCAATTGGTAGATGCCACCTGGAGTGCGAGCTTATGAGCTTCTCGGCGCATACTCGGATACCACCGGATATTCATGGCTAAAGAGGATGAAGCAAAAGCGCCTTTATCACCCCCATCGGCACCTCACGCTACCACCGCATGCCCTTCGGGTTGAAGAATGCGAGGAGCAACATTTACACGCCTTATCACAAGAGTCCTCATTTGGACACTCGGCGAGAACGTCGAAGCATATGTCGACGATATTGTGGTGAAAAGTAAGCTCACAAGTTCCCACGAGGACCTACAAGAAACTTTCGCGACCTTGACGAGAGGAATCAAGCTCAACCAGAAATCGCCTTTGGTGTCAAGGCGCGGAAAAGCGTCGAGATTCCTCGTCTCAAATAGAGAATCAAGCAAACCCGAGAAAATTAGGGCCATACAAGAAATGCAACCACCTCGTAGCGCTGAAAGTACAAAAACTCACGGGAGCCTCGCGGCCTCGGTGATTCTGTCGCTCGTGAGTGGGCCTTGCCATTCTTCAAAACCCTTCGAGAGTGCGGAGCCATTCAGATGGGCGGAGGAGTGCCAACATGCATTCAAGAGCTCAAGGAATACCTCGCGGCTACCCGCCTCACCACCGAGGCCGAGAGCACAACTCTGTTGTATCTCGCGCGTCCGCTTCGCGGTTAGTGCGGTCCTCGTCCAAGAAGAAGACAAGCGGCGACACGTCTACTATGTCTCGGAGCACTCGGGGGCCAAGATAAGATACCTGAGCTGGAAAAGCTAGCGTCACGCCTCTTTGATGGCCTCGCGCAAGCTTCGCCATTACTTCCTCGCACATGCAATCACAATCCCAACCGTACTTGACCACGATGTTGCGAAACAAACATGCCTCGGTAGCGCGTCGGCAAATGGGCGCGAGAACTCGCACCCTCGACATCACATTCGCTCTGCGCACCACAATTAAATCCCAATCATTGGTGACTTCATGCCGAGTGGACCCCTCACGCAGGCGGCGACCAATGCCATCGACACACCATGGTGCGTAGAGACCGGCGGCTCACGTGCGCCACGGGAGCAGGAGCGGCCGCCATCCTCATCGCACCAGATGGTCGGAGCATATCACATGCCGCGCGACTTGACTTCGCCACGACAAACAACGCCTCGGAATACGAGGCTCTCCTCCTAGGACTCCGCCGAGCGAAGACACTAGGAGCCAAGCGAGTGGTCGTAAAAAGTGACTCGCGCCTCATGGCGGGACACTTCGACAAGACATTCAAAACAAGGGATCCCGAAATGGCCCGATACCTCGCGGCAGTACGAGCCATTGCCAAGGGGTTCCTCGGAATCACCGTCCATGCAAATACCTAGAAGTGCGAGCGAAGCGCCGACCGAGCTACGCAAAGATGGCGGTTCAATGACCACCACTGCGGAAGTCTTCTACGAGACACTCAACAAGCCTTCCGAGCGAGGCGACCACCACCCCAATCGGAGCACTAGGGGCTCCACGAGCACAAGGTGCTCGTCCAAGCAAAACGCCCTTACGGCAAAGCAAAAGTGGGCGAAAAAGAGACATTGCAAAGCTCAGCGCTAACTATAACCTAAAGGCGGGTCACACCTTATCGTGTGGGGTGGACCCCGCATGTCGACACGCGCCTCTTCCGCCGATTTCGCGGCAGCCTTCCTTTCTCCGTTGCGCTTGGGCCACCCGCAATGACTCGCCGCGTCGTCATGACGCGCGAAGACCGATAATCTTGAAGCAAGACCCTCCGACCTTCCTCCTACGGTTCCGCGCGCCACCGCTTCCTCGGAGTGGCCACGCGGCGACCGACGCAAGGCCATCAATGTGGGCGTGGCGCCGCCTTGTCGACGAGGCGAGTGTCGCGGACAAGAAGCCTTCGCGCAGTGGTCACCATGCGCGGCGGCCGGAGAAACACTTCCCGGCTGAAGTCGCTGAAGGTGATGTCCATCTCCGAGGGCGGTGGCACCTCGCCGGGGGAACGGCACCAAGTTGCAACACGACCCCCTCGACGGCCTCCATGGCTCGCCAAGCAGCAAGCCCAATGGAGGTTGACAGCTCACGCTCGATGCGAACCTCCTCTTCAAGCACCGCCTTCTCGCCCCGCAGGTCCTTCACTTGCTCCTCCAGGGCTTGAACCCGAAGGGCCAAAGCGTCGCGCTCACCGGTAAGCACCTCGTTCGAGCGTGCTCGTCCTCCACTTCTGAATCTCGGCGAAGCCCAACGCGATGTCACCATTAAGGGCCCTCGCTAGC
Organism: Ampelocalamus luodianensis; assembly: GCA_036346255.1. NCBI lineage: Eukaryota > Viridiplantae > Streptophyta > Magnoliopsida > Poales > Poaceae > Ampelocalamus > Ampelocalamus luodianensis. The sequence continues at coordinate 4,096,721 of CM070626.1, forward strand.
ATAACGGTCTGCGCACACAAAGCGGCTTAGCGACACACCAAAAAAAAACCAGCATACCTTCACGGCGTTCGCCTCGATACCCCGAAGCATGTCGGGCAAGGTCATCCGCACGAAGAGCTCCCGAAGCAGAAGTGGCGAAGCAAAATCAGCCACGGCCCCGCACACCTACGACGCTCCTTCGCTAATGCAAAAGTCGGCGCGCACATAGGCCCCAAGTCCACCATACCGAAGAGCGGCGAACCATGCTCCCCGATCGCCGCCTCGGGTCGCCCTCGCCGGAGGCAACAGGCTAGAACCTCCTCGCCACCCGCCTCCGCATGACATCATCCATTGCAATACGAAGCCTTTAAAAGCATCAGCATCAAGAAAGATAACCACCAAGCAGCCCGCCGGAGTAACAACTTATCGTGCGCACCCGAGGGGTGAGTGGCACCTCGTTCGCAGCATCCTGACCCCTGTAGACATTCGACGGCGTGCTCTGCCCGGAGGACTCGTCGGTATCTAGCGACAACATTAAGCGAGCGACCGCTCGCCGCTGCGCGAGGCGATTCGCTCGGCTACCACGATCGGACTCCCCGCGCTCGGGCGTCGTGAGGCCGGAGGATCGGCGTTGGCGGATCCGAAAACTCCGGCCGGCCGGAAGGTCCACGCCCGATCTCTTCGACACATGCCTCAAGCCCTCGGCATTATGCGGACCAGCACCAATGTCGCGGCGCGAAGAACCTTGCAGAAGGGGCCACAAAAGCGCCGACCCCCTCAATCTCCACCGTCAGACGCACGCTCATGGTAGTTAGGATCGCGATCCTACTCTGCAAAGTCTTACGATTCACGAACCCACGACGATGCAGTCGATCCGAGTCTCTTGTCGATCCGATCCTACTCAAGGTAGTTAGGATCGCGATCCTACTCTTAGAGTCTTACGGTTCTCTGAACCCACGGCGACCTATTGATCCTACTCGTAGAGACTTAGGGTAATTTTTTTAGAGGCGGAGCTTTCTTTGATATTTTGTTTTAGAGCAAAATTTGTTCATATTAATTTCTGAGAATGAAACTATAAATAAACAAGGAGCGTGCAAAATATTATATCAGTGTGGTAATGTTGTTCTCCTGTAGTTCAGAACTATATCACCCATCATGTCAGAACCATTGTGCTTTTCTGTTTTGTGATAAGAAGTGTTTTGCCCCTTTTTTGGTAATAAGTAAGTGGTAAACCTTATAAGAATCATACAAACTTATAGTATAGATGGTAAATATGTGTATTTTTACAAATCCGTAGAATCGCCGATTCTACGATTCGATACTACGATTCGATCCTACCGGAGGCAAATCGATCTGACTCGGGATCTCGACTCTGACTACCTTGGGCACGCTTCTTCTTCTTGGCCTCCGGGTTGGGCCGGTCAGCGAGGCGAACTGAGGCAGGATACGCCCGGCTCAACCGCCCCTCCCGCACAACCAGACAGCGCCTCGTATGCTCCTCAACCGTATACGGGCCGAGAAGTATCTCCGCCGCACGGCTCGCCATGTCGACGCGGTACGGCGAACAAAGCGTAAGTCACCATTCAAAATCAAACAAAGCCCGGGCCAAAGCCATACCGCCGTGCCCCCTCACGGTGAGTGGGGTGACCGATCTCCGTGGAGCCCGCTCAACTTCGATCCCGCGCCAACGGCCAAAGCCCGAAGGCGCAAAACTCCTCCACCAAATCTCGTGTGGAGAATCGCCTCGTCACATCCAGAAGAAGGCGCAGATGGGCCTCCTCCCTCGTCGTTAGCTCGATGTCGGGGCTGGCGATGGGCTGTATCAGACCGCCTCGGGACAGCAGACCATCCCCCGGCACGTAGGTATGGTAAAACCACCTCCAGCGTCGGGCCATTTCCCACATTGTTCGCGCTTGGCGGGCGGGTAGGTACATTTGCGTAGCGACCTCGGTTGAAAATTGACGCCAAAATTCAAGTACGTCTCTCCACGAGTCCACGCGCGGGATTAGCAACCGGCGTCGAAAAGCAACAAAACTACAGCCTCGTCGGCTCGGGCGGCGACGACATCTCCGTTCAGGAACTCGACCTTCGTCATGCTCTCCCGACTTGCCGCCTCCACGGCGTCAGGAGCACTACCTGTCGATCCGCGTCGACCTCCAGGGTCACTCGTGTAGGATGATTCTACCGCTTCGACATCGCTTGCTCAACTTCGTCATCTTTGAAAGTACAAGCGTAGCAGAGGCAAACAAGCGTTTGAAAAAAATAGAGGCGGTGAATAAGCCCCACAAAGGGGCGGTGGTGGCTGCTTATAGCCACCGGGGAGCTCAACGAGCGCCACACACGTCATTAATAACGTCGTTGGCGCTACGAGAAGGCACGGTATGAGCGCGATGCCATTATGACCAGCGTCAATAACGGCGCTTTACGCCCGAGCGCGTTACGGCACATCGGCGGCCCTAGCGCCATCGGCCGCGATCGCGTGGAGCACCATTAAAGTGCCACGGCCTTGAGAGTCCCCGCGGAAACACCAGCGAGAAGGAGGAAAGACCGTCGCAACCAACGGCGGCCGCCTTCGCGGCGGAGGGGCGGTGTGCTGGACCTTACGAGAGAATGGCGCGATTTTAGCCATGGCGAAGCGGACCTCGACCGCGTGGGCTTGCATCGTAGGGCGCCCCGCCAGCTACGACCCGTGAGCTGCAGCGACCGCAAAATAGCCTTCAGGACATACTGCCAGGCTGCCAAGACCGCGGAGGAGGATCGAAGACTCCTCGGAGGCATCCAGGAACCCCGCGGAAGATCCTAAGACACCTCGGAAGCATCCGAAGACCCTTGGCGGGCGAAGAACTTCCCAAGGAAGGTAGCAGAAGGGCCGTCGAAAGTGCGAGAATCCACAGCGATGGACCAGCGCACCACGAAGATAGACCATGTCCACAAGGGTGCATCGTGCACGAGGAGCTCACGCATAGGCGCGTAATCTCTGCCTGTAACTTAAGCGGGAATCAATACAGGATGAGCCCCTGCTCAGCCCCTCGTCTTACTTGCACGAGGGTCTCCATTTCTTACTGTCTAGTCTTCTCACTACGACACATAGCTTGTCTTTAGAGGGCCCCACAAAATCATAATTGTTGCATGCAGTGTGAGGTAGATGTTCTCACAAAACGAGTTATTTTAGATACAACATTACCCCTAAATTCATGTATACTTGTATCTAATTGTCTTGGTTTGCTAAAAAATGCCATATCTTGCATGAGATCTGATTTTCATCTCTCTCATCTTTAATCCCCTCTATGTCATCTTATATCCTAGATGTCATGCCTTACATATGGTGATGTAGGAGCATTAGAACCTTGAGTTCATGGTGGTAATTTGAGGTAGAACAATTCTTTGTCAAAAATGTGACTTTCGTTTAGTGATTGTAGCGTTTCTTTTACGAGAAACTTGATTCAACTTGTGATGGTAGTTTGATTGTGTAAGGCCATCTCTAGTGCACCAAGTTTACCGATGCTTAGAGGTAGTTTTCTTGCCACAGAGCAAGAATGTGTCAAAACATATGCATCGATGATTAACTAAGCATCGGTGTTTGATGGAGTGCTGTGAGTTCGTGGAAGAATGTAACCACCTACAAGAATAGGTGTTTGCATTTGAAGGGTTGAATTTCTAAATAGATGCTTGAGGATGTTGCACTCTCTTACTTCTAAGTGATGGCCTAAAACATGTATAGATTTTTAGGAGGAAGACACGTGTAACTACTTGGGAGTTAGGACCAATCCTCTTTAGGTCTTCCTAGCGAGGCATCAACCGAGGATCGGATTGTCTGCGATTGCGAGTGCTACGTGTATAGTAATATGAGTTGCTATAGTGATTAAATGCGGCACTACAACACTTTTCACTATAGCACATTGGCCAATTTTACTACGCAAAAGAAATCGTACTATAGCACAGACATTGTAGGGCTTGATGCGAATCGTTGGATTTTGATCAAGCGATTGAAAGCGCTCTAATGTAAAGTATTGTTCATCCTCGAATTTACCCCTCCAATGTAGAGGATCGAATCCCACCAACCACATGGCGTCCACGGCGGACTAGCAAAACACTGTAGAAACAATGCATGTTACTGTAGCGGTTTTACTGTGTCCTACGGTACTCTAGCACTCGGTCTATACCGTTCATATTGGATCGTACGGTGGAGATAATGCACTAGTGCATATCACTGTACTCCTCTGCATTAGCCTATACTAATGCGGATGATCCATTCGGCTTGGAGCGACAATCGAAAGCGGTGATACTAGGCCCACCGCGGTGGGTGCGGTAAACAACCGCCGGATCAATCCAAACCCAACTCCGCCATTTAGTCACGGCTCCGTCTGTCTCATACGCCACTCAAACCACGACGTATGCGCGCATCACCTTGCAATTCAAAGTCGCGGATCAGCGGACCAAGCGGCCAAGGCCCATCACGCCACGCTCGCCAACCTCGTCGCGTGATGACCCAAATAACAGCGCCGCGGTTAGGTGGTTGGATAGATACATGCATCAACGGTCGAGATCCAATGGCGCGGGTGTGCGTAGCGCGCGGCGGCGGCGATGGTTTCAGCGTTGTTCTTGCTCGACATCAAGGGCCACATCCTCGTCTGCACGACTACGCGATGATGTCTCGCGCTCTGGCGGCGCTTCTTCACCAAGCTCCTCGGCGAGGTACTCCATATAGTCACAAAGGAAAACGTTTTGGACATTGATGCGATCTCCAAAATGTAAATTTGATAATTCATTTCTTTTGTAATATATTTATAAAACTTACTAAAATTATACTTCTACGAAAGTATTCTTCGAGACAAATCTATAAATATCACTTTCATGTGTTCATTTTAAATATTAAAAAAGATATTGATAACTAAAGTTTATAAAGTTTTAACACATGTTACCCAAAATAACTTCCTTTTGTGAGTGGAGTGAGTAATAGCAGCTCGCTTGAATGCCTCGATGCCCTCCCTCCCTCCCTCTTTGACATTTGTTTTACACCCTCCCAAAATGACTTCCTTTTGTGACTAGAGGGAGTAATAGCTGCTCGCTTCAATGCCTCGACACCCTCCTTCCCTCTTATATATGTGCAATGGCGACATTTCGCTGAATTTTACACCCTTTTTCGCGTGATCGGGTGACACGGAGTGCACTCGCCGTCGTCCATGATGGCTTTGCCGGCGTCTCATACATGTTCATCTAGCACAACAACGTCTTCCTCCTCACCGTCGCTTTGCCAAAGCGCAATGCGACCAACATCATCATCTTCCTCCATCGCGCCGTCGATATGCGATGCCATCTTCACGGCGGACCCTCCGCCGGGCATGCTCGGGCGGCGCGAAACTCCCCTCGGCGGGACCCCTTCTCCGGCAATCGGCATCCACGGCTATGGCGGCCACCGGCATTGGTGAGACGACCACGAGGAGATGAGACAAAATACAGTGAGTTTTATTCCATATTTCCATTGGGCACGGCCAATTGGCCCATTAGTCCTCACGCCTCGCCATTTTCACGGGCTCACGCCACTCGTAGTAAACACAGAATCCTCCTCGGCTCTCTAAGTCCTAACCCCAACCAAGCGGGCGGCTGGCGTCGGTCTTGTGGCGGCGAGCAAGCGGCGGCGAGGGTATCGGCGGCAAGGTGTGCAGCAGTCGGCAAGGCTAGGCGGCGCGTGGGCTCGGCTCCCACCTCCCGGTAGCGCGGTGTCCGGCCGGCTCGATCCCATGGGCGGCGGCAGTGCCAATTCCCTACACTAGAGTGGCTTGAGATTTGGGTCTTGTGCTTCCCTCAATGAAGAAGGTGAGAGAAACTTTTGATGGGTAATGTTTGAACATAAAATGATTTTTGCCTAAACATCTGCCGATTTGTGCTTGAGGAGAGCTCTTTTGGGATTTAGGAGAGCATAGAAGATGACCAAGTGGATCTTTGTCAAGCGGGAGGAGCGATGGGGTTTTTGGTCATTGTTCTTGGTTGAGTCCAGTGCTCCCATGATGGCGAGTGGTGGCCTTGTAAGTGATGCTTTTATCCAATCTTCACTCCTCTTACGCTAATCTCGGTCCTTGGTAGGATTGGAATTGATGGTAAATAGTTCTTCTTGATGATCGTAGCTCCTTTTGTAAAACAATCCAACATGTCTCTTAAACACGAAGCACTGTGGATGTAGGATCTCAGTCTGAAGGGCATGCTCTCGTCTGAACTCGGGTGGCTTGTGCACATTCAAATTTTGTAAGTACCTAACTCAATTTTCACTAGCATCTAATTAAGTTCTGGACCTTGTGGTAGTTATTGGAGAATGGAAAATGAATTAGTGACATCAGTAATATATCGTATTTTGCTTGAAATTGAGGATTTGATATGTTGTGGTATTTGGTTAAAATTGAGTCTTGATAAATCTTTAGTTTTACTTTTCACTTGTCAAAATCAAATGGAGTATTGAAATGTGTTGTTATTGGTTGCTTGATTGATTTGGTAGAAATGTATTTGAAAATGTATTTTAGCAAAGTTTAGAGCACAAGCACTAGATAATCCTCTTTGGTCCATACTTGCAGCGCCTACCTAAAATTTAGTTAGGTCCACCAGATCTTCAGTAGCGCATAGTACAATTAGCATTGAGCTAGTAGCGTAGTTGTTCAAGCATTACTTGAGGAGTTGGAGGAGGGTTGCTAAGGAGAACTTTGTCATCGTGGTATGTAGTGTGTTTATATGTTATGTGTAGACACTGTTCATGGCGGCGGCAGCCCAAATTTTTGGGCTCGAGTCTTGATTTTTGGCCCAAAGGCTCGACAGAAGCCCAAAAAAGCCCGACGAAGGCTATAAAAATAATATAAAACTATTTTTATTCATAAAATGAACTAAATATTAATTTTATTCCAAAAATAATTAAAATAATATTATTTTATTGGAAAAACATAATTTATTGGCTCGGGCGAGTTTGGGCTGCCATTCAAGGTCACGCTTTTCCAAGCCTACATACCTTGGGTTTGAACAAGTCTAGTTACATGCATTGAGTTTCACTCGGTGAGAATTGCTAGCATACTAAAAAGCTATACCATGCACAACAAAACTAACGGGACAAGTGATGGCCATCGGATTGATTCATCCATAACCGTCCATTCCAACTTTTATCCACATCCACACATACACTATCCATCCAGATACTCACTCAGGCATTCTTTCTCCTCCTCATCCTCTCTCTCTTCCCCGAGAGATTCAAATCTAGGAGTTGTGGTAGCGGAAGATGGGAGCAACAACGAGTGGGCATTGAGTTTTGGGCGCTAGCGACCAACTTGGCGAAGGATCAAATAGCTTGCGTCAATGTGTGAGTAGAGGCGCGGACATCGAGCATGCGAGCAAGTGCGACGACTCGTGGCAAGCGGCGTCGAGCAAGCACGAGACGGGCGTGTGGGCGTGAGCATTATAGATGGCGGCGGTCGGCGTGGCATGCTCGTCGCCACAAGGACACGAGGTCGACCACCGAGCTCATCCAAGTGGCATCGATTGCTTGGGCATGGCGGTGAGGGCGTCAAGTATGTCGATTTCATTTTGTTGAAACTTGTTCTAATTTTGAAACTTTTGTGAATTTGCACGAAGCGAGCTTCAAACATCATGTTTTAGACACGAAACTCATTGAAATCCCAAATTTCATATTTGAAACTTCAGACTCATTTTTGAAACTTCATAAAACATCGAGTTCGGATGTGAAACTTGTTGGAACACCAAGTTTCATATTTGAAAATTGAAGCTCGTTTTTGAAACTTCATGAAACACATCACATTTCATAGTTGAATCTCTTTGGAATACCAAGTTTTAGATTTGATACTTGAAGCTCGTTTGTGAAACTTCATGAAGCATCATATTTGGATGTGAAACTCGTTGAAACACCAAGTTTCATATTTGAAACTTGAAGCTCATTTTGAAACTACATGAAACATCATGTTTGAGGCGTTAAGCAGCGTTGAAACACGAGTTTGATTTGATATTCGAAGGTCTTTTTACTTCATGAAACATCATGTTTGGATGTGAAACTTGTCATGACACCAAGTTTCATTTTGGAACTTGAAACCCTCGAAAATCTATGAAACTCCTTGAAATTCATACTAAAACTTGTATTTTTGGAACTTGAAACTCCTCAAAACTCTGTGAAACTCTTTGAAATTATTAAAACTCTATGATACTTGGCTTGTAGAATATCAAAAATTGTTGAAACTCAATTATACTTGGCTTTAGAACCCCCAAGTCTTGTCGAAACTCTATGATACTTAGCTTTTAGAACCTCCAAAATTGTGTGAAACTCTTTTGTTACTTAACTGTGGATCCTTCCCAAATTTTCTGAAACTCTGATACTTGCGGATTTTAGGAACCGTAAATTTGTTGATGAAACTCTATAATACTTGTGGATTTAGGAACCCCAATTTTGGTGATGAAGCTCTATGATACTTGCGGCTTTAGAACCTTCAAATTTGTGTGAAACTCTTTGTTACTTGGCTTGAAACTCACAAGTTCCAGTTTTGTAACGGTTAAAACCATTGAAACTTAATATCACCTTTGAAAATTAAAGTTTTGGATTTGAAACTTGAAGTTTCATTTTTTTTGGAATTTGAAACACATCTGAAACTTTAAGCTTCATTCTTTTCAAACTTTGAATACTTTTGAAGCTTGCTTGAAACTCGAAAGTTTCATCTTGTCTTGTTTATGATTGAAACTTCCTTGAAACCTTATTTTGAAACTTACAATTTTTTTATATAAAACTTACTTGAAACCTTTATCATACTTAATGAAAAGCGTCGAAAATATTTTGAAACTTTCACAAAACATGCTTGAAATATCAAACTTGTAACCTAAAATATTTTTGAAACTTTTCACGAAATGCGTTGAAACCTAATCGAAACTTCAAACTCAAAATCTGAAACTTTTAAGTAACTAAAACTTCACGAAACTGCTATACCGTTGGAAATGCATTACAACGATATAGTGTGGGCTAGCAGCTCCCTTGATATTGGAGGGGTTGATGTCTTTTGTTGTGAGTAGTATGAGTTGCTTGATGAGATGATGGACTTCGGGTATCCACAGTACACGGAGGCGACGATCCTGAGTGAGTTCATTAAGACGAATGCGTTCATGATGGAGGTCACACAGAGACCACCCATGGCTGTGACAAACTTCGTGTCTTGCGGAGCGAGGGGATTTGGTACAAGAAGAATGAAGTGTGATACATTACACCTCTGCTCTTTTTTTGCATGGTTCACGTGGATGGTTTTGTGAAGGATTTAGCAAATTATCAAATTGGTGTGTTGCAGGTGTTTTTGGATGTGGTGGAAGTGTCAACATTCTTGTTAATAGCAATGGGCGATTTTGAGATCGATGTCATTGGCGAGATGAAGATCTGAGACATTTTTTAGATAATGGAAGATAGAACTTTCCTAGCCTCTGCATCAAGAATGTACCATTGATTTATTACATAGTTTAAAGTACCAACAACATTAAAGGTGCCTTAAGGCCTTACAACAAAAAGATGACTGGAAATTAAACTCAATCATTACAAATTCTATGACTAACCTCCACCCATGACTGATGAAGATTTGTTTTGCCACAAACTCCAACCTGGCGCTTCCGGCCAACATGAACTCTTTCTGAGCTAGTTTCTACAGACTTGCCCAAGCACTCAGCCAGTGTCCACTCAGTAAGATAACCTGCAAGGGATTTGTAATAATCTTTTTATCAGAAATAACATCACTCCAACATAACCAAATAGACCAACATAACCAAATAGACCAACATCACTCCAACATATCCACTAGGAGTTGTGTTTTTAAAATTTTTGGAAAGCCAACTAACTAATTCCTAAACATGTTGGCTATACTCGTAGGAGATAAATTAAACACACAACGAGCAGCCCACCATGCCAACCGTGAAAGGGCAATCAATAAAAAGATGCTGAATTGTTTTCGCTTCATTCCAGAAGCAACATTTTTTGCTTTCCCTCTAATTTCTTTTGAGTAGATTATATTTAGTTAAAACTACCTTTCTTTTAAGATACCAAAGAAATATTTTCACTTTTAATGGAATTTTGATTAACCAAAAAATTCCTAATAGGGGCTCGATAATTTCCTATTAGTGCCACATATAAAGACTCATAGAAAAAGTCAGTTATTGAAATTCCACCTAAAAATATCTTTTGAGAACTCAATTGTAAATTGGCAATTCTCAATTAACTCATTCCAAGCTGTAACTTAGATCCAATAATAGATCTTGAAAGAAATATTTAAAGGAACCGACCTCGAATATTCGCCACTGTATCATGCTTTTTCCTCACCACATTATAAAGGATGGGATATTGATTTTTCAGTAGAGAGTCTCATAACCAAATATGTTTCCAGAACCTAGTTTGCATTCTATTTTTATTTTTAATCTGAAATGAACCAAAACGAAAGAACGAAAGAAAAGATCTTTAATTTTCACCAGCTTGCGACTGAGACATGTGGCAGACCAAGGCCTTAGTCGCGTTTTTTCGCGTGACTAGGTCTTCCACGTCAGTTAATCACTGGCTCATCGTTCGATTGGGTCTAGTCGCCTAGTGGGTCAGCGTCTGAGAGTTATTTCTGTTAAAAAAATAAGTTGTGGTTTATTTGTGTAAAATTATTAGAAAAATTGTTTATTTTGGGGAAAAAATCCCAAATTCCCTGCCATTGTTGCCTGGTCGAGCATCCTGTATCACTGCATGGAGATATTATTATGTTTGCTGGAAAATGTTCGGCAACCTATCAAGCATCGTGCAACCAAAACGAGTGTGAAAAAAAATCCCAAACAGAAGCTGATTTCACCTGTGACAAACAGATCCTCAATATACCTGACACACTACGCATCAAACACAAGGCCGTGCTTGATATGATGTCCAGAAAGAATTGGCTACAATGTTCTCTCACCAGCGCTTTTGATTTTTGTTCTTCTCGATGTAAATTCTCATAAGCCACATTTCGCAACTAGAACGAAATCGCTCCTAGAAGCTGATATTCATATAGGAGCCTATGTCGAAATGCAAGATGTTCATAGGATTGCTCTGCAGGATAATGTACAAGCTGTGAACAATATTAGATGCCATTGGATTGTTGTGTTTCTCTGAATTATTGACCACCATTATTATTATATATATGTGAGAGATATTACTTGATGAGGAGCAGGGCAGATCCAGGTGTATTTATTGGGGTCAGACCCCGACGATCTCGGCATAATCAAATATGACTCTCTGTGTATGCATGAGGTGATCATAATTGCTCAAGTGAGATTAACAAAACGGTGAAACCTGTGACCCAATTTCTTGGATCCGCTATTGAGGAGATAATATTTGTCCAGAGGTAATTGTAATACCGAGAGTCAAGATGCATCATGGTACATTGAGGTCAACCACTCAAACCTGTTTGGCGTGTTAGCCACACCTTCAGATGTATTAGCACTGCAAATTTTCTCAAGCCTTGTTTAAATATTTTTAAGTGCGAGATACAACACCACCCCCCGCCTTCCAATCAATTAACACGTATACGTGCGCACGTAATTTGTGGCTCGCATGCTAGTGTGACGATAGTTGTTCAGACTTGCTTGACGAGGGCAGCGATGCCGAGGGTGTTGGAGACGACGCGGGCGACGTGGTTCTGCAAGCGCTGGTACGGCGACTTGAGCTCCCGCTCCTCGAACCAGTTGTCGCAGTCGGAGGCGTACGTGCTCGCCGTCGACATCTTGCTGACGAGGTTGGTGTGGCTGTCGTGGGCCTCGATGCGCTGTTGCACCGCCTCGAGCTCCTGCACCAAGTCGTCGTAGTTCTTGCTGCACGACTGGAGGATCGACGCCATCGGGTCGCCCTCGTGCGAGGCCGCCATCGCCTCGGCGAACTTGCCCTTGGCCATCTTCGCCTTGCTTATCGACACCCGCACGGCCGCTTCCAGGAGCGAGCGCGGCGTGGTCACCTCGGGCAGCTTCGCGATGGTTTGGCACATCCTCTTGTAGTGCACCTGAGATGGGAAAATGATTGGAACAAATCATGCCATCCGGGTTAAGCTATCTAACCATTTCGCGGTCTTGTGCGTGCATATGTACAAGAAACGTTGCAACTGTGGTGCGGATGCCTACGTGGTCGCATGTCCCGCGCACTCATCCTCGCCGGTGAGCTTGCGGCCGTTGAGGTGGAGCATGGGGTCGACCACGCGGGTGAGTTTGCGGCCCTCCTTCTCGCTGGTGAGCTTGCGGTCATTGAGGGGGTGCATCATGGAGTCGACAACGCGGGTGAGCTTGCGGCCTTTGTCCTCGCCGGTGAGCTTGCGGTCGTTGAGGGGGTGCACCATGGGGTCGACCACGCGGGTGAGCTTGCGGCCCTCCTCTCGCCGGTGAGCTCAAGGTTGTTGAGGGTGCATCATGGGGTCGACCACGCGGGTGAGCTTGCGGCCCTCCTCCTCGCTGTTGAGCTTGCGGTCGTTGAGGGGGCGCATCATGGGGTCGACCACGCGGGTGAGCTTGCGGCCCTCCTCCTCGCCGGTGAGCTTGCGGTCGTTGAGTGGGTGTATCATGGGGTCGACCACACGGGTGAGCTTGCGGCCCTTGTCCTCGCCGGTGAGCTCAAGGTCGTTGAGGGGTTGCATCATGGGGTCGACCACGCGGATGAGCTTGCGGCCTTCGTCCTTGCTGTTGAGCTTGCGGTCTTTGAGGGGGCGCATCATGGGGTCAACCACGCGAGTGAGCTTGCGGCCCTCGACGCCGAGGACTGAGTGTACCACACGGCCCTCGGCGCCTGGCGACAATGAGGAGGAGGCGATGATGAACCGCACCATGGTGTTTATCGTGCTCTTTTCTCTTTTGACCGCCCCCTCTGTGATTTATCGAGGAGTGTAGAGGGCAGGCCAAGAAAGAGAGGGAGAGACAGGCTGAGAGGCAACTGGTTGATTGATGGCTTGGCCTTCGATCTGAATCTGGTTATATAGGAGAGGTGAAGGGAGGGGGTTAAGCTGTGAGCTTCAGCTTACATGGTCATGCCTTTTTTCCGGTTCGATTGGTGGTTGCATGCCATGGGCTCGCCATGGTTTTAGGTTCTCTCTAAACTTAGTGATGCCTTTTTCTTCTATGCCTATTTCAGTTTTGCACATGAGTCTAAATAGACAATGTATAGTGTGTTCTATAAAGTTTTTAGTTGTACATGCTGTCATGTGCACCATTCCTCTCTTTTCGTGTACCCCGTGCACCACAACTAAAATGTTCGTATGCATCTCCGTACAGGTATGTTCAGGTCTGCAATTGCAAAGGTCTGACAAACTCTGTATCACTGTTGCCCTGACGCAACAATCTGGGCATGTGATGTGACACACAAGATGGCACCATTAAAGCTGTCCAGATCATAACAAGATACAGTTAGCTAATAGTGCATGCATCAGATTACAAAAATACCAAACATGGCAGTAAACATGGATGGTTCAGTGGACACAGTCACACAACTATCTACATGCTACACTGGACCAAAATCAAAACCAAGAATCACGGATTCACGGTACATGTGTAGCATCCCAAATCTGTATTTTGGGAATACATATTATAAATGCATTTAGGAAAAATATTTTGACCATTTTGCATATGAAAATCTACCTATATTTGAATTTTGACTTTTATTTAAAAGCAAATCATGACATACAAACAAACATGCACTAAAAAAATGTGGTTAAAACAAAATATAAATAATAAAGATAATTATTTTGAGCATAATTGCTCAGTGAAAAATCTACTAAACAAGTTATATAAAGTTTATTTAAGAATGACAATACAAATGCATAAGAATAGGAACTTACATGAATTTTAGAAAATCACAAAGAGAAAACTTCTGAGAAATTTACCAAAGAAACTACATTAGGTCAAGTGCCCTCACAAAAGTTCCATAAAATTCCAGAGTCGTTTGTGCAGTATAAAAATTCATCAAACAATTCAACGAAATTCAAAACGTAAACCTAATTCCCTCCTCTCACCTCTCGTTGTGGTGAGCCGCCGGCGAGAGCCCGTCCACCTCGCGCGCCCTCACGGCGCTTACGCTTGTGGTTTCGCCGTCCAACCACCCCTCATCACCTCCACGGCCTCCTCGCGCCCATGCCGCCTAGCTCACCCCATCCTGCCGTACACCGAGAACTCCGCCCTTGCGCGGTCACCAGCGCTCTCCTCGCTCATCTCAGGCCCATTTTCTATAAAGCACACCGAGCTCCCTCTCATCCTTTCCTTGCAATTCCGTCCTCCTCGTCCTTTTCTCCTCGGTCAAGCACAATCACCAAGAACTTAAGCTCCGTTTGGCGCGCCACCCGCGCCATTCCGTCGCCTGAAGGGTTCCTCTTCACTCTGCTCGCGTCATATCGTGTTCGAGCACCATGAACCTTTCCCCAATCAATTTTCTCTTTGATCCACGAGGTTGCGGGTGCGCTTCTTCCTCGTCTCAGTCCAACAACGTTGCCTTCACCGTTATTTCTTCCTCAGTGAACCCCGAGCCGATTCCTCGCACCAGGAGCACCCCGGGAGATCTTCAAACTTTCCCAACCATCGGACGAAGCTCTCCCTCAACCGAACGTCTCCTCCACATTAAGCTCCTCGCGTCGCCTCGGTTCTTCATCACCGACGATACTCTAGCCACCTCCTTCACTCCACATCACTCTGGTATACTCCTAGTGACTCATAGATGCTCATGCACACACTAGATAGCCAAGGGAGCCACTGGTTTTGTTGTTGGCATGTAGCTATAGCTGCACCGCCGCTCAACGCCGTCGTGTCGCCGTGTCGGGCCACCCCAGCCATCGTCGCCTGTACCGTCAGGTGCACAAGGATGTGGGGAACCCATTTTGGGCTTTCCCAGCACCACCGTGCACCACCGCGCCGGTGACGAGCGCTCAAGCATTACTCTGCGCTGTCCGAAATGGACATGCAATGTAGCAACACCATTAAGAGATAAATCTCGGTCGTTAAGACAAATCAACACGTAAAGATTAATTAATCAATGCATGAGTCACTGAAGGGTGGGACCGAGCCAAAAGATTTTAAAAAATCTAAATCAAAGCGTTTTCCTAAAAGAGGCGACATGCGGGTCCCAGCTTAAGTGCCACGATGAGCGCCTTGGTGAACCGTGCGCTATGCACGTGGACTTGCGGTCTATGCACACTATTGCGTGGGCGAGTCACTAACAAGTGGACCCACATGTTAGAATAATAAAACTCGGGAGAAAATAGAAAATACGTTTTAGTTAGAAATCGCTTTCTCTATTTGGAAAGCGTAAACCTCGATAAGTCCGAGAGGAGAATACGCTTTTCTTCTTGGCGTAAACCTCTATAGAACATGCGAGAGAATATGCTTTCTCTGTGGAAAGCGTATTTCTCTTTTTCTGGAATTTCAAAGTACCAAATTGAAACATTAAGAACTTTCGTATAAAAACTCCAAATTGAATTATTTTTGTTTCTAAACTCATATAAAATCATGACCTACTAGAATATGTAAAAATATTTGATTTTGGTCCTTTGTTGAGTTTATTGGTGTTATTTAATTCGTTTAGGCTCTTTTTGAATTAGGCGTTGATTGCTCGAGTAATTATTTCGACGACCAACCATCCATATATTGAACAGCAAAGAAAGGCAAGCACCTCCTTTGATCATGTTTATCTCATTATTTTACTTATTGTACTTTGTTTTGTAAAATCTATTATGCATGCATGTATGTTTGTGTGAAAATGCTATATTTGGGAAATCGATAGTTGTAAATCCTAATTGATGCATATGTCTCTTTGAAATATTGATCTCTTCTTTGTTGTATATTGCACAATTGCTAAATAGAGCGATATATTTTCTTAAAAATTTATAAAGGACAATATGATACTTGTGAATTTGGGAGATTTTGAAAGAAAAAAATGTCCATAGGGTGTATCTCTGTTATTATGTATAAAAATAAAATAAAAAAACCTAGTTTTAGATGCGGCGAGTTATATTATATTTTGAGAAGAATGGGGTTACCTCACTAGTAGAAGGGAGATTCTCGTTTGAGTCAATTAAGGACCGAACACTAGCAACTCCAATCTTAGCCTAAACTTACAACCACATGTCTTTGGTATGGGATGACCTTAACTAAATAAGTCATTGAAAACTAGCCTTGAGCGTTGGTAGGCGTGGTAGTCTGAACATGACTAGTTAGGCATGTTGAAGGGCCTTCACCACGGTATTGGGTACAAAGCTTGCCAGACACAGCTGTGAATGTCTCACTCGGCGGGGTTACCGGGTGAAATGAGGAATAACATTCATTGGGCTAGTGCAAGGGTAGAACTAGATGATGTAAAGGTTTTGACACATGCTCTAGTTGTTTACCTAAGTAGCGGTGGTATTGATGGATGCCAAATAAACTAGAGAATTAGTGTCTTTGTGGGTAAGTTGTACACCTATGCAGAGTATAAATCTATTTAAATAGCCGTGCTTAAGGACATGAATGTGCTTAAATTGTCGATTTAATGGGTATAATCTTGGTTTTCACAAAAACATTTCTTGTTGGGACATGGGAGTATGGTTTATTATTCTTATTTGAGTTATTTGCCATGTCTATGGTGAAAAGAGTTTGGCTCACAACAGGAGGTTGCGAGTTGTTGTCATTGTCTTTTGTTGCTTGTAGCAGAAGGGTTACAAACCGTTGTCTTTATTCTTTTATGGCTCAAATGCAGAAGGGTTCTGAGTGTTATCTATATCTTTTGTTGCTCATGTAGAAGGGTTCAGTGGTGGTTGTTGTTATTTGTTCGGTTCCTTACTTATCATCTGTATCTATTTAAGCGCACTTTCAAACTCCATTACAAAATACTACTTATGATATTGCAAATAAAAATAGCTTTAAGCAAAATAACTTGTAGAGTAGAGCCTCATCCTTTGACAACCTTGCATTTAATATAAATTTTGTGATACACTACAAGTCTTCTTGAGTACGCATTGTACTCAATCTTGCTTATATTGTTGTTAAGAGTTCGAAGATGAGCCAACGTCGGCGATCGTTCTTCGTACCCGAGGCAGGAGGTTTGGTGTGGGTCTATCTAGGCCTTGTTCCTTGTCGGTTTCTTGAGGATTGGATGGCATGCCGCTAGAATTTATTGCTTTATTACTTCTTCCACTGCTACTTTTACTCTGTTGATACTTTCTTTTATTTGGCTGGTCGGTCATTGATGTAATAATTTACCGCTTAAGTTAAGTACCCTTTTCCTTACTTTAGTATGTGAATGTATGGAGGTTGTAACATCCCAAAATTCGCTTTCTCTAAAATTTAATTTCAAATTAATTAATTAAATTTGTTTAGATTTTATTTGGATCTTATTTGTATTTTATGTGTAATTCTGGATCGAAATCTCAAATTCCAAAACTCCATTTCCAATCTAAAATTCAAATCTCCAGAAAAATATTTGTTCCAATTTCTTGGTCCCATTTATTTATTTGTCGCACTTCTATCTTTTTCTAAAATAAAAAATAAAAAAAATAAAGTTCTCATCGGGTCACCACCCATCCCAACCCTGCTCTCACGTAAGGCTCACTTAACTCCAAGACATGCATGCATGCACTGCCAACGTGGGATCTTGCATTCATTTGTTTATATACTCCCTCCTCTCCTTTTATCCTTTATTCTTTCTCTCTCTCCTATTCAGCTTTCTTCCTCACGGGAGTCCCTCTCTCTGTTACTTCTTTTCGCTAACACATCTCCATGGCTGAGATGCCTCCCAGTCGCCACCTCGACCATCGACGCCACCCTCACCGTGACCACCTCTACCACCGCGCCGTCCTTCCTCTCCTTGCTCCAGTAGAGCCTAGAGCTTCAGCGCCATTAATGGTGCGTTTCTTCTTTACCCATTCCTCTCCATTCAAAGCCTTTATCTTGATTTGATTTGATAAGAAGCGGTTGCATTAAGGTCTCCACGTTGTCTTGCCATCTTTGAGCGACCCATCGATTGCCGTGCATTTTCATCCGTTTCTATTTTGAACCGCGCAGTAGCTCTTCGCCTTCCCAACGTTTGGCTCCTGTTGAGGCTTTATAAGGGCATGCTATCTCTTCATCATCTTCTTTGCGCTCTCTCCAAGTTGTAGAAGCACCTTAGCACGACCACCTTATCATTTCTGTTTTCTCCCACTTGACAATTGCTTGGCGGCCACCACCGATTCGGTCCTCACCGCCGCCACCTCAGAGCTTCACCGCCGACACGCCGTCTAGCCCTCTGCTACCTTGTAATGCCATAGCCATGAGCTTTTTCATGTGGTTACATCTTGACTTGCTTGCTATTCATGGCGCATGTTGTGCTTGTAGCATGGAAGATGAGCAGTGCCATGTAATTGTAGTTCATGGTCATGGCCCTTTGTTCGATCTTTCGAATATCCGTCTTCATTTTGAGCCTCTTCTTGTTTGGGCTGCATACTATTTCGTTGGTTGTAGCTTTGCATAGTTGTTGTTTGCCTTACGCCGTAGTGAGAAGAACATGAGCGATGTTGGCTACTAGATAATCTTTCATACTCGTTCTCTCTCCTCGGCGGTCATTTCCCGAACCGACTCGTCGTCGCGTGCCCCTCGGCTTCCTCTTCACATCCACGGATTTCGCTCCCCAAATATCGCCATTTTATTTTGTTCCTTGTTTATGAGCAGTGCCATCTGATATAGTATCGTGCATGGTGTATGTACATACATGGTTTTAGTTTTTGGAGAATTGATTTTCTAGATTTTCGTTCGTTCACATACGAACTCGAATCAACGATTCTTTCTCCTAAATTCATCTAAATTCATTCTCTACTTCCAGTATTTATTTTGTAATTTTTGAATTTTATTTATTTTCTGCTATTTATTTGGTCAGTTTGCGTGTGTAGAATCGAGCGTCGTAGCGCAAGCTTGGATCAACAGAAGCGCTTACCTCCAACGTCACGGCGAGTCTCCTTGACCACTTTGAACCTATGATTTGTAAATCATGTTTTCAGTTTTAAAGTTATGCATTGCTATTTAAATGATAAGTTAAAGCGTAGGTTGTTAGTTAAAAACCTAAAGTTTGCTACTATCATCCTTGATATTTGATATCCTACACCTTTGTAACCTAGTGTAGAAATTGCATTATTGAATACAATTTTGCGAGAATAGTTTGTCTGATAAATTGCTTAGACATGCTTTACGGCTTTATTTAACCTTTGGGAGAGAAAAACCATTATTTACCCTTTATGCTTTCTTTGGAAAATGTTTGACATTAGGTAATGTCGGTGTTTGGAAAATAAAATATAATGATGAAAGTATGTTTTAGACTTGGGTGGATGGTAAGATCGGTAGTGCGGCTAGAGCACGAGATCATGTATTGTGTTAGTCAGCCCAAGTCATATTAAGGACCGACGCTTGTGATTATTCAAATTGAGCACTACTGCAGTACAACCACATGTCCAAAATGGGAGCGGACTGGCCAACTAATTAGCAAAATTTTGAGTCGGTTTTGTCATGGTTGTGTGTCTTTGATTCACATGGCGCAAGAGGGGGGGAAGGCGAAACCTTAGCGGGCGAGCAGAGTCAAAAGGAAGCTTTGTAAAAGCCTTGTGATGTTCTCTCCTTGATTCACACGTCAAAGGAAGCGTGTGGTATATCGGCGATCATCTCTTGTGGGTCAAGTGTACAACCTCTGCGAGTGTTAAAAACTATTCGAATAGCCGTGCCCACGGTCAAGAGGCGAGCAAGGTGCGTTTTCACATGGTAGATTTTGGTTTTGATTTTAAAAGTGTAATTTTGGGAACCAGGAGCGGTTGAGACTCTCGGGTAGTTTACGCGGCTAGAGCGGTTAGGCGACTAGAGCCCTATTCAGAAAACCTTAGCGGCTAGAGCCTTTATGCTAGTGGTTGGTAGCTAGAACCTCCACTAGTAATACAATTAATTTATTTATTGAAGCTGCGTTTGTCAAATGTGCTTTATGAAAATTGTTTTGAACTTAAAAATTTGCTTTGTGCAAAAGAACCATATAAGCCTCATTTGTCAAAGCTATGCATATGCATGTTTCCCAAGACTCATGGAGTACTTTATGTACTCACATGCTACACTCATAATTAAATCTCGAAGCCTTCAACGACACGGAGGACTACGACTACTTCGCTGTGGCTTTGTGAAGGATACCGGAGTACTAGGTTGCGCTCCCGGTCGAATGGGTGGGCAATTTGATGGGCCATCACTTGGAGTTTATCATTTGTTGTTTCTACTTCTTTGTAAGACTCAAGGTCTTCCGCCTCTTTTGTAATAAGTGGCCATAAGGCGGTACTCGATTATTTATTATTGTTATTCGTGATTCGAGTTTGTTATCAACAATGTTTCAGCTGTGTGCACTAGCTCACGATAATGGGGTGATGCGAAAATACACAAAGGTTGGATTAAAATCCGGTCCAGACAGAGTGAATGCCAAATGTTGTAAATGTGTGTGCTAGCCAGCGATCATGGGATTAACACGGTATACACATAGGGTCTTGGGTATTCCACACTCGAGGTCCGACAACATGACTACATGCATAATTAAAAGATTTCTCCTTGACTTATCTTTCACTGCTACGCATATTCACAATATGTTAAATGCGGGTGACATATCGTAATCAATTAGGATCTAGAGAAGCATGCTACAAAGATTCATATACAAATTCTAATAGGATTAGTATTTCTACTTCATTTTGGATGAGAACTAGGGGCACTACATAAAGCCACGAGGGTAGTTATGGAGAACACAAGCCATAAAATAACTCATTCAAAGCAAGAGGTGTGCGAGAAGATTAGAGACTAGGTTATTCTTTGCACGATTCTTATATAGGGCAAGGATTTGAGTGTCCAAAGGTTGAGCGGGTTGTGAGAGAGCAACAATCTATTGCACTCTTTTGAGGTTGTACTTAAAAATTTCTGTGACTTCGCCAAATCTTTCTATCTCGTCATTGTTATTTGGTTCTCTCTACGGGATGCATCTACTTCGTTCTTGATAATGTGCTTTTCGTGTCGTTTCTCACAAACTACGATCCGATCTAGGGTTGTTGTGCATAAGAAGGGCATCAGTATAACAAGTAATATCGAGCCAAGACCGATTAATCGACTTGTGAGATGGTCGGCAAAGCATCGGTGGCACAAAATCAAGATCAAAGTCGGCGATGTGGAACCAAGTGGAGAAATTTTCTGACGGAGGAAATTCAGTGTGTGTCAATATATGGTGAAAGATGTCCCATCGTCGGTGAGGCTAATCGTTGCTTTTGAAGGGGACAAATCGGAAAAGACGTCTTTTGAAGAATGGAATGTGATGGAGTGAAAGACTATCAGTACAATCTGTTTATGTTTCTCCGATGAGGTAAAATACTCGGTGATTAAGAAAAATTCACCGAATAAATTATGGAACGACTTAGAACATCGTATATGACAAAGTCACTGACAAACCGATAGGTGCTGAAGCAGCAACTGTACCGGTTGCTTATGGAGGAAGGCACACGTTTCATTGACCATCTCAATATCTTCAACAAACTTATCACACAACTAACTAGTATGGATGATAAAATTGAGGAGAACAACAATGTCGTCATATTGGAATCATCTCTACCACCATCATGGGAGCAATTACTAATGAATATTCTCGTCAGGAAAAGCATTCTCAACTTTAATAAGGTAGTGACATATATCTATAGGCGGCAGAGTCCTTGATGAAGCTATCGGATTCTTCATCCTTAGATGATCAAGCATTGGATGTAGTAGGTGTTGCAGGTGTTTTATGCGAAAGCAAAAGTCATAGGAAGAAGAAGTACAAGAGCAAGGATATATGTGTATGCTATCTATGTGACGAGAAAGGTCATATGATAAAGGATTGTCTAAGTTTGGAGAAAATGATGGGAGCATACTCAGTGGCGGCAGCGAAAGATGATTCTAATATACTAGTCGTTAGTCAATCTGGTACTTCTCATTGATAGATATTAGATTCAGTTGTTTCTTACGTATATGTTGGTAAGGAGATGTTTAACGAAGGATCCCTATGCGGCACATGAAAGCTATTCACTAGCGGATTACAAGAAGTATGCAATTACTAAGGTGAAAACAATTACATTGGAGATGTGTAATAGAGCACATCGTATATTGATAGGAGTTCGGTATGTTCCAGACTTAAAGAATAATATAATATATGTGATGTCGTTTAAACTCGAAAGTGGTGAGTATCATTTAGAGGTGGAGTCATGCAAGGTACATACAAAGAACATGTAATCATGAAAAGTATTTGGAACAATGGATGACACCAATTATTGGGTAATCATAAGGAAGAGTAGCCAATGGGAGGTTTGGTAAAAACCACAGTCGGAGAAGAAAACTGTCTCATCAACAGTAGATACTCAAATCTCATCTGCAGTTATGTGCGAAAGTGCAACAACAGTTGCAAAATCTAGCAGGAGAAAAATCAAATGTGTGTGTTGTTAGAAGAGGGAAGGCGTGGTGGGACCAACTACATAATCTGATGAGCATGTGTAGCTCGGAGGCAATACAAACCTATGGTATGGAGGTTATAGGAATAGAAGCTATGGTTAACCAAACTACACAACAAATGAGTTCTCATGTGAAGTTTCTAGGTAGGCTAGCTTGGATATCGACATGCACATTGTGGTGATGTGCTTGAGCCCATGTGGTATGGGAACTCTCAAAGGTGAGGAAAAAGGAAAACAAAAACAAAAAAGATGAAGCTGTCTAAGAGCGGGTTTTTAAAGGAGCACGATGACTTCAACGAATAAGAGCTAATGTGGAGATTGTTAAGTGTAGGTGACTTATATTCTGATAAACTAGGACTTAAAGAAGAGTACTACAAGGATTTCTATATTAATTTAATAGGCTAAAGATTCCTAGTCGTTTTGGAGAACTACTGGGTACTATATATAAAGTCATGAGTTGTGGTAACAGAGAACACAAGCGAGAAACGACTTATCCAAAGTAAGAGGCACTGCAGTGGATTAGAAACTAGATTATTCTTTAAGACTATATTCTTATATAGGGAATAGATCCGAGAGTTCTAAAAGATTCAAGAGGATTGTGAGGAAACGACCATCCCTTATATATTTTTTAAAGGTTGAGCTTAAAAAATTTGCGATTGGTTTCGCCGAACATTTCTATCTCATCATGATTATTTCGTCGTTGTTATTAGGTTTTATCTACGGAATTCATCTACTTTATTTTTTATATCATGCACACTCATACCGTATCTTGCAACTCTAATCCGATCTGAAAGCTGCTAGACATAAGAAGAGGTACAGAGTATAACACATTAAAACATTCTCGTAGATTGGTGTTCTGTGTATGCGCGAACTGCCCGAGCTTCACCAATCTGCATCTTCTTCGTCGTCGTCTTCATCTGCTGCTGCTGCGTCTCGCTGCAGCACTCTGGCGCTCGGGACTTGTTGGATGTAGTCTTCCTTGCCGAGGCACGACTCCGGGATGACAACACCAACGCTCTTCCCGAACGCCTGATGGCAGTAAGCAGACACGTTTTGTCCACCAACCCTGGTCAGGTTCACGTTCTTGAGCGACAGGCGCTTGCACGGCAGGGTATCGCTGCACGAGAACGTGACCGCCTGTTCCGACGCCGACGTGCCGGTGATGTCAATATAGTTGATCTTTGCCACTGCCACTGCGCTTCCTGTCTGCAAAATTCGCAATGAAATGTTCAGAGATGTGTTGCTCTGTGTACATCAGATGATTAGAAGGTGATGGGAGTTGTGAATTCAGCGTACCGGGGTTCCACAAGGAATTCCTCGGTTGGAGTAGTATTGATCGATTATGATGGGATTGGAGACGTTCTTCATTAAGATGTTCCCGAACTTCACTTTGCGTGCGACACCGCAGCCATCCTGAACAACAGAAGTTACACAGTTTGACTTCAATATCATGCCGAGATCCTGACATGGCTGCTCTTGATTCAGGTGGAGAAATTAATGGACTTTTTACCTGCCAGGTCTTGACGCGAACACCGTTTGCGGTGTTTGAGATGAACAAGGTATCCATTTTGATCTTTTCTACTCTGTAAAACTTTGGTCTTCGCCTAAGCCTCCAATACTGACAAACACACACTGTTAGCTCTACTAGCAAACAAAGAAAACATGCGTTGTTTGGATTGGGATATTTTTTGGGGGTAATTTAGTTCAAACTTTGATGAAAATTTCACTAGCAAGACGAAACATCTACCTGATACCGTGGCCAGGACCGCACGAGATGGCTCTTAGACGGACATCTGTGCAATTGCCACAATTGAGACACAATCGTCACCTGAGAAAGGGAGGAAAAATTAGGTGAAAACAACAGCAAATTTATCTTCCTACTTGGTAGTTGGTACTAGCGCTAAAACCAGGGCACGATATGCTTAAAGAAATGAAAGTCTCAAGTTTCAGGCCCTCGGAAACATGCATTAAAGTGTTGTAGTGTTAATTTCATACTAGCTAAAACCTCCAGTCAGCTACAATCAAAGGAGAGAGCTTTTTCAGCAACTGGCACTTTGGTCAAACTGTGTCTGTCAGGAGACTCAGAGTTAAGTGCTGACAATACAACACGCACAAATACCTGTGGAAATCAAGTCATCCATGATGTGAACATTTTTTGAGCTGACGAGGTGGACCCCGGTGGTGTCGGGGCTATCCTCCGGCGAGGTCACCCTCAGGTAGTTCGCCTTGACGTTCGAGCACCGAGTGAACGTCAGGTGGTACTGCTGGCTGTTCTGCAGAGTGATGCCCTGCACACTGATATCTTTGCAATCCTCGAAGTGAAGCGCCTGCAAAGAACAATTAAGACTAATGATGCATTCCTCTGATGATTCCACTCAAGCTAGCAAATCTCCAATTAATTAAATGGGGCACGTAAGCTCACCTTTGGTGCAGCTTCGGAGGTGCAATTCTGCAAAAAAAACAAAAGCAGAAGAACAATGCACCAGTGTTCAGATCTTCTCCAATATAATGTCAAGATATATTTAGGGGTAGTTTGGCCATGTCCTCTAGCCCTCACCATTATAAGACACTAGAACAGCATTACCTCGGTGGTGTTGTGCTTTCCCTTGCACGACTGCGCCCACCACTGCTGCCCCCTGCCGTCGATGATGCCGCCGCCGCTCACCGACAGGTCCCTCACGCGGTAGAAGTGGAGCCATTGGCTGCGGTCGCTGCCCTGCCAGTCGTCCGGGCTCTCCGGCGCAATGATATTCCCAGAAATCTGACGAATTGCAAGGCAAAACAGCAAAAGACGATGAGCAAAAGTGTACACGTGTAGCTAGGCAAGAAAGCGGAAAGCTGCAGACGCGCACGCACAAAGAGCTTGATCTCGTCCCTGCAGGGGCCGGTCAGCGTCACCGGCCAGATCTGGTATGACTTGCCGGCGGGGACGTTGAGGAAGGTGTGGTCGTCGGTGGCGCAGGCGGCCTTCCAAGCGTCCACAAAGGCCTGAAGATAACAATTCTTCAGATCTTGCGCTAATTGTGCCCAAGGCAAGGCTGTTTGTTGGGTGTGAGCCGGGCTCTTGCGTATATGTATGTACGCGCGTACCTGAGTGTCGTTGGCAAAGCCGTCGCCGACGGCACCGAAGTCGTCGAGCGTGAGGAGGACGCGGGACTCGGCGGCGTTCGGTAAGAGAAGCGCGACGACGCCGGCGAGAGCCGCGAGCAGAAGCGGCGTGGACACCGTCGTCGTCGTCGCTCCCAGTGCCAGTGCCATCCTCGAATGAAGTGACATGTAGTACTAGCCAGCCAGCCAGGTAGCAACATAAATGGGTTGAGGAGCAGTGTGGCTTGAGGATAAGGGAAGACCGGCGGGCCATGGGCGAACGGATGGACACGCAGGTGCAGCGTTGAGCTGCCACAAAACAAGATCCGGTTGGCGCTCCTCTCTGCGCCAAATAAAAAATGGCACCTTGTAGTGCCATCTGATTGCATCAAATAGTGTCAAAAACAATTGTTGTAGCATCTACGTTCTACCATCTCATTGCATCAAATGACACTGATTCCCTTCCCTTGACGCCAGCCAGCGTGTGTCCGAGTATTCGTTACTTCGTCCGCTTGACAGCGTTGACATGTGATTCGGATTCTAAAGAGGCCGATGTCCGAGATGCAGAGCGTCGCATCGACAAACATAGCTTATAAGGGAAGAGTTGATAACTTATTAAAATTTATGTGTTTTGTAAGCGTTTTTCTGATATAGTAAAGATTGTCGTCGTACGCTCGTGGTTTTTTTCTTTTCCAAAGGGTTTTTTTCTCGTAAAAATCGGTCTCTCTGTTTTTTATCTACTTTGTTATTTGCCTATCAATTTCTAACTAGTGGTATCAGAGCCACACTCGTTGTCGTTTTCAATCTAGGGTTTGTTCGATATGGCGTCATTGAAGTATGATCTTTCGCCGCTGGATCGGGACATGCGATTATCTCATGGTAAGTCAAGATCACGGGCGTTATTGGCGCAATCCGATGCGGATGGTATTTGGATGGCCGGGAAGAAGGTAGCCAATACTTGGTCCGATGAAGAGAAGAAAAAGGGCCGTAAGGCTTTGTCCCAAATTCAACTTCACCTACATAATAATATTTTATAAGAGGTGCTGAAAATCACGTCGACCGGTGCTCTATGGCTGAAGCTGGAAGAGATATGCATGACAAAGGGTCTCACCAGCAAGATGCATTTCAAACAGAAATTTTTCTTCCACAAGTTGCAAGGGGGAGGTAATGTATTGAATCATCTTTGAATTTAAAGATCATCTACGACCTAGAGTCAATAGAGGTAAAATATGACGAGAAAGATTTGGGTTTAATTCTTTGTGTTCTCTGTCTAGTTCATACTCAAATTTGAGATATCAAATTGTAAAGTCGTGATCGGTGTTCCCAAGCGGGCGCCTGGCGCTCAAGCTGGCGAACCCCGCCATGACTTGGTGCTAGTTGGCGTCCTGGCGGGCTAAGCGCCTAGCCGATCTGGGCGGTCAAAGCGGCTCGAGCGGTGCGAGCGGGCGCGGTGCGGCTCGGGCGTTATGGAGGCGATCTTTGGCGGCGGCAAAGCGTGCAGGCGTTCGGCGCGGGCCGGGCGCACGAGAAAAGCGAACAAAAGGTAAGTGAGGCTCACAAACCCTACCCGATTTCTCTTGCTCTGCTCCCGACCTCCCGTCGTGCACCGCTGCCTCCTCTGGTTCCCCGTCACGCCGCCGCCTCCTTTGGTTCCCCGCCTCGGCTCCTTCTCGCAGTTCCCCGTCGTGCGGCTCCTCCTCCCGGCTTCTCGTCGCGCGGCTCCTCCTCCCGGCTCCCCGTCGCCATCGCGCACCCTCCCCGTCGCCCGCCTCGTCCAGTCGCCGATCGCCCCAGGTCAGCCGCCTCCTCTGCTCTGGCCCTCGCCTCCCTCTGGACCTCTCTGCACCTCGCGCCCTCGCCTCCTCTCTGCTCTGGTCTTGTGTGCACTGTGTAGTAGTACTAGTACTAATAGTAGCCCACCCAGTTCGATTAAGTACTACTCGGTAGTTGGTACTAGTAGACAGCACAGAGTAGTAGCCCAGTGCGATTTAGTAGTAGTTGGCTAATTGCTGTTGCAGTGGCACTTGGCAGTGCAATTTACTCATTTACATATTTAGTAGTAGTACTGTGGTGGCAGTGGCAGTGTGATTACTGATTAGTGTGTATTGTACTACTGTTTAGTAATTAGTAGTTAGTCATTACACATATACATACATACATATATACATGTAACATCTCTTCTTACATAATTACACATATACATACATACATGTAGCATATACATAAGCTTGGATTAATGTTTGTTATTATGTGTTCATCCCGCTTGCTTGGACTAATGCTAGAGGCGATTATGCTTGTAATTCTGTTCGACCGCCTAGGCCCCGCCTAGACGTCCTAGGTGCTAGGTGGTCAC
Source organism: Ampelocalamus luodianensis (assembly GCA_036346255.1). Lineage (NCBI taxonomy): Eukaryota > Viridiplantae > Streptophyta > Magnoliopsida > Poales > Poaceae > Ampelocalamus > Ampelocalamus luodianensis. The sequence goes on from CM070626.1 coordinate 4,124,615, forward strand.
CCACCGCCCGCCTAGCGCCTAGTGTCTAGGTGAACACTGGTCGTGATACACTGGCCCCCAATGAGGTTTATGAATCCTTGTATACCAAGGAAAAAATAAAACAGATGGTGTCTTTTGAAGGTTCAGGTTCACAAGCAAAAGGCTTGTCTGTTCATGGTAGGCAAAAGGAGAAGAACTTAAACAATGGATCTCGAGGCAAAAATTCGAATGGCCATAAGGACCGGTCGAAATTCAGAGGCAAGTACAAGCCGTGCAAATATTACAAGAAAAGTGGACATGACATATCTGAATACTACAAATTACAGAACAAAGAAAAGAGGAATGACACATACAAACCGAAAGGTAAAACAGAAGATGAAGGTATGGCAAATGTGGTTCGTCATAGTAGTTCTGATGGTGAGATGCTTGTTGTTTCTATTTTTGCTAGATGTGTTGAAACTAATGATGAATAGATTCTTGATACTGCCTACACTTTTCATATGTACCCGAATAGAGATTGGTTTACCGCTTATGAGGCAGTCGATAGTGCAGGTTCTGTTTTGATGGGTGATGATTCAGCATGTAAGGCAGCAGGCATTGGCTCTATTCGGATCAAGATGTTTGATGCCACCATTAGAACCTTATCGAATGTTCGATACATTCCGAATATGAGGAGAAATCTTATTTCGATGAGTGCTCTTGATGATAAAGGTTACAAGTATTCAGGTGGAGGTGGAGTCCTCAAGGTTATCAAAGGTTCTCTTGTTGTAATGAAAGGTGACAGAAATGCTTTCAATGGCCTATATTATCTCGATGTGCAGCGATTACAAGTAATGCTCTTGTTGTTTCAAAAAGTTATCGATTCGATGCTACTAATCTTTGGCATATGCGTCTGAGCATATGAGTGAACAACTTGGCGAATTAAGCAGAGAGAACTTTTGGAAGGATATAACATCGGTGACCTGAAAATTTATGTGCATTGCATCTTCGGCAAGCACGAGGGTGAAATTCAATACTTCGGTTCATACTACAGAATGTATTTTGGATTATGTGTATTCTAATTTATGGGGACCATCTCGTAAGCCATCGCTAAGAGGTGCTTGTTATTTGTTAACAATTATTGATGATTACTCTAGAAGGGTGTGGCATTATTTTTTGAAGCATAAATTAGAAATATTTTCAGCATTTAAAGAGTGGAAGACTATAGTTAAAAGGCAAGCTAAAAAGAAGGTAAAGAAGCTTCGCACTGATAATGGGATGGGATTCTGTTCTAATGAATTTGAATCATATTGCATGACTAAAGGTATTGTTATACACTCACCGTTCCCCATACTCATCTACAAAATGGTGTAGCTGAGCGTATGAACAGGACCATCATTTTCAAGACCTGTTGCATGTTGTCAAATGCAGGTTTGCATACGTGTTTTGGGGCTGAAGCCGCTTCCACTGCTTGCTATCTTATTAATCGGCCACCCTCTATTGCAATTGAAAAAAAAACTCCAGCTGAGATATGGTCTGGTTCCCTAGCAAATTATTCAAAATTGAGAGTTTTTTGTTGTACTGCTTATGCTCATGTTGATAATGAAAAATTAGAGCCTAGAGTTGTAAAGTGCATCTTTCTTAGTTATATTTCATGATAAAGCGCCTACCAATGTTCTTGTTAAAAGTGAGCAAAATTCAAGTATTCAGGTGGAGTACTTTGTTGATTCAGGTGACACATCAGATAAAGAAAATATTGTTGTTCATGATGCACCTATTGTTGAGGATCCTCTTATTATTGAGCAGCCACCACAACGGTTCATTGCAGTTGACAGGCCTAGGATGGAGATTAATCCACCCAAGAGGTTGATTGAAGAAGCTAATATTGTTACTTATGCTTTGAGTGTGGCAGAAAAAATTAAAGGTAATATAGAACCTTCATGCTTTCTCAAGGTTTTAAGAGGTTTAGTGGATTTTCAGATACTTGTGTGGTATATGTAATGCTTGTTTACAGTTTGAAAAATCTAGAGATGGACTTATTGGTTATGTGGATTCTGATTATGCTAGTGATTTAGACAAGAGGATGTCACTTACAGGTTATATGTTCACCATTGGTGGTTGTGCTGTGAGTTGAAAAGTAAGTTTGCAGACCATTGTAGCTTTGTCTACCACTGAAGTAGAGTATATGGCTATTTTTTGAAGCATGCAAAGAAGCTACATGGTTGAGAGGTTTATACACTAAGCTTTGTGGAGATGCTTCTTGCATTACTATGTTTTATGATAGTCAAAAGTGTTATATGCTTTGCAAAGGATCATATGTTTCATGAAAGAACAAAGCACATTGATGTCAAATATCATTATATTCGAGATGTCATTGCTCAAGGTAATGTTAAGGTATGCAAGATAAGTATTCATGATAGTCCTGTGATATGATGATAAAGCCAGTTCTAGCTATTAAGTTTGAGCTTTGATCAAGCTTGATTGGTATTAAAGTTTAGTCCAAGAGACTTTTGGCGCACGGTGGTTATTTATTGTTGGAGAAGTTTTTCATATGCTACAAGGAGGGAATTCGTCTCAAGGTGGAGATTGTTGATATGTGATCTGAATTCTAAGAGACTCGGAGCGCAGAGCATCGCGTCGATAGACACCGGGAGGTGTAGAGGGAAGCCCCACTGTCTGATTCTTTCTCTTTTTTTAATTTGTTTTCGTCTTCGACTCGAGTCGTTTATGCTACCATATATACCCTCGTAAGTCGCATGAGAACTCATTAAAATCCCGTGTTTTGTAAAAAAATTGATATAGTGAAGACCGCGTCGTGCCGTGGTTTTTCCGAAAGAAATTTTCCACGTAAAAATCGTTGTCGCCGATCTTGATCTACTTTGTTATTTGTGTGTCGATTTCTAACATACAGGCCAACAAGAATTCACGATCCTTCGCTACTTCAACATGGTCGATACAAGTTTCAGCCTAAATGTGCCTCATCCGCTGCCAAGATCCGACGGTAAGCGGTGCCTCGCCACTGAACTCTGACTCCATGCGAATCGCTGTCCATGTGTTGGATGTGTTGTGCAATTGTTAAAGTTCAACTGGAAGGCACAACGCACAATTATGTAATCGGACTGAAGCTACCACAAAATTCACTTAGTTGTTTCATACTTGTACAATGCGATGGCAATTAAAGTGATTTTTTTTGTTTTACCCATACTGACATGAAGAAGTGTACATCTAAAGTAACTATAAAGTTTTGTCACGCATGGATAACCTAGTAATTTAAATGCCAGTACACTTTGCTGTGAGATTTTTATTTTAACTGAGACTGCAACAAGTGCAGCACTGAAAAAAGTGCATTTCACATTAGTATCTCCAAAATAAATACGTTCGTATCAGGGTCATCTGATACAATTGGACAGTATGACGTAAGTGGTACAACATTTGTACATAGGGGTAAAGCCAGCCACGGCCCAAACCTCGAGGCTGGTTAGTTATTCTTAGGCCGAACTCATATTTTGATGATTTTTCAAAGGATTTTTCATGGTCTTTTGATCCTAGGTTTCGGACCATTACCCGCGCCGAGGCCCAGCTGCCCTGGCTTTTTAGGAACACCATTACATTAGAGGAGCTGCTTCCATTTGTATCGAGCCATCCTTCGGTCTTAATTCGAGGCGAATGGGCTTTCCAATGGGCGATGCTAATTAAGAGCAGCAACCACGGGAGAAGGATACATTAGACGACCCTAACCGGACGACTAATGCTCCCGCACACCACAAACACACACGCACACACCCAGAAGCGGCTCGGGTTAATTAGCACCTCCCAAAGTACTTAGTCAAGAGAGGTCCCATATCCCCTCGTGTGGTTAGTACGCAATAAGCGCTTGGCTTAGTGACACAAGTAACTTCGGTCCTTGGGGACTTAGGCACCATTCCACACACAACAGATCACATCAACATACCATTGTGCCCAAGTCAAGATATAGTTTTGTTTTGATTTTGATTTGTAAATCAATAAAACACAAGGGTTGGACATAATGGAGTAGTATAAGTAGTTGTGTGATCAAGATCACCGACTAAGTCGATGATCGCCCAATACTACCGATACTAGGCATGGCTAAGCAATATTTATTGAAATCTACTAAGTGACAAAAGCTCATCCAACGAACTCTAATCACACAAATAACCTAGGCTCGGTAGTAGAGAATAATTATTTACCCATGTATTATGCAACTAGAGGATTAACTAATCAATTTAACAACAAAATAGCAATGCATACATAGAAGTTAAACAAAATATTAGACTTTAAAAGTAATGGGATTAATGGAAATGATCAAGCTGCTTATTCGCTTCTTTGTTGCTCAACTTGTTGAGGAGGGTCGTTCTCTGGATTACATAAATATCGAGTCCTAAGCGAAGAGCGAAAACAACCAATAAGACGAGCAACACTTAAACAAAAGAGCAAGCAAAATTATCCAAATGTGACGAAATTTATACACAAGGTAAAATACGAACATACCTAGACATAGAAACTGAAAAACTTAATTTGGATTTGTGGTGCAAAGATATTCTCTAAAAACCTAATTTCGGCCATAATTAGCCACTGTAGCAAAAATATTTTCTAGAAAGATTTTGAAGCTGAAATTTTTATGGTAGCTACCCACTGGTATAGTGGTAACCCATATAAAATTTCAGGTCATTTGGAGTTAAAATGATTTAGTTATGATTTTTCTAAGTTTTAAATCTAAGACATGATTAATTTAGTATTAAAGATTACTGCAAAACCTATACTAAGCTAAAGTACTTTAACAGATGCATTTATCGAACTTTAGTTTGTTAAATTTGGAGTTACAGAGAGAAAAGTTACGCAATTTTGAAGTTTAAAACAATTAATATGTGCAAATAAAAGCTTTTGGACTAAATGGGAAACCCATAAAAAGGAGGTCGTGGTACATTGATCAAAGATCGCACGGCTCACGATCTCGATGCTAAAACACCACGAGCACCGGGCGCAAAGACCTCATCGCGCCATGGGAGGTCTTAGCCGTTAGATCTAGACTTGATGGTGCGAATCTAGCGAGGAGGTCCTAGGCGGCAAGATCTAGCGAGGAGGTCTAAGGCGTAGATCTTGAATCCAATGGCTACGACCGGTGCACGCACAGCGCCGCGCAAAGGAGGTCCTCGCGCTGCCGCAGTGCGTGGCCGTCGGATCAAGATCCGCGGTCCCGAGCACTAAAGGGAGAATCAAAGGTCAGCGATTGATCGGGCGAGATCTTAACGGCTCGAGATCTCCCATAGGAGGTCTGGGCGGTTGAGATCTACCGAGGAGGTCTAGCAGTTAGATCTAAATCTAACGGTCCAGAGGTAGGCGAGGGAGGTCCTAGGCAGTCACGATCTCCGGTGGGAGGTCCCGAGCGGCTAAGATGAAGCGAGGAGGTCGGGACGGCTAGGATTTCACCGAGGAGGTCATGGATGGCCATGATCTTCGCGGGAGGTCCTACGCGACAGTGTTCAACGAGAGAGAGGTCTAGAGCGGTTCAGATCTCCGTGGGGAGGTCATGAACGGTCCCGATCTCGAGCGGAGGAGGTCCTCGACTTCTTCACAAGGGCGGAGGTGGTCTTTTGCAAAGAGGACCCTAAACGTAGTTTTGAAGGTTCTCTTTACAAATGACCAGGTGGCTCGAGGTGGTTTTTCAGCGACTAAGGAAGGACTTTTTGCAAAGAGGACCCCAAGGAGGTCAGGAGGCGGTTTTGACAAAACAGCCAGGGTGACCTTTCACATACAGAGGACCTCAAGGAGGTCTTTTGCAAAGGACCCCAAGGAGGAGGGTGATCCTAGCGGTGGGATTTAACCTCACGGAGGTCTTTAACGGCCGGGATTTGTGGGGAGGTCTGGAGTGGTTTTAATGGCGCAGACCTCCTGGACAACGCACAAAAGCGGCGGTTAAGACAAATTAAATGCTCCGGATGATTGACAATAAATGAAACTAAAAGGACACTTAATGATTTCCAAACTTTAATTCTAAACCCATGGCCCACACGTCGGTGACTCCACGGCACAAATTAGGACACAATTAATGCACCAATGATGAGCAATGATTTGAGCATTAAAGTGGTCCTAAGAATATGACAAACGGAGGTTTTGAACCGACAAAACCCGAAGCGTGCCGCTGTTGCCGCCGCGATGTGGACCTCGTCGGCGAAACCAAAGGCACGAATGAGCTCCAAATAGGACGGAGGACCTAAGGGTGCCAAAACTACACCAATAGGCTACCAACCGGCGGGCTAACCGGGAGATAACCGCCAGGGGACCAATTACGCTGGCCCGGCGAAGAGGTCTAAAAGAATAGGGATTTCCGATCTTGAAATCACTGGCCGAGGGAATGGAGGAGCTAGAGGTGGCGCAAGAGCTCGGTGAAGGTGGAGTCGCGGAGGTGAAGAAGACGCGCTCCGACCACGAACCACGCTCCTACTTTATCAACCTCTGTGAAGGTCAAACAAAGCAAGTCGAGAGGCTCGAGGTGACCAAGAGAACAAAAGGATTAGCCAAAATTGCAATAATGAACCACCTGGAGCTCAAGGGTCGCCGAGAGCTCCAAGGTCGAGCAATGGTGTGAGAGGCTTTGGGTGACTTGAGCTCAAGAGCGAGAGGAAGAAACTAGGGGTGCAAGAATGGATCCAAAGAAACTTAAGGGAGAAGCGGGATCCATATATAGCCGAGCGCCAAAAATGAAAACAAGGTCACACCACCGGGTGTGCGAGCTAGGGCATCAACGACATGATGGGAGCGGTGTCGGGGTGACTTTTGAGCAAAGGTGCTGCCGGACATTTAATGTTGGCAGCACATAGCCGCTTGTCGCCCTAGAGTTGACAAGGCACTTTGCTCTACTTGCCACGCACAAAAAATGATAATGCCTGAGGCCACGCTGCGACAGTGAGAGAAATAGGGAAGGCGGTCAAATGAACTCAACGGCTAATCGTGCGCCGAGCTCCACCGGGGAGGTCGTGAGTCGTTGGATTGAAATCAAGGGCCCGGTTTTTGGGCTAAGTATTGAGGTCCTAACACTTAGGGAGTGTCGAGCCACGATCTCAAGATGGACGGCCCAAGATCACCCAGCGCTAGGGGTGTCGTGGAGTCGAGGAGGTCGCCAGGTGGTCTTTGCAAAGGTGCAAAGGAGGTCTGGGAGGCCCTCGAGGTTGTCTTTGTAAAAGAACACGAGGAGGTCGTGCGGGTGGGAGGTCCTTTACAAAGACCAGGGAGGTCTTTGGCCGCCAGTTTGAAAGTCCAATGGCCCGGACCACTGCGCCCAACCTGGCCGAGGCCCGACACGGCTAAGCGGCTCGGTGTGACCAAGACACAGGTCTGAGTCCGTCACTTCGGACCGAGGTTTAGAGTTTTAATTTGAATTGAGATTTTGAAGGGGTCTTAAGAGATAGAACTAGCTTCAAATTTTATGAAATTTTGTGATGGCTTGCTAACCTTGAGATGGATCTTGTATAAAATTTTCAGAGGTTTTTATGTTGAGCACTTTTCTCAGTAAATTATACAATGCTTTGAGCTAGGGTTTGACTACAAGTCAAACAAGTTTGATCTGACCCTTAAAAATATTCGAACAATTTCTAAAAATTGTGAAATTTTCAGAGGGTCACCAACCATCCCAAGAACTTAGGAAAATATTTCCCGAGAAGGATCACAAGATCGACAAGATTGTTTTTGGAGGATCAAGATTTGGATCAACAGGACTTGTGACTTTGTATTTCCATACTCTTGTACAATAATTGTTTAGTACACACAGGAAATACATGATGTAAGAAAAAGTTTTAATTTCTACCCATTTTCTTACATTTGAAACACAAGTTGAAAATGGGGATGTTACAAGTTATAAATCTAGTATTAAAGGATATAAGTTGTGAAATCCTGAAACAAATAAGGTTGTGATTAGCAAAAACGTTGTCTTTAATGAATCTGCTATATTTCATGATAAACTGTCTACCAATGTTCTTGTTAAAAGTGAGCAAAATTCAAGTATTCAGGTGGAGTACTTTGTTGATTTAGGTGACACATCAGATAAAGAAAATATTGTTGTTCATGATGCACCTTTTGAAGCATGCAAAGAAGCTACATGGTTGAGAGGTTTATACACTAAGATTTGTGGAGATGCTTCTTGCATTACTATGTTTTATGATAGTCAAAAGTGTTATATGCTTTGCAAATGATCAGATGTTTCATGAAAGAACAAAGCATATTGATGTCAAATATCATTATATTCGAGATGTCATTGCTCAAGGTAATGTTAAGGTATGCAAGATAAGTATTCATGATAGTCCTGCTGATATGATGATAAAGCCAGTTCTAGCTATTAAGTTTGAGCTTTGATCAAGCTTGGTTGGTATTAAAGTTTAGTCCAAGAGACTTTTGGACACGGTGGTTATTTATTGTTGGAGAAGTTTTTCATATGCTACAAGGAGGGAATTCGTCTCAAGGTGGAGATTGTTGATATGTGATCTGAATTCTAAGAGATCAAGGTGAGGAGGCAGAGCATCGCGTCGATAGACACCGGGAGGTGTAGGGCGAAGCCCCACGCGTCTGGATTCTTTCTCTTTTTTTTTTAATTTGTTTTCGTCTTCGACTCGAGTCAGTTTTATGCTACCATATATACCCCTCGTAAGTCGCATGAGAACTCATTAAAATCCCTGTGTTTTGTAAAAAAAAAATTGATATAGTGAAGACCGCCGTCGTGCGCCCGTGGTTTTTTCCCGAAAGAAATTTTCCACGTAAAAATCGTTGTCGCCCTGATCTTGATCTACTTTGTTATTTGTGTGTCGATTTCTAACATACAGGCCAACAAGAATTCACGATCCTTCGCTACTTCAACATGGTCGATACAAGTTTCAGCCTAAATGTGCCTCATCCGCTGCCAAGATCCGACGGTAAGCGGTGCCTCGCCACTGAACTCTGACTCCATGCGAATCGCTGTCCATGTGTTGGATGTGTTGTGCAATTGTTAAAGTTCAACTGGAAGGCACAACGCACAATTATGTAATCGGACTGAAGCTACCACAAAATTCACTTAGTTGTTTCATACTTGTACAATGCGATGGCAATTAAAGTGATTTTTTTTGTTTTACCCATACTGACATGAAGAAGTGTACATCTAAAGTAACTATAAAGTTTTGTCACGCATGGATAACCTAGTAATTTAAATGCCAGTACACTTTGCTGTGAGATTTTTATTTTAACTGAGACTGCAACAAGTGCAGCACTGAAAAAGTGCATTTCACATTAGTATCTCCAAAATAAATACATTCGTATCAGGGTCATCTGATACAATTGGACAGTATGACGTAAGTGGTACAACATTTGTACATAGGGTAAAGCCAGCCACGGCCCAAACCTCGAGGCTGGTTAGTTATTCTTAGGCGAACTCATATTTTGATGATTTTTCAAAGGATTTTTCATGGTCTTTTGATCCTAGGTTTCGGACCATTACCCGGCAGCCGAGGCCAGCTCTGCCCTTTGGCTTTTTAGGAACACCATTACATTAGAGGAGCTGCTTCCATTTGTATCGTGAGCCATCCTTCGGTCTTAATCGAGGCAGAATGGGACTATGGGGAGATGGGCCACATCGCCACTTTTTTTCTGGCCGTCAGATCTTCGCTCCTCTCGTCCACGCCCATCCGATCGGGTTCGGCGTTGCGCTCTTACGCGCTGGCTCCGCTTCTTCTTGCACCTTTATCACCGCCTCTCCCACTCCTTCCCCTTCTTCTTACTTCCTACATGTTTCCACCACCAGCGGACGGCGATGGACTCGCCGCCTCGCCGCGCCGCTCCCTCTTCCCTGCCGCCGCCTCCCCGGCCCCAGTGTGGTCACTTCGCCACCTCCCCTCCTCCTTCTTCGGCGCCATGGACAGGGGGGATTTGAGGGCAACTAAAATTGTGGCAAGCGAGCCTCCCTCCCTTCCTTTCCTTCCCCGCAGCGTAAGTCAACCTCGGCGACATCGGCCCCCTTCCTCCACGCCGTGTAGAGGCGAGAGGCGCGCGCGGCTCACGATCTCAGGGCCTCCGCAATTTGTTAGGTCGGGTCCCCTCCGCCGCCCCGTGCCATGTCAGCGTCGGTCCTCCTCCTCCACCTCCTAGCCGCCATCGGTGAGGGGGGTCTGCCTGAGGCCGCTCGCTGCCACTGCCATCCTAAGCCAGGCATCAAACTCCTGCCCCATGAGGACTCGGCGTGGCTCCGAGGCCACCACGTGGGCATCCTAGAGGTTTGTGTGGTTTGCGATTCCACTGCTTAAAATTCACCATTACATGAAACAACTATAGTGTCTAGTTTTTGAAGTGTCAATGTTAGCGTTAGGATCGCACAAATTAATGATGTTTTGCTTCCATTTTTCTTTGTGATTTGATCATATCATAGTGTTCATAGCTATACAATCTAATCTAAGTTGCCCTACCTGAGATAATTTTGTCAATACAATTCAATATCATAGTGTTCATAGCTACACAATGTAATCTAATTTGCATTCTCAAATACTTACTATACATTGTTCATTCTATAAAAAAAATGCTAAATACCTTTGCGATTATGCTGTTAGGTTTCCTAGGAAAGGGAATTGGGTTTCAAAAATTACAATATAATGTAAGGGCAGCAGCAAGTTGTACAACAAACTATTTTTACTACTAAGGTATACATTAATTGTAACCTGTTCAAACTATGAGAGTTTACAGAAAAAATTGAGGTGGAAAAATTCTCCCACATATGACTTATGAGCCAAGTTTCAATTATAACAGGAAACACAGATACCACTTGATCTTAGTGGAGTTAAGTCTCAACTCTCAAAGTCTCAAGTATGGTGTCATCCAGATACTTTAACTAGGTTGAACTTGGCATTTTTATTTGTACTTTTCACCAAGATATATTGATGTGAGAACTCATCTCTTAAAATTTAAAAAGTTGTTGATGAAGAGGTTTTTTCTGTTGTGAATTGTGATTATGACTTTGCATGTATTTGACCAATGATGATTTTTAGGTCCTTGTCCGGAATATACCACCTGATCCAGATGAATCAATTTGTGAGCTTGTGGAGCATTTCTTCCTTCTTAATCATCCTGATCACTATATAACACACCAGGTATTATTTAATTTTTTTTCATGACTAGCCATATTCTAATCTTTATATTGCTCTAAAAATTTTATATATGCTCATTGTTCTCAGCAGACCATCTATCTGATTTGTATGCTTAGTGAAAGCATGCTCTAGCTATATGCCATTCATTTCTTCCTTAATGTATGTGCATTTATTTTTTTCTTCTCCAATTCAGATGGATTTCTATTTGATTATTTATAAAGTATAATTAACCTGCCTAATTTAAAATACAAATTATGATTATATGCTTTCAATTTGGCTTTACACTGTTCTCAGCCATGTTCTCATTAATTCATTACATGCATTGTTTCTTTAAAGGTTGTTTACAATGCAAATAAGCTCGCTAAGCTGGTCAAAGAGAAGAAGACAATGCAGAATTGGCTCGACTACTATCAGTTGAAGTATGAAAGAGATACATCTAAAAGGCCTACTACTAAGGTTGTTCTGCAAAAATAGATCGTGTTTAGCTGTCTATTTTTCTTACAGGCAATTATCTATGTTTTGATAAAAATAATTCGACGATATCTTCTTTGTTGTGGGGTGGTGTTTATGGGTACAATGTGTATTCCGCGAGCAAATAATGTTGACTTTGGGTTTATATCACAAGTTTCCCTTTGGGATGGAATTATACAGCAAAGGAGCATGCCAAGTTTTTAGTCCATACCACCAGTAAGTACAAGTTTATTGATCAGGCAAGTAAATTTAGTGCAATTCATCAAATGTGATTATTGTCACTGTGGTTTGTCTTTTCACATTTCAAAGATTTTTACAAGGACTTATGCTTCGAGTGGATTTATGAATCTTTTTTGCTTGATAATTGTGACGTGTTTATCATGAAATCTGAATGAATGAAGATTTTTTTTCCTTTTCCGCATGTGGTGTTTGAGATAGGGTACTACAATTGGTCCAACACCACGTGAATCGTTTCATGTATTTAGTTATCAATGTTTTTTACTCAATAAAAATTCTGAACTACGTGGGCTCTATGATGTTTGAGATATAGTACAGTGATTCGTCCTGAGCACACATCATCCATTTGAACCTGGCCATCGGCTTTTGGTGGTCACTTCTGCTATCCCTTAACTGCATTAATCTCGCTCGTGTAAGGACATCCAATCTTCAAGTTTATAACAAAAATTCTCCCATTTCATTGTTGGATAACTATGCCATGTTCTGTTTTGTAATCATTGCATACTTGATGTAAGTCACAACCGTTTATCCAATTATTTTGTACTACCACACATTATTGTTCTGAAATTGCATTCTTTCCCCTTTTATCTGGATACAGGAAGCAATCTAAAGGCAAGGATTTCAGCTTGACAATGCATTGCCATATTATGCCAAAGACCGACAAGATGCTTGCAGATAAGATAGTCATGACAGGTCATCAGCTCCCCGAGCAGTACAGATAGACCCTAAGCAAGTTGAAACTATATAGGAAAGAAGGCAATAATCCCTTAGCATTCCAATGGTGTTTTTATAAATTTAAGCCTTTTTGTACATGTGCAGGTACTTATTTGGGATGTTGATGCCCAGCCAGTTAGACATGTTGTCGTAGGAGCAACTAAATCTTGCCCTAATTTGGTATGTTTACTTATTTTAGTTCTGAACCTACATCATTTTAAGATGCTGCCAAATGTAGTTTTATATGCTGAATTGTGTAGATAGGAATTGCACAATATGAATAGACATAACAGGATTTAATAGAATAGATTCGAGGTTTTTCAATGTACCGGTTCTGTGCTTTTTAAAAATAGTACTTACTTATTAGCCTCGGTTGTATGTATTAGACTTATACTACATTGCGACTTTATAGCCTCATAATTATCTCGTGTACTCATCCTTTCCTCATTAATATTAACATCCGTACATAAAGCATGATTGTCAACTCTTGCCTTTCTCCCTGCGCGCGCAGGCCACTAGTTAGATATAATCGGACCACACGACTTAGGTGCGACAACCATGTACAGTAACACTGTTACATCGCAGGAGCAGCTTCCGGTTCGCTCCAGCAATCTAGCATCGCCTGCCCCTACAGTGCGCAGGCCAACTTCAGCCGCGATCCAACGTCGGCAGCGCAGTTAGGGCTTGTTTGGTTAGTGTCCTAGATTCTATGCCTAGAAAAAAGTGGTGTCTGAATGTGGCCTGTAAAGTAGATGATTTTTACCTAGTCAGGCAAACCTGAAGATGAGTTATTTGGTTGGAAGGCTATGTCTGAAATTGATGAATGAAAAATAAAACGTTTGATTGAATCTATCAATAGTATAGATTGAGCAGACTCCAAGGCCCAGGCAGCCTCCCCTGGCTCTAGGCGCTCAAATCTTAAGCCTGGGTGAAATTGGAAAAAGCTCGTTAGTGAGGCTCGTTGGCTCGTCAAAACTAGATTTATTTCATTGAACATTAAATGAGTCAATTTTAAATAAAATTGGACTCGGCTGTTAGCTCGGTTCTAAAAATACTTTCAAACTATAAATAAAATGATATTAAATCAATGTGGCAATTTGAAAAAATCAGTAAAACGACAGCTCGATTTCCACCCCTACCTGTCAGCAAGCAAGTGCCAAACGGGCAGCCTCCAGGTGCTGTGCCGGCCAGGCAGCAAGTCACTAGCCTCAAAGCAAACAGCCTCCTAGCCCGTGAATCACATGCCGGTATACTATTTTTGTCTAGCGATTCGTTTGACATTGCACAAGACCATTGCATTAAATTTCTACCGAATATTTTTACTGACAAGGTGCATGTATGGAAATATTTGTTCTAGCATCTGGATCCACGAGCCGCGGGCTGCAACTGGGTCGGACTCGACTATCGGTAAGCGTTGCCGTGCCGCCCACTTGCGTGTTAGTAGTTACCCCCTACCGCCTCGGCCGAACGGTGCCGGTAGCAGACGGCTTCTCAGCTGTAGGCCCATGTACAGAAAACAATAGAGTACAGTGGCGTTGTACTCTGGGTGCAAACTACTAGAATACATCTCTATTATAAATAGTTATTTTATAGTGGCGCCATGGGAGATTTTGTGGTATCTCATTCACTGGTCACCGCTCACTCACCGCTTTCTCTACTCTCACGCGCCTTTAGCCCCTCCACCCTGGCCGGAGTACACCAATGACGAGGGCAGGAGACCGACTACCAGCGATCTAGTTTCATAGCTACAGCACACGGATTCATAGGACATACAGATAATATATGTAGGCTACAATCACAATGCAGCATTCTTCGTCTTCTGCCAGGGCTAGCATCACCAAGAATCTGGACCTTCTTCGTCTTCAGGTGCTGCATCACCCTGCAGAGGAGCTTGCTGGATGAATTCTTCCCTGGCGAGGCATGACTCCGGGACGACCACACCGACGCTCTTCCCGGACGCCTTGCGGCAGTAGGCAGACGCCTTGTGCCCGCCAATCCGGGTCAGGTTCACATTCTTGAGCGAAAGGCGCCTGCACGGCACGGTGTCGCTGCACGAGAAGGTGACTGCCCGTTTCGACGCCGATGTGCCGGTGATGTCGAGGTAGTCGATCTTCTCCACCGCCACCGCGTTTGTCGTCTGCAAAATTGTCCAATGCAAAGTTCAGACATGTGCTGTGCAGTATATGCATCAGGGCTCAGACGATCGGATGATGCTGGGGGTTCGTAATCAGTATACCGGGGTTCCACAAGGAGCTGGATGGTTAGAGCGGTACTGGTCGATGATGATGGGATTTGAGACGTTCTTCATCACGATGTTCTCGACCTTCACTTTGCGGGCGAAACCACAGCCATCCTGAACAACAGATGTTACACAGGTTACAGTATGTATGCATCACTCCGGGGTTCCGAACATCGCTGCTGCAATTCAAGAGGGGGATTAGACATTGCTGTTACCTGCCAGGTCTTGATGCGTACACCGTTTGTGGTATTTGAAATAAACACGGTATCGATCTTGATCTTTTCTAGTTTGTCAGTAGCAGGGTTTTCGCCTAAGGTTCCAATACTGACGAACACATAGTGTTAGTTCTACTAACAACAGAGGAACATGTATTGAGTGCTGTAAGAGGCAAGAGCTACCTGATACCATGGCCAGGTCCACATGAGACATATCTTATACGCACATCTGTGCAATTGCCCACCATCGAGACGCAATCGTCACCTGAAAAAACGAAAGCAAACAAAGGGCAAATGACATGGCATATTCTACGAGATAGAAGACTCTGAAGTCTCAGCAATACGTATGGTTTAACACTGCTTCTAGTGTTCAATTATTCATCCTATAATATACTAGCTTAAATCTCTAGTCAACTAGAATTAAACATGACACAGCTTTGGCCAAACTGTATCTGACAGAGGAAATTCCTTTCAGGAACTGCATGCATACTGTCTGGGAATTTAGTGTCAAACTGTCAATAACATCAGTACATACCTGTCGAGATCAGGTTATCCATGATATGAACATTGTACGAGTCAACGAGGTGGATCCCGTTGGTGTCGGGGCTATGCTCCGGCGAGGTCACCCTCAGGTAATTCGCCCTGACGTTCGAGCTCCGGGTGAACGTCAGGTGGTACTGCTGGCTGTTCTGCAGAGTGATGCCCTGCACTCTGATCCCGTGGCAACGCTCAAAGTGAAGCGCCTGCAAAGAACAAAGGAAAATGATGCATGCTTCTAATAGCTGGTGGTTCCACTCGAGCCAACCTCAACTTAAACGGGACGCAGGAGTTCACCTTAGGAGCAGCTTCGGGTGTGCAATGCTGCAAAAGAAAAAAAACGTAAAAAAAAAACATTAGTGATGTAATGTACAAATTCATCTATTGGTGAATAAACTACACCATTTATTTGTTTAAAATTGGTGAATTTTTTTTGTAGAGACTATTGGTTTCTTCTGCAATGTAGTATCAAGATTTAGGGCAGTTTGATCAAGTCCTCAGTCCTCGCCAGGGGTGGGCATTTTTAACCGAAACCCAATTAACCAAAATTGTCGGTTTATTCAGTTTTCGTGGTTGGCTCATTTTCCTGGCTTTATCCGTGTTCGATATTAGGTTCGTTTTCAACTCTGAGAAACCGAATAGGCTAAATTAACCTACTAATAACACATGAGTCCTCTAAGGTCCACTCCAACTCCAAGGCCCAGCTCTCTCTCCCAATCCCTAGCCGCGTCTGCTTGTTCCCCACCACCACCAGCCGCTAGGCCTCCATTGCGCCGGCCGCCTGTCATGCCGTCACCGCCTATTCATTCCCCACCACCGCCAGGCCTCCACCGCGCCAACCGGCGCTCGTTCCCCACTGGGGCTATGTGATGAGGGCATCCCTAACTTGAATATAACCGCGTCTACACACA
The DNA here is from genome assembly GCA_036346255.1 of Ampelocalamus luodianensis. NCBI lineage: Eukaryota > Viridiplantae > Streptophyta > Magnoliopsida > Poales > Poaceae > Ampelocalamus > Ampelocalamus luodianensis. The sequence goes on from CM070626.1 coordinate 4,141,014, forward strand.
CTACTAATCTACAACTAGTGTTACAAGGACCAATTACTCGAGCCCATACTCAACTTAATCACTAGGTGAATTCGTTCATAGGTTTATATATTACTGAGAATAGACCGCTACCTAATGCAAGTGGTTTAATTATGCTTGGGAACATGGGGAAGGACTAGGGAGAGGTATGTAGAGTCATAGACAAGCATGAAAGGCATAATGGAGGTCACCACGTCACTTTGGATCCGAGCCAAGCAAGAGTTTGAGTTAGGCTCGTTCTAGATTCGAATTCGGACTGCTGCGACAGTACTAAGTTCAAACGGTCATAACTTCTTCATACAGACTCCGTTTGGGATGTTATTTTACTTCTTTGAAAGCTTATCGAGTCTATTTTCCAATGGATCAAATCTCATCTTCAAATTCCAGCCGAGCCGATCACAATTAATAAAATAATTCACGTCTGTTTTTGACCCCGAGTCAAAAGGGTGTTGCACCACCTCCTCTTGGTCCCATGGGCCTTGTAACCCTAGGGGCGTGCGTCCACTTCCCTGGCCGCCACCCCTGGTCGTCCTCCCATATAGGAGCTACCGCCTCCCTTTGCTAGAACTCGAATTTCGTTGAGTCTAGGTTTAGCCATTGTGCAAACTGTTCTTGATTGTGTGGACGACTACCTGTCAAGACAGCCTTGGGATCCCACATTTATTTTTCAATACTATCTATACTACAATTCCTATTTGCAATATCAGATTGCCTATATTTTATTCTTGCTAGTTCTTCGATTGCTCGCAGGAATTGAACCTCGTATTCAGGTTGATCGCGCTTCCAGCACGGTCAATAACATCTCGGAGTTGGTTCAACGATTGCTAAGGCACAAACGTCGTCGTACGGTTATAGTCGGATAGCGAGAGTCACCTCCACCAAAATCAATATTTACCGATCTCATAAAAAGATCGAGCACCCTGCCTGCATCGCTATGTGTAGTTCGGTATACCAAAAAACGAAATAACCGAACTGATTTAATTCGATTAATTAGGTTCGATTTTTTATTTTATTTTAGTTACTTCGGTTGCTAACTCTCAAAAAAAACAAAATAATTTTTTAACCAAATAAACCGAATGCCCACCGCTAGTCCTCGCCAGCACAGGGCATATTATAATTCCCCGTGTCAGGTGACGCCAATATTTACCTTGCTATTCATGTGGTGCTTTCCCTTGCAGGACTGTTCCCACCACTGCTGCCCCCTGCCGTCGATGATGCCGCCGCCGCTTACCGTCAGGTCCTCCACCCGGTAAAAGTGGAGCCATTTGTCGCGGTCGCTTCCCCGCCATTCGTCCGGGTCCTCGGGCGCGATAATATTCCCAGAAATCTAGCCGGCACAAATCAAAACTTGATGAACAAAAAATGCACAGGTCCTACTACTATACCAGCCAAGAAAGCTTCACGCGCTCGCGCGAACGTACAAACAACTTGATCTCGTCCCTGCAGGGACCGGTGAGCGTCACCGGCCAGATTTGATAGGACTTGCCGGCGGGGACGTTGAGGAAGGTGTGGTCGTTGGTGGTGCAGGCAGCGTTCCAAGCGTCCACGAAGGCCTGCGGAAACAAATTAAAGATATCATCTCCAGCTAGCTAATTACTCTTTCAAGCTCATTGACTCACTGTGGCCAAGGTTCCGTTCCCTTGGGTGAACGTAGTGCTGCGTGTACTTACCTGAGTGTCATTGGCAATGCCGTCGCCGACGGCCCCGAAGTCGTCGAGCGTGAGGAGGACGCGGGGCTCGGCGGCGTTTGGCAGGAGAAGCGCGACGGCTCCGGCGAGAGCCGCGAGCTGAAGCAGAGCGGACGCCGGCCTCGTCGTCGCTCCCAGCGCCAGCGCCAGCGCCATCCTTGAACGACGAAGTGGCATGCACTGTACTACACAACTAGCTAAAGCTAGCTCGGTGCCACTGCTCGGTCACGGGACGGGAGCAACATTTAACGAGGCGCGGCGCAGCGGGAATGGAGGGGAAAGAGACGACCGGCGGGCCATGCCCCGAACGGACGGATGCGCAGCGTTGTACGAGGCCCCTGCGGCACTCGCTGCTCGCTTTTCAGGGGGCCAGCCGGGGAAACATGAAGCATCAAGCGTCAGAACAGCTGATTCACGTGAGCGGATGGACGTGCCACGCTCGTACGTTCCCCCGATCACTTTCACGTGTAGGTGCTCCAGCGTACGAGATTTTTTTGAATCAGCCACCGAAGCCGGAAGGTACCTGGGCTGGCTGGCCCCAAATCCCGCCCGGTTTCGGCTATCGGCAAGCGGGCCGCCCACTGTTCTCTTCCTCCTGGGCACCCCAGTCTCCCACCTCAGCTTTTACCAACCGTCTCAGGCCTCCGCCGCTCGGCTAACATGCTGCGTGGGCCGCACAAACGGTGCCTGCGCGACTGGCCGTGGGCAATGCCGAAAGACGGGGTCTGTGGGCGGCGGATACCTGGGCGCGAGGCCACAACTATGCCCTGAAAAATATCGGCCGGCAAGCAAAACAAGTGGGCCGCCGCCTTCAAAACACCTCTCTTGCATAGTAGTGCAAAACTGATCAATCGCGTACTAAAATTGAAGCAATCTGTACTGTACCCCCGTGCACCGCTAAAGAAATTGTCATCGGTAAATTCCTCTGGTTTCATCTTCACACAAATGTCGTGTTACAGTTGGAAAGTTGTGCCTAGGCAATACCACGGCCTTTTCAGTACGACAAGAGCTTCTACGTCTTGTTCGAGTTGGAACGTGGAACATGTATGCTTCAGTCGTTGCAGGAAGTGTGCTTGACAAAGATAAAAATGCAGGTGGCCTGTGCAGATGGTGGTGGTGTATCATTCCACAACCATCAAGAATCGAGTTCGTCTGCTGTTGCGTCTCTCAGCATCCTGGGGCTAGGCGTTCTCTCGATGGAGTCGCGCTTGGTGAGGCAGGACGCCGGGACAACGGTGCCGGCGGTTTTCCCCGACGCCTTGTAGCAGAAAGCGGACGCCTCGCCCCCACCTTCCAGTGTCAGATTGACATTCTTCAGCTCCAACTCCCGGCACGGCACGGTGTCGCTGCACGCGAACTTGATCGCCTGCTTCGTCGCCGACGTGCCCCTGATGTCGACGAACTCAACCTTGCGCACCTGCACCGCCTGCGTCTGCACGCGAGTTTGCGACGCAAAGTTCTCAGACTTCAGAGACTGTGTACTTGCTTTGCATCAGATGATTCAGAAATACTCATCCATTACGGTTTACCTGGTTTGCACAGGGTGTTGGTTGGTCGCAGTAGTACTGATCGACTATGATGGGATTGGAGACGTTCTTCATCACGATGCTCTCGAACCTCAGACTATAGGCAAAGCCCATGCCTCCCTGAAAAAGAGGTTGCACATGTTGTAACGCGAGTATTTCTCTGACAAGATTGTTCTTGCCAGAGTGGAGACCGGAGAAGTGTGGGCTTGTCCTGCTCTTACCTGCCAACTTTTGATCCGTACACCGTTTGTTGTGTTTGTAAGCAAGCAGGTATCCACTTTCACATTCTCTACTCTGTCGGTGGTCCGGTTCTTGCCTAGGCTTCCAATGCTGATAAACACGTTACACGTGCCGTGTGTTGCATTGTTAATTCCAGTAGCAGAGATCAAGGGGGGGAAATATGTGAGATCCTAGAAGAGTAAAGTACTACTGTACCTGATACCATGGCCAGGCCCACATGAAGTGTCTTTTACACGGACATCAGAGCAATTGCCGACCATCGAGACGCAATCATCCCTGATAAAGGCGATTAAAGCGCAGGTTAATCATCTAACTACGAGTGTTTAAACTTGGGTATATGTAATTGTGTGCTGCAGAAAAGCTTAGGAATCTAACCTAACGGGCAGTAACGTGGGACTCGATTAGATCACGTCCTAATTAGTAAATTACCTATCACATCACATCAATGGCATGACATGATTGACATTTATACTACTACAAATTTGACAAACTTTTGTGCAGTCAACTAATTGCTGAGTCTGATCTTATCTTGTAGAAGAAAATACATGCAGAGAATATAATTGGATCATTCACACGTTCGCATGCCCAGGATACTGTCAAGAAGCCACCAGATAACGAAAGCTTAGAGCTAGCTTTTAAGCAAGGACATGGATTTATACTGACCTGTCGAGATCAGGTTGTCCATGATCTGGACATGTGAGGAATCGTTGAGGTGGATCCCGTCGGTGTTGGGGCTATCCGCTGGCGCGATCACCCGGAGGAAGTTGGCCTTCACGTCGGAGCACCGCGTGAACGTCAGGTGGAACTGCTGGCCGTTCTGCAGCTTGATGCCCTGCACCCTGACTCCCCTGCATTCCTCGAAATGGACCGCCTGAAAACAGCAAAGAGCGAAGAATCAAACGTGTTGACTTCATCCCTCGCCGCCGGCGATCTGACTCTACTAGGGCTCATCGCCGGTTAATAAGGGACGCGAGTATTCACCTTGGGAGGAGGCCGTGTGTTGCAAGGCTGCAAGTAAACAAGCAAAGCAAACCATGGTTCAAAAACTTCAGTGCTGCGCAGTTAATGTCATGGATCAGAGTTCAGACAGGTTAGGTGGTTTACCTTGGTCTTCTTGCGCTTGCACGAGCGCGCCCACCACTCCTGCCCCATGCCGTCGATGGTGCCGCCGCCGCTTACGGACAGGTCGTCGACGCGGTAGATGTAGAGCCACTTCATGGGGTCCCTTCCGGCCCACTCGTCAGGGCTCACCGGCGCGACGATCGCCCCGGAAATCTAGCGCAACGCCAGCACCGGCGTGAACAAAGAGTCAAATAAGACTGCACGGGAGAAAGAAAAGCGAACACAGTACGGACGTGCGTACCATCAACTTGAGCTTCTTCTTGCAGGGGCCGGCGAGCTGAACCGGCCAGATCTGGTAAGCCTTCCCGGCGGGCACGGCGAGGACGGCCTGCTCCTTGGAGGTGCAAGCGGCGTTCCAAGCGTCCAAGAACGCCTAAAGAAACAGAGTGCACGATCGAATCCGAATTCTTGGAAGCTAAATTACGGCGATTAACGCGTATGAGTTGGGCTGCACAGTACCTGGGTGTCGTTGGCAATGCCGTCGCCGACGGCGCCGAAGTCGTCGAGAGTGAGGAGGACACGGGCCTCGGCGGCGCCGGTCAAGAGAACAGCGGTGAGAGCTACGGCCACTAGCAACAATACAGAGACGGGACTCTTCGTTCCAAGTGCCATTCTTGCACCAACTAAATTAGCTAGAGAAGCTAGCTCGGCGCTGCTACGCACAGACCGAACAGCGGCATAAAAGAAGAAGAAGCGAGAGGACACGGGAGAAGCAAATGCTGGAAGAAACAGGTAATAATACTATAATAGTACGACACCACTGGCGAGCTCAAAGAATCAAGCCATATTTTTTTAGGAGGTGTCTGGGGAATACTTGAGTGCTTTATTGCTAAATAGTACTCAAATTTCGAACTCTCAGATCTAGATTTAATGGATGAGATCTCTTTACCTCCTTCCTCCTCATCTGAGTACTATTTTATCTGGGAGTACTCTATTTTTTAGACACTGAATTTTTACATAAGTTATATACTAGTTTTACATAAATTAAATTATGTAAAAAATGGTGTGATTTTATGTAAAAAGAGGAACAAAATAAACTATAAAAAACACAACAAAAACACATACATATACATTTATATTGCAGCTCTCGACATCCCTAAACAAATTGATTACTCACTTATCACATTGTCTAGAGAGAAATCACCAAGCATAACATGGATAAAAAAATTTGAGTACTCACAAAGAAAAAAACACTCGAGTACCATTTAGCAATTCCCTATTTTTTAACTAGAAATCTAATAAGACTAAATTAAATTAAGATAAATATAAAGCTAAATTGAGAAAAACATAAGAAACATAGTCTTCTTCTGTAATCTAAATTTATACACGAATATAAAATAAACAAAACAAATACAATACAATAAACATACCTTGCGTAGGGTTACTGGCGTTGGCGGAGCGTGGACTCGAGCCCAACGAAGCCCATTTGGATTTGGTGGTTACGCCTCAGTACGACACCTACCAACTACTAGCATATGCATGTATCGCCTTTGTACCCTGGTGAGACTTGAGAGTGGTGACCTGGGCCAGTTTGCATTTTCCGGGAGGAAGCTGGCGATTCATTCACGATGATTGCGAGGTTTCTGCATGTAACAAGGGAAAATGGCTATACGTGGATTGGGCAAGGCATCCTTGTGCTTGTTTGATTGATTGATTGGTTTGCTGATTGAAAGGTCTTGCTTTGTAGGTACGTAAGTGTGCATGGCAATTGGTGACCACAGTATATAGTAGTAGTACTATCTTTTGGAAAAGATACATACAGTATATAGTATCTAAATGGACAATGCTAACATGCAGAAGTCCGGACGGGAAAAAAATTAGACACTAGCCAGTAGCAATTAAAACTCATTCCGTCGCCCACTCATGCAACCGTGTCCACTCTCCTAAATAACCAGTAGAGTGAGAGCCCTTTTCGTTTTTACCCACCCCTGGAAGCTCTCTCTCCCTCTCCCAAATAACCGGTGAGAGTGAGCTCCCCGTTGAGCGTCTCTACCACACGTGAGCTCCACTCCTCATCTACCCAGGCATACCAAGCTTTGCCCCTCGCCGCCAGTCTGAGATCACCCCCGCTCGCACTCTAGGACGACCATTTGATGCAGCCGGAGCAGAGGCCTCCCGTTTCGTGGAGTGGATCCTGGAGCGTGGCGGCTACACGCAGTTCACCCTGCACTACATCACCTGGTACTGTCTGTGCAGGACGCTGTTGCCTCCTTCTCTGAGCTCGAGGTCGAGACCTAGCCTCCTCGCGCCCCGGCCTCCCCGACTCCGCCGTGGTGCCGCCGGAGCATCCGCAAGTCGATGGCGCTATGGTGGCCGACTGCCGCGACCACCGAAGCAGGTTGTTGCAGGCTTCTCTCTAATGTGTTGCAGCCTTTTATGAAAATGTTTCACAAAGTGCTTCATAATGTTGCAAGGTTTTGTACCGTAGATTTTTGTTGTGTTTGTTGATGTTGTCTTCGCTTGTCGTCCCAACGACAATGCCAGATCACGGCGTTGGGCTAACCGGATTCGGTTACAACTAGATTGCTTTATCTTTGGCATGTAATCTCACCTTCGCATTATGCATTATCACTTGTACATTGTACTATATATTCTCAAGCGGTCAATGCAATACAAACAGTGCGTGATTCTCCCAAAATTGTACACGCTTTCATGGTATCGAGCGGCGCGATCCTAACGCTGCACTCTCTTGTTTTCGCCACCCTCCCTTCTTCCTTGCCGCCCACCATGGGCAACAAGGCTATCGCCTCGATGCCGCCACCATTGCCGCTCTTCATGCAAGCGCAGTCGTCGCTAGTATCAAAACACATGTTCTGATCACTCTCGATCAGCATGCGTCCAATTTTTCCAAGTGGGGCGGCCTCTTCATGATGACGCTCGGCAAATATGCCCTCATCGACCACGTCAAAAGTGCTAACGCCTCCCTCACCGACCACGTCGCGGCCACCGACACATCATCTGATCCCTCATGGAAGCAGATGGATTGCGTCACCCTTTCATGGCTCTATGGGTTGATCTCCCTCGAGCTCCATGAGATCGTGATGGAGAACAACACCACCCAAGCAGTTTGGACCACCCTCGATGATTTGTTCCACAATAACAAAGAAATCTGCGCCATCTACCTAAACGCGGAATTCAGCACGTTCACGCAAGGCGATTTGTCCATCTCTGACTACTGCCGCAAGATCAATACACTAACCGATGCTTTGGGCGACGTCGATCAGGCTGTGAGTGACAAAACCCTAGTTCTCGCCGCTCTCCATGGTTTGAATGGGAAATTCTCGCACATGGCCACACTTATGTCAATGTAAAAGTAGTCATTCCCTTCCTTCATCGAAGCTCGGTCCCATCTGTTACTTGAAGAACTCAAGGTGGCACAACATGACAAGGTTGCTCAAACCACTACTCTTCTTGCCACCAATTCTGATAGCAAGATCGGTGGCAGTGGCTCGGGCGGCTATAGCAGTGGCTCCTCTAGCGCTTCTTGCGGCAACAACTTTGGTTCTGGCAACTACTACAACAACAGAAACTGCAAGCGCCGTGGTAATCACGGTAGCAACGGCCTTATTGGCGGGAACAATGGCGGCGGTGGCTTCAACAATGGTTCCATCGGTCGGGGCACCTTCACCAACAATATGCCCTGGTTGTCCTTCTTCAACCCTATGATAGGCACGTTCCAGGTGTGGCCCGGTCAACAAACACCTCGCCCTTCGGCCGGCCTTCTAGGTCTACGGCCACAAGCACCCCTCAAGAAAGCGTTTGCGAACGCGGCGCCACCTACGCAGCCGGCCCGCCCTAGTCTCCCCGGTACCTCGCGTGGCCGATGCCCACACCAAGACCACCATCATCGACCAGTGCCTCCTAGGATCAGTAGTCCCTTGCGAACACCTTCAACACGATGACATTGACCCCCCCCCCCCGTCAAACGACTAGTACATGGATTCCGGTGCAACCACCCATATGACATCCTATGTCGGTAATCTGTCCTTTCTCCAATCACCCTCTTCTTTTACTCCTTCCTCTGTCATAGTCGACAATGGCTCCACCTTTCCCACCATTTCCACCGGTCATTTTTCTTTACCCACTCAACGGCGTCCTTTTCACCTTAACAATGTCCTTGTTACACCCAACCTCATTAGAAATCTTATTCTGTTCGGTAATTTACTACTGACAATTAGTGTTTCGTTGAGTTTGATCCCCATGGCCTTTCTATGAAGGATCTTTGAACCAAGAACGTGATCATCAGGTGCAAATAGCTCGGGACAGCTACATCCCCTCTGCACGTTGCCAGCAACCCCTTCCATCCTCCTCACCGACGTCTCCTTCCTCGATCTGTGGCATCGCAGCCTAGGGCACCTCGGCAGTCAAGGCCTCTCCCACTTAGCAAATTCATCTTTCATTCCTTGTAATAAATCATTGTTAGATCATTCTCTTTGTCATGCTTGTCAGCTTGGACGTCATGTTCGGCTACCTTTCAGTGCCTCCACCTTGAGAACCAATAAAGTATTTGATTTAATTCATTGCGATTTGTGGACTTCTCTAGTTGCAAGTGTCTCCGGTTTCAAATACTATTTGGTTGTCTTAGACGATTTTACTCACTTCCTATGGACATTTCCTTTACATCTCAAGTCAGATGTTTTCTCCACCCTTTCACATTTTTTTCGCCTACACCAAGAACCGCTTTGCCACCACCATCAAAACCATCCAGTGGGAGAATGGCCATGAATTTGACAATCTCACCATCTATACTTTCTTTCTCACGCATGGCATAGCGCTGTGCATGTCATGTCCATACACCTATCAACAAAACAGCAAAGTTGAGCGCGCTATCCATTCCACTAACGATATAATGCTCTCTCTTCTCTTTCAAGCCAGCATGCCTCCTATTTATTGGGTCGGAGCGTTGCATGTCGAAACGTATCTCCTCAATAGGCATCCTAGTAGGGTCCTTCAATTTCTTACTCCATTCGAAACCCTCTTTGGACGCCTTCTCCCTGCCACAACAGCCCCTACTGCTGTCGCGCTTGCCGTGTAGCTTGCTATGATAGATCTTAATGCCGCACCGCCTGTCACGGCACCATTCCCCCTTGCCACGGTAGCCTTTCTCCTCGCCACGGCAGCTCTCTCTGGCACACCGCCTGCCGCAGCACCAATTCTCCCGGTCACGACACCGTTTTCCCCTACCATGGCAGCACAGCCCTCTGCTACACCATCGACTGCACCAGCTCCTGTCCCTTCCTCGTCTCGAGTGGCTATCACACCGTTCGATAATGACCACTCCATGGTCACTCGTGGGAAGTCAAGCTTTCGTCAACCCCTTGATCGTCTGAATCTCCATGCTTCTCCTTTGTCTCCTATTCCTAAAACCTATCGTGGTGCACTCAACGATCCCAACTGGCATGATGCCATGCTTTACGAGATCTCCGGGCTTCATGCCAATCGAACTTGGGATCTTGTCCCTTGCCCCCCCCCCCAAGACAATATTGTGTTCGACAAGTGGATCTTCTGGCAACACAAATCCGATGGCACCCTTGAGCACTATAAAGTGTGGTGGGTACTCGGTGGCTTCTCCCAATAGCCTGGCATTGACTATGATGAAACCTTTAGTTCGGTCGTCAAGCTGGCACTGTTCACACTGTCCTCACCCTTGCTCTTTCTCGCCATTGGCCGGTCCATCAACTTGATGTTAAAAATGCTTTCCTTCATGGTACTCTCACCAAGACTGTCTACTATCAACAGCCTTCCAGCTTCGTGGATGCCTCTCTTCCCAACCATGTTTGTCGTCTTAACAAATCACTTTACGGTCTTAAGCAAGCGCCACATGCTTGGTACAGCTGGTTTGCTTCATATCTTCTTTCCATTGGATTCATTGGCTCCAAGGCCGACACGTCTCTTTTTGTTTTTTCGTCGTGGCACTGATATTGTCTATTTACTTATCTATGTTGGCGATATTGTTCTCACGGTGTCCTCTCATTCTCTTCTCCGTTGGATGATCACCTCTCTCCAATGTAAGTTCGCCATGTTGGACCTTGCTCGCTACACTTTTTCCTTGGGATTTCCGCTGCGTGATGCTCGTGGCATGCTCCTTTCTCACACCAATATATCTCCGATGTACTTGACCGAGCGGCGTGACAAATTGCAAGCCTTGTTCTACTCCCATTGACACCAACTCCAAGTTGTCTTCCTCTTCGGTCCGTCGGTCTTCTCTCCTACACATTACCACAGTCTCGCGGTTGCCCTACAAGATCTTACTTTCACACGTCCCGATATTGCATATGTTGTTCAACAAGTTTGTCTACACATGCATGATCCCGTGAGCCACACTTTAATCTCTTTGCCGGATCCTCCACTATCTCTAGGCACCTTGCATTATGGTCTTCGGTTGCACCACACCTCTCCCAAAGATTCTCCCAAAGATAACTGACGCCGATCAAGGTGCTGTCCCGATACTCGCAAATCCACTTCGGGCTATGGTGTTTTCCTTGGTGACAACTGCATCTCGTGGTCCTCAAAGCGGCAACACACAATGTCTCGTTCTAGTGCAGAAGCAAAATATCGTGTTGTCGCTAATGCCGTTGCCGAGTCGTGTTGGTTGCACCAACTACTACATGAGCTTCATCGACCGCTCCAAAAGGCCACCATCGCTCATTGTCATAACATCTGTGTTGTTTATCTCTCAACTAACCCAAGATAGCAGAAGCGCACGGAGCATGTTGAGATTAATCTCCACTTTGTTCGTGAGCGGTGGCGCTCGTGATGTTTGTGTACTTCGTGTCCCGTCGCCTCTCAAGATACCGACATCTTCATCAAATGGCTACTTACGGTGATGTTCCTCGACTTTCGGTCCAGCCTAAACGTTCGCCTACCTATCGATCAAAGTGCGGGGGAGTGTTAGACGTACGTGCATGAGACATGCACATATCACGCTTGGATTCTCAAAGAGTCCTACACCGCCACGCCGCCACAGCAGGCCAGCATCCCAACGGCAGGAGTTCACGGAGCCGGGCTAACCGGATTCAGTTACAGCTAGATTGCTTTATCTTTGGCATGTAATCTCACCTTCCCGTTGTACATTATACTATATATTCTCAAGCAATCAATGTAATACGTGTGTGTGATTCTGCCAAAACTATACACGCTTTCAACGAGGACTTGTATTTGTAGCAGAGATTAGGATGTTGCTCGCCCGGTTAGCACAATAGCACAACAATTATCCTAGACAGGGTAAAGCACTAGACTCGTGTCCAATCCAAGGGCCTCTTTTGTTAATTCCTTTTTTCCCTTTCAAGTTTCACCTCCTTTTGTTTGCTATTTTCTCTCTTTTTGTTCTTTATTACTCCTACAGTAATTACTAGGATTAACTCCAGTTAGCAACAACCAACAGTTCGGCAGACGGCGGCTCTTTTTTGATTGGTGCTAACCATTAATATTGCTCCGATTAGACACCACTGCCTTTCCCCCCTCCAAATCATGCAACTACTCCTAGTCCTACTTCTCTAGCTCTAGCAAAGCATACAGTGATCAAATCATCAACAGAGCAGCATACCGAAGTGCCACATTTTAACTGAGGCAAAGGTGAGAGAGAAGGTCCTGAAAACCATTTGATCTTGCTACTGACAGATCAAATGAGTGGCTCAATTAAGCTCATCTAAGCCATCTATTGATTGTCAGATTTTAGTGAAGGCTTTTCACAAGTTGCCATTGATAGAAGGCTTTCTGAATGATCTTTAATCTGCAAACAAGTAATTCACTAATTAGCAGCATCCCTCTAAATGACAAAAAAGGGGAGGGAAAAGACTCGAGCATTCAATCGATTTGGTAGCATGCAGATGCAGCCGTCTTGTTTACGTACTGTATGTGCATTATTCATTGTTGCCGTGGAGTGACTGGAGTCTAGCTTCCTCAGCAACCACATATTGCACTAACGCAGGGAGCTGAATTGAGGCCTTCGCCTGCAAGATAAAGCGCACCAGGCACCAATACAGTTCAGTTCAGTACGTGCTACCGTATAAGAAGGCATTAACAGCCATGAACCAAACGCATGCTGAAAAGTCCACCGTTGAACTAATCAAACGATGTCTGCGTTTATACTTTATAGTACCGTTCTTATGAGTTTCAAAAATAGAGGATTTATGTGCCAAACTGCATCAATCTGTATGTTGTCGAGACTGACTGCTGAGAGTCTCGGAGTGTAACATCCAAAATCTTGGATTCGCAAAATCTTCAACGTCCAAGAACTCAAACTTCGAAGATTTCCTAAATTGCTCAAAGATTCGGTCCCCCCAAAAAGCACCGAGTTCTTTCCCGCGTTTCTCCCTAACCCTAACCCTAGCCCTCCTAGCCCGGCCGCCATGCCCTGCCGCCGCCTGCCCGCCGCCGCCGCGCAGGGCGTGCGCCCGCCCGCCGCCTCGACCGTCGTCTCTCTCTCTCTTCACGGGCTCGCTCCGTGACCGCCCGGCCGAGCCACCGCGATCCGCCCAAAACCTTGCCGCGTCACCGCCGCCGACCGTGCTCTCCTCCGCGCTCAAAGCCGAAGCTTCTCCCGCCGAGCCAACCCCTCGCTTGCCCCTTTCTCCCGAGCAAAGAAGAAGCAAGAGGAAGAAGCAAAGGAAGGGAGCCGAGAACTCACCGCAGCCGCCGCCGCCGCCGCCGTTGTCGCCATCGCCATCGCTGCCACCGCTTTCCTCCGGCCTCTTCTTCCCGGCGCGCCGCTCTTCCCGATCGCCACGTGCCCCGCTCCTTCTCTCCTCCGCTGCCGCCGCCGGTGAGGCCGCGCTGCCGCCGCCTCTCTTCCCTCTCCTCGCGCGCGCCGCCGATTTCTCCTCCCCGCCCTAGCGCCCGCCCCGCTTTTCTTTCCTCCGCGAGCCTTGCGGTCGTGATGCGCGCCTGGCCCATTCACGCTGGCCGAGCCAGCAAAGCCACTGTGGGCCACTTTCTTCTTTTCTTTTTTGTGTTTTTCTTTTCCTTTTCTCTTTTTGATTTAAATGAGAAGCTTCAAATATTTATTTCTCTCCCATTTTAGCTCCAAAAATTGTGAAGTTTGTTTCTAAAATTTCTAAAATCAAGCTCTTTCTTTTGGTGCTAGTTTGGTTCTTTTTGGAGTTCATTTGATGGGACTTGTTATTTATTTAATTTAATTGCTCGCTTATTTCTTTTCCCAGACGATCGTCATGAGAATTCGAATAGCCGAGACCCCACTTCGATCAAGCTCAAGAATATCAAGATCATCTAGCAGAGACCCAAAGTAGTCGACACTTTGATCATATTGAACCTACATTTTATGCAAATTATGCTCTTTAAATATCAAATTGCATGCTTTATTTCCTTATGCAAATGTATGTTAAATACCCTAAGGTAGTTAAATGCCATGTTGATGCTTTATTATTAATACACCATCCTTTGATAATTGAATTGCCGCACACCATTGTCACCCTAGTAAATATTTGGTAACTATACTAGTCTAGGCTATACTTAAGCGCCATGCTAGTCTTGCTTAAGTATCGGGTATTATCTACCCCATTCATCATCTTTTGAAATGAACATGATTTTGGGCGTCATTGGGTGTAAATGACCGAGATGGTTATGATGTTGTATTTTTCCTACCTCTTAAAACCCTAAAGAAATTGCTTGTCACATCCGGGCGGATGGTATGATGGATGGTATGTTGGTGGGTGCTAATGCAGCCCAAGGAATGTTGGTTTGTGGATGGTATGTGGTATGAACCGCCTGATGGTCCCTAAGGACTTAATCTCGTGATGACCTCCCAATGTAAAACAAGACGACCACATGTCTATAATGGTGTCGACTGCTAAATAATTTGTATCCGTTAGTATGAGTTGCACTGTGCATGACCCGCTACGCCATAAGCCTATGTGGCTATGGGTTGGGGTGTACGACTTACTGTCTATGTGAGCGTAAGTCGTGTGGCGCAAGAGGGGTCCGGGAAAGAGTTGACTGGTCTATGTGAGCGTAACTCTTCTCGTGAAACCTTAGCGGGTGTAACAAATATCGATGGATGCATTGTAAAGGCCTTGTGACGATCTCTCCTTGACTCACATGTCTACTAAACATGTGTATATGTCAGAATGATTGTCTCTTGTGGGTAAAGTGTACAACCTCTGCAGAGTGTAATAAACTGTTCGAATAGCCGTGCCCACGGTCAAGGGCGGACATGGGAACTTACAAGAGTTAGTTCTGTTTATAAAACATTGTGGGCGGGATAAAATGTGATGGGTCGCTGTGACCCTGGTTTTGGTTTTTCCTGGGTGGATGTACCCCAGTGATGTCTAGTGGTGGATGTAACCGCTATCAAAAATAAGCATGAGGTGGAGGTAACCTCTACTGTTATAAATATTGCACAAGTAATCTCTTCAACAAAATGCAATTTGGTTAAAATGCTAAGTGATAGGCCTTTTTAATATTGGTACTCCAAATATTGCTTTGTGCAAATAAATGAACCCGAGCCATCCTTGTTAAGCCTTGCATGTATAATATTGCATACTGTGTGTTGGCTCGCGAGCACGGTAGTTGTGCTCATCCTCGCTCTTTCCCAAACCCCGTAACCCGCAGATCATGGAGACTACGTCTACTACGAGGACCGTAACGCCGAGGAGCAAGGACATGAAGAAGAGTAGCATAGTTCCGTAGTCCGAGTCTCGCTCACCGTTGGCTCCGTTGGTACTCGTGTACATCCTCAGATTATCCAAGCCTCGTGGCTAATATCGGTCGTACACATGGTACTCGGGGCCGCTTGCTCGTGGAGAGACTTGCTCTACCCTTTGCTTCCGCTATCGCACTCGAGATTTTGTAGTGAACTCATTTGGCCCGATCGCCCTTTGTAAACTCGACCGACGTGGTCTATTTGAACTCTAATGCTTGTATTAATGCATGATTTGATCTACGCGATGTATGAGATGATTCAAAGAATGTGTATCGTGTGAGCGCTATCTATCGATCCAGGAATAGCGCAGATTTTCACAGAGGATTCGGATTACGAAACCGGTCCGACAGAGTCGGTATCGTGAGCATACGATCAGAGGAGTCTTAGTTAGATTGGTCGTTGCCTAAGGTCGTGAGTCTTATTTTCAAAACCTAAGAAAAGCTTTGGCAAAATATAGTGCATTTATCGCTTCTTACTTGTCATTCCTAGTTCTGACTTATCCTACTTCACTTTGATTTATTCTCACATCGACTTCCTCTTGTTTTCAAAATTTTAGATGGTCGCTCAGTCGTCACGGGCTCTTGGGACTTTTTCTCTCACTGAGAAGACCTCTGAGGCTTCGTGGGGATTTTTCGCCACCGATGCAAGATTCTGGTTACTACCATCCGCCTATCTTCATGGGCCGGATGACTCGTGTTCGGACCGAGAGACTTGGAGCATGGAGGTTTTCTCTATGATAGGGAGGGTGAGTTCAATACTCACACCTTCAAGGCCGAGCACCCCAGAGCCGTGCTTTGATGTCGCCGAGGATGTGGCACGACTTGCCGCGTCTCGCTTGTGCCAGATGCATGGAGACCTTCTGCAGAGCTCGCCCTTCTACTTCCATCCGACTCTCCAGGAGGGAGAGCTTTACCCGGTGATCCGCCACGTCCGGGCAGATGACCCGCACCTATCACATCAGCTCCAGCTCACGCAGGCCTTGTCGACTGCCCTCGCCAACGCCGTTGACGAGATCGGGACGCTTCGATTCCTCCTCACCAGCAGCTACGAGCACTCCGACACCCTCCGTGACAACATGTTCAGAGATGATGAGGCTCACCGCGAGGTAGAGCGGGAGAGAGACGCTGCTGTTGCAGAGTTGGCCCGCCTTAGAGCCGCCATCGCAGCTCGCCGCCCCGCCTCGCCGCCGCCGCCTCTGCCTCGCTGCACCCGCGCCGCTCCCGGCAACCCGGTGCCAGCCGACGCTTCACCCGAGGACTCGCACCGCCACGGCACGCAAGAAAGTGCGCCCACCGCCGACCGACCGCAGCCTTTGAGAGTCCACCGTGGACGCAGCCTCGCCCGCCACCGATTCGACGAGTTCGACCGCGGCGCCACCTCGCCGCTTCCGCCACACCATCGCCGCGCTGCGTTCGATCCCCGTAATCGTAGCACCGCGTGGTAAGCACCGATGGAGGAGTAGTCGATAGCTAGGTTAACTAGCATTGCTTGCTAGGTAGTCTTTTGTTTGCAAGCACTTTCTTTATCTACCTTTGTAGGCGTTGTGTTTTGTATCTCGTGTCATGGCTTTGCATGGCCTATATGTTGTGTCCTAGGAGTCATGTAACACTTACCCCTAATATTAATGAATTGCAGCCATTCGGCTTTGTATCGCATTCGTGTTGTTCGCTCAATTTGATTTCTTTCTTCGTGTGTGCTTTAGAGGGCTAGTGAACCTCATATACCCTCTCTAGTTCTAAGCCTTAGTGTTTCTTCAGATGGCACCAAGGAGAGTTGCGCCCCATCCGTGGTGCTTGCAGCAGTCGTGGAAGAGGCCGTGGCTATGGCCGTGGTCGTGGACAAGACCTACCTCCCCACCGCCAGAGCATCCAACAATGGCACAAGTTATGCAAACAACAAGCCCAAATCCTTCAAGCCTTGCTCGCTAATCAACAAGCAGAGCAACATCGCCACTCTAAGTCGCAGATTTCTCAGACAAGACCTCTTACCTTTGCTCAGCAGATGAACCCCGGAGGCATAAGATTGGCTCGTGGATATCGAGAAGAAGCTCCGCCAGCTCGATGCTCGAGGAAGACAAGGTGGACTTTGCCACTCACCGCTTGAAAGGAGCGCCGCCGCAGGGAAAACTACCTCGCGCTCAAGGTGGTGAAAGCCCAGAGCAGGAGAAGAAGAGACAAGCAAAGCAAAGATCCGCCATCGGAGATCAGCAGGATCTCGCCATCGTTGAAGCAATTGCTGGCACACCGACGAGACCGCACCCGCATGGCGCCAATCTCCGAACGAGTTCAAGATCGCTTCAGACTAACTTTGTACCGCCGTACAATGAGGCTAAAGAAGAATGAGTTTAGAACTCTCAAGCAAGGTCAAATGACAACAATGAATATCTAACCAAGTTTAACTAGACTTGCTCGCTACGCCCCAAAGGACGAGTCGATGAAGAAGAGAAGATAGACCGCTTTGTGGAAGGAATGCGTGGAGACATGAGAAGCCGCCTTATCCTCCATGATTTCTAGCTTCCACCACTTGATCAACAAAGCCCTCGTGGCCGAAAACGAGAAGAAGATTGCGAAGTTAGCCGCAAGAGAAAGATGGTATTCCGAAGCCGCAAGGTGGCTTTCCTCATAAGTCAACATTCCCCGCAACTCATCTTTTAAGCCACCGTAGTTTCTCCACAAGGAACTCAAGCCCCACCCGCTGCATCAATGGGAATGGTTTCGCATCCTTCGTCCCGCCGACACCGCAACAAGCAACCCAAAGAAACTCATCTCCATTGTTTCCATCAGGAGTGAGAGGACACTTTGCCAACCGATGCCCTCAACGCCGTAACACTCGCCAAGTTCAACTCAGAGCCGCACCACCAAGGTCGACATCGCCCAAGCAGAACCATCAGCCCGCAAGCACCTAGATCTACTCGACACCAAATCGCGCCATGTGAACCATGTCACGCCGAGGAGGCTCAGGAAGCTACAGGAGTTCTAATGGGTACGTCATAAATCGCATCAAAGACAAGTTTTGTTTGATTTCGAGCTTCACATTCTTTTATATCAAGAAAATTTGTTGAAAGGCTTAAGTTGCCAACCTTAAGCTAAAGAAACCCGTGGTACTTAGTTCACCCGGGACCCTTGACTACCATCTTAGTAAGTCCCCGAGTAGAGATTGCTATGGAAAATTCTCGATTCCTAGCAAACCTCTTAGTGCTTCATCCCAAACTCGATATCATCCTAGGGATGGATTGGTTGGCCCGATACCAAGGAATGATAGATCGTACAACAGAAGGTGGTACTCACCAAAACCGGTACCACAATCGTGGTTAATATAGACCGCTCCTCGTGTTTGGATCGCATCATCCATAACCTCGAGAAGGTGACTCGAAACAACACCGTAGTTCAAGATTACCCTAAGTTTTTCCAGAAGAATTGCTCGCATGCCACTGCATCGAGACATAGAATTCGTGATAAACCTAAAGCCGTGAAATGCCCCAATTGCCAAGAGGCCATATAGGATGGCAGTTGATGAGCTGGAAGAGCTTAAGGTACAAATGGAAGAATTACAGGAAAAAGGATTTATTAGACCTAGCTCATCCCCCTGGGGTTCGCCAGTACTTTTTGTAAAGAAAAAGGATGGCACCGCCAGATTGTGTGTGGATTACCGAGCCCTCAATGAGGTGACCATCAAGAACAAGTACCCCTTGCCCCGCATTGACGATCTATTCGACCAACTGTCAGGAGCAACAGTGTTCTCCAAGATAGACCTAAGGTCAGGATATCATCAGGTTAAGATCGTAATCGAGGACATCCCTAAAACAGCCTTTTACCACCTGTGATGGCTTGTATGAGTTCACGCTATGTCGCTTGGCTTGACAAATGCGCCAGCCTACTTCATGAACCTTATGAACAAAGTATTCATGGAATACCTGGATAAGTTTGTTGTCGTGTTCATAGACGACATCTTAATCTACTCCAGGACTAATGAGGAACATGCTGAACATCTGCATTTGGTCCTGGAGAAGCTTAAAGAACATCACCGTATGCCAAGTACAAAGCAAGTGTGAATTTTGGCTTCAAGAGATCGGGCTTCTGACATATCGATCCACTGGAGGAGTCGCATTGACCCATCCAAAGTAGAAACCGTGTTGGGATGGAAACAACCAACCTCATGACCGGCGCGTAGTTTTCTGAATGGTCGATACTACGACGCTTCATTGAAGGATTCTCCAAACTATCCGCACTAATGACCCACCCGCCAAGAAGGAAAAGAAGTACGAATGGATGTAAGCTTGTGAAAAGAGTTTCCAAGAGTTGAAGAAGAAGTTAACCATCGCACAGTTGTTAGTCTTGCCGCACATACACAAGGACTTTGAAGTCTATTGTGATGCTTCGCGCCAAGGTCTTGGTTGCAGACTTATGCAAGGAGGAAACGTCAGAGCATATGCATCCGCATAACTCCGCCCACATGAAGACAACTATCCAACTCATGATTTGGAGTTAGCAACCGTAGTGCATGCCCTAAAGATTTGGCGGCATTACTTGATTGGAAATCATTGTAATATCTATACTGACCACAAGAGTCTTAAATATATTTTCACCCGCATGCACCTCAACCTCCGACAAAGGAGATGGTTAGAACTGATTAAGGATTACGACTTGATGTCCATTACCATCCCGGGAAGGCTAATGTAGTGGCCGATGCATTGCCGTAAGTCCCATCGCAAAAATGTTATGGTTCAAGAGTATCAACTTGAGCTTTGCAAGGAATTAGAGGCACTTAACCTCGAGTTAGTAGAACAAGGCACCTTAGCAAACTATGGAAGTTCAACCAACCTTGGAAGAACAGTCAAGGCCGCCGTAAAGGACACCCGGAGTTCATAAATTTAAACATCTCATGGTCAAAGGAAAGGCCTCAAAGATGGTTGAAGACCAACAAGGAATCCTATGGTATGGGAAACGCTCTTTGTTCCCCACCAAAAGGAGCTCAAAGAATTGATTCTAAAAGAAGCCCATAGTTCAACAGATACCATACACCCAGCAAAGACCAAGATGTATCAAGATATGAAGATTCTATATTGGTGGTCGCGAATGAAAAGGGACATCGCCGAAGTTCGTAGCTTGTTGCGATGTGTGCCAACGGATCAAGGCGTAACATCGAGACCGCAGATTGCCGCAACCACCGCAAATCCTCGGTGGAAGTGGGAAGAAATTGGAATGGATTTCATTACGGTCCGCCGAGAACCAAGACCTGATATGATTCCGTATGGGTCATAATCGACATGATTAACCAAAGTTGCCCATTTCATCCCCGTGAAGACCACCTACAAGGGAGATAAATTAGCCGAGTTATACATGGCTCAGATTGTATGTCCGCATGGAGTACCCAAGAGGATAGTCTCGATCGAGGTTCTCGCCACTCGCATTTTGGGCTAGTCTACATGATGCACTTGAACTCACTTAAACTTCAAGACAAAGATATCATCCTCGATCGATGGATGCATGTAAAGGGTAAATCAGATTCTTGAAGACATGCTTCGGGCTTGTGCTTTAGAGTTTACCGTAGACGGGAGAGGTGTCTACCATATGCGAATTTGCCTACACAACAACACTACCAATCCAGCTTTGAAGATGTCCCCGCTTGAAGCACTCTATGGGAGAAAATGCAGAACTCCTTGCATTGGTCGAATCGTGAGAAGGTTATATCTTCGACCGATACTCTCAAGCAAGCGTAAGAGAAAGTCGGATTGATCGAGATCGCCTACAAGTCGCTCATCCGCATGAAAGTTATGCCGACAACCGCCGAGAGAGTTAACTCGGGTTGGAGATCATGTATACCTCAAAGTGTCACCCTTCGAGGAATGCGAAGGTTTAAAGTGAAAGGCAAGCTTGCGCCAAGATACATAGGCCCGCTCCCAATCACCGCCAAGCGTGAGAGGTAGCATACCAACCGGAATTACGTAAAATTTGTCGATGTCCATAATGTGTTCCACGCCTCTCACCAAGAAATGCCTCGAGTACCGTAAGAGCAAGCTCCGATTGAAACCATTGCACTCCGTAAAGACTTGTCGTATCCGTAACATCCGATCAATATTCTCGATGTCGTGGAGAAGCAAACAAGGCGCCGATCATCCGCTATGCAAAGTGCAATGGAGCAACCACTCGAGAGAGAAGCCACTTGGGAACGCGAGGATCACCAAGTTGGATTACCCCTACCGTTTTTCGAGGAGCTCGAATCTCGGTCGAGATTCTTTTAAGGTGGGTAGGTTTTGTAACATCCAAAATCTTGATTCGCAAAATCTTCAACGCCCAAGAACTCAAACTTCAAGATTTCCTAAATTGCTCAAAGATTCGGTCCCCAAAAGCACCGAAGTTCTTTCCCCGCTTTCTCCCTAACCCTAACCCTAGCCCTCCCTAGCCCTGGCCGCCATGCCCTCGCTCGCTCGGCCTCCGCCACGGCCGGTTAATGCCCGGCCGCCGCGCTCGAATTCGCCGCTCTCTCTCTCTTCACGGCTCGCTCGTGACCGCCGCCGAGCCGCCGATCCGCCCAAACCTTGCCCGCGCCACCGCCGCCGACCGTGTTCTCCTCCGGCCAAAAGCCGAAGCTTCTCCCGCCGAGCCAACCCCTCGCTTGCCCCTTTTCCCCGAGCAAAGAAGAAGCAAGAGGAAGAAGCAAGGAAGGGAGCCGAGAACTCACCGCTGGAAGCCGCCGCCGCCGCCGCCGTTGTCGCCATCGCTATCGCTGCCACCGCTTTCTCCGGCCTCTTCCCCGGCGCCGCGCTTCCCGATCGCCGCGCTGTGCTCCCGCTTCCTTCCTCCGCCGCTGCCGCCGCCGGTGAGGCGCGCGCCGCCGCGCCTCTTCCTCCTCCCGTGCGCGCGCCGCCGATTTCTCCTCGCCCTAGCGCCCGCCTGCTTTTTCTCTTCCTCTCGCCGCCGAGCCTTATGGGTCGCATGCGCGCCGCCCATTCGCTGGGCCGAGCCAAAGCCGCTGCGTGGGCCACTTTCTTTCTTTTCTTTTTTTGTGTTTTTCTTTTCCTTTTCTTTTTGATTTAAATGAGAAGCTTCAAATATTTATTTCTCTCCCATTTTAGCTCCAAAAATTGTGAAGTTTGTTTCTAAAAATTTCTAAAATCAAGCTCTTTCTTTTGGTGCTAGTTTGGTTCTTTTTGGAGTTCATTTGATGGGACTTGTTATTTATTTAATTTAATTGCTCGTTTATTTCTTTTCCGCACGATCGTCACAGAGAATTCTGAGAAGCCTGAGACCCCACTTCGATCAAGCTCAAGAATATCAAGATCATCTAGCCGTAGACCCAGGCGAGTCGACACTTTGATCATATTGAACCTACATTTTATGCAAATTATGCTCTTTTAAATATCAAATTGCATGCTTTATTTCCCTTATGCAAATGTATGTTAAATACCCTAAGGTAGTTAAATGCCATGTTGATGCTTTATTATTAATACACCATCCTTTGATAATTGAATTGCCGTACACCATTGTCACCCTAGTAAATATTTGGTAACTATACTAGTCTAGGCTATACTTAAGCGCCATGCTAGTCTTGCTTAAGTATCGGGTATTATCTACCCCATTCATCATCTTTTGAAATGAACATGATTTTGGGCGTCATTGGGTGTAAATGATCGAGATGGTTATGATGTTGTATTTTTCCTACCTCTTAAAAACCCTAAAGAAATTGCTTGTCACATCCGGGCGGATGGTATGATGGATGGTATGTTGGTGGGTGCTAATGCAGCCCAAGGAATGTTGGTTTGTGGATGGTATGTGGTATGAACCGCCTGATGGTCCCTAAGGACTTAACTCGTGATGACCTCCCAATGTAAAACAAAGACGACCACATGTCTATAATGGTGTCGACTGCTAAATAATTTGTATCCGTTAGTATGAGTTGCACTGTGCAGATGACCCGCTACGCCATAAGCCTATGTGGCTATGGGTTGGGGTGTACGACTTACTGGTCTATGTGAGCGTAAGTCGTGTGGCGCAAGAGGGGTCCGGGAAAGAGTTGACTGGTCTATGTGAGCGTAACTCTTCTCGTGTGAAACCTTAGCGGGTGTAACAAATACCGATGGATGCATTGTAAAGGCCTTGTGACGATCTCCTTGACTCACATGTCTACTAAACATGTGTATATGTCGAATGATTGTCTCTTGTGGGTAAAGTGTACAACCTCTCGCAGAGTGTAATAAATCGTCAATAGCCGTGCCCACGGTCAAGGGCTGACATGGGAACTTACAAGAGTTAGTTCTGCTTATAAAACATTGTGGGCGGGATAAAATGTGATGGGTCATGTGACTCTGGTTTTGGTTTTTCCCGGGTGGATGTACCCAGTTGATGTCTAGTGGTGGATGTAACCGCTATCAAAAATAAGCATGAGGTGGAGGTAACCTCATCATATAAATATTGCACAAGTAATCTCTTCAACAAAATGCAATTTGGTTAAAATGCTAGTGATAGGCCTTTTAATATTGGTACTCCAAATATTGCTTTGTGCAAATAAATGAACCCGAGCCATCCTTGTTAAGCCTTGCATGTATAATATTGCATATCTGTGTGTTGGCTCGCGAGCACGGTAGTTGTGCTCATCCTCGCTCTTTCCCCAAACCCCGTAACCCGCAGATCATGGAGACTACGCCTACTACGAGGACCGTAACGCCGAGGAGCAAGGACATGAAGAAGAGTAGCATAGTTCAGAGTCCGAGTCTCGCCACCGTTGGCTCTGCTGGTACCGTGTACATCCCATATTATCCAAGCTCGTGGCTAATATCGGTCGACACATGGTACTCCGCCGCTGCCTCGTGGAGAGACTTGTTTCACCCCTTTGCTTCCGCTATCGCATTTTCGAGATTTTGTAGTGAACTCATTTGGCCCGACGCCCTTTGTAAACTCGACCGACGTGGTCTATTTGAACTCTAATGCTTGTATTAATGCATGATTTGATCTACGCGATGTATGAGATGATTCAGCAATGTGTACTGTGAGCGCTATCTACTGATCCAGGGAATAGCGCAGTATTTTCACAGAGGATTCTGGATTACGAAATCCGGGTCCGACACGGAGTAACTGGAAAGAGAATCAAATCTGCATTGAAACCTACAGCTGATGAGTGATGAAGAAGAGTGGTTTCCAGGATTGCTCAAATGACATTTTTTAAAGATTTTCTTTCTCGCCGGCAAGTTTGAACATGATCTGTCTGAGTGCAAATGGCAAAGGCTGAATGAATGTTCAGTCTTCTGACTCCTAAGTCAAAGAAAGCAGCTCACCATCATCGCGAGTGCCATGAGGAGAAGAATGCGGGGGATGATTAATTCCATGCGTAGAAAGAAAGAAAGAAAGATGAAGAAATATTATTCATGATTCCAAATTCTAGAAACGGGCAAACAAGTTTCTGAAAATTCAGAAAACTGTCGATTACCACCAGCTGCCGTGCAACTTGGGTGGCTTCAGGTTTCAGCGTCGGCCTGTTTGCGCAGATGTAAAGCAATCGGATAGAAATGTATCTGCATTTATTGACTTTTAATTTGCTACACCAACTTCTGAATATCAGATAGTACTACGCAAGCTTAACTCCTCTAGGCTTAATGACACCAAAACATTGATGTACAAGCAGCAAAGCATGCGTTTTATGGATTATAATTGCCATAGTACTAAACTACTAATCCTATGGTGCTACAAGTCCGAAACTAACACATGCACACCTGCAAAAAATCTCACAAAAGGAAAAGAAACAGGAACACTGCACAATTCAATCCATGAGAACACATAGGAATTAGGAAGTAACACTTGTACTCTATACATGCATTCATCTTACAACATTCTTCTGCTGTTGCTACCAAGATATGGAAGTATGAAACAATGAACAAGAAAAGAAACTATTGAAAGCTATCAAATGGAGTACATATACTCCGATCCGATGGATACTTCAGCCTGCAGGGACAGATCAAGCACTGGCTGACTTCAGTGGCGCCTGCCCTTGGGTTTCGCCTTGCCGTCGTTCTTGCCCTTGCCGCCGCCGAAGAACCTGCAGAATCCGCACACGGTGACGCGCGGCGACGGCGGGTCGAGAGCGGGCGGGACGCGCCCCGCCGCCCTGTATCCGCCGTGCTCATTCGACCGGCTCCGCTCCACCACCCGAGCTGCCGCGTCCCCGTCCCCGCCAGCTGGCTTGATCTCCCCGGAGAGGTTCTTGTCGTCCCACACCAGCCCCGACGAGCCCGACCGCCGGAACGTCTCGCTGGACCGCTGCAGCCCCGCCATCTATACGCCACCCTCGCGCACTGGTGATCGATCGACGCAGCAAGATTCAGAAGAGCAGAGGAGAGAAGCTATGCGTCGTACTCGTGTGTGGCGAGCTCAATCAGAGTAAAATCAACGCGAGGAAGAGTTAAATGGAGAGAAGCCGTCGTCGCCGGGGTGGTTGCGCGCGATCGAATTTTTATTGGGTAGGAGGAAACCGAAAGGGACGTCGACGTTTGACCAGGAGATAAAATGGCCACCGATTCTGGAGATAATCTACTCTGTCATCGTTCATTTGCCGCGTTGCATCATTAACTCACCAGTTCCGTTTCTGTCAGCAAAAGGGGGAAAAGAAACAGAAGAGTTTCGATCTGCTGCGTTGGTCGTTGCGACGGAGGTGGCTGCCGCGAGCAAGTCAGCAAGCGGCGACGCGTTCAAAGAAGGACGCGAGGTAAGTAGCGGCTAGCCACCGCGTGCGCGCGCCATCAGATCCCCTGTGCTATCTTCCAGTCCCTACTATGATTGGAAATAAATTGAGGGAGGCCTTGGCTGAGGCTCCCGCCACACATCACCCTCCTGCCCCTTGCATCCAACGGTCCGGGTCACGGCCTCACATAGAGAATTTCCTTCCATGATTTTCCATCGGCTAGCCTGTGTGTCTCACCAACCGTTGCCGTGTTGGGTTAGCAGTTTAAAATGGCCTTGTTTCACAATGAAATAGTAAAAATAACTCATCTACAAATTAATTGGCAAAAATATCACCAGTGTCACGCTCAAAACGCACAGGAGGGGACCTACCGCGCTCTGTGGATGCGGTAGACCACATGATGAATTCCTATTCGGCGTCACCAACCCGACGATCCCCACTGAGTCGCATGAGGCCTAGTGTCCCCAGAGAATCCAGCAGAGACAGCCACCACCGCTCTGTGGGCGCGACAGCCCTTGTTGTAAGCGTTTTTGCGTGATAAAGATGCTATTTTTTTATTTCGTTTTGATATGGCTATTTTTGCTATTTCACTTTAAAAATATGCTAGATGAGAAAAGGAAGAAAAAAAAAACTCCGGCTTGGTCCAACAACGCGGACCTACTCCATAGAAAGCACTCGTACCACTCCATATTGTATGCATTGTCGTTGATATTTGACCATGGAAGTAGCATTGATGTTCAACTCCATCTGGGTTAGGTTAACCTGAGGTTTACTTTGTACCCTGGCCCATTTGGATAGGTGAGATATATGGATATATCATTCAGCTCAAACCTACTATTGTGCCTAAACACGTTGCAATCATGGGACAGCCGAAATCCTTATGCAATTTGTGAAGACACGAAGGACATGGCACTCACAAACCCAATCGCCGTATACGAGCGAACACCGCCCAGTCTCCCACATTTCCACTCCAGCTTGGACCTTGAATTGCAACACAATTATTGCACTTAGGTGGCGCCCACGGTTTCATTGGTTTGTTCGTACAACACGGCTGCGAGCTGGTATAGCGACGTCCCGATCCCTTGTAACTTAGACGCAAACCATCGTCCAGGCGTATAATTGGCTGTACCGTCAGTTTTCCAGGCCGATCACATACACGGGATTGCACGTCACATCTCGTCAAGCAACAGTGGACACTCACAGCCGTCTTGAGTACAAGCCCATATGGGTCTGGATTCTGAAATGATAGCATCTTGCCAGTTGCCACCTACCTTCCTGAACATTTCACCGTCGTCCAGAAAAACTCCAAACATTTCAACAGTTGGGACTGGTACAAGACGTTACCGCTGCCGGACGGCTAGAGAGGCTCGAGAGCTCGTTGAATCCCATAATTCCAGAGCGTTGGATAGCTGTCGATACCCGACAGAGAGATCACAGTAGGATGCTCCATGCATTGTACACAAAAGTTTCTTTCTAGTCAATGTCTCCCACTTCGGGTGAAAGCTCTGGCACCTTGGCGGCAACGTGTGCCTGAACATTTCAACAATAGGATTGGTACAAGAGTTTTTCCAATTACAAAGCAAAGACAAGCTTCGTCTTTGCCTGCCTGAGAAATATCGCACCATGCTGTTAAGGAAACCAGTCCCCCGGTACAGACTACAAGCTCAGGGCAACCATGCGAAAGGATTCGGCGCAGCTTCAGCAGCAGGACAAGGAACAACAATACAAAACAAAATGGGACTATTGGTAACTTCCACAACAGCACAAGTGCTGAAAGGAGATGGGTATGTACAGTGGCATTGTACACGCCTTCATCCATCATAAGAGTGGCAAGTTGGGGGTTTCAGAAAGCATCAGGTGGAACCACAACTGGCAATATTCATCATAACAACAAGGCGAGCAAGATTGAAATCAAGAAGCCTTCCTCCTGCTGCTGCCGCTAGGACTTCTAGGGCTCCCTTGGTTGGCGGACGCATACTTGTCCAGGACCATTGGTGAACTGCTGCCACTAGTACCATGATACATCAAGCGACGAGGAGAATCACTTCTCATGCTTTGGGTCTCGGCCTCAAGTTGTTTAGCTTCCTCCAATAGCATAGATAACTGTTTACACAAATAGATATTATTCCCTTTAAGACAGAACAGCGTCGGAAGGTGCAAGCTAGTCTACTCACCCGAAGTTCATTTTCCTTCAGACGATCTTGAAGTGTAGTTATAGCTGGGCTCAAACTATGACAGCAAAATTGTGATAACAGATTATTACACACTAATACACTATATTTGGCCAACAAGAAACAAGGAGATTTTGTTCTCACCAGAATTCCATTAGTTTGCAGAGAGAAGAATTGTATGTAGATGTATGGTGAATAGATGTAAGTGGGTGAATCTTCCCATCACTGCAAAATGAAAGAAAACATTTACCACAGAACAAGAATGCGATATTACATCAAGTCATAAAGGAACTTAAATTACCAAATATTTTGATCCATGGCTTGCTTATATGCTGATTGTTCCTCTTGAAAAAGGACATGTTGCATATCGCAGTAAGAAGTCAATGTAGTGTCCAGCTTTAGCAGATGCCTTGTTGGGAATACATGAAGTGGCACCTCCTTCCTTACATACTCTGCACCACTATTGGCAAGAATTGTATGTTAGAAAAGTGTGGATATAGGGGATTTGGATCCAAATCCCAAGTTTGAACTAAACCCCAAAATTTCCCAAAGAAATTCCCTAATTGAAACACACCCTAAGGTAGGGCTGTTCATTTCGGTTTTTCCGTAAATACGGCATTGTTAATTCGGTAAATACGGTATTATTTAAAGTACGGTTTGGTATCGGTAAATACCACTTTACTTGTTCGCATCGTAAATACCATATTTACCAAAGTTGACATGAATTTAACGATATCATGAGTCCACAACTTGCGGTCATTAAATATTTACCGTATACACCGCAGAGCAGTCGACCTTTGAATTATGTACTTGATAACTATGTGCTTTTACTCATTAAGCAATTTCCATGCCTTTAATCATTAAGTATTAATGTACTTGATACTATGTGTCTTACTCGTTAAGCAATTTCCATGCCTTTACTCAATAGTCATTAAGTATTAATGTAATTGAATACTTGATAGCTCATTAAGGAATTTCCAGCCAGCCCATCACCAATTCACCATCAGCCGCTCAGCTCAGGCCAGCCCATCACAGGTACACAGGCCACAGCAGCGAGCCAGCTACCAGTGACCAGCGACGAGCACTCGGTTTTTCGGTTTTCAGCCGGTTTTTTCCACAAAAAAAAAAGCAGAAAACCGAACCGAATACCGGTCAAACCGAGTTGATCAATACGGTTCGGTTTTTTCGGTTCGGTGTAATTATGTACAGCCCTACCCTAAGGGCACAACAAAATCTATTTGATAATATTTTAGGCATTAATTGCTTCCAAAAAATATTTTAGGCATTGGCAATGCCTTGCTCAAAATAGAACGCTGCCAAAGCAATAAGATGACCATAGGGAAACTTGAAACACAAGCCACATAATTCCTAGTTTCAGAAGACATCTTTCGTCCACAAATATTTCTAAATTATAACTAGTGTTCCCCTAGGCGCCCGCCTAGGCGCTAGGCGCGGCCCTCCCGCCTAGGCCGCCTAGTCGATTTATCCCGCCTAGGCGACCGCCTAGCCCCGCCTAAGTCCGCCTAGGCGGCGATTAGGCGCCAGGCGCTGGTCTGCCGCCCGCCTAGCGCCTAGGGGAACACTGTTTATAATCGCTCAAAGAGCCCTATAAAAAGGGAGCCTCAGAAACTAAAGTGGAGCTTAATCATACATGATACAACTGAGATTTCTAAAACATAATAAAAAATGAATTGATAGTAAAAGCTAATATACATTGCTTAAGATTTCTGAAAAGTATATATATGCATTGCTTAATGGAATAAAAGGTTTTGGATAAACAATCCTTTGGATACCTCATGTCCATAGTTGACCTGTGCAAAGCCTCCTGGATGCTTGGGGTCATATCTGAATCATCTTGATCAACAGAGGCTTCATGTGTGTTATCAGGATTGTAAGGAACAATGGCGTTTTCCCTGGGTTGATGTTTTGCCAA
Source organism: Ampelocalamus luodianensis (assembly GCA_036346255.1). Lineage (NCBI taxonomy): Eukaryota > Viridiplantae > Streptophyta > Magnoliopsida > Poales > Poaceae > Ampelocalamus > Ampelocalamus luodianensis. The sequence continues at coordinate 4,171,043 of CM070626.1, forward strand.
ATGATTTGTGTCATCCGGAGATCTTCCCCAGACCTAAACAAATAAGCGCATGTACAATTAATTTGCCAATGTACTAGTAAGTAGGCACACACGAAAGACTGTATTAATTAACTAGGGACCCTACTAAAGAGCTCAGAAGTAACAACACGCGAAAGACTGTATTAATTAACTAGGGGATCCTACTAAAGAGCTCAGAAGTAAGTAAGTAACAACCACTGCTAGTTTTATTTTCACTACACAAATGCAAAGCTGAAATATGTCACTAAATGATGATGTTCGATGCAATTGAAATTTCGATGGCAGAACAAAAATTTACTAAAGAAGTTAATGAGGAAACCTTCTAAACATAATGATCATCTTTTTTTTCTTTTAATATACAGACACTTCCATACTCCACACCCGTCACAACACAAGGAGTTCCGATGAAATGATACTTACAAGCTACACAGATTCAATGAAGCAGCCTAAACCAGGCAAATTCCAGATAAACAATTAACAACAGTGGCAAAAATGCCCCAATTCCAGGTGAATAGTAATACAGAATAAGTATTTAGTGTACATGTGGCCAAACATTCCAGTCTAAAAAAGCTAACTAGGTTGTTAATAACGAATGACGAACGGATTTGATTTCTTGCACATCTCGGCATCTCCTATTGACCCAACTGTTCATTCTTTATTGAGTTTTCTTAAATCCAAAAATTGCAGCAATATAATCGAAACACTCTTTTTCTTGCATGTTGTGCTTACTGAGATATCACAGTGCAACACCTAAGATTGCCACGTGCACAATAGGTACCAGTTACTAGTATGGTTCTAAACATTCTCCATCCAATGGGCAAGTATGCAAAGCTGCTTGAATGAAGCATAGCTGTATTGCCACCCAAGGGAAAAGGCCATCTTGCATCTGAATATCACCCCCCAAAAATGGAAGGAGTTGCATTTGATTGTGCTAGTTCTATTGTTGCCAGTATGCGGTTAGTGATTGATTGTGAAAGCTACAATTGAATAGAAAAATAAGTCAAAGGAGCTGTCAGTGAGAAAATGTTGGAATAAAGGGTCTTGGCATGTAGTCTGGTCCAACGATAGGGATTGGAATGAAACCCTTGAAGTAAATTCTGTAACACCACAACAAATGGTATCAAAATAAACCTTGCTACTTTTCGACGCTCTAGAATCCCCTGTGTCCTGTTCGATGCCCTCATTCAATGCATACTGCAACGCCAATGAGTTATCTGATGAACTCCAAGATGACTCTAGGTCAATGACTGGATTGGTAGCAACAGGAATGATAGAACGCTGTTTTCCATCAAGTGACTGGAAGGCAATCACTTGGATTTTCCCAACCTGTGGGCACATTGAAATCCGATTCAGCAAGACAATTTCATGCATATGCGCCCCAAATAGGAAGTAAGCATGTTGTATATATGAAGTATAAGCATTCCTACCTTTTGAGCATCTTCACTAAAACAAGAAAATATCAGCCCCACGAAACCTGGATCGAGCAACTGAAACATCGCCTGGGTACGAACATCTGGAAAACATGGGTCATTGGGAGTTATATATAACAAGCAAATTCTAACCTTCACTGCAGATGGGCAACCTCTCAAAAGAGACAAAAAAAAAAACATAAAAGCAAATGCACTAGGAAATTCTCCAGGTCTCCATTGTCACCGTCAATTGGTCCGGTGATGGACCCTCTACTACCTTTGTACTCGGCAATATAGGTTGGTGTCATAACTGAAACTCTGGAGCAAAGGTACATGACTAAATATAGCATTCCTTATCCCAAATACCCAAAAGCATAGATAATTATCTACCAATAGCCCCTTGCATGTTTGACATCCATTTCCAAAATGGCCAGTAAACATCAGTGGGGAATGGAGATAATAAGGGTTTCATCACTTAAAATAGCATTGCTACAATAACATACTCGCTACTAAATTCCCATACTGCATAGGCACAGCGTCGTGAGTATGAAATGTGACGAATAAATGCGCACCACAGGGTCATCAGAAGGCACTCGAGCTTAGTGAAGCACAACTGCACAACCCTAGGCACAAAATGGATCACCAATGAGACGTAATTTGAATAGCTCACCTACATGGGAAGGCAGAACAGTGATATGCGGGTGCGAGTGGTACCACCCGATCACCCTCGTGGGCTTCCCGATGGTGGCCGTCATTTCGTGCGAGCAGAATTAAGTCCAACACCCAAAAAAAATCCAACCAAACACGCCAAAATCTCACATATGAAAAGGGGGAAAAAAAGGATATCTCCGCCTGCGCCGACGCCGCCGCGAGCAGCTCGGGGTTAACCTCGACGCGGTCCTTCTTCCGCTCGCATCTCATCTGCGGCGAAGCCCCCCATATCACAGCGGTCGAGCCGCCCTTGCTCGAAGACTACAAGTAGGCAAAAACACAAGGATCTCAGGAGAGGAAGCAAACATTCAAACATTCGTCGGAGGGGGAGTGGAGAGTGGGGGATGAGAGGGGTAGGTGGAGGGTTTGAGTTGAGCGCGACCTGGACGTCGCCGAGGAGGAGGCCCATGACCTCCTCGGTCTCTGTAGTGAGGGCGTGCGAGAGGCAAGTGAGCCACACCTCCTCCCCGATCTTGACCGAGGTCAGCGACATCTCCGCCGCCGCCGCCGCCGCCGATCGGCTGGGGTTTCGGTGTTTCGCGGAGGGGGCGGTTGTGGGGTGCGTTCGTTTGGGCGCTGGGGCTGGGCTCTCTTGGCTAGTAGACCTGTGCGGTTGTGCCTCTTCCCAGCTCGAATTTTTCCGTGGGAATAGGTGGACCAATTTTATAGGCTAGATTTGATACTAGACATAGACGCATATTCCCTCCGTTACTTGATACTTTTGATCAACACACGATTATCTAAGCAATCAATCGTTTTTATATGATATGATATGATCAAAATACTATTGACAACTAATCCAATAAATCATGGTCTCGCTAAATGTACGGTGGAGAGGGGGAAGAAGAGGAGCATCGATGAGGGCAAAATAGTAAATTGTGTGTTGCGAACCATGGAGTGATGAGTATTTGTGAACAAATAAAGTGGTAAAAAATGATAAGTATTTGTGAACGAAGGGAGTACTAATTAATGAACGAAGGGAGTACTAATTAAAAAAAAGTTGGTATAGGAGTATATTAATTTGAGAAAAAGATATGAGTAGCACTAAATTATTAGACGGTCTCACCGCTCAGTCCTCTTTTTACATAGGAGGGAGAGAGATCGAAATAAATTGTGGTAACTAAATACGAAATCAAATATCCTTAATGTATTTTGTTTGCAAAATAGAATTTCAAATTTACTTCATACATCAATATATATATATATATATATATATATATATATATATATATATATATATATATATATATATATATATATATACACTACTACTACTCTACACCTCACAAATTGTATGGGTCAACCGCCTAGTTAGAAGTTATAAGTTGTTTGTCGTTGTAGGAGAAGTCACATTTTCCATTTCAAAAAAAATTGTATTAGTGATAAAAAATAGAAGTGTACAATACACTCCCTCTTGAGTTCCTATGGAAATGCAGCAAAGCAACGGGGTATGCATTCTTCAGAGCTTGAGAACATATGCCGCTTATAATTACGAACTTCATAAGAGATCCACCAAGAATCAAGCATCTTTGTTTATCCTCAGGACCCCAGCTCCCTTTTTTTAAGGTTAATAGTCCCAAAAGGGACTACCTCTGCATTAATAAACCAAACACAATAACAGACCTGGTCCGGAAGAGGACCACCGTCTGAACAACCGGATTCGAAAAAGGATCACTATGTGAATAATATTTTGTGAGTGTATAAACAGTACTTAGTAGTGTTATTGTAGCAAATATTGTAACAACAGTAAAATATTTATTATAGCAAAAATATTGTAGCTGCTGATCTGGACCCTTCTTTTTTGACCGGACGGTGGAGATCGTTTTCTAATATCATGCATTGTAGATCCTCATTGAAATATTCAATGCAGAGAATCCATTTCCTTATAGACTCCCTTTGACTTACAGCACAACCCTAAAAAACAGAAGAAATTACAAGAATGTCATTGAGGATAGTTGTTGAAGCTAAGGTTATGTACAATGAGCTTACATCAACTATCTATACTCTACACACGTAAGATTTAGTTCGATATGGATGAAAGAGAATAAATTGAGAGAAATGTATTGTCTATAATCCTGTAGCCGACTGTATCATAAAAACCAAGGAGGTTATCCAATCATATTTCTTAGGTCCATGAAAGCATTAAAAGATTGTGCGATCTATAAAGACAAGTAAAAAGACAACCTATTGTATACGCTGACTTTAGTACTGTCTGCAGATGACACGAAGAGTTGCTATAAATAATAAATTGCTTTGATTATCAGACATATCCTAACAAGCCACGGATCGAAACGTGGCCTAGGACGTTTTGTCTCCCTCTTGTTTGCCAGCGAAGGACCCCAGCTCCCGTTGGCTTCCGACAATTAATTCCTTCTTTAGTGAGGGATCAAGACAAACGCTTGGCAATTAGGGGCACATGAGAGGATAGCTAACCTAATTTTTTAGCTCTATATTCTTTTATAAGGCAAAAAGAGCGAGAGTTCAAAAGGTTTTAGAGGGTCGTAAGAAAACGACAATCCTTATACTCTTATCAGGTTTTAGGTTGTGTTTAAATAATTTACAATCGGTACAACTTTGTTTATCCCCCAACTGTCGTTTACTTCCAACATTTCTTCCTTGTCGGAATACAACCCCTTTAGTAAAAGATAAGACAGGACATGCACTACAAAAGGTTTCTCAGTTCTATCCATTCCATTGCAGCAACTTCATGTAACGAGAGATCAATGGAGATGCCCTCCAAAATAAAGGATGCAATTGTTTCTGCTATAAGGGGTGATCTCGCCCGTAGATCATACCTTCCCTTATTTCTACTCACGGAGTCACAGTACTCCCAGGCCCCGCTGTAACACCCTGATTCAAAATCCGTTCAATGCTCAGCCCACCGTGGGGTGAACTCACAGATACATAGCACTCCACTTACACTTTCGTCCCGTCGCAGGTAAAAGGGTTAACTTGGAGGTGTTAAATTTGGACCCAATGGGTATTATATACTGCTACAACTCACTTAATTTGGACAAGAAACATAAGACTAATCCCACCACATGACTCCTCTTGGGCCACATGGGGCCGCACTACGAGTAGGCCGGGGTATACATTATATACTACTACAACTCACTTGAAACAAACAATATAGGACTAATCCCACCACATGATTTCTCATGGGCCACATAGCATACTTATCAATTACATTTCGGTACCGGCCGGAATGGCTGGAACATGCCATACCGGCACCCAAATCGGCACACCGTAGCCTCAATCCCGTACCGGCCTCAATACTGATTAATACCGGCCCATTCCGGTCTATTCCGGCCATTCCGGTCATTCTAGTACCGGTTAAAAAATCAAAATTAAAGCGATCACTTCTTTGAATCAGCTCGGAAGATGGAAGACCGAGTCCAATATTACTCATTCGATAAGTGAAATTATGCTAGATTAGTATGCTAAACTATGGTAAAATATATAAAATTAAGAACTCATGTTGTATTATTTAACTACGTACAACCTTTGTATTTATGAAGTAATTAAACTATGTGTCATTTTTATTCCATGGTTATGTATTTAAAGTGAGATTCTAAGTGAAATTATGTGTGCATATAATTACATATATATTTATAAATATATATATATATTATATTAAAATATAGAATGGTACACCGGAATAGAGCGGTACCTGCGTATTCCATACTAAGAGACAAACCGGAATAGCTTCTGGAATGAAATTGATAACTATGTCATATAGACTGTACTACAAGTAGACTAGGGTATTACACCCACCGCATTGCATTGCACGTGATCTGGTATTGGTAGATTTGAACTAGGTCAGGTAATACTAGTCCGGTTCCACACCATAATATTACGCTATTATTACTGCTAGTACACTCCTTGCAACAAGGATTTGACCTGGATTGCTTCCAAGATAATGTTTAGATCCGTTTGGAACGGAGGAATCTCCGAAATTTCTCCAGACAGTTGGGTTCTTGCGGGAACTTAAGAAAATTACAACGTCATAAAATGGGTTTTTAGATAGTTTTCCCTTTATGGTTCAAAAGAAGAAAATATGCCTTGGTCATCTCTAATCGACACGCTTACTTTTACTACCCAGCAAAATGTACCCCTGGCTTCTTCTTTGCGACTCACTAAACCGTATGACTGGCTATCACGTACGGTACATATAGTCGCTCCCAAGTTGAGCAAACCACAAGGAGAGCGTCGACGCCATTGATGTTGACTCCACACAGATAGTTTAATACCTTGGGCCCAGAATTCGCTCTATGTCTAACTAACCGTGGGCGGGCTCACACACGCATAGCATCGATTTTATATTTCTATTCTCGTTTTATGTAAAAGGGTTAATCTGAAGGTATTACATTTGGACCAAACAAATATTATATGCTACTATGACTCACTTTAGACAATTAATGTGCGACTAATCACACCATTTGGATAGATGGGCAAAACCACAATCAGGTTGGGTGTTACAATCAACCCCCCCCCCCCACCTATGCCCCAACAGCATACCGTACAAATAGAAATGCCCATAATCATGTCTAAGTACAACCTTCGTGTCGTGGGTACCCACTAAGGGCCCACACATATATGTACATTTGCAGCGAAGGTTGATGTTCTGATACCAAGTATCACCCATGGCTCAAAATTTGCTATATGCTTAGCTTACCGTGGGGCAGTCCTACGTATGCATAGCGCTCCGCTTACACTTTCGTCGTCGCTTCGTGTAACAGGTTTAACCCGAAGATGCTATGTTTGAACCCAACACGCATTATATGTTACTATAATTCACTTTAGATAACCAATTTGGGACTAATCCCACCACCACAACACCACTTGGACCACATAGGACACCATGACCGGGCCGAGTGTTACAATTATTACTTAGAAGTTTATTTCGTACAAAAGCCCCTCATATCTGGTAGAAAAGGGTCCCATGATCCCGAGCCAATCTTACGTTGGCTCGCAAACCCAAGTTTGTATAACTCACCTTGTGATTAGGAGTCGAACTCTGGTTATTAGTTAGGGAGATAAAAGTGCCTCCCCGATGGGCTATTTCTGTCCATGGCATACCAAAAAGTTTTGAGCCTTCTATGGAGCCTAGTTTTCCTTAAAAAGAGTAATTCCCTCCCAATTCCAACTCCCACCCTGGGTTTAAAATGGTAGGAGTTGGACCCTGAAACTCTCAATCCCCTTTCCAGCTAAATTTCCATGCCCACCGATCAAACAAGAGAATCGATAACCCTCGCCATCTAAATTCCCATTCCTCTTCCTCTTCCATCAATTCCCCCCCAACAAAACAAGCTGCGAAAGTTGGAGATGATACTTTCCATGACAGTGAGTCCAAATCCACACCCTGTTTTCTGTTTCTGTCCTAGAGAGTGAGTGGCACATGCCATTTCTATTCACTTTTGAATGATTATTTCCTAATCTTTGTTAGGAATATGCACACTTTTATGATCATTATAACTCCTAAAACAATAATTGATATAACAGACATATATACTAGGCATATTTAGAACTATAAACAGTAACATGATCGTCAACTCAAATACATCTATCTCATATGTATGCGCTAACAAGGCAAAGTTTAGAACAAGAACACTACTAACGAGTAGAAACCATCATCATCACATGATTAATTTCTAGGAACCAAGACCTAGTCATGTCAAGAGTTATCACCTCGACTTACGAGAATCGCTCGGTGAAGGTCGAGAGAATCTAATGCGAAGAAAACGCGTGAAGTGGATAATGAAGGACGTGAAGCGGATGATGAAGGAAGCCGTGAGCAGTCGCGTGAACACTTCCCAAAAAACTAATTTTCCCTAACAAGTGCAGAATCACGAGGGACGCTGGCTTCGGAAACACCGCTCTCCCCACGTCAGTGCACACCAACGAAGGGATGGAGTAGTCCAAGCGGTGCAACATAGAGGGATATAGGGCAAAAGTTTTGAGGCTAATTAATATGTGTCATAAAAGCCCCGCATAATCAGTGTAATTCAAATATTCGGTTTTCAATACGTATCTTTTGCATGGTTTTGAGGTGCAAAAAGAAGCGCCCACACCCAACCGGACACAAAATCTCTAGACTATTAACGCGCACGCACGCGCGCGATGGCGATGGCGTGGCGTGGCGAGGCAATGCGGCGTATGTGTTTTTCTTTGCTTACTTCAACTAAGTAAGACCAACTTTACCTTATAAGTTGGTATCTTCCCACCTAGACAAGCAATATAACGTGTGCCATAAAAGTTCGCATAATCGGTGTAATTCAAACAGCCATGCATAGTTTTGAGGTGCAAAAGAAACAACGACTCCACACCCAACCGAACACAAAATTGTCGACCATTTACGCGACGATGGCATGGTGTGCGAGTGTTGTGTGTGTGTGTGTTCTTTTTACTTACTTCAACTAGGTAAGACCAAGCGAGCCCCACACCCAACCGAACACAAAATTGTCGGACCATTCACGTGCATGTCGTGGCGATAGCAGCGAGGTGAGCGAGTCCGTGTCTTTCTTTTTCTTGCTTCAACTAGGTAAGATCAACTCTACTTTATAAGTTAGTCTCATCCCATCTAGACTAGCAATATGGCACTAAACTTCCCACATTCCACCATGCATGAGTGGGTCTTTGTGGATTTTTCTATGATTTAGAAGAATATTATTTGAGCCAAACCCATAAACTCTAACAATCTTTGTACTAGTAAGAGTAAGAACTAATAATTGAGCATCTTATTTATTCTCTTCTTCCTAAAAACTACCACTGATTCACATCCATTTTCTCCACCTTCCGCCTCTTTATTTTCTTTTCCTAAATTCATTCCTAACAAAATATGGGGCCTTGTAGATATTTTAAATTATGAAGAGCTAAATTGATTTTGCAATGCAATTGTTTATATAATTTTGTTGGCTATTCCGATGAATATTGCATTCGCGGAAAGAGCTTTTATAAATCAAAGTTGTTAATGTTATACTTGAATTCTATAACGACTCAAGAAAGACTTAACGGTAGAACTTGCAATTGATGTTTAATTTGGGAAAGACTTCAAGGCATACCAGAAGAATGATGCTTTTCACTTCAAAAGTCATGGTACTAGTTTAGAGACTTATTTTTCAGCGGGGCCGAATCCTATGTTCTCTCGCAAGGGAAAATATATAACACATGCAATATACAAAAATAGCACTTTTTTATTTTGACGGTCAACTTTTATAAGTGTACAACATAATTTTAATTTTAGCATAGCCCCAAAATGTGAGGTACGCCCTGGTGCGTGTGATTTTGGACAGAAAAATAAAGACAAATCTACCAATGACCTCCCGAGTTTTTATTTCCTTCGCCCCTTCGAATTCTTTAGTGATAGGCATGCTTATTAAGGTGTCGCTAGGCGACGCTTCAAGCATCGCCTAAGCGTAAGCCGTGAGAGTCAAGGTGTCGCCATCCGCTTGCCGCGCCGTCGCCTTATCGCCGCCGCGTTGCGGCGTTGGAGCCGATCCGGCGTAGGCGAGCGAGGAGGCCCCATCGCCGGATCGGACGGAGAGCTCAGGCGACGTCGGAGCCGAGTCGGACAGAGGAGCGAGAGGAAGGCCGGCGCACGTCGGGAAGCACGGAGCGCGGGCTTGGGAGTAGCAGGAGCAAGGAGGAGAGGGAGGAGGGAGAGGCGCCACCGGAGGGAGGGGGAGGAGGGAGGCGCCACCGAGGGAGGCGCACAGGGTGGGAGAAGGGAGGCGCCGGAGGGGTGGGGGAGGCGTAAGTGAGGAAGCCAGGGGATGGCCCGATGGAGATTAGGGTATAGGGAGATTCGCCTGGACCGTGGTTGGGTTGGCCAACGCCTTGGCCTGCCTCATCTTTTTTCCTTTATGTTATAAAGCTAGGATCTTCTATGGTTTCTATGGTTATGCTTATGGTGTAAGACCATGAATCCATGCTAGTTGGTGAACCTAAGATGTATACCTCTTCACGCCTTAAGATCGTGGCGTCGCCTCGCTTACGTCTTACCGCTTAAAAGGTGTGAGGGTGGATCGTCCTCGCCTCTACCGCCTTTAATAACCATGGTGATAGGGCCAATCCGAGTATTAACATGCGGCAATGATGATGGGCCGTTTGGTCCTTCTCGGCTCGAAGAGGATTTACCCTTTAAACAAACTCAGGCCCAACTTTCCTTATGCAATTCAGTCCCTGTTCAGGTTCAGACAAAAGATTTATGTGTGGTCAAATCATTTTCATCAAAACAAAGTTTGTGGTACTTCATCCCCAACTCAATTTGAAAAAGAAAAAAAAACTTCAGCTGCAAAGTTAAAGAACCAAATGAAAAAAAATGTTGGTTTTATTTACGTTCTTAAATTGTTCAGTGACCACCTGTCCTCAAGTTAACATCACAACCTAAAGTCCTAAATCACCCCTTATGAAAATCAACGAAGGAAGTAGCCAGTAAAAGAACACAGGTTCATGCTAGCGAAGCAGGTATTTCACAATGTATGATACCTTGGCGGTGAGCACTGGGCAGATCTACATCCAGAATTAGCACATTTCAGGCAAATGTAATGTTTCGACTGACACGTGCGAGAGCGAATATTGCGAGGAACGCTATCTAAATCACGAAGAATGGTTGGGCAGAAAGATGCCAAACAAAATTTATAGAGAATATTTCACAAAACCATTCTACATTTTATATAACCAACACAAAATCACTTTCAAGCAACAATTTCAAAGAACCACGCTTTTCTCTGTATAACATTTCGTAAAACCACAATATTGTTGTTGTATCCAATGGGTTGGCCCACTTACAAAACCATATTAGCAAACGGAAACAGAATAAGCTTGTGAGACCAACAAGTGAGTCTAACCAGTTAGATATTTAAAAGTGTGGTTTTGTGAAATGTTATGCAAAGGAAATTGTTGTCTAAAATTGTTGCTTTAAAATGTAGTTTTGTTATAGTTTTACCACAGATAGTGTGATTTTGTGAAATTTACTCAAATTTATAAAAACAACTTGTGCCGTTCTACATTTAGTCAAACAATGTCATGATACAAGAAGATTCCACAATGCCAACACCAAAATTGTTGCCTGCTCAAAAACCTTATCAGCCAACTTCATTTCTTCTTTGATAACGTATGCAAGAACCATGTAACCTCAAAATATAGAAGCATCCGGAAATATGCTGCGCTTGCCTGTAAAATTGGAGAACGGATTTAAAGGTGTCTCTAACCATCTCCATAAGAAACCGAATGGGTGAGGGCAGCATACATACCAAAGCGTGTGTTGCAGATTAGAGTCATCCTCCACTCAATTCATCCATAATTTGAGGGCCCTATCCTTCCCACCAGATGCAACCTTTTGACCATCGGGGCTCCAATCCACAGCGTAGACCTTACAGTATTCACATATGTCATGCTAATTTCTCTAAACTTATTTGCTTATGAACCCAACTAAATCAAACAAACAAAAATACCTCATCTGCATGGCCTGGTAAGTCCTGTTTCAACTTGCGTGTCCGAATATCCCAAACCTGAAACATAGAAACACAATGCATCAGCAGGTAACAGATATTCTGGGAGAAGGCTATGTGATTCAGCATTCTAGCAGACCAAGAATCCAAGATGAACCAATCATCACACATGCAACCAACAAACTGTATATCCCAGTTTTCAGAAAGGAACAAATGTACTTGCGTAGGCATCCATAAAAAATTATGGCATTCGCCACTTGGTAGTTCGAACCAATATGCATGTTCGACTACCAGTTTTGGGGATAACAATAACTCCTCAAAGGCAAGATCTTTACATATTAAATGAACACCAATGCCGTGGCAAGAAAAAACATGAAAAACATTTCAAGTTATAGATCGACATATTAACAACGTGATTGAATGAATAGTTAGTGTTAAAGCAAACACAGAATATTATGTCAGCGTCAAGTGGACACATGTGTAAGAAATAGCAATTCTTGGGACCGTGGCTTTGAGTGCTTTGGCTTTTAATCTTGTCTGCGCCTTTGATCACGACGCTACCGGGCGCTCGGTGGCTTGCTTCAGTGGTGACCGAGGCCGCTCGTCCAAGATTGCGCGCGTCGATCGGATCGTGGCGGCGAACGACGCCGGCGCTGCCGCCTTTCCACGCGCTAGTGCTTGCGATTGACACGGCGAGGACGCGCGTGCGATTTAACGCCGAGCGCTTTGTTGGCACGAGGACCGAGGCAGTGTGAAGGACGACGCTAGACGCTGCTGCTCCCGCGCGTTGACGCTATGCATGATGGCGACGCAGATCGCAGCCGAGCGCGACGCGCGTCGGAGAAAGATGTGCGCAGTGCGATTACGGCAAGCGGCGCGCGACGGTGATCAACTGCTATTTTTTTTCGGTGTCTCAAACCCTAATTCCCGTGCTCGATACCACTTGTTAGAAATAATGCACGGATCGACAGGACAAGAGACACGAATTTTACGTGGAAACCCTTGCGGGAAAAACTACCGGCGCCAACCGCGATGATCACTATATGAGGAGCGATTACGTAACGCAGGGATTACAATGAGGTGTGAGGCGCCAAGCGCTCCCGTGCGGCTTACAAGAGGTATATAAAGGGTAAAAGGACTTAGAGTCCAAGTAGGAAACTAATCCGCTAATATGGTAACTAATCCGGACACTTCCATATTAGAAATTCGGATCACAATATATCCCTTATTTCAACACCATTCTGTCCGAGAGATTCTAGAATTTGTCGCCGCTACTTCTTCGCCTACCACCAACCTCTTCTCCTAAGGGGGTCGTAGCTCTCTGCCGCCTTGCCTTTCCCCACCAGATGGGTGTGTGGCAGCCATGTATGAGAAGCATGTGCAGCATGAGCTGTTGCACAGGGCCCCCGAAATATTACGGGACCTATTTTCTATCACTCTTGAATGATTATTTCCTAGTCTTTGTTAGGAATATGCACACTTTTATTATTATTATAATTCCTAAAACAATAATTGATATAACAGCAGCATATATACTAGGCATATTTAGAACTATAAACAGTAACATGATCTTCAACTCAAATATATATATCTCATATGTATGCGCTAACAAGGCAAAGTCTAGAACAAGAATACTACTAACAGAAGTAGGGACTATCATCATCACATGATTAATTTCTAGGAACCAAGACCTAGCCATGTCAAGAGTTATCACCGCGACTTACAGAGAATTGCTCCGGTGAAAGTCGAGGTAGAATCTGCTGCGAAGAAAACAACGTGAAGTGGATAATGAAGGACGTGAGGCGGATGATGAAGGAAGCCGTGAGCAGTCGCGCGAACGCTTCCCAAAAACCTGATTTTTCCTAACTCGTGCAGGATCACGAGGGGCGCTGGCTTTGGAGACACCGCTCTCCCCACGTTAGTGCACACCGACGAAGGGATAGAGTAGTCCAGGCGGCGTTGCACAGAGGGATATAGGGCAAAAGTTCTGAGGCTAATTAACACGTGCCATAAAAGCCCCGTATAATCAGTGTAATTCAAACATTCGATTTCCAATACGTATACCTTGCATGGTTTTGGGGTGCAAAAAGAAGTAGCGGCCCCACACCCAACAGGACACAAAATCTCTAGACTATTCACGCGCACGTACGAGCGGGCAATGGCAATGTCATGGCGTGGCGAGATGAGCGAGCGAGCGAGCACGTGTGTTTTTCTTTTGCTTGCTTCAACTAGGTAAAATCAACTCTACCTTATAAGTTGGTATCTTCCCACCTAGACAAGCAATATAACGTGTGCTATAAAAGTCCAACATAATTAGTGGAATTCAAACAACCATGCATAGTTTTGAGGTGCAAAAAGAAATAACAGCTCCACACCCAAACGAACACGAAATCGTCGTAACCATCGCCAAGCAGTGATGGCATGATGGCAGGCGAGCGCCGCGTGTTTTCTTTTGCTTACTTCAATTAGGTAAGATCAACTCTACCTTATAAGTTAGTCTCATCCCACCTAAACTAACAATATGGTACTAAACTTCTCACCTTCCACCATATATGAGTGGGTCTTTGTGGGTTTTTCTAGGATTTATGAAGAATATTATTTAAGCCAAGTCTATAAACTCCAATAATCTTTGTACTAGTAAGAGTAAGAACTGATAAGTGAGCATCTTATTTATTCTCTTCTTCCTAAAAACTGCCACGGATTCACATCCATTTTCTCTACCTTCCGCCTCTTTATTTTCTTTTCCTAAATTCATTCCTAACAAAATATAGGCCTTGTAGATATTTTAAATTATGAAGAGCTAAATTGATTTTGTAATGCAATTGTTTATATAATTTTGTTGGCTATTCCGACGAATATTGCATCCGTCAGAAAGAGCTTATATAAATCGAAGGTTTTAATGTTATACTTGAATTCTATAACGACTCAAGAAAGACTTAACGGTAGAACTTGCAATTGATGTTTAATTTGGGAAAGGCCAATTACAAAGTTAATTGAATATTTTGCTTCAAGGCATACTAGAAGAATGATAACTTTCACTTCAAAAGTTATGGTACTAGTTTAGAGACTTATTTTTCAGCTGGCCGAATCCTATGTTCTCTCGCAAGGGAAAATATATAACAAATGCAATATAAAAACTAGCACATTTTATTTATAAGTGCATGACATATTTTTAATTTTAGCATAGGCCCCAAAATGTGAGGTACGCCCTGGTGCGTGTGATTTTGGACAGAAAAACAAAGACAAATCTACCAATGACCTCCCGAGTTTTTTATTGGCGAATTTTGAAATATGTCAATTCTCAGTTTGTGATTTTGAAATATATCATTCCTCATTTTTTTTTTCTTTGAAATATATCACTCTTTTTTGTACTAGGGAGTGACATATTTCAAAAAAAAAACTGAAAAGTGGTATATTTTAAAACCATAAACTAAGAAGTGATATATTTCAAAACATGACTTTTTTATTTCCTTCGTGTCCCCCCTTCGGCTTGCTCATCTTTCTTGTGGTCTTATTACCCACTTCGAATTCTTTAGTGATAACATGTGCGGCAACGATGATGGGCCGTTTAGTCCTTCTCGGCTCGAAGAGGATTTACCCTTCAAATAAACTCAGGCCCAACTTACTTTATGCAATTCAGTCCCTTTCCAGGTTCAGACAAAAGATTTATGTGGTCAAATCATTTTCATTAAAACAAAGTTTGTGGTACTTCATCCCCAACTCAATTTGAAAAGAAAAAAAAAAACTTCAGCTGCAGAGTTAAAGAACCAAATGAAAAAAAAAATGTTAGTTTTCTCTACGTTCTTAAATTGTTCAGTGACCAACTATCCTCTTAAGTTAACATCACAACCTAAAGTCCTAAATTACACCTTATGAAAATCAACGAAGGAAGTAGCAAGTAAAAGAACATAGGTTCATGCTAGCGAAGAAGGTATTTCACAATGTATGATACCTTGGCGGTGAGCACTGGGCAGATCTACATCCAGAATTAGCACATTTCAGGCAAATGTAATGTTTCGTCTGACACGTGCGAGAGCGAATATTGCGAGGAACGCTATCTAAATCACGAAGAATGGTCGGGCAGAAGATGCTAAACAAAATTTATAGAGTATATTTCACAAAACCATTCTACATTTTATATAACTAACACAAAATCACACTTTCAAGCAACAATTTCAAAGAACCACGCTTTTCTCTGTATAACATTTCACAAAACCACAATATTGTTGTTGTATCCAATAGGTTGGCCCACTTAACCATATTAGCAAACGGAAACGGAATAAGCTTGTGAGACCAACAAATGGGCCTAACCAGTTAGATATTTAAAAATGTGGTTTTGTGAAATGTTATGCAAAGGGAAATTGTTGTCTAAAATTGTTGTTTAAAATGTGGTTTTGTTATAGTTTTACCACAGATAGTGTGATTTTGTGAAATTTACTCAAATTTATAAAAACAACTTGTGCCGTTCTACATTTAGTCAAACAATGTCATGATACAAGAAGATTCCACAATGCCAACACCAAAATTGTTGCCTGCTCAAAAACCTTATCAGCCAACTTCATTTCTTCTTTGATAACGTATGCAAGAACCATGTAACCTCAAAATATAGAAGCATCCCGGAAATATGCTGCGCTTGCCTGTAAAATTGGAGAACGGATTTAAAGGTGTTTCTAACCATCTCCATAAGAAACCGAATGGGTGAGGGCAGCATACATACCAAAGCGTGTGTTGCAGATTAGAGTCATCCTCCACTCAATTCATCCATAATTTGAGGGCCCTATCCTTCCCACCAGATGCAACCTTTTGACCATCGGGGCTCCAATCCACAGCGTAGACCTTACAGTATTCACATATGTCATGCTAATTTCTCTAAACTTATTTGCTTATGAACCCAACTAGATCAAACAAACAAAAATACCTCATCTGCATGGCCTGGTAAGTCCTGTTTCAACTTGCGTGTCCGAATATCCCAAACCTGAAACATAGAAACACAATGCATCAGCAGGTAACAGATATTCTGGGAGAAGGCTATGTGATTCAGCATTCTAGCAGACCAAGAATCCAAGATGAACCAATCATCACACATGCAACCAACAAACTGTATATCCCAGTTTTCAGAAAGGAACAAATGTACTTGCGTAGGCATGCATAAAAAATTATGGCATTCGCCACTTGGTAGTTCGAAGTCGAACCAATATGCATGTTCGACTACCAGTTTTGGGGATAACAATAACTCCTCATAGGCAAGATCTTTACATATTAAATGAACACCAATGCCGTGGCAAGAAAAAACATGAAAAACATTTCAAGTTATAGATCGACATATTAACAACGTGATTGAATGAATAGTTAGTGTTAAAGCAAACACAGAATATTATGTCAGCGTCAAGTGGACACATGTATAGATACCTTTAGGGTGGAATCCTTGCTTCCACTTAGTAGAAGCCTACTGTCGGCAGACCAGCTAAAGAGAAATAATGATATTAGACATCAAGCATGGAATGATGAAACAGTGGGAAGATAGAGAAAAAATGACCTGATCTGGTAGACATCTGCAACATGCCCTCTGAAAGCTGCAACAAATTTGCCTGTAATACCATTCCATAACTTAACAGATTTGTCAAAGGAAGCACTTGCCAACCACTGCCCATCAGGCGAGAAGTAGACATGGTTTACGAGCTGCACACAGCAGAACAAAAAACAAAATCATTTCTAAGCAAAGCTTTAACTAAAGAAATTACTATGGCTTACTTGAATACAAAGCCATATGACCGATTGGTTTTTGTCCTACTTGATCGAACCATCTGATGACTTATGGGCAACTTGCACAAAGTTCTAATGATTTCAACATTATTTGATTTCCAAATGAGTTTGGATGGAATCACGCCATTAAGTAAATGGCAGTGATTCATTGTTGGTGTCCAAAAGATTTCTAATCTGTTCTCAATTCTCATTGAGCCAGAACAGAGATCAAGAAATCAAAATACGAGTGGAAATATACATACTACTGGAAGAGAATTTTCTGGAGATAATAAGATGAGATACTATACCTTCTGATGACCAGTCATGCGAGCTTTGGGCTGTTTACTAATTGTTGGTTCCCAAAGAAACATCGTAAAATCATCAGAACCAGAAACTAGTCTCTCAGGAGCATTACCCCTCGTCTTCTTGTATCTCGCAAGAGCAGCCTAAATATGCAAAGTTATCAGGTGAAAAAAGTCACTTCCAAAGCTTATCTTTATCATGAGAACGATGTCATAACTTAAACAAAACCTAATTTGTCATTTCGGCAAGCAATAAATTAAAATAAAAAAATATTAGCACTAAGTTTATGTCATACAGGAGCATACCTCCTTCATTTCCTCTGCAGTTGAATATGTCTTGCCAGTATGGTCATATGCCCCAGTGCGGAGAACATATTCTGTGCTCAAGGCAAGCGAATTTACCCAGTGCCCATGACCCTGAATATGTAAATGATAATTACGTCAAAGAATAAACAGCAACATATAACATAGGATAGCTGATTTGATAGTGTCATAACAATTCACAAAACAAGAAGTCAAGTGCAAGCTAAAATCACAATGAGATCAGATGAAAAACATTCCACAAACTTGGTCCTTGGATACACTACACGGTTCACAACTGACGGATCTCTACTTGGTATTTGGTAGTCTATAGATCACAGTTTAATATTCAACATTAAATGCAAATAAAGAAGCAGACTTGATAGACTAGAGCAAGATCTACAATAGTATGCCCGTATGTAGCCTTTTATAGGCTTAACGCATCCTAGAAACGAAAATAAAACAAACATGGTCGGTCAGATATGTTGCTCAGATAGCATACGGATCCCACACACGAGCTTATTCTGTTGATGCAAGGATGACCAGAATCTGGTATTCTGGAGTTCTATGGCCAGTCTCCTGAATTGGTTCGCTCCAGGCTCAGGATTCAGGAATCTCAACAGTTTGGCAAGATCAATCTAGTAGATGTTTCAGTTGAAATCCTATACCTTGAGGCAATCAATGGGAACCCAATGCTCGGAGATGTCGTAAAGTCATATTGATATATCCCTCTTTAAACAGTGCTGACATCCTACTAAACAAGTAAATGTACCCTATGCCCTACTAGACACTTATTTGCAAAGCACAAGACATTTCTACAAGCTGTTCACTTCTCTGACTTCGTGGTATCTCTTTGTATGAAGATAACTGAACTTTATTTTCAACATTTTTTACATTGTGACAACAAGTTGGGTTAGAGAATGGTTAAACAGATTCAGCTAGTGGCTAGTGCTACTAGTATAAGCCAGTACATCATCTGAACTTTTTTAGTATTTATGCATCTACAAAACAATCTCCCAAGTAGAAATCAGAAACGAGTACAAAGCTGTTGTCGTAACTCCTAGTGGAACATTCATATATGTTGTAAAGGCGAGCTTTAAGAATATAAGCTATAAGGCAACATCATCAGAACATAAATTAGAATATGACTTGAGTAATTAAATAACAGAACAAACATTTAAGGGGATCTCTGATCAAACTCAATATTGAACTTAATACGCATAGGCATAGCCAATCAACAAAAAAGGGTGATTTGGCATTGCAGGACTCAGGCAGTTGACCACACAGTGTTGCTGGCCCTTAATGCAGTAACACATGTTGGAGAAATGTTACTTTGAAAGTGACATGTCCAAGACTTGTGTGTGTGGGTGGGTGGGTGTGGGGGGGGGGGTATATTCTATGTCCACCTATGAATTGTGCATCTCAAAGAATTTACATGACTTAAGAGGCCATACAGACATCGGGTTAACGGAAAAACGATTAGCTTCCTTATGGGAATACATAAACATTTGAAGAAGTTTGTGAGTGTACACTGAATTGCAAATAAATTATCTGCAGTGTTTTGACCAACTTTCCCTGAGAAGTTTCCCAGGTTGGTTGGGTACAGGTTCGAGGGTAGCGCACTTGCCCTTGATCAGCCGGCCATGCCGCCGCCAAGGCTCCGAGGCTAGGTTGAAGGAGGAGAGGAACTAGGAACTTTGTTGATTTATTGCTTGATTAAAGGCCCTATTGGCTTCTCCAAAAAACGGCTTCAGGAGCAAGTGTTTTTTTTTGGGGGTGTTTCCTAATGACCAAACCGATCAACTATCTTATGCCTTCCATGTACAACTCCTGCTGGTTTCGCCTGGCTGCTGCACACCCTCTTGCCAAAGCTGCTGCCCACAGGACATAAAGGCCATGTTCGTTTGAAAGTGAGATGCCCAATATTTTTTGGGGAAAAAAGGAAAGAGAGAGATTATATGTTCACATATGAATTGTGCATCTCAAATAATTTACATGGCTTAGGAGGCCATGGGAACAGAAACATTTGCAAAAATTTGTGAGTTTCCACTGAATTGCAAATAAATTACCTGCAGTGTTTTGACCAACTTTCCCTGAGAAGTTTCCCATACCTTGATTAAACAATCTTCAGAACTGCAGTACAAAGACATTGTTTTCAGAATTGTATCAGTAAAATATGGCCTGGTGTAAAGAAGTTCATAAAGCATAGCATCAAATATCATTCGCGATGACACTAGAAGAACTTATAGTCAATGACATAAGTGATTAAGCATATGCTTTCGGCTGCTGGACTTTAGCCATCTAGGGTGTGTCGCCTAAACTTGTAGCTATTAGGAATGAATAAAATAACAAGGAGCGTACGAAGTAAAAGAAAACAACCGGAAACCTTAGCCAGATCAAAGCCTACCCGCAAAAGAATTTATTTCTGGTTACCTGAACTTCAACATGTTACCCATTGAGTACAATAACAATAAGTAATAATAATAAATCTAGGGAATTGTCTGACTGACACTAGGAGAGGGCTTTGGTTTGTGCGAATGCTATCTTAATTGTTCTTGTTCACAATTCTTGAAAGGAAAACACTAAGTACTGTTATACAGCTAGGCTTCCACCTCATACACAGATAAAAAATGACAAATATAAAATTTATTCAGGGTTCCAATACAAATTTGGGCTATCTATCATGTTCCGATGAGTCGATGACGAATATAAATTTGTTTTGATTGGTTTGTGGCCTCAATTAATCTGTTAGCAGACTAAACAAAAACTGAGTTTTCACTTTTCACACATTGCATGTCAATAAGTAAAAAAGTGATTTAACTACACAATATTACCTGCATCACAACATTAGCACATAGTACAGTCCTGAACCATGACCATGATGGCATTTTTTTAATGTGTTAGTATTCCTTTTTTAACATGTTCATTAATATTCCTCAAGGTAATAAGTGAGAAAGTACAAATATTAAAGGACAAAGTAGTAATCCTTTTTCAAAAAGAAGAAAAGGGCTACTTATGTAATAGTCTTACCCTGTATAAATTAAACCATCTCCACCCCACTTGACACAGGTCACTGAATTAGTGTGACTTGTAAGGGAAATAACACACTTCCTTGTGGTGATGTCCCAAATACGTGCATCACCATCCTTACTTGCACTTACAAAACGGCGGCAAGGAGCTTGCAAATGAACTGGCTCCCAAGATACAGCAGTAATCCACTTTCTGTGTCCCTATTGTAAAAGGCCACAGTAAATGACTACTGGATATCAAGACGAATGAAACATCCACAAGACCTAAAGTATGGTATGCATATCTTCTTTCTAACAATATACAAATTTAAGATACTAAGAAAGAAAGAAATTTGTAATAGTTCTCTTCAACTAACATCCATTTTCAAGAATGGTTCATGGAAAATTCACACTAGAAAATTGGCACATGATGCAGTGTGTTCTAACGATATGCAAATCAATAGCTAGCATA
This sequence comes from Ampelocalamus luodianensis, assembly GCA_036346255.1. Lineage (NCBI taxonomy): Eukaryota > Viridiplantae > Streptophyta > Magnoliopsida > Poales > Poaceae > Ampelocalamus > Ampelocalamus luodianensis. Next base: position 4,192,457 of record CM070626.1, read on the forward strand.
GATTCTCAATTCCTAGATGTTAACAAATAAAGAGTGCATAATCTTACCATAAGCGGAGTGCCCAATTGTTTGCCTGTTTTTGGGTCCCATAATATAAGTTCGCCTGACTTGCTTCCACTAACAAGATATTTCCCATCAGGTGACCATGCAATACAGAGGACCCAATTTTTGTGGCCTGGAAGATGCAGGGTTATTTGTATAACTTTCAAGTACAGACAATATCACAAAAAGAAGGAATGTGCAAACATGCAAATGGAACTAACTAAGAGTCCAAAAGTTATACTCAGAAGCACCGGAAGACATGTAAAAAAAACACAAATTTCACCATAATGTTACAAGAGAAACTACATGCAAAGATGAACGTCCATTGGGTTTGAATACCTGATATAAGCTAAAAAGATGGTTAATATAATGCATTAATTACAAGAAATGGGTTTTGTCATCCTTTACTAGTTTCAAAGTTTCTAATTCACACAGCTTTGGCCAATAAAACTAATCTAAAAGGTTATCAAGCCTCACTTTTCCAGCACACGCTCCATTCTATTACAAATATCATTTGCCCGGCTACTAGAACAGGTTAATTCTAAAGGTAATTTACAGGTTTGTTGTGAAAATGAAAAGATTAAATTGACCCACTTGGCTGTGAAGGAACTTACATAAAGATGACTACTGAGTTGTTAACCCCATTTTCTCATAAAAAAATCTACAAAGATCTCTCATGAAGCAATAGCAAATCACAAATGTTGGTACGGACTCACTTATCATGAGAAATGATAACCATGCCACAACCATAAAAACCAGCATTACAGAGGTATCAGCAACATGACTAGAAATTACCGATATGCAAGTATTATAAGCATTCACCTTTGCAAGTGAACAATGGAGTCTGTGTGTTCAGGTCCCAAAACCGAACAGTTGTGTCACCTGAACCACTAGCCAAACATCTTCCGTCAGGGCTGAAAGAAACGGCTAGTACAGCTTCTGTATGGCCTGCAGATGGATATGATTACGTACGGATCATTCCATGGCAGTATAAAAAGCTGAAAGTCAACATAAATAGAAGTAGGATATAAGAGAAGATCTTGACTTTCCAATATTGGGTTATCGGATTATTGCGTATTAATCAACTAGGATATACATTTACTAAAGCCACACTTTTGTTCATGAGCTGCCCACCCTTCAAATATCCTCTTACATGTTCTCATGTCCATCATTCAAAAACAGTTTTAACAGTGGACTGCTAAACTTATGGCAATATGATCTAACAAGTATCGCCAGACCAGGTACAATTAAAATGTTGCTTCCAACAAGAAAAGCCACTGCTATTCTTAGTTCCTTAAACTCATGCTTGACAATTAGGTTATACATATCGCATTTTATAACAAATAGGCATATCACAACCCTCTTGCAGCAAGAATCTAAAAGGTGAGGAAAACAATTATCTCTATAACTGTTTATCACAACCCTAATGTTTGAATTCTTAACCTGTTCAAATAAGCAGATAGCAAAAAATAGGCAACAAAGGTAAACATTGAAAAGACAAGGCTACAAAGCACAAGTTCATTACGATATGATGTATTCATTTGCATGTGCGATAAACAAAACAAGGATAAAAAGGCTGTTGAAGATAAAATTGTCACGGTAATTACTGTGCTATGAGAACTCCTTAAAACAAGAGAGTTGTAAGCTTGAAATGTTAGACATGAACTCACAGAGAGCATTAGCTAAGGGTAATGTTCCCCTCAAAAAAATGAAGGGTAATGAACAGAATCCAAGATAGATGTACCAGCGATTGTAGCAGAACATCGGTTAACTGGCCTGATCCGGAAAACTGCTTGCGGTTGATATACTATGCGCAGGGTGACCTCAACATTGGCTTCATTTACGAAAAAGAAAAAGAAAGGTTAGAAAGCAGAAATGAGATGCCACACTTAACGCATATGATTCTGCTTTCCAAAAGAGGAAAAAACAAAGGCGCATGAGTATATCACACCATTTTTTTGCTGCATGTAAGCGCCAAGCTGAACAGAGAGCTCTTCATCTGCAATGTAGAATGCATAAGGCATCTTGTCCTCCTGAAGTGAAAGCTTACATACATTAGCTCGCTTATAAGTTTGAACAACAATGGGGAAGTAGATTATCTAGCTGATAAGAAATTTGTCATGATACTTCTTGACTTGTGCATTGGCAATGCAGATATTTGCCCTTTTGAGTTCAGATTAAACTTGTCTTAATGAGTACTATCTTCATATGTTACAGAACTCTCGTTGGAGTTCTGACATCATGCCCTTCAACTTGTCCCTTTTCATTTAAATTCATTGGAAATCAATCTATGGAGCAGATGAGGCGAAACTATTACATTGTGGAGAAGATGATTGACGATCTCCTGGAGCTGAGGCGGGCCGACGTTCTGCGGCAGATAGAGTGGTGCTCCCAGATGCTCCCCTTCTGGACTAACCAGCTGGCACATGACGCTGCTGGTGTTGGTGTCACCGGTAGGCGCAGCCGCCGCCTGTTGATTCTGGTTGTCCATCTGAAATCGCCAAAGCGCATGCATGACCTCTGTTAGTCAGATTTCAGTCTCATCTAGAAAACCACATCTATCACCTTCTATCTGCATCTAGAATTAAACCCGCAACTGCAAGAGCATAAGAAGCGACGCGCATGCTGCGAGTCGGTAACAAGTTATTGCACAATCCCGCCAGGTTCGAACTGGAACCTAAACAACCACCACCGACTAAACCGGGTCGACCGAGAAATCAACAAGAACACAGGGAGGTGCGTCGAGCCGGCGGACTTACTCTTGGGGCGCTCAGGGAGCCCGGTGCTCGGCAGCCGGTGATTCTGCTCGCGGGGTGGGTAGATGCTTCCGACCTTGGTCTCCTCGAGCCTCCGCCGCCGCTACCGGCTGCTGCGAGGGAGGAGGCGGAGGCGCCTCCGGGTAGGGAGGGGCACAGGGGGAGGGGTGTTGGATGATTGGGGAAAAGAGAGCTGCGGAGGCGGCGCGCGAGGGTGTCGTTGGAATCAAAACCCTAGCCCCTGTCGCTCCCGCTCTTTTCGCTGAGCTGGTGCGGGCGAGAGGAAGGTTTGTCTCACGTAACACATGTCTAATCTAAAGTCGAAATCGAACTCTACAAAACGTGAACACACGTTTTGATCACTGAATATATCTACATATGTATACTATTTTCGAAGCACTGAGCACATCCACACATGTACTATTTTCAAAGGAAATAAAACCAGGTGAGACACCAAGCCAACTGAGCACTAGGTTAGGCCCTGTTTGGTACAGCTCCTACTCCCAGCTTCTCAATCGAATCTTATGGAGCCGTGTCAAACACCCAACTTCTCAAAACGACTAGATCTTGATTCTCGTGAGGAGCTGTCTCAAAAATGAACTAGCAACGAGGAGCCGCCTTCCCGCAGATTCTCGTGAGAATCCAACCTTCAAAAATGAACGTGCCCCTTGAAGTTTGAAGTAATTACCCGCTAATGTCATCCAACTACCCCCTGGAACTCCCACTGCGCGCCCACACTCCCGTGCTCCTTCACCTTTCCTCGCTCTCTCTCCTCCCGTTGCTCGCGACCGACGAAAAATCGCCTCCGGCCTCGATGTGCCGCCGGCCCTCGATCGCGCGCTCGCCTCAATCGCGCGCCTCTGTCTTCATTGCGCCGCGCAGTACAAAAGCGCGCGCCACCCCGGAAACCCTAGAGGGCGGCCCCCGGGTGCACCCCCGTCGATCGTCCACTACGCCGCCGTTGTCCCCGGAGTGCACCACCGCCGTCCCCGGAGTACGCCGGTGCCGACGCCGAAAACCCTAAAGGCCGTCTTCCCCACCTTCTTCGCCGCCGCCGTTTCTCGAGCATGACCAGCCGGCTCTTGTGAAGGTAAAGGTCATCATCGGGTGCACCCCCTTGCCCTCCATACTCCTCTCTAGTCCCCTTCCTGTGATATAAATTGATTGATGAATTGTTTTCATGCATCTGTGATGTAAGTGATTGATAAAAAAAAAATTCATGCTTCTGTGAATTTGTGATTGAAGGATGCTAATTCATGTTTTATGCGATTGATGATTTGTTTGGATGAATTGGTGATTGAATGATGCTATCATGCTTCTTTAGAGATTGATTTGTTTGGATGAATTGGTGATTGAAGGATGCTATCATGCTTACTCCTCCCTTTGTCTGGAATGCTTGACCTGAACAATGAACTTTCTGATTGAAATTCAGTACTATAGAACCTTAGAGCAAGGCATATTTGTTATGATATCTATATAAACTCTGTGATTTTTTTCATGCTTCTGTGATTGATGATGTTGCCGCAAACATATAATTCAAAGAATAAAAGCGTATGATGGTAATTGACCTAGTGGAGAATTGATGATTAATCCATATGATTTTCTGGGATGAATAAAAGTGTATGATGGTAATTAACTGCAAGATAGGTTATATTGTCTGATGTTGTATGAATGTGCAAACGTACACAGGTTGTAATGGCACAAGTTCAGAAATGTATACATTTTCGTAGATGTGTTAATGTTGGGAGAGAGTAATAATGTACATGTTTTCAGAGATGTGTTAATGCTCATGGCGGTGGCGCTTAAGACGCCGAGTAGCCGACGCCTCCTCTCCGGAGTTTCTGCACATAAGCACGAGGTTGCGGTAGTGGTATACCACTTATCTCCCCATTCACAAGATGCAATATCGCATTGTTAATTTATTTGCCGAATACATAAACATAGATCATGTACATGTTCTAGCACCTTAATTGGGTCGTACAATGATCATTCTTCATACTTTTTTACATAAAGAAAGTTTCTTCATTCCTGCCTGATTGAAGAAACAAACCTCCATTTAGGCGTCACACTTGAACTGTTTATTGTGATGAAATAAACTTATGAACTGCCTTGAGTTAGGCTAACAGATGGAAATTAGATTAATGTTTCACTGCGACATAGTTCTCTCATACCTATGATTTTTGCTTTCAGTTAGTTAAAACTTCACAAGATGTGATTATGATATCTGTGGACTGTGGAGTAATCATTTTACATGTGTTTACCATTTTTTTGCAGAACAAGTGACTGATTTTTGTTCGGGATGCTACTTTGCAATATGTGAGCTGAGAATTTTGCAAGTTCTTGTTACCCCAGAGGATGGATCATATCGAGTCTCATGAAAATGTTAGACAAGTGGATTTATCTGGTAGTGTATAGTTGGCATCTAGGACATTTGGTTAGGCACCAATGCGTTTCTTTTTGCGCATCAGTTGTTGTAATATGTTATTTTGGAGAGCATCCATGTTCTTGATGCTGACTTGATCCGCTATTACATTGTGAATTAGTGCGCTTAATGTACTCGTGTAATGGAAGCTCATCAGAAAATTCGTGTACCCATGCTTATGTTTACTGTTTATGCGTTTTCATGGTTGATTGAAAATGTTTGGGCGAGTGGATAACCAAGTTCACATTCATGATGAATGACAATATGGACATTTGTCTAGTTTATGTCCAAAATTTTAAATACTTTTGGCCAAAAATGTTTTTAAAAAGAAATAATGTCCAAAATAACAACATATAAAGGAACCACATAAATAAGCTAGTAATATGTACAAGACAATATACATATGCTAAAACCATGAGTAGTATAGACATTTTGCATACAATCCTCTCATTCTTGAATCCGGAGCAAACTTACTAGCCAAACACTTTCCTCTGATAGCTCCAGATTCTTAAAGGAGTGAATTCTTAAAGAATTAGAAGCAGAATCTGAAATTATACCAAACAGGGCCTTAGTAGTCCCGGTGCGGGCGAGCCGGGAAAGTACTCCGTTTGAATTGGGCCGGGCAGTGCGAGGCCCGTGTAGGCAGATGTTGTACTGGCAGTCGCCGGGCTCGGCCTAATCCTGAACGGCAGGCCGGGCTGAATGTCATTCCCACTCGGTTTAGCACAAGACGATTTTAGGCAGATCAAGACGTAACAGGGCTGTCAGTTGGTAATCTACAGCACAAATGTTTGCAGTCGAATGAAACCTTCTGAGTGTACATGGCTGACCAGTTGATCTTGATTCTTGAGCTACAACTCCCTGCTTGCTCGAATTTAACGTTTCGCCGTGTGGTGATCTAGTTCAGTTTTTTGCATGTAGTGAATCTATTTCAGATTTTTTGCTCGAACGTTTCGCCATGAGATTCAGACTTTTGCCCAAATCTTTCAATGGGTTCCATTCGTAAGAGATTTTTTATTTTTACGTGCTCGATCCCGTGCCTGCTTTTGCTAATTGTTTCACTAACAAATTCATGGAGCATTCTTGGCCAACATAGGACCAGTCACGCATTTCAATTTTGGTCAGAACAAGCGGCTAGGTAAAACAACCGAGAGAACATATACAGGCTTAAGGCCCCAACTTTATTAATTATTACACCATTACAGAACACAAACTTAGAAAAGTCTGACGAACACTTAGAAAAGTCTGACGAACACAAAAGATCTCTCTCGTCAGATATTCTCGCCCGACTTGACGCAACATCCATACAGACTCGGACGCAAATACATCAAAAGCAAACTTACACCAAATGTGCATGTTGAAATCTAATCATAGAGGTGATGAAAAAAAAAACATATATATGAAGGCTCGAGAACAACGAAAGCATGCAAGCGCTGATGCGTCACTGCATGCACCTAGCGATCCCTGATGATTGTCTCTGTGGCGCTGGTGTCCTTGGTGGTGCTATCGGCTCTGCCTTTGTCTCCGCCCATCCCCAGCGTGTTCACCACCGCGTCCTTGGCGCCCACCGCCGCGCTCTTCACCTGCTCGCCGGCCTAAAAACAACATTTTTTCTCAAAAAATATCAGCATCCACAGCTCAGAGCCTCAGATCAATACTTCTCGACAAGAACCAAAGGATCTGTACCAAAAAAAAAAAAAATTGATGGCTAGCTAGCTAGCTTTACTGATCACCTGTTGGAGGACGGCGCCGGCTTTGTCCTTGCCGGCGACGGCGGAGTCCTTGGTGTACTGCGCAGCGTCGGAGGCCTTCTGCTTGGCGGCCTCGGTCTTCTGGCCGAGGAAGCTGCCGGTCTGGTCCTTGCCCTCGCAGGCGTGGTCCTTGGCGGCCTGCGCCGTCTCGGAGGCCTTGTCCTTCGCCTCGTACGCCTTGTCCTTGGTCTCGCCGGCGCGGTAGCTAGCCTGGTCCTGGTTGGAAGCCATCTTTCACACGCTCGAGCAAACTACTACTTTCTCGCACACGGAAAAATTAACACGGACAGATCGAATCACTCGGAAAGCAAGACGGATCACTTGGCTATTGCTCAGCAACTCAGCTTCAGTGCACTGCTGCCGATGGCAAGGAGCTTAGAGCAGGCAACATTTTATAGGCTGCAGCTACGAGACAGGCCCGGGGACACGTCGCACGCCGGAGCTTGTACATGACGGCCACGTAGAAAGGACACGCGGTGTCACCGGTAGATCCGTACCTTCGCGAAGCTTGCCCATATAGTTGATGAAAGCTGATTAGAACGAACCCATGCAGAAACTAATAAACAAGTGCGTGGAACGAGAGAGCGTATGAGTCAGCCCATGTACCGAGCCGTACGCGCGTGCCGTGTCATCAGAGATCAATACATTGCTGTTGGTGGGTACCAGTTGGATGCGGGTTTGCTGCGTGGTTAATAAGGCCGTGACGGCGACCTTAGTTTTACACTTGGTGCCTCGGTGGTGCGGTGGAGCATGTACGTACGCCATGTGGAGTAGCAAAAACGGTCAGAGTGGCAAAGTTGGTGCCACCGTAGGATGACAAATTGAACGGCCATCATGGTGGCACTCCTAGACCCTAGCTAGCACACACGACTCTCGAAAAGGGGAAAAAAAAAGAAGCTCGCACACACGGCCCTCGAAAAGGGGAAAAAAAAGCTCGCACACATGGAAGCACCGATTGGGATCATAATGAGTCAATGCATACCATCTAAAGTACATAAATATCGGAAACTATTTTTACTGTTTGATAAAAAAAATAACCAAATGTTACAGTATTTTTTACCACAGTGCTCTACCACTACAGTAAAGGTTGTTGTGTCCTTTTGCTACAGTGCACCATGGCACTATTCATTCTCTCCCAAAACAACGTTAGTACGAAGCACGTGGTTAAGAAGTGCATCTGCACGTAGCAGCATACCACTAACCTGCATGTGCACGTAGAGCAGCATACCACTAACCAGGTTAGGAAATAATTGCAGTTGCAGCAGGTCGCTGCACTCGTAGCCCCCTCCATTTTCCGATCGACGTACGTGCTGGCTGCTACGCACTCCGTTGGGATCATCCTGTACGTGCGCAACGAGCTCCTCGCATGCACGAACGCAGCTCTTGCCCATGTGCATGCGCCCTACAATCTACCGCCTCCACTTGCCACAACGCGGTATGATAGTGCGCGCGCACACCGCATGCATCGACGCGGCCATTTTTAGGTTACTGGACAGAGTACTTACCAGCGCGTGTAGGAAGTTTTAGTTTTTTAACGAAATAACAAAAATAATTTGGGAGTGTCTATACAACATGCGACTGATTTTTTCTTGGAAATCAGTCACTTTTTGAGCCAGCAGATGGAGATACAATGTTCCAGATATCACCTCCACCCCTATATCCCTAATCTAATCTCACTTCCCACCCTCTCTCCCTCTCTCTCACCAATCACAGAGCACTAAAATTGAAAGATGTATAGCAGTTCTCAAATAATTTTCCCTACACACAAATAAAATAGCAAAAATGTCACCCTGTCGTGCGAAAACGCCGCGACAGGGGGCCTACTGAGCACTCAGTCCGCGGCAGGCCGCATGCCACCGGCTCAGAGGTTGCCACGTGTCCTGCAATGCTCTGGGTGCGCGGCAGGCCCCCTGTCATGCGAGGCCTGCACGGTGCGCGCGTGAGATTTCATTTTTGCCCTTTTATTTTTTAGGAAAAAGAGATTATTTTTACTATTTCACTTCAAAAACGTGCTAAATAATTAAAAACTCCACATGTAAGAGCAAATAAAAGCGAGTTGCCTGTAGTGGAAACTACACCACTGCACAAGGGTTGCACATTTGCACTCGTACTTGCCATGGTCCTAGCTAGCTTGATTGCTGATAGCAACGTATGCTAGTGTCGCAAATTGCCAGGATGAGTAACTAGGAGTTTTTTTTTTGCCGTATTGGCACTTTTTCGGCACGTAAAAATGGTATCCACTATCGCACGACCACCGTGCGGACCGGCCGATTGGTCGACACGTACACAAAATCGCACGGTGACTGTGCGGTAGCAAAACCGTATGGCCACCGTGCGGTGGTGCCAAATGCCACACGGTCACCGTGCGGTGGCACCAAAACCGCACGGCCACCGTGGGATGGCCACGTTTTCTCAAAAAATAATTTTTAAATATAGTAAATGAGCTAAAAAAATTATAATTTTTTTTGTGGAGCTTCCCAATGCAGTTTACTTACTTGTGTAATTTTTACATAATTTTATCCTTTTGATTTTTTAAAAAAAAAATCATTTAAGTATACTGTTTGTAGGATTTTTTAATATATATAAAATGAGCTCCAAAAATTAGGATTTTTTAAGGCTTCTTACACAGTGAACTTGATTGTGTAATTTTTTAAGAATTTTTATGCTTTAAAATTGTCTCAAAAATTAAGGGTTTTGATCTCGAAAATTAGGATTTAGGTTTGGAAAACTAGGGTTTCATGATTTCATGTGACTTAGAATGGGAGATAACACAACATGACTACTCTAGGTAAGAGACACTCATTTATACGAGAGAGTATATCATGCCTAGTTCGTCTTTTGGTTGCTTTTAACTAGGCATCTCAGCGGGCGATGGTGTGGCAAGGCCCATAGGTGGCGAGGTGATTGAACGCACGTGTGTTCATCTTTGTGCCAGAGAATCTGATACGCGTTCTTCAATCTTTTTGGCTTCTGGCTATGTTCTTCGACACACTGTAGATGGAAGCGTGGCGTCGCTCTTGTCCATCCCGCACTTTCCTATTCTTAAGTTGTTCCTCGCGCACCAATCCAATGACCACCCCACCGCACTGCGCGTGACGCGATGGACGGGAGGCGAGCGTGGAATGGGTGGAGTGGCGGCTAGATATGCACGAGCAGTGAACAGGTTTGAGCTGAGCCATGTGGGGTTCAGGGAAATTAACTAAGAACGCGGGTCAAACTCTTTGGCACAAGACAAACACACGTGTGTTCAATCGCCTCACCACCCATGGGCCTTGCCACACCATCGCTCACTGACATGACTAGTTAAAGCAACCAAAAGACGAACTAGGTATGACATACTCCCACATATAAATGAGTGTCTCTTACCTAGAGTAGTCATGTAGTACTAATTTTTTTCACATTCCAAGTCACATAAAATCATGAAACCCTAGTTTTCAAAACCTAAAATCCTAATTTTCGAGACCTAAACCCTTAATATTTGAGACAATTTCAGAACATACAGAATTCTTGAAAAATTACACAATCAAGTCCACTGTGTAAGGAGCCTTAAAAAATTATTATTATTTTCTTATTTTCTATATTAAAAATTCCTATAAACAAGATACTTAAATGAATTTTCGAGAAAATTCAAAATAGATAAAATTATAGGAAAAATTACACAAGCAATTACACTCGTGTTCGGAGATTCCATAAAAATTAATAGTTTTTGAGCTCATTTTCTATATTTAAAAATTCATTTTAGAGGAAGTGTGGCCACCGCATCGTGGTCGTGCGGTCTTGAGGCCATCAGACGTGGTCGGGCGGCATTGGCACCACCGCACGATGGTCGTGCGCTTTTGCTAATCCGCACAGTCACCATGCGGTTTTGTGTATATGTCAGCCAATCGGCCGGTCCACACAGTAACCATGCGGTAGAGGACGTCATTTTTGCAAATACCAGCGGAAGAGAGCCATTTTCGTTAAAATGCACCGAAAAAGTGCCAATACGGCCAAAAAGGGTATGCATGTGCATGCATACATGTGCTAGCTGGTATAATGTGCTTCATGAAACTACATATATGTAATAGCTTCAGTGCTTCCTTTGTAAGGCCAAACTAGCTAGTTTACACTACGAGAAAGCTGAAAAGTGAAAACCCTTAGAGAACAAGCACAATTCACACAACATGTAATCTTACCACGTAAAGAGATCCAAAAGGGCGCGGCGTGGTGTTCACATCGCTCGCTTTTTTGTGGCCGCCGATTGCCGCCTCTCGCCCTCGCTGCTCGGCCGTGGTCGAGGCTTTCACGCCGACACCGCCGCTTTGCTCGCCGCCACGTAGTCTCGCACGTGCTCCTCTCTGGATTCTTCGGTTGCCTGGTCTTCCGCATGTCGTTGCACATACACACGAAAGGGAACCTTCCGGATCGCTCCAATGACGTCTAGCCTTTGTTCCCTCCACTGCTTCCCCCTCTTCCTCCTCGACACTCGCCGCCGCCTCGCCCCCGATGGCTCGGGCCTTCCTCCTCCTTCTTCACCTCCCTACCCCACCTCCTTCCTCTTCCCACAAGCGCCCCCTCCTCCTTCCTCCCACGAGCTCGCACGCCTCCCCTTCCTTGCCCCTGCCTTCCCCTTCCTCCTCGCCTTGCTTCCCAATGTTGTAAAAAATGGTCGGAACGGCCGATTAATCGTCCGTTTAATCGGAGTCGCCAGGCAAAACATCACGTATACATGAATCGAAGCACAATTAACATTTGTGAAGCCAAATCGGCCACATTATCCGATTAGTCAACCTTTTTCGTATAATCGCCCCGTATAATCCGTATAAACGGATGATTAATCGACCATTCTAACCGTTTTTTACAACAGGAAATCAGCAAAGTGTACAAAAAGGTTATCGCACAGAGCATCGCCCGCCGTGGTTCCAAATCTACACTACTAGCAATTAATGAAAGTGAGAGGACAAGGAGTTGGTTGCCTCTAAATAGGATTTCTTGCTTCGATGGGCCGAGACCGAGTGTGTCGGTGATGATGTTGTGCTTGACAATAATTCGAGTAACTAATTCTCTCGTGGTGATGGATCATTTTGTGTATTTAAATTTAAAACTTTATTCTTTTGGTCGCTGCCTCACAAGGTGTTAAGTTAGTCTAGTCTATGTGACAATGCATATTTTTAATCTATTATCTAAACTCGTTGCAAGTCGTATTTTGGTGTAGAATTATAATAATCCGCTGATCAATCTTGTTATCTTTTAAGTTAGTAATGAAGTAATCATGTACAATTAAAGGGTGGTACAAGTTTATTTGATAGTATTGACAATATATTGTATTCAAATATCTCTCAAATCGCATTGTTATCAAATATGTGAGAATGTCAAATTATCGCATAATTTCAATTAATCACCGTATTTCGATTAATCGCTTGGCGATACCCTATCCGTCCGACAACCGTATCCTATTTTTACAACATCGTTGCTTTCACCACCACGACGACGGTAGACTCACCGCCTCGTGCAAAAGGAAAATGGTAGCTGCGTTGTCGCAATGCTTCATCCTCCTCCCACTCCTCACCCATGAAGGAAGTACCATTTCTCTCGATCTTGTGTCTCTGCTTGTGTGTGGCACTTGGTCATTCGCTTCTTGTGGGGAGGGGTGTCTCGCCCCGGATCTACGCGTCTTTCCTTCTCCTGCCTTCTTCCTATCGTCACTGCTTTCTTGTTGTATTGTTGTCCTCTTCCTCTTCCTCTTCCGCTCTCTTTTCTTTTTCTTCGCTTTGAGTGCATCCCGCCATGCGCGGCGCGATGTACCACGACTCGCGATGCATGCCGTCAAGCCCGTGATAGCTCCATCCTCTTTGGATGCTCGCCATCGCTGCAGCTTGTCGCCTTCGAGCTTTTCCGCATTGGACGACCATAGTGAACTTGGGAGCGCATACGGTCGCCTTGTATCGCCGAGGACAACGACGTGGACTGGCCGATGATGGGCACGATGTGGTGCCACTACCGGGTTAGTTTCATGAACATTTATTATTATTCGTCATGTAATCACAATTTCGCGTGCTAGGTTTTCGTTGGTCTATTCTACAGGTCACCTATACGCCGATCACCACGTAGGGGTCGCACCCGGGCTACATCACGATGTTCGACCAGTTGACGGATGACCGCGTGATCTCGAGACTGTACACTCAGGAGAGGGTGTACGCACTCACGCCTAGAGGACTGTCCAACCTATGCACGCAGGACTACGTGTACTGGTACACTCGGAGGCCTTGGTCTGGAGGCCAGGAGATATTTGTTCCTCTAAATATCAGCCATGCCATGTAAATATTAATTTCTGTACAACTATTATTGTGCTAGTCTCATGTTTGGATATCTCTTTTTTGCGTGCACACCTTGACCACATGAGGGAGTCTGCATCAGGAACCCCAACACCACCCTCTTTCTACACCTTGACTCCCCCACACCACCTTATAGACGGATATGACAACACACTGTGACAAAACGTGATGCGAGATAGCTTTGCGTAGCGACGTGACCCAACGAGCAGTTTTGCGCAGCGATGTGACCCAACGAGGCTGCTTCGAAGGGCACGACGCACGGATGCGAAATACATCCGTGCTTCATCGCAATGGAACCGCTACCACTGGTCGCTCCCATTATAATACAACGCAACCCGACTAGGAATTTCACAACAACAACACTATCTAGATAACATGGACAAGGAGAATGAATGGAAGCGATCCGAGAGCTTTTGAAGGATGGGTGGGTCCCGATGAGACCGCCGCCACCACAGTATGCTTTATCGCAAATTTTACATACATCACCCACCTCCTCAACAAAGATAATTTCGATCGAGCCACGCCTCCTATGCCCACGAACACCCTCCGGAAGGGTCCCAACGGGGTGGCGCCACCCTTTGCTGGTGTTGAGACACTGTAGTGTGTCAAATCAACCGACGAGTGGACTATTGGGCAGCGCTATTGGTGTTGTCCAAACTATGGTGCAGACTACCCCGACGGAGGTTTGACACGCAGAGCCACAGGCAGTCGGTAGTGAAATCGTATTTCACAGCACACCACTATTCTCGCTTCTCGTTACGTCAGAATAACATCTATCTCCCAACCACAGTCTCCGCCGCGCCTATGTGACTTCAGCCAGTGGATCGACGACAAGATCCACCTCTACGACATGTGAATGCTGCTGACACGGAAGAGTTGGGCTAGGGAGGACTACGAGGACCGTGAAAGGTGCCTCGAAGAGCTGCAAGTTGAGATGGAGGAGAAGAAGAGGCGGGAGAGGCTGTGCGAGGAGCAGGAGCGCGAGCATGCCAGGCGACACGAGGCCGAGAGGGCGAAAAAGAGGGAGATCGCGTCGAAAGCTAAGGCGCAAGGCGAGGAGTACAACGTCGATCTGGGCCGCATGGGCAAATGGCCATGATCCACACAGTAGTTCAACACTCTTCGTCTATATGGCTGATGTATTTTTAATTCCCTAATGGCATGCGTCTACCGTCCTTAGTTCGTTAGCCTTCGTGCCATGTAACCCCTTTATCGGATCAACTGTCGTGTTGATATCGTTGTGCCATTTCTTCAAAGTTCTCCACTGTGTATGAATTCCCTGGTACATCACAATACCACTTACCTTCCTACTTATGAATCATTGTTACCTCAATCGTCCTCATAAAATTATTTAGAAATTTACCGTACTACAATAACATACGACGATCACAAAATGTTATTGTGAGTCTAACAAATTTCGCACCCTTGAGACTCTACAAAAATCACAATTAGACCAACCAACCTTGTCACAACAGCTTAGCAAAAATAAGGTATATTACTGATCCAAATGTATCAATGATACAAAAAGATTTATGCATTGAGCACATAACCAAAATTTAGGGTTTCTAGGGTCTTTCATAGGAGAGAGTCCTGTCGCCGGTTGAATCAAGCGACATAAACACTGCTCAATGGCGATAGGGAGCTAGCTCGGGTGACAGGAGTCAATAGTGCTCTGTGCGCTTGAATCGGCGACAAAACTCGTCGCCACTCAAACGACAATATGTACCTATTTTTGTAATTTTTGGGACGACTATTTATTTTTGTAATTATCTTTAAAATAATATTATCATGGTTAGATACCATCAGCAGTACCAGTTTTAGTATCTGTTTTCTTTACAGAAACTACATTGTGTATGTAATTCATAGTTCCACTTTTTCTTTACCGTCCCCAAATGCAGGCACAGCAGGAGGGTTCTGACAGAGGTTCTGGATTACGACTATGGTCTATGGAGGAGCCAACTCTAAACATGATCCACGCAGGAAGCCAGGAAGCCTGGCAATGGGCACCAATCACCTCACTTCCATCCCGCTTATCCTGGAGAAGATAGGTCAGCCGGGAAGGCAGGAAGCTGCAACCACTAGACCAGTATCTTACTGTAATTCACTAGAAGCAGAATGTGTGGATCCTATGTATGCACCCTTAATCCCTTATTACCTTGTATATTGGTCAGTTGAATGAAGTTCAGACCGGCCGTTTTAGACAGTGCTTACATGCATTCAGGTGTATGCTTAATCAAGCAACTGGTGCAACTACTAAGGACAGTTTGTAAGTTGAGAGATGTTTACTAATCTTATTATGAAGCTTGTACCGTTTTGAATAAAATGGGCACTCTGGCTCTCACGCAAGCCTGGAAGCTCTCTCAAGTATAAATGTCCAACATACTTCCTGTAAAGTTCGGAACGTTGCTCAATGGCATCCTTCGTTCGCGAAAACACTAGTTAATTAAGCTTCATGGGTTACGGCTCACAGCCAGTGAAAAATTGACAATGACGTAAACAAAAATATGAAGAGAATGTCCTCGTGAATCAGTCGTCCTTAACCGTTGAGAAATTTTACGGTACTTGGCTTCAAAATTGAGCAGTCAGCTAGTCATAGTCATCGTCGCCATCGACATTTGCAGTAGTTCCTCTTCTAAAAAAACATTTGCAGTAGTTCACCAGCATTTTGAAGAGTCAGCTAGTCATACTCATCGTCGCCATCGACATTTGCAGTAGTTCCTCTTCTAAAAAAACATTTGCAGTAGTTCACCAGCATCGGATCCACTCGTTCCCTTCTGAAGACGAAACAAACATTAGGTGCCTGAAGAGGTGCTTCATCTGATCAATCTCTTGTGACTCCACCTTACATTATCCAGCCTACTAATGCGTTAGAAGTTACATACGACCAACTCTGAAGATTGTGCGGTTTGTATCTATTCAGTGACGTGCTAAATGTGGCTTGTTTGACTCTTATCATCTTCTAGTTTTGCACGGCCATTACGGCAGCGCAAGACAATCGCTGCACAAGTTTATCCATTCTCGGTCTATGCGTACGTGTACAGGTAACAGGCGTACAGCAACTATCTGGAACTCTTGATTTATCTGAATTCTCGAGACCATTTGTGACTTCTTTGGACTGTTAGACGCAGCACAAGAGACGGACACACCTGCAGAAAACACATGGAGGAGGACCGTATCCTTGCCTTTCTTTACCTTGTTGTGCTGCTATTTTCCTTTCTGAAATTTTCTAGGAGCGTTGCCCGGTCAGAAACTCCAACTACCAACGCCTACTTTATTCGTGATTAGTTAGTTGTCTTACCTTCGATTTGCGAGAGAGAATGCCATCGAATTGGGACTTTTGTTCAGCAAAGACAGGCATCGCAAGTCATGGTCAAACGAGATGGCTAGCTTCTTCAAGTACTTGGTCGTTGTACATGATGGTGAGCTATGCTTATCTGGACCGGGACTAACCTCCTAAACCGCACCGGCTCTGCGTGATTAAAGATGTATTAAGTAGAGTATTAGCCATCACTAATTCGACTATAATTATCTCGGTGGACCTAGTTTAGGAAGAGGGGGCCCGTCACTTTAGACCTCGTCTTGATCCATGATTATGAAGGAATTGCCAAATTGCTACGAAACAAGAGGATTTCCACCGTCCACGTTTGTGCCGGGCTCTCTGGAAATTAAAGAGTTATTATATTATTACGAAAGAGTATGGAAGAATTAAATTTTCCTCTCCAAGACGTTTCTGGATTGATATCTCATTCGTTTGTCATCGTGCAGCAACAATCTGTAGCTCTGACACCTCATGGATGAGGCAAGTTAGAACTGGTGGATCACAATTTCCCCAAGACGATATTGTTTTCTTCAAAAGCAGCCTATTTTTTTTGTTAGTTTAAAGTCTCTAATAAACTCCTTTTTTGTGGCGGCTAGTTAGCTCATCCTTTTCTCAGCTACAAAATGTACCTTTGGCTAGTTCTCTTCTTCTTTTGATTACAAAAGAAGACACACACATACGCCATCGTACATATACATGTTGGAATTAATACGGACTGTGCTCATGTTTAATCCTAATCAATTCCTGGAAAATCCCAAAGGCCTATGTGCATGTGCTAAAACTATTTAGTCCCATATAGAGAGTTGAATGTGAGTTACACCACTTTAAAAGGTGGAACGTGGTAGCCCACTTGTGGAATTGGAGAGAGCCAATACACGCGCTCGCTCGCTCACCACGCGGCGCGGCGCGACACGGTGCGGTGCGCGCGTACGCAGGCGTGTCGGGTGCGTGTGCGTGTGCGTTTTTCTTTATCTATTCGAAAATCGAAACGCACCGACTCGCAGTTAGTAACGGTTCAGTTACCAGTGAGTAATGGTGATCGTTTCTAGTCTCTTTGTTTTTGCCATTACTGCGGTTACTAGTGAGTAGTGACTGGGTAATAACTGCGGTTACTAGTGACTGGGTAATGGCTGCAGTTACCAGTGGGTAATGACGACCGTTTCTAGTCTCTGGGTTTTTGCCTTTATATGGAACAGAGCACTTGTTCTTCTGGCTGATGAACACTCTCCACGAAAGACAATAGTATACCATCGTTTTGTTGTCGCCTCCGCGATCTCCATCCCAACAGGCGCTGCAGACGGCCGCACCGGGAGAGCAGGCCTCCGGAACCATCGTCATCGAAGGCTTGCACGAGCGACGACGAATAAGGTTTTTGGGGAGCGTTCGCGCGACTGCTCGCTTCTTCTTCTTCATTCGTTTATCTGCTATGTCTACATCAACTGCATGACTACTACCACTACGCCATGACTCCTACTGCTGCTACTGGATCTGGAACTCCTACTGCTGCTACTCCTTCTACTGCATCCGGGTATGTCTATCTTACATATATTAGTTGGTTAGTTTTCTTATCTGTTGTTAACTTGAACACTGAGATAGGTATACTATTTTATGTCCTTCTGGATCTTAGTATGACTACAGTGTTCTTATTCATTTACTTTGTGAAAATGACTAGAGTAATTCTCATGATTTATCTACTACATTTCTGGATTAAAGTAATTCGAAAAATGCTCATACTTTCAACAATACACACGAATACGTCTCCTAATTAACACACACCCATACAGATGTAGATGTAGTTTGGGGATAAATTCACGAATCTCACAAAATCCTACTAAAACACACTCGTGTGCATACAAATGAGATCTAGGATTTAACTCTTGACGAGTTGAGTCGTATACCAATAACTCCACCGTCACACTAATACGAGGTTCCCGTCTCTTCTTTATATCTTCTTTGTACACATAGTTGGGTTCCTTCCTTTGCCGGCCACAATCCTCCTGACCGGAGCAGAATCCCAACGTGCAAGCACGCATGCAGCCCACGCAATAGTCGCCACGAAGAAGAAACACGATTTTGGTGGTGACATGAATGATGCACGGATGCTCCACACACACAAAACACGGGGATGCATTTAAGAATAAAGAAAAAGAAACGAATAGGATCGATCTGGGCGTTGCATCAGCGAACGCCACTAGCAAGTAGCAACCACCACCGAACGCATGAAGCGGCACCGAGCGGCCGTCCCGGCCAGGGGGCGGGACCCAGCCGAGGCCGAGCGGTGGACAGATGGGACGGCGCGGGGGCGGCAAGTGGACGGTGACGGTCACGCCCAACCGATCGGGTCGCCTCGTCAGTGCCCACTGTGCCTGTGCCGCCCGCTCCGCTCTTCCTCCACGCGCACGCGCACGCGCTTCACACGGATTTTGCCGTGCGCACCGCACCGCGTCGATGAGCAGGAGCTGGACTGGGTGTCTGGTCGGAGTCCGAGTGACTGATGGGTCACTGATAAAAAAACAAAGGGCGAGCGCCACGTCCGAGCGCCAACAAAAAATGCAAAACGTGCGTAACATATCAAAAAAAAAATCATATGCAACATTTTCAAATCTCAGAATCAAAACAAACATTGGAAAACGACGCAACATATCAAGAATCTCATAATCAAAGCAAACATTTGGAAAGAGGACACATTAAAAAATCTTGCAACATCATCGTGAACAGTATGCAATTTTTTTTTTTGATAATTGCAACATTTTTTCAACGGGTCGCAACATCTCAAAAGAACAGTATGCAATATTTTTTCCCGCCGATCGCAACATCTTTTTCAATGGGTCGCAACAATGCACTGTAAACAACAGAGGATAACCTCTTGAATGCTCCAACATGGCATGCGTGGCCGAGTCAAGGCGCAATGCCGCACGATGGCATGGCATGGCCATGGGTGACCTCAGAGGTATTGTCGAGGTCGCCGACGACGACAACATGGAAGCCATGCTCGAGTAGCCGCGCCTCCCATCACCAGACGCCAAATGAGCCACCAGAGGAAGAGCAAGCGGGGAGGAGATGGGCCACCGATGGGATTTAAGAAGGCCGTGGTCGCGTGTACTACTTGAAGCAAATAGGAAGATAGAGCCGTAGGAACAAGAGCGGATGGGAGTGGATAGAGAATGAGAAGAATGAGTGGTCGGAAGCGTTGGGCTCAGTGGCTCAATGAATAAGACTGTCCGATGTTTTGTACGTATATATAGTATCGTTTCCAAAAACAAATGGTGTCGTCAGAGCAGCTGAATGTCAGGTTTTGTTTTGAGAAAGGAAAGCCGTTTTTTCTGTATGTTTAAAAAGGGAGTAAAGCTCCACTTGAGCAGTCGAACTGATGCAGAGCAATAAAAAAACTGAACTTTTCCTCGTAAAAAAAGGTGAACTTTTCCTTCCGACATGTGATAGTCAGATAATGTAGTGATAAGCATGGAGAGTGAGTACACTCAAGTAATCCATTTGAGCTGGGAAATACAAAATAGAAACATTATTTGCTTGGGTAATCATGCCGAGGTTAAAGAGTTACTGTGGAAACAAAGTTTCTTATTTTCTGTCAACCTCAAACTTGAAACATCTTGCGAAAGAACTTGTAGTTTACTCTTGCTTAATTGCTTGAGACAGAACTTCCCTCATGATCTACCAACTATCTGGTAACTAGTTAACCAGTCCATGGACCTGATATCTTGTGTTTCTGTGGATCACAAGACACAAGCACCGATCAACACTGACAAGGTGCACCGCTTTTCGAACATCATTGCTGTATCCACCCAGCTCTACTTCACAAGAACAAATGCTGGACCGCTACTCTCTTTATCTTACAGCACGATGAAATGCTCGGAAAAATGCGGACCTCTCATAATTTATCCCGTCCATCCGCGAGCACAACCAGTTCGACTCAGCAGACGGCGACCGGCCGACGTGTCTCCGCCCGGCTCGTATCCATCCACCCACGTGTTCCCGGGTATCCTCCTCGTCCTCCGCCCTCGCGCCCCGTCTGACGGCTATAAATAAACCGCCTCTTCCTCCAAAGCTCCGCTCCTCGCCCCTCATACTTTTCTCCTCGCTTAATTCACCTCTCAGTAATAATCCCACGACCCCATTCCCAAGATCTCAAGCGACGCGAATCCAATCGCGCGCGGCGATAACCGGAAGCTAAGTCGGCAGAGGAGGAAGAGGGAGTCGCAGGCGAGCGTGGCAATGCCTTACTGCGAGGTGGATAGGTACCAGAACGGCGACAAGTGGGAGGGCGTCCGGCTCTTCTACCGCCGCTGGCCGCGGCGCCACCAAGGTGCTCCTCATCATCGGTACGTGAACTGTAAATCCCCCCACGCGCGCCGCCGCTCTTCTCTCGTGTGCTGCCTTCTCGTTCTCGTGTGAAGAAAAAAAACATGTTTCTTCTTCTTCTTCTGAGAGATGGGTTGGTTTGGGTGTGAAAGGATTGGCGGGGACGCACGACTCCTGGGGCCCGCAGATAAAGGGGCTGACCGGGTCGGTGGAGCCGGCGGCCGACGACGAGATCCCGCGGACGGACGAGGAGGACGGCGATGGCGTCGAGGTCTGCTGCTTCGACAACCGCGGCGTCGGCCGCAGCTCCATTCTCCCGCACAAATCCTACTACTCGTGAGTTTTGCAACCCCACATCGTCGTATAGATCCAAATTTCCTTCGGCTTTGATGATCGGAGGGGGAGTTAGGTAGATGATATTGCTCCTCCTCTCGAGATGTAGAGCTGTGACCAATTGTGAAGATGTAGAACTGTAGATATAGATCTGGAAGAGGATAAGAGCTGCGCTGAATAAATTCACGTTTTACTCGATTCCTACCGCGATAGCTTTCATGAGAAAATATTTGATGGAGAAGAAAGAGGGGGGATATCTTTCTTCAAACGCTGCTGATGCGTGGAAAAGTCAAACGGGCGGTGGTACTGAGTAGCGAGTACTGACTATGTGGACGTCCATCTCTGGCAGGACGGCGATCATGGCGAGGGACGCGCTGGCCTTGATGGATCATTTGGGGTGGAAGAAAGCCCATGTCTTTGGCCACTCCATGGGCGAGTCCTTCATGCGCACTTGTCTTTGACGCTTCATCTTTTGGCACTTGTACAGACAATAGGCACTGACCCTGTGGATCTCTGCAAACAGGTGCAATGATTTCTTGCAAACTGGCAGCGATTGCGCCTCACAGGCTGTGTTCCTTGGCGTTGCTTAATGTCACTGGTGGTGGGTTTGAGTGCTTCCCCAAGGTACTGGGATGTTGAAATCCGCCTATATGTTTTGGGGAGTTTGAGGAACTGATAAGAGGCTATGGATTTGAAATCCGAAATGTTGCAATTAAAAAAAAAGTAGTTTTGTCAATGAAGCTTGTCCACTTTTTCAGGTTAGATGGGCAGGTGCTTTAGTTTTGTCAATGAAGCTTGTCCACTTTTTCAGGTAGATAGGCAGATGCTTTAGTTTTGTCAATGAAGCTTGTCCACTTTTTCAGGTAGATGGGCAGATGCTCTCTCTTGCATTCCGTTTCTTAAGGGCGAGAACTCCAGAACAAAGAGCTCTTGTAGATTTGGAAACGCACTACACGAAGGTGAGGATGAATTCCTTGTAATTTCTTAATTGATGTAAATAATAGTTTTTTTTCTCTGGATTTGTGATTTAATGTTCACATATACCATGTACTAATGCAGGAATACCTTGATGAAAAAGTTGGATCATGCACAAGGAGAACCATCCTCTATCAAGTGAGTGATCTTACTAATTTTAGGGTGATGCTTGGTAACAAATTATGTGTAGTTAATGGTGTATCTGCTAGATTCAATCGCATACTCACATGGAATATTCAGTTTTATTATGTGCCTCCTAAATTGATTATGGATGAGATTTGTTGCTTGTACGCATTTAATGCTTATTATATGTTAGTATTCTTTTAGTGAGCTCATCTGAAAATTCTGTAAAGAATCTCATAACATGGGATCATAGCATTTTGACTAGGCCTTCTTTGATGGAAAATTTGGCATTTATGCTTTTGCATCCCTGTTCAGAATATAAGCATATTGATTAGGATACAGTGCATACAGAAAATTTGGCATTATGCTTTTGGATCTATTGGCTGATATAACAAAGCGTTATTCGTTTTTGCGTTTAGTTACCAAAGTTCGTTTGTGATGTATGTTGTATTTCAGGAATATGTGAAGGGCATATCATCGACAGGGATGCAATCTAACTGTGGTTTTGAAGGGCAAGTTAGTGCATGCTGGACTCACAAAATGACAACTAAAGAACTAGACACAATACGTTCTGCTGGTTTTCTAGTTTCAGTTATTCACGGAAGGTTAGTTGAGCACGACCTTGAGAATAAACACACATCCCTTTCTCACAAACATTGTGTGCCTCCCTTTCTCATGGCTTGCTTGAAAATAATGCAGGTATGACATTATTGCACAATTATGTCACGCAAGACGACTTGCAGAAAGGCTTCTTCCTGCCGCCGAATGGTAGAACTTCATGGTGCACATCTAGTAAGCCATGAAAGACCAGAGGAGGTAAGCGTGAACTTTGGTAAAATGCTACAACATGGGGCAAATTGGGCTATCCTAAAATAGCTGATCAAACCAGACAATATTGAACGTTGTGGTTCTCTTTGAGCACCATTCTCACTAACATAGTAACATAAATGTGCTAATGCATACATTTCTTTTGTCCCCAAACTTGGAAGAAGGCTTATGTGTATGAGAATCTTATTGCATGTTGTTGCAACCTGCGCAAAGAATTCCAAAGTTGCTCACTGAAAAAATGCGACCTTGTGGTTCTCTGAATGCATCATTGACAACCTAAATTGTGCAAGGGAACATGTTACTTTTGAAGATACTTGTTTGGCCAACTCTAAAAACGACTTGTAGGCTTCCGTAAAATAGTTATCCCAGGCTAGGTTTTAAATTACCTTAATGTTAACTTAAAAGATGAGGTATGCATCTCATCATTCCATCAGCAATATACCCAGTACTATCAAATGAATAATCTTTCTGTTGAGGCGCCACAATATTTGAGGGAGATCATTAGGCATTTATCCTAGACTGCTAAGCAATCTTTGGCTGTGGATCTAAGGCAACCACATGAAGTTGCCAGCTACACTAATTCTAGTACTAGTCTAGACTTGAACGCATTCAGCTTATGGCAAGTTGGTAACAGGATGTTTGGACAATGATGTACAGACTTAGACACTTTAAGGGCATCGCATTGAAAAGACAGATTTCTTCTGAGAAAGGGAAGCATCTATTCTCTAATATATTTATAAGTGCAGAGCAAACCAACCAGCCTACTTTGCCATTGATTTCGTTCTCTTCTAAGGCTTATTTAAGATTGGCATTTTTTCTTTCCCAAAGAAAAAGAAAAAGAACTTCTTCTGAGAAAGAGAAGCATCTGTTCTCTAATATATTTGTAAGAGCACAGCAAACCAACCAGCCTACTTTACGATTGAGATCGTTCTCTTCTCAGGCTTATTTAAGATTGCCATTTTTTCTTTCCCAAAGAAAAAGAAAAAATATATTTGATAATATTTTTGAAACGAAATACAATTGAGAATATGAACATTGATTTCTTTTCGTTTTGTCATCCTTACAGAGTTACACTAAAGCAAAAGATAACTCATGTAACTATTGCTATATCGCAGGTCAACAATGCACTAATGGATTTGACAAGGGCCACTAAATCCATGATGAAACCTCAGGAGTGGTCGTCCCAGCCAGAGAATGCATCAGGTAAGCTTAACAAGGCTGAATTTTCTACAAATTTGTGTCGAAGGCTATGCTCCAAGGCACACTTACGCTGCATCTTTATCAGAAACCGGAGCGCTTATTTCTTCAAGACCTGTTACCGTCACGATACGAACAGATGGAGGTGGAAATGTTGCTGTAGCAGTCTATAACTTACTTGGCAAGCTGCAACTAAGCTTTCTTTATGTCATAGGACTGATAGTGATGGGGTTTGAGCATATGAGGAACATTGTTAGAGTTATGAAGCCAGTGAGGGTTGCAGCAATTGAGTCATAAGGTAAAATCCTCAAAATACGTTGAATCCTTTCCAGTTCAGTCGCAGCATTTTTTATTTTTCAGCAAATGCTTACTGGACTCTTTGATTTTGCAGAAACTAAGACATGCAAATTACTCTCAAAACCGTCGGAGGAGATGATATTTCATGTCTCCTCTGTACCTTGGAGATGATTTTAGAGTAGCATCTCCAAATATTCAAAACTTCTTTCGAGAAAACGTCTGCTCTTAGCAGAATAATACGACACAAGACCATTGACGAACTACAGTGTGCACCTGGACAGAAGTGTGCCGGGCACAAATGCACAATTGACGTACCTTTATGAGTGTAAGTTGTAACCATATCACGGCCACATGCTGCGCTGGTGCTGCCACCATTCTTTTTCTATCATACTGTGATTATTCCCGGGAATAAAATCGATTCTTCACTGCGTTGTACCCATGTGGAGCAGCTGGACATCTCGTTTCCTCTACGACATACAATACACGTAAGCTGCGAGCAAGCTAATGCTACAGACTTTCAGAAGCTAATATAGGAGTGTCCGACGCGGGTGGACAAACTACTTCGTCAGAATTAGAACGGAAAGCATGTAAAGCCAGTGCAAAACCGAAGTTCACATGGTGTAACACCAAGATGATACCCAGATGTTAGACGGCGAGATGTTCGCAGATTTCGGCCGAGCTGCCGGCTGCGAATTAGCCACGCCCAGACTCCAGAGCACCAACGTCGATACCATTATAACATCACTGCTCTTCCCGGCAAATCCACCGAACCGCCCTCTGACCACTTCGGCATTGCCGCCGGCCGAGCATTCTTGAAGCCTGGCTCGTGGAGTTCAGGGAGACGAGCAATTAGTTGCCGACTGATACGTGAGGTCCAGTTCACCGGAGAGACGCATGTAGGCATGTATGGAAGGCCAGCATCTACACAATGATCACCGCCGCCTCGCAGGCTCGTAGCCCGTAGGGAAGGGAGGTGGGAGGAAGGTAAGAGTATTGCAATATAGAATTACTCTAGGGCTCCTTCCGAAATAGCCCTACTGCTATCTTCCCTTCTCGATCTGGACCGCACAAGTCGAATCGAACGGCAAAAGAGAGAGCAGAATGGATCGCGCATTTATTCGAGATCCGATCCGGATGGTAATACATAGCAACATACCTATTTAAGGGACCAATATGCAAAATGCACCTCCTTGGTCTCCCTCGTCCCCATCCGGACCGCGCATATCCGATCGGACGGCTCACGTGGGGCTTTAGGTTACGTCGGCCAACTGCCCAGGGCGCTCGGCAGGAAGAACGGCTCTGCTACCTCTCGGCTCGCCGCCGCCGCCTCCGCCGCTCGACGAGGCTCCGTCGCCTCCCGCCCCCGGCCGTCCTCCGCGTCCTTGTTCTTTCCTCCTGGAGGGCTGGAGGCATCTCATATGCATCTGCACGCGTCATACTTTGCTGCCTAGTCCGCCTAATCGCCTACTAGCAGCACGTATCGACACGCGGGCCTGCGGCCTGCCCCATCCGTCTCCGGCGAGCTCCACTGCCGGTCCTCCGCCTCTGCGGTGCATAGAAGGTGACTGCGCCGGAGGTGTTCGTGTTCAAACCTTAACACAAAGAATTGTTCCTCTGCTTCCATTTTACAAGGTCCGATGAAAACTTTTTTTTGAGGCGGCTGATGAAATCTGAATGATGGGAAGATCGGCAAAGGATCTCATCTCAAATTTGAGCCGTGGATGGTTCGGTCCGGATGATGTGTTTGGCACATGATCAAATCGATAAAGATGACAGGATTAACTTCCACTGTTAAAATAAATTGTAGCCCACTTCCATTCCATATCTTAAGCTTTTGGATGAATTGGTTAGTGCATACAACTCAGTAATCATCACTCGTCTATGCTGTTTCACTTCTCTCCCAATCAGAACGGGTTCTGACATGGCGTAAGAAACCAATCCCAAGCTGGAACTATAGATGGGTGTCACTATATATACGCGGATTGCAGAGGGCTTAGTGGCTTGCATACAAGTAAGAAACATAGCAGAAGACCAGTAACTACTTGTACCGACACCATAGCACAAAAAATAAACCAGAATTGATGTTTCAAGCACGGGACAGTACGGGGCTAACCTGGTGATCATGACGGGCGGTTGCTCCGGCCGGCGCCGGCGACCGACGGTTTCGACAAGGAGGAAAATGAAGTGAAGTTGAGAGAGAAGTGTACAACCAAGGAAGGAAGGAGACGACGAGAAGAGAGGACGGGTGGCCGTGCAATGCAAGACAAGCGAGAAAGAGAAGCGGAGAGGGTATATTCGCTCTTCCCGGCAAAATATTCCGACTCGCCGGAGGATATTCCCACGGGGCACGGGCGATGCTGAATACGCCAAGTACGTTTCTTTCTCACGAAGGCGTCAGCCATGATCGACTCCTCGCGTAAGGCCCAGTTAGAGATGTGCTTTGGGTAATGGGCCGGGCCAGCAGTGGAATTATCAGGATAGTGAAGGGGCCCACATGCACAGATCGCACAGCTCAACGCTACAGGCTACTCACCCACCTGGAGCGACGAGTCGTCGACGACGGCAAGGAAGGAAGCGAGGAGAAGGCGAGTCCCGGAGCTGGAGCGGGGCAGCCATGGGCGTGATGGAGAAGCTCAAGATCTTCGTGGTGCAGGAGCCCGTCGTCGCCGCCTCCTGCCTCATCGCCGGATTCGGTACCCTCCCGTTCTCTCTTTCTCCCGCTCTGACCCAAACCCTAGTTAGCTACACGCGCGCGCATCGCCTTTAGGACGCTGGCTCCATTGCTCTATGTGATAGTGTGCCTCCGTCCTGGGCGCGTCCGTTAAGCTTGGCTTCGGCAGGTACGTGATTGGTGTCCAGGAACTGGTCGGGGTGGGGTTAACTACGTTTCGGTGTGCTTTTCTCTTGCTACGGTTCGTTAGATCCAGGATTCGAAATCACTAGCCTAGCCTTGTTCAATAGCTCTGTGTGATTCAGCTTCTTTCATGAACTACGCATTTTAGTTCTCAAAGAAAAAATGAGCTACACATCCCCAAAGATAAAGATCCAATTGTTCCTTTCCAGTCGAACAGTTGACTGTAGTAGAGGAAACAATAGGTAGCACCGGTTTCAGCTCAAGAACCATGCACCCATTTCCTTCCTCTTTTTTTTACTTTTTAGTCAAACGAATTGAATTTGGCTGATGTCAGATAGGCCTCGCCGATTCGGCTGGATTATTCTGTCTGCTACGTTTGGTCAGAACAGGTGGGAGGTGATAAGGGTTGCCCTGAATCTCATGCCAAAATGTAGTTATGCTGGTTTTTTTCTTTCTTCCTCTGGAATGGTGTTAAACTTCTTATTTTGCTTGTGGATGTAGTTTGCCTTAGGCTGCTAGTTATGAAATTGAAAAGAGTGTTCCAAAAGATTGTCTTCATTATGAACATGACTTTGAACCAGTAGCAACAATAGCTCATTTACTAGATCCAATTGCTTTTTTTTTAAAAAAATCGAATTTGCCTGTACAAATTGGCTGGTGTGGAATTGCGATCCCACATGACATATGAATTGCTACGAGTGTGGGATGATGACTTACCTAGACTCTGTGTGGAACCGTGGATTCACATTCCTGGAAAATGAAAAGACTGGTTTTTTAAAGATGTGCTTGTTTGCAGAATGCAGGCATGTGTAGTTTGTTGCTTAAGAAAACCAGGTTTACCTATAATCGTTCAAGATTTCAGAGACAGAAGATTGGTCGAATACTCGAGTAGTCGAATGCATTAAATTCAAGTTATTTTCTAGACCACTTTACTATCAGTTTATTTCTGAATTGACCCGTCAGTCGTCACAGCTCCTTGCCATCTAGTTTGATTAATATTTTTGTATCTTTAAGATCTATGTATCAGACTTGGTTGCTGGTAGTATTGCTCTTTCATGAAAGTTCCTAAGTAGTGCGCAGTTATTTCTGTATATTAGTCATGTCATGACTTCCCTAGCAAGATTTGTCAGTTGCCTTTACCAAGAGTCTGTTTCAGCAATCTGGATGCTAAATGGCCTGTATACATAAATTCAGAACAACCATAAGAAAGCGTATTAGTAGAACCTCATTGCAGGTGTACCAGAACCAAAGGTTTACTTATTCTCTACTCCATTGAAGCACAATGGGCCTGTGTTGTTTATGATCTCAAAACAGCCTGATTGGTCATACTCCAGGTGTGGCACACGCCTTGCCACAGTGGCAACTCTAGTGCTTTTACTAGTGCCTCAGAGTTCGTCATTTTTGTGTGGCAACTGGATGTGTTTTGTTGGCAACCAGTGCGGTTTAAATTTAGTGTGCTGCATCACAGCAGTGGTGAATGGCAGAGCGGCGACGAGAGAAGCGGAGTTTGGAGAAGCAACTCAGCAAGCAACCAAGTGATGGGCTGATGGGCTGGTGGGCCAGCCGGCCGATTAAGTTGACTTTTCCTTTCCGTTTTCTTCTCCCCGATTGCTGCTTCTTCTGGTTTTCTCTCCGACTGCTATTTTGTTCCGGCACCCTGCTGTTTTGTTCCGCGCCTAGGCGGGCTAGGTGCTAGCGGCTACCCTCCGCTGCTTACGCTAGCGCCTAGGTGAACACTGCACTCATTATTCGTCATTCTACTTTTCAATGAAAAGTTTCAGCGCAAACGTGGTCAAAATCGAAAGCACCTTGTGTGTCAAGTTCCATTTTAATGTTCTATCATATTATAGGCTTTGGTGGTATGGTACAGTGGTAGGACATCTCAATTTGAGAGGTGGCCGATTGTTGCCTTTTATGGTCATGAACGAAGCTGTTTTTATGTCACATTTCAGGAAGAAACTAGAGCAAGTTTAGTTCATGATTCCTAAGATTTTCTGATTTGGTTGCATGAGCTTGTGGGATTATTGATTGGCAGTAGAACTAGCTGTCTGCCATCCTTCTGCCAATTTTTTTCAGCTGACCTTATAATTTGCAATTTCAGGTCTATTTCTTCCAGCAGTTGTTAGGCCAATCTTGGATTCTTGGGAAACTTCGAAACAAGTTCCTCCACCTGCACTAAATGACGTATGTGATTCCCTCCGTTTTTGGGTTGTTTTGTGTGTGCTGCTTTAAGTTCATACAAAACGAGCATAAATTCTATTATATTATTCATCAATGTATGAGATGCAATCATATCTGATTTTCCAACCACACCATTTATCATTTCCCATTTTTTTTTTCATATCCATCTTGTGCCACCCAAGATATTGGCAAGTCAGTAGACAGCCTTACCAAGTAAACTTGCTATTTGGTTACTCTAAAGTCAACTTGGCTACAAAATACCAGGAAAGGAGCACTAAATATTTGACTGGTAGCTTAGATTGGATTTGCAATTGGTGATTTGACACTGGTGCTGGTTTCATTTTGCAATAAAAATGGGACTAGGGCATAAGCTGTCTGGTTCTAAAAAAACTAGCAGCATAGATTGAATTGCACAGGGCATCTTTTGATACTTTGCATTGCATAACTGCTTCCTTGTGTTGTCAATCTCGGGGACATGCTATAGTTCACCTGGCCATTTCCAGGTTTCACACTTGTGAATAAGCATGCTGGAATATCACCCCCAGCCCCTGCTTCATCCATACTGTACTTTGATCTATTGAGAACGTGAGTATAGGTTGAGACAACGTTTAACTCCTTGCCCTTTGATACTTGCGCAGGTGGTAGCAGGTGTCACCGGCAAGAAAAAGGAGTGATCGCATCTTTTTCACTTGCTGATGTTGTCGCCGCATTTTCTTTTGACTTGTTTTTGGCACACGGATGGGAAGGCTCTTCAGACCGGATGGTTGTTGGATCGGCACAAATAATCGTTGTATCTGAACTTATTTTCTCCATACTGCAAGTCTGCAATGTGACACGGTTTTAGCCATTAAGAAAGACCATGGGAGGTCATTTACCCCCCATAATTCTTGTGATAGCCATTTCTCGTTTTACCAGAACAGCGGGGGAGATGTGCCAAGAGCCCGTGATTAGGAAAAAAAAAATGATGGGTGAGGGTCTCGTGCGAGGCTCTATCCCTATCAGTCGTTGATTCTATCGATAGGCTCTGTCTCTATCAACCGTTGTTTCTGTTGATGAAAGAAGAATCAATGGATAATAAGAGGGTCTTCCGTGAGGACCTCCTTGATTGATTGTGCTTGGTGCCGGATGATTGTGCTTGGTGCCGGATTCGGGGCCGCGCTTGGTGCTGTGTAATTTGCCCAGCGCCGACGTCTCCCCAACCTTCGTTTACCTCCCGGCGTGGCGCGTCCCACTTCTGACTTCTGCCGGCTACTGCCCGTACCGCGAGCCTGAAGGCGCGCACGATCGCACGAACCGGCAAGTGGGCAACCGGCGAGACACGGTGGAAATGTGGGAACCGCACGCGGATGCATGGGCTGGTGTTTCGGCCCGTGCGGTGGAGGTGGGATTATGTGGGCCGGTTGGATGGATTCTTCGACTCTAGTGAGCTGTCCTGGGCTGGAGTGGAGGTCTACACATTAGAGATTGGCCCAACTAAGCCCACAAAAGCGTCCACCTAAGCTAGGGTTTATGAGCACGATCCGGTATAAAAGCCAACCTCCAAGCCGCCCTTCCAACCTTCCGCAGTCACCACCCAAACACCGGAACAGAGCAAGGCGACGCCGCAGGCAACACCTCATCTCCGGTGAGTAGAGGCGATACTCTGGTCATGTCATGTGCTCTATATACGGACCTCGAAGCTTGTATGGCGATTTGCTCAGCTTCGTTACCGTTTGGCCCGTTATACTTGTGATGGTTCTAGTTCCCACGGTTCTGTTCGCTGCTGCTGCAGTGATTCTCTCCGCGCTAGTACTAGGCATGTCGCTGTTCGAAGTATTTGTATGATCCGGCAAAATCAGTTCGGGGTTTCGATTTTTTTCGTTGGTTAGATCGTCTCCTAGGTTGGATTTGACCACCATGCTTGTTTCCTCTGTCAGCTAGATCTAGTACCTCGTAGGAATATTCATGCTTTGAAGTTAGAAATATTGATGAAAGGCACAGACTTTTCCACTCGTGAGAAAAAAAAGTAACCCTGGCTTCCATTTGGATTGGCATCCATTTTCTGTAGATGGTAAAATGTCGCCTTATACTCTTGCAGGTTTCTTGTTTCCTGTTGCTAATCTTTAGCTGTAGGATCTTATGTTTGGTCGTTGGTATGGTGATGTAGGCGAAGGGAAATGGCGACGGTTCCGGGGCCTCTGATCTGGGAGATTGTGAAGAAGAACAACTCCTTCCTGGTGAAGCAGTTCGGCAACGGCAATGCCAAGGTGCAGTTCAGCAAGGAGCCCAACAACCTCTACAACGTCCACTCCTACAAGCACTCTGGTAAGTAGCTGCTTCTTGCACTGTTTTTGCCTTTTGATGACAACTGACCACTAGGCATGCTTTGCCAAGAGCTGACTAACTGGGGCTGATGTGGTTTGTCAGGCTTGGCGAACAAAAAGACTGTGACGATCCAGCCCTCAGGCGGAAAGGACATGGCTGTGGTCCTCGCCACGACCAAGACCAAGAAGCAGAACGCACCTGCAAAGCTCTACCACAAGTTCGTGATGCGCAAGGAGTTCCGCAAGATGGCCAAGGCCGTCAAGAACCAGGTATTGGCATGAGAAAAATACTTAATTGCTTAGCTTCATGTCACTGTTATGATTTGTTGCTATTTTGTGATGCTATAGGCCATAATGCCAAGTCCTGGATGTAATGCATCGAATATTGTCTTTGTAAATTATTTATGTTTATTTATTGCTGTGATTAGCCTTGACACATAAGAAGCTCCATCAATCATGTTGGGTCTTCTTCAATGAAATACTCTTGTTACGCTTGGCTTTTGAGCTGCAACATTGTTTATTTGTGCATGTAGTCTTTACCTCCATATGTCAAAAGTGTTTTTTCTGTTGTGATAAATAGGCCTGAAACCTTCGGGTTCTTATGGAACATTGATAGCTTTACCACCAATATTTACATTAATTGATTTTCCTTTGTGTCGAAAGATAGCTATTAGTTTTGTGACTTGTACTGTAGCACATAAGAATTGTTGTTCTTGTGAGACAAGCTGTTCTGCTTGTGTCTGGGTTGTATTGCTAACCCAAGGTATTGCTGTGATGAGCCATAACACATAAGAAGACCAACCGATCAATTGGTTCTTCAATGAAATATACTTGTTACGCTTGGCTTCTGAGCTGAACCTGCAGGCCACTTTGTCTTATCGTATAATAGCATTCTTGTATGTACCTTTTTGAAGAAATTGTTAGTTCGTCAGTCTTTTACTGTATGCATCGTATTCTTGTTGATTTATTGCTGAAACCTTCTGGTTCTTATATGGAACTTTCAATAGCTCTAACACCAATATTTACATGAATTTAATATTAGTTTTTTGAGAGATCAGTTACTTGCTTTTGCACTGTATGTAGCTTGGCATGTGAGCTGTTGTTCTTGTTAGAGAATCTGTTTTGTTTGGGTTTGTTTGGGTTTCATTGCTAACTCCAGAAAAGATAATGCTGTGATGAGCCATAACACATAAGAAGACCAACCGATCAATTGGTTCTTCAATGAAATATATATGTTGCGCTTGCTTCTGAGCTGAACCTGCAGACCAGTTTGTATTATCTTATAATTGCTTTCTTGTACGTATCTTTTGGAAGAAATTGTTAGTGCTTCCGTCTTTTACTGTATTCTGGATTTTTTGAAACAATAAAATGATAATACCTAGGAGAAACCAGGTATTTTTTTCATTAAGAAGAAAATAGCAACATAAATTTGTGTCAGAGAGGATTTGAACTTGGGTGGTGGGGTGTACACCACTCCTCCCAACAACTGAGCTAGTCTCAGTTCCTGCTGTATTCTGGATTTGCCGGATCTGTAAATTACCTTGTTGATATCTTATGATGGTGTGGGCTTTAATGAGTTGTTTCTCTGCCCTTCAGGTCAGTGACAACTACTACAGGCCTGATCTGACCAAGCCGGCTCTTGCTAGGTTGAGCTCAGTGTACCGCAGCCTCCAGGTTGCCAAGTCTGGTGTCAAGAAGAAGAAGAACAGGCAGCCAACTAAGCTGTAAAGCGCATTACCATTACTCTCTCTTTTTTTTTGTTGAGGGCCTCTTTGTGATCATCCAGCTTATTACCTCTGTTCCAACAGTTTTGAGACTTATGTGAGATTCTTATTAGAACCATGTTACAAGTCTACCAGGTAGTTTGTACTCTGACAGTTGGGCTGCTGCGTTTCTCTCTATAACTATTATTTGCTTTGCACTTATGATCGCTGCTTATGCTGTCAAAATTGTTGGTGCTGATGATTTCTCAGCTTTTAGACTTAACTGTCAGTATATCGTTTCTTACAATGAATGAACTGATAATGTGGCTGATCTGGACCTCGATTTTTTACTACGCTGTTGGTACTTTGCGTGGGCCATCACTCAAAATCTGGAGCTCAAGTTTGCTTAGCCCATTCGTATTTGTTTGTTGCGCTGTTGGTGGTAAACTTTCACGTGTAGCAGGAATGGCCACGTTAGTTGAGTAGCCTGGGAAGTCTGCAATGGCTTCGAAGCGAAACGGATCATCTTGGAAGAAACCATGAGGCCAAGCGCCCAAGCCAACTCTTTCCAGACGTGTGGAGCACCAACCTTCTGCCCCGTATAAGAGCCAATCCCCTCGTTTCGCCTTCGACACGGCGGCTAATCGGACGACCTACGAATGTCTTCTGAGAAAACTGCTATAGGACCACCAGCTGGCGCCGGCGCTCTGCTGAAGCCGGCAAGCAGAGCGCCGGCGCGCATTGCCAGCTTCAGCCGCCCCTTGTCCGGGCTGGACGCCGGCCGGTTCAAGGATGTCGAGCCTGACAAGCTGAAGGACGACATCCGGCGGTGGGCCAAGGCAGTCGTGTCGCTGGTGCGCCAGCTTAGCATCGGCGCGGCGCCGGAGAGTAGCTGAGGTGATGCCGCGAAGCCGGGTTGATCGCTGCAGCAATCATACCAAAGCATGTCTAAAATCTAAATGTTGTAAACTCTTGCTGTATTAAGCATTTCAGTACACTAGATTTATGCCAAGTTGAATCAATCTGTAGAGGTCCAGCCTTGATTTGGCATTCTGACTGGTGAGCAGTGACTACTAGTAAGTCCTGCGAGTTGTCTGAACGGTGCCGTTCTGGTGTTGCACCTGCTCCTGCTCCTGCTGTTGCTGCCGAGGCCCAATCCGGTACATGACTGACCGGTAGGCCGTGTGCCCCAGCTTCTGCACCTTGTCGTACATCGTCTCCGGGCGCAGCGGCGCCGCGTACAGCCCGACGGCGTCGAGCTGGCAGCCGCTCCTCCGCAGAACCCCACGATCGCCCCTCCGTCCACCGGGAACGTGAACGGCGTGCCCTCCGCGGCGCCGAACGGCCCGTACGCCATCTGGTTGGTCTTGAACGCCAGCGAGCGGATCACCGGCGAGCCGCCGTGCGTGATCGGGGAGTAGTGGCCACTCACGGCGGTCAGGTACTCGTCCGGGAAGTTCAGCTTGATCTACGCACGCGCGCAATTCAATCAAGAAACTCAGCCGTGCCATGCCATAACACAATCTTGTCAAGCACATCACATGTGATGTGTACCTGAGTAGTGTGATTGCCGCCGGCTCCTCCGTGTCGCTCGCCGGGGACGGCCAGCCCGTTCCTGTCGTACTCCACGCTGATGGAGTCGATGCACCGGTTGTAGGACATGGTGATGCTGCGGATCCCGGTGTGGCCGCCGTCGTCCCACGGGTTCCCTGCGGTGCCGCCCCATGGGCCAACCTTCATAAGCTTCTTTGACACAACCATCTTCTTCGAAGGTTGCTGTTGCTGAAAAAAAATGGTGCAGTTTGGTATTCAGTAATGGAATATATGAGTTGTTAAGCAATAATCTATGCATCAATATAGGTAATTAGGTACCAAAAAAATGCGCAGGAAAGATGTGAAAATTCAGATTATTCCTATCTGAGAAAGACTGAAAAGCAAATGGATAGAATACTAGTCATCCCTTGTGTACCATGACTGCCTCCAGATATGTGCAGGGCTAGGCCAGAGTAGTAAGATGAGCAGCTAAGCTTCTTCAAGAACAAGTGTGCTTATTATCAAAATAGGTAATGCAAAAAATGGCAGAACAACCCAAGAAGTATCACTCTTACTATTTAGTGGCAACTGGGTGATAAGTGGGGATCAGAACTAGATGCTCTAAGGGATCAGTATACTGCTTTACTGAAAGGTAAGCATATTGGATAATGGATAGGAACATTTTGTTCTTCACCAAGAATTCTGGTAGAAGAATCTTGAAACTATGACTAGTTTGCAGTTCAATGTTAGCATGTCCCAAATTTACATAAAACCTTTGAATTTTTTTAGCAAACCTCTATGAAGTTAGCTCAGGAAAAGAAGGTTGCAACAGTTGACCGCGCACCAGGTAAAGCTTACATACGAAATTATCGACTGCCCTTATACCCCAAGCTCATAAGATTTTGCGTTTACATCAGATGGAGACTTGAAACATTTGTTCAATGTCATGCCAATGGGGTATAAAAGGAAATGTGAAGATATGAATTCTTAGATAAATTAATTATGAAACTGGAGAATATGTGTAACAACCCAGTTTTAAGGAACGATAATAATATGCTTTATGAGCAGTAATGAGATCTTTGTTCATAACATTCTTATTCATTTTGGAATTTGGATGTGTTGTTACAATCTAAAACCTTCCTTTTCTAGCCAAAATCTAAAAACTTGTTGAAACTTCAAAAGAAAATACAGTCAATGTTGGTATTAAGACCAGAAGTATTTCTATTGGAAACTAGATAAATTATTTTAGCCAAAAATGATTTTAGTAGAATTTTGGAAATTATTTTGACTTTGAGAAAAATATTTGTCTTTAAATAAACCTACTCGGTTTAAGTGAATTAAGTATGCATTTTAAAAGGTGAAACAATGGTTTTCAAAATTTATTTGGGAATATATCATCAGTAGTATCCTTGCAAAATTTCATAATTTTATAAATTTATTTTCTATTTTAAAGCCCTGGTCAAACTTTGGAGCTTTAAAATGATTTAGTCAACCTTGTCGACCTAACCGCGTCGGTATGCTGCATGTGCGACCGAGCCATATGGGTTTAGGTCTAAGCCGCCGCACTTGACACGTTCGCGAGTGTGCCCAAACCTCCAACGAACACGAACCGTCGATTCCTTGATGAGCGGCAGAGATTACCGCAAGCGCGCGGACTATCCACGTCGCGCGAAGCAATTTCCACCGTTGGATCTTCATCCAACAACAATCCGCTTTAATTAAAAACTCTAACGCATATCAATCCTCGATCGTTAGATCTTGATGAGCGAGCCGAATTCATTGGGCGTTCGGGTCATCCGTGAAGCCATTAGTCTTAGCCGTTGGATTTTCAATAGCGGGCGGATCTGAGTGGGCGTTCGGGTCACCAAGCGCCACATTAAATTGGAGCCCTTGGATCTAAATTGAGCGATCGAGTGATTGTGCGTTAGGGCCCCGACGAGCCATTCAATCGTGGCAGTTAGATCTACAACTGCGATGCGTCATTTTCGAGCAATGCCATTTTTAAATGGTAAAAGCGAAATGAGCGAGCCATTGGATCCTCAATCAACGAACCAGATCTTGTGGGCGTTCGGGTTGCCCAAACGCACCACTCAACCTCCACCTTTGGATCTGATCGAGCGGACGCATCCATTGGGCGTTCGGGTCACCGAGCTCTCTTCAATCTCCAGTTGATCTTAGATCTAACCGCCGTCCATTCGATTCAAAACTCAAAGCGCATTTATTTTTGGCGTTGGGTTTCAACCCAGCGGTATATCTTGAGCGCATGCGCTTAGGGTTGGATCTTGATATGGCGTTAGATTAGAATCGTGCGGTCCATATTGAAAGATCTGGTTGCATGTTATTTGTCCATCTTATTGCGCCATCCATTTCCAATCGAACATTGCCAATATTTTGAGCTTACGGTGAGATGTATTGTCGTATTTTGATGCGGTGGCAGCATGAGGCCGCTTGTCGCGACACCTCTCTTCCTTCTGCGGCGTCATGCGCCATGCGAAGACCGTTCTTGGGAGAAGAGGTGTTCATGCATGATTTGGCAAATCTCTCCTAACACTTGGCACTATATTGCCACCGCATCCACTCTAGAACCCTCTCGGTTGCTCTTGAGGTTCAAACCCTATATAAACCCTAGCTTTTGAACTTATCCACCATTGTTGATCGAGAGCTTTCTTCATCTTTTCCTTTCGGTGAAGTATCCACGGCTCTCACTTCTTGTTTATCCCTCCTAATACTTAAGTCACTTTGTGATGTGAGTTTAGCATCATTTGTAGGTGGAGCAGTGATTTTGCTCTGTTGAGCAGAAATGATTGGAGCCAGCGTGGTGATTTCTTGCTCGGTGAGGCATGCTTCATTCTTCGTGTAAAGATCATGTATTATGATCTATATAGCTCAAGTCTACCATTATTTTTATTCTTGTTGGACAAGTGATCCGGTTTTCAAACTTTTCCTATTATCGGCGAAATCTAGGCTTCCTCTTCTCCAACTCTGGTGGTGAGTTATGCCTCCATTCTTTCCATCTTAAGCTTCTTTATGATCACAAATAACTTCTGGAGCATTCACTTGTGCATAAGCGACTCAGTCTTGCTATAAGCGAAAAGTTTCTTTTATAACTTTTCGGTCTTTCATATCATTTTCAAGCTCTAGGGTTTTCCATGTTATCTTTTGACTTAGTTAGTTCTTAGCTAAACCCTAGTAGCATAGCGATTGTTCTTTTGATTCTTAATGCATTCTACTTAGCTTTGTAGCAAAGATGCACGCCTCATCAAATTTGTTGTTGGCCAAACCGACAACCTCTGTAATTTTGATAGTTTTACGTAATTTGATCAATTAGGGTTAGTCTAGGGTATTATCTACTCTAAAGATCAGTTAAGCTTCAATTTAGAATCTTTTACTTAGTACATTTTCAATTAACCAATCTGCAATCTCCATGTTTTTAATTCTTTTCAAAACACAAATTATAACTTGAACC
This sequence comes from Ampelocalamus luodianensis, assembly GCA_036346255.1. Classification (NCBI taxonomy): domain Eukaryota; kingdom Viridiplantae; phylum Streptophyta; class Magnoliopsida; order Poales; family Poaceae; genus Ampelocalamus; species Ampelocalamus luodianensis. The sequence continues at coordinate 4,231,171 of CM070626.1, forward strand.
TAAACCTAATTCACGACAATTAGTAGCGATGAGGGTAATATGGGTTATTATCTTTATTGGGGTAGATATAGCTTAAGCATGTTGTTAACCATGCATTACCATCTTGATCATACATTTTTTTCTTTATCTTTTATTTCTTTCATCAGTTCTAGTGTTCATTGGATGTTATTGTTTCTTTTAGAATCTGGTTCTTCTCAAGTAATTGAGTCCAGTTCTGAACCATCAGCACCTGAACAAGAAGTTTATTACTATCAAGGCAAGCATCCTCTTTGCATCATATTGAACCCAAATTTCAATACTTTAGATTTTAATTCTGATGATCTTTGTGCATGCTATTTTCAAGTATTTGTGATATGTGAGTAGTTAGCTACATACCAATAATTGTGGCTTACCACGAATTAAATTCATACACTTATGCCTTAAGATAGTATCCTTGTTACGTTAATTTATCATGTAGCTTGTGCTTAGCCGCGATCGATTACAACGTTAGTTGGTTGACAAGCTTATCTTGTCAACCATGGAAAAAATAAAATACTTTTGATTCAGATCTTAGGATCTGTTTTGTGAACTAAATTCAATCTTTGATTTCTTGTTCAAAGTTTCAAAACTAAATTTAATTTCAGCCTTAAAAGCATATATAAGATCCGGACAAGTGGTTGCTAGTGATGGTGCCTTCGTGCGCAGATTAGGAAATGTGGTGAACTTGCGGACCAATTAAGGATGAACTCGACTATTCAATTCAAGCTCCAGCGTACTTCCACGCGCGGTGTATGGCTTTGTTTGGTTAAGTAAAGGGTTAATGCTATTGAGTTGAAAACAGGGGAGTAAGGACATGTGTATTGATCTCATATGGCATTGATGCTTAAGTCTTGGGCGTGTCTTATGCCATGTGAATTTTTATATCGATGTCGGATGTTCTTAGAAGGGTGAGGACGTAGATCGTTCCATCACATGTCACGTACCTTAAGGGTTCAGATTGCGATCTAGTATGTGTAGCGAACACAATCTGTATTTCTTTTGATTGGATCGGCATTCCGCGCAACATGTGTGCCCGGTTAGCGGATGCTATCGATCGTTGTTTAAGCGGGATTAGTTCACATGGGTTGTCCAACTCAATAGTATCAACTTGTTGAAAAATACCAAATCTTAGTTTCCGGTCGGCATACCAAAGGAAGTGTGTCATCATTGGAGGCATCCAGAAGGCAGCGGTGACTAAGTCGTGTGGGTAAAGATGTATACCCTGCGAGGTTAAAACTATTCGAATAGTCGTGTCGCGGTCATGGATGACACTTGAGTTGATGTCACTGTATAGATTTTGATTTCAACTAATGTTTGAGTTACAGTTTGGCATGAGGAATTCATGCAATATTTTTGTTGGTGGTGAACAACCACTCCAATGATATTCTTGTTTATATTTACATTTCATTTACTTACTATTTTAGTCCAATTTGATTTATTAATTTTTTTTTATCAAAACTTAGCAATTGTAGGTTAAGATGTATTGCTTTATGCAAAATTGAGCCATTATACCTTCGTGTTGTGACCTTAAGCATATACAAATTCTAATCCTTTGAATAGGTTCTATTAAACACTTTCTTTTAGTAGTTTGTGTAAGTCTTGCGAGTACCTTCTGTACTCAGGTGCTTTCACTATTTGTTGCAGGTGAGGATGGTTATCTGTATGAGATGCCTGTTAGCGTCGATCGAGGTGGCGCTAACGAGTGAAGCTATTTCTTTCCTCCACGCATATGCTTTGTGGGTGATGGGGCTATTGGTGGCTTTTGTTGTTTTGTTTTGCTTTATTGTTAAACTTTGTAGTGACCAAAGTCACTTGATATCGTGGTACAGATCGAATTGTAACTACATTTAATTATGTAAATGTATGCCTTGTATGTGTATGATGCAATGTTGTTTAATGATATATGTGCAATGGTCACGATCACGAGGAATCATTGTAAGACATATATCCAGGAACTGAATATTGGATTTGTTACTTGTCAAATTTATACTTATAGCGTGATCTTTAATAAGGAACCGAATTGTTCCTTAATTAAGAATTATGCTACGATATAATTTTAATTAAGCACATTTCAATATTAGGGGTCCTCACAATATGATTCGATTGGGTATAAAAGAAATGTGAAGATATGAATTCTTAGATAAATTAATTATGGCTGGAGAATATGATTACGATTGGAAAAGGGGATCATAGGTTTTTTCTCAGGATGTGCAAAAACTTTGCACATTATTTCATTAAGACGAAAGAAACTAAGACCAGCAGATTCTATGGAATACAGACTAGCGAACGCCGATTCGCTAGAATCTCGATTAAACAACAACACTGTTCACCCGAAAACAAATTACGGAGAACGATGAAAATGACCGACAAAAGGGAAGAAAAAACTACTCTTGTTGCGTAGGCACCTCGGTCGATTCGCAGCCACCATGCGCCATTGATGGTGCTCAGAAAGCAAATTGAAGAAGTTGAGCGATAGATTGGTGTGTTGTTAAAGACCCTTTGATTGCGCTCTTTCAGATTATCAAAGAGACGAGAATCTTGCACGAATCTATTTCCTTTCTTCGATGCTTTGGTGCGGAGTTCGAGCGACCATCCAATGATCTTGAAGGGTGGTGGCTACTGGATGTGCGGCGAGCGAGCTAGTACGTGCTATGAAGTGAGCCCATAATTGCGCGATTCTGACGCAACCAAGAAGAAGGTGGTCTATGGTCTCCTCATGGTGCTGCAAAAGCATAAACTCCTTGGTTTTGGAGTCCTTAACGCCTTAGGCGATCGGCATCCAACACCACCGACAATTGCTAACCAAATGAAGATTTTGCATTTTAGTGGCGCGAGCTTTCCAAATGGCCTCGACACAAGGAAACCTAAGTGATCCTGAAGAAAGCCATGTATGCCGACCTAGCGAGTAGCTCCCGAGGATTGCCAACGCGACTAATAGAATCGACCTCTCCTGTGTTAGAGCAATTCCTTGCAACCTATTCCGGCAGAAGGAGTTTAGGAGCGATTTGGACATCGGTGACCACTGTAACTCAATATCCAAGCATCATTGTTCTTTTCCCGAATCGATGGTTTTACCATCCGGATGATGGGCGGCGAAGCCTTGAATTGAGCAATCATTCACCATGGTCTTCCCGAACAACGAGTTCTCTTCGTTCCTAATCGACCAAAATGGAAGCATGGAACATGTCTTTCTCCTCTCGGGTCTAGGTTTGCAAAGCGTCCCCATGGTCGTGACAACCAAGTTCATTGCAACCATTTCCAGCGGATGCGCATGCTTTGTCTAGCATGACCAAGTTGTGTAAATCGAGCCCTCCCAAGCGGAGAGGGTGACAAAGCGACGAACAGGCTACTGAGCAATTGCCTCCGAATACATCTTGTGATCCTTTCCAAAGGAATGTGCGATGTTTTTTTATCAATCTCTTTGACTACCGAGTGCGGGGGCTAGGGCCATGAAGTTATAATTCGACATGGCGGACGATCGCCTTAACGAGAATCATTGCCCACCCTTGTGAGAGCAATCAAGCCTACCAAGCTTGGAGGCGTTTAGCGACCTTGTCCAATAGTGGTTGAAATTCGATCGTGATGGCTTCCGTGAGGAGAGGAGCAAGCCGGTATTTACGGGAAAGCAGCGATATTGCGGTGCAGTTATGCGGTGATGAGTTGAATTTGTTGATCATCGCATCGGATTGGTGAAAAGAGCTCTTAGTTAGGTTTGTTCGCGGACTAGAGGCCTCACGAAGAGTTGTAATATTTCCTTGATGGCTAACAGATCTTCACTCACCGGGAAAAGAACAGGACTGCGCCATCCGCATTGGGAGAACAACATAATTGGTTTATACCTGAACTTTATTGATTCCAAAATTCGTTTCTTTTCCTGAACATCTGACCAATCAGTTTATTGCCAGTTGCCACAAACTGTGATAAAGCACAACAATGTTCATCTTGATTCAACTATCCAGTTTGCATGTATGTGATGGGCATAACAGATTTTGCCACACATATCTATTTGATGTGTCCAATAATAATTACGGAGAACTGGTTATCAGAAATCCCTTTCATGGCTAATTGGGTAGTACTAAACCAACACAACATGAGAATCTTAGCTGTTATCATGTATAAAATACCAAAAAAAACCCTGAGATCTAATGGATTAGTATAGCCAGTTTGATCGAGTATTTAACTTACCAACTAACTCATGGTTAGATGCCAACAATTAGATAGCTGTCATTTTCTAACTTCAGATGTGTGCTTCACTTCATATGCAGTAATTATGATCTGTGTGGCTTCAAGTAAATATTTGTCTCGACTCTCAACAGCTGCTTATCTCTTATGTACACCAATCTATTGTCTGAAGACAAATGATTGAAGTGTTTGTCATAAGGCATCCAGTCCACACTTCCATTTGTGCTATGAGTAGCTCAAATTGCCCATCTCTTGTGGCATTCTGCCATCCATCTATTGTACTGTAAGATTCTTGAAGTGGTTGCACAGTGCAATCCATCACGTACCCCCCAATTATTAGAGCCAGTGCAGGCAATGTCTTCGTTCCATTCCTGAATCAATAGAGCAGTGGCGGATCAGGAACAAAAATGATGGATGTCCTCACTCCCTATATATGTCTTGGGTTATGTTGAGTTTGTGACTTAGCGTGTCCTCTTATCTTGGGTTAGGGGTGTTCATACTATATATACACAACTATATATAAAGAAAAATATTTTTTTGACCCTATATATAAAGGAAAATGATTTTTTGACCCAGTATCCTGTGCACCCCTGTAGCATACTGTAGATCCGCCCTTGAATAGGCGTTCAATTTGCCGAGAAACAAGTGCAAGAGTGACAACCACATTCCATTGGCATATGCATGCATTGATCTCATTAAACTAGAGTGTACTGCCACCTAAAGCTTTGTTGATCTGTGCTGATCAAAGAACTAACCAAATTCAAGTACCCATAAGGGGAGTGAGACTGTGAGACCCCACAAGAACATCATAATGCACTTTGACAGGTGTAGTGTTGTCCGGACTCAGTTTGGACCATGATGCTCTTTTCTTGCGTTGGCTGTCAAGCATTAAAAGCAAAATTCCAAATGCTTTTGCCTCTCTTCTATCATGCACCTATTAGGAGCTGCTAATTATAGCTTGATACGTATCATTCACAAATAGCAGCTTCCTATCTTTAAGCTCCGGCTTGAAGCCACTGATTATGAGCTGTCTGATGGAAATAGGCCAGACTGAATGTGGGGCCCAAAGCTTCTCTCCTCTCACCTATAAAAGGCACACACTCCCTTCTCTGACATCTCACACCTCCCCAATTCTTGCATCACCTGTCTACAAACCTACAGCACAAAGCACACACCTCCCCAATTCTTGTAGCATACAGCATCATGGACTCGAAGATCTTCTACGCCGCCGTCGCCGCAGCCGTCGCCGTTTCTTCCCTCGCCGGGGTTGCCTGCGCTGCCGACGCCCCCGCACCGAGCCCCACCTCCGGCGCTGCAGCCGTCTCCTCGTCGCTCGTGGCCGCCATTCTCTGCCCGGCCGTGGCGCTCCTCTTCGGCAACCTTCGCCACTGAATTGAGCCCGGCTCGTAGATGAATGCTATTGTCAACATGCATGCTATGTCTTTCATGATATCTTCTATTTGCTTGCTTGTTTTCTGACTTGTGCCTGGTACTACTACCCCATGAATTTTCTATCGATTCAGTTCAGACCATTTCTATAGCCACATTCATTCAGTCTGCTGATTATGATGTTTTGCCCAGAGTCTGATAAACTTGTTTTTTTTGAACGAATGGCAGGAGAACTGCCAAAGTCATATATTAAGCCAGAAAGATAGTACTGTACAGTGTACACACATAGGTTCTTACATTAATCTGGGTTATTACGGTCCTGAGATGTTTTGCACCGGCTAACATCCAGAGATTTAGGGAGTCTTTATCACATGCACCAGTACTAGGAGGTCTATGCTGTAGTTTGAAAATTCTTTTGTTCCACTCCTTCCTCCCAAAGAGTAGCTTGGACGACAGAGTTGAGGCCTTTCCGGTTTGCCAGTTGCCACCATCTCCGTTGAGTTTACCTGATCAATCCACCATCCGAGCACGTTTTGTGCCGGGGTAGGAGATAGGCGTGATGATCCAGCCCAAGATGCCATGTCCGACCAGACCTTGGTGGAGTACGTGCAGTACTGCAGCAGGAGGTGATCTAAAGTCTCGAGATTGCGGTAGCAGAGTGGGCAGAAGTAGCTGTTTGGCCATCCCCGAAGCATCAACCTGTCCGCCGTGAGGATCCTTTTCTGAGCGACCAGCCAAGCGAAAATTTTGCATTTGGAGGAGACCAGGTCTGCCAGATGATATCGTGGTAAGGGACCTAGACCGCCTATCTCCCTGGCATTGTAGTTGATATGCCGATTTAAAGGTGTAGATTCTGTTGGCCGTGAAACTCTAGGTAATGACATTGTGTGCCCCCTCTGCTGTAGTTTTATCGACGAGTGCAAAGTCCAAAGGTCGATGAATTCGGGTAGCATGCTGGGGTTGATGCTGTCGCGGATATCTGTTATCCATTTGTCGTCCGTTAGGACATCTGCTACTACTCTGTTTTTCCTTTTAGCAACCCTACAAAGATTAGGCGCAATGTGATCTGGCGCGGAGTTATGTAACCATCTGTCCCTCCAGAATAAGGTGGACTTGCCGTCCCTTACTAAGATGTCAGTCGCCATGGAGAAGAGTTCCCTGTCGCAGGGGTACAGGGAGTGCCGGATCCCTCCTATGCCTTGTGCTGTGAGGCCTTTTCATGCCAAAGCCACCGTAGTCATGCCAAGTCCTCCCTGATTGGTCGGTCGACACATGGTCCCAATTTAGAGCACAGTGGCCACTGTGGTTAGTGTTTTTCCCTTGCCACGACCAGCTTCGTCGCAGTTTGTTGATTTGCTTCAACACCACCGTCTTAGGTACTTGGACAATGGAGAGCAGGTAGGTCGGCATCGAGGAGAGTACCGATTTGAGGAGGGTCAGGCGTCCTCCTTGTGACATGAGTGGTCCTTTCCAGCCGGCTAGTCGACTACCAATCTAGTCCATTACAGGTTGGAAGTGAACTCACCGAAGTCGCCGCAGGGACCGTGGCAATCCCAAATACTTCGTCGGGAACACTGATCTTTGAGCAGGGAGAGCTTGTAGGATGTCTTCGAGGTTTAGGTTCCCACGGCGAATCGGGAGTACGAAGCTCTTGAGGAGGCTGGTACTCAAACCGCTGCCCTGCCCGAACCAATGTAGAAGTGGAACTACTGAAATGACCTCTTCCTTGCGCGGCGCAAGGGAAATGGCAGCGTCGTCTGCGTGAAGGGAGGTGCGGAGTCGTGCGGTGAAAGAATGCCAGCTTCGGTGGCTAGGTCGAGCTGTCGTTGGAGTGGGTCTGATAAACTTTTGAGCATTGAGAGGGTGAATTGATGACGAGACATGTTGCTTCCTTGCGAATTTGTGATTCTTTTCCAGCTAGCTCGTGAGCTTTTTCTTTCTTTCGTAGTTCGTAGCTTGCTTTGTTCTTTCTGCTAGGACAAAGGACGTACGTACGTATCGCCTTTGGGGGGTATTTACATCTCATTCACAGAGGAAGGTTGCGCTTTGTTTGGGATAAAAGCGGTTAGCTGCAGTGCTCAAATTAACAAATGAGATGAAGCGTAAAAGCAGCTAGCAATAGCATCTCCGTTTCAAAAGAAGAAGAAAAAAGCAGCTAGCTACCTCAATGCTGTAAAGCACGCGTACACGAAAACAATGCAACCCAACCTACTTTTTTTGAGTGCTGTTCGACTGACCGTCGAATTCCTTTTGAGAAACTGTTTAGGTTGGGATTTTTTTTGGTTGAAGAAATGTGACGTATATATACCATTACAGTTTTGCAGTCCCATATTCAATTCGGACAAGGATAATCTCTTGTGCCCTTCTCCAAATCACGCATGTGCCGGGATTGCTCTGCCTGATTCTGCACTAATATGCGAACGGAAGCGAGCGGCGAAAGCGCGCCTGCTTCGGGTGCCAATGTTATCATCGTGAGTATCGTCCAATTGCGACGTGCCGTTTGCAACACGAATATGTATGTATACGGCGGGCCAAAGACTGCTTCCCCGGGATCGCAACGCTCGACGAAGCCCAGCGATGCGCCGAAGTTTGCATGCGTTTCGGCGGCTGAGGGGAGCGCCGCGCCCGCGCGCTGCTGGCTGCCGACGCGCGAAACACACGGCCGAGCCCGAGCGTGCGAGAGATACGTACACCGCCGCGCGCGCCGCGGGTGTGGCAAACTTGGTTATCTTCTGAGGCGCTATATGGGTGTGAACTGAAGGTGTCGCGGGCGTATCGGCGCGCCGGCCCGAGCAGGCGCGGTCACGGGAAGCGGCCCGCGCGAGGGCGTTGCATTGGTTGGCGGGGGGCAGCCACGGTCATTGGCACGGGAAGTTGCGGCACATGAGTGGGCCTGCGGACGCGCCCCAGCCGGTTGGTTGCCTCCGCCGGCCGGCTGCACAGTGGTGGGCGGCAGGATGCAACAACGCAAAAGCAAATACAACAAAGCTTGCAACGAGCCCCGACAGTTCCGTTTATCCCACCCAACAAACAAAGCTTGCAAAGAAAACTCGCGCAACTTTTAAAATGCAAGCCATCTCCATGAATTTTTTCCCCAGTCAGTATCAATCGCATAAGAATTGATTAGATAATCACCAGACCTAGAATTGCCAGTCAGTTTCAAACCGCAGCGAAAGTGATCCATTTGAGACAAATCATACGGTAATATTGTAGGATCGTAAATGACAATCAGAAAAGGTGAATGATTATAGAAGATTTTTCGCTAATGCCCAGACCTCAACAGCAGCTTCTCCGCGTAACCGATCTAACAGCAGCAACAAGATAAATAGTTGCAGCAAATATTTGCTGCTAATCGGCCAAACAACAGATAATAATGAGCAGCAGAAAAGCAAACTCAAAAACAGCAGCAACACCAGGCACCTCACGTAATGCCTAATTGCCTCCAGCCAAGAGTCACCAACTGCCGAAGAAATCTACTGCCGAGAGACCTTATTCACCTCAAGCCGCCAGCTAGCAATCACGTCGCCAGCACCTTTTGGGAATTCATTATTTGCTCTCTTATTAGTTGGATATTCGAAAACTACTCTTATTCCTGACGTAATTGATTTTTTGCCCTTAGGTTAGTGTTTTTCTTTGTTATTTGCCCTCTTCATATTATTTTAATGATTTCTGACTGTTTTCCCGTTACGAGGCACGCAAAAGTACCCTTTTACCCCTCGGGCCAGCCCCGTTCCGTGCTGCAAGCTCCTTCGCCAACGCAAGCTCTTCTCCTGCAACCCTCCCCCTCCCCAGCGTCTCCTCGATAACTCCTACCATGAATTACCAATGCAATTCAACCTTCACTAATCCATGACCGGATATAGATTCACCAAAACCACCAAGAAACCATTAGCAAATCCAGACAAAACACAATCTGTTACAAAATCTGGAAAACACAGCGGCACTAGCCTCGGCGTTGAGCTTCTGGATCCCGTCTCGCTGCTCTCGAGCACCCTGCCGAGGGACACTGCCTCCTGCTCCAGTCGGGTGACCTCGGCGGCAAGCGCCTTTGGGTCGGCACCCTCGGAGATATCTCGCGAGGGTGAGCAGGCCTGGGTTGGGCATGCTTCGGTCGACTGGAAGAAGAGGCGGGTGGGCGGCGCCGCAGAGCTGCTTGCAGACGTGGCAGGTGACCTTCTTTCCACCCATTGCTCCGGTACGCTCGTTCGGTCCCGGGCGCATCAAGATTCAAGAAGCCTCTTTTAGCCAGACATTGCAAGGAGAGAAGAAAAGAAATGGATCAAATTTCTAGTCAAAATCGATCAGGACCGCACCCTAAATCGAATAGCACATCAAATTATCCAGCTCATTTCAGAGAAAATCACCAGATTACCCACCAATAGAGGAACAAGGAACACATCTCTCGTCGCGATGCCGCGTGTTTGTCGACGCGATGCCATTGCGAAGTAACCCGAAAGAGAGGGCACGAACCAGCCCGAGCCGTCCACTACGAAGAGCCTCGAGGCGAAGGAGTGGTTGACACGGGCGCGAACAACCTCGCTAGAGATCTGCTCGATGCCGTAGAGCGCCGTCGTGTAGGAGACGTCGAGGATCTCGACGAACTCGTGGTGTGGAGGTTTTTAGGGAAGTAAGCGGTCGGGAAGGAAAGGCGGCGGTAGTAGGAGGAAGTAGGCGCCGACGTCGAGCGGAATGGGAGGTGGAGCGGCGGTGGCGGTGGGTTGGGAATGGAATGGAGCGGACGTGTAGGAGGAGAGCGGCGAAAGGAGTAGATGCGCATGAGCAAGGGCAACAAGGTATTTTCGCATGACCAAAACAGGAAAATCGGCGAATATTAATAAAATATTGATAAGAGGGTATTTAATGAAGCAACAGACTAAGTGGGGGGCAAAAAATCAATTACGTCGGGAATAGGGGTAGTTTTCGAATACCCAACTAACGGGAGGACAAATAATGAATTCCCCCTTTCTATGGAGCTGCAACCAACGTCTAATTTCTTTACTGCCACCGGTTGGCCCTAACCTCACACCAAAATTCTCACGAACAGAACTCAAAACCGTGACAAGCGCTAGCACATCCTTGTACAGCCACAACTACCAATCAACTCACGTTAGACCTGTTCAAATGCCGAACCGGGCTGGGCTCAGGCCCCTGGCCCGAAAATCGTATTTTTAGTTTAAAAGTATTATTTTAATCATTTTTTGGAATAAAAATGAATATTTAATTCATTTTCATCATTAAATAAAAAAAATTCGCTTTTTTAATTGTTTTTACGGATTTGGGCGGTAGGACTTCTTTTGGCGAATTTCCGGTCCCAAGCCCGCCCGGCGATGTCGGGCTCGGTGCAGTCGCACATGAAACAGTCTAACTCACATACGAGAGAAATTCCAGCCGCATGCAAACACTTGACCTCACGCACAAAAATCAATGTGTCTCTGACTACCACACTTTACCTCGCGGTTTTCTGGTCACCTCCAAAACCCTACAAGACCGACACGTAATGCCTCCACTATATAGCACCTAATCACCCACGTCGACCCACTAATCATAGGGTCCAATACGTGGGCTTAATACCGATTACAAAATTCAATCTAGTCCCAACAAGCAAGGGATTTTCAAATTCTATCGACTTTCCAATTTTGACACCCAAAATTGTCACGTGTTGTAGTCTCGAACCACACCATTCGTAGCTCCAACATGCATCATCCATCTTTGATCCCCACGTGTCCCAACTCGAGCTCGACCGTCTCCTCCAACATTCTCGACCCTCTGAACCTTGGCCGCGCAAGCCATCACTTGGTCCTTGTCAGACCACGATCACGCTCAGAGTTACCACTGCACATGCAAAGACTAAAATACCATCTTTTCGGCACAAATTCTTCCCAACTTGACCGACTTGAGTTCACACACACATACGCCTCAAATAACATCGATAAGCAACATTGTCAATTATTCATCAACTAAAATATTCTAGACTTAGCCACATGGTCTAACAAATTTTCATGTTATGAATATTGTGTGTGTATTCATGAGACCCAATGGGCAATATATATAGAGTCAGAGAAATATTACAAGGGAATATGTCATATATAGATAAGGAATACAAAAGGCATATATGAAAATATAAAAGACTTCATATTCTAACACCCCCTCAAACTCATGGTGGATCATACACACTCAGTTGGAGAGAAAATACAAATATTGTACCCTAGTCTATGGCTTCATGAAGAAGTCAGCAATCTGTAACTCTGAGGACACAAATTGTAAAGCATGTACTCCCCTTTGTACCTGTGAGTGAGTATATAAAGCATCCACACCAATGTGCTTGGTGAGCTCATGCTTTACTGGATCATGGGTAATACTGATAGCACCTGTACTGTCTGACAAAAGAGTCGTAGGCCCCATCATAGGCACTAAAAAATCCACAAGTAACCACCTTAACCAAGCAACTTCTACTGTTACTACTGCCATAGCTCTCAACTCAGCCTCTGCACTCGAACAGGAACTGTAGTCTGCTTCTTTGTCTTCCATACAATAAAAAAGGAGCCAAAAAAACATAGTAAGCAGAAAGAGAACAACAATAAGAAAGATCACTAACACAGGTCGCATCGGAGTATGCCTGAAGCTGTAGTGAGGTAGAGCTAAGGAAAAACAAACGATAAGAAATAGCCCCATGCAAGTAGCGAAGAACACGAAGAAGGTAACTGTAGTGAAGATGGGTAGGGCGAGCCATGAACTGACTTAAGATATGAATAACATAAACAATATTAGAACGAGTGTTCACAAGGTACACTAAACTCCCAACAAGATGACGATATCGAGTATGATCCTAAAAAAGATCACCATCAATGGCATGAAGCTGTAGGGATAGCTCCATAGGAGTCTCAGCAGTGCGAGTGTTAGTCAGACTAGACCGATCAAGAAGATCTTGGACATACTTCTAATGGGAGAGGTAGTAGACCTCAGGCATGAAGGAGACCTCAATCCCAAGGAAATACGTAAGAGTCAGAAACTGCTCACTGAGATGCTTCTTCACATATGCGATGAAGGAGGAATCATCACCAGTAATGAGCATATCATCAACATACAGAAGAAACAATGTCCTATCCCGAGATAAGACATGGACAAAAATAGTAGAATTGTGGGAACTGATAGTGAAACCGACAGTAGTAATTACCGACGTGAAACGCGCAAACCAGACACAAACAGCCTATTTAAGGTCATAAAGAGCACGACGAACATGACAGACGTGCCCATCGGGAACAGAATACCCAGGTGGTGGCTGCATGTAGACCTCCTCATGCAAAACACTATTAAGAAATACATTCTTAACATCCAGCTAAAAGATAGACCACCGTGACGTAAGTAACCGCAACAAGAGTCGAGCAGTAGTCATACGCAATCGGGACAAATGTCTCATCATAGTCACGACCATATTCCTGCTGAAAGCCATGAGCTACAAGACGAGCCTTATAGCACTCGATAGTACCATAAGATCAGGTCTTAATCTTGTACACCCACTTGCACGTGATAGGGCGAGCATGCACAGGTATCGGTACAATATCCCAAGTCTCCATACACTGAAGAGCATTAAGCTCCTCTGCCATAGCAAGTTGCCACTCAGAATGAGGAGCAGACTCATGATAAAAATTATGCTCAGTGATAGAGAGAGCATGAGCTATCGGAGCAAATCCAAGACGATCAGGAGGTCGAAGGGATGTCCGGTCACGAAGAGCGTAACGAGGAGCATCATCAGGAGGATCACTGTAGGTGTCGGCGAGATACGAGGAGATGAGATTGGTGGAGGAGAAGGACGCCTAGAGTAGTGAATACCAGAAAAATGAGACGGTGGTGCTGCAGGAACAAGAGACAGTGCTGCAAGAGGCAGAACTGGAGGCAGAGGTATAGAAGGAATCACTGGAGACAGACCAAGGGAAGACTGCGATAGTGAAGAAAAGGGTGAAGAGTTAGAAAGAGAAAACCATAAAATCGTCTCAACGGTGGAAATAAGACAAGAAGCCAAATCTCGATAAAAGAAAGGTTGAGATTCATTAAAGACAACGTCTCGTGAGTTCCTCATCTATCGAGCAGAAGGATCATAGCAGTGATAACCCTTATGCTCAGAACTATAACCAAGAAACACACACTCAATTGACTGAGCCGATGGTTTGGTGCGCTCACGAGGCTGCAGTAGAACAAAGCAGGTGCAGCCAAAAATACGAAAGTGAGTGTACTAGGGGGCTCGAGAGTAGAGACGCTATATAGGACTGACATCCTTAAGAGCAGTGGAAGGCTGTATATTGATGAGATATGCAGCCATAGAAACAGGCTCAGCTCAGAACTATGGTGGAATGTGAGAGGCAAGAAGAAGAGTGCGGGCAGTCTCAATCAGATAACGATGTTTGCGCTAAGCAACCCCATTCTGAGCATGAGCATCAGGACAAAAAGACTAATAAAGAGTGCCATACTCAGAAAGAAAGCGTAAAAGCGCGAGCGGTACTTGCACGGCGAATTACAACGAAAATGCGGATGGAAGAATCAAGCTGGTACAAACCATCGTGGCAAAGCTACGATAGATTGTAAGAACGACCACGATTAGACAAAGAAAAAACTTTGTAAAACAGGAATAATCATCAATAAATATTACATAAAACTTATGCCCGCCTTTAGAGATAATAGGCGCAGGTCCCCATACATCTGAATGAACTAAGTCAAAAGAATGAAAAGACGAGATTCACTAGAATGATAAGAAAGTTATAGCTGCTTTCCCAACTTATAACCCTGACAAAACATGGTTGTGTCAACAGTAACATGTCCAAGAACACCCTGACAAACTAATGAAGAAAGACGAGATCCACACAAGTGACCTAAACGGTGATGTCACTGCGCATAAACTCTAGAGGTGGTGGCAGCAGTGGCGGTGGAGGTAGATGTAGATATGGTAAGAGCAACTGAAGTGGACGAAAGGTGGAGACGATTAATGATATAGAGACCCTAACGATCCCTACAATGCTGGCCAGTCCTAAGTATCGTCCCTGTCTATCGGTCCTGGACGAAATAGGAGTAAGAGTCAAAACCAACCCTACAACCAACATCTGTAAGCTGACCCACCGAGAGAAGCTGTATGGTAAGTTGGGGAACATGGAAAATAACTGAAACAGAAAAATCAGTGGACAAAAGAGTGCTGGCGGTGACAGATGAGAAGTACCGCCGGTATGCGAAGAGATAGAAAAAAAAGGAGGTCCTACTGAAGTGACAGATGTGGAGTCCAGTGTCATGTGAAAAGAGGTACCATAATCCAGAACCCAAGAAGTACCTGGAGGAGACGTCTGAGCTAGACTAGCAGAACCTGTTGAACTGTGAGAGAGCTGCTGAAGTAGAGCTGGCGGAGGGCTAACGAGCAGAGTCACCTCGAGAAGGTCTTGACGTCTTTGGTATGTCTTCTGTCGAGGAAGGGCCTCCTCCTGCCCCTTGGAGTGTCCACTCCTCGCGCCTTGTTTCGCTTTTTACCGCACAACTCTAGTAGTCGTGCTAGAAGTTCTTGCAATAATTGCACTAAACCCGATTGATGCAAAAGCGAGAGGGAAATAGACACATGAGGAGTCACCGTAGTCGAAGCAAAAGTCGTCGGTGTAGTCGAAGAATAAGGGGTAGTACGAACAACCGGAACAAACTGTACTGCTAACCTGTGGCGAAATTCCTCAGCACGAAGCGTTGAAAGAGCCTCGACGACTGTCGGTCGTGGAGAGTGGCTCAGCAGTTGAGCCATGACAGGCTCAAACTCTAGGCGAAGACGGCAGATAAAGTCATAAAGACGAAGGCGATCACGATCCACCTTTTGCACCTTATGATATTCCTGGCAAAGCGGAGAAGCGGCTCATTCAACTAGCGCCAGAGATTGGCCAGGGCTTGGAAGAAGTTGTCGACAGAGGAGTCTCTGGCGGCGTCTCAACTCGCTTACCGGCGAAAAGAACTGGTCATCGTTGCTCTGCTGGTATCGCTCGCGCAAGTAGTCCCAGATCGAACACGGGCCTCATCAGCACACCAGTGCTCAAAAGCATGTATGATATACTGAAGAGCCTCATCAGCAGCGTCAGCAACAGCCTCTGTCTCCTTCTTGGTGGCCTCATCTTTTGCAAGAGGTCAGTAGGCTATGCGGGAGAAAATTTGAGCCCGGTGATGGCGGACAAGGTCGAGCACCAATGATATATCCCCAGAGTTGGAAACCATCGAGCGTGATCTCCATGGTTGAAGACTACAACCTGTAGTTCATCCTATGAAGTTTTGTTCCCGAGAATGGGATTGCAGCTGATGGAACAGAAGCCATGAGTAGACGCCGCGGAGACCAAGGTAACGAAGTCTAACAGGTGGCGCTGGACGGCGCGGCGGTTAGATCAACGTTCTATTTTTCTTTCTTTTAGGCTAGGCCGATTACACTGAAATTGGCCTGCGCACGAGTGCATGGGGAAAACTAGGTTTCCCCCCTGCTGCTGGCAGCGGCGGTTCAAGTGGGCTGCGGTGGCTCAAGTGGGCGGCGGCTCAAGCGGCGGCCCAACCAGCGATGGTGGCGTTCGAGGACGACGCCTGGGCGGCTGCCTCGGCCTCGGGGCTTCCTTCGGTTCTGATGCGCGTCGGCGGCCATTGCCTCGGCCTCAAGGCTTTCGTCGGACGGCGTCGGGGACGGGTGCGCGTTGGTGGCGGCTACCTCGGCCTCGGATCTTCCGCCGGACGACATCGAGGATGGGCGGTGTCGAGCTCCTTCGGGTAGAGGATCGGGTGGAGGCGGAACCGGTTCTTGTGCGCGATGGCACCGGTTGCCTCAGCCTCGGGGTTTCCGCCGGACGGTGTCGTCGACAGGCGGCGTCGATCTTTGGCGGCGGCGGCGACAATAGTGGCGGCCGGCGGCGATAGCGGTGGTGGCTCGGCGGCGACAACAACGATGCCGACAACCCGGCGGCGATTGCAAGCGATGTGGCGGTGGAAGAGCTAGGTTAGTGCCCTACCTCGATACCATATTGTGAATATTGTGTGTATATTATGAGACCAGGTGAGCAATATATATAGGAAGTACAGGTGATATTACAAAAAAATATACCATATCTGAGATAAGGAATACAAAAGACATAAGGAAATATAAAAGACTTCCTATTCTAACAATTCATACACTGGCTTTCGGATTGAAAAGGTAACAGCAACTTTGTCTGTGCTGAATTACACAAGAGGCCCAACCACAGATCACCGCATTCACAAATTTCACATCCATTTGTGTTGCCCGATCAGCTAACGCTTGACATTATCTGATGCTACAAATTGGATTTACAGTGGAAGTTTACAGCACCAGGAGATAAATTGTTGAAGGCCCTTTCAGGTTCATTTTAAGTACTATTGTCAATGCATGCAGAGGGCAAACTACACATCCACCTGTACTGGAGTACGTGACATTTGTTTGATGTAGCAAGATGTGCTCAATTGGCATTAACATGAGGGCCTTGAAACATGCAGAGCTGCCTTACTGGAAGGCAGATAATTGCAGTGTTCACAATAGACAAAAGCAGGCCTGAAAGTAGCCTGCAGCCCTCCTGTTCTTCTGTGCAGCTTCCGCACTCCAGTCATTCTTGATCTCCCAAAGTAAGCGCGACAAGTTGCCAGCCCACTGATTATCCCATTAGGAAAGCTTAATTTCAATCTTCAGCTACTGGATTTGTGCAGTATTCTTTCTAATGTTCAGCTGCTCATGTTCAGTAATTCAATTATTCCGAGTCGCTGTCCATGTTGTTCATAGCTTTCAATCCCCTGGGGAGCTGCGAAATCAGATTAGAATGTCAGGTGATTGCGTTACTACTAGTGCATGTTCTAGGATTTGCAGGATCAAAATTGATATCGACATGTCAGTCCACTCACCTTTTGAAACCTTCTTCTCTCGTACTTCATATCTTTCCAGAGTTAAGTCGCATAGCCATGTTCCAGGGCATACAAGCTGCCCAAGAAGAACAAAGCGTAGGTAAGAATTGCAGGATGGTGACAGTGTAATGCAATCTCAAGAGCAACATATGAATAAAATAGTGAAAATCATAGTTCTGTTCTCGAAAAATAGACATCAATAGTTTTCTTAAGCTTAACTCCAAGCATGATTCGAACACAAGAATTAATTATTGCTCCACCACAAATTAGAAATAGAACTAAACTGAGACGGGCAGAGGCGCAATAGTTTTCTTAAGCAACTCCAAGCATGATTCGAACACAAGAATTAATTATTGCTCCACCATATATTAGAAATAGAACTAAACTGAGACGGGCAGAGGCACATTTCTGGCCAACGGCCTACCAGGTTAGCTCACTGATATAACAACTGTAATGCTGTCACAGGATATCATAGAATGGCAATTAGTTTGGCTGTTTCAAATAAAGAAGGCAAGGTTAATACTTAATAGTAGGGACAGTGCAACACATCTAGCATTGAGGCCTCGAGGGGGCAATCAAATGGAAAGCATCAGCTTTTAAACAGTTGTATTTGCTTCAGACAGAAGCATGCTATGGTATTATGGACGCCTCTTGGCAAGCAAGTTAATCTCAAGTATAATAAAGGAGGCACCAACCGAATCTTGCTATTTTATTTGCATGTCTCCTTCGGTCAAGGAGCAAGGCAGGCAGCGTGCACAGATGTGGCCCTATGGTCCATGTGATCTCAAGCCCTGTATGTCTGTATCTATTAAAAATGCATACCCAAATCCATTTACTCCCCTGGTAAATCTTTGTTTTGCTGATCTAGCATTTAATTTTGCGTCCCTAATTACTGTCTACTAGTAGTATTGTGCAATGAGTTTGGAATCTCTCTGCAACAAGCAAGGTACTAGTTTATTTACTTTTTGTACCAAGATAAGAATCCTATGTCGCATTGATGTGAACTGAGAGCCTCGAATGTAATGAGAACAGTTTCTTAGATTGAAAACTGGAGAAGAAAGGGCCATACATTCACAGTCCTCTGGATGACTTTGGCTCTCTTCTTGGGTCTTTGAGGCAGCTTGGATCCTTTGAACACCAAGAAGTCCTCTTCCTTCTCTTTGTTCGTCAGGGTGATTGCAAACTTCGGCCAAATTGACCCCTCACTCCCTGACGAGGAGCTCTTCTTGTCATCTGGAGAGGTTGGTGGAACTCCATTGTTGTTGTTGTTGCCCCTTGCAGGGCGCTCCCTGTCCGGTGACGCAACTGTGCGGATCCCGTTGTTCTGCTGCTGCTGTGCTGGCGGCCTCATTGCTCCAGACTCCTCAGAATTCCTATAAATTTAGTAGCACCAAAGATTTAAAATAATGCAGAAAAATGGTAATGTTACAATGACAACAAAAGGAGAGAAAAAAGTGTACATCTATGAATGGTGAATTATCTAGATATTGTTTTTCAAGTGAATTTGATCTGGTTGTGGTTGCAAGCAACCGGTGTATGATTCTGAAGCTTGTCAAGAGGATGGAAGAGAATAGAATGGGGTTTTTGGGAAAAATTCCGTGTAGCCACAGGACCCTCACACTCTTTATTTATAGACACAAAAGTTCAATTAAGTCCTTATAAGCTTATCTCTAATATACAACACTTCTTTTCAAGATGAGCTGAAGATACCAATCATACTCATCTTATTACATATTGAAGCATCCTCATTAGGACATTACTCTTTAGTAAACAGTCAGCCAACTGTTCACCGCTCTTGATATACTCTAGCTTCAGCATCCCACCATCGAGTGCCTCCTTGATAAAGAACCTAACAATCTCAACATGCTTGGTAAGATTATGCTATACTGGATTGTTAGAAATATTGATTGCGGATTTATTGTCACAATGCAACATCAAAGGATTATTCCTCCATACCCGAAGCTCAGATAATAAACCCTTCATCCATATCATTTCACTCACGCTCAACGCAATTGCTTTGTACCCTGCTTCTGCAGTAGACCTAGCCACAACCTCCGACTTCTTGCTACTGCATGACACCGGATTATCTCCCACAAAGATGCAATATTCAAAGGTAGACCTCCTATCATCCACGCTACTCGTCCAATCAGCATCACAACACTTTTCCACATTCAGGTACCGATTCTTTCTGAACCAAAGGCATTTCCCAGGGCTACTATTCAAATACCGTAGGATTCGATAGACAACGTCTATGTGCCTGTTCTGGGATCATGCATATATCGACTCACCATATTCACTGCATATGAAATATCAGGTCTTGTATGACACAAATAGATGAGACACCTAACAAGCCTTTGATAAGCCTCCTTGTCAATTGGATCTCTCGACTCAGCACATAACTTGTGATTCTTATCAATAGGTGAAGTGGTAAGGCAACACCCAAGCATACCTGTTTATGCCAACAGATCAAGAACATATTTCCTCTGAGAGAACTATACCTTTCGAATAACGGACAATCTCAATTCCAAGTAAGTATCGAAGAGTTCCAATATCTTTCACCTTAAATGCCTCTCTCAGTTTTTTCTTTAAAGACTTGATTTCCTCGATATCATCTCCAATGATCATAATATCAACAACATAGACAGCTAATATGATGATATATGATCTATATACCTATAAAACACAATATGATATCCATTGCACTGAGAATACTTTCCACTCTCTGATGAAACACTGTTTGCATAGTGAACCTCTGCAGGTGTTGCAAAGGATCCAAGGATCCAGATCCGTAAGGACAAGATATATTTCTTGAAATCTGTAGCTATTCATTGAGACAGCAAGTGGTTGTTTAATCATCAATAAGAAATCATGTGTGTAGTCTTATCAGTCAACAAATCAGGCAAATCAGGCAATAGGTAATGTACTTATATGTTGCTAGAAAGAAAGGGAATCATTCAATGGTGGTAACTGATTTCATAGCGACAATGGGACAAACAGATAAATAACTCTATTAGCTTCTTACTACAAATCATTCTTAAATACTGAAATAGGGGGGGAGTGAAGACTACAAAAATTCATGATTCACACGCATTTAGGGGAAAGGGACAGGGAACATGCAACAACTTCCAGCAATTACCTATGTCATGTTTCATCGAAACTGGGATTACAAGAAGGAAAGGAAAGGAAAGGAAAGGAAAGGAAAGGAAGGAAGAACAATAAATGAACAAGCTGTCACCATCCACTTTATGAGTGGTGGTGACTGATTTGAGATAAATACGGTGTCTCCATCTCAAGCCAAAATTAGTCAAGAAAAAACAGCTGATACGACCATCCAAGCACAACAACTGTAATTCCGACAAGTTAATTGGCATCAACTACATAACAGTGAAAAAATCTCGGCGAAATTGTTACCGCTGGTAGGAATTAAAATCGGGCCCGAAAAATTGGTTTTGATGGAATTTGTCCTAAAAAATCGAATTTACTTGAATTTTATTCGAAATCCAAAAATTTCAAAAAAAAAATCAAAAATTTCGGCCAGAATTGGCCAGAATTTCCGATTTTGGCGGTTACCGGCCCTGCCGGTAAAAAAATCAAACTGGAAAAGATTTCACTGCTACATAACGAAAACCTCGTCTCTCACAGCTCTCACAAACAATTTCAATAAAGCGAAATTATGAATCAGATTAAGAAACATCGTACCAGCAAAAACCCTGGATGAAGCAGTCAAAATGGAAAATGAGTTAAGCATTCACGAACCAGTAGTTCCGTTCTAGAAGAGAACTCTTGACAATTCAGACCTTGGATTGAAATACTGCCAGCTAACTTGAAACATTGGAGCTGAGTTATCCAAAAGACATAACAAGCACCAATCTGCTGGTCCTAGAAGAGAAAATAATCCTCTAATTTTATCCTACAGTTTCAGCCTTCCGAGGACCCAAGTTGAGCCACAAAAGGTAACAGTATTTAATCACACAGCAAACGGACCGAATCAGTACATGCCCCAAAAATATCTACCAAAGGTTAAAAATGGAGAAGACCACAAGGACAACATAGGCTTCACTTCACAACCAGTGGCCAAATCCAGTAATATTGGACCAGTATAACTCCAATTCTGGAAGAAGAGAAGGTTGGACCAACGACCACCAAAAGCCAAAAGCAGCATCAATCATGTTTCCTACACAAACCAAAACCATCACTTCATTGCCTACCTTGTGTGCTTCCACTATAAACCATGCGGCTACCGATTATAATACCTCTAAAAATAGTATTTTATTTGTTATCTTACTCCAATACTTATATATGAGTGAAAAATATAATTGTATTTTTCATAATACTTTAATAGCTCTCATATACATCCGATTGATCTGCACTGTTATAATTTATACTCACCACAATCGATGGTACAGATATTTCTCTCTTTTTTCTCTCCGATTAACATGGTAATTTCTAGTATTTGAGAGGGAACATAATGATTTCTTTTTCTTATCTTAATAATAATAATGGATACAATAATAGATAGATTTAGTTATTCCTAGGAAAACAAAAATCCACATCTTCTGTGTAACGTGCATCATACTCCATTCACAAATCACAGTAGCATTTGACATTCAGAGCAAAAACAAATCAGATCAGGAACACCAAAACTTCTGGTCACGTGCCCACCACAGACATCACGTCATAGCCAGTTGAGTTCTTTCAACCAATAGCTATTCTTAATTCTTATCAACAACACTTAAGCAAGTTTTTTTAAAAAAATCAACAGTTTAACAGGTACTAACCAAAAGCAGACAGAGCACACGCAACACTCGTACTAGCAACAACACAAGCACAAAAAAAGGCTAAAGAACAGCAGGGAGACACAGACCTGAGGGCGCGGTGGTGGGCGTGGCCGGTTGGGTGGTTCTGCGCGGTTGCCGCGGCCGCAGCGGCGGCGGCGGCGCGGCGCTGGCCGACGGCGGCCTTCTCCGCGGCCGCGGTGGCGGCGGCCTCGACGTCGCGGCGCTGCACCTTCTTGACGCAGCGCAGACGCTTCCGGTTGCCCCACTGCAGAAGCAGGTCGCGCTCCGCGGACGTGCCCCCGCCGCGCGTGGAGCCTCGCGTGTGGTAATGGTTCCTCGCCTCCCTCTCCATTGCCGGATACGCTGCAATTGTCACACGCACACGCGAGTCAGAGTAAATTGTGAAGAATTTTAGCAAACGGTAATGCAGAGCACGGAAGAAACGAAGAATTCAGCAGTAGAAGGGAAGGAATAAGATTCATGCCTGGACAGGAGTTGAAATTTGAGTCAAATTGAAATGAACAGAAGTTGGTAAATTTGTCTACTTGATTCAACTGACCGATCAAAACATCGAAACAACCATGGGATGAACACTTAAGATTGAGCTCAATTTAATTGACCGATCAAATCAACCCAAGAAAGCTGCAAACTTTGGGAGTTTGGTGTAGGGAAAAAAAGTGAGCTACTTGATTTCAGATTGAACAAACGTAAAATCAGGTAAGTTAACAGATCAAATCCAAAGAGAAATATTTTCTCCTCGTGGAAATTCAGCTCAGTTTAACTCATTTACTTGGAATAAATTGAACTGGAGAAAGGAGAGAAAAACGAAACAAATAAAATGTAAAATTTGGGCAATTCTAGAGCACGGGACCAAAATTTTCTGCTCTCTTGCATATTGGGCATAGAAATGGAAAGGCGAAATTAAAAGAGAGACAACAGATCGGACACACATGAGATGAGAACAAGAAAACGTCACAATAAACACAGGAAGAGACCAATCGGGAACACAAAAATAAGACTAAAATGTGCCAACTTGACGATAGTATACAAAATCACCAACAGAGAAAAAAAGAGAGGAAAAATGGAGATGATCCAAACCATCACCAGCACCCCACCTAAACAGCTCCCGATTTCAGCTCGCTCTTTCCAATCGAACTACTGCGAGAAAAACAAATGAAACAGATAAAAAAAAATCGCAACTTGCAAAAGCCGTTAAAGATGTCAGCGAAATCGCTCGATCCTATTCAGATACCTCCCAATCGCGCGAGGTTCGCGCGAATCCCAAGTCAAGCAGCTCAGATTGCGCTCAATCGTAGCGCAACTGGATGCAGCTCACGCCGTACTGCAGCTCCGCGAGAATTGGATTAAAATAATCCACTCCAGATCACCCATCGCTTCATTTGGGATCGCAAACGCACAACCAGAATAATTCCAGCACAGGAAAAGGAAAAGGAGCGCAAGTGGAATTTAATCCCAGAAAAAAAAAAAGAGGGAACTAGATCTTTCAGATCAAACAACCAAACGTGAGAAACCAAGAATTCAAATAAATCACAAGTTAGAATTAAAAGAAAAAATAACTGAAAAATTCAAGGGAAATGAAAAGCTCATCGGAGCGTAAACCTTCAAACTCCAATCCGGCACACCCACAGGAAAATTGCCCGGGAAACAGAACTGAGCAAAGAAAACACGGATAATCAAACAGGAAAGACTAGTACCCCCAGACAAATTCCGCGCCTTCCTGGTACTCCAATTCACTCTACAAAACCAAAATCCCTCGTTTCTCTCCCCCTCGAGATGGACGAGAGGTCAATCAAGTGGGAGAATGGATTTTCTCAGGTTGGTCTGAGCAGCGAATGGAATCGGAGGTAATTAGGAACGCCTCTGCCTCTGTGTTCTTCTTGTACCTTCCTCCTCTCCCTCCTTCCAGAGGGAGGAAGAAGACGAAGCCGTTTTATATGCTATCTCCCCCCACTCCTGGACCCTTCGGGACACACCAAAACCGGATCCTATCAGCGCAGCGCCGAGCCGCCTTCAGCCGCCGATCTTCGGATCGACCGCCCACATCAGTCCAGCGCATCTCCTGCCGCTGTGCTGCCGGGCTCTTATTTTAGGGGCGTTTATTTGACAATGGTCAGTTTTGCAACGGCGTATGTGTAAATTCTTTGCGAGTCCATCGACGCTGCTACGATCAGACGTTTGGACACTGTTGGCCCATGTGAATTCAAAATTCCATATGTAGCCCCCTCAACAGAAATTTCAATTGTAGCGCATGCGCGCGATGTTGCGCATTAAGCGGGAGGAGGGTGTTGCGCTGCAGCTGCGCAGGAGAGGTGGCTGCTGCGGCCGGGTCGCGCAGATGGCGGTCTTTGCGCTCGAAACGCAGCGGCACACACCACGCGCTTCGCGCCGCCACGCCCGATTTCCCTCGCCGCGCGCTTTAGCCACGCACGCCGTCCGTGCGCTGCCTCGTCGCGCCTTTGCTCTCGGGCGCAACATCTTGGTGTTCTTGTTCTCGGCGCAGCAGACTTGTTCTTTGCGTCACGGGACGCGACACCTCTGCTTCTTCTTTGTCTGAGCGGCGCAACCACGAGGCCCACTGGAGCTAGACTTGGAATTTCCACGGTAAGCAGGCTACTTTCGAATTCTAGATGCACAGGGGCCATTAGTGTCCAGGCTTCCTACGATCATGCATTTACACCACTGTGGACATTCAGCAACAGAACAACCGTGTACATGGCTTACCAAGCCGGCCTGTCGATAGTTATCCTAGTTGTAGATGGTCTTCCTGAAGCATCTATCGCCTTGCCCCCATGGACCACGGATGATGGATCCCCTTCCGTCATGAAATCTGGAAAAAAAAAACTTCTTCTGGCTGTCAGAGTACACTCTTCGTTTCTCCTGAGAGGTGCCTTGTGAATAATGAACGTACATCTTTTGGCTGTCAGTGCACACACGGCTGTCAGAGTACACACTTCGTTTCTCCTGAGAGGTGCCTTGCAAATAATGAACGTAAATCTTTTGGCTGTCAGTGTACACATCTTCATGCTCCTAAGAGATACTATCTCTTCATGCTCTGAGAGTGGGAGGTGCCTTGTAAATAACGAACGTATATCTTTTGGCTGTAAGTGTACACATCCTCATGCTCCTAAGAGATTTAGGGAAATAGTGACTGATGCGTGAAAAAAATGAAAATAGAGTTCATTCTGTCTTATAAATTTGGCAATATAAGATTAGATCTCTTAGACAATATCTCTGTAGTTATGCTAAAAATAGTAGTAAGACTTATAAAAAAGAAAAGATAGTACTCAACTTGATAATTGATGAGTTAGATAAAAAAAAGTTGAGCTTTTGAGGTTGCCTGATGAAGACCTTAATCTTAAAAAATTTGCTAACGAGAGATTGACATACCTTTTAAGAGAAGAAAAAAAGTGGTACCAAAGGTCCAAAGCGAAATTTCTTTTAGAGGGAGATAGAAATACACGTTTTTATCATTTGATTGCGAATGAAAAGCATAGAAGACAAAGAATTTTCAGCTCGAACAAGATGAGGGGATGGTTCGGGGTAATGTACAATTAAAAAAGTATATCACCAATTATTATAAAGGTCTGTTTGGACCATCCGAAGTTAATCATTTATCTATGATGGATACTTTTACAAACGATATATCTCAAATTTCAGATGCTGAAAACAATTTCCTTACAGAACCTTTCACTGAGAAGGAGGTGAAAGAAGCAATTTTTCAAATGAAACATAACAAAACATCTTGGCGGATGGTTTCCATCGAGTTCTATCAGGTGTTTTGTGCGTTTAATTTATCTCTTCCTGCGAGTATAGCAAACATGTTTAGGAATTGGTTAGCCGATATTCTAAAATCTTTAAAGTCACAACTCTTAGTGGGAGCTAATGTCTTATGTTGGTATATCTGGTTATGTCGGAATGATATTATCTTTGATAAAAAAAGATTGTCACTAATCTCTTGCAGGTTATCTTATTGCGTGGGTACTGACTGCGTACTTAGGCAATTCTGCAGAATTCAGTCCAGAAGGAGTCCATGTTGGTTGGCCGCGACAGGTTGGAGTTTGTGGCGAAGCAAATCTTAAACTCTCATAGGTGGCGGCTTAGTCACGGGATTTGCGATGATTGAGTTTAATTTTTAGTAGTCTTTTGGTTGTAAGGCTTCAAGCCAATTTTAACAGATTTGGTTATTTTGATGGTTTAGACTTTATAATAAAATGAGTTGTATGTATTCTTAATGCAGAGGCTAGGAGAGTTTTTTCTTTTCTATTATCGAAAAAAAAGATATACTATCTTACAAAGAAGCAATGGTGTGGTAGATACATATGCAATCAAGAACGATTTGCTACCGGTCGAGAAAATGCTAGTGTTAGTGTCCTTTTCAGGTTCATTCCGTAAAATGACAAAACAGCATTCATAAATCCGAACCCTGTTATTACTTGAGGTAGAGAACACACTTTTGAACCCTGTTGCTGCTGATTGGCGAATGCACGCTACCAAAACAAGATTATTCTCACACATAGTTATCTTTCGCTCTTTACATATTAATGACTAAATGAGCAGAAACAGTATGAAGCTTAAAAAAGAGTTACCGCAACCTATATGACACAACCAACCAAGGATATCGAAGCGGGGCAACTGGAGCAGGTGCCGGTGTTTTATTTTAAATAATATTATTTATTTTTTTTTAAAAAAATACAAAAATTAAGTTACAGTCGTCATTTAAAATAGCGAAAGGGTCCTGTTGCTATTCCAAACGGTGACAGCAGCCTAGAGAATGGCGACATGAACTTGAACAGTGCAGAGAGGTCCCTATCGTCACTCAATCGCGTGAACCCTATCGCCATCTGTCGCCTTGAACAGGGTAGAGAGATCTCTATCGCTACTCCAACTGGTGATAGGATTCTGTCGCCATTTCAAATGGCGGCGCAAGTATCTGTTGTCATTCCAAATGGCGGTACAATCTACCATATATAAGACCCTAAAATTTTGGTAAAACTCACTTTTATTCAGCAAAAAGAGAGAGGGGAGGGAAGGGAGAGGGGTAGAGGGGAGGAGAGAAGCTAGCGACGCGCTTCCCATCCGGTCGTCCACCTTTTAGGTAATTTTTTTAACTGAATGGATTACATAATTTTAGATGTACAGTTACGTAGTGTAGTATGTTACACATATTTTTTTTTTGGTGGATAGTTTAGTTTTAGATATGTGGTTAATCGTAGAAAAACTAGTTTACGGTGTAGTACGTCAAATATGTCGGACGCTACCAATTTTAAAATTTATTATGGTCAGGGAACTATTCTTGAGGATTCTGATGGGATTGATTTGTGTTATTGTCAATTGGCGTTCGTGGCCCTAACAAAGCCAGAGCAACGTACATGGGGCGTTGTGATGCGATGGTTGTTCCACACATTTGTTTTGGACTATGCTGTGTATGATTTGAGATTGAATTGCTTTGCCAACCGAGCACCACAGAGCACATATTGGGAATTAGTGTAGCTCAAGGGAACAAAGTCATAGCAGTTTATGTACGCAGGGCGAGAGAAGAACGGTGGGATTTGGTCCTTCTGGCCTTGGCATATACCAAACCCACTCCTGCATCAGAGGTTGAACAATAAGGGGGTGGTGATATCAAAGAAGAAGTCGGCGACTCTAGCCACAGCGCGACGCACACAATGACCGAAGGTCCGGGAGTTGCTGATCCTATCGATGAAGACCCCGTGGAATGAGTTCATTCAATCAGGCAAGCTAGTGGACTTGCTAACGAGGGTGAGGAACTGGAAGCCCTAGTCCAAAGAATAGATCTCGAAGACCAGGACTACATGGCATTGTCAGAAAATAAAGGATCCGACAACGAGAATGCTATGGAACAGCAGGCGGTTCCATCCGAGTGGAATACATACCAGTTCGATAACCTCGTCGTTAACGAAGGCTAACGTATGCCGTGGAAGTACGACCAGAGCAAGGTCAGGCAAGGAACTATGTGCAAATGTAAGGGGGCTGTGCAGGAGGCTGTCAAATTCTGAGCCTTATCGGTGCGACGTACATTCACAGTCATCAAATCTAACCCAAGATGCTACGACGTGAAGTGTGAGATAGAGGGATGCCCTTGGCGAGTACACATATTTCATCCTAAGTGGGACACCTATTGGAAATGCTCTATAGTGGTCACTTGCACATGTGTCGTCGCTGAGTCATTGCAGTCCCACAAGAACATATCATCAGGCTTCATCGCGAACATTATGTACGGTGAGATTGTGGATATTCTATATTTTGAGCTACGATCCATCATTTGAGCGATTGAGGCAAGGTTTCAGTACACAATCAGCTATACCAAGACGTGGAGGGCAAAATATAAGACATTGGAATCAAGGTTCGGTACGTTCGAGGACTCTTACTACAACCTCTCCGGCCAACTCCGAGTCATACAAGACAGGAATCCCGGTACTCATGTTGACATTCAAGATTCCACGCATCCGAAGTAGGGCAATAAGAGGATACTGAAATAAGCATTCTTCGCCTTTGGTCCATGCATCAATGCATTCCGACATTACCGTCCAATCTTGTGCGTGGATGGCACATTCCTGACTGGACAGTTCAAGGGTCAGATACTGATTGCAATAGCGACAGATGGAAACAATCAAGTTCTTTACGTGGTATTCGCATTCGTTGAAAGATAACACGGACAGCTGGTTGTGGCTCCTGAAGAATTTGAGGATTTCTGTTGTACAGAGCCGTCCTAACGTATGCATTATATTTGATCGGCATACGGGCATGCTGAGTGCAATAACTCAGCTACAATAAGGAGAGAATGAATCACTTTCATGGGTGGATCTGCAGAACAGGTGGCGGATGAGGTAATTGGGTGCAAACTTCTACAAGTAGGTCCGCAACAAGGACTTGATGAATATGTTCAAGCAGTTGTGCAACTAGAACCAACAGCAAAAGTTTGATGCACTCTGGACGCACAGAATGTAGGCAACGGAAAAGACCGCTACAAGTGTTAACCAGGCCCCCGAAGCGTTACCACAGCTACCCACAGATGATCCTAGTGTGGCGAGAAAGACGAGGACGCAGGTGAAATGCTTCTCGTATTGGATTGAGTATAAGCCTAAGGAGAAGTAGTCACTGCTACATGATAGGGGAGATACTCGATATGGTGTCATGATAACCAATCTAGCCGAGGTGTACAATTTGGTCATACGTGGCATAAGGTGCCTCCCATTGGTTGGTGTTGTGGAAGGAATTCTCTGTGATACCACAAATTACTTTGTTGACAGAAGTAACAACGCGTTGCTTGCCATGACAAATAACAGAGTACTGTATTCCGTCATGATCACCAAGTACATGGAGGAGAAGAGCAAGAAAGGTGAGATGCATCGGGCATTCAAGATGAGCACAAGGGAGCTTCGCTTCGAGATACTGTGTAAGAATAAAGGATGCCGCGGGACAAACTGCGAGAGGATTACCCATGAGTGCACGCTACGCTGCACTAGTCGCGTATGTACTTGCAACAAGTTTCTTCTTCTGCATAGACCCTGCTCACATATCATGGCTGCATGTTCGATGGTGGTGCAACATCCCGGTCAGTACCTCTCTGATTATTCAACAAGGAGGAGGTGATGCAAACCTGAAGTGTAGAGCTGTATGGTTACGACGTGGTTGGTCATTTCACTGGCCTTCCGACCTGGGAGCAACTTATCTGGACCACAGACATTGATAAGTTGAAGGGAAAGGTTGGCTGACGACAGGTACGACGTATTAGAAACGACATGGACGAATCAGAATCTAGGCGTCATACGAATAAGTGCTCCATTTGTAGGGAGTCTGGGCACACCTTCAAGAAATGCTCTACGAAAAATCTACATGACGAAGGAGACATCGGTAGTCCGAATGTCACCGCGGGGACCTTATCCGACCGCCCTACTCGAGGTGGTCAACATGACAGACGTTGAGGTCGTGGCCACGAGAAAGGTTCATCTTGTTGAAATATGTGGTGCCTAATGCTTTGTAACATCACTTTGATTTATCGAAAAACTAGGTGATGACGTTGTGCTGAATAGTTTGTAATATCAATGAGGACGTTGCGCTGAATGTTGTGTAATATCATTATGATTTGTTGAAAAAAAATGTGATGACGTTGTGCTGAATGTTTCGTAATATCATTATGATTTGTCCACGAAATTAGGGCTAAAAAAATAGCTCGAGGCTCGCGAGCCTGCTTGAGCTCGTCATGGCTCGGCTCGGCCCGGGCTCATGAATTTTCGAGCTGAGTCGAGCCCTATTTTCAGCTCGTAAAAAAATGAGCTGAGCTCGAGTTGGCTCGTTCGGCCCACGTAGGGGGCCAATGCGGCAGTGCACCCCCCATGCCCCAGTCCACTCAGCAGGTCCATTCCTCTTGATCCCCAATTCCGTCCCCACCCCATCTATCCCTCTCTACCTAATCTCTAATTCCCTATCCCCAATTCCCCACCCTATGATCCATCCATCCCGATCCTGCCCAATCCCCTTCCTCTCCCGCCCGGCCGCCCCATCCGTCGCTGCTCCCTCAAGCTCCCTCACTAAGCACTCCCAAATCCCAATCCCATGGACTAGCTATTGTTCCAGGGACTAGTGTAGAATACACAAAAGATTTGGGGGTGTTACTCCTAAGTCCGACACTAGGTTAGGAAGGTCACCTATTGCCCTCTGTAGCTGCCTCATGAACCATGTCCAATTATCCTCACTTTCTTCATCAATGAACCCAAATGCTACTAGGTACATCCAGTTATGACCATATAAAGTTGTACAAGATGTTAAATGCCAATTCCATTTGCCATTAAGAGCAGTTGAGTCTACACTAATGTATGGTCTACATCCTCTCAAAAATCCCTCAATGTAGGGCCTAAACACAATAAAGAATTTGTGGAAGTACACATTACCTTTCACTCTCTTAGTGTTAATCTCCACAATGCTTCACAGGGACCTCAACTCAATCTCACCTTTAAGTTATCTGAACTGAAAATTATATTCCTAGCACCCATATAGTTCATCCATTATCTTTTGTCTCCCCTTTCATACCATGTCATAACCCATGGTGACATTGTAATTATCCTGCAGCTTTTCTTCCATCTCCTTGGCTCCCATGTTGGGATGATTCCTCAGTATAGATAGTGCCCTGTTTGCTACCCAGGATTGGGATGTCATACTAGTCTTGATCAAGCTACTTGAATAATACTTATGTTTGTAAGATCGAGTAGGCCGACTAGAGGGGGGGTGAATAGGCGGTTTTAAAACTTCTTTGGGCTAAAACCTTTAAGCAATGCGGAAGCTAATATCAAATCGGTTTTGCCCAATTAAAACCTAAAACAACTAGGCTCGCCTAAGTGCACCAACAACAAGCCTATTGAGAGATAACAATTAAGCAATGACTTGTAAGCAATCAACTAATGATATAAACAATTAAGTACATAAGATAGCGTTCACACAAGTAAGCAATTTAATTCTAGGAATATAAATTGCTATGTAGTAAAGCTAGAATGCAAACCACAATTGACACGGCGATATTTTTCCCGTGGTGATCGAAGACTTGCTGGTCTCCCCTAATCCACGTTGAGGTAAGTTCAACCTTTTGGATCGGCTCCAAAACGCGAGGCAACACCTCCGAGGTAAGTCCAAACAACTTGGACCGGTTCCAACCGAACCAACACCTCTAAGTGAGTTCAACCGCTTGAACCGACTCCAACTCGAACTTATCACCCCAATCCACTACGGTTGCTCTTACTCCGCTCCGGAGATGGCGAGCACCAAGCCACTCACAAATCGCCCGGGTCTTCTCACAAGCTTCACTTGAGAAGATCACCGACGCACAACGTCTCCACGCCGTCTAGGTGTCGGCAAACACCAAGAGTAACAAGACTCAACTTTCACTTGAATCAATCAAGTGCCGAAGCTCTATGGATAAGCAATCCACAACCTAATGCAACACATGCACTTAGGATTTGCTCTCAATCACTCACTAAGTGCAACACATGCACACAAGAGTATGAGAGGCTTGCTCTTAGCTCAAAGAAACTCAATGGGGCACCAGCAACTAAGCAACAACACTTTCTCACACAGCCAAGGTGGGTATTTATAGCCCACACACAAAAACTAGCCGTTGAGAAAAGATTCCAGAGAATCTGGACAAAATCGGTCGATCAGCCAACTAATGGCGGTCGGACGCGTAAGTGCCAACGACTATAAAACTAGCCGTTGGACTCACAATCGGTCGCCGCCAACCAATGGCGGTCGAGCCGCTCCCGATCGGCCGATCGCCGAGGTCGGGCCGCTCAAGCGAGAACAGAGCAATCCGAAAAACACTCTTCGAAAAACACGCATCGCCAAACAAAGTTCGGTACTACGCTCCGTGTACCGCTTCAAACTCCGTACTACCGCACTTGACATAGTACCGTTTCTTCGGGCGGTACAAGCGAAGATCGGTGAGACCGCCCAACCCATGGCGGTCGACCGCTTCCACCGTCGACCGCTACGAGGCGGTCGGACCGCCAAGCGATCGGCAAGACTAAGCAGGACTTTGTACATTTGCCTCAACTCAATTTGCAAAACATATTTGCCAAATTGATGCAACATGTACACAAGAGATAAAAGCTAGATTCTCGGCAAGTTGCAAAACACATTTGCCAACTTTTAGAATCAACGCCACAAGGAATAAGGTACATGAACTTAAACCGTTTGCAAACGATTTGCAAACTAAAGTCACATGCTACAAGGAATAACCATGAGCCCCAACTATTTGCAAACGTATTCGCAAATATAGGCAACATGTTAAGTTGAGCTAGAGCAACCACAATGAGCTATCAACACATGACCAACTCAAGTTACTAATTAAGACCCTCTTAATAGTGCGACAACCTATTCTAGCAATCCGATCTCTCAACCAAACACCGAGATCGGTAAAGACTAGGAACAAATCCTTAGCCCTAGCTAGTCATACCTTAGCCTTGCACATCTCTTGAAGCTTGACAATCATCAACGCATGATGATTTCCTTTGCTTCATGATTTCGACTTGATGTCCATCAACACATGACGACACCTTCTCTTGTCTTGATGATCAACCAATGATCATCTCATCTTCTTGAACTTGACACATCAACTCATGATGCATCCTTTACTTCAAGCTCTTCACTTCAATATCATCAACGCATGATGATCATCATTTTCTTGAACATCATCAACACATGATGATTTCTTCTTCTTCAAGAATCACGACTTGATGACAATCAACATATGATGTCATCCAAAGTCTTCAAACACCTAGAACATAACCTATTCATCCAACTCAAGGAGAAACGTTAGTTCCACAATATGATTATCATACATTACCACTTCAAACCATTAACTCATAATGGTTGGGACAAGATACCAAAATCTTTCCCTCTTTGGTAATTGATGATAACCAACACAATTACAGATAATTGAATGTAATTGGTATGAGTATATATAAACTACATAAGTTATATGTATATACTCAAGAGTTATGTTTCAAAGTAGATCACAAAGATCAATACTAATGAAACAACAAGGACATGAGTATATATGAACTACACAAGTTATATATACCAAAATGAGTGTATACAAACTACACAAGTTGTATATACTCATATGAATATATTAACTACACAAGTTAAATATATTCAAGGATATATTTCAAGGTAAAGATCCTTAATATGTGTGGACAAAGGAATATGGATCAATACTAATGAAAACCACAAGATATAGCTTGAACTCCCCCTACATGTGTGCATACACGAGTGTGTAAATAAAACATATGCACATTTACAAGTTTTCCTTTTTGGTGAAGTTCAACCTATATATTGGATCCGAGGAATGCAGCAAGATATAATTAGATGTTGTCGAATGCATACCTCTTTGATCTTTAAATCCAATTGAGACTAAACAATAGGTATATCAAAAAGAGTGTTAGTCTCACAAAGCATTTGTCATTAATAACCAAAACACCATTAACACATAATGGCGGATCTAGATTCTTCAATGTTCATTGACTATCTTGGACACCTGCACAAACAATAAAACCAGTAATTACAAACATAGAATGATAATAGTTCATGTATACAACAGTAAGAGTTAGCAACAAAGTTAGTACCCTGGTAGCTTTCTTATCTGTAGTCCCGAGCTACAATTCTCCAATGGCACCCTTCAACCCTACATTTTCCAATGAACCTTATAGGGTCAGATTTCTTAGTGAACATGTCAAACTCCTCATTTATAGCATATTGTCTAATGGTCAATCTAAAATCATTCATGGAAGGAAACATGCTGCCCATCTCCATCTTGGGATGATCCCTGTCATACTTGATGTGCTGCTTCTCAGGTGTGTCATCATCCATAGGAATAGCTGCCCCTTTAGTGCCATCCACAGGTGCACCACTAGCCTCAGCCTCTGCCCTGGCTATGTCAGCCTCATCCCTCAAGCCCAAAAGAACAAACATTTCATCCTCACTCATAGCAACATCTCTGTCCAATTCATTAGGTCCTTGAGCAATATTAATAATAGACCAGTCCAGCCTAATTGGTGAGGACAAGTCATTTCCTTGGTCCTCAGCCTCATCCACTGTTGCTGTTGGAGAAACATCTGGTACTGCTACTACAGTGGAAGTCCCAGCACACTCATTCACTAAGGGGTCCACTGTAACACTAGACTGGCTAGACAGATAGGCAACTTTTTCTTCTATTTCCAATAAGAAGAAAACTCATTTCGTTTTGTTGCGGCTATTAAATACATCCAACAATCGAAAGGTGTTTCAACCCTTTCCATCCCACCACCACACTCCAAATCATTGCACCAAACATGGGCCTCTTGAAATGAATCCCAACTTGTCCTTTCCCCCCAACTGTTCCATCAACTTATCGAATGTAAATCCACGCAAATCGATAATCCATTCAAGATCTTGTCGCCCATATCTGTGTTGCCTACCGCCATCAAGCCTCGTAAAGTACTGTGAAACTCTAACAGCTAGTGTAAAGGCTCTTTTAGGTTCAATCCTACTCGACATTGACAAAAAAGAAAATTACAGTTAGGGGTGTACTACTCTGTTCTGTACTCCTTCGAGTGAACTAAGATCGGGGGAGGGGGAAGGGCGCAAAAACAGTACATCCAACAAGAACCATTGGGAAGTTACATACCCCTCTGGGTCCATTTCGCGTTGTCCTCCAACAACCGGCTCCTCCACTGTGCGTGCTCCTCCATCAAACTCAACCCGGCTCCATCCACCAACCTAGGGTTCCAGACATTCGCCAAATCTATCAAAATGAATCAACAAGGAAACAATAAAAGATGAAGAGAAAGGCCATCGGAATGGGGTATACCTGTTGAGCCCTTCGTCGCCGCTGGATTTCCCCTGCACTGGCTGCCGCCGAATTTCGCCCGCCGCATTGGTCGCCGAGAGAGAGGTGGGAGAGGGGGGGTCGCGAGCGAGTGAGAGATACAACGAGGGGATGGGGTGTGCTGGGTCTGGTCGGGATGGCTCGACCCATCCACTTAGTTGTCCCGAACCCGACCAGGGAGGGGCAAAACCGTCCATTCATGTGTAGGCCAGGGCCATTTAGACGAAAAAAAGCATTTGAATACTCTAAAGTGACAAATTAACGGAAAGACAATATAAGATGTGCCAAAATATCTATTGCAATGAACCTAATGGTATTTTATAGAAACCGCCACTAAAGTGTGGCAAAATGGCAAATCCCCCGCGCCGCGTTTCTTAGTTTTTCTCCTGAGGTGGGGGTTTTGTTATGATTGTTAGTTGTTGTAATTATACGTCAAATTTATGTATGGGCGTCCGTAGATTAGGAAGATGGATTTGGAGGCGCGGAGCTTGCAGCCGAGCATGAAGGCGGGGCAGGGGTGGAGCTAGCTGGGATGCCGGGTATGCACCAGCACCCAAAAAATCTGAAGAACCAGAGGGGATCAGTTCATCACTTCATGTCTTCATCAATCATCATTCATCAGTTCTTCACTCAACTTCAGTAGTACAGTTCAGTGAATCAATGCAAACGGCTATGTTTCTGCCTGAAAGGTGAAAGCCCAGCCCAGTGGCAGCAGCCAGCAGGCCACCACCCGACCACTGAAGGTCCATCAGCTCGACTCCATTCACCAGCCGCAGGCGATCTCCTGAGTCCTGACTCCAGTCCAACTCACAGCAGCCCAGCCGAAATGCCGATACACCGCTGACCACTCCAAAATCCAAATCCAATCCTCTCCTAGTCTCCTGTTCCTGTCTCCTCCCGGCTCGGCTCCCCAATCCTAATCTCTCCTCAGTCCTCCCCACTCCCCAATTCCCCAAATCCAATCCCCAATGGCCAACGCGAGGACGGTAGCGCGGGCGGGAGCCGGCGGCGCGACGCGGGAGGACGGCAGCGTGGGGCGCGGGTGCCCGGCGCGCGAACAAGCGACCGGCGGGCGGCGGCGCGATGCGGGAGCCGGGAGCCCGGGACGCCGGGACGGGGCCAGTGCCGAGTGATGGTGGCCTGGTGCCTTGCCTGGTGATTTGGTGAAGCACTGAAGCAGGTCAGGTACTCAGGTGAGTTGCTTTACTTGATTAATGCTTTGAAGTTTGAAGCTTGAGCTGTAAGTGTGCTGCTTTCTGTTAGAGACTTCAGACTTGGAGAGTTAAGAGTGTTACTTGATTACTTCTGTATGTTGGTTGGACTTTGGAGACTGGAGAGACAGAGTTGCCGAGTTGGAGTAGTGGACTAGTGGTGGAGTACAGTGTACAGAGTACTGAGTATAGTGAGTAGTGGACTAGTTTCTGTATGTTATAATGTTAATTGTGAATAGAAATTTGAAAGTTTTGTTTTGATATGTCAATGTAGATTGCAGAGATACGAAGAGGAATAGAGACATCCTTTCTTTTTTCGGGATCGAGAAGTGAAGGCAAATAATATTTTGTCTAGTGTGAAGTGTGCACCCCTTCATCTAATTTCTAGCTCCGCCACTGAGGCGGGTTGCTGGCTAAAATAAGGGAGTACAAGTCTGATCTGAGCAATAGTGCAATACCAAGAGCGAGCTCAAGAGGATCTCGGCGCCTAATGCCCAGCAGGCCACCCGGGAGGAGCTCCTCGAGGCCGGCATGTCGGACGCACTCACGTCTCACGGTGAGCACTCTATTGCCTATGCTTTTGTTAGTTCGTATGTAGATTATGTGTTTGTCGCAAACCATCTGGTATTCTAGTACTCGCAGCTGACAGACGAGTTTCAATAGATGTTGCAGCTGTAGTATGTGATGCCTGTACTCAGCTCAGTGTTTTCGTAGAGCCTTAGATTATGCGTTTGAAACCTGGTTGCTTGATATTGTGATGCTCGTGGTTTTGTGCTCCTCTTAATCCTGTTGTAGTTGTTGTATTGTTTTCAAATGCCCGATTGTCAGGTCTATTGTATGTAGTGAGCTACTGAGCTGAGCTCATAGTTAGCAGATAGTACTTGTATTTCTAGTTTGTAGTGTGAAACTTCATGCAGGTGATTCGTTTGTTGGTGAAATTGATATTTGGGCACCAGAGTTTATTCCTGTGCATCTTGATAGTGCTAATTTTACCTATGTTTTTTTTATGTTATCTAGGGTTATCCCATTCTGTAGTATGCAGGGAATCTGGGATGACAAGTGTGCTTGCCAAAAGCAATTCTGAAGTAGATGATTAAAAATTGTGGATTGTGCATTTGTTCTGTGTTTGATAGGCATAATTGGACTGTGAAATGGTATGGGCAAGTGTGCAAGGCAGACCTTTGAAACATGATGAAGACTTCCATATTGTTTGTTTGATTTTAATTTTCTACATGGATATCCCTTAAGTCATCAGTGCTACTATTGTGAATTCTAATGATTATAGTTTGTAGATATGGTAAAAGCGGTCTCCGATGAACTTATAGTTATGTCTTCAATTTGAATTTTCCACTGGATCGAGTCTAGTACACTCGTTATGGTTAGGTACGGTCCTGTTGGAATCAATATATAGTTCATACTAATAATACAGAACCAGACAATGCTTGAATTCAGAACTAGAAATTTGGACTCCCTTGTCAATAAGTGATTTGAGTTGTACTTTCTTAGGACATTGTTTTCCTAGTTGAACAGTCCTGGATGTATAATATGTTAAAGTGCAAAGTTTGAGCAAACTATCAAAGGCACATGCATTTCATCTTATTTGTCAATTGTCACTTTATTTACTATTGAGATCTTAGCTCTTGAATACATATTTTATTTGTTGCAAGAAGGCTTTGTGGCATAATTCTTTCAGTGGATTTATGTATGGTCTTGCCATCCGTTCATTAGCTTAGAATTTAGTTCACTTTTATTTAAGCTTGGTGACATATTAAGAGGAAGTCATAAATTATGCTGTTAATGTATTATTGGATGCTGCTACACTGCTGGGAGATGTTGCCTTATATTATTATTCAGTGTTCCATTCTATATATTTACTGTTATTCTGCCTATATGTAATTAATGTATCATAGCACTATATTGTTGGTTTCTTAAAGTATTTATCTAAGGTTCACCATTTCCTTTCTGATGTACTTATGTTGTTGTTACATGGTTCAGGTGTCTTCTGATCAGAGAAGAAGATTGATGATGACATCAGAAAGATTGAATCAGTTTACTGACAGAATTGGGGAGAGCCAAAGAACAATACTAGAGAGACAGAAGACATGGGCGTGTCAATTCTGCAGGACCTTCATCAACAACGACAATCACTTTTGCATGGTCACACAATGGTATGTATTATTTTACTACACGCTTGTCCCTTTCTTGTCCACTTATTTTCGAATTGATCATTTCTGGCCTCACACGTAGATCAGCAACAACAATCTTAGCTAGCAAAATACTTAGACTAGAAATTTCACTAGTAAGATGCTAATTTGATTTTTGATGGGTTTGCACTATCTAGGCTTATTTAGGAAATTGGTTACTGCTTTATGAAATATGTATATTGAAAAATACCATTGCTGCAGAATTAAGTGCATATTAGGTATGGCAGCTCTGAGAATATAGTTATCCTGCTTTTATGAATCTAGTTCATGATTAGATTGCTCACTAGTAAAGATACAGAACTGGTAATGTAGTGCTTCTCTGGGCATGAGTTACAAAATGGATTAAGTTCTCTAATGCGTGCCAAATCTTCAATTAGGCATACCAGTGACAGTTTTTTTCGATTTGTCCCATTGTTTTCTCCCATTGGTCATGGGATTATGGTTGAGATTCTCCTCTGGTTTGCAGTTTCATGGGACTGTTGACAGCATCAGCTAGGGTAAAAATATTCTTGCTTCAATGTATAGAAAGATGGGCTGGACCACTTGACAATTTCTGTCAAGAAAGATCTTTTTGAGTGGCTGTCGTGTACAAAATGGAACAAACATTTACCTTTTGATTTGTAAGACAAATTTCCCAAAGGTAGTGGATAAGCTTTGCATATTAGATAGTGCAACTCCATGATCTTTGTGCAGAGTTTATTAGTGCAGTACAGTGTCCAATGTGTGCTGCAGCATTAACATGTCTTTGACATTACCTGGTGATTTGTCTGGATTTGATTAGCAAGCAGTGCCCCATTTGCCCAGCTAGTTAAGAGAATAGATAGCGTATCAGCTATAGATATGTTTTCCATTCTTTGCTGTTGGGTATGTTATGTGTTAATGACATCCTCCTGCTCTTGCTCCCAGTTGCATGGCGTGGATCATCCACTGGCAAAAGTAAAAAGATCCTAGTGGCAGTGTCAAAGAGGATGGACAGGAACAAGTGGATCGTTGGGGGCATTATGGCGACGCTTGTTCTAGCTATACTTTTCATATTGTACTTCAAGCTTGCTAGTTAGAGCTTGCTTCCCATGAGATACCCAAAATGCAGCCGGTGCCTAAACTCATTTGTTTCCTGAGACAGCTTTTGAATCCGAGTGGGCTGTGGAATGCGATGTACATTGACACTTCAGCTATGTAAAACATGAATTCTTTACCAAAAAAAAAAGTGTTGGTCTTTCTTGTGCCCAAGGACATTATGCTGCTACATCAAAAAGCTTGTGCGTGCGTGGATCTGAAGATTCTGAACTATTGTCACCGTGTAGCTTCCAATCATTGTACAGTAATGTGTTGGGGTCTTGTGGATGATCAATGTTGTGCGGATGTGCTGTGCTCTGCATGTACAGGTACAGACTTCTGAAACTGAAAACAATATATGTACGTCTTTGCAAGTGGATAGTATACAGAATAAGGCCGTATGTCTGATGGTTGCTTCTGATACCAATTCAGGGTAAGGAAAGGAGATACCAGATATTAAGATTGATGGTGACACAATACAAAGAATGTCCAAACTTGCAGGGTCAGGAACCTTAGTGTGTCATATGAGAAGCAACAGAAAAGTACTCTACGATCAATCCTCCTGCATCATGAATGACTCGACAAGAGAATATACTTTTGAAAACAAAGAGAGGATATAGGTACAATTACTCTCTTGGAATGGCATCTTACACCTGTTCGCGGCCTATATATTTGACGAATTGACAAAACCGTGTTAAGTGCTGCTCCAGGAGAAAGATGGAAACGCAAGCAACTAAGACATATATCATCATTTTCTTGTGCTTCACCCTTTTCAGTTCCAGTATTGGAAATGGCTGTTGAATTTAATGGATGAATTGCATCATGAACAAGCAGGTCATGGTCGAGTCAGGCCGGCCATCATCACAACTCACAAGCTAGCTAGCTCGACATCCCAGTGTTGGAAGCAATCCGCACGGGGCTAACCAAAACTGACTCTGAGCCCAAGCCCACCAAAACAAGCCTCTCGATACCCTTTTTTATGCACAGCAGCTTTTGAATCGGATTAAAGTTCGTGAGATACGATATGAGCGTGCACGATATTAAAAATGAAGTAGATTAATCTCGTAGAGAGAACCAAAATAACCGCCATGAAGCAACTACGATGAGAGAGAAAGATTTGATGAAGTCGGCCACAAATTTCTTAAGCACAACCTTAAAAGAGCACAAGAGATTGTCGTCCTCTCACAACCCTCTTAAATCTTATAGAACCCTCGGATCCTTGCTCTATACAAGAATCTAGTGCTAAAAAAAACCTAATCTTTAATCCTCTCGTGCACCTCTACTTTGAATGAGTTCCTTGCTTGGTTGCTTCTTGCTTGCTTGCGTCTCTATGGCCACGCCTTATGGCTTTATATAGTCTTTCTCCCAAGTGAAGTAGGAATCATACTCTAAAGAGGAGTAAGAGTCCTAATCCTATTATGATTCATCTAGGTTTCTTTGTAGCATACCTCTTTAAGTCCTAGTAGATTAGGATACGGGTCACCATACTCAACAATCTCGACCTTATCTCTTATCCATTCTGATCACTGTGCTCCTCCAAGAACCCGCTCCAAGTCGGAGCCACCTTTTTTTGTCCCCTCCCCTTTTTTTTCCTCCCGCCTTGGCAGTGCCCCACCACCGGGGCTCATGCACATCACCGTAATATGCAAGTCGGTATCCGGGCTCGGCCAACCCACATGAGAGTTCTTTCTTTGTGTTCTCAAATGATTTCTCTAGAAAAAAAAAAACAGTCTCAAAGGAAAAAGGTCTTATTCAACCAGTAGAAACGTGACATTTGGTGTTTATTACGGTTCTTAAAGAAAATGGAACTATGGCTATTAATTATGTATGACACATACTCACATAGAGTGGTCAGGCTGCCGCGTTAGCAGGTTTGACAAGTATACAGTGCACAGATTTTATACGTTGAAAGAAGTACAGGAGTTCACAGGCACCGGCATGTCGTTGTTGTCCATTTACAGAGAAAACGAGGTATAATTTAATGAGGATATATGTAACCACTTTTATCGGCTTGCCTTTTGCATGAGCTCGATCGACAAGACAAAAATTTCGTTGACGCCATTTAATTGGAAGCAACAGCAGCGGTAGCAGTAGTACATGAGTTTGCTAGGTTGGAGACTCGTAGGCTTATCGCATAATTAAGTCTCAATTTAGTGGAATGGAAATTGGAAATGGGACGAAGCAAGTCGAGAGGAATCTGTGGGCGCTTGTACCAATACTCCAATATGATGTCTTATTTGAGTTAACTGAGCTTGCCCGAACAGCCGTGAGTTTGATTAAATTAGACGCTGCGCTAACTAGTTCATCCAAAAATTTAAGCTATCCAAAAATTTAAGCTACATATAAATATGACAAAACTAATAGTATCCATGTTCAAAGCACCAGCGTGACAATGTCCAGAGCAAATGGAAATGAATATCGCCGACGCAAGGCTCTGTTCCTCAAATTTATAGCCAGCCGTTCCATCCTTGCATCATCAAACCACCCAGCCGGCCAGCCGGTTGCGTCCCGGCGTCATACGACGACATAGCCAGATGCATGCGCCCAAAATTCAGGCCGTAGTTCCCTCACTTGATCATTTCCTCCTCCTTTCAGTCAAACGTCTCATCCCTTTCGTTCTTCGACGGCCTTTTGGATGACGCAACGAGTTTGTTACGTGCGGAGGCATTGCGGTCGAGCTTGGAACGTCACCCCACGAATTGCAGGTGAACTTTCAGACAGACAGACAGAGAGAGATGCATGTGAGGAGCAATCACAATTCACACAGGAATGCACCTTTGGTCAGAGGGTGGTCTTCTCAAGGGCCACGCTTTGGCACCAAACGAGGCAGGGGAAGAAGAAGGTGGAGAGAGAGAGAGCGAGAGGGGACAGAGGTGCAGTGCCACACATGGAGATCAGGCCCAAAGGGAATGTCTTTTGGCATTGGGCAGCCCAAAGTGTGGTACCAATGCAACAACGATGCCATTCCCCTAGCTTAGCTACCCCAAAAGCGAGCAAAAAGCATGCATGCATGCAACAGTGCCCTGCTGCTAGCTCGAGCACAGATCAGAGATTTGGATTCCATGGCACAAGCTAGACCCAGATGCTCGATAGGAACAACACTTGAAGAGATGGGGGGAAAGGGGGACATGCATGCATGCATCATATATTCTTCTCCAAATTTCTAGCTTGATCATATGTGGCATGATTCCATTCCACAATACATGTAACGTGTGTTAGCTTTAGAGCTTAGTACAAATCATCACGATAAATTCTACTAGTAATTATATGGTGGTAGTATAAATCAAATCTCGTTATTG
Source organism: Ampelocalamus luodianensis (assembly GCA_036346255.1). Classification (NCBI taxonomy): domain Eukaryota; kingdom Viridiplantae; phylum Streptophyta; class Magnoliopsida; order Poales; family Poaceae; genus Ampelocalamus; species Ampelocalamus luodianensis. Next base: position 4,274,605 of record CM070626.1, read on the forward strand.
ATTTGTTAAGGGCATAATAAACTTTTCTTTGTATTTATAATTTTCTTGTGAGAGTATTGTAGATTTTTCAATTATGATTGAAAATATTACTATTGTGCCATATGATCCCCACATGTGCTATTACAATCTTACCCTCTCGAGATTATACTACACATACTACCAATTGTAGTATAACTAAATTATAACTAATTTGAACCATTTGATCAAAAAGAATAGACAATTGTATTAAATTGAGTGTACCGTAAAAGAAAGAGCTCATCATCACACCTATCATGGTTTGATAGATGTGGTATATGGTTTTCCCTGCATGCATGTGTTGCAAAAGAAGTTTTTAATTTTGGACAAGAAAAGGAACTTTCTGTGTTTGTCTAACCGATGGTCCCTCTTTTATCGTCAACATGGAAAAGCTCGGCCATGTCAGACGACTCAGATAGATAAAAGTACGCATATCTTTTTATCTCCCCTTTTTACCTCTGGAATTAGGATAACACCGTTCACAAAGCCAAAATAAGGTGATTAATTACTCATCATTATCCACACACTAAGCTAGATCCGTATCCATGATCAGTTGTTGGTACAAATCAGCTCCTTAGCTCTACGACATTTGATGATCTACATACACTGTGCAAATTAATTACACAATTTCATTCCTCTCAAGGTAGTAAAAGTTGAACACTTTTATTAACCTCAAACGCCAGAGAACTGTCTCATGTGTCTCACATAACACTCAAATATGAATACAACGTGCGTGCGTGTAGCCGTGAACACTACAATTGCATGTACCTATTGGATTTAACAAACCCAGAAATTCCATCTCTTCCGAAGGCGAGTACAGTATTATGGCTATTGCCATTGCTAGCACTAGAAGGATTTATTCCCATGTGATGTTGCAACAATCCGCCGTTGTTGCCACTGCCTAGGGTTTCCAGTGCCTCGAGCTGCGACTTGAGGAACTTGAGGTAGCTGGCCGCCTCGTCGAGCATGGACGCCGTGTCCATCTTGCTGCCGCCGGGCACAAGCCTCTGCAGCGCGCGCAGCCGCTCGCTCACCTTCTCCCGCCGCAGCCGCGCCGCCACCGTCTGCGGGTCGCTCGATATCCGCACGTTCTTGCGCCGCGGCTTCTCGGACCTTGGCTCGGCCGCGCCGAGGTTCACCGGCCGCATCGCCGCCGCGCGGTAGATCATCTCCTTCACCTGCGCTATCGCCTCCGTGTCCGGTTCATACCCGCGGCCGAACGGCCCGGGCTGCCCGCTGATCCGCCCGAACGTGACGCTGGTCATCGTCGTCGTCGCGGCGGCTCGCTTCGTACTCCGGCGCCGTTCTGCAGCTGCCTCCGCCGTCGTCGTCGTTGCTGATGCCGAAGCGCCTACTGCGGGTGCTTGTCTACTAGCTTCCGCTTCGAGGAGGCAGAGCTGTCCCAACAGGAGGTACCGGCTGCGACACGGCGCACGGCGACGCCACCTCCGTGTCGTGGCCGCCGTACGTCTTGGACTCGCCAGAGGAGATGTTGCCCCCTCCGGTGGTGCTGCTGTACCCGGAGAAGGCAGTGTTCGAGACGGCGGCTCTGGCGGGCTCCTCGGGGACGTTCGGGAACCAGAACCTGTCAAGGAGTCCGTCGTACGCGCCGGCGATGGCCGGCAGCATATCCACCGAGTCCATGAATGCCGTGGATGCGTCGCTGGGAAGAGTCACGCCGTCTTGGCAGCGCAGGAGGCTCAGATCGTGCTGAGACGACGGCAGGTCGAGGCCGTAGGCATCTGAGCTCACGGTGTCGTTGCCGCCGTCGGAGTGGAGCTCGAAGCTTGCGCTCAAGAAAGCGGCGAGGACGGCGTCGTCGGTCGGGCAGCTCGGCGGGCACGGCGCGGCTGGAGATTGCGTGCTCCACCCGAAGGCGTCCATGTACATGTGGCTGCTGCGCGCCGGCAAGACACAATTGTGCAGTACTCTTGCTAGCTAGTACCTTGCTAGTAGCTGTTCCTCTGTACTTAGCGCAAAACTGCAAGCAAAGTGAGCTCGTGTCAGTAGAAATACATCGTGCAACTGATTAGCAATAAGTTTGCATATCTATGTACCAAGTTACCAACTTCCAACTGAATGATGATTAACAAACTAGAGTTGTAGTTGAACAGAATCTATTGCTGAGATTAACATGAACACGAGAAAAACAGTACAAATTAAGTCCCTAAAAATCTAACTACGAAGCAAACCACAGAGCTAGAAGAGAAGAAGAAGCAAGTCATATATCTTGGTGGTACAAACTGAGGATCTAAGTACCTTAATTTGCCTAACTGAGGATCCGATCATTCAGGCCGGTGTGCCCGGGCTGCCCCGATCTGCGATAGATTCTGACGATTGATGGGGACGAATTATGCTTAAGTGCCGTGTTGATAGGATGGTCCTCCTGCGGATGGCTGGTCCGCCTGGGCGGCATATGGGAGTCTTTTATAGGCGGCCTGAGCTAGCTGAGGCCTGTGGGCTAAGCTGTAGCTGGCCAGATTTGTTTATTTTTCCTTGGAAAAAAAAAAAAGCAAAGATAAGTCATTTTCTCTCTCTTTCTTGCATTCTGTGGGGGCAGTTCAGTTGGGGGGAGGGGGACAGCAAGTACTAGCACCGCAATGTCACACGTACCAATTGACATTTACATGTGCTTGCTCATAAGTAGAAATAGTTACTCTCAATTCTGTAGTAAGTAACATTTATGTCTTACTTCTGCACGCAGGGTTAAAGATTTGCATGTGTTTTGATGATAGTTCAGCTACTAATTAAGAGTAATAGTATCTGTTCTATAGATAATAAATTTGTGATATATATTGGAGAAATAATGGGTGTCTGCTTTTCTTTTGTTTCATGATCATGAGGGAAAGGTAGATGCTTGATGGGAAGAAAAGGATTAATGATGAATGCCACACCCTCATATGTTGTCTGCTTCGGAGATAACTTTTTCTGCTTGTTCTGTCCGCTTCAGAGGTAACTTCTGATCACTGTGGTTTGTATCATTTGGTATTGGTTGGTACTTGGTACATCACATGAAACTTTGGAGTTTTATGGGCTGGGTTTCCTCATGTGACAAGACTAATGATTAAATAGGAGTACTTACATAGTTTCTGCAGGTTTTTTGTAAGATAACTTTGAAGATGCAGTGGTTTTTTACTACAATCTTGGTTGCTGGTCCAGTAAGATAGCAAGATTTCCTGTCCGTTTTGGGAAAGAACAAGTTGGAGAAAGCTACGACATATCTCTGAAATAGATGCGATGCATTAGAGATAAGATGACAAATCTGTGGCATGCAACAAGCAAAAAAAGATAGAGAAGCAAGAGAAAAAAAAAAACTACGATAGCTGATGCTTATTATTGATATTTTTTCCTTGATTTAAGCAAGTCAGGGAACCGCATCACGCAAGTATATGTATATGCATGATAAGGTGAGATAGGACAACACTGATGAGGATATGCAACCGATTGCAAGATAAGAGTTCCCTTTTCAAAAAGAGGAGAAAAAAGAACAAGATAAGAATACAAAAGTCTCCTTTCATCTCTATTATCTCAATCCAACCTAAAGATAATTTGCTATATTTTGGAGCATGCCATTAAATTTTAACAAAATATCGGTTTCGTCATGCATGCCTGCATTTGTTGAAGTTGTCGGCAGTGAAGCAGGGTGGGAAGTCAGTTTCAGGTTTGTGCATATGGTAATATGTTGTATACTGTAATGTATAGTAAGTGTAAAGAATAGTTCTCCTATATTTTCAGTAGGGAAAAAGGTAGGCAGGGTTTTGGATCTTGTTCCCTAAAGAGCTCCCACTCCAGGGATATAAGTTGGGTGTATATGTGTACATAATTCCAGCATCCAGCTGTTGGACAGTAGGCCATATACATATATATACCACTAGACCCAAAGAAACCTACTGAAATTTGCAAGAAGATATTATTTTCAGAAATCTGTAATAAGATCTGCACTTCTGTAGTTCTGTGAAGTGTGAATGAACTACATAGGAAGTCATGAACTTGATGGCCAATAATTCCAGATCTACCCTGCTGATGCCTCATGTGAGAGAGAATGCTTGTGAGTTAGTCTGAGGGAAAGAAAATAAATTAAATTTGATAATGCGTGGGATATTAGTTTGTCTTATTATCTCATTTGCTTGGGGTGCATATGTTTGGTGTGTCTTCACATGCTTAGCATCATTGACAGACATAGCTCTTTATTACGTACTACAGTCTTTATCCTTGTCAGTTCGCTTTCTTGAAGTCATTTCAGGCTTTAATATCTCCTTATCCTAGCTGTTTCTGAAGGCAAACATTCCGAGGGTATTCAAAGTACAAGTAGCATACGTACACTGATCGAGCATCGATACAATTTCACTATTTCAGCGCGCCATGCCTTGAGATCACTAGCATACTAAACATGATCATTCACTTCTCTTTCCCCAAGATACAATTACAGTAGTTGGAGGCTACCTTGAGATCTCAGAAAAATAGTCCCTCTATTTGGTTTCAGTGCGCGTATACATTGCGCATATAGGCGTTCAAAACCTTATACTTTTGAAATCATAACTTTAATCCCAATTTTTGAAATTTATCTGTGTATAACGCTAGCATACTATATTCACCACAAGGAAGATGAAATTCAGGAACCTAGCTTCCATCAATTCGATGAGCTACAATTTGTACCGAGTGGTACTTAACACTATTCTATATGACTTCTACGCACATGCATGCATGGCCATAGCAACCAGTTCGAAAGGTCAATATTTAACATTGATTATCAAAAATATATCGATAGTGACTAATTACATTCTTGATATACGCCACTTGAGACGTTTTAGGAAAACAAATACTTTTCCACCGCAAAATAAGTGTGAACGCACAATGAGAGTGCCACTTTGCTTCAAGTACCCGTGGCATTTATAGGGGCAGGGGACCACCAATGACGGCCTCCCTGACGTCTCCCCCCAACCGTCGCACGGGGCCCGGAAGGCACATATATACGACTTGCGAGCGTTGCCGCGTCAATTTGTACCGGCCGGCCGTTGTCTCCTCCGGCGGGTCGGATCCATCCGATGCTCGGCTCGCACGGAGACGGCTCGTTGCTTAGGATACGATTCGCCGGTGTGGCTGGCTCCTATTGGCTCACTCGTGCGGCTAATTGCTTTTGAATTTTTTACGGAGACCTCTACGAGTTTTCAGAGGGCGGGGCAATTCATTACTGTAGTCATCTTAGTTCACAACCCGGAGGTTATCTTAGTTCACAACCCGGAGGTTATCTTTACTCTTATAAAGTGAGGATTTAGTGGTGGCAATGAATTTGTCATCTACCATCTCCCCTTCCCACCTTTTGAGTAGGTATGATTTTTTTATAGATATGTATGCATGTATAAGTTACTTGAAGGATCTTTTGTAGATAATTAAAGAGAGTAACTAGTGCTCAGACGCACAATGGAGGCTTCCCATCATATCTTTGCGATGCAATAAAAGGAAGAACATGTCTAACATTTTTTGAAGGATGCAGCGTTTCGAAGGAGAGGATAGAACATCTCAAAATATCATATGCAACATTTCGAAAATTGTTGCAATTATCAAAACAAAAGGAGGAAACATCTGGAAACACCTATTGCAACATCCCATGAATGACCATACACAACATAATTTGGAAAAGTTGATGTAACATTTAAGAAAACACATTGCAACAAAGCGAACAATTTATGCAATAATTTCAAAAGGTCGGACTACAAGAAAATAAAACACTTTATGCGAGCAATTTCATAATGAGGTCGCAACACATTAAGAAACACCTACAACAACCTACTTGGCGGTCGCGAGTCGGCCTCCATGGAGCCATCGACATGCGGATGCTCGGTGTCACCGTTGCAAGTCCGCCCGAGTGACAAAATCTACAAACCGGACGTCGACCTTTGTCGCGGCGCTCGTGCATCGTTGTGTCGTCTTCGCATGGGCGCCGTCACCCTTCTTCCCGTATACTCTGCAGAGCACCCACCCCTCTGTGGCTCTATCGCGCGCGTGGAGTTGACGTCGCTGCCCTCCGCGCGGCAGCACAGGGTGAGGCCGCGAGGCCGACGCCGGTGTGCCATGACTCCTGCGCTGGCCCCTACGTAATTACCGGGTATGATCCAACATACCTTATGCTAACCTTTCCTTTGGTACCAAACCACACAGCCCGCACAAATCACACGAAACTCTCACTACAAAAAGGCTAATATTGGACGCCTCATCACAGACGGTTGACCAAAACTGTCTGTATTACATGCAATCACAGATGGTTTTGATTTAGAGATCGTCTGTGTTACTGGCTGCGCCAAAAACTGTCTGTGAAGAGGTAATATCACAGACGGTTCATGATGAAAACCGTCTGTGAAGTACCATAGGCGGTTCTAAAAAATAACCGTATGTGATATTTAGAAATATCACAAACGGTTTTCAACAAACAACCGTCTGTGATATTTCACAGACGGCTCTTAACTGAACGATGCGTGATAATTGTATACTTCACGAGCGGTTTTAATTTTAACCGCTGTGGTAATATCGCTCTGATTCGGTGAGTTTCTTGCCGTCGTCGTCACCGATTCGTCTCTTCGTCGCATCAATGCCGCTTCAACTCCCCGATGAGTCTCTTCGTCTTTCGTGCCGAATTTATTCCTTGTTTTATAAAAAAGATCATCCGCCATCGAAGAAAATCATCTCCACATATAAACTCTACAATATATATGTAACATCTCAAGGTTATGTTACCAAAATTAAAATAAAATAAAATAATTATTTTATTGGAATTTTCTGAAAATTTGGAAAGAGTTCTATTGCTTTAATTGAATCTTTGAAATTTTGAAAGTCAAATTTAAAATTTATTTGAAGTCCTTGAAGTTTTATTGGATTTAAATTGAAAATTAAAAATTTACTTAATTTCTAGAAATTTCTGAGATTTTAAAAGCTTTTTCCTAAATATTTTAAAGTGAAAATAATTTATTTGCAAAATTAAAAGCCAACTTAAAGTTGGAAATAATTTTATTAAATCCAAAATAAGCATGGGAATTTCTGTGAATTTTTCCATAATTTTTGGATTTATTTTACCATATTTTAAAGCCTGAACTAATTTCTGGAATTAAAACAATTCATAAATCAATTTAAAATCCTAAAACCCCTTTGGGCCGAAATCCCTCCGGCCCATCTCTCTTTCCCGCGCCCCGGCCCGTCTTTTGGCCCACTCCGCCTCTCTCTCTCTCTCCTATCTCCCCCCGTCCGATTCAAATCGGACGACTCTCTATAGCCCCACGCCGCCTCTCTCCGCGCGTCGGATGGAAATCCGACGGCTCCACGCCATCTTCCCCCTCCTTCTTCCTCGTGCAACCGCGCGCCTCGCCATTTTCACCGCGGCTGAGCCGTCAACACCACGATCCGCCCCTCTTCTCGCGCGGCCGCGCGCACGACTCGGCGCCAACCGCCACCGCCCCCACCTTCCTCCCCTCGCGCGCCCGTCGCGGGATCTCGCAACCACCGCCGCCACGGCGCGCCACGATCTCGCCATCCGGGCCCCATGGTCTATAAAGGGAGCCTCGCGCGCCCTTCCTCCTCATCCCGACCTGTCACCCACTTCTCCTTCCTCGCTCCCACGTCGCCGGAATAGCTAGTTCTTCATCGCCGGCCGAAGAAGCTTCCGCCGCCTCTAGTCGCCACCGTGACTCTCTTGCCTGCCGCCGCCACCGTCGGCATCGTCGTCTCGCGCGCGCCGGTGCTCGCCTCGCCTCGCCGGAGCGCCTCCCGAACGACCACGCCACCGCAAGCCCGCCGCCGCCGCCGCTAAGACCTACGCCGCCGGCCAACCAACTTCGCCGCCGGCCAGCTAAGGTGAGCACCGCGATCAGTGAACTCTCCTCTCTCGTTTGACACCACCCGCACCCCTCGCCGGAGCCCCTATTGCCGGCGAGCTTGCGACTGAGCCATCGCCGGCTTTGGGTGACGTGGCAGCCCTCGTGGCCATCCAGCTCAGCCGCCACCTCACCTTTTCTGCCACCGTAGCGCCACCCCGGCGCCACATGTGCCGGTCCGCGCGCGGCTCGCCTCGGCTCGGTGAAATCGGTTCACCGTGAGCCGTGTCAATGACACATGGGACCCACGTGTCGGAAATTTCTTTTAATTTATTTAAATTCCGAAAATTAGTTGCTGATGTCATCATTGCGCAATAAAATGCTTTTCCTTTAGAAAATTAAATCAAGAAATTCTATTAATTCAGTTTAGGTTATAAACTTATAAAATTCATATCTTTTGAATCCAAACTCCAAATTGGGTGTTTCAAATTGCAAAATTTGTATAAAATCAGTATCTAGCTAACTAAACTACAATTAATTAATTTGGAGCTCATTTGATCAATAATCTTTTGAAACCCTAATTTTATCATTTCATGTAATTTTCAAACTTCAAAAGCTTATATCTTTTGCATCCAAACTCCGTTTGAGCCCATTCAAATTTATAAATTTATCTAAATTCAAGATCTAGCCAGCTAAACCAAAATTAATCAATTTGGAGTTCATTTGAATCTTATTTGAATTTAGTTTGAATTTGGCTTATTTTCGCGTATAGATTTCGACGACTTCGGAGAGTCAGATTTCGACGCCGTTTGAGAGCAACTATTTGAGTAAGGCAAGTTACATTCTTGATCATAATTGCACCTATTATTTAAAATTATTTAAATTCAGTTTCAAATTATTCTTGCATGCTTATTTATAATCGATAATTTAAATACTTGTTTTGAATTTATAGTTATGCCTAAAATCCTTTGTATGACCAATTTTGGATATCGAATCAAACATATTGTCACCCTAGATAAAACCTAGTTAATACAATAGTATGGACTATGATCATTTAAATACTGTGCTTAGCCATGCTTATAGACCAAATATGTTTTCATTTGGGAATTTATTAAAAGTCAAATGTTGTTTAAACTGTACCCTTGGCATTGGTGTGTCATGGGAGTTTTATAAATGACTTTGGAAAATAAAATAAATTGATGGTTTAGACTTGGGCGAAATGGTTGTCTGGTGGGTGCGAGGTTTATGCAGGCTCAGCTGGAAGGTTGAGGCCAGGGGTTGTTGGTTGTCGCCTGGTCCGTTAAGGACCGGTCTTGAGCCGCATCTTGCTAAGCCATATCGTACCACCACATGTCCTATATGGGCGGGACTCGACCAATTAATTTGCAAAGTTCCATCATGGTCGTTCTGTGTTGCGGTGGGTAGTCTTTCATGACTTTTGTTAGTCCCACTTGGCGCAAGAGAGTGCGAACTCTGCGGACGGGTAGTCCAAAGGGGTGAAACCTTAGCGAGGAGACTATGGTGGAATGGCGTATTGTAAAGGCCTTGACACGTACTCTAGCGCTTACCTAAGGTAGTGGCGGTGGTATCGACGGATGCCAAACAAACTAGAGAAATCATGTCTTGTGGGTAAAGTTGTACAACCTCTGCAGAGTGTAAAACTATTCGAATAGCTGTGTCCACGGTCATGGACATGCTGGTAAAGCCACTCAAAGTTAGACTTCAATTTCAAAATGTTTTTGTAAAACAGTTTGACATAGATGAGTGTCCATGAGAAAAGTGTGGGTTGAAGCCCCGGGTTGGTGCCCGTGTTTATATTGGTGTTAGGTTTGTGCCTACACTATCGTTATCAATTCAAGTTCAATTTTAGATTTTATAACACTTGAGCTTTTGAACTTATTATGGTATTCAATGTCAAATCATTTTTGCACAAATAACCCTATAAGCCTTTTATTGTTACATCCATATATGCATGTCATTTTGTTACTGACGGGTGTAACTTGCGAGCACGAAAGTTGTGCTCATTCTTGCTTAATGTAAACCAATTTTGAGGAGAAGAACTTCACTTGGTGTGGATCATGACGACTAGGCCGCTACGATCGATTGCTGTGGCGATTGTGGACTCTACTACTTTTTCATCGTCTTTGTGTGTTTATTTAATGTTGCCTGTAAGGCTATCTTGTAATCAACTCGTTGTTATTTAATAAATTTTAGCGTTTATGGTTGTGTTATCACACTTGTTTCTTGTGTGAGCTAGCCATGATCATGGGACTAGTTGATTATGCAGAAGATCAGGATGTTAATCTGGTTCTTACAATATATATATATATATATATATATATATATATATATATATATATATATATATATATATATACATATACTAAATTGAATCGATAATTAGTTCATATTTGAGCTCTAATGAATTGCTCTTTCTGTTATTTTAGTTTCATACTTGAGCTTGTTTTGTTTTACTGATGTGAGTTGATTATTTACTAATATGGGTTAATTTATTGATTAAGAATGATAAATGAAATGGAGTGGGTTAATGCATGGTGGAGGTGTTGTGTCGTATTGTAGCACACATACAAATTTTATACATGTAACTAATTTTATGGTATGTCCCTAGCTATATAGTATTCTATGTAACCATGTTCATGAGGTCAAGTTCTCTTTCTGGCGTTCGGTACATCCTACTATTCTATTCTGATCTCTTCTCTATAAGTCTCCAATTAGCGTGGTGCTTGTGCCTTTAAAAGGCTTATATATATATATATATATATATATATATATATATATATATATATATATATATATATATATATATATATATATATATCGTAGTCTGACCACTTTAGGTCGTGAGGAAGATGAGGCAGCGACCACGGACAACCTCATCGAGCTGCAAGTTCAAGAAGCATTTGCGAGAAGAGTGTGTGGACATCCAATTACCTAGATGTCGTCGATAGGTAATTGGACTTGACATCAAGGAATTATTGGTTGCGATACATGAAGCCATGCTAGTGAAATGCAGAGCGGTTTTTAACAACAAGCGTATGTGAGCGGTTCTTAATAAATGGCAAATGCGTGATAAGTATCTTATCACAGATGGTTCTTAGCGTATCAATAACGAGAGACGATCGCTAGTAAAACCGTATGTGGTGACATTTAACACTAAGCTGTTTTGAAAAACTATACGTGATGAGGCGTCGATATTAACCTTTTTGTAGTAGTGTGTTTATTTGAAAACCGTTACAACACACGGACACTCGGCTAGTGAGTTTAAATCTAGGACAATTAATGTGGAAAATCCACACAAATAACTCTAACCAATTTATGGTTGGTGGGAACTAACTATTGATCATTAGCTAGGAAAATAAGGTGTCACGCTGCTACGGTTGGCAGGCCTCTACTAGTTAATATCGCGTTGTTGAAGGGTTTGCCATGTGACGGCAAAGTTAATCACGCGCTTTGTATGTCGGTGTCCTTCTCGCAGTCTTTGAAATGATGGGAGTACATGAGTATTAAGCATGTCTTTGTTACATTGATGCTACAACTGCAGACAGATCGATACTACACCAGCGATGGCGTCGCATATTCTGAAGAGGGACATGACAAGGCACTCCGTGTTCAAATGGCTTGGATAATTGCTTTTGAGTTTGATGCAAACCTCTGCTCTAGTACTCCCTCGGTTCTTTTTTAATCTATTATTTCAAATGTATACCGTCAATCTTTCAAAATTTTAGTCACTATATATATAAAAATGATATGACTAGTTTCTCGTCAAAAGTACTTTCGTAATTATAGATTTATAGTCCTTTTCATCTTTTTTTCTCACTAATATGTAATAAAAAATATATATGTCAAATACGTGACCGTGCCTATGTCCAAATGACGAGTGAAAAAAGAGGGGCATGCAATACAAAACGACGTGTGGTTAAGCTGCAGGGTCCCGATGTGACGGTAAATTAATCACGCTCTCATAAGTCATAACACATGGGCTGTATACCATGGTGTAGCTGCTGGTGCATGTTTGTTAAAGTACGTTGGTGTCTCTGTTACATTGATGCAATGTTGCAACTGCAACCGGTCACGTACGGAACGGTCGTCGAGTATATTCCAACTCTTTGATGCGACACACAACATAAGGAATATTGTACCGGCTGGTTGTGCTATTCTGACAACTAGTTTAGCACCTACCGTAAACTTGTACCACAACTAAAATCATTTCCGATTTAATTGGAGGAACGTACGTACGTGCAGCTCGTTTAATTTGGTCAAATGGTACGAAAACATGGATATCGATCGAATTGGATGCAAAACGATGACTGTGCATGCCATGCAGAAACCTATATTATTCCCCGTTAATGGCAGCAAAGGTATTGGCTTTAGATTTACGGTATGTATGGTTTGTTAACAACGTAAATTAAACTAAATTTTGGTAATATCAATAAAAATTGGCTATTGTTTGGTTTGCTACTAATATTATGTAGTGCTAACAAAAATTTGGTAAAGCAAACGAAATCTAATGTCGCATCGAACAATCGATGTGTGAAAATCGTTTACCAAAATTTTAGTGCGCCTAAAATTAATTTGACCGCGATCCAAACAACATTCATTTTACTAAATTTTGGCTTGTTTCATTAGTGCCATCAACCAAACAGCCCCCTTAAACTTATCATGTGACTACACTACCGAAACAAATTGCATTTGACGATGATTCAATTACTAATCGGGTTTGATAGTTCAAGACTTCAAGTTGAGTCACGGTCGTACGTATTCCCAGAGAAAAGTCACTACGAGCAACGAAGTGCTCTGCACATGCGAATGTGATGGGAAGTGGAGGCACTTTCACTTAAATCGCGCTTGCAAATGGAAACAAACGAATCTCTACGTGCATTACTGAAGAGATTTTGCTGTGCTAGCGAGTGCCACAGCACTGTGCAAGAACGGCCTCTTTCAGGCGGACCACACTAAAGCTAGAGGCCTCTTCTTTGCATGCAGCAGGCCGGCTCCAACTTCCCCGAATCACAGTGATAGTGGGCGCTCGCCCTCGTGCACGCCATCCGTGTCTGCGCGATCGATTTTCCCGCTGCTCACGTCGGCGTCCTCGCAAGAGTTTCGCCACTCGCCCGCGCGTGTGGACCACTACTACTAGCTAAGTTTTTTTTTTCTTTTTTTGCGTACAAGTACAAAATTTGAGCTAAGGTGTAGATCGATCGTGGAGTAGACAAACACTACACTGTAGATGAATTGACTGTCAAAAACTGAGTGCAGAACTGTTACTACGTACGTGACTGATCACTGACCATTTGTCCATTTCCCTTTCGTGTACGTGTACGTGTACGTGCACAGCACAGCTGGGTTGCATGCGGTCGTTTTCGTGTAGAGATCTCCTAACAGAACGTCTCGATCCGATCCGAGTCCAAATAAAAGAATAAAAATGGTCGAGTTCGCGGCTCGAATCGAAGCACCAACCACCGTCTCTCGTATTGAGTTGTATATCTGCGTCAATTCACCAAAAATTTAAGTGATGAAAAAGATAGACAATTCACTTATCTTCAACATCTCGGCTGCGTGGAAGCTTGGCCCGCCCTAGCCTAGCTAAGGCGTAGGATTTCATTTTAGGCACCCAGCACGGCCGTCGGTCGATGAATATACCTTTGTGCGATCCACGAGTTGGGCGTCACCGTCGCGATGCGGTCACGGCTGGCCTCGGCGTGGTGACACGCGACACGATGAGCTGCCGACACGACATGCGGGCCATTTCTTGTGCCGCATTAGGCGACACATGGTGCTTATGCTAGAGCTAGACGCATACTTTGCCCATCGCCGGTGCCGCACTTGTCCCTTGCTGCTGCGCGGTTGCCCGCCTCGAGCCGTCAAGCGTTGTTGCGCGCAGCTTATGCATCGCCGCCGCCACACGCTTTCCTGCCTCGGTCACCGCATACTTGCCCACCTCTGCTCGCCTCAACCACCGCTGCACGCTCGCCCGCCTCTACCCGGATCGATCGTCGTCGTGTGCATAACCAGTCGTCGAGGCGTAGAGCTAGAGAGAGAAGTCAAGGCATGGATCCAACAATGGGGTGTAGGGACCGGGAAGGATAAGCCAAAAAGAAGAGATGTAGGGAAAGAAGAAAGCGAGGCTCCAGGAGGGAGAAGTGGGAAAAAGAAAAGGAGGAGGGAAAGGAGGAAAGCTCGTAAAAAGAAGGAAAAGGGAAAGAGGAAAAGAAAGAAAAGATGAAAGGAAAAAAGAAAAATATTAAAATTCAAGTAATTACGAAAAATTATGGACACTTAAATATTTGGTGGAATTGAAATTTCATTGAAATTTTATAGATATATTGTTATTACCTCGTTAAAAATCTTACACCTAGTGCGGGGTTTCTGGTAAGGAAAAAGTCTGATAACTATATTTATGCATACATATCGCCTACTTGATAATGAGATCTACTCCAATTGATATCGTTGCGCGCATTTACTTTTGCCAATCCTTGAGGCAAGTGATTGTCTCTATTGTCTCGGCGTGCGGGCGATCTTCTTTCTTCAATTATTCTCGACCACACTAAATGTCGCCCGAGTGATAGTCGACACAGGAACAACGAGGACATACCGTGCGAAATGGCATAGCATGGGAAATTTGCGATGGTTGTCCTCCCACCATTCGAGAAACTTGACCTTCTTGCACGAAGGGTAGGATCTATGGCTGCAAAGTTGTGGGTGAGGTAGTAATTGAGTTATGCGTTATGATTTCACCCTGTGGTTGTGGACGACTAAGATGATGAAGAACTGGATTCCTTACCCTTTGTCCTCTTCAACAAGTGGGTTGTGACTTCCCCTTGGATGGTCGTGTCGCTTGCTCCGAGGCATACGACTCCATCTTGCTGACGCCATACTTTTTGTAGTACGAGCTGAATACTGAAAAGAGCTCATCTTCCACATGGTTGAAAGTGGCGGAGAAATCCAGATCAAGTGCCTCACCTATTCCCTCTGCAGTAGTTTTCAATCCGCCCAACTTCTTGTGTGAATAAAAAATTCATGTTTGCAATAATTACATACTGCGGTTACCTGCCTTTGACCGTCTACAATATCGATCCTCTTGGTCATGTGCTTCCAGCACTCTGTCTTTCCACCGATAGACGATGGGGTTGATGATGATCCTCTAATCCCATCGTGTCACTCCGGACCGGGGACAAGAAGTTCGCGAAGGCGACGTCCTCGTAACCCTCTGTATCGTCCATATGTCAGCCATCCATGTCATAGTCTCCCATGCCCGGGGAGAGTTAACGAAGATCGATGTGAGCATCGTCCTGCTCCGGAGGAAAACTAGAGGGTTGTGGAGCGTGCTTTGCTTGTGCCTTGGCCCCCTACTGGCTTCTTCTTGCTGAACATATTGAGAGAATGAGCGATACAGAGTTAGAGAGAGTAGGAAAATTGTTGCTTTGAGATATGTGGTGAGGAAATGACGAGAGGAAGAACGTTGCATGTGCCTGTTTGCATTTGTCTGTTGCCTACTTTTACTTCCTATCTACCCCATCGGTCACCACTCAACACTCCTCTGCAGTATGCCCTCTTCCTGCGCCGTCCTGTCATTGCAAAAGCATGGATAGGCGGTGTTGCCTAGCATGCCTCGCCGGCCGTTGCCATGCTACCGTTGTCGGGCAACCATTGTTGTGTGTTGTGCGCCCTCGTGCAAGTCCACGGCTATTCTTTGCGACGGCTAGCACGCAATTCACTCGGACTCGGTGCATATCCCCTCATCCCCTCCGGCTCGGCCCTCCATTCCCCAAGGCCCAACTCCCGTGCTCCCATCACTAACAAGCCGACAGCAGAGCAACGCCGTGTCTCTCCCTCTCCTACCTACCCCACCCTCTGCCGCCTTTCTCCCACTCACTCTCGTCGTCTCGCGCCCTCGCCCTTCCACTCTCCCTTTCCCACCAGCGGCGGCCATGGCTCAAATGGGCAGATCTGGGCGATGGCATCGATAATTTGAGTGGACAACGACATACTAGTGCTATGCGGTTGTGCCCTTCACCTCTCGACCTCTCCCCCCCCCCCCCCACCGGCAATGACTCGGGCCTAGGCGGCGAGCCCTAGATCTGTAGATGCACCGACACGCCGCAAAGCCGAGCATGGGCGATTTTGGGCGGTGGCGCCAACCGATGCGGCGGAATAGGAGAGAGGAGCGAGTGGAGGCGGCGGACGGCGGCGATGTCCACGGCGGTGGTCTCCTTTCCTCTCCTCGGCGGGCTGCAAGTGTGGTGTTGACCCTAGCGATCGCTCTGCGTGCGCATGCCACCGGGCTGCTCTGGGCTTTTGGGCCGTGTCGTGTCACCCAACGTGCCCGATATTCGGGCTCGGCCCGGCACGAATTGTTTCATGCTATGTCGTGCCATGGGTTAGGCCTTACCGGCCAGGCCTCGGGCGGCATGGAAAAGCCAGCCCAACTCTAGGACTACACAACATAGCTTTCTTCTTTAGTACTTCTTCCAAGTCGGTCTCACCGTTTGCTCAATTATGGCAAGAGGATCGAGCCGTAATTAAGTACGTAGTTTGTGCACATGAAAAGATAAGGCTGTTAGATTATTGTGCAAGTCTCTCAACAGTTTGGGTTGTAGTATTGTACACTTAATTGGAATAATCTCTTCTAACAATATGGAGTATATATATCTTGTAGCAGTGGAGTATCAACTGAATCGTCCACGCAAAAAACAAAGCGAATCGGTGCATGCGTAGTCGTGTACTGCAAGCCCTTACTGTTCAGTGTGTGCACACAACATTTATATGGGTATAGGCACGGGGCGTTAGACGATGGAATATTACTCGTCAGTTGCGACAACCTACAAGTCAATCCCTGGATATCGCGGCAAAAGTGTTTTCTGGTCGGTTTTCTTTTGTGCACATGAACGCAACGCAAGCTGCCGATTACGATACGAACCATACGACTTGTTAGGACGTTCATGCACGAGTGCACTAAGGAAGATCCGACGTGCGTTTTCCGGCGACTTGCGATGTTAGCAACCGGGCAGGCGCAGCTAGCTAGCGGTGGAGCGGAGCGGAGCGGAGCGGTCGGCGATCCAACTCGAACGACAGTGCGGCACTGCGTGTGGGCCACCGTACGTACGTGTGGTAGCCCAGAACGGCCGTATGTAGCACGAGGGGCGCCGTGCCTGGCTACGCGTCCGTCAACGGCTACCGGCTAGGCGCCTAGGCGTGGTCTCTCTCCTTCCGTAGCTAGCGATGTGCGCGCGTCGATCACATGATGGTGTATTGATGTGCGCGTGTGGCCGCTCCTCCGTTCGGTGCCGAGTCCTATTATGATTCGCAAGGGGCCAAGGCCGACGGAGGCAACAGGATAGCAGCGCGTCTGGTGAGGCCAGGTCCACTTGGCTTGGAATTTTCGCCCGTAGACGGTGAGTTCTTTCGGGCCACGCGCGGGGGTTGGTAGAATACGGCAGGGCGGGCCTACCGGTGTAAACAAACCTTAAGCTGGCAGGCCCGCGCTGGCCGGGGCATAGGATCGTGACGTGCTGGGCCGTGCCAAAGTACGCTGCCGCTCGATGAAAATATGTCGGACTTGGTCAATCCAGCCCACCAATTAGCTCGCGACCATCTCATCGATCACTATCGAATTGCGCTACATGGCGTTGCTACGGATAAAAGTATATATTGAAGGGTAATGATACATGCGGCGTCCGGCGGTGGTTCCGCATCATACACCCCACGATGGCGGCGTCCCATGTGAGTGTCTCGTTCGAATGCTACATCTGTCGTCGACCAAGATCGGACGCACGTGCACACCCTTTTCTACCACAATTCACATAAGTCACTCAAGTCCTATGCTTTTACACCTCTCCCACGGTCCCACCTCATACGCCCCAAATCTCCTATCTCCCAAAATCAAGTTTGTTTTGTTGCCCGCATTAACGGTGTTGACTTTGATGAGCTTGGCTATTTGTGGCGCCATCAAGCCACCGGTGTCGATCTCGCCCGCATCAATGACGGGTTCCTTCCCAACATCACCACCATTGACGATGCTATCGATAGAGGTGGCGCGACTTCGCTTGCTCACGCTTCATTATCATCTCCTTATGGCACCGAGCACATGTTCATGGTAGCCGTGCTACCAAACAAGCCACGGTTATTAATGCAAAGCATTGGGCCCTTCGGAGGCTAGCAATCGATCTCCTTGTGCTCCTTGCGCCCGTGAGAAGGATGATGACCGGTGCGGTGAATCTCGGTGTCAACGTACGCCTCCCGTGCGGAGTTCCTCAAGTCCATGGTGGAGACAAATGTTGCAGCAAAAGGTATTTTTTGTTGCAGTGGTGTTTTTGATTTACTGCACAAGAGTAAACATTTTATTGTAGCCCCTTCACCATTTAAATGTTGCATGTATTCTCTCGAATTATTGCAGCAACTTTTCTCCATTGTTGCAGAGAGTGATTTGGTTTGTTGAAACACATCTTCCTAAAATTTTGTAGAAAAATGATTTTGTTGCAACTATTGACACCAATGGTTGCACACATAAAATCAAAATATTTCATAAATTAGTTTTAAATATTGCAAATTTCTTGATGTTGCAACAATTACTTTCGGATATTGCAACAATTATTTTCAAATGTTGCAATGTTGCAACATCGAAATTTGTTTAATTGGGATATGTGAATTAGTTTAAAACAACGACTAGGTTATACTCGATGGTTTCTATGCAATTTTGGTAAAAATATGTTATTTTCCCAATCTTTTTGATGGAGATCGGACAAAGGAGGACTTTTTGCGCGTCGGATGTGCGTGATGTTGCTTGGTTTACTTTCACTTGTTTGAGAGGAAGGAAAAATGCACCAAGATCGGACGTTTGAACCACATAGCGAGATCAAGCGACAAGGCATGGCGTCTGACGCTAGCGTTTGGATCGTGCGTCCAGCGCTAGTCGCATCCTATATTGAAAGGTTATCTGATTTGTGAAAGGCGTAGTTACCAATTAGCAAATAGGAAAAAGGTTACATGAGGTGTTGTGCTAATTTGAATGTATGATTGTATAAATCATCAACAAATATGGTACAGTTATGAAAATATAGCAAATGCATCATCAAGTTTACTGGCGGTGGCAATCAGAGATGCAGACCATTCAACTTTATATCATTGAACAAATTCAGTTGTTGAAGGCCTTGCTGGCAAGTGCTGATATTTGAGCCATGGACATCGTTTTCTTCCACCAGTTTGGGTTCAATGCCTTTTAATTTCCTGTGCAGCTCTCAGCTGCCGCAAGCATCCTTCGAACTGCTCACACACATCATCCCAATAAATATTTCATCAAACGCTTTCAGTATTAAGTAATATTAGCTTGCTAGGATCAAACTTAATGAGTTAATGAATTATTATTGTGTTAGTTTTATATCGTTTCAATCCAAATTGGAAGCAAATGCACAATCATCGCAGGATCGATGAAATTAATAATTCCTAAATTTTCACAATAATCCTATTGAGAGCTAACCCATTGAATCTGAACGTACCATATGCCCACGCAAAGAGGTAAAGACAGGGAGAGGGGGAGCTGTATCTCATTGTAAGCATGCCAGTTGCACCTGCCTTTGGCCTGTTGTGCATGCTCTGTGCCCCCTCCCCTCCCCCCTCACCGGGTACATCGACCCTCGGCCTACTATGCTTGCGTCGCGCGTGTCCTTCGCCTCGGCCCGGCGGCGCTCTCGCATGTCCCTCATCCTCAACGGACTACTACCAGCGTCGATGCGGTCGTGCCGTTCCTTTGATCACGCATGCTTTCTACCATTGTGAAAAGCGGCGAGTGAGATTAGATGTTGATGAGAGGTGATAGTGATCGGATAAGAAAATAATGAGCAAGGTATTTCATCGAGCATGTTGGCGATGAAACAGAGTCGTCGGGATGATATGGGGCCTTGAGCCTAGAGCTCGCGAGCACGCTAACTTCATGGCGACAAGGGCGGAGGAGCTCGCTGTGGAGTGCAGGAAGCAACCGTGATGGTGCGGTCGAGAGCGGCGTGAGGGTGGCGAGCACTACATCGCGTTGCTTTGACGGCGTTGGCAAACACGACATTGAGGTTAGAGTGTGTACGAGGCGGTGTTGGGGGTGGGGCGGCGAGAAAACGCGACAAGGAGGGCACTGTGCGTGGGAAAATCGCCATGGGAGAGGATAGAGAAGATGCGAGAGAACACGAGATGAGGTCAGTTGGCGGAAGGGGTGAGAAGAGGTGGAGCCACACGTGGATAGAGGCGAGCACATGCTGGTTCCACTGTCGGTGCGGATGGGTTGTGAGAGGGAAGGGAAGAAGAACGCATCACTCATCACCACTAAAGTATTTTTAAGTAGTAAAGATCGCATGATGAGTACTCACGCATGCTCCACCACACCACATGCACACATGTGTGTAAGTCCCACCTAGATCGGATTTATTCGGACTCACGGAAGGTGGGCACGCTTTCCCATTCAAGCGCGTATATGAGGTGAGGTGCACCAAGCTCGATCTAGGGATGAAATTCGGTCGGGCTGCTCACACGACGATAGAGCTAGCCACCCAAGCAATGCTCGGTCCTCATGTACATTGTTCTCTTTATCAAGGCCGCTGCGCTGGCAGCTCATATTCACAGGCCCAAAAGGCAAAGCGTGACAAATGTGGCCAAAAGGTTCTAACGAGGCCGTAGAAGCACAAAACCGCCTCCCTTTTCTGCACTTTGGCACATCGATGTTCGTGCCAAGGAATCGCATAGGCTCTGCATTACTTGTGTTTCTCTACCTTTTGATTTCGTAGTTCAGGTCGTAATAGTCTACCCATGCATCCACATTTTCGTTACTACTTAAAAAGATTCTAGTAGTGGTGAGTGATGCGTTCTTCTTCCCTTCCTCACAAAAAGTTGTGTGTCATTGTGTGGGCCCATGACTCGATTCCCTTCTTCAACACGCTCGCCTCCATCTCACGCACGCGCACGCACCTTCTCCTCAACGCCGTCACCCACGGAACCTTACCCCTTCCTCTTCTCCCGCACTCCTTCCTTCCACGCCTCCACACCTCTATCTCCTCTCACCACCGCGAGCTCGAGCTCGTGCCTGTACCTGTGCTTTTTCCTCAACATCGCCCCCAGCACCGCCCATCTCCCCTCTCACCACCGAGAGCTCGACCTCGTGCCCGCACCTGTGCCTTTTCCTCGATGCCACCCCCAAAGCTGCGGTCCGAGACCATGCCTATCACACGTGCTCTCGCAAGCTCTCCCTTCCCTTGTGATTCCCCTCCATCACCGTCGCTACTCCCACTCCCTTCCCTTCCCTTCCCATCCCACTCACTCGCGAGCCGCGTTCGTCATCCATCCCGTCATACCCACTCACCTCCCCATCCGCCTTCCTCTACTCCCTCCTATGGCCGCTGTACAAAGCCTCTTCCGCGTCGTCGCCTCGGTGGCGCGACAATGCTACCTCAGGAGCCGCATGACATCGCTAGCACCGAGCAGACACCTTTGGCGCGGCGGCCTTCCGTTTGCAGCAGTAGAGACGAGTAGAAGGCGGTGGAGGAGAGGAACATGTAATGGGTGTTCTGGGGTGCCGGCATGGGCAAGGGAACCTACGAGCCACCTCTCCGCGCCTCCTCGGCGTGCCCCACATTGCCACCGACGACCTCGTCTGCGATGAGCTTGCATCCCCGGCCTTGTTATGCGGCTCGTCCCCTCCTCCATCTCTCCGTAGTTCGGATCGGATCGTTCAACAATTCGTTGATCTTGATTTGGTTTTGGTTCTATCAGATCACCCAACAACTTGAGTTTTAAATTGGGGATTCGGGGCTTGTTTGGGCTCAAGAATGTAGATCACAGATCAGTAGAGAGGTATCTAATTGTATGTGTGTCCTTACTCCTTTGAATGAATTTTTATTTTATGAAAGTTTTAAGCTAGGAAGTAGGGGCTGCAAAATTTGATATAGATTGATAGCAAAACGCATGGCGTAGAGAGATTATTATGCGATTCATGCATAACAATATGCCTGGTTAGAGATGGAAAAGGCTTACAGTTAGATCATCGATAACATCTCTTAAATTCCTATGTGGGATGGTGTTTTTGGGGAATGATTTCTACAAATGGTAAATGTTGTTGTTTGGCTATTTCGTCCTAATCAGGAAAGTGTAGCTATTCGGTAAAAAATTATCCTAATACTTTCAATTGTGTGTAGACTGGAAGAGTGAGCTATTTTTATTCTACAATTATATATTTCAAACAGTTGTCCTAACACTTCTGCCAGAGTCCAGTGCTAAGCTGCTTACTAACCATGAATGTATAATTCATATTTAATTGATGGCAAGCATGCATGGATCCAACTATTCTGACATATATTTGTTGAGAGGCCTTCTTTTACATGTGCACCACCTCTTGCTATATAGTATATTAGCTTGGTTCTTTATCTAATTATCCCTTTATGTATTTGTCGTTGGAAATGATTTAGTGTGTTTTTCTTTTGTAGCTTGTTGAAATCGTTAATCAGGGGGTTGGTTTCGGATGAAATTATCATCAGTCTTTTGTCTAAATGCCTTAAGAAAGGAGAAGAGCAAGGTGAATCAGGATTTATTCTTGATTGTTTTTCATGTACTGTAAAACAAGCGGTAAGGATTTTTTACATATCATTAACCATTTTTGCTTGTTTATTACTCATCCACTAAATGATCTGAGCGATCTTGAACACTTATTTCCTACTACTTCATTATGCAGCTATAGTGCAATACAATATAGTTCATATATTTGCTAATTCCATGGTACCAATATGGCATTGATTTTGTAAGCCTTTTTGTTGGGAAAAGATGTATTGTAAGTATTTATAGGAATCTTTATCTAGAGGCGCAATTGCATGAGTAACCCCTACTTAGCTTGGTTGATATATAATGCTTCATTTGAATGTACTGTCAACTGTAAACAAAAGTACTTCCTACAAGGGCATTAGTCTTGTTAATTAAAATTTAAACGTTTATCCCTGTTTTGCCATTTGAGTTCATTGACATTGAGTGTAATATGTTGATGGCAAGCTTTTGTCCTCTAAGTTAACTGGCCATATAAAACAAAAATGATGTTACCGGTTACTATTTGATACTTCCACTTGACCATGGTGAAGATTTCGTTGTTGTTGTCTTTTCTGTTGTTGGTTCATGATTGATCTTGATAAGGGGGATACATAGTGATTTCAATTCAAATCGGTTAGATTTTGGATGGAGACGAAGACGCCCTTCCCTCGTCGTGTTGCCGTCTTGAGTTCACCACACAAAATCATCTTTATCCTAATCCTCCCCTACGTCGCCGCCTCCTACTTCGCACCAACCGATCAAGCATCGTCGTCTCCTCCTCGCTTACCACCACCATGTCGCACGTGCCACCACCCTCACCTCGGCACCTCCCATTGTCGTTGTGGCCATCGATGGGGGGATCCGGCGGCGTAGGAGGCGGGGTGGGAGGTGACGACGCAGGGTGGTAGCATCAGCGACAGGAGAAGGTAGCGGGGAGGGGAGGCAGCGCAGTGAGGCGATGTCGCGGACGGGAGAAGGCACCAGGAGGGAAGGGATGAGAGGAGGCGGCAACACGGAGAGGTAGCGTCGGCAACAGGAGTAGGTAGCGGGGAGGGGAGGCGACGGCACGGTAAGGCGGTGTTGGGGAAGGGAAAATGCACCCGGAGGGAAAGAAGGAGAGGCAGCGGTGGCACAGGGAGGTAGCGCCGGCGACAGGAGGAGGAGGCGGCGGCACGGGGAGGTAGCGGGGAGGGGAGGTGGCATCGGGGATGGGAGAAGGCACTTGAAGGGAAGGGAGGAGAGGAGGTCGCGGCGCGGGGGGGTAGTGCCGGCGATAGGAGGAGGTAGCGGGGAAGGGAGGCAGCGGCGCGGTAAGGCAGTGTCGGGGACAGGAGAAGGCACCAGTGGGAAGGGAGGGAGGCGCGGCACATCGCTGCCTTCTCCCCGGCCTCCGCCTCGTCGCCACGATGTGGACCGGCGAGGGTGCGAGAGGCCAATGGCCGTGAGAGCCGAGTCGCAGCTTGGTTCGGGGTGAAAGAAGGTGGTCGTCGACGTGGAGCCCTCTTCCTTGCGGACCAGCATTGGCTAGAAATGGGCAGTGCGTCGGGAGGGAAGTCGGCATCAACTTCAACTTCCAAAGGTAAACAATCTATGAGCTCAAAATTTTAATTTCGGGTAGTAGTAGTAGCGACCTAGCAGAGATGCAATATCACGAAGTTAATGTTTTTGTTTATATGTGTGTGAAAGAAAATTGATATTTATTCTGCGGTTTAGGACCCCCATCTGCTGATATGTATCACTCTCTTTTAGGATTTTGTTGCAACGCACCGGTACCCTACTAGTTTTATGTAAATAATGCATCATTGAAGTGTTGTGTTGCATACTTGCATGTTATCTGTAGGTGATCCTTTTTAGGAATCTGTAGGTAATCATTAAAGTGATGTTGGATCATGTAACTTATCTTGTATTACTGCAACGGTGGTCAAGATTGAAAGGCATGGATATATATAATTATATTCTGCGGTAACTGGTGACACCAGCATTATCTGTAATATGCAAGTGCTATGGTGTGTTGGACCTGAAAAGTTGTTCTGATTCTCTAGTCAGTTGTGTGGAGGCGGTGGAGCCATAGCACTACTTCAGGTTGGTGGC
This sequence comes from Ampelocalamus luodianensis, assembly GCA_036346255.1. NCBI lineage: Eukaryota > Viridiplantae > Streptophyta > Magnoliopsida > Poales > Poaceae > Ampelocalamus > Ampelocalamus luodianensis. The sequence continues at coordinate 4,299,081 of CM070626.1, forward strand.
GTAGGCACTCATCTAGCATGAAGAACGAGAAGACTCAGTGTCTTCAGTACTGAGAGAGGATGTAGTTGCCACTTACCACATGTTATGTATGTGCTTTGATGTGGTGTATAAGAAACTAATAATTATAATCTGAAGGTGAGAATGCATTTCTTTTGAGTTTTGAACTTTTGAATCACAGCCTGAAAGGAGATGATGCAAAGCGTTTTAACCCAATTATGAATCTCTCTGCCAGGTCAAGGGGGCATATCAGGTGGACATAGGCCAAAGCATGGACATATGGACACAGGCGATCCTAGCCCTCCATCGCGCAAGGAACGGCCAGGAGCACCAGAGCACGCGCGCGCCTCTCGCCCTCACCATTTTTGCGTTCCGCCCCCCGTCTCCCCAAAGAGCTTTGCATTTTCCACCCCGACCAATCCCCAAATCCTCTCGCCGCGAGCATGGCGGTGCCGCTTCTCCAAATCCTCTCGCCCTCGTCCCAAATCCTCTCGTCGCGAGCGTGGCGGCGCCGCTTCGCCAACCTTTGAGCTACTCGCCGCCTCCCCTTGCGGTCCGTGCTCCTCCGCCTCGCTCCCACCAGGGATCCCCTCCCCCCAAATCGAGTCTAGGGTTAGGTCCGTGCTCCTCCGACTCGCTCCCACGAGGGCTCCCCTCCCCCGCGCGTTGGTGCACCATGGAGAAGAAGAAGGAGGGCTGCTCCGAGTGGTCGTCGACAGCGATCTGAAGTATTGTCTGGATGTACACATAGATCTGAAGTATTGTCTGGATTCTGGATGTACACATTGTGAAATCTGAAGTATTGTCTGATTTCTTCTGAAGTATTGTCTGATTTCTTCTGAAGTATTGTCTGATTTCTAAAATGGTGTATCAATTATGATGTATGGTGTCTCAATTGTGTCAATTACGATTTCTGAAATCTCAAGTATTGTCTGGATTCTGGTTTCTGAGTTCTAATTTCTGTATGGTGTCTCAATTGTGTGTATCAATTATGATGTATGGTGTATCAATCTGAAATGGTTGGATGCCATGTGTACACATTCTGTGTTTGCAATAAATAGAAGCTAAAGGAAGAAAAGCTCCAGAACTGACACCTAATTGTGTCACTTGCTTCTTGGGATCGATAAATGGCTTTTTTTCCTTTCATTTGGGACTGCCTAAAACATCAGGATCTTGGCAAAAGGATCCAGCCATCTCCAGAACTGGCACTTAAGAGGAGTAGTCTTGTGTAATGCAACATGTAATAGGAATTTGCACTGGTAATATGTAGTGAAATGTTGCTTCAATTATGCTGATTGTTGTTTGGTTGAAATCTGAGAATCTGAATTCTGGTTGTCGTCTGATAGCATTTCTGGATTCTTTGGAATCTGGTGGTAGTGTGTGGTGTAGTAAGTGGTGTCTAAAATCTGGTTGTAGTAAGAGGTGTAAGAGGTGACCAGATAGCATTGAAATGTGGTGTATGAAATCTGTACAGATGTAATTTGGACTGCATTTCTTCTAGACTGCATTTCATAAGTAAGTTTCAGAGGGAATTCAGACTGCATTTCATCTAGAATTTCAGACAAGAATCAGACAACTAAATCTGAATTTATCTGATTTCAGGATATACACACTCATGTTGTCATCTTTGAATTGCATTACTTGAGACTTGAGACATCAGATTTGGCCATCATCCCAGAACCTGGAGGATCCGAAGCAAGGTGGTCTACCCAGAACCTGGAGGACTCAAAGCACTAGAAAGCAAATCCTCAGATGCCTTCAAAGAAATAAAAACAAGCATTTCAAGGTCTAGAATCTATTATCTGTGCAGCCTCTTTCAAGAGCTCCTAAAAATAAAACCTCTAGTGAACATTGCCAACACCTTGCCTGAAATCTGGAATTTGGACTGCATTTCATCTAGACAACTAAATTTCAGAACTGAAAGCATATAAACAGGACATACACAACATTTCAGAGCTTATTTGCTGCACTAGAAAAAGTATCAGAGCTTATTTAATGCACTAGAAAGCAGATCCCAGATGCCTCAGAAATGCCTTCAAAGAAATAAAAAAAAGCATTTCAAGATCAGAATTCGGGCAACAAATTTCAGACAACAATAAGACAACTAAATTTCAGACAACAATAACATATTACAGTAGATCAGACGACAATAAGACAACTAAATTTCACACAACAAATTCAGACAACAATTCAAATTTCAACAATTAAGAATTCATAGCAGATTACATCAGAATTCGGGCTGCATTTTATTACAGACTTGAGACTGCATTACTTGAGACTTGAGACAGCAGATTACATCAACAGATTACAGTAGAACACTCCAAGATTACATCAACAGATCACTTTACATCACATTGAGTCATCTGGTTTGCCACAGAAAACAAACACAAATTTTGGGTTAGTATGTAATAAGAGGAACCACAAGTGAACCACAAGGGAGGTGCGGCGCAGGGCACCGCGGGAGCGGCGACGCGCGCAGGGGCGAACCCTAGCTCGGGAGGCGACGAGTTGGGAGAGGACGGCATGTGGCGCTGCCCAAGGATCGTCGGCTCGGCGCAGAGGGTGTCACAAGCGTAATCTCAAGCGAGGTTTCAGACGAAGTTTCATCAGGCGAAGACTGAAACTACCGAGAGATAGCTGGTTGGGTTAATTAGATTGGACGCACAGATGCTTCAATACCGGTTCGTGGACTTTGGACGCTTGAGATGGATCAGTTAGCACACTGTTGGTTTAACTGTGTGGACAATTCACATTTTACTGTTTCTGTTGTCGTTCTTTACAGCTTTATGAACTCTTACAGTTTTACCTTCCGGAACTCAAATTGTATTAAACGACGTTGATGTTCGAAGGAAAAAAAAACATCATCATTATGCCAATTACTTGTCCTAGTTAGGGTTCGTTCTAGAATAGCGCTCTCTCTCCCGGGTTACAGGTTCTTGATAGTTCAGATCAAAAATCCCTCTTTTCTTAGTGATTCAGTCCCAGGTTGTGACAAATTGGTATCAGAGCGACTCTTTCCTTGGAAACGAGTAGATCTATCCAGAAGAAAGGTTGGTGTATACCGCCATAAAATCCCTGTTCTTCTTCTCCAGATCGGACATCATGACCCGTGGCAGCAAGAAGGATGGAAATCGCGAGAGTGCGATGGTTACGAGGCTCGCTATGAGATTTGAGATGGATGAGATGAAAACCGGATGGAGGCTCAGCGGCGCCATCCAAGGTGAAGTGAATGGATTGCGAGGAGAGATGGGAGAAATCAAGGAACTTCTACGCTCGTTGGTGAAGCCCTCGGCAGGAGATACAAATTCCAGAGTGATTAACGTTGAGGCGCGACAAGAAGTGGTGCGAAGAGGAAATGAGAAGCGAGTTCGTGCCTCGGCGGACTTGGATATGAACGGTGGGAAATTTCTAACACAGTCACAGCAAGGGGGTTTTCATGCGAGCAATTCACAACTGGGGTATTCGGTAGCACCAAAATTCAGAGGTAACACTCCAGTTTACCCTCCTGATGCTCCTACCTTAAATTTATTGAGTGGTTTAGCTGAAAAAAGAGAGACAGCGTATAACACTGGAAATCAAGAGGAGAGGAGTAATGAATTTCTGAAATCAATTGCTAAGGGTCCCAGATTGGACTTCCCTGTGTTTGATGGTGACAATCCCTTAGGTTGGATTAGGCAATGTGATAAATACTTTGAATTGGCTAGAGTTCCTGAAGAAAACCGAAGTGAGTTGGCCTCCTCATACATGATTGGAAGAGCGATAGCGGCTAAGGGCTCTGGATCGTTAGTTGATCAAGTCACATGGTCCATCTGAAATTGAAAATCATGTGAGGTTCTTTGCTCATAGTATATATGACATTATTGAGGAATTCCATGCAGTGCAACAACACCAGACTTCAGTAGCTCAATACATTGATAAATTTGAAGAACTTATGGCCATCATGAGAAGTGAGAATCCCATGTTAAGAGAGGATTATTTTGTGAAATGTTTTGTCAAGGGTGAGAGAGGATATCAAGCATTTTGTCAAACCTCATAGACCCAAGAGTCTTTGTGAGGCTTATTGGATTTCAAAGGATTTGGAGAAGGAGCTAATGCTAATGCAAGAAGATCAGTCTTTGGATCGGAGCTGGTTTCAGAGAGGTGGATTTACAAAAGGGGATTCCAAAGACCCTATTTCAAGGTGTAACAACTAACAAAACTAGGAATGTCGGAAGCAATCTGAACTCGACAAGAAAATGAATAGACCAGTTTATCTGTGGTGATTACTAGGGAACTTGGGAAATGTTGGTACTTGTCTTTGATAAATGGGTACTGGTCACAATTGTAAGCATCAAAAGTGCTTAACATTATGGTCATGGACTCAGAAGGAATGGAGGAAGGGGATTTGACTCAATCTCAGGAGACTGAGAAAGAAGAAAATCAAGAGAAAGAGGTTGAATCACCAGCAGAAGAGGAGTTGATGCAAATTTCTTTACAAACTCTAAAAGGGGTCCCTACAGTGGCCACCTTCTCAGTCATTATTTCGGTGAGAGGGAGAAGAGGGGTGGCACTTATAGACAGTGGAAGCTCTCATACCTTTATGGACTTGAAGTTTGCTACTAGCACTCAATGTAAGGCTCAGAACAATGACTTGCAGAAGGTGATAGTGGCAGGTGGTGGAGTCTTATACACAGGAGCACATTTAGCCAATTGTGAGTACATTATGCAAGGAGAGAAATTCTGTGGAACCTTTAAGGTCCTGAAACTACATTCTTATGATGTTATCTTGGGATGTGATTGGCTTTACACCCACAGTCCCATTAAGCTTAATTTGAAGATCCGAGAGCTAGTTATTAGAAAAGATGGTTTACATGAAATGACAATATGTGATTTTACTTCGACACAGTCTGTACATTTCATCAATGCAGTCCAGTTGAACAAGCTGTGCAACAAAGAGATTATGGGTTTTTTGATACAACCATGTGAAGATGAAAAGGAGGTACTGGATCACTCACTTCCATCTGAAGTTCAAGTGCTATTGGAGAGATATTATTCTGTATTTTCAGAACCTACTGAACTACCTCCTTCTAGAACATGTGATCATTCTATCCCACTTAAGCCAGATTCAACTCCACCAAATGTGAGACCATATAGAGTGCCTTACCAACAGAAGATTGAGTTAGAAAAACAGATTAAGCAATTGCTAGAGGCTGCTATAATCAGACCTAGTGAAAGCCCATATGCCTCTCCAGCCATATTAGTGAGAAAGAAAGACGGGAGTTGGAGAATGTGCATAGACTATAGAAAGCTCAATGCTCAAACTGTTAAAAACAAATTTCCAATACCTATGATAGAAGTTCTGCTTGATGAGTTGCATGGAGCCCAATATTTCTCCAAGCTGGACTTGAGATCTGGTTATCACCAAGTTAGAATGAAGGAGGAAGATGTCTTCAAGACTGCCTTTAGAACATACTTTGGACATTTCGAATATTTGGTCATGCCTTTTGGTCTTACCAACGCCCCGGCCACTTTTCAATCTCTTATGAATAACATATTCAGTGACTACCTCAGAAAGTATGTCTTGGTATTCTTTGATGATATTTTGATTTATAGCAAGGACTTGGGGAGCACCTCATGCATTTGGAGTCATGCTAGAAGTATTAAGAAGGAACAATTGTTTGCTAAATTGAGCAAATGTGCTTTTGCTGTGAAACAAGTTCAATATCTAGGCCACATCATCAATGGGAAGGGGGTATCTACGGACCCTTCCAAGATTGAGGCTGTTAAGGAGTGGCCAAGACCTGGTAGTGTAACTCAATTGAGAAGCTTCTTGGGGCTCACTGGCTATTATAGGAGGTTTGTTAAGGGATATGGCTTAATTTGCAGACCACTTCATGAGGTATTAAAGAAAGGAGCTTTCCAGTGGGGAGATAAGCAAGAAAGAGCCTTTGAAGAACTCAAGAAATGTATGACTACCACACCAGTATTAGCCTTGCCAAATTTTTCAGAATCCTTTACCTTGAGGCGATGCACGTAGTGCGGGATTAGGGCGTCTTGATGCAAAAAGGGAGACCAATAGCCTTTTATAGTAAATCTCTAGGAGTGAAGTCAGCTGCTCTTTCCACTTATGAAAAAGAGGCTATGGCAATTCTAGAAGCATTAAGAAAATGGAGACATTACTTCATAGGTAACCTCCTCATCATTAAGACAGATCAAAGAAGCTTGAAGTTTATTCTTGACGAGAAAATTTCAAAGGATTCAACACAAACTTATCTTTGAAGCTTCTTGAATTTGACTATGTGATTGAGTATAAGAAGGGGAAAGAGAACAAGGTGGCGGATGCTCTCTCAAGGAGGGAACAATGCAGTGCAATAACAGCAGTCACTCCTGTTTGGATGGAGGAAATAGGAAAGAGCTATGAAAATGATATCCGTTGCCAAGAACTACTTAGTCAGTTGGTGATCGAAGTTGATCCAGAAGGTCAGTATTCATTGCATTCGGGTGTAATTAGATACCAGGGCCGAATCTATATTGGGAATGATTCAAATCTGAAGAAAAAGATTTTGGACTCTCTACATGCCTCAGCCATTGGAGGGCATTCGGGTATTGCTGCCACATACCATAGGGTTAAGAGGTTGTTCTTTTGGCCGAATATGAAGAAGGAGATCCAAACATTTGTGAATGAATGCGCGGTATGTCGAGATCAAAGAGTGAGCATTGTCATTCTCTGGATGCTCGAGCCTCTTTCAATTCGGATATGGCATGGACACATATATCAATGGACTTTGTGGAAGGGTTACCTAAATCTAATGGGAAGGAGGTAATACTAGTGGTCATTGATAGGCTTACCAAATATGGGCATTTCATACCATTGGCACACCCTTATCTGATCTGCATGTAGCTCAAGCATTTATTGAAAATGTGTTCAAGTTACATGGGCTACCAAAGGCTATAGTGACTGATAGAGATCGTATATTCACTAGCCGGTTTTGGCAAGAAATATTTAAAGCTTGGAAGGTATCATTGAGATTTAGCACCGCATATCATCCACAGACCGACGGTCAAACGGAAAGATTAAATCAATGTCTAGAGTCCTATCTTCGATGCATGGCATTTTCAGAACCGAAAAGATGGTATTTCTGGCTAGCCTTAGCGGAGTGGTGGTATAATACCACATATCATTCATCACTCAAGACTACTCCTTATCAAGCATTATATGGGAATCCTCCTCCAACCATCAGTGAAGTTTCCATTCCAGGTCCTGAAGATACAGAGGTGAAAGACTTCCTGGCCGAAAAGGAGAAAATGCTTCGGCAGATCAAGGACAACCTGGCACAAGCCCAAGCAAGGATGAAAAAGTATGCAGATCAAAATAGAAGTGAAAGGACTTATGAAGTAGGAGACATGGTGTATGTTAAGATGCAACCTTACAGGTTGGCCGCATTTGGTCTCCGGCAATCTTTGAAGTTGACTAGTAAATTCTATGGTCCTTTTCGCATTATGCAGAAGGTGGGAGCTGTTGCTTATCGTTTGCAGTTACCAGTGGAGGTGAGAATCCATCCAGTGTTTCACGTCAGTCAGCTTAAGAGGCATTTGGGACCTCGAGCTATTCCAGATCCGCGACTGCCATTAGTGGACAATGAAGGCCGGATCAAAACAGAACTGTGGCGTTCGGACACCAAGACCTGCCAGACCTCCCCAATTGGTTACACAGTGGCTGGTTCAATGGAGGAACTTATCTCCTGAGGAGTCAACTTGGGAAGACGCGAATTTCATCAAAGGAACTTTCCCTGAATTCTATGCAGAAACTATTCGCAGTTGGTTTCCATCAAATGAATCTTGAGACAAGATTTACATGGAGAATGCATTGTCACAATCGTAATCTCAGCGAGGTTTTGACGAAGTTTCATCAGCGGCCGAAACTACCGAGAGATAGCTGGTTGGGTTAATTAGATTGGACGACACAGATGCTTCAATACCGGTTCGTGGACTTTGGACGCTTGAGATGGATCAGTTAGCACACTGTTGGTTTAACTGTGTGGACAATTCACATTTTATCGCTTTACGTTGTCGTTCTTTCTGACTTTATGAACTCTTACAGTTTTACCTTCCGGAACTCAAATTGTATTAAACGACGTTGATGTTCGAAGGAAAAAAAAACATCATCATTATGCCAATTACTTGTCCTAGTTAGGGTTCGTTCTAGAATAGCGCTCTCTCTCAGGTTCTGAGTTCTTGATAGTTCGGATCAAAAATCCCTCTTTTCTTAGTGATTCGGTCCCGTGTTGTGACAGAGGGCGGAGCGCGGGGACGCGGCGTGGAGTGCGAGGCGCGGAGGCGGCGGCGCGTGAGGCGGCGCGCGGGAGAGTCTTTGGAGCACAGTAGGAAGGGGACGGATTGAGGGGGAGTTGCGATGAGGGAGGAGGGAGGGGATGGATTGGGGATAAAAATTGCAGGTTTTTTTTTCAAAAGTGCCATAAGTGGGAGGTGGGAACGCCCGCTCTGATCTTAGCCGCAGATGTTAGATCCGACGGCCCAGCTTTGGTATGTGCATATGTTCATAGATTGCACCATGTGCACCTGATATGCCCCAGTCAATAAGCGATTAGTTTGATAATGCATTAAGTTTTATTTGTGATGGTGATGCGCTTACTTCAACTTGGTTGTAAATATTGCCATAGGGTCCGCAGAGGCGAGGGAGGTTTGGCGGGACCAGGGCTCCCGTGATTTAAATTTTTAACTATATTTTTGTGATCTATAAAATTTTATCTATATTCCTGCTATTTGACTCTCTTATAGAATACAATTTCACTATATAACTTTTTTTTTTTGAAAAGGACATTCCTGCTTTTATAGAAAGCAACATTACTTATAGCCAACTTCCAGTTCAGGCTGGGATTACCAGCTATCCCTTACAACCAGTAACTAAAGCGATCAGAGAACCACCTTGCACTGCCACAGGGTCCAGCAGAAACAAGCATATGAAGTAAAGTCAAGATTACAAGGATATAACCAAAACAAAGGCCAACCCAGTAAACAAAGCTAGCAAACTGAACTACCATCCAAAACGCAAAATCTTTTTAGCCAGCATTCAAGCGTCGACACGCACGTCGTCGGCCTGGACCACTATATAGCTTATTCGGTTCCCTCATCTCTAATTTCGGCTTCCCTGTTGGTCAGTCCTTTTTAGGTGGGTTTTGTCAGTCTGTTATACTAATCCAGCCATTATTCTCCTTTACAGAGTCCAGGCTCCAGGTGCGTCAGTTTTGAAAATGGATTTGGACTCGATCTGATCAAGGTTGGGTCGGATTGCTGTCTGCTCAACCCAATTGGATCAGTCATCATTGCCCACAAGGCGAAATAAAACTAAGGAACTTTTGTTTCGGCTTGAACAGTGACGCGCCCATCAAATACGTATTGGGTATTTGCATCGCCTCATCATCTAGCGCGCGCATCCTTCCGCGGCGCGGGGCGCGCGCGCGACGATCTCCGGCCGTGTAGCGCGTGCAACTTTTGGTCTCAAAAGAGCCATGCGGCGAGCGGGCGCCCAGCCGTTGCAGCCTTGCAGGCTCGCGATGAGTAGTGCGCGCGACTGTGGGAGTGTGGGACTCGGTCGCCCACTCGTGTCATCGAGATCGAGGCAGGCTCTCGCAAGCCCGGCCGGTCGAGTTCGCCTGCACGGCGCGCGGGACTTTCTCGCCACCTGCCGCGCGGGCGGCCCGCCCACGTAGTACGATGCGCAGCAGCGCAGGACCCTGCCGGCTACCCCACCGAGGGGCGCGCGTCCGCGCGTGGTGAGCAGACACTCCATCCCCTGGGGCGCCTGGCGCACTGCGCGCGGGCGTCGCATGCCACAGCCGGACAGCCCGTTCATGGGCGGCACGTGGGATCTGATAGACCGGAACGGCGGCTAGAGCGAGTAAATAGGAATATCTACTCTCTTTTTTAATTCGACGATATTCAACTTTTTTTTCACTGCAGTAGCTATAAAAGATATGAAGATCAGATAACAAATATAGCGGAAGTCTTATGTTGAAACCGACAATTCCCGAAGGTAAAATATCTTCACATTGCACCGAAGCTTGTCTGACCGCCTGGCTTGATCGGCCTGACCGCATAGAGGCCAGTCTGACTGCCTAATCTTGCAATATGACTGTCGGCTGCCTGAACAGCAGTCAGCGTAGATCACAAAACGACCAAACTTCCAATCCGGTAATCTAAATCTCTTGAGATTTCAACCATAGCTTATCAAGAAGGTTAGGAACATATTCCACGTCAACGTTCCAGACGATCGAAGCCAAGGTTCCCAAGTTCTTGGTTGAGATCAAGAAGGCACAAGAAGCGAGAAAATTCAAACTTTGATTCAAAAACTTGCCCATAGATGGATGGTGATCAAGATGACCCTAGATAGATTCTCACACATCCTAGCGAGCTAGATCACAGTAAAAGATCAAAGAAAAAAAAATCAAAGTAGCGTGCAAAATCCCAAAAGCATCAAAGAGAAAGCAAGAACAAGAGAGACCTTATCTTGAAGAAAATCTTGCTTGAATTGATTCAAAAAATTATTGGTTTACAGCTACTCCAGACTCCAACAAAGAGAACAAAAACTCAATGCTTGAGCACTCAATCAATTCATCTCCCTCAAATTCTATCCTCCTCTATTTCTACTTTCCCAATCACAAATTAGGTTTCTTGGAAAAGTTGCATGGGATGCAAATCCTGCACCTCTTCCTTTTATAGTGGAGGTTAGGTTAAAAAAGGAAAATCTTATCGGGCTCTCGTTAAGCCCACACACAAACGGGGTCTACACTCATGCACGCTTCTTAGAGTGGACGACAAACCAAGTCTCCCGAATCAGGCTTTTCATGATCTTCATCTTTACTTGACCTAAACCGCCTCTTCTTGCACTGTCTTGCGCCGCGATTTCTCCAAATGTCAACAACCCGGTATTTTGGCAAAAATACCAAAGTAACCTTTCTCAATCCTTCTTTGAAGACTGAGGGCTTGTTTGGTTTGAGGACCAAAATTGCAGATGAAAAGCCAAGCCAAAATTTGGCGTTACGAAAATCGGGGTGGCCAAATGGTACGCCTAGATTTTAGTAAAGTTTGGCACCAGAAATGAAATGGAGAACTAATGTGAACAGAATCTTATAAAAAATTGGCATCAAACCAAACGGAGGGAAAATCTGGTCAACATTACCAAAATTTGGCTTAGCATACTTTGGTTCCCATGGACACCAAACCAAACAGCCCCATGCTTCGCCACCTGTAGGTTGATCAATGACTCTTTATGTCGGTAAGTCTCTCCCATCCGACTTCCACAGGAACCGCCATGACACTTGCACCGATCCCCGCACCACTTCATGCAACTCTCGCATCGAACATTTCGTTCGGACATCCTTTTCCAATTCTAGTCATAAATGGAGAAGTTGCTTACCAGCTGGACCTCCCACCTCAGCTATCGGAGGTGCACGATGTCTTCCATATGTCCCAGTTGAAGAAGTGTCTGCGGGTGTCAGAAGAGAAAATGCCGTTAGAAGACGTCGACCTGCAGGAAGATCTCACCTACAAAGAGCAACCCATCAAGATCTTGGAAGTAGCAAAGCATGTGACAAGAAGCAAGACCATCCATTCGTGCAAAGTTCAGTGGAGCAATCACACCGAAGACGAAGCAACTTGGGAGCATAAAGAAGATTTGAAGGCTGAGTTCCCGTACCTATTATCTAGCCAGCCCGAATCTCGGGGTCGAGATTCCCTTTAAGGGGTGTAAGTTTGTAACATCCCAATTTTCAGGCCTTTTTGAAAATTTTCAAAATAAAGATAACCATTTGATTTCGTTGTTTTGCTCAAGCTAAACTTGGAGATTTTGAAAAGTTGAAAGTGATTTAATATGAATTCAACTAATTCAAAGCTTAGTTTGTTGGGAGTTTATTAGAGTTATACGGTTTGGGGTCCTCTTTTCTCTGCATTCCTCCTTCCCGCGCCGCTCCTTCAATCTTTGTGAGCCGTCTAATTCTGTTTGAGTGTCTCGATCTTGTTTGGACGTTTGTACAGTCCTAACGTCTCAATCCTTGTAAGTTGTCCGATTGTGTTCTAACGGCTCGATCTCGTTTATACGTTTGCCCATCCAACGTCCCAATCCTTGTGAGTCGTTCAATCGAATCGAACGGCCTTCATACCTAGACGGCCCTCTTTGGACGCATCGCTTTTTGCAAAGACGGCCATCTTTGGTAGAAGCGCTTTTTGCAAAGACGGCCCTCTTTGGTCGCGAATCGCCTTTTTTTCAAAGACGACCCTCTTCGTATATCGCCTTTGCAAAGACGACCCCCTTTTGCAAAGACCACCTTTGTGGTCACAACCTCCCCTTTGCAAAGACCACCATCCTGGCCAAGACCACCTTTGTTGTCACGACCTCCCCTTTTGCAAAGACCACCCTCACAGTTAAGACTACCCTCGTGGTCACGATCTCCTTTTTTGCAAAGACCACCTTCTTGATCACGACCTCCTTTGGACCTCCTCTAGAGCCTCCTCCTTTGCAGGACCTCATCCTTTGGACCTCCTCTAGATCCTCCTCCTCCTCAGGACCTCCCCCTTTTGGTCACGATCACTCCTTTGATCATGACCGGCCCCATCAGTCAGCCCCTGTTCTTTTCCTCTATTCACCCATGTTCTCCTCTGTAGCAACATACGTATTAAATGCGACATGCAGGTCTGCAGTGACGTGCACATTAAATGTCGTTGCCTCCGCCGAGCCTCACCGTCCTGCCGACAATGAACCCATACCTCGCCTCCGCTCATCTTGTCACCCGGTCATTCTCTTTCTTTTACAAATAGGGCACCAGGGAGTCTCTTAGCCCTTTTGTTTCCACTCGGCTTTCCAGCTCTCTCTCTTTCACTCTCTCACTCTCGACCTCCTTTGTTCAAGCTCTAGCTTGAGTAGTTTACCTTTCTATCTTCACATTACTTCAGTATCTTTTTTTTGGCATTGGTTTGGTGTGTTCGTTGGAGTTTTTGTAAGCTTTGTTTTCTTATTTGGCTTTGTTCACACGTGTAGATTCTGGCTTCTCTGAAGAGTTCGTGGACCCGACAACCTCAACCGAAGCTTTCCAACTCTTCAACGAAGGTAAGTCGTAGACCTTTGATCATATTGAACCCATTTTATAAAATTATATTGTTTTATATCAACATATATGGCTAGTTGTATAAAAATAGTTTGAGAGATAGCTAAACACCTATTTGACAGTATGTCTCCTTGAATAATTGTGTTGACATATTGACATGTTCCCTTGAACACCATAGGTTGGGTAATTTTTAGTTGGATATTATTGGTATACCAACCTTGGTACCGTTTATGCTTAGACATGATTTAGTATACTGGATACTTGATCACTTACTCAAAGAATGTAAATTTGACTAATGAGATATGGAATCGTGGTGCGATGCTACTGTTGTGCAACTGTGATGTGAGATCACAGTTATGTCGATAGTGGTGCGATGCCACTGTTGTTAAAATTTGTTGTGCCATGGCAAAGGTTGTCATTTAGCCGGGTTGAACGAAAATGTTTTCTTGCTCAGGCAAATGATTGTGCAGTAAATGGGTGAAGGAAGCAGATTGGGATGAGGATGTTTCGCCTGAGCTACCATTAAGGACTTAACCTTGTGCACGTCATTGATCTGGGTCTTACCGTGCAACCACAAATCTATTATGGGGTGGACATGGTAAACTATTTAGCAAAATTTTGAGTCAGTTCTGTCATGGTGGTGTGTCTTTGATTCATATGGCGCAAGAGGGGTCGAAGGCGAAACCTTAGTGGCGAACCGAGTCAAACGAAGCTTTGAAAGAGCCTTGTGGTAGTCTCATCTTGATTCACACATCAAAGGAAACGTGTGATATATCAGACGATTATCTCTTGTGGGTCAAGTGTACAATATCTGCAGAGTGTAAAGCTATTCTAATAGCCTTGTCCCCGGTTATGGACAATGTCTAGTGATTTGTCACGAGGATAGTTTTGTTAAAAGGAGTGGTCGTGGGTGACCACGAGTGATCCAAGAGTGAGCAGTGGTGCTCACGTGTTGTTTTTAAAGAACTCGTTTACTTGTGTATTACTCTTTCAACTTTTTGCCTTGCAATCAACTTATTGTATTTGTTGTCAATCGCTACGCAAATTAACTATAATGTTATCATTATCAAGCGTTGCATGAATATTACTTGCATTCTTGTTCTCTGCGACTTGTTGAGTACATTCAAAGTACTCACGGCTTTGAGCTCTGTTTGATCAACAGAGGATGGTGAACCAGGGAACCGGAGTTCTATGAAGAGGAGTTCTACGCGGCAACCTTGTAACAACCTTAACCGTAAGGTCTTTTACTATTAATATTAATTTATTTGCTTCATCTTTAGCTTGTTGTATGAAAATAATTACATCAACATCGTGGATTGTATAAGCTAGTTCATCGATCTGGAACTAGTTGAAATGCACGTAAGGTTCGGAGATTGTTTACTCCGAGTCCCGACACTATGTCATCCATGGCACTGGCAGAATGGGAGTCAATCAGTCAATGTCCATGGACAGCATGCGTAGCATACCCGTGTGGCTACGTCAAATTTTCTAGTCTGAATCGTTCGCTTCAGACATGAACCAATTTGTGCGTGCACTTCGGGTCCAAAGTACAGACAAAAGCAGAGCAGCGCGGATCTCCTTTCATATCGTGGACGTTGTTATCAATCAAAGATCATATGAACATGCGCTCGTAAAGCAAAAGATCTCCCAATGGCAACAAAGTACGCTCTCTCCAAAAGACAAGGCGCGAGAATCCTCGAATGAATACCGATCCATTGCATCACTCACATCGTCCTTGTTTTTTCTAACCAAAAGAAGCTTCAATGAGTACAAATCCAATCACAGTGGTCAGTCGCTTGTGACGTCGCCCAGCTGCTTTTGTGCCGCCCCGACCGGATTCCACAAGGACCACAACAGAAAACAACTTGTACATAAAAATGCAATTCAAGCTTCAAATTGTAAATGGCAACGAGTACGTACAACTTCTTGATTCGTCGCCAGATCAAAGTAGCAACTGGACCGACAAATTAAGTGAAAGCCAAACGCAAGAGAAATCGTCTCTTGAGACAACACCCAGGCTGAACAGTTTGGACACTTAGGAGAGAACAGGAAAAACAAAGACGTCAGTGTAACTCATCAGCCGGTGCCTTTCCATAGCCAAGCTCCGAAATCTCCCAGCTCGTTGCTGGGGCTACCTCCTCGTGCAGCCGAGTGTATTGCTGAACACGAACAGGACATGGATAATAGCAGGAACAACCTTTGTAAATACTACCATCATAAAAGCCTGAGAATTTGGAAATGGATAACGCGGTCAAATTACCTCCATCTTTGTCAGCAGTTCACTAGCGGTTGTTGCAGAAACAAATATTTGTCTACAATCAGGATTGATGAAACCCTCCGCCGCACCTTTATCAAACAGCGCAAGCAGCGGATCGTAGTAACCATCAACATTTAGCAATCCAACCTGTTGATAAGTCGATGTTTTGATAAGTATGGAGACCTTAATATGCTTGGACAAACCTTGTTACCAATTTGTCATGTACCATATAGCGATTGTACTTACTGGTTTGTCATGAATTCCAAGCTGTGACCATGTTATCATCTCTAGCAGCTCTTCCATTGTTCCATATCCCCCTGACAGAAATTGGTAGGCAAGTTCTATTGAATTGTCAGTGTGATGGATGATGATTACAGGAAATCGTTAAACTCCTGGCACCTGGAAGAGCAATGAACGCTTCGGATCGTCGAGCCATCTCAGCTTTCCTCTCATGCATGTCAGATACAACCTTTACTTCTCCCACACTTTCACCAGATATCTGTTAAAAGAGCCCGTGTGCAAAAGTCAATACAGACAATTTTCCTTAAGAAAAATGTCAGCACAAACTGGACAATATTTTCACATACAAATCTCCATCCTTCAAGCTTATATAGTCAACATTTCCATAAGGTGGACTTTTGAATAGTTGGCGACACGGTTCAAGTTCAGCTCAGATAACTTCGTCTGCCAAGGTCGACTTTGCAAGTGTACTATTAAATTCAGATGGCACCTAAATCTAGAACTCCCTAGTTGCTATACCTACCACTAAAACAAAGATAGGAGCCAAATTGACAGAAATTCTAGTCCAAACCAGGGGAGGAGCCAGACTTAGGCAACGTCCCAGGCTGAGCTAGCTCCTTCCTTAACCGAGCCTACCATCTACCGTTTTTTTTTGGCAATTTTTCCATGGACTTTAGGCCTTAGGCCCAAGACCGAACTCCAGGTTGCACTGGGGTCTAGATCCGCCTGGTCCTAACCACGTTGCACCTTGATCACTTCTTTCACGGTTCAATTTGAATATGGAATAGTACATGCCTAATTCTAATCTTTCACGGTTCAATTTGAATATGGAATAGTACATGCCTAATTCTAATCCAAACACCACAGGAATCAAAGGGTGGCTTCCATCGAAGCACAACATAGCAAACCCTACTCTGTACAATAACAAAAACCTGACTTGAACAATACTTTCACACCCTGGAAGACTGCACAATGATGAATAAAAATCGAAGTAATGAGATCACATACCTCAATAGGCATCAGAGCTCTAGGAATCACCCTGCGACCAAATCAAACGAAAACATCCACTGCATTAGATAAAGCACTTCCAAAAAGAAGAAGCCGCAGCAGCTGCTGCTGCTGCTGCTGCTTGCCTGATGCTGCAAAAAGGAGAGAACGCAAGCGCAGAAGCTACCCGACGACACGGCAGCCGCCATCAAGAACCGTCCGCGCAATCAAGCCCATCAATCCGATGCTGCCACCGCCGTAGACCAAATCGATGCCCCTCCTCACCTGCAAGAAGCCCCGCAACTCACGCCCGAAACGCACGACCAAGTAACCGAGAAACTAATAAAAAGATGTCCGTTCCGCTCAGCCCGGCGCGCCAAGATCGTATTTTGCCGGGCCGGACGAGGCGAGTTCCTGCCATTTACCCACCAGCTCGTGGCCAAGATCGAGGGCGGCGTCGCCGAACACCTTGCGGCGGCCGGCGTTGCTGCCGCAGAAGACGCAGATCGTACGGAACCTGCTCGGCGCGGCCGCCCCGTCGCCCATGGCCTTGGCCGGCGAGCAGGCAGTACTAGCTCAGTAGCCGTACCCCGAAGAGAAGCTCGAAGCTCGGAACTCGGGAGCTCGGTGGTGTCGTGTTTGGTTGCGCGTGCGTTATCTCTAGCCTCTGCAGAGCTCCTCCAAAGTGATGGCCGCATTAAGCCAGGCCAGTGATGTAATGATCGCCTCTTTTAATTCCAGTGGGTCAAAGCGGGCGCCCAAACCGCACACCTCCCCTCCTCCGCCGCTGTCACTTTCGCGGTCACCACACCAATCACCGTAGCGCTGGGCCCTTCTGAAAGCCTGTAACTCTGAATTGTCCCCCTCACCGTCTCCGAGAATCTTGCCTGTCCCCCTGCCGTCTCCAGTGAATGCCTCCGGATAACGGCATGCGTGGCACTGTTCCTCGCGCCTGGACCATCCGCCCCTGCTCGTCCTGGGTCGCCTCACATGATGCAATTTCGACCGTCCAATCGTGTCTCGGGTTGTTGAACCTGTGCCATCTGGATTATCCATGCTGTAATTGTTCAGGTGTTACTTGAGCGAAGAAAGGTTCTTGTTCCTGGGAGGACAAGACAACCATCACATGACAGCACCAGCGGTAACTTTAGAGTCTTGGGAAGGTGCAAGCGAAAGGCACTGGACGTTACCACAGACATGATCATCACCCACTCCAGACGCGGTTAATATCTTCGGTTTCGGCATAGCTTTCCCACGTCCCTTTCCGTCGCCTGTGCAGTGGCCAGGAGTGGTACAGCACTACAGCAGCGCCGCTGCGAAATCTCATCGTCTGCGGATTTCCCTCTTTAATTAGACCCGTTTGGAACTTAGGAGGAAAACGTAGGAATAGGGAAAAACACAGGAATAGCGAAGAAATGCACGTGTGGAAAACAGTGGATTGAAAAACACATGAAATTAGTAGGAACGAGTGTTTGATAGATCATAGGAAAACGTAGGAATTTTGAAGGATTTTCGAAATGAATAGTAATCACATTACTTAATCAACTGTGTTGAAAATTCATTTTAAAGCCACTAATCTCTCAGGTCACACAAAAAACACAAGGAGAATTGATCATTTGCCACACTTTATATGCACATTTGCTTATTTGGGATTGAGCACAAGGTAATAGCTCAAATACCACACCTTTCATTCCTCACGTGATCATTTGCCATTTTAGACAAATTTGTCCATGTCTTCTTCTTCCTCTTCTTACTTGCTCCAGCCATGACCAACCCGGCACCTCCGCCACGGATGCCGCTCCTTGCAGCGTGATGGCGCTGCCGAGGGACTCCCCGTGCATGAAGCACGATAGTTGGCGCTAAAGGGGGCGAAAGGGGGGAGCTCGCGATCGTTGAGCACCGGACCAATGCCCGGATGTGACCTTAGAGACCCTCGCAGAAGTTGTGGCCCGGTGATCGGCGACAACGAAGACGAACCCGCCTTGGCGAAGTGCACGACGGTGAGCTAGACCATCCAGCTGGATTCGCCGGTGAAGCCACGGACGATGCGCAACGGTGCCGCCACTAGGGACCCAGCGTCAGGTGAAGATGCAGAGCTCTCACGGGTTGCCGAAGGTGGAGGACGAGTGCGTGACGCCGTGCCACGCGTAGAACTCCTCGGCGGTGAGCCGACCGAAGCAGCTCCGCTTGTCGGCCTCCGCCACCGGATACACCATCCCTCGTGGGTTGACACCTGGCTGGCGCAGGGCTCTCTGTAGCGCCACGTAGGAGGAGGGAAGGCCGTTCGTGGAGGATATGAGGGTCGTGAGAAGGACGAGGAAGCGGCGTGGGAGGGGTGGGTGAGGAAGGAGATGGTGAGGGCAAGGGAGAGAGGTGGGGGGAGGAGAGGTCGGACGGGAAAGGGGAGGGGGAGGGTTGAGGTGGTGCGGGGCGACGACCAGAGCGATAGGTCAGTTATAGTCGGAGCAAGGTCTAGGTGGAAGGACATAGTAGAAATGTTAAAAATGATAAAAAAACAAAAAAATATGAGGCATATTGTCGATTCCCGAAAAAACAACGTGGACGCACGAATAAACCAAAGTCTTATCCCATCCTCTGGCCACACTGTCATCCACTAGACTAGTAGACTCCATGCCTCGTCTACAGAGCCGCCGCCGCCTCCTGGTTTCTTTCGTCGCCACATCCTGCTGTGCTCTCCACTGGCGATACTCCCAGGCCTCTTTTTGCTCCCCCATGCTGGCCCCTAAATCGGCTACTCACCCCCCCCCCCGGGGGGCTCCCCTGTGCTCTTCACGCCGGCCCGCTGGCATCCTCGCCGTCGGCGAACTCTGCCGCGCTTCCCCTAGCTCCGCAAGCTCCAGACGCGTCACCCATCGTGAACTTGAGTGGCGGTGGCTTCTTCTCCAGCAATGCTTTATGGATGTCTTGCTGCGATGGCGCCATGGCGGCTTGTCTCAAGCGCAGCAACCGCGAGCCTAATTGCGAATTTGCGACGCGATTTGCCTCGGTCCTACGCGAACCTGCCAAAAAAGAGAGGTTCGAGTGGATGTTTTATTTCCTTTGGAATCCCTATGTTTTTTAGGGATCGCTACAGTATTCCCATGTAATTCCTGTGCTCGGATCCTACGAGCCAAACTGGGTGAACAGTGACTTCCCAGAGGAATCAAGAATCCTCCATTTTTCCTGTGGAAATCATGTGAACTCACGCCATGGATTGGCCGCTGATGCTACCTAACGCGCAGATTTTGATAGAGCAATGTGACCGGATAAATAAAATCAGGTCATTAGTCAAACAACGCTAAATAAACAAGTCGAGGAAGATCCCTGTACCAACCGCGAATGCTGCAAATGTTTACCCGGCGATCCTGATGAGGACGTCATATATGGGACGGCCAATCGGAATGAACGCCACAGTTGTTTGGGCGATTAGACAATCGCGTAAGGTATGTCGTGAGATCTTTATGGAAAAAGACACGCGATTATTTCTCAGAACAAACAAGATAAACCTTGCATCATTCTCTTGTCTCAGATCTCGCTAGTTTTAAGTCGTTTAAAATTTTCTTAAGTTTAAGTCATTTGTTGTGACAATTGGATTTGTATAGAGATTGATGTGTCATATGATTAGATATTGATCCAATGATCATAACAAGTGACTTATGCTTAAGAAAACTTCTGTCATCTTATAAATAGGCACTCCCTTATCAAATTCATCATTGGTAACCCAACATAAGCAACTATCACAAGCCAGCACTACTTTAATTAGAACGGTGGCTTTATATAATACACATCAGGTAGAGATAAATAGAGGTTCAAACTAACATTGGGCAAGTCCATAAAACAAGGAACTAGGATCAATTGTCGTTTTCCTTGTCCAAGCTTCTTGTCATGCTCCGACCTTTCAAAGACATGCTGTTCAATCTCCTTGAGGTGACTGAAACTTCCGAGCCGGCGTTGCTTAGGGCATCTAATGAAGAGAGTGCCACCCTTTTGTAATATGACATGTCCCCAGATCGTCGCCTCTGAATCTGGACTTGCCCACTATGACTGTTGCCACCATCCAGCCTTGCTTTGGCAGACTTGGTCAAGCTCATGTAGTTCGGCCATCCACCATGACCACTGTCAGATCTTGCTTCTGATGCTAAGATGTTGGTAGCAGATGAGGGAGTTACCAAAGATGTCGAGGGAGAGCTCTCATCGCACACACAGTCAGAAGAAGAAGCTGAGAGCACTGAAGGAGGCTTTGCTGCCACCCTAGTTGTGACATTGTTTCTTCTGATTTTAACCGAGCTAGCATCAGAAAGTTTGGAGCCTGCAAAGTTCAGCTCCTCGCAGTTCTTCAGCTCCTCGCAGTTCTTTAGACAGTGTGATTCGCTGTGGTTTTGCTCCATAAGCCTGCCCTCCCAAAGTTTTGTTGCCATCCATCCTTCTATATAAGACTCGTGGTTCCTAAGAGAACTAGCAGGGGAGCTTGGCCTTCCACTGTGTTTTAAACTCCGAGGCTGAAAGGAATATGAGCAACATGTCATATCAAATTAAGGTGTGGGGTATTTGAGATCCTCTCATTGCTGCAACATATACCTGGTGAGAAAGAGCATAAGCAATTGCCCTTTCTCTCTTCGCTGCACCCTCATGTCTCATGTGTATTTTTGATCTTACTTCGTTGACAGAACCATGACTGTCACACCATTTTTCCTGCAATATTACCAATGTCAATAAATCATTCACACACTAATAGGATGTCACGTTTTTTAATCAACATCACATTGTTTCTCTAATGAAAACAACCTAGTATATTATGTGCTAACCAGTTGTCCTTATTAAGTTACGAAAACAGCATATTGTCCTTTGAACCCATTTTTTTTTTGTGTGTGTGTAAACTGTGTTCTGAACTTGAAATTTGGTTTGGCATAACTAATTACAAAAGGCATTATTGGTGTTATCAGTATTGCTTTTCTTACCTAACATCACCACTACAAAAATCGATTCAAACACGCATTGCCAATGTGAAAGTGGAAATAACAATTTTAATGGACTCAATTATTGCTCAAAATAAAGAAGCGTGTCCATATCAGTGTTACTGATACAAGTCCTTTTCAAGTAAGAGCAGCCCACAATATTATCACACATCCCTTTCTCCATAAGGAAATCAAAATAAAGCACCAGCACAAACGTCTCAAATTAGACTTGATTTCAAACATAAAACCTAGTATATTTCATTTAAAAAAACTGTTGTGAACACCTAGTATAGTTGAACTTCAAAATCCTGATTTCCAGCTTTCAAATGATCTCCGAATTTCACGACTAAAATCAATTTTTAAATTCAACATGACAATTATTTTAACATCTGAATTTAAAATGTGAACATGACAATGATTTTGTTTCAGAACTTTAGTATGGATCTAAAACTAGAATTTGTTTTTTAGAGGAAAAACCTGCAAGGGAGTGAATTCAACCACGTAGCCCATGGGTTATACTAAGGAACTAAAGGCCTGTATTATAGGAAGACTACAAGCTTTGCTACGCAGGAATTTTGCTGACATGAGAGAGAGAGGAGAGATAGTTTAGTTGTCTCTTTGCGAAGAGACGACCGAATAGACAATACAAAACGCTATTGTATGAGATGTTATACATACTAAACACTATTTTCATTTAATAATTAAAAAGATTATGA
The DNA here is from genome assembly GCA_036346255.1 of Ampelocalamus luodianensis. NCBI lineage: Eukaryota > Viridiplantae > Streptophyta > Magnoliopsida > Poales > Poaceae > Ampelocalamus > Ampelocalamus luodianensis. Next base: position 4,321,333 of record CM070626.1, read on the forward strand.
GATTCCATAGGGACAAACAATTGTTAAAAGTTATCTTTAGTTTTGATTATAGATGACATGGAAAAGTATATCAACAACAGTCGTCTCTACTATTATGCATTTACAGAAATGGCATGTACATTAGTAACATTACCAAGCACTGCACAAATGCTTCGAGACTTCAACTCGCTGCACGGAGGAAGTTCTAATGCAAATCTTGCAATTACAAATACACGCAACAAGGATATCGCACTGCACATCCAAGCCAAGAAGGGCACGTAATGTTGTGATCCATGTACCTTAGCTTCCTTCATGGGGTCGGCAAGGCCGTTGCGCTCGGCGTGCGCGTCCTGCGAGTCCCCGCCATCGGCAGAGCAGCGTGCCCGCCGCTCCCACGCGCGCTCCTGGACCCGCACCAGCGCTTGCATGCACTTGAGCGTCACGGCGAGCTGCCTCCGCACGAGCCGGCCGCGCACGAGCGCCTGCAGCCGCACGATGCCTCTCAGTGCCTTCAACGCCCGCCTCGCCTAATCACGCGCCATTCAAGGTCGCAAGCACAAATCAACACCACATCATATCCAAGTAGTAGGATTAACAAACAGTGAAGGAATTTCTGTGTTTCATACCAAGAAGGCGCGGAAGGTGGTCTGGATGCGGACGGCGGCCCACTCCTGCCTGATGAGCCGGAAGTCCCTGGGAGGCGCGCGGACGACGGCCGCGACGACCGAGCTGAACGCGTCGGCGGACGACGACGTCTCGGACGCCTCCGACGCCGACGCGTTCCCCGCGCCTGCGCCGTCCCCGGACGCGGACGACGAGCTCCGCCACAGCCGGCTCCACTTCCGCCCCTTCGCCACCGACGGCGCCTTGAGCACCACCAGCGACCTGATCCACTTCCCGACGCCCCCATCGACGCAGCAACGCGGCTCCTCTCTCTCTCGCTCGGTAGAAGCTTCCGCTTCGTTATGTGGGGCAGTGCTAGGAGACGAAGCCAAATCGAGACAAAATGGGAGAAGTACTGAAGTAATGGGGGCCGTGGAGGAGTTAGCCGTTGTCTTTTTCGCCCACGACGCGCACTCGGAAATGTAGCAGCAAACCGCTCGCTCGTTCGTGGGGATTCAAATTTTGAACGGCGACAAGCAGGAAGCAGCAAAGGAGGCGTCCGAGCCAGGTCACTGACATGTGGAGCCGTGGACTTTATGGATCCACGCGTCACGCGGCGAGTGTGCTCCGAGAAAGGAGCTGGGCGGCTTTCCCCGAGGTACTGATCCGTGGGTCCATGAGGAGCGTGATCCCACATGTCAGAGGAGGTGGGTTCATGGACTCGAATCGGCAGGCCTCTTGTATACGGTGCCGACGACGGGGCTGGCACGGCACGGCGGCGGTCGCGTCGGGAACGGTGGACGGAACTGACGCGGCGAACCGGAAGCTCCGTAACGCCAAGCGAGCCTCGGGAATCGGGATTGACGCGTGCAGGGCGCAGCACTAGAGTGGAGTACTCCGGATGGAGTTACGTGTAGTTTACATTGGAATGGATCGTTCGAACGAGCATGGCCGCATGGCAGCCTGGAACCACCGTGCGTTCTCGCAGGCTGGGCTAGCCGGCCCAGTACGTACAACAACTTGGGCCATACGTAGCAGTCTTGGGCCGGACCACGCGGCGGCTTGTGGTCCTCCGACTCGACCCGGATTTGTTGTTGCAAAACCACCGCTTATGGCGCCAAATAACTAGCGCCTCCCCCCTTCTCTCTCTCATCACCCACTAAAAGACGAATTAGCTGACATCAGTGCTCCCAGAGGGAATTCGAACTTTTAAACCGAGTATTTCATTCGTTTCTTATTATGAGATCTTCAAAACAAGATTCCACTTGTATATATTTTAACTTCATTTTAGTAGCACGCTCCAAAATCACTCGTGGAAGACCGAGCCAATCAGAATCGCAATCATGAATAGAATCGAATATTCTTTGTTGGGATCGTGAATCGTAGAATCTACGATCAGATCTGATTCTACCGAAGAAATGTTTTTAAAATCTATCATATATTTCAACGCTACTACATATATTAGAACTTTTGTTTACAAAAATGTTGTGTAAATGAAAAATCATTTGTTATTTATGCAAATTATAATGGACATGAAGATATAAAAGTAAAATTTTGCAATGAAAAGGGTATGTACAAGTAATTATCAATAATAAAACACTAGAATCGAGTAAGATCGTACAAAAATTTTCATCATGATCCTATGATTTTTTTTAGAATCGTACCAATGTTAATATTCTACTAAATTAAAATTCTACCCTAAGATCGATCGATTCAGCCAATCAAGGTCGTAGAATCACATTACTAGAATCAATATTCCCTGACAAGCTTGGACCTAGCTCATGCTTTCTGGAATATTTGGAAGGAAAGGAACCGACGGATCTTTGAGCACGAATATTTGACAGACATAAGGTCTTTCATCGCATGCGGGAGGACGTTACTTTGAGGAGCTCAGCGCTAGAGTTTTTGCGGTATCCCTCCTGTGCTGTTTTCTGGTTTTCTTAGCTGCCACTAGTTGTTTCATGTACTCTGTTGTCGGTTTCAAACTCTCATGATCTTTTAAGTGTTGTATGAGAGGCAGCCTTTTCCAGCGTTGTATGAGATTCAGATCAAGTGGTGCAGTACACAGTACAATAACCCCATGGACATCACTTAACTTGTACAACAACATACTACCTACTGTGAGTATATGACTCCACTCGATCATGCATGATACCTGGATGGTTGCACATGCATCGGCACAGGTTGCTAACATACGTACATGCTTCGAAATTAATGGCTAATTTGCAGAGCTTGTTCCTGTTGTGATTTGTGAATACCTAAATGACGGTAAAGGTCAGGTGGAGTCAGTTGCTGGTTACGTATCAAGTGGCCTTTCGTTCTCGAGCAGAGACAAGATTTTTTTTTTGAGAGGGTACAAGGTAGACGTACACGCTTACGCTTCACTTACATCATCATATGTACATACATACGTGTATGTCCCCTTACATACGCTGGTGAAGGATCTAGGCCCTAATTTAGTAATTAACGACAACTGTTTTCTGTGGACTAATATGTTTGTTCAAGTGATTGAAAAGGTTAGTTCCGGATAAAAATAAAGAGCACAAAAGACTCTCAAAGATTGGATATCAGGATCATCTAGCTTAAAGTTTGAAGTTTAAAAGACTGGATTGCTAGTGTAGATAATCGTACTATGAAAAAGGGGTAAACAACTAGTAGTTTGATAGCAAAGTGTGTCACAATGCTCAAACTCACTTGGTTGTAACTTTGATTTCTTAGTTGATCTCACGGAGACAAAAAAAAATTGTGCCTTAATCTTTGGCCGGACTAACCGTAGTGGGACGGTCGGACTGACCAGACATCCGGACCCTCGAAGCGGTCAACTTTTTCCAGAGAGCTCCATTTTCTCGCTTTTCCGCTAGACCTGGTCGCGAGGTAAAACCAGATCCACCGTAACCCCTGGCCCGAGTCGGGTGGTCAACATTTTCCAAAGGAGCCTCTCTTTTGCTTCATCCATTCTCTATTTTGTTAACTTGGACTGGCCAAAGTTGGAGGGCTGGACTGACCGGACCTCCAGTTCCTTGAGTGCTTTCACCGATCAGATTGGACCCCAGGATTGACCGACGTGGTCAACTTTTTTCAATAGCAATTTTTTCCTGTTTTGAAACTTTTGAACCCTGGCCCATCGCCATGAGTGGCGGACTAACTAGACCTAGCATAACGGATATATTATGTAGTAATGATTCTTGTAGAATTTATCGTTATATTGTAGTCCGGTCTAACGGCCTTATCTCGCTATGCTCGCGGTCCGATCGATCGTGCTAATTTTGCACACCGTGTGTCAAACTAGTGGAGGGATTGAGGCTATAAATACCCTCCTCCCGCAACAATGGTGACTTTAGAACCTTTGTTGAAAACTCTTGAGGCCTTGCCTCTTTTTCTACTCCTTGAAAGCAAATTTTTCAACTTGCAAAGGTTGTAGAGGTTTTCCAAATGTATTGAGTTGAGTTTGATCTTTGTGGCACTTGAGTATCTTCAAGTGAAACTTTATTGGTTTATTACTCTTGGAGGTTGACACCTCCTAGACGGTTTGAAGAAGGTGAATCGGTGATCTTCTTAAGAAGCTTATGAGAAGACCCGGTTGATTGTGAAGGTTGGAGCTCGCCTTTCCGGAGTGGAGAAGAGCTACCACTAATGATCAAGGGGTGTGCTCGTGTGGAGTCGGTTTGATTCATTCAAACTTTCTCAACGTGGATTAGAAGAGACCGGCAAGTCTTCGAGACCACGAAAAAATATCGTTTGTCTTCATATCGTGGTTTATCTTTTTTTACTCTTCTCTTAGTGCATTTACTTATATACCAATTTTTTTATCTCTCGATTAGGTTGTTTAGCTTAGTCTAGAGTGTTTAGTGCACTTAGAAAGACTTAGATTATTTAGGTCTTAATTTGTAAAATTAAATTATATTTCATTACTCATTAAAAATTTATTTTTAGCCAAAAGTTTAAAAAATCACATATTCATCCCCTCTAGTCAATTATCTTTATCATGCAATTGAGAATTTTGAGTCACAGAGGCCTCATTGAACGGCAATGCTTGCCAACTGAGCTACGGCTCAGTCCTCAGCAAAGACAAAGATTAGGCGGGGCTTGATACGTTATCATGTGTCTGAAAGCGAGATTTTTTTATTTAATCCTTTTTTTAATTTAATTTTAAAGTTAACCCCTCGCAAACTTTATTTCCAATTCTGACCCTTTGGTCACGCCACCCCGTGGCGTGACAAAACAACACCGCCACGCCACCATTTCGTCAAAGTCTTGTCACGCCATCGTGGTGGCGTGATGATGTTGTTGGTCACGCCACCACCAAATGGCGTGACAAAAATGCGATTTTGGGACTTATCCGTGGCGTGACGGTGTTGTTTTGTCACGCCACGGGTGTGGCGTGACCAAATGGGTCAAAATTGGAAATAAAGCCATGGCGGTTAACTTTAAAATTAAATTAAAAAAGGATTAAATAATAATAAAAAAGTTTTGAAAGCGACGATCGGAAAATTTTGAGCTTCAGCTAGAGCTTATCTCTTATCTGCGTAGGCGGCTTGATAACGTCGTTAAAATGCTAATCAAGTGCTCAGGTTGACCTGCAGCACGGCGCGGACCGATCCAGCAAGCTAGAAGCTACACGTGATGACACCTGTCAATATGTGTCACCTAATTCACCAAGTGCGCTTGGAACGTGATGACAGTGTGTCACCTAACTCACCAAGTACGCTTGGAACTCTCGTGTGCCAAGCTGGAGTATCGACCCATGCCCTGGATGTCCATGTGCTTGTTTAGGGATAAACCAGCAATGGGGTCAAGTGTTACAAAAGGCCAGAACTTCTGTAGCGCGGTCCTCACTGCATGCGCACCTGTTAAATGTCAACTGTGCTACGTGCATTTATCTTTGGCTATGGAACGGCTAGAGTAGCCAAATATATGTCTAGCCCTTTGTTGCTTGATACTACCCAGAATCTGATGGCAAATGCACCGGTTTACTCCTAGCGAGTACTGGTAGTTCCACTCCGTGCGAGACCGCGTACTTTTGGCTTTGGGAGTTGTGGCTCATTTAGTTTTTTTTTTAACGAACAAGACTAATTATGGAGAATGAAATGATAAAAAATAGTACTTTTACCGTGCGATTTTGTTGTAGAAACCATGTGTTACGCATCCTGATCGTGGCAGGTGGCATGCGCACATTCCTGCCGCAGTCTGGGCGTGCGGCAAGTGGTCCACCGCGATCTGGACGCTCGACATATGGCTTTCACAATAAAATCGTACGATAGAAATGTCACTTTTATTATTTCGATCAGGTGAGAACTAATTTTACTATTGCAACAAAAAAACATACCATCTGAGCTAAAACACACTCTTTTTGGAGCGAAATGCTATGCAGCGCGGCGTCTACGATCCCGGCGGGTCGGCACGAGCGGGCCGACACTTGGATTCCCACGTTTTCCACTCACCAAGTCAGCACCAACCCTCCCCACCGCGCCGCACCGCACGTCTCCCCCGACCCGGCGATCCCAGCCACCATTTAACAGTTCTTGGCACCACTTGAGTACTTGACTCCCGCACCAAACGCCAGGTTGCCAACCCCCACCACAACCACCTCACTCCTCTCCAACTCGAAGCCGAAGCCGAAGCCGAAGCCGTTCGTAAGTTCGTGCCGCTCCTCCTCGCCTCGTCGCCCCACCACGCACAGATCATGGACGGCGCGGACGCGACAGCAGCGCCGCTCGGCGCGTGGGCGTCCATCAGGGGCTACTTCACCCCGGCGACGCTCTTCCTCGTCGTCAACCTCGTCATCGGCACCATCGCGCTCACCTCACGCTCCCACCAGCGCCGCCGCCGCGGGTACCACCAAGGCGACGCCCACCAGGACCAAGAACCGCTCCACCAGTTACACCACCACACGCAGCGGGATGAGTACCACTACTACCAGCAGCAGTACGCCCCGCCGCCTGCGCCGCTCGCACGCACGTCGTCAGTGCTGGACCGGCTCCGCTCCCTCGGCCTCTACCGCTTCCGCTCCGGCGACTTCCCGCCCGAGTACACGGCTGCTGCGGCAAGCCACCCGCAGGATGTGATCTCTCCGGTGGATGACGAGACGAAACAGAGTCACCATGCGAGGAGCCAGTCAGAGCGCCGCCGGCGAGGCAGGAGAAGAGGGCGGCGTCGAGGATGAAAAAGTCGAGCTCGGAGGTGAGGAAGGCCGAGGTGGCCAGGGCTCCAGCTAGGGTGGTTGAGGCGGCGGTGGAGGAGGAGGATGATGTCGTCGACGCGAGGGCGGACGAATTCGTTGACAACTTCACGCCGCAGCAGCAAGAGCTCCACTACCAAGAAGAATACGTCCCTCCTCCGGCACCCGCGCCGCTCGCACGCACGCCGTCCGTCCTGGACCGCCTCCGCTCCTTCGGTCTCTACCGCTTCCGCTCCGGTGACCTCGCCCCCGAGTGCGCCGCCGTCGCCGCACCAACACCCGCACCAGATGCAACCACCGCTGAGGTAGACAAGAAGAAGCAGGCGGCGCACTACGACAGGAGCCGGTCAGAGCCGGCGTGGGAGCAGAACAAGAAGGAGAAGAGGCAGGCTGCGGCAGAGGCAAGGATGGCCAAGTCGAGCTCGGAAGCGAGGAAGGCGCCGGCGGCTCCGAGCATAGTGGAAGAGGAGGGAGTGGACGCGAGGGCGGACAATTTCATCAACAAGTTCAGGCAGCAGCTGCAGCTGCAGAGGCTCAATTCGCTGCTCAACCGCGGCGGCAAGCAGTAGTCTCTCAACAGCAAGAGTAGTTTGCAGCAGCAACTGGCTAGCTGCTGGTTAGTTGTTGTAGTACCAAATTATAATAAAGGAATCAACTGTTTGTTTGGTTAGGGTGTGAGTTATCTTGTGGATCATGCATTGCCTGGTTTAGGAGACGAGATGAGGTAAGCGTTGATCAGTGAACAGTGATGTTAAGAGGGGTGGCGTTGCTGGTGGTTCGGGCGTCTCTTTCTTTTGCTTTCTGGATCCCTCTGCTGTTGCTTCTCTGACCTCGAAAATTAGTTTGGGACCAAGTTCAGGATCTTGGGCACGGTGGCGCATGCAAACGAAGCTTCCAAGGTGGATGAAAACGGTAGGAGTAGCATAAAGAAGCGTCAATAGATACGGTAGTCTAGCTTCCTGTCCCTCTCTCGAGCGCGCCTTTTGTCGCGATTTATAACTTGTCAAGCATAAGAAGCAGTAACGAGTTCGAAATGGTCGCATTGGAGACGAATTTGGAGCTGTTTGGTTTGCAGCCACTTGTCTACCAAACTTTGGTAGTTTTGACCGAATTTAGCAATCATTTGGTTTGCTATCAAATTCGACAAAAAATCTCTTTTCCATTAGCATCTAGTTCATTTTCTTGTCAATCTTTAATCAAAACGATGATAGCTAATTTAGTGTACCAAATTTTGGTAAGATTTGGTGAGTCAAATTTGTCACCAAACCAATGAGCCACTGCTCCCGTGAGCATATCGTGCTACAGTCAGACGTACCACGCCATTGGATATTAGCGCGCGGCTCCTGTGAATTCGATCAGGCCATTCCAGAAGCAAAAACTGCTAACCGCGACGTGACGCATCTGTCCCGGTCAGGTTGTTTTTACTGTCCAGCTGTGACATGAGTCCAAAGCATATTCCATCCATCCATGCCGTCGATCGATACGTCGATGACCAGTACATACTGGCTAAGCTTAACTTGTACGGTGGATAGCAAGCCCAGGGAAGGTCCATCCATCCATCCTTCGACCATACGTAGCCTAATTGGCTAGCTAGCTCGTCGCCGGCCATCGCTCTCAAACAAGGCTAGTCCGCTTCGAAACGTCGGCCTAATTGGTGACGGTCCGTTGCTTCCGCGCGTTTGTGATTCGTGATGATGCACGCAGACGCAGCGTTGCTGCAGTAGTAGACGTCTCTTTGCACCGGTCACCTCATCAAAAATCTAATCTCGTGACTCTACGCCTCGCAAGATTGGACATCTGCCAAAGCCGTCTCGAAGCTCTGACTCGAGAGAAAGTGTGACCTAGATTCTAAAATGTCGGGAGCAAGGCTTTTGGGCAAAACAGCGAGCGATTCGATCGGCCTGGAAGAAGAAGGCATAGAATACTTTGGACAGGCCTTTACTGCAGAAATTCTCCACTTGTTGCAATCCACACGGCCTGCTTATTAATTTCCAAGCCCAATCAAACTACAAACATGCTCACCACACGGGCTAATACCTTCTCCTAAAAAAACCAATTAATCAGACTCGCTGTCGCGTAGAAAAAGGCCGAGCGTATGCTCCACGCCGACTCTGTCAATACAATCTGCACTTATCTCCATTTCCACCACTCCTCTCCGCCGCAGGCCGATCCTCCTCAGCGAGCTCGTCTCCGGTGAACTCCTCGCTGGCCAAACCAGGCCACTGACACCACATCAAAGAAACCACCATATGAAACAGCCGGGGTAGGTTGTTCGGTTTTGCAACTTCGAGGTGTCAAAGGACCGGTTTTTTAGTTCAGAGGGTTAGGTGTCCGCATGTCGATACTTGAAGGGGTAGAATGGACTTCTTCCATTAATTTATAGATAACTGCACTCTAGATTTAGTAATTTTCAATTTAATATTTATCAAGATTAATTCAGTTTGCACGAGTTTATATTGTAAATACATTTTTTGTTACATCCTTACCTTTTAATTCACTTTTTTTAAAGAACACGTAAAACAAACCCATATCTGGAATGTTGGATCAACATTGACGCTGATCAATGGCCCTTTCTCAGTCAGACCTTTTCAATAACAACTTCTTTACTTTTGCTTCGTTATTTCATAGGATACTGTAACCTTTATTATAATATTTGTAAAATCATGTGACAGGTACCTTATTGTAGTTGATGATGTATGGAAGATTATTAAGAGTGCGTTGTTCAATAACAGTAAAGATAGCAGAATAATCACGACGACACACATACATGCTGTTGCTAAATCATGTTGCTCTTCAGATGATCATGTTTATAAAATGAGGCCTCTTAGTTCTATGGACTCAAAAAGGCTGTTCTTCAAAAGAATATTTGGCTCTGAAGATGAGTGCCCTTCGCATCTCACAGAAGTTTCTAATAAGATTTTGGCAAAATGTGATGGTTTACCTTTGGCGGTCATTTCCATTGCTGGTTTACTTGCCAACAAACCACAGACTGAGAATCAATGGGATCAAGTGCAAAATTCTATCGGTCGTACACTAGGAAAAAGCGTGGATATTGATAGCATGATACAAATATTATCTCTTAGTTACTTTGACCTTCCTCGTCATCTAAGAACTTGTCTATTGTATCTTGCTATATTTCCAGAAGATTATATTATTGAGAAGAGGTGTTTGGTAAGAAGATGGATTGCAGAGGGGTTCATTCATGAAGAACATGGACATACCCTAGATGATTTAGGAGAGAGGTGTTTTAATGAGCTAATCAATAGAAGCTTGATCCAGCCATGGCAGATAAATAAGTACGGTGAGGCAAAGGCCTGTCGAGTCCATGACACAATTCTTGATTTTATCATATCCAAATCTGTTGAAGAGAATTTTGTCACTATATCTGGTGCTGGTTATCAAATGCTCGGTTCACGTGAAAAGATTCGTCGCCTATCTCTCCATGGTAGTTATAACCGTGAAGAAATTGTTTCCATTTCGACAAGCTGAATTTCTCTCATGCTCGATCACTCACTATGTTTAAGAACTCTGTTGAACTAGCTTTGTTGTTGGACATGAGATTCTTGCGTGTTGTGGACTTAGGAGGCTGCGGTAATTTAGAAGGCCATCATCTTGCAAATATAGGGAATTTATTTCAGCTGAAGTACTTGAGCCTTAGAAATACAGGAGTAAGAGAGCTCCCGGCACAAATCGGAAAGCTACAATATCTAGAGACAATGGACGTAAGAGGGAAGTGGGTAGTAGAATTGCCATCAACTGTCATTCAACTCCAAAGATTGATTCATTTGGCTATTGACAAATATGTTAAGCTACCAGATGGGATCGAAGCATGACTGCACTGGAGCAGTTAAAATGTGTGAATATCTTCAGGCAGTCAATTAAATGCTTGCAGGAACTTGGCCAGCTGAAGCATCTGAGGAATGTGCGCTTATTTTTGTCGTATGATGATTTTGAGAAATATGCAACAGTAAGTCTCTACAAGGAGTACATGGATACTATAGTCTCTTCTCTCTGCAAACTAGGCACATACGACCTTCATTCCGTGTCTATCAATAGTGACCGCAGATCTGCAGATGACTTCTCACTCGATTTGTGGGGCTGTACTCCCTGTGGCCTCCAGAAATTTGTCATCTGGAACAATTTTGTCCCTAAGGTTCCAAATTGACGGGGTCCTCGTCAACCTCCAGCGGTTAACCCTTTATGTTAAGGAATTTGAGGTGGAAGATCTACTGGCGCTTGGACGCCTGCCGGCTCTGGAACATCTCCTGATGTTAGCACATGAATCCTTCGAAGGAAGAAAAGTCATCATCAGCGGCAACGATGGATTCCAATACCTGAGGCGTTTTGGGTTTGGATGCGCCATACCGGTGATGTTCGAAGCTGGAGCTATGCCAAAGGTAGAAACACTTGATCTCTTGTTCAACTTAGAAAAGACTCGGCTGTTAGTGAGCAATAGCGATCTTTCTTTCGGCTTCCAACACCTCTCCAGTCTCCACATGGTCATTTGTTCAATCCATTATGATGAGGTTAAGCACTGCGAGGTGGTCAATACTAGGATGGCTGGGAAAAGGATGAGATGCGAGGAGGCGAAGTCCACTGCGAATGAGATACCCGACATATTTTTAGCGCTGGAGGCCGCAGTGGATGCCATCAAGAGAGCACTTCGCTCCCATCCCAAGTTTCCCGAACTAAAACTCATTAAAACAAGCCACTGGATGACAGAATGGATGACAACGAAGGAAGGGTTGATAGCGAAGAATATTATTAGTGTAAACCAATTCATCAAGAAGTACGGTCGGCTGCGGCAGAAGCAGAGGCTGGACCTTGAGCAAATTCTCGAGGGAGGCTAATGATCAAAGTAAATTGAGAAGCACACGGTTCATTACTGGCTGCATGCTCTGTATGATGTTCAGACTTGGCTCTTCGGCCGTCGGTTATGCATTTGTCGTCACCGTCGGGTCCAACCGTAGCAAGTCCGTGATGCCCCAGCACTCGCCACCTTATCTCGCCGCTTCGAGCTTCACGGCTACACGATTAAAATCGTTGTCTCGCTAAATAGTATTGTAACTAGTTGCGTGCAAAGAACTATGAGCTTTCTAGATGGATTTGACCTAATCAAATTGGCCCAGCTGTAGACTACATACATGCTATTAATTTTTTTCTTCTAAAATGCTGGAGGGCCACGGTCTAGGTTGGCCGATGCCATCCTCCGTCCTGCTCACCGCACAAGCGCAGCTGCAAGCAGATGCTCAACCGCGGAGGCTAGTAGTAGTAGAAGAAGAAATGCAGCAACTGGTTTGGTATTTGTCGTAGTGAGAAGACTAGACAGTAAAAATGGAGACCCCTCGTGCAGATGAGACGAGGGGGGTGAACAGGGGTTCGGTCTTTTATTTATCTCCCTTTTCAAGTTACAGGGTAGGTGGTTATTTATAGCTTCTCGACATGATACATGGAAATACATACATACCCCTAACAAAGTACATTAGCCCTAGGGGCAGCAGGGTCTTTTACGCACCCTACGAGTAGTCTCTGGTGCACGATGCACCCTTGTGGACATGGTATATCTTCAGGGGGTGCGCCTGGTCTACCGCTCTTATGGACCCCGTATTCTTCGACGGTCCTATGCCGAGTCCCCTGCGAGGTCTCTTCGGTCTTGCCGAGGGGTCTTCGGGATCCCTCCGAAGGGGCTTCGGGGCCCTCCGCGGGGTTTTCGGGATCCCTCCGAGGGAGCTTCGGGGGTCCTCCGCGGGGTCTTCGGGATCCCTCCGAGGGGGCTTCAGGATGCTTCCGAGGGGTCTTCGGGGCCTTCTCCGAGTATGTCTTTGGAAGGCCCTTTCGGCGCAATCGTGCTTCGCCGGGTCGTGGAGCGGTGGGCGCCCCACGACAAACCCTCGCGTCGAGGTCCGCCGTCCATGGTCGAAACCGCTGCTCTCTCCGTAGGTCCGCACATCGCCCTCCGCCTTGGCGGCGCTGTTGATTGCGGCGGTCCTTCCTCTCTGAGTGTTACCGCGGGGTGCCCCGGGCGCCGTGGCGCTTTAATGGTGTTGGCACGCGCTGCGTTGATGGCGGCTAGCGCTGCCATGCGCCGTAAAGGCGCTGGAGCGTTGCGCGCCGTTATTGACGGTCATAATGGCATCGCTGTTCGCATCGCGCTTCCGTAGTGCTAATGACGGCGACAGCGCCGTGCGCCATTACTAATGACGCGTGTGGTGCCCGTTGGCTCTCGGTGGCTATAGGCAGCCACCTCCCTTTGTGGGGCTTATGCCGTCGCTCTACTTACTTTTTCAAATGTTTGCGCGCTTTGTCGCGTCGCATTTTCGCAAGATGACGGCGAGGCAAGGATGCCGCGGTAGAATCATCTTATACGAGTGACCTCGGAGGTCGATAGCGATGTGAGGCGCGTTCGGACGCCGTGGAGGAGGCGTCGGAGAGCATGAGGAAAGTTCGAGTTCCCGGACGAGAGCGGTGCCGCTGCCCGAGCCGACGAGGCGTAGTTTTTGTTGCTTTTCTGACGCCGTTGCGAATCCGCGGCGTGAACTTGGTGAGAGACGGTTGCACCGTGACGTGTAGAGTCGGTGACAACTTACCCCCAACTCGATTGTTGTTGGGGTCTCGAGTGGATGCTTGGCGGCGGGGCCGCGGGCGAGGCTCGTCTTTTCGCGTTTTTGCACGATGCACGTTGTCAGCTTAAGAAGAACAGCGACGGCTAGACAATGAACTTTGGCAGCGTAAATTTTCAACCGAGGTCGATCGCCAATGTACCTACCGCTGCCGCAGTACGGAACAGTGGGAGACGGCCTGGACGCGAAGATGGTTCTACCATACCAGGCGCCGGGGATGGTTCATTGTCGCGAGGTGGCTCGACATACCTATCGCCACTCGACATCGAGCTAACGGCGAGAGAGGAGGCCCATCTGCGCCTCCTTCTGGATGTGACGAGGCGATTCTCCACACGAGATTTGGTGGAGGAGTTTTGCGCCGCTTTCGCCGCTGGCGCGGATCGGAAGTTGAGCGGGCACTACGGCCTGGGCACCCCACCTCATCGTGAGGGGCACGGAAGGTATAAACTTTGGTGTAGGCGGCTGGGTTTTGGATGGTGACTTACGCTTTGTTTGCCGCACCGTGTCGATTGCCGGGCGCCGCGGCGGCGGAGATATTTCGCCCGTATACGGCGAGGAGCATGCGAGGCGGTGCTCGTTGTGCGGGAGGCGGTTGAACCGGCGATCTCGCCTCGGTTCGCTTTGTCGATCGCCCGACCGAGGCCAAGAAGAAGAAGCGCCCGACCGGTCGAGATTGAGGTGTCGCCGCTTTTGGTGGCCCTCTGCGTGTTGCCGCGCCGCACGACGTTGCCGGGCCGATCCGCTTGAGGCCGAGGGATCGCGGCATGCTTCGAAGAGGCCGGCGGTGGATCCTTCGGGCCGGTCGGAGTTTTCGGGTTCGCCGAATGCCGATCCTCCGGCCTCACGACGCGCCGAGCGCGGAGGAGTCCGACTGTGGTGGCTGAGCGAACCGCCTCGCAGGTGCGGCGAGCGGTTGGCTCGTTTAATGTTGTCGGGTTAGATACTGACAAATCCTCCGCGCCGAGCACGCCGTCGAATGCCTACGGGGCCGTGGATGTCGCGACGAGGTGCCACCTACCCCTCGGGTGCCGCACGGTGAGTTGTTACCGGCGGGTTGTTTGGTGGTTATTTTCCTTGATGCTGATGCTTTTAAAGGCTTCGTTATTGCAGCGGATGACGTCATGCCGGAGGGCGTGGTAGGCGGGGGAGGTTCTAGCCCTATTGCCTTCGGAGGAGGGCATCCGGGTGGCTACCAAGGGAGCATGGCTCGCCGCCTCTTCGTATGGTGGACGGGTCCTATGTGTCATACCGATTTTCGGCAAGCGAGGGAGCGCCGCAGGTTTGCGGGGCTGTGGCGGATTTTGCTTCGCCGCCACTGCTTCGCGAGCTCTTTGCGCGGATGACTTTGCCCGACATGCTTCGAGGCATCGAGACGAACGCCGTAAAGGTTTGCCTTCTTTTTTTTTGGAGACCTCGCTAAGCCGCTTTGTCCGCGCAGACTATTATGCTGGCGAGGGCCCTTAATGGTGACATTGACCAAGCCGCCGAGATCCAAAAGCAGGTTGAGGACGGGCACGCTCGGAACGAGGTTCTTACCGGTGAGCGTGACGCTTTGGCCCTTCGGGTGCAAGCCCTAGAGAAGCAAGTGAAGGATCTGCGGGGCGAGAAGGCGGTGCTAGAAGAGGAGGTTCGCACCGAGCGCGAGCTGTCAGGCCCCGTTGGGCTTGCTGCTTGGCGAGCCATGGAGGTCGTCGAGGGTGCTGTGTCGACACTTGGTGTCGTCCCCCCGGCGAGGTGCCATCGTCCCTGAGATGAACATCACCTTCCGACGCCTTGAGCGCTTTGGGAAATGTTTGTCCCGGCCGCCCCAGCAGATGGTGACCATTGCGCGAAGGTCGCTTGTCCGCGACACTCGCCTCCTCGACAAAGCGTCGCGCCATATTGATGGCCTTGCAGCACGGGCTATCGAGGTGGCGACCGGAGGAAACGGCGTCGCGAGGAACCGTGACGAGGAAGGCCGGAGGGTCCCGCCAGATTACCGGTCCTTGCACGGCCATGACGACGCGCGGAGTCCTTGCGGGTGGCCCGACGCACGGGAGAAAGGGAAGGGCTCCGCGGCCGCCTCGCGAAGATGCTCACAGCGACAAGCGGGGTCCACCCCACACGATAAGGTGTGACCCCGCTCTTAGGTTCTAGTTAGCGTAGTGCCTTCGCAGTTGTTTTTTTTTGTTTCGCTCCACTTTTGTTTTGCCGTAGGGAGCGTTTTGTACGAGGGAAACTCTTTTGTGTAAGTCCTCGCTTTAAATGAAATGTTTGGACAAAGGCGTGATTTGTTTGTTTGGAATCGCGCCGTATGCTTAGGCGAAGGGTTGCGGGTCAAGCGGCCATCGGATCGGGTCCTCCGTCCGATGTGCGAAGTATTAAGAGGCGCGGCCGCCGAGGCTCCAAGGACGAGCGGGATGTGTTGTCCGTTTTGGCCTTTGCAAGTGTGCTATCGGGGAGCTTTTTATCATGGCGCGGGCGGCGTTGGAAGCTAGCGAACCTCGCCGTTCTATGAGGAGTTCCATCATGTCCGAAGAGGAAGGCGCCGAGGCGCGCGAAGAGATTCGGGCATTCTGGAGGCGCCGCGAGGCGACATCGCCGGTCCGGTGCCGATCCCTGCGTCGTGGTGCCGAGTCGCTCCTCCACATCGCTGTTTTTTCAAGTGATAGTTCCTCGGAGTCCTTGGGTGAGCTCGGCAACGAGGGGAATTAGCGAGGCCGGCATCCGAGCGCCGACGAGGAGCTGCTTGAGTGGGCTACGCGCAGAGAGGAGTGGGACTTTATCCCGTAAGCGTATTACTGTTGTAAATTTTTATTGGCGGAACTTTGTTGTATGTTGTTGAGATATGCTGAATAAATATCAACTATAGCTTATCCCTACAACTTGTGCCTCATGAGATGTTTAGATATTTTTTTTTATTACGAGGGGGAGGGTACCGCGAGGGGGTAGATGGTGCTTTGGGGATCGTTCCCCTAGCTTCTTTTGATAGGGCTTCGGAGAGCCCTATATATATATTGTTTGCGAGGTGGGGGCGAAGCCGCGCTCGTCCCCCTACCTTCTTTTGATAAGGCTTCTGAGAGCCCTATATATGTATTTTTTGCGAGGTGGGGCGGCGCGCTCGTCCCTACCCTCTTCACCGGCCTGAGGCCATGCGCGTGTCTGCTCATACGCCCGGCCATCGGGGACCTCGGTGTGCACCGGGCCGAAGGCCATGTGCGGTGTCTTGTTTTATACACCCGGTCCTCGGGAACCTCGGTGTGCACCGGGCCGAAGGCGTCGCGGTGTCTTGTTTTATACACCGGTCCTGGGACCTTGTGTGCACCGGGCCAAGGCCGTGGCGCGTGTCTTGTTTTATACACCCGGTCCTCGGGGGACCTTGGTGTGCACCGGGGCCAAAGACCATGCGCGGTGTTTTGTTTTATACACCCGGTCCTCTGGGAACCTCGGTGTGCACCGGGGCCGAAGGCCATGCGCGGTGTCTTATTTTATACACCGGTCCTCGGGCACATCGGTCCGCGACCACTCCGCGATTCTTGTTTATATTGCATTGGCACAAAATGCGAAAAGAGATTTACACATGATCTTACAAACCCCTCTTCGATTCTTTTTGGGGTTGGGTTTTTGTCCATCGCAATGGATTGTTACAACGTCGTGCTCGTGGGTAGAATTTTCTGAGACTCTTCATGCCCATGTGTGATCGAGTCATTGCCCTTCGAGTGTAGCTATGTGGTAGGATCTCGCCTTGTGCTTTCGTGATAATGTAGGGTCCTTCCCATTTGGATTGCAGCTTGCCGATCAGAATGGGTTTGTCACCCGCTTTAGGACCATGTCTCTCGTGCGAGGGGCGAGCCGGACTTTCTTGTTATATGCCTTCGCGATGCTCGCTGTGTACCTTGCCATGTTTGAGATGGCCTACACGCTGTGTTCTTCATCAGATCCAGGAAACTTCGCGCCTTCCGAATTGTCGGCTTGGCTTGCCCGAGGGACTTGGTGGCGAAGTTCGCAGGGTCATGGCTTCGCCGCCAAGACGAGCTTGAATGGGGAAAACCAAGGCCCCGGTTGGCGAAGTGCACGAGTGCCCATAAGGCTTTTGTAGTTCTTCGGTCATAATCCTTTGGCAAGCCCACCAGCGCTTGTTGAGACCCGCCGGTATGTTGTCGCTTGCCCTTTCGACTACTCCATTGACTCCGGGTGTCCGACGGATGCGAAGCATATGGTGATCCCCAATCCTTCGCGAAATGACCTAAAGGTCGCGGAGTCGAACTGTGTGCCGTTGTCGGTGACTAAGTCGCGAGGTAGTCCGTACCTGCAGATGATGTTCTTCCAAACGAAGCGCTGGGCTGCTCGTGCTGTTATTTTTGGTACTGGCTCGGCTTCTATCCATCTTGAGAAGTATTCGATGGCTACGAAGGCAAAGCGCAGGTTGCCTTTTGCCGCTGGGAAGGGGCCGATGATGTCGAGGCCCCATCTTGCGAAGGGCCATACCGCGTAGGGGCAGAGCGGGTGGGGGCGCCAGTTATTGCCGCCCATTGGCACCCTTGGCAGTGCTGGACGAGGTGTTGTGCGTCGCGCAGCGCCGTTGGCCAGTAAAAACCTTGTCGGAAGGCTTTGGCGACGATGCTTCGTGGGGCCTGGTGTGTTCCATGTGCCCCTCGTATTTCCCTCAGAGGTGCCGCCTTCCTTCCGCGAAATGCACCGCAGAGAGGTGCAAACGCCTCCTTTGTATAGATCACCGTTGACGAGGTGGTAATTCTTGGCTCGATACTTGAGGCGTTTTGCTTCTATTGGGTCATCTGGTTCCCCGCTTGTCAGGTAAGCGACGATGATGTTGCGCCAATCTGTGGTGTCAATGTGTGCCACGTGGCATGCTTTTCATGGCGATGCCTTGGTAGGTTTAGCATCCTTCGGCTTGAGGGCACCTAGCGGTCCGCGAGCCCTCAGGCTCCGGGCGAGCAATGTAGTGCTCCGGCGAGCCCCGGTGCTCCGATTGAGGTAGCGGTCACCTCATCCGAGGTGGAAGGTTTGTTGAGTATCTCATAGAAGACTTCGTGGTGGGCGGTCATTGGAACTAGCCATCTTTGCGAGTCTGGTTTACCGCTTTCGTCGCGCTCGGGTATCGCTCGACGGTGATGCCAAGGAACCCTTAGCAATGGCTCGCATCGCGCAAGGTACCGAGCCATTTCGGGTCCCTTGTTTTGAATGTCTTGTCGGCGTCCCGCCATGAGGCGCGAGTCACTTTTCACGACCACCGCTTGGCTCCTAGTTCCTTCGCCGCGAGTCCTAGAGGAGAGCCTCGCACTCGAGGCGTTGTTTGTTGTGGCGGTTGAGTCGCGCGGCGTGTGATACGCCCGGCAACTGTGCGATGAGAATGGCGACCGCCTCGCCTCCCGTGGCGCACTGTGAGCCGCGGTGTACATGATATCCACTGGTGTGTCGATGGCATTGGCCGCCGCCCGCTTGAGGGGTCCATTCGCCACGGTCACCAATGATTGGGATTTGATTGTGGTGCGTGGAGCTAACGTGACGCCGGAAGGGCGCGAGCTCCGCGGCCCATTTGCCGACGCGCCCGGAGGCATGTTTGTTTCGCAACATCAGAGCCAGGGGGTACGAAGTTGGTATTGTGATTGCATGTGCGAGGAAATAATGGCGGAGCTTGCGCGAGGCCATCGGCGGGCGATGCTAGCTTTTCCACTCCGTGTACCTTATCTTCGCCCCTAGAGCGCTTCGGAGACATAGTAGACGGGTCGCTGTCCGTCTTCTTCTTGGACGAGGTCCGCACTAACTGCGGAGGCGGATGCGACGAGATACAACAGGCGCTGCGCTCCTTGCCTCGGGCCGTGAGGCTAGGTAGCGGCGAGATATTCCTTGAGTTCTGGAATGCGTGTTGGCACTCCTCCGCCCATCTAATGGCTCCGCGCCAAGGGTCTTGCCGAGCGACAAGAATCTACCGAGGTTGCGAGGCGCCCGTGAGCTTTGTACTTCTCGCGCCACGGTGGTTACATTTCTTGTATGGCCCCGATTTTCTCTCGATTTGCTTCGATTCTCTATTCGAGACGAGGAATCCTAACAGCTGCGTTCCGACACCAAGGCACATTTCTCGGATTGAGCTTGATTCCTCCGCTCAAGGTGGTGAAAGTTTCTTGTAGGTTCCTGGTGGGAACTCGCGAGCTTGCTTTTACCACAATATCGCCGACATATGTTTCGACGCTCGCCGAGTTTGTCCGGTGAGGACTCTTGTGATAAGGCGTGTAAATGTCGCCCCGCATTCTTCAACCCGAAGGGCATGCGTGGTAACGAGGTGCCGATGGGGGTAATAAAGGCGTTTTGCTTCATCTTCTTTGGCCATGAATATCCGTGGTATCCCAGTATGCGCCGAGAAGCTCATAAGCTCGCACTCGAGGTGGCGTCTACTAATTGGTCGATTCGTGGTAAGGAATTCGTCCCTAGGGCATGCTTTGTTGAGGTCGGTGAAGTCGACGCACACGCGCCATCGCCCGTGCTTTTGGACGATGACGGGTTGGCGAGCCATCGAGTGCTTGATTTCGCGAATCACGCCTACCGTGTGAGGAGGTTGGCTATCTCTTTCTTTGCCGCTTCAGGCGTGCGGCGCCATGCGCGCCGAGCCGCTTGGGGTTGCGTTTGGTCTGATAGCCACCGGTGCTCGATCGTATTCCCGCCACGTCCGGATGTCTTTGGGGCTCCACGCGAAGATGTCGGCGTTGTCGCAGAGCACCCGAGGATGCCGCCGTGTTCTTCCTTCGTGAGTTCTCTCCGAGGCCACCGCTTTCTCGGGCGCCGCCTCGGAGGGGCACCTTTGAGCCGCCCCCTCCGCTTTGCCTTCGGGCCCATTTGCCGACCGAGCCTCGCTTGTTGCCCCGCAGCCGTCTCGGCGAGCGAGATGTTGGTCGCCCAGATCGTAATGACGCCGTGCGCAGGATCTTCATGCATAGGTAGTTGTGATGCGCCATCGCGCCAAGGTGTTGAGGTGGCCTCCGAGGATGGCGTTGTATTGATATGGCATTTCGACAACGCCGAAAGTTATTGTCTCTGCGGCGAAGCCGCCCGACCGCTGCCAAACGTGACGGTAGGGAAATGTGACCCAAGGCCGTGACGGGCTTTCCCCCGAAGCCCATCAGCCGGATGCCCGGTGGTGACAAGCGATCTCTAGGGATCATCATTTTGTCGAAGGCTTCTATGAAGAGGAGGTCCGCCGAGCTCCCGCCGTCCACGAGGACCCGCCTGACTTCGCAGCTGGCGGAGATAACGAGGGGGTCCTGATGGGGGAAGTGTATACCCCGCGCGTCTTCTGGCCCGAATGTTATGGACACCTCAGAGTAGCGAGGTAGCAAGGAGGCTGGCTGTGTGGCCACATGGTGGATTTGCCGCACGTAGGCGCGGCGTTGTCTCTTCGATGCTATACCCAGCGAGGACCCGCCAGTGATCATGTTGATGATCCTCTGGGCTGGCCCACCGTGGCCGCCTTCTATGCGCGGGCGTGGCGGTGGGGCTGGCAGTAGATTCCCTGCTTCCTTTCGATGTTCGTGCTCAGCTAGGTGCTGACTGCGATGCATGTATTCGTTCATGGCTACAATGGTGCGACATTCCGCTGTTGTATGCGACCCTTCGTCGTGGAGGTCGCAGTATGACGGAGCTGTTGCTGTGCCGCCTCGTGTATCCTGGTGCCGGCCACCGTGTCGGCCGCGGCCCCTACCTCGGCCGCGGTTTGCTCGGCCGCCTCTTCTTCCTGCTTCGGAGGGGTTCGCTTCGTCCAGATGATAGACATTTCGGCCTTTTTGCCGATAGTTAATGCGCGTTTGCGGTAGCCGGTGGTAGCGCGCCCTCCTTAATCGCCCGTCTGTCGGTGAGTCGCTGGGGGTGGCACCGCTTCTCCGGTGCCGCCCTCCTCCACTCGGCATACTCTTCTATTTTGTCGAAGAGTTCGGCCGATCGACGCGGCCGCTTGCGCGCCAATTTTTCCGGCTGGGGGTTTCGCAAACCGCAGTTGCGGCGCTTATGATGGTTGTCTCGACGCCTTTGACTTGGCATTTTATCGCGAACTTTCAAGAAGCTTTGAGCGATTCGCCGGGGCTCGCTTGATCGCAACAGTGTCTCGCGTCTTTTGGCTCGCCAGAGCTTCCTTGGAAGTTATTGTGTATGTGGTCGCGCAACTGCTCCCAGCGATGGAGCGGGGATGGTGAAGAACCATGTTAGGCAACGCCTTGAGGGCGAGCGTGATGCTTTTCGCTTTGTTGTGTCGCCCTCCCGCCGCTTCGATCGGCAAGCCAGATACGCGCAGGAATTCCGAGGGTCTGTGGCACCCTTCGAAGGGCGTGACCTCCAGCATTTTGAAATTTTGGCCGCGCTTCAAGTCCCCGCGCTCAACGGTGAGTTTGGATCTCCCGAGCCGCAGTTCGTGTTTGGTTCTCCGGGATGGTTTGGGCCCGGCCGTGTTGAGTGTCGCCGCGGCCGGGTGGTTGCGAGGGTGCCTCCCGCCGCTCGTCTGAGGTTGAGCATCTCGCCGAGGTCCGCTAATCCTACCGGCGCCCGATAATTCTCGAGTGACGCCGCAGCTGTTCGGCAAGGATGCCGGTGGGTGGTGCATCGCTCCTACGATGCCCCCATGAGTGGAGTTATTGGCTTCTTCTTCTGTGGCTCGGGCGGCGGCAGCGGCAGATGCGAGCCGTCCCCGCTTTGCTTCAGGAGTGTTCGAGGCGCGCACGCCGCCCGCTTGCTATGGAGACTTTGTTGCTTGCCCTCGGGGACCATGAGTTTTTCTGGGTGACTTTCTTGCCGAACCCCACGGACGACGCCAACTGTTGTAGTGAGAAGACTAGACAGTAAAAAATGGAGACCCCTCGTGCAGATGAGACGAGGGGGGTGAACAGGGGTTCGGTCTTTTATTCATCTCCCTTTTCAAGTTACAGGGTAGGGGGCTATTTATAGCTTCCCGACATGATACATGAAAATACATACATACCCCTAACAAAGTACATTAGCCCTAGGCAGCAGGGTCTTTACGCACCCTACGAGTAGTCTCTGGTGCACGATGCACCCTTGTGGACATGGTCTATCTTCAGGGGGTGCGCCTGGTCTACCGCTCTTATGGACCCCGTATTCTCCGACGGTCCTCTGCCGAGTTCCCTGCGAGGTCTCTTCGGTCTTGTCGAGGGGTCTTCGGGATCCCTCCGAGGGGGCTTCGGGGCCCTCCGTGGGGTCTTTGGGATCCCTCCGAGGGGGCTTCGGGGGTCCTCCGCGGGGTCTTTGGGATCCCTTCGAGGGGGCTTCGGGATGCTTCCGAGGGGTCTTTGGGGCCTTCTCCGAGTATGTCTTTGGAAGGCCCTTTCGCGCAATCAGCAGCCGGGTCGTGGGGCGGTGGAGCGCCCCACGACAGTATTAGTACTAAGTTAATCAAGGAATCAACTGTGTGTTTGATAAGGCATGCACAATACGAAATGCTTATATACAAGTGCTTAAAGAAATAGAATATAGCTATATCATCAAGTATCTATGTAAAAGTTATTTTCTCCAATGTAAGCATCTTTTGTGTAGGTGTTTAGATGATTGTATTTACTATTAATTATATATAGTTATATACATAAACACATCTTAAGTACCGATGTTTAATCAAGTATCGATGTTACAAAATAAGCACTTTATCTGTCCTACGTGGCACAAAAAACCAATTTTTCTTTGCTAAGCATCTCTCTAAGCGGGTTAAAATGTTCATACTTGTAAGAATGTTTAATCTTTTTCTCTTGTGGATCATGCATTGCCTGGTTTAACTGTTTAAGAGACGAGATGGGCGTTGAGCAGAGAGTAGAGATGCTAACTGCTCGACAGGTGGCGTTTCTGGTGGTTCGGACTTCGGACGTCGCTTTCCGAACCTCGACGTTCCTTCTCTAACCTCATAAATGAATCTGGGAGAAAAGTTTTCTGAATATTTCGTACGAGTCTCGTGCAGGGCGACGATGTAGTAGCCATGTGATGTCTGTGCACCAGCTTTCTACATGATGTACCGGACTACGGAGTCATCCATCAGAATACCGCATTTCAATCAATGGCCCGCCCCTGTTTACTTTGACTTGTCACCATACATAACCGATCCAACTAGCTACTACACTCATCATATCACGCCACTGTTCAGACGTACCAAGCCATTGAGTTAGTGGCCCCTGTGAACTTGGCGACAAGGTTTACTACTCTAATCACCATTCAAAACCGTCTTCAACACATACTACGGATCACTCGTCCGGGTCGGCCGTCCCAGCTCCCAGGACTCAAGAAAGCATTTCAGTGACGCGCTGCCGAATTATTCTTGGAAGCTCAAGTTTGTAAACCACTTTTACGTGATTTCTTTTATTTTGAAAACCAATGTCATGTGCGTATGTAATGTAATTTAGAGGTAGCAACAAAAGATAAAAATTGCCATTTGGATTTCCTTGGCACCTCCTTGTAGCCAATCTTCAGCAACCTTAACAATGATATATTTTAGATTTCACAGCCTTTACGAGCTCGACGGTTCTTCTTTAATACACACTACTGGCTTGCGTGAGCTGGCGAGCGTAGAGTGAGAAAAGGGCGAAAACATATGCTAGGTACTGACGTTGAATTAAAGGGAAACAATTGAACAAAAAATATATCCGACATTAGAGAGGGATCAGACTATGAAAATAAATGTTTAGCAAATAGTGGAAAACCCATTCTAACGGGGTTGATGTGTTTTATTCTTGCTGAGTACACTAGTACTCACTCTTGCTATTACTTCATTTATTAGATCCTAGTCCAACCAAGGAATATTCGGAGTGGATGAAAGATACATAGGTGTCGAGGAGGCACGAGGCTAGAGCGCTACTAGAGGACCAGGAGAGATAGACACCCTATTCGGCGAGTGAGACAAGTAGGCGTCCGGTGGAGTAGGGCGATCTGCGAGATCTGTCCTATTTTGCGATTGTAATTAAGTATTTGTATTAAAGATCATAGCCTTGTGTGACTACCGCTGTAATAAAGTACAATTTATATCTTATTATTCTCTGTGTTAATTTTAGTAAGATTTATTATTCGTTGGAGCGGTATCCTACCGATCAAACGAATAATAATCCGTACACCCATCCATGCAACCATGCCGTCCGTCCATGCCGACCAAAGCATATTCCGTTCATCCATGCCGTCGATCGATACGTCGATGACCAGTACATACTGGCTAAGCTTAACTTGTCCATCCATCCTTCGACCAAACGTAGCCTAATTGGCTAGCTAGCTCGTCGGCGGCCATCGCTCTCAAACAAGGCTAGTCCGCTTCGTAAAGTCGGCCTAATTGGTGATGGTCCGTTGCTTCCGCGCGTTTGTGAGTCGTGATGATGCACGCAGACGCAGCGTTGCTGCAGTAGTAGACGTCTCTTTGCACCGGTCACCTCATCAAAAAATTTAATTTCATGACTACGCCTCGCAAGATTGAACATCTGCGAAAGCCGTCTCGAAGTTCTGACTCTCGAGAGAGTGTGACCCACTTCCCAAATTCTAATGTCGGGAGCAAGGCTTTTGGGCAAAACACCGAGCGATTCGATCGGCCTGGAAGAAGGCATACTTGGACAGGCCTTTACTGCAGAAATTTCTCCACTTGTTGCAACACAAACGGCCTGCTTATTAATTTCCTAGGTCGTCGCAGTCGCAGTCGAGGTGTCAGGCATTGTCGCGTAGAAAAGGCCGAGCGTATGCTCCACGCCGACTCTATCAATCCAGTCTCCACTTCTCCATTTCCACCACTCCGACTCTGCCGCAGTGGATGCCATCAGAGAGCACTTCGCCCCATCCCAAGTTTCCCGAACTAAAACTCATTAAAACAAGCCACTGGATGACAGAATGGATGACAACGAAGGAAGGGTTGATAGCGAAGAATATTATTAGTGTAAACCAATTCATCAAGAAGTACGGTCGGCTGCGGCAGAAGCAGAGGCTGGACCTTGAGCAAATTCTCGAGGGAGGCTAATGATCAAAGTAAATTGAGAAGCACACGGTTCATTACTGGCTGCATGCTCTGTATGATGTCGTGTGCGTATGTAATTTAGAGGTAGCAACAAAAGATAAAAATTGCCATTTGGATTTCCTTGGCACCTCCTTGTAGCCAATCTTCAGCAACCTTAACAATGAGATATTTTAGATTTCACAGCCTTTACGGCCTCGACGGTTCTTCTTTAATACACACTAGTGGCTACCAATAGTAAATCTTAACAATGAGATAGTTTAGATAAAAGTAAATCTAGGTAAACCCTACAAATACAAAAACAAAATAAATTCTAAACTAGACAAAAATAAATCTAGATGATCCTTACAAAAACAAAACAAAAGAAATTTCTAAACCGATAAAAGTAATCTAGGTGAACTCTACAAATAACTAAAAGTTATAGAAAGTTACACTAAAATTGCACGTCACTGTTATTACAATTTTAGATTTAGATCGTGCACAACTGAGTTTTAAAAAATCACATCTAATTTCGTGACTCTAGGCGTCGCATGAACATCTGCGAAAGCCGTCTCGAAGTGTGACCCACTTCCCAAATTCTAATGTCGGGGGCAATGCTTTGTCGTACAGTGCACGACCGTGGGACGACTCAGGTCGTTGCAGTCGCAGTCGCAGTGTCAGGCATTGTCGCGTAGAAAAAGGCCGAGCGTATGCTCCACGCCAACTCTATCAATCCAGTCTCCACTTCTCCATTTCCACTCCTCTCCGCCGCACGCCGATCCTCCTCAGCGAGCTCGTCTCCGGTGAACTCCTCGCCTGTACGCTCTCTCCATCTCGCCGCCCGTCCAGATCTGGTCCCCGGCGAACTCCACTCCACCGACATCGCCCTCCAGCCTCTCACGATTCGAGCACGTGCGTATTTACTAAATTATGCCCCTCTTTTGATCTGGATCTGCTTCACTCCAGTTGCTGATCAGCTGATCTATCTCTCCGCAGCCTCGTGTGGTCCAGATCACGGCGAGCTTCGAGGTCGGGAAGGTGAGCTCAGGCTATCAGATCCTCCTCCTCTCCACGCATCTGTTCCCTCGCTGCACATACGCTGTTGCCCTGCTCGGTGCAGGTTCCGGTGCGTGGTTGAGCAGCGCGGCCGTTCGTGTGTTCGTCGACTTGCGGTTCGTCCGCTTAATGTTTCTGCAGGTTCCGTGCCTACCATGCCCTTCCTAGCATTTTGTTGTGTCCACACGAAGCAGATAACGATAATAGATTCTTAATTGTTCTTGCACAGAACTGACAGAGATCGGAGTGTGAGAAATGGAGGGGACTCTGGTGAGCGCAGCTGGCGGGGCCTTGAAGCCCGTCCTGGAGAAACTGGGTGCTGTGCTTAGCGATAAGTACAAACTTGTCAAGAGTGTACGCAGTGAGATCAAGTCCCTCAAGGCCGAGCTCGAGGCAATGCATGCGTTCCTCGAGAATATGTCGGAGTTGGAGGATTCTAATGTGCAAGACAAGGTCTGGATGGCGGACGTGCGGGAGCTATCATATGACATTGAGGACAGCATCGACGAGTTCATGTTCCGCGTTGACGACAAATCTGCCAAGCCAGGTGGCTTAATAAAGAAGTGCAAGAACTTGTTGATGAAGACCAAGACTCATCGGATGGCCAAGAAGATCCGAGATTTGAAGATCCAAGTGAATGAGGTGGGAGAGAGGCACGCGAGATATAAGATTCGTGAGACCATCTCTAAGACCAGCAACGCGGCCGTGGACCATAGAGCTGTTGCTATCTTTCAGGATGCATCAAAGCTTGTAGGTATCGATGGACCAAAGGATGTGCTAATCAAATTGTTGATGCATGGGGATGTATGCGCATCTTTGCAGCAACCCAAGGTGGTCTCCATAATTGGGTCTGCAGGATTGGGCAAGACAACTCTTGCCAACCAAGTGTATAAAAAGCTTGGAGAGCAGTTCGAGTGTAAATCGTTTGTCTCGGTGTCTCAAAATCCTGACATGATGAAGGTTTTGAGAATTATTCTCAGTGAAGTAAGCAATCAACCTTATGCTAGCACTGAAGAAGGGGCATAGAACAACTCATCAGCAAAATTGCAAATTTCTCGAGGATAAAAGGTCTGTGAGTGCATATCAACCAACTTATAGTTCCTATATTCACAAATATACAATGCACGGCATCCAAAATATACCTTTGGCCATTAATTCTTTATTTCATATGTATAGTTAAAATTATAAGAGCATTATACTATTTTATGACTTAACAAGGACAATATTAAGGTTCCTTGTGTTCAATCTTATTTAACTTCCTGAAAGTCAAAGACCGTCCAAGTCTTATTGACATTTGATGCCAAGAGCATAGAATAACTGTAGCGTAAAGAAAGATTCGTATTAGAGAGGATGCCGCTATAGACCTCATCAAAGCCAGTATCGAAGGGATTAGTCAATAAAAACTAGTCGTTATGATAGGAGTTAGCCAATTTGCATCCTCTTTAGATGCTTTTGCCAATTAATTTATAGATAACTGCACTCTACATTTAGTAATTTTCAATTTAATATTTATCAAGACTATTTCAGTTTGCACGAGTTTATATTGTAAATACATTTTTTGTTACATCCTTACCCTTTAATTCACTTTTTTTTTTTAAAAAAAAAGAACACGTAAAACAAATCCATATCTGGAATGTTGGATCAACATTGACGCTGATCAATGGCCCTTTTTCTCAGTCAGACCTTTTCAATAACAACTTCTTTACTTTGGCTTCATTATTTCATAGGATACTGTAACCTTTGTTATAATATTTGTAAAATCATGTGACAGGTACCTTATTGTAGTTGATGATGTATGGAAGACAGATACATGGAATATTATTAAGTGTGCATTGTTCAAGAACAGTAAAGATAGCAGAATAATCACAACGACACGTATACATGCTGTTGCTAAATCATGTTGCTCTTCAGATGATCATGTTTATAAAATGAGGCCTCTTAGTTCTATGGACTCAAAAGGCTGTTCTTCAAAAGAATATTTGGCTCCGAAGATGAGTGCCCTTCGCATCTCACAGAAGTTTCTAATAAGATTTTAGCAAAATGTGATGGCTTACCTTTGGCGGTCATTTCCATTTCTGGTTTACTTGCTAACAAACCACAGACTGAGAATCAATGGGATCAAGTGCAAAATTCTATTGGTCGTACACTAGGAAAAAGCATGGATGTTGATAGCATGATACAAATATTATCTCTTAGTTACTTTGACCTTTCTCGTCATCTAAGAACTTGTCTATTGTATCTTGCTATATTTCCAGAAGATTATATTATTGAGAAGAGGTGTTTGGTAAGAAGATGGATTGCAGAGGGTTCATTCATGAAGAACATGGGCATACCCTATATGATTTAGGAGAGAGGTGTTTTAACGAGCTAATCAATAGAAGCTTGATCCAGCCATGGCAGATAAATAAGTACGGTGAGGCAAAGGCCTGTCGAGTGCATGACACAATTCTTGATTTTATCATATCCAAATCTGTTGAAGAGAATTTTGTCACTATATCTGGTGCTGGTTATGAAATGCTCGGTTCATGTGAAAAGGTTCGTCGCTCATCTCTCCACGGTAGTCATAACCGTGAAGAAATTGTTTCCTTTCTGACGAAGCTAGATTTCTCTCATGCTCGATCACTCACTTTGCTTAAGTACTTTGTTGAACTAGCTTCGTTGTTGGACATGAGATTCTTGCGTGTTGTGGACTTAGGAGGCTGCGATAATTTAGAAGGCCATCATCTTGCAAATATTGGGAATTTATTTCACCTGAAGTACTTGAGCCTTAGAAATACAGGAGTACGTGAGCTCCCGGCACAAATCGGAAAGCTGCAATATCTAGAGACAATGGACTTAAGAGAGACGTATGTAAGAGAACTGCCAGCAACTGTCATTCAACTCCAAAGATTGATTTATTTGGCTATTGACAAAGATGTTAAGCTACCAGATGGGATCGGAAGCATGACTGCACTGGAGCAGTTAAATGTGTGAATGTCTTCAGGCAGTCAATTAAATGCTTGGAGGAACTTGGCCAGCTGAAGCATCTGAGGAATGTGCGCTTATTTTTGTCGTATGATGATTATGAGAAATATGCAACAGGAAGTCTCTACAAGGAGGAGTACATGGATACTATAGTCTCTTCTCTTTGCAAACTAGGCACATACGACCTTCATTCCGTGTCTATCTATAGTGGCCACAGATCCGCAGATGACTTCTCACTTGATTTGTGGGCTGTACTCCTGTGGCCTCCAGAAATTTGTCATCTGGAATAATTTTGTCCCTAAGGTTCCAAATTGGATGGGGTCCTCGTCAACCTCCAGCGTTTAATCCTGTTTGTTAAGGAATTTGAGGTGGAAGATCTACTGGCGCTTGGACGCCTGCCGGCTCTGGAATATCTGCTGATGTTAGTACATGAATCCTTCGAAGGAAGAAAAGTCACCATCAGCGGCAACGATGGTTTCCAATACCTGAGGCATTTTGGGTTTGGATGCGCCATGCCGGTGATGTTCGAAGCTGGAGCTATGCCGAAGGTAGAAACTCTTGATCTCTTGTTCCTTAGAAAAGACTCAGCCGTTAGTGAGCAATAGCGATCTTTCTTTCGGCTTCCAACACCTCTCCAGTCTCCACATGATCATTTGTTCAATCCATTATGATGAGGTTAAGCACTGCGAGGTGGTCAATACCAGGATGGCTGGGAATGGGATGACATGCGAGGAGGTGAAGTCCACTGCGAATGAGATACTGACACATTTGTAGCGGTGGAGGCCGCAGAGGATGCCATCAAGAGAGCACTTGGCTCCCATCCCAAGTTTCCTGAACTAAAACTCATTACAACAAGACACTGGATGACAGTGAAGAACCCTAGTCTACAACAATTCTCGAAGCATAGACGGTGCGGCTGCGGCTGAATAGAGACCTGGAACACTCGGGAAAGGAACACATTTGTTTCCTGAGTGTGTCAAACAAGGCACTGGAGTTACCTGAAAAGGGTATGCTTCAATTTAATTTTGTACTTAATTTTACAACCAAATAAACCATAATTCCACAGCAAGAAAAAACCATCATTACATATATAAATTGGATAATATGAACATAATTCCCAAGCTCACAATATATATATAGATCGAACAACATTCGAGTTCAAATTAGCTGCTGCAGGAGCGTTACCTGGCACTTCAGCAAATTCAAAGGCGGACTAAAGATCAAAGTAAATTTAGAAGCATATTGTCACGCCCTGCCTGGCTCTTTGGCCGCCGGTTACGCATTTATCGTCACCGTCCGTCCAACCACGGAAGCCCACGATGCCCCGCTTTATCACTTTGTTCATCGCTTCAGGCTTCACCGCTACACGATTAAAGTTGTTGTGCTGTTAAGTAGTATCGTAATTAGTTACAGACAACAACAATAAGCCTTCTAGATGGACTTGACCTAATCAAACTGGGCTGGCTGTAGGCTATAAACATGCTGTTAATTTTTTCTTCTAAAATTTTTTTCTTCTAAAATGCTGGAGGGCCACGGTCTAGGTTGCTAGGTTGGCCGATGCCATCCTCCGTCCTGCTCACCGCACAAGCGTAGTTGCAAGCAGTTGCTCAACCACGGATGCTAGTAGAAAGAGTAGATCTGTTCAAATGTTGGGTCTGGCTGGGCCTGCAAAAGCCCGATGATAAAACACCAAGTTTGAGCCCGAAAAAAGGCCCGGCTCCTGTGCATTTTCCGACACAAAATCCTGAAGCCCGAAGCCCGGTGGTTCATACAGATTCCACGATAGATTGAATACAATGGTGGTTCATCCAGATTACAGAATATTCAATCTCCAGCCATGACAGATTGAAAACAATGTCAAGCCATGATACTCAAGTCAAAACAACTCATGATACTAAAGCCACAACAACTCATTACAACCAATTTAACTGCTTCAGCTTCACCAGCATGCTACTCATCTTCTTCTCCTTCAATACTTACATCCGGGCTCCATGCACTTGCCATGCCTAGCACAACCACAATACTTACCGACTGGGGAAGCAAAGAAGCCGGCCGGGAGGACTTACCGCCTTGGGGGACCACCGCCGCGCGAGGGGGAGAGCCGCCGAGGGAAGCGCCGTCGGGGGGAACGCCGCCTGGGGAGAGCGCTGAGCGAGGGGAGCGTCGCCGGGGGAAGCGCCGAGCGAGGGGGAGCGCCGCGGGGGAGGCGCCGCCGGGGGAAACGCCGCCTAGCGGGAGCGCCGAGCGAGGGGAAGCGCCGCCGGGGGCGGGGAGCGCCTGGAGGAGCGTCGCCTGGGGGGAGCGGGAGACGGGGACAGCTCCTGGCCTCCTGCTAGGGTTGGGAGATGGCTTTATAGGCCTATGGGCCTTAGCCCTTATGGTGCAATGGTGCGCAAGTGCAACAGCAGTGTCACAATGTGGCTGGCATGGTTCGGGCTTGGCCGGGTTTTTTCGGGCTAAAATTTTCCGCTCAAGCCCGGCCCGAAAATATTATTGGACTTATCTAACAGCCCTGAGCTCGGCCTGAGGTAAAAGCCCAGCCCGGCCCGAAAAAAATATGTCGGGCTCGAGGCGGACCACCGGGCCGGGATGCCTATGAACAGGTCAGGTCTAAAGAAGAGTTGTAGCAACTGGTTTGGTAGTAGTACTAAGTTTATCGAGGAATCACATGTGGGTTTGATAAGGGTATGTACAATACGAAATACTTATATACAAATGCTTAAAAAAATATGATATAGTTATGTTATCAAGTACCTATGTAAAAATTCTGGTTAAGACGAATAGTAGGAAGGACAATATGAAGTCCTCAAAACATATTAAAAGGCGATTTAAGTTGGTAAAGCATGCCAGAGAGACGGATATAATTTCTGTGGAATACATTCAGTTTGAAAGGAACTTGGCAGATCATTTCACCAAAGGATTGGTACGGAAGGCCATCCTTGCAGCATCAAAGGGAACGTGGCTTATACCCGTGTAAAGGCTCATATTGGTGGTAACCTATCCTAGTAGATCGGAGATCTGTGAAGTAGGCTCTAGGACAACAAACTGTGTGGGGTTATAGAGCACATCTAAAGGGTCCCATTAGCTACAGTGCTCTTTCTGAATGGGAGGTTGAGCAATAGCTCTTAATGCTCTTTTCTGAATGCTATCGGAAATCATCCTACAGAATTTGTTGAGGAATTCACCTACTTGAGCATGATTGTGAGGTCACGATCAAAGGAAGATAAGGGTATACTTTCTTAAACACTCATGAGCTAGATACGGAGACATGACTGTAACGTCCAAACCCGAGAGGAAAAAGGGCAAGCCGCACAGTACTAAATGAAACTTACCTGAAAATTCTCACACCAAGGCATTGGATCAAAGCGTAGTCCTCCTTTGTCTGTGCAGAGTCGTAGTCCTTGTTGCTAGGCTTTGAGTTCAAATCCGAAAGGTACCCATCGTCGAACAGCTGTATATTAAACAAGTCTTTGAGCATCATTTATCAAATTAGTAAATTGGTGAGGACTGCTGATTTTTTAGGACCTTTTTGGGAATTTCCCAATTAGAGAAAACATAAAATAAAAGAGGAGGCTGGGTCTACCTGTTGGTATGGGGAGGAGATAAGGCTAGCTCATCCTCTCACGTACTGGATGAGGGATTTTCCCCTTGTTTTCGGTTTTGGCTCATGCTGGATTAGGGATTTGCTTGAATTAATTATAAATGTTTGCTAAAACTGCATTATTTACAACACTTTTCACCACTCAATAGCCCCACGGGTTGCTTCGATTTTTCTCCAACACACTTCACCCAGCCATATGCTTACTAGTTACTTGCTCTGTTCTCGTTGCTCCCTCCCCAAAGTCCAGGGCCATGCCATGAGCTAGGTAACGTGTGCACCTACTTCTTCCTCCCTCCCTCCTCCTCCTCCTCCCCCTCTCAATGTTGCTGCGCGAGGGGCTTTAGCCACGCCGCCACCAGCGGCCTCGTAGGCAAGATCTACATCATGACCGACCCGAGTGACAGCGACGTGGTGAACCCCTGGTACGAGCAATTCCTGGCGTTTGTTGAAAATCGATGAATTATTTTACTGATGTTGCAACATTGAAAAAAATATTGCAAAACCAACCCTTGTTCTTTTGCTTCTAAGATTTTTTTTAGATGTTGTAAACTGGTGAATGTTACGGCCGTTGAAAAAAATGTTGCGACCGTTGAAAAAAAAATTGTTGCAACCGTTGAAAAAAGTGTTGCGATCGTTGAAAAAAAATGTTGCATATGAATTCTAAGATGTTGCGTCTTTTTTTTTATATGTTGGCGTCCTTTTCTAGATGTTTTTTTATTCTGAGATTTTTGAGATATCCTCTTCTTTGAAATGTTGCATATTAATTTTTGATATATTACAACAAGTGAAAAAAAATATTACAATTGTGTCGGAGAGGCGCGTAAGGTGTTGGCGCTCGGACCATACGTCCAAACGCTAGTCACAAACAATGATAGAATATATTTTGTTTTTAATAGTGACAACTAACATCAACAACAATACAAAGGATTAGCTATCTGAATTACTTTATGAACTCAAAAGGACAAGGGAAAAAGGAAATACTAGAGCCAGAAGGAAATTTTTTCATAATGAAAATGGATGCATCATATCCTAGAAATTAATTGAAAAAAATGTGATTTGTCACACAAGTTTGATATTGGATCTACGATTTCTCACTGCTATAAAAATGTTGAAAGAATGTCTATATACTTTAAGTCTATCCAACATGTAAATGTGGTTTAATGCAATCAAAACTTGTGCAAGGTAGAGGGCAGTACCTTATGGTACTCTATTCCACATCTATTTCTTTCCCGTAGAGAAGGCAAAGGCGGTGGAGTGAACAGACGTTAAATCCATGAGAAGTGAGACCAAAAGGGAAGCAGGTACGCTCGTGAACATACCAGTGCCAAGGATTCCGACGAGAGCTGAGGAGGAAGCTGACCATGGGCCCGATATACCAGCCACCGTAGCGCCACCACCGCTTCTGTGCTCGCTCCATCACGCACACCGCCATCTCCTCCCCGCCACAGAAACGGTGCCAGCCGACGTCGCCCCATCCCAACCACCATGAGCAATGCCGCCGCCAACTACAGACCGCATCACCACTAACTGCAAATCACACCACCGACGCCTACCTCTCCCCTGCCTCCTCCACCCCTGTTGCCTATTGATCACATCTGTACTCTCCTGTTCTCCTCCATGCCGCAACCTTCCCTTTCCACGAACAAACATAGATAAAATCAATGGAGAACCATCCCCCAAGAATAGATGAAACGGAGGGAAGGAAAACTACACGATTGGAGGACAAGCGACGGCAACCGAAAGGAAGACGATGAACGGCCGGCACGACCGAGGAGGAAGAAATGGAGGAGATGACAAAGACGATGAACATTCGACAGGAGCGAGGAGGAAGAAACGGAAGAGGTGTGCTGGGGAAATTGGACCAACACTACACACGTGAAACAACGCACAAATGATGCTGATCAAGCTGCTCGTGCCCCTTTTCTCTCTACACGACTACACGTGGCGAGCGGAGCCAGCGCGCGCCGAACAAGCCCCAGATCCGATCGAATGGGCGGGGATAGGAGAAGCGGCATGCAACAGCCAAAAAAATAGAGGCTATGTGGCCACTCTGAATGAGACCTCTTTCTGCCTCCTTTTATAAAGCAATATATCTATGTACAATGATGATTTAGCCATAAAAAAACATTCGTCCTTGGGCTGAAAATACACAACCGAATCAAGGGTGCTGTCGTGTCCGCCGTGGATGGAAACATGCCGTCGCCAGTCAGGGTTTTGCAGTGACGTCTATTTACATGGCGGTAGGGGCAAACTATCAAGGGTAATTGGTAGAGAGGATGGAGAGGAGGCGATAGGACTTGCCAGCGGTGAAGGGGATGAACGAAATCGGTGGAATTAACGGTGGCAATGCCGCTGCATCAGCTACCCTCTGGATGGCCTATGCTCCAATATGGAGCATGTGACGCCCCGTGTTATTACCCCAGGGGTAATAACACTTAAGCATACGGATTACTATTCGTTTGCCCGGTAGAACACCGCTCCAACGAATAGTAAACCTTACCAGAGTTAGCGCATCAGAACAATAAGATAGAAACTGTCCTTTACTCAAACAGTTAGCCACGCTGGGCTAAAGTCTTACAAAGACACATACTAATTTACATAGCCAAAATAAGACTAAACCCCTTCTTGCTCGCCACACTCCATCGCCTCCTATTCGTCCCGTGAGTCAAACACGGAGTCCATCTCGCCCTGCGCCTCGTAGTAAGGGTCTTCGCCTCCTGTGGTCTCATCTGTACCTGCAGTGCCCTCGCCCCACTCGGGATACTTCCCTGCTGGACTAGGGTCTACAAAGGAGAATACTAACAAGGTTGAGTACAAATGAATGTACTCAGCAAGCATTAATAGCAAAAGATGCAAAGGATGCACTATCTCTACTTGTTATCACAATTTCTAAGCCACCTCACTTTAGAAAATAAATCTCGACAAAAGGTGGCAAGTTTTAATACTGAAAAAAAACTCTACTAGTCACTTGGAGAGACAAAAGACCCCCTGTGGTTCCCGTAGACTCCAACTCGAGACTGGCATGAATTCATGATTTGTTTAGCACTGCGCAGGCTTTGTACAACTTTACCCATAGCTATTCTGAACTCTCAGTGAACAGGGTCCACCGCATTGCCTTAGATGCGGGTTCGAGATCATAATACATAAAGTTTTCCAGGTTACGTGATTAGTTTCTCCACCCATCACCTTCCGCAGTGCATTAGATCACGCCGCCGCCTCATCTTTCACCGAAGTTCGGTGAGGTTGGTTGAGGCGCCTTCCATCCTGCACTCAACACTCCACCTTAGCGCATATAGCGCCTGATCCCCACTTCCGACTATCCCCACCGGTCCCGGGTTCCTCCATATCACTCACACACACCTATTACTTACCCGATGTGGAGAGCATAGTCACGTAACAAGGTAGCATTTTCTGCCCGCCGAAATGGGAAAATGGTTGGCACTGAATTACGGCATCTGACCGAGCAAGAGTTGGTTGGTCCTTATATTATAACCATATGTAAAAAGGGGCCCACCTCTTACCTCAACATCATCATCGCGCTTCCCCAGCCAGGGCCCCCTTTTACCCTTCTAATAAGTCTCATTCTTTCTTAATCATCTTATCTTATCTCAATCATTTTCTTTAGGTTTTGGAAAACCATTTTGATGCAATACATATAATAGTGCAAGGTAGGGTATATTTTTAAAGTAACTATATTAATGTTCAAGAGGGTCGCTTGCCTTCGTAGAAGTAGGAAAAGTTAGCGCGCACTGAAGTTCGTCACCGCTTCTCGCTTCGGTGCTTGTTCGCATTCAGAGTAGATCGACAACGATTATAGGTATAAGAAATACGTAGTTGATTTGAGTGATAGTATAGATACATAAGTTAGCGAACGACTACAAGTTAGCATATTTTAATTACTAAAATGCTTTTGCGGTCTAATCGGTTAGCACTCACCGACGCTCACTGCCTAAACCCCGCTAACTAACGGCCATCAAGCACAAACTACTCAACGAACTTTAGCAGTCCACCACCGCTTAACAAGAATCTACACTTGACTAAAGATTAAACCAAACTTAATTCTAAAACTCGAATCCTAAATCTAAACCTTTCTTCTAATCTCTCTCTCTCTCTCTCTCTCTCTCTTATCTTACTACCACACAAGCCTAGCCTACACACACACACACACACACACACACACACACACTACCGCACACACTCCGCCCGATCTCTTCTTCCTCCTTTGCTTCCAGCGCCGCCGCCGCCCCCTTGCTCTCCTTGCTAGCGCCGCCGACCTCTCGGCTCCCTCGCGCCGGCTTCCTCTCTGCTCTCTCTCTCTACCCTCCCGACGCCGCACTGCCACGGCTGCTCTTCTCCCGCCGCCTTCTTTCCTCTCTAACCTAGCGCCGCCGACCTGCTCGGCCAGATCCGCCGGCCCCGATCGCTTTCCTCAACCACGGCCGGCCCCCGGGTCAAGCGCTGTCGCCGAACCCAGCTCTCCCTCCTCTCGCTCCCTCTCTTCCTTCCAGCCCCGCCCTACTGCTCCTCCGACGCCGCAGCTCCCGAGCGGCCTCGCTCTCCCCCCATGGTGCGCTCGACGCAGATTCGCCTACGCGCCACGGCTTCTAGCTCCCCTTCCTTCTTTCTTCCTCTCGCTGCCGCGGCCACTATCCGCTCCGATCCGGCCGGATCTGGTTCTACTCCGCCTCCTTGAGCCGCCTCACTCTCTCTCTTCTACTCGCGGCCGGAGGCCAGGCCGTGTCCTTTGCTCGGCTCCTACTACCGCTAGGTTTGGGGTTCGCCTGCCGCTTTCCGCCGTCGTGCGCCAAGAACCGACGCTCTACTCTCTACTCACCACTTGCCTAGCTATGACTCCTACCGATGCATGCTAGTGGTGGATGCAAGTTAGAGAGTGGGGATCCGAGGTGAATGCTATCGAGGAAGAAGTCGCACTACTAGGTAGGCAAATGCTCACCTCCAGATTCAACATGTTCATTACTTTACCCGATGATTGAGTATGAACCGAGATGATTGTGTTGTGCTTGTGCCGTGGAACACCGCCTGCCTCGCTTGTTCTTGTTCTGGCCGGCCGCTTGAGGAGGGGATGCTTGAAGATGGTGGTGCTTGCTAAATGGTGATGTTTGAAGATGGGGTGGTGCCGCTGGTGCCGCGGCCGACGATGCTCCAGCCCCAAAGACCTTCGGCTTTGAGGGTCTGTGGTTCGGATCGGAAAGGGATGGGAGGAATAGCGTGGTGAATGAAGGTGGGAGGGACAAGAAATAGAGCTGCATGTGAAATGCGGGGGTAAAAGGGTCAGGCAAGTAGATAGGAATGGATCGTTGGCTTTGCAGAAAAACGTGGTCATGAACTATGGTGCTTGTGAGCGTGGCGATGGTTCTAGGTGATAGTACTAATTCGGTTTTAGGTTGCATGACAAAGGATGTATGAATGTAAAATGAGATGATCTCGATTCGTAAAATGAACTATTGATGTCTTATATATGCAATTGTTGATTTGTTGTCTAATGCAATGATGGTGCATTCTATTATCTATTGATCAATCACAGTCGAATGATGATTGAAATGGTGGAGCGAAAGCATGAATGATCGACACGACATGCTTTAGCTAAATGGGAGCGACCTAATACTATCGCTAACTCGCCGCTAAGAAAAGCCTAACGCAGCTAAACCCCGACACGCTACGAGGTTAGGTCTTAAAACGCGCGCCACATCCTACCCCACTTAGAAACAAATTTACCAAATTAAAATCTCACTTGAACAAAGTTGGGGTAGACTTCGCAGCTTCTTCTTCCTTCTCCCATGTAGCTTCTCGACCGAGTGGTTTTTCCACAACACTTTGCGTATGTATCATCCTGTTCCTTAATCGCGGTCTTCGTTGCTAGAATTTTCACCAGGCGTTCTTCGTAAGTCAAATCATCTTGCAAAGGTATGTCGAGGTTGGTTACATGTGCGAAGGCTCTCTCGACATTTTCAAGTTGAGAGACATGAAATACATCATGAACTCGTGATGATTGGGTTGGTAACTCCAATTTATATGCGAGGTGCCCTTACGCCTAGAATCCGAAAGGGTCCCACATAGCGGACTTAGCTTCCTTTTAGTCCAAATCACGTATTCCCGCATAGGTGATATCTTCAGATATACATAATCTCCAACTTCAAACTGAGGTCTTTCCGTGCTTGTCAAGATAGCTCTTTTGCCTACTCGGGCAATCTTGAGGCGTTCTCGAATTAATTGAATTTTTCATCGCTCTCCGCACAAGTTCAGGTCCTAGTAGTGGTCTTTCTCCAACTTCATACCAAAGATATTGGTGATCTACACTTTCTCGCCATAGAGAGCTTCAGATTTGAGCCATTTGGATGCTAGATCGGTAGTCGTTATTGTATGCAAACTCGCTAAGGCTAAACATTTTTCCCAAGATTCTCCAAAGTTTAGCACGCACGCCCTAGCATATCTTCTAGGATTTGATTTACCTGCTCACCGCCCATCCGCTTGGGGTGATAGGTCAGGAAGTTGAGGGTGGTGCCCAAGGCGCTTGTAAGCTCTTCCAAACCGTAAACAAACACGATCCTCTATCTCGAGGTGATTGTCTTGCACTACCCCATGTAGAGTAATTATCCTCTCTATGTAGAGTTCAATAGCTTATTTGTGGAGTACTTCCGATTAGTGGCGATAAATGAGTCGACTTTGTAAGACGATCCACTATAACCCAAATGGCATCCTTCTTTTGACGGTGAGAGGAAGACCGTTATAAAGTCCATACAGATATCCTCCCATTTCCATTCGGGTATTTCCAGTGGTTTTAACAAATCTGCAGACGGTGTTCGCTGACCTTTTGGCGTGTATCACATTGGCCTACATATTCGCTATAGCTCGCTTCATGTTTGGCCACCGTAAGGTTTCTTTCAAATCGATACATTTTTGTGTTGCTCGATGGATAGTGTATCGAGTATCATGGGCTTCACTGAGGATAGTCTCCTTAATTTGCGTTGATCTGAACGCAAATTCTCGCTTGTCGCCACAGACTCGAGTTGTCGATGTGGAACTCGAGGGTTGGCCTGATTTGATACGCTGACTTTCTTCCTGATAAAAGGGTCGACAATTGGTGTTCTTGGATTTGATCACGAAGGGTGGGATGAAATACCATGGCGGCAATGGTAGCTTCGTAAGTCGAGTTTCCACTTTTATCTCCATTCGCCGTGGCTTGATTAAATCGGTGGCATGGCTCTCGTGGAAAGGTAATGGCAATGAGACTTTCTCGCTAAGAGCATCCGCTACCACATTAGCTTTTCTGGGTGGTAAGCTATGGTTAGGTCATAATCTTTAATCAGCTCTAACCATCTTCTTTGCCTCATATTCAGCTTCTTTCTGGTAAAGATGTACTTGAGACTTTTATGGTCGTTGTACAAAGTACACTTGATCCGCATAAGTAGTGTCTCCAAATTTTCGTGGCAAACACTACAGCTCCCAGTTCAAGGTCATGAGTAGGATAGTTTAGCTCATGGGGCCTTAATCGCTCGAAGCATATGCAATGACTTTGTCCTCCCGCATTAACACGCATCCCAACCCATGCTTTGATGCGTCGCAATAAACCACGTAGTCAATTCCCTCCTTAGGTAGGGATAAGACCTGCTGATGGTTAAGCGTTGTTTCAGCTCCCAAAGCTTTTCTCACACATTTCCGCCCATACGAACTTTGGCTCTTTCTTCAAGAGCTTTGTGAGAGGTGAGGTGATTTGAGAGAATCCCTTTATAAATCTTCAGAATATCCCGCGAATCCCGTGAAACTCCGGACTTCAGTAACATTTGTTGGACAATTCCATGAGGTAACGGTTTCGATCTTGGAAGGATCCACTTCGATTCCTCTTCCAGAGATAATGTGTCCGAGGAATGCTACTTGGTCTAGCTGAATTCACATTTATCGAACTTGGCATACGCTGATTCTCTCGAGGACTTGTAAGACAATAGTGAGGTCTCGCACATGTTCTTCCTCACTTTTCGAATAGACCAGATGTCATCAATAAAGACCACCACAAATTTGTCTAGGTACTTCATAAACAATTTATTCATTAGATTCATGAATACCGCAGAGCATTGGTCATTCGAATGGAACTACCGTGTATTCATGATGCCCATATCGTGAGACAAAAGCGGTCTTCTTAATGTCACTAGGTTGACTCGAATCATGATATCCGATCTTAGATCGACCTTCGAGAATACTCGTGTTCCTTCCGCTTGATCAAAGAGATCGTCGATTCGAGGTAGCGGTACTTATTCTTTATAGTGACATTATTTAATTCCCGATAGTCGGTGCACAACCTTACTCCGCCGTCCTTCTTGGGTGCAAAGAGAACCGGAGCTCCCCATGGTGAGGTACTTTCTCTAATGAATCCCTTGGACTCAAGTTCATCCAATTGCTTCTTAAGCTCTACCAGCTCTTCCTTACTCATCCTGTACGGCCTTTTGGAAATTGGGGCTGTTCCAGGGATTAGGTTGATAGTGAAATCGACCTCCCTAACAGGTGGCATGCCCGGCAGTTCATCAGGGAAAACATCTGGGAAGTCTTTCACTATTGGTATGTCGTCTAGCCCTTTCACTTGAGATTGGCTAGACTGGGTCAGTGGTTTATGTTGGGTTCTTGCCCCAAGATATTGCTGACGGTCCCATCGGGCTTTCTCGATGGATACCGCTTAGTTTCACGATCTATGTTTACTCCATGGGCGATAACCACCCATACCGTGATTACTTCTAAACCTTTTAGGTCGACATAAAGAGGTTCGCTAGGAACTTGGTGTTGTGAATTATGACAGCCTGATTCTTTCTAATCAACGCCACTTCTAACATCCTCGCGCGCATTTCACTCCCATTGGTTTTTCCAACGGTTCGGATGTCAATTTATGTTCTACTAGGAACTTGCAAGAAATAAACGAGTGAGTTGCTCCAGGTCAAAGAGAACAAGACAAGCAGTGGAAGTAACAACTTTCCGTGATCACATCGCTGGCTTCTCCAATATGTTCGCCGTCACACGCGTTAGCGCGCTTGTCCTCCTCTTCCGCCTCCTCCGGTGAGTGCTTGGTTGCCTTTGGGTTGACTTATGCGGCTAGCTTGAGATGGTGTCGGTGCAGTAGTCTGGGTACAACCGCAGTTGCATTGGAGTCCCAGATATTTTACGGGGTAAGGACAATCGGCCTTGAAGTGACCAAGCTTGCCGCATTGAA
The DNA here is from genome assembly GCA_036346255.1 of Ampelocalamus luodianensis. Taxonomy (NCBI): domain Eukaryota; kingdom Viridiplantae; phylum Streptophyta; class Magnoliopsida; order Poales; family Poaceae; genus Ampelocalamus; species Ampelocalamus luodianensis. The sequence continues at coordinate 4,363,489 of CM070626.1, forward strand.
GCATGTTCTCGTGTCGCCATGCGTCTTTAGTCAAGTGGCTTCTCCACATTTTGCACACTTCGTAGCTACCGCATCGGCCGGTCCTCACGCCATGTGTCTCTCGAAAGATGGATGGTGGGATCTGAAATTGGGCGGTCCAAATCGAGGTGGAGGTCAGTTGATGTGGATAGGGACGAGGCCTCCGGAGTTTATGTGGTTGGTGATCCGCCTTAGCCTTCTTCCTTCTTTCTTCACAAAGTTGGAATGTTCATTTTCCGTAATTATGGCTCGATTGACTAGGTCCTGGAATTCAGTTATCTTGTGAATGGATAGGAGCATTTTCAGGTAAGGTTGCATTCCATTTAGGAATTTCTCTATTTTCTTCTCTTCGGTGTCGACATCACCGGGCATAGCGGGAAAGATCATTGAATTGGCTCAAGTATTCAACCATCTTTTCCCGCCTTGAGTTAAGGTTCAAATTCTCGTTTCTTTAACTCCATTCTTCCAAAGAGGCACATGAGTTTCCGTGAAACGAATCTTAAATTCAGCCCAAGTGATGGGTTGCTCACGACACACTGCACGGTGGTAGTTTAGCCACCGTGTGGTCGCGGGTCCGGTTAATCGTGCGGCGATACCGAACCTTCTCCTCATCGTAACATCCGATCGTGTCCAATTTCTTTTCCACCTCAATTAACTGGGCCATCGCGCCCAATGGATCAATGGCCTTGCAAAGGTGGGAGGGCGAGTTCGAGAAAGTCACCTGCACTAACCCCGGTTGGTCGTGAGGTGGTAGGGGCTACTCGAGTTAAGAGTGCTTCCATGAAGCGGTTCGTTCTCTTGAGCTTCCTTTCGAGTTTTCACTTCCTCCGGAATTTTCGAGAATCGAAAAACCTCGCCATTACTCCTAGTGGATCGCAGCTCTGGAGGTGCCGGTCGGTCGACTCGAAATGCCGCCGTTTCTAGATCGGCCAGAGCAGGTCATTGAGGTCCACTCGTGGATCTCCTGTTGGTTCTTGCAGTGAGGGTAAACCCAACCTTAGTCCCAATCCTTGATCTTCGTGCCCTTGACCTTCCATCCTGAAGGAAAACAGAGAGGTTAAGAGAAGAAGGTTACACTTGCTGCGGTTAGCAATTAGGCTGCTTGCTTTACTTGCTCTTTTAAGATTTAGCAGTTGCTTAAGGTGAGGAAGGAATCACCATATTAATCTGACAAAACGACACCGCGTTTTAGTTGAGTTAAGCCACACACATGGTAACCAAATAACACCAAGAAACATAGAGATGCAAAAGATCCAAATACTATACTACCTGAGTCTCTCGTGCTCAGCCACGCTTGAGATCCTGCTTCAAGACCGCCCAAACCACGTGTTTGGGACCGCCGTAGCTTGCCTCGAGTGCGACCTAAACCACCCCGATCCACGTGCCGTGCACGCTTGAGATCCTGCTTCAAGACCGCCCAAACCACGTGTTTGGGACCGCCAGGCTCATTCTCGAGCACGCCCAGACTTCGCTCTGGCACGCCAGAGCTACACGCCGGAGTGCCACGGACCACTCGTCCGGGAAAACTGGCAAGTAAAGAGGATAAGACATTTTTTACTCCACACCATTATCTTTGTTCTCTTTAAGTAATTAATGATTTACAGAGGAGGTCGACGTGTCACTTTGGTTATAGAGATGAATAGATAAGGAGACTAATGGGCATGGTCCAAGCTTGTCCAAAACTAAAAAGCCTGGCCCATACCAGACTCTCACTGCAAGCCTCTACCTCTGCATGCAACTTATGATCTTATATTGAAGCCACCCCAACTATAGTCTTAAGCATTCTATCCTAGGTCAAGAAGTTTAAATCAACACTCATCAAACACAACCTACAATGTGTTCGATACAACAACAATCGATACAACAAGGGTACAACAGATACAACAGGATACAATAGATACAACAAGGAGAAACTCAACTACAACAAGTTACTCCCGACTGACACAACTAAAGGACCTCGACTACCACTCCTCTGGATCACTCTCCTCACCGCCGCCACTCCTCGACTAGGGTGGCGCGCTCCCCAACCGCAGTGGTCTGCTGTCCCCAAAGTAGGTGCGAAGGCCTCGTGAACAAGGGTGGTGTCTCTAATAGGATCTGGAGTGCAGTGGTGGGAGGACCACGGAACTCTGCCTCGACGGTGAGAAGTGGACACCCGTGGCGGGCCGTGGATCTCCTAAGTCTCCCTGGGAGGGTGGTGTGGGAACATGTGGATATGGGTAGGGAGGAGAAGGGATGGGAACGAAAGGCTCATAGGATGGGTCAGGGACAGGAACTGTGGGAGGTACGGAGGTGAAACTATCAGCTATGAAGGAGTAAAAGGGATAAGGTGGGGGTGCAACTGGATCAATGGGTGGGTCAGATGGTGGAACTGTAGGTGGAACGGTGGGTGGAACTACGGGTGGAGCGGGAGGTGGAACTGTGGGTGGTACTGCATAGAAACTGGGATCTGGGTCAGAGGGAGGGTACGTGGGTGGGTATGGTGGAATAGCATAAGAAGAGGTATAGTGGGTCTCTCAAGAACTCAAAGACATGGCACCGCCGCTGCAGAGGTCGACACTCTCTCTCCTCTAGCTAAAGCTCCTCGGGTCGAGTCATACAACATGGTACTAGACATCAACATGGTCTCGGTAGTATCTCGCCGCAAGATCGCTGTGGGGGAGAAAGTGGTGGGTATGGATAGCTAGTAGTGACGCTAGGTCCAAACTGCAAACCTAACCTCCCGGGTCATGGTCGTACCTCCAAACCGGAACCCTCAAGTGATCACCGGCGAGCCCTAATGGCGTGGATGGCCCTATGGGCCGCCTCCGCAAAGGTCCGTAGTCATCTGGCACGCCACTCTGCAGATACTCTACATAATAGCTACGGTCCGTGGGGATCCTGAACTATGACTCCTACCAAAGGGATACCACTGCATCGCCTGCCTCGAAAGAAATGTGGGAAGGGTGCTCCTAAGTGATGCGAGCTTCCCAAAGATAAGCACTTGTCGCCCTCGCACTCGCTCCGCTGAAGCTTGACCTACTCATCCCGCATAATGTGAAGAGTTCTATGTTAGTATGGTTGTCACTTTAAAGAAAGGTAAGCTTTTAACATAATAATTTTGATCAGAGGGTGAGGAAGAAAATGACCTCAAGACAAGGGTTACTAAGATACTTAGTGCCATATAGCAAGTAGAGGCATACTTAAGTTAGGCAAGGGTTTCTATCTTATTAGCGTGGCCCTAACCTATTGCTCGATACCATCAGTGACACTCGTGTTATTACACCGTGGGTAATAACATTAAGATACGGATTACTATTCGCTTGCCCTAGAGAACACCGCTCCAACGAATAGTAAACCTTACCGAGTTAGCGCATCGAACAATAAGATAGAAACCGCCCTTTACTCAAACAATTAGCCACGCAGGCTAAAGTCTTACGCACACATACTAATTTACATAGCCAAAATAAGACTAAACCCCTTCTTGCCCGCCACACTCCATCGGCCTCCTATTCGCCCCAGAGTCAACACGGAGTCCATCTCGCCCGCGCTCGTAGTAAGGGTCTTCGCCCCGTGGTCTCATCTGCACTCGCAGTGCCTCGCCCCACTCGGGATACTTCCTCTTTGGACTAGGGTCTACAAAGGAGAATACTAACAAGGTTGAGTACAAATGAATGTACTCAGAAGCATTAATAGCAAAAGATGCAAATGATGCACTATCTCTACTTGTTATCACAATTTCTAAGCCACCTCACTTTAGAAAATAAATCTCGACAAAAGGTGGCAAGTTTTAATACTGAAAAAAAAACTCTACTAGTCACTCGGAGAGACAAAAGACCCCCTGTGGTTCCCGTAGACTACAATCCTGGAGACTCGCATGAATTCATGATTTGTTTAGCACTGCGCAGGCTTTGTACCACTTTACCCATAGCTATTCTGAACTCTCAGTGAAGCAGGTCCACCGCATTGCCTTAGATGCGGGTTCGAGATCGAATACGTAAAGTTTTCTGTGTTACGTGATTAGTTTCTCCACCCATCACCTTCCGCCGTGCAGATTAGATCACGCCGACCTCATCTTTCACCGAAGTTTCGGTGAGGTTGGCTGAGGCGCCCATCCTGCACTCAACACTCCACCTTAGCGCATATAGCGCCTTGGATCCCCACTTCCGGACTATCCCCACCGGTCCCGGGTTCCTCCATATCACTCACACACACCTATTACTTACCCGATGTGGAGAGCATAGTCACGTAACAAGGTAGCATTTTCTCGCTCACTAAACGGAAAATGGTTGGCATCGAATTACTGATCCGACCGAGCAAGAGTTGGTTGGTCCTTATATTATAACCATATGTAAAAGGGGTCCACCTCTTACCTCAACATCATCATCGCTTCACTGTGTGGCCCCTTTACCCTTCTAATAAGTCTCATTCTTTCTTAATCATCTTATCTTATCTCAATCATTTTCTTTAGGTTTTGGAAAACCATTTTGATGTAATACATATAATAGTGCAAGGTAGGGTATATTTTTAAAGTAACTATATTAATGTTCAAGAGGATCGCTTGCCTTCGTAGAAGTAGGAAAAGTTGGCGCCAAGTTCGTCACCGCCTCTCTGCGGTGCTGTTCGCCTTCTGTAGTAGATCGGCAACGCATAATAGTATAAGTAAATACGTAGTTGATTTGAGTGATAGTATAGATACATAAGTTAGCGACGACTACAAGTTAGCATATTTTAATTACTAAAATGCTTTTGCGGTCTAATCGGTTAGCACTCACCGACGACGCTCACTGCCTAAAACCCCGCTAACTAACTGCCATCAAGCACAAACTACTCAACGAACTTTAGCAGTCCACCACCGCTTAACAAGAATCTACACTTGACTAAAGATTAAACCAAACTTAATTCTAAAACTCGAATCCTAAATCTAAACCTTTCTTCTAATCTCTCTCTCTCTCTCTCTCTCTCTCTCTCTCATCTTACTCGGCCGGCCCACACAAGCCTAGCCTACACACACACACACACACACTACCGCACACACTCCGCCCGATCTCTTCTTCCTCCTTTGCTTCCAGCGCCGCCGCCGCCCCCTTGCTCTCCTTGCTAGCGCCGCCGACCTCTCGGCTCCCTCGCGCCGGCTCCCTCTCTGCTCTCTCTCTCTACCCTCCCGACGCCGCAGCTGCTCGCCGGTTGCTCTTCTCCCGGCCGCCTTCTTTCCTCTCTAACCCTAGGCGCCGCCGGACCTTGCTCGGCTCAGATCCGGCTCGGTCCCGATCGCCTCTCCCTCAACCGACGGCTCCGGTCCCCGGGTCCAAGCGCCGTCGCCGAACCCAGCTCTCCCTCTCTCGGCTCCCCTCTCTTCCCTTCCAGCTCCGGCCCCTACTCGGCTCCTCCGACGCCGCAGCTCCCCGAGCGGCCTCTGCTCTCCCCCCCATGGTGCGGCTCGACGCAGATCTGGCCTACGCGCCGCCGGCTTCTAGCTCCCCCTTCCCTTCTTCTTCCTCTGCTGCCGCCGGTCACTATCCGGCTCAGATCCGGCCCGGATCTGGTTCTACTCCGCCTCCTTGAGCTGCCCTCACTCTCCTCTTCTACCTGCGCGGCCGGAGGCCAGCGCCGTGTCCTTTTGCTCGGCTCCTACTACCGCTAGGGTTTGGGGTTCGGCCGGCTCGGCCTTCCGGCCGCCGGCGCCGAAGAACCGACGCCTCTACTCTCTACTCAGCTCACTTGCCTAGCTATGACTCCTACTGATGCATGCTAGTGGTGGATGCAGGTTAGAGAGTGGGGATCTGGAGGTGAATGCTACTGGAGGAAGAAGCTGCAGCTACTAGGTAGGCAAATGCTCACCTCCAGTTCAACATGTTCATTACTTTACCTGATGATTGAGTATGAACTGAGATGATTGTGTTGTGCTTGTGCTGTGGAATGGCTGCTGCTGCTACTGCTTGTTCTTGTTCTGTGCTTGGCTGCTGCTTGAGGAGGGGGATGCTTGAAGATGGTGGTGCTTGCTAAATGGTGATGTTTGAAGATGGGGTGGTGCTGCCGGTGGTGCTGCCGGCCTGGACGATGCTCAGCCCCAAGACCTTCTACCCGAGGGTGGTGTGGTTCTGGACTGGAAAGGGATGGGAGGAATAGCTGTGGTGAATGAAGGTGGGAGGGGACAGTAAAATAGGAGCTGCGGTGAAATGCAGGGGGGTAAAAGGGCTGTGCAAGTAGATAGGAATGGACTGTTGGCTTTGCAGTGAAAACGTGGTCGTGGAACTATGGTGCTTGTGAGCAATGGCGATGGTTCTAGGTGATAGTACTAATTCGGTTTTAGGTTGCATGACAAAGGATGTATGAATGTAAAATGAGATGATCCGGATTCGTAAATGAACTATTGATGTCTTATATATGCAATTGTTGATTTGTTGTCTAATGCAATTGTGGTGCATTCTATTATCTATTGATCAATCACAGTCAATGATGATTGAAATGGTGGAGCGAAAGCATGAATGATCGACACGACATGCTTTAGCTAAATGGGAGCGACCTAATACTATCGCTAACTCGCCGCTAAGAAAAGCCTAACGCAGCTAAACCTTGATTACCGCTACGAGGTTAGGTCTTAAAAACGCGGGCGCTCACAGAGCAAGCCAATTGTTTACGCTCATAGAAGCTTAGACCCTTCTGAAGATAGGAATGAGGAAGGATAATTTAAATATTTTGTTTGTTGACTAAGGTAAATCTAAATTGAAAGAATCAGTGATATATGTAGCTGAAAAAAATATGGAGAGGGTGAAAGTTTGTTCGTAATCAAGAAGAATAAATTAAATAGGTGATTCCACGGTAAAAGCCAGATGAGTAATATGTGTTTAGCTATGATTGTGTGAATGAGAATTCATAGTTTTGGAAGATGGTTCCCCCCCCCCCCCCTCCATCTTAGCATATTTCTCAAGGACACAACACTTCCCTATTTAATAATCAAAATTTTTCTCTAGAAGTTTGTTGTAGAGCCTAAACTCTAAACTCACAGGAGCATATTCTAGAAGTGTGCAAGAGGCTAGACTCTAAACTCTAAAAGACCATCATTGGGTATATATCGAACGGCGGAAAACAAATAAGATGGCATGTTTCTTCAAACAGGAACTCACTCTTCATGTGCATAGAGCGAAAGAACAATTCAAGCCACTCATTTTTCATTGGCTAGGCACAATCATTTAACTTTTGCCTCTCAAGAGGATTTTATATTCCTTTATTAATATATTCTTTGCACCGTAGGGACCTCCCCTACGGTTTCATGGTATAAAAATGATGGCATGGCACTCTTTATCATTTTGTTTGCACTCAACTTTAGAGTAGTTATAAGATGTCAGGAGCAATCCAAATTGATACATACATTGATGAGAAACAAAGTCAAAATAAGAAATACATCAAAGAAGTATCTTGTTAATAGGTAGTGCATTCGGAAAGTCCAAAAATATGCACAAATAGCAATCTTAGGAATAAAATTAACTAGATCAGTTATGCAAATCATGACAGGGTGCTAGGAGAGTACAAGGGGTGTGACCACTTATATTGGTCTATAATATGATTCTTTTTATCCGTAGCAAAGCACGAGCATTCAACTAGTTTAAATATATTTTTGTTACGCTTTCTCATAAAGCCATGCACACACACCACACGTACACACATGCAAGTGCACCCCCTTAGTACACGTCTAGAAAGACGAAAGTCGGGGATAAATTCGCGACCTCACAAATTAAATTCCTACTAAAGCGCACTTGTGTGCGCATAAAGGTGAGCATCAGAATTTGAATTCTGGTGAGTGAAGTCGTACACCCACAACTTCACCACCCTACCAAATAGTAGTTCCCTTAGCACACATGTGATTTTAACACCCAAACCAATGAGACAGCTCATTCCTTTAATAAAAGTCGATCCAAAAGGTCCAGAACAATCCAAGGAATGCAAAAGATTGTACTGTATATATTTCAAAATTTGAACTGTGTTTTCTAAAAGGAAGAAATTTGAACAATGGCATGTACATTACCGGTACATACATTGGTGCAGTTAGGATAAAGACGAACCAAACCGTGCATCAGCTACACGGTGGATGGCAGGTGATTCTGATACACAAAATAGTGAGATGAGCCTGACTGTTCCCTTTAATAAATCCAAGGAAAAGAAAAGGCAATCTAAAAGTCTAAGCAATCCCAAAAGTGCAAAAGGGTGTATATCATATATTTGAACATTTGGAAAATGGTTACATACATCATTGGTATATACATTGCAGTCAGTTAGGTAAAGGATGAAACAAAGAATTATAGTGAAGTCTTACAAAAAAGAACTATAAAACAGCATTCCTTCTTTCAAAGAAAGAATTCAAAAAGTGCGCTGAAACTTAACACACATGCGCAAATTTCTCTCTTTCTACGAGAGTATCACACACACACTATGAATGGGGTTCTCTGACCCCCACCGGCCAGTGTCAAAGGTCTCTCTATGACTGAGGTTCTCTGATCTGATTTTTTTTTTAATTTGGCCCTCTGGTGCCACATTAATTTCAAAAATAGCTCCATTGGCATCGAAATTCCAAAAATAACTCTCTTCCGAGTGCGGAAGCACAAGAGACCAACACGTGGCGCATCATACGGCCGGGGAGCGCGGAAAGCAACAGGCCAACGCGGGAGGCGGGCGGGCGCGAAACCAAGTGGCGCAGCGCGGAAGGTAACAAGCCCGGCCTGATTTCACGCCACCGGAGCGCGGAAAGCGGCCGGCTGCCTTCCACGGCAGAGGAGCGTGGGAAGTGCACCGAAATCAAGCTTTGCAGAGGCATTTAAAGGCATTAATTGCAAGGCAATTGCATCTTTGTTGTGCATGTATTGCATTAAAGGCATTAATTACAAGGCATCACATATGTCATAGGACTTCCTGCGCCCGGGTGGCGCGGGATGTGGCCGTGACCCTTCCGCGCTCGGATGGCGCGGAAGTCACCCAAAAGCCTGGTTCCAGCGCCCTGCACGACATTCTGCGCAGCTCATTAGCTTTCCGCGCTCCCCTAGAGCAGAATGTTACACGCATCGGCTTCCCGGACTTTCGTGCTCAGCAGGAGGCTATATTTACAATTTCGATGTCAACGGTGCTATTTTTGCAATTAGCGTAGCTCTACGGGATCAAATTTAAAAAAATTCCTCTGATCCCACCAGCCAATGTCAAAGGGTGGCCAGTGTCAAAGGGCAACAGTATCAACTCATCCCTCCACACAATAGCATACCATGTCGATCAAAGCATGGCATTCACAATGCTTGATGGTCAGGGGCGGACCCTCTATAGATCAAGGGTGTTTAGCTGAACACTCATTTTTTATATATAAAATATCTAGTATATAATAGGTATATTAGATGTATACGGTATTAGTTAGATCAAAATTATATATTTGTGCCCGTAAATGAATTCAATCTGCATTCCCCACACCTCGTATGTGGCCTATGTAACATATTTGGTCTATTTTCCTTCCTACTCCCCATTCTTTATCTCATCCTGTGTCTGTTTGGGGGGGAGGGGCGAGTGACAGTTGGTGGACACGGCGCAATGACGCGACGGCAAGAAGACGTGAGGCGGCATAGGACGAGCGTGTGGCAGCACACCTGCACGGGCGAAGAGAGATGCGGCGCGAGCAAGCAGGTGGCAACGCAACAAACAGGGAGGAAGGGAGCGAGCGGCAACAAAGGAGCAACGCGGTGACCGGGAGGGAGTGTGGCGATGGGAACGGTGCAGCATATCCAGCTCACCGTCATCGTCCTCTCTCCAGATCTAGGTGTGTTCCGCGCACTCCACTTCTTCTCCCTGGCTCTACTCTGCTCCAGCTCCAGTTCTTTCTGGAGTCTAGCCCCTTCCCAGGGGCGGACCCTCCATGGGTCAAGGGTGTTCAGCTGAACAAATTTTTTTTTTTACAAAATATCTAGTAAATAATAGGTATATTAGATGTTAGTGAAGGCGCGGGCTACGAAGGCGAGCAACGGTCGGTGGACACAGTGCTACGACGCGATGGCAAGCAGGCGTGAGGCGACGCAGGGCGAGTATGCGGCATCGCACCTGCACGGGCGAACAGAGATACGGCGCGAGCAAGCGGATGATAGCGCAACAAACAGGGAGGAAGAGAGCGAGCGACACCAAAGGAGCAACGCGGTGGCCGGGAGGGAGCATGGTAGCGGGAAGGGAGCATCATATCCAGCTCACCGTCATCGTCCCCTCTCCAGATCTAGGTGTGTTCCGCGTACTCCACTTCTTCTCACTGGCTCTGCTTTGCTCCAGCTCCGGTTCTTTCTGGAGTCTAGCCCCTTCCTCTGCTTTCTTGATTCTTTCCAATGAATGTTGTACAAAAATACAATCTTTGCTTTGAGCAATGAACAGATAGTTGGACTCTTATTACATATGTTTACATGCTAGTTTTTGCTCTATAGAAGGAACATTCTTAGATGGGGTTCTTGCTAGCGGGAAAAGAGCAAAAAAGAGTAGGATCAGCAAGGTATGCAACTTTAAAAAAAAATTGAAAAAGAAGGCAGAAGCTCTACGGATCACTATTAGAGGAAGAAAATAAGTTTTAGCAGTCTAGTTACTACAATCCAGAACAGAAAAAAGTGAGAAAACAACAACGATCAAGCACAAGTTTTTTTTTTTTTTTTTTTTTTAAAAAAAGGAAGACAAGAGCTCTATCAATCACTATTAGATGAAGAAAATAAGTTTTAGCGATATAGCTGCTACAGTTCAGAACATAAAAAAATAGAGAAAACAATAACGACCAAGTACCAAACATAAGTCTTGGCCGCACCCTGCAAAAACAACATAATTCAGCAAAATATGAAGCTTGGAGCTAAAATAGCTCTATTCCTAGTTTCCACCTCTTCAACTGTTATTGATATCTATAATTTGTTATTTAATTTATGTCATTATGATTGTATTATATCGTCCATTTCTTCATATGAAATCATTAATTTTTATATTTTTGTTTTTTATTATATATACGTGTATCGTCATATCAGTGTTTTTGGGAGAGATGATATTTCATGGTATTGACGTATTGGTATCGACATATTTAGATAACCTAACTTTGAAGTCTGAACACCTATCTTAAAAATCCTGGTCCGCTACTGTTGATGGTGCAATGTGTCGTTGAATTAATTTACGTTCAGATTCATGTGCAAAATTGGTTTATCTTTTTTTCGGCTGTACTTTGTAAAATGCTTGAGAACAGATGGTATTGGGCTATTGGCATGACGTAGAAGTGAGAGGTACAGCCTACGTGCAGTAGTGAAGAGAGTGGAAAGAGATGAGTTGTGGGTGTGGCTTTCAGAGAGAGACTGGACAACAGAAGCCTAATAGCTTGTGCGTGGCATGTGGAGAAAGATGAGTGATGAGTCTGCAGATATTATTTACGCAAAAAAAAAAAAAAAAGAGTCTGCAGATATTAGTAAGAGAGTGGATTCACTCCATCATACCATACCATGTCAATCACAGCATGGCAACCACAATGTTTGGTGGTGTAATGTGTCATTGAACTGGTACTCAGATTCATGCACAAAATTGGTTTCTCTTTTTTCGGTTGGACTTTGTAAAATGGTTGAGAATAAATGGTATCGAGCTATTGACAAGATGTAGAAGTGAGAGGTACAGCCTACGTGCAGTAATGAAGAGAGTGGAAAGAGATGAGTCGTGGGTGTGGCATTCAGAGCGAGATGACAGAAGCCTTATAACTTGTGCCTGCGTGTGGAGAAATTAGAATTCTGGACGCTATTATTTCTAAACTAGTATTTTCACACACAAAATTTCGGATTTAGCCCCCTCTAATCACTCGCTGCTGCCGGTACAAAGCAGAGAAAGAAAGATGCCGACATCCCCACCGCAAAGACCGGTGTCTGCACTCCCACTGGTGCTGCCTCCCCCACAGTGCATGAGGTATAAGGAGAGAGAAAGAAAAAGAAAAGTGGAAAAAAATCCAAAAAAAAACTTGGAACATGAAAATATTATAGAAAATTGTCTTAAAAAATTATGATATTTGAAAATGATCTTAAAATTATGATTATTTTATTCATTTAATTTTTTTTGAGGAATTTCTAAATATAGAAAATGATCTTAAAAAATTATGATTTTTTTTGTAGAGCCTCCCGACACATCGTACTTGCCGATCACTTTGAAAATTTTGAATTTAATTAAAGTTTATTTTATTCATTCTACATCGATCACTTTGGACTCTAAAGAATTAACGACATCGAATAAACACCGAGAAATACCATAAAATTCAAAGTGCTAAAAAATGTATGAATTTTCTACAGTAGCTAGGTTAAAATTTTAGATAAATTTAGGTGAAAGAATTGTTCCTATAGCAATTTGAAAATCAGTTTTTTAGAAAATACTCAAAACAGTGTTTTAAGATTTATTATTTGTTAAATTTTAATTATTTAGTAAAAATTTGTAGAATAGTAGTGGATAAAAGGATTACATAGATAGATAGAGAATAAAATTATAAGACCAAAATAACTTAATTTAACTCATTTGGAGTCTAGAAATATTTTCTATGGATTTTCAAAAATTAAAAGCATTTTCTATTGTGAAAATAATTCGGTTAAGCATCAATTTCCAAAAACTATATTTTCTAGGATAGAGACAAGTTTTAAACCTATTTTAAAATAATGTTCATTTAAAATAAAAAATATCAAAATTGGTTTCAATTGATTTGGAGTTGAGTTGAATTAGATATGAATTTTTGAAGTCAAATGAATTTTCAGTGGATAATTAATGTTCAGACGGTTCGATCGAGCTGTGTTCAGTCGGATGGTCCGATCAGCCCAAAAGAGATGTTTGGATGGTCCGATCAGCCTAAAGAGATGTTCGACGGTACGAACATTCCAAAAGTGTTGTTCGTACGGTCCGAACGTTACTAGGATAATTGTTTTAACTTCAAACCCCTCCCCAAGTTTGACCGAGCTAAAAAATAGCAAATAAATTTCTAAAATTATATAAATTTTTAGAGGTGTTTCTGAGATGATCTAGTACCTAGATAAAATTTCCAACATTGCTTTTGAAGATTTATTCTTCTTACTTTAATTCATTAACAGCAAGGGCTTTACAACTTGGTTTGAATTTTTACAAGGTTGTATTAAGCTCTAAAATTTTGAAAAAAAATACATTTATTCATGATAAATATTATAGTATTTAAATAAATTATTTTCCAAGGTTTTTTTTGAAATTTTCTGATTTTTTTTTTGAAATTCGTTTTTTTTTGTCACTTTTCTTTTCTTTCTCTCTCCTTGTACCTCATGTTGTAGGGGAGGGCAGCCCCTTGGTGCTGTCGTTAGATGGCAAGACCTCTGTTTGCATGGGGATGGCAAAGAACTTTGTTGTCACTGACCAAGCGCAGCAGTGGTCGAGGGGCTAAATACGGAATTTTGTGAGTGAGAGGGCTACTTTAGGAATTTGGATGGTGTAGGAGGCCAATAGTGTCCAGAATTCGAGAAATTAAGATGAGTCTACGGCTGTAAGAGAGTGGAGAGAGATGAGTGTAAGCATCTAGGACCTAATTCGTGGTTTTAGTGTTTTGGTTATTAATGATTCCTAAATCATTGAGACTAACTTTGGTATAAGTGTTTATTAAGTTTAGTTAGGTCTTGATGACAGAAATGGGTGTTCTTGGTATAAATGGATCCCAAGTGTGGAAATGATGGCAAAGCATGTTGTTCATGAAGATCGGGGACCTTGTGGCTAGTATGGATCATTTTAGATGTTAGTCTTTGTTTTGTTTTTTTGTTTTGTTTTGTTTTTGTTTTTTTGCTTTGGTTGTACTATTAAGGAGGTTAAGGTTAGTAGCTTGAGCTTGATTAGGTTGGATAGCTAGGTGTGGTACACATTAGGTCTTTCTAGCTCAGTTCTAGTTAGAGGAAGCCAATAATCAAGTTGTGGTTGTGACATTTGCGAAGATTGGATGTTTTCAACCTAAGCTAGGAAATACTCATGAAATTAAGTCGGATTATCCGAGTCACCCGGACCTTGTGTCGGAGCATTACTCCATATAGAAAGTCTTGTTGATTTTCAATGGAGTCGGATGATCCAAGTCACCCGGAGCATCGGTCGGACCAATTCAAGTCGGATGATCCGAGTTAGTTGGAGCATGGCCCGGACCAACTATCCAGAGAAGGGCTATTTCAAGTTAAGTTTGAGACGGATGATCCAAGTGGTTCGGACAACGACCCGGATCAATTTAACACAAGACATGCTGATTGAGAAGTTAAACTAAGGCGAATGATTCGAGTGGGTCGACTATGACCGAATCAATTTGATGAGAGGTTGAATTCAAGAGTTTGTGTAGGCCGATAACTGAGCTGTGTCGGTCCGACTTGAGTCTGACATCCGCCTCGTGCAACATCTAGTTTTTCAACCATTGAAAGCGCTTGAGTCGATGATCCGAGTCAAGGTCGTTTTGATTAGATTGTGTCTAATGGCTAGTTTCGAATTGAGGAGCAATTTATATAAACCATGGACGCTCAAGTTACCTCTTGAGAATCCAGATATGTGGCTAACTTATTGGGGAGTTCAATGGCACCTTAGAGCTTGATTGAAGATCAAGAGGGTGTTTGAGTGCTTATGAAAGTAGATTAGGCCTAATGTGTGCATCACTCCTAGTTGCTTGACATTGCTAAGTTTAAGTGACATTTTTGTGCTTATTACTCTTGAAAATCGGTGTTTCCTAGATGACTTGGAGGTGTGATCTTAGTAACCTTCTAAGGAGGAGCTTGTGGAAGACACCAAGAGGATTGCGAAGGTCAGGAGTTCATCTATCGGGAGTTGAGAAGGACTACAAGTTGAGAGCTTGGGTCCTTGTGAGGATTTAAGTGGAAGCAACTTTTGCAAGAGCGCTCCAACGAGGAGTAGGGGAGATCAACGAATCTCTGAGACCTCAGTAAAAAATTAGTTGTGTCTTGTCCCCTTTGCATTTCCGTATTTAATTTTCTTGTCCTTCAATTCCTAGTCCCTAGTCTTGTGTAGGATTAGAACTTAGGTTGCAAAACTTTACTAGCGTGTTTACAAGTTGATTGCTCACACTAACAAACCATAGGCACTTAGGTTAGGCTAATTGGATTAGTTTTTAAATTTGGTTATTGTTTGAAAAAGATTCCAATTCACCCTCCCTTCTTGTCATCCGATCTGCTTTATTGTGTCGAGGTGTCAAAGAACAAAAGCCTAAAAGCCTAGTAGCTTGTGCGTGATGCACTAGCAATGGATGTGGAGGAGGAGAAAGATAAGTGATTCGCTTGCAATCGTATTTCCTTGTATACTTTTTACATCGCTCATGAAGAATATACATCACAATAATATAACATTAGGTGTATGCGTGTGCAAATCTTTTTACAAAATGGATAATGCTACTAGTCCGACATCTTATTTGCTCGGAGTGATCGGACGCCTCATCCGTGACGTTAGTTGTTGCAACATGTGGTCTTGCTTGTCTAGTGTCCATCAACTGCACGTTGCGTTGCGGAGGTCGAGAAAACGTGAAAAGCTAGTATAGCAAAATTCACATAGGGCGTGATTTTGGAATGTTTCAGACACTGTTTTGAAAGGTTGTTATTTCTGCTGCTAAGCTAGTGTTGCAATAGTTGAGACTGTCTAAATTTTCTGTAATTATCAAAAAGTTTAAGCTTCTCTCTTTTTAGGAAAAAAAAAAGTTATGCTTCTTAGAGGAGGAATCAGAAGAATTAGCATGACATGTACTCGAGGAGTGCGATAATAGTTATTTAAATTGTTCCAAACATTATATTGAAATGTTTCATAAGTAAATTTCAACTGTTGTGAAAAATTAGAAGTTATTGTTGGATGTGTTCATTAGGACTGTTGCACCCGTCACTCCAAAATGTTGCATCCACAATTCATAATTTGTTGCAAGAGTTTCGTTGATCAGAAATAGAGTTGCAGATCAAATCCCGTAGTCGATAGACCCATTGATACTCCTATTCTATACGCCTCTTCTTATTAATCAAGTAATCGTGGCATATGGGGGCCACTAGTGAGGACATCAATTAAATCCAACTGGCCGAACCGTCCGAGGAAAATCATGGCATCGAACGTCCGAGCCGTAGCAGTATCCATATTTCTTTCTAGCTCTACTAGCCAAGTGCCCGTGTGTTGCAAACGGATTTCAAATAAAACATAATATAAGTTATAAATTTAGAAAACCAATATATTATCTCTACAAATGAAAGTTTCTTACATAATTTACATTCAATCAACAATCCACATAGAATTTTATCACAAATCACAAACACATATAATCTAATTATCCACAAGATCTTTCAAGTAGCTTATACATGTGTACACCTATTTACCCATAAAAGATTCAACTAACTCAAAAGATGGTAGATGACAAACTCACCACCATCATGTAGCACTAAATAGTTACTGAGCTAGCTCGCCTAGCAAGCCGTGTCAACGGATCAAATACAAATCGAATAGTGGTCTTCTCGTATTCGTATTCGTATTCGTATTTTCTAAATGAATACGAATATAAAATTTGAATATTGTCAAATACGAATCGAATACCTACTCAATTCGGTCAGATTCAGATATCCTCATAACTTACGAATCGCAAGATATTTATGATATTTTATCCTCGCATATAGCACAACTAATCATTCTAGTTAGAAAATTTGATCATATACCTCCTTAGATGAAATTCGTGATTTACCCTCCTGGCCCACATGTCATTGACCTATGGTGACCCCACATGTCATTGAGGTGGGAGGGTAAATCCTGAAATTCAGGGAGGGTATATGATCCAATCCCCCTTCTAGTTAATCTATTTCACCTAAAAACATGAATTCATATCAAACTAAAAATATTCATCCAACTAATTAGCCATACTGCAATAAAATATGTATATTATTTTATCGAATACGAATACAAATACAAATAGTGTGGATAAAATAATATTTTGGATGGCAAAAATCTATACTATATACTATATTCGCACTCATATTTTTATGCGAATACGGATACGAATAGAGAAGAAATTGTTAATTAAATGAAAAAATCTAAACTATATTCGCTACCAACCGAACTTAGATGGAAGATAAAACGAATAATTCGGATTCAATTGACACACTGCGTCTAGCACTCCGTTAGTGCGCCTCTATTCCCCCTTCTTCAAGCTCGTACCTGACATCTCTTGCTCTCCTCCATCCTCCACTTGGGCAGTGAAACCCCCCCTGTGAAATTCGGTCACGTGGTGCGTACGGGCGACAGCCACGACCGGCCGGCCGGCACGACGTGCGTCGTACCAGCACCCAGCACGCCGAGCCATCCCTCCCACGGCATCTGCGTGGATACGGCATGCGGCAGCCTGAAGAAGGATTTCCGGGATGCCAGCGAGATGATGCATCAGTAGCAACATACAAATTGTGACATCGACAAGTTGGATAAAGCAGCAGAAGCTAGCAGACTTGGTGACCTCTTCCCGATCTCCGGTGACCTCCCCCCTTCCCGCTGTGGGCGCGCTGCCCACCGACATCCTGCTCTTCGTCCTGGGCAATCTCGGCCTCCACGTGGCTGGGAGAACTGTCGAGGCGGTGGCGGCACCTCTCTGACCTGCTCCCGCTGTTCGTATGTGCCGATATTTTATTATCAACCTTATGAATAAACACTAGGAACCCGTCGAAAAAAATAAACACCAGGGGTTTTTCTAGAATGAGATCACACAGAAAAGGATATAGAAATTTTATACATGTTTAAGCTTTCTTCTGAAAGAATAATAACATTACTCCTGTGTTGTTGTATTGTTTGTGTTTATAACAGGGAATAAGTCACTAAAACTAGAGTTTGATGACTTCGCCTCTCGTTATATCCGCATTTAATATCTGCTCTATTTCCTCTGGCCACCGACTTTACTCCTTATATTATTATATAGTGTATGAAGGGGGTGACAGTTGTCCACGTTAACAGGCGCCTTAACGTTTAATGCAATGTGCATGTTCAGTAACAGTTATTGTCATAGACATATCCCTCCGCGTCGTCTTGCAGTTATGTCAGAGATAGAGATTTAACACGTGTAGTTATCTCAGGAAATAACAGCTTATATTAGCTACTGTGTGTATTAAATATAACGTACAAATGCCCTTAGCCGATTAGGCCCACATGTCTGTGGTTCTTATCGACTATAGGGTGGTCGTAAATGATATGATTATAGTAAAACTTACGATCATAAGGTGATCGTAAAAGATTTACGATCAATATGTAGTCGTAGAAGAATTTACGATTATAAAGTGGTAGTAGGATGATTTACGACCATATAGGGTGGTCGTAGAAAATCTTACGACTGCTAGGTGTTTATAATCTTTCTCATTGTTAATATTGAGAGGTACTCTTAAATGTTATATAAGAGATATTATCATCTATAATAAATATTATAGATAAATAATTTAAGTAATCGATGATTATTATGTCCTCGTCAACATGACGTCTGTGTGTTCGCACTACCCATTCTCCGCGCGGGGCACGAAAGAACGAAGCGGGCCATGGCGGGCATCGCCGGCACCGTGGAGAGCCTATTGTCGAGCAGCGACCGCGCCATCAAGAGGCTGCGCCTCGACTTGTACCTGCTCAGGGCTTACACCGCACATCGCGTCATCGAGAGCGTTAGCGACGCCGTCAACTGCGGCAAGGTCGCGCCCAGCAGGCTGGAGCTCATGGTCAGGGCCTCCGGATCCAGAGCCCGCACGACGCCAAGATGTGTTAGTAACAGGCCCAATCTGGGCCGTTGGTGAGAGATCCGACGATCTAGATTGGTGAGGTGGGACATAGTGCTAGACGGAGCAAGGATGGGAAGCTGTTCAGTGCTATTATGCCATGCACAATGTTGCTTCAACCCGGTGGTAGGAGAGAGAGAGGACGTCAGGAATCGGTGCTAGCAAAAGATGCTGGAACCGGTGCATCAACTTGAATTGCACCGATGCCAAACAAATAAAAAAATTCATGTGGGACCAGTTGTAAGTGAAATAGAGAGTGTGTGATGGGGAGAAAATAATATAGGATTTTATTTAGTTGGGGATCCCACCTGAAAAGAGGAGTGCTAAACATTACAGAAGAAAATAAATCTAGCACCTCCATGATGTGACAATGAAGTGAAAAATCTAACACCTACGACATTATACAAAGCTTTTGGCTAATATAGCACTTTTAGTATGCAATAGCAAATCTATCTCTCTTCGCACCTAATGCAAAAACAAAACATGTGTCCATACACCAAAGGGCCGAGTCATCAGCGAATGACATGTTGCAACGCCCATGCACCCGGGCACAGATCGCCTAGTCCGTACTCCTGTGGCACAGAGCAGCCGAGTCCATGCACCCCGCCCTACAGCTGTGGCGCCGAGCACGATGCCTCCTAGTCCGTGCTCCCGGGCACATAACCGACGAAGTCTGTGCACCCAAGAGTGGAACCGCCACATCCGTGCGCCCCACCCCGCCCCGCTGCGCTCAGGTCTGTGCCCTGGCGCACAACTCTACGCATATGCCACCAAGCCCCGGCAGGCAGACGCGGTTTCTTTTTTCATTTAGCGCTAAGAGAGCTAGATTTGCTATTGCACACCACGGTGCTATATTGGCTAAAAACTCAATTGTACATGGCCTTAAAGGGAGCACAAAAAAGATAGTGATATGTTAGAAAGTGGTTCTAAAGGAATGCTATGAGAGCAATAAATAATATGGAACTTCTCAGTGGTCGGACCACAAACATAAGAGTAGGGACTGCTTGTCCGCATTAAGACGCCATTCCTATCAGCATGTGCTTTGAGATGCGTGCGAACACGTCACATACAAAAGCAGTCCCTACTTTTGCTTGGGTCAGACCACTGAGAAGTTCCTTTTATGCTACGAAAACACTTGTACTTGTCAGTTTTCAGATAAGGAAGCCTTACGCTAGGTAACATTGCTTAGATTAACCGTACCAGAACCACATGAACACAGAAATCAGCAAAAAAATAACAGGCTATGACCATCAATGCCGAGCGTAAATAAATACATCACACGGCTATCTAAAACCAAGGCAAAGAAATCATGACCACGACTCCAGGTCCGAGGCAAGGAAGATGCCCAAGTGCCCAAGTGCCATTGAACAGAAGGAAGAAAACCTTCTCTAGGCATATGCACTGTACAGCGATTAGCCAATCACACCTTCTAGCCACAAATTCGGATCCTTGGTAGATAGAACCGTCCACCGACTATCTTCCATGCAAGACTGGAACTGATCTATTGAGTTAGTTCTACTTCATCTCTAGCTGTCAGACATACGATGACAGTACAATAATATGAAATTCAACCGTCAAACCTGACATGGGGAATTGATACTCAAGGAAAGTATTGGGTTCAAATTCAGACTGACATGGCATACCAGGGGTCTTTGGCTACCGAATGTTTTATGTTGTCCTATCTGAACATCGCTATCAATCAGAGGCCTTCAACTTCCGAGGCCTCTTGGACTGGGGTGGTGAGGGAGGTGCATCTATAAATCTTCCAGTAGACTGGCAAAATTAAAGATTTATCAATCACAAAAGTAAGAGACGAAGTCATCATATAGTTCTACAGTAGACAATAGGTCAAGCCACCAATGAAATCTGGAGTGACCAAATGTGGATAATCAAAGCAACCCTCACAGCCCGCCAGGGGTGCAAACATTGTCAGATACTCAGATTACTGCACTACATAATTATTATCGACTCCCAAGCAAAATGTCCTGAACATTAGGTAGAGCATGCCCTTCATTTTGGTAATGGAAGATCTAACACGCCAAGTGTCTTGTGCTGACACTCTAATGATATAATCGTGCATTAAAATATTTTATTGTACCAGCAGTTTGTACTTTGTACTAAATTCGGTATAACAAATTCAAGATATACTGCCTGCCTAAGTGGCCTACCAGCATTGCATGAAACGAGGGGTAGGTTCTTGTAAAGCAAAACAATCGAACCATTAGACTTTCATTAAATTTATTGTCTGAACTAAACTAAATTTTTTGTAGGAACAGCACAGATGCATCAGAGACAAAAAAAAAAAGAGAGAGAGAGAGAAAAAAGAGAAGAAACTAAACAAAGTATAATGTGGAGAAAGGAAAGGACAAACCTTCCGCTTGTGGTCACGTTTGCCCGCTCTCTCACCTGAGGCGACATGAAGATCATGCAAAATGTTTATAGAGAAATATAACCCCCCCCAGATTGAAGAAGCAATAAGAAAGACAAACCAAAATGTCTGCTTTGAAATTACCTCCAAACCCAACCATATCTGAGACAAAGGGTTGATCAACATCTCTATTAGAACGCTGCAAATATACAAAAATAATATTAGAAGCTACAAAGGAATTAATTGTTGATAGGGCACTGACACTTGGAGCATAATTATTACAGCAAATGAAAAAAAAAACATAATTTACCCTTCTGTCTCTGCAAGAATTTCCCAGTAGCACATGTCAGCCACATTTATCAGGTTCTGATTCTAGTGCTATCTACTTATACTTAGTTGATATACAGTGGATTATCATAGACATCTCAATCGTTAGATATTATAAGCAAACTTCTGTTGTCATCACTTTGCACCACCACATTAAGACTTCACTAAGCTCTTTAATATCATTACTTCTATTAACGAGCTACCTGTTACAGCCAGCTAACTCTGCAACAGATTAGAGCAAGAGAAAGCTTGTTGCCATACTTCTTTTGCATCTAAACATACATGGTTTATCATTTCAAATTTTCTTCCACTCAAACATAAAAGGAAAAAAAAAAGCAGTGCCCCATTTATGTATATACCTTAGGTGTGCATGGCGCTCTGTGAAGGAACTTTCTCTGTTTGCTAAAACTTCTGCCTCTTTATTTTGTAGCTATTAACGTAAAATGCAAAAAAGAAGAGAATTGTTAGTTGAAGGGCAAAGAACTTAAGCTGCATAAACACACTTGACAGCTATCACCAATTCTCTCTTTTTTCATAGTGTTGTTCAACAGGTGCTTCCAAGAAATCAGTGCATAAATTGGGGATCGATATTTTTGAAGTCTAAATGCAAATATTAGATTAAAGCAGATATTAAATTGCTAAAGCAGCTGGAAGATCACAAGCTTGAAGTACCTGCTTCTGTAGGTTAAGCAGTGTGAGTATCTCGTTCCGTAATTCAAGATGTTCTACACAAACTGCTTTTGTTGGGACCTTAGGCTTCAAATTTACCTACAAAGAAACCATGATTATGGTGGCAGCTCATATATCTTTATGTTAATATACAAGTTTGTAGTGCGAACTGAAAACTAAACTAAAAAGACCTGTGAACAACATTGTTTTGGTGCATGTCAAGTACAGACTGATGTCAAGAAAACAAACCCCAAGATCTTGTAGAGTTTGATCAACTCTTTTGATTATTCTAAGGCCAGCTGATGCACTTGCTGCTTGGACCATTTGGTCAAGTGCATGGGTTCTCAAATACACTTTAAGCTGAAAAAGAAAGTATAGCAGGTCAAATGCATCTAAAAAGGAAAGTACGCAAGATAGATATATCGATCTTCATATGGTTGATAGACACCTACAGTTAATAAGATAACAAGACAACTTGTGAGTTGTGAGTTGTGACACCTAAATTCTACTTGTGCTGTGTACAGCGTAGTGCTAAGAGCCAAAGAATAGCCATCTTCCTTGCAACGAACAAGGCTCAATATTATCTTCAATTTTCAAAAATGAATTGGACATATTTTTTTAATGTAATACTCAGAAAGCATGATTTTAAGATACTTCGATACCACAAGTCCATAAGCATGAAAGCGGGACAATGATTAAGCACGGCACTACTCAGTATGAGCAGAACATAAATTCGGTTCTAGCATCCAAATGCAACTTTTTTCACCTGAATATCAGGAACCTGCTGTACAACAGTATGTGGAAAAAATTGATGTACAAACAGGGCAGGTGACAAGATATCTATTTCTTGTTTTTCAACACACGGACATTAATTTCACAGCACAAGTTGTCCATGTAACCCAAATTTCATGACAGCACATTAGTACATTACCATTAGAAATTCAGGAGTTATCTTTAGATCTAGAGTGCAGGCATCAAGATAGCAAAAAATCCATGGATCTAAAATGATCGTGGTTCTCTTATCTTATGCAGACGTCACGAGGCATTAATGCATTTACTGGGGACATTAAGAAAGGTACTACTTGACAAAAGGACCATATAAACTCAGTATTTGTCAGGATAAAAAGAATGGGAATAATCGTGATACAGATGCATTCATCATGAGAAGTTGAATTTATGAGTGATATTATGACAGGATAAAATTATGGTTGAGGGACAACAAAATGAGGATAAAAAAATGGTAGTGTTAAATAAAAGAACAAAATGTCTACTGTAACTAGAAATGTCAACTCAGCAAAAGGTCAATATAAGAGTTAGCAAGCAATGATTAAGCAATCAATATTTTTATAGTTACCATCCGCAGTGAATCAGGTATGGAGCTATTTGCTGCTGCTGCTGGATGTGTAGCACTTGACAATGGATGAGTGTTGCTCAAGGGAGATACACCATCAGCAGGAACCATAGCATTATCAAAGCTCGTCGATGCTCCTGCTTCATCCGGATTCTACAGAAAAATTCTCAGACAATTAGACATCTAACAATGCAGACCATTAACCAGATAGAGCGAACGTCCATATCCCTAGAAATTAACTATGACTAAAACAATGATATCATGCCCACACAGCAAGCACCTGGAATACCCTAAAGGTAAAATGATATTTGCTTGAAGAAATTACAAATATCTAGATGATTTGCCATCAGTTGCTTTACAGCACAAAAAAAGCCCATCACATAAATATCATACAAGTTAACATTAGAAGATTCTTGCTTAAGACTACTTTAGCTGTAAGAAATATGGGATCAGATGTACTGGTTACTCACTTTGCTAGCAGCACGAGATTCCATAATGCGTTTTGCTTCTGCTAAAATCTGAAAAGTCAACACTTGGCAATCAGATACACAACTGGAATCTAAAGAATGGTAAACTGCATAAATCAGCTAATCATTATCTCATTATCGGCAAATTTCTCACCTCAGCATCCTTTCGTTCTTGATGTTTTGTTTGGGAGAGAAGTGCAGATAATGCACGCTTTCTCTCAGTCTCATGAGCAGCATTGAAGGTTTCCTGAGAAGAAACTCACATGGACATATGTGACTACAGCACAAAATATACAACAACAATGAATTAAGAATCACTTTTAGGTAGGGCAGTGAATCAACTTGTACCTTCACAAGAGGATTCCCAGCAACTTCATCGAATGACCGAGCTCTAGCAATCAGAAGAGCCCGAGTAACTGCAATAATAAAGATAACAACAGCTACATCATAGTAAACTCACGATGGTAAAATATAATACATAGATTAATGTGCTGGAAATACACTTAGACTGGACAAAATATGCTAGTTTTAGCAATTAACTGAATAGGCTAAATAACAAGTCATGACACCACCTAAGTGACCTAACCTCTCATAACATTACATAGTACATAGAAAGGCATGTATATGTGTATAAAAGGCCAAATGCCATGACATGCTTAGCAATTTTTCTTCACTAATTTAATGGGGAGTAAAAAACATTTAAGAAGTTATAAGAGCGGGTGGTTTAGAAGATTTATGATATAACTGATGTAATGTAGGCAATCATCTGCTCATTGTGATTATAGGTTACAGTAGACACATGACTAATTACTTGTTCAGTTTGTATATTAAATGACAGAACAGATAGAATAACCCAGAGTAAATCACTAATGTTGGCTTTTCAGCAAGTAAATGTATGTACAAAAGATTTAAAAATAGCAATGGAAGAGAATTTTGCCAAGGAGTTCTATCTGAACATAGAGATATATCAAAATTTAGAAGTACCAGAATAGCAACGGCTCTTCAGATCTTCCACGCTGCGAGAAGTTGGAAACCTATCTGCTATTACTATGAAACGAAGGTCAAAGCGTTCACATAATTCAAATAGCTGGTCTGTTTCTTCCTGCTCCATGCCTGAAACAAGCACATCAAATATTCCTTTTAAAAATATTCGAGAATGGTGAACAAAAATATTTTTGAAAATTCAACATCCTAAAAAATCAATAGGTTTGTCAATGCCCAAAATAACTGGTAAAAGGCCAGATAGCAGACATATGTTCCTGTTCTGAAAATGTTTCTGTTAAGGTAGACTAATTACTGAAAAATAACAGATACAGGTAAGGTGAAAATATAAATGTGCAAATTTTAAATTTTCGAACATTGTGATCAATTGGACCCAAGAGCTCAAAGATATTGATGGTAGAATTATTAAGCACGAAAAGGCCTTCCACAATGAGGTCCCACCACCCCAAGACTTATTTTCTATTTATAAAGGTTTGAGATTCATTAATTTGTTGGCATATTTAAATATCTGTTTCATTTGTCTTCAAATATTTCAAAGGAATGTGACCAGAATTAGTACTAGAAGTGGCAATAGGTGTTTGAAAGCATGAAGTGCTAACAAAGGATGGTAACTAGGCAAATCAGCACAATGTTTATATCAAACAGATGTTTGGAATACAAGTGTGTAAATTTGTTAACTGGGAAAGAGCACTAAAGCATAATTGAGTGTGGTAGCATCGTATAGCTCACAAGAGCCATATTATGTTTAAAATGAACATTTGCAAAAGGATAGCTTGGTTCTCTCCAGGATTTTAACCACTGATAGCACAATTAACTGAAGCGTGTCATAAAAGAAGAATCAGCCACTGCATTTCCAAAAAATTTATTGTAACTAGTACCTACAGGATCAGTTAAATACTTCTCATACTCCTCATCGGTGTATTTAAGAACATCCGCCTTCTGCAAAAGGAAAGGACAAACAAAAATAGAGTAAGCCGCCAATTTTGTGAAAGAAGGCTTCTTGCTCAATGATGTACCTAACACAACATACTTCTTACCTTGTTATATTTTGCAAAGTGATAGTCACCAGTTGGTGGAACACCATTTACAACTCTAACCTGAAAAATCAAAAGGGCGAGAAGTACTGTGAGTCTTTGAGTTAGTCATAATGATTTTGTAAATATGTACACCATATTAGTAAAGCATGAGAGGCAGACCCAATGGTAAAGTTGCAGGTTGTCAGTTCGTGCAGAAGACGTGAAAGGTAGCCACTGCCATGTTACCTGCAGAAGTAATTACAATTGTCAAGTCAAACCACCTACAGCAGTCCCCTGGCTCCAATAGCACCTACATGCGGATGAGGCAACGGCGCAAGAGTAGTGTAGGATAGTTGTCTTGTCGGTCTCTAGAGACGTATTTTTTTTCCGGTGGATATGCATGTAATGGGCTGGGAAGTCTCTTTCATCCATGCATCCAAATGGGTTTCCTCCCATGCAGATTTAACCGAAATCTTGGCCAGATTTTTCCTCTCTTTCATATTACAAAGAAATATGACAAATCAGATATAAAACTTCTACTGGGAGAAAAATCTTATGGTATTCCATGCAATTATAATCAGATAAAGTTGCTGATAAAGCACAAAACATTTCAATGATTTGGATTACAGGAATAAAGCACTTATAAACTAAACAAAAAAGAGTGGCACATAAGACTAGTCATCTTCATGCTCCATGAGATGAAGTTCAATACAGGTTGAATTGTCATGCTACTGGATAACAAATGTAGCATTTCAAAAATATTTAATAATACTAACTGCACAAATTTTGACCCAAACAACAGTGGAAATGAATGTGATACAAAAAGTTTGTATTTCTATAGAAACAAAACTCTAACTGCAGTTCATATACTAATTACGAACAAAGATATCCAGTTGTAGTCCAAAAAATTCATTAAAATGGGACATATTTACGCATTAACTTACTACAGTTCATGTGGCATAAACACCTTGCTGAAGATTACCCATATGATACAAAGTACATGATGCAATTTAGTCTGATAACAAAGATCTAGTTGACAGCCAACTAAAACAGCAATTGCACATTGCATGTCCTCTTAGTTCAACTCCATAGGTAATGGTAATGGTAATGTACTCTTAATGCCAATTTTCCCATATGCATAAAGTGTATGAATAGCTAAACACTCAGCTCAGTTCAAATGTTACAACAGTAACCCAATTTTCAACAGATATCTGAAGTATGAAGAGTTGCTCGCTCACCTTCTCCTTCTCCACAGCAGGCCGCCGCTTCAGGTGCGAGGCCTCGACGGTCGGCATGAGCGGCGCCACTCCCACACCTCCGGTGAGCGCGTAGAGCTAGATCCCCACAGCCATTAGCACCGAAGGAACAACCAAACACGGAGAAGCGAGTAGGAAGCGGGAGGGTGACGAAGGGCGATACTCGCGCGAGACGCCATCGGGCTTGCGCTGCGGCTCCTGGGCGGCCGCGGCTTCTTCTCCTGGACGGACGGGAAGGGGGTCTTGGGAAGCCCGAGGATGTCCTTCGCGTCCATGGGGATGGCGGGAGGCGGAGTAGGAAGCGGAGCTAGGGTTAGTGTTTTGGTCTGGACAACTGCGACATGGGAGGGGAGGTCGGGGTGCGTCGAGCTCGGACTCGGAGAGTAGTGTTGGAAACCATGGGCCCGACCACGCCGGCCCATTAGGCGCCCCATCCCAAATCCTAACAGCGTCAGAGCGCATAAATAGGGCGCTTATTCATCAGAAATGATTGATCGATGGATGAAGGAATAAAGAGAAGCAAGACGCCCCTATATCTCGTGTTCAATCTCTTATTCTGCTCTTGTTGTTCATGCATTGTTCTTACGATTCTACGCTTGTTCACGCAGGTAATCGCCGACCGACTCGCCAATGACGGTTCCTCAACACGTTATCGCGACGATCGACTCTCCTCGCATCGAAAGGTAACCGTCGATGAACGACACTCGAGATTGAATCGTTTTCTAGATTGCTTTCAACCGCAAATTTGGCTTTCTAGATTGGTTTTCACGTGCAAAACCGCCTAATCTACCGCGAGCCGACTTGAAGTCGCCGCCAAGCCGATCGGTGGATTGCATGAAAGAGTAGATGATGATTGTACCGTAGGTAGTATATGCAATCGTATGAAAGGCACCATGTGCACGCACCGCCGCAGCTTACCGTCACTACCTCGCGATACGCACGGCCGCTTAGTCCGCCATCACGCATCGCCACAAAGGCAACGATAGAGCCACGCCGCTAGCACGCGGCGAGCATGCACATGTCAGCATGAGGCCGCGCCTCCATTGCAATATCGCATTACATTACATTGCATCGCATACATCTGCTTTGCATGAACGATGACGACGAAGAAAATCGCCACGGCCTGTAGAGCGCGCGCGCCATCGGCGTAGCCGCGCCATGCCGCCACGCACACGTGAAGCACCACGTTGCGCAGACCATGGCACCGCGCTGCGCTGGCCTGGAGCCGCACCGCCACCGCGCGATGCACGCGCTTGAAACCGAAGGCCGTCGCACGACCACCGAGCCGCGGTCCCGGCGACCACGCGAGCTCATCGCGCTCGGCGCCATGCCGTAGCGCTCGAAGGCCGCCACGGCGTGCTTTGCCACCGCGAGCCCCGGCGCCGCCGGTTCGCACAGAATCCACGCCGCCGGCCACCTTGAAGTGCGCCCCGTGTGCCCGCCGCGACGCATCGCCGAGCGCCGCCACGACCGGCGGCGCCACTCCGCGACGCCACCCGAGCGTGTCGCCGCATGGTCGCCCGCACGCCGCCGGCCGCCACGGCGCGCCGCCTCCTTGAATCGTGCCCGCACCGCCACGCAAGGCGCGCTGCCGCAGCCCGACCCATGACGCCGCCACGCGCCGCGACGGCGCCGCCACGACGCCAGACCGCGCCCGGCCGCCACTGCGCTGAAGCCGCCATCGAGCTTGAAGCGCCATACGCCGCCGCACGCATGGCACTCGCCGCCCGGTTGCCGCCGCCTCCGCCGCCGGGCGCGCGCCGCCGGCCGCCGCGGCGCCATCGGCCAAGATGGCCACCTCCATAGAAGGAGCCGCCGCCATGAGCACCGGGTAGGGAAACCCTACCGTGAGCTCTTTCTTGAACCGCCATATGGGCGGATTTGTATTGGCCCAAGAAAGAAAAAAAGGCAGGGTGGGCTTGGCCACGACTGGGCCAAGAAAGGCCCAAAGGAATATGGCCTCACGGATAAAAGAAAAGAAGAGGCACGGTGAAAATTTTTAAATTTTTATAAACAAACCCTTCGATTCTCAAAATTACGAGGTAGTTTTGCATATGAGAAAATTTTACATAAAGGACCTCGAAAATATGAAAATTACGCATAAATTCTCTCGAATCGAGATTTCGCTTTGAACCCCGAAATTGCGATTTTCTTAAAAGTTATTTTTCCAGAGAAATGGCCTCTGAATCCAAATTTTTGCATATTTTTGCATTTGAAGCATGTTTAACTTTGTTATTATTATTTCTATGCAATTTATGTATTGTATTTACTGTTTTTGATTATCTGTGATTGTATATATTGCTTTTAATCACTGAAAATAGCAGTAAATCATGAAAAATTGCGTAGAAAAATACGGGATCATGAACCGGAAGTTCGAAGAGCATTTTGAGATTTTTGCAACCATTTTATGCAGATTACTAGCAGTAATCTAATGAACTTTTTGTATGAATATGACTGGCATCACGAATCGTGAATTAAGAATCGACCCAAAGATGGCCAGATTTTGTATAAAATTTGTATCAGTCTTCAATTCGTGGTAATGTAATCACGGATGAGCGAAGATTGAGAAGACTCTCTACCTTTCACCCAAACGAGGTGTAATCCGCGACGCAACTATCGCCAAGACGGCTACATGCAATATGTCGAATTAATTGATATCATGCAAGTTGCGAAAACTTAGGATGATGTTCTCGTAAAGAACTACATCTCGCACCACCTAATAGCAATGTTGGCCATGAAGCAATCGCTAGCGACTACAAGGTGATGAAGCCTCTCACGAATGAGAGGAGCAAGAAGGGTAAGGTAATGTGTCGCACGTTATTGATGTTTTCAGCCTAAGAAAAAGGGCAAATGATAGCATGAGGCACACCTCGCCATTGCAGGCACAGAGGATTCACATCCATTAACTGCACTTATGAATGTGGACACCAAAGAGCAACCCCATCATCCCTCCTTTGGATATCGCGCCGCCACACCGTAGTCGCCAAGTGAGAAGATCGCGCATGAAGCCGATTGAGGCGTAAGTTCTGAATACTTCGCCTATTAGATCTAGTGCACACATTGCAATTGGATCTTTTATAGAAACTTGCAGTTTGTAATTGAAGCAGAACCTTGAATTATTGAATAATGGTTGCAAGCTCTAGCAGAGCAAAGCATTAAATTCTTATTATGAGTCCTGCAAGACTTATTTCCCGTCTTTATAATAACAAGTTACGTTCTGATATCTGAAGTATTTTATTTATGTGTTGCTTGCTTTCTGCTACATATTAATAAAGTACATTATATTAGAACGCGTGTGGCGCCCTATGGAGGAAGTGTGCTAAGCATGTAGCGGCACAACGAATACCATCCTGAGAGAAATGGAAACTTTTCCAGTCGATCAGCAAGAATGCTGGCAGTCTTACGACAATCGCAGGCAGCGATACTTGTATAATAGGCTCGGGAAGGGCTATAATTATACTCCCAACGGGCACAACTTTGGTCAATAAAGAAGACTTGTTGTACCTAGAATCGACTAGAACTCTCAAGGATATTTGCGCTAACAGTTTCCATGTAGAGATCAAGAAGAGTACTGCATGAATACTGCCATTACAAAACATGAAGAAAGTGAAAAATAGCATTAGAATATCTTCCTTCATATGAAACTGGGCTATACTACACTAATTTTAAGGCACCTGCAGCCTATACTGCCTTAAAAATCGAATTTAGAAGCTCTGAACTTTTCTATCTCTGGCATGATAGATTATGCCGCCTAGGTCTTAGGATAATGAGAGATATAATTAACAATTCACAGGGACATAATATGAATAAAAAGAATTTCCCGAATCAGGAAGATTTTGTGTGCCCCGCATGTGCCACCGGGAAATTAATTATTAGACCTTTTTGCTCTGAAAGCGAAGGATGAAGTCCTTGCATTCCTGGACCGTATCCAGGGAGACTTTTGCAGTCCTATACAACCCCTGTAAGGGTCATTTAGGTATTTTATGGTGCTCATCGATGATTCCTCGGAATGGTCGCACGTATGTTTATTGTCTATGAGAAACCATGTTTTTGCAAAGCTAAATCTCGCAGATAATTAACAATTGAAAAAATAATTTCCGATCATCACGTGAAGTCCATCCGAATGGACAACGCCGAGAATGTACTCAAGGCATCCGATGATTATTGTATGAAAATGGGAATTAAAGTTGAGCATTCTATACCGCACATCCACACCTGTAATGGACTAGCGTAACTTTGAAGAATTGTAATTTACCAACTATATGTTGGGGACATGCACCCCGCCGTAGAGACTCTCATCAATTTTAGACCGTCGCCTATAACATCCATCCAACTATGCAACTAGCGCAAGGGTCAAGATCGAAAGCTTCTCATCTTCGCAGTTTGGTTGCAAGGATTATATACCTATACCACCACCGCAATGAATCGCAATGGGTCTTCTCCAAAGTCCGGGATATAAGTTGGTTATGAGACAACATCCATAATCAAGTATTTGGACCCTATGATCGAGATTTGCATAATGCCCGATTCACGATAGTACAATAGATGAGGTTAGTTTCCGTCATTAGGGGGAGGAAATCAACACTTGATAATAATGTCGGAAACAATTGAAGTCTAGAAGATAATTGAAGTCCGTAAGATAATTGAAATCTATGCATATGACCCGCGCACTAGTGAAGCAAATAGAGAAGTCCGTAAGATAATTGCGATCGTAAGATAATTGAATTGAAGTCTAGAAGACAATTGAAGTCCGTAAGATAATTGATTTGCAAGCATTAGCGAATCAACCGCGATCACTTTAATGATTTGAAGAGCGTGACTAAGTTGCATTTGCTCGCAAGCAATGCACCGGAGAGGGTTGAAATACCAATGAAAGTATCCCTAATTCCGCCCGAGGCCTCATAATAAAGGACGAACTCCGGCCCTCGAATCCAAGCAACCGGGACGCCCGTGAAAAGGATAAGAAGGACTTGACACACCGATCACCAAGTGCCCGAACTGAAGGGGAGCCTTGAGACTGCATCGGTATGGAACCTTCGTAAAAGGCATACTGAATTGAACATCCCCATGAAGGAGACATCGCATGGATGTGTGCGCACACATCGGAGTGAAAAACTAAAGGACTTGCCCGCAATTGGAAGCATGGTGAGCAAGTAAAAGCATTAGAAGAATCGCCCTTTGAAGAAATAGCTATAAACTTTGTGACCTCGGGAGAATCTTTGAATATGACAACAGCCAAGGTCGACATTTACTTTGCAAAGAAACTTGTCGCAATCATCAATCTTGATTTAGAGCCTGCATCGCTCACTGAATGAAAGAAAATATCAGATTGAGAAGATTGGGAGAAGGCAATAGAAACTGAATTATTCTCTCCGAATAAAAGAAGACGTTTGGGCCTGTAAGCCGCACGTCTCCCCCTTGTGCACCCCGAAGGGTATAAGTGGGTATTTGTTCGAAAGAGAAATGAAAAGAAGCAAGGCTCGTTGTACAAGTTTTCACTGGACATCCAGAAGATGATTATGAAGAAACCTATTCCCGATCATGGGCGGAACTCCCTTTTAAATATTTATCTCAATGGCAGTGAACTTGAAGTTAGAAGTGAAATTGATGGATGGGGTACCAAAGATACCTTTATGAAATATTGATTCGGACATTTATATGAAGATACCGAATGTATCAACGTCTCCGAACCAAAACAGAGCAAATAGAAATATGTACATGTGAAACTCGTAAAGTCATTGTACGAACTTAAACAATCGTGCAGAATGTGGTATAATCGCCAGCGACTTTCTATGCAAGAAAGGCTACACGAACAATGAGAATAATCTCGTGTATTTATACGACGATCCTGAATGGATTTTGTATAATCGCATGTATGAAGTTGATCCAATATCATCGTAACCCTCAAGGATATTAAGAAAGCAAGCCCTTACCGAGTCGGAGTTCAAATGAAAGATTTGGGTAAAACCAAATATTGCCTAGGCTTGCACTTGAGCGGCACTCAAGGGATTTTAGTACATCACCAACCTACACTCGTAAGGTGTTGGAAAGGTTTGGCTTTGAAAAGGCATATCCTCGAAAGTGCCAATGATCGGAGATCCTTGCAGCAAGACAAGGACCCGCTCGCACCTAGAGAAGAGGGGGAGTCCGGGACCGAATTTCCATATTTAAGTGTGATAGAAACACTCATATATTGAACAAACTGTACTAGACCGGCATTGTATTTGCCGTGAACCTATTAGCAAGGTATAGTACGTAACCTACCAAAGGCATTGGCGTGGAATGAAGGACATCTTCCGATACCTCCAAGGAAGCAAAGAACTTGGTCTGTTTCTATAGAAAGAACCAAGACCTAACTATGAATGGCAATGCAAATAACGGTACTTGTAGGACCCGCATACAACCAAATAGCGAACAGGCTATGTATTCCTATGTGGTGGAACTGCAATTCCATAGAAATCGTCTAAGCAGAGTCTTGTACCGACTTCGACGAACCACTCGGAAATGATAGCACTGTATGAGGCCTCACGAGAATGTGCTGGGCTTCGGCGGATGATTCACCACATCCAGCAGTCATGTGGATTGAATGCCGAACTAACCCCCACTATTATCTATGAAGATAAATGCAGCTTGTGTTGCACAAGTACAGATGGGTTATGTGAAGAATCCTCTCACAAAGCATATAAACCCCAAGTTCTTCTATGCTCATGAATTGCAAAAGATGAACATATTTAAAGAACTGCATACTAAATCATGTGAGAATCTTGCAGATTTATTCACTAAGTCGCTTCCAGCGTCTAACTTTGAAAGATGCATATGTGAATTGGAATGATGAGACTTAGAGAAGTGCAAAATTCAGGGGGAGAACCTTCACGAACTCATTATTAAAGTTTGATCATGAAGATCGAGTACCCAAAGAATAAATCCAGGAGATTAAATGAAATTGGGTGGATTGTACTCTTTTTCCCTTGACGAGTTTTCCAAGTTTCTGCTAAGGTTTTTAATGAGGCAATTCGTGCATCACAGCAGAACGTGTATCATGTACTCTTTCTCTAAATTTTTCCCACTGGGTTTTTATGGAGTTTTGACGAGACATGGACATGAAGGATGGGTGCCCAAGGGGGAGTGTTGGGAAACCATGGGCCCGACCCTGCAGTCGGCCCATTAGTGGGCGCCCCATCCCAAACCCTAGCAGGGTCGTAGCCTATAAATAGGGGGTGCTATTCATTGTAAATGATTGATCGATGGATGAAGGAATAAAGAGAAGCAAGACGTCCCCCTATATCTCTGTGTTCAATCTCTTATTCTGTTCTTGTTGTTCATGCATTGTTCTTACGATTCTACGCTTGTCTACGAGGTAATCGCTCGGACTGGACTCGCCAGCGACGGTTCCTCAACAAGTCGGAGGTCTCGACTCGCGAGATGGATGGAGAAGGCGAGAAGCCGAATCTTACCGGGCCGGGTTTTTGGGTCAGCCTGAAAGTGTGGGCCTCAGAAGCCAAGTGGGCCTATATACAGCTGCGAACATGGGCCGACGCAGGCTGCCCGACTTCTTGCCGCTTCGTGAGTGGGTCCCACCAAGAAATTAAATCAGACCGTTCATTCTTAAAAAAAAAACAAGTAAATTTCGCAAAACTATATATATATATATTTACAAACTATCAAAAACTACAAACTTTAGTCATTATTTTACAGAGCTCCAGATTCAAGGACTAGAAATTTAGCAAAACTACAAGTTTTAAAAAACGCATCACATATAATTGTATCTGACACCGTGAGCCCACTTGTCGGCCTCTATACCGCCCTCACCTACCGTTACAGATTCTCCACGTCATGCGCCATGTTGCAGCTGCAAGCCACATCAACGTGCATTACCCTGTCCACGTGAAGCGGGAGCATGAAAGAAAATCCTATGATGTTTCATCACTTTTATGCTCATATTAGACCATTTTAATCCCATGACACATGGCAAAATAAAGATAAAATTCATAATATGCCACTAAATAACTATATAATTCACAATATGTTACTCGTTGTGAGGCTGACTTGTGGGCTCAGGATCCATATGTCAGTGAGACACCAGTAACATTTTATGAAGATCTGAAGTTATTTAGTGGCATATAGTGAATTATCCCCAAAATAAATCAATTATCTCTTTGCATGTCCACAGGTCTTGATTTTAAAAGGGTTCAAGCAATAGTCTAAAGGTAAAAAAAGGTATAATAGGATTTATTTCCTGGGAGCACCACGAGTCCACGTTGCCCAATCCACGTGAGAAAAAATAGGACGATCTGCAATTGCAATGTGGTGCGTGACATGGATAGTCTATAAGGGGAGGTGAAGGTGGTATAGAGGCTGCCAGGTGGGCCCATGGTATCAGATACGGCTATGTGCGATGGGATTTATAAAACATGTACTTATGACGCATCTATCTTTTAAATATGAAGTTGTATGAAATAGTTACTAGAATATGTATGACGATGATCTAATAATCCTCATTTTATTATTTATCTGTAATTCTTATTATAGGTAAATATACCGTTATACGGTTCTTAGGTATACCCCTTATGATCTTAAGAGAGAAGCCAACCAGGTAGTCGTAAGTACTTCTACAACCACCCCTATAGTCGTGGGTACTTCTACGACTACCTCATGGTCGTAAGTTCTTATATGATCACCTTTGGTCGTAAGTTCTTCTACGACCAGTACCCAATCGTAAGTTCTTCTACGACCACCCCTATAGTCGTAAGTACTTCTATAACTACCTCATGATCGTAAGTTCTTCTACGGCCAGTACCCAGTCGTAAGTTCTTCTACGACTACCCCCTGATCGTAAGTTCTTCTACGACCAACTCAACTACGACCACCCCGTAATCAATAGAGCCTACAGACAAGTGGGCCCAGTTGATTAGAAGATTTAAGCAGTAAATAACCGCACGTAATGCGCTATTATCTCTGACGAGAAATTGCCAGGCAACGTGGAGGAGTTACTATTCCGGTTATTACTACCATTAATACATCCATTGTACGGAATAATAAGGCGCCTCTTGACTCGGAGCAACGACTACCTCTCCGCGCACTATTTAAAGATTTCATTCAGAGATAATAGGGAGACAGACAATCAGGAGGAGCACTAGCACTAGACTTTACCTTGATTGTAACCAGTATGCACAATACAATACACACAAGAGTATGATTGTTATTCTCTCCAGAGAAGGCCTGAACCTGTATAAAAATCTCTGTGTCGTTCTTTCTGCGTGATCAATTGTGGAGACCCCCGAATCAAACAGTCTTTACGTAAGATCGGTTCTAAAACACCGACAGTTAGCGCCGACCGTGGGATCTTCTGGTAATTCCTTGTCAACAGATTCTCTTTTTTCTCTTAATGCTTCCATGGCAGGGGAGTGGAACGAGGAGAACTGGTTCGACCTGGCTGATTACGCAGATATCGACATGGATGCCGGTTTCGATTACGAGCTGAGTAACTCGTCCGATGATGATGTTGCCTCCGAAAATCTTTCATCAGATCCAGGAGACCATGCCACCGATGGAGTTGAGGATGGATCCTTATCCCCCACAACAGTACGCCCAACTGGAGAATCAGTTTTCTCAGAGGGCAAGGGTCAATCCGACCACAACAAGGACTACGTCAAGTCAGGTACACAACATAACGAGAGTTCTCCCTCCGAATGTTCGAGTCCACCTAAGGCAGTCCGACTTGACGAGGCAAGTTCTGGAAGCCATCATTCCGGAGCTTCATCAACACCTGGTGGTCCTTTCTCTGAGGTCAACCCCACAGAGGAGGGGATCAAGCATGCTTTTCCTACGAGTTTGACCATCCTTTCGCAGGGCTCATCTGCGAACGGAGACAGTTATGACCTGAAATTCCCCTTCCTGGAGGGATTTACTTCAAGTCGTCAAATGGTGTCTCTCGACTACTCCTCAAGCGAGGAGGCCTTGAGCACAAGTAGAGATCCTCAACGGGAGGTATTCATCCTTCCCTCAAATAATGATCACTCTCCCAGAGGTAGAACTGACGACGCTCCCCGACGAGCACACACTGCGCCCCACTCGTGATAATGGCAAGAGCACTGCCGGTGATGAATAGGGTCAACACTCTGATGAGCGTGAGAGAAATCCTCGACATCATCGCACTCCATTGAGGCAAACTCAAGGGTCAGATGTGGGTGATCCTGAGATGACCTGGCAGAAAAGAATTGCAGCCCAGAGAACTATGCCTGGGCGCATTTAGTATTAGTCGGAAGAAGCTCAGGAACTCCAACAGATCAACGACCTACTCGAGAACCCAACTCAAGAGCTTGCTCGAGCACCAAGCTACGACCTCTTCGCCGAAGCGATCGCACGAAGGCTTCGAAGCACGATGACCATACTCGAACATCCTCGTTGACATCATTCCGGAAGTCGTAGTAGTACGACTCTGTCAGCTACCAGTCGTTCGAATGACTCACTACACGCGATCGACGTGACTACAGGTCACGCCATTCCCCTAACCTTAACTCCAGTAAGAAAAAGGTTCCTCGAATGACTGACGGTCGATAAGCTCCCAAGGGAGGTGATCATTCACCACCTCGACCCATAAATCTGCAACGACAGATGGAATACAAGGAGTATTTCCCTCGTAAGGCTAAGACCTACAATAGGTCATGCCTACCCACGATTAGGTATAGTCATGTACGATCACCTGGTGACGTCAACCCTTATTTCCTGCAAAGAAGGCGTCAAGAAGTTATTACCAAATGTCGGGCATTCTCCCCCGACCTCTGAGCAGTTAACTGGCCGCCTCGGTTTCGACCAGTCAACATGGAGAAGTTTGATGGGTCTCAAAATTCCATCAAATTTCTCTAAATCTACACAACTGTTGTCCGAGCAGCAGGAGGAGGAGAACGCGTCATGGCGAATTATCTTCCAACTGTGCTCGAAGGGTCCACTCGATCATGGTTGTTAAACCAACCGCTCGAGTTGATCTACTCGTGGCAACATCTCTGCGACCTTCTACTGGCCAATTTTCAGGGTACCTACAACGCCCTGGGAAAGAGGACGACCTGCATTGGATGAGACAAAACGACCACGAGTCCTTACGCTAATTCATCAAGCGTTTCAGTCAAGTTCGTAATTCAATTATAGAGATTTCTGACTTATCAGTTATCAGAGCCTTTTAGCAGGGAGTCCGCAGTAAAAGGATTACGGAGGACATCGCTTTGAACCCTCCTACTACTGTCGCCAAACTCTTTGAGATGGCCGATCAATATGTGACTACTGCTGAAGCAGTCGAGTGGAATA
This sequence comes from Ampelocalamus luodianensis, assembly GCA_036346255.1. Classification (NCBI taxonomy): domain Eukaryota; kingdom Viridiplantae; phylum Streptophyta; class Magnoliopsida; order Poales; family Poaceae; genus Ampelocalamus; species Ampelocalamus luodianensis. The sequence continues at coordinate 4,402,010 of CM070626.1, forward strand.
AAACCATCAATCGAGACAACAAAATTCCTCAAGAGGCGGGCAAAAGTGGCAAGAAGAATGATAAGAAGACTAAGAAATATAAGAACAAGGTGAAGAGCCAAAAACCTCAAGCCAGCAGTTCCAAGGAAGTCTTAACCGTAAGCGATAAGGAGTCACGAAGTTCTAAACCATACTCCGACCAAAGCAAAGGTAAGAGCCTTGATTGGAAGAATGACAAGCCTGGGTGGTGCCTTTTCCATAAAAATGAGGGACATGACATTCGCAACTACCAGGTTTCCAACGAAAACTCAAGGACTATTACTTTGGCAAAGGACCGCTTCCTACGCTTGAGCAAGTAGGTCAAACGGGTGGTCGAAAGGAGTCGGACGACGACGAGGAGATGCTGTTTCAAGATCCGCAGCACACCATCGAGCACATCTATAGGGGATCATCGGCATACGAGTCAAGGCGACAGCTTAAGGCTGTCGAACGCGAGGTAAACTCTATTGACTCTCCTCTTGTCAATAAGATGCCGAAGTGATCGGAAGTCACCGTCTCTTTCGAGAAGGGTGACTGCCCAATCCCTTCGACTCGACCAGGTCAATTTTTTATCGTGGTCGAACCCACCATCAACAACTGTCGAGTAAATCAAGTGTTAGTCGTTGGTGGTAGCTCATTAAACATTCTGTTTATGAGTGCCCTTGAGGAGATGCAGGTACCCAGAACCAAGGTAAGATCGGTACGATATTCTTTTCATGGGATGGTACCAGGACTGAGGGTTAAGGTTGGGGTCACGAGCTTTAAGTTTTACTAGGACATAACTTACAACCCCTTTGACCGCTTCTTTTATCGAGTCGGACTGATTGGTCTTCAGAGTGATCACCAACTCTTGTAAAGTACCGACTTGCTCCCCAATGGCACTCGTATAAGCAGCTATCATGTCTTCATGAAGAATGACCTCTTCAGCACGTAGCTCACCGAGTACATTATTCAAGAGTGAGATGCTGTCTTAAAGATTGACCTTCATCGACTTCATCTCCTCCTAGGTACAAGTCAAAGCCTCATAAAGTTATTTTATTTCGACCAATCGCTCTGAAAAGAGTGAAGCTGGTCAGATAAAATAACCCTTAGGAGATGGAAAAACCAATCTGGTAGCAGGTAAGGAATTATTTACCCGCTAATTGAGAATCCAGTTTCTCAATTTCTTGATCTTTGTCCTTGGTGATTCGGAGATCTAGTGAACAACTGTGGTCTTTTCTCTAACCTTGGTTTGAAGAGTTCCCACCTCGATTTGAAGAGTTCTCACTTCGACCTCTTTTTCTGAAAGAGAACAAGAGTTAAAAAGGTGAAGATCAATATCATAAGCAGTCGTAAGTCCAGGACTTGTTGTTTATTTATCTCTGCAACTTTTGAGTTGTAGAATTTGCCTCCTAAAGTTTCTTCAGGAGGTCATATCTTTCTTCCCTTAGCCTTTTCGTCTCAGCTTTTTTCATAGTCGAGCGAATCAGCTAGGGTCTTTTCGTCGCTTTTAAACCTACTGAGGTTAAGAGTAGACATGAACACCAAACAAGTAGTTGTAAGTCCTTCTACAACGAACTCCTGGTCGTAAGTATTTTCATGACCAGTACCTAGTCGTAAGTTCTTTTATGACAACCTTCTGGTCGTAAGTGTTTCTATGACTAGTACCAAGTCGTAAGTTTTTCTACGATTACTTCCTGATCATAAATATTTCTATGACCAGTTCTCAGTCTTAAGTTCTTCTACGACAACCTAGTCGTAAGTGCTTCTACGACCAGTACCAAGTTGTAAGATTTTCTACGACAGCCCCCACGAGTACTGTATGAGTGGTCGAAGCATAAAACGACTACGAGTATCAGTGACTTACCATTTCTCTGCCTGCTCGCAGAGTTTCGCTTTCTCCTGTTGTAGCTTGACAAGTTGCCGGTTGTATTCACAAATAGTGCGATTTGTTCCAAAGTTTTCTGCAAAGAAGGAAGACAGTGAGAAGTGAGGAAAAACCACACATGTGAGTGTCGTTTGATACTTGCATTCATACTCGTCCAAGCAAACATGGAGACTACCGTTGCTGGATTCTTTAGCCAATCCATCTTTTTGACACGATCCCACCAAACCTTTTTGAGATGTTCGTCATTGAAAATCTCTCCACTGTCGGGAATATCTTTAGGGTGAGAGACTCAATCATGAGATCTAATGGCAGAAGACTCCACAATGGAAGCGGGGCCAAAGAAATCAGAATAGAGTTGAAGTACTCTGCCTTTTCTGATTCAGTGACGACAGCTTCTCCTCGGGGACCGGGAGGAACATCTATGACGACTTCTTTCCCGGCGCGGTGATCAGATGATCCACCACCTTGGGCAGAGATTTCTGTCGCTACCTCCGCCATTTTCTTCTCCACAACCACCTTAGTGGTCGTAGCAACTTCAGCAACAACAACTTCTTCCACCACAGAAATAGTGGTCGACCTTTTTCGACCACTACCGCTCGCTCCTTCATTTCATCAAGAAGTAGCAATGGCTTCTCAATGAACATCCTCGTAATGGAGGAGTTGGACTAAGATCGTAAAACGGAGAGCATGTTAACTTGTGAAAAACAAAAGGCAAATGTTGTTCTTACATTTTTTTCTTTTGACATACCTCTTCGTCCTGGACTTAACCAAAAATTTGGAAGCAACCTTTCCGATGGGAGATTTCTTCGACTTCTTCTCGACCCCTCCTGGTCGGAACTCAAGTAGGGGAACAGGAGTCACTGCTTCTTGAGCCTCCTGACTCCCCGGATGGCCGAGACCTATCTCGACCACCTCAAGAGCGCTGCCCCCTCGACATCAGGCTCTACTGAAGCAACAGTTTTCTTCACAAAAGACATGAAGCTTTTTCAGTTCTCCTTTTCTAGCTGTTTGACAAAGCTACGAGAGGCAGAAACCGTAAAAGTCTTGTTGTCGTAATAGAAGGGTACCTTGACCTTGGAGGGCTTTGCGTTTAAGAGCTATGGCCGCTTTAGCCGCCTTTGCCTTCTCCGTAGCAGCCATGTCTGCAGCAAATTTTGCAAAAGGCTTGCTCGGAACAACCGGGCTCGAGCTTGTGGTGCCCTTGTCAGCGACTTTCACAAGCCGCACTTTTTGGTCGGAGGAGCTTTGACTTGCTCCGCCTCCGCCATTGCTCCAATAACCGCCAATTCGGCCTCCATGTCGTGTTGGCGGCCTTCCATGCCCACTTTCTGTTAGAATCAGAAGAAAAAATATTACTAAGTGGTCGTAAGTCATTCTACAATCATCCTCTAGTTGTAAGTTTTTCTATGACTAGTCCATAGTCGTGAGTTCTTCTACGACAAAACTCCTAGTCGTAAGCATTTCTACGACAATAAAAGCCTAAAGACGGTTGATTTTCAATTACTTTTAGGCGTTCCTTCTTTTCCTCCACAGACAAAACAGTTAGGATTTGAGGAGCCACCACGCTTGGTGGAGCTTAACGCGTTGTCAATCTCGCTCGCAAAAGATCTGTGTAAGCAGATAAAATATTCAATGCATCACCCAGATTAACCAAAATGAGAGCCAAAAGTAGAATTTCACTTACCCTCCTTGTAATCTCTGGTTGGATTTGTTGTCCCCGAGTATCTCCACATAGGAGGAACTAATTTCTTGAGAGGGCTAATGCGGCACGTGGTGAAATCCTTCACCACGTGCCATCCGGTGAGTCCCTCCGCCTTTGAGTCCTTGATAGCTTGAATGTAGGGGGTGGTCCAGTTGAGGTCCTTGGGAGTTAAATCCCAGGAGGAAATCCTCTCAGCAACATTCCCAGCAAACGAGAGGCTATCCTCGCTTGGTGATCTCCCAGTAGAACCACCTCTTCTTCCACCCCGACGACGATGACCGAGTGAATATCTGAATATACTCCCTCGACTTGCCATCGTGGAGCTTCAGACCACAACTTCCAGTGATCCCGGCTTGTCGGGTCATTCCATAATAATATTGGAAGAGCTCAAGATCCGTCGGAATCCCTAGGTACGCCTCACACAAGTACACGAACACACTTAACATGGTGATATAATTGGGACCTAGGTTCACCTATTCCACCCCAAAGTGCTCAAGTATGAGCGTGAGGAAAAGGTGAGCAGACAATCGGAGGCTGCATTCGCAGTACGCCTGGAAAACAGGGATTTGCCCAATTTCCCCTAACGGCCAATGTTATCCAGCAGCCGAAATCCACTTCACGAGTACTTTTTTCGAAATCTTCCCGGCGGCGACCAAAGTTTTCATCTTCGCCTTGTCCATCTCCGATTCGGCCCACTAAGAAACGGTTCCGACCATCTTTCTCAAGAGAGGAAGGTTTGGTTTTGGAAAGGCTTCAAGAAAGCATACGGTTTGGCTAGCAATGGAGAATGCGGAACTCAATGAACAATGAGGCGGTTTGGGAAAAGTAAGAACCCTAAAACCACCCCGCGGTAAGTTTTTATAACCGACGCTTGAAATGAAATGTCGTGGAAACCCAACGGTTCCCATCGCTTGGAAATTGTTCCAACGGACGAGTTTCTTAGATTTGCTCGCCGAGCAAAAAGAGGTCGTCTTTGCACCTCGCTAAATTACCTCCTTGATCAAGTATATTTCTGGTCAAATGAAATACTAGTTGGAAAGGTGTTACTCGACTACCATAATAAGACCACTTCGTAGTCGTATGGTTTTCTATGGCTACCTTGTAGTTGTAAAATTCCCTACAACTTTTTTGACCAAATATATTTCTGATCAAATGAAATACGAGTCGAAGAGTCTTTCCTTCGACCATCATCTTACGACTACCCCTTAGTCGTAAGAAACATCTACGACTCTCTTTTCAAGTAAGTTACTTTCACTTAAAGCTAAGGGGCTAGATGACGAGGATAATAATCTGCATTTTATTATTTATCGGTAATTCTTATTATGGGTAAATATGACATCATATAGTCTTTGAATATACCCCTTATTATATGGGAGAAACCAACCAGGTGAGCGTAAGACCTTCTACGACCACCCCTATAGTTGTAAGTTCTTTTATGATCTCTTCTTGGTCGTAAGTTCTTATATAACCAACACCAATTTTAAGTCTTTCTACAACTACATCATGATCGTAAGTTCTTTTACGATCTCAGTCTTTCTATGACCACCCCATAATCAACAGAGCCTACAGGCAGGTGGGCCCAATTGATAAGGGGAATTAAACAGTCAATATATGCTGTTATTCTTAGGAATAACTACACGTAATACCCCATTATCTCTGACAAGTAACTGTCAGGCGACGTGGAGGAGTTAATACTCCGGTGATTACTGCCAACAATGCATCTGTTACAAGAAATAATGAGCCGCCTCTCGACCTGGAGAAACGACTACCTCGACGTACACTATATAAAGGTTGCAGTCAGAGACGATAGAGGGAGAGGCAATCAGGAGCATAAGTATTAAACTTTACCTTGATTGTAACTAGTATACTCAATACAATACACACAGGAATAGGGTTGTTATTCTCTCCGGAAAAGGCCTGAACCTGTATAAAAATTCTTGTGTCTTTCTGTGTGCGTGATCAATTGTGGAGACCCCCCGAATCAAACAATCTTTACATAAGATCGGTTCTAAAACACCGACATAACTCTCATGTCAACTTAAGGCAATCTGGATAATACTCGCACAAAGCTCTTTCAATTGAAATTGTTAGAGATATATTTGTATAGTGTGTTATTCCCCATTGTTATAAGGGGTTCTTTGCATATTTACCATATGTACTTGTGTATATATATCGCCAATTGGCCCATATTGAATACAAGCGATATTCACAACATGGTATCGAGCGCATTTAGGGTTTATCCTGCCGCTTCGCTTGTCACTCCGCCGCCGCCGGATTCGACGCAGACGCTCTTGTCGCCCTCTTCGACGACTCGGATCTCGGCCGCGGCGCCGCCTCCGGTCTCGTGACGCTGCGGCGCTGGTCGCGCGCTGCCGCCACTCGCCATCGCCGGATCGCCGCCGCCCGCCCGACCGACTGCGCCGCTGCATCGGATCGGACAGCGCGCAAGGCCGCTGCCGACCGCCGCCTTCGCCGCCGCCTTCGACCCGCCACTATCGCGCCGCGCGCCGAGCGCGCGCTCGACGAAGTCTTCCGCCGCCTTCGCCGCGCGCCTCCGGGCCGCCTTCGCCCTCGCCGCGTCAACGCCGTGCGCGAGCCGGCGCTCAAGAGTCGCCGCGCGCCGCCGCTGCGCCACCGGACGACGCCGCCTCAGAGCGCTTCGCTCGCTTCATCGCGCCGGGAACTAGGGTTCCCTGCGCGCGTGCGTGTGCGTGTTGAGTGGGCGGGCTCGCCGCCGATTTCTAATCGCTTGAAAAAGAGAAAAACGCCGCCTAACCGCCGCGCCGCCCAGCCGCTACCAATGGGTACCGCTTTCTCCTCGTTCCGGTGATCTTCGATGGTGTTAATTACACCGACTTCGTGTCTCACATGCGCATCCACATGCGTGGTCTTCGTCTCTGGGGTGTCCTCTCTGGCGATGTTACCTGTCCGCCTTGCCCTACACCTCCGACGGAGTTTACGCTGCTGGCCGCTTCTCAACAAATGACAAGGTTGCCGCCGAGACCGCCGCCTTGTTGATGATGAGGCTATCTCGCCTACCAGAGGCTCGACTTCTACAAGGATCGCTCGACCGCCTACACTCGTAGTCTCCACATATTCCTCCCGTGGCCTCTCCGCCGTTGTCGCCACCGCCGTCTCTGCGGCTCCTCGTGCTCCTCCCACTACACTCGCTACACTCGACGACCTCGATTGAGGATCTTCCGGATGAGCCATCTTCTCTTGATGTTTTCTCTTCTCCGATGATCCATCTTCCCGATGGGTTATCTTCTCCTCGCTACGCTCCGCGATCGCTACCGATTCGGCCTCCCGCCTGCTTTTGGTTTTTTTCGTGCGGCTACTCTTGAGCTTTGTCTCCTATCGGGATCTTTGTTACTCATCCCGAGTGGCGCATGCTATGGCCGAGGAGATTGCCGCCTCGAGCGCATCGGGTACTTGGGATCTTGTTCCTTTCCATCTCACTCGCCCTATCACGTGTAAGTGGGTCTATAAGATTAAGACTCGCTCGATGGCTCTCTTGAGCGCTATAAGGCGCGCCTTGTTGCTCGTGGTTTCCAAAGCAGAGCATGGTCGTGACTACGACGAGACTTTTGCTCCTGTGGCTCACATGACCACTGTCCGCACTCTTCTTGCGGTGGCGTCTGTTCGTCACTGGTCTGTTTCTCAGCTTGATGTCAAGAATACCTTTCTTAATGGCGAGTTGCGTGAGGAGATCTACATGCTTCCGCCACCTGGGTATTCTGTTCCTGAGGGCATGGTCTATCGTCTTCGTCGTTCTCTTTATGACCTTAAGCAAGCCCCTCGTGCTTGGTTTGAGCGCTTCTCTTCTGTGGTTACTGCTGCTGGCTTTTCAGCTAGTGATCATGATCCTGTGCTCTTTGTCCACACTTCGTCTCGTGGTCGGACTCTTCTTCTTCTGTATGTTGATGATATGATCATTGCTGGTGATGATTCTGAGTACATTGCCTTTGTCAAGGCTCGTCTTAGTGAACAGTTTCTTATGTCGGATCTTGGTCCTCTTCGTTACTTCCTTGGGATTGAGGTTACTTCCACTCCAGATGGTTTCTTTATGTCCCAAGAGAAGTATATTCAGGATCTTCTTGATCGTGCCTCTCTCACTGATCAACGTACTGTTGAGACTCCCATGGAGCTCAATGTTCGCCTCCGACCCTCTGATGGCGAGCCTCTTTCTGATCCGACTCGCTATCGTTATCTTGTTGGGAGTCTTTGTCTATCTTGCTGTTACTCGTCCAGATATCACTTATCCAGTCCATATATTGAGTCAGTTCGTATCTGCTCCCACTCAGGTCCACTACAACCACCTTCTTCGAGTACCGCGATACCTTCGTGGAACTATCTCTCGCCGTCTTTTCTTTCCAGATTCCAGCTCGTTACAGCTTCAGACTTATTCGGATGCTACTTGGGCCGATCCTCCGATCGCGGTCTATCTCTTCATCGTGTTTTTCTTAGTGGTTCTCTCATTGCCTGGAAGACGAAGAAACATACTGCAGTGTCTCGTTCGAGTGCAGAGGCTGAGTTGCGCGCTATGGCTCTCTTGACAGCATAGATTACTTGGCTACGGTGGTTACTTGAGGATTTTGGTGTTTCTATCACTACACCGACTCCTCTCTTGTCCGATAGTACATGTGCTATCAGGATTGCCCGAGACCCTGTGAAGCATGAGCTTACCAAGCATATTGGTGTTGATGCTTCCTTCATGTGGTCTTGTGTGCATGACCAGGTGATTGCTCTTCAGTATGTGCCTTCAGAGCTTCAGATAGTGGATTTCTTCACGAAGGCCTGCATCACGACAAAGACGGTTTCTACCTCTCCAAACTCAGTGTTGTTGATCCACCATGAGTTTGAGGGGGTGTTAGAGATATATTTGTATAGTGTGTTATTCCCCATTGTTATAAGGGGTTCTTTGCATATTTATCATATGTACTTGTGTATATATACTGGCCCATTGGCCCCATATTGAATACAAGCGATATTCACAACAGAAATTACCTATTTTTTCGTGTGGATGTCATTGGCAGCTTAGAGAGTCATTTGAGAACAGCACTGCTATGTTCGACAAAGAAAAGGCTCAAGAGCGTTTATCGAAGTTATCTGGAGGTGTTGCAGTCCTCAAGGATTGTTAATTTCTAAGTACCGGGTGAAGTTCCCTTTTTTGGTGCTATTCTCAGTGTATGCACTTAAATTGCAGATCGGTGGAGCTAGTGAAGCTGAAGTTCGTGAGAAAAAAGATAGGGTAACAGATGCTCTACACGCTGCAAGAGCTGCTGTGGAGAGGGTATTGTACCAGGTAGTCACAATTTTCTTGAGCAGCTTATCTGTTATTTCTCCACCTGCTTTGGCTTTTTTCTTAACTTGTTTCTTATTACTATGTTTTTTGTGACCTGATTATATGTTGTATGCGTTCTCCAATTCATGTCACATCGAGCAGGTGGTGAAGTTGCCCTTCTATATGCCACCAAGGAGCTTGACAAGATTAGAACAGCAAATGAGGATGAAAAGACTGGAGTTCAAATTATCAAGAATGCTTTGAAGGTTATTTCTTGTATTGATTCTGGTGCTTCGTGCACTCGATTATTTCTTTCTAGAACCCATATTAATAATTCCTGAATCTCTGCAGGCCCCCCTGATGACCATAGCTGCAAATGCAGGCGTTGATGGTGTTGTAGTCATCGGGAAGCTAATTGAACAAGAGAACCTTAGTTTGGGCTATGATGCAGCAAGAGGTTTGTGCTGATTAACTATGTTTTAGCAGTTCATTGTAAATTTGAGTTGCTGCAACAAATGCCATGTTAAACTCTCTAAATCGCGGTCCTTAGTGCTTCAGTAGTTGATTCCTGCATTTTGCTAACTGTAGAGGAGTATGTTGGCATGATTAAGTCTGGTATAATCGACCCTATGAAAGTGATACGAACCGCACTTCAAGATGCAGCAAGGTACAGATTAAGTTCATTAACCCTGTTCCTTTTGTATGAGTATTACCAAAATTATCGGACTTGTTTGACAATTTGTGCTTCTATACAGTGTTTCTTTGCTGATGACAATCACAGAAGCGGCAGTTGCTGAGCTCCCATTGACAAAAGCCAGAATTGCCAGTCGTATGCCGCAGATGAGTGGGATGGAATTTTTAGGACAATTAACCATCTACATTGACCAATCACACAGTTTAGCAGCTAGTCCCTAAATTTAGCAAGCTATATTGCAAATTAACCAATCCATTTTATCCATAATAAAACAGGTACAGTATGATCCCCTTCTCATCCACTCAACTAGTAAGCACACTAGAAACCAAGTTCATCTGGATCCTAAACGACCAACACCACAAGGCAGGGCTATATATATCTTCTGCTGGTGGCATCGAGCAAAATTATACAAGGAAGCGACGACTATCCTTTGAAGTGAGAGACTTGCGAAAGAAGGGATAGCTTGTGGAACATCTGCTTACTCTACCATTTAATTACAAAATGGTGCATCCTTTCTGTGCCTTTCTTTTTCTTCTTTTGCTTTGGAGGCTGAAGAACCACCTTAATCGCCGCATCGAACACTGCCTTGATGTTTTGCTGTGTTTTTTGAGCTGCACTCAATGTAGGCAGCTGCACCAATTAGCTTCCTCAGCTCTTCACCCTGGGCAGTGGAAATACGAACCCGCAGATCAAGCTTGGTCCCAACAAGAATTATGGGCACACCAGGAGCGTAATACCTTAATTCAGGAATCCACTTTTTAGAAACATTATCGTAGCTTGCTTTGCTGCTAAGCGAAAAGGCCAGCAGAAAAACATCAGCACGACGATAGCTCAATGGGCGTAGTCTACTGTAGTTCTCTTGTCCTGATGTATCCCACAACCCCAAGTTCACTGTGCTCCCGTCAACCACGACATTTGCACTGAAGTTGTTGATAACAGTTGGAACATAATCCGTGGGGAAGGTGTCGGAGGTGTAGCGGATGAGCATGCAGGTCTTGCCCACCGCCCTGTCCCCCAACGTCACGCAATTTATGAACAGAGACGCGCTCATCTCCCTCAGCACCTATGCCTCTCCGCCAGCCGCCGAAAGAGCACGAGGAGGAAGCCACGAAGGAGGAGGCTCGGCCGGAGGGAGTGGTGGTTACCTCGGGGGAGGCTGAGGACGAGTCGACGCCGCTGCCTTCGGGGAGGGAGGAGGCGGCGAAGACCACCATTCGGGGGAGAAGTCCTCCACCTCTACGGTTCGGTACCAGCTCCTCGGCGAAGGCAACAAAGCCAGTGGAGATCCCCCGCGGGATGTCGTCGAGCGAGCCGGAGATGGAGCTGTTGAGGGCGTTGACGAACCAGGGGAGTGGTCTGTGTTGCTACGAAACATTTCATCAATTTTGTAGATATCATTTATCTCAATTGATTCAATCTTGACACATAAGCACCCAAACAAATAACAGTAAGAGATTGCATAACAAAAATATGTAACTCCGTAGGCACATGCCATGTAGCTTCCAAATTTCAACTTCGGAAATCATTTTTCATACAACAAACCTGAATAATGGAAAACAAAATGATACATTTTCTCAATCACTCTCACAAGAAATTACTCTGCCGATGTTTGCCTTCCTCGTTCTGAAAGAAGCTGATATTTGCCTTCTAGCTTCTGATATAAAAAGCACAAAATGAGAATCCAGCTTATCCCCTTGTAGCCTGTATTTAAGATCATTGAGCCACATGTTATGATGTGGATTTGTCATGTGGCATATGGTTCTTGGAGAAACAAGAATGTGAATGTGCTAGGGATTTACACTTAACTTCCACGAGCTACAATCAAATCACAACATATACCTCATAAGCCATCGACAGTGACGCTTAATAAAAGATGATAACATCATCACCATCACCAAATGCTATGGATGGATGGTATTTCGGTCTTCCATGCTCTGCTGCATTTACCAGTAACACAATTGAAGATATATGCAAGGAACTCGGGCTAACAAGATCAAACAACAGTTTTAAGCACAAGTGAACACAACCAGATTCAGATTCTGCAGATGTTGAGAAGAACGGATGAAAACAGTGGACTGTTGATCACAAAGGGGAAACGGACTGTGTCAAGTGTCAATTTTGAATACAACAAATCAATAATGCCTACAGTATCATTGTAAATCATAGCAAATACTTTTCTTTTGTCATAACAGCGCATAATGGACGTGAAGCATTAACTTGCCACAAGTTGTATTACTTTTTTTTTTTTGAAACGCCAAATTGAGTACATATACACCTGGATGTTCTAGAATCCATCAAAAACAGGCAGTAAATACAATGGGAAAAGAAACCCCTTTATTCCCCAAAAAAAATAAAAGGACATACAATACTTAACAAAATGGGTAGAACAAGCCTCTGAATCAAAAGCAGTTAATAATTATTAGTCAAATATTTGGAGAGTATTTTCAAAAGAAACGTTTTGTTGTTTGGAATGGGCCGGCACGTTTTGTTGTTTTGCTGGGCCTGGCTATCTCGGCTAGGCTCACTGATCGAACAGGACGGCCCACCCGTCCCGGCCATGAAAACACAAAGGCGGGGGCGGAAAAATAACTCGAAATAGCCCGCGACCTCTCTCTCTCTCTCTCTCTCTTTCTTCGTCTCCGCCGCCGCCCGCCGCAGCCCGCAGCCATCGTCGCAGGCGAGATGGGCATCAAGGTGAGTGCAGGAGGATGGCGGCCCGCTCCTCCCCCCTCCTATTTTCCTGGATTTCAGTTTTCTGTATTTGCTTGGTTGCTGATTTGGCGATAGGTTCCCCTCACATTGGGATGGCGATTCGGTTTGTAGGGTTTGACGAAGCTGCTGGCGGACAACGCGCCCAAGGCGATGAAGGAGCAGAAGTTCGAGAGCTACTTCGGCCGCCGCATTGCCGTCGACGCTAGCATGAGCATCTACCAGTTCCTCGTGCGTTGCGCCCCCTACTCTCTTCTCCCTCCTCACCCACATTATTTTTTCCCCTTGTCGTCTTGTGCTTATATGACACTTATTAGGGCTTGTTTTTTTGCTCAAGTGTCTATCTTTAGGTGTTGTTGATTGCTGCTTCCTCGCACATATCTTGGATTGGGCTTTGGGTTTCACGTTGTTAAACCTCTGACTCTCTGAGTGAGAGATATTTTTTTTTTTTTTTTTTTTTTTTTTTAAAAAAATCCGCTACTTAGTTGCCTAGTGCTGGAGTTTTCCATTTGACATTGCTCTTTTCCTCCTCTTAGATTGGGGCAGTAAGTGCCAAATTTCAAATCTTGGACCGTCTGATATGGCGAAATTGGGGCACTTCTATTGTTCCTGCCCGCCTTCTGTTCTTAGTTCGGCTGGGTTTATTACAGCTAGGTTGGTTAAGTTTGGAGCGACTGGCTCTGGCACTGGCTGTTTTGTACTAAAATGAATGAAAGAAAGTTAGCAAATTGTATGAACGGCACTTCCACTGTATGAATATGGTCGGGTTTACAGTTGGGTTAATTAATATTGGGATGACTGTCTCTAGATGTATCTAGTTTGCTTTTATTTTTTTAAGAAAGAAAATAGCCCATTGTGTCGAATGTATACTCAAGCTGTGCTTGCTTAATGAGCTTTGGTGAGGTATTAGCAAACCTTTTACCTAAGCCATGAAGTTGGGACAGGTTTCTTATTATTTCCTTGTACAGATTGTAGTTGGAAGGACAGGGATGGAAACCCTCACAAATGAGGCTGGTGAAGTCACCAGGTTCAGATAAATCTCTTTTTTCAACTATGCTTAATATCTCAAGTAGTGCGCATGGTTTCTAGTGCTAGTCTTCTGTTAATTCCTTTTAATATTGTGTTGGACAGTCATTTGCAAGGTATGTTCAACCGGACAATAAGGTTGCTGGAGGCAGGAATCAAGCCAGTGTAAACCCAAAGTCCTTCATGTGTTATTATCAGAAGTCTTCCATACAAATATGTATAAAAATTTATGACGCTTTCTAAGGCACCACAATATTGCTCATTTCATGCAGATACGTTTTTGATGGCAAGCCTCCTGATCTGAAGGAACAAGAGATTGCAAAAAGGCATGATATGTTTATTTTTGTCCTTCGATTGTTTTCTACCACTATTTATAGGTTATACTATATTGTTTTTGGGATATTAAATGCTATCATGTTATCACAACATGGTATACTTATCAGGTACTCAAAGAGGGAGGATGCCACAAAAGAACTGACTGAGGCAGTAGAGGTGAGCTGACAGCGTTTTGATCTTTTTTTTTTCTTCACATTACTGTATTATTTCTTTTGTCTACTTATTCACCCTCGTTCTTGATCCCTATGGAAAATGGCTCTTGATGTTTTAGGAAGGAGATAAGGATGCGATTGAAAAATTCAGCAAGAGGACTGTGAAGGTGAGATTCTTTGTTTTCAGTTGTTAGGTTAAGAATTTATTTGGAAACGATCTATTCTAGAGTACTCTGCACAAAATAGATGTGAGGCAATTTACTATGGCGTTAGAGGGCTGCTAGACTGGAATATCAACTGCAATATGTTGTTTTGCATAAAGCAATGGTTTGAAATATGCAAACAATTGGAGTCCTGACTCCTGAGAGTAAGCTAAAGCTTTTCATTTTCTTTGTCCTTGATGAACAGGTCACAAAGCAGCACAATGATGATTGTAAACGACTATTAAGACTGATGGGGGTTCCTGTTGTAGAGGTAAATTCAATTTTCCTTGGTGCCATGCTTACTATGAGGGAATTAATCGTCATATAATCATCTTGTTCTAAGGAATTGTTGAATTTGTTTTCTGCTAGCTTAGAGGCTATCATTTATCATGTGTTTGTGATGCTCTCATTCAAATGACCTCTGCCTTCTGGTACCAATAGGCTCCTTGCGAAGCAGAAGCAGAATGTGCCGCCCTTTGCATAAATGATAAGGTATTGTTAACATTGTGGACCTCTACTTTCTTGTTCACCCCTTTCTTCAGTTTTTGATTTAGTAACATCTATTCTGTAGGTGTATGGTGTTGCATCAGAGGATATGGACTCTCTTACTTTTGGGGCTCCACGGTTTCTTCGTCATCTGATGGATTCAAGTTCCAAGAAAATACCTGTGATGGAATTTGATGTTGCGAAAGTATGCAGTGTTGTTAGGTGTTTGGTATTTATCATATGCTCCATACACTTCACCAATTTTCATATTGCAGGTTTTGGAGGAGCTTGAACTCACTATGGACCAATTCATTGACTTGTGCATCCTCTGTGGATGTGACTACTGTGTTAGTATTAAAGGTATCCTTCTTTCCTCTCTTCTCTTTCTTATTACCCCACAATTACTGCATTTCGAATTCTTTAGCTAGTGGAGGCCTCTAGTTGTTTTCTGATTGTCTATTCATGCTTGTCCGCTAGGTATCGGGGTCAAACAGCTCTGAAGCTGATTCACAACATGGCTCCATAGAAAGCATTCTGGAAAATATTAATAAAGACAGGTTAATCCATGGAAATATTTTGAAGATTTTTTTATTCCCTTATTACTGAACTGAGCCCTGCATTTTCAGTTATCTAGCACAGTAACCCTAAATTTATTCACTTTTGAACTCGTGTATATCTTATCTAATGACATTTTCTTATGTGTGCTGTTTTCTTTTCTTTTGTAATGGCATTTCTTGCATCAAATGTGTTAATTTTTATATGGAGACTGTTTTTTATGTTTATTTATGCTAGATTTGGGCACATGTCTAATGCAGATATCAAATTCCTGAGGATTGGCCTTATCAAGAAGCTCGCCGCTTGTTCAAGGAACCCAATGTTACATTGGATATTCCTGAGCTGAAGTGGACTGCACCTGATGAGGAGGTACGCTGTCCGCATGCTGACCTTATTTACTTGCCTTCAAACTTCAAAGTGGATGTATTCAATTACACTTAATCTTAATGTTTCTCCAGGGTCTCGTAAATTTCCTGGTGAAAGAAAATGGTTTCAATCAAGATCGGGTGACAAAGGCATGCACTTTCCTTTGGGTACTTTCTTGCCAACTATTTCTAAACATTTTTATCAGTTTTTTTTCTTGGGTTTTATGTAGTCCATAGAGAAGATTAAATCTGCCAAGAATAAATCATCCCAAGGAAGGTGAGCATTATAATACATCTTCACAAACATGGTTCTAAGAATGATGCCTGTGTGCATATTTTATTTGTTGAACTTAATCTTACTGTACCAATTGTTGACTTCATGCAACCAGACTCGAGTCCTTTTTCAAGCCAGCTGCTAGCACATCAGCACCGCTGAAGCGAAAGGTAACTCCACTCGAGTCCTCATCTTATCTTGCTTATATTTGTATTATTTAGCCTTTCCTAAAGCCCCCAATTTTTAGCGTCATGTACAACCCGATGAAATATGTTAGAGCTGTACATGCTAGTGAACCACACACTTCAATAGATCATTCCAACTGAAAAGTTGAATCAAGCAGCTATGGCCTAGTATGGCTGATATTTATGTCACTATTTGATTTTCTTTGATAAGTTGGAAAAAAGGAAACTACTGGCCGTCAGTGATTATACTACTTGGTCTAGTTTGAATTGTTAGATGTTTCGATTGTGCAATGCGCCTTCCAAGTGCTGACTGAATATCACTTTTTTTTTAAAAAAGAAAGTCGCACATTGCTTAACCATACGCAAGTCAATTAGCAATTGGGCAATACAATAGCAAAAGCTATATGTGGCAAGCCAGTGCTATAAAAGTTCAAGTTTGAGAGCTTTTTATAGATTATAGCCTTGTGCTGCATGATTTTCCCTCAGACTCCTACAGATGTTTCATGTAAAATCCTATGTTAGTCATATAATTGCACTGTTGTCGGCAGCATTTCTCTTTACGTGGCAGTATGCAGCACATGAATATCTTTGTGATATAATCGCAGGAAACTTCAGGAAAACCAACCAAGGCAGCTGCAAGTAAGAAAGGAAAGCCAGCTAGTGGAAAGAAGAAATAAGTTTGATTTGCAATTGATCAACAAAAGCTGCAGTGGCATTATCACTAAGATTATTAACTGCCTGTTGTAACTCAACGTTTGTTCAATGTTTTCTTATGTTCCAAGCTAGGTTAATTAGTTGACTTAGGAATGGGGGAAAAACCCGTGCCAAGTAACATAACTTGTCTCGTGTTCATCTGGTCATGCGTGTGCATTCTCTTAGTTGCTGTTTTAGTGTGGATACGGCTGCTTGTGTGCGCTCATCCGGATAGGATTAGATGACTAAGAGAAGCTTGTGCAGTTTGATGAAATATCGTGGCATCCTGCCATGTTTGGGTTCCATCAGTTGAAGCAGTTGGTGCTCATAGCTTGTTGTTTATCTGTTGAAGCGCGCATTCACACTTTTGGCGCGTGGAATCACGAGGGGTAAGCTAGCCACCACGCTGAAGCATATCACGGACCGGATGTCTTCCTCAACGCCTGAAAACCTCGCGATGTTCGTGAATGTCTTGAAAACCTCTGGCAGTGTTGGCCTCGCGGGCAGATTTCGAAAAACGCAAAGCAACATTGCCACCTCCGCCGTGCCGCGCCGCGCCATCGCGCGCAAGCCGGCTGCCTCCTCTCAGCCATGCCGCCTAGGGGCGGATGGGCTAGCGAGGCTGCATGTATCACAGGCGTTCTTCTCATATTTCTTTTATAAATCTATAATAAATTGTATATAATCCATTGGAAGCTATATTCTGAAGACGGTGTCCCTGGACTTACACTTGAGGCTGTTTGTTTCATCTTGGACAGGTCACTGATGGTGAGGTTTTTCTACATGAGATCTACAATACTACAACCAGTAAATCACATTACTACAATATATAGTACCGATTGATCCTAAAAATTACAAATGGGCATGAAGCAATCAATCTCACATTATCCTCGCCTCCTCGGCAAGCAGGGGAAGGTGGATGATGCGACGCCCCGTGTCATTACCCCAGAGGTAATCACACTTAGGCATACAGATTACTATTCGTTTGCCCAGTAAAACACTGCTCCAACAAATAGTAAACCATTTATCAGAGATAACGCAGCAGAACAATAAAATAGAAACTGCTCTTTATTACAACAGTTGCCACATAGGTCTAAGGTTCTAAATACAATAATTTATTTACAAAAAGGGAAAACACTTCCCGCTATTTCCTGCTAGGTTCCTCTGGCAGTCTCCTCATCCCACGCGTCAAAAGGGGCGATCACCTCGCCCTGTTCCTTGTAGTAAGCACCCTCGTCTCCTGCGGTCTTATCGGTACCTGCGTGTCCTTCGTCTCACACGGGATAATTCCCGGCCGGACTAGGATCTACAAAGGAGAATACTAGCAAGGTTGAGTACAAATTAATGTACTCAGCAAGCATTAATAGCAAAATGCACTGCATGACTCATCTCTGTTCTTTACTTCATTTTCTAGCTCATCTCTTATTCTGAAAATACATAACTCCTTAAAACATTAGTTGACAAAATTTTAATATTGAAGAGACTACTGGTCACTCGGAGAGAAGATAGACCCCTAGCGGTTCCCGTAGACTCCAATCCAGGAGATTGACATGAATTCATGATTTTATATAGCACTGCGCAGGCTTGTACCACTTTACCCATAACTATTCTGAGCTCTTTATGAGCTAGGTCCATCGTATTTCCTTTGATGCAACTCCGAGTTCAGAATACAGAACGTTTTCCAGGTTACGTGATTAATTTCTCCACCCATTACTTTTCATCGGTGCTGACCTGGCCACCACCGAGTTCGGGTAATGTTGGTTGGGCCAATTCATCCTCTCTGCACCCAACACTCCACTTAGCGCTATAGCGCCTGCTTCTATCATTACACACGCACACATATATACTTACTCGTTGTGGAGAGCATGATTACGTAACCTGGTAGCATTTTCTGCTCATCGAAATGAGAGAATGGTTGGTACTCAGATATGACTTCTGACCGAGTAAGAGTGTTGTTGGTCCTTATATATTAACCATATGTAAAGGGGTTCCACCTCTTGCCCTCTCTCATCCTTGCCCCGGACCCCCTTTACCAGCCATAATATTACATCTTTCCTTTATTTCATTCATTACTCATCATATCTTTTCCTCATCTCTTTCATTTCTTTCATCTTCTTAACCATTAAATGATTTGAGTTTTGAGAAATAGTTTTGATGCAATAAGTATATAATATAGTAATATAAGGTTTACATTTAAAATAGCTATGTTTATGCTCAAGAGGATCGCTTGCCTTTAGAACTGTAGAAAAGGGCGTCAACGAGGAACTCCATATTAACTACTCCCGTCGGCGTGGGATCGTCTTCTCAGAACAAAGCGTAGCACGCACAAGGCAAAAATAAATATCTGATTGAATTTGGGTGCTACTAATAGTACATAGGTTAGTATATCCTATCTTGTTAGCACAATTTTAATTTAGCAATATTTCCGGGTCCTCGCTCAGTTAGCCCTTCCCAGGTGTGACTGATCTACAGTCCAATTACTCTAGGGTCGCTGTCGAATAACACATTCACACGCACTGAAATAGAATACCAACCGCGAACACAACACTAAACAGATCAAGCTCTCCAATTATGCGTATACTCCTCTAGAGATTTAATTAAGCGCGAATGAAGCTAACTACCATCCTCAAATAAACTTAGGGTGGATCAGATTAATTAATCTAGCAAGGTTATCAAAATAAGCAATTAGACTGAACACCCCGAAAGCTACTCTTAAACAACCCCAGGTATTAATCTTGACCAGACTACTAGCATTTTAACTAGATTTCTACCCTAACCCTAACTCCTCCTAAACCCTTCTCTATCTCTCCTTACCTCCTGACTTACTCCACCTCCCAGCCGAGCCGCCCCTTCTCCCTTCTGGCTTCCTCTTCTTCCTCTGGTTCCCTTCCTCTTCCCCAGCTCCCAGATGCTTGCTGCGTCGCCTCCTAGCGTCCTCGGCTTCGGCTCCGGATCCTGCTACGCTACCTCTTCCTCCATCTACTCGGTCCGGTTCCCCTTGTGCCGCCCACGCTCCTGAGCTGCACTCTCTCTCCCTCAGGTTTCCCCCCTACGGCGCATCCGGATGGCCAGCGCCACCTCGGCTAGGTCCCCCGCTCGATGCTCCAACCCGGCCCGGCCTCCCGGCCGCCGGCCGTCTCGGCTCGATTCCTCCCACTTCCCTTTTGCTCTTTGTTAACTTGATTTTTGGTGCTCGATGCTGAACCAAGTCCTAATGCGAATTAGTTTTTCATGAATACATGATCATGGTGTTGGATTGGAGATGGAGGTGGCCACTGGAGATGGTAAGCTACAGAGGTACACTCCCTGCTACCCCTTTATCTTCTCCTATACCCCCTTCCCACTGCTCTGTGATGACTACTGATGAACTGTGAGCTATAATTGCTACTGTGGAATGATGGATGTGCATGTGTATGGGTGAATGGCCAAATGGTTGTGGGGAAATGGATGGTTACCTCTGTTGGTTTTGAGGAGATGGTCAGCAGTGGTGTGATGGTGATGCTGGCTGGTTGGTCGGGGAGCTCCTCTGAGCCTTTGATCCTCCCGTTCCTGCCGCCGTCGGCCTGATCCCCCGTGGCCGTCGATGGTTCAACGCCGTCGCCGCTGCCGCCCTCGCTCTTCGGTCTTCCTCCCTCTCCCTAGCTCCCTTTCCTCCTCTTGCTCCCTCAGGAGGGGGTCTAGCCAGCGCTGGAGGAGGGGGGGGAGTCCACACCGGAAGGGAGGGTCCGCCCCTAGTGCGTACCCTCCGCGGCGCGGCCGCCCAACCCAAACTAGTGGTCGCATCGCCACTTCCTAGTATCCAACTGCTTGTCGCTGCTTTAACCACCCCGTACGACCGCTTGTTCGGGCGTGGGCAAACCAAGCTCTTCCGTTGCAGCCATGGCGGACAAGAGAATACTCTCAAATTTCAGTTTTTAATATAGTAGTCCAATGTTTAACCACTTGTGTCTCCACTCAGTCCAGTAAGAATGTCATGACAGCCTACTTGTACGGTTGTACCACCGCTAAACCCAGAAGAGATGCCCAATAGCCCACTTGTACCCAGCTCTTTTTTCTTTGTTTGCCTGGGTACGCCTTGGTTGCAGCGTGCCAATCTCGCCCGCCAAACTTCAAACTCTACCGCCTGCGTGACACCACCAAATACTTATCCTCCTGACCGCGGCCCGCGAGCCACCCACCTCCCAAACCTCATGGACGCACGCGCGGTGGCGCCGATCTAACACGAGGCTCCTGTGATGCAATTTTGGTTCAGTTCGCACCAACCAGCCACACCAAATTTGCTGACAGGACAGCCCACATGCAGATGACACATTTGGCAAAGGGCGATAACGTGGATCATGAACGTGGCGAAGGGGCTCGCGCGGCGCGGCTACCCTTCAAAGGGGGATAAAAGTGCCGGCCGGCCAGGCATCGCGCTTCGACCAGGTAGGGAGCGAAACAGCGCGTCGCATACTCGCATCCCAGCAGAATCCGGCGCGGAGAAGGCAGACATGGACACGCGTCTGAAGAATGACATGTGCATCCTTACTTCCTGCGCGTGTGGCATCTCTCGACGTGGTTTGCTGAACGGCGTTGGCAATCCTCAAAGAACTCGCAGCACCAGACGCAAGGAGGGGGCAACGATTTTGATTTTTGAGAGTTCGGCCGCAAGATTCAGTAGAAGACGACGGCTTCATCTTGATGAAGAACTAGTTCAATGTCTATGCTTTGCTACGGATATTTTTTTTTTTTATAGTTTTAGCATGTCGGTACCCTGCTCACCGATTCAACGGATACCGAAAAGTGTGGAGAGGACGGACGACCACCAACTTTAATTTTTAAATAATAGAGATAGAGATGGAGATTCATTCAGCCTAGAGATGTCTAGACGGGCTGGTGGGCTAGCTAGGCCAAATGGGCCGGGCTTTCCATGAACGGGCCTGCCCATCCCCGTCCCTCCTTAATTTGATCGAGAGCCGCCCCACCCCTCGTGCATGTGAACCTCGCCTTCTCCATTGACCGACTGAAAGGGGACGCATTTGCTTTCATAGAGCACCAAAGGCTTAGGGCGTGTTTGCTTTGCTTCCTTGGGCCAATTTGCCTGGTCACGATGCAACCGGGAGCTCACCTGCGCACTGTTTGGTTGCCTTCATGTGCTTCGATGCCAGCTAGGCAAGTTCTCAGGCCCAGGCGTTAAAAACGGATGCTTGGGAGCCAGGCAGCTCCATCCACCATTCGTATCTTCGATCTATCATTCTTTTTTTTTTCATTCATTAATTTCAGGCACATGCTTCCAACCAAACAACTCATCTTCACGTTTGTCTTGCTAGGCAAAAAAAGTATCTACTTTTCAGGCTACCTCCAGACACCACTTTTTCCCAGGCATGGAATTCAGGGCACCAACCAAACAAGCCCTTAACCACTTAATTTCCACGCTCAGGTAGTTTTCCAAGGCGCCATTAGCATCAGTGGCGTAGCCAGGATTTTTAGCTATGGTGGTCCATTGTCTAAATTTTTTTTGACCGCTATAAATTTAACATGTCGGTACACAAATATATGAATTACAAAACACAATTAAGGAAAAAAAGGACATACAGAGTTCATAAAATAGACGAGTATAACTTTCTTAACATAGAATTGAAATTTTACGTACTCATAATAGTTAAAGAACAATATGTCACTGTTTCTTCTTCTTGTCGGGTCTGCGCCTTCTAATAGCCATGAAAGTGTTGATGATCTCTTCTTCACTCAATTGTAAGAAGATATCCCGCTCAATAAAAGTCACTAGACAATCATCCAGAAGGCTATCACCCATCTTATTTCTCAACTTATTCTTGATAAAGGTCATTGCAGAAAATATTCTTTCAACACTTGCGGTAGCCACCGGTAGAAGCAACACCAATTTGATAAGTAAATAGACCCAATGATAAACTTTATCCCTCTTTGTTTCAACAAGTTTTACTGAGAGGTCACCAAGATTGCTAAGGCCTTTGAACATTTCATCTTTTCTCATGTCATCAATAAAGGTTTCAAGTTGCAAATCGAGTCTTAGCAAGTCAGAGCTTGAAAAATCATTAGGGTAAAATTCAGCAAGTCTATGTACCTTGTTTGCATCAAAAGAAGCGAAGGAATCTGCTGGATTCAAAGCAGCCATACAAGTAAGCAACTCCATATTTACCTCATCAAACCGACTGTCAAGCTCTTGACTAATTTTATCAATGACTCCAATATATACTTGTCTTCTGAAGTGATCATCATTTGTTTGGTTCTGAGCAAAACGTGCTGATCTTCCATACGACACATAATTATGTTCCATTCCAGGAACTTGAATGCCATATTTGTTGCAAAATATTGTAACCCTTTGAAGAAATGAAACCCACCCTTCAGACCTCATTTGTTGCATTTTACTCTTTGCCAAACGGACAAGTGACATTGCATTAAGAATATCTTGGTCTCTTCTTTGCAAACACTCAGACAATTCATTTGTGTGTCCAAGAATGTCAAGCATCAAATGAGCACTGAAAATGAAATCAAATGACTCAAGCACTCCAACCATAGTATGTATTTTTGGCCATTCACCCCTTTGTGAAGTATCTTGTCCAAGAGCTATGAGTACATCGCGAATTGTGGGATACATAGCAATCATGTTGACCACAATTTTATAATGAGATCCCCACCGAGTCTCACCAGGTCTAGGCAACCCCATCTCTTGATTTAACCCACTTCAGTTTTAGTATACCACACTCAAGTGCTTTCATGACATTGTCATATTGGTGATGTCGAAACATGTCATGACGCTTACAAGAACTACCAACAATATTTAGCAAGAGGATACTCGATCAAAAACCACACACAATCATCATTTTCTTTGGCAACAACAACAAGAACCAATTGGAGTTGATGTGCAAAACGATGAACATAATAAGCGGATGGTGATTCTTTCATGATCAAGGTTTTCACCTTTAATCTCTCCTTTCATGTTACTAGCCCCATCGTAGCCTTGACCACGGATTTGAGTTATAGTCAAACCATGACTAACTAGTAAAGATTGAATTGCTTCCTTAAGTGATGAAGAAGTAGTATCATCTACATGAACAATTCCAAGAAACCGCTCACACGGCCTTCCCGATTTATCAACATAAGCAAGCAAAGGGCTAGTTGTTCTTTATGAGAGACATCACTAGACTCATCGGCTAAAATTGTATAGTGATCTTCACCAATTTTCTTAATGATTTGATCTCTAGTCTCCATTGCACAACATTGAATAATTTCTTTTGTATGTCCGGCTAGTCAACGTGCAATTACCTGGAGCATTCTTTAATACAAACTTGTCCACCTCTTCATTATTTGCGGCAAGCCACTTCAAAAGCTCAATGAAGTTCCCTCTGTTGCTAGACTCTTCACTTTCATCATGCCCACGGAATGCTAACCCTTGCTGCAAAAGAAACCTCAAACATCTAAGTGAATAAGTCAACCTGATCTTGTAGAGACGTCGCTCCTCATTATCCACCTTCACAATTTTATCATCAATTGCTCCATGGGGAGTCATAAATAAGTTGTATCTTTCTTGAGCTGCATTGTGAGCACTTGTTACACCACCCACATGTAAATCAAGTGCATCATTTCTATTCCAATTTCTCCAACCACCTTCAACAAATGCAGATTTCTTAGTTTTCTCCTTTGCAAACAAGTAGCACACAAAGCAAAATGTTGCTTCCTTCTTGATACTATATTCAATCCAAGGATATTTATAAAACCATATAGGATTGAATTGCCGATCCCTATTTCCAATTTTTCTACTTTCAAATTCATGAGCATAAGGTTGGTATGGGCCTTTAATGATATAAGATCGTCGAACTGCATCTTGATCATTGACAGAATAATTTGCAATGGGCTGTCTTTCCCCTGGATCAAGTGGAAGCCGACTAATATCATAAACTGGTGGACTTGGAGTTGGAGGCACTGGAGCTGGAGCCACATTTTCTTCAATCACTCTATCTTCATCCGATCCATCTTCTGGTTCTTCAATTTCCTCTTCTGGAACAGCTGCAGCCACCGAAGGAGATGGAGAAGAAGCCTTCTTCTTTGATTCATATTTCTGAAAAAGAGAGGCAATATCACCACTCCTCTTCATTTTCAACAAATCTGCAAGAGAAATAAAAACTAAATTATTTCAGTGCTACAATAAAATTTTAGAAATTGAGATGAAATAGAAACTAAATTATTTCTGCATACCGTAGCACAGTAGCAGACACAATACTTGTCGTGAATTGAAGTTGAACTGTAGATCGTTGATTACTTGATTGTCTCCTGTTAGCACTTTAGAAGTTTAGGGCTTAATCACTTGAGATCTGAGTATGAGAGAGAGAAACGTGATAGAACTTGGGCAAAGAAGAAAGGATATCAAGATCAACATACAGGTTGTGCGTTGCTAGCCTCTCGCGATCGACTCGACGTCGTCGTGGCGGCGGTCGCTTCTCGCTTCTTTGCAACGCTGAATGGAATCGTGTGCGTGATCCTGTTGCACGTATGTACATACACATACCTAGCTATCCAGTCTCCTAATAAATTTGGGCCAAAATACTGAGGGGTACTACACTTTGGGCCAAATCTACAGGGTGGTCCGCGGCCCACAGGGACCACCCTGTAGCTCCGCCACTGATTAGCATGATAGATCCCGTCCTGTGGTTTACCGGACCTGGCATGTGGATCGTGCCAAAGAGTCATGTCTTTCTTCTTATCCCCAATATGAGGAGACTATTGGTTGACAATGTGCCTTCCTCCTAGGATATCTCATGGCCCCGCCTCCTCGTTGAGGCGGCGCCATTTCTTGAGAGCCTTCACGTCCATGTCTCCCATTGCAAAGAGTAGCCCGGTCAGGAGATACCGTGGCGGCCCTCAACTTTGCAGCTCTTCATTTGAAGGAGTTGTTGGTCAATGGCTTCCGGAGAACGGAGAGGCAGGTCCACCTTGTCAGGTTCGTTATGGAAGTATCCATGGCATTGCGCCGTGTCGCTCTGTTAAGTATGGGCAGGTCGAGGACAAATGGACCTGTGACCGGGAGACCATTGGATGGTATTTGCATCTAGATTCTTTGTGTATACCGAGCTAGTCACATGATCAGTAGTTAGCTCACACAGTACAACATCGATAAACACCACATCCATGCATATCCTCAAGTAAAAGAGTACTTAATATTGCATAAATAGTTGTAAATAAACTTTAAGGTCAAATTCTTACATAAAGGGGCGATAGGCCAATGAGTCCAAAATAGTAAACAACAACGGAAGATAAATAAACTAAAAGAGCCTCCATGATCTTATCGCCGTCGTCTTTGTTTCCAAAGCCGGATGCATAGAAATATCCATACATCGGGTCTCCAATCTCGCAGTCTGAATCTACACATTTGAGCAACAATGAGTACGAAGGTACTCAGCAAGCCCATATACCAAATGCAAATTTATAGATGCTTAACTTGCCAAAGGAGTGGTCTTATGTTTATTTCAGCACAAGCAAGTTTAGCTCAAATATCGTAATGATTTTTCGAGCTTATGACCTAGTCATTTCAACTTAAACCCAAAGTGTCATTTACACAAACAAGTTTTGTCATAGAGCAAGGTTCCACCCACCTATTACTACTCATGAGGTTCTATCCACATATCCCTATATATCAGGTTCCATCCACCCAACTATAGATATCAGGTTCCATCCACCCAACTATAGATATCAGGTTCCATCCACCCACAATTATCTCGTTGCTACAACCATTTTTAAGTTAACATGTTTCCATCCCAATTTTATCAAAACTAACTAGGTGTGGCCTTCTATACCACGTCCATGACCGAGGATATAACTATTCGAATAAATTATACACTCTATAGAGGTTGTATAATTTTATCCATAATATATTATCAACTTTTGATGTCCGTCCGACACACTCCCATAGGTGTGCGATTAAGAAGATCATAATAAGGTCTTTACAATAACTTGTCATAATGCTACACATCCAATGGGTTCGATCTTCGGGCGTTAGAATAACATTAAGTCGGAGGAAACAACCGTTGGGGGAGTAGACGTATCCCAACTTAGTACCACCACAAGACTAAATGGAGTGCATACAGAGATACACCTTCCTACAGTCTAGGTCCAACAACCCAACCCAAACTATCAGCAATATGGCGATAGCACCACGATTCGGTAAATTATTTAGCTAGGTCTATCCTATAGTAGACTTGTGGTTGCACGATTATTAGTTTCAGAAATGTGGCACATGATTCGGTCTTTAATCGACTCAGGCGAGACAATCCACAAATACACATCTCATGCAATCCTAGCACCCATCTCATACAACCCACTTGCCTAAGTCTCCATCATTTTATAAAACATTTTCTTGTTTCCAGTGTGTCGATGAATTACTATCGATTTTTGTGAGTAAATACGGAGGACACGGCTCTTAAGATCACACAAGAAGCGAGATGGTTTTTTAGATTGGTTCAGACCTTTTCTGGATAGAATAATAACTCTACTACTGCGTCCTTGTATTGAATGAGGATAACAAAGCACAACAAGTCACCGAAACTGACAATGTTGTCAACAGCTTCTGTTTGTGTGTCTGTCTCTTCTCCCTTTTTCCGCCGGCACTGCCCCTTATAAAGTGTTGAAGGGGTGGCAGTTGTTGTGCGGCAGGAGGCATCTTGACGGTTGCTGGAATTCACACGTTGATGTCGATTGTTGTCAGTGAGACATCCTCCTTGCACATTCGTCAGGCGATTATTGCTAGAGACGGAAAGATGTGTGTAGTTATGTCAGAGACACATATGTGCATGTGTTGTATTAACGATCACGCATAGTCGAGCATGGTGTGCAGGGTCCCTAGTTAGTAAGATAGGGCCCACATGTCTGTTTGTGAGACTTATCGAACAGAAGATAGTCGTGTTTTGACCTGATCGTAATAGGTCTTATGACCAGGAGGTTGTCGTCACCTGAACTGGTCGTGGCAAGTATCACTGACCAGGGGTATACTGGAGGGTTATTTAGAATAGCTTCATTAATTGTGGATTATTCAATCCTCGTCAAAGTAGTAACCCACGTTACCACACTAGGAACCATATCATATCTCAAATGTTGTAATGACAATGTTTGTGTCATTTAAATTAACCACTAAGCATATCTAAGCATAACATTTATCCATATTTAGCTAACCAAGGGTAATCTTATTATGATAATTAGTCTAAGGTGAAAAGGTAGACGTAATGTCAACAATCAAGAAAGAGAATAGTAATTAACCAACATATGAAGTAACTAGGCATCAATGATTAACATAGCATTTCATAAATAATAAGCATTCAAAGTAATACTTTAAAGCAAAGTAGTTTTCATTTGAAAAGTAAGTTCAACATGATGAATTATAAGGACCGCTTTGCTCAATGGTGGATATCGCTTGGTCTTGATCAACAGCGATGGTGGCGCCGAAGCGTCAGTCTATAATCGCGAACATAACCAAATTCAACACAAATTCAAATACATTCAAATGAACTCTAAAAATTATGATTTTAGTATTGTTCAAAAGTTTTTTAAAATCTAGATGAATTTATTAAAAAAATAAGTTATTTGGATTTAAAACGAGGGAGAACATACTCTACAAAGTTTGACTCAGAGGAAATTTCAGAAAATGGAAAAATCCTGATAGGTGGGTCCGGTTAGGATTTCAATTTCTTTTCTCAATTATTTTATTTAGAAAAATCCTCTACTGCTGACAGGTGTGGTCCAACCAGGGTTTTAATTTATTCTCTAATTTTTTATTTGAAAAACCCAAGAGACTAATAGGTGGGACCGCAGTCCACATGGACTCGATCCACCCGACGGTTCATAGGGCCAGGGGCCCACACATCAACAACTTCGGTCTACGAAGTGTTTTAAGTGATGGGGCCCGCATGTCATACACTCGGACAATAAATCATGTCTTAATTAGATTTTCTAATTACCTCGGGCCCACATGTCGCGATGACATTACCTATTAATTAAACATTAACTAACTACCGGCTAAATTAATCCATACTGTAGGATCGTTAATGGCAATCAGAGGGAGTTGAATGATCGTGGAACACTTTTTGCACCCGAGCAATCAACAGTTGATAGTAAATGAATTACCAAACACCTCCAGCAGCTTTGTTGGATTAACTCAACGCTGAAGATCAAAACAGCAACGCATGAACAAAAACAACAGCCGTCAAAACACATGCATGTACACAATACGCATATTCAAGGAGTATAATTCACGTGATCGGCAAAGCACTCGCTGGAAACCAATCCTTGGCCAAAAGCACATGCATACGTGGTCAACTTGAAGATGGAATCAAGTAGAAGATGCAAGCACTCGAAACCTTCACGTACGCATGCGAAGCTACAAGAAACAAACTCACACAAAGAAACTGTGTATCACAGCCGCCGTGAGCACAAATCCTCACGCCAAAAAATTCTCACGCCAATAATCTCACGTCGCGAGTCCAAAGCCGTGGCAAGCACATCATGCCTTCCAGTCGCCGGCCCTTGTTTCTTCCAAACCACCAGGTAGCGCATCCTCCTGTTCAACCGCCCAAGCCTCCATGAGCCACCATTTTCTTACGCCGCCAGCGCCAAATATCTTCAAGCCGCCAGCAGTTAATGCCCTAATTTCCTCCGGCCGAAAACACCAGCATAAATAGTCCTCGGACCCCAACAGTGCCTACACACCAGGTCCTATAATTCTATTCAATCCCCACAAACAGGAAATTGATATCCTTTCTAATACACAAAGGGTTTTCAATTTATCTTAGCCTTTCAATTTTGGACACCCCAAAATTATCACATGTCGTAACTTTCAAACCGCAACTTCGTAGCTACAACATGCATCATCCATTTTTGATCTCCACACGCTCCAACTCGAGCTCAACCGTATCCTCCAGCATCCTCGACCATCGGACCATAACTTCGTACTAAGCCATCTCTCGGTCCTCGTCGTAGACCACGATCGCCTCTGAGTTACCCTGCACATACAAAGACCAAAACAATATTTTTTTTCCGACACAAGTTCTTCCCAACTTGACCGACATAAATCTACACACGCATCATACATCTCAAATAACATAAGTAAGCAACATTGCTAATTATTCATCAAATAAAATATTTTAGACCTAGCCACATGGTATAACACTTACTTACAAATGGGATCCACTTGTCAGCGACTACGGTCATCGTTTTCCTCCCAGGAACAGAGGAGCGGGACAGGGCAGCCATGGCTGGCTCGGGGTGTGCTCGGTGCGGGCGGAGAAGGCTCCGGCGATCGCCCATGACCCCCCAAAAATGGGTTGTGGGGACCAAGGCGATCACAAAGGCAGTGATGGGAGACAGCATAAGGCGGCGGTGCTACTGTGCACATGGGTAGCTATCGAGCGAGGTTAGAAACTACAAACCGAAGGTTGATTCAACATCTATGGACTACCACGATGCTAGGGGTGCTCAAGAAGGAGCGGGGCACTGAGCTCTCCATAGGGGCCTAAGGTGACGTGGCGAGGTGCTATGGCGCGGCGGTGCTATAGTCATCTAGGCAAGGCATTTGTCTAGCCTACCATGTTTGCAATGTACTGGAACGCAAGGGAACCGACGAGCTCATCTAAAATCCAAGTGAGGAGGAGATCGAGTGCGGCGGGGAGGTTTGCATGCTCCGGGTCGGCGACGAGGGCGAAGACGCATTCCGACGGCTCTGGTGCACGACAAGGAAGAAGAAGGCACACATTAGAGGGAGGAAGTTGAAGCGACCATGATGCACAAGACAACGGAAGCGAAAGCTCACCTCGGCGGTGGAAATCGACAGGCGAAGCTAGTGGTTGGAGTTGGAGAAGGTGACCGACGCAACTCAAGTTCTTTTCCACGGAGGCGGAGAGGAGGGGAGAAGTTGGGGGGAATGCAGAGGAGGAGCGGGCGAGGAAGATGACACGCTCGGCCATGGCTTAAATAGAGAGGAGAAGAGGGGGGGACAAGCGCGACGACATGGCTTGGCTGTGAGGACCCCGGTTTATTCGGCTTGTAATGCTTAGTCTTCCATTGACCTTAGCATTACAAATCAAATAAATCAAGCCTCGATATATGTATACTTCCCAGAAATACAGTATACACACCCGTTACAAAATCATGCATCAATTCCATTCATTCACATAGAACCGAAGCACAGCAACAACTAGAAGGCATACATAATATAAAGTTATTACAAAAGAGGGGCCGACCGGCCAAATGTCATACCAACAACTAGGTAAACAGTGGAAGCGAAAGTGCCATAAGATAGCGATAAACAAAAGTCAATCAGTGTACCTTTAACCCACAAGGCAACCAACCGGACTGTCAAACTAGTCGTCCCAAACCCCACCACAACATGTCTCACAAAAGTGAGGCCCTTGGGGCTCACCTTCTTCCTCTGCAACAAATAACATTAAGCAAAGCAAATGAGTACAGAAATGTACTCGCAAGACTGACGTGTGGACTAGCAGACCTATACATATGCTACATGCAAGCTTATTTGGTGGAGGCTATATGGTTCATTTTTAGCATAAAGCAAACTTTATTTGCAATAATGTAATACATTTTAAAGAGCAAGTTTGCAATTCATTTTTATTGTTGAAATAACAGCAAGAACATGATAACAATAGATAAATGACAACAACATCCTAGAAGTGACTAACCCAAAAGTCACCACAACAATAGCATGAATTACCCATTCATACCACCCATGTCAAGTTTAAGTTTTCAAAAGGTTGTAGTCTAGTTCTTGCACGACCTTACCAGGCAATGTCCATAACCTAGGACGAGGCTATTCAAATAGTTTTAACCCTACAGGGGTGTACCAATGTACTCACACGATAGACTGCCTTTCCACCAGCCACGGTTAATATACTTCCTTTGGTATGCAGGCATGACTAGGTCTAACGAGATATTTCCAATGGATTGCACTAATCAAGAATCGCACGTATGGGGGTTAACCCTTAGTGATCTGCCAGCGACATAAATCACAAGGACCCATACGTTGAGTCGAACACCGCCCACCAAGCAATCAGCTGGTGTCCTGAGTATGGAGAACCTAACCGGAATCTCCATCCCTCTCATCCCAAAACAAACACTAACAACTACCACCAGCGACTCATCAATTAATGCCCCCCCAAAGTACTTAGTCAAGAGATGTCTCATATCCCTCCCGTGTGGTTAGCACGCAATAAGCGCTTGGCTTAGTGACACAAGTAACTCGGTCCTTGGGGACTTAGGCACCATTCCAATTACACCCAACAGATCATACCAACATACCATTGTACCCAAGTCAAGATATAATTTTTATTTTCAGTTTTTGATTTGCAAATTAGTAAAACACAAGGCTGGACATAATGGAATAATATTAACATTTGTGTGATCAAGATCATCGACTAAGTCGATGATCGCCCAAAACTACCGATAACTAAGCATGGCTAAGCAATTGGAACCCGTAATCTACTAAGTGATAAGAGCTCATCCAACGAACTCTAATCACAGCAAATAACCTAGGCTCAGGTAGTAGAGGATAATCATTTACCTACAGATTATGCATCTAAAGGATTATCTAACCAATTTAACAACAAAATAGCAATGCATACATACAAGTTGAAAACAATATATTAGACTTTAAAATAATAGGATTGACATGATCAAACTGCTTACCTAGTTGCTGCTGCTCAAAATGTTGCTGAGGATCACTCTCAAGGATAACACAATCGTCGGAACCTAACGAAAGAGCGAAAAAGAATAGATAAGAACGAAGAATATGCAAAAGATTCAAAAGCCAACTTTCTCCGAATGCTCTGAAAATTTTACAGCAGCAAGAGCATGATTTATAATGAATTTAGAAATAAGAACCAATTGATTTGGATGTTCTATGAAAAAGTTATGATTAGAACAATTCTGCTCAGCTTGAAAAATGCAATCTGTTACTGTTCATCATAATTAGATTATTTGGCAAAAATTTCTAGAAAGGTGGTGCAGCTGAAATTTTTATGATAAATCAAGCACCTCATAAGATGAACAACCCAATTGGATTCATCTCATTTGGAGCTATAATGCATCTTCTATGAATTTTGAAAGACAAGAAAATGAGCACATGTTAATTGTATTTGCAATTCTTTTAAAAACAGAACATGACAAAGATAAACTTTAACAACACGTTTTATTATTAGAGGAAGACAGTAAAATTGGATTCACTCAAAAGGATTTACAGAGATTTAGTTATGTAATTTACAGATTTTAATGAAGTCTAGACCACTGTTTAGGTTGAAACAAATTAACACAGTTTATACAATTTTCTGCTACAGAACAGAGCCCCAATTCATTCTCAATTTACAGTTCATTTAACTACAGAGCTAACACAATTTGAATTTCTCTAAAAGGAGTTAAAATGAAAAAGTTATGCACTTTTGAAATCTAGAACATTAAATACTTTGAAAAAGTGGAGTTCCCGGGTGGTTCGACTGAGCTGAAGAAAATGAGGAGGTCGGAACCGTTGATGCGGAATCCAACGGCTCCAGAGCACTGGCGCACAGCGCACCGACACGACGCGCATAAGGGAGGTCCTGACCATCAATATTGAAATCAACGGCTCCGATGAGCGGATGCACAGTACGTGCGAAGGATCTCCTTGCACACCGAGGAGGTCGTGACCGTCAGATCTGGATCTGGCGGTCCAGAGCTCCTTGAGGAGGTCCCAAGGCCACCTCTAAGAGGGGGAGGTCTGGACGGCTAAGATCTCCAGGGGGAGGTCCTAACGGTCTAGATCTCGAGAGGGAGGTCCTAAGCGATAAGCTTACTAGCGGGAGGTCTTGACGGCTAGGATCTCACCGAGGAGGTCCTAATGGTCGAGATCTCAACAGGGAGGTCTTGCGGTCTTCTTCACAAAGGACCGAGGTGGTCTTTTGCAAAGAGGACCCCAAGAGGGGTGATCCTAACAGTGAGATTTAACCTACAAAGGTCTTTAACGACCAAGATTTCAGCTGGGGAGGTCCTACGGCTCGGATCTACCCTAAGAGGTTCTCTACGCCGGGTTAAAACCAAGAGGTCCTGTGACTAAAGCTTTCGCGGAGGACGACCCTACGGTGAGGATCTAACATGAGGTGCTCCTAAGCGGCCACGATTATTTCTAGGAGGTCCAGGGACCCAAGGCTCCCTACGAAAAGATCTTGCAGCTAGGAGCACAACCTACAGAGGTCATGGACGGCCGAGATGAACCCAGGGAGGTCCAGCACTTGTCCAAAATTCTGACAACAGTACCGGACACCACAGTTTGGTCACCGACGTGTCGTCGGCGACCACAACCATGGTGGCGCGGACCAACAAGGGCAAAACGTTCGCAATACCATTGCGAACCTTTTGAGGGCACTTTTGTCGTCGGAGACGACCTACATCGCCGGCGAGCCAGAACGAGGCGGAGACTACGCTACGGCAAACATGCAAAAGACAACCCGATGCCATATTAAGCTAGTTATCGTACACATAAGCATCTACGAGACGTAGAGGTCCTACCGGAAGGTTGCAGATGGTCGGAGAGGCACGGTGGACCCTCAGCGACGATTGGCCGATGGCGGCAAAAGTAGCCTCACGACGACACGACAACCTGGACAAGGAATCAAACAATGGGTGGTCGGAGTGGGTCATATAAGCACATTAGATGCTCATACCAGAAGGAATTGAGGAATTACCTACCCGACCGGAGATGGAGATGAAAGGGGATCTCGTCGGCCGAAAAGGAATAACCTCAAAATCCAAGAGATCCTGTGAATAATCCGACAACTAAATTTAGGGGAAAAGATCCTCGTACATAAAGGCACAAGGTGACGCGCATAAAAGGGGATAAAACTCATCGGACACAAAGTGGGCACAGTGGTGTTCCACGGTTGGCCTTCAGTGCGCGCTCTGGAACCGAGGAGAACACAGGTTTGCCTCAGACCCTACAAGCGATGTCAAAGGCTCAGATGAGTAAAAATGGAAAATACATGGAAAGAGTGAGCCGGGGAACAAGGCGGAAAGGACCTTATCGAAGAGAGGAGCTCGAGCAAGCCTCCCTCTCCCTGGCCACCGAAAGGAGAGGTAAGGAAGAAGGGGGGCAATGCGGTGGTTTTATCTGGACCAGAGGACGAAGGGAGTTACGGCGTGAGCAGGCGAAGCTCTAGGAGTGGCTGTCATGGGCGGTGGGGCAACGGCGTCGACGGGGCAGCTCAGGGCTTGTGCGGCGTGTGGCACAGAAGCTCTGCGCGAGGCAACGGGAGGAAGAAGAAAGCCCTAACATGTGGGTCCCAGAGGGCAGTGGTTGTGAGATAAGTGGCGGTGTGGCTCGGTGCGACTGGACCAAGTGGCGCGGTCGGTTTGATCTAGCCCACACGATAAAAAACGGACAGTTGTGATTTAATGGGCCGTTCGGGCTATCCAAAAGATCATAAGATCTGGACCGCTGAGCTTGGATCGGATGGTCTACAAGCGCTGGTGCAATTAGGTGGTTGGGCTGAGTCAAGAGGTGCGATCGGACTCGAGTCGGGGTTTGAGTCCGAGCCCGATGAACAGTGAACAGTTTGACTGAGATTAAAATTAGTTTTCTAGCTTTGACCAGGGCCTTAAAAATAGAAATAAAATTCCTAAAATTCTAAAATTAATCAGAGGTGTTCCCGGGACACTCTAGTGTTCATAAAAATTATTAAACTCACATTTATTATTATAATTTGTATAATATAAATTTAAACTTAGTCTAGATCATCAAATGGTGTTTCAATTTTCTTAGGGTTTAAACTAGTCCCAAAAATTTGAGAAAAAATTATATTTATTCATGATGAATATTATAATATTTAAATAAATTATTTCTAGGAGATGATCACAAGTTTTTATTTCTGTTTCCTTTTAAAGTTATGATTTGAATTTGTACGTTCTAATTGATTTCAAAAATTTCAAAAGCAACAAAACATGCAAATGCTCCAAAAAGCCAAATCATGCTCAAAAGTTTTAAATTCTCCTCATTTTCATACATTTGAAATACAAACCCTGATTAGGGATGTTACATTGGCTCGGGTGCGAGATCTCATGAGCGGCGCGCAGGTGAGTTGTACATGCTCGTGAGGTGACAAGGTCGCGGCAGGGTGTGAGAGGGGGAGAGGCTTGAGGTGCAGGGTCTAACACGACGTCTAGCTCGCTCGGCACACGTGCGTACGACAGCAACGATCAAGAGAGGGAGAGCGAGACGACGCACATGAGGTGGAAGAAGCACAGTGCTTCTCCCTCCATTTGGTTTGATAGGTGGGGCCAGGGGCCCACTCCCCAGCAAGCATGCGTGTGTGTGTGTGAGAGAGAGAGAGAGAGGAGCGGGAGATGGGTTGGTGACGCGGTAGCTTGGTGGGCTCGGCCTGCTTGTGGGCCGCGAGGGAAGGGAAGGAAAAAAGCGATGGCGTGGGCTGTCTCGGCGGTTTCGGGCCGAGGGGGAGAGAAGGAAAGGAAAAGGGGTTCAAATTTTTAATTGCAATTAAAAAACTGATTTGAATTTGAATTTAATTTCTGAAATAGTTTTGCACACAATTAAACTTTTAGATATTTTCATTTTTAAATTGCAATCAAAGTTTTGGAAAAATTTGAAATGCAACCAAAGCTTTTGAAATTCATGATATTCATGCAAAAATTTAAATTGGATCCAATATTGGGTTGTTGCAGGAACGGTGAGCCAGCAATGCACGTGGAGCGACGAGGAGACTTGGTGTTCTGGAGCAGATCACGGATTGTCAAATGGTCCTCGGATGAATTCAAATTATGTATGGCCCCGTTTGGTTCGGCTTCGGCTTCCGGCTTTCGGCCGAA
This sequence comes from Ampelocalamus luodianensis, assembly GCA_036346255.1. Lineage (NCBI taxonomy): Eukaryota > Viridiplantae > Streptophyta > Magnoliopsida > Poales > Poaceae > Ampelocalamus > Ampelocalamus luodianensis. The sequence continues at coordinate 4,438,416 of CM070626.1, forward strand.
AAAGCCGGAAGCCGAACCAAACGACAAGGCTTTTTGAATCAGCTTTCTCAGAAACCACTTTTCACGTACACGGAGGAAGCCGAAAGCCAAAAAGCTGCCGCCGGCCAGCTTCTGCGGCTTCCCACCACCCCTTTTCCACATTTGCCCCTCGACTTGCAGGGTATTTACCCGCTTTTTGCCATTTGACAAAACCGGCCTCAACCGCCCCCGCCCCGGCGCCCCCCACACGCCAGACGCCCGCTCGCCCGCCTCCTTCTCCTCCCCCGCCCACCTCTTCTCCTCCCCCGCCCGCCTCCTTCCTTCTCCTCCCCCGCCGGCCCGCCTGCATGCCTCCTCCTACCCCAACGCCCTCCTCCTCCTCCCTAGCGGCCACCTCCTCCTCCCTGGCACCCTCCTCCCCGCCGGCCTCACCCGGATCCAGATCTGGATCTCGCCTCCTCCACCTCCCTCCTCCCCGGCGCCCCTCCTCCACGGTGCACCTCCTCCCGACGCGCCGCCTCCCCCGACTCCGTCCTCCCCCGATGCGGCGCCTCCTTCCCCGACTCCGTCCTTCTCCTCCTCCTCCCCGACGCCTTTCTCCCCGGCCACCTTCTCGCCTCCTCCACCTCCCTCCTCCCCGGCGCCCCTCCTCCACGGTGCACCTCCTCCCCGATGCGCCGCCTCCCCCGACTCCGTCCCCCCCGATGCGGCGCCTCCTTCCCCGACTCCGTCCTTCTCCTCCTCCTCCCCGGTGCCTTCCTCCCCGGCCACCTTCTCGCCTCCTCCACCTCCCTCCTCCCCGAGCCGCTGCTGGCTAGCCGCAGTGGCCACATCCTCTGTGTCGCCTTCTCCTCTCCCGACGGCCGACGCCAAACTCCTCCACCTCGGCGCCTCCGCCTCGCCCTCCGCCGCCGCTGAGCTCCTCCCCCACCACCACCGCCGCCGGTGGCCTCCTCCGTCGCCGCCGCCGCCGCCAGAAGCCTAACCCTAACCCTAGTTTTCTTTTTTCTTTTCTTTTCTTTTTTCTGTAATGATTATTGTTAATTATAATTGTAATAATTGTTAATTGCAATAATAGTTTAGTGTAATGGTTATTTATTATAAATATTTATGTAATAAATCGTCTATTTTAATAATTATGTGTTGTAATAATTGTTAATTGTAATAATTATCATTAATTGTTGTTAATCGCAGTAATCGTGCTAAATTGCGGTATATTGCAATAGTCGTCGTCAAATGCGACCAATTGCTCTCATTGCGGTAGTCAGTGTTAATTCGTTAAATATCATTAATTGCGGTAGTTATCGTCAATTGTATTAGTTCTTCATTGTCTTTAAATACTATTAATTATCGTCAACTATCATTACTTTTCATTAATACTTGTCAATTATCGTTAAACGATGTTAATTGCGTAAAACGGCATCAAATAAGTCATTACTGTCCTCATAGGCATTTTAGTCATTTCTCATCTCGGAAGCTGCGGCGGTCCACGTAAAGCCGATGACCAAACACTAAATCGAAAAGCTCACTGTTCACCATTTGAAATAAAAAGCCTGCGCAAAGACACCTAAAGCCGCTTTTCAAAAAAGCACAGCCGTTCCAAATAGGGCCTATGTATTATGTGTCTTAATTATGATGCTTCCGAGCTTGATTGATGTTCTTTGAGGAATAAGGTCGATTGATGCAGGTGTGGTTTCTAATAAAAGAACCTCTGGCCTCTTCTTCCTGGTTCCAGAGAAAAGGCTGATATGTATTTCTGTTAGAAGAAGTATCTAACAGAGGCTGAAAGACAAGGCGAAGCATACAAAGCATTGGATCAGGGAAATTCACAAGTGAACGATCGAGTAAAAGATTTGTTACATAATTCAAGTTACATAAGATGTGAGGGGTATAACACGACGCACAGCCCCGAGAGGCCAGGACGTTAGTCCAATGACTCCAATCTGGAAGAGAAAAATTACACCAGCTATCCAAGAAAAAGAAATATGCACTTTAGTACAAGCTGAACAATGCACCAAATCAATACAATTCCAGATTGTGTTAGCACGGAGACTTAACTCTTGTAAAATTTGACTCTTCACAAGCACTGCATTGCATTTTGCCTATTTGAACATTGATTCTCAAAGCTTCGGATAATCGTCCACCGTCTACAGAGTTCAGGCTTCCAGCCGAATCTAATACGCACGTCACCGAACAACCTTTCTCCATGCTGCAAAACTCACCCGGGGAGCAACAAAAATGTTCAACAATTTGCATGTGTTTGCTGTGTATTCCGCCCTTGTCCAGACTATTTGTCCCAACCGTCTTCTCGCATGCCAAACTCACATTTCTGAGGGAGGGGACCATATATGGATGCAAACTTTGCCAAGCATTTTGTTCTGATGTCATAGTGCTTCTGGGTGTCCCGGCTGATAGCAACAGCAGAAAACTTCGAAGTGTCAATAGCCCATGCCGGGTGCACATACTCCACAGTCCTCTCAGAGCTTACATTGGCATACAGAAAATTCATGAGCAAGTCCTCACAGTTGAAGTTCTTGTGCACATACTCTCTCCCTTCTCTTGCTTCCTCGCTCCAGTACTTCTTGAAAGCAAACTCACTGTCCATGAAAGCAGCACCTGTGAGGATCAGATTGTAACCCTTCTTGCCCCTAGCATATCGCTCATTCCTGTACTGCAAAGGATTACCATCTATCATCCGTGGATAGAAGCCCACCATCCTCTCAGGGTGTTCTCTCCAGACCCTGAATCCTTTCTCTATGTCATTGCAAGTCATCATGATATCATCATCCAGTTCAAGGACAGCGCGGGTCTTTATCAAAGGATCAGCCCTAAATCGGTTGTTAAGAGAGTTGATCTCTTCCACTCGTATCCTGACAGGCACTGTGGAATCAAAGGCATCATTGCTTGGAGGGTTGCCTTTGTTCCAGACAACAACTATCTCTCTGACTGACTCGCATCTGGAATAGTGTTCAACAAATAGTTTCAAGTTCCAGAGTCGAGCTTCATATGTCATTGTGACCATCGTGAATTGAGAGTGTTGCCCTTGATATTTATATGCCTCTTCAGCACCATTACCACCAAATAAGAAATGCACAGCAATGCAGACATTCGCAGTACCTAACAGAGCAATCACGCAAAAGAACAGCGTGTTGAACCAAGTTTTTTCGTTGAGCCTAGCTTTGGTAGCAGACATATATCTGCCAGCACTGGTAGAATATCTGCGGACTTTCTGGTTGAAGCGGTGCACAGGCAAGATACGAAACAATTCATTTCTCCTAGTCAGGGGAGCCCAAAAACTTGGAGGAATGTAGCAATTGATTGCACCTTTCACAAAACCCACGAAAATGACCAAAACAATGGCTAACCCAAAACCCAAGTAACCAAAGACAGACCGTCGTGTTGAATCACCTGAAGGAACACGATCACCATCCATTACAGCTATCCATCCACCAGAGGCAAGTTGTTGCGCATCCATGTGATGGTACCTCATGCCATTCCAAGCGTTCCTCCCTTTCTTTGGCTCTTCAACCCAAAGTTTTACTGGGGCCTCTTTGTATTCTTCCTTGCTTAGATTTTCAACTTTGTACAACTTAACCCTCCGTCCATAGGTACCACTGCAATCCTGACCTGGACGATACAATGAATCTTCAAAGATGAAGAGCCTTCCAGCATTTCGAGCTCCCAAACTTTTGTCAGATTTGTAAATAGGATTTTGCTTGTGCTCATTCCAAGGACCCAAAGGAGAGTTACTGTACCAAATTTCAAGCTCCGCATTCTTTTCAGATCCGTACCGTGTAAAATCTGAGGCGAAAAGCCACCAGTGTCCCTCATATTCGATTAATGAGGCATCAATAAGTGGTTTATTGATGAGCACCTTCTCCAATGTCCATTCAAGAGGAAATTTAGTAGCACGATAAAGTCGAAGCTCCTTCTTTTGTTCCCCTCTGGCATCATATAAATCTGAAAGAGTGGAAGTTAGTGTTTTGACATCTTCAGAAATAGCCCATCAGTTCTTAAGTAATAAATCTGAAGTTCAAAATCTACCTCATTATTGTATTTGAACACAAAGGGTAGGACAGGTGCCATGCCTCATCTAAAGCAATACCAAGAAACTCCCATGTTGCACCTTGATCGGAGCTTCTGGCAACACCAATATCACCTTGCATTGAGGTTGTTGTTTTTGTTTCAAAGAAAAGAAAGAGTGTGTCCCCCTGAGAGATACATAAATATCATATCAGCTTGAGAATTCCAGAAAAAAAAAAGCTCAGAAGAGAGCATATTATGACAAGTAGAACAAAATGCAACAGATGCATGGATTGAACTGAAAATTGTTTCCGGACTGAAGAATGCTACTCTATGATCCTAACAAATGATCACAAAGATTGAATTTCTATGTTGATAGAAAACATGTACAAATCTCTCTTCTCCCACTTGGGGAAGTCTAAAAAAATACGGTTTCGATGTCTGGCATGAAATCCAACATAAATATGATCTAAAACAGAAAATTATATCATCAACTATCCTTAAAATGTGTTTCTGAAGCTTGTAGTAACCACTTTATCGCACAAATTCGTTTCTGTTGCCATGCAATGTACAAGTTCTCTAACAACCTCTCTTTTTTTGTTTGGTACTTTGGTAAATGAAAGTATGAAACCATCAATCAAGTCGGTAGCATTTCAGTTATCTACATTTTCCTTTAACACACATTTCAGAATCATAACCCCAAAAAAACTTCAAGCACCTTTATCTACTTATGTGATAATGCATAAATGCATTATCAAGTAGGCAATTGCCTTTTTGCAAATCAAGTTATTGATTACCAGTTTAAGAGTTCAGTTGTGCCAAGCAGAAATGTCCCGGTGTTTATGTTAACATGCTTAGTTAAGATTTACTGTCCCTAGGCAGTAGGTACTAGTTCATGATACACTAGCAATTCAGTACGCACCAGGCTTAGTTAACTTTCCATTCCCCACTGGAATAGTTTATGCAGAATACCGGTAGATATTGTGCTCCTAATTTCTCTCCTCTAAGCATCTGAAAGTCAAACTACAAGCCCTTGCTAGGCCTCACTTGTAGAGGAACTGAATTCAGTAACATTGCAATTGTCACCAATTCAGCCAGCCAGCCCAAATTTTACCTATTTAGCTCAAAGATTTGCTGTCCTAGCTCAGCAAATTTTGAAGCTATCCCTACATCTACGCTCAGGGGCGGATCTAGTATAGGGACATGGGTGTACAGATGTACACCCAAATTTTTTGGGAAAAAAACTAGTATTTAGTAGGTATATTAGGTATATATACTAGTAAGTATAATAAAAATTCGTATTTTAACTGTGGCTCGATCGGCGACCCGTCCGCGCAGCGCAAGTGCGCAACCTACTCGGTGACTCGGTCCACCACGCCGCACCAGCCCACTGCAACCCACTACGCCGCACCAGCCGGCCAGCCCACTAGCCCACCACGGCAGCACGCCACGGTCACCACCAAGCTCAAGCCGCACTCGGCAGCCCTAACCCCAACCCAATCGCCTCACGCCTCACGCAAGCACCATCGACGGCAAGGAGGTCAAGGCCCAGATCTGGGACACCGCCGGCCAGGGGCGATTCCACGCCGTCACCTCCGCCAACTACCGCGGAGCGTTCGGCACGCTCCTCGTATACGACATCTCGCGCCGCTCCACGTTCGACAACGTCGGCCGCTGGCTCCAGGAGCTCTACAGTACTCACCTATCCACCTGCTTCTTTCTACTTCTTTATTTACTCAACTAGCTACCATGCTTGCTTGATTACTGCTTGTTAGTTGTTACTTGTTGGCTTGGACCAATTGATTCGTTAAGATCGTGTAGATCTGGGTTGGTTTTGGACGTCGAAAGGGACAGTAGTGTTCGTGAAGCATAGCTGGTAGAGTTGGAATTAGAATCCAGTGGGGGATTTGCGAAAAAAGGACATAACTTTTTTGTTGTTGTAGCTTGTAGTTGCCTAGATGGTCATTGGAATTGGATTGGGTGTTTTTTGGATAGCAGGCGCATTGTTAGGCCGGATGGACTGGGCGACCTGGTCTGAATCTGAATCTTGATGCTTAGGCTTGTTGGGGAATGTTTGAGGAGTGCAAGGACCACTTCGGGGGAGTGGAATTACCGTGAGAAGTTGCTTGTTTTGGATTCGGCAGTGAAGTAGTAGAGATCCTTGGGGCTACTAATTTTGCATTTGGTGAGCTGAGCTATTTGCAGTTATAAATTTATGAAGTTGGAAGCCGCTTAGATGGTTGTAATTATGTGTGGAAGTGCTTATAATCAGCTAGGCTATCTAGAAATGTCTTGAATGATTTCATCCAATTATTCTGATTATGCTTTGTCGATATGGTTGCTGCAACAGTATGGCTGCCATTTTCTTGTCACAACAGGATTGGCGAATTAGAGTGTGATTTCAATCACTCTTAAGACTTTACTTAAGACCACACTTCAAGCATAAAGGCTATACAAGCTCAAACTATGTTGACATCATTTGAGTCATTTGAGTTTGTTTGGTTACATTTCTTGAGTGAATTTTTTTGTACAAGTTAAGGATGGTGACATCATATCTCGCTTCTAAGCTATGAAGGAACGCCGAGTTAGATTATAATTTTCTTAATTATTTTATAATTTCTCTAAATTATTTGACATGTTGTCTCTAATAAGAACAATTTGTACTCTGTTTTTTATTATATTATGAACCTTTATGTTTTACATTATACAACATGTTTGTAACTTCGAACACCCATTCTGAAAATCCTGGATCCGCCACTGTCTACGCTACACTACACAGCAACACAATCCCACCCTGAGCCAAGAAAGCCAGAAGCAGCGCCTCACCTGCACGTAGAGGAACGGGTCGGCGACGAAGTTGCTGGGGTACCCGGCCTCCGTCGCGGACGCGCAGGTCAGCACGGGGTTCGCCACCGGCCACGCCGAGCTGTTCCCGTTGCTCTTCCCTTCCTGCCCACCAAATCACACACTAGTAAGTAACTCAAAAACACACACAAAGGCGCAGCCTTTAAGCTAAGCGCAGCTCACCAGCTCGATGGGACGGAGCTCGAGGGGGCTGTTGCCGTAGTACATCCCGATCGCCCACGACCCCTCGCCGTCGGGCCGGCACCCGACGGCGCGGGGGTCGGGGAGGCGGAACGACGCGACCACCACCCAGAAGTAGACCCCTCCGACGAGCGCCGCGGCCGCAGCCGCGGCCACCAGGAACGAGACGGCTGGTGAGCGCGCGGCAGCCATCCGCGCCAACACCCCGCGCATGCTGCCCGGCCTCACAGCTCGCCGCCCGGCCATGCCCAGCCAGCCGCCGCCGGCATCGACCGCCCGATCCGATCCCAGGCTGCGCGGCGCGGACGCGGACCCCGAGCTGGATTCTCCTCGGCCGCGAGTGCGAGGGGATTAGCGAATTGATTGAAGCGGAGAATGCGAGGAGGCGAGGCCGGCCTGAGGTATTAAAGAAGAGTATTAGTGGGCGATTAACGTGGGATTAAGCCGTCGCCGCTTCGCTGTCCAAGTCCTGGTTGCGAGCTGTTTTGTGGGGAAGGTGGTGTGTGACGACGAAATGGCTGAGTTGATGTGCTTAGCGTTTTGGAGTTTATAGCTTGGACCGAAGGCCAGGGGCGAGGCTTTCCAACAGGGACGGCGGCGACGGCATGTTTGACCGGAAACGGCACGGACTCCATTTTTTTTGTATATATTTCTTCAGATTTTTTCAAAAGTTTTTTCTTTAGGAGAGAGGAATTTTATTTTTATTTTTTGGACAGGAAAGACAATTCCTTGCTTAGATAGTAGTAGGCCCGTGTGAGCACAGTCAAAGGGATGCAATTTCGGTAACACCTGTTTAGCTGCCTAGAATTGAATTTAATTCATTTAATTGGATTACAAATCAAATTATAGTTGAATCTGAATTTGATTAAAGTCAATTCAAAATTCAACTTTTATGTTTGGATGTTATTTGGAGTTCTACAAGACCGTGGGGTCCACCTGTGCACTATGGGCTTGTTTGGTTTAGCACCCTAGGTAGTTTTACCAAAAATTTGACAATGCCAAAACCTAGGCAAAAAGGATAGTGTTTGGATCGTAGTCATACCAATTCTGTGGCAATATCAAAATTGATGATTTGGATTGCAGCCATAATAAAATTTGGCAAAATTATGAGTAAGACATATGGGTCCTGTATTATATATATTTTTTTGCTCCAAAATATGTCAATATAGGTCTTGTTTTGTTGATAAAATGATAAAAACACAATGGTTCAATCGGATCACAATTCGAATACCTGATTTAGAAAATATGATTATTTCTAACTTCTAAATCAAACTAAGTAAGCAATTAATGCATTACACTCAGCCAACCACAACACACCACCTGTCAAAGGAGTTGCTCCCAGCCAAACCAAACCAAAATCCAGGCGCAGGTTTTGGCCGCCCCAAACTGGCCAGCGAAAGTGGAAGAAAAAGCTGGGCGTGCTAACTTTTTTAGGATAATATCAAATATTGGAATAGAATCAAACATTAGCCAAAATTTTAGAGCAATACCAAATTTTGGTTTGGTTCGGTTTGGTCATGAACCAAACAGGCCCTATGTCCGCCAATGTGCACAAAGTAGCTTCTCTACACGCTAAATCATCTCCAACAAATTTAGCACAGTTTCACAAAAATTATAGTGTGAACGCAGGTTGAAATGCCAAATACCGAACTTTCATGAAATCATTGTCTACATGGCTGCGGGGGCACTTGTGCACGTAGGCCCATCAATGTGCACAAATTAGCTTCTCCACACACCGGATCATCTCCATAAATTTTAGTCGATTGCCTGAAAAATTTATGGTGGGACCGTGAGGTTGAAATTTCAAATACCTAAGTTTTACTTAATTTTGTAGAATGAATTCAAGATAAATAACGGGTGTAAGTTAAGAATTACTTCCAGCTCTTTCATGTCTCTTGGAATTTACTTTGGAATCATCAATTCAATTTTATGTGACAGCCAAACAGCTACATCCTTAGAATTGAATTCTAATTCCACAATTACAGAACCAATATCTGGGAGCCAAGCGGGGGTGTAAACCGTGTAATAGAATATCTATGCGCTTACTGAGGGGACAATTTACCTGTGAGTTTTATGACGGCCATGCACAGAAAAGTGAAGAACCAAGCAGCAACACTAGAATTTTGCAAATTCGTAGCCATTTTTACGAAACATCGAATACGCCTATGACGAGGTGTAGTATGAACTTGGGAAACAAGCACGAGTTTTCCCCTCACTACTACTTCGGCTACCATTGCCATAGCCGGTCTGGAACTCTGAAGACTGAAATCTGAATGGTTGCCGTTGTTCTGGAGTGTGCCATAGAGACCGGGTCTGAGCAAGTGGAGAGAGACATTGTCGTTTCAGCGACTTCCGGTTGATTTCGGCAGCCGGCAGAGGCAAGAGCTTGGCGTCACGACAGCTTCACCCGAAACGAAACCGAAGCAACCAGATTTTAGCGGCCGAATGGTCAATCCATTGGGTCGTCTATGAAGACGAATTCAAATATTTATCACTCATCTCACTTACATGTGGGTCCTGGGCCACATTAAGTAACACATGGAGTGACATTTTCTTTGGAGATCCATAATTTATTTGGGTCCGAGCGAATGTGCTGACCTGGGCGGCGGCAGGGGTGCTCGTGGTGCATGGACACCCCCAAAAATAAATGAAGTTTTTTTTCAACTAGGTATAGGCACTCAACAGTTAGGCATTTGGGCTGGCCATTTCAATAATTCAACCCACCAGGCCACCAACCAGAGCAAGTCACTAGGCAATAAGGCAGTGAGGCACACACACACTCGCACCTTCCTAAGTCATTGTATCACAGGGAGTACTATCACAAAAGACTAGTTGTACAAGCTAGCAAAAGCTTTTGGCATCTGTTCTGACGAAACATTTCGGTTCTTGGCGCAACCTTTTGTTCATGTCATGGTGTCATCTTGACCAGCTACAATCGCCAACTGAAACAATCACTTCCTAATGCACACCTACAGAGTACCAGTAATTTATCTCTAGTACAATCATGGGTGGGGCCAGTAGGAGTGTCTGGACACATAAAAAAATCGAAAACATTTTCAGAGATCAGTTCTGCGAGCTCACAACCCACGGCCCGCTCGTGTCTCCACCAGCCCACAACCATCTCATCACTCACCAACCCACAACCATCTCTATCTCCAATACTCCAACTCCTCTTCAATTTGGTTCCTGAGGCTCGGCGGCCGATGCGACGCGAAGAGGAGGAGCGGTGGGCAGAGTGGCACCAGTGTGGGAGCAGCAAGCCGCAGTAGGCGACGCTCCACTCACTAAGATCAATGGTTTTGCACGTGCGCATGGAGCAACTTCCATTTTTCTCACATTCATATTATTATGCAAGTCATTTTTCAAATTGATTACTATAGTAATGACATGCGAAAAGATACTAGTAGACAATTTCCTCCGTTCTTTTTTTTCTTGACGTTTTTTTTACTTCTAACGGGCAAATTCCTGGTTTCGTTGGGCGATGCGTTGTTTGAACCAGTGAAAACTTTTTCGGCAAAATTTTGTCGGTTACCGGCAAAAATAGGATCTACCGGACCCCTTTAGTAAAATTTCCAACCGGTCAAAAAATTTCGAATTTGCTAGTTTTTTTGACAAATATAAAGAAAGTTTGTAACCATATACAAACACAAGATATATGCCGTGGTGGAAACACCCTTAATCTTGAAGAGGTTAGTTCTGGGTTCGAACCTTGGCTATGCATTTTTTTCTCTGTATTTTTCGTTTTAACTTCACAAAATTTTCAAATTTTGATTCGAAAATTTTGGCCAAAATAAATTCAAAAATTCCGGTAATCGCCGGTAACGAGTCTATCACTAGGCTCTAATTTTTTTCCTCAACCGGTAGCTTTTTACTTGGTTTGAACTAATCGTACCCAGCATTATTTTGTGCGTGCACCCTTAACACCAAATTCTTAGCTCCGCCGCCACTGTGACCAGGTTGTGTTTAAACTATCGCTCTGTACGGTCAAATATTTACATTACCCTGATGAATCATCACAAAATTCAGCAAACCCAGCATTTACAAAGACAAGATGGATCAGAGAGATCGTGTGATCACCTTCCACTGGAATACCAATGACCTGTGTGACTGTGTCGTATCCCGTCCCCTTCTAGCAATACAAAGGATGAGAACGCCAAGTATCATCCACACCCTGTACTGTTATGATAGATCGCTGAGATCTGGGTCTCCACAGAACGCATCAGGCTCGAATGACCTTGCAGAAGTATCATTGTACACCCCAGGGATAGCCCTTCCGCCAGTGTTTTCAAACGGTTCCATTGGCTTTTCAGTGTTGACGTAAAGAAGAATGCAAACGATCAGGGACACTGCCAGACCCACCAAGGTAAACTTCACTCTGTTCAGCACAGGCTTGACCTGAAGCATAACGAAAATGCAGTGCATAACATCTATGGAAAAGATTATTCATAAGCATGCTATGATGTTTGTTTTCCATTTTAGTTGCATGACCACAAGTATGTTTAACACTGTAATATTTAAGAAATGGACTGCTCCAGATAACGTCCATAAAGGTAGATCCAGAACATGGATCCTTTATATGGGTCTGTTCTTTTGAAGAATTTCACAGCTCATGCCATGTGCATACGCTATTCAATATTCATTTCCCAAGCTTTTAGACATAGAGGTATCTCAACAGAATAGAAGCACTTAACATACTCAATTAGAGAACAGTAGAATAGGATGTATAACAAGTTGATATGTATCGGGGTAACTTACAGAAAATGAACCTAGAAGCCGATCACGAGCTAAAACTTCTGGGGTTTTAACCCATATCTGCAAAAGTAAGAAACAATGTCAGGATAAAAGAGCTAATTACGATGCCTAATGCTGAACAAGTATAATACTATTTTCTCATACCCACCAGCATTCCATGCATAAATAAATCTAGTCAAGATAATATTTATAATAACATTTTCAATAATCATCAAATAAGTGAAGGGGGTAACCTGGACCCACCTAGACTAAATAAAGGAGCCAAGTTTTAATGGCATCCGAGGAATGTGTCAGTACTACAAGGACGAAAGAACTTGGCATTTGTACATCATCAATTTAACAGGCAAGGTAGAATAAAGAGCTTACTGGGTTCTTTGCCAAGTTGCTCCTCGCTAGACTTCTAGCACAAAATGCATTAACTAAGTGTATTCAATCAAAAGGAATGTTCCATTGATATAACAAACAGGACTGAGCTTTACTACGTTAGTAAGATTATGTCAGAAGGGAGCACAATATGCCCCCCTAAACAACAAAGCAGTTTTATGTTCCAACCCCATATATCTCAGAGACAAAGTGGAAAATTAGCATACAATCAAAATGTGTATGTTATATCATCTTTGAATTTCATAAAAAAGCTTGGCAAAGAAAATTCCTCATATGATATTTCTATGAAAAAACGCATACAGGTGCAAGGCTAAAACTTCAGCACTAGGTATGAATTGAACATCAATAATTTCAGGCACAGTAAATATAAGCAAGAGGGCAACTATCGTGAATGTTCTTTTGGTGGGGCTGGTTATATTACTGATTCAGTGCTCCCCGTGGCTTCTCTAGTTGAAGTCTCTTTCATTCCACTACTTGTTTCACTATCAGCCACTAACTCTTAAGCCTGAACCAAGCAAGTCGCTCTTGAAGATATCCCTGTTACTTCTAAGACAACAACAAAAAAAAAAACAAGCGGGATACCAAGGAGGAATTAGGCAGCGATTTAATTAAGAAGAAATAGGCACCCAAATTCCACCTTGTTCTCATGGCAAACCAAAATGTTCTATGAACAATAACATGCCAAATTCCTCCAGACGTATCAGATCAAGACATACATATCTGGTCAGGTCTACTTGATCCCACATACATTACACAGTCTAATCGTAACCAAAAGCATTTGAAGTTTAACCATGTTACTACTCACTAGAATCAAATCACAGAAATGAGTCAATCAGAGGATCGATAGTAGCATATGAATATCACCTGCCCGTCGTACCACCCCGTCTCCTCATCTGTGACAAAATCATGCACTGAAATCAGATTCACTAAGTAACATGCAAACCAACAAAAAGGAGATAAATTTGGATTCCTCACACTCCACAGTGGCGCTGAGCAGGCGGTTCCCGACGTATGCCCACCCGAGGTACATACGCACCACGGCGAGCGTGACAGCTAGAATCCCGGATCCGGTGGCCCTGAGCGCGAGGTGCAAGCCGTCGCCGGCACCACCGCGGCCGCCGAAGGCGGCGACGGGGAGTCCGACGAAGAGCGCGAAGGCTGCGCCGGTGAGCGCGAGGCGGGAGCAGTACAGTCGGAGGTCGCCCGCCGCCCAGGAGAAGGGCAGCGACGCGGCCAGCGCCTCGTACTCGTTCACCGGCCGCTGCTCCGGCGGCACGGGGCACCACTCCGTCCCCGGCGAGCTCCCGTTCCGCGACGGCGGCACCGCCGCCGCCGTCGCGAAGCGGTGGCGCGGCCCCCGTCGGAGACCTCTTGCGGGGAAGGCGGGGGTGGGGTTAGGGTTCGGGAGGAGGGGGAGGAGGCAAGCGTGGAGGGGAGGCGCGACGGAAGCGGCCATGTGGAAGGGGAGTGCAACCGTGGAGTGGAGGTAGTCCGAACCGGGAAGAAACGACTTGGTGGTTCGGTTTCGTTGCAGTTTTTGCGTGGCTGCCTCGTGTACAGTCAACTGTTTGGACTTGTACGAAACTAGATAAGAAACGAGTCCAAATTGTTCGCGAGATCTTTTGGGTTTCCGCGGGCCGGTGGCCCACTACCACTCGCGCAAACATGCAATGCAAAAGGCCCATCCCTCGTGTAACTTCAACTCTTCGAGCATGCATTGGGCAATGCAAGTGTAGGCTATAGGCTATAGCATTAGAATTCACGAACTATCAGTAGATTTACTACCACTCAATCCTGCATAATCAGCTGAAACTAAAAAAACTTACTAGTAAGTTTAGCAATTCCTCTAAAAAGTAGTTCAGCAATAGTAGTACACTTGTTTGAAATTGTAGTGACGCAAATTGTTAGCTGATGTTACGAGAAAAGGCATTTTGTGAATTAAGATTAAAATCCTTAGTTTATCTGAAAGAGAAAATTTGATGCAGTAATATTACAAAGATCTGTAAATTGAGAAATAACATCTAATATGAGGATGACAGATAGACTATAGGGCCACATGTCATTAACACATTGATGTTTATTTTTCAACTCATGAGCCTTTCGGTTATCTAAGAGTATGTACAATAATATGATGTCAGCTGTCTGTAAGTATTAACATATAGAACACGAGATGATGTAGAGGAGAAAGAATGAGCATAGAGAATTGAACCGTCTCCTATACAGTAGTCGACTGTAATACGAGAAATATGACACATTATACATGAAAGAGCTGTCTATAAAAACACGTAAAAAGACAATCCATTATAGAAATTATCTTTATTGCTGTTTGTAGATAACATAGAGAGATACTACGGACAACTTTTGTATATACCATTATACATGACCTGATTAAATGATCGACCAGCCTCTGATCTTCTTTTCTTAGAGAGCTAAAACTAATCGATTTGATCAATTAATTAATTACTCAAGAAAGAGGAAAAGCATTAGCTCTAGACGGACAACATGCTGCCACGCCTCTCTGCTCGCTTTTCCAAGTTCCAACACCACTTAATTAGCGAAACGTCTTAACAACCGAATCGCATGAGCATCGCTGCATCTGATGAAGGTTCCTTCTGAAGACTTGTCGAAAAGCAAGTTGCAGAGATCGGAGGCGACGACACGCATTGGGTCCTTCTCGTGAACGGATGCAGGCGCGCCAGGGTGTGACGAATCCCCTCTTCAAATCTTTGCTCGCTTATACCTTCAAAGAAATATATATATCTTTGCTCGCATGGACAAGGCCTCAGTCTTATACTCTTATCAGATGCTTCGACAATCGACAGCGCACCACATTATACGTTAGTTTGCTGTCCTGCGAATTTGCAGGAAATCATCGTGCCCGTCTCGTTTTACTATCTTATCCTGTGTACTTTCAGTGCTTGAAAATTATGTCATTATATCGCGGGATTGTCTATGTGTAAATTATCTAAAGATTTATTATTTTTCTGTCACTCGTTCCACTTTATATTTCCATATAATGATACAAAAAAAACATTATAAGGAAAAAAATCTAAACTAGACAAAAGTAAATCTAACTGAACCCTACAAATACAAAAATAAATAAAAAAAATACAAAAATAAATAGAACTAAAAGTTATAGTAGAGTTGTGCTAAAACTGCACATCACTTAGTACTACAATTTTAGGCTTAGTACTGTACAATTGTAGGTGACTGATAGATAATAAAATTTCAAACAACTAAAAATTAACAAATCCGTAATATTCCTGTTGATTTTCCCTAATCTTTATAGGAATTAAACTGTTTCCTATAAAACTTATGTATCGAAATAATTAAGGACTCGTCATACGTCTCAAACTCTCGGTCATTCAAATGGCATCATTTGGAGATCTGGTCTCGCAGAAGTTGCCTTCCATCACGAAGCATTCGCAAGTCGCTACAATCTACTCTAAAAAAAATATCAACAATTCAATTGTATAGAGTAACTATACTACCAGCTGCCACGTCAGCACTTGCGCAATCAATCCCACCCTTGCACAACTCCACCTCCCAAATCCAAACCGTTCACCATCTCCCGACGCACAAAACCAACGGCAGATCTCGGCATCACCCCATCCGCCGCGTCCCAACCAACCCTGTTGACCCACCCCTGCCACACCCTGCGGACGTATTCATTTGTTCTACGCTGCCACGTAAACCCGTCGTCTGCTCAGCAGATCTAGGCCCCACATATCATGCTGATGCGAGAACCGCGGGTACAGATCGGGGTGGGCGTAGCATTTGCTCCCCAGGTGCATGCACCTTCCATACCTTTACTTCTCTCCCCCGCTATAAGACTACGGCCGCGCCTCGAACACTCGACCTGCGCTTGGAGCTGGAGCGGTGGTGGCGTCCCAATCCAATCCACCCAATACGACTGCTCAGGACGACCCCGCTGCTCCTGGTAAGCCCACCGTCCGCGATCCAGTCCTTCTCCCCTGCTGTGCTGCGGTGTTAGGATCTTGCTTCTTGGAGAAATTTCTGTTCTTTTAGTGGTCAAGAAGGGAGGTTTGATTGGGATTTTTCTTGTTCTGCAGGACAGGTTTGATTGGGATTAGGACTTTAGGCGTTTCTTTTAGCGCATTGGTGGTTGGATTGTTGCTTGCGGCGGAGGCGAAGTTGTGTTGGGCTCTGGAATGGTGTTGAACTGAGAGGTAACGGCTGAAAGATTTTGTGTGGATCGGATCATGATTCATGGTGTTTAGTTTGTAGTATGGTTGGCTGTGTTAGGGTTGTTAGCAAATTGCGAGATAATCTCATCAAAATGATTCTCGGTCTTTTAGATAGGAGATTAGTTTACATTACCAGAAATGTGTGTATCTTGTTTTCGTGTAACAGATGGAGTAGTAAGCAGGTAATGACACAATGACGGGGGACTGTATTGTCTGTGGAATTTAGGATACAAAAGAATGCCCCACAGTTGATCAAGTTGGCATGCAAAAAGTACCTGAAATTGGTCAGAATGCCTGATCGGTGAATTGAGTTACCTGTACAATGGACCGATCATTTTGGGGATTGGATGGGATGAGCGATGAGGTTACTTTAGCTGTTATATTGATCTGGTTGAACAAGATCAATGCACCTAATGTTGATTCTGTCTGAAGAATGGGAATATGGGATAAGTGGATGCTACTACATTTGTTTTTTTAATCAATTTGAATACTTGTTTTGTAAATAGTTTTGTAAATAAGGTACACGAATTGATTGATATGATGTTAAATCCTTTTGTTCAAGGTTGTGAAGATCATGAAATGGAAGCCGACCCTCTTTGATTATTTTTAATAGCTCAAGGAGCATTTGTCACTGAAAGGGTTGCCTTCAATGGAGGTTGAAGCTGCTCCTGATGATGTAATCAGTTCAAGTAATGGTATGCAGCAGTTGTGGCCACTAGGTGAAGTAGACCCAAAGAGAGCAAGGTTCCCCTGTTGCATTGTCTGGACTCCTCTCCCTGTAGTTTCCTGGCTAGCTCCCTACATGGGCCATGTTGGGATTGCCCGGGAGGATGGAACTGTCTTGGACTTTGCGGGTTCAAATTTTGTGAATGTAGATGAGCTTGCATATGGTGCTGTTGCCAGATGCCTCCAGCTTGATAGGAAAAGGTACGCATGTCCTCCCGGATTTATGTTTTTGAGTACAGGGATCAAAGATCATCAAGACCCAGGAGCTAACGTCAACCCTGAGTTTGCTTTGTGAAAATTCCGCACTTTGCTTTCAGAAAGGGAGGGAGTGTTGAGTGTTGACCATTTGACATTTCACTTATAAACCACATGGCTGTTTTAATCTTGCCATATTGTAACTTACAGTAAACAAAAAAGATTGGTACTCAGTTAATTATATGCCACACTTCTTAATTTTGATTAGCATGTTGGTGCTGTCAGTGCAAAGGGGTTCTCACGTGGCTGACCCGGGTACTCTCCCCGGTAGCCTTGGGTGGAAAACACCTTACTAAAAAAATGTTGTAATTATGCTATTTTCTTTTGGTACGCCCTCCTGTCGTAGTAAGTTACAAACATCATTTGTCAGGAGTTCAGTAATTCAGTCATGCGATCCGCTCATGTATTCAATTTTGTTTGTTCTGTAGGTTCAGGTCCAGTTTCTGAACTTATTCAGACTGAAAGTTTTCATATAACAGTTTTGAAATTTGACAATGGTTTCCAGCTCCTCTTATTTGAAAAGATGTTGCTTAGTTATATAAACAATGGATTATGATCCTTATAAGTTCTTTGATATCATGTCCAATTTGACCACTTCTTTACATGGCGACCTACTTCGTATCTGTCCTGGTGCCCAAACTTTCAGTAGCTGCTTCGACAAGTTGACTTAATGCTGACATTGCTTCTCTGTTGTGTGGGTTGATCAGTGCTGCGTTCCCTGCCAACCTCGCCGCGCACGTCTGCGCGAGATCCTACAGGCACTCGGAGACCGGCACGGCAATCTCGTGGGACGACGCGCTGCAATCCGGCACGAGGCAGTTCCAGCACAGGTACTACAACCTGTTCACCTGCAACAGCCACTCGTTCGTGGCGAGCTGCCTGAACCGGCTCGCCTACGACGGCTCCGTCGAGTGGAACGTGCTGAACCTGGCCGCCCTCGTGTGGCTGCACGGCCGGTGGCTGGACAAGATGTCCGTCGTCCGGTCGTTCTTCCCTTCGCCGCAGTCACGTGCGTCGGCGTCCTGATGGCCGGCTGGTCGTTCCTCCTGGGGATGGCGGCGTTCTCGCTTCTCCTGCTCGGGTGGTTCGTCTTTGGTGTCTACTGCGTGAAGGACCTTGTACACTGATTGCTCTACAGTCTACATTCTACTGTTATAGAATATTGGCATATCTCTATATTTGGTAGTTTAGGATTTGTAATTCCCTGCCTTATCTCTAGAAGAGGCTTGCCCTCTAAACTTTGTACTCTATATAAACGCGCCTGAGTCTCAATACAATTATCCATTACAGTATATTCATCTTTCTACATGGTATCACGTCGGCGCCGTTCCTGAGCCGCCGCCTCCACAGCTTCCGCCGTGCCGCCCTTGGGAGGTGCTTCGATATCTATGATCTCTCTCGGGGGTTGCGCAACCCGTAGTTTAAGTTGTGTCGCCGATCATCCGATCGGCTACCAATTAGAGTTTTCTCCGGTCATCTTCAGATCGGATTTTCTCTATTTTTTTTCCGATCATAGATCGGTTTGCATCGACCTGTCGACGTTCCTCTACTCCGGACTTCACCGCCTCGGCTTCGACCTCTCTGGCGCCTCCTCTCCTCCGATGACGTTGTGGCGTGATGCGGCGCGCTCGTCGACACGGCCCTCCCTCCATAGCCTTCCGAGTGCCTCGTCTACCGTCGTCATCACGCCGGATCATCATCGCCGGCCCGTCGTTCGCGAGTACGAGCCGTTGCACCACCAGGAGCCCGTACTTGTGGTTATGCCATCGACATCTCCTCCACGGCTACGTCCATGGTCACCTCGCTCTCGGCTACCTCGGCAACAAAAGGCTATCATTATCTTGAGCAAACTCGTTGGTACCTCTACGCCACCGCATCCGCAACGCCACAGCCTAGCCCCGACGCCCCGCTGCGATTGCGGGGATGTCGATCCGATGGTTCCCACCTCGGTTTCCTCTCCGATCGATCGTTCGCGATGCTCCTGCTGTCCACAACGCCATCGCTATGATCGGGGATGTTAGAGTATATTGGCATATCTCTATATTTAGTAGTTTAGGATTTGTAATCCCTGTCTGCCTTATCTTTAGAAGAGGCTTCTTGCTCTCCAAGTCTTGTACTCTATATAAACCGCCCTCAAGTCTCAATACAATCATCTATTACAACATATTCATCTTTCTACATCTACAACAAAAAAGTGACTGAACTCTGGCAGACGAGGAGGCAAGTGCTGAAGACATTGTGTTGAAATGTGACCAAAGGAATAATCTTTCAGTTTTGCAATGCAGATTGTTGATACCACATGGTGAAAACGATCGTTTCCTTTGGATTGTTGACTGAGTGATTACATCACGTTTTCGGTCGGTGCCTGCTACTGCCAAATCAAGAAATGCATTGAAGCTTACTCGTCCTCTTCGTGCCATAGCTTGGAGTACTGCTCAGCTTCGTGTGAGTAGTACAACTAGATGTCTCGCTGCACAGTTTGTCTCCAGTTCACGTGTTGTTGTGGTGTGCCATAAAGCATTTAATTGCACAATTGAAGGCACGTATCTGCTCCTGTATGAGCATGGGCATGGGCATGGCATAGCGCAGAAAGCAACGAGCGAGTGATTTGCCTTGCCAGTTTGGCTTTCATCTGTCACTGCGAATGAGATGCCGGGAAGCAAAGCGTACATGAACCTATGCGCGATTGCACAGCACGAATAGGATCTTTATTGGAAGCAAGACAAGTAGCCTTTACTCCCAAGGCGAGAATTGTGCTTGAACTTGCCAATCACTGTATTGGTGTCATACATGAAACGACTAATGTCGCTACAAAACCACCCCTAAACGTTTGGAACACAGAAATTTCGGAGAGATATTACGTGAACTGCATCTATTACGAATTCTTATGTGAACAGCATTTATTTCTTGCAAAATTTATATGTTGTAATTTTTTTCGATTACGAGGAAGACGTAGACTCACGCAAGCACGCACACGATTACAAGGAAGACGAAATCGTGTGCGTCCCCTTTAGCACATGCTAGGCCAGACAAAGGCTAGGGATAAATTTGCGACCTTACAAAAATTCTATTGAAGAGTACTCGCGTGTGCATAATAGCCCACAAATAGATAGTTGTTCCCTTATATGTTGTAATTTAAGACCACAGTCTAGAATAGACATAGTTTTGGCAAGCCTGATTTTATTTCACGCATGTTTTGAACTTTCCAATAGTTGGAGACTTGGGGGCGTGTTTGAGGTGGCTTTCTCCGGTCGAAGCCAGAAGCCGCTTAGGGGCAGCTTCCCACGGCTTCTATAGGATGGAGTTCCGAGTTTGCCCATAGAGTTCGGGATTATTTACCCGCCCCTTGCCACTTAACAAAACCCTCCTCCCACCACGGCTCACGCGCCCGACCTAATCCTAGCCACCTCTACCGCCGCTTCGCCGCTGCCGCCGCCTCCGGCCTTGACCGCCTCCTCCTCCTCAACGCCCGCTTCATTCTCGACGATGGCGGACCTGGATTTCTGGATGGGTGTTGAGTTAATAACATAATGTTTAATAAAAAAAACAAAGGTATGCAATAACAAAAATAAAAGTACAAAATTTTCATATTAGATATAATACCTCAAAGAATTTTGAGTTTAAAAATAATTAAGGAAAAAATATTGATTCGGGTTTAGGATTTAGGACTAAGGAATTGAGGAATGGAGGTGTTGCTATCCACGTGTGTAGGCAACCTCATTGTTGACTCGCATTCCTCCCGTGCCACGGCTCCCATGAGGCCTCGCTATGTCTGTCTCACCTACATGTTCGTCACCTACATTCTTGGCACTTGCTACATTGCTCCTACCTCCTAGACAACATGCTCCTACTCTTCACATACCGCGCATGAGTTCGGCCAAAGCCTAGAGCGCCTCGCCTTTGCTTGCACCAAATCGCCTCGCCCGACACTGCTGCTCTGCACGCTAGTGCGCTAGTCTTGAGAGAGAGAGAGAGAGAGAGAGAGAGTAAAGAGAGGTTAGGGCTTAGTTTGAGAGAGATGGTGTCTCCGAATAAGTTTGAAATCTATACTTGCCAGTGGGCCAAACTATTTGAGATGAATTGGGAAGGGGATGTGGGAGTGGGATGAAATCTATTGGGGTATAAATATGTGAAGTATTTAGCCTAATTATCATATATATGCATAACATACCTACTAAATACAAGATATTTCATCAGAAAAAATGGGTGTTCGACTGAACACTCATGAACCATGCCAGGACCGCCCATGATTCTCGACTGTCTCTTCCCCTACCTCCTCCCTTGGCGCCTCTACCCACCCGCCTTTGCCTCCGGCCCCGACCGCCTCTCCCTCCTCCCTCGGCGCCTCCACCCGTGATCGCCTCCGCCAGCTCCCTCCTCTGGCGTCGCTGCCCTGAGCTCCTCCAGCTGTCGCCGACAGCTTCATTTTCATTTTTTTCTGGTATTGTTCATTGTCCTTTTTTCTTTTGATATATATGAATTGATTATGTAATTAGTGAATTGATTACTTATGTAATCATGGAATTTGATCAATTGTCGTCAATATTTACTTGTGTGTGAATTGTCCTTAGTGGTCGTTAATTGTCGTTAAATGACATCAAATAAACCATCATTTGTGTTAACGATATTTCAAGCATTTTCTAACTCAGAAACTTCAACCAAACTATCTAAAAACTAGACTGTCAAATACCAAACGCTTAGACATTCAGCCGTTTAGTCTAGCCAAAGCTATTTTTCATGAAAAACTAGAGCCATGCGAAATAGGCCCTTATAGTCGCGGAGCGACAACTGGCAGGCTTTGAAAGAGGCCCGACCGCCCATTTGCTTCAAAATGATGAGAAGTGACAGCCTTGACACAATGCAAGGACTGTACGGGATGACAAGAGAAGTATGATTACTCAAGTTTTAAACGAGGGAAATTGAGCTTTACCAAGGCTTTGCCGACAAATTACAGCTGCACACTACTACAACCGTCAACCGAGACAACAAAAAGCGGTCAAATGTCCAAAAGTCCACCAAACCTTCAAATTTTATCGTCCCATTTAGAACACGAAAAGTTGGTACTAGTATTATTCTAGTAATGATTGTACTGCTTCTATTTCCTTGTAAAATTCATTACAAGTTTGTGCGTTACTTGTAAAATTTTGCAAATAGGCAATCATTGACGGCTAAAGACATCTCCAATAGTTAGAGATAACATTGTCTCTAACATGTGCCACATCATCTTAGAGACAACATTTTCAATAGATTGTCTCTAGCACACTCTACAACATTATTTTACTAGAATAATGTATCATATTTTGTTTCGTATGCACGACAGTCTTTTCAAGAAGAGATATCTGTACTCTATCTCCTCTCCATCTCTCGATCATCTAAAATTTTATTAACATAGCTTAGGTAAGAGACGATAATAAATATGCTATTAGTCACGTGAGGAACGATGGATAGCCCTAGGGGCAGCGACCACTCACACAGCCACATCGCGTGGGAATATTCCAGAGCAATGGATCCTCTCTGACTGACAGTGGGTCCCACATAACTCCAAACCGGCGCTCTTGATCTCGAGCCCAAACTCCAAACCGGCGCTTCCCCCCACGTCTTCCAGAGTTCCCACGCGCCGGCTATAAATCGTAGCCCTCAATTCCCGACCTCTTTTTTTTATCCCCTCCCCCGCCTCCCACCGTTCTCTCTCTCTCTCTCTCTCTCTCTCTCTCTCTCTCTCTCCCCCCCCACACACCAGCGTTCCCACGCGCCGCCGCTAGGGTTTCTCCTCGCCGCCGCCCGCGCAGAGCCCCTCCCGAAGCTTCCCGAACCTCCCGCGGCCATGAGCGACGGAAAGGACTCCTCAACCTCTCCGGCCTCGGCGCCGCCGTCCCCAACGCCACCGGTTTGTTGCTTCGCCCTCTCGATCGATCTCGATGCCTCCGCTGTTACTGTTGCTCGGCTGTGCTGTCTTACTGGTGTCGGTGGTTCTGGTGCAGAGCTCAGCGCGGAGGACAAGGCCAACCTCGTGGAGTCGATTAAGGTGAGGTTTCTACACCTTTTTTGCGCCCGGGGGTGGGGTGGGTGTTGATCGGGTTTTGGTGGGCTTCGGGGTTGGTCTTAGGTTTTTGTGGTGCACTTGTGCTGATTCGATGTTGTGCTCGTGCAGAACACGCTGCAGGGATTGGCGGCGCGGCACACGGACGTGCTCGAGAGCCTCGAGCCCAAGGTCAGGAAGCGCGTCGAAGTGCTCAAGGAGATCCAGGTATAAGAGGCTTCCGCTCTCGTCGTGCGATAGCGACTCTTGTTTTTTTAATGGGCTTCAGTGGTTGTGGCATGCTTTGGTAGGAGTGGCTTTGTACGATCCTATGCCATTAATTGTGTCCCATTAACTGCTGATTCTGTGATTGTGCTGCCACTTTAGTAAACGGTTCGGCTTGGTGTGTACCAGTAAGAGAAATCCCAACCCTAATTGGAGCAAGGACTGTGTTGAATATAGGTTGCACGATTGCTTACAGGTCATGGCTATTGCCATGCTGTTAATAATATCGGAGATTCTGGGGAAATGCCAGCAACTGTGTGTGCTACCGCTATTGATTATTACTCCAGTCACAATCCACTGGATGTTTGCCTAATCTGGATTTTTGGCTGTGATGACCTGTTTTAGCTCCTGAACTCAAACAATGGGATATTGGGATTGGATAGAAGTTGGATAACAGTATGATAGATGCTTTCATTTTTCAATCTGACCGGTAAAAAACTTGTGTTTTACTTAAAGCTCCGTTCCTTGATTTGTTGACAGTCTTTTCATTGTGCCTGTGTGCTCAGATTTTCCCTATTTTACTTTGAGTGAATATTTCCACCACCTTGATGTTGCCCAGCTGTCACCAATTTACTGTCCATTTGATTGTCTGTGTTATATTAATCAATCTTTTACCGTGTTTTTATGAAGCACAATTTTAGATGTTTGAATTTTGGAACAATCTGGTTGTATCTGGTGGTGAATTCCTTACCTTTTGTTTACCATTTGCCAGAGCCAACATGATGAACTTGAGGCAAAGTTTTTTGAGGAGAGAGCTGCACTTGAAGCTAAATATCAGAAGATGTACGAACCACTGTACTCAAAGGTAAACTAATTTTGATGTCTGACTATCTTCTGTACTATGTTGTTTTGCTGTCTTATCCCATTGCTAAACTTTACTTTCAACTCCCTGAACTGTTGCTAGCACCTCTCACCTCTACAATAGCAATAACTGCTAGATTATATGTAGACAAAAGATGGCTTTTCTATTTTGCATGGTTCATACAATGAAGACGTCTCTTCCCTTTAACATTGATGTATCATATTTGATGCTGTAAGCCATGATCCATCTGATAGATTTGTTGCACCTGCAAATTGACAGCGTTATGAAATTGTCAACGGTGTGGTTGAGATAGAAGGTGTCACGAAAGAAGGTGCAGATGAAACCGCTACAGAGCAGAAAGGTGAGCATACATTCCACCTGTACTAAGATCTGTTGAGTATTTCCATGCTGGGAAGAAATCATCTAGTAAAGAAGGAATATAGCCTCTTTTTGTCTTTTGACTTTGTTCTAAATACTTATCTGCAGAGGAAAAAGGTGTGCCAGATTTCTGGCTTAATGCAATGAAGAACCATGAACTCCTGGCTGAGGAGGTGAGACCTTGCATGTTTGTATTTTTTTTCTTTTTCTGAACTGTTAATAGTTTTTGTTCCAACTTTTCTTCAGATCCATTTGGACATAATTTCATCTTTTGGCTGGCTGTTAATGATTCTGGTTTACCTGTATTCAGATCCAGGAGAGGGATGAGGAAGTTCTTAAGTACCTCAAGGACATCAAATGGTACAGAATTAGTGAGCCAAAGGGTTTCAAGCTTGAATTTTACTTCGATACTAATCCATTCTTCAAGAATTCGGTGCTTACAAAAACATATCACATGATTGATGAAGATGAACCGATTCTAGAGAAAGCCATTGGGTAATTAATATTTCAGCTCTTGTGGAGTTCTATTTTTTTTATGGATAGATGATATCACTAATGTCTCTGTTTGGCAAATTGTTGTTTTCCAGTACTGATGTTGAATGGTATCCTGGGAAGTGCTTAACACAGAAGGTTCTAAAAAAGAAGCCAAAGAAGGGGTCAAAGAATGCCAAACCTATCACAAAAATTGAAAATTGCGAGAGCTTCTTTAACTTCTTCAGTCCACCTCAAGTTCCTGATGATGACGAGGAAATTGATGAGGATAAAGTAAGTTTCTGTTTTTTTTAATATCTGCTCTTATGTTTGGAACTTGTGTGCATGAACATGAGTTATGCTTCTCCCCTTTTCAATAGGCTGAACAGTTGCAGAACCAAATGGAGCAAGATTACGATATCGGGTATGCTCATTTGTATTTTATTATATGCAGTAGCTGCACTCCTATGCTTTAAAGTTTGTGCTCCTAGCTCTAAATTTCCCTTCTTACTTTCCAGATCTACCATCAGAGACAAGATTATCCCACATGCTGTTTCATGGTTCACCGGAGAGGCTGCTCAAGATGAGGACTTTGAAGGCATGGAGGATGATGAAGATGAGGACGAAGACGACGACGACGAAGACGAGGATGACGATGAAGACGAAGATGATGAGGATGAAAAGGTATGGAAGCCTCTGAGGGTCTTTTGGTGCTCATTTTATAGTTTCAGTGGGGCCTTACTTCTTGCCATTTTTGCTTTCTTGTCTGGAACAGAAGGGTGGGCAAGTTCCAGCAGGGGAAGGGCAGCAGGGGGAGCGGCCCGCAGAGTGCAAGCAACAGTGAGGTGCTTCATATTTGAGCGTTTCCAAAGTCACTGGTGCTGGAGTGAAGAATGTTTGGTTCTGCTTGATGCTATGTCATTGAGTTGGTTTTGTGGAGCCAGTGGGGGATTGAGTTGTTTTGTTGAACCGGTGGGGGATTTTTTTTTCGGGACATGGTGTTTCATGTTGGTAGCTTTTTCATTGTTGTATTGGGCTAAAATATTTTGTGCGCTGCTTATGCTTGAGTGATCAATGTTGCCAGTTTGGGTATATCATATTGCCAATACCACTGGCGTAGTCTAGTCTATTTTGTTTACCCGCGTGCTTTACTGAGAAATTTTTGTCTATGGAAAGGTCTTTTTTGTACTGCATTGCTCGAACTGCATCCCCACGTCGTCTTCAGCATTGCTGTTGTGCTGTTTCCCTGGTTGCTGCTCAAACGACACTTGTGTGGGGAAATGGTGTTGTCCCCCGTGGTCAATACTACGGTTGCTACTTGCTAGCTAACTCCTACTTGGCCGAGTGACGCGTCATCTCTTTGTCGCATGTTCCTTTTGCTGCGTCTGTACTGTGCAGTACCTTGTATTTACTGTTTCCAACTGCTATATTTGTTTAAAAACATCTTTTCCTGTTGGCTGTGTTCTATACGCAGGAAATGGCACATCAGAGAATCAGGTGAAAAACTTGGGAATACTCCTCCAATTTAGCTGTTTAGTACACTCCAGAGTAACGGGTGATGTAGCTGATGTGTTTGGTCGGGTGATCGAAATATTGTTCGGAGATTTGACATTTGACCGTGGGATCAAAGCTCACGATGATCATCGACTAATGCATGAACCTGGCGTCCGGTTTGCGAATCCCAAGGCAGTCTGAATTCTGAAAGTAGAAAACAAAGATCTTGCTTCCATGAAGCAAGTTTGTACAAATATTTATAGGAATGCAGAAGTGTTAACGGAACACCTTTGCAGTTTGAACCATACCAGAAAGAAAACACGCAGGTGGGCACCGTGCTGGAACTTTGAACAACACGCAGCAATAGAAAGAACAACGGCTGCATTAAAACGTAAAGAACAAGAGCTACAATCCTCAGACCACGAAGCGCTACTGGTTAGTAAACAGTTGGAAACCAGCACTCTACTACAAAATGCTCGAGCTGCTGCTCCCTGTACCTTTGGTCTACTTGAATCCAAAAATCTGTTGAGAACCCCTCTATACCTGTCACAGCCTACCCCTGTTCATAAACTTTTTGACCTCATCATACAAAACAAGTATGGCGGCCGCACCAGTGCTCCTAAACATGTTAGACAGCGCCCCGCGGTAGAACGATTTGACCCCCTCCAGCTTGTAGATCTTCCTCCAGCAATCAAGGGTGCTGCTGTACATCTGCACCTCCATCCCTGACTGCATCATCATCCTCCGCCGTATGGTATCCAGTGGGTACGAGATGAGCCCTGCCATGGAAGTGACTGCCTGTGCCGTCACCCAGCGCTGCCACAGGGGGGAGTCTAGTGGTACCAGCACATCCTTGGCAGTGTCAAAGCCTCCAAAGTATAAGCCCCGGTGAATGACCATCCCTTGGAGCGACGCTGGTAATCCTCTATAGATACCCCGGATGCCATTTTTCTTGTAGATGGTTTGAAGGAAGTGGCGAATACCTTTGAACTGGCGGGTGCCTGTCCGACCAACATCGGCTGCAAGACGGGTATGAGCAATGTCAAGTGGATAAATGATGACCAAAGTAGTACATCCGGCAGCAGCACCAGCAATGAAATTGCTAAGAGCAATAGATGTGAACTTGTTGTCAGCTGAGGTTCCTGCGTCTTTCAGTATGCTCCTGTACAGATCCTGCAAGAATAATGATGAGGGAATGAGGCATTAGAGATATCAGATGAGATAACCATTAAATAAACCTCCAGAGCTAATAGCAACTACAAATCATTATTTAGATTGGGTGAATATTCATGCTTGGCACTTTACATAACTCCATTCAGTTCTACTTAATGAACTATGTAACCAAGATTGCATCATCTAAAAAACAATTGTGCCCCGGTTGTGAAATTTTAGATACCTTTCTTTATAATAATTTGAATGGACAAAATAAAAAATTGCTCTTTGTCTCTTAGAGTTATTAATTATGGCCTTATGAGTTACTTCAATAATACACGATGTCTTTCACCATTTAGATCTAAGATGAGCAGTTATTGCTTCCCCATAATCAGGTATCAAGACAAAAATAAGGCATCAACTTCAGCTGACAACCACTTCCCTCTCAAATCAGAACACAAGCCATCAAGTTAAATAAGCTGACACATCTGGAGAGAGGTTAACTCCAAACCAACAAAATATGCATGAAGCTTAACCCCCTTGATGGAAAATTCTTAACAACAATTAGGTGCAAATGCTATCATTTTAGGTAAAAGTAGTACCCTACTGCAGGTCAGAGAGGCCTTTCCTACAGATTACAGGACATCTGAGCTTCGGGTAGAAATATAGGGGAAGGCATAATTATGACCAGTAGTTGGCCATCTTAAGTCTTTTAACACAATCATCACCAATATTTGACCTGAAATGCCCCTATCATGTATATTTCTCTTTCAGTAGTTGGAGCCTAGACGTAATATTGCAGACAGGTACTTTTTAACGCATTTGACATTACACTTTTTAAAAGTACTAAAAGGGAACAAGAAACAGGTTACAGGTCACTTGCTAGGGACCAATGCAACAATCATCCTAAAGACGATAACTAGCAAGGGCATACAATGAGGACGTCTAGCTACGATGCATAATGGACTTCTCTGGTAACCGAGACTTTAGGTTGTCTGGCTACGTTATATTATGTAGTGTTTTAACCATTCGCTTGACACAACTTCCATTATCTTTTAAATGATGAGTTGTAGTTTGGACTTAGTAGTTATTACTACACCACAAAATCACTCTCTGTTCACATTGAGACTTGACTTACCTATGTTTTTCAGCATGTTAAGCAAAAAAGAAGCTGAGAAGGCCAGTACACATTGTAATCAAACGACAATACGCCATTACAAAGATTTGTCATTGGCTACCTTTCAAAACCTATGGTAGCACATGCCAAGTCCAATAGATTGGAATAACTATTTCTGAAAATCCGTTATGCATTGATGTCATTTGCTATTTGAAAATCACTCTTTGTCGTCTTGTCAGGTGAACCAATAACTAATAAGTGATGAACCCAGGATCAAAGCCCCATAATGCTTTTTTTACCAGTTTTTCTACCGTTGATGTAACCAAATGCTCATTATAGGTCAGCCTACAAGACACCACCTCATAACGGTATAGTTCTACTGATGCATAATTCCTACCTCCTAGATCCTCAACTGAAGAACTTGGCCAAATAAATCCTAACCGGCCTCGCTGTTAACAGGACTATACGATTAACCTAAAAAACGCAAGAATATATGCACCAATAATACCATTTAATATTCATTATTCACTAGTCTCTACTCTCTAGCGCTCTTGGAGAAAAGACTCACGAGCACTTTATTCTTTGATTCTTTGCCTTTTCTGGCGGCAAAAATTCATCCCCAGAGAGCGAAATCCCACCAAATCTGATCTGTTGTCAGTAAAGACCGACAGAAAAGCAAAAGCCCAATCTCACGACCGAATACAATCTTCCATCCTCAAGAACTCGCTTTGCCGCACGCTGCGAGCATCAAGACGAATAGTACTCGATGCCCCCAGACCAAGCAACCACCGACATCACCACACTCTCAAGTCTCAATATCTCTCAAATCACAAACTAATCTAAGCACATGAATCAAGCAAGGAAAGGAATCACGAAATACTCACAAGATCGCGTCTAATTCACTGCCCTCTCACAACAACACAAGAAATGGCAGTTGAAATGCACGAATCAAGTACTCAAGAAAAGAGATAAAAAAAAAGACGATGGGGTGCGCGGTCGGGTAGAAGGAAAGGAAGGAACCTTGAGGGAGAAGTTGAGGGCGACGGAGGGGTAGTACCGGATGACGGCGGTGCCGTTGCCGCGCCAGAGGGAGAGCACGCCCTCGTCGCGGACGGTGCGCGCGACGCAGTCGGCGAAGCCGCGGAACCTGCGCGCGCGCCCGAGCAGCGCCGCGTTGCCGTCCTGCGTCTGGAGCAGCAGCTTGACGCGCTCCATCGGCGCAACCACCGTGTGCACCGCGCCCCCATCACCGCCCCGCCACCAGATCCCGCTCGAACTCCCACACCCTCCCCGCCCGCGCCCCCGGCCCCGCCCCGCCGCGCCCCCATCCCGCCGCCTCCCGATGGACTCCTCCACTCCGCTGGCGCCGCCGCGGCCTCCTCGCTCATTCGGCTGTCTCCTTTCTCCCCTGCGTCGTCTCGAGCCGGAACACTCAACAAGTGCGTTGTCGCTGCTGCTGGTGGTGGTCTGGCTCGCTGGGCTCGATCACTTAAGTCGGTTCGGTTGGGCTCCGCGGCGAGTCGATGATGAGCGAGCGCATCGATCCGGGATGGGCCTCGCACGCAGCCTTTGCGTTGCGCAGCGGGGTGTTGCGTGTGCAGCGGTGTGTGCTTGCTTTATCTCCAGAGGAAAAGGAGAGGACGAGAGGTGGTGTGGGGCCCACTGTCACTGTCCCATGTGTCACTGTTGTTGTGTGACACCTTGACAAGCGAGTGAGCACTGTCTTCCTGTTCTGGTTATCCTCGCATTGAATCAAAGTCTTATCAATAGCTTTTGATAGAGTAATAGTTATGATAAATATTCCATTGTTTCTACCGTATTTAGCACAGCACTAGGGTTAACTACTGTTCACTAACTCAGATATTACTGTTTACACACTGATCGGTAACGCAGGGAATGAATTTGATGGCCGACTCTGACTTCACGGTGGTATGGTACGGATAGATGTTTTAGAGAATCGAGTCCTCTAACAACTCGTTAGGGTTGTTTGGATAAAGGTGAATTAGAATTAATTTTTTTAATTAGATAGGATTTTAATTTAAATTTCGAGTTAATTCAAAAAGATTCGATCGAATCACGTTTTATCCAAACAAATCCTTAAGGTTTTGGGCCACGCATAGGATCTGGTCGAAGGAGCCCATATCTGAGAGCCCCGTCTAATATGCCAACGCACGCGTGCGGCCCATCTAGCGCATGCTTTCGTATTGGACCAGGCTGTCGTTGTCCACAAGGCCCGGGCAGTTCCTTCCCCTTCTTCCATATAATAATGGCCCATTTCAAATTCGGTTTAGTGGCCAGCAAAGCTCACTGCATGGATGCATCGATCGTGCATTAGTTGCAGGTATGTACCATCTTTTTAGTAGCCTCTTTCCGCTCGAACATTTCAACTTTCGCCTTGTAATTTCAAACTATCGACTACAAAGTATGAACTTGCAACTCGGGATTTTGAAATTTTGTTAAAAGAATAGTGTGCTTGATCCAGCCTTCTCCTCCTAGGCTCAAGCGATGTCTTCTCCCCAATCCTTCCTCCTCTCCTTCATGCAGGAAGCAGCATGTGCGGCAGCTGAAGAACATGACTAGGCCTCACTTGCTACGACAGCGGACGCGCAACCAGTGATGTGAAATGGAGGATGGTTGCAGCGATGCCGCTGGTGGCGGCGAAGCCGCAAGGCCAACTGCCATCGCTAACGTACCACCACCACCAGGGCATCGGCTACCGCCGCGCCGCCGGCACAATCTTACTGACGAGCCGTGGGCGCCGCCGCAGTCCGTGATGCACGACGACGTTGCGGCACGTGCGTTGTACATTCATGGACTGCTGCACACTGTGCGCCATCCTGCGAGGCTTCAGCGTGGCCGTCGACGAGCATGACATTTGCACGGACGTCGCCTTTCACCAGCAGGAGCTGCAGTCCCTCCTCACCGCACGCAACCACAGCTCTCGCAGCTCCTCTTATCTTCTAGTTGTCTACATTTTGCTTTTGCATGCAATTGCACATTTTTTTTATGTTATCAACACTTTGAAGCATGGGGAAAAATTTTGTAATTAAACTCAATCTCTACATTTTATAAGTGTATAGTGTGGAATGGTCCTATGTGTTCACTGTCCGGCTCCCTCTATATCTATTTTTTGGCTCCACCACTGACCACAAGGTGTTCGTCGTTGAGCAAGATTGTTGTTTTAGTATAAGGCAAATACATCGAGCAGCTAGAGGATAGGAAGAAGACATTGTTTGAAGAAAGGAGAAGCGTTGGATTAATATGGACGGGGGTAACGTTGGTAAGTCACACCGTGACGTGCCTCTTGTAAGTTCAAATGCTGGATAACACATTAATCTCATCCATTCATCAATCAAGGATTGGAACAGAACACAGGGAATTAGCACATCAATCAAGCTTCACAATGGTCAAACAGTTACAACTTTGGACGCAAGGGCAATGTGCTTTCATGACAGGGCTTGATGAAATCCAACACAAGTGAAGTCAGCTCTTGCTCATGTCCTGCATAGCGATGGTTGGCTTCTGCGATTATGTGCAACTTATGGTTTGGGATGTTTGCCGCGAACAGCAGGGCGTCTTCCACCGGGACCATTTCGTCTTTCGAACCATGAATCGTGAGGAATTTCCAAGATCAATGCCAAATCACATGTACTACCTTGACCTTGTTAATGGGCATTACCAGAGAGCCTATGATGCAGGTACAGTACCAACAAAATTCAATTAACGCATAACATGACTATTTTACTCAGAAAACTTAGCAATATTCAGTTGATTCAGAGACTCGTGATAAGCTTGAGATTCATTTAACAAAATAGAATGACATATCAAGTGAAGCAAGCTTACACCTTTTTTATTCCTGACATCTATGTATACATTTTTTTATTTATTATCTGCATGAAATTCTTCCCCAGACGCTCATCAATACCTCGTTCTAACGCAAAGCGACCAGAAATATTCACAATGATGGGGGACATCATGGTACATGGAAGCAAATAGAAGAACGACATTTCCTCCTATAAACCGGAAATACAGCTAGTTAAAACGCAGGAAGGAACTGAGTCTAGCTCAGTTGGTGGAAAGGTGTGGATGTACATCCCTACCACCCAAGTTCAAGTCTTCTTCAAGACGAATTGGGGTGCCTATTATGACTGTGTGCATTCTTAGTTGGTGCAGAGGTCGGGAGTTGTACTTTCATTTCTAAAAAAAAAAAAAAGTTAAAACGCAGGAAGAGACCATCAAAAGCCAACTAGGAATTTAGGAGATCCAGGGCAAACTTCTAGTGTAAAAAATATCGAGACACAATGTGATCTAACCGATACAACTAGACAATACAGATCTAACTGATACAACCAAACAAACATAGAATACAATATTAAAAGCTCATAGAAACTACTAACAAGGATGGTTTGGCCTAGGCATGACACGCCTTGGCTTGCACGGCGGCGACCGTGACGGTGATGGGTTGGCGAGGAAGAAGTTGCACGCCAGCGTTGGACTGTTGGTGTGGGAAGACAGGAGGAAGAAGCCGGCTGCGGTTTCTTCCGCTTTATCCGATCCGTCGGGCTAACACGCACGATCCGTGAGCTCGACGATCGTGCCTGGATCGATAATCGAGACCACGGACCAGTAGACCGTTAGCCCAGCCGCAGGTGCCACCCATTTGTCGACCTCTACTCGTAACCGGACTCCTGTCCGCTTCTTCGTCCGCACCGGTGTCCCCTCCCTCCACCTACCAGTCCACCACGCCACTACAGGCTACCAAGTCTACAACCAGCATTCCGGCGCCGCGGACGGCCACCGAGCCGCACGAGCCCGTGTTCGTTGCCTAAACCCGCGGCGCCGAGCCGCTGTCCTCCCATCACGGCTCGATCGACCATCGGCGCAGCGCCTCGCCGCGCGCGCGCGGCCTCCTTTCCTCGATCCAACTCAACCGCACGTCAAATTCCACCACCCACTGGCCACCGCTTCTCGGCCCTGCCCCCCAACTCCCCCTCTCCACCCGCCGCTGCCCGCGCGAGTGCGGGCCCGTGAATTCTCGCCCGTTTGTCCTAATCAGAAAGGCATCCAGCTCACGGCATCCCCTTCCCACTCCTCGTCTCAGAATTGGGGCGTAGCTCGTAAGGCGCGCTTCCCGCAGTACAAGTGTGAGCCCCGTGGTATAAACGAACAGAGGAATCTAGCGGAAGAAGCCATCGGAGTTAAGGGATGGCTCCCGGTGGAAGCTTGCAGAACCTTCTCCTCGCGCTGGCCCTGCTGTGCTCCGCGCTCGCCTCCTCCTCGGTACGCTCTCCTTGCTCCCCCCTCTCTCTCCGTCTCGCATCATCCCGTTGCCGTTTGGGTCCGATGATCCGGCCGGTCCGGCGATTTCGAATTTTCGTGCCGATCGTTTTGGGCTGAGTTGGTGGTACTGATTTGTTGCGTCGGTGAGAGGGTGTTGTTAGGTCGGCGGCGAGGCTTCGAGAAGGTTCTGGATCGAGAACGACACCTTCTGGAAGGACGGGGCGCCGTTCCAGATTGTCGGCTTCGACGTGCCCTACTTCCGCATTGTTCCCGAGGTGAGATTTTCGGAGCAGTCCTTCAGAATCTAGGTTGGTTGGTAGATGGAGCGTTGCTCTTGTGGAGTAGAAGAGTCTACTCGTAATTCGTGACGAGAAATGATGTTGTCATGATGTCGTCAAATGAGTTTATCTGATGGATTGGTGTAGCCGTGTAAGGGCATGTACAAAAGTTTGTTTTTAGGTTGTTTTTAAAAGCTCTAACTCATCTATCTACTGACAATTTTAATGACAATATCTCTAACAATTTATTTATAAAATTATTCATTTTCAACACAACTTTTCTTATTATCTCATTATTTGTGATGGTTTATGTACCCAACTTGTCTCTTATATAAGAGATGGTACATTCTCTCTCTTAACATCCTCTCTCTTTCAATTATAATTTTGAGTGACATGACAGATAATGACAGATATGAGACGACTGAGGTAAGCGGAACCGATTAAAACGGTATGGACTAGAGTGCATCCATCTAAACGAGACGTGGTTTCGGTGTATTCAGAAATATTGCTAATAATAGTTTCTATCGGTTCAGCTGAGGTTTGGGGAGCAATGAATAAATTGGAGTTTGAATTCCAGGTGTATAATTTTTTAAGATGCCCTCTTCTGAAATGTTGGTTGTATTGAACAAATTGGGCGATCTTGAGCTCGTGTGGCTCTTATAGATTGACAAAAATGTTATTTCTGTTGGAAACGTTTTTGCTTTTTGTGATATGCACAGGCTATTTTTCGCTACACCCAGCTTGCAAAATAGCTGATGAAACCTCTACAAATGATTTTTTTTTGTTGATCGAAATATATATGGTTTGCATATCTATCTGATTTAGGTTTGTATCTATAGATCATGGCACATTTATCAGTTTATGCCAATATTTTCTTCCAGATATCCTTATTGTGAGCTTACTTCTGCATTGCATTCTATGCGTGCAGTACTGGAAAGATTGCCTATTAAGAGCAAAGGCATTAGGCTTGAACACAATTCAAACATATGTTCCTTGGAATTTGCATGAGCCAGAACCGCTGAGCTGGGAATTCAAGGGTTTCGTAGATATTGAATCATATCTAAGACTTGCTCAAGAATTAGAAATGCTGGTCATGCTTCGTGTAGGTCCATATATTTGTGGAGGTAATTCCATCTTCTTATTGAAATTTTACTTTTTAAGCATGCCATTATGCCTATCAAGATAATTGTATCTGTATACCAAGAAGAGCAAACAAAGCTATTATGATCAAAGAAGATATATGAACTTCAGATAAATAATTCAAAAAGTAAAAAGAGACACCACTTCATCTTCCAAGTATGTAAAAGATAATTCACTGATTCTATGGCAGAAAATGCCTTCTACCTCTTTAATTTACAAAATAACTTGGCAAGACTAAACAGACTAATATAGTAATAATGTTCTGTGCTTTGAAAAAGGAAAATCAGGGAAGACTATATATTCAGTGTACACTCTATTCTTTTTTTTTGACGTAAGGAGTACACTCTATTCTCATGTTCCCCATTTGACACAGCAGAGAGAATGCCTCAACTTAATCAAGAACAGAGTGCCGTTTTTTTCCTTATACTAGTCTTTTTAATTGTATTTTTATACTTATACTCTATTCAGAACTGCTTTGTATTAGTACAGGTTCCATGTGGTTTCAGAGTTCAGAGTTGATTGGGTTGTGATAGTGCATGTGCTTCGGTTGAGCTTTAATCCTATATGGTCTATGAATTATGTAATCTGTGCATTGCAGAATGGGACTTAGGGGGATTTCCACCTTGGTTGCTCACCATAGAACCAGCCCTTAATCTGCGTTCATCAGATTCAACCTATCTTTCCTTGGTATGCTGACGAAAACATCATCAATTTTAGGAATATATATATGACACTCCAATCCTTTCTTTGAAATGTTTCTCGAGAAATTTTGACCAATGTTACCTAGTTTTCTAGGTAGAGAGATGGTGGGGACTGGGGAGTATTACTCCCAAAAGTAGCACCTCTATTATACGACAATGGAGGTCCAATTATCATGGTGCAGGCAAGTTCATCATGGTTTAAATTGTTTTACTACCCCCTGTTCATTTTCCTTTCTAGTTTATCCAGCTAACCAGCTTGTATATAACTATATACGTGGAAGAAACTAATCTTATAGCTGGTCCAGCGGATTGAAAATGAATTTGGTTCATTTGGAGATGACAAGAATTACCTTCATTACCTTGTTGAATTGGCTAGAAGATATCTTGGGAACAACATTATTCTGTACAAAGTTCTCTGCTCATAATTTTCACTATGCAAATGTGTGCAGTTCGTTTTTAGTATTGGCTGTCATGTCCAAATGATAACTGGTTTTACAGATTATATGTATAGCCATTGTACGGTATCACTGCAACATTGCATACTAACTAGGTCTGGAATAGTAGAAGTTCAGAGCATCAGCATTGAGATAGGCATAAAGTTCGCCAGTCTTGGAGACAAAATCGCTGACAGCATGCATCACTGTTGATTTTAACCACAACTATAACTGGCCTCGTTGGCAGTGTCCTTATGAAATTCTACAAATATTTACTGCACAAATACCATTTATCAGCATTGTGTTTGTGTTTATACTGGACTGCTATTTTGTTTGAATTTTGCTGGAAGTATACTCTCCTCATGCTTATCACTTAATATAGGGAAAATTAGATATATGTTAAAACATTGCATTGATCAAATAGTTTGTATGAAGACATTTAATACAAGTTCTAGTTTTTGTAGACAATTTACAATAGACCAACGCACTGGCATTCTGCATTGACAAACCAAGGGGGGGAGTCAAGAGGCATCCAAGCTTCACTGTTACATTGTTGATAGAAAATCACCACCCAAATGCTCTCAGCTGCTTTAATATTTTTCTTTTTTAATGATGGTTCAGAGCAAAGCCTGTGTAAAGATATTAGCATCAATATGTTTGTTTTTATGTATACAGTGATTATCGAAGTTGCAATTATGAGTTTCCATAAATTATCTTTCAGGTATACAACTGATGGGGGCACCATTGGCACACTAAATAAGGGAACAATTCCTCAAGATGATGTTTTCGCTGGTAAAATGGAATAGGTGAATCTGTGTGATGACGTGAATGCTCTTCCTCTAAAAAAATGACGTTAGTGTTAGTTTTTTTCAGTAAAAAACCGTATCTTCTTTATACCCTCCATAGAAAGCTACTTCCAATCATAGCCTAGAAGCTACAGCTTTGTCTTGTTCCTCTATACTTGGTGTTTTGTGCTAAAGTGTACAATGACTATTCTGTTGGTTTATTTACTTAAACCATATAAAGATGATTTGACATAAACTTCATTACGGTTTCCTAAGTTTTTTGAGTCAGAAAATTATTTGATCGGCCTAACTTTTAATTGTGACAAACTTCTAGTATGCCTTTGTTATGAACTAAGTTCATAGTAGGTAAACACCGTCAGAAGAAAGTTTGACAGGCGTCGGTTTGGTGGGATGAGATATTAGACTATAGACGGGATGATAGAACCATGAGAGAGACTAGATTAATTCATCTTTCTTGCTTGATTCATAATGGATACATGTTACCTCTTTTATAGGGATGACCCGATCTGACTTTTAAGAAATAATCTATAAGGAAACCTATCTCTAACAATCCAATCCAATAATAACTCGCCTAACTAATAGATAGATTCCTAAATAATAAACTTTCCTAATAGTCGAGGGTCTTCATCGTTCACGCGTGAACAAAGGCTCTTACCATGACAACTACTCCTCCTTTCGCGATACCACCTCGAGTTGTGGTGGTGGCCATGGTGAAGCTCTAGGTGACCCCACGCTAACGAGAGGTTGCGATGGCGATATGAGTCCTTGAAGATCATTGCCTCAACACGCGGTTGCGCAAACTCATCGTTGTTGCGTTAGGCATGACAAAGAACCTTGGCAGTGTCGCAGCGGGCCATGACGCATTTCGGCAGGCCATGACAGCTTCGTGACACCATGGCGGGATGCGTAGCGGCGTGGCAAGTTCCGGCAGCCCTCGTTGTTCGGAAACGCCGCCGCCTCTTGTTGCGCCTTCTTCTCCTTTTGATCCGCGATCATCTTCTAAAGTAGCATGCATGTCGAGGAAGATGACCGCCATCTTCTTGTCGTTGTCATTGGTACTCATGGTCATTTTGTTGACGTTAGCCTTTATCATAGCCAACGACTCGGCGGCAGGTCGGATGGTACGATCTGTCGTCATAACCATAGTAGCATAAGTCGTGGGAAAGGATCGACTGCTCTAATACCAAATTGTTATGAACTAAGTTCATAGTAGGGTAAACACCGCCAGGAAGAAGGCTGGACGGCGTCGGCTTGGTGGGATGAGATATTAGACTATAGATTGTGATGATAGAACCATGAGAGAGAGACTAGATTAATTCATCTTTCTTGCTTGATTCATAATGGATACATGTTACCTTTTTTTTAGGGATGACCCGATCCGACTTTTAAGAAATAATCTATAAGGAAACCTATCTCTAACAATCCAATTCAATAATAACTCGCCTAACTAATAGATAGATTCCTAAATAATAAACTTTCCTAATAATCGAGGGCTGTTACTGTTACCCGTCGTGTGAACAGTGCCGGCCCATGACAGCCTTTGGGTTTCTGCAGTTATCATTTTTGAAATAACTACATGGTTCAAGTGCAGCTGTTGATTTTGAAACTGGTTACAATCCATGGCCAATATTCGGATTACAGAAAGAATACAACTTGCCTGGAAAATCAGCCCCTTTAAGCACGTAAGTGGGATATGCACCATGTTCAGCATTCTCTTTGTCACGTAGTCTTTTACCGGATGTAATTTTTACTATTTATGTTACCTCGTACTTTTCAGGGAATTTTATACCGGATGGCTATCACACTGGGGTGAAAGCATTGCAACAACAGATGCTAGCAGAACAGCTAAAGCTCTTAAAACAATTTTGTGCCTCAATGGTTCTGCTGTACTTTATGTCTGTCACTGGAGCTTTTCTATCAGTGCATTTCATTTGCATTTTATCTCTATTAATTATGTTTCTTCATGAGATATGTGTGTTATGGAGAAAGGCGCGAGGGCGCGAGTGGCCATGAACAGTACCACAGCAATCAGAGTACCGTTATTTCCATACATACCGATTGGTTTCTAGAATAAAGAATAGTTGGTTAAGCAGGTTATTTTAGGATTCCTTATCTATCAAGTTATTATTACGAATATGATCTTATCTATTAGGAAAATTATTTTTAATAGTTGAAAAGATTAGATTTGATTGATAGATTTCTTTATAGATTATTTTTAGGCGTTAAGTCGATCTGTTCTATAAAAAGGATAGCATGTATCTATTATCGTGCAAGCAATGAGAAATTAAGAGGTCAACTAAGCCTCAGAGCCTCGCTACCTCGACAGGAAGAGCCCTTTCGGCGGTTAGATGAGGGCGAGTGCCTTACCCTTGGTCCTCGGACCGCACTCCAACCAACGACCACAACAATGTGTCCAGATGGCTCATGGTGGGACCAATTTTGGTTTTACAATGGTGCAAATACTGGTCAAAATGAATCCGACTACAAGGCAGACCTCACTTCATATGATTATGCAAGTATTTTCCAAACGGTTTCTTTCATTTCTTGAATCATTTCTGCAAGTCCATTTATTTATGTGATGTCCTTGACCAGGATGCACCAATTAAGGAGTATGGAGCAAGGGTCGAAACCCGCCCCGAGAAGTTTCTCGCCTCGGCTGCAGACTCAGAATCGCCTAGCACGGTCAAACCTATTAGGATAATTACTAATGTACCTGCACTGCACATGGCTATATATATGAAAGGCACCCCACTTGGGTGTGTGGTGATTCCTCTATCTCATTCTACATGGTATCGAGCGACTGGGCCAAACCCTAGCCCACCCTCCCCACCGCACGCCTCCTCCCTGGGCCACACCCGCCTCCTCCCGCCGGCTTCCCCACCACCCCAACACTTCCTCCCGCGCCCGGCCGCTCTCCACCGCGCCAAACCCTAGCTCAAGACCTCCCTGGCCGCACCTCCTCCCTCCCGCCGGCTCCTCCTCCTCCCGCCGGCTTTCCCACCACCTCCTCCCGCCGAACTTCCCCCAGACCTTTCCTCTCCCCGGCCGGCCCTCTCCTGGGCGATCTCTCCCGCCACCACCAACCGCTCAACCTCCTGGGCCGGCCACTCCTCCCGGCCGGCCAACCCCACCCCGCCTCCAACCTCCCCAACAACCCAATCCCCGCCAACCAACCCCAACAACCCAACCACCCGCCAACCAACCCTAACTAACCCTAACAACTCCAACTCCCGCCGCCCCACCCTCCCTACCGGCCGAACCTCCACGGCCGGCCGCACTCACCACCCGGCCACATCCCCACCCTCCTTCCACCGCACCTCTCCCGGCCGGCCAGACTCACCACCCGCCACATCTCCACCGGCCATACACCTCCTCCCGAGCCACCACCCGCCTCCTTCCCGCGCCTCCTCCACCGGCCGGCCGCTCTCCTCCACCGGCCGCACTCCCTACCGGCACCACCTCCACTCCACGCATGGCGACGCCTCCTCGCCATCCGGCTACCATGGCTTCCACCGGATCCGACGCCGCGCCGCCATCTGCCGCCGCCTACGCGACGATCGCCGCAAGTCGCACGCCCCGCGGACTCGAGTTGAAGCGCCCCAACTTCAACCGCTGGTCTCGTTCTTCCTCTCCCTCGCGCAAGTTCGACTCGCCGACGCCGACGGATCCGCCGCGACGCCCACAGATGCTCTGCTGGAGATCGCCGACTCGCCCACACCGGTTACTCGGCCCGTCGCGGACGACGTTTTGGCCTCGCCCGCGCCGACTGCATCGCTCGCCACCGTGGGTCGCCATCAAGCCCTCTTTCAGCGAACAAGGCTTCCCGCGCCGCCTTCCTCACCACGAGTTCCACTCCATGGCGCAGGTACTTCTCCATCGATTTAGCATCGCCAGAAGATGAAGACCACCGCCGACGCTGCGTGACGTTGGCTACGCCGCCTCGACTCGCAGCTGCCTCAACTCGCCGCGCGCCTCAACCTCGCTTCCAAAGACTCTCCGACAACATCGCCGACCGATCCGCCGCTTCAACTCGCCACCGCCCGCGAAGCCGGGTTCGGGAACTCCGCCTCGCCAACGGCCAAGATCGCCACCGAGATCGCGCTTCACGCCGGCACTCGCCGCGGGCGGCGTGCCACGCCGCCGCCACGCTGTGGCACCGGCGGGTCACGCCACGGAGCGCAACTCCAAAGAATGGCGGTCATCCGCCGCCAAGGCGGCGGCGGCGGTCATGGACAGGCAATCGCAATCGGAAGAAAGGCGCCGCGCGCAGAATTATCGGCGGCGGCAGAACCGCG
Source organism: Ampelocalamus luodianensis (assembly GCA_036346255.1). Lineage (NCBI taxonomy): Eukaryota > Viridiplantae > Streptophyta > Magnoliopsida > Poales > Poaceae > Ampelocalamus > Ampelocalamus luodianensis. Next base: position 4,480,440 of record CM070626.1, read on the forward strand.
GCGCACCGCCGCCGCCTCGATGTGCTTTCACTCGGGCGCGATGCAGCAGCTCGTGGCGACCGCAGGCGCGCCACGCAGCCGTGGCGCCTTCACAGCCGGCATCTCGGCGCCACCCGCAGCGCACACCGCTGCGCCACCTGGCCGGGCGCCACGCCGCCACTCAGCCAGCGCGCGACGGGACGGGACCGGCCCGCCTCGCCGCCTCGAACCAAATGGCACTTCAGTGGCGCCAACAATTGGGTACTCGACACCGCGCCACCGCCACATGTCGCCATCGGATGGTATATCGCTTCTCCCGCCTACCTCAATACAATTCATTCATCACCGTAGGCAATGGCGCACCATCCCCATTTCCTATCATGGCACATCCACCTTACCAGTTGCTGGCACCGATTTTCGCCTCAGCAATGTGCTCATTGCTCCCGCTCTAGTGCGCAACTTGCTGTCTGCTCGCCGCTTACTCGTGATAATAAGTGTTCTATTGAGTTTGACGCTTTGGGTTTTTTTAAGGATCCACTGACGGGCGCGTGATTTTTCGCCGCAATAGCCGCGGACCTCTACACCATTCCTTCGCCCACGCCCCACGCTTGCGCCTCGCCACCTCGCCCACCCCGTGGCATCATCGCCTTGGTCACCCCGGTCCTTCCGCCGCCAAACTACAACACATGTCGGTCATAGCTTGTAATAAAAGTCCGGTCCTTGTGTCATGCTCGCTACCTGGCAAGCACACGCGACACCCTTTAGTAGTTCCACGTCATCACTACTACTCCTTTTGCTTTACTTCACCGTGATGTTTGGACATCTCCGCTTCTTAGCGCTCCGCTATAAATACTATCTTGTGTTACTTGATGATTACTCTTATTTTTGCCGGTCATTCCTTTACGCCATAAACTGATGTGCGGCACATATTATCGATTTTGTAGCTTTTGCCCATACACGCTTCGCATTCTCGCCCAAATGCTTCCAAGCCGATAACGCACCGAATTCACAACAATGCCATCACTACCTTCCTTACTAGTCGCGCATTGCCTTACGTTTTTCGTGTCCGCACACCTCGCCACAAAACGGCAAAGCCGAGCGCTCCTTCGCACTATAAACAACACCATCCGCACCGCTGATTCATGCATCCATGCCTCCACCCCATCGGGCCAAGCTCTAGCCGCCGCCACATATGTGCTTAACCGCGCGCCGCCCTCCTCTCAGACATCACAAGATCCCCTACCGCCATCGCACCACAAACTCCCTGATTATTCATCCTCCGTGTGTTCGGCCGCTCGTTATCCGAACATTAGTGCCACGACACTCACAAGCTCTCCTCGCTCGACTCCATGCGTGTTCCTTGGTTACCCTCCTCCCACAAGGGTACCGCTGTTCGATATGTCCACCGCCGATTATTATCTCACGCCATGTTGTCTTCGGCGAGTCTCGTGTTCCGTTCGCTCGCACTTCGGCGCTTCGTGCCGCCTTCACCGGATTTTTATGCGTGGACTATCTTCAACGACTAAGCCCGCTTATTGGCGCTGAGCGATCGCGCGTCGCTTCTGCTGCTCCTCGCCGCGAGGTTGAGCACCGACCTCCCGACCGGCCATCATCTACGCCGGTCCTCGCGACCGATCGGCCGACTAGTTCGGCGCCGACCGCCGCTCCGCTCATGGGCGGGCGCCTGTCGCCTCTCGCCACGGCCGACGCCGATCGCCGCCGCCGCGGCGCGGCGTCCATCGTTTACCATGCGGCGCGCACGCCGCGCCGGTGCCTCCGGTGTTTCGACACCGTGGCCGCCCGGCGCCATCGCCACCTTTCGCGCTTCACGACGCGATCTCGCATCGCGCTCACGCCCGCCCACCGCTCAACCTCCGCCACGACGGCCTCGCCGATCCCGGCGAACCACCGCAGCGCTACCGCCGACCCCGTTGGCGCGCCGCGATGGCGAGGAGTACAAGGCTCATGGACAACGGCACTGGCGCCGCCCTCGACCGCCCGGCTAACATTGTCACCGGCAAGTGGTCGATAAGCACAAGTTCCACTCCGACGCTCCTCGCACGCACAAGGCTCGCTGGTCGCCCGAGGCTTTCTCCAAAGCCGGCGCCGACTACGACGAGACGTTCACCGGTTGTCAACCGGCGACGATACGCACCGCCTCAAGACGCCGCCGCGTGCTCGCCGCTCACCACCGATGTGAAGAACGCCTCCACGGCCACCGAGGAAACCGCTTCATCGCCGCAGCCGCCGCTTCATCGACCGCCAACCCCGATTATGTTCGTTTTCCGCAGGTCATCAGACGGGCTCGCAGCTCCCGGGCGTGGAAACCGCGCCGCGCGCATATCCGCCGCGACGGCTTCATCGCGACCAAGTCCGGCGCATCTCTTTGTTTACAAAGATGGAGATAGCACGCCACCGCTTCAGACGCCGACGACATCATCCTCGACGCATCGCCACCGCTCTACTTCAAGACATCATCGCGCGCTTCCACTCGAGTTCGCCATGACGGACCTCGCGACCGCACCACTTTCTGATCTCGCGGACGCGTGATGCTGACGGGTTGTTTCGCCACAGCCGCCAAGACGCCGCCGATCTCTCCGCCAGGCCGGGCATGTCCGAAAAGCCACCCGATCGCGACGCCACCGATGCCCGACTGCCGCCGGCCACCGACGACTCCGTGGTCGACTCGCCGAGCACCGAGCTCACTGGTGCACTCCAAGACTCGACCGACACGCCCGATCCGCCTATGCCGCCCAAAGAAGTTCGCTTGTTCATGCATGATCTCGCGAGCCGCACTCGCGCCGACCGGCGATCCCGCGGACGCCAAGGGTTCACTTTTCGCTGGTCTTCACTCGCGCCGCGCATCGCCAACCGATCGCCGCTTACCCGATGCCGATCGGGCGCCGCTCGACACGCGCCGCCCACCTCCGGCCGTTTTCCTGGCGACAACCCGTTTCTCGTTGTCCAAGCGCCAAACCACGGCCTCCCGCCCAGCCACCAAGGCAGTATCGTGGCCGTGGCTCGCGTCGTGGCCGAATGTTGTTGGTTGCGGCGCCTTCTTCAGAACCGCACATCTCGGTCTCCGCCGCGACGGCCGCTTATCGCGATAACGCCTGCCGCCTACATGACGGCCAATCCACCCATCATCGCCGCACGAAGCATATCGAGATCGACATCCACTTCGCCCGCGAAGGTTGCTTTGGGACAGTTCGAGTGCTCCATGTTCCTCGACACACCGGGCCATGGATATTATGACCAAGGGTCTCCTGCATAGCTTGTTTAGTGATTTCCTGACACTCAGGCGTCCGTGATCCTACCGCACGCATCATGCTGTATTAGGATAATTACTAATGTACCTCGCACTGCACATGGCTATATATATGAAAGGCACCCCACTTGGGTGTGTGGTGATTCTCTATCTCATTCTACAAAACCGGTTTTATTCGGACGAAATTCACTCAAATTTGATTAAAACCATCCAAATTCAAAATCCGAAATTTGAATTTGCAAACCGCCGATTTGGGATCCCGCCACCCCACCGTAGCGGTTATCGCCGTAATCGGCGGTTACCGTCGATTTTGATCCCTATGGAGACTTCCATAATCCAAAATACAAAGGCATGCTATATTATCTTTGAATTTTTCTGTTTGAAGCATGATTACATTAGTGTTCTTTCAAAAGTTCTTGTTTGTGCTTTCTTGAAGACAGTTGCTGTAGGTATTCACATGCTTGATATGAAAAAAAGGGAACTATTTTGGGTGTACTTTCTGCCTTTCTGGCTCTGCTTGAGAAGCTTTGTTGTTGAGGCAGGAGGGAACAAGAAACGGGCTTTGTTGAATGGAGAAATCAATGCCTCTCTATCACTGGGACTAGTTTGAGGCAGCACCTTTATTTGCTATGTGATATGACCTAAAATAAAAGGCATTTATCTGTGGGTGGCCCGCTTCCTTGGTCATTATAGAGGTTCCTTCAGATCCTAGAATGCGTCTGAAAAACCAGGTAGACGTTTACATGAGATTAGTTGAGTAGCAACTAAAGGGATGTGGATAAATGGAGGGATGATAGAAAGAATGTTCTCCTAACATTCCATTCTTCGTAACAGAAGGTCGGCTATGTTTCTAACTATATGATAATATGCACTGAGGGGAGTAGATGCCCGAAAATTGGTTTCTTCTTTTCAAGTGGTCACATGCCAATGCTGAGATGCTAAGAGTTACAAGTTCTGTATCAAGCAACAGGATATTGCCAGCTATCACCATGATATAAAAAGAAAATGTTTGATGGATTTTTAACTGCAGATCCTAATCTTTTCATCATCTGTACACCAATGTAGATGAGTGGATGTAGGAATCACTAGTTTCAAGTTGTGCTGTGAATTTCTAGAAAATTCTTGAAGAACAATTCAATGCTTGAAATGTATTTTTGAAGCGCTGCTTTTGTTTCTGTTTCTCGTTACAACTGGTGGAGTGGTGGTATCAAGCAGCACTGAGAAGAGTAATACATGAATGCACTGGCACTCCTCTACGTCCACTTCCTTCCAACATTGAAAGAGCAAGTTACGGGCTTGTGAAATTACAAAAGGTCGCTTCTTTGTTTGACATCGTTGATAAAATCAGTGATCCACTGAACAGCCTCTGTCTATGGAACTGATGGGCCAGGTAGGAACCAATCCAAGTATATTTCTGGTTCTTCTTCCGTCACTGAAGTTATCAAGTAAGTTCACTTTTCGTATATCCATGATGATGTTTCTTTTATTCCAGATGTTTGGGTTTGTGCTGTACACCTCGCAATACCAAGAAAAAAATCCGTACAGTATCCTATCAATTCCAAAGGTTTTTGCACTCATCCTTCATTTCCTTGGCATGAAATTCAAGTTCATTGCTTCTAAGATGTAAATTGTGCTGCAGGTACATGACAGAGCCCAGGTGTTTGTGTCCTGCTCATTTGATGGTGTCAGAAATCCAAGATATGTTGGCATGATTGAAAGATGGTCTAGTAAAACCCTACAAATACCAAACATAAGCTGCTCATCTAATACCAGCTTATATATCCTGGTAATATTCTTGCGTCATTTGTTTAGGAAGTATGAAATGGAAATTTTTCTTGCTTTTCCACAGATGTTGCAATTGTTGTTGACTGACTCAATTGTAGTGACATTGCTATTGCATAATCCTGCTGCTATTCATGTATTCTTGAGAAAACTGCTGCACAGTCTATGACTATACTATTACCAATGCTACTCTACGTCTCTGCTTAATACAAATAAAACTTAGTGAAAGTATAGCAAAAAAAAAACATTAACCTATTGCTACTTATTATCTATACATACAATATTAGAGTACTATTGCCTAATATATCTACAAGCTTCCTTTTGAATAAATAAATAGTCCTTAACGTTTTGTGTCCTACTCACATCTATATGCGTTCTGTCTGCAGGTAGAAAAATTGGGTTGTGTAAATTATGGGCCGTATATTTTTGACCAGAAGGTAAGTCGCACATTGCACCGTCCACATGGACCATGGTTGTAAGCTTTGTGCTGATCGGTACTTGGTTTCCAAATACAGGGAATACTATCTCCTGTTGAAATAGATGGCATTACTCTCCGTCACTGGAAAATGTATCCGCTTTCATTCAATGCACTGGGCAACCTTTCAAAACTCCAACTAATCATGCAGATTGTTAGAGATATATATGTATAGTTTGTAATTCCCATTGTTATAAGGGTTCTTTGCATATTCACCGCATGTATCAGTATATATATTGGCCCATTGGCCTCATATTGAATACAAGTGCTATTCGTAACATGGTATCGTGAGCCTAGGGTTTGTCGATCTAGGGCCGCCGTGCTTGTTCCGTGATCGGATCGGCAGCCTTCCCGAAGCGCCGCCTTCCTTCCTCACGGACGCCGCCCCCTCTCGTTTTCCCAGCCGCGCCGCCTCGCAGCGCCGCCGCCGCCGCTGCCGCCGGCTTCGCCGCTGCCGCCGGCCCCACGCGACGCCCCGAAGACTCGCTGGTCGGCTTGCCGACTCGGACGCCGCTTTTCCGACCTCCTGTGCCGACGCCGCTTCCCGATTTCCCAGCGCGCGCCGCTTCCTCAGCCGCGCCGCTTCCCGACGCCGCCGCTTTCAGCCGCGCCGCCACCGGCCGCCACCGGCGCCGCCGCCGCCGCCTCGCAGCTGGTTGCCGCCGCCGCCGCTGCCGCCGGCTTCCCGCCGCCGCCGCCGCCCTCGCCGCCGCTTATCGCGCTTCCCGCTGTTTTGGTCGGGTGAATTGAGTCGCCTTTGTAAACCGGAAGAAAAAAACGTGGTTCTAACCGCCGCGCCGCCCGGGCCGCCGTTAGACTTCGTTGTCTCGCCGCGCGCCGCCCGGCCGCCGCTACCAATGGGCACCGCTTCTCCTCGCCGCTCGGTGATCTTCGATGGTGTTAACTACACCGACTTTGTGTCTCACATGCGTATTCACATGCGTGGTCTTCGCCTCGGGCATCCTCTCGCGATGTTACATGTCCGCTTGCCCTACACCTCCGACGGAACCTACGCTTGCAGGCCGCTTCAACAACCGACAAAGCCGCCGCCGAGACCGCCGCTTTGCCGATGATGAGGCTATCTCGCTACCAGAGGCTCGATTTCTACAAGGATCGCCGACCGCTTACACTCGGTGGTGCGACGACGACGCCGGCCGCCATTGCCTCATCGCCGATTCAGCCTTTCGCTCTTCGAGGTTGTGGGATCGCTTCATCGCTTCCGGATGTGGACTCACCTTCGCCGCTTACGAGCCCTCCGTGATGCTCTCACCGTCCGTGGTCCGCTAGAGCACTCTTCAGCAGGTGATGCTACTATTGACGCTTTTTATGCTCGTAGCTCGCTGCTTTACGCCACCGACTCTTCGCACCGCCTGGATGTCGCTCTTGTCCTCGCTGTTCGGCCGCACGCATCGACCGAGTTTCAGAGGATCTACGAGTTCCTTACCCGCCGCCCCGAAGTTCGAGCAATGGCGCGCTCAGCCTCCTTGCACGCCACCTCGTGTCACTCTCCGAGGCCCTTATCGAGATACAAGCAGAGGAGACTCGCCGAGTGGTGCCGCCTCATCGCCTCCTCCGCACCGCCGCCGCCACCTACTACACCGACGGCCCACGCGCCAAAGACATCGCTTCCTCCAACGGCCGCCACAGTGGTGGCCGCCTCCATCCGGCGGTGGTCGCCTCACCGCCCTACCGCAATAAGGTCGGCCACATTGAGTCCCTGCTATAAGAAGCGCCGCATCTTTCTCGCCGCTCTCTACTAGCACTGCATCGGTGCTTCTACATCGACGCCGCATCGACTTCTTCCACGCTTTTCATCGAGCAGAGATAGCCGATTTCGACGCTCGCTTGCCGCCTGTGTTCTTCCTCGACGTGTTCTCGCAGCTCGCCATCGACTCTTCTGCACCGAGACCACCTCCTACACATCAGTACCTCCCGTGGATTCTTGATTCGAGCATCTTTTCACATGACTCGATTCTTCCACTGCCTTTTCTTACACCCCTTGATTCTCCCCCGCTGTTCTTATCCGATGGTACATCTCTTTCGCTCTCGGTCGAGGACCTCTTAGCAACTCCTCTTTCATGTTCCTTCGTTGCTTATGTTCCTCGCCTTACCATGCGCCTTCTTTTCACGGGCGACATCGATCTTGGTTGTCGGGTTATTCTCGACTCGACTCTTGTTGTGTTCGGGACCGCCACACGGAGCTCGTTGGTTCTCGCCTCGCGCCTTGACTCACAAATGCCTCGGGAGCTTGACTGCTTCACCTTCCTTCCGCTGCTACCGCTGCCACCGCCTCTCGGCCTTCACCGCCACCTCGCCTACCGCTCTTTCCAGCAGTGGCATCACCGCCTTGGTCATTTGTGTGGATCTCGCCTGCTGCCTTTGGTTCGCCGTGGTCTTCGGGTCCGTCTCAGAGATGTGTCTTTAGATTGTCGTACTGTAAGTTAGGTAAATGATTCACTTCCTTATCCTCATAGTGAGTCCGTGTCTCGCCCTTTTGATCTTGTTCATTCGGATGTTTGGGGTCCCGCCCTTTGTTTCGAAAGGGGTCATCGATATTATATCATTTTTATAGATGATTTTTCTCGCCACACTTGGATATACTTCATGTCTTCTCGTAGTGAGGTCTTGTCTATCTATAAACAATTTGCCACTATGGTCCATACACGCTCTCCACCCCTATTCGTGTTTTTCGTGGCCGACTCACCGCGAGTACTCTCTCGCACTCGCGTAGCTTCCATCGAAAGGCAGGTACTCGCCAATTCTCCGCCCCGTGCTCATGCTCGAATGGGGTTGCCGAGCGCAAGCATCGCCATCTTCTTGAGACGGCCCTGCATTGATGATTGCCGCCTATTCCACCTCATTTTTGGGCCGAGGTCGTTTCCATCGCCACCTATCTCGTTAACATCCACCCTCTTCTCGCTTCTTCAAGGTGCGATCCTCGTTGAGCGCCTTTGTGGTCTTCTTCCCGACTACTCGCCTCTTCGTCTGCTTGGCTGCGCTTGCTATGTTCTCTCGCCGAGAACGTACTCAAACCGATCGCCACCGTTGAGTGTGTCTTTTGGGATACAAAGGTGCGAGCACAAGGGATATCGGCTGGGATCCTCGTTGGTCGACGGATGCGGATTTCTGGATGTGACTTTCGACGCAGTCTCGCCCCTTCTACCCACGCCCTACCTCTCCTCGGCTTCGACTTCCTCTCGTGGAGTCTCGTCCTTTGACCTTCCGCATACACCTATATCTGCCTTGCCCTTACCCACCCGCCCCACCGAAGTCTCCACATATTTCTCCGTGGCCTCTCCGCCGTTGTCGCTGCCTCGCTTCGCCTCCCGGCCTCCCACTACACTCGCCTCACACTCGCCGACTCGTATTGAGGATCTTCCACCGAGCCATCTTCTCCGATGTTCTATCTTCTCCGATGATCCATCTTCCCCGATGGGTTATCTTCTCCTCGCTACACTCTCCGTGATCGCCAATCGATTCGGCCTCCCGCCTGCTTTGGTTTTTCCGTGCACTACTTGAGCCTCGTCTCCTATCGGATGTCGTTACTCATCCCGAGTGGCATGCTATGGCCGAGGAGATTGCCGCCTCGAGCGCATCGGTACTTGGGATCTTGTTCCTTTTCCATCTCACTCGCCCCATCACGTAAGTGGGTCTATAAGATTAAGACTCGCCTCGATGGTTTCTTGAGCGCTATAAGGCGCGCCTTGTTGCTCGTGGCTTCCAAAGCAGAGTATGGTCGTGACTACGACGAGACTTTTGCTCCGTGGCTCACATGACCACCGCCCGCACTCTTCTTGCGTGGCGCTCGCTCGCCATCGGTCTGCTTTCACTTGATGTCAAGAATGCCTTTCTTAATGGCGAGTTGCGTGAGGAGGTCTACATGCTTCCGCCACCGGGTATTCTGCTCTCGAGGGCATGGTCCGCCGCCTTCGCTGCTCTCTTTATGGCCTTAAGCAAGCCCTCGTGCTTGGTTTGAGCGCTTCTCCTTTGTGGTTACCGCCGGTTTTTCACCAGTGATCATGATCATGCGCTCTTTGTCCACACTTCGCCTCGTGGTCGGACTCTTCTTCTTCTCGTATGTTGATGATATGATCATTACGGAGATGATTCTGAGTTCATTGCCTTTGTCAAGGCTCGCCTTAGTGAGCGCTTATGTCGGATCTTGGTCCTCTTCGTTACTTCCTTGGGATTGAGGTTACTTCCACTCCGATGGTTTCTTTATGTCTCAAGAGAAGTATATTCAGATCTTCTTGATCGCGATCTCTCACCGATCAACAGATCGTTGAGACTCCCATGGAGCTTAATGTTCACCTCCGACTCGATGGCGAGCCTCTTTCCGATCCGACTCGCTATCGCCATCTTGTTGGGAGTCTTGTCTATCTTGTCGTTATCGCCCGATATCACTTATCCACCACATTCGAGTCGCCAGATCCGCTCCCACTCAGTCCACTACACCACCTTCTTCGAAGTTCTCGCGATACCTTCGTGGAACTATCTCTCGCCGCTTTTCTTTCCAAACTCCCGCCATGCCTTCAGCTTATTCGATGTTATTTGGGCCGCCGATCCTCCGATCGCGGCCTATCTCTCGCATCGTGTTTTTCTTGGTGGTTCTCTCATTACCCCGAAGACGAAGAAACAGATCGCAGTGTCCTGCTCGAGTGCAGAGGCCGAGTTGCGAGCTATGACTCTCTTGACAACGGAGATTACTTGGCTACGGTGGTTACCGGAGGATTTTGGTGTTTCACACTACACCGACTCTCTTGTCCGACAAGACAAAGTATCAAGATTGCTCGAGACCCCGTGAAGCATGAGCTACCAAGCATATTGGTGTTGATGCTTCCTTCATGCGGTCTTGTGTGCATGACCTGTGATTGCTCTTCAAGATGTGCCTTCGAGCTTCGAGATAGCGATTTCTTTTTAAGGCCTGCATCACAAGACAAAGACGGTTTTAACTCTCCAAACTCGGTGTTGTTGATCCACCATGAGTTTGAGGGGGTGTTAGAGATATATATGTATAGTTTGTAATTCCTATTGTTATAAGGAGTTCTTTGCATATTCACCGCATGTATCACAGTATATATATTGGCCCATTGGCCTTATATTGAATACAAGTGCTATTCAGAATACGATGACTGATGCTAGAGCTAGCAAAGTGTCCATTCATGGTGATTCACAAAATAAGTTACACGATCTGTCATTCTATCTAAATGGTAATTCCTTGTATGTGTTAATAATTCTGCCAGCAGTGAAATAGTCAGGCGTAACTAATTCCCATGCAGTCATGCTCATGGTAAATAGTCAGGCATAACTGATTCCCATGCAGTCATATTCATGATTAATGCAAATGAAAATTTATGCGGTATGGTTTGTGCTACAATAAGCAGTCTGAAGTTGTGCATTTATCCAAATTTGTTCATACTTCATATTATGGGTGCAAGGAAAGGAGCAGATTATGAAATTACACTTTCTGAATCTCATGGAACAGTTGGCCTTATTTGTTAAATTATTGTTAGGTCAGGACAAATTAGTAGAACACTGGAGCTCTTTTTGTACTAATCAACAGAATTGTTGAAACTTGGAAATCCCTGTAACAAAAAGTTTGCATCTTTCTTATATTTTAATATTTTCTGTTGAATTATACATGAATATTGAACAATAAACTGAATGGTACCATTTCGTAATTGGTAATGTACATGTTTCCGTGTTGCATTTGTACTTAGATCTCATAGCCAGTTGGTGTTTTTCTAAAATATGCTGCATCACTACTCAATATCCTTGCATTATTTTATGATATAAGGCATTTCAGAGGAACCAGAATTTTATGAAGGCCATTTCTATATTGACTCTGAGAGCGAGATAAAGGATACATTCATATCATTTCATGGTTGGAACAAAGGGGTTGCTTTGTGAACAACTTCAACATCGGAAGGTTCTGGCCGGTAAAATCCCTAGACCTCAACTTGGCAAATTATTTATCAATTCCAATTCATATTTTGTTTTTTTTCTATAAAGAATTTCCGTTTTGCTCACGTGAGCTGAAAATGAACTGATTTTTAGGCAATTGACCACAATGTGCTCTTTATGTTCCCGCGCCGATCCTCAGAACTGGAGACAACGTTGTTGTATGTATTTTGTTTATGATTTTTTTCTGCTTTTACTGTATATTATGTCATTGTGGAGAAATATAGTTTAACGAAATCTAGTAACTGGAACTATTTATTGCTTAATGTCCTAGTTCATCTTAAAAAAGGAAGGAAAATAACCGCTTAAGGAAAGTGCACATATATTTTGGAGTCGTGTTGTTAGCAGAGTTCCTTTTTACAGGGCTGCTTATTATTTTCTGTTTAGCTGGTGGTGAGTAACTAACATATGCACCGTTACCTTATTATTTTGACAGGTAATATTTGAGCTGCACGGTCCAAATCCTGAGCATACTATCAACTTAGTAAAGGATCCATATTTCACATGTGGTCCAAATCAATGAAAAAGGTTACATGGGGTGTATATAGTACAGTGCAGTCTTAGTAAAGGATCCAGATTTCACATGTGGTCCAAATCAATGAAAAAGGTTGCATGGGGTGTATATAGTACAGTGCAGTCTTGCCTTCTGAATAAGAAGGTGCAAGGTTCCCAACTGAAAAGCATGTATCTATAATATACTCACCGCACATCATACTCACTACTGAATTTCAGAAATTTAGCTCATTGCATCTCTCTATTAATTCCAGCTTGTGTTCGTTAGTTTTTTCTGATGCTGACGGGTGTTGAGGATTTTTCATTGATGTGCTAATGTGCTAAGATGAATGGCTCCTTTTTCTCTCCTTAGCCCTTACAGGCATTAGGCGGCCGTCTCAACATAATTGCTTTTCTCATCAGATATGACGCCCTTTTTTATGTTTTTTTTTTAAAAAAAATATGTCTGACTATTTATGTTTTTTTTTTAAAAAAATATGTCTGACTATTAGAATCAAGGAAGTTTCTACTGCAGGTCTATATCTGCGCAATTACCAACCTCATCAAGTATATAAATTGTTTGGCATGCCGAATTGTTTTGTCTATTTGAACCTTGCAAGCAAGAACCAGTTGCTGGGACAATGACAACACAAGTTGGTTCCAATCACAGTGCATTCGAACTTCACTGGAAAGTCATCTTTCAGAGTAAGTAAGTAAGACAACTAATTCTCCCGTTGACATGTCTTATCATCGTCACAAACCACAAGTTGCGCGTAATTTCATGCAAAGAACAATGAAGCAATGCCATTTTGCTCGGGAAGCAGTGACAAAATGGCGCAGCAACTTCCAAGAAAAACACGTGCAACTCAAGCTTACGCTATCACAATCCGTAAGTTTGTCTTATTGCTAACTCCAGATTTAAAATAGCTATAGATCACATCGCGCCACACCACCGCCCGGAAGCGGGGATCACGCATCGGACGGTCGGTAGTGAAACACGTGGAGGCGTGCGAGGGGCGCCACGGCGGCGAGGAAGACCCTGGCCGTTGCCTCGTGCCCCACCACCGCGCCCCGCTGCTCCACGAGCGCCGCAGCCACCACCTCCCCGGGGGCGCCGCCGCCCGCGACCACCATTGCCACCATGGCCGCCTGAACGGGCCCCAGCGTCGGGTTGTACGCCGCAGACTCGACGCAGCCCCGCGTACACCCTCCTCACCGTTCGCCACAGCGAACCCAGCCGCGCACCCGCTGTACGGCGCGTGCGCCCGCCGGGCCGCCTTCTCGGCCGCCTCCTCAGGCGCCACACCACGTCGCCCACGGCGCCGGGGCAGTCCACGAAGACGGGGTCGAGGGCACCGAGCGGGTTGTCGTGAAGCTCGAGGAGGCGAGGCGCGTTCTTGGGGAGCAGATCGGCCGGCCCGAAAGGGAGCGGAAGAGGTTCCCGGCGGTGCGCCACGCGCCGCCGCTGGGCTCGGAGGTGACCCGGACGAAGAGGCTTTCGGCGCCGCGGATCTCCTGAGGAACTGGCGGCAGTGGCCGCAGGGCATGTGGGACACCGCGACGCGGCGCAGCCCGGTCTCCCCCGCGGTGGCGGCGCTGGCGAGGAGGAACTGCTCGGCGTGGACGGTGTGGGAGAGCGGGAGGCCCGGGAACTCGAGGTTGACGCCCAGGTAGACGCGCCCGCTCGCGCCCAGCCCCACGGCGCCCACCGGGAACCGCGAGATCGGCGCGCGCGCCCGCCGCACCGCCTCCGTCACCAGCGACGGCAGGAGATCCTCCACGTACACCTCCCCCACCGCCGCGGTCAACCGCTTCGCCTCCTCCGCGCTGATCACGAACACCGGCGGCGTCAGCTCCACGGCAATCTCCTCCCCCATTTCCAATCCTCGTTGCGCTACGTGCTTAGTTTCGTCGAACAACGGAAGGAATGGGAGAGACCGAGAGAGGAGGGGGGTCTGCAGGGACGAAGGCATTGTGGCTGGCGCGGGTGGTATTTAAAGGGCTTTTGAGGGCGCACAGATTTGCTACCAGGGATTTTTTTCCAGCCGAAAATCGTCATACCGGTTCTGCCGGCCACCCCGATAGAACTGCAGATCGGTTCCGAAAATTTTGGTTTGGATGAATTTTATCAAAAAAAAATTGAATTTGCTTGAATTTTGTTTGAAATTGATTTTTGTAATTTAAAATCTGAATATTTCAATTTTCTTTTGAAAATTTCAGTAAACCAGTCTTACTGGCCACCCCGGTAAAAAAAATTCAGTTACAAAAACCCTGCTGAGGACTACCCAGTGCAGCTTATGAGTGAGATAACCAATCCAATGGGACACGTTACTTCCTTAGCATATATAAATACGAATATATGAATATGAATTTGCTATACAGGTATTTTGGTCGAATTTCTAATCTTAGGATGTGCTTGAAGATTCGTGTGTCGCCAGTAGCCACTGTCTCGATCCGGTGAGCACACCGGCACAACACGCAAGAGCCGCAACCCCAGCGAAGTCGACTCTCTGCCACTTCCGTCGAATGCCCCGTTGCTCCAACATAGATTGGTTGTTTCAGTCGGCTTGCTTCACTAACCAACGGGATGCCGTTACACTCTTAGCCCTTATTTATGAATATTATTGGCTTGCTTATGTATTGTGAAAATGCACCCTCGTATAATTCACATAGAGGAAGTGGTACGGTGTGTTTGATTGTCTCAGATTCGAGACGAAATGGTACTCTTGACTACATTAGCAAGTACTGAGGTACTAGATCTCAAAGAAAAAATTACCCCCTTCGGTCACAAAAGAACATCATTTTGGAGTGCTGCATTCAAACTTTCTAAAATATGACTATCGATAGCTTTTTTAATATTTAGATTGAACATATGAAAGCGATATGCATAGATTCGTTTTGAAAAAAAAAACTTTCACCATATTATAATTTTATTAGATTCTATAAATCTATTATTGGGGCTTGACAACAAAACATCAATGCACATATCACCGACTCGGCAACAATGCACAATTCAACCCCTCTTCTTGTGATAAACTTTGAGGATAGCTTCAAACCAACAAGTTAGCAGTGGAATTAACAAATCAACATGCACAATTTAACACAGTGATTTGTGTGGAAAACCTCCTCAAGGTGAGGAGTAAAAAACCATGGACCAACCGATCCACTCCAAACTTCCACTATTAACAATAATAGATACAATGGAGTCTTCTCTGAAACCTCTAGATTACAACAACACTATCATCATCAAGTTCCAAACTTATCATTATCATCAATAACAATCACACTTGACAACATGTAGCTAAAATAAGCTAAAACAAAGTAGCGTTGTTTCTGTCCACTTCGGTCTTCAATTCATATCTTGCAAACCATTGAGTCCCTAACATGCTGTCAAAATTTTAGCTCAATCCGGCACATTTTTTTAGTGGCTAGGATTTTACTAGCCGCATCAAAGAAGAAACTCCGTGAATGCGCTGCCGAGTCGTGCTCGAACACGGTTGGCAGGGCCCCGCGTCCCTCGCCAACCGAAGCTACGCCGCTTCTCAATCCGACACCATTTGACCCTCCAATCGATCAATCGCCAAGTGTTCCTCAGAACACGAATCGACTAAGACTCTCTCAAATCCAAAGGTTCTATTCAACCAATCCTCAAACCAACTAACCAAATCAAAGTCGTGAGTGTAGAAATAACTCACCTTGGAGTCTATCCAACCATGTTTGAGCCTCCGATCATGAGCTTGAAGTAGAACGGGAAGAGCAACCAAGCTGGACAAAGCTTCACTTCTCTCTCTCTTCTCTTCTCTTCTCTCTCTCTCTCTCTCGGTTGTGTGTGTTGTGTTTGCTGCTCTCTTGCTTTCTAACCACAGTCACCAGAGCAACTGAATCAAGGGCAAAAGGCTGGTTTTTTTTGGGAATAAGTATATATTTGGTCTATCAACTCTTCACTTCATTTAATTTCCATCACTCATCTACAATGGCTGACCTGCCACCCTCTCTAGCGCGTGGGCGAGGCGGAGCACGGCGCACTTGAGCACAGCGTGGAGGGGGGGCAGCGATGTCGAGGAAGGCGAACGGGGAGTGGCCATACCGGAAGTGGCGCAACGCAACGGAGCTTCTGGGGTAGTAGATCAGCGCCACGGCGCGGGCGGCGCGCGTGGAGCTCGCTAGAGAGAACACACTGGAGAGAGAGAGAGAGTATGAGGAGGAGGAAGAGATTGTGCGGCAGCCAAATGTACTGAGTCAGCAATAGGTTAGATCCAATGTGTACGCTACAAGGTTTATCTGATATCGAGATATGGGGGATGTGTTTTATCCGATTTTGCAAATGAGGGAGGGAAATTAAACAAAGTGAAGAGTTGAGGGACTAAATATATACTTATTCTTTTTTTTTTCTTGCTCTCTACTATCTTAAGGAGGCATCTTCGCCGTTGATCAAGAAGTAAATCAACAAACCAAAAAGGCTGGGCTTGTGGGCTGCAGTTGGGCTCCTCAAACATATATTACAATAGAAATTAGTGATCAAAGTTGTGTTCTTTAGAATGTGTTAATGTCCAAAACGATATTCTATTGAGACCTGAGGGAAACATTAGCAAGTTTGTTTAAGAAAAACTACATTAGAAAGTAATTTCTTTGGAATAGATCGCTTATTAACGAGCCATCGTATTCCTGGCAAGTTAACAAGAATACCACATTTATTTGCTTGCTTGCACATGGTGAAACATGCACAATTTCGCATCTAGCTTGAAGCAGCAAAACAAGAGGATCTTGATCTACTCTTAGTTTTTGGTATTCATGTTTGGTTCATGCCTAACGTTATCATAGCTAAACTTAGGCAATGTGTGATTTGCCATAAAAATGTGTTGCCACAAGTGACAAAGTTAGTTGTTAGTCTACCACGCATAGACCATGTGGCTAAGAAAATGTGGTAGGCAATGTGTGATTTGCCATAAAAATGTGTTGCCACAAGTGACAAAGTTAGTTGTTAGTCTACCACGCATAGACCATGTGGCTAAGAAAATGTGGCAAGTCACAATTGTGGCATGGAACCAAACACATGGCAGAAAAAACTATGACATAACTAAGGGCTGAACGGCTGGGCTGAAGAGGTTTGGTGTTTGACTGTCTGGCTTTTAGGTAGGCCGACTGTAGCTTCTGAGATGACAAATATCTAAAATGCCCCTGAGAAAAATGACGGTGAAAGCATCTAGACCCCTAAAAATGATTTTGATAATCAATGACAATAATGTGTTATTGGACTAACAAATATGCTAAGATGTCTTAAAGGTTTAGTCCTGGATTATGGACGACAACATGGAGATAGCAATGCAAAGATAACAGAAGATTGATGTGACTCAAGGTAAAGGTAATGTATAGTCTAAGGATCCCTTTGTAGTTTTAACCGGTCTCGGTGTTTGGAGAAAAGACCAGATTTGTAGACTAGATACCGTACTATAAAGAGAGATCATGGCTAGTAACTTAAGGATTTATTTTGTGCCACTTTGATCAACCAAATGTCATGCATTGCATTTAGAATTGCATCTGGAAACAGTTCAATAATTTTGGTATGATTGCAATTGATGAGCGGTATTACCGTAGCGCGATAAGACCGGATTCTAGTTGGCGGTATGTAATTTTCAGAGATAATGTTTTTGGAAGTTTTCTTCTCCCCTAAAAAACGGTATGACCGTATCTTTTAAGCGGTACTACCGCAGTACGGTAGGACTGAAGTTTACATGGCAGTACGTAATTTCCAGATAGCTTGTTTTTTGGTTTCTTTTAACCTTTGGAAATCGGTAGTTCGGTTTTAGCCGAGCGGTGCTACTGCTCTGCGATAGTATCGGACCTTGTGTGTAAGGTAGTATCGCACTAGACAAGAATAAACTATTTCAAAAGCATTTAATGCACTCATTCGATCGTTGAACAGTGGGTGCGGTAGTACTAGGGTTCTACAATGGCATACCACATTTGCTGATTTTTCCGAGATAAGCTTCAAATGGTTAGTTTTGTGGTTGGGGTTATAAATACCCTCTCGCTTGCACCAAGCCTGTCTAGAACTTTATTGAATACATTTGAGCATCTAGTGCACTCTCTACTACTCACTTGCTCATATTTCACATTTGAAAATAGTTGAAAGCATTCAAGTGTATTGCATCATTGGTTGATCCTTATGGCACTTGATTTTCTTCAAGCAAAGAAGTGGTTTGTTACTCTTGGTGCTTGCCGGCACCTAGACGGCTTGGAGAAGAGTTTGCGCGGTGATATCTTCAAAGAAGATTGTGAAGAGGCCTGGAAAAGATTGTTAGTGGTCTTATGCTCACCATCTCCGGAGAGGAGGAAGAGCAACTCTAGTGGTCGAGGGATGTGTTTGTGTGGAGCCGGCTTGATTCGTTCAAACTTCCTCAATGTGAATTAGTGAAAACTGGTAAGTCTTCGATACCACAGGAAAAATGTCTATTGGCTTCATTACGATTTTCTCTTTATTCTGCATTTACAATTCTAACTTCTTGAATTGTGTAGAATTGCTTAGCGAGAATTGTATCTAGTTTTATCATAGCCTTGAGGTGTCTTAGTGATAGCTTAAAATATATATCTTGAATTGTGCTATAATTCTATAATTAAATCATACTTGTTAAAATTATCAATTAGAGCACAATAATTGTATAAACCTCCTATTCACGCCCTCTAGTCGATCATCCTTGATCCTGCAGATGGCTTATTTGATGCGGTTTAATGGCAATTAACGACATTTAGCGGCAATTGACAACAATTAAAGACAATTAACACAATTGACAACAACCACCGCAATTAACGATAATTAACGCAATTAACGTAACTAACGACAATTGAAGGCACTTTACGACAACTACCGCAATTAACACAATTGACTGCAATTAATAACAATTAACACAATTGACCGCAATGAACAATAATTAACATAATTAACGACAATTATTAGAATAAATAATTACAACAATTAATTACTTAAACAATTATTATAATAAATAATTATTACATAAATAATTGCAATAACATTTTATTATGACAACAAATTATTACAATAAATATTTTTTTGCAATAAATAATCATTACACACATAATCATTTACAACAGAAATAAAATGAAAAAAGAAAAAAAAAGAAAATCAGCTAGGGGCTAGAGTTGCTTTAAGCGGAGGTGGGGAGGATGACGGCATGGCATGTGTTAGGGAGGAAGAGGGAAGAGGGGAGGGGAGGGAGGAAGGAGGGGTGGGCTGGAGGAGCTCGGGTGGTGTCGCACGGGGCGGCGGCGGAGGAAGGGTGGCGCACGTGGGCGAGAGGAGGGGGCCAGCGTGGGAGGCGGAGGGATGACGGCATGTGGCAGGGAAGGAGGAGGGGCGGCGAGGGAGGAGGAGGGGGCTGGTGTGGGAGGAGGGGCGGCTGCGCGAGCGCGAGAGGAGGAGGGGGCCGGCGCGGGAAGAGGAGGAGATTGGCGCGGGAGGCGGAGTGGTGGTGTCGTGTAGCGGGGAAGGAGGAGGGCTACGATGCCAGTGCGGGAGGAGGAGGAGGAGGAGGGGGCGCCGTGCGGGAGAAAGAGGGAGGGGCGGTGGGTCGAGAGGAAGAGGGAGGGGCGCGACATAGGAGAAAGAGGGAGGCTAGGGGTGGCAAGTCGGGAGGAAGAGGGTTGGGGTTTGGGTTTGGGTACGAGCGGGGGGTTTTATCTGATGGCAAAAGCGGATAAATAACTTTGAACTTAAGGAGTAAATGCGAAACATGGTTGCGGGAAGCCGCAGAAAGTTACATCGCGGTGACTTTCGGTTTCCTAACGTTATACGCGGCTTCTAACTTAGAGAAAAATAGTGGAAAAAGCTATCCGTTTGGAACACCCTAATGTTTGGCTTGGCAAGGTGAGGTATCAAGTCAAACAACCCCTTGACCTTTATATTTATTAGAAGCAAGAACTGACAGGAATTCCTCAGAACCATTCGTGTTAAACTTACACGAACGATCACATGTTTAAAATAGCAGCACCAGTAGTGCTGTACTAGAGTCTATAGCTTGTTCAGAATTCGTGCAAAACAGATCAATTTCTAATGTCAAATCAAATCAAATCATTAGTGTATGTGGAAAATTGTGCCAGGAAATTATTGCAGAATAGAGTAGTTCGTACACCTGGTGGCCCCGAGCGTTTTTTTTCATCATTTAGCATGTTTTTGGCCGAGTTAGCACAAT
The DNA here is from genome assembly GCA_036346255.1 of Ampelocalamus luodianensis. Classification (NCBI taxonomy): domain Eukaryota; kingdom Viridiplantae; phylum Streptophyta; class Magnoliopsida; order Poales; family Poaceae; genus Ampelocalamus; species Ampelocalamus luodianensis. The sequence goes on from CM070626.1 coordinate 4,500,604, forward strand.
TGATCTACAAAATACGAAATATCAAAAATAGTATCTCTGTGGTACGAAAACACTACAGTAGTGAGCCTGCCATGCCCCCTAGAGAGCAATAGGTTGCCTGTTGTTCACACCACCTGCCGCTCTCTAAGAGTGTGGCAGGCCATCTGTTGCTCTGTAGGGGCACAGCAGACGTGCTACGGTTCTGCGGGGGTGTGGCAAGACATGTCGATTTGGCCAATTCATTCAACGGGTAGGGCTATTTTTACTATTTCATCATAAAACAATATCATTTTAGCCAAAGACTAGTGACTTCACGTCGGAATGATTAGCAGTTATTGACACAGGAATGTCGTTTGATTGATGGACTGAAAAAGGCCAAAGATCGATTAAGCGAGTGATTGCGAACGATCTCATGAATCATGATCGGAAAACAACTTCGTGGAAAAGAAAATGAAAGCGAAAGAGCCTGCCTTTTGAAGAATCATTTCTTAATCTCATGCAATCCTCGAGTTCAGCAAGTACGCCCCCCCCCCCTCTGTTTGAAAATGTGAGACCCCATTCTATTTCTTGACAGTCTTTAAGATTACATTTATCAGTAAAAATGAATTGTAATATGTAGAGGCACTTTCAAGACGAGTTCACTGGCGGCACGATTTTTAGGAACCATACTAGTAGTAACATGTAGACAGTTGAAGCAACTATCGGTCAAGACTCCAGACTCGTGCTTTGCAAATTTTGGTCATGAAATTCCGTGCGGGCCGGTAATAATCTAATTTCTGCAATGAAAATAGCAAACGATGCTCCAAAAGGTCGCTCCATTTTGTATCGAAAGTTCATGGAATCTCGAACCCTGACGTCTCGTGAAAACGGCCGCTTCACCATTTGGGTACGTAGCATGTTACTGTTCTGTTTGCTAACAGAAGATGTACTACTAGCTTACTATATTCTTTTTTGTGATTAGAGGGATGACACGTACACCACACACGTACACGCGCAAGTGTGCTTTCTCAGCACGCAGCCTCACAAAATTCTTATCTAGGCGTATTCGCGTGTGTACGTAAAATGAATATCAGTATTTGAATTCTATTAGATGGAGCCTGTACAGCTAGAATAGTTTCTGGTACTAACTTGGTAAACAGGATTCTATCCTACGTGGATGTTGATTTGTGCACATTCTAAATCATTTTTTTTAAGTACCCGACGGACACATTCACGCAGACACACCACACACACGTGGATGCGTCCCTAAGAGTATCTACAATAGTCCACGTCAGCTATTACTAAGAGATGCTACATCAGCATTTAGGTGATGTGGAGAAGAGATGATAAGGAGAGAATGTAAAGTTGTTTCTAGATGAAGAAACTATTAATTGTTAATACCAAGACAGAAGAAATAACCAAATACTCTATTGGAGACATACTTGTTACCTAAAAACGCGTTTCGTGAGTCCCACTGCCTTAAAGCAAAATATCTACCCGATCATTTGTGCAGTTCGAATTTATTATTGATATGATGAATGAGTTAAAATATGTAGACCACAAAGTTATACCTCATTATTAATCATCAAGAATCATACACATTTGTAACAATTAAAATCTTAGACACAAGCTCAAGAAACAATCTATTGGAAGATTTGTTTCTTTTTATTAGATTGAGTATTCTCTCTCCTCTTAGTAATAAACTAAGAAACAATATATTGTAAATGCTCTAACATATCTAAGCGCAGACTTATGTTTTGACCATTGAATACATTCACGTGTGGGTGTACTCCCAGGCGAGACAAGCGTGTACGCCCTGAGCCTTCGGCTTGAACGTGGGCGGGCTGGCCGAATCCCATTCTAATTCATTGGTGTCCAAAGTCGGTCCATAAGGGACTTCACAGGCCTCCTCAATCCCTGAGTTGATTACCCACAGGCGAAGGGGAAGAAGGCCCAGCAGAGCGCAAAGGCCGAGTTCCCGCCCGCCTCAAGTCGCTGATGGCCGACGCGCGAGCGAGTGGATTCTCCAGCCCATTGTGCGCCGGAGTCCCGACGTGCGTGCGTCGGTGCGTGTGCGTGTGCGTGCAGCGTGCGCTCCATGCCGTGGGCGACTCCGCTCCTGTCCTTCCGCGCCACGCACGACCGATCGAGTTGAGATTTTGGACGTGAGTTTTGCTAGGATTCGCCGGTTTCTGGCGTACAACGTGGTGGGATTATTGCACGGTGAATACTCTTTCTAAACACGCTACTGCGCTACATCTTAGTTCTGGTACCGAAATGCATAGCGTCAGTCGCTGAGGAATTGGAACACACAGAATGCATGCTGATGAACACACGAAATGTAGGGGACGATACATGGGCTGCGCTGGGGGACTGTATGTGTGTATATTACCATGCGTGCATATGGATGCTTGCTACGTACTTCCGATCGATCGATTGTATACTAATGCACGCCATGTAATGCGTAAGTATGTTTCTTCGTGCAAGTCAATTGCGCCATACAATCTTCGATTTTAACCACCACGAGCTCGACTTCGAAACAGGCTGTACGTAAGATTGCGTATGCTCCTGTGAAAGCTACGTCATCACATCCCTGCATCATATATAGGAAGATGCTCGTCTTCTCAGCTGTGTTCACACGTACAAAAGTGTTCCTGGGCAGTTGGACCAATGGGAAATAGGAAGGCTCCGCAAGGAAGAACACGTAACGCTCCATGAAAACGACCAGTGACATACATATCCCTGCAAGCCAATTATTTCTTCCTTGCCCCCCGCCGCTTTTTGGGAAACAATAGTCAATCGAGATTGGCATTTTACTACTCCATCCATCGGTGGGCAGTAGCTGCCTGTCACAGATTTCAGTAACAAAAAAAGATTCACATCTCTACCAACCAAAGCCTCGATCGATTTCTTGGATTCCCACTCACCAAAGGAAGCCTATAGTGTCGTATACTCGTATGTATGGATTGCAGCTTGGAAGTGTTGATAGGGGAGCGAGACGAAGCGACAGCTGACACAAGTCGTCGGTTCTGGGACGATCGATCACACTATCAATGACCGGACCTGCTTTGGAGGTGCGTGACACCGGCCGGCAAATCATCACCGCATCTTCGCACTGGCGCCTGGTTGATTCATTCCTGGTCTCCATCGTCGAGTATCAGTGTCCCCGCCCAGCCGGGTGATCACTCGATCGATACAGCAACCACCGAGCCACGTCTCGCCCCGTTCCGCTCGACGCGGCGCCACGCCCACGCTCGGGTGACCGTCGCAGCTGCCAGTTTGCCCATCAAACGGCGGCCGATTCACGCCCTTCGATCGAGCGGCGTACGTAACGTACGCACACGCTCTTCACGTACGCCGGCTACTAGGCCCCTCTCCTCGCGCGCGCCGCCGCTCTTGCGCGCGTTGCCTCGATACGGCCGGGCCCCCGTGATCGAGTTGCGTCGCGTCGCGCGCGCGCTCGGCTGCACGCTCGGTGCGCGCACGTCGTTGCGCCAGGCGCGCGCGGGGCGGTACGTTACATGTCGATCAGTGACGTTTCTGCCGCCGGGCGCGCGCTGTCGAGTCGATACGGGCGCTCACTTGCCGTCCCCGGTCGAGCGGCCACGCGCTGGCCCCGCGCCGCCTGTCACGTCGCTGCCCGTGCCGTGCTGCGGATCTGCGGTGCCGGTGCCCACACTGTGCATGTGCTTGTGGGTTGCCCACGCCCGTCGAGCGATTCCGGTTGGGCCCTGCTCTGCTCTGCAGGCTGCAGCTTTATGATCGAAAGATTGAGTACAGTAATAACATTCCTAGGTGCCGATTATTAATTTATTATCACCCCGTTATTTTTTTCCAGATTTGTACCATCTCCACAGTCTATGCAGATCTCAGCCGTTCGATCTGCACTCGAATGTTCCAGACCCGATTGCCACAGTGTCTATGCTACCGCACACGGTTACAGTAATTTGGGAGCGTTAATTATGGCGCACAGGCTACAGTGCACCCCAGTGTCCTGCCTTTACTGGCTCAGCTCACTGTGTATCTCTGCTCGATTCCCATTTTTGCCAAAGCGTTGGAGGAATTTCCCGTTTTCAAGTACGTACGAGGCTTCATTTGCCACGATTCTCCTTAGATCACAATTCACAAAAGATGAACGAGAGAGAGAGAGAGAGATCTGATATGTGCTTCTCGAATCCTCGACTGGATTTGGACTAGACACGAATTAAGACGAGAGCTCAACCGCTCGACCAACAGGCATGCACGTACAAAATAAAAGCGCAACAGTAATCCTACCTGTGCCAATCTGATTTTACTAGACGAATCGCCCAACCTTTTCGTGTACCGCGTAAGATTTATTTTCCTCTGCCGGCTACACGATCTGGGACACGCAAATGTTATCCTGGAATTTTAACAAGCGTGCGACACATGGCCTAGTCAGATCGGGCAGACGTACGTATACTCTTCATGAAAAGTTACACGGCTCCGGCCGGCAGAAAGACGCAAAACTTTGAAATTTTGGCATTTATGGCCCTGTAGCTCATTTTAATTTCAAAACTAGCATTCTTCCATCATAATTCGCGAAAATAGCCTATACAAAGTGTTCTGCGCACGCGCGCAGGACCTACCCGGCGCGCAGGACTCGCCCGGCCGAGGGCAGTGACCTGCCCCATATGGTGGGCGCGGCAGGTGGTTGGCAGGAGAGAGAAATCAGGAGAGTGGAAGAAAAGGGAAGAAAAGGAAAGGAAAAAAAGAAAAAAAAATCCGGGAAAATTTTTAAAAAATCCGAAATTTTAAGAAAATTACATAAATATATTTAGTAAAATATTTTTGAATTTAATTGAGATTTATTTTATTCATTTAAAATATTTTTCACTTTCTGGAATTTCGCAATTAAACATTTTAAAAGGCTTTCTGGAATCTGTTTCTAGCTAAGTCTCTAAAACATATTTAAAAGGCAATTTAAATGTGACAATTATCCCCGGTAGTTACGTTGACTGTTGACTCTTTCTAGGCGTATGAATTGTAGCTATAGCTAACATAAAAACATTGCCAGAAACGAAAAACATTTTAAATTTTAATTGCGAAATTCCAGAAAGTGAAAAATATTTTAAATGAACAAAATAAATCTCAATTAAATTCAAAAATATTTTACTAAATATATTTATGTAATTTTCTTGAAATTTAGGATTTTTTTTAAAATTTCCCGGATTTTTTTCCTTTTTTTCTTTTTTCCTCTCCCGATTTCTCTCCGCACCACCGCGCGCGCCACCATATGGGGCAGGTCACCTGCCCTCCGCGCCGGGCAGGTCTGCGCGCGCCGGGTAGGTCCTCGCCGCGCCCGCACTGCGCGGACGAACATCTAGATAGGCTATTTTGGGAATTATGATGGAAGAGGACTAGTTTGAAATTAAATGAGCTACAGGGCTATAAATGCCAAAATTTCCAAAACTTTGCGGTCTCTCTCTCCTCTCTCTTCCATCGCATCCGACGTGGCCAAGTGGCGCGATCCCATTGGCCGCAGGGGCTGGGCCCCAGCTCCTAGAAAGGTGCGAGGTGCGAACTCGGACTTTGCAGGGCAGGGGGCGACCCCCCCCACCAAATGGCGTGTGTCGAGCTTGGGCCACTGCAAAGCGAAAACAATTGCGATGAAAATGCAACGAACACCCCGGGCTATTATTTTCTTTGTCAGTTAACCAGGTATGTCAAAGTCAGATCAGTCATCCCAAAAATAGAGTAATCAACGTAAGAAGATATATCGAGATATTGAATATTCTCAATACTTGAGGAAACCTTTGTCGAAATGAAGGATAAAATATGGGATTAATAGCTTATGAATTGCATAAAAGATAATATAGTAGAGGTATATGTGAAAAATCGGTATGCTGTGAAAGTAAGTAATGCAAGCATAGTAAACCTATATATTATATGCAAGCAACTTTTCGACAAGAACTAATGACCGATTTGCTAGTTTTTTTTTGCGATACAGTTGACACCCTCCTAAATTGTTGATCAAAATCTAAAAGCCCATTTTAAAGCGTACTTATATATAGAATAATGTGTTGCAAACTCCCAGTCAAGTGCCACGGGCATTCCTAATAAAGAGGGACATTTTCTCCTTGAAAGAACAAAAAATATGAAATCCACCCTCAATTTAAAGTCGCATACAAAGCTACAAATCAGCACCGAACTATTCGCAAATCACATGGTACCGAGTAGGAACACAACAAGTGTACCGGTGTGGCGTGAAGCTAGCAGAAACCAGCCTCCGGCCCCCGGGAACAAATAATATCAAGGCCACGCGGATCCCTCCAGCAGCAGACGGGAAGACCTGTCCGATACGGCGCACCCCATCCAATCACCTCTTCCCACCTCGCGTTCTTCTCCCTCCTTCCCTCCCCTTCCCCTCCCTTCCTTTCCCCTCACCGGACAGGCGAACGCGCACACCAGTACACCACCCCATCCCACCCCACCCCACCCTCCTCCTCCTCTCCACCCATCCCTCCACAACCCAAGCCTGTAGCTATACGTCTCCTCCTCCTCACACCCGAACCCCACCTCTTCTTTCGGTTGCAGCCACTCGCGTATCTCTCTCTAGCTCGAGCTCACGTGCCGCTTCTTTGGCGACGCGGCTGCTGTTTTGAGCCGACGCGGGGGGGTGCGGAGCGCGTGTGGGAAGCGTTGATCTTGCGATGGCGGCGGCGGCGGCGATCGAGAAGTTGAATCTCGGCGACGGCAGGGCGGGGATCGCAGGGGGCGGCAAGAGGAGCGTGTACCTGATGGACTACGCGCCGGTCTGGGGCTGTGCCGCGACGCGCGGCCGCGGCGGGGAGATGGAGGACGCGTGCGCCGCCCTCCCGCACTTCGCCGACGTGCCGGTGCGGCTGCTTGCCAGCCGGCGCGACCTGGACGGGCTGGGCCTATACGCCGACGCGCTCCGGCTGCCGGCCCATCTGTTCGGCGTGTTCGACGGCCACGGCGGCGCCGAGGTACGCAGGCTTGGAACGATTTAGAGGCATTTGATTGGTCGCCGCGGCGCAGCCTAGCTCATGATTTGACGATTTTTTGGCTTCGTGTTGTTGTGTAGGTGGCTAACTATTGCCGGAGAGGCTCCACGTCGTCTTGAGCAACGAGCTGAGGAAGCTCGGTAGGGATTTGTGGGAGATGAACGAGGTGGATATGAAGGAGCACTGGGACGCGCTGTTCAGTAAATGTTTCCAGAGAGTAGATGAAGAAGTGTCAGGGCGAGCGAGCAGGCTCATTGATGGTGTCGGAGAGTTCCGGTCAGAACCGGTTGCCGCGGAGAACGTGGGCTCGACGGCCGTTGTCGCGGTCGTGTGCTCCTCTCATGTTGTGGTCGCCAACTGTGGGGATTCACGCATCGTGCTCTGTCGCGGGAAGGAGCCCGTGGCTTTGTCAATTGATCATAAGGTAAGAAAAGTTCTTCTGAGGGTCATGATCCATCTTTTTGGGTTAATCTGATTATGCCTTGTTGTTTCAGCCTGACAGGAAGGATGAGCGGGCGAGGATTGAAGCCGAGGGAGGCAAGGTCATCCAATGGAATGGTTACCGGGTGTCCGGTATACTTGCTATGTCGCGATCAATCGGTATGCATATTGATTCCTGTGCTAGATTTAGGTTGAAGAGCCTGTTGAAGCACCTGTTGATTCCTGTTAAATGAATCGTGTGATATACTTTGCCATACTAAGGGTATACTTCTGAATTGGAAATGATAGTCATAGCAAGATAAGAACATGCTGTCAAGCTATGCTGCATGATGTAAAATTACTTGATCTAGTTCAATAGAGCTGCCTTAGAAGTTCTACAATCATTTTGGCGTATTGCTGCCTTGTTTCGAGATCTAGGGAAGTAGCAGCTCTGTAGGAATTATTTTTCGCTCTATGTGACCGTCTTAAGATTTATGCAAATCTGAAATCCCCAAGTTCCGGGGTGTTGTCAGAGATTTTGGCATTTGAAATAGTATCTCAAAATCAGATGACGCATCATTTTGATATTGACCTAGGCAAATTTTCCTCTGGTCATTTTGTCCAAAGGCTCGTATTATGCTAGAGTTTTGTGACTTAGGTGCATTATTTGGGTAGATGCCATATTCTCATGTGTTTTCTATCTTATAAGATGAGATATTTCCATGTGCTGTTGTTTTATTTACTATGTTATATGTTCTTTTGTATTAAAAAATAAATGCCCACTTGAAAGTATCACCAATTTGGGTTCTACATCTTGTTTCCATCTGAGATATAAAGTATGCTAGACTTAATACGCTTCTGCAATCATCTTACGGGTTGACTACCTGGATATTGCCACTAATCCTGCTGATGAACTTGCAAAAATGAGGTTAAATGTATCTCTGTGATAAAATTGAGTATGCAGATGTGATTAAGAAAAGAAGTTACCTGCCAAAGTAGAAAAGCCATCTTTTATCGAAGCTACAAAGGTACCTTATGTCATGTTCATGCAAGTGGCACTTGGATACGACCATGACTAATATTGGATCTTAGTTTGATTTGTTCGCGTCTCTTGCGCCGTTCAAACCAGTTACACTATTGTGTTAAAACACTTGGACAACACTGTTCCTCCAACTTCATCTGAAAATTTAGTTGAACCAATGGCAGTTCAGCTGACTTCTCTGTGCATTGGATAACATTTGTCCGAATTTGCTGCAACCTCTGCTAACTTGAACCGGGGATTATTGATGCTGCAGGTGACCGATATTTGAAGCCATTTGTCATTTCAAAACCAGAAGTTACAGTTATTCCTCGGGCAAAAGATGATGACTGCCTCATTCTGGCGAGTGATGGGCTGTGGGACGTCGTGTCAAATGAAGAGGCATGCAAAGTTGCGCGCCGACAGATCCAGCTGTGGCACAAGAACAATGGTGTTACACCATCATTGTCTGATGAAGGCGGTGAATCCACCGATCCTGCTGCGCAAGCAGCTGCCGATTATCTCATGAGGCTCGCTCTGAAGAAAGGAAGCGAGGACAACATCAGCGTTATTGTGGTCGACTTGAAACCGCGAAAGAAGGTCAGGAACAATTCCTAACAGGGTCTGGGTTCATTTGAGTAACTGACCATGATCCATGTCAAATATTTCATACTACTTGTCGGTCTTCCTCACGAGACTTGAGGCACATTTTTTTTCGTTGGGCTTCAAGAATTGTACATGTATATGCTAGATGTATTTTTCCATCTAGGGGGTTATGCTTACCCCCATTCCTGTGGTCAAGATCTACTTCAGTCAGCTTCAGCCTTCAGCGCCCTGGCACGTAGCATCCCATGTAACCTTGTATAATAATCGAACTTGTAAAGAGCCAAGCGGCTGAGATGATCACTAAAATTAACATATTGTTACTACGTTTCCTGAATTAAAGCTTGCTACTCAAATGGTTGCATCATATATTGCTTATCAGTGTGTGTAGCTGTTTCGTGCGCGTGTTAACTTATCCCGCCCAAAGGATTTCAAGAATAAAAAAAAAAAAAAAATCCCACAAAGAATGGAGAAGAGAAACACGTAGGTAAGATGGCCTGAGAAAAGTAAAATTACCTAACCAATCAAGCAAATCAGAAAGCTAAAATGCTAGGTGCAAATACTCTTAAATGGCTTGCTATCTACTGTACAACGGTAATAATACTGTACAACGGTAATAATGTGTAATATATGCACACACTACAGCGAGGAACTCCTGATTTTTCCGCAGCTAGCGAAGGCTCCGTGAAGAGAGCTACTCATTCTCTCTCTTGCAATATAAATGCAAAGCTTTGGTTTTCATGTACAAAAGGCAGCAGGTCATTCTCTGTCGTCTCCTCAATGGTTGGCATCGACTTTGCAATATCTTCAAGTGAAAAAGGTATGCTGCAAAGAGAAATGAAACAACAAAGGTGAAAACAAGCAATCAGTGTTTAGTTTAAGGGCATGATGATTGGAACCTGGAAACTTTTTAGGCATGGTACAAACCTGGAATCGTCATCCAGCAGGACTGAAAAGCTGGTGACACTGTTTGATTCCTCATGCAGCGTTGCTCTCATGCTTGATGCGAACTGTAAATAGTAAGGAAATAAAGCAAAGTCACTGAATTAACATTTCAAATGGAATAGCAAACCAAATAATGAAAAAATGTAAGACTAAATTGTCTACACCGTTAAGCCTATCAACTTACCTCTGCTGAAATAATGTTTGTTCCATTCATATCATCCCAGTACATACCAACTATCCGCTCTAGCTGCTGTAAGCTGAGAGCCTGGACAAGTTGTGAAATGATTACAAAATACAGAGATAAAGGAACAACAAAACAAGATCCTTGGTCAAAGCAGATAACACTTACCGGGCAAACATCATTGCGTATCTCTCTCCATGTCCTTATTGGCTTTAGAGAAATTACCTGATGAATGAAATGAGTAGGAATATATTTCAGAAAATTAAGTTTCATACAATTTAGTTTCTGTACAAAAGCCACAAAGGTTTGCTTTTTATTAAGGAAAAAAAATACACACCAGGAAATCGACAGCTTGTCTTATATGCCGCAGTGCTTCCCAGGCTGAATCTGCAAGCTGTGTCAATGCTAAAACATAAGCCGACACCATTTGAAAAATCTATCGTGAAAAAAAAAGTGAACAACCTCTTGAGTAACATCATTGCACCAATGTTTTAGTTGAGTTAGTCCGGCTCTAATATATTCCCCGTTGCTAAGTGAACAACACTCACGGCGCAAAAGGAGTCTGTTTTCAATAGAGGGAAAAAAAGTTAGAACATCTTATACTTCGAAGGAAATGCTATAGGACGAAAAATGCTTACCTGTTAAATAGTTGGACGTTGACCATATAAAATATTTGGGTAAGCAACTTGTGGGCCAAAATTTGTGGGACCTGCAAATTTACAGTGTGGGACAATTGCTCTCACAAGTCATGACTCTTCAAATGGATACTGCATTGATGTCTGTATTCATTTAGCACATACATGATTGGCTCTTAGCAGATGCAAGAAGTTGTTGAGGATTTTCACGACGCCCAGCCAATGTGTGAGTTGGTTGTGTTGGCCCAAGCCACTAGTAGGTGACGGTGAGGCCTTTGCTTGATTCGAGTGAGAATTTCTTGGATCCTAACGATTTACAATATTTACAGAATTTTCAATAGGCGAAGTTTCACAGCTGATGATTACTTTTCCTCAAGAGACACAGTACCTGGATGCACAACTCAAGTAATGGGTTTAGCTCCTTCTTCACTTTGTCGCTTATCAATCCATACACCTTTTCAATCAGATCCACAAGCTGCTGCTTAAAGAGCAAAGCCGGATATTTTGCTTCAATTTGGTGCAATCCACTAGGTCCATCCACTGATTGACCACTGAAATAAGCAAGCCCACTATTTGAAGTTTGACTAGCTTGAAAAATCCTCTCGTAGGAAAATTTTCGTCTATGTGGAGCTGAGATTGCTGCCCTAGTACTTTTAAAAGAGCGTTGCAGGAGAACTGATAATGTCGACAAGTTGGATAACCAATAGGCCAAGCTTCTCGTATCATGTTGAGCCTTGAAGTAAGAGGAATGTCAGTTAATATTAGAACAATGTAATAATTCTGGATTCCAGGTACTGGAAAATTGGCTGCCCTAAAGCTGTATCGTATCATGTCACAAGGTGCAGAATATGTGCTACTAGAGTACCACTACCGCTACAGCATAAGATTATAAATTTCAAAGCAAAGTGCTACAAACCTCTATTGCTGAGTTTATAGCTTGTAGGATACTGTTGAAGACACCTGTCTTTGCTGCTTCAAACGATCTCCAATGAAGAAGACATTGGTATATAAGAAGAGCAGAAACAGGTTTGCTCCCAGAGAATCCAAGATGCTGGGTAATGTATTTCAGCAATAACTGCTGACCATCCTGGGGCTGCTGGTGCTGAGAAGGGCACCAAAAATAAACAAAGTTGTCATTTTAGCAATGCAGGATAAACTCAGCAAGTATCAACCAGCCTACCTGATATACTTCATTAACTGAATTCAGCAAGTATCAACCAGCCTACCTGATATACTTCATTAACTGCCCTTTGCATTTTCTCCCTATTTTCATAATCCTTTTGGTTAATCAAATCAGGGGCACTACCCTGCAATATTTTTTAAAATCAAAGTTGCGACAGCTCAATTAATTTTTTTTTTAAAAAAAAACATAATAGACATGCCACCATATGCTTGGTTAAACTACCATAGAGGGTCTTGTTTCTGCTGGACCAACTGAGGAATTCATTTCAGCATATGCTACGTTGCCATTTAAAATATGACCATTTTCTGGACTTCTCTGTTGAAATGCATCTACTAATTCAGATGAGAACATTCAACAGTCATGCAAATGTAAACTCTATTGAAGACTCATTACATGGATCATACTGATTTTGGAGCATGCAGCTTGAGACTTCGCGGAAGATGGAGGAGTTGTAAGTGCTTGTTGATGAAGAATTTGATTTTCTGCCTCTAAGTTTGATGCTTTTCGTTCTAACCTGTGTTTGTGGAAGGATGGATAACAATTGACAATTGTTCCATCAAAAGGTTGATAACAAACAAGAGCAGAATGTGGCTAAATGAATAACCAAAAATGGAAAGTTGGTTTTCTATGAATACCTTTCTAAGGTCTCCTGAAGCTGAGTAACAAATTTACCAGAATCTTCAATTTTCTTGATCAAGTCATCATTTCTATTGAGGAGGTCTTCATTTCTCCTTATTAGATCTTCATTTCTTCCATGAGCTTCAGTAAGTGCTTTCTTCACAGCATCAGTTTCTTGTTTCTCCATTACAAAGGAAGACAGTCTTGATATGGCATCTACTTGAAGCCTAATTGGTAAATACATTAGTCTCCAAAAGGATAATAGAATGATCAGTAATAACGCCATTGTAGTTAGTGCACTACAATTGGAGAAAGCTAGATAGAAAATTAAGATACCAACTTTTGCACAGTATCTTGTAGCTGGTGGGCCCTGTATTCAGTGTCTCTAACTTTCTTAAATAATTCATCATTTCTCTCCTGAGCTTCACCAAGAGATTTCCTAATTGTTTCATTTTCTTGTCTTTCAGCTTCCAAAGAAGCAACTTTTGCCGCTATATTTTCTTTAAGCCTGTTTTTTGGGCAAAGAGAACTGTTGTAACTTCATGATGTTGACAATCAATAATGGATGACAAGAAGAAATATTAGAGTTCATAATAAAAAGGGAAATTACACAAAACCCAATGTGACACATGTCACATAGCCCTAGATTTATGAAAAATCTCAGTTTATCTCAGATGCTCTCAAATGCTTTTCTATAAACCTTCTGTCCGTTACTGTTCCATCAACTTTGATAGGTTTGCCACGTCAAAAGACATTTGGCATGCACGCTGGCACATATGTGCCAGCAATTTGTCACTGTATATATATATTGTCTGAAAACATACGTCATTTTATATTAAAATATTAGATCCATTCAGGTGCGCATGTGACTCAGTATGAAGTAACATATGGTACGACATAGATGCCAAATCCTGCCAATATTATTGCCATATATTTTTTCAGTATGAAGTAACAAATGAGTGCTACATTAGCACCATGTACAAAACAAAATATAGGGCTAATTGAAAGATTTTAGTAAATTTGAGGTTCTGGCATTGTAAGTAACCAGCTGAGTTTTTGTGTAATTTTCTTCAAGAAAAAATATCACAAACAGGAGAACTATGAGCACGTAGGTGTAATATAATATCCAGAAAGCTTATTGAAGGTACATACATATTTATAGTGTTTTGAAGATGCTCGATTAATATAATATCCAGAAAGCTTATTGAAGGTACATACATATTTATAGTGTTTTGAAGATGCTCGATTTTTTTGTTGGCTTCAACAATTTTCATCAGTAACTCTTCATTTTTGTATTCAGTATCGGTAAGTGCTTTCTTCAATTCATCCTTCTCTTGTCTCTCAGATAGCAACAAAGTATCTTTCGCTGTATGATCGCCAAGCCTGAATTGAATCGACAAAAAATATGTCAAATATTAGCATCTACATATTTGCAAACACATGCTGTCTCTGACTGTAGTAAGCATTGCCACAGCCAAACACAGCTTAAGAAAACCATGGCTAGATAAAGTACCTTTGTATGGTGCCTTGAAGAAGACCAATTTTCTTGTCAACATCCTCAAATTTCTTTAGTAACTGCAAATTTCTTTCTTGACTTTCTGCTTGTGCCTTCATGTTTGTATTGTTTTGCTCTCGTTCTCTCAACAGTAAAGCCTCCTTTGAAGATGCATTTTCTTGAAGCCTGCATTCATGAAACGAATATGCAGTTAATTCAACAATTACGAGAGAGAAGATGTATTTTCTTGTAAAAGTTCACGTCCCTACAGGTTATTAGTCAGAGCATAAGCCTTAAATAGGAATCTCAGCAAGTTTGCTTGGTAGGATCTCAGCAAGTTTCTTAAATAGGAATAGACTACCAAGGAACGATTATTGACCTCTCAACAGTTAGCTGAAGCTGAAGAGTATGCTTATCAAAATCCTGAATTTTCTTGACTAACTCTTCATTTCTCCCCTGAGTTTCAGTTAGAGATTTCTTGGTCGCCTCATGTGTTTGTTTTTCTGATAGCAATAAAACATCTCTGGAAGTAGTATCTTCTTCAAGCCTGTGATCATGAAAATAAGAGGTCACTATCACATTATAATGACAATATTGAGAAATAAGTTGGGACATGTATCCACTGAAGAGAAGCGCCAGACCTCTTGATGACATCTTCCAGTTGTTTTCTGATTTCTTGGGAATGTTGTGTTTCACTTACTAATTCCTTGATCTTTTTCTGGGCATTGGCTAGTTGTTCCTTGGTTGCATTGTTTTCTTGCCTTTCTATTGCCAACAAAGAGTCTTTCTCTGCTGTACATTCTACTAATCTATGTGCAAGAAAGAAATATTATGGTCCAAGCCACCTAAAGGTCATGTGATCAGGATGTACTGTGATAAAAGGTAACCCGAGAAATGGGCAGAACACAATAGTTGGCCAAGAAAAAAATTGCTTAAGCTGTTTGAAGATTATAAATATTTGTAAAGAACAAAATCAAACCTGTTCACCGAATTCTCAAGCACACTGATTTTTTTATCTGAATCCTCAAAGCTTTTCATCAACTCTCGGTTTCTCCCTTCAGCTTCAACTAGTGCCTTTGCTGTGCAATCCTGATTTTGCTTTGTCTTCATCAGCAAAGACTCCCTTGCTGTTGCATGTTTCTCAAGTCTAAATTCATCGAAGAAAAGGAAATATGTGTTAACTTAAAAAGTTTTGAAGACAAGAGTGGCTCTCTAAAGTTGCAGATAGTGCATTATGTTTCAGAAAGCTAAGTTCAGCTGCTAATCATGTTAAGCTAGCAATAATCGCAGTAAGACAAGAACCTCTGGACATTCTCCAGCAGCTTATTTATACTTTTTTCAGCTTCATCAACTTTCCTAAGCAATTCCCAATTTCTTTCCTGAGATTTAGAAAGTGCTTGCTTGGTTTGATCATGCTCTTGTCTTTCTACTACATACAAGGCATCCCTTGTGGTTGCATTTTCTTCAAACCTACATTCAGTGAAGAGGATTTTAACAATGGTCAGCTTGTAATATGAGGGCAGGAGTAAAGATATAAACAAAGGGAGATGCTGCACAGCTAAAGACTTGACAATATATAATTATATACACATATATAGCACCCTTATATCCCAAGCTATGATCGATCCCCTAGAATGTTTTAAAACAATGGCGCCCTGCAGTTCAGGATGTTCAAATTTTACCCTATATACAATACACATCAGGGATTCAGGGCCATGACTCTCTTCTTTTCCGTCTTTAAAGTCTTATATCATACTTTTAAGCTTGTATTTGCAAACAGGTACTGTAGATGAAAGTCATTTGTTGTTTACACAAATAAGAATAGATATAAATAGGGGCAAAACTAGAAACATTAAAAATGTAAGAGTATATGATATAATAGTCAGGTTGTTTCACATAACTAGAACGCATATTAAGATTCTGACAAACTTGCTCATAAATGTTTATGTAAGTGATATATATGTTAACTAGAATATCAATTATCAAGTAATACTAGTATCAATTGTCGAAGTATGGTAACATTGAGTAATTAATATAAAGTGAGAAATAAACCTCTTCAAAGAATCTTGAAGCAGATCATTTGTCCTATTGGCATCTGTAAACTTCTTCTGGAGTTCTTCAATTCCCTCCTGTGTTTCAGCTAATTGTGACATGATTGCAGCACTGTGCTGTTTTTCAGCTAGCAATGAAGTCTCCACTGTTGCTGCAGTTTCTTCGATTCTATGTCAATTGACAATAATAATCAGCCTGAGTATTCTTAAGATTATGATAGTCTAAAATATAGTGAGTGAAAATTTGGATGACTAGGAGTCTAGGACTAAGGTCAGCTACAAAGTGCATTCAAGCATAGGAAAAGGCAATTTGAGACATCAAGCAATAGACCTTCGGATATTTTGTTGAAACTTAGCAATGTCTTTATTAGCAACATCAACTTTATCAAGTAATTCCTCATTTTTCCCATGAGCTTCACTGAGTGATTTCTTGATTGCTTCATTTTCTTGCCTTTCTGTAAGCAAAGTGGCCTCTCTCTCAATTAAGCTTTCTTCCAGCCTGTGCTTATGAAGAAGAAAAGAGCACAAACTGTGAGCCAACTAAACAATCTTACAATTTTATGTGGTTGGCAAAAAATATCACACCAATAGTCCAATACTAAAAAGTTCATCAGTTGTACAACTATATATGTATTGGACAAAGCTTATATTTCTTTTAAACGAAATGACCGTTGCACAGTAGTCTGAAGCACTGTATATTTCCCATTAGCATCTGCAACTTGTGTAAGTAGTTCTTCAACTCTCTGTTGTGCTTCACGAAGTTCCCTTCTGGTTGCCTCGTTTTGATGCTTCTCTATCATCAATGAAGATTCCAGTTCTGTCACACTCTCTTCAAATCTGTATTCAACAGAAAGGAAGAAAGTTGTTGTCTCAAACAGTAGGAAAGGATGAAAGTGGATTTACTTGATTATGGTCACTTCCTATGGTACAGGACATTACCACCATGTCCTTTTTTTAGGAGAGAATTACCACCATGTTCTATGGTCAGATATACTTACGTGGACTTTAAAAAGGTATAAAATGCTAGCATGAAAAGATATGAGAATGTGAAGGAGGAACTACACTCCTTTTAATTGAGGTAGAAAGTGGGGCTCAAACTCGTGACTCAATCACCGCACCTAAGTGCTTTACCGCCACTTACACGGTCTTTCCCATAAAATGCTAGTATGACCATGGATTAAAATCCCGCCAGAAACGCTTACCGCTATCGATACGGATCTCGTAATCCGGACTTTTCAAATTCAAATTCAAATTAATGATTTTTAATCAAATTTGAACAATTTCATCCAAAAACCGGTTTTGAAATGACCGTAATCTTACGCAGATCATCGGGATCCATCCCGACCGGTTTCAATCCTGAGTATGACTAGCAATGAACCTTTGCAATTTTTATGATGAAATATATCTTTCCTCAGAATCTCTTATTCCTTTATTAGTTCTCCATTTATTTCTTGGGCTTCAGCGAGTAATTTTCACATCAAATCTCCCTTTTCATTTATATTTTATTTACAATTGTGGCAAAAGGGATCATGACGACTTCACTAAAGAAACAAACTAAGATTGAGTAACGACAGTGGCCTGCTCTAGAGTCTAGAATAAGGAATATGCCAGTTATTAAGGCATAGAAGTACATTTGTAAAAATATCTAATGCAGATAAATTTCTTTATTGAAACCTTCCACTTTCCTTGCTAATGCTTCAGTTAGTGTGATTTTGGCTGCTTCATTTTGTTGTCTTTCATATGGTAATGATGTGGCCCTCTTCATTTTGTTCCTTGCTAGATGTGTGCCTCACCGTCTATCTCTTTACAAAGACGATGCGGCCCTCTTCCTCTCCCCGGTTCCTTCAGATTTGATTACTATCCGCACTGTCATTCAGGTTTTCAGAGAAGCCACAGGGCTGACAACCAACCTGGCCAAGAGTTCGTTCGCACCAATCCGTTGCTCAAATCAACAACTTACGCTTATTTCCGATGAGCTCCATTGCACCCTGACCGGCTTCCCTTGCAAGTAACTGGGGTTGCCCCTCTCCCTACGGAAGCCAACTAAGAGCGATTTCCAACCGCTTTTGGACAAGGTTCACATTCATGTACAACGATGGCAGTCCAGCATGCTATCACAAGGAGGTCGTCTAGTCCTCCTAGTGAAGGCGGTTCTTACAGGCAGCACCCCCCATCTATTCTTTCATGGTGTTAGCCCCTCCCCTTTGGGTGATCAAAGAAATCGACAAACGTCGCCGGGCATTTTTGTGGAAAGGAACCGAGTCGGTGGCTGGAGGACATTGTTTGGTTGTGTGGCCAACGGTCTGTCATCCAACACATTGTGAGGGTTTGGGTTTGCTTAACCTCCGAGTCCTCGGCCACGCGCTCCGCATCAGATGGCTCTGGCTCCAACGGACTTGGCCCGAGAGGCCATGGCAGGGTCTTTCTTCTCAGGCCAGTTTCACAGAGTGCGCCATGTTCCAGGCATCGATGGAAGTTCAGCTTGGAAATGGTGAACTCGGGTTGTTCAGTCGGACCGCTAGCTTAACAGGTGAAGCATCCTGGCTGTTGCACCGTGTTTGATCAGATCGGTCCTAGATGCAATCTGGAGCAAAAGGATAGTCGCGGAAGCTCTTCTAAATGGCATGTGGATCTTGGACATTACATGTCGCCACAATGCTCAACTACTTGTGGAGTATCTATGGCTGTGGGATTTGCTTGGTCCATCCGATTATCGCAGAACCAGCAAGAATCCATCACTTGGCGCCGAATCCGCGGGCGCTTCACATCGATTCAAAGATACAACGCTTTCTTCATTGGCTCCGATCCCGCGTGTGCTACAACCATTTGGAAAGCATGGGCACCTCGAAATGCAAGTGTTTCTTATGGTTAGCAATTCGTCGCCGTTGCTAGATGGCGGATCGTCTCGAGTGTCGCGCCTTGCAAACCAAGGGGGTTCGTTTTACGTCGCCGCCAATAAACAATCGATCACCGCTCGTAGGTCGCGCGATTCCTTCTCAAGTCCGGCGTGTTTCCTTCACGTGCGCGGCGCGTAAGGTATTCCTACCGGCTAGTCGTCCCGGAGAACCATCGGCTAGCCGCCGCCATTCCGCCCCGATGAACGCCGAAGATGTCTCGACTCGCATCATCCTCATTTCTGGATGCTTTGGAAGGAGAGGAAGAGAGTATTCAATCAAGTTTCAACTTTGGTCGAACAACTTTTGTCGAGATTTGTGACGAGTATCGTCATTGGCGCATGGCGGTTTCTCATTGTTTAGAGGCGTTGTCATCCCGGAGTAGTCTATTCGTTAGTTCTCGTTAGTTTCCGCTTTTCGATGGAGCCTAGCTCTTCTTTCGTTCTATGCTTTCGCTTTTGTAATCGTTGTTGTTTGTGTTTTTCTTCTTAATGGAATGAAGCGCAATTCTTTTGCGTGTTCTCGAAAAAATATGGTAATGATGCCTCCTCTTCTGTTATGTACATTCACTTCTAATTGAAATTGACAAAGGAAAATGAGCTTGGCTAGTGTGATGCCTTAATTTTCAAACTGAAAAAGATGGGGATGGTATTGCTAGTCTGGGACTGCAACTACTAGCATGCAACAAACCATTCCATGAACTAACAGACAAGAATGTTCAATGATTATGTTAGCCTCGTGATGTAATTTAGCAACACCAAATCTGATTCTGACTGCAGCAACAATGTCATTGTTGGTATATGCATGACTGCATCACCATCCATATGTGTGAAACATATGCACATGGCTCTTTTTTGTGGATAACCTGCAGCTGTGGTTTTGAAAAGTTTTTTTTTTGTTATAGGCTTATAGATTCACTTCAAAACAACAATGTCAGGGGGCACATGCTGTTATAATAAACCAAATTGAAATTTTGCTTACCCATTCTGTTAACAATACTAGTTTTTGGTATTGGCTCCTTAACATAAATGTAATATTTCAACAAGCTTTGGTTGGAACCAAAAGAGCCTATGTCACGTGGGGCCTGCACTATTCCTGGCACCTCAAGAGCAAGCCGAAGGAGTCGACCTCGGCAAGGAATCCTCAGGCTTAGAGATAAGCCATATATATCTATTATTTCCTTTTGTTTAGTTTCCTTTCTTGCTTAACAATGTTAGAATTTGGGAAAGGGAAATTTGCTATTCACAACTGTGCAGCTTATTTATTAATTGAGAGGTATATATAGACATTGCTACATGGACCTCATGGGCTATATGGGCCAGAGAGGGAGAGAGAGAATGTACAACACTCTTAACATTCCCCTTCAAACTCAAGGTGGATCAGGAGGATCTGATGCACCGAGTTTGAGTAGATAAAGCTGATGTTGTTCTCGAGTCTAAAGTTTTAGTAAAGAAATCTGCAACTTAAAGCTCTGAGGGAACATACTTGAAGGCGATGGTTGACTGCTGACAATGAGATCCTATGAAGGATGCATCAACCCCAATGTGCTTTGTCAGCTCATGCTTGATTTGATCACTAGCAGTCTCAATGATACTTGTATTATCACAGAAGAAAGGTGTAGGATTGTCACAATGGACACCGAGATCAATCAAGAGCCATCGAAGCCGAATGATCTCGGAGGTGGTAGTAGAAAGAGCTCAAGCTCACCTCGCACTAGAGCGTGACACGCGATCTGTTTCTTGGACTTTCAAGCAATGAGCGAAGTACCAGAGAGATACGATAACTAGTGATAGATCGGCAATCGGTGAGGATCACTCGCTCAAGTGGAGTCAAAGTAAGCGTGGAGCGGAAGTTGACTCGAACTGGCATAGAACAGACGTCTGGACACAGTCCCTCTCAAGTATCTTAGCACACGAAGAACATGATCGTAGTGGACTGAGGTGGGAGCACTGGCAAACTGGCTGAGCACATGAACAGCATGAGCAATGTCTGGCCTGGTGAAAGTGAGATAAACAAGACTCCCAACGAGCTGACGATACCGAGAAGGATCTGCCAGTGGTACACTGTCTATAGCTCGAAGCTGTAGATGGAGTTCCATGGGTGTGACAGCATTGCGTGTATCAGTCATGCTAGAGCGAGCAAGCAGCTCCTAAACATAGCGATGCTAAGAGAGATAGTAACCAACACTATCAGAATGAACCTAAAACCCCAGAAAATAGCTCAATGGTCCCAAGTCGGATATCATAAACTGTTCACTCAATTTCCTCTTCACAAAAGCCACATAATCTATGTCATCTCCTATGATCAGCATATCATCTACATATAGCAGAAGAAAAGTACGACCCCACTGAGAAGTGTGAACAAACAAGGCAGGGTTATGCTCACTTGGAGTGAAGCCAACAGCTCGAATCACGGAACTGAAACGCTCAAACCAAGCACGAAGAGCCTGCTTAAGACCATATAAAGCACGTCTAAGGTGACAAACATAGCCTATAGAAGCCTCAACACCTGGGGGTAGCTGCATATAGACCTCCTCATGTAGATCACCATGAACAAAAGCATTCTTGACATCCATCTGAGATATAGTCCATGTGCGTACCGCTGCAACAACAATAAGAGTACAGACTGTGGTCATATGAGCAACTGGAGCAAAAGTCTCATCATAATCTCGACCATAAGCCTGCTGAAAACCTCTTGCAACAAGACGAGCATTGTATCGCTCTACTGAACCATCTGACTTGTTCTTCACTTTGTACACCCACTTGCAAGTTATAGGAATAGCTCCAGATGGTAGCGGAACAAGATCTCAAGTGCCTGTACACTCTAATGTTGTGAGCTCCTCTGTCATAGTCAATTGCCACTCAGGTATAATGGCAGCCTCCTGATAGGTACTCGGCTCAACTACTGCACCTACACGAGAAAAACCGCATCTCTCTGGTGCCTGAATAGAAGAACGATAACGTAGGGCATCGCGTGATGTAGTAGAACGATCGTCAGAATCGGTGGTACCGCCGGAGGGTCAAGTGGAGGAGAGGAGGATTGAGGATCAAAAGGAACTCTTTGTCGATAACTATAGTGAAAGGAAAAGTGTTAGTGTTAGAAACTAGTGGAGTGGTGGAGAGACACACTAGAAAGTGGCGGTGTGGAGAAGGTGTATCTGGAGAAGATAAGTCTGATGAAGGAATAGGAGGTAGACACAAAAAGGAGGTGAAATCCGTGGAAGAAGTGGGATGTGTAGAAGGGTGATAAAAGAAAGGGTCGACTCTTATCAAAGGGCACATCACGAGAGATGCAAATGCGACGTGCTGAGGGATCATAGCAAAGATAGTCCTTATGCTCATAACTATAACCTAGGAAGATACACTCAACCGACTGAGCACTCAGCTTTGTGCGCTTATGAGGTGCTAGAAGGGCATAGTAGACACAACCAAAGACACGAAGATAAGCATAACAAGAAGGTGCTCTATACAGGACCTCACCAGGAGACTTGCCCTGAAGCTTGGAAGAGAGCTGACGGTTGATGAAATAGACTACCGTAGAGATTGCTTCCCCCCCAGAAGTGAGGGAACAAATGAGGAGATGAGAAGAGTACGAGCAGTCTCAATGATGTGATGGTGCTTGCGCTCAGCAACACCATTCTGAGCATGAGCACCATGACACGAGGGCCGAGGAAGAGTACCCTCAGAAGAAAGAAACTGACAAAAGGCTAATGAAAGATACTCCCCCTGAGTCGGAACGAAAAACACAAATAGAAGAAGAAAACTATGTATGTACCATCTTAGCAAAAAACTGATAAATGAAAATTAACTGAGAACGATGTTTCATAAAATATATCCAAGTACATCGAGTTATCATCAACAAATATGACATAATAACTATGATCACCCTTTGAAGTAAAAGGAGATGGACCCCATACATCTGAATGCACCAAATCAAAAGGACAAGAGGACTGAGAGGTACTACTAGAATATGGAAGTAGTTGTTTCCCTAGCTTACAACCAGTACAATGAAAACTAGACTCAAAAGTGACATGACCTAAGAAACCCTAGTAAATTAGAGTGGTGAGGCGAGCTCCACAAAGATGACCAAATCTGTGATGCCGCTTGTTGAAGGAAGAATCAACAGAAGACTAAGATGATGACATAGTAGAAGACACTAAGGCCTTCAATGTACTAGTGGGAGGAAGATGTAAGGTGTCCAAGACATAGAGACTAGAAGAGCCTCTACGGCGATGGCCAGAACCAATCACTCTTCTGCTCTAATGATCCTGAATGAAACAAGAAGAGTCATCAAATCCAATGAAACTGTTCATATATGTAAGTTGCCCAACAGAAAGAAGGTTCATGGATAGTTGAGGAACAAAAGACACATCAGGAACAGAGAAGCGGGATGTCGAGAGAATGCCCTGATGGGTGATAGAGCAAGATGTACCATCAGTAGTGTGAACATATGCAACATCAGTCACGGGCCTATGAGCAACAAGCTAAGAGCTGTCTGGTGTAACATGAAAGGAGGCGCCTGAGTCCAAAACCCAAGGATGAGCAACGCTAGGAGCAGAAGGTGCAACTGAGGTCATAGCAGACACTGATCCAAAAGTCACAGTAGATGTGGATGTGGCAGCAGTGACTGCTCCAGTAAGTGCTCTGGGAGACCCAGTAGGTGCTCCACGACAACGATCAGATGGATGTCTAGCATGATAATCAACAAGCTGATCTGAATGTAACTTGAAGCACTTGTCAACATGATGAGCAGTTCTGGTAGATCCAGACCGTTGTGAGGGGCCCAGGACAGCATGTGGTAAGGATCCTGAGGTAGGCATAAGCGAATGAAGACGAGTCTCCTCTGCAATCAAACTAGAGAGCACCTCAGTCAAAGTCGGTGGAGTGGGATAGTTGAGTAACTAAGTACGAACAGGCTCAAACTCTGATCGAAGCCCCATCACAAACTGATACATGAGCGTCTGCTGAGCATACTCATCTTTGGCAACACAAGACTGGCAAGCAGTGGCAGCCTTCGGTGTCATAGACTCTAGAGGGCCAGTGATGTGAGTGAAAGCACTGTAATACTCATCCACTGTTTGATCCTGAAGCTGCTGAATACTATGAAGGTTCTTGAGCAATGTGAAGCGAAGAGCACCACTGGACTGAACATATCTCTTCTCAAAGTATGTCCACATCTGCTTGACTGAAGTATGATACTCAAGACTTATCCTTAAAGAAACATCAACACCCAGAATAAGGCCAGTCATGACATGATCATCCTCTTTCTGTCAAGCCTTTCGCCTCAACATCAACCTTCTTTGGATTAGAGAATCGTCAGTCAAATGAGAGGCCCAACTATAACCCCTAAGAGTAGTATTGACTGAGAAAGCCCATGCTCGGTAGTTGAACCCATCGAGTTTGATATCTGTGAACACAAGAGATGAACTACCCCCAAACATTGTGTCAGATTTGGCCATCTTGATAGACCAAAAACACCGCAGTGCAGAGCAACAGTAGCAGTATAGAGCAACAGTAGATCAGTATAGAAGCAGTAATCACCAAAGCAGTAATCACCCACAAGTTAGCCGGAGTAGCAGTCGAGGTCTACTTGCCGGAGCTGTAGATGACAGGAGGGTCGCCGGAGCTGAGGAGGGTCACCAGAGCTGCAGATACCAAGACGAGCTTGGAGCAGCAAACGAGCTCCCGATGCGGCTCGGCCTCCAAGTGTCAAAGAGGAGGCGGCCAGAAGAGGCGGCTCTGGGTTGCTCGAGTTGGTCGCGCGGGTGAAGAAGTTGCAGATTGGGAATCGGATGAGGTGACTCCAGGTTGCTCGAGGAAGATAAGGCGGCTCGACCTCCAGGATCTTCGAGGTTTGCTCGGGTTGGTGCGGCAGATCAGGATCCGGGTGAGGCAGCGACGAAGATCCGAGCACTGATCCGAGCGAGGAAGATGAGGTGGCTCGACGACGGTGAGCGTCTTCGATTATCTAGATTTGGATGAGGCGACTCCGGGTTGCTCGGGGAAGATGAGGCGGCTCGACCTCTAGGATCTTTGAGGGTTGCTCGGGTTGGCGCGGCAGATCAGGATCCGGGTGATGCAGCGACGAAGATCCGGGTGCAAATCCGGGCGAGGAAGATGAGGCGGCTCGACGACGATGAGGATCTTCGATGGCGTTGTTGCTCGACGCAGATCCGAATCCACACGAGCTCTTGCTCGATGAGGCGGCATCAGGTGAAGGTTCTTGAGGAGGCCGATGGAGTAGAGGAAAGGCTCAGGCCCGCCGGCTCGAGCGTAGTGGACTAAGCACAACGCCAGTTTAAGAAACTAGGGTTAGGGTTTTGGTGGACGAGCTCTGATACCATGTTAGAATTTGGGAAAAGGAAATTTGCTATTCACAACTGTGCAGCTTATTTATATAGACATTGCTACATGGGTCTCATGGGCTATATGGGCCACATGGGCCAAAGAGAGAGAGAGAGAATGTACAACACTCATTTAACATTCTTAACATCCAAGATAGCTAAGATTAGTTACTTTGTTTAGGACTTATCTCTTCCTATAAGAGAAGAGGTGCTTTATCAGTTTTGGAATAAGAATTAAGAAAACCCAAATCCGACTCTCTTCTTCTTCTTCCTGTGTGTGCACCTTGCACTTGCCGTGCGGCAGCCGATCACAGTTCCTCCGCCGCGCCGCAAGTAGCCAAGGCCGCGCCCAGACACCTCACACGACTACCCACTACGTTCTAATCCCTCCTCCAATCATCCTACCCATGACAGCCTGCCACACAGTCTATTAAGATCTACAATCACAAATCAACTAACCTCTTCACAGTATCTCTAAGCTGCTTGATGGTTTCATCTGCAACCTCAACTTTCCTATTCAGGTCTTCGCTTCTTTCCTGAGCAATAGCAAGTTCACTCTTAGTTGCATTGTGTTCTTCTTGTTCTCTTAGTAGTAGTACCTGTCAAAGTCACAACCATCATCCATCAAATATCATGTCATATCTGAATAAGTTACTTCTACCACTGAACTCTAATGAATCATGGGGTATATTTTATAACCGTATACTGTATTTATCTTTTTACCCTGAAACAACAACTGCGACCGCATTTGATTTTATTAAAACAATAAATGATCTGATTTTTGTCACTGTTTGGATAATTCATAAGTTGAGCTTGGGGGAAGTACCTTCAGCTCCTCAACTTCATTAGTCAACAAAGTGATTTTTTCTCTTTCTTGAGCTAGAGCTTCTTCAACAGCCTTTTTGGCTGATTCACTTTCCTGCGTCGCTGTGGCTTCTTCCACTCGATGCTCCATCTCACGAAGAGCAGCCTGTAATTTGGAGATTTCTCCTGCTTTGTTCTTCTCTAAATCAGTCTGAAAATATATATACATATATATGTTGACATAATGTGACCAGAGTCCGATATCACAGCAATATGACTTTCACATGCTCTTCTCTAAATAATCTTAATTTAAGGAGCAGCATTTACCCTCAGATTCTTTTCCAAACACAAACGGCGTGTTAGCTCTTCCACGTGTTCCTCAAGTTTCTCTTTCTCCACCTTCAGAGCTTCTGTGTCTCTTGCAGCCTTTTACAAAAAAAAATTATGCAACAAAAATAAAAGCCTGTATAAGTAAAATATAAAATCAACATAAAGTAAACAATGACACGATTGCTTGAGTACCATTTTGAGCTTTCTGAGTTCTCCTCTAGCGACCCGTCTTCTCCATGCACACTGATAAATCAACACCGATCTCTTCAATCTAAGATAATTTGAATTATGTCTGTGGCAACGCCACTGAGCCTGCAGGCAACTATTATCAGAGTGCTGGTACAAAGATAAACCAAAAAAAGAACCTATTAAATACCAGTAGATTGATTATTAACTTTTATTTAGTAGGGACTGGTGATTAACTTGTTCATCATGAGGTACATGTGTAAAATGGCTTAAATAATAACCTGTTACAAAACTTCCTTTAAATAAAAAGAAATAAAATGAATCCATAATCTACCTGGATCTGGATAGAAGCTTTCTTTTGTTTTCTGAGAATATATTCGTTATAAGCACCAAAAGTCCTCAGTCCTGACTGCAATGTAATGGCTGAAGAGCGCAGTTCAGAATAAGACTTTGAAGCAAAATAGCAGCGGGCACTTTTCTGTATTTTCAACGCTGCAGCTTGTTTTCTCAGGAACACACGTAGCTTACAAGCCAATATTGCTACAAATAAGAAGGAACTCTTAGTAAGTATGTGTCTCCACGCCTCTACCAGTGCTATAATGCTATGAGCATTGTTTCCCACTTGAGATGCCATCTAGCACAGCCTTACCTCTAACGAAAGATTGCAAAGATACAGATGTGTTGCGTAGTATAAGGAATTGCTCACGAGCAACATGAGTGTGAAATCTGCTCTGAACAACTCTAGCTGCTTTATTCCGCACTTCTGTTCTTCTAGCATCCAATTCAGCCATCTGACCAGCTCTCAGGAACACCTTAGTTCTTCCAATCTGTCAGACAGCGATTATTTGCAATATTGTGGGAGAGTTCATTATTAAACAGTCTAATTTTAAAACCTTCTGGATATGATGCATGCGTATATCCCTTCCATGCAATCTCATAAAAGAAAATATCATAAACCAAAAAAGTGGAACGAAAGCTATTTACAATGTATCTTTTTACTCTAATCTTGCATTGTTTACTGGGGGGAATATCTAGCGAAAACCATCATCTTTTCTTGAAAACTTGAAAAATTATAAGTTTGAGCACCGTATCAACATGAAAATTTCACCAAAAGTTGATTTCTGATACTCAAACTAAAAAAGTTTTCAAGTTTTCAAAAAGATAATGGTTTTCACTAGATATTCCCTTTCGTTTACCACTTCACAAGTTGTAACAACTCAATAAGAACAAGCATCTCATTTTTACTTGGCTGCCTTTTTTGGGAAGATGCAGAAAAGAGAAAAATGTAATGTGTAACATACATAAAGGAGGATTCATTCTGGTAAAGCATGCTTCACCTGATAACCCTGGAGTCCCATTTTGTCCAAAATCTTTTGGCAGATTACTTTTTCATCATTTCTGTAAGATATCATGAAACAATTATGAATGCAGGCCACAGGTGGCAGAATTAGCAGGTATAGGGGAACATATTTTATTATCAAACAGTATACTAACCTTTCTTTGAAAAATTCAGGAGCAAGAACGTGAAACCGTTGAAGAAAATCATGAAATATTTTTCTTGTAGGGTATCCAGCACAGTTGATTCTAATAGCTTCAAGAACACCCTGAAAGGATGAAGAACCATTAGGGTATACAGTGGTACTGAGGTTCTCTGGAAACTTTGTGATGAATCATGTGTCGCTTACCGAACATCGAAGTTGCTGCAGAACATTGATGTTCTCAAAAGTAGCAGGCTTAAGAAGATTATTCGGCTTAATACATCTAATGTAATGAGGTTCTGTAGAACTCAAAGTCTCCATTAGTTCTTGGAGTTGCCACTGAGAATTACATGAAATGATCAGATGTTCCCATCATACCAAAGATTTACATGAAATCTAAAGTACAACGGAGCAAAATGATTTTGATCACCGCACTTGCTCTATCAAGTAATATGCATTTGCTTTCTAAAGGTTGTAACCGTACTTTGTGCAGATGTAGGCACATGTTTGTTCATTGTATAAAATCTATTTTGTTATTTGTTTTTGCAAAAACTCAATTGTTGATGACAAGCAGTACCTGGAACTAAACTCATAAGCAAGATATAGAACAACCATTATGGTCACCTCTCTGTTATCATACTACTATAATGTACTGCAAGATTTTTCTTGATTTTGTAGAAGACTAGAAGGGAATGTTCTTGTATTTACACACTTTGATCAAGGTATACAGCAAACGAGAACGAGCCATCATTCATATACGAAAAGCTCTTGTTTTCAGCTCTTGACTAACTGCTGCGAGGCCGTTAGCATAGCTCTCGCCCTAGCTCTTGCGCCGCCTGCCACTCCGGCGGCGGCGGCCATGAAAGACGCCCTCTCGCACCTCCAACATCCTCTCGCCATGGACACACCCCCTCTCAACGTCCAGTTGGACTCAGCGTCGTCGGAGCTAGACTTCCGTGCCGTCGTCCTCAGCAAGCGGACCGAGAAAGAGAGGTGCTGGTGCGAGTCCTCCCTCTCCATCCCTGACTCCGTGGAATCGAGGTGCCGGTCTCCTCCACCTCGGCCACCCTCGGAGCCGCTGGTTGCTGGCCTGGGAACATGGGAAGATTATGAGGTATTACGTCTCCGTTTTCCCACAGCTTTAGCTTGGGGGCAAGCTGAGTCTCGAGCGGGCGGCAGTGTGACACCACCAGAGTCGCTAAGACAGAAGACAACAGGTGACGACTCAAGCGCGAAGGGCTAAGCATCGGCAAGTATTCAACGGCAAGTTTGTTTGGGCCGTAGTTGTTCGTAGAAGGAAAAGGCAGGGCCTGGCCCATGTAATCGGATGTGAGGACTTAGCGTTATAAGAGAGACGCTGTGTAATTTCAGGGCATTATTGAACTTGCTTCCTTCCTTCTCCTGTTCTTGTCTGTTCTTGAGCAGAACAAAACCCATTAGCGATTAATATATGACAAGTTCCTCCCACGCGTTGGTCTAAGCCGCTGTATGCCGGCCGGTCAGCCGTCCTTAGAGAACTATTGGCTATCCGCTCGCCAGTTGGTCTCAAGGATCCACCACCGAGGCGTTGACTCCTGCATCATCCTCATCTCCTAGATGCTCTGGAAGGAAAGAAACAATCACGTCTTCAACAATGCGGCATCTTTTATAGGGCTACTTCTGCAGGCGACCTTGGATGAGTTCCGCCTTTGGCGCATGGCGGGCACTCAGTGTTCAGTAGTCCCGTTGTAGTTACGTCACCTCACTCTCTCCTTCCCTGGGTGTTTTCTCTTCCCTTTCTCTCTTGTTTCTCCTCGTGGTTTTTTCAGTTTCAATTTTTAGTTTGCTTTGCTTTGTGTTGTGGTTGTAATTGTGTGTTTTATCTCTGCTAATGGACTGACGTGCAACTCTTTTGCGCGTTCTCGAAAAAACCATCATTTGTACACTAATTTAAAGTATATAGAACTATAATACACATAGGCACATTTTACCTTATTATATATGGGGGCATATCTAATGCAAACTAATGGCTAGGTGCACCATGCAATCCATTTCGGTTTTGACATCAAATCAACATAAAAAAATCGGAACGAAAATTTGATGATGCAGTTCTGAAGCATCATTAAAATTTACAACTTCAAACTCAAGATGTGTCACAACTTACAAGAAACAAAAAATATAATTTTCTGTGATTAGTAACTTTTGTCCTCCGCTCTTTTTTCTTTCTCATTTATGATTTTTCAGAATTTTCTCATTTTTAACACCGATCGACATGGATTGAATATGAGGTAGATTAAATTGAGAAGTACAACCACCATGCTGTGTATGACTGCACCTAGCTATTAATTTGCACTAGATATGCCCCCATAATCCCGTTAAACACAAGGTGCATAGGAGGTGTAAGGAACTATCAAAGAATTATATGTACACCAAACTTCAAGGACTAAAATAGGACTTTTCCCTATACTTAATGCCTAGAGAAAAATAAGGAATTGTGTATATAAGAAATGTCTAGCAGAATGATACCTTAAAGCGAGTAGCTATTGAGGACTTTGACGATTTTGTGTTCTCCTCTAGTACTGATGGGAATAACCCTGACACAAAGGAGCATTTCGAAGCATTAAGTAATTCTTGATGTTCTACAACAACATAATCTCTGTTTTTGTCCAGGAATTGATCAGACTGATATATTACCTGTAATGAAAACAAGAAATTAAAAGGAATATACTCAATCGAATGCATAAGCAAAGAATGCTATGTTCTAAAAAATGCTTACTTCTCCTGCATAATGTTGGATCATAAATGCAGTACGAGAAAGCTTTGGTTTGCTAAATCTTTTCTGGTTCCTAAACTTCTCGTACAGCTTCTGAGAAAATGATTCATGTGTGCATTTAGGAAACATACTGATGCATACAGGATAGAAAAACAAAAGAACCATGGTTAGAAGCATCAATTCAGGAAAAAAACAAATATTGGTTAACGAGATAGCAATATTTAAGAGCTGCCTATTACATGTAGTGCAATAGAAGAAGACTTTAAACTCACCAAGCTTCATCAAGAAGTGCAATAATCCCACCAGGTTTCTGAAAATGAAAAAGGGGAGATATGAACATTGTATTAATGAAAAAAAATAATGATATGCAACTATATTGAGCATACACAAATATGTTAGCCACTGGCACTGCCCACCACATGCTGTTGCAAAACCACTTATCTTGCGCTTTACTGGTGCAGGTGCTTACCATAAAAAGTTAACAACTATGAAATGCCCAACACCTCCAAGCCTTCAAATCATAGTACAGCAGCATTGTTCAGAGAAAACATAGTGCATATATTATACCCTATTTGGTGTTAGATAGTATAGCTATGCTAGTATTTCTCTGTTGTATAAGGTGCTCTTTGCATATTTACATGTATACATTTGGCCTTTGGCCCACTAGAATACACAAGGTCCATTTGTAACATGGTATCGGACCCATGTTAGGGTTAGGGTTTCTCTCTCCCCAGCCACCGCCGCCGCTTGCTGGCCGCCGCCACCGCCTGGTCGGTCCCTGGACCTTCCCCACTCGCTGCTCCCTTGGATCTCGCCGCCGCCGCTCAGGAACGCTAATTTGGACACCACCGTAGTTCCTTCTACCGTCACTACCTCAGCTTCTATTGCTGCCGCCGGCTCATCCTCTGCTTCAGCTTCTACTGCTACCAACGTACCTTCCCGGCGGCTACCGCAGATCCGGCCGATTCGGCCTCGGATCTTGCCGCTATCGCCTGGAATGTCGCCGCCACGAGCCCGACCCCTTCACCGCTGGATCTCGCCGCCCCAACATACTCCACGCTTTGGGAACCTTCTCTGAAGTCGTTGCTGCCTCTGCAGCAGCTCTAGCACCATTGCGGTTATGTCTCCGCCCTGCTATTCCTCACACGATGGCACCTCCCAGTGGTTCGGGGGCCGTCTCAATTCTGAAGCCACTGATCATCTTCAATGGGCTGAACTACCGCGAGTGGGCTCAGCACATGCGGATTCACATGAGGAGCCAGCGCCTCTGGGGCTACCTCACCGGCGAGCGGCCTTACCCCACCCTGCCGATCGAGCCCGCTTTTCCTCTGGATGTCAACGAGGCTACTCAGAAAGCTTCAGTTACCACCTTTGAGGAGGTGATGAGGCGTATCAGACACCGCTCCATGCCTATGAGGTGTGGCAAGACGACAAGGCTCGTGCTTCCGTCATTCTGGTGGGTAGCATGGACGTCGGCCTCTCTATGGATGTGCTTGAGTTGCCGACGTCTCAGCTAATGTGGGAGCGCCTACATGACCACTATGAGCCGACGAGTAATGCTATGTATCTCTCGGTTATGCACCAAACGCAGTCCCTTCAGCAAATGGAATCTCTTATACTTACTTCCCATGTTCCACCTCACTTCTAAGCTGAGACTAGACCTGTTCAAATGCCGGGTTGGGCCAGGCTTCGGGTCGGGCTGGGCCCAAAAAGCCCAACCTCGAATGGGTAAGCCTATGCTCGGCCCGGCCCGAAAAATGGTTTTTCAATAAAAAAATATTATTATAATTGTTTTGAATAAAAAGTAATATTTAATTCATTTTAAGAATAAAAAATGGTTTTAAAATTATTTTTATTACATTCAGCGGCTTTTCGGGCTTTTGGGCCGGGCCACCCATGAATAGGTCTAGCTGAGGTTGTTTCTGCGGCTGCCTTTCTTATCAACCGTTGGCCTTCTCCTGCTCTTCAGGGTTGTACTCCCACTGAGCGTCTTACTAGTACGACTCCTCGGTACAAACACCTCCATTGTTTTGGTTGTATTTGTTACGTTCTTCTTCCACCTCGTGAGCGCACCAAACTGATTGCTCAGTCGGTTAAGTGCGTTTTCCTAGGCTACAACACTGAGTATAAGGGTTATCACTGTTACGACCCTGTTGCCCGCAGGATGAGGATCTCTCGCGATGTCACTTTCGATGAGTCTCGTCCTTACTACCCTCGTTCTTCTACCACTAGTTCCGCTTCCCTTGAATCGAATTTTTAAATAAAACAAACACCACATACCTTCTCAATCAAGTCCAGCACATCTTGATTGTCAACAAATTCTATGTAACTCCAGTCGATTTGCTCCCGGTTATACTCTTCCTGCTCCATTTTGAAGACATTCTGCAAAGACAAATACTACTTTATTTACCAAACACTAGAAGCAAAGAGAAGTCCAATATCACGAACATCCAAACATGTGTTCAAAATTTACCTGATTAAAATGCTGCTGAAGCTTTTCATTGGTGAAATTGATGCATAATTGTTCAAAGCTGTTTCCAGCATAGAATAAAGGTAGGAGACTTCAGTAAATGGTCTTCAATGGTATATTGGAATCAGTCTTTAGTTAAGAACTTACCTATTAGTCTTAAAACTTTCAAAACCATATATATCAAGCACCCCAATCAAACGTTCTGAGTTTGCATCTTGTCCTATCGACACATTTAGTCTGTTTACAAGCCTGCACAAGGTACAACCGTATATACTTACAAGGACCAGTACATAATTCACGAATGAAACATAGAATCATATTCATTACCAGTCAAAAAGTTGAGAATATATTTGTTTTGCTAAGCCATCCCTGCTAACGGTAGCAGAATTAGGATCAACTGTTGTGGTAATTACTCCTTCTGGTGTATTTATTTTCCTCTTTACCAATGCATTCTCCAACTTCTCACGATCACACCTGTAATAAGAATTCCATAATGTCATAGAGTATGACTATTGAAACAGAATTTTGAAGATAACTATAGAACAATGGGGAAAACATTAGGCATACATCAAGAGTTCTGCTGCTGCATTAAGATGGAACCTAGCTTTCTCATCCTTTATTACAGATGAATCTACCTCTCTCCCTTTCACAAAATTGATGTTCCCAAGGTGAAGCACAGCAGCTACAACCCGGAATGTAGCCTCCTGTATTATAAATGTGTTGCTTGAAAAAAGTGGCATGGACATCCACATAGAATAACAATTATTCGATGGATTGAAAGGTACAGAAATTAGAAAACCTGCTCCTGCTCAGTTATACCAACTGTATCCATCGCACTTCTTGTTGCAAGATACTCCTCAGCGTCACTAATACCGTCAACTTTAATGCAAGCGGATTGGTTGAGATAGTGAAACGATGCAGGGTCATCCAACTTATACCTTTTAATGTCCTGCCATTACGGTTTATTCATCAATAAATTACACGGAGACTCAGCTGGTCAATCACATTGAGTAGGAAAATAAAATAAAATACCTCCCATGGTGCTGCACATAGGAAGTAAAAGCAATGGTAGTTTCTTTCTGGACTATTGATTTGGCAAACACGAGATCTTTCAAGCAAGTATGTTCTAATGGCAGCACCAGATATCTTCCCGCTGTTGTCAAATTGGATTTCAACAAATTTGCCAAATCGACTTCACCATGTTGTGAAAAATGTAAACAGGTGTGTAAGCAAATAATATGAGTGAAAAATGGACAAAAATGATCATATTTTATTCTATTTGTTCCATTTATTCCCATGAGAAATGTTGAGGGGAAAACAAGGAATAATTAGCTTTATTCCTGGCTTATAAAGAGTTAAATGTGCTATACTGAACAATTTTTTGCAATTATCTTCCGAGACTCGAACTGTGGGTGTAAAAAAATCACCTTGAGTTGTTGTTCCGAACAGTTTTTGCATTACCAAAAGCTTCAAGGACTGGATTAGACTGCATTCAAAGCGTAATTGAATACAAAAGATAGTTGTAGGTGAAACTACATATGACATATTACTTTAAAAGCCTTCGCTGCCTTTTGAACAGGAAGAATACTATTGTTAACAACAAGAATAATTGTAAAAAATTATGATTCCTAACTTACTTCTAAAACTTGTTGCTCAACTGTCCTCCCTCCTGTTCTAGATCGTCCACCCAAAAATGCAAGATATCTCATAAGCATCTTTGTGGTTTCAGTCTTACCAGCACCACTTTCACCACTCACCAAAATGGAGTTGCTCTTTCCTCGTTCATCATTTGCCTGTTTCCTTATTCAAAACAATGCCACAAAGGTACCATCAATATTGGTACTGCCACACGGTATTTATTTTAAAGAAATAACCCATCGATAGTATTATAGGCATTCACCTGTAAGAAATGTCAGCAATCGCAAATACATGAGGGTCTAGCTCACCAAAATTTGAACATTTGTACTTCTCCATAGTATGGGGTTCAGCGAGGTGAGGCAGCCTTTGGAATGGATTAATTGCAATCAAAATGTTGCCAGTATAGGTCTGGAACTCAAAAAGCATTAGAAAAAGCAAACCCCTTTTGCTTTGATCATTTTCAGGTGATGAGATTGAATAAGCAAGCACTCACATAAATTATATTTTTGGCATAGCGAATAGCCAGATTGTCTAAAACACCAGGCTCATGCAAGTATGATAGTCGTGTCATGTCATCAATTCCATCAGATGGCGCTTCTGTGTCTTTTGGATGAATGTCTGATATGTTCGCAATAACCTGGTTTCACAAAATTGAAGTAATGACACAGGTTTCATGACAGGAAACATATCAGTATAGATCATAATATCAAACTACTAAATAAACAGGAGCAAGTTTGCACGCCCTGATGCAGCTCACACCGAAACAAGGAACATCTGTTTTAAGTTTTACTCACTCTATGCTTTTCATTTTTAAAATATTTTAATTTTCTTTAATATTGAAATGTAAATATTCAGTCTTATGTTTCCAGCTTAATGTTTCACTGATGTTGATTTTTTTATTTTCGTTATTATCACTTTATGAGGACATTAGATATTCTCTTAGATATTGACATTTTGGTGCCTAATTGTAGAGGGAGCACTCCCTGGTTACATAACTATGTCCTTCCTAAACTGGGAGACCCCTCCCATTCTTGTTGACAGCAATTATTCTAACTCTACATAGTTGCAATAGATAATTAATTCAAATAGTATAATAAAAATAGAAAAAAATCGCAAGCTTCATTTCTTCTCTGACTTATTGTGCTGCATAGTGCACCATTGTACAGCATAATATTTCTATCATTGATGCCCTTCATGCAATTATGCGTTAACATATAAAACTGTGAAAAAAATCACAATTGGCTTAATTTCTTTATAAAAAAACTAGAAGGGTAATAGCCCATGAAAAGAACAAGAAGAAGGATATATATCATTACTGAAGCAGGTAAGTTCCAAAAGCAAAACAAGTGATAACTGACATCAGCCACACATACCGTCTTTCCGTTGGTAGTGCGGACATGGGCATTTCGACCTTCGATTCGGAATACCTCGCCATCAATCCAAGCTAAATCTTTATCCGGCAGCCATATATGGGAACCTACAACAATTTTTAATGTGGCAGCCTGCACACGTGACAAGTCAAAACCCCCAACAGGTCAGAAAAATTCTACCAGTTGATAGGTAAGATGGATGTGTATATCTGTCTAAGTTTGCATCCCAATAGGTGCCAAAAAGGCCAAAAACACAGTTAGGAACATAGTATACTATATAAAAAGTAAAGTAGCATGAGGCATGGATCATTGTTGAAATTGGCATGCGTGGTACAGTAAACCTAGGAATGGCATGTCGAAGTGACGAGAGAAGGTTGCCCTGAAGAAAAGGGCCAAAGGATACAGAATCATATTGAACCAAAAGCACTGAATCAGAAAACATCCATGGAACGTGTACCTTAAGAAAGTAGATATTACTATAATAATTTAAGAAATACGATAATTCTGCCAATTAAGGCATAAAATCTAGAGCAAAGATACACTAAAATCACAATATTGTCATGAACAAGAAAAAGATACCATTCAGTTCATTACTTATTTGTCCAAAGTTATCTTGACTGGTAATACAGAACTTGTCTGCAAGACAATTATATGAACTATATCATTAATTTCATAACCAAACTAGATTCCAGTCAAAACTCATTCCAGCGTACACTTAAGTCCATCCTAACATGTTAACACCTAGAAACATGGATTCATCTCGTCAAACCGGGCATGGATTACACAAATTCAGCGATCCTCCGATGCAAAAAAACAAAAAACAGCTTCTTCTCATATACACTTCCAATACGAGCAAAGTGAGCTGAGTTTTAACTAAAAGTGCATTCTAGCGTACGACTTGCTTCCTGGCTTGTGCAAACTCTGAATTGTCCCCCACAAATCAAACACTTCAACTATCCTGGCATCGCACATGGCGTCAATCAAACCAAACGAAAACCACGGAGCGTCGCGTCAACATTCATCTGACAACAGCAGAAACAACGCACCATGGGTCACGCGCGCGATCACCGGAACGATCGGTGGTGGGGAGAATCGAGCCGTCGTCGTCGGTATCGGCGGCGGCCGGAGGCGGGCGCGCGGCGGTGCCTCCTCCTTGGGCCGCTCGCCAATCGCCTCGCGGCCGCGGGGAACAGCCGGAGCCCGGTGCGTCCGCCTCGATCGAGCGCGTGCGGAGGCGCGCGATACCAGAAGCGAGCGCGCGGGAGGAGGGGCCGGGGAGCCGGAGGGGAGCGGGGCGCGAACCAGAGGCGAGGCGAGTCCCATCTATTTTTGGCACTGGGGTGGGAGGCTGTTCGCCGCTCGGCCGAACGTGTGATTCTGGGCGCCACCCGCACCGCCGCCACCCGTGGCATTCGCCAGAAGCCACGGCGATGGGAGCGAAGCGGAGCGGAGGAGGGGAGAGTGGCGTTGATGCTGCGGCCGCGCGGACATATAGGGAGGTGGTGTGCTGCTGCCTGCTGGTGTGGTGTGTGGGGAACGGGGACATGGCAACGGAACGAACCAAATTTGAATCTATTGTGTTTAATTTGAGATCCAAACGAAGTGCCTGAACGTTTTGACTAGCGGGAATTCGTCGGATGCACTACTCTGCAGTCTGCACCACGAACATATGGTGGGCAGTCAATGTGTACTAGTTTCTGCACAATGGCACCATCAGCATGATTACAACGCAGATGATTACAAAGCGGAACTTTGAGCAAATCAGCCAAAATGGGGGTCGTACAAGTAGTGACTGTCACAGTTGATAGTTTTCCCAAAACATAGGTTTAATTGTGCATTTGAGGTCACGTTGCCACCAACAAAACTCTCAACGCACAAATAATTGACAAGTCCGAGTTCTCTTTCTTTATTGATCTCTTTGCTCGTAGACTTGTTTGTACAATTTGTACATAAATAAACAATATGTGATTAAACAGACTAATAGACCTTATAGACCGACAACCCACTAATAGATCTAGTTTAGATAAAGTGTCCACGTATAATCATAATCAGGTCTTGAAATGGACTGATATACCACAGGTTTCTCCACATAATTGTACGATCAAAAGGCTAACATCCGCCTAGTGTCTTCTAAAAAAACTGCCTAATGTCGAAAAGTATGGGATAGCCTCGTTCAGCCGAAGCAGACAAGCCCAGCATGAATCCAACAATGGTTGCATTGACACGGTTCGGATATGCCTTACCGTTTGGTTCGGGAAAAAATCCTATAGGATCTGGTCTACAACTCTATTGATGTTGATCAACTTCATCATATGACACGTGTTCTTTCACGAATCTCAAAGCGCACAGCTTCATAAATCACTGATGTGAATTTTCATGAATTGAATACTGAAGACTAGCACGTCATGCTTTAAGATTCGTGAAAGGACACATGTCATGCAGTGGAGTTAGTCCACATCAACGAAGTTATGGATCAGATCCTATAGGATTTTTTTCCATTTGGTTCCGACCAGGCCTCCAGGCCACCTATTACATTCCGACTGATCGGGCGGCCCGTCTGTCTCTTTCAAATAAATCTCATTTGCTCGTACAAATAAATACTGTGCAAGATATCGTCTCCTTTGCTCGTACAACTTACAAGTCATGTAGAATAGATTTTGATATATCATCGACTGTTACGAAATACGAAGAAATGATAAGTGACAGAGACTGCACTGATCTTTTGTATGTGTCTCTTGTCATGAACAAACACTACAGTAGTAACACCATACCATGGGTGTTTAGAGTAACTACCGGGTGAAGCTTTTTTCCTTTTATGGCAGAACATATGAAACATTTCTAATATTATCGTTCTTATTTATTCAATATAAAAGAGACTAGATAAAGTCCAACTAGGCATGAACTAATCATCGAACACACGTAAGAGCCACACACGTCATCCGTCTTCAAGTCTATAAAAACTCAAGATGGTGATGTGGTGCGATTTGAGCCATGCAAATCCAAGAGGGGAAAGCTCTCCGGTGGGTCCACTAGAATCGTGGGGTGAAACACTGAGCAATCAATCAAATGTAGTGATAATCACAGCAACATTGTTTTGCATTTCAACTATCACACATGACCAAGTGATCGATGATCTTCTTTTTTCTGGCGAGGGTGTCCAAGTGGTTATCGATCTAAATCTCATTCATGATGATTCAGCAGATATACTTAACTTTTAATTCTGTGATCAATTTGTG
Organism: Ampelocalamus luodianensis; assembly: GCA_036346255.1. Taxonomy (NCBI): domain Eukaryota; kingdom Viridiplantae; phylum Streptophyta; class Magnoliopsida; order Poales; family Poaceae; genus Ampelocalamus; species Ampelocalamus luodianensis. Next base: position 4,540,198 of record CM070626.1, read on the forward strand.
CAGAATTTTTTTACTGCAAATCAAGTAGCCTATACAGTTAGAAAAGAGTATATAAGATATGTTCGCTAACAAATTTTTAAGTTGACTGTAGGTGTGCTTGTGTATATTCAGTTGCTAACTAGTTCAATACCTGTGCTTTTGCTATGGATTAAAAAATATATATAGTCTCAGCATCTCAGGTCGTCAACCGTTATCGTACTCAGCGGCGCAATCTGGGCTATCAGTATCCCGCTCGCCAATTCAACGGACACTGAAGAGGGTGGAGAGGATGGACGAACCGCAACTTCAATTTTTAAGTAGTAGAGATTAATAGGTTTATCGAGCGTGAAAACCAAGAAATTGGTCTCTCTTTTTTAAGGCAACCAATAATTTGGCCTTGATCGGTAAATAATGTGCGCACCTTTAGTCACAAAGTGGTAGCTCAAGTTCTCCTGCCTATTCTCGAAAAAATACAGCCAATATTTGTATTTGTGATCTATATGATGCGTTTGCATGAAAATTGTAGAAACATATTAGTATAGAAGATATTTTAGGTTGAAGACTTGCAGTGTGTTGAACAAAATAATAGTTGCGTAAATAAAATTGCAGTAGGAATTCAGGACAAATCAAAGCCACATGTACATAGTACCCATGCCCTATCTCAGTTGAAATGCTCCGAAATTTGTGCTACGTTTTTTGAAAAAAATCCCTCTCTCCCTTCCACTCTCTCCTTGCCAGCCGCCTACCGCGCCGCCTGGCTCGAACCACGCCCCCGCCGGCGAAAACCTCACCTCGCCTCGCTAGATCCCCCTCCCCGTCACAGTAAAATTGGGCGCGGGTTTCCACAACATGGCAAGCGGCAACGGGAGAGAGACGAAGGAGAGAGAAGGGGGGGAGAGGGGAAGGAAGAGGAAGGGAGGGGGATTTTTGCAACACTTCAACAGTGAAGATAACGCATGAGGTACCACGTATATGTGAAAAACCACATTCAGGAGTTCACTTCAAATGTTTGCTTTGGTAGTATGAGTCCAATTAACTCCACACTTATATACGCTGGTAGATTTGATATTATTGCTGCAATCTGAAAAATTGTTGCAGCTAGTATATATGCATTCCTTGACGTACTGTCTAGCCATGTGCGAAAATGAAAAATTACAAACTGTACTGCAGATATACCTGGCTACATTATCTGAGTGTTTGTGTACAGTAATCCTAGATAAAAATCTGCCTACAAAAAGAAATGAAATTGAGCTCTAAATGTTCCCTTGAAGAGTATATGGTTGTTGAGGAAATTAATTGAACATGTAATGCATATCCATATGGCGTATATTAATCAAATTAATTAATCAATTGTCATCTAAGTTAGCCCAGAATTAAAGTCGTTGGTGCGGTTAAGAGAGAACCGATCTGCTAGATAACGCCAAACTATAATTGCATGTGTAGTGCTAAAACACAGTTAATAGTGAATACATGTATCGTTAGTTCATGCAATACATATATCTACTGCTGTACTGCAGTTTAGCTTAGACTAGGTGCAGCGCTAGCTCTCCCATGCATGATTATTTCGGCCAAAATTAGGTTCTATCAGTGACTAGCATAAATTAAGAGCAAGAAATTAAATTGCACACACGTTGTAATGCATTGATACACAGTTCTCTTGGGTGGACTGAAAGAGGAGAAAGATCAAAGGAAATTTGCACCAGGAAATTTGCACCACTTAGTTTTGGTTAAAAAAAAAAAAAAAAGAGGCATCGATCACACACGTACCGTATGACGAAAATCGCACAAGCTCTGTACATTTTTATTGCACGCGCGCTTAAGCAGTATATATGTATGTTACATTTCCCGGACTATTTTAGCTAAGCTCAAGGGCCGGGACAAGCTAGTGTGTGAAACCTCATGAGCCGACACAACAGTACAACATTTGATCGATCACCACAACCAGCCAGGCCTTTCCGTGATCGAAACAGGAAAAGGACGGGGGAAAGAGCTAGCTAGATCCAAAAGGATCCATCTCGAGAAGAAACCGACCCTGATCATCTACACTAGCTAGCTAGCTACTATACTAACCAGCTGCCTAGCTAGCTAATTAATTGAGCGAACCTGGTGGCTGCGTGCCGGCGACGAAGAATCGGCCGGAGGCGGCGTCCTGGCTGGCGTAGTACACCGTGCTGGGGCTCACGTGGTTGTGCATCCCCTCGTACGTCGTCACCACGTAGCTCGGGTCGTCCTTGTCCCGCTCCACCCTCTTCTTCACGTTGCACCCTTCCGTCGAGCACCGGTAGTAGTTCCTGCACATGCACATGTACAATATTTAATCATCGCTACTAGTACAAGGTGGATTGATTGCGAAATTGCAATGTGTTGGTACCATATATATATTGCTGGAAAGAGACTTTTTTGCGTGATGGGTTGATCATTATTGTTATATTGCATCATATGCGATGTTCGCAAAATTGATTGCGAGCATTTGATTGATTCTGGTTTGATTTTGCAGTGTTGTTGATTGGGTACCTTGGGTTGGGGCTGTTCTTGACGGACTTCTTGCCGTACTTCCGCCACTTGTACCCGTCGTCCAGGATCTCGATCTCCGACCTCGTCCGGAACGCGATCCGCTCCGTCCGCGGCCTCTCCACCGCCTCCGCCGCCGCCACCGCGCTCCTAGAATGCACAATCAAGAGTCCCAGTTCAGACCAAAGACGACTCGAAAACCCAGGAAACGTGTTAAAATACCAGCTGACAAACGGCACACGCCACTACCACGTCTTACCTAGCGTGAGTGGTTGCACTTGCACCAGCAGCGCCGTGGCTGGCGCCATCGGGCACGACGACGGGCGGGCCATCCGGCGGCGCGGCGAACACGCCGCCCGCGCCGTCGTCGAAGAGGTACTCGGAGATGTCGAACTGCGCCGCGGGGTTGGCTAGCGGCGGCAGCGGCGGGGCGCCGAGTGCGGCGGAGAAGCTGGACGGCGAGCTGGAGGTGGAGCTAATTCCCCCGTGGGAGAAGTAGGAGGACATGGAGAAGCAGGCGTCGCCCGCCGGCACCGGCTGGTGGTAGAGCACTGGACGCGCCCCGACTGCCGCCATGGCCGAGTACGAGACCGGCGCGAAAGCTTCGTATTTATAAGGAGGATCAGATCGTTGGTGTGCTGCATGGGACGGAGGATCGATGTGTTATTGGCGGGTGGATTTGTAGCAGAAGAAGGCGGGCTGGGTTGGTTGTGTGCGCTTATTTTTTTTTTTTCCGCCGGATTTGGTCGGTTTCGCAGTGAGCTTCCTGCAGAGTGAGAAGGTTCGGAGCTGGTGCGGGAGTTGCCGCCCGCCGCCGCACGCGCGCTCGTGTACGCACGGCGTGCCACTTATATGCTTACAGCAAGATGGCGGAATTGTCTCCGGGAGCAAGACTTGAACGGTCTTCGCCACGGAGTGCCCGTGGAGTGGGCCTCTCAGTCGCGCGCGGCATATGTGTGGTCCATCCGGTTCAAGCCGCATTCTTTATTCTTCTTTATTTCTGTTCCGTGGAATTGGTTGGTGGCAATTGGGATACACTGAATTCCTGCACCATCGGCCTCGTGGCACTACGGTTTTTTCCCCTGAGACGGCCTCGTGGCAGTGTTGTTATAACCACATCCGTTTGAAAAAAGGGCGAACTGATTCGGTCGTATATTCCAGCAATTTTATTATGCCTACAGTGATAGAGATTTATCAGAGAGAGTACATTGAGATGCAACACACACCCACTCACGCCACTAATGTAAATGCAAGCGCTAGGAATTTTGCCAAGGCTCCAACACCTCACGGAGCGTGGTCGTATGCTTTCACATTAAACACGTTTTCACATTAAACACACAAGTGTATGATATACTTTGATTAAATAAGTTCTAGGATCGAACCCGGGTAGGTGGAAACGAACATCCTCACTCCCATCACCAGGTCACTACCCCGTCATTAGTGATAGAAAAATTGTTCATTATACATAACTAGCCAAATTCCCCGCAATTGAGAGGCTAGATACTACAATACATATGCTTATCTTTGAAAATAGAGTTGTACTTATTAAACAACTCTAATATATGTGATTGGAAATACAATTGTAATAGTCCTAATAACTATATGGTCAATCAGATTAATATGATCCGGATTCACCACAATCGACAGTGCAGCACAAGAAAACTACAGTATACGTGTGCCAAAGTGCCTCCATGATCTCATTGTGAAACTTGGGGTTTCTTTGCAAGGATCCCAAGTGGGATTGATCTATATTTATAGATGATATATAGAGTTGTTACAATCATATTACAAGATCCCTTGGATCGCAAGAAGAAGAGAAAGAGATAGAATCGATGACTATAAACAACGGATGACAAGAAACTAATCGGCAAAATAAGAAAATCTATCTCTAACTCTTATATGAACTTTACGATTATTTTGACCCTCAATCTCAACCGGCAGTCATTAGATCGAGATTGCGATTTAGTCGATCGAAAGGCTGCTGAGTCAAGGGCTTTGTGAAGATATCTGCAAGTTGATCTGCAAATGAGATGAATCGAGCACCTTCATGGTGACTCTTTCTTTGACAAAATGAAAGTCCACTTCGATGTGCTTTGTACGTGCATGAAAAACTGGGTTGGCAGTGAGATATGTTGCGCCAAGGTTGTCACACCATAGCACGGGAGGTGTTGCTTGATAAATACGGAGTTCTTTAAGCAAAGACCGAAGCCAAATGAGCTCTACAGTAGCATTTGCTATAGACTTGTATTCGGCTTCAGTGCTAGATCTCGATACGGTTGGTTGTTTTCTTGAGCTCCATGACACTAAGTTAGGGAGGTGATCAGTTGCACCGGTGTCTGCGTACTAGTTTTGATCCACCTTATAGGAAGTGTTTGCAGCTGCAACAAAACGCACCTCCTCGGATTGATATGAGTGGTTGAAGCAGTGGTAGCAACGCAGGGCGTCGTGACCGTACTTCTCATAGACTTGGCAGGTTGGTTTTCCACCCGACGTTGTAGAGCCACAACCAGAGTCACGACCATGGTTGTTCCCACCAAAGTGTCCTCCGTTGCTTCCATTGCCTCCACCAGAGCTGCGAGACACATTGTTTGCTGAAGATTGGATCTGAGAACCAGTCTCAAACTGGTCGATCCGCATCACATGACTGATTAGTTGAGCATAGAGTTCATTCAAGCTTATAGGCTCAATACAAGTAGAGACAGAAGTAATTAAAGATTCATACTCATGTCCTAGACCGCAGAGAATGTATGAAACTATCTCTTCTTTCCGTAGAGGATTACTAATGGCCGCTAGAGTATTTGCCAAACTTTTCATCTTGTGAAAATAGTCTGTGATAAGCATCTCCTTCTTCAGATTAGATTGGGCTGAGAATTTCCTCGGTGAGAGAGGCAAGCAATGCGCTGAGTACTAGCTTGTCCTGCTGATACCAGTGACGATATTCAGAGTTCACCACTTGCCGAGTTTTGCCTTCGACGATCTTTGAAATCAGATACGGTGGAGTATTGACAGTACCATCAACATAGCCTAGGAGATCCTGGCTACACAGGTATGGGATGATCTGAGCTTTCTAGATCAAATGATCGTCACAACTGAGTTTGACCATGACAAAGTGGCTAAAGGATGGTGGCGGAAAAGCTATGGGCATGGATGAACTAGATGAGTTTGATAGAGTCGGAGATAAGGCTGATCCGTGGAAGATTGGGTGCCTGTCATTTCAGTTTGGATCGTTAAAGCTCTGATACCATGTGAAACTTCATGGTTCGCCACAAGGATCCCGAGCGGGATTGATCTCTATTTATAGATGATATACGGGGTTGTTACAATCAGATTAAAAGATCCCTTGGATCGCAAGAAGAAGACAAAGCGATAGAATCAGCAGTCGTAGACAACCGGATGATGAGCTACAGTGCTAATCGGCAAAACAAGAAAATCTAACTCTTATCCGAACCTTACAGTCATTTTGACAGTCACACACTAGAGCTTCACCACCATTCGCCATCATTGCCACCGCCCCTACAGTATTGTTCCCGCCGGAGCCTCACTAGCCGCCTCGTTGTCGTCATAAGGCGAGACACGGTTCAATCATTCGAGGGAAGCCACCATCCTGAACATCCAAAATGACATCCTTTTCTATAACCATGCATCCCAATCGCCGCTTATGTGCACAGTGCATTGTATATTATTTTGGATGTTGCTTTCATCTAAAATTTTAGAACTAAAACCCCACACGAATACACGTTGGCATGCAAAGCGCTATCTAGAAACTATGGACTCGGATTCTACGCAGCTTCTTGGGCGTACGATTACAATTTGCAGGCTTACGGTGCCCATCAGCTCGATACATCTGGGAGTCCTTCGCCCCGAATGTCGCGTGCCATGGTTGGCGAGTACGGTTGACCTTTGCTAATGCCTTGCTTCGATGGCGTTTTTATTGTGTGTGTGCGTGTGTGTGACGGTGTGATCTCGCTGATGAATCAGGAGATGAGGAACTGCTGCCACTTCGTCGAACGATATATATAGCTTGAGACGCTGATGGCTTCGGTTTTGTCTGTGCTGGTGCATGGCGGTGAGCACATGCGTATTATCAGGATGCGGATCGGATGCATATGTATCAATGTATGTGTGTCGACATCGCTGCACACTGGTAGGCGTCATGTCAGGATGCACACATCACCTTTTTTATTTCTACATGTGCATCCAGATAACCAACGAAAAGCTAGCGATTTTTAAAGGGTCACGAGGCGTCAAACGCAACCCTGAGCGTCAATAGTGAGCGTGCGAATGAGATGAGACAAAAATAGCACATGACTTTAGTTATACTTTTTTTGCACATATATAACAAGAGTACTGGTCGATGCATCGGAGGTGCTAACGCCTCCCTCACATATGACCATCATCAAATAGGGGTAATATCATATTTTTATTTTAGCTAATAGCCACCCATGCTCTACATTAGAAACTCCCCTCCAGTGATTCATTTCAGCATCTCCCATGACTCACCATTAGTTCAGCGCCCATCATCCCCGAGCGGTACGGTGTTCCCGTTCGCATGGCCACACAGCTATAAATTGTAATATCAACGATTTGATTTTGCCCTCTCGCACGCTACCCCTCAGTGACCACGGTTTGATCATCTCAACCTCATAAGTCTCCTTCCCGGTGAATCACATTTTAGGGTATTCCATGCATGTACATAGTTGGATTCTAAGTTCCAACCCACATATATATATTAGTAAGTAGCAAAGTTGGGAGAGAGAAAAAAATCACCAAACTAGATGCAGGGAGGAGAGCATTGGGGAAAAAAGTAATTAAACTAAGAGAGGGTGCGTGATGGACTCGTGGGGACAGAGAATGCTTGTAACTTACTAAAATAAAATTACCTATATACCCTCTTTATGGAGCACCACTGGTTTTCACCGGTGTTGCATAGCTAGGAGATGTTGGAGGTGTTAGACCATCACAATTCACAACCAAGGTTGTCAGAATCGTGATTCTGAATTGGATTGGAGACACTTCGGTAGGATCACATTTAGGATCGAATCATAGAATCTAAGATTGTACTACCTAAAATACATTTTTTCAATGCGTCGTGTATTCCAATAGTGATATGAGTGTTTATTTGATCATTTGACATTTAATTTAATTGATAAATGTCTAAATCATAATTTAGATTCTATATCATTCAGAGCTACAACCGAAATATTGATTTTAACAACCTTGCCATTACTCGAACATTTTACATAAAAAGTAAAATAAGTAGATTTTTTTATTCCACAAATCTTAATGTCTAACCTACTAATTACTTAGTACTTATCACACAACTTGAATTCAGGGATAGGACACAACCAAAGACCTAAATCTTTTATAATCTGAGGTGATGCATGATTCTACCACGATTCTACGGTGATTCTACCCGATTCTACCATTAGGAGCGTGATTCTACTATGATTCTACTAGGTGCGATTTAGATCATATTGGTGTTTTAGGATCGTACAATTGTATGATTCTATGATTAGAGTCACGATTTTAACAACCGTGATCACAACCATTGGATCTTGTATATTGGGCGGTTGAGAATAGAAGGATGGACCAAACCAGAACTCATATAACAATTAAATGATGCAAGCTTGATTGAAGGGATACTTAGTGCGAGTTCTATCTCCTTAATTAGGACCCATTTAGAACATGAATTTCATGAATTAAACATGAACTTTACAGAAAACAATATAATTTTCTAAGGAATTCTACAGGACTCACGCATTCCAGATGGGCCCTTAATTTTCTATGCATTTTTTTTGTCATGACACGTCGATTAAAAGAACAACTCAGATCATAGTTTGCATGTATATGCTAGATACACCCCTCTAAGACAAAACTATGATTTATGTATGTGCATTGTTATACTTTGATACCCCTTTTTATACGCAGCGGCCTCTAGATCGGATCAGAGTTTGTGAGATACAACACGAGCATGTACAATATCAATATCGAAGTAGATGAATCTCGTAGAGAGTACCGAGATAACGATGACGAAGCATCCACGACGAGAGTGAAAGATTTGACAAAACTAACCGTAAATTCCTTAAGCACGACTTTAAAAGAGTATAAGGGATTATCGCTCTCACACAATTCTTTCAAACCTTTAGGGCAATTGGATCCTTGCCCTATACAACAGTCTAGTGCTAAAGAATGACCTACCGTCTAATCCTCTCGTGCCCTCTGCTTTGGATAAGTTCCTCTTACTTGGCTTGCTTCTTACATGTCTTGTTGCTTCTTTATGGACACACTTCATAGCTTTATATGGTCTTCCTAGTCATCCTCCAAAGTAAAGTAAGAATATTATTCTAATGGGAACTAGGAGTCCTAGTCCTATTAGGAATCATCTAGATTTTCTTGTAGCACATATCTTCAAGTCCAGTAGATTAGGATATGAGTCATCATACTCAACAATCTCAAACTTGACTCTTATCCATTAAAGTCACCGTGCTCCTCCAATAACTCGCTCCAAGTTGGTTTTGCTCTTTTTTTTTTTCATTTTTCTGTTCTTTTTCTCTCACATTGGGAGTGCCCGTGCCATAGGGGCTCATGCACACCATCGCAATATGCATGTCGGTATCCGGGCATGGCCGCTCGGACACTCCACCTAAGAGCTCTTTCCTTATGTAGTTTGATTAACCATGCCTCCTATTCTTACAGTCCCCCATGCTATAGGTTTGTACTGCCTCCAAACTCCATCTGCTCGTCGGCATCGTATGGTTGGTCCCCCCACGTCTTCCTTCTTCCAGCATTTCGCACCTTTCCCTTTGCGACTGCCAGAATTTGCAACCGTTTTGTAGTTTCGGGCATAACTACAGTTATGATCTGAGTACCTATTGTGGACGACACGGTTTCTGTCGGTGTTTTAGAACCAATCTTACGTAAAGATTATTTGATTCGGAGGGTCTCCACAATTGATCACTGTCAAGACCCGGGATTAATATCCCAAATCCTCTGTGCATTTCTGAACTAGTTCCATGATCACTAGCTAGTTCACACAGTAAACAAATATGGTAACAAATTCATATCACAACTTTATTAATAATCAACAAAGTTTATTACAAAAGAGACTTACAGCCAACAATAAAGAACACAGCGGAAGACGAAAAGTAGTAGCGTCCAGCAATCTGCCACAGGCAATCGACTGGGGTAGCGGCCTAGTCGTCGGGATCCACACTGGTAGCGAAAGTCCTTCTCCTCTGAAATTTGTTTGCATAAAGCAAGTATGATCACAACTACCGTGCTCGCAAGTTACACCCGTCAAATAACAGAATGACATGCATACATGGATGTAACAAAGGATGGCTTATTGATTGATTTGCATAGGACAACATTTTCCTTAAATACTTGTACTAAGTTCAAAAGCAGATATTTTATAACTATAAATTATTTTATAAATTCTCAGTTTTATAGTCAGATAACATTCACACATGAATGGTGAAGGATACCCTCCTATCACATAGCTTCCTGCCCAATTCCCATTCGAAAAAACCAGTTTTGAAGAAGCCTTTGTCAAACAAAACCAAAGTCTAACTCGGAGTGGTTCGGCCAGTATGTCCATGACCGTGGACATGGCTATTCGAATAGTTTTACACTCTGCAGAGGTTGTACAGCTTTACCCACAAGAGATAATCAACTTGTACTGTCCGCTCACACACTTCCGTAGGTGTGCGACTAAGTGATTATCATGAGGCCTTTACAGTGCTCTGTCTCGATGTATTTATGCCCGCTAAGGTTTCGCTTCCTTTGGACTGACCATCCTCCGGAAGCCCCCTCTCGCGCCAGATAGGACTACTGTCCAACCAACACCGACACAAACAACATAGCACAAATGACACTAAGACATCACAAATTATTTAGTCAAATCTGTCCCATTCCAGACTTGTGGTAGTACGGTAAGGCGTAGCATCATACGCTCAAGACCGGTTCTTAAGCGACAGGCGTCTTCCAAATAAAACCCTGGGCCTTAACCTTAACCGGATTAAGCCCGTGCATAAACCTACACCCACCAATCATCCATTTCGCCCAAGTTCAAACCCATTTTTATTCTACTTTTCAAGTAAAAGCATTTTATAAACCTTCTATGGTAAAACAATACCACAAAACTAATTTAAATCAAATTTAGAAGATTTGGCTAAAAACTTCCCAAATACAAGAGTTGATTCTAAGCATTGGCTAAGCATGTGACTAATTTTAGTATCATTTTGTCTAATGGTGACAAGGTATTCACGTTCAACATTCAAATTGACCATACAAGGAAGATTGGAATAACTATGCAATTAAAATAGGGAATTAAAATATTTGTATAAACATATGCGTGCAGTAATAATTTAAAACAGAATATAAATAATTTAAAATAATGGAATCAATATGATCAAGGGTATAACTTGCCTTGCTTGATGAGGTGATGTTGTTTTCCTTAACAGATCACCTCATACTGAGATGATGTTGTTTTCCTTAATAAGTCACCTAGTACTCACAAGTACTTTCTTCAGGTAGTCCAAGTGTACAATCACGATGATCATACAATCAAAATCAATCCTTTTATGTGCTCTTCAAACGGCGTCGAAATCTGACTCTCCGAAGTCGTCGAAATCTAATCGTGAAAATAAGCTAAATTCAAATAAAATTCAAATTAATATTCAAATTAACTCCAAATTAAATAATTTTAGTTTGGTTGGCTAGATCTTGAATTTATACAAATTTAGAGATTTGAATGGACTCAATCGGAGTTCGGATGCAAAAGATATGGGCTTTGGAAGATTGAAATTACATGAAATAATGAAAATCATAATTCCATGAATTTTCTGAATTATTTTTCTAAAGGAAATTCGGGATATTGCGCAAGATGACGTCAGCGAGGGAAAATCCTTTTTCCCGGTCGAATTATTTTCCTAAAGAAAAATGAATTCATTCACTGACATGTGGGCCCCTTGGTCAAAAGACCAGGTCCACGGCCTGTCAATGGTTCATGGTGAACCCGGTGCACAGCACAGTGCACGCGGGGGTGGGGGTGGGGGTGCTGTGTATGAGCTGATGTGGCGCCACATAGACAGCCACGTCGGATTTGGTGGTGGCGTGGTGCTGACGGGGCAGCGACGTGGCAGCCACGTGGCTGGGCCACGTAGGAAACGGCCGGCGGCGGCTCGGGCATGAGCTCGCCGGCGATTGGCGGCGCTCCGGCTGGTGTGGGTAGTGCCAACAGAAAGAGGGGAATGCGAGGATGTTGATGCTCACCGTTGCGGCGTCTGTGCGTGCCTGGATGGCCGGCAGTGAGGACTTTGGCGACGGCGCATGCGGTTCTACGACAGCGAAGGTGCTCCGACGGTCCCTGGCTCAGGTGAGTGCGCGCACCAATTAGGTGACGATGCGGCGAAGCTATTGGTGGTGATCGCGGGGTTGGGACGCCGTCGACGGAGGCGCTAGAGGCGGCGGGAGGAGTGGCGGCCGGCGATGAAGAAACGTCGATTCCGGCGAGGTGGGAGCGAGGGAGGAGGAGTGGGTGGTGGGAGCGGGACGAGTGGAGGGAGGCACTCTCGATGCTCGCTTAAATAGAGCTCGGGGAGGAGAGGGGAGCGAGATCGTGCGCAGGATGCTGACGGGAATCACGGATGGGTTGCGGAGTTCCGACGATTTCGTGCAAAACGGAGGGGGTAACTGCCGGGAGGAGTGGCGGCGAGATCAGGGGGAGTCGTTGCGCGCATCCACGCGTGAAGAGGGCGCGACAATCACGACGGAGATGGAGCTCGCGCGTGCGGTAATGGTGGCGGCTCGAGCGCGGCTCCGCGAGGAAGAACAGGCGGGGAAGAACGGGGGCGGGGCCGTTGGATTTGCATCCAACGGTGCGGGGGAGGCGGGGTGGCGTGGGAAGATGATTGGCCGTCCGATTCAAATCGGACGGTCGGGGTGGATGGGGAGAGAGGGTGAGGCTGGCGGGCGGTGTGGGCCGGCGCGCGTGAGGGGAGATGGGCCGAGCCAATTCGGCCCAAGAGCTTTTTATGGATTTTCAAACGTTTTTCTAATTAAAATAATCCGATTAAATAAAAAGGGCTTTAGAAATTAGCAAATTAAATCCAAAAGTTATGAGAAAATTCACAAAAATTCCCTAAGGCATTTTGGATTTAATAAAATTATTTCCAACTTATAATTAGCTTTTAATTTTGCAAATAAATTATTTTGGCATTAAAATATTTAGGAAAAAGTTTTTAAAAACTCCAGAAAAATTCTAAAAATTAAATTAATTTTTATTTTTCAACTTCCACTTAAATAAAACTTTAAAAATTTTAATAAATTTTTATTTTTGACTTTTAAAACTTCAGAAATTCAAATAAAGCAATCAAACTCTTTAAAATATCAGAAAATCCAATAAAACAATGACTTTATTTATTTTATTTTTGGTAACATAACCTTGGGATGTTACAATCACGCAGACAAAAGAGACACGGGGATTTTTATACAGGTTCGGGCCTTCTTCAGTGAGAATAACCACCCTACTCCTGTGTATATTGTATTGGGTATCCTGATTACAATCAGTGGAAAGACTTGCGCTAATACTGCTACTGATTGTCTCTCCAAAAGCCCCCCATTACCTCCAAAAGACACCTATTTATACTATGCTGCGGTGGCGGTTGTCGTTTCAGGTCAATAGGCGCTCATTATTACGTAATAATGAGAGTATTTATTGGAGTAGTAACCTCCCCACGTTGCCTGACGGTTATCAATCAGAGATAATGGTGGGTTATATGTAGTTATTCCAGATATAATTACATATATTGACTGCTCAGATCTCAAAGTTAATAGGGCCTATTGCCGAGTGGACCCAGTTATACATGGAGAAGTCGTGACATGACTGGTCGTAGCAGGACTTACGACTAGGGGGTAGTCGTAGGAAAACTTACGACTGGATACTGGTCGTAGAAAAACTTACGACCGAAGGTAATCGTAGAAGAACTTACGATTACGTGGTAGTCGTAGAAATACTTACGACTATGGGGGTGGTCGTAGAAGAACTTACGACCACCTGGCTTACTTCTCCCTTACAACAGTAAGGGGTATACCATGTGACATTATATTACATGATTAAGAAATAATAAAATGAGGATTACTAGATCCTCGTCAATTTCCTTTTCCCGGCTAGGGTTTTTATCAGATCTCCCATACGTTGTCTTTCCTTTAGGTTTATCTATCAATCGGTATCGTGTATTGCTCTAGATACTTTTCATGATTACATGCCCTTTGCAAGTTGCATGACTCCACCTTAAAGTGAAACCTCACAAACATCGAGTTCAAACGATCTCATAGATATTATATTCTTTTTTAAGCCGGGAACATATCGAACTCCCATCAATGTGCAATATCCTCCACCAATTTAATAGCTCCCACCTCAATAATTGCATATATACTCCTTGCAATTCGCTAAGCGAACAATTTCATCCACCGGGCGTAGAGATCTTTCGTAAAACATCTCCCTCGCTAAACATATGTGAAAACAAAAACCTGAATCTAATATCTATGCATGAGAAACACTTGATTGACCGATGACAAGTAAGTATGAATCATCCTTCGCTATCGCCGCTGAGCATGCACCCCTCATTTGCTTCAAACTTAGACATTCTTTTATCATATAACATTCCTCATCACATAGATAGCATATGCGTGTGCCCTTGCCCTAGTCATTCTTCCTGTGATTATTGTTTTTTCCTGCAACACCTATTGGCACCAACGCTTGATCACCTGAGGATGAAGAATTTGATGGCTTCTTGAAGGACTCCGCCTCCAATAGATATGCAACCGCGTGATTGAAGTTGAGAGTGCTTTTCCTGACGATAATATTCATCACCTATATATTACTCACATGATGGTGGTAGAGATAATGATAGTATGACGATCTTGTCATTCTCCTTAATTTTCTTATCCACACTAGTCAGTTACGTGATAAGCTTGTTGAAGCCACTGAGATAGTCAACGAACCATGTGCCTTCCTCTATGCGCAACTTGTATAGTTGTCGCTTTAGCACCCACCGATTTGCCAGCGGCTTCTCTATATACAATTCTTTTAAGTTACTCCATAATTTCTTCAGTGAATTCTTCTTGATCACCGAGTACTTTGCTTCGTTAGAGAGACATAGACGAATTGTATTGACGGCATTTTGCCCCATCACCTTCCAGTTTTCTTCATATGTCTTTTCTGATTTATCCTCTTCAAGAGCATCAATCAACCCTTGTTGGACAAGAACATCCTTCATCACACATTGCTACACGCTGAAATTTTCTCTGCCGTCAAATTTTCTCCATGTCGTCGACATCTATCTTGATCTTGTGCTTTCTGACGCTTTGCTGACATTCTCACAAATTAATATGATCTTGGCTCTGACACCACTTGTTATACTCTAAAACCCCTCCTTATGCGGAGCAGCCTCCCAAATCAGATCAGAGTTTGCGAGATACAACATGAGCGTGTACGATATCAATAACAAAGTAGATGAATCTCGTTGAGAGTATTGAGATAATGGTGATGAAGCAACCACGACGAGAGAGAAAAATTTGGCGAAGCTGACCTCAAATTTCTTAATTACGACCTCAAAAAAATATAAGAGATTATTGCTCTTTCACAATCCTCTCAAACCTTTTAAGACAAACGGATTGTCGCCCTACACAACAATCTAGTATTAAAGAATAACCTAGTATCTAATCATCTTATGCCATTTGCTTTGGATGAGTTTCTCTTGCTTGACTTGCTTCTTTATGGACACACCTTCTGACTTTATATAGTATTCCTAGTCCTTCTGTAAAGTGAAGTAGAACCCTAATCTAAAGAGAAGCAGGGGTTCTAATCCTATTGTAATTCATCTAGATTTTTTTGTAGCATACATCTCTAAGTCCTAGTAGATTAGAATATAAGTCGTCATACTCAACATGTATCAATAAACATCTTCTATCCTATCCCAAGTAAAACAAGCAATTAATACTGACAAAATACCCATTGAGTACTACTAAGAGCATGTACAATGGTGTGATGTCAGCTGTCTGTAAGTCTTAACATGTAGGACGCGAAATGATGTGGAGGAGAGAAGGTATAGAGAATTAGACCGTCTCTCTTGCAGTAATCGACTGTAACACGAGAAATAAGACACATTGTATATAGACGAGTTGTCTATAGAGATAACCTATTGTAGAATTTGTCTTTAATATTGTCTATAAATGATATAGAGATATATTATAGACAACAGTGGTCTATATCATTGTATATGTACAACAATGGCAACAAAAGAACTAACCACGCACCAAGCCAAGCCACCAACCATCCTCACCCTTTCCTGGTTTATTAAGAAGCTTCCACCCGCGCACCCACGACTTAGATTCAGGTGCCTGAAGAAACGAAAGAGCCAGATGTCCGCGATTCGACGATGCCCGTCCAATTCGCCGTTTCCTCTCTTCTTGGAAGCCTCCGGCCGATCGATACGCACAGAAACAACGACAAGTTGCCGGCCCGCCCGCACTCACGAGAGTACGTACAATACAATAATTTTCTCAGGCGTTGATTTCCTTTGCAGTGTTCGATATCGTTTCTCCTCTAGTAGTAGTTGGGTGGGCGGAGGAGCGCCCGCCGATTTCCGTTCCTGTCCGAAACGCTGACAAGCGCGCGTTGGCGCGGTGCGATCGAACGAGCGACGCCGCGGCCGCTTTCGACCGGGGCCGGCGTCCCTGTCGAGATGGCCGTATCCCCCGTACGGATGGTGCCTAATCCGCAACAAAACATGGCATCAAATAGACATCGCGGTTCCTGTTCCATCGGAACCTGCCACGAACGCAAGACCTGCTTTGGTTTTGCGCACAGCTTGCTTTGCTGGTGGCTCGCGCTGAGCTTGCACGTCGCTCCGTTTGTGTAGGGCATCTTGTTTACGTATGCTTCTCGTCTATCCAATCAAATAGCAAAAGCGATTTAAAAGAGGCGTTGTTCGTTGGATGTAACATGTCATCATCAGTTGCTAGCAACACTAAGCTAAACGCAGCTTCAGTTGAGACTTTCTACTATAAGATGGATTGTACGTTATAACTCATTAATTCTTACTGCACTGGCTAAAAAATTACTCACCCCCTTCGATGTTGATACTAGGAGAACAGATAAATTACCGCCCCTATGTAAGCCTTGCACTTGCCAGCCGCCTACTTTTGACCTTGGCTGTGGCGCTACCGCTCCACCCGGCGGTCGCCTCCCAATCTGTAAGATATGCTAACTTATGCTACCACGTCATCTGTAAGCGACCACAACTAATAAAATATTACAGGCGAACAGGCACGTATCCAGGAAGCACGTACTAAATTATCCACTTCAAACGTTGCTAAAACAAGTAATTAACAAAGTTGCACCTACTCCTGTTAAATAAGAAGAACCTGTAGATTCATTAAAAACAACCAAAAGTGGGTGGTGCTATGCCACGTTTGCACCTCTATTCTCGGTGGTTCCAAAAGGGCTTAGATTTAGGGTGCGTTTAGTTGGATGTATCATGCTCTACATGATGATTTGGTTCAAAAAATGAGTGTGTTCAGGCATTTGGTTGGTTGGATGGTACCAAACCACTCTGGATGACATGGTTCAACAAATAAGAATATTCCCTTTTTATGCCGTATCATCCCGATTAAATTTGCCGAACCATGTCGTTCACTCTGGCTCTGGCTCTCGCTCTTGCAATGTTGATGACACTGTAGTGATGAGGCAGATGTTGATGAATTTGCAAAAAAAAAAATATAAAAGTTAATTGTGTGCAGAACTATTTTCAAACTTAGATTTAAATTCAAATCAATTTAAAACTCAATTACTGTATCATCTCATACAACCAACCAAGTGCAATCTCGTACCATCCTATAGAACCAACCAAACAGACTGCTTGAATGATTCTATCCAGAACGATCCTATTCTATCTGTACCATCCCACACCATTTAACAATATTTCACCAACCAAACGCATCCTTAAATGAGCTGGTGATCAGTGACTGTGTGCACAATAATCGTATATCTGAAACTTTTCACTTTTCGGTAAGCAAGTACCAGTGCATAAGTGCCTCTTTTTGTCTCCATCTAGAGCCTGTTTGCCTGGATAACCAAGCACGTGGGGATTAAGAAGGGGCCGGGAAACTCTTTTAACTTAAGATATTGCGAATTTGCGATTATAATGGCAGCGTTGTCTGGTACATCCGGATAACGAAGTCTGCACGGCTTCTCTTACATGCATGCATCCGGCGACCGCCACGGCCCCACGCCTACTCAGCTTTAAAGTCCTAAACCATCTCTTGCACCACAAAGGATGGGAGCTGCAGTCATGCCCGAATAATACAATTTCGTCCGTCAGTAAATCCTTAGATCGGAAGTAACTGATCGCTTTCAATCGATACCATATTTTTCCAAAGATTTTGCATAAATTCCAGTGAAGTATTTTAGTAGCTAGCTACAGAGAATATTATGGCGTAAAAAATCAAATATTTTATTTTTTTTCACCTCAAAGCATATAAAATCCTGGTTGATTCAATGGAGAATGGACATATCTCAGTAAAATTTAATATAGCTACCTTATATCGTAAGATACATATCTCATAATTTTCTACAAATAGTAGTACACGAGGATCCAGATGATCTGTTGTGACGAAGAGGATCACTGTATGAACAGTGAACAGTGAGTGAGTAAATAGTACTCGATGGTTATACTTATACCTGTTCGTGGGTGGCCTGGCTGAGCTCGGTCCGAATTTTTTGGACTCGGGCCTTGATTTTCTGCCCAAAGGTCTGACCCGAAGCCTGAAAAAGACCGACAATGGCAATAAAAATAACAATAAAACTAATTTTATTCTTGAAATGAATTAAATATTAATTTTTATTAAAAAAAAGAATTAAAATAATATTTTTTTTATTAAAAAGTTCAGTTTTCGGCTGGGCTTGAGCCTGCCCATTCAAGGATGAGCTCTGAACAGACCGAGCAATACTGTAGCAAATACTACATCAAAAAGATAGATGTTCTCTATAGCAATTGATCTGAACCTTTGCTTTTCAATCGGATGGAGACTGTCTTCTAATACGTGACATGTGCTTTTCCATTGGACGGTGAAGATCGCTTTTTAATACGTGATACTGTAGATCCTTTGTATTGAACTATTCAATGCAGAGGATCTATTTCCGTACATGTATGGTTCGTACGAGTGCAACATGTGGATAGAATTCAACCAAACTAAATTGTAAATAAATCAGTTTTCACACGCAGTCAGCTTTAATAATTCTTTCCTTGCCCATGTTACGGTTTATTGGTCGGTTCTGAAAATCCCAAACAACGAACTGTAGGTTCAATTCTGTGTGCCGCTATCAGCAGTATTCAGCGCAGTCACAATTGAATATGAGATCGAGAACCACACCACTAGACCAGATGTCGAATATACACATGTCAGTATGAAACCACGCCACTGCCAGCATATGCTAGACCAGTCTCTCACTGAGCTGAATCTCACCCTGAAACCCTAGGCTCACTGATTCCGAGAGGAGCCTCTTTTTGTTTCTGAAGGCAGGAGGACGACGGCGAGAAGGAAGTCGCATTCTAAAGGTCTGACCTTGTCCTGCCTTTTCTGAAGCTTCTCGCCGGCAACTGGGAGGATCCGAGAACAGGGTCAGCAAGGTCCAGGAAGGGGTCAAGCTTGTCCCGCTCGACCTTTTCGCCCTCTTGCGGCCGAACCCGACGACCAGGGTAATGGCAGCGCATGGACCGACAGAAACCAACGTTTTGCGAACGACGCTGTCGCATCGGCGTGGACAGATCCCTCCTGCGTGGTTTCGCAACAAGCCGTCCTCTAGTTCAGGACTGTAGCTTAGTTACCACTTCGGATCACACAGATCACATCAGCGCAGCATAACGAGAGGTCAAGGTCCTAATCTGAACAGGTTTCACAGTGCTTGAAAAGTATCGCAGCTTTTTTACAGTGTTTGAGCATTTCCGTCATCATCGCCCAACTCTGAACAGTCTGAACTCTGAACCATCAAATGTAGTAAGGATCGCCAAGCAAACATCCACGGTTGGCATGCACTGTTGAGAACGAGAAGAACTCAGAATTCCATTATTACTGGGACTCTGGGAGTTAGAGTACATATGTTCTGATACAAGATGTTTGCACCGGGATTCAATTTGTTGGAGGTTGAAAAGTTACAACTGACTAAGAGTTCGACTGCTACACATGACGACTTCGCCAGAATTATCTGCAAGGATGTAACTTTTATTGTCCTAGGGAGCAGATGCGAGCAGAACTTGCAACCGCTCATTAGTACTAGGTATCATTCAGATGACACCACCCACCACGCAATCACTAACTATTGTACAATCAAGAATGGCTACATAAGCGAGTCAAACAGCTGCTGTGCGAGCTTATTGTACAGCGCAACAACTAAATAGTGCGCAACATTGCTTGAAAAGTCTTAGCCAATGAACGAGAATGGCTAGCTGCTAGCAAGCACATCCGCTCGTCTGTTCAGTATCTTGGACTGGTTCTACAACTGTCTTGAAGTAGCTGAAGACAGAAAGGAAAATAGGTGTAAATGATCAAAGCAATGAATTAACGCCAGAGCTGCTAGGCTCTGCGTTTCCGAAAGATGACCTGAACGCTCCTACATCTTTGCAAGTAAATTAGAAAATCATAAAGCAAGGTAGTGAAGCACTAATTTTTGCCTTTAGGCCCTTCCGTGAAAACTTGGGACTGCGCATAAACCTCTTAGCCCGTAAGACAAATGGAAGAATGGCTTGAGCTTCTCTGTATGCAAACAGTAAACTAAAGATGCCTTTACTTACATGTCTTGATCATGCTCATGCTCCAAAGCAAGCTTGGCAATACATAGAAAAGCGGTGTCAACATTGTAGTCGTCTTTTGCAGAGGTTTCAAAATACGGAATATTGTCCTTGGAGACACACCACTCTTTTGCTTTCTTCTCAGAAACCTGTGAGACGACTGTTAAGAAATTGCATAATATATGTGCTACGAAAGTTGAATGTTCAACAAACTAACCACTCGTCTGCTTCCAGCATCTGCATCAATCTTGTTCCCGACTAAAATGAATGGAAAACTTTTAGGATCTGACGGGCTAGCCTAAAAATGGAAATGGCAAATACGTCAGTTACAGTCTTCCGATGACATAGACTGTTAGACAAGGATAGAAATGCTGCGCTACTGGGATTCATAAGCAACGAAATAAAAACATAGTAAAGATTGAGGCAGTTTAAATACTGCACCAAACAAGTTGATTGAGGGCTCAAAGAAAGGCCGAGCTGTTAACATGTTTCTTTACAAAGAAACCTGACCGGTACATTTGATTTTGGAGAAAAGTCATGAAGATTGAAGACATGAAGCCTTCACAATCTAAAATTAATTTGTGAGGTGTTTCATAAATACCAAAACTTGATCGACATTAACCAAGCAACATGAGTTTCCACTTTTCAGCTTGCAGTAATCATTTTGATAAGATGGAAATTAATACCAATGCAAGAGCTATGACCTTCAGTTTGCTGCTAGCTTGCTACATTCCCCCTTACAGATGGGAAATTGTTCCATCTAAGAATGTGATAACAAGTGGGCTATTATATTCCACGACAAAAGAATGTTAAACCAGACAGATGGCTTCCTAACATCTTTGGACCTTTAGGAACTTATATAGCATTGGGGAAGCCCATGGAGACCTGGCACATCGTTCTGCACAAATCAAACTGGTCCGTGCCAAAAAAAATCCAACACTGAGAATGAAAAATTAATTGTCAGAGCTGGCCAGGTTGTATATACAATTTTACATATACCATTGGTATTTCATTAGGGAACTTCTAAGATATCATTGCAGATCTTAGTGTATGTCTACTTGTTTAGTATGCACAAAAGTTAAATGCTGTATTGTGCATATCGACAATCCAGAACACTTAACAACCTCTAAGATATCATTCTGATTTACACCAAGCATTTTAAGGCAATTTGCTTCGACAGCAAAGGACTACTGTACATATTTGTACCATAACCATCTCATGCACATAACAAACTGATAGTGCAAACATGACTTGTTGCTTGTCAATATTGAGTACGGTGACTTGTATCCTAACCTACTAGGACTTGGAGAGATGTGCTATAAGGATTCCTATATAAATCCTAATAGGTTAAAATTCTCACTTCACTTTGGAGGAGAATTAGGGACTCTATAAACCTATGAGAGGTGACCATAGGAACCAAGAAGAAGCAAGCTATGCAAAGGTACTCATCCAAAGTAGAGGCGACGAGAGGATTAGATGCTAGATTATTCATTAGCACTAGATTTTTGTATAAGGCAAAAATCCGAGTGTCCTAAAATGTTCAAGATGGTTGTGAGAGTGACAATGCTTTGTAATCTTTTGAGGTTGTGCTTAAGTAATTTGCGGTCGGCCTCGCCAAATCTTTCTCTCGTCGTGGTTGCTTCATCGTCGTTATCTCGGTTCTCTCTACGAGATTTATCTACTTCATTTTGATACCGTGCGCTTATGTCGTATCTCACAAATTCTAATCCGATTTGGGGGCTGCTGTGCATAAGGAGGGATATCAAAGTATAACAGTCCGAACGAACAAAAAACCAGAAAAATATGCATACATGCCTACACTTGTGGAAGATTTTTTTTTTATCACAGCATCATGTCAGGCTGTTAGCTAATGCTAAATTACTTGGCATCTGTGATCATAATATGACATAATAACAAAACTGTGTGATAAAAGTGACTTACTTGGTTGAGGAATTCATCATGCCAAGTATTGAGTGTATTAAACGATCTTTTAGCATTGACATCATAAACTAGCACACAGCAATCTGCTCCCCTGTAGAATGCCACGCCAAGACTCTGGAACCTCTCCTGCCCTGCCGTATCCCAGATCTACATCAGCAGCGGTACAGAATGATGTTAGCCTCATGGCCTCTCTCATATTATCTGTGCAAGAATCCAAATCAGTGGAGGAGGCTGACCTGCAAGGTGACAAGCCTATCTTCAATGAGAACCTCCTTGGTGACGAAATCGGCACCGATTGTCGCCTTGTACTGCTGGCTAAACTTCTTGTGCACATATCTAATCCGTGTCAAGCAAATCCAAGCATGCTTCAATTGGTCCAGCATCTTGCAGACAGCACCTAAAGGCCCACTCTCAAAACCCGATATTGCGACAACAGGTCACGCAGCATTCTATTCCGACCAAATGAATGAAGCATACTAAGACGCATATACTAAAATGGTGTACTAAAGATTTCATTGCGATACCTACAACTTTCCAACTGTAAAACCGGAGCTTTTACTCAAGCACAGGTTCAACAAATAAAATGAACAGATCAAACAAAAAAAAACCAGACATCTAACTAATAATATCGCGTAATTTCAACACGAGAACGTTAATATGCGGCTTCTCGAGTGAGAAGTCAGCAGATAGAAAAGAAAAGCCCACTGAACTAGAACCCAATCCACGGAACTGAGCCTAGCTCAGTTGGTGGGAAGGTATGGATGTACACCCATCAACCAGGTTTAATTCCTTTTCGAGACGAATTTAGGTGTCTATTGTGGCTGTGTACATAGACCGGGAGTTGTACTTCTATTTAAAAAAAAAAAACCAATCCACGGGTACCAAGAAAGCACACCGATCGATGGTACCAAGGTTAGGATACTGGTTCATCAGCGACGTCTTCCCGACCCTGCACACACCAAACAAATCCAAATGAAGCCACCCCCCCCCCCCCAAAAAAAAAAAAGAGTGACGAAAAGCGAAGATGAAACGGCGGGACGTGGGGGGCTGACCCGCTGTCACCGAGGACGATGACCTTGAGCAGCGTCCGCCTCCGCGACGACGCCATCGCCATGGGGAGCGAGGGAGCGATGGACGCGGCGACCTCTCCTTCTCTTCTCCGGTTCTCCCCCTTCTTATCTTGTATCACGAGGTGCACGGGAAGCGAGGGAAAGAGGAAAAAGAGCTGAGAAACTTGGGAGGGCGAGTAGACGAGTTGGGATTTGATCTGGGATTCGGTCGGTCCGCCTCCTGTTTTCTCATCTTGAACTTTGAACTTTTGAAGTACTAGTAACTGAAGAGAACAAATTGGTGAAAAAGAAGCTGGCCCAGAACGCAAGTGCCCCAATTTGCTCTTGCGGGCCAATTCTATCAGGTTTAATGGGCCATGATGGAGTCAGGCCCCAGATAAAAAAGGTTCCTTGTCCTTAGTGCGCCGGAAGGCCGGAACCTTCGGGATCCGCAACCAAACCCGATGACATCACACCTGGGCCCCTATGACAAGAGGCCAGAGCTCCACGCAGAACACGTACAAAAACTCCCGCAACAAGACAGGAGACTGTACTGTAGACAACGAGCCGAGGACGCCACTCACTCCATCGAACCACCACCGCCGCGCCGCGCCATCTCCTCCCGATCGAGCACTAGCAGGCCATATGAGCCGCCTCCTCTCCAGGAGGCACCTCGCCGCCGTCCGGCGGTCCGCTCCCGTCGCATTCGCTTCCAGGTGATCTGCTCGTCCCGCACCTTTTTTTTTTGCCCCCGTCGAAGCTTATCATCAATGGCTTGCGCGGGTGGATCGTCTGTGACGATTTAGACGCCGTTGGGGTGATCTGGGTGCGAATTTATCGCGCGGACGATCGAACCGCTCGCTGTGAGGCTGCGATTTTAAGGGGGATCTGGTTTGGTAGCTGTCAGGGTTGTGGGGGCGTGCGATTGAGTTGCTGCTACTCGAGGCTGCACTAACTGTGGATTGTATGGTTATTTTGGGCAGCAGCTCATTGTTTGGGTGATGCGCAGGTGGGTGCACACGCCGGCATTTGCAACGTTGTCTCCCCAGGACATTTCAGGTTCGAGCCCGGCGGAAGTGCAGAGTTTTGGTAAGATAAGTGTCTTTTGGGGGATCTGCGTGTATGTGTGTACTGGCTGTGGCTGGGGTATTGTTAGTTACTGTTTGTGATTTTGTGAAAGCAATGCATAGGAATTCTGTGGCAATACACAGGTAGTTGCCATGGTTGAGGTGGATGGACATAAATTTACTTGAGAAGACGGTTTCCAGTGTCTGATTTGAACTATCAAATGCT
Source organism: Ampelocalamus luodianensis (assembly GCA_036346255.1). Lineage (NCBI taxonomy): Eukaryota > Viridiplantae > Streptophyta > Magnoliopsida > Poales > Poaceae > Ampelocalamus > Ampelocalamus luodianensis. The sequence goes on from CM070626.1 coordinate 4,564,823, forward strand.
ATGCCTATGAAGCTCCTAATGGGAACGTGTTTGGTCATTGTCGTACTTTATTTTACAGGCTTTTGTTATGATTGCTTGGTGCCAAACTTTCCTACTAGTGGCTTTTCAGAGCAATGCCATGCGTTTGATCCCCAGTTACATGACCATTCCATTCTATTGAGCGAGTACATATTAAAATACAGAACCTGAAATCCAATTGCTAAAACATGGAATCATTTGACTTTCTTGTAGCCTTCACCTATTACTATTACGTTCCCAACAGAAGTGAAACATGTTACTTCATCACAACCATTTAAATGCTCAACAAATGCAGTTCTGATCAGACAATTAATAAAGATACAGTGCAGGGAAGATGGACACCGTCCGCTAACTGGAGTTGGATAGTTGATCCTTTAAATGGTGATAAATTTATCAAAGTTGCTGAGATTCAGGGAGTCGAAATAACGGTATGCTTTGGGTTGCTTCTCTTGTGATTCCATGTTACAGTGGTACGAGTGTAACTCAGTAATATCTAATCGTTATCAACTTTCCTCAACTTTAATGCAAATATTGACTTTGCTATATTTAAACTTGCTTGATATTGGCATATTGCTGTGAATCTGTTATAGACTCTGCTCTGAAGTGTGTTCTCAGAAAATGTGCAATATTTTTGTGGTGCAGCCATTTGTGGAGAGTTTATCTAATTGCCAAAGCATGGACTTCACAACCCACTTAGAGCTCCAGAGAGGTTTGTGTAGTTTTCTTGTACTATAAATGTAACATAGACTTTCACATCAGTCCCCACGGAAAATCCGGTTAACCAGCCGTTTTTTTCTGGTTCCAAACCAGATGGTCTAGTTACGATCTCAGCACATACACGCAGAAGTTGACGACTTGCGGGATGCTTCGGTGCCAATGTGGAAATATCGGGAAAAGAAGCTTCAGGACCAGGAGGAGCAACATAGACCGACCAAAACAGATGGTCCAGAGGAGCAAAAACATACAACAAAAATGATGCGAAACGAGTTCAGGTATATATAGCAGCTCGTAACATCTGAGTATCAGATGCTTGCGTGACGACCCAGTTGTCACAGGAGCATTTCATCACCACTCGGTCCATTTCTTTTGGGGTGAGAGGCTCGAACTCTCGACCTCAGGATCACTCAACAAGCTATGAGACCTACGCGCTGGCCAACTGCGCCACCACCCCGTTGTTGTGCGTTCCGTTATGAATTTGTTAGTGAGAGCAGAAAAAATCGAGAAGGAAAAGAGGACATCCCTATGCAAACATCATCATTAGCCTCGTAAACTATGTACATGACCACATATTACGACCAGATAACGGCGTAGCCGGCTCTGGCGGGAACGCGCGCGTCGGACGGCGGCACCGACTCGGGTGGATGAAAGACAGAGCTCGAGAATGGCCTGTGGGCTGTGGCATGCAGCCACGTAATGGCACGGCACGTCCTGGCCGGCTAGTCATGGCGAAGATTGGTAAACGGAGACAGCAAACGGGGGCGGCTGCCGAATAGGGAAGCTGCGCACCAGCACTGCTGCCCCGGTGGTCCGCGTCAGCGTCGGCAAGTGTCTCGAGGGCCGAGGCGCGCGCGGCCGGCGAGGGCTGGCTGTGCCTGTGCCCGCGTGCAAGGCGAGCGCGCGGTCAGTCGCAGTCTCAGACTCTCAGTTAAGGTCGTCACGGTTCGGTCGTCGCGCGCTGCGTACGACGTACGTACGGAGCGTCGGCGCGGTGGACGGCTGCGCGCGGTGCCTGCACTGGCTCTGCAGCCGCGCCGACACAGTGAAACGCCCGACGGAGCTCGTATAATCAAAGGCGGTTTTGGTTGCTAGACTCAGAAATTATTCCAAGGAAGAAAAGTTTCGCGGGCGAACTGCACAAGGGGTTCGCCTTTTTGCGAACACAGATGCAGACAAGCGTAGCCCAGACAAGGCAAAGCACAGGTTTCTCAGCTCGCTGCTGCTATTTTGTCTTCCGATGACTAGGGGCCAAATCTGGGTTTGGACTCGTCTGCGAATAATACTTGGCTTCTTGTTACAGTGTTGGAAGCGCCAATATGCTCTTCAGCAAAAAGGAAAAAAACAAACGCTCGATTTCACGCGCCAAAACGTCTCCCAGCCGTATCGGACAAAAAGCCCAGCAGTTAAACTCGATGTTTCCAAACATGAATATTGACAAGACCCACATAGTAAAGACAGACACAGTATGACATGGAAGCCATGAAATCATCAACGTCTTGTCTTCTGTCTACCAGGAGACAAAATCTGTCACCACCCAAAGCAGTGGACAAAATCTGTCACCAGCCAAAGCAGTAGTATATAAACACACTGTCAGGTAGTGGCGTCTCACCTGGCTCACAGCTGCTCCAGTGCTTCTACCATTCGTGCGGTCCTGAAGCTAGCTAGCTACATTGGAGGCCGTAAGCAGGGAGAAGTTCAGAGAAGCCATGGACCATAACATCATGATGGTCAAGAGTGAGATCGAAAACTACTCGGGATCATCTCCTGCATTGGTGGTCAATGTGCCGGAAGGCGGCGAGGCAGGCCAGGTCGTCAGGAGGAGAAGAAGGGAGCCGGCTTTGCTCGCACCGATCAATGGCAGCACCAACGGCGGCAGCATTGGCAAGACGTCCTTGCCAAGCATCACCGTTAAGAGGAGCTCCAGGTTTCGTGGAGTTAGCAGGTAAAGAAAGCAAACATGCAACCGCATGTGTTTCTGTACTTTGTACTGTACATTTCTTGCCAACCTTGTAACCGACTCAGAATAAGAATATAGATGACAAGAACATCTTGTCGTGCAGGCATCGATGGACAGGTCGTTATGAAGCACATTTGTGGGACAAGCATTCCTGGAATCCAACACAGAGGAAGAAGGGCAAGCAGGGTAGATGCTCTGAATTTCTTCCCCTATATACATACTTGTCACAACAGAGCTATACATACATCAGATGATTAATGCTGGATATGTTATTTGATTTGTAACAGTCTATCTTGGAGCATATGATGAGGAGGAGGCAGCTGCAAGGGCATACGACCTTGCTGCTCTCAAGTACTGGGGACCGACCACCTACACAAATTTTCCGGTATAACCTTGCAACAGATTTACTACTGTACAAAATTGAGAAATGGACCACTGAAGTATGTCATTTGCGTAATAAAATGTTAGTGATTCAGTTCAGTTGATATGTTTCAGGTTTTGGACTACGAAAAGGAGCTGAAGATAATGGAGAACCTTACGAAGGAAGAGTACCTTGCATCGTTAAGGAGGTATACATTATCACCACCAAAATTCTTAGCATGTTCCAACTGCTATTCTTTATGTCACCTATTCAACTCTGACAAGTTTAATCTGATGCCAGGAAGAGCAGTGGCTTTTCAAGAGGTGTGTCCAAGTACAGAGGGGTTGCCAGGTAAGTTTCGACAGAAAATGCCTTAATTTATCAATCAACACTTCCAAAAATACATTTGTACACTGAATGTCAAGATAATGCAACGTTTCAGGCATCATCAAAATGGGAGATGGGAAGCAAGAATTGGGCGGGTTTTCGGAAACAAGTACCTCTATCTAGGAACCTACAGTGAGTACATCAACAAAGTTTCTAGTTTCTACTCTACCTTTTGAGCTATCTCAATGCGTAACTTCAGATCCTAACATCAGCAGTACCGACTTTTGTTTCAGGCACTCAAGAAGAGGCTGCCCGTGCCTATGACATCGCCGCGATAGAGTACAAAGGCGTAAACGCAGTCACAAACTTCGACCTGAGATCATACATCACATGGCTAAAGCCAAGCGCCCCACTTGCCCTGAACCCTGATCATCTTGCAATGCAAACTCCTACTGAACAATTCCTCCCAATCGAAACTCAGATGCTCCCTCGGAACAATCCTTTTATCCTAGATCATAATGTGCCACTAGGTAGTAGTAGCAGTAATCAAGAAGTCTCTGCTATGATCTCTTCCAGTGGGTTAAGGAAGAGAGGCTCATCCACTGCACTCAGCCTTCTACTGAAGTCATCAATGTTCAGGCAGCTGGTTGAGAAGAACTCAGATGCAGGTGAAACAGAAGGGGACATCACACAGCCGTGTGCCCAGCCAGAAGAGGCCTACGAATACCACAACTTTTTCCAAGGGGATTCTCCAGACATGTGTAACCTCTTATCAGGCAGTGGCCATGCTCGTAGTGCCGGATTTCAAGAGGACATCGCGTGCTATGACGATAGCGAGAGAATGACCTGGAATGGTTTTGGAAACATGTCGTCGCTGCAATAGTGACTGTAGAATTGTGTTCGGGGCAGCATATCGTACGTAAATTAAGTTGAACGTTCACAAAGCAACATTTTCTTTTCACTGCTTAGTTCCCTTTCACACGTTCCAGACTTCCATTGATCAACAGAGAGAGAGAGAGAGAGAGAGTAGTAGTAGTAGTAGTAGTACTCTAGTAGTATTTCTTGCTTCCAACCAAGGAACTAGGAAGAGGTGAACCTATGTACCTGTTGAGTTAGGCGCACATTATGATCTTACGTGCTACAAGCCACACCGCGCAACGGCAGATTTTCAGCACGCGAGGAGCATGCACGCGTGTATGCACGATCTGTCACGGAGATATTGAGCTCACTCAACACGTCCACGAGCCCATGTTCCATCAGTCGAAATAAATTTGTTGGCGCGAGCGATCACTCCATATAATCTGTACGCGAGCACTAATCACCTCTCAGAAACTTGCGATCTGATTGACGTACGCTGCTCCAGCGGCTTTGCATGCTAGCCGCCTATAAATACTTCCTGGTTCATAGCTTTCTATGCACCCACATCCGCAACAATGGCCACCAAATCCATAGCGTCGTCCTATGTCCTCTTCCTCGCCATGATTCTTCTGATCGTGGCTTCCGTCCACGGGCGTCGTCATAGCCTACGCCTAGCCACGAAACTGGACAAGGACGATCCCCCGGCGCTGGATAAGGTAGTTCCGCCTCGACACGTTGTCCTAACACCATCCCCAGAAGTGCCTCCGGCACCAACACCAAAAACACCTCCATCGGCACTGCATGTAGCCCCGACACCATAAAAAACACCACTGTCGGCACCACACGTTGCCCTCACACCACAAAAGACACCTCCACTGACACAAGGAGCACCTCCATCAATACCGATTGTGGTCCCAACACCATCAAAAACACCTTCACCAGCACAAAAAAACACCTCCAACACCGTATGAACCGTCGACACCATCAAAAACACCTCCATCGGTACCACATATAGCCCCAACACCACCAAAATCACCTCCATCAACACCAAGAGAACCTTCATCGGCACTGATTGTTACCCCAACACTACCAAGAACTCTTCCGCCACCACCAAAAACACCTTCACCGACACTGCACGTAGCCCCAACATCACCAAAAACACCTGCACCCACACCAAGAGCACCTCCATCGGCACCAATAGTGGCCCCAACACCATCGAGAACACCTCCACTAGCACCAAAAACACCCTCTCCAACGCCGCATGTGGCCCCCACACCACCAAAAATACCTCCATCAACATCACATATAACCCTAACACCACAAAAAATACCTTCACTGACTCCAAGAGTACCGGCACCCGTTGTAGCCCCAATACAACCATCAAGAATACCTCCACCAACACAAAAAACAACACCACCATCACAACATGTAGCACCGACACCAGCCAAGACACCTCCAATGACACCAACAGCGTCTCCACTGGGACCCATTAAAGCACCACCAACACCATAAAAAACACCTCCTCCACCAGCGCATGTGGCACTATCACCATCAAAAACACCTCTATTTGCACCACAAGTAGCCCCAAGTCCACAAAAAAACACCTTCATTGACACCAAGAGCACCTTTGTATGCACTGATTGTTGCCCCAACTCCACAAACAACTCTTCCACCACCAACAAAAACACCTTCACCAGCACCTCATGTAGCCCTGTCACCACCTCCATCGGCACCGACTGTGTTCCCAACACCACCAAAAACGTCTCCTCAAACAGCACTGAGAACACCTCCTATGGCACCCCATCTAGCCCCGACACCACACAAAACACCTCCATTAGCTTTGCATGTGGCCCCAACACCATCAAGAACACCTTCCCCAGCCCCGGTTCAAGCCCCAACACCACAAAAAAACGCCTCCATTGGCACCTCGTGTAGCCCAGACACCACAAAAAAACACCTCCACCGTCATCGACTATACCTCCCCAGGCACCGAGAACACCTCCACCATCATCACACATAGTCCCGACACCACTAAAAACACCTCCACCAGCACTGTGTATGACCCCAACATCAAAAAAAAACCCTCACTAACACTGCACATGGCACCGACACCACAAAGAACACCTCCACCGACACAAAGAACACCTCCACCAACACCACACATGGCACCGACACCACAAAAAACACCTCCACCAACACGAAGAACACCTCCACTGGTACCGCATATGGCCCCGATACCACAAAAAACACCTTATCAGCACTGCATGTGGCCCCAACACCACCACCAGCACCGATAATGACTCCAACACCACCAAGAGCACTTCTGCCAACACCAAAAACAACTTCCCCAGCGTCGCTTGTAGCTCTAACAGTTTACGACCAGTCCGTATCTCTATATGACCAGTTCGTATTTGGTTGGATTGAACAATCTTTTTGTGTATTCTCCCTTTGCCTCACGATATATGGTTAAACTCTAGGTCAGATATTTTGTCATCCATGGAATGTTCAATACTTTTTTATCAAGTGACGGATAACTTTATGTGATCGACTCTTCGACCACTAGTGGCATGACTATGCACTTTCTTTATCCAGCCACATCGAGAGGCCCAGAGACATCTCTCCTGTTATATTAGGAGAGGCTAATTGTAAGACCCCGAGATTAATATCCCGGATCTTCTGTGCATAACTGAGCTAGTCCCATGATCAGTGGCTAGCTCACACAGTAAACAAGTGTGATAACACAACCATAACGCTAAAATTTATTAAATGACAACGAGTTGATTACAAGATAGCCTTACAGGCAACATTAAATAAACACAATGGAAGACGATGAAGAAGTAGTAGGGTCGCAATGCGCCACGTGCAATCGATAGGGTAGCGGCCTAGTCGTCACGATCCACACTGTAGTGAAGTTCTTCTCCTCTGAAATTTTGTTTGCATAAAGCAAGATGAGCACAACTTCCGTGCTCGCAAGTTACACCCGTCAATTAACAAAATGACATGCATAAATGGATGTAACAATAGAAAGGCTTATAGGGTTATTTGTGCAAAAACAGCATTTGACATTGAATACCATAATAAGTTAAAAAGCTCAAGTGTTATAAAATCTAAAATTGATCTTGAATTGATAACGATAGTGCAGGCACCAACCTAACACCAATATAAACACGGGCACCAACCCGGGGCTTCAACCCACACTTTTCTCATGGACACCCATCCATGTCAAACTGTTTTATAAAACATTTTGAAATCGAAGTCTAACTTTGAGTGACTTTGCCAGCATGTCCATGACCGCGGACGCGGCTATTCGAATAGTTTTACACTCTGCAGAGGTTGTACAACTTTACCCACAAGACATGAATTCTCTAGTTGTTTGGCATCCGTCGATACCACCGCTCACTACCTTAGGTAAGCAGTCTAGAGTACGTGTCAAGGCCTTTACAATACGCCATTCCACCATAGTCCTCCCTCGCTAAGGTTTCACCCCCTTTGGACTACCCGTCCGCAGGGTTCAGGCCCCCTCTTGCGCCAAGTGGGACTAACAAAGGTCATGAAAGACCACCCACCGCATCACCGGAACGACCATGATGGAACTTTACAAATTAATCAGCTAGGTCCTGCCCATACAAGACATGTGGTAGTACGATATGGCTTAGCAAGATGCGGCTCGAAGACCGGTCCTTAATTGACCTGGGCGAAAACTAACAGAACCCTGGGCCTCAACCTACCCGGTTGAGCCCGTGCATAAACCTGCACCCACCAGACAACCATTTCGCCCAAGTCCAAACCATCATTTTATTCTATCTTTCAAACAATTTGTAAAACTCCCATGACACGCCAATGTCAAGGGTACAATTTAAACAACATTTGACTTTTGGCTGAAATTCCCCAAATGAAACATATGTGATCTATAAGCATGGCTAAGCACAATATTTTTCCAAATGATCCTAGTCCATACTATTGTATCAACTGGGTTTTTATCTAAGGTGACAATATGTTTGATTTGATATCAAAATTGGCCATACAAAGGGATTTTAGGCATAACTATAATTTCCAAAAACAAGGATTTAAATTACTGAATATAAATAAGCATGCAGTAATAATTTGAAACAGAATTTAAATAATTTTAAATAATAGGTGCAAATATGATCAAGAATGTAACTTGCCTCGCTTGAGGTGAACAGATCAGCGTCTCGAGGTGATGTTGTTTTCCTCAACAGGTCACCTAGTACTCACAAGCACTTTCTCCGGGTAGTCTATGTGCACAAGCACGATGATCACACAGATCAAAATCAATCCTCTTATGTGCTCTTCAACGGCGTTGAAATCGACCTTCAAGTCGTGAAATCTATTCGCGAAATAAGCCAAATTCAAATAAAATTCAAATAACAATTCAAATGAACTCCAAATTAAATAATTTTGGTTTAGTTAGCTAGATCTTGAATTTAGACAAATTTAGAAATTTGAATGGGCTCAATCGGAGTTTGGATGCAAAAGATATGAGCTTTAAGTTTGAAATCACATGAAATGATGAATTAGGGTTTAAAGGAATTAGTGTCAAATGAGCTCAAAATTAAATAATTTTGATGTGGTTGGCTAGATAAAGATTTTATATAAATTTTGCAATTTGAAACACCTAATTTGGAGTTGGGATTCAAAAGATATGAATTTTGAAGTTTGAATCCTATTAAAACCTAATTTCAGAATTTAATAGATTTTCTGATTTATTTTTCTAAAGGAAAATCCTTTTATTGCGCAATGATGACATCAGCCCTTGGATTTTGAAATTAAAGAAAATAAATGAAAACCACGACATGTGGGGCCCATATGTCGGTGCCTCACTTTTGGTGGGTGGGTTTACGGGCGGTTGTGTCGAGGAGAGGTGGACCTTGCCACGTGGGCGTGCCACGTGAGCGGAGGAGGAGGTGGCGGCGGCGCGGCCGTGAGGTGGCGCGGCGTGGCGATGGCGTGGCGCCGCCACGTCGCCTAGCTCCGGCGACGCTCGGGTCGTGTGCTGCCGTGGCGGCACGCGGCGAGGTGCGGATGGTGTCAAACGAGAGAGGAGGGTTCACTAATCACGGTGCTCACCTCGAGTGCACGGAGACGCGAAGGATTCGCCGGCGGCGAGGTCAAAAGCGGCGGCGATGTTGGGCTGCGGCGGCGAGGAGCTCAAGCGGCCTTGGGCTCGGGTGAGTCGCGAGCACCGGGTGGGCAGGACTGGCGGCGAATGGTGGTGTCGGCGAGGACGCGGCGGCGGTGACGGCGGTGCAAACGGCGGCGGAAGGAGCTTCGGCCAACGCTCTTCGCCGGCGAATTACGGCCAAAAGAGGGCGAGGGAGGAGGAAAGGGTGGTGGCGGTGAGATGAGGGTAGAGGGCTCCGGGCATGCTTTTATAGGGGCGGAGGGTCACGGAGAGGGAGATCGTGTGCGGCATGGCGAGGCGATTCTGAGGCGCGGGTGAACCGAGCGAGATCGTGGCGAAGAAGAGGTGGCGGAGGTGGAGGCGGTTGGGTGGCGGGTTCGTCTTGTGGCGTGGTCGCGTGAGAAAAGGCGGGGATCGTGGTGTTGACGAGCTCGGCGCGGCGAAAATGGCGGAGGCGGTGCGGTTGCGCGAGGAAGAAGGAGGCGGGAAGATGGCGCGAGCCGTCAGTTTCCATCCGACGGTGCGGAGGCGGGTGGCGTGGAAGTGTTAGTGCGTCCGATGTAAATCGGACGGTGGGAGTGAGGGAAGAGAGAGAGCGGCGGTGGAGGTGGGCGAATGGGCGGCGCGGAGGAAAAAGAAATGGGCGAGTAGGTTTCGGCCCAAAGGATTTTCAGATTTTAAATGATTTAGCAATTTAAATAATCGATTAATTACTTTTGGCTTTTAGAAATAGCAAATAAAATCCAAAAATTATGGAAAATTCACAGAAATTCCCTTATTTATTTTTGGACTTAATAAAACTATTTCCAACTCAAAGTTGGCTTTTAATTTTGCAAATTAATTTGTTTTGGCTTTAAACTATTTAAGAAAAAGCTTTTAAAAACTCAAAAAAATTCCAGAAATTAAGTTAAATTTTATTTTTCAATTCAAATCCAATAAAACTTCAAGAACTTCAAATAAATTTTAAGTTTGACTTTTAAAATTTCAGAAATTCAAATAAAGCAATGAAACTCTATCAAATTTCATAAAATCCAACAAAAACATTATTTTATTTTATTTTATTTTTGGTAACATAACCTTGGGATGTTACACTAATCCCATATCCGACTAGTCACATCCCTCCGCATGTTTCATTGCATACTCGAAAGCTACCTTTGTAACTACCCAGTTACGGAGTAGCGTTTGACAACACCTAAGTGTACTATTACACATGTAGAAAATCATGTTGTTCCCAGGTCTAAGGATCACACATCATCGTTGCTTGAGACCAACTGATGACACCTAAAATCATAACAATCTCAATAGTGTCTCAAGGTGGGTCAATCTAACACCATGTTCTCTAACATGTGTTCACATTATTGATTTGATATCCTGATATCCATGATCGATGAACATGGTCATCAATTAATACATGTGCTCGTCAATAAGTCACCAGTGTTCCGACTAGTGGCATCTGACCATGGATACATTTAGAATGACAACATATAAATTAAAGAGCTTTACCAACAAGTCACATACTTGTTAATCTTTATAAATGCTTTGTCAACGCACCCAACCACGGGAGATAGCAATGGAAAGAATAAGGCATACTGTAGCTGGTTTGACAATTGAACTAAACGTGTCTTCATAGTCAATCCCATACCTCTACCGAAAACCATTAGCTACTAATCGTGCTTTGTAGCGCTCAATTGTGCCATCAGCTTTCTTCTTCAACTTGTAAACCCACTTGCAATCCACCACATTCATACCTAGACGAGGCGGCACCAGATGCCATGTTTTGTTGTTTATGAGAGCCTCAAATTCTTCATCCATAGCTTCCTTCCAGTGAACATGATTCGTGGCTTCATGATGCGAAGTTGGTTCAACTGTTGCCAGAAAAACTCTCTTCTTTGGATCATATATGACGATACCATCAGTATATACCTTTGGTCTAACAATATTTCATTGTCCTCTTGTACGAATTTTGTCATACTGACCAGACCCCTGTGTCCTGTGGCAACTCAAGGCTAGAATCAGTATTAGAAAAAGACAATAATTCAGTGTAATCTCCAGGTTGGTTGCTCTTGGTGGAAGAATTTTTTTGAGACACTGGAACAGAGACCAATTTTGTTTCAGAGGGATTGGTGTGATCGAGTTTCAGAGGGATTGGTGTGATCGACAAAAGGAACAGTAGGATATTCAGAGTTATCTAGTTTTGTCAACACAGGAAGAGACTATGGCAATAGAATGGATTCATGTAGAAGAAAAGACTTTGTTGAATGAGAATTATTGTGATCAACAAAAGGAAAAATAATCTCATCGAACACAACATCTCGTGAGATGTATATGCGACCAGTTGACATATTTAGGCACTTATAGCCCTGGTGAAGAGGACTGTGCCCCCAAAAGACACACCTTTGTGATCGAAACATGAGTTTGTGTGGATTATGAAGCCGTAGGTTAGGCCAGCAAGCACACCCAAATGTTCTCAAACCAGAATAATCAGGCTTGGTTCCAAGAAATAGCTCAAAGGGAGTATGATTATGAATGACTGGGCTAGGAAACCTATTGATCAAATAGCACGTAGTTACAAAGGCTTCATCCCAAAACCGAATAGAAACAAAAGACTGTGCAAGGAGAGCTAAGCCCATTTCAACAATGTGGCGATGCTTCCTTTCAGCAGATCCATGTTGCTGATGGGTGTGTGGACATGACACTCGGTGTTGAATCCCAGCTTTTTTCAAAAAAGTGTTAAGACGCTGGTATTCACCTCCCTAATCAAATTGAATGTACAAGGTCTTTTTGTTTATAAGTCGTTCAACATGTGTTTGAAACCGAAGGAAGATAGTTTCAACATCATATTTTTGTTTGAGCAAATAAATCCATGTAAACTTATTGTAATCATCAATGAAGCTTACATAGTATTTGAATTCACCAACAGATTTAGTGGCTGGACCCCAAACATCTGAAAACACAAGTTCTAAAGGACTGGAAGAAATACTGCTAGAATTTACAAATGGCAACTCATGACTTTTTGTCATCTGACATGCATCACACACACTTGCATTGCTTTTATTTGATGAAAACTCTAAACAATTTGATCTAAGGACCTGTTGAACGACAATGAACGAAGGATGTCCAGGCTGATTGTGCCACAATTCAGTTGAAGGTTTTACTAACAGTAAAGCCTTTCTGAACATCATTGGGCTTGCTGCTGCAATGGACTATAAGCCACCTTCACATCTGCCTCGAAGAAGAATGTTCCTCATTGCACGATCCTTGACATAGAAGAAATTGGATGAAATTCAAAGAAGATGTTATTATCGGCAGCAAGACGATGAACAAAAAGCAGACTGCGAGTTGTATTTGGTGTGTGCGGGACATGATTGAGATGCAAGTTTTTAGAAGCAGTGGGAATGTGAGAGTTACCAATATGGAGTATAGACAAACCTGAACCATTGGCTGTTTGAACCTGATCTTTGCCATTGTATCTCTCCCTCATTGTGAAACGATCAAGGTCATTGGTAAGATGATTAGTCGCTCCAGTATCGCTATACCAGTTGGCATCAATGGCGTAGGAAGGAGTTGTAGATGCAAATTTTGTTGTATGGCCATCATCGAGTTGATATGAATGATTGAAACAGTGATAGCATTTGGCTACAACATGCCCAGTCTTGCCGCACAACTGACACACAGGTCTTCCTCCGTGATTATTCTAGTAGTTCTTGTTGCCTCCATTGAAGTTACCAAAATTGCCATGGTAGCCCCCATCATTGCCGCGGTAGCCACCATCATTGCCACGGTAGGAGTTAGTTTTCCTTTTGCCACCACGATTCTTTCCTTGTGGAGTATTGCCACGATTTCCACCTCCTGAATTGCTTCGGGCCACAAAATTGGCTGAGACTCCACCACCTTGAGAGAACTCATGACTGTGCATATCAAGACGTAGCTCAAAGCTCATCAGATGTGCGTATACATCACTCAGGGACATTGAATCTGCTCGAGTGGTGACCGAAGTGACTAGAGAGTCATATTCACCATCTAATCCAGAGAGAAGATAAGAGATGAATTCCTCATCACGCGGCGGTTGGCCAATGGAGGCCACATATCTGCCAATTCCTTCTTCTTGTTGAAGTACACGGACGTAGATAAATATATCTTCTTGATATTAGAGAGTTGCATCCGGATTTGCACCACCCTTGCCCTTGACTGAGAGGAGAAAAGTCTCTCCAGGGTTGTCCATACTTCACGGGCAGTGTCGAGGAAGAGGACATGCGTCACCACATCGCTAGATAGTGATGATAGGATCAAGGTGAGGACCATCTAGTCCTCCTGCACCCACCGGGTGTGCTCTGAATTCGGAGCTTGAGTCACGCCTGACTCAATTGTTACTCAATCACCAGTGCAGGGCATGGAGTTGAACCATCGACATACTCTACAAGCCCTTGGCTTCGCAAGTAGGGAAGAAACTGCGCTCACTAAACAAGGTAGTTATCGTGCGTCAACTTGATGTTGGCAAGTGGGCCGAGCGATGACACTACGGGAAGAACACCGACTGTTGTTGACGCCGGAACGCCAGTCGTCGACGAGCTTATGGATAGAGATGTCAACATGACTGCTATGTTTCGAAGGGCTCTGATACCTTGTGCAAATAGATAGCAGAGAATGTATGGAATCGAGCGCACTCAAACCTGAGTCGTCGGGAGAGTTTATATAGTTGGACAATGCTATGCCAGTTCGTGAATAGCCCTAACTGTAGCATATCCGAAAACATATTATAGTCAAGCGCTAGTTGACTTTACATATAGATTGCAGAGAAGAGGTTACAATCACATTTGAACATGAAGTTATCTACTGAATGACCAACATAATCTATTCTTTAACAATATGCCACTTATTTTTTCACTGATATGTGGACCTTAACCTCACATGTCATAAACATAATCAGGAATTTCGTAAAATTTCAGTGACATATAAGGAATTAATCCTATCATAAACGTACGAGTCTACTTGTGTAACACTGGCTCAAGTATTGTACTATCATTTACACGGTAGAAAACATGCGTGAACGGACGCTTAGTAATTATCATTAGAAATCTAGCAATCATAGAAAAGAGTGAGCAAGTAGACAACATAAATTATGGCCATGAGCATCTGAGCTAGTGTCACACGGGCCAACTTGCACATAGATCATATTGCACCGGGCTGATCCGTGGCAACCAGGAGCGGAACCACCCCCGAGGCAAGCCGGGGCGGCTGCCCCGGGTCTCCCGGGCGAAACCCTCCCCGGCCAACCGCGGCGCCCCGACAAGGCCAAGCCGCCATGGGCCAAGGCGCCAAGCGACGAGTTGCGCTACCTCAACCTCCAGGCCAACGACCTGATCCACGCCGCACGCGCCGCATGTGAAGCCGTTGTTCGACCCGCAGCTTAAGATCCAGCGACTCAAGGACGCCATATTCTCACATAACGAACTGCTCACTTGCGCCAAGAAGCACGACACCTTGGCCTCCCTCATCGCCGCCAAGTCCATCCCCAAGCTGCTCCATTGCCTCGCTGTCCGCCTCACCACCGAGCGGATCGCGCGGCCCGAGAAGTACATAGACCCGGTGCCACCGCCGGCGGTGCTCGAGGACCCCGCGCTATTCCACTACGCCATATTCTCGGACAACGTGCTCGCGGGCGGCCTCCGTCATCGTGCGCTCCACTGTCGCCAACACACAGGACCCCTCGAAGCACATCTTCCACGTTGTCACCGACCGAATGAACCTTGGAGCCATGCAGGTTTGCCCAATTCTATTTCTCCATCTTGCATGTATGGCCTCTATGGCTCCACACTCCACCGTCACGACCGCGCTGCGCGACATGGGTTGAGACGCGGCACGGGGGCTACGGCGTGGCACGAGCGCTGAGGCATGGCGCAAGGGCGCATGGCGGTGGCCGAGGCGTGGCGCAGGCTAAGGTTGCGTCTTGCGCGCGCGCGAGGGCGCGAGGCGAGGCGGGCGTGGGCTGTGGCGGTGGCACGGCGTAGGGCGAGGGTTGAGGCGCGGTGCGGGCAGGGGCTGAGACTCGACGCGGCACCATATAACTAGATTAAATCCTACCATGAAGATTTACATAAGAATATAACTTTTTTCGAATGATGAGTTAAATCCAATTTTTAATTGGAAGTTAGGCAATTTAAAAAGAAAAATATGTCTAATTCTAGCTGAATCCCTGAAATTGTCGGGACGATCAATTGTTTCTAATCAAAATTGGAATTTCAGATAATTCAAATGAAATATAGCTTTTAAATGGTTTTCAATCTTTGAACCAATCTTGCCCCATTTACATCAAATCTTTTTTTTTCTTTTGTTGGAGTGAATCGTATTATTAGTATCAATTAAATTGAATATATGTATGAATACTTACACTACAAAATATAAGTATGGACTAAATTGAATATAAGTATGAATACTTAATTGTAATGGGAGCTTCAGAACTTGTTGATCCTCTTTTTGATCTCGTGTAGTATTGTGGTGTGGTGGTAGGGATGGCAATTGTGCCTGATTACCTGCAGGCAAATGCCTTAATGGAGCTGAGCATGGGGTGTTTTCTTTGCCCACGGGCATGGAAATGGGGGCAACCCTCTACCTGTCAGGTAAATGGGCACGGGCATAGGTGAGCTCCACTCGTGTCTGTCTCGCCCGTTTACCTACCAACACACACTAACAGGTGGATCTGACTAAAACCCTAATACCCATCCAACAGCCATTTAGCCCATCGAGTTTGCTTCACACGCTCACGGCCAACGGCCACCAAGCAGTCAGGCATGTAACAACCCAAATCTGGGTTTGTGTTTCAAATGTAAGAAAATGTGTAAAATTTAAAAAATTTCTTGCATCTTGAAGTTTTTGAGCTTTTCTGCAATTCTTGTAATGGAATTGTGAGAAATCAAAACCAAAATCCTAATTGACTAAGTCAAAACCTCATTGGTGAAAATCTTGTGTCAAACCCCTGGAAATATTTTTCCTTGGTTCTAGGCATGCTTTGTGATACCTCTGAATTTTCTCATGATTTTTAGAAATTATTTGATAATTTTGAGGCAAATCAAACCAATTTTCAATTGGTCAAACCCTAGAACAAGCCTTACGAAATTCTTGAGAAACATGCGATGCATAAAAATCTCTAGAGATTTTATGTAAGGTTTATCCTAGGGTCATCAACCTCCATCAAAATTTCATGATTTTTGGAGTTAGTTTGCTACCTCTAAAAATTCTTCAAAGTTTCATCTTGTAAATTAAACCCTAGGTCAAACCCTGGTTGGGTCTGAGTCGGGCTCGAACACAAACCTTTTTCTTGGTTGCACCCAACCCTATCAGCGCCTGGCTCAGCCCTATTCAATGCGCGATCATTTCCAGCCGTTGGATTGCCATCGGGTGGCCCTCGTTTGTTGGCACTTTCGGACCTCCGGTTGCCCCCTTGCTTCCCAGCCGTTGGATATAGATCCATCCGTCCCTTCGTGCCCGGATGCTTCCCAGCCGTTGGATATAGATCCAACCGTCCCTTCGCGCCCGGACGCTTCCTTTTAAAACTGGCCGCACCACTTGGTTGGGTCCACTCCACTATTTGCACTCGGGCTCGAGCCACGGGGGTGCGTGTGTTTTAACCGTTGGATTCCAATCCAACGTTCCAGATTGATTCAAGCATTCTTGGATCCCCGAATGTGAGATGCAATCATGCCCGTCCATTTTCGATCCAACCGTTCAAAAGTTGGGTCTGTGCCTTAGGGTTGGACTCAACCCACTAAAGCGCTTTGGGCTCAAACCGCTTTGTTTCACTGCCATGTGGGGCCACCGCCTCCTAGTCATCTTATTCTTCGCGCCGCACGCGTGCGTGCCTGCCTGTACGCCATGGCAGAGAGAGGAGGTGCCTTGTCACCTCCTTGAGCCCTTTAAATGGCTGAATTGCTGCCAACATTTAATGCACATCAGAGTCTCCTCCCCAAAGTCGTGCTTTACCTGCTCCCGTCACTCATATTGCCCATGGCAGGGGCATGAACCGAGTCCACCCGTGAGCCTGGTCCTAACCCTAGCTCGTCCTGCCTGGGCTATAAGAAGCCATTGAGCTCTCCCTCAGCTTCCTTTCCACTCCTTGTAGCCCTGCTAAGCATCCTCGGTGCTTTGTTGAGCTCAATTCACAGAAATACACGAAACCACCGTTGTTGGCTAACAAGGAGCTCCACCACCCCAGAGCTCCAGTGGTTCTTCACTCAATCTTTTTGCTCAGACTCGAGCCTCTTATCACCTTAAGCAAAACCCCTAACTTAATTGAAGTTTGCTTGCACAGGAGCAGCTCAATTTTGGGGATTTGATCTTGCGGCTGAAATCACCCCCTTCTTCCCCATCGCCGGTAAGGAGCTTCATTTCTCAATTCCTTGCTCATGGAGCATCTATGAGCTATTATGGAGCTTTTGTGATGACCCGGTCATGTTCTTTGTGCTCAGGCTACCTTCTCTGCATCACCGTCTCCATCTCCAGCGCTGTACTTCGTCGTCGGCGCAACTCCGTCCATCTCTGGACCTCCCATACCCTCAGGTACCCTTCTAGTAGCCCCTATAAGCTTTGGCACCAGCTTAAGTGAACTGTTGCGGAGCTCATTTTGCGTTTTCAAATTTTGTCGTATGCATCGTTGTCTTCTCCTCCGGCTCACCGGCGTTTTTTGCCGTTGTCTTCAGTGTGAGTGGTGCCAGTGGGTGCGCGTTGCTATTGCGCACCCATTTTGCCCATTATCTCGCGTCGCCATGACCGGAGTCGCCGGCGGCGAGCTAATCTTTGCGCTCGGGATTTTTGTAGGACGAAAACCTCCGCGCGTTGTCAATTTAGGACCACATTAATGCTAATCATCTGTTAATCATTGTTAATCATGGCTTAGCCTTAATGATGTCCTAAGCCGCCACTGTTGTGTCACTTCTTGTGGGTCCAGGTCTTAATAAACCCCCCGTGCACCGCCAAACCCCCCGGGTCTCCTCTGTCACTGACGGGTGGGTCCCCGATGTCCTGTGCACGTGCGTTTAGCCACGGGTGTGACTCAGCGTCGCTGACAGGTGGGCCCCGCACGTCCGCGTCCCCTGTTCAAGTGGTAAACGGCTCGATCGTTGTCGACCGTCCATTTTGAGATCATCGGCCTAGATCTTTTGGGCCGTTCGGGTCACCCGATCCTCCCCATCCTTGTGGACCGTCCATTCTTAGATCAACGGCCAGATCTAAGGAGCGTTCGCGAGGTCCGAACGTCACCTTGATCTGGACCTTTGGATCTAAATCCAACGGTGCACGTGCGGCTCTTAATTAGCATTTTCCATTGGAAAGCGTCTCGTAGGACTTAGCATACCAAAGGAAGTGTACTTAATAGCTTGGCAAAAAGACGGTCTGAAGTGTGGGTACATTGGTACACCCCTGCAGGGTTTTGAACTATTTGAATAGCCTCGTCCTAGGTTATGGACACGCTCGGATACGCCCCGTGAGAACTAGACTACAACCTTTTAAATTAAAATTTAATGGGTGGCACGAATCGGGGATTCGTGCTATGTTGTGGTGGCTATTGGGTTAGTCACCTCTAGGTGGTTACTTACTATTTATTGCTACTCGCTGTTATTTCAACGCTTAAAAACAGATTTTACCAATTACCTTCAATCTATTACATTATTGCAAATAAAGATTGATTTATGCTAAAAATTAGCCATACAGCCTCCACTCAAATAAGCTTGCATGTAGCATATGTATAGGTATGTTAGTCCACACGTTAGTTTTGCGAGTACATTATTGTACTCATTTGCTTTGCTTAATGTTATTTGTTGTAGAGGAATAAGGTGAGCCCCAAGGGCCTCATTTTTGTGAGATGTGCTTCGGGTTGACGACTACCTTGGCGGTCCGGTTGGTTGCCATGTGGGTTAAAGGCACACTAATTGGCTTTTGTTTATCGCCATCTTATGGCACTTTTGCTTCCGCTGTTTACTTAGTCTTTTGTATGACTTTTGGCCAGTCGGCCCCTCTTTTGTAATAACTTTATATTATGTATGTTTTCTGGTTTGTTGCTGTGCTTCGGTTCTATGTGAATGAATGGAATTGATGCAGGATTTTGTAACGGGGTGTGTATACTGTATTTCTGGGAAGTATACATATCTCGAGGCTTGGTTTATTTAATTTGTGATGCTAGGGTCAATGGAAGACTAAGTATTACAAGCCGAATAAACCGGGGTCCTCACAAAGCACCACTCCTCACGGCCAGATCTAGATCCCCAATCCTTAGTCCAGATCCAGTCCTCACTCCTCCCGCCGTCCCGCCCAGCCGCTCCTCCCTCCTCACGGCCGGCCGCCCTCGTCCTCACACCCCCTCCTCATAGGCCGATGCCATAGGCCGCCGCCTCCTACCACCAGTCGCCAACGCCACAACATCCTCCTCGTCCTCCACCTCCCCCAACCAGCCGCCAAGCCTGAAAGTGTGAATTTCATGGATCCCCTCTCCCAAAAGGCTAAAATCCGATTGTTGGCTATTGCTTGTGATTTGTGACTGTGACTCTATGAGCATTTTCAATTTTATTTGTTGAACTTGAAGTCTTGAACTATGTCAGTTTGTGTACATTTTCATGTTGTGATGAGATGTACCGTCAGTTTGCATTTCAATTTTCAGTTTGCAATTGTTGAACTAAGTTCATTTCCAATTTTCCATTTTATGTGTGATGAGATGTACTATTACTTTGCATTTTTTTTCATGTTGTTCCCTGTTGTCTGTTGACTGTAAGGAGGTGTGGCGGGCACACAGGCATGCCTGTGGGTGACGGGCATGGTCGAGATTCTTTGCCCATCGCCCTTTGTGAGTATGCTGGTGGGGGAGTTTTGGGCTGGCGGACATGGGTATGAGCGGGCACTCCCATGCCCACCGCACCTGATTGCGCTCCCTATGTGGTGGGATGAAGGTGTATGGCCATGTGAGAGTTAAAGCGGACCTAGCCTTGTGAACTGAGCTAATATGAATTGGCGGCAGTTTGTTGATGAGCGAGGTGGGACGAAGTGTGGGAATGAGCTGCCATGCTTGTTTGGGCTAAAACAGCCCAGTGTCACTTCGGCTTATCCATGGGGTCACTCCTTCACACACATGGCATCTATATGGGCTGGCTGAAATGTGTTGGTGTCACTTCACACCAACAGTAGTACTATGGACCCGCCACTGCATGTGACACGACGTACATGGCAGCGTACATGCAGCCACAATACTAGGGCCGGCAGCAACATATTACTTAGCTACCAAGTTAGAGTGTAATTAGTGATAGAATATGATCTTAACTAGATGGAAAGTAATCTTATCTTTAGATGGAAAGTTTAGATTAAATTGTTAGGTGTTGTCCCTATATAAATGGAGGTGTATTATCATTGAGATCAAGCGATGAACAAGTTAAATCAAGTCTACCTCTCCCCTCAATCTATTCTCCCTAGTCCAGTTCCTTCCTCCCTACCATACACCCTCTCCTCTAAACGTAGTTCTACCTTTAACCATCGTCGTGGGTCTCCTTTCCACGGTTTCACCCCAATAAACTAAGGTTCATAACAATTGGTATCGGAGCAGTCGATCCCTTCCCACGACTTCTGGCGATAGCTTCCGATCCGACCACAAGACCTATTGCCGAGTCGTTGGCCATGATAAAGGCTAACAGCAGCAAAATGATGTCCATCGGTGCAACCGACAACAACAAGAAGATGGGGGCCATATACCTCGACATGCATGCTACTTTAGAGAAGATAATCGTGGATCAGAAGGAGAATAAGGCGCAACAAGAGGTGGCTGTGGCGCTGCGATCTGTGTTGCTGGAGTAGACCGCGATAATCATGGCGCTGCTAGCACTATCTATAGTCCTGCCGAGGGCAACCGCGGCACTGCAGGAAGCTGCAGCGGCGCTATCACGACTTGTCGTGGTGCTAACGAAGCATGCCACAGTGCTGTCGTGTCCTGCTGTGCCGCTGCTAGAACCTATCGCGGTGCTGCCGCGTCCGGCCACGACAGCCGTTGCGCTACCGGAGTCTGCCGCGACAGTACCAAAACCTTTTGCGGTACTACCGAAGCCTGCCGCGATGCTACTGAAGTCTGTCGTGGCAACCATGTCGCTGCCGAAGCCTACCACGACAACCGCATCATCGTGGAAGCATACCACAATGTTGTCATTGTGCTTGCCGCGATTGCCACCGCACTGGCCATGGCGATTGCAGATGATGTCGATGTTGCAGCACCCGCACGTGAAGGCCACAGTCTTCAAGGTCACCGGTCGGTGTCGTGGTCTCTCGTCGACACCGAAGCTTGCCGCGATGCTACCGAAGTCTGTCGTGGCAAGCATGTCGCTGCCGAAGCCTGCCACGACAACCACGTCATCGTGGAAGCCTACCACAATATTGTCATTGTGCTTGTCGCGATTGCCACCGCACCGGCCATGGCGATTGCAGATGATGTCGATTTTTTAGCACCTGCACGTGAAGGCCATAGTCTTCAAGGTCACCGGTCGGTGTCGTGGTCTCTCGTCGACATGGGGCTTGCAAGGGCTGCAACCATGTCCACCACCTCAGCTCAAGGACGGGCTATCGTGAAAGGGTGTAGTTGTCGTGTGCATACAACCGGCCGTCAACCCATCAAGGCTCATGTGAGAACGTAAATGGCAGCATACATGCAGCCACAATACTAGGGTTGACTGCAACATATTACTTAGCTATCAAATTAGAGTTTAATTAGAGATAGAATAGGATATTATCTAGACGAAAAGTTATCTTATTTTTAGATGGAAAGTTTAGATTGAATTGTTAGATGTTGTCCCTATATAAAGGGGAATTTTTTTATATTTAATCCTTTTTTTTAATTTTATTTTAAAGTTAACTCATCGCGAACTTTATTTCCAATTCTGACCCCTTTGGTCACGCTACCACCCGTGGCGTGACAAAACAACATTGTCACGCCAGCCCATTTCTGGTCAAAGTCTTGTCACGCCACTGGTGGTGGCGTGACAGTGTTGTTTGATCACGCTACCACCAGTGGCGTGACAAAAAATACGATTTTAGGGACTTATCCTGTGGCATGACAGTGTTGTTTTATCACGCCACGGGTGGTGGCGTGACCAAAGGGGTCAGAATTGGAAATAAAGTTTGCGAGGGGTTAATTTTAAAATAAAATAAAAAAAGATTAAATAAAAAAAAGTTCTATAAAGGGAGGTGTATTATGATCAAGCAACAAACAAGTTAAATCAAATCTACCTCTTCCCTTTGTTCCAATCTATTCTCCATAGTCCAGTTCGTTCCTCCCTACCATGTGCCATCTCATCTAAACACAGTTCTATCTCTAACCATCGTCGCCGGTCTCCTTTCTACGATGTTTACTCCTATGAATTAAGGTTCGTGACATGTACTACTGTGGGCGATATATGAATCAACAAGCATTCAAACAATCCGACAAGATAAAACACTGCTAACTTGAATCAACCAGAGCTTTCTACGGATCAAGGGTGAACCAAACCCATAGCATCCAAGTGACATTCAGATTTCAGGACATGCCAATATGCTCGTGAATAGCAAAAACACTAGCATCGATTAATAGGGGTGCAAACGGAGCGGATAGTTCCCGACCGTCCGACCGACTGAATAAATGTGGCCAAAATTTGGGTATTTTTTTTTGATACCCAGGTACTATTCTCAGATTCGGATTTGGATTCGGTTTGTTAGCGCCGAATACTGATTCGAATTCAGATTAGCAGGCATCCGGTTTATTTGAAACTATCCGGGATAAAAAAAACGAATATATCCGGCAACTATCCGGATTTTTCCCGTTGCGTCTCGCGCCGTCCCGCCCCACCCAGCCCCAAAATCGCTCTCATTCATCCCGCAGCCCGCTCCCACCGCCCGCATTCCCGCTCACCGCTCCCGCAGCCACCGCACTTGCGTACTCCTCCCTCCCGCGCCCACCTAACCCTAACCCTCGCCGCCGGCTCCCTTTCCCTCCCGACGGCGCCTTCCTCCTAGCGCCACTCCTCCCATTGCCCTCCCCGGCCACCCCCTTCCCAACGCCACCAAAGCACACGCAGCCCTCGCGACGCTCCCCTCCTCCCCTTGCCCGCCGCCCTCCCTTTGCTCGTGCCGCCCGCGCCTCCCCTTCCACCCTTCGTCGCCACCGGCGTTGAAGGGTCAAACCCGCCGGCGCACTTCGTCAGATCGGCACCGCCGTTGGCTTCTTTCCCCCTCCGCCTCCCGTCTCCTTCCTCCGTCGCCACTCTCCGCTACCTCCGCCGCCCCCTACCTCTTCCTCCTCCATCGCCTCGACTTCCCCTTCGCTCTTGCAGCCATGCGGCCGCTTTCTCCCTCGCCGCGCGCCCCCGCTCCCTTTGCCCACTCCTACCTCGCTGTTTTTGTTCTTGCTCCCTAACCCTAAGTCCCTAGCCAAGCGGCAAGCGAGGCAAGGCCGCCAGACGAGGCGAGGCGCGGTGGCTGGGGAGCAGGCGTCGCGGCACGCAGCGCAGGGCAAGGGCGCGCAACGACTCCCCACCTCCCAGGGCGCACGACGACCAGCTTAGTCCCAGCCCCCAGGGCAGCGGCAGGCGAGGCGTGGGTGGTAGGCATGCGGCGGCGGCAGGCAAGGCGAGGCGCAGAGGCCAGGGGCAAGAGCGAGGCGAGGCGCGGCAGCCAACTCGATCCCCCCCTAAGTGCGCGCTAGCGCTCCCGCCTCCCGAGCGCTCGGTGGCCAGTGGCACCCTAGTGTACTCCCCCTATGGAGCTCAAGCTATGGTGTCTATGACCTTTCTCTCTTCTTGAGCTATCTCTGAAGTCTGAACATTTCATTAATTCAGTTCAAATTCATATGTATAACAGTTCATCATGTGATCATTTTGACAAGAAGCTAATAAAGTTTCAGATGTTTCTCTGAATATTTAAGCTGTCTACAAAGTACTACTATCTGAAACATTACACATATTCTTGTGCTGATTTTGTTCAACAATTGCAAATGAAGCCTGGACGGATGCTTCGCTTGGCGTGATCGCCGATGGGACTTTACCAATGATGCACCTTATCGACATTGAAGTAATATATATGCATTTTGCTTGAAATTAAGAATTTGATATGTTGTGGTAGTTGGTTGAATGGTCTCGTGTTTGCGGAGGAGGCGAGGCGGTTAGGCAATGTGAGTGGCGCCGCCAACTCGATCGGTGATGCATCGACAACGACATCTTATGTTGAATTGAAGTAATTTGTGCTACAAAATCCTTTTGTTGTTTGTTTGTCCGGTCCTATTTTTGTTCTTCTAGGCTAACTGGAAATTGACACATTAATTAGTATATAAATGCTTATGATTAGTGTTTTGTTTGGAGGTACAGTGGTGGACATCAAGGTGATTAGTTATTTATTGCCTTTCTATAGGAATATATATAGCCACAGGTTTAGGATTGTCCATATGCTTGATTATCTCTTATTCCAAAATCACCTGTGTATAGCCTTTGAAATGCTTGGTCAAAACCTATAAGCTAACTTCTTTAGAACTTTCTGCTAATAGGTTCGTCCATTAATTGGTTTTGGTTCACACTGCACTATTAACTCGACATTTTAGGTATGAGCTATTGAAAAGGAACCATTTAAGAGGTCCAAAGTGAAATTTGTACATGCCTTCTCAAAACAAGTGAGGTGCCTATCTGTATTTCCCATTAAATGTCAATTTAATACTTGTTAACCGATCTTGTTGTTTTATGTTTTCGGATATTGGATGCCATGATTGTGATGAGAGATCTTGGCATCATTCATTGTGATCTAAAGCCCGAAAATATCCTCTTAGCTCCGGTGAGTTGCCCTTTGAATATTGGATTTTCATTGTTAGGTTTTGGACTATATTTTTCAAGTAAGTCGTAGTCCGATGGTTGTACGATGAATTTCACGGTGTTACAACAAGCTACATTTGTGAAAGTAATTGATTTTGGATCAGCATGCATGGAGGGCAAAACCGTGTACTCATACATTCAGGTTTTTATTTTGGAACTTCTCAGACATTATTTCTCAGATTCTTATTTAAGTATTCCATTTGGCTATTACAGGTCTCCAGAGGTTCTCCTTGGCTATCTGTATCCTATATATCTAAGGGCAGTTGTTTCATTGCATTCACCATCAGCATCTTGCTCGGTATTTTCTGTAATGCTTTGTTATATTTATCGAACAAGTAATGACTTTTTTAAATGAAGTGTTATCGTTCTGCCTTTTCAAGTGACTTGTTTGAACCTTAACAGTTGATATGTGGTCATTTGGGTGCATAGTTGCTGGACTATTTTTAGGACTACCTTTATTTCCTGGAGCATCAGAATATGATGTGCTTCAGCGTATGTTTTCTTGTGATTTCACTAGAAGAATCCTGAATTTTATTGTATTATCCCATCATAATGCATTACCTTACTATCTATACCAAATACAGAGGGAGTCCAAAAAGCCAAAGGTAGGGAAATGGTACTTCCCACAACGAAGGATTGACCAACTCATATATACTTATCCTTGGAATAATTCAGAATTGGCAGGTTTGTTTTTTTTATGTTTCTCTTTAGTTTGTGAATAAAGCCAAAGATATTGGCTCCTTAGCCTGTTCTCGACATCACAACAGGAAAGGCACATTTTCAGAAGCAGGATGTTACAAAAAGAGTAGAACATGATGCCCTATTGCCCTGTAGGCTGTAGGTGAATGGTTTCTAGGATTTCCTTTTGGATGGATAAACCTTTTCATCGTGAATTCGTGATTCTCTTCTGATTGATGAACACCATGACATGTGAACTCGAGTGGTAGGGGAGGAGGTGGAGGGGTAGGAAGAGGGGGGTATTATCTTCTTCTTCTTCTTTTTTACTTATAAATATCTTGACTAGGTTTTTCTTTTCACTTGCTTTACTTATATATCTTTTGTCGTGCCTCCATATTGGGCCCCTTAGATGTTAGCCTGGGGGTTTGTGCTTATCAAGGTCAATCAGAGATCCGGATGTGAGTGAATTTATTGTTTCTGTTCCTCATGTTAAGCAAATAAAGGTATATCCTGAAAAATACTTAATATCAGTTTTACCTGAAGCCAAAAAATTTAACAATATTAGTAACATTGGTAGCAAATCATGAAGACTACAAGAAGTTTTATTTGTTTTGATATTCATTTCCCTTTTCTATGTCTCTTGCCTAAATGCTTAGGTTTCATATGACAATCTTATAACTGGTTAAATATCTTTTTTTTGCACAGTGACTATTTCTTCCCTCATGATAAAAAAACCTATTAGTTATTTTGTGAAAAAAAAAACTATTAGTTATTTACCTTGTTTTAGAGTTCATTGACAATTTTAGCCTTATACTCTTTTTTTGAGTGTATCGTCGCTAATCACATAATCACAAACAGATTAATCATCCTTTTGCACATTTATATTTGTGCCAAAAAATATCAAAATTCTATTGGCCAGAGATTCTGATCAAAATATCAAAATTTACTACTTGCTTACCTAGCCCCTGTCATAGTGTCATGTACTTGCTACTTGCTAGTTAGTAGTTACTACTACTTGCTTAAATAACCTATGTTATCGTGTGATATATTTAAATTTGTTTGCTAAACTACTAATCTAGTCATATTTTGGACATGTAGTATAGATGATTAATCTTTATTTGTGCAATATATATGATTTATGTTTTCACACAATATCCGAATAAGTATTCGTGACCGAAACAATCCGTATTCGGTTTGGCATATATTCGCTCCGTATTCGTGACCGAGACTATCCGCATTCGTATTCGTATCCGGCACTATCCGTGTCCGATTCCGAATCCGAGAAAAAAATATGAAAAAAGATACGGGATAAGCGATATCCGCTCCGTTTGCATTACTAACTAGTAACAGAAACCCCTCATGTAGTCTAGAACAAGCTTGTGGTATCCAGATGCCACGGCACCAAAGTTGAGCCTACAAGTTTGTCCAAGCTTGTTTACTGGGCTGGAGCTGCTGATATCAAAAGCTATCATCCTAAAACCAAAAGCTGGCGTCCTCAAGGCTTGAGGACCAGGGACAGCCCGACCTTGGAGCTCTTCTCAATGGCCTTGGTGTCAACCTCGGTGGAGACGGTGATGTGTGACTTGGGCCTCCACTCGTGCTGGATGAGCGCACTTGCCAGGCCATAGTTGTTGAAACGCGCCTTCACAGTGGTGAGAGGGTCCAGGGCGTGCTGCGTCCCAAAGGTGAGGGTGTTCTCATTGCTCGAGAAGCTGTGAGCCAGCTCTGCTCCAACAGCTGTGGATGGGTTCACCTTGTGGTAGTAGGAAGCAGCGAGGCTGTCCCACTTGTTGTTCCTGAAATTGCAAATCAATCAGCACTAGTACCGTAAGCATGTTACTTGTACTGATACGAGGCCAAGTTAGCGTCAAAATCATGCACAAGATAATAAAGCAGCAAACTGTCAAATGCTCTTGATAATCAAATAATCTGCCTTAGAAGTTCCCAAATCCCAAGAAAGACTACTATAAGGGCAAATCGGACTCGTAGGGGGTAAATAACATGTAAAGACCGGAAAGAATGCAGATATGGCAAAATGTTAATACATCGAAGGACTCGTAGGAGGTAAATAACATGTAAAGACCGGAAAGAATGCAGATATGGCAAAATGTTAATACATCGAAGCATTGGAACAAACCACTTACAGAGTCACTGCAGCAATAAGATCTTCATTAGTGAGGCTCACTCCGGCATTGTATTTGGTGAAGTCCCCAGATGCAGTATCAAATGCAACATCAGCACCAACAGCAAGAGTTTCAGTTCCAAATACACCAGAAAGGTTAACAAGAGGATTTGCATTCAGGCCAACACTGGCATTGATGCCAGCATGGTCATGCAAGTACTGGAGTTCAGCCTGAAACCACGAGAGGGGATCAAACAGAATGTAAATTGATTTTTAAAAAATGCTCAAGCTAGAAATAGTATACTCATAATACCTTTGCAGACTTCTGGTATGGGAAAGGAATGCATAAGATTGCCTTCAAGCCTGGTGTGCCCAGCACATCAGCTGTGATTGTAGTTATCACCTGGTAAAAGGAAAACTAATAAGTCATTGGTACAGAGATGGGGGCCCAATTTCAGGCCGTGTAACATCAGTGAAACTGTGAAAGACATGGTAATAGACAAGTCAACAAAAACAAGGGGGGAATGATGAAAGAATAAAAGAACTTGCATTTGAGTCTGAAGTTGCTTTCACATCCACTCTCACATTCTTGTTCTTCAGCTGGCTCTGGATTTCACTAAAGATAGCTTCATTTTTCTTCGTGCTTGCAGCAGTGATTGCCTAGACAAGATAAAAATGACCGTAACTTATTACAAACTTAGAAAGACACAGTACTACAGACACTCCATTTTTTTTATTAAAAAGAGAAGTTTGAAAAAGAAATATCATGTTTCCGGCAGTAATTGACTAGACAAGATAAAAAATGATCATAGCTTACTACAACATTCAAACTAGTCACTCCATTTTTTAAATCCAAAGAGAAGGTTGACAAAAAACAGAGATAATCAGATAAAGATCTATATGGACTAGATCATGCTATGCAGTTGCAGCTTAGTTCAGCACCCATCAGGATATGTGAACTTGAACAACATAGTAAGGCACTAAGTGTCATGGGCGTGGGCCCAGGGGGAGCTACGACCATGGAAGGAGGCTATCATGGCAGGAGTTACTGTTCATATGCACTGTTTATGCACATGAACAGTGCACCAAACAAATTGGTTGTTTCCTTTATTAGCAAGTTATCTTCTAAAGATTATTGATTGATATTATCTTTATATTAAGAATAGTTAGATGCATATCTTCATATTTAGAAAGTATGGATATTATCTTATCCTTAGTTGATTGGTTGCATTAGATATGATAGTTTCCATATTGTTAGGGGCTAACCTCATCTATATAAAGAGAGGAGCCGCACTATTCATAAGCAAGCAATGAGAATACAATAGTCTAAGACTCTAAGTCCAAATCCCCTTCGTCTTCCCAATCTATAGTCTTCCTTCTCCCTTAGCAGCCGACGCCACCCGGCTATCCTCCCGGTGATGTTTACCCCTATGATCTAAGAATCATAACAACTTGGTATCAGAGCCAACACCATGGTTTCTGCTGCTGAGAATTTCAAGGCCATGAGGACCACCCTCAACGAGATGAGTGTCGGCGTAGACGACATGAAAGCCATCTTGGCAAACATGGTGGCTATGGTGGCCAAGCTGATTGAAAAGGAGAAGAAGGAGGAGGCACGGGCAGCAGCTGTTGCGCGATCTGCGCTGCCGGAGGCATCTCTGATTTCACCCGTGACTTCGCGCAATCGTCGACCTCCCTGCCCGTGGTTACCCAAACGGTACCCTCGCCGAGGAAGAAGGCCGCTGCCCAACGACTGTCTTCTCCACGCGACCGGCCAACATCTATTGGAGCGTTGCGGACTATCTTCCATGCAATGTTCCGCTGGCACCACAACCTCTCGTCAACATGGGGTCTCCAAGGGTTTCAACCATGGCCGCCACCACAGCTCGAGGACGAGCTGTCGCGAAAGGAGGGGAGTAGTGTCATGGGCGTGGGCCCAGGGGGAGCTACGACCATGGAAGGAGGCTATCATGGCAGGAGTTACTGTTCACATGCACTGTTCATGCACATGAACAGTGCACCAAACAAATTGGTTGTTTCCTTTACTAGGAAGTTATCTTCTAGAGATTATTGATTGATATTATCTTTATATTAGGAATAGTTAGATGCATATCTTCATATTCAGAAAGTATGGATATTATCTTATCCTTAGTTGATTGGTTGCATTAGATATGATAGTTTTCATATTGTTAAGGGCTAACCTCATCTATATAAAGATAGGAGCCGCACTATTCATAAGCAAGCAATAAGAATACAATAGTCTAAGTCCCAATCCCCTTCGTCTTCCCAATCTATAGTCTTCCCTCTCCCTTAGCAGCCGACGCCACCCGGCTATCCTCCCGGTGATGTTTACCCCTATGATCTAAGGATCATAACACTAAGGCTCAGTGATCTTTCATCGAGCACATCAGATTCATAATGCCAATAACACATCCAATGCATACAAATACAATATGGCAATGACACATATCTGTACAAAGGTCACAGACTACCATATGACACATGTTAAGCAATCATATAAATAAACTATTAAATTCATTGTACAGTAGGAAACAAACAAATATACAACTTATAGTCCAATCAAATCAAATATACAACTTATAGTCCAATCGAATCTAATTGAAAGGAGCAAAACCAGATATAAATATTAAAATTAATGCAAGTTAAAACCAAGCCATTGCTGATTAAATCCACAAAAACATACAACTTGCCAAAAGGAAATCCATAATGGACTGATGTTACGGCAGTAACAAATCAAACAAGTCAGCAAATAAGTGTATGTTACAAGAGAGTTTTCAACCGCAGCGCAAACTCTAGCAGATTTCGAGCCTACAGGCCAATTATGGGTTCTCCATACAACCTGAACTAACATGTTACCCCAACGAAACGTTCCAGATAGTCGTAAGAACAATCGTGTCATAATGACACATTCTAACAGTTCTAAATTCCTACTATGTATTACATTATTACTAACCTAGCTTTATAGTACATGCGTATGACATCCACTGAATACATGAGTTCATCTGAGCAGATACACAGGAGCAAAACCCAAGAAATCTGGCCAGTGTAAACCAGGCAACGATGGAACAAAAGTAGCTTCCAAACAGAAAACTACAGATACTGAAGTTTAAAACACTATAAACTTCTAAACATGTCATCACAGCACTTGCAGATACTGAACAGCTACGCATTCAGTACTCATTAACTACAGCCTACATGATAATACAACGAGTAATAACAGTGGAAAATACATTTCATATGCCATTCACAAATTGCAAGCACAAGACACCATCCACAGCTAGGATTATCCACTAGTCATTGGACAAGCCAATCCACTCTAAGACACCTAAACCTTGAGTGACAAAAAATCCACAGTTATAGTCTTAAATCACAACCTATTTAGCCCAAAAACCACACAAAAGCAACACATATAATTGCAAAATCAGTAACAAACACACCACACATCTACATGAATCTTGCCTCGGAAACTAAAGCCAAGCCATAACCACGGCCCATCGCAACTACATATCTACATGAATCTTGCCTTGGAAACTAAATCAAATCATAACCACGGCCCATCCCAACTTAATCCTAAAACTTGATCTACTGTTCACCAAAACCCTACCACTACCAAATAGCCTCTACTCACAGCAATCCAAACTAACGCAAAAGAATAAGATAACTTTACAAGAACGCTCAGGACGAAGGCAACAAGTGAACACTCACAGCTCCGTTCTTGGCGTAGGTGGTGAGCGTAAACTTCTGGTCCGTGTGGTAATCCTTGTACAGGAGATCTGCAAATCCCACCAAGAACCATCGTTAGCAAATCAGGAGCTCAAAGCAAGAAGTCAAGAACCCACCAACCACCCCCCAAGAAACAACCGGGGCGCAAGCCCCAAGGCAAGAAGATGGCATCCCGACCTCTGGCCTTCTTGCCGATCTCGGGGTAGAGCCCGGGACCCGTAGCGCCCTTCTTGCCGATATCGGAGGAGAGCCCGGGACCCGTAGCGCCCATGGCGAGAGGAGGAGGAGGGCGAGGCGGCGGCCGCGGCGCGAGAGAGCTCGGAGAAGAAAAGAAATGCGAAGGGGGCTTGATTTGGTGATTTGGGGGTGGGAGGAAGAGGCCGGTATTTATTAGCGCATGGAGGGGGAGCGCCGGATGCGTGACGATGTGAGATGGACGGCCCAGATTCGTTCAGGATGGCTGTGATTATCATTGGACCCTTGCTGAACTTTTCTTGAAGAGAAAGAAGCAGCAGCTGAAATAATTCCTTCCCCATGCAAAACTTTTGTTGATGTGCGTCATGTTCTTGGAGAGAGGTTCGGTGAAAGCTTCTTTCTTGAGTAAAAAGATGGTGCTCAGTCGAACTTTTTTTATTAATTAATTTTTAAAATTTATTTTTATTATTAACTTCAAACTTTATTTCTAATTTTGACTTTCATGTCACCACCGTGGCGTGACAAAATAACATTATCACGCTATATGATAAATCCGCTAAATAGTTTTTTTTTATCACACCACAGGCTAACGTGACAAGAGCTTGACAAGATACGAGCTGACGTGACATTGTTGTTTTGTTACGTCACGGATAGTGACGTGATCAAAGGGGTTAGAATTAGAAATAAACTTTACGAGGTTAATAATAAAAATAATTTTAAAAATAGTTAATTAATAAAAAAAGTTTGCTCGGTCCTAGGTTTTTACAGCGGTGATTTTCTTTTTGACCAGGGGCATGGAAGAAAAAAAAACTATCTTGTAAATGATTACGGGGTTTTAACATCAACTACTCCATAAATGATTGATGAATGCAGCTGATAAAATATAAGAATGTGCAACAATGTTTCAGATAATAAAGCTCTATTCGTGATGTGCTTAGTACAGTACTTCTGGTACTCATTCTGTTTCTTTTGGCCAGGCACGAGGATTAAGGGAATGTGATGAGAACATCAACCCTTCGGATACGACCATTACTCCACTTTCAACCGGACGATTTGACTACCATCGATTCGACTGTGTCAAGCGCTATTCCAACGTGCTGACGAATTTACTTCATTTATATCTGGTGTTGCGATACCTCACATTGGGCTGAGAGCCTTGTATTTGTATCAATTAATTAGCCCAAAGGGCAACCATCACTCTAGGTTATCTGGACCGGCCACCTCTTTGGTCTATTTGGGCCGGCCACCTCCGGGGTCGTCTCCACCCGGATCGGATGCACTATTCATGTGAACAGTACCCCCTATGAATAGTACTATATTGCTGGCTCTTAGACATTTGCGGCCCCCCTCCCCTATATAAGGAGGTCGTACCCCTTTAGTTTTTCTGAGATTTTGTTTAGTTAAAAGTTAGATTCTATGCAACTTCGTGTATTGGCTTGTGTCGACTAGATCAACCATAATACCGCTTCGAAATCTCAATTTATCAAGTATTTCATTCATATTCGCAATTTCAGATTGTTTATTTATCTTGTTCTTGTGTGCTTCTTCCGTGTATGCAGGAATCGATCTTCGTGATCAAGTCAACCGGGTATTTGTGCACAGTTGATAACGACTTGTCGAGCAGTTCAGCGATTGCGTGATTTTGGGTTTTGCGTGTTCGTAGCCAGGATCGTGAGAGTTGAGCGACTACCACCGAACGTATCTTTTCATCGAAAGATCGGGCCAAAAATAGGACCTTCGGGTTCACCAGAATATAAAACTAAGAGAAATACAAGAGAAAATGACAATACTACCCATGATATGAATAACTTAGAAATGTGAGAGAATAGTTTGTTAAAGAGCTACTTATAAATGCAGGAGAAACAAGATGTGATAAATAAGTCTAGACAAGAAAAAAAATCGCATTTACGCTTTATATTTAAAAACAAATATGCAAAAATTATACATCTTATATTTTAAAATGGAGGGAGTACTAAATCAGTCAATTGTACTATTCTAGTCCTTTGAACAGGGATTAAGGAGCTTGGTAAATTGATCGATGTGCCCTTGTTTAATTACCTTGCCTCATTACTTACTTTATTCTGAATGCAACAGAAAATGAAGCCCCAAAGGATAAAGAGAGCATTAAAAGCCAGTTTGGGAATAATGGGCAAATACTCACCTTGGAATTCTAGAACATCACTTAATTTAGAATAAATTCTAAGAGCTAAAACGTCACTTCAATTAATTATAATTAAATTGATTACAACTAAATAATTACGAATAATTAATAATGATTAACTAACTATGATTAATTAATTATGAATAATTAGTTATGACTAAATTAATTATATCTAATTAGCCACGACTAAATTGATTAGATCTATTAATTATGACTAATTAATTATAACTAAATAATTATGGCAATGAATTACAACTAATTAATTATAACTAATTAATTACACTGGTTGATTAATTAACCCTACCTTGTATTTAGTTATGTAATTAAATTTACCATGTAATTAATAATTAATTACACGACGCAAACAGTGCTATTGAGGAGGGGGGGCGCTCCAACGGGCCAATGGGACAACAGAACGGGCCTCCAGCCCAGTCTGGGCCAACGTCGGTTTGTTCGCTCGGACGAGTGGGACACAGAATTGGGCTGTAATCATAGTGGGGAAATAGTGAAATACCAGTATCCGTGGGCTGAAGGTGAAGTACCAATGCCGGACCCGGTCACAAAACGGCGTGATTAGTAGAATAAAGTATTAAAGTCCGCACTCCCACTCGTGATTCGCCAACCAAATCTCGGCCCGCACGGCCGCGTCCGCCCGCCCATCCATACGGCCTCAGCGGCTCGTGCGGTGCGGGGCTGCCTAGAAACCACGCGAACGCACGCCCCGCCGACGCGCAGGCACCAGCAACCGGTCGTCGAATTTCCAGTCAGATAGTCACACGCCGGCATCGCCAGACTTGGAACGACTGGTGATTGGTGAACGGTGGTCGCCACTGGCCCGGTGGCGAATTTTGAAATACGCCACTTTCAGTTTGTGGTTTTAAAATATATCACTTAGTTTTTCTTTAAAATATGTCACGCTTTGGTACAAAGAAGAGTGGCATATTTCAAAAAAAAAAAAACTCAGAAGTAGTATATTTCAAAACCACAAACTAAAGAGTGGTATATTTCAAAATATACCGTATCATGAATGGCACTCGACTAGTCAATTAAAAACGCAGCAGAGATATCCAAATGGGATAAGATTGTTCAATCCAGGTGCTCTCTAACATCAGCAGCTCTCTTAACAAAGCAGGGTGTCTCGAGGTGGGGAATCAAAACAAACCGGGACCACATCAGCTATACATCACAAGGCAGGACACAAAACCCTATAAAATAAGTCAAACTCTGCACCAGGTACACCACAACAAAGCTGGTCCATTGTCACGGATGAGAGAACATTTTTACATCAGAAGCAAAACAATTGGAGCAAACTGCAGACACCATCCACCCAAACGTTGCACTACTCAAATGGAGGATTTGGCAACCGCCTCTTCAACGTCTCCACTCAGCTTTGATTGGTCTCTCTGCAGATATTTTTTGGGAAAATAAGAATGTAGATTAAACCGAAGTGAGAAAATATGATACGCACCACACAATTTCACATTTAATCAATATAATCAACAGAGCTGTGAAGTAATGAATTACATGAGACCACTTAGCCCTTGGCTATTCTTATTTTTGAGACCGTAAGTACGAAATTCAAAATCTTAAGTCTTAAAAGCACATGCGGTTTACACGGGTACCGACTACCTAGGACCAGAGGCTGCTAAATAGTATGACAGTAAAAGAAAACCAAAGCCACAGTGTCATCCCTGCTATCTTTAATACTATATACTGTATATAACTCCATGTGCACGAGAAGTAGCATAACAGCACCTACCAGTCTGTTGATAATGTGTCGTGCATGTCATCTTTCTGTTTCTTCACAAGCTCAATTTTTTTTATCTTAGGTGAGTAGGTGACACACTGACACTAACGAATGGACCACTATATCAACCTGATTTGAGTGAATGTTCTATAATTGATACCCTCTTAGAAGTTTGAGCAAACAAGCTAAACTTAGGCGGATATCCCAAATTTTGATAAAGCCTCTTTTCACCTTGACCTAATTCAGAAAAATGGTTCATATACTATTCATGGTTTCAGGGTGCACGCATAACCATGGTCATAATGATTTTACACATTTATTTCAGTCAGCTTAGCTGATAACTTTAGCGAAACTAAAAGAAATAGTTGATTTTTCAGGGCCCAGCTATGTCAAAGAAAAGGAGGCATGGATGGTGTCTCATTTTACTTGGAACAAAACGAAGGTGAAAGGATATGATGCAACAGGAATTTGGCGTCTTCTTTCAACAGTTTTCTTATCAATTGTGCAAGTTCTCTTATGTTGAG
The DNA here is from genome assembly GCA_036346255.1 of Ampelocalamus luodianensis. NCBI lineage: Eukaryota > Viridiplantae > Streptophyta > Magnoliopsida > Poales > Poaceae > Ampelocalamus > Ampelocalamus luodianensis. Next base: position 4,601,223 of record CM070626.1, read on the forward strand.
ATTATCAATTAGTAAAATGTTTGTTAGGTTGGCTATTCCAACCAAAAACATTATACACATATTTGAAGATAAGAAAACCAATTGCATAATATGATGAGGCATGAGATAGATTTACTAATGTTAACATGAGTCTTCACAGATATTTACTACTTACCACTCACGTCGCCTTTCACTCCCTCTTTGCCACTAGCATGGGTTGGCCTTTGTGTACGCGGCGACTGTGAGTTCAACTTACCGTTGGTAGAGGAAGGGAGTGAATGGCGGCGGGTGAAGCCATTTTTCTCCGCTGAATCAGAGCTGAGTCTAGGTGAAATCTGTCCCCGCAGTTTCGCCTTTGCAGATTGTGTTGCAGCCATGTAGCTGGGCAGAGCTGGAGAATTCTTCGAGCCATTTTCTGGATATTCTGACTTAGTTGAGAATGAAGACCTCCTATTGCCGCTTTTAAGGCTTTCAGTAGAGATAGGTTCTTCTTTGTAACTATGTTCCACATCATTCACCAAAGCATTTTCTTCATTATTAATGTCTTGCAGAGGCATAATTTCAGCTGTTGGATCAAAAACAGTCTGTTCTTCAACTTTTTCTTCAGTCGTAACTTCCGGTTCAGGTTGGAGATCAGGCACTAGAATATCTATCTTTGCCATCTCCAATTGATTAACATTGTGAGGCTCTTGAATCTCAGGATAAATTGAATGTCCTGTGCACTTCTTCGCAGTGGTTTCTCGCATTGGACCTCTTGATGGTCAGGGATCTCAGTTGCAGGACTAGATGCCTTTGAGGCTTCAGCCATGGAATTAGTTACCTTCCTAAGGTTACGTTTAACCTTCTCGAGTTCAGTTAACTGGCTATCAGGCACTGAATCAGCAGGAGCGCTAGTGAATTTCCTTGGGTTCCGCTTTTGTTTTTCACTTTCCAAGGTCAGGTTTGTTTGAGAAGGGTCAACTGCCATGGCAGAACTCTTCCGAGCACTGCGCTTTAATTTCCCTGACTCTGTTTCCATCGCATAACTCGCCTTCCTTGTATGTGGTTTGGCATCAGTAACAGCAGCTCTCTTTGGTTGGGAAATGGGCTTCCAGACACGACTTATGGTCCATCTCTCCAACCAGTTAAAGGCTGAATTGGGATCCTCTCATCATACTGAAAGTGAAGAGCCTCTACCACAATTGGTGAAGCTAGAAGCTACAACATAAACAAAATTTTGTGACTTAGCACAACAAGAAAATATTTGCAAACAGACAGCCAAAGAGTGATATGATAGGACATATTTGTTTGATAAGTAATGAGCGTAACTGACCAAATAATAGGATCAATGAGCGTAACTGACCAAATAATAGGATCAAGATATTTCTTTTGTATATTCACTATTCAGGCCCTCGTTTGGCTATATTTTGAGGCACAAACAATTATACCTTACGAGCAAATGCGTTTGAAGATAACTTCTCCTTCCATGCATCCGGTTTAACACCCTGCGAAAAGGCAAGAACCGTGTATTTAATAATTTGGTACATATTAAGTTGCCAAACAGAACGTCACATACGCAGATCTTTCAGTTCTAATCACCTTTTCAAACAAATGAAAGGTGAAGCATAAAAAGGATGAGAGAGAGCATGCTGCGGAACAATGTCTGCATTTTATTGCTTGCTTAAGTTACATCGGAAGGTACAGTCTTGTTTGCTTCATAGTGATAGTAGACAATGTTGGAACATTCAACGCTCATCATATCCAATGCGACCACAAAAACAATGATGAGACTAGTGAAAAATTACAGTGATATGTTGGGAGAATTGATAATATACCCTCCCTTTAGATGGCAATCTAGTATATACCCCTCTTCCCGAGGTAATTGATAGTATACCCCTCTTTAGATGGAAACCTTGATTAAATACCCCGTTTGCATTATTTTAATATTTTCCTTTGTTTTCTCCTGTTTTGGCCAGGCAATGGGACAATTTTGCCCTCCCCTTTTGTTCTTGGCGTCCCGTTTGCCCTTTCACTGCCAAGTGCCAACCCACCCCATTTTGCTTCTTCACCTCGTCCTCTCTGACCCCCTCCGCCACCGCTGCTCCCTTTGCCATCCGATCCCGGCAGCCGTCTCTCAGCATCTACCGCTCCAACTCCTCTGTTGCGCTCTCTCCTCCCCGAACAAGAGGATCGCTATTTCGTAGTCATTAAATGTTTACTTGCTCGGCTCTTCTCATCCTCTTCACACTTCTTTCCGAGGGAGTTCAGCGGCTACTCGGGCCCGACCACCAAGGACTTCAGCCTCTGCATGATGATGGAGTTGCGGTCGGGCGCCGCTTGGCTCGCCACTCCCGCCTAGAGCTCCCATCGTTGTCGGCCCGGCGCCGCCCGGATGGCGACAGAGCGGATCGCATCGTGCCTCCCGACGGCTCGCTCGCCAAGTCCTCCACCTCCATTGTGTCCGCGCCACCGCCTCACGCGGCGTCATCTCGCGCCGGCGGCGCGCCTCGAAGCACCTCCCAAGCTCTCCTTCGCGAGATCGAAGTCGGACGCTCGACGCCGCTCGACCAGGTCGTTGGCCCCGCTCTCCTCCCGAAATTGACATCCTAGAGCAACACAGCCCGACCCGCCAGATCTCCATGTCGCTCCACACCGCCGCGCGACTGGTGGCCGATGGAGCTCGTCACCATTTGGGGCACTATAAAGACAGATTGTTGTAGATATTCCCGCCGACCGCGCCACTCAATCAATCTATCCGTGGAACCGTGATCGGGCGGTGAGTTCCTTTGCTCGAGAAGTCGCCCTCACCGCCGCCGCCGACACTAAGGCCCCGATCTCGCAATGCCCGCGGGTCGCGGTGCTAGAGATGTCTCACTATTGAGGACTTGACACAATAATGGTCCACTCACCCAAGAAGGGCAAAATCGTCCCATCGCCTAGCAATGTACATCCACAACAACAATGTATCCTATGCAATCATCAAGCATCGGTACAACATTTGCTTAGAAATAACTAATGTGAAATGCAGTTTCTTTTTTCATTTTAACATTAAAGTGAAGTTCACAAAATTTCCACATAAAATTTTCCAAATGACTCTTAAAGGAGGTGACCTTATATGGTTGGGAAAATTAAGCTAGTAACACTCTAAACATGCATATTTAGAGAAATAACATCACAATGGGAGTCGACTTTAAAATAACATTGTGAAGATGAGAAATTATGGTAAGTAGCACCAAGGTTCTAAAAATCGGTAACAGATACTCGACAGGTCACCCCACCTAGTAGTGATTATACGACATAATCGGCCTATTATGTGTCATAACCGGCCGGATTATGTAGTATAACCGGCTAACAGGTAGGACACTCGTTACTTGTATAAAACCTAGTAGACCTGTTTTTAGAACACTGAGTAGCACTCCCATTGGTCAAATCACGTTTCCCTTGTGGCATTTTGGAAGTCACCGGAGAAGACAGTTATGGGCTATAGCCTACAGCTCTGGCGGAGGAGCTCGTGTTAGCAGTGGCTACGAAGTAGCTCCTGGTGGTGGCAGCGACAGAGGAACACACCCACCCCTCGTCTCAACCAAACCGAAGCGCCCCACATTCCCGCGTCCCCTTCTCTGATCCAACCAAGAACCGCCATGAGCATGCCTTAGATTTCGACAAGAAACCAATTCCTTTGGCCTGGCATGTGTGGAAGCTTCGATTGACCATGCATAGTTTGCTTCCTGTCTCGATTTGGTGTTTTTTTTTTCTTGAATCCTTTTGGGAGAAACAGGATGGGAGGTGGTTCAATTGCTTGAAGCCAAGAGCCCTGGAAAAGTTCTTCCTTCTGTTTCTTTTTTCGAACTATCTAAACATTGTTCCTAGGAGCATAAAAGCTCATAAGTGAGGTAGAGCATTGGGCTACATCGCCACGGCACTTGATGGAGACTTGACGCCAAAGGTTCTAGGCATCGGCGTTGAGGTCTTGGAGGAGGCCGCAGAGGCCGGTGGTGGTATGGGCAACAAGACAAAAAGGCCTCCGCGGTGTGAGTGGCGGGAGGAGCTCTTGACGCCGGAGTTGGAGCAAGAAGGGTACTTGTGTCATTTCGGAAATTTTGTGATGGAGTATTCCACAAGAGTGTTATTTTCCATACCAAATGACAAATTTGATTATATTTAGCAGTTGAGTCAATATTATTTTTTTTAATTTCGATTCTTTACAATGTTACTCACCTAATTCTCCCTCTATGGTTTGAACCTTAATGAAGACCAAGAAAAGTGATCGATCCATGCTTTTCTGGTTTTACCGATTTACCCTGATTTTCTTCACATTTCTCAAAATAGCACACACTGGTACAATCATGAGGAGTGTCTCTATTCAATAAGATTATAATGGTGAGGAACAAATAAAAAGGAGCACTATCATGATGAATATATTAGGTACTGAATAAACAAGGACGAGCAAGGAAGTTACCTCAGACTTCTGGTGGGCGAGCTTCCAACTGACTTGAATGGCATCGCTAGAAAGTCTGACATTTCTACCACGAACGAGAGCTTGAAACTTCACAATCAACCATGTTGCACGAAGAGTTGAAACAGCTTGCCTCCTTACAAGATGCCCACGGATCAGCGCCTGAAGTCTTATGATTCCTTTCAACGCACGGAATGCCCGACGTGCCTGGACCAGTATCATGCGAAAATTAGCACTAGACAATAGCAAGATAAACCAAGTGACTACGGAAAGAACACTTTAGCTTTACTAAGATCAGAGGGGGCAAATAAGGATTATGTGCGTATGCAGGATTTGAAAAGAATGGGAACACTGCTAGAGCATGAATAATATCACCGAGGTGCAACATAATATTTTTTGTGTCCTTTTTCTGATCATTTTAACATGTATGCAAAGGAATTTTTTACAACAAGATAAGCTAGACCAAACAGAAAGCGGAAAAAATATTACCAGATAACCTCGGAAGGCAGCTTGTGCCTTGACGGCTGCTTGCTCTTCCTCAATCTCTCGGGATCATTGGAAGCGTCAGACCCAACAGTGCCCTGCTTCTCCAAATCTTGATTCACATCGCGCACTGCCACTTCACCTTGCAAGCTGGAATTCTCACCCTTTCCGACCTCTGGCACGCTCTCACTGTTGTGGGAGGTAACAAGAACTGGCTCTGAAATCACCGGGGAGCTCTCAAATGCAGGCTCCTTCCCAGCAGCGGCATACCCTTTGTTATTCGCAACCTTCTGCATATGGAAAACAAAGACACCAATTGCAGTTTGTAATGACAGATCTCTACTCTCTAGTTGCAATTGCATAACTCGATTCCACAGTCCCCATGAAATTCAATCGTTAACAATATTTGGAGCTGCACAAGAGGGGTAGCAGCATACCGATAAATCCTTCGCCTGGGTAGAGCCGGACCTCGACGACTTCTTCCCGAAGAGCACGGACTTGATCCACTTCGCCGGAGACTTCCCCATTGGAGCCTAAACCGCCGCACGCCGGGGGATTCGGACCCTGCAATAGAACCGCACATCAGTGCACAGATCTACAACAAAAGCAATTCTTAATCTATATATAAAAAAAAATCCAAGAAACGCAGCAACCAGCTAACGCCAAGATCTTCACTACTGTCCCAGCGAAAGCAACCCTAGGCCCAAGCAATGGATCAAACGAAGCACAAAAAGAAAATGAAGAGAAAAAGATTGACGCCTGAAACAGCTTGTAGGGAACTCCCCCGAATGCAGCACCGAGAACCTCAAATCCAAGCGACGAAAAGCTCAAATCAGCACAAGGAAACACAAGACACCATGCTCTAAGCCACCAAACAAGACAGATCTAGACGGCGGCGGCCGGGAGGTGGCGCGCCGGATCTGGTAAGTGTCGGCTCACCGGAGGACGACGAGCAGGAGGAGGCGGCGCAAAACCCTAGCTCCCTCCCCCGCTACTCCTCCATTCCAGGTAGAGAGCGAACGAGTGGGAGGCTACTGGTACTGCTGCCCTGCTGGTAGTGTATTAGAGCTCAGAGCGCAAGGAAACGGCGAGAGTAAGGAAGAAAATAGCAGCACAGAGCCACAGAAGCGGAAACAAAAAAAAAAAAAAACAGAGAGAGAAAAGCGAGCGAGAGACGCGAGTAGCCAGGGGAGTGTGAGTGCGCGACTGAGCCAGTGCGCGGGGCCCACCGCCCCAACGGAACCATCCCGTCGGTCCCGTATGGGTACCCCGTCTGCCCAGGTGGGTCGCGTCCACTGAAGCTGACATGAGGCCCACCCGCCGCTCTGCTGGGTTATGGTGTGGGCCCCGCGCGGTTTACGCATGGCGCGGCACGTCGGTGGTGTGGTGGTGGTGAGTTTTAATTCACGCTTCGTGGTGAAAAAAGGCTGGGACCGAAGTAACCACGGGACCACAAGTCAGTGGCTTTTCGATACTTTTTTGCACAGCTGTACAGGCCTGGAACTTTTTTGCGGGAAAAAGTGGCAGGTCGGACCTCGTCTTTTTTCACCGGCTACCTGTCAGACCCGTCCCTACCCGCAGAGCGCAGGGGGTGGTCCCCGCAGAGGTATGGACCACATGTCAGTGTTGCCGTGCGTGTCCTGTGTCCATGCGCACCGTTGCTTGGCTAGGCGAACTGGTGAGGGAGACTGTGAGTGGATTAATAATAAGCGGGTGTCGGGGGAGTGGGGCCCACACCGTGTGTGGCAATCAACGCCTTAAACTGCTGTTACGACACAGGAGACTAGACAGCGGTTTGATATCCACTCCATTGTTTGGTGTGAGTGTGGACTTGTGTGTCGAGGAACTGTCGTTAGCGAATTTAGTCTGATTGATTATCTTGTAGGTAAATTTAGAATGGTAAAAATAATGTAATAACATAATAATATAATAGTAAATTAAACACAGAGATATAAAAGGACTTCAAACTTCTCTTTATTACTCTTATCAAAACTATATTACAATGGTTAAGGTATCCCTCTTTTATGTAGGTTATTAGATGAATACGAAGCCCCACTTTGGACCATAACTCTTGACCTGACCCGGTTTTTCAACCGTGTCCATCACTCTCTTCTTCCGTTTACGAAGATCCAATGTTGGCCCTGCAACAGTGCAGAATCTACCGACTTTTTATGGCAACACGATTTGCAACTTTCGGGAGATTTTTCCGTCCACCCAATTAGGTCTTGTTTTGTACGTAAGAATGTGTTGTTTGCACGGGTAATGGGATTTGAACTCATGTCGCCACAGTACGATCGACCCGAATTTATTATCAGTTGAATTATCAACGGATTGGTTTAGTTGAGAACTTTGCAAGAAAAAAACACTTGAGTAGAGCTAACGATTATCTCCGAAGCGAGAGAGAGGTACATGATTGGGGGCTTAATCAAACCAAACCATAATCTAGTAGCCCGTACTTAATTAACAAATCCAACTGCGACAGCAAAGGGAAGCAGGAGCCGTTCGGACGATGGGACCCGCCAACTGCCGGCCATCTGTCTGCATGCATCTAGTCGTGCCTGACTTGGGCCACCTGTCTGTTGCGAGATCACGTCGTGCCTGGGCAGCTCAGGGCCGTCCGATCGGACTGATTAGTGAGTAACACCACAACGCTAATTATAACAGCCGGGGAGATTAGACCCTGCCTGTAATCACACGTGAGATTGATTAGCTTCTGACCAGTGAGACATCGGAGTCGAACTCACTCACCATGGCACCCTCTATGCTATTTACTTATTTAGCGTGTGTGTGATGTACTCTGAGGTAACGTAATGGCGAGGGGATCTTCGAAAGTTGCATCATGCATGATCCATTGACGACTGATTGGTTCCCCTTGGATGGTGCTGATGATGTTCTTTCTTGATTTGATAGTGATTTGTGAATTCGTAAAAATGTTATGTCCGGGGTAGCTTATGAGGTTGTTATGGATTTTTTTTCAATTATGGTCGAAAATATTACTCTTATGTTATGCAATCCTTACATAGACAGTTACACTTCTATTCTGTCAATATTATACTATTCATACTGTCAGGTGTAGTATAACTAAATCCTAAATAATCCGAATCATTATATCAAAAAGAATAGAGAGCCCGTATTTATATAAAATCCAGCTCAGCTCAGCTCGCAAATTGTATCAACAAAACATGCAACATTGCGCGCGACAGTGGTTCAAATGTATCTGAGCACAGTTGTGCGTAGACTATACGACCGCACGTCGATGCATGTTTGGTTCAGTGCCACATTGGTGGAACGGCTGATCTGGTAGAGCAAGGAATTAAGGGCTTGGTCTGGTAGAGCAAGAGATGCCATGTCGCCACTGGGTGTGGCTGGCTGCGTAGATCACCCGACGCACGCACCTGACTTTCTGCTAGCTGGCTAGCTGTCGGCCGGCGCGCGTTAAAACCGGCGCTTGCTTTAACGCGCGCCAGCGCATCAGAGATCGACAACCTCGCCCGCGCGCGCAGTTATGATCCAACGGTGGGGGGGCACGTACGTGCACGCTGCGGCGGCCCTGTCCCTCCCCCCGATCGGCACGAATGGGATATGGAGTAAATTCGCTAGGTTGCATTCACCCCTCCTCGTCTCTCCGGTGTCGCACATTCTAGCTTTTAACACGTGCACGTGAACGCATTCCCAACAATATAGCTGTCCGTGGAGCATGCAGCTGCAGCAGGACTAGTTAGTGTGTTAACACATACACACAGACACAGTAGCGGAGCTTCTATGTATAGTTAAGGAGGTTTTTCTTTCAGGGGAGGCGGTGTATCCGTCGTAAGCGAGACACCGCGCGATTTCGCATTTTCGTTAGTTCCGCTCGTCCGGCCTTCGAGGCGCGTGTGTGAGTGCGTGCGTGTGGTGGTATGCGTGTGTGTAAGTGTCTTTGTGTTGTCTGCGGGTGATTCGCAAAAAGAAGCTAGTTGTTTATATCACACGTTAGGCTAAAAAGACTAGATTTACCCTTCTAGTCTATAGTTTTGTAAGATTAAATGTTAATGTTACTATTTTATTGCTCCGTAGATGTCTCCTTTATTTTTGGTCAAGCTCCGCACTGCATACACACGCTCACATGCATGCTCAACAAGGACTCCTCCATTGGGCAGTACGTAGCAGAGTCTCGTGTTAATTAGTTCTGAACCGTCGGTTAGAGAGATTGAGCTGTCAGAAATTAAGGGAGGCGTTAAATGCTCTTATGTATGCTCATGCCTCGACAGTTCGCCGCTGGCACTGCTCCCTACTCTATTAGTACTTACTTAGCTTGGATTGCAATGCCTGGATGAAATGGTGAACGGCTGGAGCAAAACGACCGAGCTAGACTCATCTGGTTGAGGGCTCCTGTATATAGAATAGTCAAAACAAGGGAATTATACATGTGGATTTACACAGAGCAGAATCCTATGCGAAAGGAGGTCAATAACATAAAGGGGAATTCAGCCAGCTTGAAAAGGAAAAGGGTACCCTAAAGCTCCATTCTCTCTCTCTCTATCTCTGTTCTTTTAACAAAAAAACAATAACCATTCACCCAAATAAAACTGTTTTGACCCTCCTTAATTATTTTCTGTACCACCCTGATTGTCCTACTGCGGTAGTAAATTAAGTACTCCAGCTACCATTGTCCACACCTTCAATTCTCCGCTCTCCTATATATGTTAAGAACTTAAGATAGCATCACAGCAGTAATGGTACTAGGAAAGGTGAAAGACAAATCAGCTGAGAGCAGTTGTGACAGAATTGATGGAGAAGTTGGCACCTACAGCCTGCAGCCGCTACAGAAGCCTTTTTGACTTCATCTGATCTACATGAACGTGGGCGCTGTGGGAAGAAAATGTGACGGGGAGGCCTCGCCGTGAGGCTTTCCTTATGAGTCGTTGATTCCTCACGGTGAGACCATATTTCAGCAAATTTTCTTTCGACACTGTGATGTTTGGTCATACGCGCAAGACGATGGGATGCATGCATGACCCGGCGGCCCTCGCATGTCCCTGTTGCTAAAAAATATTTCTGTTCTCTTCTCCCCCCTTAATATGCATTTGCTGATCTCAAGAGTGTTTGTATTTCCCGCTAGATAGACACGTAATGACTAGATGGAGTTTTGAGACGGTTAAACGTGCTTGTCATTGAGCTGAAGCTTACTGTGCGATGTGTGGAATCTCGTGGGTATTATATCTAGTTCTCTACACATGTAGAGAGAGAGATCCAACAACAAAGAGCTTCGAGTTGGTATATCGCTTTCATCTTTACAAAGCTACACGCATAAAGAATTGCAGTTGCGTGTTTGTTTATTTAGATGTAGTAGTTGGCCCTCAGAGTTTCTCAACGAAGAAAGCACATCCCTGCTCTTAAACCAGTATCAGATGGTGTGCTACACCATTAACAGTTCGTATTATCCATGAAAGACAGGTTAGTACTACTAATAAAGCGGCCAGCTCGATCGAAACTTGTTGGACGATGCTTCCTTCGAGTTGAGCCGTCGTTCTCATCCAGAGGCAGAATCGAATAAAGCATGTTCATTTATCGACGCGATTGCTTGGGTGGTTGCACTGGCAGATTCGAGCGAAGGAATCCTGTGTCGATCGCAGTGATAAAAATATGACAGGTTCACGAAACTTTAGACGTACGACGATAAGACCAGCAAACCTTTGCCACTCTAACTACTCGAAATGCAGGCAGGTGAAGAGGGAGGATAGAAAGGCCAGGAAGATGAGCAGTGCGCGTCGGGTGTTTTGACGAACGAAAAAGATGGCACCCGTCCAGATTCCTTTTCCCAGCTTCGTCGCTGTTGCTCTAACTTGAATGAACTAGGACGTGTCCTGTGCCCATCGATCATCTGGAACGAGCCAGGTAGCACGTTTGATGTATTCTGACTGAAGCGCTAGCAGAAAAGCATGCGTTGGCAGCAGCAACTGCTTACCTATCCAGTAACTGCGAGGTGACATGAACGAACATGTGAGATCAGGGTAGTGCGGCAGGCCGATCGCCAACAGCTTTGAAGTTATACATTATATATCATGTACGATTCCGGGCAGCCCAATGCATGCCGCTGACCAGTGAAGTGAGAGCCGTCTGATCCGATCGAATCTATCTCCGGAAGCCAGCACCTGGCCAACCGCCCGTCCAAACGTCGAGATCCATGAGTGCATGTGCAACAGTTTATCTTGTTGGGTTGTCTTTAAAGGTTCTAATTTATCTAAAAACAACATCTTTAATAATTTATATAAAAATCAATTTTCAATACAACTTCTCTCCTTACACACTTACAATTTGCATGGTTTGTGTGCCCAATTTATCACGTATATAAGAGACAACGATTCTCTCTCTCTTCATATCCTCTCTCATTCAACTAGAATTTTGAGTGATATGACACGTAGTAGATGGTCGAGGTGGCCCAAGCCCGGTCCGCCGCCTCCCGCAGAAACTAGGCTCATTCGCAACCGCAGATCGGTTTGATCTCGCCACACCCAATGGGGTGCTAGCCGGCCGTGTCAAGATGGGCCAAGACCAGCCGTGTGGTAAACGTGGGTGTCGATCCCATCTCCGACTCTAGTCTCCACACCCCAGCTGTTGTGCCAAGATCGCGGTTGCCGTCTTGCCGCTACTTTTGAGAGCTATCTCCTCATGTCTACAACTCCGCGGCCGTGAAAATGTGCGAGGCGAGATGCGCAGCCGCGCGACGCCGCTCAAGAGTCAGAAATTAAGAACCGAAGAACCTCAGGAAACGAGGTCTCACCACTCACCTCTCGCAGCACACACGCACGCGCAGTTACGACGCTGCACACAAAACCACTGGAAGCACTAGGACTCGTAAATGGTAAAGGATAATCCGCTTTATCCGATATTCATATCCGAGAGAAACGCAAATGTAGTAAGTAAAATCTGCATTCGAATGAAAAATGAGCATCATCCGTGGAAAATGGATAGTATCCGTATCCGTATCGTGTCCGGTGTTATTCGTATCCGTTTTTCCCATATACGAATACGAATACTATCATTTTTTCCCCAAATACGAATATTGTCCGTTTTTTCCCAAAGCATTTCTATTTCAACGGGATCTTGATTCGATGTCGAATCTGTGGCTGTTGAATGTTGCTACGACTCTTGTAGACATGTAGTCATATTATATAAATTTATTCTACCGAGATTTGTCGTAAAAGTTGTAGAATATTCGCATTCGACAGAATTAAGTACATATTCGATTCGAATTCGTTACAACATTTAATTCGTATTCGTATTCGAGAATATTCGAATTCGTATTCATATTCGTATTTGAGACTATTCGATCCGTTTCCAGCCTAGGAAGCACCTCGGGCGTCAGTTGTACCTGTATCCCCCACGGTGAGCGTGGGGAGCCTGTGATCGATGGCGCTGGCCGAGGAGCCGGCGAAAGCGGAGCAAGTTCTACTGGTACAGCCAATATTTGCAATTGCAAGCATGATTATTGAATTGAGCAAAATTTCTATCGAGAATTGCCTGTATTACAATCCTGATTCACTACTAGAGTTACAGTTTACTTGGTCAGTCTTGCTGAATTTCAACCACTTCCAGTTCGCGTAGGACTCTGCTTCGTAGTCGAAGGGAACAGTGTCGTTGCACAAGGAGTCTAGCAAATCCGATCGAGACGTCTCCGAAGTTTGGTCCCGGTATCTTTGAGCCATCTCTTCAGCCTCAGAGAACACTTTCTGCGAGAAAATGTGACGAACCTGAGCATTGACACGGATATATAACTGAAAATGGTAATATGAAGCTCCTGTCCTTACTTCTTTGTTAGAGAGAAACAATCCAGGCTCACTCAAGGTCCTTAATACTGCACAGAGCGAAACATAAATACTTTCAATGGACCGTCACAGACGCAATGAGCCAATGAACAGCAGCTGGCCTCTTTCACAACAACAGTGACTATGCAATTATATTTCAACGAACTGAGATATAATTATTTCAAGTTTGCTCTCGTGTACCTGAGAGCAATTCTGTCCGAGCTGTCGATTTAATCACAAGAGCTTTCACTCTCTCGCCCACTTTTAGCACATCACCGACAGATGTCAGCTGACCGTGTGTTATGTTTGAGATATGCAGCAAACCACTGCAAATTGCAAAACATTATGAAACTGTAAATTTGACACACGAAATGTTTTCACTTGTTATCACAATGGAGTGAAATCTATGATTCCACTTAGCTAGACATGAGCCCAGTTAATATTTGGCAAGAACAGGAAATGCATAATAGTTCACAATACAGGCAACAAAAGTAGTTCATCGAAGAGTTGGCAGGCTTGAGGTGACAGTACGCAAATAGACATACATACTAGATCACAAGTACAACTGCTTGAAATTATATAATCAACTTATAAATAAATGAAAATTGAAGCACCACATGTAAAAGATAGCGGCTGTCTAGTACACATTTCAAGGAACCAACCTTATCTAAAGCATGAAACACAAGTGTCCAGAATCTAAGCCAGAGATCGACACAGCAGAGAGCCCTCATTAGTTGGCATGTTGTGTGAATTTGTAATGAAAGCCATCAATGTAAAGGTCAATAAGTAAATCTCATGTTTCACTATCATGCCTTTGTTCTGATAATCCACTCTAGGGATGTTAATTATATCATGTAAACTAAAGACTCCTAACAATGTAGAGCTATATTTTGTCTGGTAGAGAATATCTGAGGAGTTAGCCATACTAAAGGGTGATTATAAAGGAGATGCATGGGATTGACCTACATCGTGCTGATTAGCACAAAACATGGCCAGAAAGTAACTTTTCGGCATCAACTAAGTGAAATAATGGAATGGGAAGGAAGGACTGTGCAATAGTTCTAAAAGTACATTGAACTTCAGCTGAACAGGAAAAAATGCCATATGTAACAAACATGTAAGGGATGTTACCTCTGTTAGTGTCGCCAATCCTAATTTGTGCACCATACGGAAACAACTTATGGACCGTCCCTTGCAAGAGTGTTCCTTCCTAAGGTATGTCATTGCCTAAAACAAATAAGCAAATCTAAAATTAATTAAAAACTCAAGGATAAGCACGAGTTCACTCACATAAGTAAAAATTTGATGACTGCATCGCAGAAGTCAAGTGACACAGATACTTTGAAAAGAATTTAGCAAAAGCCGTTTAAATAGAAGGGTTTCTTGCATAAGTTAAGAGTTTGTAAGCAATCTGATAAGTTGGTAGACCAAGAATCCCTACTTTAAACAGCCACAACAAAACATACATAGGGTGTCCTGGCAAAGAATATGATGCTCAATGCTTCAAAAAAGGGACAACAGAGATCAATGTAGTAAACTTACCCATGCCTCTTTTTCGCTAATTATTAATTCATTAGTTCTTTCATCAATCCTTGTAATGCAGACATGGATCTGTTGACCAACCTGTGCAGGAGAAATAGTATAATCCACAAATCACAATCACTTTCTTAACAAATAGCTGATAAAATAGATTAAAAACCATCAGTCGTGCTGATATACCAAGGCTTGAACAGCATGCACGACGTGGATCTCAAGCGCCTATATGGGATACAAAAGGATATTACATATTTTGCTGAACTTACATTATTCTTTAGTTCTGTGAAATTTCTTGGTCTAGTCATCATCTCAGGCTTAGGGAGGAACGCCCGGAGCCCCTGAGGAATGTGGTGAGTTTTAGCCATAAAATGCAAAATTGGACCAAGAAATGTAGTATAGTAAACTCATACCTCAATTCTTGACAGCAAGCCTCCGGCATTCCACTGAAAATTTTAACCTTGATAGGTACATTTAACTGGTTTATCTGGAGATCAGTTCATACAGAAACAGTCATATAAAAACATTCAGAATAATAAAAAGATAGTCATCGATCTCAAAACTTATTAGGTCAAACTTTCTCATAAAAGGGTCAATAAGACAATCATGTCTATTGTCATCAAAATAAGATATCAAGGAAGCATGCATTTTCTCATACACATTTCTCACAGAACTTTGTTTTACAGTGCTCTGCATTCATGTAATCCCATACATGTCTGAAGAACATAAATTTTACAATGTAATTGCTTAAACAGCCCGTGCATGTGCATTGTGGCAACACAGAGTGCAGATTATAAGTGCCCATAGCCATAATCATAGGATTCAATCTCAATAACTTCTCTTTCTATGAACTTAATGTCAAATGCTTCTGATCTACACCAATCTATCCTATGACACAACTTTGCTGGTTAACCTAGGAGCAAGATATATCACCAATTCACTATGCTTTAACAGCTCGAGCTTGTAGAGTAGGCAATTGGTACATGAAAAGTTTGCTTGGTACCAGCAAGGCGGTGATGAGTTGCAGACATACTCCTCACAGTACAACCAATGGTGTTTGAAGTATCTGGTTAGATTATGTTCAATCTGATACTAGAAGTGCATGAAAATTCAAACATAGATTGAATGATCAAATTATCGCTAAGAGATCACTTCATCAAATTCCAACAACTGAAGAGAGGAGAGCCATAGAGGACCTGCCTCACTCTGTGCCACGCGACGCGCCGGAACAGCCTGCGTGCGGACAGCAGCGGCCGCCCACCAAGTGTTCGGCCGAGGACCTCAGCGAACACCACTGTGCCGATGCCCATCACCGGTGCACCTTTCTCCTTCCCATTCCGCCCACCCGTCACGTCCCCTCTCTCCTCTGCTGACCACGACGCCCACCCTCCCTTCCGCGGCGAACCTCCGCACCCTTCGACGCAACGTCGCACGCCAGGTACCCAAACTCCCCCACGGACATCGGCACCGCCTCCTTGGCCAGCATAAGCGCCGGCTCGCCTCCAGATCCGACGTCTACGTCGAGCGTCCTCTCGTCGCCGCCGACAACGACGCCGACGACAAGGTCCCCGGGCTTGGGGTCGTAATAGATGACCCCACGCCCACCCGCGACAGCTCTGGCGCTCCCGCCCCTCCTCCGCGTCGTCTTCACGAAGCCCCGGCGGTGTCCGTGTCCTCGTCGGGGTCTGTGCTCTTCACCTGGAAGAACTTCAGGAAGGGCGCGAGCGCTTTGTCCGTGGACAGCGCCGGAGTGGGCTCGCTCGGGCTCGGCGGAGGGGACGGGGACGGGGACGGCTTCTCGAGGAGGTGGAGCTCGTCGCCTACGCCGGCGGAGGAGGAGGGTGTGGCATGGAGCGGTGAGGAGCTCGTGTTATTGGGAGTGGGACGGGGAGGCGGGAATGGAGGTGGTGGCTCGCGGTAGGGGCTTTGTGTTTGGCTCGGCGGCTTCGGCTTCGCAGGAGATGGACGCGGCGGGGAGGAGGAGAGGAGGGAGGGGGCGGCATGGCGAGCGGGCGAGCTCGTGGGGAGCGGCGTGGCGTGGGTGGGCGGCCGTCGCATGTGCTTTATCTCCTCGCCTCGGCACGGCCACGGCGGACGGGGATATTTCGTTCTGAGAAATACCAAAGTTTCCTAACTGACGGGATAAGAAATCACCGTCTGCGTCTCGTGGAAGCTGTCCGACGAACGTCCTTTCCTGGTCCTTATTCAATCGGATATCATCTCTACCACACCAACGAGACTCCTTATGAAGCTCCGTTTCTAAAAATTCAAATCCCTTCTCTCTGTTATCTCCACATCAAGCGCCGACGATCGATTCATCGCCGGTGGTGGCAGATATAACACTGAGCCACCTCGATTCGGTCCCTAGTACGGCAGTGAGCATCTGTTATCTCCACATCAAGTTCAGGAAGAGTTTGGCTACGAACAGGCACGCATGATGGTGGGCGCAATCCGGGCACGTGTGTGGAGGCAATGGTTTGGAAACCTTCCTGAACTTGATTTTTGTTGAAACTTTTCAATCCCTTTGAGATCAGTTCAGAGACTTGTTTTTGTTTTAAAAATCGATCCCTTTGAAAATCACTTCTGAAACTTGATTTTTTTTTGTTGAAATGCACTTTTGAAACTACAAGTTTTAGTTGTGAAACCTCAAGTATCGCTTTGAAACTTCATGAAACTTTTGAAACAACAAGTTTCAACATTTGAAACCTCATGAAACTTGAAGTCTAAAACCTCACGAATCTTTTGAAACTTCATGAAACTTTGAAGCTACAAGTTTGAGTTTTGAGACTTTATGAAACTTCTTCAAGTTTCAATTTTGAAACTTTATGAGACTTTTTGAAACAAGTCTCAGCATCTGAAACCTCATGAAACTTCAAGTTTGAAACTTCACGAATCTTTTGAAACTCCATGAAACTTTGAAACTACAAGTTTGAATTTTTAGACTTCATGAAACTTCTTCAAGTTTGAATTTTGAAACTTTTTGAAACAAGTTTCAGTATCTGAAACCTCATGAAACTTCAAGATTGAAACTTCACAAATCTTTTGAAACTGCAAGTTTAAGAGGCTTTATGAGAGGAGGAGGCTCGCGACTGTGTTCCACGCGCTTCTCCCCATGCATGTAGGATGGCGAGGAGTTGCCACCAAGTTCTCATGCACACACAACAGAGGACGGCTGTGTGGTTTTGCGCGAGTAGTTGGCCCACAATAGGGTCTCTCGAAAGCAGGTGGGCGATGGGAGCGGACAGAAGAGGATGAGGGAACCTATCCCGTATCCTATCCCATTGAAGAGGTTTCATGAAAGCAGTCACACGGAAGGAAAAGCTCAAGCAGAAGGTGTCGCAGTGTAGTCATTTGATTACATGATCTAACGGCTGGAACCTATCTCGTTGGGAGCTCTCCCAACGGGATATCGTGGGCTAGTAGCTCTCTTCGTTTTTCCCCCGTCCGCTGTTCGCTTCCCGTGGAAGCTAGATGTCCTCCGTCGCGCTATTTTGCAAGAAACGCCCGCCCACCCAACATTCAAGATCTAGCTCACCGAGGTTCCTATTCTCATGTTGGCAAGCCTAGGCTCCTGCTATTTATGGTCTAGTATGAGAACATGGGCTCTTTGGTGGCCTCCAAGCCTAGATAGAGAAGTACCCTTTTTTAGACGAAGATTGAGAAATATTGAATTGATTGTTGTCACAAATGATTCATCTAGCGATCAAAGGTTTAAATTTTCCTCATTTTTTAGAAAATTTAAAAAAAAAAATCATTTGTATATTTGGTACATTAGAATTGTATAATTGTTAAATTCTATTTGCTAAAATAAGATAGTTCTTGTGTCCCGAGATAGGAAACAAAAGTAATTCGTGCATAAAGGCATGCACAAGACAAATGCAAGATGCTTAGGTCACGCACAATGGGTTTACATCACTGCCTATAGTCTCTTCCACATATGATTTTAGCTTATGTGGATGAAAAGAATAAAGAGAGAGAAATGTGATGTCTACAATCTCAGAACCAATCAGATCACTAGAACCAAGGAGCTATCAATGACTAATCTCATGTTGTATGGAAGCCTATGACAGAGCCATCTATATCAAAAATTCGTGGGCCTTCCGATCTCGTGTGCCCTCCTCTTTTCTCTCTCTCTCTCTCTATCCAACGCGAAAGAATTTCTTCTCCACCGTGCGCACGAAAGGCACCTGCCTTCCCTTTTTTTCTCCCTTAGTGCCCAAAATTCCCAAACCTCACGTGTGAGCGGAAAATTCCCAAACCTCGTGTGTGCACGTAAAATTTCCCCAATCCTCACGCACTCTCCGCCTCCAATCCTCACGCCAGCCTAATAGACAACCCATTCGCATGCCCCACCAAATCCTCTAAATCCTTGGCCCTCCAATCCATCCCCGCCCCTCGCTCGCTGGTTGCGATCGCTCGGGTGGAATTGAGGATGCCTCGTGGGAGAAAGTGTATTGTTTCGCTGCCGCCGCCGCCCGCCGCCACCACACCGCCGCCACGGATCGCAACCAAACACCTCTACAAAGCTTGGGAACGATGGCGCGCCGCGCCAAAGGCTGTGGTTTGGTGGAGGGCACATCCACCAGAACTCCGCCGGTTCTCACCCCATGTGTTCCACACGAACAACTCGCCAGACCATGCCGTCGTGGCCGAGTTCTCATCCTCGACTACAGATCCGCAGAGCTGGTACATGTGCTCTTCCCAATTCCTATTATGTACATTAGCAAGAGATTTGTTGTTGAAGACATCAGTTCTTTGAGCTATTTTTACTGCAGTTGTATGAGATGTGCCACTGATTGGATTTGCGGTTCATTTTTACTACTAAGAGCAAACATTGTTTATCTGTTTATTTGTTCAAGTAGCCTAGGTACTAAAAATGTACTGCAGATTGGTATTTTGGTAGTTATCTTCTATATATAATAAGCTTACTGTAAATTTTTTTTATAATCTATAGTTGCATCTTTGATATGTTTAAATTTTGTGATTTACGCATTGAATTGTTGCATGCATCAATGAATCTTTGCTTGGTCGTTTTACACTGACATTATACTAGCTATATATGATTTTGTTTGCCACTAGATGCAGATGGTTTAGTAGGTAGCTTCAATTGCATTATCATACATTCATATTTTAGAACCATGACATGAGAAATGTAGGATTTGATATAGGATCATGTTGTCATCCGCATGTTATACGACTTCGAGTTTTCAGATACAAGCATCTACTAGCGTTAGATTGATCAACCGTAGCGCTTTGGCATTCGAATAAGGTCATGGGATTGGGTATCATTACTTCACTTGCTTGTTGAGAGGAAGCATTATTGAGTGTCTCGTTTATTTGCCCCACCAATGATAGAGCTAGGTCGGTAAACATGTTATTTGCCCCACCAATGATAGAGGTAGGTTGGTAAACATTCAAGACTTATTTATTTTTCACTTGGTCGTGACCTTTTTCACTTGGTTTTTCTGTCTAGATGGAGTATCATTTGCCATTGAGTGTATATATTATGAATTGTTGTTACAATTCGGTGGGTATGTATATCAAATGCTTAGGCTAGATTATCTACCTGGGGCCATAGGATTTGCTATTGATAATTTTTACATGCCTTTTTAGGGAAAGGATTATCTACCGATCGTGGATTCCTAAATTATTTACAAAAT
Source organism: Ampelocalamus luodianensis (assembly GCA_036346255.1). Lineage (NCBI taxonomy): Eukaryota > Viridiplantae > Streptophyta > Magnoliopsida > Poales > Poaceae > Ampelocalamus > Ampelocalamus luodianensis. The sequence continues at coordinate 4,621,100 of CM070626.1, forward strand.
TCATCCTATTTCTTTTTCCACAACATGCTTCTCATCACCCCATGTCACTAAATTTCCAATACGTTGGTGGCACTTCACACTACACTCCATTCTTAACACCACAACCACCTAGACCAAAGAAAATCCATCATCATCACTCTAAATCGAGTAGTCCACGACAACATCACTCCACAATCCCACCATTTGTCTATATTGACAAGTGGAGACGGCGATGGAGAAGGTAGGACCGAGAAGCGCTTGAACCGACACAAGAGGAGGATGTAAGATCGTAAGTTTTAAATATACTCATATTTAGTGGTCCATATGAATAATTACATATTTTTTGTTGTATCTTTTCAAAAAAATTAATGTTATTTGTTAACAATGTAGATGAGTGCATGGTTGAACAATTCAAATGATCATATCATGGGCAATAAAAGAAAAATGATAAATATTAGAGAGATATTCCTACTACCTACAACAAAGACCACCCAAAAAAATGGAGACACATAGCGAAGCAAGCCAAGGACCATTGGCATAAACTTAACAAATGGGTCAATGAGTTCTAATGCTCTTGGTTGAAGGCTATCGATATATGCTAGTGGACAATCCGATGACCGCTTGATGGATAAAGCCCACCATATCTATGGTGAAGACTACGGAGGACAATTTATACGTGAGCTCCAAAATGATATATAGCATCGACCTTGCCAACCATCCACAAAAATACCTTTTTCTACCTTTTATTATCCTTTCAATACTCGAACTATGTCACACCAACCGACTCTTCTTCCTGATGATCTTGACTATTCTTCCTCATAGTATCTCGATGATATTGACCGAATCGAGTTTTGCACAATCGAAGATTTCATTTCGATCTCGATGATATTGACCCAATTGAGTTTTGCATAATCGAATATTTCATTCTTGAGCAAGATTTCTTAGACAATCGTCGATCGAGTCTGCAAAGTTGAAGGCCAATGTTGACCAAGGAGCCGAATCATCTCACCGCCGGTGGCACTAGGAGGTACATACAGAGGATTGTGAAGATGCCCATGAGAAGCTCATGGCCAATTACTTCTCGCACATCCTCTTTACATCGACGAAATGTTTCGTAGAAAGTTTCGATGATAAGACCTCTCTTCCTACAAATCGTGAGTGCGCTAGGCGAATGATGTTCCTATTTCACTAATAGGACGATGCCACTAATCGCCTAGAACTCTCACCACTACGTATGTACAATCGCAATTCATATGTTAGCATACGACACTTCTATCGAGCAACTTGATGAGGTACTAATGATCGGTGCGAGCACTGCATTGGAGTGCTTGGGTAAGTTCGTGCAAGGGGTGATTGACAAATTTGATACAGAGTATTTGCCCCTCCCCCCACATGTGAGGAAGTGGAGCGTTTGCTTCAAGTTGGTGAATCTTGTGGCTTCCCTAACATGCTAGGGAGTATTGACTGAATGAATTGAAGTGGAAGAATTGTCTAGTTGCATAGAGGGGCTAATTCACCCGAGGTGACCATGGTGCCCCTACTGTGATCCTCGAAGTGGTTGCTTCGCAAGACTTTCGCATATGACATGCTTATTTCGGTGTCGTCGAGTCTAACAATGATATCAACGTGCTTAATCATCATCATTGTTCATTAAAGTGTTAAAGGGCGTATGGACCCAAGATTTACAGGATGGGTGTTTGAAGTTACAAAAATATAGTTCAATGCTTTTCCTAGGGAGTCAAACAATTCATATTTGTGTTTTACTGGTGGAAGGATGAAAATTTGAATGTATAGAGGATAACTCTATTATTTTGTGATTACTACCTATTGTTAGGTCCTCTCTTTGAGCATGAATAATTGCAAACAACATCCTGTTATTTTTTTTTGCAAACAACATCATAGCACTTTTCGTAAAATCACTAATTCTTAATGGATAGACCCTAAAATTGCACAGTACATCAGGTTAATTCATCTAGCCTGGTTAGAGAATACTCGTATGCTACTGGGCATTTTTATTATGAAAGAAAGAAAAGCTAGAAATAAACTTCAAAAGTAGCCCAGTTAACTGTATTAGTTATCAATAAATTCAGTAAGCTATCATCTTTTGAGTTTTAGCATCGAATGAAAGGTACCTAATACTCCTATAAAATTATTAATAGAAATACCTTAAATTTTGAAGCATACCACAGTAATCGCACAAGGTTTAGCGGATCATTCATCTAATTAAATGAAGCAAGCAAAGAAGAGCAATCACTATCATTGTCGAGCCAAAATAGCTTGGGAGAAAAATCCGAAGTAGTTTTTTTTTGTGATAATATGTTCAATACTTCAAAAGATTGCTTGCGCCACATACGGATGACAATAAGGCAACAATCATATGGACTTCTCAAGGGAATTGGGGAATTGGGCATTGAATTCACCAGAGCTATTGTTGGCCAATGCCTTCTCTCGGCCGCCATTGTACGTCGTGCACTCCTCCCGCCTCCCACTTTCCCTGCCAGCATCACAAGGCTAGCCAGAATCGCTCCCCGCCTCCCAGCTCCCTTGCACAAAGATTTCAAATCTACAGACTTCTTCATTTTTCAAAGCTTTAAGCTCTACAATTCACAAAACAAACAAGATTCACTAATCATAATTTAAAATAACACAAACAAAGGGGCTGATTTGGGCATTGGGTTTGCCGATTTGGGATTTGGGGATTCGATAATTTGATTCACCGTGGCCGATCGGGAATTGGGGATTTGAGAAATGGGAATTGTTGTCGATGCGCGCCAGGCGCACTCTCTCACCGCCGCCACGGTGTTCTCGCTCGAGTGCGCGGTTGCGCGCTTACATCCTCTTCTCGCCTTCTCCTGTGTCACCGCCGCCATTGCGCGCTCGCGGTCTTGCCCTCGCGCCACTACACCGCACGCCGCGCTTCCTCCTCCTCGGCCTTGCCTCGCTAGCCACCGGCCGTCTACCACCATGAGCCCACCACTACCACCATCGACTACTTGTCGCCACTTGCCGCCAGTGGCTAGGTCGCGTGAGCGCAGGCACTAGCTCTTCCACGCAGAAAGAGCGTTAGAGTTAGGGATGGCCGCTAGTGGTGGGTAAGGCTAAGAGGGCAAACGATGGTCGGATGGGCTCGCAGTCGTGACTTCGCGTGGCCGAGGCCCTGGGGAGCTAGGAGGTGGGATAATAGATTTGCCTGACGGGTACAAATACGACGAATTTAGCACAACTAAGAGTATATACATGTACTATACCTACTATATATTGGATATTTGCAAAAAGGGTGTTCAATGAACACCCATGAACCTATGTGGGTCCGCTCAGAAAAGGGAATATCCACAGGTGCATTTCAGTGTCAATGAGAAGCAATATGATAGGAGTTACTACCTTGCAATGACATATACCCAGAATAGGCTGTCTTTGTGAAGATAATACAGCTCCCTTAGACAGATAAGGGCGAATTATTTGTACAACATCAAGAAGGGCAAAGAAAGATGTTGAGCGGGCATTTGGGGTATTGCAAGCTCGTTTTAACATCATGCGTCGTCCAATACAGTTGTGGCAACGGGTTGCTATCGGCAAAATCATGAAAGCTTGTATCATTCTTCATAATATGATTGTTGAAGATAAATAATAATTGGTCACCGCTCCTTTGACTTGAACGAGACATTGGGGTTATCTTTAGTTCTACCGCCGGAAGTCAATAATGACCCTAACATTTGTTTCGTGGATGTGCTACAGAGAAATTCCTCTATTCGTGCTTGGCCAACATATATCCAACTAAAGAGGGATTTAGTCGAGCATATTTGGTGACGCTATGGGAACGAGTAAAAATGTTTAGACCTATTTAAGTTACATATTATTTTTTCTTCTCTTTATTATGTACTAGTTCCCTACGAATTCATTTCCATATTAACGAATCCGAATTATCCTATCATACTAATTATCATTATTTATCTATTTCAATCATATTCATTTTCTTTTAATCATGTATCTGAAAAAAAAAAGCAACACAAGTAGTCCACAAAGATGAAAATTAGAATTGATCACTACATTTTTTAGATTCATGAAAGCATTAAAAGATTGTGTGATATATAAAGACAAGTAAAAAGATAACCCATTGTATGAGTTGTCTTTAGTGTTGTCTCATGATGATATGAAGAGTTGATACAGATAACCAACTGTTTGTACCATTATACATACCCTTATACATGAGTACTTAAATAGAGATAATATAGCCACGTTATCGAGCCCCGTATAAAAGTTATTCCTACAATGTAAGCATCTTTTTGTAGGTACTTAGATGTTGTATCATCTATTGATTAGATATATGACATACATAAGTACTTGTTAAGCATCGGTGCCTAATTAAGCATTGATGCTACAAAATAAGCATATTATATGTTCTATATGGCAGGAAAATTATTATTTTTGGCTAAACACCTCTCTAAATACATACATTGTACATGCTCTAAGGAACCACCTCTAATGGGGTGGAGGGGTTGCCATGGTTCAAATTCTAATACATACCTTTTATGCACATGTGAGTGCATCTCAGTTGTAACTTTGTGAAATTGCGGATTTATCTCGGACTCCGTATTTCTAGGCGTGTGCTAAGAGGAGCGATTTTGCGTGTGTATGTATGGTGTGTGTCCGATTTGTAATTGAAAAGAGATAAAAAATAAATAACGATACACTAATTCATAAATTATTTTCAACTCTAAAAAAACTATAAATATACACGTCGTGACCTTTTTTACATTAGCCCCAAATTTATCGAAATGAATTTCATTTTGCATTTCTTTCTTCGAAAATAGCAAGCCACTTACACATGGGACCGACGCGAACCCAAATCGTCCTTCGCAGTCGGCACTCGGCACAAATAAAGAAGGCAAGAAGCCTTCGCAGCACAGAAAGGCGGAAGGAAGGGGAACAAGCAAGGAAGGCATAGATAGGAGGCGGCGGCGAAGGTTAGACTCACAAGAACCGGAGGACGATGGGGTTCATGCTGCGGGTGAGGCTGGCCTCGTTCTTTGCCGGCGCGGCCGCCGCCTCCGCTGCCGGCGGCTACTTCCTCTACAAGGACTACAAGCTTGCCCACGATTCCATCGCCCTCCAGGTCTGCACACCGCACCTACCTTCTCTCCTCGCCTCAGATCTTGGATTCTTGCACGCAGCCCGCTATTAGAGCCCTTAGCGGTGGTTTATTGGGTAGTGAAGAATTCCACATCCCAAGTGCATCTGCGGTTCTGCACCTTGTGTGTGGAATGGGGATTAGGAAACCCTCATCGAGGTGGCGTTGTACTTGCAAACGGAATGCGTGTCAGGTCGACACAGCTAAGAGCTTTGTGTATCGATTTAACGTTCGTGTGATTCGTTAGTGAAGAATGCTGCAATGCTGTTGATTTCTTGGTGCAAGGTGAGGAAATCGTTTATCTCCGGATCGTTTGCTTGTGTGCACTTTTTCCTTGACAGTCTGATTGAATAGGGGATTGAAATTATTGGTTTTTATCCTTGGACCGGATGGGCGCACACATTGCCCCAAGCTTGAATTGTTTCCTCCCAATTGTTTGCTGGTTATTTAGGTATATGTGGTGACCTGGTGATGGAGGTTTAAGTTCCTATGGGCCTATCATTTTTAATTTAATTACTATTTGTATTCAATCGTATGACTCAATACGTGCAATTTATATCAATTGTAACTAGCAATGAGCCGATGCCCTTTTGACCTGTATGTTTAGCACTTAACAGTTCCAGCGAGTAGCTTATCACGTGATGTGTTATCTTGGCTTGTCAATCAAAGGTCTATTTGTCAGTTCATTAGTTTGTAGCATGCAATGGTATTAGAGTAATCTGATGAACAATGCTGGGAGATTGTGTGCATTATTCATAAAAGTGATTGGCTTGTGGATACACTAGGGACTAGGAGAGAACCAAAAAGTTGTCTTTGGTCAAGTTCCTAGTAATCGATCTTGTCTAGATGTTTATGAGTAGTTTGCTGCAATTTGAGATTTTGGAATATGGATACATTATTATGTTTTGCTGTAGAACTATGTTACACCACAATCTATATGAAATCTCTATTCACTTTGAGGCTTAAAACAATGTGCCTGCAGTCCCTTACTTGTATGATTAGAGTTGAATTAAACTCAGTTTCCTACAAATGGCTTGGGTATAGGCATTGTCATATTTCAAGATTTTCAGTTTCAGACACAATCAATCTTCCAACATGTATTTTGCAAACTATAAATGTTTTTCAGAATAAACACAAGTTAAGGAATATTTTAGAACTTACATATAGCGAAGGGTTGAAATTGGCTTGTGCCTTGTCAAGAGAACTCTGTTGGTATTTCTAATAATTGGTTTTCTATATGAAATTACTGCAACACTTGTGACTTGTGAGAAATGGAGCTTTCAGAAGACTATATATATATATATATATATATATATATATATATATATATATATATATAGTATGGTACTCCACCTCTCATATACCACTTAAATTGTATGATGATACCTCTTTATCAATTTAAGCATACTCCAATAATAATTATAAGATACCCCAAAGTGAGTTTCATGAATTTTTTTATGAAAATCCACTTTTATACCAAAATCCGTGTATATACTTCCTTTATGTATGAAAAAGGTATATAACAAAATAAAAGGCTCCAATGAAAATTTTCCGATCAAGTCATATTGGAGTATCTTATAATTGGTATTCAAGTATACTAAAGTGATAAAGAAGTATAATATATTCGTTTAAGTGGTATATTGAAGTGAGAGTACATACTCCGGGAGTACAAACGGTATATATATATATATATATATATATATATATATATATATATATATATATATATATATATATATATATGCTGATAATATTACGATAATAATACTTGGATAGTTAATTACTTGTGAAAAGGCTAGACATTCAGCAAGCAATGTTGAAATTGCTTGTGGAAATGAGTGGAGTAATCTAAAGGAAAGCTGGAAAATTGTTCAGGCAGATGCAATAAAAAGATCCTGATGTATGATGATTGTATAGTTTTTCTTAAAAAGTTGCTTGAAATGGGACGATGGGTTTTATGCTAGCTCCAACAGTTCTGACTAAGGCTGAGGTGACCATCCTTGTCTGAGTTGTAAGATTGAGGTTTCTATTTTTATAGTTCTAGTCCTGCTCCCTTTGCACAAAATTTCTCCATATGTTGAATTCCACTCTACAATGCATGATTCTGGTTGGGTTTAAGCTGAAGCATCTGACCTTTAAATGCATATTCTCAGGTGAAAGGTCTCCATGACCATGTGGACGCCCAATACAAAGCTCTTGAAAAGAGGCTTGAAGCTTTGGAAGGCCAGAAAAACACTGAGGCTGCTCTGGATGTGGACACGTCATCTGATTAGTTTGTTCATTATGAGGCTTGAGCATGGATGATTTACGTTTGTTTACTTTAAACCTGCGGTATCTTCTCTGAAAGCAAGAAGCCTATGACTGACCACAAAATAATCTAGTGAACAGTTTCGTTGTGTGCCAAAGAAGCTTCTTTTGTATCGCAGATGCCCGAGGGGATATATATCTTTGCAAACCATTTCACATTTCCTGTCACTGAACCTGGACAGCAGGGCATAAACTCAAATCTTTTATTGATGTACTTCTCTCAGGTTCTCAACTGTTTGTTGCTAGCAACGTAGATGGCGTAAGATGCCTGTTGTTCCTCATTTCATACTCGTTACTGATCCATGCACGTTTTATGGCAAAATGGCCAACTGATAATTGTTATTTGCGAAGAGCCTTGGTGTGAATATGATACTGGTCATCTGTTAGGGCAAACTGATTAGTACGTGCAGTATCGCTGAACACAAACATGGGAGGATATTTCGTCTAGTAGCACATCTAAGGATCAATTCTGGAGTCTTGGTGGATCAGACGCAACATAGGTACTTCCTTCCCATGTGCCCTTGATTGATGGATTCTGCATCCTTCGAAAAACATATGCGTGCAAGGAACCTCAAGCAGATGCTTCCGTGTCAGTCCTGGAACCGGTAAATGACAATTCTTGAACTAATCCGGTGAGCTTTGGAAGCAGGGTAGTGTAACCTCAGAGTATGGACAAATCTTCAGTCTTTTATTCTGTTTTGTTCTTGCAAATTCCAGTGTTTCTGTCATAATCATAATGCATTTTTCACATTCACCCGTGGGCATACATTAATCCTGAATTCCTGATTGTCTGAAACTGCTCATGGAGTTATCAGAAAGAAATGGCAGTATTGCGGCTGCGCCAAAACAATCGGCAAGGTAATCTGGAATGCTTATTTCAGTACTGCCTGTAAGTCATGTAGGAAGTAGACCAGACCATGGATTTGGTAGGTGCGAGACGACAAATAAGCGTATGGTTCAGACTTGTGATGATCATATAAAAAAGTGGTTATTTGTCATCAAGATCTCAGCCTGTTCTAATTAATCATCTTAAGATAACATAGCTAATATCATTATTGGTTGTCCGCCATCTGTAAAGACAAAACAACATCATTAACTGAAAGTACATTATGACAACATTTCCACCACAATTCATGTAGAATTTTTAGTTCATGCCAATAGTCAACACCATATATTAAACGAGAATGATTGGACTCCTAACCATATCAAGAGGATTATCTGCAAGAGAGGCCAACAGATGCTCGTGAATGCTGATATTTTTTCTGACTGAAAAGAAGAGGCCTTCGCTTCCTGCCCGGTTTGCTACCACTAAGTGTACCAAAATACATTAGAAATACCATATGAAAGCTATTATAGTAAGTATTGAAGAGATCATGCTTTAAAGTAAGCTGGTCAACAATTTAATATTTGCATACTAAATAAATTAACAAATGCTAATAAGCAACCTATTTATGGTGCCAATTATGCTGGAGAAAATTGGAAAAATTCCATGTAGCCACTAGTCAGTCAGCCAGAGATGGATAGAACTTCAAACAATTAAATCCAGTAGGTTCTCCTCTCAAAAAAAAAAAAACAGCTGGCCTCGGATGCTTGGGACAGTAATAGGGCAATCCATGTGTTCTCTTTGATCTTTGATGCAAAAGATGAATTCCCATTCAAAACGGCAGCCACACACCACTCCTCTGTGTTTGACCCCAGTGATGATCAGTGAACACTACTACATGTCTGGTTGGGCGTGGCAAAATTGCAGCATTGCTGAAACCGAAGAAGATAGCATTGCATCATGTTAAACTTGGCCTACAACATTTTAGGCCTAAATCCTGACTTCACTAGCAAATCTCAATGATTGGACTTCTGGACTTTGGATTCCTAGGTGGTTGCTATATGTTTCTGAATGATTAAGAATGTAATAATCTCATAGACCAATTCACACAAGCGACTAAAGTCCAGACACTCTTGGTATTACCTGACTGTGATGGAAAGATGCTTGAGTTGGTTAAGACATTCTCATTGGATGATCATGGTATTGGTGATATGTTCCACTCATGCTTTCACGTGCAATCTCCTTACAGCCACAGGAGCTGAATGTGTATACAAAAAGTTAGAAGCTTGCTTGCAGAAATATGCTAACGCACCGAATTGAACGTCTAGTACAAAATAAAACTTAGTAATCTCTAAAAAATTGGCGGATTTTTTTTTTGAGCAAGTGACCTAATAGATGTATTCCATTGTATCAGGAGAATACCACAAACGATCACTTTGTTTTGTGTCTAGAAAAGCATACATCCACTGTCTACTGTCCCTTTCCACAACGATATGGCAACCAATTTTCCCTGATTTTAAAACATTTTAAATGCCCAAGTTTCATCAAGAAAATAATGAGGATTTGGGACCATATCAAGTTGATGGAATATTGGAATTTAACTGTTGAAGTCATCTCATTTCGTGATCCATTATATCATAAAATTTTCTTTTCGCTGAAAGAAGGCTTTTTTAAAAAAATTAGTGAAGTGTTTATGCTACACTTAGGTTTGTTTTGAGAACTATGCTACACTTAGTTATAAGAGAAGACCTCAACAATGGGCTCTTCCATGAAGAACACCAGTTTATTGCTAGCATCAGACTTTAGAGAATTACCAAAAACAACATGCAGTACATGCAACATCATAACAGATAACAACACTTGAGCATCTCATTCTCCCTTGATCACTAGAATCTGATTAGTTATACACTGGCATCTCCCACCTTCTTTCAGTCATCTTCTTGATTTACTCTCACCATTTCTATTCTGGATCGATCCTCTACTTCTCTTCATCCTGCAAGCCTGCCAAATAGGACATCAACAAGCAAAATGTAACTGTGCCTAGTCAATTGTTTCCGATTACCGTGAGGTCCATAATAACTTCTCTCAGATGACATGGGAAAATCCAAGTCCATGGAAAGATCTGGCCAAAAAGGCAAAACACAGATGTTGGCAGAAATACTGAAAACCAGTTTGGACATGAAAATCTACAATCTCACTACAGGAGATGATACGCATACGAACAAAAATGAGAGACATTGAACAAGTTGCTGATAGATAGACTCTATCGAAAGACAGATTTCAGTAGCCCACTTGCCAACGACTTACGCAAAGCATTTCTGTCTCACCTCAGGGCCAAGTAGCTTCATCAAAGCTAACGACTAACGAGAGAAGCGTACAGGTTGCAATGTCCATTCCGTCTTATCCATCGGCCTCAAATGCGGTAACACTGGCCCGCAGCCCGCCCAGCCAATAGCGGTAGCGGACAAGTTGCCCCGCCGGATCCTCTGCGTAAAAAAAAAAAAAAACGCATGTCAGACTCCTCGCAACACGTGTCGGACACCCATAGAGAGTCCTTATGAGAAGCAGAAGAGAAGAACCAGCTCGATGCCAGTGTTTAGATAGATTTGTTGCAAAAGGAAGAGAGGAGAGAGATGCCGGTGCTCTAGTATGATTTAAAGAGCTATTTGAGGAAGAAGAGCCGGGTAGAGTGGTAGTGCTTAGTCGAATGAACATCTGAAGAAGAGTGAGGCTGGTCTGATGAGAAGGAAAAGAGGGAGAAGAAGGCTAGAAGAGCTGCGAGCGACCTCAGCTGTAGTACTTCTTTATTCATTTTACATCTAATGAGACATTGGATAGCTTTTGCTACTATTTTTAAAAGAGTGAGTGGTGTGAGTCTTTTTACTAGGTGATATCAACGGTGTTTATGATCTTTTGTGGCAGTTACATAGTATTGTGGTAGTGTACCTAAATTAAATATTTCATTGCATAAATCATTTTATTTTAATTTTGAAAGATAAAAGAATATATATTAGATGAATCCTTGAATCCTATTTTCTAGAGCTTGCCGAATTAGACACCCGAATCCGAGTTGGAATCCGACACCTATGTCTGTGTCCAAGTAACAATGCTGCAGGCACGAGCTTTCCACTTGACTAATTTTTTTTGGGATATCAATCAAACTTGGACCGTTGATCTAGATTTTGTTGATAAGATCTCTCTAAACCCCCATCCTCCCTATACTCCACGCAAGCTCGTTGGTGGCGCCACCGACACCCTTGTGTGTGTGTTGGGGGGGGGGGGGTAGGGCATCGTATTTGCCATATGAATTACAATCAAATGCAACGGTGAGAAAATTCAAATGAAATCTCCAAATGTTTTACTTGTGACATATAGCAAATCTGATTATATCCCATAATCTCAAGGGTATTCTTAGCAAATATCACCTTGAAATTTTATTGTTACTAATATATATTTTTAACTAGTGACATTGAAGACACCTCAGTAATTCTTAAATCACGAAAAGGGAAATAATCTACTTTATTTGTTTGATGGAACCTAATTATAATGGTCCATGTTAATAAAATATCCATTTATGTATTGTTATAGTTGTATAACAAAATGCAACAAACCATAAAAAACCACCGAACTAGCATAATTCTCCACGCAACTGCGTGGCTAGATACTACAATACATATATTTATATTGAAACATAGTTGTACTTGTTATACAACTTTGATGCTTATAATGAAATACACTTGTATTTCTTAAACAACTGCAATAGATCTAATATATATATGATATTTGCATCGTTATAATCTGGACCACTAAAATCGACAGTGTAGATCTTTCTCTTTTTTTTCTCTCTAATTAATGTGAGAATTTCTAACCCTTAAGAACGGATATAATAGCTTTATTTTCATTTGTTTTAATAATATAATAATAGATAAATCGATATGCTGGTGGAAGGGGTTGTAGCGGCCAAAACACACTAGCAGGAGTGCAATTCGTGCTGATAACATATTAAATAATCGATACCGTAGTCAGGAGACAATCAATCCGATCACACAAAGAGAGACAAAGTATAAAGGAGGATATGTGATATTTATTCATTTGTATATCTCTTGTACACGTGGTTCCTTATATTTATAGACTAAAACCCATCAGAGATAGTTTCGATATTATGCCTATCAACCCTTAAACCAGAGTTTCTTAGAAGAGCGAGCAATTCTCAATAAAATTCACATCAATGTCAACACGATGGCCAAGGGATGGGAATGCCACTGATGGATGCATCCGGCCGGGCAATCGCGGTGGCACAACGGCAGTCTGGCACAGCGCGGGAGGCTCATGCTGGTGGGCTAACCACAAAATTGGCGAAAGCTGGTAAAAGCAAGGGAACTGCACAAGTGACGCGTTAGTCAATTTTCTTCAGAAACCAGAACCACATTTCTTCCGCCGTAATCGCCATCGGAAATGGGGAATCATATAGGTAATACACAGGCCTATATTCAGAATTTGTCAAGGCGCTGTCCAAAATCCCGGGGGGGCTCTTGCCGATTCCCCACATCAGCAAAAGAAGAAGGAAGAAGGGGGTGGCACCAAGTCTGGAGCCACGCCGAAGTCGCCGGATTGCTGGCTTCGCGGTGACCCTTGAGGTTTGCCCTCACATCCAAAACGGGTCATGCGTGCGCTGACATGAACGTGGATGAGGATAGGGAACAGCTTTGTCAATGACACTTGATGAATATGCACGACATTTCGCATAACCCCGCATCCTCACATACTAAAGCCCTTGTCGCCTCTCTTCTGGATGGGCTTTCCGAGGCTTTTGTAGCTGCAGAGTGGTGGTCCGATTGCTCTCTTTTTCTTGGTCGATCTTCTTCCTCTCTATGGATCCTTCTCACATCCTAAATTGGAATGTAAGGGCTTGAACTTAGTAGCGAGACAGATGCATCAGAGCGATGGTTGATGCATCCAAAATTGATGTTGTCTCACTGCAAGAAACAAAAATGAATATTATTTCTAGGCGTTTGATCCTGTCCATGCTGGGAGTGATTTTGACAAGAACTTTGTTTTCTTACCGTCGGTGGGTGCAGTGGTGGTATTGTGATCGCCATAACCTGTTTGGGTGCGTTGGAGCTACGTGGTGGATTCTTATAGTGTCTCGGCCCATTCTCGCCTTCAAATGGAAATGTGTGGTGGTTGACTGTGTTTATGGGCCCCAACTAAATCAAGACAAGATTCGGTCTGCAGAACCGAGAGATGTTAGAGTTCAATGCTGGGCCTTGGTTAGTGGTTGGGGACTTCAACCTCATCTATAGGGTGAAGATAAAAACAACTCCAATCTTAACAGAGCATTGATGGGAAGGTTTAGAAGGTGGATCAATGATATGGCGGTCTCAAATTCTCTTCTTGGGCGTAAATATACATGGACTAGCTCTTTTCCAAAGGCTTCTCCTACGCTTGTTAGGTCGGGATGATTGTTTTGTTCACTAGATTGGGAAGAGCGCCCTGTGTCGTCTTCTTCGAGCGCCGCTTCTTTTGATTCGATCACGCCCTAGTTCTTGGGTCTGCAGGACATCATCACAAGAAGAAAAGATTCCATTTTGAAGCTTTCGCCATCCCTTGATGGTTTTCTGGATGGTGTGAGAAACGCTTGGGATGGGGCAGCCACCCTGCCCTCTTGAAACCTTAGCTTTGAAACTCAAGTCGACACCAGAGGATTACAGAGTTGAGTCGACAAAGTTGGGGCACGTCAAATCTCGCTTGTTGTTGACTAAAGAAGTTATCCACCAATTCGAAATTGCACAAGAAAGCGATCTCTACACCAAATGAATTATGGTTGCGTAATAATCAAGAAACACTCCTAGCTCTTGCTTCACTTTTGAGAACAATGGCGGACTTAGATCCAGGATTGGTGGTTAAAAGAAGGGATGCCAACACCGTGCTATTTCATCAAGATGCAAGATATAGGAAGAAGAAGAATTTTATTGCCAATCTTCATGTTGGCGATCGTGTCATCACAAAGCATGAAGAAAAGGCAATGCTATTCAATTTCTATGAAAATCTTATTGGGACTGCTTGTGCTAGGGAGAGAACTATCAACTTAGATGCCCTCGATTGTCCATATTTTGAGTGGAATCTCTGGATAGGCCTTTCTGAAATCAAGTCCGAACACCATAAAGGAGATGCCTCCGGATAAGGCTCCTGACCGGATGGGTTCACCGAGATTCTATAAAAGTTGTTGGTCATCATCAAGGTTGATGTGATGGCAGACTCCATTTTCTCCGAGTACGAATTTTAGAAATCTCTCGAAGTCGAACTCGCCTACATCACGTTGATCCCAAAAAGCCTAATGTTGAGCAAGTCAAGGACTTTAGGCCCATTAGTTTGGTACACAACTTCGCCAAACTAGTGACCAAAATCTCGCTAATAGACTTGCAGCCTACTGGATGAGATGGTGTCCCCAATCGAGTGCGTTCATCAAGAAAAGGTTCATTCAGATAATTTCATGATGGTCCAAACAGATACCAAATATCCGCATTCACCAAGCAACCTAGAATTCTCCTCAACCGACATCACTAAAGCTTTTGACTCGGTGTCTTGGGCTTTCTTATTGGAGGTTCTCGAAGTTGGGGTTCTGTTCTCGATGGTGTAATCTTATTTGTGGTCTCTTATCATCTTCTTCCACTCGAGTTCTCCTCAATGACATCCTGGAGAAACTATAAAGCATGAAAGGGATTGAGACAGGTGACCTCTTTCCCTATGTTATTTATCCCGGTCATGGATGTGCTAAATTTGATGTTCACAAGAGCCTCTTGCTGGACTGCCATTTCTTTCCGTAAGACCAATCCAACATGAATCTCTTTATATGCCGATGATGTGGCCCTTTTCCTCCATCTACCGCAATGATATTACTTTGTCACTGTCGCTCCATCTTTTGGGAAAGCTTCGGTCTTAAAACCAATGTTCATAAAAGCAATGTGTCGCTATCCATTGCTCGAGGAAAACTTGGTTACCATACGAACATCCTACCTTGTGAAGTGCAGAATTTCCTGTAAATATTTGGGTTTGCCTTTGACCATAAAAAGATGACCAAGGAGCAGTCCAACCCTCATTGATAAAGTTGCCGAGCGCCTTCCTGGCCGGAAGGCGGACCGATGACACGCTTTGGAAGGGTGGTTCAAGTGCAATTTGTTCTCACCGAATCCTAATATATGTGGCCATGGCAACCGACATTCCACCTTAGGCTATCAAGGCAATAGATAAGATAAGAAGGGCATTTTTATGGAAGGGTCGAAAAGAGGTTAAAGGTGGTCACTGCCTCATCGCCTGGCCTAGAGTGTGCCGCTCCCGGGAACTAGGTGGACTTGGGATAGCAGATTTGAAATCCCTGGGTATTGCCTTAAAAGCTAGATGGCCCTGGCTTATGCGGAGTGAGCCCAACAAACCTTGGGCAAATTTGCCTATCCAAGTCAGCAATGAGGTGGCTAGCTTGTTATCTATGGCAGTAGTAACAGAAGTTGGAAACGGATCCAGTACGTTTTTTTTGGATGGACAAATGGCTGGATGGTAAGGGAATTCACGACATAGCACCCCTGGTTTTTGCTCTGGTACCGAAAAGAAGAACAACCAAACGCACTGTGTTGAAGGCCCTCACGGAGGAAAAGTGGATAGAGGATATACAAGGCGAGATCAGTTCGACAGCTGCGTTTCAGTACCTAAACCTTTGGGATATCTTGAATGGTGTGGAATTAAATGAGAATATACCCGATAAATTCATTTGGAGGCTCTCTCTCTGTAATTATACTCGCAAAGAGTGCCTATGATGCCTTATTCAGTGGAGTCTGCCCTTTCGATCCTTATGAGAGAATCTGAAATCTTGGGCGCCCAAATGTAAATTTTTATGTGGTTAGTAGCTCACAATAGATGTTGGACAATGACATGATTGGCTAAGAGGGTCTCCTTATCCGCATCATGTCTCCTATGTGATCAAGAAGAGGAAAATATTCAACATCTACTGGTGGGTCGTGTATTCTCAAGAGACTTTTGGTTCTCCTCATGTCGCATTTTGGTTTGGCATCACTTGTTCGCAACCCATCACCAACTTTGATGAATGGTGGAGGAAAATTGATTCTCTCAGTAACAGAGATTTGAGGAAGGGTCCGAACTCTCTAGTCATTATGGGTGCCTGGAGTATCCGCGCACGAAATGATTGTGTCTTCAATGGTGCATCGCCAAATGTTAATATGGCGCTGACTTTGGCAAGGGAAGAGGCCTATATGTGGAGTCCGGCAGAGCCAAGGATCTCCTCGCCATCATGTAGGAGCAGCTTAAAGGTCTCTGTTGTGGTTGGGTCGCCACCTTTTTCCCTGTTGCCGGTGATTTAATCTCCTTTTTTAGTAGTGGGTGTGTGTGTTTGTGTGTGAGTCCGGGTCTCTTGTATGACTCTCTGGTCTCTTGTATGACTCTCTTTTCTTCTATTAATATAATGATACGCAGCTCTCCTCGCGTATTTGAGAAAAAAAAATACACAGGCCTATAGACATTTCAGTTTGCACATAAATGAGATGCAACGAAGGATATACCAACGAAAGAAAAGGCCAGCACTTCTCTTCCTGTAATCGTGTGGGCAAGAATTACATATACACTATAATGTTAAGAGAAACTGGAAACATTGATGAAAACTACTTATCACTTATCAGCCTAGACTAAATGTCATTTGTCAAAAATATAAGGATGCTCTCTCCAAAACTCAGGCCCCATGTCAACGTGGGCCACTGTCACATCCCACCGCTCTGTTGTTACATTTTTGCTATCCTCCACCGTTGCGATTTCTTCCACCTGTAGCCATTTGCAATATACCCATTTAAATGACAAAGAAACTGGACATAGTAGAATACTTTGAAAATCATATTCTCCTCATAGCAGCATTTCTACCTAATCAAGAGTCACAGGGTTCATAAATTTGGTTGTAAGTTGTAACCTGGTCGCCAATTTTCACTTCATTTTTTCTTTCATGTAAATGCAATGGTTTAAGAAGTTGTACAGAATCAGTTGGAGAGCAGCAGTATCAATGGGAAATACCATGCCTTTTATTTAGACGATGCAGAATGGTTTTAGAAACTATGAATAAGGAGCAAATGCAGCATGCCATCTAAGGCAGAACATGCAGCATGCCATCTAAGGCAGAACTTCCTTTCGGTTATAGTAATTGAAAAGTTGCATGAATCTTTTAGGTAAATTAAATGTTGCTTCATAACGATTGGTACATTGTTCAATAAGATATATTGTTATTCTGGCTTGCTATCTTAATAAAAAACTGCAGCTCAAACAACACAACATTGCTGTTGAAAATGGTTCCTGGAAAATAGTAAAATTACCTTTTGTCGGTAAGTACATGAACCCTTTCGGAACATAGCAGGCTCATTGTTGTAGTTCATTTGAAATCGCTGAAAAAGCAACTCATTCTTGTCCTTCGATAATGTTCCTTCAGATAACAGTAAAGAGTTAGAGATGCGGATAACTAAAGAATTAAATAGGTAAGGCAAAAAGATTTTAAATCGTAAATGATGAAAGAAGACCTTCAATATTTCATGAGCCTCTTTCGCTTCTTTCCAGATTTAACTAACATCCAAAAGCATGTATTGTACTGGTTGCCGTGTGACCTGCAAATTAGCATGTATAATGAGTCAGCTCATGTGCTTCTTTTGTGGTTTCTTTTAACTACTGGAGGAGTCAAGCCCTTGCAATAGGATATCGTAAAATAAAACTAAGGGACATGGGCATTGATCAGTATTCATCACAGCATACAGCTATACAAGCACTAAATTTTAATGCATTCACACTGCTGCAAATGACCAATAATTTGATATTACATAGCGTACTACGAGAGAACTTCATGAACATTTTCGACTAGTTAACATGTACTTGTTTTTTTAGGAAGAATAACTCACATTCTGCTTGCCTCCATGACAAATAATCACAAACAATCTTTGGTTTTGGGTAACACAGAACTTCTGCCTCAAAGTGTGGTGGCCGCACTAATTCATTACTGGGGGAAAATTCTTTCCACTTCATCATGTAAAAAGAAGTGAAATATGACGAACAGGAAGAAAGGATTAAGCTGCAAAAGTTGGCATATTTTATCAATGGCTTGACCACTTTAAAGAACATGTACTGTAGAAATGCATAAAGCTGACAACTACCTCTTCTGTCTCTGATATAATTCAGTCTTCTCCTGGAACACAAAGCTGCAACAACAACAATAAAATAAAAAAGATCGGTTGCAACGAATGTTCAGATTTGCCATCCAAACATAAAAACGACTGTCTAATTGAAGTGGATTTACATGTACAGCTTTACCATATGGTTTACTTACAGTTGTAATATGATCTTTTATCTTGCCAATACTATATGTAATTCAAATCACTTCTGTTGATGAGAAGAGGGAAGCTTGTGCCATGCAAGACACAGATTTTTGTTTTCTTTCTCTACAAACAAGATTTTTTCTTTCTTTTTTATATTTTTGCTCTAAGAATAGCAATTTTGAAAGGGCTATGTCATACCTGTACTCATCGCGAAAACCATAGCCAAAGATAATGTCAGGGAACCGCTCCATCATCAAAGAAGCAGAAGAATTCATCAATCTTAGAGCAGTCTCATCATTTGGCTTGTCAAATGAATGGGTCAACGAGAATCTGGGAAAAGTTTGAATTCACCTTGTTGATAAGACAATCTAACTATCTAAAAGAGATGCAACATACTTTCAATAAATAGGAAACAAGGGTCCTCACTGATCAACTTGGCAGGCGTTGATACGAACAACAATCCAATTACAAGGTGGAAGCCTATGGATGATGTTGAACTTCTTGACATACTCGTATCTATATTTTTCTTTCCCCCCTAACACACTTGTTAGATTGATGCTGTATATATTCAAAGATGATTGGAGCTGGAAGCATAGCTAAAATTAGAATAATTCAACTAACCTTCTCGAAGAATGTATTGATGATCTTCCCAAAACTTAGGTCCTATGATATCAACATTTGCCACTGTAACAACCAACCGCGTTCTTTTTATGGGATTCCCATAGTCATCGGTCTTCACCATTATTTCAACCTACAATGATATGTATGCAAAAGTGCACTTACTTGGGTTAGTTGATATCAACAAAAAGTTGAGAACAAGATGTTCCACAAAATAACATTATTCAACAATCAGGCCGACAAAAGAAATGCAATATGTGATCTCAAACTCGATAAGAAGAATCATAACCTTATTGATCAATAACAGAGAAGGAAACACCATATAATGGCACCTAAAGAGTTTCAATTATCCTACAAAGTCAAGTATGACAACAATTTTACAAGTAACTACCTGGGTAACCAGCAGACAAGTCACATTTCAAATTTCAATAACTTGTCTGAAATATCTCTGGCACCAAATATGAAAATAAACTATCATGATCATTGCTATAAATGATGTAAATACTTCATTGTGAATAAGCAGAAACATTAATAATGAAGATGCTGTTTTGCATGCTTCACAGTATTACCTTATCTCGGTAAACACAGGATCCTTTTCGAAATATAGCCGGTTCATCATCATAGTTGATTTGGAACTGTTGCAAAAGTAACTCATTCTTGTCCTTCGAAAATGTTCCCTAGAAGAGAGATGGAATATGGATGCACAAAAAAAAAAACACATTTATACAAATGCAACAAAAGACATCTCAAACTATAGAAAATTTAGATTACCTTCAATGTTTGTTGAGCCTCTTTTTCAGTTTTTCCAGACATCACCAACATCCAGAAGCATGTATTATACTGATTGTTTATATGACCTGAAAGGCGCAAACAAAGAATATATTCACCCATTAAGTAAACTAATTAAGTGAAGAAGCAATCAGACATACAAATCTCATAGAAGTGATGCATACATAGACCATATGTTTATTTAATGTTGCTGAACCTTCATAAGTTTTTACAATTTTTGGAAAATAGGATACACAACATGATTTTCTTGTAGAGGACATCAATGCACAGAACTGCACAATATAGAATAGGAAAACCTCATTGGTTATACTAGAAATAGAAAATGACGAATGCAGTTCGAGAAGCTTACAGTCCACTTGCCTCCATGCCAAATAATCACGAATAGTTTTCAAATTTGATAGCATACAGCTCGACCATCAAAATATGGAGGCTCCTCAACTCTTTATTAGAAAGAAATCTTTCCACTTCATCACATAGATAGAAGTGAAGTAGGAAACACATAAAGAAAGAATTTTGCTGCAATTATTGGTAGAGAAGTCAATATCATGATCGATGCTCAAATAGCTCAGAAACAGAAAGCAATTTTGCATATCTGCGTATTCAAAATATTCAGCGAAAAAGTGAACATGTCAAATGAGGTACCTTTCTCGCCTTTGATAGAATTCTGTTTCCTGCCTGAAAACAAAACTGTAAAGCAAACATGAAATATAAGAAACTTATGATTATACAGCAGATAATACAATCTATGTTAATAAGGTAATTTTACTTTGTATGTACAGCCATTATATTTTTGCAGTTCAATAACACAGCTCTTAAAAGAAGTACGCAATGAGATCATTAATCATGAGAATGAATGGAATGCTTTACATTTATCTTTGGAAAAAGGATGGAACCCATGCAATTCAAAACAGAGTTTCCATTCACAATGGTATTGCATACAATTTTATAATGGAACTTCCATGAGAAGATGTTGTACCTGTATTCATCACTAACACCATAAGCAAAGACTATGTCGGGGAATTTCTCGAGCATAGAAGTGGCACAAGCATTCATCAATCTTAAAGCAATCTCATCATTTGGTTTCTCAAAGGCATGTATCTTCGAGAATCTAACAAAAAGAAGATTGAAATTAGTGAACAGAAGAACAAAGATAAACTATTCTAAATTCTAAGCAACAGTGCTTCCCCAATTTACATGTTGTGACCTCCTCTTTCTGTTTCTCACATGCTTATAATCACAAAGAAAATCAAGCAGAAGACATTTGTGAATGATACTAGGTAAGAACTAACAACACAAAAGGCCAGGGTAATCCAATAGCTTAGCTTGCACTAGACCATACTGACACAGACATGTTGCATCAAGCTAAGTAGGAGACTTAATTGCCATGGCCAGATGGTCAATGCAGTTTTTTAACCACTAGTAACCATGTCAGTGTACAGGTAATAGTGAGCTAACTAAAACCAGAGCAATCAATAAACAGTTAGTAAGAGACTATCCGGTATTATAGAAAGCAGCAATCTTCTGATGGTTTAATCACTACAGGGCTGTGGAAAAATTAGGAAGTGTAGATAGGAATCACTTTCTTTCAACAACAACAACAACAAAGCCTTTGATCCCAAACAAATTGGGGTAGGCTAGGAATGAATCACTTTCTTTTTCTTTTTTTTTAATTGATGGGAGAGAAGAACTGTACCGTGGAAATGGCAGCCATCGATGCGGACAACGATCCAGTTGGAGGGGAGGCGGCGCCGAACTCGAACTCCTCTTCACATACTCGCACTCGCTGTTGGCCATCACCCCACTCCCCCAACGCTAAAACCAGACGCCTGTTCCTGGAGCTACACATGCAGATGATCAAAGCAGAGAGGTAGTTTAGAACTTAGACTTGAAGTGGAGGAAAAAATAGGTAAGAATGAGATAAGGCAGTCAGGAATTGCACCCAAATTATTGTCAATTGATATGAAACTTAAATACCAATGTTATTGATATAGCAAAATAGAGAATACACATGAAAACAGTGTAGCATGCTAGACAAAATTTGAGATTACAAATGAACAGCACGACATTACAATTTGACATATTGACTTACTGAACTAGATTTCTAAAGGCCTGTTATCCCAACTTACTAAAAAGTTGAAATGTTCATCATATTTCGAGGTAACCACAAAGTTACATACCCCATCGACTCATAATACTAGAGAAACCACAAAGTTACAATATCCTTAGAACTTCTAATGCAAGGGGGGCAGCGAATTTGCCATTATATTATTGTTTAGCAGAATTTAATCTAATTTGGGGGAACCAAAAGGAACAAACACACTAATGTTGGATGCATCAAATTGGAACCGAAGACTTGGATGGGAACTAGCATATGTTTCTAACGAGGCAACGGTGCGGATTGATATGCTTGTGGCCAGTGGTGGAGCCAGGATTCCGCAAAGCCTCAGGCTGAAAACTAAGGGGCTGTGACTAACGCCAAATACGACCCACACCGTGACATAACAAAAGTACAATACAAATGCACAATTGAAATGAAATTTGAACCCCCGTGCTTAACGATACAACAAAATAGATAAGGGGCAATTTGCTCAATAACACTACAAAGATCCAACAAATTGGAAAACAACATCGGTGTCACTGACATGTGGCCACATGGTACACCTGTCATTCTCATATTGGATGTTATTTTCTAATTTATACATCTTTGAAATGTTACTGAGCAAATTTTCCTAATACATAAAACATGGCAAAACAATACAATATAGTAGTGTTGAATTTCGGGGAATAATTGTGTGTCCCTTGGGACCCCGCACCATTTATTTATAGTGCCAAAGTTTACAATTCGACTCTAACATAACTTTCGACTCGTACACGACTTAGACTCTTGTTAAACTCCAATACTAATTCTCCAACACCGCCCTCCCCCCCCCCCCAAGCTGGGCATGAGATCATAATTATGGCCATCTTGTTACATATTGTAATACCATTACTAGAATCTAACACTTTATCAAACCTACCATCAATCGCATGGCCAATACCATCACAAAGACCAAAAAGTTGATCAACACCAATACCACCAGGGACGTCACCAAATTCATCTCCACCATCTATCAACTGCCCCGGCCTCGACCTCCTCCTCTGCCCACACGCCCCTAGCCACCCTTGGCCTCCACCACCTCTACCCACATATCCCTAGTCTTACCTCCACCTTCTACCAAACCCGCCTCGACCTCCTCAACAACACCATCTCTGACACCTATACCAACACCACCGCACGACACCAAAACCATCACCATAGCCTCCAACCCGCCTCCGGAGCTCTCTAGCAACACCATCTCTGGCACCCATACCAGCACCACTGCACGACACCAATACCATCACCATAGCCTCCACTAGAGATACCACTGTTATCACTAGCCCCGTCACATCACCATCGCCAAGCTCATCACCGCCAACGAACATCCACATTCCTCCAACATTTAACACCACAAACACATCCCTACCAAGACTAACACCAACTCCAACGCAACACCACCTACAAGACCGGCCACCTCCCGAACAGCCTTCTCCCTATTTTAGGACCTCTCTACTTGCCCTAAAACTCCACCACCATCATGCCTTCCGTCGTAACCTTCGATATTGTCACCACTTAAGCTTCCTCCACCACCATCACTAACTTCCACCGTAGCAATCAGCAACAACCTAATAGAAAACTCCACCACCAAGCAACACAAAAAACTCAACCACACCGGATCGCAAACTCTTCTTCCACCTCTCCCTTCTTCTACTGCAGCACAACACTTTGATACATTCCCTTCTCAACAACAAAAAGAACACAACAACAATAGATCATAGAAAATCCCAGCCACACAACACCAAACAGCAAACATCTCCTCTCTCTCTCTCTTCCTCTGCTCCCAACCCACAGCCGCAGCCTCCTTCTCTCTCTCACTTCATCTCCTCCTCCCTCCTCGCCTTATCCACCCGCGCCTTCCTCTCCTCCCCGATCAGCCCTCCTCTCTCCCCTCACCGAGCGCCGCCTCAAGCCTCCACAAGAACTCCGCCTCTAGTGTCCTCCTCGCCGGATCTCCTCCCTTGGCTGGGCCCTCCCGCCGATCTCTCCTCCGACCTGTGCCCCCGCCGCTCCTCCCATCAGAGCTCCTCCACACCATCATCTCCCCCGCCGTGCCCCCGGGAGAGGACCTCTACTTCCTCGCCGCCAATTGTCGACACCCTCAGCCCGCCGCTACTCCTACGCCACCGCCCACCGCTCTAGGTCATCCGCCGGGCCGAGCCTCCTCACGCCGCCGCCCCGGCTTGTCTACACGCAACAAGACCGGCCGCGGTCCGCTCCTGTGCGACGCGGTCGCGGAGGACCACTTGCGACGAGACAACGGTGACTGGTGGATCGACTGAGGAGTGATGGCGGCGACGGTTCTGAGGTAACAGTTTTGCTCGGGTTAGGGTTTGGGATGGATTGGCTTTGATACCATGTTGAATTTTGGAGAATAATTGTGTGTCTCCCTTGGGATCCCACACCCTTTATTTATATTGCCAAAGTTTACAATCCGACTCTAACACAACTCTCGACTAGCACACGACTTGGACTCCTATTAAATTATAATACTAATTCTCCAACATAGAGCGATACAAAGTTTAATGCCTAATTAGCGAGGGTTTGGTTCATCCGAGCCTATCATGCATGTAAGCTCCTTTTTTATGTTTTCTCTGTACTTTCCGTGGAAAATTATTAAACTCTAGACTCGCACACGACTTGGACTCAATTAAATTCTAATACTAATTCTCCAACATAGAGTGATACAAAGTTTAATGCCTAATTAGCGAAGGTTTGGTTCATCCGAGCCTATCATGCATGTAAGCTCCTTTTTATGTTTTATCTGTACTTTATGTGGAAAATTATGACCAATTTGTTGGCATGGACCCAATAGCAAATACTCCCTTCTAGCAGCATCCCTAATGTCTGCATCCAACTCCTCAATTGGCTTACGAATCCCAGGATCGGCAACAGTGTCATCTGGATTAAGCACAGCACAAGGATTGTTTTGTTGGGTGTTACTAGCTCCAGTTCCTACTGTTTCCGGAGGGGATTGGTTAATGGTTGGACTGTGATGGGACATAAGAAGACAATGTCTTGGTCCTCTTCATCTTGTATTTCTATTACATCAAATTGAATCAAATCAATTAATCCCTAATTCGGAATTTGGGTAATGCAATGCATCAATGCAAAGAAAGGAAAGAGAAGACAATCACCACGCGTCCTCGCAGGCTTGCACCTCGCAAGTCGCAACCACCGCGGTGGAGGAGCTCGTGGCGGCGAGTCGACGGCCTGTCGATGCAGTGAGGCGAGAGCGAGAGGGCCGGCGCAGAGAGCGCAAGGCGCGTGAAGGATTGACCACCTTAGCCCTGAGGGATCGGCGCTGGCGGGAGGCGGCTTGGGGCAGTGGCGGTGCTGGGGCAGACGCGCAGTCGAGCGAGCGAGCGAGCGAGCACAGCGATAGCCGATAGGGTTCACGCTCAGTTGCCCGTGGGCTGGTCTGCGTGGCCTGCGTGGTTGTTGGGCCAGGACCAAGAGAGAGCGGGAGGTGGGAAGGAAGGATAGAGCTTCAGCTGCTGGACTGTTAGCCACGGGCTGGAGTCCCGTGGTCCAGCTCCGCCCCTGCTGCTGCTCGTGGCATTGGACTGACCACTGTTGCTGCTCGTGGCATAGGCTGAGGCGTGCCGCGGCCTCCGCGTTTTGCTTGACGAGGGACATCTCGAGCCGGCCGTTGCCTTCTCGAGCTACGCTGACGACCGACGAGGCTAGGGAGTAGGGAGTCGTCCCTCACCGAGTCCCAGGCTAGTAAAGGCCGTGGCGGGCTAATGGCAAGCGGCGGTGGCGACCTCCTACAACGCGGTGCCGATCGGTGGCAGCGGTGGCTCGCGGGAGACAACAGTGTCGGAGTCTCGTTGTCTCGGTGCACATGCATCGGTGTGGTTGATGCTGTGCTGTGGCGCACTGAACATGTAGGGCTAGTTTTCCAGGCCCCGAGCTCACTGGCGGAGCTAGAAAACTTCTAACTTCACGCACAATTCTAAAGTACTGTGCAATACAATGGATTCTTAACATAAATCCAATATATAAGTTCGAAATTGCCAAGAGCACAATACAATTCAAATAAGGTCTCAATTACATGAATAGAATATTACAAAATATCTAATAAAAATTAGAATACCAATTTAAAACTTTGGAAACATTTTATTACATCATCTGTGACCTTCAAGGAAATATCTCACTTAATAAATACGAATAAACAAGAATTGACCGTCCGTATTATTTTTTAACTTATTATTCACAAGATTCATCGTGAAAAGTACTCTTTCAACTTCTTTATTTCTCAACTTGTTATTTACTAGATTCATCGCAAAAATTCCTCTAATAAATTTACAACCTAGCAATTCAATAGGGTATTTTTTAAGACAACCTTATCAATTTCTTCAATACTCTCTACAAGCCATTTCAAAAGTCAAGGAGAGTTTCCTTTATTACTAGGTTGTTCAGTTTCATCAAAATACAATATTTTCCGATTTTCCAATCACAGCATTCCACAAAGTGCTGCTATAAACTTTTTTTTTCTCGATTTTTGGGTGTGTCGGTGTATACACTGTACATGAACCCCAGCCCCCATTGGCCCCTCCCCTGCCCGGGCTGAAACCCCGGCAGCGGCAGCCCGAGGCCCGGTTTAGAAGTAAGGAAGAATATTCATTGGTTTTTGTCTCTAGTGTCAACTAAACTAGTAGTAATAGCATAGCAAAATTTGACAACAGTTAGTAAATTATAGATAAATTTAGGCCTGCACTGACCTGTGATCTAGCCGGGGCAGTGGTAGCCGGCAGTCAGTAGCGAGCGCTTCAAGCTTGGAGGATGGGTCCGTGCCCGTGACGAGCCGAGGGCGTGCCTGAAGATCAGCGCTGGGCGCCTGCGCGGGAGGCAGCGCACGACACAGTGGAGGGAGGCCGGCGGCGCGGGAAGGAAGAGGGAGGCGGCTGGAGTCGCTCGAGTCGTGGTGGCGTGGGCTGTGGAGTGGCGGTGAGGTGAGAGGAGGGAAGGAGAGGCCGGGAGCGTGGCAGTGGCTCCGGCAGTGGCAGAGGGCGGAGCCACTGCAATGGTGCAGTTGTATCTCCGAAAAATTTACAAAAAAAAATCTGATATATACCCTTTTTAATACATAAAATATACATTACACATACTAACATGCATACTTCTCAACTCCTGGTAACCCATATAGTATTAGGTCCAACAAAATCGAGAATTAAACCAAAATCAACTAGTCAAGGAAGTGTCAGCCTAAGTGTTATCTCGCCCATCCAGCGCTCGACAAAGAACGCATGAGCGCAGGTGCAGATCGCAGCCGTGAGCTCATCGTGGCATCGGTGCATGGCGCCTAGTCAAGGCGACGATCTTGGCCTGTCGCGCCCCTTGAGTCTCGACCTCGAGGACCGCCCGTCCGCCCGCTCCCCTCCTTGGCTTCAGGCTCCTGCAAGGTTTAGTGTTGGCTTGATCTCTACATTCCTTTTCTTATAACCATTGCTGCCTGTCTGCTGATTCATTTGTATGGCATCTTTGCTTTCTGCTGATTCATTTACTTCATATGACAAGGATAAAGTTTTTAAACTTGCTAAGTTTTATCCTAAAGATTTCTTGAACACAGATTTGATCTAACTTTCTTTGCAACTTAATATGTTTATCACTAACATGCATTAAGATACAAAGGTTTGAGAAGTGAAGAATCTCAGTGAGCTCTCTATTAAACTTGTTGAGACAAAGAAGTATGATCGCTATAAACTTGTTTATTTGTTGCTCAAATTGGTATTGATCCTTCATGTGACTATTGCAAGTGTATAGATGGTATTTTCGGCAATAAATCAAGTGAAGAACAAGCTAACAAAATAGCATGAGTGAACAATATTTGAATGATTGCTTAGTTACGTATATTGAGTGTGAATTTTTTCTATAAGTTAGTGATGATGTTGTCATCAATCGTTTTCAAAGTATGAAGTAACGTTGTATCAAGTTATAATTAAATATATTTTTAAAATATTTTACGATGTTGGTTATAGTGAGAATATGTAATTTAATACATTTGAACTTATATATTATGTTATTTGAATTTATGTTGGAATGGATGTATCTTAAGTTTGTACACCCTATTGTCAAAATCTTGGCTCCGCCACTGGAGCGTGGAGGAGACTCGTAGGAGGCCGGCTGAAGTTTATTTCCTTGACGCACTCTTGATGTCTCTTTATTTGTGCTATTCAAGTGTAAATATGGTGACAGATTTTAATTCGACTTTATTGTCATGCAACACTGCAACTGAACTTCACTTTGTGTCGGAACATGTTGGATGATCTCTCGGTAGCATTTATAACAGGTCCGTCTCTTGACGTGTTCAAAGGTGGCCGGAAGCAGGAACGCAAATCCTGGCGGCGCCACCGGACCGGACCACCAAACCGAGCCGCGAACCGCGTCGGGCGTGCAGTGCTGTGCCGCGAAGACGGGAACGCCGCCGCTTGGCCTTCGCTGACGGCGCGGACGTCAAGTGCTGTGCCGCGAGCCGTGCTCCCTGCTGTTTTGAGTGTTTTCCCGAGCACATACGAGCTGCGACAACACGAGACGGCGGCAGAATACGCCGCTGCATCGACCACCAAATGTAGAATATATATACACAACGGAGAGTGGAGAAATTATCCGATTGAGCATTCGCTTCGAAGATAGCACAAAAGCCTGATTACACATAACTACACATATACTGAAAAACACAACAGCACTAGCCAGGCAAGACATCACACAAAGTGATCATACCATCGTACAACAAGCGATCCGGGCTCTATTCATTTATATGTTCTTCAGACTATGAACAACCGAACAACGAAAAACCAAACGAACGGCAAAGCCCATGTCTCCCTGAACTCTGTTGCCTTTCTGGCAACCTTGTATCCTAGCCATGGACGTCGATGCGTCAGGAACATTACAAGCTACGCGCAGCGGAGGCCATCAGGACAGAACCTGATGTTGGGGATTTATTCAGCGACCTGAGAAGTTAGGACTGCAGGCTTCTTCAACCGGTACTGCTCGAACCTCTGCTTCGCGTATTCCATGTAGTCGAAGTCGATCTCATTGACATGTTCCTGCAGCCGGAAAATGTAGGTTAGATGGATGACACGGTGTTAAAGGCTTCAGACTCATTGTAAAGGACTAGTGATAGAAAGTGTGCAAACAAACCCACCGAAATTACTCCCAGAGGCCCCAAATGAGATGGCTAGCGAGGGTGTACTTCAATACTTTTCATCAGATTCTTGACATTCTCTGCGTCGGGCTCCTCACCTGCTAGTGGTCGTGGAAACAGACAGAGAATTAATGTTGTGTGTGTGGGTGGGTGGGTGTGCATGGAGCGTGAATTTTATGATGGGGGTGCACACTTCAAGAATTAAAAAAAAATCTTGTACGACATATAAGTAATTTTACAAGTTCAACATAATTACATAAAAAGTTCAAAATTATTTAATAGTGCAATACAAATAGTTCAAATAAAATCTTACATGAGTAAAAATCCTAAATAGCTAATGAAAATCACAATACCATACGACGCGATCTCATTCCTTGAAAACACTTGATTATATCATCTCTGCTATTTTCAAGAACAAGTCGTAAGATAGAGACATTCAAGATCGATGATTGATGGCATAATGACATTTAATGACATTTAGATAATTAGATTCTATGTATAAACTACAAAGTTGTTCAACTGATAAAATGCAACTCAAGCTTTACTTCATCCATCGCTATTTTCTCGTAGTGTTAGTGTATCAAGATAAAACAAGGCCACAAGGGTTATTGCTCTAGTTTCTTAATTTCTTCATCTCTTGCTCTTGCCTTCGGGCCATGGGGTAATCAAATGGAGCCACCAACATCTTGGGGCTCGTTCTCGATCCTCTCGCGCCATGCGCACGACTCGGCCGCCAAGCCGCCGGCCGCCTGCCGCCCGGTGTCGCTCCGCCCTTCCTCTGGGCCTAGCGCCTAGCCCACTGCGCGCCTCTCCCAAAATCCAAATATCCAATCCCGATCCCGAGAAGAGCGCCCACGGCGGCTGGACAATGAGGTCCACTGCCCTGAGCCGAGGAGGAGGTCAAGAAGAGAAGTAAGGAGGCACCGCCGCCTACACTTGGTGACGGTGTTGCGTGTTGGTGGTCCAGGAACCGCTACCGCGATGCTCAAGGCCGGGCCGAGGCCGAGCAATGGCCTCTGACTCGGCAAAGATCCTCGGCGGTGGATCGCGAGCCACGGAGGAGGGTCTGTGAGGAGGCGCGCGCGGCGCGGGGGGAAGGAGGTGGCATCTCGACATCGGCGGATCAAGCGGAGGAGGATCTAGGAGAGGAGGCGGCGCATGGCGACGAGGAGAAGCAAGGAGGCGGCGACGATCAATGAGGACGGAGGAGGATCCGAGGAGAAGCAAGGAGGAGGCAAAGACGCCGAGGGAGGAGAAGCAAGCTCCAGGACTCGACTCCATGAGGCCCCGACCTAGAGATGGAGCGTTGGTGGGTCAATTGGGGATTAGACTGAATTGGTGTCAACCATCGATACATATACATAATCAAAAAAATTGTACTTTTTGGGTGCCTGCACACGGGCACCCCTCTCGCCGCCCGGGTGGGGGGTTAACAAGTGGTTAATAACAAACTTTCTGCTTACCTGAAGAGCTTAGGTAGGTCTGCACAAATCGCTTCTGTTCATCGATATCTGTCACAGTAGGAGCAGAGAAGATAAGCAAGGGTGAATAGAGAGTGTAGGCTGATCAAGATAACTAAAAGACAAACAAAACACCTGGATATTTAGTGTAGTCCAGTATGTGGGCTTTTCTGAATGGTAGTCCGCAGCCATCTCGCAGAAATGGTTTGCAATATCATAGGCAACTGGGTTAAAACTTGCATACTGTAGTCCTGTAGAGGCACGAGGAGAGAGTAAGATCGATACAATATAATTTCCAGATTTTTTAGGCTACAAATGGGACAGTTAACTGCAAGACAAATCAAGGCTTCAAGTTCAGAAATAGGCATAACAGGGCAGAACATGGAGGATAATAAGGAAAGAAAGCATAATCCTTAATATAGAATGTTCTCAGAAACAAAATCTACCTTTTTGGTAGTAGCATGCCAACGTGGTTCTGTATGAAAGGGCAACACAAAGATCCAGCAACGACAGTGAAAGAACATAATCAATGAATCAGACATACACCAGGTAGCAAGAACTTACAATGATGGTCAGCAATTTGGTCTCTTCATCAATCATGATATTGCCATACTGGAGATCATTGTGGCAAAACCCTATGCACTGGTATTCCCCTGAAAATTCCTTCTCCAATGCAGCGATTTCCTCCTCCATGCTATCCAAGCCGAACTCTTTGGCCTCGTCTGAGGGGCACAGACTCTTGGCAGTTTTAAGCCAGTTCCTAGGGACGATGGAGGTAGGCGAAATTAGTACTTCACTTTGATGATATGTTTCTTTTTACAAACTGTACTACAGTACGATAAATGTGTAAATAAAGATTCAATAGTACCTCAGTCTATCCCACGTGACCACAGATTTTGGACCTGGCAAGTCAAGGCTATGGAATTCCCTTAACTTGGAGGCTATAATAGCTGAAATCTCTTGATCACGCAGGTCAGCAGCTGAAAGTGTCTGACAGGAATATTTACATCAGTAAATTTGGTCGTATATTTCTTCATTCTATGAACATATGGAGATCACGGTATGGTCATAATCTTAGTGTTGAACAATTGACAACGGTGTCGAGGTGTTTGGGGATCAAACTTTCGGTTTGAGCAAATTGTCGGATTTGTTGTCAGTGTAGGCGGTCTGACTAGCTCGAGTCGGGCAACCGACCGCCCAGAGTGACGGCCGACCGGCCGGGATGAAAAAGTTGAATCTCTGAATGCAATCAAACACTTATGTAGAAGTGTTTGATATATGTTTGCACCGATCTTATGGAAAATGGAGACTTGAGGCAAAACTCTTTCCAAGACAAATTTGGGGCGCCAGATGGTGGTCGATGGCGGCGGTCAAACCGCTAGAGCGTGTTCATGCACCAGAAGGTGGTGAACATTGTGGAATTGGCCCAAGTCATGGTATCATCATCATGCATGAGTGTTTGCATGATGTATGTTTTAGTTAACGGGTCAAGTTGTGATGAACTTATACCGAGATCAATTTCTTGGTCTATTATTGTGTAGGTGGCTTGAAGTCAACTACGATCAACGCATTTACAATGATTGAGACTAGGTTACGAGAGATGAAGTCCATAACGGCCAAGGATGTTGGGTGAAGTGGTTAGACTCAAGCATGACACAAATGGACAAGAACGACCGAACAGAAGTTCGTGCAACGGATTGCATCAAGTGGTTTGGGGTCGGCACAAGTACCATGGTGGTTTTGGTGAGAGCCAAGGGGAGACTTGTCGACATGAAAAGATCCATTGATGAAACCACGCGCGGCGGCGTGGGATTGTTTCATGTTGATTGACTCGCCTTTGGAGAATGATCGATAAGAGATATTTTGGTATCTTTTTAAAATACCAGTTGATAACCATGGAGAAACTGCGGTGCAAGATGAAGAACACGAAGAGATCGATTCGAGACTCCTGATCGTCGTCCGCTTTGAGAAATGTGCGTGAGTGTAGACCCGCTTGTGTGTGGGCTTAATAGTGCCCGTTAGGGTTTTCTCTCTAGACCTAACCTCCACTATAAAATAGGAGGGTATAGGATTTGCACCTCCATCCATCCAAGTCTTGGAAACCCTAATTTGTGATTTAGGGAAAGATGAGGAAATAGAGGAGGCTAGGGTTTGAGAGAGATGGATTGAGAAATTAGGTGTTCAAGTGTGAGCTTTTGTCCTCTATGGTGGAGTAGTTGTAAACCTACAATCCTCTAATCACCCAATCAAGATTGCTCAAGATGACTTTTATCTTGTTTTTGTTCTCTCTTTGATGATTTTGGGTTTTTGGTGTTCCAAGGGTTTTGATTAAGTCTTTTGTTGTGATTTAGCTTGCTAAGACTTGTGGGATCTGATCTACGGTCATCTTGATCATCTTTCCATCCACGAGCAAGCTTTTGGATCAAGTTTGCTTTCCCATTTTTGTGCCTTCTTGACCTCGATCAATAAATTTGTGAAACCTTGGCTTCGATCATCTCAATCGACAATTGGAATAGGTCTCTGACCTTCTTGATGAGCTATGTCTCAAATATCAGAGAATTTAGATATTGGAATCAAAAATTATGT
The DNA here is from genome assembly GCA_036346255.1 of Ampelocalamus luodianensis. NCBI lineage: Eukaryota > Viridiplantae > Streptophyta > Magnoliopsida > Poales > Poaceae > Ampelocalamus > Ampelocalamus luodianensis. The sequence goes on from CM070626.1 coordinate 4,654,426, forward strand.
CGATTTGTGCATCTCTCGTCGTTGTTCTTGCAAACAATGGCGTGACCGCCTAGTCGACCGGACCTAGTGGTCAAACCGAGTAGACAACGGCAATGACCGCCGAGAGGTATTGAGCTTGGGGTTTTCTGATTTCAACTCAAGACTTCCGATGTCTTCTTGTGCCTTTGATCTTCATAACTTTATAGCTATTGGAGTGAAAAGGGATTAAATATCGCCTATTCAGTCCAACTGAACATATATCCTGTAAAAGTAAGCCTGTATCCTGCATGTTTCTGTTTTATGTTTTTTTAAATCGAGAAATGAGAATATGACGCTTCCTTTTGAAAAATGATAGAAACAAATGGAGAATAAATGGTGATGTTCCCACCCTACGATTTATCCTTCTAAAATAATAAAATTGGATGATGCCTGGAGCTACTTTGTTCTGAAGCTAATTTCCCTTCATGTTATGTCACCTTTAGCAACTCAGTCATATGCTACTTAGTCAATCGATTTGTTCTCACTTTTTTCTGAAAAGATATTTCACCTGGCCTGGACATTTGGACTTAATCTTGCCGAGTAATTTAGTCTGTGCTTAGCGAGGTAAATACACCAAAATGGCCCTCTATTGTTTGTACCCTCTACAAGGCACACTATATGCATGGAACATTCAGAAATTTGAAGCGTTGAACTATACGCAATTGAGTGTGTTGAATTATAAAACAAATTCGTAGATAATACTAGAATATTGCAACTAATAGATATCTCCAAGAAGCAGAAATGTCAAATAATGACAACAGCATGTTAGACTGACAGGTTAGAGCCAAATATTTATTTATATGGTCTCTGTCACAAGTATCTCAGTAGCTATCGGGAAAGCAATTAAAAATACAGCATGCATGTACAGTTTAGTCAACAAGAGAACAAAAACAATGGCTACTTCTATTAAATTGGACAGTTCATTGAGGACCGACTTGAATGAACATTTTTGGATATGATTGGAAAAGGCCAAATGTTGAAAGTTATGACACTACATTACGCATCTACATCGTCAGGGAAGGAACATTTCAAAGAAAGACAACTGCACTTCAATAAATTACTAATATGCTGTTCTTATCTACTATACATGAATCCCACGATGTAGCCTGAAAACCATTATCTATACTGTCTAGTGTTACAAAGAATGCATACTCTTTTCTATTGGTTCAAACAACCCCCTTCAATTCGTACGACAAAGGAAAGCGTGATGATATTATTACCAGGACCAATAAAAACTAGGCTCTAAATTAACAGAACAAATTTATGCATCCCAATTCCAATTACCCATCCAATAGACAAACCAAAAAACTAAAGATTAAAGAAAGCTTCCTTTCGAAAAGGAATTCAAGAAAGGTTAGCCTGGGAAAGAATGGAGGGGATAAAAAACAAGAACGATCCAAGAAGCAGACAAAAGGATTGAAGAAGACAAGAACGAAAAGAAAGAAAGAAAGAAGAGGCGAATTAATGCGCACCCTTGCGTGGATGAACTCCTCGACGCGGCCGTTGGGGAAGCGGCCGAGGAGGCGCGGGCCGTGGCCGTGCCGCGACATGCACTCGAACGTGCGCACCTCGTCGTCCCTGTCGAAGAACAGCTCCACGCCCTCCCCGTACACCCTCACCAGCACCTTCCTCGCCTCCCTCTCCCCCGCCGCCTCGCCGCCTCCTCTCCCGGTTAGCCACCGCACCTGGTAGACCTCGTTGGTCATGGCCCCCTTGAGCGGCACCACCTCCAGAGCTCGGCAGTCCTCAACGTCCGCCCACGCCGCCGCCAGCTCGTGGAGCAGCCGCCGCGCCTCCTTCGGGATGCTTCGAGCCGGCGCCACAGCAGCCGCCTCCGCCTTCTGGCTCTCGATCGCCACCATCCTCGAGCGGAAGGCCTCGGATTGGGCGGAATCTTTCTTTCCAGAAAAGGGAGGGATCTGGGTGTTGGAGCGCGAGCCCAGCCGCGCGTGCGTGCGTGCGTCGCTTTGGTTTCTTGGTTTCTTCGGGGAAGTAGGAAGTGGCGGGTATAAATAGAGGTTGTACAAGATGGTTTATTTGCTTGGGGCTCTTTTATAGATCCACCCTCCAAAGTTGGGGTTATTCGGTACGGGGTTCCATTTTGGTCAACAAGTCAACAGTGGACATTGAAAAACAAATCTTCGGCTGCGAGGAATTAACTTAGTAACTAGTTCAACGTCGGTGTGTTACTAAGGATAAAAAATTAGATTACCCAACATGAGCCGTGGTCACCAAGTTCAGATACATCGCACTTCTGGCCCGCTATGAGCCTACTATGTCATGTCAAACTTCACCACCACCCACTTCGCATGCTTGCCCGACCTACAATGCGCTCTCCGTTTCGCATGTCCGATGAGCTCGATTTGGCTCAGATTGTGCCTCATCGCCGTGCTCACCGCGCCGCGCTCTGGCCCATCAGAGTGCTACATCGGGCTCCGCCTCGACACATTTCACACTACCGCTGCTGCCGTGCTCGACCTACACCGCACAGTGCCATCGATGATCAACAAGGGGTGCGGTTGCGTGACTGAGCCACACCGCCCGTTCAACAAAGGAGCTGCATATTCTCTTTCTAATAGGCGAAGGAAACCGTGAGCCCTGGGAGCATCCATGTCGCCAGTTTTGCGAAACCCCCCATAGTTTTCGGAATCACGTTGAGGTCCCGGTCGAACCACCAATGGCAATTTTTGTGTTCGCCTATTTTCATAAAGGTCCTCATTATTTTACGAAATTGCGTAGAGATCCTGCGAGCTTGTGGCCGTCTGATGTCGCCGAGGGCGCTGATCCGGTCGTCCGCCTACGTCCCTGTTCAGGTCATCGAATTTTTCGTGCCCTAGCTCCTCCTACTTCTACGCCATGACTCATGGCAGAGGGCTTCGCATGAGTCCGCCGTGAGTCACGGCGCCACCCTCCGCTTCAAAATCGAAATAAGCAGCAGATAAATGTGAAGTTTAAAAAGATTAAATTAAAAATACAGTCACAGATCGCCCGCCTCCTGTCATGCCCTCGCCCACGCCGCCCACCACCACCCTCCGACCGTGCACTTGGCCACGTCGCCCACCTCCTCCCCTTCGCCCGTGCCGCCCTCGCCACCGCCGCCGCACCCGACTCGCTCCAATCCTGCTCTCTTCCTCCCTCTCCCACGTCGCCGCTCCACCAGCTGGTCGTACTCGCATCCTCCCCGTCTCCTCCCCACAACCCCGCCCCAGCCACTCCCTCTTTCCTTTCACCACCATACATGCTATACCATCCATCACCAGCAGCGGTAGAAGCAAATCAAATCAAGAACATTTCATTACACATCTCTTGGTACACCCAACCGTAGGCAAGAGCCAGAGCAGGGGGCTGCGAGAAGGGAAGGGAGAAGAAGAAGCAACGGTGCTTCTTCTGCGAGCAGATGTTCTTTGGATCTAAGGGATTGTGGCTTTGACTAGTGGCCTGTGATTCTAGGTAGGGATGGTATTGGTTGGCCCGTTCGCCGTGGGTGAATGGGAGTTTTTAGAGGGTTTCTTGGTGGGGTTTTGTGGGGAGATTTGGGACGACCACGCGAGATTGGGAGGCGGGCAGGGGTTCGATTCGGGGAGCGGTGCAGATTTCGGCAATGTTGCTTTGCTTTTCGTGCTGCTGCACGCGTTTCTTGGTTCTTGAGGTGGGGGTTTCTTGATTTGTTTCTTTTGATGCTGACATTTTCTTTCTTCAATCTCTTTGAAGGTTGCTGGTGCTTTTTTTTTTAAAAAAAAAAAAGAACAATTTTTCTTGTTTTGATTTTTGGTAGCTCCTCTCACGCTTTCCTAATTATTTTGCTAATCTTGGCAAGAACGCTATCTAGGGCATGGTTTCTGCAAATTTTCCTTTAAAATGTTCTTGTTTTGATCGTATCGAAGGATTAAATTTTGCAAGTCGTTGCTATTCTCCTAGTCGTCCTGTTGCGGATGGCCGTCTACCCTGTTCATGCGGATTCGATCTCTGCCTGTCTCCATCCCCTTCCTTTTGCTGATAACCAATCCTCCCATCTGTTGTTGCTCTTCTTTCACAGGTAATTAGTTAGAATATATCCAAAATAATGGTTTATGTCTAGATGTTTGTGAATAGTTTGGTGCAACTTGAGATTCTGGAACATGGCTAGATGAATATGTTTTGCTGTAGAACTATGTTACACCACAATCTATATGAAATCTCTATTCACTTTGAGGCCTAAAACAGTGTGCCTGCAGTCCCTTGTACAAGATGATAATGTCTAGGTGTTCTTAAAAAGTGGAAGTGATCTTGAATTTTAAGATACCGTTTGTTGTTAATAGTATAACATGACTATGGTTGAATAAATCTTGGTTTCCTACAAATGGCTTCAGCATAGGCATTGCCATATTTCAGGATTTTCAGTTTCGTAGAAACAACCTTCCAACATGCAGTTTGCAAACTATATATGCTTTTCCAAATTAAACACAAGTTAAGGAGTATTTTAGAACTTGAATATTGTGGAGAGTTGAAATTGGTTTGTTCCTTTTGTCAGCAAGGATTCTAGTGGTATTACTAATAATTGTTTTTTCATATGAAACTGTTGTGACTTGTGAGAGATGAAGCTTTGTTCAGAAAGATGAAATAATATATATGCCGATAACGAATAATGAGAATAATAATTGGATAGTTAATTACATGTGAAAACCCTAGACATTCAGCAAGCAATTGTGGAATAGTTCATGGAAATGAGTGGAATTATCTAGATGAAAGCCGGATAATTGTTCAGGCAGATACAATAAAAAGCTCATGATGTACAATGATTGTATGGAGTTCACAATAAGTTGTAGAAATGGGGCGATGGCCTTCTGATCTTATGCTAGCTCGGTAGCTCCAATGATTCCGACTAAGGCTTAGTTGACCATCCTTGTCTGAGCTGTAACCTGGAAGATTGAGGTTTCTATTTCTGCAGTTCTAATCCTGCTCCCTTTGCTCAAAATTTCTATGTATGTTGAATTCTACTATAGAGCGCTTGATTCTGGTTGGATTTAAGGTAAGCATCTAACCTTTAAAATGCATATTCTCAGATAAAAGGTCTCCACGATCATGTAGACGTTGGATACAAAGCTCTTGATAGGCGACTTGAAGCTTTGGAAGGCCAGAAGAACACTAAGGCTACTCTGGATATGGACGCGCCATCTGATTAGTTTGTTCATTACGAGGCATGATGTGTCCTTGTCTAAGTTGTAACCTAGAAGATTGACGTTTCTATTTTTGCAGTTCTAACCCTGCTCCCTTTGCACAAAATTTCGCGTATATTGAATTCTACTATAGACTGCTTGATTCTAGTTGGATTTAAGGTAAGCATCTAACCTCTAAAATGCATAGTCTCAGGTGAAAGGTCTCCACAATTATGTGGACGCCGGATATAAAGCTCTTGACAAGCGCCTTGAAGCTTTGGAAGGCCAGAAGAACACTGAGTCTGCTCTGGATGTGGACGCATCATCTGATTAGTTTGTTCATTACAAGGCATGATGTGTTACTTCCATTGCGGATTGAACTTTCTACTGAGAAAATGGCTCTCAAAAAGGTGCCAATGGACTTGGTTTCCTTCATTTTTATATTATGACATGCTTTACATAGATTTAGTGGATGAGGTTCAAGTTCTATGCTCAGACTCACTAAACTAAGTAACTAATCGGTAATTGTTGCTAGATATTCCCACATACTAAGAATGTAGTTTGGAAGCCTTAAAAAATATGCTCGGCAACTGTTATTTCTGCTTGGTTGCAAAACTAAAAATTTCTCATTAAGTTTTGCATTGCAGTCTGCTTGTGCTTATGGTGCAAACATGATCATGTTCTGTTCACTCCAAACTTCAAAAGAATTTCGCGTCACTTTACTTGAAGAAGATGTTGGCTCTGGTTTGGAGAGGTGTGTCCTTGAACCTTTCTCATTGACATGGTTTTCTGGTTCTATAGGACATAGCATACTGTGGTGACATTTCTAATTGTCCTCGACTCCTCGTACGATCTAGGTGTCAAAAAACTTATAAGGTAGTGATTGAGTTTGCTGCAAGAGTTGTTCTTCAACGTCTTGGGCATTTCCTAGCTGGAAGGCAGGCAGAAACACCTCAAGAGACTTTGCAAGTTCTTGATATTGTCCTGCGTCAGCTGTCACTGAATACTGGTAAAGCTCTCTCTCTCTCTCATGAATGTATGTTTGGTATTAATTAACTGGGGCATTACAGTTATTGGGCACCTTGGCCTAAAATAGGGAGTTTCTCTCGGGCATGTATGTATGTAATACATTGTAAAACTATGGAGTCAACAATAAAAATGATGCATTTTCAATCTTGTTCTTCTGGCCATAACATTTAGACCAAAACCCTTCTAATAAATATGCAATGAGGCTGATGCCGATTATTGAGTCAATGTTTGGCACTTCCTGTTAGCAGCACATCCCAAATCAGGGTTTGTGTTTCAAATGTATAAAAATGAGGAGAAATTAAAACTTTTGAGCATTCATTGGATTTCTGAGCTTCTACATATTTTGTGCATTTGAAAATGTTGGAATTGGATAAAACATTAACCTCAAATCAAGTTCCAAAAGAAATCGAAACAAAATGTTGTGATCATCCTTTGGAAATATTTTTCCTATCATCTAGATCATCCTAGTAACCTCTTGAAAAATCTCATAATTTTTAGATTTTATTTGCTATTTTAAAAGAGCAAGTCAAACCGCTTTGAACTCGGTCAAACCCTAGGTAAAGAAGCTTGTGAATTTTCTAGGAATAATGCAATGCATGAAAATTCCTAGAAAAATTACACAAGGTTGTTCTTTGATCTAGAAAGTCGCTATAAAAATTTGAGGATTTGTGGAGCTTGAGTCGCCTCCAAAAATTCCCTATCTTCTCGGCCTTATAAAGTAAAACCTAAAATCATTGTTCTGGGCCCAACCCAACTCCGGCCGAGTCCGACCGCGCTCTCTGGCCGACCGCACCGCCTAATCGCACTCCGCCGGATCTAACCGCTAACCACCGTCCGATGCAAATCGTGGCGCCCACACGACGGCCGATCGGACTCAATGCCTCTTTAGATCCGAGCCGCCCTTCGAGATCGAACGCCTCGTGGATTCACGAGAGCGGACTCGCGCGCACCATTTTGTTTCACGACGAGCGCGCCCGCGATGTCGCCTCCTTCTTCTTCCTCGCCAGAGCACGTTCGCCACGCGCCGCACCGCTCCGCTCCGACCCGCTGGAGGATGCTCATGTCGTGAATCCACCACCTTTGCGACCTATCCCGAGCTTCGCTGCTTAACGCCGCCCCACTCCGCTATCTCCCACGCATATTACCTCCTCTTCCCTCCATTCTCGCTTCATTCTCCTCACAACCGAGAGGAGGAGGACGCTTTGTCGCCTCCTTGCGCGCGAGCTCCAGACATTGGTTCCTCTCAACCTTATCTTCGATGTTGGTTCCATTTTTGCTAATGAGAGCCCTCATTTTGCTTGTAGCTCTTGGTTCCACTTCGTTCTCTGCATTTTCAAGGCGTGCACCGAGTGGCACCTCCGTGACATCTTCAACTCCGTGAGTCCTATCTCGCTTTAGTGCGTCACCATGCATGCCTTGGCTTGCTAAGAGTTTCTCAATCAATTTGACCATCCATTTCAGAACCCGAGAATCTTGGATTTTCTCCTTTATCAACCGCAGGACCCTTTCTTCTCCGACGATGGCACGGTGAGCCCTCGCCGAATCCTCTCTTACACCATCTCGAGGCACCTCGATGCATCCTTCATCACCCATTCTCTCCTCTCGCCTCGTGTTGAGCTCTCTCAGAGCACCATCGCCGCCATCGTTCTTCGCTGCTCAACTCACAACCTCTCCACCTCCGGTCATCGTGGTGAGTTCATCGACCTCTATTGCCTATGCGCGCGCTATTTTGCCGCGCTTATCTTTTCCGCGCAGCCATGTTAGCCGAAGCGCCGCGCGCCGCCGCCGCGCGCTGCGGTTTCCGGACTTCTCCAAAGATCGCGCCGCGCCGCCGAGCGCGCGAGCCTATCAGGCACACGCAGCATACCTCGCTTGCGCCGCCGCGGATCGCAATCGCCGCAACGCCCGCGAAGCGGCTTCAGATTGCCGGACGTCCCGCAATATCAGAGCGGTGTTAATTAGGAGCTAATGATGATGATTATGATTAGTCTTATTGGCATATCTTTGTCGGAAATCCCTGGTTTAGCTGATTCCTTAAGTGTCTTTCATGTGGGCCCGAGGCCGTTAAGTGCATAGTAATCCGACGGTGAACCTGTGGACCCAGTTCATGGCTTTCGGTCCATGCACTATGCATGTGGACCGTGCCAACGATGCAGCGGACCCTCCGCCGAGTTTAATCTAAGTCTTTGGAAAATAGAAACTAGCATCGCTTCTTTGGCCCCATTGGTCAGTGAGTTGGGCTAGGTTGAGCTGGGTATAAAAAGTATTGAATGTTTATATGATTTTCATAAATGCTTTATTTATGTACTGTTAATTGGTTAAACTTCAAAATGGCATAACTAATTCATTTTAGCTCCAAAATTGATGATTCAAATTTTGTTAGTTTCATTTTTAAATTTTCTTTAATATAAAAATGGATTTAATCATGTTATTGTTCCAGAAAACACTTTTGGCAAAATTATTTTAGGATTAGTAATGTTGTTGTATTACAAATTGCTTTAACTTAAAAATGCATAAGTATTTCTCAGAACTCCAAATTGAGTAAACTCATTTTTTTAGAATCTCTATTAGTGTAGTTTATTTTAAAATAGGTTGTGAGCATGGTATCATATTAAAAATCTTATTTTGCATATAACTTGAGCACTACTTTCAAAACTTTGAAAATCATAGGAAATTCATCTTAGCTCCAAATGAGGTGAATTAAATTCCATTGTTCATCTCATGTGGTGATCTTCATACCATAAAAATTTCAAGTGCACCACTGCTCGAAATTTTCACCAAAATAATTAATTCGGATGAACAAGAACCAGTAGCATTTAAATTGGATTTTCCGAAAACTACCATTCAAACTGTTATAACTTTTGCATAGAACATCCAAATCAATTGGTTCTTGTTTCTAAATTCATTATAAATCATGCTCTTATCGCTATAAAATTTTCGAGCATTTGGAGAAAGTTGGTCGTTGAGTCTTTTCGCTTTTTCTTCGTTCTTATCGGTTCTTTTCGCTTTTCGTTAGGTACCGGAGAGCGTTGATCTCAAAGTGTCCTCGCAAAGAACCGAGCAAATCCAAAGAAGGCAAGTAGTTTGATCATGTTAATCCTATTATTTTCAAGTATAATATATTGTTTTCAACTTGTATGTATGCATTGCTTATTTTGTGTTAAATTGATTAGTTAATCCTTTAGATGCATAATCTGTAGGCAAATGATTATCCTCTACTACTTGAGCCTAGGTTATTTGCTGTGATTAGAGTTCGTTCGATGGGCTCTTGTCACTTAGTAGATTACGAGTTAAAATTTGCTTAGCCATGCTTAGCTATCGGTAGTATTGGGCGATCATCGACTTAGTCGATGATCTTGATCACACAAATGCCATTATTATTCCCTTATGTTTAGCCCTTGTGTTTTACTAATTTGCAAATCAAAAACTGAAAATAAAAATTATATCTTGACTTGGGCACAATGGTATGTTGGTGTGATCTGTTGGTGTGATTGAAAGGTGCCTAAGTCCCCAAGAACCGAAGTTACTTATGTCACTAAGCCAAGCGCTTATTGCGTACAACCACACTAGAGGATATGGGACCTCGCTTGACTTAGTACTGGGGTGTTAATTAATGAGTCGCGTGGAAGGTTGTATATTCCTATATGCAACATGGGTCACGTGATTGAGGGGAACACCCGCCAAGGCCTGTATCCTACTCTACGTATGGGTCCCAGCTGGAGCCGCAACGGCGTTCGCTAGGTGCTAACCCCATGCATGCGGCTCTTGATTAGCTCAATCCATTGGAAATGTCTCGTAAGACTTAGTTGTGCCGGCATACCAAAGGTAGTGTGCTTAATAGCTTGGCAAAAAGGCGGTCTGAAGTGTGGTACATTGGTACACCCCGCAAGGTTAAAACTATTCGAATAGCCTCGCCCTAGGTTATGGATATTGCTTGGTAAGGTCGCAAGAACTAAACTACAACCTTTTAAAACCTAAAACTTGACATGGGTGGTTTGAATGGGTAATTCATACTATGGTTGTGGTGACTATTGGGTCAGTCACTTACAGGATATTGTTGTCATCTATCTATTGTTATTATGTTGTTCTTGCTGTTATTTCAACAATAAAAATGAATTGCAAACTTGCTTTTAAAATGTATTACATTATTGCAAAAATAAAGATTGCTTTGTGCTAAAAATGAGCTATACAGCCTCCACTCAAATAAGCTTGCATGTAGCATATGTATAGGTCCATATTCCACACGCCGCCTTATGAGTACATTATTGTACTCAGTTGCTTTGCTTAATGTTTATGTTGCAGAGGAAGAATGTGAGCTCTAAGAACCTCACTTTTGTGAGATGTGCGGTATTTGGGACGACTAGCTTGGCTGTCTGGTTGGTTGCCTTGTGGGTTTGAGGCACACAGATTGACTTTTGTTTATCGCCATCTTATGGCACTTTGCTTCCGCTGTTTACTTAGTCTTTTGTATGACATTTGGCCTGGCCGGCCCTCTTTGTAATAACTCTATATTATGTATGTCTTCTGGTTTATTGTTTGCTTCGGTTCTATGTGAATGAATGGAATTGATGCATGATTTTGTAACGGGATGTGTATACTCCATTTCTGGAAAGTATATATATCTCGAGGTTTGGTTTATTTGATTTGTGATGCTAGGGTCAATGGAAGACTAAGCATTACAAGCCGAATAAACCGGGGTCCTCACAGGAACTCACGTTAATCGAACCATCTTACAAACTATCAATGTTAGCAGTCTCCAAATAAAAAAATAAAAAAGAAAGAGAGAAAGCAGCTAAAGCATGTTTGCATTTGTTCCTTCCAAAAGTCCCACAAAAAACCACCAGTCTTAACATCAAGAATTTTATACTGTACCATTGAACAATACTCTTGCTAGCTTGCTCCAACTCATTGAAACATACTCCAATATTGCAAAATAGAGCAAGAATCTTATAGTGTAGCATTGAAAACAGTTCTTCAAAGGAAAAAATTGAATCCAAACAACAAAGAGGCTCCACATTAGATCCTACGAACGCGCTCCCATGTGGAATTTAATATTCTTAATTGACAAAGAACCAACTTATGTTCCCGTATCCATCGGCGTCACATGATGCAATTAATCAACACTAATACAAATCAAGGCAAGACATCCATAATTTTGTCAAAAACAAAGGTGGTCCATGTAAAAGCACCTGCCATCAAGTGCCACATGGGCTACCATCCACGTAGGCAGGATCCCGAGTGGGTTATGGTGATTATCTATGGCCTTGCGGTCGGTTCCCACGGTCCCATCGGACGCCAGCCCACCTTTATTGGTTAGGCGTGGTGAAATAGCACGAGCTGGGGGCAAAAAGTACCAGCGCTTTCAAGAAGGACTTAGGCCCAGTTTGTAGAGCTTTAAGCCAGCTTCGGTTTTAAAAAAGATGGAAGCCCCCCAAGCAGCACGGCTTTGAAGTAGATTATCAATTAAGCCAAAGCTAAATCACATGAAAAATCCTAAGCAAGTTCGAACCAGCTTATTGGCCTTTTTGCGGAAGGGGTACATGTATTTGCCACTAGAATTTTAGCATATTCACCCACCAAATATCACGCCTCCATCCATTCGATCCTGAGCCCCCGTCCTCCACTTGGCCGCCTCACCGCTCTCTCCCTAGGTTGCGCCGCCCAAGCCCCTCCCGACTCCCGCCCCCAACTCGTGTCGTCGCCACTTGAAGCCCCCTTCCCGACGTCTACCCCCAAGCTCATGTCGCATAATACCAAGGATTATTACAGAATGTTGAGAATAAATAGTCATGTATTTTTAAATTGCATGAAACTTTGGTGTAAAATTATAGCTTGAATTCGACAAGAGATGAATTATGTAGAAGCTCTAGGTATATTACTGTGGGCATGTGGTGACTCTCAATCATTTAGCCAAGTAGAGAACCATTTTAAGCGGTCAATTGAAACAATATTTAGGAAGTTCACTGAAGTCTTGGAGTTTATTGAACTCTTAGGTAAAGACATCATAAAACCCAAAGATTCTCGCTTAGTACAGTCATCCAAGACTTTAAGATCCTCGCTTTGCACTTCAATTTAATAATTGCATTGGTGCAATAGATGGCACACATGTAGTTGTCATTATGCCTAAGGCGGACTAGATTACCCACATCGGTTGTCGTGGTTATGCTACTTAGAATTTGATGGTGTTTGTGACTTCGACATGAGGTTCACATTCATTGTAGCTGGATAACCTGGAGCTGCACATGATTATCGCATATTCAACAATACTCTCTCCAAGCATTCAAGTTATTTTTCACATCTTCCTGAAGGTAATTCTTTTCTTTTATGTGATCATTTTTTTTTCATCAGCTCATTCAATGTTTGACACTTCATTCTTATATATATGAAAATATTATCTTGTTGACGCGGGATACCTTAATCGAAAGGGATATCTAGCTCCATACAAAGGGCAAAAGTACCATGTCCCGGAATGGCAATAGGGTCGAGCTCCAAGTGGGAAGGAGTGGCTCAATTTTGGTCACTTTCCTCTTCGTAATGTGATTGAACGTTTCTTTGGTGTGTTGAAGATGAAATGACGAATTTTGTTGAAATTACCAAGTTTTAAAATAAATAAGTAGAATAAGATCATAATGGCATGCATGATGCTTTATAACTTTATTCGAGAAAGCGCCTTAGATGATTGTCTTTTTTGGAGGTGCGATGAGGATACATGCCACGAGTTGCTCAACATGCATCATCTTCACGGCTTGGTGAAAATGACATGTCAGTGGATGATGGGGACATGGGCGCTCTTCGTGATTTCATTGTCGATTTTTTGATGGCTAATAGAGAGTAGGAATGTGTTTTGCTATGCGACCTTTTGTTGGTAGTGTTCGACTTTTGGATATGATAGTGGATGTTGCACCTTTTGTGGCTAGCATTGCTTTGTATAAACAAAATGTGCATTTCACCTCTTAAATGTGACATTTTACGTTGCAAATTATTTCTCAATTGTTCATAAGTTAGTAAAATTAAGTTGTTTAATCAATATTTCCGCAAAAGAATAAAAAAGAACCATATTTTCGCTAAATCAACGTGCAAACATGATTTTTTATCGCACCCTAACCCTAGCTACGTGCCGCCTTTGCCCGCCCTATGCTTCATCCCACCAGCTCCCTCCTCCTTTGTCCTCGATCGCTCGCTCCCCTTTGACCTCCTTCCTTCTCCCTCGGCACCACCCCAACCTCCGCCTCCCACGCCGCCGCCCGGCTTTCCCACTCCGCGTCGGCTCCGCCGCCCGGCTTCCTCCTCCTCACTTCACCTTCCACGCCGCCGCCGCTGCCATGTTAATTGTTAATTGTCGTTAGTTACCATTAATTATCGTTAGTTGTCGTTATTTGCCTTAAGGGCATTCTATACATTTTTCAACTTAGAAGCTCCAACTAGTCTACCTAAAAGTCAAACCACAAACACCAAACATCTCGAGCTCACTCTTCCGCCTAGTCGAAAGCTACTTTTCATAAAAGTCAAGCCATGCCATACAAATCTTATTCATTCACGATGCTTACATGAACATCAATAAAACTAGGAGGTGTTGTGAACCAAACATGGCGGCCCACCTCCAAACTACAAGCATGTCTAGCTAAGTCATGAACTCAACACTACGAAGTAATCTTTGGATTTTTTTATTAAAAAAAACTTTCCGCGATATCTCTGAACTGACAAAGAAGCCACCACTTGCTTCTCCAAATTCTTCAGCACCATCCACTTCAAACGAGGACAAAAAAGAGGAAAAAATCAACTGAAAAAGGTGATGATTTGGAAATTCCTGCGCCAACCATGGAGTTGTCACCTCGTGATTCTCGCATCTCACCTGCTGCTTCATGCATCTATTGTTGGTGGGCTAGACCACAAATTTTGCTCCGAATAATTTTATATTGGCCCCATTTATATTCTGAAGAAAAACACGAGTTTGGGTGCATTGGGATTCGCAGTTTGATGATCAGGATTAGTTCGGAAATAACTGAAAAATATGCCCAAATGTCATACTTTGGTCATAGAACCTACCGTTGTGGAGCTCTGCCATCTCTTTGTTCTCTTCCACTACACCCGCTGGTGGAGCTTTGGTTCCCGAATTCGTCAAACCTGATTACTGCAAAAGAGAAATGACCAAATGAGATGTGAAATTGACATTCTTTCAGGATTGATACCTGAAGATCGCCACCGCCCCGCAGAAACTTCGTTATGCATTATCTTCTACTAGAAACCCTCGGGCGCCTTGGCGCGCGACGCTGAATAAAAGCGATTCTGGTTACAATTGAAAAAGGTGGTTGTATAACAAGGTTTGCTGTATGTATAATATATTAGATATCTATAATCTATTGAATAAAAACGGTTGAATCTTTTGACATTTTTCAGCAACTTTAAATATGGTGGCAGAATTTGTTTTGACTGAACAAAGTGGTGTAAAGGCAATCAGCATTAGTAAATGAACAGCTGTTTCAGATAGTATATAACATAGCAGAAAGTGCGTTTATTCAATAAGAACGTTGTAGGAGTTTTGTAGGCATAGTTGCATATCGCTTGCAGGAGGTTTTAAAGTGCTGTAGAGCAGGCTACATTACAAATATACATATAAAGATGACATAACACCGATAGAAAGGAAGACAGAGATTTAGTAGGTTACAAAAGTCAGTGTGTAGATCACAGGGTAGGAGTGTTGTGGGCAAACAAAAGTTCATACTTGGATAACAGGTTTTTTTGTACAACAAAGAAAGATGAAGGCAAAGTAAGAAACAAAGGAAAAAAAGCAATGGGAAGGAAGCTAATAGAATAAGGCTTGCAACCAAACAAGGAAACAAATAGAAAACAACATATACACACGCAGAAGAAAACATAAATACCTTTAAGGGCATCAATATATTTTTGAGGGAGCTGGGCCCAAGAAAGTGTTAGGCTACGGGTTTACAACAAACCTAGCCCACCCATATCATAGAAGAACCAACAGAATATGGTAAAAATAGTAATAAAAACATCTCTATGAAAGAGAAAACAAATGCAGTTATAGCCAACTAATATGGTAATAACATAGATAAACAGAAAGAACCGAAGTAAGCACCTGACCGAAGCAATTGATGTTGAGCAAGTACTCTTCGATGTTTTTGCCTATTACGCGTGCATCATCACACAGGACAATAGGACAACATATAGACCCTAAAGAATTCAAGCAAGAAGATAAAATGTTGTCTCCCAAAAAGCAGAAGCAAAGGAAAACCAAACATTAACAAACCACTCCCAAAAAAAGCAAGAAGCAAAGGAAAAAACCAAACATCGACAGCCACATACGTGTCCTCACACAGGTAGCAGCACCTTGGGATAGGGACATACCATCGTGATCATCTGAGGAGAGGCAGAACGGAACAAAGGCAATAAGAAGTGAATAAAGAGAAAATGTACTGACTATCCGCACAAGAACACTCGGAAGTAACGAGCGATATAAAACTAAAAGAAACAAATAGACATTACCAGTACCTTGAACAGGCTGAGAGCAATGACGCCTAGAAAGCAACTAAGAAGAAGGACGACCAAGGATCATAACAAGAACTAAGGCACACAAAAGCTGGACCCAAAGAAGGAAAAAATTGCTTGAGCAAACCCTATCGAATTTTTTTTGTAGATGAACAAACCCTACAAAGAAAGAGAAACTATACCGTATACACGAAAGAGCTAAAAGGAAAACAAAGTCGAAACCCAACTCCCAATCAGCAGTGAGAAGAGACCTAAGAGGTAGGAAGTAAATTTGAAAATGGCAAGAAACCTAACGGCATGGAGAGAACAAAGGCACACAAAAGTTGTACCTAAAGGAAAAACTGCTGAGCAAACCCTACCGAAAAAAATGTGCATGAACAAACCCTACAAAGAAAGCAAAACTATACCGTACACACGAATGAGCTAAGATGAAAAACAAAAACTCAATGGTAGAGGTGAGGGGACCTAAGAAGTACAAAGTAAATCTAAAGACAATGGCAGCAAAACCGGGACGGCATGGGGGCAAGGTAATCGATACGACAATACAGTCTATATTAGATCATAGGGATATGGAAACACAGAAAAGTATATATCATAAAGAGAGCTAGAACTATATATCACAGAGAAAGGAAAACTATACCACACATACAAAACAGAAAAGGAAAGCTATACTTACATTGGCGGAGGCACGACGAAGATCCGTTATGAAGACAACCAAAACCTGCAATCACAAAAAAAGAGTAAGGAAACAAAAGATCATTAGATAGAGAGAACAAAAGAAGACATAAAAATTGGTGGAAGTGAATAAAAAGTACACAACAGGACCTAACATACAGAACGAACAAAGCATACGAAACGGGTAAAAAACGCGTAAGTACGAAAACAGGAAACAAAGAGTACTGCTGGATCACCCCTCCCTTTTTCGCCCTTTCCATAACAATTGAACGACACGTTAAACTTAGCTAACAATAGCAAACGGAATTACCGAATGAAACATGCATGAAAAGTACAGTCAGGTAATCTTTTTAACTCACGTTTTCCCTCTCCAATACATGTATGCTAGTAATATGAATTCTGAAACGTGTAAAATGCATAACAAACAACAGAACTATGATCATCCATCCCGCTATGTATAGCCTTACACTTTATCCCGCAGATCGCAAACCATTGATTCATGCTTTCGTGACCGAGCTTGGACGTGTCAAGGCAACCCGCCTCACTATGCATTCAACGCCGCTGCCTAGTATCTCCTCCATCCCATACTTGTACCAAACCCACTCCCACTTGTTCCTCACAAAGTTGCACTCGCTACCTCATCACCCTAACACCAATTCAAACAATCGCAATGTTAGAATATATCATCTTGTCGATTTCATGTGACACAGAGAGAAATTCAAGGAAAAAATACATAAATTAATTAACCAGCTACATTATGTATCATCTTGAGGAATCCATTCTTGATATGTTGTGAAGAATGACCTTCTTTGAGGAGGTCGAGGTGAGGGTACTTGTTGGCGTAGTGGTCCACGATGTCAGTGATCGTCGGGTAGGCGGCACAGCAGAGGAACCAGTCGGAGACGGACGATCACTCCATGCAGAAGACAAGCGCCGCAAACGCCGCCGACGCAGCACCAGCAGCACCGAGCCCAAGAAATTTCTACAACAGCTCTGGTTCGGCGGGGCTCGCCCCGAGCCACCGGTGACACGGCGCCTCCGTTGTCTCCGGACACGCCGAGGACCGTGTCGCTCACGACGAGGCCGCAGGGCAAGGTGACCACCTCGAACACCGGGTTCTCGCCGGCGTTGTAGCTCAGAAGCTCCTTCTCTGACAGGAGCTTTGACAGTCTGTACTTCTGCAAATCATCGTTCACTGTTAATATGAATACTTGATGATTGCATTATGTACACCGCCAGGGTTAACTTGCTTGCTTCTATATGAACAACAATGAAATGTTACGTAAATTCGTTGATCGCCCATCGTCGATCAAGATTCTCGCACCAATTGAATGGTCGACATCGAGGATCAGAATTCGTGATCAAGGTCCTCGCTAGGAGCACTTCCTTGATTGAAGACCCCGTTTGAAACTTGTTAGAAATAATGCACGGATCAAGGGAGACAAGAGACACGAATTTTACGTGGAAAACCCTTGCGGGAAAAAACCACGGGCGCCAACCGACGATGATCACTATATGTGGAGCGATTACAAAACGCCGGGGATTACAATGAGCGTGAGGCGTCAACTCTACCCGTGCGGCTTACAAGAGGTATATAAAGGGACAAAAGGACTTAGAGTCCAAGTAAGAAAACTAATCCGCTAATATGGTAACTAATCCGGATACTTCCATATTAGAAATTTGGATCACAATATATCCCATATTTAACAATCTCCACCTTGAGACGAATTTCCTCTTGTAGCATAATGAAGAATCTTCAATCATCAAATATCTCCATAATAAGATAAAATCACCGTGCGCCAACTAGTCTCTAGGATTAGATCAGAATACTAACTAAGCTTGAGCAAAGCTCAAACTTAGCAAACAGGACCGACTTTGTCATCATGTCACCGGATTATCATGGGTACTTATCTTGCACACTTTGACATCACCTTGAGCAATAACACTCGAATAAAATGATATCTCACGCCAATGTGCTTTGTTCTCTCATGGAACATCTGATCCTTTGTAAGGCATATAGCACTCTAACTATCACAAAATATAGTAGTGCAAGAATTATCTCCACAAAGCTCAGTGTACAAACCTCTCAACCAAATAGCTTCTTTACAAGCTTCAGAAATAGCCATATATTCTGCTTCAGTAGTAGATAAGGCAATAGTAGCTTGTAAACTTGCCTTCCAACTAACAGCACAACCACCAATGGTGAAAACATAACCTGTGAGAGACCTCCTCTTGTCCAAATCACCAGCATAATCAGAATCAACATAACCAACAAGTCCATCTCTAGAATTCCCAAACTGCAAACAAGCATTAGAAGTGCCACGCAAATATCCGAAAATCCATCGAATCGCTTCCAATGCTCTTTCCGTGATTAGCCATGTATCTACTAACAACACTCAAGGCATGAGATAAATCAGACGAGAATGTACCATGGCATACATCGAGAACCAATCGCATTGGAATATGGAACTCTAGACATGTACTCAATATCATAATCGACTTAGGACATAAAGTCAAGATAATCAAATGCGTAGCTAATGGAGTACTCACTGGTTTTGCATCATGCATATTAAAACAACGAAGGACTTTCTAAATATAACCTTTTGACTAAGGTATAACTTGCCGATTTCTCTCTCGATAATCTTCATGCCAAGAATTTTCTTTGTCGCACCTAGGTCCTTCATCTCAAATTCATTACTCAATTGTGCTTTCGCTTTACTATTTTCGCTTATATTTCGCAAAGAATCAACATATCATCAACATAGAGAAGCAAATAAATAGTGAACCATTAATGATCTTTAAATAAACACAACTGTCATAATCGCATCGCTTAAAATTATTAGAGAGCATAAAGGAGTCAAATCTCTTGTACCATTGCCTAGGAGATTGCTTCAAACCATAAAGAGATTTCTTTAATCTACAAACAAGGTGTTCTTTTCCAGGAATAACAAAACCTTCAGGTTGGTCCATATAAATGTCTTCTTCCAACTCCCCATGTAAGAATGCAGTTTTAACATCTAATTGCTCAAGTTCATAATCATGCATGGCAACAACACTGAGTAAAGTGCGAATAGAACTATGCTTCACAGCTGGGGAAAAGACATCATTAGAATCAATACCTGGAATTTGACTATAGCCTTTAGCAACCAACATTGCTTTATACCTTGCTGGTTCAGTAGAAGAAATACCTTCCTTCCTTTTGTAAATCCACTTGCAACGAATAGACTTTTTCTCTTTTGGCAATTTCACTAGTTCCCAAGTGTCATTCTTTTCAAGTGACTCCATCTCATCATGCATAGCAGTTATCCACTTATTACAATCAGTGGAGCTAATAGCCTCAGAGTATGATGAAGGTTCTCAGATACCTTCAATTTCTTCTCGCTACACTCAAAGCATAAGCAACAATATTAGCTTCTTCAATCAACCTCTTAGGTGGATTAATATCTCTTCTAGGCCTGTTAACTGCAATAGACTGTTGTGGTTGCTGCTCAACAATAGGTGCATCATGAACAATGGTATTTTTCTTATCTAATGTGTTACCTGAACCAACAGAGTGCTCTACCTGAACACTCGAATTCTGCTTACTCTCAACAGGAACGTTAGTAGGCAGTTTATCAGGAAGCATAGTAGATTCATTAAAGATAACATTTCTGCTAATCACAACCTTCCTTGTTTCAGGATTCCACAACTTATATCCTTTAACACCAGATTTATAACCAAGAAAGATGCACTTAATAGCTCTAGGCTCTAATTTTCCATTATCAACATGAGCATAAGCAAGACAACCAAAACTCTCAATTCGAATAATTTGTCGGGAACCGCACCATACCTCAATTGAAGTCTTCTTTTCAATTGCAATATTGGGTGACCGACATAAGATAGCAAGCAAGGAAGCGCTTCACTCAAAAACGCCAATGCAAACTCCGCATTAGACAACATGCAACGGGCCTTGAAATGATGGTTCTGTTCATACGCCACTACACCGCTTTGTTGAGGAGTACCAGAACGTGTAATGCCTAACAATGCCTTCTGGCCTTGCAATATGATTCAAATTCATCGTAATAGAATTCCATCCCATTATCAATGCTAAGTTTCTTTACCTTCTTTTCGCTTGCCTTTCAATCATAGCCTTCCACTCTTTAAATGTCAAAATGCTTCGACTTATGTTTCAAGAAATAAGGCCACACTCTTCTAGAATAATCATCAATAATTGTTAGCATATAACGAGCACCTCCTAGAGATGTCTTGCAGATGGCCCCATAAATCAAAATGCACATAATCCAAAATACCTTTCGTAGTATGAACCGAGGTATTAAATCTCACCTCTTGTGTTTGCCAAACACGCAATGCTCACAAAATTTAAGCTTGTCGATGCTATGTCCATCAAGAAGTCATCTCATCGAAGTTCGCTAAACAAGTTCACTCATATGCCCAAGACGATATGCCAAAGATTAGTAGCATCAAAATCAGATAATGAACTTGAAATTACAGCAACATTACTCGATATTGTAGTACCGCAGATGGTACAGACATGCGATTTAATATTAGCTTTCATCACAATAAGAGAGTCTTTTGATACCTTTAAAACTCCACCTTCACCGAATACTTGTACCTTTTACCATCAAGAGTACTCAAAGAGATGAGGTTCCTTTTCAAACTGAATGTGCCTCACATCCACAAAGTTCGACAATACCATCAAACATCTTGATCCGAATTGAACCAATTCCTCGAACCTTACAAGATGAGTTATCACCCATCAACACAAGCACCACCTTCAACAGTTCATAGGTGGCAAACCAATCCTTATTATAACACATATGAAAGGTACAGCAGTAATCAAGAATCCAATCATCATTAGTCTTAGCACATCCAAAGAAAAGCAACAAGAATTTCTCCATTAGCACTATCATCACAGCAAGAGAGGCTTTACCTTCATCATCCGGTTTACCTTTGGCTTATAATGGCCGGTTCTCTTTTCTTTATTTTGGAGCTTCCAAGATTCGTGAGATATCGTGTCCACTTTTCTTGCAATATTTGCACGACTTGTACTTGCCTCTAGATTTCGACCTGCTCTTGTAGTCGTCGAACTTTTGTCTCGAGGTCCATTATTTGAGTTCTCCTTTGCTCGCCACGAATAAACAAGTCTTCTCCTTCGAGCTTGAATTTTCAAAAGGTACCATCTGCTTCATCTTTTCCTTAGCATGCAAAGCTTCATAAAGTTCATTAAGAGTGAGAGTATCTCTACTATATAATATGGTATCTCAAATTTGAAAATGAACTAGGCAAGGAACACAAAAGAATAAGACCCAAATCCTCATCTTCATATTTTACCTCCATCGACTCTAGGTCGGCAACAATCTCTTTAAACATCGAAAGATGATCAAGCACATATTCTCCTTCTTGCAATTTGTGGGAGTACAACTTCTGCTTGAGATGCATCTTGCTGGTAAGATCTTTTGTCATGCAAATTTTTTCTAGTTTCAGCCATAATGCAGCAGCTGTCTTCTCCTTCAAAACATCCTGCAAAATATTATTTGATAGATGAAGGTGAATCTGAGATAAAACCTTATGGTCTTAACACTTGTCATCTAGGGTCCATGCGATAGGTTCTTTCGCAAAACCTTCCAATGCATCATCCAAATCCATCCGTGCCAACACGCTCTCATCTTGACTTGCCACAATGAAAATCTTGTGTCTCGATCCAGAGTGGAAGATCATACTTCAAAGTCGCCATGAGAAATAAAACCCAAAATTGCTTGTAATGATCCGTAAACCTAGCAAAAATCACGACTGCTTGGTACACATTCTCGTACGCGAACAAAAATCTTTGAAACTCGCATCGTTTCTCGTGGACGAAGTAAAATTGATGAAAGCTTGCTTGCCTTAGGTGAACAAAGCAAAAAATATTCCATGTGAACCCAACAGAACTTAACTTCTTTACTGTGTGCTTGGAATCTCCTTGGTCGGCTGTTGATTACCTCCACATGAATCAAAATTTCAATTGGCTTGGGACGAGCGTCGATGCGCAGATAGCTTGGGGACGGGCTGACGTGCAGATGGTTTCGTTCGCTTGCACGCGTCTCCGCAGAGGACGTTCGGACTGAGGCGACGAGGCGCACGACTTGGAGACGGTTCTGATGTGAACGCACGCGTGCTGCCGCGATCGACGAGAGAAGGCGCGCTGCTTCCACGCACTAGTGCTGCTTCCGAGGTGACGACGCTCAGCTGACGGCGACGCACCACGCGTGGATCGAAGCAACGAAGACACGACGCAGATCGCAGGCGAAGGCACGACGCCGCGACGGAGAAGAAGATGTGCACAGCGTGACGGCGCCGCGTAACCGACCGTTATTTTTTCCGAGATCTCGAAACCCTAATCTCCTGTGCTCGATACCACTTGTTAGAAATAATGCACGGATCAAGGAGACAAGAGACACGAATTTTACGTGAAAACCCTTGCGGAAAAAACCACGGCGCCAACCGCGATGATCACTATATGTGAGCGATTACAAAACGCCGGGATTACAATGAGCGCCAGCGCCAACTCTCCCGCGCGGCTTACAAGAGGTATATAAAGGGACAAAAGGACTTAGAGTCCAAGTAAGAAAACTAATCCGCTAATATGGTAACTGATCCGGATACTTCCATATTAGAAATTCGGATCACAATATATCCCATATTTAACAAAACACATGAATTTTACAGCAAACAATTCAAATCGCAGGAATCAAGAAAAATTCATGCATTCCGAACAGGACCTAAATATTCTTTTAAGAGAGCATGCAAGTACTACTCATCACAAGAACGTCACATGTTGTCATGAATTCTGTAAGTATCGAAATAGCCATTTTGCATCAGAAGTTCAGAGACTACTTTTGTTTCGTAGAAACAGACGACTTACATCGAAGTGCGTGCTTCGAGAGGATAGTCGACGTCGACCGGAGTCCCGCAAGATTCACTGATGAAATCTTTGTACTCGGGGCCGGAGACCTCCTTCAGTGGCGAAGCGGTCGATATCGATGTGGTGTGGATTACATGCTTCACCGTCTTCGATTCCGCGCATTGCTGGAGGATCACACGCATCGCGCCCGCGCACGCTTTCGGCCGTGTTCCTGCATCGCTAGCAAAAGGTAGTAACAAGATCCCATCAACATAGTCCAAAGGACCCCGAATCGATTTTGTGCACACAAGGCTTTTCTCAATGGAACAAATCAAAATTAATCTTAAGAAACATTTTTGTCGCCCAAACTCGCACTCGAGCAAGTCCCGTAATCGCTAGTGATTAAGCGAGCTCAAATAGCGATCGATCATGACCTCACCGAAATAGTATATAAATAAACGGAAATGCTAATATGCTAGTACATAACACGCACACAACTAAAAATTTTGATGAAATCAAGAAATTTATTCACACCGCAAGTCTACAACCATAAATTGAAGCTCGATGGTTTCACCTTGAGCCGCGAATCAGCCGAACGCGTGGTGATGAGGAAGATGAACTGGCAGACGACGATGGCCGACGCGAAGGTGGTGGCGTCGTAGAGGTTGGCCTCGAATAGCTGCCGCCACTCCGGAGGGGAACGCGGAGAACCAAAAACAAATCGGCAACGAATGACCGAGCGCCATGGGGGAAAAGGCAACAAAGCTAAGAAATCGAAGACACAACAACGGGCTGAAGAAACTGCAAAGGACGTAGGAACATGGCAAAGCAAAAGCAAAAGCGAGGCGGTAAAACGCGGAGAGGAAAATAGGACGGAGGAGGAAGCGTGGTGACCGAAACGGGGATGAAGCACCAGCGATTGGAGCGAAGAAGAGAACCGAGCACGGAGGGGAAGAAAACAATGCAGATCGAAACTCGACAAATTTCTACCGCCGCCCGCTTTATCTCGCGCGAGCTGCGAGAGGCCACACCAGCAGAAATTTCGATCCGCTTTCACCGCCGTTTCAAAAGGTCGTTTCAACGGCGTAAACCGCAGCAACAACGTGCGAGCGAAACGGCCGGCACAATCGGACGGCTGGAAACAAAAAGAAAACAGAATTGGAGGACGGAGAGGAAAAAAGACGCGGACGCCCGACAGCCACGTATCGCAGCCATACCGGACACATTAATAAAAGCAGCACGGCAACCGAGAAAGCTAAACACGCTGGCAACCCACGAGAGCAACATTGGAACGCATCGCACGGGCTGATCCGACGGCGCACAACAACCAGGCAAAAGTAAATGGCGGCAGCTCGCGATAGCATCATGCGAGAACGTGGAAAAGATCGAACGGCGAGCAAGAAACCAAGACAAGATCAAACGAACCCAAAAAAACAGTGACGTAGACACCCTGAGAAGCCCCCATCCTAGCCTCTTTTATATAGAGAGAAGCTCCACGGCAGATAAGCAACTGTTCACATGACTGACTCCTAATTTTTCAAATTCGTCAAACCAGATTACTGCAAAGAGAAAAGCTCCTAAACTTCGTTATGCATTATGTTCTAAGCTCCACGGCAGATAAGCAACTGTTCACATGACTGACTCCTAATTTTTCAATCTCTCGCAGATCATGAGTTGCGAACAAGTCTGAAAATGACGTCACCTTGAATAAAACCACAAGCTAACCATTTCCTGTTGAACTGACTTGTCCAATGGAATCAATCAACAGAATCATATGTTCTCAAAGAAAGAGAATTGAAAGTGGGACCAAACTACCAGTGCATAAAGGGACCATATCACCATAAGACCAACACTACGTGCTCTTCCTAGGGAAGTAACCGAAGGGACAAAAATATCATACACTTTGTTCCATCAGACATCAGTATAGCTGCCATGATGAAAATATATGTTTCTTTCACATAGTTCATACATCCACACTAAACCAAATCTGCAAGTACAGTATAGTAAAACCGAACAACCTGCTCCTTTCATATATGACTGACTATTGCCACGTGCCAGTAAACACTAAACAGGTAGGTAGCAGCAGTATTTACTATTTTGTATCAAACAGAAACTTGAAAGCCATGCTGCTGTAAAATATCAGCAATCAGCTTGGCAATTGATGTGGTAAAAGATTCAGAACTTTACACTTGATGAACTGTAAGATTGTCGACTGAGAAAAAAAAAAGTAGGAAAAAAGGTTCTAGCTTCTCCTGTTTCATATGTCAATCTGTAGCTTTACACAGACATCTCCCCATCTCAGTGGTAGTGTGGTACAGCTTTGTCTTCACCGCCAGCTTCGTCTTGACTCATCGAAATACGAAGGGAAAATTTGCTTTTGCAATCCTATGCTCTTTCCTGTGTCATGTACAAGCCTATTATATCTTCGACAACCTAATGTATCAGTGCTTACTGTCCTCCCTTGTCTATATAAGAACGAATGCAGCTACGAAAACTAAAAGAACCAAAGACATAGGCAAAAATCTCACTGGCACCACTCTTTCTGAAGCACTCAGAATCTGCACTGGGAATAAGCATCCTCCCTGCGACGCATTTGTTGTTATGATCTTTGCAAGGCCTCCAAAAGAGCATGCCCTAACATCCTGATCCATTGTTTGGAAATAGATGTTGAATGCATATGATGTATTACCATCATGGCTGAGACCATTGCACGAGGACCCATACCCCAGTGGCGTACAATCTGCATTTGAGCATGCGTAGTTTACAGAGGCTGGCAGATCTTTGTATTTATCCTTTGCATCCTTGTTGAATACACACCACTGTGATGGCAAATACTGCACTCCTTCAACTCCAACCGGATACTTGTCTTGGCCATTTCCACTAAGATCCATAGAAAACTTTGGTTTTCCATCATATGAATAGTCCCCAGTGACGTTCAAAGCGCCCAGGCAGTACGCTCTTCTGGTTCTCATCAATCAATGCAAATAGGTAAGCTTCCATGCGACCAGGCCTCAGAGGTGTGCCAACATTTTTGGCCATCTTCTTCAGAAAACCATCATAGAACTTCTGTGCATATTTCACATTAGCGTTCTTATCACCATCTGTTGGCCAGCCAACCTCACCAACAATGATTTTCATGTCGGGCACACCGCTTTCCTTAATGACCAAACAAGAGTGTCGGTTGGCATCAAACACATTGGTGTATACCATTCCATTGTCATAAACTGGCTCGCCACCGCCATCAAAGAAGGAAAAATTTAGTGGGAAGTATGGGTTCTGGTATAGGCTGAGAAATGGGTAGATGTTAACAACAAAGGGTGCATCATTCATATGGAGGAAATTGACAATGTCAACCATAAGGGCATTGATATCCCCGCGGAAATTCCCAGCAGATGGCACTGGTTTGTTCTCAGGAGTTGTATATATCAGCATTCAGGGGAACGACTGCCTTGATCCGTTGGCCAAAACCAGACTCATCCAGAGCTCTTTGCATGTTCTTGAGTGCAGGAAAGGTAATGTTGATGAAGCTGCCATTGTAGCTCTTCAGAAAAGGTTCATTGCCAACAGCCACATACCTGAACAATTAACATAACCCATGAATGTAACAGGACAGTGTCACAAATGGATTACTATAAAAGTTGGAAATAAGTAGCTAGCATTAATAAATTTTATGCATAACATGTCCATCGAATTCATCTAAATATGCTCAGCTTTACACTGTTAAGTGTTAATACATGAACAGTTGAGCACGGTAGTGACTAATAACGACACATCTGGCCTTGTGTATGTCAAAATTGATAAGAAAAGGCGGACAATCCACTTATACTTTAACACTCCCTCAGGTCTAAGATGTGGAATAGAAATATGCTACAATTATTTTTTTAATTGTGCCAACCGGATCTTGAACTCAAGACCTCTTGGCTCTGATACCATATTGAGTTGCATGCACTAAATAATTCACCCAAAAGCTTAAGCTGATGAGAAAAGACAGACAATTCACTTATACTTCAACACTCCCCCTCACGTGTAGACTCTCTTAGGCTTAACCGGGTCTTGAACTTAAGACCTCTTGGCTCTGATACCATATTGAGTTGCATATACCAACCAGTTCACTCAAAAGCTTAAGCTGACGAGAAAAGACGGACAATTTACTTATATTTCAACAAAAATATGAAGAACCGTCTAGTTTTTTAAGTACCATCTTAAGGAAAAAGACAAAAGGCTGTAGTAGGATCCCACTAGTCACGCACATGAGAACATTGTCACTTAAACGAAAAGTAACAAAAGCACAAAGCTCACTAGTTAAACATGACACTGCAGCTTCACCAACAACACTATAATGTTTCCAGCTAAAAAAAGAAAAGTTAATGTGAAGTCACTGAAGTCCAGAAATACTCCAGCAATACTAAATTATGGTGCAACCCAATCCTTAATTGTTCCTCCATGCCCTCACCAATAAAACACATCTAATTGAAACTAAAGGATTAAATAGTTTAAATCACATGAAACTTCATTCTGACTTCCGTTGGCAATCTACAACTAGGAACCTGTAAATGGTAGGCCAATTGATCAGCCCACACCGGTGTTTACTCACACTGTAATTTGAATAAGTTTTCACAATGATATAGTGGAGTCAACATCCATGGAAGTACATAAACACCTTAAGCCGAGGGGGCACTAAATATCACTTCGCAAAGGGTCCATAGTTGCCAATGCCATGCCTGATAGGCTGATACGACTATGCATGAAACAAGTGTTTCAACTCACCATGGACACATCGTATGCTGCATGTATGACCTATACGCACTATTACAAGACAAATCAAAGCATAGCCCTCCAACAACTTCCTTTGTGACTGTGAACCAACATTTAAAGCATGTTTGCCATGTACGATCAACATCCTTTGTGATTATGAACTACCATAAGATGCACCAAAACTTCCTCATGCAGACTCTGTGAACTAGCATACACTGCACTAAAAGTCTAAAACTCAGCACTGCATCAGGCATCCTACACGACCCATATGAACGGAGTAACTAGCCGCATCACGCAGCCGCCTATATATGATGCACTTGCCTCTAAGTAACATGCATCCATGTCTCCAAACGGCACGAGAGACCTGAACCCAGCAGCAACAGCACAAGCATTGCATCAATTTCGCATGAACCAAAACACAAACGCATCTCACTGTAACATCCAATCGAGCACTTGGCGATCACCATTGGCCATTACACACAACTCTATTCCCTAGTGCCGTAGTGCGGCTTTCCGTCGAACATTTTGTATGCGCTCGAACGCACCACGTTCCATTAATCCCGCCGAGCCGCCTCCGGCCATACACGCATTTCGGATGCGCTCAGAGACACCACGTCTCGCCACGCAATTCCACCGAACACTTCGTACGCAGCGCAACCCACATGTATATGCCGTGCGCGTCATCCCACACTGGCAACCCATCGAGCACACCATACCATAGCGAGCGCGCGGAGGTAAGGTACTACTACTCTGGGGGAAGCAGCGGTTGGTGCGTACGTACCTGACGTCGATGCCGGCCAGGAGGTTGTTGGTGACGTTATCGTAGACCCAGTCGCGGGCGCGGCGCGGGTCGCGGGCGAGGGAGGCCAGGTGGTCGTTGGGGACGGCGAGCATGGCCTGCACTGCGGAGCCGGCGAGCGCCGAGACCGTCCAGGGGTCAGCGTCGAACATCTTCACCCGGTCGACGCCGTTGGCCAGCAGCATCTGGACCACCGCGGACGGGTGCATGGGGTGCGACATCATCGTGCCCCAGTTCACCCCCACGGCCGCGCCGGCGCCGGAAGCCGACTCGGGGAGCGGGAGCAAGGCCAGGGCGAGGGAGAGCGCCATGGTCGCGGCCGTGACGGCGGCGGGCAGCCGCGGCGCCATGGAGGAGGAGGAGGAGGAGGAGGAGGAGGTGGTGGTGAGTGGGTGGGGCCGTAGGGAGAGAAGTGGAGGCTTGGAGCGGTGGGGCTGTGGTGTTATGGGAGAGGAGGAGGTGGGGGTTTTACGAGCGCGTATCGCATGGTTGCATTGGCGGAGGAAAGGAGAGCGTCGGGAGATTTCTTCGCGCGGTGTCGTAGGCTCGTAGCATTCTCGGGACAAGGTTCTGAACTTCAGCGCAAGCTGCAAGGCTGACAAGTGGGGCCAGCGCAGGTGCGCAACCGAATGCATATCATGCGTTCCTGCCCTGTTCCGGTTGTGATGCCTGGTGCTGGCGCGCAAGCTAAACCGGATTCGGATACTCTGCCGCTTGCAGGGATTACTGTTCAAACGGTTATTGCTTGCAGGGATTACTGTTCAAACGGTTATTTTGGTCTGTGTAAAGTGTAAACGATACTCGCAGCGGTTCTACAGTAATATTGCAAAAACAACTAGACTGTTCATTTTGGATCAGACGGTAGAGAGAATGATATAATGCATGTCGCTGTGTATCTCTGCATTAGCCCATGCTAATGCTGAAGATCCGCTTCCTGCTAATCCACTTCAATACAAGTAGAGTTGTTCAAATGTCGAGCACGGCCAAGAAAAGCCTGGTCGTGAATGGCTAGGCCCGAGGTTGGCTTGGCCCGACATAGACCAAGCCTGAGGCCCGACCCAAAGCCCCAAAAAAACATGATTTTCCTATTTTATCAGTTAAAAAATATTTTAAAATTATTTTACCGAATAAACTATTGTTTTAAATTATTTTCCTGAATAAAATGATATTTTAAACATTTTTTTTAATATTGTCGGGCTTTTTCGGGTGTCGGGCCGAGCTTGTAGGCTAGAAACGGACTCGAGCTCGCCCGACATCAGTCCGAATCGAGTCTGTTGATCTGGCGGTCGCCATGAACAGGTCTAGGTACAAGTGAAATGTCTCTATACCGTTGTATGCAGGCAAATCACAGATACAAGAGTGGAGACAGCATGTCGAAGCATAATTGTCAATTCCATTCCGAATGTTATTCCGGTTTGCCTCTTAGTATGGAATGCGCTGATCGGTCCATTTCGACTTCATCGTTTAATTTTAATATAATAATATATGTTTATTCATAAATTTATATGTAATTATATGCACACATAATTTCACGTGGAATCTCACTTCAGTTACATAACTATATAATAAAAATGACGCATAGTTCAATGACTTTATAAATACAAAGGTCATATGTAGTTAAATAACACAATATGAGTTCATAACTTCATATAGTTTATCATGATCTAGCATAATTTCACTTATACATGAAGTAGTATTGGACTGGGCCTTCCGAGCTGATTCAAATGAGCGATCACTTTAATTATGCCCGGTACCAGAATGACCGGAATAGATCTGTATTGACCGATATTGAGACCGACATGAGATAAGATACTGTGTGTCTCTTTAGGTGCCAGTATGGCATGTTCCGGTTATTTCGATCGGTAGAATTGATAAGCTTTTGTGTCAAGTGTTTGGAGGAACAATTGGGTCCCACTGTCATCATGAATGTCCTCTCCTCTCTAAGAAAAACTTGAATTAGTCAGCATAAAAAGAGAGAGAGAGAGAGAGTAAAACCAAAGTTGTCAATACCATTCCTGCACGCCATACCGACGCAGATATACCGCATCGCTGCCTAAAGGGAATTTTTTTAAATAATATAATTTTAAAAGATATTTACAAAAATAAATAACCGCCCAAAAATTACAAAATATGTTCCCGCGATAGGAACCTATCGCTAGTTGAAATGGCAACAGTGGACCTTTTCACTGCCGCGGCCCATTCACTCTATCGCCGCTTGAACTGGCGATGAAAGTTGAACAGTTCCGCCGCCAATTCAATCAAGCACAGGACCCGCTATAAAATGACGAAACTCATCCATAATTCATTTTAATTCCAGAAAAAAAAATGAGAGAGAGAATGAGAGGGAGATAACAAAGGTAGCGAAGCTCTGTCAGTTTGTCGCGGAGGAGAGAGATTATCGTTAAAGCATCGATTCCGATGAGTCATCTCGCAGGTACATTTTCCCGAAACTTTGTACATTATGTGAAAACCTGGTTGGTTAGCAAACAAAAATAGCGACATAGGGTTGAGTAGGTTAGATAAAAGTAGTTAAATTGTGTAGCATGCATTTTAAGTTGTGTAGGCAATAGTGATAGCACAATTGCAGAATCAGAATAATTCCAACTTTATTAAGCTCCCCATTTGTGCGTAGTGTAAACATGGAGTGAAGAGATGCATGGTTACGCCATGGTTGACCATTTCACTGACCATTCCATCTGGAAGCAAGTAATCTAGTCCGTGGACATTGGTAGGTTCAAGGGAAAGGTTGGCCGGCGACAGGTACGGCGTATTAGGAACGATATGGACGAGGCAGAAGTCGGACATCGTACGAAGAAGTACTCCATTTGCAGGGAGTCTGGGCACACCTTCAAGACATGCCCCACACGAAATCCTCAGGACCAAGGAGACATCGGCACTCCGGACGCCGCCGCGGAGACCTCATCCGGTGCCCCGACTCGAGGCAGTCCACATGTGAGACGTTGAGGTCGCGACCATGAGAAAAAACAGACAGCAGTAATATATTATTGCCAATGTTCTGAATTATCATTTCAATTAAGTGTTATGACGCTCACGCAAGTTTTGTAATATCGCAGTGTATGAATTTCGTGAATCGCAATATCACCTACCTTCCTTTTACGAATCGTTGATACCTCAATCGCCCTCACAAAATGCTTCGAAAACTAACCATAGTAGAACAACAAACAACGATGACAAAATATTATTGCGAGTCTCACAGATTTCGTACCTTTTTAAATTTATGAAAATAAAAAATTGGCTAAGTAGAATAAGGCTGAGGTATCTATCGCAAGTTCAATTGGCGACAGGTTCCTGTCGCTAGTTAAACTAGCGATATATTTATGTCGCCAGTTCAACTGGCGATAGGTTCCTGTCGCCAATATATTTTTGTAAGTTTTTGAGATGGCTATTTATTTTTGCAAATATATTTTAAAATTATATTATTTTTTAAAAATTCCCTAAAGCGGTACGTAAAAGCCTACGTACCGTACCGACAAAAATACCGGTCATACCAGCTAATACTGACAATACCGGCCATACTGGTGGAATTGATAATACCGTCTATTGAACTATATGTTATATTTGATAGTACTACTATATATTTGGAATAATGCTACAAGTGATATTTGGTGTGTGTATATAATTAAACAAATATATATACTCGTATTATTATATTAAATCCGAAATGGTATGTCGGCATGGACCGATACCGGAACGTACCATTCCAAGAACCAAATCGGTATAGCCTCTGGTACTGTATTGAAAACTTTGAGTAAAACGCAAATTCACCACTAATGCCATTTCTCTTTTAAAAAAAATAAACTCGAATGCAACGTTTGAGACCTTGAGGCCTCACTTGCTGTGCCCACCCACGCCACCCTCGCGGCCTGACCAAGCCGCGCGACGCACGAGCCTCGTCTTTGAGATGGGCCTGCCTGAGAGGGCTGCGGCCCGTCAGTCCGATGACGCCCCGCGCGGCGCTGTTTCGGTCCTAGCCCGGGCGCAGAGCAGCCCATGTAGGCTGCAGCCCGCAGCGTTACCACACACGTCAAACTACGTACTCCACGGAGGACCGAGCGTAGCACGGTGCTGGCTCTGCCGGCCGTCGAGCAGGCTTTAGTCCGTCCGGGTTCGATTCTGAGATCGAACTCATGTGTTCTATTTTTCGGGTGATTTTATAAAGGAAAATTGATTATTCGCCACTCATGTGTATAAATAGTATATGCATATGCAGTTGTTTTTAGTGGTCAAAACGCCAGATTCGCTTTGTGAGATCTTAACCTCAAACTCTAGATTAGATATGTGCTTAGCACCCACCCATGTGTATGTACGTGTGTAGTGTGTGTGTGCGTGAGTACGGACAGTCCATCGTGTACTCTAATTAAAAACAAAGTACTCCACGCTGCCGTTGCGTTGTGTTGAACTTCTAAAAGTCATCTGACAATGTGTAGAGTCTAGACAGCCCTTATTTTCCATCCAAATTGATCCATCGTAGACGTTGAGTTTCGCTTCACTAGATAACTGCGCGAATGTATGTGCAGGCAAGTGGGGTCATTTTGGGCAAAGCTCTGCGCAGTGCTTCATCTTATGCACATTCCTTTTGGCTTCATGGACTTGCTTCCTATCTCGCCAACTTTTCAAAATATGTGATGATAGATGTAAAGTGGGAAATATATAAACCCTACTCTAATTATAGCATCATGATGCTGAAAAGTGTTTGAAGTGCACTAAGAAAAGGAAAAAAGAGAGTCTTTTATGCTTAATTATAGATTGGTGTTGTCTTGTTTCCTCCATTATTCGGCCATCTCCTAACACATGTTCCTTTGTCTCATGTAAGCTTCATCAACACCATGCATGAGTTTTTAGCTAAAATAACACTGTTGGCATCTTGGGCTTTCACATTATCGCTGGTTCACCTCCCTACTTGAGCTCCAGCTAAGACGTCACAGCTATACAGCCAAAATAAAATTTTGGTCTGAATCTGGGCATCATATATAGTAACAGTTCATGCTTGACAATTAACGAGTCCGCATGGTCCTTTGTAAAACTACGAAGAGAGAGCTAGATTTGCTATTCAGTACGTCAACAAATGCCATTTTTAGCAAAAACTCCAGCCATACACGAAGGACCATGCAGACTCGTTAATTGTCAAGCATGAACTGTTACTATATATATATGATGCCCAAATTCAGACCAAAATTTTATTTTTGGCTGTATAGCTGTGACGTCTTAGCTGGAGCTCAAGTAGGGAGGTGAACCGAGCGATAATGTGAATCTGTGATGCGTTTGCTCTCCTCCACAAACCAATGAGAAACGCAGATAACAAACTATACGATTGTATATGCCCTCTTGTCACTTCAAGATCCAAGCTTGCCAAAAGGAATCATAAAATGTTCTTTAACAAAGCTGCCACTCAATAAGGCTACATGAGGTTTCAAAATACTGCAGCCATAGTGCCATAGGCGGAGAGGATACTATGCAGTGAAACACTCAAAGCACAGATGCTACGGTGCATAGGCACTACGAATAATCTTACAGTACGATAAAAATAGCAGGCCGAGTTCAATCGCTAAAGTGATTGCTACAGTATTTTTGGTATACTAATTTTCTTGATGCATTTGCGGTACCCGCTGCGGTGCTACGTAGAACACTGTTCACATCTCGCGAAAAAATTATTACACAGTATGCCTCTACAATAATACAGAGAATCCAGGTCAGCCATAGCCCCCTTTAACAAAGAGGACATGTATTATTATTCCCTGATTAATCAAGCCTGCAAAGCATGTGCATGCCGCGGTGTGGTTGGGGTTAACTCTAGTTATTTGGCTCTTGGCAGAACTGAAGAAAAATGCTGTAAATAGTCAATGTTCAAACTTCTCCTTTAAGTAACGCCAAATCATCAGCAAGTCTTCCTCTGTTTAGAGATTTACAATCCAGTTTTGGAGAACATGTATTGAGCTTTTGTAAATTTGACAAATGATATAGTAAGTATCGAAATTCACCATGTCGAAATAATAGATTCGCCATGGGAAGGTATTTTCGTGACACTGGTATTCTTATAATAGTAATTTAGCAACACGCATACACTTGTAATAAGATACTGTACAGCAGAAAAAATTGACTATTGAACTTCAACCCATTTAGTGGGGAAAATGGGACCAAACGGAGGACATGTAAAGCTTGCATCCTACCGGTTAAATGGAGAATGTTTTGACGTGAGGAGAACTAAGACATGTCGCCCCAATTGTTTTTGGTCGTCGGATCCCGCGCTGCTCTTCTTGACGGTCGTTCGTTTTTTTTTTTTTGCTTTGAGCGCCTGAGATTCCTTTGCGTTGTCGCTGGCGGAGCGCTCCCAGGCTCCCACCACATGCGGTCGCCTCCCGGCCACGTGGTCTCGGCGCCGGTTCATGTGCGCACGCCGCCTCTTCCTCTTTTTGCTTCCCCGCAATCGCTCCACTCCTCCCATAGATTCTCTCTTCGCCGCTCCGCTCTCTCCGCAAACATCGCCTATCCCCCTCTCCCGCGTGCTCCTCGTACCGCTCCTGCTCCATGAGCGGCCACCACAACCGGAGCCGCAGCCTGCGGTACTCCGGCGGCACATCCACTCGCTCCCAGCTTTCTCCACCACCGCTCCACTCCCTCCCATGGATTTTGCCGAAATCCCCATCCCTGTCTCTTCCTTCGCCCTTTCGGTTTGCTCACCGCTTTCCTGCTCACTCTTGGGTGTTTCTCCTTCCTTCGCATGCATTTCGCTTCCTCTTTTCTTCGCCTCTTTGTTTTGCCCCTTTCCCCGCTCACCCTTGTGAGCTTTTTCCTTGAGTTCATTGTCTCTGCTCTTGCACCGCCCCTGGTTCCTTCTCTCGTTGTTGCGCCGCATATGCTGGCCCTCTCGGCCGGGCCGCCTCTCTTCCTTGGCTCTTTCGGTTTGCTCATTGGTTTCTCATTAAGCTCTTGGGTGCTTCTTCTTCCTTCGCATGCATTTTGTTTCCTCTTTTTTCGCCCTTTGTCTTGCTCCTTTCCCTCGATCGCTTCTGAGTGCTTTTTCTTGATTCTTGAGGGGTGTTTTTCTTCGCTTCTTAGGTGCTTTTTTTCCCTTAGCGCATATCTAGGTATTTCTTGGTCATTCGTGCGCCTCGTCCCGCCTTGTTCTTCTTATGCTGGTAGCTCCTTCTGGGAGAAATACCGTATTTTCGATCGTTGGAGCTTCTTGGTCTGAGGTAAAGCCCGTGTTTTGGTTGTTGGACTTTTGTTTGGGAAACCCGCCTATGCTCCGCCGATTTGTCCGGTTTTTTCCTTCGCATGTTTAGTTTTCCTTTAATTTTGCAATGGTTCTAGGTGATTCTTCCTCCTTCGCGTGCATTTGGGTGTTTTTCCTCGCCACTGTAGCTTTTTTCTATTTCATCTATAGGTCCCGCTTCGCTTATGCGTTGGTAGCTCCTTGGTTGGGGAAATACTTTTGCTGCCATTTTCCTCCGTGGTCCACCCTTTCTTCGCCACGAACCTCTCGCGGATTTTCCCTTTTCCGCTTCCCCGCCATGTCCGAGCATTTTTTGTTCGCCTATCTCCGCCGCTTCCCCTTTTTTTCCTTTTGTTTCCTCCGTAACAATTGTCTCATTGTTATGCCGATGCATTCATGTGTGGTGTCTTCGCCGTCGATACTAAACGCTTCTTGCTCCACCCTTTCTTCTTCGCCTTTCACCTCTCCCGTCTCCTCCTTGGTTTCGTCGTATACCTTGTTCTTCCATTCTGGTTGTCGCCGTTGTTTTTTGCCCATTATTTTTCCTTCACCTTTCTTTCACCCCGTGATGTCCTCTGTTTTTCCTTATTCCGTTTTCTCCTCTTCGGATGAGAAAGATGGGTTTTTGACTGGATTTGTTTTTGTTCGATTGGATCCGTATTTTTTCTGTTTTTATTGTTCTACTAGCATGCTCTGGTTGTTCTTGCTTCTTATAGAGAGTTCTAACTTTTTTTTGGCGGATTTGGGTGTGCTCAATTGGGGTCACGTGTCTCCTGCTTTTGTTCGTGTGCTGCTTTTTTTTCCCTAGAGGTGTTCCCACGTTGTTTGGTTTCTGCCTCTTCGTTTCCCTTTTTAGGTGCTTGATTTACGTGTGCTCCTATGTTTCATTTCTATTGTGTTGTGTTGTGCCTCTTCTTTTTGAAAGATTTCATCTGCTAGGTTAGTTTTGGTGTTCAGCCTTGCCTAATTTGTCAACTTTCTCTTCGGTGAGCGCTCGATGCCAGGTATTTGCTATTTGCTGACATTTTTGCTATTCCTGCTATTTGATGTTATACGAACACTTTTATTTGCTGAAGACTTGTATTATTTTCTGACATTTCTGTTATTTGCTTGCATTCCTGCTATTTCTACTACTGTTTGTGGACTTGGTACATACTCGATGAAGAACTGATGTCAAATTTAGATTGAATACAACAATTTGATATAGATTGTGGCCTATTTGGCATCAACTGCTACATATTCTGGATTTCAGCTGTTATATATTCTGGAGTTATGGTATCTGCTACCTGCTGTTATATGATATACATTTCTTCTATCTGATGACATTTATGCTATTTGATGACATTTCTGCTATTTGCTGACATTTATGCTATTTCTATTGTTTAGCTGACACCATGTTTGGTTGGTTGCTATTTGCTGAGATTGTTGAACAATTGTACTGCTTACTGCTCTCTGACATGCTTGATGAAGAGCTGATGTCAAATTGAGATTGAATACGACAATTACATATAAATTGGTCATGAGCTTGTAGATTACTTGTTTGGGTGTGTTTGGTTTCTTGCATAAGCCTAGCTTGCATCTACGCATGCATTTTTCCGCACTGTTTGGTTGTCTCTGGAACCTCTTTACTTCAATGTGATTTAGTTTGGATATTTGAACCTCTGGTTGTCTACAAGATTTTATTGTCAAGCTCAAGGCCTAATTTATTTAAGAGTAATTATCATATTCAATTTGTGATCAAACTTTGACCCAAGTGGCGAGGAGACCAAGATCTCATCTTGAGCAGCTCGACATCTGAGAGCAATAAAAACAAAACAAAACAGAGGATTATATGCTGATTGTGTATGTTTGGCAACCTTGACATTCCTGGAACTAGGGATGGCAATTGGGTCATTCCCCGTCGGAGAGTAGTGGAACATCCCCATCCCCGAGAGACAAAAAAATTCCCCGTTCCCGTCCTCATCACCGCCCTGGTGCTATTCGCCCCGCTCTCGTCCCCATTGGGTTATCGGGGCCCCATATCCGAAAGTTGGATCCCGAAAGAAGAGAAAATAATATCTATAATGTTATAAAATGAGTATGAACATCCACATGCAATGCTAAAATGATAATATTTTTTGATTAATTAGCATCTAGAAAGTAAATAATGCAAATGAGATTATCTGGCTATCGCCTTATCGGGTTGTGCGGTAGTAAGCTAGTGACCTATATGTCTTATCGGGGGCAAAGCGGGTAGTGGGGATGGGGAGTAGGGGAATGGCCTCATCCCTGCTTCACCCGATGGAGAATTGTATTTGCATATTAGCATCCCTGTTAGAAAAGAAATAGTCCTAGCCCCGTCCCATAATGGGTGAATTCCCCGTTGGGGAATGAGGAATGGGCTCCATTGCCATCCCTACCTGGAACAGAGCAAACTCTTTGTTTTATGCGATCTACTCTTAAGAACATATGGTGTTCTCTATATTCGTATTGTAATATTATAACGCTCCTCTGTATGCTGATGGACCGTGCGACATCTGTTATCTCTATGCTTCTTCAATATAACTTGTGCTCATTTTCGGTAAAATACTCTTGTTTTCATCTTCGATAAATGTTGAGATGGAACTTGACCAAATCTCCTTCTATTTATTATTGTACCTAGACATCCCTAAATGTACTAATATTAAAGTCCTTTTAATTTATGTATTTGGTACCTACATCATAATTCAGATATCGTATTTGCACATCTACTTTCCAGATTCTAAATATTTACGTACAAAAAATACTATCGTTCTTACACGTTTCTCTGCTTATTGTTATTTTCTGTATGATTTTAGACATAACTTCTCCATCCACAGCCGTGATCGTTTTTGTACACGCGCATTGCGCTCCTGTGTATGCTTGTGGACTGTGCAGCATCTGTTGTCTCTATGCTCCTTCAATACAACTTGTGCTCATTTTTAGTACAATGCTCTTGTTTTCATCTTCGATAAGTGTTGAGATGGAAACTAACAAAATCAGCGTCTATTTATTATTGTACCTAGGCATGCCTAAATGTACTAATATTAAGCTCCTTTAATTTCTATATTTGGTACCTACATCATAATCCAGATCTTGTATTTGCACATCTACTTTCTAGATTCTAAATATTCACGGAAAAAAAACTATCATTCTTACACGTTTACCTGAGCTGGCGAAGAAGCGGCATTGAAGACCAAGCGGCACTCGTGCCCCTCCACTTGCAGCTTGAGCGAGGTGCCGTGGACGAGTCACGCTGTGCATAGAGCTGGCCAAATGGTCGGCCCGGCCCGGCATAGCACGAACCCGTGCCAGCACAGCCCATTCTGGCTTGCGAACTAAACGGGTCGTGTCGTGTCAACCCACGTGCCGGCTAGGCAGCCCAGGCATAGCCTGATGGAGTTTCAGGCTATGCTGTGCCGGTTCAAGCCCGTTAAACCCGAAAATTCAAAATAATCAAACAAAATCCAAAATAAAAAAATCAGAAAAATATGTAGAAATAAAAAATACATATGAAAATTATATATATATATAGAAGCATATTGAAAATATAATAAAATTTTTTATTAATGTTCACCATTGTCATTTATCCTATTGGATATGAATTTTTTTTAAAAAAAATATATAAAATCCTAGAATATATATTATTTTTTAAAACAAAATAAACTTATATATACTTATAGGTTGGACCGATATGTATGGCATAAATAGTACTGGACTCAACTCGGTATGAATAGTACTGATCGGACCAATAATATCGTGTATCAGACCGGTCCGTTGGCCAACTCTACTGTGCCTCATGCGCAACGGGAGGGTCACACCGAGGAGCTCCCGACAACACCTCCAGCTCGAACCACGAGAACACGAGCACAGACGTGCTCACGGAGCTCGAGCACCTCTTCACCGCGCTGCCGCCGACCAGGGGACCAGATCCGACCGGGAGAGTCCCGCGACAACGAGACCCAGCAGCGACAAGCGATGTAGGCTTGCCCTCCTCCGCCGGCGCACCGGGCCGGCCTCACCTCCGGTGCTGACGAGAGGCAGCGGAGGCGGGGGCCCAACTCTAGGGGAAAATAAATCTGGAAGGGAGAGAGAGAGGGGATGAGAGGGGAGGGAGCCAGCCCCGCCTTCGCCGGCGGCGAGCTGGGACGGGGAGGAGTGAGGGGCTCTTGGCGCTCAGGGTGTCGCCTCCTATGTCGCCCGCGGGACAACACGGGAGGCCGCTCTGGAGCCTGTTTGATGCACTGTTGAAATTAACAAGAAAGGGAATCGTTCTCAACACTTAATATATGTCTCATACAATGTGTTTTTATCAACAAACCGCAAGATCGTAGACTTATAGGTGATATATCATGTATGGAAGTAATTACTGGCCGAACATTAGCATCTAAAACTGCTAATGGTAGGAACGAGAGTTTCGAGAACAACATTACAGTACAAATGCCAAGAAATGGAATATATGGCACCTCACCTTTGCATGAACATAAACTAGGATAATCTGAAGGACGGAAGCTTCAATGTAGATGTTGGCATGCTCAAAGCCAATACTGTATGTACCTTCTAATTTATACTACTACCCAAAATAATCAAATCACTGGAAAGCAAAGATCCTGAAAGAAAGCAAAGATCAGCACTCAATCCAGAATTGAAAATAACCTAACTTCAGCACCTAGTTGATTGCATAATACAACACGATTCTGAAAAAAAATACAGGATGCATACTTGGTTTTGGTGAGTAGAAGTGTAGAGAACCTTGCTACGTAATTGTCGCTGGCTTGCAGCATTCTGCAATTTGCTTGTTGGATTTCACAAAGCTCATTACTCAGTCACTCACTCACCTGCAGCCAGCCAATCACTAGTCTGCCATCACGACCCTGACCCTGAGTGCCCTACATGTTTCCTCCTCCCAGCAGATAAGGGTGGAGACATTAGGCCATCTACAGCCATCACAGAGCCCCATCACATGATGCCCTTCCTTTTGAACAGGATATATATACACTGCACACACAGACCAACGTTACCAAACTCAAAGATTGGTAGTCTATGTTTTGATCACATATCACTACATTGGTAGTCTATGTTGATGATAATGTGATCACTAAAGATGATGCCGAGGAAATCAAGTCCTTGTAAAAAGATTTTGAAACTCTTCGATACTTTCTTGGAATTGATATTGTCCGTTCTTCGAATGATATAGTTTTCTTCCAGAGAAAATATGTTATTGATCTGCTGGCAGAAACAGGTATGCTTGAGTGTCACTCTATTGCTTCATCTATTGATAGAAATCACAAGCTATATGTTGAGTCGGAATATCCAGTTAACAAGGAAGCTTATCAAATGTTTGTTGGGCGTCTAATCTATTTGTGTCATACAAGACCAAATATTTTATATGGAATGAGTGTGGTTAGTCAATATATGCATGATCCCAGAAAAGAGCATATGGATGTTGTCCATTGAATCCTGCGGTATTTGAATAGTAGCCCTAGGAAAAACCTTTAGTTCAGGAAGAATCAACACATGCATGTGGAAAGGTATTGCGATGCTGATTGGATGAGTAGTGTAGATGACATGAGGTCTACTCGGATATTGTATCTTTGTAGGAGGTAACCTTGTATTATAGAGAAACAAGAAACAAGAGGTTATGGCTCGGCTCATCGCAGACGCAAAGTATAAAGCAATGACGTTAAGTGTAAGTGAAATGATATGGACGAAAAGTTTATTGTTTGAGTATTGGGTATAAAGGAATAATTTCTTGGTATTACATTGCGACAATAAATGCAATCAACATTGCTAACAATTCAATACAACATGATCGTACCAAGTATGTTGAGATCGATAGGTTCTTCATTAAGGAACAGCTCGATGGTAGGATGCTGAAATTGAAGTATGTCAAGTTCGGTGAACAGTTGACTGACTGTTTCACTAAAGGGTTAAATCCTAACAATGGTACTACAATATGCAACAAGATGAACATGATTGATATCTTTGATCTATCTTGAGGGGGAGTGTTGGTGAGTTAGTATTAGGATCTAATAAGGAGCCGTGTTAGAGTCGAATTTAATCTTGTATTATAGTCGGATTCAATATTTATATTATAAATAAAGAGTGTAATATCCTAGGAAAGACACACACAATTATTCTCGAAAGACCATGAAAGATCACCATCAGCTAAAAACAAAATTATGCATAAATCACAACCACTGATATGAGCTTTACAAGCTTGAATGAAATTGCACTCTAGAGATTCTTTTTAACTTGCCTTTTAAATCTGTAGAGAGGACAGGTCAGAGGGTCCATTCTGAAGCACAGTTTGTCGATGTCACCAGGCACAGGTAGCTTTTCCAGGCCTTGTGTTTTGTGTTGTTTCACGATGAAGGGGCTAGTGAGAGAGTACATGGAGCTTTTCGAGTAGTCGAAGGCCTAAATTCTTTGCCACGAGGAAAAGAACTTATGTCGCCGGTGCAGAAGCTATGCATGTGGACATCCTAGTTACAGATGCCTTCGAGATTCGGATCCACGGCTGCAGCAAATGCAGATATTACTGTGCTAACAGTATTTACTGTGCTGAACAATGATTAACACTGTAGCGTCTTTCGTTTTTCACCGGACGTTTCTAATACCAATACATAGCGTCTCTATATTTACTATAGAGATACAGAGATCATGAACTTTTTACCAGATCTGATGAATGCCGACCTCTGGAATTCTCACTCTGAGAAAAAAACAAACCATTGCAAAGAAACGCATGCAAACCCAGAACTTGAACAAGAAAAGCCATACCAATTATACATGAACAATCAACTTGAAACAAGAGTATTATAACAAGACCAGGAGCCATGTTACACAGGTGATTAAGATACCTGGAGTGAAAACAAAAAAAAATGCTTAACGGAACCTTTGACCAACTAAAGGCAAGGCTAATCTAACCTCTCCCCCTTGACGTTAGTGCAGGGTCTACTGTATAAACAATGTTTTCGCGTAATATGAACAGCTTTTTGACGTAGTAAAAAGTGCCGTAGCAATCATGGAGAAAGCATTGTAGCGATTTTACTGTAGCAAAAGAACTATAGGAAAGCATTGTAGCGATTTTACTGTAGCAAAAGAACTATAGCAAAACATTGTAAGGATTGATGTCAGCCTTCGAGTTTTGATCGGACAGTGAAAATCACTCCCAATACTATCGTAATATCTCTGTATTGACTGCTTTACTGCAGAGGATCCATCTCCATGCTTGTCTATGTGTGACTGTGCATAAGACCCCACCCATGCCCAAAGCAATGTACTATCCCACATGGAAACAGGTGCTGTGCCAGCCTCTTGACTGACATCTTGCTGTTTAATTTTTGGGTACCCCTCCTTGAGAGCTCTCAGGTATCCGGATCCTCCGCGGTACTACAGTGACCCATTGCCGATTACATGAACAGTATTTTGTGAGAGAGCGGATAACAACTGAACAGTCAATGTGGCTTGGAGCAAATTGAAAAGAAACAAATTTTGGTCTTGCAGCGAAGAGAAATCAACATTTATCTATGTACATACACAGTTAAAAGAGAAGCTTAGCAAAGATGAAAATAAGGGAAGAACTAATCGTGTAGGTACAGAAAATCTTACTAACATCTATCTTGATCAAGCTACAGATGAGCATTTTGTTTTCACGTACAATCAGAACTGGATGTCAATCTGCCGTGGAGACTCCAAAACGACATTGATCACAAAACTGAACTCATCTCCCAACATTCTCACTACCGGCCAGTGTGGTGCAGCCCCGCTTGGTGCTTGTCCCATGTTGCAGTGTGCGTGTCCATGCTCGCCTTCAATCCTTCTCAAATCCTTCCTTGAGGCTCATTTCCACAGTCCCGAACCCAGCCTCATCGATTGATGCCGTGGCTACTGACGAGGTCTTGGAGTCGACTGTCGACCCAGCCTGTATCTCCTTGAACATCGCCATGACCTTCAGCATTGTCGGCCGCCTTGCAGGCCTGTCGTCCAGGCATGCACAAGCAATTTTCAGGTGCTCCCGGAGCTCAAGCTCTAGGGTCGGGTCCTCCTTGAGTAGCTCAGGATCAAACACATCACTGACCTTCAGCTTGGTGTGCTGCTTCACCCACCCTACTAGATTGTTGTCCTCGCCAAAGTCAGATGAGTCCGTTGGCTGCTTCCCCGTGAGCAGCTCAAGCAAAACCACACCATAGCTGTACACATCTCCCTTGGTCGTGCACCGGAAGCTCTGGTAGTACTCTGGCGGCACATAGCCCGGTGTGCCCGCGAGGGTGGACACACTCAGGTGCGTATCCATCACGCTCATCATCCTCGCCATTCCAAAGTCGGACACCCTGGCCTCCAAGTGCTCATCAATAAGCACGTTGCTGGACTTCATGTCCCTGTGAATGATGTGTGGAGTGCAATTGTGGTGGAGGAATGCCAGACCCCTAGCAGCGCCCACAGCAATCTCCCGTCGTGCTGCCCAATTCAGCTTGATCCCAAGCTTCTTCCGGTCGTGCAGCACATCCTCCAAACTACCAAACTTCATGTAGTCATAGACCAATAGTCGCTCCTCGCTGACCCTGCAATAGCCCAGTAGTGGAACAAGGTTCCGGTGCTTGATTCTGCCAATCGTCTCCATCTCTGCCGTGAATTCCTTGTCACCCTGTCCACT
Organism: Ampelocalamus luodianensis; assembly: GCA_036346255.1. Taxonomy (NCBI): domain Eukaryota; kingdom Viridiplantae; phylum Streptophyta; class Magnoliopsida; order Poales; family Poaceae; genus Ampelocalamus; species Ampelocalamus luodianensis. The sequence goes on from CM070626.1 coordinate 4,699,111, forward strand.
CACATGTATCAGTTTCTTGATAGCAACAACCCTCCCATCCTTCAGCTGTGCCTTGTAAACATCCCCGAATCCACCGGACCCAATCAGACTGTTGTTGTGGAATCCGTTGGTAGCCTCAACAAGGTCGGCAAGAGTGAGCTTCTGCAGTGGCTTCTCAAATGTAGACAGGTTGATGTTAAACGCATTCGTGCCAGAGAGCTTCCAATTCGAATTGACAGTCCCGGAATGCGACCAGCTGTCAATATAGATGTCGCGGGAACCACTCACCTCCTCATTCTTCTGCTGTTTCTGGCTCTTGAATGCAATGATGACCACCCCGGCTATACAGAACAGTGAGAACAGCAGCCCCATCGCAACACTGCTCCCAAGGGATGCCTGTCTCCGTTGGAATGGCGCCATCAGCGACGCCGCCCAGCATTGTGCTCGCACTGTGGGAGAGGGAAGCCGCACAGGCCAGAGTTGTTCTCATACTGGCTCTTCGGGAAAGTGGCAAGGGACCCCAGCTCCGGTATTGATCCATTCAGCCTATTATATGACAGATTAATCTCGGACAATGACAGCATTGAGAATGAACTGGGTATTGGGCCTTCAAGCTGGTTGTGTGACAGGTCAAGCACAGCGAGCTTCTTGGCACCTCCAAGCTCGGTTGGGATGGCACCAGAAAGCAAATTGTGTCCAAGATTCATGATCATGAGATAGAACATGTTCCCAAGCTCCTTCGGAATCTGAGAATCGAGCTGATTGAAGGACAAGTCCAGGAATATCATGGACCCATTGTTGTTGAAATTGTACTGCGTGCTCCCCATGTATGTCCGCGTGAAGTTGCACAGCTTCTTGCTAGGCATTCGGTTTAGGTCATCAGAACGGATGCTGCTGAACTCAAGCAGGCTCCCGTGCCACGGCACTCACTGCTCAACTCGTCATTGCGCAAGTATGCGTACGGCCGCCCAGTGATAAGGCCCACAGCCATCTTCCCAGACTGCTTTGCAAGTTCCGGTGGTATTGATCCATTAAGCTGGTTGTTGTTCAGGTCCAGCCAAACTAAACTCTTGCAGTCTCCTAGCTCCGGTGGTATCGGACCTGAGAAGGAGTTGTTGCTCAGCTTCAAAATTGCAAGGTTGTTGAGCCGCCCGAGCCATGGCGGTATCGACCCGACAGCCGGTTGCTAGCAAGTGATATCCAGTTCAGATCCTCGCAGTTCACCAATTCCGATGGCATGCTGCCGGTGAGCCCATTGTAATCGAGAATGAGATTCTCGTTGGCGAGCACCGGCCAGTGATGCCGGGATCTCACCCTCCAGTTCGTTCTGCCACAGGATGAGGTCCCGGAGACCACGAAGGTCGCCGAGGGATGTGGGGATGGACCCATTGATGTAGTTGAGGCTGAGGTCGAGAGACTTGAGGCTGGCGCAGTTGGAGATGGCCCGCGGTATGCTGCCGGTCAGGTAGTTGTTCTGCAGGTAGAGCACTTGGAGCTTGGAGCCGGTGTCCGGGCAGAGTGACGCCGTTATAGCGCCGGTGAGCGCGTTGGAGCTAAGGTCGAGCGTCTCGAGCTCGGCAAGCGCGCCCACGGAGTCCGGCAGGGAGCCGTTGAAGTAGTTGAAGGATAACGAAAGCGCCGTGAGCCGCGGCAGCCCAGCGAGTGCGTCGCCTGGGAGCTCACCGGAGAAGTTGTTGCTCGACAGGTTGAGGCAGGAGAGCGACACGAGCCCGGCGATGTCCGGAGGGAACGTGCCCTCGAAGTGGTTGCTGGAGAGGTTGAGCGAAACCAGACCACGGCAACCGGAGAGGACCCCGGCCGGCACCTCGCCGGAGATTTCGTTGCCGGACAAGTCAAGAGACTCCATTCTGGAGCAGTTGGCGAACGCCGGAAATGACCCAGAGATCTTGTTCCCGGCGAGGTCCAGCCGGCGGACACCCCCCGCGCCGAAGCGCACCATCCAACTGAGGTCTCCGTCGCCGGAGATCTTGTTGTACGACAAGTCAAGGGCATCCAAACCGGCGAAGCCCCCACCTCCACCACCTCCCTTCCCACCAGCACCGGCGACCGCGTCACGAGAAAGGTTCAATTCCCTCAGCCCGCCGCACGCGCCGAGGAGAGCGGCGACGTCCGAGACGGACCCGCGCAGCGCGCCGTTCCCGGACAGGTCCAGCGAGGCCAGCCTCTGCCCGCACCTCTCGCCCCCGGCGTCGGCGAGCGAGCCGCTGACGTTGGCCCCCCGGAGGCTGACTTCCTCCACGCCGCCCAGCTGCAGAAGCGTGCCGGCGACGTCGCGGAAGTCCACATTGAGCGGGACCCCCGCGAGGGACAGTGACGCGAGCCTCCCTCCCCTGCACCCCGCGCCGGGGAACCTGCACGCGCCGTCGCCGCGGCTCCACCCCCCGAGAGCCGCCCGGTTCGGCACCGCCGCCTTGAACTGCTCCAGCAGCTGCGCGTCGTCCTCCGCCACCACCGGCGCAATCAGCAGCAGCACCGCCAGCCACAGAGCACTCATAGCACCTCGAGTCCGCGACCTCCGCCTTCGCCTCCACCGCCGCCGCCCACTACTCCGCCGTCACCATAGAAGAAGACAAGCTCAAGCAGAGAGATTCGGAGAGGAGAGAGAGTTGGGTGGGGTAAGCAAGGGGATTGGAGGGAGAGAGAGAGAGAGAGAGGAAATGGCGAGGTGTGCAGTATGGGGGATGGGTACCGGGGTAACATGCCATGTGCCCGCATCGAATCGCAGTCCTCGCCTCTCGCGCCTAAGCCCGGGATTAGCATTCGGATTAGCACTGCTAATCCACGCCTAATCGAGACAGATCGACGGCTGGGGACGCCCAATCGGGTCCTGTCGCGGGGTTAGGCCCTAATTTAATCAGGGCGTGGAAATGACGGGTTTGGGCTTGTGGGGTTAGGTTAAGAGCGGGGCAGTTTGGGGATTTAGAGGAGGGTCGCGCGAATCGGCGAGGCCGGACAAGACGCGGCGACGAGGCCACGATGCGGTCATTGGGGTGGATAACGAGTCGCTCGCTTGCTCGTAAGACGAGCTCAACTCGGCTTGGCTCGTTAAGCTAACGAGCAGAATACCAAACTCGGCTTGGCTCGTTAAAAAACTCGAACTTGGCTAGTTAGGCTTGCTTCAACATGTTTTTGAATTTTCAAACGAAATCTGGCCAAAATTTGACTGAAATTATTCAAACGAGTGTGCCCGTGCGATACTGCAGAGATTGGGGATTAGGGATTAGGGTTGGTACAGTAGAGCACATCACGGCACTGCGCACGATGAGCCGGGCCTGATTTTCTTACCGAGTCAAACGAGTAACTCGCGAGCCAGCTCGGCTCGGCTCGGCTCGACTCGACTCGTTAAGGGATTAAGTTCGAGCCGAGTCCTTAGCGAACCAAGCTGACTCACGAGTTTTGAGGGTTTTTTTTCACACCCTTAGCGGTCATGCGCCTTTCCCCCGTTTGACGGAAATGCCCTTGTAGGCGTACCTGAAAGCCAGAAAAAGTCTGAGCAATTACAAACATTGAAGCTGGTATTGGACGGTATTTTACGTCCCATGACTCATGCATTTTGCCTGTTGTAAAGCTATGTAGCGCGCGGGGCGACTCCACGCACTTCCTAGCCTTGTTGTCCGCCGTTCAAATAGGATATCCAACTCTCGAATTCTTAACTTTCAACTCAATTTTTTAGAACTTTCTACCCGATTCTCGGACTTTTTAAATTGATTTTTCTAAAGTTTCCACTCGGTTTCAAACTTTCAACTCGGACTCCCAACTTTCTAACAAAAATCTCGAACCAATAACTCAAAATTCGAAAGTTTTAATAAAAAACTTTAGCTTCCAACTCGGATTTCAAAGCTTCCAACTCAAAGTTTTCAAGCTTGCTACCCAAAATCCTAGACCTTTAACTCAAAACAACTTGCGTTTTCTTCACCTGGAGGTCGACGGCGGCAGCGGCAATGCGTCGCTGAGACTGCGCTTGGTCGGCGGCGAGAGGCTGATGACGATGGACTCCTAGATTTGGTGCCCCCATGCGTGACGACGGTGGTGGTGCGCCTAAGGTCCGGTGGACTCCCGAAGGCGGTGTTGCTCGTGCGTAAGGGTTCCGGTGGGGTTTGCAACGTCAGCTTGAGCGACTGCACCGAGAAAGAAGGCGCGAGGAGGAGCGCAGCGCGGTGGGGGTGGAGTGAGACGGGGAAGTTGCCGGTGGAGGATTCACTTGGTAGGGGATGAGAAGAGGAAGGGGAAGAAAAATGTGCTGTCCCGACAGCAACGAACAAAGAGTTTGCATGGCAACGCGTACGCATAGAATGACATTTTCACTTGTTGTAATTATAATTTAATGCATGCATGCATTTTTCACGTTAACTTTTATTTTCGTTGTAGATCACTTTCGTGTAATTACCACGACACCTCAGATGAACCATTGCAATAAGCGGATGGATCGGACATCTGATCGACCTATTGAGTTGAATTCATGCGTTCGTTGCACTAAGGTTTAAGGGTGTTTTCTAGGGGGGTGGCATATTTGCCATAGTTGCTTAATGACAAATCATCAATAATCCCTTTTTTAAGGGGCTGACTAAGCTACAGTCGCTTGAAATTTTCTTAAAATCCATCATTTTCTCCGGGTGGATCATCATCCAATGATTTATGTTTTTTTATGTTCAAATATTCTAAACTAAACAAAAGTAAATCAAGGTGGACCCTACAAATACAAAAATAAAATAAAAAATTCTAAACTAGACAAAAGTAAATCTAGGTGGATCCTATAAATGCAAAAACAAAAAAAAAAATCTGTTTTTTTATGTTGAAAAAATCTAAACTAGACAAAAGTAAATATAAGTGAATCCTACAAATATAAAAACAAAACAAAACAAAACAAAATGTTAAACTAGACAAAAATAAATCTTGGTGAACCCTACAAATACAAAAACAAAATAAAAAATCTAAACTAGTCAAAAGTAAATCTAGATGAACTCTACAAATACAAAAATAAAACAAAAAAAATTCTAAACTAGACAAAAGAAAAACTAGGTGAGCCCTACAAATACAAAAACAAAAAAAATTAAACTAGACTGAAGTAAATCTAGATGAACCCTACAAATACAAAACTAAATAGAAGTAAAAGTTACAGTAAAGTTGTGCTAAAATTGAATGTCACTTGGTAATGTAATTTTAGGCTTAGTACTGTGCAATTGTAGGTAATTGGGTTTTAAGAAAATTTCAGACGAATAGAAGCTAACAAAAACGTTTTTTTTATAATGTGATGACATCTTAAGATAGTGAAACTATTGCTTCAATTTAAGTGCTTTAGGACCTAGGGTGTGTTTGGTTGGATGGACCAAATTATATATGTATGAGATGGTTTCGAATAGGCCTTCATCACTCTGTTTGGTTGAGTGTATCGAACCAATTGGTTGTGGATGGGGTGGTACATATTCTAGGAATATTCTCGTGAGATGCTGAACCATTCTGTTCGATGAAATTGGGCAAACCACTTAAGACAGATGCACTCGCCCGTCGCATTGCATGCGCCACCACTGCGTTAGATATTAATGAATTTGTCATTAGCAGATAAACTTGAAGGACAAATTTAACTATAAGTTGTATATTTAGAAATGGTTAGTGTTTAATTACTCAAATAGTTCAATATCGTGGGTCACATCAGAACTAAAAATTGCATTAAGTTAAAGAAGAGCTAGTAGTATATTATTAATATTTAAATTAAAATAGAGTGCTTAACCAGATATTAAACTATAAACTTATAGATTAATTAGAAAAGGATCATTAATTGATCATTAATAGTTAGGTCGAAAAAGAAAAGAAAAGAAGAAAAGGGAAAAGGAGAAAAAATAAAAAAAAAATCATAGAGGTAATCTCACAATGTAGGGAGAAGGTTACCGAACCAATCTCGTCCCCTCAACCAAATACAATCTTGTACCATTCGTGTATCATCCCATACAACCAACCAAACATATCTGTGTACCATCGCATACAACCAACCAAATATATCCGTGTATCATCCCATACAACCAACCAAACAAATCTACATGTACCATCTCATTCAGACGATCACATCCTACTTATACCATCCCATCCCATTCAATCTTATCCCACCAACCAAACACACCCTTAATTTGTGGAACACTCGGAATTTTTTTAAAGGGAAATACAAAAATTTAATTTGCATGAGTTTATAGGAAATTTTTTTTAAAGAGAGAAATATGAGACCTTTTGTTTCCCACATGATTCTTAAAAAAATACTCGCATTTCCAAGTTGGTCCTGGACTGTGGTGTTTGAGATGGAACGGTGCTTGGTCAGGGGTGCTTTTGGCCATTTGCAACTGTTAGAACAAGCGTCAACCATTTTCGCGAGAGAACAATCACAGCAAGTATATAAGAGACACGTACCCAGGAGCCGAATCGCGGCGGTTTCATCCGTACGAGGAGTTTTTTTAAAAAAATTTCTTACGATTAGGTTATAAGAGGTCGGTGCTATATATTTATACCCCGATTATATATTCGATTCAGACTTATGCCTCTTCCTGTCATCATGTTATATATGAATCATACAAAGCAGCAACTGCAGGTCTGATTCAAATCGGTCACCTTTGCTGGCTCCATGCAGTGACCGTGTATCACTACCACGCCTCCTGCTGGCCGGCATGCAGCGCTGTGTGGCACGCCAAGTCAGGCCCTTCTCCACCGTCCGATCGGGCCGATTGAGGGCGTCAGATTCCATTGAGCAAATTCGAGAATTTTTCTTCTGTGTTTACGATGCTAATGGTTTGTATGCGCCAGCGCCAGATTAATTATAGTGGTGACGCTTTCTAATCTAACTTGCTTAATTTTAATTTTTTACGCACAAGGTTTATTCAAAACTTGACATTCTGAATGTGGTTTGCTTTTTTTAAGTACACGAGGGATGCATTCACACACACACACCACACGCACGTCCACACACTCACACGTGGGTACATCCTACACACGTCTAATCTAGAGAGTGGAGGCTAAGACTCTACGAAACATGGGCACATACTTTGACCACTGAACGTACATACGTATGTGCATACTATTTTTAAAAGAATAAATACCCGATAGGTGAGGCGTCTAGGTTTCGAAGCTAGGCCGGCTGCTCGCTCACTTGATGAGCAAACCAACCGAGCAAACGCTAGGTCCTCCTGAATGTGGTTTTTCTGTGTGATTAGTGGAACATCTTCTTTAAATGGAAAGACAGCGGTCAAAAGTCAATAAACAGTAAGAATCGAAGTACGGTGTCCTGGTCGAGTAGGAGTATCTACTGATGTTATAAAAAGTCACAGAACCGGATCATCGGCATTACCGCAGAGGGAGCTGTGTGTAGAGTAAAATGAGTGAGTATGCTATATCGAAAATTGAATGGTACTGTAAGCAAATGTACTCGATTTTGCTGTGGAGCCGAATTTTTTGTGTACTATACCACTAGATCTGAGCCGTTAGATTCCAATCTGACGATCGAGAGATGATCCTAATGCAAAGGATTGATTATAATCTGTATTTAGTTCTCTAATGTAGGAGATCTCATTCCGTAAGGCACTGATCGGTTCTGTACGTGCATACATTTACTTGCAAAATATTTCAATACATTGTGTACGCATACCTGACGGGAACACTAATCAGAAAGGTTTGTCCATTTCAAACCTGGGATTTCCTCGTAGTTCGCACAAGCATTGTATTGTCTTCAGCAAAATGTATGTGAAACTTCTGCATTCTAAATAGGTTCTTCTGATTGTGATTTAGGCGATAACAGCTGATTGGATATGGCTGAAGACAAGAGCAGTGTTGCGATCTTAATCCAAACCAACGAAGGCTCGAAAAGTCTGGGTCAAAAGGTTTGGGTTGAAAGGTTAAGGCTCGGGAGAGGGACCTGCTCTGTATGCAGAGTATTTTGTGAGGAGACAGCTAGGACTCCAGAGCGAACTCTAGCAAAACATCGTAGCAATAGCACGGGCTGCATCAGAGTGTTTACTGTAGCAAAGCCCTGTAATAATTAATATTAACTTTTTGATTTCGATTGGACGATAAAGATTACTCTTAATATACTGAACTGTAGATATCTGTATTGATTATTTTAATACTGACGATCCTTTTCCACCTTTCCACGAAGAGGCCTTTAAGCACAAGTGGGCGTTGGATCATGGACGATGATGACGAGATAAACTCACGGTCGCAAAAAAAAGGTCCAACGCACCCGTGCGGCTCACGTTAGTGCCATGAGAGCGCACCTGAGTGACGTGGACCCGCCGCCCTCACTGACTCTGGACCCCGTAAAACATGGGACCCATCGCTCAGCGGATGGGTGCTCACCTGTAGCTGACTGGGGCAGCCGCTTGAGGTGGGGCCCGCGGGACGACAGCCAGCACGTGCGCCTTTTCCCGGGACGGGCGGCATCGGGGGGCTCGCGGGGCGTTCGATTTGGCCGCAGGAGATCCCGCCCGCCGGAGATGGGACCGCCTCCTGGGGCCCACCCGTCTGAGGCCCGGCTTCACTGGTTGGTGAGTGGATACGGCTAATCTCGCCGTTGGATGAGCTCTCTTCCTGTGTCCTTTCCTGACGGTGAAAGTTTGAGCTTTTTTTCTCTCTCTGGAGAGACCGAGAGAAAGAGTTTGAACTTTGAAAATGATTTGAACGATAACCAGCCTTGTCAAAATTTGGCTTGTGTAATTTGGCCCTTGTTTGGATGGTTACCAAAATCTTGCCAAACCTTAGACCAAATTGTAGGCAGCCAAAACCGCCAAAATTTTGGCTAGGCTTGATTTGGGCACAAACCAAACATACCTAGTTACATAGAACTGCTTGACCTGCAGTAAGATTAGATCGTTTATTGTGTTTAATTGATAAAAAAACTGAGTGTAACAGGCAACCATAGGATAGTGAAAAACTAAAAATTAGTCGCTCACTAAGCCGAGGAGGAAGGGCCTAGTTGGTTCATAACCAAAAGGTCCCCTTGTACGGACGAGACTATGCACACCAAAATTATTGTATTCACTGGGGCCTCCACACGCGAGAGTGAGTGGGTTCGGAAAGGGGGCCTTCACTGATTACGGCACAAGCCTACGTGCGAGTGATGCGCCTAGAGTCAATTATATACATAGTTGTATCGTTTATATGTTTATGAATATTTAAATAATATACTAATTCATTCCTTCAATGTCATATCATTTATATTGATCGACAAATATGTGACTTGTTCGTGAAACTTTTTATTTATATTTTATGATGTTATTATAAATATTTCTAATCTTATACCATTATGTAGGACACTTATGATTTATGGATCAAGACATATACCGATTGATTATTAGAGATGGAAATAGGCGAGGTGGGCACGGTATTGCTCGCCATACCCATGCCCGCCAACCCAAATCTCCCCCACGGGCATACCCACGGAGGATGACAAGCGAAGAACCTCGTCCATACCCGTTGCCCGCGAGTGGCCAGTGCCCACAGACACGCCCGTGTGTCCACCACAACTCAACTGAATTAGTAGCTCATCACAAAGCCAAAGTAGCAAAAGGAGAGATAGGGAGATGGATTTCGGTGACGAATTTGTGACTTGCTAGGGGGCGTTGGCAGCAAGTGGCTAGACGGCATCGCGCCCATTGGATCCCGACGGCGGCAGTGACATCTCACCGAATCCCGACGGCGGCGCCGCCGCCTCGCGGAGGGAGTCCAGAGGAGGCATCGAAGGGGATGAGGTGCCGAAGGCGAGGCGGACAACGACTGTCTATGGATTGGGGAGGGTGCGGGAGCGAGAGGCGAGAGCGGTGCGGCCGACGAGCAGGCAGGGGCGGTGAGGTGAAGGACGAGGACTACGGGAGGAGGGAGTGGCCACGGGGAAGGCAACAGATGGTGGGTAAGGGGAGGCGCTGCCACCCGTGGGGAAGGGGAGGAGCAACCGCCACTAGTTGATTGGTTAGGGAGCGGGAGAGTAGCCGGGCGGGTGGGAGGAGGCGGTGAGCCGTCCGCCAACGACCTGTGGTTGAAGAGGGAGCAGGAGCGAGAGTTAGGGCGGGAGGAGTGGCGGCGCAAGAGCGAGTGAGGGATTGGAGATGGTGGAGGCGCCTGATGGGGGAGGGGTGGTCGACTGAACTAGACAGATGGAGACTAGAGAGTTGGAGGGTGTGGGGTTGTGGGGTCTAGGGTTTTCGCCAATGGGCTCATCCATCGGTGTGGTTGACTGCAAACGCGGCGGCAAGCACGGTGGAGCTCACCCATGCTCGCGCTCGCTTGCCCAATGAGCAAAGAATTGCTCCCACTTTCATGCCCGTGGCAAAGAAAGAGGCATATGCTCGCCTCCATTAGGGTTTTTACCGTGGGCACTGGTAACAGCACAATTGACATCTCTATTGATGATCATATTTCACGGATCATGAATTTGAGATATCAAATCAATAATGTGGACATATATTGCAAAATATAGTGTTGGATTGACTCGTCTTGAGACATCTGTGATAATTATTATATTTTAAGTGCCATCGCTTGGTCTCATATATAGTGTATGTGAGATTTTAGACCCGATGTCAACATGGTTTTCTACATGTGTAATAGTTTACTTAGGGTTATTAAACGCTACTACCTAAATGGGTAGTCATAAAAGTAGATTTTGCATTCATCGTGAAACATGCGCATTTAATGTGAGCGATCAAGATGGAATTTGCCCTTCTTTAATGAGAGAGATATCTCGAGCCCTTGATGTGGTTGGATTAAGGAAGTGCATGATCATACCGAATATGGTTGAGGTGTCAACTACAACTAAGTAATCCACTACAAGATCGAGTGAAGAATCAAGCTATCATATGATGACATGCATCTCACCTTAAGTTCAATTTGGTATCATGAGGCAAAGAGATCAACACATGAACTTTATAAAGTTCGTTCGATATAATCTTTATGTGTATTCGGGAGTGACTATGTCCTACTAGGAACCAATACTGACTTGTGGATCGGAAAGGAATTTTCGGGTCACCTCCGATTATGCATGAACCTATAGAGTCACACATTTTATGAGTTCGAACAAACTAGTTCGGATTAGATCCGTTAGAGGCTTAAATCAGATTATAATTCGTACGTGGTTGAAAGTCCTAATGGGTTTCTAATGTAGGGATCCGTTAGGAGCTCTTTATAAGGGAAGATGTATGGGCTTTTGGGATGGTATTGCACCACCCACTGAAATCCTAGCCACCTCCTCCCCGAAGGCCCTACCGAGTGCGCTGGTGCTAGCATACCGGCACATGGCGTTCCACACTTGACGTGTGGATACCGTAGAGGTGTTGTTGTGATCGTTGTTGTGCTGATCGATGACGATCCGCGATATACGTAAGGAACACGAGATGCTGCTGGAGAAGACGATCAGCAGTCAAGGACGTTGGACGATCTACTACCTTCACTACATCGACATCCGTGATGTTGGACTGAGTAGCTCTTTTTCTGTTGCACTACGCGTCTAGTGGTAACGATATATGATCTCTTACTCGTATTACTTTCTGGTTTAGGTGATTTTTTTTTAATTACACGCTATTGCAGCCGTATCCCAACACTATGGCCGTGGGCCTCCCCTGCCTCGTCGCCGGCTTTGGATGGCATATGCGGGGAAGCAAAGCAAGCAACCACTGTAACATCCATTAGCCCGTCCGTCGTGGCAGAAGTGCAGAACACAGCAGCACGTGCCTCCGTGTTTTCACCATTAGATCGCGGCTTGGCCTCAGCCACCGCCTCTCGTCGTCCTCGTAATCGTCCCCATGGCTCGATCGTTTCTGGTCGTGCGCATCATCATTACTCGTTCCAAGCCCCCAGCATCTCGCAAATGTGTCGTGCCGGACATCGACCAGCAACGACAAGTATCTGCCAGCAACTAGGTTGACTCGACCACGGGTATAACGCACTAAAAGAAGCTCTGAGCTTTATCTTTGCCAAGCTTATCATTTCTATTGTAGTAAGCTTCGTCAAAATACGGACAGACAGATATATGAAACGTACAGCAAATAATAGCTAGGATATCGCTGCAAGATGAAAGTTATACGGATCGACATACCTACGCATTTTTATTTTTCATATACCACTTAAACTGTATGATAATACCTTTTATCAATTCAAACATACTCCAATAATGATTATAAGATATCTCTAAAGTGAGTTTGATAAAAAATTCACTAAAACCCACTTTTATAGCAAAATTTATATATATACTTTTTTATATATGAAAAGGGATCAAGAAATTTGGTAGAAGCCAACTCGAAGTAGCATACTTCACTACGCTGCAGCTTAGTGGAAAGAACGGTAGCCGGACAATGGGGCGCTATTATTTGAACGGACGTTGCTGAACTTAGGTTACCTTTCAGATCTGGCGAGTGTTGTAGCACTTGCAACTTCGGCACTTATGGGCAACCAGATGGAACTGAACCTCAGATATGGGCAGGAGGAGATGATGGAGTCCAAGCTGGACGCTAGCCGATTTGCTAGAAGTTTGGAGAAAAATTTTCTGACGTTGTGAATGAGGCTAATTGGACGATAGTATGTCATCTGAGATCAGTCTTCTTTCTTTGGTAGTAGAACGGCGTTGGCTGTGTTTGCGAGGTTGAAGTGCTCCCCGTGTAGGTCGCTACAGTTGGAAGACTGTTACTAATTCTTCTTTGATAATTTCTCAACAGATTTATAGAATAGGCCTGTGGAACTATCTGGACCAGGTGCTTTATCCGACGGTGTAGAGAAAAATTCTCTTTTTTATTTCCTCTTTATGAAAAGGATCCTCTAGACGGTGTAAGTCGTGTTGTTGATATCCGAGGTGGCTCCAGTCCAAGGATACTCTCTTGTTTGAGAGGTGCCGAGATGGGAGTTGAAATATTTGAAGCTTCCGTGGACTATACAAAGAAACTAAAGTTTATAAATACCGAAGTTACTATACAAAAGTTCTTCTTGAACCTACAACAGCAGAAGAGACGAGAGCTTAACTCATTTTAAGGTATATATACTACAATACTACAACATGAGGCTAGAGTTAAATTTAATTGCTCATAGAAGCTACATGAGTCGTAAGGAAGTTAAGTGCCGATTGAGGGAATGATAAGCACGTAGGCACAGATATTTAGGGTGAAATTTTATTTTGTTCAGAAGCGTGTACAGACAGATTACAGAAGCATACATGTCCTTAGTTTCACATGCAACAATCAACCAGTTTTTGCAGAGTTCCAAGAGGTGGGATATGACATTTGGAGCTATGGAAACATTACCACATTTGGAGCAGTTGAAATAATTCTCACGTCCACCAATCCTGTCATCAAAAGCTCAGAATGTAGAGAAGTATCGCTGGAAAAAGAAAAATTTAAAGAAAAATACGCATGAAGATTTTACGGACCTACATATTTCACAACCATTGCAGTGATACTGATGTTTTGAGACCTGAAATCACAAATAGAAATGTCAGCAAAGCGTACTCCCACATCTAAATCAGAATAAAATGTGATATCTAAGAATTGCAAAATTCCCCGTACTGACATCATCATCGAAGAGTTTGCATATTTGACAAAAGTACCTCCCCACGCAGACACCGCAATTGATGCATGCTTGCTTGCCTTACCTGGTAAGAAACAATTAAATTACACCATGAAAAAATATAATAAAAGTGATAGTGCCAATTGCCATACACTATATGTTAAACAGTTAAGTTGCTGTTAAGCAATAACAAATTAACATTAGTTCAGAGATGTAACTCTTGTTCAATGCCACACATTGAGCAAATAACCTAATTAAAGATCAATCAAACTCAGTGCAGCCGCAAGCGTAATCCGATGGAAATATGGACAATATTTAATTTCATATTTTATTATGAGGCAAAGATTACATAAAATCAGATATACATAAAGTAATACTAACAACAGTCGATTCATTGTAGTTCTAAACATACACAATAATAGGATTAAAACAGAACAGTCAGGCTTGATGAAAAACAAGAAGCAACGTAGACTCGAAACAGTGCAGAACGTAGATGAAGCAGTGAAGCGAGCGGTCGCAGATGCGCTGCCCAGAAACCTTATTGCCGCTCTGCGTGTGAACTCGTGACAATGATTCGAGATACCCGACCCTCTTCACGGTGCACGCCAAGGAGAAAGGGCTTAGATCGACAGTATAACTCTCCAGCACAATCGAACAGAGAGGAAGAAGAATAACATGGAAGTGAATTGATTGATCTTAGGTCTGGACGTCTTCAGATCTTTTAAAGGTCGAGACAATTACTCTCTAGTAACTGCATAATAAAGCACATATTAAACCATATGTAACTGCTAATTCAAAACCAATTAATGATAATTAAGCGGTGTTTATCAATTCCTCATTACACACTAGTCTACAGTTTCAACCACTGGTCTACAGCTTTGACCACTGGTTCACAGCTTCGACTAGTGTTTTTTGATCACTTTATTTCAACCACATTGGTCTATGGATTCGGTTACATTATTTCGAGAGAGAAATACACGATTAGCAAAAGAAAAGTAGACTAAGTTCACGAGTCACGTGATTGCCACGCGAATATACGCACGCGCGTACATACGTGTGTTGTAATTTTAGCTATAGTCCTCCTCATGTCACCTCATATCATGTGTTACATGTTTCAAGGGGTGACAAGAACTCCACTTTATAAATAGCTCTCCCATCACTTGGCTAAGCAATATAGGATTAAACCATACATACTTTGGAATTTTATGAATGAACGAGCCTTACACTTATGGGCACAATTCTAACATAATCAACATTACATAGCTAAATAATACTTGTGAAATAAGGAAAAAGTTTATTTGACATCCTCAAACTCTTCCTAAAGTTTAGAAATCAGCTTGAACTACAAAATTAGACATTCGACACGCTCAAACTCTTAAAACCATCAACTCTACCTCTTCTAAAACCAAAACCACTCTAGTTTCACTAATGTGACATCTACGTGGTTTAACTTTGCTGACGTGTCAAATGGTCCTGCTGCTGTCCAGGGCTACATCAGCCTCATGCTTCAGCTCGGTGTGCTCCTCTGCGCGCGCAGCCTCGCCGTCACCGTCCTCCACACTGACTCCAAAGCTCCTGACCCCACGCCCCACCCAGAGCTCGCCTTCGTCCCCATACACGAGGCGTTCCCCGACGAGGTCAGCTCCCCCTGACACTGACATCGTCGCTCAGCTCCTGGCCCTGAACGCTGCCTGCAAAGTGCCCTTCCAGGAGGCCCTCGGGTCGCTGCTGCGCGGCCAAAAACCGCCAAACGTCGCCTGCGTGGTGGTCAACGGGCAGTGCTACGCGGCGCTGGGCGCGGCCAGGGGGCTCGGTCCCAGGTCCGTCCCCCACAGCCGAAGCCCTCTCATTCCTCACGTTCGTCACGCCTTTGCCCCTCCCTGGACTCATCTCAATAGGGGGAGAGAGAGAGAGGAGAGCAGAAGACAACACAGCCCAGGAGGAGGAGATAAGAGAGCAAAATCGCCTCGACTCCCCCTACAACAGCCCTCAATACTGCATTGACCCTTTCTCGAGTATCTCATGATTGTTGGACTTTGAACTTGTGATCTGCTCTGTGCAATTTTCATCAGATGATACGGAGCTTTGTATATGTGTTTCTTCATTTGGTTCAACTTCTTGGTGTTGATGAATAGCTGACACAAGAAGGCCCGCTGCACTCATCTAGTCTAATTTTCATAGATAAAGTTGCTATCCCGTAGCAAATAAAACGGATGGATAGAAACACCTGCAAATATGGTTATACATAGAAGGATGATTATAAGTGCATAATACAATCTGAAATCCTACAAACGGAGGAAACCCCTGCAAACACTTCTGGACTGCAGCATACTTATGAGGCCAGCATATGAACACAACACCAAAGTAGCCGAACAGTTACAACTATAAACTCCAACAGATTGTTGTCGTAAGGGCGGCCCACCAGCCCTAACGATCTGGCGAAGGCCCCAAGAAGGCCACCGAAGGCGTCAGGCCAGGAGTGCGCCTCAACCAGAACGAAGGCCACCAACGCACCCCTCGCACAACGCAGTGGGTGTGCTAGGGACACCGAGGGTGACAAGCTAGGGGTGCAACGCAACCCTGACGAGGGCGAGAGGCGCACGGAGGTTGCCGAAGGTACTGAGTTGGGGGTGGGTTATCGTACCCCGCAGGGGCTCGCGAGGGCCTCGCTCCCCACCACCCGCAAGGAACGAGGAGCCCCGAGGCCTGCCGGGAGTGAAGGGGCACAAGGTTGTTGATGGACCGAAGCAGTATATGTGTGGTGGACAAGGCCTAGGAAGGACCACCATGCACTGTTCGCCTCTGTTGAGGACCCTTGGGTCTCCCCCCTCGCATCCGCGGGACACCCGATGTCCCCCTTTCTCTATTGTTTAATTTTGTTACTACGACAGTTGGCGCCGTCCATGACACGAAGTGTCCTTTGCCAAGCGATGCTCTAGTTATGGCACATCCATCGTAAGAAGAATGCACCTAAGGTCTCCGCAGCTGAGACAGTAGCAGCGGCTGCCTCCGAAGCCGCGGAGGAGGAGACCAACAACTCCACGTATGGGAAGATCGTTGGGACTTGGGAGTGACACCCGGCCCACCGGGGCATCCTTGCCGGAGGACTGCCGGACGGGCCCGCCTCCAGCTTCTGCCTCGGGCGTTGCCCGGGAGGCCTACGAGGAACTAGCAAACCTCCGTCTAGAAATGCCGAGCCTCCGGCAGACAACGACGACAGCACCTGCGGCCTCGCCGCAATTCGCAATCCTCGAGCCAGGGCAAGCCGGCTGGACTGACTTTTCTTACATTTTATCTGTCCTACTAAGTGATTTTTCTCGTGTGCTTGGTTTAAACCTGGAATTTAACCCATGTATTTTTCCTAACAAATTAATAAATGTCATCTTTATCACCAGTAATATGAAACAGTGGGCATACATAAGCAAACCGTTTTCCTAAATTTCTTCCAGCAAGGTTAAAGAAAAATAGTAGTGAATATATAGCAGTAGTCCAGAGCATATTGCTGCCTTCTCTACAATCATCTTTGCACCTGAGGCGCATGACTGCATAAACATGCTTTTCCAGAAGAATGGTATTTTTCGTAATCCCCATCATGCTGATTAAATAGTTATATTCAAAGAAAGGATATTGCCTTAGGCTCAATGGAAGTGTGGCAAGGTAGTAGAAAGTGGGGAGTAAAAGGTACATCGTACATGTTTATGTTACGATCCTTAAATCATAGGGGTAAACATCATCAGGAGGATAACCGGGTGGTATCGGCTGTTGAGGGAGAGGAACGACTATATATTGGGGAGACGAAGGGGATTGAGACTTAGACTATTGTATTCTCATTGCTTAAATTGATAATGGATACATGTTATCCCTTTTATAGGGACGACTCCACTTGACTCTAAAAAGTAATCTATAAGAAAACTTATTTCTAACAATCCAATCTAATAATAACTTGTCTAACTTATAGATAATACCAAACATCTAATAGATATATTCCTAAATAATAAATCCTACCTAACACTGGTGTTGCTACAGTACACGCGATGCTGCAATTCGCGCTAGGATATTTGACCATGCCAGTTTACCATCAAGAATGATCACGGGCTATTCTATCTTGACTGTAGACTTTTCGATCGAATGACACACAAGCATAAAATTCCATCGCTAGTGAAGAAACCACATCTACAATGTACAGGGGGATCCTAATGTAAATTGATGCCAAAGACACAACTAAGGGCACGGTAACTTCAAAACAAGTTGCAACCAAGGATTGTTCCTGCTTCTTAGCCCATCGTCTCAACTGTACTGGTTGCAGCTAAGCTTCATCCGCCGAAATTATGACCAGGCACACTGACATAGGGCATACGGCACACTACCGTTCATATCTACACATAAAACAAGGCCACACTACGCTCGGAAGATCATGAACAGTAAAAGCCAGTCAATCAATGAGTCCGACAATAGAACATGGAGTAAGACTGAGAAGCACGGTACACAAGTAACAAAACTAGTGAAAGGCACTCGCATTCACATTCGTCAGGAAAGGTTACAAACCAATCAAATGCATACTGGTGAAGGCACTCGCACTCGCAGGTAACCGACTGGCGCGGCGAGGAAGCGTGCGGGCCGAGGGTGGAGAGGAGACGCCGGGTTCGCGGGTGTTCGGCCGATGCGAGTGCGATGGCCGAGGCGAGATAGGCATCCGACATCAGTCGATCAGAGCATTTACGATGCAGGTGTCTAGAGAGATGCTTAGTAAAGAAAAATTGATTTTTCTCGTTATGTAGAATAGATAAGGTGTTTATTTTGTAGTATTCATGCTTAATTAGACACTAGTGCTCAAGAAGTGCTTATGTTTATAACTATAGATAATTAATAGATAATACAATCATCTAAACATTTACAAAAGAGAAATATTTGTATTAGAGAAAATGACTTTTACATATGTGTTTGATGACGTAACTATATTAAATAAACACTCGTATATAAACGTAGGTGCCCTTACACGGTTACACCTGACTCTGATCCAAACCTTTCCCGCTGCGTCCGATTCTGCCGGCCTGTGCTGGCGTGCTCCGAGTCTACACGCATGCGCAAGACCTTGGCTTCGTCACTCGTCAGTGCCTAATTCCAGTTTAAATATCAAGGTGGCAAGTGGTTGCGAGTTGTGGGCTTGTGGCAATTTGACGCAATCTTTAGTATGCTTTGGAATCAAAGAGATTGCTGGGCCAGGTTGTTTCTGGGGTCATCGTCTAACTCTCAGCTACACCATGCAATCATGCATATATATACCCTCCAAATGCAAGGCTTTGGAAAAACAAGTTGCATGTTTTCGACTCCTGAATGGGTTGTACCGTGCTGATTGTCAAATATTCAGCCAAACAACAGTTAGGCCCTGTTTGGGGGGTGGGGCTGTTTTTTTGGTTTTTTGGCTGAAAATCAGTTGTATTAGTTGTAGCTGATGGTTGTAGCTTTCCCTGATAGATCGTTTGGCAACCTGTCTTTTTGTTGGGCTGACTGACTGCTTTAGTTGTGGATGAAGTATCCAAAAGTCGAACAGTACCTACAAAATGGCGTATAGCAAAATATATTCCTATTCTCTATTAGCCATCAAAGAATCGGCAACGAAAACACCAAGAGCACCCATGTTTCCATCATCCACTGACATGTCGTAACCAAGCCGTGCAGATGATGTTCGTTGAGCAGCTCGTGGCATGTAATCCTCATCCTCATCGCACCTCCGAAAAAGATGATCATCTAAGGTGCTTTCTAGAATAAAGTTATGAAGCACCATACATGCAATTATGATATTCTTCTGCTTCTTTATTTAAAAACTTGGTAATTTCAATAAAACTTGCCATTTCATCTTCAACACACCGAAGGATCGTTCAATCACATTACGAAAATAAGAGTGACAGAAATTGAACCACTCCTTCCCACTTGGAGCTCGGCCCTGTTGCCATTCCGGGACATGGTACTTTTGCCATTTGTATAGAGCTAGATATCCCTTTTGATTAGGGCATCTCAGTCAATAAGATAATTTTTTCTACACATAAGAATGTAGTGTCAAACACTGAATGAACAAATGGCAAAAAAAAATGATCACATAAAAGACAAAAGAATTACCTTCAGGAGGATGTGGAAAATAATCTGAATACTTGAAGAGAGTATTGTTGAATATGCGAGAATCATGTGCAGCTCCAGGCCATCTAGTTACAACGAATGTGAACCTCATGTCAAAGTCATATACAATCATCACATTCTAAGTAGCATAACCATGGCGACCGATGTGGGTAATCTGGTCCGCCTTAGGCACAATGACAGCTATATGTGTGTTATCTATTGCACTAATGCAATTATTGAAGTGAGGTGCGAAGCAAGAATCTTTAAGTCTTGGATGAACTGTACTGAATTAGGGATATTTCAGTTTTATGTTGTCTTTACCTAAGAGTTCAATGCACCCCAAGACTTCAATGAACTTTCTAACTATTGTTTCAATTGACCGCTTAAAACGGTTCTCTACTTAGTTAAATGATTGAGGGCCACCACATGTCCACAAGAATATATCTAGAGCTTCTAGAGAATTAATCTCTCTTGTCGATTTCAAGCCATATTTTTGCACCAAAGTTTCAAACAACTTTAAAAATACATGTCTATTCATTCGAAACATTTTGTAACAATCCCTGTTAATACTTAGTTGATCTATAATTGATACCCAGTAACTCTTGGCGGTTCCCTCTTTTTCTTCTCTAGGTATGCATCATTGTAGTGCATCCCACAAGAGCAACAGTTGTTATAGCTTGGAGATGCATTGTTTTCCTTTTTTTGTTCTCTTGTTTAGCGTGGAGATGCCTTAATATCCTCCTTTTGTTCCCTTGGCCAGCATCAACATCATCCATACTAGAATCACCCTTAGTTGATGTGCTCTCACTATCACTTGATGAACTAATCTACAAACATTGACAAAAAAAAGAGTGACATAAGCAACAATAATAAGAGCGCATATTGAAAAGGTGGATATGAACAACAAGGCACGCATATGAAACACAATAGAATTGAAAAGGTTGTCCTAAACATAACAGGGTGACATGTACAAATTATTCTTGTTCAAACATAGACATACATGAACTTAGTTCACACATACATAATAGTTCAATCTAACGTAACGAATGCAAATAGAGGAATTACATAAAACATTGATAAAAAAGAGTGTAAATAAGACTTCTAGTTCTTTTTCCGATCTTCATACATCCTCTTGAGTCAAGCAACCCTTCCATGATTGGTCTCTATGGACCGAAACACTGCTCGATATTCAGGTTTTATGAAGAGTTTTGATGCAATAATATGTTCATCACTCCCTTTCTCTACTCCAGATTGAACAGTCATCTACATGTGCTCTATGATCTCATCATCGGTTTGATCACACCTCTGGATGTCACATAATTGCTACTAGTAATATGGTCAACTAGACACTTCACTTCCCTACCATAGAGTTCCTTTTGTTCTTCTTTGGGTCGCGACCAACACTAGTAGACTTTTGTTTCGCAGGGCCCTTTAGTTCCTTCTCAGCGACATTACTTACCCTTTCTATAACAGCCACATCATCATCATTGTCGTCTGAACCATCATGTGCATCTGTGAACTTCAGCTGGTATGCCAGGGATAACCAAAGATTGAGATGTCACGTTAATATCCCGAAACATGACTTCAAGATGTTCTATGTTCTCAAGTGGTACTTTCTTAAATTAGTCATACTTCAAATTGTCGTTAAAAAAATAGACAAGTTATGTAAGCAAAAAGTTATGTCATGTTAGATAAATTAAAACTTTTTCAAGATCCTACCTTTATTTGTTCAGCCCACCAATCATCTTCAGCCACAATTGTTCCCTTTACAACATTCCATCCTAGACTGGTAGCTGCATGCTTCAAATCTTTCCATATTAAGAACTTGGTCTTCAAAGCGTCCCAATGATTTATTTTTTTTAAATTGCTTCTTCTTGTAAAATCTTCCTGTTTTTCCAAGGTATTTTTCAGCTAGATTTTTGTATCCCTTGGCATTCAAATGTCCAGTTGGTCTATTTCCAGCCTTAACCTCATTGACACATATCTCACAAAACATTTTGTTGGCCAAATAATCCCACGCCGCAACAGGGTTCTTAACAACTATGTCTATCTAGTGCAGAAGTCATGCTTTACTGTTAGTTGAAAAAAATGGACAACGAACAACATAACCAACCCAATGTCATAATTACAAATTACAACCGAATGGAGTTATCTAAATTTTCAACCGAATAGAGTTATCTAAAATTGCAACATCATCATGGTTCACCAACAATATAACAACTAAACAAAAAAAAAATCAATTACAACTGAATGGAGCTAAGTACAACATCATCATGGTTCACCAACCCACCGCCATGTTTAATCAATAAGAACAACACAAGAAATGATAAGGCTTGTCGATTCTTTACTTTGAGCCAAGTAAAATTGATTGAGTTAAGTACAAAATTTCCAGGTCCAAGTAATATCATCCTCATGGATAACCCAAATTTTCTAATCTCGAGACTTAGACCAACTACTAGTACCAATCACATTTCCATGAGGCACAAAAATCATATCTGAGCCAACAAATGGAGGTGTACAAGAGGATGAAGGGGTGATGTACCTTGGAGTTGGAGGCGCGTAGGCACCTGTTAGGAGGTGACCGGGGCCTCGGACTGGTCGGGCGACGGGTCAACCGGAGTTGGGGAGCTTGGGCGCGGGAGGAGCTTGGGGTGGCGATGCGAGTTGGGGTGTTGAGGTGGCGTTAGGAGTTGGGGCGTCGGGGCAGCCTGGGGGGCATCGGGAGAGCCAGGGTTGGGGGAACTTGGGCTAACGGGGAGGCAGTTTGGGGCGGTGGCGCAAGTTGAGGTGTCGGGTGGGATAGGGCGCTGAGAGTCGGAGTTGGGGAAACGGAGAAGGGGCTTGGGGCGGTAGCACGAGTTGGGGCAATGGCTCGACCTAGGGACGAACGGGGTAAGGAGGGGACCGAATGGGTACAGACGACAACATGTCTGGATAGGGGTAGACGAGTGGAGGAGGTAGGGTTGGGGATCGAATGGATGGGGATGGGAAGGCCCTTTTAACCAGTGGCATTTGGTCGGTAAATATGTTAAATTTTTAGTGGCAAGTAGGTGCACATCTTCCGCAAAGCCCAATAAATCGTGAGGACTTGCTTCAACGCTCTCATGTGCTTCGCTTTGGCTTAATTGATAAGATGTTGCGGCTAGTCTATTTGGGGGCTTTGGCTTTTCCAAAGCCAATGCCACTAAGGGTGTTTGGTATGACATCTACTTTTCTAAAAACAACTGCTAGGCTAAAAATCGAATGACCGAAATAAGACGTTTAGTGTTTGATAGTCCGCTTTTATATAGATCGATCGAGCTTCGAGTTAGAAAATATCTCAAATATCTCTAAAGCGGATGATGGCTTGTTTGATGCCGTTTAATGACAAAATGACATTTGATGACACTTACGACAACTATCGACAATTGCATAAAGTAAATATTAATAACAAATAACGCAATTGACGACAATAAATGACAATTGATCTAATTCCATTATTACACAAGTAATCGATTCAATGATTACATAAATAATTCATATATATCAAAAAAAGGAAAAAAAGGAAATGAATAATTTTAAAAAAGAAGAAAAAAAAAAGAAAATGAAGGCGGCGACAGCGAGAGGAGGATAGCTGTGGTGGGGGGAGAGCAGAGGGCGGCATCGGGGAAGGAGGGCGATGACGGCGCCGACGCAGGAGGAGAGAGGAGGGCGGCTGCGGCTCCAGTGCAAGAGAAGGACGTGGGCGATGGCGCGACCGGGCAGGTGGAGGCGTAGGCGAGCGAAGGCGGATGGCTAGGGTTAGGGTTCGAGAAGAGGGGGAGGAGGGAGGAGGGTTTTGTTTAGTGACAAGAGACAGGTAAATAACCCCAGCTCTTGGGGCAAACTCGAAAGGCAATCCCGCCAAAACCACAGGAAGCTGCACCAGGACGTCTTCCAGCTTCCACATGTTGTAAACGGCTTCCGGCTTTGGCAAAAGCGACTAAAGAAAGCCACTCATTGGGACAGCTTCAGCTTCGGGCTTCCACACGTTATAAATGGCTTCCGACTTTTTCAAGCAAAAATCTGAAGCTGAAGCCGTCCTAAATAGACCATACAGCTCCCCCAAACAGGCCCTAAAGCTCCTCAAACAAGGCCTTAATAGCTAACAGCTTCTTGAGATCAAAAAATAAAAGGAGGGGGCGGCAACTCTAGGGGCAAACTCGAAAGGCAATCCCACCAAAGCCACAGGAAGTTGCACCGGACGTCTTCCAACTTCCACACATTGTAAACGGCTTCTGGCTTCAGCAAAAGCAACTAAAGAAAGCCATTCATTTGGGACAACTTCAGCTTGGGTTTCCACACGTTGTAAAGAGCTACCGACTTTTTCAAGTGAAAAACCAAAGCTGAAGCTGTCCTAAACAGGCCCAAAAGCTCCTCAAACAAGGCCCAAAAGCTCCTCAAACAAGGCCTTAATAGCTAACAACTTCTTGAGATAAAAAAATAAAAGGGGAGAGTTTAAAGCCCCCAAACAGGGCCTTAATAGCTAGCAGCTTCTTGAGATCAAAAAATAAAAGGGGGAGAGGTAGTAGCCTAGTAGTTTACTGAAAGGAATGAAACACTGATTCGTTATTTCTTATTCATGTCATGTGCAATAGTCACATGAGAAAAGATTGATCGAGTCGAAGTCACATGAAATGCGAGGAAAACTAATTGCTCCCCTATAAGAGGAGGTAGATCAATCACACGAGTACACGACCCACGAGTCTTTTCTGTTAACCTGAAGGAAACCTTGCCGTTGCCGGATGTCTAGAGTAATATACAGTTTATTAGTTAAGGTGTGACAAATTGACGACTTCCAGTATTACTGAGAGGTAACATTTGCCGGAGGCCAATGAATCCACTGAACTGATGATGGCCAGAAAGGTCACTTTACAGGATCTGTGGATGCGATGTTATGGAAGTTGATGTCCCAATCTTGTTCCAGCTGGGAACTTGAAATTTAAGAGGTTGTTTGTTTGATGACAAAAATGCGCCAAGCCAAAATTTTGGAGTAGCTAAAACCTTGGCAAAACCAAATATTAGAAGAAAAACGTTGTTTGGATTGTAGCCAAGTCAAATTTTGGCGTTACTAAAATTTTAGTGAGGATTTCATCGCCTCGATTGTCCTTAGATTGTCCACGTGTGACATTCGATTTCATTGGCGTTACAAAATTTTCGCTGGTGTTACAAAATTTCCATATCAAACCAAACAACAGCTAATTTTTGTTGGCATTACCAATATTTGGTTTGGTTTGCAAGGGTTTAATAACCTCATCAAATTGATGCGACCAACCAATTTCAACCTGAAGCAGGGCCCAACCGTCAAAACTGAAAAGCGTGTCCTCACGGAGCTGTTTCCTTTCTAATGTTGATGAACTTGCTATGGCTAGTAGCAGCGCAACAGCCATACGAATATCTGCTAGAGGATTGATCAGCATCACAAGAAAGTAAGTTGCAAAATAAACGTTGGAGAAGAAATCACTTAGAAGTTAGATGTAAACTAAGTTACAATGAGAGAAGGCTCACCTGGGTTAGTAGGATTGGTGAACGATAACACGGGAGATCCTCGTGTTGTTGCTCGAATCAGTTTCTGAAGCATATCTTGTGGCTGAACAGAAATTTGAATCCGACATGGCATATGCGGTATATCTGGTGCCGGTGTCACTATAACTCTATCTGATGCTCTATATGGACAACTAATGGCCTCAAATCAGTACTAGTATATCTCATATGGCACCAACCAAAAATTAAGGTGAGCAAGAATTGATACAAGGGGCGAAAAACTTTGATGCTTCTTCCTTCAGACACGTGGAGAACAAAACAACAGTGGTGTTTCACTGCATGGCACTGCTTGAGTGTGTGTATCTTCTTGCAGGCCCTGATGAATGAGCAAACAATATCAGCATGATAGCATATGATTTTTTTTTTTTTTAAATGTTCAACTGGCTGCTTATCCCACTAGATGAGCCTGAAGTTGGATTAGGAAAACACATGCAAGTTACCATATACAACAACAACAACAACAACAAAGCCTTTGGTCCCAAACAAGTTATGATAGGCTAGGAATGAAATCTCCTCAAAGTCAAAGAGATGAGAGCCTTGTAAATAATAATAATAATAATAATAAAGCTAAAACCATAAGCCGTACAACCTGCCATCTGAGCCGAGGGCCTAAAACACCGCCCATAAATCTTCTTATGGTTCCAGTACGTGGATAGCTAACTTCCATGCGCTCCTATCCAAAGCTAATTCTTTAGCTATATTCTAATTCCTCAAATCTCTTTTAACTACTTCCTCCCACGTCAGTTTTGGTCGACCCCTACATCTTCTTACGTTTTTAGTACGTCTTAAAATTCCACTACGTACCGGTGCATCAGAAGGCCTCCGTTGGAGATGTCAAAACCATCTCAAGCGATGTTGGACAAGCTTCACTTCAATTGGTACTACCCCCACCCTATCACGTATATCATCATTGCGAATTCGATCCCACCTTGTGTGGCCACATATCCACCGCAGCATCATCATCTCTGCTACACTCATCTTCTGTATATGTTGTCTTTTAGTCGCTTAGCATTCTGCTCCATATAACATCGCAGGTCTGATCGCTGTCCTATAGAGCTTACTCTTTAACTTTTGAGGGACTTTCTTGTCACACAGGATACCCGATGCTTGGCGCCATTTCACCCACCCCGCTCTAATCCGGTGGCTCACGTCTTCATCAATCTCGTCGTTCCACTGTAGCATTGATCCCAAATATCTAAACGTGTCCTTCCTAGGCACTACTTGTCTGTTCAAACTAACATCTCCATCATCTGCACTGGCACCGCTGAAATCACACTTCATATACTCAGTTCTAGTCCTACTAATTCTAAAGCCCTTTGATTTTAAGGTCTTCTTCCACATCTCCAACTTCCTATTGACATCTATCCTACTCTCATCAACTAACACTACATCATCAGCGAAAAGTATACACCAAGGGATATCTTCTAGTATGTCCTGCGTGACCTCGTCCATCACTAGAGCAAAAATGTATAGGCTCAACGCTGACCCTTGGTGTAGTCCTATCTTAATAGGAAGTCACTAGTATCACCACCACATGTTCTGACATTAGTCACAACATCTTAGTACATATTCTTAATTAGGGTAACATACTTTGTTAAGACTTTTTTCCTTTGGAACGTCCACCACATGACCCTTCTTGGCATTTTGTCATAGGCTTTCTTCAAGTCGATAAACACCATGTAAATATCCTTCTTCTGCTCCCTATACTTCTCCATCAACTATTGTGTCAAGAAAATCGTCTCTGTGGTCGACCTCCCAGGCATAAAATCAAATTGGTTCGTCGTCACGCTAGTCACTTTTCTTAAACGGTGCTCGATCACTCGCTCCCAAAGCTTTATTGTGTGGATCATGAGCTTAATTCCTTTATAATTAGTATAAATTTGAATGTATTCTTTATTTTTGAAAATTGGTACTAATGTGCTTCTTCGCCACTCGTTAGGCATCTTGTTCGACCTGAAAATGTTATTGAACAAATTAGTTAGCCAAACGATCGCCACTTCTCTCAGCCATTTCCACACCTCAATAGGAATGTTATCTGATCCCAACGCCTTACCCACTTTCATCATTTTTAATGCATCTCTTACTTCCGACTCCTGAATTCTTCGAACAAACCGCCTATTGGTGTCATCAAAAGCATCTACAATGCCGTATGAGCTATTGAATAATTTAATGAGTACCATTTTAAACCATCTTTAATAACAGTGGTGTTTTAAGCTACAATGCTGTATATTCTTGGTTTAAAAAACTATAGACATCAAATGCCATCTAACAGGACCTCCATACCAGAAGGCACTACAGAATACATGTACCAGTCATTCTATAGTTGCTAAGGCAACTATACCATATACTATATAGTAAGATAAGCCCAATATACCAATGCTGACACTGTCATCAGCAAGAAAATCCTTGTTCAACTCCCAGCAAGAAAACAAAAACAAACTTTTCAACAAGAGAGAATCTAGAGAAGAAATACCACTATAGGAGAGTGCAAAAGCCAAAAAGGACAACTGCATAGCACAAAGGCTTACAATCTCACATTGAACTTGTTGAATTTGCAGATGATACTAGGCATAAGCATGACAAAAATGCATGGGTTCTTGGATTTTGTTCAGTCTACTGTAACATTCTTTTCATACAACTCTAATGCTAGTACCTGCCAAAATGAAACAAAAATGAGCTAAGCTAGATATAGATTGGTCAGTCATGCAATTACATGCTCTTAGACGACTTCATAACCTTAGAAGCGACAACATAGCAGCATTTTTTTTATGGAATAGCAATTAGCAAGAGGAGCTCCCAACAAGGAAACAAAGTATTTTGATATTATTCTGTATAGAATTTATTTGCAAATTCATTTTGTTCAAGATTGAACGTGAACTGTAATGTCTTACATGGGGAATTCAACAATGTCAGTCAGAGCTAGCAATATCAAACCCAGATGTTCTCATTTCATTAGAAAGGAAAAACATCTCCTCTAGATATTGAACACCTTGAATATGCCAGAGGCAGGCCAAGTGACTTGAAGTACGAGTTTTGCTATGTTTGTTCTATATAGAATTTCTACTAGGTCTTGAACTGCAACTACTAGGTCTTAAGTGTCTTACATGGAATTCAACGATGTCAGTCAGAGATAGCTATATCAAACCCGCACGTTCTCATTTCATTAGAAAGCGAAAAGCATCTCCTCTATATTGAGCACCTAAAATATGCCAGAGGCAGGCCAAGTGACTTGAGGGCAAAGGCAAGCAACAATATGCATCTAGATAGGTCATAGCATGTAATATCATGTTTTAACTTTACAGAATGAACCAAAACAGAAAACAAAATATTAACCAAGGGAGCATTCTTGGAGCATTATTGGTTTGTTTTTCAGATCTACTAGTTCCACAACTATACCAATGAAGTTGCACACATCTTAGCAAATGATGCAAAATAACTGCTTGCGTGATTGCAATTTCTTTTTCTAGATTGCACTATTCGAATGTATGATATTGGTGTTACAGTTGGAATCAACTAAAGCAATTTTTCACAATACAAGTGGGAGTAGAAGCAAAAGAGTATTAGTAAAAGCATATGTATAAGCACTGTCAAAGTTTGTTTAAAACTTAAGTTCATTAACTCACAGCAACAATCAAAGCTCAAGCTGATTTTTCCTAGCCTACTTCCTCCTCTCTTGGAAATGCTTGAGGAGAGGCGGTGTACCCTGCATGAAAGAAATTGCCTCAAAATCATGAATACCATTACTGAAAAGTTGGAACATGTACCATTAAAAAGGTAAAATACTGGCTATCTAGTATCTATTTTATGCTAACCTGGTAATGTTCTTGATCTATTTTTCCATGCAACCAAACCATCCAACGGCTGGAAAAACTTCAAAGCACCATTTGGTTTGCTTAAAGATGTTGTAAACACCAATCATGGAAATGCAAAGAGATTGAGTTTCATGGTCCCAGGGAGGTCATCTTGTGAAGTTCATAGATTTGATGAGCCGAATCTTTGGAGTTACAGATGCATGAACGCTGAGGTCTGAGCCACGCTCATAGATTGCTTTCCCTGAATGCCTTTACAATATGTCAACATGACGATTCAATTTTGCTTCATGAGAAGCATTGGGTCCAATTTACAGTTTTTGTACGGCGCTATAGTTTGTCAAGGAGGAAAGCCAAGTGCTGGTGCAACACCAGATCGTCCCACTAATTCCGCATTAACAAATCCTGCATCCTTTATTTTTAAATGGCTACTATCAATGAAGACAACTAGGACGAATTGGTCAGACTTCATGATGTCTTCCTGTATCAAGTTAAACAACTTAACAGATCCACCTCCATTTCCCTTATTTCCTGCATTCTTATAATTTAGCAAAAGCTTGTTTCCATTGCACTTGTCATTCCTCCCATTCCCTATGATAGTATTGATACTAAAATCATGTCCAACCACATGGATGGGAAGTGGAGTTCCATAGAATTGAGAAGCAGCACCAATGTAGATCTTCCGAGCATCACCAAAAGTTCCATGGTATTTCCCTTCTTCCAATGTGAACAGTCCAATTCCTTCAAGACTGCTGCTTACATCACTTTGTTCTGAATAGCAATTACCTTTGGTGTCCTGTTCTGGATCATTTCCTGTCAAAGTTTCTTTTCTTCTTGATTCCATCCAACCTTCAGATTTTTGTACATTCCTACAAGTGCATTTATGACATATACATCAGAGATCAGACCCATCTTTATAATGGAAGCATGCAGTTGTCTTCCCAAATCAATAGCACATAGATCAGCACATCCCCGTAAGATTCTTGCAAAGGTAACACGGTTTGCACGCAATCCACTGTGCTGCATCTTGGAGAAAAGTTGAAGAGCTTCATCACTGCATCTGTTCTGAATATAACCCAGCATTAACATTGCATATGAATTCATGTTCCAACTCCTCATGCTATGAAAAAATCTACAAGCACTAGAAATGCATCCACACTTGACATAAAGGTCTATGATAGCATTTCCAACCATGACATCCAAATATTCAGAACCAATCTTTACAAGATAGCAATGGATCTGCTCACCAGCCTCCTTTGCTCCTATATCAGCACATGCACCAAGAACAGTTGAGAAGGTGAACTGATCAGGATGCAGATCAGAATGATATTCCCTGCAAAAGAGTAGAAGGGCTTTCTGTGGCAGGAAATTCCAGCAATATCCAGAGATCATGGCATTGGTTACAACTAGATTTCGTGGAAACAATGTATTAGAGAATAAGTCAGCAGCACCCTCAATGTGATGGCATTTTGCGTACATGTTTACTAGGGATGCACTAATGAAATCAACAAGCAGTAGTCCAAGTTTAAGAGCTAAAGAGTGAATCTGCATTCCCTTGTCCATGTCTTGAAGTCCTGTGCAGGCATTTATGATAGTAGCAATACAATGCTGATCAAATGGTTCTCCGGAGTTGCTTAACTCTCTAAAATAACCAAATGCTTTTTCAAATTGGAGGTTCTTGACACAGCCTGCCATGACTGCAGCCCATGATACAACATCTCGTGATTGCATAGTTTTAAAAATTGATTCTGTGTGCACCAGTGATCCAAGTTCAGAGTATACTGATATAAGAGCATTGCATACATTAGTGTAAGAGAAGCTTCCAGTTTTCAAAGTATAAGCATGTATTTGTTGAACTTCCCCTTTAATATGACATATATCTAGCACGGTAACCAAATCTCCTTCCTTAAACTGAGACCCGAAGAAAGAAGATCTTCTGCAAGTTTCACTGCTTCATCCTGACAACCGTTTGAGTGGTAGCCTGAGATAGCCAAAGAATACAAAGACGCATCACGCCTTCTAACTGCAGCAACAAGCTTTCCAATATACTGAGTCTCACCAACCCTCCTGGCTGACTTGATCAGCTCAGACACAACAAAACAATCTCTTCCCATCCCCACTTTAAGTGCATAGACATGAATGCTTCTACAAAGCTCAAACATTCCCAGAATAGCAGCAGCGCCAGCAACTACCCTCAATGTGACCACATCCATTGCCATACCAACTTGATGCATATCCCGACATAGCTCAGCAGCCTCCACAAAACATCCATTCTCAACAAAACCTGAAATCATTGCATTCCAAGCAACCGAGCTCCTCACAGGAATTTCATTGAACATCCTAACAGAATAGCCCACATTTCCACATTTTGCATACATATCGACAAATCCAACTTCCACATACCTATCAACACCCAAGCCAGACTTGACCACCAATCCATGCACCATGAGCCCCAGCTCCATGACACCGGACCTGGCACAGGCGTTCAGCACTGACGAGATGACGAACCGGTTTGGCTTCACCTCAGAGGACAAGAGTTCCTTGAACAGCCCGATGGCCTCAACGCAGAGCCCGCGGCTGGCGTGCGCGGCAATGACGGTGCACCAGGACACGACGTCCCTGTGTGGCATTTCGTCGAACAGGTGGCGGCAGGCCGCCAGGGAGCCTCCTTTGGCGTACGTGTCCAGCAGGACGTTGGATACGAGCGCGTCGGGGGCGAACCCGCGCTTAAGGACGTGCCCGTGGACGGCGGCGGCGCCCGCGGCGAGCGCGTCGCGCGCGCAGCGTCGCAGGAGGCGCACGTAGAGGCGCGCCTCGGAGGCCGGGAAGAGAAACTCGATGGGGCCCACGATCTCCAGCACCGCAGAGACGGTTCCATGCGCCCTGCCGCTTCGGGCACCGGAGGTGGCAGCAACGGCGGTGGCGGCGGCGGAAGAGAGGAGCCTAGATGGGGTCGGCTTGGAGGAGAGTGCGGAGTGAAGGAGTAGCAGAGGGAAAGGCCGTAACATAAGAGAGGCGGTGGATGTGTCGCCGGAGATGGGCGACAGCGGCGGAGGAGGAGGGCGGGATCGCCACGGGCATAGTCGCCGGCGGCGGCGGTAGCGATGGGCTTGGAGCCTACAGGTGCGGCCCAGTTTCGTCAGAGAGACATGGGCTCCAGGCTCAGGCTCCAGCCAGATTTGTTGCAAGCTCTGGTGCAGCGATGGACTCGTATCCTTTCCCGACACTATGGTCAAAATATTCGAACCTCTCCTGACCGTCCGATCATAATTCGGAGGGTCTGGATTTACCCCGATGAGTAGTTCATTGCTAGTCTTTCGTTGCTGATATTTTGTTTATGGCATAAATTTAGCCATATCTTTTGTGAGACTGCGAGGTCGGCAAGATTAATCGGTTTCAGACCCATATGTCAATAAGACATCGAATAACAAATGAAAAACAAGAACCTTTTTTTGCGTTGCATGTATAAAATCATTTTGGCTTTTTGCGAGGATGAAAGGAGTTCAGAACTTCAGATTTGTTACAACTGATAATGCTACCTGGTAGTGTGGGTACATCTCCAGGTCATGGTTGCCCAAAAGTACTGCTAGGGTAAGTTCATCACACAAAAGATGAACAACAATACCTCGCAAAAAAAGAGATGAACAACATATATAATTGACCATAGAGCAACTCATTTTATGGAATATTTGCTCATGCTGATACAATCTACAATATCACCTCACTTATGGGAGGTTAAAATTGAATCCAATTTACAATACCATTCGACGTTTTTTGAACAAAAAGCAAATGCTATACACAAAACTTGGCCAGGCATTTCTTGCCACTTCGCTTACTGTAAGGAAAAGAGCTTTCTTCTTTCCCTATCCACTGTTCCAATGACATTTACACCTGACATAACATCGCTTCAAATCCAATCGATATATACAATGACACAACACGGAGGTAATCTAGGCAAAGGGGTTTCCACCAATTCGAGGTAAAGAGCTTTGGGCCATGGCTTGTAGATTTTGAGAAGCCATATCTTGATCCATTGAAGATGAGCCATATGCACTGCCTGTTGTGGCAACCCCTCTGGCTCCTTGGTATCTACAATTATTCAGACAGTGGAATGACAAGACGGGGTTAACTTTGAAAGGACTAGTGCCTCGGTGATGCGGCTTCAATAAAAAGTGGCATATACATTAGAATCTATGACAATAAGATCATAAAAGGCAAATGTATTATGTAACGCAGAATGAGAGAGAGAGAGAATTTTGATAAATTACCCTATGGGGAAATTATTATTCTGTACTTTATGTGGCATGTTAACTGCATGCTGCTGGACCATGTATTGATCTGCAAATAGGGTGTAGAGAACAATAACAATGGAGTTAAAGTTGAATTCCAAATGTGAAGCAAAAAAAAGAGTAGAAATCACTACTGTTTGCTGTCGATGAGGGCAGAACTTGTGGAGGCGACAGAACTGATCCAACAGATCCCATGCTTGGAGCCCGTGACAACAATGTCATACTGCCCATATCTGGTGATGCTAGAGACGGGAACTGTACATAGACAACGAGATCCTTCACTTACCTAATTGAAAACAATGAAGCTGGAAACTGTACTTGATAATTCAGATACCGTCATTTCATCATGTGTTGCTAGGATGAAAAAACTTCTAGCAAATGGCACAAGTAGATAGCACTAATACAAATATAGAAGTACAAAAGGAGAAGTCGTGTGATCTTATTACTACCAAACAACCAAGGGGTGGGGAAGAAATAAAACAAAAGGGCAAAAAATAGAAGTAAAGGTTAGAATCATGTTTGATCAAAAAGCCAGAAATTAAAGTCCAAAAACACACAGTTTATGTGACAAATTAATTTCTATATTGTATGGTTCCAGAGCATTTCATCCACCTAAATCTTATCAAATTTGCTTGATAGTTGATACTGATACAAGAGGTAGAAATTTGCATACTGTGGAAGCATGAGCTAATTTAGGGCCTCTTGACATGTTAAGAATATTTACTGAATTTGGATGGGAAAATGACTGAGCTGTCTGTAATCCTCTCTATTCTTTGCACTGGGGTACGTCAGAGGGAGAGAATAGAGGAGAGGGAGAGATACCGTCCGAAGCGTGGGAGGAGCCGGCCATGGTGGTGGTGGTGGTGAATCGGGGAAGATGAAGACGTGGCGCGCTCCGGATCCGGTGAAGAAGACCGGCGGTGGTGGAGCTTCCCGTCGCTCGAGCGCCTCTAGGTCGGATTAGGAGAGGGAGAGATACCGTCCGAAGCGTGGGAGGAGCCGGCCATGGTGGTGGTGGTGGTGAATCGGGGAAGATGGCGCGACCCAGCGGCGGCGGCCGTGCGAGGCCGGCGGCGACCGAACGGCGCAACTACCCGGCGGCGCGACCGGTAAGCCCCTTTGCCCGTCCGAAGCGTGGGAGGAGCCGGCCATGGTGGTGGTGGTGGTGAATCGGGAAGATGAAGACGTGGCGCGCTCGGATCCGTGAAGAAGACCGGCGGTGGTGGAGCTTCCGCCGCCGAGCGCCTCTAGGTCGGATTAGGTTTGTGTTGGTGGAGTTGTGCGGCTCGAGTCAACCTCGTGCCTCGAGCCGCCGCTTCCACCCTTTTATATGGCGCAGTGACGGGGCCCACCACCAAGATGGATCGACGCCCGATCGTATGCGGATCAAGGCCCCAATTAGTCGTTGGGCTAATTGGGGGAAAAGAGATCAATCCAACATTCTCCCCCTTGATCTTCTCTATACTTTAACTTTAATTATTTTTGACTTTACATATTCCATCACAGATTAGTGTATAGAACATGTCTCATCGTCACGGTCAATCGTCGATAGATTTGACAGTTACAATACACCTCTCTGTTTTGAAATAGTTACTTTAATCCTTTGGGCCATCTTTTAGTCCAGAATCATAGGCTTTCCTTAAACCCATGCCGCTACATGTTCTCTGAACACGTTGGGTGGTAAGCCTTTAGTAAGCGGATCCGCTAGCATCTTTGCGGTACTTATATGCTCAAGACTTATAATTTGATCCCGAACTTTATCTTTCACAACATAGTACTTTATGTCAATGTGTTTGGCAAGCACCACTTGACTTATTGTTGTGGCATACGCTATCGGGTTCATTATCGCAGACAACTTAAGTGGTCTATTGATGTCGCCAACCACTTTTAGACCGGTATGAACTTCTTTATCCAGTTCACCTGCCCCGTAGCCTCATAACATGCTACAAACTCGGCATACATTGTGGACGATGTAGTGACGGTTTGCTTTGAGCTTTTCCACGATATAGCTCCTCCAATGAGAGTGAACACATATCCGGATGTAGACTTTCTATCATCTCCGCAAAATCGAATCAGATACCCCACTATATGGAGTGAATCGATCTTCAGATGTCATCATGAGGCCTTTTGTTTCTTGCAAATAACGCAAGACTTTCTTTATCAATTTCAATGTTCTATTCCAGATTGCTCGAATCGCTAAGTAACCCAGAACAAATGCTAAGTCGTATGTACATACTTGAGCATACTGTAAGCTTCCGATACCAAGCATATGGAACCGATTTCATTTGATCGATCTCATATCGTTCCTAGGGCATTGAAAATCCCCATATCTGCCGCCCTTGACTATAGGTGCAGGTGAAGGACTACATTTATGCATACTAAATTTCTTTAAGACTTTCTCTATGTATGCTTTTGTGACAGTCCCAATATCCCCTTGTTTCTATCCCTGAATCTCGATCCCTAGAACGAACGAAGCTTCATCAAGATCTTTCATATCAAAGTTTGAGGACAAAACTTCTTTGTTTCAAAGAGTGCATCGACATCACTACTAGCTAGTAGGATATCATCCACATACGTGATTAGGAAGATAAACTTCCCATCTTTAAACTTTGCATAAACACAGGTTGTCCTCTACATTTTCTTTAAACCCAAATTTTCTTATTGATCACAAACTTCAAGTACCACTGCCTTGAAGCTTGCTTTAACCCATAAATCGATTTCTTTAGGCGGCATCCCATTCTTTCATTTCCTTCCACGACAAAACCCTTTGCTTGTGCCATGTAAACATTTTCCTCCAAATCCCCATTTAGAAATGCCGTCTTTACATCCATCGATGTAACTCTAAATCATAATGTGCTACTAATGCCATTATGATTCAAGGAATCTTTACATGAGACTGAGAAAAGTCTCATTGTAATCAATCCCTCTCTTTGCGTAAAGCCTTTTGCCACAAGTCGCGCTTTGTATCTTTCTACATTCCTTGGGAGTCAAGCTTTGTCTTGTAGACCCATTTACACCTCACTGCTTTGGCTCCTTTAGGAATAATTTCCAAGTCCCGGACTTTATTAGTCTTCATGGATCTCATCTCCTCTTCCATGGCCTCAAGCCATTTTGAGGAATTTTCGCTTCATGGCTTCTTCAAATGAGGTGGGATCATCCTTCATTTGAAATTCTCCGTATGATAAACTGATAATCATCGAAATAGCCGATCTTCTTATTCTTTGAGACCTCCTCAGGCCTCCTCATTTGGTACATCTTCTGCTTGAGGTCATTGTTGCTCCCCTCATCTCGTGGCAATGTGTTCTATAGGATCCTCAAGAACAAAGTTCTCATTCTCATTCATTGTTGCCACAGAGGAACAATAACAGTGTGCCGGTACCACGTTGTCTTGCACCGCTTGCAATGGCAAAGCAGTAGTATGAAGAATGGTTCTTGAATCATCTGAGTGGGCGATACACCCGCTTCTCTTCAAGGTCAATCTCACGAGCTACCATACTTCCTCTCATCATTTCATCATCTAAGAAGACAGCGTGGTCTCGTTTCTACAAACTTTGTGTATCCTGTCGACAAGAGAAACGAAACCTTTTGACTTTTCAGTAGCCAATGAAATGGCAACTCATCGCTTTGGGATCAAGCTTCCCAAGGTTTGGGTTAAATACTTTAGCCTCAGCAGACTCCCCAAACACGTAAGTGGTTTAGTGAGGAACTCTTCCCGCCCACAACTCGCATTTGGTGTTTTGGGCACCGACTTACTAGGCACTCTGTTGAGAATATGAATGGCGGTTTTCAACGCTCCATCCATAGACTCAATGGCAGTGTGGAATAGCTCATCATACTTCGCACCATATCCATCAGGGTACGGTTGCGTCTTTCAGCTACTCCATTTTGCTGAGGTTCGCCGGTGTAGAATATGGGCTACTATACCATTTTCTGTAAAACCTTGCAAAAGGTCCAGAACTTGTCCATATGGGGTATGTCGATCGTAGTACTCCCCACGCATCGATCGGACTATCTTAATCTTTAAATCGTGTTGGTTTTCAACTTCACCTTAAAAATCTTGAATTTATCCAAGGCTTCATTTCTTTCTTTGATTGGATAAATATATCCATAACGGAGTAATCATCCGTGAATGTTATGAACGAGTCATATCCATCCACACTTTTCACAGAAAAGGTCCACAAATGTCGTGTGAATAATTTGTAGAATTCTGTGCTTCTTTGGCGTCTTTCTTAATTTTCTTTACATATTTTCCTTTAATGCGCTTCTGATTGTTCTAAGTCCGAGAACTCTAATGGAGGAAGAATATCATTCTTAACTAGTCTTTTATTCTCCCCTCAAATATGGCCTAAACGATGCCATAATTTCGACGACGCATCTAGAGTTCTCTTTCGCTTTCTGCTTACATTCGTAGACGAGATTCATTCACTTTCGCACGCGACGCTCCCATTTTCGCATACGACATTCACATCATCACATAATGATAACAAATAAAGCTCATTTTGTAAGATGGCAAGACCAACACATTCTTTATTAAACATTATTTCACACTTGCCATTTCCAAAATGACAATCATAACCATCATTGTCCAAACATGAAACACTAATCAAATTCCTCTGTAAAGAGGGAACATAAAGAACATCTCTAAGTAAAAGAGTGAAGCCATCAGCAAGCTCTAATGAAAGATCGCCAACAGCTTCAACTTCAGCTTGGACTCCATTTGCGACTTTAATGCATCTTTCTTTTCTTTGCGTATTCCTCGTCGAACGGAATCCCTGCATATTATTGGCAACATGAACAGTTGCACCTGAATCAATCCACCAAGTAGATTTTGAATATTGTACATACAAGGACTCATTTATGAAGGTAATAATGTCCTCACCTTTCTTTGACATAATCATTTTCAAGAAATCGGGACAATCTTTCTTGTAATGTCCCTTTTTCTTGCAATGAAGGCACTGATCCTTTTCTACTGCAAACTTATTCTGTTGAGGCTGATGAACAGAGGCTTTTCCCTTGTTCTTTGAGGAGAAGTTACTGTTGAAGTTCCTTTTCTTGTTGTCCTTCACATAGTTGATAGAACCACCATGTGAGGATTTAAATCTTTCCTCCTCTTGCACACACATAGCTATGCACTTTTCTAAGTCCCATTTCTGTCGTGATATTGTAGTTGACAACAAATGTGTCAAACTTTTCCGCAAGGAAGCAAAAATCAAGTGAATAAGGAACTCATCCTTGAGAGCCAAATCCATTGGTTTAAACTTGGATGCCAAGTTGCTCATCCTTAGTATGTGCTCTCTTATGCCACCGCCAGAGTACCTTCTGTCACAAGTCGCTTAATCACTGTGTAGCATATGTCTTTGAAGAGCCAAGAACTCGACTCTTTATTTTCTCAAGATACTCGTGACAAGAACACACTCTGCGATTGAGCCCACAATTGCAGGCTCAATCGATTCTTTATCACAACCAAACATTTCTTGTTGGTCGTGGTCCATTTCTTATGCTCAAGGTCATAAGACATCCGTAAGGGAGCATGATCCTCTGCCTTTCTCGCCAAGCAAGATCATCCTCATTTTGATCCTCACCGTGCCATAGGCTCGGTGGGACGTGTCAGAGTGAGGACCCACCACCTCACCAAGATAAACGCTAAGTCTATCTTTTTCTTCCACTCTCCATAATTATCTCCTTTGAGAGCTGGGATCTCTCGATACAACTCATCAAGTTGTATCCATCAAAATAGTTCAAGTAAAGTGAGAACATAACAGAAAAATTATATGCCTTATTTCCAACGTTGGTCAAAAATACGACATACAATTTAAAGACAATTTTATCTATGCATTAAATCTACATCACCGTAAGCGTAAATATAAATAACGCATAAAAAACATCAATTAAAAAATTATAATACTGTTATTATCAACGTTGGTCAGAAAATAACAATATCATAAATTTCTGGAAATTATCTCTATTTTTCCAAAATTAAATTCTCCCGTTGGTTCGAATTTAATAATGAAAATTAATCAATATTAACTTTGCAATGAAATCGAACTATTCCAATCAATATACAGAAGCATTATATTGTACACATATAATCTCTGAAAAATTAACACGTTGGTGTAAAAATTACAGAGATTTTGGATCAAAATTCAATCAAATTCACTCATAAATGCTTCTGAAAACTTTAAATCACTTTTTATCGGATTTACTGTTCATAAACGCGATTTGGCCCACGCGCCCAACCGGCGGCCCTATTGCGCGCCCGCCGCCACAAGGCCCACTCACCTACCCCGCGCCCATTTTCTTGGCCGAAATCGGCCGAGGAAACTACAGCCGTCCGATCGGATCGGACGACCGTCCGCACCTCGCCCCCAACCCTAACCCTAAAAACCCCAGCCGCCTCCACTCATTCGGCTCATA
Source organism: Ampelocalamus luodianensis (assembly GCA_036346255.1). Classification (NCBI taxonomy): domain Eukaryota; kingdom Viridiplantae; phylum Streptophyta; class Magnoliopsida; order Poales; family Poaceae; genus Ampelocalamus; species Ampelocalamus luodianensis. The sequence continues at coordinate 4,738,814 of CM070626.1, forward strand.
ACCCACGTCCGAAAACCGGACGCAGACAGCGCTAGAAGCTCCAGCGGCAAAGTACGGCGGCGAGCAAGGCTGGCGGCGCGGCGGCGGCGCGCGCGCTCAGCGACCGTGGCGGCGCTTCTTCGTCGGGCCGGCGGCAGCGCAGAAACCGGAGGCGCAGCCGGGCGGCCCAGCGGCAAGACACGGCGGGGAGCGGCGCGGCGCCGGCGAGCTCGCGAGGCGAAGCCGCGGCGCGGCGACGGCAGCCGCGCAGACGGTGCAGGCGGACTTCGACGGCGCAGCGCGCACGGCGGCCGAGATTGCGCGACCAGCGGCGGCGGCCGGCGAGGCGGCGGCGATCGAACGCGCGAACTACACCGGCGCGCGACCGTAAGCCCTTTGCCGTCCGGCGCGGAGGAGCCGCCATGGTGGTGGTGGTGGTGAATCGGGAAGATGAAGACGTGGCGCGCTCGGATCGTGAAGAAGACCGGCGGTGGTGGAGCTTCCCGTCGCTGGAGCGCCCCCTCTAGGTCGGATTAGGGTTTGTGTTGGTGGAGTTGTGCGGCTCAGGTCAACCTCGTGCCTCGAGCCGCCGGCTTTCCACCCTTTTTATATGGCGCAGCATGACAGGCCCACCACTGAAGATGGATCGGACGCCCGATCGTATGCGGATCAAGGCCCCAATTAGCCGTTGGGCTAATTGGGGGAAAAGAGATCAATCCAACACTGTCTGCAAAGGAAACGATAGATGAGACCAGCAAAGAGAAATAAGGAATTAATTCAAAATGTCAACTGGTATGAGATCACAGAACTTACATTTACATATCCTACAGGATATTGCATGCCATATTGTCCATATCCCATATTAACCTGAGGATTTGCTCACCAATCCCAGGTTGAAGCATACACTGGATGATAACTCATTGTAAAAATATCCTACGATTTTTCCTCATTTTAGAAAAAAATTGGAAAACAAACGAATAATGGGAGCACATATGAGAAGAGTAAATTATTGACACCCATTACCTCTGGAAGCGCCTTTCTTCCACTAGACGTGACCTCTGCAACAGTTTGCTGTGATACTGATACTATCACAGGATCACGAGTTCCTATCAATATATTGGAGCCTTCATTAGAAGAGCACTAATCCCTTGTATCGGTGCATGTGATGCTGCTCCCCACAACTGAAAATAATCATGCAGCGTGTTGTGGTCGTTGGTTGGGAACAGGTCCGAGGACCGAGGGTAGGACACTCGCCCTCATCTAACCACCGGCAGGGCTCTTCCCTGTCGAGGCAGCGAGGCTCTAAGGCTTAGTTGAATTTTTTATTTCTCATTGCTTGATTAATAATGGATACATACCATCCCTTTTATAGTGACAGTCCGACTTGACGCCTAAAAAATAATCTATAAGAAAACCTATCAATCTAATCTAATCTTTCTAACTATTAAAAATAACATTCCTAATAATTAAGACCATATCTCTAATAATAACTTTATAGATAAGAAATCCTAAAATAACCTGCCTAACTAACTATTTTTTATTCTAGGAAACCAATCGGCACGTATGGAAATAACGTCACTACAGTAACACTGCGTATTGTTCACATGTGCTACAGTACCCATGGTACTTTTCACGGTCGCACTACACCGCCTTGCGACTTTCTCCATAGCATTACACCCCTCGCGGCGAGCCAGCTCGTCCTCGAGCTGCGGTGGTGGCTACGGTTGAAATTCTTGGTGGCCCCATGTTGACAAGAGTATTCGATACCGACGTCGGATCGCTTGAGAGCAAATCAGCGACACTTCGACGTATAGTGTCCAAGAAAGAAACACCTTAACATGATGTGGCATCGAGGAAGACGCCGACAACATGGGCAACCGGTATCGGGAAGTAGTGATGCCCGTACTGACACGGAGCGTGATGACGGCGAGGAGGACGCGACAGTGGCGTTGGCCCCTCGATCGTTGCGCTTTGCATCGCCTAGGGCACGGTGTCGGCCAATCGCGCGAAAAATACTACCACTGGACAGCGGTAACCCTCCTCGGCGAACGCGCCAGGGGTGCAGCCAAGGGCAGCGATGTGCGTTGAGGAGATGTTGGTGACAACGGCTGGAATGGCATTGTTGACGGTGCTAGTTCTAGAGGTGATAAAAGTGGCGGCGTAGCCATGTTGGCGACGATAGGCGTCACCTCCTTCTACTCCATCTTGGCCAAGGTCGCAGCCGGCAGGGTTGTCGTCAAGGCCATCGGATTGGTGGAACCTTCCTTGCTTGGCGTGGCTTCTTCTCCTTCAAACACCGTGTCTTTTCAAGCATCTCAATCATGCGACCCAGCATGTCGATTATCATGGAATCGAAACCCCCGCTGCTGGTCATGGATGGTATGGCCTAGGTTGTGGAGAGGGTAGTCGTGGGTAACTGGTGGCTTTGGCCAGAACTCCGCTAATCGGCGCCGTGATGGTCGCCGGCTTGCTCAACAAAGAGAGGGGGATTGGGGAATCAGAGAAGGAGACTAGGAATTGGAGTTTCTTAATTTTCTTTGTTGTTGAAAACAAACCTGCCGGCCGCCTCTTATGGCTATGGCCGGTGATTACAAATTAAATGCTAAGGATAGCTTTTCTAAAAGCAACTAACTGGATCACGAATTGATCCTTACCAAAAACAGAAGATGCCAACATATACTTTCTAATGAAGCATTAATATACTAAATACTTGATAATGTCCTTAAGTGGACTTTCCTTCCTCTTGGTTTCCTTCTGCTGAGCCCCCCTCCGGCTCTACCCGCCGCCTCCGCCTCCTCCTCGCCAAGCTGAAGCTCCACCCACTGCCTCCGCTCCCCCACCTGGGCTCCCCCTCGCCCCGCCCACCGCGCCTCCTCTACCTCTGCCCCGCTCGCCTCCTCCCTCTCCTCCTCCCCTTTCCCCTCGCCCAGCTTGAAGGATCTAGACCCGCCATTATGTGTTAATGGAGTATTTTGGTGATTAATGATAAATCTATTTATGAGACTGACATTCTTATTGTTGTACCATGTTTAGTCTCAGCTTGGATATAAAAGGAAAAATCCAAACAGGTATGCATTCATAATGACAAATCTATTTGTGAGACTAACACTTTTATTGATTACCTATTGTTTAGTCTCATTTGGATATAAAGATGAAAAACACATAGGAAAAATCCAAACAGGTATGCATTTATATATATTGTTGCATTCCTCGGATCCAAAATATAGGATGAACTCCACCAAAAGTCTAACTTGAATATGTGTATATGTTCTTAACACACATTCGTGTATGCACACATTTAGGGGGAATTCACTCTATATTTTGTGGTTTCATTAGTATTGATCTATATTCCCTTTCCATATATTTGAGATCTCTACTTTGAAACATATCTTTGAGTATATATAACTTGTAGTTCATATATACTTATATGAGTATATGAGACTTGTGTAGTTCATATACACTCTTTTGAGTATGTACAACTTGTGTATTTCGCATACACTCATACAAATATTTATTCAATTGGAGCTTGAGCAAGCCCGACTTGCGCCAGCTCGGCTCACTCGTTTCCAGCCCTAGATGCGTCTCGAAAAAAGAAAAGAAAAGGCGATTAAGCTCGCTCGCTCGTTGGGCAAATCATCCTTAAGAAAAGCCTCCACAGAGACTAGCCAATTGGACCCACGCGCAGTGTCGAAATGTGGACCAATTGTGTCAGTGTGACGAAAGGATATCTTTAATTCCAGGATTTGGACAGTCCAATGGTTTTAAATTTTTTATAATCTCATCCATCTCTGATCCTCTCCTCCCGTGGATAGCAAAACTACGCGCAGAAGCAGAGGAAGTGAGGAACACGGGAAAAGCCTCTCGAAGCTTCCAGATCCCGTCAAATCCTCCTCTGACCCCTAATTCTATCGACCAATTCGCCTGATTCATCTTGCGATCTCGCTATTCGCACCAATGGCCGACAAGGAGAAGGCGGAGACGGAGGGGGAGGAGGAGTACGAGAGCGACCTCGACGACGCGCCCCTCCCGGTGGTGAGGCGCCGCGCCGCGGCGAGCGATGACGAGTTGGAGGAGGACGGAGGGAGGCCCTCGCCGCGGAGGAAGGTCGGATCCGACGCGGAGTCCGACGGGCAAGGCGCTGCCGAGGTGTACGACGAGGACGTGTACGAAGATGGCGAGGAGGAGTACGAGGAATACGAGGAGGTGTACGAGGATTTTGAGGAAGGGCATGGTGGAGAGGTTGGAGTGGCCACTGAGGCGGTAGCCGCAGCGGAAGGAGAACTGGACATGAAGCCGGAAGCGGAAGCTGAGGAAGCGGCTGCGGCCGCAGCAGGAGAGGAGGACGGGAAGAAGGGGAGCGAGCCCTATGCCGTGCCGACGACCGGCGCCTTCTACATGCACGACGACCGCTTCCAGGAGGCCCGCGGCCGCGGGCGCCAAAGGTTCTGGCCTTTCCATCCTACAATTTGTTGTTAGTTCCGTGAGCGATTTGATATCTAGGATATGATCTAGATAATTACTAGTTAGTATAGTTTAGTTGCATCTAAATTTCAGCTTGAGGGTATTTCATGTTCAATTAGTTTTATATCTGTGTTTACTTAAAAAGCGTGTTATGTCGATTAGTGTTGTAAGAGCATCTCAGCAGAGCTCTCAAAACAGAGCTCTTACTTTTAATTTGAGGTTTCTACTTTTAGGGCGGGTTGACTCAGCAGAGAGCCTCAAAACAGCTCCTACTTCTTAATTCCTCTATTTCCTCACACACTATATGCATATGTATTTGAGAACATCACATTATATAATAATTTATTTAAACTATAACTCTAAAGCACTATACTTAAAATTATGAATGAAAATACAAATATTCAAATTTAAATTCAAAAACAAATTTGGTCCGAATTTAATGATAGTCGATCACAACATAGTTCATAACATCTCTGCAAATCAAAATGACATAATCATCAAATTTGGGCGGGGGAAGGAGCGGCGGGGAAGGGAAAAAGGTGGCGGGAGAATAATCGGGACCAGGTGCGTAGGAAACCGTGATTTGGGGCTTGGCCTAGAGCCCCTGTGAATGAGGGCTTGAGGGGATTTAGGGCCCTCAAATTTGAGGGCTCTAGTAGGGCCCCGCTGGACCTCTGTTTTGCCTCAAGCCCTCAAATTTGGTTTTAGGGGCTCAAGTAGGGGCCCTGCTGGAGATGCTCTAAATATGTTAGAAGAGGCTGAACACTGATATCTGTGCACTATAGTATTTGATTTGTGGCCTACTGGCCTAAACACGGACTGTCTGACAAATGAGAGTCACATTGCACGACTGTTACTTACCAGAGTTGATTGTTGTGTATAGAAACATGAAGCAAAAAAACGCGGTGTATAAGGTGCCGCATGGAAGAGTGATCTTATTTTTTTATACAAGTTGATCAGGAATTAACGTAAAACTGAACAAGACCAAATTAAACATGGGAAACTTGGAACTTGAAGTCTGGTCTGGCCCAGTTCAAGTGTTTCGACCAGAATTGCAGTACTCACGACTTGATACAGCATTTTTCGACAAAAATACTGATACAATTGTACAAATAGATAAAATCAAAAAAACATCAACATAAAATATAAGGTGTAAATGCATGTAATATATAACAGTTAAATTTAAGCATTGTTGAAATTGCATGTTCTGTGGAGGACCAGTCACAAACAGCTTGGATCAAACTGGCTCCAAATTTTTAATATTGCGTGCACTAGGGATTGAACACACTTCCTCTAGTTTGGAAAGTACGAACCTTACAAAGTTGGATGTGGTTTAGTTTGTGATGTCAACCAACGGAAATATACACATGCCTGTGAGTTACTAAACCCCTCCATTTCAATTATATGTCATTCTAGCTCTTAGCACAATAATTAAGATGTGCGGTAAAATGACAAAATAGCCTTATTTAAGAGAAAATGTTTATTATAGGTAGAATGGTGCAATGAAGTGAAGGCTATTGGATGTAACTGTAGCAAATTTGTTCAAAGAGGTAGATTGACTTCAGTATGAAACAAAAGCAAAAGCATAATATGACTTATACAGTTACACTCCATGAACAGAGGGAGTATAGTTGAGCTATGAGATGTTGCTTGTGGAATTTACATATTGCATATATTATTACATTTTTTCTGAAACAATATTGTGGTCTGACTGGTGAGCTAGCAATCCAACCAGTGATCTTGGTGCTGAACTCAGCTGGGATAGGGAACTTTGGTTATATTTGCATGAATGTTCTATCTCAACATCAGGAACGTTGATGTGATGCTTGATTTCATCTCTCGATATTCATGATGGACCATAATCTAGGCTTCAATTGCTGCCTAATATATCCATATTGTCAATTTAGGAGAATGCTGAGTAATAGGAAGTTGGGGAATCCTAAAGAGGAGCAAGCGTGGGTCCATGACAGATTTGATGAGATGAATTTGCACGATTCTCATAATGAATATGTGAGTATTATGTTTTCTTATTTTCTATGTATTGAACTATTGATGCATCTTTTCTTACAGAGATGCTTCTTTTATCAATTGCACTTTTAGACAAGAAGAAAGCAGAGAGGCCGCTTTAGAGGACGTGGTGGTAGAACTCGTGGTATGAGCCGTGGTAATTTCAGAGGCAACATATCTCGAACATACTATCATGATGGTAAAAAGAACTACAGTTATGTCCCAAAGGAATCTCATATTTACCATGATAATACCAAGAATGCTCGACGAGTTTCGTATGTTAGTGAGAAGAACAGAGCTCCCAAACCATCTCATGCTCACTATGATGATGTGAATAACTTTGAGGTTGTTCCAAAAGAATCTCGCAATTACTATGGCAATGCCAAAAGTCATAAGAACACACCAAGAGTAATTCGAGGGAGAGGCTCTAGACGTTACCAACCACGTTGGAGAAGTATCACTGAGATATCTTCAGAGCAAAACAATAAGTGAGTGGAAGGTTTCTTCTTTGTGGTCTTAGCACCTTTGTTTTGATATAGAACTAACAGCAGTATGTTTGTTTTTGTTATCATATTTCAGATCACAGAATCCTGAAAATGCTTCTTCAAATGCAAACTTGGGAAAACACCAATCTCAAATTTCAAATTCTCGGCCTGAACAAGGTTTTCCAATTAAGCAAGCCATTGCATCAAACTTGAATTCGGCTTCACCACCCTTTTACCCTTCAAAGTTGTCCTATCGGGAGCTCCCGATTAGTCAGAGGGGGAATGCAAAACCTAGTACTACTAGTAGGCCCTTCTCATCCTCCCTTGGTATGGAGTATGTTTCTCCAACCCCACAATATGTCCCCATAATGAGAGGGAAGGCTTTTATACCATCTGTTGGGCATGACAAGTTGCATGTTGAAGCTGCTGTAAAGGGCATGGATAGTCCTGCATTACATTCATCTGCATCATCATCAAATAGTCCATTTCCTGTAGCAACTAATCAAGTTACGGGAGATTCTGTTCAGTCCCCACATCCAGTTGTTCAACAAAGGTCAATTCAATCATCTCCTCAATCCGCCCCAAGGATGCCTTCCCAGATGTTTGGTGCACGATTCGGTAGTAGTGATAAAACACCATCTTCCACACAACCCACATCAACAGTTTTGACTGAAGACACTGAAATTTGTTCACCTCGTGGATCAAACAAAGCTATTACCCGATTGACGGTAAAGGGACAACATGCTGATCAGGAGAAGAGCGTGGTTCTTTGCTCTATGGTGGAGCTCATGTTCTCGGGGCTACAGGAGCGATGGGCCTTACACTTGGTGACCAAGGTTTCCATGGTGCCCCAGCACTATTGCCAGGTTTGTATTGTTACTCAGTGAAATAATACAGTGCTAAATGTTAACATGGACGAGAAAAAAATCTAACATAGGGTGCATACACCATAATACAGCATTCAGTTGCTTACTATCTCCTCTCCATGCCTTTTTTTAATCCTCCAAATGTTGTATCAACTAACTAAAAGATGTTTTCTTTCGTACAGTTATGCAGTTTGGAGGCCAGCATCCAGGTGGACCTGGTGTTCCTTCGATTGGTATGGCTCTACCAGGATTTGTGTCTCAACAACAACTTGGCCTCAGCAATTCTGAGATGGGTTGGTAAGGAGTTAATTTATATCGGAAACTTTTGGAAGAACCATTGCTTTTTTCTAGACCTCAGTTTGGTATGATGTGGTATTGTACTCTATGCTGAAGTCTGTGCACCGCTGTGTTGGTATCATGATAGGGTATTTGCATTGTCATTAACCGCTTGAGTTTATTATGACTGTACTTGTCAGGGTGATTTAAATCAATTTTGTTTGGTATTACATAGTTGTGTACTACTTGCACAAATTGGTGTAGCGTTTATTCAGTTGAATATGACATTCATAATTAGCTTTTACCTATTTTTTTTGTGTTGCATCTGAATGAAATTAGGCTACCAATTTTGACTGGTGCCTCTGGAGCTTTAGGAGCAAATTATGGCTCACCTTATATAGCTGTGGATGGCAGCTATTATTCTCGACCTTCTGAACAGGCATCTTCATCAGTTTCTCCTAGGTACGTCGGTCTAATGCTCTAATATGATGCACATTACAGGGTTTAGGATTTCTTATCACAGTTATATTTGTATATATACCTTTCTAATGAAAGAAGTACCAATGAGGCAATGATTGTTGTTGTTTCATCTTGTTTCTTCTCCATACAGAGAACCTAGTGCAAGCAATGCCCCTTCTCGGTTGAAGTCCCCAGAAATAACAGGTAAAACAACTTTATTCCCTTTTCATTTCTTTTTTCTACTTGATTATTTTTTATTGGTATTTAATTTTAGATATGTTAGTAGTTTCTACTCGTTTATTATCATGGAAATGTTTTGAGACATTCTCCCCTTTTTGCAGAGGTTGTAAATGATGAACTTAGTCAACGCCAAAATAAACCTCGCCGGTACGTTCAAAGATATATCTGTTCTGTTCACGAATGCTTTCTGGTTCAACACTGTGTTAATATCATTTTACATCTTGTTACAGATACTCGGAGATGAACTTTGGCCAATGAATATAGCGATGATAATTAACAAGGACTCATTTATCAGCTTTGGGTCTGTGTAAGACTTGTGCAAGGCCTATTATCTCAACAAGGCCTTTGTGAGCCTTCGCAACACTTCAGTGTCTGATCTGTAGCACTTTGGGCTATTTAGTATCCCCAAAAAATGCCAGGTACACATGGCTTGTCCTATTGCATGCTGCCATGCTGAGCATGTCCTTCGCTGTTGTTCCTATTCTTCTTTTCTGTTTGTTTATATCAACTGGTGGCGGTCTGTGGTCTTGCCCTTTCACTTAAGCCAGTAACATATGGAAAATTATTTGCCAGTAGACATTAGATCATACTCCCTCCGATCACAAAAGAAAGCTGTTTTGAACATCGGCACGGTCTCCAAAATGCAACTTTGATCATTCATTTCTATTGTAATATATTTATAAATCCTACTAAAATTATAATATTATGAAAGTACTCTTCGAGACAAATCTATACATATCACTTTCATGTGTTTTTTCTAAATATTCAAAAAGATATTGATGGCCAAATTTTATAAAGTTTGATTGCACCTTACCCAAAACGACTTTCTTTTATGACTGGAGGGAGTAGATGCTTGTCACTGGTGTACAGGTCCACTCAGTGTGCCTATTGGAATGTTTATTGATGTAGGTCTTTCTGATTGTATTTCTTATCTTTCACTTATTATGTATTCGTAAAGATATTATTGCCTGGCATTCACTTCTAGATTGTTTTATCACAGTGAACAACCAGGTTTGGATATCATTTTATTGGCCTAGACCTTAGACTTCAGAAGCTAGTTCTGAATCTGATTCCAATGATTATCCATTTTGTTTCTCACTTTCTTGTGTTACAATTTGCTGCAAGGATTTCCTAGATTTCTACAGCAGGCTTGAAAAAAAAAAGAAGTCTTAGAGATAGCTAAAAACTAACTTAAGAGTCAACCATACTTTTTGACTGCCTTTGGAAGTCTAGTTTGCCTTTTTTTTTAAAAAATTTATTAATATCTGTAAATTCTAGTGCAATTTTTGTGACGCTCCCCTAAATCTACTTTTTCTTCTTGCTTTGACATAAATGAACCTTGTGGCATCCCTTCTACACTGCATCCGATTCATGAGCGTCTGTTCAACCTTTTCATCCAGGAAGGATATTTTAGTATATTACATAGTCCTACACGCCTTCAGCGATTAGATGTTAGTATTGTTCATGTATATCCTGCTTCTACACGCGCTCCATGAACATTCCAGAATCGTAGGATATGCCATGTTCAGTTGCTCGCAATCACAAGCCATGCATAACAGCGTTGATAAACTTGACACTTCTCCTTTGCAGGTTTGACAGTTGAAGGTGCTTAAATCCTTACTATAGTCATTTGCAGTGATTATTCTAATGGGCTGGTGCTATTGCATTATTAGGTAAGATTGTCGACAATTGAAGGCGTTTGGATTCTTAGTATCGCAGTGAATGTTGAGTTCTGACACTGGTTTTTTTTGCACTGTTAGGTGAGATTTGCATCCATGTTGATACCGTGTTGTTATTGAGCATCCCATTGGCATACATAAATGTGAAGGGTGTGATGAAGTCAGGTCTCCGTTCTGTAAGCTCTTTCTCATGGTAAAAGAGGGGAGTGTAAGGTGTTGGTTTGCTTGTGTGCTTGCCTTGGTGGTATTCAGCTGACTTGCCCGTTCTATGGTTGAGCTTGTAAGACTGGCCAAGTGCTCCACTGTGTTCAAGATGTTGTCGCAATATTAGTAAGGAGTCAACATATTTGAGTTATGCTGGTAAAATTTCCTTTTACTAAGGATGTTAACATTCAAAAGGGAAGGAACAATGTGATGCTGAGCTGGTAGTCTATGACTTCAGATACACATGTTAGATGTTAGAAGAAATTGTTAAGTGTGTTGTACATCCTCATTCTCTCTCTCTCTCTCTCTCTCTAGCCCATGAGGCTCATGTAACAATGTTTATATATATCTCTTAATAACTGAATAAGATGCACAGTTGTGAATAGCAAAACCCTAGTCTTAACATGGTATCAAAGCCATTAAACCCTAACTCTAACTCTAGCCCCTAGTTCCATCACTGTGGGCTTCTGCTAGCAGGGAGCTTTCGCTCGGACGGGAGGGCCTGAGCTGCTCTCCTTAGCAAGGATTCGGCCTCTTCACCATTGATCTGCGTCGGCGCCACCTGGAGGTCCTCCGCCCGTGGGTTCTCCTCCACTCAGATCTTGTGCTGCCCGTTGTTCCTACGCCGCCTGGAGGCCACGCTGCCCTTCGCTCAGATCTTGCACTCGACGCGTCGGATCCGGATCGAGCTTGACGCCCCCGCCTCACCTTCCTTCTTGACATCGACTCCTACCTCTTCAGCGTCAGTGGGGTCATCCCCTGAGGCCGTCTCCTCTGCCCCACCACGGATCCGTCGCGCCTCTCGTGCGTCTGGAGGTTGCGCCGTCTCCATCATCTGTGCGCTTGGAGGTCGCCGCCTCGCGCTGTCTCCATCGCCTTGAGCCAGGAAGTCGCATTCGACCTCCATCACCTGAATCCACGCCGCCTCGAGTGGTATCTCCTCTGCTGTTGCTTGAGTTTTGATATTGCTTGGTGCTTTTGCTTGGTATACTCATCGCTCTGCATCTTGTTGTGTCGCTTATATCTGCTGTGATTAGTACTCACGATGCTCGTGACTAGTATCTTTGTTGCTCGAGATTAGTATCGCTTTGGTGATTAGTACTATTGCTCTATACTGCTGTGTGGTATGGCTAGATCTGACTCAATGTTTGGGGGCAGTTCATCTCCCGTGTTCATAAACATCAAGCTTGATAGGTTGAACTATCGGGCATGGGCATTCTCAGTCAAGACTACTCTCAGGGGTTATGGTTTGGCCTCTCATTTGACTGATGATCCTCCTGATCCGAAGACGGTTGATGTTGAGGCATTAAAGGCTTAGCAGAAAGAGGATGATCGCGTCATGATCGGCATTGTGCTGAGTGTTGATGTTTCTCTGCGGATGAGTCTTGAGTATCATACTTCAGCTAAACAGATGTGGACATACTTTGAGAAGAGATATGTTCAGTCCAGTGGTGCTCTTCGCTTCACATTGCTCAAGAACATTCATAGTCTTCAGCAGCAGTCGGATCAGTCAGTGGAGGAGTATTACAGTGCTTTCACTTATATCACTGGTCATCTAGAGTCTATGACACTGAAGGCCGCTGTTGACTGTCAGTCTTGTGCTGCCAAAGATGAGTATGCTCAGCAGGCGCTCATGTATCAGTTTGTGATGGGGCTTCGATCGGAGTTTGAGTCTGTTTATACTCAGTTGCTCAACTATCCCACTCTACCGACTTTGACTGAGGTGCTCTCTAGTTTGATTGCAGAGGAGACTCGTCTTCATTCCCTTATGCCTGTCTTAGGATCCTCACCATATGCTGTCCTGAGTCTCTCACAGTGGTCTGGATCTACCAGAGCAATACCCACAGCCCACAGGAGTGTTGGTATGTTCCTATTGCAAGAGGTCTGGTCATCATGTTGACAAATATTTCAAGTTACATCCAGATCAACTTATTGCTTATCGTGCTAGATAGCCATCTGACCGTCGTCGTGGAGCACCTACTGGGCTTTCCAGAGCACTTATTGGAGTAGTCACTGCTGCCACATCCACATCTACTGTGACTTGTGGATCAGTGTCTGCTATGACATCAGTTGCACTTTCTGCTTCTAGCGCTGCTCATCCTTGGGTTTTGAACTCAATGCCTTTTTTCATGTCACATTTGACCGCTCTCAGCTTGTTGCTTGTAGGCCCGTGACTGATGGTACATATGTTCACACTGCTGATGGTACACCTTGCTCTATTATCCATTAGGGCATTCTCTCTACATCTCGCTTCTCTGTTCCTGACGTGTCTTTTGTTCCTCAGCTATATATGAATCTTCTTTCTGTTGGTCAACTCACTGATATAAATTGTTTCATTGGATTTGATGATTCTTCTTATTTCATTCAGGATCGTCAGAGCAGAAGAGTGATTGGTTCTGGTCATCGCCGTAGAGGTTCTTCTAGTCTCTATGTCTTGGACACCTTACATCTTCCTTCTACTAGTACGTCAAGGCCTTAGTGTCTTCGATATGTTATCATCTCGCCTCCTATTGGGCCTTCTTTCAAAGAAGTGACATCATCGACTTGGTCATCTTTGTGGAGCTCACCTTACCACTCTAGTTCACCGGGGTTCCTTAGGTCATGTCACTGTTGAGTCTAGTTTTCATTGTACTAGTTGTAAGCTGGGAAAACAGCTACAACTTCCATATCTCAGTAGTACCTCTCAGTCTTTTGATCCTTTTGATTTGGTGCATTCAGATGTATGGGGTCCATCTCCTTTTGTTTCGAAGGATGGTCATAGTTATTATGTCATATTTGTTGATGATCACTCTTGATATACTTTGATTTATTTTATGAAACATCGCTCTCATTTAATTTTTATTTATCAGTCTTTTGCTAAGATGGTTCATACACAGTTTTCTTCTTCCATTCGTGTTTTTCGTTCTGACTTTGGAGGAGAGTATCTTTCCTCAGCATTTCGTCAGTTCCTTTCTTTTGAGGGTACTCTTCCTCAGCTCTCGTGTCCTAATGCTTATGCTCAGAATGGTGTTGCTGAGCGCAAGCACCCACACATCATCGAGACTGTTCGTACTCTTCTCATTTCCTCATTTGTCCCCTCTCACTTTTGGGGGGAAGTAGTCTCTATAACAGTCTATCTTATTAACCGTTAGCCCTCTTCCAAGCTTCAGGGCAAGTGTTCTGGTGAGATCCTGTACAGAGCACCTGCTCACTATGCTCATCTTCGTGTTTTTGGTTGTGTCTGCTTGTCCTTCTAGCACCTCGTGAGTGCACAAAGCTGAGCCCTCAATTAGTTGAGTATGTTTTTCTGGGTTATAGTTCTGAGCATAAGGGTTATCGTTGCTATGATCCCTCAGCACGTCGCATTCGCACCTCTCGTGATGTGACTTTTAATGAGGGACAACCTTTCTTTCATCATCCTTCTACACATCCCACTTCTCCTTCCATAGATTCCACTTTCTTTTTGTGTCTACCTCCCATTCCTTTATCATACTTGCCTTCTCTAGATACACCTTCTCCACCAGATTCACCTTCTAGTGTGCCTTCTCCACCAGCTCCACTAGTTTTTCCACCAGCTCCACCAGTTTCTGACACTTCCACTTTTTCCTTTCATTATAGTCGTTGACAGAGAGTTCCTTTTGATTCTCAGTCCTCCTCTGCTTCACTTGATCCTCCGGTCAGTACCATCGACTCTAACGATTGTTCTACTGTATCACGATATGCCCTACATGATCGTTCTTCTATTCAGGCACTAGAGAGATGGAGTTTTTCTCGTGCAGGTGCAGTAGTTGAGCCGAGTATCAATCAGGAGGCTGTCAGTGTACCTGAGTGGCAGTTGACTATGACAGAGGAGCTCACAGCATTAGAGTGTACAAGCACTTGGGATCTTGTTCCGCTACCATCTGGAGTTGTTCCTATCACTTGTAAGTGGGTGTACAAAATAAAGAACAAGTCAGATGGGTTAGTAGAGCGATACAAGGCTCGTCTTGTTGCAAGAGGTTTTCAGCAGGCTTATGATCGAGATTATGATGAGACTTTTGCTCTAGTTGCTCATATGATCACAGTCTGTACTCTTATTGCAGTTGCAGCAATACGCACATGGACTATATCTTAGATGGATGTCAAGAATGCTTTACTTCATGGTGATCTACATGAGGAGGTCTATACGCAGCCACCCCTATGTGTTGAGGCTCCTACAGGCTATGTTTGTCACCTTAGGCGTGCTCTATATGGTCTCAAGTAGGTTCCTCGTGCTTAGTTCGAGCGTTTCAGTTCTATGATTCGAGCTACTGATTTCACTCCGAGTGAGCATGATCCTACCTTGTTTATTCACACTTCTCAGTGAGGTCATACGTTGCTTCTTCTGTATGTAGATGATATGTTGATCACAGGAGATGATATAGACTATGTAACTTTTGTCAAGAAGAAATTGAGTGAACAATTTATGATGCCCAATTTGGGACTATTGAGCTATTTTATAGTAATTGAGGTTCATTTTGATGGTGATGGCTACTATCTCTCTCAGCATCGCTACATTCAGGATATGCTTGCTCGCTTTGGGATGACTGGTACTCGTACTGCTGCCACACCTATGGAGCTTCACTTGCAGCTTCGACCTACAGACGGTGTGCCCCTGACAGATCCTTCCCGCTATCGTCAGCTCGTTGGGAGCCTTGTCTATCTCACTGTTACAAGGTGATTTTGGGAGTAATAGTTTTTTTTCTGCCAAATTAGGTGATGCACGATCTTTTTTTACTATCGATTTTCACCACTAATCGTTGTGATATTGGTGTTTACTATTAGATTGGTTGATACCGAGACTTTTATCGCCGATTGCAATGCGCGCGCATGTGTTTTACTGTCGATCGCATGCGGGGAGCGTGTGAGTTGGCATGTCGCGCGCAGCGCGGCCCAAGTTGTAGCCCACTGGCAGAATAGCTATTCAGCGCGCGAGTGCTAAATAGCGCTACCGTGTGTGTGTATTAACTAATAAAAGGAGTTTACTCCCGTGCAGCGGGACGATGTCTTTCTCCTGTGCACTCGGTTGGCCTCCTCCCACTCTTCCCAAATTCCTCATTGAGGCACACCAATATATGGACCCAACCTGATAGGGACATGGTCTCGCCCCACCATGCGCCGTGACCGTGAATGTATCCATGCCCCACTTCTTCCGCAACCACCCAAACCGTCGTCGCCCCACTTCTTCTTCACATGCACACACCGAAGTTCATCGTCGTGCCACTCCTTCCTGTCTCGCGTCGCGACTCACCACCTGCGCTTGTCTAGCATTCGCTTTGTGCCTCAGAGATTTCGACCCCCTCAGGCACTTAATCCGCGGGTTGCAACGGCGGCGTGCATGAAGATGAGGGGATCCGACAGCGTAGGAGGCGACGACGCGGGGAGGTATTGCCGGCGACAGGAGGAGGTACCAGGGATGAGATGCGGCGTCGGGGGCGAGAGAAGGCACCGGGAGGGAAGGGAGAAGAGGAGGCAGCGATACCATGGTGGAGAAGCGGCGGCACCGAGAAAGGGAAGGGAGGCAGCGGCGGTGCTGGGGAAGGGAGGGGAGTCAGCGTGGCGCACGAGGAAGAGGCATAGACAAAGGCGACAAGTTCACTGCACCACGTCCTCTTCATCCTAATCATCCCCTACGCCGCGCCGCCTCCTGTTCCACGTCGATCGAGCAAGCATCGTGGCCTCCTTCTTGCTTACCACCGTGACGCCGCCACCGCCTCCTCCCCTGGCCTCCAACCTCCTCGCCACGATGTGCTTGGCGAGGACTACAGAGGCCAATGGCCATGAGAACCGAGTCGTGGTTTGGGTTCAGGGTGGAAGAAGGTGGTCATCGACGCGTAGCCCTCTTTCTTGTCAATCGGCAATGGCTGGAAATGGACAGCATGTCGGGGAGGGAAGTCAGCATCAACTTTAACTTCCAAAGGTAAACAATCTATGAGCTCAAAATTTTAATTTTCAGGTAGATTGCCCTTCTCCGACCCTTACTGCCCAACTGGAGAGTGGACGGCTAATGTGTTCCACTTATTGAACAAGGTCTATGGTCGGTCCGTGACACTTGGACACCAAAGGCGTCCTTGGGGTGATCTCGTAGTTCCTACCGGGGTGGAGACAATGGAGTCGATCCATACATTTTCCTTCCTTTGGCCCATTTCACTCAAAAAAGTTGAAAGGAGATAGTGCATCAAGCTATTCGCAAGGACCAACTTGATCCTCTTCCCCATGGAATCCCATATGAGGAAAGCCTAGGAGAGCCGCCAACTCTTGCAATACATGGAGTTAATGTTTATGTTTATATGTGTGTGAAAGAAAATTAATATTTATTATGCGATTTAGGATTCCGTCTGCTGATATGTATCACTCTCTTTTGGGGTTCCGTTGTAACGTACGGATACCCTACTAGTATATATGTATGTGTGTGTATATATAACCCTGAAGGCCGGAATGCAGCTGCCACTAGTCCAGGCTCATCTCCACACAAGGTCTTGTGGTGAGCTACTCCTCGGCAGGATTCTCACGCCACCGGCCCCACCAGAGGAAGGCAACGACTCAGTTGCAAACATCTCTTTCCTCAAAGATGATCTTGTCTGTGTGAAATTCAACTCAAAACTGCAACACAAGAAAGAGAACAAAAACAAAGATTCTATTTGAGACACAAGTTACAGATATCCTCGAGAAAGCGAGCGAGCTCGCTTGGTTAGCTCGGCGGGGCTCCGAGCTGCCCGCCCAGGGTCGAATCCCCGATTCGGCGCTGGGTGCTCACCCGGTGTGTGTGTGCGTGTGTTAGGGGGTGTGTGTGTGTGGGGGGGGGGTAGGGTGTGTTGGGTTTATTTGAGGGCTGAGCTGGGGCTCAGCTGGTAAAAATGAGAGGAGCTTTAGGCTCTCACCACATCGCTTGAGCGCTGGCTCCCGTGGTCACCTCGCAAGATTGGGTGCTCTTCTTCTTTAAGACATTCCGGAAGGGGAAATCCCGGACATCAAAAAAAGTTACAGATATCCTCGAAGATGATGGCAATGAATGGGTGAGAAGGGTGGAAGAAGATAAGTTGGGCCACAATCTGAGCCAAAATCTGTGCATAATTTGCGTGAAGCTTGCTTGGCTGCCTTTCGAAGTATAGGTCAAAGGAAGAGAGTAGGGCTAGGACGCAAGGATGTAAATCCTAGAAAGAAGAAGCTTATCCCAATTATAGAGGAGGATTTTTTTTTTGTCACATCATCCTCGTCCGATTCCAATGAGATGGAACTACCAAGTGATTAAGAGGATTGTATGTCAAATGATCTTAGTAATAATTAGAGCATCATGAGTTATAAAATACATTTCTGAATTAATACTACTGAAATGTCGTAGACTCGTGTAATAATCCCTTCGGTTCACAAAAACAAGTTATTTTAGACTTCGACATGATTCCCAAAATACAAATTTTACCACTAATCACTATTGTAATACATTTGTAGAACCCAATAACATTATAATATTATGAAATTGTTTTTCGAGACGAATCTACACGTATGGTTTTTATGTATCTAGTCTAATATTTAGAAAGATGTTAATAGCCAAAGTTTCTAAAGTTTGACTACACGTATTCTAAAACGACTTATTTTCGCGAACCGGAGGGAGTAGCTATTAATTAGACTATTGTGTTAGAGCATCTTTAGTGTATTGAACCGATGTCGATTCAAAGTCATGCCACGTAAACATTCTAGGACTTGAGCTTGTTGTTCTTCAATGTATTAAACCGATTCCTACTAATAATTGGGACTTACGTTACATTAAAAAATCACAAAATAATAATATCCTTTCTCAACCTCACTCTCTCCTATATAGTTGTTTAATGTTTTGAATCGACTCCTAAATAGAGTTCAGTTCCATTTTTTTTTTGTCGGAATCGATTTCTCCAATGTATTGAATCGATTCAATGCATTCTCTCTCCTTATTTGAATAGGCTAAAACATAGCATTGGAGATGATCTCATGTAACTTAGTGTCGTATGAACTAGTTTGTCATGGTTGCGATGTTGTTTGTGCACGTGTGGACCATTGTTAAATGATAAAAAAAAAAGTTTCTTGCAGCTTTTGTGGTATTTTACATAATATATAAAATTATAAAAACAACATCTTATATGTGATCGTGACGTAGGATAGCTTCCGCTATCCGTGATAGCTCTATTGCCCGCAATGCCGCGATAATAATGATTTAAATCAATGCTCAAATCAAACAAGTAAGTTATTATTGAAGTTAGGATCGGATGATCCATTTAGCGTTCGGTCCTCAAACCAAACATCCAGTTGATCTCTATGTCACTCTGGTCCTACCTTTACAATTACTCATTTACTTCGCTATCGTGTAGCGGTGCAAGTGTGTACTATATGATTCTTTTTCTGAGAGGAATTACTCGTTCATTACAAAGAAGCAGATCCATGCTGGTACACCCAATTCCTCTCGGTTTGCGCGCCGTATCACCGTGCACTGGATACCAACCCGATAATATTTTTGCTGGTCCAGTGCAGTGCTCGCCATGCATCTATACCTGCCCTGCCATTGTCTACCCACCCACCCATGCATGAAGTTTTGCTTTTCTAATTCGCAAATGATTTTATTTCGTTGCTACGCAAGACTAACATACGCGGCGATCTGTCAATCAGGTGCTCATCTCTTCCTTCACTTCTGAATTTTTAATCATCCAGGGCAGGCTAGGGCAATGGTCAATTGGCAGCATGATTACTCTTTGGAATCAATGATTAAGCTTTTTTTCTCAAGATATTGTCATCTAGGGCACTTCCTGGTACAATTGGAGGCTATGATCGAACAACTATATGATTCCACTATTGGCAGCACTAGTGCTTGCCGAGGTGCACATTGTCACATGGAGAGCCCAGCAACTTGTCCCCCTATAAGCCAAAACTCGAACCTACATCAAGCACTGTTGATTGTTGCAACAACCGGGCAGCAAACTTAGCTATGCTTAGACACCCAAGAATAGCTAGCCATCCTTTGTATATTTGAGCAAGAGCTAGCCCACGACCAAATTTGCCAGTACTGCTAGTACCTGGTAGGTCTACTGGCTCACGTACCAGCCGGCAGCCTCACCGATCTATTCTATTGTAGTGCTGTGCTGCCCCATGACACTTGTACCATCACTACCATTTATCGTGGGCATAACTAGCTAGATCTCAGACGATCTTGATGAAACAGAAGACAGCACTGGCTGCTCTTTTAAGAGCTGTGTGTGTGGTAACTTCGATCATAGAGAAGATATAGATAGAGAGTGAGTGAGATAGGCCCAAAGGTAAAGGGCAATGAGGAGGCTGCGCATTGGCAAGGTCCTAGACCGCTTCTCCTTCTCCTTGTGCGCAAGCACCTGCCTCTGCATTCGCACACTGGAAGATGAGGAGGAGGCGGCCATTGAGAGGAAGGCCCTGGTGAGTAACCAGATGGACCAGGTGCTGCGGCTCAGAGATCTTGTGGATGGAACCAGGACGCTCGGTTTCCATCTGGAGCCAAAGGTATTGAACTATTGATCTCCTTCTCCCCCATGAGATGTCAATGTGCTTGTAGCACTGCCTAATTTTTTTCTTCTTCTGATCTTGTTCGCTCTGTTTTGCTTTGCTTGATGCAGACTGTGGAGCTCAGGGTGTCCATGCACTGCAATGGATGCGCCAAGAAAGTTCAGAAGCACATCTCAAAGATGGAAGGTATCAGAATACTGCACTTCATTTAGTTTTCTTACGAACTTATGGTGCACTTCTCAATTCTCAAGAACATGTTTTTCTTTTTCGGGACATTGTTCAGACTGTGTGATAGGTATATAAGAGATCGATCTTATCGAATGGCAGTGCTGTTTTTATCGTCTTGAGCATCTGATCACTACGGATGCTCGAAACTCGATGAGGCGTTCTTGGTCTTATCGTTTGAACTAAAGATCCAAATCCAAGCATCCAAAAGATTCAGGCTAGGGTGTTTGATGTGATTAAGTTATTTCTCTTGACCATGCTAATTAAACTGAACTCCATATTCATAATCAGCTAAGCTTATGAGCTTCCAAGTCCCAACAGATAAATACAGTTTGCCACTAGTCAAAGATAAAAGTTGCCTTTCTCCCTTCTTTTGCCTTATTCCCCTGAAGTTGCAGTCACTTAATCTTGGACAGTCAAATTTCTCCCCCACATTCCGAAGAAATAAGTTCAGAGCTTCCCATGCAGGAGTAGTTTAATTGTCTTCTCCAACTGTTGGGTAAATGGGCTAGGCATCATTTGAGTGGTGGAGATCATTTGAGTGGTGGAGGATAATTTGCCACACCATCTGAAGAGAAGAGCAATGGCTTCGATGGTCATCCTAATCACTTGGGAGATCTAGATAAAACGCAATGCTAGAATTTTCAACCAACGATTCTCCTCACCCATAGAGCTGGTCTCTAAGATCAAGGAAGAAGAAAAAACTTGAACCCTGTCGGGGCAATGTTAGAAGCCATTAATACCCCTGTAATTAGAGTTTAAATCATTCATAAGGCTCTCGGTCCTAAAAAATCGTGTTTTTTAATTGTTATATTAACCTAAAAGACAGCTCTCCTACCCGTTTTTTTAAAAAAAACTTTGGTGCAACTGAAAAAAACGTAGTACAGATCAAGGATGTAGACGCATGGTACGGTGAGCATTAACACCGCTGGCTTTATGCATCTGTTTGCCCTGTCCTGCCACTGCCTTGTACTTTGGATCTTGATACTCCTCCTGCCTATCGTTGGCCGGCGCCAGACCGCCAGTCCAGCAAAAAGGAAGCGGGCGCTGGAACGGCGCTAAATGCGAAACGCTCCCTTCGTCACACCTTGCTTACCTGTGCTTAGTACTTGGCCAGCTATGAAAGGACACATTTATTGAACCCAAATGCTCCCAACATGGATCGATCGACCGTAGCACACGAGATCTTTGGAACAAGGTTGCATTTCAGAGCTGCCATAAATCATGGGAGTACTCTGCGAGTCTGCCGCCACTATTACTAGTAGTGGTAGTACAGTGTTTTTTCGCAAGCTCAGCAGTTCTTGTCTCAATCACCGATCAAATCATACTGGCTCGCACATCGCATGTCGCCGCTCCATGCCGCAGCCACGGGTCGTCTGCTCGTTTAGGGCCCGGAGGCATTCGTACAAATGTCGTTTCGTTGGCGCCCTGTTGTTCGGACGGGTGACAAAATGCTTGCCGTGAGCACATGCTTGTATTGTGCACATGTGCATGGTCTGTCTAGGCTGATCAGGGCATCTTTAATAGTCACATCTCAATGTCGGTTAGCTCTACCACGTAACCTCAAAACTAAGCTGGAGGAGAGGGAGAAGAGGTTGTTGTTTCCTTATGCGACCGTCGCGCATAGGAACCAAGATGTGAAGTGACGAGCGAGCAGGCTATTGCAACGGAATGAAGATGGCGCGAGTTGGACGAGATGAAGATGACAAGCCGCCGCCGACGATGATGACCGACTAGGTGAGAAGGTGCCGGTGGCGGAGAGGGAGGCGACCACGGTGACCAAACACGACAGAGATAGCCGAGTCCTGACTGCATCCGCGTGCGATGACATGAGGGATGGTGCCGTGTGGTCGGTGAGGGAGGACGAGGCGGCGGCGCTCGGTGGTAGGGGAGGTGCGGAAGGAGGTCGGCGAGGGGAGGGAGAAGATGCGGTGCTCCGATCCGGCCATGGCGTCAAGGGTGGAAGAAGTGGGGGCGGCGGCGAGGGTTGGGGAGAGCGGCAGTGCTCGATGTTGGGGGGAGGTGCGGGAGGATGGCAGCGACGCTCAGTGGAGGGAGGCGTGGAAGGAGGGTGGCAGAGGGGGAGGTCAACAAGAGAGGGAGAGGTCACAGAGCTCTGATCTGGCCATGTGTGGTGGCGAGCGAAGGAGAGGTTGGCGGTGAGGATGGATGAGGAGAGTGGCGGCGGTGATTTACGAGGAGAGGGAGAGAGAGAGAGAAAGAGGTGGAAGAAGGAATTTAATAAATATTGAGACTGATGTTTGGGTCCCATGGTTGAAAAGTTCTAAAATATTATTGCGTTTATTTTGTAGGCCAGCGGTAAGGGATAAGTTGTTAGAGTAGCCATCTTAGTAGTGTTGGTTGATAACACGGACCGGTTTAAAGACAATATAAAAGACAAACTATTGTACCGGCCCTTAGTTAGATTCTCGTGATCGATAATACAAACAAGTTTAAAGACAATAAAAGAGACGAACTATTATACCAGCCCGTAGTTAGATTCTCGTGGGTAATCTACTATAAACTCTCTCTTTTTTGTCATGGGCAATCTGTTGCACATGTTTAGTTAGATTCTTGTATGCTACTTCTCTGTTACTTTCTCATTATTGAGGTCTGTTTGGAACATATAATTCCCGAAGGAATTCCAGAGGATTTGAATTGCTTCTTGTAAATAGAAATTCTTAAAAACTTCTCTGTTTGGAACATAGGATTCCTGGAAAACTCTAGTATTTAAACCGCTTTGTGTACAAATTTAGTGTTCCAAGCTAGGCTTAAATAGGTCTAAAAAAAAGCTAGGCCTAAATAGTTGTAGTCACCATATTTGTGCTTGGAGTTGTTTGAATAACTTTCAGTCGATCGATTATCCCATTTTAAGAACGATTTGTATGAGAAGATATTAGACATTTGCAATCTTACATAGCAATACGATGAGTGCCTATTCAAACGATCGTAAATTTCTACACAGAACATAAAATGGCTTTCTAGAAAGTAGATTTGATAAGTTTTCCAACAATATATAGCATGTACGTAGGAGCTCGGTTGGCTCGGGGGCAGGCGTGCTCCCCAGCCCATTTGTGCTCGAGTCGTCGGGATGTTTACTGTAGTTGATTTCACTAATTAAAATCGGAAAAGATAAACACCTTTTATTAAAAAGTTTCTAACGTGGCCTTAGCTCCAAAGTGGATGGTAAAAATCCGAGTTGGAGCAGTCCGGACGTGATACCCACGGACGTCCGCTTACCATCCAAATCGAAGAGAAAGTTGACAAAGTCAACAGTCCCCTGTAAGGCCCACCTGCAGCGGCAGCGTACACCAGTCCACCTCTCTGTCCTAAACCTCACTGCCACCTGGGACCCACCCCCAACCCCACCACTCCGCGACACCGCCGTCGCAACCACCGTTGTCGATCGCCGACAGCTCGCTGTCCTCACCGAGTCACCAACCAGCGACGCGCACGTCGCCGAGCGGGCGAACCGGGCCACCTAACGCGGGCCCACCATGGCCGACGGTGAAGGCAGCGGCGATGGGCGGGATTGCACGTTCGTCAGCCACGGCGACCGCCGCAGGGGCAGGGTTAGTAGAGTAATTAGTTTTTTAAAAGGATAATTAGTTATAGTTTATGCAGCTAGCTAGGCAGGGTTCGAGAAAAATTGCTACCTGAAAAATTATCATTTCACCCCTTCTAAACCGGGCCTAATAAAAAAAATGTTGCTGCTGCTGGTGTTAATTGTTGTCGCAGGCGTGACATCATTCGAGGTGGATTTGGAGAGCAAGAAGGTGGTGGTGATGGGGGACATCACGCCGTTGGAGGTGCTGCAGAGCATCTCCAAGGTGAAGTTTGCACAGCTCTGGATGGCCGGGCCCCTCACTAACTAGCTACTGCATCTCGATCAGAAAAAGGTCTTGCCTTGCCTTCGTGTGTACGTTCGCTGGGATCACCATGAGCGAGCCATAATTAGCACAGAATCACATATCAAGCACGGCCGGAACCGCAGATTCGGCGACCTTTTTTTCCTCTCATCAGCGCGCTTGCATTGCATGTGCCAAACCGCGCCTGCACATGCATGCCACGGTTATTTAAGGCTGTGCACTGCGCGGTGTAGCTTGTGGTAGCTCGTCAGATGGAGCTCTCCCGTACTTGGTCACTGCTGGTGTTACAAGAGGGTGAGAGATCTGGAGACTTGTAAAAACTGTAATTGCGTATGCTCAGTGAAATTAAGCAGTGAAGGCTGCATGATGTTGTTTACTGTGAGATGGTAAATTGTTTCCTCCTTGCCACAGAAAATAACATTGTTCGGTTAGTTGCATTCGGTGAGAATTGATGATCTCTTGCTTAACGGCCACAAACCAAGAACATTTTGATTTGGTTTTATCAGGCAGCTTTGTTGGGCCGTGCCTGGCCCCTGACCTGACGGACCTGGACGTAAATTTCTTACTGAAAAACGTAGGAAGAACTGAAGTTTACCCCCTGATCTTTAGTGCTATAGCCAGTTAACCCCCTAAACATAGCTCCTGCGGCCGGAATATTTAAGGCTGATATTGATTTGGTTTTAAAAAAGAAATCAAATAAGTTTGATTTGCTGAGTAATCACCGCATCATGGTCACATCAGCATCCACAGTGGCAAAACAACTATCAAAACCACCTTAGGGTTTGTTTGGATAGGGAGGGATTAGAACTAATCCATTTGGATTAGAAGGGATTTTAGTTCAAACTCCGAGTCAATTCGAAGGGATTGAGTCGGATAATAATATATCCAAACAAGTCCTTAAAGGTTATTTACACCGGTTTTGGAATATCAGAGGTTAGGATATCCAATAATTTAGTTCAGATGGTTAAGTGGCTGTAACACCAAAGTTCAGGGTAAACTGGACTTCTTCTAAAAATATAAGAAAGCTTTTTACCATTCCACGGCCACATGACGACGAGGACATGCCATGGATTGAGCACAGCACATTCTCAGGCCCACTCTCCAATTCGGGCCCATGTAAATTCGCTCTCGGAATATGTTTTTTTTTTTTTTGTCAAACTGTTATTTGTTAGCGATATGACAAACCATCGCTCGTTCCAACTTCCAAAAATTGGCATTTTTTTTCAAGTACATTCACATTTAACAAAGGAAAAATGTTATATCAAAATTCCTTAAAGAAAAGGAAAAGTCATTATTATCTACATTAACTATTGGTCACTACTCAGTACTCACTAGTCACTTCTGCCTTACAACTGTACAAGATGGAAAACCAAAACATTTCAGCAGCCAAAGCATTAGGCTTACACTGCTTCCTTGAGCAAACTTGTTGACCATCTGCATATTTTACATAAGCAGCAAGTGAATTGTCTGGTTATGATCTGATGCCTATCAGCTGTCCTTCACTCCTGTTGTCCATCCATACTATTTTCTGTATCATCCTCTTTAGTTTCAGTTACATCTTACGTCAAAAAAAGTTTCAGTTACATCTCACTTCTGAACTTTCTCCCGTGCCTCCAACAAATTCAAAGCTGCTTTGAGCCACACCTGTTCATTGTGGCTGCATATACGCCATTCCACCGGAATTTTTCAGTCAGTGACTTCTGAACGCATGACAAAGCTAGGAAATGCCATGGTAATGTCCCTGAACAATTAGTAATAACAATCAAACTTATCAGATTATGAATAATCACTTGAAAAGAAAAGGACAAGAACAGCAGAAGATATCTACTCTGTAGCCTAATGTTACTCGGAGTAGAAGGAAGAAGATGGACCATTGCCTAGACTCTACAGACATGGAAAGGAACTATCAGTTAACTGAGGAGTGGAGCAGACGCACTACTCACTGTAAATAGGGAAGTGACATGTTTCTTAGTGAAGCTGGGTTCTTCTTAACAAATTCCTCCCATTCTTTAGGGTCTATCTTGCCATCTCCATTTGAGTCTGCTTGACTGAATGTCTGCAGTCCAAAAGGAGCAGCACAAGGCATGTTAAAGAAAAAGACCTTAGAGAGTAAATACTTGAAGAGAAGTATCTTGTTACATTATCAACAATTGCATCAATAGCGTTATCCGAAAGGCGTAGATCTGACTCATCCAGAAGTGCCAAGACCATCTCCCTAAGCTGTTTCAGTAGATAAAGCTTTCTGTTAATTAAAATTCAGGGCCATTCATGGAAATTATGAGTCGCACATATAGTCACTCAGATATACAGCCCATAGATTGAATAAGAGAATCAATGATTTACCTCTTCTTTTTCAATGTAACCTGTCCCCCTTAAATCATACAATTTGAACGCAACTGCAAAGAGGAGAGGAAAGGTAAACCAAACATGCTCAATTTCCTAATATGACAAGAAGATCGGTGCACAAGAGCTACAGTCCAGTCATACACGCTGTCTTTTCTGATTCCGGTGCTTTCGGATGGAATATACTGAGCGACCGCACAAATTCCCCAAACTCAATCACCCCATTGTGTTTCAGATCAAACAAATCGAACATCTGTCACGAAGAACATGAAGCGAGTTGATTATTTGGTTACGAACTCCTGTGAAAGCAAGATTAGAAACTTGTTTTAAAAGCAAGAAGTCCATATGACCCCTAAAGTATTGTTGTACGGCTACTTAACCTCTAACCTAAAAACCCAGCTATTTAATCCCTTCACATTGCAAAACCAGGTGTGACTTAACCCCCTGGCTGTTTTGCTCGGTGGTTTTGCTTACATGGCACTGCATTCGTGTTGTGTATGGCTCATATGAATGGTGTTGTGATGCTTGGTTTGCAATGGGATAACTACCGTGTAGAAGAAGGCCACACGACATGGCTTGAAGGGGATTAGGTATTAGATGAGGGAAATAGACATAGGTTGGGAATAGAGAACTAAAAAGTTTGAGAGATGGCAACTAGAGGAAAGAATACTTCTTTCTGCTTTTCTTCTTTCCAAAAGATTGCCATGCATACTCATTATATAGAACTTCTTACTTAATCCCTAAGACATAGACTCCCAAATACAATTTGAACTCTTTTACTAGGATTCTTAATACAATTAAACCTCTTACTTTCCTTACTTGATACTTAAGACTAGGACTTCTAAGGGCAGTACAATGGTACAGACAGTTGTTGTCTATAGCAACTCTCCATATCACCTGTAGATAGCACTAAAAACAGCTCATACAATGGTACATAAAGTTGCTGTCTTTTTAATTGTCTTTACAAAACACATAATTTTTTTAATGCTTTTCTTGTTTTTGGTGTTATAATCGGCTACAGGATTGTAGACAACATCTTTCTCTCTCTTCATTCTCTTTCATCTACGTCAGCAAAAATTCTATGTGGCAGTAACTATAAACGGCTGACATAAGCCCATTGTACATGCTCTAATATAATTTTGACTTCTCTTACTAGGACTCTAAATACAATAAGAACTCACTTTTCTTGACCCTTAAGACTACAATATTACACCCCTCTCGGACAAGTAGTTTGTCCTCAAGCTGCAGGGTGGTGGCCACGGCTGCAATCCTTGGTAGCCCCAAGTTGATGAGATGTATTGACGCTGACGATGTGTCACGTTGGAGCACAATATGTCCTTGCGGACCATTGCTTCCTCGTCTAGGTGTGACAGCACTGCGGCGAACTGTTTTAGCACCACAACAACCTCCAGTGGAACATATGATGTACTCCTCTTGCGCTATCCCATAGATTGTATCCTCAATGTGTACAACAATGGCTACTTACTGGTTTGTCCTGCTACTTTATGGCAGTACCTATTTGCAAAGATAGATCCCTTTTCACGTGCAAGAACTTGGCGAGCACTGGAGGTGGTTGCTGCTGCACACAAGGCTTCGTTTGCAACCTTTGCGGCAGCGGCAATAACTTCGATAGGGCAGCAGGTGGGTGCAAGGTACCATCACCACCCAATGTCCCTGCCTTATCTTCCAAAGTCTTCACACATGCCTCCAAAGTTCCCGACCACTCCTCAAGAGCCATGACTCGCGCCTCCAGAGATGTGAAACTATATTTGATCTGCTTGCTCAACTCTGCAATGGCAGCCAGCACATCGGGAGAGTTGTTGTCTTTCTTGTCGATATCGGAAGCTATGGTGATCGGCTCTAATACCAAATGTTGTGAAGCTTGGTTCGCAATGGGATAACTACCGTGCAAAAGAAGGCCAGGCCGGCATGGCTTGAAGGGGATTATGTATTAGATGATGGAGATAGACATAGGTTGGGAAGAGAGAACTAGAAAGTTTGAGAGATAGTAACTAGAGGAGAGAATACCTCTTTATGCTTTTCTTCTTTCCAAAAAAAATACAATGCCTACTCATTATATAGGACTTCTTACTTGATCCCGAAGACATAGACTCCTAATACAATTAGAACTCTTATACTTTCCTTGACCCTTAAGACTAGGACACCTTATACAATTTGGACTTCTCTTGCTAGGGCTCTTAATACGATAAGAACTCACTTTTCTTAACCCTTAAGACAACAACAAAAGGGTTATGTCCAAGTTGAATATGTAATCGAGCTATAAATATATAGCGCCGACCTCTTGTAACCCTAATCATAAGAAAAGAAAGAAACTCCTCATACAAACGGAGTCGCCGCGATTCGACTTCCGGGGACGTAAGCTTTGTCGAACCTCATAAACAAATTCTCGTGTCTCTTGTGTGCTTGATATGGTTGTTCTCTCGCACAAAGGGCTGACAATGGTCCCAACAATTGGTATCAGAGCAAGGTTGAGATGGCAAAGCCAGGTGCTAGGTTCGAAGTTATGAAGTTTGATGGGATTGGTAATTTCGGATTGTGGCAGATGAGGGTGAAGGATCTGTTGGTGCAGCAGGGATGTTCCAAGGGGTTGCACGAAGCAAAAACAAAGACGTTGGAGGATGACGATTGGGAGGAGTAGGCAACCGCGATCATACGGTTGCGTCTTTCGGATCAAGTCATATATCATATGATGGATATGACCTTGCCGAAAGAAATCTGGGACAAGTTGCAAACTCAGTTTATGTCCAAATCCCTGATAAACAAGTTGTATTTGAAGCAGGGGTTGTACGGGCTGAAGATGTAGGAAGGTTCTGATCTTGCACAACATGTGAATGTCTTCAATCAAGTGATTACTAATCTAGGGTGTCTGGAGGTGAAGATCGCATATGAAGACAAGTCGATTATTCTATTGTGTTCATTGTTGCCTTCCTATGAACATTTGGTCATCACTCTAACACACGGGAAAGATATTATCAAGGTTGATGAGATTATCGGACCCGGTTGGTGCATAATCAACAAAGGCAGAACGCAGGGGAGAGCTCTCAGGGTGATAGCTTTGTATATGAAGGGTGATCGTGGAAGGAAACATGATAAAGAGAGATATGGAGGGTGTAAATCTAGATCAAAGTCAAAGAACAGAAAGAATATCAAGTACTACAAGTGCAAGAAGATGAGCATATGAAGGAAGATTGTCTAAAATTGAAAGAATAGAATGGTGGGAATCGTGATGAGAAAACTGTGAACGTGGGTAGAAAAAGTGACTCAGATAGCAGCGATGCAAATGTTCTCTCAGTTTCAAACTATCGGTTGACAGATACATGGATTCTTGATTCGGAATGCTCGTATTAAAAGGATCCTCCCTCTTCGATTGCAAGGAGGCTCTTTGGAGGTCTTGGGCATCATTTAAGTGTAAAATCTTTCTCTGGCTTGCTATTCCCCGTCGGTGTTGGACGGCCGATCGGCTTCAGCGGCACGGTCTTCAAAACCAAGGCGAGTGCGTTTTTTTGCCTTCACTCGTAGGAGACAATCGATCACCTCATTGTTGGTTGCACAGTGACGGCACAGATTTGGGGTCATTTCTTTTCACGCCCGGGCCTTCGTCGCTTTGTCCCGTCAGCAGGAAACATTGTTGATTTCTAGTTAACTATGTGTGCCAAGCTCGGGGATAGCAGAAAATGCCCTTATTCTTGCATTATTCTTGTGTCTTGGATGATTTGGAGAGAACGGAATCTCAGGATCTTCAACCAAGATCATACGGAATTCCATGCTTTGGTTCAATATTTTGTTACTTTTATTGACGATTTACTCGCAAGGTGTGGGTGTATTTCATGAAGTAGAAATATGAAGTGTTTACCAAGTTCAAGGTGTGAAAAACTGAGGTTGAAAACCAAACAGGCTGAAAGGTAAAGTATCTGAGATCTGATAAGGGTACTGAATACACTGATTCATAGTTTCAGAGATATTATGAGAAGCATGGTATCCAGCGGCATTTCATAGTGCACAAAACACTACAGCAAAACGGTGTGGCAGAAACATGACTATATGTGAACGAGCAAGGTGCTTGAGATTGAATGCAGGACTTTTTAAATGTTTCTGGGTTTCCTAAATGCCCGCTCTAATCGTAAGAAAAGAAAGAAACACCTCATACGGACGGAGTTACCGCGATTCAGCTTCCAGGGACGTAGGCTTTGTTGAACCTCGTAAACAAATTCTCGTGTCTTTTATGTGCTTGTTGCTATTGTTCTCTCGTGCAAAGGGCCGTCGCTAGTTTTGCCACATGGGCAGCTGAGTCGATAATGTGAGGTGGCACATAAGCAAAATCATACGACGACGGTGAGCACGAACCGGCGCGGGGAGAAGGCGCTGTGCTCAGAGAAGATGCTGCGGGACCATCTTTTTTCTCCTCACCCCTCTCTCTACTGAAAAAAAATCCTATAGGACCGGGTCCACAACTCTATCTCAGTAGACCAACTCCACCACGTGACATGTGTATTTGTCAATTTCAATGCAAGTGAAAAACATTTCAGTGCAAGTGATATCATTTTTCGAGAAATATGTGCAAAGGTGGATTATGTGCGCTTTGAAATTAGCAAATACACTTGTCATACGGTAGAGTTGATCTACTGAGATGGAGTTGTGAACCGGGTCATATAGGATTTTTTCCCTCTCACACTCATCTGTTCTCCCAGTCACCGTCCCCTCATTGACCCCCTCCCAGTCACCGGATCGATGGATGTGCTGCACGTCGCGTCCGGCGCGTGGGCGCGGCCCCAGGCGCTGCTCGGCGACAGGTGTGTTGTGGGTGCGTGCGGTGTCGGGGGGAGAGAGAATGAGGAAAAGGAAGGGGCAGAAGCTCACACGAGGGCCTCACAGTGTTCCAACTTTGATTTGTCGAGTTACACATCGTAGCCACGTAGTTTCCACGGTGGCGAAATCGGCGAACCCAGTGTTATGTAACCAAAATCATCGAGCAAAATAACTATAGTGTTAAGTCACTTGGTATTGCAATATGAGATGATTAAATAGCCAGTTTTTTTAAATTAAAAGGTTAAGTGACCGCATAACAATACTTGGAGGTCACGTGGACATCTTCCTTTTAAAAAAAGGAGCAAGATTGGACAGGAGGGTCTCACCCTGTCTGCGAAGAGATTTGCTCGTTTGCTGTTCCTGAACAAGGCAAGCTGGAACTCCTCCTGTTCGACGAAAACCCAAAACATCATCAGCACAGTCAGAAAAAATAATTGTTCACTGAGGTGCCATTGCCAACTGAGTTGAAAGATCGATGCCACCTTGTGAATGAGCCCATCCTTGATGATGGAAAAGCTCAGCTTCTTGTACAGCTCGTACAGCGCCTCGACCTCGTTCACCGTAACTGCAAATCAACCACAATGCACAACACCTTTCAAGGCACCGACAGATCAAAAAAGTACTGCTGCATCCCACCGTATCGATTAAGGTGTGTGTGTGGGGACACACGGTGTAGTACCAAGAACTAGAAGTACGCGTGAGGTCAGGTGCTCACAGGAGGTTTGGGAAGCGAGGACGGCGGGCTCCTCGTACCCCGGCGTGCGCCTAAACTGCTTCGACGACGCGCAGCCCATTCTACAGCGCGCAGATGGATGACAGGCGGCGGCGGCGGAACGATGCCCAAACCTGCAACTTCAAGAGACTGCGGCTGCTGACCATAACAAAATGTTCATGTGGGGAATCCACAGCCACCAAAGAAAAATAACAAGTAATTTTTTTTTCGTTTTATGCGTTCTAAGATGAGAAATCTAACCTGAGATTGTGCTCTATTCGGTTGGGCTCTGCTCGTGCTTCCTCTCGCGCGCGGAAAATCTTCAGCCGGCGCCGTTTGCCTCGGCAAAACGCCTCTCCCTGGTTTGTTTTTCCTTCTCTCTCTACTCTACCTCCTGGCCGGAGCCGCGCTGTGCAGTCGGAGTGATAATTTATAGCGACTCGTGCGTCTTTCCAAGTCAAACATCCAGAAAAAAATATATTTCTCGTTGAGCTTTTTCTGTTCAAGGCACGCACGTTTGGGAATCTTGGGTACTATTTGTTAGAGTTTGACTCTTGTACATCAACATGTCTGTAACCAGCTGTATTAGCGTGTGCGTGAGTTGGCTTCTTATCTTTCTATTTAAACCACATGAGATAGGAAAGTTTGCATGGCTTGGCGTGAACCCCATGTTTGTAAACCAACTCTATCCTAATCTGCCGATGATTGATGCGGCCTATAAATACATGAAGCGGCCTCGAATAGAGGTTGATACGCTTCCCTATCCAGCAAAGTTTATATGGTATCAGAGCAATTCTCTTCCATATACATCTAAACCATCTACCAAAATCCAATCCAAGCTGATGGTGTCTTCATCAAGTGCGGCGACGACGGGCCTCAGCGGCACCGTCACCGAAAAGCTAACACGGGAGAACTATCTCCTGTGGAAAGCTCAAGTTCTCCCTGCTGTGTGTGGAGCGTAGCTCTTCAGATACCTCGATGGATCCACCGCTATGCCGCCGAAGACCTAAGACTAAGACTAAAGCATCATCTAAAGACATAAACCCTAGCTCGTTCTTAACACCTACATGAACATTAGAGCGGAAGCTTAAGTGTCACATACCCGAACCAGAAGAGGCCATCGGAGAGGTGATGAGTCGGTGTAGCAGCGTCGGTGGCCGTAGAGGTAGTCGTGGATGAGGCCGACGGTCCTAGATCTTCGTTCACCTTAGCGCTTCAGAAGATCGGGTTATGTATGGGGTTTAGATGGCCAAGAACAATGTCAAAGCCTGCCGAGCCCCCTTGAGTGTTCTTATTGCGCTAGGTGACCGGGACTCGAACCAAAAAGGAGTTGGGCGCGCCTCCGATCATGACGCGTATGGAGACGAGGTCTCCCGGGATTCTCGGGAACCGTTAGCCGAAGATCATCCCAACATTCTCCCCTTTGATCGTAAGGCTAACATCATAAGCCCATTCTCAATAAAATAGCATACCAAGATAATGCGTCGCATGACCAATGAAGCGTCATACAACCTCAGTATCTATAGTGTACTATCCTATTTTGAAATGGATGTTCATTATACTTAATGGGAGTTGGTTTTCTTTTAAGGTCCTTTTATCCAGAATCATAGGCTTTCCAATAAACCCATGCCGGCAACATGATCACAAAAAATATTGGGTGGTAAGCCTTTAGTAAGCGGATCCACAAGCATTGACTTAGTACTAATATGCTTAATATCGATGGTTTGATCCTAGATTCTATCTTTCACAACATGATACTTAATGTCAATGTGTTTGGCAAGCACCACTTGACTTGTTGTTACTCGCATAAAAGATCATGAGTTCGTTATCGCATATAAGGTGAGTGGTTTAGAGATGTTGTCTACCACTCTAAGTCCCGGATAAAGTTCTTAAGCCATACACTGCTCGTGGCCTTATAACATGCCACAAACTCAGCTTGCATCGTTGAAGATGTCGTAAGGGTTTGTTTGGAGCTTTTCCACGAGATAGCTCCCTGAGCGGGTGTGAAGATGTAACCTGACGTGGATTTCTTAGTATCAACACATCCCGCAAAATCTGAATCTGAATAACCAACAACTTCAAGGTTATCAGAAATCTTATATGTGAGCATGAAATGCTTAGTAGCTTGCATATAGCGCAAGACTTTCTTAACGGCCTTCCAGTGGTCCGGTCCTGGATTTGACTGATATCTGCCAAGCATCCCGGTTACAAAAGCTAAATCGGGGCGTGTACATACTTGAGCATACATAATGCTTCCGACAGCTGAAGCATAAGGAACCGACTTCATCTGATCAGTTTCATATTGGTTCCTTGGACATTGAAATGTCCCAAACTTATCGCCCTTAACAATAGGAGCAGGCGAGCGAGAGCACTTACGCATATTGTATTTCTTCAGTACTCTGTCAACGTATGCCTTCTGACATAAACCTAATATGCCTTTGGACCTATCTCGGTGAATCTCAATGCCAAGAACGTAAGAGGCATCACCAAGATCCTTCATATCAAAATTAGATGAAAGAAATCTCTTGGTCTCAAACAAGATATCCTTATCATCTTGGCCAATAAGATATCATCCACATAAAGCACTAAGATGGTGAATTTACTCCCCTTGAACTTAACATATATGCAGTTATCAACTTCATTTTCCTTAAACCTAAAATTCCTTATTATCTTATCGAATTTGAGGTACCACTGCCTCGACGCTTGCTTCAAGCCATAAATTGATTTCTTAAGTCGACATCCCAAATGCTCCTTGCCTTCCACGACAAAACCTTCCAGTTGAGCCATGTAAACATTTTCTTGCAAGTCGCCATTAAGAAATGTCATTTTAACATCCATCTGATGCAGCTCTAAGTCATAATGAGCTACAAGTGCTATTACGATTCTGAATGAATCCTTAGTTGAGACAGGAGAAAAGGTGTCATTATAATCAATCCCCTCTCTTTGTGAGAAGCCTTTTGCTACAAGCCTCGCTTTGAACCTTTCGATATTTCCCTTAGAGTCATGCTTGGTTTTGTAGACCCATTTACAGCCTACTGTTTTGACTCCGTTAGGAATTTCTACTAGGTCTCATACATCATTAGTGCTCATAGACTTTAGTTCATCCTTCATGGCATCAAGCCACTTAGGAGAATGATCACTCATCATGGCCTCCTTATAAGAGCTGGGATCATCTACCTTCCCTATATCATTAATATCCTCATTCATATATACAACATAATCATTTGGGATGACAGATCTTCTCTCCCGCTGTGATCTTCTAATAGGTTCATTAGCTATTACAGGAGACTGTTGAGGCTCATCATTAGGTGCAACATTAGGAAGTTCAGAAAACTCAACAGCGGGTGCAACAACAGTATTTTCTATTGGAGGTGCAACCACCTGAGGCACAGGAATAAAGGTCTCTGGGATAAACGGTGAAGGAACATAAACCCGCTTCTCCTCAAGATCTATTTTTCTGGGCTCCAGCTCCTCATTATTCTCTAAGAACACAGCGTACCTTGTTTCTACAAACTTAGTTGTCCTATCAGGACAGTAAAAACGATACTCTTTGGATCTTTCAGGATATCCAATAAAAAGACAACTTACTGTTTTAGGGTCTAATTTCCCAATATGTGGATTAAATATCTTAGCTTCAACATGACAACCCCACACTCGTAAATATTTCATACTCGGTTTTCTCAGTCCATAATTCATAAGGTGTCTTAGGTGCTTGATTTCTTGGGAACCCGATTAAGAATATGTGCAATGTCTTTAGTGCTTCCATCCACAAACTAATGGGTAAACTAGAGTGGTTGAGCATGCTCCGCACCATATCCATAAGTGTGCGGTTGCGTCTCTCACTACTCCATTCTCACTGAGGTTCACGACATAGAATCTTGGGCAACAATGTCATTTTCTTGAAGAAACTTAGCGAAAGGGCCAGGAATTTGTCCATAAGAGGCATGTCTTCCATAATATTCTCCCCCACGGTCCGATCTTACCACTTTAATTCTTAGGTTGTGCTGATTTTCAACTTCAGCCTTAAATATCTTAAATTTGTCAAGTGACTCAGATCGGTCTTTAATAGGAAAGATATAACCATAACAGGAGAAATCATCAGTGAATGTGATAAAAGAATCAAAACCATCCACTGATGTCACAGGAAAAGGACCACAAATATCAGTATGAATTAATTCTAAGAGTCCTGTGCTGCGAGTAGCTCCCTTCTTTATTTGTTTCACGTATTTTCCTTTAATGCAATCAATGCAGTGGTCTGAGTCAGAGAAATCTAATGGGTGGAGAATCTCTTCCTTAATGAGACGCTCCATTCTCCCCTTCGAAATATGGCCTAAACGATAGTGCTACAATTTCGAAGAAGTCTCATTATTCTTTTTACACTTAGCATCACACACATTCAAGGATACAGGAGATTCATTAAGGGAAAGCATATAGAGCTTGTCTCGTCTAAAAGCAAGACCAATATCATTAGAATCAAACGTAATAATACATTTATTATCACCAAAAATACACTTAAAACCTTCATCGTCCAACAAAGAAACTGAAATCAAATTCCTCCTAATAGAAGGAACATAAACTACATTATTGAGAAGAAGCGAGAAGCCGTTGTCTAAAACTAATGTAATTGATCCTATTGAATCCACTTCGGCTTCCTTTCCATCCGCGACTCTAAGGCTTCACTCCCCCTTTCTTAGGGTTCTCGCGGTAAGGAATCCCTGTAAAGAATTAGTAACGTGCACAGTTGCACCTGAGTCAATCCACCAGGAATTAATGGAAAAATTAGCATAAAGAGTTTCATCAACATAAATTATTGTATCATTACCCTTCTTTGCGAGCCACTTTAGGAATCAGGACACGTCCTTCCGACGGTGCTCTCGCTACGAAATGACATTCACCCCTTTAGGTGCTCGGCGAGAGCCACATGAGGCTTAGGTGCAGTGTGCACTTTCGACCCGACTTATCAAGATTGGGAGAACGCCACTTCTTCTTAGATTTGAAGTCCCTTGGAACTTTCTTTTGTTGGAGCCACCAACTTGAAGTGCAAGATCCTCTTTTCCGTCCTAATTCTTTCCTCCTCTCGAACACACATGGCGATTAAATCGCTCATGTTCCATTTTTCTTTCTGAGTGTTATAATTGATCTTAAAAGTTGTATATTTAGAAGGAAGAGAAGTCATGATGAAATGGACTAGAAAACCATCAGATATTTCCATGTCCATCCCCTTAAGTTTTCCGGCCATATCGGTCATCATCATTATGTGTTCTCGACTTCTGCGGATCCATCATACTTAGTTGTCAAGAGCCTCGGATTAGTGTCTCGCATAAACCTTTGTGGAGCCTTTAAATTTCTCCTCTCAAGCGGATACTCTTTAGCATTTTCGAATCGGGATTGCTCCCCTGATCCCGACTGAAATGGAGGTCTTCATAATCATAAGTGATAGACGGTTGGACCGTTCCCATTTCTCAGCATTAGTTTCATAGATTTTCTTTTTGTCATCATAATTTTCTTCACCCTCGGAGGAATGGAGCCGCACCC
Source organism: Ampelocalamus luodianensis (assembly GCA_036346255.1). Lineage (NCBI taxonomy): Eukaryota > Viridiplantae > Streptophyta > Magnoliopsida > Poales > Poaceae > Ampelocalamus > Ampelocalamus luodianensis. Next base: position 4,776,479 of record CM070626.1, read on the forward strand.
TTAAAGCATAATCGAGATCTAATACCCCAAGGACAACATGGATCCTTTCCTTAGGGTGGGAAAATTGCTCCCGTAAGTTTGTTCAATGTTGTCGATAGTGGCAATGACATTTGATGCATTTATTGCTGAATATCAAAATACAGGGCATAAATCAGAAATAATCATAAGAAATATGTTTCATGCAATTAATCCTACGTTGGTCTGATTAATACACACAAAAGCTATAGTTCTAATTCACATCACCGTTGGGCAGAAAATGAAAAGAACTAATTAATTAATATGGCAACACATGATTATAATCAACGTTGGTTAGAATATAATCACATGCATACATAATGCCAAAAACATAAAATGTAAAAGTCTCTAATTAAAATATCTCATTGGTTCAACTTTAATCAGAGAGTAAGCAGAATATTGGGCAATAATACATTATTCATAATATATCATAATTTGGGCAACAAATCAATAATTAAAACAGTGCACAAAAGGAATTTTAATCATAATAAAATGCACTGAAAATAAAAGAAATGGAGAAAATTACTGTTTCAGGCGCCCAAACGAAACGGCCCAAAAATATACGCGCAGCCCATCATGCGCGCGCGGCCCACACGCGCGTGGCCCAAAAACTCCCGTCGGCTCGAAAAACACAAGCGTCGTCCGATCTAATCGGACGGCTGAGAAGCATCCAGCCCAAAACGCTGCTCCGACCTGTGAAAACGCGATCGTCGGATCCAATCGGACGCCCGAGATTTGTTGCGAGTGACTTAAAAATCCCGGAAACCCTAACCCTAGCTTCATTCTTCCTTTCTCCTCGCAAAACGCGGGCGCGGCGGCGGCGGCTGCGCTGCGGCGGGCACTGAGCGACGGCTTGAGGCCCGCGATGCAGCGTTGGCGGCGGCGCACGCGGAAGGAGCACGAAACGACGACTTGAGGCAGCGCGACCAAAAAAGGGTGGCGCCTCCGCAGCCCTCTTCGCCGGCTCGCGCGTGCGACCTAAGTTGCGCGCGGCGCCGTCGAATGGAGCTACGGAGGTGCCCGTGATGGAGAGACTCCGGATCTTCAAGAACGTAAGTAATTTTCGCCGCATCTAAGTTAGGGTTTTGATTTTGTGGATTCTGATTTGGGGAAAAGGTCTTCGGGAGGTGCCGATTTGGGTTTAGTTGGCTCGGGATCTCTTAGGGTTCCTCAAAAAATCGAAATCCTCTCCTTCTAAAATGCTAAACCGAGCCCTTAAAACTTAGATCCAGTCTTTAGTCATTAGATCCGAGCATAAGAACACCAACCCGGCCAAGAACAAGTTCGGTTTTAGGGTTCTAGATGAACTAGGTTGCTCTGATACCAAATGTGTACAAGATCTAAGACTAAAGCATCATCTAAAGACATAAACCCTAGCTCGTTCTTGAACACCTACATGAACATTAGAGCGGAAGCTTAAGTGTCACATACCCGAACCAGAAGAGGCCATCGGAGAGGTGATGAGTCGGTGTAGCAGCGTCGGTGGCCGTAGAGGTAGTCGTGGATGAGGCCGACGGTCCTAGATCTTCGTTCACCTTAGCGCTCCAGAAGATCGGGTTATGTATGGGGTTTAGATGGCCAAGAACAATGTCAAAGCTCGCGAGCCCCTTGAGTGTTCTTATTGCGCTAGGTGACCGGGACTCGAACCAAAAGGAGTTGGGCGCCTCAGATCATGGCGCGTATGGAGACGAGGTCTCCGGGATTCTCGGAACCGTTGGCGAAGATCATCCCAACATTCTCCTTTTGATCGTAAGGCTAACATCATAAACCCATTCTCAATAAAATAGCATACCAAGGAGGTGAACCCAAACCCATACGCTAGATTTGCGGCAAGATAGGACACGTGGCCTTTGAGTGCTGGTGGCGATTTGATGAAGAATGCCGTGATGAGAGGATGGCGGATCGCAAGCACCTCCTACGGCATTGATACAACCGATACGCAGATAGTGGAGCCATCGACCAAATCACGGGTGACCTTGAAAGGTTAACCACACGTGACAAGTATCAAGGCCGAGACCAAGTGCACACCGCAAGTGGATCGGTATGGGTATAAGCCACATTGGTCATTCGTTATTCAAACCCTAATCGTAATCTCCACTTGAAAAATATCCTTCATGTTCCAAGTGCACCAAAAAATCTTATTTCAGTTCATCGTCTTGCCACTGATAATAGAGCTTTTCTTGAATTTCACCCTAACTTCTTTTTGATCAAGGATCAGGCAACGAAGAGAATAATATATCGAGGCAGATGTGAAGGGGGCCTTTATCCTCTAGTACCGCATGATGAGAATTCAAATAAACAAGCTTTTGGAGTCACTAAACCATCTTCTGCAAGATAGCATAGTCGTTTAGGTCACCCATCTTTTTCCATTGTTCAACGAGTGCTTAGGAATAATAAACTTCCCTATTCTGGAGAGTCTAGGATAGAGTCTGTTTGTGATTCATGTCAAAAAGCTAAGAGTCATCAACTACCCTATCCAGTATCTAGTAGTGTGTCAAATGTTCCCTTAGAGTTGATCTTCTCTGATGTTTGGGAGCCAGCACCTATTTCTGTTGGCCAGCACACTTACTATGTAAGCTTCATTGATGACTTTAGCAAATATACATGGATTTATCTTATTAAGAAGAAATCTGATGTGTTTCAAGTCTTCCACAATTTTCAAGCACTTGTTGAACGACAATTCAGTAGAAAAATTCTTGATGTTCAATCTGATTGGGGTGGCAAATATGAAAAGCTAAACTCTTTCTTTCAAAAGATTGGAATATCTCATCATGTGTCTTGTCCTCATGCTCATCAGCAGAATGGTTCTGCAGAACGCAAGCACCGCCATATAGTTGAGGTAGGACTAGCATTGCTAGCTAACGACTCCATGCCTTTGAAATTTTGGGATGAAGCTTTCCTAACCGCAACATATCTTATCAATGTCTTTCCAAGCAAAGTCATTGATTTCCAAACGCCTATGGAGCGCCTTCTAAAAATCCAACCAGACTATACTTCTCTTCGTGTGTTTGGTTGTGCCTGTTGGCCAAACCTCAGGCCCTACAACTCTCGCAAATCAACGTTCCGATCCACACAATGTGTCTTCCTAGGCTATAGTGCTTGCCACAAAGGAGTTAAATGTCTTGATGTCAAAATCGGTCGCGTTTATATCTCGAGGGATGTTGTTTTTGATGAGACAGTCTTTCCCTTCGAGTTGCTCCATCCTAACATAGGAGCTTTGCTTCGCAAAGAGATTCTTTTGCTTCTGGAGCATCTCAAGTCTTCCTCAAGCCTTGATCATGGGGGCGAAAATAACTGTGATGATCAAGTGACTAACCCTACTGATAATTTTGCTCATGAGTCTCCTGTTACAGATGACGAAATTGCAGAAGAAAACGGTGCTCAAATGCTTCAGCCAGTGTACGTAACAGACGTGCATGCACAGCCGCTACGCGACATGCATGGCACGGGATCCCAAGCCGATCCGCCTGCGCCTACTGCTTCGATCGGTCGTGATTCGGCTCTGGGATCAACGCGAGGACCAGAACCCGCGTTGCCTATTCCTGCGCGATCAGCGAACGACAGCGGAGCGAGCAGCGGGACAGAATTTCGCTCAGGCTCAACGATGTCGCCCGCGCCCTCCACTGGATCCTCTGCGGTAGGGAACTCTGGTGAGCAAAGTGTCTCTGGATCCTCGGGATCTTCTGCACCGAACCTGATTGCACCAACTTTTGCTGCATCACGCCCGGTTACATGACTTTAGCGAGGAATTGTCCAGCCTCAAAAACTCAACGATGGTATGATCCGTTATGGTTTCTTGTGCTCTACAGGTGAACCCGAAACTTTGGAAGAAGCACTTGATGACACAAGATGGAAGGAAGCTATGAAAGATGAGTATAGCACCTTGATGAGAAACAACACATGGCACTTGGTGCCAAGGCAGGAAGGTAAAAACCTGATAGACTGCAAATGGGTCTATAGGATTAAGAAAAAGGCAGATGGCACTATAGACAGATATAAAGCCAAGTTGGTAGCAAAGGGCTTTAAACAACGGTATGGCATAGACTATGAGGACACTTTTAGTCCAGTTGTTAAAGCTGCTACTATTCGTCTTGTGTTAGCAATTGTCGTATCCTGGGGATGGAACTTGAGACAGTTAGATGTGCAGAATGCATTTTTACATGGTGTTCTGGAAGAGGAGGTTTACATGAGATAGCCACCAGGGTTTGAAGATAAAAATGCACCCCATCATGTGTGCAAGCTTGACAAGGCCATATATGGACTAAAACAAGCTCCCCAGGCATGGTATTCTCGTGTAAGCTCAAAACTACAAAATATTGGATTTGTGCCTTCCAAGTCTGATACATCTTTGTTCATTTACAACAAGTCAAGCATAATTATTTTTGTGCTTATATATGTTGATGATATAATTGTGACTAGCTCTTCATCAGAAGCTATTTCAGCATTGTTGAGAGATTTAAGTGCTAACTTTGCACTCAAAGATCTAGGAGATCTACACTTCATCTTGGGAATTGAAGTAAAGAAGATAGCTAACGGTATAGTACTCTCACAAGAAAAATATGCCACTGACTTGTTGACTTGGGTTGGCATGAGCAATTGCAAGCCATCTCCGACTCCTCTCTCAAATATTGAGAAACTTTCAGCGCATGATGGAGATCCATTGGGACCAGAAGACAGTACAAGATACAGAAGCATAGTTGGCCTGGCGCTCTCCAGTACTTGACTCTCACAAGACCAGATATTTCATTTTTGGTAAATAAGGTATGTCAATACCTACATGCTCCCACCACTGTGCATTGGATTGCTGCAAAGCGCATTTTGAGGTATATAAAAAATACTTCAAGTATTGGCCTGACATTCAAAAGATCTACATCTACTCTTGTGAGCGCTTTCTCTGATGCGGATTGGGTCGGCTGCCTGGATGATAGAAGATCAACTGGCGGTTTTGCAGTATTCTTTGGACCAAACTTAATATCATGGTGTGCTAAGAAGCAAGTTACTGTTTCAAGGTTGTCGACGATCAAGACGTCGATCTTACGAAAAGAAAAGGAGAAAGTGACGTGGGAAATCTAGAGAAATGATAGGACTGCTCTTTTATTAATATGAACTGAGTTTTACAGGGTATGCTCTGAGAACACTGCTTGTTCCTTTACAATGTCAGACCTACAACACGAATCTAAGGCTTGTGCTTTAGTCTGATGGCTCTATCTTGTCTCGTCTCCCCTTGATCCGTTCAGGCTCCATCTTTAAATAGCTCTCGAAGAGGTGGCAGTTACTTCCGGAGAAGACGTCTGATGTGAAGCGTTGCGTCTTGTCGGAGTCAAGTGACAGTTGACAAAGAATCAACCGTTCGGTGGTTATATGTCTATGAGACATATAACCGCATGGAGATTGTTCGTCAGTGCTTCTGGATAAGAAACGTCGTATGGTATGGAATACGCACGTGCTCCATTCGTCATACGGTAAAGAATATACTTGAAATCAGTTCCAAGTATCAGTTCATACCTTTTACGGTAGTTCTGGCTGGTCGGGAGCTTGGCTTGGGCCTTCGTCGACTGTGGTACTCATTATGTAACCTCTGGAATCTCTCGACCGGTGGTCGTGCACCTCGAGGTTACGACCATGAAGACTTATGGTCTTTTATATATTAATAATAATATATAGAGATTTTAATCCTCGTCAAAGGTCAAGTACTGAAGCTGAGTACAAAGCTTTAGCCAATGCAACTGCAGAAATTATTTGGATTCAGTCATTACTCTCTGAACTTGGAGTATCGCAAAAGCAAGCTCCATGTCTCTGGTGTGACAATCTTGGCGCCACCTATTTATCAGCTAATCCTGTCTTTCATGCTAGAACCAAACACATTGAGATAAACTATCACTTTGTGTGAGAGAGTTGCTAACAAGCTCCGGAAATTCGGTTTGTCCACTCAAAGGATCAGATTGTCGATGGCTTTACAAAGCGCGCGGTGAGGAACTTGGAAGAATTCAAACGTAATCTCAACTTATCAAAGTTGTGATTAAGGGAGGATGTTAGAGTTTGACTCTTGTACATCAACATGTCTGTAACCAGCTGTATTAGCGTGTGCGTGAGTTGGCTTCTTATCTCTCTGTTTAAACCGCATGTATAGAGATAGGAAAGTTTGCATGGCTTGGCGTGAACCCCACGTTTGTAAACCAACTCTGTATCCTAATCTGCCGATGATTGATGCGGCCTATAAATACATGACGCGGCCTCGAATAGAGGTTGATACGCTTCCCTATCAAAACCGATCCAACAAAATTTATACTATTGGCTCCCTAGACCATGTTAATTTCAAATCTATCCCGCTTAGCCCCGAAATTTCACATTCAGCCCTCTCCTCATGCCTGCTGCGCCCCGAGACGCAGCGAGCACCTCGCCGCACCACCTGCCGCGGCAAGGAAGTCTTGTGCACCATGGCCATAGTAAGCTAGCCGCTACATGCCCCAACATGACAAGTTCAAAGAGAGAGAGGAAAAAAAGAAAAGGAGAATCGAAAAAATCCAAAATAAAATAAATTTTAGAAATTTCAATAAAATTCCATAAAAATCCTTGGAACATGAATAGATTTAATAAAATAATTTTGAATTTCATTGAAGTATATTTTATTCATTTAAAATGTTTTTATTTTCGAGATTTCTAATTAAGCTTTAATTAATCCAATAAAATACAAATGGTTTATTTTATTTTTTTAAAGCTTTCAAAGATCTTCATGACGCTCCTCATCCCTCTTCTCGTGGTACCTCTTAGCATCCCGCCTTGCGGTAAACGCCACGGTCATGTGGATGGATCCTTTGGTCGATCCACTTGTGGTAGCCACGAGCGCATCAGGAGACTATAGGTAGACAAGAGAGGTTGTTAGTGCGTACTTTGAAAGAGAAATAGTAGGGAATATATGAGCCGATCCTTCACTGGCCGAGAGTGGCCCAAGTCCCAATCTGCGGTTGGGATAGTTCGAGAGTAGTTGGCACAACCCCAATAACGTATGCCCAGTGAATGCTACTTGGACTTAAAGAACTTGCATGTGTCCCTACATCAAGAGAGGGCGGCGTGTCCCCGGGTGGGTATTCCGGTGAATGCTCGGTGGGAATGTTCGATGGGGTTCTTTGCTCACGGGGCCTCATTATGGGAGGTGCCCTTTGGCACACTCCGCTTGTTCGTCTTGGGCATGGCAGCTCTTGCGAGTTCGCGGATCTCGCCCCATTGGTTCTCCAATTGAAAAAATCACGGCCGCAAGGCGCGCCCCAGGAGGAATAGTGTGGCGCGTTGCATCACATCTCGCAGAAGCGGACTTCGATCCGTCATTTGCGCAAAGCTACCTCGTCGTCACGTCATCCTGATAAGCTGTGGAGGTACATGTAACATCCCGTTTTTCTGAGCTTTTTGAAAATTCTCAAGGTTTAAAATTTACCATTTGGTTTATTCTGAGTTTAGTGAAGTTCCCTGGTTTTAAAATTCCCTTTCCCCTGTTGCTCCGATATCCCCTCGGCACATCTCTTTTTCTCTCCCCATGCGTCGACCACCCTTCCTTTTCGACCACTCTCGGTTTCGACCACCCTCTTGTGTCGACCACCTTTAGTTTCGACGGTCCTTCCGGTTTGGCCGATCTGTTGGTTTCAACCGATCGTTGGTTTTGACGATCTGTTGGTGTCGGCCGCCTCTTAGTTTTGACCACCTTTCGGTTTGACCAGTCCCCTTTGTCGGCCCGGCACACCTTCTCTTTCTTCCTCTGTTTCCTTAGCGACGTGCGTATTGAATGATGTCATCTCCGCCTCGTCGCATTTTTTCTTTCTCTTTTCACACCGCTCCATCTTGTTACCCGGTTCTCCTTTCTTCCTCTATAAATAGAGTATCAGGGAGCCTTTGCCCTCTTGTTTTTTCCCTCAGCTTTCAACTCTCCCTCTCTCTTGCCCCGTTTCGTCGCGCTTCACGTTTCACCACCACCGGCTGGAGCTCGCGTCACCGCCTCTAGGGCCACCATTAAGCTTCTCTTGCTGTCGGCCAAACCACCTTCCTCCTCATCGAATTGTGTGCCGCCTTCACCTATTTAGGTGAGCACCAAGTGCACCCAACTCTACCTTCCTTGCTCTTGTTGCTGTGGTTTGCCCGAAGCACCGCGCTCCGAGTTTAAGCCCCACATTAATTCTGGTCCTAGAGCTCCTTAAAGCAATCTTCTCTCTCTATTTCAGTTTTGTTTCACAGGTGCCGCTGCGTTTCCTCTTTCCTGTCAGTCCTGGTTGACCCCGTCGCCGCCGTCCTCCTTGGCCTTCGGCTGTGAGTTTCCCCGTCGTCATTCGTCGTCCTCCACCAGCCTCCTCGAGTCTCTCACTCTCTCTGTTCTGGTGAGTTCCCCGTACCCTACTTTCTCTTATTCTTTTGGCCAACTTCCTTTGCCTTGTTCTGTTGTTTTGTTCTTTCGATCGCGTCAAGCCGTCGAGTCTTTTTGTTCTTTTGATCGCTGTTGAGTAATCGAATTTCCCTTCTCTTTCAACCGCTGTTGAGTAGTCGAATTCCCCTTCTCTTTTGACCGATGTTGAGTAGTCGTATCCTTCTCGTATTCTTCCTACGACCACGTCGTGTAGTCGTATCCTTCCTACGACCACATCGAGTAGTCGTATCCCTCTTTCGACCAGGTAGTCGTAGCCTTCATTCGACCACCTTCCGACCACCAGTGGTCGAATCAACCTTTCAACTAGTCGAAACTTTCTTTCGACCAGGTAGTCCAAGCCTTCTGAATAGTTGGTTGAACCCCCTTCCGACCACCTGTAGTCGAACCTCTCTCCGACCAATCAAACCTTCTTCCGATCATGCAATTCTCAAACTTTTGAGAGCCCGTTCGAACTCCGATTCGAGCGATTCAAATTTCAAAATGCATCTAAACTTCCAGATCTAGCTATCTACTCTAAAATTATTTAATTTGGAGTTCATTTGATTTCATTTTTATTTATTTGAAGTTATTTGAAGTCGGCTCGTTTTCGCGTGTAGATTTCGACGACTCTAGGGAACCCGAACACTTCGAAGAAGTAGATCCTCAAGCATTCGAGCAAGACAAGTCATACCTTTGATCATATTGAATCCCAGTATTTTAAAGTATTTAAATTCTATTTTAAACTATTATTGCATGCGTATTTAAATTTAAGTAATTTAAATCCCTGTTTTAACTTTATAGTTATTCCTAATTCCTTTGTACATCCACACTTGAATGTTGTTTGAATCACCCTTGATGCCTTAGTTAAAAGCTAGTTGGTACATTAGTACGAACTAGGACATGTTGTAAAAACTCTGTGCTTAGTCGAAGCTTAGCTCAAAAATATTTATTTTGGGGAATTAGTCACAAATTCAACTATGGTTTAAAATGATATTATGGTATCGTCTTTACCATAGAGATTTATAAAATAGTTTGACTTGTTAAACAAAATAAAAATTGGTTTGAACTTGGGCGAAATGGATGCTTGGATGGTGCACGTTAATGCACGGGATCGCGTCATTTCTACGACTGACTCCCATGGGTTTTGTGAAAGTCGTCCAAGTCAGTTAAGGATTGGTCTTCGAGCGTTCCTTTACTACGTCACATCGTACGACAACATGTTCTGAGTGGGCAGAACCTAGCTAACTAATTTGCAATGTTTCACCGTGGTCGTTCCATCCAGTTGCGTGGGTGTCATTTACGACCTACTTTTATGTATTCCCACCTAACGCAAGAGGGGACCTGAACCCTGTGGGTTTCTATCCAAAGGGGGCGAAACCTTAGCGAGGGGGACTACGGTGGAATGACGCTTTATAAAGGGCTTGTCACATGCTCTAGACCGCTTACCTAAGGTAGTGAGCGGTAGTATCGACGGATGTCAAACAAACTAGAGAAGTCGTGTCTGTGGGTAAAGTTGTACCACCCCTGTAGAGTGTTAAGAACTATTCGAATTGTCGTGTCCACGGTCATGGACATACTGGCAAAGCCACTCCAAGTTAGATTTTGGTTTTTGTTTTCAAAAGACTTCATCAAATGGTTTTGGATTTCTATCCAATTAGGTTTCCTTCACCACTTGTTGATGAATGTTATCTGACTATAAAACTTAAGATTTGGAAAATAAATTTTAGCTATGTAATAAACTATTTTAGAAACTTAGTATGAATATTTAAATGGAAAATGTTGCTTTATGCAAATTGAGCCATATAAGCCTCCCATTGATAACTCCTTACATGCATTATAATCTGTTACTTGCCGGGTGTGACTTACGAGCACGGTTGTTTATGCTCACTCTTGCTTAATTCAAATATTGAGCAGGGGAAGAATGCTACGAGGAGATTGAGATCTTGTACGACTAGGTTGCACCTCCAAACGATTGTCTGTGGCGAATCGTGTGGTCTACCTTACTGCTTTTGTTTTCGCTGTATTTTGCTCTTGGCTTTATGCCCCCTTTTGTAACAACTTTAATTATTTCAATGGATGACGTTGTATGATTATGCTATCCACTTTTGTTTGACTATGTACACTAGTTGTTCCTGGACTAGTGTGTGAAACACAGAGAATCCAGGATCCTTCGCTCCCGGGTTCGACAGTACAATTGTCATTTCCCTCTGAAAAGTTTGAGCGGCAGAGTTTGATCTTTTTTATCCGAAAGGTGGGTGTGGCAAAGTGTTGTCATACCCCTCTGTAAAGTTTGCGCAGCAATGTTCGGTCTTTTCTGTCTAAAAGCTGGGGAGGTAGAGTTGTCATGTCGACTTGAAAAGCTGAGGTAGAGTTTGCACTGACTATTTCCGATAGATCACAATTTGTACTGACTATTTCGGAGCACTTTTTGTCGATAAATCACAATGTCACAATGACATTACATAACAATCAGCATAACGTCATAACATCTTTTGTCCACAAATCATAATGGTACAATGCACAATAACATTACATAACATGCATTGTACGGACACACGTCATACTGAGGAGTACACATAACGATGCAACGGTATCGAAGACATCATACGGTAACTTATGGCGTTTTATTAAATAGAAAATAAACCATTTGTATTTTATTGGATTAACTATAGCATGGCCGCATCAATCTTTTTAAAAATAAAATAAAACATTTGTATTTTATTAGATTAATTAAAGCTTAATTAGAAATTCTAGAAAATAAAAAATATTTTAAATGAATAAAATAAACTTTAATTAAATTCAAAATTATTTTATTAAATCTATTCATGTTCTAAGGATTTTTATGGTATTTTGTTCAAATTTCTTAAATTTATTTTATTTTGGATTTTTTCCCCAGATTTTTCCCCTTTTCTTTTTTTCCTCTCTTCTCTTTTCACTCTCCTCTTTGAACTTGCTACGGCTGGGGCATGCAGCAGTTAGCTTGCTGCGGCCATGGTGTGCAGCACCTCCTTGCTGTAGCCGGGTGATGCAGCAGGGCATGGTAGACAGGAAAAAGAAGCCAAATGTGAAATTTCAGAAGTAGAAGGGTTAGATTTAGAATTACAGTGGTATAGGCCAAGTGCCCAAAATTCCACGTTTGGCGATCGCGTGGACCCTGAGCTTCGGGAGCGTGACAGGTGCGCTGAATTCACAGGCGGCTTTTACTCCCGCAGACTCGCAGTGCATGGTTCGTTCTCTCTCTTCCTCCGGCTAACCGGGACTACCGGAGCCACAGGCAACCGCCGCCTGGTGATCAGGTCTCGTGAGGCCCCACCACGGTCACTGTAGCGATTTGATCTAGATTTTTATTTTGCATCGGACGGCGAAGCAAGGGTCTAATATGTGTCACTTCGGATCCGCTTTCATGGATTTTTTACTGAAATCTGACCGGAGACCATTGTGCGTACATGCTCGTCTGGCTCGTGAAGCCATCAAAACTGTTCCTTTCGGTCTTATTAGCCTCACAAAAAATCTAGCTAGCACGTGTTTGGTTTGATAACAGAAGAACAACGCCATCCTTGATCGCATCTCTGATCTCCCTAGTACGTCCATGAACTATTAACGTCTGGTGCGTGATGCAGTACTGCAATCATGCAATGTCTACGCATACGTACGGATCAAAATGTGAGCAAGTCTCGAGGCCGTGGAAGCGGAGATGAACAGTTACGTAGCACTTAGCAGCCATTGATGGCAGAGGGAAGAAGTGTCCGGCCGCCCAACGGATAAGATCACAAGATCATCGAGTCACGCAGACGGCGACGCAGGCCGGCCATCATCTTCGCTGAGATATTAACGCGCAGCTAGACTAGTGCTGGACCTGAATCCTGGACAGGAACACTGCTGGATGCATACATGGATCCGTGGATCGGCTCGATGGTCGATACGGACACAAGAGACGCCGACGATGCGTACGCGTGAGAAGACTGTGTACATGTGGCTCCTCTACAGCTCTACTTGGCTAGTGGCCTGCATGCTGTGCTATCGGATGGCGACCTCAATTAAATACCTTGGCGGCTTTTGGGCCAACCTGCAGTTGCTCACCCGCTCAGTCCGGCAGATCGATATCGCCATCTTTTCTTCTATACTAGTACTTCTTTCTTCAATGATCAAGAAATGTGCCGGAATATAGTAAAAAATGCAATATCAGACAACTACTCATTGACATGATAGGCAACTATGTATGATTTGCTTGTTACGGAGAGAAAGCGCTTTGCTTCACCGGTTCCCCCGATCTTTGGTGGTGGTCACATTGACGTTTCACATGTGGGCGCACTCACTCGACAGTTTTCAGCGTCGAGCAAAGCGGGAAAAAATGACCGGATCCTCTGCCGTTGCACAGTGCTCTTTGTATTAATGTTTCTCAGCCGTTAGATAGAATACGAGCGGATGAGGTTCTTACTGTACAATCTAAACAGTGTTTTACTGCAACATTCTACCAGCAGTATTTTTTGTACAGTGATTTGCTGCAGTAAAATACCACTGTTAGGCCCTGTTTGGTACGGCTCTGCTCCAAGTTTTTGCAGCTCCAACTCCAGCTTCACTCTTGGATCTACTTCTATGAGAAGTTGGAGCAGTCTGAGTTGGTGTTTGGTTTAAAAATTAGCTCGAGCTCCAAAAATGAGAAGAATCATTGTAAAAAGACTGCACTACCCTTGTTTTGTGATTTGTAACTTTTTTTGTTGCTTAACTTATAACAGTTTAATAAGTTGATTTCTGTCATATTGTGTGCTTTTATTTTTTTTGGCCATGTTATGCCCTATAGTGTCATCTTTTTCGCCCACATTCAAATTTTTGAATTGAAAAAAATTAAATACAACATACAAAATTCATAACAAAGGTTATAATTCAATGAGTATCTTCTCTATTTTTTCAATGAGTATCATAACAAAAGTCTATAAGAGAGACAAAGAGACAGGAGATGTCGTTCACAATTCTCCTCACCTTTATTAATCAAAGCTATTGTTCCAAGTCCAAAAATCATTACATCAAACGTCAACAATGAAAAGAATAAAACATCCAAGGGCAGATCTATCTCCTTGCATTTTAACAATAGCAAGCAAGCATTGTAATGATTCCGCAGCCTGCCTCCTAACTAGATGCCCACGTATTACAGTTTGCAGTTACACAAGATCCTTATGGTTTGATAGTTCTTGCCTTGCCTGCAGTCATGTAAATAAAATAACATTAACAAAGAAGTAATGCGAGAAATAATTTCATCCCAAGCTTCTTCTGGTGTACTGGGAATATTTGTTGTGGGCTGAATACCAAGCTACAATAGAAAAACAAATGGTGATCACCATATGTCCATAGCATGAAGAAGATTTCACATCATGAGAATATGGGATACATGACAAATAGCCAGCTTATCTATACATAGGTAATGGTGCAGCTTGCTCACTAAAATTTCTGATCTTGGTTTATCAGAATAGGAATCGAAAGGAAAATATCAGTAGAAAGGGTAACATAAGATGGGCAGCACAACTGTGTTCGCAAGCAAGGATATATTCTACAAATTAACCATAGAAGAAGCAGAATTTTAATTTGAAAAACACCAGATGCTCTTGCTGCCCAAACACAATGGGGCCACTTCATGCCACAGATCAACAATTCAATTGCAGGGCGAGGCCGGGGCAGCCGCCGTCGACGGCCTCCCGCACCACCGCCCAGTGAGGAGGAGCTCGCGTGCCAATAACCTAACACAATCAGTCCAACACAATCAGAACACAACACAATCAGTCCAACACAATCAGAACACAACACAGTAATATCTGCTAATCAATTGTCAATAACCCAACACAATCAGTCCAACACAATCAGAACACAATCAGAACACACGATCAGCAGTGTCTTGAACACACAATCAGAATTGATAAACTGATTGTGTTGGGTTATTAACAATTGATTAGCAACACAATCCCTCTTCAGTTTAGCATTGATAAACCGATTGTGTTAGTTATTGACAATTTCGATTGTCAATCCTCTTCGATTTATCAAGCACAATCGATTGTCAATCCTCTTCGATTTATCAAATCATCTTTGCTCTACCATGTTTGTTAAACAGAGCTCCAACACAATCAGAATTCAAGGTAGTAATATCTCTCAGAACAGAATATCTGTCAAGGTAGACTACAATCACAATTGTCAAGGTAGTAATATCTGATCAGTCCAACACATTCAGAACGCACAATCACAATTGTCAAGGTAGTAATATCTGATCAGTACAACACATTCAGAACACACAATCACAATTGTCAAGGTAGTAATATCTGTCAATCAGAATATCTGTCAAGGTAGACTACAATCACAACAATCACACACTGATGCATCAGTTTCGGACACATACACACACAGCTGCATCAGTTTCACAGGACATCACAGGACATCACAGGGCTTACCTTGAAGATGCCGAGGATGGATCACCGTTGCCGAGGAAGATGCGGAGGGCTGGGGGAGGCGGAGCCGCCGAGGGAGGAAGAGCCGCCGAGGATGGATCACCGTTGCCGAGGAAGATGCGAAGGGGTTGGGGGCGGCGAAGGGGCGAGGGAGGCGAAGGGGCTCGGGCCGGAGAAGGGGAGAGGGAGGCAGAGGGCCTGGGGACGACGAAGGGGAGAGGGAGGCGAACGGGAGAGGGAGGCAGAGGGGTTGGGGGCGCCGAACGGGAGAGGGAGGCGGACGGGCTTGGGCCGGCGAAGGGGAGAGGGAGGCGGGTTGGGGGCAGCGAAGGGGCTGGGGGGCGGCGGGAGAGGGAGGTTAGGGCTGCGAACGGGAGAGGGAGGGGGCGGCGGGAGAGGGAGGTTAGGGCTACGCCCGGGAGAGGGAGGAGAGGGAGCGGAGGGCTGCGGGTGGGGTATATCAGTGGCAATTTGCGGGTAAATATCTTTAACTTCAATGAGTATTTTGTTTTGTTGGTCCGCAGCTCCCCACTTGAAGCAAGGTTTTACCTGCTCCCAAAATTTGCACTACAGGCTGCTCTGCTCCCAGTTGCTCTAACTCTAAAAATTTTATGGAGCAACCCCGTTTGGCACAACTTCAACTACTCCAACTATGAAGTTAGGAGTTGGAGCTGTATCAGTGTTGGTGCATTGAGCATATCGCGAATCCCAAAAAAATAGCGAACCGAGGCCAATACCGCATGCTTTTCCAGAATTCATGCTGGTCAGCGGCACACTTCATGTCAGGAGAAAGACCTTTTCCTCTCATCGAGGAATCAAGATCAGAGGATCCCCGTCCTCGATGAGAATATCAATCGTATCAGTTAAATTCAGCCAAACAACCCCTAGAACCTGAGTACTCCAACATCTTATCGCATCCATTACTCCCTCCAAATACATGCACTAAACTTCTAAACCCCAGTTAAACCCCCCACATCCAAACAACCTGACGCCTTCATGCCCTCATGCATACGGCCATACGCTATTTTCCAAGTTGAAAATTTGCTGTTGCGCAACTTTTCGATTCGAGATCCCTTTTGTCACTTTCCTGTTCGATGTCACTGTTGAATCCATCTTTTCGTTTCTTTCCCTGTTCCCCTCTAATTCTAAAGCAGCCCAAACCGCACCATCATCACGCCCTTTTAGTGTCTGATTAAGTAAAGTTTTGTGCCATAATGCACTCAGCTAAAGGCGGCCAACCTCGCTGATTGCGTAGATATATAAGGCCAGATTGATTCCCGCTATTTTGGCATGCAGTCTTAATTGTTTGTTGTTACTCCTACAGTCAGTCATATTACCATCCTAATACATATCCTGCTGGTGATCAAGCTTCAATCGAATAAGCAGTCATTCAAAGTGTCGAAGTATTAGTGAATTGTCAGTCGTTCTTCATCAACTTAAGTTTTTAGATGAACTGGTTAATTAGTACATACAACTCAATATAGTATCAGAACTAAGAGGTCTTGAGTTCATAACCCGGTTGACACAATTAAAGAAATTAATCAGTAGCTCACTTCTATTCCACCTCTTGAAAGCCGAGAGAGCCTCACACGTGTGGAGTGTACCGTGTCGGTTCGGCAATAGACCCGGTTCACGTTTGTTCAACAGGGCGGAGTACACAAACAATGAATGACCTCTTGATATGCGGCCATAGTAGGCAGTAATCACGCGCTTTTTCCAGCCGCGCGCGCGGCAGGTGGAGATGGCGAGGAACGGACGGCTGGCGTGCGGCACGGGATGGTGTCCTGCTCGCGCGGCCCGGCTGGCCGCGGGTATGGACGTTGGAGAGAACTGACAGGTTTTCTGCCGTGAAAGTTGGAGGTGGGCACTGCGCCGAGCCGTACGGGGTGGACAACGGAAGAAATTCGAACACCGACACCTGCTTCGATCCGTTGTGCCGTGCTTCGTCACCTTAGAACTTCGGAATGGTCTCGAGGATTAGCTATTTCGACCGGCTAACGTGAGGAGATGGCGTTCGGATTCCGGAACAGCGGAAACATGATGAACCTGCTGCCTCTGATAATTTTACTCCCACAGTTTTCCTCTCTCTCTGCACCCGCCAGCTGATTAGATAGCCAGCGAGTCTGCGACTGCAAGGTACGAGAGTACTACGTCCACGGGCACATGATAAAAGTAGAGCATGGAGCAGCACACGCGGGTCATCATCCTGTAAGTTCTCATGCCGGACAACATGGTTATAGCCCAGTTTGTGTATAGTGCAAAATCATCAAGATCATGTATGGTCTGTTTGGCATGGCTATAGGTTTTCTAAAAAACAGTTTCTGGTTGGACTGAATGGCTGAGCCGAAGATGTTTGATTTTTAACAGTTTTAAGTAACCTGGTTGGAGCTTTTGAATCGGGAAATGTCTGAAATACCCCTGAAGCAAATGACAGTAATTAATAACAATTAACCGCAATTAATGGCAATTAACGATATTTAACGATAACTAACGACAATTAACCACAATTAACGATAATTGATGATAATTAACCACAATTAACAAGGGAGGAGGAGGAGGAGAGGCCGGCCAGAACCAAGGAAGGAGGAGGAGGAGAGGCCGGCCAGAACCAAGGAAGGAGGAGGAGGCCGGCCGGCGACGGCGCCAAGAGAGGAGGCCGGCCGAGGTGGCGACGCCGAGAGAGGAAGGGGGAGGGAGGTAGGCGGAGGCGTGGGTGGGCAGGGTGTTGGCGGTGCGCGGCTAGGGTTAGGGTTCGAGCGGAGGCCGATGGGGATGAGGTTTTGTTGAGTGTCGTGTAATAAACCCGAACTCTAGAGATAAACTCGGAACCTATATATCCCGCCGAAGTCGTGGAAAGCAACCCATGGTCGGCTTGTGGCTTCTTCACGTTGAAAACAGCTTCTGACTTTTTCAAAAGTCGCTAGAGAAAACCGCTCGTTAAAGATGGCTTTCAGCTTTTCCGAATGGAAAAACCAAAGCGGCAAATAGGCCTATACTGTTTTGCTCATCTCGAAAGTTAATGCCGAACAAAATATCAGCGCCAGGACGTACGTCTCACCGAAGCTAATGAAATAGCAGCATTGACTTGCTATACGCTACAGCGGCATTATGCCAGATTATATACTCTTGATGACGAGTGTATCATTGAGTACACGGGTCGCAATTAAATTATTCATCTCAGCAAAGCATCACGTCCTGGATTCGCATCATCTGACGTTACGTAGTAATATCAGCCTTGTGCCATTCCCTTTATCCAGCCCATCCGTTACAAAATCAAGGGCTGCCACTTTTGACCTCCACAGACCTCAAACTTTTCATTAGTTGACGTACTTTAATTGGCCATAATGGTGTTGGCTGTTTTGACAAAACTTCCACATTTCATACTAGAAAAAGAATTTTCTTTACCAGCTAGAGAACACAAGTAGCCATATCATTCAGAGATATCACACATCTGCACAAGTACTAGCTGAGCATTTGGCACTGCTCAAGTGCAAAACATATTTGACCTGGAGCAACTCGAAGAATTTGACAATTTAACCTGGATATTGCAGTCGACACCAATTTTCACTCAACCAGAAGCATTCTTCACTAACACTCAAAACTATCCGGATTGTTGCCAACAAGAATACAGAGCCTTGGCTCTCACGGCCACCATCTTCAGGAAATCGAGTTCACGACTAGCGAGTCGCGGAGGAGATGGAGAGAGGCTAGGCCGTGCGGGAGTCTCCGGCGGCGGCATGTGAGGCGGCGGTGGCGATGCTTGGCGGCGGCGACGCTTGGGCGGCTTGGCGCAACGAGATAGGAACAGAACAGCCGGCGGAGGCGGCAGGGTTGGCGAGGCTGGCTGGCGTCGGAGTGGGCGGAGCCGGCGAAGCGAGCGGTGGCTGCGTGGTGAACCGAGACGGAGAGCAGGAGAGGATCGATGAATTTTTCCCTTGTGAAGGCTGACCATGGTGGGGTACTGGGGTTATTAGGATGGGATGGTGAAGGTTAGCGATGGTTGCAACCTTGATTTTGGAATGGATGGGCTGGATTGAGGTAATTGCACAAGGTGACATTACTATCTATGTAAACGATGTGAGTCCTCCTACAGTCCCATTTAGTGCTACCCACGCAACATCATACTTTAGTGCATCTTTATCGGGAAAATATAATAGACCACTCCTATAAATTGGATCACAAAGTGACTTGAAATCTCAACTATAAATTGAGAGGATCAAAGTCCTGATCAAGAATCACATAACCGGTACCGGAGGGATTCCCGGTAGGGGGTGGGAACGGTAACTGGCTAGTTACCGGAAAAACCGGAAAAACTTCGTATAAATTTGCTTAAAAACCAATCGAATTTCAAAAATTAAAATTCAAAATTGCAAAACTCGGAAAATCCGGCTGGGATTTTGGATCCCAGACCCCTACCGGTAAGCGGTAACCGGCCGGTAACCCGGGTTTTTTCCCCTGGTCGTGATTATACGTGCAATTATATACAGGCAATATTTAAGAAAATAAACTAGCTATTTCCCGGAACAATTATTACACCAGATGCAAAACTCGTCGTGGAGAATGATTTCATTTCTGAAGCACTCATACAGCAGCAACATCAAACGGCAACAATACAACCCTGGCAACAAAACCAGGCCACCAAGATACCTAGAAAAGCGCCGGCAAAAACTTGTGATGGAGTGTGTCCTAACAACTCCTTAAGTTTTCTTTCGCTAATCGGATGGCCTTGAAACAGGTCCTCAACGATCTTATTGAGTACCTGTGTCAATCATAGAACATATATCAGGTAACAACAAAAAGTGAGTATTAAAAGATGACAGAGTGGTGAAATGACACATGTAAGTATGAAATTTAAAGATCAAAAGATCCTATAAGCAAGCAGTCGGCACTAGGCACCATTCAGGAAATGAATGTGGTTGATGCACCCTGTCATAATACATCATTGCTTACTGAGTTGTTGCGATGCCTACATCCAGAGCGATATTCAAAGAATTCTAAACCTGAATTTGAGTATCAGAATGCAATAACTAGGTCACTGACTGTTTCCATGGCTTCATTGAGTTCATCTAGGAAATGTTCATTACTTCATTGACAATAGGAGGTGCCTTATTTGATGTAGACTCATTAGGTCTGTGCCATATGTTTTTGCAAGGTAAGATGTCATGCTTGAATGACAACACTAAAAATTTGAGTTGCTGGTTATATTATTTATGAAACTTTATGAGCCAAACGGTAGCACTCAAGTTTGAGGAGCACAATATTTTTATGGATTTCGGACACCAAACAAGATTATTGACTTCCTCTGACTAGCCAGCAAAGTGCAAATATAGCCTCAAATGGCTTAAATATTTTTGATGCTAAATATTAACCTATAGTAATTCATAAAACAAAAGGGTGCTTACCACTCTTGGCTCTTGAAAAATATAACTATCACTACCAACAAATAAACTTAAGCTTAAAATATCAAAACATAGGAAAAATAGACAACATGAGCGACTAAAAGTACTAAAAAACAAAAGCAGAATCTGTATGCCAAAAGAGATAAAAGGAACCACAAGTGAAAACTTTTTGAGCCCGACCACAGCAACCAACAAATGATCAACTCCTGCAATTTGGTTGACTTGGTTCACAATCAGAATGTCCAGCTAAGCGTGCCAAAATCTAATGAACTTATCTAGCTAAGTAGAGCATAGTTTCATAATGATGGCAAATCATAGTTCCCATTGAATCCTGAATGTAGTTTCAGACTTTCAGTTGTGACGCGCAGATTAAAAACGTCTGTCAAAGGGTAATAATTGGACCTACTGTTGAAAAATGAAATCATACAAAGCAGAGAAAAACAAAAAACCACTCCTGGTTGTCCCAAACAACTGGAGTACTGGACAGCTTAACAATTCAAAGTATTGATTGAGCACAAGGTCTAACATTCGGTAAATTTTGACCACTATTAATCAACTAAAGCAGGTCACTGGTAATAGCATTACTTGCACATTACAGTATTCATCTATATCTTTTTATTATGATATTATCAAGTTCAATACTTCCCCTCCTTTACACGATCAACTTTCATAGGCAACGTCCCAATTGACTCGATTTCTAATTGTCCCGCAAATATTGGCACTCTACTGAGATAACATCAGCAATACCATTATTGGTTCAACATTGGATATTATATTCCGGGTGAAAGATGGTACAAACTTCATGAGACATCGAATTCATTCATTCATTGACAAGTCACAAGAGTGAAGCCAAGTAGCTAACTCTGCCTCATTTTGCACAGTTAGCCCATCGAAAGCAAGAATTTCCAGAATAAAATGTACCACAATGTTACGGTGCCGGACAGTGAACAGGACATAACAGCAGGCCGGCAAGGGAAACGACTTGGAAGCC
This sequence comes from Ampelocalamus luodianensis, assembly GCA_036346255.1. Lineage (NCBI taxonomy): Eukaryota > Viridiplantae > Streptophyta > Magnoliopsida > Poales > Poaceae > Ampelocalamus > Ampelocalamus luodianensis. The sequence goes on from CM070626.1 coordinate 4,797,704, forward strand.
TAGCTCGCGGTTTTCCAATAAACGATTGGGTTAAGTAATTAAGACTCTTCCGGGCAATAGCGGTAAGAAGGCCCAAGTTGCCGACCTGAGAGCTGGATACAAAGGGTGGTCCTGAGGTTGTTTGTTTCTTATGGATGATGTAATCTCTGAATTCTGTTATTCTCTGCCTCTTCTCTGAACTTCTCTCTCTCTCTCCGCTGTTCTTCCTCATTTCCTTCAGAATACTTGTGAAACTACGTTCTGGTGATATCAAAGTTCATGATATTGGGAGAGGTTGGTAACAATTGGTATCAGAGCCATCTCTTCACCCTGGATCCACCGCGTTTCTGGACCCGTGCGAGGATTCGCTCGCTGGAAATGGAGCAACAGCTTGCTGATCTTACCAAGGCGATTATGGCCCAAAGTGAATCACTCAAAAAACTGGAGGCAAGGAGCGAAGCCATCCAAGTTACAGTTGAGGAGATCAAACCTGTAGTGCTTGAACTGCAGAGATGGAAGCCCGAGATGGAGCAAACAGTCGATGGGCTAAGAACGGAGGTTGTTGAATTGCGATCGCAGTTGGTTCAAGTTACTCGCAACTTCAGTCCAGTGGTTCGATCAAGTGATTTATCACCGCTTCTGCCATCGGTAGAGGTCAAGCAAGATCTGACAGCAGCTAGAAATTCACTACTCGCAGGGAAAGGGGAATTGTCTGGTAACCGAGGGGAACAAGGCAATGGGCAAAATGGTCGACGGGATGAACTCATGTTTCGAGGAAAAACTTTTGGGGAAAATTTTTCTCTGAGGCCGCCTCCAAGCAATGGTACGCCTGATCATGCTGAGTCATTTTCTTTTTTGCCTGGTGGAGCTACTGCATCATGTAGACATCAGAGTTCTTATTATCATCATCATCCATTTCCTCCGAAACTTGATTTTCCCCAATTTGATGGTGAGAATTATTTTCGAGTCATTCGGTGCATCCCGACTTCATGGTGAATATTGCAACAATGTATTTTGTTGGTGGAGCCCTACTTTGGTTGCGATCATCTCAAGCATACACCGTTTCATTATCTGGGAAACTTTTGCTGAGGCAGTGTGTAGTCGATTTGGCCGGGAGGAATTGCAACAACTTGTTCGACAATTCAACCGTTTGCGTCAAACTACTTCAATGGTTGAATATACTGACAAATTTAATGATCGATGCATAATTTACTAGCACATCATGCATCCGGAATCTGTATTTTTGTTACACAATTTGTGGATGGGTTACGTGGGGATATTAGATCGGCGGTGGTCTTACACAGACCGCAGGATTTGGATACAGCAGTAGCATTGGCTGGGTTACAGGAAGAAGTGTTGGAATCAATCAGAAAAGAGCCCTACCGGGTGGAGTCGCCATTGGTCACCCGTTTAGGATTATGCGCTGCGGTGCCTCTTCCACTTCCGCCAGGAAGAAACTCTCAGCTAGTCAAGTCAGATGATAGAAGAAGCATTGAAGGGGCACGAGCAACCCCGGTCGATGAAAAGATTGTGGCACTTCGAGCTTTCCGCAGAGCCAAAGGACTTTGCTATATTTGTGGTGAGCGATGGTCCAGAGAGCACAAATGTGGACCAACAGTCCAACTGCATGTTGTCGAAGAATTGTGGGAGTTATTGCACACAGATCGTTTGGATTCTCCACGGGAAACGGATACCAAATCTCAGGTTGATGCAGATTTAATGTCTATCTCAACAGAAGCTATGTCTCGTGATGAATCACATCGCACTATCAGACTACAAGGTCAAGTGCAAGGTCAACCTGTCACAATGTTGGTGGATTCTGGTAGCTCTCATTGCTTTGTCAGTGACCGTTTGGCCCAAGTCTTTGCAAGGTGTTCAACCATCATTGATGCCTATTCGAGTGCGAATTGCTAATGGCGATCTGTTGCATGGTACTCAGGAGTATTCTCGGTGTAAGTGGACTGTTCAGGGTCATACCTTCCACACTAATTTTTGGATGTTACCTCTGGATTGTTATGACATTATATTGGGTATGGACTGGTTAGAGGAGAATAGTCCGAGGAAAGTGAACTCGCTAAAGAAGACACTCTCTTTTTGGTGCGAAGGCATGGAGATATGTTTGCATGGTATCAAGTTCCAACAGCCTCAATGTTGTATGGTTTGGGTCAGCAACAGCAATCATTCGGGAAGAATCTGAGGTCTAATCCCACACTCTCCTTATGTGTACAGAGACAGTTGAGCTCACAGTGCCTCTACCTATACAAACCTTGTTGGTGGAATTTGACCACTTGTTTGCTGAACCAAATGGATTACCACCCAGTAGGTCTTTTGATCATAAGATACCATTGATACCAGGTGTATGTCCAGTTAATCTCCGACCTTATCGATCTGACCCGGCCATGAAGGATGAAATTGAGAAACAAGTAACTGAGAAGCACCAACTAAAGATCAAAAGGTCAAAGTGTCCATTTGCACAACAACAACTCACTTATTTGGGGCATATTATCAGCAAAGAAGGTGTAGCTACTGATCCTAAAAATGTTGAGGCGGTGCGCAGTTGGCCTTCACCAACAAATATCAAAGAGATTCGTGGATTTTTGGGTTTGGCCAGGTACTACCGCAAGTTTGTACGAGGTTTTGGCCTACTCAGCAGATCTCTCACGGATATGCTCAAGAAGCATGCTATTTTCTTGTGGACACCAGACAAGGAAGATGCCTTTCAAACTCTGAAAGCAGCCTTAATTACAGCTCTAGTGTTGGCATTGCCGGATTTCACAAAGCGGTTTGAGCTGGAGACAGACGCATCTGACAAAGGCATTGGAGCAGTCTTGATGCAGGCCGGACATCCATTGGCGTATCTTAGTAAGTCTCTTGGACCACGCACTCAGAGTCTCTCCACTTATGAAAAGGAAAGCTTGGCTATTATCTTAGCAGTTCCTAGCAAGTGGTCGGAGTGGCTTGCTTTCGCTGAGTTTTGGTATAATACTTCTTACCACTCTAGATTGGACAAATCACCATTTGAAGTGCTTATTGGCCACAGCCCACAACATTTTGGTATTGTGGAAGCATCTGCTTGCACCTCCCCAGAATTAGTAACTTGGTTACAAGATAGGGAGCTGATGACCCAGTTATTGCATCAACATCTGCATCGTGCTAGACAGAGGATGAAGGTTCAGGCTGACCGGAAGAGACCGGAAAGGAGTTTCACTGAGGGAGATTGGGTGTATTTCAAATTACAACCGTATGTTCAGACTTCACTGGCAACCAGGGCTAACTACAAGCTTGCTTTCAGATTTTTTGGGCCATTTCAGGTTGAACAGACAGTGGGATCTGTGGCGTATAAACTCAAGCTGCCAAATGACTGTCGTATTCACCCAGTGATTCACGTATCGCAACTGAAGAAAGCTCTACCTCCTGATGCGAAAGTGCAGGCAGCACTGCCGGACTTCACTGATATCAGAGTACCGGAAAAGATCTTGAAGTCGCGGCTACATCGATCTGGAGCGGTGTCGGGAACTCAGGTATTGGTCCAATGGACTGGTTTGCCTGTTTCTGAGGCTAATTGGGAGGATGCAGATGATCTGCGGAATCGCCTTCCTATGGCACCGGCTTGGGGTCAAGCCGGTTTTGAAGGAGGAGGAGTGTTACGGTGCCGGACAGTGAACAGGACATAACAGCAGGCCGGCAAGGGAAACGACTTCGGAAGCCTAGCTCGCGGTTTTCCAATAAACGATTGGGTTAAGTAATTAAGACTCTTCCTGGGCAATAGCGGTAAGAAGGCCCAAGTTGCCGACCTGAGAGCTGGATACAAAAGGGTGGTCCTGAGGTTGTTTGTTTCTTATGGATGATGTAATCTCTGAATTCTGTTATTCTCTGCCTCTTCTCTGAACTTCTCTCTCTCTCTCCGCTGTTCTTCCTCATTTCCTTCAGAATACTTGTGAAACTACGTTCTGGTGATATCAAAGTTCATGATATTGGGAGAGGTTGGTAACACACAATACCACTAAATACAATATAAACTGGACATAGGAACCGAATCATCAGCTCACCTCGGCCTGCATCCCGGCGTGGCGCCTGACGCCCGTGGCGTCATACATAACTATTAGACTAAACCCGAGACATACGGGAAAGAGCGCGTCGCTGACGCCATGGCAGAGCGCGACGGAGGCGGTGAGCGCGGTGCATAGCGCGGAGTGCGAGGACGGCATCCCCCCGGAGCTGAACAGCATCCGCAGGTCCCACCGCCGCTCCACGAAGGAGGTCAGCACGGCCTTCGCGGTCTGCGCCACCGCCCACGCCACCAGCCCCGACACGAACGTCGGGTTCGCCGCGAGCGCCCAGAGGTACGGGCTCTCCCGCGCCTTGGTCACCGCCGCCGCCGTCGTGCTCATCAGCAGCGTCCCTATCCCGGCTCCCCCGCCCGCGGCCGCGGCGAGGTCGGGGAGCTCTCCCCGCGCGCGGCCGCCCCGCAGCGCCGCGGCGAGGAGCCGAGAGAGCGATGGGGGCGGACACACTGGCGGCGGCAGCGAGGACGACGGCGACGGCGCGGCGGCATCCGCGGGGACGGAGGCTAGGGTTTGCAGGCAGCGCGGGGGCTTCAACGGCTTGGATACAGGGTTCAGGAGGTTGGGAAAAACCATAGAGAAGCGGCTGGAGCTGAGAACCTCCATGGCTGCTGCTCCGCATCGCCACCGGAGGACGCCGCGGGGGGAGGGAATGGTGGGGCGCCGTGGCAGTGGCAGTGGCAGTGGCGATTACGTGGGGTCTTTATCCTGACATCTCGTTAGACAGAACTGCCCCTGGATTTTATCAGATTTACGGCGGGGGCGACGTGGGAAGGCCAGGTGAAGCAGGGGGCATTTTGGGCAATTCGATGGCGGCGAGGGGGTTCCAGTGGCATATTACCGCAAAGATTCTGGGGTGGCCAGAGTCGCCGTCTCGGCGACCGGCGCGGCCAATCGGGAGGAGACGCGTGGGCCACAGCGGTTGTGTGTGGACCCATGGGATGGGAGGCTAAGGTGGGTTTGGTCGGTGGATGATGGAACGGTGTGGTTCTATTTTTGAGTATATTAAGTATATTAGGGTTCACTGTTTAGAGAGAATATTTTATAAATTTATATTGTATTATTTAAAATAAGATGATTTTATTCAAGATTTTTTTTAGATTTCAACTCAGATAGGCTTAGTACTGGTAAGCAAGCACACCCTAAATCGAGGCCTCAGTCTGAGCTCAGTATGCGAATTTGGAAATTTGGAGTTTGGTTGTGTAGATTGTTCGTGTGTTTCTCCCTGGTTGGTATGAGAAATGGACTGCACAACCTAGTGGGCCAATAAGATTGGGCATTCTGTGGCACTAGTGCACTACTAGTCTACCATTTTTGCCATAGGCTTTTGAAAATATTGACAATGGAACAACCGAACAACAATAGAAAGCACATGATGGGTACCACACCCTAGCATATTCTTTTGTTCTTGTGTGTGTCCACCTTGGACTAGTTCCCTTCGATGATATATTCTGGTGAAGATTTGTTAGTTTTCGTATAGACACTTTCCCCAGGTCGCTTTCGCATCTTGTATAGACAGCTGCCTGTTACTTAGACGACCATGCAGATCTGGCCTAGACAGGGTTAGCTCATTGGATCCGTGTTGGTCTATTTAGCTCATTAGACATTAATTTTGAAAAAAGTAAAAAAATCTTAGAAATATTTAAAAATCAAAATAAATTTATATATGCTTATAAAATAAACTATATAAAATTGAAAACTACAAAATAAAATCATAAAGATATTTAAGAAAATAATGGGCCATCTCAGCCCAACGGGCCGGCCCAACCCAGTACACAGTGTTGTGCCCGATGCAGCCCGGACACGACACCACCGTATCAGGCCATGCCGTGCGTCGGGCCGACCCAGCAGGCAGGCCCATTTGGCCACCTCTGCTCTCGGCCGTCTCCTCCTCATCTCCTCCTCCCAAACTTCGACGCCCCCAAACCCTCGTCTCTCCACTGCCACACACGACCGCACCGGGCCCGACCGCGGAAGATGTCGCTCTCCAAGCCGCTCTCCGCGCGCCGCCTCGTGCCGGCGCTCTTCCCGCTCGCCCACGCGGACCCCGCCTCGGCCGCGGCCTCCCGCCGCGCGCGCCGCCGCGACGCGTTCGTCGCGACTGCCCCCACGCCGCCGCCCTCCCCCAGAGCCGTGCGCCTCGCGGAGCCCCTTCCCTTGCTCGCGCCCTCCCGCCTCGCGCTCCACAACCGCATCCTCGCGCTCCTGACCCCCGAGCAGCCCGACCTCACCGAGGCCGCGCTGCTCACCCGCCACGCGCTCCACTCCAACTGCCGCCCATCCTCCTTCACCTGCGCCGCCGTCCTCGCCGCGCTACCCGCGCGCGCCACCTTGACGACTTCTTCGCGCTCCACCGGTTCGCCCTCCAGGCCGCCGTCCCGCCCACCGCCGCCACCCACGCGCTCTACCTCTCCGCCCTCGTCGCGCGCCACCTCCCCGACGCCGCGCTCCACCACATCCGCCTCCTCGCCCGCCCTGGCTCCCCTGTACCTCCCTCCCGACCGCCTACCGCGTCGTCGTCAAGTCACTCGTTGCCGACCACGGCCGCCTCACAGACGCCGTCGAGCTCAAGGATGAGATGCTCGCCTCCGGGTTCGTCGGGCCCGATCCCCAGGTCTACAACTTCCTCTTGGCTGGGTTCGTGGAAGCCGGGGATGGAGCCAAAGCTGTGGAGTTATACCAAGAATTGATGGACAAGGTTGGGGGTGATTCGGTTCTTGATGGCATCGTGTACGGGAGCCTCATGAAGGCCTACTTCCTTATGGCAATGGAGGAAAAGGCAATGGAGTGTTACAAAGAGGCGCTTGGTGCGGAGTCGGAGGTGAGGTTTGGGGCTGAGAGCTATAATGAGGTGGTTGATGCACTTGGGCAGAATGGGAGGTTGGAGGATGCACTCAAGCTGTTCGACAGAATGCTCGGGAGCATGACCTCCACTGAGGATTGCGGTTGACGTGAAAAGCTTCAGTATGATGGTGGATGCCTATTGCGCTGCTGGGAGGTTTGAGGATGCGATTATGTGTTCGGGAGGATGGGAGAGTGGAAGGTGGTACCGGATGTAGCAGCGTATAATAATTTGATTCGGCATCTGGGGCTTAATCGGTTGGTAGGTGAGGTTGAGGTGCTCCACAAGGAGATGGGCGAGCGCGGCCTTGGTGCAGATGAGGAGACATATGTGCTGCTCATGGAAGCCTGCTTTATGGTTGATCGCATCGATGATGGTATCAGTTACTTCGACAAAATGGCTGAGTTGGAGTTGAAGCCTGATGCCTCTGCATATCATAAGCTTGTTGATGGCCTGGTCGGTTTCAGTATGCTCGACAAGGCTCAGGAGTATTTCGATCGGATGAGGGAGAAGGAAATTAGCCCGAACATTGCAAGCTATGAAACACTGCTAAAGGCGTACATTGGCGCAGCGCGGTTGGATGATGCAGGCAAGGTTGCAAAGTGTATTCTTTTGGACGAGAAGGTGGTGTTCAGTGATGAGATGAGGGAGCTTTTAGAAGTTGCATTGCGTGGAGATGGCAGGGAAGATGACATAGCCAAGCTATATGAGGATGTGGAGAGGGAGAAGGCTGAAGCAGCAGCTTGGGCGGCAGAAGAGAAGGAGAAGGCAGAGGCTCTTGCCAGGAGGAGAGGAGAGGAGGAGGGCAGAGGTCGCCGCTAAGGACGAGGCTGCAGCTAAAGCTAGTGCTGCTGCCATTGAAGCTATCCTTGGCCATACAAGGAAGACCGAGAATGAAACAGAAGCACCTGTACCTGCACCTGCTGCAAACACTCATGATGGTGGGTTTCTCAGTAAGCTAGGCATCAGGTCAGCTGGACAAGGTGAGCTTCAAGGCACTCCGCTAAGTACTGAAACAAAACAAAGAGATGTGCAGGAACAATTTTGATGACCGCGATCCATCATATCCTCGTTTGTTTTTAGCACTAAATGATAGGCAATAGCCTGTAATTTCATATCGATTTGAAGAGCATTAATCTGTAAGAGCTGAGACGCCTATACAGATTTCAACTTTTGGTGAAATGACTGTACCTCTGGTTGAGCCTTTGTGTAACTGCAACTGATGCATAGAAATAGAACGATAAGTCGCGAAAGTTTGATGCATTATCAATCATTTGTTCAGTATAAATGCAATTGTGCTTCATTGTTTGTATTTGCTAGCAGTTCACCGTGTGTTGCAGAGTCCAATCTTTTAGCAACTGCAACACAAACTACAGAAAAAAGCATAAGGTGAGCCGGAGCCCTAGCCAAACTATTGACATCTCGATTCTCAACAACTGACACGAAAATAGAGCGTATTATACTTCATTGTGTAAGAATGTTTTCCTTACACAGTATCAAATACAATCCATGCATATATTGAGGAGAAACAATCAAGCGTATGATAAATCCATAGCTTAGTTGCCGACAAAGCTACTAGAAGGCAGAGACGGCAGATGACATGTGCGTTTGGGGTTGCTTTGGATTAGCCCGGGCACTGATATTATTCTGGTAAACATACAGTTCTAAGGCTCCATCATCATGGAAAATTTTGGCTCCACATCCTCGACAGTGCAGTGGCCCTACAGATTCTTCGTCGACAAGAACAGCAATTATCTTCTCTTCTCCCTCTCTTGTATCAGGAATCTGCAAAAGGAAGGACCAAATTAATGTCAGTCTCAGTTACTGGAATGGTAAAAATAAAGCACCAAATCACCTCAAACATTGCTTCTGTCAAAACGTCCTCCATTATAGATCGTAGTTCTCTAGCCCCCGTTTCTCTTGTAGCTGCTTTCTTTGCTATTAGCCGCAAAGTATTTTCAGTATAATGCAGCTTCACCTTATGCACGAAAAATGAACAAAAAAAAAATTCTTGTCTATAAATCGTCAAGCCATTCTTTAATCAAAACTTGCAATCGTGTTAAAAATCAATAGAACAAAACCCAGACTAACATCATTCATGTTGAACAACTTCTTGTATTGCTTTCCTATTACGTTTTTGGGCTCCCGGAGAACCTGAAAAGAGAAAATAGCTATGTTTTTCAAGTCGTGGACATAATGAGAAGAAAAAACTGAATGCACAATCTTGTAGACTGCAACGAAATGTAAAGAAAGCAATCCTTCTGGAAGTAATGATTACTTGATTAGAAGACACAGGTGATCGTAAATACAATAGCCAAAAAGAAAACGAACTTGTACAAACAAATTTGCTACCTGAACCAATTGATCTTCACCGAGACGAGTCAAGCAAACTGTTATTGGCAACCTCCCAATATATTCTGCTATCAGGTCGTAGGCAATCAGATCATCGCTCTCAATCTAATTAGGAAGTTATTCAAAATTATCTCCAGCATCCATGTGGGCTTAAACAAAAAAAAAAGTGTGACAAATGTCAAGAACTGAGCTTACAGCTTCAAGTGAGCTCGATTCCTCAAGAGCATTTGTCCAAGCACAATCCCGCAAATCTGGACATATTGGTATTCCAAACCCAAAGGGACAGTGACGATGTCTTGCATAGTAATTTGAGACACCATATAAATATAGATAAAATGAGGATAATTCTGAGAAGTACAGATTTATGTTATTTCCAACTGTATAACCTTTCTGAGACAATCTTTCCGAAGTCAGAGAAGGCACCTCCACAAATGAAGAGTATATTTTTCATATCAACCTGCAAAAGAAAATAATATGCATCTAACAGTAGAATGCTTGCACATTGTGCACAACTCATCATGGAATCTCATAAATTTTTTTTTGCTACAACATAATGCAAGGTGCTGATTACACTTACGAAGTATATTTAATATTTACAGCCAACTGCTTGCCACAAAAGAACAGTGTCAACAACTATAGATCGAAGACTGATTATAAGTCAATAGCACAATGCAAGAATTTGTAACTTTTCGTGCTAAACTGCTGAAATACAGCTAGGTACTACGTAACAGACTGACCAACTAATCAAAAGTTTTCAGAATCAATTACATGGACATAACCATGGGACATGTTATCTTGACTTCTTTTTCTTGGGACATTGATCACCTAACAATGCAAACAAGAAACTGTTCTTGTTTAGAGACAAACAGATAGAAAATGGTGTATGTGAGTTCGAAGTTCAGGAAGCAAAAATATGCTCAGCGTTTCTTGCGCTTAAACATCGGAAGACATGGTGCTAGTAATCCATGTGTAGCTGATCAAATCTTGCACTCTTCTAAAGAGCTTGTACGACTACAACTGCAATAGAGAACAGATGAACTAACATAGGCACTAACCATTCCTTCAAACATCTTTAACAGCGCTTGCTGGAAACCCTCTCCAGAGGAATAAAAAGCCGGCCGGTTACCGCTTACCGGCGGGGTCCGGGAAATACAATCCCGGCTGGTTTTGTTCATGTTTGGCAAATTCAAATTTCGAATTTCGAATTTCGGTCGATTTTCAATCAAATTCGAGCGAATTTCATCTGGAAAAAAAACGGGAATTCCGGTAACCAGTCGGTAACTGTTCCTGGCCAGCCAGCGGGAAGTTCCCCGGTAATGGTTTGCTGATCCTTGCTCCAGAGACATCCCTCCTGTACTCATTGCAATAAACCTGAACGTAGCAATGGATCCTATTACTGCAATTGCAATGAGCTTTTCTATATTATGCAGTAGTATTAATAATGAACAGAACTATCGTGCAACAACCTTCTTTGTAAGCTTATCAACTTCATCAATGTAGATGATGCCACTCTGCAGCCTCGACATTGAAATCAGCAGCCTGAGAAGCAGAACGTGTCAGATAAGTAATATGTGGTTACATGTTTATTATAAAGTAAAAACGATAGTAATCAGTGTGATCTACTGCATATAGTGTCCAAAATGACTACTAGAGACTACTGTGAATATTAAAAAATTGTTCCCGCGGAGATTGTGCACAGCGAACTGAGAGCACCTGCACAACCAAGTTTCCTGCTAAGTTCATGGCTTATAAGAGTAATAGCAAATAAAACCGTACAAAATTCACACAGTCCGACTTGCTGGTGCATAGATCATACATGTACTATGTACTAAACGCGACACAATTCATTCACGGCTATACATGAGCAGACAGCGTAGCATCAGCACCAGTCAAACTCACGAACGACGAGAAGCGGGGAAGGTGATTCAGTTAATCTTTTCGGCCTTGTCTTGGCCGACGACGAACTCGTCCAAGCCCCTGCGGATCTCCTTAGGCGTCGGGAACCGAGGCAGCGACGGGGACGGCGCCGCCGCGGAGTAGGAGGAGGGCGCCCACATCGCCGCGGCGCAGGAGTGGGCGGAGAGGAGGCGCCGAGAGGCGGCGTACATGAGGTCATGGTCGACGGAGCAGCCGCCGGACGGTGATTTATCTCGCGATTCGCCGCGGCGTCACCGCGGGCTTCGCTTCATCAATTGTCATCGAATATCGTTAGTTATCGTTACTTGTCGTTAATTACCGTTAATCATCGTCAAATATAGATATAGTTAGTTATCGTCGTTAACTACTGTTAGTCGTTGTTAATAATCGCCAATTATCGTTAAACGTTGTTAATTGACATCAAACAAACTATTATTATCCTCAGGTGCATTTCAGACATTTCTTGTCTCGAAAGCTATATCCAACCTATCTAAAAGCAAGACAGCAAAACATTAAATCTCTTCGACCCAGTCGTTCGGCTCAACAGTGGTTTAGCTCTGCAGCCGAATGGCGCTTTTCATGAAAACCCAACCGTTCCGAACAGACCCTTGGGAGTATCTATCCCCGTTTGGCTTCGTCGCTTTATTCCCGCGGTGTGAGCAGAACAGAATCGTCTCGTGTTGGGCCCGTGCGCAAAAGGAGTTGTACTAGCACTTGCCCGTCACAGACCAGTCAATTCATCCGTTTCTCTATGCCGCCGTTGCGTGTTTCGAGCAAGATATCGTGGGCGAGTAGCACGAAAACTGTGTGTTCATATGGGCTCGGCAGCATCAAGCCTCGTGGTGGAGCGCGGGCGGCTATAGCGACGGGTGCTCTGCGGCGGCGCGGTCGGTAGCTGCACGCGAGGCGAGCGGTCGTGCGGCGGTGCGGGTGCTGCAAGGGCATGCGCACGGCTGCGGAGGCCGGCACGTACGCCTAAAGCGGAACACTTCGACGAGCGGGCGGCAGACGGCGAAAGCGAGCGAGGGGAGCGGCGGGTGTAGTGTTGTGGCGCGGGCGGCACCATGCAAATCTGGTGGTTAGAACTTAGGATGTGTAAGCCCATTTGTGAGATGCCCAAACCCTGAATTGCTTACTCCTCTCTTTACTAGAAGAACTTTTTTAGTCTTCTAAAAGAAGAAGAAAATTTTTAGCCCTCTCAACAAAAAGAGAAGACGAATTTTTTTTAGTGTTCTCAAGAAAAAGAACTTTTTAGACAAAATACGACTTACACATGTATGAGTTACAATTTACACCAATCTATGCCAAGCACATTACAAGTACTACAATCGTATCAGTTCACAGCAGAGCAAGGTATGCTCTTCCATTTTAGACAGATGACCAAAGGGTGCTTGCACCGTGCAGCTTGCTTTCTACCTCAATAAAGAGGTAGGTGAAACTTTGGAGCTGAACAATCACGTATAAGTAACTGGGTATTCGTCCCCACTGGCACTGAATATGTGGGGCAAGAGCCTCCTGTACTTCTACAGCTGCAGCATGGAACTAGCATCCTGACTTCCTGTACTATTCTGTTTTTTCTTAAAGGAAGTACGCTTCTGTTTTTTTATCTCTTGATTCCATTAGGAGCTGCAGATGACGCCATTTGTACACCAGAGTAGGGATCCTGATCCATAATGCATTTCTTCAGCCGATAGAATCTTAGGATCAAGCGCAGCATCACGGAGAGCCTATGGAGGCGTCAGGAAACCGTCTGTGTTCACGCTGCTGCCCTTGCTCGAGCCGCCGCTCTTTGATAGATGTCTTCGTACTGTGAAGCCGAAGAGTCCCAGCTGAAATCTATCCTCATGTCTTTCTGCACTAACTGTTTCCAGACCTCAGGTTTTCTAGTGTAGTAGTTGAACGCCCTTTCCATTGCACTACTTAGACCCTGTCAAGACGAACATCCACGTGATTGTGCCCACTGCCCACCAAAAATCGTAAATTTAATTTTAAGCTAGGCATGGAATGATGGAAACAGCACCCACCTGCTCATCAGCCTTGACAAATGTAAAGCCATTTCGCAGTTCCATAGGTATTGTCTCGTCATCGAAGTCAAAAACACTGAAATCGCAAAGCCGTGTATGTCGCATTATACATAATTGGAGGCAATAATATTTGGAGGAACAGTTGGTTAACTATTCACCTGTCATTCAATCCACCAGTTTTTCGAACAATTGGCACAGAACCATATCGCATGGCTATCATCTGTGGATAAAAAAACAGATCAGAATTAATCTGAGCATCAGAAGGCAAGCACACCGTTGTGTATGACTCATGTATACACAGGATAGAAGCTCGAGGAGATTGTAGTTGTCTCAGGAGTATGTTGAGAAAGTTTTGAAGCGATTTGATATGAGCAAGACCAAACCAGTAAGTACTCTATTGGCACAACACTTTAAACTTTCTTCTGAATTTTGTCTTGAATCAGACAAAGAATTTGAAGAGACAGCGAAGGTTCCATATGCTGTGCAGTTGGCTGTTTAATATATGTTATGGTTTGTACAAGACCTGATTTGACGCATGTTGTTAGTCAAATCAACAAGTTTATGGCAAAACTAGGAAAGTAACACTGAGAAACAGTCAAGTGGATATTCAGGTACTTGAGAGGTATAACAAGTTATGGTATTATTTTTGGTGGACAGTAAGGTAATCCTTTGGTTGTTGGATATGTGAAGTCGGACTATGCTAGTGCTTTGGATAATAGGAGCTCTACTACGTGGTATTGAAAGTCACCAATTCAGTCTATTGTTGTATTGTCTACAACTGAGGCAGAGTACATGGCTGTGGCTGAACCTACAAAGGAAGTGTTATGAATTGCAGGATTAGTGAAGGAAGTAGGTGTTGAGCAAGATAGAGTTCTGGTGCATTGTGATAGTCAGAATGCAATTTATTTGACCAAGAATCAAGTGTACCATTGCCGTGACCGGTGGCGGATGCACCACCGGTGCACGCAGGCGTCTTGCATGCCGCGCACTGAAACCCCTCGCGACGCCGACGGCGATGGGGCTGGCGGCCGGGCCTCTGACGGCCCGCGGCCGACAGACACCACTCGTCGGTCACCGCGGCTAAATTAGTCGCCATCGCGGACTCACCGCACCGCGGCACTCGGCAGACGCTAGTCGCTCGTCGCCACTCGTTAGGAGCCGGTCTTCGGAGTTTGGTGGACCGGAGGCGTGGTTTTGGGACTCGGAGTTAGGTGGAGGGCCGAGGTATGGAGCTCGATGAGTCGCGAGCGCTTGTAGTGTTGTTCGTTGAGGTCTTTGACTACTTGAGGACTTGAGGTAAAGTTACATACTTGCATTTGGATTTTGCATTTTGGAATGATTTAAATAGCTAGAGACTTATAAACTTGAAAATTGTAATGTTGAGATGGTGTTGTGATCGGGAACAAAACCGCGCAGAATCACGGTATTTCGATGTGGGTCCGGATTCAAAATCTACGAACTTTATATTCAAATTCAAATTCAAAATTCCAATAAAACATCTCAAATTCAAATTTATTTGGACGAAATTCATCCGGTTTTCTACGGGATCTCGATTACGGCGCAGAATCACGGAACCGTTATCGCAATCGAACGGATTGTGCCCTGAACGGGTTTTGATCCTCGTTGTGATATTGTGTACAGTCTACTTGACTACTTGTCTATTCTAGTTACATGTATTTAGTACTCACGATTACGGATTATATACAATTTGTTGCAGATTTATAAAAGATGGACAAACGGATTTAGCTACTTTTGTTCTACAGATTGCTACTCACCCATATTTATGGGCATTCAGACTGTTATATTCGTTAGCCAAGTACTACCTTAAATGTATTTTACATTCTTGCTTTGTCTCTTGTTTATTTATGTATGAATTTGGATTACAATAGACATTCAAATATATCATATATGTATGTTTGGTACGGTTTTTATCATATCAGCTTTCTCCTATAAGCACCCCCTCTATTTTTGTCCTGCATACGCCACTGGCCAGGACGAAGCATATTCATGCAAGGTATCACAGGATCAGGGAGTTGATCAACTCTGGAAGGATTGATTTAATGAAAGTGAACTCTGACTATAATGCTGCGGATATGTTGACCAAGCCCATCACCGTCAACAAGTTTGAGCATTGCCTCGACTTGTTGGGAGTCACAAGTTGCCGAGTAAGGAGGTAACCCTAGTCCATGGATATGCAAGGAGTGTTAAAGCGTTCTCTTCTGTGTGTGTTTTCTTCAAGGTGGTGTATTCGCCAAGGTAGAGATTTGTTGTGTATGACTCATATATAACAAGGTGAAATGAAAGAGTTGTGTCCCAAAAGTGGGAGCGCAGTGTACGCTTTCCGGACAGCCCTACAGGGAAGACACGGTTGCGTGGGGTTACGAAATATTACGGTGGTCAGTGTGGGGCTAAGCCCGCAAGATGGACTATGAGTTCGAGTCGAACATGTAATAGATGTATAAATATATACCGCCGACCTCTTGTAACCCTAATCAGAAGAAAACTCCTCACACGGACGGAGCCACCGCGATTCGGCTCCCAGAGACGTAGGCTTTGCCGAACCTCATAAACAAATTCTCGTGTCTCTTGTGTGCTTATTGTGATTATTCTCTCACGTAAAGGGCTGTCTTCGGTTCCAACACACACATCATCTATAAAATAGACGAGAAAGAGGGCAAGTATCATTGGAGAAAAAAAATTGTGCTACGTAGTTACTTCAAGGAAGATGTCAAATGATCAGGACAATCAGAGAATGTACTTCAATAATTGAAACAAATTATGCATCATGCTAAACGGCACCTATTTTCTATATTTGTTTGTACTGAACACACACTATGTAATATTTTTTTAGGGCAACACACACTATGTAATATGTAAGTATCATATAAGTATGGATACAAAGTGTTATGAATATCGTTTATATTCATCATGAGGCCAATGTGCCAATATATATAAAAGTACAAGGACCACGACAAAGTAAAGAAGATAGATGCGACCCGCAAAGATGTCTCAAACGATGATGTCACTGAGCAAAAGACACAGTGAAGGATGCAGCAGAGGCGGCGACTACGGTGGAGGCGACAAGACTAGCGGGGGCAGCGGAAGGAAGATGAAGCCAATCAAGCTCCCAGAGATGCTGTGAGTCACGGCAGCGAGGGCCAGTACCAACCAGAGTCCCCATGCGTCGATCCTGAACACAACAAGAATTAGAATCGAGAATAACAAGACAACCATGATCAGTGAGCTGACCGACAGATATGAGTTGCATTGTTGGTTTGGGAACATCAGAGACAGTAGGAATATGAAAAGAGGAATTCGAACGAGTGCCTCGTCCTGCGACAAAAAGAGAGGTATCATCTGCTGTCTGAACAATGATAGGAGCAGCTAAAGGACGAATGGAAATGAGACTAGTGGAATTAGATGTCATATGAAAAGAAGCACCAGAGTCAAGAATCCAAGATGATATACCTGAGGAAGAAGTAGAAGGTGGTCCTTACGTAAGATCGCAAGAACCATGAGAATCGACGGTGCAAGAGCAGCCATGCGACGCAGCAGTATGAGAAATTCCTGAGAATCAGAAGCATCAGAGCTCCTCTGAGAGGAGGAACCACCAGTGCCCTATGGAGGACGGCCACAACGACATAAATCCTTCTTCTTGTAGCAAGTCTGCTGTACATGTCCATCATTGTTGCAGTAAGTACAGTGTAGTCCCCTACCAATAGCAGTTGTCACTGGTGAAGGAGTAGCTGGAGACGTAGCGGGTGTAGAAGCTGCCACTGCCAGAATCGAAGGACATGATGGTGATGACAGCAGACCCACAAGGGTGGCGCGCCAGCAACTGAGCACGAGTCTACTCATACTCAGCTCGAAGACGGCTCAAGAAGTCGTAGATACGACGAAGCTCAGTGAGATCGCCGACGCCGATAAAGACTAACATGTATGGCAAACATCCGGTCCCAAAGTGTCAATCTGACGCCATACCGCAGAAAATTGGGCATAGAACTTGTGAAAGTGGCATCTCTCTGCTGCAGCGACTGCTCCTGACGCACAACAGAAAGATAAAAGAAATTACCAGACGGCTCGTAGCGGTTGCGCAGATGTGTCCACATCAACTGTGCTGAAGCCAAACCAACCATTTCTCCAGTGAATTGCACCTCCATGCTAGCAACCAGAATAGCAGAGGCACGGGCATCCTCATCAATCCATGTCTTGTAAGCAGCATACTGAGTCTGAAAAGTCTCCATAGCATCCTCAAAAGCATCAGATGCCTCCTTACGAGCGTCTTCGGAAGTAGTCTTCGGGAGCACAGGCTCAGTAGGTGGAGCAGGGCGAGACAACTCGTCGGTAAGAAACTTCCAAAGACATTGACCACGCATGTGCTAAAACCAGTCCCGATAATTGAGGCCATCGAAGATCACCGGGCAGCAAGGGACGGAAACAGTGCCCATGGGTAGGCGGCACTGGACGGCGCGGTGACCAAGAAAACAAAGTCTAATAGGCGGTGCTGGACGGCGCGGCGGTTAGAACGACGTACTGATTTTTTTTTTTACCGAGACGGATCACATAAAAAGAGCCCAAGGCCCATTCGGCCTGCTAGAAACACACAGCGGGGGAGCTAGGGCTCCCGTGAGTAACGCGCGGCGCGGCGGCCCGCTCCCCGGCAAGAATCGCGCGGCGGGCGCCCGAGCGGCGGTGGTGCGGGCGGCCCGAGCACCGGCGGTGGCGCGGCAGGCCGAGCAACGACGGCTCGTGCGGAGGATCCGGGTGGAGTGGGTTGATGCAGAGAAGCGAGGCGACACCGGGATGCGACTCCGGATCGGGAAGAAGACCGATGAAAACAACATCGTCGGGCGAGGAAGACAGGCGAAGACGAGGCGACGCCGGGCGACTCCGACGAAGACAACGCCGGCAACTCCGAGGAAAACGACGCAAGGCGACGCCGAGGAAGACGGCACAGAGCAACTTTCGAATTGGGGACGGAGGACGCCAACAACCCCGATCGATTCCGGATCAGGAGCGGAGGACGTTGTAGAATCAAGATGGCACCGTGCGGAGGACGAGGTGACGCCAACGCAAGGAGCGACGAGTCCGAATGGCAAGCTAAGCGGCAAAGCTAGGCGGTGGTGGGAAGGAAAAACAGCAGCGACTCGACGAAAACAAACCCTAGGTTTACTCTGATACCATGTTATGAATATCACTTGTATTTATCATGAGGCCAATGGACCAATATATATATATATATAAGTACAGGTATGGCATATATACAGGAAACCCCTTATACAACGGGGAAAATACACAGACAATGATATACATCTAACACAAAGAAGGCATACCTGAGTGAGGCCACATGGCTCAAACATAGATGGAACAATGAGCATGTCAGATGCTGCAAATATCCAATGAGACAAAGTATCATCATACTTCAAAAGCAGCCGGATATTGTTGTTGTTCTGAAAATGGTCCGCGATACCTTCAAACTCCCTCTGTGAAACACATTAAAAAAAAGTTCACTGTTGCAACTATAAGCAAAAAGGTGCTCAACAGAAAGAACAAACAAATACAGTATTTTAAACAACAAACTCATGTTCTTTCCGTGATGAATAAATTATTCATGAGATAGTGAAGTATGTTTTTCGTTTCCTTTTTTTGAGATTCAAGTCTGGTCAAGTTAACGGCACGGATATACTCCAAAAGAATACACACTTGAATATGTGGTACTGGACTTGAACCCAGAAGAACAAACTGTCCTCCTAACTCAGCTGTTTTGTATATTGCATGCCTGATGAGGTGTACACCCTTTTGAGGAACTAGCCTTGTAATGCATCCAACCTGCTTGAGGAAACTTTAGTTATGTAGTTAATCTTGAATGGAATGTCAATTTTTCAAGACAAATGAAAGGAGGCAATAAATTAAAGAGAAAGACTATTTAAGGTGAATACGCACAGCACGAGGATCAGACAATGACAAGAGCTAACCAAAACAAAAGAATCGGAGAATGAGATAGCATCCCCATACTCATTTCAGACTAGATGGACCATGCTCCACAATAAAAATAAATGAAAAATAATATAACCAGATAGCTAATACAAATTATGCATACTACTCCACGTAGGAAAGTGACAAGAATAAAGAGAGGGGAAATGCTCAAATTCAAGTACAGGGTCAACCTTTACATATCCAGTTTACCAGTAGTTGAGACTTCAGAGGATTGAAAATCGTACCAGTGGTTGGGAAGCATATGCAGAAGACAGCTTTAGCTGCTTTCTAAGAGCTGTTTTGTTTGCTGCTTTTCCCTGGAGGTCATTAGCATTATATTGAACCTTGATATACCTATCTGTGGAAGGGTTCCATGTATCTGTGTCGATTCCATTAAGTATGCCAAGAAATTTCCTGGAGTGTACTTTAAGTGTATCTTGGAGCCCACGCCCACCCTGGGGACCAGAAGAGCTTTGTCAATAAAAAATGCTGAGACTCTTCACTTGCAAATTGAAACTACTACAATGAACTTACAGTGGAGAGGGAGACTAAGACACACTAAATTAATGGTAACTAGAAACACCAGGACCAGTTGAGGCCTCATATGGATATGTATAGCAGTATATCTGAATTAGGGTATTATCAAGCATTCAAACTCTTTATGCAACTCCCTATGTTATGATCTAGCATCTTTTTAGTCCATGAAGGAACATCAGTAGAAGAAAAGATTGCACCAATAAACAACAGTCTGGAACTACTGGTCAAAGAACGGCTTTAATAGACAGTAAATATGTCTATTACTTTCCCACGACTTGTGCAACAACTTCTGGCCTTCTGCCTTCCTCTTCCAGAAATTTTTGCCTCCAAACTCCAAAGGATTATAATTTTTTAGCAACACACGTAGAAATTCAATATTTGTTCTTTTGCTTTGCTGCTAGTATCTACTCTAGTATGTGCTGCTGCATGGCTATGTCCGTGAGACTATTGCTGCTACTGCTAGTCTGCTAGCTATTCTTTGTGCTAGCTATTCTTGCTGATTTTGTTAGTTATTCTTTGTGTCGTTTTTTCCGCTGTGTCCATCCAAATTGTGTCACTTCATCTTTGAATTCGTCTAAACCATGCGAGTCCATAAATTTATTGTCGTCATAGAAGAAGTATAGGAATTTCTTTTGCATGGCAGCAGCCGCTGTTCTTCTCTTGAACCGCTGCAGATCCGTCGCCCGCTTTTAAGGCGTTCGCGCTTCTTCCGACTGCGTCTCGGTGTACTTTTTGTGCATTGCGCCGCGCTTCTTCGCTGTGCCTCTTGCGCTTCTTGTGCATTGTGTCGCGCTTCTTTTGCACGTGCATCCGTTGCGCTTCTTGTGCTCTCTGCGTCTTTATTACGCTTCTTGTGCTGCGTCTTTATTGCGCTTCCCTTGTAAGTGATCTACTTTTTGGCTTTTGCCCATAAATCTCAGCAGTAGAAGGCTACTATTAAAACTAGGAATTATGCAAAGGATACGAGAAAAAGCAACCAATAAAGTGTACATAGCACCATAAGAAATATTACCTCTGAGCGCACCTCTAGCGCATATGTTGGTGATACAGTTGTCACAATGTTGGAATACACAATTGCACCCTGAACACAATGAACCCAGAGAAGCATGATTGATACCATAACAGTGAAGTTTGCATTCCAAATGTATTTTTACAAATTGCCATAGTTGATACCTTAACAACATTTATTCTGCCATGTGAATTGTCCCGCATTCTGTCTGGTCTATCTAGGTGCTCAACATCAAGGCCACAACATGCTAAATTATGAGCTGGAGCAGTTCCTTGATATTCAAAATTATGACAGGTGAAACAAATTCTAGCTGAGTTGAAGCCCAGATTTGCATATACATCCCAATAAAGAGGTGCCTGGAATTTCAATGTAAAAAAATAACTTAACGCCTTTAGTAAATCAACCAAGAGAAAATAAGATCCATTTTCAGTAGCCAATGAGCTAATACTGCGAAGTGACCTTTGACGCTTACAACAAATGCAGTCTGCCAGTCATGGCAGTGGATTATGTCAATTTTCTTCCCAGATTGGTGAAGTAATTCCAGTGCCGCACGGCTAAAGTACGAAAAACGTTTAAAGTCATCATGCTCTCCATAGTACTGTGCCCTCCAAAAGAACTTTGCAGGATGCTGTGGCTCAATAAAGTAGACAGGAAGACCTGCATATGCCAATTTTAGTTAGATCAATGTAGATTTAATTTTATACAATGGTCCAAGTGAGAATTGCTTGGAACCTTCAACAGTTCCAGTCCATATTTTGTTGTTGAACATATTTCCTTCAAAGTACGACTGCAGCAGAACATCTAAAACCTGCAGGGTCACAAAACAACAATCTTACTCGAACAAAAGATGCAACCACAAACATTAATAAGCAACAAGCTAAATACCTTAAGATTGTTAACTTGGTCATGCTGCATGCAGTCATATTTGGGAAGAATAATCTCTACTAGATGACCCTTTTTTTGAAGTGCCTTGCCAAGACCAGATATCACATCTGCCAGACCGCCAACCTAAAGAATCATGCATATAAGCAAGATGAAGGACGACTAATAGGATTTAAAAATAATCAAAATGGAAAACAATTCAAATTCCAAATCAATTAGTAGATCATTACATCAGTAGTTTAATAAATACCTCATCTCTAGAACCATCTCAAAATACAATCCAGTTGGAGGAGATCGATCTAACTGTTAGAAAAGTTGAGACTAGGGTTTTGCTATTCACAACTGTGCAACTTATTCATTAATTGAGAGGTATATATAAACATTGTTACATGGACCTCATGGGCTAAGAGAGAGAGAGAGAGAGAGAGAGAGAATGTATAGAGAATATACAACACTCTTAACACCCCCTTCAAACTCAAGGTGGATCAGGAGGATCTGATGCACCGAGTTTGAGTAGATGAAGCCGATATTGTTCTCGAGTCTGAGTTTTAGTGAAGAAACTGCAACTTGAAGCTTTGAGGAAATATATTTGAGAGCGATGGTCGACTGCTGACAATGAGACCGTGTGAAAGATGCATCAACACCAATGTGTTTTATCAGCTCATGCTTGACTGGATCACTAGCAATCTGAATAGCACTTGTATTGTCACAAAATAGAGGTGCAGGATTGTCACAATGGACACTGAGATCAATCAAGAGCCATCGAAGCCAAATGATCTCTGGGGTAGTAGCGGCAAGAGCTCGAAGCTCAGCCTCTGCACTAGAGTGTGACACTGCAGTCTGCTTCTCGGATTTCCAGACAATGAGCAAGTACCAAGAGAGATGCAGTAGCTAGTGATAGATCGACGATCAGCAGGATCACTCACCCAAGTGGAGTCAGAGTAAGTGTGGAGCTGACTCGAACTGGCATAGGATAGACGTCTGGACGCAGTCCTCTACAAGTATCTCATCACACAAAGAATATGACCATAGTGGACTGAGGTGGGAGCACTGACAAACTAGCTGAGCACATGAACAACATGAGCAATGTCTAGCCTGGTAACAGTGAGATAAACAAGGCTCCCAACGAGCTGATGATTGCGAGAAGGATCTGTCAGTGGTACACCGTCTGTAGATCGAACATGTAGGTGGAGCTCCATGGGTGTGGTAGCATTGCATGTATCAGTCATGTCAGAGCGAGCAAGCAGATCCTGAACCTAGCGATGCTAAGAGAGGTAGTAGCCATCACTATCAGAATGAACCTCAATCTCCAGAAAATTGCTCAATGGTCCTAAATCGGACATCATAAACTATTCACTCAATTTCCTCTTCACAAAAGCCACATAATCCATGTCGTCTCCTGTGATCAGCATATCATCTACATATAGCAGAAGCAACGTATGACCCCGCTAAAAAGCGTGAATAAACAAGGCAAGGTCATGCTCACTTATAATGAAACCAGCAGCACGAATCATGAAACTAAAACGCTCAAACCAAACACAAGAAACCTGCTTGAGACCATATAGAGCACGCCTAAGGCGACAAACATAACTTGTAAGAGCCTCAACACCTGAGGGTGGCTGCATGTAGATCTCCTCATGTAGATCACTATGAAGAAAAGCATCGGACATCCATCGAGATATAGTCCATGTGCGTGCATTGCAACAACAACAAGAGTACTGATTTGTGGTCATATGAGGCTGGAGCAAAAGTCTCATCATAATCTCGACCATAAGCTCGCTAAAACCTCTTACAACAAGACAAGCCTTGTATTGCTCTACTGAACCATCTGACTTGTTCTTTACTTTGAACACCCACTTGTAAGTTGTAGGAATAGCTCTAGATAGTAGCGGAACAAGATCCCAACTGTCTGTATACTCTAATGTTGTGAGCTCCTCTGTCATAACCAAGCTCGTCACTGTGTATCTTGGCAGCCTCCGATAGGTACTCGGCTCACCATCACGCACTGCACGAAAAACCATATATCTCTGGTGCCTGAATAGAAGAACGATCACATAGGGCATACCGTGATGTAGTAGAACGATCGTCAGAGTAGGTGATACTGGCCGGAGGGTCAAGTGGAGGAGAGGAGGACTGGGGATTAGAAGAAACTCTCTGTCGACGGCTATAGTGAAAGGGAAAAGTGAAAGTGTCAGAAACTGGTGGAAGAAACACACTAGAAGGTGGCGGTGGAGAAGGTGTATCCGAGAAGACAAGCTTGGTAAAGGAATGGGAAGTAGACACAAAAAGGTGAAACTGGTGGAGAAAGTGTATCTGAAGAAGACAAGTCTGGTGAAGGAATGAAAAGTACACACAAAAAGGAGGTGGAATTTCTGGAAGAAGTGGGATGTGTAGAAGGATGATAAAAGAATGGTCAATCCTCATCAAAGGTCACATCACGAGATATGCGAATGCGACGTATTGAGGGATTATAGCAACGATAGCCCTTATACTCAGGACTATAACCCAGGAAGACACACTCAACCGACTGAGCACTTAGCTTTGTGCTCTCACGAGGTGCTAGAAAAACTTATCAGACACAACCAAAGACATAAAGATGAGCATAGCGAGAAGGTGCTCTATACAAGACTCACCAGGACACTTACCCTAAAACTTGGAAGAGGGCTGACAGTTGATGAGATAGATTGCTGTAGAAACCGCTTCCCCCCCAGAAGTGAGAGGGAACAAAGAATGAGATGAGAAGAGTACAAGCAGTCTCAATAATGTGACGGTGCTTGTGCTCAACAACACCATTTTGAGCATGAGCATCAGGGCACAAGAGCTGAGAAAGAGTACCCTCAGAAGGAACTGGCGAAAGGCTGATGAAAGATACTCCCCCTAGAGTCAGAACAAAACACGAATGAAAGAAGAAAACTGTGTATGAACTATCTTAGCAAAAGACTGATAAATGGAAACCAACTGAGAACGATGTTTCATAAAATAGATCCAAGTATATCTAGAGCAATCATCAACAAATATGACATAATAACTATGACCACCCTTCGAAGCAAAAGGAGATGGACTCCATACATCTGAATGCGCCAAATCAAACGGACAAGAGGACTGGGGGGTGCTACTAGAATATGGAAGTTGTAGCTGTTTCCCCAGCTTACAACCAGTACAATGAAAACTAAACTCAACAGTGACATGACCTAAGGAACCCTGGTGAACTAGAGTGGTGAGGCGAGCTCAACAGAGATGACCAAGTCTATGATGCCACTTGCTGAAGGAAGAACCAACAGGAGACTGAGATGATAACATAGCAGAAGACACTAAGGCCTTCAACGTACTGGTGGAAGGAAGATATAAGGTGTCTAAGACATAGAGACTAGGAGAGCCTCTACGACGATGGCCGGAACCATCACTCTTCTACTCTGACGATCCTGAATGAAATAAGAAGAATCATCAAATCCAATGAATCAGTTCATATCAGTAAGTTGACCAACAGAACGAAGGTTCATAGATAGCTGAGGAACAAAAGACACATCAGGAACAGAGAAGCGAGATGTATAGAGAATGCCCTGATGGGTGATAGAGCAAGGTGTACCATCAGCAGTGTGAACATATGCAACATTAGTCATGGGCCTACGAGCAACAAGCTGAGAGCTGTCCGATGTAACATGAAAAGAGGCACCCAAGTCCAGAACCCAAGGATGAGCAGTGCTAGGAGCAGAAAGTGCAACTAAGGTCATAGCAGACACTAATCCAGAAGTCACAGTAGGTGTGGGTGTGGCAGCAGTGACAGCTCCAATAAATGCTCTCGGAGGCCCCATAGGTGCTCCACAATGACGATCAGATGGATGTCTAGCACGATAATCAACAAGCTGATCTGGATGTAACTTGAAACACTTGTCAACAAGATGACCGGTCTTCTTGCAATGAGAACATACCAAAGACTCCGTGGGTGTAGCTCGTAGATCTAGACCGCCGTGAGAGACCTAGGACAATATGTGGTGAGGATCTGAGGTAGGCATAAGTGAATGAAAACGAGTCTCCTCTGCAATCAAACTAGAGAGCACCTCGGTCAAAGTCCGCGGAGTGGGGTAGTTGAGTAACTAAATGCGAGCAAAGCTCAAACTCGATCAAGTCCCATCACAAACCGATATCGAGCGCTCATCGAGCATACTCATCTTTGGCAACACAAGACTAGCAAGCAGTAGCAACATTCGGTGTCATAAACTCTAGAGGGCCAGTGATACGAGTGAAAGCAGCATGTAATACTCCTCCATTGGTGATCTGCTTCTTTGGAATACTATGAAGGTTCTTGAGCAACATGAAGCGAAGTGCACCACTGGACTGAACATATCTCTTCTCAAAATATGTCCACATTTGTTTGGCTGAAGTATGATACTCAAGACTCATCTTTAGAGAAACATCAATACTCAGAACAAGGCCAGTCATGACACGATCATCCTCTTTGTGCCAAGCCTTTACTGCCTCAGCATCAACCTTCTTCGGATCAGGAGGATCATCAGTCAAATGAGAGACCAAACCATAACCCCTAAGAGTAGTTTTGACTAAGAAAGCCCGTGCTCGGTAGTTCAACCCATCGAGCTTGATATCTGTGAACACGAGAGATGAACTGCCCCCAAACATTGAGTCAGATTTGGCCATCTTGACCAATCAACAGCAGTATTAAGTACAACAGTAGCATCAACATCACAATAGCAGTACTATCACAGGAGCAGTAGACAACACAGCAACAATACAAGCAGAGGGGTGGCGGCGCTAGAAGAGCTCAAGGAGGATCTGCGGCCCAGAGGAGGTGATGACGAGGATCTGCGGCGCACAACCGAGCTTCAGGCGGCGGTGCCAGACGAGCTCGAGGAGAAGAACTCGTCTCGAGGAGGATCTGCGGCGCAAAGGAGGCAATGACGAGGATCTGCGGCGCACAACCGAGCTCCAGGCGGCGGCCTTCAGGCGGCGATGTAGAGGGGCGGCGGCACCAGACGAGCTCGAGAAGGATCTGCGAACTTCAAGAGGATCTACAGCGCGGATCCTTTGCTTCTCCGCCGGCGGAGAGCGGATCGAGGAGGAGGCGATGAAGACAAGGCGAACTCGAGGATGCGGCGCGGATCCTCTACTTCGCCGGCGGCAGAGAGTTGGATCGAGGAGGAGCAGAGGTGTGGTCGTCTCCGGCCTCCGTCTCGTGAGAGGGCGGCGGCAGCTGACCACCACGCTGCTGGATGGAGTGTGGAGGCAGCGGCTGAAGGATGATAGGGTTAGGGTTTGGATAGAGTTTGCTCTAATACCATGCTAGAAAAGTTGAGACTAGGGTTTTGCTATTCACAAATGTGTAACTTATTCATTAATTGAGAGGTATATATAGACATTGTTACATAGGCCTCATGGGCTACATGTGCCACATGGGCTAAGAGAGAGAATGTACAACACTCTTAACAATAACCACATAGCTTGATCAATGGACAATTCTTTGCAGCTTTTAGGCAATTTACTAGTGAACCAACGTCAAACTTGTGACTTTGTATGTTATAACATATTAACATGTAGAAACATGACAAGTCAATATTTCACCTTCTTTGGTTCAAAGTTCAAACCACAGCCTCATTTACTGTTCATGATTGTACAATCCAAACTGATAAGCTAAAAGGAGCATACACACATTTTTTTTTAAACCAGTAAGAACTTATTTCCATTCACAAAAAGAAATGAGTAGAGCATACATGCAACTGTATCGGTTTTGTCGCTGTCCGAATCAGCCCTTACATTCTCACAGGCTATTTGAACATACTTGAGGAGGACCATACAAAAATTAAGTTGCAACTTGCAAGATCAAAACTGAAATAAACTATTCAGACAGATATAGTGTTACCCGGATGTGGATAGTGATATTGTCTTAAACAATCAAATTGTCCAGCATGGCAAGCCAGAAAAGAGGACTCCGGGACACTCATGACTCACCTAGTCTTTTAACAAAACTGTGTACCGAAACATTGGTAATATTACAGATACATGTTACTCTAATTGACTAGTCCCAAATTTTGGATGAAAAATACAAACTCCATTTAGACAGATAGCTTCATTCAGCATTGATGTAAGAGTTTTGATTAAGTATTGGCCACAAGAATTCAAGTGATCAAGTCATTTGTCTGAAGCAACACATGGGGCTAGGCTCCAGTTTACATGTAACACTGGAAAATTAATACTTTATTATTTACAGAACAGTAGTACTTAAAAACAGTGATCTCTTTAAGCGTTCCTCAGTAGTTTACAGTCATACTAGGTAGCAACTTATCAAATGATGCAATGATGTAATCAAATGCACTTGATGAAAGGCTGAATAAATACCAAGGATCACCTTTGCAACAGGAGCCATCTCTGCTGCTATGTGGACAATGCGCAAACCAGAACTGCATTAATCAATAGAATGTTTTGTAAACCCAGAGAATTCAGGCCAACTATTTTCTAAAGAACAAGTTATTGCTATAAACAGGTTTTTCTCTTACTAGCAAAGGAGAAAGTGTACCTCGTTCCTGGTAATGTCGTCTTTAGAAATTTGTCCAAAATCTCCCTATGTTCCATACCTCTGCATGACAAGTACGCTTCCCGAAGACGATTATCCCTTTTCCAAGCCATTTCTCGTAACGTATTTGCATCATTGTAGGGTATTTTCTTCTCAAGTAACCACCCATCAATCAAAAGAGAGATTCTACTCCATACTTCCGAAGGCATGTCACCTGCGAAATGCTTCAGTGATCTTTTCTCACTTTCCTCTATTAGTTTGTTAAGAGTATCATGAAATTCCACTATTGAGTGCTCATACAGTTCAATTTGAGAATGCATTTCACGATTACATGCTTGGAAGCGCTCTTCTACTGATTTTACCTTTTGCTGCAAAAAATCAACCAAATAACAAGAGAACTTTGATACACTTGCTTCTCCCAGTGATGCCTCTAATTTCTCAACCTTATCCTGCAGATCATGATTGTGGTCCAATACCAAAGCAGCATGCTCTACTTGGTTTGCTGTGGTCTCAAGCAAGTTTTCCAAATTTTCTACTTTCTCCCACCAGGCATCATACTGCCTAGGACCAAGTTTCAACATATCTGCTTGGGCAGCTATAAACCTAGACTCCAGCTCCCTAAGGAAGCATCTAAAAGAGCACACTCTTTCTCCAATTTGAATAGACTCTCCTCTGCCTCAGCAACCTCAATAAGCTTTGTTTTAAGAAATTGTATTTCATCCTTCAGTAGCATGTTCTCTTCCTTTAGAACAGCAAACTCCAATACTGGTGGAGAGTCATTAATATCGGCATTGAACTTCCCTTCAGTTGAAATCTTGAGTCGTGCATCTGTTTCCGACAACCTCGTCTCTAAAATGTTTATCTTCCTCTGCAAGGCTTCCTTTTCTTTCAGAATTTTGTCAGCACGTTCCAATGCCTGAAGACGAGCTTGATTCAGAAGTAGTATATCTAACCAAATCAAATTTGATATCAGTGTTTATTATGCACATGGTTTCAACTTTATACATCATATAGAACTGTATGAATATGAACGAATCCCCTACTCTTTTCAGTGTTCTGTATCATTCCTACCAAATCTTCCAGTTGAAAGTTTGATATGACATCTTCATCTTTGTATTTCTGTGGGGGGAAACACAAAACCAGAAACACTTAAAAGCAACAACAAGTGAACAAATAACAGCAAACTATAGGAAATGGTGATATTACAGAATAATGTTGATGCTCAAATTAACTTTGTTTTAACTGCTGTACCCGTGGTGTTTCTCAATGAAATAGGGGCACCTTCCATTTGGTTTAAAAAATAGACACCAATATCAAGCATGTACCTTTATTTAAGAATTTTACTGATTATTTATGTAGTTATATGAGGATGCATTTCACTTCAATTAGACAAAAAAAATAAAACTGAAGATTAAAAACCACGGCAAAGTATATGTAAAACATAATTATTGAGTGCTTGAGGAGTTTGATACATATTCGCGCCAAGTCACTCTTCAGCCTTTATCATGGAATTGACCAAACTGTTAGATCCGTCTCATGATAAGAGTTGTAATTGACTATTCACAAGCAATTGTTACACCTACATGGAAAGAAAAAAGAGGAAATATGGTAGCCAACAGAGCTGAAAAGGTAGTGCATATATTCACCAGTGGTTTGACCACAAAATGCAAGCTTAGGATCATGATGCTTCTTGGCGAGGCGTCAAAAGCCTGTGTTCAGAAATTCCATACCAACTTTCTCTGAGGAAACAGGGTTTAGCTTTGTTGTACAACAAAAGGACATCTTAAAAGAAGCTTAATCCACAATCAATGTTATTCATGCTTTTACGATAGCATTTGTTTTAACTGATACATCATTTTATTTGAACTAATAGAATAGTTACAGTGTCCAAAATAAGCTAATTTTCATACGACCAAAAAATAGCAATGTTATCATTATGTAGTAACAGCAATATTATCAACATCATCAATGTGTAGTATCTTGACACTTACACATTAACAAGGATGAAAAGTTGGCCTTCGATATCTCATATGAAAAATTGATCCCCATTGATAGCCTCCACATCCCCAATTAATAAGTTACAACATATGATAGAACATATACGAATCGTGGAACATATACTCAATATCAGGTAGTATTGAGTAGAAATAATGCACTGTTTTTAATGCACTGTTTTTGACTCAGGAATAAATAAGTGTAAGGCCTATGATTGTATAGCAGTATAGCTTACACTGTATTGGATTTCTTTGTATTATATTATGAATCTTCATTTCTAAAATTCAAATTCTTCTACATTGAATGTATAGCTGCAGCTTGAAGCGGCGGCGGCGTCGGGGTTCTCGTGGGCGGCGGTTGGAAAGTAGCGGAGTGGAGTGAGATGGAAGCGTGGCGGTGCGCGCAGGGGGCAGGGGCGGCGTGTGTCTCGTGCGCTGCGCGCGGGAAGGCGGAGGAGGAGGGCCAAACAAAGGCCGGGCTATCTGGCCACCTGGGCCCCGCCGCGTGGCGCGGAGCGGGGTGTGGGACCACGACGGCAGCCGGCGGTGGGCAGAGCATACACACTGTGATACCCTTTTCGGAAGAAAAGTATCCTCTCACGTCCACGGTGCTAACCGTTGGATCGAAAATGAAATGATGAGATCACAATTCGCACGGCGAGAAAAGTATTGTAACATTGCACTATTTATAAACATTGTAGTATTACTATAGCAGTTGATCTAGGCCGTTCTTTTTGAATTCGACGTCTCATATCTACCTAATGTCATGGCACTGTATTCATGTATTTTTAGTGCCGTGGGAGGTTTTTATACATGGAAAATGAACACATGGCGCATCTTGATTTGGTAAGCTGTGCCTTTTATTTTACTACTGAAGTCACTGCTGAAACTTATGGTATTTAGATATATATTTTTTTTATGTACGTGGTGTACATGAGATACAACATAGAAAGGCGGGCACTGCAAAACACGTAGCGTTAAAGAAACAACGGCATCGAAAACCTCAATTGGTTCGAGCAATGGCAGACACAATGCTTTTCTAAGTCATTATGCTTATGCAGCAAAATCTTTGAGCAAGCAGTATTATCTAGCCTCGTACAAGTTGCCACCGCTGCAAAGTTCTTCGCAATTAGTTTAGGGAAATGACAGTGAGTGATTGATAGGATAAAGAGATTGCGTATGCTGTCCAACAGCAGAAATTGCGTACGCTGTCCAACAGCAGCACGTAGCCTTCTCAATGATGAACAATTGGACATTACAGGTAACTTTAGTTGCTCTCAAAAGAAAGGAAAGTTAGTCACGTTTTACCATAGAAAACGAAGCCAGATTCGTCAAACCTATTCCTATTCACGAAATTGAAAAACCTAATACATTTAAAAACCACCTCATTTCAAAAACCTTGTGAATGCCATATAATTATGACATACTAAAAGTGAAATTAAACGGGTTGACATTCAAGAACTAGGGGATGAATAACAATGTTCCAAAGCTCGCATGTTCCCTCAATTCAGTTCCAGGTTCATGGCCACTACACTCAAATCTAAAGGCAGAAAAGAACATTATCTCAGTGCAAAGTCAACAATTTCTAAAATTTAGCATCAGTTGGCACCTCTAAGAGCAGAAGTTTGACATTCGAGCTGTCAACGCATTAGAGCAGACGCTGATGCAACCCAGTCTCATTTTTTCTACATAAAAAAAAGGTTTTTCGAAGCCCAGGCCCAACCCAAAGCCCATTATTACTACAGTACCTGTCTCTACGCTCCACTTGTCTCGTGCGCATTTATACACCCCCTACGCCGTTCGGACTCCGCAGTCCACCGGCCGCAAGTGGCCTGCAATCCTCAGCTCGCCTCGCCCACCAATCCAAATATCCAATCCCTCCCCGCGCCCAGGCGCTGCGATGGCGGCCGGCCAGCCGCACGCGCACGAGCCCGACGGCGTCGGCGGCGGCGCGAACCACTCCAACCACCGGACCACCTCGCCGCTTCCTCCGCTCCCCGCGGAGGTGGTGCCGGCCTTCCCGCCGCCGGAGTCGGAGGATGACGAGTCCTGGGTCTGGAACCAGATCTGCTGCCAGGCCCGCCGCGACGCCGAGGCCGAGCCGGCGCTCGCCTCCTTCCTCTATGCCACCGTGCTCGCACCCTTCCTGCCCCGCTCCTCTCTTCCACCTCGCCAACAAGCCTGCTGCTCCTCCACCTCCCTCCACGCTCCTCTACGACCTCTTCCTCGCCTCTCACAGAGCACCCTCCCTACGCGCCGCCTTCATCGCCGACCTCCTCGCCGCTGGCACTCGCGCGACCCAGACTGCGTCGGCTTTTTCGCGATGCCTCCTCAACTTCAAGGGTTCCTCGCCATCCAGGCCCACCGCGTCGCGCGCGTTCTGGGCCAGCACAACCGCCCCTCGCGCTCGCTCTCGGTCCAGCGTCGCCGAGCGTGTTGTGATCGACATCCACCCGCCGCCGTCGTCGGCAAGGGCATCCTCTCGACCACGCCACCGGCGTCGTCGCCAGGCGAGACCGCCGTCGTCGGCGACAACGTCTCCATTCTCCACCACGTCACCTTGGGTGGGACTGGGAAGGCGGTGGGCGACCGGCACCCAGGATTGGGGATGGGGTGCTGATAGGCGCAGGAGCGGCGATTCTTGGCAACGTGAAGATTGGGCCGGGGCCAAGATTGGGGCGGGTCGGTGGTGCTGATAGATGTGCCGGCGAGGAGCACAGCGGTGGGGAACCCAGCCAGGCTGATCCGCGGGAGAATGGTGAGGCCGAGGAGGACGAGGACATGCCCGGGGAGTCCATGGATCACACGTCCTTCATACGGCAGTGGTCGGACTACACCATTTGAGGGAGCCACTGGCCAAGGTGTATTACTCTTCCTCTGTATCATCAGTAGTGGTGAGTGATGTGCAAAATAGTGACGTACTAGTGTACTTTGGTTGGATTTGGGGTGTACTGTACTGTAGTATGTATGATCAATCAATCATTTTGTTAGCTGAGTGCCCATGCTCAGATAGTCAGATACTGGTAACTGATGATTGATGAATGAATAAAGTTGTACATCCATAGGGGAGTTGGTTGGATTTTATCATTTGCCGGACGAAACAAAGCTTCAACGACATATTAGATCATGATATTTTAGTGTGTAAAGCGAGATTTTATCTGGTAGAGGTTTCTTCATTCTTTATTTTGTTCTTTCTTTGGTAAAGATTTTTTTTAATGTGCTACGTTGTTCACTCATAGAGGATACGAAATCATCATGAACCGAAGCAATCAGTACTCTGTGGAAGTACAGTCGCTATAACTGTGTGCGATTTAACCATAACATGTCACAAAATATAGTTCTGGACATCTGCAGTAGCCTAGTAGGTTTGGGTGCCACACATTTTGTTCCAACCCCAATATCTTTACATGAAACCAAAACAAAACAAAACATCGCTTGTACCAGAGCTTGTATGTTAAAAAATTTCACTCTGAAAGTCTAAAGTTGCCGGACCCGGGAGTAACTCTCTCTGATCCTCTGTATATTTTACACTAATTTCTGAAACAGTAGCTAGTGTACACAGTAAACAAATATAGTAACAACCACATCTCGCACAATTTTATTAATATTTACCAGAGTTTATTATAAAAATGACTTACAAGTCAACAATAAAGAACACAACGGAAGACGAAAAAGAAATAGTAGAGCCCAGCAAATCTATCATAGGCAATCGATCGGTTAACGGCCTAATCGTCGAGATCCACACATTAGAAGGTTATTCTCTTATGAACAATATTTTTATTAAACAAGAGTGAGTACAAAAATGTACTCCGCAAGTTACACTCAATAATAGATTATAATGCATGCAGGGATATATCAAAGGAAGATTTATATGGTTATTTGTGCAAAAACAATGTTTGGCATTTTAAATACATTTACTAAGTTCCAAAGTAGTTATACGATATCTAAAATTCTTTGGTTTTAAACTGTCAAGTTAGTACAAAATGCATTTCTAGTGAAGGATTAACCCCTTTACACCAAGGCTTTCTGCCCTAATTTTTCAATTGAATAAATTATTCTAAATCATTTGATAAAATCTTTTGAAATAAAAAACCAAAGTCTAACTATTCTAAATCATTTGATAAAACCTTTGAAATAAAAACCAAAGTCTAACTTTAAATGGTTTTGCAGGTATGTTCATGATCAGGACACGACTATTCAAATAGTTTTACACTTCTGAGGTAATACAACTTTACCCACAAGAAATAATTGATTTATAATGTTCGCCTCACACACTTTGTAGGTATGCAACTAAGTGATTATCACAAGACATTTACCATGCATCATCCCAATGTAGTCATGAGACCCTTAATGTAGCTAGATCCTAGCCGGTACGGAGAGCGTGAGACACCCCACATATAAATGGATTGGCATCCTCTGCCATTCCGTGGGCAATATCACGGTGCTACAGTGCCATGACACTGCCTAGATCTGAGCCGTCCGATTCGGGAAAAACGGCTTGGATCAAACGCTAAAGTGATGCTACAGTGAAAACACGGTTTCATCTTTTGCTTCCTGATCCGACGGCTCCTACTCAATGTTACAGTACTGTAGTACCATGACATTGAGTAGCGATGGCAGAGGATGCGTGTCCCATATAAATTCTTTTAGATTTTTAAAGAAAATGACTGCTGTACAAGTGTATGTAAATTGTGCAACGTGATCATCATTGCTCAAAAAACTTTCCAGGTACAATGGCGGAAGCAGCAGGCGTCCATGCAATCGAGACATGTCCGAACTAGGCATGTCAGCCCCTGTTTGATTCATGTCCAACTTTGCCACAGCTAAATTGGTCAAATCTGACATTTTCTAGCTGCTAGCTAATTTTTGCTACAAATGCGGGGTCCGTTTTGACCGCCTCAAAAATTATGATTTGCCACGCTTAACACAAAAACGTGACAAAGTTTTGGAAGCCACTAAACGTGCCCTTAGCACAAAAAAAAAAGGCCCAGAAGGCTATTCGCTCTCTCTCTCGTGCGGAAAATAATTGTATAAGACCTGATCCATAACTCTATCAATGTAGATCAACTCTACGGTATGACACGTGTTTTTTCACGAATCTTAAAGCGCGAAGCCTTATAAATCACTTATGTGAATTTTCACGAAAGACTAGCATATCACGCTTTAAGATTCGTGAAAAAACATGTATCACACGATGAAGTTAGCCTATATTAATAGAGTTCCACGCCGGCCGCGCCCTGGACTAGCTCGCCCGCAACACGGCCGCACCGTACGTTCAGAAAGCATACTCTTCCGGTTCGCCCGTCCGCCCATGCAAAATGGTCGTGGAACTGCGGAATCGCACATGATTGTAGCTAGCCAGGCTACACGTCTACACGGCGACGGTGGGCAGGATATACGCTTCGGGGCAGGTTACCGCGTCGTCCTCACTGCCGTCGGTGTCGTACCGCCGTGGTCGTTGCGATACGTCCTCGTCGCGGTCTTTTCTTGAAATTTATATATGCCGCGGAGAGCGGAAGACTTGGACGTGGATGCTTCTGCCTGGTCTTCTACTCTATACATCTGGGCAGGGACGGAACTTCAACGAAATTGTAAAGAGGGTCAATCGGTTAAAGAGCAAAGAGACAAAGATCGAAGCAAGTTCAAAAATAGTCGAGTGCTAAGTTATAATACTACCGTATGATGTAATTTGTAACCACGAAAAAGTTGTTGATTGATATTTTTCATATATGGGTTACAAAATACAGATTGTGAGATACTACATGTATAACAACTCTCAAACAAACGCATTTATACAGAAATACAACTTAACTATGCTGCATACATGATGTTCAAAACAAAATTCCAAAAAACCTGGGGAGGCGACGGCCCACGTTGGCTGTCACTGTCCTCCGTCCCTGCATCTCGGTAGTTGAGTAAGCGTATACCAAGTACATGCTTACTCGAGTCTCTGTCATTAAGCCAGCAAAGACCAGGAACGAAGACCTGCACCTGTTATATTATTACCATGCCCTCCTCTCGCTCGAGGCAGCACTATCTTCAGAGAGATTCGCAATGGAGCTCTTCTCTGCGATTCTCGGCGATCTTGCCAACAGGTCCATATCCTACATCGTTGACAAATACTGGAAGCAGACGTCCATCGACGAGAATGTAGAGACGTTGCACCGGCTACTTCTACGGACTCATACCATTGTTGAGGAGGCAGAAGGGAGGCATGTCACTAACCAAGGGATGCTCCAGCAGCTTAAGATCATGAGAGAGGAATTGTTCAAAGGCTACTACGTTCTCGATGCCTTCAGATACCGTGCTCTCCGGGAGAAGGACGAAGATGAAGAGGTGAGGCACTCATTTGCACTATCTAGATTCAATCCGGCCAAGCGCATTCGTTTCTCTACTAGTAATACTCAAATTGTCACATTTGGAAGTGAAAGCGTACAAGATTTAGAACCTATGATTCATAGCCTTGAAAAAGTCATTGCTGACACTAAGGAGTTCATTGTGTTTTTGATGAGCTGCCCTCCTATGTACCGCCAACCTTATAGCACACATTTTTTTTTGGATAAGTGTATGTTCAGCCGTCAAATCGAACGAGAACGAGTCATCGACTTCTTGCTACTGATGGAGCCTCCTGGCACTAATGATATAGGAGTCCTTCCGATCATTGGCCCTGCACTTATTGGGAAGAGCACTCTTATTGAACATGTCTGCAGTGACGAGAGGGTGCGGAACCACTTCTCTTTAATCCTGTTCTATAATGGAGGTGACCTCAAAGATGAAACAGTGGCCACTTTAAGAGACAGATGTGTAATCAAACATCAAAACCGTACCTCACAGGAAAGATTATTGGTCATCATTGAACTCCTAGGGGATGTAGATGAAGAGACATGGAAGGAGTTGTACTTTTCAGAAGGACGCATGCCGCAAGGAAGCAAAATCATAATCACAAGTAGATCAGAGAAGATTGTGAGATTTGGAACAACACGATCTCTCAGACTAAAATGCCTGCCTCGCGAAGCTTATTGGTATTTCTTTAAGGTCTTTGTGTTTGGAAGTACAGATCCCAAGGAGCATCCGAAGCTAGCATCAATAGCTATGGAGATAGCAACTGAGCTGAGGGGATCTTTACTGTGCGCTTATGTTGTGGGTGCCTTACTGAGGGTTCATTTTGACGCTCAATTCTGGTACAGGGTTCTTGCATGCACGAGAGAGTACATGCAAAAGAATCTTCTCTTGATAGGTGAATACCCGCATGATCTCACGATGAAGAATCACCCTCGATATGCTTGGAGAATTGGTGAGCCCAAACCTGTCAAATACGTTCTACTGTATGACAGCTACCAAAAAGGTTATGATCATGTTGATGTCCCAAAGATAACAGTCCAAGATCTGCTGTTTGGAGATGCTACAGCTAGAGGGAAATTCGACATCTTGCTCTGGAAATCTCAAATGCCACCCTATTGTAACTACATATGTAGCTGTGTGATTTAGACACAATGACATATGGTAGGTAGGATTATAAGCCCTCCTGTCATTGTGGTGCAAATTTGTTTTGAGATGATTTGGTTCTTGTCTTGTGCATACGTTATGTATCTGTACTTTTTGTACCCAAGAGCATTAGCATGTCTGGTGTTGTATATTTGTATTTAGCCAAATAAAGTCTACCTTTTTTAGAGTAAACAAAGTCCACCTTTATTTTGTTATAACTAGCAGGGTGGCCCACGCATTTACACAGCTAAATTTGTTTCGAAGTTTGTATAAATGTTTTCATAATATATTTACATATCTTGTAGGATATTTAGACTTTTAAGATATTCTAAACATTGAAAATAGCAATAGAAGCTTAAAAAAAATTACAATATAAGGAACATAATTGTAGTATGTGTTTTGATGGAAGAAAATCAATTAGCATAATAAGTTGTTGGGGTTCTTAGAAACTAACAACTCTCCATCATGTATAGATCATGTAACTGCATGTCCCTATTATTACTCTATTAGTTATTTGTTTCCAAATTGTATGCATGCAAATGTACCTCTATTTAATCTCAAATAATACGTTGATTATGTGAGCGAAAATTTATATTATTAGTTTATATGGTATAATGTATTAGAGTACCTTACTCATACATACACCGATGCACCATAGGAGACTTATCTTGAACTTATCTTCCCTCACACACTGACTGCCCCACCAAACCGTGTGGCTTCTATCTCTTCTCGCCGTCACAGCTTTTTTGCTTCTACCTCTAACAGTAAACCAAAATCTTGATCGGTCCCTCTCAGCTACTACCCCTTCCAATGTAATACTTTACTACATAGTTATCTTCTACTTCTTTCAAATTATTACTTAATACTAACTACTGTGACATCAACACACATACATATGTAACCGTCATCGATCCAAACTGGGGACACGTGCCACGCTCTCTCCGGTGACCCTGAGCATATTCCCTACGACTGCACCATCTCTACTACAAGTTTTTTGCTCCACTGTCTTTGTATGTCCGCGTTTCTATCCGTACATATGCACACATATACATACGCATGTATAATGTTATACATTCTCAATGTCCTCTTCTCTCGTGTCTGTCGCTCCTCTTTTTCGATGTTGGCCAACTCAACATTGTGGTCTCCTCACTAACAGTGGCAACCTCTCATCTTCACTAATGTCGGTATGTCTACTTTAGTCATTGTCTAACGATTTGCAGAATCTTTTCGCCATCACCGATGATGACATGTCCCTTACAAGTGATGACACACTCATAGCTACACGATGGCCACATATCGTCTATAGCTCATCTTCAATACAAAACTTATCTCCTCTCCACTAGGGCTTCTCCATCATCGGGATTCTTTGGCTACTAATTTCTTCAATAATGCCGACACTCACCATTTATCATCGTGGCTTTTAGCTTCTTCAACACTAGACTTTCTCTTCAATCGCTCCGTGAGCGAAGACGCCTTGTCCTCATCTCCGCTGCGTCATTGCCTCGCCTCTTCACTTCCCCGTGGGTCAATGTCTTCTTGCAGGACAGATCGATGCCATTGCACCCTTTCGTTATCTCCTCTGATACTATTTGTGTTATCCTCGTTATAATTTGTATTTTTTTAATAAAAAATTTGTTATTTTTTA
This sequence comes from Ampelocalamus luodianensis, assembly GCA_036346255.1. Classification (NCBI taxonomy): domain Eukaryota; kingdom Viridiplantae; phylum Streptophyta; class Magnoliopsida; order Poales; family Poaceae; genus Ampelocalamus; species Ampelocalamus luodianensis. Next base: position 4,836,933 of record CM070626.1, read on the forward strand.
TTCCATGGGAAGCATCAATAGAAACACATGACCTAGTGACTTCTTTTGTGTCTTCTCCAACACCATTCGTGTCATCGTCGTTATAACTTTTATTTTTATTCAATATTTTGGTTATTTTATTAGAGTTCATATACAAATAAAATTACTTAATTTATTCTTAATTTAGTTATTTTGGGATTTTGTTTTGGAATTTGTATGGAAATCTAATTGCAAATTTTATTTTATTTTTATATTTCAAATTTCAGCTCTTTTTCTTGGAATTCGCATCCAAATCTAATTCCTATTTTTTGTTTAATTTTTATTTTGAATTATAATTATTTAGGGATTTTACTTTGGAATTCGTATTAAAATCATATTGCTAATTTTATTTTATTTTTTCCCCGAATTTTAGTTATTTTTTTGTAGTATTTTTTATACAAATATAATAGGCAATTATTATTTGATTTTTATTCTGGATTATAATCAATGGAATTCGTATCGAAATAAAAAAAAAACAAATTTTATTTTATTTTTATTCCAAAATTTAGTTTTTTCTTAGATTTATTTTACAAATCTAATTTACAATTTTATTAATTTTTATTTTGAATTATATTTTTAGGTATTTTACTTAGAAATTCGTATGGAAATCAAATTATTTATTTTATTTTATTTTTATTCTAAATTTTAGTTTTGTTGTACACTTGTACTTGACATGGACTCTTTTACTTAGGAATTTGTAAGGAAATCAAATTACTGGGCTTTATTTTATTTTTTATTTTGAATTTTAGTTTTATTGTACTTGACATAGACTCTTTGTTTTTATCTAGATCGTTATAATTTGGACCCACCACGATCGATGGTGTAGATCTTTCTTTTTCTACCGATTAATGTGTGAATTTCTAGCTCTTGATAGCGAATGTGGTGGCTTCTTTTGACTCTATTTTAATAAGATAACTAGTAGGGTGGCACGCGTATTTGCACTACTAGATTTGTTTTGAAGATTGTATAAATGCTTAAGAATATATTTACGTATCTTGTAAGTTATTTAGACTTTTAAGATATCCTAAATATTGAAAATGACAATACAAGCTTGAAGAAAATTATAACATGAGAAACATAATTGAAGTGTGTGCTTTGATGGAAGAAAATCATTGAGCATAACTAACCACTCTTCATCATGCATAGATCATGTAGTTGCATTCACCTATTCTTACCTTATTAGTTTTTTCCCAAATTGTATGCATGCACATGTACCTCTATTTAATCTCAAGCAATACATTGATTATATGTGTGGAAAAATATCTTATTAGTTTACATGGTATAATGTATTAGAATACTTTGTTCACGCATGCACCATGGGCGACCCACCTTGAATTTATCTTCCATCACACCGACTGCCCCACCATAGCGTGTGGCTTCTATCTCTTCTCGCTGTCACAACTTTCTACTTAGATCCCTCTCAACTGCTACTCCTTCCAATGCAATACTTTAACATATAGTTATCTTGTACTTGTCTTTAATTATTGCTTAATGCTAACCATTGCGACATCAACGCGCACACACATACAACCGTCGCCAATCCCAGCTAGGGACACATGTCATGCTCTCTTTGGTGACCCTGAGCATATTCTTTACGGCTCCACCATCTCTACTCCAAACTTTATGCTCCTCTACCTCTGTACGCCCGCGCTTATCTTCGTACATATGCATGTATGTATATATGCATGCATGATATTATACATGCTCGACATCCTCTTCTCTTGTATCAGTCGCTCCTCTTATTTGACGTTGGCCAACTCATCGTTGTGGTTTCCTCACTAACCGTGGCGACCATCTTTACAATGTCAGCATGTCTGCTTTACTCGTTGTTTAATGATATGGAGAATCTTTTCATCACCGCTGACGACAACGTGCCCCTCACAAGTGATGACACGCTCCTAGCTATCCAATGGCCCTATATCGTCTTCAATGCAAAGCTTCATCTCCTCTCTCGCCACTAACTTTTTCAACAATGCCGACGCTCACCACTTATCATCACAGCGCCCCTTCAACTTTGGGTTTTCCCTTCAATAGCTCCGACTAGTAGTTCGACATTGTCATCATCTCCGTCGTCACCGTCTTGGCTCTTCGCTTCCTGTCGAACCCGGGAGCGAAGGATCCCAATCTCTCGTGTTCATACACGGTCCGAGATTTCAGTGTACGATCTCACAAAAATAGATATCACATTCATATCACGAAAGCGTAAATGACATTAAATAAACAACTGTTTAATACAAATGAGTCTGAATAACAATATCAAATAACAAAATATAAACACAACGGAAACATATAAGAGCGGTGAGCCACACGATGCGCCACAGGCAATCGTCTGGGTCAAAAGGCCTACTCGTCCGGATCCTCACCGTCGGGGTAGAGGTCTTCTCCTGAATAAGAGTTATTCAGCAAGGATGAGCACAACTTCCGTGCTCGCAAGTTACACCCAATATGGAATTAAAATGCATGCATAAGGTAACAAGTGAGTATGGCAGGGGTTGTTTTGCATAAACTACATTTTCAGTTTAAATAGATATAGTATTTTCTAAGGCATATTTATACTATGACTAAAATCATATTTTTGCAATGTCAATGATATAATGTGGATAACCTCCAATGATAAAGTGAAGGATCTCCTCCTAACACTTGGCTGTCCGCCCAATTTTTTCATAAGGATTAACCATCCTCAACATTTAATAAAGCATTTGAAAACCAAAAATAATTCTAACTTTAAGTGGCCCTGCTAGCATGTCCATGACCGCGGACGCGACTATTCGAATAGTTTCTACTCTGCAGAGTTAGTACAACTTTACCCACACGAGGTGACATGCTCGTTATGTCGGCCAATTCACGCTTCCGTAGGCGTGTGACTGAGCAATTACCATGAGGTCTTTACAATGTTCTGTCCTAGTATACTCATGCCCGCTAAGGTTTCGCCTTTGGACTAACCGTCCCGGAAGCCCTCTGCGCCAAGTGGGAATAAAACGCCTAACCGACACCCACATAATCACATGACATAAATATACTAGAACATCACAAATTAATTAGCCAAATCCTGCCCATACAGGACATGTGGTAGTACGATATGGCATAGCAATAAGCGGCTCAAAGACCGATCCTCAATTGATTTGGGCGTCATTCCTACAAACCATGGGCCTTAATCTTAACCAGATCAATCCTGTGCATAAACCTGCACCCACCATTCCGACCATTTCGCCCAAGTCTAAACCCATTTTTGATTTTATTTTGAATAAAACTCTATTTATAAACCCATGTGGTAAGACAATACCACAATATCAAGTTTGAAACAGATTTGTAGAAATTTGGTGAAAATCCTCCCAAATTCTGTAAGTGTGAACTAAGCCTTGCTAAGCATATGTTTAATTTTGATAATATCTTGCCTATGGTATCAAGGTAGTCAAATACAACATTCAAATTGGCCATACAATAACACATGGAATTAACTATATGTGAAACAGGACATTAAAATATTTATACAAACATATGCATGCGATAAAGAATTTAAAAACTGAAAATAACTTAAAATACTGAGGGCAATATGGTCAATGGTGTAACTTGCCTTGGTCGATGTCTTGAAATTCTAAATCTTCAGATTGATTGAACTCTCCGGAGTCGTCGAAGTCTAAACGTGAAAATACGACAAATTCAATATTCAAATTCAAATAAATTCAAAAACATAGATCAAAATAACTCCAAATTGAAATATTTTGGTTTAGTTATCTAGATTATAATTTTATATAAATTTTGAAATTTGAATCACCCAATTTGGAGTTCATTTGCAAAAGTTACGAATTTTTGAAGTTTTAAACCTAAATATGAAATTTAATTGAATTTCCCGAATTATTTTTCTACTGAAAAAGCTATTTATTGCGCAATGCTGACGCCAGCAAGGGATTTTCGGAATTTTAAAAGAATTAAAATAATTTCTGACATGCGGACCCCATGTGTCATAGACTCGGTCCACAGTGGACTGGGTTTATGGGCTGAGGTTGTGTTGGCCTGCCACGCAAGCGTGTGTTTAGCGACTGCGCGCCACATAGGCGGACACGCGAGCACGTGGAGGTGACGTGGTGAGGGGGTGGCGCCCCAGTGGCTTGCCACGTAGGCATATGGCCGGCGGCGCTCCCGGCCCAAGGGTCGCCGGAGATTGCCGCGCCCACGGCCGTGGTTGGTACCAAAGAGAGAGGGAACAGGGGATCCTGATGCGCTACCTTGGGGCGGCGAGGCGAGGCGTTTTGGTCGTCGGCGGCGAGCTTTGGCGGCGAGAAACTTCGGTCGTCGGCGAGGTTGGGGTCCCGGTGGCTCCCTGGCGAAATGGAAGTGACCACCGGGTTCGCAAGAAGATGACGATGTCGACGGTGACGACGGAGAGGGCTCGACGTCGACGGTGGCGACGCAAACGGCGGCGGAAGCTCGAAGCTTGGCGGCGACGAAAATCGGGATTCCGACGAGCTCGCGGTGAGAGAGGGAGAGTGAGTGGTGGCTTCGAGATCGGAGTGAAGAGGGGCTCCCGGTGCTCCCTTTTATAGGGGTCGGGGGTGACCGGGGAAGGAGATCGTGTGCGGGCGGCGGTTTCGGCACGGCGGCGGCGGTTGTGGCGCGTGGGCGAACTGGGCGCGAAGAAAGGGTGAAGAAGGTGGGGGAGAGGGCGGTTGGACGTGGCGGAGCCGTTGCGCATGTTCTCGCGTGTAGAGGGGGAGGGAAACTAGGCGGAGATCGAGCTCTCGTGCGGCGAAAATGGCGGCGACTTCGATCGCGGAGAAGAAGGAGAGGAGGAAGAAAGAACACGGCCGTTGGATTTTGATCCAACGGTCACGATTATTGAAGTGACGGGCATGACGCGGCGAGATCCGCCGTTAGATTAAGATCGCACGGCTCACCTTGATTATGATATTCGGACGGTGCGGCGGTTACAAAAGATCTTGACCATTGATTCAAGATCCAGCGGTGGAGATGGGTTGGGGGCGCGTGTGTGCGGCGCGTGTGTTGGATTTCGATCCAACAGTGGATAAAGAGGAGGGGGTGTGGCGGTGTGGGCGTATGCGTGCTGGCATGGAGAAGGTTTGGGCGAGGCCGTTGGGTTTCTACCAAACAGATTTTTATTTTATTTTAATTTCTCATTTGTTTTAATTCTGATAATTCATTTAGGCTTTAGAAAATAACAAAATAATTCCAAAAATTATGGAAAATTTACAGAAATTTCCACACCTAATTTGAACTTAATAAAATTATTTCCAACTTTATGTTGTCTTTTAATTTTACAAATAAATTTTGTTTTGTCTTTAAAATATTTATAAAAAGTTTTCAAAAAATCCAGAAAATTCCATAACAATAAACAAATTTTAAATTTTTACTGAAATTGAAAATTGGGTTGTTACACTTCCCCATGGGTTAATATCTTCTTGCAGAACAGATCGATGCTATTACACTCTTTCGTGGTCTCCTCCAAGGCCATTCATATTATCCATGTTATAACTTATATTTTTTTAATAAAAATTTTAGTTATTTTTTTTATTCTACATGAAGCAACAATAGAAACACATGACCTTTAGAGTGAACATAGTAGCTTCTTTTGTGTCTCCTCCGACACCATTCGTACATACTCGTTATAACTTTTATTTTATTCAATATTTCAATTGTTTTTATTGGAGTTCGTGTAAAAATCAAATTGCTAAATTTATTTATTCTATTCTAAATTTTAGTTATTTAGGGATTTTATTTTGGAATACGTATGGAAATCAAATTATATTTTTTTAAATTTTTTTTATTCTGAATTTCAGTTCTTTTTTCTTGGAATTCATATCTAAATCCAATTGCTAATTTTCTTTAATTTTTATTCCAAATTATAGTTATTTAGGGATTTTACTATGAAATTTGCATTGAAATCAATTTGCTTATTTTAGTTTATTTCTATCCTGAATTTTAGTTATTTTTTGGCTGGATTTTGTATACAAATATAATTACCAATTATTGTTTAATTCTTATTCTGGATTATAATTATTGGAATTCATATCGAAATTAAATTGCTATTTTTAAATTTAATGTTGAATTTTAGTTTTTTTGTTGGATTTCGTATACAAATCTAATTTCCAATTATTGTTTGTTTTTTATTATGAAATATAATTATTTAGGTATTTTACTTAGAAATTTGTATGAAAATCAAATTGATGATTTTATATTGTATTTATTGTAAATTTCAGTTTTATTGTACTTGACATGGACTCTTTTACTTAGGAATTTGTATGAAAATCAAATTGCTGATTTTATCTCATTTTTTATTCCAAAATTCAGTTTTATTGTACTTGACATGAACTCTCTTTTAATCTAGACCGCTATAATCTAGACCCAATACGATCGATGTTATAGATCTTTCTTTTTTCTTGATTAATGTGGGAATCTCTAGCCCTTGAGAACGAACGTGATGGCTTCTTTTGACTCGCTTTTGAATTTTATTTTAATTTTATTTCGAATTTTAGTTTTTTTTGTTGGTTTCGTATACAAATCTAATTCCCAATTATTGTTTATTTTTTATTCTGAATTATAGTATTTAGGTATTTTACTTAGAAGTTCGTATGAAGATCAAATTATTGATTTTATTTTATTTTTATTCTGAATTTCAGTTTTATTGTATTTGACATGGACTCTTTTACTTAGGAATTCGTATGGAAATCAAAATGTTGATTTTACTTTTTTTTTATTCCGAATTTTAGTTTTATTTTACTTGATATTAACTCTTTTCTTTTAATCTAGACCGTTATAATCTAGATCCACCACGATCGACGGTGTAGATCTTTCTCTTTTTCACCGATTAATGAGGGAATTTATATCCATTGAGAACGATCGTGATAGCTTCTTTTAACTCTGATTTAATAAGATAATAGATAGACAGATAGATTTGTTGACTAGATAGATAGATTTGTTGACTAGGGTGTAGGTACGACTAGACAAACCAACGTCCTCTTTCATAATTCACACTTGTGTTGTGCCAAATAGTAGTGGATGACTTCTAGATAGTTGGTAGGCTTCAGACTTCAAAATTCAAAACACGCGGATTGACGCTTTTGGCTGGTCTTCTATAATCTACTCAACCTGCTTCAAGTCATCGAGTGAGAAACGACTAGACACGGAAGACTGGCTGGCACTAGTAAATAAATCGCTCCTCCCTTCAAAACAATGACCACTTTTAGAGATAATTGTGTAATCAAGCATCAAAATAGTGCCTCAGATGAAATATTGTAATCGGCGCCTGGGGCGGTTTGACGTTCCGGCTGAAACCATCCAACAACGAGGGTTTCAGATTTTGGGAGTCTAAACACAAACGCTGCAGCATCACAGTACTGAGGTTGAGGCACGAGCAATCGAACTGAAATTGCAAACTGTTACAACCGATAATTCCTCGACTCTTGACTAACTTGGAGCAATAAGAATAACAGCAAGAGTAGCATTCATGCGGCTGGTTTGGAAGATTAAAACTTATCCACCAGTGAGGAAAGATTGTAAACATTCAGAAAAATCCAGCATTTCTGGGCTACACACCAGATTAGGAATTTCAGCATGAGCTGAGGCATCGTCTGACAAAGGACACCTATGAATTACCAGCATCTGGATATGGATGTTGCATGCAAGTCGCAAACAGCTTCCCAAACAAGGTAAATACAATCATAGCACAACACACAGCTGGCAACATCTAAGAAATGTTGAGTTGGTGATAAACAGTGGATCTATGATAGCATACAAAATTCTGACAAGCGACAAGCAACTCAAGTCGACTAAGACAACAGCAAATAATCCACATGCAACACAATTATTTGTTTCATTAGCAGTGGCACAGTAATTTACGGATGAACAAAATTTAAAGTTGACAATAACGATGATACGATGTTCGTGCACTTCACTTCCCACCAAGAGTTGGGAATTGGTTTTGGTCTTGAATTGCCGGAGCAGCTGGTGGGGCACGATTACCCCCACCATATCCACCTCTGAAACCTCCACGGTCCCCACGGCCCCTGCCACGACCACGACCACCATAGTACCTTTCTCCTTCAGCAGGTTTCAGGAACTCATTGATGTTCAGAGACTGAAAGAAAAGAAGAAGAAAAACAATCAGCGATTGTAAGTAGCAATGTAAAAATTGGGTGTACCAAACATGAAAATGGCAAATGTGGTTTTAACAGCAGGTCAGAGAAATGGCAAATGAATCCAAGACAGGCAAAAAAAGTGCATTTATCATGTTCACAAAGACCCAAAATAGGCATCAGGGTAATTAAGAGGCGGTTGACTTACACCAGAATAATAACAATATTTTTAGTGTTTCAGCAATGTGATAAGTGGAAAAGTAAAGTACTAATATATCTAAAGATGCAAGAGATGTAAGACCTTCTTAGCACGCTCATCACGTTCAGCATTTTCTTTCTTCTTCAAAGCATCCTTATCAGAACCCTATGATAAAAAATATATCAATCACACATCTCTGGTAAGTTATGAGAGCATGGAAGGATTACAAGGCATAAATGGCAAAAATACCAGTTTGATGAAAACATCATCATTTCCTTTCTTGGTCGAAAGTGGTTGCATAGACTGCAGATCCTTATCAACTTCAACCTTCCTCTCTTCAGTCTTCAAAGCAAGAAGTGCTTTCCGCTTCTCCTCCCTTAATTTCTCAAACTCCTCAAGAGTCATCTCCTAGATCATCAAAGATTTGATTTATATGATTGCAACAGATATAGATACATCATATATTCTTCTCTCATTCAATAAGTTGGTAGAGTCGTAGAAGACGATGACATCATCTCCGAAAAAATGATGGCAACAGAATAGATACAATAATACAACAAGTAATCCAGAAAAGTTTATGTACGTCTGCCAAAAATTAGTACATGTATAATAATCACTCAGTTTGAGATTTGGCTCTGGAAAAGTAACTATGGCCATCAGGAACAGAAACGGAAGAAATAATAATAATCACAATAACCATAAATTTCAACTTGGAGTACTGTACTGCATGGCACGTCCAGATTGCCAGGCTATTAGAATTACAACTAATTATCTGTAGGTTTGTAAGACAAATTCAGTAGCCCTGTGAATATCAAAAGCAAGGATTAAAAATCGGTGCTTCCTCCTAAAATAGATATCATATGTTATCAGAAAGGGAGACAGGCCACAAAGTCTACGGCAAAACTGTTATCCTCACTTTTTAGTCAGTTCTGTAAATACATACCAAATGCAAGTCATGAAGCGATGGCAACTTTGTGGCTGCTGTGAATGTGAATCCAAAATAAATCAATTGGATGTGCATGCACTTATCATTGCACTCGAATATTCCAACAGAAACATTCCGAATCCCACCAGCTTACACAAGACAACAAGAACACAAAGTTTTCTTTAAATTCAAAATTAACCATTCCCAGCAACTACGACATGCACTACATATTACCTTATGTGAATAAAGAAGCACAGCAATACAGCTTCTAATTACTATGTAAAAAACAAACATACACATTCAAGTTGAAATACAAACCTGGGTCGATGGGCGTGGAGCAAGCTAAGTAAACACCAAAATGACAACTTTTAGGCCTTTTGAGACAAAAGTAGAAAACAAAACACGTAACAATCCACACTTGTTGCAAAGTTGAGAATAGGACTATAGATGCATATAATTTTGCCTTAAAAATGTAACTTTAACCATACAAACTACTCAAAAACATAATTCAGAGTGCAGTGCAGCAAGCGGAAGTATACCTTATCTTCTTCCTTCTCTTCTTCCTCGTTTGCAGTGGCATCTTTGTTGTCCTTATTCTCCTCTGCCTGTGGTGCATCCTCCAGTGCACCCTGCTTCTCAGGAATAGGGGCCTTCTCATCCAGCTTCAGGGCATCCTCAGTTTCCCTGGTCACCCAAACAACACCACAAGTTACCTCTCATTTCACCAATCTGCATATAAATAGCTTACAACAACGAGCAGATATCTTACTGGGCAAGAATTTCGTCAGTGGAAGTTCCCAGTTCCCACGGCCCGCACCTTCACGCTTCATCTCATACCCACGGCCAGTACCGCTGTGGCGCTCATAGGTCCTCCGAGGGGGCCTCTCAGAATCATCACCAAACTCACCGTCCCGGTAACCGCCTCGCCGGCCTCCACGGAAGGGTGGCCGAGGGCCCTCTCCTGTCTTGGGCACCTTCTTGACCCCAGCTCTGGCACCACCTCCAGCACCATACCCTCCTGGAAGCCATTCATGTCTTCACTGCCAAAGTCGCGGTTCTGACCGTACCCTCGCCCACCTCTGCCACGACCACGTTCACCACGCCCAAATCCTCCGCGTGAGGGCGCACCGCCATCTCGAGATTCCCTCACTAAAACATTTAGAGCATGAGCATGTCATCCCCAAAAATCATCTTTTATGGCAGAAATTATAATCAAATCAAAATTCCGAACTTCAGTCATCCTCTTACCATGACATCAAAATTAATGTTTCACATACTAATCACTATAATATCCTAATATTATCAACGGTAGGCCCCTCTTTCCAAACCCACGACTAAAAAATGGAGACAAAATCCACTAACATACACCTTAAACCCTAGATCCGGCACTCTAGCAACTCAACATCTCAACCCCGAACTTACCAGCCTGCGCAGGGGCCGGCTTGGTAGGTAACTTGGCGGCGGCCGGCTGCGCGCCCTTCCCGGCGGTCGCCGCCGCCGGCTTCTTCGCCTCGGCCAGGAGCTGCAAGGGGTCTTCGCCGTTGTCGCCGCCGAGGACGTCAAAGGGGTTGATGGTCGCCATGGGAACGGCAAAGGTCACACTAAACTCGCGAGCTTGTGGGGGTGGGGACTGGGGTACTAAACCCTTCTGGCTACGAAACTCGCCTACCGGACTGCATCGCCATGGATCAGCCGAGGTCGAGGCGTGGGAGTCTAAGGCTCAGGCGGCGGCGGCGGCGGCGGCGGCGAGAGGATGGAGACGAAGAGGGTGGGAGAAGTGTGAGAAGACGAAGAAACCCTAGCCGCACTCCTAGTCCTACCAGTACTAGTCCAGTTGCGCCGCGAGTCCGTATACTTTCGCCATCGCCTTGCCGCTCGAAATTACCTCCGTGCCCTCGCGCTAATGAGACGTTTCGCGGTTTAGGCGACGTTAACCGTGGGTTTGATGGGTAGTTACGGGATCTGAGGCTTGGGTGGGGTCCCCGCCTCCTCGGGATGGGTGCTGCGCTCGTGGGCTGGGTGGGGATGCTGGGCCGTGGGGCCGTGAGATTGTGATCGAGCGGCTGGGATTTCCTCCGCGTGCAGAAACGGGGGTTCGCCTGTCGGTGTCGGAGGATTCTCCGCGGCTTTGGTCCGTGGTGAGGGAATTACAGTGCGTTTCGAGTTTTGATTTAAGGTCCCATTTCGAATTCTGGAATTTCGCAGTCTAGGAATTTGACCGAAACCGTTCGATTTTTGCAGAAATTAAGAAAAATTTTGGCGTTCCAAACGAAGCCTAAGTGGGCTATTCCTCTTTAAGCCTGAGTTAGTATGTAGACAGCTTAAAAAATGGTTACGCGCTAGTTTCGATCCTGGGCAGCAACAGTTCAGCATTATTTTTTCCCTTCGCTGCTTCTTTTTTCTGCAACCTTCCCTGCTGTCGTGCTTGTACAACCAGAGTTCCATCAATACAATTTACGGTTCATGGATGCAAATAGGCAGCGTCATGTTTCGTTATCGGAAATCAGTGCAACAGCATATAAAACAGTACTTTTTTTTAAGGAGAGAACCGACTATTTGCGACATCTTTGTCTATGTCCGTCACTCAATACCCAAAAAAAAGGCAGTAACAAATAACATGGCACTTCTTTTATTGCCCTCATTTATTTATTTATTTATTGTTATTTTCAGGTTTAAAAATAATTTTTTTGACCATAGTCCGACCAGTGAAATGACTTTTCCCCTCTAGTCGGTTGCATGCCTTTTTTTCTTCCTCCTCTTTTCTTCTTTGCCTCCAGCCATGGTCGTCGCCCCTCCAATTCCTCTCTTCCGCCTCAACGGTGACTTCTTTCTCGCCTCCGCCTAGGCCCAACTACTCAACGATGACACAACTCCTCGCCCGCACAATCTCACGGTCGATTTCTTGGATCGGTGCAAGCACGCTTGCCTTGAGCTCCTGCTCTGCCGCGGCCGCAAGCGATCATCGCTAGCATCGGTACGACGCGAGGGCGAGGAGGTCCACCGTGTCGTTGGCGAGCCCAAGCTCACCCACGGGTAGGAGGTCAAGCAAGTGGATGTCGCCCATGATTGCCCTCGTTGGGCTCCTCTGATACACAGCGCAACCCTACCTTCCCCCTTCGCCGATGTCCTCCGCTTCGCCGGCACCCACGTCGTCAAGCCCGGATCCAACTGCAGTCCAGCCGGCCTCGGCCTTGCCGCGCCCATGCCACCGCTGTCACCTCAGTCGCCATGGTTGTGTGCACGCCGCAAAACATGCCCTCCCCCGCGTGCGCGTGCGCGTCCACGCCCACGTGCCGCCTCTGCCTTCATCGCCATCGCCACTCGCCACGCTGCCAGCTTCGCCATCGACCCACCGGTGTCATCTTCCCCACGCCTCACCAACCACGTCACAAGGTGCGCGTGACCTCTTTGAAGCTCGCCCGCACCATACTCCTCTTTCTCCCCCACCGTGGGCCGCCATCACCGTCATCCTTGCCGTGTAGCCGCATGTCGCCGCCGCCACCGCCTCCGCTTTGCCTCCGCCCACGGGTCCCAAAATGGGCTCCACACACGGGAACACGATGTGCGTGAATCATCCTTGCCGCCCGACATCGCCACCGGACTTGGGGGAGGAGGCCGCCGTCGCCTTGGTCGCCCTTGGCTCGACCCGATCGTATGGGCAAAAAAGTTATTTCACGGCCGGGTTATGGCCAAAAGAAAATAAAATCAATTTAAAAACCCCGAAATGGAAAAATAAATAAATAAGACAACGAAAAATATGACATATTATCTATTATCGCGAACTTTCGGGTATTTAATCAAGTGGCAAACAAAGATGTGGCAAATAGTCAATTTCCCCCCTCTCTTTTTGCACAACATTTTACATTTGGGTTTGTTCCGCCACCAAGAAGTTGTGAGCCATGTTCTGACTTCTGAAGCAGGCAAGCAGCAAATACTTCCATTCCCAGGAAAACAATTTCTGGATCGTTCGATCCTCTCGTCGTAGTTTCTCTCAACAGTTTTGAATTTTGTTTGTGTATGATGATTGTGACGCCCCGTGTGATTATCCTGAAAGGTAATCACACTTAAGCATACGGATTACTATTCGTTTGCCCGGTAGAACACCGCTCCAACGAATAGTAAGCCTTACCAGAGTTTGCGCATCAGAACAATAAAGATAGAAACTGTCCTTTATTTCAACAGTTAGCCACGTAGGGCTAAGGTCTTACAGTACACCATAATTTACATAGCCAAAATGAGACTATTCCCCCTCTTGCCTGCCAAGCTCAACCGGTCTCCTAGTCGTCCCACGCGTCGAATACGGTGTCCACCTCGCCCGGCTCCTCGTAAAAAGGATCTTCGCCTCCTGTGGTCTCATCTACACCTGCACAGCCTTCGTCCCACTCGGGATAATTCCCTGCCGGACTAGGGTCTACAAAGGAGAATACTAACAAGGTTGAGTACAAAAGTACTCAGCAAGCATTAATAGCAAAAGATGCACAGGATGCACTATCTCTGTTCATTATCACCAATTCTAAATCATCTCACTTTAGAAAATAGATCACAACAATTAGGTGGCAAGTTTTAATACAAAACTCTACTAGTCACTCGAAAGACGATAGACCCTCTGTGGTTCCGTGAGACTCCAACTCGAGGCGCATGAATTCATGATTTAGTTTAGCATCATCAGAGCTTTGTACCACTTTACCCATAGCTATTCTGAACTCTCTGAAAACAGGGATCACCGCATTGCCTTTGATGCAGATTCAAGATCAGAATACAGAACGTTTTCCAGGTTACGTGAATTAATTTATCCACCCATCACCTTCCGTCGGTGCAGATTTAGTAACGGTGCTGACCTCGTCATCCACCGAGTTCTGGTGAGGTTGGTTGAGATAGCTTCTATCCTACACTCAACACTCCACCTTAGCGCTATAGCGCCTTGGATCCCCCACTTCCGGACTTCCCCCACCGGCCCTGGGTTCCTCCACCACACTCACACATAGTACTTACCCCAATGTGGAGAATATAATCACATAACAGGGTAGCATTTTCTGCCCTCCGAAACGGGAAAATGGTTGTCGCTGAATTTACGGCATATGACCGAGCAAGAGTTTTGTTGGTCCTTATATTTTAACCATATGTAAAAAGGGGCCCACCTCTTACCTCATCATCATCATCATCGTCGCTTTCCCCTGCCAGGGCCCCCTTTTACCCACTTAGTAAGTCTCAATTCTTTTTCAATCATCTTAATCATCTCATCTCAATCATTTTCTTTAGGTTTTGATAAACCATTTTGATGCAATATTTTTATAATAGTGCAAGATAGGGTATATTTTTAAAGTAACTATATTCATGTTCAAGAGGGGGCGCTTGCCTTCGTAGAAATAGGAAAGGTTGGCGCCGACGAAATTCTGGTCAACTGCTCCTGTCGGTGCTGGTTCGTCTTCTGTAGCAAATCGGCAACACGAATAATAATATAAGTAAATACATATTTGATTTGTGTGATAATAGGAATACATAAGTTAGTGGCGACTACAGGTTAGTACAGTTTAATTAACTAAAATATTTTCGAGACCTAAGCGGTTAGCACTTCCGAAATGGTCGCCCGATGTCTACTCACTCTAAGATCGAACACCGAGGTTCACGCTTAACTAATTACCCACGACGCACAAGATCGCTACACGAGCAAGCCAGCCTTTTAACAAAAGGAAAAAGAGCTAAACGACATGTTCTAGCAACAAGGCCACAAATTGATTTTAGGTTGGTTAAATTAACAGGAACCAGTTAAATGGTTCAGCCGCAAGAAATAAACAGTTAGCAACTAATCACTAGCAACTACCACAGAAACAACAAGAATCCCAATAATTAAATGAAATCTACCCAATCCTAATACCACCCCTAAATCTAAAGTCCTAAACCTAACCCTAACTCTACTCTAAACTCCCCTAATCTCCCCCTAAGCTCCCTCTTCTCTCCCCTTACTACCTCCACCGGCCGCCCCTACCCACACGCGCACACAGACCTCACACTACCCCCACTTCCGATTCCCTTCTTCCTCCCTCCGGCTCCAAGGCGCCGCCGCAGGGGCTCTCCTAGCCCGGCCGCCGAACTCCCAGCTTGCCCTCACGCGCACGGCTTGGCCCGGTTTCCCCTCGACCGCCTCCCTCTTCCGCGTGGCCCGAAGCCCGCGCTGCCGCCCCGACGCCGCTTCCTCCCGGCTCGGGTTCTTCTTCCCCAGGCACGGCCGGAGGCCAGTGCCGCCGCGTCCTCGCCTTCCCCCTCCCCCTCGGCTCGGTCCCAGCCGACCCGAGGCTGCCTCCCCGCTAGGATCTCGGATCTACCGACCTAGAGCTTGGGTCCAACCGGCTCGGCCTACCGGCCGCCGGCGCCGAAGAACCGAGACCCCTCCTCCTATTGCTCAACTAGGTTCTTGCTAGACGTTCAACTGATGAAGGCTAAGATGCATGTATGTAGGTCAATGGGTGGTGGGTCTGGAATGGAAAGGCTACTGGAGGTATGAAGGTGCTCACCTAAAGTTCAAAAGGTAAATGCTTTTACCTGGTGATTGGAGATTGATTGAGATTGCTTTGGGGTTATTACTCTGCGAGGATGGCCGACGATGTTCAAGGTGGGGATGCCGGTGGTGAGCAGGACGGTGTTGCCGGCCTTGGTGACGCTGAGCTCCTGGCTCCCTGGGTCTCCCTCAGAGGTTTGCTCCTGCGTCTGGGTTGAGAAGAAAGGAAAAGGGATAAGACTAAGGGGCTGGGCAAGGGGGATGAATGGGGCATTTGACTGGGAGGGGGGATAAATGTATGCTGCCCACTGTGGAGTTGGATGAGAACGCACTGTGAATTTGCAGGGGATGGGCGTGGTGTGAACCGTGAAATGGATGGGGTTGCACTTTGTTTAGCTTGGGATGGAGCGCTTCGCCGAGAAAAGGGAGGGAATGTATGTGGTGCGAAGGGTATGAATGCAACTGCGTTAAAGATACACCTGTTTTGCTTGTGAAGCGGAAGGGAGGAGTCAGGCACTTGTGCTACGAATTGCTTCTAGGTGATTGATGTAAAGGCATTAATGCAAACAATGCACTTGATGACTTAATTTCCTAATGCAAAAAGGGAATGCAATTTAATTACCGATGAATCTTATGTGAAGTGAACGATGAGAATACCATGAGTGACGAATAACCGATGCTAATTACCGATTAGTGGCTACGAGATTAGGTCTAAAACGCTGGTTCTCACAATGATCCTCTCGTGCGCTCGGCTCCGTGCCAAATCATCCGCCATTCGCTGCTCCACCACCTATCAAAGACGTCAAGGCGTAACCTTCGCTTTGTGTTCAACCCCGCCTCCTACTCGACATCTATACACACGCACACACTCGGAGAGAGACGGAGAGAGGGGGTGCGAGAGGCGGTGATGAGAGGAGGCGGCGGGAGCCAGCGCGCGAACGCGATGCGGTCGGGCCGGTGGTCTTGGGTCTTTGTGGCGGCCACCTCTCCTTCCGCGTCGGCTTCAAGCCCTACTCATCGCGCCAGAGGCCATGGACTCCCACAACTCCGCCGCGGAGCAGCAGCAGACGCCTCGACTCGGTGCCGCTCATCTGATCAGCCCGGGGGCGACCCCGCGCCGTCCAAGGACCCGGCCGTCGTGCTCCGCGACTGAGGCGGCTCGTCTAGGCTTCGTAGCGTGTGTCTTTAGCTCTGATCGGTTGCGTCTTTTTTGGCAAACACCTTGTGAGCAGATCATAATGGAATTGTTTTGGCAACAAAAAATTTCCTACTCTTTTGAAATGGTTTTGAAGGCGTCTGTGCCTGATGCTTACACATATAGTTCGCTAAATCGATAGATTATGCAGGGAAAATAATTACCTCAAGCGATGGTTGTGTTTGATGATATGATGGAGAAATGAATACATGTTGTGTTGTCAAGTGTGCCATTCTAACCGATGAACTGGTCATAGAGGAAAGATGTGATGGTGCGAGCCTAACATAGTAACATATCAAGATGATTTCAGCTGTCTGATATTTCTCTTCTTATGAGGACCATGAAGAAATACCCTTGGATGGATAAATCATCAATGTAGCCAATAGAAAACACACACAAAAGGATAATGCTTAGATCGAAGAGCCATTTTTTAAAATAAAGATTTTTACCCTGCTTATATCGAAAGCAAATAATAGATTCCCTAAGAAACAATAAAAACAGGCAGGGGAAACCAGCTCACAACGGAGAACTACGACTAAACTATTAAGACACTTCAACACCGAGATCAGACCAACATAAATAGATAATCCGTGAGCAAAAAAGGAACCTTAATTGCAATATTCATCCCAAATCATCACCAGTTTCCAACAGGATGAGAAGAAAAGGTGATCGAAGAGCCATAATTAGCAGGTAGGCTCATGCTCTGCTACTCAAAAGGAAGACTATGACGGCGTTTCCTTTGGTAATCAACTGTTTCTGTAGCAACTGCGAGACCATGCCAAAGTTCGTCTGATATGGCACGATGCTCTCCTTATACATGATCGACTCTCCATTCGAGCACATAACAATTGTTGTCCACGCGTTGCGCAAAACATTGTAAACGGCCGCTTTGAGCCGAGGAAGCTCACGAATGTGAACATTGTGAGCGGTCACTTTGTTCCCATGGTGAATTATGATCTGTTCAACTTCATGCTCAATGCCCTGGTCCACTTCCACCTTGAGGAACATCATCATGTCAGACTCCCAAAAACTATATTTATGTAATCTCTCGGCAGAAGAAGCCATGTCAATCCTTCTCTTGAGCTACCAACTCTGTTGCTTGTCATAGTCCTCTAACCCAAGTATTTGTGCATCGTGGTGCCGCCATTGATCCGAACTCCTCCATGACAGTAATAAATTTAGGGCACCTCTGCTCGGATGCAATAACCTCCGGAGATGCGAGGTCGATAGAGATACAAGTGTACAATTTATTGTTCAAATATCGTGTGAATTACAATGTGTTGGATCCCCTCTCCATTCACATAGGGGTGTATTTATGGACCTAGGATGGGGTTCGGGTGAAGTTACAAGGTTGCCCATGACCTCCCCCACATGGCAGGGGCACGTGGGTCTTTTCCGTCATGACTAGCACGACCTTTGTACATACTCGTGTTACTACCCCTACCCGGCGCGGCGGACCCTGCATGGCCCACGGGCTGATGTAGAGGGAGCTATCTGGACTCATCTCTGTGTCGGCCGGAGCTGCTCGACCCGAACTACCTTGGACTCCATCCTCGCGTTGCAACGCTGCATTACTACCCCTGCGGTGTGGCGGACCTCGCATGGCCTCACGGCTGATGTAGAGGAGTCATCGCTCGTCTCGACCCATCTCGCGTCTGCCGGAGTCGTCCGACCAAATGCCTTCGGACTGCTGTCCCTCGTACAACGCTCCAAACATCGGTTCTAGGCCCAAACAAGTTTCAAATGAGTAGGACGCAGAATTTTAGAACTTCAAATGAAATGTTGCAGCATCTCAATTAAAATACTGCTATGGTAATTTGAAAATGTTGCAGTACAAATGCTGCGATCGTTTGTATATAACCATTGCAACATCCTATTTTTAACGGTCGATTTTCCGTTTAGAAGGACGGCATTGGATACGTGCGGTGGATCCAGGCCCTCCCCACTCAAAATCGCGATGCGTACTAGTTCAAATTCCCCATCTCTCTTAGCCTTCCCGACCGTTAAGCCACCTCCTCGTCTCTCACGACATGCAGAAGAGCCAGGGAGCCAAGTCGACGGCGCGGCGGCGCCCGCTCCGCGTCCTCCTCGTCTCTCCCGACACGCAGAAGAGCCAGGGAGCCAAATCGACGGCGCGGCGGCGCCCGCTCCGCGTCCTCTCCATCAACAGGGCGCCCCACCCACCGGAATCCCTCCGCGGCAAGCGCGCCCCTCCGGCCGCTTCCCCCTCCCCATCAGCCTCCGCAGCGGCGGCGGCGGCCACGGCCTACGGGGCGCTCGACCGCCTCCTCCTCGCCCGATCCGATCTCGCGGGCCTCGTCTCCCAGGTCGGCCCTCCTCAGCCTTCGCTCGAAACCCTAGTCCTCTGTTTCCATCTCGTTGAGGGATTCCAACTGTCGTATGCTGCGCTTGTGCTTCATTTGGGCGGAAATAGTGGTATCGATTAATTCGTTTCAGTGCTCGTTTGAATGGGGTTGGATCGGATTGGTAGCCAGTTGGTGGGGTTGAGTTCTCGGGCAGTACTGTACTAGTAATAGCATTAGCAGGTCTCAGCAGCGAATTCATGGTGATGCTTGCAGTGACGGGCCTGACGGCCGGCCGGTGGCTGTGTACTAGTGTTTGCATAACTTCAAAGGGTGGATTTAAGAAACCTCCGTCCTGTTCTGTTATTGTGAAGTTTTGTAGGAGTATATCTGCTTATGTGTTTGATTTGTCAACACCTCCAAAGAAAAACAATATCTTTGTGTATTTGTGAATTGAAACGCCAGTCACTTATTTGTTCTTGAATCAGTTAGTCACTTGCTGATTCTGAATCGTTTATGTAGTATATAGATCTGTGCAATTACATATATTCGAAACATAATTTGAAAAGTCAATGTTTTCTTTTGTGTAACATGAACCTACTAAATTGTTGGTTCTTATAACGTTTTCCTGTTTTCCTCAATTAGATTGACGAATTGGTCTCCAATGCCCTTCAATGCCAAACTACATCCAACAGAGCAAAACAAGAGATAGAATCCTTCAGCTGCTTCCTATCAGACACTAATTCTTCTTTAAAGGTCTGTACTATCATGAAATCTTCGATGTTTTTTTCTCAAACAAATAGACATGAGCATGAACCTTTAAGATTTTAGCTCTCCTCCTTATCGTCTTCCTTTTCTTCTTATAAGCAGCAATGGTCTGCAAGACTAAAGCAAGCATTTGAAGCTCCTCCAAAAAGTGAAAATGCCTCAAAGCAAACCATGGGAACCTGTTCAATTTCTACTGCAAAAGGGAATGACGAGTTGTTCTCCAGCAGCAGCAACTTACCACGCAACTTGGTCAGCTGCACCAGCAACTTACCTGAGACCGACCTGATTGTCTCACCTTCACCTCTTGTCTCATGGCGTACTGGGGCATGTATGGTCGACAGTGGGAAGCAGTTATTTCTTTTGACACCATTGCCAAAAACAAAAGTGTGCTCATCTAGATGCCCAGGATCATCAAAAACGCAGTTGAAGACACCTGCTAACATGGATCAGTTGAATCTCCCTAATTTACCTGTTTGGAAAGTAACCATTTCTGATAATGATTGTCCTGATCTGGAGAAAAGTGTGAAAGTAAAGGAAGCAAGGACTGGTGTCGTCACACCTCATTTTATTAAAGCAAAGAAGGGCTCGTCAGAAGACAAGCTCGTTTCGCCTTTCAGTTTCTCAATTCAGAAGAGCAGGAGAGCGTTACCTAGTCCACGCCTGAATACAGCATTGTCCAGTAGACAGCAGCAGTTTTCTCCAATATCGGAGGGCTCAAGGAAGGAAGACGTTCTCAGCGCTGGACAAACCGAGAGTTACAAACCTTCTGGAGCCTCTGATGACATGTTATCTGATGAAGTCTCAAAGGATCTGGCGTCAAGGTATCCAGATCTGTATGGGTTCAATCAATCTACCAGAAATACATACCGAAGTAGAGAAGCCGACGAGACTCTTGACTGGTTCCTGTCACCCTCAAGACATGTGTGTTAATGGATCCGTCAGATGATAAGCCCATTCCAACTCCACCAAGGGTTAGCAAGTCCTTAATTCGTACTCCTTGTAAAGGCTTGGAAAGCAATAACCTGAAGGGGATACAGGAACTTTCAGATGGCAAGCCCATCCAAACTCCAGCAGTGCATAGCAAGGCCTTGCTTGGTACTCCCTCGAAAGGCTTGCAAAGCACTAACCTGAAGGGAAGGCAGGCTGGAGAAACTACTCTAAAGAAGGAACTCTGGACTAGATTTGAGGCAGTCTCTACCAATGAGCTGCACTTTGACAAGTCAGTCTTCCAGAGGTCACATGGAAGGTGTTTCATTGACATGCTCGAGGAGGCGTCATGATTCTAGAGTAGCAGGTGGGCGCTTGGGTAAGGGATTTTTTTGTAGCAAGTTATCTGGGACTGGACAGTGAATCCAATCATGTATATAATGGTATACCATGTATGAGCAGCCAAAGCCAAACTGAAGTGCTCCAGTGTGTTCCAAGTGTTGTGGGATTAGTGCCTGACGTTCAGATTGAGATTGGCGAAGAAAAGAGTTGCTTCTAGTCCAGTAGTCCCTGGATGTTGTATTGGCTTAACATAAATTGACTTTTATCTTTTGCATTTTCTCATGTCAAACTGCACACTCCTGCCAGATTTTTTCCTGTGACTATTGGCATCGGTTGGGTTTGGTCTCCCAGGAGTATGTTTTACTTGCAGCTCTTTGCTTCGGTATTTTCGTTGTATGACCAGAAAACTGATGCTGCTGAGTGGCTGGTGCCATTTGATCTCTTTTGAGCCATCGTACAAAATCACAGATGGCTCCAGTAACACCGTTGAATTAGTGGTTGCTATATTGCTACAAGGCTAACTTTAAACTAGAGTGGTAGAGGGATGAGGTAACGGTACAATAAAATTCTCGCTAACGTGGAGTAAAATAGTATTTTGGATGATTCCTATACTTCATGTCCAGTTGAGGTGACGAGAAAATGTTAACCAGTCTTCTCCAAATATCTTATTGCCCTGCTTGCGTTTAATAACAACAAGCCCGTCTAGCTCAGTTGGTAGAGCGCAAGGCTCTTAACCTTGTGGTCGTGGGTTCGAGCCCCACGGTGGGCGTTTTTTTGCTCCTCCTCCTTTTTACATGTTCGTCACCCGTGTTGCCGTCGAGCCGCGCCGCCGCGCCCAGTCCAGGTCCCGCCGCGCCGCCGCAGCACCGCGCTTATGAAATAGCAACGGTTGTTAAAATAGGCTGGCTCGATGAGCATAACAATTGAATAATATTGCTATGCGCTGTTATTTACAACAACAATGAAGAAATAACTATGAACAAATTTCGGCGGGGGAAAAAATTACAAGCCTCTGCCCCTAATGGAACCTACTGACATTCCAGTAAGTGAACGAACGCCGTATCAAGTGAGAGTCCGGGGGAACCTTCGTCACGTAACACCCATCGCCCCGGCGATGAGCTTCGGAACAAGCCTTCGTGAGCTCGATCTCTTTCCCCTTTTCCGCTTCACGGAAGGCTTCTTTGATCGGGGAGCTTTCTTTCCTGCTACCTGGTCTAAGTTTTCGCGATGGTTCGCTGCTGATTGAAGGGGGCTCCCCACCAGACGCAATCATCTGCTCCAGTAGCTCCCTATGGTTTGCCTGGTAAAATATCAACAGCAAAAAAAATGTAAGCTTAACATGTGCTGCCAGCCAGTAGGGTCAGGTAGTTGTATACCAGGCAAGAAGTGCTTGGGAAACGAAAATTAACATATTCGAGCAACTGCAATACCTGAACAACAAAGTTGCGCCTTTCACAGTCCAGGAACATTTGAGGCATCCAGCCAACTCTAGCCCTTATTTTGTCCCGGACGGTGCTGAAACTAATTTGATCCCTGGAGGTGAAACGGTCAACTTCATTGAACCAAAGACATGTGAAGAGATTCGTGATGGGGATGTGTTCTCTGATGATCACACAACCTTCAGGGACGTCTGCACGCATTGCAAAAGGGACGATTAAAATTTCAGGAAGAAACTGAACTTGCACTTGCCGTACTCTGATGAGATCACTGACCACTTGTGACAGGAAGCTTAGAAGGCGAATAATGTGTTAAGCCCTCGTTTCTGTAAAACTCTATTTGGTAATCAATTGATGCATTGTCGTACTTTCCAGCAGCTTTATTAGCTTCTGCTTCTTCAAATGCATCAAAGCGTTTGTAATGCCGAGATATCGCAAAAGTAGCATTCTTCCTCCACAGAAACCTAATTGGTAGAATATAGCAGTCAGGATCAACATTATAGGTGACCAAAATTTCACACAAAGTCAAATATTTGCAATTCTATGATACTAAAATGGTGACAAACCTGATCATTTCTAACATCAGCAGGTCAACAAGGAAATGCAAACACAAGAACAAAGAAGCTGAGTGAGCAGCTCTCATAAAAATGTTTTTTCCCCGAGAAACTGTTGACAATCTTGCTAGTCTAAAACCCACTACAGATCCAAATCTATTGTAACCAGTCGACGACAGTAATCGCATGTGGTGGCTGTTGAAATCCGTAGAGCTCTTTGCCAGATTTTTGTCCTTAAGAATTATCGTAGCAAGAAAGGCTAGATAGTAAAAAGGATCCCTGGTGTCTACACGAGGGACCAAAGGATCCTCGAAGAGGGGATCGATTGTCAGGAGAAGTAGATGTGTATTAATTGCCCCCAAAATCGTATCTATCTTATTACATGAGGGGAGGAAGGTTATTTATAGCCTTTTGACAGGGTTCAGGAGATTACGAATCTACCCCTAAAAAGGTTCTACATTCGTAGGGGTTGCAGGGGCTTTTCCTCTCCTAGACGTAGCTTCGCTCACGGTGGACCTCCCGGTCTTGGTCCATTTGGTTGGTACGCTGAGTACCGGTGCTTTCCACCCTTCGCCACGTGCGAGGTGTCCACGGCCGAGGAGGCCTGGACACCTTCGGCATCCCGAGGTGGCACGTGGAACCCCTAACATCCGGTTCATGGCGCCCAGCCACCTCCGAGCCTTCGTGCTACCCCAAGGCCTCCTCGAAGGTACGCGCCCTCGGGAGGTCCCTACCAAAGATATCTCGCTTGGTTGTTGTGCGCCGTAATGTCGCTGGGCTGGCCTTGATGGCGCCTTCAACGCGTGCAGCCATCATTGGTTGTCGTGCACCATAATGTTGTTGGTTGGGGATCCCGTGTGGGTGGCACGTGTCACCTATTGAATGGCTCATGTCTCTTTGACTCCCTATTCTCGCTTTCCTCGTGGTCCCGCCGACATATAAATCAAAATGTTGATTTTACTTTTTTTATTCCGAATTTTAGTTTTATTTTACTTGATATTAACTCTTTTCTTTTAATCTAGACCGTTATAATCTAGATCCACCACGATCGACGGTGTAGATCTTTCTCTTTTTCACCGATTAATGAGGAATTTATATCCATTGAGAACGATCGTGATAGCTTCTTTTAACTCTGATTTAATAAGATAATAGATAGACAGATAGATTTGTTGACTAGATAGATAGATTTGTTGACTAGGGTGTAGGTACGACTAGACAAACCAACGTCCTCTTTCATAATTCACACTTGTGTTGTGCCAAATAGTAGTGGATGACTTCTAGATAGTTGGTAGGCTTCAGACTTCAAAATTCAAAACACGCGGATTGACGCTTTTGGCTGGTCTTCTATAATCTACTCAACCTGCTTCAAGTCATCGAGTGAGAAACGACTAGACACGGAAGACTGGCTGGCACTAGTAAATAAATCGCTCCTCCCTTCAAAACAATGACCACTTTTAGAGATAATTGTGTAATCAAGCATCAAAATAGTGCCTCAGATGAAATATTGTAATCGGCGCCTGGGGCGGTTTGACGTTCCGGCTGAAACCATCCAACAACGAGGGTTTCAGATTTTGGGAGTCTAAACACAAACGCTGCAGCATCACAGTACTGAGGTTGAGGCACGAGCAATCGAACTGAAATTGCAAACTGTTACAACCGATAATTCCTCGACTCTTGACTAACTTGGAGCAATAAGAATAACAGCAAGAGTAGCATTCATGCGGCTGGTTTGGAAGATTAAAAACTTATCCACCAGTGAGGAAAGATTGTAAACATTCAGAAAAATCCAGCATTTCTGGGCTACACACCAGATTAGGAATTTCAGCATGAGCTGAGGCATCGTCTGACAAAGGACACCTATGAATTACCAGCATCTGGATATGGATGTTGCATGCAAGTCGCAAACAGCTTCCCAAACAAGGTAAATACAATCATAGCACAACACACAGCTGGCAACATCTAAGAAATGTTGAGTTGGTGATAAACAGTGGATCTATGATAGCATACAAAATTCTGACAAGCGACAAGCAACTCAAGTCGACTAAGACAACAGCAAATAATCCACATGCAACACAATTATTTGTTTCATTAGCAGTGGCACAGTAATTTACGGATGAACAAAATTTAAAGTTGACAATAACGATGATACGATGTTCGTGCACTTCACTTCCCACCAAGAGTTGGGAATTGGTTTTGGTCTTGAATTGCCGGAGCAGCTGGTGGGGCACGATTACCCCCACCATATCCACCTCTGAAACCTCCACGGTCCCCACGGCCCCTGCCACGACCACGACCACCATAGTACCTTTCTCCTTCAGCAGGTTTCAGGAACTCATTGATGTTCAGAGACTGAAAGAAAAGAAGAAGAAAAAACAATCAGCGATTGTAAGTAGCAATGTAAAAATTGGGTGTACCAAACATGAAAAATGGCAAATGTGGTTTTAACAGCAGGTCAGAGAAATGGCAAATGAATCCAAGACAGGCAAAAAAAAAAGTGCATTTATCATGTTCACAAAGACCCAAAATAGGCATCAGGGTAATTAAGAGGCGGTTGACTTACACCAGAATAATAACAATATTTTTAGTGTTTCAGCAATGTGATAAGTGGAAAAGTAAAGTACTAATATATCTAAAGATGCAAGAGATGTAAGACCTTCTTAGCACGCTCATCACGTTCAGCATTTTCTTTCTTCTTCAAAGCATCCTTATCAGAACCCTATGATAAAAAATATATCAATCACACATCTCTGGTAAGTTATGAGAGCATGGAAGGATTACAAGGCATAAATGGCAAAATACCAGTTTGATGAAAACATCATCATTTCCTTTCTTGGTCGAAAGTGGTTGCATAGACTGCAGATCCTTATCAACTTCAACCTTCCTCTCTTCAGTCTTCAAAGCAAGAAGTGCTTTCCGCTTCTCCTCCCTTAATTTCTCAAACTCCTCAAGAGTCATCTCCTAGATCATCAAAGATTTGATTTATATGATTGCAACAGATATAGATACATCATATATTCTTCTCTCATTCAATAAGTTGGTAGAGTCAGAAGACGATGACATCATCTCCAAAAATGATGGCAACAGAATAGATACAATAATACAACAAGTAATCCAGAAAAGTTTATGTACGTCTGCCAAAAATTAGTACATGTATAATAATCACTCAGTTTGAGATTTGGCTCTGGAAAAGTAACTATGGCCATCAGGAACAGAAACGGAAGAAATAATAATAATCACAATAACCATAAATTTCAACTTGGAGTACTGTACTGCATGGCACGTCCAGATTGCCAGGCTATTAGAATTACAACTAATTATCTGTAGGTTTGTAAGACAAATTCAGTAGCCCTGTGAATATCAAAAGCAAGGATTAAAAATCGGTGCTTCCTCCTAAAATAGATATCATATGTTATCAGAAAGGGAGACAGGCCACAAAGTCTACGGCAAAACTGTTATCCTCACTTTTTAGTCAGTTCTGTAAATACATACCAAATGCAAGTCATGAAGCGATGGCAACTTTGTGGCTGCTGTGAATGTGAATCCAAAATAAATCAATTGGATGTGCATGCACTTATCATTGCACTCGAATATTCCAACAGAAACATTCCGAATCCCACCAGCTTACACAAGACAACAAGAACACAAAGTTTTCTTTAAATTCAAAATTAACCATTCCCAGCAACTACGACATGCACTACATATTACCTTATGTGAATAAAGAAGCACAGCAATACAGCTTCTAATTACTATGTAAAAAACAAACATACACATTCAAGTTGAAATACAAACCTGGGTCGATGGAGGCGTGGAGCAAGCTAAGTAAACACCAAAATGACAACTTTTAGGCCTTTTGAGACAAAAGTAGAAAACAAAACACGTAACAATCCACACTTGTTGCAAAGTTGAGAATAGGACTATAGATGCATATAATTTTGCCTTAAAAATGTAACTTTAACCATACAAACTACTCAAAAACATAATTCAGAGTGCAGTGCAGCAAGCGGAAGTATACCTTATCTTCTTCCTTCTCTTCTTCCTCGTTTGCAGTGGCATCTTTGTTGTCCTTATTCTCCTCTGCCTGTGGTGCATCCTCCAGTGCACCCTGCTTCTCAGGAATAGGGGCCTTCTCATCCAGCTTCAGGGCATCCTCAGTTTCCCTGGTCACCCAAACAACACCACAAGTTACCTCTCATTTCACCAATCTGCATATAAATAGCTTACAACAACGAGCAGATATCTTACTGGACAAGAATTTCGTCAGTGGAAGTTCCCCAGTTCCCACGGCCCGCACCTTCACGCTTCATCTCATACCCACGGCCAGTACCGCTGTGGCGCTCATAGGTCCTCCGAGGGGGCCTCTCAGAATCATCACCAAACTCACCGTCCCGGTAACCGCCTCGCCGGCCTCCACGGAAGGGTGGCCGAGGGCCCCTCTCCCTGTCTTGGGCACCTTCTTGACCCCCAGCTCTG
This sequence comes from Ampelocalamus luodianensis, assembly GCA_036346255.1. Taxonomy (NCBI): domain Eukaryota; kingdom Viridiplantae; phylum Streptophyta; class Magnoliopsida; order Poales; family Poaceae; genus Ampelocalamus; species Ampelocalamus luodianensis. Next base: position 4,864,656 of record CM070626.1, read on the forward strand.
GCACCACCTCCAGCACCATACCCTCCCTGGAAGCCATTCATGTCTTCACTGCCAAAGTCGCGGTTCTGACCGTACCCTCGCCCACCTCTGCCACGACCACGTTCACCACGCCCAAATCCTCCGCGTGAGGGCGCACCGCCATCTCGAGATTCCCTCACTAAAACATTTAGAGCATGAGCATGTCATCCCCAAAAAAATCATCTTTTATGGCAGAAATTATAATCAAATCAAAATTCCGAACTTCAGTCATCCTCTCTTACCATGACATCAAAATTAATGTTTCACATACTAATCACTATAATATCCTAATATTATCAACGGTAGGCCCCTCTTTCCAAACCCACGACTAAAAAATGGAGACAAAATCCACTAACATACACCTTAAACCCTAGATCCGGCACTCTAGCAACTCAACATCTCAACCCCGAACTTACCAGCCTGCGCAGGGGCCGGCTTGGTAGGTAACTTGGCGGCGGCCGGCTGCGCGCCCTTCCCGGCGGTCGCCGCCGCCGGCTTCTTCGCCTCGGCCAGGAGCTGCAAGGGGTCTTCGCCGTTGTCGCCGCCGAGGACGTCAAAGGGGTTGATGGTCGCCATGGGAACGGCAAAGGTCACACTAAACTCGCGAGCTTGTGGGGGGTGGGGACTGGGGTACTAAACCCTTCTGGCTACGAAACTCGCCTACCGGACTGCATCGCCATGGATCAGCCGAGGTCGAGGCGTGGAGTCTAAGGCTCAGGCGGCGGCGGCGGCGGCGGCGGCGAGAGGATGGAGACGAAGAGGGTGGGAGAAGTGTGAGAAGACGAAGAAACCCTAGCCGCACTCCTAGTCCTACCAGTACTAGTCCAGTTGCGCCGCGAGTCCGTATACTTTCGCCATCGCCTTGCCGCTCGAAATTACCTCCGTGCCCTCGCGCTAATGAGACGTTTCGCGGTTTAGGCGACGTTAACCGTGGGTTTGATGGGTAGTTACGGGATCTGAGGCTTGGGTGGGGTCCCCGCCTCCTCGGGATGGGTGCTGCGCTCGTGGGCTGGGTGGGGATGCTGGGCCGTGGGGCCGTGAGATTGTGATCGAGCGGCTGGGATTTCCTCCGCGTGCAGAAACGGGGGTTCGCCTGTCGGTGTCGGAGGATTCTCCGCGGCTTTGGTCCGTGGTGAGGGAATTACAGTGCGTTTCGAGTTTTGATTTAAGGTCCCATTTCGAATTCTGGAATTTCGCAGTCTAGGAATTTGACCGAAACCGTTCGATTTTTGCAGAAATTAAGAAAAATTTTGGCGTTCCAAACGAAGCCTAAGTGGGCTATTCCTCTTTAAGCCTGAGTTAGTATGTAGACAGCTTAAAAAATGGTTACGCGCTAGTTTCGATCCTGGGCAGCAACAGTTCAGCATTATTTTTCCTTCGCTGCTTCTTTTTCTGCAACCTTCCCTGCTGTCGTGCTTGTACAACCAGAGTTCCATCAATACAATTTACGGTTCATGGATGCAAATAGGCAGCGTCATGTTTCGTTATCGGAAATCAGTGCAACAGCATATAAAACAGTACTTTTTTTTAAGGAGAGAACCGACTATTTGCGACATCTTTGTCTATGTCCGTCACTCAATACCCAAAAAAAAGGCAGTAACAAATAACATGGCACTTCTTTTATTGCCCTCATTTATTTATTTATTTATTGTTATTTTCAGGTTTAAAAAAATAATTTTTTTTTGACCATAGTCCGACCGTGAAATGACTTTTCCCCCCTCTAGTCGGTTGCAGCCTTTTTTTTCTTCCTCCTCTTTTCTTCTTTGCCTCCAGCCATGGTCGTCGCCCCTCCAATTCCTCTCTTCCGCCTCAACGGTGACTTCTTTCTCGCCTCCGCCTAGGCCCAACTACTCAACGATGACACAACTCCTGCTCCCGCACAATCTCCTGGTCGATTTCTTGGATCGGTGCAAAGACGCTTGCCTTGAGCTCCGCGCTCGCGCGGCATAGCGATCATCGCTAGCATCGGTACGACGCGAGGGCGAGGAGGTCCACCGTGTCGTTGGCGAGCCCAAGCTCACCCACGGGTAGGAGGTCAAGCAAGTGGATGTCGCCCATGATTGCCCTCGTTGGGCTCCTCTGATACACAGCGCAACCCTACCTTTCCCTTCGCCGATGTCCTCCGCTCACGGCACTCCACGCTCGTCAAGCCCGGATCAAGCTGCGACCGGTAGGCCTCGGCCGCGCCCATGCCACCGCTGCCACCTCGATCGCCATGGTTGTGTGCGCGCCGAAAACATGCCCTCCCGGCGTGCGCGCGCCCACGCCACGCGCGCTCGCCTTCATCGCCATCGCCACTCGCCACGCTGCCAGCTTCGCCATCGACCCACCGGTGTCATCTTCCCCACGCCTCACCAACCACGTCACAAGGTGCGCGTGACCTCTTTGAAGCTCGCCCGCACCATACTCCTCTTTCTCCCCCACCGTGGGCCGCCATCACCGTCATCCTTGCCGTGTAGCCGCATGTCGTCGTCGTCAGCCGCCTCCGCTTTGCCTCCTTGCCCACGGGTCCCCAAAATGGGCTCCCTACACACGGGGAACACGATGTGCGTGAATCATCCTTGCCGTCCTGACATCGCCACCGGACTTGGGGGAGGAGGCCGCCGTCGCCTTGGTCGCCCTTGGCTCGACCCGATCGTATGGGCAAAAAAGTTATTTCACGGCCGGGTTATGGCCAAAAGAAAATAAAATCAATTTAAAAACCCCGAAATGGAAAAATAAATAAATAAGACAACGAAAAATATGACATATTATCTATTATCGCGAACTTTCGGGTATTTAATCAAGTGGCAAACAAAGATGTGGCAAATAGTCAATTTCCCCCCTCTCTTTTTGCACAACATTTTACATTTGGGTTTGTTCCGCCACCAAGAAGTTGTGAGCCATGTTCTGACTTCTGAAGCAGGCAAGCAGCAAATACTTCCATTCCCAGGAAAACAATTTCTGGATCGTTCGATCCTCTCGTCGTAGTTTCTCTGAACAGTTTTGAATTTTGTTTGTGTATGATGATTGTGACGCCCCGTGTGATTATCCTGAAAGGTAATCACACTTAAGCATACGGATTACTATTCGTTTGCCCGGTAGAACACCGCTCCAACGAATAGTAAGCCTTACCAGAGTTTGCGCATCAGAACAATAAAGATAGAAACTGTCCTTTATTTCAACAGTTAGCCACGTAGGGCTAAGGTCTTACAGTACACCATAATTTACATAGCCAAAATGAGACTATTCCCCCTCTTGCCTGCCAAGCTCAACCGGTCTCCTAGTCGTCCCACGCGTCGAATACGGTGTCCACCTCGCCCGGCTCCTCGTAAAAAGGATCTTCGCCTCCTGTGGTCTCATCTACACCTGCACAGCCTTCGTCCCACTCGGGATAATTCCCTACCGGACTAGGGTCTACAAAGGAGAATACTAACAAGGTTGAGTACAAAAGTACTCAGCAAGCATTAATAGCAAAAGATGCACAGGATGCACTATCTCTGTTCATTATCACCAATTCTAAATCATCTCACTTTAGAAAATAGATCACAACAATTAGGTGGCAAGTTTTAATACTGAAAACTCTACTAGTCACTCGAAAAGACGATAGACCCTCTGTGGTTCCCGTAGACTCCAATCCTGGAGACTGGCATGAATTCATGATTTAGTTTAGCACTGCGCAGGCTTTGTACCACTTTACCCATAGCTATTCGAACTCTCAAAAGCGAGGATCACCGCATTGCCTTTGATGCGATTCAAGATCGAATACGTAACGTTTTCGTGTTACGTGAATTAATTTATCCACCCATCACCTTAGTCGGCGGCAGGATTTAGTAATCTGGTCTTGACCTCGTCATCCACCGAAGTTCAGTGAGGTTGGTTGAGATAGCTTCTATCCTACACTCAACACTCCACCTTAGCGCTATAGCGCCTTGGATCCCCACTTCCGGACTTCCCACCGCCCCGGGTTCCTCCACCACACTCACACATAGTACTTACCCCAATGTGGAGAATATAATCACATAACAGGTAGCATTTTCTCGCCTCCAAACGGAAAATGGTTGTCATTGAATTTACTGACATATGACCGAGCAAGAGTTTTGTTGGTCCTTATATTTTAACCATATGTAAAAAGGGGCCCACCTCTTACCTCATCATCATCATCATCGTCGCTTTCCCCTGCCAGGGCCCCCTTTTACCCACTTAGTAAGTCTCAATTCTTTTTCAATCATCTTAATCATCTCATCTCAATCATTTTCTTTAGGTTTTGATAAACCATTTTGATGCAATATTTTTATAATAGTGCAAGATAGGGTATATTTTTAAAGTAACTATATTCATGTTCAAGAGGGGGCGCTTGCCTTCGTAGAAATAGGAAAGGTTGGCGCCGACGAAATTCTGGTCAACTGCTCCTGTCGGTGCTGGTTCGTCTTCTGTAGCAAATCGGCAACACGAATAATAATATAAGTAAATACATATTTGATTTGTGTGATAATAGGAATACATAAGTTAGTGGCGACTACAGGTTAGTACAGTTTAATTAACTAAAATATTTTCGAGACCTAAGCGAAGTTAGCACTTCCCGAAATGGTCGCCCTGATGTCTACTCACTCTAAGATCGAACACCCGAGGTTCACGCTTAACTAATTACCCACGACGCACAAGATCGCTACACGAGCAAGCCAGCCTTTTAACAAAAGGAAAAAGAGCTAAACGACATGTTCTAGCAACAAGGCCACAAATTGATTTTAGGTTGGTTAAATTAACAGGAACCAGTTAAATGGTTCAGCCGCAAGAAATAAACAGTTAGCAACTAATCACTAGCAACTACCACAGAAACAACAAGAATCCCAATAATTAAATGAAATCTACCCAATCCTAATACCACCCCTAAATCTAAAGTCCTAAACCTAACCCTAACTCTACTCTAAACTCCCCTAATCTCCCCTAAGCTCCTCTTCTCTCCCTTACTACCTCCACCACGCCCTACCCACACGCGCACACAGACCTCACACTACCCCCACTTCCGATTCCCTTCTTCCTCCCTCCGGCTCCAAGGCGCCGCCGCAGGGGCTCTCCTAGCCCGGCCGCCGAACTCCCAGCTTGCCCTCACGCGCACGGCTTGGCCCGGTTTCCCCTCGACCGCCTCCTCTCCGCGTGGCCTGGCCGCCCGCACGCCGCCCGACGCCGCTTCCTCGGCTGGGTTCTTCTTCCCGAGCACCCGGAGGCCGTTGTGCCCATGCCTCGCCTTCCCTCCCCTCGGCTCGGTCCCAGCCGACCCGAGGCTGCCTCCCCGCTAGGATCTCGGATCTACCGACCTAGAGCTTGGGTCCAACCGGCTCGGCCTACCACCGGCCGGCCGGCGAAGAACCGAGACCCTCCTCCTATTGCTCAACTAGGTTCTTGCTAGACGCTCAACCGATGAAGGCTAAGATGCATGTATGTAGGTCAATGGGTGGTGGAGTGCGGAATGGAAAGGCTCTGGAGGTATGAAGGTGCTCACCTAAAGTTCAAAAGGTAAATGCTTTTACCGTGATTGGAGATTGATTGAGATTGCTTTGGGGTTATTACTCTGCGAGGATGGCCGACGATGTTCAAGGTGGGGATGCCGGTGGTGAGCAGGACGGTGTTGCCGGCCTTGGTGACGCTGAGCTCCTGGCTCCCTGGGTCTCCCTCAGAGGTTTGCTCCTGCGTCTGGGTTGAGAAGAAAGGAAAAGGGATAAGACTAAGGGGGCTGGGCAAGGGGGGATGAATGGGGCATTTGACTGGGAGGGGGGATAAATGTATGCTGCCCACTGTGGAGTTGGATGAGAACGCACTGTGAATTTGCAGGGGGATGGACGTGGCTGTGAACTGGTGAAATGGATGGGGTTGCACTGTTTAGCTTGGGATGGGAGCTGCTGCTGCTGAGAAAAGGGAGGGGAATGTATGTGGCTGCGAAGGGTATGAATGCACTGCGTTAAAGATACACTGTTTTGCTTGTGAACGGAAGGGGGAGGAGTCTGGGCACTTGTGCTACGAATTGCTTCTAGGCTGATTGATGTAAAGGCATTAATGCAAACAATGCACTTGATGACTTAATTTCCTAATGCAAAAAAAGGGAATGCAATTTAATTACCGACTGAATCTTATGTGAAGCTGAACGATGAGAATACCATGAGTGACGAGAATAACCGATGCTAATTACCGATTAGTGGCTACGAGATTAGGTCTAAAAACGCGGGTTCTCACAATGATCCTCTCGGTGCGTTCAGCTCCAGTGCCAAATCATCTGCCGGCTGCTGCTCCACCACCTATCAGCACGTCAAGGCAGAACCTTCAGCGCCTTTGTGTTCAACCCCGCCTCCTACTCGACATCTATACACACGCACACACTCGGAGAGAGACGGAGAGAGAGGGGGGGGGGTAAGCGAGAGGCGGTGATGAGAGGAGGCGGCGGCGGGAGCCAGGCGCGGCAGAATGCGATGCGGTCGGGCCTGGTGGTGCTGGGTGCTGTGGCCTTCGGCTACCTCTCCTTCCGCGTCGGCTTCAAGCCCTACTCGATCGCGCCAGAGGCCATGGACTCCACAACTCCGCCGCGGAGCAGCAGCAGACGCCTCGACTCGGTGCCGCTCATCCTGATCAGCCGGGCGACCCGCGCCGATCAAGGACCCGGCCGTCGTGCTTCGCGACCGAGGCGGCTCGTCTAGGCTTCGTAGCGTGTGTCTTTAGCTCTGATCGGTTGCGTCTTTTTTGGCAAACACCTTGTGAGCAGATCATAATGGAATTGTTTTGGCAACAAAAAATTTCCTACTCTTTTGAAATGGTTTTGAAGGCGTCTGTGCCTGATGCTTACATATAGTTCGCTAAATCGATAGATTATGCAGGGAAAATAATTACCTCAAGCGATGGTTGTGTTTGATGATATGATGGAGAAATGAATACATGTTGTGTTGTCAAGTGTGCCATTCTAACCGATGAACTGGTCATAGAGGAAAGATGTGATGGTGCGAGCCTAACATAGTAACATATCAAGATGATTTCAGCTGTCTGATATTTCTCTTCTTATGAGGACCATGAAGAAATACCCTTGGATGGATAAATCATCAATGTAGCCAATAGAAAACACACACAAAAGGATAATGCTTAGATCGAAGAGCCATTTTTTAAAATAAAGATTTTTACCCTGCTTATATCGAAAGCAAATAATAGATTCCCTAAGAAACAATAAAAAAACAGGCAGGGGAAACCAGCTCACAACGGAGAACTACGACTAAACTATTAAGACACTTCAACACCGAGATCAGACCAACATAAATAGATAATCCGTGAGCAAAAAAGGAACCTTAATTGCAATATTCATCCCAAATCATCACCAGTTTCCAACAGGATGAGAAGAAAAGGTGATCGAAGAGCCATAATTAGCAGGTAGGCTCATGCTCTGCTACTCAAAAAGGAAGACTATGACGGCGTTTCCTTTGGTAATCAACTGTTTCTTGTAGCAACTGCGAGACCATGCCAAAGTTCGTCTGATATGGCACGATGCTCTCCTTATACATGATCGACTCTCCATTCGAGCACATAACAATTGTTGTCCACGCGTTGCGCAAAACATTGTAAACGGCCGCTTTGAGCCGAGGAAGCTCACGAATGTGAACATTGTGAGCGGTCACTTTGTTCCCATGGTGAATTATGATCTGTTCAACTTCATGCTCAATGCCCTGGTCCACTTCCACCTTGAGGAACATCATCATGTCAGACTCCCAAAAACTATATTTATGTAATCTCTCGGCAGAAGAAGCCATGTCAATCCTTCTCTTGAGCTACCAACTCTGTTGCTTGTCATAGTCCTCTAACCCAAGTATTTGTGCATCGTGGTGCCGCCATTGATCCGAACTCCTCCATGACAGTAATAAATTTAGGGCACCTCTGCTCGGATGCAATAACCTCCGGAGATGCGAGGTCGATAGAGATACAAGTGTACAATTTATTGTTCAAATATCGTGTGAATTACAATGTGTTGGATCCTCTCCATTCACATAGGGGTGTATTTATGGACCTAGGATGGGGTTGGTGAAGTTAAGGTTGCCCATGACCTCCCCACATGGCAGGCACGTGGGTCTTTTCCGTCATGACTAGCACGACCTTTGTACATACGTGTTACTACCCCTACCCGCGCGGCGGACTCGCATGGCCCACGGGCTGATGTAGAGGAGCTATCTGGACTCATCTCTGTCGGCGGAGCCGCCGACCGAACTACCTTGGACTCCATCCTCGCGTTGCAACGCCAGTTACTACCCCTGCGGTGTGGCGGACCCGCATGGCCTACGGGCTGATGTAGAGGAGTCGCATGCTGTGCTGGACCCATCTCCGCGTCTGCGGAGTGTCGACCAAATGCCTTCGGACTCGTCCTCGTGCTACAACGCTCCAAACATCGGGTTCTAGGCCCAAACAAGTTTCAAATGAGTAGGACGCAGAATTTTAGAACTTCAAATGAAATGTTGCAGCATCTCAATTAAAATACTGCTATGGTAATTTGAAAATGTTGCAGTACAAATGCTGCGATCGTTTGTATATAACCATTGCAACATCCTATTTTTAACGGTCGATTTTCCGTTTAGAAGGACGGCATTGGATACGTGCGGTGGATCCAGGCCCTCCCCACTCAAAATCGCGATGCGTACTAGTTCAAATTCCCCATCTCTCTTAGCCTTCCCGACCGTTAAGCCACCTCCTCGTCTCTCGACATGCAGAAGAGCCAGGGAGCCAAGTCGACGGCGCGGCGGCGCCTGCTCCGCGTCCTCCTCGTCTCTCCCGACACGCAGAAGAGCCAGGAGCCAAATCGACGGCGCGGCGGCGCCGCTCCGCGTCCTCTCCATCAACAGGGCGCCCCACCCACCGGAATCCCTCCGCGGCAAGCGCGCCCTCCGGCCGCTTCCCCTCCCCATCAGCCTCCGCAGCGGCGGCGGCGGCCACGGCCTACAGGGCGCTCGACCGCCTCCTCCTCGCCCGATCCGATCTCGCGGGCCTCGTCTCCCAGGTCGGCCCTCCTCAGCCTTCGCTCGAAACCCTAGTCCTCTGTTTCCATCTCGTTGAGGGATTCCAACTGTCGTATGCTGCGCTTGTGCTTCATTTGGGCGGAAATAGTGGTATCGATTAATTCGTTTCAGTGCTCGTTTGAATGGGGTTGGATCGGATTGGTAGCCAGTTGGTGGGGTTGAGTTCTCGGGCAGTACTGTACTAGTAATAGCATTAGCAGGTCTCAGCAGCGAATTCATGGTGATGCTTGCAGTGACGGGCCTGACGGCCGGCCGGTGGCTGTGTACTAGTGTTTGCATAACTTCAAAAGGGTGGATTTAAGAAACCTCCGTCCTGTTCTGTTATTGTGAAGTTTTGTAGGAGTATATCTGCTTATGTGTTTGATTTGTCAACACCTCCAAAGAAAAACAATATCTTTGTGTATTTGTGAATTGAAACGCCAGTCACTTATTTGTTCTTGAATCAGTTAGTCACTTGCTGATTCTGAATCGTTTATGTAGTATATAGATCTGTGCAATTACATATATTCGAAACATAATTTGAAAAGTCAATGTTTTCTTTTGTGTAACATGAACCTACTAAATTGTTGGTTCTTATAACGTTTTCCTGTTTTCCCTCAATTAGATTGACGAATTGGTCTCCAATGCCCTTCAATGCCAAACTACATCCAACAGAGCAAAACAAGAGATAGAATCCTTCAGCTGCTTCCTATCAGACACTAATTCTTCTTTAAAGGTCTGTACTATCATGAAATCTTCGATGTTTTTTTTCTCAAACAAATAGACATGAGCATGAACCTTTTAAGATTTTAGCTCTCCTCCTTATCGTCTTCCTTTTCTTCTTATAAGCAGCAATGGTCTGCAAGACTAAAGCAAGCATTTGAAGCTCCTCCAAAAAGTGAAAATGCCTCAAAGCAAACCATGGGAACCTGTTCAATTTCTACTGCAAAAGGGAATGACGAGTTGTTCTCCAGCAGCAGCAACTTACCACGCAACTTGGTCAGCTGCACCAGCAACTTACCTGAGACCGACCTGATTGTCTCACCTTCACCTCTTGTCTCATGGCGTACTGGGGCATGTATGGTCGACAGTGGGAAGCAGTTATTTCTTTTGACACCATTGCCAAAAACAAAAGTGTGCTCATCTAGATGCCCAGGATCATCAAAAACGCAGTTGAAGACACCTGCTAACATGGATCAGTTGAATCTCCCTAATTTACCTGTTTGGAAAGTAACCATTTCTGATAATGATTGTCCTGATCTGGAGAAAAGTGTGAAAGTAAAGGAAGCAAGGACTGGTGTCGTCACACCTCATTTTATTAAAGCAAAGAAGGGCTCGTCAGAAGACAAGCTCGTTTCGCCTTTCAGTTTCTCAATTCAGAAGAGCAGGAGAGCGTTACCTAGTCCACGCCTGAATACAGCATTGTCCAGTAGACAGCAGCAGTTTTCTCCAATATCGGAGGGCTCAAGGAAGGAAGACGTTCTCAGCGCTGGACAAACCGAGAGTTACAAACCTTCTGGAGCCTCTGATGACATGTTATCTGATGAAGTCTCAAAGGATCTGGCGTCAAGGTATCCAGATCTGTATGGGTTCAATCAATCTACCAGAAATACATACCGAAGTAGAGAAGCCGACGAGACTCTTGACTGGTTCCTGTCACCCCTCAAGACATGTGTGTTAATGGATCCGTCAGATGATAAGCCCATTCCAACTCCACCAAGGGTTAGCAAGTCCTTAATTCGTACTCCTTGTAAAGGCTTGGAAAGCAATAACCTGAAGGGGATACAGGAACTTTCAGATGGCAAGCCCATCCAAACTCCAGCAGTGCATAGCAAGGCCTTGCTTGGTACTCCCTCGAAAGGCTTGCAAAGCACTAACCTGAAGGGAAGGCAGGCTGGAGAAACTACTCTAAAGAAGGAACTCTGGACTAGATTTGAGGCAGTCTCTACCAATGAGCTGCACTTTGACAAGTCAGTCTTCCAGAGGTCACATGGAAGGTGTTTCATTGACATGCTCGAGGAGGCGTCATGATTCTAGAGTAGCAGGTGGGCGCTTGGGTAAGGGATTTTTGTAGCAAGTTATCTGGGACTGGACAGTGAATCCAATCATGTATATAATGGTATACCATGTATGAGCAGCCAAAGCCAAACTGAAGTGCTCCAGTGTGTTCCAAGTGTTGTGGGATTAGTGCCTGACGTTCAGATTGAGATTGGCGAAGAAAAGAGTTGCTTCTAGTCCAGTAGTCCCTGGATGTTGTATTGGCTTAACATAAATTGACTTTTATCTTTTGCATTTTCTCATGTCAAACTGCACACTCCTGCCAGATTTTTTCCTGTGACTATTGGCATCGGTTGGGTTTGGTCTCCCAGGAGTATGTTTTACTTGCAGCTCTTTGCTTCGGTATTTTCGTTGTATGACCAGAAAAACTGATGCTGCTGAGTGGCTGGTGCCATTTTGATCTCTTTTGAGCCATCGTACAAAATCACAGATGGCTCCAGTAACACCGTTGAATTAGTGGTTGCTATATTGCTACAAGGCTAACTTTAAACTAGAGTGGTAGAGGGATGAGGTAACGGTACAATAAAATTCTCGCTAACGTGGAGTAAAATAGTATTTTGGATGATTCCTATACTTCATGTCCAGTTGAGGTGACGAGAAAATGTTAACCAGTCTTCTCCAAATATCTTATTGCCCTGCTTGCGTTTAATAACAACAAGCCCGTCTAGCTCAGTTGGTAGAGCGCAAGGCTCTTAACCTTGTGGTCGTGGGTTCGAGCCCCACGGTGGGCGTTTTTTTTTTGCTCCCTCCTCCTTTTTTACATGTTCGTCACCCGTGTTGCCGTCGAGCCGCGCCGCCGCGCCCAGTCCAGGTCCCGCCGCGCCGCCGCAGCACCGCGCTTATGAAATAGCAACGGTTGTTAAAATAGGCTGGCTCGATGAGCATAACAATTGAATAATATTGCTATGCGCTGTTATTTACAACAACAATGAAGAAATAACTATGAACAAATTTCGGCGGGGGAAAAAATTACAAGCCTCTGCCCCTAATGGAACCTACTGACATTCCAGTAAGTGAACGAACGCCGTATCAAGTGAGAGTCCGGGGAACCTTCGTCACGTAACACCCATCGCCCCGGCGATGAGCTTCGAACAAGCCTTCGTGAGCTCGATCTCTTTCCCTTTTCCGCTTCACGGAAGGCTTCTTTGATCGGGAGCTTTCTTTCCTGCTACCTGGTCTAAGTTTTCGCGATGGTTCGCTGCTGATTGAAGGGCTCCCACCAGACGCAATCATCTGCTCCAGTAGCTCCTATGGTTTGCCTGGTAAAATATCAACAGCAAAAAAATGTAAGCAACATGTGCTGCCAGCCAGTAGGGTCAGGTAGTTGTATACCAGGCAAGAAGTGCTTGGGAAACGAAAATTAACATATTCGAGCAACTGCAATACCTGAACAACAAAGTTGCGCCTTTCACAGTCCAGGAACATTTGAGGCATCCAGCCAACTCTAGCCCTTATTTTGTCCCGGACGGTGCTGAAACTAATTTGATCCCTGGAGGTGAAACGGTCAACTTCATTGAACCAAAGACATGTGAAGAGATTCGTGATGGGGATGTGTTCTCTGATGATCACACAACCTTCAGGGACGTCTGCACGCATTGCAAAAGGGACGATTAAAATTTCAGGAAGAAACTGAACTTGCACTTGCCGTACTCTGATGAGATCACTGACCACTTGTGACAGGAAGCTTAGAAGGCGAATAATGTGTTAAGCCCTCGTTTCTGTAAAACTCTATTTGGTAATCAATTGATGCATTGTCGTACTTTCCAGCAGCTTTATTAGCTTCTGCTTCTTCAAATGCATCAAAGCGTTTGTAATGCCGAGATATCGCAAAAGTAGCATTCTTCCTCCACAGAAACCTAATTGGTAGAATATAGCAGTCAGGATCAACATTATAGGTGACCAAAATTTCACACAAAGTCAAATATTTGCAATTGTATGATACTAAAATGGTGACAAACCTGATCATTTCTAACATCAGCAGGTCAACAAGGAAATGCAAACACAAGAACAAAGAAGCTGAGTGAGCAGCTCTCATAAAAAAATGTTTTTTCCCCCCGAGAAACTGTTGACAATCTTGCTAGTCTAAAACCCACTACAGATCCAAATCTATTGTAACCAGTCGACGACAGTAATCGCATGTGGTGGCTGTTGAAATCCGTAGAGCTCTTTGCCAGATTTTTGTCCTTAAGAATTATCGTAGCAAGAAAGGCTAGATAGTAAAAAAAAGGATCCCTGGTGTCTACACGAGGGACCAAAGGATCCTCGAAGAGGGGATCGATTGTCAGGAGAAGTAGATGTGTATTAATTGCCCCCAAAATCGTATCTATCTTATTACATGAGGGGAGGAAGGTTATTTATAGCCTTTTGACAGGGTACAGGAGATTACGAATCTACCCCTAAAAAGGTTCTACATTCGTAGGGGTTGCAGGGGCTTTTCCTCTCCCTAGACGTAGCTTCGGCTCACGGTGGACCTCCCTGGTCTTGGTCCATTTGGTTGGTACGCTTGGAGTACCGGTGCTTTCCACCCTTCGCCACGTGCGAGGTGTCCCTGGCTGAGGAGGCCCTGGACACCCTTCGGCATCCTGAGGTGGCACCGGGGAACCCCTAACATCCGGGTTCATGGCGCTCCAGCCACCCTCCGGGAGCCTTCGTGCTACCCCCAAGGCCTCCTCGAAGGTACGTCGCTCCCTCAGGGAGGTCCCTACCAGCATATCTCGCTTTGGTTGTTGTGCGCCGTAATGTCGTCAGTTGGCCTTGATGGCGCCCCTTCGAACGGCGTGTGCCATCATTGGTTGTCGTGCACCATAATGTTGTTGGTTGGGGATCCTGTGTGGGTGGCACGTGTCACCTATTGAATGGCTCATGTCTCTTTGACTCCCCTATTCTGTTTCCTCGTGGTCCGGCTGCACATATAAATAGGGGGGATCCCCCTAACCTTTGTGCACTGTTTTTCGGAGCGAGCTGACCTTCGGTGTTCGATCGTTGTGTCTTCGAGAGTCTCAATATGATGAAGCGGAGCAAGGATGGTGGTGATAGCGTGGTATACACCAATGATCTCGGTCACTCCACCATGACGTTGCGGGTGCTGCAGGCACTGAAAGACGAGGGGAAGTTGGAGGACCTCGTGCATGCATGGGTCCCCAGGGTAGAGACAGTGCCGATGCCTCTGGAAGATGAAGTGGTGGTCTTCGTGTCCTTTTTTTACGCCGATCTTTCGATTCCCTTGCGTGGATCTGGTGGCTAGGGTGCTCCAGCTATACCGGGTGGAGTTGGCGCAATTGACACCCAACTCCCTTGTCAAGCTCACTATTTTGAGTGGGTGATGCGCTTCGTGGGAACGACCGGGAAGGGCACCTCTTTTGCATACCTCCATGACGGGCGATGCCAGCTGAAGAAGAAGAAAAGCACCGACGAGATGCTAAACTTCAGCAGCATCAACTTTCAGCTGAAGGCCTGCTTTCTGAGGTACGCGCCAGCTCCGGTGGCCTAGAATCGGTGGGACACCGATTGGACCCGAAGGTGGTTCTACCACAAGCCCCGGGCAAGTGATGGTCTCCAATCGGGCGGAGGGCCTATTCAACTCACCGCCGCCCCCAGAGATCGTGCTCACTTGGAGGGAGGAGGCACTACTCCACCTTTTGCTCAACGCGACGTGGAGGTTTTCCACGATGGACCTTATGGAAGAGTTCTGTGCGCTCCGGGTGTGCCCCCCTGGTGCGGGGCTGGAGCGTGGAGCTTGGGGACCCGAAGCGCGATCTTCCCTCCCTCGCGTAGCAGGGCACGAAGGTGCTGGTTCTTGGCCTTGGTTTCCCCTCCCTCTTCTTTTCTTCTTTATTTTTTTTATACTGACGAGGTGTACCGGTATTATTGCAGTGATGCCCATCGACAAGGCAGCGCACGCCGTGGAGCAACTTTTGGGCCCCTATATCGGTGAGGAGCATGCGAAGCGGGGGTTGGTGCGCGAGCCGCGTCTGAACCGGGCGTACATAGATCCAGCGGTTCCCTTGGCGGAGTGCCCAGCCCCCGACGAGTGGAGGAAGAAGCAGTCCCGTGTACCCGGAGAGTTGGGCATCCCAGGGCCGATTGACAAAGGTCCCTGCGATCCGTTGGGGCTGGCGACACAGGCGGGCCTAGCTGCGCTAGGATGGAGGCTGCGAATAGGCCCTTGAAGAGGACATCACAGGGTCCCTCAGGGCAGGCAGCGCGTGCTTGCTCGAGTAGCTCCTCGTTGGGAGGGCGTTCGGCTTCTCCGGCAACGGTCGCGCGAGGGGGTGGCGAGCTCATTTGGCATAGCGAGCTTGCCCCTCGAGGAGTCTTTGGGCTATAGTACGCCATCACACGTGTATGGCCGGGGTTCTGAGGACACCTAGGTGGTGCCTCCCACTCCGGGCCACGACACAATTGGTGAGTCTCTCCCCCTTGTGTTTTTTAGTTTTATGCTCGTCCCTTACCCGTTTACATGCTTCGTAGTCCTAAGCGACGAGGGAGAGAGAGAGAGAGAGACGGTGCGGGTTGCTCCACTTCCCGGGGGTCCGAGGCGGTGCCCTCGCTTGCTCCTACGCCAGGTGCCGCGGGCACCACGGATCTTGGCTCGTTGTGCCCCGCCGACTTCAAGGTTAGCGCCTGGGCGGCGACTGTGTGCGAGGAGATTGCTCGCTTTGCCGCCCTGACCTACGTGGGGGAGCTTTTTGGGAGCATGCCCCTCCAGGGGATGTTCTGGTCAATCAAAGCGAACGCCACGAAGGTAAGCTTGAATATGATACTTTGTTTTTTTTTTCGCTCTCTTTTTCTTCTTTTTTAACGGTATGCTACCCTGATGCTGTCCCCCGCGCATGAAGGGGACATTCTGCACGGCTTTGCGGAGATCCAGGATTTTGTTGCCTTCAGGGCCAAAATTTGGTCTTACTGGTGTCCTTTTCCGCTATGCCTATTCTTTTCTGGGCCTGACAACTTTAAAGTCAAGAGCCAATTTAAGCCCATCTAGAAGCCCGCCTCAATCTGACATTCAAGCTGGTCCAGCACTTACAAGGTTCAACGGCCGAGTTATGAACCGATCTTAATTATATCATGCTCTAAAAAACCTCTCAAAAAATGCTCTAAAAGAACTTCCACTAATGCTTCCCCCCACGTCCGGAGGAAAAGATAAAGTTGACTGAATTTTTTTTAAGTTTAAGTCACTTGTTGTGACCATTGGATCAATATCCAATCATATGACAATCATATAACACACCAATCTCTACATAAATTCAATGATCATAACAAGTAATTTAAACTTAAAATTTTTTCAGACAACTTAAAATTAGCAAAACCCAAAAGACAAACACGACTAAACTTATGATCAAGATTGAAGAAACAGAGTTCTTGTAACACCAATAACATGATAAATGCACATGAAAAATGCTCAAACCATCTCGACTTATCACAACCATCCACTTGCTAAGAGCAGCTACAGCTTACAGAGCCACGGTAACAGAAGAAACTAACCAACAGTACGTTACAAGAATGACCAGAGTAATTCATCTCCAAGAGTCAATTAAACCTAGCCGATTTATTCAAGTCTGCTGCACCTGTAAGTACATCCTTGGCACAACTAGCTTAGCTCAGAAGCACTTGTTCGGGTATTTCGGGCGAAACAGGAAGTTGCCGACGGAGTAGAGTCCCTGCAGCCCATTGTCGCGCTTGACGAACTCCTCGAACTTGAGCGGTAGCCCCTTGCGGCCGCCGGGGTAGGCGGACACGCCGCACGCGCGCACGGGCGACCGCGGCACGTACACCCTGCAGTCCTGGCTCGTGAAGGACGTCACCTGCGAC
The DNA here is from genome assembly GCA_036346255.1 of Ampelocalamus luodianensis. NCBI lineage: Eukaryota > Viridiplantae > Streptophyta > Magnoliopsida > Poales > Poaceae > Ampelocalamus > Ampelocalamus luodianensis. The sequence goes on from CM070626.1 coordinate 4,881,539, forward strand.
GTCTGGATCAGGAAGTAGCCGTTCCTGTCCGCCGCGCCCCGGAACGACACCGCGCGCCGCCCGTGCCGGCACCGCAGGTACGCCACCGCGCCTGCATGCACGCGCAAGGAGTCGATCGATCGACCGCGACGTTATCAGAACGAGCATACGACAACAGTTGAAAGAATCAGAATCTTTGGGGCAAGCTAATCAAGGTCCGACCTGCGAGCGGGGACGCCTCCATGGGCGGGTAGTAGCCGCGGTACCTGCACGTGTTGCACCAGACCATGCCCTGCACGCCGATGCTGAAGTTCACCGTCGGCGGCGGCGGCGGCAGGCCCATGGCGGAGGCGCCGCGAGGTGCGACGCTGCCTAGAGAGAGGAGCACGACGGGGAGGGAGAGTACAAGGCACTTCACTAGCAAAGCCATCTCGGTTGTTTGCCCTAGCTAGAAAGTCTAGCTAGTCAGCTACGTACGTACGGTATGGTATGGTATAAAGCAGCTTGGCTAGAAGACTAGGATACGTTGCGAAGACAACAAGCGAGTGGTCGCAATTTATACTAGCATCTTACAATAGTCTATATATATCATTTGTTACTAAGAGATGGACACATCAGTATTTAGATGGTGTCGAGGAGAGAAAGTGGACTTGTTTCTAAATGAAGAAACAAGCAAGTTGTTGATACCAAGACACAAGAAATAACAAAATAGCTATTGGAGACTTGCTTGTTACCAAAAACTTGTTTTGTATATAACAATTAAAGTAGGAATTAAAGTCTTAGATATAAGCTCAAGAAATAATTTATTGGAAGACTTGTTTCTTTTTATTAGATTGAGTACTCTCTAGTAACAAGCTCAAGTAACAAGTTAAGAATCAAACTATTGTAGATGCTCTAGTAGCAGCTCTTTGTGAGGTTCTGAGCTGCGTGATAATTAAGATGGTTCGTGATTGCTGTTTTGGCTTTGGATTAGCAGAGATCGTTCAAGTCGTGCGGAAAATACGAGGGGCTCGTCGGGGAATGGAATGCCAAAACATGATGAACTCGCATGTGGCTTGGAGTGCATCGCAAGCGTGTACGCAGCGCCGGCTCTATAATTTCAAGGGCCCTTGGGCAAGCAAGAAGATAAGGGCCCGTTGAACTAGTTCTTAATATAAATATTAAAGTATATATATAGTACGAATAACAAATTACTTTGCAGTACACGTTTAGTTCATGGAACATAACTATAGTGTAATAAAACACTGAAAATAGAAACCATTATAATTACTTCAAATAAAATGTAATACTTGATTGCCTTGTAAAAACCGTCTATGGGCATTTCTTGATGCAAAATCTTCAAGAACGATATCGAGATTAATGTCGTCCAAAATATCCTTCTCAATGGTGCACATAGCTAAGCCATTCAATCTTTCATGTGACATAGTTGACCTCAAATAATTTTTCAAAAGTCTCAATTTGGAGAAACTTCTTTGGTGATGCTCACATCACATCGGAATAGTTAAGAGAATTCGATATGCAACGGAGACATTTGGATAGCAATCTGCAGCTTTAACAAATGAAGAATCTCAACTGCGACATCAATTCTTACGCAAAGATGCTCGCAACACTTTTAGTTCAGAGAAAAAATCATCCAAATCAACTGCTTGAGCTGGTTTGTTATGGGCCATCGAATGCTTATTATATATCAAATACAAAACTATATGTACTAATTACCTATATGGTCTTGGGCCCCCCAGCTCCATGGGCCCCCGGCGGTCGCACTGCCTGCCCCCCCTAGAGCCGGCCCTGCGTGTACGCTAGTGCTTCGTTAATAGTAGAGCCTGTTTATGCTGGGGATAATTTTAAAGCACTCTGTTACTTGGTTCCAGGTCGGTTAGAATATGTACCCAGTAACACACTACACCACTCGGTGTTGATTCGTCTAGGATCAACTGAACTAGAATGATAAGCGCAGCATAGTAGAGTGGATTGGGGACCTTAACGCGATTTCGGAAATTGCGGGGTTTGCAAAAACGTAGCGGGATCTCGATGTTATTTTGGAAACCATAGGGGGCTTTTCACCAAAAAAAAACTAACGTGGAGGACCTCGACATGATTTCGGAAGCAACATGAACCTTTTCACTAAAAAAACACGGAGGACCTCGACGTGATTTTGGCAACACCGGAGGCTTTTTGCTAAAAAAAACCTGACATGAAGGATCTGGACGTGATTTCGAAAACAACATGAAGCTTTCCAAAAAAAAGACGTGGAAGACCTTGACGTGATTTCGGAAACACCAGGGGTTTTCGCAAAAAAACCTTACACGAGGATCCAGACGTAACTTCGGAAAGTACAGAGAGCTTTTTACAAAGAAGCCAACGTGACCCGAGCGGCCGGCGATCTCTTCGGCTATTAAAAAGAGTATATTCATATCTATATCATATGGTTTGAAGAGATGCTCAGTTAAGTAGTACAGTACGTTACTACACTACACCTTCAGTTCTGTCCACGCTTAACACCATCCTCGATAGGTTAATCATCTGAATCGGCAAACCGAGGTCGCATGGGATGAATAAGTGGCCGGGCAACTTGAACGCATACAGCAGTATACATCAGAATAATTCGGCATACGTAGCGTTCAAGGTATATCGGATCCATTTCAATCGGGAATGTCAGCTTCTTAACTGGTGATGAGTTCAAGGTTTTTTTTTAGAGTGGCTGAAGGTAAACAGTGACACGATCGAGTAAGTAAAGTACTACAACTCCTAGCAAACAAGTTAACAACGGCGCCATTCCAACGAGCTCAGCCGTTGCGCCTAGATCCCAAGGGAGGGTGAATTTTTTTTGAATTTCGGACTCAATTGGCCTCCTAGCGTTCTGTAATTCCTAAACTAGCCCCGTTAATTCCAGAATTCCATTTTTAACCACTGCTAAGCGTCTTCTTTGTTGGGGACAGCGACACCTCACCTCTGCGCTAGAAGATCCGCAGACCGACGCGTCGCTTAGTCGCTTAGCGGCACCCAAGGTCTTCTTAGTGTCGAGAGCAGCGACAAGGTCTTTGCTTTGCCCCATGGCAGCACCTTGCTACACACCACCCGAGGGAGGGAGAGGAAATAGGGAGAGAAAGAAAAAGAGTAAAAAAATAAAGAAAAAACGAAAAAAAAACAGGAAATAAAAAAAAACATGAAAACATTTAATAAAAAAATTGAATTTAATTAAAGTTTATTTTATTCATTTAAATTATTTCTCATTTTTTGAAATTTTCAATTAAACTCTAATTGACACAATAAAATAGAAATAGTTTATTTTATTTTTTTGAAGCTTTCAAAAGACTTTGAAAAAGGGAGAACCGAAGAAAAATAATATCTTAGTCACTACGGTTCTTGATCACATTACTTCTCTATGGTGGAGTTAAAGCAAAGTACTTTATGAATTTTTTTTACATTTGTGGCCCTGTAGCAACATTTAATTTCAAAAGTAGCCCTCTTTTGACATGATTTGCAAAATTAGCCTCTTAACAGTGCACGTACCGCGGGTATCGGGCGCGGTAGGAGACCTGCCCCTGCCACTGGGCGCGGCAGGTGGTGGCCACCACTCCAAATTCCAGTTTTTTGAAGAAAAAAAAAGAATGGAAAATTTGTAACAAAACTTTCATTAATAAATAAGGGCACGGAGGTTTGTAAATTAGGGCAAGAGGTCGGTGTCCTGCAATCTTGGGACATACCGCTCGTCAAGAGTCCACCTCTCTCTAGGGGCGCTCAGGACTATGCTCGGTGCCCTTATTTCTTAATGAAAGTTTTGTTATTTACAGTCAGGTGTTATTTTATGAATCAAATATCATTAAATAATATTTAAATTTTCAAATTTTTCGTTCTTTTTTTCTTTCAAAAAACTGGAATTTGGAGTGGTGGCCACCACCTGCCGCGCCCGGTGGCAAGGTGAGTCGCTCGCGCACTGTACCGCGATCATGCATCGTTGAGAGGCTAATTTTGCAAATCATGTCGAAAGATGGCTACTTTTGAAATTAAATGTTGCTACAGGGCCACAAATGCAAAAAATTCCATAAAGTACTTTGCTCAAGTAATATGTGGATTATGTGTGCAGCAAATTATTTTATTATTTTATATGATATTATGCATTAGAGTACCTTGCTCACGCATACATCGACGTTCTTTTTGCTCATCAATGCGCATACACATGCAACTGTCGCCGATCTCAGCTGGAGACGTATGTCACACTCTCTCCGGTGAACCCAAGTATATTCTCTCCGGCTGTGTCATCTCTACTCCAAGCTTTTTGCTCATCTACTTCTCTACGCTCGTGCTTCTATTAGTATGGATGCATGATGTACATACGCATATATCATATTATACATGCTCGATGTTTTTTCTCTCATATCAGTCGCTCCTCTTATTCGACATTGGACAACTCAACATTGTGGCTTCCTCACTAATCGTGACGACCTCCCATTTTCACTAATATCAGTATGTCTGCTTTAGTCGTTGTGTAACGATATAGATAATCTTTTCGCCATCGCCGGTGACAATGTGCCCCTCACCAGTGATGGCATGCTGCTAACTACCTGATGGCCTTATATCGTCAATATCTCATCTTTAATGCAAAACGTTATCTCCTTTCTGTCATGGCCCCCCCATCATTGAGCTTCTTTGGACATTGACATTTTCAACAACGCCAACGCTCACCACTTGTCATCGCGGTCCTTGGCTCCTTCAACGCTGAACTTTCTCTTCAATGGCCCCGACGAGCAGCACGATATTGTCCTCATCTCCATCGTCGCCGCCTTGGCTCTTCGCTTCCCCATGGATCAATGTCATCTTACCGGAAAAATCGATGCTATTGCACTTTTTCGTGGTCTCCTCCGACTACATTCGTGCTATCCGCGTTATAACTTGTATTTTTAAATAAAATTTTAGTTATTTTTTATTTATATTTCAAAGGAAGCAACAATAGAAACACGCGACCTTAAGAGCGAACGTGGTAGCACTACTATAAAACAGGCTATAGTAGACGCCCCATCACAGACGGTTCCTTTGGAATCGTCTGTGTTGGGTCTGTCCGGATGCGGCATTTGCACTGCCAGCCTATGATAACTAATTATCACAGACGGTTTTTTAACAGAACCGTCTGTGTAATTTACAGACGATTCTATTCACAAACTGTCTGTGATAATTCAGCTAATCACAGACGGTTCTTATAAGGAACCGTCTATGAATTATCACAGACAGTTCTTATAAGGATCTGTCTATGAATTATCACAGACGGTTCTAATTAAGAACCGTCTGTGATATCCTAGCATTATATAAATTGCGCCCGACACATCTTCTGTCGCACTGCCGCTGCCTCTGTCGCACTGCCGCTCTGGACGCGCTGTGTCCACTGCCACTGCCTCTACCGCTCTGGAGTAACCCTGCCTCTGCCGCAACCCTGCCGCTGGCTCCACTTAGATCTGCTGCTCCTCCCCCATGCGCCACTTTCCTCCCCTAGCTCCTCCCCCATTGCGCCAGCTTAGAGAGGAGAAGGTTGGACCCCTGCCCCTAGCGCCTCCTCCACCCTGTTGCCTCCTACCCCATTGCGCCACCTTCACCTTGCTGTGCCTCTGTCAGACCCGGGATTAACGTCCCAGATCTTCTGTGCATTTCTGAACTAGTCCCATGATCAGTAGCTAGTTCACACAGTAAACAAATATGGTAACAAATTCATATCACAATTTTATTAATAATCAACAGAGTTTATTACAAAGGAGGCTTACAGGCCCACAATAAAATAAATACAGCGGAAGACGAAGATGTAGTAGGGTCCAGCAATCTGCCACAGGCAATCGACTCGGGTAGCGGCCTAGTCGTCGAGGTCCACATCGGTAGCAAAGTCCTTCTCCTCTGAAATTTTGTTTGCATAAAGCAAGAATGAGCACAACTTCTGTGCTCGCAAGTTACACCCATCAAGTAACAGAATGACATGCATATATGGATGTAACAAGGATGGCTTATGTGTTAATTTGCATAAAGCAGTATTTTCTTTAAATACTTGTACTAAGTTCCAAAGCAATTATTCTATACTACAAATTATTTTGTAAATTCTCAGTTTTATAGTCAGATAACATTCACACATGAATGGTGGAGGATACCTTCCTATCACATGGCTTCTGCCCAAATTCCTATCCGATAAACCGGTTTTGAAGAAGTTTATTTTCAAACAAAACCAAAGTCTAACTTTGAGTAGTTACGCTAGCATGTCCGTAATCAGTGGACACGGCTATTCGAATAGTTTTACACTCGCAGAGGTTGTACAGCTTTACCCACAAGAGATAATCAACTTTTAATGTCCGTCTGACACACTTCCGAAGGTGTGCGACTAAGTGATTATCACGAGGCCTTTACAATGCGCCATTCCACCGCGGTTACCCCTCGCTAAGGTTTCGCCACCCCCTTTGGAATAAATACCTCCGGGTTCGGGGCCCCTCTTGCGCTAGGTGGGTCTAACATAAGTCGTAACATGACTACCCATTGCATCTGTAGGGAACGACCACGGTGAAACATTGCGAATTAGTTGGCCAGGTCCCGCCCACACAAGACATGTGGTGGTACGATAAGGCATAGCATCATGCGCTCGAAGACCGGTCTTTAAATGACTTGGACAACTTTTCAACAAAACTCATGGGCCTCAACCATACCCGATTGAGCCCGTGCAAGAACATGCACCCACCAAACATCCATTATGCCCAAGTCCAAACCCATTTTCATTTTATTTTCCAGGTAAAAGCATTTATAAACCTTCTATGGTAAAACAATACCATAGAACCAGTTTAAATCAAATTTGAAAGATTTGGCTAACCTTTCCCAAATACAAGATTTGATCTAAGCATAAGACTAATTTTAATGTCATTTTACCTACTGGTGATAAGGTATTCACGTACAATATTCAAATTGGCCATACAAGGAGAATTGGATTAACTAGGCAATTAAAACAGGGAATTAAAATAATTGCATAAACATAGACATGCAGTGATAATTTAAAATGAAATATAAATAGTTAAAATAATGGGATCAATATGATCAAGGGTATAACTTGCCTTGCTTGATTACTCGTTGTTCTTAAACGGCGTCGAAATCTGACTTTCCGAAGTCGTCGAAATCTAACGTGAAAATAAGCCAAATTCAAACTAAATTCAAATAACAATTCAAATGAACTCCAAATCAAATAATTTTGGATTAAAAAGTTAGATAATAATTTTATGTGAATTTACAAATTTGAATGGACTAAATCGGAGCTGGGATTCAAAAGATATGGATTTTTTAAGTTTGAATTTACATGAAATAATAAATTAGGGTTTAAAGGAATTACTGATCAAATGAACTCAAAATTAAATAATTTTGGTTTAGATGGCTAGATCTTGATTTTATATGAATTTAGGAATTTGAATCGACGAAATCAGAGTTCGTATGAGGGAGAACGAACCCCGAGAAGTTTTAAATCTAAATAAAATCCTAAAATCAGATTTTATTGAATTTCTTGAATTATTTTTCTAAAGGAAATCCTAATTATTGCGCAAGCTGACGTCAGCGGCTGATTTTCGGAATTTAAAAGTATTTCCGACAGGTGGGACCCACCTGTCGGTCTAATGGCTTATGTGGACCAAGTCTACGAGTGATTGAGACTCGGGGTGTGGGCTGTGCCACGCAGGCATTGACCTGGACGCCACATGGGCAAAAGGTGGCGACGAGGCGCTGGGTGGCGCCCTCGTGGCAGTGCCACGTCGGCACTAGGCTGGCGGCGCTACGGCGTCGAGCTCGCCGACGATAGGAGCTCCGGCGAGGGGTGTGAGTGATACCAAACGCAAGAGGAGGCGACGGGGAACTCGGTGCTTACCACGGCGGCGCAAGGGCACGAGGGATTTGCCGGCGGCGAGGTAAGAGGCGGCGGCGATGTCGGGCTCGCGGCGGCGTGGCGTTCGGGAGACGCTCCGGTGAAACGGGCGCGCGCACGGGGTGCGCCGCGATGAGGCGATGCCGGCGGTGGAGGTGAGGGCGGCCGGAGAGGTACCACGGCGGCGCTAGGGGCGGCGAAAGGAATGGTGGCCGGCGGCGAACGAATTCAAATTCCGGCGAGCCGGAGGGGGTAGGGGTGGTGTGCGTGGTGGCGGTGGGATGAGTGGAGAAAGGCGCGTCCGGGGCTCTCTTAAATAGGGCCAGAGGGGGTAGGGGTGAGGAGATCGGCGGCGGGGATCTCGGCGGCGGTTGCGGCGTTTCGGTGATTCTGCGCGCGGTTGAGAGGGAAAAGGCCGAGATTGGAGGCGGCGGAGCGCGGCGGAGCTGTTGCGCACGGCCGCGTGATTCAAGGCCCGTGGATGGTGGCGGAGATTGAGCTCCAGCAGCGCTGTAATGGCGGAGGGGTGCGGGCCTGGCGCGAGGGAGACGCGGCGGGGACGAAAGGACGTGCGCCGTTGGATTTGATCCGACGGTGCGGAGAGAGTGGGGTGCGTGGAGATTTGGTGGCCGTCCGATCCAATCGGACGGTGGGGAAGAGGGCGAGAGAGGGGAAGAGATGGGCTGGGCTGGATTGGGCCGAAAGCGGCCGGGCGAGGGAAAAAAATAGGGTTGGGCCGGAGGAATTCGGCCCAAAGCTAATTTAGGGATTTCTAAATGATTTTCCAATTGATTTAATTCAGATAATTAGAAAGGGCTTTAGAAAATAGTAATTTAAATCCAAAAATTATGAGAAAATTCACAGAAATTCCCAGAGTTATTTTGGATTTAAATAAAATAGTTCCAACTTATAATTGGCTATAGTTTTTGCACATAAATTGTTTTGGCTTTAAATTACTTAGGAAAAAGCTTTTAAAAACCTCAGAAAATTCTATAAATTAATTAATTTTTATTTTTCAGATCAAACCAACTGGAACTTCACATAAATTTTAAATTTTGACTTTTTCAACTTCAGAAATTCGAATAAAGCAATCAAACTCTGGCAAATTCTCAGAAAAACCAGTAAAATAATAATTTTATTTATCCCAGAGCATCACCCCACCGACACCTCTCAACCACCTGCAAACAATTGACTCAATTGTAATCCAATTTATTTTGTAACAATACTTGAACAAATACGATCTTTTGTAATTTATTTTGAGTAATGATCAGTTTGAGTTTGTCAATAATTGATTATCTGTGATGTATCTGAAAATGTATCTGTTTTTCTGCATGCTTGTTTTCAGAGGGCATGGCTAGCAATTCCTAAGGCTAGCCAAAAATCAGTAAAAATATAGTTAGTGTAATAAACCATCACAGACGGTTTTTGTATTAAACCCGTATGTGAAGGTTAGTATCACAGACGGTTCTATACACGAACCGTCTGTGAAGGCATAGTATCACAGAGGGTTCTATGGACAAATCGTCTGTGATACGCAGAGTATCACAGACGGTTCACCTGCGTATCACAGACGATTTGTCTATAAAACCGTCTGTGATACTATGCCTTCACAAACAGTTCATGTATATAACCGTCTGTGATACTAGCCTTCACAGATAGTTTTAATACAAAAATCGTATGTGATATTCGTATCACAGACGGTTTTCGAACCGTCTATGGTAACCACCTGTTATCAGATACCAACTTTGTCAGACGATTCAAAAACCGTCTATGATGACGGTTTCGAAACGTCTATGATGACCTTCTCTGTAGTAGTGTAGCATCTTTTGTATCTCCTCTGACACCATTTGTACCATCCTCATTATAACTTTTATTTTTATTCAACATTTCGATTATCTTTATTGGAATTTATATACAAATCAAATTGCTATTTTTTTAAAAATTTATTCAGAATTTTAGTTATTTGGAGATTTTATTTTGGAATACGCATGAAAATAAAATCGCAAAATTTCTTTTATTTTTTATTCTGAATTTCAATTATTTTTTCTTGTAATCCATATATGATTTCAATTGCTAATTTTCTTTAATTTTTATTTTGAATTACATTTATTTACGGATTTTACCTTGGAATTTGTATTCAAATCAAATCGCTTATTTTATTTTTATTAGGAATTTTAATTATTTTTTGTTATATTTTGTATAATAATATAATTGTCAACTATTGTTTAATTTTTATTCGAATTATAATTATTGTAATTCATATTGAAATCAAATTGGTAATTTTATTTTTATTCTGAATTTTAGTTTTTTTGTTGGATTTCATATACAAATCTAATTTCCAATATTTTCATTTTTTATTCTGAATTATAATTACTTAGGTATTTTACTTATAAATTCATATGGAAATAAAATTGTTAGTTTTATTTTATTTTTATTCTGAATTATATCTTTTTGGATTTCGTATACAAATCTAATTTCTAATATTTCTATTTTTGTATAAAAAATATAATTATATAGGTATTTTACTTATAAATTCATATAGAAATAAAATTACTAATTTTATTTTATTTTTATTCCAAATTTTAGTTTTATTGTACTTGACATGAACTCTTTTACTTAGGAATTCTTATGGAAATCAAATTACTAATTTTCTTTCATTTTTTATTCCAAATTTTAGTTTTCTTTTACCTCATGTTTACTCTTTTTTTAAGAGTAAATTTCACTTTAGACCATATAATTTTATTATGATTTCACTTTGCACTACTCTTAGCAAATCTTTTTACTTTGCACCACCTCTTTTTACCATGTATTGCATTTTGCACCAGGGTAAGAATTTGGTCGCCTTCTTTGGTGTTCACCAACGATGAACAGTGGCGCGGGAGGAGACGACGAGGCATAGGATGGAAGGAGGGGAGGTAGATGGTGTTAAGGAATGGATCAAAAGCGGAGAAGAATAGCCGGAGTATCGCTGACGGCGGTCATAGCAACTGCGGCGATGTCAAAACAACTCTCTCTATTTTTCGGGTTGCCGCCGCCTCGCCGGCTGTTCCTCGCTGTCGGTAAGCTCTCTGGACGTCTGTAAGGTCGAGGAGTCCGACTAGAAGGGGGCTGAATAGTATTTTCTAAAAATCTTTAAGGCTAAAACTAATTTCTAATGTAGAAGAGAAAGTCAATTCGTTTTTGCACAATTAAAACATAAAGATTCTAGTTTCGCTTAAGTTCACCAACACCCTAAGTCTAAATCAAGGTTTGCAATTCTAGTTTGACATGTAATTAATTTAATTATAGGAATGTAAATTACACAAAGTAAATCATAAGAGAGTAAACCACAATAGGAAATGTATGTTTTATCGTGGTATTCGGATACTTGCCGGTCTCCCTTATCCACGTTGAGAGTTTAAACGAATTAGACCGGCTCCACGATTTGACAAGTTATCTGGAAAAAGGATAACTGACCTTATAAGTTCGGTCAGACCAGACTTCTAGTCAATCCAAGCCTGAATTTCAGCAGAGGCAACACTCGGACAAACGATCATAACTTTTTACTTCGATATCGGAATTGAGTGATCTTGGACTCTACGAAAAGCTTATTCAAAGGGATACACAACTCATCTATTTGATTGATCTCAAACACATTTGATTAAATTAAGAAACACAACTCTAAAGAGCCAACACATGGCCTAAGTCCCCAAAAAAAGCAACAAGCAAGCTTAGACCATGCTAAGGAATAATGCATGAACTTTAACAATTTGCAAAATATATTTGCATACTTTATTATCATATCACAAGGAGTAGATACATGAACTTCAACCATTTGCAAATTATAGCCTCGTGCTACAAAGAATTAATGCATGAGCTTCAACTATTTGCAATATATATTAGCAAACAATAATATCATGCCTAAAAAAGCTAGAGCAAGCAGGATTAAGCTATCACAGGATTAATTATGTCCACTCGCCTGTAAGCCCTATTAATTGTGAGATCTGAGCAGTCAAGATACGTAGTTATTCTCTGAAATAACTACAGATAACTCACTATTATCTCTGATTGATAACTGTCAGGCAACGTGGGAAGATTACTACTCCGGTGATTACTTTCATTATTACGGAATAATATATCGCCTCCTGACCTGGAACGACAACCTCCCTCTCCGCGCACTATAAATAGACTTCTTTCAGAGAGGAATGAGGGGACCTTTTGGGAGGACTTTTGAGAGGCAACCAGTAGCAGTATTAGCGCAAGTCTATCAATCGATTGTAACCAGGATACCCAATACAATACACACAAGAGTAGGTTATTATTCTCTCTAGAGAATGCCCGAACCTGTATAAAAATTCTCGTGTTTTTTCTGTCTGCGTGATCAATTGTGGAGACCCTCCGAATCAAACAATCTTTACGTAAGATCGGTTCTAAAACACCGACAAGAAGATTTATCATATGCAGCTGAGAGTTGCCCTCGCTTGCAACCTTGCAGAGTTCATAGTTTGCACAGTACATCCAACATCTCTGCCAAACTGATACCCAGCGCAACAAGCACCTGCCGGCCGGTCTGAATCGTCTGAATGTCTGATGCAGACTGGGCAACGGCGAGACTGTCGCGACTCGCGAGAATGGATTGTACATGCACCTGACGGCCAGCTAGTCTAGGCCACGGGTGAAGATCCAACTGGCCCATAGACCTTTCGGCCCAAGCTTTTCGCGGGGCGTCACAGCATATGATTTATCCTACCTACGTGCTGATTTACACCCGCGGACACCCTCGACGGTGCGACAGGGCAGCAGCGCCGACCAGCCATCGCTTGCGCGCACGATCGAGCGGCACGGTGGAGGCAGCCGGTTTGGGCGTTCGTGGATGCGCGTTCCCGCGCCCCTGCGCGCCTAGTTGGCGAGGAATTGAGCGCGGCTCGGTGCCGGCCGGTGCGTTGAGCGGGCGGGACGGGTTTGCATGGCGCAAGGGCCAAACTGCATAGTGCGCACCAGCGAGCGAACACAGGTGTTGCGGAAGGGTTGTGAACTTGTGATAGCACCGAAAGCTACTGCAAAACGCGAAGGGAACACAGCTCACGCCTCCCGCGCGGTGTCTGTGTACCCATAACATAGCATCATTAACGTTACCACGAAACTAAAAATGACTGATATAGACAAAAAAAAAAGAGAGAGAGAGAGACTGATATAGACAGATAAACGAGGGCATGTGTTACATAGTTGAATGGGTGTTTGTACATAGTAAAAGACAGATTAACACCATGAAGAAGAATACGAAAACGAACACTAACATGGCAGCCCACTAATAACATGCTTCATTGGATATCTCAGGGACAAATCATTAGGAGGAGAATTTATTTAATTACTAAGGACTAATCCTGCCGGCCCCTTCCCTCCGCCCCGGTGTGTGGCCACGGAGGGGAATGCATGGCATGGTCCGACTGCAGAGAATTGACGAGAAAACAGCCGAAACGCGCATGGAAATTTCGGAGCGTGGAAGGCGGAACTGGAAATGACATCGCGTCGCTTTGATTTTCATCGCGCCGGGCTCATTAGGCTTACGTGTGTTTTCAAACCGTCTCATTTGGGACTCGATCCCAACTTCTCTGGGCTGAGCTGGCTAGGTCTAAAATCATACTGGGCCCAACATGTCAGGCCCATGTGAATCGGGGACTTCTGTATTTTGACAACAAAAGGGGGATTCCCAAACTCATTAATTCGACGAAAGGACTAACTGAAAAAAGGTTACACAGACGAGCAAACCACTTCAACTTCCTAAAACTACAACGGATACTCCATCGAGTATCAATTAAATGACACGTACGTGACTACCATTTCTACTTATTATTGCCTCCGTGGCTCTGACTACACGCGCTCATGATCCTAACCAAACACCATCCATGCACTTGTACAACGTGCATCTCATCCGACGTTAGTAGTGCGGGCACTTGCCGCCGCCGCCCGGCCCAAACATGAGCACTCTCCTGGGGCGGTAGACGCGCACGCCCTTGGGCAGCGATGCTACCCTCTCCCTCTCGAGCGTGATCCCGAGCCACCTGTTCGACGGGATGAACGGAGCGCCGCAGAGCGGCGTTGGCGACGAGCCGAGGTACACCCTGCACCTGTTCCGGCGGAAGCTGGCCAGGTCGTAGACCATCACCAAGAAGTAACCGTTCTTGTCTGTCGCCGTGCTCGTCATGTTCAGCAGCCTGCCACTGTAGCACACCAGCTGCGCCGTCGCGTCTGCATATCAAAGCGAAATGTTAATTTCGGACAATCGTGCTGGTACTACGTACATAAGTTCGATCTGATTGTAATTGAATGTAGGTTTTCAAAACTAACTGGGGAGAGGGGACGCGTCCATGTCGGGATTGTAGCCATTGAGCTTGCAGGACTTGCAGTAGATGACGCCTTGCACGACGATGACCGGCTGGATCCGGCGCGGCGGGGGCGAGGAGGAGTACCGCGAAGGCGATAGAGCTGGAGCTGGAGCTGTAGTTATGTAGTTTGCCGATTCTTCAGTCGATCCACGACAAGGGTCGACGAAAGCGCCAAGGAAGAGCACCGCAACAACTGCTACGGTGCAATGGATCTTCATGGAGACCATCTTTCCCCTGTTCACTCCTCAGCCTCTCGAACGAGCTATGCTAGCTCGTAATTAGCACTGAGATGGGGAAGTGAGTTCTGAGTTTGAGATGCTGTAGAGCATGCACGAGCTAATTTATAGAGGTAGCTAGGGTTTCCGCTCGGCTTGCTTCGTGACCAAACAACCGGTCAAGCTATCGATTAAATGAGATTCCGTTGCAGTTAATGCTTTTGCTCTCTTACGAAGTATGACAGTGTAGAGCGCGTCAGGCTTCCAATTTCCAAAGTAGCATTGCGGAGTAGTGAGCTGCAAGTTTGCAGCAATGCCTGCAACAAAGCAGGAACCATCACTCTGGGGATGTAATCCAGAGCCCTCCAGGCTTGACTCTTGCTTGATTGTTCTACATACCTCGCTTCATTTCCTGCGTGCTCTTTGTCGCCATAGTTTGCAGCATCCGTGCTCCGTCTTGTTGCTAAGCCTAAAGCGCGGCAGAAGATAGAACTACACTCCATACGATATTGAGAGTTTTTGCTTTTGACAAAGTTTAGTCAAGGATGAAAATAGCTAGCTGAATCTTAATGCCCGCATCCCAATTTTTTCCCTACTGCTCGATCCGTTAGATTTTCTTTTCACTATAGGGTTAATACTACCAGAGCAGAGGGAGAAGCTATGCTCTTCGGGGCGCTAAAAGATTAGTATTGTCATTGGGGAGCGTGGCTCGGAGGTTTGCGCGGAACGGCGACCTTTGTTTGCACTCATCTCTCTGACAGAAGAAAGATTACTGGGTATGTGTGTGGAGTTGCTGCTAAGGAAAGCAAATTGGCCTCCTGGCTCCCATGATTTCCGGTATCGAATGCGTCCATCGATCATTAACTCTTTTTTTTCTTCCAGCAATTCAACCTCCAACTCCAAGGCAAACTTGCTTCGGTTTGCCCCGCTGAGTTTGCACTTGGGCCTTGAATCTTGAGGCCCGCGTCTCTACGGACACGCACCCCACGGGCCACAGCCCATATAAGTGGTGTACCGTACCGTGTACCACCTAGCAGGCCTAAGCAGCCCATCACCACTAGGCACCGTGTATGATGTATCACATCTGTAGAACAAAGCTTTGCTTGGTTGGCTTGTGTTGCTGTCGAGCACACTGCACACTTGGGCTTTACCTTTTCAAGCTATGTAGGTAGTTTTTGAATAGTACATATACATAGGTGTGTTCAATAGTTAAAGCGCATGCTTACGCTATATGGGGTCTAAGTCCATGCTCTAGTTTAGGTATATGTTAAGAACACACCTATATATGTATGTGTGTGCGTGCGTGTGTGGGGTGTGTGGGTGCGTGTGTGCGTCCGGTGTGTACTATAAAAAACCCTGATAAATTTAAGAACTCAGCTCTACATAGTTTCTTTTCTTGTGATGAAAATCCTTTATGCATCAAAAAATAAAAAAGAGTGTATGCAGTGTTGTACGAGGCATTGGCCATGTGGGACAGGTTTGACACGAAACTGGGTAGCCATGTGGGACAGGTTTGACACGAAACTGGGTAACTAACTTGAATCCCTCGTGTCGCTGAGTAATTAATGCATTAGTATATCAAGCTTGTAAAACTTTTAGATTAATACACATCGAAAATTTCAGCAGGAAGTTGTTTCTGTCTTTGGTGATACATAACTTGCACTCGATGGTGACCTAGCTAGCTCATATATACCTCTATTGAGAATCCAACAGAACAAGCTTGTATAAAAGCTTGTTACTTGGTTCGGTGTATTCCTCGTTACTTGGTTGAGCTGGTTTTCCTGTCTTTTGGTTCGGTGTATTCCTGTAAACCCGTTATTAGCTTTCTATAAAAACTAGATTAGTCATTAAAAGAAGAAGAAGAAGAAGAAGAGAGAATCCAACGGAACATTGCTACATCTATGCTGCTGGAAGTGCATGCGAAGTTGCTATCAAGCCCTGACCTTTCCCTCCGGGTTTGGGAAAATCTATTCCTTCAATCCATCTCCAATGCTCTCTCGTACACGCAAGCTGGGCTAGCCAGGCTGCTGCTCATGGCCACAGGCCAGCGAAAACGACCCCCAAATTATTAGGCAAGCTAGCGAAAACGAGGAGTTCTTTGAAAATAGTTGCTCGAATAACGACTAGCTACTCTAGGCAAGAAAACTTCTGGACGCAAGAATTATGTTCTTAAAAAAGGTGTCATTTTCCCTAAATTAATCGGTTTTGCTAAACAATGTTCGACTATTTTTTTATTATCAAAATAGTCGAATTTTTATCCGTCTGATATGCTTTGAGATTGTCATTTCTTCTTATCTGATGAATTGGTATGAATTTATTATGATCTTTTCTTCATAACATAACGGGTTTACCAAATTACCGTATTTTGTTGGTATATAATTTAATTTTTTATCTTTGTTTTTTCTCAATCTTTCAAAGTATATGTTAGATTTTGAATTATATGATGGAAATATGAGTTATTAAGACTTTCAAGAATGTATAATGAAGTTGTAAATGAACTAAAATTTGACTGTTTTGGATTGAGAAAACAGTCAAATCTTGTATAAACAGACCCTAAATTAATTGTTACTGGTATAATTGTGATTGAGGGTTTGGCATTTTGCCATTTCGGGAAGTATTTTATTCTCTCGAAAGAAATTAAGGAAGAAAAAAATATTACGAGACTTCAAGCACTGAAGTAGCCATCGAGGGGCCAGCTATTAATAATTTAGTAACAGACGAACGTGTTGGTGTTTTAGAATCTATTCGATGCTCTTTTTGGACAAGTGCATATATCTATGCACACCTGAATACCTTGTTAATTAGTTTCTACCAACATGCATGATATTTATTCTTGAAGCTGCTTCCAGCTCGTAGGATCTTCTCCACAATTTTGTATGTTAATATGCAATTTAAATTTTTGACAAAAAAAGGGTACTGGTACCTAAAGCACCAGCTGCAATCTGCATGCTAGCTTACTTATTTAACTCAGCAGCCTTTTCTGAATTTTCAAGATGGAAATAACTACCTTTCTTGTTTAGCACAAACGCTTACAAAGCTAGAACAATGCAGCAAAAAATGTTGTATATAGTTCACACAACCACTTGGCATTATAATTCTTTTCCTATTTTTATTTGTTTCTTAATTAGCTATGCACATTTATTCCAGATGAACCAGCAAGTTGCATACTAGAGATTAATCAAATAGCTAGGAGTTATTCCATCTTCTGTACGTCTTTCTTCAGCTAGGTTCTTAATTACTGAAAACTTCAGGTTCCATAAACTTCACACACGCCCATTGACGTTCACGACTCACGAGCAATCCCTTGGTCTTCATTTCTCGATGAATCCGGTCATCCTGAGGACGAGGTTCCTGACATTGCGAAGGTCCCGCCCTTTGAGCGTCCTCCCTTTCCCGGCGCACATGGAGTACGCCGCCGCGCTACCGCCAAGCCTCCTCCGTTCAACAAGAACGTGCGGCGGCACGATCACAATACCATCCGTAGTCCTCTTCGCATCGTCATCGCAGCCAACGTCGTCGTCGTCGTCATCGCTCCCGATGATCTGATCGGACGTGATGTGCTCCGACGTCCAGGAGCGAGACCGCCGCTTCCGGCAGGACACATGTGCCGGAGCAGACAACTCCGGCGAGACCTTGGGAAGAACTGAAGGCACGTGAATCATCATCATGTCGCCTCCGACGTCGTCGTGACGATGATCGGCGGAGTCGGGCCACAGGATTTCTGCCTCTTGGAATTCCTCCATGGCCTCCCCGGCCGTCAGGGACGGGAAGAGCTCGGCGTCCATGCTTGGGGGATATATATAAATATAGTAGTGGTGTGCTTCGAAAGGAGAAGTTGGCGTGTCTTGGTGAGCAAGCACACTTCCTTGGGGAGACGGTAATGATCGCACAGTGTGGCTGCATGCTGGAAGGAAGGGGTTGTTTGGGAGTGCGGTACACCTTATCGTGAGCTGCCACGTGGAGACCACCGGCACGGGGCTAATACAGTTGTGCACGTCCGTTCATGTTCTCTGACTAAGTTCCTGTTCTTGGACTAAGGGCATCTTAATAGTGTTGTTTCTAATTTTGTTATATCAAATCTACGTCACTGAAAGACAGATTTAGAGACAACATCTCCAATAAGCTGTCTCTAGCAAGTTGTCTCTAATATCTATGCCAAACTTATAATATTCTCACTCCTTCACTCCTCTCTCACATGCATTGGTGACTTTGTCTTGTTCGTATGTAGAGATAGTTGTTTGAGGAAAAGACGGTCTCCCTTCTCTTTCATGTTTCTCTCTCTTTCACCTAGGATTTTGTTGACAAGGAAAAGCTAACAGACGGCTGACATGGCACTATTGGAGATACTCTTAAGTCGTGTACTCGTACGTTGGTTGCTGTACTCAAAATGTAAGCACACGATATTTTTTTGGGTTCGTACGTACTCCTAATATATTCTCACCTTGACAAATGATAGAATTTTTTTATGAAACGGGGAAACTCAACTTTTATAGAAAGCTAATATCGAGTTTACAAACAAAGTAACAAAACAGAAGCTGGGGACACCAGCACAGTCATAAACCAACATAACAACTACCAATACCAAAAGGAAGATACAATCTCATCGGCTAAACAAAAAACATCAGAGAAACCCCTAACAGACCCCAACAAAGATCCGAACATACTAAAGGAGGCTAAAACTTCGTTGCCCAGCACAAAAGTTCTTCAACCAGTCTTCAGCCAGACTTATCAGGCTATCTAGCTCCACTTGCTCAGCTTTATTTATCAGAACTCGCCACTACTGCAAACATGACACAAATTTGAATACAACTTCAGATGGTTGCTTAGGAAAAATCATCTCAATCACCATTTTATTTCTGATTTTCCAAAGCGTTCAGACCAAAGCTGCAAAACTGAATAAACCAATGTGGTATCCGTTAGCACCCCTATATCTAACCAATAATGGTGGAAATCATCTAAAGATTTCAGTTACATTTCCCACTCTAGGATTTCTTTGACACACACCCAAGTAAATTTGACTAAAACACAATGAAATCCTCCGGTATAAATGGGCGCATTTTTTGCGGCAGCACCGGCGCCCACGTCAACGATTTTCCATAGGCCGTCCGATGTAACGCTTCGATCCTTCACGGCCGTTCGATCTTCCTTCAGTTTTTCTTGCCTACGTTCTCCTCGCTTCCTCCTCTCGTTCATCGGCCTCTTTTCCCTCTCCGCTTTGACCGAAAGCTCCAGGCTGGTTCTTCCCCAATTTCCTCACTTCGTTTCTTCTCTTCAATCTTCCTCCCTGGTGATTTGCTCTGGCCCCGCCTCCTCTGGCCACCGACCTAGCCCAGCGCTCGGTCGCCTCTCCCTACGCCCGCCTTCACCGGCACCGGCGCCCGCGCCGGCCGGCTGGCTCTTTGTCTCGCTGCGGCCGGTCCACCTCGGCCGCACGGCTCGCGCCAAGACTGCTCCGCCTCCGGCCGCCGGCGCTCTGGTTCTTCCCCAATTTCCTCACTTCGTTTCTCCTCTACAATCTTCCTCCATGGTGATTTGCTCTAGCACCACTTCCTCTGGCCACCGGCCTAGCCCAGTGCTCGGCCTCCTCTCCCAGCGCCCGCCGCCACCGGCATCCTGGCTCGGTTCCTGCGCCCAGCCGGCCGCTGGCCCGCCGTTCCTGTTGCGGCCCGGTCCGCCCCCGCTGCTACGGCTCGCACCAGCGCCTGGCTCGGCCGCCCCCGTCTCGGCCTCCGGCCGCCGGCGCTCGGTCCGACTAGGCCCCTCTACGACTCGCCGAGATCAGGGTGAGAGCAGCGCCATTGGTGAGTTTTTCCGAACTCATGTTCTCATGCTCCAAAGAATCCCTCCCCCACCCCACCCATCTCTACTCATTTTACCCCAAATCGATTTCTCCGGAGAAGGTATAGGAGGTGGACTGCTCAAGGTGAAGGGGGAGGCGACAAATCCATGCTGTAAAAGCTTGATATGAGATGATCTTCGCTGATTTGGATTTCATTTCAAGGGCTACATGTTGTGACCATCGAGTTCCTCTCCATTCAATTCTGCATCAGGCCATTAACTAGGATTACAATGCACAGGTTTGTAATGAAAGCTGGTACTTAGTTGGGAGTTGGGACCAGAGCAGTAGAGATTTGTAGTGCTTCCTCTTTTTCCTGCCATCCACAAGATCCGACTGCAGCATCTACATGTTCTTTTTAGTTCATTCAGTTTTGTTCTCTCTGCTGCTGAGCTTTGCAGCAGAACATTGTACTAGAAATTTACAATTGAAAACTTTGTCCAAAATAGACCATCATCCTTTTCTGCTTGAATTATATTCCCCTTTTTTCTGTCATCTATATTAACTCAATGCGCAATATTATTTGGTCAAATACAATAGTAGTTGATAGACTGACACTCCACAGATTTTCAAATTTTAATCTATAACCACATAGGGCTTGGATTCAACATTTTTCACAAATTTAGAAGAAATTGATTGCAGATGCCCATTTTTAACGCATGCCCATTGGCCAGTCAAGTGTGCTCAAATTTTTCCAAATGTTAGTTAGTTTGTTGGTATTTGAAAGATCTAGCATCAACACATCTCTTCATTTTGTTGCGTAGAGCCCATGTTTAGTTTGTTCTCTCAATCTTGCAAAACCAATTTCTTTTACAAAGCATGGTCTTTTTATCATAATGTGCTACTATACCACCACTCTCTAGCAATGCTAATGGCTCTTGTTAGCCTTACATGGGAGATAAAGGGACAACTTGATTGTTCCAGCAAACAGGTATATGATCTTTTTCAGAGGAGGTAGGTCTATTGCTTTGGCATCACTCCCAAATCTTTTAACACTGAACTCAGACTATGACCTTTTTGCAGAGTTGACAAACAAGAACAAGTGTGGTTTTCTAACTACCATTATGTTGCATATGCTAAATAAAGCTATATAGTTGGTAGTCCTACCTAAAAGGCTAAATCAGGTTAGTTCCTAGCTGCACATTATGATAAATTTGTTTGTGGCAGTAAACAAGTGAACAGGAATCGACTTTCAGATACAGTTTAAATATCTTTAAAACTACCTTTTGCACGTATTCAAATGAAGTTAATTAGAAATTGTTTTGATGCATAAAGGATGTAGCACATCACTTGGAAGTACATTAACAATACGAGTCTTGACTCATGTGCATAAATGTACGTATTGAAGGTATATATATTTGTTTTTGATTTCTGATATGCTTCTGAAGATATATTGTTTTGTTGACTTTTTGTCCTCTTCCTGACTCATAATGTGATTTTGTCCTTATAAATATTTGTTAACATCTCTAGAGAATTAGTGTACGGTCTCTTCTTTGCAAGAACTCCATTTGCAGTACACAGTAGTTAAGGTAAAAGTCCAACAGATTTCGCTTGTTTCGTTTTGTCTGTAGTCTGGATCGCTTGGAAGTGTTGTATCCAACCATGCCTTTTTTTTTATTTTGATGTTGATTTTAATCTACTAAAACGACTCTGTAGAATCTAATGTCCTGGTAATTCTTGATCCAAGCTAGATTCTTTCAAAAATGTTAATTATACTCTGCAAACACATAAACTAATATACGCTTCTATTTGCATGCATGTATTGTGAATTTAAGAGCTTTCTTGGTTGCAGTTAATGGCAACGGGAACAACGCCTCTAGGTGTTGAGGGCCAACGATGGCCATGGATGCGACTCTGGCTGCGACATAGAGCAGGGTTGCTGGCTAAATAGGTTTAAGATTTCATTAAAGCAGTATTATCCTATTTGGACTTCAGATTTATGCGGTTAAGATTCTCTCCCTGACAAAGACACCATTTTTTCCATTAAATGTTAGAGAGATGATCCAATGATCAGAACAAAAGGGCATGTGCAGATAAGTATCAGATTGAACCTAAGTTTGAAAAGCTGACTATGCTGCTGCTGGTTTATCTGTTTAGCAGTTTGACTACTTCTGATCATTGGATATAGCTATATAGGACACAGGTCAAATCTTTATACACCGATTTGATTCCAACCAATTTCTAACTGAAATTCCACCTATGAATCACCCCCAAAAATGATGCGATCACATTTTTGGGCCTAATTACATGAAACTATGAATCACCGCTTATACCCAATTAAAATGCTGGAATAATTTGCTAACATTCATCTTTGTTTTAATTGTGTATAATCCGCAAGTGGTTATACTACAGTTTGCAAGCACATCCACCGATTCGATTACAAGTCGTGCAACTTCATCAATCTGTTCAAGCTAGCGACCTTTGCATTGTACAAGCTCCTTGATTTATTTCATTTGTTACTTGTAATCGAGCTAGGAAGCAAGATATTAACATTTTCTATGATATAGAACGTTGCTTTTATATTGACATCGCTTTTAAAGTCGAATTGATATTCTATTGTGGTTTCTTGAACATAGTCTAGTGCAGTAACATTTCAGTTTGTAGACATTCTCATGAAAGTACCTATTTTAGATTATTAGGGACTGGAACAATGAGCTTCAAGACCGTACTGCAAGATTCCATAAACATGCCATCGCTATAGTTTGCATGGGCCAGGAGAATCCTGCAAAACATGAATGTTCTTATAAGGCTTGAGGTATGCTTTGTTACTGATTTTATATGTATTATTTTGGGGCTCAAACTATCTATCTATCATTTGTCAAATATGAACTGACCGGGGACAAGCAGTATGTTTACATTTGACAATTCAGTTTTTTTAAAATTCTGTTCGTGTGAGCTTCTCATCTTTTGTAGTGAGGTCAATATCTGTGTCTATGTAGATTATATGTATACTTGTGGATGTTTAGTTTGTCATGTAATGTCATTTTTCAGAAGACAATGGCTAAGACAAATGATAGCACATTTCATTATTCTGTGCTAAAAGTAGTTGATCAGGATAGAAGGAAAGCTTGGTTGAATTTACTGATCTTTACACTGTACAGAACATTTATCAAATGTGTAATTCAAAGACGAGATTCTTATTCACCCAATGCTGAATGGTTTGTGTATCATTGTAAGATAGCACATGAGCTTTAGTTATAAATCTATATAGTTATTCACCCACTTTGCAACTTAGATGCACACGTTTTCTTTTGCCTAATTAGTTACACTTATGCTATCCGTCAACAAATATTCTGTAGTTCTTAAAGTTCCCTCTTTATAAGTTGTTTTATTTTGTTGCTGCTTGTTTCAGTTTATACATTAGATGCTGCTCGGTATTCTATTCAAATGAATGAGCCTATATGTATCCCGAGTACTGTAGTTTTACAAACCTTTTTTTCCTTCTTAGACAAACTTATTACATATTCAACCTTTATGTACATATGCCTATATTTTAGAACGATGTATACTACTTTTACTTCTCCGATGCAGTAAACACACTATGTGATACATAGATACTACACCATTACACCACACTCAATTTATTTACCAATTTGTTCTTACTTACAATTTAATAATATATTTCCTCTTGGTTTATTCTATAGTGTCGTAGCAAAACTAACCATATATCTGTCTTTTTTTATCTTTGAATTAGCCACTCTTCTATCATTATTCTAATTTCAATCTTTGTTCATATCCCGATAGATTATACACCGAGCGCGCTAAAGCGCGCACTGGTACCTAGTAGGATATGATTAGTATCCTCAACACCACCACAAAGGCTACAATTTTCACTCCCTTTCCAATTTCTCAGCTTGAGTTGAGAAGCAGTTGGAATCTTGTTCTGATAAGATCGCCAAAGAAAAATTTTCACTTTTAGGGGATCCTACTCTTCCAAAGCTTCTGGTTTCTCCTAAGAATAACACCCCAAAAGACCAACGTCTGTACAGAGATTTAACCGAAAACATCCCAGAATTCTCCAAACACCACACCACTTTGTCCTTCTCATCATTAAGCTCAACCCCATTGTAGTTCGAGCAGAAGACCAAGGGGAAGCAGGCTGCGCGTCGCCACTGAACCTGAACCCGTCTGCCTCCTCACCCGCTCCCGTCACCCCGAGCTCCGAGCTCAGCGGCATCACCACCGCGTCGACATCGGCTCCTACCGCGTGCCAGCGCGAGGAGGACGAGGAGGGCGGAGGCGACGACCATAAGGAAGGCGGTGGTTCTTGCCCATGGCTAAAGCCCAAAGAAGGAAAGAGAGCCATGGTGGTTTGGTGTTTGGGGAAGGAAATAGGGGGAGAGATATACGATTTGGTGATGACGTGGGAAAAAAGAGCCAGAGAAGGTGAAGTGAAAGAATGAGTGGTCAGGAGAATGCGTGGGAAAAAGAGCTAGGCGAAAGATAAGTGAAAGAATGAGTGGAGGAGGTAGTGTCTGATTTTTATTCAAGCTTAGACGACGTATGCGTCATATCAATTCCCTAGTATTTTCACAGCATCTTTTGTGTTAGGTCTCTCCGATAAAAGCACGGCAAAACGTTCAACAAAATTTACGTGCAACGAAAACGGTTCGAATCCAACCCCCAGATCGTCTTCTTATATTTCCATTTTCTCGAGTACAAACTGAAGTACTACCGTGGATACAGTTGTGCCCCTATATATGAGCGCCAATTAACGCAAGCGGGCATGCAGGCACCGAGCTGATCGAGCCACGCATGTCAATATATATGTCATCCTTCAATGAACCCGGTCATCCGCAGCACGGAGTTGCGCAGGTGGTGCAGGTCGCGCGCCCGCTTGCATGGCCGCCCCGACCGCAGCGTGGACGCCGCCGCCGCCGCCGTCGCCGACCCCCCCTCCGACCGCCGCCTGCCGGACGTCAGCAGGTGCGGCGGCACGATCTTTTTGCCGTCGCCACCGTCGTTCTCCTCCTCATCACCGTATTTCCAGCGGCGCAAGCGCGCTGCCCCGGGGACGTCCACCGGGCGAGAGCGCGCCGAGCATCGCTGCTTGGGGCACGGGGTGGGCGACTCGGATGGCTGCACCGGCGAGCTGATAGGCGTGATCACCGGCACCGGCGGTGGATCGTGGTCGGTGTGTGTGTGGCAGGTGTCCGGCCAGAGCACCTCGAACTCGTCGAGTTCTTCCATTGCCATGGTAAGGCGGCAGCTAGCAAGAGGCGCGCCGAGAGCAGCGAGAAGAGTAGTTCTTGAGCCGCCGTACTTATATACCGGGCAATGGATGCGATTCTACATTTCTACCGCGTCTGATCACGAAAACTTTGGTGAAAACGACCGCTCGTTCGGCAAACTCCGCAAGCCTCGCGAAAGCAACGGCGGTGAGAAGTGTGGATCGCGTTCGCGCCATCCCGCCGCGGACTCCGGACGCGGCGCCGGGAACACACGCTTTTCCCCACGAACCACGCAACATGCAAGACGCGGCGCCGGGAACACACGCTTTTCCCCACGAACCACGCAACATGAAATGCCGTGTTGCGGCGTCGCAAAGGCACACAACGTATGGCGTATCTGCGCATGAAACTTACTACCCCGATTAACTGTGACTAGGAGGTCGTGATCAGGCTTCAATTTCACCGCAGCAGTTGGACACGTGGGCTCAATAGTGCTGTTTCAGCCTTTGGTGCTTCTGCTCCGGCGATTTAATTGCGGCCGGCAACCTCTGCACGCAGTCATGGTAAAAGAAACCTGGTAACGTAACGTCGTCATCTTGCTGTCGTTTCAGGCTTCACCATTACCCACGCACAGGGTAGATCAACTGTAGCACACTAGGATGCAAAGGATATCGAGTTCAAAAATCATCTTTTTTTGATATAATTATGTATATATAACATGAACATCTCAAACCATAGCCTAGCTGAACATGATCTATCTTGCCTCAGAGATCTTCGATCATTTTTGTTCTGGATCTGCCACTGCCAACGCAGGATGCTGTGGAGTCAAGGCAGTCAGCAGAAGCAATGCCCAAACTTACGTGGCTGCAATATCTGAACAGGGGCTCGTCAGTACGTGTTCTGGGACGCCTTCCGTTCAGTACAAGTGGCGGCAGCATCGCTGGCAAGAAAACCTCACAATGCTCAGTACCACAGTCGCTGAAGGGCATCTATAGCTTATGCCTGTATGGTCAAAGAATACGGGCGTTAGGCTGATGTACCCTCTGTGGCTCTGTGCTTTAGTATTCCTCATGCCTGTATGGACAGAGCAAACGGGCATGTCCTTGTTGTTCTCATGGTGTGTGAGGTAAAGGACTGTGTTACAATACAGAATCGAGTATGTGAAAATGCCATAGCAAAGCTTAATGAACAGATCAAGCCTAAACAACAGGCAATGCGCATTCGAAACATCCAATAACATCCAATAATTCCTATAGCCACAGCAACTATCTGGATCCTCATTCCACACAATCATCCTCCAATCACCCAATCACCTGTTATTAGCTTTCTACAAAGGCTGGAAACTTTCTGTTTCAAAACACGCGCACACAGTCACCTGCAACTACACTCTCTTCTTTTATTCATATTCAACCGGACCAAGCAAACTAATGAATCAGAGAGAGAAACCATTCCTAAACCGATATACACGGCAGCATGGCAATCCTTTATCAAGTCACGCTTGGTTGATCTGTTCGGTAACTCAGGCCCTGCAGGTCCCAGTGCACCGCTTCATCGACTTCCTTGTATCAGGGCTCATCATCTGCAACACCTTCCCCCGGCTTTTGCTCTGGTTCAGGCTCATCAAATGCCCCATCTTGAGGAATCACCATTCACCGCTGTCGTACATATATGCATGCCACCCCTACTGAAGATAGGCAGGACGAACCAACAACAGAAGAGAAGCATCGTGTCTTGCCAGAGCAGCTATCTGGCAATTAACGCAAGCGGGCATGCAGGCACCGAACCTACAAGCACAGATGTAATATTAGCAATTTTATGATTGGTACACCAGTCAGTAGTATATGATTATATTCAATAGAAACTGGGCATAAACCTCCTTTGTAAAAGTAATTTGTTGCTTCTGATCTGATTGAATTGAAACAGAGAAGTGGCTTACCATCGTAGAATATTCCAACACGAGAGCTCAAGCAGAGCGATGAGGGAATACAGGACACAGCATGTAAGCCGTTGCTGATTATCTTGGAGGGAAGAGCTTTCAAGCAGAAAAGTCTACAAACTTCACCCTTTTCAGTTCACAAAGCCAACTCCCACAAATCTCAAACCATCTACATCATCAGGCCCGATTTAGACTAACATCGTGCCTGTTAGATTAATCTTGTTTCCGTTTCTGTTTTTTTTTTGAGTTGGAGTCCAAGTCTTGCTTGGAGTTAGAGTCCGAGTCTTGTTTGGTTTAGTTGTTAAAGTCGGTTTCGGTCAGGTAGATGCATGTGTATAAAAGGCTGAGGCCAGTGCAATGTAAAGATGAGCCAGAGTTGAGAAACAAGAGAGCAATTTTGTAGCAGCAAAAGTCTTCTGTGTTCTTCACATCCTCTCTGTGCTTCGTAGAAAACAGGGCCAAGTTTGTGTGTGTTGCGAGCTGAGAGCAATTGGAGGTAGCCATTGCCATCACTTGGTATCAGAGCCAAGGCTGCTCGATCCCTGCGCAATGTCGGCTCCAGTGGGCGGTGGTGACCGGAGTCCGTCGCCACGCCGTGGAGGCCGAGGCCGAGGACGGCGCTCAACCTCGCCGATCGTCCCTCGTCGTGGACGCACCCGTGGCTGCGACGTGGTGATCCAGAAGACGGTGCGGGAGGTCGGAGGCGCGTCCTACCCAATGCTCGCACGCAACAACTACACGGATTGGTCGCTCGTGATGAAGGTGATGCTCCAAGCAAGGGCTCGTGGGACGCCGCCGAGCACGGGCGACGATGTCTGGGAGGATCGTGCGGTGCTCGAGGCGCTCCTCAAGGCGGTCCCACAGGAGATGGTTCGCGCACTCGCCATCAAGCGATCGGCCAAGGAAGCATGGGACTACGTCAAGTCCATGCGGATTGGCCCGATCACGTCCGCAAGTCGAGGCTCGAGTGAACACCGAGTTCGATAGGCTCGCGTTCAAGGAAGGCGAAGATCTCGAGGATTTCGCGCCGCTTGAGCTGCACGGTCGGCCGGCTCTCGAGTCTGGCGAACCCGTCGACGCAGCGTAAGGCCGTCGAGAAGTACCGCGTTGTCCCGCCGTGTTCGGTCATGTTGCCTACACCATTGAAACCATGCTTGATCTCTCCAGGCTGTCCATTGAGGAGGTCACCGGGCGTCTAAAAGGCGCCGATGATCGTTGTGTTACGCAACCGGCGCCTCCAACAAACACCTCTGTAGGCAAGCTCTTGCTAACCGAGGAGGAATGGATGGCACGCCACAAGGAGAAGCAGAGCGGCGAGGGATCGTCGAACAAGCCTGGTGGCCGCGGTCGTCGCCACGGCAGGGGCAACCGACGACCCAGAGGCGAGGGTGGTCACGACGCTAGGCGCGACGGGCGTGAAGCAAGACGCGAGCGTGATGTCAGTCGTGACAAGTGCCATAACTGCGGCAAGATTGGCCACTGGGCCAAGGATTGTCGGCAACCACGGCGCGAGCAGGTCCACCTCACCCAGGATGATGATGAGGAACAGACGCTGCTCATGGCGCAGGTGTGCGCCCTCACCGACGACGTCGAGCAGCCGCTGCCAACTCTCGTCGAGCTCGACGAGACGCACGCCCAAGTGAACCT
Source organism: Ampelocalamus luodianensis (assembly GCA_036346255.1). NCBI lineage: Eukaryota > Viridiplantae > Streptophyta > Magnoliopsida > Poales > Poaceae > Ampelocalamus > Ampelocalamus luodianensis. Next base: position 4,910,555 of record CM070626.1, read on the forward strand.
CGGGTGCGAGGGAAAGCGGCGCAGCGACGTGTGGTATCTGGACACGGGGGCCAGCAACCACATGACCGGCTTCGACAACCTATTCGCGGAGCTTGACACGGGCATCACCGGCTCGGTGAAGTTCGGTGACGGCTCGGCGGTCGACATCCGCGGGCGTGGCACCGTGCTCTTCACCTGTCAAAACGGTGAGCACCGAGCCATCAGTGACGTCTACTATATTCCGAAGCTTCGGAGCAGCATCATCAGCATTGGCCAGCTCGACGAGCGTGGCTGCCAGGTGCTGATTGACGGGGGAGTGCTGCGGATCCGCGATCGGCAACGTCAACTGCTCGCCAAGGTAAAGCGCGCCAAGAACCGCCTGTACATGCTCAACTTGAACATTGCGAGGCCGGTGTGCTTGATGGCGCGACAAGACGATGAGGCCTGGCTGTGGCATGCCCGCTACGGCCACCTCAACTTCGACACCCTGAAGAGGCTAGCTCGAGACGGCATGGTGCGCGGACTCCGGTGATCAATCATCCCGGTGAGGTTTGCGACAGCTGCCTCGTTGGCAAGCAAAGGCACGCCTCGTTCCCAGCGGTGGCCCACTACCGTGCCAAGGGACTACTCGACCTCGTGCATGGTGACCTGTGTGGGCCAATCTCACCGGCGACTCATGGTGGCCGGCGCTACTTCCTCCTTCTCGTCGACGATTGCAGCCGCTACATGTGGCTGCACCTTCTGACGAGCAAGGACCAGGCGCCCGCCGTCAACAAACAGTTCAAGGCCGGTGTCGAGGTCGAGACCGGGCGGCGTCTGCGCATTATGCGGACCGATCGAGGAGGGGAGTTCACCTCAATCGAGTTCGGGCAGTATTGCGCGGATCAGGGAGTTGCGCGGCAGCTCACAGCACCATACTCGCCGCAACAGAATGGTGTCGTTGAGCGGCGAAACCAGACGATCGTCGGCATGGCACGCAGCTTGCTCAAGGCGAAGGGGATGCCGTCTGAGTTTTGGGGGGAGGCGGTCACAACCGCTGTCTTTCTCCTGAACCGTGCGCCCACCAAGAGCTTGGACGGCATGACGCCGTTTGAGGCCTGGCACAGGAGGAAACCCAATGTCTCCTTTCTACGCACGTTCGGGTGCATCGCGCACGCCAAAGTAACTCGTCCAAATCTGAACAAACTTGATGACCGCAGCGTAAAGATGGTGCTCCTTGGGTTCGAGCCGGGGTCGAAAGCGTACCGGTTGTTCGACCCGATTGCGCGCCGTGTCCACGTCTCCCGTGACGTGGTGTTCGATGAGAAGGCCAGCTGGGATTGGGCGAATCCTGGCGAGCTGGAGAATACGTCTAGCGCGGGCACGTTCATCATCGAGCACGAGATCATCGCTGATCCAGTGGAGGTCCCTGTTCCGGGGGAGCAGCCGCACATGCCACCGTCTCGCCAGGGCCCGCCACCACCTAGCACTCCGGATCATGCACCGGGTGTGCGGTTCGCGTCGCCAACGGCTGAGGCGCTCGCTGAGCTCGATCACGACGACAACGGCGGCACACAACACCGATTCAGGATGCTGCGGGACATCATTGGTCCCGCACCCGCTGGTGGCCCGACACGGTTCCTGGAGCCAGAACCGGTCGCCCTTGCCGAGCTGCACATGGTGAGTGCAGAAGAGCCGGCCACGTTTGGCGCGGCGAAACGCGACCCGTCTTGGCGCCAGGCGATGCTGGAGGAGATGAAATCTATCAAGGAGAACAACACTTGGGACCTCGTCGAACTTCCTGCCGGGCACCGCGCGATCGGGCTCAAGTGGGTCTTCAAGGTGAAACGAGACGAGAATGGCGCCATCACTAAACACAAAGCGCGTCTCGTGGCAAAAGGGTATGCGCAGCGCGAGGGGATCGATTTTGAGGAGGTCTTTGCCCCTGTCGCGCGAATGGAATCGGTGCGGCTACTGCTGGCCCTAGCGGCGCACCAAGCATGGTCCGTGCACCACATGGACGTGAAGTCCGCGTTCCTGAATGGGGATCTTGCGGAGGAAGTCTATGTGGAGCAGCCGCCGGGTTTCGCTGTTGGCAAGCAGGAGCACAAGGTGCTCAAGCTGCGCAAGGCATTGTATGGGCTGCGTCAAGCACCTCGCGCTTGGAATGCCAAGCTGGACGCCAGCCTCTAGAAGCTGGGTTTCAATCGGTGCAAGGATGAGCACGCGCTATACACGCGGCGGGTGCCCGGAGGAACGCTGATCATCGGCATCTATGTCGATGGCTTGATCATCACCGGGACAACTCAAGCAGGCATCGACGAATTCAAGCGCGAGATGATGTCCATGTTTCGAATGAGCGACCTAGGACTGCTTACCTACTACCTCGGCATTGAGGTGAGCCAAGGCGCCAGCGGGATCACGCTCTGTCAGAGCGCATACGCCAAGAAGCTCTTGGAACAGAAGCTTCCGGCGCCGGGACTTAGGGTGGACAACAAGTCCGCCATCGCTCTCAGCAAGAATCCAGTCCTCCACGACAGAAGCAAGCACATCGACACACGATACCACTTCATCCGTGAAGCTGTCGATGGAGGACAAATCGTCCTCGAGTTCGCTGAGACTGAGAAGCAACTCGCGGACATTCTCACTAAGCCTCTCGGTCGTGTCCGGTTTTTGGAGCTACGCAACAAGATTGGCATGATCGAGATCAGGAGGAAGCAGCAGAATTAGGGGGAGAGAAGATCAGCATGATCAAGGGAAAGAAACGAGATTAAGGGGGTGATTGTTAGATTAATCTTGTTTCCGTTTCTGTTTTTTTTTTTTGAGTTGGAGTCCAAGTCTTACTTGGAGTTAGAGTCCGAGTCTTGTTTGGTTTAGTTGTTAAAGTCGGTTTCGGTCAGGTAGATGCATGTGTATAAAAGGCTGAGGCCAGTGCAATGTAAAGATGAGCCAGAGTTGAGAAACAAGAGAGCAATTTTGTAGCAGCAAAAGTCTTCTGTGTTTTCACATCCTCTCTGTGCTTCGTAGAAAACAGGGCCAAGTTTGTGTGTGTTGCGAGCTGAGAGCAATTGGAGGTAGCCATTGCCATCAGTGCCTCCTTACTAGTGAATTTGTTGAAGTAGGACAGTATCTCATAATTCACTTTCTCGGCCTGCTCATGGCAACCTCAATATATGGTACAATGGATTTGACCACCACCCCGCCCGGATGTAGTATTCAGTTCCGAAGGATTGGAAGCCGATGTCCTTCTCACCGACAATGAACTTTGCTGGCACTTGGCAGGGTAAACCTGCATTTTCCACTCATTACTGCAGAGCTAAATCAAACAATAGGAACACAGAGAACAGAAGGTAAGACGGAACTTTACATGTCCAGCATGCGGCAGTAGTTGAGAGGTCCGGTGAACCCAGACTTCTGATACTTTTCAGCGTACTGGCCCAGTTCTTCCTCACCGATCTAGGGAATTGGTGATGATGGTTCTCGAGAAGTATACGATCTCTACGACTCTACTCCAGGAGGAACACTGAGGTCATCCATTCCAATGGAGTAGAACTTCTTTACCACAGTCGCAACAACGTAGCAAGCAAATGCCCTTTCAGCTCTTACAGGCTCCTGCAGACATGAGCTTTGAAATAAGCTGGTCCTGTTTCGACATCTATAGCGTTAAATATAGACACTACTACACGTTGTAGATACACTCACTTTGGTGGCACACTGGACCTGAGATTGCAATTTTGGAGCAAAGAAGACTAACTTGGTGTTCGTGAGTCGTGACCAAATTATTGGAACCTTTGATCCCAATACTTGTACAGAAGTTTTTTTTAGCCTAACATTTTAGTATTCCTTGGTGAGTCCAAGCTTAGTGATTCTGAAGAATTCAACGATCATTTATACTTTGGGATTGTCTATTCGTAAGGTAACTAAAATTTTATTAAGTATAGGTCATATATTTTATTCATTGGATCAATATCCAATCATATGATACATTAATCTCTATATAAATTCAATGGTCACAACAATTGACTTAAACTTAAGAAAATTCCAGACAACTTAGAAATAACAAATCCGTTATACTTCTATCTCTACTCTGAAGCAACCAGAAACTTTGGGCAAAAGAAAATCTATCCACATCCTCTACTGTGAGATTGTTAAAATTTTATCCGTTGCATCCCCGAACATCGATTTATTTTTTTAAAAAATAATTTTGTTTTTATTCTGAAATACAAAAATAATACTACCTTTTTTATTTTACAAAAATAATCATCACCGCTCAACCGTTGGGCGACTAGCCCAAGTTGCTCAACGGTTGAGCGACTTGAATACTTGTCGCTTAACGATTGGTTCTAGTGTACAGGACACTCAGCTAGCAAGGCATGCATTGTACACCGTTGGGCGACAATGCATTCTGTACGGTTTCTTTTAGTCAAAATGTGTAAAAGGATTTACCCCTTTTCACGCACCTTGTGAACCTCTTTCATGTATGAATCCCATGACAAAAGAAGAAAGAATGGGTGCTAAAATTACTCAAATCACCACCTAGAACTGCACAAAGTAGAGCCCCTTACCGAGTGAGGCTAAGGTGGTCGAGGTCCTCGAGGAAGATTAGGGCAACGAGGTCGCCAACTATGCAAAAGATGGAGTGAGTGTTAGGGGTGACCAGCTGATGGTGCCATGAGAGCCAAAGCTCCCTGAAGCCGTGGGTTAAGAGCACTGGCGGCGCGGCCGCGAAGCCCGGCTCTGCGACATGAAGGGAGATGACGCTCTTGGCTAAAATCGAGAGGGACCTTTTCAAAAAAGCGCCTCCAAGTCACATGATTCATCCTCAATCTGAGCCGCCCAACATTGATAGAAAGACCCACGATCGCGAAAAAATTTGCGATCCAAACTGAGAGGGCTTAAACGGGAAATATAAAATAATTTAAGGGTCCTCTGGGACAAAGTGCCTCCAAGCCACATGATTTCCTCCTCAATCTATGCTACTCAAAATTGATCGAACGACCACAACAGCGAAGAAAATCTGCGATCCGAATCTGGGAGGGTGTAAACAGTAAATGCCAAATACTAAAAGGGCCCAATAGGAAAAGGTACATGCACCACACATGGTTCCCTCTTCAATCTGAGCCGCCCAAAGTTGATCGAACAGCCACGATCGCGAAGAAAATCCGTGATCCGAATATGGAAGGGTGTAACCGTAAACGCCAATACTTTAAGGGTCCAGTGGGAAAAGTGCATGCGCTACACATGGTTTCCACCTCAATCTGAGCCGCCCAAAGTTGATTGAACGACCACGATCGCGAAGAAAATCCGTGATCCGAATCTGGAAGGGTGTAAACAGTAAAACCAAATACTGCAAAGGGTCTAGGAAAAGGTACATGCACCACAGTGCCACACATGTTTTCCTCCTCAATCTGAGCCGCCTAAAGTTAATCGAACAGCCGTGATCGCGAATAAAATCCGCAATCCAAATATGGGAGGGTGTAAACGGTAAAGGTCAAATACTGCAAGGGTCCCATGGGAAAAGGTACATGCACCACACATGGTTTCCTCCTCAATCTGAACCACTTAATGTTGATTGGATGGATCACGATCGCTCACAAAATCTGAGATCCGAATCTGAGTGTAAAATACAAATGCCAAATACTTAAAGAGTTCATTGGTAAAAGGCGCCTCCAAGCCACAAGATCTCCTTCCCAATCTGAGCCGCCCAACATTGATCGAACGGATTAAGATCTTGAATAAATCTTCTATGAAGGTGTACATAGAAAATACCAAATACTGCAAGGGTCCTTTGGGAAACATTTCCTCCAGAGGCAGTCGAGATAGACGCCGCCGCGCGCCACTGCGGCCGCTTGGTGCTACAGAGCGCCATGACCCGCCGCGTGCGCCTTCCACGGTGGCCCACACCAATCCGAGCGCTGACCGATCGAGCGAACCTCGCCGCCGGGTGCGCCGCCTCCTCGCCGCCGTACCTAGTCCACCGCCGCTGGTGCCTCCGTGGCTGAGGCGCGGTCGGAGACTACGGCTATGGATTGAGCTGACATGCGGCTTGTCCTTCACGCGAGGGTCTCTTGTAAGTGTGATCCAACGAAACGACGGCTACACCTGGATGCCTCCGCCGCACGCCGTGGTTCCACCACCTCCATCGCCGACCACCCCTTCTGAATTGCCACTAGGCACTTGTAAATGCATTCGTTTTTTCTAGTTTTTTTTTCTTTTCTAAATACATTATTAATGAACTCTGTTACTGGAACTCCCATATGTCACCTACCACAAGCTGAAGTATGTGCCTTCTCAGACTTCTATCGACCATCGCAGGCTGCAAGTTTTGGCTGGGGAATAGCATTATTGGCACATCATCTGGAAACTTTCTGTTTCAAAAAAAAAAAATCCCCCCGTCACCTGCAAAACTACACTCTCTTCTTTGATTCCTATTCAGCCTGACCAAACAAACTAATGACTGAGAGACAGAAAACCATTCCTAAACCGATGTACACGAAAGCATGGCAACCCTTCTCAAGTCACGCTTGGATGATCTGTTCGGTAACTCAGGCCCTGTAAGTCCCCATGCACCGCTCCATCGACTTGGGTAAGGACACATCATCTGCAAACTGCAACACCATCCCCAGCCTTTTGCGCTCTGGTTCAGGCTCATCAAATGCCCCATCCTGAAGTACCGCCATTCACGGCTGTCGTACATATATGCCACCCCTATTGAAGATAGGCGGGACGAACCAACAACAGAAGAGAAGCATGATGTCTTGCAACAGAGGGAGCATACAAGCACAGATGTAATGTTGGCAATTTCATTATTGGTATTTGGTACACCACAGTCAGTAGTATACGATTATATTCGATAGAAACTGGGTATAAATGTCCTTTGTAAAAGCAATTTGTTCCTTCTTGATCTGACTGAATTGAACAGAGAAGTGGCATACCATCGGGGAACTCCAGCATGTGAGCTCAGAGTGATCAGGGAGTACAGGACCCTGCCAATGCTGATTGTCTATGAGAGAAGGGCTTTCTGTCGCACATGTTGTTGCATGTCAGCATATCTATCAGACATGAAGCCATGTCAGAACATAATACTGAAACTTAGTCATAATACTGTTTTTTTTTCTGGGAACTGAGTCACCTGCTACTTACGGAAGATAAACCAGCAACCTAGCCTGTTGGATTTTACATGGCCTGTGATACCATGTGAAGTCTTCTTCACTACAAGTTCAAGAAAAGAAAAAGAAGAAGAAGAAAGAATGGGCACTTGCAAGTTGAACACTTATCTTCTTCACTACTAGCCTGCTGGATTAAACTACAAGTCTTCTCCATGGTTGAGCACTTGCAAGGTTGAAACTTGAAACTAAAATTTAGTTATGATTAGGGGCAGTTAGATCAGTAACATCGTAAAATGTTGAAATTAGAGAAATAACATCGTAATAGAACTTGACTGCAAAATGACATCCAAAATGCTAAAAAAATATATGAAAAACAATACTCTAAGAGAATATTCCATCACAAATTTTTCCAAAAGACACAATTGCTATCTTCTCCTCCAACTCCGGTGTCTCCTCTTGAGGTTTCTCTCTCTCTCTCTGGTTGCGCCACGCCTCCTCCAATAGCGCCACCACATGTGGAAGCCGTGTCGCCGCCACTGCTTGTAGACCAGCACTGAGGCAAAGCCGCATCACACTGCTGCGAGCACACTGATGCAGCACGATTTTGGAGGCAGGCGACAGCGACGTGAACCGGCAGTGGTGGCGTTCTTGGAGACCAGCGATGGCGGAGGCACAGCTCGAGGGAAGCGGCGCGGCTCAGCCGGAGAAGAGGAGAGAGGCGGCGTAGCTTGGAAATCGACGGTGGTGGCGGCACAACTGGGGAAAGCGGCGCGGCTCGACCGGAGAAGAGGGAGAGAGAGTGAAGCTGGAGAAGAGAGAGGAGACGCGGCTTGGAGACCGACGGCAGTGACGTGTTGGGAGACCGACGGTAGCGGCGGCGCAGCTCAGCCGAAGAAGATGGAGAGAGAGTGATGCCGGAGAAGAAAGAGGGGATGCAAGAGAGAGAGTAAAAACGTCATTTCACCCTCGCGGGTGTTATTTTCCTTTTTTTTTGGTTGTTCATGGTGTAACCAAGCAATCAATTACAAATGCAATGTCATTTATCTAAATCCCAACGATTGAGATGTCACTACCAAATTTTCTCTTATGATTAATACTCATCTAGTTGTACATCAAGGAATATTTGAAATTTGTGTGTCGTGGCTATAGTTAAAGACAGAAACACTTGAACTGATTTGTATTGAAAAGAAATTTTTGTCAAAGTAGGATTGATGCATGCTACCATGATTCATGAATAATAATCAGAAAATACAGGGTAAATGATCTGAAAGACACCAAGGAATTTGACGACCACTCACCTTACAAGTTAACAAGTTGAGCATTAATTTCAACATTTTTCACGAAACAAATGTACCTAAGAATTCATTTCCTCCAGAGAGCATTTCTTTTCCAAGAGCGCTCATGCCTATCATTACTTTGTGCAACTAAATAGTTATTTCGCTAGCATACTCAACATGTACATTGGGATCCGGATCCTACTAAGATTATGTACAATGGACTTACATCAGCTGTCTATAGGATTTAAACAGATGTGGATGAAAAAGAATAAAGAGAGAAATGTATTGTTTACAATTCTCTAGCTTACTGTATCACCAAAACTAAGGAGGAAATGACTTAGGTCTATAAAAACATTAAAAAATTGTGTCATATATAAAGATAAGTGAAAAAAATAAGCCATTGTATGAGCTATCTATAGGGGGTGTTTGGAACGGCTGTGTTTCCTGAAAAGTAGCTGCTGGCTGTGCTGCAGGGCTAAACAACTACGGGCTGAACGGCTGAGCTGAAGAGAATTGATGTTTGGTTGTCTGGCTTTTAGGTAGGCTGGCTGCAGCTTCTGAGATGAGAAATATTTGAAATGCCCTGAGGCAAGTAATGACTTGTTTGATGCCGTTTAACGGCAATCAACGACATTTAACGATAATTTACAGCAACTGACACTCCAATTAACACAATTGGCGGTATTTAACGAGAACTAACGACAATTGGCGATAATTAAGGACAAACCAACGCAATTGACGACAATTAACACTCCAATTACTGCAATTAACAACGATTAACGACCACTAACGACAATTAACGACAATTATCTGCAATTAACCGCAATCAATGACGATTAACAACAATCAACTCAATAAACCGCAATTAACATATTTAACGATAATTATTACAATTAATATTTATTACAACAAATAATTATTAAAAACAATTATTGTAATGAATAAATATTATAATAAATAATAATTAAGATAAAAAATTATTACATAAATAATTAACTACCACAATTGTTTGTTTGTCACAAACTTTGAATAATTCATACCCCCTCCACTTTTTTTCGGGCTTAGGACCAACATCGGCAGTGTTAGGCACCTCCACCCTCACATGTATTGTGAGGACCCCGATTTATTTGACTTGTAATGCTTAGCCTTCCATTGACCCTAACATCACAAAACAAATAAACCAAGCCTCGAGATATGTATACTTCCCAGAAATACAGTATACACACCCCGTTACAAAATCATGCATCAATTCCATACATCACAATACAACGAGTCTAGCAAAAGACATACATAATATAAAGTTATTACAACAAAGGGGCGACTGGCCAAATAACAACAAGTATTCAATAATAGCGGAAGCAAAAATGCCATAAGATGGCTAAGATAAAACCAACCGGTTAGCCACATAACCACAGGGCAACCGACCGGGCCGCCAAGCTAGTCGTCCAAACCGCAGCGATACTCACAAAAGCCAATCCCTTGGGGATCAACTTTTCTCTTCCTCTGCAACAATTAAGCAAAGCAAATGAGTACAAAAATGTACTCGCAAGACTTACGGGTAACAAAACCTAGTTACTACTATATGCAGGCTTTCATCAAAGGAGAAGGCTCAAGGTTGATTTTCAGCATAAAGCAGATTTTATTTGCAGTAGATAATAGATTGAAGGCTGTTTAACAATCTGAATTTTATTTGCATAAATAACAACGATACAATAAGTAATAACCACAACCTGGAGATGACTAACCCAATAGCCATCACAACAATAGCACGAATTACCCATTCGTACCACCCATGTCAAGTTTTAATTTAAAAGGTTGTAGTTTAACTCTTGAAAAGCTTACCCAAGCGTGTCCATAACCTAGGACGAGGCTATTCGAATAGTTTTAACCCTGCAGGGGTGTACCAATGTACCCACACCTTAGACCGCCTTTAAGCCACATGATTAGCACACTTCCGAAGGTATGCTGGCACGGCTAAGTTTTACGAGATATTTCCAATATTATGCATCAACTACGAGCCGCTCGTATGGACCGCAGTCCATACGCTACATTGTAAAGTCGTAAAGACAACTACCCCTCGGGGTAAAGCTTTACGGACAACTACAATGCTCCACCTACGATGCGTAGCCAACACACGCCAAAGTACTAAGTCAAGAGAGGTCCCATACCCTCTAGTGTGGTTAGCACGCACCAAAATGCTCGGATAACAGGTACTCACAAGTAGTTCGGTCCTTAATTGACTCGGGCACCATTCCAATCACACCCACAAGCACACCATCTTACCATTGTGCCCAAGTCCAAATCATTTTGTTTTCAGTTTTTAGTTTTCGCAAGTAAACATGGCGCAAGGCCAAAATCATAAGTCATAATAAGTTTCATGTGATCAAGGTTATCGACAAGTCGATAACCGCTCAATTCTACCAGTATCTAAGCATTCTAAGCATGACACCGTAAAGACAATAAAAGAACATAATTAAATCACCGGGCTCTAATTCACTAGCGATATTAATAACTTATGTTTTGTGGTAGGGGGTAAACAATTTAAGGGCAACCGTGCAATGGGATTAGCTACCTCTAATCGACAAAATAAATCTTGACACAAGAAGCATGCATACTTAGGTTTTGCAAACAAGATATTAGAATTTAAAAGTAGTAGGAGCAATATGATCAAATGATGTTACACTGTTTGCCTTGCTGTAGATCACTTTCTTACTGCAGAGGATTCACTCACGTAATCAATAATTCCTTCGGAACCTAACGCGAAAAGGCGATAACCAAATAAGAACAAGAACTCCAAATAAAATCCAACAGCAAAGGATAACCAAATTTCATGAAATTTATACAGCAGCTAGAGGATAGTTTTAGACAATTTTAGGAACAAGAAACAACAAGAAACAGGTCAATTGGACTTAACATGAAAAGTTATGGCTAAAATAATTTCTATCAGCCTGATAATTCAATTTAACTCCTACCTGTTACTGTTCATGGTATAAATTTCTAGAATGAACTAGAGTCTGAAATTTTTATGGTAGGTAGGTTAAGACATTCTAAGAACAGCAAAATTGAGTTTGCACAATTTGGAGTTAAAATGAATTAGTTATGATTTTTTCTAAGTTGTAAAACTAGTATATCCTGAATTTCAGTGGGAAAGACTGTATTAAAACCTATTCTACACTAATGTACATCACTAGAGGATTTTAACAAAGTTTAGTTTGCTCAGGTTGGAACTACAGGGAAGGGGTTATGCATTTTATAAATTTTTATGAGTTTCTAAACAACATTTTATATTGAAACCGGTCACTACAGTTTATTCCATTTTCTGCCATAGAAAAGTGCCTAAGTTCAATCTCAGATTGAAGTTCATTTCATCGCAAAGCTAATGCAATTTGGATCAATAAAAAAGGAGCTAAAATGACAAAATTATGCACTTTTGAAATTTAAAACACTGAAATACTTAGAAAATTGGAGCTCTCGGGGAGGTCCAACTGGACAGACGAACTCGAGGAGGTCGTGGCCGCTAAGATTGGATCTAACGGTCCCGACGAGATGGGCGCACAGCACACGCGAGAGGAGCTCCTCGCGCGCATAGGAGGTCGTGGCCGTCAGATCAAGATCTGGCGGTCCCGAGCACTAGGGGAGGTCCTAGAGCTTCAAACCCACGGAGGAGGTCTGGACGGTCAGGATTTCTCAGGGGAGGTCCTGACGGTCTAGATCTTCAGGGGGAGGTCCTACGGCTTAAGTCCACCGAGGAGGTCCCGACGGCTAGGATCTCACAAGGGAGGTCTTAACGGTCACGATCAAGCGAAGGAGGTCTGAATGGTGAGATCTAAAGAAGGGGAGGTCTTGACGGCTAAGATATGGTGAGATCTAAAGAAGGGGAGGTCTTGACGGCTAAGATTTACCGAGGAGGTCTTAACAGCCAAGATCTCTACCGACAGATCTAAAGTGCCGAGGAGGTCTAGGCCGTTAGATGGAGATCTAACGATCCAGAGCTACGGGGAGGTCCTTAAGTGAAGGATTTAATCGGAGGAAGTCGGAACGGTCAAGATCTACTAGGGGAGGTTTTGAACGATCTAGATTTAATCGAGGGAGGTCCGATGCGACAGGGTTTTAGCGGGAGGAGGTCTGGATGGCACAGATGGATCTGGGGAGGTCCTGGGCGGTCCAGATCGAGGCGGAGGGAGGTCTAAAGCGATAAGGTTTTACAGAGAGAGGTCTGGACGGTTGAGATCTCCACGGGGAGGTCCTCAACAGTTCAGATCTGCTTTAAAGAGGTCCTTAGCTCCTCCGCACAAAGGACCAGAGGGAGGTCTTTTGCAAAGAGGACCCTGAGAGAGGTCTTTTGCAAAGAGGACCCCGAGGGAGGTCCTGGGTGGTCTTTGTAAAATAACCAGGGGAGGTCTTTTGCGGAAATACCAAGGGTGCTCCTACGGCCCAGATTAGATCTAAGGAGGTTCTAAATGGCTAGGATAGGACAAGGGGAGGTCCTGACCGCTAAGGATTTTGCACAAAAGATCTAACGGCCCAGATCTAACTCTAGGAGGTCATTTAACAGTCAAGATTACACTAAGAGGTCCTTAACGGTGGAGATCAAATCTAGGAGGTTGTGAAGGTGGTCTGGGCGGCGGTTCAGCGTACGACAACAGTAGGGTGAGGCCCACGTGTCAGTGGCCTTGAAGACTTTTTCGACAGCACTAACGGCGAGAACACAATAAATACTGGTCTTAACCATTAATGGAGCGCGGGAATCGCCCGCGAGGTTTAAGGACTCGGGCCCACGAGACAGTGGCTTACGGGCGTGGCTTTAAGACAAGACCAGTTCCCCGATGATTAACAATCATTAGACTTAATCGTGTCCTAATAAAATGACGAAAACAGGAGTTTCCTCCCAGCAACATCCAAGTGCCTCCCACGGTTTGCCGCCGGCGATCCTGGCCGTGGCGGCACCAACACAGAACGGAAATGGAATCGCAATAGCGCTATGAACCTAATGGGGGCAACCTCGCAGCCGGCGGTGGTCCAGAACGCCGGCTAGCCGGAAAACGAAAAAGGGACTCTTTACTGCAACTCGAAAATGACCGAAGGCTTCGGGGTGGTCAAAAGGAATGGCTTCCCAGACATCTATGGACTAATAAGAAGTTACCTAAGAGGAGGGAAGCTTCACAGTTGGCCGGAGCAGCTGGTCCACGGAGGAGCTCGCCGGACTTGGAGAAGAGAGATGAAAAATGGCACCCTGAGCAAATTGAGTGGTACCCAAGTATCAATAGAGCTTCATTATGGTTCACAGAAGCTACTGAAACAATTAATTCGAAAATGGGCCACTCACCTGAGCTGAGGAAGAAGATGACCAATTTCAGCCGAAATTTGAATAATCCCCAAATTGGACAGATCCTGCGAATCAAATCCAAAATTAAGTGAGGGGACATATTCATCAGCCCAGCAGAGGATAAATTATATTTGAATCACACAGTCCTACTCATCCTACTCGCAAGATTAATCTTCTTATGCATATCAAATCACATAATTGACATAAGTTAGAAAATAACACAACCACCGCATAGAAATAACATGTCCTACAAATAACAAATCTATATGCTACTGCAGCCGAAAAGTAAAAGCTGGGATTTACAGAAGAAACTTACAGTTCCACGAAGCTATGTACGAAACGCCCAAATCCAAGCGCGCCCACATGATCCGATTCCGATCTCATGAACCCCCCTCGCAACCCCTCTCGACACAGATCTCGAACTGAGATGGTAAAAATCTCTCTCTCTCTCAGAGCTCGTGGATTTCTTCTCTCGAAGAGAGCGGCGATGGCAAGAGGTCAGGAAGGGAGGGGGTAAGTGAATGGAAACTGTGGGTAATTACTAGCTACTTCAAGGGGTATTTTCTCTTCTGTAAGGGAGGATTCCCATGAGAGTCCACGGGAAGACTACTTCTCTTTACTAGTTCATTTTTGAGATAGCTTATTGCGAGAAGTAGAATCTAGTGGTTTTAAGAAGCTAGGTGTTTGGTACTGCTCCACAAGATCCAAACGAGAAGCTAGGAGTAGAAGCTGTACCAAACAGGGCCTAAATCATCCAAAAAATGCCCTCTAGTTCATAGTTCATACTTCGCCCACAGATTCATGTCTTATTGTTGGAGGTAACTCTGCCAGAAAAATAGAGAGAGAAGGATCTATTGTCATCTTGAATAGCCCATAGGCAACAAGAAAATTTGTATCAACCAAGGTTCGAACCAACAATCTTAAACCATATTTTGTACAAAACTATCAACCTTTCCATCGACAAACTACATGGTGAATTGAAAATTGAAAATATTCAAGATGCTTAACTTTATAAACATACGCATTCTAGATAATCCCAAACACCAAAATCACCTTACAATTTAAGTTGAATCACTAAGCACACTTGATGAAAACATGGTAAAATACGTAGATCTCAACTTAGTTTTCCTATGCACTTGTTTCCCATATTCCCTAATCAGAACAACAATCAAGCATAGCGGACAAAAATTACAATTTCCAACAAACACCTAATAAACATGACAGATGTCAGATGATTTCAGAATAGACGTGACACATTCAGAGTATGTAGGGAGGCAAGTAATTCTAGAGGGAACTGATGTAAACTTAAGATAGCAAAGAATGCAAAGATTTCAAAAATAGTTGCATTGACAAGAGTATTTAAAAAATTGATTGGGGACTAAGAAATCCAGCCTGCCAATGGTGTCTCATCCTGATTGAGGATCTGTTTTTGGATTAAGATCAGTACAAAATTTAGCCTAGGTTTCCCTCAAGATATAGACTGAGAGAATCATGAGAAGGCACCGGGGATCATGTGGCAAGGAGGTGCCGGCGGTAGGGGAGGGAGCCGGAGGAGGAGGCGCCGGGGGAGGGAGCCCGAGGAGGAAGCATCGGGGTAGTGGGAGGAGGAGGCCGACGCCAGCGTCGGGGATGTGGGGGGCTAACTCGGGGAGAGGGGGGAGGCCGGCGTGGGAGGAGGAAGGGCGTAGAGAAGAGAGGCGGTGTCGTGTGGGGAGGAGGAGGGGGCCGGCGCGGGAGGAGGAAGGGCGTGGAGAGGAGGAGAGGCGACGATGCGTCGGGAGGAAGGGTGTGGGGGAGAAGGAGAGACGGTGGTGCGTGGGAAGGACGGGGGGCCGACGCGGGAGGAGGAAGGGCGCTGACGTCGCTTGGGGGGAAGGGGGAGAGGCCGAGAGGGAGCGCCGCACGTGGGAGGAAGAAGAGAAGGGGCTCAAAGGCGCAAGGAGCGGGGATTAGGGTTAGGGTTCAGTCGGGTAAGGGGTTTTATGCGATGCCAAGTTGCGGGTAAATATTTGTGAACTCAAGGGGTAAATACGGAAGAGAGATGGTGGGAAGTCACGGGAAGCTGCCTGCGACGGCTTTCAGCTTTTTCACGTTAAGACGGCTTCCGGCTTCGAGAAAAGCGGCTGTGAAAAGCCGGCTGTTTGGAACGGCTTCCGAACGAAAGCCGAAAGTCGAAGCCATTCCAAACGGCCCTATAGTGTTGTCTACAGGTGACATGAAGAGTTGCTATAGACAGCAGCTATTTGTACCGTGTACTGTAGATCATCTGCATTGATTATAATTGGAATCCAGACCCTCTGCAGCACCGCAAAAGTCCATAATGTGAACAATGTTCCGAGGGAGAGTGAGCAGCACTTCGCCATAGTACTGTATCAGCGGTGGATAAATTATTATGATGAGTTACTGTAGCAATTGATCTTGCTATTCCGTTCACAGACGTAGAGATCACCCCTGATATCGGGTACTGTAGATCCTCAGCATGGACTACTTCAGTGCAGACATCACAATCCATCCGTTGGTGGTATTTAGGCTATAGCAGTGGCTGGTGAGTTGTCACCCTTGTTTTTCTTTGCTATTCCAACGGCTTTCGCATTTATTCTAGAGAAATTTCTTGCTGCTATGAAACTGTTTACATGTCCAGTTTTTCCCATCCAAAATGCTTACTTAAAACAATTTGCATTGCAAAAGGTGAGGGCGTGAGACTCGCATCTGACCTAATATACAGTCAATGCTACCATAATACCATTTATATATATGGCATGTTTCTTTCGGCAGTTGAATATTGATATATCTGTGCCGTGCAGTTGGTTTTCCTCGGCAGTTCTGAAGTAAAAGCTATTCACTGCAGGCCTTTGGTGTAAAGGCGGAGCTAGCTTTGGATGTGTAGTCATATGGCACGCCGCACGCCATATTATTCGAAGCCCAACCGTCTCTCATTCAGTGAAACAAGATGCACTAACTTTCTCGGAATTCAGATCATCATTACCTTTCATCTGAACCATCGGAACCCAGTTAGGAATGTGTACGGAGAAGCAAGAGTGGTGATTTTTTTAATAAAAAAAACGATATTATTTTAATAAAAACTTATAGAAATAAATAATCGATTTTTTTTAAAAAAAAATAGGCTAAAGCTGCCACTTGGAATGACGAAATTTCCCTGTCACCATTTCAATTAGCGACAAAGCCCTATAATTTTTTTATATTTATATGTATACAATTCAGCTTAGAAATTTCATATTATTTTATCTACTTTTGTAAAGATTTTTTGAACTATTTTTTTTTCGATCACTCTACTCCGGCGTTCAAACTGCCACACAATACCAACCAACTAAACTACTACCACCAACGACACTGTCGGCGAAGACAATTGTGGTAGTTTCAAAAACAAAATAAGTTACACATTACAATTGGAGGTACGACATAAATAAGAAACATAATCAGACAGTAATTAGAAACAATATTAGCGCAACATATTTTTAAACAAAATATCATCGCATAGTTTTTCGACAAATCACAATGATGTTACGAAACATTCCAGCATAACGTCATCACATAGTTTTTCGACAAATCACAATGATATTACGAAACATTCCAGCACAACGTCATCACGTAGTTTGTCAATAAATCACAATGACA
Source organism: Ampelocalamus luodianensis (assembly GCA_036346255.1). Classification (NCBI taxonomy): domain Eukaryota; kingdom Viridiplantae; phylum Streptophyta; class Magnoliopsida; order Poales; family Poaceae; genus Ampelocalamus; species Ampelocalamus luodianensis. The sequence continues at coordinate 4,927,861 of CM070626.1, forward strand.
TTATAAAACATTCAGCATAACATATTTCGACAAGACAAATCATTTCAGTGGTTGCTACCTCAACATCCGCCATATCGGCCTCCACGATGCCCGTCTTGAGTGTGTCGATCGGACGGGGTCCCCTTGGTGCCGTCCGGACTGCTGACCTCCCCTTCATCCCGTGCACTTCTCGTAGGGCATTTCTTGAAGGTATGCTCGGACTCCTTGCAAATTAAGCACTTCTTTGTGCAACACCCGGTTTCTGCTTTGTCCATGTTGTTCCTGATATGTTGTACCTGCTGCTGGCTAACCTTTCTCTTCAGACTAGCAATGTCCGGAGCCCAGATCAGTTGCTCCCAGGTAGGATGGCCCGTGAAATGGTCAACCACGTCGTAATCATACAGCTCTGTATTCCAGATCTGCATCACCTCTTCCTTGCTGAAATATTCAAAAAGGTACAGATCAGGATGTTGTGTCGTTGTCGAACATGTGGCCATGACATATAAGCATGGCCTATGCAGAAGAAGAGGTTTGTTGCAACTGTATACGCAACTAGCACGGTGTAGCGTGAACTCGTGAATGATCCTCTCGTGGTTCGTCCTGCGACGTTCTTTCTCCCTACATAGCATCTTGAAGCGAAGCTCTCTTGTGCCCATCTTCAATGTTTGATGCATCTCACCCTTCTTGCTCTTCTCCTCCATGTACAGTACTCTATCATTTGTCATGGAGAGTGACACGTTATTGCTTTGGTCAACAAAATACTTTGTGGTACTGGTACCGTGGAGAATTGTCTCCACAATAGCAACTAAAGGGAGGCACCTGGCGCTGCGCTTGGCACAATTGTACACCTCGGCTAGATTGGTTGTCATGACACCATTTTGAGCACCATCCTTGTCATACAGCAGTGGCCACTTTTTATTAGGCTCGTCCTCAATCTATTCTGAGAAGCATTTCATCTGCGTCTCGTCTTCCTCGCCACACTAGGACTATCTATAGGTAACTGTTGTAATGCCTTGGGGTCCTGGTCAGTGCTTGTAGCAGGCTTTTTTGTTGCCTCCCTTCTGTGCGCCCTAGTCCACTTTTTAGACCGATGTCTTATCTCTTCTCCTTCCACCTTCAGCACTACACTCTATTCTCTTATAAAAGGAGGGAGAAGAAAGCTGGAGAACACTACACCACCATACCCAACACTTTACATTAACTTGGTTCACACAACAGAGAGGAAGAAGATGTCGGACTCATCGTCGAACTTCTACGCGAATATGCTGTGGAAGCGCAAGCGGCTTGTCGAGAGGGATAAACCCTACCTTGTTTGTTCTATGAAGGATGTGTTGGTACCACCAGAGTTCCCATGGCTGCAATGTTTGTTCGAAGAACCGACGAAGATCATTCAGCCCACAAACCTGGCAACCGCCGCCCGAGCGTACTACATGTGCGAGAACATCTTCGCAAACGAATCTTATAGATTTTCACATGTTACGTTGTATTCCACATATCTCTTACTTCATCAGCGCATAATGTCAGCCGAAAAATGCGATTCAATTTCTTCTAATGGATCGACGGCCTAGACATGTACGATAGAGCGTTTATCGAGCAAAAGAACATATTCAACTACGCGAAGCGGGCCGAGACATTTGAATGTTAAAAACCTTACGTATCCGACCCTATTGAAAAGGCACCGAAGGAGCCTAGGAAAACTGGGTGGTAGTGGAGGATCCTCGAACAGGAAGTTGAGTATGATGGGGCAGAGTGCGCGGTAGACAAGGAGAAGGCCACTACTAGTGAGACCGTCAACAGTCCTAACGCACCCCGTCGACCGGGCGTACTCCATATCGAACAGGTAAGTTAGGTTCAATTTGCATCCTGATTGTTGATTGTCCCTATGTCGTGCTATCCTAACATCATTCAATCGTCCAGTCCGTCTCGCAAAATATAACTGGCTTCTAGACTGGCCACCGCCGCAGGCAGTCTAGAGACAAGGGAAAGGGATCGATGGGCCAACAGGATTAATTAACTTCGCTCCAATCAACCTTTTTTAGTAAAAAAAAGGTGTTTTTCGGTTTGTTGATTCATGCATGCTGTCGTTTCTAGTGCACGTAACCAAACCCAGCACGCCATGGAATTCGTAATTGAATTATTAAGTCTTTCAAAATTAAATCACTTTTTACAAATATTTCGACTATTACATATTTCATAATCTTTTCCCAAAGAAATCAGTTTTGTGAACAATACAATCAGGACAACAACGCGCATAGCAACCCTAAACCCGATTTTTTTTATTTCGCTCCGAAGGGGGCTGTTTGTATTATTGCGTCACTGGTCTCGCATTCTTTACTTTATATTTCGTTATTTTCTCCAATTGTGAATTCCGAATTACGCGAACACTTCAAGATATTACAAAAAAAAAATCCCTGAACCCCACTAAATTTTTAAACTGAATTCTATACACATGAATAAAAATAAATAAATACAGGTCCCTATCACCAATCGGAATGGCAACGGGGAAATTTCACCAGTAGGAAAATTGTGCAAAAAAAAATTGACTATTTATTTTTAATTTTTTTTATTAACATAATATTATTTTTATTAAAAAATTACTTGCTATTCCGTGACACCTACTGGTTATTGCAACTACTAGAAAATTGTGCCTTTTCTTATCGCCGAGGCATGGCTTATTTTAGATTACAGTAAAATAATAATTAAGAGACCTGCTATACACATGACGATAAAATCATCATACGCAGTACGACACATGTGGCGGCTGGGCAGACGCTCAGGGGGCGGCGTGGGCGAGCGGCCAGGGCCAGCGCGGCAGAGGCGCACGAGGACGGCCAGAGTTGGAGGAGGGCGCTCGGGACGACCGGAGTTAGAGAGAAGGGCGTTCGGGGGTGGCCGAAGTCTGAGAAGGGGATAGCCGGGCGCGGGCGGGCTACGTGCGTACGAGCATTTCTCGATAATGAATGATATCCTGCGCGCACATGGTGTTTGCCTTTGCAAGGAGCCTAATGAGAGAACCCTGCCGTGAAGAAATGATCAGTCATCTCAGCCTCCTTTCCAGTCAACTTTCATCCCTCCCTACCCCAATATTGGAGGGGTTCTGTTAGGTATCTTTTTGTCACATCACCCTGGAGATATCGCCACCAGAACGAGAGAGTACCCTTATCCCCGGGTCGCTCCTCTCGCGCTCACACGAGCTCGAAGCTCTTGTTCTCTTCTGTCTTTTGAACATGGCCGAAGAGCGAGCAGTGCACCTCTGATCACTGCACTGCGCGCCTCCCAGTAGAGATTGGGTGGATCCACATGCGCAATGATTTGTCTTTGGAAAATTCATGGGGGGGACTTAGGTCAGGTTCTTTGTGTTTGCTCCTGGACTACTCGTTCAGTTGTCTTGGGAAGAGAGGGCAGGGTAAAAATTGAAGATACGAACGCATATAGCTTATTATATATCTTATTCCCTATTTTCCACGGAATCGAAGTTGAACATGAGTAGTATCAGATACTCATTTCTTCATTCTGTATTTGCTCTATTAACTTTCGATTGGTCAGTTAGACGGAAATTATTCAGTTCTTTTGCACCTATACACATAACATTAGACAGTAGAAGTGCAATCAGAGTGAACACACATAGAGAGGCTAATCGATGAGACGTCGAAGGAAAAACACTCAGTATCCCCTGCCTACTCAGATGCAGCAATCTACCTATCTATTATCTTATTCCTAAGTGAAGTCACAACAGGTTTTTCTCGTACCGCCTGACATACAAATGAATATCACTCATCCTGGATTCAATTTCGTATTTTTTTTCCTCGGAGTGGAACACGTATAGTGTCGGATACCTATTTCTCCATCTCGTATTTGCTTCGTGAGCCTTCGGTCAATCGGTATTTGCCCTGCAAGCTTTCGATCGGTCAGGAATAAAGCTAGCCAGATGGGCCATTCTAGCCGAGCCAGCCTGAGGTACACCACTGTAGGCCCAGCCCAGGCATGACACGGCCCACACTATTCATGGGCCGTGCCAACCCAGCACGAAGGTCCATGCCGTGCTTGGGACGCTACCCTGGCATGGTGGGCCCGGCCCAACATGGCACGAATAGTATCGGGCTGTGCTAGGTACGGCACGAGCCCGGCACAACCCATATGACCCGCGTGTGGAGAGGCCGAGGCGAGGCGGCGACCGGCGAGGGAGGGAGGACCGGAACGGGAGGAGGAGCTGAGGAAGCTAGGCAGCTAGCCAGCGGGGGAGGGAGGCAGGGAAGGAGAGGAGGAGGAGAGCAGGCTGCGGGGCGTCGCATTTCATGTTTGGAAAAGAAGAACAGAAAGTCACAGCTCACAATTCATATTTGGCAAACTATGGATTTTTTTTATAAAAAATGTTGATCCATTTCATCATCCAGCGCAAATCCAACACAAATAAGTGCAACAAGTATTATTTGTAATCTCCAACTATTCTAAGCTACATACTTACAAAGCAGCTCTCCATACACACTGGTAACCTGGAACATCGAAAATCACTTGAGCTGCTGGGAAAAAAGGAATAGAGGCCCATTTCATAGATTATGAGGGGTCCTTACCTATGAAATGGATATGAAACCCATAGCAGAACAGCAGCGATCAGCTTCACGTAAGAACTATGCAATCTTTATCCCAAACATGTAGATACATTAGGCAGTTAATCGAGCACCTCAATCATGAACCGCAGCACCTGAGCAATAACCGGCAGGGGAAAAAGTATTTTGATTGAGCAAAATGTAAATAACGGGAGGCGCGACCGCAGCCGTGCAGCCGACAGCAACGCAAGCGGCGCCATTCGAGAAAACACTACTAAACGAGCAAAAAACACAGAGCTCATCAACATTAACACTAAGGACTGACCTCACAACCGGAGATGACGAGTAACGAGGCTTCTCGAAGAAGCTTCGCTGGAACCCAGATCCTCCGCTCGTCTTCCAATGGCGTGATCGTGGCGAGTCAGGAGGAGATAGCGTCCACGAGTGGGACTTCGGACGAGGTGGTTCGCCACGCGTCGGTGGCTGAGCGCACAGGTCAGGAGGCTTCTCGACGAAGCTCTGCTGGAATCCAAATCCTCCGTTCGTCTTCCCATGGCGTGCACGTGGCGAGCGATCTCCAGTCCACGGGTGGGGTTTCGGACGTGGAGGCTCGACACAGGTCGGTGGCGGAGCGCCCAACACAGTGCAATAATGGGCCGGCCCATAGGTTTGGTACTACCCTCGCAGATCTATTCTCCCATTCCTGGAGGCGCATTCCGAGTTCTTCGTGGAGGTGGGTTCCGAAGCGTGCGTGCGTTGGCGATTTAGGGTTTGTTGCGCGTGAGAGAGAAGTGCTCCGGTGGGGAGCCGGGGCTCGAGTGGTTCGGAGGATCTCTGATCCGCCTCCTCTCACTAGATCTTACGCTGAAGCTGTTAGGGGTGGGGTGATGGACCGTGGTCGGGGAAGGTTTCCTCGCCGTTTTGGCGGTGGCGGACGTAGTTGGATCGGCGGAAAGCGGAGTGTTCCTGAAGAATGGATGGAGGAAGATGACTTGATGGGGGAAGAAGATTTACGAGCTAAACTAAGTCGCAAGCATGAGCAGAAGAGAAGGATCCATGAGAACCAGCAAGGGGGTGGTACGAAATCAGGTACATATCTGGATTCTCAAGACATGGATCGTGATCGTGTTCGTTCTGATTTCCGCTTTGGGGTTTCTGGTAGAGGTAATTTTACTCAAGGGGTGGGATGGAAGAATGATTTTGGCAAGGATTCGTATGGTAGAGATGGGGATCCTCAGTGGATGCAACATCAGGGAGGTGATTTCAGGGGAGGATCTGGGGGAAGAGGTGGTAATCCTCGGGAGGATGTCAGTAAGTCTGCTCCCGTCAGAGATCCTCCAGTTGGTTCGATCAAAGGGGAAGATCTTAAAAAAAAATTGGGGTGATATTGGACCTAATACAGGGGTGCTTAGATCTGAAGATCGTGGTACTTGTTTTCGGTGCTTGCAGTCAGGTCATCACCAAGCTTGGTGCACTAACCCTCCGGTCTGTTACAAATGCAAAAAACTGGGCATATGACATCTGGATGTTCTGAGGGTAAGCAACTAAAAGGGTTGAAGTTGTGCAGATTTGGGATACCTGGACAAGGTTTTTACAGCCTTCAAATTCCTGGTTTGAAGACTTCTGAACAGCAAGAGGTTACAGGGGTATTAATTTTTAAGGAAGGAGTTGCTTCTGTTAGTAAGATTGCTACAGAATTGAAACATTTAATTCAAGATAATTGGGACTGGAAAGTGAGGAAGTTATCTGAGTCAGAATTTGGGGTGGTCTTTCCTTCTAAAGAGATGTTGAATACTTGGTCTAAGGCTCGAAGTGTCGAACTGGCTTTGCATTCCATCAAGGCTAAGATTGAGAAATCATCTTTGGATCCGGATGCTTCCTCAGTTCTTTCTGTAGGATGGGTGCAAGTTTCAGGGATTCCCTTTTATGCGAAGACTTCTGAAGCGGTTAAGGAAATTTCAAGTACGGTTGGAGAACCGATTGAGGTTGATGAGATCAACTTGATGAGGGCTGACCCTTTGAGGGTTAAGGTTCTGAGTAGAGACCCCTCTAACATTAATTGTTATGTTGAGATCTTTATCAATTCTATGGGGTACGAAATCAAATTTGAAGCTGAAGGGGGACCAAAAAAGAAAAGTGGCCCGGTGTATGATCATTTTCATAAAATTAATACACATAAGAAAGATGATGAAGCGGAGGAGGACGAGGATGAATCAGATGGAAGTGATCATAAAACGGAATGGGAAAAACTGGCTGAAAAATATGGGGTGACTCTCATCAATCTTCTGAGCAAAAAAGTGGAGGGGGTTCATATAACATTAAGGGTAAACAATAGAAAGGAGAGGATTGTACTGAGGAGGTGAATTGTACTGAATTAACGGTGTATAATCCCAAAAGTCAGGTGTTATCAGTTGTACCCTTATCTTATAGCTTTCCTAGAAATTTAGACACTGAAGGGTCTACTTCCAGAGAAAGATCTGAGGAGGAGAGTGACAGGCAGAGGGTTAATATTGATGAGACTATTCAAAAGGGAGAGATATTTGATGATTTCGTTCAGGAAAATTCTCCAGCCCCCAAAGATGCAATAGTGGTACATACTTCTGAGGGCACTTCCCTTATTTCGGCTGCTCTCTGGCCCTGTCTGACTTATCCAAGTAACAAAGAGATTTCTAGTAAGGAGCAGAGGGTAGATTCTCAGGAAGAACCAGCAGATAAGGACAGAATTGAAAATCAAAACAATCTGATGTTTAGGGGTGTTTCATCAAAAGATTTTGTTGATATGGGGAGGGTTGAGAAGAATAGAGAGGATGTTAAGGATTTTAATAACAATACTTTAAAAAGGGGTGGTTTATAATGAAACTATGAAGGGGGCAGATGCTGGTAGTAAGGATTGTGTTATCCACAAAAAAAGAGGGGGGAAGAGTAAAGTTAAAGAACATGTTAAGGCAACAAGGAAGAGTGAAAGAATTCATGATCAAGGCATTCCGATCCAGAAGAAGGCTTCCTTGCTTAAATCTATTCACAATCTGGATACCCAAGATAAGATTTCTAACAACTCTTTTACTATCTTGAATGATACTCATGTTAATTACCTTGAAGAATTAGCTACTTCTTGTGGGATTAGATTAGGTTCAAGCGAGTTAGAATCTAGAGAGGTGATCTCTGCCATGCAGGCCCAAGAATTAGTTCGGGCGGCAATTGCTAAGACCGAATTGGAAAAAAATTCGGTTGATCAAAACAGGATCATACCTGATGTTGATGAGGTTAGTGGAGGAGTGGATATTACTGAGGCTGATGTGGTCTCAAGGGGTGTTTCCGGTTTTGAGGTTGATAAAAGAGGTAAAGGCAGGGCGAAAATGGAAAGGTTAATTAATCACACGGATAATACATGAAGTTTCTTTTCTGGAATATTAGAGGCATGGGTAAACCTGCCAGGAGAAGGCAGCTTAAGAGCTGATGCTACAAGAGAAATTTGAAGGTGTTGCGGTGCAAGAGACTATTAAAAAAGATTTTACTATTAGAGAGTTGAAGGCTTTGTCTGGAAATGAGGACTTTGTTTGGCATTGGGTCCCTGCTCAGGGACACTCCGGGGGTTTGCTATTAGGGGTGAGAAATGGGATGTTGGAGGTGGAAGGAAGAGATCAGGGGAGTTTTCTGTGAGCATGACTGTGAGACATAAGAGATATAATTTCAGATGGGAGTTAGTTAACGTCTATGGGCCAGCGCAACACAAATGGATTGATAACTTTCTGGAAGAGTTACATGTTAAGTGTGGTAAGTCTGGGCTTCCGGTTGTTTTGGGGGGAGATTTTAATTTGATTAGGAAAGCAGATGAAAAAACTTCGGGTAATCATAACTAGGGGTGAAAACGGATCGGATAGTTTCCGACCGATCCGGACAAAAAACGGATTCGGAATGTCTCGGATAATTTTCGAATCGGAAACGAATTCGGATTTTTTGCCGGAAACGAATACGGTAGGCATGCTATCCGTCGGAAACGAATACGGATAAGACGGAGTCCGGATATCCGGATTTCGGTCCAAAAGAGGGTTTCAGCCCAAAAGAGAAAAGGGGATTTTAATTGATTTTCAAATATCAGAAAATGCAACAAATCAAATAGTCTTTTAGAAAATAGCAAATAGAGTTCAAAAATCCTAGAAAAAAATCACAGAAATTCATTGAATTATTTTTAACTTAATAAAATTAATTCCAACTTAAAGTTGGTTTTTATTTTTGTATATAAATTATTTTAAATTTCTAAAAATAGGAAAAACCTTTTAAAAATCTAGAAAATTCAATAAATTAATTAAAATTTTCTTTTTCACTTTAAATCTAATAAAATCCCAAAAAACTCAATAAATTTTATTTTACATTAAAAACTAGGAAATTAAATACTTGATTTTATTTTATTATTTTTTTCCTTTTTAACAAGGAAAACTCTTTTAAATCTCAGAAAATCTAATAAAATAATAACTTTATTAATTTTATTTTTGATAACATACTTTGGGATGTTACAGTCATTTGCGTATAGATTAACCATCCAGTCTAATCGATGTTAGTGTGAACTAAATTTTATGTATATGATGAACTAAGTGTGAATGCGTGATGACTTTGTGAGTTATGACTTATGAGCTAAATATGGTAAACTAAGTATTATATTTGTGATGAACTAGTTAATGTAACTTGCTAGTGCCAATGTTATGTGTGGTTGCTGAAAATATGAACAATTCATGAATGTTTACATCAAATAAATTAGTTATATGTTTTCGTTAATGTCTGGCATACAATTTAAGGGGTTTTCATGTTCTGAAAAATATGTGTGACCGTATTCGTTTCGATTTGTATTCGCTTCGTATTCGTATTCGATACTATTCGTATTCGTATCCGGGGTATTCGTATTCGGATCCGGGGAAAAAATAAAAACAAATATGGCAAAGCCATTATCCGTCCGTTTCCGATCCGTTTTCACCCCTAATCATAACCAAGTTCTTATGGACCAATTTAATGGTTTTATTGCTGCAAATAGGCTCTTAGAAATTAAAAGGGGTGGTCCCAAGTATACTTGGTCTAACAACCAAAATTGCCCTTGCCCAATCATGGTGGAGTTAGACAGGATTCTCGTTACAACAGATTGGGAAGCTAAATTCCCCCTTTGCTCAGCTTCCAGCCTTACTAGACTGGGCTCGGATCACAGCCCGATTGTGTTGAATTTAGGAGACATTGAACGAAGAATTCCAAAGAGGTTCTATTTTGAGAAAAATTGGTTATCCCAAGAGAATTTCAGGGATACTTTTTTTTACAGGAAATGGGGTGAGATCAGTTGTAAAACTCCTGAACAGGCTTATTCTCTGGACAAATGGAATGGCATCATGGCTTCCCTAAGGCAGTTTCTTCGAGATTGGAGTGTAAATCTCAATGGGGATGTTAAGAGAAGAAAAAAAGGAGCTGTTAACTCTCATCAGGAAGCTTGATTTAGAGGCTGATCAGCAAGGCCTGAGTTCAGATAAGTGGTTAGAGAGATATAAAGCAGAGAATTACTTGGAAGAGATCTATGGTTCAGAAGAGATTCATTGGCAGCAGAGAGGAAATGAGAAGTGGATCATTCAGGGTGATTCTAATAATGATTTTTTTTTCATAGTTGTGCTAATGGTAGAAGGAGGAAAAATCTTATTACCAGTTTAGACAATGACAGGGTCTGTTTAACAAGCATGGAAGACATCAAGAATCACATTTACAAATTTTATAAGAATTTATTTGGTGCCATAGATGATCAGAAGGTTACTTTGGCAGCTGATTTTTGGTTGGGAAATAACATTGTTTCAGATTCTGATAATGAGAGTTTGACTACTTCTTTCACTGAAAAGGAAATTTGGGAGATTATCAAAGAGTTGCCTGCTGATTCAGCTCCAGGTCCTGATGGCTTCCCAACTTTCTTTTACAAGAGTTTCTAGGGGGGGGGTGCTGAAAGGGGTTCTTATGGAAATGATCAATGATTTTTATGAAGATAGGCTGGATTTAAAGAGATTGAATTATGGGGTGATTACTTTGATTTCTAAAATCAAAGAAGCCAATACTAGACCCATCTATTTGATTAATGTTAGTTTTAAGATCATCACCAAGTTGTTTGCGGTTAGACTGGGAAACATAGCTAACAGAGTTATTAGCGACTGTCAAACTGCTTTTACTAAGGGGAGAAATATCTTGGATGAGGTGCTCTCTTTACACGAGATTCTCCATGAGATGAGAGCATCGAAGGAAAGGGGGATTATTTTGAAACTCGATTTTGAGAAAGCGTATGACAAAGTTCAGTGGAATTTCTTGGAGGAGGTAATGAGAGGTAAATGTTTTACTGATAAATGGATTAGGTGGGTGATGAGTATTGTGCAGGGGGCCAAAGTTAGCATTAACATCAATGGGGAAATGGGACCTTATTTTAGCACTTACAGGGGTTTGAGGCAAGGAGATCCTTTGTCTCCTTTGCTTTTTAATTTGGCAGCAGATGCTTTGGCAGGTTTAATTGCAAATGCCCAGAATGCAGGTTTGATCACTGGTCTTGTATCACACCTGATTCCTGGGGGTGTTCCTATTCTTCAATATGCTGATGATACAGTTTTGATGATAGAATGTGAGGAGTTTGCTATTCTGCATTTAAAATTTTTCCTGTATTGCTTTGAATGGTTGTCTGGATTGAAGATTAGCTACCATAAGAGTGAGGTTTTTATGTTAGGGGTGGGCAAGGATGAGGCTGTGAGAGTGGCTAATATGCTTAATTGTAAATTGGGACAGCTACCTTTGACTTATTTAGGGATTGTTATTGGGGATAAGAAGATTCACAAGAAGGCTGCTGAAAAAGTTATTAGTAAGATGGGTAATAGATTGGATAATTGGAGGAACAATCTCTTATCCACGGGGGTAGACTGATTTTGGTTAATAGTTGCTTAAGTAGCCTTCCTATGTATACTATGGGTTTTTACATGCTTAATGAGGAGGTTCATCGTAAAATGGACTCTATTCGTGCCAGATTTTTTTTTGAGGGGTGCTAGTGACAAATTAAAATACCACATAGTAAATTGGAAGGCGATTTGTAGACCTAAAGATTATGGGGGTTTGGGGGGTGTTAGATACCAGATTAATGAATGCTTGTCTTTTGAGTAAGTGGTTCTGAAAGCTGCATTTGGCTAAGAATGAACTTTGGTTTAGACTTTTAAAAGCCAAATATTTTCCTAATAGTGATTATAGAGTAAGTAAAGTTGCTAGGGGTTCTCAGTTTTGGAATGATCTTCAGAAGGTTAGATACTGGTTTCAAAGGGGTGTTTCTCATCAGGTAGTAAATGGTGAAGGTATTTTGTTTTGGAAGGATATTTGGTTAGACAATATTCTCTCAAAATTAGTTTTGATGAGTTGTTTACAATATGTGCTAAGCCGGACATTACAGTGGCAGACTGTTTAGTTAATGATGAGTGGAACATTGATTTTGTGAGACAATTTGGCAAGATTGAGGTGGAGTCTTGGGAGACTTTGAAAACTGAGTTATCTAGGGTTCGTCTGGGTAGTGATATGGATAAGGTTGAATGGTGTCTTGACAAATTTGGTAAGTTTTTGGTTAAGTCGTTATATCGTCATCTTTCTTTTGGTGGGGTGAGGTTTAGAAGATATGTGAAATTGTGGAAGAGTTGCATTCCCTTAAAAATGAAAATTTTCATTTGGCTTATGTATCAGGATAGGCTACAGACGGCTGCAAACCTCAAGATGAGAAAGTGGAAAGGAAATGGAAATTGCATCCTCTGTGGAGTTTTGGAGGATTCTAATCATGTATTCTTTAACTGTGTTTTAGCTATTTTTGCTTAGACATGTGTTAAGGAATTCTTGGATTGGGAAATGATTCCGAAATCTATTGATGACTTTCACCAGTTTTGGTTAGATGATAGGGGTGCTTATGATTATCGAACTGTTCTTTTCAGTTTTGCAGCTATAGTGTGAACTCTCTGGAAAGTCAGAAATTCAATGGCTATCGAGAAGAAGTTTCCTAAAAAGTCGATTGAGGTTATTTTCAAAGCTATATATTGTTTGCAGAAGTGGAAGCTGCTGATCAAGAAAGAAGAGAGGGAGAAGACTGAATGGGTCATTAACCGGGCGGAAAGATGGTTGAAGACTTCTGGATTGAAGTTGCAGTTTTTGTGTTGTTTTGGTTGTAGCCTTTTTTTTTTCTGTCGACTTGTTACTGTCTGCCTTCGGTGAGTTTGGTTGTTTGGCTTGCTTTAGCCTTTTTGGTAGTCTATTGTCTTTGCTAGTTAGCTGGTGTCCCCAGCAGGTCTTGTAAGAAACATTTGTATCTTTTGGTATTAGCTTTTAAAAAGCTGGGTGGATCCTGTTTTTTTTTTTTTTTTTTTTTTTTAAAACACTGCTAAACGACATGACCAAGGAGAAAGGTACGATGACGCAGCGGCGGAAGAAAGGACGAAAACTAAACGACTAAGCGCAGCGCAACAACGAAGAGGCCTGACGTGCTCGGAGACGACCCAACAGACCAGGGCGGCGTTGAATCGGCACAGTCAGGGAAGACGAAGCATGGCGTGACAGCGCACAAAGGGAGCAGCGCGGTGCGCCCGTAGCGGTGATTGAGGCTACGCACGGTGCAAGGGCAGCGATGCAGCCGAGGCAGCGCTCTGAGCCACGCATGGGGAGGAAGAAGGGCGCGCGGGTGGTGCGAGCAGGCGTGGCAGGCCAGGCAGTGGGTCGGTAGACCGTGCCTGCCACGACACGAGCTAAGTAGACTGAAACAACACGTCGGTCTAAATGGGCTCAGGCCAGCCTGGCTCGACACGACAGACCATCAAGCTGTACCTCGGCTGCCTCTCCGACACAGCCCACCTATTAGCCAGGCCACGATAGACCGTGCCGAGATGGGCCAGATCGCATTGTGCCCATGCCGGACTGTCCATTTGGTCAGCACTAGTCGTAGTCGGTAATTATCCGCTCTATTTGCCGTAAACCTAGCTCCCCCCGGCCCGCTTTGAACCAGCCAGGTTACACAGCACGCACTACTGCAGCATGGTTGCTGTGTGCACTGCTCTGTCCCAAGCAGGACGAGAGCAAACCATACGAACTTATAGCTTATGGTACTGCCCCAGTTACACTTCTCACGAAGCTCCTGGCTTACTAAGTTACTATGTACACAGTGGCAGCAAGGTATACCGTGCTTGCTGCTTGGTGCAAGGAGAAAAGGAGAGGCCACGTAAATGCACCTCCGCGCGTCTGTTAACAAATTTTGTTATCTCGACGCAAACCGCAAACATTGCACGAAGTCAGGTTCTTCAAAGTGCTCCCGAATCCGAGTCCCAGGCCCCCCCTGCCGACCGGCGTCGTGGGACTTTTTTTCCCCATCAAGCTTCCGGCCGGTACGATTGGGGTGAAGGAAAAGTTTTAAAGCGTCTCGCGACGTTTGGGCGATGAACCAAACATGCAAATGCTAATGGATCACACCTTGATGTTCATGACTACCAACGAAATCTAGAGTGGGTGAACCAAACATGCAGAGGCCTCGGTGCTAACGGATCAAGAGTTATCGGTTAAAATGATATTGTTGCGTAACGAAATAGCAAAACTAGCGGACTGCGAGTGAATTAGTAAAAATGGCACCGGTTTCACACGGTGTGAGCATGGTAGAGGGGATCTAAGCGGTAAGGACGTGACAAGGGATATGTATCCGCGGTTATATTTTTACCGATTCCTACATAGAGGACTATTTTGCTATTCGAACCATGTCAATTAAGCTAAAAACTCTGCATCACACCTTCTCTGTCTCCGAAGAAAAGAAGATATAGTTTTGCTATTTTTAAGTCGTTTATTTTTTTAAAAGTTTAAATCATTTGTTATGATCATTAGATTTGTATAGAGATTGATATGTTGTATCATTAATTATTAATCCAATAAATAAAAAAATAATTTATACTAAAAAAATTAAGGCACGTTATGAATTGACAGTCTTCGAGAGGAGAGAACGTACCTTGCAAATGCACGCACGCATATACTGTTTATACGGACAGGTAGGCCCCAGTCTCGTCACATCAGATACCCCGTCCGTCCCCACCACCCCCATTCGACATAAACACCTCCGCTTCGCTCCCGGCTCCCCTCCCTCCCCTCCAAAACCATCGCCGACCCCAAAAGGCGAAACCCGCGAGCCCCAGGCCGCAGAGCCAGCGGCCAAACCCACACGCGCGCGCACAGCACAGAAGCCGTCATGCCAACCTCCGTCGCCCTCCTCCTGTCCCTCCTCTCCATGGCCGCCGCCGCGGCCATGGACCCCGCCGAGAGGGAGACGCTGCTGCGCGTCATGGAGGCCGTCTCCTCCGACCGCGACTGGCGCTCGGCCAGTCCCGACCCCTGCAGCGCGCCGTGGCCGGGGCTCGAGTGCAAGCTGGCCCCCGGCATCGGCGCCGCCTCGCAGGCGGCGTCACGGCTGCACGTCGCGCGGCTCGACTTCGGCGTGGCGCCCAACCCGACTTGCAAGGACGGGGCCGCCTTCCCGCACCACGCTTTCGCGCTGCGCCACCTCCAGTCCCTCTTCTTCGTCGATTGCTTCAAGAATCCGGCCACCACCACCGCCCTCACCCTGCCGCCCTCCGCCAACCTCTCCGCCTCCCGCCTGCAGCAGCTCAGCATCCGCTCCAACCCGTCGCTGTCCGGCACGTTGCCGCCGCAGCTGGCCAACCTCAGGTCCCTCCAGGTGCTCACCGTCTCCCAGAACGCGCTGATCCGCGGTGAGGTCCCGCAGAGCATCGGCGAGCTCAAGAACTTGGTGCACCTCGACCTCAGCTACAACTCGCTCACCGGGCCGATCCCGAGCCGCATCGGCGAGTTGCGAAGCTTAGTCGGACTCGACCTCAGCTACAACTCCTTCTCGGGACCAATCCCGACCCGGCTCGGCGGGCTCGCCCAGCTGCAGAAGCTGGACCTGAGCTCGAACAACCTCACCGGCGGCGTCCCGGGCACCTTCACCGGCTTGACGTCTCTCACCTTCTTGGCATTGAGCAACAATGGGCTGAGCGGGCGCCTACCCGCCGGCCTTTCCGGCCTCCGCGACCTCCAGTACCTGATCATGGAGAACAACCCGATGAGCGTTCCCTTGCCGTCCGAGCTGGGCAACATCGCGCGGCTCCAGGAGCTCCGGCTGGCCAACTCCGGTTACTCGGGTTCAATACCGGAGACGTTCGGGCTCCTGGCGAGCCTGACGACGCTGTCACTGGAGAACAACAACCTCACGGGAAAGATCCCGGCGGGGCTGAGCCAGCTCAAGCGGATGTACCACCTGAACCTGAGCAAGAACGGGCTGGACGGCGTCGTGCCGTTCGACGGCGCGTTCCTGAGGCGGCTCGGGTGGAACCTCGACCTGAGCGACAACCCGGGGCTGTGCGTGGACGACCGGGTCGTCGTGCCGGACGTGGGCGTCGACGTCTGCCGCCGCGGCGTCGGCAACGGCGACAGCTCCCCCGCCGCGGAGAGCCCAGTTGGCGGGGACAGGTAATGCGGGGCCTCTGGTCTGGGTTGCTCAGGCCTGCTTCTGTAGCGCTGTGCTGCCTTTTGCTCTGAACTCGCATGCATGCGATTGTCTGTGCTCTTGCATTGGTTGATCTCTGATTCTCTGTATGTAATTGCGTTGTTGTAACTCGTAATGCCAATGTGCAAGCCATGTCGTTGATCGTGGCAAGAATTCCAAGTAAAGTTGAGAGTTAGAGTGGTACGTACACTGATTGTATTGGTGGCGATTGGCACATAGGTTTTGTCCTCTCTATGTAATTGCGTTGTTGTAACTCGTAATGCCAATATGCAAGCCATGTCGTTGATTGTGGCAAGAATTCCAAGTAAAGTTGAGAGTTAGAGTGGTACGTACACTGATCGTATTGGTGGCGATTGGCACATAGGTTTTGTCTCACACTCTCATCAGTCGTCAGACTCATCACTTGTTATTCTGGGACCCAGCGGTCAACGAAAGCGCCAGGGCGTGTCTGACTCATATCGCCCCCGCTCTCCTGCTCTGTTTGCGAATCGCGATTTGTGCGTGCCCGAGCTCGTCATAAATCTATCTTCAATTTGCATCAGTTTTCAATCACTGTCTGTAGGCTGTACTCGCTCCTGCTTTATGCCTACTAAAGGGTACCGTTCGGTCCGTGGGTTTCAATGGAAAAAGAAGAAGAAAAGACGCATACATGGGTGAGGTCCAACCCGGTCTGTTGAATCGAAGACTTGCAAAACCCTGCTCGTTGCTCGTGACTGAAGCTCTTTAATTAGATCATCCCCCAAAAATCCCTTCGATTAGAAACCAATCTGCAAAAGAAAAGAAGAAGAGAAACATAGGCTGTAAACGAGCCGATCTTCTTCGTTGGTCTTCGAGCCCGCGGTCAGGCTTAAGCTCGGTTCGAGCTCGAGTAGGCTCGACAAAACTTTATAACACAATAACCTTAACAAATGTCATCACATATTTTGAACGAAATACACGAGTACAGCTAATCCGAACATGAAAACATAATAAAATTTTCAGTTCTCAAATCTCAGGTTAATGATAGAAGAGAAGGGGTGAGAGCAAATTAACACTCAGAGATCTAAGCCAGAAGAGGAGGGATGGCACCATGGAGGCGTCAAGGCGGATCAGTGATGGACTGACGGGGCTATCAATCCGTCGTCCGTTACGATTGCACAAAGGGGCGAGGACCGAGCACGGCCCCTTCCGTGGCGGGCAGCAGCGGCGTTGTGGAAGGAGAGGCGGCAGTGGAGTCGACCGGGAGGACGTAAAGGTTCTGCGCCGCAAAATTTGATGTGTGGTGTCTGATGTCTGATGAGTTGGTGAGAGACTGAGAGGAGTGGGCAGCGTTTGTGGTGCGGCTTAGGCCTAGGGTTGGTTGGATTTTGGTAATGGGCCGTGCGAATTAGGGAGCCGGGAGGGATGCATGCAGGCGCTGCAAAATTTTTGTCAACCTGTCAAACTCGCGAGCCAAGACCGGCTCATTTTCTAGTCGACCCGAGCACCAAGTGAGTCTAGGGCCCTGTTTGTTTTGGTGTCTTTTACGGCGTTGCTAGGTTGTCTTTGAAGCTTTTACAGTGCGGTGAATGGTGAGCTTTTACGATGGTGTTTGGTACATGCAGCTTTTAGATAAATTTTTGCGACTTTCGAGATGTAAAATGTCTGAAATACCCCTATGGACTGTAATGGCTTGTTTGATGCCGTTTAACGCAATTAACAACATTTAACGATGTTTAATAATATTTAACGACAATTTACGACATTTGACAATATTTAAGAATATTTAACGACCTACGACTTGTGCAATTGATGAGAACTACCGTAATTGACGAGGATATACTGTAACCAATAGAATAAGGCAGAATTAACGTATTTAACGATAATTATAACAATAAACATTTATGACAACAAATAATTATTAGAAACAATAATTACATAAATAGTTATTACAATAAGTAATTATTACACACAACTATTACATTGAATAAGGAATATAACTAAAACTCTTATTGCAATGTAGAAATATTACAATAAATAATTATTACAAACAGCATGACCACTGCAATCATTATTCTGAAATTCATCTGAAGGCAATTATTAACAATTTTTATATAGACACAAGCATGAAAGATAACCGAACAAATTTCTATAGATGTTGAGGGGATTACATACCGTGAAGAGAAGAACGTTTGTGGTGCGGCGTGGAGTTTTGTGGTGCGGCTTAGGCCTAGGGTTGGTTGGATTTTGGTAAGACAGGCTCAAGACCGGCTCATTTTCTAGTCGACCCGAGCACCAAGTGAGTCTAGAACGAGTCGAACTCGAGCAGCTCGCGAGCCTCAGCTTTTTTTTTTATAGCCTACCTATGAAAAATGTCTTGCTGTACAATCGGAGTATTTGTTCATCGACATGAAACGTTGACAAGAAAATGAAAGGATAAGAACTGACAGGGTTAGTGTACTAGCCTACTAGGCCTATGGGAAGCTATACTCTAGGGGCATGGCGCAAATTAGAATACTGTGATTAAAAAAAGGAAGAAACAAGGAAGTGACCGAAGTGATATGCACAGGAAAAGACAGAAAATGGTGCTTCGATCATACCCAGTACAGCTGATGGCTGGATACCCTAGCTAGATGTAGCAAAATTGTGAAGTACCCGTACTCAATTGTGAGGTGATGCATTGTCAGTATCCTCGCAACTCAAATCAACAACGCTTTCAACTTGCTTATACTGTTCACTGTCACAGGATGTAATCAACCAATCAAAAGTTAAAAGCTTTATTTCCGAAGAGCCTAAGTTTTAGTTTCATTTTCCAAGGAAATTAACGGAGCTAAACTCCAATATTTAGCTTGTTCAAACCTGAGCGGCTGTTCCCAACTTCCGAGTCTTTCGACATTTCACATCCCACGCAAACCATCCCATTTTCATAGAGAAATTGCCTGCTCTACATAATGAAACCATCCATGCATGCACGAGGCCATGAAGTCTCTCTTTAGTTTTTTTACATTAAAGTGTACTCGTGACGTCGACGGAACAATCTACGTACATACCACGAGCGGTTGGGGCACGGCATGCAGATATTTAACGTAGTACGCACGCGGACGCAGAGGCGAGCAGTCACAGAGCGAGTGCATGCGCGCGTGACCCCACATTCTACTTTGACGAAAAAGCGGCACCCCGGCGCAGCACACGTGGAGCGGGGCGGTGGGGGAGCATGAAAAAGAGAGCGCGCACGGTGCCGCACTGTTGCGCCTGCTTGCCGCTGTCTGTCTCCGTTACATTTTTACCCTCGCGCGCGGGCGCGGCCCGGCCGGTCAAAAAACGCCGCACCGGCTAGCTTGGCCTCGGCACGGCGCATGCGTGCGGACGCGCGCGGCGCGGGGCGGGCGGGCAAAAGACGCGTACGCGGAGAAGGGACGAACGACGGCACAGCGGCCGACGGGTACGGCCCGCGGCCGTGCGCTGAAAAGAAACGAGACGGCAGGCAGGGCGCCCAGTGCACCAAAAGGCGGGACGGCTGCGTACTTTGCCTCTGCGAGCTGCTCGTGCTCGCCGCTCACGTGGGGGGAGCGACGCGAGCGAGACGGGTGGTGCGGTGTGGAGTGGCGCGCTCTCGGGGGAGGGGGGTGGGGCGCTGGCCAGGTGGGGTGGTTTGGGGACTTCGGCCTGGGCTTTTGCAGGGAAATGGGCGGCACCTGAGACCTCATCACTGACACTGTTTGTACTTCGCAAAAAAAAAACTGTACTGGTATTCCAGTTTCCACCAACATTGACTGGAGCGACGATGCCTAACATAGGAATCACGAGGTCAGTGACCACTCGCATAATCTCAACAGTCAGTTGCTAAGTGTCGTAGGCCATAGTTTTCTATGGGTTACTGGGCCGTTGAGCAACACGTCACACCGAGAAACAAACCATCAGTTTGGCCCAGTTTCCAGCCCGTTTATTACGCGTGTCCGGTCCAGCCGCGAAAGTGATATCTCCCGGCCCTAGAGTCCTGAACGTCGTCTGCTCTTCTCTCCCAGCCGCGTCGCCGCCTCCCTCTCGTTCCGCCGCCGCCGCGATGGAGGCCGTCCACGAGGAGATGCCCTTCGACCTCGCCTTCCACCCCTCCTCGCCCCTCGTTGCCACCTCCCTCATCACCGGCGAGCTCTACCTGTGCGCACAACCAAAACCGCCCCACCTTAAACCCTGAGTAATTTTTTGCATCCCCTTCGATGAAGTAATCGGCTCTAATTTTCAACTGGTGTCGCAGGTTCCGCTACGCATCGGAGTCGCAGCCCGAGAGGTAGCCACGATACCCCTACTCCTCGTGCTTTGTTAATTTCATTTGTTGGGCTTTGAGTGCTTGTTACTGTTGGTTGCATTGCTTCTAGCATAGTATTGGTGTTCCTAGGGTCTCGTTTTAGGTGTTAGTTTTAGGCTCTTGCTCCTTGGTGTTTAGACGTTTAGAGCTTACGTCTGTTATAAATTGCAAGAGGTAGAAATGTCCATGTGGTTAATGAAGAAAAGTTTGTGTAGGGCTTAATTCTTTTTAGGCCTTTTTATTTATATAATTGGGTGCCTCTACCTGGTTTTGCAATTCATAATGGTAGGATCAGAGAAGTTTGATATGTGAACTTTTGTTCATAACGACTTTTATGTCCAATGATGTATACAATCTTCATTTAGATTCTTAGTTTTGTTGGATTCAGAAGTTTGTTCTTATGGTTATGCTATCACAATTCACAAATAGTTTTTATATCTTAAATATTGATGCAAAGTTCATTTTTCTTTAATTTTAAGGTTGTTTGCGACGAAAGCTCATAAGGAGTCATGTAGAGCTGTTCGGTTTGTGGACTCAGGAAAGGGTAATGACTCATTGTCTTTGAAATTTAATTCCGGTACCTTCCAGTTTGCCAACTCAGCTGACCTGCATTTTATGGGTGATTTCGATCTTTTGTTGGTTGTGCTTTTTGCTTAAGCATAGTGCTGCAAAATTAGCAGCTTTATGCTGGCACCTCTGAATTTCAGATCATCATGTTATGTTAGATCCTCTAACAAGGTCCTGTGGGTTTTCTTGATGTTGTGGCATGTTTCAGTGATTCTGACGGGATCTGCTGATTGTTCAATTCTTGCCTCCGATGTAGAAACAGGAAAAGCTATTGCCCGCTTGGAGGATGCACATGAGTGAGTTTTGTTAGTTTGTAGTGCTGTTATTGATTTTTCTTGTGGAACTAAAATTTACACTTTGCTTCTTATTGTTTCATTTTCTTTGTTGATATTTTCAGGAATGGCATAAACCGCCTTGTCTGTCTTACTGAAACTACAATTGCTTCAGGTGATGACGAAGGTTGCATTAAGGTATTAATATTGATTCTACTGGACCAAGCTGTATAGCTCTCAAATGTACGCCAGTTTCACCATTGATTCTCATTACCTGAGCATTTAGGAGAATGCAAAATATGATCTGACATCTGCTTATTTATCCAAGGACGTTTATTCTATGTATATAACCATCTATACGTAGGTGGATAATAAGCAGAATAGCTGTAATTATTAAATGTTTTACTTAAATATTTTTTGGACTGCACAATTATTTGTTTTTAATTTATCTTTTTTTAATAATAATATATTTGATAAAGTCAGTTTACAGTAAAATACTTGTGCAATTTTAGGTGTGGGATACTCGGGAACGTTCTTGCTGCAACACTTTTCATTGCCATGAAGATTACATATCAGATATGACCTATGTATCTGACACAAATCAAATATTGGCAACAAGGTACATAATTTCCATCCTTGCAATATAGATCAATGCATGTTAATGAGTTTTACCAATATCTCTTGTTCATAGGCCATTCTATATCGTGGAGTGGCTGCAAGCTTTTCCTTTTTTTTAGTTTACTTCATTCTGTGCACTGATGTTATATTAACGATGCTAATGTTCTCTGAGTCACTGAAGTTATATTTCTTTTTGCAGTTCTGCCTGTTAAAAGTTATGGCAAACTTTTTTTTTTTGCCTCGATATCATGGTAATCAAAACTAACTACTCCGGTTATTTGCAGTGGCGATGGGACTTTATCTGTTAACAATCTTCGTAGGAACAAAGTGAGTTGCCTTTGCAATACATCAATTCTCACTCCTGTGTATTAAATCCTAGTTTCTAGTTCGGTTTTAAGAAATTATGGATATATTATTATAAGTTAACTTGCATACTCATAGTCATGCCTAATTCGCTAATAGGTAAAGTCACAATCTGAATTTTCAGAAGATGAGTTGCTATCTTTGGTGGTAATGAAGGTAACTATTTTTTTTTTTTAAAAAAAAAAAAACTTTTGCTGATCGACACCCTTCATCTGTAACTTCATTTTAAATGAACTATAGCTGATTCTGTGTGATTCTCAGAATGGTCAAAAAGTTGTTTGTGGAACTCCAAGTGGAGCTCTGTTGCTATATTCGTGGGGATATTTTAAGGATTGCAGGTAACTATTTTCATTACTGCACTAGCAGTGGAAATAAAATGTGACCTTTGATTAACTTCGTCAACTATGATTCGTTTTTGTTGAATGCTATTTTTCGTTGTCGTATATAGTAATGCTTAGCTAATAGCTAGTGTTGGTGATATTCCACTTTAGAAACAGCACACATGAAAACAAACCTGATTTTCTCTGGGTCTCTATTTTCTTTGAAATTGCCAGTCATACAAATGTTGTATTTCTTTTTCAGTCGTGATGTTGAAATAGTAGCTATATGTTTCTTTACTAATATTTAGATTAATACTCATTATCTTTGTGAATGCTGAGGCTCAATATATTCTCCTGATTTAACAATATGAGCTTTAGCCTATTTAACGATAAAGATTAGCTTTGTTGTCTCACGTGTAATTTACTTCCTTCAATGATAACTTTACTGAACGCATCTCACTATTATTGATTAGCAAAGCTTGAGAAGGATCTTGACATCTAATATGAAGGCTATTGTCAAATGTGAAATGTTACCAACTTACAACTACTTTGCCTCTTTCAATTTCTGTGATGGTAGACCAAGTAAGTCTGTAAGCTATTTGGTCTGTAGTTGTACTAACATGTACTTTTTGTGGCCAGTGACCGCTTTCTGGGGCACACACAGTCTGTTGATACAATGCTGAAGGTTAGAAAGACCTAAACCTTTTTATAATTGTTATTGCTGCCTTATTTGTTTTATCTAATCATTAAGGCTAGTGTATTTTGTGTTTTAGCTGGATGAAGAAACTCTGATATCTGGTGCATCAGATGGTGTGATCAGGTTTCAAATTTAATACGGTGCCTTGCGTGAACTACTTCTGGCGCCTGCCTATTAATCTTATTTGTTGTTTTAACATGACATCCATGTTTTCTATGTAGATTATTGGGTATCTTACCTAATAGGATAATTCAGCCACTTGCTGAGCATTCAGAATATCCAATTGAGGCCCTTGGTATGTTCTGTCCATTTGTTCGTAAAAGTAGGTACAGGAATTTACATGTTCTCAGTTGTTATCTTTGTTCTGCAGCTTTCTCAAACGATAGGAAGTATCTAGGCAGCATTTCACATGATAAACTTCTGAAGGTGATCTCTCTCTCTCTCTCTCTCTCTCTCTCTCTCTCTCTCTACATGTGGTCTAATCAGATATCCTGATTTATACAGCTCTGGGATTTGCAAGAACTCTTGAGTGGTCCACAGTTAGTTCATGACAATGAATTGGCTGAATCTGATGGTGACGATGGTGATGATGACGAGATGGATGTAGACATGGAGCCAAGCTCTTCGAAAGGTAACACTGAATTTGCCTTGTATTCAAGTATGCACTGTGCCATTACCATGACAGTAGCGTTCCTATTTTCTGTTAGTCGTATTAGCCTTTTCTTCTCTGAAAGCTGTTCCTAATTTTCTCTCTTGGATGGAGTTCAGCATCAAGGAGTAAGAAGACAGGCAAGCACCAGAGTTCAAGTAGATCCACAGCAGACTTCTTTGCAGATTTGTAGCTCGCATGCCCAACTCGTATGCTCGCTCAGGGCAACTTGTCTTTTAATCCTTGTCTACGTGATTACTAGTGAGCAGTTTTGATGTCTTCCATTGAAGTGTGAGGTTGATGTTGTTTCTAAGGATATGGACATGTATTAGAGACGTACGTTGTATGATCTCTCTCCAGGAAAAGAATAGAGAGCGTGTCGTGGTTATCATGGCACATATATTCTGACTGTAAAGGAGCTGTCTCGGTACCGCGAGTCTGTGAAGCAGTCTCAACCTTCTTTTTTTCTTCACAACGAATTACGCTTAATGCCTTGATTTCTGACTGTTTATGAGGCGCGTGGTGCTTTTGTGGCTTATTTATGTGCAGTGATCCTATGTTTTTTTATTATTAAAAGGAATAAAGGATAAATCCTCTGATACGGACTAGCAAGAAAGAAAAAAACTGTTTACGCGCCGAGCTAGATGAGTGCTGCCCCAGGCAGGAAGGGAATCTACCACCCTTCACGGCTGTGATTACAGGCAACAACAATTGATCGGGGTCGAGCGAACCGCAAATCAGTCTTGTACGGTCAGGACGACTGGCCTTCTTGCTCTCCCCGTCAGAAAAAGCTAAGCTTTGTGTGGAGTTTTTGTCCCGAGCCATGGTGATGCAAGCTGCTCACCGCTGCAAGTTGCAGCAAATTATTACTTGCGGTCAAGTGTCTATCACAAACCCATGCCGTCTGTCACATTGTTTTTTGTTGAGGAAATTTCTTATTTGCCACTGAAAGTTGGTGGATCCCTTTATTGCCATTGTGAAACTGCTTCTTCCTTCGTTGTTATTGAATCTCGACTTCTTTTTTTTTACCACCCCCATCGGTCCACCATGAATTAACTGTTAAATTGTGTGCGTATTTTTTTTTGTCCTTCTTGCCCTTCCATCTTTTCCATCCCTCTCTCCCAACTAACGAGCGGTAGAGGCAACGGCGGTGGAAGAAGAAGAGTAATATGGGTATTTTGACAATTTTTCAGTGGTTACCAGCAATTGAATCTAACGAGGCTAACGATAGTGGCTAAGAAATGAAGGCTGAGATTGAGTGACAACGAAGGGAGGAGAAGTTTTGGGAGTGACTAGTGCCCGAACATACGATGAGAAGCTTCTCATTGTGTGCTTGCTCCATCGTTAGATGAGAGCTTTCCATCGGACGTTCCTCCCGCCGTCGGATCTTCATAAACTGAAGGGCTATCAACCGTCCGATCTCATCCCCGGCGAGCAACACCACCACTAAACGCACGAAAATAAAAAAATGTAGTTGCAACAAAAAACAAAGCTTCCACAACAAACACAGCCCTACCTCACACGCAACAACAAATTCCAATAGCACAACAAAAATAAGCGGTCGAGCAACGAAAAGAAAAGTCGTAATGCAACAAAAATCCAACAACTCGATGCAACAAAAAAATAGTTGTTGCGACAACCTGAAAGTATCTATTACAACAAAATAAGAAAATCTCATGCAACAAATCAACTTGTTGCGGTCTAAAACATTCTAAAGATACATATGAAACAATTTTTAAAAAGTATCAGTAACATCATGTAATTGTGGTTGCAATAATTAGAGAATTTAACTGCGGGAGTTCTCGCTGCTCCAGTTGGTCGGGACTCGAGAAAGAGAGGGGGGAAGGCGCACATGGGGCATAAATGAGTGTTTGGCTTGCTCGAGGCGACGTGGATAAGGTTAGTTAGGATTTGGGAGTTAAGAGGATAAGCGATGTTCAGAAGTTTTTCGATGGCATGTTAGGGATATGATCAACTTCTAAAAGCAAATAAGAAAATTTCTGAAATGTTTTTTCTTTCCCCTTCCACACCACCAACCAACAGAGAGCATCGCGCCGTTCGAGGTGACGCGACAGGTGAAAATCCACCAACAGATGAGAGGCCGCCCTGAGCTGGGCGCGCGTCGTCTCATCACGCGTATGGAGATGGGAGGAGAATACGAGATCCGTCCACCTGCCGAATGAATTATTGTCGTGCGACGCCACCCCACCCCACCCCGCGCCGCCCGCCCGCACACACACGCACGCACGCACGCACCAACAACCGAAACGCCACGACCGTCCCACCCATCCGGGCTCCCTCTCCCCCGGGCCCCGGCTAAACGACGACGGCTCACACGAATCTCCGCGCGCCACGAGCGGCCGCGACGTCCCGCACCCCGTGGCCGCGACGTCCCCACGTGAATCCCCCACACCTCGCTCCCTTGTCTCCTCTCCATTCTCCCCTCTCCCGTCCAGTGACAGGCGCATCTCTCCCGTACCCTCTCCCCCTCTCCCCCGGCCTCGCTTCCCACCGCGTCGCCGTACCACCGCGCTCTCGGGGGAGAGCTCCCGTCCGCCGCGGCTCGCCTGCGGTCAGGTAGGTCCCTCACCTCTCTAAGCCTCCGCTCCTCTTCCTCCCTTTCACCCTCTACCGCCCAATCGGCGAATTGGGCTGTGCGTTTAGGATTGGAGTCGGCGAAGCACTGAAGCTTCGCTCTATTCTATACCTGCTGCTAGCGGAGAGAGATTTTGCTGGCCGCCTCCCCGCGCCGCCAGATCCGGAAGCTCGTGTCCGTGGGGTGGAGTGTGCCCGCGACACAGTGCGGTGACAATCCGGTTTCGCTTTGTGTAGGCCAATTGTGTGGGATTTTTTGCGGGAAATAATATGAGGAATCAGCAAGCGAGTTCCAGTTCTCCTTTTCGCGGAATAAATTGATGCATGTTTCGTGTCTGTGTTGCATCGAGTGTAATCATAAATGTATAAATCGTCTAGATCCAGCCAATGATATATCGCAAAATTGTAGATTCCAGTACTTTTGAGTTCATAATAGCTTTAACTCTCTTTGGCCCCCGAACTAGTGTAATGTCATTTGGTTGTGATTTAGGTAGAAGATGGAGGGAGCCGGCAGAGATGCGAACCCATTGGGTGGCTACCGAATTGGCAAAACTCTGGGGATTGGGTCCTTCGGTAAAGTGAAGATTGCAGAGCATATATTGACAGGACACAAGGTGGCGATCAAGATCCTCAATCGCCGTAAGATCAAAAGCATGGAGATGGAAGAGAAAGGTTGATGCTTATTCCCCTCGTTCAGAAAATTGGTTTGCGTTTGTGAAGTTTGTAGAGTATATATGGACTATACCGCAGTTCTCCTTACCCCCACCCCCACCACTAAAAAAAAACAATGAAAAAGAAAAATCTTCGGGGCCATCTACATGTTTCTCTGTAAAGCGTAACTAGATTCTGCAATTTTTAGTATGTGGGAGTGCCTGTAGTTGAATGGTATTTCTAGTATAACTGTATAAGGTAGAAACTACTCATTCTTATTTGTGCTATAATGCTTTAGTAATCAACATGCAATTTTTTAAAAAAACTTTTGGGTCTAATATGAGTAATTACAATCGACTAGCCATGATTTGTTCTGTTAAAACTTGCGGTTTGTAACTTTGCTAATCAACATATTCTCTGATGCTTGCCACTTTTGTCCTTTGCTGAAGTGCTCGGCTTTAATGTGTGCATTCTTCATTTACAGTGAAAAGAGAAATCAAGATACTAAGATTATTTATGCATCCTCATATCATACGCCTTTATGAGGTGATAGATACACCAGCTGATATTTATGTTGTTATGGAGTATGTTAAATCTGGAGAGTTATTTGATTACATTGTTGAGAAGGGAAGGCTACAAGAGGACGAAGCTCGCCGCTTTTTTCAGCAGGTAACCTTTCTTCCATTTTCCTGCGTTCATTCCAAAGATTCCACTCAGCATCTTAATATCTAGTTTTAAATGCTGTATGGTTAACGTAAGCTATTCTGCAGATATGTACATAATTCATTTTGTTAACTGTGTATGTCACCATTTATATTTCATTTTTATCTGCTGCTACCATATTCCAGACGGACAAAGTAATTATGCGTATTCTATTCATATGGTTCATTGTTCATGGTAGGATAATTTTCCTTTTATTTGATCTTTTATACAGATCATATCCGGTGTTGAATATTGCCATAGAAACATGGTTGTTCACCGTGATCTAAAGCCAGAGAACCTTCTGTTGGATTCGAAACGCAATGTTAAGATTGCAGATTTTGGCTTAAGTAATGTTATGCGTGATGGTCACTTCCTAAAGACAAGTTGTGGTAGCCCAAATTATGCAGCACCTGAGGTATACATCTAGAACTATTTGCATTTACACTTTTACAGGCCTTGCTAATGTGTCAGACCATGCAATTTCTTTCTCCATTTGTTTAGGTGATATCAGGTAAACTGTACGCTGGCCCTGAAGTTGATGTTTGGAGCTGTGGTGTTATCCTTTATGCTCTTCTTTGTGGTACTCTTCCATTTGATGATGAGAATATTCCAAACCTTTTTAAGAAAATAAAGGTTAGTAAACATCTGATGTATGTAATTACCTAAAAAATGTGCTATATCATTTCTTCATAGACATCCAGTAAAAATGTTCTATGTTGTCATTCTAGGGTGGGATATATACCCTTCCTAGTCATTTGTCACCTTTATCAAGGGATTTGATTCCCAGAATGCTGGTTGTTGATCCTATGAAGAGGATCACCATACGTGAAATCCGTGAACATTCGTGGTTCAAAGCTCGACTTCCACGCTATTTGGCTGTGCCTCCTCCGGACACTGCACAACAAGTTAAAAAGGTACGCTGATGCTATTGTGTATCAATATGGCTATTTGGATTTGTTATCTTAAGATTTTTTTTGCAACCTTTCCTTCTTAGTAAGCATTCTATAATAGTGTTGGATCTATCTATTTTCTCCCATTTTTTGTGCCCTCGTGTATGTGTGTTTGGGTTGGTGAGGTTATGTTGAGTCGTTGACCAATTGTATTTGTGGGAAAGCTTCGCTTGTTGAGAGATATATAATGGGGAGCCCTTTTCTGCATTATTATGCTTTTGATATTTTTTCAGTGAATGATTTGACTTCACTGTGTGTTTTGTAGCTCGACGACGAAACCCTTAATGATGTTATCAAGATGGGGTTTGACAAGAATCAGCTAATTGAATCTATTCAAAACAGATTGCAAAATGAGGTATTTCCTTACCCTGTTGCGCTTTTTGGTTCTCGATGAAACCATGACTAAATCTGCCTGTGCAGGCAACAGTTGCATACTATTTACTTTTGGACAATAAGCTTCGTACAACCAGTGGCTACCTTGGAGCTGAGTATCAAGAATCTATGGTATGTTGGAATTTCTATCTCTTTTGTATTGCTTGTTGATTGACAAATGTTCTCGTTATCGCGTACTTGTGCTGCTTCTGATTTGCTGTCTTGCTTTCTGTGATTTGTAGGACTCTTTCTCTCAAACTTCAGCTGAAACACCAGGTTCTGCATCTGAACCTAGGCGGTACGGTTCTATGGAATCTCCAGGGTTTGGCTTGAGGCAACATTTCACAGCTGAGAGGAAATGGGCTCTTGGTCTTCAGGTAATTTTTATTTGAAGTGCTTGTTGTCGCATTGTTTTCTCCCTAAATTCTCCTAATTCATTCATTTGTATTTATTTAACAGTCTCGAGCACATCCAAGGGAAATAATAACTGAAGTGCTTAAAGCTCTGCAAGAGCTAAATGTTTGCTGGAAGAAGATTGGACACTATAACATGAAATGCAGATGGAGTCCCGGCTTTCCTGAGAGTATGATGCATAACAACCATGGCTTTGGTGTGGAGTCTGCTATAATTGAAACTGATGACCTCAGTGAGAAATCAACCCACACTGTGAAGTTTGAAATTCAGGTACCATTCTGAACCTTAACCATCTGCCCTTAATTAATCCGTGGCCAGGTCCTGATTAGAAATTTGCCATGTAGACCCGTGAACAATCCAATGCATAAGCCTCAACATTGGCATGCCCTTTACTCTATGTGTGATGACTAAGCAGCAGAATTAATTTTGATAGGTTTGCATTTGCATGTGATATTGTGAATTGTTATCATATTCAGATTCGCTTAAGGACGGAGTATGTTCATGATCAGAAGCGCATATCCCTTCATCATACCACATGCATTCTTTTTTGTTTGTGTAAAACTTACTCCTCGGAAGATGCGCTTGGGGCTGATCAGGGAAAATAATTTCGGCGAAATTCGCGACATTTCGTTTCTATCAGACCCCTCTGAGAAAAGCCCATCTCGCCCAAAAAATTTGGCTCATCAGCCCACCTCTTCTTCCCTAACCGTAAACTCCATGGCAGTCACTCACACACTCTTGAATCCTTCCCCATTCGATTCCTCCTTCGCCCCATCCCGGCGGCGCATGGAAGGGGACGACGGCGGCGGCACGGATGGTGGCGGCAAGAGAAGGCTCGCACTGGCGGCGGTGGCGGTGTTCGATGCAATGCCGCTGCAGGTTGCCTAGGTGTAGATTCTTGCCTTGTCTTTCGTTGTTCTTCTGCATTGTTGTTTAGTTTAAGGAATTTCCTTGTGGAATCGAACTTGTAATTGAAGAGCTGTGGATAATGTGGTAATGAAGAATTTTGTGATGTTCTTGTAGTTTCTTGCTTGTTAGTAGTAATCAAGAAAGTTCTGACCTCCTTATAATTTATTTCCTTGTTGGTAATCAAGAAAGTCCTGACCTTTTCGTAATTTCCTTGCTTGTAGTAATCAAGAAAGTTATGATCTTGTAATTTCCTTCTTGTTAGTAATCAAGAAACTTTTGATCTTCTTTTTTGGTATTCAGATATTTCGGCCCAGATTTCTTAAAATTTTGCCGAAATTTTGTTTCAAATTTGAAGACCACATTTGAATTTTTCAGACAAAATGTTCCGAAATTTCTGTTTTTTTTTCCCGTGAAAATCGTTTCTATTGGACCCCTCCGAAATTCTGTTTCAGGCGAGAATGTTTTCCCTGGTGCTGATACACTTTACGATCTCTGCAGCTTTACAAGACAAGGGATGAGAAGTACCTTCTCGACTTGCAAAGGGTCAGTGGACCGCAGCTCCTCTTTCTGGACCTATGTTCTGCCTTTCTAACTCAGCTGAGAGTCCTTTGATTCTGAAACGGTGGCTTCCCAACTGCAATCCCTGTAGCACCCAGTGGAGTGCCAAGTTACATTCGAGATGTACATAATGATCATAATCCTCCAGTAGATTATACTCCTGGAGTATGTAGACGTTCGAGGCCGCCGTGATTCATTTCGACGGTATGGGCTTATCGCCTAAACCAGAGGTGGCAGGCAAGAGGCAATCTTCCTTTGTTTTTTTGTTTGCCATTAAGGGCGCTGTATGACTTCTGTAGCCCTATCTTTAGTCTTGAACATATTTGCCTGTTAATGGTCTTTACTAGCATTATGCCCAGCCTGAGAATAACTTCTGTCTTTATAATGAAAGTTGAGCTGTTGACATTGCCACTGTTGACCCTAACCGCACTTCATGATTGCTGATATTTAGCACGATGCATATACTTAGTCGTTCTTTTCCCTTAGTGGCATCGTAATTAGTTTGGTTATTACGACAATCACTTCTGTATATGAGTTTGTCACAGTTTGGAGTTCTGGCCGGTTAGGCTACAAAACCTAACATTGAACAAGCCAATCGGTATGACCGAATGGTAAAATGGAGTAGCACTCAGCTTAGAAGTCTCAAAGGTGATTCAACATTCTAGAATCTCAGACCATGCCACGGTACATTTGAGAAAAGTCGAATGCATTTTTTTAAAAAAGGAAAATTTAAATGTTCCATTTGTCACCCCAATATGAGTTGATAAGTTAGGTCAGGAGTCAGATCATCAGATATGCACAAGAAGACTTACACATAACAAATCAGGGCAATGGATAAAAACACACAACAAATCAGGGCAATGGACTAAAAAAATGTATCTGTGCTACTCTAGCTGTAAGAGTGTCACAAGGAGACAACACAAAAAAGTCAGTGATATATCTCTGAATAGGAAATGCTATGAATACCCCGCTCTCAAAGAAGAAAAAAAAAGGAAAAGGAAATGCTGTACTCGAGACTAAGCTAGGAAAAGGAAACGCTGTACTAGAGACTAAGCTAGGAAAAGGAAATGCTGTACTAGAGACTAAGCTAGGAAAAGGAAATGCTGTACTAGATCTAAGACAGCCTACACTACAATGTACATCACTGTGACTTTACATACAGTGATACCGATTACGAATAAGTGGAAATGTTACGCCATTAGGTTTTCTCAGCTGAAGCAAGGTGCCCCATGTGCTCAATGATCTTATCAACATTGTCCCGGTGATTGAGGCAATTGCAGTCTACGGCTACGCCTATTCTTGCATCGTCCTTTGCTTCAGCTGTCTCTCTTTTACCATCAGCATCCTGTCTTTCGGACCCAGCCCCGCAGGCATGAAAGGAATGCGGAGTTTCTGTGAGAAACCGCTCCCAGAAAAGATCGTTCACCTTAGCTGGTTCATGGGAAACTCCAGTTTCAGTGGTCTCATCTTGTGAAGTATCACTGGTGCTATTATCAGAGTTCATATCAACTTCAGTCATCGTCTTATGGGTATCTTCGTGAATCTCTGTTAGTGGTAGCATTGGACTCTGCACATAGCTCGGTGATTCTGCTAGCTCAGGAGATGAACGGACATGGCCCGCGTTCGGCGAAGAGGGGTGCAGGCTAGCTGATGGCTGCAGATTGACGCTGGTCTCCATTGGTGCTGTCTGCATCTCTACAAGAGGTAGAGCAGGGCTGGGTGCAGTAGCACCATTGTACATGTCTTCAGAAGCTGCATAGTTTGCCCTCTGGAAGAATCTCTCCAAGGAAACTAAGGCCAGCTCCATCCTGTCCAAAGGCTCAGCATGTACAGGGTGCATTGGGAACATGCTTGGTATTTCTGTAACCATTGTCCGCGAATACGGCACTTGCTGTTCTTCGACCGCGGGTTCCTCGACGAAGAAATCAATCTTTGGAACTCTCCTCTTCTTGCTGAAATGGTCCGTTTCCACGAGGGAGCTTGAAACAGCACCACGTCTCTGCAAGATGTCGCACAGGGAAGCAATGATATTCTTCTGACGTTGCTCCATTAGCATCAATCTCTCCTCTAGTGACTGCATTTGCCAATTGATCCCACACTGCTGTTCAGCCTGCCTATGAAGATCTGCTACAAGCACACTTTTCTCATACTTGAGTCTGTTGATCTCGTCCTCAAGCTCACGTCTTTCTGATTCTGCCAGTGGTCCATTTATCTGGTTCTGAAAGGAATGGCTGTGCACCGGTTTGCGCCGATGGATATTTTTCAGAAGGTGCGTATGCCCCCTCACGAAGTCCTCATTAGCAAACTCCCATCGCTCGGGATCAATTTTCCGAAAACCCTAACATATAACAAATGAAGTCAGCAATCAGAAGAGCAAGAGAAGTGCATAGTGCTTACTAGAAGATTAATAGTCAAACCAATCAACCAACTTAAAAATATATATAAATGACCGCTTTTATTGGCAGATTAAATTTCCTAATTTGTTCAAACATGTGTTGCAACCTGCAAATAGATTATTGTTTATTTCGTTTCAACAACAAACAACAACAACAACAACAACAAAAAGCCCAACACATGCACCAAGGATGGAAAAGAAGGCATTTTGTTCAGACGAAGCATGCAAAATGCATGTTAACTTGCATATAGCAGTGTGGATCCATGGGGGAAAAATCATGGAGCATGTTGGACGAATGTTTACAATACGGTCTCTGCTCCTAGAACTGAAACTTGAAGTATGAGTCCTTGCCAAGTTGCATGTAAAAGAGCCAACCATCTGAAGAAAATTGGAACAGCTAAAAAACACACATGCAATTCAATCCAACTCACAATGCACCCGCAACAGTAACAAATAACAACTACTCCCAAAAAAAATTGAAACGAAGCAGTACTCAAACTGGAAACACTCAGTCACTCACATAGGTGTTGAGCTGCCTGATGAAGCTGGAGAAGTTGTTGTGCTTGAAGTACGTGGGCAGCAGGTCCCGCGAGAAGTCCAGCGGGTTCCACACGACGAAGCTGGCGCCGTCGGGGCCCCACGACACGACGTGGTTGGTCGCCGGGTCATCCACCATCTCGTAGGTCTTGATCAGGAACGGCGGCGGCGAGCTCGAGCCGTTGCCGCCGTGGGAGTTCTCCATGTCTCTCCCCAGCAAGTGCAGCCAGGTGCCAACCAACTCAACTCAACTCAACTCTTAACTCACCAGCTGCCGATAGAACGCTAGAGTTAACTCGGTCTTAACGCCGCTTCCCACCAAGTCTTAACCACCCGAATGGACTCGGCACCAATTCATTCCACGCCGAGTTCATATTGAACTGCAGCCGAAATTCTCACCAAGTTGCCAAAGACAGCGACTTCTCGATCGACCGACCTGTTCTGCAGGAACGGACGAAATCACATACAAACACAGGTAATATAAGTACGGGTAAATAGTTCAGCAACCATGCATAGCCGCAGAAGTAAAGAACACAATCTGTAGTAACTAATTAAGCACGGCGATTGGATTGGCTCCAGACCTCCAGTCCCAATCAAGACACAGCTAACACTTGTTTGATCAATTTGGCAATTTGGCCTTGGAGAATTAAGCAGGCAGGTTTTTATATAGGAATGGGCATACAAGTTTTCAAGCAGCAAGGAACGAAAGAAACGGAGGAAGGGAAATCCAGCTTCGAATCTCCTCCAAAATTAACCTCACCTAATCAAGCCCCCCTTTGGCCTTCCTGCAAGCAGCTCTCCGACTCAGGAGCCCGCGCCTCTACCGATCCGGGCCGAGGAAAGCAGTTTCGAAGAACCGCTTCACGGACACACCAAATCGCGGCAACTTGCTACGATTCCGGCCGGTCAATTCGTGTCAACTCCGAGGCGCGCGCTCGGCGGCGGCGTGTCGTGCAAGCGTGCGTGGCGGCGCACCAGGGATCGGAGGGAGGAGGAAAGGAATTGAAGGCGGGTGGTGGCGCGCGGACGCGGTGGCCTTATAAGGAGGAGGCGGGGCCCCGCGCGCGGCCGTCGCCATGTGGATGTGGTTGCGCACGCATTTTAGGCTGGTCGTTGCATCGGGTGTTTGACTGACCAATGCATCCTTGCTTCTAGATACGGAACGTGGGCAGGGCAGCTCCATCGCCGCCCGCCGCGCGGACGGACGCTCCAGTCGGCGGGCCAGCGTATGACGCGGCTGGTCCGATCGGAGTTGATTGCAAGTCCTAGATCATCAAAACGCGTGGTAGGTTAATTCAAAAATGCAGCGAAGGGTTACATGGGATGGGAATCATCTTATAAGAGCGTAGCATTATGTATAGTCTTCTGCATGCTTTTGGCATGAACATAAAGCGTTCGAGTGGTACGCCAAATGTTATTGTTACTTGGAAAATGGTTGCCCATGGCTGTTCACCTCCCCTCCTGCAATAGTTCTCGCTACTTTTTTTAGTGGTCATTTTCTGGCAGCATTAAAGGAGAATGGTGAGGTGTGAGTAGCGTCGAACGTGGGCGAGCGAGGGCCTCCAGCGAGCTCGTGCCGAGCTACGCTCGAACGCGGGCGGACAAAGGTCCAACGTCCCTTCTCACCACTTTGAACCCATCCAAACGAACCTCACATGTGTGCTACATGGCTAAGGGCGGATCTACAGTGTGATCACCGGTGTCAGACGATCCTAGTGATATGTGACCAACCTCCACGGTGAAACACTTGCTATGTGGGAAAATGACCATGTGAGATTATAGTGGTAAGTGGTGACCTTAGTGGTTCATTTCGCTGGATCTGCACCTGGTGCGAGCCACCGCTGCCCCCATTCTGCCAAAATTTTATATACCCCCCTTGTCTTCTATGCTAAAAATACTTCAAGCATCTATACGACCCCTTCCAAGGCATATGTCTTTGGAACACACTACATCTTCCAAGCATGTACGTTATATGCTTTGTCAGTGTATAAGTATAAAAGAGTAGTCGCATTTGTCCGTCCGTTCCCCAGCTCCAACCCTGTACGCATGCAGCCTCCACCTTCTACCCCCTCCGTCTGCCTCTCCCACCGCATCGCTGGCGCTCTGGCGCCTCCTATTGCCCCGACCAACGGTTACAGCTTACAGCCGGCGGTCCGAGGACTGGCATACGCCCTCTTGTTTTGTTTGCTGAAAGCCTGAAGGACCCAGTGACATTTCTTTGGATACCCGACCGTGATAGGAGGTGATGTGGAGTGAGTTGAAAGATTTACTGCGTGGGGGTGGATCTTAATGAAGATCAAGACAGGGCTGTCTGGTGTCTTGAAAAATCAGGGCATTTCACTGTTAAATCTCTTTATAGGCTTCTTATGTTTGGGGTGTTATAAATAGGAGATTGTAAAATATTTGGTCTAGCAGAATTCCATTAAAAGTAAAGATTTTCTGTGGCAAACCTATTTGAATAGGATCCAAACCACTGATCAACTGGTGTTGAGACATTGGAAAGGGGATAACAAATGTTGGCTTTGTGGGGGTGGCAGAAGATACAAATCATTTACTGTTTCATTGTTTATTGGCAAAATTTGTTTGGTCTTGTATCAGAGAGATTTTCCATTGGGAGAGAACACCGAGGTCTCTTGATGATTTACATCTTGGTTGGCTAGATAATCGGAGTGCTAATGATTATCATCTTGGTTTATTCAGTTTTGCAACCTTTGCTTGGACGATTTAAAAATATAGGAACAAAGGAGCAATTGAGAAGACTTTTATTAAGCAACCAATTGAAGCTGTATTCAAATTTGTATCGTGTTTGCAGCGGTGGCACACTCTACTAAGAAAGGATGATCAGCAGAAGCTAAAAGAGTTGTTGGATGCGATGGTGGTTTGGTTGAGAAGATTTCGGATGTTGGATGGAATTTAACTGTAATCTGTTTTTTGTGTGTATGGTTTTGATGTTGGGTGTCTGTTTGATATAGTCCTGTTTTGTATTTTGTAGCAGCACTGGTTGGATCTGGGGATGAGTGTGTGTATCCCCTTTGTGGTCTTCCTATTTAGCTGGTTTCCGCAGCCTGTTTCTTCTTTCAGACATGGTTGTATCGTTTTTACATGCTTTCCATAAAAGCAGAGTTTATCCTTGATTAAAAAAATAGACTGACAGTTGGAACTTGGAATGATTCATAATCCATCTGTAACCAACCTACAGTGAGCTCCAGAGACAGGAATCGTTGAACACCCCTGCACGCCCGAAGAACTCAGCAGAAGCAGCCTAGAAGCTAACGCGCTAGCCAGCCAGGAATCTTTCTCTCACTTCCGGGAACAAAGAAACACGCACTAGGTTTATCAGCTGAATCGACCAATACCAAGCAGACGGCATTCTCACCGGCATGCATCTATGGTTGCATAGTGCACACCAAAACCAATTTCACCTGCTGCATGGTTGCATCTCGCGGGCAGGAAGCTGAACGGTGCGATTTTTCTCCAGCCACAAGTCGTCAGTCATCACGGCCGGTCTTCCCAGTGTGTGAACTCGGCTACCGTTCCAAGCGAGAAATTTCACCGGCACCGCGGCTGGGCCCGTGGAAAAAATCATCGCAGCATGTGGTTACAAACACACACGCGCGTATAGTTTTACATACGCCGAGCGAGACAGCGATGTCTGGTATCTTCTGTGATGCAGGGGCGCTCTCGCGTTCTCTGTCCCCAAGAATCACTGCAACCTTGACAGGGACGCGAGCCCCTGTACGCTTGCGCATCAGCTATGCTGTCTCCGTGCAGAAGCGGGCACTACATGCTTCTGAAGTTTCAGGTTTCTGTATTTTTTTTTCTGTGATCCTATCATTGCACGAGCATGCATGGACTTTGATGCAAATTATATCCTTGGAGATTTTACCCATGGCCGATCCACGAGGGATTCTTCTAGATTGTGTGAGTGCAACTTGTGCTCCCGGCCCCGCCTATGTACCTAGTGCAACGAATCTAGAAGCTTTGTGGAGGATTGCCATGTCGTCGTATGAACTGTAAACGATTGGTTTCACGAAACGAAGCCGGGACAGTATTGGCCTCATGGCTCACTGTAATTCCACAACTAGCTTCTTTAGCATGAAATTTCCATTTTGGCCCTTGATCACGCTGCGCGTGCGTAACGCAGAACGCAGTCTTCGCGCCGTCGAAGACCTTTGCCGCGCCGAGCCAGCAAGAAGAAGAAGTCGCGCTCAACGCGGCATGCAAGAAGCAGCGCAGCGTGCGGGGGCGGCGGGGCAGCGCATGGCGCGCGCGCGCAGCGTGGCGGCGCGGCGGCGGCGCTAGCGCGCAGCGCTGGGACTGCCGCGAACTTGCTGCGACGCCTACCTGCTGCGTTTGGAGCCGCAGCGGCTCTAGCTGCGTACGGCAGCAGACCATCCGCCGCGTCCTCGGACGATATGTGGCTCGTGCTCGAGCGCGAAGATGCGTGGAGGGGCCATAAACGAATTTCGTACTACGAGGCCACATTTGGAATTACATTCCGCTGGAGGGCTAATAGCGTCCAAACTTCTCACGAAACTGTCATGAACCTTTGCTGAAAGTGGAACATGTGGTAAGTGTAATCCTGGTGGGGCCGCTTGTCAGTGTTGCTAAGTGTAATCCTGGTGGGGCCGCTTGTCAGTGTTGCTCGCATAAGTCCATATATAGCGCTTCTTCTAGAAGAAGGTTTGTGATGACAAAATAACATGCCGGAATTCAGATGATCCTGTTGTTGACTTGTTTCATCAGTCAAGCAGCTGATATGAAATTAATCATCCTCTCAGAAAAGCTTCTCTGATAAGCATCCCTTTTTTAGATGTAGGAGTACTGGTAGAGTAGTAGTCCATTCACAAGGCATAGCTGCATCTCTGACGAATACAGGGTAAAACAGTAAAAGTAAGACCGTTTTTGCAAGGAGATTACTGTATATTAAGACAAAGTTATCACGGTATCGGATAAGAGTGAATAGAAAGACAGGGGTACTACGTGATTTTACTTGGAGCTGGAAGCGACTCGATGTTCTTTTTTAAGTGGTGCATGCGGTGGCCTGTACTGCCCTAGTGCACTGTGCAGGTTTAATTGTTTGGCTGAAAAGAAAGGGTAGTACTACTTTCTAGTGAAAAATATGTGCTCGTGAAAAATCATGGAGGGTTTTATTCAACCGAAGCAGGACCGTGAAGGATGTTACTTAAACGAGCTATGCTATACATACGACGTTTTACGTGTACGATGGATGTGGCGGACGCTTGGAGGTGGCGCGGGCGGATGTAAGATCGAGGAGGCCGACTAGAAGAGGATGAATAGATGATTTATTTTTTTTGACTAAAACCGAGTTTATAATACGGAAGAGTAATTCAAATCGGTTTTACACAATTAAAACATAAAACAACTAGTCTCAATAAGTGCACCAACAATTTAAGTCTACGTCAATGATAGCAAACATACAAAGACATGTAAGCAATTTAATTCTAGAAATGTAAATAGCATAAAGTAAATCACTAGAGAGCAAACCATAATGACACAAAGACGTTTTACCGTAGTTTTCGAAGATTTACCGGTCTCCCGTAATACACGTTGAGGTAAGCCCAAACAAATTGGACCGGCTCCACGAATTAAGCCAAACACCTCAATTCCATCGGTGGTAGCTCTTTCCCGCTCTGAGTAGGTAAGCTCCAACCTTCACAACAGGCCGGACTTCTTCGCAATCTTCTTTGAAGAGATCATCAAACACGACGCCTCCAACGTCGTCTAGGTGTCGGCAAACAGCAAGATTAATAAGCCAAGCCCTCTGCTTGACTCTCACCACGTGTAACGAATGCACAAGTTCAAGTGGATACGAAATCCAACTCTAGATGCAGCACATGCAACTAAAAACATCTCTCCTTACTCACAAGGTACAACATATGCACAATTGAGAGAAGAACCTCATACTAGCTCAAGAGAATGAAATAAAGTGCCAAAGGTTGTCTCCCAAAAGTGGGTATTTATAGCCCACACACAAAAACTAGCCGTTGGGAGTAGAAATCCCCAATACTCAGGATTTGCGGTAATACCGTTGTATAAACCCAAGATTATCGTTTTTACTGTTCAACGGCCGAAATGGGTGCATTAATGGCTCAAAAACTAGCCGTTAAAGATTTTAGTACGGCAATACCGCAGTACAAAATCCGGTATTACCGTTCTGCGGTCATACCACATCTAAGGGTGATATTACCAAAGTTAATTTTTAGCACATACGACACTCGGTAAAAAGGTCATAACTTTTGACTCTGATGTCAGAATTGAGTGATCTTGGACTCTATGAAAAGCTTATTCAGAGGGTTACACAACCCACCTGTTTAATTGATCTCAAACACATTTGATCAAATCAAAAAACACAACTCCAAAGAGCCAACACCATGGTCCAAGTCCAAAGAAATAACAACGAGCAATCTTAGACCATGCCAAGGGAAATGCATGAATCCAAATAATTTGCAAAACACATTTGCAAACTTAGATCATGCTACAAGGAATAGGTATATGGACTTCAACCATTTGCAAAAACACATTTGTAAAGTATAGTCACATACTACAAGGATTAAACGCATGAGCTTCAACTCTTTGCAAAACATATTTGCAAATAATAGCATCATGCCACGGTAAGCTAGAGCAAGCGAGATTGAGCTATCAACACATGATGAGACTCAAGCTGCTAGAAAAGACCCCCTTAATAGTACGGTAAACCTATACTAACAATATGGTCTTCCAACCAAACACTAAGACCGGTAAAAAACTAGGAACACATCCTTAGCCCTAGCTAGTCATATATTTGCCTTGAGCATCCTTTTGAAGCTTAATAACGTACATCTTCATTTCAAGTCCGGATCATTGTTTTGATATGCATCAATCCATGATGCATCTTTTATTTGACCTTCATTAACACATGATGTATCTTCTCTTGATTTGATGATCAACTCATGATTGTTTCCTCATCAAGATCTTGATATGCATCAACATATGATGCATCATTTTCTTGATCCTTGACTTGATGACAATCAACCCACGATGCTATCCAAAGTCTTCATCACCCTAGAACATAACATATTTATCAAACTCATGAAAAATGTTAGTCCCACAATAATTAACATTAATTACCAAGATATGCATGCATTAAATGCTTCTGAACAAACCATTATCGACAGGTGCGGTATTACCGCCAACTAGAATCCGATAATACCGCTCTCTGGTAGTACCGTTTCTCAGATACGGTACTACCGATTTCTAGAGGTTCGAGAAACGCAGAAAAACACCTTCTCTGAAAAAATCGTACCGCCATTAAAACATTGGTACTACCGATCAGCAGTAGTACCTCTCAGATCATGTGGTCATACCGATTCTCAGAGAGAATAAAAAACACTTGAAAATGAGCTCTCAAGTCCGACCTGAACAGATCACTCGATTGGACAACACATTTGGACGGTTCGAACGTTTACCCGAATACGTTTGGACCATCCGAACATTCACCAAGTACGTTTGGACCATCCGAACATTCACCCGACCGGACCACTTGGTCAAAAACGAAACGCCATATAAAACTCGGTATTACCGAAATACGGTAATACCACTGAAGTATTGCGGTCATACCGGATTTTGGGGTTTCAAGAAAATCATCCAAAACGTGCTCTCTAGAAAATACATACCGCCATGTAAAACCTAGTACTACCGCACACCGGTAGTACCGCTCACCAAATGCGGTCATACCGATTTTCACTAAAGTTCTTCCAGAAGCTTTTCAAAATGCAATGCATGACTCTTTTGTCTTAATCTATGTCGATCTTTTATCATCTTTGCATTTCCCTTTCATGTCATCATTCAAACTCTAGAATTAAGCCTTGAAAATATCTTAGCACACACATTAGTCCCATAAATACAATTGCAAATAATTAAATATAAAACAATATGAGTATATATGAATTACACAAGTTTTATATACTCAAATGATATGTTTCAAAGTAGAGATCCCGAAATATATGGATAAAGAAATATTGATCAATACTAATGAAATCGTAAAATATAGAGTGAACTCCCTAAATGTGTGTATACACAAATATATAATAAAAACATATACACATATTCAAGTTAGACTTTTAGTGGACTTCAACCTATATTTTGGATCCAAAGAATGTAACAAGATATAGGAATATAATATCGAATGTATACCTCTTTGATTTTTACCTTTTCATCCTATTAAGATTACACAATAAGTATATCAATAAAAGTGTTAGTCTCATATATAGATTTGTTATTAATCACTAAAATACTCTATTAACTCATAATGACAGGCCTAGATTCTTCAGCGGAGGAGGGGACGGCCGGCACGGGAGGAGGCATGGGCAGAAGAGGCGGCGGCCGGCGCGGGCGGCTGTTTCATGCATCGTACGTGAAGCGTTTTCGTACTTAAACATAGTAATATGCAAATACTGGTATTATTGTGTGTTTTTTTGTAGAATCTCTTGGTCCCTGCTATTTTCTTTGCTTAAACGTCAGCTAGCGGGATCATGTTGTATTTTTCTCTCTCCCTGATACTCCCTCTAGTCACAAAAAAGTGGTTTTGGATATCGAAACGGTCCTCAAGATGCAACTTTAACCACTAATTTATATTAGAATATATTTATAAAACCTAATAAAATTATAGTCTTACAAAAGTGATTTTCGAGACAAATCTACACATATCATTTTATGTGTTTGGTCTAAATATTCAAAAAGATATTGATAGCAAAAATTTATAATATTTAACTGCACATAACCTAAAACGATTTCCTTTTGTGATAATTCAGAGTATATTTAATTTATGAGCTACAGATTTTGCTCGTGAGAGACAAGTACATATGGTATCTTCTTGTGTTACACTTCGTACCATTTGCATGGGGGCTATTCTTTCGATGACACTCACAACCAGGTTATTGCAGCTGAATTGTATGGAACTCGACGTTGCAACGTTCACACATAATGTATTTACGGTGGATCCCTTGGATGATTGGTTAACACATCAATCAAAAGTCATGGAAAACAAAAGACGAACTTTGTTTAGGAGAAACTCGTTGGAAATTCAAGACTCAAGAGGGTAGACATGTACAATACTAGTATTTGTAGTGTATATATGCTACTTAATTGTTCGTAGCCAAGACACCAGTGAAGCACAAACATCATGGAGTAGATAATCCTAGCTAGTTGATTATCTCAGCCTAGAGCGTGTATAATAGTAGAGATGACTACTATCTATATACTCATCCATATTATCTATAGACAAAAATAAAAACAACTTCTATAATAGTTTGTCTCTATGAGACTTTACAATCTTTTAATTATTAAATATAGATAGTGTTTGTTATAGACAACAACTTATACAATGATATTTTGTGCTGTCTATTGGGTCGTCGAAGAGATAATTAAACTCTCTCCTATCTTGTATGTTTGTAAAAATCCTACGTGTCAAAGCTTGTACACAATTGATGTCACACTGTTGTACATGAGCTTTAACTCGTTAGGGCATGTACAATAGTACAGACAGCTGCTGTCTATAACAACTCTCTATGTCACCTATAGACAACACTATAGATAGTTCATACAATATATTATCTTTTCACTTGTCTTTATAGATAACACAATCTTTTTAATGCTTTTAGACCATCTACAATGTTGTGTTTTAGCCGA
This sequence comes from Ampelocalamus luodianensis, assembly GCA_036346255.1. NCBI lineage: Eukaryota > Viridiplantae > Streptophyta > Magnoliopsida > Poales > Poaceae > Ampelocalamus > Ampelocalamus luodianensis. The sequence goes on from CM070626.1 coordinate 4,971,470, forward strand.
TTCAAATGAAGAGAGAGAATGTATTGAATCGATTCAATATATAGACGGGTCGATTCCAACAAAAAATGCATGAAATTGGACTATACTTAGGAGTTGATTTAAAGCATTAAACAACTCATATGAGCATTAAACAACTATATAGGAGAGAGTGCGGTTGAGGGGTGATATTATTATTTTGTGGTTTTTTAATACAACGTGAGTCTCAGTTATTAGTAGGAATCAGTTTAATACATTACAGAAAAACAAGCTCAGTTCCTAAAATACTTACGTGACATGACTTTGAATCGATGTCGATTCAATACACTAAAGATGCTCTTATAGACCTAAGATATTTTTTTCTTTGATTCTGGTGATACAGTCGGCTACAGAATTATAGACAACATATTTTTTTATATTTATTCTCTTTATCTATACCTGATTAAATTTTACGTGACAAAAACTATAGACAACTGATGCATGACGTTGGTAAACTGCTTACACGGCCCGCCGTTCCGTTGCCGTCCAACCTACTCTCGTCACCACAGGGTAACGGAACGGAACGGAATGGGACGTGTGGGCCCCTCCCCGTCACGCGAGGGCGAATAATATCCAGCCATCCATCCACGTCGTCTCGTCCCGGACAAGCAAGCCGTTGTCGCATCCCCACCACCACTGAGCTTATCGCTTCGATCGTCTCCACATTCCTTCGCTTCTCGAATTCTCTCTCTCCGAGCCCTAGGGGCTAGGAGGGCTCGGATCCATGGAGATCTCGCTCGAGACGTGGGTTGGCGTGCAGCGGCACGGGCAGGACCTAGCCGACCGCATTGCGCAGGGCTTCTCGGGGCTCTTCCAGGCGCAGCCACCGCAGCTCCCGTGGTCGCCGGCGCTGCCGTCCAAGCTCATCCCCTTCGACATCGACCTCCCCGTCGTTCCCTTCGTCAGCGGGGTCCGGGGCGCGAGGATCGATCTCCCTGCAGCGGCCGTCGCGTCGTTCGTGGAGATCGGCGGGCGGCTCGGGCAGGCCGGGTCCGAGCTCGGCGCGTGCGTCGGGGGCGCCGTGCAGCAGCTCGCGCGGAAGATGCCGGTTGCGTTCCGTGCGGAGGGCGCACGGCGCCGGAAGTGGGAGGCGACTCCGCCGCTGCCGCCGCCTGCGGCAGCGGCAGCGGCCGCGGGGGACGAGGGGGAGGTGGGGCTCGTTGTGGAGAGGGCTGCGGACAGCGGGCTAGCTTTCGAGAGGGTCGGAGACAGAGGGCCCCTCGAGGTGGCTGCTGCTGCTGCTGCTGCGGCCACTGGAAGTGCCACTGCAGCTAGTGCGAGCGGGGTTGGGGCTGCGGGTGCGGGTGGGTTGGATGAAGAGGAGGATGGGTTCGGATGCGATGTTGGGACTTTGGGGATCTTTAAGAAGTCTAAGGTACATATGATCGACTTTGCTTCTTAATTGATATGTTTCTGCTACGCACTTACTTACGCCGTTCTAAATTGGAAGCACGGGCTGTTAGATGATGCTTAAAACTGGAATTTTTAGATGTGTGGTATTCTGGAAAAAGAAATTTTTAGATGTATGGTTGATTCAGGTGTAGCACTGCGGATTATGTGTGAATGTTGAAATTTGAGAGGCCTTTCGTCCTTTAATTGTTTGTGCCTATCTTAAATTTAATATGTTCACGATGGGTTTTGCATTTCAATAGATAGATTGTGGCTATATACTTGTAATTTAGTTGTACATGTAGTTCAGTTATGCTTTTATTATATCAATGATTATACCTTTTTCTTCACACGTATGATGGATTTGGTACATATTTTGAAGTGTCTACTTATACTGGGGTTGCAATGTGAAACAGATTCCATATGCTCAAGTACAAATCATAACCCTTGTATTGATGATGATGCAGGGGACTGTAAATATCTCAGCAACGTACAATACCAGACACCATAACATTGACAGTTCAGTAGTTGCACGTGGAGACCTTTGGAGGTTAGAATCATCACGGAGTGGTTCAACTTCTGGAAATGATAGTGCACCTCTTTTCCTTGTTCAATTGGGACCTTTACTTTTTGTTCGAGACTCTACACTTCTTTTGCCTGTTCATTTGTCAAAGCAACACCTTCTTTGGTATGGTTATGACCACAAGGTATTTTTCTCTCTTGATATGTGAAAATCTCACATGTTCGTTCACATTATCTATTACTACCTCTGTTTCACAATATTTGTCCGGCACACATACCAAGAAGGTACAAAATTTAAGTACTATTTAATGGAATTGGACCATGCCTGCCACTATTAGGGCATTTCCAATAGTACTGTCTCTAATTTTACTATATCAACTCCACGTCACCGAAAGATAGATTTAGAGACAACATCTTCAACAAGCTGTCTGACTGTCTCTAGCAAGTTGTCTCTAACATTCATACCAAACTTATAATATTCCCACTCCTTCACCCCTCTCTCACATGCACTGGTTGTTTTGTCTTGATTCGTGTGTAGAGATGTTTGTTTGAGAAAGAGACGACTTCTCTTCTCTCTCATGCTTCTCTCTCTTCCACCTAGAATTTTGCTGATATGGAAGGGCTAACCGACGGCTGACATGGCACTATTGGAGATGCCTTTAGATAGACATAGTACTACTCCATCTAACAGGGACAAGCATGGTCCAATTTCATTAAATTTTACTTAAATTTTGTGCCTCCTTGGTATGCGTGCTTTACAAATATGTGAAACAGAGGGAGTAGTATTTTTTAGTTTTTACCTTAACATAACTGACGAGAACACTGTACTATTTGCTTTGGTTTTTGATGAATGATAATCTCTGAAGCTTCCTGTAATCTTCTTTTATCGTCCTGTGGAATACTATAGTGTAAGATGCGAAAAAAATGTTGGTTCTAAAATGCATCACAATATTTTTGTATCCATATATACAAAATAATTTACGATGACGAATTCAACTAATTCAGGGTCATGGTTATGCATTAGAACTATTTTGCATATCTGCAGGCATATATTTTGCATACCGATTTCTGTTAAATCATTGAGCACATCCAGTACTTGTGCAATGCCTTCTAGAATGTTGCTGCTCATTCAAGCCCTTCCTGTGCATGTACTGGCTTATGTTTTGTTACACATCCGTACTAAAACTTATTTATTAATTGTAGAATGGAATGCACTCCTTATGTCCAGCTATCTGGTCAAAACATAGAAAATGGTTGCTCATGTCGATGATGTGCCTCAACCCGGTAGCCTGTGTAAGTACACATGTTTTTTCCTCTTATCTCTGCTTTTTTGTCCTCTCACATTTCGTGCTGCTTCCTACTATGTGGTCTCAGGCTCTCAGCTGTATGGCAATATTATAGACCAATGTTTGTGTATCATCATTCTGTATAAAGAACAATGTCCGAATAATTGGACTAGCTATACAGATGCTTAGCATGCTTTACCCCTTGTATTTTTTCCATGATGTGATCAAAGGATACTTGTTTTCATGATGGTTATTATTGTTTTGTATGTAATCGGCTTTATAATTGACTTTGGATGTGGAGCTTTATAGAGAACATGGTTGTCATGGTGTGCTTGGCGACCATGGCGCCCAGGCGGACGCCTAGTCATCCTCAAGGCGAGGTAAGGCCAGTAGAGGGAAGCAGAGCTGCGTTGTTGCAATCTAGCAGAGGGAGGGAGAAAAGGAAGCAGAGGGGTCGAGGGGATCAGATTCAGAGGGAAGCACCGAAGCAGAGCTACAGAGGGGGGGGGGGAGCAGAGGAGGGGAGCAGAAGCAGAGGAGGAAGCAGGGGACTCGGGAGTGGCGGCAGAGGAAGAAGCAGAAGCAGAGGAGGAAGCAGGGGAGTGGCGGTGTGTGGGAGGGAGGGAGTGGTGGCGTGGGAGGGAGGGAGCGGCGGCGGGTCGGCGGGAGCGCGTAGGAGTGGCGGCGGGCCGCGGGTGGGAGGGAGTGGAGGAGGGAGACGGAGTACCTGGGGCCGGCGGCCGGCACGGTGAGGCGGTCGGAGATGGCCAAGGCGAGGCGAGCCACTGCGGCGTCCCCTCCGCACCGCCGGGACGCCAAGGCGACACCAAGGCGCTTGGCGACGCCGTGACATCCTTGATAGAGAAGCTGAAGAAAATGGAACTTACTCATGATTAGTGCAATCATCTAGTTTTCTAATGTGCTGGGAACATGTAAGACTAAAAGGAATGAAATATTTTTTAATGAATTTTTGTGGAAGTACATTGACTGGCCATTGTATAGCTAGCAAATTTACGACAGGGCATCATCCTACTGATGCTCATAACACTTGCTATCGTGTTATGATCTTACCTTGGTCGTTTTTTCAGTCCTTCATGGATGTGCAATTCCCAAATGGGCAATTAACATATGTTGCTGGTGAGGGGATAACAGCAAGTGGTTTTTTCTCATTATTTGGTGGATTGCTTCAAGCTCATGGAAAATGTCCTGGAGAAACAAAACTGAGCTTCTCCTACAAGGTTAGTTGATGCTATGTGCGTAAATTTTGTTTGCATTTGTAAATTTAGAAATAAATAGTACGAACCAGCAACGAGATACATTAATCATGTTATTTTATGATTTATACCAATTTAACATTACTCAATCCTCTTGCAATCTGCGCCTTATTCTTCCACTTGTCCTTTTTATTTACTACTTCTTTTCCTTTGAAGAGCAAACAAGGCACACTGTTTACCCCTATGTTTCAATGGCCTGACAATTCTCTTTCATTTGGAGTTGCCCAAGCCGTAGCATGGAAAAGGTCTGGCCTTATGGTGAGACCCAGCATCCAAGTCAGGTAGGTAAATATAAACACTTACTCAAAGCCATATTTAGTGTCTCAGCTTGGTAAAAGGGTGGATTGCTGTTAATCACAATGCAGCGTGTATTGATTGTAGGATTGGTGGCTTTATTGATTTGTTGTCTGAAGCATGTGTGTATTAATTTGTTGAATAGATTATCTGGGTTGGTCATTAAGCATCTTGGCAGCAACCATCTGGTGGGAAGCTTGCCTATAGATTCTGCATGTTATCGTCAATTGCTTAATAGTAAATGTTACTGAATGGAACAATGGCCAAATATGCCGATTGAATCATGCTCCATGCGTTGTTAAGCATATTTCACTCTGCATGATTATGTTCATTGGTTCCCATATGATAGTCCATATTGCTTGAGTTATTTACTATTTTTGCGATCAGGAGAAAATAATGGTAGCTAGCAAGTGCTTAAACTTTTTTGATTGCTACTTTTGTTAAAATCCTGGCTGCAATTTCTTTTATTTGCATAATCTGTTTTGCACCTTTGAAAATAATCTCATTCGTGGAACTAATTGCGCCAGTGTTTGCCCCACTTTTGGAGGAAGTGATCCTGGAATAAGGGCAGAGTTTGTCCATTCATTGAAGGAGAAACTCAATGTAATGTGCGGTTTCTCTTGCTCAAGACATCCTTCGGCTTTCACAGCTCTTTCTGTAAGCCCACCATATCGTGTTATGCAAGCATTTCTTATCTAAGCGTTTTACTGCTGACTGATGTCCTTGTATGGTGATATGGCAGCTTGGGCGATCCAAGTGGAATGGCCAAGTCGGCAGTTCGGGAGTAGTAATCACCGTGGAAACACCCCTAACAACATGGGAAGGCCATCTTTATTGGTTCAGTTGAACGGAGGTCTTGACTTCTGACGCCTCCCATGTAAGCTGTACATACCACTGTATATATTGCACGGTGTCCATACTCCATGTTTGTGGAGATAGCTTCCCTACCTATGAAAGAAGTAGGTTGAAGCTCCTTTCTGCCCCCCTTAGGTTCCAACTCAGCACCAAAGTCCCAATTCGATCTGAAAGAAACTACTGAAGCTGGTGCAGGAGGAATGATTATGCATGATAATTTGAACCCATTTACCTGTCACCGTCACTAGAATGCTCGTATTGCTGTGGCAAACTGTGTCTGGTATATGGATAAAATGGTTCTGCTGCCATCCTTGGTCAATGTGATGGACCACATTTCTGTCACAATTGGTGATCAAAGAGCCTGTTTTGTTGTCACATAATCTATGTATTACTTAAGATTAAATAGAGATACATGTGTATGTATACAATTTTTTTTTAAAAAAACTAATCGAGTAAGAATAGAAACATTCAACTACATAATCTATGCACAATGAAGAGTGGTTAGTTTCTAATAACTCTAACAACTTATTATGTACTTATGTTCTGCCTCTATTGTCATTTCGAATATTTATGATATTTTAAAAGTCTAAATAGTCTATAAGATACATAATTATATTTTTAAACATTTATACGATCTTTATACTTAAGTATTTATACAATATTCGAAACAAATCTAGTGTGAACCACTTTACTAGTTTAATCTAATTAAAATGTTTATTTTTGAACCACAGGCCTGACCGGCAAACCATACGTGTCTAATCCATGCTCACCCAAATAGTCAAATACCGTGTCGTGTGGCACGTATCACTGTAACAGGCAGGTCCAGGGCCTCGGTATCAAGCTGGCCCATCAGATTCTTGCAGGCTGCACCAAAACGAAACCGCCCAGCAGGTTCATCGCATTTGGGACTCCCTTCCCCTCCCGCGCCTACAAGAATGCACTGCACCTCCGACACGGCCACAGCACGACACAATCCACGATGGAGGAGGCGGCGCCCAAATCCAAAGCCACCAGGACGGCCGCGTCCGCGTCCGCGTCGGTGCCTGGAGTTAGCGGCGTTGGTAGTGGCCGGGATCGCATCAGCGAGCTCCCGGACGGCGTCCTTGGCGCGATCCTCTCGCTTCTGCCGCTCAAGGACGCGGGCCGCACCGCCACGCTCTCCACGCGCTGGCGCGGCGTGTTCGCGTGCTCCTCCATCGCGCTGGACGACGAGCGCGTGGGCCGGCGCCGCCTCGGCCGCCCGCCCGCGGAGGCCGTCCTCCACGCCCGAGCGCGTGGCCGCAATCACCAGCATCCTGGAGGCGCACACCGGGCCCATCCTGCGCGTCCGCCTCGCCAAGATAGGCTTCCAGGGCGGCGGCGACGGAGACAGCGCCGGCCTGGGGGCCGAGGCCTTCGCCGCGCGGCGCATGGAGGAGCTCATCGTCCACTCCACCCACTCCGTCCAGTTCTTCCCCGCCCCGCAGCTCCGCTCCCTGCAGCTCGTCCACTGCGACTGGTACTTCTCCCGGGAGCCGCCGCCGGCCAGCTTCGCCCACGTCAAGGAGCTCTCCCTCCGCGCCGTCAAGATCTCGGAGCGCGACCTGCATGCTCTGATGGACCAATGCGTCGCGCTGCAGAGCCTGATGCTGTCGTCGTACCGCAGGGGGTCCCCGGAGCAGGTGGACATTGCCAAGTTCCACGTCCGGTCGCAGAGCCTTCGCAGCCTGTCGCTGGAGCTCTCCGAATTGGAAGAGCTCGTCATCGTGGACGTGCCCAACCTAGAGCGCCTGCTCGGCGAGCCCATGTACGACAGACGCGACTGCAAGGTGGCCATCGTTGACGCGCCGAAGCTGTAGATTCTTGGCTTTCTGAGCATGAAGTTCCATCTGGTGGATTACAACGCTGTATACAACGTAATCTTTGCATATCCAAGACCCCAGTAACTTCACTTGTACTCGCAAACCCTGCTAGTTTCATTCTTGAACTGTGTTTTTAACTGTGTTTTTTGTGCTTCAGGGCATGCATCTGGCCGTGTCATTTCCTATCCGTAGCGCCAAGACGCTGGCTCTATGCGTGAATTTGTGTGATGTTGCTCAGGTGAAGCAGATTCTGCAGTTCCTAAACTATTTCCCTAGCTTGGAAACACTTCACATCAAGGTGACGTAGTATTAGTGACTCGTTTGCCTTTGGCGACTCACAATATCCATGGTTCTGACTTCCTAAACTTTCCTGCCTGCCTTTGTTTGCAGAATTTTTCTCACAATCCTGAAGATCTCCGGATTCGTGAACTTTCCTACTCGAGTTATTTGGAATTGGCTGGCTCGGTTGCTTGTCTGAGAGACAGTGTGAAAACGATCGTCTTGAGCCGCTACTTTGGGACTGAACCTGAGCTGTAATTTGCTAAGATACTTCTTGGGAGTGCCAAGGTACTTAAGTTCATGAGGATTTTACGGAGGACGCTCAAAAAGGCGTGGATTAGAACGAACAGACGCCTCCTAGGCCTTGAGAGCAATGCTTCTTTGAATGCTCGAGTTGTTTTCACCAGGGACCATCTCGGCTCGGCCTTTCGCGACGTCGTATTGGAGGATCAATCCAGAAGCAGCTCAGGTTCCATTGGGTCACCTGCTTGAAGGATGAGAAATGGCACTTCTAGCCAAGACTCTCTTGTGGATTGCAAATATGTTGGCATCTCCCAAAAGTTTTCATTTTTTTTATTTAGTTCTCTTGGAACCACAAGCATGTGGCATGTCTTGTATTAAGTATCTATTTGGTGATAATTGCTTAGATGTGATTAGTTGGCTATGTGGTTTGGCATATACCATGCATGTAACCCTGTTATCATTGGCATAAGACAATTGTTGGAACTTGCTTGCTAAGATAAAACTTTATCTGACATATATAGGTGAAATTGAAATGTTTTTTCTCCGTTCTGAAGTTGATTTACTTCATGATTTTAGTACACATACACTTTACAATAACAAATATAGAGTCTGCAAAACAGGAAGATTGTGCAGTCTTTGGATAGCAGCTGTGAAAAGTTTGTGCACCTTTCTCCTAAGAAAAGGTGTACTCACCTCTAGGTTCCTCCGCCGCCACCCCCGCCGAGGCATTCTCGGCCGGCCGCGCCGGACTCGCCTGACGCGGCGCATCTCGACTCGCGCGGCCGGCGCATCTCGCCGGCCGGCCGGCGATCGGACCGCCGCGCGGCGCCCTCCACGCTTGTGATCGCCGCCAGACAGCGCCGGACGCGCACTCTCCGAGCATTCTCGGCCGGCACGCTTCACCGGATCCCGCCGATGCGGCCGCATCTCCGCGCGGCCGGCCGCGCGATCGCGCCGCGCCGCCGGACGATCCGCCGCGACGCCGAGGCATTCTCGCCGTATCCTGCCGCCGCCGACGCCGGGCGAATCCACCTCGCGCGAGGCATTCTCCGGCCGACCGCTGCCCACGCGAGGCGCCAATTTCAAAGGGCACCCCAGTCGCCTCTGCTCCTCCACGGACTCGCCCTCACCGGCATTTAACCCGCAAGGTATGTCCGATCCCCTGTGCCCTTGTTGGAATGTGATGGATGCTTGAGTAATCTGCAAATTGGAGTGATTGAAAATTGATTGCAAATTGGAGTAGTCCATGCTTAGCCGATCAGCTAGCAGTAGTATGTACTCATGTTAAACCTCAAATGGTGAGGAAATGTCTCTGCACTTACAGCCTACAGGCAAGCATAAATCAAGCCTTTGCATCTGGTACTTGCTATCTCAGTAACTCACAGAAAAAGGTTCAGATAAACTGAGAACACCGTGTTGCTCATGAACTGAATTCAAGTTACAGCACCTCAAAAGGTGACAGTTAAATGCACTTCTCTTGGATTTCATATGTAAGTGCTTGGGCCTAGATTTCTAGTTTGTGTGCAGATAATAATAACTCTCACACAATAGTATCTCCGAAATTATGTCTCTGAAGTCTCAAGTGATGTAGGTTTCCACTTTTTACCTGGGAGAATCCAAGCAAGCCGTCAAAAGGTCCATTTTTCACCATGTAATCGCATAGATATGAAATGCATTCATCCAGATTTGTGTATTCGGTGAATTCCTGTATAGGCAAACATGCAAAGGGAAGGTCTTTATGGCAGTATAGCACAAAAGAAAGAAAATAGGGTGTGGCCATATTTGGCATGAATAGGGTGCTCAAACCTTAGGATAGGAGTAGAGAAATATGTACCACCATGCACATATTACAAACGAAACTCGTGCGGTAATTACAATCGAGTGGATTAAATTGATTGAAATTTTTTTGTTTGGTTCTAGTATGGGTGACAAGGCAGATTGGAGTGATGGTTTTTTGAGGAATTTGTTTGATGCCTGCAAAGAAGAAATAGAAGCTGGCAATAGGCCGATGGGAATTTTCACTGCTACCGGTTGGAAGAACGTTGTTTCCAAGTTTGCAGATAAATCCGGTGATAGGCGAACAAAAAAACAATTGAAGAACAAGTTAGATGTCTTGAAGAAGGAATATACATTGTTTATGGAGTTCAAGAATTATGCCACCGGGCTTGGATGGGATGAGAAAAAACTATTGATGCCTGGACGAATGGTGGAAGGAACACCTTCTTTAAAAGTCTAAATTCTCGTCAAGATCTCGGAGCGCGACCTGCATGCTCTGATGGACCAATGCGTCGCGCTGCAGAGCCTGATGCTGTCGTCGTACCGCAGGGGTCCCGGAGCAGGTGGATACTGCCAAGTTCCACGTCCGGTCGCAGAGCCTTCGCAGCCTGTCGCTGGAGCTCTCCGAATTGGAAGAGCTCGTCATCGTGGACGTGCCCAACCTAGAGCGCCTGCTCGGCGAGCCCATGTACGACAGACGCGACTGCAAGGTGGCCATCGTTGACGCGCCGAAGCTGTAGATTCTTGGCTTTCTGAGCATGAAGTTCCATCTGGTGGATTACAACGCTGTTTACAACGTAATCTTTGCATATCCAAGACCCCAGTAACTTCACTTGTACTCGCAAACCCTGCTAGTTTCATTCTTGAACTGTGTTTTTAACTGTGTTTTTTGTGCTTCAGGGCATGCATCTGGCCGTGTCATAATTGATTATTTGCCACTCTAAAAGAGTAGATTTGATGATTTGCCACTGCATGTGTCTATGACATCTGGGTCCCGGGGCCACATGTCATAGACACATGAGTGACAAATAATCAATTATCAATCTTTGGTAGTGGTATATGATCAAATCCCCCATTTCCTATCCGTAGCGCCAAGACGCTGGCTCTATGCGTGAATTTGTGTGATGTTGCTCAGGTGAAGCAGATTCTGCAGTTCCTAAACTATTTCCCTAGCTTGGAAACACTTCACATCAAGGTGACGTAGTATTAGTGACTCGTTTGCCTTTGGCGACTCACAATATCCATGGTTCTGACTTCCTAAACTTTCCTGCCTGCCTTTGTTTGCAGAATTTTTCTCACAATCCTGAAGATCTCCGGATTCGTGAACTTTCCTACTCGAGTTATTTGGAATTGGCTGGCTCGGTTGCTTGTCTGAGAGACAGTGTGAAAACGATCGTCTTGAGCCGCTACTTTGGGACTGAACCTGAGCTGTAATTTGCTAAGATACCTCTTGGGAGTGCCAAGGTACTTAAGTTCATGAGGATTTTACGGAGGACGCTCAAAAAGGCGTGGATTAGAACGAACAGACGCCTCCTAGGCCTTGAGAGCAATGCTTCTTTGAATGCTCGAGTTGTTTTCACCAGGGACCATCTCGGCTCGGCCTTTCGCGACGTCGTATTGGAGGATCAATCCAGAAGCAGCTCAGGTTCCATTGGGTCACCTGCTTGAAGGATGAGAAATGGCACTTCTAGCCAAGACTCTCTTGTGGATTGCAAATATGTTGGCATCTCCCAAAAGTTTTCATTTTTTTTTATTTAGTTCTCTTGGAACCACAAGCATGTGGCATGTCTTGTTTTAAGTATCTATTTGGTGACAATTGCTTAGATGTGATTAGTTGGCTATGTGGTTTGGCATATACCATGCATGTAACCCTGTTATCATTGGCATAAGACAATTGTTGGAACTTGCTTGCTAAGATAAAACTTTATCTGACATATATAGGTGAAATTGAAATGTTTTTTCTCCGTTCTGAAGTTGATTTACTTCATGATTTTAGTACACATACACTTTACAATAACAAATATAGAGTCTGCAAAACAGGAAGATTGTGCAGTCTTTGGATAGCAGCTGTGAAAAGTTTGTGCACCTTTCTCCTAAGAAAAGGTGTACTCACCTTAGGGTCCCTTTGGTTGGGCTTTCCAACTTGCTTTTGCTTTTGCAAAAGTCAAAAGCCAACCAAAGAGCACAATTGTCACATGTGCTTTTGCCCGAAAGCAGCTTTCACTGCAGTACAATTTCAAAAGCACCTCTCCCCCTGCTTTCACTGACTTTTGGATGGACAACTTTGAGAAAATTACCCATCGCCATCGGTTATGAAAGGAAAAACGGTTCATCGCTTCTATTCCTCCCTTCCCCATCCGCCTGACACTCACCTCGCTTCTAGGGTTCCTCCGCCGCCACCCCCGCCCGAGGCATTCTCCGGCCGGCCGCCCCACGGACCGCCTCGACGCCGGCCAGATCTCCGCTGACGGCCGGGCGCATCATCGCCGACGGCGGCCGGCGATCTCGCCCGACGCCGCTGCTTGGTCGCCGCTCGCCGACGCGCCGGACGCCCACCTCCCAAGGCATTCTCGGCGGCCGCCCTTCACGGACCGCCGATGTCGGCCAGATCTCCGCTTCGACGGCCGGCCGATCTCGCCCGACGCGGCTACCAGATCTCGCCGACGCCGCCGCTTTTCCTCGCAGGTCGCCGCTTGCGACGACGCCGGACGCCCACCTCGCCGAGGTATTCTCCACCGATCCGCCCACCGATCACCGCCCCAGCAGCCCAAAGACGGCCGCCAGCAGGCCGCTGACTTCAAGGGCACCCTGTGTCGCCTGCTCCTCCACGGACTGTCCCCACCGCGCATTTAACCCGCAAGGTATGTCCGATCCTCGTGCCCTTGTTGGAATGTGATGGATGCTTGAGTAATGCGCAAATTGGAGTGATTGAAAATTGATTGCAAATTGGAGTAGTCCATGCTTAGCCGATCGATTAGCAGTGAGTATGTACTCATGTTAAACCTCAAATGGTGAGGAAATGTCTCGCACTTACAACCTACAGCAAGCATAAATCAAGCCTTTGCATCTGGTACTTGCTATCTCAAGAACTCACGAAAAAGGTTCGAGATAAACCGAGAACACCGTGTTGCTCATGAACTGAATTCAAGTTACAGACCTCAAAAGGTGACAGTTAAATGCACTTTCTTGGATTTCATATGTAAGTGCTTGGGCCTAGATTTCTAGTTTGTGTGCGATAATAATAACTCTCACACAATAGTATCTCCAAATTATGTCTCAAGTCTCAAGTGATGTAGGTTTCACTTTTACCTAGGAGAATCCAAGCAAAGCCAAAAGGTCCATTTTTCACCATGTAATCGCATAGATATGAAATGCATTCATCCGCATTTGTGTATTCGGTGAATTCTGATAGGCAAACATGCAAAGGGAAGGTCTTTATGGCAGATAGCACAAAAGAAAGAAAATAGGGTGTGGCCATATTTGGCATGAATAGGGTGCTCAAACCTTAGGATAGGAGAGAAATATGTACCACCATGCACATATTACAAACGTAAACTCGTATGTGTAATTACAATCGAGTGGATTAAATTGATTGAAATTTTTTTGTTTGGTTCTAGTATGGGTGACAAGGCGATTGGAGTGATGGTTTTTGAGGAATTTGTTTGATGCTGCAAAGAAGAAATAGAAGTCGCAATAGGTCGATGGGAATTTTCATGCACGGTTGGAAGAACGTTGTTTCCAAGTTTGCAGATAAATCCGTGATAGGTAACAAAAACAATTGAAGAACAAGTTAGATGTCTTGAAGAAGGAATATACATTGTTTATGGAGTTCAAGAATTATGCCACTGGGCTTGATGGGATGCAGAGAAAAAACTATTGATCGCCTTGACGAATGGTGGAAGGAACACCTTGTCGTAAGAACTAACTCGCATTGTAAATATATTTTTTCAATTGTTTGTTTTGTCGTGCCTTGCTAATTTTTATTTTTAATTTCGAGATGCAACAATCTCGAAAGGAATCAAATGCGATCATGTGAAGTTTGCTAAGCATGGACCAAAGTTTCTTGAAGATATGCATATCGCTTTTGGCAAGGCACATGTTAGTGGGTCTTCGCGATCCTGTCCCGAGATATATCCTCCGATGAGGCAAGTGATGAGGATGTGGTGAGGTACCAAAACCCTGCTAGAAGAAAAGGAAAAGACACCAACCTGCAAAAGGAAACGCAAGGGGACCTCCAAGTCTTTGTTGAACAAAAGGAAGAGAAGAGCCCATTCTTTCGTATGTACAAGAACACTTGTTTGAAGATAGAAAATGCAGCCGAGAGGATCTCCACAAGTGTTGAAGCATCATCTGCACTCTCCAACCAACCAAATTCCTACCATTGCGAGGGTGTGAAGATGGTGAAAGAATGTGGTGTGGAAGAAGGAACCGCTCTAATGTACACGGCTTGGTCCGCACTTGCTAAGCTCCTGAATTTAGAGAGTTCTTTACCTCTCTAGAAACAAATAAAGGAAGGCTTGATTTGATTCAGAGGGAGCATGAGAAGGAGATGAACAAATAGGAAGGCTCGATTTGTTTCAGAGAGCTAGTGATTTGTTTATCTAGTATTGTGATCTGTGGTGCTTGTCATATATTTATCTATTATTGTGATCTGTGTGCTTGTCATATATTTATCTATTATTGTTGTGTTATGCTGATCATGTAAAATATTATTTATCTATTATTGTGTTCTGTAGATGGATGATAAATTGGGAGCTGTAGCCAAAGAAGGGCAAAAGGGACTACTGTTGATTATCGAACTTTACAAAGATGTCTATTATTGGAGAAATGGGCAACTCGTATACTGAAAGGTATTTGCACAAAGGTGGATATAGGGAAACACCAGAAACTGGCATTCAATGGGTCATGAGGTGTATGTCACGGCCGAGGTATTTTTATAAGATGTTTCGGATGAGCCCTGAGATTTTCGAGGCACTTCATGACTTGCTAGTCTCTACCTATGGATTGACGTCAAGTAACAATGTTTCATCTATCGAAGTCTTTGGCTATGTTCTTGTGGATCGTCTGAGGCCCACAATCATTTTCACAAGTCAAAACCGCTTCACACGGTCACTTTGGACAGCTTCACACCAAGTTTCATGAAGTTTTGAAGTGTTTGCAAGTTAGCTAAGGACAATATTAAGCCGAGAGATCCTACTTTTTCTACTGAGCATGAAAGGGTGAGAGAGAACCGTTTTGCCATACTTCAAAGGAGCAATTGGAGCAATAGATGGTTCACATGTTCCAGTGGTAGTGCAGTGATCTAAGTGGTTAACCACACAAACCGTCATGGATATACATCTCGAGAATGTGCTAGCTATTTGTGACTTTGACATGAGGTTTACATTTACTTACACTGGGTTGGCCGGGTTCTCGCATATGACACACGCATCCTCAATTATGCATTGGTAAATTTTCCTTCATTTCTGTGCCTCCTAAAGGAAAATATTATCTTGTGGATTGGGTTATCCAAATCGAACTGGTATCTTGCACCTTTCAAAGGAAGCACCTACCATATACCGAATTTCAAATCGCTCAGTGGCCTCCTCAAGGAAAATATGAGGTGTTCAATTTCTTGCATTCATCCCTTCAGAATGTTATTGAAAGGTCTTTGGAGTCTTGAAGCAAAGTGGCGATTTTGAAGGGCATGCCAAGTTTCAATCCTCGTATTCGAAGCATATCATTACGCTTGTCTTGCTTTGCATAATTTTATTCGTGATAAGAAATTGCGTGATAAGGAGTTCAAGAGATGTGATGCCAATGAGGATTACTTGGTACAACATACAATTGGCACGACACAAACACAAGGGGATGGTAGTGAGGATGTGGAGAACGAGGATACCATGAATACCATTCGTACTAGGATAGCAGATGCTTTGGTTAGTGCGAGAGGAGGCTAGTTATGTTGAGAGATAGCATCGTTGTATAAGCCCTTTGATGGATATTGTTCTATGGATGAAAAACTAAGAAAAACTACGAAAATTATTTTTATCTTGCTTAAATAGTCTTTTTCATGTGAATTAGTGAACAAATTATTTTGTTACGAGCAATTTCCATATAAACATGTCCCCAAGCCTCCAGGGGCATTACAGGTATTTCTTACACAGCCTACGCTTTGTGAAACTCTAACCAAACGGCTCGCTTTCACACACTGCTCCACACTGCTTTTCCACAGCCCATAGCCCACATCAGCTTTTTCAAAAGCCACAGCCCAACCAAAGGGACCCTTAGTCTCGTTTGCAAGGCGAGGACAACAGAGTCTGCAGTGCATCGCATGTAAAACTAAGGAATAAATTCATTTTATATCTCTAAACTTTCCAAAAAGTCTATATAACACTTTCAACTATAAAACCGGCTATTTAACCCCCAAAACATACAAAACCGGGTCAATTTACACCATAAGGCGGTTTTGAAGAGCGGTTTTGCCATTTGTGAAAATTCTGATCAGAAAACCTCTCATGTTTCATAGCATCAGAAGCTCCGACCATTGTTGTGTTGTAACAAAGTTTACAATAAAGTTTATAAAATGTTAAAAATGAGGGTAATATTTTAATTCTGGATTTTAATAGAAGGCAAATATCACACATGACTAATGATGAATAAATTAGTACTAACAGCAACCAACTCATTGTACTTCGCAATATATGAAAAACAGAATGTAAGCAAGTCAATCAGTTAAACTGGCAAAGGTGTTGTGTGATGCTTTGCGGCACCACACCGGTTACGAAGAATTTACATTTTTGTTACGTTTTTCACTGTACGGTGTATTTACATTATGAAATCGTAGGACATGGATGACTTTGACTTACGACACCGACGTGGGGAGTCACGCGACAAGGGGAAGACTCCTCCAACCGAGACCGACCGATGTCGTAGCGTATCCGGTCGCCCGGGCGCACTCAGTATCGAAGAAGTGAGTTATATACAATTTCCATCCTTGTTACATTTGTTATTGTACAATCCACTTATATCATGGAATCACAGGACATAGACGACTTTAACACTCGCCGCCACTGTGGGCAACCCCGAGACAAGGGGCAGTGGCTATGACGTCGCAGAGACTAGTTGTAGACACCATTGCATAGATAATACATATGATATTCTTTGTTAATTTATTGGTTCAATGTAGATGATGTTGGTATAATACAGTGTTAAATAATATCATCCACTTTAACATTGTGTTGTACCACAGACTGGATAGGCTTGTACATGACCAACTGAGGGAAATACATGGCATGCATATCATATAACAACGCACCGTAGCCTTCGAAACGCACATGAGTCGAAGGCTGTGGTACGTTGTTATATGATCTGCATACCATATATTTTCCTCAGTTGGTTCATGTACAATCTTATCTATCATGTGGTATAATACAGTGTTAAAGTGAATGATATTCTTTAATAATGTATTATACCACAGGCCAGATAAGCTTGTATATGAACCAACATACCATAGCCTGCACATTGTCATATCATCTGCATGCCAAATATTTTCCTCAGTTGGTTCATGCACAAGCTTATCTAGTTTGTGGTACAACACAGTATTAAAGCATATCATCCACAATAAACTGATAAATTAAAAAAGTGACCCGGTTGCAAAAACCCGCGTGTATGTAGCGCTTCAAATGTCGTCAATTTTATGTATGAACATGTACACTACAACTTTATTGTAAACCCTAATTTCTGAAACCATAATTCTGTTATGAGTACTTTGTGTGGGAATTCATGAAACCCTAATTTCCGAAATCTAAAATCCAAATTTTCGAGACCTAAATCCTTCATTTTAGAGATAATTTCAGAACACATATAAAATCATCCTAAAAGGTGTCAATACGGCAAAAAATTCTAAAAATGCCACATGAAGAATTAGGTGGTGGGGCCATGCTAAGTTAGCAGCAAATCTTTCATGCTCTATTATTGATTAAGGATGATAGTTTTAAATTTAATATTTGAACTGGTTTGAACTCGCGGATGACACGGGAATCGATAGTTAATGCATAGTACTCTACCCCTTTAATTGTTAATTTTCTACACTTCCGCGCAGTACACTTGTAGTAGTCATGTGGTATTAAACTCCTTACATTCCAAGTCACATGAAATTATGAAAGTCTAATTTTGAAACCTAAACCCTTAATTTGCCGATACAATTTCAGAACATATAAAATTATAGAAAAATTACACAATCAAGTCCACCTGTGTAAGGAGCCTGAAAAATTTTCATAATGTTTGGATCTCATTTTCTATATTAGAAAATTCCTACAAATAGTATATTTAAATAAAATTTTGACAAAAAATCAGAATGGATAAAATTTTGAAAAAAATTACACAAGCAAATATACTGTGCCGGGAGGCTACACGAAAAATATCATAATTTTTTGAGCTCATTTTCTATATTTATAAATTCCTCAAAAAATATACTTAAATAGAATTTTGAGAAAATCCTGCTACAGTACCATGCTGCTGTTGTGTGGCGATGTAGTAGCTTGCTACTGTGGTACGAGGGTGCAAAGAGTGACTTGTCTTTGTGACGGGGCTTAGCAAAGTGGCCAAGGGGCGTAAATAGAATTTCGAGGGTAAAGAGGCTACATTTGGAATTATGGTGGTCTATGGGGCCAATAGTGTCCAAAATTCTAATATACCTACGTTTTTTAGTTTACAAAAATAATCATCTGTCACTCTACCATTTGGCGACTGTAGAAGTCACCAAACGGTTGGGCGACAAGTGTACAAGTGGTCCGTCGGTTGAGCGACTTGTGCTAATCGCTCAATGGTTGAGCGACACATCGACAAGTCGCGCACCGGTTGGGCAATTTAAAATAATAATTTTATTATTTTATTAATCCGATGGAAATAATTATGGGGGAATAAATGATAATTTTTGTAAATAATACATTTAGCAAATCTTGTTTGTAGGTTGTTAATTTTTTTAGAAATAAAAGGGTGGTGACAAGGTTGGTTGGTCCGTTTGTGATTTTTATAGATTCTCAAGGGTACAAAATCTATTAGACTCACAATAACATTTTGTGATCGTCGTATGTTGTTGTAGTGTGGTAAATTTTTGAAGAATTTTGTGAAGACGATTGAGGTAGCAATGATTTGTAAGTAATAAGGTAAATGATATTGTGATGCGCTAGAGAATTTATACACGGTGGAGAACTTTAGAGAAATAGCGCAACGATAACAACACGACAATTGATCCATTAAAGAGGTTACATGGCATGCAGGCTAATGAACCAAGGATGGTATGCATATGCCTTTAGGAAATTAGAAATACATGAGACATATAGACAAAAAGGATCGAACTACTACTAGAACGTGGCCATTTGCCCTTACGGCCTAGCTTGTTGTTGTACTTATCGCCTTGCGCCTTAGCTTTCACCGCGATGGCCCTCTTCCGCGTCGTATCAGCCTGCCATCACCTGGTATGCTCACGCTCCTGCTCCTCGTGCTGCCTTTCCCGCATCTTCTTCTCCTCCATCTCAGCCCGCACCTCTTCGAGGTGCTTTTCACGGCCCTCGCAATCCTCCCTAGCCTACCTCTTCCATGATAGTAGTATCCACATGTCGTAGGGGTAGATCTTGTCATCGATCCATTGGCTGAAGTTGTATAGTCGCAGCGGAGATTGTGGTGGGAAGAGAGATGTGGTTACGTCGTAACGTGAAGCAAAATAGTAGTGAGCACTGAAATACGATTTTATTACCGACTGCTTATGGCTTCGCGTGCCAAACTTGTGATTGGGGTAGTCCGTGTAGAAGTTTGGGCAGCACCAATAGCGCTGCCCAATGGTCCACTTATCGGTTGATTTGACGTACTTGTAAGTGTCCCGACACCAGCAAAGGGGTGACGCCGCCCCCGTCGGGGGCCCTTCCATAGGGCGTTCAGTGGGCATAGGAGGAGGGAGGGGCCGGCTCGACCCGGAATCATTGGGCATACTGCGAGGCACCCCTTAGATTGACGAGCTTCGAAGGTGGTTGTTGAGGAGGTGGGTGGTGTGTGTAAGGCTGCTGAGTAAACGCCCTGTGGCGAGCGGCGGTATGCTGAGGAGCCTCCGAGTCCTTCAAAAGCTCATGGATGTGCTTCCATTCTTTCTTCTTGTCCATGTTATCTAGGTAGTGTTGTTGGTGTGGAGTTCCTGGCCAAGTAGCACTATATTTATAGCAGGAGCAGACGCAGCTGTATCGGCTCCATGGCGATGAGGCACGAATGTTTTTCGCATCCATGCGCCACACCCTTCGAGGAGGAAGCTTGCGGCAGTTGAGTGGTCTCTTCGTGTTTTGCAGAGCGAGGTGATGTCCTGTTTTGCAGAGAGTGGTCATGTCCTACTTTGCAGAGAGTGGTCACGTCCTACTTTGCAGAGCGAGGCCACGTCCTACTTTGCAGAGCGAGGTGATGTCCTGCTTTGCAGAGATAGGTAACAACGATAGATTGACACTGCAAATGAAGTTAAAGTTTGTAATTACGATACAATTAGTTCCACACTGTGTACAACAAGCAAAGTACTAACTAAAGTACAAGTTACAACATGCTAGTATTTCTAATCTTAGTACCACTACACACACAACAAGAAGTGGTGCTGCACTTCACACCGGTATTCCTACTTGTTGGCAGGCGCCTTGCAACTTCTCGTAGTGTGGCCTTCTTGGCTACAGCGATCGAAACATCTACCCGCCGCTTCAGCTTCCTATTCGTCCATATTGTTCCTAATGCGACGACTCTGCCGACAGCACTTTCCACCTATCAACAGGTCAAGATCCGAAATCCAAGTTCTCTGTGCCATATCCAACGTGGCGAAGTTGCCTATAACCCTGAAGCCTCTTAGCTCGCTGCACCACGCCTGCAGCACACTCTCCTTCATGAAGTACTTCGACATGAAGTTTGATGGGTCCACGTTGATAGTCCCTCATGTGACGAGGACATGAGAGCATGGCTTATGAAGGGGCTTTGGCTTGTTGCATGTACAGCTAGGTTCATTCACATGATCTTCAAGGCACATCTCGTGGGTAACAAGAGAGCGAGCCGTTCCAAATCCGGCTCTATCCCGAAGGAACATGTCGAAATGATGCTCTGTATTGCCTATCACGAAGACCGTGTGTGATTGACCCCTCCCGGGGTGGCGATCATGGATTATGTAGACATCAGGACGTGCCCCAACTACTCCCTCCTTCAGTTGTTGAAGGAACCACAACCAGCTGTCGAAATTCTCACTTTCGATGAATGCGATGACCAAGGGCAGAATCTGATTATTGCCATCAACGCCAATTACTGTCAGGGTATGGCCCTTGTATTTTTCTAGTTAGAAACGTCATGTCGATTGAGATCACGGGCAACATTTGCCTGAAAGCATCGATGTAGGCATAGAAGGGTAAGAACCCCTCTGCAATACCATGAAACCTAGTGGTCTTCTGGATGGCTTGTCCTTCACAGCAATGTATGTGTCTAGGTTCTTGTCCTGTAATACCTGGAGCATATGAGGAAGGTTGTTGTAAGCCGCCTCGAAAGAACCGAACTTCCTTTGCAAAGTCTTCTGCTTCGCATGCCATGTCTTAGTGTAGCTAATCTTGTACTTGAATTTCTGCTCGATAGCCACCATGATGTGCTTTGCCTCCAGGTCCTTCTTCTTTACTATCTCTTCGTACATGAGATTGGTTATGAAGGTGAATGTTAGGTTGTGATGCTTCGGCAAAACACTACTGAGCACGTAGGAGTGCGCCTCCACCTTGGAGATAATCCAGTGAGTCTCGTACTTGGGTCTACATGTGTGCACATGCTAAGGACAACCAGCCTACTCGTAGACCATGGTGTATTGCTCTGGATGGATTTGAGGATCCAAAACGTCCATTGCATAGACAAGTCCCACAGCTTAATGGTATCCTGCAGTGATTCCTTGTCAGCAAACATTGCATGAAGCCGAACCTCTGTACCATGGTACTCTCATGGTGATTCATGCTTGTCATGCACAACAAGACCATCGACGTCCACCATATTTCATTCTTGCGGGATGGGACCTTCATCCTCATCGGAAGAGTCATCGCCATCCTCTTCTAAAGCTTCCTCCTCGACCCAGGCCGTCAAGTCATCGATCTCCATCTGACGCAATATGTTGTCAACATGCTCCCCTGCATCTACCTGTCCAGTGGGCTCAGTGTGCGGTATGCGATCTTCCTCTTCTGCCTTCGCAACATCGGTCATCGCATCCTCTTCATGAACCACACGTCGTGCGCCCGAGTTGCTCCCACCAACCGGACGATAGCCATCGGTAGGGCCTCGTGCAACTCCCTTTGGACATGCTTGCACGAGTAGCACACAATCGTATCCACAGTGTCGACAGCCTTCCACAATGCCCTTCTATGCAACCGTGCGCATCAGTCTGCTCAACTCCCACCGAATGTGCGTGGCAGACCGACTCCAAAGCCCACGTAGAATGACACTGCACACCTCGGGGTCCAAGGAGAAGCTACAGGTGTACCATACTGACTTACAGGAAACCACCCAGATCAACACCGTATGGACCTTCACGATCGTACCAAAACCGTAATGCACTTTTAATCTTATGGGCTCCGACATGACTGATTTCTCTCTGCAAATATTTTGAACATTGCAACTAGCCATTTGTCAATATACATTCACAAAATATGTGCTAAACCAATAAGTAGCGATATGCTGCCTACATTCGGATGAGAACAAGAACGGATGAGATTATTACCTTCATGCGAAGACCTTCTCTCCTTATCAACAAGTTTCCTTCTTCTTTCTCTCTTACCTCCTGAGGTCCTCTCCTCTCCTTCTCTCCCTCTCTCGAGTTCCTCTACTTCCCCCTGGTAGTTCTCTCTTCTCTTCTCCTTCTCCCCCTCTCTCGACTATCTCTCCCCTCTTCTCTCCCTCTTCCCTCTCCTTCTCTCCCTCTCTTTTTCTCCTCTCCTGAGCTCCTCTCGTTCTCTCACGAGAGAAATGGCGAAAGAGACCGTGAGGGGGCCGGGTACTGCAATGGCATGCTGGCCATTTATTTACAGCTCTTCCAATTTCGCATTCCTTGGTTAGTTTAATTGCTTATGCTTTTGCATTTCTCCTATGACATCTTTGTAGATTCTGCTTTTGCTACTGCCAAATAAAAAATCTTCATGCGCTAAATAGCCTTGTCTTATTTGTTTGTAGAGATGAAAGTTAATGGACCTTTTGCTTCAGAGGTATCTACAACATAGAACAAATGGTCAAATGCATTCGTGCATTGCATTGTTGCCTATTTATTTCTGATTGTCTTCAGCGAGGTCAACGCTGCTCGCAGAATTCATTGTTTCATATTTTTATTTTTTTTAAAAAAACTTTTAGAGCTTAACCTAGCTATTCAATGTTGTTTTACTACATATACTTTTCTTGAGCTAGGAAAGATGTTTAGATGTTAACATCTTTTCTTAGACATTACATTTTTACTTCTTTGTTATTGCTACTGAAGTGATTTGTGTCTTATCTCCCCCTGTAATCTGCAAAATATAAGGTACTCTCGTTCCTATCGCCGTGTCTCTTCGAATGTGCACTGAAAAAATGACCTTTAGGTCTATTTGAGCCAAAATAATAAAAACAACTAAACAGTGGCTATAGTGTGCTATAGATGAACATTTTCCCTTATGATTTAGTTGCTTTCTTCTGAATTTCAGATTTCCAATTGTTGTCATGTCCTGTCAGAAGGACCATATCTCAAAATTTAAGGCTAGGTGTCGAGATAAAAAAGCTTAGCTGCCTTCAGGTTAGTTGTACATGAAAATTCAACTCTATTCAAAAAAGAGTTAATTCCTTATTTGCCATTGGAAGTTGACGAGTTCCCTAAAATGCCATCGAAAAATTGCTCACCCCTTGTATGCCACTCGTTCTCAACTTTAATCCCTTCTTTGCCACTCCGGTCAGTTGACCGTGGATTTGACCGTTGACTTGGACGTGAAAAACGATTTTGCCCCTAAGTATGTTGAGATCTTTAGAGAATTGTTTGACATAGTAATATAGTTGTAAAAAATATAAAAGTTTTAGGGGACGTTCTTGACATAGTGTAGATTATTCTGTAATTTTTATAGGGTTTTATTTGTAACATGTTTTTCTCTAAAAATCTTTCAAGTTTTAACTAAACATTTAAAGATTTTTAGAGAAAAACATGTTGCAAATAAAACCCTATAAAAATTTAAAAATAATCTACACTATGTCAGGAACTTTCCATAAAATTTCATAATTTTGGAACTATATTACTATGTCAAATAATTCCCTAAATGTTTCAGCCCTAAATAATGCGCTTGGAGGCAAAATCGTCTTTTTGTGTCCAAGTCAATGGTCAAATCCACGGTCAACTGACCGGAGTGGCAAAAAGGGATTAAAGTTGAGAAAGAGTGGCATACAAATGATAAGCAATTTTTCGATGGCATTTTAGAAAACTCGCCAACTTCTAATGGCAAATAAGGAATTAACTCTTCAAAAAATGGTCTTTGTCTTTCGCTTTTATTGTTTCCCCTGATTTAGTCTTTATTTCTGTCTTTCTTTGTATTCATTTTTTATGGCATCAAATAGAGCGTAGTAATGAAAAATTTAGAAGATGATGCATTGATAGAATGATTTGTCCTTTTTGAAGGACGTGATGTCTATGTTTCTTACTGTTATTATGATAGCCTTCCATTCATATTATTTTTTGCTAAATGTAATGCATGTATGCAGAGGTTGTTATTAGTGAAGGTAACTGAGGTACTTGGTATAGAACCATACAAATATATCAATGCCCCTTACGTATCAAAATCCAGACAAACCTACGAAAAACTAAAGGAACTATAAATGTATGCCTGTATGGAGCTAACTCATCCAAGCTAACTAATCAGGTTGGGCTCAGATGCTCCAAAAAAAGAAATTTAGGATTACATAATAATCGGTTGCTCATCAAAGCTGAAGGATTCACTCCTAATTTTAGATAAAGGTCGCAATGAGTACTGGGCCGATGAGGCAGTGTTTTTCCCGTCCAACTATATTTACATTTGTTACTTATTGTGCTTCTCAACTGATTTTGACCTTGAGCGCTGTTTGTCAACTAATTTCACTGCTAAGCGTCTACCTGAATTGATTTATCTTTCTTCGATACTTACATGTTGCTTGCGCCAGTTTCATTGTTTCGATTCTTTTGGTAATTGGAATATATTTTTTGTTTATTGACGAGGAGGCCTTTAGCATATTGTTATTATGTTTTCCTCTTTATGCCGAATCGCTTATGCAAACCCTTCATGTTCTACCCGGCTTTCACAAGGTTTCCTATATTTTTGTCCAATGGAGTTGTAGGTTGATGTTGTCCTTACAAGCCTGAACTACATGATGAGCTACGAAAGGGGTTAACCGGTAACACCTCTGTATTTTCTCGTGTCTTTCCTTTTTTTCCGCTATTCGTTTAGGATATGTGTCGTTCACTTCTTTTGTTGTTCCTGCAAAGATAGTGCAAGAATCTACAGCAAACCCAAGGCATCCTAATCTATCTTCCCTGGTGATCTTTGTTTGCTATTGTCCCTCACAAATAAAATAGGTACTGCAGACATATGTGTATATATGAAGTTACTCTTTTAAGCATATGTAGATTATGCTAGAACTGCTACTCACAAACCATGTAAAAGTCCCAAGGGTTCGTATTGTTTTCTATACTTGGCCTAAATGTGCATGACTCTTACATATATTGTTCGGGAGGTTCTCCGTGCTACCTCAGGCCTCAGGCTGATGATTATTAAGCTCGTGAAGGTATGACATATCGGGAGATCTACCCCGTACAACATCCGAGGATCAACAGGGACAAGCTCCGGGGACCAACCCCAGACGAGATGTGACACATGGCGAACCCACTTTGGACCTACACTACTACAAAACAGCCTATAGTGGACGCCTCATCACAGACGGTTCCAAAGGAACCGTCTGTGTTGAACTTATACAGACGGTTACTTAGGAACCGTCTATGCAACCGTCCGTGATATGTCATTATCACAAACGGTTCTATCCTTAAACCGTCTGTAATATACTATCATCACAGACGGTTCTATTATAGAACCGTCTGTGATACGGGACATATTTCACAGACAGTTCTATTCACAAACCGTCTGTGATAATTACATATCACAGACGGTTCCATGATAGAACCGTCTGTGATATGTCATTATCACCGACAGTTATTTAATAGAGCCGTTTGTGATATATCACAGACGGTTCTATTTACAAACCCTTTGTGATAATTACATATCTCAGACGGTTCCATTATACAACCGTCTGTGATATGCCTTTCAACCCCTTCGTCTCCCGCGCGATGTGTCTCTTCATCTCTTCGTCTCTTGAGCTTTAGTACTTGTTTTATAAATAGACACCCCCTTATGAAAGGGATTTCTCACGAACCTACATTTTGGCTTTCTGCTCCTTGATCCCCTTTCTCCACAAACTCCAAATGGCTTCTTCCTCTCTCGTCTCGGCTGTACTGGCCTACATTTTGCTTGTGTACTCGCAACTCTCTGGTCGCAACCTGGCCCAAGCTGCGGACAAGCCGTCCGTTCGCAATGTCATCCGTTGTAGGCCCTCCCATCTACCGGAGAACATAACAACCATCATCTGTCGATTGGAGCTCCTCCTCCAACAGACCAGCAGTGTGAGGCTCTCCAGCATCCGGCGAGTAAACCTCATCGTGGAGATTGTCCTATGGAACTATTTGGTCCGCACCGAGGATGCAACCCAGAGAGTCGAGGACGATATAAATTGCAGGAGAGCGGGTCCGCCTAGCCGAGACTCTGGATACCAGGGTTGATGGCCTCTGGGCTATTTGGGACTTGATTACGGAGTCCGAACATCTACAAGAGGAAATTGAGCGTGCAAGGTCACAGGTGGAGGCGTTTGGTGAGACAGTCGCTGATCCCGCCCCCACTGAAGCCGATAAGATGGATTACGAAGATTTGAAGACTAAGATAGGATCGCTGATACTTTTTTTTTATCGTCTGTGATGTAAAAATGATATGGCCAGTCTTTTTTTATCTATTGTCTGTGATGTAAAACGATGTGGTCTTTTTTATCTATCGTCTGTGATGTAAAAACAATATGGTCTTTTTTATTGTCTGTGATGATATGGTCTTTTTTATCATCTGTTTATTACTGGGCAATTCATTTTAGTAATTATTTGCGCATATATAGGCTCCGTACGCTATCACAGATGGTTCCATGAAGAACCATCTGTGATAATATCCTCATCACAGATGATCTCATGAAGTGTCGTCTGTGTTGAACTTATACAGACGGTTCACTTTTGAACCGTCTGTGATATCCCACATATCACAGACGGTTCTATTTACGAACCGTCTGTGATATACTCACATCACAGACGGCTCGTATTACAAACCGTCTGTGAATCACAGACGGTTTGTAATACGAGCCGTCTGTGATGTGTATGATATCACAGACGGTTCTATTTACAAACCGTCTATGATATGTATGATATCACAGACGGTAGAAAGGAACCGTCTGTGGTATATTCACATCATAGACGGTTGGTAATAAGAACCGTTTGTGATATGCCACCCCTATAAATATCAGGACTCGACAGACCTGCCCTAGCGTCTCTGATCTGTTGTTTGGAATAGAGTGGCTTGAGAAGCTTTGCTCTGTGGTGGTTGTAGGAGGCTTGCTTGTTTTGCTTGCCTTGTTCTTGGTTGTGGGTTGCCCTGACAACTTATGGCTATTTGGCTTGCATATTGCTTGCTATGTGAGGCTTGGCTTTGGTGGTAGCTCTCAGTTTAGGTGTTGTGAATGAGTGCTTTGTTTCGGCAGTGGGTGTTTTGTGAGAGGGAGAAGCTTATGGGGGAGGTGCATTTCGGCTGTGGCTCTTCTCTTACCCTGTCCACTTAACTCTCACATTGCATTGTGGCCTGAAGGAGAAGGCAGTGAGGAATCTCACGGGATATTTGGAATTTTCGTCGTGAGCTCCGAGGGTAACGATCTGTAACTCTTTATATTTGCTCTAGGTTAATCTTTAATCAATTTTAGCATATTTGGTTAATAGGAGGAGTAACGTATTTGCAGCTTATTAATATAATTTAACACTACTAATTGTTACGTGTGTAGCATAGATGGACTGAAATTAGATGTACGGTGCGAACCGTGTGAGTGAAGAGTACATTAATGGCGTGATTGCTTTTAAAAGAGCCGCGGAGCAGGATATGTTGAATAAGGGGATATAATTTATGTACTGTCCATGCATTGATTGTGGTAATCTGAAGATTTTTAACAACCCGACGCAGATCGTAGGGCACTTGATTCGAATGGGTTTCAAAAAAGGGTATACATGTTGGACCAGTCACGGTGAAGAGCAAATTATACAGGAAGTTAATAATGACGACATCGCCGAGGAAGTCAACGATATGCCGGATGTGGACTGTGCTTTTGATGAGGATAGGTCGTACGATGACAATCTGGATCAGATGCTACGCGATGCAGAAGGGAACTACAGTGAGAGAGAGTTTTGTAAATTCGAGCACTTAATGGAGGACTCGGAGAAACCTTTGTTCCTTGGCTGCAAGCCGGAATACACAAGGTTGTTAACCGTACTTGAACTGCTAAAATTGAAGGCAAGCAATTGTTGGTCCGACAAGAGTTTCACGGCGTTGTTAGGTCTCCTAGCGAACATTCTTCCGGAGGGAAACATGTTGCCCAGCACCACCTACCAAGCCAAGAAGGTTCTTTGTCCATTGGGAATGGAAGTAGAAAGAATACACGCATGTCCGAACGATTGTATCATGTATCGTAAAGAGTATGCAGACTTGCATGTATGTCCCGTGTGCAAAGCATCCCGATACAAGCGTACTGCTAAGGTAAAGCAAGGACCTCCTGCTAAGATGTTGTGGTATCTGCCTATGATCCCACGTTTGAAGCGTTTATTTGTGAACTGAAAGGAGGCAAGATTGCTGCGTTGGCACTCGGAGGAGCGTAAGAAAGATGGAAAGCTAAGATACCTGCGATTCTCGCGATGGAGAAACTTGATCGGACCTTCAAAGAGTTCGGTGCGGAACCAAGGAACATAAGGTTAGTGTTGAGTACAGATGGAATGAATCCTTTCGCTAACATGAGCAGCCGACATAGCACCTGGCCTGTGAATCTATGTATGTACAACATTCCTCCTTGGTTGTGTATGAAGCGGAAGTACATCTTGATGTCACTACTTATCCAAGGGCCAAGCAACACGGGAACGATATTGATGTGTACTTAGCACCACTCTTGGATGATCTTGTGACTTTGTGGAACGAAGGGGTACAAGTATGGGATGCGTATAAACGAGAACTTCTCTTTACGCGCATGTTGTTTCGCACTATCAATGATTTTTTTGTTCTTGGTAACTCGTCGGGCTTCGAGACGAAAGGATCCAAAGCCTGTCCCGCACTTTGCTTAGATGCTACGGAGAGTGTATGGTGAACAACTCGCAGAAAATCGTGTATATGCGTCACAGTAGGTTCCTTCCCAGGAGTCACCCATACCGCAAGATGAAGAAACAATTCGACGAAAATAAGGAGGACAATTCAGCTCCAAGGGCTTTTAGAGGGAAAGAGGTCTATGATATGGTTAAGGATATCGATGTTGTGCTTGGGAAGGGACGTAAATTAAAAACCCGTGAGAAGAACATCTGGAAGAAGCGGTCAATTTTTTGGGACTTGCCTTATTGGGAGCACTTAGAAGTTCGTCACTGCATCGACGTCATGCACGTGGAGAAGAATGTATGTGATAGCTTGATTGGTCTCTTACTGAACATTAGTGGCAAAACAAAGGATAGTGTTAACGCACGACGTGACTTGGTTGATATGAACATAAGGACCGAGTTAGCACCAAAAGAGACCGTTAAAGGACGAACATACCTTCCACCAGCTTGCTACACTATGTCCAAGGCCGAGAGAAATGAACTGTGCTAGAGCTTGCATCGTGTCAAAGTCCCGTCTGGTTACTCCGCTAACATTAAGAAACTTGTTTCTATGCAAGATTTGAAATTAATTGGTATGAAGTCTCATGATTGTCATGTGCTGATGACACAAATGCTTCCTGTTGCAATTAGGAGTATCTTGCCGAACGAGGTCCGAGTGGCAATCTTGAGGCTGTGTTATTTCTTCAACTCAATTGCTCAGAAGGTCATCGATCCCTAAGGACTAGATGCTCTACAGGCCGAGGTGGTGACGACTCTATGTCATCTTGAGATGTATTTTCCTTCGTCATTTTTCGATATCATGATCCATCTCATTGTTCATCTTGTGAAAGAGATAAAGATATGTGACCATGTGTTCCTACGTCATATGTACCCGTTCGAGAGGTATATGGGAATTCTCAAGTCCTATGTACATAATCGATCTCGACCGGAGGGCAGTATCGTCGAAGGTTATGCAACCGAAGAGGTCATTGAGTTTTGCGTCGACTACATGGCTCAGGTGGAACCGATAGGTGTGCCTCTATCTCGTTATGAGGGAAGGCTGGATGGTATCGGGACTATCGAAAGGAAATCAATCACTCCCGATCTTGATACGTACGCTCAAGCCCATTTCACGGTCTTGCAACACATGACCCAAGTGTCCCCGTACATCGACGAGCACAAAGACGTGGTACGCCAACAGAATCCAGACCGATCGGAGGTTTAGATCACGAGAGAGCACAATCGTCGGTTCAACGAATGGTTAAAGGTGCGAATCACTGGGAGGTCATCAAGTGATGATACACTGCTATGGTTGGCAAAAGGGCCATAATTTACAATTATCACATGGCAAGGATACGACATAAACGGGTACATATTTTATACGGCAGCTCAGGATAGGAAGAGCACAGTCCAGAATAGCGGTGTCCGCATATATGTATTCAATACCGATGGGCTAAGGAGCTCGTACTATAGGCAAATAGAGGATATATGGGAGCTCGACTACGTGCTTTTCAAGATCCCCCTATTTCGGTGCCGTTGGGTCCATCTCCCACAGGTGAAGGTCGACAAGTACGGCGTCACTACCGTGGACCTCGATCATGTCGGATATAAAGACGAACCATTCATACTGGCTAACCAAGTTGTTCAAGTCTTCTATGTAACCGACCCAGCAAATAAGAAGCGCCACGTAGTTCTTCATGGAAAAAGAAGGATTGTCGGAGTTGAGAATATAGTGGACGAGAAAGAATACAATCAATTTGACGAGTTGCCTCCTTTCGGAGACGACATCAGGCTCGAGGAAGAACCTAGTGAGGAAGCTAGCTATATGCGCGTCGATCATCATGAATGACTATATTTTAATTAAGAATTTACTCCATTGTAATTAATTTATTCCATAACATCATGTGTTATGGACTTGTAATCTCTCGTACGTATATTTTGATGTCAACGTGGAATTGTCATGTGTTAATGTGTTATATATGAACCTGTCATCTTTGATATTGTCAATGTGGACGTTCATTGTAATGTGAAGTATCAAAATTAGTTTCACTTGATTTGGAGTTGAGTTGAATTAGATATGAATTTTTGAAGTCAAATATGTTATGAGTTGAGTAAGAGCAAAACAGGTGGCCTCTTTATAAAAAGGCTATCACAGACGGTTGTAGTATGAAACCGTCTGTGATATAGAACGTATCACATACTATAACCGTCTGTGATATGGTATATCAATAGAACCGTCTGTGATAGCCTTTTTATAAGGAGGCACACCGCTAGGGTTTTGCTCTTTACTCGTCACTTCCTCTCCCGCGCCCCTTAGGCTCTCGCACGCTCTGTCGCCTCCTCTAGGGTTCGCTTGTTCACCTCCCCGGCCGTAAGCCCCGACGCCGCCGCCCCCGACATCGACGACGCGGCCGCCGCCTCGACGCGCGGCCTCCTCCCCGTGTCGGCCTCCTCCCTCTGCACCAGCCTCCTCCCCGCGCCGTCCTCCTCCCCGTGTCGGCCTCCTCCCCTGCACCGGCCTCCTCCTTGCACCGTGAGTTCTTGTGCGGCATCCTCTCTGTGAGTATTCCTATATTACGTTTGTACATCACTTTCTGGCAGTCTATAATGCTCAGCAGTTTTAGGGTTTTTAACTGCGAAATTTGAACTGGTCATCTCCTAGAGATTTGTTGGTAACATCTTTATCTTTCAATAGAGTCTTGGATCAAGTCGTTTGGATGAACGGATCATGAGTTATGAATATTTTAGTGCTGCTGTCTAGATGTTCTATCAGGATTTTGGCAGGTCGTATTAGTCGGTTGAAAAAAATTAGTTAACAAAATAATTAGGGGATCTCACCAACATGAATGTTGTAGGTGTTTTCTTAAGGTTTTCATAGAGCTAAAGAACATAATTTTTAGATAATTTTATTGAAAGTTATGAATGTTTTAGTTTTGCTGTCCAAAACGTCTACCAGGTTCAGGCAGTTTTAATAATCTGATTGGTAGAGAGAGTGAATAACATAATCTGGGAATATCACCAACTAGTTTAATGTGGGTAATTTAGTAAGCTTTACTGAGAATGAATGTGATAGTTAGTTCATTCTTGAGCTCTATTGTATTACTTGCTACTGTCAATTTGATATACTGTTAATTGGTTACTTTCGGTTGAATGCTAGTTATTCTGATTTTTCTGGTTCGCTCTGTGATGAACTTTGTCTTATACTGAGATTGAATGTGATAGTTAAGATCATTTTCGGTAACAGTTGAGATCATTTGATAGTTAAGCAAAGTATTGTTTAGAGCTCATAGTTTGAATTTATATTATCATATTCATTTAATGAAGAGTATAGACAATATGATTGAGATGGCAAAGACTTGTTCTTTTGCAACTCTCCTTCTGAGAGCACAAACTATCATCAATCCTTCTTTATATAATTAATTTGTTTACAACACAATTTTAGTTATTTATATAGATAGCAAGTAAATTTTGAGCTCTACAATATTACTTGATTCTATTTTGTTTCTATGTCTTCTGTACATGAAGTATTAAACCTTTGCTTAGCATTTCTTCGTCGATCCTGACACACTTGAGTGTACCTTTGCTTCATGCCAATCCTCCACGGCATGAAGCAAATGGTACATTCCAGTGTGTCGGGCTCAATGAAGTAGGCTCGGGCAAAGATGGGCTCGGGTTCTAGTTAAGCTCTGTGCTAATTTCATTCATATACATGTGGTACATGTTTTGCATTTCAAGTAAGCGACATGGCGTCCGCACCGTCTTCACCGCCGTCATCGACGTCGCCGAATGCATCTGGATCTCCGAGGAAAGTGGTACGTACGCGAGATGACAGAGGAATATCGAAAATTCCTCGGGCCTAATGACCGTCACGGAGGTCAATGCTAATGGAATCCCTGTGAGTCCCCCCAAAGTAGCATCGAGATTCCGGACCATCTATGGGATACTTGGAAGGGAACGGGTCCCCATCACCACACTGAGCTGGGACACTGTGTCGGATGATCGGAGACGCGAGCTGTGGGACGAAGTTTTAAAATCGTTCACTTTCCCCCGAGCATCAGCGCATGTGGAAGGGCGACGTTGCTCGATGGGAAAGGCGTGGAGGACCTTCAAGAGCGTGCTTTCACGAAGTACGTAAACACGGGTCGAACGCCCTAAACGACGTATAAATTCTTGTCGCGGGATATATGGGACGCCTTTGTGCAAATGAAGACGACGACCGAATTTCTTGAGGAAAGTGCGACGCACAAAGCTCTCCAGACACTGAACACTCACCCCCACAAACTCGGCACCGCTGGGTACGCGGGTAAAACTGCGCAATAGGCGGCGGAGGACGAGAACGAAACAAGACCATTTGCTGAGATCACAGACAAACGCGCTCTCTCCTGGTTAAGAGCGAGGGCATCAGTCACGTCTTCGGCAGAAATCTCTTTCACAAACCCGGTAGACCGGGATGTGGCCAACCGTGTGGTAAATATGTCTTCGAACTACCTAGTTGTTAATAAGTCCATAACTTCATAATGTCTATAATAACATGATGACCTCTTGCAGCAAGAATTGAGTTTCGCATGTTCCGAAGGCTCCTTCCAAGCAGACAGGGAGAAGGATATACTATCTACGACCTTGGGAAACAAGGAGCACCCGGGTTGCACGCGAGACAAAGAATTTAACGTATCTTGGAGGGATGGATTCCCAGACGATTACTTCACGTATAGGAGCAGGAAGAGATCCAAGGCCGAGTACGACACAGTGTTGGAACATATGCTTACTACAAAATTTGAAGGAAGAGAACGGGTGCTTACTGCAAAATTTGAAGAAAAGATAGTAAGATTGCAGGACCAAGTGAATCAACTCCTACTCCTCAACCAGTCGCAAACCGCCCCGTTGTTTTGGGAGCCAGTCCTCCTCAATATCGGAGTAGCGTTGCGTCCACGCAAAATTATGAACATGATGACGTCTAATTACCTATCGACGACATCAAGACAATGTACATCTCTAGAATGCTCCAAAGATAGACCTATAGGACGCCTTAGCTAATTGCGTATCGTTTTGTAGGAGCCGACGCACTGCACGCTCCAAGTGAGGATGATTGGGATGTCTATTGAGGTCGGGCGGGGTGGCGATCCATGCAAGGAAGGGATAGTACAAAGACGGTGCCGTGTGGTGTGGATACGCCATGTCTAGGTGAACATGGTACATGACAATTTTAGGGCCGTCCCGCTGGAGATTCGCTCGAACGACGACATCAGAACACTAGGGGATGCCGTGTACAGTTTTATCCAGTGGGATAAGAAGGACATCGCCCTAGACCCTGCAGTGCTGCCTCAACCTTTGATGACTCCACCCCAACCATCTCGACACGACCATGCCTCTCCAACAGGACCCAAGAAGGACATCGCCCTGGACCCTGCAGTGCCGCCTCAACCTTTGATGACTCTACCCCAACTATCTCGACACAATCATGCCTCTCCAACAGGACCCTCCATGACTGCACCTCAACCTTTGCTTCAGAAGCCTGCCTCATCGGTTCCTGTGGAGAAGACACTGAACGAACAAAAAAAGTGTGCCGCCGTATCGGTTCCCGGGTCGTCTCACAGGAAGACGCGTAACGGGCAAGTCGTTCAGGACAAATCGAAATCGAAGAATATTAAGGTGCTTCCGCCTCCTAACCCTAAGAAATACTATTTCGGAAGTCCGTTGGCGACCACCACAGTATTAGCCTACGCTGGATTAGGTTGTCAGAGTTTGCATAGCTGGTACTTGCAAAAGACCAAAGAGAAAGGGTGCGCTGATGGAATCACCGTCAGATACACGGAGGAGTATTTCCTCCACGAGCCGGCCCCCTTCGTCGTGGGCTTCGACGACTTATTCGACTTATTCAACCTCAAAGTCCTCGATGCCTCACTTCTACGATGCAGGACACTGTAAGTGTGTACAATCAAATTATACATTCACATAATACCGATTAATATAACAACTCATTGCTTATGTATAGATACATGATTAAAAATGCCCGACGATTGAAAGAACCGGTGGGTTTCTTCGACCCACACATGGTCTCTGAGCAAACCATCTTGGCAGACGCATCCTACGTCGAGAAATACATAACGACATGATTGCTTGCTCAAAACGACAAGGACTATATAATGGTGCTCTACAACCAGAAGTAAGTGCTTCACTACTTGCTATACAAATTTTATTTGTACTTTATACGCAGCACCAACTTAGGTTTAATGACTATAGCGACATACATGAGTAGGCACCACTGGATCTTTTTAGTCATTATACCAAAGAGGAACCAGGTACTATACCTTGATTCTCTACTCAACAAAAGCCATGACTTCACCCTTGTGCAAGGAGTACTCGACAGTTGTGCTCATTTTCTCCATACATAACTCTATTGTAGTCTTCCTTCGTTTGAAATGGCCGAGGTTAACTTTTTGGAAACATATAGGTCGTTCATCTCCTATGTTGCCGATGGAGGGCTATACAAGGGAACGAACGCCACACTTAATCACATGACGCGATTTCCGGTACGTGCTATAACACAATAATCCTATATCATACTTCGTAATAATGTGTCTCGAACTGACTATACCTATATATGTAATTCTATTTTTGCAGTGCCACCAGCAAAAAGTAGAAGAATGTGCATTCTACGTTTGCCATCATATGTAGACAATCATGAGTGCTAAGTTGAAGGATCCCGAGGTTGGTCAATCTCGCAATAATTATTTCCTAATTATAAATTTAAATATATATGCTTACTACTTTACTCTTGCTAGTTACAGGGCTTGAATGTAGATGTAGATTCACTCGTTTAGAGAGAGATCTCGGATATTCGAGGGAGGCTCTGCACCTTCATCATGACGGAGATCATTGACGCCAACGGAGAGTTTCACTACTCCATCAACACCGCTGAACGACCTTGAAACAATTGATTCATTAATTGTAATTCACTTTGAATATTTGTAATTCAATTGTAACTCTAGCGATAATATTTGATACATATTCGTTTGTAATTGATTTTGAGTTATAAATGATCATTTTGAGTTGTCAACAATTGATTCATCTGTGATGTATCTATTTTCTGTCTGCTTGTTTTTAGAGGACATGGCTAGCAATTCCTGAGGCTAGCCGAAAAAAAAAAATAGTTAGGCTGAAAGAACTATCATAGACGGTTTGATTGTTAAACCGTCTGTGATATACACATATCACAGACGGTTGGTAACTAGAACCGTCTGTGTTGTGACTTATCATTGACGGTTTTTTTAACCGTCTGTGATAACCGTCAGTTATCACAGACGTACAAAAACACAGATAGTTCCGAATCGTCTGTGATGACGTTTTCTGTAGTAGTGCTAGTTGAGGCTAATGCCCAACACTAGGGCTCGGCACGGACCGCATCAACCGCTCGGCTCTGCCGCTCAACGAAAATCCTTTGGGTACCGCCGCCGACTCCTCGCCGCCGTCACCGTCACCTCTGGGCAATACTCGGAGTACCAAGCCACCTTCGAAGTACATCACCTTGCTTTGTTCCTCCACCAAAAGCTTGCGCCCTTCGCACTGCGAACAACGAAATAGGAGTAGGCACAGGGCAAGAAACGCCCACAGGAGATGCAACGATGCACCCTTCTTGTTGCTAATGCCACCACGTGAACCCATGCCGAAGAGGAGAAGACGCGTTAGCCTGGAAACCGAGGAACCGAGAACCGTGAGATGATACTACTCTGCTACTCTGCCCTGGGTGCTCGGGCTGAGCTTAAGCAAGAAATGGAGTTGGTCAGGACAGGACGCTTGACTAGCTACTTGCCTTGGCAAAAGACTTGCTCGAGCTGATGGGACAGAGAGGCGTGCATCGTGCTCTATTTATAGCCCCGCGGGATGATTCCTCGTTTCCGGTGTAGAATTCTTCACGACTAACTGCCGGCCTCAAATTAAAGTATCTTTTCTGAAACGGCGGGCAGTCTTTTTTCCTCAGTAGTAGTAGCAGCAGAACTGCATGTGCAGTCATACCTTACATGTAGATTTTTTATCCATGTTACTATGTGGAGAAGCTGTTCAGCGGCAGAAATGGCATTTAAAAAAAACTAGGGCAGAAATGGCATTTTGCTGCTTTGTTTACTGATTAATGCATATTCGAAATGTATAGCGGCGATGACATCGTTGAGAACTTGTCTACCAGCTGACTGATGTGTTATAATTTAGAACTGATCAGTTTATATCAAGCGTTTTGAGGAAACTACATTTGACAACATAAAGCGTCTCCACTGCAAAATCAATCCTCTTTGACGTGAAATTGCACGAATCCTCAGTAATGCTACGACCTACGACTTCTCCTGAGTTATAGGCTTTAGTACTGAATTCTATATGAACTCGTAGGGTGCGTCATGTATGGTGTTCTTTTTTAAAAATGATGTTGTTCTTGACCTATGATAATTAGAATTAACCAAGCAATTAGCATCGTATGTCGGCATGTTAGCCACTGGTTAGCAAGGAAAAATGGAAGGAATCACGAGCGAAAACGATCGGTCATTAGTCCGAGACGGGGCCTTTTGGACGAACGGTGAAGAGCCAAAGGGAAGCCAAATCTGACTCGAGAACGCATTGCTGGCGGCCAGGATTACTGCATCTGGAGTTTTTGTTCCCATCTGCTCGCGTTTTAGTGCAACCAATGGACGTTGTTTTTCTCGTGGAAAATGGCATATTCGTCGCTTCTTCACCGGCTGACTACTGTTGATGTTTACAAACTTGCAGATTTTACAGGGCAACTAAGCTACAGTCGTCTAAAATTTTCTTAAATTCCAATCAGTTTCTTCGGTATGTTGGATCGTTATCCAATGGTTTCTATTTTTTTATGTAAAAAAATTCTAAACTAGACAAAAGTAAATCTATGTGCATCCTACAAATACAAAAACAAACAAAAAAATTTTCTAAACTAGACAAAAGTAAATCTAGGTGAACTCTACAAATACAAAAACAAAATAAAAAATACACTAAACAAAAGTAAATCTTGGTGAATCCTACAAATATAAAAATAAATAGAACTAAAAGTTACAGTAAAGTTTTCGCTAAAATTGCACGTCACTTCGTAATATAATTTTAGGCTTAATACTGTGCAATTATAGGTGACTGGGTTTTAAAAAAATTTCAAACGACTGAAAGCTAGCGAAAGCGATTTTTATATTATCATGATCGACCATGATAGTTTTTGCAAAAGGGAAACGAAGAAAGGAAAACTATCGAGACATAAAGTTTAGAGAGGCCTTTTAATCTTGTCGATTTGGTCTTTAATTTTAAACTCAAATCAGTTTTGCAAAGAATATGCCAAAGGATGAACGCTTAAAACGACTCAAGGTCCCTTGCTTTTGGAGGAATTTTTTATATAAAAAAACATCACAAACCTGTCATTGTAGAATGCAAGCCGTTCAATAAACATATTGGATGGCTAAGATCAAAGTGAGAACAGGATTACCTCGCAACAAAAAGTGAGCAACAGGATTCAAGCATATCGCACGGAGTACCAAGCATGATGAAGTAACCCATGACAAAGAATAATCACGTATGTATGTAGTAACACGTTATTGGTGTGAATCGAACGATGCCCGTAAGCCAGAAAACCAATAAGTTGGTTAGACCATCCGTCAGGGAGCACTCTATTTCTTTGGCACTTCATGGCTCCATCCAAACCGTCGATTATCGACGAACGGCTCCCCTGTGCCGCTGGAGTTGAACGGTGGAGGGTGAGAGCACAACCGTCCTTGTCCTCCTTCGTGCGCCCTGCCTGGCGGCTGGCGCCGCCTGCAGCGCGCAGCCGTGCGCGTGTTGTTGCGCGTGTCAGCGTCCGTCGTGCTGTTGGCTGCTATAGTTGTCGTCGTTTTTCGGCACGGGGCAAAATGCATCACGCTAGTTCGTCTTCGTGTTCATGGTACGGCTCTACTCACTCGTCGGCAGAGATTTGCGTGCGACGTGGCAGTGCGTGGGAAGTTTCGTTCCGCCATTATTCTAGCTCTATGATGGGACAGATCCCTTGTACGTAACAATCTCCGCCTCTTAACCAACCAAAGACGAACCCTCCGGCCGGGAGACCTAGCTTGCGATTGGATCACGACCGACTGTGTGCGCATCACTCTGCCTACGATCCGGTAACCGATCGAGCAATCGCTCGTTCTTGCTCTGGGATTTGGTAGAAATGTATCTGGCAATGTGTGTGCGATTTCGATGAAGCTTTGATGAGAGCGATTCCTTGGCCTCGCGGCGATCAAAGAAGCCCAAGTGTATGGTCCTATATTTCAAATTGTTGGGTTTTTTTTTTTCATTCGCAAAGGTGTAGGTTGCAGTCTAAAAACTTTGTGATTAGTTCGATGTCGAAATTGATGCATGTTCCTGCAATTGAAGACCTTTTTTCTTTTGTGCAGCTTCTAAATTTACACAGCAGAGCTTCCAGCATGCAAGCCACTGCTAACTCCAGGAATTGTATTTACTCCATCCACTACCTTTTTTTATCCTGTAGCAAGTATCTTGATTCTAAACATCAAGGGCTAGGGTTTGGGATCAGGATCTACAGTGGCAATGGTATTAGGAGCGATCTCTACCGTCGGATCAAAAATCGAATGTCCAGATAAATCGCTACAATGTTTTCGCTACGGTGCATATTTTGTCGTTGCTACGGTACTTTACTGCAGAGCGTTGTTTACTTCCTCACAAAAAACTGTTCACACAATAGACTCACTGCAATAATGCATGAGATCCGAATCCAAAGGGCTAAAGTTTCTCAGTCTGAATGTAAGATGACAAGTCATTGGCGCCGTCTCGCCCATCGGGATCGTCTTTGTCCCGATAGGGCTCCCTTCGCTGTCGGTATCACAGGAGGTACACAATGCCAACGAATGCACCATTTCTGTTGGTTGTCAATTGCAAATTTGCAACACTGTGTCTGATGCATTTTTGTTGTTTCCTAACCTGACTTGCAATGTAGATTGTTGAGTTGGTAGACCGGTATGATGCAGAATGCGTACCCGCGAACGACAAGGTCGGGTTCATTCAGGACTCCAAGACCGACAAGGCGTGCACCAGAACGATAACTGTATGACATGGAAATGTGGGTGTAATTAGCTCAGTACACATGATGTCGTACCTTGTTTCTTACCGCTGCCAAAGCCTATGAAAGGCAGCTCGTGAACTTCTATCAGAACCATCGACGGTATATACTAGAATTGATTTTCTATACACATGTTAATTGCTTTTGTTCCGATCTTTAACATCTGCACAGAGAAAAGATTGTGTGGAGATCATGGGTAGATGATCATAATCTTGGTATGTTGAACAATTGGCAATGGTGTTGAAGAGTTTGGAGAAACCTTCGGTTTTAGCGAAGTTCTGCTGACTGTCAGGCAAGAGGTGGTTTGACCAGCCCTGTGGGTGGTCTGACTGGCCTGTGGCCTACGATCTGACCGGCCCTGGAGTGGCGGTTTGACCAGCCAGGACTCGGCGGTCAGACTGGCAAAAATGGTGGTCTGAC
The DNA here is from genome assembly GCA_036346255.1 of Ampelocalamus luodianensis. NCBI lineage: Eukaryota > Viridiplantae > Streptophyta > Magnoliopsida > Poales > Poaceae > Ampelocalamus > Ampelocalamus luodianensis. The sequence continues at coordinate 5,012,224 of CM070626.1, forward strand.
TGATCGATTTGAAAACGTGGAATTTTGGAAATCCTTTAAAACACCTATCCTAGAGTGTTAGGAGGTGAGTTTGCATCGGATCTCATGAAAAATGGAGTTTCGATGAAATACTAGATAGAGTTTAAAATTTTCAGTGAGGGTGCAGCCAGGATTGGAAAAAATTCTAGAGTAGTCTGACTGGCCATTTGTCGGTGGCCATACCAGCAAGGCGGTCTGACCGGCCAGGCAACGGTCAGACCGGTAGGCTGGCAGTCAGACCAACCAGAGGAGGTTCAAGCGCTGGAAAAGCGGTGAACTTTGTGGTTTTGGTCAAAGTCATGTGATTCAATGCATAGGTGTTGCATGATGTATGTTTAGGCTAACGTGGGTCAAGTTACGAAGAACTTATGTCCGAAATTAATTTCTTCGTCTATTGTTATGCAAGTGGCTTGGAGTCAACGACAGTCAACAGCGAGAATGATCAGGACTAGGCTAGTAGAGCTGAGGTCTAGAATGATCAACGATGATAGGTGAAGTGGTTCGACTTAAGCATGACATGAGATGAACAAGAATGACCGAACGAGAAGTTCGGTGCAACGGGTTGTATCAAGTGGCTTGGATGTCGATGCAAGTGTCATTGTGGTTTCGGTGGGAGCTGGATAAGATAAACTTGCCGACATGAAGAGCGTCATTGATGAATCTACGCATAGCGAAGCATGAGACTGTTTCACGATAATTGGACTCGGCCTTTAGAGAAGGATTAACAAGGGCTATTTTGGTATACTCGTCATAATATCTGGTTGGTGATTTTAGAGAAACCGTGGCGCAAGACGATACAAAGGAGATACGGTTTAGGTCAAGAGAAGATGGAGATTACGAAGAAACGGATTCGAGAGACCCGGTTCATCATCCTCTTTGAGAAGCGTACGTAAGTGTAAACCCATTTGTATGTGGGTTTAATGAGTGTCTGACAAGGTTTTCTCTCTAGATCTAACCACCAATATAAAAGAGAGGGGTGCATGATTTGCACCTATCAACTTAAACCTAAAAAACCCTAATTTGTGATTTGGAAAAGTGGAGAGATAGAGAAGGCTAGGGTTTGAGAGAGATGGATTGATTGAGTGCTCAAGTATTGAGATTTTGTCCTCCATAGTGGAGTGGTTGTAAACTAACAATCTCTTAAATCAATCCAAGCAAGTTTGCCCTAAGATAAATTATATCTTGTTCTTGCTTTTTTGATGCCTTTGGGGTTTTTGTGTTTCTAGAGTTTTGCTTGGGTCTTTTGCTGCGATCTAGCTTGCTAGGGCATGTGGGAATTGATCTAGGGTCATCTTCCACCCAGGAGTAAGTTTTTTTTATTTATCAAAGTTTGATTTTTCCCGATTTTCGTGCCTTCTTAACTTTGATCAAGAAGTTTGTGTAACCTTGGCTTCAATCGTCCTGATCGTCAATTATTATAGGTTCATAACCTTCTTGATGGGCTATGTTTGAAATTTCAGCGGATTTGGATCTCAGAATTAAAAGTTAGGTCGATTTAAAATCGTCTCGGGCTTCTACCCCTGCAACTAGCGGTCAAACAGGCCATCGGCAATCAAACCGGCCGAGAGGATTTGTCCTCAGGGTTTTTGGATTCAACTTTAAGACTTCCGATGTATTCTTGTATTTTGATCTTCATAGCTTTCATAGCTACTGGAGTGAAGAAAAAGAAATTGAATTCCATTGTCGGTGAAAAAGATAGGTGCTCTGTGCTCCTATTCAACCCCTCTGGTTGCTCTTTTCTACCCAACAGATTGTGAACCTGAAGCCACCGGTGAAGATGGTGCCCCTATAGTTCCATGCGGCCTCATTGCGTGGAACCTGTTCAATGACACGCACACAATTTCTGTCAATAAGAAGGCTGTCGAAGTTAACAAGAAGAACATAGCTTGGGACAGTGACAAGAGCAATAAGTTTGTCCGTGATATTTATCCCAGCAATTTCCAGGAAGAGGGACTTATTGGTGGTGCTAAGCTAATGAGAAATTACGGGGAAGTGCAATAGCTTCCTCTGTCCTGCAGCACAGTCATATTTTTTTTCCAGAATTTCGCCTGCATTTTTCAGCTAAGCTAGTACGCGGATCTCATTGTCTGGATGAGAACCGCTGCCCTCCCAACATTTAGAAAACTTATGGCAGGATCGAGATGGACATTATGGCAAGTGATGAAATTACAGTGGTTATACAGAACAATTACAACACATACAGTTTTGGAGGGACTAAAGCATTGGTTCTTTCTACTACGTCTTGGGTTGGTGGCAAGAACAATTTCATTGGTGTTGCATATGTGACTATAGGCGGCCTATGCCTCTTCCTTGCTATGGGCTTCGTAGCTCTTTACGTGGTTAAGCCCATGCATGTCACATATCATGTAGTATTCACATAGTTGGCTTCGTATATAATGTGATCTTCTTTCGAACTTGTATGCGAGTATCAAGAAAATTGTATATGTTAAAGAAAATTAATTCGATGGTGTTTCTCCTTAAATTTCAGGACCCTTGGAGATCCCTCGTACTTATCATGGAACATAGAGAGCTCTGATCTGTTGAAGTATAAGTGAATTGTCTGTCTTTTCTCATCAGTTTAAGCTTTTGAATGAATTGATTGGTGCATGCAACTCAATATGTTATCAGAGCCAAGAAGTTCTTAAGTTTAAGACCTGGCTGGTGCAATTAAGAAAATAATAGCAACACATTTCTATTCCACATCTTAGGTCCGAGGGAGCCTACACGTGTGGGGGAGTGTTAAAGTATGGAATTGTGTAGATCTAGCCGACATCCTGCATTGGACCATGAACTGCTTAGATATATAGTTTTTGCATGCTGGAATACCTAGATCTATAATTTTTTAGTTGACTCTACCCTTGTTAGTTCCATATATGTGGCATAGTTGTTGTTTTTGCTATGTAGTACCTATGATCCACCCTTGTTAGTTCCATGAAGTGCTCTAGTTGTATGCTGGTCATAACACCTGTTTTCAACTACTTTCAGTCCTATTGTCTGTCATTCTCGGTAATCTGCATACTTATTTCAGTTCTTGCATGGTAATTTGTTGAAATGATAAGGAAAATAATATTTGCATGCTTCAATGCCTAGATCTATATTTTTTTAGTTGATTCCACCCTTGTTAGTTCCAGATCTGAGGCATGGTTGCTATTTTTGCTATGTAGTACCTATGATCCACCCTTGTTAGTTTCATAAAGTGCTCTAGTCATTCTTGGTAATCTGCATACTACACCTGTTTTCAACTGATTTTAGTCCTATTGTCGGTCATTCTTGGTAATCTGCATACTTATTTCAGTTCTTGCATGACGATTTGTTGAAATGGTAAGGAAACGGGTAACATGATCACATGCATGTACTCTATATGCGATGCTGTCCATTTTAATCTGAAGCATCAATTTTGTTCTGATCTTGCATCCTTGGTCGATGATGGTATGCCACTGGAGGAGCATCCTTAGGATGTGGCATTCGTGGCATACATGCCTGTAATCTTGCTACACGCAACTGTGATTGCAATGACATTACGACACCGCCATCATGAAATACTGATGTATTGGTTATATATTTGATTCGTAGATGGATGACTTGGCACGTAAACGACAACTCCTAATTGTGAGTGGTGCAGGTCTAGTTGTTATCGTGTGTGCTTACATGTTTGCCATAATTAGAAGAGCTAGAGCTAGACAGTCCTACAATGGATTTTTGTGTGTGCTAACTTGGTCCTTGCTACACTAAAGGGGATGGCTGACTTGGGTGATGAGGTGGGGGGGACGAGATGGGCAAGGGGGTATGATGGTCAAGGGGGTAGGCACGCTCTTCGCTAAACAATTCCAATGTCTATCTTCATGCTTCGACGTCTGGTTGAGCTCATAGGGCAAGGTGTTAAGATCGATAAGAGGTTCAAAGAGGTCCACCTCAACCAGGTTGCTAGGGCTTTGACTGAGGACACGGGTGTTGAGGTGAGTGGAACTCAGGTGTACAACCATCTTCGTAAGTGGTGTGCAAAGTGGGTGAAAATCACTAGGCTAAGAGACATTAGCAGGGTACTTTCGGAATTGGGATGACAACATCTACATGATAGTGCTTGATAAAGAGCACTATAAGGGATACATCAAGGTATATCAATGGCAAACATGTCCACTTTGTACAATGCTTGCTTGTCTCTAACACTAACATCTAACCTCCAATCCATTTATCCAACTTATAATCTTATAGGACCATCCCAAAGATGTGGACTATCTCAATATCCCATTGGAGAACTATGTCTAGATGGCCACTATCTTTGGTTCTGGACAGGCCACAAGGAGATATGCCATGGCCTCCAATGAAGCTCTAGGGGTTCCCTCTGAGCTTTCTGATACATCCTTTAACAGAGGTATCGAAACTGAAACACTAATGAAGGTGTGTCATTTGGTGATGGGCTGGGAGGTGCTAGTGGTGCTGCGTTGGTCTTGGAGGTGCTGGTGGGCTTGGTGGTGCTAGTGGTGGTGCTGTTGTTGGTGCTGAATTTAGTGGCAAAGATAGCTTGAACTCAGGTGGGAAGAGGAAGAGAACTCTCCTTGTGTCTGAGGAGGAAGTTGTGATATTGAACAACATGTCAGATGATGTTCGTGAGATGGCTAGTGCCATCAAGGACACCGTGCATGCAGAGTGTCATCCTGACCTATACAAGGTTGTCATGGATCTCCAAGGCTTTTATGAGGAGGCACTCTTGGCTGTTCTTACTTACCTGACTAACCATAATGCTCTAAGCCTGGTTTTTATCCAAATGAGTGAGCCTAGACGTGCAATGTGGGTCAGTCCTTACCTGGCCGCTCACACCTCCAATTGATCCTAACTAACTAACTATTTGTGGATGATGAACATCCCTAAGGTGGTACTTTAAAACCCCTCCAATTTTGTAAGTACATTGAGCTATACTTCTATCACTATCATGTGGAATCTTGTACTGTTTGGAGGAGAATTGTGTCTTTGGGATAGTCTTTTGAGGGTTAACTCAAGGTTTATGATTCATTCTTATACTGTTGTATCCAAGGTCACAGATAACTATCATGTATTGTTTATGATTCATTCTAGTACTGTTTTTATTCAAGGTTTATGATTCAATTTGTTGTTAGATTTGTTCAGTCATAGATAACTAATTTGTGAGCAGTCATAGATAACTAATTCAGATGAATAGTACTTGTATCTGCATTTTCTTTTACTTATAATTTATGATTCATTCCTGACGAGGATCTAATAATCCTTATTTTATTATTTATATGTAATTAATATTATGGGTAAATATAACATCATACGGCTATTACATATACCCCTTATAGTCTTAAGGGAGAAGCAAACCAGGTGGTCGTAAGTTCTTCTACGACCACCCCAATAGTCGTAAGTTCTTCTATGATTACCTCATGATCGTAAATCCTTCTACGATTACCTCTGATCGTAAGTCTTTCTACGACCAGTACTCAGTCGTAAGCCTTTCTACGACTACCTTCTGGTCGTAAGTCCTTCTACGACCAACTCAGCTACGACAACCCCGTAATTAATTGGGTCCACTTATTTGTAGGTTCAATTGATTACGAGATCTAAGTAGTTAATATACTGTTATTCTCTGGAGTAACTGCACGTAACGCACCATTATCTCTTACTAGTAACTAACAGGCGATGTGGAGGGGTTACTACTCTGGTGATTACTACCATTATTACGTTCATTATACGGAATAATAAGACGCCTCTTGGCCAAGAACGACTACCTCTCCGCGCATTATAAAAGGGCTTCAGTCAGAGAGAATAGGGGGAGAGGCCGATTGATACAGGACAATCAAGCATACGCAATCAGCAGTAGTACAAGCCTTAGTCTTTCCACTGATTGTAACTGGCATACACAATACAATACACACAGGAGTAGGGTTGTTATTCTCTCCGAAGAAGGCCTGAACCTGTATAAAAATCCCCGTGTCTTTTCTGTTTGTGTGATCAATTGTGGAAACCCCCGAATCAAATAATCTTTATGTAAGATCGGTTCTAAAGCACCGACAGTTGGCATCGATCGTGGGGATCTTTTGGTAATTCCTTGTCAATAGTTTTTCTTTTCTCTTTGATGCTTCCATGGCAGGAGAGTGGAACGAGGAGAACTGGTTTGACTTGGCCGATTACGCAGACGTCAACATGGATGTTGGTTTCGATTACGAGCCAAGTATCAAATCATCCGATGGTATTGCCGCCGATTCCCAGAGACCATGCCACGATGGAGTTGAGGAGGGATCCTTATCCCCCACAACAGTACATCCAACTGAGGGACCAGTTTCCTTAGGGGCAATGGTCAATCCGACCACAAACAGGATTACCTCAAGGCAGACTTGCAACACGACGAGAGTTTTCCCTCCGAGTGTTCAAGTCCCCTTAAGGCAGTTCGACCTGGGAAGACAAGTTCTAGAAGCCATCATTCCGGAGCTTCATCGACACTTGGTGATCCTCTCTCTCCGATTAACCCCGCAGAGGAGGGATCAAACACACTTTTTTTTGCAAGTTCGACCATCCCATCGTAGGGCACACCAACGGACGGAGACGGTTATAACCAGAGTTCCGCTTCCTTGAGGGATTTACTCCAAGTCGCCAGATGGTGTCTCTCGACTACTCCTCAAGCGAGGAGACCTCGAGCGCAAGTAGAGGTCCTCAACGGGAGGTCTTCGTCCTTTCCTCTAATAATGATCATTCTCCCAAAGGCAGTACTAACGATGCTCTCTGACGAGCACACACTACGCCCCCTCGTGGCAATGGCAAGAGCACCGCCGGTGATGAACAAGGTGAACACCCTGATGAGTGTGCGGGAAATCCTCAATATTCTCGCACTCCACTGAAACCAACTCAAAGGTCTGGTATGGGCGATCTTGAGACAACTCAACAGAGGAGAATAGCGGCCTAGAAAAATCTTCCTAGGCGCACTCAGTACCAGTCGGAGGAAGCCCATGAACTCCAGCACATCAATGACTTGCTCGAAAATCCAACTCAAGAGCTTGCTCGAGCGCCAGGCTACGACCTCTTCCCCGAAGAGATCGCACGAAGGCTTCGGAGCACAATGGCAAAGAGCATCCTCGCCGACATCATTCCAAAAGTCGTAGCAGTACGACTCAATCATCTGCCAATCGTTCGACCAGCTCACTGTATGGAGATCGACGCAAGCGCAAATCACATCGCTCTCCTGATCAGAGAAAGGCTTCTCGAACGTCTAACGATCAACAAGCTCTCAGAAGAGGTGATCGCTCACCACTCAGGGGCATAAATCTACAGCAGCAGATGGAATATGAGGAGTATTTCCCTGGTAATACTGAGGCCTACTATAGGTCAAGTCCACCTGTGATCGGGTATCGTCGAGTACGATCATCTGGTGACGTCAACCCTTCTTTCTTGCAAAGAAGGCATCAAGAATTTATTACCGGATATATTCTTATTACACATTCGTATATACACACATTTAGGGGGAGTTCACTCTATGTTTTATGGTTTTATTAGTATTGATCCATATTTCTCTTTCCACATAGATTAAGGATCTCCACTTTGAAACATATCCTTGAGTATATAAAACTTGTGTAGTTCATATATACTCATTCTTTATATTCAATTATTTGCTATTGTGATGGTTGTCATCAATTACTAAAGAAGGAAAGATTGAAGTATCTTATCCCACCATTATGAGTTAATGGTATGTTGTGGTAATTAATGATAATCACATTGTGGGACTACTATTTTTCCACAAGTTGGATGAATAGGTTATGTTCCAGGATGATTGAGACATTGGATGACATCATGAGTTGATCGTTATCAAGTCAAGATTCGGGATGAAGAAAATCATCATATGTTGAGGATGTTTGAGTCAAGATCCCAAAGTAAAGAAGGTCATCATGTGTTGATGATGTTCAAGGAGAGGAGATGATCATGAGTTAATCATCAAGTCAAGAGCTTGGAGTAAAGGATGCATCATATGTTGATGCACATCAAGATCTCGAAGAAAAAGAAATCATCATGTGTTGATGATGTTCGAGAAGAGGAGATGATCATAAGTTGATCATCAAGTCAAGAGAATGCCCATCATGTGTTGATAGAGGGCAAGTAAAGGATGTATCATGTGTTGATACATATCAAGACTCGGGATGAAGGATATCATCATGTGTTGATGAGCATCAAGTCAAGATCCTGAAGTGAAGGAAATCATCATGTGTTGATGATTATCAAGTCAATGACCCGATCTTGAAGTGAAGATGTGCGTCATCAAGCTTCAAGTGAATGTGCAAGGCAAATGTATGACTAGCTAGGGCTAAGGATGTGTTCCTAGTCTTTTATCGGTCTTGGTGTTTAGTTGGAGACCGGATTGTTAGTATAGGTTGCCTTGTACTATTAAGAAAGGTCTTGTCTAGTAGCTTGAGTCTCATCATGTGTTGATAGCTCAATCTTGTTTGTTCTAGCTCATCTAGACATGATGCTATTATTTGTGAATATGTTTTACAAATAGTTGAAACTCATACATAATCTTTGTAGCATGAGACTATAATTTGCAAATGTGTTTTGCAAATAGTTGAAGTCCATGCACCTTCTCCTTGTGGCATGATGCTATTATTTGCGAATGTGTTTTGCAAATAGTTGAGGCTCATGCATGTTCCTTATAGCATGTGACTTAAGTTTGCAAAGACTAGTTTTAGGCTTTAACTGTGCAAAACTGAATTGTTGTTAGTTTCCGCATTAGAACTTGGTTTTAGCCAAAAGAAGTTTTTAAAACTGCCTATTCACCCCCCCTCTAGTCGGCCTCCTCGATCTTATAGGACTGACCGGACCTCTGGGTCAAGAGACCCGGTTAGCTTTTTCCAGAAAAAGATATTTTTGTGTCTTGCTACATTTCTAAAGCCGGACTGACCGCAGGTATTACCCCAAACTGATCGGATCCTCGGTCCATCAGAGCGGTCAACTTTTTCCAGTAGCATGTTTTTTCCTCTAGTTTGGATTTCTTGAGTCCGGTCTGACCGGACATGTCTTAACGGATAGTTTCTGTGCATTAAATGCAGAGCAGTCGACCGTTATTTCTCAGCCCAGACTGACCGGCCACATACCTGTGATCTGACCGAATTTGCTGATTTTTCTGGATTTCGTGCTCTAACGGCTAGTACAGTGGGTGAAGGCTATAAATACCTCACCCACTGCAGCGAGTTTTGATGAACCTCATTGAATACTCTTGAGCCATTTTCTGTCTTTCTACTCTTTGAGAGCATTAAAATCATCTTGCAAAGGTTGTTGAGGTTTTTTCAAGTGCTTTAATTAGAGTTTAATCTTTGTACCAACATCGTATGGACCTTCACGAATCGTACCAACACCGTAATGCATTTTTACTCTTGTGGGCTCCGATATGATTGATTTCTCACTGCAAATATTTTGAACATTGCAACTAGCCATTTGTCAATATACATTCACGAAATACGTGCTAAACCAATAAGTAGCGATATGTTGCCTACATTCGAATGAGAACAAGAACGGATGAGACTATTACCTTCACGCGAAAACCTTCTCTCTTTATCAACGAGCTTCCTTCTTCTTTCTCCATTACCTCCTGAGGTCCTCTCCTCTCCTTCTCCTTCTCCCCCTTTCCCGACCTTCTCTCCCTCTTCGCTTCCCCTCTCCTTCTCCCCCCTCTCTTTTTCTCCTCTCCCGAGCTCCTCTTGTTCTCTCACGAGAGAAATGACGAAAGAGACCGTGAGGGGGTTGGGTGTACCTGCAATGGCATGCTAGCCATTTATTTACAGTTCTTCCAATTTCGCATTCCATGGTCAGTTTAATTGCTTATGCTTATGCATTTCTCCTATGACCTCTTCATAGATTCTGCTTTTGCCACTGCCAAATAAAAAACCTTCATGCGCTAAATAGCCATGTCTTATTTCTTTGTAGAGATGAAAGTTAATGGTCATTTTGCTTCAGAGGTATCTACAACAGAGAACAAATGGTCAAATGCATTCGTGCATTGCATTGTTGCCTATTTATTTCTAATTGTCTTCAGCGAGGTCAGCGCTGCTCGCAGAATTCATTGTTTCTTTTTTTATTTTTTTAAAAAACTTTCAAAGCTTAACCTAGCTATTCAACAATGTAGATGTTAACATCTTTTCTTAGCCATTACGTTTTTACTTCTTTGTTATTGCTACTGAAGTGATTTGTGTCTTATCTCCCCCTGTTTTCTGCAAAATAAAAGGTGCTCTCGTTCCTATCGTTGTGTCTCTTCGAATGTAAACGGAAAAAATGCCCTTTAGGTCTATTTGAGCCAAAATAATAAAAACAACTAAATAGTGCGCTATAGTGTGCTATAGATGAACATTTTCCCTTATGATTTAGTTGCCTTCTTCTAAATTTTAGATTTCCAGTTGTTGTCATGTCCTGTCAGGAGGACCATATCTCAAAATTTAAGGCTAGGTGTCGAGAAAAAAAGCTCAGTTGCCTTCAGGTTAGTTGTACATAAAAATTCAACCCTATTCAAAAAATGGTTGTTGTCTTTCGCTTTTATTGTTTCAACTGATTTAGTCTTTATTTATGTCTTTCTTTGTATTCATTTTTTTAGGCATCAAATAGAGCATAGTAATGAAAAATCTAGAAGATGATGCATTGATAGAATGATATGTCCTTTTTGAAGGACGTGATGTCTATGTTTCTTACTGTTATTATGATAGCCTTCCATTCATATTATTTTTTGCTAAATATAATACATGTATGCAGAGGTTGTTATTAATGAAGGTAACTGAGGTGCTTGGTACAGAACCATACAAATATCTCAGTGCCCCTTACGTATCAAAATCCAGACAAACCTATGAGAAACTAAAGGAACTATTAATGTATGCCTGTATGGAGCTACCTCATCCAAGCTAACTAATCAGGTTGAGCTCAGATGCTCCAAAAAAAGAAATTTAGGATTACATAATAATTGGTTGCTCATCAAAGCTGAAGGATTCTCTCCTAATTCTAGATAAAGGTCGCAATGAGTACTGGGTCGATGAGGCAGTGTTTTTCCCGTCCAACTATATTTACATTTGTTACTTATTGTGCTTCTCAACTGATTTAGACCTTGAGCGCTATTTGTCAACTAATTTCACTGCTAAGCGTCTACCTGAATTGATTTATCTTTCTTCGATACTTACATGTTGCTTGAGCCAGTTTCTTTGTGATATGACTCTTCATTTTATTTCGATTCTTTTGGTAATTGGAATATATTTTTGTTTATTGACGAGGCGGCCTTCAGCTTACTGTTATTATATTTTCCTCTTTATGTCGAATCGCTTATGTGGACCCTTCATGTTCTACCCGGCTTTCGCAAGGTTTCCTATATTTTTGTTCAATGGAGTTGTAGGTTGATGTTGTCCTTACAAGCCTGAACTACATGATGAGCTACGAAAGGGGTTAACTAACCGGTAACACATCTGTATTTTCTCGTGTCTTTCCTTCTTTTTTTCCCGCTATTCGCTTAGGATACGTGCCATTCACTTCTTTTGTTGTTCCTGCAGAGATAGTGCAAGAATCTCCAGCAAACCCAAGGCATCCTAATCTCTCTCTCTCTCTCTCTCTCTATATATATATATATATATATATATATATATATATATATATATATATATGGTATTGTACTCCTGGGAGTACGTACTCCCGCTTCTCGTATACCACTTAAATTATATGGTGATACCTCTTTATCTATTTGAGTATACTCCAATAATGATTATAAGATACACCAAAGTGAGTTCCATGAAAAAAATCATGAAAGTCCACTTTTTATTGCAATATTTGTGTACATACTTCTTTTTATATGTGAAAAAAGGTATATAGCAAAAATAAAGGGCTCCAATGAAATTTTTTCAATCAAGTCACGATGGAGTATCTTATAATTGGTATTTAAGTATACTGAGAATGATAAAGAAGTATAATATGTGCGTTTAAGTGGTATATTAGAAGTGGGAGTACATACTCTGAGTACTACTGAACTGTGTCCTATATATATATATATATATATATATATATATATATATATATATATATATATATATATATATAGGGTGCTTATCTCCCTCTATTTTAATTAATGAAACCAGCTACAGTATAGGAGATCCCAAGCATCGAGTGTGGGTCGACTGGGGGCAACGCCGGCCCCCACGCCATCTATTTTAAGCATATGCAGATTATGCTAGAATTGCTACTCACAAACCATGTAAAAGTCCTAAGGATTCATATTGTTTCCTACACTTGGCCTAAATGTGCATGACTCCCTCAGGTCTGCCATCATGATGTTATTTAGGTCACACCATGACAGGTGTGTACATACATATATTGTTCGGGGGATTTTCCTACCTCAGACCTCAGGCTAATGATTATTAAGCACGTGAAGATATGACATATCGGGGGATCCACCCAGTACAACATCCAAGGACCAACAGGACAAGGTCCGGGACCAACCCCATACGAGATGTGACACATGACAAACCCACTTTGGACCTAGTTGAGGCTAATGCCCAACACCAGGGCTCGGCACGGTCCGCATCAACCGCTCAGCCCTGCCGCTCAACGAAAATCCCCTGGGCACCGCCGCCGACTCCTCGCCGCCGCCGCCGCCGCCGTCACCTCTGGGCAATACTCGGAGTACCAAGCCACCTTCGAAGTACATCACCTTGCTTTGTTCCTCCACCAAAAGCTTGCGCCCTTCGCACTGCGAACAACGAAATAGGAGTAGGCACAGGGCAAGAAACGCCCACAGGAGATGCAACGATGCACCCTTCTTGTTGCTAATGCCACCACGTGAACCCATGCCGAAGAGGAGAAGACGCGTTAGCCTGGAAACCGAGGAACCGAGAACCGTGAGATGATACTACTCTGCTACTCTGCCCTGGGTGCTCGGGCTGAGCTTAAGCAAGAAATGGAGTTGGTCAGGACAGGACGCTTGACTAGCTACTTGCCTTGGCAAAAGACTTGCTCGAGCTGATGGGACAGAGAGGCGTGCATCGTGCTCTATTTATAGCCCCGCGGGATGATTCCTCGTTTCCGGTGTAGAATTCTTCACGACTAACTGCCGGCCTCAAATTAAAGTATCTTTTCTGAAACGGCGCGCAGTCTTTTTCTCTCAGAAGTAGTAGCAGCAGAACTGCATGTGCAGTCATACCTTACATATAGAATTTTTCTCCATGTTACTACGTGGAGAAGCTGTTCTGCGGCAGAAATGGCATAAGAAAAAACTAGGGCAGAAATGGCATTTTGCTGCTTTCTTTACAGATTAATGCATATTCGAAATGTATAGCGGCGATGACATCGTTGAGAACTTGTCTACCAGCTGACTGATGTGTTATAATTTAGAACTGATTAGTTTATCGGTTTTGCTAGTTTTAAGTTGCCTAAAAATTTTTTAAGTTTAAGTTAATTTTTGTGATCATTGGATTTATGTAGATATTAGTGCGTTATATGATTGTCATATGATTGGATATTGATCCAATGGATGTCATATGATTGGATATTGATCCAATGATCCCAACAAGTGATTTAAATTTAAGAAAATTTCAGATAACTTATGAATAGACAATCCCTTAGTTTATATCAAGCGTTTTGAGGAAATTACATTTGACAACATAAAGCGTCTCCACTGCAAAATCAATCCTCTTTGACGTGAAATTGCACGAATCCTCAATTAATAATGCTACGACCTACGACTTCTCCTGAGTTGTAGGCTTTAGTACTGAATTCTATATGAACTCGTCGGGTGCGTCATGTATGGTGTTCTTTTTTTAAAAAAAAATGATTGTGTTCTTGACCTATGAGAATTAGAATTAACCAAGCAATTAGCATCGTATGTCGGCATGCTAGCCACTGGTTAGCAAGGAAAAATGGAAGGAATCACGAGCGAAAACGATCGGTCTTTAGTCCGAGACGGGGCCTTTTGGACGAACGGTGAAGAGCGAAAGGGAAGCCAAATCTGACTCGAGAACGCATTGCAGGCGGCCAGGATTACTGCATCTGGAGTTTTTGTTCCCATCTGCTCGCGTTTTAATGCAACAAATCGACGTTGGTTTTCTCGTGGAAAATGGCATATTCGTCGCTTCTTCACCGGCTGACTACTGTTGATTTTTTTTTCTTCGAAATACCCAGTACAACACATAGACGCTCCTACACACGCACACCACCACACACACGCACTCACACACACGACGCCTACGGAAGACCGGACGAACGGAGCTTGAAGAAATAACGAAGACATCACCACCGGCGCCTCGCTTGCGAGGGTACGTCGCCTCCCACTGAAAGAAAATCCTCCTAAATGAGACACGCAGTGTCAAACCTGAGGTTTGAACCCTGGTGGGGCTGGAGGTACAACCATCTCCACTAGCCACCCAAGCAATGTTTGGTTCTCGACTACTGTTGATGTTTAAGCTCTGCTGCAAGTTTGTTGATGTTTATAAACTTGCAGATTTTTATAGGGCCGACTAAGCTACAATTGTCTAAAAAATTTTAAAAACCCAATCACTTTCTTCGGTACGTTGGATCGCCATCCAATGATTTTTGATTTTTTTTATGTTGAAAGATTTTAAACTAGATAAAATTAAATCTAGGTGAACCCTACAAATAAAAAAACTAAACAAAAAAATTCTAAACTAGATAAAAGTAAATCTAGGTGAACCCTACAAATATAAAAACAAAATAAAAAAATTATAAACTGAACAAAAGTAAATCTAGGTGAATCCTATAAATATAAAAACAAAAAGAACTAAAAGTTACAGTAAATTTTTGCTAAAATTACACGTCACTTGGTAATATAATTTTAAGCTTAGTATTGTGTAATTGTAGGTGACTTGATTTTAAGAAAATTTCAGACGACCGGGAGCTAGCGAAAGCGATTTTTATATTACCATGATAGTTTTGCAAAAGGGAAACGAAGAAAGGGAAAACTATCGAGACATAAAGTTTAGAGAGGCCTTTTAATCTTGTCGATTTGGTCTTTAATTTTAAACTCAAATCAGTTTTGCAAAGAATATGCCAAAGGATGAAAACTTAAAATATCCCTTGCTTTTGGAGGAATTTTTTTTATATATAAAAAACATCACAAACCTGTCATTGTAGAATGCAAGCCATTCAATAAACATATTGTATGGCTAAGATCAAAGTGAGAACAGGATTACCTCGCAAAAAAAGTGAGCAACAGGATTCAAGCATATCGCACGGAGTTCCAAGCATGATGAAGTAACCCATGACAAAGAATAATCACGTATGTATGTAGTAACACGTTATTGGTGTGAATCGAACGATGCCCGTAAGCCAGAAAACCAATAAGTTGGTTAGACCATCCGTCAGGGAGCACTCTATTTCTTAGGCACTTCATGGCTCCATCCAAACCGTCGATTATCGACGAACGGCTCTCCTGTGCCGCTGGAGTTGAACGGTGGAGGGTGAGAGCACAACCGTCCTTGTCCTCCGTCGTGCGCCCTGCCTGGCGCCTGCAGCGCGCAGCCGTGCGCGTGTTGTTGCGCGTGTCAGCGTCGTGCTGTTGGCTGCTATAGTTGTCGTCGTTTTTCAGCACGGGGCAAAATGCATCACGCTAGTTCGTCTTCGTGTTCATGGTACGGCTCTACTCACTCGTCGGCAGAGATTTGCGTGCGACGTGGCAGTGCGTGGGAAGTTTCGTTCCGCCATTATTCTAGCTCTATGATGGGACAGATCCCTTGTACGTAACAATCTCCGCCTCTTAACCAACCTCGCGGCGATCAAAGAAGCCCAAGTGTATGGTCCTATATTTCAAATTGTTTGGTTTTTTTTTTCATTCGCAAAGGTGTAGGTTTCAGTCTAAAAACTTTGTGATTAGTTCGATGTTGAACATTTCAAATATGAAATGTTCAGTGTGTTGGGAAATTGATGCATGTTCCTGCAATTGAAGGCCTTTTTCTTTTGTGCAGATTCTAAATTTACACAGCAGGAGCTCCCAGCATGCAAGCCACTGCTAACTCCTGGAATTGTATTTACTCCATCTACTACCTTTTTTTATCCTGTACCAAGTATCTTGATTCTAAACATAAGGGCTAGGGTTTGGGATCAGGATCTGATGCAATGGTATAGGAGCGATCTCTACCGTCGGATCAAAAATCGAATGTCCGATAAATCGCTACAATGTTTTCGCTACGGTGCATAATCGTTGCTACGGTACTTTCTCGCAGAGCGTTGTTTACTTCTCACAAAAACTGTTCGCACAATAGACTACTGCAGTAATGCATGAGATCCGAATCCAAAGGGCTAGAGTTTCTCAATCTGAATGTAAGATGACAAGTCATTGGCGCCGTCTCGCCCATCGGGATCGTCTTTGTCCCGATAGGGCTCCCTTCGCTGTCAGTATCACAGGAGGTACACAATGCCAACGAATGCACCATTTCTGTTGGTTGTCAATTGCAAATTTGCAACACTGTGTCTGATGCATTTTTGTTGTTTCCTAACCTGACTTGCAATGTAGATTGTTGAGTTGGTAGACCGGTATGATGCAGAATGCGTACCCGCGAACGACAAGGTCGGGTTCATTCAGGACTCCAAGACCGACAAGGCGTGCACCAGAACGATAACTGTATGACATGGAAATGTGGGTGTAATTAGCTCAGTACACATGATGTCGTACCTTGTTTCTTTCAGGTGCGGAAGCCTATGAAAGGACCCATACATATTTACTATTAGCTCGAGAACTTCTATCAGAACCATCGACGGTATATACTAGAATTATAGAAACTTCTATCAGAACCATCGCCGGTATATACTAGAATTGATTTTCTATACACATGTTAATTGCTTTTGTTCCGATCTTTAACATCTGCGCAGAGATAAAAGATTGTATGAAGATAATGGGTAGATGATCCTAATCTTAGTATGTTGAACAATTAGCAATGGTGTCAAGGTGTTTGGAGAAACCTTCGATTTTAGCGAAGTTTTGCTGACTGTCAGGCAAGAGGTGGTCTAACCGCCCGTGGTGGTCTCACGATCCGACCGTGGAATGGTGGTCGACCGCCCCGAATGGCGGTCGACCGCCAAAAGTGGTGGTTTGACCGGTCGATTTGAAAACGTGGAATTTGGGAAATCCTTTAAAACACCTATCCTAGAGTGTTAGGAGGTGAGTTTACACTGAGTCTCATGAAAAATAGAGTTTCGGGGAAATATTAGATAGAGTTTAAAATTATCATAGAGGGTGCAGCCAGGATTGGGAAAAATTATGGAGCAGTTTGATTGGCCATTTACCAGCGGTCATACCAGTAGGGCGGTCTGACCAGCCAGGCAATGGTTAGACCGACCAGAGGAGCTTCAAGCACTGGGAAGGCGGTGAACTTTGTGGTTTTGGTCGAAGTCATGGGATTCAGTATATAGGTGTTGCATGATGCATGTTTAGGCTAACATGGGTCAAGTTACGAAAAACTTGTGTCCAGAATTGATTTCTTTGTCTATTGTTATGCAAGTGACTTGGAGTCAACTATGGTTAATAGTGATAATGATCAGGACTAGGCTAGGAGAGCCGAGGTTCAAAACGATCGACGATGATAGATGAAGTGGTTTGACTCAAGCATAACACAAGATGGACAAGAATGACCGAACGAAAGTTCGAGTGCAACGGGTTGTATCAAGTGGCTTGAGTGTCGATGCAACTATCATTGTGGTTTTGGTAGGAGCCGGATGATATAGACTTGCCGACATGAAGAGCGTCATTGATGAACCTACGTGTAGCAAAGTATGAGGTTGTTTCACGATGATTGGACTCGCCCTTTGGAGAAGGATCAACAAAGGGTATTTTGGTATATTCGTCAAAATATCTGGTTGGTGACCTTGGAAAACCGCGATGTAGGATGATGCAAAGGAGATGCGGTTTAGGTCAAAAGAAGACGGAGATCACGAAAAGACGGATTCGATAGAGACTGGTTCGTCATTCTCTTTGAGAAGCGTGCATGAGTGTAAACTCGTTTGTATGTTAGCTTAATGGGTGTCTGACAAGATTTTCTCTTTAGACCTAGCCTCCATTATAAAAGAGAGGGGTGTAGGATTTGCACCCATCAACTTAAGCCTAGGAAACCCTAATTTGTGATTTGGGAAAAGTGGAGAGATAGAGAAGGCTAGGTTTTGAGAGATAGATTGATTGAGTGCTCAAGTATTGAACTTTTGTCCTCTATAGTGGAGTGACTGTAAACTAACAATCTCTTAAATTAATCTAAGCAAATTTGCTCCCAAGATGAGTTCTATCTTATTCTTGCTTTTGTTTGATGCCTTTGGGTTTTTGTGTTTCTAGAGTTTTGCTTGGGTCTTTTGTTGTGATCTAGCTTGCTAGGGCATGTGGGAATTAATCTAGGTTATCTTGATCATCTTCCACCCAGAAGCAAGTTTTTTTAATTAAAGTTTAATTTTTCTCGATTTTCGTGCCTTCTTGACCTTGATCAAGAAGTTTGTGTAACATTGGCTTTGATCATTCTGATCGTCAATTAGAATAGATTCCTAACCTTCTTGATGTGCTATATTTGAAATTTCAGTGAATTTGGATCTCAGAATTAAAAGTTAGGTCGATTTGAGATCGTTTTGGGCTGCTACCCCTGTAACCGACAGTCAAACCGGCCGAGAGGATTTGTCCTCAGGGTTTTCGGATTCAACTCTAAGACTTCCGATATGTTCTTGTGTTTTGATCTTCATAGCTACTGGAGTGAAGAAGAAGTTGAGTTCCGTTGTCGGTGAAAAAGATAGGTGCTCCGTACCCCTATTCATCCCCTCTAGTTGCCCTTTTCTACCCAACAGATTGTGAACCTGAAGCCACCAGCGAATTTCCAGAAAGAGGGACTTATTGGTGGTGCTAAGCTAATGAGAAATTACGAGTAAGTGCTATAGCTTCCTCTGTCCTGCAGCAGTCATCTTTTTTTCCTTTCTGAATTTCGCCTGCATTTTTAGCTAAGCGAGCAAGAAGATCTCATTGTCTGGATGAGAACCGCTGCCCTCCCAACATTCTTGGGTTGGTGGCAAGAACAATTTCATTGGTGTTGCATTGGTGACAAGAACAACTATAGGCGGCCTATGCCTCTTCCTTGCTATGGGCTTCGTAGCTCTCTACGTGGTTTAGGCCAAGCATGTCACATATCATGTAGTACTCACATAGTTGGCTTCATATATAATGTGATCTTCTTTCGAACTTGTATGCGAGTATCAAGAAAATTGTATATGTTAAAGAAAATTAAATGGATGGTGTTTCTCCTTAAATTTCAGGACCCTTAGAGACCCCTCACACTTATCATGGTGAGCTCTGACCTGTTGAAGTATAAGTGAATTGTCCGTCTTTCCTCGCCAGCTAAAGTTTTTGAATGAACCGATTGGTGCATGCAACTTAATATGGTATTAGAGTCAAGGAGTTCTTAAGTTCAAGATCCGGCTGACGCAATTAAGAAAATAATTGCAACACATTTCTATTCTATGTCTTAGGCTTGAGGTAACCTACACATGAGAATGAGTGTTGAAGTATAAGTGAAGTGTCCGTCTTTCCTTATTAGTTTAATCTTTTAGGTGAACTGATCGGTGCACGATGGAACGTTCAAGGTGTTTGTTCTTGTACCCCTTTCTCAGGCATGAGATAGGTAGGCATGCTGCATGCATGGTGATAGCTGTTGGAGAAGCATATATAATACACGAGAGTTGTATTCTCTTAACCTTTGTCTAAATCAGTAGATCTTGCTGGGAGCTTTTCCTGTCCATAAGTTAGCCGAAGCAACACAACGAAACCCCCTTGATGTTTGCATTATGTTCTTTTCACTCGTGACTTGGTCAGTAGACTCCATGCATGATCCCGTATTATTATCACCGACGAAAGCCAGAGTGCCTCCCAACTAGGGGTGAAAACGGATCGGATAGTTTCCGACCGATCCAGACAAAAACGGATTCGGAATGTCTCGGATCGGATTTTCCTCGGATACTTTTCGGATCGGAAGCGACCGGATTTTTGTCGGAAGCGGAAGCGAATACGGTAGGCATGCTATCGCGGATCTGAAGCGAATACGGATTATCGGATAAGACCGAGTCCGGATATCCGGATTTCGCTTAAGAGGATTTCAGCCCAAAAGAGAAAGGGGATTTTAATTGATTTCAAAATTCGAGAAAATGCAACAAATCAAATAGTCTTTTAGAAAATAGCAAATAGAGTTCAAAAATCCTAGAAAAAATCACAGAAATTCATTGAATTATTTTTAACTTAATAAAATTAATTCCAACTTAAAGTTGGTTTTTATTTTTGTATATAAATTATTTTAAATTCTAAAAATAGGAAAAACCTTTTAAAAATCCAGAAAATGCAATAAATTAATTAAATTTTCTTTTCACTTTAAATCTAATAAAATCCCAAAAACTCAATAAATTTTATTTTTACATTAAAAACTAGAAAATTAAATAATTGATTTTATTTTATTATTTTTTTTCCTTTTTAACAAGGAAAACTCTTTTAAATCTCAAAAAATCCAATAAAATAATAATTTTATTAATTTTATTTTTGGTAACATACTTTGGGATGTTACAGTCATTTCATGATAGATTAACCATCCAGTCTAATCGATGTTAGTGTGAACTAAATTTTATGTATATGATGAACTAAGTGTGAATGCGTGATGACTTTGTGAGTTATGACTTATGAGCTAAATATGGTAAACTAAGTGTTATATTTGTAATAAACTAGTTAATGTAACTTGCTAGTGCCAATGTTATGTGTGGTTCTTTGAAAATATGAACAATTCATGAATGTTTACATCAAATAAATTAGTTATATGTTTCGTTAACTCGCATACAATTTAAGGGGTTTTCATGTTCCAAAAAATATCTGTGACCGTATTCGATTCGATTCGTATTCGTTCCATATTTGTATTCGATACTATTTGTATTCGTATTCGTATCCGGGGTATTCGTATCCGGATCCGGGAAAATATCCAACTCCCGAGCACTAGCGTCTCAAGGAGTCACGGTACGTAGTTGCTACATGACGAGCCACTCATTTGGGGTGTATTTGGTTGCCTGCACAAGGAGCTCACACCGGTGCATGCAATTTTTCAGTTGTTTGGTTACCTGCACTGTCCTCCAAACCAGGCCAAGCGCGTGCAAAATTCCCTCCCGAGCCGGGCCGAAGGAAACGCAGGATGCAAGCTTCGCTCGCGAGCCAGGCCCGTGGGATGTAGCTGCGCCACCCTTCAAGGCACCCGTGTTTCCCTTGACTGCATATGTGCATGCAAAGACGGAGCGCTAGGGTTACCCTCCATCTCCAGCCGCCTCCTCATTTTCTCTCGCGTCCCCTTGCTTTGACCCTCGGGCTCACCGTTCGAAGGCAAGGCCCAAGGCCAAGGCCATACTCATCCTCGGTGCTCTCACCGCTCTCTGTGTCGATCTTGCTCTCGCCTCCGGAGGTAAGACCAGCAGACGGTGGTCAAGTAGGGTACCCCCGCACTGCAAGACCCCGATGCCCCCTCTCCTCCTATTCCTCCCCCTCTCCCATCTTGTGCACTTTCATTGGAGATTGCTAGTAGTGTGATTTTCTTCCTCCTCAATTTCATGATGAACAAGAGGTGTTCTGTTTCTTTAATCTGTTCGATGGGTATGGAATCGTGTAG
The DNA here is from genome assembly GCA_036346255.1 of Ampelocalamus luodianensis. Classification (NCBI taxonomy): domain Eukaryota; kingdom Viridiplantae; phylum Streptophyta; class Magnoliopsida; order Poales; family Poaceae; genus Ampelocalamus; species Ampelocalamus luodianensis. Next base: position 5,033,865 of record CM070626.1, read on the forward strand.
TTCTAGTTGGCACTGTTATTTTCTTCCTCCTTCTCAGTTTCATAATGAACAAGAGGTGTTATGTTTCTTTGATCTGTTCAATGGGTATGGAATCGTGTAGATCTAGCCGAGATCCTGCATTGGACCATGAACTACCTAGATCTATAATTTTTGCTTACTGGAATGCCTAGATCTATAATTTTTTAGTTGATTCTACCCTTGTTAGTTCCAGATATGAGGCGTAGTCGTTGTTTTTGCTATCTAGTACCTATGATCCACCCTTGTTAGTTCCATGAAGTGCTCTAGTTTTATGCTGGTGAGAACACCTATTTTCAACTACTTTCAATTCTATTGTCTGTCATTCTTAGTAATCTGCATACTTATTTTAGTTCTTGTATGGTGATTTGTTGAAATGATAAGGAAAAGAATATTTGTATGCTTGAATGCCTAGATCTATATTTTTTTAGTTGCTATTTTTGCTATGTAGTGCCTATGATCCACCCTTTTTAGTTCCATGAAGTGCTCTAGTCATTCTTGGTAATCTACATACTACACATGTTTTCAACTTATTTCAGTCCTATTGTCGGTCATTCTTGGTAATCTGCATACTTATTTTAGTTCTTACATGGTGATTTATTAAAATGGTAAGAAAACGAGTCCCCTGATCACATGCATGTACTCTATATGCGATGTTGTTCATTTTAATCTGAAGCATCATTTTTGTTCTGAGTATTGCATCCTTGGTTGATGATGGTATGACACTGGAGGAGCATCCTTATGATGTGGCAGCCGTGGCATACATGCATGTAATATTGCTACATGCAACTGTGATTGCAATAACATTGTGACACCGCCGTCATGGAATACTGATATATTGGTTATGTATTTGGTTCATAAATGAATGACTTGGCACGTAAACGACAACTCCTAATTGTGAGAGGTGTGGGTCTAGTTGTTGTCATGTGTGCTTACATGCTTACTATAATTAGAAGAGCTAGACAGTCCTACAATGGATTTTTGTGTGTGTTAACTTAGTCCTTGTTGCACTAAAGGGGATGGCTAACTTGGGTGATGATTGGGGGGGGCGATGGGCAGGGGGTATGGTGGTCAAGGGGGTAGGCACGCTCTTCGCTGGACAAGTCCAATGTCTATCTTCATGCTTCGACGTCTGGTTGGGCTCATAGGGCAAGGTGTTAAGACCGATAAGGGGTTCAAAGAGATCCACCTCAACCAGGTTGCTAGGGTTTTGACCGAGGACACGGGTGTTGAGGTGAGTGGAACTCAGGTGTACAACCATCTTCGCAAGTGGCATGCAAAGTGGGTGAAGATCACTAGGCTGAGAGACATTAGCGGGGCACTTTGGGATGGCAACCTCTGCATGATAGTGCTTGATGAAGAGCACTATAAGGGATACATCAACGTTTGTCTATGGCAAACATGTCCACTTCGCACAATGCTTGCTTGTCTCTAACACTAACATCTAACCTCCAATCCATTTATCCAACTTATAATCTTATAGGACCATCCCAAAGATGTAGACTATCTCAATGTCCCACTAGAGAACTATGTCCAAATGGCCACTATATTTGGTTCTGGACAAGCCACGGTGAGGTATGTCATGGCCTCCAATGAAACTCTAGGGGTTCCCTCTGAGCTTTCTGATACCTCCTTCAATAGAGGAATCGAAACTAAAACAACTAATGAAGGTGTGTCATTTGGTGATGGGCTGGGAGGTGCTAGTGGTGCTGTTGGTCTTGGAGGTGCTGGTGGGCTTGGTGGTGCTAATGGTGCTGCTAGTCTAGGAGGTGCTAGTGGTGTTGCTGTTGTTGGTGCTGAATTTAGTGGCAAAGATGGCTCGAGCTCAGGCAGGAAGATGAAGGGGACTCCCCTTGTGTCTGAGGAGGAAGCTGTGATATTGAACAACATGTCAGATGTTGTTCATGAGATGGCTAGTGCCATCAAATACACCGTGCATGCAGAGTGTCATCCTGATCTGTACAAGGTTGTCATGGATCTCCAAAGCTTTTATGAGGAGGCACTCTTGGTTATTCTTACTTACCTGACTAACCATAATGCTCTAAGCCTATTTTTTTAATACAAATGAGTGAGGCTAGACGTGCAATGTGGGTCAGTTCTTACCTGGCCGCTCACAACTTATCCTAACTAACTAACTATTTATGGATGATGAACATCCCTGAGGTGGTACTTTAAAACCCCTCTAATTTTGTAAGTACATTGAGCTATACTTCCATCACTGTCTTGTGGAATCTTGTACTGTTTGGAGGAGAATTGTGTCTTTGGGATAGTATTTTGAGGGTTAACTCAAGGTTTATCATTCATTCTTGTACTATTTTATCCAAGGTCACAGATAACTATCATGTACTGTTTATGATTCATTTCAGTACTGTTTTTATTCAAGGTTTATGATTCAATATTGTTGTTAGATTTGTTCAGTCACAAATAACTAATTTGTGAGCAGTCATAGATAACTAATTTAGATGAATAGTATTTGTATCTACATTTTCTTTTACTTATAATTTATGATTCATTCCTATTCAACTTATTTGTTGATTGATAATCTATTGCTAATGTTGTGCTGAGATGCTTGTCAACCTTGGCATTTCTTGGGTCATTCTTGGACACTCAGAAAGGAGGAGGTTGTTGGGAGAATCAAGTGAGGTATGCTCCACTTTACTGGCATACTATTATTTGAAAACACATCAACAATATTGCAGTTACTTCATATGGTTCTCAGAACAAATGCAGCAAAGGAAGTTGTATTTGGAATTTGTTTTAACTATTTTGATCATCTTCCTTTTCTTTTTCTTTTTCTTTTTCTTTTTTGAGATGTGAGCTTCTGATTTTGGCTAGTGATGGGCTCTCGCAAATGCAGCAAAGGACACTCTCATTATTTGTCACAAACAAGAAATAGATGATGAATTGGAGTTTCTAATTTTGGCTAGTGATGGGCTGTGGGACGTGGTTCCAAACTAGTTTAGTTTGCAATCTACATCAATAATTTGTTTAGAGGTGCAGTCATGCAGATATTGATATCAGTTTGGTCAATTTCTTGTTTATATTGTTTTAGAGGTGCAGTCGTGCAGATATCGATATCAGTGGGCATGGTGAACAAAAAGCAGTTGGATTTTTTTAGTTCATTTATAGCACTTGTTTGAACACTCTTTTAAGTGGTGGATTGCTTGTGTTGTGCAGGTCAACGATTTTCACCTGCATATATGACAATGCCTACATGTGGGAGCAAATTCTTTCCATGGAGAAGAGCATTTTGAATAAGCTGGAGTGGAACCTGATGTTCTGAACTTGCATGTTTGTATCTAGAGTTTGGACTACTAGAATTCATCTCCACTGCATCTAGAATTCATCTGACAATGTCTGTATCTGATGTTTGTATATGGAGCTTGGACTACTATGAATTCTAGTATTCCGCTATTCTACAACTTTGAATACCTTGGTGTAACAACTATTCATAAATATGAATTGAATTGATATTTTACATGTATTTCTTATTTCCTGTCATTTCACTTGCAAAAATGATGAGCAACAGTAAATAAGAATAGCAAGTGTTCAACAGAATAGTGCTGGTCAATTTCTTGACATGAAAGGTGAGTACTTGTTTAGTTTAGCAGAGTTAACCTTAACTGAAACGCATGTGCACTCTTCTGAAAATCTCATTATACTTCTGAAAAGCAAGCGCCATGAAAGGAAGTGGCTTTATTGACACTTGTATCTTTTTCTTCAGAATGAAAAAACATTAATGAAATATGTTTAGCTAATGGTTCTGCTTTCTACTTTTATTAAATCTCCCAATGGTAAGATTCTAGAAGAGCCTCATGTTTCTTAATCATTATGAGCAGCTGCTACTAGGGTTGTTCAAACTGGTTTTGTCAGCCCATGTCAACCCGTTTTGAAGCTTACATCTTTATCAGGTCTTTCCTGAAAGGCACCGTGCTGCTGATGCATCTGCTTTGCATTTCGGTAATTCTGAACTGAATAATTACCGCAACATAACTATTTTAGCAGTAAGTCTATATACTACAGTCCTTAGCCATTTTTTTTATCTAACTCGCCTAAGAGGTATTCTCACCACTCACTAGAAGAGGTGATCACACACTGCCACCCACATACAGACAACCAAACAATCTAACATTACATCCAGTCATACATCCACTCTTCTGATGCAGTCAACATTTCAGCATAGCTGCTCCAATAGAAACAGACAACCAAATAAATCAACATTGCATCCACTCAATTTAGCTAGCTTCAATCTTAAGTGGCGAAGCCGCGGCAGCGGGAAGCGGATCGTTCGGCGGACGGCGTTTGCGACTTCCCTTCCAGACCCACCGCGCGTCGCGTCGCGTTGCCAGCGTGCCGAGCCGAGTCCAGGCACCACTCCGGCCCGCCCCTTCATCGCACGGGTCGCTCGCTCCCGCTGGCGCTTGCAGGGTCGGGGTTTCCACTAGGCCGCGCGCGCCATGCGGCCGAGCGCCATGCGGTGCCCTACGCAGCTACCCTGCATGGAAGATGGGCCGCGCGAGGCACCTCGGCCGATACAGGAGGCTGGGCTGCGCTGGTACCTGGGCCGCGCGGTGTGCTAGGCCGGCTTGGCACTACGTACTACACTGGAGTCTACGGGTCAATCTAGCAGGTAGGCACGATGCGATCGTATCGTGTACGTATATGCAACTTGTTACTGCTTACATGTCGGTCTGAGCGGCTGCCAAACCTTGCGGAGAAAACCGGGAAGCAACAACGGCGTCGCCATCGGTGGCGGCAGACCTACATGGCTTCACGCAATTGCCATCCACGAGCGACGCCCTCACCGGATCCATGTAGAACACTGAACGCCGAACATCCTGTGACCGGAACAGTCGCCCCCTGTCGTGCCTCGGATCACTAATGGCCGCAAATCGCCCAACCCGGCGATTTCGCGCCTTCGACCTTGTGAAGTTCCGTTTTTTTGACGAATCCCTTCCGAGAAACAAAAATGGGTAGTATTTCGTATCACGCGGCATGTGCTTCCAAGGTTGCACTTAGTTCGGGGTTGCACATTTTATTGCGTAATAACACGGGTTGATGTCTAGAGTGTAGACCAACCGTATTGGCGTATTGCTGCGAGTTTGATAGCACCTATCTAATGGTTTGCACTAGAGCTTGCAACATACTCCTGTTCAATATTCTTAAACTAGTGATGAGCCTGTTCAATATCGGTACAGCGTAAAGTGCTTTTTCTTGGGGGGAAAAAGAGAGTATTATCCTGGGCTGTAATCCTACCGAACAAAGTCATATGCCCTATCAAGAGTTCAAGACGAGGTACCATCTTTCTCCGATCAGATATTCAGTGAGCCAGAAAATTTATGTTAGGAGTACACCATTAATGCCTAAAAATGGGGTAGAAAGACGGCTGTTAAGTCATTATCAACTAATCGAATGTTAGCGTTGGGTAAATTATACATTATGATTATTGTATTCATATGGAACTTAACGTTCCTATATAATTAGTTAGGCTTTCCTTTCTAATTAATCGACTACTTTACACAATTAGTTGTGAAAAAAAATTATTCTATGGAGTGATGGCGATAATAAATAGTAACTGTAGTAAAAAAATTTAAAGATGTCTAAACATATTGTTAAAAATGTATATACATTTCATAATTTTTTAATAGTATAGATGTACGGCCTGCATGACATGACAACTCGCATACGCTATCATCCGAGCAACATATGGTTCTTAGTACATCTATACTTAGTAGGCTAGTATTGATATAACATATTTACGTCACATATGGCTTCAAAATTTATAAGTAAAATATCTCATATAAGATATCCAATTTATGTCACCCAAGAATATAATTTGCATCTATTTCCTTCAAGTAGTATCAAATTGAAACAAGGTCCAAATTCAATTGAAACATATAACTAGGAAGGATATACATATAATTTTCAAAAAACAAAAAATTGCACGGGCACCCTAGCTGGCTCTGCCCCTGCAAATATTGCACTTCAGGATTGCCCAAAATGATGACATTTTATTGCATAATAACATGAGTCACGATCACATTAGGTTGCTCCCAGTGTTTCACCCTAACTGGTATCTTAAACCTGCCATGTAGGCAAAACGATAATATGGCACCATAGTTAATGAAGAGAGATGGTACTCTAGTATCTAATCTGGATACCGGTTTGGTCTCGAAATCCAACACAAAACAGCCTAGGATATTGTATGCATGTAATTAAATGAAACAGTCTAAGATATTACACCATAAAAAATCATGCATTGGAAAGATAGTATCCTAACACTCCTCATATACTAAAAAACTGCACAAAGATACTGCCCATTGAAAACGGCCTTAGCTGGCTCCGCCCCGGCATTATTGACTTCAGGCGCTTCAAGCGACTTAATAATAACAACTCGGTCAGCTCTTTTCCCGCTTTCCTGCACGTGCGAAAGCTGGGTTGCCCAAAATGATGACATTTTATTGCATAAATAACATGATTTGATGTCTGAGTCTAGACCAACCATATCGTTGCGAGTGTGATAGCACCTATCTAATGGTTTGCGCTAGAGCATGCAACGTATATTCTTACACTAGCGATATGAACAAAGTGTTGAACCTATTCAATATCGGTATGGCATAAAGCCCTTTTTTCTTGGAAAAAAGGTAGTATTATCCTGGGCTGCAATCGTATCAAACAAAGTCATCTGCCCTATCACGACGAGGTATCATCTTTCTCCAATCAGATATTGCAATAAGGCTATAAATTCTGTACATTACCATACAACAATGGAACAATCAGTGCATAAGAATGCAAAGGCGAAAAGGAGAACAGCAGAAAATATGAAGACTTCTTCCGTGGTCTCGCGCGCACTTGCCCACCTACTTCCAATGTTGAGGAATTTTCGGAATAGGAGCTCACTCAAAGAACAAATCCATATTGCTCAAATATGAATTTTGTAAGGTCCCAAATGTAAAAAAGCCCTTAGTTAAGCGTGAACCAGAGGAATTAGTGGCGGCAGAGCCGCAGAGGACAGCGTTAAAACGGCACAGACGGCCAAGAAAACATACCAACCGCCGCCTCGTTCTCCGACTCCGATCGGGCTGGAGGCCGCCGCATTCTGAATCCGTTAACCGATGGCTCCTCCTCTTCTCTCGCCGCCGCTGCTGGCCGAGTCGCTCGCGACGCTCCGCATCGTCTCGCCGGTTCCGTTTTTTTCCTGCTCCCGCCGCACCCTGCCGTTGGCCTCCGCTGGGTTCGCAAGAGCCGGACGGAGCGACTGGCGCCGGAACCGGAGTACGCAGGGAAGGAGGGGTGTGAGGGCATCTGCCTCGACGGCGGAAGCTGAATACGGCAGGTCGGAGGAGGACGTCGCCGACGATTTCTACTCCGTTCTTGGCGTCGTAAGTGTTCTGGAACATTCGTTACATTCCTTTGCAATTTTGCAAGTATTGTAGTTTATGTAGAATGAAAAGTTGAATGTCTGATCTAAGAGGAAAGGACTGTCTCCTTGAGCTTACGTCACTATAGGAAATCAGTAGATTAATTTGCCTCTCGGTAGCAACAAGCTCTTCCTTTTGTTGGCATACTAAGATTAGGGGGAAAAGATGCTACTTTTTGGTAGAGTCTAGGCTCAGATAATATTTCTGATATATGGGCTCGCTGCTAATGGAATACATGATTCTTGCACCACCAGATGCCAGATGCAACCCCTGAGGAAATTAAGAAAGCATACTACAGTTGCATGAAAGAGTGCCACCCGGATCTTAGCGGGGACGACCCCGACGTGACGAACTTCTGTATGTTCATCAACGAGGTTTACACGGTTAGATCCTTCACTAAAGCCTTCGATCACTTATGGATGCAAATACGCTATTGTTCTGGAAGATGCTTGCTTTTGCATTCAAATGCTTTATTCACAAGCTAACATGATGCATGGAAGAGCAGGTGCTGAGTGATCCGGTGCAGCGTGCAGTGTATGATGAGATCCATGGGTACACAGCAACGGCAATCAACCCTTTCTTTGATGACAGTGCACCCAAGGATCATGTGTTCGTTGATGAGTTTACCTGCATAGGTATTGATAATTCTGCATATGATCAGAAGTTTCTTTTTGTTCTTCATAAGGGACTTGGTTTATTTTATTTTGTTGATGTGGATTCAGGATGCAAAAATTGTGCCAATGTGTGCCCTAATGTCTTCAAAATTGAGGAGGATTTTGGGAGGTCAAGAGTCTACTCCCAGTCAGGTAGTACGGAGCTAATTCAGGACGCCATTGATAGTTGGTGAGACTCCGAAGCCCACCGTAATATTTATTTGTTCATTAGGAGTTTATGACCTTGCCAGTTGTCAATGCTGTAGAAGTTCTTGCAAGTTGTTCAGAACAAATTACTGAATGTGTTGTTGATATTTTCATGTTATAGTTTGCAAATGCTAAGGATGTTGCACTAAAGTTTCTCATATTTCCATTTCCAGCCCAGTTGACTGTATTCACTGGACTTCCGCTGCACAACTTTCACTCCTCGAGAATGAAATGCGCAGAGTAGAAAGGGTAAATGTAAGAAGACCTTCTGTCAGATATAATTTTGCATTTTTGTGTGATCATATGAAGCTTCAGTTATTGTTGTGGACCTTATGATTGACGTTGGTTGCCAAAAAAAAACTATTCTCAAAACCCCTAAATCGAACTCTGTACAAGAAAATTTCCTAAATGTTCAACCTGCTCCATTCTTTATGTTAGGATTTTTTTAAAAAAAAACATTGCTATTTTAAGTAGCACTGAGTAAGAAGAAACACCTGGTGATGTTATCTTATATTCTCCTAATAGTACACTAAAGGAAATTTCAATTTGAGCAGGTTGGGCTGATGAGTGCTGGGATGGGAATTTCAATCGATGTGTTCCGGATGGTAATAATATCTTCATTCATGTAAATTTGATTTGTTTTATCTAATTTACTCTCTAGGTTCCCAATATTCTTTCTTCCTTGTCAATGTTGAGGCTGCTAGAGTACAGATGCAATTTAGTATTGTTCGGGGCCTACAGGTCTGTAGATAGGGCATAGTTTTCTACATTGTCAATTACTTGTTATTAAGATATTGTCTGTGGCAGGCAAATGCACGTTGGGAAAAGAGACAAGCAAAAGTCCTGGTATAATTCTTTCCCATTTGTTCATCTTTATATTGTCCCAAATACACCTTGAGAATTTCATGATCATTTCCCTCTTTCATATCTTTGACCATAACTATAAGTGAATCACTGATTTGCAAAGGAACTAAACATTTTTTTATGCAAATATGTCTGTTTTTACAGGAAAATGTCAGAACACGGATCATGAACCAAAAGAATTCAGACATGAGTAGCTCTTGGAGTGATATCTGGGGATCCCCAACGCGATACCAAAGCAACGGTAATGCTACTACAAAGAACATATTTTGCTAGCAATACATTGGTACCATATAATTTTGCATCTCTTTTCCTAAAAAAAAAGGTGATAAAGTAATGTTTCCTCAAAAGAAATGTGTTCTCTTTGCTTTCAGTCAATTCTTATATTGCTGAATCTGATAGTGAATTGCTAATGCTATCAGATGAAGAGGCAACAGAGAGAGCAAAGAGAGCGGCAACAGCTGCTAGGCGATGGCGAGAATACTCAAGAAAAGGTGCAGACAGGCCTCCGAGATATAAACTTCCAGAGGCAGTGGGCAACAAAGAGTAACAACAGAACAAAGATATATTTTATGCAGCATATATTATTTGATCACATTTCGCTACCTGTATAGTCTAATTGTTTGCAGAGAGAGCTGATATGTAGTTTGCTCTCTCTCCCCCACAGATTCCCAATTTTTCTTCTGTGAATGGTGTGCTAGATATAGCTGATGTTGATCACCTGTAGAAGTAGAGCACACACACCAAATTGTAAAACATTCAAAATGTAAAACAAGTATGTATGTACATTCACCTTCGGCGATTCCACGTCCTTAAGAACGATCTTTTTCTCGCGTGTTTGTGCAGATGAATTCCGGGGCAAATTTCCTTTGGCGGTAGCCTGGTAACCCCAGCACCGATGTTGAACGGCAACATCTGCCAAAGGAAAACTTGCCCAGCAATGCAGCTGCACATCTCATGATCACAACCCACTCACTCCCTGTGTAATACTTAGTTTCATGTGTAGAGCACACAGGTTAGTGATCACTGTGCAGGGACATTTATACACGCTCCTGCATGATAAGGCAGCAAGGCCTTTGCAGTTATGTACAGCCTTTCTCTGCTCCAGCTGCAAAGGCACAATGAGGTACTGAGGATATACTGTAGAACAATACCCGGTGTGGATGATGCCCCCACACAAGAACAAAGGCTGAATAGGAGAGAGAATTGCAATGCCATGACTCTCCAAGCATTAGGTGATGAGACTACTTCCTCATCTATTCTTAGCCTCATTTGCTGGGGTGGTCCAGAGCATCTAGAGTAGCATCAGGTACGTGCTAAGAAATCTTATTGCATCCGAATTGCTTCACTCAGTGCAATCATACTAGTCTTTACTCCATAATGCAGCACATGATACAAATTTGGGACAAGTAAATGGAACTTAGGAGCAGCAAACTGACCATCTCTCTGCAACCATCCGGAGCTGGACAAGTCACTGGCCCGTCGGAAAGGCTGCGCTAGCTACTTTAGAAAGACGGGCTCTGCAGATTTATTCCCTGAGACCACTGGAATAAGGGTAGATTCACGGAAAGGCCTTACGAGCAGGGAAGGTGAGCAAGCCCTGAAGAGAAGAATAGGATATCCAAGAGAATGTTCCCTGGTAGTCCTTGGTTCCTGGGACCCTCCTGTTGCACTGCACATGCAGAGATGCGAAGGCGCCGTGAGCCCGTGACGATGGTGTGGTGAAGTTTATCTCGGGTTGATTTCTCGGAGACTCGTTTGCGCTCTGTGGTCGTGGTAAGTTACTCTTACTCCCCATTGAACATGCTGTAATTCAGTGGCGGATCTAGAATTTGATCATGTTTTGGGTTAAATTCTAATGGATTAATATTTTAAAATTAATGTTAATTTCTACCCACACTAGGACATGACAAAAAATAAGCTACAAATACTTTATTGACATGAAACTTTAGCAAAAATGCTTCAGCATAAAATATATTGAGAAAACAGGGCAAAACAATTTTGTTTTTGGCACTATATGTATGCAATAACATGTCAATTAGGATAGTTTAGTTTTCCAATATACCTGAGTAGGGATTTCCAGACATTGTTTGCAGATCCAATGTACACATCCTTTTTGTCTGATATCCACACTTTTGCATGCACAACACCAGATCCCCGCCAATCACCAAAAAGTAAGGTTACATTCTGAACATTTGGTCTTCCTGCAGCGAGATAAGCGCTCTCTTGGTCAAAATTAGGAGCAAATCCAGAGTACTGCATGATCCTGAAAAGACGCTACATTTGTTAATAATAGGAAATTAGATTTCTGTATGCACATAATAAACTTACTCCTCATCGATGTTTAACTCAATTTTCTTTTCTATGACATTTATCTAGAGTCACACATCGGCATTATTACTGGCAGATAGCTATGTGGCTATTCCACTAATTCTTAGGACAACTCCCTATGATGCAGCAATCACCGTGAAGGTAGCAATTAACGCTTCAAGTTTGATATCAGCCCTTGCCTGATTTTGATCTTACGATCGGCAGCTTTCTCCAGTGCAATTCATCGATCTCCTACATTTATTTAGACATCACATAACACCAGTCATCACCATTCACCAGCTCTCGTTACCTCAATTCCTAATTTTAACACGTCATTGAGGCCTCGAGGGAGCCCAGTAGGCCGGCGGTGACACAGCAGAGAGGGGCCGAACCGGGGGCGCAGAAGCGGGCTGGAGGCGAGCGCGGGAGCAGGGCGCGACGCCAGCGGCAAGCGCATGGGGCCGGGTGGCGCAGGGAGGCCGCCAAGTCGGAGAACGGGCGCGAGCGAGCTGCCGCGCGGGGCCAAGAGCAAGGGAGCGGTGGAGCGAGCCCGAGCTCGGAGGCGCTAACGCCGCTTCGCCGAGGAGGCAGCGAGGAACCTCACGCCGGCCACCGAACTCGGAGGCGCTGCGTCGCGGTCGTCGGCGGCCGAGAAGAGCCGCAGCCGCCCAAGGCGCTATGTCGACCGTCGAGGATGGCACGGGTGTTGCGCCGGGCGGGGACGGACGGACGGAGGCACGGTTACGAGGCGCGCGGCGCGCGCGCGCCAGCGTGAGGAGGTGCGGGCGTGGAGGAGGCGGGAGGGTGACCGCGGCACCGGGCGTGGAGGCGTGGAGCCGTGGAGGGAGGGCGTCGACGCGGAGGGAGCCGGGAGGGGCGGCCAGCGACGGCGGCGGGGACTGGGAGTGGAGGTGGAGCCGTGGAGGATTGGAGATTTGGAGGGGATTAGGTCTGCTACTCTCGCCTGCTCTCTCTGCGTTGGGAGCCTGGGACCTGGGAGGACGGAGAGCCCGACTGTGCGCTGGGAGTCTGGGAGGGAGGCGTGGGCCTCGGGTTGGCCGGCTAAGCCTCGGGCTGCACTGCTGTTTTTTTTGTTGGGGGCCTGTATCAAAAAAAAAAAATTGCATTGCTATTTTTGCTGAACCTCGGGCTACAGCCTATCCTGCCCGAGGCCTAGATCCGCCCCTGCTGTAATTCCTCGCGCCCATCAGTTTATCGAACAGAGAGCAGAACGCTTGTATTGTTCCATTACCGAGGCCGAGGAGCCATGTGCACGTAGAACGGCGGAAGTGCGCCGAAAATCTGCGAGCCGGCTGGACGGCAGTCGGCAGGGGTAAAAGGTTGGAAGCGGAACGGCAGCGCGCGCCGCACGGGAATTGCCTGCGCGTACGTGCGTCCGCGCGGGGGTGGGGTGGCTCGCGCGGTCGGCCTAATCGGCTAGTGCACGCAGAGATATTGGGCAACGGCGGTGAGCCGGTGAGGGGTCGAGTCGCGCGGGCTCGACCGGTGGTTGGAGTTTGAAGTTTGAACCGAGCGGCGAGTCAGCTCCGTGGAGGTTGCACGTGCGGTGCCGGTACGTAGCCAGCCGCGGCACGCGACGTGACGAGAAAATCGTGAAAACTATTAGGAAACCGGGCCCGGCCAGGAGTCCGGGTCCGGGTAGACACCTCATCCACCGTAGACTATATATAGGAGGGGGACCCCCCAAGCAATGTACACAATTCATTATTGAAAGATCAATAAAGAGAAGCGCGATCCTCTCATATCGTGTTTTCATCTATTGTTGTGTTCTTGTGTTCTTGCATCGTTCTTACGATTCTGATCTTGTATACGAGGTAATCGTTCGGATTGACTCGCCAAGGACGGTTCCTCAACACGTTATCAGCACGATCGACTCTCCTCGCATCGAAAAGGTAACCGTCGATGAACGACATTCGTAGATTGATTCGTTTTCTAGATCGCTTTCAATTTTGCAATTGTTGCTTTCTAGATTGATTCTACGGTGCAAATTTGCTCTAATCTATCGCGAGCCGACTTGGAGTCGCCGGCACAATGCCGATCGATAGATTGTATGAAAGAACGGATGTTGATTGCACGGTGGATCGTTGCACTACTTTACATCGTAATTGCATCGCATACATCGCATGAACAGTAAATAAGAAAAATTGCACATGCGGCCGTGCCATCTGCATCATAGGCCCGAAGCCGTGCTGCTGACCGCCTGCATGCGTGTGTTGCATCTACTGCACATGACCGAGCCCGAAGCCTCCGACGCCGTGCCCGAAATCACCGCCACGAATCGCGACAGCGTGCCTTCACCGCCGGCTGCGGCGCGACGGCCCCGAACGGCTCGAACGCCACCGCAGCGCCGCACCACCCGGCTGACCGGCAAGAAAGCACCGCCGGCAAAGAAAAAAAAGGGGGGGCGCGCCCATCGCCCGCACCACCACCTCGCCGCCGTAGCCGCCTCGCCTCCTCCATGCACTCTCCGCCTCCATGCACGCACGGGCGCGCCATCGCGAAGACGGCACGCGCGCGCCTCCTGCGCGCGCCGAGCCGCGCCCCGAGCGCCGATCCGGCCGTGCCGCGACGTTTTGGCGCGCGCCCGCCATCGACGCCGCGAAGGCGTTGCGCGTAAGAGGAACTACGCGCGGTGCCGCCGTGGCGCCGCGAGCCGCCTAAACGCCGTCGCCCTCCGCGACGCGCCGCCGGAGCCGCCACAAAACCGCCGCTTGGCGCCGCTGCGTTGGAGCCGCCGCCACGCGCGCGAAGCGCAGAGAAACCGCCGCCGCGCGACAGAGAAGGCGCCTCGCGAGCCGGCCGCCCGGCGCCGCCGCCGCCGCCGCCGCAAGGCCACCCGCCGCCGCCACCTTTTGAGCACCGGATAGAAACCTATCCGTGTTGCTCTCTGAAGCCGCCACATGGCCTCTTGGCCGGGGAAAAAGGCCAATGGCCGCAACCGTGGGTCGGGAAGGCCGGATGGCCCAAATAGAATCGGGCCAGCCGAAAAAAAAATGGGATTTTTGCAAAAAGAACCCTGAAGTGTTCATAATTTTCGCGAATAAAGGATTTTTGCGAAAAACCCTGAAAATATGGAAATTACGCGTAATTTCTCTCGAGCGAGTTTCGTGTTTTAGCCCCGAAACTTGCGTTTAAGCCAAAAAGTTACTTTTCGTGAACAGAAAGGGCCCTGAATCAAATTTTTGCATATTTTTTAACTTTGAAGCATATTTATCATTGTTATTGATATTTCTATGCAATTTATTCAGTATTCTTGTTTTGATTATTTGTAATCATTTATATTGCTTTTAATCACTGAATATAGCAGTAAATCTTGAAAAATACGTAGAAAAATACGGGAACATTATAGGAATTCTTGCAACCTTTTATGTACATTACCAGCAGTAATCTTATGCATTCCTTGCATGAATATGCAGATGATCGAATTACGAACAGGAGTTCGAGGAGTCGCCTAGCATGGCGAATTATTTGACTTGGGCATCGGATGTCGAGATTGTATCGAGAGCCAAGAAGCTCCGTCCGCTATTGGACTCGGCGCCTTGCAGATGTCGTTCAAGCTGGCGAGAAAATGATCGAGCACTTCATTTCTCGGACATCATCTTTGTCTAACTCTCAAGAATGAGTATATGGCGAGAAGAGCGCATGCGGCTTTATGGACCGCTCAAGAAGCGGTTCGGAAAAGTACACCATCTCGCCCGCAGAGCAGAATGGACTCGACTACGTTTTCTTGACTATAAGACCGTGGGAGTACAACCGCTTTACTGAATTTGTACAAATCTTGACTTTGTGGTAAAGTAATCACAGATGCGAAAGGATTGAGAAAACCCTATCTACCTTTCACCCAAATGCGGTGCAATCCGCACGCAACTATCGTCGGGATGGTTTCAAGGAATATGCCGAATCGATTGATATTATGCAAGTTGCGGAAGCTCAAGATGAGGTTCTCGAAGAACTACATCTCGCACCACCTAGTAGCAAAGTTGGCCACGAAGTCAATGCTAGCAGCTACAAGGTAAGAAAGTCTCACTCGAAGCAGAGAGGCGGGAAGGGTAAGGTCATGAGCCACAAAACTAAGCAAAATGCTCAAGTCAAGAAAGGCGACCAAAAGAAGCGCGATGAGAAGCCCTATGGTCGGCAGGACCAAAGGCATACAAATGTGGCACTTGGGGACATTGGTCACGTGTCTGCCGTGAACCGCAGCACGTGATTGATGCTTTCAAGGCAAAGAAGAAGGGCAAAGGACAGCACGAGGCATAGAAGATCCACAGTCATTGGCTGCACCTATGGATGTGGACATGCCTACAGCAGCTCCTATCACTCCTTCATTGGACATTGCAAGCATTGCACCGTAGTTCTTGAAGAAAAAAGATAGAAGTAGATGAGATTCAGGCAGAAGTTAATTCTTACTTCGCTGATTCGATTTAGTGCATGCATGGCACTTAGTTTTACAGTCATTTGCAGTTTATGTTAGGATTTTATTGAATAAAGGTTGTAAGCTCTAGAAGAGCATTAGCATTAAATTCTTATGATGGGTCCAAAGAAGACTTTTCCGTATTAATAAAGCAAGTTTTGTTCTTTTTGAAGTATGCTTTATGTGTGGATTGTTTTGCTCCATATTGATAAATACTTTATATATCGTAACGCGTGTGGCGCCCTATGGAGGAAGTGTGTCTAGCGGATAGCGCACAACGAATACCATACTAAGAGAAACAAAATTTTTGATCGATCAATAAGAATGCTGGTAGTCTTACGACAATCGCTGGCAGCGATACTTGTATAATAGGCTCAGGAAGAGCCACAATTATACTCCCAATGGGCACGACATTGGTCATTGAAGAAGCCTTGTTGTACCCGGAATCGACTAGAACTCTCTTAAGTTTTAAAGATATTCGCGCTAACGGTCTCCATGTAGAGACTGAAGAAGAGTATGGTAAGGAATACCTGCTCATTACAAAGCGTGAAGAGAATGGGAAAAGGGTATTAGAACGACTTCCTTCATATGAATCTGGGCTATACTACACTCATATTAGGGCACCTGCAGCCTATACTGTCCTGAAAACATCTTTTAGAAGCTCTGAACTTTTCTGTCTCTGGCATGATAGATTAGGCCACCCCGGTCTTAGAATGATGAGAAATATAATTAACAATTCTCAGGGACATAATATTAATGTAAAGAATTTTCCGAATCCAGACGATTTCGTGTGCCCTGCATGTGCCACCGGGAAATTAATTACTAGACCTTCTCCTCGAAAGTGAAGGATGAAATCCACGCATTCGTGGACCGAATCCGGGAGATATTTATGGTCCTACTCATTACTGTCGGGGCCATTTAGGTACTTTATGGTGCTCATCGATGCTTCCTCGAAATGGTCGCATGTATGCTCATTATCTACAAGAAATCATGCTTTTGCAAAGTGATCTACATGATAATTAAAATAAAGAATAATTTCACGATCATCATGTAAAGTCCATCGAATGAACAACGCCGAGAATTTACTTCAAAGGCTTTTGATGATTATTGTATGGCAATGGGAATTACCGTTGAGCACTCGGTATCACATGTCCACACCGAATGGACTAGCGAAGCATTGATTAAAAGAATTAAATTCATTGCCCGACCGCTTACGAATTGTAATTTACCAACTACGTGTTGGGGACACGCTGATCTGCATGCAAAGAACTCTCATCAATTTTAGATCGTCGACATACAACATCCATTCACCTATGCAACTAGCGCAATGGTCACCACCGAAAATCTCTCATCTTAGAAGGTTTGGTTGCAAGGTTTATGTACCTATACCACCATCGCAGCCGAATCGCAATGGGCCTCTCCAAAATCGGGATATCGTTGGTTATGAGATCGCATCCATAATCAGTATTCGACCCAATGATTGGAGATTTGCATACACTCGTTCGATAGCATATTTGATGAGGATAGTTTCCGACATTAGGGAGGAAATCAACCTCTTGATGAAAAATGTCGGAAATAACGTGGCAAGCCACGGAATTAATGCACATGACCCACGCACTAGTGAAGCGATAGAGAAGTCGAAGATAATTGATTTGCAAGCATTAGCGAATCAACCGCTCGACCACTTTAGTGATTTGAAGAGCGTGACCAAGTCGCATGTGCTCGCACGCAATGCACCGGAGAGGTTGAAATACCAAAGAAAATAGAAGGTATCCCTAATCCCGCCCGAGGCCTCGGAATAAAAGGACGAGAACTCCGGGCCCCTCGAATCCCAAGTAACCGGGGACGCTTGGCGAAAAAGGATAAGAAGGACTTGTCACAGCCGATCACTGAAGTTCCCCACAAATGTATGGGAGTCGGTTGAGACAGCACCGGTATGGAACCTTGAGAAAAGACATACCAGATTTGAATATTCCCACGGAGAGACATCGGTATGGATGTGTGCGCACATCGGAGCTGAAAAACTAAAGGGACTTGCCCATAATTGAAAGCGCGGTGAGCAAGTAGAAGCATTAGCAGAACCGCCTTATGAAGAAATAGCTATAAATTATGTGATCACGGGAGAATCTATGAATAGAGCAACAACTAATGTCGACATTTATTTTGCAAAGAAAATTGCCACAATTATTGATCTTGATCCGAGCTCGCATCGTCATTGAATGCAAGAAGAGATCGATTGGAAAGATTGGAAAAAGGCAATAGAAGCGATTAATATCTCTCAATAAAAGAGAGGTGTTTGGGCACAGAAGTTACACACCTCCCCATGTGCACCTGCAGGGCATAAATGGGTATTTGTTCGAAGAGAAATGAAAGAAATGAAGTTGTCGGATATAAAGCAAGGCTTGTTGCACAAGGTTTCACTCAAAGACCAGAGTCGATTATGAAGAAACCTATTCCCAGTCATGGCGGAACTACCTTTAGATATTTAATCTCAATGGCGGTGAATCTGAATTTGGAAATGAAATTGATGGATGTGGTAATGCATACCTTTATGGGAACTTGGATTCGAAATTTATATGAAGGTACTGAAGGTATCCCCTGCATCAACCAAGATAGAGCAAACAATCTATACATGTGCAACTCGAGAAAGTCACCGTATGGACCAAGCAATCAGCAGATGTGGTATAATCGCCTAAGCGACTTTCTCTGCAAGAAAGGCTACGAGCAGTGAGGATTGTCCTGTGTTTTATACGGCGATCCAGGATGGATTACAGTATAATCTCAGTATATGTAGATGATCCGAATATCATCGGGACTTTGGAAGATATTGAAAAGCAAGCTCTTACTTGAGTCGGAGTTGAAATGAAAGATTTGGGTAAAACCAAATATTGCTTAGGCTTGCTGACTTGAGCATACCTCAAGGAATTTTAGTACATCGGTCAACCTACACTCGGAAGGTGTTGGAAAGGTTCGGCTTTGAAAAGGCATATCCTTCAAAAGTGCCAATGATCTAAGATCCTTGCAGCAAGACAAGGACCCGTTGAGACCTAAAGAAGAGGGGAGGAAGTCACTGGGACAGAATTCCCATACTTGAGCGCAGATTGGAGCACTCATGTATTTAGCAAACTCGCACTACACGGACATTGCTTTGCAGATGAATCTTTTAGCAAGGTATAGTGCGAACCTACCAAAAGGCATTGACAGGAATAAAGGACGTCTCCGATACCTCCAAGGAAGTAAAGATCTTGGCATGTTCTCTGAAAGAACCAGACCTTACAATGATCGGCTATGCGAGTCTG
The DNA here is from genome assembly GCA_036346255.1 of Ampelocalamus luodianensis. Classification (NCBI taxonomy): domain Eukaryota; kingdom Viridiplantae; phylum Streptophyta; class Magnoliopsida; order Poales; family Poaceae; genus Ampelocalamus; species Ampelocalamus luodianensis. The sequence goes on from CM070626.1 coordinate 5,053,063, forward strand.
GGGTACTGTCGGACCGCATACAACTAAGTCATAAGCAGGCTATGTATTTACGTGTGGTGGAACTGCAATTTCATGGAAATCATCTAAGCGAGTTTGGTATCAACTTTGACGAACCATTCAGAAATTATAGCATGCACGAGGTCGCACGGAATGCTCTTGGCTTCGGCGGATGATTCACCACATCCAGCGATCATGTGGATTGAATACCGCACAAACCCCACTATTATCTATGAAGATAATGCGACTTGTGTTGCACAAATGCGGATGGGTTATGTGAAGAGTCCTCTCACAAAGCATATCAACCCTAAATTCTTCTATGCTCATGAAATGCAAAAGATGGACGAAATTAAGGTCATGCATACTAAGTCATGTGAAAATCTTGCGATTTGTTCACTAAGTCACTTCGACATCTAGATTTGAAAGGTGCGTCGTGGAATTGGAATGATAAGACTTAGAGAAGTGCAGATCAGGGAGAACCTTCACAAACTCATTCACAAGCTTGATTACGACGATCGAGTACCCAAAGAGCAAATCCTGGAGATTAAATAAATTGGGTGAATTGTACTCTTTTTCCCTTGACGAGTTTTTCCTGAAGTTTCTCGGTTAAGGTTTTTAATGAGGCAATTCGTGTGACATAGCAGAACGTGATACATGTACTCTTTCTCCAAATTTTTCCCACTGGGTTTTTATGGAGTTTTAGCGAGGCATGGACATGAAGGATGAGAGCCCAAGGGGGAGTATTAGGAAACCGGGCCCGGCCAGGAGTCCGGGTCCGGGTGGGCACCTCATCCACCGTAGACTATATATAGGAGGGGGGAACCCCCAAGCAATGTACACAATTCATTATTGAAAGAGCAATAAAGAGAAGCCTGCAGTCCCCTCTCATATCTGTGTTTTTCATCTATTGTTGTGTTCTTGTGTTCTTGCATCGTTCTTACGATTCTGATCTTGTATACGAGGTAATCGTTCGGACTGGACTCGCCAGCGACGGTTCCTCAACAAAAACCAAGCAAAACCGGGAGATCATCTGATTTGTTTTTCCCAGTCCGACCGACCTGTTCCGGCACGTTTGATAGGTCTGGAAACGAGTTGAGCCGAGAACGAGCTAGAAGCCCAGCTTGGCTCGGCTCGGTAGTAGCCTCGAGCTGCGCGAGCCGCCAGTGAGGAGTAGAGCGGCAAACTGCAGAGCGCCAGAGCCTACCACACGGCGCCCAAAGCGGCGAGGCGATGGATGGAGGAGGGGCGGCAGAGGGAGGAAGGAGGACGGGGTGACGGATGGAGGCGGCGGCGGATGAAGGAGCGGCGGCAGAGGACGGGGCGATGAGGTGGTTGATGGAGGAGGCGGCGGAGCGCCCCCCGGGGTTGCCTCCCGCCCGGTGACCGCGACCGCGTGTGCGCTCTGGAACCCCATTTGCGGTGGAGTCGCAGCATTCGGGCTGTGGTGCTGCCGCGGGGAGGGCCTTGCACGGAGAACCTTGCCCCTTGGGGGCAATCGGGGTGGGACGGACCTCCTCCTTCAAGTCGCCGTTGAGGAAGGCGGACTTGGCGTCCATGTGATGGGCGCCAGCCCTCGGGGCAAGTGCGAGGAGAAGGCGAGCGGACTCCATGCGGCGCGGGGCGGCGTCGTCGGTCGACCCTCCGCATGAAGCCTCGTGCCGGCGAGCCGCGGCGGCCCTTCATCGCCCGCGAACACCCAAGGTGATCGCGGGTGGCCGGCGGGAAGATCGCCCGGCTCTCCGTTCGGTTCCGCTCGGGCGTCCATCTCCTTCCCGACCGCCGCCGCGTCTCCTCGCCTCGGGAAGGCGGGGCTCGCCGTCGTCGCCCGCCAAACCCTTCGTCGAAATTCTTTGCGCCGATCGAGGCAGGCGATTCGGAGATGTTGTCCAATACGGTAGGGGCCCCGTCGTGGTAGGCGTCGGCGATCCTTCGTGGGCGGGTTGCGAACTCCACCGTTTGGCCTCGTCGTGGACGGGTTGGGCCGATCCGGTGGTGGGCGGGTCAGGGAAAGTGGTGGCCGGTCCGGAAGGCGTGGAGTGGCGGTGGTGAAAAAGTGGGCGTGGGTGCAAAGGTGGTGGAGCCCGGGGGTGGCGAGCAAGGTGTCGAGTGGGCGAGCTCGGTGAAGGCAATGCTAGCTCTAGGGATGAACGGATCGAATCGAATCGAATATCCGAATCGAATCCGAATCCCTATTTTTTAGCGAATCGGATCGAATGAATCCCTATTTTTTAAGCGAATCGAATCAATTGAATATTTCGAATCTGAACGTCAATATAATGGAATAATTGAATCGAAATGTACTCAATTCGGTCGAATCGAATATCCTACAACTTTTGTGACAAATCTGGTAGAACAAATAGTATTAATTGGGGAAAAAACAAATTTAGTATTCGTTTTTCGGATAGTATTTGTTTTTGGATACTATGGGTTTTTCCCGTCACGAATAACAGAATCTGTCGAATACTATCAATTTTCCGGATACGAATAACAGAATACGGATGCGAATAACCCGGATCGGAATGAGCATATTGAATGCGTTTTTCCCCATTTGTGTTTTCTGGATACGAATATCGGATAAAGCGGATTATCCTTTACCATTTTCCACCTAGCTAGCTCCCGGCTCTCGAAGGCGTGTCGACAACGAAGTCCCGAGTGGAGTCGGCAAGTCGTCCACCGCCTTGTCCCGTCTAGCCTCGCCCGCCGTTGAACACTGGCGTCACGCGAGATGCGGGCGCGTTGTGTAGGCAGGTCGAGGATGCGGTAGGCCTTGAGCCCTCGCGTGGCGATGAACACTCGGTGCTCACGTCGTCGAGCTTGCGGATGTGGCCAAGCTCCTTGCGAGCGAGTCGAAAACCCGCAAGTGGGAGACGCCGGCTTGCGCCCATGCCAAGCCTCGTCGGCGTCTGACCGTCGGCGGCTAATGGCGGCGGTTGAGGATGTAGGCGGCCGTCACCGCCTCTCCCGAGCGGCCGGCATCCCCTGCGCGAGGAGGGCACGAGCCATCCCCATAGCCGATCGGTTGCGCGCTCGGCGGCGCCGTTACTGCTGCCGTGCATGCGGCGCGGAGTAGTGGCGTGAATGCCCTCATCGGTTGTGATGCGACCACGGTCGCCGCGTGATGTCGCGCGGCGTTCTCTGTGCGCGCCTGCAGCGACTCGCGCCGCCTCGCCTCTCGATAACTGCGTGCGCTGATGGCGTCATGACCTCTCCTGCTGCGAGGACCATCACCCACATGGCGGAGAGTCGTTGGCGAAGCGGAAGTAGCGTCGTCCTCGGTGTGGCGGTGTCACGGGCCACACAAGTCCCGTGCTGCAGCTCGAGCCTCTCCTTGGCTCGAGACTTCGCCCGGGGAAAGGGAGTCGCCTCGCCGTCAACACCACGACGTCGGACGCTCTACATGGTCAAGACACGGTGGGCCTCGCACCATCTCCGTGGCGAGCGCCGAGGGCCTCGAGTGAAGGTGCCCAGCGCTCGTGCTCGCCGCCTCGTCGTCCGACGGCGGCGAAACGAGGGGTTGTGCCACCGCGTGAAGGATGTAAGTCGATTTTAGCCTCTAGTTACCTTAGCAAGAAAGCGTTGGCGAAGATCCCAAATCCGCGACACCCGTGCTCGATCTGCATTCGTGGCCGTTCTCATCCGGTTGTCCCAAGGCGATGATGGAGTCCGTGATCGGGATGTAGTAGGCGCGGTGGCGACTGTGCTCACGGACCGGTGGAGAAGATGCGGGCCGCGCCCTTGATTTCCACGCCGGAGCGTCCCCAAACTTGCGGGCCTCGAGCGCTGAGTCAAGCTCGGAGAAGAACTCCGCCGCCGGTCATGTGGTGGGTGGCGCCGGTGTCGAGCACCACCGTCGGTCTTCTTTATTGCGGAGGCGCCGCGCGAGAGGCATGTGCTTTTGGCTCGTCAAGGTGGAGGAAGCGTTGCGGCGGTCTGGCGGAGGTGGTCGATGCTCGCGCATAAGCAATGAACGGCGGCTGCTCCTCCTCCTCGCTGCGCGCGTGGGCTGGCGCGTCGTGGTTCGACAATCCTGGCCCAATGACCAAGCTTGCGCGATTGTGGCAAAAGTCGTCGTCTTGCGGCTTTGGCTTGCCAGCGCGCCGCCTGAGCGCCTCCGGTCATGACCTCGGCACGTCCTCGCGCCCATGCACGGAGTCTTTGCGCGGCTTCGCGCCCACCTGCAGGCGCTTGTCATGGAAGAAGGCTCCCCCTTCTTCTGTCACCTTAATGGCGACCTTGCTCCGAGTGAGGAGGCTTCCGCCAATGGTGGCGGGTCGAAAGCAGTGGCTCGTCACATCCGACGAGGCGACCGCGCCTCCTCGATCGTCATTGTGGAAGGTCGCCAGCGGATCGGCGAGCCATCTGCTTGTACTTCTCGGGGGCGGCGAAAGAGCTTCTCGGCGACTCTCTCCTGCTTGTAGGTGTCGTCACCGAACTGCACCATCTTACCAGGGGTGTTGAGGCGGAGAGCAAAGTCATCAACGTCCTCGGTGGCTTGAAGGCGGGTTCTCCCACTCTGTCGAAGTGCTGCGGTGTGGACTTGCGGTAGCGATCGGCTGCCGTCGTGCCGCGGCGATGGCGTCCCAAGCCTCCTTGGCGATCCGCTTGTTGGTAGCGAAGCGCATCTCGGCGGGCTGCGGCGATGAGAGCATCGGCGCCGTCGATCCTGGTTGTAGTCGGCGTCGCCGTCTCGGGCATCCACATATCCGCACGGAGCTTTACCCTCATCACGCAGCCCACTCGGCGTAGTTGGTCTTGGTGAGGGTAGGCCACCCATTGCCGGGGGCGTCCCGACGGCGACGGTACTCGTGGTGACCACGGTGCCGAGCAGGGGAGAAGCGTCGCCTGAAGGCGTTGACGTGACTCACTGTAGCCGCATCAGTGCCATCCTCCCCCAGAAGGGCGAGCAACCCATTGAGCTTGGCATGTTGCTGCTGCGTACGCCAATGAGGGCATGGAGGGTGTACCCACATTGGGTTCGGAGGTATGTGTAGTTATAACCTTCGTGTACTCAATTTCGATCTAAATTGTGTGGGAGGACTCACGTATGTTCTTAATCCTTTCAATGTAGGTTGAGAATGACAGGCCTCCTTCTACGAGCGAGGATGGTGGAGGTAACATGAGATGACGAGCAGAACGTCGCGGCAGTGGTCGTACGTCAAGACGGTTTTTGTACGACAGATGCCGCCTGACGACATTGGTTGACCGGTGGAGGCGAAAACGCACATGTTCCACCTTCCGTGTGGGGAGATGGTGTCGACGCTTCAAGACGTAGGATTCCTTACTAGGTTGCCCTGCGTGGGCTTTTCCTTGGCAGCGTACAACATCCTGGACACGTGGTGCATGGAGATCCTCGTGAGGTTTCAGGGGTTGATGCCGATCAACACAGGCTATAAGGAGTTCAGCAGTATGCACGGGCCAACACTAAAGTGGATAAACCAATTTGACGTAAATATTTATAACTCTTGTGTTTCCGCTTCAATTGCTTTAATCAACTTAGTGATATGTCTCTGTCTTCTTGAGGCCGGTTGCCCTAGGGTCGGATGCACCTGAGTACATAGTGAGGAGATACTTCGAGGCCTACTTGTTGTGACTTTTCGGGTGGGTCATGTTCCTAGGGCTCTATGGCGGCAGCGTGGATAAGCACATGATCTGCTACGCACAGGAGCTAACGGACCTAGAGGTGGAGGTGATCCCGTTGTACGCCTGGGGCCTGGTGGTGCTGTGCGCGACGTACCGTGCCCTGTACAGTGTATGCCATCGGGTTTAGGGCAGCTCCATCCTCTTCGGATGTCTGCTGCTTCTTCAGTTGTGGTACTTCTAGCATTTCTAGATCGGACGACCACAACTGGACCTAGGAGCCTACACCAACACCATGTACACCACCGCTGACGTCGTGCACCAGCCGACCATGGGTATGGTGTGGTGTCGCTGACAAGTAAGTTTTTTTTAACATTTAGTCTTTATTGTAATGTAATTTAAATGCATGTGCTAAGTTTTTTTTTGTTCTATTCCACAGGTCTCCTTCATTTTGATCACTACGCACGCGTCCAACCCAGACTACGTTACGATGTTCGATTAGTTAATGGATGACCGCATCATCTGGACATCGTACACTCTCGATAGGATAATTACACACGCACTCCTAGGCGTGTCCAGCCAATGCACACAAGACTGGCGGTACTAGTACACGTGGAGGAGCTTCGTCCATAGTGTCTTCGTGGAGGAGTACCATGTGCACCGGATGATGAGCCAGTTCGATCTACAATAGGAGGTCCTAGTGCCCTAAGGGTAGCGGTTGCCGCCGAACGTTCATGGGTAAGTTCATGTTTTATGTTTATCGTAGCCTTTCTCTTACGGACTTACGAATTTATCATTTTGCCTTCCACGGGTACACTAGAAAGGGAGTACCTAGTACGACTTCCTGTGCTGAGAAGATGGCCCCTTGGGTTGAGTTGTGGCTCCACACCTTGGAGGACGTGCATTGGGAGAGTGCTCACTACAACCCCGGGACGTACAAGGAGTACATCGAGTGGCACTCCACTCGTATGAGGGTTCGTTCCATCAGGGTCATGGACGACACACCACGACACGAGGCCGCGATAACCGACATGTACCACACCCAGCCGGGCTACACATTCCATTGTGTGGTACGTATTGAACGGCCCATACTTATTATTTACTACGCATGTTTTTGGTATTTAACTTGCTAATTTTGTGTACATAATGATCTCCAATGGGAGATGCACAAGTTGGTGACCTCCGTTTGTAGCTTGACGCTCGTGGAGCACTTCAGCAAGGCAAAGTAGGAGATCAGAGAGGCTATGGACCGGATGATAGAAGCGACGAGGCGAGGCATCCAGCTTACGACGTGCTCTAGGCCGAGGGACGTGGTGGACCCACATGTGCGTGGATGGGGGGTGAGCCACGATGCGTCATGCTCCATGACTCCTCACCCAGATGTGGTGGGCGGATCCTCATGGCACCATGCCAAGAGTACCCAGCGCCAGCACAGTTCGCAGGTACATCTGAAACATTTACGTTTGATTGTTAATTTCGAACTCTAGTTACTAACGATATTTTCTTCTGACAGTCCTCAATACCGTTTGTACCCGGGGCAAGACTACGCCGAGCCGTCTATTGAGTTGCAGCAAACATGTATGTCTATCTTGTTTACACGCATAATGTACTATTTCAATATTTCCTTCTTGTTTACATGCATAACATATTGTTCTACAGGTCTATGGGATGAGGGGCTGGTGTCGCAAGAGGGAGCACACTCTGGGGACTACGAGTTCAACCAGGAGTGGGCGCTACGGCGAGAGGGCGGTGGGCCTTCACACACGAGAGCAACCAAGTCTCCATTGGGGACTCATAACTGCACGGTGCGCCCGGAGTGAACCAACCGATGCAACACACTCTCGGGACACCCCCTCTCGCGACACCCTCTCAGGCTACTCGCATCGGTATGGTACCTCAGTCGCCAGAGCCTTTGACGTACTTGCACCAGCAACCGCAACCACCTCGGACAAGACCAGGGGCCACACGTGGGGTACGCCCGAAGAGGGCTCGCGAGTAGATGTATCATTCATGTTATGTAAATATTAATTTATATACGACTTACATTATACTAGTCTCATGTTTTGATACTATTTGTTCTTGTTGTGTGTACAGGTAACCGTGTGAGGGAGTCAGCATCATGACATCCCACACCACCCTAGTTCTAGCCTTTTCGTACACGAAATGATCACACCATGTTTGCAAAGTTATTATCTCTCTAAGATTTCGTTCGACACTATTAAATAAATCGGGGTTATTTTTGTTATCACGTCGCCGAAGGGGGCTATTTTTCATATTGATTCGTCGAACGGGGCTATTTTCGATATTGCGCTGCTGAAAGGGGCTATTTTTTATATTGTGTCGCCTAAAGGCTAAAATACATTCCAAATATATTTGGTCACATCGAAACTCCTAAATTGTTATCTATTTCATATTTCTTTATCTTTTTGAAAATTATCGGTTGTACGGACACTAAAATATATTACCAACATTACAAATAAAATTTAATTTTGAAAAAAAGGCTCCTATCGTCATTTGAATTGGCCACATGCAAATGACAAAATTACTGTTTCACAACTGTTGCAATGGTGACTAGCCTCCTGTTGCAATGGTGCCTAGCCTCTAGTCGCCAAAATTTGACTATATAGTTTTGTAATGTTATTAAAATAATATTATTTTAAAAAAATCTTGAGTATTGTGCCCAGCGGAGGTATAGTATTAGGTTGTTCCAAGTGCTCCACTCTGGCTAGTATCTTAAGCCTGCCATGTAGGCAAAACGATGATGTGGCACCATAGTTAATGAAGAGATATGGTACTCTAGTATCTAATCTGGATACCGATTCGGTCTCGAAATCCAACACAAAACAGCCTAAGATACTACATACATGTAATTAAATGAAACAACCTAAGATATTACAACATAAGAAATCATGCATTAGAAAGATAGTATTCTAACACTCCTCATACACTAAGATATTGCCTATTGAGAGCAGCCTTACATTGTTCGCTCAACGTTCGAAGACTTTCTACACTTATATAATGACGTTGCCTTATGAAGGTTAGTGGTACCATCGTGGTCGTATTGCATTAAAAGTTCGTCCAACCTCATATCAGTGGGCCTCCTTCATGTGCGTTTAATTTAGTATGTGGCTACATGCAATACCAAATTATGGATAGCAAGTTACTGTTACACGCTGGACTCTTGCTCTTGGTGATAGCAAGATTCTTACTCTCATGGAGAGGATGACACTTGGAGATGGGGCAAATTTTTCTTGGTTTATTTCTCACACAATGCCATGCCAACCTGAGGGGTTGGGGATACATATTTATAGTCGCTAATCACCAAACATATGCCAAGATGCTAGTCTAAGATGCTAACAACTTTGTCCTAGATCTTTGTCCTCTAAGATGCTAACAACTTTGTCCTAGATCTTTGTCCTCTAAGATGCTAACAACCTGTCCTAGATGTTGTCCTAGATGCTGTGTCCTAAAGCTAGTCCAAGATGTTGTACAACCACTCCTAAAGCTAGTACAAGATCTTTGTACAAGAACCATGTGCCCACCCCACAAAGACCACGATCTGAGACTTATTCATCATTCTCCCCTAAGTCTTGTGCGTCGTCTTGTGGGAGAGTTGAACCATCCGATCACGGGAGCGAGAGCTCGAGGAACTTGACCCTCCCAAGAGGCTTGGTGAGCGTGTCCGCAAGGCGATCCGTGGTGTTGATGTAGCTCGCCTTGATCGCCTTCATCCAAATAGCCTCGGATGAAATGGTACTTCACCGGATGTGCTTGCTCCGTTCATGGAAAGCGGGGTTCTTTGCCAAAGCAGCGGACTTGCCCACCACGAGCGCCACCGCGTGTGTCTGCCGAGAGATCACCAAGCGATCGAGCGAGCGAGGCGCTGAGTCGAAGCGGTGGAAGCCGCTATGTACTCGGCCTCACGGTGGGCGGGGCCACCACTCGCCGCTTGGTATTGCCCGGCTAACGAGGCACTTGCCGAGGAAGAAGAGAATCCGCTTGTGCTCTTTTGGTGTCGATGTCGCTGCGTGGTCGTTGTCGTGTATGCCCGCGAAGTCGCGTTGCTGGCGGGACACCTCGGGTAGTGCAAGCCGTGGTCGGAGGTGCCCGCAGCGTAGCGGAGAATCCTCTTCACGGCTGCCGATGCTCCGTCGTCGGTCATTGCATGAACCGGCCCGGCGTGACGCGGCGAACGCCAAATCCGGACGCGTGTGGGCGAGGTAGTAGCGGCGCCACGATGCGCCGTCTGCGTCGCGTCCACCTCCTCCGCCGTCTTTGTCGCGGCTTAGCTTCACCTTTCCTCCATAGGAGTGTGGGTGGGTTGCGATCGGTGAGCGCCCGGCTCGACGATGCGCTTGGCGTGGCGGTCCGCGAAGGGAGATCGGAGCTGTCACGGTGGACCTCGATCCCAGTAGAAGGAAAGCCCCAAGTCGCTCATCCGGAAGGCGGTCTTCATCTCGCCTTGAGCGCCTCGACCTCGGCCTCCTTGGGCGGTGATCACAAAGTCGTCGGCGAGAGCGCCCACCGCCAGGGCGTTGCCTCCTTGCCCCGCCGGTGAACCGCGACCTGCGTGTGCGCTCTGCTGGAACCCCATTTGCTTGAGGTGGAGTCCGACAGCATTCGGGCTCGTGGTGCTGCCGCAAGCCGTGAGGGCCTTGCAGGCGGAGAACCTTGCCTCCTTGCCGGGGATGGCGAATCCCGGCGGCGGACGTGACCTCCTCCTTCAAGTCGCCGTTGAGGAAGGCGGACTTGGCGTCCATGTGATGGACGCGCCAACCCTCTGGGCTGCAAGTGCGAGGAGAAGGCGAGCGGACTCCATGCGCGCGCGACGGGAGCGGCGTCGTCGGTCGACCTCTCTGCCGCATGAAGCCTCGTGCCTGGCGAGCCTTGTGCAGCGATAGCGCCGGCTTCATCCGCCCGGCGAACACCCACTTAAGGGTGATCGCGCGGTGGCCGGCGGGAAGATCCGCCCGGCTCTCACGTTCGGTTCCGCTCGGCGGCGTCCATCTCTCGCTTCATCGCGACACGCCACGCGCGTCTCCCTCGCCTCGCCAAGGAGCGGGCTCGCCGTCGTCGCACGCCAAGTCGCGCTCCGCCTCGGTCGTCTTTGCGCCGATCGAGGCAGGCGATTCGCGAGATGTTGTCCATGGTACGGTAGCGAAGAGCTCGCCGTCGTGGTAGGCGTCGGCGATCCTCGTCGTGGGATGGCGGAGTAGCGAACTCCACCGTCGCTGCTCGTCGTGGACCGGCTGTTGGGCCGATCCGGTGGTGTGGCGGCGGTGCGAGAGAGTGGTGGCCGGTGCGGAAGAGCGTGGAGTGGCGGTGGTGAAGAGTGGGGCGAGCCGATGCCAAGGTGGTGGAGCACTCGCCGGGCCGGTGGCGAGCAAGGTGTCGAGTGGGCGAGCTCGGTGAAGGCAGTGCTAGCTCTAGGGATGGAAGCGGATCGAATCTGAATCGAATAGTCCCGAATCTGAATCGAATCCTATTTTTTAAGCGAATACGGATCACGAATACGAATCCCTATTTTTTAAGCGAATCACGAATCTGAATTGAATATTCTCGAATACGAATCTGAATCGAATATCGTGCGAATACAATTCGAATCGAATATGTACTCAATTCGGTCGAATGCGAATATCCTACAACTTTTGTGACAAATCTCGGTAGAACAAATAGTATTCAGATTCGTATTCGGAAAAAGCAGATAGTATTAGTATTCGTTTTTCCGGATAGTATTTGTTTTTTGGATACTATCCGGTTTTTTCCCGATACGAATAACACCGAATCCGATCGAATACTATCAATTTTTCCGGATACGAATAACACGAATACGGATGCGAATAACACGGATACGGATATGAGCAGTATTGAATGCGGATTTTTACTTTCCACATTTGTGTTTTCTCGGATACGAATATCGGATAAAACGGATTATCCTTTACCATTTTCCACCCCTAGCTAGCTCCCCCGGCTCTCTCGAAGAGGACGTAGTCGACAACGAAGTCCCTGAGAGTCGGAGTCGAACCGTCGTCCACCGCCTTGTCCCACGTCCAGCCTCGCCCTTCGTCGAACACAACGTCACGCGAGATGCGGACGCGTTGTGTGACAGGGTCGAGGATGCGGTAGGCCTTCGAGCCCTCCGCGTAGCCGATGAACACTCCCGGAGTGCTCCTGTCGTCGAGCTTGCCGATGTGGCCAAGCTCCTTGGCGAACGCGAGGGAGTCGAAAACCCGCAAGTGGGAGACCGCCGGCTTGCGCCCATGCCAAGCCTCGTACGGCGTCCTGCCGTCGAGCGGCTTGGTAGGCGAGCGGTTGAGGATGTAGACGGCCGTCACCACCGCCTCTCCCGAGGCGGCCGGCATCCCCTGCGCTGAGGAGGGCACGAGCCATCCCCATAACCGTCTGGTTGCGCCGCTCGGCGGCGCGTTCTGCTGCGGGGCATGCGGCGCGGAGTAGTGGCGTGAATGCCCTCATCGGTGTGATGCGACCGGTCAGCCGCGTGAATTCGCCGCCGTTGTCTGTCGCGCGCGCCACGCGCGCCTGCGGCCGCACTCGCCTCCGCAGATAGCTGCGTGCGCTGATGGCGTCATGGCCTCTCCCTTGCTGCCGAGGACCATCACCCACATGTAGCGGGAGAGGTCGTTGGCGAAGCGGGAAGTAGCGTCGTCCTCGGTGTGGCGGTGTCACGGGCCACACAAGTCCCGTGCAGAGCTCGAGCCTCTCCTTGGCTCGAAACTTCGCCGGCCGGGAAAGGGAGTCGCCTGCCGCCGTCAACACCGACGTCGCGAATCGCTCTACATGGTCAAGACACGGTGAGGCCTCGCACCATCTCCGTGGCACCGAGCGCCAGGGGCCTCAGTGAAGGTGCCCAGCGCTCGTGCCCTTTGCCCGCCTCGTCGTCCCGACGGCGGCGAGAACAGAGGGGTTGTGCCACCACGCGTGAAGGATGTAGAGTCGATTTTCGCCTCTAGTTACCTTGGCAAGAAAGCGTTGGCGAAGATCCCAAATCCGCGACACCCGTGCTCGATCTGACATCGCGTGCCGTTCTCATCCGGTGTCCCAAGGCGATGATGGAGTTCGTAGATGCGGGATGTAGTAGGCGCGGTGAGCGACTGTGCTCACGGACACAGTGGAGAAGATGGCGAGCCGCGCCCTTGATTTCCGCCGGAGCGTCCCCAAACTTGACGGGCCTCGAGCGCTGAGTCAAGCTCGAGAAGAACTCCCGCCGCCGGTCATGTGGTGGGTGGCGCGGTGTCGAGCACCACCGTCGGTCTTCTTTATTGCGGAAGGCGCCGCGCGAGGAGGGCATGTGCTTTTGGCTCGTCAAGGTGGAGGAGAGCCGTTGCGGCGGGCCACTGGAGGTGGTCGATGCTCGATAAGCAATGAAGCAGCCGGCTGCTCCTCCTCCTCCGCCTGCGCGACGTGGGCCTGGCCGCGTCGTGGCTGTCGACAATCCTTGGCCCAATGACCAAGCTTGCCGCAGTTGTGGCAAGAGTCGTCTCGTGCCGGCTTTGGCTTGCCAGCGGCGCCGCCCTGGGCGCCTCCACGGTCATGACCCTCGGCACGTCCTCGCGCCCATGCCTGGGCGTCTTTGCGCGGCTTGCCGCGCTTACCACGCATGCGGCCGCCTGTCGTGGAAGAAGGCTCCCCCTTCTTCCTGTCACCTTGGCCGGCAGCCCACTGCTCCCGAGTGAGGAGGAGCTTCCCGCCAATGGTGACGGGTCCCGAGAGGCAGCGTGGCTCATCATCATCAACGACCTTGAGGCGACCCAGCGCCTCCTCGATCGTCATCGTGGAGAGGTCCAGCAGAGACTGGATCGAGCGAGCCATCTGCTTGTACTTCTCGGGGACGCAGCGAAAGAGCTTCTCGACAGCTCTCTCCTCGCTGTAGGTGTCGTCGCCGAACTGCACCATCTTCTGCAACAGGGTGTTGAGACGGAGAGCAAAGTCATCAACGTCCTCGGTGGCTTGAAGGCGAGTTCTCCCACTCTGTGCGAAGTGCTGCGGTGTGGACTTGCGGTAGCGATCGCTGCCGTCGCGTCTGCGGCGATGGCGTCCCAAGCCTCCTTGGCGATCCGCTTGTTGGTAGCGAAGCGCATCTCGGCGGATCGCGGCGATGAGAGCATCCGGCGCCGTCGATCCTGGTTGTAGTCGGCGTCGCCGTCACCGGTGCATCCACATATGCCGCACACTGGAGCTTTACCCTCATCACCGCAGCCCACTCTCGGCGTAGTTGGTCTTGGTGAGGGTAGGCCACCATTGCCGGGGCGACGCCGACGACGACACGGTACTCGTGGTGACCACGGTGCCGACCGGGAGAGAGCCGTCGCTTATGAAGGCCGCTCTCTCGTCGACCCGTCACGCCGTCGTCGCGTGCCTCCTCTAGAGCACCGTTGGCGCGTCCGCGCTGCCGCGCCGCCGCCGCGCTCGTGGGCGTCTTGGCGCATGCGCGCTTCGCCGCCCTGCGCCCTCCCTCTCCGTGACTCAAGGTCGCGTCGGCGCCTGTCATCGCGAGAGATGGAGCTGCTTTATTCGCGCCGTGAGAACCTCGACCTCCGCTGCGCGCCGCGCTACATCTGCCGCCGCGCTGCTTCCACTCTGCGCTCGGCTGCGATAGCTCCCGCCTTGCCGGCCTCGGCGCCCTTTCCGCCGTTGCGGCGGTCTCTGCCGCGCTCGCTGGTTGCTCTGCGCGAGCTTCGGCCGTCGCGGACGCGTGCTCGAGGCGGCCGAAGCGCCGAGAGCGCCTGCGGACATGGCGCGCGGGGGTGTTGCGTGGAGAGGGCGCACGACGCTGCCGCCGTCTCCGGGAGAGGAGTGGCGTGGGCAATGGGCTGCTTTGCTACTACCGGGTGAGGGGCCAGCTGCGAGGCGGAGAAGGAGATGAGCGAGGAGATGCTCGGGCTCTGAGGATAGTATAGCTCTCGATACCACTTGTTACCGCTGGACTCTTGCTCTTGGTGATAGCAAGATCCTTACTCTCATGGAGAGGATGACACTTGGAGATGGGGTAAATTTTTCTTGGTTTATTTCTCACACAATGTCATGCCAACCTGAGGGATTAGGGATACATATTTATAGGCTGCTAATCAGCTAAGCATATGCCAAGATGCTAGTCTAAGATGCTAACAACCTGTCCTAGATGCTGTCCTCTAAGATGCTAACAACCTGTCCTAGATGCTGTCCTCTAAGATGCTAGCAACCTGTCCTAGATGCTGTCCTAGATATTGTCCTAAAGCTAGTCCAAGATGTTGTAGAACCACTCTTAAAGCTAGTCCAAGATGTTGTACAAGAATCATGTATCCACCCCACAAAGACCACGGTACAGAGACTTATTCATCAGTTACATGCATGCGCATGTGGACATGAATGCATGCACGCAACTGTCAAAGACTCCAAGTCGCCAATATCAGCCGGCGAGCGCCGGCCGGCATGCTGCTCTGCATGCCTGCAACACCAATCCGTCTCACACGTTAAATTTACCTGTCTAGCTCACGGTTTTTAGCCCCCACACTTACAGAAGAAGCATTCCAAATTGCAAGTGCAGTCGTGGGCGACTACGGACTCACAATTGCAAGGAAGCAACACTAGGTAAACTACACACGATCTTGTGGCCGCAAAGCTGCATTGCTGGGCAAGTCTCCTTTGGCAGTGGCCGGTTGAACAGGCCACTGCCAAAGGAGACCCACCCAGTAATGCATGGGCCCCGACGTCAGAGTCAGACACACCCTTGTATATCCACGTCTGGTCTTGCACGTCCGAGGTTTCGCTCTTTCAACGTATTTATAGATGAGCGGATCGCTCTGGCGGGCGTCACGCAAGCATGCACACCGAGGAGATCGAATCGGCATTATTCGAACGCAGCACAAGATATCTGAAGATATGTGTTTTCGATTAAAAAAAAGGATATTTGAAGATATATCGGGCTTGATTCTTTTTTTCACGGCCAATCGCTTCGGTTACGTTTGCATTTGATGACTGCTCGCTGTCGAATTTGCGTTTGGTCGATCTGCACGGGCTGGTGTGGATGGTGATCATTGATCCCTCCGTGTTCTTGATCAACTCCTCCTGGATATACCTGACCTCTAGCTAGCATATGCTGCAGAAAGCAGCTGGAATAATGGGGGAAAGAGTTTTAGCATAATCTCCAAGCAGTGTTTTCAAGATGAAATGGGCATTATTTTGTTTTTTACGTACCCTAGCGGGACTTTAGTATGTATATATGATATTATTTGATTTGTTTCGTTGAGGCAAAACTGTATCTCTTGATTCTTCTCAACAGTATATACGGGCGCCTTGATCTGCATTGTGAGAGCAATAATTGTTCAGTTCCTGAACAAACCAACGTTGTTCAGAGAACAATGTGTTTTTTTTTAAAGACTAACAATGTGAAGCTTCAGTACCAGGCTTATATAGAATCTGAACGTCTCAATTCAAAGTTTAGATAAACCAACGACAAATTATCAACAATTTGTTAGCAAATATCATTTTCACCACGCTGACCACTCAAGAAGAGCGCTGCCCCTTTATGTACGGTGTTTCAGTCAGAAAAAGCTCGCCAACTGCGAATAGGGAAGATCCAATGGAATGTACCCTGTAGCAGTGCCATCTAAAACCATGCACAGCTAAGAGAAAGCATACATTAGTGATACCTTTGTTCCATGTGGAGTGCCTCAGTGAGTACAACAGCAACAGCTCAGTTGAAAGCTGGCTAGGTAGCTAAGAAATTTATATCTGGGTTGATATTTTGCTGCTGAAAAAAAAATGACGCTAATTGCTGCTCTCCCGTTAGTATCTGCTCGTGCAGCTTTGTGTTACTTTAATTATCCATTACTTCTAAAGCAGTAGTGTTACATGATTAACTAAGTATTGCTTGGCCTCGTGGTGTACATCGGATGAACTTAGAAGAGGCACCTGTATTGAAGATCAGGGAAAGGCGGGTTGCTTTAATTAAGAGGATAGACAGAGCGACATGGACGTACCATTCCTCGAGCACATTCCAAAGGAAACCTGGTAGACAGGCAGAGAGACCACCGGCAAGAAAGGTAGCCCCTCCGGAATAGTCCTCGGCCTCGGAGCATATGCCATCTCAGATCCATATCTCGAGGCCGATCGCGCACTATATAAACGAGGTCAAGGCGCAACTGTGTTCATCGACAAGCGTCAAAACTTCAGAAATTGAGTCAGGCACAGCAAATTAATCGATCTTTGGCACGGAGGCATGCAGCCATGCACACTATTAGAGTTAGCTAGCTAGGGAGGTAGCTGAAGTTACAGGCCCCTGCGAATCACCTGCACAGCTGTGTAACTATGAACAAGCAGCTGATGTTACGCTTCATACCCTGATACCACTTATGCGCAGCAGCCTTAATTCGTACCGGATCAAAAGTTTGTGATAAACGGTACAAACATATATGGTATCAAGAATGAAGTAGATAAATTTTATAGAGAAAACCGAAATATCGGTGACGAAGTAACTACAATAAGAGAGAAAAATTTGACGAAACCAACCATAAATTTCTTAAGCATTACCTCAAAAAAATACAAAGGATTGTCGCTCTCTCATAACCTCTCAAACATTTTAGAAATCTCGAATCTTTATCTTATATAAGAATATAGTGCTAAAAAATAACTTAGTCTCTAATCTTCTCGTGCGTCTCTTGCTTTGAATGAGTTAGTTTGTGGCTTGAGTTCTCTATAATCATCCATCATGGCTTTATATATGAGCTTCTATACGGTACACTCAATTTAATATGGAACATTTATTCTTTTTAATCCAATAGTTCGGATTAGTTGGGATTTAGTTATACTACACCTGGTAGTATGAGTAGTAGAATTCTAAAGAGATAGAATTGTAATTGCCTATGTGGAGATCACATAGCATAAGAGTAATATTTTCTACCTTAGTTGGAAAAGTTCGTAATAGTATCACAAAAAAATTATAAATAAAAAAAGTCTATTATGCCATTAACAAATCAATGATCATATTTATTTTATACTACCGGTAGATTGTACCATAAATTTTCTCTTATATAGTGCCCCCTAGTTCTCCTCCAAAGAGAAGTGAGAATCATAATCCTTTTAGTATAGATATTGAAATCTTTGTAGCACGCGTCTTAGTAGGTTAGGATATGAGTCAGCATATCTCAACAATCTCCACCTTACTCTCATCCGTTGAAGTCATCGTGCTCCTCTAAGAACTCACTCCAAGTCGGCTCCACCTTTTTTTGTGTGTTTTCCTCTCACCTCTAGAAGTGCTCCACCACAAGGGCTCATGCACACCACCATAATATGTGTGTCGATATATGGGCTAGCAGTCCAGATCCACCACCTGAGAGCTCCTTCGTTGTGTAGTTTGGTTAATCACACCTCCTGTTCCTACAACCCTCTACGTCATAGGTTTGTACCGCCTCCAAGCTCCACATGCTCATCTGTACTGCGTGGTTGGTCCCACCACGTCGTCCTTCTAACAGCTCGCACCTTTGACTTTGCGCCTGCTAGATTTTGCAACCGTCTTTACAGTTTTGCACATAACTGCAGATAAGATCTGAGTATCTATCGTTGACGACATAGTTTTCTTCTACTAGCTAGGATTTTTATCAGACCCCCCATTGGTTGCTCTTCTCTTATGATTACCCATCAATCGGTATCCTTCGTTACTCCAAATACTTTTCATAATTACCTGCTCTTCACAAGTAACTCGTGTGACTTCATTTCGAAGTGATACCTCACAACCTTCGAGTTCAAGCGACCTCACATGTATTAGATTTTTCTTTAAGCTAGGAACATACCGAACTCTCGTCAACGTGTGATGTGCTCTATCATACATCTCCAATGTAACTGTTCCCACCTCAGTGACTGCATACTCCTTGCAATCCGCTAGGTGAACAGTTTCATCCGGTGGGAGTAGAGATCATTCGCCAAACATCTCCTTTGTCAAACATATGTGGAAGCAATGACCTAAATCTAATATCCATCCATGAGAAGTACTTGATTGACTGATGATAATGTGTTTGAATCATCATTTGCTACCACTACTAAGCATGCACCCCTCATTTGCTTTAAACTTGGATATTCCTTATCATATGATATTTCTCGTCACATAGATAGCATACACATGTGCTCTTGCTCTTACTCTTCTTCTTCATGTGACTTTTTCTTTTGCCTGCAACATCTGCAACAGCCAATGCTTGATCACCTGATTATGAATATTCCGATGGCTTCTTCAAGAACTTTGCCTCCAATAGATATGCCATTACCTCATTAAAGTTAAGAGTGCCTTTTTCGACGATAATATTCATCACCAATTGCTTCCATAATGGTGGTAGATATAATGTCAATATGACGACCTTATCGTTCTTCTCAATTTTATCATCCACACTAGTTAGTTATGTGATAAGCTTGTTGAAGACATCGATATGGTCAATGAACCATGTGTCTTCTTTCATGCATAATCTGTACAGTTGCCGCTTCAGCGCCTACCGGTTTGTCAGCGACTTTGCTATATACAATTCTTCTAAGTTACTCCACAATTTGTTCGGTGAATTTTCTTTGATAACTGAGTATTTTACCTTGTCAGAGAGATATATAGATAGTACTAACAGCCTTTCACTCCATCACTTTACAATCTTCATTAGACATGTTTTCCATTTGTCCCCTTCAATATCATCGATTAACCCTTGCTGGACAAGGATGTCCTTCACCATACATTGTCACATGCTAAAATTTTATTCGCCGTCAAATTTCACTCCTTGATTCACATTGTCGACACCAATCTTGATTTTGTGCTACAAAACGTTTTGCCAACCTTCTCGCGAATCAGATTAATTTGGCATTGGCTCTGTTACCACTTGTTATACTTTTATACTCCTTATGTGCAGCAACCCCCTATCGAATCAGGTTTGTGAGATATGGCATAAGCGTGCACGGTATCAAGTACGAAGTAGACGAATCTCGTAGAGAAAATCGAAATAACGGCGATGAAGCAACCACGACGAGAGGAAAAGATTTGGTAAAGCCGACCACAAATTTCTTAAGCACGCAATCTCAAAAGAGTACAAGGATTGTCATTCTCTCACAACCCTCTTGAACCTTTTAAGATTCTTGAACCCTTGCCATATACAAAAATAGTATTAAAGAATAACCTAGCCTCTAATCCCCGTATGTGTCTCGTACTTTGGATGAGTTGGTTTATGGCTTGGATTCTTCATGACCACCCATCATGACTTTATATAGTGCCCCTAGTTCTCTTCCAAAGAGAAGTGAAAAATCCTAATTCTATTCATATATGAATACTAATAGCACACCTCTCTAAATCCTAATAAGTTGGGATACAAATCACCCTATCTGAACAGTAGAGCTATCTATACACAAGCTACCTATGGAAATGGAATGCGTTGCACAAGGCAATTCTGCAATGCAAGTATGTTCGCAACTTCACATATAGCCGTGAGATCGCAATGAATGTTACGTTCTTCAGACTATCTGTATATGTTTGCCTTTATCTATGCTTGTAACTTATGTGCCGTACATAATGTTGCTTAGTAGGATAATAGTTTTAGGAATATGCACACTTTAGTGATTATTTTAGTTCCTAAAACAATGATCAACGTAAAAGTAATATATATACTAGGCATATTTGCAACTACAAACAGTAGCATGATTATAACCTCAAATACACCTATCTCATACATATGTGCTAAAAGCAAAGTCTAGAACAGGAATTCTATTAACAAAAGTAGAAATCATCATGATCACATGACTAAATTCTAGCAAGCAAGATTTATCCATGACAAAGGAGATTACCGTGACTTACAGAGAATCGCTCTGACGATGGTTGCGGTAGAGTCACATGCGAAGAAGACGACGCGAAGCCAATGATGAAGGAAGCCATGAATAGCGGGAACGCTTCCCAAAAACCTTATTCGCTCCAACCCATACAGGATCACGAGGGACGCCGGCTTGAAAGACACTGCCCTCCCCGTGATGGTGCACACTGACAAAATGATGGAGTAGTCAAGCTTGCGCGGCACAGAAGAGTGTAAGGCAAAAGTGTGCATGGTAAAAGTCCAAAGGTTAATCTCTTCGTTTTTTTAGTATGAATGGAGATGTCTCTCCCTCATATGGAATCCAGCGGCATGGAAGGAAACTACCACAATAACTCCGCTGAACATTTTGGAAACCGCATTAAGCACACTTAATGTGTGTCATAAATGCCCCGCAGAATCAATGTACTAATTCATGGTAGTCAAGCAGACGCTTCTCAGACCCGTCTTTTTTTTGGAACATAACGGGTTCACTACATTGCCATATTTTGTTGGTATAAAATTTTTTTTTTTTATCTTTGTTTTTGCTCAATATCTTAAAGTATATGTTAGATTTTGAATCATGTGATGAAAATATGAGTTATCTAGACTTTCGATAATAATTACTGTGACCAAAAACAAAAATTATATAACTAAATAACTGTAATTTTTTTATAATAGAGTTATAATTAAACTTATAAAATCTTACTATTTTACCCTGAGAAAATGATCGAATGTTGCGTAGACGGACCGGATATCCCAAATCGATCGTTCCAGGTCGCCGCCGCAAGCCCCAAATCGATCCACACCTGCCCAAGCCACCTGCCGCCACCCAAGCCTCGCGGACATCATCGGCTTGTTCTACATGCCACTGCCGAATTAAGAAGCCCTCGCTGCCCTCGAGCCCTTGTATCTGATATGCAACTTTGCCCTCAAAGTCTGAAACTTGGACACGATGATTTTGCCTTGCTATTCTGTTGATCTGCTCTCTGTTTTCACTCTGATTTGCTTTGTTTTCCCATGTTTGTTGCTGCACAAGTTCAACTAAAGTTTTGTCCAAAATTCAAGGTTTGTTTGAACGTTTCGTCCGAAATTTTCGAATTTCGGCTCTTTCGGTGGGTCCCGAAAAAAATACAAAACAAAATCCAAAACCCTGACAGTACCAGGTGAGCCCTTGATGGGCTTCTGGCCGTACTTCTGCCACGTCCACGAGTCCGTCGGCGTGTTGCCCTCCCCAACGCTGTTGGGCTGCGGGACGCTCACGTCCGCGAGCGGCACGGTCACCACCCGCTTCCGCGCCGACCGCCTCCTCTCAGCCTTCCTCGGCGACGACGGTGACAGTACCGGCGACCCCAGATGATCCACTGATGAGGCACCATCACCAGTCTGCTCATCGCCGGACACCGTCGGCGAACACGTTGCCGCGCCGTCGTAGCAGGAGCACTCGCCCTCCATAGGTACGCACCTTCCGTGTGTGGTGTGTGGCCAGGCAGGGGAAACGAGCTTGTTTAACGAGGCGAGGTCACCAAACTACGCACCGTGGGGTATAAAGAAAGGGAGAATTAAGAATTTGCCACCCAATAGAGTGGTCTTCTCAGCTTTGTCACTATGTAGATTGTAATTCTTTATTTGTCACTCTATACAATTTGCAATCATTCTTTTGCCACTTTTGAGTTTTTCAGACAATTTCTATTTTCCAAGCCATTTATGTCCACCGAAAGTTACCAAAATGTCCCCAGTTGACCCCACGAGCTTCATTCCTTTGATTCGGTTGAACACACACACAGGCTCATTTCCTTGCTTCTCTTCCTCATTTCTTCCCCATTCTCTCTCTCTTCCTCCATGGAATTTCTTCCTATTGCCTTGCTTTGGCCGCACATCCCTATGGCGCCTCCTCCGGCCTGCTCTCGGTCCGGCCGCGCCCAACCCTGCGCCTGCTGCCACCGCCCCACGCACCTGCGCGCCCGCTGTTGTGTGCTATCAGCCCGCCGCACCCCTGCGTCGCCTCGGCCCCGCCCGAGTTAAACGCCGAAGCCTCCCCAGCCTGCGCCCTCGGCTCCTCCTGGCTCCCCTCCGACCCGGCGCCTCCTCCGTCCCTCCCGCTAGCTCGCCTTCAACCCCAGCGTCGTCGACCCTCGCGGGTACTTCAACTCCATGCTGGCACCGGTTGGGGTCGCCGAGGGGGGACACCGCCGCAGTGGTGACCACTTCGCCGCGCCGTTTTGCTTCCGTCACTGACCAGCGGGCCCCACGCTCCGAGCGGTGGTCGTCTTCCTCTCTGGCGGTGTCGCTCGGCATTGGCGTTGTGCATGCGTGCCACCGCCTGCTCCTCGATGGCCCGCGCCGCCCCCGCCTCTGCCGTTCCTTGATTGCGTGTGGCTCGACCCGCGGCGCACCGGCTTGGCCTTCGGCCACCGGCCGCCTCAGTCCACTGCGCCAGCACAAGGTAGCTCCCCCAGCACCAGAGGGAGGCATGGTGCAGAGGGAGGAGTAGGCCAAGCCGTGCATGGGCGCGGGTACAAGCGGCTCCATGGGGCTGAGCCGGGAAAAGGGTCAGGAGGAGGAGGCGCTGGAGGGAGAGCCGAGCGGCGGCGCTACCACTAGGCCGCGCCGGGGACCGAGGAGAGTGGGCGCTGGAGGCGAGCGGCGGCTGGAGGCGAACCAAGGAGCGATGCCATGGGCCAGGCTGGGTGCAGGAGGCGCCATGGGAGGAGGTTTGGCCGGAGGGAATAGCGGCCGGGGAGGAGCTGGGGCGACCGGCGGTGGCGGCACTAGGGGCTGGGCCGGCCGGATGGAGGGGAGAGCCGTGGACCAAGCTCCATGGTGGAGCAATAGGGGAAAAGAAGTAGAGAAATAGGAGACTGGAGGAAGAAAGAAAAAGGAAGAGAGCAGGGGTAGTATGGTCATTTCGTATGGCCGAAAAATGGAAATAGAGATAAAAACTCAAAAGTGGCAAAAGAATGATTGCAAATTGTATAGAGTGGCAAATAAAGAATTGCAATTTACATAGTGGCAAAGCTGAAAAGACCACTCTATTGGGTGGCAAATTCTTAATTGTCCCATAAAGAAATCTGCGCGGTGGTAATCTGATGAAGGTCGTGCGCGCGTCATGCTATTGCTATACTGTGGAGTGTGAATGTGTGATAGGAGGAGAGCAGTGGCGGAGCCAACCCTCCGACAACGGTCGGCACTTGTTTCGAGCTCCGTCAGTAACCACTTTATGTTTGTTCCTGCCTACCGAAGCTGAAGAATAAAGCATTCTCGGGTCACGGCGAACCTCAATTCATGATCATATTAAATTTGTTCAGGCTAGATTTTTTTAGTGACTCCACTGCTACTAGAGGGGAGGACGTGGCTCGTGGGCTTAAAACAAACAACGATCACAACCATCGCACTTCGTCTGATATCTTCTTCTAATCTGCCTCTGCTTCAAAGAAAAAAAATCGAAGGAGCGAGCAAATGATGTCCTTTCATTGGAAATGGTAATGCCGGTACCTGCAATTTGGATCCAACGATGATAAAGGACACGATCGTTCTAACGATGATTCCCACTACAAACAACCACTTCAGCGGTTGCTCTGCACTGCAGAACTTTAAGGGAATCAATGGATTTATTTTATTGGCAATTGGCATGGCTTCAAAATTAAGAATCCTCGAGCAAATGTTGTTGGCTTTCAAATAATTCACGGAAAAGAGTAAAACTAATGGCATTTCTTTCGTTCTTCTACATGTTAAACGATATACAGAATAACCTACACTCCTACAGACATGCTACAATTACAGAGAATAAATTACGGATGCCATGTTAGGCTCCATGTAAAATATGGGGGCCTCTGCGTCAACGTCACGTCTTGGAGATTTCGTTGAAATGCACCTTCCACACAAGACGAGCCTCGATAGAGCTCGTGATCTTCGTGTCCTGATCTTTAGTGCGGAGAGCTGTGGTGAAATGATAGTGTCAGTGAGCAAGACTGCAAGAGTGAGAAAGTATCACCGGCTCACCGCAAACACAAGAATTACGAGTAAACAGGATTTGCAAAATATTCTATCACCAATTGGTCACCAGCAAGTGTTGTATCCCATGATATACATCTACTCTTCAATCACTATTAAACTAAGGAGTCTTGCTGAAGATTATCCTTTTAGGAGGAGCTACTGTTGTTTCTTTTTGGCACTCCGTTGATGCTATTATTTACCCTTTTTCATCTTCTGGTGGCAATGGCATAGATTCAAATATTTTCAAGCAGTCAACAATATGCACGGTGGTACCTAAAGAAAACTAGTTGTACGGTGGGCCCATACGTAAACAAGATAAAACATGATGAATCATGCTGTTCAAAGACAGTTGGTTCAACAGGGACCCGCCAACAAGTTTCAAGTTATCCAGACTTGATGTGTTGCAAACATATATAACCCTGGTTCCTGACAATATTTCATATGCAAATGACTTGTTTTCAAGGGACAACTATCATGCCACCAGTGTACGAAATGTATGCCAAGCTCTAATTCTTTTGAAAACAGAAAAACATAGAAAAATAAATCCTAAGCCTGAAGTTTTTCGATTAGTGTGATGAAATCATTACCTTCCGTCTAGTAGCGCTCGAAGCTTTCCAACAAAACAAACTCGAACTAGGCTCCAATCTCCTGCAAATATATTAACATTCCAAAATCATATTCTAGGATTGAAAATTGGAACTTTTCACATTTCAATAATGTGGATGCAAACCACTTGATATAGGCTACAAGCTCTATTCATAGAGAACTTTGCACACTAAACAGGTTAAGATTAGGCCCTACAGTTCCAATAGTATTTTCTTATCATAAACTACTGAGTGTGTACAGTACTTTAGTGAGGAGTGACCGTTTTGATTTAAAGTATTTATTGAAGTACGATATTATAAAATTGCAAAACAAATTATTTCTGTTCCCCCATGCATTGATAGGATTACAAATACTGCACTGTCAAATGTTTACCTCTATAGTGTAAGTGCTGAAACTATACTCAGCTAGTATAACAGAGTTGAACAAATGTAAACTGATTGGACATAGCATTACTTACAAATTCTCTTGCTCTAGCTTTTCTGCAATTGACATAGCCTTTTGTCTAGACCAGCCTCCTTGTTGAGAACAAGCTTCTGCCTTATTAATAACATGAGCAAGAGATACCTTGCCTCTTACTATGCTTTTCTGTCGACCATACTCGCTATTCACATTTCTTCCTCCTAGAGGAACTATGTTTTCTTGGTCTTGTGATGACAAAGCTGCTGCTTCTTCCCATACACTCTCTTTTCTTCTTTCATTTGTGGCAAGAATGTCATTATTTGGTTCACCATGCCATTCCATTTGAGAAGGTCCCACTTCAATAATTTCACCTTCAGTCAATATATGTGGATCAGATTGCATCCATCGTGTCTGATTTGAGCTAGCACCCTGGATCACGCTGTCTTTTTTAAGCCTTTTAATTAAATTCTCACCACCGGAAGAAACTGAACTATGTTTAGTGAAAGACCTCCTTAATGCCATGTTGGAAGAACTATCCTCAGGGTAAGGTGAAATAGCTGGAACACCACCCACTCTCACATTATCCTTTGATTCGTATCTGATTTCAAGTATTATAGCAGAAGAAAGGACAGACTCGAATGCCTGCAAAATTTGTCCCCTGGACTTTTCGGCTTTGGACTCATTCACACGAGAGCTGAACAATAATTGCACGGTTGGTGCTGCAGGAGGAAAAGAACACAACGTTGAAAGTTATGTTAGAAACAGTCTAATTATTCTTTTTGCCAACAAAATATCCTTAAAACAAATGATTGAGGGTGTTTTGCAGGTAATAGGTTGGGAGCTTTTTGAGCGAGCGAGTGAAGCCTTCCTGGGCTTCCCCGTTCCCTCACCCGAGAATTGCAAAACACTTGGACCTTGGTGGTTTCATTTCAATAAAATGGAACTGGGAGTCTGCCCCTATGTTTTCTAAAAAAAACTCTTTAAAACAGCAAATTTTAACATATTTATAATAGAATCTGGCAAATATCAGGGCATACTTAGTTAGTTAATTATATTTTTCAGCATATGTTTCTGAATAACTTGAACAAAGTTTTAAACTTGCTCGCAATCTAGAAGAGCTCATCAACCCAAGCATGAAACTTCGTGCACAAAAAAATCATGAAAATTCTGTTACCTTGTGGAGCTGCACATTGTTTTAGTTATGTGGCCTAGAGCCCTAGACGCAAATTACCCATCAGTACCATAACCAAGATCAACAAAGTCCACCGTATTACTTGAATACCCGATGCTAACATATAAAAGCAAGTCACTTATATCATATTGTTTGATTATCCTATTTATACAGCACCACTTGCTCTTTCACACTCATAGCTGTTTTGGCATATTTACTTATTCTATTCCTTACAATAATAATAAATTGCCCTTGGAAATATTCTGCAATGCAAATTTTGACATGATATAACCAATAATACAAACAGAAATGGGTGTAAGAGGGAATCTTGCCTGTGCCTAGACTGACAGAAATCACTCGTCCCTCTTTAGCCAGCATTTTTCTCAATGAATCTGATTGAACATTCTCTAGTACAGCCTGCCAAATCATCTCATTGTCAGATTTGCTATACTTAGATACTTCATTCGCTCTGGTAGCACTTGTTGACAATACATGGCTGTCTGGTGTATGTTCCCCATGTCTCCTTCCACCATGGTAATTGCTTGCCTTGTTGCCGGAACCAACTCCCAGATTAGCATTGCTATACTGCTGATTCACCTGGTCAGATGCTCTTGGTAAACCATGGGTCCCAGCATATATCTCATTATGATATATAGCAGAGTTCCTTGCTGTATCTCCCTCAGGGCAGGTAGGCAGACCCTGGTTAAAACTTGTACTTGTGGATGAACTCGGCAGTATGTACTGTTTATCAGGGGCAAACTGAAGCAGAGCAGCTGTAAGCCAGGTCATCTTGTCATTAGAGACCCTCAACTGTTTTTCAGCTTCAGAGAGTGTCTTCAAGGCCTGGCGTAGTTGTTCCATATCATCCTTTGATACTGTTGATCATTATATCAAATGTTACATTGTGTAGAAGCAGGATATTTACAGGGAGTAAACTCATTACTAAGAAAGGAAAAGTTAGGTATTCACATAATTAGTCCAACACATATACTGTATTCTTTCTATAAACGAAGGCTGTAAAAACAATAAGTACTACTAGTCTACTACTAGGCAGATTTGTAAACAAAATCTTGAACAATCCATTTGTTGTTAAGTAAAACAGTTTGTATGAATTATGATTTTGCTATAATAGATTTCTCAGGTGCAAATCATCCCCTACTAAATTCCTTTCAAGTGAAAAAAGAAAGGGGAAATGTTGCTTACAAGTTGGCCGTTTGAAGAATTTTCTTCGAACCCGTTCTCGTGTGAATGTGTAGGTGCCAGCAAGGATGTCAGTGACTATTGTGGCAAGTTGAGACATCAGGGCCAAAGGCTCAACACCTGTTTCAGTAATATCTCGTAAGGTTTTCACTGTGTTCACAGTGTCAGCAGAGAGTGCCAAATCAAGCAAATCAACCAATTTATCGTCAGAAACCAAGCCAGCCTGTCCACAAACAAACAATGTTAGGTTGTTAGTTATTACTGTCAGGTAAATTTTTAAATGGATTATCCGACACAGTAATAGAATTACTGGTTACTTCTCTTGTTAAGTGCACATAGCTACCCTCAGAAGCCATACATTCTTTAGAAAAAATCAAGTTTTTTTTTACTTTTAAAAAAAGGCTTTGGTGTCCATATGTCAAAACAGTGTCATATTTGAAGAGAAATTAAGTATGTTGGGCCAATATCATAGTATCATTAATTAACTTCACAACTTGTCTCAGAATTATATAAGCTACAATTGCCATAATTAAATAGTGCTTTACTATTTCTATTTAGCCTGAAGTTATTCAATAACATATATTATCTAATAAAGAAGTAATTTTGATAAATTGTTGAACAATTTTGATAAATTGTTGAATAACTTACAAGTTCTTGGACAAGCGACATTGAAATTCTCTGCCCAAGCAAACTCAGTTGATCCAAGGTCATCTCTGCATCCCTCAATGACCCATCTGACCGGGAAGCAATAAGTTTCAATGCATCTCTATCAACATCTAGGCCCTCGCTCGTAGAAATCCATTGCAAAGTATTGACAATGTCACACTCCTTCAATTTGGGGAAAAAGAACTTTTGGCACCTTGACACAATTATATGTGGGAGGTCGAGATTGGTGCTGATGAGCATAAAAACAGCACGCCGAGGTGCACGTTCGACAACCTTTGATATGACACTCCACGTGTCAGGCGGCAATGTGTTGCAATCATCAACTATAAACACCCTGTGCTGGGCTGAGACAGGCGAAAGCATCACGTTGTCAAGGATGTCCACAATGCTGTCAAGGTCAATGTTACCAACAGGCCCAATCTCCACCAAACTCCTACTCTTGCCCAGATTGTGTGCAATACAAGATGCACATGAATCGCAGGGCCTTGGGTAGTCAGCAGAATGGCAATTCAGCGCCTTTGCAAACACCCGAGCGCATGATGTCTTGCCTGTACCATGCGGCCCGTAGAAGACATACACCAACCCAATCTTCCTCTTCAGAATGGCATTGGACAGCGCCTGCACCACCAAGCTTTGCCCAACGACGTCCTTGAAAGTCCTCGGAGCATACTTCTGCGTGAGGCTTCGGTGCCGGACACGCTGTGAGCCCCGCGATTTCTGCCCCGACCGCGCCTCGGACGCGAGATCGGAATCCAGCTCGCTACTCTGATTGGAGAAAATCCCAAGCTCCCCGGAGAAGCTCCTGGAAATGCCACCGATGCCATTGCGCACGCCCTCGACGAGCAGCGGCAATGAGTCGGAGTCTGAACTGGTCGAGGAAGTCAGCCTCGCAGTAACCGGGAAATGCGAATGCGAACGCGACCCGTTCATGTGACCACACGAGGCTGAAGAGGTGACGGCTTCGGGCCTCCGCGCTGCTGACGCCGACTTGGGGTCAGACAGGCCGCACGAGAGACTCCGGCCGGCCATGTCGAGGAAGGACTTGCCGCGGTGGTGGATGCGCGACCAGTTCCAGGGGATGCCGCACACGTTGCGCGAGTCCTGCGACACTTGCGGCTGCTGCAGCTCCTCGCCGCCGTCGTCGTCGCCTCCGCCGGCGCCGAAGAGGTACTTGTTGCCGCAGACGGCTTCCTGGGAGCTGGAGTTGACGGAGATGGCGGCGGCGGCGGCGGCGGCGGCGGATGGGCGATCCAGAGCGCCGGCGGCTGCAGCCGGCGCGGCGTGGCGGCCCGCGCCGCGCTTGAACCGGCGCCGCGGACGGCGACAGGGCTTGGACTGCGGGTTCTCCGCGAGCTGGTCGAGGAGGGTCTTGAGCGCCCCGCGGCGGGAGTGGTCAGGGAGGTCAGCCTCGGGCTCGGCGGCGACCTTGGACGAGGAGTCCACCGAGCAGCGGGTCGATGGGTCCCGGAGCGAGCGCGAGCGCTGCATCGCGAGAAGGTCCCGCATCAGCGCGGCCGACGCCGACGCGGCCGACCCCGTCGGGCTGCGCCTCCGCCCGGACGCGCTGCCCGCGCCGTGCGCGTGGTGGCGGCGCAGGTGGATGCAGTTGGTCAGGTGCGCGTGCCCGCGGAGGTGCTCGCCGCTGCTACTCCCCGCCGCCGCGGCACGGTCGGGCGCTACTGGCGCCGGCATTGCGGCAGCGATCCGAACGCTTCGGCTAAATCATTCGGGCTTAGGAGATTTGCGCTTCGGCTGTGCGAGTAGTGCAGTGTTTCACGGCAGGAGTGGGGTGGTGGAAGGGGAAACGCATCCTCTAGTACTGTGTAGCAACTAGTTCAATGCCCGTTGCAGATTAAAAAAAAATAGGTTTGTTTAAACAAGATTTGACTATTTTCTCAGTCTAAAACAGTTAAATTTTATTTTTTTTATAATTTCTTTATATATAAATTATTTATATAATATTTGTTTTTATCACTATAATTATTCTCAAAAGTCTTATTAACTCATATTTCCATCACATAATTCCAAATATAACATATGCTTTGAGAAATTGGGCAAAAACAAAGACAAAAATGAAATTTTATACCAACAAAATACTGCAATGTGGTGAACCGTTATGTTTTGAAGAAAAAATCATAATAAATCGGACCCAATTCATTAGATAAAAAAAATGCAAATCTCAAAGCATATCGAACGGATAAAAATTTGAATATTTTGATAAAAGAAAACAGTTGAATGTTGTTTAGCAAAACTGAAAAAATTATAATTCCAGCATGTCGGGTCGTCAATCGCCATCGTGCTTAGCGACGCGATCTAGACTGTTGGTACCCCGCTCGCTGATCCAACGGACGCGAAAGAGTGAGAAGGACGAACGACCATGAACCGCAATTTTTAAGTAATAGAGATGTCGCTGTGCTATAGTACATAAGCATTGCGTAAAAGCTGTTGGGTTGAAAAGGAAATGATGATATCGCGTTTTGCGTGGTGGCATCAAACACTATTTATGAATGTTGTAATGTTGCAGTATTTGATTTGAACCATTTTTTTTTGATCCGACGGCTCAGATGACACCACTGTGCTCCTGCCAATCAAGTGAAGGTGGGTGGTCGTGGCCTCGGGCCGCGTCCGGGAACTGGCTGTGCGTCCGACGTCGCGTCATTGGCCATTGGAATAGAAATAGAGGTTCGGGCCGTCTGGCCGTTGGGGCCTTAGGCTCGCAGCTAGAAGCTAGCTACTGGCTCTCTTCCCGTGTAATTCGATCGCTAATGTTTAACTAACTAAATAATGTTGTTGTCACATCTGTGGTTTCCAATATCAACGATGGTTTTCCTCTCTGTTTATGCATGGAACGGATTTGATGGTAGCTCCTTTATTCGATTCCTTGGTTCGTTCTGGGCCTTCTGGCTACTTACTTTGTCTCATGCTACACTTTCAGAATGCCTCTCTTTTCCCTCACACGATAGAGACGTTTGACGTCGTAGTTTATTTCTGTAGGTTACGATGAAAAAAAATTAGTCGGGGTCTGGGAGAATCTCTACTCTTTGTTGAGTACCTTTTGCAGAGTTGTTCTTGACTTGCATTACCTGCTTGGTCTACGCTTTTGTGACCCATACGACGACACGATTCACACGAACATATATGAATTAACTACGGACTGTTTCGATAATCACTGCACCTAACTAACCAGAGCAAAGTACTTGTAGGCGTACCTGTCGGTACCGTTCCGGCTGCGCTTTTAGAATGGTACATTACCGTATCGTGTACAGTTTAAGAGTTTAATATAGTATGTATTTATAAGTATATATATATGTTTAATTGTATGTGTACTAAATTTCACTTATAATATTATTTTAAATACATAGTAGTAGGATCAAATATAACATATACTTCAATGATCTCAACATGCGATATTTCCAATTTCATCGGTATGGCCGGCGTTGTTCGGTATTGAAGTCGGTATGACCGGTATTAACCGATATCGAGGTCGTTACGGAACGCAAGTCTACTTTGTATTATTTTAGGTAGTAGAATGGTACATACTGATCATATCGGTCGGTAGGTATCAGAACAGTATTAATTAATAAATTTGCTCGTAGTAGCAGCTTGCATTACCATAGGATTAATTGTCATGTCACCCCAATTATTCAGCATGTGTACAGTGCACACACAGTACGAGTAACACGACCACTCCATGTCTCTCATGTGCTGCATAGCCAAAGTGCGAGTTTTTGTGGTTCCTTTAGCGTGTTTTTGAATTGAAATAATAAAAATAGATTCTTATGAATGAATAAGCAAAAATGGTACCCTCATGCTAAAAATGCACAGCAGCAGATTTATCGCACCCCACCGCACGGTAGGCCACGTGAAGACCTTTCATTCGGTAATAGCTAGCCGGTCACACCCCACCATATGATAGGTCCGATGCCGGACATCTTTAACGTAACATAGGTGCTATTTTTACCTATTTCATTGTGAAACAGTGCCCGCTCAGCTAATAACCCCACATTTCTTCGTCGTACCCGCCACATGTCCCTTGTTCTTTTCGCCATCGGACGGACACGTCACACGAGTACACGACAGCCATCAGCCAGCCAGCCTCTGCGGCCTTCATGCCGCACGATCACGAACCGTCCGATTGGCCCATCCAACGTACGGAGTTGGTGGGTACTGCAGTGTACCGTTGGTGGGGCCAGAAGCCAGTAAAAGCTGCGTACTCTGCAAAGCGGGCCCCACACTGATAAGGGCGGGCCTGCCGCATGGGCGCAGCCCACGTGGCGGGGGTGGGCAGCACGTCCCGGAACGGCTACAAGGGGCGAAATCGCTAGGCCCACACGGCGTGGCCCAGAAAAAGGCTTGATTTACACTGATAATCGTTGGAGTTGGATCTTATGAACGAAACACGGAGGAGGAGGAGGAGACATCAAGTCTTGCATTGTAAAGACATAAGGCTTGAGATATGAAGTAACAA
This sequence comes from Ampelocalamus luodianensis, assembly GCA_036346255.1. Taxonomy (NCBI): domain Eukaryota; kingdom Viridiplantae; phylum Streptophyta; class Magnoliopsida; order Poales; family Poaceae; genus Ampelocalamus; species Ampelocalamus luodianensis. The sequence continues at coordinate 5,085,944 of CM070626.1, forward strand.
GTAGACACTATGAGACAAGCACCAATCGGTTCATGTTATGCATCGACATTTGACCCCCAAAAAAATGGCACCATGGAAAACAAAGATTTGGTGCATTCCTTTCATTTTAGAAAAAACTTGCATATAGAAAGGAATTTGTGGAGAAAAAACATCCACTTCTTGCTGAACGTGGCTTTTATACGGAATTCTTGTGAGAATACTGCATTCCACATCGGACTTAAGATGCAAATACTGTATAAGTTACGGGTTATGCTTGTGTCCATATAGCAAAGATGCAAAGTGCATCCATCATGAAGGCACTGTTCCTATCACCGAGGTTCTGAAAACGAGGCTACCATACCGTTCTCCCTCCACCGCGTTGAGAGGACGATGATGATGAAATACTACTACCGCAGAGGAGGGGACATTTAGCCGATTTAAAGGGGAAAAAGTATTATATCAATTTAATATATTGAAAGGGTTAATTTTAAAACGTTAAACAACTTATTTATAAAAGAGAAAGAGAGAGTGCGGTTGAGAGAAAATAATATTTTTTATGATTTTTTAATGTAATGTAAGTCTCAGTCGGTTTCTTAAATATTTACGTGACATAACGTTAAATCGATATCGGTACAGTACATTAAAGATGTCTTTAGTTTTCAATTCGCTGGAGTCAAAATGGGAAAAGTGTGTGTTACTCAATTCTCTGCATGCAGTGATCAATGCGTGGTGATGGTGCAGCTGTCCTACCTACTCAGGCGTGACTAAGAACAAGTATTAAGAAAAGGTACGACGAGGAACTATTCTTCACTTTGCCTTCCTACCTTAAAAAGACTGCCGGCGGTCACAGTACGCAGTATCAGTACTGAACTTTTCTTAATTGTTACGCATTTGACTTCTCGGTCGACTCGCACACACATGTTCCGAGTTTTGGGCTAAAATAGGGTTGTTGGGTTCTCAGCAGCAAAACTAGTCATCCGTATATATCAAAAGCAAAAATAGTATCTTATTCGTGCCTGAAGGATTGGATTTACCAAGGACGTAACGCATGGTCCGGCTCTTCAGGGCACGAAAATACCTCATCCGGCTCCCAGAGTGCGGAAATCCAACGTCTGGCCCATAGGGGCACATAAATACTCTCGTTCGGCCTCAGGAGTATGGAATTACCCTTGTCCGGCCTCAGTGGTGCATATTCTCTCTCCTTCAGAAAAATATTGTTTATAGTAATTTTTAAATATAGCAAATAAACTCCAAAAATTATGAATTTTTTTGTGCAGTCTCCTAACACAGTGTCCTTGTGTAATTTTGCCACGATTTTATATGTTCTGCATTTTACTCAAAAATTTCTTTAAAGCTAGTGTTTGTAGGAATTTATAAATATAGAAAATAAGATAAAAAAATGAATTTGTTTGTGAAAGCTCCCTACACAATGTATTTTCTTGTGTAATTTTTTCAGAATTTTATATGTTCTGCATTTTTATCTACAAATCCTTTAAGGCTAGTGTTTATATGCAAATAAAATAATTGATTTAAGGAAAATTTCAAAAACATGCTCAAAATACTTTGTGAGCAAGTACACTTTAGAGAAAAATGCAAAATATATAAAATTCTCAAAAAATTACACAAGCAAGTACACTTTGTAAGGAGACTGCAAAAACTTTCATAATGTTTGGGGCTTATTTTCTATATTTATAAATTCCTACAATAGTATCCTTAAAGGAATTTTAGAGAAAAATGCAAAACATATAGAATTATGGAAAAATCACACAAGAAATTAAGCTGTGTTAGGAGACTATAGAAAAAAGGGGGATTTGATCATATGCCACTATCAAAGATTGGTAATTGATTATTTGCCACTCATGTGTGGATGACATGTGGCCCTGGGGTCTAGATGTCATCCACACATGCAGTGGCAAATCATCAAATCCACTCTTTTGGAGTGGCAAATAATCAATTTTCCCTAGAAAAAACTCATAATTTTTTGAGCTAATTTGCTATATTTAGAAATTCCTACAAACAATACTTTTTTGGAGCAGAGAGTATCTGCGCCCTTAGGGCCGGACGAGGGTATTTTCGTGCCCCTGTGGGCCAGACGTCGTATTTTCGCGCCCCTGGGGCCGGACGAGGCGTTTTCATACCTCTAGGGCCAGATTCGCCTTCTCAACAAATTCGGTCCTTTGGAGCACGGACAAGATGCTATTTTTGCTTTTGATGTGCACAGAGGGCTAGTTTTGCACGCTCGCCAATAGCGCTATTTTAGCTAAAAAGTCCACATGTACCAGGGTACCAATCTGGATTTTGGATTCTCTTCAAGAAAAGTGCCAGAACAAAGTAAGTACAGAACTGTAGGAGTAGTACTCTACTCAGTATCGATGAGCACGGGTGATTCTAAATTTAATGGGTTCTACTGGGAAATTGACAAATCATTGCATAATACTCCCTGAGGGGAAGACAAAGTGAAGAATTGTTAGGTAGTGCATAGTTGTCTGGGGAGTAATCTGCTTGTAAGAACTAGCATGTAATAAGTTTCTCATTCTGCCCCTGAACGTTTATGTAACTATTTCTCTCTGTTTTCATCTTTCAAAACAACCATTTCTCTCAATTTTGATAATGAAAGTTGGTTTAGGCCGAACATCCTTCACTGCATGTGGTAATTTTTTGAGATTTTTTTTGAAACTTCTAAGTTTCATTAAAATCAAAATTTTAATATTTTCATTGTTCTAGTATTTTCAGCGTAGAAGCCCCATGGATTGTTTTTTAAAATAATATTAATTTAAAATATAATTACAAAATAAATAGCTAAAAATTATAAAATAGGCCACTATCACCGGTTGAAATGGCGAAATTGTCCTGTCGCCATTTTCAATTGGTGAAAGTATCCCTGTCGCCAATGGAAACAGTGCCTAGAGGGTTGTGTCGCAAATTGAACTAGCGACATGATAATTTCGTCATTTCAACTGGTGACAGGAACTTCTCGCTAGTTCAATTGGTGACAGGAATCTGTCGCCAGTTGAAATAGCAAAATTGACCTATATTTATTTTTTAAAAATTTATGTGTAGAGAATTCAGCCTAAAGATTTAGTGTATTTCACGAAGATTGTTGGTAATTCCATGAAGTGTCTGCGTAGTTAAGAATTTGAAATTAGAGGAGATGACAAAATGTGAACTAGAGAATGCGAGATCGGTGGTGCAATTTGGAACGCGAGTTCGGCGACGCAATAACACAAATAGCCCCCCTCAAAGCAAAATGAAAAAATATTTGGTTTTAGGGTTGTTGCGCAGTTGTCATGATTGTATTGTTCGTAGAACCGATCCATTTGGGAAAATATTTTGTAATATTTAATAGTCGAAATATTTGGGAAAAGAGATGTAAGTTTGAAAGACTTCACAATTTAATTACGAATTACATGGCGCGCTGGGTTTAATTACGTACATTAGATACGCCAACATGCACAAATCAACAAACTGAAATACACCTACGATACATGTATGCCTTTTTGGAATCGAAAAAGGTTGATTAGAACAAAATTGACTAGTCCTGACGGCCCATCGGTCCCTTCCCCTTGTCTCTGTACTGCTCGCGGCGGTGGCCAGTCTCGAAATCAGCCATGTTCTGCGTGACGAGCTGGCCGATTGAATGATTTTAGGATAGCACAATGTAGAGCCCAATTAATAATCATAATGCAAATTGAACATAACTTATCTCTTCGATCTGGACTGCGCCCGGGCGATGAAGAGCACTAGGACCCCCGACGTTCTCACTAGCATGAGCATTCCCTTTGTCTGCCACACGCACGGTCCGGTCGTATTCAGCTTCCTGTTCAAGGGTCCTCCACCACCACCGTGGTTTCTTGGGCTCCTCTGGTGCCTTTTCAATAGGGTTAGATACGTAAGGTTTCTAGCATTTGAAGGTCTCGGCTCCTCGCATAGTTTAACATGTACTTCTGCTCAATGAATACCCTATCGTACATGTGTGGGCTGTCGATCCATTGAAAGAAGTTGCATCGCATCTTCGGCTGCCATTATACTTAGATGTAGTTACGGATATGTGGATTGGAATGTAAGATGTGAAAAATGTATGTGCGTGCGAGATTCGCTTACGAGGATGTTCCCGCATGTGTAGTACGCCCGTGTGGTGGTCGCCAAGTGCGTGGACTGGATGATCTTAGCTGATTCTTCACACACACATTGCGGACGTGGGAACTCCGGTGGTACCGACGCATCCTTCATAAAACAATCTGTGTAGGGTTTAGCCCTCTCGGCAAGCCACTTGTGCTTTCGCAGCATCTTCGCATAGAAGTTCGCCGATGAGTCCGATATCTCCTTCCTCTCTATTGTGTGAACTAGGCTTTGGTGAAGTGTTGGGTGTGGCGGTGTAGTGTTCTCTTTCAGCTCTCTTCTCCTCCAGTTTTCTTCTCCCTCCTTTTATAAGGGGTCTTTCTGGTCTGAAAAGGAGGTGTGGTGAAGTGTGGTCTTTTAGTCTAAAAATGTAGCTTTACAGTGTGGTGTCATCTCGGTCTGCAAAAGTGGTAATTTGTGGCGTATCATGGTGCGTTCTTTTCGATCTGAAAAGGTGGTGTGGCGGAGTGTAGTCTTTTCGGTCTGAAAAGATAGCTTTGCAGTGTGGTGTCATCTCGGTTTGCAAAAGTGGCAGTGTGTGGCGCGACCGGGTGCGTTCCTTTCGGTCTGAAAGGGTGGCGTGTCAGAGTGTGGACTTTTCGTCTGAAATGGTAGCGTTGCAGTGTGCGGTCATCTCACTCTGCAAAAGAGGGGTGTAAAGGCTAGAAGTAGGGTTGTGTAGAGTGTCGTGATGCTGACTCCCTCACATGGTTACCTGTAGACACAAAAAATAAAATAGTATCGAAACACGAGACTAGCATAATGTAAGTTATACAGAAATTAGTATTTACATAACATGACTGATATTTACAAGAACAAATATCTACTCGCAGGCCCTCTTAGGGCGTACCCCACGCGTGGCCCCTGCCCTCACCTGGTGCGGCTGTGCGCACTGGTGCGAGTATGTCAAGGCTCTGATGGCTGAGGTACTCTACCGACGCGAGTAGCCTGAGGGGGTGTCGCGAGAGGGTGCTGCATCGGCTTTCTTGGACTGGGTGCACCGTGTAGTTGTGAAGCCCCAACGTTGACCTAGCTGCTCTTGCCGTGCAAAGGCCCACCACCCTGGCATCGTAGTGTCCACACCTGCTCGAACTCGAAGTACCTGGAATGTGACTCATTGTGCGACACCACCTCCTCATCCTAAAGGGGTGTACGAGCTGTGAAATAGTATGTTATACATGTAAACATATTGAAATATTATGTTATGCATGCAAACAAGATAGACATACATCGCCACACGAAGGTAGCACATGGTTCTGCGTACTCCTACTCCGTGTACTGGTGGAACTCAGGACCTGTCAGAGAAAATTGCCATTAGTAACTAGTGGAGTTCAAAATAAACAATGAGACACGACTGTTTCATGCTGACCTGCAAACTGAGCCGGGGTACTCCTAGCACAGTGCGACGAGGACTCGCCTGCCACGTCCAGGTGAGGAGTGTTGGGGCGTTACGCACCGTGGATCACCCTTCCCCCTTGGTCCACTAGCTCCCTCGGCGTACGGCAAGACGCATGCTGGATGCCTCACCTCGTCTTCTCTACGAACTGGTCCATCACCACTTTGATCTCCTACGCCCTCATGCTGAAGTGCTCCCCGAGATGACGCACGGAGGTCGCCAACTTGTGTATCCCCCATTGCAGATCAACATGTACACATAATTAACAAGTTAGAAACCGAAAACTTGCAAAACAAATAAGAAGTAACGACCATTCAATACATACCACGCGATAGAATGCGGAGTCCGACTAGGTCAGGTATGTGTCGATCATCACGGCCTCGTGTCGTCATGGGTCATCGATGACACTAGCGCAACGAACCCTCGTCCAATTGGAGTACCACTTGATGTACCCGTCGTACATCTCGGGTCGTAGGAAGCATCCTCCTGGACAACGTCCTCCAAGGCGTGGAGCTAGCCCTCAACCCAAGGGAGCATCCTGTCAACTCACAAAGTCATAGTAGGTACTCCCTTCCTATTGAACATGTGGAAGGTAAAACGATTATTTCGCAGGTACGTAAGGCAAATGCTACAATAGAAATAAAACGTGAACTTACCCATGGATGTTCTGCGGCAACCGCTCCCCCTAGGGGACTAGGACCTCCTATCGCAGACAATACTAGTGGATCACTCGGTGCACGTGGTACTCCTCCACAAAGACATCATGCACCAAGCTCCTCCGCATGTACCAGTACATGTGTCAAGCATCCGCAGTCTCAACAGGCCTCGGGGTGCGTGCGTACAGCCTGTCGGGAGTGTACAGTGTCAAGATGCAACGGTCATCCGTTAACTGATCGAACATTGCAACGTAGTTCGGTTAGCTAGGACGCGAGCGTATTGATCAAAATGAAGGTGATCTATGGAATAAAACAACAGAAACTTAGCACAAGAAATAAAATTACATTACAAAAAAGAATAAATATTCAAAAAAACATACCTGTCGGCGACACCACACTATACCCATAGTCGGTCAGTCCACATCGTCGTCACGACATACATGGCGACATTGTAGGCTCTTAGGTCCAGCTATGGTCGTCCGATCTAAAAATGCTCGAACGACCACAGTTGAAGAAGCAGCGGGCATTCGGAGAAGATAGAACTATCCCGAACCCAGTGGGACACGTCGTACAAGGCATGGTATGTCATACATAGCACCGTCGGGCCCCAGGCATATGGCTGGATTGCCTCCATCTCCAAGTCTGCTAGCTCGCATGCATAGCGGATCATGTGCTTGTCTACGCTGTCACCGTGGGACCCTAGGAACATCACCCACCCAAACAGCCATAGCAAGTAGGCATCGAAGTGCCTCCTCACCGTGTACTTAGGTGCGACCTCTGCCATACGCTCCGGCTACAAGAAAACTGAGACACATTAGTAAGTTACACAAAGCAATTGAAGCGGAAAGACAATAGTTATAAAAATTTACGTAGAACTGGTAGATCCACTTCAGCAGTGGCCCGTGAATACTGTTGCACTCTCTGTAGCCGGTGTTGGGCGGCAACACCCCCTACAACCTCACAAGAAACTCTGTGTGCCACATGGTCGGGACATCGTGCGCCACCAGGGGGAAGCCCACGCAAGGCAACCCGGTCAAGATGGTCACGTCCTGAAGCGTCGGTGCCATCTCCCCACACAGAAGGTGGAACGTGTGCGTCTTCTGCCTCCACTAGTCAACCAGTGCCAACAGGAGGCACCGGTCGTACGGAAACCGCCTCGACGTACGACCACTGCCCACGCAGACCTGGTCATCCTCCCACGTCACCTCCACCATCCTCGCTAATGGAAGGATGCCTGCCACTCTCAACCTGTGTCGAAAGGAATAAGAACATATATGAGTCCACCCAAAGTAGTCAGACTGCGATTGAGTACACAAGGGTCACAACTATAATGTACCTCAAAACTCAACGTGGATCCACCCTCCATGCCCTCATGGGCGTGCACAACCGCAACGCGCGAAACTCAATTGTCGCCTCGCCCTCTTGGGGGAGGATGGTACTGAGACGGTTACGATGACTTGCGTCAACGGTCGGGTCAAGCAACTCATACGACCACTACGCAGCGTCTCCTGGGTCCGCCATACCTGAAAATTTAGTGCATACATATCTAATTAATTCAATTATTGCATGATTAGCGACACATACGAAACTGATCTGCACACAACTGTATCGACTTACAAATTTTTAGAGGTATCTTGCCGTGTACAGATGGAAAGTAAAATTAAGTTCATAATATTTTTAATTAACGTCTACATACCCTATTTAGCTACTTTGGATTTTTTATAGAATTTTTAGAGGTGTCTTCCTGTTTTCCTAGTTTGAAATATATTTTCAGCACTAACAAAATATTTACCGTGTACAAATAGAAACCAAAATTAAGTTTACAATATTTTAATTATGGCCTACATAAGCTATTTAGCTACTCTGGCATTTTTACAGAATTTTTATAGGTACCTTGCTATTTTTCTTATTAACAAATTATTTACCGTGCACATATGTTCACCAAAATTAAGTTGGGATTATTTTGATTAAGCTCTACATACTCTAGTTAGCTACTCTGCGATTTTTATAGATTTTTTGGGTATCATGCTACTTTTCTTTTTTGAAAAGTGTCTCTACCATTTATAAAAAAATTACCGTGTACAAATGGAAAAAAATTAAGTTGACAATATTTTAGTTCAGCTCTACATACCCTATGTCGCAACTCTGGATTTGTTTTAACTATTTTTAGAGGTGTCTTGCTATTTTCCTAGTTTAAAAAGTATTTTAAGCATTAACAGAATATTTACCGTGCACAAATGAAAATCAAAATTAAGTTCAGATTATTTTGATTAAGCTTTACATACCCTATTTAGCTACTCTATAATTTTTTAATAGATTTTTTATAGGTATTGTGCTACTTTCCTTGTTTGAAAAGTGTCTTCAGCATTTATAAAATATTTATCGTATACAAATGAAAACAAAAATTAAGTTCATAATATTTTAGTTCACCTCTACATACCCTATTGTAGGATCAAGGATGACCGACTAGAGGGGGGTGAATAGGAGGTTTATAAAATTCTTGCGCTCTGATTGACAATTTTAGCAAGAATGTCTAATTAAAGAATTCTAGCATAATTCAAGACATATATTCAAAGCTTTCACTAAGACACTTCAAGGCTATGTCAATACTAAATACAATTCTAGCTAAGCAATTTTACACAATTAAATTGCTAGAAATGTAAATGCGGAAATAGTAATGACAAGAGAGAGAAACCGCAACGAAGACAAGCGATATTTTTCTCATGGTATCGAAGATTTGCTGGTCTTCACTAATCCACGTTGAAGATACTTGAACGAATCAAGCCGGCTCCACATGAGCATGTCCCTCGATCACTAGAGTTGCTATTCCTCCTCTCTCGAGATGGTGAGCACAAAACCACTCACAAGCAATGTTGGGTCACTTCACAATCTTTTTTGAAGTGATCACCGCACAAACTCTTCTCCAAGCTGTTTAGGTGCCGGTAAGCACAAAGAGTAACAAATCACAGCTTTGCTTGAAGAAAAAAAAACAAGTGCCAAAAAGATCAATCAATGATGCAATATACTTGAATGCTTTTAACTACCTCCAAATGAGAAAATATGAGCAAGAGGGTAGTAGAGAGTGCACTAGAGGCTCAAATGTATTCAATGAAGTCCAACTCCTAAGCTTAGTGCACTTGAAGGGGGTATTTATAGCCTTCAACCACAAAACTAGCCGTTTGAAGCTAAACTCAGAAAAAATTCAGCATATGCAGTAGTACCGCTGTACAAAACTGATACTATCGCACTCACCGTTCAACGGTCGACTGATGTTCATTTAATGCCTCTGAACTAGCTGTTACGAATGCACTCACAAGGTTCGGTACTACCTCACTCACAAGGTTCGGTACTACCGCAGAATGGTAGCACTGCTTGGCTAAAACATAACTACCGATTTTTAGAAGATAAAAGGATATCTAAAACAAACTCTTTGGAAAATACGTACCGCTATGTAAACATCGGTCCTACCACACTGCGGTAGTACCGCTCAGAAGATGCGATCATACCATTTTTCAGGATTGAAGAAATACCCAAAAACAAGCTCTCTGAAAAATACGTACCGCCAACTAGAATCCCACTCATTAATTGCGGTCATACCGATTTTACTGAACTGTTTCCAGATGCAATTCTAAATGCAATGCATGATATTTGGTTGATCAAAGTGGCACAAAATAAATCATTAAGCTATTAGCCATGATCCCTCTTTATAGTATGACATCTAGCCTACAAACCCGATCTTTTCTCTAAACACCGAGACCGGTAAAAACTATAAAAGATCATTAGGCTATATATTACCTTTACCTTGAGCCACATCAATCATTTGTTATCTTTGCATTGCCATCTTCATGTTGTCATTCATACTCCGGGACTAAACCTTTTAGACATCTTAGCATACAAGTTAGTCTTTTAACATATTATTATCATTTAATTACCAAAATTATTTTTAGGGACCTAGATGTTTTCACCTAAGCAGGAATTCTGGATTTTATTTTATTTACAAATTTTATTGTTGTCTTGCTATTTTATTGGTTTAAAAAGTATTTTCGGTATTAACAGAATATTTACTGTGTAAAAATGAAAACGTACAAAGTGGTCTTAGTATTTTTGCGGATAAATTCTAAATCATTCGAGTACTGCATCATAAATAATATTTATACGATGAACTAAACTATATATAGCTAAAATAATGTACTAGATCAAACTGCAATACAGCTAAAATTATCTAATCCATTGAATTGTATGTCACCATTTCTATTTGCTAACCAACCAAGTTTCAAATTAAGTACATAGTTGCAAGAATATTTACCTGCAAAATGATCGATCAAATCTGCTTCTCCCTCCCCCTCTCTCTCTCCCTCCTGCTACAAACCGGCAAGGTTTCGCTACGTCACTTCTCCCCTGTCCTCCTCTCTCTTCTCCTTTTTCCAGAATTAAAATGACTTGTCATCCGATTTTTGGGGTTTATATAGTCAGCATCTGTCGTCAGTTGAACTGACAATTTGCACATTCTTCGAAGCAAATCGTTTGTCTAAATGGCGATAGGCAGGTGGAACGACGATTGACAAAAATGGCATTCTGTCTCCATTTCAACTGACGATAAGAGTCTATCGTTATTTCAACAGACAATAGAAGCATATTTTTGTGAAATAAAAAATCGAGTAATTATTTTTGTAACTATCTTTTAAATTAATATTACTTTAAAAAAATTCCCATGCACGTGGGCTGCTCCGTCTCCGCGCAACGGAGGGCGTAAAGAATGAAGAAGGGAAAGAAAGTAGGCGGATTCCTGCCTAACCCATGTTGACATAAACAAAGTTTACTTACGTAGCCGGGAATCTGTGCACAAAATCAAAAAAATGTGTACTCCATTTCGTGCCTTTGGCTCCACTTCGCGTGGCTCGTGCCTTTTCTCACGTCCAAGGACACGCAATCACGCACGCATCCCGGCCTTCCAAGCGCCACCGGCAATACACCGGACAATTGTATGAAACAAAGTGTGAAGACCCGAAATTTGAGATTAAGTTGGCACAAGTTGTTGGCCATGCGTTGTTGTGTCGAGCTTCTGCCTTCTTGTTATACATCCATTTCACTGGTTCCAGAACTACTGTCTCCAGCCCAAAAATAGATGCTGTTGCAGGAAGTTAGTTTTGCAAATTGATGTGGTTCTGAGTTTCCGAGCACATCAGACTTAGTATCTTGACTAGTAAGTACTGTTGTTTGCTGTGGTCTGGCAGAAATTGATCACAAAATGGTCCAGCTTAAACAGTAGTACTTTTTTCTTCGGCAAAATCAGCGCTCACCTGGATCACTGAAAATGGACTTGGCTGCACGTCCTACTGCTCTAGAATGCGATCCAGATTTATCAGTACCGCATCATTCCATGAAGTGTCTACGTACTGTCCAATCCTGCTGTAATCCATCACAAGACACAAGTGCCCAGTTTTTCTACTGGTTGGCGTATGCCATGCCAGTTTGGCAGCCTCATTCTTGCCGATCAGATCTCAGATCCGACATTAGCATGCTAGCTAGCAGCTTTTCTAAGAAGCCTAGACAAATCATGCGCAACCATGGTCCTGCATGATTTCTGAATAAAAATGACATATCATAGATCGTATCCTGCCTGCGACTGTCGTATAGGTTGATCTATTATGATCTGTCTGCAGCTTGTTCAACTACAAACTTTTCTGCATCAATACTGAAGCAATGATGTGCTGCTCATTGTACAGAACCAGGTGAAACATTCCATGACACCTTTGAATTGTTTGCGGTGCTGCTGGACTCGTTGGGTTTCAGTACAACCGCAACTAAGTAGCACAGTTACCAAAAATGGAGTAACACTACAATTTGCAATAGACACGGTGCAATTATTCTTCAAGTGCAACATATGGATTATGCAGCAAAGTCAGTACCTAGTACATACTACCTACTATATTCGGGCAGCGGCCGACTGGGCTTGACGATCTTCAGACTTCAGCACAAGGAAGTTCAGAGACAAGACTGCAACAGAGCATAAGAGCATAACTATCGAGCGTGAAAGGAACTTCGTTGATGTTCTGAGCAATACAAATCCTGAATCAGCGATCAAATGAACGATTTACATCATTTACATGGATCTATTTTATGTTCATGTTGTAAGTCTTCATTCAAGCATCACGTATCAAATTTGTTGGCTCACTCAAAACATACTTAGGCAGCTCATACTTGGCACCTGAAACAGAGTTTTGAAGGTCATATAGTATTAATCCTATACGATATAGTTGAACAAAATAGTACAATCAGTTTAGGAAAAAAAACAACAATTGCCAATGAAGATATGCTCACCTCTCTCGTCATAACAAAGCGTCATGTCAGAATTTGAAACAATGATCCCAGCACTGTCCACTATGGCTTGTGCAAGAGTTAAATCAGCTTCTGTAGCTGCCCTAAGTGCATCCCAAATCTCTGTACAAACAGAAAGCAACATATCACCAGCACCGAGGCTATACTTGTCAAAGTACCTTGTTATAGTTAAAGAACCGCGTTCAAAGTTCAAACCATGATACCATTATACAATAAAACCCGCATCAATCAGTGACTCATGAAAACTTTCTTGTATTCGAAACCAACTGCTTGTCGTACAACAAAACCGAGCAAAGATTATCCAGACAGTGAAGTAGATAAAGGAACTTAGAAACCGAGCAATGGGATCTGATTCCCAGTAACACTAGGTATTTACTAATATTTTATTTAGTCTTTTCGTTTCATTTGATAAGACTTGAATTTCATGTGCGTGCTAGCTAGCACCAATGAATTCAGGGTCACTATCAACTCTAACTATGAAGTCCGTGTTATATGTAGTAGTAGTTTACAGGTCCTGATTTTTTCTCTTTTAAGGATTTTACTTGGACAGGTCAAATTAAACATACAAGACAGTGATCATTTAAACAGTAAAAAGAAAATATATACTAACAGCAAAGACATTTCTCTAGCAAAATGAAGCAAATTTGACAGGTTTAACAGTATAAATACATCACACATAAATGTTATCAATGGAAGAGTAACTTCCAATCAGCTGCCTTTGCAAAAACAGCTAATTACCTTTCTGGCCACCATAGTGCGGAGCTGTGTCCCAGAATTCATCACGCATCTGTTTGAGTTGTGCTGGTGTTATTGCTTGAGTGTGCTTCCAAGGCTTTGGCTTTTTCAGCTTCTTACTGTTCTCTGTATTAAGGAGAAAATGTTCAACACTAATTATTGAATAAATCCAAAGACACCAAGGAGTTATCACGTACAAGAAAAATCTGAAAAATACCCCCCAAAGGATCAAACACATTGTGTGGAGCTATCAACATGCCATGACGTAATGTGTCTAACTGACAAGCAGGAATCTAGTTCCAGGAATTGTCAGTAAGAGCAGGATGCCCTTCTTTTATTAACTTGCCGCAATAAATACCTACTTGTTACAACACAACTTTCTACACAAACATGCAAGCATTTTTGTGAATAGATGCCTTACCTGTATTTAGAGCAGTGTTAGCAGGTCATAGAACTCTCTAAAGAAGTATAACTAATGCTAAAATTAGGAAGCACTATATCAGTGAACAGACAAATATTTTAAGGGGAAAAAGCTGATCACTTTGAATAGTAAGTAAACAAAGCACTTGCACAAATGAGTGCGTCTTTCTGAAATGCTCCACCTAATAAAGTACCTGGAACTAGATAAGGTGTTAGCAATTGATGAAAAGCAATTTTACTTAATGCGAACAGACCTTCTTTTATCCAACAGTGAGAATAAACTGTCACTTCATTTCTCTCAGACTCATCTATGCTTTTGCAAGATAGATACAAAATAGCTTTTGTCCTCCAAGAGAATATAACCATCATGTCATTTGCATTTCATGATACTGATAATGTTATCTCCTCACTAACCAAATGCTACCTCCATGACACAGGAATTTCCAATTCTCACTCTACTGTACTGATAGCCTGACCACAATTGGACGAATTCCAGGAGGACACACTACAGTTATGCAACACTAGCAAGTAGCAAATCTAATACAAACCACATAACAGTAATCCACAGGTGACACTAAAATTCGTCCCAATAAACAATTCTGCCTCTGAATTCTTGCACGATGCGTGAATCGATAGCTTAAACTATAGGATTTAAACGGTTACAAATACAATTCAATCAAGAACTGAGAAGACTAATGAACAAACGACTTAATCCTACTCCTGGCCCTAGTCGCAGTTCATGGAAACAATTCAACTCGGATCTTAGTACCCAACCAGGAAACAGGAACCAAAAACAAAGGAAACCAAACAAAAAAGATAGCACCAAGGGAAGAATACCATCGACTTTTGGAGTGGATCCAGCGCAGCCCATGGCGACGGCCGATTAGACACTCATGGAGCGGGCCTTCCCGAGGCTTCTGGAAGCGGAGCCGGATCTCGCGGCGGAAGAGGCGGGGGAGTGGGGGAAGGAGAGGACGGTGGGTTAATAAGAGGGAGTAGAGTAGTAGGAGATGAGAAGCATCGAGTGAGAAAAGTAGGTGAGCTGACGTCGCCGCGCTGGTGAGGTGTGCCGCCACGTCACCTCCCTCGAAAGCCCACGTAGCCACGGGCCACGGCACCACGGCAGTCCACCACCAGCTAGCTAACTGCCATGTGGCCCAGCCCTAGGTCCCCCTCGACGATCGGAGTTTTTTCCCCTTCTAAAATAGCAATGTCTATGCGCGCAATGGCAAAAAATAGTCCTCTTCGATGTCGATGTTTTAATATCGAATTTATGAAATAAATATTAGGGGACTCCTTGATCGAAACTAAACCGGATAAGACACATAGATTTAGATAGGTTCGAACCTTCTCCTAGAAGAATAACAACTTTAGTCATGTATTTTTGTATTGATTGTGCTTACAACAAGATAAAAGTCACCGAATGCTAGAACTAATGACTCATATCTGTTATGTTGCCTGTGTCGCTTGTTGTTCTTATCTCTGTCCACCTGCGTTATTCCTAATATAGCGTCTGAGGGGGTGGCAGTTGTCCATGCCAGGAGGCGACTCAATGGTTGAAGAATTACGCATGTTGATGTCAGTTATTGTCAGAGAGATTGCTCCACATGTTCGTCTTGCAGTTATACCAGAGACAGATATCAATACGTGCAGTTATTCCAGAAGATAACGGCACACATTCACTACTGCGTGTAATTAAACACACTATATAAAATCCCTAGTCGATTGGGTCCACATGTCTATGGTCTTTATCGACCATAGGGTGGTCATGATTGACCTGGTCGTAGTAAAGCTTACGATCATAAGGTGATCGTATTAGAACTTACGATCAATAAACGGTCGTAGAAGATCTTACGACCACAAGATGGTTGTAGAATGTCTTACGATCGTATAGAGTGGTCGTAGAATAGGCTTACAACCACTAGGTAATTATAATTTTCATCATTATTGACAATAAGAGGTACCTCTGAAGGTTGTGTAAAGACATTATTATCTATAACGAATATTACAGATAAATAATTTAATTAATTGAGGATCATTAGATCCTCGTCATCTAACCCCCCGGCTTTGAGTGAAAATGACTTACTTAGAAAGAGATTGTAGGATTATGGTCGAAGATAGAGTGTCTTCGACCGGTATTTCTTTTGACCAAAAATTGACTTGGTCAATAATTGTATTTTTTAATTTAGTTGTAAAAATAAAATCTTCTTTTTCCAAATGGACAGAATAAAGAATATCAACTGCCTCATACAATTTATGTCCGTTGGGAGCGATTCCCAAAGAGGTTGTAACTGTTGGGTTCCCACGATCTTATACTCCCAACCCGCGGTTATAAATATCCACTAGGGGTAAATTTAGGGTTTTTTACTTTCCCCAATAGTTCAAATCTCTTCAGTTCTTGCTTCCCTTGTTTTCACCTGAATCGCAATTTCTTCTAAATCTTTTCGAATCCAAACCAGGTCTCTTCGAATCCAAACCAAATCTTTGCAGAAATGGTCAAAGTTGTTTCAAAGTGGGAAAGATCAGAGATGGATGTGAGGAAGATGACTGCTCTCGTCGTTGCAGAGAAGATTCTAAAGCGAGTCTTGGTAAAGTGGACCAATGCTGAAGGAGAGCATTGGCCATCAGAGGAGGAGGGAAATATCCCAGTTTTCCACACGTACTATGAGTGCGGCTTTCGACTGCCTTCTCACCCATTCTTGACTATCGTGCTCGAGCACTTCGAGGTGGAGTTGGTGAACTTGGTTCTTAACTCCATGACAATGCTGAGTATTTTCGTGTATTTGTGTGAAGCATATATGGGAATCACTCCAGATCTGAACCTCTTCAAGTACTATTACGGAATGGGGAAGCATTGGTCAATAACCAGCAGCTGCGACTTCCAACTCCACGACAGAATGTTAAGGGAGTACATCCTTATGTTTACCCGGTCGTCGTGACCGGGGTAGAGAAAGAAGTGGTTCTACTGGACCCGTGACCAAAGATGACAGTCTTTACTTCAAGGGGAAGCCCGCAGAGAAGAAGACGACTTGGGATTCGGGTCCAGAGAACCTCGACCACCCAGCCCCCTTCATTCAAGCCATAAAGGACTTGAGAAAAGGAGGGCTAACCGGATGGCATACGGTGAAGAATTTCATCACACGACGTATTAGCCCCTTAAAAAATCGAGCACATCCCATGTGTAAGTACTCGGGGGTTAAGGATATGACCAGAGACTATGAGGGAGGTAATATTATAATCGATATGCTCTTTTTGATTAATGATTCGAGCACATCTATTAATTATATACTTCCATTCATAGAATTGTCACGGAGAGAGATTGACGCTAGGGTCAAGCTCATCTGTGAGAAAGCCCCTACAATCACAAAGGGAGATCCTCGGATACTGGCAGTCATATCCAAAGAGGATAGAACAAGATACTTAAAGGTAATCAACATTTGTATTGATTTCATCTTTAGGGATTAATAGTCGTAGTTTCGACAACTTATTAACTCTTGTTTCATGACCTTTTGCAGAAAGTCAGTGCAAGAGATCTTCAGGATGTCCTCGGGATCGACTTAGGGTCTGCTGAAGATGACTCAGAGGAAGACAGAGTCCCTTTGAGTAAAAGACACTATCTTGTAAAGGCAATCGATAAGAAGAGGGGGGACGTCAGGAGTTCAAGCTCCACTCCTCCACCGACCTTTGCTGTGGGCCGCTTCCTGGCAGATTTAACTACAAAGGATACATAAGAGGTGGTCATAGGCCTTAAACACAAGGTGCGTAAGGCCAAGGTACTCTTCTATTACGATGATAAGATAATCTCAATTTCCCCTTCTTCTGCTCTTGTCAAGCGAATTAAAAAAGAAAACAGGAAGAATTACATTTCATTTGTGAAGGCTACTACCGGTCCAGCAGAGCCCGTGGTCGAAAGAAATGATAACCTCCAGATGATTGAAGCTAGTTCCGACCACCAAGAAGGGGAGGTTGCTAAAGAAGCTTCAACCACTCCACGTGATGTACGACCGGTCGAGGTCGTCCAGAACATGGTCGCCCAGACCAGCGATGCAGGAAGCCTTCGAGAGGTTGAGAGTGCAGAGCTAACGAGGGTGGCCGAGGAGGAGGAGAAGAAGATCAAATATTCTCTTGGGAAGATTTCCTCGGGCTTCAAGATTGTGTCTAGGAAGACTAGGTATGTAAAATTAAAGAATAAGTGATCGTAGTTACTCTTTTATTTCACAATTTGATGTGTTAACATCTGTTTTGTTATTTTCAGTCCTGCCTTTCCAGACTCGAGGGACATCTCTATGGAGAAATCTACAATTGTCATGGCTACGACTGTGGAAGTGTTTGTCTCCCCTCCGGTCGTAGAGACAGAAGCAGAGACGATCGAGCTTTCGACCATTGTCCCCAAAGCAGCAGGAGAAGAGATGCTTGCCATCGAGCCAGCCGTGTCCACTAGGGTGGTCGAACCACCAGTGGTCGTGGAGGCAGAGATGAAGGCGACAAAAGGCGGTTGATCGGTGGTAGCGGAAAGTTCCGACCACCGTGCTAGAAAAGAGGTCATCGAGACATCCCTTTGGGGCCTCAAGGTGGAGTTTCTCCTCTCAACGACCACGAAGAAGAAGAAGAAGAGGAGGATCTCCCTTTTTCCAGAGTTTTTTGGAGTTTCAACTATCGGGACCTCATTGTTTAGGTCCCGCGATTGAGTCCCCTACCCAAAGGATATTCAAAGCGGAGGGTTCATCTTTGACGATGAGTGTCTCCAGGAGAATTGGTGGGAGAAGGTCAAGGATCTTGATCAGCTTGATAATCCAGAAGTCGTGTACACAAACTTT
This sequence comes from Ampelocalamus luodianensis, assembly GCA_036346255.1. Classification (NCBI taxonomy): domain Eukaryota; kingdom Viridiplantae; phylum Streptophyta; class Magnoliopsida; order Poales; family Poaceae; genus Ampelocalamus; species Ampelocalamus luodianensis. Next base: position 5,104,405 of record CM070626.1, read on the forward strand.
GCTCAATCACCAATCGATGTAAGTGTTCGATACCAAAAAATTGCATATTTGGGTTTTTACTTTTTAGCTCCTCGCTGTATATTCCTTTTTTATAAAGCTTTTGAACAAATTCCCACGGTTGGTGAATACCATAGGCAATTTGTATTGCTGAGGAAACATAAAGATGAACTCTACGAGCAGATAGAGAGATGGTAAGTAACTGTAATGAGTAGTTTTCGACCACTTGTTTAGTGCTCATATCACTTTTCCCTTGTAGGTTCAAAAGTGACAAAAAGACCTTAGCTAATTCGCTCGACTACGAGAAAGTCGTGTCGCAAGGGCTAAAGGTCGAAAAAGAAGAATTGTTAAAGGATCTGCGGGAGGCTAACTATGCAGCTTGCGAGCTATAAAATGTAATTAAAAGTAAGTAGCTTACTTCTATTTGCCATTTCGACAACTTCTTTTCTTTTTCAGATAGAGAAGTGGATATGGGTAAGCTTCGATCCGAGGTTGAATCGAAGAGTATGGCGATCGATGAGCTATCCATATCACTAAAGAAAAATATAAGGCATTAAAACAATGGGAGGAGCAATGCTCGAAAGATGCTACCTTTCATGAAGACACAGTCAAGAAGCTTGACAATCGCTTGGCAGGTAAGAATTCTTCACCAACGACCAATATAAAATACTAGTCTTAACTCAAGATTCTATTAACTAGTTGTTACTCTATTTTCAGAGCAAACAACATAAATAAAACGACTTCAGGAGGTTTTGACTAGCAGCCAGGAGGAGCCGAAGGCCTCAAAGATCAATCTTCAAGACAACGTTTCTCTTCTAAAAAATGTGCTTGGATGCCTTGGTGTTGAGGAGGTAACTCCTCTTGAAGACATCGTGCTTGGATATACGAGTACAATTGGACAACAAGTTAGGACGCTCCAGGAGTTAATGACTACTCTGAAGACCAACCAGGCCGAGTCGATTAAGCAAGCAGTCGTAAATGGAGTGAGTTTTTCCTTGGCAAAACTCAAAGCACATGGGCCACGACACCACCAGCTAGCTAACTGCCATGTGGCCCGGCTCTAGGTCCCCTCGATGATCGGAGTTTTTTTTTTCCTTCTAAAATAGCAATGTTTACGCGGGCAATGGCAAAAATAGTCCTATTCGGAGACGTCGATGTTTTAATATCGAATTTACGAAATGAATGTTAGGGGGGGCTCCTTGATCAAAACTACACAGGATAAGACACATAGATTTAGACAGGTTCGGACCTTCTCCTAGGAGAATAACAACTTTAGCCATGCATTTTTTTATTGATTGTGCTTACAATAAGAAAGAAGTCACCGAAGGCTAGAACTAATAACTCCTGTCTATTTTGTTGCTTGTGTCACTTGTTGTTCTTGTCTCTGTCCACCAGCGTTATCCCTTATATAGCGTCTGAGTGGGTGGTAGTTGTCCATATCAGGAGACACCTCAACAGTTGAAGAATTATGCACGTTAATGGCGGTTATTGTCAGAGAGATTGCTCCCCACGTTCGCCTTGCAGTTATGCTAGAGACAAAGATCAATACATGCAAATATTCTAGAGGATAACGCCACATATTCACTACTACGTGTAATTAAACACATTGTATAAGGTTCCTAGTCGATTGGGCCCATATGTCTGTGGTTTTTATTGACCATAGGGTAGTCGTGATTGACTTGGTCGTAGTAAAGCTTACGACTACCCTATATGGTTGTAGAAGATTTTACGGCCACAAGATGGTAGTCGAATTACTTACGACCATATAGGGTGGTCGTAGAATAGGCTTACGACCACCAGGTAATTATAATCTCCCTCATTATTGTCAATGAAGGGTACCTCTGAAGGTTGTGTAAAGATATTATTATCTATAACAAATATTATAGATAATCAGTTTAATTAATTGAGAATTATTAGATCCTCGTTAGGAGATCAATGATAAAAATAGCTTTGCGGAGCCACCGATAGACGACACGTCGCCAAATCCGCACGCTGGGCGCTCAGAGCTCCTTATCCGCGTGCACGTGGCCGCATCCACAGACCCTAGGGCCCAAAGCTATCGCGTCCGTGCGCCAAGAGCATGGACACACCTCGTCCATGCTCCTCTAAAACAGGCTCGCCTTTGCACCGCGTCTCGTGTCCGACTCGCCTTTGCGTCGTGCCTCGTGTCTGTGCCCCTGGCGCACAGATAGGGTGTATCCGTGCCCCTGGCGCATGGACTTGGCAACTCCATGCCTAGGGTGCGTGAACAAGGAGCTCCGGGCGTCCGAAGTGCGGACTCGATGACATGTCGCTCATCGATGGCTTTGCGATACTATTTTTAATTTTGATGTAAGAGATACTAGATTTGCTATTGCAAGTGTTGCCAAAAACTCCAATCGCGGGACACCTCCCTTCACTTCCTATCCTCCTGCACCCATTTCACTAGAGTAGAAGTCACTTCCATATGGGACCCACCACCCGACACAGTCCACACTGTTCCACAACACTCGCACCTCCCTTCCCGTTGCTTCCCTTGCTGGCTTCCTGCCCACCTCCTCTCCGCCATTTCCCCTTTCCCTCCGCGTCTGGAATTCTAATTCTAAATCCCAAACCCTAGCCACTGCGCCGCCGCCGCAGCGGCAGCCATGAACGCCTTCCGCCTCCTCGGGGATATGACCCACCTATTCTCGGTCCTCGTGCTCCTCCTCAAGATCTACGCAACCAAGTCCTGCTCAGGTAAACCGTACAGCGCTAGGGTTTCGGCCGCTCAGGGGGTTCGCGGCTCATGGACCTGTGTGTGGTGCAGGAGTTTCGAGGAAGACGCAGGAGCTTTACATTGTGGTGTTCGTCGCGAGGTACCTGGACCTGTTCACGGAATACATCTCGCTCTACAACTCGGTGATGAAGGTGGTGTTCATCACCAGCTCGGCGGCGATCGTGTGGTGCATGCGGCGCCACCCGCAGGTGCGGCGCACGTACGACAAGGATCAGGACACCTTCCGCCACGTCGAGCTAGTCGCCGTCGCCTTGGTGCTCGCCCTTCTCTTCAACGAGCGGTTCACCTTCCGCGAGGTGATGTGGTCTGATCTGGCCTGGATTGTTCATTGCATTACTGAATTGATGGTCTTAGGAGATATGCGATGATATGATTAGTTCTGTTAAGTATGTGCTTTTAAGAAATATGATATTTTCGCTTAATAAGTTATTAAGTTTGTCCATGCTCCATTTTGTTGCTGGGAACTATTAAGCAATTAGCATTAAAATTTGTGTCTGAGAATCTGGCTGCTAGTGCTGTGTGACAGGATCATTCAACAGATTTAGCCGGGTATGTCTAGTGGAGCCACACCATCAATCTCATTTCACAGTTTGATCTGACTCAAATAGGAGCAAACCTGTTCTTTTTATGATGCAGTAATTAGGGTGCTTTGTTACTCATAAAGCCATAATTGAATAAGGCAATGCAGAACTGCTGAAAGATTGTTTGTGAACATGGCTAGATGCTATTTGCTGATGGTTTGGGACATAAATATTGACCAAATTGCAAGATTAATCATGTGGTGCCATAATCCCTAGATTGTAAACAAAAAAGCATGTGATCATCTTTGCCTATGGATTTCATTTAGAACTCTAAATCTTATCCACACCAATGTGCATTAATCAGCATTTCTTCCCGTTTAGGTAAATTTAATTTAATTCCATTTCGTTTGTGGGGTACATATTATCTTCTTTTGCAAGTGATCACATTTTTTTTGAAACACGCCCTTCCTCTTGCTTTTGCTGGGACTTTAGCTACTTAGTCATAACGATCCATAGTGCATTAGTGAAATGAGGCCAAATTGTTCTAATCGTTCATTAGTATGGCATAAGAATTTTATCATAAAATGTTGTTATTATGCAGATATGCTGGGCATTTTCGATTTACTTGGAGGCAGTGGCAATTCTCCCTCAGTTAGTTTTGCTCCAGAGAAGCAGAAATGTGGATAACTTGACAGGACAATACGTTTTCTTCCTTGGGTATGCGTTTTACTCCAAATAGGCAAGGCAATCAACTGTAACATATTTGCTATCTGTGATGCCCATATTACAGAAAAAAAGGACAGTAATTTCTCATGGTTCGTACAGCTTCTGTTGTACGTTATGATCATGAAAGACATTGGATTATATATATGTGGATCTGTAGAAATTGACACAAACCATTTTTTCCCCCAAATACCATCACAGGTTGATGTCAGAACAAACATAATTGTTTTTCTTTAGATATTTGATATTCGTATTGTCTGCAATCAAGTGTTGAATTGTTTTAGATATATCATATTGAATGATGACATGATATTTCAGTTTAAATTTGAGGGGGAAAGCAGAACAAACATGACAAAGGGAGACATCGTATATTTTATACCTCGGCAATGGATGCTGAAGTCCATGTTTATGATTGAGATGTAAAACATATATTTTAGTTTTATTGGATCCTACTTGGGCAGGAGAAAAATAAGCATCATGAGTTTTGATTTTTGAATTGGATATGGGTTGAGGTCATCTTGTCAATATATCCCGTTGAAGATAAATTTGAGCACATCTTATGCAGCCCATCCATCTTTTGTGTTCAGGACTTCAGGTTGAGCTAGGCTAGTCTTGAATTCAAACTTCCCATTTGGGCCTGGGATAGTTCTGGGCTCAACTTAATTAGGCCTAGGTTATACCAGGGAAAACACTACTGGTATAAGCATTTTATTAGAGGGTAGTGATACAACTGGTTTTCGCCGCTTACTAGAAATTTTGGCGAAATTTTTGAATTGAAATTTGATTTTTTCAGATGTAATGATGAAATTTATCTAAATTTTGAATTTGGATGAAAATTCAATAAATCTGATTTTTTTGCCCGGTATAAAGATTTATCGGACCCCACCGATAACACCGGGCGGTTACCGGCGAAATTTCGGCGATAGATTTTTCCTTGGGTTATACTTTACATGTGGAATATATATTGTAACCAGATTTCAATTAGGTTTGAGTCTTGGTGGACAAAATCTGAGTTTAAAATCCCGAAATAAATTCTGAGCACCCAGCCATGTTTTCTCTCTCCTCTCTAGTTTTTGTCTCTTTCTAATCACATAAAACTTGTTTCTGCAGGGCCTACCGTGCTTTCTACATTCTAAACTGGATCTACCGTTATTTCATGGAGGATCACCACAGCAGATGGATTCGTAAGTCCATATCTTTTTTATGCTCGTGTTTCATGTCCCACATTTTATCACAAGTATTGTTTTGTAATGACCCTATTTCTTTCAGCTTGGATTGCTGGTTTGGTCCAAACAGCTCTGTATGTGGACTTCTTCTACTACTATTTCTTAAGGTAAACTTCATACTGTTGTCACATGTCATGCACTTACTCCTTGGGTGCTGACAATTTTATGTTGATAATTGCAGTTGGAAGAATAACGTGAAGCTTGAGTTGCCTGCGTGAGCAATCTTTCTCATGCCAGAAAAGATGCACATTACATGACTTGAGTGATATGGAAATTAGTTGATAATATTGGCAGGAGGAGACCTGGTAATGAGGTGAGCAGTTGGAGTTGATACCGGTAATCTGAACTGTGAGAATTGATGGCCGTATGATGGTTTCCCTTGGCAAAGTTATTACGTTTCAGAAGCTAACAGTCGCTACTGCACAGAAGTAGACTAGTTCCTTTTTGTACCTCATACTGAGATGGAAAATCACATCCAATTCATTTGGTTTGTTGTTTGCCTGCCCTATTTCGCTTGCTGTAAACAAACAATGTGATATCCAGCGGCCTTGCCAGCTTATGTGAAACCAACGCATTCTGAACTGTGTATTCTGTTGGTCTTTGATATACTAGAAAATTTCTTATGCTTTCTGGAGCATTAATACTGCTTCAGAATGATGCCCGGACAACAGATCGACTGTTTCGGTTTTTCCATTTGGAACGCATTATGGGGGTCAAACCATTTCCTTTTTATTGACCGGTGATGCAAATTGTGTGATTGAACGCAAGTTTACCAACATCTGAGTTGTCATGCGATATGTTAAACTGATGATCGATGAATCATCAGAAAATGGGTGCAAGCAAATTTGCTTCTACAAGCTAGTACTTGTCCAGATTTACACGATTATTTAGTAGTGAGTCGATTTGAAAGAACAACAGTTGATTTGTGCTGGACAGGGACAACACCATTGTTCCGAAGTCCAAACGCTTCACTGGATAACCATTGTTCTTGCGTCTTCCGTCCAGTTGGCAATTGAATAATCGCTCGTGGATCGTGGTTGGAACTTGGAACTTTCGTCGGGGAATTCTTCTTTATTTTGACCTCCTCGCATCAATCAAATGCAAATCTAGCCTTCTTTTTGTTTATTTTTGCAAATCTAGTCCCCTCCCTCTCCTTCCGCGTTCGGAGAGCGCGGAAAGTGTGTGGAATAGACGGCGACCACGGGATCCCTCTCCTTCTGCGCTTGAGCACCGCGGAAATGGACCTCCCGCGTTTACACACCGCGGCAAGTGGTCTGGGCCAGGCTTTCGTACCTTTCTGCGCTCCCGAGCGCGGAAGGAGAGGGAGGAGGCTAAATTCGAAAAAAAAACAGAAAAAAGCTACATTTGCAATTAATTGCCGTGAGGAGCCAAAATAAAAAAGAGTTCTTCGTCGGGCGCCACAAGGTGGTCCAATCCGGTTGCTTTGAGAGTTGTCAAACCTCCAAGCATGACGCTGTTCTGGTCGTTGGCTGAAAATCGAGGGCTTTCATCGATTTCTCCGGCTCCACGCTGCTGCTAAAACTTACCAGACGCAACGCAACCCAACCCATCCCTGGAACCCCCATCCGCAGCCACGATGTGCACCCTGGAGCAGCGCGGCCGCGTCTTCGTCCTCACCCTCACCGGGGACGGCGAGCACCGCCTCGGCCACTCCCTCGTCTCCTCCATCCGCTCCGCCCTCTCCTCCGCCGCGGCAGCCGCGGCCTCGGTCGGCCCCGGCGCCGCCCTCGTCACCGTCGCCGAGGGCCGCTTCTTCTCCAACGGCCTCGACATCGGCTGGGCAGGGACCTCCCGCGCGCGCCTCGGCGAGCTCGTCGACGCCCTCCGCACCGTCGCCGCCGGCCTCCTCGCGCTCCCCATGCCCACCGTCGCCGCCGTCACCGGCCACGCCTCCGCGGGCGGCTTCCTCCTCGCGCTCTGCCACGACTACCGCCTCATGCGCGCCGACCGCGGCGTGCTCTACATGAGCGAGGTCGACATCGGCCTCCCCCTCCCGCCCTACTTCGTGGCCGTCCTCCGCGCCAAGATCACCTCCGCGCAGGCCCTCCGCGACGTCGCGCTCCGCGGCAAGAAGCTCAAGGCCGCGGAGGCCAAGGAGATGGGCATCGTCGACGTCGTTTGCCCCGGTGCGGCTGAGACGGCGGCCGAGGCCATCAAGCTTGCCGAGCAGTTTGCGGCGAGGAAGTGGGACGGCAGCGTGTACTCGTCCATAAGGATCTCCATGTACCCTGAGGCGTGCAGGTCCGTGGGAATTGTCGAGGAGAGCGACGAGGAGAAGAGGAAGCACTTCGCTTCCAGGCTCTGATGAGGTGAGAGGTCAGTCTCTGCAAATCCATTGTCTCATGTGCTGTGTTCGTGTAGGTGTTTGGCTGAAATTACTGCAGACACATTGCTGTTCTCGTCATAGTTGAGTAAACACTATGGATAGCGCTAAATGAGAAAATATACATTTTGATTTCTGTTTTTTTTGAAACCGACATTTTGATTTCTGCTGGTTGGCAGGTTGTAGTATTGCGCTGAAGCCAACCATTACAGTATTCCCATAGTTTGGATGATATCCTTCTATAATAAGAACGTAATTAGTTTGAGCTGTGGTTTTAGTCCTTGAGAATAGCTTGAATTTGATAGATCATCAGTAGTCAAAGTTAGCTGATGTTGATATCTATCTGATTTGAATGAACCAACTCTACATATGTACAAACTGGATCCAACAGGCCAATAAAAGACACAGCTAGAAGGTCATTCTAAATGGGCTTAGGCTATTGCTTTTCGTAATCACAGCTAGTGATGAAGGGCGCATTATATCTGTCCTTCTCCATCTGTTTGTCACCGGTTCTAGTCTGAGCGATCTTATGAACCAACTCTATTGGCTTGATATCAGTTTGATGTATTGTAAGGCAGTAGCACCTAAGTTATTAGTTTGTACCGTACAGACTAATGAATTTCATGATTCGATTCCTAGTAATTTCTTTTGCTGCTTGTGCTATGTAATAGAGTGCATGTAGGTTTATTTGTCAAGTTAGGGGCACCAGCATAAAGAAGGCTTTGGTTCGCTATTTCACTATGTTGTCCTCTATCATATAGTATTTATACACGTTTGTATATATCTATTCTGGGCACACAAATTCATGTTTTTGGCTGTTCCAGTGTTCCTTATTATAGGACGTCATTAGAATTTTCCCCTGTTTACTTGGTCATCATTACTTCCTTGGGTTATCAAACAATATATCTGTTATTCCTGAATAATTATGAGGATTGGATAGCAAGCCCTTTAATGGTCTTTCCCATTAGTGTGTATGTCTGTGGTAACCTAAAGAGCTAATGGTGCGCATTGTAGCTATGATTAGTATGTTGAACTACATGCTTGTCAATAATGATGCGACACATCTGATCTCATGAAACCGGAGTATTTGACCGCCAGACCTTCACAAAAAATGCCCCTTTTTTTTTTTTTTGCATAACTGAATAGATGATCTTAAGTAGTATAATATGATGGAGAGTCCATTGTCATGCAATTTTTTATGGTATTTTGTTGCTATCATTTATTTACAATCTACATCCACAAATCATGCTGGAACAAAAAGTGTCATGGGTGGGTTCTGTTGATGTGCGTGAACAGTATGCACACTGTTCATGCTAGGTCCACGGGTGCATTAATAGTTGAAAATAGAGATAAAAATAGTTAGTTTCCTTGTTTGTTGGATTTACTTCGTTAGAGATCTATTCCATCTAATAGAGATAAGTTTCCTTAGAAATAGAGATTGTTTTTTATGGGTTAAGTCGGGTTGTCTCTATAAAAGGAATAGCATGTATCCATTATCAATCAAGCAAGAAAGATGAATTAATTTAGTCTCCCTCCTAAGGTTCTATCATCCCAGTCTATAGTCTAATATCTGATCCCACCAAGCCGACGCCGCCCGGCCTTCTTCCTGACGGTGTTTACCCTGTTATGAACTAAGGTTCGTAACATTTGATATCAGAGCCAGATTGCTAGGATTAGGAAGGGACTACCCTCCCCAATAAGAATATCTGTTTCCTTAAATAGTTGATTAGTTTCCTTGTATAAGGATTAAGTAATGAGAAATGTTATCTATTTGTTAGGAAGGTCATTTATTAGTTAGGAAGTTCGTCGTTTAGTTTGATTTTATCCATAATTGTTAGAAGATCCCTCTATATAATGAGGTCTATTGTAATCGTTGGCATTAAGCAACGAGAATATAATAGTCTAAGTCACAATCCCCTTTGTCTCCCCAATCTATAGTGTTCCCTCTCCCTTAATAGTCGACGCCACTCAGCTATTCTCCTAGTGATGTTTACCCCTATAATCTAAGGATTATAACATTTGGTATCAGAGCAGTCGATTCCTTCCCACGACTTCTTCTACCATGGTTATGGCGACGGATTAGACCATCAGACCTACCGCCGAATCGTTGGCTATGATAAAGGCTAACGCCAACAAGAAGGCTATGAGTACCAACGACAACAACAAGAAGATGACGGTCATCTTCTTCAACATGCATGCTACTTTAGAGAAGATGATCGCGGATCAGAAGGAGAAGAAGGCGCAACAAGAGGCGGTAGCGTTTCCAGCAACCACAGTGACGTTGTCGGAACTTGCCGCGTCGCTACCGCATCCCGTCATGGTGTCGCCGAAGCCTGTCGCAGCCCTGTCGAATTCCATTGTGGCCACTCGACGCTGCCAGGGTTGCTGTCATGCCTGCCGCAGCAATTGGTGAGTTTGCCGCAACCGCGCGTGCAGGCAATGATCTTAAAAGACTCATATCGTCATTGCAACTTCTCATCAACATGGGATCTTCTAGGGCTCCAGCCATAACCACTACCACAGCTTGAGAACGAGCTGTCGCGAAAGGAGGGGAGTAGTGTCATGGGCGGGTACTGTTCACGTGCGCGAACAGTAAACGAGATACTGTTCACGTGCATTAGTAGTTGGAAATAGAGATAAGAATAGTTAGTTTCCTTGTTTGTTGTATTTACTTTTTTAGAGATCTATTCCATCTAATAGAAATAAGCTTCCTTAGAAATAAAGATTGTTTCTTATGGGTTAAGTCGGGTTGTCCCTATTAAAAGGATAGCATGTATCCATTATCAATCAAGCAAAAAAAATGAATTAATTAAGTCTCCCTCCCAAGGCTGCCCGACCTTCTTTTTTGCGGTGTTTACCCTGTTATGAACTAAGGTTCATGACAGGTAACCTCTCATGAAACCGGATTATTTGACCGCCAGACCTTCACAAAAAATGCCCCTTTATTTTCTATTGGTAATTTTTTTTGCATAACTGAATAGACGATCTTAAGTAGTATAATATGATGGAGAGTCCATTGTCATGCAATTTTGTATGGTATTTTCTTGCTATCATTTATCTACAATCTACATCCACAAATCATGCTGGAACAAAAAGTGTCAGGGAAGCTCCAAGTAGCGCATGTACGTTCATCCTCTAAGAAGTTACACTGTGCATCAGTGCATGACTCTGCTATGTGACGTCAAACAAGCAGTTAAAACTTCAATTTCTGGTGGTTTTAGTTTTTAACATACAACCTGTCCTCGAGCTTCTGAACCAATCCACTTTTTTTTTCTGCAGGGTTTGTATGGAGCAAAGGAGCTCTTTTCGCATTCTGTATGTTTACATTGATCAGCCATTGATGCATGTATGAGACGCAATATATACTTATGCAGACCTTGTAATTTACTTGCTTTGGAAGTAAGAAATAAATTCGAGCTCCTCTCTCCAGCTTGCTTAAAGAACTTGTGCGTGCCTGTTGGACTGCTTATATTATTGCAAGGATATTCTCATTTAGGAGATTGACATATGCTGTGCCTTAATCCACATTTCTTCTTGATTATTGGAACTTCTTAGGGTCTGTTTGGATAAGGGGGGACTTGGGTTCAAATCCAGATTTAACACAAAGCAACCCCCTCATCCAAACACAACTAAAATCCCTGCCTATTCGAAAGGACCGAGTCTAATCCTTGCCTACCCGAACACGCCCTGATTGGTTTTTGGTAATGTTGATACGGCAAGCGTGACACAAAAAGTTGTTTCTTCCTGGCATCATGGTAAGCCAAACAGTTTGGGTGTTCATGTTTCCTTTTGAAGCATCAAGGACCCTTGTCAGTGGTCACAAGAAGAATGGTGATTATAATAATGGTGATAGAAGTAGATGTTACGAGACCGAGGGCACTCCCAATGGTTTGATACTAGATGAGAAAGTGGTTAGGATTTAGAAAAAACCACTCCAATGGTTTGATACTAAAGCTTGTTACGAAAGGCCCTATAGTGAATTAACTAGTAATTAGCTTCCTTGATGAATGATGTGGTAGGGAGAGAGATGGTCCCATAAATTTGGTTTCGAGTTCCCCGATGCATCATCTACTTAATACTAAAATCTTGGTTTGCTAAAAAGAGTTGATATCATACTTGTCAGTACCATTACGGAGACTATACCAGTTTGGCTCTTAAAATGGTATATTCGGTATCGGTCCGTATCGGTGTACCATTTCGAAATTTAATACAATAATATATATATATATATAATATTATATGTACACTAAATTTCACTTGTAATATTCCTCCAAATACATAGTAGTAAGATTAAATATAACATATACATCAAGGAGTTTAATAGACGGTGTTTTTAATTCCACTGGTATGGTCGACATTGTCAGGTATCGAAGCCGGTATGACCGGTATTGACCCGTATTAAGGTCGGTATGGAATACAGGTTACTCTATTCTATGTTAGGTGATGAAATGGTACATACCGATCATATCGGCTGATACTGAAACAATATTTTGGTTGATAAGTATAAGCTTGTTTTCTCTCTTCTCTCTCCCCCTCGCTGAAAAGCTGCCATGGCATGGCCTTTGTATTGGACGGTTGGGAGTGCCCTCAGAAACGACGATAGATGTTTTTGTTCATGGATGATCAGGTGCTAAAAAGATACTATACGTTCTGGCGGAAGCACTATGCAGTTATGACAATTTGTGAGGGGGGTGACGGCTGTCATAGAAAATAATCTCTATAATCATACTGTACTTACTTGATCAAATGGGCATTATTATACCCAGATCATACGTCGCTTCGAGATAGGAAACTCCCTAAACCATCACTTACATCCCACACGTACACGGAGTCACGGAGCGCCCGATTCCGCGGTGGGGCGGTGAGCGAGAGCGACTCGACACGACAGGTGCTAACGAAAAGAGCAAACACGAAACGACTCCAGAAAGCGAAAGCAAACACGAAAAAAAGCCTCGTCTCGTCTCGCTCGTGCGGTCGTGCCGAGCCGCGCATACATCCCCATCCCCGGCGATCGCGGCAAGCGACCACCTGAGCTGGGAAGGTCGCAGACGCGGCGAGGATTCCGATGGGCGACGACAAGTCTCCGCTTAGCTCGATGGGCAGCCGCGACCGTGACAGGGAGCTCCTCATCCCCGTCTCCGGCGGCGGCTCGGCCCCCGGCGACGGAGACGAGGACGGGGACAGGGCCGCGTCCTCCTCCGCCTCCGCCGCGCTCTCCTCCTCCGGCCGCGAGGTCCCCATACCATCCCAGCCTTCTCCCTCCGCCTCGATCCCTTAGGGTTTTCTCTATCATCCAGCTGCAGTTTTTATTCTATAGTTCGGCTAATTTGAGAGTAGTGCGCGATTTGTGTTGTTATCTCCGTGGCAACTCGCAGCCTCTTGTCGATTGTGCTTGATGGTAGGAAGTAGGGTGGGAATAGCAGTTTACGTCACAGGAAATGCTTGAATGTTGCAGTTTTTAGGCCTAGGGATGTTGATCCTAGGTGAGTGTTTGATGTGCCGAAGCCAACTTTTGGACGAGTGGTCAAATTAGTGTCTTCGTGCACGGTGTTTCCTATTTATATCTGCTTAGGGAGGAAAGGTGAGAACTGAGAAGACATTGCTTCAGCTGGTTTTCTGCCACCTGAACAAGGCAAAATTGGATATATGCCACTCCAAAACACCGGCGTTTCGAGATATGCCACCCAGAATCCTGAAATTGGATATATGCAACTCTAAAACTTGTTTGCTTTGATATATGCCACTCTAGGACACTTTCCCCTCTGGCTCTTCTTCTTTCTCCCCTCTTCTTCTTTCCCCACCACCGTCCTCAGCCCGAGACGTCACCGTCGACACCCTTCTACTTCCCCGCCGTCGCCAGCCCACTCCTTCTCTGCTGTCGGTGTCGGTGTCCGCCGCTAGCCTCTCCTCCTCTGCTGCGCGCGTCTACCACCCATGCTCCGCTGCCGGCAGCGGCATCCGCCATGGCCCATCGCCCCTCCTCTGCTGCCGCCGCGTCGACGAAGGCCGACGAGGTGGAGGCTAGGCTGCGTCGATGAAGGTCAGGCAGGTGGGGAGGATGAGGCGAGCTCGGTGGTGACGAGCGCCTCCTGGAGTCGAGGAGCGGGAGGATGATGAAGTCAAGGAGTGGGAGCAGAGCGCCAACGCCGCCGCCGGTCATCGGGTCAACGGGATGACGGATGGAAGGAAGAAGAAGAGCCCAAGGGATAAAGTGTCCTATAGTGGCATATATCAAAGCAAACAAGTTTTAGAGTGACATATATCCAATTTCAGGATTCTGGGTGGCATATCTCGAAAAGCCATGTTCTGGAGTGGCATATATCCAATTTTGCCGCTGAACAGAAGGCAAGATGTAAATGATTTCTTTGATTAGAATTTTTATTAATCCCCAATCTGCCTAGAGTGCTTACCATGGTGACAGCTTTTTGAAACAGACGTTATTTCACATATTAAAGTGAAATTAGAATGTTTATGTTCTTATTCATGCCTTTTCCTATTTGATACTTCCCTTGCACAAAAATATGCTCTACAGATTTGGCAGCTCTGTGTCTTGCTGAAGCTAGAACAGCTCATGTTGATCTTCCTCTTTCTGTTCTCTGCAATACAGGCTTTCCATAAGGTGGTCCGCAGTTGGGCTTCAAAGAAGTTCATGACTGGATGGTAAGTCACTCTAGCAAAATAAATATCCTCTTGGTCCTCTCAGCCTTAGATCTTGACTACTGTTTAGCAATGAAAATATGAAATAGTATGTTCCCTACTAGAGCACAAAGCCCTATTTATGCTAGGGTGGGTTGCTATGATATGATGATTTTGTTATGTATCACCTGGTATTTGTGGATATGTATTGTAACATTAATTGAGGTACCACTAAACAGTATTGGTCCTCTTAGTCTTAGATCTTGACTACCGTTTAGCAATTAAATAGTATGTTCCCTGCTAGAACACAAGGCCCTATTTATGCTAGGCTGTGTGGCTATGATATGATAATTTTGTCACATATCATCTGGTATTTGTGGATATCTTAACTAATAAAAGAAAGAGTTTATCGTCGCGCAGCGGGACGATCGTCCCACCCCACATACGAAAAAAATCCAACAAACCGTGTGCACAGTGGACTCCGCCCCGCCCCGCCCCACCCCACCCCTACCGCATCTGCACACCTCCGCCACATCTGTCCTCGCATCAGCCCCTAACGTTGCCTTCACCTGACGCTGTTGAAGGCCTCCACCACCCGAATCGGCATGGCCCCTGATGACCCACGCCTCCACCAAGCCCAGCCTGTTGCAAGCCTAGCATGTGGACGAGGATGGACGGTGTGAGTGAGAGAGAGAGTGAGGGTGGCAACGGTGTGCAAACGGAGCTGGCCAGACGGAGGCAAGTGACATCGTTGTTGTGTCGGTCTGCATCGGCGGTGCCTCGAGCCCCGACCTCACATCCGTTCCATCTCCGGCTGGCCGCCACCGTCGCCATCGACGCGTGGAGGTGCCAGCGGGGGAGGAAGAGGGAGGAGGTAGCAAGTCTGGTAGAGAGGGCGGCGAGGAGGACAGGAGTGGAGAGGGTGGTGACGGAGGGAGGGGGAGGGGTATGGGAGGCGGAGGCTCGTTGCACCGGTCCGCATCGGCGATGGCTTGAGACTTGACCTTGCTTCCGGTCCACATTTCTGGTCAGCCACCACCGTTGCCATCGACATGCGAAGGCGACAACGGGTCTAGTGGAGGGGACGGCAGGGGAGGGAGGTGAGGGGCACATAAGTGGAGAGGGCAACGACGGAAGGAGGGGGAGAGGGACGGGAGGCGGAGAGGATGAGGTGGGGGTTCTAACCCGGGCTCTCCCACGTGATCTGGTCCGTCCGACCGTGATCCAATGTAATGGATTTTTTTCGCTGACGTGTCCAACACGGTTAGAGGCCCTTTTCACGCCCTCTTATATTACTTAAAGTACGTAACTCCAATCGAGGACATACATAATCTATCTTTTGTGCATTGTGTGCTTTGCTGAAACATCCGTAATGTGCAGGTTTTTTCTAATCGGAAGTACAATGACCTTCTTGAGAAGTCATTCTACAAGGTGGGAGGCATAGAGGAAGTAATTGCCGAGGTTGAGAAAATTGCCAAGAAGTCCGCTTCATAATAGCATATCTTCATTGTTGTTCACGGACAAATGAGTCAAGTATCTACCAAGGAAGATGAACTAAACCTTCACTTACTTCAAATGGTGATGGATATGATTGCCGTTCTTGTGAGTGCAATGAGAAATGAGAACTAAAAGCTAACATGGAAACCTACGGTTGAGGTTGCTATGTTTGTAGACATGAAAAATGAATTTTGGTCACTATATATGTGCAATCTAGAACTGTAGAATAGTGCGGTGAATGAACTATCCTGTCATTGTTACCTTTTCTTCTTACATTTTGCTATGTTACTGTCATTCCTAATAAAGCATGTTCCATCATATGGCTCATGTAAGCATCGACGAGTTTCTTGTTTCTTCCTCGCCACTTCATGTCTTGTTATTTCTTTCAGTTTCACGAACCAAGCTGAAGTTAAGGATTATTTACGTAAAATCATATATCATGCTGCCATTTGAATATTTGTTCTGAATTATCTGGTTTATCATATTTTCTTGTTTTGTTGAGCAATATCTTACTGTTATATTGTGAGATGCTTAGTGTCACATTTATATTGACTTGAGATATATGATATCTACATCATTGTTTGAGAATAAACACATGATATATTCCGTGGCAACGCACATACACTTAACTAGTGTATTGTAACATTAAATATGCTTGGTGGAGAGTTTTATAAAGAATTTATAACCAATCGCCTGATAGCTCCATTGGTGATTATCCAACAAAGTATTTTCAACAGCTAGATTGCAGGAAGGTCCTTAGTAACAGGAATTTCAGAGGTCCTAGGGTTTTCAATTAGCTTCAGACAAGTATGTTCTGTCCTCGTTATCTAGTCTAGTTTTTCAGAAAAATATTTCGTATTCCTTTTTCCTGAAGTTCGACATTGGCTCAAATGCGTGTATTTAGGTATTACAAATACCACCTGAACATACTAAATCTTACGACTGGGGATTTATACACACAATATGCGAATACATTTTGCAACGATGTTATATGAATTTTTCTTTCCACAATGCCAGCTACATATACTAAGATATTTTTTGTTGTCATTTTCTTTTCCGGGATACTTCCAGTGTGATTCTATTTCCCATAGCAATAACATTCTACATCACCTGGTGGTTCATTCATTTTGTTGATGGATTCTTCTCTCCAATCTATGCACAACTGGGAATCAACATATTTGGTATGTGAACTAACCCACTTTTTTGTATTGAAATATCAAAATTTGTACTACTTTGTATACCATTTATAATTTTTTTAATTCAATAAAAGATGCCCTTCATTCTGTGTTTGGTTTGGGGCTTGGTCCACTATGCCGTTGCACAATACTGTTTTATATTGTTATATTGTGTACAATAAAGTTTGCATATGCTGAACCCAATAATTCAGGTGCATGCTTGTTTAAGTTTTAGTATGGCCTGTGACATTAGATTCTTAGTTTATGTCAGAAACCCAGGAAACTTGTCATGTGAGTGATTTAGGCAAAATCAATACTATTTTGGAACTTAATCATTACTAAGAAGAATGCCTTCTTGCTTATCTAGCTTATTTTCCCACGTTGTGTTTATGTTGAATCCCCAGGTCTTGGCTTCATCACTTCTGTTATTTTCATATTTTTTATTGGAGTCTTCATGTCATCTTGGGCTGGAGCATCTATCCTTAGCCTTGGTGAGTGGATTATTAAGCGCATGCCGCTTGTGCGTCATATCTACAATGCATCCAAGCAAATAAGTGCTGCAATATCGCCAGGTAAATTTACAGTCATCCTGATATGCAATCCCCAAATTAGCTTAGGAGCTAAATAAATTGTTGTTTGTACAGATCAGAACAAGCAAGCGTTCAAGGAAGTGGTCATCATAAGACATCCTCGTATTGGAGAATATGCTTTTGGTTTCATTACCTCATCAGTCTCTCTCCAGGTTTACAAGATTCTTCACTATTCTCCAACCATGCTTGGTTTACATTGTTTGTGCTTAATGTTATTTATTTTATGCACATGCTGCAGTTATGCTACCTAGTAATTCTAGTTATTAGCATGAATCCTTGCATGTTTGGAAGTTGAACTCAACTGTACTGTTGGTTGAGTGAAACGAGCAAATGTAATTGGTTTAAGATGCGCAGGACAAGAAAGATTACTCATAAAATACTCAAAATGATGACATCTGTTTTTTTGTCCATTCTATTGTTATTTCTGATGTTAGCATATAGTTTTGCCTCATTTGAATATCTATCTCATCATTATGTTGTAACAGAGCTATTCTGGTCAAGAGGAAGTTTACTGCGTCTATGTCCCAACCAATCATCTTTATATTGGTGATATCTTAATGGTGAATTCAAAGGATGTCATAAGGCCAAATCTTTCTGTGCGTGAAGGCATTGGTAATTCGCAACTCTCACAAACTCTCCCTCTCGATACCCCTTTTGAGAATCTGCTTCAAACACGGAGACGAGCCTTTTAGCTTTGCGGAATGACATGTGGGGCATTTGCACACTGTTTTGCAGAGATTGTTGTATCTGGTGGTATGTCAATGCCCCAAATCTTGTCAACCCTCGATCCACAGACAGTCCTTGGGGAAAGAACTGGAGCAAGCAGAAGCTGAGACGAGCTCCTTGTGTACCTGTTCTACCGGTTACAAGAAGTTAAAATTCTCATACAGACTAGTACGCAGTACAGCGAACTAGATCCTGAGCACAATGTATTTGTAATCTGTCTCTCTAGGATCACAAGGATCTGTAAATCAAGTAGAAGTAGGCGACTCACATTCGTTGATCATCATTTGAACTTTGTATCATGGTCTGTACCTTGTACCGCGCCCTATGCAAGAAGGCAGATGCTCCATAGTAGTAGTGGCACCTGTGATTTCTAACCGTTGTTTTTGTGTTAGAGCGTCGCTATCCTCTGGATGGTCCGCTCTGTCAGTGCCACTTGCTTTTAACAATGTCGAAGTGTTTTCTGGTGAACTCTTGGAATAACCTCACAGTGCCTTGCGTGAATTTTCAGCATTGTTCTGTTCTCTTGTCCTTGAATCTCTGGTGCTCCATGTTTGTAAATTGTAATTTTCTTCACACCATGGGATAATTCGTTTGCTTATGGCCTGCTTTAGCTGAGACCTCTGATCTGTAGCTCGCACATTCCAAACGCGTACGAGAAATTATTTTGAGCATTGCCCTCATCTGAGCTAATGCTAATACAGTCCACGAGTTAATACTCATGGGCCTGTAAGTTTGGGGGCTTATGGCCCAAACTGATTGGACCGAGTGAATCCACCTTCTCATACCGGGCCTACTCGCCAGCGACAAGTTTTAGCCCACGTCATCCGGATAAAGACGATCGGACGGCTGCAATTTACCCATTGAAGGTAATCCGAGAGCTACCCGGGCGCCGCCCCAGTAAAACCCTAATGCCCTGGAGGCCTCTATATAAGCACGGGCCGGAGCGGCCGCCTCCCACGCCGCAGCTCTCATCCGAAGATCTTCCGCTCTCATCTCCTCTTCGCAGATTTCGATCTCTATCTAGATCTGCCCTTCTTTTTTTTCTTCCGTTCTTTCCGTTTGGTTTTTGATGGTTCGTCGGGGGCTTTGATTTCTTTATCGTGTTGGAGGACTGTGACGATTGTATCTATTGGTCTCGTTCGTCGTAACTGGCATCTGTTTGCCTTGCCGACCATCCTGATATATCACCACCCATATTCCGAGTCCTCAGCCAAAATCAATTGTTTTTTTTTCCCAGGTGATCTTTCTCTAGTTCATGCGTTTGGTGGATTTTACCTTTTGGTTTTTATTTGTGGTGTTGAGTGGCCGATGATTAGATTAAACTATAGACAAGCATATGTCTGAATTTTTTCATGTGGAAAAACCTAATCTTCTCTATGAGGTCAACTATGCCGCTTCGATCAAGTTGTTCTTTCTTTTCCTTTCAATTTTCCGATGTAGTGTGTTCGAATTTGAGGCCTAGGATGAACAATGTGGAAATTACTTTGTCTGAAATCTTTCGGTGATTACACACTCTACTACTGCCTTCCTTCTGAGGCCTCGTGACAATTCATAGATCGGGAAAATAAAGTTTTTTTCTTGGTTTTTTTAGTTTTGAATCTTGTTTCTGAATAATTGGTTGGTAACGTCGAGTGATGATGACAAGTGCATAGTTCAGATGATCCAACCCTTGTGGTTATGATTACTTTGAATAAATAGTCTTTCGCTCCTAACTGACGACCTTGCCATGACCATTTATCTCTATAAAATTGTCAGCTTTATATTTGTTTCCGTTTACTTTTTGTTCTTAACTGAATCGTGCTGGTCTCTGTCTGATTTTTTTTTTCTGCTGCTGGATTTGGTCAAGTTGCAGGGTGCCCTTCTGGTCGCAGCCGCCGATCGGATTAGGTCGAGCTGCGCATCCATAAAACCGCCTCGCGAGCGTGTTTCATCAAGAGTTTTCGACCGTGAAACGTCTGTGGAGGTGACCGGCCGAAATGGCGAAACCGCGCGCCGTGGAAGGACATCTTGGTTCCGGATATGACTGTAATTTCGCCGTTTAGTTATGTTATGAGACAGCACTGTAACTGAACTACTGAGACAAGTATCGATTCTATACCATGATAAATGAATAACTGTGTTTCTTTCTGCTCACAGTTGCCGACAGTGATTGTAAAGATCAAAAGAAATACGAATTCTTTGTCTAGCTAAATCTTTAAACAGCGCCAAAAGTTCAAATCAGCACGAAATAGTAGTCTCGTAATTGAGCTGATTGATCTTCAGCACGCCATGAAACCATGTGATTTTGGATGTTGTTCTCAGCTTCTGATGCTAGTCGATCACGGTTAAATTTCAAATCAGCACGAAATAGTAGTCTCGTAATTGAGCGGATGATCTTCAGCACGCCATGAAACCATGTTATCTTGGATATTGTCGTCAGCTTCTGATGCTAGTCGATCATGGTTAAATTGTGAGTCACTGGGCTGGATCACTAATTAATTGAACGCTGTCACCCAGCCAATGCGAGTCTCCCCAATCCAGAAATACATCTAAGGCCTACATACAACAGATCCACAGGGCCCGGCCCAACTACCACGGCTCGACCCGACCCAATCTCAATAGACTGAGCGAATTAGGCGGGAGCCCTTGGATGTTCGACAGGAGTACAGGACGGCCTCCCGCATGGAAAAATCCGCCGCTCTTCTCCTTCCCTTCCTCCCCCCTTCGGAATCTCCGAGTCCTGAACCTAATGGCTCATGGGCAATGGCGTTGCGATCCAATCAAAGCTTCACGCGGTGGAATCGTCTCTGATCCGGATGCAGCTTTGGGGCTGCCCTTGGCTGGGTGTTTTTGGATCGCGAGGCTAGGGTTGCAGGGGGATTTCCCCCATCCTAGCGGTGAGCATTCTGAACTGAAATCGATTCCGGTTGCTATTTTTGATGCGTGACTGGGCGCGGTGTTGTGTTGGCGTCTCGAAATGCCCATGTTTTATGTGTGGTTGGTCGGGTTGTGGGCTTAGCATGTGAGTGGCGGAATTGGGGTAATGTTGTAATGCTCCAGTTGCTCCAGAATCGAGAGGTGGGAATGGAATTTGGTAGATTCGTGGCGCTGGTATTCAAAATTATAGGGGACCTGTGTTATAATTCTGTTCTCGCGTGCTCTAGTCAGACTTACATCTAAGCCAAATGCAGTAGGTCGTGAGTAGTGGCACATTTAGCTGCAAGTTGCAATATACCAAAGAAAGGATTACCGTTGATTCCTTTTTGTCATTTTTAATGACAACGTACTTTAAATCTGGTTAATTTGTGAGTTAGTTACGATGCCATCCTTTCTTTTGAGGAAAAGTTATAACTCTGATACCATCCTTTTGCGGAATAATATGGCATTTATTCCTTTTGTTGCAGATATTCATGCAATTTTTTCTTGGTGCAAACCATGTACGACTATGAGCTACTGCGCAGTGGCAAGATGTCCTTGCTTGACAAAGGTTACACTATTCAAGAACCTCAATTAGAAACGTTCGTTTGCAAGTTGCTAGGTGCCCCAATCTAGTGGGGAGTCTGGGGACTACCTTTTGGTGATCATGTGATGATTTGCTGCCTCAGGCCATCAGAGCACTTTTTGATTCTATTTGTCTCCACATGATAGTTCTTATTCTTCGCGAGAAGAGAGTGATAAAAGGGTGGGGGTCGTTTCTGAAATTAATCAATACATAAGGTATGATTCCCTCCCGTCCTTATTATTACATAGATATATATCATAATAAATGGAGCAACTATTACTTTTTGGTTAATGTTTGGTTTGTGTTCTGCACTGTTATGGTGAGAACTGTTTTAATCTTAGGTGTTGGTACTTGCTGTACATACAATTGCAATGCATGCTTAGACAAAGCTGAACCTTACAACACACTTTTCCCAGACAACAGGATGGTTGCACATTGCATTTACGAGTTATAGTGCTATAGTATATACAGAAGTAAGCACACTCATATGCTTGCATGCACTGGGTATCAGAAGGTAGTTCACAATCTGCCAGCATATGAATCTGGAACTCCTTGTAATCTGTAATACATGACAATTTGCATGCCCACCTATCCTGGATCATTCTAGGCATTCAGTCCACTAGCATTATGTTGCAGTTTAGAACAAATACCAACCAGTTCTAGTATTGATTCTTCAAGCATTGTCAGGTGCTAGAATCACCAAGAGGGAACCCTGTTTGTGCACCACATTTCTTGTACGGGACTATCAAATTGACATGGCCGCTGCCCCTATGGATTCCAAATCTCTATTGGTCCCTGAAAAACAGTTATATAATATAGATTGGTCCTTACACTACTTGCTCTACGAATCTCTTGTTGTCCAAACCATGACCTCATTGGAGGGATATACCTCCACAAGACCACAAGCCACTTCCTGTAGTACTATATGCTAGAATTAAGTGAATTATGGCCCTCATGTCAGTTCTATGGCATGTGAAAGGACTACGCATTCTTATCAAAGGGACAGAAGGTACATTGGAGCTGTTCCTTCAATGAAGTAAAGGCATTAGCATTCTGAGAGTGGCCATGGCTGTGAAAATCCTGAAATGTGACCGCCCAAGAGATTACGGTACACAGGCAGTGCAGGTGACTGAATCACTGAAGGGGATTCAGGAAAAAGTATGATTGGAGGATGGCAGGCACGTGCTACACCCGCTGATCCTCCTAGGTTATTCCATCACTGGAAGATAGATCCTTGTATTTATGCTGAAAGAAGAGCAGCAGTGGTTTAAGTTTGATTCGGCTTTAGGGCAGGTTTCTGTTCCTGTTTAGAGTACAAAGGGCCACAGCCCACAGCTACTTTTTTGCACCCACATAGGATTCTAGTTGTTGGATCTTTGCCTTTGTCTAGTATCCCATGCACAGGGTTGTAATTTGGTAACCAGAGGTGAAAATTGGAATTTGTGGGAGCTGTTTGATTTTTGTTTAGAGAATGTCCCTCAAAATGAAATTGTTAGAAATAAGTAGAAATTCCCCCAAAAAATACAGAAATACTGCTTATGCCCCGTATGTATTAGTATTAAGTGAAAAACCCACTGTGCTAGGGCGTTTATGTGAAAAGAAGGAACTTTTCTTTCTCTCTCCATGGTACCTTTCTGCACAAATCACAGCCTAGCAGTGCTGCCATTATAAAAACTGATGCAGCTAGCATCATTCTAGTCCTGCACTCCTGCTACTGTCCTGTCCCTGTTTCTAATATCAATGTTGCCTCTGTAGCTGTGATTGATCAATCTTCAAATTCTTTTTCCCTTCCAACTTACCAACTAGTGTAACCTACAGCACAATTTGCTTCTGCTCATATCACATAGCTGGATAGTGGGTAAACAATGAAAGTATTGGTGATGTATGATGTGGAAAATTAATTGACAGAAGTTTTTTTTAAGAATTTGACAGAAGATTATAAGTAGGCTGTGCTGTTTTCATTGATTGTTTATCTTGTTTGAAAACTTGTCCATTGTATCATTTCATGTAGATTATTTCCTGCTGTTCTCCTTGCTACATTTTCATTAGAACTTTGATAAAGCCACAATGCCAGTTCTGGGCATCGGTATTTGTCTTTTTATGGATTTGACTTTTCAAATTGTTAGGCCCTACCTAGGTGAATGGGGAATGACACAATATTCTGGGGATCTTTTGAACAGAAAAGGAATTAGGTACCACACTTGCTCTACAGGGGTCGTTTGCTAGGTATGGGGCCACAAATCTATAGCTGTTGTTTGTCAGGTATGAGATCATAATGATGGGTTAGACGTGTAGCGCTTATGCCCATGCAATGGTGCAAAATGTTTAGGTGTAATAACTTCTTTTTAATGTGTATTGTGTTAGCTAGGAATATGCTGCATGATTCATGAACAATCATTGGAGAGCTCAACAACTGCAAAACGTTGATATGTAGAGATCCTGACTAAAAGCTCTGAATTCTTAAGAACCCAATGTGTCGTTGTTCAAGATGCTATTGTAGCTCAGCATTTGGGCCACAAGTCAGATTGGTGATTTTTGCTTCATGCATACTTCATGGAAATCTTTTGCCGGTAAGTCTTATTATTCTAGGGCGTTGCCATACCTAGAAAACGTTTTTTTGACATGTTATTGTAGTAAGCTGAAAGCACATGTTAAATTTTGGATTACTAAAAAATATCATATCTTACCATATGAGTTAATACTTAGTTAATATTTAATATCTGTGCTTTGCATAAGTTAGAAAAATAAATTGCGAGGTCACAAATTGCACCTCATTTTCGTTGCAAAAAAATTGCAGCTTATTTAGCTAATGTACAAACTTATCTCCTTATGGTTCTAGCTTTAACTAGCTGTAGGACTTGTATACTCAATTTCTCTACTCATCCTACCATGATATTTTCTTTGAGGATTGCATGTCACATTGTGTTACTTCAAGTTCTTGTACTTGTGACTACGTCACGTAGTAGTATGAATATGCATATGCTCCGGTGCAAGGATCAAAATCTCGGAACCGGAGGAAAAACCGTCCGGCGGCCGGTAACGATAACCGGCCGGTAACCGGAAAAACCGGTCAAAATTCGAAAACTGAAATTTGAATTGACAAAGTTTTAAAACCGGTAACCGGATCGGTTACTGCCCAAAACCGGAAAAACCGCAAAAAAATGTCTAAAAAAAATGTTAGGACTTGAGAGTATAATAATTCAAGCATATTTAGCTCATACAATAAGTAATAGCACAAAAAAGGCTTAAACTAACCTAGGAAGTGCATTATGCAGTCATAAATTTAAATTTAAATTTGAAAAACTCAGGGCGGTTTTTTTCTCCTGGTTCCCACCGGTTTTTCTGGTAACCGGCCGGTAACCGCCGGTTTTTTTCCTTGCTCCGGTGTCCTACCTATGCATATTGTCTTCTGATGTTGCCACTTGTCCCTCGAGTGCCTTAACGCTTTGAAGATTCGAGTGCCTTAACGCTTTGAAGATTTGTTCTACTTTTCTTAAAGATCCTTTGGTTTGTCAAACCAACCTGATTCACACACTTATGCAAGTCATTCCACATGCACACACATGCAGAAAGTTACACACAAATATGTAGTATAGATGTACCCAACCTATCTAATTTTAAAGGATTTCTACAAAAATAACCATGAGGTTTATCTGAAATGCATAGTAGTTAATAAACTCACTTATAAACTCTTGTTTGTATACTACCTGCCTCCCCACTCCCACTACTATCACTTATTTTTCCTTTAACTATGCCACTCCACACCCCAGCCTCTCCCAAATAACTGTGATATCTATATATCGCTCGTGTCTGTGCCAGGTTTTCTGGAGAGTATTTATATCCCCTTTGATCCTTTGAATTCATATATAGCAAAGCTTGTTAGTTTATTGGACCACCATGGCGTGACCCAAGTACCCAACACAACCATGCATTATTAGTCAGATCGCGAAAACACCATCAAGCATATCAAAGCTTAGCTATTCTCATGGACCATTGGAGCGAAAATGAAGGCAAGAAAGCCCATGATCCTAGTTTCGAGACCTATTACAGCCGAAACTACCACCAATCTGTCAAGAACTGCCATAAGGAGAGGAGCACACCTGCTGCCGTCTCTTGCTCTGATCGGTTTGTCTGGGTTCAGGGGCCAATAGTTGTCGGTGCAGGGCCATCTGGACTTGCCGTCGCTGCATGCCTGAAGGAGAAGGGGATCAATAGCGTTGTTCTTGAGCGCTCTAGCTGCATAGCTCCTCTATGGCAGCTCAAGATGTATGATCGTCTCAGCCTTCATCTACCTCGTCAGTTCTGTGAACTTCCTTTTCTGCCTTTCCCTGCTGACTACCCTAATTATCCCACAAAGCAGCAGTTTGTGGCTTACTTGGAGAACTATGCTGAGATGTTTGGTATCTGTCCTATGTACAACCATACGGTGGTGTGTGCAGAATATGATGAGCAGCTTATGTTATGGCGGGTGAGGACACAAGCCACCAGCATGATGGAAGATATGGAGTACGTGTCTCGGTGGCTAGTTGTTGCAACTGGAGAGAATGCGGAGGCTGTGTTGCCGATGATTGAGGGCCTAGAAGAGTTCCAGGGAACAGTTATGCACACTAGTGAATACAAGAGCGGTTCTATGTTCACTGGAAAGCGTGTTCTTGTTGTGGGGTGCGGCAACTCCGGCATGGAGGTGTGCCTAGACCTCTGCAACCACAATGCTCACCCTCACATTGTAGTAAGAGAAACTGTATGTGATTTCTCTCTTAACATATTAGTCTTCTGTCCATGTCATTTTGTGTAATCCAGTCTTTTTATACGCTTTACCCTATAGATGCAGATGTAGAGTGTTAATAATAGAGTACGGCCCCTTGCTGCTCGTCTTTGGTTAGTTCTTTGACCTAGTTCCTATATTTGTCAGGGATTGCACCTAAAACAATACTTCAAAAGACTAACTGGGTTCTTGCACTTTCCCTGTATACTTGGTGTTAGTTTATCCCAGTTCATTGCTAAGAATTTGTCATGTGAGGAGAAGAGATTCTTTGAACAGAAAGTATTTCTCTGGCTGCTGTTCCCCCATGAGTTCTATCTGTCATGGTATGCATCTCCACAAGTGTGTGTTTGCAGTCCTCACCATCTATTTCCCTCCCCAATACCCATTTTGTTTAATGGAAAACCGAAAGAAATGTTCATGAGGGAAAAGATTTTGCCCATATTTGTTAAGTTCTTGACTAGGTGTATTCCTTTCTGACAGCTCCTTGATTTGAAAGAGCTGAAGTTTGATTAAAAATTGCTAACTGGGCTTGTATTAGTACTGTACATTATTGGATATAAGGGAGTAAGGATGGTTTTATCCACACTTTGCACAGACATTGCTTGTTGTAGCATTTCGAAAGCATATACTTCAAAAAATGTTTCTGATTTCTTTGATTCAATCACTAACCAGAATTGTGCATGAGCTTTTATTAGGTTGAGTCTTGATAAATTTTGGATCTCATTTGCAGGTGCACATCTTGCCCAGGGAGGTGCTAGGTCAGCCGATCTTTGGGCTCGCAATGTGGCTGCTGAAATGGTTGCCAATCCATGTGGTAGACCGGATTCTACTGCTTGTGGCGCAGACCATGCTTGGGGATACAGCACGGCTTGGGCTAAAGCGGCCTAGTCTTGGACCGCTCGTGCTCAAATCACTGTTAGGGAAGACCCCAGTCCTTGATGTCGGCACACTTGCAAAGATCAAGTCTGGTGATATCAAGGTATATGTCACTTTGCCAAAGTACTTGAGAAAATCCTTAACCTCTTACCTTGATTTCACCGTGGACTGCAATTTATTTTCTGAATGATTGAATTGTGCAGGTGCAACCTGCCATAGGACAAATTGCAGGACGAAAAGTACTATTCATGGATGGTCAGTCGGAGGAGTTTGACATCATTGTACTTGCCACCGGCTACAAAAGCAATGTTCCCTGCTGGTTAAAGGTACTTACGCCAAAATAACCGCTGTTTTATTGCTGTAAAAAAACCAGTATGTTTTTTCTTCCTGAAAAGCGAGAGCGGCCTTGTTCATTCATCTGAGACCAAATCTAACCATGGCATGAATATGCAAGACCAACTAGCAAAATGTAACAAGTCCCGACACATTGTTAATCAGTCGGATTCGCTGATGTTTGTCTTATTTTGGTACCATTTGGCTATTTTGAAATGGGCAGGACCGGGAGCTGTTTTCACCAAAAGACGGATTGCCAAGGAAATCGTTTCCGAACGGGTGGAAGGGCGAGAAAGGTCTCTACTCCGTTGGGTTCTCCGGGCGCGGCCTGATGGGAACAGCAGCTGATGCGAGGAGGATTGCTCATGACATTGAACTGCTATGGAAGGCCAAAGAGAAGAATCCAGCCGACACGTTGCTCTAGCTAGAGAGTTGTTTGTCGACGACGACAGAAGCCCGTCAACCTGGAGCTTGTGAATTTTAGCATGGTTGATGACTGTGCTTGTGAATTTTAGCATGGTTGGTGACATGATGTAATATCGGCCGACTCTCCAATGACGAGCTTGAAACTTGAAGTGAAAGAACCGATAGCGAGTGTGTACTATGTCCTGCTTGCACGGGCACCGCCCCATCATTTTTGGCACAATATCGCAAGCGCACATGCTGGACAAAATTGCTCTGTTTGGCCCGGACTTGCCTTAATAATGAATCTGCTCTTGTATTTTCATGCTTGTCAATGCCTTGCTTGATAGAGAAACTTCAGGACGTCTCTTCTTCTTGGTAAAAGGAAAGGAAAAGAGAAGGATAAACAGGAGATGGAGATGGAGATGGGAAAGGCAAAAACCGAATGCATGTACCGGCCTGTCACATGCATCATGCGTGCATCGATCAGATCTGGCGCATAATTGGGTGTGGCTAGCTACTTCTCTCCAAGCACGTCGAGCTGGTTTGCTCCGACGAGTGCACTCTGATTTGTTGTGGTCTCCAAACGCGCATAAATTTGAAACAATTCAGAAAAAATCCCCATGTTTGAAACGGGACCGGAGCCCGTCCAATCGTCTTAATTTCTGAAAGGGACGCCGACGCGCAAATTGATTCCAAACCGAATGTCTGTCTGATCGATCTCTGTAGATGATCTATACTGATTCTGCAGAAGTGAACCAGCAAATCCATGTGTGGGATACGGTCAACAGGACTCCACTGTTGACGTGGCACATGCACCTTTGTAGTGAGTACGTCGTCCAAGATTCCCGGCCAAAGAGAACAGAGCGGACACGACGGTTCAACTGTTGCAACCCTGATATTTGGGATCCGTATCGTCCGACTTTGTGAAGCAGAGCCACGGTGTTACAATATCATAACTTTATTTCCTAGTCATCCGATCAAAAAACAAAAGATGAGTTTGACTGTCACTACAGAAAAAAAAATACTAAAACAAGGAACTGTACTAATCACCGTAGAACGCGGTCACCGTTCACAAAGCAAAGTCAGAATCTCAATCCTGATATTTGGTTTGGCATAGTTAAACTAGGACTCGAATCTTCGATGCTGCTACAGTAATCAGGTGCGCCCATTGGTTTCATGGCTTTTTATTCATTATAAAGAGCGGTAAGTGTATTGGATGCACGGTTGCGCGCTACCATGTGTGTGTGCCGTGCGATCTTCAGGAATGAGTCAGAACCAAACATAGCTCGTTTTTCGGCAAACACGTTTTGACCGCAGCATGCTAAGTGTTCAATTCATTTGTACATGTTCATCCTGTTAGCTTTAAACTACCGTGTCTTTTTAACCGAATGTCCGATTTACGTTCCATTTAAACCGTTATATGCTATACAATGAGCTTAGTGAAATGAGGCCTAAATTGCATATATTTTGGACATGTAATAATAAATTAAATTTTCGAGCACATAGTTGCTACCCCAATGGTGGCTCATTTTTTGCTAGCATGCACGTAGTTGCCACCCCGAGCCAATAATAGTTCTCAAAATAACAAGTTGATAGTTCCTATCAAATAACATAGCAACGCGTGGAGTTTGCTAGCAAAAATGAACCACCACTGATAGTTAGCTACACAAACCATCGATAGTTGCCATAAAGTAATAGAGAGTAGCTAGGTAGCAATATAGAATTGCCGAGATGTAACACGGAGAGTTGCTAGCAATTATTACGGAGTTACCATTGGTGTTTACTTGCACAGATAGTTGATAATTATAATCAAGTAATAAGAGTTCTTAGCTAATATAAAGTAGCTTGCAGTTAACAGGTAAATTTACTACCATGTAACATATAAAGTTGTTAGAAGAGTAAAGCACAATGTGGGTCTCTAAACTTGTTCGGCTAGGTCACTTAGGTCCCTTACACTACTACAAAACATGCAATAGTAGACACCTCATCACAGACGGTTAAAATAGAACCGTCATGCGTGTTGGGTCTGTCGGAGCTATCACGAGCGGTTTGTAATACAAACCATCGTGATATCGATATCATAGACGGTTCTATTAAAGAACCGTCTCGATAGTATCATAGACGTTCTATTAAAATCGCGTGCGTGATAATCGCAGATATCGCACGATTTTTAATAGAACCGTCTATGATACTATCGAGACGGTTCTTTAATAGAACGATCTATGATATCGCAGATTATCACGCATTTGTTTTTAATAGAACTGTCGTGATACTATCACGCACGGTTCAGATCATAAACCGTCGTGATAAGTACCTCATCACGACGGTTGGTGATACGAAACGTCGTGATATGTGATTCACAACGCGGAGTTGAAAATTTTGAATACGCGTGCGCTGGAATTTTGAATGCGTGAGCGGAGTAGCGTAAGTCCTTATATATTAATAAGGAGTCCCCAAATCCAGCGTGACCTCTGGACTCCTTCTCCCGCGCCGCCCTCGTCCATCTCGTTCGCCCCGCCGCCGAGTGCTCCTCCACCGGGCCTCCTCCTCCGCGCTCGTCCTCCCGACGGCCGGCCGGCTCCTCCCCACCGCCGCCCCATCCAGCGCCGACCCTCCTCCCTCCGGTGCCGCTGTCCTCCCCGCGGCTTCTCCTAGATCGAGGTATACATGTGTGTTTGGATACGTTTTGTGATTGAATGTGTGCTTGAATATAGTTTTGTGATTGAATAGACGGGAACAATGTGGCTTGATGATTTGACAAAAGCCAAGCCGCGGCGATGCGCCGTGAGGAAGGAGGCGGGATGAAGATAAGGATGTGCCTTTCGAGGAGCTCGCGACGAGGACAAGATCATGACCTTCTTGAAGGCTCATGAGCGAGTGGAACGGAGGTGGACGAGGTGCCGAGGCGAGAGGCGACGACCAAGGGAATACATTTAGTATTTTTTTGCGTTGAAAAAATTATCACGACGGTTCTTAACAAGAACCGTCGTGATAGTAATATCACGCACGGTTCTTGTTCGAACCGTGCGAAAATATACTATCGCGAGCGGTTCGGAAGTAGAACCGTCGTGATAACTTCTATCGCGCACGGTTCTACTTTCAACCGCTCGTGATATTCGCTTCACGACGGTTTTGAACCGTCTGTGATAATGTCTGTTATCACAGATGAGCTTTTTCAGACGGTTCGGAAAATCGTCTGTGATGACGGTTCCGAACCGTCTGTGATGACGTTTTCTGTAGTAGTGTCATCTATGGAACCGCACAATTATGTACCTAAACTTATTTAAGTGTGTCACTAAAGGTCCCAAAGTGGGTTTGCTGGGTTTGACCGCTGACGTGTCACATTGACTAGTGCCAACGTTGATACGGCACCAAACAACATTGTTACTGATTTTGTCAAGAGTGAGCTAGGTGCAATCAGAGCTAGAAGAGAGCAAGGTCCACGACCAGTTCCTGAAGGTCCATGACCAGCTTCAGAAGGTCTATGACCAGTTCAGTAAGGTCCACGACCAGCTCCAGAAAATCTACGACCAGTTTCTGGAGGGCTACGACCACTTTCGCAAGGTTCACAACCACTTCCACAGGGTCTACGACCAGTTCTCGGCGGAAAGGGTACCCGTAGTAAACAGTACTCGTCGGTAGGAGCACTCGTCGAGAACAGTACTCGACGGGAACAGTGCTCGTAGGGAGGAGCACTCGGAAGGAACAGTACTCGTCGACTACAGTACTTGGTGGGAACAACCTATGACCACTACCAGGTGGTCTACGACCACGTCTAGATGGTCTACGACCACAACAGTTGGCCTACGACCACGTCTAGATGGTCTACGACCATGTTCAAGAGGCCGGCTACCACATCCAGAAGGGTTACGACCATGACCGGGTTTGTGTCCAGATCTTCGACCAGGTCCACGACTAGGTGGTCCAAAACCAATATGGCAAGTGAAGAAGATGGAAAGATCGGAAGTCAGAGATGGGCCAGGAATAGAAGAACATACGGTTTCCCCGATCAGATACATCTGGATTGGTTCCATACCAATTCAAATTAGTTTATTAGGAAAGTAAGAGTTCGTTTTGGATGTTTATTCTGTTTCTTAGGGATAAAGT
This sequence comes from Ampelocalamus luodianensis, assembly GCA_036346255.1. Classification (NCBI taxonomy): domain Eukaryota; kingdom Viridiplantae; phylum Streptophyta; class Magnoliopsida; order Poales; family Poaceae; genus Ampelocalamus; species Ampelocalamus luodianensis. Next base: position 5,136,565 of record CM070626.1, read on the forward strand.
CCAGGTAGATCACGTTTCTTAGTTTGTTTAGGCCTCAGGCTGTGCGTGTGTGTGTTTGGCCGCACCCTTAGGTGCCAATATAAGGCAAAAGCATAGCCCATTGTAAGGATGGATAAGTTATGAGTTAAGGAATAGAAACCGAAAAATCACCATAATTTTGGTGGCACGTTTGACGTGGTCTTGAGATTTCGAGAGGAATTACTTTTGGTGTGTTGAATCCAATTGAGGTGTTGGATTTTACCACTGGAACTTCGATTCTTCTACCTTTTGTTCACGTGCTGCGGTGTGCGTAGGAGAAGGTTTATCAAGGAGACCTTGTTGTTCTTATGCTGTGTAAGGGCTAGGAGGCTACTATCAAGGTATACCGTGAAAGATCGGGCCAAATAATGAGATCCCGCCAGCTTGCTAGTTGGATCCTCATCAGGTGGTATCATAGCGCCAAGTTGATCACGGTATGTGCTGATTTTTTTTTCTGCAAGAAGGGATGATGGCGGAAGACATGAAGACAGATTCTCTGGTTCTATCTGAACTCATATGAGAAAAATCCATTGCAAGAGATTTGGTCATCTCAATTCTATGCAAGATGTCAAGTGGGAGTGACTACAAGCGCTGTGATGGTAGATAAGTTGGTTGCCATGAACTTGGAAAGTCAAAACCTTCATTGACCGATTGAAGCTCCGAGTGATACCACATCCAGAACCATACAAGATTCGATGGTAAGATCAATACCTTGTGATCAAAAATCACGTCGAGGTACGGTTCACATTGTGTGGACTTGCTGATGTGGTGGTGTGTGACGTGCTTCCGACACATATGCGCATGTGCTCGTTGCTGCTTGGAAAGCCATGGACCGATCGGAGGAAGTGGCAAAAGGATTATTCTGATCCTTACGCGATTTCTTCAAATAGGTTGTATACTTTTGTTCAGCAAGGACGACGTCATTATATCAAGTCATACACTTCCGAGCAGTACTTGAAGGATCGTCAAGGAAGAGATCGTGCACAAGATGCTATTGCGAAGAACAAAATTGCTGCTGTTACTAATAGTAGTTCGGCCACAACAAAAGAAGAAGTGAAGCTACAGGGCGAGGGTATTGAAATTTTTCTACCCCTGACCAACTGAAGGAGGACGATGCACCGACTAGTGGGATAAACATCCAAGCCAAGAAGGTGCAAGTCAATGATGTTGCCAAGGAGGCAAAAGGGCAGCGTTGGAGCTTGTTCAAAACTCAATGCGAAGTCAAAGGTAAGGCTTGCATGCTGATCATCGACGGTGGAAGTTTCACCAACATGATTAGCAAAGATTTGGTGTATGCGTTAGGACTGTCCACATGGAGACACTTTGAACCTCATTACGTGGGTTGGTTGAACAAGATCAAAAAATGAAAATAACACACAAGGTATGTGTGTCGTTTTTAGTTAGCGATTATGTTGATTATGTAGAGTGCGACGTTTTGCCATTAGAGGTGTATGGTTTGCTGTTGGGAAGACCGTGGCAGTATGATCGTGATGTCACACATGTCGGGAGAATCAACACTTACACTTTCAAGCATAAAGGCAAACATCATGTGCTAAAACCAATGACGGACAATGCAATCAAATCTGAAATCAAGTTCGCTGTTGAGGAGAAAAAGGCTTTGAAGATTATCCCGAAACCGAGGACGGTTTCGCTTGAAGGGGGAGGGGATGATACGGCACCAAACAATATTGTTACTGATTTGTCCAAGAGTGAGCCAGGTGCAATCAGAGACAAAAGAGAGCAAGGTCCACGACCAGTTCCTGAAGGTCCACGACCAGCTCTAGAAGGTCTACGACCAGTTCAGCAAGATCCACGACCAGCTTCAGAAGATCTACAATCAGTTCCTAGAGGGCTACAACCACTTCCGCAAGGTTCATAACCACTTCCACAGGGTCTACGACCAGTTCTCGGCAGAAAGGGTACCCGTAGTAAACAGTACTCGACGAGAACAGTACTCGTCGGTAGGAGCACTCGTCGGGAATAGTACTCGTCGGGAACAATACTCGTAGGGAGGAGCACTGGAAGGAACAATACTCATCGACTATAGTACTTGGTGGGAATAGCCTACGACTACTACCAGATGGTCTACGACTACGTCTAGATAGTCTACGATCACAACCAGTTGGCCTACGATCACGTCTAGATGATCTACGACCATGTTCAGGAGGTCGACTACCACATCCAGAAGGGTTACGACCACGACCAGGTCCACGACCAGGTGGTCCAAAACCAATATGGCAAGTGAAGAAGATGGAAATATCAAAAGCCAGAGATGGGCCAGGAATAGAAGAACATACGGTTTTCCTGATCAGATACATCTGGATTGGTTCCATACCAATTCAAATCAGTTTATTAGGAAAGTAAGAGTCTGTTTTGGATGTTTATTCTGTTTCTTAGGGATAGAGTTCAGGTAGATCATGTTTCTTAGTTTGTTTAGGCCTCAGGCTGTGCGTGTGTGTGTTTGGCCGCACCCTTAGGTGCCAATATAAGGCTAGGGCATAGCCTATTGTAAGGGTGGACAAGTTATGAGTTAAGGAATAGATACCAAAAAATCACTACGATTTTGGTGGCACATTTGACGTGGTCTTGAGATTTTGAGAGGAATTACTTTTTGGTATGTTGAATCCAATTGAGGTGTTGGGTTTTTACTCGCTGGAACTTCGGTTCTTCTACCCTTTGTTCACGTGCTGCAGTGTGCGTGAGAGAAGGTTTATCAAGGAGGTCTTATTGTTCTTGTGCTACGCAAGGGCTAAGAGGCTACTATTAAGGTGTACCATGAAATATCGGACCAAACAACGAGATCCCGCTAGCTTGCTAGTTGGATCCTCATCAAGCATGGTGTGCAGGGTAGAGGGTGGCCGTGCATAGAGGCCCGTGGCGGCGTCCTTCTTCCCATGCACGCCAAAGCGAGTCCAGCAGTAAGGCTCGTGAGAAGAAGAGGGTGGTGTGGGAAGTTTAGGTAAGTGGTTGCCTGTGGCGGGCGAGGATGGCCGACAGCGAGAGCAGTGGCGACGACGGTCATGGAGGACAACGGCGATAGGGAAATCGATCAGGGAAGAGGTGGGTGAGTACGAGAGGGCTAAGAGGACTCCATTTTGGGAGAAAATAGGGACAGAGGCATACCAGAGATGGTTGGCGCGGTGACACAAGGTGGCGAAGAGGGGCGTCTGTGGCGGCAGCGCTTCAGCGATGCATAGCTATAATTGTTGAGAGGAAAGGGTTAAGGTGATGGTGAGGATGCTGTGAGCACAAGGAATTGCTAATTTCCTAATTGAGATGACGGTTTGCATCAGCGGGCCATGACCTGGGCAGAGGAAGGAGAAGGCGTTGCGGTCGAATTGCCACACGGGAGGTGGAAGGGAGGAAATGAGGGAGATGGTGTAGCGGCGTGGAGTGCTAGAACTCATCTCGGAAGGCCTTTTATAGGAGTGAGGGAGGGGTGAGCTTGTCAGGCGGCATGGTGGACGAAGACGCCAAGGGAGAGACAGTGACTAGGGAAGACGGTGGCCTGCACGGCGGAGAGCGTGAAGGCGCAGTCGTCCCCGGGCTGGGCGGCAGCAGCTACTGCACGAGTGGGCACATCTTGCGTAGTTCCCTTGGGGACCTGGCTACGAGGTGGTCAAAATCATCTGGACAATCGGACTCAGTGAGGAGAAAGGTGAGGGCATCTCTATGGGAGGAGTAGAGGAAGGGCGCGTGAGGGGGGCCGAGGTGGGTGAGGGTGCTGGTGAGAGGGTAGAAGTAGTGGAGTGCGAGAGAGAGGGAGGAGCGGAGGAGGGGGTGAGAGGAGGCTGGGTCAGGGTAGCGGAAGAGGAAGAGGCGCTCAATCGGGCCGGTGAAGAGCCAGGTGGTGTCGAAGAAGGTGATGGGGAGAGCGGCATGGGACCCCCACGCCACGCTGGCACCGGTCAACATGACACGTCAGCGATGAAGCCCAGCAAACCCACTCCCACCTCTACTTACACACTTAAACAAGTTTAGGAACCTAATTGTGCAGTTCCATAGATAATGGACCTAAGTGACCCAAGCAAACAAGTTTAGAGACCCACAGTGTACTTAACTTTTGTTAGAAATACTATAGAGGTATAATCGGTAGTTGTCTAGAAAAATTGTTGATAGTTTCCTTGTAGCACTAAATAGTTGCATCCAAGTAACATATATAGTTGCTAGATATTAACATATAAAGTTGCTAGGAAGTAGTGCAGAGCTTTTCCTACTAATTGCATACAGAAATGGTTTGTAGTGGCCAACTGATGAGGATTCTTGACTAGGTCAATCTTTTTTGGTCAAAGTCAGACTTTTGTCAAAGAAATCCTACTTAAACATAGGTCCACTATATTATGGTTTGAATTTACAACCAGTTTATAAAATAAGTCTAAATTTCTTTTGTTATGACCAAACTGGTCGACGACCAGTTTGAGTCATGACCGACCAGCTATGGACATCGTCCGACCAGCTATATGACCTTGGACAACCACCTAACTGCTCGGGAGACACCAATAGTTATCCATGTGATGGCGGGAAGGTGGCTTTTTGCGCATTTAGCAACTTACGACAGTTAGCTAATGGACGCGACGGCTCAAGACTCTCCTGGCGAACATATGTGAAGATTAGAGGCGCCTTTAGCAATATTAATTGTCACCCCTTCAAATACTATAAAGGGGGTAGCCCACGTTCTCTATAACGCATCACTCAGAGGATTCATAACTTCATTCATTCATAAGTTCATAGATTCAATGATCATTACGATCATATTGTAACATCCTTTGTATTCTAACAAACATCTAGCCTATTCATAGCAATATACGGTCTTCATTTGATAGCGTTCTCATATTACATTCCAGAGTAAATTTGATTAGAAATCATGTGTTCTAATCATCGACAGCTAGCTCTAGAAGAAGGGCACCATTATTCTAAAGACCATCCTCTAAATATGAAGGTTTCTTCATTGTGATGTCCTCATGGCCTCGCCAATGGACTACGAGGTGAATTCCTTTGATCTCGACGACTACGCGCACCTCACAATGGAGGACTACACCCTAGAGGAGGCATGCAAGAGCAACTTCTTTGATGAGTACATTCCAAAGAATAAGTTCTCATCACCTCAAACCAATCCGTTGGGAGCAAAGCGGTGGGAACATCAAATCTACTCTCAAGCAACTCTGAGAGTGGCTATGTCCCAACTTCTGTCTCAAATTAGGAGACAAATGACCATGATGCCAGTACTATAGCAAGTCATGACGATCTTGATGATGAAGACTATGCTGAGGCGATGGAAGAATCATCTCCAAAGCATCTACTCCATCAACTCCTAGGTCTCAATTACTACCCCTCCTCTGATGAGGATAGGACGTTCTCACCTTCCACCCTCTCTGAATTTCATGAGTGTGCAGTCATCAGTGCCAATGAGACTGGCGAACAATGAGCAGCACGTAAACAACGCGAGGCCCAGGAGCAGGCCGAATGCTTGGCGTAGGAGCGACGCACTCAGATCCACGCAGTAAAACAGAAGGCAATGGTGGAGGCCCATCGCCAGTACCGCGATAGCATGTTGGGAATATCTAGAAGACCTATGACTGGTGAACAACATCCACTAGTCATGCCCCAAGTTGCTCCAAGGACGACAGTAAGAGATCTCAACATTTTACCATCACCCTCATAGGAAAAGACTTCTGTTGATAGAGCACAGAAACTCTCGAGTGCACTTGTCAACCACCCAACAAGAAATGACGGTGAACAAGACCTTTTGGCCATTCGTTCACTCGCTGTCAACCTGCAAGAGGCTGATGCCGAAGTGCAAAACCTCTAGCTATCATCAAGAGCTCAAAGTAGCTCTAGAGCAGACCAGTCTGACTCTAGACGTCATCATTATGATGGAAATTTTTGTCAAGAAGACAGTCCACCTCATTGGAACGTATTCGACAGATTGGGCCTAGGTGAGCACCATAACCGTGGTCGTAGACGACCTCGTTCCCCTAATAATTATGACGAAGGTCATAATGTATGACCATGATTGGGACCTTACACAGGGTGCAAGGCTTTTTCACCCGGGCTTAGTGATATCAATTGGCCTGCGAGATTCAAGCCAGGGCATATACAAGGTTATTATGGAACTCAAAATCCTTCAGAATTCCTTCAAATCTACACTACCGCTGTCCAGGCTGCGGGCGGTGATGAAAAGGTAATGACAAACTATTTACCCACTGTCTTAAAAGGGTAAGCTTAGACTTGGTTGTTTAACCAGCACAAAAATTCTATTTTTAGTTGGGAAAACCTAGCCCTTATAGGCAATTTTAAAAGTTGCTACACAAAACTTAGAAAAAAAGATGATTTACATCGTCTCCATTAAATTTCTGGGGAAAATTTGTGTCAGTTTGTTAAGAGATTATAGAGGTGCGTAATACAATTCCTAACATTACAGATGATTCTGTGATTCGAGCATTTAAGAAGGTGGTGTGGTACAAGAGGTTTACTGAAGACCTCAATATAAATCCACCAAGGACTGTGCCAAACCTGTTCGACATGGTTGACCGTTATACAGATGCAACAAAAGAGTACAATAGAATCGTATGGTTGACAAGGGCAATACACTACCACCACTAGGAATGGAGGTTTCTGACCAGAAGGAGACCAACAAACCGACCAGACCTCACAAAGGTTAGGCCAAAAAGAAAAATAAACCAAGGTATGTACAAAGGGAGGTTGTTGCCATAGAGCAGCGTCTGACCTATAACAAAGGCAAGGTCCGTGGAAGAAGTCCACTGGTCGTTCATCCGACCAATCTTTCTCCAAAGGCTCCAGTACAACCAGTGGAAATGGCCATTGGTGCCCACTTCATGGTGTGCCTGGTCATGGCCTACGTAACTATCGTATTTGGCAAAAAAACGCATGGATGAATTTTACTCAGGAAAAGGGCCAATGCTCACAATACCTGAAGGTGGTGTTCCAACTAACACCAAAGATGAGGATGGAGATGAGTGTCAGACCCAGGAGTAACACCCCCAAATCCTCTATGTATTCTACACTAGTCCCTGGAATAATAGCTAGTGTATATAGTAAATAAATATGGTAACATCCATAATTCGCACAATTTTATTAATAAATGTAAGAGTTTATTACAAGAAAGACTTACAAGCCAGCAATAAAAAAACACAACGAAAGACGAAGAAGAAGTAGTAGAGTCCAGTAAATCTGCCACAGGCAATCAACTAGGGTAGCGGCCTAGTCATCGAGATCCACACCGGTAGCGAAATCTATCTCTTCTGAACAATATTTTATTAAGCAAGGGTGAGTGCAACAATGTACTCTACAAGTTACACCCAATAACAGATTATAATGCATGCAAGGATTTATCAAAGGAATGCTTATAGGGTTGAAATTTGCATAAAACAATGTTTTCTTTTTAATATTTGTAATAAGATCCAAAGCAGTTATTCTATAACTAAATTTTATTTTCTAAATTTTCAAGTTTTACAGTAACATAACCTCCATACAAAATCTTGTGAAGGATACCCTCCTATCATATAGCTAACCGCCCAATTTCCCAATTGGATAAACTATCCAAGATCCTTTGTATTAAAATCATTTTAAAATAAAAACCAAGTCTAATCCACGAAAAGCTTTGTTCAGCATGTCCATGACTGTGGACACGGTTATTCAAATAGTTTTACACTCTACAGAGGCTATACAACTTCACCCACAAGAGATAATCAACTTTACATGTTCGTTTCACACACTTTGATTGATGTGTGTCTAAGTGATTATTATAAGGCCTTTATAATGCTCTATCCCAAAGCAGAGTTATGCCCGCTAAGGTTTCACATCCATTGGGCCACCAGCCCACCAAAAGTCTCCTTCTTGAGCTAAGTGAGAATTTCTGTCTACCCGACATCCGCACATCCAAATGGCACAACTAGCAGAGGAATGTTGTAAATTATTTAGCCAGGTCTATCTCATAACAAACTAGTGGTAGTACGGAGGGTCTTTACAAGCTGCAGCTCGCATACCAGCTCTTAACTGACTTGGGCAACTTTCAATAAAACCCTGGTCTCGATCATTGAAATAAATCGATCCCGTGTATCAACTTGCACCAACCTTAACAACCATTTCGCCCAAGTCTAAATAAGTTTTTATTTTATTTTGCTTTTCAAATCATTTTACAAAATTCCCATGGCATACCGATGCCATAGACTACTTTTTAAACAATAGTTGAATATTTGGCTAAAATTCCCAAACTAAACATTTTTTGTATATGCATGACTATGCGTATAATTTTTCCCAAAGGTTCCTAGTTCATGTTATTGCACCAACTAGGTTTTCATCTAAGGTGACATGTATGTGTGTTTCAATGTCAAGAATTGTTGTACAATGGAATTGGGAATAACTATAATTTTCAAACATGAATTTAAATTAAATTAAATATAAATAAGCATGCATTAATAATTTAAAATAGAATTTTTTAAAATTAAAATAGTGGGATTAAAATATGATAAAAATATGTAACTTTCGTGCTCAATTAATTGTTGTTCTGAAACGACGTTGAAATCTGGTTTTTTGAAGTCGTCAAAATCTATACACGAAAACAAGCCAAATTTTTAAAAAAATCAAATAAACTCCAAATTAAATAATTTAGGTTTTTGGATATATATATATATATATATATAGAATTTAGATGAATTTATAAATTTGAATCACTTGAATCGGAGCTCGAACGAAGGAGAACGGGCTCTCGGAAGATTCAAATTCACATGAAATGATATAATTGGAAATTCTGAATTTTGTGGAATTATTTTTCTAAAGGAAAATCCCTTTATTACATTATGATGACATCAGCGAATGAATTTGATTTTTCTGACCGGATTATTTTTTAAAATAAAATTGGATTGAGCGACTAACATGTGGGCCCTGGTCTATGGACCAGGTCCATGGGATTTGCCCTAGTCCACGATGGACCGGGTGAGTGCAACAGCGTGGCTTGCCACACAAGCGGCCACGCGGGCTGCCATGTGGGCGCTCACGCTAAGGTGGCGCTCACGTGGCATCGTAGTGGTGGCCACGTCTACTGCGACGGCGACGACGACAGCTCGGGAGGGCGGCTAGGGGTCCAAAAGAGAGAGGGAAGAATGGGGAGTGTGGCGCGCACGGTGTCGTCACCTAGGCGTGTGGCGATGGCCGACGGTGAGGACGGTGAGGGCGGCACGTTCGGGTCTGTGGCGGTGCGGTTGCTTCGGCGATGGTTCAACGAGGAGGGTGTGCGCATGGCGTAGAACGCGGCACGACAAAGCCGAAGGTGGTGATGAAGAAGGCGGCGGTGCAATCAACGGTGGAGGCGTTTGTGGTCGGCGGCAAGGAAATGTTGATTCTGGTGAGAGGAAAGGGAGAAGGGAGGTGAGCTCCGGGTGGATGGATGAGTGGGATGAGGGGCAGTTCATGCTCCCTTTTATAGGGTAAGGGGAGGCCGGAGGAGGGAGATCATGCACGGCAGTGCAAATGTGCTTTAATGCGAATAAAAGTGGGGAACATGGGCGGGATTGAGTGCGGTGGAGAGAACGTGGCTCTGAATGCACTCGAATGCACGCGGAAATGGCTAAAAAGAAGAGCTCCTGAGGTGGCAATGGCGAACAGCGGGAGGAAGAAGAAAGGAAGGAGGAAGAAGAAGTTAGTAAGTGGGCCTGGGATGACAGTGAGAGAGACAGAGACAAAGAGAGAGAGAGAGAGAGAGAGAGAGAGGGTGACGGGTAGGGCCCATCTGTCGGCGAGAAAGAGAGGAAGGGGAGGTGGGCTGGCGGGCGCGCGAGACAGATGGGTCGAGAGGGAAAGAGAAGGAAAACGGGCTGGGGAAAAAAAAAGAAAAATGGCCTAGAGGAAAGAAATTTGGCCTAAGAGAGAAATATGGATTTTTTAATACTTTTTGAATTACAAAAATGGCTAGAAATCCAAAATGCTTTTAGAAAATAGCAAATAGAGTTAAAAAATTCTAAAAAATTCACAAAAATTCCTTGAATTATTTTGAACTTAATAACATTATTTATAACTTAAAGTTGGCTTTATTTTTGCCCATAAATTATTTTTAATTTCTGGAAAATAGGAAATACCTTTTTAAATTCCAAAAAATTAAGACTAGCTACTCTTTTAAAACTCAAAAAATAAAATAAAATAATAAATTTATTAATTTTAATAGTTTTTACTTAATTTTAGTAACTTCGGGATGTTACAATGAGCAGATGGCATTTGAGAAGCCTGACAACCATGTTAGTGTCATCTTCGGAGGGTCAGCCGCTGATCCATCTAAGAGGCAATACAAATATGCCTATAGGGAGCTTAATAGTGTTGATACCCGACCAGGAAAGCAAAGCTATCTGAAGTGGTCAGATGTTGTTCTGACCTTCGACAAAGAAGATTGCCCAAAAGCAACTCATCACGCCTACCAGAGCATTAAAAATTTTGGTCCAAAAGGCATCATTTCTGCGCAAGTGAAACAAATAAGCTGAAGGCCATTCCTAAGCTAAATGCAAGGTGAAGCAAGTACCACTTACCCCTGATGACTAGTCTAAGACAGTGCGGATTGGGATAGGGATGAGCGAGAAATAGGAACTCGAGCTCATCGCCTTCCTCCGGGCTAACATAGATGTGTTTGCATGGTAACCATTTGACATGCCTAGGGTCCCAAGGGGGGTGATAGAGCACAGACTAGCCATACAACTGAAAAACGACCAATAAAGTAGAAGCTCTGACATTTTGCTCCTATTTGGCAAGAAGTCATTTGTCAAGAGTTGGATAAACTCTTAAACGTTGGTTTCATTTGTGAAGTTGACCACCTGGGTTGGCTTGCGAACCCGGTCATGGTCAAGAAATCAAATGGTAAGTGGCACATATGCATTGATTTTACTAATTTGAATACCGCGTGTTCTAAAGATGACTTCTCTTTACCTCGCATCGACCAACTGGTCAACTCCACCGCGGGTTGTGAATTGTTGAGTTTTTTGGATGCTTACTCAAGTTATCATCAAATAAATATGACAAGAGAAGATGAAGAGAATCCTTCATTACCATTTTTGGTATTTATTGCTACGTCAAGATGGCATTTGGACTGAAAAATACTGGTGCCACGTACCAACGACTTATGCAGAAGACATGTATCGACTAGATAGGGCGCAATCTGGAAGCATATGTAGATGATCTCGTTGTAAAGAGCACAAAAAGCTCTAATCATCTGTCTGACTTGGTAGAGACCTTTGTAAATATGAATAATAAAGAATTAAGTTGAATCTAGAAAAATATACTTTTGGTATTTCTTTTGGCAAATTACTTGGTTTCCTTGTTAATTCTAGAGGCATTGAGGTTAACATGAAGAAATCCATGCTATTGAGTCTCTCCAACCACCTTCAACTGTGAAGAAGGTTCAAGGTTTAATTGGTCGAATGGCAGCGCTTAGTCGCTTTATTTCTCGATCAGGTAAACGTGGACTACCTTTCTTCAAGGTAATTCGAAAACATGGAAAATTTCAATGGTCGGATGAAGTTGGCAAATCTTTTGAGGATATTAAAGCTTATTTATCAAGCCCACCCATGTTGGTATCGCCCTACCTAGGAGAACCATTATTGGTATACTTGGCTGCTACACCCAATGTGGTCAGCGATGTACTAATTGTAGAACGAGATACGGTCTAACGACCTGTTTACTATTTAAGTGAAGTATTACACAGACCAAAGGAGTGATATCCTCAAGTCTAAATAATACTTTATACCCTATTAATGGCTTCCCGTAAGCTAAGATATTATTTTCAATTACATAAAATTACAATACCATCGTGTTTTCCCTTGAGAGATGTTCTACACAATCAAGAGTCAACTGGTTGTATCGCTAAGTGGGCAATAGAACTTGGATATTTTGATATCCATTTCATTGCCCGAACAATAATTAAGTCTTAGGCTTTAGTAGATTTTATCGTTGAATGGACTCCATCTGAACAACAGGATCAGATTTAGTCTAGCCAAGACAACCACTAGACATTATACTTCGATGGTTCTCGAGAATTTCGATGCTCGGGGGTTGGTATAGTACTGGTAATGCCACAAGGTGAACAATTATAGTATGTAATTCAATTGCATTTCCTACTACAAATAATATGGCGGAGTACGAAAGTCTTTTAGGTGGGCTCGAGCAGCAAATTCCTCGGTGTCTATTGGCTAAAAGTGGTCAATGACTCGCTGTTATTCGTAAACCAGTTAGCAAGGACTTAAAATATTCCGATGAGACAATGACTCACTACCTGGAAGAAGTGAGAAAATTGGAGAAACACTTCAGCAATTTTGAAGTCCAATATATACCACAAAAAGATAATACTTTAGCGGACCAGTTATCTAAATTGGGATCCTAGCACCGATTCCCACATGTGTTTTTTCTTGAATATTTGTCTAAATCCTCTGAAAGCACATCTATAGAAATACCAGCGACCACATCAGAGGTCACTGTTCTTGAGCATGACACAGATTGGATCTTACCATTAAAAACCTATCTAGCGCATGGGACAATGCCCGAGGATGCACGTGAAAAAGATAAATTAATTCGAAAGGTAAGATTGTACAAACTGGTCGATAACGACCTATACAAAAAAGAAGCACATGTTGTTCTTATGAGATGTATTTCTCAGAAAATGGTAAAACATTACTTCATGAAATACATGTGGGCTTATATGGAGCACATGTTTTATATAGAACACTGGTTGACAATGCTTTCTGACAAGGTTTTTATTGGCCCACTGCACTACAAGACACAAAGCATCTTGTAAAGACTTGTGAGCAATGTCAATTTCATGCTCGACAAGTACATCAGCCTGCAAACTAATTGTAGACAATTCTATTGTCATGACCATTTTTTACATGGGGTATTGACATAGTTGGACCTGTACCTAGGGCGACTAATGGGTATAAATTCTTATTTGTAGCCATTGATACATTTACCAAATGGATTGAAGGTGAACCACTTGCTACAATTACTGCATCTGCAGCAAAGAAATTTTTTATGAAGAATGTAGTAACTCATTTTGGTGTACCCACTCACTTAATTGCTGATAATGGATCGTAATTTGTTAGCTGTCTATTTCAAGATTAATGTGATAAAATAGGCACAAAGATTTGTTTCGCTTCTGTTGCTCATCCGTAGAGCATGAAGAAAAGAGTTTTTGATAGACTCAAAACATGCACGGGGCTTAGGTAGACTACCTCTATTCAGTTCTTTGGGTCCTACATACTACAACCAGTAGAGCTACGGGTAAAACACCTTTTCAATTGGTCTACAGAGCAGAAGCAGTATTACCTAATAAAATTCACTTAGGTTCTACACGTGTTACTCTCCATGATACCATTAATCAAGACGAGCGGTGTAAAGATGATGTCAACCTTCTTGAAGAAAAGCGCGATCGAGCACTTATCAGGTTGGCAACCTATCTACAAGGCCTACATCAATACTACAATTGAAGAGTTCAACCATGTACGCTAAACGTTGGTGATTTGGTTCTACGACGAATTCAGAATCTATCTAAGAAGAATAAATTTCTCCTAAATGGGAAGGTCATTTTACTGTAGTCTCAGTTACCTGACTTGGTTTAGTTCGAATTGCTATGGAGGACAACAAAATTTTATCCAATACATGGAACATAGAACATCTTCGCAAATACTATGTGTAACATATTCTTATGTTTTAATAAAGTTTTTATTTCTTGCATTCATTATTTGATGTATTTTCTTCCAAATTAAATGTTGTGATTCTATATTGCTTCGTGTTATGTGATTATGGCTGGTCTTTTGTGACTACTAAACAATATCTTAACATGTACAAAGTCACTGGTCTGGTCTTCAGATAACTTTTAGTCGAGACTTTTTCCTATAAGCCAGTTCTCACTGCTTGAAAACTCACTAAAATGACTTTATCTAGGGCTTGCTGCTAGTTCGTACTACATACATTGTGAAAGTTACACCGGTCGTCAACCTTTATTCATAAACATTAAGTCCCTGTGATACGTCCACCATATAACTGGTCAAACACATCACAGTTGGGGGCTAGTAATATACCAAAAAGCACATTCATAGAACTACAAGTCAAACAAATATTTTCATTCATAGATAAGCAATTACATTTAAAGTAATTCAATTGTCTTTATAATGAAACTTTATATTCTTCATATGTTCAGCAAGAGAAGAGGCTACTTCTTCCCTCTTATACTTAATTTCTTGTGCATAATTTAAATCCAACTCAGGGATAAGCTTCTCCAACTCCACTGCATCCTTGTAGTAATACTTCAACTTGATGAAGAGCGTTCCTACATTTACTGCGATGACAAACTGGAGGGAGTTCATCATGGTTTGCACCATCTTGGGAAGGTGGTCAACGATGTACTTCACTTGAGCTTTGACGCATTCGACCAGTTCTTCCACTGATGGTTTCTTCTTTGTCAGTTTGATTTCTTCACACTTCAATTTTACAGCAATAGCCTGTAGTTGAACCAAAATAAAAGATAAAGCTGTAGAATTTGCCTCCTTACGGTTTTCAATCTCTTTAATGAGAGCTTTCTTTTCTGACCTTATTTTCTCTATAACGAGATCACTCCTCATTTTCTCTACAGTCTTCATCTCTAATTTGGCTTTATATGCAATTGAGCTTTGGTATTTTAGCTTTTGCTGCAAATCTAATTATTAAGAAAATATAAATTTTTTGATAAGCCTAAAGAAAACTGTAAAAATAAATTAACTTAGTAGGTAGAGTCTTTACCTACTTTATCCTTCTCATATTTCTTTAGAAGTGCATCATGGTCTTCTTTGAGCTTGTTGTAGACCAATTCGCACTCCTTCAAGTCATCCATGAGTTTTGAATTGACTTCACCAAGACGCCTCTGCTCGATAATAAATTCGTTGATGACCTCGTCGACCTCAGCAATAGTATGAGCTGACCAGTAGTATACTTTTCTTTTTTAAGAAGATTGGAATAGCAAAAATTCTTCAGAAAATAAAAGGTTACCTTCAGCTTACCACATGAATTAAACCATTGAATGTAGTAAGGACGATGGTGCTATTATGTGGTCAAGGTAAGCTTCTCAACCATATCAATGCTAGCCAAATTGTTGCAACTTCCTCCATCAATAATCACACGACAAGAACGCTCATTGACCACAAATTTTGTTTGAAACAGATTGTGGCGTTGATTCTGTTCCGCACGCTCCATTTGAGCACTCAGGACACGCCTCACAATTATGCTTAAAAACTTATCACTTGTTTCAGCTCCAAAACATTCTTCGTCGTGTTCAGATTCATATTGCTCACCTGCGGGGTCAGTTACAAGCAATGCATGTTCTTCATCAATATCACTAGCTGAAGTATACTCACCATCGTCTCGAACAAGAAGTGCTCGCTGATTTGGGCAATCTCTCATCATGTGCTCGAAGCCTTTGCAGCGATGGCATTGTATGTCTCGCGTTCTCCCGGTGGAAGCAACTGAAGTAGAACTCTTAGCTTGCTGAACTGAAGTTGATTTGCTTGCGTCAGAGGCTCGGGGAGTGGGAGTGGTACTTGTTGGTCGCCCACGGCCCGAGGGGGTGGGTGACGGTTAGGAGTGGCAGGGACAACAGGGGGTGATGCCCTGCCCGAAGACTGCACCTGATTCTGCCTACCTGCAAAAGAAACTCCAACAGAGACTCGGGAGAGAGACTGTCTTCCCTGGACTTCACGTTCAGCTTTGCAAGCAAGATGGAACAAACGGGTGATAGAATTATACTACTTATAATCTAAAATGTCCTGAATGTCCCAATTAAGCCCTCCTAAAAATCTAGCCATTTTAGCATCTTCAGTTTCTTCCAAACCACAACGTAACAAACCAATTTGCATTTCTTGATAGTAATCTTCTACGGTGTTACTATCTTGTCTTAAACGTTGTAATTTATTTAGCAAATCACGAAAATAATATGAAGGCACAAATCTAGCTCTCATAGCTCTCTTCAAAGCATCCCATGTTCTAGGTATGTGTTGTTCATTACGGCACAATTCATTCCACCAAATAGATGCAAAATCAGTGAACTCACTAGTAGCATGCCTAATCCTTTTATTTTCAGAAATTCATGGCATGCAAATTTTTGATCTACGGCTAACTCCCATGTGAGGTAAGCATCAGGATCATATTTGCTAGCAAAAGGAGGCATAGTGAATTTAATTTTTCCAAATGCATCATTACGATCACGTACCTCACGTGGTGGGTCTCTTCTCATACCTTGTCGATTGAAGCGTTGTTGTCGATGGTCACGATCATTGTTGGGATTGAAACCACCATCGCACTCAGACGACAACATATGGGTTTGCTTCACCTTCTACCTCATCGGCCAATGAGCTAGCAACAGATGGGTTACGACGTGGTTGTGCAATGTCGACAGCAGCAGGAGGTGGAGCTCTCTCAAGCTGCTCCACACGTGTAGCAATAGCAGCAAGGTCGTTATTGGTGCGATCTAGAACCCCCTCAATACGCTCTGAATGTTGATTCAGCAGGCGTGAAAAGTGTTGCATGATGTCTTTCGTGCGAGGCGTGAGAGGTGCATCATCCTCAATGTTGGTCCTACTCCCTTGTGACCCTGAACCTACCATTGTTAGTATCAACAAAGAAAATACACAAGTGTATAAAATTTCCTATAAACTACTAGGTTCTGGTGGTCACAAGTCACACACGCTCAAGCTCTTACTAAGCTCTTGCAAATTCTTACCAAAGCAAACAGGTGGTGCAACCGGTGGCTGGTTCGTGATAAGCGTGACACAAGTGACGAGCAAAGCGATTGAAAGGGTGAAGTACCTGTTCGGTTAGTGGACCTTGGACAGGTGTAATATATGTAGCAAGGATTAGCAACAATCAAATCAGTAATGCAAGCTGAAAAATCGTTCAACGCCGGTTAGTGCTGGTCCTAGGCTAGACCGTACTAGAGACGCGAGCCTAGAACACAAACGAAAGCACGGTGCGGCAGAAGCTCGAAAAAGGATGTCGTCTTCACGGAAAACCTTAGAATCACTAACAAAAGTGCTCTGTCAATTTTAAACAAATGCTGAGCAACTTTTTTTTTGTCGCTCTTTTTTTTTTGCTCCTCTTTTTTCTCTCTTTTTTTTTTCAAATGTGCACCTCACTCAAAACTCTTCAAAGTCCTCTTCCAATCCTAGGGAGGTATATGGGTCACAAACTTTTTTTAAAATGTAGGGGTAAAAAGGTAATTAAAAGATGTAGGGGCAAATGTGCCAACTTTTCTTATGGCTGAGGCCATTCATGAATATGCTTGACGTGTCGAAAATAATCGTTTAATACAAATGAGTCCGAATAATAATATCAAATGTCAAATGATAAACACAATGAAATAACATAATAGTGGGAGCCACACGATGCGCCACGTGCAATCGTCTGGGTCGAGAAGGCCTACTCGTCCGGTCCTCACCGTCAAGATAGCAGTCTTCTCTGAATAAGATTTATTCAAAGAAGAGTGAGCACTACTACCGTGCTGCAAGTCACACCTAATATTGAATTTAAATGCATGCATAAGGAAACAAGTGAGTATGGCAGGGTTGTTTTGCATAAACAGCATTTTCAGTTTGAATAAGTATAGTAGTTTCTAAGGCAATTTTATACTATGGATAAAATCATAATTTGAAATAGTAATGATATAATGTGGATAACCTCCAATGATTAAGTGAAGGATCCTCCTAACACTTGTCTTCCGCCCAAATTTTCATAAGGATTAACCATCCTCAACATTTAATAAAGCATTTTAAAACCAAATACAATTCTAACTTTAAGTGGCCCGCTAGCATGTCCATGATCATGACGCGCTTATTCGAATAGTTTCTACTCGCAGAGTTGGTACAACTTACCCACACGAGGTGACATGCTCGTTATGTCGGCCAATTCACGCTCGTAGGGCGTGTGGTCGAGCAATTACCATGAGGCCTTTACAATGTTTTATCCTAGTACATTCATGCCCGCTAAGGTTTCGCCTTTGATCGACTGCCCTCAGGAAGCCCCCTCTTGCGCCAAGTGGGAATAAAACGTCTAACCGACACCCACAAAATCACATGACATAAATATACTAAGACATCACAAATTAGTTAGCCAAATCCGCTCATACAGACATGTGGTGGTACGTTATGACATAGCAATAAGCGGCTCAAAGACCGGTCCTCAATTGACTTGGGTCATTCTCGCAACCCATGGGCCTTGATCTTAACAGATCAAACCCGTGCATAAACTCGCACCCACCATTCGACCATTTCGCCCAAGTCCAAACCCATTTTGATTTTATTTTGAATAAAACTTCATTTTTAACTCATGTGGTAAGACAATACCACAATGTCAAGTTTTAAAACAATTTGTAGAAATCGGTGTAAACCTCCCAAATTTCAGAATGTGGACTAAGCTTGGCTAAGCATATATTTAAATTTTGGTAATATCTTGCCTATGGTATCAAGGTAGTCGATACAACATTCAAATTTGGCCATACAATAACATATGGAATTAACTATATGTAAAACAGATATTAAAATATTTATAACAACATATGCATGCAATAAGGAATTTAAAAACTGAAAATAACTTAAAATAATAGGGCAATATGGTCAATGGTGTAACTTGCCTTGGTCGATGTCTTGAAATTCTAAATCTTCGCTTGATCGAACTCTCCGAGTCGTCAAGTCTATACGCTGAAAATACGACAAATTCAATATTCAAATTCAAATAAATTCAAAAACATAGTTCAAACTAACTCCAAATTGGAATATTTTGGTTTAGTTAGCTAGATTATAATTTTATATAAATTTTGCAATTTGAATCACCCAATTTGGAGTTCATATGCAAAAGTTATGAATTTTTGAAGTTTATATCTAAATCTGAAATTTTATTGAATTTCCAGAATTATTTTCCTACTGAAAATCCATTTATTGCGCAATGATTACATCAGCTACAGTATTTCGGGATTAAAAGAATTAAAATTTATTTCGACAAAGGGCCCCATGAGTCAGTGGGCCGGCTCACGGTGAACCAAACCCACCGAGCTCTGGGACGACGGGCACGGTGGACCACGCCACGTGTACGTATGTGTGGCGCTGACACGGCAGAAAAGGTGGCGTGGCGCCGACGTGGACGGTGAGGTGGCGCGCCACGTCGGCTTGACGGCGGCAAGAATTGTCGGGCGCGGCCGACAACGGCCAACGGCGGAAGTTCACCGGCGGCGAGTGGTACCAAAAGCAAGAGGAGGATGCGGGGTCCAGTGCGCTACCTGGGGCGGCGACGCGAGGCGTTTTGGTCGCGGCGGCGAAGCTTTGCGGCGAAGAGCTTCGTCGTGGCGGCGGCGTTCGCGCGCGTCGGCCTTACGAGGTGAGGTGAGCCTTGGGTGCGCGAGGTCGCGGTGAAGCCGAAGGTGGTGGCGACGTGGACGCGGCGGCGGTGACGCGCGCTAGAGGCGGCGAAGAGCCGCGCCAGCACGCGATGTTTCATGATTCCGCGAAATGAAGAGAGAGAGGAAAAAGAGTGGCGGCGTTGGGTTAGGGTAGAAGGGCACCTTGTGCTCCTTTATAGGGCCGATGAGGCCAGTGATGGAGATCGTGTGCGGAGAGCGCGCGGCGAGGTTACGTCGTATGGCGAACCGGCGGGAAAAGAGGGAAAGTGGGGAAGTGGGCGGTTGGAGGCGCGGAGCCGCGCGCACGTCGCGAGGAAGACGTGGGAGGTTGGGGCGGCAAATGCGAGCTCGCTATGCGCGAGAATGTCGGAGGCGGCGGCTGCGCAAGAAGAAGGGGAGGAAGGAGAAAGCGCGGGCGGTTTGGGTGTTACCGGATGGCAGAAGGGGTGATGGTCACCTCTGCCGCTTTGCTACTCAACGATACAACATCGATTGGTGTCGTACTAGTCATCGTAGCACTGGTCTTCTCAATAGCGACCAAAGCATCCGAAGAGGGCGCTGCAGTAATCTTCGTACTAGTTGTTGGTCTCTCAACCACTATCGGAGTAGACATTGCAACAATAGTCTTGACCTTCTTTGCGGTTGGAGCCCAACTGCTAGACCCAGACTGGTCAAACATTCTTCTTCCTACCATACATTTAAAAGTAAAGAAAGAGAGAGATCGAATTGTTTTTCTTCCTCTTCTTCCTCACAGAATTCCCAATTAGAACTTTTCATGAAGAAGAAGAAAATTTCAATCGCTCAAAGCAATGTCTCACACTATCTACTTATTTATGATTTTACTCATAAAATACATTTAAAAGTAAAGAAAGAGAGATATCGAATTCTTTTTCTTCCTCTTCTTCCTCACAGAATTCCCAATTAGAACTTTTCATGAAGAAGAAGAAAATTTTAATTGCTCAAAGTAATGTCCCACACTATCTACTTCTTTACGATTTTGCTCATAAAAGATAAACAATCATTGTGGAATTAGAAAAGAAGATTTCTAAACTTGAGTAGCAGAAGAGAAAAGCAAGAACTCAAGTAAAATGCGATAACTTTTCTCCTCTAAGACATATTTATACCCATCAATTTACTGTATAAATCGAAGAAGACCTAACTGATGAACTGTTGTCGTCCCGATCTTTCGATGAAAAGGATAAATTTCGATTGGATGATGATCAACTCTCACGATCCAGGCTACGAACGTAGTACGTACGAAACAAGCAATCGCTGAACTAATCACCAAGTCTTTATCAACCGTGCCAAAGACCCGATTGACCTGATCACGAGGATCATTTCTTGCAAGCAATCGAAGAACAAGCAAGAACAAAGTAACAAGCAATCTGAATTGCAAATATATAATTGAGTTCAAAAGGTGGAATTCCGCAGAGGTTCTTTACGGTTGGTCTAGTCGACACAAGCGAAGAACAAGAGTTTTCACAATGGAAAAACTAAGCAAACGAAATCCACCCAACCCTAATGGCGGCGGCTACTATGTATAGGAGGGAGAGGTGAAAGAAGGGGGCGATGGTACTGTTCATGCATGAATAGTAACCACGTGAACAGTATGGCCGCCTAGGGTTACAAGGCCCATGGGCCCAAGTTCGACTCAAAAACAGCCTCTGACTCTTTTGACGATTGCGGTGCGCTCGAAAGGAATTTGGAGGTGAAGCCAGATCCGTTGGAAATAGGACGAAATAATCTTTCAATCAAGTACTCGTGCGCCTCAAACGGAGTCCGTATGTGAAAGTTATGCACATTTGAAGTCGGTGTTGTCTCTGGTGGCCGAATTGGATTGCACAAGCTTCTCTTCATGATCAACTCCTAAGTTCCTGATTAAAAGAAAATCACATGCATTAGGTAGTAGCATATTCTTATTAGAAACAAAATGCACTCCTAGAAACGAAGTTACCTGATGGTTCAATTGACGTGCACGAGCTCTTGTGATTGGACCTTGCAAGTGCATAGGTTCAGACCTATTGTGAGGAGTGTTGGTTGTATGCATGGAAGTGATGTCCTCATCACTAACATTTGGAATTCTCTCTGCAATTGATCATAATGATAATTTCCAGATACAACTTCCAAGAAGAAAGAGAGCCTTTTCCTTCCTCTCACATTTTCATTAAATGATGGGAATGATTCTGCAAGATCGAATCCTATCGATGCACGTTTTGAGGCATATAAGCTTTAAGTAAATATTATTTTCTTAATCCTTGGGGGCTAGCTGACGAGAATTCTCGACCAGGTCAACTTTTTTGGTCAAATTCAGACTTCCTCTCAAAGGAGTCCCACTTAAACAAAGGTCTACTATATTATGGTTATGAATTTACAACCATTTTATAAAAGAAGACTAAATTCCTTTTATTACGGCCAAACTGGTCGACGACTAGTTTGAGTCATATCTGACCAGCTATACGACCTTGGACAACCACCTAACTGGTCGGGCGATACCAACAATTATCAACGTGACTGGCGAGAAGGCGACTTTTGGCGTATTTAGCAACTTACGATAGTTAGCTAATGGACGCGACGGTTCAACACTCTTCTGGCGAACATGCGTGAAGGTTAGAGACGCCTTTAGCATATTAACTGCAACCCTTTTAAATATTATAAAGGGGGTAGCCCACGTTGTCGGTAACACATCACTCAGAGGATTCATAACTTCTTTCATTCATAAGTTCATAGATTCAATGATCATTACGATCATATTTTAACATCCTTTGTATTCTAATACAAACATCTAGCATATTCATAGCAATATACGGTCTTCATTTGATAGTGTTCTCACATTACATTCCTGAGTAAGTTTGATTAGGAACCTTGTGTTCTGATCATCGACACCAACAAATAGGATGCTTGCAAGACATGTAGAGTTGCTACAAATATAGAGCTACGACGAAATAACATGCAGCTGCCTCCTAAATTGTGTACTAATTACTTCCCAATCACATGTAGTTGCTGGTAAAAAAAATTAGTTTCACCATTATGTCTCTAAAACATACGCAAAATAGATATTGTTTTGCTAATCTCGTTGTGTGAGTATAATGGTTTAATCGGAATGCAAAACAGACACTCGGATAACAAGATGCGATAATTTAAAGCTAACAAGATGACACAAAACAATTCCGGCTTCCTTTGTGTGTTTATCTAATTTGTATTTGTCTTCTATATCCGATAACCTTACATGTGTGGACACGGCTGGAAGAAGGAAAAGGAGTAATTGGGTAGGAGGTGCAGTCATGAGAAAGCAAAAAAGGGTAGGGGGAGGTGAAGTAGGGGCAGATCTAGGCCTTGTGCAAGAAATCTTATTGGTGTCAAAATTCATGTATTTTTTTTTAAAAAAAATCTCCAAACATTCGATTCGATCGACGAACAGCTAACTCAGTCCGAGGCTTAGGCCATGGCTAGTTCCGCTGCTAAGATGAAGTATTGGTGATTGATATAAAAAAGAAGAGGTATTAATTGGTACTTTGTAGGCTTGACTTAGAGCATTTCGTTGGGCAGCCTGGTAGCAATTATGGTCCAAGCTCAAATGACAAAGCTTCGTAATCGAAAGAATTAAACCGCACAAGCAGTATGCATTCTTTTATATCACATGTGGTATGTTATACTCTGATACCCTCCTTGTGCGCAACAACTATCATATTATATTAGAGTTTGTGATATACGACACGAGTGTGGATGGTATCAAGAATGAAGTAGATGAATCTCGTAGAGATAACTGAGATAACGACGACGGAGCAACCACGACAAGATAGAAATATTTGGCGAAGCTAACCGCAAATTCCTTAAATACAATCTCAAAAGGGTACAAGGGATTGTCGCTCTCTCACAGCCCTCTCGAACCTACTAGGACCATCAGATCCATGCGTTATACACGAATCTAGTACTAAAGAATAACATAGCCTCTAATCCTCTCGTGCGCCCTCTACTTTGGATGGGTACCTCCTGCTTAGCTTGCTTGTTGGGTTCCTATGACCATCCCTCATAGGTTTATATAGTTCCCTAGTCCTCCTTCAAACAGAAGTAGAAGTCCTAGTCCTATTAGGATTTATCTAGCTTTTCTTATAGCAAACCATTCCAAGGTCAAGTAGATTAGGATATGAGTCATCATACTTAATAATATCCACATTCACTCTCATCTGTTGAAGTCACTGTGCTTGTCCAAAAACTTGCTCCAAGTCGGCTCTGCTATTTTTGTTTTTCCATTTTTTACTCTTTTTCCTCCCACCTTTGGGAGTACCCCGACCTCAGGGGCTCATGCACATTACCGCAATGTGCGTGTTATGTACGAGCTTGGCCGCCTAGACACTCCACCTGAGAGCTCCTTAGCTGTATAGTTTGGTTAACCACACATCCTATTCCTATAGCCCTTCATGTCATAGGTTTGTACTGCCTCTGAGCTCCACCTGCTCGTCGGTACAACGTGGTTGGTCCCACAACGTCTTCCTTCTTCTAGCATCTCGCACCTTCGCCTCTTTGACTGCTAGAGTTTGCAGCCATTATTGTAGTTCTGCACATAACTGCAGAGGATATCTGAGTACATACCGTTGACGACACGATTTCCTTCTCCTGCCAGAATTTTTATCAGACCTCCCATAGGTTGTCATTCCTTTAGGTTTACCTATCAATCGATATCCTCCATTGCTCTAGATACTTTTCATGATTACCTGCCCTTTGCAAGTAACACGTATGACTCCACCTCGAAAAAACTTCACGACCTTCGAGTTCAAGCGACCCGACAGATATTAGATTTTTTAAGCTAGGAGCATACCCAACTCCCGCCAATGTGCGATGTGCTCCATCATATATCTCCAATGTAACCGTTCTCATCTCAATAATTGCATACTACTTGAAATACACTAAGTGAACTGTTCCATTTGTCGGGCGTAGAGATCTTTTATAAAACATCTCCCTCATCAAATATATGTGGAAGCAACAATCTGAATACAATATCCATCCATGAGAAGTACTTAATTGACTGACGACTAGTACATCCGAATCATCGTTTGCTACTGTCATTGAGTATGCACCCCTTATTTGCTTCAAACTTGGACAATCCTTTATCATATGACATTCTTTATCGCATAGATAGCATACAAGTGTGCCCCTGTTCTTGCCCTTTTTCCTGTGAATTTTACTCTTGTTTGCAACATATACGGCTGTCAATGCTTGGTCACCTGAGGAGGAAGATTCGATGGTTTCTTGAAGGACTCCACCTCCAATTGATTGGAGCGCTTTTCCCGATAAGAATATTCATCACCAATTTCTCCCATGATGGTGGTAGAGATGATACCAGTATGACGACCTCGTCGTTCTTCTCAATTTTCTCATTAAGACTAATCACCTGTGTGGCAGTGGCGGAGTTAGGAATTTAACAATGGGGGTGCACACTTCAAAGATGAAAAAAAAATCTTGTACGACACATATGTAATTTCATAAGTCCAACACAATTACACAAAAGAGTTCGAAATTAGTTAATAATGCAATACAAATAGTTCAAATAAAATCTTACATGAATAAAAGAGTCCTAAATAGCTAATAGAAATCACAATACCACGAAGCGATCTCATTCCTTGAAACACTTGATTATATCATCATCACTAACCTTGAGAAGATATCTCGCTCTATAAAGGTGACTAAACAATCATTCAATACTTGATCGCTCATACTATTTCTCAACTTGTTCTTCACAAGATTTATCGTGAAAATACTCTTTCAACGCTCGCCCGTTGCCATCGGTAGGAGCAATACCAATTGCATTCTTAAGTGACAAAGAAGTGGTATCAGCTACATGAATTACTCTAAGGAACCGCTCACATACCCGTCCTTCTTTATCAACATAACGCAAGCAAAGAACAAGTTGTTCTTTGTGGGATACATCACTAGACTCATCAGCTAGAATTAAATAGTGATCATCACCAATTTCTTCAATAATGTGCTTGGTAGTTTGGATGACACAACAATTAATTATGTCCATTGTATCTCATGAGCATTGCTTGCAATTCCCAGGGGCATTGCTTAAGATAACCTTAGCAACCTCCTTATTGTTGTTTGCAAGCCATTCCAAAAGTTCAAGAAAATTTCCCTTATCGCTAGAATTTGTACTTTCATCATATCCACGACATGCTAGTTCTTGACGTAAAATAAACCTCAAGCATCTAATTGAATAAGTCAACCTAGAAATGTAAAGTTGTTTATCCTCTTCAGTTTGTTTTCTAAGAGCTTGAGCAATTGATATTGTAGGTTTAACAAAGAAGTTGTATTTCCCTTGAGCTCGATTATGGACACGTCTTATACTACCCGCATGCTTGTCAACTGAGTCATACATATTCCAATTTCTAAATCCTCCTTTAACAAAACTATCGTCTCCCACAATTTTCTTCTTGAACAAATAACAGACAAAGCAAAATACAGCATCCTTCTCAACACTGTATTCAATCCAATTATACTTATCAAACCAACTAACATTGAAGCGATGTCTTTTACCTAATATTTCAATCCAAGTGCCAATTGCTCATACGTATACCTAGTTTAACAAAATTTGCATTTTTTTAGGTATACCTAATTCAAAAAAAATTGCATTTTTTTGGAGTATACCTAGTTTTAAAAAAATGCACTTTTTTTTGGGGTGCCTGTGCACCACAGGCACCCCCCTGGCGCCGCCCATGCTGTGTGGTAAGCTTGTTGAATACATTGAGATGGTCAACGGACCATGTGCCTTCCTCCATGCACAACCAATATAGTTACTGCTTTAGCATCCACCAGTTTGTCAGCAACTTCTCTATATACAATTATTCTAAGTTGCTCCATAATATGTCTTTGGTGAATTCTCCTTGATCACCGAGTACTTTACCTTATCGAAGAGATATAGATGGATTGTACTGATAGCCTTTCGCTCCATCACCTTCTAGTCTTCATCGGGTGTCTTTTTCTATTTGTTCCTTTCAAGAGCATCGATTAACCCTTGTTGGACGAGAACATCTTTTACTTCATATTACCACACGCTGAAATTTCATCCGTCGTTAAATTTCTTTACTTGATTCTACATCGTTGGCATCGATCTTGATCTTGTGCTTCTTAACAATTTGCCAACCTTCTCACAAATCATATTAATTTGGCCTTGGCTCTGATACCACTTGTTATGCTCAAATACCCCTCCTTATACGCAGTCCCTAGATCGGATCAGAGTTTGTGAGATACGGCTCTAGCGTGCACAATATCAAGAACAAAATAGATGAATCTCGTAGAGAGAATCGAGATAACGGCGACAAAGCAACCACAACGAGAGAGAAAGATTTAGCGAAGCCGACCGCAAAAGATTACAAGGGATTATTGTTCTCTCACAACCCCTCTTAAACCTTTTAGGACTCTCGAATTCTTGCAATATACAAGAATCTAATGCTAAAAATAACTAGTCTCTAATATTCTTACGGGCCCTCTACTTTGAATAGGTACCCCTCTCTCTCTCCTGAATCAGGCGTAGTTGATCGGATATGGTCCTGACTCTTGAGCTTGCTCATTCTCCCTCCCTCCCTCCTGCGGTTTTGAGTGCATCACGTTTGCCCAACTCCTGTCACCTTCTAGTGTCTTCCCTCTCACAAGCACCCCACCCCCCAATCACAGCTACCCTTGGTGAATACTGCAACTCACACACGCACTAGTTCTTTGGAAGCTAACAAAAATGAGAGCACACACACGCGAATACATGGGAGGAGATGAACACAGAAGAAGGAACACACACAAAGATTTGGTGGTGTTGCAACTGCTTAGCACCCAAATGTTGGCTTCGTTCTTTTATTCACTCCTGACTCAAACAAACTGATTATATGGGAATATATAACGCAACCACACACGCACAGTCATCTCGTTCCGCTGCTCACACCACGCTTTCGGAGGAGACGCGGCCCACCCGCCTAACTACATGCAGTTAACACATGAAACCAACAAACTAACTCCGCTTCTTGCTCCATGACTCAACGACTAGAAAATCATGCAACTATTCAACTACATGCAACCATGCCAACGTAACTCATGCATGCAAACAACTAATACACTACACACACAATCTTGATTATTCCTAACAATCGATTGTTGGAATTAATCTTGTCATTAGTATCCTTGTCTTTTTGATTTGGCATGCATTTAGTTGCATGTGGCTAGAAAGTGCATGTGAACGTTGTGACGATGTGTGCATGTGTATGATGCCGAGCTTAGATGAGAGAATTTGGGTATATTAGTTATGAGCTGCATGTATTTGCATGCCTGCAAGGAGTTAGAGCATGTGTGTGCACATTGTGGAGTTAGTGGCGTAAGAAGCGGTCCAAGTCTGTTAGGGCATGTACAGTGGTATAGACAATGGTTGTCTGTAGTACCTTCCATGTCATCTATAGACAAAACTAAATACAATCCATACAATGGGTTGTCTCTAAGTTGTCTATATATATCTTCCATAAAATGAGGTCATAAAACTTGTGGGTTACAGACGGCATAGATACAACAGTAAAACAGTTGTCTATAAGGGCTTTATATACTGTCTGTTGCATGCTAGATGGCTTCATTCTCTCTCCTTGTTCTCTCTCATCCACATCACTAAAAATCTTACGTGGCAAAGATAATAGACTGCTGATATCACCCCACTGTACATGCCCTTAGTGGACTGAGTTGTGGTGTGTGTGCGTTGAGTCTGCATTAGCGTTGTATTGTGTATTGAGTTGAGGCGAGAAAAAAAACAGAAAGGAGTCAGTCTGTTGCGACGCCGGAAATCCTTGCGAGTTCATCGTTTCCACTGAGTGTGTGTATACACGCGCTGCTGCTTCCTCAGCTGCCCTACCTCCCATCGCTGGTGCCGCCAGCTGCTGCGCTCCCGGAACAGACCCCGTGCGATGCTGCTCTGTTATGTACCTGGTTGTATTTCAATCAGCATCAACGAGTACAGAACAAATTGAGTTTGGGGAAGGAGAGATTGCGACGAAGAAGATTGTTCTGAGGGAGAAAGGGAGAGAGATAGTTTGGGAAAAGTATATTCTGTCTTTTACCAAAGTTGCCTCCTCTCGCCCAAAAGCTTTCCTATTTAACATCCGACAAAAGCTCTCGACGTAACACTCACGCCAAGCGATTAGGTGGTCCAGTCGCCTGTGGCATATCTGGTGCTGGGCTGCCGTCTTCATTGGCACATCCTCTTCCAGCCCACTTGCTCGACACGCCTAACACCAATTAGAGTCGTAACATTCCCCTCTCCTTCAGAACCAGCTTGCCCCCAAGCTGGTGCGTGTGAAATCTTGTCTGAAGATCATCCAAATCTTCCCAGGTAGGCGTTGATGTAGTGGTTCCCGACCATTGCACCTATACCTGAGTGATGATGTCGGCCCTTTGTCGTGCAGGCGGTGTCGAAGTATCCTCAGGGGAACACGAAGATATTCAGTTTGGCCAGGAAACTCCGGTTGAACCAGCTCTGAAGGAGGGATCGCCTTCCGAAGTTGCGACACATGAACCACCGAATGAATATGTGTTGTAGTTGGTAGCCGAAGTTTGTATGCCACTAATCCAATCTTTTTTTCCACCTGAAATGGACCAAAGAACCGAAACGCAAGTTTATGGTTAGCTCTTACCGCAACTGAACTTTGCTCATACGGTTGGAGCTTTAAGTGCACCCAATCTCCCTCCTCAAATGATCTTTCGGATCTTTTACTATCAGCCTGATCTTTCATGTATTGATTTGCTCGGTTAAGATGTTGCTTCAAAAGTTCTGTCATTAACTTCCTGTCTCTCAACCAAGCTGACAAATCTTGATTCTGACATGTTGCAATCTCTCTGATACCAAAATGGCGTGGACTATAACCATACAGTATCTCAAAGGGAGTTTTGCCCAGGGTGGAGTGTAATGCGGTATTATACCAATATTCCGACAGGGCTAGCCAGTCAAACCACTTACTCGGACACGCGTGTACAAAACAATGCAAATAAGCCTCCACACACTGATTAACTCTTTCCGTTTGTCTGTCAGTTTGCGGATGATATGCCGAACTCATTCGGAGCTGAGTATGTGCAGCTTTGAACAATTCCCTCCATAGAACACTTGTGAAAACTCGATCTCGATCTGGGATGATGGACTGTGGTAACCCATGAAGTTTAAACACATTCTGCATAAAGATCTTCGCTATCTGGAAGGCTGTAAAAGGGTGTGTTAGAGCTATGAAATGAGCATATTTTGAGAACTTATCCACCACTACCATAATACAATTATAGCCAGCCGATCGAGGTAGTCCCTCGATGAAGTCCATAGATATAATTTTCCAAGCATGATTAGGAACCGGCAGTGGCTGAAGTAACCCAGGGTACCTCACATGTTCAGACTTAGCCTGTCTACAAACTGAGCAGCGTTCCACAAATTCCCTCACATCCTTTTTCATTCTGGACCAAGCAAAAATTTACGAATCCGATGATAAGTAACCTGGAAGCCCGAATGTCCACCTATAGCACTGGAATGTAAAGAGTTCAAAATATTTTGTTGCACCGTCACATTGTTTCCTACCCAGATTCTGTCTCCCAATCTGAGAATGCCATTGTTCAACTGGAACTTGGAGGTGCCATTTCCCGAAATCATCAAATTGTGTACTATCTTGCTAGTCTGTGGATCCTGTTGATACCCTTTAACTATTGCCTCCATCCAATCTGGTATAATAGTTGATACAACTACTACCTCCATATCAGCCCCTTTTTCCCTGAGCGACAAGGCATCCGCAGCTCGATTGGTCAAACCTGATTTGTACATAATCATGTATTGCAAACCCAAGAGTTTGGTCATAACCTTCTGCTGCCACACGGTAGTCAGTCGTTGATCTCCAAGGTGCGCTAGGCTTCTCCGATCTGTCGGATGATAAATTCCCTTGGCTGCAGGTAAGTTCTCCAATGTTCAACTGCCAACAAAATTGCTAATCCTTCCTTTTCATATGTGGACAATCCCTGTGCTCGTGGCCCCAAGGCTTTACTGAGATAGGCAATTGGATGTTTATTCTGCATCAAGACAGCTCCTATTCCCTTTTCCGAAGCATAAGTTTCAATTTCAAACTCTTGAGTGAAATCAGGCATAGCCAATACTGGTGCAGAGATCAGTGCATGCTTTAACGCCTGGAAAGCATCCTCCTTGTCACTAGTCCACGCAAAAACAACATTCTTCCTTAATAAGTCAGTCAGTGGTCGACTAATCAATCCAAAGTGTCTTACAAACTTCCGGTAATAACCGGCAATCCTAGGAACCCTCTCACTTGTTTTGTATTCTCTGGTACCGGCCACTCTTGGACTGCTAGGATATTCTTTGGGTCGGTTGCCACTCCCTTGTGGCTAATGATATGACATAAATAAGTTAGCTACCTTTGAGCGAACGCGCACTTTGATTGCTTAACCTTCAGTTTGTGGTTTCTTAGGGTCTCCAGTACTAGTTGAAGTTGCTTCTCATGGTCTTCTAGAGTTCGACTGTACACAAGAATGTCATCAATGAATACTAGAACACCACGACGTAGGTATGGCCCCAGAATGGTGTTCATGAGCCCCTAGAAGGTAGCGGGCGCATTTGTTAATCCATAGGGCATTACTCTGAATTCATAATGCCCATGGTGCGTTTTGAATGCCGTCTTGTACTCATCTGACTCCTTCATGCGTATTTGGTGATAACCTGCCCTTATGTCGAGACTGGTGAACCACTGGGAACCGGCCAGCTCATCCAACAATTCATCGATGATTGGCAGAGGATAGCGGTTCTTCACGGTAATAGCATTCACATGACGATAATCTACGCAGAACCGCTAGGTTCCATCCTTTTTGGGCACAAGTAACACCGACGACGCAAATGGGCTGGAACTGGTCCGAATAATTCCTTGTCGAAGCATTTCAGCCACTTGTCTTTCCACCTCATCTTTCTGTGCTGGATGATATCTGTAAGGTCTTAAGTTGACCGGCTGAGCCCCTGCAATCAAGGGAATGGCATGATCAAATTCCCGCGTTGGTGGTAGTCCATTAGGTTCTTTGAACACTTCAGTAAATTCCGACAAAAGCCTGCCAATAGTGTCGGGTATTGGTGCTGATTCTATTGCACTTGTCTGAACAAGGTCATCCCAGGTAGGCGGCTCAGCTTGTACTACTGATATCTCCTCTTTAGAAGTACCCTTCCTTAGTCCCCGTAATACCACCCTCTTACCATGGTGCATGAAGGATAGAATTTTCTTTCGCCAGTGAATTGTCATTGGGCTATGCTGCTCCAGCCAGTCCATACCCACAATGACATCATAGAAACCAAGTGCTATAATTGCACTTGCCATTGGCAATCAGGGAATTCCTTCACGCATAATAAGGTGCCTCCATCTGCAATTCTGACTCTCATCCCATGCTGTGCCTTCTGCCCCCCTTGCAGTTTGTCTGTTACTTCTTCCCTCATAAAGCTGTGTGTACTGCCAGAATCAATCAGTATTGTGACTTCAACTCCTTGTATACTGCCATCAAGCCTCACTGTCCTTGGTGTTTCAGAGCCCTTAACTGCTGCTACTGAAATAGCGAGGATTTCTCCTCCTTGTGAAGTCTCATCTTCTGCCAGATCAGTCTCCAAGCTTGCTTCCTGCATCAATTCCCACAATTCCTGAACAACATTAATTGAACAGTAGGTCCACAACGATGTTCCCTACTCCATTTCTCTCCACAGGTGTGGCACAAGCCTTTAGCTCGTCTGTATGCTCTGAGGGCAGCCATTTTGTCGTCGGACCCATTTGATCGAGAGCCATCGACACCCCTCCGATCTTCTACTCGGTTTCTAGTGGAATTAGGTGGTCTTCCTGGTGGTACTGGCAAGGGCAGTGCTGTTCTTGCTGGGGGTCGCCCACCAGTTACAAATTCCGTCCTGCGTGTCTCATGCCTCATTGACTCTAGAACCTCCTCCTGTAAACAAGCAAGAGAAACTGCCGTGTCTAAATTCTTCGGTTGATGCAGAACTATAGTAGCCCTAATGTCACTTCTCAATCCATCTGTAAATTGAGTCACAAAGAACATAGGATCCCAAGTATGGTGAGCAAGGAGGTTATGCATAGATTCATTAAACTTCTTAGCAAACTCAGTAACAGTCCTAGTTTGCTTGAGACGATTGAAACAACGCAGCTGCTGGTGGAATTCCTCTCTACCAAAACGCAAACAAACATCATCAACAAATTCTTCCCAATTCTGACATCTTGTGTGCACTTGTGTGGACTGTAGCCATAAAACAACACTTCCTCCGAAATGCATAGTAGCTATGCTAACCCACAACTCTGGTCGTGTTGCACAAACTCTGAAATACACTTCACTTTTCAGTCTCCATGCTTTCGGGTTCTCGCCATCAAATTTTGGGAAGTCCAATTTTGGTGGCGCTGGATACCTACCACTCCAATTTCTCCCACTCCAATCTCCTGAATCTCCAGGGGGTAAAGGTAAGTGATGCAAACCGAATGCAGCATTACCTTGTGAATGATCTGTAGTGTGAACTCCCATGGACCTTCCCCGGTTTTGTGGTGATGCGCCTTGGCTGCTTGTTCCGGGTCCAGAGTCCACCTCTTCCTTCGTCTCCTTACTTTTCAGATGTTCCGGTGTCGGCAACAATGGAGGTAGCCCAAACGCTCTGTACAATGGAGCCGCGTCCTGGGTCATTTGCTTTACTTGATCCCTCAACTCCCCAACTTCGCCCCGCAGATCATCTACCGCGGCGATCATCGTCGGCTTCCACTCCTTCAATTCCAAAACCACAGGCTTGATCTCTGCCACCGATTCCACCAGTGTCTGGATCGTGGCACTTTGTACTTGTATCGCCCGAGTGAGTGCGGCGATTTCTTGCTCCATTGCTTCCGATCTCTCCTGAGCACGTGTTTGATATTTTGGTCTCTCCAGTTTGCCTTGATGCGCTAGGATCTCGGCTCTGATACCAGATGTTATGTACCTGGTTGTATTTCAATCAGCATCAACGAGTACAGAACAGATTGAGTTTGGGGAAGGAGAGATTGCGACGAAGAAGATTGTTCTGAGGGAGAAAGGGAGAGAGATAGTTCGGGGAAAGTATATTCTGTCTTTTACCACTACAAGATGAACACCTCTTTACCAACGCATACATTGCAACGCTCTGTACATACGTTGTGAAGTAATATTATGGCTACACATAATATGCGTTGCAAAATCTATTCGTCATAAATCATGTGGATGGCTACAGATAACATATGTTATGAAGTAATATTATGGCCACAGGTGCCGGTCCAGTGCTATGCACGAGTTTAGGCCCAATTCTGGTTCAATCGAAATTGAATATTTTGTGCAACTCTCAAAACTACTTTCATCTCCCTCCAATCCTTCCCTCCATTTTTTCTCGTGTCTTTTTTATCCCACCAATTTTTTGGCTATGCAAGGTAAATATCTACAGTGACCCCACCTTCTATAGAAAGAGTATCGTAATAGCTGAATTCTAAATTTGTTTAAAGAAAAATCTCCATGCCTCCCCTAAAAATCTGCTCACCTTCCCCTCCCACCTAAACAGCGTATAAGTCGTGGGTTTCTTCTTCCCCCATCCACGCCTCCACATCTCCCCTGCAACTGCTGTAGGCAGCAAGCGATTCTCCTCCCACACCTATTCTTCCCTTTCTCTCTCTCCCCCTCCCAACCGAACACCATCGCCACCGGCCTCCTCCCACCCGCCGATGCCGCCATTCCTCCTGCACCACACCGCTGCACAACCTCCACTCCCCGCCCCCTTAGTCCTAGCCTCATCGTCTACCCCTCCCTACTCCTTCCCTCCCAGTCTGGGCCACCCTCCAGCCATCTCCTCCTCCGCATGGATGCCGTCGCCAACGGAATGCTTCATCCCTTCCTCGCGCCGACAACATTTGTGGCGTCGGCGCCAGCGCTGATGGCCGCCGATGATGTGGGTGTGGCGCTCTGGCTCGAGGTATGGATCCATTCCTCTCCTTGCAGCTCCCAACCACAACGAGTAGCTCAGCGACCGGTGATAGATCGCCGTCTGGTTCCTCTCCAACGCCCCCGCCGGTGGGATCCACTACGTCGCCAAAAGCAACCGTCCACTTCGCCCCACCTCCTCTGAAGTGTAATTTTGGCTCTATCCCGTGTGGTTATTTGACTCCTATCCGAATGCGTGGGTGGGGTGCGCAGATGTGCACGCGCTGCTGGGGGACGAGGTGGTGGACGAGGCCACGGCCGTGGAGGCCTTCCTGGAGTACAATAAGGAGCACCTCATGTCCCTCGAGCTCCCCTATTGCAGCGGCGATGTGAGCATCTTTGTTTCAACTTATGTTTGTTGATGTGCTTCGACTTTGCATGTTCTCACGTGTAGTGGTGATTAATTTGGAAATGGTAGGTTATATTTGCGATATGATTGTAATTCGTAAACCGTGAGTTAAGACTTAATCGCTTCTTAGGCAATTAAAGGTAGATCACCACCACTATTGTTTTCGTGTTGTTTGGATTGATGAGACTTGAAGGGACTATAGAAGCGTAGTTTATGAAGAATAGGAAAAATATTATGGTAGATCTCTCTTTGATCACATGATAAGTAGGAGTGTTTCGTGTTGGAATGGCCATTGTTTTTTTAATGTGTGTTTATAGTCATAAACAGTGTATGATACCTTATGTGTGCTTGCTGGCCGAATGTTGATTTCAGTTGTGTGCTAAATGCCTGCAGGTAATCATCACAACTTAGGGGAACTTGACAAGAACAATTATCTGGACCCTAAGGCTGCGCAAGTTGCTACTGTGGACCATATTAAGCAGGTAATGTTGCAGGATGCACATGATGTTACTCATGGCTATTTAGCTTTACTATGCCTATCATACACATTAACATCCAATCTTTTAACACACAAGAAAACCTAGCAGCTATTTTATACTCATGGACCATATTATGCCTATTATATATCAGTACTGAACAATAGCTGATCATCTTAGGGGAATAAGCATGGCTTGCATCTTGACCTTGATGGTCTGATTATTCTGACAGTTTTGAGTTTTGATGAATTGCCCAGGGCATCTCTGGACTCTGGACGTGTCTACAAGAGATGCGTCCTAAGAATGGTGCCAGCTAGTACTAATAGCGTGACCCCGTTTATTATTATTTTGGTTCCAATTTGCATTTATCTTACATTTTTCTGTGCAAGACCATCATTGTATTTGGATTAACAATTGCGTTGGACATGAGAACTACAAGATTTTCCTAGTCTTTGTTCTATATGTTGTAATTGCAAGCTTCTATTCCATGGTACTTCAATATCCTCCATTACTTTGGCAACTATGGCTTGTCAGGAGTTTGAGCATAATAAGATTCGTATTTATATCAGGTTCTGATAATAGGAGGTGTTGTGCATAGTTTACCTAAAGACGAATAGCTAGGCAGTGATTCTTCCAGGACATCAATTGTAAGTAACTTGAAAAGGTTGTTTCAGTTGCCAGCACATAAGACCCTAATTGAAACTATCATAGAAAATTTCATCCGAATAATTAACGCATAAATGTTTTCATGTGCAGATTATTTGTGGGGTCATTCTGTGTCCATTAACTTTGGCATTGACAGGCCTATTGGATTGGCATGTTTACCTCATCTTGCATAATAAAACTACTATCGAGATTTGAAATATAGAATCTCTTGTCTTGGAGGACATTATTTTTATAGATTTATAATGGTAGTATGTTGGTGGTTTGCAGTACCATGAAGGAGTCAGGGCAATGTGGTTGGCAGAAAAGGCTGAAAATCTTTATCATCATCCATATGATCTTGGTGTACTTTGCCTATCAAATTGAAGTATTATTGGTCACTTGGGTGATAACTGCTACATAAGCTTTATAGAATCTGCAGTCCTATCGATGAAGAGGTAGTTATTTGAGAGGTAGGGTTGATTGTGTTCGTACAATAAGATGCTTCTGGTGGGGATTTTGTCAGTGTGCACGATTTCAGTTTGATTATGATTTCAACTGAACAAGTGATTGGCTATCCTATAGGGAACATACTGAATTACAATGGAACAGAAGGCAAGTAGAGTAGCTGGTTTTGAGATGCATATATAAACTGTTTAATTAATATTAGCGTTGGTTGTTCTTTGTAGGCAATAGGAGATGCAAAAGAACAAGAAGTAATAGCATCTGATGCAAACTGCCATCATTGGCAATCAATGTTCTCTTCTAATTTTGGAAGTAATACTATTAGTTTAAAATATTCAGTCTTCAAATATCGCAGACCGTACCCATGAATATTGTGTCAGACTAGATATCTGTTAGTATACCAATATTTTTCTGTGATGATATTACTATACAGAAATGACATCTAATTCAAGTATTATTCGCCACTTGGGTCATAACTGCTACATAGATTAAAATGAACAGACAGTCGGCTGGTGTATATCTCCACTGTCTAGTCAAACAAGTTTTCAGTTGCCTTAAAAAACAAGTTTTCAAGGGCTAATCTGAGAAAATGGCATCACTCTAGCCAAATCTGGTGGTGTTAGCACTTTGGTTTTATTATTTGTAGGTTTCTTAGTTCACCTTTGTTTTACTTTTTAAGAAAACTTGTTATATTTGGTAAAGAATATACTTGCTACAGGTATGTCCAGGGTGGCATGGGTTCAGTGTCATCAGCTATAAGCAAAGCAGCTCTTGAAGCAGGCGTGCAAATTGTAACAAATGCGGAGGTGCCTTTTCTCTTGTTATGCCATGATATTACCTCTTTGATTCGTAAGATTGCTCTTTGGCAGAACAAATGATTCAAACTTAAGCAGAATAAAATAAACATGACCATTTATTCACAACTGTTAACTGGATTTCCACAGGAAAAGTCATTTACTATGTAGTGGCATAAGAAGTATAGTTTTGTGCCCAATTTTCCGTTTTAAGTTTCTTGACTCACTTGCTCCAGTGTTCTTGTCTAGGTTTCCCAAGTAATGGTTGATGAAACTACTGGAAAGGTACAAGGGGTAAGAACTTTGACTAACTAATAAGTGTGTGTATTTCATTGCTTTCAACCTCTTGAAATATTGGGAATTTGTAGGTAGCATTGGCTGATGGAAGTGGAACAAAGGTGCACTCATCAGTTGTTTTATCAAATGCCACTCCATATAAAACATTTGTGGTAAGAACTACTCTGAATATGTAATATTGTGAAGATTTATGAGCTCTAGTTTCACAAACATAATTAAGTAAATATTTTCCACACTGATATCTTGTTTCTTTTGCAGGACCTAGTGCCTGCTGATATTCTTCCAGAGGACTTCCTCTCTTCTATTAAGACAACAGATTATAGTTCTGTAAGAACTTACTTACAAGCATATTTTAATAGAGAAACTACATGAATGATGTCTGTTTTTAAAATGTTTTTATGCAATATATATTCATGGTAAACTTTCACTTTACTTTTATAGTTTATCCATAATCCTTATTTGTATTAGCATGGATGCCAAAGTTTTCTCATGTAAAAAGAAGTTACGATTTTGGGAAAATACAACAAGGTTACTTTTGTTGCAAAATTTGCATGTATAGATTACCTTGAATGGTGCTACTTCTACTGTAGATCTTTGAAATGAAAACAGTCTATTCATGTCATCTATTTTGTGTTCAAGCCTTCAAGGTTTTAAGAGCTAATGACTTCCTAGTAACTAAGTTGTAATATTGATTACTAACAATGTAATATGAATTCTGTGGAGAGCGAGCAACA
Organism: Ampelocalamus luodianensis; assembly: GCA_036346255.1. NCBI lineage: Eukaryota > Viridiplantae > Streptophyta > Magnoliopsida > Poales > Poaceae > Ampelocalamus > Ampelocalamus luodianensis. The sequence continues at coordinate 5,174,748 of CM070626.1, forward strand.
ACAAAGATTAATGTGGCTATTGACAAGCTGCCACAGTTTCACTGTTGCAAAGATATCAACCCTGAAGGTGGTCCAGAGCACATGGGCACAATACACATTGGGTCTGAAAGGTAGTTAACTAATGTTAGCGAACATTTCCTACTTCAAGAACAAACGATCTCATTTGCTGATATGTATCACTCTATTTTGAGGTTCTGTTGCGACGTACAGACACCTTTTAGTTTTGTTACTTTAATATTGTGATTTTGTTTCTTCCTAATGATGTATTACTTCACTCCAATTTTTCATTGTAGGTTGATAAGATAAATGGATGACGCTATGGATGGTATGTTAAATATGCAAGGTGGAGAATGGTGACACAGCAGATGATTTTCATTATGTTTAGATCCCATCCTGTTAGGAAATGATATTCAAGTAAAATATTTATATTATATCTTATGTGGATGGTTCTCTATGTAATATAACAGTTTGCTTTTAATATATGAGTGTTCTTTTTAACCATGCTACGACCGATAATAAAAATTTTACATTGATTTATACACACTTATAATCGTTGTAGTAACCTAATTATATCCGTTGCCAAAATAGCAAAAGTCATCTGTATGGTAAATGCCAACACTTCTATGCGTTGTGACAATATAATTATATCCATTGTCAAAATAGTGGAAGTCATCTATGCATGGTAAGTACCAACACATATAAGTATAGTTACAATCTGCCTATATCTGCTGCTACTTCGCAACGTCTTTTCATATATATTACTAACGCTTGTTTATCTGTTGTAATAGGCTCTCGCAACGGTCTCAATAGCAACATATACTAAATGCGTTGGTATAGACCCTAACAACATTTATTTGGACTTCTACCAACGCATATATGCGTTGCTAAAGGGGTGTTCATGTTGTAGTGTACCAAAGTTGCCTACTCTCGCCCAAAAGCTTTCCTATTTAACATCCGACAAAAGCTCCCGACGTAACACTCACGCCAAGCGATTAGGTGGTCCAGTCAGCTGTGGCATATCCGGTGCTGGGCTGCCATCTTCGTTGGCCCATCCTCTTCCAGCCCACTTGCTCGACACGCCTAACACCAATTGGAGTCGGTAACATGCTGTGGGCTCGGTGAGCCAGGCGGTGGTGGACTGGGGGTCGCTGCTTCTCCCGCCGCCGGGCTTGGCCGGGACGACGTCGCAACAGGCGGCTGCGCGGCGGGTGTGGGTGAGGAGGAGATCAGTGGTGGCGCGGCCGCGGAGAGCAGCGGCGGTGGGAGTAGCAGTGCCGCAGCAGGAGGAGGAAGCAGCAGTAAAGTAAGGAGTAGATGAAAGGGAAGGGTGCGCGTGGGAGGGGCAGTAAGAAGGCGAGAGCCGGCCGAGGTTCGCGTTCCAGACGAGGAGCGAGAACGACATCCTCGACGACGGCTACAGGTGGAGGAAGTACGGGCAGAAAGGCGGACAAAAACAGCGCCTTCCCCAGGTATATGTTGGTTCTCCGGTGGCTAACCTCTCGTGCATGCATGCATGCTGTATAGTATATATATACGCACCCTTGTAATGTATACTAGCAAGTATCATTTGCACATCCTACTTACGTGCGTACGTAGATGCGTGGCAAGCTATTCTTTGTTGCTTGTGTTACGGCGGAAGGTGCAAATAATAAGCTTGATCTTCGCGTAGAGGACTCTGCTTGGTGCCTGTGTCGTGCACCTCATACGTCACCAATGAGAATGGAGTTTGGACCCCACCACCTCATTTTAGGGGAAACTAATGTCAGCTAGCTAGCTACAACAGTTCGATCGATCCAACACAAAAAAATGTACTACTCAGAGCTAATCATTAATTAATCACACATCTATAGAGAAAATAGTATGTTGTTATTATGTTATCTCTCTCTGTTGTTATGTTGTCTCTGCTTAAGCATACATATCCTACTGACTATAGGACTACTCTCCACAGCAGTCAAATGCTACATAAAAAAACGTGTTAAAAAAAATTACAACATCGTCGTAAATAGTATGCAACATTTTTTTCTCTAGATGCAACACTTACAACATATTCGGATAATAGTTGCAACATCCTTAACAATGGTTACAACATTCTCGGACAACGGTTGCAACATCCTAGAACAACGGTTGCAACATCCCCGGACAACGGTTGTAATATCACAAATCAAAAAACAAAGCATCTGGAAAAAAATGTGTTGAAAAAAATTGCAACATCGTTGTGAACAGTATGCAACATTTTTTTTCTACCAATGCAATATTTTTTTATACAGATGCAACACTTGCAACATCCTCGGGCAACGGTTGCAACATTCTAGCACAATAGTTGCAATATCCTAGGATAATGCTTGTAACATCCCCCGGACATGGTTGCGATATCTCCGGACAACGGTTGCAACATCCCCAGACACCGGTTCCAACATCCCCGGATAACGGTTGCAACATATCCCGGACAACGATTGCAACATCCTCGAACAACGGCTGCAACATCCTAGGACAACAATTACAACATCTCCAGACAACGGTTGCAACATCCAAGGACAACGGTTGCAACATCCTCGGACAACGATTGCAACATCACAAATAAAAAATAAAGCATCTGAAAAAACGTGTTGAAAAAATTACAACATCGCTATAAACCGTATACAATATTTTTTTTCTATAGATGCAATATTTTAAAATTACCACCGAGTCCAATCCAATGCCTTTAAGGAACTAGTTTCTCTCGGTCTGCAGTTCATCGGCCAGCTTAATTTGGCCCGCACATTGGCCTCATCTTTACTGTGCGCATCACCAAATTCCTTGCACATACTCTTTTCACATCTAGAACATGATGAAAAGTACTGGTGGAAATGAACTTAATTACTACAAAAAGATATTTTCCAACGGGCTCAGGCCGTCGGCCGTTCGAGCGAAGACGTGGGCTGTAGCCCGGATGAAGCGTCCGTACCATCGGACGTATGCTGCATAGCAATATCCATAAGACAATGATGCATTGTGTTGCACGCATTGAGCACGGTACTTAACTATATATATGCACACACAGAGGACATAACTAAAGAATTTAGTGAAAAAAAATCATATTAGACTAGCAATTAGCAAATTATATTATTTAACTCACTCATATATGTATGAGCTATTTCGTATTAGCAGCAGTGGCGTCGATTAAAACAAATAACAACTAGCATACGCCTCGGAAAATAATCTTACGGGGCATAGGTCCTATCAGGGCCGGCCCTGTGGGTGGGCAGGGTGTGCCATCGCCCTAGGCCTAAAATTTACATAGGCTCCACCCCATATAGTACATTAGTACTAGTACTAGTATACTTAGTAATGTATGTGGGCTCGTATGGAGTATGGCCCAATCAAGACATCAAGTGCAGCAACGTAGAGAACTAGAGAAGGCTTTTGAAGTTAAATATTTTTTTGTTCTGGTTGATATGGCAATCACTTCTTTGAAGAACAGATTTGAAGAACTCATAGTGTTTAAAGACATATTTGGTTTCTTAATGAGCTCAAGCACCCTGAAGTCATTAGATAATATTGAACTTGAAGAGTGCTGCACTAAATTTGCAGAAACTTTCTCTGTTAATGGATCATCTGATGTTGAGGTACATGATCTTATTTCTGAATTGAAGATTATGAAATTCACATTGCCAGATGGTGCATTGTCTACTATGGAGATTTTCGAGCATGTCAGAGAGGTGGATTGTTATCCAAATGTTTCCATTGCTTACCGGATCTTATTTACTGTGCCTGTGACTGTCGCATCAGCTGAAAGAAGCTTTTCAAAGTTGAAATTATTGAAGAACTATTTGAGGTCAACAATGTCTCAAGAAAGGTTAAATGGTTTGGCGACTTTATGCATCGAGAAGAAGTTATTGGATGAGATCGATATCAATAGTATAATCAATGACTTTGCATCTCGAAATGTTAGAAGAAATTGTTTAAAATAATGTCAAGCGCCAAGTAAGTAATTTATTATTACATTTGTCCACTTTATGAACTTTGAGATATTCTATATAAGTTATTTTAGTGCATTGAATATTATCTTCTTAATTGATGTGTATTTATAAGACTATATATACGTATATAGAAATATATATAGATATTTTGAGAGAGTGGATTAGGCCTCCGTATTAATACTCGACCTAGGCCCAAAAAAACTCAGGAACGGCCCTGGGTCCTATACATATGAGATTGAACCCTCCTCATAGCATGACACATGATAGGGTCCAACCATGCATATAAGTCGGGTCTCGTAGGATTATTTGTATGTCCCGGTCCCAACACATGCACTAATTAGCAACATGTGCATAGCACATAGTGGTAATTAACGACGCAATGCTGCGCGTGCAACTTTATATATTAACATGTCTTTTTTCATTTTAACTTTCGAATGTCAATCAGGAGCTACTACCGGTGCACGCACCACACGTGCAACGTGAAGAAGCAGGTGCAGCGACTGGCCAAGGACACGAGCATGGTGGTGACCACGTACGAAGGCGTCCACAACCACCCCTGCGAGAAGCTCATGGAGGCACTCAGTCCCATCCTCAAGCAGCTCCAGTTCCTCACTTCCTCTCACAGTTCTAATAAATCAACCAATCGTCACTCGAGCTACGCTCTTCGCATGCGAGCGGACACCTCTGCATGCGTACGTTAACCTTCTGTGCAAAGCGCACAACTTTCAAATATACAGATTTTCAGATCGGGAAGAGAAGGAATAGGATGCCCGTTTCGTACTTTTGGGAGTATGATCTTCCACTTTTAATATACTATTTAAACTCATATATTATATTTTTTTATCATTTTCAGTATACTTATATACCAATTATAAGATACTCCAATGTGATTTGATTGGAAAATTTTCATTGGAGCCCTTTGTTATTTTTGCTATCTACCCTTTTTCATATATAAAAAAAGTATATACACAAATTTTGCTATAAAAAGTGGACTTTAATGAAATTTATCATGGAACTCACTTTGGGGTATCTTATAATCATTATTAGAGTATGCTCAAATATATATAATATTGATACATGTGCACTAAGCTTACAAAAATTGTATGCGATACAAATATTGTGGAGATCATGGGTCTACCCATCCTAATCTTAGTGTGTTGAATAATTGGTAATATTGTCGAGACGTTTGAAGAAACCTTCATTTTTGGAAAATTTAGCTGACTATCGTGTTAGAGGCGGTCTGACCGGCCTTGGGCTGGCGGTCAGATCGACTAAGGCACAACGGTCATACCGGACATAGGCGGCGGTCAAACCAGCCGAAAATGAAAAGTGTTATTTTTGGAATCGGCCAAAAATCATGTGTATAGAAAGGTGAGAGGATGTGTTTGCACTTGATCTCATTGAAAATAAAGTTTTGAGAAAAAACTAGATAGAGTTTCAAATTTATAGAGAGAGTGCAAGTACGAGACTTAGGAAAATTTCCTAAGTCCCAGGCGGTCTGACCGGCCGTTGGTTAGCGTTCAGACCGGTGAGGCCATTTGACCGGCCATGAGTGGTGGTCTAACCGGCAGAGTGTTTATGCACCGCGAAGGCAGTGAACTTCGTGGAATTGGCTAAAGTCATGGATTTTAGTGCATAGGTGTTGCATGATGCATGTTTTGGTTAACATAGGTCAAGTTACGAAGAACTTATGCCTAGAATTGATTTTTTTGGTCTATTTTGTGCAGGTGGTTTGGAGTCAACGACGGTCAACGGTGAGGATGATCGGGACTAGGCTAGGGGAGCTAAGGTCCAGAACGATCAAGGATGTCGGGGTGAGGTAGTTAGACTCAAGTATGTCACAAGATGGACAAGAGTGACCAAACGACTAGTTTGGTGCAACGAGTTGCATCAAGTGGAGTGGGGTCGGTGCAAGTGCCATAGTGGTTCCGGTGGAAGCCGGATGGGAGATACTTGCGACATGAAGAGGGTCATTGATCAACTTACACGTTGCAAAGCATGTGATTGCTTCACGACAATTGGACTCGGTCTTCAGAGAAGGACCGGGAGGGGGTATTTTGGTATCTTCGCCAAAATATTCGGGGTGGTGACTTTTGGGGAAACCGCGGTGCAAGACGACACAAGGAGAGATGGTTTAGGTCAAGAGAAGATGAAGATTACAAAGAGACGGATTTGGGAGACTCGGTTCGTCATCTGCTTTAAGAAGCATGTATGAGTGTGGACCCGTTTGTGTGAGGGCTTAACGGGAGCTCGATAAAGTTTTCTCTCTAGACCTAACATCCACTATAAAAGTAAGACGTACATGATTTGCATCCTTGAACCCTTCCAAGTCAAGAAACCCTAATATCTGATTTGGGGAAGTGGAAATAGAGGAAGCTAGGGCTTGAGGGAGATGGATTAATTGAGTGCTCAAGTGTTGAGATTTTTTCCTCTATGGTGGAGTGGTTGTAACCAACAATCTCTTGAATCAATCCAAATATAGTTTGCCCCAGGATGAGTTCTATCTTATTCTTACTCTCTCTTTGATGCGTTTGGAATTTTATGTGTTCCTTTGGTTTTCCTTGAGTTTTTTGCTGTGATCTGACTTGCTAGGACTTGTGGAAATTAATCTAGGTTCATCTTGACCATTGAGCTAATTTTTGTTTCGAAGTTTGAATTTCCTCGGTTCTTGTGATTTCTTGACCCCATCTAAGAAATTTGTAGAACCTTAACTTCGATCGTCCCAATCGCCGATTAGAATAGCTTCTTGACCTTCTTGATGATCTGTGGTCTAAATCTCAGGATATTTGGATCTCATAATCAAAAGTTAGGTCGATTGGAGATCATCATGGGCTGTTGTTCTTGCGGATAGCAGTTAGACCGGCCACTCGACGATCAGACTGGCCAAGTCTTGGCAGTCAAACCGGCTAAGTAGGTTTCACCTCGGGGATTTTCGGTTTCTATGTATGTCATGGGGATATGTTCCTAACCTTAGCGTGTTGAACAATTTGCAATAACATCAAGGCTATTGACACCAATTTTGTCTGGAATTTAGACCATGAATAAAGGATTATGTAAAAAATATATATTATCAAGTAAATAAATTATACTGGCGGCTAAAATCCGCCACAACATAAAACAACTAAAAATTGTGAAGTAATTTTCTTAAGCGAAAATCGCTATGACGTATATAGACTAACACATAGTTTGACGGACAATATTCCACCGGCAATAAAATATCGGCATACCTAAATATTTAAGAATATTTGAAGTACTAGATGGGGTTGGACCTATGTGATAGTACCTTGGTCACATACAAGAAAGAGAGATCATGCATGCATGCACTAATTACTTCTCCTTTAATTAATTAAAATGAATAATTATTTGGACCCATCTGCTAGCCAAAGTCTGCTATAACACATCTCCCACGTTGCAAGGGAAGTGGTGGCATGCGTTAATGAGTTGATTACATTTTTAATTACTACATGTTGTGCGTGGCAGCCGAAACATTCCTGAAAAAAAGACAAACCGCCATGCATGCATGCAGTTTGGGCGTGCATGCTTTTAGTGCCTTTAATTACATTTTTAATTACTGCATGCATGAATGTGCAGCCATTCCAGAAAGTCATCAGTTAGTGCATGCACTAATCACTCTCTAAGGGCATCTTCAATGCAAGAGACATTTAGATATATGCTTAAAAAGAGAACACTAACACATCATGAAGCATCTTCACAAGAGCCATAACATCTAAGGGTATGTACAATACGGGATGTTTATATATGAGTGCTTAAAAAAAGATAATATAGTCACGTCATCAAGTACTTATGTAAAAATCATTTCCTCAAATGCAAGCATATGTTTTGTAGGTGCTTAGATGATTGTATTATTTATTAATTATACATAATCATGTACATAAGCACCGGTACCTAATTAAGTACCGATGCTACAAAATAAGCATTTTATTTGTCCTACGTGGCAAGAAAAATCAGTTTTTCTTTACTAAATACCTGCATTGCACATGATCTAATTAACTCTTTCCACTAATTAATTAATCAATTAACTCATCAGCCGAAGCTCTACCTTGCCCCACTTTCCCCACGTCCAGACTGCTGACTGCTGCATGCAAGTGCAAGAGAATAGAAGTTTCCAAACCCGCGTATGAGCATAACTGCATGCAATCAGACTGCTGCATGCAAGAATGCACAACTGTATGCAAAGCAGCCGGCTGGAGTGCTTGAACTGCCATTAGTACAAAAAAAAATCTGAGGAAAGGGAAATTAAGAGGGGAGGTTGCTGCAATTTCTCTCGAGGAAAACCACCCTTAATCCTACTCTATAAATAGGGGTGAAGCTTATAGGCAAAGAGGACTTTTGGCAAAACACTTGGAGAGGGAAACATTTGAGAGAGAAGAGGAAGAAATTTTCAGCAAACACTCGAGAGAAGAGAGAGAAGGGAGGGAGCGCCAAGCCGTGCAAAGAAGGTGAGATGTTCGCTTCCTATCTTCGTCCTTAGGTTCGGTCATCGCGGTACGAACCAAAGAGCTCTCTTCCTCCTACCCCTTTCATTTTTTTTATATGTTTTTACCCCTTTAGGTTCGTCCCGTTAGTGGATACAAACCAAGAACGAGTGCTCAAATCCTCGTTTCTTAGGTTCGGTCCCTACGCATGGATACGGATCATGGTTGGGTATGAAGACCTTATCTCCTCGGTTCGGCCCCGTTAGAGGATACTAGCCAAGAACGAAGGCTCAAAACCTCATTTCTTAGGTTCGGTCCCTACACATTGATACAAGCCAAGGGTGAGAAGCAAGAAGACCCCGTTTCTTAAGTTCGGTCCCTTAAAGTGGATACAGATCATGAGCGGGTGTATGCTGCAAAAATAATGTGCGGTGGAAAATCTCTAAATAACAAAACATCATACTCCGGTTACTCTCGCACATGGGTTCCAAATTAGTGAATACCATGTTATGGGTAGTAACACGGACCAAACAAATAATAAATTATACCCAACTACATTCTGCACGTAGGCTCCATATTAGTGAGTACCATGTCATGATTTAGTAATCCGTGTGAAAATAATATAAAGATATAAAACAACCTTCGTCTCAGTTGCGCTCGCACATGGGTTCCATATTCGCGAATACCATATCATGGGTAGTAACAAGGACTAAATAAATAGTAAATTATACTTGACTACATTCTGCACATAGGCTCCATATTAGTGAGTACCTTGTGATGATTTTGTAGTCTGGGTAAAAAATGAAATAGTGAAATAAATAATATTCATCTTGTTTACGCTTCGCATATGGGTTCCATATTTGTGAATACCATGTTATGAGCAATAACAAGGTCATAACAAAATTGAATAAATCACGTGTCTCGATTACGCTATGTGCACAAAATCTATGTCACGCTAGTAGTAATGTAGACATTAAAAACAACCTTCACTTCGGTTATGCTACATGCAATAATATCAATCAAATTAAACCTCCCCGAGAGATAGATAATTTTTGTCTCGTTTACACTTTGCATATGGGTTCTTTATTTGTGAATACATGTCGTAAGCAGTAATACGGACGCGACAAAAAGGAATAAATTATGTGTCTTATTTACGTTACATGCACAAAATATGTATCATGCATGCTAGTAGTAATATAGACATTAAAAAAGCATTTGCTTCGGTTACGCTACATGCAAGTGCTCAATATTGGCGAGCACTATGCAATGCTAGTAGTAATACAAGGCGGTGTAAAAAAAATAAAATTATGAAATAAAATGAACTACATGCATAGTTTCTCTAAAAATGATACTATGTCGTGCTAAACAAAAATAATAATAAAATGAATACAATTAAAATACCCTCGAACAAGCACCCATCAGTGACGTCCAGAAGGCTTTTTCTTTATATTTTGTAATGGTCATATGTTGTAATCTTTATGTTGGAATTCTTAATCAGGGATTTTCTCGCAAGAGATGTAATTAACAGAATTCTTATGTAAATGTATGAATTCTGGAAGTAATGTACCTACAATCTTTGATTTTCTTTGTCTCATTTTCACCTAAAATTAATCAATTTGTCTCTAATGACGCGGAGTCAGGTCACCTGCTGTGCTGACACTAATAAAATTGAACATTTACTCATATAGCGATAAATCAAACACTCTTGTTACACACAAAAAAAAACATAGAAGAAGGCGAACCAGATGGGCATTCACCTGATGTGCCGACAGGTTGGGAAGGGTGGCGGTTTGGCAAGCAAGCACACACCTCGTCGAAGCGCTGGAGCACGCGGCGCCAGGGAGGGTGGCGCGGTGCGCAGGCGACGGCGGGGCTGAAGCGGCAAGAGCAGGAGGAGGTGGTGGTTGAGGGGAGGGGGATGGCTGGTGGAGAGGAGCGGCGAAGGAGGGAAAGGGAGGGGGCGCCGGAGTGAGAGAGAGGGAGCGGCGGCGCGATGGAGAGGGAGAGGGGGTTGGAGGGCAGGGTAGTGTGGCGGCGGGGGAGGAAGACGGGCAGGGTGAGGGAGGCACGGTTTGGATGGGGGAGGTTCAGGCGACGTTTGGAGGTTTTAGTCGTACGTGGGTGGGCGGGACGATCGTCCCCACTCTGTGGGGTAAACTTCAATTTTTAGTAGTTATGATTAGCAAAGGTGGCAACGAAGTAACCACTCTTTTTTTTTTTACAAGAGGACAAACCCTGCTTTTATAGAAAGCAAATAACAATAACCATTCATTTTTCAAGCACATGGAAAAATGATTTGTTCTCCTAGCGCAGATGAGTAGTTCTTCATGGTTGCCTTCATCTGAAGTCGTAGAGTCTTCATCTCTCTTAATTTGGTGAGTAGGCCGCATCATCTTCCACTAGAAGAACAGATACTTAGCCTGCATGTTGGTCTATATATCATGACATCAATATGTTGCACATTCCTTGGCCCTTCCTGTCGTAGGTAGCATTACCTGATACACCGCGGCTGTTCTATTATACCCTTTTCAATCTGACAAGTTATGATCTTGCAATGTCTACTTTTCCCATGTTATAGCGCTGCTTTCTGAAGTCACAACTATCTTACATGCAAGTCATAAAATTACATGTCTGTATTTGTAAATCTTTGGTTTAAACTTCCCCCTTCTCATGAAGGAATTGCAAACCCGTAGGATTTCTCCATACCCTGAAGTACTGACATCTTTAGCAATTGGCACAAGGTGTCATTATCTATCTTGGGTTATCAATACTTTCTCCATCATCTGGGAAGCTCTGCGGTAGGTTCCTCTGAGTTTAGTCTGCTGTTAGGTAGGTCGATGACATTCTCAAAGCACAGCGATTTTCTCTGGACATTATGCAAAACATCGTTTTCTCTTCGGCGTGGCTTATCCGTTGTTTGATCATCGTCGTACGTGTGGGGCGTGAACTAGATGCAAGAAATTCAGTCATTCACAGGCTGTCGAAGTGTCCAGTACTCAAATCGCATTGAGTTGCTAGTCAATTCCAAAGAAATGGAAAACGGGAAAAAGGGGTAGGTCAGGTCGGCATGCGATCGATAACGAGTAGCATGAATCAAGCTTAACGGCAGCCTGAGATAAAAACTCGACACGTTTTTGGTTGCTGGCTTGCTGCTAATGTGGAGCATCTTAAAAGTGTTGAGGAATCATCGCTGGCGAGTCCAGTCTGAGCGATTACCTTGTAGGTAAATTCAGAAACGTAAGAACGATGCAAGAACACATGAACATAATAAGAGATAAACATAAAGATATGAGGGGACTGCAGCCTTCTCTTTATTGCCCTTCTCAATAATCGTGTACGATAATTGGGGTCTCCCTCCTATATATAAGCTACGGATGGATGAGGTGCCAACATGGGCCAGAACTTTTAGTTCTGGACCTAGTTTCTTAACACTCCCTCTTGGGCTCTCATCCTTCATGTTCATGCCTTGTCAAAACTCCATAAAAACTAATGGGAAAAATTTGGAGAAAGAGTACATGAATCATGTTCTGCTATATTGCATGAATTGTCTCATTAAAAACCTTAGCCGAGAAACTTCAGGAAAAACTCGTCAAGGGAAAAAGAGTACAATCCACCCAATTTTATTTAATCTTCAGGATTTATTATTTGGGTACTCGATCAAGCTTTAGTAATGAGTTCGTGAAGGTTCTCTCCCTGAATTCTATACTTCCCTAAGTCTCATCATTCCAATTCCACGTATGTATCTTTCAAAGCTAGACGCTGGAAGTGACTTAGTGAATAAATCTGCAAGATTTTCACATGACTTAGTATGCAATACTTTAATTTCATCGATCTTTTGCATTTCATGAGCATAGAAGAACTTGGGGTTGATATGCTTTGTGATAAGACTCTTCACATAACTCATTTGCACTTGTGCAACACACGCTGTTATATCTTCATAGATAATAATAGGGGTTTGTGCGGTATTCAATCCACATGACTGTTGGATGTAGTGAATCATCCGTCGAAGCCAAGAACATTCACGTGTGGTCTCATACAGTGCTATAATTTCTGAGTGGTTCGTCGAAGTTGATACAATACTTTGCTTAGATAATTTTCATGAAATTGCAGTTCCACTACACATGAATACATAGCATGTTTGCGACTTAACTGTATGCGGGTCTGACAGGTACCCGGCATCTACATAGTCAGTCATTGTTAGGTCTTGGTTCTTTCTGTAGAACAGATCAAGATCTTTACTTCCTTGGAGCTATCGGAAGACGTCATTTATTCACTGTTAATGTCTTTGGTAGGTTCTGCACTATACCTTGCTAGTAGGTTCACTCCAAAAGCAATGTTCGGTCTAGTACAGTTTGCTAAATACATGAGAGCTCCAACTGCGCTCAAGTATGGGAATTATGGTCCTAGGACTTCCTCCGCCTCTTCTCTAGGTCTATACGGGTCCTTATCTTGCTATAAGGATCTCCCGATCATTGGCACTTTCGAAGGGTATGCCTTTTCAAAGCCGAACCTTTCTAACACCTTCTGAGTGTAGGTTGACTGATATACTAAAATCCCTTCAGGGGGTATGCTCAAGCTGCAAGCCTAGGCAATACTTGGTTTTACCCAAATCTTTCATTTCGAACTTCGACTCCAGGTAAGAGCTTGCTTTCTTAATATCTTCCAAGGTCCCGATGATATTCAGATCATCTACATATACTGAGATTATACAGAATTCATCCTGGAATTGCCGTATAAATACACAGGGACAATCCTCATTGTTCGTGTTGCCTTTCTTGTAGAGAAAGTCTCTTAAGTGATTATACCACATCCCACCTGATTGCTTCAGGCCATACAGTGACTTTCTGAGTTGCAAACTATATAGATTTCTATTTGCTCTGTCTTGGTTCGGGACAGTGATACCTTCAAGTACTTCATATAAATTTTCGAATCCAAGTTCCCATAAAGGTATGCAGTTACCACATCCATCAATTTTATTTCCAAATTCAGGTTTACTGCCATCGAGATTAAGTATCTAAAGGTAGTTCCGTCCATGATCGGGGAATAGGTTTCTTCATAATCGACTCCTAGTCTTTGAGTGAAACCTTGTGCAACAAGCCTTGCTTTATATCTCACAACTTCATTGTTTTTATTTCTCTTCGAACAAATACCCACTTATGCCCTATAGGGTGCACATGGGGAGGCGTGCAGCTTACAGGCCCAAACACATCTCTTTTATTCAGAAATATTAATTCTGCTTCTATTGCTTTCTTCCAATCTTTCCAATCTGATCTTTTCTTGCATTCAGCGAACGTTGCAGGCTCCGGATCAAGATCGATGATTGTGGCAATTTTCTTTGCAAAATAGATGTCGGCATTTGATGTTGCTCTATTCATAGATTCTCCCGTGGTCACATAATTTATAGCTATTTCTTCATAGGGAGGTTTTGCTAATGCTTCTACTTGCTCACCGCTACTTCCAATTAGTTTTTCAGCTCTCATGTGTGCGCACACATCCATGTTGATGTCTCCCTCCGTGGGAATATTTAAATCCGGTATGTCTTTTGCTGAAGGTTCCATACTGGTGCCAGGTCTCAACTGGCTCCCCTTTTGATTCTAGGGAACTTCAGTGGTCGGCTGTGGCAAGTCCTTCTTATAGTTTTTCACTAGGCGTCCCCGGTTACTTGGGATTCGAGGGGCCGGAGTTCTCGTCCTTTTATTCTGAGGCCTCTGGACGGGATTAGGGATACCTTCTATTTTCTTTGGTATTTCAACCCTCTCCGGTGCATTGCGTGCAAGCACATGCAACTTGATCACGCTCTTCAAATCACTAAAGTGGTCAGGCAGTTGATTCGCTAATGCTTGCAAATCAATTATCTTCTGGACTTCTCTATCTGCTTCACTAGTGCGTGGGTCATGTGCATGGATTCCCGTGGCTTGCTATGTTATTTTTCGATATTTTTCATCAAGGGGTTGATTCCCTCCCCCTAATGACGGAAAACTATCCTCATCAAAAATGTTATCAGCGAAATAGGATGTATGCAAATCTCCAGTCATTGGGTCCAGATACCTTATTGTGGATGTTGTCTCATAATCAACGTATATCCCAGACTTTAGGAGAGGGTCCATTACAGTTCGTTGCGGTGGTAGTATAGGTACATAAACCTTGCAACCAAACCTTTAGAGATGAGAGATTTTCGGTGCTAACCCTTGTGCTAGTTGCATCGGTGAATGGATGTTATATGTCGACGGTCTAAAATTGATGAGAATTGCTGCGTGCAGGACTGCGTGTCCCCAACATGTAGTTGGTAAATTACAATTCTGCAAAAGCGGTCGGGCAATAAATTTAATTCTTTTAATCAATGCATCTGCTAGTTCATTCTGAGTGTGGACATGTGGTACCGAGTGCTCAACGGTAATTCCCATTGCCATACAATAATCATCAAATGTCTTTGAAGTAAATTCTTCGGCATTGTCTATTCTGATGGACTTCACATGATGATTAGGGAAATTATTCTTTATTTTAATTATCTACGAGATCAGCTTTGCAAAAGCGTGGTTTCTCGTAGACAATAAGCATACATGCGACCATTTCGAGGAAGTATCGATGAGCACCATAAAGTACCTAAATGGCCCTGATAGAGGCTGAATAGGACCACAAATATCTCCCTGAATTCAGTCTAGGGATGCATGGATTTCATCCTTCGCTTTCAGAGGAGAAGGTCTAGTAATTAATTTTCCGGTGGCACATGCAGGGCACATAAAATCTTCTGGATTCGAGAAATTCTTTACATTGATATTATGTTTCTGAGAATTATTAATTATGTTTCTCATCATCCTAAGACCGGGGTGACCTAATCTATCATACCAGAGACAGAAAAGTTCAGAGCTTCTAAAAGTTATTTTCAGGATAGTATAGGCTGCAGGTGCCCTAATATTAGTGTAGTATAGCCCAGATTCATATGAAGAAAGTCGTTCCAATACCATTTTTTTCATTTTCTTCACGCTTTGTAATGAGCAGGTATTCCTTACCGTACTCTTCTTCAGTCTCTACATGGAGACCGTTAACGCGAATATCTTTAAAGTTTAAGAGAGTTCTAGTCGATTCCGGGTACAACAAGGCTTCTTTAATGACCAATGTCGTGCCCATCGGGAATATAATTGTGGCTCTTCTTGAGCCTATTATACAAGTACCACTGTCTGTGATTGTCGTAAGACTACAAGCATTCTTGCTGATCGACTGAAAAAATTGTCTCTCTCAATATGGTATTCGTTGTACCACTGTCTGCTAAGCACACTTCCTCCATAGGGCGTCACACGCATTCTGATATATAAAGTATCTATTAATATGGGGTAGAAAGCAAACCACACATAAATAAAATACTCTAAAACAGAACAAAACTTGCTATTATTAATACGGAAAAAAGTCTTGTTGGACTCATCATAAGAATTTATTGCTATTGCTCTTCTAGAGCTTACAACCATTATTCAATAATTCAAAGTTCTATGACAACCATAAACTGTAAATGACCGTAAAAACTAAGTGCAATGCATGCACTAGATCGAATCAACGAAGTATGAAGAAACTTCTGCCTGAATCTGGTCTATTTCTATCTCCTCTTCTTCGGCAACTACGGCTGTAGCCGCTGTGATGTCCAAAGAAGGAGTGATAAGAGCTGCTGTAGGGCTGTCCACATCCATAGGTGCAACCAATGACTATGGATCTTCCATGCCTGCAATGGCGAGGTGCGCCTCATGCTGTCCTTTGCCATTCTTCTTAGCTTTGAAAGCATCAATCATGTGCTGCGGTTCACGGCAAACACGTGACCAATGTCCTCAAGTGCCACATTTGTAGCAGCTTTGGTCATGCTGACCATATGGCTTCTCATCGTGCTTCTTTTGTTCACCTTTCTTGGCTTGAGTATTCTGCTTGGTCTTGTGACCCATGATCTTACCCTTCTTACCTCTTCCCTTTGAGTGAGACTTCTTCACCTTGTAGCTGCTAGCGTTAACTTCATGGTCAACTTTGCTACTAGGCGGCTGTGAGATGTAGTTCTTCCTGAGAACCTCATCTTGAGCTTCCGCAACTTGCATAATGTCTATCAGTTCGGTAGTTGCGGGCGGATTGCACCGCATTTGGGTGAAAGGTAGAGAGAGTTTTCTCAATCTTCTCCGAATATGTGATTACTTTACCACATAGCTGAAGACTGGTACAAATTCTGTGCAAATCAGAGTTGTACTCCCTCACAGTTTTGTAGTCAGCAAAACGTAGTCGAGTCCATTCCTGCTCTGCCCGAGATAGGATGGTGTACTTCAGTTTCTCTAACGCTTCTTCAGGGCGATCTATAAAGCTAGTGCACTTTTCTCTGCCATATACTCATTCTTGAGCGTTAGGCAGAGATGGTGTCTGAGGAAATGAAGTGCTTGATCATTCTACTCAGCAGTTGGAATGACATACTGCGAGGCGCCGAGTCCAATAGCAGCACGGAGCTTCTTGACTCCAAGTACGATTTCAACATCTGATGTCCAAGTCAAATAATTCTGGCCATACTGGGCCAGCTCCTCGAACTCCCGGTTCGTAATTCCAGTCATCTGCATATTTATGCAAGAGGTGCATAAGATTGCTACTGGTAATGTGCATAAAATGTTCCTGTATTTTTCTACGCATTTTCATGATTTACTGCTATTTTCAATGATTAAAAGCAATATAAACAATCACAGATAATCAACAACAGTAAATATAGTAAATAAATTGCATAGAAATAACAATAGCAAAGTTAAACATGCTTCAAAAGTGCAAAATATGCACACAAAAATGGATTCCCAAGGCCTTTTTCTATTGGAAAAATGATTTTTCGGGGAATTCTGCAATTTTCAGGAGTTAAAATGGGAAATTTCAGTTCTGAGAAAATTTACGCGTAATTTTTGGATTTTCAAAAGGCCTTTTTGCAAAACTGGATTTTTCCACCGCCCGTTTTTTTTTCTCACTCGGCCTTTCATGCCCCATGTGCGCCCGGCCCAAAAGGCCCATCCGGCCGGCTTAAAAAAACGCACGGGGGTAGGGTTTCCCCTACCCCCAGCTCCAAGCAGCGGCGGGGCGTATGCGTGCGTGGAGCGGCAGCGGCTCTGGCGCAAGCAGTTGCGGCCCATGGGCTCCGTGTGGCGGTGGCCCCGTGTGCGTGCGACGACCGGAGGCGGCACAAGCGGTGGTGGAGGCCGCGTGAAGCGGCGCTAGCCTTGTGCGGTGAGGCGGCGGAGTGCTACGGGCGAGGGTGGCGGCGGTCGGCGGAGCGGCGCGGTTCAACCGGGCAGGCGGCGCAGTGCGGGTTCGGCGCCGGAGCCACCTCTCCCTTTTTTTCTTCTATCTTTCTCGAGCGACTCGGAAACATAGGCCATGTGGGCCTCCGGTGATGGTGGCTTCATGACACGACGGCTTGGGTGCTTCACCAGACGCACGCATGGTGCCGAGTCGCGTGCGAGCGACGGCGGCGCACTACGGGTGTGGGAGAATCCCGTATGGTGCCAGCACCATTCAACTTCCTCCCCTTTTCTCTTCTACTTCAGGCAGTGGTAGCGTCGTGCGGCTTCGAGCCGGTGGCGGCGCCATGCGGCGGGGAGGCCGGGTGGCCGGTGCACAAACCATCGGCGCATGCGAGGCGGCTGTGGGCCAAGGCTTCCAAGCATGGTGCGAGAGCCAGCGGTCGGGTCATGACGCGTGGTGGTTGGCGCTTCGGGCACGACGA
Source organism: Ampelocalamus luodianensis (assembly GCA_036346255.1). Taxonomy (NCBI): domain Eukaryota; kingdom Viridiplantae; phylum Streptophyta; class Magnoliopsida; order Poales; family Poaceae; genus Ampelocalamus; species Ampelocalamus luodianensis. The sequence continues at coordinate 5,192,864 of CM070626.1, forward strand.
CCCGGGTGGCGACGCGGAGTGGCATCGGGCCGGAGGCGGCGCTCCCGTGTGGCGGTTGCATAGCTTCGAGCCAGCGTCGCACGGCGCATGCTGGCGGCATGCAAATTTTTTTTGAGTTTACTATTCATGCGATGTATACGGTTTATTATTCATGCAACGATCTATAGTGCGATCAATATCCTCTCTTTCATGCGATCTACCGATCAGCTTGGCTGACGACTTCAAGTCGGCTTGCGGTAGATCAGAGTGAATTTGCACCGTAGAAAATAATCTAGAAAGCAACAACTGCAGAATTGAAAGCGATCTAGAAAAAAGACGATTCAATCTATGAATGTCGTTCATCGACGGTTACCTTTTCGATGCGAGGAGAGTCGATCGTGCTGAAAACGTGTTGAGGAACCGTCGTTAGAGTGTCCAATCCGAGCGATTACCATGTAGGCAAATTCAGAAATGTAAGAACGATGCAAGAACACAATAACAGAATAAGAGATAAACACAGAGATATGAGGGGACTGCATGTTTCTCTTTATTACTCTTCTCAATAATCGTGTACGATAATTGGGGGTCCCCCTCCTATATATAGGCTACGGGTGGATGATGTGCCCACATGGGCTAGGACTTCTGGTTCTAGGCCTAGTTTCTTAACAAAAAGGAAGACCTGGTGCTAAATTTACATCTTCAGTTCAAGTGAATCCGTTAGATCTCTATCCATGTCGAAACTGACCAACAACAAATGCGAACCAAAACTCCAGAGAACTAGCACCTGTTGAATTTGCTAGGGCCGAAACCAAAGCAAAATGATTGGCAAAAAAATGGCTTTGTTAATCTAGATTTGGTGAGGTAGTTTATTACTACACGACGCAGTGGCGAAGCCAGGAATTTGGTGTTAGGGGTGCACACACAAAGCAATGCCGGGCATGATTAGTTCAAACCAGGAAAAAAGCTACCGGTTGGGAAAATATTGAGGAGCCTAGCGATAGACCTGGTTACCGGAATTTTTGAATTTATTTCGGCCGAAATTTTCGAATCGAAATTTGAATTTTTTGTGAAGTTAAAATGAAAAATATAGAAAAAATGCATAGCCAAGGTTCGAACCCAAAACCAACCTCTTCAAGACTAAGGGTGTTTCCACCACGGCACATGCACTCTTGTGTTTGCATATGGTTACAAACTTTCTTTATATTTGGCAAAAAAACTAACAAATCCGGTTTTTTTGCCGGTTGGAAATTTTACCCGAGGAGTCTGATAGATCCGATTTTCGTCGGTAATTACCGAAATTTCGCCACAAATGTTTTCACTTGTTCAAACTAAGCATCACCCAACGAAGCCAGGAATTTGCCTGTTAAAAGTAATAAAACGTCAAGAAAAAAGAACGGAGGAAATTGTCTACTAGTATCTTTTCGCGTGTCATTACTATAGTAATCAATTTGGAAAATGACTTGCATAATAATATGAATGTGAGAAAAATGAAAGTTGCTCCATTCACACCTGCAAAACCATTAATCTTAGTGAGTGGCGCGTTGCCTACTGTTGCTTGCTTCTCCCACACTGGTGCCACGCCGCCCACCGCTTCTCTCCGCGCCGCACCGGCCGCCAAGCCGTAGGAACCAAATTGAGGAGGAGTTGGAGTATTGAAGATAGAGATGGATATGGACTGGTGGAGGCACGAGCAGGCCGCGAGTTGTGAGCTAAGCTTCCAAGAGAGTGGACACCAAGGGGTACTATGAATATGACCCAAATGTAGAACTGATCCTTGAGAATGTTTTCGATTTTTTGATGTGTCCGGGCACCCCTACTGGCTCCGTCCATGATTGTACCCAGAGATAAATTACTGGTACTCTGCAAGTGTGCATCAAGAAGTGATTGTTTCAGTTGGCGATTGTAGCTAGCCGAGATGACACCATGATAGGAACAAAAGGCTATGCCAAGAACGTTTCGTCAGAGCAGATGCCAAAAGCCTTCACTAGCTTGTACAACTAGTCTTTTGTGATAGTACTCTTTGTGATCGATTGTGCAATGACTTACGAAGGTGCGGGTGCGGGTGCCTCATTGCCTGGCGACTTACTCTGGTTGGTGGGTTGGTGGGCTGAATTGTTAAAATGATCAATCCAAATGCTCAACTGCTGAATGCTTATACATAGTCAAAAAAAAATCATTTATTTTTTGGGTTGCCCGTGCACCAGGGGCACCCCTGCTGCTGCCCATGACATGACGTGGGACTGTAGGAGTGGGACTAGCTTAGGTGGACTTTAGTAGCAGCAACTCAAATAAACAAACATCATCAAGCTCGTTACACCATTTAGGTGAATTATTCAGATGAGCGCTTCTCTGCTCCTCTGAAAGAAAACTATTCACATAGACAAAACTAGCTCCAACCTTCTTATCATTTGTTTTGGAATCTATAGATTTTCCTTAATAATGAGCATTTGAACTTCCTACAGTGAACAATCTGTTATCAATGTTAGAACTTAGAATGCGTATGCTAAATCACGACGAACTAATGGAATCCAGGAATTGCTAAGCAACTTCGAAAGGTGAGATACCACATGAGTTTATCCAAGGTCTCCCTATTGCAAAGTCAGACGTGCAACATGGTAGTGATAGCTAGATCAACTAGGAACTTTACTTTATTCCCCATATCCTTTTGTTCTTGTGATCGCTAGAAGGCCAATCGGTTTGATAATTTGCATCTTTCCTCTGAAAACGTCCACTCGATTTCTATATCATATCAGCTGGAATCCATTGATTAAGTGCAAACCATATGCAAAGAGACGTGAATGAGTTATGGACTAGCGATTGAACTTATGGTGTTCTCCACTAATTGCATTGCTTAGCTATAATTTCGCTTCCTAGCTTGTTAAAGCAGAGGAATTGACATGGCAATCCATTGACCGAGCTTGTCAAGCTCAACTGCCAAGTTCTTTTTTCCCAAGAATCTTAAGAAAGTGTTCGTGGTGTACGAACACGATCTTTATTTGATGCACGTATATTTATATCTTATTTTCATGAGCTGGCTAATCATGGAATGTTAGTTGAATATTTGCTGAAAATCATTAGGTGCTAACAACTCATATCCGTAATCAGTATACAATTTTACGCATTTTCGCGTAATTTTCGTTGTCTCAGTAATTCTACACGGGCAAAGGATCAAGTCATCAAGCTCCAGAAAAGTCTCTTCCGTTTTAAGCCTGTCAATGATTTATTCCGCACCAATGAAGTGATACTTGTCTTCACCCTTGACTTTGCAGGTAGCCGACGAGAAAAATAGCTACAGTACCACGTGAATTGTGAATGCAAATTCTAAATTTCTGAACAAAGCTGCAGTTTGTGTAGATAGAAATATTGAGTTCCACGCGCTAACCAGTTCACTCAAAAACTCAAACTGTTAAAGAAACATGGGCAACGTACTTCAACCAGAAATGTCAGAGGCGGATCTAGTATAGGAACATGGGTGTACAGGTATATACCCATTATTTTTTTTTAAAAAAAACCAATATTTATTAAGTATATTAGGTATATATACTAGTAAATACATCAAATAAGTATTTGAACTGCACGGAACTCCTCCGATCGTGTTTTCTAACTCCGCGCACGCAGCCACTTGCCACCAAACTTGCTTGTTTGCAGCCCACCACGGCCCACAACCGAAGCGGCCGAGCGCTCGCTCCAGTCGGCAGCCCGCTAGCCCCAACCAAGCGCCGAGTCGAGCAGATAAGCAGTCACCAAACCTAACCCATCCAGCCATCCCATTCGACCTTCGTGAAATCTGAAATCCCCAACTCCCCAAGCTCTGCGGCCGTACGGCGGCGCAACCGCGCTTGCGGGCAAGGGCACGCGGCGAAGCGGCGACGCAGCGAGCGGCGGCCGGATCGGCGGCGGCGGCGGCAGCGCTGCCGGAGCGAGGATGGAGGAAGCTCGCGGCGCGGCGGCGGCCGCCGGCCGAGCAAGACCGGCCAGCCGCACCGCGCAAGGAGCGCGGCGGTCGCGGTCAAGGTGAGCTCGAGCTCCTCGCCTCCTCGATTGCGCGGATGGGAGGGGATCGGGAGGTGGCGCCATGACCTTAGAGCGATCGGGGCCGAGCCGCCGAGCGGCCGGAGCGGGCGAGCCGCGTGGGAGGAACTGCCGGCCGGGCGCGGTCTCCAGGCACCAGGGGAGGCGAGTGCGGGGCCGCGGGCGCGTCGCTGGAGGTCGGAGGGGAACCAGGAGGCAGGAGGAAGAAGAACTGAAGATGGATGAATTGGGTGGGATTTGGGGAATTTGGCTCATCGGCTGGATTGGATTTGGGTGAAGTCCAATATTTATTGGCATTTAGGGGGACTGTTGGCATTGAAAGAATTGTAGATGAGTAGATATTCATATTGATATTCGATATTTATTAGCTTCATATGGTTCAATAGACAATAGTTGTATGTATATGTCAGTGAATAAAAAAGAAGATCATTTTGTCCAAATGTCCAATTATTTTGTAGCTTGTGTAGCTTCAGATGTTTGATAAAAGATGATATTATTTTGTCTTAAATGTCCAATTATTTATGTGAAGTTTTGGTTTTCATGTAGACCGCAGAGCATCCAATTATTTTGTCAATTATTTTGTAGCTTGTGTAGCTTCAGATGTTTGATAAAAGATGATATCATTCATGTAGATATGACATCATATCTCGCTTCCAAGCTATGAAGGAACGTCGAGTTAGATTGTAATTTTTTTGTAATTATTTTAAAATTATTTGACATGTTGTCTCTAGTAAAAATAATTTGAACTTTGTTATTTTTTATGTTATGATTATGAATATTTATGTTTTATATTGTACAACATGTTTATAACTTTGAACACCAATTTTAAAAATCCTGGATCCGTCACAGCATATGCTGTCGCAATTTAAGCCTCATCGTTCTGTACATAAACGAAGGCCGTACACACATCTTCCTTTCTCCTGCATGCTTCGTTCAATGGTCTCATCACTCACCGGACACCAGTAGTGAGCTGCAGTCTCAGACCAAGCGTTCCTCAGGAACCATAATGCTGTCACTACATAGACCGGCAGGAGCTCAAGGATGTTTTCGACGAGCCAATGATCGCCCGCTCAAAACCCCGGTGATATCGTGGGCAGCCACGGCGCCTAAAAGACGCTGCTTTCGCAGCACATGCTCCCTTCCCGCTCATGATAGTATCTTGGCTGTGTGGCACTGTCCGCGGTGGTGATCTCAGAGCGACCACGTTAGGGGAGCCCGCCCACTCAACAAACAAATCCCCGGGACGCGCACGCACTCGCGGCCGCGCGTCGCGAGCGTCGCGCTGCACGGTACGGCGCGTCGTGAGATGGCCGCCCGAACGGTCGTTTCCGCGCCCGGCCAGGAGGGAGGAGGGACGACGCGAGCGCGCGGCCCTGGACTGAACCGATCGAGCCGAACTGTCGGGGAGACAACTCACCATGCAGATGATGCGGGAGGGGAAGAGAGTGACGTTCCGGTTGGAGAAAGGTGGCGCTGCGGAGATCGTGCCGCAGGGGTAGAGTGCCTAGCTTGGCGCACGCATGCCCACGAGGAGATTCCGCGGCCAGATCATCCCCCGTTGGATTTGCGCCGTGGCCATTGGCACGCGGTGGTTACAGGTCAATTCCTCCGCCTCATGATCGATCGTCTAATCGGCGCGGAGTTGTTCGGATTCGAGCTACGTCGTTTGCTGGTCTTTTTGTCGAGGTTTGAGCTTCATCGTCACACAAATAAACAGACCCACTTAACTTACGACGACGAGTATAAGGCGAACAACTTCTGCTTCCGAAAAGCCGGTTGTCGTTCTAAATGGGTGGTTTTTCTCATCGGCCATCGGCTTTTCTCGAAGCCAAAAGTCATATTTAACGTGAGAAAGTGAAAGCTATCGATGGGTAGTTTCCAGCGACCCCTATTTCAACTTTGCCCCTAAAGTTGGTTGGAGGGGGGATTTAATTATACGTTTTTGTCACTCAACAAAACCTCCAACTCCCCTTACACAAAACCCTAGCGCGCTGCGCTCCCCCACCCACCTGCTCCTCCCTTAGTTCCCTCTTCCTCCTGAGCGCCGCCTCCCTCCTCCTCCCCACACGCCGCCGGCCTCCTCCCTCCGCCACACCCGCGCCTCCTCCCTCCTCCTCCCCCACCGACGCCGCCACCCCTCTCCTCCTCGTCCCGTCATCACCGCCCCTTCTCCGTCCTCCTCCCTCACTAGCGCCCTTTGCCCGCCTGCGCTTCTGGCCCCAACCACCTCCCCGATGCGTTGCCGCCCTCCTCCCTCCTCCCCTGAGCCGCCGTCACTCTCCTCCTCCTCCCGACCCGACACTTCCCTCCTCCTCCCCCGCCGTCGCCGTCGGTGGCGGCCCAACCCTAGCCGCCATCGGCCTTTTTATTTTATTTTTCATTCCTTTTTCTGTTATAAATGAATTATTTATGTGTTAATTGTTAATTGTATTAATTATTTATTGTTAAATATCGTTAATTGTGGTCTATTGAGTTAAATGTTGTTAATTGCAGTCAATTTCATTAATTGTCGTTAATTGCGATCTATTATGTTAAATGTCGTTAATTACAGCTAATTGTGTTAATTACGTTACATGTTGTTAATTGTCGTAAAGTGCCGTCAATTGTCGTTAATGGCTGTTAAACGACATCAAACAAGCCATCATTTTCCTCAGGGATATTTTATACATTTTCCAACTTAGAAGTTCCAGCCAGCCGACCTAAAAGCTAGACAGCCAAACACCAAATCTCTTCAGCCTAACCGTTCAGCCCAGCCAAACGTTGTTTTTCAGAAAAGATGCAGCCTTACCAAACAGGCCCTAAGAACGTATGAAACTCCGATGCATGTTCAGGTAGCTGCAGTGCAATTAACTTACTTCGTGTTGTATTCAAGGAGGTACGTTATCTTTCGGGGAAGCTTGTCCACGATGGAAACGGATCCTTCGCACTAGGGTTAAAAATGCAGAGGATGTACAGTGTTGTGTATTAGGAGTTGAACTCCACCGTTTGATGGAAAATCAAAGGTCAAGGGCAAAAGCTACGTTACCAAGCCACCGTGAAAAAAAATCACTACAGTTCTCCGCTGCTGTCCATGGAACACTGTTTCTACAAGTATTGCTGCAAGTGGTGCACGCATGACGAAAATGGAGGAGTGCTAGTGGGACAAAGTTGCTATGAGGTGAGCTAGCAAATACACATTTAAATATTAGGTGCAATCCAAATTGATACATAAATTATCATGAACAAAGTTAAAATAGAAAATACACCAAATATGATATCTTAATAATAGATAGTGCGTTTTAAAAACCTAAAACTATACATAAGTAACAATTTTAAGAATAAAATTAACTAGATTTTATAATACAAATAATAGAAGAAGTACAAAGAGGATACCAAAGGTGTTGTAAGTGGAGCCGTACTCCAGACCCCTCGTGGCCCCACGGTGTATCTGCCCCTAATTGCTACGGTAGTACGACAGATAACTGTTTGCTAGGCTGGTGTTACTATTCACACCATGATTCTCTACGGTAAATCATATCCGGATCCTGAACATATCGCTATCTATCCATGTCTCCTCTTCTCTCGGGTTGGGAGTCGCTTGCCAAGGCCACGAGGGTGCCTTTCTCCATACACATATTACGGTACAGAGGGGGAGGGGGGAGTACGCGTATTAGGTCCCGTTCGCTTGGACTGTTGTGTGAGCTTATATATCTTCTCCCAAATTGTCAAACGAGTTTGGTGGGTTGCAGCCTTGCAGCAGTGTCGGGCTGAGCAGTGCGACTGATGCGAGGCGGAGGCGAAGGCGGAGGCGGCGCTACCCCGGGCCGCCCGCGATGGGGCTCCGGCGCGACGACGCCGCGGTCGCTCAGCACCGGTTCGTCGCCGCGCGGGTCGGACCGGAGCTCCGACGACGGGGAGGAGCTGGTCGAGGTGACGCTCGACTTGCAGGAGGACGACACCATTGTGCTGCGGAGCGTCGAGCCGGCGGCGGCGGCGGCGGCCGCAGCTGCAGCTGCAGCTGCTTCGGTGTCGTCTGGGGCGTCGCCTTCCTCGGTGGCGCCGCCTTGGCGGGCGGAGCCCCCGGGTGGGGCGGCGTCCTCGGCGTCGTCGCGGTCGCGGTCGCCGGCGATCCGGCGGACGTCGTCCCACCGGCTGCTGCAGTTCTCGCAGGAGCTCAAGGCCGAGGCCATGGCCCGCGCGCGGCAGTTCTCGCAGGACCTCACCAAGCGGTTCACGCGCACCCACAGCCGCGCGAATCTCGTCGGCGAGGGAGAGGCCCCCGCGGCGACGTCGGGCATCGAGTCCGCGCTTGCGGCCCGCGCCGCGCGCCGGCAGCGCGCGCAGCTCGACCGCACGAAGTCCGGCGCGCACCGAGCGATCCGCGGCCTCCGCTTCATCAGCGGCAGCAACAAGGCCAGCAACGCCTGGATCGAGGTCCAGGCCAACTTCGACCGCCTCGCCCGCGACGGCTACCTCTCCCGTGACGAATTCCCGCAATGCATAGGTTAATGCCTTAATAATCCCCATCCCCTTCCCAAAAAACCTTGCTTTTCCTAGTGCCTAACCGCATTTGAGATGCAGGGATGACGGAGTCGAAGGAGTTCGCCATGGAGCTGTTCGACACGTTGAGCCGGCGGCGGCAGATGCAGGTGGACAAGATCAACAAGGAGGAGCTGCGCGAGATCTGGCAGCAGATCACCGACAACAGCTTCGACTCGCGCCTCCAGATCTTCTTTGACATGTAACTCCCGCCCCGTACAATTTCCGAACAGCTAAATTAATTTGTGCTATATTAACATCATTTGTATTGCGTTGTTGTGCCTCCATTTTGGTATGATTTAATCAGGGTGGATAAGAACGCAGACGGCCATATTACGGAGGCGGAGGTGAAAGAGGTAATAGTCCGTGGCTGTGCTTGGTATTTCTGCACTACATCTTTTTCCTGTTGTTGTTTTGGGGATATTTTGGTACAATTATTTGGAGTTTTTTTTAAATGATTGAGCTGTCCATTTCGCCGGTTCTGTAGGTATGTACTTGTTCTTTTGTTGTCTACAAGTTTGTGTTCCTGGATTTACGCATAAGAATTATGGAATTGGTAGCTTGGGAAAACATTGCTGACTAATCGAGGTCCCCCGGCGAAACTGGCGGGGAAAGCATCCCCACTGGCCGGTCTCCACACACCAATTTTTCTGGATATTGAACTAGCTTGTTCTTGTACATGGGAGGGGTGTTTCGTAAATTTACTATAGATGGAGATGGAACTTGCAAGTCCGGAGACCATAACGCAGTAGTTGGTGGGGGCATTTCCGTCATCCAGACTAATTATTATAATCTGTTCAAACGATGCGTGGAAATGGGGTAACTTTTGGATTAGAGCTTAATTTATTCTTTTCTCTGAGGTCATTGTGTAAAGGGCCGAGGCCAAGTAGTTTGTTTATCAACTTTTTTCGAGGTGTGAAAAAGATGGTTTATGATCAATATCTACTTTTTTTTGAGGTGTGAAAAAGATGGTTTGTGATCAATTAATTAAAAGTGGCAGTTGCTCTGTTTCCAGATCATTATGTTAAGTGCTTCTGCTAATAAACTGTCGAGGCTTAAGGAGCAGGCAGAAGAATATGCAGCCTTGATCATGGAGGAACTTGATCCCGAAGGGCTTGGCTACATCGAGGTAAACTATCATGTTTTCTTCTGCCATACCGTGTCTGATCAGTGATAGAAATAGGTGCACAATAATTGGTTACATGATCCCCTCTGGCATCCCATCAGTCCATCACTATCCACTGATATTTTTTTTATGAAAGATACTATCCACATGATGTTATAGGTTGGTTTAGGAGACACCATTCAACTGGATAAAAATGTTACTCTACGCAAGAGACTGAGAGTTTAGTAGTTTTGATTTTTGACTGTAAATACATATTCGAGTACGCCCATTCATAAATTGGCCCTGCAGGGCTGCATTGACTTGTTTTCCAAACACACTGAAATGGTTGGTTCTCAACACAACAGTATTACTACTGAAAAATAATGCTAACCAACTTTTCTTTGGAAAAAAACCATTCCTATAGGAAAAGAACCAGCCTAGAATCTTAAGGAATATTTTTTCTTGCTCCTGCAAGACAAATCCTTCCACTGATCTCCAGCAATTTTCCTAGATAGCAGCCTATCTTTGTTTCTACTTTTCTCTCCTTCCATATCTCTATTTAACATACCAAAAGGCTGTGGCAATAACCATCTGACTTGATGGGTGGATACGAGCCTCTATTGTGTTTCTCTGGATGATTTGCTCTCATGTACTTTCTGGAGTTCCAGCTCCTTTAAACTTCTGAAAGACTGTGTCCCTTTGTAATAGAAGGAATTGGGGGCCTGGAACCCTTGGGTTTTCAAAAAATAACCATCTGATTTCAACAAAGAGAGCTCATTAATCTTTTTCATTTAAAGCCATCTATGTTGCTTCACTAAGGGGTTGCCTTTTTTTAGCAACATCAGCGAAAAGCATTAGATGAGATAATTGGCATGTTTATACTGACAATTCACACAACCAAAATAGCCAAGCCATGACAGCCAAAGTTATTTGATGCCTATTGTGAAATCCATCAAGAGCATCAAACTCCAGCTATGGGGACCAACAATCTACCAGTCCCAACTCTCAACAGCATGATAATTAAGTATCCTGATCAAACTTCCCTCTACGACCATTCTTTAAAAAAATTTGTTGTGGTCGTTGGTTGGGTACGGGTCCGAGGACCGAGGGTAGGGCACTCGCCTTTAAACGGTTGGCCATGCTACTGTCAAGGCTCTGAGGCTTAGCTGAAGAGAAAGGGGAGAGATTAAGAACTTTGTTTATTCATTGCTTGATTGATAATGGATACATGCTATCTCTTTTACAGAGACAACCCGACTTGACGCATAAGAAATAATCTATAAGGAAACCTATCAATCCAATCTAATCTTTCCAACTATTAAAAATAACATTCTTAATAGATAAGATCCTATCTTTAATAATAACTCGATAGATAAGGAATCTCAAAATAACCTTTCTAACCAACTATTTTTTATTCTGGGAAAACAATCAGCATGTATGTAAAATAGCACGCCACAGCACCAACGGGCACTGTTCAAGCCTCACTACAGTTTCATGTTGCTTTTCGCACGTGCTACAGTACCATCCTACTGTTTACGCGCCGCGGCTTGCTCCATAACAAGAATTTTGCCTACTTAAGTGCCAGCATTTTTTTCCTCACAATTCGATTTCTTCAAATGAGATCTTCGGCACTGCAGATCTAACTGTATGTTGCTTCCTTTAAGTGAAAAAAAAAATCTTTTGTTGAGATCGAATACAAGATTAATTGTGGAAAACTGAATCTTAGCAAGAAAGGTATAGTTTATCATCCACATGCAAATCTGAAAATATTGAAATTTTCTATCAATCAAGCATAGAGATTATTGCAGTGCATCTGCTTCCCCATTTACTCCTCGAATGATCATGGTTATATTTGGATAGATTATTTGAAAGGCAAAGTCTATCCATGTGATGTTGCATCTGTGACGGCATACAACATTCAGGCATATTGCCAAAATCAAATACAAGGTTCGGCATCCAATACCATTTTTTGAAGGACAGGTGCCCTGATGTCATCAGGGTAACAACTACTGTTGACTGTTTAATTAGGTGTCTAATGCTACATGTCTTATTTAGTGAAGAAATGTAATGCCTTCCACATCAAATAGTATAGACCAGGGGAAAAAAACCCGGCGGTTACCGGCCGGTAACCGCCTACCGGAGGGTGGCCGGGAAATGAAATCTTGGCGGTTTTTTCAAATCCAAAATCAAATTTTCAGATTTTGAATGAATTTTAATCAAATTTGAACGAATTTCGGCCGAACAAAACCGGTTTGACCGTAACCGTCCGTTACGGCCGTTACCGTACCGGAGGGGCGGATTTCCCCGGTACCGGCTTTTGGATCCTTGGTACAGACACCCTACTTCTGTGCTTTTCAGAAAATGCAATGCATTAGTTCCATTTTATTTTTTCATGTACTTATGTGTCTTTGTTAGGCTGCCTCTGTTGTTTTTTGGAGACCATCTGAGACTAGTGCTTGTACAAGAGGAGATTCAAGCCTATGTCCCTCTTTTTTAGGATGGAATTATTGCATGCATGTTCCACAAGATGTGAGCATTTATGGTGCACTCATATGGGAGCCATGTGTGCCACCAGATGCAATTAAAATCTTGTGGGGACCTTCTGCAGTTTGGTGGGTTGTTTGACCTTCGGGCCATAGATTGATGTGTACGGTTAACCTGCCTTGTATTTTCTCGCCATGTTGGTTGTGTCCATGATATCTTGGTTTAGTGAAATAATAATATGACCTGTCATTGTTAATCCACTAAAGTTAGCTCATTACGTGATAATATTATGGTAGTTCAATAAAAATAAAATGTGCGATTCTGTGCCATTGAAAATGAAACAACCACAAGCATTGAAGTGATACCATAGAAGAATGCCTCGTAACACAACATAGGCCCATCTTAATCTTTTAAGAAGACTGTTCATAATTTTGATCTTTTAATTTCACTACTAAATTAATCATTTGGGTAGCATTTTAAATTTTCATAATTTTATACATTTGTTTGGTTCTTGAATGGGCCTAATTGATGATCCGTTGGTTGGCCCCAGTTACCAGAAAATGTCTTGGAAAATTTTTCCATTGTTTGTTCGAGGGCATATTCTTTTTTTCATGATGCCTTAAAAACATTGGTTGTGATTGACATTGCAGCTCTGGCAATTGGAGACATTGCTATTGCAGAAGGATACCTATGTGAACTACAGCCAGGCCTTGAGCTACACAAGCCAGGCACTAAGCCAGAATCTTGCTGGTCTAAGGACAAGGAGCCCAATACGGAAAATTAGCACCAAATTAAGCTACTATCTGGAGGACAATTGGAAACGCCTCTGGGTACTTGCATTGTGGATTGGGATAATGGCTGGATTGTTCATTTGGAAATTCATCCAGTATCGCAACCGATATGTCTTTAATGTGATGGGCTACTGCGTAACAACTGCAAAGGGGGCTGCTGAGACCCTTAAGCTGAACATGGCACTTATCCTCCTGCCTGTATGCCGCAACACCATCACTTGGCTGAGGAGTACAAGGGCTGCACGGGCATTACCGTTCGATGACAACATCAACTTCCACAAGGTTAGCTATTAGACTATCCTTGTTCTTTTCTTGTCCTTCTAAATATGGGGCGAATCGTAGTACAGCTTTAGGATTTATCAATGAATTTGGTTGGAAAATATATCGCTGCACATTTCCATCATCTGTACTTTGTTTCTGTAAAGCAGGTACACTGTTTGTGTAGAGCAGGTAGGTTGTCTGTGGATGCAATAAAAATGGTTAAATACATGGTCCCTTGCATGGTTGCTGCATGTGGGCTGATTTGTCACATATGTCAAAACACTATGAACGGGACTTAGGTACTACACAATACAGCTTAATTGATAGATTGCTCCTCCATACTTTTTTTCTGAAAGCCTTCTTTAATGTTCTGACAATCAGGACACAGGAATTGTTTAGTCCATGGTCTGTTGGTGGACTCATTCCCCGTTCACATCATGGTCAACACAGGCTAAAAGATGGGTTATGAATTTAAACTGCAAAGCATGTCCAGACAAGGCTTTGTTAATTTAATTCGGTCAAAATATTTAATTTTCATTGATGTTTGTTATCCTATATCAAATTAACCCTATTGGATAGTCCTTGTTCTCTATCAGCAGTATTTGGCCTACACATGCTGGTCATCAATTTGCCATTTCATTATAGAGAATAGGGGCAATTTGAGAATATGATTTTCTTGGTAGAATAATAGCCATGTGAACTCATACCTGACAGCATGCCTGTATGTGGTATGCTTCTCAATCAGCGGTTTATCAAAGAAAAATAATCTTGGGTCGAATGGACTTTATCAGGTACTTAAAGATGCACAAGAGAAGCTAAAACCATCTGGTTGGTACCATTCAGAAGGCACATGGGCCACGATTGGACCGTAGTAATAAGCTGACAGTAATAGTTGGTCAATGTCATGTCAAGACAGCTCATGCCAGGTCTCTCTTCCTAGCTATGGGATGGAGTACCTTGTGAAGTAACATAGGCACGAGCTGCAGTTTAGTTCATTTTCATTAGAATGCATAAGATGCAAATAGTTTATTAAGCAAAAAATAATCCATAATTATAATGTAGTCGTTAGTGGTGCTAATAAGGCACTGTCATCCTCGCAAAAAGAAGGCCTTTGTCTTAATACCTATGCTAGCTTGGTCAATAAGGGCATATATGTGACATGTTACCATTCAACCAGACCAAGAATATGGCTAAGAATGAGCATTTTTCTTGTGTTGTAATGGCAGACTATTGCAGCGGCAATTGTGGTTGGTGTTATCCTTCATGCAGGGAATCACCTTGTATGTGATTTTCCACGGCTCATAGATTCATCAGAGGTGAAGTATGCTCCACTGCGCGAGTACTTCGGGGAAAATAAGCCAACATATTTGACGTTGGTCAAAGGAGTGGAGGGCATAACTGGGGTAATCATGGTTGTGTGCATGCTCATCGCTTTTACTCTAGCAACCAGGTGGTTCCGCCGTAGCCTGGTGAAGCTTCCAAAGCCATTTGACAAACTAACTGGCTTCAATGCCTTCTGGTACTCTCATCATCTGTTTATCATTGTGTACATATCACTTGTTATTCATGGAGAGTGCCTATACCTTATCCACATTTGGTACAAAAGGACGGTGAGATAATTATCTTTTTTTGTGTCTCTCCTTTACTCTCTGTACCTGAACAATTCTGTAAGCATCTAATCTCTTTTTCTTTCATGCAGACATGGATGTATCTTGCGGTTCCTGTTGGTTTGTATGTAGGGGAGAGGACTCTGAGGTTCTTCAGGTCTGGCAGTTATTCTGTCCGGCTATTGAAGGTCAACCCACATGCATTTTGAAATTTGAGTACTGATTTTGTGTTTGATCCTCTTGACACAGTATTTCTTTGCAGGTGGCCATATATCCTGGTAATGTTTTGACATTACAGATGTCTAAGCCTCCGACATTCCGTTACAAGAGTGGACAGTATATGTTTGTTCAATGTCCAGCTGTTTCACCCTTTGAATGGTACATGGCTCTTATTTGTAAATAAACTACAGTTGGAAAATTGTACTTTTAAAATATCTAACACCATGTTTACACTTTACTTGTAGAATAGGTGGACCAGTATAGTTCATTCAATGTTAAACACTTATTTACCCCTTTCAGGCATCCCTTCTCAATAACTTCGGCACCTGGGGATGACTATCTAAGCATTCATGTTCGACAACTTGGTGACTGGACACGAGAGCTCAAGCGGGTATTTTCAGCAGCTTGTGAGCCACCTGTGGGTGGGAAAAGTGGCCTCCTTAGAGCAGATGAGACAACCAAGAAAGCGTATGCTTATTCTCATTATTTAGCTGTAATAATATGTTTGTGCAATTGGGGGCCTGATAATATTATTTTGGAAATGCAGCTTACCAAAACTTTTGATTGATGGACCTTATGGTTCTCCTGCGCAAGACTACAGCAAGTATGATGTTTTACTTCTTGTTGGACTAGGAATTGGTGCAACACCTTTTATCAGCATATTGAAAGATCTGATCAACAGCATCATCAAAATGGAGGAAGAGGAAGTTAGTGATCTTTGTCATATTTTCAATTGGCATCTTCCTGATGCCCTAACTACAATAAGAACTATTGTTGATTGTAATTTTTTTATTTTCTTTCTGATTTATTTAGCCATCTATTGCAAATATGTTTTTATTAAAACCATGACAGACTAAACCAGTTGATTAATTTATTCACTTATGTTTACAGGAAGCTTCATGTGATCTTTACCCACCAATTGGACACAATAAAGCACATGTTGATCTTGACACCCTAATGAGGATTACATCAAAACCAAAGAGGGTTTTGAAGACAACAAATGCTTACTTTTATTGGGTGACACGTGAACAAGGCTCTTTTGATTGGTTTAAAGGAGTCATGAATGAGATCGCTGAACTAGATCAAAGGGTAACTAATATCAGCCACGCATCCTCTTTTTTATTTTCAAGTCACACATGGTGTTCCCTTGCAATTTCGTTCTTACAGCTGCCTTCCTTCAATACTAGAATATCATTGAGATGCACAACTACCTCACAAGTGTTTATGAGGAAGGGGATGCTCGATCTGCACTCATCACAATGCTGCAAGTTCTCAACCATGCCAAGAATGGTGTTGATATAGTCTCTGGAACCAGAGTAAGTTATGACACGCCAATTAGCCTCATGCTGCAGTCTTGATATTTTGCTATGTTAATGTTTGAATTTCGCTATATCATTAGGGTGAGGATATGAAAGAAACACCAACTCATGTTTGTGCATCTAATAGTTTTATTCGATTACTGATATACTGGTTTTGCAGGTCCGGACACATTTTGCAAGGCCAAATTTTAAGAGGGTCCTATCTAAGATAGCCTCCAAACATCCTTATGCTAAGATAGGTCAGTTAATTTTCATATTCCCGATATAATTAATTTGTCTTTTTACCCTTTTAGCTATCAAATACCCGTCAGGATGTGAATTTTTTCAGTCCTTCACAAAATTGGGACCAGCATGTGTATAAAACTAAAACATATGCAAACCTCTGGACTTTCAGCAAATGCATACAACAGAAAAGAGGGGAAGGGGTATGACCAAATTAAGTAGACATAATTAACAAAAGGGCTTGAAAGTTCCCACATTTCAGTTTTAGCTAGACTTCATGCAACAAAGCAACAGAACTCCCCAGTTCTGGCTGAATAAGTAATTTTGTTATCAACTTCTATAATCTGGTCATTGTAAAGAAGGTAATTGCTATTGTCGTGAACAGGAGTATTCTACTGTGGAGCTCCAGTTCTGGCGCAGGAGCTAAGCAGACTTTGCCATGATTTCAATGGCAAAAGCACAACAAAATTTGAGTTCCACAAGGAGCATTTCTAAAATCAGGTGACAATAGGAAAATATCAGAAGATTGTGTTGTATGTACGTCATTTTTTCTTTTACACGATGCCTCGTTTACAATGGATTTGAGATAGCAAGGGAGAGAAGCATAGAGTGTTGCCACAGCACACCTACTGCCAGTTACCACTGTATACTTCTTGCTTGAGATACTCAAATAAACTAAGAGCACCAGGAAAAGGGTATTGGAGATCAGCTGATACAATACATAACACATCAATCATGGATTCAGAAGCACAGATTTCGATGCACCAGCTATGGGATTCTCTCTATAAGATCTCCCATATGCAGTCCACGCAGAGATGTTGATCTTCTGAATTTGGTTCCGATTATAAGGTGGGTGATGTAGGACACATCGGAAGGCCGCCATGGGAACAAGGCTAATTAACTGTATATTTGCATGCAGCTGAGTGGTCAGGCTACAAGTTTGTTCAAACTTTGTAATTATATACACATGGAAAACAGAAAGAGAGTATAGTTTGATTTTTGTAAGTAGTGTAGGTTGGTAGTGATTGGGTCCAGATTGGGGGCTCAAATTACATTGAAGCCTGTATTTGTTGTGCCGGGAGAGAACTACATGCATTTTTTTAAAGGGGATGATGTTACACACGGGTGATGTAATTCTTGTTGTAGCAAAGCCCTTCTTAAAAAAAATTCGAGACCAAAAAGCAATTTTCTTCATTAATCACGTGGACTACAATCATGTTGCAAACAATGCAACAAGAAAGCTGGTGCCTAAGAGGACCAGGTACAGGAGGTTCTATTCAACGATGGCTGTCTAGCAGACAAATGGGCTGCGAGGTTTGCCAAATGCCTTGCATGAACTATATCAAAACGAGAGAATAAAAGACTGCTCTTGAATTTCAGCAAGGATTGCCACAATCGTCGACCGACGTTTGCTTCTTGAGTGTCATAAATTGACGAGTTGGAGGGAACAATTTCAACAATGACATGGTCAGCATTCCAATCAACGATCATTCGAATCCTGTCTCGGCAAGCTTGTGCTTGAGCGTGTAGAGCGTTTGACAAGGACAGATACCAATGTGATATCGCATCCAAAGAACGCCCCGCCATAATTCCTAGCCGTTGCTCCTGATGCTCCCATGAAATTGTCCGCATCAAAAGCTCCATCAATGTTAATTTATACCATACCTTCCGGAGACGGTTTCCAATGCACAGAAGCATGTACCATGTACACGAGCCTCTTCAGCATGTTTCGAGGCACAGATTAGATCTAGTGCAGTATCCCTTGCCCACACAGCATTTCACCAAAGAATAGTACACCTCCTTGCAGAACTTGTTATCAACCAGATCAGCCGCCCAAGTTGACAGATGGAGAGTTGATAGCTTAGCATTCACCATCTCTTTCGGTGCTGACCAAAAGGAACGTGCATATGTACACTCCACTAGAGCATGATATATGCACACTCCACTAGAGCATGATATGCGGTTTCCTCTCGTACTCCACAGGTTCGAGGTTTCACATAAGTTGACTTGTTTTATATGTCTTCTCTTCATATTTGCACGGGATGGCATGAGAGCAACGCAACATTTAAGACTAACTTATAAAATATTTTTATTTCACATATGCAACAATGAGAAACAGATGCAACATCGTGATTATTTTCGAAAAAAGATCCACAATCTGCCAACGAAATAAGTTACTGCAACAAATGTTAACAATATCAGCATTTGACAGAGAAGACACAATATTTTGGAACTACGACGGCAACAATTCAAGAATTGATTACTACAACAATAAAAAACATAGTCTTAACATCTCAAACCACCGATTACAAAAAAAACGCATATTACTGTAACAACATGGCCGACTCACCAGCCCTGGCTTCGAAGGAGATATCCGTGCACTCGGCTTACATCGGCGGAACTCAACTGGTAGTAAGTTGCGAGTATGAGCGAGTGGAGGCCTTGCGCGAGCAGGAGCAAGAGCGGCTTCTCACGGGCTTCAAACACAACACCAACATGCCCCTCGTGCGACGTCGAGAGTGGAGCAGGTGCTCACTTCTAGCCATTGGCGATGGCAGAAAGAGCTAAACAAAAGAACATTTGTGGTCTCTGTGTGCGGACAAGGATGAGAGGGAAGAAGAGATTTGTGTGGTAGGGGCTGGGACACGTGGGGACGAAGGTGTCGGGAACGAGTGGAGCACCAGAGGCATCCGATGCGAGTGCTACCATTAAAAAAAACGGAATTGTGCCGTCAGCGTCGTGAACTCGTGACCATTGATCACTTCCCAGCTGCAAGTCCGAGGCTGTCCACGTCCGACAAGAACTGGGCGAACGCCGCGCGCGACGAGCCGCCGTCCTTCCAAGCCGTGGCCGCGGCTTCTTTGTGCGCCACCACCCGCGCCCTGAGCTCCCTGCCTTCCTCGGACCCCATGACCTGCCTTACCTTGGCCTCCACCTCGCCGGCCTTAACCAGCCCCTGTTGCCAGCCGACCATCTCCACGGCGACCCTCATCTCCTCCACCATGAGCAACTTGTTCATCTTCTGCTCCGCGTACAGCGGCCAGCACAGCATCGGCACGCCCGCTGTGACCCCCTCCAGCACCGAGTTCCACCCGCAGTGTGTCACGAACGCGCCGGTCGCCCTGTGGTGGAGCACGTCTACCTGCGGCGCCCACAGCTTGACGACGAGGGCGCGGCCATTGGTGCGCTCCAAGAACCCATCCGGCAGGAGCGCGTCGAGGTCCGGGCCGGCACGGGGGTCGAACGGCTTCTCCGGGTCGTCGCTGCGGGGGGCTCGAACCACCCACAGGAACCGGTGGCCGGACTTCTCTAGGCCAACGGCGATCTCCTTGAGCTGCTCCTCCGAGTGGATGCCTGCGCTTACGCTTCCAAAGCAGAGGAACACGACGCTGCGGTCGGGTTGCCCGTCGAGCCACGTGAGACACTCGTGCCGCTCTTTTGCCTCGCAGGCCGCGCCGACAAATGGCCCGACGCAGTACACCGGAGGCAATACCCGACCGGGGAGACACCGCGGGTCCCCGAGAGCACCCACCGCCCGAGCCTCCAGGGACGCGAACGTGTTCACAAGGATGCCATTGGCCTCCGGGATCCTCCACAGCGCGGTCATCGTCACCTTGTACGTCTCGCTCTCCGGATCCTCGAGCATTTCGCCCAACAGGTGTGAAGCCGGCATGGGTGGAAGACCAAAGAACTCGAGAGGGGTGTCTCCTAGATCCTTGAAGCTTGTCTGGCCCTCCGCACGGATCGAAGGAAACTGGAGGAAAACGGCGAGGGCGGTGGCGTTGGAGGCGTAGAAGGTGTAACCCGGGATCCCGAGCTTCTTGGTGACGCCGAGCGCTTCGACGGACAGCGAGTCAACGATCACAGCGTGGACGCGACGGGGACGCATGGAGCAGAGGAAGTCGTGCAGGTGTTGGTTGTAGTGGCTCACGAGGTCGAAGTACCTGAGTAGGAACGGCGTGTCGTGGGCGAAGGTGGGGGGGTCGATACGCGGCAGCGTGTGGAAGGAGACGGACGGCTTGGAGGAGGCGACGCTGCCGACGAAGGCCGCGAAGGCGATGTCTCCTTTCAAGGCAGGGTCGATGAGCGCGACGGTGACAGTGTATCCGTGCTCCAGGAGGACGTCGGCGAGCTGCATCATGGGGATGAAGTGGCTCACGGTGAAGCCGGGGTACAGAACGACGTTCTTCTTCATGGTTGTCGTGTCGATGTACTCGATGTGGGAAGGAGGAATTTCTGAAGGCAAAATCATGGCAGTGGCTTAATAATTGAGCAATGGGATATTGGGCGTCGTCCTCGCCTCCCTTACCGTATTTGGAGTTTTTGGCCGATACGGCCAGTTTGCAAATCGTATTTGCATTTTTGATCATCCCGTCACGCGGATTTACAAAAATGACAAGCCGGGCGCGTTGCCACCGCACGCCCGCGCTGCCGTCCCGACACCTCACCCCGGGCGCGTTGCCACCGCGCGCCCCGACCCACCACCTCGCCGGCCCCGCCACCTCGCTGACACCTCACCCCCGGGCGCTTTGCCACGCGCGCGCCCCGCCCGCCACCTCACCTCGCCCCGCCACTCACCCCAGTGCGCCACCTCAGCGCCCGACACTATTGCCGTGGAGCGTTGCCACCCTGCGCCACGGCAATAGTGTCCGGCACTATTGCAGGGGAGCGTTGCCACCCCGCTCCCCCGTAATAGTGCCCACACGGTTAGGGTTAGTAATTAGGTTAGGTTAGGTTAGGTTAATTAGATAATTAGTTAGAGTTTGTAATTTGAAGGAATTTTAAAATATAACAAATGAGTTCAAAAAATTATAAATTTTTTTGTGTAGCCTCCTGACATCGTGTACTTGCTTGTGTAAATTTTTCATAATTTTATCTATTCAGATTTGTTATCGCTACTTCGTATGACTGTCGCGTTCGTACGAATCAATAAACGTAGAAAATAAGCTCCAAAAAATTTGAATTTTATTTTGAAGGGTCCACACGCAGTGGACTTGATTGTTTAATATTTTGGTAATTTTATATGTGTTTTGGTATTGTCTAAAAAAAATTAGGATTTAGGTCGTGAGAATTTGGATTTTATGTTTCGGAAATTAGGGTTTTATGATTTCATGTGACTTGGAATGTATTTGAGATTTGCCGGACTGTTCTGCGGAGAATTAAAAACCTCGCGGTTAGTCCAATGGAAGTGAAACCTTAGCGGACATGGATACATTAAGTCAGAATATTGTAAAAGGCCTCATGATAACTGCTCAATCGGGATGTAGCAGGAGGGGTATTATCACATGTATTTGTAGCCAAGCGAAGGAGGAGCCACTGCCTTCAATCATATTTTGTATAAGCTTTATAAAGTACTTCATCGACTGCCTGGCTATATACGCGTATTTTAAAAATATAGCAAATTAGTTCGTAAAATTATGAAATTTTAAGTGCATGCTCTTAACACGGTGTACTTTCTTGTGTAATTTTTTCATAATTTTTGTCGTTCTGATTTTAACTTACAATTTCATTAAAGTGTAATCATATTATCCCGCCACGTGTTACCCTTTCCCCCTTCCACACGCATAGCCCCCCTCCCGCCAGCCCTGCTCTCCCCCTCCCACATGGCCCCCTCTTGTGGACATTTTTTGAACCGTCCATACTCCCTCCTCCGCACATCTGTCGATTCCTCGCGGTGTCCCCTGCCCATGATCTTTGCTCGTAGACAACGCATCCAAAATTCCCGACGCCAACGCAGTGGCTCCTCCTTCGCTGGGCTACAAATACCGAAATCTCGCAGTCGTTCTTCGCTCATCCCAATTGTGTTTCGCTTCTCGTTCCGGCGCTCGTCGCTGAAAACACCAATCAACTTATTTGAGGATGAATGTGCTTTCTGCCATTCATTTAGAACCAGTCAGGTAATACAATTGAATCATTTGCATCTATCCAGTCAGAGGTGATATGTTGAAGTCTTCTTAGTTCTTACTATTATGAACTTAGAGTCAGAAATCAATCGTGCTTCAAAATTCCCTATTTCTCATCACTACTGTAATGTTCTAACATGTCTATTTTTTTATGCTATAGGATAATAGTCATGTGGTATGCCCTGAACATGCATCGAAGGTGCTACTATGTGATGAGGTGAGCTCAGCAAGAAAAGAGATTGCCACGAAGACACACCACATCACATAGTAGCATAAAAACTAATTTCCGAATACATGTGATAATACTCCTCCTCCTACATCCTGACTGAGCAGTTATCATGAGGCCTTTACAATATTCTGACTTAATGTATCTATGCCCGGTAAGGTTTCACTTCCATTGGACTAACCGCGAGGTTTTTTAATTCTCCAGAACAGTCCGGCAAATCTCAAATACATTCCAAGTCACATGAAATCATGAAACCCTAATTTCCGAAACATAAAATCCAAATTCTCGCGACCTAAATCCTAATTTTTTTAGACAATACCAAAACATATATAAAATTACCGAAATATTACACAATCAAGTCCACTGCGTGAGGACCCTTCAAAATAAAATTCAAATTTTTTTGAGCTTATTTTCTACGTTTATTGATTCGTACGAACACGACAGTCATACTAAGTAGCGATAACAAATTTGAACAGATAAAATTATGAAAAATTTACACAAGCAAGTACACGGTGTCAGGAGGCTACACAAAAAATTTCATAATTTTTTGAACTCATTTGCTATATTTTAAAATCCCTTCATATTTTAGACTCTAACTAATTATCTAATTAACCTAACCTAACCTAATTACTAACCCTAACCGTGCGGGCACTATTGTGGGGGAGCGGGGTGGCAACTCTCGCCCGCAATAGTGCCAGGCACTATTGCCGTGGCGCGGGGTGGCGACGCTCCACAGCAATAGTGTCGGGCGCTGAGGTGGCGCGGTCGGGGTGAGGTGACGGGGCCGGGGCGAGGTGGTGGGGCCGGGGCTGGCACGCGGTGGCAACGCGCCCAGGGTGAGGTGTCTGGACGGCAGTGCGGGCGCGCGGTGGCAACGCGCCCGGCTTGCAAATACGCGTGGCGGGTGGTAGAAGTGCAAATACGGTTTGCAAACTGGCCGTATCGGCCAAAAATTCCCATATTTGTCGTTTGATAGTAATGGTCCCTATATTTGCGCACCTAATTTACCTAATCAAAGTTTATTTATTTTTAAGCCAGATGATCAATGGAAGCACATAATTTAACATATATAAATGACATAGATTTTTTTGGATTAGTATCAAATTAAAGGTCAGAATTTCTTAAATTTGATGTTTGTGAACCGTGAAATTTAAACTATTTGTAGTTAAATTTGTTATGAGTATTTTATTTTATTTTGGATTACAGGTTATTTTATTTTAAATTATGTGTTAGATTTTTCTTTTACATATTTCCTAGAGGAAGCCATGATTTAAGTGTGAGGAAGCCATGATTTAAGTGTGAGTTTTAACTATAAATTGTATTGCATGCTTTTGTTCTATTAGAAACGTAATTGGCAAATACGCTTTGAGGTGCTTATAAGCTTATAGGTAATCCCACCTAGTACTTCAATGTCTCTACACCAAATACTTCTGTCCAAATCTGCATCCATGGCCAGAGTAGTGAGTCTATGATTGGAGCTCGCAGCCAGGATAGCGGGATGGCACGCAGGTCTTTAGTGGTATTGGTGGGCAGCTAGCTGGGGGCGGAGGAGCTGCGCAGCTGCGTAGGCAGGGCAGCCGGAGCCCGGAGGGGGAGGCCGGAGGCGGTTGGCGACTTGGTGTCGATGGCCTAGCGACGTTGCGGCGAGCCGGGCCAGCTGGTGACTCGGACTCCGTCGGTGAGCAAACCTAGGTCCCATTTCCTCCAGTAGATTCATCATTCCTCTAGTTTTGAGGTTCAGATTTCCCTTCATGCGAAATTTGATGATTGGGTGCTCAGTGCTCTTCCTCCTAGGGTGTCTAGAATCTAATGGCCATTTGTATGGCCGTAGGCCTGTATGGGTCCTCATACAAATGAGCTGATGCCGTGCCATATGTCAGAACCCGGGATTAACATCCCAGATCCTCTGTGCATTTCTGAACTAGTCCCATGATCAGTAGCTAGTTCACACAGTAAACAAATATGATAACAAATTCATATCACGACTTTAATAATAATCAACAAGGTTTATTACAAAAGAGGCTTACAACCAACAATAAAGAACACAGCGGAAGACGAAGATGTAGTAGGGTACAGTAATCTGCCACAGACAATCGACTGGGGTAGCGGCCTAGTCGCCACGATCCACACTTGTAGTGAAGTCCTTCTCCTCTGAAATTTTATTTGCATAAAGCAAGTATGAGCACAACTTCCGTGCTCGTAAGTTACGCCCGTTAAGTAACAGAATGACATGCATATATGGATGTAACAAAGGATGACTTAATGGTTGATTTGCATAAAGCAGTATTTTCTTTAAATACTTGTACTAAATTCAAAAGCAGATATTTTATAACTACAAATCATTTATAAATTCTCAATTTTATAGTCAGATAACATTCACACATGAATGGTGAAGGATACCCTCCTATCACATCGCTTCCTGCCCAATTCCCATTTGGATAAACCAGTTTTGAAGAAGTCTTTTCCAAACAAAACCAAAGTTTAACTTTGAGTAGTTTCTGCTAGCATGTCCGTAACCGTGGACACGGCTATTCGAATAGTTTTACACTCTGCAGAGATTGTACAGCTTTACCCACAAGAGATAATCAACTTTCAATGTCCGTTTGACACACTTCCGAAGGTGTGCGACTAAGTGATTATCACGAGGCCTTTACAATGCGTCATTTCACCGCAGTTACCCCTCGCTAAGGTTTCGCCACCCCCTTTGGAATAAAGACCTCCGAGTTCGGGCTCCCTCTTGCGCTAGGTGGGACTAACATAAGTCGTAACATGACTACCCATTGCATCTGTAGGGAACGACCACGGTGAAATATTGCAGATTAATTAGCCAGGTCCTGCCCATACAAGACATGTGGTAGTACGATAAGGCATAGCATCATGCGCTCGAAGACCGGTCCTTAACTGACTTGGACGTCTTCCAATTAAAACCCTGGACCTTAACCCTAACCAGATTATGCCCGTGCATCAACTTGCACCCACCAATCATCCATTTCGCCCAAGTCCAAACTCATTTTCATTTTATTTTCTGAGTAAAAGCATTTATAAACCTTCTATGGTAAAACAATACCATAGAACCAATTTAAATCAAATTTGGAAGATTTGGTTAAAAATTTTCAAATGCAAGATTTGATCTAAGCATCGGCTAAGCATATGATTAATACCATTTTTGCCTAATGGTGATAAGGTATTCACATTCAACATTCAAATTGGCCATATAAGGAAAATTAGAATAACTAGGCAATTAAAACAGGGAATTAAAATAATTGTATAAATATATGCATGTAGTAATAATTTAAAACAGAATATAAATAATTTAAAATAATAGGATCAATATGATCAAGGGTATAACTTGCCTTGCTTGAGGTAATATTGTTTTCCTTAACAGATCAACTGGTACTGAGGTGATGTTGTTTTCCTTAACAGATCAACTGGTACTGAGGTGATGTTGTTTTCCTTAACAGGTCACCTAGTACTCACAAGTACTTTCTTCGGGAAGTCCACGTATACAATCACGATGATCATACAGTCAAAATCAATCCTCTTAGGTTGCTCTTCAAACGGCGTCGAAATCTGACTCTCCGAAGTCGTCGAACTCTAATCGCGAAAATAAGCTAAATTCAAACTAAATTCAAATAACAACTCAAATGAACTCCAAATTAAATAATTTTGGTTTAGTTAGCTAGATCTTGAGTTTAGACAAATTTAGAAATTTGAATCACCCAAATCGGAGTTCGGATGCAAAAGATATGAGCTCTCGAAGATTCAAATTACATGGAATAATGGAATTAGGATTTTTTCTGGATTATTGGAATTATTTTTCTAAAGAAAAAATAGCTTTATTGCGCAATGATGACGTCAGCGATGGATTTTCTTTTCCCGGCCGAATTATTTTTCTAAAGGAAATTCTTCTGAGACACTGACAGGCGGGCCCGATGGTCAATGGACCACGCCCACGGTCGGTCAACGGTCCATGATGGACCCGGTGTATGGGAACAGTGTGCGCGGGGTGTGAGGTGGCGGGTGTGCTGACGTGGATGGCCACGCGGCCGTTTTGCCGAGGTGGCGCCACGGTGGCGTGATGTGGCAGCCACGTGGTGGTGCCACGCAGGCACAGGGCCGGCGGAGGCTCGGCGTCGAGCTCGCCGGTGCTACGCGCCACGGCGAGCTCCGCCGAGGGGCTCAACGCGGAGAGGGGAACGCGGGGGTCACTGGGCTTACCACTGTGGTACAGGGGTGCGAAGGAGTCACCGGCGATGAGAGGTTTGGCGGCGGCGCGTACGGCTCGACGACGTCGTGGCGTTCCGGTGACCTTTGAGGCAAACGATTGTGCGCACGGGGTAGGCGGTGATGCCGCGATGCTGTTGGTGGGGTCGGGGTGGCCGGGGAGTCTACGACGGCGGCGCTAGAGGCGGCGGAAGAGGTGGCGACCGACGGTGAAAACTTGGGAAATCCGGCCAAACGGAGAGGGGAGGGGAGGAGTGGTTGTCGGGGTTGGAACGAGTGAGGAAGGGGGCTCCCGGTGCTCGCTTAAATAGGGCTCGGGGAGGAGAGGGGAGCAAGATCGGGCGCGAGGCCGGCGGCGATGAATGCGGAGGTTCTGGCGACCTCGCACGCGGACGAGAGGGCAACGACCGGAAATGGGGGAGGCGGCGGAAGAGGTTTTAATGTGCACCATCACGCGAGGGATGGGGCAAAAATCGCGGCGGTGAAGGGGCTCGGTCGTGCGCTAATGGCGGAAGAGCCGGCGCGTCTGAGCGGAGAAGAAAACGGGGTGGAAGAAGGGTGCAGGGCCCACGCGTAAGAGAGGGAAGGGAGGCTACCAGGTGGGGCCGGGGCAAGGGGAGAGAGAGAGAGGGAAAAGCGAACGGGCTGAGATGGGCCGGTGCGGGAGGAGGAAATGGGCCGAGTGGGGAAATTCGGCCCGAAGAGGTTTTTTGGGATTTTTAAATGTTTTTGTAATTTAAATAATTCGATTAATTCAAAAAGGCTCTAGAAAATAGCAGGTTAAATCAAAAAATTATGAGAAAATTCACATAAATTCTCTGAGGCATTTTGGACTTGAATAAAATAGTTCCAACTTATAGTTGGCTATAGTTTTTGCAAATAAATTATTTTGTCTTTAAAATATTTAGAAAAAAGCTTTTAAAATTCCAAAAAAATTCTAGAAATTAATTTAAAATTTTATTTTTCAGACCAAACCAAATAAAACTTCAAGAATCTCAAATAACTTTCACTTTTGACCTTGAAAATTTCAAAACTTCAAATAAAGCAATGAAACTAAATCCAATTTCAGAAAATCCAATAAAACAATGACTTTTATTTATTTTACTTTGGTAACAGCACTTTGGGATGTTACACCATACTTGTCTACTTGATAGTATACAGTAGTAATTAAATTTGTAAATTATGGTGGGTTAGTGTAGATTTTGATGGTGTGAAGCAGTGAAGCCATGAAGGTGAATAGGTGATGTCCTAAGGCTATCCTGGTAATACGTTGGTTCCCTCTTTGTTCGATTTTAGAATTGTGTTTCTTGCGGATACTTATCTATCGAAATATCGAATAGTATCGATTCAATGTTATCGGTATTTGTTTTTGTGTCCTATGAAGCTCTGGTGGCGACCCAGCTCTTCTTCTCCGAATTTGCAACTACTCTGCCGAATGGTTGCAGATTACGCTGTTAGCTTTATTGGTTAATTCTTTTTTTGGATAAGTGTCAAATTAAAGGTCAGTATTTCTTATTTCTTAAACCTCTTTAGTAGTTGAACCATTGCTGTTGTTTTCCTGCAAAGTTAAATTAGCACGTTAAAATTTCACATATTTGAAAAATAAGGAAATATATATGGTTATATATTCAAGCACATTTTTAACTCATAAATAATTTAGTAATTCACATATTTGAAAATAAGGAAAGCATCACTATTTGATTTTATTATGTAGGAAATGCACATTTACCTCCTCAGCTTTACCATGCAAGTATTGCATCTCTAGATTATCTGCATACTTTCGGTTCATTTTCCTTGTTCTCTTAGGTCTTGTTTGGCATACTTGATCTTCCAACTGACGATATGTCTTATGGCGTTTTGCATCAACACTTTTTGTCTTTGTGCCATCAATTTTCTTGGCCAATCTTTTTGCTGTTCTTATGGTTGTAATAAATGTAGATTTTCTTTTGGTGAAGTCAACATCTGAGTCTTCATCTTCAAGCCCTGTCTTTTTGAGTTTTGCATCAGCTCTTTTCCTCCTTTTGTAAACTTTTGCATCTGACCTTTCTAGTATACTTGTTTCAACGCACTCCACTTTTGAGTCATCTTCTAATACAGTAAATCTCCATCTCCTTTGATTTTCACAATTAAGTTCGGTTGACAAAGATATTTTGTCTTCATTTGCTTCTTGATTCAACATACTTCCGTTGATATCTTTCGGTTCTTCTTTCACTTACACCATTGAGCTGGATTCCTCTTTAGTAGGTGAACCATTGTTGTTTTTTCCTACAAAGTTAAATTATTATGTTAAAATTTCACACATTTGAAACATAAGGAAAGATATATTGTTATATATTCAAGTACGTTTTAACTCATAAATTAAAATAAGGAAAACATCACTATTTGAATTTATTATGTAGGAAATGTGCATTTACCTCCTCAGCTTTACCATGCAAGTATTGCATCTCTAGATTATCATCAGGCACAAATGTTTTTCTTACTGCATAGTTTGGCTTGCCTTCAGTGTAATTTTTATTTTTTAGTTTGAATCGGAAAATAAGTGTTTTTCCACTTAGTTCCTGTATAATCTTGGGAACTTCTTCAGATTTCCCATCCAATGAATCAAGCAAGCTTGAGGCTGAAATATTGAGCATTCCTTTTGCTTCATCATCAAATAAATTTTGTTCTTAAGATCGTTACTTGTGCATATTCTTAGACTTTCGAAACGCACTATCTATTATTAAGATATTATATTTAAGAGAGATTCGATCATTTGCCACTTTCAAAGATTGGTAATTAATGATTTGTCACTTATGTGTCTGTGACATGTGACCCCGGGACCCAGATGTCATAGAGACATGCAGTTGCAAATCATGAAATCCACTCTTTTATAGTGGCAAATAATCAATTATTTTCATATTTAATGTATTTCTATAATCCACTCTTTTGTAGTGGCAAATCATGACTGCATCCCGACGATGAAGTGGCTCACGGCAAAGCCGGGGTACAGAACGACGCTCTTCTTCATGACTTGTCCTGTCGATGTACAAGATGTGGGAAGGAGGAATTTGTAAAGGCAAAATCATGGCCTTAGTCGGTTTTGAAGGCCACTGATAATTGAGCAATGATCTTGGGCGTCGTCCCCGCCTCCCCGACCATATTTGTCGTTTGGTAGGCTGGTTTTGGCCACTCCAGAATGGGCTGAAATGGCATAGTTAGCTTTTGGGCCCTAGCCTTGCACGAATGGGCTTACGGACATACCTGGAAAAAAAGAGTCGGGTTGTTTTCAACTGGTCAGGATTTCAGCTTTTTAAGCACCTGAGGATGCAAATCACACGCACGCACACCTTATGTGTCCACTACACATTTTAGGAATTTTGCAGATGCTCTAGAGGGTAAAAAACATGGACACGTGCTTTCTTATTAAACAGTGCACGTGTACCTATTGTGTTGATCCTAAGGATTGAACCTAAGGATCGAACCCGGTTGGATGGAAATGAACAGCTTCGCTAACTCCTTGGATTTTGCCTATCGAGGCTAAGATAAAACGACTGATTGGAGCAAAGAATATTTAGAAAAAACACATATAATATGAAAAAGTTGGAATTCTTTTACTTCCATAATCTAGAAATTAATCACTTTATATACTTCCATAATCTAGAAATTAATCACTTTATATATGATAACACTTTCACTGAATTATTGAGTTTCATAAAACAACCAATTCAATCAAAAGCTTTTGGCTTTTAGGAAAAGTAAATAATATACTCATACTTCAACACTTAAATTGGTATCTCGCTCTACTCATCTACTGAGCCTACCACATGGCGTTGAAGTGAGTCACAATTGTCTTTTTTTTTTTCGTAAAATATGTTAGCTAGATCTTGCTCTGATATCATAACGAGTTTTATGTATCAACCGGTTCAACTAAAATATTAATCTAGTGAGGAAAAGTAGATAATAATATGATATGCTCATACTTCACCATTAACAAATTCGGCAATTTTCAGTCCTATCGTACACCATTATCGTGAATGTGTGAAGATTATTGTACTCTTTAAGTATTTTTCTCGTATAGCCGATGGTTGTTCCTGTGCCATTCGAATATTTTCAGACGGTGAGAATGAATCAGCTAAAAAAATGTCTGTTATAGATGAGTTGTAAGAGTGGTGCCTGGACACGACTGTACTTCATTTCCCTCGTACCTTAACAAAAAAGACGAGGAAATCTTCTACGGGTTCTAGAAAAATACCTTAAATGGCGGTTCCTGCGTCTTTTCTACGTGTAGTTGGAGTATTCAAATCAAACATCAATGGCGGTTCTTGCGTCTTTTCTACGTGTAGCTGGAGTATTCAAATCAAACATTGATGATATTTAATGCAATGCTCACCAAACTGCCAACATCGCAGTACTGATTCTATGGAGTAAATTTTCTACTCACTGTGAAGGATGCGTTGCTCGATCAGTCTTCACTCGGCTTACGGCTATGCAATCCGTTGTCACGTGGCTACCAACCTAGCTCATGTAATTTCCTTCGCATGATAGTAATCCATTCGTGGGCATTAGCTCCAAGCATCCATCTATGGTTGTACGATTGCAACAGTAGTTTGGTGCGCTGTAACGACCTTGCTATCTTACACGATTGATTTGTTTTAATATGGGTACTGCTACATGTTGGAATTAGTTGGGCTTTGGTCCATTAATTTATCAATAATTTCTAGAAAATTCTAAAGGCTCACTCATACATGGTGGCATATGGGATACTTTAGTACCATATTGTTAGCCAACGTGGAGAGACATCATCTTATAAGGTGAAGCATGTTTAGCCTTGGTAAAGCAAGAGAAAGGAGGACTATGCGCGCGCTCGCTCGCTCGCCTCGCGGGCACGCGACGTGCGCGTGAATGGTGCAGTCGTTCCGGATTCGGCTGTGGGTCCAGTCGCAGCTTTCTTTTGTAACTTTCTTTTGCCATTGATGAGTGTGATTTCTGATTGCCGTTATCCTGTCAGGATGGAAAGAAACGCTCTGATTATGCGATGAATTAATTGCGATTAATGAGCACAATTTGTGTTTGTCATTTCCTAATCTGCGGGTCGTTTCCTTTTGCAGTCTTTTTAATTGGAAGACTTTGCCCGTCTTCTCTCGCATTACGAAACACTTCTATGCGAGAAAACTATTCTCGAGCTGTGCTGCTGAGTGCTACTCCGTCCCTGCGCGGCGTGCACCGGTGATGGGGAGAGCAGGTCTCCGGAACCATCGTCCTTACGATCCTGTACGAGAGAGGGCGAATCAGGTTTTTGGGAAGCGACTCCGCGACTGCTCGCCGTTCCCTGCATCGTTTACATTGGCGTCTTCATCATCGGCGACGTCCTCTCCTTTGTCTCTGTGACACTCTTCGCTTCGCATCGGTAACATCTAGTACTCCGCATTTACTTATGTTGTTCATATACGTTCTGTTGTTCATATTTCTTATCGTCATATACGTTATGTTGTTCATATACGTTCTGTTGTTCATATTGCTTATCGTCATAGTTCACCTTCTGGACATGTTTAACTCTCATGTTATTTCTGTAGTCATGATTTATTTGTGGAACTATGTAATCACTAAAGTGCCAAATAATCTAACAATCGAAAAACCTAATGATGAATTTGATTGGTACTCTGTGACGAAAATGACTAGTTTTGCCGAGACAATGAAACCAGAGAAGTTCAGTGGAGTGAACTTCAAGAGATGGCATACAAGAGCCACTTTGTGGCTCACGGCTTTGAACGTATTTTGAGTTACCTCCGAGAGACCTGAGAGAGAACTTACTCCCAAATAGGAAAAGGAGTCTAAAGCAGCCAACATAATTTTTGTAGGATGTGTTCTTAGCGTTCTTTCCGATCGTCTGTGCGATGTGTATGCACATGACAGACGTAAAGGGGCTGTGGGAGGCACTCAAACATAAGTTCGCTACCTCGGATGCTGGTAGTGAGTTGTATACCATTAAGCAATATCATGACTACAAGATAGTTGAGAACCGTTCTGTTGTTGAGTAGGCTCATGAAGTACAATTCATTGCGAGAGAACTCGACCACCTCAAATGCACATTACCTGATAAGTTTGTGGCTGATGGCATCATTGCCAAACTACCCTCTTCATGGAGGAATTTTGCCACATCTCTGAAACACAAGAGATAAAATATTTCGGTGGAGAATCTGATTGTGTCCCTTGATGTTGAAGAGAAAGCTCAGGCGAAGGATGTGCATCCTAAGGTGGCCGAAGGACATTCCAGCGCAAATGTCGTATAGCACCATGGTAACGAAAAGTTCAAGGGAAAGGCCAAGGTCGTACAAACCACCAACTTTAGGAAGAATAAGAAGCCAAACAAGGGGAAAAAAATGTCTGCTATGTTTCCGGTAAGGACGGCCACTGGGCCAACAAATGTCCTGACCATAAAGGCAGAAAAAATGAGCATAGCCAGACCAAGTATGTGAATGTGACTATAGGCGATACCGGAGCAGGAACATCTGGGTATGGTAATTTACCTGCTATTCTTTTGGTCAGTCATTCCACCGACTGGTGGATTGACACAGGGGCTAATGTTCACGTATGTGCTGATGTGTCCCTGTTTTCTTCGTATCAGGTCGCTCGGGCTTCCTCCGTGTTGATGGGAAATGGTTCGCATGTCTCTGTTCTTGATGTTGACACGGTAGATATAAAGTTTCTTCAGGAAAGATTGTGTAGCTGAAGAACGTGCAGCATGTCCCCTCTATAAATAAGAATCTCATCGGCGGCTCCCTTTTGTGTAGAGATGGGTATAAGTTGGTTTTTGAGTCAAATAAAGTAGTCATTTCTATATATGGACTATTTATTAGAAAAGGCTATGATTACAAAGGCTTATTCCGCTTTTTCCTTTCAGATTTCTATAATAAGGTTGTAAACCATATTTGTGATCCAAATAATAGGGATGAGGCCAACATTTGGCCCTCATGTTTGTGTCATATAAATTTTAGTTGTATGTCTTGACTATCCAGTCTAAATTTAATTCTGAAACTCTCTATAGTCAAAGGTTCTAAATGCCAAACTTGTGGGCAAGCAAAGCAACCTCGCAAACCTCATAAAGTTGTGGAGGAAAGAAATTTGGC
The DNA here is from genome assembly GCA_036346255.1 of Ampelocalamus luodianensis. NCBI lineage: Eukaryota > Viridiplantae > Streptophyta > Magnoliopsida > Poales > Poaceae > Ampelocalamus > Ampelocalamus luodianensis. The sequence goes on from CM070626.1 coordinate 5,226,860, forward strand.
ACCTTTAGAACTCATACATTCAGATCTCTGTGAAATGAATGGTGTGTTAACAAAAAGAGGGAAAAGATATTTCATGACTCTAATTGATAATGCTTCTAGATATTGTTATGTGTATCTGTTGAAAACAAAAGATGAGACTCTAGACTACTTTAAAACTTATAAGGCTGAAGTTGAGAATCAACTAAAAAGGAAAATCAAAAGACTTCGGTCGGATCGTGGTGGAGAGTATTTCTCAAATGAGTTCTCCCAATTCTGTGTAGAGCACGGAATTATCCATAAGAGGATACCTCCCTATTCGTCTCAATCCAATGGGGTTGATGAAAGAAAGAACTGCACGTTGAGTGACTTGGTTAATGCCATGTTAGACACTACGGGTTTATCTAAGGCACAGTGGGGGGAGGCTATACTGACCTCGACTCATGTCCTGAACAGAGTTCCCACTAACAATAGTGAGATTACTTCGTATGAAGGATGGAAAGGGAGAAAATCATCGCTATCCTACTTGCGCACTTGGGGTTGCTTGGCAAAAGTCAACGTACTAATAACTAAAAAGCACAAACTTGGACCGAAAACTGTGGATTGTGTCTTTCGAGGATATGTTCATTGCAGTACTGCCTATAGGTTTCTAATAGTTAAATCTGAGGTATCTGACATGCATGTCGATACAATAATGGAGTCTCGAGATGCTACATTTTTTAGAATATATTCCCCATGAAGGATATGCATAACTCTAAGCAAATAATCTAACTCCCAAATCCATAATTCCCATTGAGTATTCCGAACACACACATGAACAAATCCTTGAGAAGGATGATAATATTGCTCCTAGAAGGAGCAAAAGACAAAGGATTGAAAAATCCTTTGGAGATGATTTCATTGTGTACCTTGTGGATGATGTTCTCAAATCTATTTCAAAGTCATATGCATCTCCTGATACAGAGTAATAGAAGGATGCAATCCGTAGTGAAATGGATTCCATTCTCGCTAATAGGACTTGGGAAATCACTGATCGTCCATATGGTTGCAAGCCAGTTGGGTGTAAGTGGGTGTTCAAGAAAAAGCTTAGGCCTGATGGTACTATTAAAAAGTACAAGGCAAGACTTGTGGCCAAGGGCTATACTAAAAAAGAATGAGAAGATTTCTTTGATACTTACTCACCCGTTGCTAGATTGACCACTATACGGTACTACTATCCTTGGCTACCTCACATGGTCTTATTGTCCATCAAATGGATATTAAGATAGCTTTCCTCAATGGAGAGTTATATGAGGAAATCTACATAGAACAGCCTGACGGTTTTGTGGTAACCGGTCAAGAGGGCAAGGTTTGTATGTTATTGAAATATCGATATGGTCTCAAGCAAGCACATAAGCAATGGCATGAGAAGTTCAATAGAACTTTAACATATGCGGGCTTTGCAGTAAACAAAGCTGATAGATGTGTTTACTACCGCTATGGTGGGGGTGAAGGAGTTATACTGTGTTTGTATGTTGATAATATACTTATCTTTGGAACAAGTCTTAACGTGATTATCGAGGTTAAGTCTTTTCTATCCCAAAGTTTTGATATAAAAGATCTGGGAGAAGCTGATGTAATTCTAAACATCAAGCTGATCAAGAGTGAGGATGGGATTACACTTCTGCAATCCTATTATGTGGAAAAGGTCTTGAGCCGTTTTGGCTATATGGATAGCAAGCCTTCTCCAACACCTTATGATCCTAATATAATACTTCGAAAGAATAAAAGACTAGGAAAGGATCAGCTGGGATATTTCCAAATTATTGGTTCACTCATATACTTAGCTAGTGCTAGCCGGCCTGACATCTCAATTGCTGTAAGCAAATTAAGCCAGTTTACCTCTAATCCGGGAGATGATCATTGACGTGCACTCGAGCGAGTTATGCGCTACTTAAGAGGTACAATGAGTTATGAAATTCATTATACCAGGTATCCTGGCATACTCGAAGGGTATAGTGATTCCTATTGGATATCTGATGCTAATGAGATCAAGGCTATGAGTGGATATGTTTTCACTCTAGACGGTGCTGATGTTTCATGGAGGTCTTGTAAACAGATCATTTTGACAAGGTCAACTATGGAAGCAGAACTCACAGCATTGGATACAGCCACTGTTGAAGTGGAATGGCTGCGTGAACTCCTGATGGACTTGCTGGTGGTTGAAAAACCTATTCTGGCCATCCTGATGTATTGTAATAATCAAACGGTTCTCGTTAAAGTTAACAATGTAAAGGATAACATGAAGTCCTCCAGGCATGTAAAAAGACGATCGAAATATGTCAAAAATTGAGAAATTTTGAAATAATAGTTGTAGATTATATTCCAACAGCTAAGAATCTGGCAGATCCCTTTACAAAGGGTTTATTACGGAATATGATATATTATCCATCGAAGGAGATTAGAATGAGACCTATGTAAGTTACACCACAGTGGCAACCCAACCTATGTGATCGGAGATCCCGTGAAGTAGGACCTGGGAAAAACAAATTGTTTGGTTAACTGAAGGAGAGTACATTCTATAATCCACTCCACTGAAGATGTCGTACTCTCAAATCTGTATGATAGGATGACTTTATCTTAATGTGTTATGTGGCTTTAAATAACAAAGATGCTATCCTACAGAGCATTCTTAAAAGAACACACCTATGTGAGCCCGACTGCTAGTCACAGTCTGTGAGAAATGGGTACTCTCTAAGAAGCTCATGAAGATACACCGGAGTTTGACTTATATGCTCCACCCGAGGGGTAGCCTATTGGCAGCCTAGTATTAGTCAAGGTTTTAAGTGAAATTCGTTGACGCAAAACTGTCAATTCAAGGCTTAGTCCATTGTGTCGTTGTGAATAAATGTAGCTTAATGCTTTAGGTGGATGTTCAACCCTAACAGGTCTCCACTAAAAAACTGGTATATTAACAGTGCTTTGGAATAACAAGCAAACTTTGTGAGCCTTTGGGATCTGGTGGGGGATTGTTGGAATTAGTTGGGCTTTGGCCCAGTTATTTATCAATAATTCCTAGAAAATCCCAAAGGACCACTCATACATGGTGGTATGTAGGATACTTTAATCTTATATTGCTAGCCAAGGTAGAGACACAACCTTATAAGGTGGAGCATGTCTAGCCTTGGTAAAACAAGAGAAAGAAGGAGAAAGTAGGACTACACACGCGCGCTCGCTCGCCTCGCCTTGCCATGCCACGCCACGCCAGGCTTTGTGGGCGCGCGACGTGCACGTGCATGGTGCGGTCATTCTGGGTTCGGCCGTGGGTCCAAATGTAGATTTCTTTTTGCAACTTTGTTTTGCCATGTAATCCTGTCAAGATGGAAAGAAACAGTCTGATTACACGACGAATTAATTATGATTAATGAGCGCGGTTTCTGATTGCTATTATCCTGTTAGGATGGAAAGAAACGCTCTGATTACGCGACGAATTAATTGCGATTAATGAGCGCGATTTGTGATTGTCGTTTCCTAATATGAGGACCATTTCCTCCTGCTGTCTGTCAGGATGGAAAGAAACGCTCTGATTACGCGGTGAATTAATTGCGATTAATGAGCGCGATTTGTGATTGTCGTTTCCTAATCTGAGGGTCATTTCCTTCTGCGGTCTTTTTAATTGAAAGACTATGTCTGTCTTCTCTCGCATCGCGAAACACTTCTGTGCGAGAGAACTGTTCTCACGAGCGTTGTGCTGCTGAGTGCTATTCCGTCCCTACGCCCGACGTGCACCGATGGTGGGGAGAGCAGGTCTCTGGAACCATCATCCTTGCAATCCTGTACGGGAGAGGGCGAATCAGGTTTTTGGGAAGCGACTCCGTGACTGCTCGCTGTTCCCTGCATCATTTACATCGGCATCTTCATCGTCAACGATGCCCTCTCCATCGTCTCGACGGCACTCTTCGCTTCACATCGGTAACATCTAGTACTCCGCATTTACTTATGCTGTTCATATACGTTCTATTATTCATATTGCTTATCGTCATATATGTTTTGTTGTTCATATTGCTTATCGTCACAATTCATCTTCTGGACATGTTTAACTCTCATGTTATTTCTGTAGTCATGATTTATTTGTGAAATTATGTAATCACTAAAGTGCTAAATAATCTAACACTACATGTCCTACGTCTGATGTATCGGATGCCTTACTCCACTGAAGCAACTATATCCTAAAAAAGATACGAGCCCACTAGGTTTTCCCATCCACTTGAGCATTCGTTTTCTACTGTGCTTCTTCCTCTCCCCAAAATTTCTCCCCCAAATCACCTCCACACCCTAGCCTCTTCCGTCTCCCTAGCTCCGTCGTGCCCGACCTCACTCCGCTGCACCCGACCTCACTCCGCCATCGGCTGCCTCGCCTCTGTGCCCCCGCCTCCTCCGCCACCCCATCTCCGCCGTGCCCTGACCTTACTTCGCCTCCGCCCGCCTCGCCTCCGTGCCCAGCCTCCTTCGTCGTGCCCTGACCGCTCCTGCCACCCTGCGCCCAGCCGCCTCAGCAATGCCCCCACTGCCCCACGCCCTCGACCGTACCCACGCGCACAACCTTCCTACGTCCAGGCCTTCCCTCGCCCAGCCACTCCCGCAAGCGGCCACCTCCACCGTCGCGGTTGCCGTGCTGTCTGGAGCTTAAGGCTGAGCACGTCGGTGCCATTGTTGAGGGCGAGGCCGGTGAGTTGGTTGTTTGTTGATGTTATAGGGTTTTCTTGTTGCAACAGGTGATTTGAGATATTGGTGACTGTATTTTTTTAGTGTTGTAGTATTGAAAATGAGTTTTTCAGAAATTTTTTGAATGTGCTATTGTCTGCTGGTTGTTGCACAAATGAAATCAAAATGTTTCAGAAGTTAGCCTCAAATGTTGGGCCTCTTGAGACGTCTGATACCTGAATTTTGTTGCAAGGGTTCTAATAATTTGTTACTTGTGTGCCCTCAAAATGTTGCATATGTGTTTTCAAAATGTTGCAGAGGTTATAGCATCATCTGTGCTAATTTTTCAAACTATTAGAACTTCTGTGCTAATTTTTCATGTATATGTATGTATGCTAACGAGATCTTTAATTCTTTTAAGTGAATTTGCCAAAAATATGGATCCCCTCTCCATTTTTCGAGATTAAGTACCTTTGTTACATATGTTGAATTTTTTTGTTGCATGTGTATGTCGAACATGTTGCGCGAGAGAAGTCAAGCGTACGATAATAACTTTCCCATCGTACGTCCGAGCGCTAGTTTCACCCTTTTAGTATTACAACAACCTTTGACATCAAGCATTCAGGCCTCACACTTGAACTCTTTACCTCCAAGGCTCCAACACCATGATGCCACAACTGTTAAATGATGATTGCGCCTAACGGTCTTTCTCTTTCCTTTCTGCGTTCATCGCATGCGCCAATCCCAGACCCGATCATTCCATGTATAGCACATTTGATCGTTTCCATGTATTAGCTGATTGTTTCCTTGTATTAGCTGCCTTATAAGATCAGTTTTATCCGACTATTGTACAAGGCTTAGCAGCCTATTTATAGTTGGCATTTCCCACAATGGAAAGGCATCTCGTGAGCTACAATCACATTTTCATGGTATCAGACTAAACACCGATCCACTCTTCTCTCCCACCTTCTTATGCCTCACACTGATGGGTGACTAGCACACCCCGGCCGCTCCGGCCGCGCAGCACTCGGCGTTCGCCATTAGCACCGCCAACATTGTCTCCCACGTCCCCAAGCTAGAGATCCATGGCAACTACTCCTTTTGGCATGAGCTTTTTCTCGTTGCACTCGGCAAATACAACTTGAAGAAGCACGTCGATGGCACCCCCAAGATCCCGCCTGGACGTAGAATGACTGTTCCATCCTCACATGGCTCTACGACACCGTCTCCAACGACATCCTCGCCATCGTCCTCATCCCCATCGTCTCCGCCCACACGATGTGGACGAACATTGAAAACCTATTCCGCGACAATAAGGAGAGCTGAACGATCCAGCTCAAGGCTCAGTTCCGCAACCTTGTGCAAGGCTCGATGTCCATCACCGACTACTGCAACAAACTCAAGAGCCTCGTCGATGCCCTCGGTGACATTGACGAGAGAATCTCCGACCACACACTCGTCCTCACCACTCTTCGCATCCTCAATGAGAATTTCTCTGTTTACAAGTTGATCATCTCTCTTCAAACCCCCTTGTCGAGTTTTCTTCAAACTCGATCTATCCTTCTTCTCCATGAGCAGGGCTCCTCTCCCCTGCATGATGGCCTCGCCCCTGCCACAGCGCTAGTTGCCGCTGCCCCAGATGCTTAGTATGGCAACTCTCAGCCCCGCGCCAACACTGGCAACAAGAACCGTCGCAACAAGAACAAGTGTAGCAGTTCCGGCTCAAGTGGACAAGGAGGATCCAGCGGGTCGTCGAGCGGCGGCCGCATGCCTTGGCCGTCCATCTACATCCCATGGACCGGGACGCCCAACTCGGCGGGGCGATGGGGCGTCAAGCGGGATTCTTGGCCTCGACCGGCGGAAGACGCCTCGGCGCCACGCCGACCGCCCGGTGCATGCGGCCTTCCCGTATGGCGCACCTACTGCGTCTTCGGCTTGGGACCAGCCTCTGGCCAATGCGATGAGCACCATGGCGCTCCAACAGTCGTCCGTGTCTAAGTGGTTCATGGACTCAGGTACGTCTGCCCACCTCACGTCTGATTCCGATAACCTCACCATTACCTCAAACTCTTCTGCACTTCCTCCACATATCGTCGTTGGCAACAGGAACCTAATGCTCGTTGTATCCACTGGTGCCAAATATGTTCACACTCCATCCCGCAAACTCCACCTACAAAATGTTCTTGTTTCACCTCACGTCGTTAAAAACCTAGTTTCGGTTCGTAAATTAATCACTAACAATTCAGTTTTGGTTGAATTTGACCCATTTGGTTTTTCCGTGAAGGATCTCCACAACGGGACATTGATTCTTCGCTGTAGTAGCTCCGGCGACTTATACCCCCTCCAGTTGGCCACCACAACAACTCCCCACGCCATGGTCGCCTCCACCTCTCCAGAGCTTTGGCACCGTCGGTTGGGCCACATCGGAAGACAATCCCTATCTCGCTTTGTTCAATACAATGCTTTTCGTTGTAATAATAAAACCAGCGGCACGCATCCTTGCAAAAGCATGTCAACTTGGTAAACATGTTCGACTGCCGTTCTCGGCATCGTCTTCCTGCGCTAATAAAGCATTCGAACTCATACATTGCGATCTATGGACGCCTCCTTTGTCTAGCATTTTCGGTTTCAAATACTACTTGGTTTGTTTGGATGATTTCACTCACTATCTTTGGACTTTTCCTTTGCGCGTTAAATCTGAGACTTTTTCCACCCTCAAGCACTTTTTTGCCTTCATCTCCACACACTTCCATACCACCATCCAAAATATCCAATTTGATAATGGTGGCGAGTTCGACAACAGTACCTCATTGCATTTCTTCCTTAGTCACAGCACACATCTCTGCATGTCTTGCCCCGACACGTCTCAGCAAAATGATAAATCCGAAAGAATCATCCGAACCACCAACATCATAATTCGGTCCCTCCTATTCCAAGTCGGCCTGCCAAGAAGCTTTTTGGTAGAGGCACTGAAAACAGCAACCCATCTCCTTAACCCGCATCCCACAAAGTCCTTGCCTTCTTCCACCCCGCACCAAGCACTGTTCGGCACCACACCAAGCTACTCACATCTTCGTGTCTTCGGCTGGCGTTGCTACCCTAACCTATCTTCCATCGCCGCACACAAACTTGCCCTGCGGTCGGCGGAATGCATCTTCTTAGGGCATCCAGAACACCACAAGGGCTACCGCTGCCTCAACCTCTCCACCAACAAAGTTATTATTTCTTGACATGTTGTTTTTGACAAGGCATTGTTCTCCTACTTGGAGCGCCAACAGTGTCCTGCAGCACACTCCTATGGCTTCCTCAACACGCCTTCGACCGAAACTGTTGGGTCTACCGTAGCGCCTGCCGTGGCGCCTGCTGCGGCAACTGATGTCGGTGCCACGCCAGCCATGGTGTCTGTCGCGACACCTCCAGTTGCTGCCCGACCTGTAACAGCCTAAATTTCAAATTTCAGTCAAAATTAAAATTTATTTACTTTTGTGGATTTTTTTTGAAATTTTAAAAGCTTTTTATAAATATTTTAGAGCCAAAACAAATTTATTTACAAAATTAAAAGCCAACATAAAGTTGAAAATAATTTTATTAAGTCCAAAATAAGTATGGGAGTTTCTGTGAATTTTTCCATAATATTTGGAATTATTTTACTATTTTCTCAAGCTTAAATGAATTATCGAAATTAAATCAATTGCAAAATCAAAAGAAAATCAAAACTTGGCTTTGGGCCGAAACCCAACGGCCTCGGCCCAAAACCATTTCCGCGCGCAGCTCGCACCGGCCCAACCGCCGCACCATCTTATCCCGACCGTTGGATCAGAATCCAACCGCCGCCGCGCCCCTCTCCCTCTCTCCTCTCGCACCACATGATCCCGACCGTTGGATCAAAATCCAACGAGTCGCGCACCCCGTTGTCTTCCACATCACCGCTGATGGTTTCGACCGTTGGATCGAAATCCAACGGGCCGTGCTCATCGTCCTCGCGCTCGTCTTCTCCGCGCGAGATTCTCGTCCCGCAACCGCCATTGCTGCCCACGATCGAGCTTCTCTAACGGGCACTCCCAACTGCTCCATTCTTCGCGGTGCGTGCGAGACCGCGTCCACCTCCGCGCGTTTCCCCACGTTCTCCTCTTCTCCGCGACGGTTTCGCCCACAACGCCGCAAACCGCGCGCATGACCCCACCTCCTCCACGCCGCCTCGTAACCTCCGGCCCCTATAAAAGGCACCACCGGGCTCGCATCTACGCTCTCTTCTCATCTTCCCAACTCTCTTCCCCTCTCGAGCTCTACCACCGTCATAATCGGAGTTTTAGGTATTCCCCCGCCGTCGCTGTTTTTTTGTGATTTCGCCGCCGTCGACGTCGCCGAGCCGTCGTGGTCTGCGCCATCGTCATCACCGACACCGGAGCTACCTCGGGGAACCCTTCATCGCTCCGGAGTGCCACCGGAACCCCGTTGTCATCAACACCCGAACCTCTCCGCCGCCAAAAGCTCGCCGCCAGCCAACTCCGACGACCATTCACGTCCAAATCGGTACCAACATGTTCGCAATATCCCCCTCTACATCTTGCAACCACTCACCCTCGCCGAAAAGCCGCCGAACGCCGTTGTCGTACGCATCCGAGGGTCGTCGCCGTCAGGCGGCGTGCACGCCCGGTGGCGTCCACATCGGCGCTCGCACATACGTGGCATCCCATGTGTCTGCTGATTCGGCGCCACGCGTGTGCGTGCGTGCCACCTCAGGTGCACGGGATCCCACTCGGCTCGGTGGAATCAGTCCACCGTGAGCCGTGTCTATGACACGTGGGGCCCGCATGTCAGAAATCATTTTAATTCTTTTAAATTCCGAAATTCTGTTGCTGGTGTCAGCATTGCGCAATAAATAGATTTTTCAGTAGGAAAATAATTCGGGAAATTCAATTAAATTCCAGATTTAGGTTTAAAACTTCTAAAATTCATAACTTTTGCATATGAACTCCAAATTGAGTGATTCAAATTGCAAAATTTATATAAAATTATAATCTAGCTAACTAAACCAAAATATTTCAATTTGGAGTTATTTTGATCTATGTTTTTGAATTTATTTGAATTTGAATATTGAATTTATCGTATTTTCGCGTTTAGACTTCGACAACTCCGGAGAGTTCGACCAATCTGAAGATTTAGAATTCCAAGACATCAACGAAGGCAAGTTACACCATTGACCATATTGCCCCCAGTATTTTAAGTTAATTTCAGTTTTTAAATTCTTTATTGCATGCATATATTTGTATAGATACTTTAATGTCCTGTTTTATGTATAGTTACCCCCATGTTTTATTGTATGGGCAATTTGAATATTGTATCTGACTACCTTGACACCATAGGCAAAATATTATCAAAAGTAAACATATGCTTAGCCAGGCTTAGTTCACACTTACAGAATTTGGGAGGGTTTCACCAAATTTCTTACAAATTTGATTCAAATTTGACATTGTGGTATTATTTTACCACATGGATTTATAAAAGAGAGTTTTATTCAAATAAAATCAAAAATGGGTTTGGACTTGGGCGAAATGGTCGGAATGGTGGGTGCAGGTTTATGCATGGGATTGATCTGGTTAAAATTAAGGCCCATGGGTTGTAGGAATGACGCCCAAGTCAATTGAGGTCCGGTATTTGAGCCGCTTAATGCTATGCCTTACCGTACTATCACACGTCCTGTATGGGCAGGATTTGGCTAATTAATTTGTGATGTTCTAGTGTATTTAGGTCATGAGATTATGTGGGTGTCGGTTATACGTTTTATTCCCACTTGGCGCAAGAGGGGGCTTTCGGAGGACGGTTAGTCCAAAGAGGCGAAACCTTAGCGGGCATGAGTACACTAGGGCAGAACATCGTAAAGGCCTCATGGTAATTGCTCAGTCACACGCCTACGGAAGCGTGAATTGACCAACATAACGAGCATGTCACCTCGTGTGGGTAAAGGTGTACCAACTCTGCAAAGTAGAAACTATTCGAATAGCCGCGTCCGCGGTCATGGACATGCTAGCAAAGCCACTTAAAGTTAGAATTATTTTTGGTTTTTAAATGCTTTCTTAAATGTTGAGGATGGTTAATCCTTATGAAAAATTGGGCGGGAAGCCAAGTGTTAGGAGGGGATCCTTCACTTTATCATTGGAGGTTATCCACATTATAATATTGTCATTTCAAAAATATGATTTTAGTCATAGTATAAAACTGCCTTAGAAAATATTATATTTATTTAAGCTGGAAATGCTGTTTATGCAAAACAACCCCTGCCATACTCACTTGTTACCTTATGCATGCATTTAAATTCAATATTGGGTGTAACTTGCGAGCACGGAAGTTGTGCTCATCCTTGCTGAATAAATCTTATTCAGGAGAAGACTTCTTCCCCGACGGTGAGGATCCAGACGAGTAGGCCTTGACCCAGACGATTGCCTGTGGCGCATCGTGTGGCTCACCTCTATTATTATGTTTCCGCTGTGTTTATCATTTGATATTTGATACTGTTGTTCAGACTCATTTGTATTAAACAATTATTTATTTAATCTCATTTACGATTTCGTGATATGATTGTGATATCCATTTTGTGAGACTGTGTACACTGGAAATCCTGGACCGATGTTTGAACATAGAGAATTCGGGATCCTTCGCTCCCGGGTTCGACACTACCTATCGTGGCGCCTGCCGCAGCACCCGTGGCCACTGCCGCACCTGCCGTGGAGCCTGCCGCGGCAACCGACGCTGTTGCCACGCCAACCATGGTGCCTGCCCCATCTGCCGAGGCACCTACCACGGCAACCGTGGCCGCTACCACCCCTACCGAGGCGCCTGCCGCAGCACCTGTGGCTGCTACCGTGCCTACCGTGTGCCTGCCGCGACACCCGCCGTTCTTCGCCGCGCGCGACCATGGCGCTGTCCACGGCACCTCCGCTCTTCCGCTTTCTTTGTGGCACCCGCGGCATCTGTCATTCCTGCCAACGTTGTCCAGATCACACCGACGGCCAACACACACGCCATCCGCACGCGTGGCAAGGACGGGATTCGGCTACCACACATACCCTTCGACCTCGTCACGACGGCCATCTCACCAATCCCGAAAACATATCGCGATGCCCTCAACAACCCCCACTGGCGCGCCGCGATGGAAGACGAGTACAATGCGCTGATGAGCAACAGTACATGGGACCTCATCGATCCCCCGCGCAACATCAACATTGTGACTGGTAAATGGATTTTTTGTCACAAATTCAAACCTGACGGCTCTTTGGACAGATACAAAGCAAAATGGGTGCTTCGTGGCTTTTCTCAAAAGCCTAGCATTGATTTCGACCAGACCTTCAGCCCCGTCATCAAGCTGGCAACCATTCGCACAGTGCCTACTCTAGCTGTGTCCAGCGATTGGCCAGTACACCAACTCGACATCAAGAATGCCTTCCTCCACGGCGCCCTTGATGAGACGGTGTACGCTTAGCAACCGTCCGGCTTCATCGCCCCCGACAAGCCGAACCACAGTTGCCGCCTCAACAAATCGCTTTATGGACTCAAGCAAGCTCCCTGTGCATGGTTCCACTGCTTCGCCACGTTCATTCTATCCCTTGGATTTGTGGGATCCAAGACCGACACATCACTATTTATCTACCGTGGCCGTGACGGCCTCACCTACCTTCTACTCTACGTCGACGACATCGTACTCACCGCCTCCTCTTCGGCTCTCCTTGCTCGCATCATACAGCTTTGCGGCAAGAGTTTGCCATGAAGGACCTCGGTGAACTCGACTTCTTCGTCAGCATGAAGGTGACACTCAACAACGCTATGCTGTAGAGATCATACAACACGCGGGCATGCAATCTTGCAACCCAAGCTCAAAACCCATTGACACCAACTCCAAGTTGTCGGCTGCCACGGGTGCACCGGTGTCCAACCCAACCTCCTACCGTCGTCTCGCCGGCGCACTGCAGTACCTCACCTTCACCCAACCGGACATCACCCACGCCGTCCAACAGATCTACCTTCATATGCACGACCCGTGGGAGCCTCACTTCATGCAACTGAAGCGAATCATTCGGTACATCAAGGGCACATTTGATTTCAGCCTCCATGTGTTCCGTACCAAACCATCCTCCCTCATCGTCTACTCCGACGCTGATTGGGCTAGGTGCCCTGACACGTGACGGTCCACGTTCGGATATTGCATCTTCCTCAGCGACAACGTCATCTCCTAGTCCTCCAAGCACCAGCACACTATCTCCTGGTCCAACGCTGAGGCAGAGTACCGTGCCGTCACCAACGCCATCGCCGAAGCTTGTTGGTTGCGCCAACTACTCGGTGAGCTCCATCATCCCCTTCCAAAGGCTACACTTGTGTATTGCGACAACATCAGCGCGGTCTACCTCGCCTCCAACCCCGTTCAACATCAGCGAACCAAACACGTTGAGATCGATCTCCATTTTGTTTCGTGAATGGGTGTCCCTCGGCGACGTACGAGTGTTGCACGTCCCATCAACATCTTAGTACGTCGACATCTTCACCAACAGCCTCCCTACAGCTCTGTTCCATGACTTCCGCGACAGTCTCAACCTTCGCCGAAACACCGAGTTGATACTGTGGGGGGCTGTTAAACGATGATTGAGCCCAACGGTCTTTCTTTTTTCCTTTATTTGTTCATCGCATGAGCCAATCCCGGACCCGATCATTCCATGTATAGCACATTTGATCGTTTCCTTATATTAGCTGATTGTTTCCTTGTATTAACTGATCGATTAGCTGCCTTGTAAGATGGGTTTTATCCGACTGTTGTACAAGGCTTAGCAGCCTATTTATAGTCGCCATTTGCCACAATGGAAAGCCATCTCGTGAGCTACATTCACATTTTCAACAATCGCATCAGCACGCTCAACACATTCCCTTCCCGTACGACCACCAGAAATCGATGGAGAAGAACGTCGTTCTGTACCCCGGCCTCGGCATTGGCCACCTGATCCCCATGATGGAGCTCGCCAACGTCCTCCGCGAGCACGGGTTCGCCGTCGCGGTGGCACTTATCGACGATCCGATGTCCACGCCCACGATGGCCGCTGCTGCCAAACGCGTCGTGGCTTCGCACCCTTCCGTTTCCTTCCACATGCTCCCGGCGCCGCCCTCTTCTTCCCTCGCCTCCGGAGAGCACTTCCTCGCCAGGTACGTGGGCCTCATACGCCAACTAAACAATCAACTCCGTGACTTGCTCTGCTCCGCCCCACTCCAGCCCGTGCACGCCCTTGTCATCGACATGATGTCCGTCGACGCCCTTGACGTGGCCAAGGAGCTCGCCATACCGGCCTACACTTTCTTCCCCTCGGGCGCCGGTGCTCTCGCCGTCCACCTCCAGCTTCCTTCGTACCATGCAAAGAGTCAGGCAAGCTTCAAAGAACTCGGGGACACGCCTCTCGATTTCTTCGGCGTTCCACCGATGCCGGCTTCTCATGTCCCACTAGATATGCTCGAGCACCCGGAGAGCAAGGTCTACAAGGCTCTGATGGACGTGTGGAAAAGAATCGGAGAGTCCAACGGCATCCTGGTGAACACGTTTGAGTCTTTGGAGAGACGGGCGGTTCAAGCTCTCCGGGGAACGGGATCCACGCAGTCTCCCCGGCGGCGTATTGCCTCCGGTCCGGTGTACTGCGTCGGGCCGTTGGTCAAGAAGAACGGCGAGACGAACGAGGGAGCCGAGAGGCACGGTTGCCTCGCGTGGCTCGACGGGCAACCCGATCGCAGCGTCGTGTTCCTCTGCTTCGGAAGCGAGGGCGTGCACCAAGAGGAGCAGCTCAAGGAGATGGCCACCGGCTTGGAGAAGTCCGGCCACCGGTTCCTGTGGGTGGTGCGAGCCCCCCGCAACAACGACCCCAAGAAGTTCTTCGTCCCTCGCGCTGAGCCGGACCTCGAGGCGCTCCTACCGGATGGTTTCTTGGAGAGAACCAAGGACCGGGGGCTCGTGGTCAAGTCGTGGGCGCCGCAGGTGGACGTGCTGTGCCACCGCGCGACCGGCGCGTTCGTGACGCACTGCGGGTGGAACTCGGTTCTGGAGGCGATCACGGCCGGCGTGCCGATGCTGTGCTGGCCGCTGTACGCGGAGCAGAAGATGAACAAGATGCTCTTGGTGGAGGAGATGAGGGCCGCCGTCGCCGTGGACACGAAGATGTGCCCCCATGGCGGCGATGGGCTCGTGGGGGCCGAGGAGGTGGAGGCCAAGGTAATGCTGGTCATGGAGACCGAGCAAGGGAGAGAGCTCCGGGAGCGAGTTGCCGCGCACAGCGAAGGTGCGGCCATGGCTTGGGCTGACGGTGGCTCGTCTCGCGCGGCGTTTGCCCAGTTCTCGTCGGACGTGAAGAACCAGAACCTTGGCCAACGTACCTGTGGTTAACCGCTGCACGGAGCCGGACGTGGAGACAGGGGACATCATCCTATATTATCCGTCCTCAAATTTATCCTGAGATTGAACTATTTTATCTTTTTATTGTATTCTCTATTATTAAAATACACATATACGAATCTCGACATGAAATAAGATAATACAGTAAAATGTCTGCGAGCATCAAAGCGTGATATAAGGACGCCATCATTGTTGTACTTATAAATGTAACAGTGTATAATGTTCTTTGTCCAATAAATAAATAGTATTTCTGAAATACTGTGGCCGTTGCCTCCGGCTAGCGACGCTTGTGATGAATAATTGACCTACCAGTACTAATCAGTAACAGTAGTATACTGGTACTTAACGCTTCAAAGTATTCCTTACACTATCCTTTACAATAGAAGAGAGTATTCTTTACACTGATGCTGCGCACCGAATATCCATGCTTGCTCCAAGTAGGCTGCGGGCCGAAGAGTTTTCCATGTAATTGTTACTGTTGCAAACATTTTTGACGTAATTAGCGTCTCTTGTGACGCAATGCTAAAAATGGTATCTCGGCCGCACGTCCACAGGTTGGACACGCCGTGTGCGCAACATCTGCCCTCGTCCGCACGGCCACCGGCCGGACGCGTCTCGTCCGTCAATCCCTTTCCACGGCTACAGTGTTTTTGTGACAATGTCAGTGCCGTCTACATATCCAGCAACCCGATTCAACACTAGCACACGAAACATATTAAGGTTGATCTCCATTTTGTTCGGAAGCGTGTTGCTTTGGGTCGTGTGTCTGTGTATTGCATGTCCCGTCTGTTGGATTTAATATGGGCTAGGCCCAACTTTAATTCTAATTAAATCCTGGAAAATCCCAAAGGCCCATATGCATGTGCTAAACCTTTTTAGTCCCATATGGAGAGTTAAAGGGGAGTTACACCAATTTATAAGGTGGAACGTGGGAGTCCTCTTGTGGAATTGGAGAGAGCCAATACACGCGCGCGCTCGCTCGCCTCGCCTCGCCGAGCCATGCCGAGCCGAGCCGAGCCGAGCCGAGCCGAGCCGTGCCGTGCCGTGCGTGCGTGCGTGCGCGCGCGCGCGGCGCGCGCGCGTCGCGCGCGTACACAGCGTGTCGGTGCGCGCGCGCGTTTTCTTTATCTATTCGAAAATCGAAACGCACCGACTCGCAATAAACGGCTGGCAATAATTGCATCGTTTTCGGTCTCTTCATTTTTGCAATTAAAAGAACAGTGCACTGATTCAAATAATGGTCGGCGAGAGCGGTTGCTATTACTAGTGAGTAATAGCGACCGTTTCGCCTCTTGACTAAGGCAAGAATTACCCGCGTTACTAGTGAGTAATGGCGACCGTTTACGCCTCTTGACTAGACAAGAATGGTTGCGGTTACTAGTAAGTAATGGTGATTGTTTTCGTGCCGTTGTTATATATAGTCATTATCGGAGCAGTGAGGTTCTCCAATTCTCTCCACGAAAGACACCACAGTTCTTTGTTCTTTGTCTCCGCGATCTCCATCCGCGAGGCGTGTACGATCGATCGCACCGGAGAGCGAGGCCTCGGAACCCTCGTCCTTGAAGGCTTGCACGAGCAAGGCGAATAAGGTTTTGGGGGCGTTCGCGCGCATCGCCACGCTTCCTCTCCATTCGACTCTGCGCACGCCTACAACCCGTCGACTACTACGCGACGCCCATCGCACGACTACTTACCACTACGCCATGACAAACGGCGATCTCACAAAGACTCACCGCCGCTTCTTCCACTATCGCTGCTCCTTCCACTGGATCCGGGTATGTCTATTTCATATGTATTTCTTGGTTAGTAATATTACTAGTTGTTACCTTGAACACCGTGATAGAGATGCTAGTTTCGTTCTTCCGATATTAGTATGTCTATAGTGTTCTTGCTTACTTGCTTTGTGAAAGTGGCTAGAATATTCATCATGTTTTATCTACTATATTTCGGATTAAAGTAATTGAAAAATGCTCTTATTCTCAACAATCCAAAACCTTATTGTAATAGGCATTTTTCATCAACTGGCTTTGCTGCTGCGCTTAAGCCCTCTCAATTCGATGGTGCGAATTATAAGAGGTGGCGCACCAAGATGGTGCTTTGGCTAACTGCCATGAACGTTTTTCATGTGGCAAAGGCAAGCCTGAAGGAACACTTACTCTGAACAGAGCAAGCGTTCGAGGCTGCGATAACCTTTTAAAGGTGCCGTGATCGCGTTCTTGGTGAGAAGTTAGTTGATGCATACATGGTGATTACAAATGGGAAAGATATGTGAGATGCACTCGAGGTAAAGTTTGGGGTTTGGATGCGAGAATCAGTATCTCATGGAGCAATACCATGACTATAGAATGGTTGATGGCCGTTCTGTAGTTGAGCAGGCTCATGAGATACAATCCATGGCCAAAGAACTTGAGCATTTCAAGTGTGTGTTACCGGACAAGTTTGTCGCGGGAGGCATTATTGCCAAGCTTCCTCCTTCAGAGGAATTTTGCTACTTCTCTGAAACACAAGAGACAAGAGTTTTCTGTTGAAAATCTCATTGGGTCTCTTGATGTTGAAGAAAAGGCAAGGGCAAAAGATACACACACTAGAGGAAATGAGGGACATTCTAGTGCCAATGTGGTGCGTAAAAGAATGGCCAAGCTCAAAAGTTCAAAGGCAAAAACAAGACTGCACAAACAACAAGCTTTAAAAGAAAAAGAAGAACACAAAGGATGACCTTTGCTTTGTGTGTGGCGAACTGGTCATTGGGCCAAGGATTGCGATCCAACGCAAGGGTGTGAAGAATCGCAAGGGCGAATTCCAAGTCCGCCAATGTTGTTGTTGGTACCATCGAGACGAGAACTTGTGGTATGGTAATTTACCTCATCGCTTTTTCCGTATGTCAATCGACCGATTGGTGGATAGACACCGGTGCTAACATACATGTGTGTGCTGATATTTCATTATTTTCTTCTTACCAGTCACTCGGGATTCACCGTTCTAATGGGGAACGGGTCACATGCCATCTTGCTCATGGTGTTGGCACGGTCGATCCAAGTTTACTCGGAAAGATTGTGCAATCAAGAACGTGCATCATGTGCCATCCATCAATAAGAATCTCGTGAGCGGATCTCTTCGTGTAGAGATGGCTTTAGATCGGTATTTGAGTCCAATAAATTTGTAATGTCCAAATGTGGATAATTTGTTGGTAAAGGCTATGTGTGCGGAGGCTTGTTCCGCCTATCTCTTTCAGATTTGTGTAATAATGTTGTGAATCATATTTTCAGTGGTAATGAGACTACTATTTGGCATTCACGACTTTGTCACATAAATTTTGGTTGCATGACGTGGTTAGCCAGTTTAGAGTTAATCCCGAAATTCACCCTTGCCAAAGGTTCTAAATGTCAAGTTTGTGTGCAATCAAAGCAGCCTCGTAAGCCTCACAAGGCCGCGGAGGTAAGAAACTTGGCACCATTAGAACTCATACATTCGGATCTGTGTGAGATGAATGGTGTGTTGACAAAAGGTGGTAAGAGATATTTCATGACTTTGATTGATGATTCCACTAGGTTTCGCTATGTGTATCTTTTAAAACTAAAGATGAAGCTTTTCACTACTTTAAAATCTATAAGGCGTGTCGAGAACCAACTTGAAAAGAAAATCAAAAGGGTTAGGTGCGATCGTGGCGAGTACTTTTCTAATGAGTTCAATTTATTCTGTGAGGAACATGGTATAATCCATGAGAGGACGCCTCCTATTCACCCAGTCAAATGGGATTAGAAAGAAAGAACCGTACTCTAAGCGATTTGGTTATCGCCATGTTAGACACATCGGTCTTTCCAAGGCATGGTGGGGAGGCTATATTGACTTCATGTCATGTCCTAAATAGGGTTCCCACAAAGAATAAAGAGATAACTCCATTTGAACAATGGGAGAAGAAAAGACTATCACTTTAATACTTGCGCACTTGGGGTTGTTTGGCGAAAGTCAACGTGCCAATTTCCAAAAGCGTAAGCTTGGACCAAAACCGTGGATTGCGTTTTTTAGGCTATGCTCACCATAGCGTTGGATATAGATTTTTAGTGGTGAAATCTGAGTACCGACGTGCATGTCGGTACAATTATGGAGTCCAGAGATGCTACTTTCTTTGAGGATATTTTTCCGATGAAAGATATGCCTAGTTTATCAGTCGAGCCCGATACAACTCCCGAACTCGCCATTCCAATGAAATATTTTGAGCAAACCCTGATCAAATTCACGAGGAGGAAGACAATGAAACTCGAGGAAGAGTAAAAGACAAAGGACTCGCAAAGTCTTTTGGTTCGATTTCATTGTGTACCTTATGGATGATACTCCAAGTACCATTTCAAGCATATGCTTCTCCGGATGCGGAATCTTTGGAAGGAAGCGATCCAGAGTGAAATGGATTCCATTATCTCTAATGGAACTTGGGAGATCAACGAGCGTCCTTATGGTTGTAAACCAGTAGGATGTAAGTGGGTGTTCAAAAGAAGCTTAGGCACGATGGTACTATCGAGAAGTATAAGGCACGGCTTGTGGCCAAGGGTTATACCTAAAGGAAGGCGAAGATTTCTTTGATACTTATTCACTGTGGCTAGATTGACCACTATTCGAGTACTACTATCTCTGGTCGCCTCACACGGTCTTCTCATTCATCGATGGATGTTAAGACGGCTTTTCTAAATGGAGAGTTGGACGAGGAAATTTACATGGAACAAACGGATGGATTTGTAGTAAATGGTCAAGAAGGAAAGGTGTGCAAGTTGTTGAAATCTTTGTATGGTCTTAAACAAGCACCTGCAAAGTGGCATGAAAAATTCGACAGAACCTTAACATCCGCAGCTTTATTGTAAATGAAGTCGGCGGATGTGTGTATTATCGCCATGGTGGGGCGAGGAGTCATTCTATGTCCGTATGTTGATGACATATCGATCTTTGGGACCAACCTTAATGTGATTAAGGAGGTCAAGGATTTCTTGTCTCGGAATTTTGAGATGAAAGATCCGGGAGTAGGCGATGTTATCTTGAACATCAAGCTATTGAGAGGTGATGATGGTGGGATTACATTGTTGCAATCTCATTATGTGGAAAAGGTTCTCAGTCGTTTTGGTTATAGCGATCGCAAACCTTCTCCAACACCTTATGATCCTAGCGTGTTGCTTAGGAAGAATCGGAGAATAGCCGAGACCAATTGAGATATTCTCGGATAATTGGTTCACTTATGTATTTAGCTAGCGGTACTGGGTTCGACATCTCGCTTCTCTGTGAGCAAACTAAGCCGGTTTGTTTCTAATCAGGAGATGATCATTGGCATGCTCTTGAGAGGGTAATGCGCTATCTAAAGGGTAATATGAGTTATGGCATTCACTATACCGGGTACCTAGGGTACTAGAGGGTTATAGTGATTCAAACCGATATCCGATGTCGATGAGATTAAGGCCACAAGTGGATATGTCTTCACACTTGGAGGTGGCGCTGTTTCATGGAAGTCTTGCAAGCGCACCATCTTAACGAGGTCAACAATGGAAGCGTAACTCACAAGATTAGATATCGGCATCGTTGAAGCCGAATGGCTTCGTGAGCTCTTGATGGATCTGCGGTGGTTGATAAACGTGCATCGCTATTCGATGAATCGTGATAATCGATTGTGATCGTCAAGGTGAGCAGTTCTAAGGATAATATGAAATCATCAAGACATGTGAAGAGAAGATCAAGTCTGTCAGAAAATGAGAAACTCCGAGTAATAGCTTTGGATTATATCCAAACACTAAGAATCGCGATCCCTTCACAAAGGGTTTATCACGAATGTGATAGACAATGCATCAAGGAGATGGGTTTGAGACCCACGTGAGTTATACCATAGTGGTAACCCATCCTATATGATCTGAGATCCCGTGAAGTAGGATTGGCGAAACAAGCTTTTGGTTAATCGAGGAGAGTACCTTTATAGACCCACTCCATTGGAGATGCAATTCTCTCCTAAATCGTATGGTAGGTTGATTTTATCTTAATGTGTTCTGTGGCTTATTTAAGCAAAGATCTCGCCCTCTCTGAGCGATCTTGAAAGAACACACCTATATGAGCCCGATCGCTAGTCACGTCTATGAGATAGGGTAATCTCTAGGAAGCTCATGAATAGGCCAGAGTATGACTTATATGCTCCAACCCGCTGGGATGCTGGCACCTAGTATCGATTAAGGACTTAAGTGAAACTTATTCACACAAACCGCCAATTCAAGGCTTAGTCCATTGTGCGATTGTGGATAAGTGTAGCTACATTCTAGATAGATGTTCAACCTTAACCGGTCTCCATGAAACAACGATATATTAAAACAATACCGTGGATCAAGGAATTTGACATGTGCCCTTGGGATCGGTGGGGATTGTTGATTTAATATGGGCTAGGCCCAACTTTAATTCTAATTAAATCTGGAAAATCCCAAAGGCCCATGTGCATGTGCTAAACCTTTTAGTCCCATATGGAGAGTTAAAGGGGAGTTACACCAATTTATAAGGTGGAACGTGGGAGTCCTCTTGTGGAATTGGAGAGAGCCAATACACGCGCGCGCTCGCTCGCCTCGCCTCGCCGAGCCGTGCCGAGCCGAGCCGTGCCGTGCCGTGCCGTGCGGTGCGGTGCGTGTGCGTGTGCGCGCGTACACAGGCGTGTCGGGTGCGTGCGCGTTTTTCTTTATCTATTCGAAAATCGAAACGCACCGACTCGCAATAAACGGCTGGCAATAATTGCGACTGTTTCTGGTCTCTTCATTTTTGCAATTAAAAGAACAGTGCACTGATTCAAATAATGGCTGGCAGTAACGGTTGCTGTTACTAGTGAGTAATGGCGACCGTTTCTGGCCTCTTGACTAGGCAGTAACGGCTGCTGTTACTAGTGAGTAATGGCGACCGTTTCTGGCCTCTTGACTAGACAGTAATGGTTGCGGTTACTAGTAAGTAATGGTGACTGTTTCTGGTCTGGTTGTTATATATAGTCATTATCTGGAACAGAGTGAGGTTCTCCAATTCTCTCCACGAAAGACACCACAGTTCTTTGTTGTTTGTCTCCGCGATCTCCATCCGGCGAGGCGCGTGTCTGATCGCACCAGAGAGCAGCCTCGGAACCCTCGTCCTGAAGGCTTGCACGAGCAAGGGCGAATAAGGTTTTGGGAGCGTTCGCGCGTGCGCATCGCTTCCTCTCCATTCGACTCTGCCACGCCTACAACCGCACGACTACTACCGCGACGCCCACCGCACGACTACTTACCACTACGCCATGACAAACGACGATCTCACAAAGACTCGGTGCCGCTTCTTCCACTATCGCTGCTCCTTCCTTTGGATCGGGTATGTCTATTTCATATGTATTTCTTGGTTAGTAATATTACTAGTTGTTACCTTGAACACTGTGATAGATATGCTAGTTTCTGTTCTTCTGGATATTAGTATGTCTATAGTGTTCTTGCTTACTTGCTTTGTGAAAGTGGCTAGAATATTCATCATGTTTTATCTACTATATTTCTGGATTAAAGTAATTCGAAAAATGCTCTTATTCTCAACACCGTCATCATCACAATTTGCTGACATTTTTACTGAAGGCCTGTCGCCTTCCGTCTTCATCGACTATCGTACCGGTCTTCACATTCGTGACGCTGCCGTATCCACTGAGGGGTATATGTTCATATCTGTATCATATCATGATCTTCTTATTATGTATAGTTGGGATATTACAGCAGTAGTTTCCTTCTTGCTAACTGCTATATCTCATGTAATCTTGATATACCATGTATATCTCATGTAACTATATAAAGCAATAAAGCAATGTCCATTGTGACCTCCATTCACATAA
Organism: Ampelocalamus luodianensis; assembly: GCA_036346255.1. Taxonomy (NCBI): domain Eukaryota; kingdom Viridiplantae; phylum Streptophyta; class Magnoliopsida; order Poales; family Poaceae; genus Ampelocalamus; species Ampelocalamus luodianensis. The sequence goes on from CM070626.1 coordinate 5,249,779, forward strand.
TCTTTCAGTCACTGGTACTTGTTTGATAAAATGTTATTAAATTCGGGTGGTGTCCTGCTTGGCCACGATAACCACCTCTTCGACGCGCCACTCTCCGTTGCACTGTAGCATTGAAATCCTGCTTGGCCACGATGACCACCTCTTCGACGCGTCACTCCGTTGCCAGGGGTGGATGCAGGAAGGTCCACAGGATACACAGGATATCGAGTTCAAAATTAGTTCCTATAAGTATATCACATGTATAAATAGTACTAGACACCCCTTAGCCCAAATAAAAGACACCGAACATCTGGTCATTTTTGTTCTGGATCCGCCTCTGTCCGTTGCACTGTAGCATTGAACTACTAGTGTATTTGTGTGTAATTATTGCCGGCTTGCCTGCCAGAACACACCACTGATTGACAAATATCGATCGACTGGATCGAGTTTTTGCTAATATAACATGTTTTAAGTGCGCAATAGCAAATCTAGCTTTCTCTTCGCGCCAAATGCAAAAAAGACATCACGTCTATGCGCCAGAGGACCGGAGTCGCCGGCAGAACGACACGTTGCCACTTTTGTGCGCTCGAGGCATGGTGCCGCCTAGTTCGTGTTCCCGGGGCACGGAGCCCGCGAGTCTGTGCACCCCGCCACGTGTTGCGCCTGTGCGTCCCACCACACATTCGCTCCATGCCATGCCCCTGTGCGCCTCGTGTCCGTACCTTGGGCTCACGGACTCGGCACATCCGTTCTCCGGGCGCACGGACACGGCGACATATCGTTCCGTCGGCAACTCTGGCCCTCTAGTGCATGAACGTGGTGATTGTTTTGCATTTGACACAGAAAGATAGCTGCATTTACTATTGCGCGCATCAACGATGCTATATTAGAAGAAAAAAAATCTCCAGATCTATCTTGTTTCGTGACGGTGGTAGGCAGCCTTTTTTTCTTCTACGACCGTGGTTAAAGACTACCGCGGTAGTACGCTATACCCTAGGAAATGTAGCAAGCTTTCAGATTTTGTATGGCAAGTTTTGGTGAGGTTTCAGGCTTTAAAACACAAAAGCAAGTTTCAGACAACTTTAAAAAAGCTGATTTGCTATTTTTAAGTCATCTGAAATTTTTTTAAGTTTAAGTCAATTGTCGTGACCATTGAATTTGTGTAGAGACTGATGTGTCATATGATTGTATATTGATCTAATAGACAAAAAAAGTAACTTATGTTTACGAAAATTCTAGTCACCTTACAAATAAACAGTCTCTTAAAAAAGGTAGAGTTTCAGAGAAGCCTCAAGTTTCAAAAGCAAGTTTTATGTGGGTTTCACGTTTGGAAAGAAAAGTTCCAAAAGTGTCTGAAGTTTCGAAAATGAAAGTTATCGGTTTCAAAACTGAAACTTCTAGTTTCATAGGCGTTTCAACTTAAAAAAAAATGAAACTCCTGAATTTCAAAACTAAGAACCGTGGGTTTCAGGTTTCAGAAACAGAAAATTCGAGTTTCAACATCAGTTTCAAGCAAACTTCAAGTTTCAGCATGTTTCAAATACGAAACTTAATGTTCCACCGAGTTTCAAATCTAAAACATTTAATGTTCCACCGAGTTTCAAATCTAAAACATCAACTTCAACTGAGTTTCAGAAGAGTTTCACCCAGGGGCGGAGATGGACCTTAGGCCGGTTGGGCAACGGCCCGAGGCCCGGAGAAAACAATAGTAGGATTTTTTTAGTAAGCACACAAAAAAAATTCAGTGCATAGTAACCAGGCCCGACGTTTACGACCCAGCCCGAGGCAAACATCCCAGGTCACAGCCAACCAGCCCAGCTCCCAGGCCGGCCTAGCCGAGCGGCCCAGTCCCTTACACTGTTCCCAGCAGCAGCCCTAGACATTAGCCGCCTTCGGCCTTCCCCACTCCCCAGTTCGGCAGTTCCCCTAGCACTCCTCCTCTTCTCCACGGCTGGCCACCCCCTCCTCTCCGGCGCGGCGCCGCCCCCACCGCTTCCTCTCCACTACTTCACCGCCCAGCGCCGCCCTCCCCCCAACGGCTAGCGGCCAGCGCCCCTTGCTCCGCCACCCCTAGCGCCTCCTCACTCCTCAGCCGGCTCAGCTCCTCTCCTCACCCGGCGCCGGGCGCCGGCCCCCGCCTCCTCTTCGCCACCCAGCACCCTGCTCTGCGAGATTGCGGCTATGGCGAGTTCGCTCTTCTTCTACCCCGCAAGCTAAGTGCTAATCCTACTCCTCTCCCTTTTACTGCTACTAGTTCTATTCCAGCTTATGACATCAATCATGGGGTTCACAATATATTTTTTTTGTTTTGTTCATGGTGATGCTAGTGTTGTTGTGGAGTGGATTTTTATGTAGATAAGTTCATGTATGAAATTCTGGAATGTGTGAGTGCCATGATCTATCGGTAAGTAATATACATGTGTCTGGAATTATGTGATCATGCTAAAATAGAGAATGAGCTAAAGTTGTTTATGACACAGTTATTTAGTTGTGCATCAAATCCCAGATTGGGTAATGTACTTGTCGACGATCAAGACGTCGATCTTACGAAAATAGAAAGGAGAAAATGACGTGGGAAATCTCAGGGAATAATGGGACTGCTCTTTTATTAATATGAACTGGAATTTACAAGGTATATCCTAAGGACTCTGCTTGCCCTCTTGCTAACTCAGAACTATTACACGAATCTATGGATTGTGCTTTTTGTCTTCCTTCTTCATTGCCTTTTTCCTCCCCTTGATCCGCCTGTGTTCCATCTTTAAATAGCCCTCAAGAGGTGGCGATTTCCGGAGAAGGCGCGATGCGGCGTTGCGTGCAGTCGAGTCAAGTGACGGTTGATACAGATCAACGTTTGGCGGTTATATGTCTATGAAACATATAACCGCACGGAGGTTGTTCATCGTGTGTCTTGGATAAGATACGTCGTATGGAATATGCACGTGTTCCATTCATCATACTGTAGAGAATATACCTTGGAATGAGTTCTTACCTTCACGAGTAGTTCTCCTGCCTGAAGCTTGGCTTGGGCCTTCGTCAGACAGGTACCCATTATGTAACCTCCGAATCTCTACGACCGGTGGTCGTGCACCTCAAAGGTTACGACTATGAAGACGTATGGTCTTTTATATATTAAAGATAATATATAGAGGTTTTAATCCTCGTCACTAGCCCCGAACTTTAAATGAATAGGTCGTGTGAACACCTTTCTTCCGATGAAATCGATCGGGATGACGCTATTAAATACAAGGGCATTTGAAGCGGTTTGTATTCACTTTAAAGTTGAGAACTTTGCCTTGGGATTTGAAGAGTTTCGTGTCCGTTGGACTTTTTGGGTAACTCCTTATTACGGTTTAGGATTTACAAGCTTATAAAACCCTTTGTAAACTTAGGTTTTTTCACTTCCTCCTTTCTTTTCTCATCTTCCGAGTAAAACTACCTCCGACCTCCTTTGCTTTTCTCACCCAAAAGAACCTAACCATGTCGGACCAAATCACCAACTGGTCGGTTTCCGACCTAAGTGAGAAAAAGTTGGAGAATCTGAGAAGATCGGATGCTCCCGCAAGGATGTGATTTCTTGGAGATCCGCGTTTGGGGTACATTCCCCGAGCAGTGAAGATGGAGAAATTCCTGTTTTTCTCGCATATATCGAATGCGGATTTCGACTACCAATTCACTCCTTCCTTCCTCAAATTTTGGAGTATTATGGAGTTGAATTGGTGAATCTAGCTCCCAATGCCATCGCCAATCTCAGTATTTTTATCTATCTCTGCGAAGCGTACTTGGGGATTCCAGCAGATCTGGATCTATTCAGGTACTACTACAGGATGACAAAGTCCGGAAAAGCGATTGGGACGCATGGAGAGTGCACCTTGCGTCTCCATGATGGAAAAGCTGATGAGTACATTTTTATGTAATCAAAATCTTCGTGGTCGTCGTGGAAGAAGAGCTGGTTCTATATGAAGATCACGAAGAAAGACAACCTTTATTATTCTGGTAAGAAGGCGGTCGAGAATCCGAGATGGCGCTCCTACTGAGAAAGAGGGAAATGTAGGGAAATGGGTGAAGCAATCAAGCTTCTTAGTGTCAAAGGTCTAACATCTTGGCATGTGGTGAAAGATTTTTCCACACGCCGGGTTAGCCCTTTGAAGGCCCGAGCACATAAGATGCTCTGGTACATTGGTCGTGATGATACGACCAGAGACTCTAAAGATGGTAAGCCATTTTAATGATTCCGACCAGTTTACCTATTTCAGTTGATTATTTCCGCATCCTTAAATCTTTCATCTTACATTTACAGTTCTATCTTCTGATGAGATTAGAAGCCGGATCAAGATGATCTGCGCCGGAGAGCTTGGCGATAAGGCTAGTTTCCCTCAGATCTTAGCGGTTGTTTCATTGAAGAAAGGATTGAAAGACTTAAGGTAAAAATATCAATCATTGTCTTATTGACGTACATATTATTTTTATCGGTATACCATAAACCCTCTTTGATGTGTAGTCGGTTGGGTTGAGAATCAACGAGGCCATCGAAAGATGTGAGCCATTTGATGATCCAATCTCCCTTCGACCACACGGGATGTCGACCCTCGGTAGGTAGGTAACCGAACACAAATAATATTACGGATAAATTATGTTCATCGTCTAACTATCTTTGGTGATGAATTTAGGTGGTCGTCATACCTTCCAAAGAAGGTCGCGAGAACCTCCGGTGCCAACCGAGGCCTTGTTGTGGAGGTAGACGAATCTACATCTACCGACCGGCGATCGGGACCTCGACCAAATGGTCGCGATATCGCTCCGATTTCCGATCGGTGGATGTGCAAGATCTATTCAACCCTACCGGTTTAGAATGGTGAAATCGGTTGATAAGAAGAGGAAGGCAGCAGAACGAACTTCACTTCGATGCGCTACAAGGGTAAATTCAGAAAAACAACAAGGTATATATATAAAATGAAGAGGTCGATTTATACATACCTTGGATCTTCCTTACCTCTCTCTCTCTCGTTTTAGATCTTACGTGTTAGGTCGTGTCCGATCAGAGCACCCTCAGAAAAAGTTCCGAGGTAGAGGTGGTCGTGGAGGCTCGACCACTGTGATACTCCTAAAGCAAAACTACCGAGGATGAAGTAGCAAAGAAGCCCCAGAGCAGGTTTCAAAGATCTGCTCAGATCCTCTAGTAATCCTTACTCCTTCTCCGAGGTAGTCATCCCAGAGACCCTCAACAGTTCCACCTCCTCCAGGAAATACTTCTCAGGTTAACAAATTCCCTTTTTCTCCCCAATTTATCGAGGATAAGGAACTTGATGAAGCCTGGGGAAAGATATCGGACCATCAAGCCAAGATTGGTCCAGATACCATCTTTTCCGAATATAATGATATAGCAATTCGGGTAAGTGTTCTACGACCATCCTTACAACTCTTTCTTTTGCAGTTTCTTTGAAAGCTTGCTAAAGAAAGAAATTTTTGTTTTTGTAGCATTTGGTCGAAAACTATGCTGTGGTCGGAGGACTAACCCAGCGAATAAAAATCTTGGAGCAAAAACACTCCGACCTGAGAAGTAAGTACATTTCTCTTTTTGATCTCCTAAGGTTTATTATCTTGATTCTTCTTGTAGATTATCCTTCTCTTTCTATCATATTCGATAGATTTAGAGAAAATTAAAGAAGAGATCAAGGCCAAGGAAGCCCTAATAATAAAGTTGAGGGAAGAAAATCAGAGTAAAGACCGGTCGATCGAGCATGCGATGACCAGGCAAAAAGAGGTTTTCGACTCTTGTGAGAAGAAAATCAAAGGTAAGCGGTCGTAGACCTAACAAGATTCCATAACTCCAATTGTAAAGAGTACATTAATTTTGTTTATCTACTCGTGTAGAAAAAGCAGAGCACTTGAGCAGCGGAGAAGACCTCGATTTTGAGCGTGGCCAAAGGAAGCTTTTGTATTTGGCCTTTATGAGAAGATCAAGGCTCTTAACAAGATGATCTTCGATATGGGATCGGATCAAGCTTGCCTTCTTTAGAGATCCAACGGAAAAGATGGACTACTTTGGTCAACTTTTGGAAGATCTCAAAGGTGCGCTCAAAAACTATGAGGGAAAACCATACCTGCACAATGAAGGAAGCTATTGTAACTGGAGTTAGTGTTGCTTTAGCAAAACTAAAGGCTTCCGATCCCTCTGTTAACCTTAAAGTGTGGAAGAGGACTTGATCGCTCGAGAGTGAAGCAACAAAACTTCTCGAGGAAGTAAAACCTCTCGAGAGAAAGTTGCAGAGAAATGGAAGTCGGATCTCCATCTCATAGCGACGATCTGGAGGTCCTAATATGTAAACATATGTAACATTAGACTATGTAAAATGAAAACTTACCTTTTGTCAAAGAAGATCTGCTTTGTCAATGTTGTTAAATACTCATATATCTCCTAGCCCCGATCGCTTATGTTAGTAGATGAACGTTACTAAAAGAAAGCGAGAGACCAGAAATTGAGTAATAACGATGACCATGGTAAGAGTCTTCGATAATGTCTATGACAACGATCTAGGAAATACTAGGAAATCATGTGGTGGAACCACTAACGATTTCGACTAGTCTAGATCTTGTCCATTATCGAAGTACTATGAAATACCACTTGTAGTCGGAAGACATAACAAAGACCGGATTTTGCTGATAAGAAGATATGCATTAAGAATGTATGCAAGAAATGAAATGAAGAGAAAAGTACCGTTGTTTAGGAAATATTCGGATCCGTCGCATCGAATCTTAGAGCGAAGATGTGTAAAATATTTCGCGAAAGGTGCTCATACTCAAATCCGACTGGCAGCGAGGATCGTAGGAAAAGGACCGTCACTAGGAAGCTCCTTCCAGTGGGCAGGACCACGTGCAGAGAGGAGAGACTTTGACTAGGAGATTTTCTGTGTCCCGACCAGTAGCCAAACTTGAGTAGAACAGAATGTTGAAATAAAATAACAATCTTCAAATTCAAGAAAGAAACGAAAACCAAGTAAATTGTCTGAGTTGGTACTCTTTATACTCGTATGATTCTTTAAGAAAAGAATGTCTGGTCGTGCGTGTGTATCATTGAAGCAATGATCACGTCTAAAACCAGTGTGGTCGGTGACATTCAAGTCAGCAACCATGAGTAGTGGAGATCCTACTGAAAGGAATATCGGAGAGAATGAGAGTCTTCTCCGACCAACCAAAGAACGGAATGGCATACGACGGATCGACAAATAATAAGCATAAACAACCATACTTATCGTTTTTAAGGAAAAGCATCTTTATTGAAAAAAGAATGTAAATGAAATACATGAAATTAAACATAGAACTTACGCAATTGATCAATATTCCAAGAATTAGACAAAACTTGCCCATCGGTCATAGCTAATCGTACCGATCCTGGCCGGGAAACTTCGACCACAGTGTATGGACCTTCCCACTTAGGTGAAAGTTTGTTGCACCGCTTGGTTCGAATTTTTCTAAGAACCAAATCACCTACAGTTAGGCTGCGAGGTTGCACCTTACGACTGTAGTACCGACGCATGACTTGCTGGTAGATCGCCGATCGTAGCAAAGCTTGGTTTCGTCGTTCTTCAAGGAAATTGATGTCGTCAAGTCGTCGTTCACACTGATCACTTTCGAAAAGGAATCGGTTCGAGCGTAACCAATTTTAAGCTCGGAGGAAGCATGGCTTCGCTCAGTAAACCATAAAGAATGGTGTTTCACGGCCGCACGACTAGTCGTGGTACGAACGCCCATAATACGAAGGAAGTTCTTGAACCCAAGCTCCGACCACCAATTAATCGATCGAATACTCGCCGTTTGATCCCTTGCATTATGATACCATTGGCTCGCTCAATTGCTCCATTGCTCGTGGATGAGCAACGAAGCGAAATGTATCTTGATACCTAGTTCTTCACAAAATTCACGAAATTGCCGCTGAAAATCGGGCACCGTTATCGATGATTATACGATCGGTACACCAAACCGTAATCACGCTTTTTGTTAGGAACCTCTTGGCGGCTTGGTTGTAGTTTTACAACCGCTCGGCCGATCCATTTAGTGAGCGTGTCAATCATAACGAACAGAACTCAAAGCCCCGGTGCTCTTGGGAAAGGTCCTGAATGTCCGGTCCCAGGTTGCAAAAGGCCAAGAAAGAGGAATTATTTGCAAAGCTTGAGACGGTGATGTACTTGTCGACTATGAAACCGACATTACGCGCTTCGTCACGAGCTCTTTTGCATCATGAAGAGCGATTGGCGAGAGTATCCTTGCCTAAAGGCTTTACCAACCAAAGTTTCAGAGGAATGATGTGCTCCATGCACTCCTCCATGAATTTCGCTAGCAATTTAATGCCATCCGAGTGAGATATGCATCTCATCAACACTCCGTGAGATCCTCGCTATACAAGGTACGTTCAATGAGAGTGTATGATTTGGCTTTTAGTGCAATGCGATCAGCCTCTACATCATCTTCTCGGAATTAGGTCATCTTGAAGATAATTGTAGATCGATGTCATCCAATCTCTACCGTGATCGTGATGGCGCCAACCATCATCGACTGTGGAGCATCCATGTTCACGAGAATCGAGGTGTGCAACCTCCTTGCTAACATCTATGTCCTCGGAAGGCTCGACTACAGAGAGTCAATCAGTTTCTCGAGAAAAACTCGGCGGGACAGATGTCCATGTGGAAGCCATTCGCCAGCAGTGCGCAGAAAGTTTTCCTTTCTAGGAATGTGTTGGATCCGAAACCAAGAAATACTTTTCGAGTTTCGTACTTCGCCGGATATGATGACATCTTGGTACTAGAGCATTGATACTCTTTCCTACTTGATTCGCTACTAGTTGAGAATCGCTTTCACTAGCAATCTGCGAATCCCGAGCTAACGAGTTTGCCAAGTCCGCTAGTAAACCTTCATATTTCGCCACATTGTTAGTAGCAGAAAGTTAAACCGAATGGCGACTTTATTTGTTCGCCAAGAGGGGAAATCAAGACGACCCTGACCCCGAGCCATGCAACATCAAGGAACCATCGAAGTACATTGTCCACTCGTCGTGGTGCTCGTGCTCGCCCTTGGGTGGGTTCGGGGTTTGTCCATTCGGCAATGAATTCTGCTATTGCCTGGGACTTGTTTGCTGTTCGTAGGACAAAATGGAGATCGAACGCCCCAAGCTCAACCGCCCATTTTGATATTCGTCCTGATGACTCCCTGTTTCCCGTGACTTGACCAAGGGGATATCCAGAGGTACGACCACTTTGTGGGCACGAAAATAATGCCTTAGTTTCCTTGAAGCCATAAGGAGACCATAGAGCAATTTTTGTACTGCGGATACCTTTCTTTTGGTCCATGTAAGACTTCACTTACGTAATATATTGGTCGTTGAACATTGTCTCGTTCTACGACCAAGACACCACTAACCGCTTGTGACGTTGTACCACGTGAATTAGTAATGTTTCTCCCAATCTTGGAGAAACTAAGATTGGGGGACTCGTAAGGTACCGTTTTAATTCTTCAAAGGCGCTGCTTGCTTCTTTAGTCCATTCGAAACTCCCATGTTTCCGGAGAAGCTTAAAGAAAGGTAGTCCTTTTCGCCTAACCGTGCTATGAAACGACTTAACGCTGCCATACAACCGGTTAACTTCTGGACTTCCTTCTTTGTGGTTGGATCGCGCATCTGATCGATGGCGGCGATTTTCGTTGGATTTGCTTCAATACCTCTAGCTGAAACTAGGAACCCAAGAAGCTTTCCCGACGAAACTCCGAACACACATTTCTCTGGATTTAACTTAAGGTTATGACGTCTTAAGTTATTGAAAGTCTCTTGCAGTCTAGAATATGATCCCCAGCGTTGACGCTTTTAACGACCAGATCATCAACGTAGGCTTCAAGATTCGACCCACCGAGGGCTAAAGGTCTTTGCATCAACCTTTGGAATGTTGCACCAAAGATTCTTGAGACCAAATGGCATTTTTACATAACGATAAGTACCATATGGGGTGATAAAGGAAGTTTCTCTTCATCTTGTTTACTCATATTGATCTGGTGGTACCCTGAATAAGCATCCAAAAAACTTAACAACTCACACCCAGAAGTAGAGTCTACAAGTTGATCAATGCGAGGAAGGGGAAAGTCATCCTTCGGACAAGCTTTATTAAGATCTCAGTAAAGTCAATACACATTCGCCATTTCCGCTGGCTTTTCTAACCATTACAGATTGGCGAGCCACTGGGTGGTCGACCTCACGAATGAACCCACTTTGAGAAGCTTGTTGATCTCCGATCGATTGCTTCTTTTCGATCAAAGTAAACGCCGTAGCTTCGGCTTGACCGGTTTTTTTGTTAGGCTGTAGAGCTAGCCTATGCTCGATCACCTCCCTGGGGACTCCGGGCATGTCGGACGCCTGCCATGCGAATACGTCCTGATTAGCTCGGAGGAAGGAGACGAGCGACTCTTCCTATTTAGGGTCGAGTCTTGTCCCGACCAGTATCTTGGCACCCTCTGGAGAAGCGCTTCCATCGAGTTGTACCTCTTTCAACTGGTCGGAAGGTTTTGGTGTCATCTTCGGCCTCGAACTTTTGACCTGCATGTTAACGGTGTGAGTTCCCCTGGTCGGAAGTTCATCGACCAGCTCTAAACACTTCCGATCGCATGCGTAGGCTATCTTCTGATCACCTCGGACCGTGATTACACCTTTCGGTCCCAGCATTTTCAAACTCTGATAACCGTAATGCGTGGCTATCGTGAACTTTGCTAAAGCCGCACGACCGAGAATTGCATTGTATGCGTCTCGAAGTTCACCACATCGAATGAAACTTTTTCGCTCGGAAGTTGTGGTTTTTCGAACGTAACTAGTAGGGACAAGTGCCCTATTGGTTTAGCGAAGAGACCGTGCACTATGCCGTGAAAAGCATATTTCACGGTTTTACTTTGGATTTGGGAATCTGATATCTTCTAAAGCACTTGCAAATAAAATATTCAAAGAACTACCCCATCTATCAAAACCCGATTAACCTTGCGATTATTAATAGTAGGCTCAACGACAATTGGAAACCTACCGGTCGAGTTGAAGGAATAGGCGATCTTCTTTCTTTGAAGGAGATTATTGTCTCCACCACCTTGAAGGTTTAACGCGATCGAAGGTTCGGTAAGGTTGACCTCTCGCTCCATGGCTTTCAGGTGACGTCTGGACTCGTACGAAGAAGACCCACCGAAGATCACATCAACGGTGTGCTGAGGTTCTTGGTACTCCATCTCTTCGTCACCATCTTTGTCCTTCTTGGAGCTTGTTTCCCCGAGCTCTTGAATCGACGGGAGTGGTCCTTTACCTGCATAATAATCTTCCAGCTTCTTTTGCCAAGCGCGACAATTGCGCAAATCGTGTCCTGCTTGCTGATGAAGAGGACACCATTTTTTGTTTTTCTTGTAACCATTAGTCGGAGCTTTGGCCTTGCCACGACTAGTATAATCTTTTCTTCCTTTTGTAGATTTTTCAGGAACAGTCAGAACCTCTTTGTCGTTGGCTCTGCCATGTTTCTTTTTCTTGAGAGTCTTCTTTAGTTTCTTTTCCGCCCTATCTAAGCCAGGTTGGGGGATCTTATCCTTTCGATCAACAGCTTTGTTCCACTCGACCGCTTTACTGGCCGTAGCGTACTTGTCAGCCATGTCGAAGAGCTCGATGGTTGTTCGTGGAGGATGTATAGCTAAATCCTCCGTAAACCTTCGATTTATTAATCCCGCTTTGAAGGCTTGAATAACGGAAGATTCTCGCGACCTCGGTATTGAGTTACGACTTGGCTAAATCTTTTAATATCTTTACGAGAGTCTCGTTTGATTTTTGTCGTATCCTATGGAGATCGTCTTCCTTTCCAGGGCGATCATACGTACCCTGAAAATTTACAATTAAAAGGTCGCAGAGTTGCTCCCAAGTATACACGGATCCGATCGGAAGGTTAAGCAACCAAGATCGGCCGATCCTTCTAATGTCAGAGGAAGATAATTCACCATTACATTTTCATCACCACCTGCAGCTCTGATAGCGGTGGTGTATATCTGGAGAAATTCTAAGGGATTTTGGGTCCCATTGAATTTATCCATATTGGTTTTGAAAAGGCGCTGGATTGTAATCGGTTGGAGATCGATTTCTAGGAATAGATTGTCGATGCTTCAATGTCCTGATCCGGTCGTGGACGTTAGTAAAACGGCTTCGACCGCTTGCCTGGCTTAGATGATGCCGGAGATCACCAGGTCCAAGCGATGGTTCGTCTCGACGAAGTGATGGCGAGGATTCTTGAAATAATCTCCTCCTCGTGGATGGTTGGTCGAATCGCCGAGGTGGTCGCAGTGTCAATTGATCCCCAACGCGACCATGTAGGCTTCTGCTTTGGGAAGAATGCTGTGATGAAGTCATGGTCTGACTTTGCGGGTGCCTTCGTTCCCGATAAGCTTCTGTGCGCTGCATTGTCTGTTGGATAATCTCCGATACTTGACCTGCGAGTTGGGCAAAACACGAGTCTCTCGCCAGGTAGGGTCAAGTATTTAAAACATCCCCGACTCGCGCAGTTTTGTATAGTTACTGAGAAGGTCTCGAGGATTTCGCCAGAAGAAGGTGTTTGATGGCTTACATCCTCCGACCTTCTCGTGGATCTTGCCCGGTCCCTCACATTGGTTTGGGAAGGATCAAGCGTATTAACTGGTGAACATCTACCAGTTCTGTCACCTCCGGCATTTGGTGCTTGACCACCCGTACCATCTCCATTAGGACATGGTGGCGAGGCAATGTGTGGAGGACCGTACACGACATTGTGATCCGTATCTCCGATCGCATTGACCTCGTGCTTCCAAAGCGGTCCTCCGATGAGCTTCCATCGTAATCAACGAGAGTCTCTCGAGCTTCGCGAAGCTTCCACGACGAGAGCGATCGGTGATCGCACCTCCCGAGGTTTTGGAAGGACCTTAGCTCGATTCGCGAATCGAATCGATCGAATCTCGAGCTTTATCACCCCACTTGGTTTACGACCAATGGAGGTTTCATTGACACCGTCACTAAGTGTCGGTTGGCTCTCGAATTACTAGAAGCGGTGAGTACCTATCAACCATGATCGCATCAAAGGTATGTTGAATTTCGGGTTGCGGTGTTGAATTTTGTCACCTTTCTTGCCGGTCCAAAGGGCCGGCTTGTCGAGGATTTGGGGTGTTCAACTGGTCGGAAACACTTCCTCCGAGACCGCCATCGATCGTAGCGGTGTGTCTTCATCCATCCGGTTGTCTTCACGATTTACGCCTGGCGAGCCGCAGAGGAGGATGATGAAGAGATTCCGTTTTCCTCCATGGCGCGCATACATGCATCCATGTCGAGGTCGGCATAGTCCTCAAAGTCGAACCAATTTTCTTCATCCCAACTTTCGCCATAACCGCATCGCGATCACAGACGGGGAATGGACAAAGATTTGATGAGCAGAGAAAAATCTTACGAGATTCCACGCCGCGTTCCCACGGTCGGCGCACGGTGTCGACGATCAAGACGCCGATCTTACGAAAATAGAAAGGAGAAAATGACGGGAAATCTCGGGAATAATGGGACCGCTCTTTTATTAATATGAACTGGAATTTACAAGGTATATCCTAAGGACTCGCTTGCCCTCTTGCTAACTCGTAACTATTACACGAATCTATGGCTTGTGCTTTTTGTCTTCCTTCTTCGTTGCCTTTTTCCTCCCCTTGATCCGCCTGTGTTCCATCTTTAAATAGCCCTCAAGAGGTGGCGCACTTCCGAGAAGGCGCTCGATGCGCGTTGCGTCTGGTCGAGTCAAGTGACGCGGTTGATACAGATCAACCGCTTGGCGGTTATATGTCTATGAAACATATAACCGCACGGAGGTTGTTCATCGTGTGTCTTGGATAAGATCGTCGTATGGAATATGCACGTGTTCCATTCATCATACGGTAGAGAATATACCTTGGAATCAGTTCTTACCTTCTACGAGCAGTTCTCCTGGTCGGAAGCTTGGCTTGGGCATTCGTCCGACCAGGGTACCCATTATGTAACCTCTGGAATCTCTACGACCAGTGAGGTCGTGCACCTCAAAGGTTACGACCATGAAGACATATGGTCTTTTATATATTAAAGATAATATATAGAGGTTTTAATCCTCGTCAGTACTATTGTGCTTTTTTTTACCCATGTTTCTTTGATTCCTAACCAGACTAGGAAATGTGACAGTTAAGATCTTGTTCTAGCATAGATTCATCTTGGTTAACAAACCAGATTGTATGTGTATCCATGAATCATTTGCTACTCAGTTTTCTATCGCAAAAATGGATTTAGCCAGACATACAACCATGTCATTGGATTTAATCAATCTATTGCTACCAATCATACTATATGCTCAGATTACTAGTAATGTTGATCAATATAGTAATTAAATGCCTAAAATACTATGTGCTGCTACCATTTACTCCTACTAAATGCTAAGAGAGGGAAAATGCTTTCAAGGTTCATGATTGGCACCTTTCTACTACACGGGAGGTGGAAAGGAATGACAGTCTTTGCTTCTTCCCCACTTTTGGCGTGCTTTCTGTCTGCCACGGACGATATCGTTAAACATGGAATTCAAATTTTATTTTGATTGTGTATTTGTGTTGTACTTTGTTATATTTCAATGTTGATAGTATTTGACATTAGTTATAGATTTATAGCCCCTTAGTTTTGGGCCCGAGACTCTGTGAAATTCTGGCTCCGCCACTGGTTTCACCCATGTTTTGCTGGTTTCAAAGTGTTTCAAAGAGGTTTAAGAGGTTTTCAGCGCGTTTCAATAAGTTTCAAATCTTAAAGTTTCGACGAGTTTCAAATCTAAAACTTGATTGAAAAACGAGTTCCAGAAGAGTTTGAACTGTGTTTAAAAAACAAAGTGCAGAGTTTCAGAGTCTCGACAAGTTTTATGAGAAACTTAATAAGTTTTCGTTCAAGTTTTAAAGGAAACAACAAATTCCAGAGAATTCGAACGGAAATACAAATCCTCTCAACACTATCCACGGGAGGAATATCGGGGAGCCACTAGGAATCTCGTTGGCTGGCCACACGCTGTCGAGCTCAATCGCAGCTGCTCGTGGCCCGCATGCCACCATGCTCAGCCTGCAGCCGCGCGCCACCGTCGCCGATTGTAGCCCTACGCCTGCCTGCATCACGTTGTTGTGTTTCACTGCACCCGACCAAAGCCCATGCATGACAGCCTTCCCCACACTACAGTGCTGGCACGAGTGAAAATTCTATGGGTAAGATTTTTATCGGATGGCACCGACAATACCGGTTTCCGCGGGTAACCGAAGATTTTGGACGAAAATTTTTAATTGAAATTTGAATTTTTCAGATGTAAAGAAGAAATTTATATAAATTTGAATTTAGATTTGAATTAAATAAAATCCAAAAAATTTTACCTGATATAATTTTTTTTCTACCTTCACCTCTCTCTCCCTCCACTCCTGACGTCGCCGCTTCCCCCCACGGCTCCCCTCTGGCCGCTGGCTACTGGCGCCGCCACCGCTGCTGTCTGGTCCGCCGCCACCAAAGCCGCTCAGCCCCGCACGCCCCCTACGGCGTCTCCTCCCTCCGGCCATGCACGGTGCTATGCTACGGTTACTAAAGCTTTTCCATCGCATGACCATCTCAACGCACGAACTATCCTACTGATCAACTAACTAACAGAATCACTGAATTACGAACAGTCTAAAATTCAATGCTTCTTCAATCCTTCTCACTGAATTAAAAATATTCTGCACTTAAACGTTCCATATATGTTTGGAAGAGCAGATCCCACAAGGCTAGTCATATGGAGCAACACCCGAATGGATTAAAATATAGCAAGAAGCCAACAATAACAAACGAAAACACATTCAAGAGAAGGGCCCTGGATCTGTATCAGAACCGTGTAAAATTTTGATGCATTACAAGTTTCCAATCTCACAAAACATCAAATTCTTTTAGCCCAAACAAGAAAGGAGAAGAAAACTAGAACAAATGCTCTAAGTGTTGGGGCTAAACATTGCAATTAACAAAAGTTCAGCACCTCTACTTATAGTGAACCAATGAGGATAGCTTCAACCAACAAATAAGCAGCGGAATTAACAACAATAACATGCACAAAGTGACACAGCGATTTACGTGGAAAACCTCCTCAATGTGAGGAGTAAAAACCACGGGGCTTGCACAGCCCACTCCCAAATCTTCCACTATAATCAACAATGGGTACAAGGAGTCTTCTCTAGAGCATCTAGAGGTACATCACAGAAGCAACAACATCATCAAGATATAATCTTGGTATCATCATCAACAACCATACACAACTAACAAGAGGTACACTAACAGCCAAGCGGAGAAAATACAGTTTCTGTCCCCTTCGGTTATCAGCTCATATCTCACAAACCACAGATCCAAACTGCATAAAACTTGGCAGGAATGTAGATCCACGAGTCCCTAACACGCTGTCCAAATTTCAGCCAAATCGGACAAGGTTTCACTACTCAAACTGAACTTCTACCAAATCTGCTCAGTGCTGAATCTGCTGCTACCCGAACTGACAAAACCCCTCTCAAAGCAGGTGCTTCTCTCAACCAATCAGCAATCCAACCGTACAAATCGAAGAGCATCAAGTCAAGAACATACTGACCAAGTTTGAGCTAGATCGGATGACGTTTGATGCCCCGATCGACGTCTTGATGAGGACTGCACAGGATCACCCGAGCTGGAACAGAGCTCCTCTTCTTCTTTTCCCTCTTGTCTCTTCTTTGTTGTGTGCATATACTTCTCACTCCCTAAGCCTCACCTTCCAGCAGCAGCTCAAGGAAATAGCTAGGGTTTTTCTTCCTCTCACCAAGGAGGAGGCATCTCCACCCTTCATTCTTAGGGTAATTAATGGTTGTCATTTCTTGGGCTTGTGGGCTGAAATTAGTCTTCATATGGAGGGATAGCCCAACAAACTCCCCCTCCCGACATTATGAAGGAATTAACACATCATCTCAATCATGTCAGCCATTTGCCGGCATACCTCGAGTTTCTCTCTCGTCACTACCTTGGTCAACATATCAGCCCCATTGTCGTCAGTGTGAACCTTCTCAAGCTGCATTTGCTTAGAATTCAACACCTCTCGAATCCAATGGTATCGAACATCGATATGCTTCGACCTTGAGTAGAAACTGGAATTTTTGCTCAAGTGGATGGCACTTTGGTTATCACAAAACAACACATACTTATCTTGATCAAAACCAAGCTCACTAACAAACCTTTTCACCATAATAGCTCCTTGCTCGCCTCTGTCGCTGCAATGAATTCAGCTTGATTGTAGACAATGCCACACATTTCGCAACTTACTTTTCCATGACACACTCCCCTCGAATATGTAATCGCACTCAAGTAGATTTTCGCTATCAACATCTCCGCCATATCTCGCATCCGTATGCAACTAACACAGCTCTCTTTTCCAAAGCAAAGCTTCATCTTTGTGCTGCCCGAGATATCTCATGATCCATTTCACGGCTTCCCAATGCGGCTTTCCAGATTTGATATAAATCGCTAATCGTACTAATCGCATGAGCAATGTCCGCCTTGTACACACCATAGCATACATCAAGCTTCCAATCGCGAGGCATATGGAACATTCTGCATTTCCTTCTTCATCTCATCAGTAGAAGGACATTGCTTGGTGCTCAACTTGAAATGAGCTGCAAGTTGACAGCTCACGGCTTTTGCATTATCCAACCAAAACTTCTTAAGTACCTTCTCAATGTACTTCTCTTGTGACAGGTACAACTTGTTGGAATTTCTATCCCTCTCAATTCTCATACCAAGAATTTGTTTTGCTGGCCCCAAGTCCTTCATAGCAAAGAACTTGCTCAACTCTTTCTTCAGCTTTGCAATTCTAGAGACATTCTTGCCAACAATCAAGATATCATCAACATAGAGCAACAAGATGATAAAATCATCACCTGAGAATCTCTGAAAGAACACACAATGGTCTGTGCTACACCTATTGTAGCCTTGCTCCCCCATAACAGATTCAAACTTCATGTACCATTGTCTTGGTGCTTGTTTCAGGCCATAAAGACTTTTCTTTAGCTTGCACACATAGTCTTCTTTGCCCTTCTTAACAAACCCTTCAGGCTGCTCCATGTATATCTCTTCTTCCAAGTCTCCATGAAGAAAGGCTGTCTTCACATCCATTTGCTCAACCTCCAAGTTGTGACTAGCTGCAATGCCAAGAACCACCCGAATGGATGTCATCTTCACCACTGGAGAGAAGATCTCATCAAAGTTAATTCCTTTCCTTTGGTCAAATCCTTTCACAACTAGTCTCGCCTTGTATCTTGGATGTGACGTGTGCTCTTCTTGCTTGATTCTCAGAGACCCACTTGTTCTTCAATACTTTCTTGCCCTTTGGCAACTTCACCACCATATGTATGATTCTTATGCAAGGAATCCATCTCCTCTTGCATAGCTTTCATCCACTCCTTCTTGTGCTCATCTTCAATTGCTTCTACAAAGCACTCAGGTTCTAAATCATCAGACAATAACACCACATAATCATCTGAGGAATACCTGCTAGAAGGTCTGCAAGCTCTGGTGGATCGTCTGAGTGGAACTTCTGGTATTGGTGGTTGTTGATCATGATCATCAAATTCAGCATCAAACTCATGCTGCTGGGGAGCATTCTCACCACCTGTACCATGCACATCGCCTTGTGCATCATCTGCAACATCGCCTTCAGCTTGTTGTGGAGCTGGAGCTGCAGGTACTGGGTCTAAATCAACCATGTCTTGTTGTTGAGGAACTTGCACCTTTGCCTTCACAATGTCCTCAATTGTTTGGTCTTCAACAAACACAACATCACGGCTTCTGACAACTTTCTTTGCTATAGGATCAAACAGCTTGTAGCTGAACTCATCCAAACCATAGCCAAGAAGTATGCACTGTCGTGTCTTTGCATCAAGTTTGGACCTTTCATCTTGAGGAATATGAACAAATGCCTTACATCCAAACACTTTCAGATGATCATAGGAGACATCCTTGTTGTACCACACCCTGTTAGGAACATCTCCCTGCAAAGGATAACATGGTGAGAGATTAACAAGATAAATCGCAGTCATCAAAGCCTCACCCAAGAGTGCTTTGGTAGCTTTGCATGTGACAACATGCATCGAACTCTCTCCACCAATGTCCTGTTCATCCTCTCAAAGAACGCCATTTAGTTGTGGTGTCTTAGGAGGAGTAAATTGATGCCTAATTCCTTGCTCCTTGCAATATGCATCAAATGGCCCAATGTATTCTCCTCCATTATCAGTGCGAATGCACTTTATCTTCTTCTCAGTTTCTCTCTCAACTGAGGCTTGGAATTGCTTGAATGTACTCAGCACTTGATTTTTGGACTTCAAGGGATAAACCCAAACTTTCCTGGAAGAATCATCAATGAAAGTGACAAAATACTTAGCACCACCAATTGATATTACCGACATCTTGCACACATCGAATGCACCAAATCCAGAACTCGCTTCTTGTGAGGAGGTCGACTTTTGAAAGCAACCCTGTTGCTTCCCACTAGGAAATCTGACAACTCTTCAATTGCACACTTGAAATCCCCGACAGAGATTCTTCTTCACTAGCACACCATACCCTTCTCACCCATGTGCCCAAGCCTCTTGTGCCATAGAACACAAGGATCATCCTGTCCTAATGTATTGACAGAAACACAAGAGAGTTTGGCATGAACATGATATAGGAGAGAAACCATTTTACCTTTGCAAATACCATGCGCTCTTGGTGAGCTTGTATGCCCATTTTCAAATCTGAATACTTCTCATTATCAAGCAATCCCACTCAAATTATGTTGAGTGCAAGTCTTCAACATGTCTCACAGACTTGAGAATTAGTAGTGTACCATTAGTGTCTCCAAATGCACATCTCCCTTTCCAATGATTTGAGCACGATCATTGTTTCCCATCTTCACAATGCCAAAATCACCAGCAACATAATTTGTGAAGAGCCTTCTATGAGATGTAGCATGTATGGTAGCACCACTATCAGGTATCCAAGTCATGTCATCATCGCCCACAAAGTTGATGGTTGCATCATCAGAAACAACAGTGATCCTTTCTTCAACAGTGGAACCAATCTTGCCAACATCATTTTCAGAATGACTACCATCATGTCCTCAATCAAGTAATGCGACCAACATCAACACATCGTCACTATCTTGTTTCTGTGCTTTCTTCTTTTTCTTCTTGTTTTCCCGCTTGAGCTTCCGGCAAAACTTTCTAATGTGTCCCTTCTCATGGCAGTGATAGCACTCAACATCTGAAAATTTTCCTCTTGACTTGCTTCTACTTTCAACTGAATTCCTCGGACCTCGGCTCTTGCTTCTCGCCCTTGACTCGGTGAACAACACCTCGGGTTGTGAGGAGGAACTCTCCTTTCAAAGAAGTTTTCTTGACTCTTCATTTATCACTTTGGTCTTCACAAGGTTCCAAGAGACAGTACCATTTGGAGTGAATTGCACAAAGTGACTTTGAGTGTTTCCCAAGTATCAGGCAAAGAACCAAGTAGTAGCAAAGCTCGACCTCATCATCAAAAGAGATGCCCATGGAAGATAGCTGATTTATAATACCTTGAAATGCATTCACATGATCACCACGTATGTCATCTCGGTACCTCAAATGCATCAATTGCTTGATCAAGAACATCTTATTGGCGCCTTCCTTCCTAGCATACAATTCTTCCAATTTCTGCCATAAGGTGCGTGCATGTATCTCATCACTGATATGGTTCAACACATTGTCATTGACCCACTGTCGAATGAACCCACAAGCTTGACGGTGAAGTACCTTCCATTCATCATCAGTTTTGTCATCCGGCTTCTCGGTGGAAAATACTGGTTTGTAGTACTCTTTCACATAGAGCAAATCCTCCATCTTACCCTTCCAAGCTTGATAATTTGTACCATTCAGAGATATCATCCTGCTGGTATTCACCTCCATCTTTCACTGCAAGACAATCACCAAAGCAAACACGAGCTCTGATACCACTTGTTGGGGCTAAACTTCGCAATTAACAAAAGTTCAGCACCTCTACTTGTAGTGAACCAATGAGGATAGCTTCAACAACAAATAAGCAGCGGAATTAACAACAATAACATGCACAAAGTGACACAACGATTTACGTGGAAAACCTCCTCAATGTGAGGAGTAAAACCACGGGCTTGCACACCACTCCCAAATCTTCCACTATAATCAACAATGGGTACAAGGAGTCTTCTCTAGAGCATCTAGAGGTACATCACAGAAGCAACAACATCATCAAGATATAATCTTGGTATCATCACCAACAACCATACACAACTAACAAGAGGTACACTAACAGCCAAGCGGAGAAAATACAGTTTCTGTCCCCTTCGGTTATCAGCTCATATCTCACAAACCACAGATCCAAACTGCATAAACCTTGGCAGGAATGTAGATCCACGAGTCCCTAACACGCTGTCCAAATTTCAGCCAAATCGGACAAGGTTTCACTACTCAAACTGAACTTCTACCAAATCTGCTCAGTGCTGAATCTGCTGCTACCCGAACTGACAAAACCCCTCTCAAAGCAGGTGCTTCTCTCAACCAATCAGCAATCCAACCGTACAAATCGAAGAGCATCAAGTCAAGAACATACTGACCAAGTTTGAGATAGATCGGATGACGTTTGATACCCCGATCGACGTCTTGATGAGGACTGCACAGGATCACCCGAGCTGGAACAGAGCTCCTCTTCTTCTTTTCCCTCTTGTCTCTTCTTTGTTGTGTGCATATACTTCTCACTCCCTAAGCCTCACCTTCCAGCAGCAGCTCAAGGAAATAGCTAGGGTTTTTCTTCCCCTCACCAAGGAGGATGCATCTCCACCCTTCATTCCTAGGGTAATCAATGGTTATCATTTCTTGGGCTTGTGGGCTGAAATTAGTCTTCATATGGAGGGATAGCCCAACACTAAGCACAGGGCATATTGATTCCATCGTCTCTAAACTTGTTCTTTCTTTCCCTTTTTTTCTATCTCAAGAAAGAAACCAAACAACACATTGTTGGAACAAACCGAAGATGAAGCTCGGGACGCTCGGCAGAAACACACGTGGTCGTTGGAAGCTCACGAAGCTCTTACGCTAGAAACTCAGAACGCAAGAATCGACAGAAGTTTATGGTGCTGCACTATAGATTTTCTTTCTTTTATTGCTTTGCTTTAACTCACATTGCTTCACACAATCCTACATTGCTTACTATCTTCTGTTACATGCTTATAAAGACTATGTATATGACGGCACGTCGGACTCGGACTCAGACTCGGCATGAAGCCGGCTCGGATACGGCCAGTATGCGTAAACGAACTCAGAAACTAAACTTAGAAACTTAAATAAAAAATTACCTAACACACATGAGCCGAGCCGAGCTCTCAGCGCCGCCCGTGCTTGGCCACGGGTTCGTAGTTGTCATCGCCGGAGTCGCCCATTTCGTCATCGTCGTCGAGGCCCTCGAGATCCTCGTCGTCGAAGTCGCCCTTGAACTCCTCGTCGGTGCCCATGGGCTCGTATTCATCGTCGTCGTCCTCCTCGTCCTCGCTCACCGCCTTCGCCTTTTGAGCCCCGCAGGCGCGGGCGGCGTACCTGCACCGGGTGTATAGCGCCGCCGCCCCTGCGGCTGTGGGCTGGAGGAGGAATCGCGCCGCCGACAACGGCCAAAGAGGGGCTGCGGAGGTGAGGAGCGCTGGGCGGGAGGCCGCTGTGGCGAGGCGTTGGAGGGCGAGGCGCGACCCAGCCACTGGCACTGTTTGCATGGTAGGCGCGGCCGCACGCGCGCCATCGTTAAGGAAGGGGAGGGTGGCGGTGAGGTTTGGTGTGGTGTGGTGAGGAGTGGGGAATGGGAAGGTTTGAGGAAGAGTGGAGGGCATTTTGGTATTTTTGTAACAGCCCAATTTTCAATTTCAGTAAAATTTAAAAGTTTATTTATGTTTGTGGTTTTTCCTGAATTTTCAAAAGCTTTTTATAAATATTTTAAAGCTAAAACAAATTATTTACAAAATGAAAAGTCAACAAATAGTTGAAAATAATTTTATTAAGTCCAGAATGAGTATGGGAATTTCTGTGAATTTTTCCATAATTTTTGGAAGTATTTTGCTATTTTCTAGAGCTATTATGAATTATCAGAATTAAAACAAATGAGAAATCAAAAAGAAAATCCAAAAATAGCGTCGGGCCGAAATCCACCACTCGGCCCAAATCTCCTCCCGCGCTCGCCCCCGCCGCGCCTCTCTCTCGGCGGACTCTATCTCTCTCGTGGTCCGATCTCGCTCGGATGGTCGAGATCAGACACTTAACCCAACCGCTCCCATCGGCCTCAACCGCCCGATCTCAATCCAACGGCTAGGAGCATCCCGCTCATCGCACGTCCGTTTGTTATCACCATTGATAAAGATCCAACGGTTCTCCTTCATCGCCAACCCCGGTCGCGTCTCGCGTGAACCGCCGTAGCTCACCATTTTCGCGCGTGGCGAGCCCACGATCTCGACCGTTGTAGCCTCTCCGCCACGATCACGCGCGCGCTGGCCGCGACAAGCAACCGCCACGCCCCGCACTCGCTACCCATCATCCCCACGCTCGCTGCACAACTCCCCGCAACCGCCGCCACGACCTCGCCACGCCCCCGCCGTTATAGCCTCGCCGCACCCTATAAAAGGGAGCACCAGTGCGCCACGTCCCCTCATCACAACGCCCAAACTCACACCTCACGCCCGAGCTCGCCAGATTCGGAGATTCATCGCCGCCGCCACCGAGCTTGGAGCTCGCTTGCGCCGCCGCCACCACCGCCGGTCCCCGCCGCCACCACCTTCGGCATCGCCGTGATTCTCGCGATCGGTGCGCACTTCGTCGCCGAGGACCTCCGAGAACCCTTCCGTCATCACCGCACTCGCGCGCCTTCTCGCCGCCGACCATCTTCCCGACCCTCTCGTCCCCAAGGAGGGCACCATCGTCATCGCATCGTCGCGCGGACCTCAAGCACCCTCCATCGCCGCCGAACGCCACCGAGCACCACCGTAGCCGCCACCGAAGGTCTCCGCCGCAAAACCTCGCCGCCGCCAACTCCGACGACCATCCACACTCACTCCGGCACCAACTTGTTCGCATACTCCTCTACACACCGGTACCAATCACACTCACCGCTGAGCACTAGAACGCCGTTGCCGCCGCACCCGCACGCCGCCGGCGTTGAGCCGACGTGTCGCCACATGGCGACCACGAAGCCGCCACCTCGGCGAGCTTACATACGTGGCGCACGCGTGGCGCCGCGATCGCCGATTAGGCGTGGTCCACCGCCCGGCTTGGCTCGATGGACCTAGCCTGTGGACAGTCACTGACCGATGGACCCCACATGTCAGAATTCGATTTTTTTATTATTATTAATAATTTCTGAAAATCTCAGGGCTGATGCAAGCATTGCGCAATAATTCGTTTTTCCTTTAGAAAAATAAAACAGAAAATCAATTAAAATTCAGATTTGAGTTAAACTTCTAAAATTCATATCTTTTGAACCATAACTCCAAATTGGGTGATTCAAATTGCAAAATTTATATAAAATCATAATCTAGCTAACTAAACCAAAATATTTCAATTTGGAGTTAATTTGAACTATGTTTTTGAATTTATTTGAATTTGCATTTTGAATTTGTCGTATTTTCGCGTATAGAATTCGACGACTCCGGAGAGTTCGATCAAATTGAAGATTTAGAATTTCAAGATATCGACCAAGGCAAGTTACACCATTGACCATATTGCCCCTATTATTTTAAGTTATTTTCAGTTTTTAAATTCCTTATTGCATGCATATGTTGTTATAAATATTTTAATATCCTGTTTTACGTATAGTTAATTCCATATGTTATTGTATGGCCAAACTTGATTGTTGAATCTGACTACCTTGATACCATAGACAAAATATTACCAAAATTCAAATATATGCTTAGCCAAGCTTAGTCCACATTTACAGAATTTGGGAGGGTTTACACCAGATTTCTATAAATTGTTTTCAAACTTGTTATTGTGGTATTGTTTTACCACATGAGTTTATAAATGAAGTTTTTATTCAAAATAAAATCAAAATGGGTTTGGACTTGGGCGAAATGGTCGGAATGGTGGGTGCAGGTTTATGCACGGTTTTGATCTGGTTAAGATCAAGGCCCATGGGTTGTAGGAATGACGCCCAAGTCAATTGAGGACCGGTCTTTGAGCCGCTTATTGCTATGCCATAACGTACCACCACATGTCCTGTATGGGCAGGATTTGGCTAACTAATTTGTGATGTCCTAGTATATTTATGTCATGTGATTTTGTGAGTGTCGGTTAGACGTTTTATTCCCACTTGGCGCAAGAGGGGCTTAGGAGGACAGTCACCCAAAGGCGAAACCTTAGCGGGCATGAATGTACTAGGGTAAAACATTGTAAAGGCCTCATGGTAATTGCTCAGTCACACGCCTACGGAAGCGTGAATTGGCCGACATAATGAGCATGTCACCTCGTGTGGGTAAAGTTGTACAACCTCTGCAGAGAGTAGAAACTATTCGAATAGCCGCGTTCGCGGTCATGGACATGCTAGCAGGGCCACTTAAAGTTAGTATTGTTTTTGGTTTTAAAATGCTTTATTAAATGTTGAGGATGGTTAATCCTTATGAAAATTTGGGCGGGAAGCCAAGTGTTAGGAGGGGATCCTTCACTTTATCATTGGAGGTTATCCACATTATATCATTGCTATTTCAAAATATGATTTTATCCATAGTATAAAATTGCCTTAGAAACTACTATGCTTATTCAAACGAAAATGTTTTACGCAAAACAACCCCGCCATACTCACTTGTTTCCTTATGCATGCATTTAAATTCAATATTAGGTGTGACTTGCGAGCACGGTAGTAGTGCTCACTCTTGTGAATAAATCTTATTCGTGAGAAGATCGCTATCTTGACGGTGAGGACCGGACGAGTAGGCCTTCCGACCTGCACGATTGCTGTGGCGCATCGTGTGGCTTCCACTATTATGTTATTTCCGCTGTGTTTATCATTTGACATTTGATGTTATTATTCAGACTCATTTGTATTAAACAGTTATTTATTTAATACCATTTACGTTTTCATGATATGAATGTGATATTCATTTTTGTGAGATCGTACACTGAAATCTCGGATCGTGTTTGAACACAGAGAATTCGGGATCCTTCGCTCCCGGGTTCGACAATTTTCAAGTGACTGAAAAATGAAAAAATGAGTTAAAAAGTCCAAAGTGGTAAAAAAATGATTAAAAATTGTATAGAGAGACAAAAAAATGATTGCAATCTATAAAGTGGCAAAGGTGAGAATGTCGTTCTATTGGGTGACAAATTCTTAATTGTCCCTCAAACAAATGATGAAACCAAAACACTGGGAGTACCAGTTTACAATTCAAGCAAAGACAGGGAAAGAGAAATCCACATTAAGAGAATACAGGACTACAAACCGGATTAACCGATTTACAAAATGATTTAGATCAGTCTTCAGTAACTTTCAAGAAATCACTGTACTCACCGTGAAGGACTTCTCTAGGACAACAACGATCTCCTTGAGCTGCTCCTCCGAGTGATTACCTGCGCCAACGCTTCCAAAGTAGAGGAACATGATGTTGCGGCCGGGTTGCCCGTCGAGCCACGTGAGACACCCGTGCCTCTCTTTTGCCTTGTAGTCCGCGCCGACAAATGGCCCGACGAAGTACACCGGAGGCAATACCCGATCGGGGAGACACCGCGGGTCCCCGAGAGCACCCACCGCCCGAGCCTCTAGGGAGACGAACATGTTCACAAGGATGTCAGGGGGCTACGCGATAGCAGTTGTGGACCCATCATCCATTCGTCGTATCTTTGATATCCTCTCAGTGTTTCTGTCATTATTTATATAACAAATATAGTTAATTTTATTCTTAAGATCGTTACTTGTGCATATTCTTAGACTTTCGAAACGCACTATCTATTATTAAGATATTATATTTAAGGGAGATTCGATCATTTGCCACTGCCAAAGATTGGCAATTCAAGATTTATCACTCATGTGTCTATGACATGTGATCCTGGGACCCAGATGTCATAGACACATGCAGTGGCAAATCATGAAATTCACTCTTTTGTAGTGGCAAATAATCAATTATTCCTACATTTAATGTATTTCTCATTTTAACTTTGTTTCTTGTAGTTTATGTATCAATTTGGATTGCACATGACATTTAAATATATATTTGTCCGCTCACCTTATGATAACTTTGTTCCACTATCACTCTCTGTTTCTATCCTACGTACACCACTGTGCGGCAGCGTGTGGATGGAGACAGACGGCTTGGAGAAGGCAACGAAGGCTGCGAAGGGATTTTTTTTATTATTTAATCCTTTTTTTAATTTAATTTTAAATTTAACCCCTCGCAAACTTTATTTCCAATTCTGACCCCTTTGGTCACGCCACCACCCGTGGCGTGACAAAACAACACTATCACGCCAGCCCATTTCTGGTCAAAGTCTTGTCACGCCACTGGTGGTGGCGTGACAGTGTTGTTTGGTCACGCCACCACCAGTGGCGTGACAAAAAGTGCGATTTTGGAGACTTATCCTGTGACGTGACAGTGTTGTTTTGTCACGCCACAGGTGGTGGCGTGACAAAAAGGGTCAGAATTGGAAATAAAGTTTGCGAGGGGTTAACTTAAAAATTAAATTAAAAAAAAAGATTAAATAAAAAAAAGTTCCTGCGAAGGCGATGTCTTCTTTCAAGGCCGGGTCAATAAGCGCGACAGTGACAGTATATCCGTGCTCCAGGCGGACGTCGGCGAGCTGCATCACGGGGATGAAGTGGCTCACGGCGAAGCCGGGGTACAGAACGACGCTCTTCTTCATGGCTTGTCGTGTCGATGTACTCGATGTGGGAAGGAGCAATTTGTGAAGGCAAAATCATGGCCTTACTCGGTTTTGAAGGCAATGTCTTGATAATTGAGCAATGATCTTGGGCGTCGTCCCCGCCTCCCCGACCCGATCCGACCCGACCCGATCATATTTGTCGTTTGGTAGGCTGGTTTCGGCCACTCCAGAATGGGCTGAAATGGCATAGTTAGCTTTTGGTTGGGCCCTAGCCTTGTACGGATGGGCTTACGGACATACCTGGAAAAAAAGAGTCGGGTTGTTTTCAACTGGTCAGGATTTCGGCTTTTGTTTAAGCACATGAGGATGCAAATTGTTAAGAAACTGGGCCCGACCAGGAGTCCTAGCCCATGTGGGTACCTCATCCACCCGTAGCCTATATATATGAGAGGGGAACCCCCAGCCATTGTATGCATTCATTATTGAGAAGAGCAATAAAGAGAAGCATGCAACCCCCTCATATCTCTGTGTCAATCTCTTATTTCTATTCTTGTGTTCTTGTATTGTTCTTACGATTTTTAGTTTTGTCTACGAGGTAATCGCTCGGACTGGACTCGCCAGCGATGGTTCCTTAACACGTTGTCAGCACGATCGACTCTCCTCGCATCGAAAAGGTAACCATCGATGAACGACACTCGTAGATTGAATCATTTTTTTTAGATCACTTTCTGTTATGCAATTATTGCTTTCTAGATTGGTTTCCTACGGTGCAAATCCGCTCTAATCTACCGCGAGCTGACTTGAAGTCGCCGGCTAAGCCGATCGGTGGGTTGCATGAAAGAGTAGATGATGATTGTACTGTAGGTTTTAGATGCAATAGCACGAAGGCACCATATGCACGGCATCGCCTGCAAGCGGCTGTCACTACCTCCGCGACACATTACCGGTCGGCATAGTCCGCCATCACGCATCGTCACGGAGGCAACGACAGAGCTACACCGCTAGCACGCGGCAAGTATGCACATGTCGGTAGGAAGCCGCGCCATCGTTTCAATTCCGCACTACATCACATTGCATCGCATACATTTGCATGAACATTAATCAGTACAAAAAAAAGGGGGGACGTCTGATGGCCCTGTAGAGCCGCGCCGCCATCTGCTTGTAGTCGACCCTGTACGGCCGAACCTTGAAGCGTGCCGCCGCATCACCGGCCTGAAGCCGCCACGACTATCCCGTGCGCTCGCCCGAAGCGATGTCGCCGCCCCGTACCGGCTCGACCCTCCCGCACATTGGCGCCGCCTCCCCGCTCCAGCCCCGCACCGCCGCTTGCGCCGCCCCGGCCGCCGGCCATACATTGCACGAAGCAAAAAGAAAAAAAGAGAGGATGGGGGTGGGAAGCGCAGCCGGCCTGGAGCCACCGTCGGTCATATAACCGACCGCCTGCGCCTTGTAGGCCGCTTGCGCCGCCGCATGGCACCGTCCCCGTCACGCACGCATAAAGCCGCGTCGCCGGCTTGAAGTCGGCCACCAGGCCTCCCCACCCCGCGCGCGCCACACGACGTATCCGCCTCCTCGTGTGCGCAAAAGCGTCGATGCCCAGCTTGAAGCCGGCCGCTCCGCCTCCACCTCGGCCCCACGCACTGCCGCCCGCAGCGGCCTCCCGCCCGCTGTGCCACGCGCCCCTTCGCCGTCGACGTCGCTCGCCGGCCGGCCGGCCGACGTCGCCGCCTCGCGCTCGCACGAGCCCCCATCGACCGCGCGCTGGCCACACGAGGAAAGCTGCCTTCTTTGCGCCGGCCCGCGACCGGAGCCGCGACGCCCCTTGTCGCGTGCGCACTCCCGCCAAGCGTGTGGCGCCGCCGT
This sequence comes from Ampelocalamus luodianensis, assembly GCA_036346255.1. NCBI lineage: Eukaryota > Viridiplantae > Streptophyta > Magnoliopsida > Poales > Poaceae > Ampelocalamus > Ampelocalamus luodianensis. The sequence goes on from CM070626.1 coordinate 5,279,542, forward strand.
CGCCCCCAATGGAAGGGGCGAGGAAACCCTAAGCCCCCCCCCCCCGCTCCTTTTTTTTAGTTGACGCAAATGGGCCAAGCAAAAGGCCGGCCCACGAAGGCCGGTTCATTTTTTTCAGGCCGGAAGGTTTGAAAAAAAAACCGAAAAAAGGGGGAATTTGCAAAACGGTCCTCGTAATTCTGAAAATTATGAGAACTTTTTTGCGAATAAGGAATTTTGCGAAAAACCCCTCGGAGCTTCTGGAAATTGCGCGCAAATTTTTCTCAAAACTAAAATTTCGCGTTTTAACCCTTGGAAATTGCAGATTTCGCCGAAAAGTCATTTTCTAGCAGTAAAGGGCCTCGGGAATCCAAATTTTTGCATATCTTTGAACTTTTGAAGCATGTTTATTCTTGTTATTGTTATTTCTATGCAATTTATTTACTGTATTTACTGTTTTTAATTATCTGTAATTGTTTATATTGCTTTTAATCATTGAAAATAGTAGTAAATCATGAAAAAAACGTAAAAAATACGGGAACGTTATGAGAATTCTTACAACCTTTTTATGCACATTACCAGCAGTAATCTTATGCACCTCTTGCATAAATATGCAGATGACTGGAATTACGAACCGGGAGTTCGAGGAGCTGGCCCAGCATGGCCAGAACTATTTAACTTGGGCATCAGATGTCGAAATCGTACTTGGAGCCAAGAAGCTCCGTGCTGTTATTGGACTCGACGCCTCGCAGGATGCCGTTCCAACTACTGAGGAGAATGATCAGGCACTTCATTTCCTCAGACACCATAAAATGAGTATATGGCAGAGAAGAGCGCACTGGCTTTATGGACCGCCCTAAAGAAGCGGTTCGAGAAACTGAAGTACACCATCCTGCCCCGGGCAGAGTAGGAGTGGACTCGACTGCGTTTTGCTGACTACAAGACCGTGGGGAGTACAACTCTGCTTTGCACAAAATTTGTACAAATCTTCAGCTATGTGGTAAAGTAATCACAGATGCGGATAAGATTGAGAAAACCCTCTCTACCTTTCACCCAAATGCGGTACAATCCGCACGCAACTACCGTCAGGATGGCTACAAGGAGTACGCCGAACTGATAGATATTATGCAAGTTACGGAAGCTCAAGATGAGGTTCTCAGAAAGAACTACATCTCACAGCCGCCTAGTAGCAAAGTTGGCCATGAAGTCAACGCTAGCAGCTACAAGGTAAGAAAGCCCCACTCAAGGCAAAGAGGCAAGAAGGGTAAGATCATGAGTCACAAAACCAAGAAAAATGCTCAAGCCAAGAAAGGCGACCAAAAGAAGCGCGATGAGAAGCCCTATGGTCAGCAGGACCAAAGCTGCTACAAATGTGGCACTTGGGGACATTGGTCACGTGTCTGCCGTGAACCGCAGCACGTGATTGATGCTTTCAAGGCAAAGAAGAAGGGCAAAGGACAGCATGAGGCGCACCTCGCCATTGCAGGCATAGAAGACCCACAGTCATTGGCTGCACCCATGGATGTGGATAGCCCTGCAGCATCTCCTATCACTCCTTCTTTGGACATTACAACGGCTTCAGCTGTAGTTGCCGAAGAAGAGAAGATAGAGATAGACCAGATCCAGGTAGAAGTTTCTTCATACTTCGCTGATTCGATCTAGTGCTCTTATCGCACTTAGTTTTACAGTCATTTGTAGTTTATGGTTGTTATAGCGGTTTCAATTATTGAATAATGGTTGTAAGCTCTAGAAGAGCAATAGCAATAAATTCTTGTGATGTGTCCAGCAAGACTTTTCCCGTATTAATAAATAGCAAGTTTGTTCTGTTTTGAAGTATTTTTGTATGTGGTTTACTTTTTACTCCATATTAATAAATACTTTATATATCAGAACGCGTGTGGCGCCCTATGGAGGAAGTGTGCTTAGCAGATAGTGGCACAAAAAATACCATATTAAGAGAGACAAAAAATTTCCAGTCGATTAGCAAGAATGCTGGTAGTCTTACGACAATCGCTGGCAACGATACTTGTATAATAGGCTCAGGAAGAGCCACAATTATACTCTCGATGGGCACGACATTGGTCATTGAAGAAGCCTTGTTATACCCGGAATCGACTAGGACTCTCTTAAGTTGTAAAGACATTCGCGCTAATGGTCTCCATGTAGAGACTAAATAAGAGTATGGTAAAGAATACCTGCTCATTACAAAGCGTGAGGAAAATAAAAAAGGGTATTAGAACGACTTCCTTCATATGAATCTGGGCTATACCACACTCATATTAGGGCATGTAACATCCCAATTTTTGAGAGTTTTTGAAAAAAATTTCAAAATAAAAATAACCATTTGAATTTTCCTAAGTTGTTAAAGCTTAATTTGAATTTTCATGAATAAAAACAATTTAATGTGAGTAAATCAAACTCCAATTAATTAAGAAAATTGTTTTATTTCATTTTCTGGTTTTTTTAATTGGAGTACCTTTTTCCAAGACCTTGTTATTTCCTTTGAGTTTTATTTATTTCTTTTTAGTTTTCTCGAAGCTCGGGGTCTTTTCGATGCTTGAAAATTTAAAACGAACCATTTACATTTTGTTGAAATAAGTAAAGCTTAAATTGAATTTCTGAAGGAAAAATATTTTAATTGGCTAAAATAAACTTCAAAAAAAATCCAAAATTATCTTATTTAGTCTATTCAAGTTCCAAAGTATTTTATAAAATATTCTCGGATTTTTTTTTTGGATTTTTTTTTGGGATTTTCTTTCTTTATTTTCTCCCCTATGCCGACCTACACAGCCGCCCCCCCTTCCAGCGCTGCTTCCCCCTCCCCTTCCTCTCTAAAAGTAGCAGCCTCCCTCTACCCTTTCCCCTCCTCCCCTCTTCTCTCTTCTTCCTGCCAAGCGTAGCTCCAGTGCGCCCGGCCATGCCGCTGCCAGCGCACCAGGCTGCTCCCGTGCGCACATCGCCGTCGCTCCTGATAGAAACGAACCATTCTAACTCTCGCGGATGGAGGTAGAAGATGAACAGTAGACAAGATAGATTTTCCCGGCGACGAATGCCTGTATCTTAGCTTCTATTATTCAAATACACGACTCGGGGACTATCTAAAAACACGAGCCTACACCGCCGCTTTATACCCACGACGATGCAAATACCACGCACCCACTTCGCGAGCTTCACGCACACGCACTCATGGCGGCTGGACGACCGGTTTCACGATTCGTGAGCCACATACTCCTCCGCATGAACGGGTCTCCATCCTTCGCATGGCGTGCTCTCGCATGCGCCAACCGCAACGACTTGGCCTCTCGACTCGATCAACTCGCACCTAAACCTCGACGCACATACATCGAACACACACACGCATGCACGCGTTCGACCGAGCACACACCGGTCGTTTATTTCAACAATCTCCTCCTAAACTGAACTCGCCACGCGCTCTCCCTCTGAGCGTCGGCTCGTCGGCGGCGTCGGCAAACAGCGCCTCCTCCTTCCTCGCTTGATGCACTCGAGAAGTGGCCACGAACGCCACAATTGAAGCACCGCCTTGCCGGACCTCCGCCGGTGCCTACTCGCACGGAACGACGCCGCCCTCCGTCGCCGCCGCCGCTATCTTCACGCCGCCGCACGGCTCCACTCTTCTCGCCGTCACCACGCCGCGCACTGCCGCTGCATGCGCGCTCCTTGCCGCGACGCTCGCGCCGACGAGCCTCCCACTGCTCCTCCGTGAGCAGCAGCTGCCCGGCGCTGTCCGCAGCCACCTCGACGCCACCACAGTGCTCCTCCGCCACGCGCAGCCTGCCGACGAGCTCCTCCATCGATATGGTCTTCAAGTCCGCGAACATCTCGATGGAGCACGCGATTTGGTTGTACTTTGCCGGCATGACGCGGAGCATCTTCTTAACGACACGTTCCTCCTCCATCTTCTCCCCCAGCTCGCGCAGCTCTGCGGCGAGAGAGCCGAGACGCATGGCGAAGTCGTCGATCGCCTCACCATCCTTGAACGCCGCATTCTCGAACTGCTTGAGGAGGTGCTACGCCTTGGCCTCCTACACGCACGCATCGCCCATCCTCAAGGACTTCACCGCCGCCCACGCCTCCTTCACGCTCTTCTTCGCGCTGAGCCCGGACTTCATCTCCGTCGGCACACGCGCTGGCGATAACGCGGCGCCGCCGATCCTTGCGCTCGGCGTTGCCGTCCTCCACAAAGATCCCAAATCTCCATGCCTTCGGTGGACTCGCATCTCGAGCGCCCACTCATGGTAGTTCGTCTTCGTCAGCTTCGGAACCTCCCCCGTGACGGCCGTGACGCGCTCCACCACGACCGTACGCGGCGAGCTGCTGCCACTACCCTTCTCACCATCACCGGCCATCGCCCTAGCTCTGATACCAAATGATAGAAACGAATCACTCTAACTCTCGCGGATGGAGGTAGAAGATGAACAATAGACAAGATAGATTTTCCCGGCGACGAACGCCTGTATCTTAGCTTCTATTATTCAAATACACGACTCGGGGACTATCTAAAAACACGAGCCTACACTGCCAGTTTACACCCACGGCGATGCAGCGCCCACGCACCCACTTCACGAGCTTCACGCGCGACGCACGCGATGATACCGACGACTGGTTTCACGCGTTCGTGAGCCACATACTCCTCCGCATGAACGGGTCTCCATCCTCTCGCATGGCGTGCTCTCGCATGCGCTCAACCGCAACGACTTGGCCTCTGGACTCGATCAACCTGCACCTAAACCTCGACGCACATACATCGAACACACACACGCACGCACGCGTTCTGACCCGGAGCACACACCGATCAGGTTTATTTCCAACAGCTCCATGCCCTGTCACTACCTCCTCCATCCCTTGCCGGCCGCATGCTCCACCTTCCTCTACCTCCTGCTCCTTGCTGCCCCTTGCCCCGCTACTACTCCACCCGAGCCCTCCCCATGCCGCCATGGCCGCCCGTGTCTCGGCAGCAGCTCCCCACCGTGCTGCTCCCTCCTCTCTCCTTCCACTTCTTCAAAACCAGCAGCTCCCCACGCCGTCGCCCCTTGCTGCCGGCCATGCAGCACCGTGCAGCCATTCTTTCCCCCACTGCCGAGCTCCTCCTTTGCCTTCTCCATTGCTGGGTGAGCTCCCTCTCCTCCACTTTCTTTCTTCTCAACCGTGAGCTCCACCTCCCTCTCCTCCTCCTCCAGTACACAAACAGCAAGCTCCCTCTCCCACTCTATAAAGGCCAGCACCACCTCTCTCCTTCTTCTTCCTCCTAAAAACCAAGCAGCAGCACCCCACCATGAGCTCACTTCCTTGCTTCTTCAAACCGTGCTGCCACCATGCTGCTCCTGCTCCTTGCCGCCTCCTTGGTATTGTTGTTGTTTGGTCTGTGCGAGTGTTGGTGTGTGTTCCTTCTTGCTCCTATAGCCACTGCTAGCAAGCAAGGACATCATCATCCATTCTTCTTCTTCATGCAGCAGTGGATGTTTGGCATGCATTTAGTTGTGTGTGCCTAGAAAGTGCATGTGCTTGCATTAGTGTGTTAGTTTTGCACATAGCTGCTGGTAGTTCTTGCATGTAGTTAGCTAGTGTTGCTACAAGATGTGTGGAGTCAGTGCATAAGAACAAGTCATTAGCATATGCATGTAGGAGACTAATTAGCATATGCATGTAGGAGTTAGTATGTGTTTAGCATGCATGTGTGTGTATGTAGCTAGCTAGTGAAGTTAGTGGGCTCATGCATTGCTAGCTACTTTGATCCACTTATTTTGCTACATGCAAACTAAGAGCTACATCACGGCACTACTACATGGGACGACTAGAAACTCAAGCCAACCACTTTGTACATGTCCGTCTCAGTCAACTTCTCTCTTTCAAATCTCCACCAAAAATGAAGAACCAAGCTATGCATGTTACGCAGCGGTGTTCATCATCTCAAGAGCAAGCCATTCATCTAATTAGTTCTTGCATGCACTGACTGGAGTTCCTCCACCTCGGTTCTCCATCTCCGGTCGTCTGTTCGCCAAACCACCTACGTCACGGCGAGCCTCTCGGCTCCCTCTTTCTATCCCCAGAATTCGCCGCACTCACTCGCTTTCGTTTCTTTGCAATTGAGATATTTCTGTCGCGGGCCGAACCGCCTCCCGTCGTCGTTTCCGACGCAGTCGACCATCCCCCGGTGGCATCGTCACCACCGTTGGCTTTGCCTCGCGACGTTCTACGTCGTGCTTCCCTCGCCTTCGCCAAAGCATCGCCGGAGCCTAGTCGCTCCGTTGCATCCCGACACTGTTTTGCGCGTCGCCGCCGCGCTGGACCTCTGCCAGGGACGCGACCACCACCATTGTGTTCGTCTCGCTCCCGGGAATTTACTGTGCTAGTTCGCTGGCCGCGCCTCCCTTTCCCTCACCGGTGCCATCACTTTTGCCCGAGCCTGCACTATTCATGTCTGATTTTTCTATATTTCATGTGAGTGTAAACTTTCGGATTTTCGATCTCTTTTTTACGAAATCCGATTCCGTCGATTCTTTGTTCTAAATTCATCTAAATTCAGGCCCTATCTTTCTCTTCTAATTTTGTAATTTTTGGATTTTATTTGGATTTGTTGTATTTATTTTGCTCTTTCCGCACGTGTAGAAACCGGCTTTTCGAAAGATTCCTCGGACCCGACGACCGAAGCACCTCAACTCTTCAACGAAGGCAAGTCATAGACCTTTGATCATATTGAACACACCTTTATGAAACTATATTGATTTATATATTCATGCACCGCTAATTTTATATTAAAATTTGTTTCAGGAGTAGATAATTGCCTAATTGATGTATACCTCCTTGATAAATTGCAAACGGCATGTACCCTTGAATGGCATGAACCCTTGGACACCTTAGGAGGGATTATATTAGTTGGACATTGATAAATTACCAACTCGGGTATCGTATTATGCTTAGCCCTACTATAGTTGTACGTCGGGACTCATGATCACATGCTCATATGAACAAACATGACTAAATGAATTATGGAATCGTGGCGCGGCCACCTTTGTTAAAAGATATTGTGCCAAGACTAGGGTGGTCTTTGACCGGATTGAACCGAAAATATTTTATGCTCGGGCGAGTGGACGGTGGTGAGTGTGGGTGCCGTAACGCACATTGGGATGTGGATCAGTCTCGCCTGAGCAGTCAACTAAGGACTTAACCTTGAACCATTGATCTGGGTCATACCGTGCAACCACATGTACAGGATGGGGTGGACCTGACCAACTAATTAGCAATGCTTTGAGTCGGTTTTGTTTTGGTTGAGAACGACGCAAGAGGGGGCATGAATCTGGCGGGAGATAGACCCGTTAGAAGCGAATCCTTAGCGAGCAGAACCGAGTCAAAATAGAACTTTGTAAAGGCCTTGTCACGTGCTCTAGACTGCTTACCTAAGGTAGTGAGCGGTGGTATCGACGGATGCCAAACAAACTAGAGAAGTCGTGTCTTGTGGGTAAAGCTGTACAACCTCTGCAGAGTGTATAAAAACTATTCGAATAGCCGTGTCCCCGGTTATGGACATGCCCGGAGATTTCACGCAAGGGGTAGATGTTTTCTTTAAAATGGTGGAAATGATGGTTTGGATGGAATGGTCGGGATGATCTTTAGTTATTTCAAAGAACTGAATTACTTATGTATTATTCTTTTAAATTATGCTTTCAATCTACTTACTGTATTTACTGTAAATGCTGCTTTTTGCAAAAGTAAACATAAAGCTATCCTTGTCCAGCCTAGCATGAATAAAAATTGCATACTGTTCCCTATGACTTGCTGAGTACATTCAACGTACTCATGGCTTGCGCCCTGTGTGTTAACTCCCCACAGAAGAACCAGGAAATTCAGAGTTTTACGAAGAAGAGTATCCTGAAGACTTTGCGAACTAGATCGTGTCCTCCACTCGATTGCCTGTGGGCATGTCGCGTGGCCACCACGAGGTGTTATGTTTCCGCTGCAAGTTGTCTTTTGTTGCTAAGCCCTGCGTGGCGCACTCTGTAAGACTTGACCATAAGGTCCCTTTTGCTACCTATTAATATTAATTTGTCTGCTTCATCGTTATTTTGTTGTATGGTGGTGATTACACCGACGTTATAACTGTGCGAGCTAGCTACTGATCTAGGACTAGTTCAGAATGCACAGAGGGTCCTGGGGTTGCATACCCGGGGTCCCGACAGGGCACCTGCAGCCTATACTGTCCTGAAAACATCTTTTAGAAGCTCTGAACTTTTCTGTCTCTGGCATGATAGATTAGGCCACCCCGGTCTTAGGATGATGAGAAATATAATTAACAATTCACATGGACATAATATCAATGTAAAGAATTTTCTGAATCCAGAAGATTTTGTGTGCCCTACATATGCCACCGGGATATTAATTACTAGGCCTTCTCCTCTGAAAGTAAAGGATGAAATCCCTGCATTCCTGGACCGAATCCAGGGAGATATTTGCGGTCCTATTCAGCCCCTGTCAGGGCCATTTAGGTACTTTATGGTGCTCATCGATGCTTCCTCGAAATGGTCGTATGTATGCTTGTTGTCTACGATAAACCATGCTTTTGCAAAGCTGATCTCGCAGATAATTAAAATAAAGAATAATTTCCCTGATTATCATGTGAAGTCCATCAGAATGGACAATGCCGGAGAATTTACTTCAAAGGTATTTGATGATTATTGTATAGCAATGGGAATTACCGTTGAGCACTCGGTACCATATGTCCACACCCAGAATGGACTAGCAGAGGCATTGATTAAAAGAATTAAATTCATTGCCCGACCGCTTTTACAGAATTATAATTTACCAACTACGTATTTGTGGGGACCCCGGAGTTATCTCCGTAAGACCGAGACTAATCAAGGTCTTAGGGACATAACCCTGGATCTCCAGTAAATGGATTCCAACTTAACTCAGTCTAAATGAGAGGCTAGACCGAGTACTAGAGCCCCGACGATCATGCGCGCCGCTCCCCTGCGGGCACTGCATGATTGCCAGTTCTCCAACAAGCCAAGCACGACATTTAGCGAGTTAAATGGGAACCCATGAACAGCGAGTATGACTTATATTGGCTCCCAAGATCAGCGACCAATATAATCATACCCTCATTACAACGTTGGTCACATCCATACAACCATCATACATAAATAGTGCAAAAGTTACAACACAGTTCCAAGTATACAAATACATAAGTGGCCGACCGGCCAAATTTAACAAGTTTATAGCGGAAGCGAGTAAATAAACCAAAAAGGCCAGCAGTGGTATGCCCACAACCCATCGGCAACCGACTGGGAGTTAGAAGATAGCATACTATTCGTCGGTGTCACCTAAATCGACACCGACGAACTCATCAATCTCGATATCGTCCTCACCTGTAAAAGCCAGCAAACATCTGGCTGAGTACCAAAGAGTACTCGCAAGTCTTACACAAATAAAAATAGTTATGCATAAGGTCATTCAAAGGAAGGGCTCATATTGGCTTAGTTTTGCGAAAGAGACGCAACAAAGTACAACCTACACATACTAGTTTTTCAAGTGCCATTTCAAAATCAGATTTGAAGTAGAAGTAAAGCATGTGAATAAGTAACGAACTGAGTAACAAATAAAGCGTACAAATAGCAAAGTGGCTGCCCACTTTGATACAACAATAAGCATGAACATCCCATTCATGATAATTACCGAGTTCACCCATAATTTTAATTCCAAGTCTAACCATAAGCAGCCACAAATTTCAAGCGGTTGTCCCTAACCGTGGACACGGCTATTCGAATAGATTTATACCCTGCAGGGGTGTACTACTTTACCCACACGACTGATTAGCCCGTAAGCCTCGGGATAATGGCACACTTCCTTTGGTATGTCGTCGGGAGAATCGAGATACGATCGTTTTCAGCAAGAAAACCCTATTGAGCTAAGTCCCCCATGTGAGATGTTTCTGATCTTAGTACAAGTAGCGTATAGCACTTGCTAAAGGGCTCACACATTGTATTGGAAATACCGATGTAATGAAAAGGTAAATGGTGCTCCTTGCACACTATAGAACATTGACATCGATTCCTAAGGACAACTGACAAAGACACAATTGTCCCTACACCACCGTGAGACTTAACACAATAGGACCTTCCCCTTACTTGACCGTACAACACCCATATACTGCGTATGGTAGCACGAGAATTGCTTGAACAGCAGGTACCCAAAGTTCGGTCCTTAATTTTCCAGACAAGTCAACCACATACCCAAATCTCGTGCACAAAGTACCATCACTAACCAACACTTGTCCAGACCAAAAGCTCATTTAAAATGATGAAATTTTAACTCATAAAACAGATACGAAGATCTGAACCAAAAGTATATAAAGAGAGTTGTGTTTATCCCATAATTGCCGGGTTATTCCCGACAATCAAACTACCGGTTCTAGACTTGCATGGCTAAGCAAACCCGGACAATATAAATTCATACATCCTATCTTAAGCATTTCAGTACTGGAATAATTCATGGATAGCCACAATGACAAGATAATAAGGGGTGTCTAACTATTCATCATAAAAAATAGCGACATTATCAAAATAACATGCAAGCAATTATCATTGCATCTATCCAAACAAAACTGGGATCAAATATGATGCAAAAAGAAAGTTCAAAGGATGCTTGCCTTTCAGGTAGCTAAGTTGTTCGCTCTCAGTTGCGTAGGAGTCGATATCAATAGGCTCAGTATCTAGATAAATACAATACCGAATAAACATCAAGAAATACCTCAAAAATCAAAATGCTCAAAAATGCATGATATTCCTACAGTAGCTAAGTCATGATTTTAGATGATTTTTGGTGAAAGAATTATTCCATTTTGATTTTGGGTGTGAAAGTTATAATGGTTTGAATTTCAGTTTTCGATATGTCCGTTTTGAGTAATTTATTTATGAAGTGAAAATTTGTAGGGCATTGGTGAATGCATGGATTATATGGATAAATAGGCAATATTATTACAAATTCAAAATAGTTGAGTTTGCTCCAATTGGAGTTTTCATGATTTAGTTATTGATTTCTAAAGTTATCAGCTTTAATAATGCAAAAATAATACCCTTATGGATCTTTTCCTCAAACTATAGATTCTGTGACAGAGGTAAGTTTGAAATCATTTTTACAATTAAGTTTATTTGAAATAGAAATTATCAAAACTGATTTCACGGTTTTTGGAGTTTCCAAGAATTACTTATGAATTTTTGAAGTTATCAGCCCCTTTTCCATTGAAAAAAATTAATAGTGTCAAAGGCTCATTTTCCAAAGTAATGCTCTCTGTTACAGAGACAAGGTTGAAATCAATTTTAATATAAAGTTCATTAAATATGAAAATTATCAGAAGTGGTTCCACCCATTTTGGAGTTAAAGTGATTTAGTTATGCATTTTAGAAGTATACATATTTTTCAGTGTGCAAGTAAATGGTTTTCGGATTTTATAAATCATTTGCTACTTTTCTCACCGAGCGCTAGCCTAGCCACGGGGGATGACGAGTGGGACCGGGGTCAAAGGCTCTGACCTAATCAACGCTGACTCGGCCTCGGCCGTTTTAAGCTGAAAGCGTATTCCAAGGAATACGTTTTTCAAACTCCTAAGCGTAAAACTATTTTAGACATGATAGGGATACGTTTTCCTTTGTGCGAAAACGTACTTTATAAACTACGCAACCACTTAAACTATACTGGGGCCACACGTCATAGATCCATTACCACATAACTACAACGATTAGCGCTAATTAACCTGACAAAGCTTCTGTTTTCGACTGTAATTTTCCGACAACAGAACGCGACGCGACCGCGGCGTTGCCTTGCTCGCCGGCGGCGAGGGAAGGCCGGAGAGTGCAAGGTCTAAGCGCAAACGGAAAGGTAATAGCGAAGGCTACCTTCTGGTGATGATTTTGCCGGTGAAGAGGCACGGTGGCGCGCCGGCAGCGGAGTCGAGCGGAGGAGAGGTGCACGGTGCCGAGAGATCTCAAAGTAGAACCCACCCCGCGACAACTGGTGCTAGATACAGACTCCTGAGGTCCAACTGATGCTGAAGGAGAGGCATGAGGACCAAGGGTCTTCGTCGTCAGCTCCGACGGCTGAAAGCAGCGGCGGCGAGGAGAAGGTTACCGCGGCGGAAACATTCTGGAGATAGAGAACATCGAGGTGAGGTGGGAACAGAACCAGGACATCCAGGAGATGGTCCCAGAGGGTTGAGTCGATGGAAAACTCACCGTGCCGTCGTCGGGGAAGAAGACGAGCTCGCACGGCCGTGAAATTGAAAACCAAGAATCACAGAGCTCCTGTGCATAATCCGACAAATAAGTTGAGGGGTTTTACTCCTTATAATCTAGTACACGAAATGACGCGCAAGAAAGGGGGAGTATATTACCGGAGACGAAAATGAACCCGGGGTGTCCTCCGGAGCGTGCTCTAGAGCTTCCAAAAGCACTGAGGCGGACCGGGAGCTACAGAGGAAAACAAGAGCTTGCATAAGCCAAAATGCAAACGACATGCAAGGTAGGAGCTGAGGAAAACAGAGGTGAGAAACCTTACCGAAGCAACTCGCCGGAACAAGCTTCCCTCTCCTCAACCGGTCAGAGAAGAAGTGAGTGAATGAGAGAGGTAGAAAGCGAGATAAAGGCGGTTTAAGGATGGAATGGAAACGGCGTCAAGCAGAGAAAGCTCCGGAGTGGTCAAAACGGGCGGTGGGTCACGGCGTCGACGGAGCTGGGCAGGACTCCGCGGGCGCGTGGCGCTATGTCTCTGCTGGCGTGCCAACGGGAGGAAGACGACGCCTCAGACAGGTGGGGTCATGCTGGCAGTGACTCAAAGAGCGGGGAAAACCAGAGCTACGTGGCCGAAAGCGGACCGTCTGATCTCGATCAGAAGGATGAGATTCTAGGTGTTGTTTCGAACCGTCAAAACATGACGGGATCTGGACCGTTGGGCTAGGATCGGATGGCTGCATGCGATGGGGCATTTAGGTGGTTGGGCTGAGCCGGTTCACCTGGGTCGGGCTTGAGCCCAAGGAATAGTGCGGCCGGTTAGGGTTTTGAGTTTGACTGACAATTAAATAGATTTCCCTACTTTGACCAAGGGCTTAAAAATAGAAATAAATTCCCTAAAATCATGAAATAAATTGTGGGGGTTCCTGGGACAACCTAGTGTCCATAAAAATTATTTAACACCACTGTTCATGATACCTTTTGTAATTTATAAATTCCAACTTAGGCTAGGTCTTTTAAATAGCGTTTGAATTTTTATAGGGTTCAAACCAGTCCCAAAAATTTGGGAAAAATTATATTAATTCATGAAAATTAATATAGTATTTGAATAAATTATTTCCATAGGATATTCAGTAACATTTATTTCGGTTTTTAGTTTGGAGTTCAATTTGAATTGTATGTTCCATATGTTATTTAGAGATTTTCCAAGTACAATATTTAAATAAAAAGTTTCAAAACATGATGAATGCTAATGATATGCATAATAAATCTCTTTATTAATTTGGGGATGTGATAGTGTTGGGGACACGCAGTCCTGCATGCAGCAACTCTCATCAATTTTAGACCGTCGGCATACAACATCCATTCACCTATGCAACTAGCGCAAGGGTCAACACCGAAAATCTCTCATCTCCGAAGGTTTGGTTGCAAGGTTTATGTACCTATACCACCATCACAATGATTGCAATGGGCCTCTCCAAAGTCGGGATATCGTTGGTTATGAGATCGCATCCATAATCGGTATCTGGACCGATGATGGAGATTTGCATCTGACCGTTTACGATAGCATATTTGATGAGGATAGTTTCCCGTCATTAAGGAGAGGAATCAACCTCTTAATGAAAAATGTCGGGAAATAACGTGGCAAGCCACAGGAATTAATGCACATGACCCACGCACTAGTGAAGCAGATAGAGAAGTCCAGAAGATAATTGATTTGCAAGCATTAGCGAATCAATTGCCTGACCACTTTAGTGATTTGAAGAGCGTGACCAAGTCACATGTGCCTGCACGCAATGCACCAGAGAGGGTTGAAATACCAAAGAAAATAGAATGTATCCCTAATCCCGTCCAGAGGCCTCAGAATAAAAGGACGAGAACTCCGGCCCCTCGAATCCCAAGTAACCGGGGACGCCTGACGAAAAAGGATAAGAAGGACTTGTCACTGAAGTTCCCTAGAATCAAAAGAGGAGACAGTTGAGACCTAGCGCCGGTATGGAACCTTCAGCAAAAGGCATACCGGATTTAAATATTCCCACGGAGGGAGACATCAGCATGGATGTGTGCGCACACATCGAAGCTGAAAAACTAAAGGGACTTGCCCCCGCAATTGAAAGCAGCGGTGAGCAAGTAGAAGCATTAGCAGAACCGCCCCATGAAGAAATAGCTATAAATTATGTGACCATAGGAGAATCTATGAATAAAAAAACAACTAATGTCGACATCTATTTTGCAAAGAAAATTACCGCAATCATCGATCTAGATCCCGAGCCTGCATCGCTCGCTGAAGGCAAGAAAAGATCATATTGGAAAGATTGGAAAAAAGGCAATAGAAACAGAATTAATATCTCTGAATAAAAGAGAAGTGTTTGGGCCTGTAAGCCGCACACCTCCCCATGTGCACCCTGTAGGGCATAAATGGGTATTTGTTCGAAAGGAAAATAAAAGAAATAAAGTTGTAAGATATAAAGCAAGGCTTGTTGCACAAGATTTTACTCAAAGACCAGGAGTCGATCATGAAGAAACCTATTCCCCGGTCATGGGCGGAACTACCTTTAGATATTTAATCTCAATGGTAGTAAATCTGAGTTTAGAAATGAAATTGATGGATATAGTAACTGCATACCTTTATGGGAACTTGGATTCGAGAATTTATATGAAGGTACCTGAAGGTATCCCTGTCCCGAACCAAGACAGAGCAAATAGAAATCTATACAGTGTGCAACTCAGAAAGTCACTGTATAGACTGAAGCAATCAGGCTGGATGTGGTATAATCGCTTAAGCGACTTTCTCTCCAAGAAAGGCTACATGAACAATGAGGATTGTCCCTGCGTATTTATACGGCGATCCCAGGATGGATTCTGTATAATCTCACTATATGTAGATGATCTAAATATCATCGGGACCTTAGAAGATATTGAGAAAGTAAGCTCTTACCTGGAGTCGGAGTTCGAAATGAAAGATTTGGGTAAAATCAAATATTGCTTAGGCTTGCAGCTTGAACATACCCCTGAAGGGATTTTAGTACATCAGTCAACCTATACTCAGAAGGTGTTGGAAAGGTTTGGTATTGAAAAGGCATATCCTTCGAAAGTGCCAATGATCGGGAGATCCTTGCAGCAAGACAAGGATCCGTACAGACCTAGAGAAGAGGGGGAGGAAGTCCTTGGACCGGAATTCCCATACTTGAGCGCAGTTGGAGCTCTCATGTATTTAGCAAACTACACTAGACCGGACATTGCTTTTGCAGTGAACCTATTAGCAAGGTATAGTGCAGGACCTACCAAAAGGCATTGGCAGGGAATAAAGGACGTTTTTCGATACCTCCAAGGAAGTAAAGACCTTGGTACATTCTCGTAAAGAACCAAGACCTAACAATGGCGGCTATGCAGATTTGGGTACCATCGGACCGCATCTGACTAAGTCGTAAACAGGCTATGTTTTCATGTATAGTGGAACTGCAATTTCATGAAAATCGTCTAAGCAAAGTATGGTATCGACTTCGACGAACCACTCAGAAATTATAGCCCTGTACGAGGCCGCACGTGAATGCTCCTAGCTTCGGCGGATGATTCACCACATCTAACAGTCATGTGGATTGAATACCGCATAAACCCCCACTATTATCTATGAAGATAGTGCAGCTTATGTTGCACAAGTACAGATGAGTTATGTGAAGAGTCCTCTCACAAAGCATATCAACCCCAAGTTCTTCTATGCTCATGAAATGCAAAAGATGGACGAAATCAAAGTACTGCATACTAAGTCATGTGAAAATCTTACAAATTTATTCACTAAGTCACTTCCAGCATCTAGCTTTGAAAGGTGCATACGTGGAATTGGAATGATAAGACTTAGAGAAGTGCATAATTCAGGGGGAGAACCTTTACAAACTCATTGCTAAAAGCTTGATCACGAAGATCGAGTACCCAAAGAGTAAATCCTGGAGATTAAATGGAATTGGGTGGACTGTACTCTTTTTCCCTTGACGAGTTTTCCCGAAGTTTCTCGGTTAAGGTTTTTAATGAGGTAATTCGTGCAGCATAGCAGAACATGATTCATGTACTCTTTCTCCTAATTTTTTCCACTGGGTTTTTATGGAGTTTTGACGAGGCATGAACATGAAGGATGAGAGCCCAATGGGGAGTGTTAAGAAATTGGGCCCGACCAGGAGTCCTAGCTCATGTGGGCACCTCATCCACCTGTAGCCTATATATATATGAGAGGGGAACCCCCAGCCATTGTATACGTTCATTATTGAGAAGAGCAATAAAGAGAAGCCTGCAGTCCCCTCATATCTCTGTGTCAATCTCTTATTTCTGTTCATGTGTTCTTGCATTGTTCTTACGATTCTGAGTATGTCTACGAGATAATTGCTCGGACTGGACTCGCCAGCGACGGTTCCTCAACACAAATCACACGCACGCACACCTTGTGTGTGCACTACACACTTTAGGAATTTTGCAGAGGCTCTAGAGCATAAAAAACGTGGACACGCGCTTTCCTTTTGAACGGTGCATATTTACCTACTGTGTTGATCCTAAGGATTGAATCCGGGTGGATGGAAATGAACACCTTCGCTAACTCCTTGGATTTCGCCTATCGAGGCTAAGATAAAACGACTGATTGGAGCAGAGAATATTTAGAAAAAACACATATAATATGAAAAAGTTGGAATTCTTTTACTTCCATAATCTAGAAATTAATCACTTTATATATGATAACACTTCCACTGAATTATTGAGTTTCATAAAACAACCAATTCAATCAAAAGCTTTTGGTTTTTAGGAAAAGTAGACAATATACTCATACTTCAACACTTAAATTAGTATCTCGCTCTACTCATCTACTGAGCCTACCACATGGCGTTGAAGTGAGTCACAATTGTCTTTTTTTCGTAAAATATGTTAGCTAGATCTTGCTCTGATATCGTAACGAGTTTTATGTACCAACCAGTTCAACTGAAATATTAATCTAGTGAGGAAAAGTAGATAATAATATGATATGCTCATACTTCAGCATTAACAAATTCGGCAATGTTCAGTCCTCTCGTACACCATTATCGTGAATGTGTGAAGGTTATTGTACTCTTTAAGTATTTTTCTCGTATAGTCGATGGTTGTTCCTGTGCCATTCGAATATTTTCAGACTGTGAGAATGAATCAGCTAAAAAAATGTCTGTTATAGATGAGTTGTGAGAGTGGTGCCTGGACACCACTGTACTTCATTTCCCTCGTACCTTAACAAAAAAGACGAGGAAATCTTCTACGGGTTCTAGAAAAATACCTTAAATGGCGGTTCTTGCGTCTTTTCTACGGGTAGTTGGAGTATTCAAATCAAACATCAATGGCAGTTCTTGCGTCTTTCTACGTGTAGCTGGAGTATTCAAATCAAACATTGATGATACTAGTCAAGTGTTCGTGCGTTGCTACGAAATATCTCATGAGTAATAGTTTATCAATCAAAGTAGATATAATACATCTCAATTCCTCAAGGCGTGCGGAGCAGAGAAGAAGAGTGGGGACGGAGAGGAGGAAGTGATGCCCGTCCAGATCCGGACGATGGAAGCGGCGACGGGGGAGGGGAGGGGGCACGCAGAGCAGAGCAGAAAAGCGGGGGTGGAGATGAGAGCAGAGAGGAGGAGGAAGCGTAGGCGGCGTCGCAGGCGATGCTGGAAGAGGAGTCGCACGATGCGAGAATATAGTTTGCTGATAACGTGGGCCATATGTCAATAAAGAGGGGCATGAGTGGAAAAGTGGGGAGAACGAACGATCACCGACTCTAATTTTTAAGTAGTAGAGATTCGCGTGTTTCGAGCAAACAGTATCAGCTTCAGGCCTCCAATCCTGTTGGGCTTTACCAGCACCATTAAGTTAATCATCGATCGACCGATGCGCGTGAGATGCTATCCATGCGAACAAATCTTAACGATCTACCAAACTGCAGATGTTTTGCCTGGTCAATGACGCAGCAACCACCAGTACGTAAGTGAAATGGTTGGGCAATGAGACGAGCGTTTTGACTTTTGGACAAAGCGGAGGTGCGAAATGATTGAGCACAATTTGCATGCAATTCCATTCATGGATATACATTAACATGTACTAATGATTGTACTTGTGCTCAATACAAGGCCTGAAAAGTCTCTAAGCAACCACTAAGCTTTACAGCCTTATCCGTGCGGAGACTTGCATTGCAAGGGCAGCAACCTGGGCTGCTCAAAAAGCAGCGAACATAATACAGTTATTTATATTGGAGAATGCCAAGACCAAAACTTTCTGTATATTCTTCATTGAAAAAAAAGATAGAGAATGGATTTACTTATCTCCTGAAAGAAGGCAAAATTTATTGCGTGGAGAACAAGAATTACCTTAGGAGAAAAAAATCATGTAAAAGAGATAATTACATGTAAAGAATGACCAAAAAAAATGTTAATGATCTTGTACTGAAGCTGTTTACAAATCTCTCCGACTTCTCCAGCTAGCCTCGCTCAACTCGTCACTACAATCCCGGCTGCCAAATTCACTCAGCTAGAACAATCTAATCTCTTCGGTTTGCGGTTCTAAGAATACTTCACTGCGGCCAGGTTGAAGACCATTGTTCAAGTTTGAGTCGGCTAAACTATCTAGTACTCTAACCACAGGAGATGCAAAGAATACGTCACATTTCGATCCTTTGAGTCATTCGTTCCAAAATGAAGAAAAAGATGGAGCGTTTGTTACCCGCCCCATCCGAGGTCTCATTCTTTGCAGAATGACAAATGCATGCATTGCGGCTCCTATCATGTGATACATCTCATTTTCATCAAACTTGTTTTTCAACCTTGGATCAGGAAGGTCCCCAAATTCCCGATGTTCAATTGCCAGAATGAGAAGGGGCCGAGCCTGAAAATTTTCAACACGTGCGAAGTTTGGGTTAAGATAATAACAGCGGTAAACTGATCCTAGTCCAAATGCTTCTATCCCATGATGAAAAATGGAAAATTGCATTGAGCAACTTTTCAATTGCTCAGTGGTAAAGTTCTCATCTAGTTTCCTTCATGACTAATCACAGCATGAAGAATGCATTAAAAAAGTCTCTACCCACTTTTTGTGTGCCACTCTGGAAGAATAATCAGGTTGCCTACTTTTATAAAAGCTCCAGTCCCTGGATTTAGCTAACTTGGTTCTATCCATATTGGTCAACATGCTATGGAAATGGGTCCAATGAAAGGATTAACATATTACAGCAGCCAGTAGCAGTGACCTTGTAATGAAAGAACCCAAAGGTTGTTCAACTTTGGAGGGAAAGAGTTGAACTAAAGAGCACATCACCAGGGTTTTAGAAGCTGTATGACACTATACCCTGGAAGTTGGGCCATTTCAACTCAACATAATAAGTATATTAATCAATAGACAACAATTATCTAGTACCGTGGAACAGGAAAACAACAATCAAATCTTGAAGCACACTAAATATATCTATTAGAGTTTTACAACCATGTCTTGTCATTTATTAGAACATGTCAATCTCATGAAAGTAACATAGGCGAAAAACTCGATCATGTGATTTGTTAGAAGATCTCAATCAAATAAATATAGGTTAACAATCTGAAAATGTGTGCATGGGTTAGGAGTTAAGACCTAAAGCCAGTGATAGACAACAAGTTCATAATGTTTCAAAAAGCTCACCCATTCAACAAGACTCTCATCTCCCAATGGCTGAGAAGCATCAACAGGTTTTCTTCCTGTAATAAGCTCCAAAAGAATATACATCAAATTTTGCTGTCAACTTGCCGGACAATGCATACTCTGGAGCCAAGTACCAGCAGAGGATATATTACATTAGTACTGGAGGCTATCTATAGATCACAGATTAACCAATGAAATTCTGAACATAGCAAGAATGTGGCTATATTTGCGCGATTACTTACCCAAATGTTCCCATGACATGTGTAGTGTCATGTGTATTGGAATCAGCCGCAAACCTTGCAAGTCCAAAATTAGAAACCTGGAGATTGTTCAAGGTAGATAACAAATTTAAACAATAAATATGACCAGAGAATCACATCAAAATGTTGGAACTTGGGAGTCATACACCAAGTAATAGCATACCTGAGCTTCGAAGTTGTTATCCAATAAAATATTAGATGATTTAATATCTCTATGTATAATCCGCGGATGACCTGCTGAATAAAAATAGAGGAATACTAAGAAAACCAACCTACTTTAGGGCATTGCTGAATAAATAATTTAGCCAAAAAAAATACAATCTTCATGCAGGTAAGCAATTCCGCTAGCCTTTAGGAGAAGACTAATCTCTGGTTGAGCCTTCTAGCTTTGCAAATTAATCAACTTTGTCCATGGGTATGAATGTGTTTCGTTTGGTATATTTAGGAGTTTGCACAGAAATGGTACCTTGAAATGCTTTGCGTACTCTTTGGAGAGTGGATTGGTAGCATTCCTGACATATCGAGGGCAGCACCTCCACGCTGAACTTAACCTGCGAAGCAGCACAACCACGGCCTTGAGAATCAAGCATGAATTCATCGATACCACTCCTACCACTACTCATTGCGCCAAACTGAGACAAGCAAAGCCCGACTGAAGAACCAGTACTCCTGGAGAAGCCGCTCCTCAATGTCAGTGGAGTAGGTCCTCCCTGCACCTAACCCGACCGGTTTAGGACGTTTCTCCATAGGTGGTGTGGGACGATTCTCCGTAGGTGGTGTGGGCCGGTTGCTACCACATTAGTTAATCTGGTCCGTTGGTGAGCTGATTGTCGATCGGACAGACGAGAAAGATTGTGGGAGGACAGACAACCACCAACTAAATGGCAAATGTTTACAAATTTGACTCCGAACTATGCATCTACTGATTTGAATCTGAACAAATATGCATCCCTTGATCAGTCAGCTGTGTATGCATGTGCATCTATGCTCGCTTAACAGAATCAGAACTTCAGAAACCAAAATAGAGAAACTATACACCGGTTTGCCTCGTAACTTGTCAAGCCAAAACACATGGATGATGGGCATGCTAGCTGTGTCTTGAATGACCTCTGAAATAATGAAGAAAAAAATTTGCGTACTGAAGCTCAAGACTAATATGTTAACAATTAGCACATAAGGATGAATTAAATGCAATAACAAGCATCATAGGTTCCAAAGGCTGGATAATTGAACTCACCATGGCTAAACCCGACATGGTAGGCCCTTGGGAATGTCACCACAAACTCACCAGATATCTGTACAATCTGAAGCACAATGCATATTAACACAAAACTAATTAAAAAGCGGTGTATTGTGGTTTGATACCATAGCGCTTGAAAAAAATTGACCAATGACCATTTCAGAGATTGTACCTACAAAGAGGCACACCACAGGCTACAAGGACCTCTGGGACATCAAAGTTGTTTTCTCCCCAAGCACAGCCAGCGACGCTGCATGCACCAACAATCAGAGCTCATGACACCACAAGGCCGCAGCATACAGATCACAAACACAAGAAAAGACAAATACCAAGGCGGTCAAGGTTGCCTCCATAGCCATGCATGCCAAAAATATAAAAGGCATAACCCTGGTGCTCCTTAAAATTGACACTGAATTGTGCATTGTTGAACTTTATGTTCCAAAATTTATGCACATGATGTTCTTGTATAGTTTAAGATGGATTCTAATTAGGCATAACACTATACCTGTTTTAGTAATTGACGCTATCTGGATGCCCACTCCACCTCTGCTGCCCATTTGTACTACAGAATCTTTGTGCTTTTCACGTTCGTTGATTAGACCATCCCGAAAGTCTGAAGCATCTTGAACCATAGCAGATTGCCCTAATTTTTTAGGATCATCCACCAAATCTTTCTGAGGCAAAGAACAATTCCACGATATGGCATTTGCAGAAGCATTCTTATTGGAGGCAGTAGCACATGCACAAGAGTTAGCTTGTACCTGTGCACAGTTTTCACCAGGTTGTCTCAAGTAGCCACAGCTGCGAGTAAAAGGTGGATCTACCGTGTGGTGGAAGCGCCCCCACGACATCGCAAGCCCGAGCGCAAAACGTTCGGCGCCAACAACAACAACAGCGGCAGGCTAGCTAGGGCATGGGAGCCAGGACAAGCGACCCTCCTTAGGGTTTCACGGTGATCCTCCATAGAACAAGGCGCACATCTAGATGCAATCATGTTGAATTGCCGAAATGCAAAAAATAAAGAACCCTAATTCTGATTGAAAAATTTACGGAAATAAAGAAATGGGGGCAGGGGAACGATCATACGTACGCTAATTGCGACACCGGTGGTGAGATTCGGGGGGAGAATCCTCGAATCCGAGTTATTTTCCTCTTCTTGGCGTCTCATTGCTACTTTGATTTGGGAAAGCGGGAGAGAGAAGAGAAGAGAGGGATTGGGCCCATCGGAGGAGGTAACGAGGAGCGGTTGAGGTGGCGAACACAAAGCGGCGGGAGTGGCGGGGTAGGGCGGGATGACCTTGCGGATGCCGTGGCGCGGCCTCTGCTCCACGCGGAGACTAAAGCGGCGGGTGGCGAACTCCGACTCCGGGGCGATACTCTGCGCGAAGTAGACGAGCACGAGCTGGAGTTCCCAGTTCCCACGGGGACAGCTCGGCGAGTGGGGAGTCGTTCACGGCGGGCTCCCGCTCGAGGTGCTCGATGGCGGCGGCGAGGAGCCCGCTGGCGCCGGCGCCGAGACCGATCTCGGCGATGGTGTCGGCGGGGGAGGGGATCAGGCGGTCGAGCCGCAAGGAGCCGGGGGGGTGGCGGCGGCCGGAGGGAGATGGCGGCTGGGCGCGGGTAGGGGGAAGGGGAGGGGAGGGAGAGGTGGGAGAGAAGGGGCGACGTGGTCGAACCGAACGAGGGTGGGGAGGAGGAGACGAGGCTGTGGGTTGTCGCGACGAAGAAGGGCAGGGGCGAGAAGGTCAGGCGACGGTTTGGCTGAGGCAGCGAGGTAAGGGCGGTTGGGCGAGAAGCTTCGTGTGTGCGTGTGGGTGGGCGCGGTTAGTGGCCTTCGACGCGACCAGGCCATCGTCGATCCAACGGATGTAAGAGCATCACTGAGGGCATCTCCACCGTTGAGGGATGACGGACCACCGCAAACTCCTTCTTTTAAATAGTAGAGATTTAATGATGCTCACCAAACTGCCAACATCGCAGTACTGATTCTATGGAGTAAATTTTCTACTCACTCTGAGTCTGTGCTCGATCAGTCTTCACACGGCTTACGGCTATGCAATCCGTTGTCACGTGGCTACCAACCTAGCTCATGTAATTTCCTTCGCATGATACTAATCCATTTGTGGGCATTAGCTCCAAGCATCCATCTATGGTGGTACGATTGCAATAGTAGTTTGGTGCGGTGTAACGACCTTGCTATCTTACACGATTGATTTGTTTTAATATGGGTAATGCTGCATGTTGGAATTAGTTGGGTTTTTGTCCACTCATTTATCAATAATTCCTTGAAAATTCTAAAGGCACACTCATATATGGTGGCATATGGTTAACCAATGCGGAGAGACACCATCTTATAAAGTGGAGCATGTCTAGCCTTAGTAAAGCAAGAGAAAGGAGGAGAAAGAGGGATTACACGCGCGCTCGCTCGCCTCGCGGGCACGTGACGTGCACGTGAATGGTGCGGTCGTTCTGGATTCGGCCATGAGTCCAGACATACCTTTCTTTTGCAACTTTCTTTTGCCATTAATGAGCGTGATTTCTGATTGCTGTTATCCTGTAAGGATGGAAAGAAATGCTCTGATTATGCAGTGAATTAATTGCGATTAATGAGCATAATTTGTGATTATCGTTTCCTAATCTGAGGGCCGCTTCCTTTTGCAATCTTTTTAATAGGAAGACTCTGCCCGTCTTCTCTCGCATTGCGAAACACTTCTATGCGAGAGAACTATTCTTGAGAGCGCTGTGCTGCTGAGTGCTACTCCGTCCCTACGCCCGACGTGCACCGGTGATGGGGAGAGCAGGTCTCCGGAACCATCGTCCTTACGATCCTGTACGGGAGAGGGCGAATCAGGTTTTTGGGAAGCGACTCCACGATTGCTCGCCATTCCCTGCATCGTTTACATCGGCGACGTCCTCTCCTTCATCTCTGCGACACTCTTCGCTTCGCATCGGTACCATCTAGTACTCCGCATTTACTTCTGTTGTTCATATACGTTCTGTTGCTCATATTTTTTATCATCATATATGTTATGTTGTTCATATTGCTTATTGTCATAGTTCATCTTCTGGACATGTTTAACTCTCATGTTATTTCTGTAGTTATGATTTATTTATGGAATTATGTAATCACTAAAGTGCTAAATAATCTAACAATCGAAAAACCTGATGATGAATTTGATTGGTACTCTGTGATGAAAATGGCTGGTTTTGCCGAGGCAATGAAACCAGAGAAGTTCAGTTGAGTGAACTTCAAAAGATGGCATACAAGAGTCACTTTGTGGCTCACGGCTATGAACGTATTTTGGGTTACCTCCGGGAGACCTAAGGGAGAACTCACTCCCAAACAAGAAAAGGAGTCTAAAGCAGCTAACACAATTTTTGTAGGATGCGTTCTTAACATTCTTTTCGATCGTCTGTGTGATGTGTATATGCACATGACAGACGCAAAGGGGCTATGGGAGGCACTCGAACATAAGTTCGCTGCCTCGGATGCTGGCAATGAGTTGTATACCATTAAGCAATATCATGACTACAAGATGGTTGAGAACCGTTCTGTAGTTGAGTTGGCTCATGAAGTACAATTCATTGCGAGAGAACTCGACCACCTCAAATGCACATTACCTGATAAGTTTGTGGCTGGTGGCATCATTACCAAACTACCCTCTTCATGGAGGAATTTTGCCACATCTCTGAAACACAAGAGACAAAATATTTTCGTTGAGAATCTGAATGTGTCCCTTGATGTTGAAGAGAAAGCTCGGGCGAAGGATGTGCATCGTAAGGTGACCGAAGGACATTCCAGCGCAAATATTGTATAGCACCATAGTAACAGAAAGTTCAAGGGAAAGGCCAAGGTCGTTCAAAGCACCAACTTTAAGAAGAATAAGAAGCCAAACAAGGGAAAAAAATGTCTGCTATGTTTCCGATAAGGACGGCCACTGGGCCAACAAATCTCCTAACCGTAAAGGCAGAAAGAATGAGCATAGCCAGACCAAGTCTGTGAATGTGACTATGGGCGATACCGGAGCAGGAACATTTGGGTATGGTAATTTACCTACTGTTCTTTTGGTTAGTCATTCCACCGACTGGTGGATTGACATAGGGGCCAATGTTTACGTATATGCTGATGTGTCCTTGTTTTCTTCTTATCAGGTCGCTCGGGCTTCCTCTGTGTTGATGGGAAATGGTTCGTATGCCTCTGTTCTTGGTGTTGACATGGTAGATATTAAGTTTCTTCAGGAAAGATCGTGTAGCTGAAAAACATGCAACATGTCCCCTCAATAAATAAGAATCTCATCGGCGGCTCCCTTTTGTGTAGAGATGGGTATAAGTTGGTTTTTGAGTCAAATAAAGTAGTCATTTCTAAATTTGGACTCTTTGTTAGAAAAAGCTATGATTATAGAGGATTATTCCGCTTTTCCCTTTTAGATTTCTATAATAAGGTTGTAAACCATATTTGTGATCCAAATAATAGGGATGAGGCTAACGTTTGGCCCTCATGTTTGTGTCACATAAATTTTGGTTGTATGTTTTGGCTATCCAGTCTAAATTTAATTCCGAAACTCTCTATAGTCAAAGGTTCTAAATGCTAAACTTGTGGGCAAGCAAAGCAACCTCGCAAACCTCATAAAGTTGTGAAGGAAAGAAATTTGGCACCTTTAGAACTCATACATTCAGATCTCTGTGAAATGAATTGTGTGTTGACAAAAGGAGGAAAAAGATATTTTATGACTCTAATTGATGATGCTTCTAGATATTGTTATGTGTATATGTTGAAAATAAAAGATGAGACTCTAGACTACTTTAAAACTTATAAGGCTAAAGTTGAGAATCAGCTTGAAAGGAAAATCAAAATACTTTGGTCGGATCGTGGTGGAGAGTATTTCTCAAATGAGTTCTCCCAATTCTGTGTAGAGCACGAAATTATCCATGAGTGGATACCTCCCTATTCACCTCAATCTAATGGGGTTGCTGAAAGAAAGAACCGCGCGTTGAGTGACTTGGTTAATGTCATGTTAGACACTACTGGTTTATCTAAGGCATAGTAGGGGGAGGCTATACTGACCTCGACTCATGTCCTGAACAGAGTTCCCACTAAGAATAGTGAGATTACTTCGTATGAAGGATGGAAAGAGAGAAAACCATCACTATCATATTTGCGCACTTGGGGGGTGCTTGGCAAAAGTCAACGTACCTATAACTAAAAAGCACAAACTTGAACCGAAAACTGTGGATTGCATCTTTCGAGGATATGCTCATTGCAGTACTGCCTATAGGTTTCTAATAGTTAAATCTGAGGTATCTGACATGCATGTTGATACAATAATGGAGTCTCGAGATGCTACATTTTTTGAGAATATATTCCCTATGAATAATACGCATAACTCTAAGCAAATGATATAACTCCTGAATCCATAATTCCCATTGAGCATTCCGAACACATACACGAAGAAATCCTTGAGAAGGATGATAATATTGCTCCTAGAATGAGCAAAAGACAAAGGATTGAAAAATCCTTTGAAGACGATTTCACTGTGTACCTTGTGTATGATTTTCTCAAATCTATTTCAGAGGCATATGCATCTCCTGATATAGAGTACTAGAATGATACAATCTGTAGTGAAATGGATTCCATTCTCGCTAATAGGACTTGGGAAATCATTGATCGTCCATACGGTTGCAAGCCAGTTGGGTGTAAGTGGATGTTCAAGAAAAAGCTTAGGCCTGATAGTACTATTGAAAAGTACAAGGCAAGACTTGTGGCCAAGGGCTATAGTAAAAAAGAATGAGAAGATTTATTTGATACTTACTCACCCGTTGCTAGATTGGACACTATACGTGTACTACTATCCTTGGCTGCCTCACATGATCTTATTGTCCATCAAATGGATGTTAAGATAGCTTTCCTCAATGGAGAGTTAGATGAGAAAATCTACATAGAACAGCCTGATGGTTTTATGGTAACCGGTCAAGAGGGTAAGGTTTGTAAGTTATTGAAATATCTATATGGTCTCAAGTAAGCACATAAGCAATGGCATGAAAAGTTCGATAGAACTTGAACATCTGCGGGCTTTGCAGTAAACGAACCCGATAGATGTGTTTACTACCTCTATGGTGGGGGTGAAGGAGTTATATTGTGTTTGTATGTTGATGACATACTTATCTTTGGAACAAGTCTTAACGTGATTATCGAGGTTAAGTCTTTTCTGCCCCAAAGTTTTGACATGAAAGATCTGAGAGAAGCTGATGTAATTCTAATTTTTGAAACTATTAGAACTTCTGTGCCAATATTTCATGTATATGTATGTATGCTAATGAGATCCTTAATTCTTTTAAGTGAATTTGTGAAGAATATGGATCCCCTCTCCATTTTTCGAGATTAAGTACCTCTGTTACATATGTTGAAATTTTTTGTTGCATGTGTATGTCGAACATGTTTCGCGAGAGAAGTCGAGCGTACAATAAAAACTTTCCCGTCGTACGTCCGAGCGCTAGTTTCACCCTTTTAGTATTACAACAACCTTTGACGTCAAGCATTCAGGCCTCACACTTGAACTCTTTACCTCCAAGGCACACTTGAACTCTTTACCTCCAAGGCTCCAACACCACGACGCCACAAGTGTTAAATGATGATTGTGCCCAACGGTCTTTCTCTTTCCTTTCTGCGTTCATCGCATGTGCCAATCCTGGACTCGATCATTCCATGTATAGCACATTTGATCGTTTCCTTGTATTAGCTGATTGATTAGCTACCTTATAAGATTGGTTTTATCCGACTGTTGTACAAGGCTTAGCAGCCTATTTATAGTTGGCAATTGCCACAATAGAAAGCCATCTCATGAGCAACAATCACGTTTTCATGGTATCAGACTAAACACTGATCCACTCTTCTCTCCCACCTTCCTCTGCCTCACACCGATGGGTGACCAGCACGCCGTAGCCGCTCCGACCGCGTAGCACTCGGCGTTCGCCATCAGCACCGCCAACGTTGTCTCCCACTTCCCCAAGCTGGAGATCCATGGCAACTACTCCTTTTGGCATGAGCTTTTTCTCGTTGCACTCGGCAAATACGACTTGAAGAAGCACGTCGATGGCACCCCCCAAGATCCTGCCGACGCCTCCTAGACGTAGAACAATTGTTCTGTCCTCACATGGCTTTACGACACCGTCTCCAACGACAACCTCACCATCGTCCTAATCCCCGATGCCTCCGCCCACACGGTGTGGACGAACATCGAAAACCTCTTCCACGACAACAAGGAGAGCCAATTAATCCAGCTTGAGGCTCAGTTCCGCAACCTTGCGCAAGGCTCGATGTCCATCACCGACTACTGCAACAAACTCAAGAGCCTCGTCGATGCCCTCGGCAACATTGACGAGAGAATCTCCGACCACACACTCGTCCTCACCAATCTTCGCGGCCTCAACGAGAATTTCTCCGTTTACAAGTTGAGCATCCCTCTTCAAACCCCCTTATTGAGTTTTCTTCAAACTCGATCTATCCTTCTTCTCCATGAGCAGGGCTCCTCTCCCCTGCACGCCGGCCTCGCCCCTGCCACGGCGCTAGTTGCCGCTGCCCCGGATGCCTCGCGCAGCAACTCTTAGCCCCGCGCCAACACTGACAATAAGAACCGTCGCAACAAGAACAAGGGTAGCAGTTCCGGCTCCGATGGACAAGGAGGATCCAGCGGGTCGTCGAGCGATGGCCGCATGCCTTGGCCATCCATCTACAAGCCATGGACTGGGACTGTCCAACTCTGGCTAGGACAGCCCGGTACAGGGATTCTTGACCCTCGACCCAGCAGCATGCCTCAGCGCCCCCACAGCACCGACCCAGGCACATGCAGCCTTCCCGTATGGCGCACCTACAACGTCGCCAGCTTGGGACCAAACGGTTTTGGCCAATACGATGAGCACCATGGTGCTCCAACAGTCGTCCGTGTCTGAGTGGTTCATGGACTCAGGTGCGTCTGCCCACCTCACATCAGATTCCGGTAACCTCACCATTACCTCAAACTCTTTTGCACTTCCTCCACATATCGTTGTTGGCAATGGGAACCTAATGGCCGTTGTATCCACTGGTGCCAAATCTGCTCACACTCCATCCCACAAACTCCACCTACAAAACATTCTTGTTTCACCTCACGTCATTAAAAACCTAGTTTCGGTTCGTAAATTCATCACTGACAATTCAGTTTCGGTTGAGTTTGACCTATTTGGTTTTTCTGTGAAGGATCTCCACAACGGCATAGTGATTCTTTGATTCAGTAGCTCCGGTGACCTATACCCCCTCCAGTCGGCCACCACAACAACTCCCCACGCCATGGTCACATCCACCTCTCCTGAGCTTTGGCACCATCGGTTGGGCCACATCGAAAGACAATCCCTATCTCGCGTAGTTCAATACAATGCTTTTCGTTGTAATAATAAAACCAGCGGCACGCCTCCTTGCAAAGCGTGTCAACTCGGTAAACATGTTCGACTACCGTTCTCAGCATCGTCTTCCCGCACTAATAAAGCATTCGAACTCATACATTGCGTTCTATGGACGTCTCCTTTGTCTAACATTTTCGGTTTCAAATACTACTTGGTTTGTTTGGATGATTTCACTCACTATCTTTGGACTTTTCCTTTGGGCGTTAAATCTGAGACTTTTTCCACCCTCAAGCACTTTTTGGCCTTCATCTCCACACACTTCCATACCACCATCCAAAATATCCAATGTGATAATGGCGGCGAGTTCGACAACACTACCTCCCGGCATTTCTTCCTTGGTCACGACACACATCTCTGCATGTCTTGCCCCCACACGTCTCACCGAAACGTCAAATCTGAAAGAATCATCCGAACCACCAACAACATAATTTGGTCCCTCCTATTCCAAGTCGGCCTACCAGGAAGCTTTTGGGTAGAGGCACTGAAAACGGCAACCCATCTCCTTAACCGGCATGCCACAAAGTCCTTGCCTTCTTCCACCCCGCACCAAGCATTGTTCGACACCACACCAAGCTACTCACACCTTCGCGTCTTCGGCTGTCGTTGCTACCCTAACCTATCTTCCACCGCCACACACAAACTTGCCCCGTGATCGGCGGAATGCATCTTCTTAGGGTATCCGGAACACCACAAGGGCTACCGCTGCCATAACCCCTCCACCAACAAAGTTATTATTTCTCGACATGTTGTTTTCGACGAGGCATTTTTCCCCTACTTGGAGCGCCAACAGCGTCCTGCAGCACACTCCTACGGCTTCCTCGACGCGCCTTCGATCGAAACTGTCTGGTCTACCGCAGCGCCTACCGTGGCAACTGACATCGCTGCCACGCCAGCCATGGCGCCTGTCGTGGCACCTCTGGTTGCTGCCCTACCTGTCGTAGCACCCGTGGCCACTATCGCACCTGTCGTGGAGCCTACCGTGGTAACTGACGCTGCTGCCACGCCAGCCATGGTGCCTGCCCCATCTGCAGAGGCACCTGCCATGACAACCGTGGCCGCTACCACCCCTACCGAGGCACCTGCCGTAGCACCCATGGCTGCTACCGCGCCT
Organism: Ampelocalamus luodianensis; assembly: GCA_036346255.1. Taxonomy (NCBI): domain Eukaryota; kingdom Viridiplantae; phylum Streptophyta; class Magnoliopsida; order Poales; family Poaceae; genus Ampelocalamus; species Ampelocalamus luodianensis. Next base: position 5,310,475 of record CM070626.1, read on the forward strand.
GCCGGGGCACTCGCCACTGCTGCCGCGCCAGCCGTGACGCCTGTCATGGCACCTCCAGCTCCTGCTGCACCTGCCGCGGCACCCGCGACATCTGCTAGTCCTGCCAACGTCGTCCAGATCGCATCGGCGGCCAACACACACGCCATGCGCATGTGTGGCAAGGACGGGATTTGGCTGCCGCACATACCCTTCGACCTCGTCACGACAGCCATCTCGCCAATCCCGAAAATAATCGCGGCGCCCCCAACAACCCCCACTGGCGCGTCGTGATGGAAGACGAGTACAATGCACTGATGAGCAACAGTACATGGGACCTCATCGATCCCTTGCGCAACATCAACATTGTGACTGGTAAATGGATTTTTCATCACAAATTCAAACCTGACGGCTCTTTGGACAGATACAAAGCAAGATGGGTGCTTCGTGGCTTTTCTCAAAAGCCCAGCATTGATTTCAACCAGACCTTCAGCCCCGTCATCAAGCCGGCAACCATTCGCACAGTGCTCACTCTATCTGTGTCCAGCGATTGGCCAGTACACCAACTCGACGTCAAGAATGCCTTCCTCCACAGCACCCTTGATGAGATAGTGTACACTCAGTAACCGTCCGGCTTCATCGCCCCCGACAGGCCGAACCACATTTGCCGCCTCAACAAATCGCTTTATGGACTCAAACAAGCTCCCCGTGCATGGTTCCACTGCTTCGCCACGTTCATTCTATCCCTTGGATTTGTGGGATCCAAGACCGACACATCACTATTTATCTACCGCGGCCACGACGGCCTCGCCTACCTTCTACTCTACGTCGACGACATCGTACTCACCTCCTCCTCTTCGGCTCTCCTTGCCCGCATCATACAGTCTTTGCGGCACGAGTTTGCCATGAAGGACCTCGGTGATCTCGACTTCTTCCTCGGCATGAAGGTGACAAGGCGGCAAGAGTTTGCCATGAAGGACCTCGGTGATCTCGACTTCTTCCTCGGCATGAAGGTGACAAGGACATCTCAGGGAATTTTTCTCTCTCAACAACGCTATGCTGCAGAGATCATACAACGCGCGGACATGCAATCTTGCAACCCAAGCTCAACACCGATCGACACCAACTCCAAGTTGTCGACTACCATGGGTGCACCGGTGTCCAACCCAACCTCCTACCGTCGTCTCGCCAGCGCACTGCAGTACCTCACCTTCACCCGACTGGACATCACCCACGCCGTCCAACAGATTTGCTTTCACATGCACGACCCACGGGAGCCTCCCTTCATGCAACTGAAGCGGATCATTTGGTACATCAAGGGCACGCTTGATTTCAGCCTCCACGTGTTCCGCACCAAACCATCCTCCCCCATCGTCTACTCCGACGCCGATTGGGCTGGGTGCCCTAACACACGATGGTCCACGTCTAGATATTGCGTCTTCCTCGGCGACAACGTCATCTCCTGGTCCTCCAAGCGCCAGCACACCGCCTCCCGGTCCAGCGCTGAGGCAGAGTACCGTGCTGTCACCAATGCCATAGCCGAAGCTTGTTGGTTGCGCCAACTACTCGGTGAGCTCCATCATCCCCTTCCAAAGGCTACGCTTGTGTACTGCGACAACATCAGCGCGGTCTACCTCGCCTCCAACCCCGTTCAACATCAGCGAACCAATCACGTTGAGATCGATCTCCATTTTATTTCGTGAACGGGTGTCCCTCGGCGACGTACGAGTGTTGCACGTCCCATCAACATCTCAGTACGCCGACATCTTCACCAACGACCTCCCTACAGCTCTGTTCCGTGACTTCCGCGACAGTCTCAACCTTTGCCGAAACTCCGAGTTGATACTGCGAGGGGTTGTTAAACGATGATTGCGTCCAACGGTCTTTCTCTTCCCTTTCTGTGTTCATCGCATGCGCCATTCCCGGACCCGATCATTCCATGTATAGCACATTTGATCGTTTCCTTATATTAGCTGATTGATTAGCTGCCTTGCAAGATCGGTTTTATCCGACTGTTGTACAAGGCTTAGCAGCCTATTTATAGTTGGCATTTGCTACAATAGAAAGCCATCTCGTGAGCTACAATCACGTTTTCAACAACCGCATCAGCACGCTCAACACATTCCCTCCCAGTACGACCACCAGAAATCGATGGAGAAGAACGTCGTTCTGTACCCCGGCCTCGGCATTGGCCACCTGATCCCCATGATGGAGCTCGCCAAAGTCCTCCGCGAGCACGGGTTCGCCGTCGCGGTGGCGCTTATCGACGATCCGATGTCCACGCCCACGATGGCCGCTGCTACCAAACGCGTCGTGGCTTCGCACACTTCCGTTTCCTTCCACATGATCCCACCTGCGCCGCCCTCTTCTTCCCTCGCCTCCGGAGAGCACTTCCTCGTCAGGTACTTGGGCCTCATACGCCAACAAAACAATCAACTCCGTGACTTGCTCTGCTCCGCCCCTCTCCAGCCCGTGCACGCCCTTGTCATCGACATGTTTTCCGTCGACGCCCTCGACGTGGCCAAGGAGCTCGCCATACCGGCCTACACTTTCTTCCCCTCGGGCGCCGGTGCTCTTGCCGTCCACCTCCAGCTTCCTTCGTACCATGCAAAGAGTCAGGCAAGCTTCAAAGAGCTCGGGGACACGCCTCTCGAGTTCTTCGGCGTCCCACCGATGCCGGCTTCTCATGTCCCACTAGATATGCTCGAGCACCCGGAGAGCAAGATCTACAAGGCTCTGATGGGCGTGTGGGAAAGAATCCGGGAGTCCAACGGCATCCTGGTGAACACGTTTGAGTCTTTGGAGAGACGGGCGGTTCAAGCTCTCCGGGGACCGGGATCCACGCTGTCTCCCCGGCGGCGTATTGCCTCCGGTCCGGTCTACTGCGTCGGGCCGTTGGTCGAGAAGAACGGCGAGACGAACGAGGGAGCCGAGAGGCACGGTTGCCTCGCGTGGCTCGACGGGCAACCCGACCGAAGCGTCGTGTTCCTCTGCTTCGGAAGCGAGGGCGTGCACCAAGAGGAGCAGCTCAAGGAGATGGCCGCCGGCTTAGAGAAGTCCGGCCACCGGTTCCTGTGGGTGGTGCGAGCCCCCCGCAACAACGACCCCAAGAAGTTCTTCGTCCCTCGCGCTGAGCCGGACCTCGAGGCTCTCCTGCCGGATGGTTTCTTGGAGAGAACCAAGGACCGGGGGCTCGTGGTCAAGTCGTGGGCGCCGCAGGTGGACGTGCTGTGCCACCGCGCGACCGGCGCGTTCGTGACGCACTGCGGGTGGAACTCGGTTCTGGAGGCGATCACGGCCGGCGTGCCGATGCTGTGCTGGCCGCTGTACGCGGAGCAGAAGATGAACAAGATGCTCTTGGTGGAGGAGATGAGGGCCGCCGTCGCCGTGGACACGAAGATGTGCCCCCATGGCGGCGATGGGCTCGTGGGGGCCGAGGAGGTGGAGGCCAAGGTAATGCTGGTCATGGAGACCGAGCAAGGGAGAGAGCTCCGGGAGCGAGTTGCCGCGCACAGCGAAGGTGCGGCCATGGCTTGGGCTGACGGTGGCTCGTCTCGCGCGGCGTTTGCCCAGTTCTCGTCGGACGTGAAGAACCAGAACCTTGGCCAACGTACCTGTGGTTAACCGCTGCACGGAGCCGGACGTGGAGACAGGGGACATCATCCTATATTATCCGTCCTCAAATTTATCCTGAGATTGAACTATTTTATCTTTTTATTGTATTCTCTATTATTAAAATACACATATACGAATCTCGACATGAAATAAGATAATACAGTAAAATGTCTGCGAGCATCAAAGCGTGATATAAGGACGCCATCATTGTTGTACTTATAAATGTAACAGTGTATAATGTTCTTTGTCCAATAAATAAATAGTATTTCTGAAATACTGTGGCCGTTGCCTCCGGCTAGCGACGCTTGTGATGAATAATTGACCTACCAGTAGGAAGCAGTAACAGTAGTATACTGGTACTTAACGCTTCAAAGTATTCCTTACACTATCCTTTACAATAGAAGAGAGTATTCTTAATGTTACCGGTACTTAACACTGAATAATTGACCTGCCAGTATAGTGCAGAGACTGATGTGTCATATGATTGGATATTGATCTAATAGATAAAAAAAACGATTTATGTTTAAAATTTTTTGTTACCTTATGAATAAACAGTCTCTTCAAAAAGTAGAGTTTCATAGATACGTCTAGTTTCAAAAGCAAGTTTTATGTGGGTTTCACGTTTGGAAAGAAAAGTTCCAAAAGTGTATGAAGTTTCGAAAATGAAAGTTCTCGGTTTCAAAACTGAAACTTCTAGTTTCATAGGCGTTTCAACTTAAAAAAATGAAACTCCTGAATTTCAAAACTAAGAACCGTGGGTTTCAGGTTTCAGAAACAGAAAATTCGAGTTTCAACATCAGTTTCAAGCAAACTTCAAGTTTCAGCGTGTTTCAAATACGAAACTTAATGTTCCACCGAGTTTCAAATCTAAAATCAACTTCAACTGAGTTTCAGAAGAGTTTCACCCATGTTTTGCTGGTTTCAAAGAGTTTCAAACAGGTTTAAGAGGTTTTCAGCGCGTTTCAGTAAGTTTCAAATCTTAAAGTTTCGACGAGTTTCAAATCTAAAACTAGAAGTTTTACTTAGTTTTAAATCTAAAACTTGATTGAAAAACGAGCTTCGAAAGAGTTTGAACTGTGTTTAAAAAACAAACTGCAGAATTTCAGAGTTTCGACAAGTTTTATGAGAAACTTGATAAGTTTTCGTTCAAGTTTTAAAGGAAACAACAAATTCCAGAGAACTCGAACGGAAATACAAATCCTCTCAACACTATCCACGGGAGGAATATCGGGGAGCCACTAGGAATCTCGTTGGCTGACCACACGCTGTCGAGCTCAATCGCAGCTGCTCGTGGCCCGCATGCCACCATGCTCAGCCTGCAGCCGCGCGCCACCGTCGCCGATTGTAGCCCCACGCCTGCCTGCATCACGTTGTTGTGTTTCACTGCACCCGACCAAAGCCCATGCATGACAGCCTTCCCCACACTACAGTGCTGGCACGAGTGAAAATTCTATGGGTAAGATTTTTATCGGATGGCACCGACGATACCAGTTTTCGCGGGTAACCGAAGATTTTGGACGAAATTTTTTAATTAAAATTTGAATTTTTCAGATGTAAAAAAAAATTTATCTAAATTTGAGTTTGGATGAAAATTAAATAAAATCCAAAATTTTTTACCTGATATAAAAATTTATTGGACCCTACCAATAACACCGGTAATCGGCGGTTACCGGCGAAATTTCGACGATAGAATTTTCACTGACTGCCACGTCGCCCTCCCGTATGCCATAGCTTCTTGCTCCCAACGCCGACCCCTCTAGGTGCTCCATGCGTCCCACCGCTACACTTGCAGGGGCGGATCTGGGCCTCAAACAGGGTAAGCTATAGCCCGAGGCCCAACAAAAATTGTAGTGAATTTTTTTTATGATATAGGCCCAACAAATTGAGTGACAGCATCTAGCCCGAGGCCCAGCCAATCCACGCCGGCCTAGTCTCCACAGCCCACACCTTCCTCCCAAGTCCCACTCCCACTAAGACTCCAGACCTAATCCCCTCATGCCTCACGGCCTCACCCACACGCCCCTGCCCCTCTAGGCTCCATCAGCGACCTCGTCGCTGCCGCCCTCCCGGCTCCTATCGCGCCTCCTCATGCCCACGCGCGCCGCCCACTCCGCCGCGCGCGCGCTCTCCTCACGCCCGTCGCCTCCCGCTCCCTCGCCTCCTTCACACCCGGCGCCGCACCTGCGCGCCCTCCGTCCCCGCCCGACGCCGCGCCCTTCCTCAACGCCCGACGGCGGCGCGGCGTCCTCGCCGCGCGCCCCCCCGCCCGCGCCGGCGCGCCTCTCCTCCACGCTTGGCACCGCGCCCGGTGTCTGTGCGGCCGTGCCCAGTGCCCTCCTCTTCAGGGTAGGCTTTCATTTCAACTTGATGTCTTTCATTTCACTGTGTTTGTGTGTTCTCAAATTTGTTAAACAACTTGATGTTCAAAAATCAAAACAGCAAGGACTAAAGTTGTTGTCTTATTGACAACATGACTTATGAATGAATTGTGTGCTACTGTACTATGAGGAATCTATTTCTCGGGGTCTTCAACATTGTGAAATTGTCAATTGCTCATGGTGTTTAGTTCTTTAACAGTCATGTTGTCAATTGCTCATCGGCTCATGGTGTTTAGTTCTTTAACAACTAGTTGAAGTGCTTGTGTGTTAATAACTGATAAGTGCATATTGCTAATACTTAATAAGTGCATTGCTTATTTAGGAATTAGGGATACAAAATGAAGATGAGCAAGACATTGTCATCTTATTTTCCAATACGAACACAACAATCCAACCAATCTCTTCCAGAAATAGTTGGAACTGGAGCTAGTCACAACAAGCAAAACAATCATCATATTGAACTTAGTCCAGATGATATAGTTGCCAAACTTAGTCCAGATGATGTAGTTGCTGATCCTAGGCTTTGAAAACCAATTGAGAAGTTGGATGTTAAAATTAGGGATACTGTTAGAAGGGAGTATTTGCAATTGGGACCATACTAACCAAGTGGACATAAATTCCCATGGAAAGATCAGGGAGGTCAGAAGAGGAGATTTCAAAGGTCGTGGTTCAAAAGGTATGATTGGTTGGAATATAGTGTTGCTCAAGATGCGGCCTTTTATTTTTATTATTATCTCTTTAAGCAGCAAAGAGCTAAAAACTTTGATGTTGATGCCTTCACGATGGTAGGGTTTAGTTATTGGAATAATAGAATTTAATCTTTTGATGATCATGTTGGTAAAGTCAATAGTGCTCACAATAAAGCAAGAAGACAATGTGAGACTTTTAAAAATCTTATGATAAGATCCATTAGAGTTCTTTTGGAAGAAGTGATGCTGAGGAAAAAAAAAATTCTGAGCATTGGATTCAATTGATTATAAGATCAGTTAGGGGGGAGATTAGTATGGGTAAATAGTAGCCTGAGTAGCTTTCCTATTTACACCATGGGCTTTTATCGATTTAATGAGGGGATTCCAATTTAAATATCACATGACGAAGTGGGAAGCAGTTTGTAGAACTAAAGATTTTGGTGGTTTTAGGGTTTATACACACTAGGATTTTGAGTGACTACCTGATTCCTAAATGGGTTCAGAAAATTCATGCAACTAATAATGAGCTTGGTTCAGAATTCTTAAATCTAAGTATTTTCCTGGGGATGTTTTCAGATATGCTAATTCATTGAGAGGATCTCAATTCTGCAAGAATATACAGAAAGTGAAAAGCATGTGTTCAACTGGGGTGCTAGATTTCAGATTGGGAAGAGTTGCAATATATCTTTCTAGAGAGATGTTTGGGTGGGGAATTGCCCATTGAAGGTTTAATTCAACAAACTTTTTGGTATTTGTCGGTCTCCATATATTAGTATGGCTAATTGTTGTTCTGAGGGTAGGTTAGAGATTAACTATATCAGAAACTTTGGTAAACAGGAGAGAATTTAAAGAAATATGTTAAAGAATTGTGTCATGGACATTGAATTGAATAAGGATTTTGATGAAGTTGTTTGGAGTTTGGAGAACAGCAGGGTTGGAAGGGGAACAAGAATTGCATTCTTTGTGGTACTGTAGAGAGTATTGATCATATATAGTTTTCTTGTGTTTAGCAAAGTTTGTTTGGTTTTGTGTGAAGGAGGTGCTGAGTTGGGAGCACATTCCAAATTCCTTATATGACTATCAAATTAATTGGTTGGAGCGGAGAAGGGCTAATGAATATAAGGTTGTTTTGATTAGTTTCGTAGCACTGGATTGGACTCCCTAGAAATGTAGAAATGTGATGGCGATTGAAAAGAGTTTTCCTAAGCAACCTATGGATGTGACTTTCAAATTTATGTATCGGTCGCAGCATTGGCGTGTTCTCGTCAATGGGGTTGATTGCAGTAACTTGGATTGCTTCTTGACGAGGATCTAATAATCCTCATTTTATTATTCCACAATCGTGTAATATGATGCCACATGGCATACCCCTTAATATTATAAGGGAAGAGCAAGTCAGGTAGTCGTAAGTTCTTCTACGACTACCCCTAGTAAATAACATTTCTCGACTATAGTGTAATCGTAAGTCCTGCTACGATTACGTCCGGTCGTAAGTCTTTCTACGACCAGTACCCAGTCGTAAGGTTTTCTACGACTACCCCCTTATCGTAAGTTCTGCTACGACTTCCTCACGACTAACTGGGTCCACTCGTCAGAAGGCCCATTTAATGGTGAGAATCCAAGCAGTCAAAATACGTAGTTATACCTGACATAACTACAGATGATTCTCCACTATCTCTGACTGATAACTGTTTGACAGCATGGGGAGGTTACTACTCTAGTAATTACTCTCATTATTACGCAATAATGAGCGACTAATTAGCCTGGAACGACAATAGCCACCACTGCGTAGTATAAATAAGTGTCTTTTAGAGATAGAGGGGGAAGCTTTTTGGAAAAAAACAGTTAGTAAGACTCTCGGCTGATTGTAATCCAGATACCCAATACAAGATACACAGGAGTAGGGTTATTATTCTCACCTGAGAAGGCCCGAACCTGTATAAAAATCCCCGTGTCTCTCTCGTCTGCATGATCAATTGTGGAGACCCCCCGAATCAAACAATCTTTACGTAAGATCGGTTCTAAAACACCGACAGTTGGCGCCGACCGTGGGGATCTTCTGGTAATTCCTTGTCAACAGTTCTTTCTTTTCTCTTTGATGCTACCATGGCAGGAGAATGGAACGAGGAGAATTGGTTCGACTTGGCCGATTACGCAGACGTCGACATGGATACCGGTTTCGATTACGAGCAGAGTATCGAATCCTCTGACGATGTTGCCACCTCTAGATATCTTCTATCAGATCTCGGAGACTGCATCATTACCGGAGTCGAGGAGGGATCCTTATCCCCACGACGATGCGCCCGATCGAGAACCAACTTCCGGGGGCAGGGTCAACATGACCGACAACAGGGGGCGTCTCGGGGCAAATTCGCAACACGACGAGTTTTCCTCCAAGTGTTGAGTCCCCCAAGGCGATCACGACTTAGCAAGACAGTTCGAAGCCATCATTTGAACTCTATCGGCATCGATGGTCCTCTCTCGAGTACTTCGCGCAGGAAGATGATCGAACACGCTGTTCATCCAAATCCAGTAGTCCCGACGGGACCCACTGCAGACGAGGCGGTTATAACCGAGTTCCCCTACTTGGAGGGTTTACTCCAAGTCGTCCGATGGTGTCGCTCGACTACTCCTCAAGTGAGGAGGTCTCGGCGCAAGTGGAAGGTCATCGAAGGGAGGTCTTTGTCCTTCCCTCGATAAGGATCGTTCTCCCGGAAGAAGGATTGACGATGCTTCCGCGGGCACACTCTACACCACCTCGTCGCAATGGCAAGGACACCACCGCGAGCAGAGGCGAACACTTTAATGAGCGTGCGGGACATCCTCAACATTCTCGCACTCCATTAAAACCAACCGAAGTGCGAAATAGGCCATTCGAGACAACCCGACGGAGAAAATAGCGGCTCGAAAAACCTTCTGGCGTGCTTATTTCGATCGGAGGAAGCTCAAGAACTTCACATCAACGACTTGCTGGAAAACCCGACTCAAGAACTCGCTCGGCGCGGTATGATCTCTTTGCGAAGAGATCACACAAAGACTTCAGCGACACGATGGCCAAACTCGGCGTCTTCGTCGACCACAACGATTAGTCGTAACGATGCGACTCCGTCTTACGCGATCGTTGGATAACTGCGTCGCATGGAAGGCGGCATAACCTTCACTCACGTCGTTCTCGACACGAGGAAGGCGCAGCAAGCCCCCGAGAGGTGATCTTTCACCGCCGGCGGCGGGATGCGCGGCAAGCGGTGAGGAGTATCTCCTCGTAAAGCTGAGACCTATCATAGGTCCAGCCCTCCTGTGGCTAGGTATCGACGAGTACGATCACCCGGCAACATTAACCCTTCTTTTCTGCAAAGAAGGAGGCAAGAGGTTATCTCGGGGTGTCGGGCGTTTCACCCGACCTTCGAGCGGTCATTTGCGCCTCGTTTCCAACCGGCGAATATGGAGAAATTCGATGGAACTCAGAATCCCATCGAGTTCCTCCAGATTTATACTACAGCTATCCGAGCTGCAGGAGGAGGAGAGCATGTCATGGTGAATTAGCTTCCGACTGTGCTCGAAGGATCGGCACGATCATGGCTTTTAAACCAGCCATTTGAATCGATCTACTCATGGCAACACCTCTGTGATCTTTTGCTGGCAAATTTCCAGGGCACTTACAATCGCCTCGAAAGGAGGATGACTTTGACGGATAAGCGAGCGACCATGGCGCTACGCCAATTCATCAGCGCTTGATCGAGTTGAAATTCTATTCCGGAAGTTTATGACTCATTTGTGATCAGGGCTTTCAAGCAGGGAGTCCGTAGCAGAAGGATAACAGAGGATGTCGCTTTATATCCACCTGCCACCGTCGCTGAACTCTTTGAGATGGCCGATAGATATGCGACTGTTGCTGAAGCAGTCGAGTGGAACAATACTATCGATTGAGAAGATAACAACCATCAGGAGGCTGGCGAAAGTGGTAAGAAAAAGGATAAAAAGGCTAAGAAGTCCAAGAACAAGGCAAAGAGACACAAATCTCCAGCTGCTGGTTCTAAGGAAGTCTTGGCCGTAAGCGACAAGGAGTCGCGCAACCCCAAGCAGGACCCCGATCGAGGCAAAGGTACGCGCCAAGATCGGAGAAACGACAAACCCAGGTGGTGTCCTTTTCATAAAAAAAGAAGGGCATGATCTTCGTAATTGCCGAGTTTTCTTACGAAAACTCGAAGACTATTACTCTGGCAAGGGGCTACTTCCTACTCTTGAACAGATAGGCCAAACAAGTGGACAGAAGGAGTCGGATGATGAGGAGATGCCGTTCCAGGATCCACAACACACCATTGATCACATCTATGGGGGATCTTCGACATACGAATTGTGGAGACAGCTGAAAGCTGTTGAACGTGAGGTAAACACACTCGACTCCCCTCTTGTCAATAAATTACCGAAGTGGTAGGAAGTCTCCATTACTTTTGAGAAAGGTGATTGTCCGATCTCTTCAACTAGACCAGGTCGATTTCCGATTGTGGTCGAACCCACCATCAACAATTGTCGAGTCAATCGAGTTTTAGTTGATGGTGGAAACTCGCTAAACATATTGTTTACAAGTACCCTGGACGAGATGCAGGTACCCAGGACAAAGGTAAGGCCGGTACGATATTCATTTCATGGAATCGTACCGGGGTCTTCGGCCAAATCAATTGGCCAAGTTTCTCTTCCTTTAACGTTTAGCTCACCAAGCAATTTCAGGACAGAGAAGGTCTCCTTTGATATGGTCGACTTCGATACGGCATATAATGCCATATTCGGACGACCTACTTTGGCAAGATTCTTAATAGCTACTCATTATGGGTATCAATGTCTTAATATGCTAGGTCCCAAAGGAGTGATCACGATATATTGTGACAAGAAGATGGCGTACTCCTGCGACCGTCGCTCCCTCGAGATGGTTGGACAACTACCAACTCGAGATGAAAGTCAGTCTTCGACTAGCAAATCGAAGCCTAAAGCTGCACCTAAGCCGAACGACCAGGTCAAAGAGGTTCCTCTGGACGCGGGCGAGCCCTCGAAGACTGTTCGCATTGGGGATTCTTCCGACCCCAAATAGGAAGACACCCTCATCACTTTCCTCCAACCAAACACTGATGTCTTCGCGTGGTAAGAATCCGACATGCCCGGAGTCCCCAGGGAAGTGATCGAGCACAGGCTAACTTTACGGCCTGATAAACTACACGTAAAACAAAAGTTACGGAGATTTGTCCCTGATCGACGAGATGCTATTAGGTCAGAATTGGACAAGTTTCTTAAACCAGACTTCATAAGAGAAGTCAACCACCCAGAGTGGTTGGCCAACCCTGTAATGGTTAGAAAGTCTAACGGCAAATAGCGTATGTGCGTAGACTTTACTGATCTTAATAAAGCTTATCCAAAAGATGACTTCCCTTTACCTCGTATCGATCAGCTGGTTGACTCTACTACAGGATGTGAGATGTTGAGCTTTCTAGATTCATACTCTGGTCACCACCAGATTAGTATGCGTTGAGAAGATGAGGAGAAGACCGCATTTATTACACCGTTTGGGATATTTTGCTATGTCAAAATGTCATTCGGCTTAAAAAATGCTGGAGCTTCTTTTCAGCGTTTGATGCAAACGACTTTTGCTCCTCAATTAGGCCGAAACTTAAAAGCATACGTTGATGATCTAGTAGTAAAAAGCAGCAAACAGCTCAGCCATATCACAGACTTAAAGGAGACTTTCGACAACCTCAGAAAACACCATTTGAAACTTAATCTCGAGAAGTGTGTGTTCGGGGTCTCTTCAGGAAAATTACTTGGATTCCTAGTCTCTGCACGAGGAATCGAAGCAAATCCCGAAAAGATAAAAGCCATCACTCAGATGCGCCCCCCGACCATGAAGAAAGAAGTCCAGAAACTCACAGGATGCATGGCGGCGTTAAGTCGTTTCATAGCACGTCTGGGGAAAAAGGACTGCCTTTCTTCAAACTTCTAAGGAAACATGAGGGCTTCAAGTGGTCGGAAGAGGCTAACGTAGCCTTCGAGGAAGTCAAGAGGTATCTTACGAGTGCTCCTGTTCTGGTTTCCCCGAAATCAAGAGAGACGCTCTTAATTTACCTAGCTGCCACGCCACATGCAGTGAGCGCAGTGCTGGTCGTAGAACGTGAGAACATTCAATGACCAGTCTACTACGTCAGTGAGGTTTTACACGGACCTAAGGAGCGTTACCCTCAGGTTCAAAAACTTCCATATGCCCTCCTTATGTCTTCGAGGAAACTGCGGTATTATTTTCAGGCGCACAAACTAGCTGTACCATCTGAGTTTCCCTTGGGAGCGATCCTCCAAAATAGGGAAACAGCGGAACGTATGGCAAAATGATCAGTTGAACTTGGGGCGTTCGACATCCATTTCGTGTCCCGAACGGCCGTTAAATCCCAGATCTTGGCAGACTTTGTCGCCGAATGGACAAATCCTAAACCTGTTCAGGATCCCCAGTACGATTCCCACGACCAGTGGATGATGTACTTTGACGGGTCACTTACGATAAGTGGCTCGGGGGCTGGGGTGGTCCTGGAATCTCCTACCGGAGAAACCTTAAAGTATGTCATACAATTAAACTTTCAGGCCACTAATAACGTGGCAGAGTATGAAGGTTTGCTAGCTGGTATACGAGCCACAAAAGCCCTCTTGATTCGACGATTACTCGTGAGAGGAGACTCTCAATTAGTCGTAAATCAAGTCGGAAAAGAGTACCAGTGCTCTAATCCGACCATGTCCCGGTATTTATCGGAAGTTCGAAAGTTAGAAAAGCACTTTTTGGGCTTTGAGGTACAATTTATCCCTCGAAAGGATAATTTCCTCGCATACCAACTAGCTCGCCTAGCTTCCTCTCGATCCTTGGTATCGAAAGGGGTGTTTCTAGAGCAGCTTCAAAAGCCATCTGTAGTTGACGAACTAGAGACGCCTCCTATAGAAACAACCTCTCTAGAGTACGAAGATACATGGATGACACCCATCTATATGTACCTTAAGACGGGTTCCGTACCCGATGACGATCTAGAAGCAGATCGACTATCCCGAAAGGTCAAAATGTATACTTTGTTCGAAGGTGTCCTTTATAAAAGAGGAATCCAGGGGGTGCTCATGCGATGTATTCCGCAGAGCGAAGGATTAAAACTCCTTCACGATATACACAGAGGGATCTGTGGAACTCATGCTTCTTCTGAACACGGTGGTAAAGCCTTTCGATAAGGTTTTATTGGCCATGACCATCTACGATGCCGAGAGCTGGTTAAAAGTGTGTCGATGCGGTTTCATAATCGACAAATACACCAACGGCTCGGCGTTGCAAACAATTCCTCTGTCTTGGCCTTTTGCAACTGGGGTCTTGATATCTTAGGACCGTTACCCGAGCTCCGGGAGGTTTGAGTTCCTTTTGTGGCCATCGATCGTTCACAAAATGGATAGGCGAGCCTATATTTGGGATAACAATGAAAGCGGCAAAACGGTTCATGATGAGATGCGTGATCACTCGATTTGGAGTACCAAGTCAAATTATCACAGACAATGGCAAACAATTTCTGAGCGCAAAATTTCAGAATTTTGCGGCGAGTTGGGAACTCGTTTGTGTTACGCACGTTGCCCACCCCAAAGCAGCGGGGCGATCGAAGAAGCGAATGACCGGATAATGAAGGGAATCAAGACCCGAGTCTTCGATCAGCTTGTCAAGCGCTCAGGGGCTTGGGTACAAGAATTATCTTCATTATTATGGGCAATTCGTACGACAGCTAGCCGAGCTACAAGAGAAACACCTTTCTTTCTAGTTTTCGGTGCCGAAGCCATGCTTCCGCCAGAACTAAAGATCATATCAGCACGGGTCGACAAGTTTAACGACTCCATTCAAGAACAACTTTGAGCGGACGACACTAACCTGCTCAAGGAAAAGAGGGACCAGGCTTTAATCCGTTCCGCAGTCTACCAACAAGCCCTGCGCAGATACTACGATCGTAAGGTCCAACCTCGCAGCCTCGCTGTAGGTGACTTGGTATTGAGGCTTATCCAATCCCAGTCTAATCGAAACAAACTTTCCCCCAAGTGGGAAGGTCCTTACACTGTGGTCGAAGTAACGCGTCCAGGATCGGTACAACTTGCAATGGAAGACGGCCGTGTTCTCTCAAACTCCTAGAACATTGACTAGTTACGCAAATTCTATGTGTAACAAGCTTCTACGACAATAAAGTATCAGGTTCTCCCTATCTTTTTTGTCTCTTTTTTGAATTTTGCTTTTATTTTTGACCATTTTTTATATGCTCATTCCTCCTGTACACTGGTCGGAAAAAGGACAACACATCTAGTCGAAGTCCCTCCTCTCTGCATGTGGTCCTGCCCGCTGGAAGGAGCTTCCTAATGTCACTTTGTTCTTTACAATAACAACCAGTACAAAGCTTATTGGGCTCAGAAACATGGTCGAAAGTTGTTAAGAAAATTCATGTCACCTTAGCTTATTTATTTTGAAAAATAATCTAAGAAAAGTGCACTTTTGAGATGCGTTCGACTACTTTTCAATTAACTTTGTTGGTTTTTACTAGCCGAAGGAAGAAACACACCTAGTCGAAGCTTCTCCTTTTTGCACGTGGTCCTGCCCACTAGAAGGAACTTCCTAGCGTCGTTCCGTTTCCTACTTTCTTTGCCGGGACAACCGTCGGAAAAAGCAACGATCGAATGAATTCTTAAGGTCCTCTAGATGTTTGTTTTGCTCAAGTTGTCGTTATTGATTTGATTAATCTGGTTGGAGATGGTAACATCACCTAGTCGAAGTCTTTTTCTCTGCACGTGATCTTGCCCACTAGAGGGAACTTTCTAGCGTCGATCTGTTTCTAGTCTCTCGATTAGTGCAAGATAGTCGATACTCGAGAACTATAAGTCGAACAAACCTCTCTGTTTTCATGAACCCTTTCTTTACTACTTTCTTAGTTTATTCCTAATAAACTAAGTAAGTAGTTGGGGGCTAGGATAAAGTTATAAACATGACTTTATTTCTTAGTCTTAGTTTTTTCGAGTTATCATCTTACGAGTTACTAACTACTCTACGAGATGATTCGCAGGGAAAAGGAAGGAGAAAGGAGGAATCGCTCATATCTGGTCCGCTTATTTCTTCCTTTGTTATTATTGTCTTGCGAGTTACTAACTACTCTACGAGATAATTTGCAGAAAGAAGAAAGGATCAGTTATCTATACATCACCAAAAAAGGACTTGTATTTGCGAGTTCATATTACAAACTACTCTGAAGGAGACTCTATCTGCATCTCCTCCGCGACCTTCTCGTCGATCGACTGCATCTCCTCGATCAGCCGTTCTGCTTCTGATTCGGCGCAGTCAAAGTCGGCTTCGACAGGTTAGGGTCACGGGCTTTGAGCTTTGCTAAAACAAAGCTCACAGCCCCTTTGACCGCCTCCCTTATCGAATCATTCTAGTTGGTCTTCAGAGTAGACACCAACTCTTGCAAGGTACCGACTTGTTCCCCAATGGCACTCGTATGAGCGGCCATCGTTCCATCGCGAGGGGCGACCCTCCCGGCGCGGAGCCCATCAAGTGCAATGTTCAGAAGTGAAATGTTGTCTTGAAGATTTATCTTCATCGACTTCATCTCCTCCTGGCACAAGTCGAAGCCTTGTGGAGTCGTTTTATTTCAATCAATCGCTCTGGAAGGAGTAAGGGTTACTTAAATGAAACGACTCTACGGGAAGATAAAATGATTTAGTAGCAAGGAAAGTTCTGCTTACCCGTCAATTGAGAACCTAATTTCTCAATTTCTTAATCTTTCTCCTTCGCAATGTGGGAGGTCTCGCGGACAACTAAGGACTTCTCCTGGACCTTAACCCGGAGAGACCCCACCTCGGCCTGAAGGGCCTTATTTTCGACTTCTTTTTCTGCAAAAGAATGAGAAGTTAAGAAGACGGAGATCAAGATCAAAAGCAGTCGTAGCCACACATACTGTTTATTTTTTCTTGCAACTGCTGAGTTGCAGAGTTAGCCTCCTGAAGTTTCTTCAGGCGGTCGGTGGCTTTATCCCTTAGCTTTTTCGACTCAGTTTTTTCAAAGTCGAGTGAATCAGCCAATGTCTTTTCGTCACTCTTAAACCTGAAAGGGTAAAGGGAAAACGTGAACACACTTAAACAAGCGGTCGTAAGTATTTCTACGGCCGATGAGTGGTCGTAAGTTATTCTACGACTACCCCCTAGTCATAAGTTTTTCTACGACTAGTACCAAGTCGTAAGTTTTCTACGACAACCTTCTACGAGTACCGAATAAGTAATCAGAACGATTACGAGAATCAGTTACTCTCCAACTCTCTGCTTGCTCGCAGAGTACTGCCTTCTCTTGTCGAAGTTTGACAAGTTGCCGATTGTATTCGCAAATCGTAGCGACTTGCTCCACGGCTCTCTACAAGGGAGAAAAACGATAAGAGAAAGAGATAAAACCATAAGTGAGGATCGATCAATACTTGCGTTCATGTTTGACCAAGCAAACATGGAAATTATTCGTGATGGATCCTTCAGCCCATCCATCTCCTCGACTCGTTTCCACCAGACCCCCTCGAGTCGTTCATTGTCGAAAACATCCCCACAATTGGGAATGTTGCTGGGGTGTGGAACTCGGTCGCGAGATCGGTAGGCAGAAGATCCTACGATAGAGTCAGGGCCAAAGAAATCAGAGCAAAAGTTGAAGTACTCTTCTTCCTCTGACTTGGTGACGGGAACACCACCTAGAGGGACGGAAGGAACGTCCTCGACAACCTTCTTACCGGCACGGCAGTCGGCACTCTCACTGCCACCGACCTCCGGTATCTCCCTCGAGGCCTCTGTCGCCTCCTCCCCAGTCTCTACGACAGCCCTAGTTGTCGTAGCGACTTCGACATCCTCAGCAGCCGCAACTTCTTCCGTCGTGGGAATGGTAGCCGCAACTTCTTGCCCTCCTAGTCTGCCACTTCCTTTGTGCTGTTCTCATCGTCTAGACGTCTACTGCCCTTGCTTTTCTTTGCGGTCTTACTGAGCTTTCGAAGTGTTGAGGAACCGTCGCTGGCGAGTCCAGTCCAAGCGATTACCTCGTAGACAAACGTAGAATCGTAAGAACAATGCATGAACAACAAGAACATAATAAGAGATAGAACACAGAGATGTAGGGGGACTTCTTGCTTCTCTTTATTCATTCATCAAACCATCAATCCTTTACAATGAATAGCACCCCCTATTTATAGGCTACGACCCTTCTAGGGTTCGGGATGAGAAGCCCACCTTGGGCCAGGACTCCTGGTCCTGGGCCCAGTTTCTTAACACTCCCCCTTGGGCACTCATCCTTCATGTCCATGTCTCATCAAAACTCCATAAAAACCCAGTGGGAAAAATTTGGAGAAAAGTACATGAATCATGTTACTGTTATCTTGCACAATTGCCTCATTAAAAACCTTAGCAGAAACTTGAGGAAAACTCGTCAAGGAAAAAGTACAATCCACCCAATTTCATTTAATCTCCGGGATTTACCTTTTGGGTACTCGATCTTCGTGATCAAGCTTTAGTAATGAGTTTGTGAAGATTCTCCCCCTGAATTCTGCACTTCTCTAAGTCTCACCATTCCAATTCCACGTATGCACCTTTCAAAGCTAGATGCTAGAAGTGACTTAGTGAATAAATCTGCAAGATTATCACATGACTTAGTATGCAGTGCTTTGATTACGTTCATCTTTTGCAATTCATGAGCATAGAAGAACTTGGGGTTGATATGCTTTGTGGAGGGATTCTTCACATAACCCATCTGTACTTGTGCAACACAAGCTGCATTTATCTTCATAGATAATAGTGGAGGTTAGTGCGGCATTCAATCCACATGAATACTGGATGTGGTGAATCATCCGCCGAAGCCATGCACATTCTCGTGAGGCCTCATACAGTGCTATCATTTTCGAGTGGTTTGTCGAAGTCGGTACAAGACTCTGCTTAGACGATTTCTATGGAATTGCAGTTCCACCACATAGGAATACATAGCCTGTTCGCTATTTGGCTGTATACGGGTCCTACAAGTACCCGTTATTTGCATTGGCATTCATAGTTAGGTCTTGGTTCTTTCTATAGAACAGACCAAGTTCTTTGCTTCCTTGGAGGTATCGGAAGATGTCCTTCATTCCCTGCCAATGCCTTTGGTAGGTTCTGTACTATACCTTGCTAATAGGTTCACGGCAAATACAATGTCCGGTCTAGTACAGTTTGTTCAATACATGAGTGTTTCTATCACACTTAAGTATGGGAATTCTGGTCCCAGGACTTCCTCCCCCTCTTTTCTAGGTGCATGCGAGTCCTTGTCTTCTTTGCAAAGATCTCCGACCATTGGCACTTTCAAAGGGTATACCTTTGCAAAGTCGAACCTTTCTAACACTTTCTGAGTGTAGGCTGACTGATGCAATAATATCCCTTCAGGGGCATGCTCAAGCTGCAAGCTTAATCAATATTTGGTTTTGCCCAAACCTTTCATTTGAACTCCGACTTGGTAAGAGCTTACTTTCTTAATATCCTTGAGGTTAGATGATATTGGATCATTTTCATACTGAAATTATACAAAATCCATTCAGGATCGTCGTATAAATACACAGAGATTATTCTCATTTTTAGTGTAGCCTTTCTTGCATAGAAAGTCACTTCAGCGATTATACCACATTACTTTGATTGCTTAAGTTCGTACAATGACCTTTGAGTTTCACATCGTACATATTTCTATTTGGTCCATCTTGGTTGGGACGGGGATACATTCGGTATCTTCATATAAATGTCGAATCAATATTTCATAAAGGTATCTTTGGTACCCATCCATCAATTTCACTTCTAACTTCAAGTTCACCGCCATTGAGATAAATGTCTAAAGGGGTTACGCCCATGATCGGGAATAGGTTTCTTCCTAATCATCTCTGGATGTTCAATGAAACCTTATGCAACGAGCCTTGCTTCTTTTCATTTCTCTTTCTAACAAATATCCACTTATGCCCTACGGGGTGCACAAGGGAGGCGTCGACTTCTGAGCCCAAACACCCTTCTTTTACTCGAAGAGAATAATTCGATTTCTCTTGCCTTCTTTCAATCGATCTTTTCTTTCATTATTGACGATCTGAGCTCTGAATCAAGATTGATGATTGTGGCAAGTTTCTTTGCAAAGTATATATCGACATTGGTGTTGTCTTATTCAAAGATTCTCCAGAGGTCATAAATTTTATAACTATTTCTTCAGGCGATTCTTCTAATGCTTTTACTTGCTCACCTTTGCTTTCTATTGCGGGGCAAGTCCCTTTAGTTTTTGATTCGATGTGTGCGCACACATCCCATCGATGTCTCCTTCATGGGGATGTTCAATTCTAGTATGCCTTTCACGAAGGTTCCATACCGATACAGTCTCAAGCGGCTCCCTATTGGTTACAGGGCACTTCGGTGATCGGCTGTATCAAGTCCTTCTTATCCTTTTTCACCAGGCGTCCCCAGCTACTTTGGATTCGAGGGGCCGGAGTTCTCGTCCTTTTAGAGGCCTTAGGATGGGATTAGGGATACCTTCATCGGTATTTCAACCCTCTCCGGTGCATTGCATGCAGGCACATGCTACTTGGTCACGCTCTTCAAATCACTAAAGTGGTTATGCAGTTGATTCGCTAATGCTTGCAAATCAATTATCTTCTAGACTTCAATTGTCTTCTAGACTTCAATTCAATTATCTTCTGGACTTCTCTATTTGCTTCACTAGTGCGCGGGTCATATGCATAGATTTCAATTATCTTCTGGATTTCAATTGTCTTCTAGACTTCAATTATTTCCCGACATTATTATCAAGGGTTGATTTCCCCTAATGACGGGAAACTAACCTCATATGATGTACTATCAGCGAATTGGGCATTATTCAAATCTCCAGTCATATGGTCCAAATACTTGATTATGGATGCTGTCTCATAACCAGCGTATATCGGACTTTGGAGAAGACACATTCTGATTCATTGCGGTGGTGGTATAGGTATATGACCCTTGCAACCAAACCTGCGAAGATGAGTAGTTTTCGGTGCTAACCCTTGCGCTAGTTGCATAGGTGGATGGATGTTATAGGCCGACGGTCTAAAATTGATGAGAGTTCTTTGCGGCGGATGCGTGTCCCCAACACGTAGTTGGTAAATTACAATTCTTCAAAGTTACGCTAGTCCATTACAGGTGCGGACATGCGGTACAAAATGCTCAATTTTAATTCCCATTTTCATGCAATAATCATCAAATGCTTTGGAGTGAGTTCTCGGCGTTGTCCATTCAGGTGGACTTCTCATGATGATCAGGGAAAATATTTCTAATTTAATTATCTACGAGATTGGCTTTGCAAAAGCATGATTTCTCGTAGACAATAAACATACGTGCGACCATTCCGAGGAAGCATCGATGAGCACTATAAAATACCTAAAATTACCCTTACGGGGCTATATAGGACGCAAAGGTCTCCTGGATACGGTCCAGAATGCGAGGACTTCATCCTTCGCTTTCAGAGCAAAAGGTCTAGTAATTAATTTCCCGGTGGCACATGCGGGGCACACAAAATCTTCCTGATTCGAGAAATTCTTTATATTCATATTATGTCATATGAATTGGTAATTATATTTCTCATCATCCTAAGACCTAGACGGCACAATCTATCATGCCAGAGATAGAAAAGTTCAGAGCTTCTAAATATGGTTTTCAGGACAGTATAGGCTGTAGGTGTCTTAATATTAGTGTAGTATAGCCCAATTTCATATGAAGGAAGACATTCTAATGCTATTTTTCACTTTCTTCACGCTTTGTAATGAGCAGGTATTCTGTACCATACTCCTCTTCAGTCTCTACATGGAAACTGTTAGCGCAAATATCCTTGAGAGTTCTAGTCGATTCTGGGTACAACAAGTCTTCTTCAATGACCAAAGTTGTGCCGTTGGAAGTATAATTATGGCCCTTCACGAGCCTATTATACAAGTATCATTGCTGATCGTCGTAAGACTACCGACATTCTTGCCGATCATTGGAAAAATTCTGTTTCTCTCGGGATGGTATTCGTTGTGCCGCTACATGCTAAGCACACTTCCTCCATAGGGCGCCACAGCGTTCTAATATAATATACTTTATTAATATGTAGCGAAAGCAAGCAACACATAAATAAAATACTTGAGATATCGAGCGTAACTTGCTATTATAAAGGCGGAAAATAAGCCTTGCGGGACTCATAATAAGAATTTAATGCTTTTGCTCTTCTAGAGCTTGCAACCATTATTCAATAATTCAAAAGTGCGCTTCAATTACAAGCGCAAGTTGCTATAAAGGTCAGAGTGCAATGCGTGCCTTTGGATCTAATAGGCAAAGTATTGGGGACTTACGCCTAAATCGGCTCCATGCGCGATCTTCTCCTCTTGGCGACTACTGGTGTGGCGCTGCGATGTCCAAAGGAGGGATGATGGAAATTGCTACTAGGTGTTCACATTCATAAGTGCAGCTAATGGATGTGGATCCTCTGTGCCTGCAATGGCGAGGTATGCCTCATGCTATCATTTGCCCTTCTTCTTATACTAGAAAGCATCAATAACGTGCGACGCACTATCTTACCCTTCTTGCTCCTCTCATTCGTGAGAGGTTTCATCACCTTGTAGCTGCTAGCAGTGGCTTCAAGACCAACATTGCTATTAGGTGGCTGCGAGATGTAGTTCTTTCTTAGAACATCATCTTGAGTTTCGCAACTTGCATGATGTCAATTAATTGGCATACTACTTGTAACGTATTGGCGATAGTTGCGTGCGGATTGCACCGCGTTTGGGTGAAAGGTAGAGAGTCTTCTCGATCTTCTGCTCATCCGTGATTACATTACCACAGAATTGAAGACCGATACAAATTTTATACAAAATCGGCCATCTTTGGTCGTTCTTTGGATTCACGATTCGTGATGCGGTCATCTTCATATTCATGCAAAAGTTCAAAGGATTCTGCTAGTAATCTGCATAAAATAGTTGCAAAATTCTCACAATACTCTTGAACTCGAGTTCGTGTTCCGTATTTTTATGCATTTTCATGATTTCTTGCTATTTTGGTGATTAAAAGCAATATAAACAATCACAGATAATCAAAGCGATAAATACAATAAATAAATTGCATAGAAATAACAATAACAAAGTTAAACATGCTTTAAATGCTCAAAATAATTCAAAAATTGAATTCAGAGACCCTTTTCTACTAGAAAAAGGTATTTTCTGCGAACTCTGCAATTTCCAGGGGTTAAAACACGAAATCTCAGTTTTGAGAGAAAATTCGTGTAATTTACATTTTTTTGAGGGGTTATTCTACAAGAATTTCTTTATCCCAGAAAAATCCTCGTAATTTTGAGTTAGAGGACTTGTTTTTGCAAAATCTCCTTTTGTTTTGGTCTTTTCCGAAAAATGCCAGATCGTTCGAACCTCCCCTTCAAATGGGCCGTTTTTTTTCCAGCCCAATCGGCCCAACCCCGGTGCCTTTCACGGGTGCTAGGGTCCACTTTCAGCGGTGGTGGCGGCGCCAAAGGCTCATGTGTGAGCGGCGAGCACACTCAAAGCGGCGGTGGCGGCGTTGTCCATGCGAGGCCCAGCGGCCAAGCGGGAGGCGCGCGCGGCGGCTCTGGCGAGAAGCGCATGCGAGCGGCGGCAGCGTGAGCGGAGAAGCCACGGCGCGGCGGCGGCGCGCCGGCGAGAGAGCCGCATGTGGGCTGCTGTTGGGTGGCTCCGGCGGCGCTTCAAGCGCATGCGGGCAGCCATCTGAGCGGCGGTTTCGGGCGACCATGCGGCGCCGGCCGAGGCGGCCATATGGGCGGCCGGTGCGAGTGCGGCCGTCGCGGGGCGGCGGCCGGGCGGCCATGCGGACGATCGTCGCGGCATCGAGCGATCTGGCGGCGGCGCAAGCCATGTGCGTGTCGCGAGCGGACATATCTGCGTCGCGGGTGACACCGGCCCCGAGGGCAATAGTATGCCTTGCCGATACATGCAATGCACTACGTAATGTTATTTTGGCCATCTATGAACTAATGATGTGGCCTTGCATGCATCACGTGATTCTTCATTGCATGATGACAACAGCTAACATATGCTTCACATCACATCACGCACAAGCTACATAGCCACCATTAATCACCTTTCCGCCCGGCCAAAATCGCATGCACGTCTCACGTCCATGCTCGCACAGCGTGGTGGCGACTGCAGGCCGGACGTCACGACGTTCGGGTCGGATTCGGGCGACGTCGACTTCGGGCGGTGCACGGTGGAGCATGGTGGCATGGCCGCATGCAGGCGGCGTGGGACGTGGCCGCGTGCGGCGACACGGTCTTATGCGGGTGTGCCGCTTCGAGCGGCGAAGGCGACAACGGGTGGGAGCGATGGCGTCACTGCAGGTTGGCGGCCATGCGGCGTGACTCCAGGCCAACGCAGTTGGCCGACGGCTTCAGGCCGCTATATTTTTTCATGCGATCATTGTTCATGCATGTGATGCAATGTGTAATGTAATGTAGTACAAAAATTGAAACAGATGAGCGGCTTCATGCCATCATGTGCGTGTTTGCCGCGTGCTAGCGGCGTGGCACTATCGTTGCCTCCGTGGCCGTACGTGATGGCGGACTATGCCGACCGGTAACGTATCGCGGAGGTAGTGACAGTCGCTTGCAGGCGGTGCCATGCACATGATGCCTTTCATGCGATTGCATCTACTATCTACGGTACAATCATCATCTACTCTTTCATACAATCCACCGATCGGCTTGGCCGGCGACTTCAAGTCGGCTCGCGGTAGATTAGAGCGGATTTGCACCGTAGGAAACCAATCTAGAAAGCCAAATTTACAGAATTGAAAGCAATCTAGAAAAACGATTCAATCTACGAGCGTCGTTCATCGACGGTTACCTTTTCGATGCGAGGAGAGTCGATCGTGCTGATAACGTGTTGAGGAACCGTCGCTGGCGAGTCCAGTCCAAGCGATTACCTCATAGACAAACGTAGAATCGTAAGAACAATGCATGAACAACAAGAACAGAATAAGAGATAGAACACAGAGATGTAGGGGGGCTTCTTGCTTCTCTTTATTCATTCATCAAATCATCAATCCTTTACAATGAATAGCACCCCCTATTTATAGGCTACGACCCTTCTAGGGTTCGGGATGAGAAGTCCACCTTGGGTCAGGACTCCTGGTCTGGGCCCAGTTTCTTAACACGAAGGTCTGCTGTTTTCGTTCTTCTGCTTGTCGTTCGTCGGTTCCCCGTTTGACCCGTTTGTCTGGCTTATATCTGACGCCTCTTATCTTACATCACCCGTTGTTTCCGTTTTTCCAGATCGATTACGGCTGCTTTCGCATTCCTGCGATCGTGCGCCAGCCAGGTGCCCTGTTACCGTTTATTGATTTTGTTACGTCCGAAGCTTGGGTTCCGAGATCGCTTGATGTTCTCGCGGTCTTCGCCGCTTGATCGACTTTGTGGTTTTAGGCAGATTTCTTCGCGCCATCTTCTTCGTAGTTCGCCACGCCTATTCGGCTTGCCTGCCTTTGTGATTTGACGCCGCTTTCTTCGTTCGGTCTGTTACATTTTGTTGTTTACTGTCCGTTCGTAATTTGGTAGGGCGCTGGCAGTTGGTGATTTTATAGGGATTTTAGCTTTACGCTCGCTCGTTCTTTTTAGGTTTGTTCACGTTTGAAATTTAGTCTTTGAGATCGCTTCCATCTATTACTACTTGCTAGCTCAGTCTATCATTACTTCTTCGTAGCTCGCCACGCCTATTCAACCTGCCTGTCTTTGTGACTTTACGCCGCTTTCTTCATTCGGTCTGTTACGTTTTCGTTTTTTTAGTGTCGCCTATTTATAGAGTTTTTCAGCGCTGATTCTCCGATAATTTGCAGGCTGCTACGTACGGTTTGCTCGTGTCTGTCCAGCATTCGGTCGGGTGCTTCGCTTCGAAAGACGTCCGTTCGGTATCTGTCGGGTTTGTTTCTGGTTCTGCACGTTCGCTCTCTTTCGATGTCTATCTTTAGTTTCTTCATGCCATGGCCTCACTACACGGTTTGTTGCATGCGCTACTGAGCCAGTCGCAGCACACGCCATCTCTTCGTCTGTTGTTGTTCCTAGATTTCTAGCTTTAGTCGTTGAAAGTTTCTCGCGTACTTTTACCCTGCATCTAGCGCCTTTTGCCTTACATTCGCTGTTGTCTCGCTTGCACTGCTTTCGAATTTCTACGCCCGTGCGCAGGCCAGACTGCGTGTTGCTTTTACTGATTTAGTCTTATGCCTTTTTTTAGGGTCGGTTGCTTACGGACTGCGTTCGTTTATTCCTGCCATTGCTCCTCTGATGCTCACGCCGTCTGCTGCTCTTGCTTTTCTTTATGGGGTTTTCAGCAGTTTCTCCGTTCGAGCGGCTGCGTACGTTCCCCCTTTTTTTCGCTGACGCTCATTTCTATATTATTTCGTCGCTACTGTTGAGGAACCGTCGCTGGCGAGTCCAGTCCGAGCGATTACCTCGTAGACAAATAGAGAATCGTAAGAACAATGCAAGAACACAAGAATGAAAAATAGATGAACACAGGTATGAGAGGGGACTGCGGGCTTCTCTTTATTGCTCTTCCAATAATGAATTGTGTGTACAAAGGTTGGGGGGCCTCCCCCCTCCTATATATAGTCTAAGGTGGATGAGGTGCCCACATGGGCCAGGACTCCTGGCCGGGCCCGGTTTCTTAACACTCCCCCTTGGGCTCTCATCCTTTATGTCCATGCCTCGTCAAAACTCCATAAAAACCCAGTGGGAAAAATTTGGAGAAAAGTACATGAAACATGTTACGCTATCTTTGCACGAATTGCCTCATTAAAAACCTTAACCGAGAAACTTCAGGAAAACTCGTCAAGGGAAAAAGAGTACAATCCACCCAATTTTATTTAATCTCCTGGATTTATTCTTTGGGTACTCGATCTTCATGATCAAGATTTAATAATGAGTTCGTGAAGGTTCTCCCCCTGAATTCTGCACTTCTCTAAGTCTCATCATTCCAATTCCACGTATGCACCTTTCAAAGCTAGATGCTGGAAGTGACTTAGTGAATAAATCTGCAAGATTCTCACATGACTTAGTATGCAGTACTTTGATTACGTTCATCTTTTGCAATTCATGAGTATAGAAGAACTTGGGGTTGATATGCTTTGTGAGAGGACTCTTCATATAACCCATCTGCACTTGTGCAACACAAGCTGCATTATCTTCATAGATAATAGTGGGGTTTGTGCGGTATTCAATCCACATGATTCTTTGGATATGGTGAATCATCCATTTGAAGCCAAACATATTCTTGTAAGGCCTTGTACAATGCTATGATCTCCAAGTGGTTCGTCGAAGTCGATACAAGACTCTATTCAGACGATTTCCATGGAATTGCAGTTCCACCACATAGGAGTTCATAGCTTGTTTGCAATTTGGCTGTATGCGGGTCCTACAGGTACCCGTCATCTGTATTGCCATTCAAAGTTAGGTCTTGGTTCTTTCTGTAGAACAGACTAAATTCTTTGCTTCTTTGGAGGTATCGGAAGATGTCCTTTATTCCCTACCAATGCCTTTGGTAGGTTCTGCACTATACCTTGCTAGTAGGATCACGGCAAATATAATGTCCGTTCTAGTACAGTTGCTAAATACATTAGTGCTTCTATTGCACTTGATGTGGGAATTCGGTCCCGGGACTTCCTCCTCCTCTTCTTTAGGTGCATGCGGGTCTTTGTCTTCTTTGCAAAGATCTCCGACCATTGGCACTTTCAAAGGGTATGCCTTTGCAAAGTCGAACCTTTCTTACACTTTACGAGTGTAGGTTGGTGATGTACTAATATTCCTTGAGGACATGCTCAAGCTCCAAGCCTAGGCAATATTTGGTTTTACCCAAATCTTTCATTTGAACTCCGACTCGGTAGAGCTTGCTTTCCTAATGTCCTTGAGGTTCGATGATATTGAGATCATCTTCATACTCTAAGATTATACAAAATCCGTTATGGGATCTTCGTATAAACACACAAAGATTATCCTCATTTGTTAGTGTAGCCTTTCATGCATTGAAAGTCGCTGCGATTATACCACATTACGCTGATTGCTTAGGTTCGTACAATGACTTTACGAGTTTCACTTGTACATGTTTCTATTTGCTCTGTTTTGGTTGGGACGGTGATACATTCGGTATCTTCATATAAATGTCGAATCAATATTTCATAAAGGTATCTTTGGTACCCCATCCATCAATTTCGCTTCTAACTTCAAGTTCAACGCCATTGAGATAAATACTTAAAGGGAGTTCGCCCATGACCAGGAATATGTTTCTTCATAATCATCTCTGGATGTTCGTTGAAAAACTTGTGCAACAAGCCTTGCTTCTTTTATTTCTCTTTCGAACAAATACCCACTTATATCCTCACGGGGTGCGGGGAGGCGTGCGGCTTACGAGCCCAAGCGTTTTCTTTTATTCGGAGAGAATAATACGATTTCTATTGCCTTCTCTCAATCTTCTCAATCGATCTTTTCTTTCATTCGTGACGATGCGAGCTCGAATCAAGATTGATGATTGTGGCAAGTTTCTTTGCAAAGTAAATGTCGACATTGGCTGTTGTCATATTCAAAGGTTCTCCCGAGGTCATAAAGTTTATAACTATTTCTTCAAGGGGCGATTCTTTTAATGCTTCTACTTGCTCACCGCTGCTTCCAATTGCGGGGCAAGTCCCTTTAGTTTTCAGCTCCGATGTGTGCGCACACATCCATGCTGATGTCTCCCTTCTTGGGGATGTTCAATTCTGGTATGCCTTTTCTGAAGGTTCCATACCGATGCAGTCTCAAGCGGCTCCCCTTACAGTTGGGGCACTTGGTGATCGGTGTGTCAAGTCCTTCTTATCCTTTTTCACGGCGTCCCGGTTGCCAGTTCGAGGGACCGGAGTTCTCGTCCTTTTGTTCTGAGGCCTCTGGACGGGATTAGGGATACCTTCAATGGTATTTCAACCCTCTCCGGTGCATTGCTTGCAGACAAATGCTACTTATTCACGCTCTTCAAATCACTAAAGTAGTCTGGCAGTTGATTCGCTAATATTTACAAATCAATTGTCTTCTGGACTTCAATTGTCTTCTAGACTTCAATTCAGTTATTTTCTGGACTGCAATTACTTCTGGACTTCTCTATTTGTTTCACTAGTGTGTGGGTCATATGCATAGATTTCAATTATCTTCTGGACTTCAATTGTCTTCTAGACTTCAATTATTTCCCGACATTATCATCAAGGGTTGATTTCCTCCCCCTAATGACGGGAAACTAACCTCATCTAATGTATTATCAGCGAATCGGGCATTATTTAAATCTCTAGTCATATGGTCCAAATACTTGATTATGGATGTTGTCTCATAACCAACGTATATCCCAGACTTTCGGAGAAGACCCATTGTAGTTCGCTGTGGTGGTGGTATAGGTATATAACCCTTACAACCAATCCTGCGGAGATGAGTAGTTTTCTTTGCTGACCCTTGCGCTAGTTGTATAGTTGGATGGATGTTATAAGCCGACGGTCTAAAAATGATGAGAGGTGCTGCGAGCAGGACTGCGTGTCCCCAACATATAGTTGGTAAATTACAATTCTTCAAAGTTCTGCTAGTCCATTCTGGGTGCGGACATGCGGTACAGAATGCTCAACTTTTAATTCCCATTTTCATGCAATAATCATTAAATGTTTTCGGAGTAAGTTCTCCAGTGTTGTCCATTCAGGTGGACTTCTCATAATGATCAGGGAAAAAATATTTCTAATTTAATTATCTGCGAGATTTAGCTATACAGAAGCATGATTTCTCGTAGACAATAAATATATATACGACCATTCCGAGGAAGCATCGATGAGCACCATAAAATACCTAAAATGACCCTTACGGGGGCTATATAGGACCGCAAAAGTCTCCCTGGATACGGTCCAGGAATGTAGGGACTTCATCCTTCGCTTTCAGAGCAAAAGGTCTAATAATTAATTTCCCGGTGGTACATGCGGGGCACACAAAATCTTCCGGATTCGGGAAATTCTTTATATTCATATTATGTCCCTGTGAATTGTTAATTATATCTCTCATTATCCTAAGACCTAGGCGGCATAATCTATCATGCCAGAGATAGAAAAGTTGAGCTTCTAAATATGATTTTCAAGACGATGCAGTTGCAGTGCCTTAATATTAGTGTAGTATAGCCAGTTTCATATGAAGGAAGACATTCTAATGCTATTTTCATTTTCTTCACGCTTTGTAATGGCGGTATTATGTACCATACTCTTCTTGATCTCTACGAAGCTGATAGCGCAAATATCATTGAGAGTTCTAGTCGATTACAGGTACAACAAGTCTTCTTCAATGACCAAAGTTGTGCCCATTGGGAGTATAATTATGGCCATTCTTGAGCCTATTATACAAGTATCATTTTGCTGCGATTGTCGTAAGACTACCGACATTCTTCTTTGATTGACTGGAAAAATTTCCATTTCTCTCAGAATGGTATTCATTGTGCCGCTACATGCTAAGCACACTTCCTCCATAGGGCGCCACACGTGTTCTAATATAATGTACTTTATTAATATGTAGCAGAAAGCAAGCAACACATAAATAAAATACTTGGATATCGAGCGTAATTAGCTATTATAAAGGCGGAAAATAAGCCTTGCGGGACTCATAATAAGAATTTAATTCTTTGCTCTTCTAGAGCTTGCAACCATTATTCAATAATTCAAAGTTACGCTTCAATTACAAGCGCAAGTTTCTATAAAAGATCCAAGTGCAATGCGTACACTAGATCGAATCGCGAAGTATTCAGAACTTCTACCTCAATCGTCTTCATGCGCGATCTTCTCCTTTTGGGTAGCTACAATTTGGCGATGCGATATCCAAAAGAGGATGATGGAAACATTCTGAACTATCCACATTCATAAGTGCAACTAATGGATGTGAATCCTCTGTGCCTACAATGGCGAGTGTGCCTCATGCTATCATTTGCCCTTCTTCTTTGATTGGAAAACATCAATAACGTCGACGCACTACCTTACCCTTCTTGCTCCTCTCATTCGTGAGAGGTTTCTTCACCTATATAGCTGCTAGCGATGGCTTCATGACCAACATTGCTATTAGGTGGCTACGAGATGTAGTTCTTTCTTAGAACATCATCTTGAGTTTCATAACTTGCATGGTGTCAATTAATTCGCATACTACTTGTAACCGTATTGGCGATAGTTGCGTCGCGGATTGCACGCGTTTGGGTGAAAGGTAGAGAGTCTCTCTCGATCTTACGCTCATCGTGATTACATTACCACGAATTGAAGGCGATATAAATTTTTATACAAAATCTGCCTTCTTTGGTCGATTCTTGAACTCTTGATTCGTGATGCGGTCATATTCATATTCATGCAAAAGTTCAAAGGATTCCGCTAGTAATCTGCATAAAATGGTTGCAAAATTCTCATAATGCTATTCGAACTCGAGTTCGTGTTCAAGTATTTTTCTATGCATTTTCATGATTTCTTGTTATTTTCGGTGATTAAAAGCAATATAAACAATCACGAGATAATCAAAAGCATTAAATACAATACATAAAGCATAGAAATAATAATAACAAAGTTAAACATGCTTCAAATACAAAAGCAGATTCAAAATTGAATTCAGAGGCCCTTTCTGCTGGAAAAGTAATTTTTAATGAGCGCAAGTTCGAGGGTTAAAGCAGCTTCGATTACGAGAGAAATTGCGTAATTTCATATCTTCAGAGGCCCTTTACGCAAAGTTCCCTCACTGCACTCTTTTCCACGTAATTTTAGAATTAGAGGTCCTTTTACAAAAGCAGATTTTATTTTCTTTTCCGATATTTTCTTTCTTTTCAAAATTTGAATGGCGGCTCCCCTTTTCCTTGGGCCTTCTTCACTTGGGCCTATAGGGCCCATGCGTGGGCCAGTCAAAGGGTAGGGATTTAGGGTTCCCCCGCCCCTAATCCCATGGCGCGGCGGTGTGCTCCAAGCACGGCAGCCTTGAGCGGGAGGAGGGCGGTGCGGAGGCGGTAGAGGCGCGCCGGCAAGAGTGGCGGCGGCGGCGCTGCGCGCGCGCCGGCGGAGCTAGTGGCGAGCAACGCGGTAGTCCGGCCGGTGGCGGTGCGGGTGGCGGGGCCATGCGGTGGCGGCTCCAAGCGAGCGGCGGCGGCGCGCTCTGGCGCGAGCGGCCGGCCCAGGCCGCGCGCGGCGGTGCTGGCGTGGGTGGGGCGGCGTCGTGGCGCTGCCGGCGCGTGTGGCTCGCCGGCGCGAGAGCCCATGCGAGGGCGTGAGGCGGCGTGCAGTGCATCGGGCATGGGAGAGCGCATCTTTGGCGGTGGCGCCGTGTGGCGCGGTGAAGGCTGCCGTCGCGGTGCGATGGCCGTCTTGGCGACGCATGCGAGCCCGGCGGGCGGCGGACGGTGTCCCGGCGGCGGCGAGCGTCGGGTAGCCAGTGTGGCGCGGTGGCGCCCGCGGCGACGCTGTGGCGTCGCGCGCGGCTACAAGCTGGCGCGGCGTTGTGCCATGAGCAGCGCGGCTCGGGCCATCATGACACAACGGTGGTGCGGCCATGTGTAGTTGGCCGTGTGCATGCGCGGCGACTTCAAGTCGGCGGAGGAGGGTGTACTGTCTTTGTGAAGGCTTTGGCCGTCATCTATTTTTATTGTATCTTTGTTCATGCATTGTAGTGTATCTGAGACTACATCGGTGTACGACTTCATGCCGTCATGTGCGTCTTTGGCGCGTGCTAGCGGCGTGTGCGCTGTCGTTGCCTCCGTGGCGAGGCGTGATGG
This sequence comes from Ampelocalamus luodianensis, assembly GCA_036346255.1. Lineage (NCBI taxonomy): Eukaryota > Viridiplantae > Streptophyta > Magnoliopsida > Poales > Poaceae > Ampelocalamus > Ampelocalamus luodianensis. The sequence continues at coordinate 5,343,004 of CM070626.1, forward strand.
CGGACTATGCCGGCCGTGCGTGTCGCGAGGTAGTGACGATCGCTGCGGCGGTGCCGTGCACATAGTGCTTTTCATGCGATTGCATATACAACCTACGGTACAATCATCATCTACTCTTTCATGCAATCCACCGATCGGCGGCGGCGACTTCAAGTCGGCTCGCGGTAGATTAGAGCGGATTTGCCGTGAAACCAATCTAGAAAGCCAAAAATTTGCGAATTGAAAGCAATCTAGAAAGCGATTCAATCTACGAGTGTCGTTCATCGGCGGTTACCTTTTCGATGCGAGGAGAGTCGATCGTGCTGATAACGTGTTGAGGAACCGTCGCTGGCGAGTCCAGTCCGAGCGATTACCTCGTAGACAAATAGAGAATCGTAAGAACAATGCAAGAACACAAGAATGAACAATAGATGAACACAGGTATGAGAGGGGACTGCGGGCTTCTCTTTATTGCTCTTCCAATAATGAATTGTGTGTACAAAGGTTGGGGGGCCTCCCCCCTCCTATATATAGTCTAAGGTGGATGAGGTGCCCACATGGGCCAGGACTCCTGGCCGGGCCCGGTTTCTTAACAGCTACCACTCAACGCTTTTGCAGGTTATATATCTTACGCTCTTCTTGCCGGCTGATATCTACGATGTACCCGTGATTGTCTAATCTCCAACGGATTGCTCCGTTTACGAAAAGGTCAGTGCAGTAACTATCGTGTTATTAGCTTAGTCGTTCCCTCTCTTCTGATGACTATCCTTAGTTTCGCGGCACGTTGTCTGTCATATTTCTAATTTAGTATTAGGCTACTCCGCATCTTTTTTTCCGTGATATCTTTGGTGCTATCTGTTGATGTTTACATGACCAAACAGTAGTTCGAACAACATCTCTTCATTCCTATGATGACCAGTGAAAAAAATTACAATTAGCAGATACGCAATAGAACAATCAATAAGGTTACATGCACATTAACACAAAGATTTGAACGTAGAAAAATCTCCTCGAGGTGAGGAGCAAAAAAACCATAGGACCAAACGGTCCACTCCCAAATCTTCCACTATATCAACAATGGGTACAATAGAGTCTTCTCTAGATTACACTAGAGAAATTACAGCAGCAACAATATCACTATCAAGGTGAAACCTTGACATATCAACAATAACAACACATGATTAAGAAGTAACCAATATGCTGAACAAAATCTATCCTCTGTCCCCTTCGAATTTCAGTTTATATCTAGCAAACTACTGATCCAAACTGCATAAAACTTGGCAGGAATGTGAATCCACGAGTTCCCAACAAGGTGTCCAAATTTTAGCCAATCGGACAATGTTTCACCACTCAAACAGAACTTCTACTAAATCTGCTCAGTGCTGAATCTGCTGCTACCCGAACTGACAAAATCCCTCTAAAACCTGAAGCTCCTCTAATCCAATCCTCAATCCAACCGCACATATCAAAGAGCTACAAGTCAGGAGCTTACAAACCAAATTGGAAGCAGATCCGACCATACTTGCTACTCCGATCGCCCACTTGATGAAGATCGTGCAGGTGCACTCAAGCTAGAACATCACTTCTTCCTGTCCTTTCTTATTGTTGTTTTTTTTTTTTTGATTGCTGCTGCTTCTTTATCTCTCTTTTACTGCTGAAGGGAGGTTTAGGGTTTTGTTGTTTCATCCCCTCACCAGGAGGAGGTATCTTCACATTTTATTTCAAAGGTAATCAATGGTTATTATTTCTTGGACTTGTTAGCTGAGATGAGTTTTCATACGAAGGGATAGCCCAACACTATATGTCGGATGCGCTCTGTTATGAGCATCTTTTCGTGTTTTCAGTGTATGCTACATGCTACCATATAACTATCTTTATATAGATTCCGTTAACACACCTACTGCGTCTGCCATATATTAGAAATATATGTACGCTTCCATTGGACAGTGCATTTAGTGCTATCAATTTAGGCTCCGAAGAGGGGAAAAAAAAAGAACTTATTTGTCCTTCTATAGCAGATCACAAAAATAGTACGAACTCGTTTATGTCACTATATAAATTGGGTAGCGTAGCTACAAAACAGTCTGTATTCCTTTTAGCAGTCACTTTGCAGGGTTCCATGTCCAGAAAAACTATTGCCATTTCGTCACCCATTTTTTCCGTTGATACGCAGACAACCCTTCAGAACTACTACATGTTCTAGATGTCCCTACCTGCTTCATATGTTTTTAGGATGTTTTTAGGGATTGTCTATTCGTCAGATGACTGAAATTTTATTAAGTATAAGTCACATGTTTTATCCATTATATCAATACCTAATCATATGACACATCAATCTTTATACAAATCCAATGATCACAACAATTAATTTAAACTTAAAAAAAAATTAGACAACTTAGAAATAGTAAATCCGATGTTTTTATTATAACTTGCCTATTTTAAGTTCATATATACTGGTAATATTTAAGATACTCCTCTTCATTTACCACCTAACTGATTGTAAGAGCTTTACTCTTCGACGCCATACAAGATTGCCGCTGATCATCCCCAGACAACACCGCTTTCAGCAATTAAACAGCAAACAACGAGGGACACTCCCTCCAGGTATTGTTTACTCTCGTTAGATCTCGAATTAGCAATAGTAACATCTTTTTTTAATCGACAGTCTTCTACTATCTATGAAACCGTATCTGTTTGGTGTTTGGTGCAGTTAAAAAAAAAAACACTCCGTCACACACTATTAGTAGAAGCCTGTTTTCTGAGAACGCTACTCCAGATCAGTCCATGGACACAGAGGTATGCGTCAAATTCCAACTTAAAGACTCTAGATACAGCTTATCTAAATTGCCACCATCTTCAAATTTCTAACCAGTATCTATTAATCGTCCTGTTCAAACCTACATAGTCATACGCTTACAACGGTGACTATATACGATTATTTGCTACATCCTTAAAATAGCTGACAACGGTTCCACTTTTATGTTACTTGTACTCATTATGCAAAACCGCTTACATCTAGCCAGTGCGATATCGCCTTCTGACTTACATACACCAGCCAAATGAAATCAAAAGAAACCTTAGACGAAACATGAAATACTGCCCCTTATATGTCCATCTGTTCTTTGTTCAGTAGCGTTATAGCCTTTTACATGTTTAGTTACATACGCCAAATTACCATTGAATTTATACCTGCTTGGAAATACCTGCTATGTCTCTCCTGTTTACATCCACAGCGTCAGGAAACACAAACTTGGAAAGCTATTGCATCACCTAATAGATCTAAAAGGTATGTTAGTGCTATCAGTTAAATCACGCACTATATCAAAAGTTTCTGAGATTTGCTGCTTTTTCTTCCACTCAACATAGCATTGAATCTTATTTATTGATACAGATCTGCATCACCTCCTACTCACTCTGCGGCTGATCCACCTACAAAGAAAACCCGTTCATCTTAAAAAAGCTGCTGAATGATCATGTAACTCTTCGACTCAACACAACCTCAGGTATGATGCAGTTCCCAGAAAAAAAATATGCTTCTTTACGATCTCTTCTAACTCACTGCTGCTCTGTACAGTTTCTACGGCAAAAATCTCCAACCACTGCAGCGATCACTGCTTTCCCAAGAACAACGGATTACTTTTGTAGACACGTTTAAGGGCATGTACAGTGGGGTGACATCAGCAGTTTATAATCTTTGCCACGTAAGATTTTTAATAATGTGGATGAGAGAGAATAAAGCTGTCTGACATGCAACAGACAGTCTATAAAACCCTTATAGACGGCTGTTTCGTTGTTGTATACATGTTGTCTGTATAGTTTGTGAGGGTCATATATACATAACTTAAAGACAACTTATTGTATGCGTTGTTTTTAATTTTGTCTATAGATGACATAGAAAGTATTACAGACAGCAATCGTCTATACCATTGTACATGCTCTAAATACTCCTGTCTAACGATGTCGTACAATATGTCGCTCCTTTAGCCTGTACTGTTACCCCTTTCGCAACCTATTTTGTAGACATTCTCTGATCAACAATGATCGTAACCAGTACCGCCTCATTTGTACGCATGCTTTAAAGCTTTCCTTGATCTTCATATGATACGCTAAACATGACTGCCATGTTAGCTGCTCCTTAAAATATTCCGTTCATTTATACAGGCACACCAATAATTATAGGTTTTCAATCTTAGGTGTCGTCTTATCCTTAGATCAAACCTTCTGTTTTATAGCGCATAAAACTAAAAGTATACAAAACAGATTGCCAAGCTAAGATTAAAAAAAACTCCCACCAACGTCCTGTTAGGAAAGTGTGTGTGCGTTAGTAGAGCGTGAGTGCGTGCGTTAGTAGTGCATTAGTGTGTGCGTCAGTGTGCTGTTAGTGGTAATGCGTTAGTGTTGCATGCTGTTAGTTATTTAGTCTACACTTCTTGTTAACTTCAGTTGAGTCAAACAGAAAAGAGAGAAGAATAGAAAGAAAGAAAAGTAGCACTAGGCAGTTGCAGTGCTACGCAAAATCTTCTCTGTGTTCTTTCTCTCCGTGTGTTCGTCTCCCTCACCTGTGAAAGTGTGCGTTCACGAGTAGAATTTCCAACGATTAGTATCAGAGCCTAAGTTCTTGATCCGTGTATGCTCAAGATCATGTTGCGCTCTCCGAGAAGTGGTGGTGGTGATGCGATGTCGAGTCGCACCATCGTTACCGGCGGTAGTCTGTTGAGGGAACGACTAAGCTAATACCCTATGCTGAACAAGAGTAACTACGACACGTGGAAAATTAAGATGAAGGTGTTCATGAAAGCACAAGATGTTTGGGAAGCTGTGGTGACCAGCGACGTTGATAAGCGCCAAGATCAAATGGCTCTTGCGACCATCTTCCAAGGAGTCCCGGATGAGACCCTCCTCCTACTCGCCGAAAAGGAGACGGCGAAAGTTGCGTGGGACAGCTCAAAACGATGTATGTCGGCACCGACCGTGTCAAAGAGGCGCGCGTGCAGACCCTCAAGAGTGAGTTCAAGGGCTTGCGCATGAAGGCAACGGAGTCGGTGGACGATTTCGTTGTGAGATTGACGACTCTCGTCAATCAGATTCGCGGTCTTGGTGACAAAATGGAGAAGAGCTATGTCGTGAAAAAGCTTCTCTGTGTCGTCCCGAGTAAGTACCTACATATTGTCTTTACCATTGAGCAATTTGGAGACTTGAAGACAATGATGGTAGAAGAAGCGATCGGTCGTCTCAAGGCGTATAAGGAGCGTCTACGCGGTATGGACGGCAACAACGACGACGAACATCTTCTCCTAATGCATGCCGAGTGGGAGGCCCAATCAACGAAGAATAGAGATGGCGAGCCCGGCGGCTCTAACGGTAATGGTGGCCGAAGCCGCGGAAATCGTAAATTCGACGAGGCTAAAGATGCTACAACTGCAACAACTATGGTATTTTGCTTCCGAATGCCACAACAAGGAGGAGGAACAGACGCATCTCATGGAGGCGGATGCCGGCGACGAATTGACACTGCTGTGAAATCATCTTGATTAGAGAGAGATTCTTAGGAATAATCAAGTGTGCATGCGTTAGTAGTGTGTGCATTAGTGCGTGCGTTAGTAGGGCATTAGTGCATGTGTTAGTGTGCTGTTAGTGGTAATACATTAGTGTTGCATGTTGTTAGCTATTTAGCCTGCACTTTTTGTTATCTTCAGTTGAGCCAAACAGAAAAGAGAGAAGAATAAAAAGAAAGAAAAGTAGCACTAGACAGTTGCAGTGCTACGCAAAATCTTCTGTGTGTTCTTTCACTCTGTGTGTTCATTTCCCTTACCTGTGAAAGTGTGTGTTTATGGGTAGAATTTTCAACACGACCATCTCTGTGTCAAATGGTGCGGGTGACTTACTATTGTATTGTTAAATCAAGGAATTCATCGTGCAGTGAAATTGATCTACTGAAATGAAGTTATAACCAGGTTCTATAAGATTTTTTTTTTCAGAGTAACCGGATTGGGCCGCCTATGAATACGTCTGAGGTAAATTGACACAAATTGAACATGGGATGAGCCAGGGGAAATCCAAAAGATCCACTTCCATATAGACTGCGATGGTTAACACGCCATTGGCTTTGTTTGCCAAGAAGTGGGCTCCCCATCCTTCAGGTCTTAGCTGGATGGAATAGCTGGGTCCTACTCCGTATGCGTGTTGTCGCCGGGTAATTAGAGCCGTATCGCTCATTCGTTTCGTACACTTTCTTCTATTCCCATCTCATTCTGATCTCGTTGGAAGAACGCGGCCATGAGGAAGACGTTTGTGCTCTACCCGTCGCTGGGCGTCGGCCACCTGATCCCCATGGTCGAGCTGGCCAAGCACCTGCTCAGCCACGGCCTCGACGTGGTCATCGCCGTCGTCGACCCGCCGGACAACGACGCCGTGTCGGCCGACGCGATGGCGCGCCTCGCCGCGGCCAACCCTTCCGTCACCTTCCGGCTCCTTCCCGCGCCGTCCAGCCCGGACCTCGGCGCGCACCCGGTCAAGCGCAGCCTGGACACGCTCCGGCTCGCCAACCCCGTGCTCCGAGAGTTCCTGCGCTCGCTGTCCGCCGTCGACGCGCTCCTGCTCGACATGTTCTGCGTCGATGCGCTCGATGTAGCCGCCGAGCTCGCGGTACCGGCCTACTTCTTCTTCGCCTCCGCGGCCGGCGACCTCGCCGTCTTCCTCGACATGCCGTATCACTACCCCAACTTGCCGTCGTTTAAGGACAAGGGCAAGACGCTCGTGCACTGCCCCGGCATGCCGCCGATCCGCGCGGTGGACATGCCGCTGACGTTGCAGGACAAGGAGAGCGACCCGACCAAGGTCCGGCTGTACCAGTTCAAGCGCATCCCGGAGGGGAGGGGCGTACTGGTGAACAGCTTCGACTGGTTGGAGCCCAAGGCCCTGAAAGCGCTCAAGGACGGCGTCTGCGTGCCCGGCCGGCCAACGCCGAGGGTCTACTGCATTGGGCCATTGGTCAACGACGGCAAGAAGGGAGGGAGCGGCGAGAGGCACGAGTGCCTCGCGTGGCTGGAAGCGCAGCCGAAGCGGAGCGTCGTGTTCCTCTGCTTTGGTAGCAAGGGAGCCTTCTCGGCGGGGCAGTTGAAGGAGATAGCCCGTGGGTTAGAGAGCTCCGGCCACCGGTTCCTTTGGGCTGTGAGGAGCCCGCCCGATGAGCAGAGCAAGTTCCCCGAGCCGGACTTGGAGCGGCTGCTTCCCGAGGGGTTCTTGGAGAGGACGACGAACTGGGGCATGGTGGTAAAGAATTGGGTGCCACAGGCGGAGGTTGTGCAGCACGAGGCGGTCGGCGCATTCGTGACGCACTGCGGGTGGAACTCGGCGCTGGAGGCGATCATGTCTGCCCTGCCGATGATATGCTGGCCGCTGTACGCCGAGCAGGGGCTGAACAAGGTGTTCATGGTGGAGGAGATGAAGATCGCTGTGGCGATGGAGGGGTACGAGGAGGGGTTGGTGAAGGCGGAGGAGGTGGAGGCGAAGGTGAGGCTGATGATGGAGACCGAGGAAGGGAAGAAGCTCAGGGAGAGGTTAGTGGTGGCGAGGGAGATGGCATTGGAGGCGACCAAGGAAGGTGGGTCGTCAGAAGTGGCATTTGCCGACTTCTTGAGAGATTTGGAGACCAAAAGCTTGGAGAATGGAGAATGCAATTGATCAAGCCAAATGACAATTGAATTCCGAAACGACGGTAACGACTTATAAAGTTAGATCTTACCTGAGGATTCAGATAGTACAAATGTTCTCCTTAGCATAAGAGAAAAGTACGATTTTGCATTGTTGCATAATTGTATCCAGTACAGGAGGGCTCGCAGCAATTATACCAGTAAAACTCAATAAGTTAGTTGAGGCAAATCATCAAGGAGGCCTGTGTTAAATACATGAGTTCATTGTGACTGTCTATTCTTATTTTGTTATGTTCTGAATCAATGCATTGTATTATCGTCTAGCATAGCATACTGTAATAACAACATACTACTGAGGAAAGCTTCCAGTTTTCATTCAGCTTGAAAGCACAGTTACGGCATATCATTTCAGAGTATAATTGCTGAAGCAGCTAATGTGCTAACTCTTAACAACCGTGCTTTCCCATCGAAAGGGATAGTTCTGACTTCTGAGGGGGTCGCGGGGATTCAAAATTACACCTTCCAAGACCAATCTCGTTGGCCCGTTGCTACCTTCTGTGCTTGATCACTTTGAAAGCTTCAAATCCTTCAAGAACTCGGCAAACGCCATCTGCGATGGCCCGCCGTCTGCCAGCGCCTCCGCGGCCTTCACCTTTGCCAATGCCATCCTCTCCCTGAGCTTCTCCCCTTCCTCTGACTCCATCACCAGCCTCACCTTCTTCTCCACCACCTCCGCCTTCACGAGCTCCTCGTCGTACCCCTCCATGATCACCCCGACCTTCATCCCGTCCACCACCAACACCTTGTTCAGCCTCTGTTCCGCGTACTGTGGCCAGCACAGCATGGGCACCCCGGCCGAGACCGCCTCCAGGACGGAGTTCCACCCGCAGTGCGTCACGAACGCGCCGGCCGCGGCGTGCCGCAGCACCTCCACCTGCGGCGCCCACATCTTCACCACCATCCCCCTGTCCCGCGTCCTCTCCAAGAACCCCTCCGGGAGCAGCACGTCCAGGTCCGGCTCCGGACGCGCCAGGAAGAACTTGGTCGGGTCCTCGGGTGGGCTCCGCACGACCCACAGGAAGCGGTGGCTGGAGCTCTCTAGCCCGCGAGCTATTTCCTTCAGCTGCGGCGTCGAGACGGCGCCCAAGCTGCCGAAGCAGAGGAACACCACGCTCCGCTCCGGCTGCTCGTCCAACCACGACAAGCACGCGTGCCGCTCTCCTCTCGCCACCTCCTCGCCTTTAACGATCAAGGGCCCGATGCAGTACACCGGCGGCGTGGGGCGGTCAGGGACACACGCGCCCTCCCTGAGCGCCCTCACGGCCCCCGCCTCCAGCCACTCGTACGTATTGATCAGCACGCCCCGCGCCTCCGGGATGCGCTCGTAGTGCCCGACCCGCGCGGCGCAGGTCCGGTCCGCGCGGTCGAGGACGGTGTGCGGCATGTCGGACGCTGGGATCGGCGGGACGCCGGGGAAGCGGAGGAGCGCCTTGCCCATGTCCTTGAAGCTGCCGTCCGTCGTGGCGAAGTAGTGGGGGAGGTGGATGAACGCGGCGAGGTCGCCGGCGGAGGACGTGTAGTAGAGGTACGCCGGGACGCCGCTCGCGGCAGCGGCGTCGAGGGCGTCGACGCAGAAGAGGTCGAGGACGAGGGCGGAGACGTAGGGGACGGAGCGGAGGAAGGCGAGGAGGGAGGGCACGGTGAGGCGGAGCACGTCGAGCATCTGTCGGAAGGGGTCGGGGTCCGGTCTGGGGTAGTCCGGAGGCGGGAGGTGGTGGAAGGAGATGGAGGGGTTAGCGGCGGCGAGGCCGGCGACGGCGGAGGCGGAGGAGGCGAAGAAGTCGGCGGTGGAGGCCGGCGGGGTCGGGACAGCGACGACGACGGGCATGCCGCGGCGGAGGAAGAGCTTGGCGAGCTCCACCATGGGGATGAGGTGGCCCACGCCCAGGCAGGCGTGCAGCACCACGGCCGGATTGGGATTGGGCTCCATTGGCGTTTCGGTGAGCAGTGTGAAACTGTGACGAGGGGAATTCTGTGGCTGATACTTTCTACTGTCTAGCAACTGCTTCTGCCTGCGGATTTATTTAATTCTCGAGATTTGTTCGGGCCGTGCTTCCAATATGTTGTGCATGTTTATACGGCGGCTTCGGGCCCAAACCAACACATGGGCTGTTGAGCAACTCGGAAAAGGGTAACTGGAGGCAAGCAAAATCAGGCCCCAGGCGGATGAAGAAATGGGCTCAAAGAGAGAATATGGCCTTCTTACCAAAGCAATACGCAGGCAAATTTTCAAGACTGGAGGAACTTCTCAAGGGTGATTTTCGCAGGGCCCAGGGAGAATATGTGAAATCTGGACCATCCAAACTACTAAATGATGACTGATGACGAAGTACGAAGTAGGAACCTTCTCTGCATGCAAGATTTGTCAGTGGTCGATCAGTACACCATCAGAACTTGCAAGATTTCCAAGTTCAAAAAAGAAAAAAGTGTTTGCAAGACTTCCGTGATGGAGACACCGACAGGATTTTGAAAAGTCGATGTTACTTTTTGAGAAATCTGGTCCATCCAAACGGGCCAAGCTACTAAATGATGACCGAGTACGAAGTTGGAACCTTCTCTGCATGCAAGATTTGTCAATGGTCAATCAGTACACCATCAGAACTTGCAAGACTTCCCAGTTAAAAAAAAGGGAAAAAAATAGTGTTGGCAAGACTTCCGTGATGGAGGCACCGCCGCGATTTTTGAGTCGAAGTTGCTTTTTGAGAGAAAAAAAAAAAGAGCGGCTGTTACTCACAGTATGTACAGTGCAGGTTCCTACATAGATGTTTGGTATAAAAAAAAGCACCACATATATGATAGATAATGTGCTTATTTTGTAACACCGATGTTTAATTACGCACAAGTGCTTAATGGTGTTTATGTATATAATTATATCTAATTAATAGAGAATACAATATTTAAGTATATACAAAAGATATGTTTACATTAGAGAGAATGACTTTTACCAGGTGAGAGAATAACTTTTACCAAGTCAAGCGCTGAATGTGAAGTTTGATCACCCTCTGGAATCGACTAATCTCCAGCGAACCACGCACCTTATTTACGACCAAGGTTTCGCCGTTTCCACGTCCACATTGCTTCGCTTTTGCTTGGCGATAGCGCTAGGCACGTCCTTTTCCGGTGATTCATTCGGTACGTGCGCCTTATATTCCAAGGTGACCTCACAAAAAAACCAATGTGGCGTAGTCGGATAGACCATAGTCCTAGATTCAATGGCAGAAACGAAGATTTGGAGCATCTAGAAACCTTGCACGAAACGAAGATTCATTCAGACACGATGGAATTTCTCTTGGCGCGGACTGAATCAAACACTTCGCACGAGGTTGAAATGTTGGCATCCGGCAATGAGAAATGTTTTTCCCCCCAAGACAAGTTTCTCAACACACACTCGGAGTCTCAGATCAATTAAGACACTTCGCACGAGGTGACAACGGCACGACTACACAAACAGCAGCAGCGCAGTGCAGCACAGCACACCTCAAGACTCCCGAGTTTTGTAGGGTGTCACGTGCACGTCCTCTGAAACTTGCACAACGAATTTTCAACGGCGATTAAAGATTTGTGACGTGTGAGCCCGGCCCGGCAAAGTCAATAGTGTCAACCTCGGCAGATCCTGTGAAACTTGCACAACGCATTTTGAACGGCGATTAAAGATTTGTGACGTGTGAGCCCAGCCGGGCAAAGTCAAACATGTCAACCTCGGCACAAAAGGAATATTGCAGCCCTGGACCCAAACATAGGTCCAACTAAGCGGGTTGGGTTTTAATTTGGGTTAGCTTTGGGTTGATGGAAATGAGTTGAGGCAGCCAACGAATTTGTTTGGCTTGGATTTGCACTAAAAATGTGTTGGTCTGGTTAGGTATAGGTTCTAAAAATTCGGGTTCCTCTCGGTTATAAAAATTCAGGTTCGTATGGGTGGGTTGGCATGGGTGTTGGGTGGGAGAGGGGTCAAGGTGGCGGGCGATCAGCAGGTGACCCGGGACGGTGAGGAGGAGCACGGCGGCCACCAAGAGTAGGCACGGTAGGCAGAATCGGGTCAGGAGCGCCTCCGAGATGAAGCCGATGGTGACGCGGCCGAGGTAGTTCCAAATGCTGACGAGGGACATGAAGGTGATGATGCTGCGCTGCGGGTACCCTAGCGACTCGCCGATCTGACCCATGTTGTCGATCACCGTGAGGGTGCCGCCCAAGCCGAACATCATCATCGTGAACAGCAGCAGCATGTCCATGCTCACCAACGCTTGAAGGATCGTGTAGTCCTTGTCGCGCAGTGGCAGTCTCAACGCGTGGAGCAATATTGCACTCATTGTCTTTGGCTTCTCGACCGTGGGCGCCGGTGGCGATATCGGCTTCATGTTCACGGTCACCACGGACAGTGTTGGTCTGTCCCCCTCCACTTAGGGTCCTCTTGAACAAGGCGGCCTCCTCGCACAGGATGACGGGGAAGTGGACGAGGAGCATCGTGTACACGACGATGGCGCTGACATCGTACTCGGCACGAGTGAACCGGAACCGCTTCTCGATGATGATTACGATCACGAGGTACGCGGCGAGTGTGAGCGACACGTATAGCAAGCCACAAAACGTGTGAAACTAGCAGCTTGCCGCTGCTGCCGAGTGCGACGTGCGTATGATCCAAATGGTCCCCAGGAAGGCCACAGAGATGGCAGCTGAAAGCCAGCCAACTAGCAAGATGAGCAGCTTGGTGTCGCCGCCGCATCCGCCGTAGAAGGTGAGGTAGAGTTGGGTGAAGATGGCACCACTTAGGCCGATGAAGCATTGAGCAAGCCGAACATGACGCCGCGGCTCTCCAGGGAATTCTTGACGCAGGTGAAGAGCACACCGGTGTTGGCAAAGGCTTGGGAGTTGGCTCCGACGGCGATGTAGAGGCAAATGTGACACAGGGGTGGCCTGGAGCGGACGCGGACGGTTAGGTAGACCATGAGGTATCCCCCAGGTTCATGGGGCGCCGATGCCGAGGATGAGCCAGGGTGGGGTGACCTTGGTGATGAGGCCAGCATGGATGCTGATGTCCTTGAAGAAGCCGACGGTGTTGAGCTGCTCCTTCGTGTATCCCAGCGTGGCCTTGATGTCCTTGGAGTAGATAGCGAAGATGTATGTCACGCCCGCTGCCAACATGATGAGGAAGCACTATTACAGAAAAGGTAATCACAGACGATTCAAAATCATCACCACGGATGGTTTTCTAAACCGTCTGACTTTATGGGTCAGTGATACTATGAGGTTATCACAGATGGTTTTTGAACCGTCTGTGAAAAAAGCTATCACAGACGGTCTGAACAAAAACCGTCTGTGATAGTCAATTATCACAGATGGTTCTTGTTCAAAACCGTCTGTGAAAATAGACTATCACATATGGTTTTTTTAGTAAAAACCGTCTGTGATAGTTTTTTCTAATGCAAAAAAAAATCGAATTTTGAGTCAAACCAATCAATTGCTGGACAGTAGTTTCCATATGCTCTTTCGATTACTTACAAAAAGGTAATTAAAAGATTCTCTCTCTCTCTCTCAATCAATGGCTCACTCTCTGACGAGGACGAGGACGGGTAGAGGCGTCCATCCCGAATCGAATCGGCCTCCTTTGTCGACCACGGTTGGGGATCCTCACTGAGAACGAAATCTGACAAGATGGAGGGGACAAAATCAGAGTGAGAAGAAAACCTGGATGGGGATTTGGAGGCAAAACTTTGTGCTCACCTGAGGCCAAGATGGGGGACTGCCAGATCTGGTGCTACTGGTTGCCGCAATGCCCCACTCACCGGAGGCGCTATGAAACAACAGGCTGAGGATGCGTGTCAGCCTCCTGTGGCAGACATAGAGCTCATGCTCATCCCTCCTCCTCCTCGTCATCGTCAGTTGCGTCTCCTAGACGAACCGCGCTGGGGAATCAAGGGCGGTCATCGGAGCTCAGCGTGGGGAGGAGACAGGGAGAGATTGATTGAAGACAAAGCAGGGGTGCCTATAATATATAAGGATAGCGCCAAAATATTTCGCCTCCCGCGCATGCGTCCAAAAAATTTCGCTGTTCCGCGCTGCGAATCACAGACTGTTTCAAACAAAAAACGTCTGTGATGACCGTAATATCACAGACGGGTTTCAACATGAATCGTCTGTGATTATACCATGACTTGGACACACATAAATAGCAAGAACCATAATATCAAGTTATGGTAAAATATTTTTTATAAAATTTGAATAATAACCACGAGATAATATTTCTTTTTGCTTGTTGCAGGAAGTAAATTAATTAAAACTTGAACTGACTTTAGTAGAACTAACCACGATGAGTACTTGTTGCTTGAACCATCCTTTTACATTGTTGGTTTCAACCTAATCCAATACTGAAAAGTGTGATGAAAGGCTTTTCGATGTATTCTTGTAAAAACCACGTAGTTCTATTTTATCTTTCGTATTCCGATCATACTTTTTTAAATGCTAATAGTGGAATTGCATTTTCTGGTACATTTCACATCAACTGGTGTGGAAGCTAGTTTGCGATGTCAATTGGATGCAGATGTAGGTGATGATACAATTGAAATAATCTTGGAGTGTATTATAGCTAGAAAAGTGGCTTCCCTGTAGGTGATTTTAAATTGTAATATATATATATATATATATATATATATATATATATATATATATATATATATATATATATATGTGTGTGTGTGTGTGTGTGTTTTGTTATAACCTAGTTCTGTTTTAGTGCGTGTTCCAAAATAGTCACAGTTACCACGTTAGCTAAAGTCACTCTCCTTTTGTTTTCTTAGTTAACACTGTACAGCCGGCATGTAAGATGTAATCAAGCACAATTGTTTACTGGACAGTATTGTTTGCACAGTTTCTATGGACATCATTGTTTGGATTTGAAGTTTGAACAAATGTAATACGCGTAACAAGCAGTAGCATGACATTTGATCAACTGTAATATAACTGTGAACAGAGGCATGCACCCCTTAAGCAGTTGTTAAATTGGCTGAAATTGCAATATTTTGCGAAAGTAAATATTACTCTTTCTAGTCACAAAAGAATGTTGTGTTTGGCTATGTATAGTCAATTTTTTAAAAACTTTGGCTATTGGTTTTTTTTTCAATATTTAGATTGAACACATTAAAATGATACGTGTAGATTTGCCTCGAAAAGAGTTTTCATAAAAGTACACTTTTGTTAAGTTTTATAAATATATTATAATATAAATTGAGAATCGTATGATATCCAAAACGACGTTCTTTTTGTGACCGGAAGGAGCAAGAATAAGCCAGATTTGCGAGTTCCAAACGAAACAAATCAGCAAAATTTGTGGTGTTGCAGAGCGCAACTCAAAATTCCAAGCGTAGCGCCAAATAGTCCAAAACGACCGTGCCACACTGCTACGTGGAGGAAAACTGTGGAGCAATGCTGGCTTTTGCGGCGCACGTCATGCGGGAGCTCGGCTGCGCGCGTCTATATATACTCACCTCACGCAGCTTCTCTCGGCACAAATTCCGCGCCTCTTCCAGAGTCCAGACTACTACTATACTGACTCCTCGTCACCGGCAAGCAGAGCGCTAGGTAGAAGCCTAGAACCGAGCACCTCCCCGCAACATGACCGCTTCTGTCGAGCCACTGCAGCAGCAAGGCTCCGCGCCGGTGCGCGTCACCGCGAACGGCGCCAAGGCGTACCCTCCCGCGAACGGCATCCCGCGCCGCGCCGACTCGCCCGTTCGCGGGTGCGGCTTCCCTCCCCTTATATCGCCACCGCAGAAGGCACGTGATGACGGGGACGCGTCGGACGATGAGCAGGAGGACTGGCGCGAGCTGTACGGCTCGCACCTGCAGGTCGAGGTGGAGCCGACGGTGCGCGACCCGCGCGACGAGGGCACCGCGGACGCGTGGGTCGAGCGCAACCCGTCGCTCATCCGGCTCACGGGGAAGCACCCGTTCAACTGCGAGCCGCCGCTGGCGCGGCTCATGCACCACGGCTTCATCACCCCGCCAGCTCTGCACTACGTGCGCAACCACGGCGCCGTCCCGCGGGGGGACTGGTCGACGTGGACCGTCGAGGTGACGGGCCTCGTCAAGCGGCCCACCCGGCTCACCATGGACAGGTTGGTCAACGACTTTCCCGCTGTGGAGGTCCCCGTCACGCTCGTCTGCGCCGGCAACCGGCGCAAGGAGCAGAACATGGTGCAGAAGACGGCGGGCTTCAACTGGGGCCCCGCCGGCGTGTCCACGTCGGTGTGGCGCGGCGCGCGCCTCCGCGACGTGCTGCGCCGGTGCGGCATCATGCCTCGCAAGGGCGGCGCGCTCAACGTGTGCTTTGAGGGCGCCGAGGACCTCCCCGGCGGCGGGGGCTCCAAGTACGGCACCAGCATCACGCGCGAGTGGGCATTGGACCCGTCGCGGGACATCATGCTCGCGTACATGCAGAATGGCGAGCCGCTGATGCCGGACCACGGCTTCCCCGTGCGCGTCATCATCCCAGGCTGCATCGGCGGGCGCATGGTCAAGTGGGTCAAGCGCATCATCGTCACCACCGCCGAGTCCGACAACTACTACCATTACTGGGACAACCGCGTCCTGCCGTCCCACGTCGACGCCGAGCTCGCCAACGCAGAAGGTAAATTAACCAAACTAAATCTGTGAATTACTACGCCGTGTTCGATCGTTTTGATACGTGCGAAATGGAATGGCTGAAACAAATGTGCCGGTTTGTCCCTTGTGCAAATGCGCAGCGTGGTGGTACAAGCCGGAGCACATCATCAACGAGCTGAACATAAACTCGGTGATCACGACGCCGGGGCACGACGAGATCCTGCCCATCAACACCATCACGACGCAGCGCGCCTACACCATGAGGGGATACGCCTACTCCGGTGAGTCCATACCTTCGGCCCTGACTTGCCTTACTTGTCTTCGGCTGTGACTTACTTAGAGGGTTAGAGCTGGTGCAACGAAAAGGGAAACTTGCCATTGTTCTTGCAAGTCTCTGTGGCGATGGCGGCGACTTTAGTCTTCCATTTTGCATGCGTGTCCTTTGTCTCACCAACATATACTGTTGCGACAGTATAAAAAAACATGCAATGTTAATTACGGCCTAGAAAAACCTACGGTGCTTTTAGATGACACAACATGTACCCTCGATCAATACCATTTGAAAAACTAATGTCAATCTAACCCAACAAATATCTTCTGCATTCTCTCTCGTAGTAAAAAAAACGTAACATCTTGGGCTTGCTAGGCCATTTGCCCAAATAAGAGAAATGAACTGATGAAGGAAATCTGGCCGGTGGTATCACGAAGGGCCGTTTGCAAGGACTTGGGACGTAAAAATAACCTGTAAGACTCTTAACATTTTTGTGCATACTTGGGACCTAAAAATAACCTCAATCTGTGCAGCTTGCTCCTTACCTCATGGTTCATTTTATTAGAAGAAATTAAGATGTCGGAAAGATCTAAACCGGCGTTGAAACCGGAGCACACACCGATTTGTTTTGCACGGAATGGGATCAAACTTTTGCAACAACTCGTAAAGATAGTTCACGCTTAATAACTACGGCATCTGCGAGTACGTATTTTGTTCGCAACATGGTCGTTTCATACAATATACTTCCCCCCTTCAAGCTTGCAGTAGTAAGAATTCGATCGAGCAATATATACATGATACAAATTGTCTTTTTTTTTTTTTTGCGAATGATACAAATTGACTATCGAGGAAGTAAAGTAAGGACTTAGAACACCCAAACGAAAATACCAAGCAAGTAGCTAGCAGCCGTTTAGGATTATATTTCTCCAGCATTTGGCTAACTAGCGTGATACCATGTGTAGCTTGTTATGTGCCATTTCTGCACTGTTCTTCTCGGAAAGAAAAACCCATTCGTGGTCGAAAAGAGCCGCAATTCGTGTGGCCAATCGAAGCTCCAAGAAAGTTTTTTTTTTCTTCTATCAAAAATATACGTAGTAGTAGTGCCTTTTTGGATGCCTGCTACTGCTTTGGTTCACACATTAACACATACAGGGATGTAAGGTGGTATACGGAAACCTTCCATGCATCACTGAATAATGCTAGCATTTTCCCACTTCGAAAGCATCTTCAATCTCATTGGACAAACGCGTCGATTCTGAATACATGCATGCATAAACCATCACATGCTAACAGCGACTTCTTTAAAAAGAACACACACACATGCTAACATAGTAATAGTAATAACTCATGAGGCTGACGAGGGCTTGTTTTGTGTTTTGGGTAGGCGGCGGCAACAAGGTGACGAGAGTGGAGGTGACGCTGGACGGCGGCGAGACATGGCTGGTGTGCGCGCTCGACCACCCGGAGAAGCCCAACAAGTACGGCAGGTACTGGTGCTGGTGCTTCTGGTCCGTCGAGGTCGAGGTCCTCGACCTCCTCGGCGCCAAGGAGGTCGCCGTCCGCGCCTGGGACCAGTCGCACAACACCCAGCCCGAGAATCTCATCTGGAACCTCATGGTACGTTCGTACCTGCATCCATCTCTATACCAATGGCGTGTCATTTGCAACCTTAATTACGTGAGGGCGCCGTTCTGAATATAGTTCTGATGGTTTCGCGTGTATATGGTGGTTGGTTGTTCTTGGCAGGGGATGATGAGCAACTGCTGGTTCAAGGTGAAGGTGAACGTGTGCCGGCTGCACAAGGGGGAGATCGGGCTGGTGTTCGAGCACCCGACGCAGCCGGGCAACCAGTCGGGCGGGTGGATGGCGCGGCAGAAGCAACTGGAGACGGCGCAGGCCGCCGCGCCGGGGCTCAAGCGGAGCACGTCCACGCCCTTCATGAACACCACCGACGGCAAGCAGTTTACCATGTCCGATGTGCGCAAGCACGCGTCGCAGGACTCGGCGTGGATCGTCGTCCACGGCTACGTCTACGACTGCACCGCGTTCCTCAAGGACCACCCGGGCGGCGCCGACAGCATCCTCATCAACGCCGGCACCGACTGCACCGAGGAGTTCGACGCCATCCACTCCGACAAGGCCATGGCGCTCCTCGACACCTATCGCATCGGCGAGCTCATCGCCACCGGCACCGGCTACAGCCCCGACAACTCCGTCCACGGGGCGTCCAACCTCTCCCACCTCGCCCCCATCCGCGAGGCCATCAAGGCCCCCGCCCCCGTCGCGCTCTCCAGCCCGCGCGAGAAGGTCCCCTGCCGCCTCGTCGACAAGAAGGAGCTCTCCCGTGACGTCCGCCTGTTCCGCTTCGCGCTGCCGTCCTCCGACCAGGTGCTCGGCCTCCCGGTCGGCAAGCACATCTTCGTGTGCGCCAACATCGACGGGAAGCTGTGCATGCGGGCGTACACGCCGACGAGCATGGTCGACGAGATCGGTCAATTCGAGCTCCTCGTCAAGGTGTACTTCAAGAACGAGCACCCCAAGTTCCCCAACGGCGGGCTCATGACCCAGTACCTGGAATCGCTCCCGATAGGATCCTACATCGACGTCAAGGGGCCCTCGGGCACGTCGAGTACACCGGCCGCGGCAACTTCGCGATCAACGGCAAGCAGCGGCACGCGCGCCGGCTGGCGATGATCGCCGGCGGGAGCGGGATCACACCGATGTACCAGGTGATCCAGGCGGTTCTGCGCGACCAGCCGGAAGACGAGACGGAGATGCACCTCGTGTACGCGAACCGGATGGAGGACGACATCCTCCTGCGCGACGAGCTTGACCGGTGGGCGGCCGAGTACCCGGACAGGCTCAAGGTGTGGTACGTCATCGACCAGGTGAAGCGGCCACAGGAAGGGTGGAAGTACAGCGTCGGGTTCGTGACGGAGGACATCCTGCGGGAGCACGTGCCGGAGGGCGGCGACGACAGGCTCGCGCTCGCCTGCGGGCCGCCCCCGATGATCAAGTTCGCCATCTCACCGAACCTGGAGAAGATGAAGTACGACATGGCCAATTCTTTCATCGTGTTCTAAGGCCTGTTTCTGAGCAGGGGTAGAGCTAGAACGAATTTAACCGGGTTCACTACTTCATTATACATATAGCAACATACAAAATTTTCAAGCAATATTGTACTAAATAGTAACTCGTACGCCTATTTTTAACATCAATAATTCGACATAACCGATGACAATGTATGTCGTAGTGAGAAGACTAAACAATAAAAGGAGGAGACCCCCCGCGTTAAAGAGATCGGGAGGGCTTCTAAAAGGGGCTCGGTTATTGAGTGTAAATGTATTGCTTAAAGAAAAGACTTCCATCTGTTACATGGTGGAGGGGGCTATTTATAGCTTCCCTGCAGGACATCTAAATGTATATTTATATCCATAGGAAAGTACTGTAACTATAGGAGCTGCAGGGGCTTTTATGCGTCCTACAAGTAGCCTCTGGTGCACGGTGTGTCTTCTTGGACGTGACCCATTCAGAGAGTGCACCCGGTCCACCGTTCCTGTTGCTCTTGTGCCCTCCGAAGAGGTGACCCCTTGAGGTCCTTCGCTAGCCTCTTCGGAGGGTCTTCGGGGTTCCTCCGGAGGGACTTCGGGACCACTCCGGAGGATCTTTGGGATAGCTCCAGGAGGCCTTCGGGAGCCTTCGGAGGGTCTTCGGGACTACTCCGAAGGGTCTCCGGGGGCCTTCAGAGGGTCTCCGGTACAACTCCGGAGGATCTTCGGGATCCTTCAGTGGGTGGGGGGTCTTCGGGATCCTTCAAGGGGTCTTCAGGACCCCTTCGGATAGGTCTTTGGGGAGACCTCCCGAGGCAATCGTGCTTCGCCGGGTCGTGGGGCCAGTAGGGTGCCTCTACGACAAGCCCCTCGCGGTCGAGGTCCTGCTTCGCCATGGCTGAAACCGCGCCGTTCTCCTGGAAGGTCCAGGCACACCGTCCCCTCTGTCGTGGCGAGGTATGTTGTTTTGCGAAGGATCTCCTGGCTCGCGGACCCTATCCGCCTGGCAACGCCTGGGGCGCCGTGCGCCTTAATGGTTCTGGTATGCCGTGCATCGTGACGGCAGCCAGCGCCGCCGTGCGCCATAATTACACTGGGGTGTCGTGCGTCGTAATGGCGCTAGGGCGCCATGCGCCGTAATGGCACCTTCTCGTATTACGCGCCACGCGACCTGGTGACATGTGGCGCCTGGTGGGCTGGCTCAGGGGGCTATAAGTAGTTGCCCGCCCCCAAGCTTGTTCTTTAGGTGTTTCTCTGGTTTCCTGTTGTTTAGTGCTTTTGACGTCTACTTAGTTGCGCGGTTAGCCACGCCTGGTGCCTCGGGTATGACAAGGCGAACTAAGGAGGTCGCGGGGGAGGTGTCATATACGAGCGATCTCGGGAGGTCAACCGTGACAGAGTCGGTACTCCGAACACTTGTCGAAGAGGGCAAGCTAGAGAGTCTGGCGAAGGTCTATGCTCCCGAGACGGAGACAGTGTCGTCCCCTCGAGCGGATGAGGCGGTTGTCTTTGTGGATTTCTTTGATGTCGGGCTCCGGATCCCGTGCGTGGACCTGGTTAAGGTCGTTCTCCAGCTTTACGGTGTGGAGTTGGCATAGCTGACGCCGAACTCGATCGTGAAGCTAGGATTTTTTGAGTGGATGCTTCGAGCGACCGGAGCTGCCGGTGAGGGTCACGTTTTCGCCTTCTTGCACGACGCTTGCTGCCAACCAAAGAAGAATAGCAGCGGCGACACGCTGAACTTCGGCGGCGTTAATTTTCAACCGAAGTCGCGGTGCCAGATGTATCTGCCCGCTCCGGTGGCACGAAACCGTTGGGAGACGACTTGGACGCGGAGGTGGTTTTACCATACGTCCGTGTTGGAGGGTGGGTTGCAATCTCGGGGTGGTCTGATCCAGCCCATCGCCAGCCTCGATATTGTACTCAAACCGGGAGGAGGCTCTTCTACGCCTCCTTCTGTAGCGACGAGGCGCTTCTCCACACGCGATCTGGTGGAGGAGTTCTGCGTCTTCGGTATCTAGCCCCTGGCCAAGGATTGGAGTGTTGAACGTGGCCCCTCAGGTTCCGGGCACCCGACTCTTATCATGAAGGGGTGCGAGGGTATGATTCTTGGCTCGACGCTTCTCACTTGTGTGGATTTTAATGGGGCTGAATTTTTTCTCTTTTTTTTTTGTTTACAGCCGTGCCCATCACCGAGGCAAGCTGCGCAGTGGAGGTGCTTCTTGGCCCGTACACGGGCGAGGAGCACTCGAGGCGTGGCCTGGTTGTGCGGAGCTTGAACGGAGAGAAACCGGTGGCTCTGGTCGGCGATGTCCGGAGTGCCCATAAGGCTTTCAGGAGTTCTTCTGGCCATAATCCCTTCGGCAAGCCTACCAGACGTTTGTTGAGACTTGTCAATATGTTGTCGTTGGCTCTTTCGACCGCGCCGTTGGATTCGGGGTGCCCTACGGATGCGAAGCATATGGTGGTTCCCAGGCCTTCGCAGAATGTTTTGAAGGTCGCGGAGTCGAACTGGGTGCCGTTGTCGGTGACTATGTCACGGGGTACTCTGTACCTACAAATGATGTTCTTCCACACGAACCGTTGGGCTGCCGCGGATGTTATTTTAGGTACTAGCTCAGCTTCCACCTACCTCGAGAAGTATTCGATCGCGACGAAGGCGAAGCGTAGGTTGCCCTTTGCTGCTGGGAAGGGGCCGATGATGTCGAGCCCCCACCTCGCGAAGGGCCGGACCGGCGGGCAGGGGCTGCAGCGGGACAGGAGGTGCTTTTGGGTTGTGGCTGGCCCATTGACACCCTTGGCAACGTTGGACGAGGTATTCTGCGTCGTGTAACGCCGTTGGCCAATAAAGGCCCTATCGGAAGGCTTTTGCCACGATGCTCCGCGGGGCCTGATGGGCTCCGCAGACTCCCTCGTGTATTTCCCTAAGTAGGTGTTGGCCTTCTCTCTGGGAGATGCACCATAGAAAGGGGGCGCAAACGCCCCCCTTGTATAGTTCGCCCCCAATGAAGCGGTAATTTCTGACCCAGTGCCTGAGCCGCTTTGCCTTGATGTGGTCTTCAGGCTCCCCGCTTGTGAGGTAGGCGATGATGATGTCGCGCCAATCTGTGACATCGATGAGCATGACGTGGTGCCTAGTCCCTAGTGATGCTTGGGCTGGTTTGTTGTTTTCGGGCTCAGCCCCTTGTGTTGTGGGCGCAGCCCTTGGTGCTTCACGTGGAGCCCCTGGTGCTTCGGGCGGAGCCCCTTGTACTGCAGGCGCGGCAGAGGGCTTGGTGAGTATCTCGTAGAATACCTCCGGCGGGGGTTGGTCGTTGGAGCTGGCCATCTTCGCAAGCCGATCGGCAGCTTCGTTGGCACTTCTAGGGATCGCCTGGATGGTGATTCCGAGGAAATTCTTTGCGACGGTGCGCACCGTTGCCAGGTATCGGGCCATTTCAGGATCTCTTGTCTCAAATGTCTTGTCGAAGTGTCCCGCCATGAGGCAGGAATCGCTCTTCACAACTACGCGCTTGGCTCCGAGCGCTTTTGCCTTGCGGAGGCCAAGGAGGAGTGCTTCGTACTCCGAGGCGTTGTTCGTGGTGGAAAAGTTGAGGCATGCCGCGTGTGAAATGCTTCGACCGTCCGGGGCGACGAGAATGGCCACCACACCCGCTCCCGTGGCACACTAGGACCCGTCGGTGTACAATGTCCATGGCGTCTCGACAATACCCATGGACTGTCCTGTGTGAGGGGTCCACTCGACGACGAAATCACCCAGGGATTGAGACTTTATTGTAGTGCGCGGAGCGAAGGTGATGTCGAAAAGTGTGAGCTCCGTGGCCCATTTGCCAACGCATCCAGAGGTGTCCTTGTTCCGCAGCATGAGAGTCAGCGGGTAGGAGGTCGGGATCGTGATGGCATGCGCTAGGAAGTAATGGCGGAGCTTGCGTGAAGCCATGAGCAATGCGTATGCCAGCTTCTCCAGCTCCGTATACCTCATCTTGGCCCCTGGAGTGCTTTTGACACAAAATAGACGGGTCGTTGCCTGCCTTCTTCTTGGACGAGGACCGCACTAACTACAGAAGAGGAGGCGGCAAGGTACAAGAGGAGCTGTGCCCCGGGCCTTGGGCTGGTGAGGCTGGGTAGCTGGGCAAGGTACTGCTTGAGTTCTTAAAATGCTGCCTGGCATTCCTTCGTCCATCGGAATGGCTTCGCACCCCGGAGGGTTTTGAAGAAAGGCAAAGCCCACTCCGCTGAGCGAGATAAGAATCGGCTGAGGGCTACGAGGCGGCCCGTCAGCTTTTTCACCCCGGACGCTGCAGGGTGGTTCCATTTCTTGTATGGCTTTGGTTTTTTCTGGGTTTGCTTCAATGCCCCTGTTTGATACAAGGAACCCTAGGAGCTTCCCTGCCTTGACCCCGAAGGCGCACTTCTCTGGATTGAGCTTGATTCTCTCTGCCCAGAGGCTGGCGAAGGTTTCTCGAAGGTCTCCGGGGTGGGAGCCTGCAAGCCTGCTTTTGACTACTATGTCGTCGACGTAAGCTTCGACGTTCCGGTCGAGTTGTCATGCGAGGACTTTTTGTGATAAGTCAGGTGAAAGTTGTTCCCGTGTTTTTTAGCCCGAAGGGCATGCGATGGTAACAGTAGGTGCAGTTGGGTGTAATGAAGGCAGTTTTTGCTTCGTCCTCCTTGGCCATGAATATCTAATGGTAACCGGAGTAGGCGTCCAAGAAACTCATCAACTCGCACCCCGACGTGGCGTCCACCAGCTGGTCGATGCTCGGTAAGGGGAAGTCGTCCTTTGGGCATGCCTTGTTGAGGTCGGTGAAGTCGATGCACATACGCCATTGGCCGGTGCTTTTCTGGACCAGGACTGGGTTGGCTAGCCACTCAGAGTGCTTGACTTCGTGAATTACCCCTGCTTTTAAGAGCTGGCGATTTCCTTCTTTGCCGCTTCGAGGCTCTTGGGCGTCATGCGCCGGAGCTTTTGCTTTTTGGGGGTCGCGTCTGCCCGGATGGCCAACCGGTTTTCGATTGTTTCCCTGGCGATGCCCGAGATGTCCTATGGGCTCCATGCGAAGATGCCGGCGTTATCGCGGAGCACCTGGAGGATGTTGCTGTGCTCTTCCGCCTGGAGTTCCGCTCCGAGGGCCACTGTTTTCTCCGGGGAGGTGTCTCTGAGGGGAACCCTTTGTAACTGCCCCTCTGGCTTGGCCTTCGGGGCCCATTTGCCAACCAGGGCCCTGCTCTGCACCCCCCGTGTTAGCTTCGACAGCGTGAACACGCCGCCGGGTACGCGAGCCCAACTCCATTTTGGCCCGGCGGGCGAGGTCTTGGTTTGTCCGTATCGTGATGACGCCTCCGGGTGCCTCGAATTGTCGATACATTAATTATTTCTTAAATACCATTTATGATTTAAATCCAGAGATAGGGGTAGGGTGACCGATATTGGGCAAGATTATTCTTTTTAGCAAGACTTCTAATTTAAGTTGGCATTTTAAATTAGATGGCAAAGGCATATTGGTTAATCACTTCATTTTATTTGCCGTTTACACAAGGTGGTACATACATCAAAGTTATGTTGGAGATAAAGATTAGGGACTTAAGATTTAAATGATTCTTTTTTCCTTAATTAACATTGATAACTTTAGATCGGAGAATAAAAGATGCGATGGTTTTTTTGGACCAAAGAATATTTGATAGGACTTGCAATTAGGATTCAAGTTTCTAGAGCAAGATATTGAGATCAACATAATTATTTTTGAATAGCTTCACATTCAATTTCCCGTGATTTTGTAACTTAAGTTCTTACATTCCATAGTTTTTACACATTAGTGGAAGGTTAATTAAATTAATTTTAGTAATTAACTAACCATCACTTACAAAGGGGTTATGACAATAATTTAAAGTTTAACAAATAGGCTTTGCATAATCTTTAGATAGCAAGATGAGCTAAAGACTACTGCCTCCATTTTCTCCTTAAAGGGTAAGGGCCCACAAGTCATTGAGTGAGAGAGAGATAGAAATAGAGAGTGAGCTTCTCAGGAGAAGCAGAGGAGGCCCAGCCAAATCAGGGGAGCCAGGGGGAGAGGCGCTCGGCTGCGGCCTACCGGCGGCGAGCGGCGGCCGGTGGAATGGGTTGCTGATGAGGGGAGGAAGCCAAGGGAGGCAGTGTTGGGGCCGGGGCGGCACCGAGTAGGTGACAACAGCATTGGGGGCGACGGGCGCAAGGGCCGGACGGGGGAGACGGCGGTCGGAGGGAATGGAGATGAAGGGGAGGGGAGAGGATGCTCACCGTGCTGTCCGAGGAGGCGGGGGAGCACTGGAGCGGGCCAGCGACGGAAGCAAGGGGCGGCAGTGGTGGCTTGTCTCGGTGGAGGGGAAGGAGCAATAAGGTGGAGGTGAGATTCCTCGGGCCCTGAGGCGCATGGTGATGGGGCCGGCGCGGCGAGGGCGCTCACTGGGGCAGAGAATGGCGGCGAGGCAGTGCGACCGACAATGGGGGCGCTATGCTCTTTCTTGGGTGGAGCTTACCAGAGATGGGGCGACATGGGGAGAGCAAAGGAGGAGGCTCAGGGCTATATATCCCCGGTGGGGAGGAGCCGAGGGAGGTTTGGCGCGGGCGAGCAGGTGCGGGCGCGTGTGCGCACGCAGAGCGCGGGCGCACAGCTTGGACCGGACGGCTTCGGTCAAGGGTGGCGAGGACGCGAAGGACGGAGGGACGGGACGCAAGCGACGACTTGCACGGGCGGCATCGTGCAACCGTGCGGGTGATGGGACCAGCCGAGGACAGGCAAGTGGAGCGTTGCAGGTGGGTGCACGGCTTGGATCGGGCAAAGCGAGGGCGCGGCGCGGGTGCAGCGATGACCGGGCGCACGGGAGCAAGCGGGATGGGCGTGCATGCACGGTCGTTCGTGGGTGGCAGGGGCGCACAGGGATGGCGCAGGCACGACGACCTGGTAGGGCAAGGGCGATGCTAGCCGGGTGCTGACGAAGGCACGACGCACGGCTTCGGGAGCACGACACGAGTGTGGAGCCGGGATGGGATGAGGGCGACGGCCAGGAGGGCCTGGCGTGACTTGACGCGAGCAGGTGGCGCGGAAGTCACGGCTGGCAGAAGAGCAGGCGGGCGCTGTCCAGTGGCACGCGGGGATGGCAGAGGCAGGCGCACGCTCGTGGCTGGCGTGGGCGCGACCTGTTGGGGAAGAAGAAGGTAGGAGGTGGGGAGCTGGGCTGGATGGGTCAGAGGGAAGGAAATGGGCTGGGAGTAGCTGGGTCGGCCCAGGAAAGAAATAGGGTTGAGCCCGAGAAAGAGAGGAGGGTAAAAAGAAGAAGGGGCCCAAGATTCAAAAAGGTGAATTCAAATTCAAGAATTGCGAAAAGGTTTGAAACACAAACCCGAGCTAGAAGAAACTAGGAGAGATTTTGAAATTAATTGATAATTTGAATCACGAACAAAAACGAAAACCGAAATAGTATTAACTAATACTCGTCCAAAAATAGGACGTTACACTTACCCGCGTCGCCGCGTGGGACGACTTTGGGGTGCACATTTTTTGGGCTAGGGGGTGCACATGTGGTATATATAAGTTGATCCTCGCTCAAATTTTTTTAAACCCGGTGTGTTGTGAAACCGAGTGATTATATGTGCTTCCACTCGTGTTTGTCAGGGTTCCGCACCTTATTTTTCGGCTCTTAGCTTCTGATTCTCAGATGATCCACTCATCTGAGAATCTGAAGCTAGTTGAGAAAAATGTTTGGTGGGAGATTGGTTCCTAAAACTCTAAAAGTTAGGATTTAAGTCAACAAGACTATTATACCTCTGGTTTTAACACTTCAGGTGTACTTGTTGTTATGAATATTGTGTGTGTATTGAAGAGACCCAATAGGTAATATATATAGGGTACAAAGGGTGTATGCTATATACAGATAAGACAATATAAAAGGCAGATAAAGAAATACAAAAGAGTCCATATTCTAATACCTTATTCTAACACCCCTCTCAAATGCAAGGCGTATGCAATAGCATTGCATTTGGAAAGGGTTGGCACTAAACTAGGGAAAATCCAAAATCCGAGGCTTGATAATATCGTCGTAGCATGCAGCTCTTGGAAAATATGTCGAATATCAAAAGATCTCCTCCCACCGATGTCGTGCGACAGCCCATAAAGCACAAGGTGCGGGGGCTGAGAAAGTCGACCGCGGCAATACGACGAAGAAGATGATGACACCGACAAAAATAGAGAAAGCTATCAAATCAAGTCGAAGAGGAATAGATAAAAGTATGGAAACGCAGATCGAAGCCCGAGACGGCAGTGAAGCAGTGCACAAGAAGCGCAATAGAGACACAGTGCACAAGAAGCGCAACAACCTTAGAAGCTCACGGCGGCGGCTAAGAGAGAAGCGACGGCTGCTGCCATACAAAAAGAGAATTCATATGCTTCTATGACTGATAATAAATTTATAGACTCGCATGTCTTAGACGAACTCAAATATTGAGTGATACGGACTTGGATAGACGCAGCAGAAGAAAAAAATGACTCAAAGAAAGAAAAACCTAAAGATAACTAGCAGCAGATACTAGTAGCAGTAGAATAGCAACACCAGAAGACTCATTTCCTCATCCAACCATCAAGCACCAGTGCAGCACACCCACCAAAGCAGGTGGCAGAGGCAAAGCACGCACAGCCGATCCAAACACACACAACCAACACACACCGAAATCCGAGTCTTGAAGAACTCCACTGACAGCAGTATAGAAGCTGCCATTGAAGAACTCCACCGACAGCATCCACATCAAAACTCCAACCATCTCTTCTCAACTATCTCCCTTTGTTCTCCTTGCCAAGCAGAAAAGTGGTCAAACCAAAAAACAGCACAGTACCACCGCTACACAAACCAACCCAACCGGGTCGGAACGAAGGCAGAGCAAGGGAGGCCGAGCCGAAGGAGAAGCGGCGAAATCCGAGAAGAGGGAGCTGCGGCGGCGGCCCGAAGGAGGTGGTCCAATTGGGGGGAAGAGTCGAGGCGGCGATGGATCGGGCGGAGCAGAGGCAGAGACGACACATCGGGCAGAGCAAAGGCAGAGATGATGCATCGGGCAACATCGGGTCCCCAAATCCGGCGAGGATGATGCCACCGAGCAGAGGAGGCGAGGATCTAGGCAACGACATGATAAGAAGAAGCCCTTAGCCGGGGGCGGCGATGCAGCCGAACATGCCTCCGCCTGAGGTGGCGTGGTGATGACAGCGCCGAAAGCAAATCTGGTTCTCCCAGATCTTGCTACCTGAAGCTGTGACGGAGAAAGTTCTGTAGTAGGCATCACCGAAGATAAACGGCGATGCAGCCGAGGGGAGACTAAACCCGACCGAAGGGGATGATCTCGATGGGCACAAGACACCGTTGGTGCATCCGAGGTCAGGCTAGAAGGAGGCCACCGCCAGGAGCAAAGATCGGTCCTCCCAGGGGCAACGACAGAGGAGGCAAGTAGAGGCTAGGAGGTGGCAGCGGCTACAGTAACCCTAACCCTAACCTTTGCTCTAATATCATGTTATGAATATTGTGTATGTATTGAAGAGGCCCAATGAGCAATATATATATATAGTACAAAGAGTGTATGTCATATACAGATAAGGCAATAAAAAAGGCAGATAAGGAAATACAAAAGAGTACCTATTCTAATACCTTATTCTAACACTTGTTACTTACTTATTTCTATTTGTAACTTTCGTTTATAAAATTTAGCGACAAATTTCTCAGCTGATATTACGTTTGAATATTGTTGGAAATTTCGCTACAAATTTACCTATGCAGTGGTACGAACACAAACACAATGACTGAATCTGAATCTCCCGTACAAGGTTATGATGACATTGGAAAGAGGAAGCCAACACTACTCGTGGTTTCTCAGTTCCATAGTTTAATTGGTCCAGTTTGCTTAAAAAACGTAAGGCAGATAATGCACATTGCTGTTTCAGACATCTCAACTGGCAAAAGCAAAATAAAAGACTAGTGGAGGTGTAAAAAGTGAGGTAAACAACCAGCTTGCATGATAGTTTGAACACGTCAAAGTATCCCACATGGCATCAAGGAGGAGCAATGAGAAAAATACACTAATTTGATATGATTTTCATATAACCAACCAAATGTCACCACTGTACAAAGAGCTAACACAACAGACAACATACACAACCTATTACACAGATCAAAAGTTAAAAGCAGCTAAATGACCCATGCCTGCACCAAAGAACTCTAGATATCTAGAAGCCATTCATCTCTAGATCGTAAGTGCGTCTCTCCATCAAAGCCTTTACAACAAACTTGAATGGTCCATCAAATGCTCCCGAGACGAATGCATCTGTTTCCTTACAGCTGGTATGGCCGCCATTGCTTCCCTCGGTTGAGGGCTTGATAGCAACCAATGTAGCACGTTGCAACACAATGCCTCCAGGCAGCTCGAGATATGGAGCGTATTTCAGCTTCATGTTGCAGGCTGGGACCTGAGTCTGTTGGAACATGCTGAGGCTGACAACTGGTTTTCTCTAAACTCGCTCAGCTGCTCTGCTCCCATGCACAATGTGCCCTGGCCATCGGCATCGGTTAGTACCAAGCTCGCAAGGGTGGGATGGTCCTTGATAATTGACCGGAGAAGATAATGCCTCGTTGATGCTGCAATCAAAGAGCTGATTGTCCACACTGTAGGGAAACAGGTAGGCTACACTTGCGCAAAATAAAAATCTCTACCTGTAAACTAAGATCACTGCAGTTATAGATCACGGTCTTACCACTAGACGTGTAGGTGCGGAAGTTGATGCAGCACGTCGGGGCAGTGTAGTCGTACTAAGTTGATGCAGCACGTCGGGGCAGAGTAGTCGTACTACTTCCTCATCCTCGTCGTGGCGTCCCACGTACAACTCCTCTCTTGCGGTTCGTCCCAACGCTACAGATGCAGCGCCCTCAAAGGTATCCACATGTACGGGAGGAAGCGACGCACGCCGGACTACTAGATCCGCGCGTGCGACTAGGGCGTGGGAGAGGTGGCGGCTAAGGTTTGAGGATGTCACGAAAAATCAACCTCCAACCTGTGCGCCCCTGCCCTCCTTTTATAGACGTCCTTACAATGGGCTTCTACGAATAGATGCCCATTAGGACTCAATGCCCAGTCTAATTCGGATCCAATCCGAATTAGGTTTCAGTCCCTTAAGTGTGTGACCCTATGGGTTCACGTATGTTTAGACATGACGCGAGTACACATACTTGGTCAATAGTTGGTAGCGGCCTCTAGTAAGACGTGCCAACTCCTAAACGTACACAAAGATCATATCAGACGAACCATCACAACGTTATGTACATGCCAATCCCTTTGCCTTACGATATTCAGTCGAGCTCCAAGCTGACCACTCTTTCTCGATCCTGTGATCCGGAATCCCTTACTAGGTTAACTCTTAACCTTAAGTAGCATGACCATGCATTTCTGGATCCGATCACTCGAGGCCCAGAGATATCTCTCGGTAGAGAGGGCAAATCCCATCTCGACCGACCATGCCTCGCGACATGCTTCATGACAAACCCAAAGCTACCTTTATAACTACCCGATTCTGAGTAGCGTTTGATAGCCCCTAAGTAGGTGGTCGATTCACATCTCAAGTACATGCGACAATCTCAGGTCTAAGGACAAGGCGTACACATTGTGTAGAGAGAACCATAAGTATAATTGCTATGTCTCATGTTGGGTCGGTCCAACCCCATGTTCTAAACATGTGTCCACATTATTGGTTTGACATCTCCATGTCTATGACCTGTGAAACATGGTCATCAACCGATACATGTGCTGATCCATCATTCACGTGTGTCCTCACATGAACTCCGACTAGGGACAACTTTAGAATAACCATACAAGTAAAGAGTTTCACAAACAAGTCACATACTTGTTAATCAACACAAAGGCAATATGCAAGGAACATTTATTAAATCATGGATACAACGAAATATCACCATCTCTATGATTGCCTCTAGGGCATATCTCCAACACACACGACATGGAGTTTCAACCCACCATTGGTATAGAAAGACTCTAGCATGCTTCCATTGTCCTCTGAAGCTGGCTCATGCTCTGCACCAACAGGCTTGCGGTCAACCCGGGTACTCCCCCAAAATCACACAATTATGAAGTGTACTCCCATACTCCGCCCGCCATTTCAGGAGAACTCCCTCCTCAGTCCCAACATCTCCAGAAGGGAGCTCGATTCGAAGAGTGGTCGCCTGGTTCCATTTGGGCTGCGCATGTTGTAGAATGGCTTGATGATTGTGAACAGCATCAGCTTCAGGAAGTGCGAGAGGATGTTTCGGGGCTTCGGCGAGGACAGCTTGAGTGTGTCATCGGCGTCGCGATTGACCATCATGACACGGTCAATCTTGACATACACATCATGGACATGGGGAACATACCCGTAGAACCGCTTTGACACGATAGAGCACCAGCCAAGTGATCGCACATCCTCAACCTTGTTGAGTATCAGCATGACGAGGGAATCCAAGAGGCAGTTGAATTGGTCGACCTCGAGTTCGAGCACTAGGTCCGCGTGGATTCATGCCTTGGGACTAGATGGATATCGAGCCGGTAGTCGTCTTACCGATCTTTTTATGTTGACATAGTTTAATTTAATATCATTTTATTTATAATTTAGAAGTATGTTTAGAACCGAGCTAACGAGCCGAACCAGAGTGGAATCCAATTTCATTCAAAATTAACTCATTTCAATGTCTAACCAAATAATGAATCTAATTGAAGAAATTTTGAACCGAGCTAACCAGACCCACCAAGGAGCTTTTTTTCCACCACTGTTTGGGATGCATAGCAGAACTGAAGGTCACACCTTTTGTGCAATGCAACAGATCGAACGCCCCAAGTTTGCCGAGAAATGGATACTATCTTGCGACGGAAATGCCACGAGCAAGTTGCTCAACTTTGGCCTCTCCGAATGGCTCACAAAATGGCAGCAACAACACCTTAAATCGACTCAGTTATCTGAACAAAACAAGAACAAGAACTACGGTAGTAAGAACATAGATGAGCGACCAAACAAACATGAATGAAATGGTTAGAGATTAAAACCACATGCATCAAAGGTACAAGAAAATCAACAAGAACATCAAATCAAGAACCGAGCAAACAAATCCAACAATGGTATACCTCAATCGCCACAACCGCAGCCGCAAACCAACTCAGGTGAGAAAATCGAGCGCGAAGCTGAACTGACCTGTCCCAAAAACCGATTTTTCGCAGGCACACGACGGATCTGACGCCGGCGAGCACCGGAGAGTACCTAGCCCAGGAAACCACCCCAAGAAACAGCCTACACTGGTGGCTTCTAGCCCAAAAAAAAACCTGCAATTTTTCACCAAACCGAGCACACCGCAACTCCCCCAACCAACTGGAGCATTCAAGAGTTGATGAGAATTCAACGAGATTAGGGATTAGGGACGGCCGGTCGTCGCGGTGGAGGTCGCCGGTTGTCGCTGAGGAGGTCGTCGGTTGGGTGCTCCATTCGCTATAAGAGAAGAGAATGGGGTGGGGGAACGGGAGACTGATCGAATGGGGTAGGGTGGGGGTGGGAGGTTGGGTTGGTGGGTTGGTGGGTAATTCAATGACATTTGGTGGGAAATTCCATTCTAACTCTAGGGGTATTTTCGTAACTTCAGAATGTCGCTCCGCGAAAGTACACGTACACGCTGCTCCACTCTTCTGTGATTCAAATTCTAAAAAACAAGGAGTTGGGATGTTTGGCTGTGCTCTGGCTGCTCCGATTGAGAATCTGGCAGTAGGAGCCGTACCAAATAGGCCCCAAATTCCGTAGCAGCCTACTATTATGTTGGTACCACGCATCAATCGGATGTTTGTAGGCCTGTTAATGGATTGGGTTGAAATGGATGAAGCGGGTTGGGTTTTAATTTGGGTTGACTTTGGGTGGGTGGAAATGGGTTGAGACAGCTAATGGGTTGGTTTGATTTGGGTTTGCACTGAAAACAGGTTGGTTTGGTTTGGTATGGATGCGCCTGTAGTGCCCGACCCGCGTGGCGCAGGTCTGGTCCACACGGTCGAGCACGGTGTGCGGCATGTTGGACGCTGGGATCGGCGGGACGCTGGGGAAGCGGAGGATCGCCTTGCCATGTCCTTGAAGCTGTCGTCCGTCGTGGCGAAGTAGTGGGGGAGGTGGATGAACGCGACGAGGTCGCCAACGGCGGAGGTGTAGTAGATGTACGTCGGGACGCCGCTCGCGGCAGCGACGTCGAGGGTGTCGACGCAGAAGAGATCGAGGACGAGGGTGGAGATGGAGGGGACGGAGCGGAGGAAGGCGAGGAGGGAGGGCACGGTGAGGAGCATGTCGAGCATCTGTCGAAAGTGGTCGGGGTCCGGTCTGAGGCAGCCCGGAGGCGGCAGGTGGTGGAAGGAGATGGAGGGGTTGGCGACGGCGGAGGCAGAGGAGGCAAAGAAGTTGGCGGTGGAGGCCGGCGGGGTCGGGACGATGACGACGACGGCATGCCGCGGCGGAGGAAGAGCTTGGTGAGCTCCACCATGGGGATGAGGTGGTCCACGTAGGGGTGAAAATGGATCGGATAGTTTCCGACCGATCCGGACAAAAACGGATTCGGAATGTCTCAGATCGGATTTTTCTCGGATAATTTTCAGATCGGAAACGAATTCGGATTTTTTTGCCGGAAACGGAAACGAATACGGTAGGCATGCTATCCGGCGGATACGGAAACGAATACGGATTATCCGGATAAGACGGGGTCCGGATTTCGGCTCAAAAGAGGATTTCAGCCCAAAAGAGAAAAGGGGATTCTAATTGATTTCCGAATTTCAGAAAATGCAACAAATCAAATAGTCTTTTAGAAAAATAGCAAATAGAGTTCAAAAATCCTAGAAAAAATCACAGAAATTCATTGAATTATTTTTAACTTAATAAAATTAATTCCAACTTAAAGTTGGTTTTTATTTTTGTATATAAATTATTTTAAATTTCTAAAAATAGGAAAAACCTTTTAAAAATCCAGAAAATTCAATAAATTAATTTAAAAAAAATTTCACTTTAAATCTAATAAAATCCTAGAAAACTCAATAAATTTTATTTTTTACATTAAAAACTAGGAAATTAAATAATTGATTTTATTTTATTATTTTTTCCTTTTTAACGAGGAAAACTCTTTTAAATCTCAAAAAATCCAATAAAATAATAACTTTATTAATTTTATTTTTGGTAACATACTTTGGGATGTTACAGTCATTTGCGTATAGATTAACAATCCAGTCTAATCGATGTTAGTGTGAACTAAATTTTATGTATATGATGAACTAAGTGTGAATACGTGATGACTTTGTGAGTTATGACTTATGAGCTAAATATGGTAAACTAAGTGTTATATTTGTGATGAACTAGTTAATGTAACTTGTTAGTGCCAATGTTATGTGTGGTTGCTGAAAATATGAACAATTCATGAATGTTTACATCAAATAAATTAGTTATATGTTTTCGTTAATTTCTGGTATACAATTTAAGGGGTTTTCATATTCCGAAAAATATCTGTGATCGTATTCGTTTCGATTCGTATTCGCTCCGTATTTGTATTCGATACTATTTGTATTCGTATTCGTATCCGGATCCAGAAAAATATATAAAAATAAATATAGCAAAACCATTATCCGTTCGTTTCCGATCCGTTTTCACCCCTAGGTCCACGCCCATGCAGGCGTGCAGCACCACGGCCGGATTGGGATTAGGCTACATTGGCGTTTCGGCGGGCAGTGTGAAACTGTGACGAGGGGACTTCTGTGGCTGATACTTTCTACTGTCTAACAGAGTAGTAACTGCTGCTGCGTATTTATTTAATTCTCGAGATTTGTTTGGGCCGTGCTTCCAATATGTTTTTCATGTTTATACGGCGGCTTCGGGCCAAACCAACACATGGGCTGTAAAGCAACTCGGAAGCAAAATCAGGCCCCAGGCGGATGAAGAAATGGGCTTCTTACCATAGCAATACGCAGGCAAATTTTCATGACCAGACTGGAGGAACTTCTCAATGGTGATTTTCGCAGGGCCCAGGGAGAATATGTGAAATCTGGACCATCCAAACGGGCCAAGCTACTAAATGATGACCGACTACGAAGTAGGAACCTTCTCTGCATGCAAAAGAAAAAAGTGTTTGCAAGACTTCCGTGATGGAGACACCGACAGGATTTTGAAAAGTCGATGTTACTTTTTGAGAAAGTGTTTGCAAGAAATCTGGTCCATCCAAACGGGCCAAGCTACTAAATGATGACCTACTACGAAGTTGGAACCTTCTCTGCATGCAAGATTTGTCAATGGTCAATCAGTACACCATCAGAACTTGCAAGACTTCCAAGTTCAAAAAAGAAAAAAAAAGTGTTTGCAAGACTTCCGTGATGGAGGCACCGCCGCGTTTTTTGAGTCGAAGTTACTTTTTGAGAAAAAAAGAGCCGCTGTTACTCAGAGTATGTACAGTGCAGGTTCCTACAGAGATGTTCAGAAAAAAAATCGACAAATAATATGCTTATTTTGTAGCATCGATGTTTAATTACGTACCGGTGCTTACCGGGTGCTTATGTATATAATTATATCTAATTAAGAGATAATACAATATTTAATTACCTACAAAAGATATGCTTGTATTGGAAATGACTTTTACAATGGTATTTCATGACGTGGTTATATTCTCTCTTTAAATACCTATCATAGATGTCTAAAAATCTTACCAGTGTTAAAGCCCATAAAAATCTATTGAAAAATCACAAAACATTCTAATTCGACCTAAAAATAGCTGGCTCAATCCGAAGCTTAGGCCATGATTAGCTACGTACCTACATCTATGTATAAGTATTTTGCATAGCTTAGGTCATAATTAGCTCCATACTAACACATATGTATAAGTATCTTACATTGTACATACCCCTCGTAAGAACTGCTTACACGGATACGTCAGCGTGCCTATCACATACGCTGTGCCTTTATCCAGAAAACATGAAAACTTCAGATACGAAGAGGCTTATTTTTCCCTCCCATTTCATTCGAGCTGACGGCCAATCCCGACTTACCAAGTCAAGCGCTGAATGTCAAGTTTGATTACTCTGGAATCTACTAATCTCCAGCGAACCACGCACCTATTTATGACCAAGGTTTCGCCGTTTCCACGTCCAAATTGCTTCGCTCCTGCTTGGCACGTCCTTTTCCGGTGATTCATTCGGTACGTGCGCCTTATATTCCAAGGTGACCTCACAAAAAACCAATGTGGCGTAGTCGGATAGACCATAGTCCTAGATTCAATGGCAGAAACGAAGATTTGGAGCATCTAGAAACCTTGCACGAAACGAAGATTCATTCAGACAAGATGGAAGTTGTCTTGGCGCAGACTGAATCAAACACTTCGCACGAGGTTGAAATGTTGGCATCCGGCAAGGAGAAATGTTTTCCCCCCCAAGACAAGTTTCTCAACACACACTCGGAGTCTCAAATCAATTAAGACACTTCGCACGAGGTGACAACGGCACGACTACACACAGCAGCAGTGCAGTGCAGTGCAGTGCAGCACAGCACACCTCAAGACTCCCGAGTTTTGTAGGGTGTGACGTGCATATCCTCTGAAACTTGCACAACGAATTTGAACGGCGACTAAAGATTTGTGACGTGTGAGCCCAGCCGGGCAAAGTCAGTCGTGTCAACCTCGGCGGATCCTGTGAAACCTGCACAACGGATTTTGAACGGCGATTAAAGATTTGTGACGGGTGAGCCCAGCCGGGCAAAGTCAATCATGTCAACCTCGGCACAAAAGAAATACTGCAGCCCTGGACCCAAACACAGGTCCGACCAAGCGGGTTGGGTTTTAATCTAAGTTAGCTTTGGGTGGATGGAAATGAGTTGAGGCAGCCAACGGATTTGTTTCGCCTCCCGCACGCGTGCCCAAAATTTTTTACCCTCCTGCGCTGCGAATCACAGACGGTTTCAAACAAAAACCATATGTGATGATCGTAATATCACAGACGGTTTTCAACATGAACCGTCTGTGATTTTACCATGACTTGGACACACAGAAATATCAAGAACCGTAATAGCAAGTCATGGTAAAATAAATTTTATAAAATTTGAGTAAGAACCACGAGATAATATTTCTTTTTGCTTGTTGCAGGAAGTAAATTAATTGAAACTTGAACTGACTTTAGTAGAACTAACCATGATGAGTACTTGTTGCTTGAATTAATTAAAACATTGCTGGTTTTAGCCTGATCTAATAAAGAAAAACGTGATGAAAGGCTTTTCGATGTATTCTTGTAAAAACCACACAGTTCTATTTTATCTTTCGTATTTCAATCATACTTTTTTAAATGCTAATAGTGGAATTGCATTTCCAGGTACATTTCACATCAACTGGTGTGGAAGCTAGTGAGTGATGTCAATTGGATGCAGATGCAGGTGATGATACAATTGAAATAATCTCAGAGTGTATCATAGCTAGAAAAGTGGCTTCTCTACATGTGATTTTAAATTGTACTTTCCAAGATCAATCCTCTACATGAAGTCGAAAACTACTTTTGAAGGCAGGGCAAATGATGTCATCCAAGCAAACAGTGCATAGTGCATCATTTGCAGTTGTTTGTAATACAATGAAGATGCCGACTAGTGTATGTATTCATTATATATGATAAATGCTTTGTAAGTAACAATTTTTTTATGCAATATATAAATAAACTTTACCTCAGTCATTTCTAGTAGTTGTTGGATTGTTGCAAGGTTGTTAGCATTTTTAACTATCTTTACACAAATATGTAAAACGTGAGGAACAAGATAAACAATTGTTGCTAGGAACAAGGTATGTGTTGCTAGAATTCCTTAAAATACCTTTCTCTATCTATAAAAACACTAGCTATGTGTTGTGATAGACCTTGCTAGCAACACGTTTTTTATTCATAACAACACCTAGTATGTGTTGCAATACATCATACTATAGCAACAACAGCAATAACAACACCTATCATATGTGTTGTTGTACATGCCAGCAACACTTTTATTAGGCTACAACAACATATATATGTTTTGTTATAACCTAGTCTTCTTGGTGTGCGTGTCCCAAGATAGTCACGGTTACCACGTAAGCTAAAGTCACTCTCCTTTTGTTATCTTAGTTAACACTGCCGGCATGTAAGATGCAATCAAGCACTATTGTTTACTGGACAGTATTCTTTGGACAGTTTCTGTGGACATCATTGTTTGGATTTGAAGTTTGAACAAATGTAATACGCGTAACAAGCAGTAACATGACGTTTGATCAACTGTAATATAACTGCGAACAGAGGCATGCACACCTTAAGCAGTTGTTAAATTGGCTGAAATTGCAATATTTTGTGAAAGTAAATATTACTCTTTCTAGTCACAAAAGAATGTCGTGTTGGGCTATGTATAGTCAATTTTTTAAAAACTTTGGTTATTGATTTTTTTTCAATATTTAGATTGAACACATTAAAATAATACGTGTAGATTTGTCTCGAAAAGAGTTTTCATAAAAATACACTTTTGTTAAGTTTTATAAATATATTATAATATAAATTGAGAATCGTATGTTTTGGATATGATATCAAAAACGACGTTCTTTTTGTGACCGGAGGGAGCAATAATCAGCCAGATTTGCGAGTTCCAAAGGAAACAAATCAGCAAAATTTGTGGTGTTGCAGAGCGCAACTCAAAATTTCAAGCGTAGCGCCAAATAGTCCAAAACGACCGTGCCACACTGCTACGTGGAGGAAAACTGTGGAGCAATGCTGGCTTTTGCGGCGCACGTCATGCGGGAGCTCGGCCGCGCGCGTCTATATATACTCACCTCACGCAGCTTCTCTCGGCACAAATTCCGCGCCTCTTCCAGAGTCCAGACTACTACTATACTGACTCCTCGTCACCGGCAAGCAGAGCGCTAGGTAGAAGCCTAGAACCGAGCACCTCCCCGCAACATGACCGCTTCTGTCGAGCCACTGCAGGAGCAAGGCTCCGCGCCGGTGCGCATCACCGCGAACGGCGCCAAGGCGTACCCTCCCGCGAACGGCATCCCGCGCCGCGCCGACTCGCCCGTTCGCGGGTGCGGCTTCCCTCCCCTTATATCGCCACCGCAGAAGGCACGTGACGACGGGGACGCGTCGGACGATGAGCAGGAGGACTGGCGCGAGCTGTACGGCTCGCACCTGCAGGTCGAGGTGGAGCCGACGGTGCGCGACCCGCGCGACGAGGGCACCGCGGACGCGTGGGTCGAGCGCAACCCGTCGCTCATCCGGCTCACGGGGAAGCACCCGTTCAACTGCGAGCCGCCGCTGGCGCGGCTCATGCACCACGGCTTCATCACCCCGCCAGCTCTGCACTACGTGCGCAACCACGGCGCCGTCCCGCGGGGGGACTGGTCGACGTGGACCGTCGAGGTGACGGGCCTCGTCAAGCGGCCCACCTGGCTCACCATGGACAGGTTGGTCAACGACTTTCCCGCTGTGGAGGTCCCCGTCACGCTCGTCTGCGCCGGCAACCGGCGCAAGGAGCAGAACATGGTGCAGAAGACGGCGGGCTTCAACTGGGGCCCCGCCGGCGTGTCCACGTCGGTGTGGCGCGGCGCGCGCCTCCGCGACGTGCTGCGCCGGTGCGGCATCATGCCTCGCAAGGGCGGCGCGCTCAACGTGTGCTTTGAGGGCGCCGAGGACCTCCCCGGCGGCGGGGCTCCAAGTACGGCACCAGCATCACGCGCGAGTGGGCATTGGACCCGTCGCGGGACATCATGCTCGCGTACATGCAGAATGGCGAGCCGCTGATGCCGGACCACGGCTTCCCCGTGCGCGTCATCATCCCAGGCTGCATCGGCGGGCGCATGGTCAAGTGGGTCAAGCGCATCATCGTCACCACCGCCGAGTCCGACAACTACTACCATTACTGGGACAACCGCGTCCTGCCGTCCCACGTCGACGCCGAGCTCGCCAACGCAGAAGGTAAATTAACCAAACTAAATCTGTGAATTACTACGCCGTGTTCGATCGTTTTGATACGTGCGAAATGGAATGGCTGAAACAAATGTGCCGGTTTGTGCAAATGCGCAGCGTGGTGGTACAAGCCGGAGCACATCATCAACGAGCTGAACATAAACTCGGTGATCACGACGCCGGGGCACGACGAGATCCTGCCCATCAACGCCATCACGACGCAGCGCGCCTACACCATGAGGGGATACGCCTACTCCGGTGAGTCCATACCTTCGGCCCTGACTTGCCTTACTTGTCTTCGGCTGTGACTTACTTAGAGGGTTAGAGCTGGTGCAACGAAAAGGGAAACTTGCCATTGTTCTTGCAAGTCTCTGTGGCGACGGCGGCGACTTTGGCCTTCCATTTTGCATGCGTGTCCTTTGTCTCACCAACATATATTGTTGCGAAAGTATAAAAAAACATGCAATGTTAATTACGGCCTAGAAAAACTAATGTCAATCTAACACAACAAATATCTTCAGCCTTCTCTCGTAGTAAAAAAAAAAAACGTAACATCTTGGGCTTGCTAGGCCATTTGCCCAAATAAGAGAAATGAAATGATGAAGGAAATCTGGCCGGTGGTATCACGAAGGGCCGTTTGCAAGGACTTGGGATGTAAAAATAACCTGTAAGACTTTTAACATTTTGTGCATACTTGGGACCTAAAAATAACCTCAATCTGTGCAGCTTGCTCCTTACCTCATGGTTCATTTTATTAGAAGAAATTAAGATGTCGGAAAGATCTGAACCGGCGCTGAAACCGGAGCACACACCGATTTGTTTTGCACGGAATGGGATCAAACTTTTGCAACAACTCGTAAAGATATTTTGTTCGCAACTAAAATCTAACAGCAACTAAACAGAGCATGCACCGAATCATGCCGTCTAACGTCGTCTTCCTCGGGCGACGTTGGGAGCCAATGATTAACAAGTTGGCGCTGGGCCGGAGGCAATTGGAATCCAGCAACTCTGAATATTCTGGGGACGAAAACGCGTCGAATCTGAATACATGCATGCATAAACTATCACATGCTAACAGCGACTTCTTTAAAAACAAGGACTGTCTATTCATAAGTTGTCTGAAATTTTTTTAAGTTTAAGTCACTTGTTGTGATCATTAGATCAATATCTAATCATATCACATCCATTGAATCAATATTCAATCATATAACAATCATATGACACACCAATCTCTACACAAATCCAATGATCACAACAAGTGATTTAAACTTAAGAAATTTCAGGCATATTAAAACTATCAAAACCGTAAAAACAAAACACACACATGCTAACATAGTAACAGTAATAAGAGGTTCCCAGTAAAACGAGTCGTAACTCATGAGGCTGACGAGGGCTTTTGTTGTGTTTTGGGTAGGCGGCGGCAACAAGGTGACGAGAGTGGAGGTGACGCTGGACGGCGGCGAGACATGGCTGGTGTGCGCGCTCGACCACCCGGAGAAGCCCAACAAGTACGGCAGGTACTGGTGCTGGTGCTTCTGGTCCGTCGAGGTCGAGGTCCTCGACCTCCTCGGCGCCAAGGAGGTCGCCGTCCGCGCCTGGGACCAGTCGCACAACACCCAGCCCGAGAATCTCATCTGGAACCTCATGGTACGTTCGTACCTGCATCCATCTCTATACCAATGGCGTGTCATTTGCAAGCTTAATTACGTGAGGGCGCCGTTCTGAATATAGTTCTGATGGTTTCGCGTGTATATGATGGTTGGTTGTTCTTGGCAGGGGATGATGAGCAACTGCTGGTTCAAGGTGAAGGTGAACGTGTGCCGGCTGCACAAGGGGGAGATCGGGCTGGTGTTCGAGCACCCGACGCAGCCGGGCAACCAGTCGGGCGGGTGGATGGCGCGGCAGAAGCAACTGGAGACGGCGCAGGCCGCCGCGCCGGGGCTCAAACGGAGCACGTCCACGCCCTTCATGAACACCACCGACGGCAAGCAGTTTACCATGTCCGAGGTGCGCAAGCACGCGTCGCAGGACTCGGCGTGGATCGTCGTCCACGGCTACGTCTACGGCTGCACCGCGTTCCTCAAGGACCACCCGGGCGGCGCCGACAGCATCCTCATCAACGCCGGCACCGACTGCACCGAGGAGTTCGACGCCATCCACTCCGACAAGGCCATGGCGCTCCTCGACACCTATCGCATCGGCGAGCTCATCGCCACCGGCACCGGCTACAGCCCCGACAACTCCGTCCACGGCGCGTCCAACCTCTCCCACCTCGCCCCCATCCGCGAGGCCATCAAGGCCCCCGCCCCCGTCGCGCTCTCTAGCCCGCGCGAGAAGGTCCCCTGCCGCCTCGTCGACAAGAAGGAGCTCTCCCGTGACGTCCGTCTGTTCCGCTTCGCGCTGCCGTCCTCCGACCAGGTGCTCGGCCTCCCGGTCGGCAAGCACATCTTCGTGTGCGCCAACATCGACGGGAAGCTGTGCATGCGGGCGTACACACCGACGAGCATGGTCGACGAGATCGGTCAATTCGAGCTCCTCGTCAAGGTGTACTTCAAGAACGAGCACCCCAAGTTCCCCAACGGCGGGCTCATGACCCAGTACCTGGAATCGCTCCCGATAGGATCCTACATCGACGTCAAGGGGCCCCTCGGGCACGTCGAGTACACCGGCCGCGGCAACTTCATGATCAACGGCAAGCAGCGGCACGCGCGCCGGCTGGCGATGATCGCCGGCGGGAGCGGGATCACACCGATGTACCAGGTGATCCAGGCGGTTCTGCGCGACCAGCCGGAAGACGAGACGGAGATGCACCTCGTGTACGCGAACCGGATGGAGGACGACATCCTCCTGCGCGACGAGCTTGACCGGTGGGCGGCCGAGTACCCGGACAGGCTCAAGGTGTGGTACGTCATCGACCAGGTGAAGCGGCCGCAGGAAGGGTGGAAGTACAGCGTCGGGTTCGTGACGGAGGACATCCTGCGGGAGCACGTGCCGGAGGGCGGCGACGACAGGCTCGCGCTCGCCTGCGGGCCGCCGCCGATGATCAAGTTCGCCGTCTCACCGAACCTGGAGAAGATGAAGTACGACATGGCCGATTCTTTCATCGTGTTCTAAGGGTTTGTTTGTTAGGGTTCCGCTCCTCATTTTTCGGCTCTTAGCTTCTAGTTCTATTTATCTGAGAATCTGAAGCTGGCCGAGTAACGAGGATTAAAATCTCTATGTATTATTTTAATATATAATAAAAGACTATATGTCTCTATGGCCGTAACCCTCAAAGCTAACGACCTTACTGGTCGTAACGATTCCAGAGGTTACATAATAGGTACTCTAGTCGGACAAAGCCCTGTACTTAATCTCCGACCAAGTAGTTACTCATAGAAGCTGTGAACTGGTATCTGAATCTAACTCCAGGTATATTCCTTGCCGTGTGATGAATAAAACACGTGTTATACACTCCATACCACGTGATGTATTATGATCTTAAGAAACTGACAAACAACCATCATATGGTTGACGGGTTGAGTGTCCCACAGACACTCAACTGTTGAACGGTTGATACTTCATCAACCACCGTTTCGTTCCGACCAGTCGCAACGCTTCTCAACAGACGTCTTTTTCAGGAATAACTGCCGCCTCTTCAGGGATTATTTAAAAATAGAGCACGGACGGAATGAAGGGGGAACACAGGAGATAGAAGACAATAGATCAGATCGCATCAGATTGAAGCAACGCAATCCGCATTAGATTCATATTTTCAAGTCTGATTCAATAGCATATATAGCAAGCATTATGCTCAGTGTAATTAGGATTAGTCCGCTGCCTTATCGTAGGCATCTCCTGTAATAACCAGTTCATATCAATAAAAAAGCAATCTCATTCTCTCCCAAGAGATCCGTGCCATTTTTATCTATATTTCGTAAGATCGGCGACTAAATCGTCGACACTGAGGAAAACGTTTGGTAAGAGATTGACTTCTAAACCTCTAAAAGTGAGGATTTAAGTCAAGAAGACTATCATACCTCTGGTTTTAACACTTCAGGTGTACTTGTTACTTACTTATTTCTATTTGTAACTTTCGTTTATAAAATTTAGCTACAAATTTATCTAGAGTGGCTGATATTATGTTTGAATATTGTTGGAAATTTAGCTACAAATTTACCCACGCAGT
Source organism: Ampelocalamus luodianensis (assembly GCA_036346255.1). NCBI lineage: Eukaryota > Viridiplantae > Streptophyta > Magnoliopsida > Poales > Poaceae > Ampelocalamus > Ampelocalamus luodianensis. The sequence goes on from CM070626.1 coordinate 5,387,780, forward strand.
GGTACGAACACAAACGCAATGGCTGAATCCGAATCTCCCATACAAGGTTATGATGTCATTGGAAAGAGGAAGCCAACACTACACGTGGTTTCTCAGTTGCATAGTTTACTTGGTCCAGTTTGCTTAAAAAAACGTAAGGCAGATAATGCACATTGCCGTTTCAGACATCTCAACTGGCAAAAGCAAAATGAAAGACTAGTGGAGGTGTAAAAAGTGCGGTAAACAACCAGCTTGCATGATAGTTGGAACACGTCAAAGTATCCCACATGGCATCAGAGAGGAGAGCAATGAGAAAAAATACACTAATTTGATATGATTTTCATATAACCAACCAAATGTCACCACTGTACAAAGAGCTAACACAACAGACAACAAACACAACCTATTACACAGATCAAAAGTTAAAAGCAGCTAAATCACCCATGCCTGCACCAAAGAACTCAATATATCTAGAGCCATTCATCTCCAGAAGGTAAGTGCGTCTCTCCATCAGAGCCTTTACAGCAAACTCGAATGGTCCATCAAATGCTGCCGAGACGAATGCATCCATTTCCTTACGGCTGGTATGGCTGCCATTGCTTCCCTCGGTTGAGGGCTTGATAGCAACCAATATAGCACCTTGCAACACAATGCCTCTAGGCAGCTCGAGATATGGAGCGTATTTCAGCTTCATGTTGCATGCTGGACCTGAGTCCTGTTGGAACATGCTGAGGCTGACAACTGGTTTTGTCTAAACTCGCTCAGCTACTCTGCTACAATGTGCCCTGGCCATCGCCATCGGTCAGTACCAAGCTCGCAACTTTGCAAGGGTGGGATGGTCCTTGATAATTGACTAGAGAAGATAATGCCTCGTTGATGTTGCATCAGAGAGCTGATTGTCCACACGACACGGAGTTTCAGCCCACCATTGGTATAGAAAGACTCTGGCATGCTTCCATTGTCCTCTGAAGCTAGCTCATGCTCTGCATCAACAGGCATGCGGTCAACCCAGGTACCCCCAAAATCACACAATTCTGAAGTGTACTCCCATACTCTGCCCGCCATTTCAGGAGAACTCCCTCCTTAGTCCCAACATCTCCAGAAGGGAGCTCGATCCAAAGAGTGGTCGCCTGGTTCCATTTGGGCTGCACATGTTGTGGAACGGCTTGATTATTGTGAACAGCATCAGCTTCAGGAAGTGCGAGAGGATGTTCCGGGGCTTCGGCGAGGACAGATTGAGTGTGTCATCGGCATCGCCATTGACTGTCATGACACGGTCAATCTTGACACACACATCATGGACATGGGGAACATACCCGTAGAACCGCTTCGACACGGCGGAGCACCGGCCAAGCGACCGTACATCCTCAACCTTGTTGAGTATCAGCATGACAAGCGAATCCAACAGGCAGTCGAATTGGTCGACCTCAAGTTCGAGCACCAGGTCCGCGTGGATTCGTGGCTTGGGACTAGGTGGATCACCTAGTCGTCTTACCGATCTTTTCACATTGAAATAGTTTAATTTAATATTATTTTATTTATAATTTAGAAGTGTTTTTTAGAACCGAGCTAACGAGCCAAAGCAGAGTAGAATCCAATTTCATTCGAAATTAACTCATTTCATTGTTTAACCAAATAACGAATCTAATTGAAGTAATTTTGAACCATGCCAACCAGGCCAACCAATGCCAACCAGGCCCACCAAGGAGCTTTTTTTCCACCACTGCTTGGGATGCATAGCAGAACTGAAAGGTCACACCTTTTGTGCCACGCAACAGATCAAACGCCCCAAGATGGCCGAGAAATGGATACTATCTTGCGACGGAAATGCCACGAACAAGCTACTCAACTTTGGCCTCTCTGAATGGCTCACAAAATGGCAGCAACAACCCGTTAAATCGACACAGTTATCTGAACAAAACAAGAACTACAACAATAAGAGCATAGATGAGCGACCAAACAAACATGAATGAAACAGTTAGAGATTAAAACAACATGCATCAAAGGTACGAGAAAATCAACAAGAACATCAAATCAAGAACTGAGCAAACAAATCCAACAATGGTATATCTCAATCGCCACAACCGCAGCCGCGAACCAACTCAGGTGAGAAAATCGAGCGCGAAGCTGAACCGACCCGTCCAAAAAACCGATTTTTCACCGGCACACAACGGATCCGACACCGGCGAGCACTGGAGAGTACCTAGCCCAGGAAACCGCCCCAAGAAACAGCCTACACTGGTGGCTTCTAGCCTAAAAAACCAGCAATTTTTCACCAAACCGAGCGCACCGCAGCTCCCCCAGCCAACCGGAGCATTCAAGAGCTTCAATTTGGGAGGCCTTTGATGCGAATTCAATGAGATTAGGGTTTAGTAAATGAGAAATTGGGGATATTTTTCCTCTCTTTTCCCCCCTCAGCGACGGTTTGCGAGACTGCCGGCGAAGAGGAGGGCCGGCCGGTCATCGCGGTGGAGGTTACCAGTCGTCGCGGTGGAGGTCACCGGTTGGGTGCTCCATTTGCTATAAGAGAAGAAAATGGGGTGGGGGAACGGGAGACTGAGCGAATGGGGTAGGGTGGGGTGGGGGGTTGGGTTGGTGGGTAATTCAATGGCATTTGGTGGGAAATTCCATGCTAACTCCAGGGGTATTTTCGTAACCGGGTGGTTACTTCAGGATGTCGCTCCGCGAAAGTACATGTACACACTACTCCGCTCTTCTGTGATTCAGATTCTAAAAAACGAAGAGTTGAGATGTTTGACTGTGCTCCAGCTGCTTCGATTGAGAATCTGGGAGTAGGAACCCTACCAAACAGGTCCTAAATTCTGTAGCAGCCTACTATTATGTTGGTTCCACACATCGATCGGATGTTTGTAGGCTTGTTAATGGATTGGGTTGAAATGGACGAAGCGGGTTGGGTTTTAATTTGGTTTGACTTTGGGTGGGTGAAAATGGGTTGAGACAGCTAACGGGTTGGTTTGGTTTGGGTTTGCACTGAAAACGGGTTAGTTTGGTTTGGTATGATATGGGTTCTAAAAATTCAGGTTTGTATGCGTTCTAAAAATTTGGGTTCGTACGCGTGAGTGGTCATGGGTGATGGGTAGGAGAGGGGTTAGGGTGACGGGCGATCAGCAGGTGGCTCAGGACAGTGAGGGGGAGCACGGCGGCCACCAGGAGCGGGCACGACAGGTAGTAGCAGGTCAGGAGCGCCTCCGAGGCAAAGCCGGCGGCGATGTGGCCGAAGTAGTTCTAGATGCTGATGAGGGACACAAAGGTGGTGATGTTGCACTGCAGGTACCACAGCGACTCCCCTATCTTACCCATGTTGTCGATCACCATGAGGGTACTGCTCACGTCGAACACCGTCGCCGTGAACAGCAACTTCATGTCCACACTCACCAGCACCTGAAGGATCATGTAGTCCTCGCTGTGCGGAAGGATCGTGTAGTCCTCGCCGTGCGGTGGTAGCCTCAGTGCGCAGAGTAATCTTGCACTTGTTGTCTCTTGCTTCTCGGCCACCGACGGTGGTGGCTTCGCATTCATGGTCACCACGGATAGCGTCGGCCCATCCCCTTCCGCTTCTGGGGTCCTCTTGAACAGGGCGGCCTCCTCGCACAGGATGATGACGACGGGACGAGGAGCATTGCGAACACGATGGTGGCGCTGACGCCGTACTCAGCGCAGGTGAACTGGAATGGCTTCTCGAGGATGACAACAACCATAAGGTACGCGGCGAGTGCGAGCGACATGTACAGGAAGCCGTGGAACGCGCAGAACTTGCGGCACACCACTGCTAGTGAGTGCGACACGCATATGATCCAGATGGTCCCCAAGAAGGCCACGGAGATGGCATCCGGAAGTCAGCCGACTAGCAGGATGAGCGGCTTGGTGTCACTGCCAGCTAGGTGAAGATGTTACCACTTAGATCGAGGAAGCACTTGAGCAAGCCGAGCATGACATCGCGGCTCTCCGGGAAGTTCTTGATGCAGGTGACAAGCGAGCCAGTGTTGGCAAAGGCCTGGGAGTTGGTACCAACGGCAATGTAGAGGCAGATGATGTTGGCACTAATCCTGACTTGCATATTGTTTTTAGTCTTGCATGAGTTGCATGTAGATAGGCACGTGATATGTTCACGTTGATCCTCCAGGTAGATGCATTCGTGTGTGTTATGTAGGCTGTGGTTAGTCCAAGTTTTGCATATAGAGTTAGTCAGTGCTTGTGATCGACATATGCGTATGTTGCAGCACAAGTAGCAACTAACTGAGTCTGAGGAATAAGAGGATTAGCGGCAAATTAGTTAGCTGCATGCAGGATTAGTGGAGCATGTTGTGGCATGGCTGATGGTCAGCTCGGAGAAGCGATTCTTGCGCGTGAGACGCGTGGATCGTGCATGAGTGAGTGGCTCGTGGTCATGCGTGCGACCCGGTCGGGCTGCTAGCTGTGTGCATGTACGTGAGGCTACATAAGCCGTGTAATCATCAGTTTGTTTTGTGTGGTGTGTCTGTCGTAAAGCCAAAAGGCGTGCGTCGTCGCGGCGTTCGTCACCAAAATCTCTTGTGTGTTGTGTTCATACCTCGCGTGAGTTTGATCCTGGGCCATAGCCTTCATTTGGTATCAGAGCTAGGTGATGGCGCGTGACGAGTCGCCGGACAAAACGCCAAGAAGTGGCAGTCTCGGTGATCATGGTGCGCGTGGCGGCGGCATCCGGCGGGCAGGTTGTCGCCATGCATTATCCAATCTTTGGCGACACGAACTCTGGCGTGTGGGCGTAAAGATGAAGATCATCCTCGCCATCTTGGTGTGTGGCGGCAATCAAGGCGAAGGGTCGTCGAGCGGAGAGAGAAGGACATTGAAGCTCTCACGCCATATCTCAAGCTGTCTTGGGATGTCGTGATGATGGCTATCGCGGACAAAGACACGCGAAGGAAGCTTGGGAGGCCATTGAGAAAATGAATGTCGGCGAAGATCGAGTCAAGAAGGCACGACTACAAGCATTGAAGAGGCAATTTGATCGCTTGTAGTCGTGCCTTCTTGACTCGATCTTCGCCGACATTCATTTTCTCAATGGCCTCCCAAGCTTCCTTCGCGTGTCTTTGTCCGCGATAGCCATCATCACGCATCGGCGACGGCTTGAGATATGGCGCGAGAGCTTCAATGTCCTTCTCTTCTCCGCCCGACGCACCCTTCGCGCCTGATTGCCGCCACACACCAAGATGGCGAGGATGATCTTCATCTTTACGCCCACACGCCAGAGTTCGTGTCGCCAAGATTGATAATGCATGGCGACAACCTGCGCTGGATGCTGCCGCGCCGCGCGCACCATGATCACCGAGATCGCCACTTCTGGCGTTTTGTCCGGCGACTCACGCGCCATCACCTAGCTCTGATACCAAATGAAGGCTACGGCCCAGGATCAAACTCACGCGAGGTATGAACACAACACACAAGAGATTTTGGCGACGAACGACACACCACACAAAACAAACTGATGATTACACGGCTTATGTAGCCTCACGTACATGCACACAGCTAGCAGCCCGGCCGGGTCGCACGCACGACCACGAGCCACTCACTCATGCACGATCCACGCATCTCACGCGCAAGAATCGCTCCTCCGAGCTGACCATCAGCCACACCACAACGTGCTCCACTAATCCTGCATGCAGCTAACTAATTTTCCGCTAATCCTCTTATTCCTCAGACTCAGTCAGTTGTTACTTGTGCTGCAACATACGCATATGCCGATCACAAGCGCTGACTAACTCTATATGCAAAACTTGGACTAACCACAACCTACATGACACACACGAATGCATCTACCTGGAGGATCAACGTGAACATATCACGTGCCTATCTACATGCAACTCATGCAAGACTAAAAACAATATGCAAGTCAGGATTAGTGCCAACAATGCCTCCCCTAATCTTGACTTGCATTATTCACGTACACTTCATCACAGGAGGCATGGCTCGTCGTCGACCGTCGCGAGGAGTGCCGCCTCTTCCTTCTTCGGTTTGCGGCACTCGCTAGCAAAGTGCCCATGAACTCCACAGTTGTAGCACTTGCCTTTCTTGCCATTCGACTTGCACTCGCTATTGTCGGAGTCGCTGCTCGTGCCGTTGTCGTCGTCACAGCCACGTCTGCCACTACGGCCACCAGCAGCGTTGCCGTGACCACCACCACGGTTGTGGTTCTTCTTTTCTTTGAGTGAGAGACTCTCCCACTGTGCACGTGTGAGCAACAAATGCTCACCCTCCTGTTCACGTCGCCGGCCCTTCAAGGATTCCTCATATGCCCTTAAGCGCCCGATCGCCTCCGCCACGGACATCTTCGACATACATCAACCGATCGACAACCCTCATGGCGTCTTCAAGTTTGGGTATGTTAACTAACGCTTCCGCTCTAAAGATTACGCTATGTGTTCATGATTGAGCTAGGGTTAATGTCTTTAGTTCATGTTTAGCCTTAGTTCTTCCCACATTTGGTATCAGAGCCACCCCTAGACTCGATTTGAACCCTTTTAGCCCCAAACCGAACTTGTTCTTGCCTGCATCTAATGATTAAAGGTTCAGATCTAAGGATTAGAGGCTCGGATCTATTGATTAATGGCTCAGTTTAGCATTTAGAAGGAGAGGACTTAAGAAATTTTTGCGAAATTCTAACGAAATCCCTAAACCAGTACCACCCGAGCCCTCAAACCCGAATCAAAACCCAAATCGGCGGCGGATACTTACGTTTTTTGGAGCTCCGGAGTCCCTCCGATCACGGGCGCCACCATAGCTCCACTCGACAACTGCGCGCGCAACCTCGGTCGCACGCGCGCGCCGGCGAGGAGGGCTGTGGAGGCGCCGCCTCATGCCGCACCACCTCAAGACGCCCCTCCGCTCTCTCCTCTGCGCCGTCGCCGGTGGAGCCGCCGTTGCTCCTCCCGCGCGCGCTGCCGCCGACGCCGCATCGCGAGTCTCCTCCGCCTGCGCCGCTGCCGAAGATCCATTTTTCGGGGGAGAGAGGGGGAGAAATGAATTAGGGTTAGGGTTTTTGGGGCTTTTAAGTCGCCCACGATTTCGTCTCGGCCGTCCAATCAGATCAAACGGATGTCGTCATCTCGGATCGACGGATTGGAAATGGCCGGGTGATCCTCGACCGTCTGTCAAAGATCCAATGATCCGTGCCTTTCGGACCGGTCGAACTTGCGATAGCCTCCAGCCGCACGATCAAGATCCAACTGTCGGACCCCCGGGCGTGGAATACCCGAAGACCCTATGTGTATTCTGTGCTAGTCCCTGGATCAGTAGCTAGCACACACATTCACAACATTTGGTATTCACAACCATACATTCACATATACAAGGTAAGCAAAATGGTGCTTAACTTAAGCGATTGCAGTATTTACATTACAAAAGCCGATCGGCCAAATAAGACATAAGTACCAGAAGTAACAGAGTAACAGAAATAGCAGCGGGAGATTAAAAGTGGTGAAAGTAAAAAAAATTCAGCGGTGTGCCCATCCATACCCAAAGGCAACCGACAAGAAACATATCCTAGATAGACCCGTCCCCGAACCCTCCGGTTCTGGGTGCGAAGAAAGCGTCGCCTGGCGTCGGTTCATCTTCATACTCTAAACAACAACAAAAGCAAGATTGAGTACTTGTGTACTCAACAAGACTTTTAGTGTATCGCAAATGTTATATTAAATGCAAGGCTAATCAAGATAAGGCTCTATGCTACAAGGTTTTAATTGCAATATTCATAAGTAGTACTTTGCAACGGCATTTGAAAGAGCATTTGAATAAATAACAGGACAGTAAGTAAGTAATTTGAATGAATCATCAATAATAATAACTACAACACGCAGCCCTCCTTCACTGCGAGCATCGTTTCATGTTCAGCCATAACTCGGCAGTTAACTCAACAAATCACCAACCATTTCCCAAGTTTTCCCGATAAGACAGTTTTTGTGAAAATCAACACTAAACCCATACCGTCCGCACTAAGAACGCTCATGACCGCGAGCACGGATATTTTAATAGATTTACACTCTGCAGAAGTGTACAACTTTACCCACATAACACGAATTCTCTAGTTTGTTCGGCATATATCTATGCCACCACTCACTACCTTAGGTAAGCAGTCTAGAGCACGTGTTGAAGCCTTTACATCATCTAGCCCTATCCTTGCACTAGCCCAGCGAATGGATCTTATCCTTCACTTACCCGGATTACTCCCATTGAGTGAGGATCCTTCACTTACCCGGATTGCTCCCATTGAGTGAGGCATTCGCAGTTGTGTCGGAAGGCTTTATCCCACCCCCTCGGGGATGGGAGCCCCTTCGGACATACCGGTCCTTTGGTCCTGTCCGCATACTTCAGCCTACCAACGTGCAAGGCTAGTTTTTCGATGACTTATTTAGCTAAGGCCACCCCATAAATGGCATATGTGGTTATACAAAAGTCTTAGATCTGGATTTGCTGGCGTCCGGTCCTTAACTGACCCGGGCGAGAATCTCCCCCTATCTACGAGTGAGGTTCCTTTCCCACCCTTTTCAGAATATAATATAACTCGCCCGCGTCTAAAACTAGGTTTTACATTTTGTTTTAATACCAAAATAACAGAGGCACACCCCTCTGGACATTTTCACAAATCTCCCAAATTCACATTTACCATAGTGTCCTTTTATAACCTTTTAAGAAAATCTATTGCTCTATTCAACAGTTGTGAGATAACTCGCACTCAAATTCCCAAGTTGACATTATACAATGTCTAACCCATAATCTAATGGCTACAACAGTAAGACATCAATTTTTCAAGGAGATATATGCAGCAAATAGGAATTACCACTACCGATTCCCCAGACATAGCAATTTCATACAAAACATACACGCATGCATAATAGGATTTGCAAAACAAAGTAAAATAAGTAAAATACTAGGATCAATATGATCAAAGGGGGTGCTTGCCTTGCTTATGTTGTTCAGAGAGTGAGGTCACTTGACTGTTGATAATCTTGCTCGCGTATTCTGGCGCCTATTCAAAAGAACCAAAACAAAACACAAATGGAGAAACAAATTCAGCAGCAAGGAAATCCAAATATTTTTGCATATTATTACAGAGAATTATTTCAGATAAGTTTAGCAAAAGATTCATTTAATTCCGAGTTCGTATGTAAAAGTTATTAATGTTTTGGATTTGCTTTGACTGGTTGTTGAACTGTTATTGTTCCAATGAGAGCACCTTAACCGTTTATGGCAAATTTTAATAAAGGTATATTTTTAGTTGATCTTCATTTGTGTCTTGGATATTAGTGTTATTAGCAACTTTTACTTGATTTTCAACTTGGAGCATGATCTTATAAATTATTCTAAGTACATACCGATGATTACTTATACCTAACCATTTGTTTTATCCAAGTCATTTACCTACTGTCATTCTCAATGATCCTTAGATTAAATTCTCTATTCCCTTGGTTGTCAAGGCTACTAAGCACTGACAAAACATCTTTAACTACTGAATTTAGTCATTATCATTATTTGTTTTTCAGGTTACTTTGCTTCTTCTAGAGCAACCACTAATGGATAGCTAATTCCCCTAAGTTTTTCCATTGTTGTTTGGGCTGTCAGAAGCCCACTGTTATATGGCTACTATATTTCAACTCTTGACTTCCTTTGAGGTCGACCTCTAAAGGCTGGTTAACTCAAAATGATGCATACTTAACTTGTCCTTGCATTTGATATGGCCTTGGTTGATTGCTAGTAGGCTTCCTGTTTTTCATATTCCTAATCATCCTCTAATTCTTGACAATTCCTTTTAAGAAGAAGTAGTTTAATCAATAGCCTACCAACAAATGCTGTTGTCCAGTTTTAAGTGGAGATCTACTGCTAAATTCTGAATAGCTATCTTCATACCTGTTTTTCAGGTTAGTTGGCTCCTTTCAGATCAATCTCTAATGGCTCTTTAATCCAACATAAGTTTTCTTCCTTACTTGCATTAGAAGGTCATTAATCTATTGGCAATTAGGATTATCTTCAGCTTGGTTTAATTCTGTTTAATTAAACCCTAAAAGCTAACCAAGATATCATAACTTCTGACTTAGTACTGTTATCAGCCTACTTCAAATTTTCATTAGACCACTCCTCTGATCATTCTTCTTATTAGACGGATTATTCTGAGAAGAAGTGTTAGCCATCTGAATCTTCTTTTCAATTCAATTACCTATAGTGATAAATTATTGAGTGGTCAATTAGCTATCCACTTTAACTAATTATCTCTTCTGTTCACTGTCACTTCTGATTCTCTTCAAAATTCCATATTGTTCATGTTCAGACACTGAACATTTAGGAGGAGTTGCTTACAGGGAGTGATATTTAACTAACTTCTCACTCAAAGAATTCTTTCAGATTGGTTAATAGAATCAATAATAGTTCTAACTAATGGCATTAGCAATCTCATTAACCTTCTTTTCTCTGTTGGTTTTCTGAAACTGCACCTCAATTCTTGATTTTCGGATTTGATTGCTACTCAAGGCTTAAGTGTTCAAATGGTCAATTGAAACTGATTATATTTAGATTACTATTCATACCCTACAACTGCAAGTTTTTTTTAAAGATTTGGTGTGTGTGCTGAAAGATAATTGCCAATGGACTAAATGAATTAAGACAACTCTAACTACAAGAGCTAGGCCAGCTATTAGTTCACTGACAAATAACTTGTCATCTATCACCTCCTCTGATCAGCACCCTTTTAAGAGAATTTGTCTGAAATGAACAGTTGTTAACTAAACTTCTTTATTATTTCAACTTTCAATTTTTTTCAACTCCATTGAGATATTCAACAGACAATCCAGATTTCTATTAGTAAATGCATTTGGTTTCTAATCCCCTTCTCTGTTTATTCAATAGATTTGCAACCCTAGTGTCATCTCAGATTTTTATTTAAGTACTTCTCTGTTCAACATCACTTAACAGAACATCCTTTCTGGGCTGACAAGCTACTATCTAAACTTCAAATTTGCTAACTCCTTTAGGTGACCTAATAACACTTACAAGGTTTGCTAGCATTAGGTGGGTTGACAAGACTGATACTTCAAATTTTTCTTCCAAACACTTCTCTATCCAAACAACAGACAACTTTCTGAACTGAAATTCTACTGACAACTTTCTTTAACTATCAAACTTCAAAGTTGATTAATTTATTTTAGAGACCTAATTGACGTTCATATTATTGGTTAGCAGTAAATGGTTTGGTTTATATGGGTGGGCCCCAAGTTCAGTGATAAAGAGAAGGACATGCTTATCAAAGGTGGAACAGGGGAGGCTCGGGTCGAAATGGGGCAGTGGTCGTTGCCGGCGATGGGGCCGTGCGGAGGTGATGACTATGGCCAAAATGGGTTGCCTAGACGTAGGCGATCTTGTGGGTGGTCTCGGCGCGCTTGGATATGCACCGGAACGGGCACGCAACTGGAAGTGGCGGCCGGCCGTGAGAGCGACATGGCGCCGACAGTGTAGGGTGGAGTTGGGGAGGAATTAGTGGGAGCATGGGCACTAGCGAGGTGGTAGGAGCTTACCGGTGTGCTCGTATGGAGCCGAGGTGGCCAGAGGCAGGATGGCGACGTCGACCACGCGCGGCGCGGGGTGACCAACGGTGCCGGTGACCTGGGGAGGAAGAGAGAGCGGGTGAGTGATGGGGTAGAGTAGGGTGAGGTTAGGAGATGCTCACGGAGAGGGGAATTGATCTGGGGATCGTCGGAGGTGGAGTATTGGCCGCGGTGGCGATTTTGACCAGGGCCGGGGAAGGAGTGTGCGGGGCTCCTCGTGGAGAAGAAGGCCTGGCCTGTGGGGCCGGCCGGTCAGTGGGAGAAGAAAGCATTTGATGTCTACAGGATTTTTTTTAAAAAAAAGGCTGAAACTTTAGGTAATTATTTGACATAGAAATATAAGTCCAAAATTTATAAAAATTTTAGGAGAGGTTTTTGACATAGTGTAGATTTTTGTATAATTATTTCAGAATTTTATGTGCTCTCGATATTGTTATAAAATTCTGTTAAGTTCTTGTTTGTACGTATTGTTATTATTCTATTAGAAAAGTTTGCAAAAACATGTTTTAAATACTTCTTATTTTATTGACAGTGTAATTACACCAAGTGTGTATTTTTAATTATCATATTTTGTTTAAGTTGTTTTTTAATTATCCATTAGGTTTGGATTTATCATCTCTCATTTCAATTCATTTTAATTTCTTAATAAATTTTAAATTTCCAGAATTTGATTCTCAAATTCTTTATTCAAACAAAAAGCCATGCAAATAAAATCCAGAAAAGTAATTGTAAATAAAATCCATCAAAAGTTTTAAAAATATCACATTTTTAATTATTTTAAAATATCCCCAATTTTCGGGCTGTTACACCAACGGTGCTCGTGGATTTCGACTGGCGTTTTGAAAGTGCGCCGCACGTGTGTTTTGGGCCGCGCGTGTGTTTTTGGGCCGCGTGCGTGGAGCTGGACTGTGCTGTGGATGCTGGGTCGTTTTCTTTTAGGCGGCCGGCTGCAAGAGTGTTTTTTTCTTTTTTAGTGCAATTCTTATGTTTAAGTCTATTTATTTTATGCACTGATTTAATTAATGTTTGTTACCCAATAACGAAGTATTATTAACAATGTATTATTACCCAATATTATGCTTAGTCTCTGATTAAAATTGAACCAACGAGATATTTTAATTAGAGATTTTATGTTTTATTTTGGCATTATGTATGCCCATGATTACATTCTGACCAACGTTGATTGTAGTCGTGTGTCGCCATATTAATTGTTAAGTTCTTTTTCATTCTCTGCCCAATAGTGATATGAATTAGAACTATAGTTTTGCATGTTATTGATCAGACCAACGTAGGATTAATTGCATGCAATATATTCTTGTGTTATTTCTAATTTTGCCCTGTATTTTGATATTCAGCAATAAATGCTTCAAATGTTGCCGCCATAATTGATAATATTGAGCAACTTACGGGGAGTAACTTTTCAACTCAGAAAGAAAGAATTCATGTCGTCCTTGGAGTGTTAGACCTTGACTATGCCTTAAGGGTGACCGCTCCCGTTCCCCCCACCGAAGGTAAGGAAAATTATGATGAGAAAAAGAAAACGTATGAAGCTAATGCTGAGAAATGGGAACGGTCTAACCGTCTATCACTAATGATTATGAAGACCTCTATCTCAGTTGGGATCAGGAGAGCAATCGCCGATTCCGAAAATGCTAAAGAGTATTTGGCTTCAGTTGAGGAGAAATTTAAAGGCTCCACTAAAGTTTATGCCCGTACTCTAATCCAGATGCTATTAACAACTAAGTATGATAGGTCCGGCAGCATAAGAGAACATATCATGATGATGACCGATATGGTCGGAAAGCTCAAGGGCATGGACATAGAGATATCTGATGGTTTCCTAATCCATTTTATCATGACTTCTCTTCCTTCTGAGTACACGGCATTTAAGATCAATTACAATACTCAGAAAGAAAAATGGAATATGAGCGATTTAATCGCCATGTGTGTCCAGGAGGAAGAAAGAATAGGGACGAAAAAAAGGGATCTTGCGCTTCAAGTTGATGGCTCTAACAAAAGGAAGTTCCAAGGGGACTTCAAATCTAAGAAAAAGCTACAGTTCTCCCCTAATTCAGATAAGTCAGGGCCTAAGGTGCACAATGCACCTAAGCCCCATGTTGCTCCTACTGGAGCACTTAAAGGGGGTGAATGTCACTTCTGCAAGCAGCCAGGGCATTTCCAGAAGGATTATGTCGGATTTCTAAAGAGGCTCGCAAAAAAGGGTAATGATACAATAACGTTCATTGATGGAACTCTTTATGCTAATTTCTCCTTTAATTCTTGGTGGATTGACTCAGGTGCAATTGTGCACGTTACCAACTCTTTACAGGGATTCCTTACTGCGAGAACACTAAGAAAGGGGGAGCGAAGTCTTAAAGTCGCGGATGGAAAGGAAGCCGAAGTAGAATCAGTTGGATCTATTTCATTAGTTTTAGACAACGGCTTCTTGCTTCGTCTCAATAATGTAGTCTATGTTCCTTCTATCAGGAGGAATTTGATCTCAGTTTCTTTATTGGACGATGAAGGTTTTAAGTGTATTTTTTATGACAACAAATGCATTATTACGTTTAATTCAAATGATATTGGTCTTGCTTTTAGACAAGATAAACTCTATATATTTTCCCTTAATGAATCTCTTGTATCTTTGAATGTGTGTGATGCTAAGTGTAAAAAGAATAATGTGACTTCTTCAAAACTGTGGCACTGTCGTTTAGGCCACATTTCGAAGGGGAGAATGGAGCGTCTCATTAAGGAAGAAATTCTCCACCCATTAGATTTCTCTGACTCAGACCATTGCATTGATTGCATTAAAGGAAAATATGTAAAGCAAATAAAGAAGGGAGCCACTCGCAGCATAAAACTCTTTGAATTAACTCATACTGATATTTGTGGTCCTTTTCTTGTGACATCAGTGGATGATTTTGATTCCTTCATCACATTCACTGATGATTTCTCCCGTTATGGTTATATCTTTCCCATTAAAGACCGACCTGAGTCACTTGACAAATTTAAGATATTTAAGGCTGAAGTTGAAAATCAGCACAACCTAAGAATTAAAATGGTAAGATCGGACCGTGGGGGGGAATATTATGGAAGACATGCCCCTTATGGGCAAATTCTTGGCCCTTTCGCTAAGTTCCTTCAGAAAAATGACATTGTTGCCCAGTATTCTACACCAGGTGAACCTCAGCAGAATGGGGTAGCTGAGAAACGCAACCGTACACTTATGGATATGGTACGGAGCATGCTTAGCCACTGTAGTTTACCAATTAGTTTGTGGATGGAAGCACTAAAGACAGTTGCACATATTCTTAATCGGGTCCCCAGTAAATCAGTGCCTAAGACACCTTATGAATTATGGACTGGTAGGAAACCGAGTATGAATTTTTTACGAGTGTTGTCGTGCTGAAGCTAAGATATTTAATCCACATATTGGGAAATTAGACCCTAAGACAGTAAGTTGCCATTTTATTGGGTACCCTGAGAGATTCAAAAGGTATCGTTTTTACTGTCCTGATAGGATAACTAAGTTTGTAGAAACAAGACACGCTGTGTTCTTAGAGAATAACGAGGACCTGGAGCCTAGGAAAATAGATCTTGAGGAGAAGCGGGTTTATGTTCCTTCACCGCTTATCCCAGAGACCTTTATTCCTATGCCTCAGGTGGTGGCACCTCCAGTAGAGAATACTGTTGTTACACCCACTGTTGAGGTCTCTGAAATTCCTAATGCCGCACCTAATAATGAGCCTCAACAGTCCCCTACAAGAGCTCATGAACCTATTAGAAGATCACTGCGGGAGAGAAGATCTTCCATCCCAAATGATTATGTTGTTTATATGAATGAGGATATTAATGATATAGGGAAGGTAGATGATTCCACCTCTTATAAAGAGACCATGATGAGTGAACATTCTCCTAAGTGACTTAATGCTATAAAGGATGAACTAATGTCTATGAGCACTAATGATGTATGGGACGTAGTAGAAATTCTTGATGGGGTCAAAACAGTAGGCTGTAAATGGGTCTACAAAACCAAACATGACTCTAAGGGAAATGTCGAAAGGTTCAAAGCAAAGCTTGTAGCAAAAGGCTTTTCACAAAGAGAGGGGATTGACTATAATGACACTTTTTCTCCTGTCTCAACTAAAGATTCATTCAGAATCGTTATGGCACTTGTAGCTCATTATGATTTAGAGCTGCATCAGATGGATGTTAAGACGATATTTCTTAATGACGACTTGCAAGAGAACATTTACATGGCTCAACCGGAAGGTTTTGTCGTGGAAGGCAAGAAGCATATGGGATGTCGACTTAAGAAATCGATTTATAGCTTAAAGCAAGCGTCGAGGCAGTGGTACCTCAATTTCTATAAGATCATAAGGAATTTTGGTTTTAAGGAAAATAAAATTAATAACTGCATATATGTTAAGTTCAAGGGGAGTAAATTCATCATCTTAGTGCTTTATGTGGATGACATCTTATTGATCAGCAGTGATAAGGATATGTTGTTTGAGACCAAAAGATTTCTTTCATCCAATGTTGATATGAAGGATCTTGGTGATGCCTCTTACGTTCTTGGCATTGAGATTCATCGAGATAGGTCCAAATGAATATTAGGTTTATCTCAGAAGACATACATTGACAGAGTACTAAAGAGATATAATATGCATAAGTGCTCTGGCTCGCCTGCTCCTATTGTTAAGGGCGATAAGTTTGGGACATTTCAATGTCCAATGAACTAATATGAAACTGATTAGATGAAGTCGGTTCCTTATGCTTCAGTTGTCGGAAGCATTATGTATGCTCAAGTATGCACACGCCCTGATTTAGCTTTTGTAACCGGGATGCTTGGCAGATATCAGTCAAATCCAGGACCGGACCACTGGAAGGCCGTTAAGAAAGCTTTGCGCTATATGCAAGCTACTAAGCATTTCATGCTCACATATAAGAATTCTAATAACATTAAAGTTGTTGGTTATTCAGATTCAGATTTTGCGGGAGGTGTTGATACTAAGAAATCCACGTCAGGTTATATCTTCACACTCGCTAGAGGAGCTATCTCATGGAAAAGCTCCAAACAAACCCTTACGGCATCTTCAACGATGCAAGCTGAGTTTGTGGCATGTTATGAGGCCACCGAGCAGGCTGTATGGCTTAAGAACTTTATCCCAGGACTTAGAGTGGTAGACAGCATCTCTAAACCACTTACCTTATACTACGATAATGAACCCGCAGTCTTTTATGCGAGTAACAACAAGTCAAGTGGTGTTGCCAAACACATTGACATTAAGTACCATGTTGTGAAAGATAGATTCCAGAATCAAACCATCAGTATCAAGCATATTAGTACTAAGTTAATGCTTGCAGATCCGCTTACTAAAGGCTTACCACCCAATATCTTTCGTGATCATATTGCCGGCATGGGTTTATTGAAAAGCCTCTGATTCTGGATAAAAGGACCTTAAAGTAAACCAACTCCCATTAAGTATAATGAATATCTATTTCAAGATGGGATAGTACACTATAGGTACTGAGGTTGTATGACACTTCATTGGCCATGCGACACATTATCTTGGTATGCTATTTCATTGAGAATAGGCTTATGATGTTAGCCTTACGATCAAAGGGGAGAATGTTGGGTTGATCTCGGCTAACTGCATCCCGAGATTCCAGGGGGGGCTACGCCACCACTCGCGTCTTGATCGGAGGCGCAACCAACACACATTTGGTTTCGGTCCCGGTCACCTAGCGCTATATCATTCAGGGGACTCGGCAGGCTTTAGTACTACAGTTGTTCAAAGCTACGAATATCCCGCACACACCCGATCTCTCACGAGCGCTAAGGTGGGCGAAGACCGAAGGCTTCCACTGTCACCGCGCAGCCCTCGTCCACGGCACCATTCACCTCCACCGGCCACCTCTACATCAACCGATCGACAACCCTCATGGCGTCTTCAAGTTCGGGTATGTTAACTGACACTTCCGCTCTAAAGATTACGTTACGTGTTCATGATTGAGCTAGGGTTAATGTCTTTAGTTCATGTTTAGCCTTAGTTCTTCCCACAGACACACACATGTAGCACACGCACATCTGCTAGCTCTGGAAGGAGGAACTAATCTGAAGAAGAAAATGCTCGGTGGAAAAACCATCAAGCTAGAAACACATGCAACCCACGCACGGGAAGCAGACAGAGAGATTTTTTGGTGCTGCATACGTACGTCAGCTTTTCTATTTTTTTCTTTCTCTATTGCTTCAATCAAAACACATATGATTACACATCCTTTTATAGACTACCTAATCAACTTGCTACCCAAGCTAAAAAAACTAAACATGGAAGCCTAAACATGGAAAGGCTTACAAAGGAAACAAAATAATTTGATCCGATGTTGATTGCATCAGGATCCTAACGCCCTATTACTTGGCAAGTCTAAATTAATTTCCAACAATCTCCCCCCTAATCTAAACTTGTCGATACTTCGATGCGTTCAACCGCACCGTCTTGCTGCATGTAGCAGCCTCCTTTTGCCACACACAGTGGCATCTTGCGCGACACACGCGCCATTGTCGGTCTCGCACCGACTCACCTGGCATTGGCATCACCTTGCTAGTTGTCGACGACGCACGTCGACTCTCCTTGCGATAGCTCTGTACCGCCATTTGTCAGCCTTAGCCGCAACCATCACGCTGCACACGTCACGTGTAACGCCGACACACAACCAGCCTCGCCATGGCCGTGCAGACCTCTGTTGTCGTGTTCCTGGGCCATGGTGCTGCAGCTGACTCAGCGCCGACACCCTGTGCACCTCCACCCGACGCGCGCCGCTGCGCACGCCATCACGCCAATCCGAACGCATGTCACCGTCACCGTCGGCATCACACCGAGACTTTCTCAACGATGGCCTCAGCCACCGCCGCCGGTCTCTATCTCGCCTGGAGTCTGCCGCCACCCGCAGCCTCCACCTCGCATGGAGTCTACCACTGCGCTACCTCTAGCCTCCACTCATGGACACACGAACACACGACGAGATCACTCAACACACGAGAATACTCGACACACGAGAATCACCAAACTCGACACACGAAAATCACTAAAGCTCTGATACCAAATGTTGGACAGCGTCATAGGACCACTCAATCAGTGCCCGATCCCAGGCCGCTAAACCAGCGTTCCGACCCCAGGTCGTTGGGCCGCTAATCCACGAGCCCAACTACAGAGCAACAACCAAGAGGTTTTGGGCCATCTCCCCCCAAAAGACTAGCCTGATAGGTGAGTATACCATCACCCTTATAAACCGTGTTCTGTCTCCTCCCACAACTGATGTGAGACTATCCCAACAATCTCCCCCTCACACATCGGGTGTACTCCTCGGCAACTGTGAGGCTTGAGATGTATCCGGAATACCTGGGCTCTGATACCAATTGTTGGACAGCACCATCGATCGGACCACTCAACCAGTGTCCGATTCTGGGCCCGCTAAACCAGCGTCCTGGCCCCAAGTCGTTGGACCGCTAACCCGTAAGCCCAACTACAGAGTAACAACCAAGGGGTCTTGGACCATCTTCCCCCAAAAGACTAGCCTGATAGGTGGGTGTACCCTCACTTTTATAAATCGTGCTATGTCTCCTTCTACAACTGATGTGGGACTATCCCAACAATCTCCTCCTCACACATCGGGTGTGCTCCCCAGCAACCGTGAGGCCTGAGATGTATCCAGAATACCTGGGCTCTGATACCAATTTTTGGACAGCGTCATCTATTAGGCCACTCAACCAGTGTCCAATCCTGGGCCGCTAAACCAGCGTCCCGGCTCCAGGTCGTTGGACCGCTAATCCGAAAGCCCAACTACAGAGCAACAACCAAGGGGTCTTGGGCCATCTCCCCCCAAAAGACTAGCCTGATAGGTGGGTGTACCCTCACTCTTATAAACCGTGTTCCGTCTCCTCCCACAACCGATGTGGGACTACCCCAACAATCTCCCCCTCATACATCGGGTGTACTCCCCGACAACTGTGAGGCTTGAGATGTATCCGGGATACCTGGACTCTGATACCAATTGTTAGCACCTAAGAGAACACGCGAGAACACACAATGCACGCACACGTGAACACACACGTAGCACGAAAGAACTCACTTGATGGCTAAAACACACGCGTACAAGTCACGCTGGAAAAATGATCTTGGATGAAGACACGCACACACGTATTGGTAGCAAGACACACACACATGTGCTAGCTCTGGAAGGAGGAACTAATCTGATGAGGCAAATGCTCGGTGGAAAAACCGATCAAGCTAGAAACACATGCAACGCACGCATGGGAAACAGACAGAGAGATTTTTTGGTGCTGCGTACGTACGTTAGCTTTTCTATTTTTTTTTCTTTCTCTTTTACTTCAGTCAAAACACATATGATTACACATTCTTTTATAGACTACCTAATCAACTTGCTACCCAAGCTAAAAAACTAAACATGGAAAGCCTAACAAAAGCAACAAACTAATTTAATCCGATGCTGATTGCATCAGGATTCTAACGCCCTATTACTTGACAAGTCTATATTAATTTCCAACACTAGCTACTGATCGATTGGAGTTGTTCGGTGTGGATTTGTTCGTTGGTGGGATGTGTGAGACTGTTGAGTCCTACTACATGTGCGCATATATTTCTCACCATTACCAGTCCAGGAGTACGACCTGAACACCTACACGGAGATCAACGGGAAGGTCAAGGTGCTGGGGATCTACAAGAAGGACCTCGAAATCAGGATGAACTGCTCGATCGTCGTGGAGGTTGGGGGCGCGGCCAGCGTGCTGGTGTCCGGGGCGAATGTAAACTGATTAGAGAGTGTGGCTGGTCATTTGACATGATGGTACTGAGGCTGCTTTTCACGTTTCCATTCTCTCTCTCTCTCTTTTCCTACCCTTTTTTCCTTTGTAAACTAGTTTTACCATATATATTACTATGTAGATTGCAGACATGCTACGTATGTTACTTTTGCGGGCTTGCAGCTCGAAATCTCACCTAGCAAACTAACATCAGGAACCATTATTTGGCATCGCTTAATGGATTGGGTAGGCCGAGTTGGCTAACAACCATGTTTCTCATGGTTCTCTCTGAATTTTAGAACCTGCACATGAGCTGTTGTCATGTGCTGAAGGCGGGCGGAAAAACTTCAGAAAAATGATAAATCGATTCTATGGCACTCAAAAATCTCATATACTAGTTCATTTCAGATCAAGATTGTTCATTTCATCATTCAAAGCTTGAGTGTAATAGGTTATTAAGCAGTAATTGTTGTTGACTACATTGCTGATGGCATAACTGCAAAGGCTACAAGATCTTGAGAGGCATCGTAAACTGATAGCATACCATGTTTCCTCTCTTAGTAGCAACTACGCAAACAAGCTAGCTTCTTGAAACAACAGAAAATGTGTGTTGGGATTTGGGAATGCATGAACAAACTTGCAGAAATGTGAAGGCATCTAACACGGATGGGCATCCTCTGCTATTCCATTGGGAGTGTCACTGGGCTACAGTACCCAACCAATCGTCACAATGATAAAAATGATATAGAAATGTAAACCGTTCACATCAAATAAATATTATGACAAGATTTTAAACAAAAGAGTAACGGAGTAACAGACATAATATGAGAGAACAATAAAAGCTGATGTCACGGAAAAGTTGAATTCAGAACTTGAACCACTAGTTGCAGCCAACAACAATAGGACTCAAGCTATCAACTTACTTCAAGCTATCGACTTACTTCGTTGTGATTTCTCACCCAAAAAGATTACTTTGGTACTTAGAAAATAACAGTTCAACACAAAAACCACAGGCGTCAAACACTAACAAAGTAACAATAACCAGTTAGTACAACATAATTCCTACTGTCAAACATTTTGGCTATCAGTCAGATGTAGCTTGGCAGGAGCACATACAAGTACACTGATGTTAAGAAGCACAGAATGCAATCAGTATTTCAGTAAGGCATCCATTACTAGATCAAGAATAAGTAAAAAGAGAACACCATCCCCCCCCCCCCCCCAAAAAAAAATGCTGGTTCAAAGTTCAAACATAACTACCTAAATAATATTAAGACATGCACAGAACAGTGTAATGTCTTCTGCATGTGCCGTTGGTGTTCAACCCCACATGTACACACCAACCCCACAAGATTCCTGTGAATGAAGAGGGGTAATAATAGAATCCTTCCAAGTTCCAACTTCACAGAATCAACTTCAAATGGCATCAAAATCTGCTAGTTGTCTAACCCCACATACAAATATAATAACAAACAAGTGAAGAAGAATTGGAAAATAGTACACCCCGCCCCCAAGAAAAAGAAAGAAAAACAGAGCGGCACTAAGGGAATTGCATAGTGGTAGATGGGAAAAACAGACAAAACAAAATGATTACGACACAAACTAGTCATTGTACTAGAACTACAATATTTAGGGTCATTATTCGTTAGGTAGTTGTCCAAATCTGCAACTAGCAACCAAACTGTGGGTAGGTCTCAATCTTGAATCCTCTAGTCCATTACATGAAAATGGCTTACCTTCTAAATGTAACTTCCTTTGAAATACCGAAAACCAGATATAGCATGCATGCTCACTTTTCAGGCCATGATATCAGTCACAGTCAGTCTCAGTTGGCACTTGGTTTAATTCATGGAAGACAGTAGTGTATATTAATATCTCAGAAACCAGAGAAGGCAAGAAAACTAACATAAAACATGAGCACATTTAAGTCAGAAATCTAATGACCAGATAGAGAATTATGACCAATACAAACAATCAGGATAACATTTCAGAATTCAAGCCAACTGATCAACAGCATGAATCAATATATGAAAATTTGGTCGTAATAAATAAAATAAAACTGAAGGGACATAGTTTTGTTGGGAAGTTTAGGCGCTAACCTGTACATCAAAATTATCTCAAATGCAGTTACTTTCCTTAAGTTTAAAATAACCGATCATGTTGAGAACATCACAGATTTACAGTTTAATGAGGTAAGTAAACCACACATTTTGAGTGAATAATTGATCTCCATTTGATTTAGGATGTCGGAACTCGGAACCAACATTAATTCATCGAGACTGCAGAAAGCAATGCTCCAAATTATCAATCATCCAGGAGTCAGCTGTCTCTAAGAGCATGTGCAATAGGCTTATGTCAGTTGTCTATAGCATCTACCACGTAGGATTTTTGCTGATGTGGATGAAAGAGAATAACGAGAGAGAAAGATGCTGTCTACAATCCTGTAGTCGACTGGAGCACCAGAAACAAGAAAAACATTAAAAGATTGTGTGTTATCTACAATCCTGTAGTCGACTGTATCACCACAACCCATTGTATGAGCTGTCTTTAGTGCTGTCTACAGGTGACATGGAGAGTTACTATAGACAGCAGTTGTCTGTACTATTGTACATGCCCTAAGACCTAGAAATATCTCGAGCCACGACAACAAAGAGCTCTATTTAAGAATGCTTCCCATTCCGTTAGACCGTTACAATAAGTAACATCCTTTAGGTGCTAAAAATTGCTGCGTTTAATTGGAAATAGCAAGTTTTTGTTTCATGTTCTTGCTACGAAAGTAAGGTAACCAACTAACCATCATACAAGCAATTAGCAATGTACAATGCAATTTATCATTCATGTAACTGGAATACAATGATTAAGATACTGATCTTGCACATACAACTATAGGGCCACAGTTAACCTCACTTGGTAAAAACTATATCAGAATGGAAGAACAATGTATTTACACTGCAAATCTGCCTCAGTACAACGATCTACTGCTACCAAGCAAAACTTTGTCAAAGTTAAGGCTGTCCTAGTTCGACAATTTAAAGTTACTAAGTACCCCGACGGATCAGCCAAACCTCTCCTGACCAATAAAACAATCGATGCAATATACCATTCTTGACAGTTGACAAACAGCAGCAAATGGTGCTAAAAACGAATAAATAAAAGAAGGCGAGATGCACCAATCTCCGTCACCTGTGGCGGCGGCGGTCAGCGGCGTACTGAGACAGCGGGACGAGCTCCGACAGCGGGGTGGCGAGCGGGGTGGGGACGGGAGTGGGGATAGGCGACGACCGGCAGACAGGGCACGACGCGCTCCGCCGCAGCCACGCGTCCAGGCACACGAGGTGGAACCTGTGCTTGCACTCCGGCATCACGCGCTGCATCTCGCCCTCCCTGTACTCGCACAGGCAGATCGAGCACGCGGCCTCGGCGTCCGCCCCCGCCGCGGCCCTGTAGAAGGGCACCTTCGGGTACGAGGCGATCACGGCGGGGTCGAGCCCGACGGGCGACGCCGCCGCAGCGACCCGGGAGGAGGACCCCGGGGAATCGGAATCCTCCGCGACGAAGATGACGCGTGGGACGGTTATGGAGATGTGGCCGGAGCTGGAGGCGGAGGAGACGGCGTGGCGCGCGGAGTGGCCCCCCTCGCCGACCCCGCGGCGGAAGCAGAAGTAGGAGGCGAGGAGGATCGACGCGAGGAGGACGAGGAAGCCGAGCGCGACGGCGATGGCGATGGCGTAGCCGAGGCCAAGCGAGGAGAGTGGGTCGAGGAAGGACATGACGTTGTCGTCGCCGGAGGCGGCGAGAATGGCATGGTGCGCGGGGCTGCGGCTGGGAGGGGGGTAAAATGGGAATCGGGGGTATTTGTTCGGGGGGCTGGATCTGGTGTTTGGCGGCATTAATTGCCGGGGAAGAAGGAGAGGCCGAGACGGGATCGGAGTTTATGGCGCGGGACTGGACAGGACGGACGGACGGATGCAGCCGCGCCGTGCTGTGTTTTTTATGCTGCCGCTGCCGCTGCCGCTGCCGGGAGGAGTGTGAGTTTGGTGGAGAGGGCGGGGAACGCGTGAGGTTTTCCGCTCTGTGGGATGTGGGGGGACAGTGACACGGAGCAACGGGTGCTGTTGGGCCGTCGGCTTGGGGATATCCAGCGCGCGGATCGGCGGATGGTGACACGGTGAGTGGCGCACGGCGCGGCCCGTGCGGCTGGTGGGCTGATAGCGAGCGCCTAGCGGCAGTGAGGGACATGGGCGGTTTTTGATTTTTGAATGGTGGTAGCCGGTGCCTGGTAGGGTCGGATCCTTGTTGACATTAGGGGTGGACAGGCCTACGAACCGGCCAGCGGGGTACGATCGGGACAGTACGGGATGGGCATGAAGTGGAAACAATGTAGAGGAAACGGGCCTTGCTTGACACTGGATGTGCTGGAAGGGGTGTGATGAACTCAACGAGCCTTGGAGAGAAATGGGAGGTAGCCAGGTAGGTGCCAAAGATTACAATCACTCCCTGTTCCAAGGAATCTCCCCCCTCATCGCCCGACCTCACCTCAACTGTTGCCTTCGCTCGCGTCTGACTCAAGCTGGCTCACTGCCTCCTATGCTACTCTCACAGCTCCTCCCGCCATTGGAGTTGCTTACTCTGCATATGGTCACTGGCAGATCTACAATTTCACCGTATCTCAGGTTAAATTCTAATATATTAACATTCTAGAACTAATATTAGTTTATACCCACACCACGGTATAACAAAAATAAACTATATATACATCATTGATATGAAATTTTAGCTCAATGCTCAACATAAAACATAATCGGGTAAACTTTTTGTGTCAAAAATAAAATTAAAACATGCAATGGTTCTTTCAATTGATTCAACAAAAAATAACCACCTAAAATCTTTCCAATAATGCTTGAACATTTAGAAATATTATAGACATATTAATCTAATCCAGTGACACGCTTAGGCTGTTAGGCACACTAACTCTTTTACATGCATGTGGAATAGCCTAGTAAGAAACCAAAGGTAAATTTAAAGTGTGCACTCGTCGCCCTTCCTAATCCAAATGGCTTTTACATGCATGTGGAATAGCCTAGTAAGAAACCAAAGGTTCCTACGCTAATCCGTCGATGTTTCTTCGGTTTAATCAGATATTTAAAGTCCAAAAAAATGTGGAAATCCCATTTTAATTCCAGGAAAAAAAAAAGAGAAGAAAGGGAGAAGAGAGTGGAGAGGGGAGAAGAGACGCGGCGAAGCCCTAACAATTCGTAGCTGGAGGAGATAGCTGGAGCATCAAATCTGGTCGGCCTTTTTGCAGGTACATATTTTTGCAACTTCGTATATTATTTCGAAACCATGTCGGTTAGCAAATAAAAATAGTGACATAGGATTCAAAAGACTAGATAATTTTAGTTGTTTTATGTAGTACATCATATGAGCTGTGTATACTTTAGTTCATTGTGCAGATATTATTTTTGTTGTAGTACTCGAACGATTTAGAATAAATTTGTCAAAATAGGAAGACACCTCGGAGAATAGCTAGGTGCCTCTTTAAAATATGGAAAAATGGAGAGTAGCTAAGTAGGGTAGGTAGAGCTTAATCAGAAAAAACCCAGCTTAATTTTGGTTTTCCATTTGTGCGTGGTAATTATTTTGTTAGTGCCAAAAATACTTTTTAAACTAAGAAAATAGCATAAAACATCTTAAAATTGTAAAGAAAATCCGGAGTTGTTACATAGGCTACGTATAGTTGAATGCTAAAATTATGAACTTTGTTGATTGTTTTTATTTGTACTTGGTAAAATATTTTAAAAGTTTGTAAAAAAATGTAAGATACTACTACATTTGTGCACGGTAATTATTCTGCTAATGCCGAAAATTCTTTTTAAAGTAGGAAAATAGCAACATTCCTATAAGAAATGTAAAAATTACAGAGTAGGTTAGTGGGGTTTGTATGGACATCACGTTCAGGGCCTGGGTCAGTGAGGCTTGATCCCAGGACAACGCGGTGGACGACAGCATGTACGAGGACAGCCCGATTAGAGCAGGCTGGTACATCGACACGGGCTGGTACGACGGCGGCACACCTTGGAAGCCTCCAGGTGTGATGAAGGCCCAGGGTGGACTGGTGCCAAGAATGCCAAGACTGCCCAGTTGTAACACCCCAGCTCAACATTGAGTCTAGAATACTACTAAAATTAAATTAAACTAAATTAAACTAAGACCAATTACTATTTTTCGGCAGAACCTCTTTTGTATAGTTAACTATACCGAGGTTCCAACAATTAATCATAGCAATTAACAATAAACTCCATATTCAAGTTCATTCGAGCATGCAAGATAATCTAAATAACATAAACAAAACGTGTTATTCTCATTATTACAATTAATCTGAAACTCAAAATCATCCATAAGTGATTCTCAAGCAGTTTACTTATTATTGGAATAAAACTAAATAGCGATGCCTTAAGGATGAGTGGTAATGAGTGCATCCAAACATCTACTCCTCCCATGCATGTCGTTCTTGCGCTTGTACCTAAAACATATCAAAGCAAGAGTGAGCCCAAAGACTCAGCAAGTATCGACAAGGCTAAAGCTAAGTTCACTGTCATAGCATTAATATACCAAAATAAACATTACACTAAACATAGCCTTCATGCTTATGTAATGCGACCAATGTAATGCACCTTTTAAACTTTATCTCTTTTCGCATTTTACCGGTAATGCAGGGTATACAACCGTCGATGTATACCCTTGCCTGTGCCCTCTGACACAGGGACCAAGAGCCTATACTCCACAAGTATAGGGACATTTGCCCATCATCTTCATGATGGGGACCTCATTAATCGTTGCCCACATTCCGATAATGTGGGGACCTCAAGCCCGTCATTTACATGACGGGGACCTCAACTATTCATACTTGGTCACCACGTGACCAAGACCTAATCATGTTTACTACATGCATATGTACAATGACATCATCTTTCAAACATATGAATTCAATGTGTACATAATCACATGAAAGTATTAACAACATACAAGGAAACTTTAACCATAACTTGCATTTACCAAGATATATTGTAATTCATCACATTAACATCCATGCATGACTAATACGAACAAGACACAATCAAACTCAGCAAACAATCATAATTATTCCTCAACCCGAATACTTGCCTCAACCGTGCGAGAACGGTGGACGCGAAGAGGGCGCTGCCCCTGGGATCACGCTCCCACCTGAACATAAAGATAACCCAATCTAAGACCAACATACTAGACCAAAAGCATAAATAACAACACAATTGAACTCACTAAACTTCCAAGCGTTTCCAATCTTTCAATTTCTAGCGATCGATTTGGTGTTCACTGCGGACAGCCAACTTCTAAAATACATAACTTTCTGCTCAGGAGTCCAAATAAGATGTTCTAATACTTTCTGGAAAGGTAATTAAATTACATAAATAAACTTAGTTGAGGAGACCTTCTGACTTTGCCATTTACTGCCCCTACCAAGCCAATCCACAGAACATCAATTATCACGTCAGGTTCTCTAGATAGTACACTAAAACCACCATAACGTTTGCTACGAAAGTCTAAATCTTGCGTTCTTTATCTCTCTGAAAAGGTATGGAAATTACCTACATTTCCGTTATATCGAGATCCTCTGATTTCATATTTAACTAATGGTTTAACCCAGTTTCCTACAGACTGTCCAAATCTTGTGATCAAGAGGACAGCGACACTAAAAAATCATAACTTTTGATCCGTACGTCGGAATCAGGTGAACTCGGTGGCCACCGAAAGCTAGGAATATTTTCTAAATAACTCTAGGAGATCAACACTTCTGATTCGGCATATAAGAACCCGAAAACAGACACGCAAGTAATGGACATAATTCTGGAATTAAACGCAGCAGTTCAATGATTATCTAATTGATGGCAATAACGAATCTAACTTGATTCAAAACATCTAGGAGACGAATCGTTACCCTTGAAGACACTAATGAACTCGCTGAAAACCCCACAAGGATCTCCTCTCCCCTTTCTTCTCCCTCTCCTCCACCTTCCTTTGGCCGGCAGCAATGGCGGAAGCACCACAAAGGGGGAGGACATCAATGGAGCGCAAGGGGAGGAGGTGTTGGACCAAGGCGTCAAAGGAGAGGGAGAGTGGAGGCTCTAGGGGGGAAGGAGGGGCAAGGCGAGGGGCTCTAGGGTTTCAGCCGTCCTCCCCCCTATCCCACTTGGCCGCCTCCACATGGGCCTCTGGGCTAAAGGCCCGAGGCCGAGTTCTCCTACTTTATTTCGTGCGTGTGAATACTTCGGAGGTCGTAACTTTCTCTCCCGAACTCAGAATAGAGTGGTTTTTGTCTTCAAATTTAGATAACTCATAGCACTTTAACTTTCTATTTGTGGAGTTTTTCTTAAAATACCGTCTTTATTACGAAATTTGCCTTAGAAGTTGACTCGGTTGCGGACCTTGGTTCTCTGTATGGCCTGCCTTGCGGGCCCCATATCTCAAACCTTAGAACTCTAAATTAGGTAAATGAGGCTCTAAATTGTACCATGGAAAATGATCTACAACTTTGTAGTTATGAGGTTTTCCATTCGAAGTCGTTCCAGTCGCGAAAAATTATGTTGCAAGATGATTATAGATTCTGTCATGTTTCTGTGCGAGACAAATAAGGAATCTCTCAATCTCCTTATATTCTCTGTACCTAAACAGGATATTACACCAATGGCCAGACCTGGAATTGGTCGGTCCATGGATTGACCGGGAGGCTAGGGCGATTCCAGGGAGTGCCGGTGTTGTTGCCATCGGTGTTCTTGTGGCCCTTGCCCTTGTACTTGGACTTGCGCTGGCCACCATTAGATCCTCCGGAGTTCGATTCGGAGGGAGTTGATGAAGACTTTTCCATGGGGGCGATGAGAGCCGTCGTGGGCTCGGGCTTGCCGATCTTGAGATCGGCTTCCTCGAGCAGGAGCAGAAAGCGAGCCTCAAGGAATGGAGGGAGAGGTGACCTCATCTGATGATGGAGGCCATGTGCCTGTAGTTCTCGTTGAGTCTGCGCAACAGGGTGAGGACAAGAGTGTTGGGAGACCGGCTGGCCGATGTCGGCGAGGGCATCCGCGAAGTTATTCAGGCGTTGGGAGTAGGCAAGTATCGAGAGGCCACCTTACGCTTGATTGCGGAAGTCGTCCTCCAGGGAGAGGGCATGCAAGGCCCTGTTGTCGAGGAAGAGGCCTTGGATGCTCATCCAAATGGCGCGGGCAGACGCGCCCAGGGTGAGGACGATGGAGAGGATCTCCTCTAAGATCGAGGCATGGAGGAGCAAGCGCACCACGAAGTCGGTTGTCGGGGCTCGGACCCTCGTGTATCGCACTAGTCCAGGATCACGCTAGTGCACACAGTGGCAACATCGATGAAATATCATTTCCATATACAAAGATGACTAATAAATAGGCAAATAACAATAAATATCGAGTAAAAACCTTAAGGTCAAAGCTTACAATTAATGCCTCGAAGGCGAATAGCTCAATGAAGCTGCGAAGCGAAGCGGAATAACCGGTGAAGCCCATCCATATGCCCACAGGCAATCGGTGGCGGAGCGCGACCTAGTTCTTCTCGATCCTTGAAGTAGACCTTGTTGACCGACGATTTCTCTATTTCGAGGTTTGGGCAAGTTTTACAACAAGCGTGAGTACACAACCGCACTCGCAAGTCATACCACGTAATGCAATGTATAGATGTAGGCTTATTCCAAAGGAAATGACTTCGTGGTTATTTTGCGAAATGCAACATTTGCAATTGAATATGAATAATAGATTGAAAGCATAATTCAAAACAAATAGACAATAATAATTTAATGATTGTTTTCACAAAGACACAAAGCTAAGCAGGTTATTTTGCACATAGCCATATGATTGAGGTCACACAGCTCCCTTCCCAAAGGTTTTATGAAAATCTACCTCATGTGAAATCACCGAGCATGTCCATGACATGACGCGCTATTCGAATAGATTGTTTAACACTCTGCAGAGGTTGTACACTTTACCCACACGATATAACGGTGTGGCGCGCCGATCATAACAAAGCAGTTGAAACTTCATCTCAAACATTGACACTCCGATGTGCTTACAAGCGTTATACATATCACAAAGCCCATGCATAACACACACCGTTGGGCGGGGACGACGAATCCTCCCGCAATGCAACCACCAAGTAGTCACACCTCCACCCTATCACAAAGCCTAACCTACCACCTGAACAGCAGTGGCAGCCTCCCGCTTGGCGGCGGTAGCAGCAACAACGATGGCGGCGGCCTCTCCAGTGTTGTCGCCCGTGCGAGTAGAGAGGAGGAGGAAAAGGAAAGGCTAGAATCGGTTTTTGGCTAATACCATGAAAGAGGGAAATGATTGGGAGAATTCCACGATATCAATTCTCATTGATGCTCTAGGCATATATAGAGTACAAGGTGTACAAATAAGACAACTAATTACAGAGATTGACTAGGAGCTAAATAAGACAGCTAATTACAGAGATTGACTAGGAACTAATCTAGGAACTAAATAAGGCAGCTAGCTATCAATATTAAATATGTACGATCTGCATATAAGAAGCAGAAACAATCTGCCATAGATGTGAAAATATTCCAACACTTATGTTGGTAGAAACTTGCAACGTCCTGGGCTAATTCTAGTTAAAAGAAGATTAGTCTTCAAAACAAGGGTATATTAGATTGAGATTGCGTTTTAATCAATTGAATAACGTAGTAAAAGGAAGCATATAATATGTAGGGAACGATGAATTGAAGAAACAAAGTAGGAGTAGAATTGTAGAAATGAAATGAGCTGCCTGGCAGTTTTGACTAAAAATATTTGAACTTGGTAAGTAAAGTCTTAAAAATAAAGTTGGTACGTAAAAAATCTAAAGCACGAGGTATTTGATGAGGGGGAAAATGCAAAGAGTAGAATAGTGGTTCCCAAAAACTTCAGAAGCGTTACAATAGAGAAACGGCTGACCAGAAGAATGTACAAAAAAGAAAACACGCCGTTGCCGGGGATCGAACCCGGGTCACCCGCGTGACAGGCGGGAATACTCACCACTATACTACAACGACTTTGTTGTCTCGCAGTTAACATATACGTACATATAGTCGAATAGGTGAACAACCCGGGCAGGCTGTTTAATCTATATGAGTTCAACTTTCAAAAACGACTCATGTTGAAGTTTCGTTTCTTGAACGTGAGTTTGCTCCAAACCGAGCTACAGTCATCGAGTGTAAACTGTGGATCAAGTGATGTAGTTCGCCCTCTTAGAAGAAATACTGAGATACAGAGCTAAGTATATGGAGCCCCTCAGTGTCAATGAGTCAAATCACACATGTTACTCTCCTCACAACGTGATCTTTTACGTGGGTATACTCACGAATTCGCGATGCTTTGCAATTCAAAAGTTAATATCTAAAAAAGAAATCAAAACTTCTTGAAAAGGAAATTGTTGTTGCCTTAGGCTCATTTAGAACACAGGAATTTGACAAAGAATTCAAACGTCAATCCCAAAAAAAAATTGCTTCCCCCAACGGATCTTAGCATATAAGACAACCAGAAATTTAATCTGCTTAACTTTTCCCCAAAAGCTAAGGGCATCTTTAATAGTGTATTTATTGTCGTCTCTTAACTATGCCACGTCAACAAAATCCTACGTGGAGGAAAAGGGGAGAAGAGAGCACAAGTCGTCTCTTCCTGAAGAGACTGTTGTGTACGCGAAACAAGATATGATACAATCTACTTTAGATGATATGTAGGCTATTTTAAAATAAAAATTATAAAATATAAATGTTAAAAATATACTTAAAATTATCTATTAAAGATGTTATATCTAAAGATGATATAATATAATTTAGAGACAAAATTATCTCAAATAGCAACTACTAGAGATGCCTGGCCCGCATGAATCGTCGAGGCCCAGCACGCTCTACGATTCAAACTCCGCATCGACGTGTAGATTCTAGAAGCTTCTGATCTACGACTTACGAGCACCCCGACCCCCCCGCGCCGACGGATGCCGGCGAAAGTCCCGGCATGCGTCGTCACGGCGCCGGTTGCCCTCGCGATTCTCCGCCCCCTTTACTACCGCTTCCCCACCGGTGGGCCCCGCGGAGGACGTGACGGCGAGGACGACGCCTACTTGTCGCAGCCGTTAAGCATGTGTCTCTCCGTCCACAGATTTCATCACCCTACGCTCTCTTGCGGGTGGGCCCTACGGCTGCGTCCGCCGATTTAATCCGTCGCCGTGGAGAAGTTCGCGTAATTATGTCCACATTTAACTACGTGAGTAAATGACAGGTTAACGCAAGGTAATTCACACACGGTCGATCGTGCTCAAATCGACGGCTGCGATCGCGTCACGCCGCGCATAAAACACGCAGCCCAAACTCGAGAAAAGGGAAAGAAAGAGAAAAGCGAAAGCAAAAAAGCTTCGAGTAATCTAAAAAAGAAAAACTTGAGTTGTTTAGAACAGAAGCGTTGGAGAGAGGAGGGAGAAGGGGAGAGAGCTAGCGCAAGCCATGGCGGAGCACAAGGAGGAGTCGGTGATGGACAAGATCTCCGACAAGCTCCACGGCCGTGGGGACTCCTCGTCGTCGTCGGGCTCGGACGACGAGAGGTCGTCGGCGACGTCCGCCGTGAAGGCCAAGATCTACCGCCTCTTCGGCCGCGAGAAGCCCGTCCACTCCGTTCTCGGCGGCGGCAAGCGTAAGTCCAGAGCTCAAAGATTTTCTTTTTCCACTAGTGGGGTTTGCGCCTGCGTAGTGTTAGATCCGACCGCATCGGGGTTTTGCCTCACTTGTCTGAGTGGTGAACTGTTCATCTGTGGCCGCATTTGCTGTCCTTTGTGGAGAGATTTCGTGTTGCTCGGAAATAGGCTCTTTAGCGTGTGAGAAACGTCTCGATCCGCGGTTTCTGGAGTCAAATTTCTGCGGCAGTTTCGCCACAGTTTGAATAGGGTATTGATCACATTACTATTTGTTCATGCAGCTTTCGTTTCTAGGTTGGGATCGAAGTGATTGAGTGACGCTGTGAGTTTGTAATAGTGGTAAACTGTGATGCAGTGTGCCTTTACGCTTAAACCCAGAGTTTCTTTGTTTGTTTGGTAGTTCGCATGGTCCTCTATTGTTTATTTGGGGCTTTGATCTGATGTGCGTATGGTTATGCTTGCAGCTGCTGATCTCTTTCTATGGAGGAACAAGAGGATCTCCGGTGGGGTGCTTGCCGGGGCCACGGCCATCTGGCTGCTGTTTGAGGTCATGGACTACCATCTCTTTACCCTGTTGTGCCACTGCCTCATCCTCACCCTGGCCATCCTCTTCCTCTGGTCCAATGCCTCCATTTTCATCAAGAAGTGAGTTCCTTTCACTCCCACTGTTATTCACATCCAGATCAGATGAAAGCTAATAACGCCATGTTAACCCAACCTAAATTTTTGATTGGCGTATGGATGAACGTTGTGTAATTATGATGATGCTCTTTGGACTGTTCTTTGTCGTCTGGTGACTCTGGACCTGTAGTTGATGGTCACAATGCCTGGAATGCAACATGTTTTAAGTTTTAGCTATGTATAAAATGGTATATGTTAGAGCTTTTGTTGTAAATTACATTTTTCAATGATTTTGTAGGTCCCATCCTAACATTCCTGAGGTGAGGATCCCGGAGGACCTAGCTGTCAATGTTGCCCGCTCTCTGAGATATGAGATCAACAGGGGCTTGGCTACCTTGAGGGAGATTGGTCAAGGCCGTGACCTAAAGAAATTTCTGATTGTATGTTGATTAGCTGCATGATTTAGTTTTATTTTGCCTCTATTGTTTGAAGGTATTTCTTTGTTGTGAGCTGAATGCACTTATGTTGGTCCTCTTTATTCTCAGGTGATTGCAGGTCTGTGGATTCTCTCTGTTCTTGGGAGCTGCTGCAATTTCCTGACCTTGTTCTATATAGGTAATGTTGTTTGCTGTTACAAGTTGTAACATATATATATATATATATAGCATTGTTTACTAATTATGGTTTTCTTGCATGCAGTCTTTATGGTACTGTACATTGTGCCGGTTCTGTATGAGAAGTACGAGGACAAGGTTGATGCTTTTGGAGAGAAGGCCATGATCCAACTGAAGAAATATTATGCCATCTTCGATGAGAAATGCCTTTCTAAGATTCCCAAGGGTCCGTCGAAAAATAAGAAGCATTAGAACGGTAGAGAGCACCCTGCGCTGATTTGTCATCTCTTTTAATCACTACCCTTAGGTTTTGAAGGATGGTTGTGATTCCATGTCTCTGGCTGATAGTAAATATCTACCTGGACAAATTCTAGTGTGGTCGGTAGTTCTGATGTGCTATACTTCTACGAATTTAAATTATGCCAGCTTATGCTAAATCCTGTCCTAAAACTCTGTTTAACAGAGCTTTCTCAGTTGGAAGCAGCTGGCTGTTCATTGCTATCAGTATGTGAGTGAACTTGGTGGTATTCCATTATGTGGCTGGTGCTATGATGAGGTGGTTCTTTGGTGTAGGATGTGTGCTTCAATTTGTGCTATTTGGTTTGGTTTGCGCGCAAATGATGCTGACAATAAGGTGATGCCTACCCCACCCGACCAAAGTGAGATGAGATCCTTCTATCTGGCTCATTCATTGAGCATCCATTGTTTTTCGTGGCAATGAAGCAGCTATTGCCTTTTTGTGCCATCACTCCGTAAGCTCCGCATCCGTTACTTGCTCGCTTTGTGAAAGTTCTA
Organism: Ampelocalamus luodianensis; assembly: GCA_036346255.1. Taxonomy (NCBI): domain Eukaryota; kingdom Viridiplantae; phylum Streptophyta; class Magnoliopsida; order Poales; family Poaceae; genus Ampelocalamus; species Ampelocalamus luodianensis. Next base: position 5,422,942 of record CM070626.1, read on the forward strand.
ACGTTGCTTCGCCTCGTCACCTTGCCTCCCGTTGCGTAAATTTACTATTGATAATAATATTTGTTGCAGAACGTTCGTGTTTCACTTTCAGTCAACGAGCCATCCCAGGGTTCGCACCTCGCAGTTGCTACTGATGGTGCGCGCACCAGTACACCACATACACGTACAGCAAACTACCAGAAATTAAAAAGGTACATTAAGTCAAATAACTACCACAATCCACATCTCAGTCAACATAAGCCCTTCTTTTTACTACTGTAAAATCCAAAATCGTCTGAGCTGGTAATCTTCAGAATCACTGTCTGTATCATCACTGTCAGACAATGAAGCTGCTAGATCATCAACGTGTAATATGTAATCAGCAACCTGGTCCAGGAAAGAGTCCCAAGAGTTAAACCACAAGGTTAAATGTACAACGGAATAGTACACAGAAAAAGGGCAAAGAAATGTTGACGACTCATGGAAGGCTGATCAAACAGAAAATAGATGTTTTGAATTAAAAAAAAAAGGAAACAATTGCTGCCGCAATGTAATGAGCGGGGAATTATGCATGCCATGATCTATCTGTTCGGTGCAAACCATCATACAAACTAAAACTATACACCATAGGATAAAAGCACTTACTGTATAAGGCAATAGAGGCCCTAGTTTTACTTCCTTGTTTCCATTCTTAGGACAATGGTGTGGAGCAGCACACGTCAAGTTGCTCAGCCAAATAACCGATCCGCAATGCCGACATAATGCTCTATTTGATGCGAAACTCCATGTTGCACATTCTGAGGTAATTGATAATTCAGCCATGTTTACAAAGGACCTTTGTAAGTTGCTGAGTGTAATTTGCATCGAGTTTATTTGCATAGGGGGGTGTTACCTGCATACTTATTGCGGAAAACCTCTTTCCAGATCAAATTGGGATCAGCAAGCACTGAATCCGTGCAACTCTGAACAAGAAGACCATTACTGTTCTGTGCACCACCAGATACAGGTATGCTGTTGCAACTAACATGGTAGATGCTGAAGAAAAGGGAGTAATTCATCTTCCACAGCTTGTTGTCATTTGCAGCTGAATTCCAAGGCCTTTAAAGGAAGATGCCATCAACAATAAACTAGCATGTGTATGAAAGAAGTATATGGACAAGAGAGAAAAAAATACCAGCAGACAAGACCAGCTGCTACCAAAGAACGCATGTCCAGGAAACTGAAGATATGAACAAGCACATCATGTGGAATGTGTGGTGAACCTGCCAAAGGGGTTCAAGATAACACATCACGATTACTAGTATTAATAAATACAGATATGTCAAGCATCATCCTGAATCTTGACAGGAGACCGTAGCTTAAGTCGACTAGGTAGTTTGAAAATTGAAAATGGTCAAAACTATTGTCTTTTAGTTGCAAAATAAAGAAAGCAAGACCAAAATATAGCAAATAACACGAGCAGATATCAATATTTATGGATCAACACATGTATTGATTGATAATCACATTTCATAGATCATGGATATGAAATATCAAATCAATAACGTGGACATATATTGGAGAACATAGTGTTGAATTAACCCACCTTGAGACACTGCGATAATTGTTATATTTTTAAGTGTCATCAGTTGGTCTCATACATAGTGTATGCGTGATCCTTAGACTTGAGGTCGTCATGGTTTCCTACATGTGTAATAGTTTATTTAGGAGTTGTCAAACGCTACTCCGTAAATAGGCAGTTATAAAGGTAACTTTCGGGTTTACTATGAAACATACAAATGAATATGAGCGATCAAGATGGAAGCCCTCCTCTTTAACGGGAGAGATATCTCTGGTTCCTTTGATATGGTTAGAATAAGGAAGTGTACAGAAATGCCAAATATGGTTGATGAGTTAACTACAACTAAGTAATCCACTATAAGATCGAGCGAAGGATCGAGCTATCATAGGATGACACACATCTCGTCTTGAGTTCGATCTGGTACCATGAGGCAAAAAGATCAACACATGAGCTTTATAAAGGTTTGTCTGATATAATCTTTATGCGTATTCAGAAGTCTCTATGTCCTGCTAGGAACCACTATTGACTTGTGCATCAGAAACGAATTTCCGGGTCACGGCCGATTATGCATGAACCTACAAGGTCACACACTTAACGGGTTGGAACAAACTAGTTCGGATTAGATCCGTTAGTGGTTATATCAGATTATAACCTGTATGTGGTTATGAGTCCTAATGGGTTTCTAACGTAGAGATCCGTTAGAGGCTCTTTATAAAGAAAGACGTAGGGGCTTTTGGGAAAAGGTAACACCACACATCGGAACCCTAACCACCTCCTCCCCAAAGGGCCTACCGTGCGCACTGATACTAGCACACCGGCGCACGGTGTACCACCCCTGGACATGTGGATACTTTAGAGGCATTGATCAAGAACGATCCATGACATATGTAAGGAACACGAGGGACTGCTACTACTTCTACTACATCGACGCGTGCGACATTGGATCGGACTACTTTAACTCTTTTTCTACTGCACTGTGCGTCTAGTGGTAACAATCTATGATCTATTACTTGCGTGGCTTCCTTGTTTACGCGGTAGAAAATTTTATTGCGCACTAGTGTAACCTACCCGTATCCCAACACAAATAACACCAGCTGCTACCAAAGAACGCATGTCCAGGAAACCGAAGATATGAACAAGCACATCATGTGGAATGTGCGGTGAACCTGCCACGATTACTAGTATTAATAAATACAGATATGTAAGTCATCATCCTGAATCTTGACAGGAGACCGCAGCTTAAGTCGACTAGTTAGTTTGAAAATTGAAAATGGTCAGAACTATGATCTTTTAGTTGCAACATGAAAAAAGGAAGACCAAAATATTGCAAATAACACGACAAAAATTATCAGCTTTTACTTAAGCCGGATTTAATACTTCTGTCAAGACATCAAGTTTATCATCCTAAGAGAACATCAAACATAAAAGTCAGAATGCACTTCATGTAGAAGAGTAAAGTATAAGCGCAAGGCAGGTGAGAATGCCATTTACATTATTGTAGCAGGCTAGCAGCAAGGCAAATTAGCAGCGAGTACAGTGGTTTCCTACAGGCATCCAATGCGTCTAAACGGAACTAAGATGTCATGCTTATATAAGGAGGGAGACCTTAATGCAGTTGTACATTTGAAAAGGAACCTGCAACGTACCTGGCTCTTCATGAATTCTAGCACGCCTCTTATGTGCAACAACAGAACGCTTGAACTCTGAAACAGCATGCGCCTTCTTTTGCTTTGGTAGGGCAACCTCTACCGCTTGGACAAGACCATTAGATGCAGTTACTGCATATCCTGTCTGCACACTATGGGAGATAAATGGGTTAACACAAACTATTCTGTAGCAATATTATGGAAGGATGAATTCAAGTCTAAAGCATTGTGCTGCATAACTGTAAGAATAAATGGGCATTTGAGTGACAGAATAAAGTTTAATGTGAGACTTCTTCCTTAGATCCATGCATTTTTTTAACAGCACAGATGACGGTAAGCTTTATGATACATGGAAAAAACCTATGTAAGCAGGGGCGGATCCAGTAAGGCCCACCAGGGTGCACAGGACACCGGGTCCAAAATCGTTTTCTAGGTATATATTTCATGTATGAACAGTATGGGACACCTCTCCGCCAAAACGAAGGACACCGGGCGCTGGCGCGTGGGCCAGCTTCTCGCCCGGCGAGGCGCAGCCCGGCCGAGGAGGGAGCGCGCAGCCCGGCTAAGCGTGCGTTCGCGCAAAGCGCAGCCACCGAAAGTGGCGCGTGGCGAGCTGCCGAAGGGTGTGCGTCGCGGCGCTAGGCGCCTGCACGATGCCGATGCGCGGCGGGCGTGGTGAGCGCGTGTGGCCCGGTGGCGGGCGGCGTTCACAGCTCCACCGAGGCGAGACGCAGACGCGAGTTGGCGAGTTGGCGTGAAAACAGCGGAAAAGCCAAAAACTTGTTATTTTTCACTTTTGTTAGAACCAAGGTTTAGTTTATTACTAACTATTGTTTTTCCTGGTATTTACTTTTATGGTAGTCAAATGATGAGGCTACAGGCCAAGTAGGCTGTTTTGGTTATATTTTTGTACTGTTTGAAATTTTAAAGCATCCACATATATACACCTTTTTAACTTGATTCCAGATGTGCTGACGCTTCTTATTTTTTCTTGCAGCAAGATGATTCAGCACAGGCCGTATGACCAGAAACTTTTAACTTTTTTGTAGCAGCCGCCGTATGTTCCTGCTGCGTTGTTCATGTGTTAACACCCTCCTGCAGTCCTGCTGGAACATGCGCAACTTTGTTGCTTCAGAGTATATAGTATGTATAATTTCCAATCATGGCTTTAAAGTGCACAACTTTGTTGCTTTAAAGTGCTAGAATATGTGGAATAAGAAGACAAGGATGACAAAAATAGAAGGCAGGTATGGGAACTTTTAGTTTATTTTCAGTCATTTGATTTTGTGTTTTATTTGTAGCTTATGTTGACTATCTTATTATCTTAATAATCACAAATACATTGTCATTAACTCTACAAAGGAAGGATCAAAACATTGTGAATGCCATTGATTGTGTGAAATCAACCAAAAGCCATTTGGACGAGCTTAGGAGGCATGGATGGGATTCTGTTCTAGATGGAGTGTATGTCTTCTGTGAGAAGTATGATATTTCCAAATTAGAAATAGGAGAAGCATACGTGAATCCAAAGAAGCTATACCAAAAATCTGGAATTACCAACAAGCATCATTATGATGTGGATTATTTTAATGATGTTCTTGATTGGTTACTTCAAGAACTCGATGGTTGCTTCAACGAGAAAAACTCTTGATTGATTGTTTGCTCGGTCACTTTGAGTCTAAGAGAATCATTTCGTGATTTCAATTTGGAGCATTTGATGGATCTAGCTAAACTTTATCCCAATGATTTTGATGATGGGGAATTGAGGGACCTTAAACACCACCTTCGCCTCTACATTACCGATGTGTGTGCGGATGATAGATTCTCTAACATAGAGACTATTAGCGACTTTTCTTAAAAAATGGAGACAAGGAAAAATATTTGCTATCCTTTGGTTTATCGACTTTTGAAGCTAACACTAGTTTTGCCTATTGCCACTGCTACAGTTGAGAAATGCTTTTCAGCCATGAAAATTGTGAAAACATATTTGTGCAATCACATTAGCGATGACTTCTTGAGAGATAGCCTTATTTGCTATGTGGAGAAATGCGAAATGGGGAAAGTATCAATGATGCTGTAATTCATCGCTTCCAAAACTTAAGGGAGCGTAGAAAAAAATTATAAAATGTAATGTACTTATCTTTGTTTCGATAAATTCATAATTCTTTTACTTAAAATTTTACTAAGTGATTTCTTCTACTTTTTTGTAGGCTATCAAGGTCGGATGTTGTTTTTTGCCGATGCTGACCATCTTTTGTCCATAGTTTGGAATTTTATTCATCATTTATTCACTTTGTCATAGTTAACCAAAACTACTACTAGGAGTGTAGGATCCTTTGTTTTGGTAAGCACTTCGATGGCTATTTTTTTATCCGTAATGTTGAATTGTTTAACACATTACTATTCTAATTTTTATACAATATTGCTTCATAATTAGACATCTGTGATATGTATAGGACACCCGGTTATTTTCATTCTGGATCCGCCCCTGTATGTAAGTATATAAGTATAACAAGTTAAGCACAAACCAGATAGTATGACCATGAGAAAGTGAACCTCGGAAGCGTAAAACAGTTCCGAATTTTCCAGCTAAACATGGATTCGGAGCGAAAAATGTATCAACATAACATACTATAAACTGCAGAGATAATAAAAACCCTGCCAAAGCAGTGACGAACAAGACAGATGAACACTACTTGTAGCTTGAGACATGACCTGGAGAACATTTTCGATTCTAATGTGCGGATTAATAGATCATCAACCTCAGTGCATATTCCCTTGTGCAAACCTGTTTAGGATCAATAATCAATTTTGCAGAAGAGTGAATTTAATAGCCACTGTTTCTCTACAAATAATAAATATAGAATATCAGCACCACCTTTGTTTCCTTTATATCATTGGTGATCCATCAACTATCCAATAACTATCACTATCAAAGTTAGACCTATACATGATATGCCATTACTAAAAAAATTTAAGCAAGGTTAACACCAGAGCTATTCGAATGTTGGAGCACAATTAATTGAAAACTCTACGAACCAGAAGAACCTGAGTGGACACTGAAACCCTCTGCTAGGTTAATTAACATAGCTATTCGAATGTTGAAGCCAACAATGCAACTGGCACAACATTAGCGCAGTCTCTAATCTCTCTTGATGTATAAAGGCATTACCCGCAATCTGCGCACAGAACTAGCTGATCACAGGAAAGCCTAAGACGAATTAGCATGCAAAGTATCACAAATTGGACAGACCAACCATCATCAGGACATATATAGGGGCCTAAAGCCTAAAATTCCCACGCAGTTATCCGCCACGAGTCGTACCGGTGGTTCCACTGGACAAAAGTAAGGGAAAATCCGACAGAATTGCGCACATCTGGGACGTGAGATTGGAAGGGAGGGCTTACTCGGGGAGGAGGCGGAACGCGAGCAGTACGTCTCCGGCGACGAGGGCCTGGGCGGCCTTGGGGAGGTCCGCGTACCCGACGCGCAGGACGGCGGCCAGCTCGCCGCACGCCGTCGGGTAGTCCCACGGCCGCGACAGCGCCGCCGCTATCCCCATCTCCCTATACCTCTCCGCCGCCCCCGTATCCAGCCGTCGCGGCTGCCGCCGCCTCACCGGCATCGCTGGGAGCACGGAACCGTTCCTCGTGGTCTGGACCAGCCACGTCGACGTCGCCTCGTCGTCCCGGTCTCCCCTACACCACCGCCTGGCGGAGTTGGGCCTGTGCCCCTGCTCTTCCGTATCGTGTCCGAGAGTTGCTTTCCTTTTAACCGATGGATCGTAGAGAAACACATGATTACGCGTGTAACAAGCTATTGGCCCATATGGATGGCTGGGTTGCATGGTTGCTACTGTCTTCTGGGCCCACTTTTCTGCCCGCCATTGGCTCATATTGTCAAGCTACTGCATTGGCATTTTTGCTCCTATTGCGTTATGACTGAAGAACAAAACTTGATGTTCGCTCCAAAAAAAAAAAAAAAACTTGATGTGCGTTTTGTTATGTTATGCCGTCACAGAATCAACGATTACAAAGAAATGTAAGAATGTAAACTTCAAAAGTACCTAGCGTTCTCAATTTCTATTGATGAATGACATAACAAATGGATCGGTGTGTGCGGGGTTTAGATGATCAAGAACAACCCGTGTCCAAGCCTGCCGAGCCCCCTTAAGTGTTCATGTAGCGCTAGGTGACCGGGACCCGAACCAAAAATAAGGAGTTGGGCGCGCCTCCGATCATGGCGCGTATGGAGACGAGGTCTCCCGGGATTCTCGGGAGCCGTTAGCCGAAGATCATCCCAACATTCTCCCCTTTGATCGTAAGGCTAACATCATAAGCCCATTCTCAATAAAATAGCATACCAAGATAATGCGTCGCATGACCAATGAAGTGTCATACAACCTCAGTATCTATAGTGTACTATCCTATCTTGAAATGGATGTTCATTATACTTAATGGGAGTTGGTTTACTTTAAGGTCCTTTAATCCAGAATCAGAGGCTTTCCAATAAACCCATGCCGGCAACATGATCACGAAAGATATTGGGTGGTAAGCCTTTAGTAAGCGGATCCGCAAGCATTGACTTAGTACTAATATGCTTGATACTGATAGTTTGATCCTGGATTCTATCTTTCACAACATGATACTTAATGTCAATGTGTTTGGCAGCACCACTTGACTTGTTGTTACTCGCATAAAAGATGCGGGTTCGTTATCGCGATATAAGGTGAGTGGTTTAGAAATCTTTGTCTACCACTCTAAGTCCGGGACAAAATTCTTAAGCCATCTGACTGCCGGTGGCCTCATAACATACCACAAACTCGGCTTGCATCGTTGAAGATGCCGTAGGGTTTGTTTGGAGCTTTCACGAGATAGCTCCTGAGCGAGTGTGAAGATATAACCTGACGTGGATTTCTTAGTATCAACACATCCCGCAAAATCTGAATCTGAATAACCAATAACTTCAAGGTTATCAGAATTCTTATATGTGAGCATGAAATTCTTAGTAGCTTGCATATAGCGCAAGACTTTCTTAACGACCTTCCGGTGGTCCGGTCTGGATTTGGTGATATCGCCAAGCATCCGGTTACAAAAGCTAAATCGGTAGCGTGCATACTTGAGCATACATAATGCTTCCGGCAATGAAGCATAAGGAACCGACTTCATCTGATCAGTTTCATATTGGTTCTTTGGACATTGAAATGTCCCAAACTTATCGCCCTTAACAATAGGAGCAGGCGAGCCAGAGCACTTATGCATATTGTATTTCTTCAGTACTCTGTCAAGCGTATGCCTTCGAGATAAACCTAATATTCCTTTGGACCTATCTCGGTGAATCTCAATGCCAAGAACGTAAGAGGCATCACCAAGATCCTTCATATCAAAATTAGATGAAAGAAATCTCTTGGTCTCAAACGGCATATCCTTATATTGCTAGCCAATAAGATGTCATCCACATAAAGCACTAAAATGGTGAATTTACTCCCCTTGAACTTAACATATATGCAATTATCAACTTCATTTTCTTTAAAACCAAAATTTCTTATTATTTTATCGAATTTGAGGTACCACTGCCTCGACGCTTGTTTCAAGCCATAAATTGATTTCTTAAGTCGACATCCCATATGCTCCTTGCCTTCCACGACAAAACCTTCCGGTTGAGCCATGTAAACATTTTCTTGCAAGTCGCCATTAAGAAATGCCGTTTTAACATCCATCTGATGCAGCTCTAAATCATAATGAGCTACAAGTGCCATTACGATTCTGAATGAATCCTTAGATGAGACAGGAGAAAAGGTGTCATTATAATCAATCCCCTCTCTTTGTAAGAAGCCTTTTGCTACAAGCCTTGCTTTGAACCTTTCGATATTTCCCTTAGAGTCATGCTTGGTTTTGTAGACCCATTTACAGCCTACTGTTTTGACTCCGTCAGGAATTTCTACTAGGTCCCACACATCATTGGTGCTCATAGACTTTAGTTCATCCTTCATGGCATCAAGCCACTTAGGAGAATGTTCACTCATCATGGCCTCCTTATAAGAGGTGGGATCGTCTACCTTCCCTACATCATTAATATCCTCATTCATATATACAACATAATCATTCGGGATGGCGGATCTTCTCTCATTGTGATCTTCTAATAGGTTCATCGGATATTACGAGACCGTTGAGGCTCATCATTAGGTGCAACGTTAGGAATTTGAGAGACCTCAACGATGGGTGCAACAACAGTATTTTCTCTGGAGGTGCAGCCACTGAGGCACAGAACAAAGGTCTGCAGGATAAGCGGTGAAGGAACATAAACAGCTTCTCCTCAAGATCTATTTTCTGGGCTCCAGCTCCTCATTATTTTCTAAGAACACGGCGTGCCTTGTTTCTACAAACTTAGTTGTCCTATTAGGGCAGTAAAAGCGATACCCTTTGGATCTTTCAGGTACCCAATAAAATGACAACTTCTTTGTTTTAGTGTCTAATTTCCCAATATGTGGATTAAATATCTTAGCTTCAAAGACGACAACCCCACACTCGTAAATATTTCATACTCGGTTTTCTCGATCCATAATTCATAAGGTGTCTTAGGTCTGATTCTTGGGAACCCGATTAAGAATATGTGCTGGTTGTCTTTAGTGCTTCCATCCACAAATTAATGGGTAAACTAGAGTGGTGAGCATGCTCGTACCATATCCATAAGTGTGCGGTTTCGTCTCTCACCTACTCCATTCTATTGAGTTCACTGGCATAGAATCTTGAGCAACAATGCCATTTTCTTGAAGAAACTTAGCGAAAGGGCGAGAATTTGTCCATCGAGGCATGTCTTCCATAATATTCTCCCCACGATCCGATCTTACCACTTTAATCCTTAGGTTGTGCTGATTTTCAACTTGACCTTAAATATCTTAAATTTGTCAAGTGACTCGGATCGGTCTTTAATGGGAAAGATATAACCATAACGGAGAAATCATCGATGAATGTTATAAAAGAATCAAAACCATCCACCGATGTCACGGGAAAGGACCACAAATATCGGTATGAATTAATTCTAAAAGTCATGTCATGAGTAGCTCCTTCTTTATTTGTTTCACATATTTTCCTTTAATGCAATCAATGCGATTAGTGCAGTCGGAGAAATCTAATGGGTGGAGAATCTCTTCCTTAATGAGGCGCTCCATTCTCCCTTCGAAATGTGGCCTAAGCAGCGGTGCCACAATTTGAAGAGGTCTCATATTCTTTTACTCTTAGCATCACACACATTCAAGGATACGGAGATTCATTAAGGAAAGCATATAGAGTTTGTCTCGTCTAAAAGCAAGACCAATATTATTAGAATCAAACGTAATAATACATTTATTATCACCAAAAGTACACTTAAAACCTTCATCGTCCAACAAAGAAACTGAAATCAAATTCCTCCTAATAGAAGGAACATAAACTACATTATTGAGACGAAGTGAGAAGCCGTTGTCTAAGACTAATGTAATTGATCCTATTGATTCCACTTCGGCTTCCTTTCCATCCGCGACTTTAAGGCTTCGCTCCCCCTTTCTTAGGGTTCTCGCGGTATGGAATCCCCTTCTTTGCGAGCCATTTTAGGAATCCGACACAGTCCTTTTGAAAGTGCCCTGACTGCTTGCAAAAATGACATTCACCCCCTTTAGGTGCTCCAGCGGGAGCCACATGAGGCTTAGGTGCAGTATGCACTTTAGGCCCGACTTATCGGCATTGGGAGAACGCCAACTTCTTCTTAGATTTGAAGTCCCCTTGGAACTTCCTTTTATTGGAGCCACCAACTTGAAGTGCAAGATCCTCTTTTAGTCCTAATTCTTTCCTCCTCCGACACACATGGCGATTAAATCGCTCATGTTCCACTTTTCTTTACGAGTATTATAGTTGATCTTGAAAGTTTGTATACTCGAGAAGGAGAGAAGGTCATAATGAAATGGACTAGAAACCATCGAAATCTCCATGTCCATTCCTTAAGTTTTAGCCATATCGGTCATCATCATTATGTGTTCTCTATCTAGGAACCATCATATTTAGTTGTCAAGAGCCTCGAATCAGTACTAGCATAAACTTTTGTAGAGCCCTTAAATTTTTCTTCAAGCGATGCGGATACTCTTTAGCATTTTGAGAATCGGGATTGCTCCCGATCCCAAGCGAAATGGAGGTCTTCATTATCATAAGTGATAGGCAGTTGGACCGCTCCATTTCTCGGCATTAGTTTCATAAATTTTCTTTTGTCATCATAATTTTCCTCACTCGGAGAGGGAATGGGAGCCGCATCCTTAAAGCATAATCGAGATCTAATACCCCAAGGACAACATGGATTCTCTCCTTCCGGGAGGGAAAATTGCTCCCCGTAAGTTGTTCAATGTTGTCGATGGTGGCGGCGACATTTGATGCATTTATTCTTGAATACCAAAATCTGAGGCACAAAATTAGAAATAATCATAAGAATATATTGCATGTAATTAACCCTACGTTGGTGCGATTAATAACACACAAAACTATAGTTCTAATTCACATCAGTTGGCGGATAATGAAAAGAACTAACTAAGTAATATGGCTACATATAATTATAATCAACGTTAGTGAGAATATAATCATATGCATACACATAATGCCAAAAAAACATAAAATGTAAAAGTCTCTAATTAAAATATCTCGTTGGTTCAATTTTAATAAGAGATTAAGCATAATATTGGACAATAATACATTATTCATGATATACCATAATTTTGGGCATCAAAATTATAACTAAAAACAGTGCTCAAAAGGGATTATACATAAAAGAAAAGCGAAAATAAAAGAAAAGGAGAAATCCATCGCTCACGCCGCGCAAAAGAAATCGGCCCAAAACTCACGTGCGCCCAAGCGTGCGCGCGGCCCGTCATCTTGTATGCCACGCGCACGCCGCTACCCGGCCGAGATGCTTAATCGCCGTCCGATCTAATCGGACGACCGAAAATTGTTCGGCCCAAAACGCTCTCGCCGGCCTGCTAAACGGTGACCCTTCGATCTCGTCGGACGGTGAGATTCGTTGCGGCGGGTTAAAACTCCGAAAACCTAACCCTAACCTCATTCGCTTTCTCTCGCGAAAACGCGAGTCGCGTGGCGTCTTCTGCGGCGCACACGAGAGGAGCATCAACGGCGACTTGCGCGCATCATGAGGCGTCGCGCAGAGCGGAAACGTGCAAGGCGGCGGCTTGAGGCGGCGTTGCAGCCTCTCGCCGGCGGCGCGCGTGCGGCCAGGATTCTGCGCGCGCGCCGTCGAGTGGAGCGCGATGGCGTCCGTGGCGGAGAAGACCGGCGAACTCCAAGACACGTAAGTTTCCGGCGCATTTAGATTAGGGTTTTAATTTTGGGGCTTAAGTTGGGGAAAAAGAACTTCGGGAGGTCCCGATTTGGATTTGCTCTTGAGTTCATTAGGGTTTTGCAACAATTTCATGAATCCCCTCCTTCTAAGTGCTAAAACCGGGCCAAAGAACACTAGATCCGAGCCCCTAGACCTTAGATCCGCACCTTTAACCACCGGATCCAAGCAAAATAGGTTCGGGTTTTGACTAATTAGAGTTCTTGATGAGCTAGGGATGCTCTGATACCAAATGAGAGCTCAAAACATAAGGCTAATCAACATTTAAGGACATGAACCTAGCTCTAAAACAAGAACATCTAGAAACGGACTTTAGATGCGGGCGTGAAGTACATACCGAGCTCGAGGATGCCATGAATATGGTGGTGCGATGGTGTAGATGTGTCGGTGGAGGCGTCGCCGTAGAGGTGGTCGTGGGACGGCCGACGGCCCGGTCTTCGTTCACCTTAGCGCCTTAGTCGATCGGTGTGTCGGGGTTTAGATGATCAAGAACAACCGTGTCCAAGCTCGCGAGCCCGTAAGTGTTCATGTAGCGCTAGGTGACCGGGACCCGAACCAAAAATAAGGAGTTGGGCGCGCCTCCGATCATGGCGCGTATGGAGACGAGGTCTCCCGGGATTCTCGGGAGCCGTTAGCCGAAGATCATCCCAACATTAAGAACATGCATAATTCTGAATGTGTCACAACTCACAACTTTTCTTTTTGAAAATTTGACTATTTGCCCTCACATTACATGTGTTTTTCCTATTTGGTATTAAGGTCGAGGTAATAGCCCTCATGCCACAAAGTTGGAGAGCCAATTGATTTTGCTATTTTCGTCCCTGTCGTCTTCCCCTTCTTCCTTCTCTTCTCTTCCTTTCTTCCGTGCTCTAGCCATAGCCGACCCAGTGACCTCCCTCTCGTTCCGCCCGCCACCAGAGACAAGTGCAAAATTGTCCAAAAGAAGATAAAATGAGGAAGAAAAGGGGGGAAGAAAACAAGGGCAAAAATATCAAAAATGATAAATAATCAACTGGTTCTCTTGACTTTGTGGCATCAGGAATATATCTCGAACTAAATACCAAATGGATAAAGACACGGGTAAGATGAGACGATTAATCAACTTTATCTTACAAGCATTGTGTCGACTGTGTCAACTCTGTTACAATGTAAGCTGGCTGATTCCTCCTACCATGCCTGTAGCAAAAGTCGTTCATCTGTTCCTTCGACTTAAAACATCATCTTTCTGACAAAAATGTACTGCTCATGATGAGTCCAACTTATTTTGTTTGAGAAACTCCAGGTCCTTGAGTTGCCGCTGCGCTGTTTCCTTGGACACGGTCTTTACGCCGGGGAGCTTCCTCTCGCCGGCAGCCACCTGCTTCGCCATGGAAGACACTATCCTCTCGACCGCCGGCCTCCCGATCGAGGGGAAGACCGCGTTTAGCATTGTGCACAGAAGCTTCGCATCCTCTTGTTCCACCATATCCTGTCCAAAGCAGCACACGTAAATGGCTTCAAGGGCCTTCTCCACCCGTGCTTCCATCGGTATCTGTGGCGCTGGAGCCTTCAACTTTGCTCTTTTCTGCATCCCAGTTCATGTTCTTTAATTCAGGAACCAATTCCCAATAGTTTTTAGTATGGCATTGCAATTAATTTGGAGAAATTTTTTCACAAAGAATTCTGAATTAAGCTTCTTTGATGCGCGGTATGTTACCTCCTTTGCAGTCTTCATCATGTCAATGAAGGTCTCCTCCTCGAACTCGATATCGTTGGATAGGCGGAGCCGCGCCACGCCTTCCAAGATCTCCTCCGTCTTCAACAGCCCACCACCAACGGCAGCCAACCAGCAGCACAGCAGAACGTAGAAGGGATCTCCTGCCTGCACAGCAACGCGACATGCTTGGTAAATTTGCAATATTCCTAGGCGAATGCGATAAAAGAACCTCTTCTGTACTTAGTTTTGCATACCATAGGCAGGCTATAGTGGAAGCAGAACAGAAGAAAGCAGGCATATGAGCGACGGGTACGTACCTTGCCGCGGCGGTCGTTGAAGTCGTAGAAGGCCTGGGAGTCCATGACGGTGCACTTCTTGCTGACGCGGCGGCGGAACTCGGCGAAGTCGATGATGTCGCCGCCGACGCCGCCCTCGTCGCTCAGGATGCGCGCCACGAGGCCCACCACGGGGAGGGCCCCGATGAGGCGCCCCGCGATGGCCCCTGGCGAGTTCGGGTCCGGCTCCATGTACGCCACCACCGCTCCATGTCGCCGGCACCGGCGGTGGGCCGGGTGGCAGGGCCGCCGGTGTCGCGGGAGGAAGGGGGAGGTGAGCGAGAGCTTGTGGGCGATGGCTAGTGTCCCCATGCCCGTCGATGGGCTTTTCTTGGACGCCTTGTGTGGTGGTCGTGGCGCGCACCTTATCTGCTGATGGACTTGCTTGAAGCGAGCAGGCCCTAGAGAGCAGCTCGAGAATGGCTAGCGGCTTTCACGTTTGGTGAGCTTACGTTCACTGTTTGTTAAAAAAAAAACAGTTTTGCTAGTTTTAAGTTGCCTGAAATTTCCTTAAGTTTAAGTCATTTGTTGTGATCATTGAATTTGTGTAGAGATTGGTGTGTCATATGATTGGATATTGATCCAATTGATGTTATATGATTGGATATTGATCCAATGGTCACAACAAGTGTCTTAAACTTAAAAAAAATTTAGGCAACTTATGAATATACAATCCCAAAAAAAAAATCAAGATTACGTGGTTACAAGAGACTAAAAGAGTATGTACTACGGGCCCGTGGCTGGATGATCAGAGTGATGGTGTTCATTTTGACATATTTCCAAGATCGACACGATTTGCATTATTTAATTAGAGTACATAAGAGTGTATGTTCATTATGAAAGCGTATGCCATTGGACCCACTACTACAAAACAAGCTACGCAGACGCCTTATCACAGACGGTTAAAATAGAATCATCTATATTGGGTGCATCCGGGCCTATCACGAGCGGTTTGTAA
This sequence comes from Ampelocalamus luodianensis, assembly GCA_036346255.1. NCBI lineage: Eukaryota > Viridiplantae > Streptophyta > Magnoliopsida > Poales > Poaceae > Ampelocalamus > Ampelocalamus luodianensis. The sequence continues at coordinate 5,438,490 of CM070626.1, forward strand.
TACAAACCAAATGCGTGATCTGAGAATCATCTATGTTGGAGTGCGCCGGGCCTATCACGAGCGGTTTGTAATACAAACCGCTCAGCGATCTCATATCGCGACGGTTCTATTAAAGAACCGTCTCTGATAGTATCATAGACGGTTCTATTAACAAACCGTCTATGATAATCTCCAGTATGATAGAGCGGTTTTTAATAGAACCATCTATGATAGTATCGCTGCAGTTGCGTATCACGGCCCGTGATAAGTACCTCATCACAAGCGGTTGGTGATACGAACCGCCTCGTGATATGTAATTCACAAAGGCGGGAGTTCGAAAATTTTGAGCGCGCGCGGGAGTAGCGCAGAGTCCATATATGGCCGGTCCTCTAACCTCCCGCGATCCTCCTCCTCTAGTCCTCCTCCTCCACTGTGCCGGCGTCCTCCTCCTGCTGGCCTCCTCCCCATGTCGGTCCTCCCGAGCGCGCATTGCCGTCTTGGCCCCAACAAGCTTGAACAAAAGAAGGTTAGTAGTGAGTTTTGACTAATTAGATTAGCTGCGAGCTTTTCTTTGCGTAATGTTGTAACAATGGTGGCATGGTGCTTGCGTGTGCACGGGAGGCGAGATCCTCAAGTTCTTGGGGTAATGGAGGTGGCGGCGATCATGGCCATCGTGATGGCCAACGCACGACCACCGCCCGTCGGATGGCAAAGACTCGTCGGCATCATCGTGCTCCTTCTCATCAACTCCACCATCTCCTATATTGAGGAGTGCAACACCGGGAGCTCGACCAAGGCAGTGGAGGTAGCGAAGAGACGGACGGCCAAGGGGAAGGCCGCTGTGGCCACTTGCAAGCTATACATTTAGTTTTTTTTTTTTTTGCAGTTGAAAAAACTATCACAGACGGTTCTTAACAAGAACCGTCTGTGATAATTACTATCACAAACGGTTCTTCTCAGAACCGTCTGTGATGGTTGTTTCTGTAGTAGTGACCTCAAATGATTTCTTGCCTATTTTAAAGAGAGTAAGAGATCCTCTTACGGTGTTGCAAGTGATGACAGCGTAAAAAAGCACACATTTTTATCTAAGCTCCGGCACTTAGCATCTAAAATAACTGCTAAGGTGGGTGTCGTAGTGGTGAGACTAGACAGTAGAAAAGGGGAGGCCCCCTACGTCAGAAGAACAGGGGGTCCTAGAAAAGGGGTTCGGATTTCACTTATCCGAGCAAAAAACCGCCTTTACATGGTTAGGGAGGCTATTTATAGCCTCTTGGTAAGGTATCTGAAAGTACAAAACACCCTAGCTAAGTACACCGGTCGTAGGGGTGGCGGTGGCGCGCCTACGACAAGCCCCTCGCGGTCGAGGTGCTCGCCGCCATGGTGAAACCGCGCCGCTCTCGTAAGGTCCAGCGCACCGTCCCCTCGGCGTGGCGGCTACCGCGCGGCGGCTTTGTCGCATTGGTTGTTGCGGCGCCTTGGCGCGCGCGTCTTGGGTGGTGGTCTATGGCAGCAGCGGTGCGGGCCGTTATGCGCCTTGCAACTGCTCTTGGGCGCCGCGCCGTTATAGGCTTTGATGGCGGTTGTTTCGTTGTCTGTGTCGCCTCGTACTTGGTGCCCGTTGCATTGATGACGGGTGGCAACGGTTGGGCTATCTTCCGCCCTATAAATAGCTGCCTCTGCCCTCCCCTTAGGGCTTTACTCTCTTTTCTAGTTGTGCATTCTTCTCTGCTGTTGTTGTGATGACGAAGAGAGGTAGAGATGCGGTGGGAGAGGCGTCATACACGAGCGACCTGGGGAGATCTACGGTGACGGAGGCGACGCTCCGGACCCTCGTGGACGAGGGCAAGTTAGAGAGTTTGCGGGTGGTGCGGGTTCCCGGGGCGGAAACAGTGCCATCGCCTCGGGCAGACGAGGCGGTGGTTTTTGTCGCGTTGACGGCCGATGCGGATCCCTGCGTTGGCTTGGTGAAGGGCGTCCTGCGGTTGTATGGCGTAGAACTAGCGCGGCTCGCCCAACTCGTTGTCAAGTTGGGCGTCTTTGAGTGGATGCTTGAGCGGCCGGAGCGTGGTGAAGGTCGTGTCTTCGCCTTTTTGCATGATGCCCATTGTCGACCAAAGAAGAACGGCGAGGAAGCGCTAAATTTTGGCGGTGTAAACTTTCGGTACGTCGCGGCGCCAAATGTATCTACCGCCTACCGCTCGGAACCGCTGGAAGCGGCTTGGACACGAGGTGGTTCTACCATACCTCAGTCCTCGAAGGCGGCTGCGATCCCGGGCGGGCGATCTGACCATCGCGAGTCCGACATCGAGCTCACGTCTCGTGAGAGTCTCACCGCGGCTTCTCTGGGCGTGGCGCTTCTCCACCGCGACCGGTGGAGAATTTTGCGCCGAATCGGCACGGCCCGGGATCGGCGATCGGAGCGGTTCCACGGCTCGGGCACCTCTTCTTACCGTCACGGGGCACGTAGGTAAGGCTCTGGCGCCGTTTGCTTATCGGTGGCGCGGCATATGTACACTTTGTGCTTTGCGAACCCGGATACGTATATAACGTTCTTTTATATTTTGGCTATTGTGCCCATTGCGAGGCAAGCGTGCCGCAGAGCGCTCCTTGGTCCGTACACGGGAGGAGCACTCAAAGCGTGGTTTGGTAGTGCGCGAGGCCGGCGAACCGCGCATATCTGCGTCGGTTCGCCTCGTCGGCGTCGACCGAGGTCGGGAAGAAGAAAGCCCGCCGGTAGAATTGAGGCGGCCCGATTCTCGTCGCTCATTGCGCGTAAATGCGCCCCATGATGAGTCTTTGCCGCCGCACGCTGGTGTTGCCTTCGCCGTCGAAGGGTCGGGGCGGACTTCTCGGATGGGGTGAAAGTTTGGGTCGACGAATCTGGTCCCTTGACCCGGGGTGTTAGTAGCGGCGGGAGTCCGCCGCGGCGGTTGGCGAACGGCGTCGCAGTGCGACAGCGATGGGCTCGTTCGATGTTATTGGGGCGGACTCGAGGCCTCCTCGGAGAAAAGTACTCCTCGAGCGTCTCACGCGGGCCGAGGATCTTGCGGACGAGTTCCTCCCACTCGTGGTGCCTCGCGGTAAGTTGCGGTTCGTGCTAGTCTTGTGTCATTTTGCTTTGTCTTGTGCTGCCAAAGGCCTCGATTTCTGCGTGAGTGAGGCCGAGGAGGATGGCTCGGTGGTGGTGGGCTGCGGCCGTCTTTGTTGGCGGTTCTAGCCCTATTGTTTCTGGCGATGTGCGGTCGAGGCGAGGCCCGCCGTAGCCTGTGACGGTGGGCGTGGGGCCCGTGTGCCGCGGCACTTCCGGAAGTTAGCGAGGGTGCCTCGCGGTGCGGTGTGGCGACTTCGCCTCGCCACCTGCGCTCAGGAGCTCTTTCGCGGATGCCTTTACGAGATGCTTCGAGGTGTTGAGGCTAACGCCGCCAAGGTCAGCCCGATGGTTTTTTTTGTTGTTGCTCGCTGATTGGAGTTGGTTATGCAGAGCATAATGTTGGCGAGGGCCGTTAAGCGATGTCGCGTACAGCTTTGCCGAGATTCAGCGGTCGAGGATGGACATGCCCGGCGAGGCGCTTAAGAGGCGCGCGGCGCTCGGCTGCTAAGGTGCGGGCCTTAGGCGGTTAGCGCGCGCGACATACGCCGCCAAGGTGCGAGCCGGAGGATCGTGTGAAGACTCTTCAAGCCACGAGAAGGCGTGCTTGAGGAGGATGTCGCACGAGCGCGGTGTCGTCGTCCGTTGCCTGGCGCTTGGCGAGCCATGGAGGTTATTGAGGGCGTGTCGCGGCTAGGCGCGTGCCCCAGCGAGTTCCGCCGTCCGTCGGAGATGGACATCACCCTCGGGAGGCTTTGCTTGTTTGGGAAGTGTGCCTCCGCCGCGCTGTCAGTCGGAGACCATTGTGCGAAGGCCGCTGGTCGCGACCCTTGCCTCGCTCGACAAAGCCGGATCGCGCGCACATTGATGGCCTCGCCGCGCGGTGCATTGCGGTGGCCACACCGAGGAGGTAGTGGCCGCTCGGAGCCGAACCAGAAGGCGGGAGGTTACATACAAGATTACCGGTCTCTCGGGGTCATGATGGCGGACGGAGTCCCCGGGTTCGCAGCGCGAAGGAGAAGGGAAGGCCCGGCGGAGGACACGAGGGCCGACAAGCGAAGTCCACCCACGGGATAAGGTGTGACCCCCGCCTTTGGGTTATAAGCGTTGTTAGGGGTTCTCTTTTTTCTTGAGTGCCCGCTTTTCTTTGGTTGTAAGGGGCGTTTTGTAGGAGAAACTCTTTTTGTGTAACACCCTCTTGTTTTAAATGGAAAAGGAAAGGGTTAGCTAGCATGGTGTGATTTGTATTTGTGATTATGCTCCGTATGTGCAGGAGCGGTTTTGGTGAAACGAAGCTGCCGGGCGGTCTCGCTCCTTGGGGTGCGGCGTCAAAGCGTTGGTCGCCGAGGCTTGAAAGATGGCGGCGTCGCGGTGCCATCGGCCTTTGCGGTTGTGCTATCGGGGTGGTGTACCATGGTGCGAAGTGGCGCTGGAAATTGGCGAACCCGGCCGGCTCGATGAGGACTTTCATCGTGCTTGCGGAAGAGAAGCGGCGGAAGCGCGGAGCGGTCGTGCATTTGGGCGCCACGAGGCTATGCTCGCCGGTCTTTGGCGTGGTGAGTCTGCGCTCGCGCGGCGTGTCGGCGGCGGCTCGTCGGAGTCCTTGGGCGCGTCTGAAGTCCGCAGTGCGGGAGCCGCTCGGAGTTGCTAGCATGCGACGCGTCGGATGAGGAGCGCTAAGCGTGGGCGGCGCGTGTGGAGGAATGGGACCGTTCCGCAAGCTTGAGTCCGCTTGGCCTGCATGCTGCGTTTGTATGAGTTGTCTTTGTTATGTGCGGGCTGTGTCTGCTGAGCTTGAAGCAATAAGATTGTGAAGCGTTCTTTGAGAGGCCCATGTGTGCGTGCGTGTATATGTTTTGTTTTTGCAAGGCTCGGCCGAACCACATGCATACAATTCTTAGAGGGAGGCGGCGAAGCGCGTGCCGTCCCCTGCCTTCTTTGATAGGGCTTGGAAGAGCCACTATATGTAATTTTTCCGAAGGGGGCGGTGAAGCGCGTGCCGTCCCCTACCTTTTTTGATAGGGCTTGGGGCCCACATATGTAGTTTTCGAAGGGGCGGCGAGCGCGTGCGTCGAAATCCCCTACCTTTTTTGATAGGGCTTGGGGCCCTGTATATGTAGTTTTAGAGGGAGGCGCGGCCGCGTGCCGTCCCCTACTTTTATAGGGCCGGGGAGCCACTGTATATGTAGTTTTCGAAGGGTGGGCGGCGAAGCGCGTCCGAATCCTACCTTTTTTGATAGGGCCGGGGGCCACTGTATGTAGTTTTAGAAGGGGAGCGTGGCGCGTCGAATCCCTACCTTTTTCGATAGGGCTTGGGAGCCACATATATGTAGTTTTAGAAGGGTGGAGCGGCGGCGCGTGCCGAATCCCCTACCTTTTTTGATAGGGCTTGGGAGCCACAGTATATGTAATTATATATATATATATACATGGACCCATGGAGGGTTTCGCCATGTCACGAAATTTGAAGGCCATGCGCGGCGTCGTTTTTATATACATGGACCCGCGGGGTTTTCCATGTGCACCGGGGCGAAGGCCATGCGTGTGTCGTTTTTATACATGGACCGCGGAGGGTTTCCATGTGCCGGGGCGAAGGCCATGCGCGATGTCGTTTTTATACATGGACCCGCGGAGGTTTCCATGTGCACGGGGTCGAAGGCCATGCGCGGTGTCGTTTTTATACATGGACCCGCGGAGGGTTTCCATGTGCTGCAGGGCGAAGGCCATGCGCGGTGTCGTTTTTATACATGGACCAGCGGAGGTTTCCATGTGCACCGGCCGAAGGCCATGGGCGATGTCGTTTTTCTTCAGTCGCCGGGCATACGAGGTCTTTCATTTCATTGGCGCAAAATGTCCAAAAGAAAGGGTGTTCTGGTGGTTTATTACAAGTCCCCTCACTTGTGGGTTAGGGATCATTGTCCTGGTCATGATAGGGTTTTGTTTTTGTTTGTACAATACACCTCCTAAGGGTAGAACTTGCGAAGACTCTTTGCGTTCCATGTATGTAGTCATTCTGCTTGTCATGCAGGGTGGCTAAGTGGTAGGAGCACTGCTCTGGTTTGTGGGTGATGATGTAGGGCCCTCCCATTTGGACTGCAGCTTGCCGGTGTTGCGGGGTTGCTACTCGTTTGGGACCATATCTCTGGGGCGAGGTAGCGGATCGGACCTTCTTGTTGTAAGCCCTCGCGACTCCGTGCGTAGCTTGCCATGTTTGATATGGCACGCGCGCGGTGTTCTTCTAACGCGTCGGGGACACTTATCGTTCTTCTTGGTTATCGCTTTGGCCCACACGGAGGGAACTGGCAGCGAGCTCCTCGGGTGTCATCGCTTCGTCTCCAAAGAGGAGTTTGAAGGGAGAAAACCCGGTTGCTCTAGTTGGCGTGGTCTGAATTGCCCACGGGGCCTTCGAAGCTCTTGAGGCGAGCCCTTTGGTAAGCCCACTAGCGCCTATTGAGTCCTGCCATTATGTTGCCATTTGCCCTTTCGATTGCTCCGTTGGACTCCGGGTGGCCCACGGATGCGAAGCATATAGCGGTGCCCAGGCCTTGGCAGAATGATCTGAAGGCTGCGGAGTTGAACTGCGTGCCATTGTCGGTGACTATCTCCGAGGTACTCGTATCGCAAATAATGTTTTCCAAAGGAAACGGCGGGCGCGGTGATGTTATCTTTGGGGTGGCTCGCTTCTACCCATCTTGAGAAATACTCAATAGCGGCGAAGCGAAGCGAAGGTTGCCCTTCTTGCGGGAAGGGCCAATGATGTCGAGGCCCCATCTTGCGAAGAGCCAAACCGTGGTAGAGTTTGTAGTGGAATTGGAGGTGCCTTTGGGTTGTGGCGCTCCATCTGCAACCCGGCATCGTTGGGCGAGGTGTTCTTGCGCGTCCATGTGTTGTGCCAATAGAAACCTTCAGGAAGGCTTTGCTCTGATGCACCTTGGAGCACGGTGTGCTCGCTTGATTCCTCGTGTATTTTCTCAAGGAGGCGTGACCTCTTCTGCGAAATGCACCGAAGAAAGAAGTGAGACACCTCCTTTATGCTGAGGTCTCCTCAGGCGAGGTGGTAGTTCCTAGCGCGGTGCAGGCGCTTTGCCGATGGGGTCGTCGGGCTCTCCGCTTATTAAGTGGCGATGATGACGTCGCGCCCGGTCGGGAGCCGATGTGGGCCACATGGCGCGGCTGCGACTTGGGCTATCTTGGTGCCTTGGCGTTAGCCACTGTTTGGCTCGTGGGGCTCGGGTGGAGCCTAGTGCCGGATGGAGCCTCGGGCGCCGGACGTAGCCCCGGTGCTCTGGCGGAGCCCCACGGTGCCGTGCGGGCGGCGGGGCTTTGTGCAGGTGGATGGTTTAGTCGGTATCTCGTAGAAAACTTTGGGCGGTGGTCTTTCGTTGTGCCCAGCCATCTTTGCGAGGCGATCGGCGCCGTTGGCGCTCCGGGATCGTCGGATGGTGATCGAGAATCCCTTGGCCACGGCTCGTCTCAGTGGCGAGTCTGAGCCATTCGGGTCCCTTGTCTCGAAAGTTTTGTCGAAATGGCCGCTATGGCGCGATCGCTTTGACTATGACCGCTTTACTCCTAGTGCCTTCGCCTTGCGGAGCCTAGGAGAGTGCTCGTACTCGGCGGCGTTGTTTGTGGTGGTGAAGTCGAGCGCGCGGCGTGTGAGATGCCGTCCGTCGGGGCCACGAGGATGGCCGTTGCGCTGCTCCGCGGCACACGAGAGCCGTCGGTTTGCGGCGTCCATGGCGTTCGGCCGTCTTTGGCGGTTGCTCCATCTGGGTCCACTCGGCGGCGAAGTCCGCGATGGCCCGAATTTTATGGTGGTGCGCGCGGCGACGTAATGTCAAAAGTGCAGCTCCATGACCCATTTGTCGACTCGTCCGAAGCATCGCTTGCTGCGTAGCATCGAGCTAGTGGGTATGATGTTGGTATAGTGATTGGGTGGCGAGAAATAATGGCGAAGCTTGCGCGAGGCCATCGGGAGGCGTATGCTAGCTTTTCGGCTCCGCATATCTTGTCTTGGCTCCTTGGAGTGCCGGAGCGTAGTAGGCGGGCGTTGCCGTCTTCTGGGCGAGACTACACGGCCGCGGAGCGGACGCGGCCAGTACAAGAGAAGTCGCGAGTCGGTGGAATTGGCGAGACTTGGTAGGCGGGCGAGTACTTCTTGAGCTCTTGAATGCATCTTGTGATCTGCAGTCCACCGGAATGGCTCGGCGCCTTGGAGGTTTTGAAGAAGAAGCGCTCGTTCGCCGTTTGACAAAAACCGGTGAGGCGCGAGCGGCTGTGAGCTTTGCACTTCGAGACTGCTGGGGTGGTTGCATTTCTTGTATTGCCACGATATTTTGGGGTTTGCCTCGATTCCTCTATTGAGGCGAGGAAGCCTAGGAGCTTTCTGCCTTGACACCGCGCGCACTTTGCAGGTTGAGCTTTATGCCTTACGCGGAGGTGGCGAAGGTTTCTTGTAGGTCTGCGTGGTGTGAGCCGCGATCTTGCTTTCACCACAATGTCGTCGACATATGCCGACGTTCTGCCCGGTACCTCGCGAGACTCTGAGATGAGCGTGTGAAGGTGGTCGCATTTTGAGCCGAAGGGCATGCGGTGATAGCGATATGTGCCAATAGGGGTGATGAAGGCGGTTTGGCCGTCTTCCTTAGCCATGAATATCGATGATATCCGGAGTATGCGTCCAAAAATTCATGAGCTCGCATCACGATGTGGCGTCGACGGTTGGTCGATGCGTGGTAATGAAATCATCCTTTGGGCATGCCTTGTTGAGGTCGGTGAAGTTGGCGCACATGCGCCATTGGCGAGCTTTTGGGCGAGGTGGATTGGCGAGCCATTCGAGTGCTTGATTTGCGGATCACGCCGGCTTTTAAAGCTTAGCGATTTCCTTCTTTGCCGCTTCAAGGCGTTGGTCGTCATACGCCTAAGCTTTTGCTTTACGGGGTTGCGTCGGCTCGGGCGCTGTCGATGCTCGATTGTGTCCCTAGCTATGCAGGATATCCTCCGGGCTCCATGCGAAGCGTCGGCGTTGTCGCGAGCACGTGGAGGATCTTCTTTGTCTTGTTCCTCTGTGAGTCAGCAGCGAGGACACCGTTTTTTCTGGCGAGGTGTCCCGGAGGGGCACTCTTCGTAGCTGCCCTTCGGGCCTTGCTTTCGGGGCCCATTTGCCTACTGGGGCCCTGCCTTGTGGCTCCGAGCTGGTGTCAACTGCGTGAACGCGCCGGGCGTGCGAGCCAGGCTCCATCTCGGCCCGACGGGCGAGTTGCTGATCTGCTCGGATCGTGATGACTCCTTCTGGGGCGGGGATCTTCATGCATAGGTAATTATGATGGGCTATGGCACCGAAGGTGTTGAGTGTGGCCCTTCCGAGGATGGCGTTGTCGCGATATGGCATCTCGGCGGCGTCGAGGTGATTGTCTCGGTGCGGGATGCGGTGTCGCCGAAAGTGGCGGTAGGTTTATCTGGCGAGGGCGTGATGGGCCTTCCGAAAGCCCATCGAGGGGATGCACGGTGGTGATAGGCGATCCACGGGGATCATCATCTTGTCGAATGCCTCGGCAAAGAGGAGGTCCGTAGAGCTTCGCCATCTCGAGGACACGCTGACCGTAGTTGGCGATGTTAGTGGAAATGGCGAGGGGATCTTGGTGGGAAAACTTATCCCCGGCGTCGCTAGGTCCGAATGTTATGGGCACCTCGGCGTAGCGAGGTGGTGGGAGGCTGGTTGAGTAGCCACGTGGTGGATTTCTTGGACGTAGGCTCGGCGTTGGCGTTTGACACTAAACCTGGCGAGGATCCTCCGTGATCATGTTGATGATCACGGGGTGGCCCTCGTGGCCCCTCGATGCGTGGTCGCGGTGGGGCGAGCAGAGGTTACTGCCTCCTTGCGCTCGTCCACCCGCCATGGCTGCGGTGCATGTAGTCTTGCATGGCGCAATGGTGCGGCATTCTCGCATTGTTGTGTGTGACCCTTCGCGTGAAGGTCGCGAGAATGACGAGGCGGCTGGCTGTTCCTCCTCGGGTGTCGTGGTGCGCCCGGCGTTCGACGCGACTCTGCGCTGGCCGTGGTGGGCGCCCCCTCACACTGCGTCGGGGCATCGCCGTCGATGTGGTACACGCCTCGGCCCTTCTGCCGGTGGTTTATCGTGACTTGTTAGTGGCCGAGGTGGCGGCGCATCCTCCTTGGGTTGCCTTTCCGCAGGTGGTGGCTGTTCCTCCGGTGCTATCTTCCTCGCTCGGCGTATTCTTCTATTTTGTCGAAAAGTTCCGCCACTGTGCGGGGTGGTTTGCGCGCCAGTTTTTCCGATAGGGGGCCTTTTTGCAAGCCGCAAGTTGCGGCGTTTATGATGGTCGTCTCGTTGACCCCCTTGACTTGGCACTTCACCTGCGAACTTTCTAAAGAAGCCGGAGGGTTTCGCACAGTGCACGCTTCGCTTTGCGAGCAGTGTCCTGCGTCCTTGGGCTGTTGTAACTCCTTGGAAGTTGTTGCGTATTTGGTCACGGCTGCTCCGGCGTAGATGGAGCGGGGTATAGTGAAGAACCATGTCAAGCGGCGCCCTAAGAGCAAGCGTGATGCTTTGCCTTCGTTGTGTCGTCTCCTCTGCGCCTCATTGCCGTTTAAGCGCGAGAATTCCGAGTCGTCACCGCCCTCGAAGGTGTGACTTAGGCATTTTGAAGTTTCTTGGCCATCGCGCGGCTTCGATCCCGTGCTCAGCGGGGAGTTAGGGTCTCCGGGTGCGAGTTTGCGCTTGCTTGGTGGGCCTCCCGCCGGGGCGTCTTGCTGCGGTTGATTTGTAGTGGCGATGCCTCTGGTGTTTGCGGAGGCTAAGCATTTCTCGCGAAGGTCCCTATCTCGTGTTGGAGTGCTTCATCGCTTCCGAGTGACACCGGGGCTGTGTATTTGGTAGAGCGGCCGGTGGGGCGTCGCCTCCCACTATGCCTCGTGGGTGGAGTTATTCGCTTCTTCCTCGGCTACTCGCGCGGTGGCAGCGAGGCGGGCGCCCCGCTTTGATTTTAGGGTGCTCGGGGCGCGGCGGCTGCTGCGGCCGGTTCTGCGGAGACTTTGGGCGATGCCCCGCGAGCCATTGTATTGTGTGTTTTTGTGACCTTCGGCCGAACCCCACGGACGGCGCCAAGCTATCGTAGTGGTGAGACTGAGCGATGAGAAAAGGAGGCCTGCGTCAGAAGAACAGGGGGTCCTAGAAAAGGGGTTCGGATTTCACTTATCCCAGGCAAAAAAACCTGCCCTTTACATGGTTCCGGGGGAGGCTATTTATAGCCTCTTGGTAAGGTATCTGAAAGTACAAAAACACCCCTAGCTAAGTACACTGGTCGTAGGGGTGGCAGGGTCTTTTGCACCCTACTTGTAGCCTCCGGTGTATGACGTGTTCTCCTGGACACGGTGTATCGTGGGGGGGAATAGACCCGGCTTATGGTTCGTGCGGGCCTCGCGCCCCTTCGCTGGCGCTCCACCTTCTTCCGGAGAGTCCCGGGATCCTCGGAGAGGTCTTGGAGTGTCCCGGGGAGGCGTCGGGGCCACTCCGCGAAGGCCTTCGGGCCATCCTTCGGAGTGCTCCGGGGCCACTCCGAAGGGTCTTCGGTTTCCTCTGGAGGGTCTTTGGCTACCTCCGGAGGGTCTTGATTTCCTCGGAGGGTCTTTGGCTACCTCGGGGTCTTGATTTCCTCGGAGGTCTCGGTGACCTCGGAGGGTCTTGGCTCGCCTTGCCGCCCGGTCGTGGGGCGGTGTGGCGCCCCTCTGGCGATGGGTTATCCGGGGACGGAGCTTAGTGAGGACGAAAGTGGGCTGCCACCCCCTAGCTTTTTTGGAATTTTTTTTTGAACACCATGTACGCGTTGTAGTCAGGAACGGCGGTCGGGAACGGCGGCGGCTCCGGTGAGCACGGGCGCAGGTGGCGCAAGCGGTGGGGCTTCTCGCTGAGTGGTGAGTGCGATGGTGCCGGGGCGGCGGGGTGGAAGCGGTGGGGCTTCTTCACTCCGCTGGTGGTCGGGGTCGATTTGGGCACCGCCTGGATCTCCCTGAGCGCGATGGTGCCAGGGCGGAGGCGTCGAATGCGGCGGCGGCCTGAACGTCCTTGAGAGCCGGCGAGGCGGCACGTGGGAGAACACCCGCGAGGTCGGAGACAGCCTCCTCCGACTGATCCGAGGATGATGACGGCAATGTGAATGCGGCGGCGTCCTCGGGCGACGTCACAGCAGTGGCCTCCGGCGGCTTCGACGTTGGCCCCATTACAATTTCGCTGAAGCTCTATCCCTAGGTTATCCATCACTCTCTCATAAAATTAACATTGTTAGCTATTTTTGTGGTAACCCTTAGCGCCACATATGACATATGGGTGCTAAGTGCTATAAAATATTTCATAATTTATTTTACGTATGAGTAGTAAATGCATTAGCACCAGCAACTAAACTTACCTCTGATGACATGCATGCATTTTGGCCTTAGCAACCGTACCTAAAACACACAGCGTCGATGCTAACTAGATTCTCAATTTTTAGCGGCTAGGGAATAGGGATGTGCTGATGTACATGCTGTTAGGTTTAAGCATTTTTTTTTCTTCCCAACGTGGCAAATACATTACCTCTTAGCACCTTCCACAATTGGAGAATTGGAAATGCTCTCGCATATTAAGTTCTAGGGACTGTAGAGCTTGGTGAGTGATAACTGTGCTTAGATATTATTCAGGCATCATTTTGAGCACAAGTAATCATTCACATTCTTAAGATGACCCATGAATGCATGTAGTACCCAATTATTTCGCATATAGTTTCATTGTCTATGAGCTAGGATTAGTGCCGGTCTTATTCTTCAATCATTTCTTTTGTGTCATACTGGTGATTCCTTATAACTCTGGTCCACTGCACATCAAGTACCCTGCAATTTGTTTAGCTCATTGGGATATTTGCAATATTGTCTCTCTCGATATTCGCAGTAGGGACACTTCTTACCAGTCAATCCGTGGCCTGGATGTGTGTAATCTACTAGTTATTTTTTTAAGGCAGTCTACTAGTAATTGCAACAGGGTGAAAGAGAGAACCGGACGGAAGGGTAGACATCTAGCAAGGAGACACCTCCAATCTAGTCCACAGAAGTCTTAAAAAAAAAAAAAAAAAAAAAACTAATCCGCAGATGCAAAGACAGTATCAGGTAAAAGAGAGGTAGATTCGTCCGGTTTCACCTTTTATTCCTTTCTTTTACAACACATCCAGAAACAATCATCAGAACAACATCACGAAAACCACAAGATCATTTTCTTTTCCTTTTGGTCTTATGCAAGTTCTCTTCTTTTTAACAGGACAGTAGTACCCTAAAGAACCACAATAGTAGCCTAGGACAGTCCTTCCCGGCCGTCACCTACGGAAATGCATCACAAGTGAAAATGAGGCCACACACAACCGACGCGAAAGCGAGAGGATATTATTAGGAAACCGGGCCCGGCCAGGAGTCCGGGTCCGGGTGGGCACCTCATCCACCGTAGACTATATATAGGAGGGGGGACCCCCCCAAGCAATGTACACAATTCATTATTGGAAGAGCAATAAGCGAAGCTGCAGTCCCCTCTCATACATGTTTCATCTATTGTTGTGTTCTTGTGTTCTTGCATTGTTCTTCGATTACGATCTTGTATCTGAGAGTGTCGCTCAATTTGGACTCGCCGGCGGTTCCTCAACACGTTATCAGCACGATCGACTCTCCTCGCATCGAAAAGGTAACCGTCGATGAACGACACTCGTATATTGAATCGTTTTCTAGATTGCTTTCAATTCTGCAAATTTGGCTTTCTAGACTTGTTTCCTACGGTGCAAATTTACTCTAATCTATCGCGAGCCGACTTGAAGTCGCCGGCACAATGCCGATCGACAGATTGCATGAAAGAGCGGATGTCGATTGTACCGTAGATTGGAAATTGCAAATCCGTTCTAACCTACCGCAAGCTGACTCGAAGTCGCCGGCAAAGCCGATCGGTGGTTACATGAAAGAACCGATGTCGATTGCACTCTATTACATTGCATCGCATTGCATACACATGAAAAAAAATTACGGCACGATTGCTCTGCCGTGCGGCCGCACGGCCAACCCTACCACGCGCTCGCGCGCCGCCGCCTGATCGCGCCTGAAAGCCGCGGCGCCGCCGCCGCCGGCGGCCGCCGCCGCAGCGTGGCGCCGCGCGGCGCGCGGCGCGGCGCCGTTGTCTCCTGCGCGCGCGCCGCCGCCGTCGTTGGGTCGGTCGGGCCGCCACGCCGCTCCCGCCCGTAGCGGAGCGGCAAGACGCCGCGCGCCGCCGCCGCGCCGCCCACGAGCGCCACCGGCAGCGCGCCGCCGCCCGCGCGAGGATGGGCCGCAAGGCCACCCGCCGCCACTTGCGAGCGCGAGGCGCGGCGCGAGCGCCGCGCCGTCCTATGCACGCGTCGCCGCCGCCGCCCTCTGGCGGTTCCTCCGCGCTCGAAGCGGCGTTCGCCGCCGCCTTCGCCGCGCCCGCTTGAAAGCGTCAGCGGCCACCATCGCCGCGCCGACTACCTCGTCGCCGCCCGAAGGCACCGCCGGCCTCACGCCAACCACGGCCACCGCCGGCGCGACGGCCAACCGCCGCCCCGCCACGGCCACCCGCGCCGCCTCGTGCTCCATTGGGCGCGCCACCTTAATGGGGAAACCTAAAGGTCCCCGCTCTCTCTCTTATTAGTTTGAAATTTGGGCCAGAAAGTAACCCAAAGAAAATAGCGCGCACGGGTAGAAAGAAAGAAAAAAAAAAACATGCGAAAAATCGAATTTTGCAAAAGGGCCTTGAAGTTTTTAGTAATTACTGCATAAGTTTTTCGCATATAATGAAATTTTCAGAAACCCCTCGGAAAATATGAAATTCTGCGCAAATTCTCTCAGGCGAGATTTGCGTTTAACCCTGAAACTTGCGATTTTGTAGAAAAGTAACTTTTCCGTGAGAAAAGGCCTCGGGAATCAATTTTTGCATATTTTTGAAATTTGAAGCATATTTATTTTTGCTATTGTTATTTCTATGCAATTTATTTTCTGTATTCTTGTTTTGATTATTTGTAATTATTTATATTGCTTTTAATCATGAAATAGCGATAAATCTTGAAAATGCGTGAAAAATCTGAGAATATTATGGGAATTCTTGCAACCTTTTATGTACATTACAGTGATAATCTTATGCATTCCTTGCATGAATATGCAGATGATTGGAATTCTGAGCAGGAGTTCGAGGAGGCGCCCAACATGGCCATAATTATTTGACTTGGGCATCGGATGTCGAGATTGTCTGGGGAGCCAAGAAGCTCCGTCTTTGCTATTGGACTCGGCGCCTTGCGGATGTCGTTCAAGCTGCTGAGAAAATGATCGAGCACTTCATTTCCTCGGACATCATCTTTGTCTAACTCTCAAGAATGAGTATATGGCGGAAGAAGCGCGATGGCTTTATGGACCGCCCTAAAGCGGTTGGAGAAGTACACCATCACGCCGGCGAAGCGAGAATGGACTCGACTACGTTTTCTTGACTATAAGACCGTGGGAGTACAACTACGCTTTGCAGAATTTGTACAAATCTTGACTTTGTGGTAAAGTAATCACAGATCTGAGAGGATTGAGAAAACCCTATCTACCTTTCACCCAAATGCGGTGCAATCCGCGCAACTATCGTCGAGGATGGTTTCAAGGAATATGCCGAAGCCCATTGATATTATGCAAGTTGCGGAAGCTCAAGATGAGGTTCTCGAAAGAACTACATCTCATGACCACCTAGTAGCAAAGTTGGCCATGAAGTCAATGCTAGCGACTACAAGGTGAAAGCCTCACTCAAGCGAGAGGCGGGAAGGGTAAGGTCATGAGCCACAAAACTAAGCAAAATGCTCCAAGTCAAGAAAGGCGACCAAAAGAAAGCGCGATGAGAAGCCCTATGGTCAGCGGGACCAAAGCGCTACAAATGTGGCACTTGGGACATTGGTCACGTGTCCGCCGTGAACCGCAAAGACGTGATTGATGCTTTCAAGGCAAAGAAGAAGGGCAAAGGACAGCACGGCGCACCTCGCCATTGCGAGCATAGAAGATCCACATCATTGGCTGCACCTATGGATGTGGACATGCCTCTGGCAGCTCCTACCACTCCTTCTTTGGACATTGCGGCGCGGTAGTAGTTGCCAAGAAGAAAACATAGAAGTAGATGAAATTCAGCGAAGTTAATTCTTACTTGATTCGATTTAGTGCATGCATGGCACTTAGTTTCTGATCATTTGCGGTTTATGTTAGGATTTTATTGAATAAAGGTTGTAAGCTCTAGAAGAGCATTTGCAATAAATTCTTATGATATGTCGGCAAGACTTTTCCGTATTAATAAAGCAAGTTTTGTTACTGTTTTGAAGTATGTTTTATGTGTGGATTGTTTTGCTCCATATTGATAAATACCTTATATATCGAGCAGCGTGTGGCGCCTATGGAGGAAGTGTGTCTAGCGGATAGCGGCTGCGAATACCATACTAAGAGAAACAAAATTTTTCGGTCGATCGGCAAGAATCTTTGGTAGTCTTACGACAATCATTGGGAGCGATACTTGTATAATAGGCTCGGGAAGAGCCACAATTATACTCCCAATGGGCACGACATTGGTCATTGAAGAAGCCTTATTGTACCGGAATCGACTAGAACTCTCTTAAGTTTTAAAGATATTCGCTAACGGTCTCCATGTAGAGGCGAAGAAGAGTATGGTAAGGAATACCGCTCATTACAAAGCGTGAAGAGAATGGGAAAAGGGTATTAGAACGACTTCCTTCATATGAATCGGGCTATACTACACTCATATTAGGGCACTGCGGCCTATCTTATCTGAAAACATCTTTTAGAAGCTCACGAACTTTTCGTCTCGCATGATAGATTAGGCCACCCGGTCTTAGAATGATGAGAAATATAATTAACAATTCTCGGGGACATAATATCAATGTAAAGAATTTCCGAATCGGAAGATTTCGTGTGCCTGCATGTGCCAGGAAATTAATTACTAGACCTTCTCCTCTCGAAAGTGAAGGATGAAATCCTGCATTCTGGACCGAATCGGGGAGATATTTGCGGTCCTATTCAGCCTGTCGGGCCATTTAGGTACTTTATGGTGCTCATCGATGCTTCCTCGAAATGGTCGCATGTATGCTGTTATCTACAAGAAATCATGCTTTTGCAAAGCTGATCTCGAGATAATTAAAATAAAGAATAATTTTCACGATCATCATGTGAAGTCCATCGAATGGACAACGCAGGAGAATTTACTTCAAAGGCATTTGATGATTATTGCATGGCAGGAATTACCGTTGAGCACTCGGTACCACATGTCCACACTCGAGAATGGACTAGCGAAGCATTGATTAAAGAATTAAATTCATTGCCCACCGCTTTACGAGTGTAACTTACCAACTACGTGTTGGGGACACGCGATCTCGCATGCGACAACTCTCATCAATTTTAGACCGTCGACATACAACATCCATTCACCTATGCAACTAGCGCAAGGGTC
Organism: Ampelocalamus luodianensis; assembly: GCA_036346255.1. NCBI lineage: Eukaryota > Viridiplantae > Streptophyta > Magnoliopsida > Poales > Poaceae > Ampelocalamus > Ampelocalamus luodianensis. The sequence continues at coordinate 5,456,076 of CM070626.1, forward strand.
ACCACGAAAATCTCATCTTGAAGGTTTGGTTGCAAGGTTTATGTACCTATACCACCACCGCGTGACGCAATGGGCCCTCTCCGAAAATGGGATATCGTTGGTTATGAGATCGCATCCATAATCGGTATCTGGACCCAATGATTGGAGATTTGCATACTGACCCGTTTACGATAGCATATTTGATGAGGATAGTTTCCGTCATTAGGGGAGAAATCAACCTCTTGATGAAAAATGTCGGAAATAACGTGGCAAGCCACGGAATTAATGCACATGACCCACGCACTAGTGAAGCGGATAGAAGTCCGAAGATAATTGATTTGCAAGCATTAGCGAATCAATGCTGACCACTTTAGTGATTTGAAGAGCGTGACCAAGTCGCATGTGCACGCACGCAATGCAGGAGAGGGTTGAAATACCAAAGAAAATAGAAGGTATCCTAATCCCGTCCGAGGCCTCGGAATAAAGGGCGAGAACTCGGCCTCGAATCTCAAGTGCAAGGGCGCTGGCGAAAAGGATAAGAAGGACTTGTCACGGCCGATCACTGAAGTTCCCCACAAGCGAGGGGAGCGGTTGAGACACGGCACCGGTATGGAACCTTCGATAAAGACATACGATTTGAATATTCCCACGGAGAGACATCGGCATGGATGTGTGCGCACACATCGATTTGAAAAACTAAAGGACTTGCCCATAATTGAAAGTAGCGGTGAGCAAGTAGAAGCGTGTAGAACCGCCTTATGAAGAAATAGCTATAAATTATGTGACCACGGAGAATCTATGAATAGAGCAACGACTAATGTCGACATTTATTTTGCAAAGAAAATTGCCACAATTATTGATCTTGATCGAGCAGCATCGCTCATTGAATGCAAAAGAGATCAGATTGGAAAGATTGGAAAAAGGCAATAGAAGCGAATTAATATCTCTGAATAAAGAGAGGTGTTTGGGCTGTAAGCGCACACCTCCCCATGTGCACCCTGTAGGGCATAAATGGGTATTTGTTCGAAAGAAATGAAAGAAATGAAGTTGTCGGATATAAAGCAAGGCTTGTTGCACAAGGTTTCACTCAAAGACCGTGAGTCGATTATGAAGAAACCTATTCCCGGTCATGGCGGAACTACCTTTAGATACTTAATCTCAATGGCGGTGAATCTGAATTTGAAAATGAAATTGATGGATGTAGTGCTGCATACCTTTATGGGAACTTGGATTCGGAAATTTATATGAAGGTACTGAAGGTATCCTGCATCAGAACCAAGATAGAGCGAATAGAAATCTATACGATTAATGCAGCTCGAGAAAGTCACCTGTATGGACTAAAGCAATCAGCGGGATGTGGTATAATCGCCTAGCGACTTTCTGCAAGAAAGGCTACGAGCAGTGAGGATTGTCCTGTGTTTTTATCTGGCGATCCGGGATGGATTCTGTATAATCTCAGTATATGTAGATGATCTGAATATCATCGGGACTTTGGAAGATATTGAAAAAGCAAGCTCTTACCTGGAGTCAGAGTTCGAAATGAAAGATTTGGGTAAAACCAAATATTGCTTAGGCTTGCGACTTGAGCATACCACGAAGGAATTTTAGTACATCAGTCAACCTACACTCAGAAGGTGTTGGAAAGGTTCGGCTTTGAAAAGGCATATCCTTCAAAAGTGCCAATGATCGGGAGATCCTTGCAGCAAGACAAGGACCCGTTCAGACCTAAAGAAGAGGGGGAGGAAGTCACGGGACAGAATTCCCATACTTGAGCGCGATTGGAGCACTCATGTATTTAGCAAACCGCACTAGACCGGACATTGCTTTCGCGATGAATCTTTTAGCAAGATATAGTGCGAACCTACCAAAAGGCATTGGCGGGAATAAGGGCGTCTTCCGATACCTCCAAGGAAGTAAAGATCTTGGCCTGTTTCTGGGAAGAACCAGGACCTTACAATGATCGGCTATGCAGATCTTTGGTACTTGTCGAGACCCGCATACGGCGAAATCATAAGCAGGCTATGTATTCTGTGTGGTGGAGCGCAATTTCATGGAAATCATCTAAGCGAGTTTGGTATCAACCGACGAACCATTCGAAATTATAGCACTGCATGCGAGCCGCGCGGGAATGCTCTTGGCCGGCGGATGATTCACCACATCAGCTGATCATGTGGATTGAATACCGCACAAACCCCACTATTATCTATGAAGATAATGCAGCTTGTGTTGCACAAATACTGGATGGGTTATGTGAAGAGTCCTCTCACAAAGCATATCAACCCCAAATTCTTCTATGCTCATGAAATGCAAAAGATGGGCGAAATTAAGCATCGCATACTAAGTCATGTGAAAATCTTGCAGATTTGTTCACTAAGTCACTTCAAACATCTAGCTTTGAAAGGTGCATCGTGGAATTGGAATGATAAGACTTAGAGAAGTGCGAGTCGGGGAGAACCTTCACAAACTCATTCTTGAAGCTTGATTACGAAGATCGAGTACCCAAAAGAGCAAATCACGGAGATTAAATAAATTGGGTGAATTGTACTCTTTTTCCTTGTGAGTTTTTCACGAAGTTTCTCGGTTAAGGTTTTAATGAGGCAATTAGTGCGACATAGCGAGCGTGATCTATGTACTCTTTCTCCAAATTTTTCCCACTGGGTTTTATGGAGTTTTAGCGAGGCATGGACATGAAGGATGAGAGCCCAGGGAGTATTAGGAAACCGGGCCCGCCAGAGTCCGGTCCGGTGGGCACCTCATCCACCGTAGACTATATATAGGAGGACCCCCAAGCAATGTACACAATTCATTATTGGAAGAGCAATAAAGCGGCTGCAGTCCTCTCATACACGTTTTCATCTATTGTTGTGTTCTTGTGTTCTTGCATTGTTCTTACGATTACGATCTTGTATACACAGTAATCGCTCGATTGACTCGCATGCGGCGACGGTTCCTCAACAGATATAGCGCTGCGTCCATCTGCGCCTGCGAGCTTGTTCCCCACGACCGCACGCGCCTGTCGGTGGAAGGGGCCCTTGGCAAGTTGGCATGGCAAGGCTTATCCGCTCGGGCGGTACACGCGGGCGCGGCGCGCGCGTTTTGCCTCCCGCCGTTTCGGTGTGCGGAACCGCCGGTTGCATGCTACGGTGCACCACATTTCACGCATATGAGCGTATATCGCTAGAGCCCGTGCCAGGTCGTCCGGCTTTATCCATGTCTTTGCGCAAGTTGGGGTGCGGTCGAACGGATTTTGCAGTCGGCGTCCGCTGCGGATAGCCGCAGATCCGGCCAGTTTACGCTCCGAATTCCAAATATCTGAGGGTAATAACGGTGAGCACGGGAAGACTATGCGTGTGAAAATGTTCGAGTCGAAAGCTCAGACTCCTCAGTCAGCTGATGTAATCATGTAAACGAGGCGTTTTTATTACATAGGCTTGCCTTTACAAAAGAATGCAAAGAGATGTCCAGTGTCTCGTCTCGGAAGTCTGAACTGACACAAGCGGTGACGCAACGGAGCCTCGTCGGCTCCCAGAAATGAGAAACCAGACACAGAAACGAGTTTTTGCCTCGTTCGGCCGTTTTTCGAAAGAAATTGCAAATCTAGCATCTTTGCGTCGATCCTACTGTGGATTAGGAGCGCGATAGATGACCTACCGCAGATTGAGAGGCTGGTAGTTGACTTTTGCAGACTGAAAGTGCGGTAGGTGTTTCCCGACATACTGTACTTGCTTCTGTCATTTTTTCATAATTTTATTCATTCTAAATATTTCTCAAAAAATTATTTATTATACTGTTTGTAGGAAAATTTTAATATAGAAAATAAGGTCCAAACATTATGAATTTTTTTGAAGGCTCCTTACATAGTGGACTTCATTGTGTAATTTTTTTTTTCAAAATTTTATATGTTCTGAAAATATCTAAAAAAATTAAGAGTTTAGATCTCAAAAATTAGGATCGTATGCTTTGGAAATTAAGGTTCCATGATTTCATGTGACTTGGAATGTGGAAAGTTTAGTACCATAGCCGTAGTCCTACATCCCAAGTCATATGAAATCATAAAATCCTAATTTTTGAAACCTACAATCCTAATTTTCATGGTACAATCCTACTTACTTGGTACACTAAATAAAATGGAATGTGCGACCAAGTAAGTTCTAGCATGGCTAATTGACTACGCGATTGCTAATTGACTATGCGACCAAGTAAGTTCTAGCAACTATCTTCTTCTTTGCTGCTATTTTTGTTGTTTTTCATTTGGAATGTGGGACTGCAGCACATTACAAATCACATTAAATCATGAAACTCTAATTTTTAAAACCTACAATCCTAATTTTTGTGGTACAAGCCTACTTACTTGGTACACTAAATAAAATGATTCACTAGGCCCTTCACATCCTATCCAGGAATTCCCAGAATAGTCACAGCGCCGAGAGTGCGGCACTGAGTGTCTCTTATGATGGTTCACTAAGGGCCTAGTGATTAAAGTTATTTAGTTCCTTGGTACAAGCCTAGTTCACCACGCAAACCTTTAGTGAACCATTTGTTTAGTTCCTTGGTACAAGTCTACTTACTTGGTACACTAAATAAAATGGTTCACTAAGTCCTTCACATCCCATCCGGGAATTCCTAGAGTAGTCACAACGCCGGGAATTCCGGAGGCGTTGTCGAGGCGCAGCACTGCGGGGAAGAGCGGACAACAGTGATGGGGCGACAGACGTGCGGAGGAGGGAGGACGGGCGGTGGCCTAAATCCTTAATGAGTGTCTCTTACCTAGGTAGTCACGTGGTACTAAACTTCCTACATTCTAAGTCACATGAAATCATAAAACCCTAATTTTCGAAACCTACAATCCTAATTTTCGAGACCTAGAAAATTTTTGCTACAGTTTTTTTTCCGTGCTGCAGTACCACCGTGCGGTAGCCCTGCATTCTTTGGCACTACAGTCGCCCACCGCACAGAGGCCATGCGGTTGCTACTCCACCGTACAGTGGCCGTGCGGCAGGGGACACATGTCGGCTCCGGACGATCTCCCGCACGGTGATCGTGCGATGGGACACTATTTTGCAAATACGCCACGATGAGTGCTATTTTTGCTGTTACACCGACGAATTCAGCCAAAAATTCCCTCGACTCCCCGCGCCGAGAAAACTTCAGTATAAAAACCATCCGCTACCACGTGGCGGCCAACATGCAGCACCCGGCTCCACGCCACGTAGGGCTTGTTTGGATATACTGTGATCCGACTCAATTCTTTCGGATTGATTCGAAATTTGAATTAAAATCTGTTTCAATCCAAAAGGATTGATTATAATTCTTTGGATTGATTATAATTCTGTCGTATCCAAAAAAGCCCGTACTCGGCGCCAAAACCACCCCACGCTAGCCCGATAGCTCGGCAACCAACAGATACCGGTGCCGCCTTCGCCATCCCCCCCACCCACCCCACAGCCCCCCAAAACCCAACGGCGCGTCTCGTCTCGTCTTGGCCGCGCGACCTATAAAGCCACGCGCCACCCGCCACCCGCCACCCCACGGCTGTTACCTCAAAGCACAGTTCTCTCTCTCGTCGTCGTAGTAGTAGTAGCAGGAGCAGACAATAGTGATCGAGTGAGCGAGACAGACATGGTAAGCCGTGAGCACCACGCCCACGAGCACCTCCTGCTCGACCCGGCGGCGCTGGCCGTTTCTTGGGCCGACCTGGCGGCTGTGGAGCTCCCGCCGCAGCTCCTCGCCGCGCTGGGCGAGTACCTCTCCGCCGGCCGCAGCGACGGGGACGCCGAGTTCATGATGTACGAGTTCAAGGTGCGACGGTGCGCGCGCGCGCGGAGCCACGACTGGACCTCGTGCCCCTACGCGCACCCGGGCGAGGCCGCGCGGCGGCGGGACCCGCGGCGCGTGGCGTACACGGGAGAGCCGTGCCCGGACTTCCGCCGCCGGCCGGGCACCGCGTGCCCGCGGGGGAACACGTGCCCGTTCGCGCACGGCACGTTCGAGCTGTGGCTCCACCCCGCGCGCTACCGCACGCGTCCGTGCCACGCCGGCGCCACCTGCCGCCGCCACGTCTGCTTCTTCGCGCACACGACTGGCGAGCTCCGTGTCGCGTCCAAGGAAGACTCGCCTTTGGCGCTCTCGCCCAAGTCGACCCTCGTTGCTCTGTGGGGGTCGCCCCCGGTGTCGCCGGTGGAGGGGAGGAGGTGGCTGGACGCCATAGATGAAGCGGACGCAGACGCGGAGATGGAAGAGCTCATGCTCGCAATGCGGGAGCTCAGCTTCAGGAAGGCGAAGCCGTCGGCATCAGAAACGCCGGCGGTGACGGAGGAGGACGGGCCAGACTTCGGGTGGGTGTCGGAGCTGGTGATGTAGCCTCTGAGAAGCCCAAGATACCATCCCGTCGAAGGATGCAAGCTAGTCGCCATTCGCGCCCCGCAAGACAGCTTAATTAAGTTACTTAATTCTAGCATTTCCCAAATTGCATCATTCTTCTGTCCATAAACAAATACATATGGTGCAAGCTGAATACAGCAACTTGTAAGTTCAAGTGTGGCGTGCGTTCCCCTTTTTTTCTCGAAAATCTTGGGAGCTCCGTGCTACCACCCACGGTTTTCGATTACTTAACCAGCGTACATACGAAGTGTAATAGGCTAATAGCCTTCGCTGTTTCGTGATCTGTCACATTTGATGTACTTATTATCCTCAAATGCGTCGCAATTCTCTATCTGTATGCCAGTAAGTATGTGATTAATCAGTTGGGTAATCAAGTGTGCTGTTGTACATGGATTGATCGAGGCTAGTAGACGAAACCGATGAACTCCTCAATGGAAGAGGGACACATGCTGTGCAGAGAAAGTTGAGTTTCTTCTCGCTCTGCTCTTGCTATGGAGAAAGATTGATTTATCAATGTCACCGTCAGTGGGGCAGACACGATGTACGAGACACATCCCCCCTGCGCAATTGAGGTTGAGTAAAAGCGAGGAAATTCGACGCCAGTTGAGATGAGCCCTGGTCCCGACCGAGCTCGCATTAGGCGGCACACAACATCGGACAGTGCCGTCCTAGGAAAGGCTCGCAAAGTCGTCTCGTACCTGTACGCTGATGATGCAGCGATCTTCGTATCCCTTTCAGAGGGCGATGTCACAATCATGACCCAGCTACTTCAAAGTTTTGGAACAGTGTCGGGACTGGAAACAAATCTCCACAAAAGTGCGGTCGCGCCTCTAAACTACGACCAAATTGACCTAGATACAGTTCTCCTCAACTTCCCCACAGTTCGATCAACTTTCCCAATCAACTATATGGGGCTACTGCACCTTCCAGAGATTAAGAAGGGTGCATCTCCGGCCCCTTTTGGATAAAGCAGCGAAAAGGATGGCCGGATGGTAGGGTAACTTCTAACACCAGCCGACAAGATTCATTTTGGTGAAATCGGTGCTCACGTCGATCCTGATCTACTATCTAATAATCCTAAAAACCCAAAAATGCATCCTCCATGCTTTGGATCGCATCCGGCGTCGTTTCCTCTGGGCCAGCACAGATCACAGGGGAAATGCAAAGTTAACTGGAAAAGGTGTGCTGACACACAAAACTAGGACTCAGCGTCCTCAACCTCCACAAGTTCACAACATCCCTAAGACTACACTAGCTCTGGTAGGAATGGAAGGCGAAACACAAACCATGGGTTGGAATAGAGATTCCGTGCGATGACGCCGACCGGCGTTTTTTTTTTTGGCAGCAACCACTACAATTAAAGTAGGGGACGAGAATAAAACCAATTTCTAGTCCGCACAATGGCTCGACGGTGCGGCTCCTAAAGACTTGGCTCCGAAGATTTTTCAAATATCTAGAAGGAAGAACAGAACAGTTAGGGAGGCGCTACAAGATGGTCAATAGATTCAGGATATCAAAATCCTCGGGGTGTAACAGCAATCCACGAGTAATCCTAACCAATCTCGACGAAAATGTCCCAGATGAGATCACCTGAAAACTAACCACAGAGGGCAGCTACACAGCGAAATCTGCATATACACTGCAGTTCCTTGGTTCAACAGCAACAGATTACAAAAGAGTGATCTGGACCCCCCCCAATCAGTGGCGGACCCAGGATTTCTAAAATGGGTGTTCAAAGTTACAAAAATATTGTTCGATGTAAAATATCAAGGTACACAGTTGCAAAAACCAGAATACAAATTATTCATACTAATGACAACATCTCAAATAATTTAGTGAAATTACAAAATAATCAAGAAAAGACAAGATTTACCAATCACAATTCAAACTAACACAAACAAAATTATTGATTTTGGCATTTGAGTTTGCTCTTTGCTGATTTGGGAATTGAGGATCTGGTAATTCAAATTAAACTCACCTTTGCACTGCCTTCTTGTCAAAAGCTTTGCGAGGTGTTGGGTCACTACCGCCGGCCGCAGATGACTCACAGGGCTACCCGGTCACCCTCCCCACTCGGAGCCCCAATGGCAACGGCCCGACCGGTGGCCGGTGCCCGACCTTGCTCCTCCAACCTCTGCCCTACCGCCGGGTTTGGCTTCGTCGTGGTCACGCTACCGCATCAAGAGAGAGAGAGAGAGTGAGAGAGAGAGAGGGAGAGATACGAGAACCGGCTATTGTCTGTTGATTGATAGGGTTAGAGAGAGATGAGGGGAAATGACCTTGTTGTGGTTGGACCGAATGGTCCAATGCCCAAAGGGCAAAAGCCGAATAGTATGTGACCATGGGCTAGTCATCACATGTGCTAGTTTGAGATTGTGTGGCGCCGGAGGGAGACATGGTTTGATGAGCTGAGAGGGAGTTGTGGTTTAGCTGACCCAATTAAGAGTATTATATATATATATATATATATATATATATATATATATATATATATATATATATATAATACACATACTATATAGTGAATTTTTTGTAAAAAAATAATGGGTGTTCAAGTGAACACCCATGAACTTAATAGCATCCACCCATGCCCCCAATGTAGGCTCTTCGCTTGGGTTGCCATCCAAAACCGTCTCTGAACCTCAGATAGGCTGCAAGCAAAGGGATGACCGAACTAGCACTTCTGCCCGCCCCTTCTACCGGTAAGCACTGGAAACAGCCGTGCACCTCTTCTCCTCGTGCTGATACTCAAGACGTGTTTGGACTTCGATGATAAATTGGCTATGTTAGGCTCCACTCAGACCATCCCACTGGACCGATAGCTCGAATATCGGGGATTGGTGGGCAAAGACCAATAGATTGGGAGGCCTCCCAAGAAAGGTTACGACCATGGTGATCATTCTCACCTCCTAGGAGATCTGGAAGGAACGCAACGACAAAATTTTCCACAACAGATCGATTGCTCCTTCGGACCTGGTTGGAAAAATAAAGGATGAAGATAGGTTCCTAGCTAGGGCCAAGTGTTTGGAGCAATTCACTCTATGTAATTAAACTCCTATTCAAAACCTTTTCGTGTTTAACGGTTTTCTGTAACCTTCTCTATTAATATAATAGACAGTTCTCCTACGTGTTCTTTCAAAAGAAATGCTGAGTTCGGTAGCCCATGCCCTTTTGATTTGTGCATACTTCATCCCAACAATTCATCGACACAGCCTTGTCCGGCTAAGATCGAGGACCACGGACAACTAGCCGAAAGCTATCCGATCAGCAGGACAACCGAGCCCTGAAAACGAAACGCCGTGGGATCAGGGGAAAACAGCGGGTGCGCGCGCAAGCGCGGCAGTCCAAGTAGCCAACCCTTTTTCTCAGTTTTCTCGCCCACGCGATCACGGTTTCGGCACACCAACTTGGCCGCGCGCGGCAGGGGAGGGCGCCGTCGCTTCGCGTGCACCGCGCTCCCGGTTTCGTTCAGGTGGCGAGTTCCCATTGTTCGGCTGCTAAGTTGGGGTGCAACTTGCGTTTTGTTTTGCCGCGCTACAGGATGGTTTCACTTTCACTTTCTCTTGTCTCGATCGGCAGGATTTTTGGTGGTTGGTATACTTGGTAGGACGAAAACTACCTGGATGACATGCGGGTCTGAAGCTTCTGAAAAAGATTGGTTCCCAATCGGGGCTACCTGATCTGTGGATGCAGGATTATCGGTTGAATCCACCATTATTGGCTGGGAGGAATATCTTGTGTACATGAATCCATTGGAACGCACGGTGGTAGTTCCGTACCGTCCCACAGCGCTTTCCTGATGACCAATGGCAAACTGAACACCTAGTACTAGTTGAGACTTGACAGGCACTGCAATTGCACGGCTAATCTCGACATGATTTTTGTTCTACTGAAAAAAGAGGTTTCTAATATGCCAAAGTAAAAGGCTAATAGTATCTAGTAGACCGGGCTACCGCGTATGTAAGTCCACTTTACCCTCTAAACTTATGAATGAGTCTAGAAAACACGCTTAACTACAAAATTGTTCACTTTCCACCCCAAACTAGCAAAACTAGTGCAAATCACTCCCTTCACCGAAAACCACTCAGGTTTTGTCTGAGGCGGCATCTACATGTTCAAGTTTTGATGGCATGGCATTCATGTGTGCATGTATAGTTGTGTCACCAAATAACTAAAGTGGATGGCCCCACATGTCAGCCTCTAAAAGGGCTTATTCCTCATTTCGAAGCATAGAGAGAGAGAAAGAGGATTTGGGGCCAGTAGCGCCCATGGATGGCGGTGGCGGTGCTCGAGTGGCGATGACTCCAGCGAACGGGGGCTTGACGAGGAGGTGTTGGAGTTGTCGCTGGTGTGGAGGAGAACAGGCGACGGAGTTGGAGAAGTAGGGGAACTAGCGGAGCAATTTGGACCTCTGCTCGCATCACCGCCACTGAGACCTGCACAAGCCCCACCGTCCCCTCTTGCTTCCTATCACCCTCGTCAGGTTGTGCCGTTGTCCGCTGGATTTGGATCCAGGCACACTGGTTGCTGGTCCGCCTCCTCTGCCCTCTCCAATCGCCGGCACAGAGGCTGAGGTCGCCCGTCGCCGGGCCGTCTCCTCTACCTTTTGGATCCAGATTGAGGCACGCCGGTCACTAGGGCACCGCCTTTGCCCGCCAGGGGGAGAGGAAAAGAAGAGGAAGATGGAGAGATCGAGGGAGGGAGGGAGAGAAGAGGAAGAGCAGCCGTTGACGTTTGTGGGCTCGAGGTACTCGTGCAGCAACGGTTGGCTCACCGGTGACTGAGCTCAAGCTCGCTGAACTTTGGCAAGCAGAAGAAAGAGAACAAGAGAAGGAAGATTTTGAGTGTGATGCCACGTCAACACAAAACCAGGCCACGTGGCAAAAATCACCAATGAAACTAGCTCTGGGGTCATTTGCACTGGTTTCACTAGCTAAGGGGTGAAAAATGAATGGTTTTGTAGTTAAAGGTGTTTTTCGGACTCGCACGATAAGTTCAGAGGGTAAAGTAGACTTCTTCATAACAAAAAAGGCTACACCTACACATGCGTATATTTAGTATGCCTAGTAGACAAACCTCATTTCATCTTTAGAAGCAGGCAACCAGTTGTAGGATGAAGCAGACCGACTAGGGGGTGAATAGGCGGTTTTAAAAATCCTTTGGTTAAAACCGACTTTATAATGCAGAAGCATAAATCAATTCGATTTTGTACAAATAAAGCCTAAATCAACTAGGTTCACTTAAGTGAACCAACACCCTAAGTCTATATTAAAGATTTGCAATCCTAGGGAGACAAGCAATCGATTTAATTATATGAATGTAAATTGCTTGAACGTAGATTGAGCACAAGAGAACAAACCACAATTTACACACGATGTTTTACCGTAGTGTTCGGAGACTTGCCAGTCTCCCCTAGTCCACGTTGAGGTAAGCCCAAACGAATTGGACCGGCTCCACGAATTAAGCCAAACACCTCAATTCCACTAGTAGTAGCTCTTTCCCTCTTCGGGTAGGTGAGCTCCAACCTTCACAACACGCCGGGCCTTCTCACAGCCTTCTTTGAGAAGATCACCGAACACGGTGCCTCCAACGCCGTCAAGAAGTCGGCAATCTCCAAGAGTAACAAGTCAAGCCCATTGCTTGACTCTCACCACGTGCAACGAATGCATAAACTCAAGTGGGTACAAAATCCACCTTTAGATGCAACACATGCAACTAGAGACATCTCTCCTTGCTTACAAGGTGCAACACATGCATAATTAGGAGGAGAAGCTCACACTAACTCAAGGGAATAAAGTGGAGTGCCAAGGGATAGTCTCTCAACCAGCCAAGAGGGTATTTATAACCCCCACCATAAAAACTAGCCGTTGGAAGCAGAATTCAGCAAAAAACGGTATTTGCAATACTACCGCCATAAGATGGCCGATACTACCGCACCCACTGCTCAATGGTCGAAAAGGGTGCATTAAATGCTCAAAACTAGTCGTTTAAAATTTGGTGTGATACTACCACACTCATAGGGGCCGGTACTACCGTTCGGCGGTAGTACCACTCCTCTCATGTGGTACTACTGCAGGCAAATTTCAGCACAGTCGACAGTCGACACTTGAAAAAAGGTCATAACTTTTGATTCTGATATCGGAATTGAGTGATCTTAAACTCTATAGAAAACTTATTCAAAGGGCTACACAACCCACCATCTGCATGATCTCAACCAAATTAGATCAATGCAAAAAACACAAGAAATCCAAAGAGTCACTACTATGGTCTAAGTCCAAAGAAATAGCAACAAAAAATCTTAGACCATACCAAGGGAAAATGTATGAATCCGAACAATTTGCAAAACACATTTGCAAACTTAGATCATGCCACAAAGAGTAGGTACATGGACTTCAACCATTTGCAAAGTATAGTTACATGCTATAAGGATTCGATGCATGAACCTTAGCTATTTGCAAAACACATTCGTAAATAATAGCATCATGCCGCGGAGAGCTAAAGCAAGCGGGATTGAACTATCAAAACAAGATGAGACTCAAGCTACTAGACAAGACCTCTCTTAATAGTACGACAAACCTATACTAGCAATTCGGTCTTCCAACCAAACACAAGACCGGTAAAAGACTAAGAACACATCCTTAGCCCTAACTAGTTACACCTTTGCCTTGAGCATCCTCTTGAAGCTTGATGACATACATCTTCACTTCAAGTCTGAGTTATTGTCTTGATATGCATTAACCCATAATGCATCCTTCACTTGCCCTCCATCAACACATGAGTCTTCTCTTAACTTGATAATCAACTCATGATCATCTCCTCTTCGGGATCTTGATGTGCATCACCACATGATGCTATCCAAAATCTCTATCATCATGGAACATAATCTATTCATCCAACTTATGAAAAATGTTAGTCCCACAATATGATTGTCATTAATTACCAAAACATATCTACATTAAATGCTTCTGAACTAGCTGTTACAGAAAGGTGCGGTACTACCGCAACATGCTCTCTGGAATATACGTACCACCAACTAGAATTCGGTCATACCGCACTGCGGTACTACCGTTTCTCAGATGCGGTACTGTTGATTTCTGCTGAAAGACTTTTCCAGAAGCAATTCTAAATGCAATAAATGACTCTTAGTTGATCAAGTTGGCACAAAATAAATTCTCAGGCTAATAACCATGATCCCTCTATTATCTTTGCATTGCTATTTTCATGCTGTCTGTTATAGTATATTGGCATATCTCTATATTTGATAGTTTAGAATTTGTAATTCCGTGATACCTACCTTATCTCTAGGAGAGACTTCTTACCCTCCAAGCCTTATACTCTATATAAACCGCCCTCAAGTCTCAATACAATCATCCATTGCAGCGTATTCATCTCTCCTACATGGTATCAGAGCAGTGCCGCTTCTGAGCCGCCGTCTCCACAGCTTCCACCGCGTTGCCCCTGGGAGATGATCTCTCCCGGGGGCTGCGTAACTCGTAGTTTAAGTCGTGTCGCCGATCATCCGATCGGCTACCAATTAGAGTTTCCCCCGATCATCTTCAGATCGGCTTCTCTTTTTTCTCGACCATAGATCGGTTTGCGTCGCCCTACCGACTCATCGACATTCCTCGGCTCCAGACTTCACTGCTTTGGCGCCTCCTCTCCTATGATGTCGTCATGGCGTGACACGGCACACTCGTCGACACGGCCCTCCCTCCATGGCCTTCCGAGCACCCCGTTTACCGTCATCATCACGTCGGATCATCATCGCCGTCCTATCTTTTGTGAGTACGAGCCGTTGCACCACCGGGAGCCCGCACTTGTGGTCATGCCATCGACATGCACGAGCTGCCGCTGCATCGCTCCTTCGGGCTGTAGTGTCGCTGCCCGTGGTCACCATTGTCATCGTCGACGCCATCGTCTTCGTCAACACTGATCAGGTCCTTCTCCGGTGTCGTCGCTCCCAGATCCGGCCTCCTCCGCACTGAATCCGGCAGTGCCTCGCCCGGATCCAGCCTCCTCCTCATCGGATGCGCTGACGGGCTTCTCTCTGCCCGGATCTAAAGCCAGCTCTCTCCGTCGCTCGTCTCCATGGCCCCAGATCTGGGCTCCCCGGCCGACGACGCCACTGCCTCTAACTTGCCCTGGCCTTCTCCGGTGCCGTCGCTCCCGGATCCGACCTCCTCCGCACCGGATCCGACGGTGCCTCGCCTAGATCCGGCCTCCTCCTCGCCGGATCCAGCCACCCCCACCCCTCAGCTTCATCTTCGTCCACGCACAGACGACGTTGACGACCTCTTCACCAATCTCGACCATGACCTCCTCTGCATCAACTCCACTACCCCGACCACAACGACGACCTCGACACCAGCTACCTCGACATGGCTCCCTCCTCCACGACTACGACCATGGTCACCTCGCTCTCGGCTACCTCGGCAACAAAGAGCTATCATTATCTCGGGTAAACTCACCGGTTTCCTCTACAATCACCGCGTCCACGACACCACCGCAATCCCCGACGATCCTGCTGCGATTGCCGGGGGATGTCAGTCCAATGGTTCCCCACCTTCGACTTCCTCTCCAATCTAACCGTCCGCGACACTACTGCTACGACTGCAGGGAGATGTTAGAGTATATTAGCATATCTCTATATTTGGTAGTTTAGGATTTATAATCCCATGATACCTGCCTTATCTCTAGAAAAGGCTTCTTGCCCTCTAAGCCTTATACTCTATATAAATCACCCTCAAGTCTCAATACAATCATCCATTGCAGCGTATTCATCTCTCCTACACTGTCATCCATAATCTGAGACTAAACCTTTAAAAACATCTTAGCACACAGGTTAGTCCCTTAGCACATTGTTATCATTAATTGGATATAAAGCAATATGAGTTTATATGAACTACACAAGTTTTATCTACTCAAATGACATATTTCAAAATAAAGATCCCCAATATATGTGGATAGAAAAATATGAATCAATACTAATGAAACCATAAAATATAGAGTGAACTCCCCCTAAATATGTGCATACATGAATGTATAATAAAAACATATGCACATATTCAAATTAAACTTTTAGTAAAGTTCAACCTATATTTTGGATCCGAGAAACGCAACAAGATATAAAAATATGATGTCGAATACATACTTTCATAATTTTCACCTTTTAAATAATATAATAGTGAACAAACATATTAGTCTCATATATATATATTTGTCATTAATCACCAAAACTAAACTAATAGAGCTCGAACTTACACCAGTCCGAGATGTACCATGTACTCTCACGCTCCATAGAACAAATCACATCTTACTCGTATGGGTCACCTCTGCAGTCCGCACCATACACGGAAGTTGATTATGGAAGAAAAATCACGCAGCCTTGTGAAGAAGCACTAAACAATAGGAAAATCAAATTGAAGTAATAGTGCGCATGCTCCAAAATTATAATAGTAAGCTATAGATAACTGAGTCTGTTGAAGCAAAGTAACATTTCTGACTCACAAATTATTTTTAGGTACCAAGCTGAGTGTTACTCAGTAAATCTCACTAAAAATTGCTCACTTAAACATTCCGAAATGCATGGAAATCTGACGAAATGCATTTTGCGTAAGTCAAAGCACCATCCAATTCCCTCTCCCATATGTACTATACTACTGTCACATTTAAATAGCACTACCTCTGTTTCACAATATTTGTCCAACACATACCAAGGAGGCACAAAATTGAAGTATATTCAATGGAATTGGACTATGCTTGCCCTTATTAGATAGACATAGTACCTAATATGGATAAGCATGATCCAATTTCATTAAATATTTCTTAAAATTTGTGCATCCTTCGTATGCGCACTAAACAAATATTGTGAAATGGAGGAAGTAGTACGAACATGGTTACGGTTTAAATCTCCCAACTAGTTAGCGGACGCAAGTGCAACAGCTGCAATTTAGGATGGCAGCATGCCTTGTGAATAAGATGAAAAGATCACTTCCACCTTCAATCTAGTTTAAGTTTTCTTCACAGGTAGATCAGGAGTAGGGTTGCATACTCATCTCAATTTACAAGAATATAAGGCCTTTTGACATAACCAGAATGAGCAGTCCAGCATAAGCGCAGAACATTCTTTTATTAAGCCCTAGTCTCCTAGTGTTGCTTGCCATCTGCTGTGTACCTTGCATATTTGTATTCTTTGAATCCATCCATAAACTCACATCTAAATAAGCTCCTTACGATTAACATTGTCACCATGTAGAGCCTTTGGGTATTACATTTCCATGAGGAAATCCCCTAACATTGGTTCCTGAGAATGGATTTTGGTATATTAGGCAGAGTAAATTTCATGACTGGGTTCCCATACTTATGATTTTGTCAATTGGGTTCCCAAACTCCTAAGTTTTGATTAAACTGGATCCCTTCCATCAGCTTTCTGTTAGGATAAACCGGATCATCAAGTTTATGTGGACAATGATGGAATTAATGGAGATACACATGCACAGATGATAAGCAAGTAGATACACACATCATAGATAACATGCAACCTAACCGCAAAAAAAATGTTATTGTTGACTAAAAAAATTGCAAATTAGCATTGTAAATCCTTCAGCCATGAGAATCAATACACTATTAACCAATAGTATTCTCACAACAGTGTCAACCACTTATTCTGTTGTTTTCAGTAGGATCAAGGTTACAAGACTAAGAAAATTGAGCGATAATCCTCTGTTTAACCATGTTTCCAGTTTATCTGAAGTTCTGAACCCCCAGATCCGCGTATTTTGACTGTTCTCTATATAGCATCGGTGCAGCAAGTCAAACATCAGCTATTACATACTTACATTAGACCACTTTTCCAGGAGACTGAAAAAGATACTTGTAATATAAATGGATCAAATCATTATTTTTTTTATATAATACTAAAATTTGACACTGGAAGGAACAGGCATAGCCATTTTTAGATAAACTGAAGAAATTACCTTTGACAAGCCAATCCTTATGCACGGAATATAAATATGTCGAATGATCCACTTATGAATAGGCTGACAAGAAGTAGACCGATTGTCAGTTAATGGAAGGATATTAATGCCAATTAATAGACAACTATCTCAGGTTTAATGACAGGTCTCATCAGTCATTTGGCTAGAAGGAAAATTGTCAGTTATTCCAGTGCAATTATTCTTAGAAGTAAGTAATAGAGTATCCCCAAAATAATAAAAAGTGAAGAAATTTGAAGGAGGTATGAAGAAGATTACCATATTCCACATTCTCCAGTACCGAGGTAAGCCCAAAAGACCATCACATTTAAAATGCATGGAAATTTTAACAATGTCAGCTCTTTTCAAATTTCTATCAAAAATAAATAAGATATACTTTTAACAGGTCTTCCACCTCTTCAACTGTTTTGGCATTCCACCAGTCCTTTTAGAATTCAAGGTCGCCAAAACGCAGGAGTTCGGCAAGAATGTTCAAGCTGTACACAAAAGGAATGAATGAAAGCTGTGTAAGATGAAAGGTTGAAGTTGGTGCTGTTTAAAGTTGTTTGGCCTTAATGTATACAGAAACTTAAAATTCTCTGTTTTGATGAAACCAGGGCTTCCCCAATAGCAATTATTTGTCAGGCAAGAATATAGCAGTGCAGAGAGAGAGAGAGAGAGAGAGAGAGAGAGAGAGAGAGAGAGAGAGAGAGAGCAACAGAAAATTGTCTAGTTTGTTGGATACTTAATTTATTTTGACAAGTGGACAATTACATGAACCGACAATGTTGATGTCGGCAGCTACAATGCATTTGAAGTTTCTAGTTGATACAAGATAATGATATGTTGAGTTGTGTGCATGTATTGCTAATACATGCAGTACACCTGATTTTATAGGCATAATGAACCGACTTCACACTAACCGACTCATTAAAACAAGAATATTTTAATACTTGAACAGCTCAAGTACACTACATGCTGACTAAGAATCTAGCTAACCCAATCACTTTTACATCTCCTGATCAAATCCCAATTCACTTGTTGTGCTCTAGCGACTTTGCTCCATATGCACACAACTCAACATATCATTATCTTGTATCAACTAGAAACTTCAAGTGTCAATGGTAGCTGCCGACATTAACATTGCCGGTTCATGTAATTGTCCACTTGTCAAAATAAATTAAGTATCCAACAAACTCCCCCTTTAATTTATTTTCTTGAGACACCAATTGGTTCTCTGTTACGGATAAATTTTTCTCTGGACAAAGCCTTTGTAAACATGTCCGCTATCTATTGATCTGTTCGACAAAATTCCAATTTAACCTCTTGATGCTCAACTGCTTCTCGAATGTAGTGATATCTAATTGTAATATGCTTGGTTCTATCATAACTGACCGGATTCTCACTTATTGCAATGGCTGATTTGCTATCACAATAAACTGTAATTGTTTCATGTTGTTTTTCGCCGATATCTTCAATTATTCTCCTCAACCAGACTGCTTGTGTAATAGCTCGAGCTGCTGCCACATACTCCGCTTCGGCTGAAGACAAAGCTACTATATTCTGTTTCTTTGTTGACCAAGAGCATATACCTGAACCAAGCGAAAAAACATATCCTGGCGTACTTTTTATGCCGTCAAGACATCCTGCCCAATCACTATCTGTGTATCCGATTAGTTTTGAATCTTCTACTGGCTTGTACCAAATGCCATAATCTGATGTTCCTTCGACATATCGCAAAACTCTTTTAGCAGCGGAAAAATTTAATTGACTTGGGCTACTCATGTACCTTGATAACAAACTGGTAGCAAACATAATATCTGGTCGTGTCGTAGTTAAGTATAACAAGCTTCCGACCAAACTTCTGTAAACTGTCGAATCTGCTTTATTTGTTCCATCTTCTTCCTTCTGTTTCTCATTCGGCATCAAGGGAGTTGCAACTGATTTGTAGTCATGCATTTTGAATTTCTTCATTTTAGCATATTTCTATACCTAGAAAATAATGTCTTGAAGCTTTGAAGCTCATCTGTTCAGCCCCAGATTCCTCTGTTTCTTTCTTGTTTCTTTGAGTGTCAAAATCCCAACATAGTTCACCCAGACTGTCTGTGTATGTGCAAAAGCTACAGATATGTGACCATGCACAAGACAAACATCATAACAACACAAGTGATTGGGTAAATATGGTAGAAAATCACGACTATCTAACAAGTTTGTGGTGCTGTTGGGTCCTCGTATGTGGTACCCAACTGGAAGGAACAAAAAACTAATACAGGAGACGAGACAAGGTAATCAAGATACTTACCACCGATGGAAAAGGCAATAGAACATGCAGAGCCAGACGCATAGCGTCGGCACTGATAGTTTCAAGACTCTTGATAGCATTCAAGAAATTCCCTTTCAATGGATATTTGGAATTCTTCACAATTGGATTTATGTGCTGCAAAATAAAGGATATTGAGAAATTCATGAAAAATCACCATATAAATAAAAGTTACATAAGGAATCATGTAACAGGTTCACTTGCTCAATTATGAAACCCATCAAGCCTATAAAAACCAGGCACTTTACAAGTTGTTGGATAACCCAGCCTTTTCTAATAAATGTAGTTCGGGGATAACTTGGCTGCATAATGCACTCCGATGAAGTCTTTAGTGACTCCATGTTAACAAGAGTATCTGATACCGACGTTGATTCGTTTGAGAGCAAATCAGCGACACTCCGATGTATGGCGCCCAAGGAAGAAGCGCCTTAGCATGCCGTGGCGTTGAGGAAGACATCAGCGGCATGGGCAACCGGCATAGGGGGAGCAGTTACGCCCTTACTGCCATGGAGCGTGACGATGCTGAGAAGGACACGACAGCAACGCTATCCCATCAGTCGTTGCGCTCTGCATTGCCTATGGCGCAACATCGGCCGGTCGTGTGGAAAAGATCGGCGCTGGATAGCAGCATCCTTCCTTCAGCGGCGCCGCACCAGGGGTGCAACCAAGGGTCGTGATGCCAACTGGGGTGGCGTTGGTGGCGCCGTTGAGGAAGGTGATGGTAGCGTCGCCTCCTGCTCCTTCAACTTGACCATCAATGCCCACGTTTTTTGGAGGATGGCCATCATGTAGTCAATTGAGGCCATTATCTTTTCATTGCCAGTCTTCAACGTGGCGAAGGGAGATAGTTCGGCACTGAAAGCCATGGTGGGTGACTTTGATACCAAATGTTGTGGTAACTGTTGGGGTACGGGTCCGAGGACCAAGGATAGGGCACTCACCCTTGAACGGTTGGCCATTCCACCACCAAGGCTCTGAGGCTAAGTTGATTCATTGCTTAATAATGGATACATGTTGTCCCTATTATAGGGACAACTCGACTTGACGCCTAATAATGAATATGCTATCACCCCACTGCCCCCATCAGCAACATCACCATGAGCTCTGTTAGGCTGAGTGGCTGACTGCGACTTGAACTTTGAAGATTGTGTGATGAACCGGCTGTTGCATCGGTAGCTTCATCAACTTGAGACCAAGTTAGATCATCCCCTTGATGAACCTTTTCGGCGTTCGTGTCAACCCACTCATTCTCCCATTGAAACTCTTCTAGGATCAATGGCTTAATTCTCTTCCTTTTAGACCCTTCCTCATGTAGCTTTTGGAATCTATTTGCCATCTTCTGGTTGTATTGAATGTACACCAACTTATTCAATCTTTGGTGTTCCAACCGGTTCCTCTTCTTGGTGTGGATCTGAAAAACAACAAAAATAAATAAATAAAGCATGTTGTAGCCAGCTGAAAAGTGGAAAGACTTCTTGAAGATGTACTAGAGTAACTTACAAACTCAAAGGTACTCCAATTTCGCTCACATCCCGACGCCACACAACAAAGACTAATTATATGCTTTGCTAGAGATTGGAGCTCGTAAGCAAGGCCACCATAAGCACCCCACCAAAGACAAAGAACTACGAAAGAAGACGATTAATCGCCGATTAGGCGACGTCTTGACAACAATGGATCTGGTCATCTATATAAAAGCACAACATGAGGAGCTAAACAAACAATGTTAATCTTCCTGATAGAAAAATAAATTCATTTGTACTTCATTTCCTTGTGTATTAAATGAAACTGAATAGAAAAGGTTGAGGAAAAGAACACCAGAAACAAGTTTTAACAGGAAGTAGATCGTGATCCAGTTTCTGTATAAAGATTTTATCAGTAAAAGGAATACAGAAAAAAAAATTATTGGCCAACAGTTCACAATTGAGAAACGTGTTATCCTAAAATCTAAACTGCTTAAGATAATGCCTTTGTATCAGTCTTCTATGTTTCAAAAGCCAAGAACTGTAATAATCATGAAACTGCCAAACATAATAATACTCCTGTGATCCTACCTTTCCAATACTTTTGGACTATCATAATTTGCATGTGCAAAAGAGACAAGCTTCAGCCCAATAATGCTTGCAAGAAACATTAACATAAATTCAGATAATACTGCTGAGTCACACCTGAAAAATTCAAATGTAACTGAACTTAGAATCCAGAATCTATGCAACAAAACACTATCTTTTGAAGTATCATTTCTTGATACAATCAACACATTAACCTAAACTAAATAAGTATAATGCATGGCCCAATTCTCTGAGAATAAAATTAACAAAAAGGCGACATACTTGTAATCCCTAGTTCCTCTGTTTGACCTATAACAGTAACAATTAAAATTCAGAGAATCAGGCCTGCACCAATATTTATCAATAGAAATTATAAAAAATTCATGACTTAGAATGCTGCAATCGTTAATTGTACTTCCAAACATTTAGACAAACATGGTTTACTTTTATTGTAAACTGGAAAGTTCAAGTTCACGTTGTAAGTAGCAAACACAAATAGTCCAGTCAGGCAAACTATGAAGTAGCTATGGAAAATAAAATGGTTTTAAGCTAGCAAGATAGAAACAAATGATCTCCATCACGGCAATTTTTTTTTTAATCTCCAATTGCAAAGTAACATTTGTCAACTACATATGAATCGAATTCTCATCTTGATGACTCTTAGTGAACCAGGCAATCAACACTTAAGAAGAATGATATATTTTGTAAGGAAAAGGTAATATGATCGAACATAAGATATGAGATGAGATCACCACATACAATCAAATACAAGAGTTATGTATTCTCCTTTTGGCCAACCAATTTACATAGTTTAGTATCCAACTCAAATAAAAGGTTAAAACATGTTTGAAACACATGAACTGAGTTCACCTCCATACCATTAAATACAACAAATTAATTAACAAGAAACGAATTGAGTGTATCCCATACCATCAAATACAAGAGCTCAACGACTGTCAAAAGTAGATGTACCCAAATAAACTGCAAAGCCAAAAAGAAATATGCTTACTTAAGAATCACAACAACTGGGTAGACATTGAGTCATTGACAGATGTTGTAATGATGATATGGAGAAGAATTACCACCTGCAAGAGGTGTACCAAAGTCATGAACAGTATAGTGACACTTAAAACAGACAAAACGTCACATCTCAAATGGTTTCAATCAGAAGAGAGTAGGCCCGTCTATGCATTAACCTAGGAAGGGGTATGTATTTGATGCCACTTCTTTCTTTCTCTTGTTCAGCCATAGGAAATGGCTCTTCTTTTTCATCAACGTTAGCCTATAGGCTGCTAACTGCTAAGTGTCAACTTGCCTCAATATAGTTGATTTACATTGGTAGTTTATCTGTTATACAAAGACATGGTGTTCTTGGCTTCTTGCATGAGCAATGAGGTGTTGTTCAGGCTGGCACCTGCAATTCTCCCTCCTCCTCCTTTTGTTTGTTCTTGTTGAGCTACCTTGCAAAATGATTAAAAGCTTTCTGTTAAAGAGAGAGATAATTACAAAACTGTGAAAAGCAAATTGGACAACCATATATTTTAGATACTCACCAGATGCCAATTAATGCGCAGAAACAGTAGAGTTAACAGCAGAATGTTTACCATCTCAATATTGCATCCAATAACCCATGGCAGGCCACAACATAGTAACATAGCTAGTCAATATAATCTTGTCTGCTCTGTATTCTGCAAACAAAAACATCTGAAATGGCAACACACCAATATCTCATCTGAAGTCAATAGAACGTATCACCAAAAGTTAACATCTCATCTAAAGTCAATAGAATGTATCACCAAGAGTCACGACATGAACAACTTCCATTCCTAAAATGATGAAATCGATTTCCATCCCTAATGTCAATTTCTCTCTTGGTTGCATGGGATACAAACTTGATGAATGTGTGACAGTCACCACATATTCTGAGGTTCTTCATTATCTGTATAGGCATACCCTTAGGTGTAGCAAGAAGGCCATAAGCCACGGCAAGCTTCTCACTGTGGTACAGAAGGGAACTCTCCTTCTGCTCTTCATCAATGTCATGGAGAACCAATTCAGTGTCAGGTACATAGCCTGTAGCCTTTAACAAAGTGTACAATTCCTGGAGGATAGCATCTATCTCTTTGATTTGCTCATGTTGTTTATCTCCAGTGACAAATGAGTGTATTTTGTGCTTTATCTGCATCCAGCTACAGCCAGGCTCCTTTGTCACACCTTGTTGTCTCATAATTTTCCGTACCTCTGCAACTTTCCTCCACATCCCTAGAGAGGAATATATATTTGACAACATGACATAGTTGCCAGCATTCGATGGCACAATAGTGAAGAGTTTCTCCGCAGCCCTTCTACCAATTTGTGCGTTCTTGTGAATCTTGCATGCCCCAAGAAGAGCACTCCAAATCACCGTGTCTGGCTCGATAGGCATATCATAAATAAATTGTTCAGCTCCTTGCACATCACCAGTTCGTCCAAGTAGATCCACCATGCAAGCATAGTGTTCCAGGTTTCCAGCAGAGGAGTTAGTCCGTAATCCCTGCTCATTGACTGGAAAAACTGCCATCCTTCATTTACCAAACCAGCATGGCTGCATGAATTTAAAAGCCCCACAAAAGTGACCTCATTTGGCAACACCCCTGCAAATTCCATATGTTCATACATCTTGATGGTTTCTCTTCCAAGGCCATGTTGTGCATAGCCTGTAATGATGATATTCCATGTAAAAATGTCTCTTTCCTCCATTGAATAAAAAACCTTATGAGAATCCGCACCACCACACTTAAAATACATTGACATGAGAGCATTAGCCACTATAAGTTCTGAATCCATTCCATGTTTAATAGCTATGGTGAGGATTTGCTGCCCAAGCTTAGAAGCACCAAGACTTCCACAAACACTAAGAAGTATAGCTAATATTGGTGAATTTGGTAATTCATGCTCATGCAACATTGTTTTGAAAATCTCTACTGCCTCATTGCCCTGCTCAGCCTGTGCATATGCAGATATAATAGTAGTCCAAGAGACAACATCCCGACAGAGCATATTGTCAAATGTATTTCTTGCATCCTCCAACAGATTATTCTGTACAAGTGCAGCAATAAAAGAGTTCCATGACACAGTGTCTTTAACTCTCATTAGATTAAAGACTTGCCTTGCATACTCCATGTTTCTGCACTTGGCATACATAGTAATGAGTGCATTACATACATAGCTATTGAACTGACAGCCGACCTTTACTGCAAGTGAATGCACTAGCCTTCCTGTCTCAAGAGCTCCAATATTTGAACAAGCAAAGAAGCTGCTAGTCAAACTGGACAGGCTAGGTAACATCCCGTTCCTATGGAGCCCTTGGAGTAAACCCAAAGCTTCTTCACTCCTCCCATTCTGTGCATATCCAGCTATCATCCCAGCCCAAGATATTGTGTTCCTAAAAGGCATCCTATCGAACAGCACCTTTGCCTCATCAACCATTCCATTCTGCATGTACCCAGTAATCATGGCGTTCCAGGACACAACATTAGGATCAGGAATCTGCTCAAATGAAATCCTCGCATCATTAATCCTGCCACACCGAGCTAGGCCTGTGAGCATTGCAGTCTGACATGGAATGGACTTTACATGGTCTCTTTTGTAGACAGCAATAGCAGCATCAATTCGCCAACCATGAGATAGTGCAGTGATCATGGTTGACCATGTGTACTCATTCCTCTCTGGCATACCCTCAAAGAATTTTATTGCAATGTCAAGCGCACTTACATCCCTCTCAAAGCCTGTCTTAAGGGCAAGAACACGGAGGCCCTCTAGAACGCCAAGATTCCCAAAACCCGTCAAAGCTGAAAGCACGGAGGCAAAGTTTGACTGGTCTGGTGACACACCTTCATGATGCATCATGCGGAAGATGTCCCAAGCCTTGCCATGATGCTCAATTCGAACGTAGCCAGAAATCATCACGGTCCAAGTTACCAAGTCGCGCTCCGGCATTTGTTCGAATAGTTTCCTTGCATTCACCATCTGTCGACTATGGCAGTACCCAGTAAGCATTGAGTTCCATGACGTGACATCCTTGCGCCGCATTTCATCGAACAGCCTGCGGGCCATGGTGATGTCCCCGTTCTGAACATAGCAGCTAACCATGGCGTTCCACGCCACGATGTTCCGACCGAGCATTTCATCGAACACCCTGCGAGCGTCAAGTACGCGTCCGACGCGGGCGTAGCCCGACAACAGGATGGTGCTCGTGCGCATATTCCCGCCGGAGATAGCATCCACGAGGGTTCTTGCAGCGTCGAGCATTCCATTGCTGCAGTAGCCATAAATCATGGAGTTCCATGTCACCACCTTGGTGGCAGCCATGGCTACGACAGAAAGAGGTCGCGCTGAGAAGACAAGGAGAACGGACGTGAAACCGGCAGCAAAATAAAGAGAAGGAACGACTTTGCTTAATCGGCTTTATGTAACTGAACTTATGTTTTGGCTGACGTGTGGGGACCCAGTGTCGGGAGGGCTGAGCTTTAAAGGGAACACGCATTGTGTCTGTAAGGTTTGGTCGAACGAAAAGAGGAATAGTTCTCTCTCTCCCTCATGTGCGCTTTCCCCTTTTCTGTTATCGCTATTCTTCCTTCTTCCTCTCGATTCTACCGCAAGACACGACTCATTCTACTGATTCCCCTCTTACGATCGCACCACCAGTTAGGTCATAACAATATGGTATCAGAGCCTCGTCGATCCCTTGTCGATTTCTTTGTTCTCTCGGCTTTGATCTGTAAATTTCCAGGAGGGGGAAACCGACCGCTCTCTGGGCTTGATCAGTGTAAAACCTGCTCCTGGTTGGATTGGCTTGGAGGAGAAATCACAACGGCACCGGCGAAGCGTGGTCTTCAGGTTGTACAAGTGGTAGAAGCGATGGAGAAGAGGTTGCAAGAGCTCTTATCTCAGATGAAAATGGAAATGGTGGCCAAGGTAAAAAGGGCAACTGGGGAGCAGTTGGAGGCGGTAGACCGAAGGTTGGAACAACAAGGAGAGCGACTGGATCAAGTACAGATAAAGGTTAACCTATCTCTCGACTCCATAGGGAAAATCCAACAAGAACAAGTGCACACTGCGAAAGTCATGAAAGGGCCAGTTCCTTCCCCAATCATGATTCCAACGCGAGATGGGTTGAGAATCATGGGAGTAAAACCTCCTGCAGTACAGGTACCCCCTCCTTCGCAGACATCATAGACATCACCACATATCTCTTTTCCTCCTCCCACACCCATAGTCACTGAGGTATCTGAGACCACCAGAGCTAATGAACCCGGACGAAGAAATTGGATTCCGAAAATGGATTTTCCAAGATATGATGGCACTGATGCTAGGATCTGGATTGACAAGTGCCAAATGTTCTTTGCTATGTACCAAATCCCTGAAGGGTTTAGGGTAGTAGCTGCAACTATGTATTTGGAGAATAGTGCAGCACATTGGTACCAAGCATATAAGTCGGCAAATGTATGGCATGATTGGGAGCAGTTTCAGCAGGCCGTTTTGTCTGAATTTGAATTGAACACACACAACAACAAGATGAGGGAATTGTTGCAGTTACGACAAACTGGCACAGAAGAAGAATACAAGAAAGATTTTGATCAATTGGTTTATTACATCATGCTCTATGACAGAAATGTAGGAGAGGTGACGCTGGTGACACAGTTTGTGTTAGGATTGAAAGATGAACTGCGAGCTGCAGTTGAAACTCAAATGCCAGAATCAAACCACAAGACATCGATTTACGCCAGTGTTCAAGAAGGTGTTCTGGACAGAACTCCGAGAATGGGGTATAAAGGAGATAACAACAAACAAGGTAAGCTGACTGGAGGTTACCGAAAGGGAGATAGCCGAGGTAAGTTTACGCCAAATGAAGTCTGGAAGGCACAACAGCTGAAATCATACCGACGAGCAAATGGGTTGTGTTTTCATTGCGAGGAGAAATACTCACCAGACCACCACTGCACCAATCAGGCTCAGTTAAAGGTTCTAGAGCTAGAAGAGAACACTGCTTATATGTCTGCTGTAGTGTTAGATGTTGTCACGTCTATGGAGGATTCTCGGAGTGAGGATGAGATGTTTTTATCTCTGAATGCTGTAGCTGGAACCACTAATGCTGGAACGATTAGATTACGAGCGGTAGTTGGCAAACAAGTTCTGTTAATGCTGTTGGATTCGGGCAGCTCCCACACTTTCATCAATGGTGACATGTTAGGCAATCTTCAGGACAAGCCACAACTTATGCCCACCATGTCAGTAAGAATTGCCAATGGAGAGGTGTTACGATGTAATACAGAATTGAAGGGGTTCTCATGGTGAATCCAAGGGGTTACTTTTCAACATGATATGAAAGTATTACCATTAGGGGGTATGATGCAATCCTTGGCATGGACTGGTTGGAACAACATAGTCCTATGAATTGTAATTGGATACAAAAATGGGTTGAGTTTGATTATAAGGGACAGTTGATTCGACTGCAGGGACTACAAGAGGATAGTGACTTAAATCTCCAGGCAGTTTCCATTGACCAAATCCTCAAATGGCAGCAGGGAAATGAAGTGTGGGCCACCGCCATGGTGGAAACAAGTCTTGACTCCTTCGAAGAGAATCCGCCTAGTGCAATTCAACAAGTAGTCCAGAAATTTGCGAAGGTGTTTCAAGAGCCGAGTGAACTTCCACCTCATCGGAGTTATGATCATGCAATCTCCTTGGTGCCTAGTGCAACTCCAGTGAACTCTCGACCCTATCGGTATTATCCTCAGCAAAAAGATGAGATTGAGAAGCAGGTGGCTGAGATGATTGCGAAGGTTATTGTTAGCCCCAGTCTTAGTCCTTTTGCCTCTCCTGTTTTGCTAGTTAAAAAGAAAGATGGTACGTGGAGATTTTGTGTGGATTATCGACGACTTAATGCATTGACTATTAAGAACAAATTTCCTTTACCTATTGTGGATGAATTACTTGATGAGTTGGCCGGCACTAAGTATTTTTCTAAGTTGGATTTACGGAGTGGTTATCATCAAATCAGAATGGTGCCTGAGGATGAGGAGAAAACAACGTTTAAAACGCATCATGATCATTTTCAATTCAAGGTAATGCCCTTTGGCCTCACAAATGCCCCGTCTACCTTCCAATGCCTTATGAATTCTATTTTTGCTCCCTACATCCGAAAATTTGTTTTAGTCTTTATGGATGACATACTCATTTATAGTAAGACTCTTGAGGCTCATGTACAACATTTAGAATTAGTATTTCAAGCATTACATCACCATCAGTTGTATGTAAAAAGATCCAAATGCACATTTGCTTCCCCTCAATTGGAGTATTTGGGGCATATTATCTCAGATAAGGGTGTGGCTACGGATCCATCTAAGACACAAGCTATGCAACAATGGCTAGTACCCACCACAATTACAGAATTGAGAGGTTTTTTTTGGGTCTCACGAGATATTATCGGAAGTTTGTCAAAAATTATGGATTGTTAGCAAGGCCTCTCACTAATCTTTTGCAGAAGCACAAAGGGTTCCAGTGGACTGAGCAAGCCCAAGAGGCATTTGACAAGTTAAAACTAGCCATGAGTACTGTGCCTGTTCTCACATTGCCCGATTTCACTAAACCTTTTGTGATTGAAACGGATGCTTGTAACACCGGCATAGGTGCAGTCTTACTGCAGGAGGGGCATCCAGTGGCATATTACAGCAAGGCTTTGGGGATCAATAATCAGAAGTTATCGATTTATGAGAAAGAATTCCTAGCGGTTCTGATGGTTGTGGACAGATGGAGGCCTTATTTACTCCGTGGCCCTTTCATTATCAAAACAGATCATCGCAGTTTATGTCATTTAGATAATCAATTGCTCACCTCTGACTTGCAAAGAAAAGCCATGACTAAACTCATCGGGTTTCAGAATGTATTTCAGTATAAAAAAGGGTCAGACAATACACCAGCATATGCTTTGTCTCGGGTGGGTCATCTCTTGGAATTGGAAGCTATTTCGGTGGTCCAGCTAGTGTGGATACATGAGGTTCGTAATTCTTATGCAGTTGATGCTTCAGCTCAACAGTTGCTCCAAGAGCTTGCAGTTTCTGGCTGTAACAGCAAGGGATATACATTGGTGGAGGGTCTCATTTGCAAAGATGGTAAGATATGGATCGGTGCTAACACTGGACTTCAAACAAAGATTATTCAGGCCTTTCATTCTTCGGCCATTGGTGGTCATTCGGGTTTGCAAGCCACTTACCACCGAGTCAAGAAATTATTTCAATGGCAAGGTCTTAAACAAGCAGTGGAAGAATTTATCTAGCAGTGCTCAGTTTGTCAACATGCTAAACATGAAAATTGCAAGTCCCCGGGATTACTTCAGCCGTTGCCTGTTCCCCAAGGTATTTGGCAGGATATTACCATGGACTTTGTGGAAGGCCTTCCAACATCAGAAGGATATAATGTTATTTTGGTTGTGGTTGATAGGTATACCAAGTATGCCCACTTTCTTCCCTTAAAGCATCCTTGTACGGCCATTCAAGTTGCTAAACTCTTCCTAAATAATGTGGTTAAGTTGCATGGGTTACCTAAGTCAATTGTTTCTGACAGAGATAAAGTTTTCACCAGTTTATTTTGGCAAGCATTATTCAAACAATGTGACACCAAACTGAATCTTATCACTGCCTATCATCCTCAGTCGGATGGTCAAAGCGAGCATGTTAATCAATGTCTAGAGATGTACTTGAGGTGTGCAGTGGCAACTTCACCCCCAAAGTGGTTTTCTTGGCTTTGGCAGAATATTGGTACAATACTTGTTATCATACCGCAGTAGGGTGTACTCCTTTCAAGGCGTTATATGGTTCGGACCCTCATTACACGATGGTACCATCCTTAAGTACTTCCAGATCACCCGAGACTGATGAGGTGGTGCGGGAACGTCAGTTTTTTCCGGATATGTTACAGCAGCAGTTACACAAAGCTCAGATCCGCATGAAACAAAAGACTGATAGAAAACGCTTGTTTCGGGATTTCCAAGTGGGTGACCAAGTGCTTCTGAAATTGCAACCTTATGCTCAACATTCGGTGGTGAATCGCCCTTATCCCAAGTTGGCTTTTAAATTCTTTGGCCCCTATAAGATTCTGGCGAAGATAGGAACGATTGCTTATCGTCTTGAGTTGCCCGATAACAGTCAGGTCCATCCTGTTTTTCATGTCTCTCAATTGAAACCGTTTTTTGCTAATTACTCTCCTGTGTTCTCCACTTTACCGTCCCTAGCTGCATTGGATGTTTCGGAGTTAGTTCCAAAAGAAATTTTTGATTGCCGTTTGGTGAAAAAAAAGGGTGCTGCTCATTTGCAGATTCTAATCAAAGGGACATCCTTGCCGATCGCATTGGCGACCTGGGAAGATTACAATGTATTGCGCACTCATTTTCCGGATGCTCCAGCTTGGGGACAAGCTGGATCTCAAGGGGGAGGCAATGTCACCACCTTGGTGGCAACCATGGCTACGATAGAAGGAGGTCGCGCTGAGAAGACAAGGAGAACGGACGTGAAGCCGGCAGCAAAGTAAAGAGAAGGAACAACTTTGCTTAATCGGCTTTATGTAACTAAACTTATGTTTTGGCTGACATGTGGGGACCCAGTGTCGGGAGGGCTGAGCTTTAAAGGGAACACACACTGTGTCTGTAAGGTTTGGTCGAACGAAAAGAGGAATAGTTCTCTGTAACAACCCTAAGTTAGGGTTTGTGTTTCAAATGTAAATTATGAGGAGAAATAAAAACTTTTGATATCTCATGAAATCATTTTGAAGTTTTCCAAATTTTCCCTAAACAATTTCCATTTTCTAGAATTTGTTCTTGTGAATGGAAGTTGTTGTCAACAAAATTCTTGACCTTAAACTTGTGATCATCCTCTGCAAGTATTTTTTCTATCATCTTGACCATCCTAGTTACCTCCCTGAATAATTTCACAATTTTTAGATTTTGTTTGCTATTTCAAATGGCCAAGTCAACCAGTTTAGAAATCTGGTCAAACCTCTGGACAGCAGCTTGTGAATTTTCTTGGGAGAAATCTATTGCATGAAAATTCCTGGAAAAATTACACAAGGTTGTCCTCTGTCCCTGTAAGCTTCCATAAAAATTTTAGAATTTTTAGAGCTCGGGAGCTACCTCTAAAAATTCCCCAAACCTTCTCTGCCTTTTAATTCAAATCTGAATCACTGTTCCTCGGGCTCAAACCCCACTTGAGCTCGAGTCCGACCGCACCTAATTGACTCGGTCGCACCGCCTAGCTGCACCGCGCGAGCCCGATGGCTATCAACCGTCCGATGGAGATCGCACGGTCCTCATTGCGTGTCTCGTCGACCTGTCCGAATGCATACACTGATCTCGGCCGTCCATTCTAGATCGAACGGTCGACATCTTCTTGATCGAGTCAGACCAAATCGTTGAACCACACTTGGTCCGACTCGCGCCGCTTCGTCGCTTTCACTGACGAGTGGGCCATCCTTGTCAGATCCTTCCTCGTCTTCTCCGCGTCTCACCGGAGCTCACGGCCGCTCGCACATGAACGCCACGTACCTCGCCGCTGCCACCTATTTGCCCTCGTGTCCGTCCGTGGCGCATCGCCAGGCCTTCATTACCTCACCGCGACCACTCATCCCTCGTTTTCCCCGCTCTGTAGCTCTCTCCACCCGTTTCTTGATTTCGGCCGGAGAAGAACCCCTGGGCAGCACCGCCGTGTTAGCGCCGCCCTTGATTCCGCAACCACGCCATCGTGATCCACTCTCTTTGCCGCCTCCATTTTGCCCACCCAGAACCCTCGGCGTCCAGTGTATCGCCGGGAGCAACTTCGTCGTCTCCGCTTCCGGTGATCTCGGCCCCGCGAGCTTGCTAGTGCTCTGGTGAGTCTCTAGCCTCGTCACTTGGTCCCTCGTGATCGCAATCCTCCACTGAGTCTAACGGTGGGCTCGTTTCTGTCTTTGGTGCATCGTGGAGGGCGTGCGGGCGTTTCTTCCTCGCGCACGGTGATTCGCCGCCGCAGTAATTCCGGCCGCCTCAGTCCCTCTCCGTCGGTGTTATCGTGTGCTTATCATTCCTGGAGTCAGGGCGAAGCTGTTGCGCACCTTCCCGAAGCTCCTCGAAGTCCGTAGCGTCTTCTCCGCGGAAGCCGCACCTTCTTCTCCGCCTCCGTTCGCCGTCAGCTCGCCGCCGGCATCCTCGAGGTCCCAGGTCACCGTCATCGTGTTCGCAAGGCCGCGGTGAACCCGAAGGTATCACTCTCTCGCCCAGAAACCCTCTGGTTAGCTAGATCAGTTGCGCGGCCGCGCCGCCGTCCCCGTGGTTGCCGGTGAACCGCCGGCAACGTTAGCTCTAACCTCCCCCTTTAGCTCTTAATCGCCGTTTAGCTGTATCACTGCCTTGTGGGCCCTCCCGAATTAATCGCGTTTAGGAAATCTTAATCTAGTCGTTATGTTTATACTCTGTGTCGCTGCCGCGTGGGTCCATGCTGTCAGTTGGTGGTTGTGTAGCTCTGGTGATACGTTTTCTCTGTCGGGAAACGTATTTCTCTGTGCGTATTTGTTAGGATTACATTTTGATAAGCCGAAGACGTATTCTTAGAATACGCCTTCGACGTCGCCGTTGGCGCGGCTGGGTCAAGTTTGACCTGGTCGTCGTTTCTCGCGCGGGCCCGTTGTCAGTGGCTGTGGCTAGCTCGCTGTCGGTAGGAAAAGGATTAAATGTTTTAGTTTATCTGAAATAGATATCTGTTGCACTGTTAATTCATTTAAACTTAGAAAATTCATAACTAATTCAATTTTTCTCCAAATCGCATGAAACCAGTTATGTTATTTTTCATTTTAAATGTATTATTTTCTAAAATTGTTTTCACCCATGTCTCTGTTAGCTAAAATATGGTTACTGATTAAATGGTGTATTATGTATTTTTCTAAATTAGAAAATTCATATCTATCTCAATTTTTGTCCAAATCCAGTAAATCCAATTTTGTAAATTTTCATTTTTAGTGTGCTAATTATCAGGATAGGTTTTAGAAACTGTTTCTGTTCTTAAATTTTGTTAAAGAATTAATTAATGCTTTATGTGTATTGTTAGCTTAGAAAATTCCTAGAAAATTCATAACAAATTAAAATGAGTTGTTCTCTGTTTCTAAAATTTGGGTTAACCATGCTCTAGCTGCTATATGAATGTTGTGCTCTTTAGATGGTTTTGAATGTTTGAGTTTTGTCGTTGTTATTTGTTCTTATTCGTTGCTTTTGCTCGATCGTTAGATTGCGACGGTTCTGGTTCTATCGAGAGTGATCATCTGCAACAGGTTGAGCCTATTGAGCAGCAGCAGCCAGGCAAGCAGTTTGATCATGTTAATCCCAGTATTTTAAAGTCTAATATTTTGTTTTAGCTGTATGTATGCATTGCTTAATTTGTGTTAAATTGATTAGTTAAAGCCGTAGCTGCATATCCTGTAGGTAAAACATTGATCTCTACTACCTGAGCCTAGGTTACTTGCTGTGATTAGAGTTCGTTGGATGAACTCTTATCACTTAGTAGATTACGAGTTCAGTTGCTTAGCCAGGCTTAGTTTCCGGTAGATTTGGGCAATCATCGACTTAGTCGATGATTTTGATCACATAAATTATTATTGCTGTTTTTATGTTAGCTTATGTTTTGTTAATTGCAAAACTAAAACTGAAAACAAAATAATTTAGACGCGGGCACAATGGTAAGATGGTGTGATTCTTGGGTGTGACTGGAATGGTGCCCGGGTCAATTAAGGACTGAACATCTTGTGAGTACCTGTTATCCAGGCATTTCGACGTGCTAACCACACTAGAGTATATGGGACCTCTCTTGACCTAGTACTTTGGCGTGTATTGGCTCCGGGTCGCAGGAGGTCGCAGGTGGGATGGTGTTGGGAGTATGGTAGTTGTCCGAAAAGCTTTACCCCGCAAAGGTAGTTGTCTTTTCGGCTTTACCATGTAAGCGTATGGATTTCTATCCATACGAGCGGCTCGTAGTTAATACACAATATTGGAAAAAGTCTCGTAGGACTTAGCCGTGCCAGCATACCTTCGGAAGTGTGCTTTGGCTTAAAGGCGGTCTGAAGTGTGGGTACAGTGGTACACCCCTGCAGGGTTAAAAACTATTCGAATAGCCTCGTCCTAGGTGATGGACACGCTTGGGTAAGCTTTTCAAGAGTTAGACTACAACCTTTTAAATTAAAACTTGACGGGTGGTACGAATCTGGGGATTCGTGCTATGTTGTGGTGACTATTGGGATAGACACTTCTAGGTGGTTACTTGTATCTATCTTTATTTCGCTGTTATTTCAACGCTAAAAATGAATTGCAAACTTGCCTTCAAACTGTATTACATTATTGCAAATAAATTTGGCTTTATGCAAATGAAACATATTGCCTCCACCAAATAAGCCTGCATGTAGCATATGAACAGGTCTGCTAGTTCACACGTCAGTCTTGCGAGTACAAAGACAATCTTTGTACTCATTGGCTTTGCTTAATGTTTTTATTGCAGAGGAAGAAGGTGAGCCCCAAGGGCCTCACTTCTGTGAGTTGTGCTGCCGCTTCGTGTTCGACGACTAGGCTTGGCGGTCCGGTCAGATGCCTTGTGGGTTGAAGGCACGCTGATTGGCTTTGTTTATAGCCATCTTATGGCACTTTTGCTTCCGCTGTCGTTCTTCTGTTATTTATGTATCTTTTGGCCGGTCGGCCATTGTCTGTAATAACTCTACTGTCGTTACTTTCTGCTTGTAGTGTGATGTTTGGACTCTATGTTTGGAATGGAGTTGATGCATAATTTTGTGGTGAGGTATGTATACTGCTTTCTGGGAAGTATACATATCTCGAGGCTCGGTTTATTTGATTTGTGATGCTAGGGCCAAGTGGTTGGTTAAGCATTACAAGCCAAATAAATTGGGGTCCTCACATTCTCTCTCTCCCTCATGTGCGCTTTCCCCTTTTCTGTTATCGCTGTTCTTCCTTCTTCCTCTCGATTCTACCGCAAGACATGACTCATTCTACTGATTCCCCTCTTGCGATCGCACCACCAGTTAGGTCATAACATTCCAGGTGACGATGTCGCGGTGTGGCATCGCCTCGAACACCTCCCTCGCCTCCCGCACGCGGCCGAGGCGAGAGAGCTCCCGGATACGGGCGCTGTGCGCGCTCGTGTTAAGTGCCCGGTGGACACGCTGCGGGAGGAGCGGCGCCGCGGTTGCGGCGGCCACAGCTGAGAGGCGGTGGCGGAGGAGCAGGTAGCGATCCATGGGTGTCTTGCTCCATTTGATGGGGAACACCATGGAAAATCGGGAATGGCGAATCATGGAGGTTACTCGATAATGTATGATGCGTATTTGGGTAGACCCTACACAGTAGTGGAACCAGCACCGGGGCGAGCCGGGCCAGCTTTGCTGGGTCAGCCGGAGGTAACAAGGGACCTACCCCTGTTATATCGGGGCCTCCGTGCTGCGGCGGCCATGGATGGCATAGAGGTCGGAGATTTTTTTTCTCATGTGGCTCTCTTCGGTGTCGAAATAGGAATTCTAGCCCAATCGGTGGAGAAAAAGCTAAAAATAGCACCGTGCGCATGCTGACAGATTGTCGCACTGGCCTGCTGTGCGCCAACCACTACTTGTATTTTTCGCAAAATGTAAGCAATAGTTGATCAATCACCGTAATGATCAGGGCCGAAGCCCATTAGAACCACGCAGTGTCACAAGACACCGGGTCAAAAAAATTAGGAATAAGTTTATTTTACTCCCTCCAACTATCAGAAAAGTCTGGTTTACCCCCTGAACTACAAAACCGGTTATTTGACCCCCTAAACTTGCGAAATCCGGTCACTACACCCCTCAGGCCGATTTAAAGGGGTGGTTTTGCACACGTAGCAGTGGTTTTACTGACTGGAGAGAGAGAGAGAGACAGAGTAACAAGAGAGACAGAGCAGAGGAGAGAAGGCGTCGAGCTGCTCATGCCATCCGCTTCTCCCGTGACCTCCCTGTCCTTGCCGTCGGTCGCGCGCTCTACACCTCCCCCGTCGCGCTACGTGGGGGCTTCTCCACCCAGTTCACCTTCACCGTCGCCACCCCGGCTCCTCCCCGGCTCTGCTAGCTTGCTTCCCTGGCTCGGCCCACCCGGCTCCTCCTCGCCTCCTCCGGCGATTCGCTGCTCCGGTGACGCCACCGCCGCACCGACCCCGTCACCAAGAGCCTCCCGAGCCAAGGAGTACTTTCCCTCAAACGGAGTTGCTTTTGGTTCACCGTTGCCGCTGCATTTGCCCGTCTTCATCGGCTCCGACCACTTTCTTCTTCCCCGCTGATCTCCCTCCACCGTTCTTCTCCGATGCCCATTCTTGGCTTGGTAGGTCCCCTGAGCTTCACTCTCACCCATGCTTCCACGATTTCTCATCAAGAGTCGGCCAAATGCCGTTGTCGGATTTGGTCGAGCGCCGCCGCCGCCCCCTTGTTGTCGCGCCACCGCTCCGGCGACTTTCCGGCGTCGCCACCACCGTCATCGACTCCGCCTCACCAATAGCTTCCCATCCCCTCAAACGGAGTTGCTTTTGGTTCACCGTTGCCGCCACATTTGCCCGTCTTCATCGGCTTCGGCCACTTTCTTCTTCCTCGTCGATCTCTCTCCATTGTTCTTCTCCTACGCCCATTCTTGGCTTGGTAGGTTCTCTGAGCTTCACTCTCACCCATGCTTCCATGATGTCTTGTCAAGAGTCGGCCGAACGCTGTTGTCGGATTTGGTCGAGCGCCGCTGCTGCCCCGTTGTTGTCGCGCCGCCGCTCCGGCGACTCTCTGGCGTAGCCACCACCGTCATCAAGTCCGCCTCGCCAAGAGCTTCCCATCCCTGCCCTTGCCTGGCTCCGCCGCACCCTCCTCCGCCGGCGACGAGCCCAAGCCACGCGCCTCCCTTTGCTGTCCGTAATCAGACAACACTGTTCCCTTGTCATTAGGGCAAATCCCCTTCGATTAGCGCCAATGCAATGATTTGCAGGTGCTAATGATGCATTAACGACTACTTTGAGTCACCACCACGTGGAATAGGGAGGAGAGAGAGAAAAGTGGCCACATTGCATGCTGACTTGGACAAAACCACTGCCGCGTATGCAAAACCACCCTTTAAACCTGCCTGAGGGGTGTAGTGACCGGATTTCGCAAGTTTAGGGGTTAAATAATCGGTTTTGTAGTTCAGGGGGGTAAACCAGACTTTTCAGATAGTTGGAGGGAGTAAACTGGACTTATTCCCAAAAATTATTTAGTGAGGATTAGCTCATATATATCATGCGTGCATCCCTTAGCCCAAAAAGCTATGCACCTTGGGCTAGGCCAACCTTCAACCTCTCGCAGTCTCACTGCTCCGCTCCCACTGACTGCGGATGGGCCCAGGACAAATGGATGGCGTAGTAGTGCAGCCCAATTGACACGAGTAGTTAGCACAACCCAATAGCAGTCGCATGCCCGCACGCATCAAAGCTAGTGGCGGCACGTGTCACTCCCAGTCACGTCTC
Source organism: Ampelocalamus luodianensis (assembly GCA_036346255.1). Classification (NCBI taxonomy): domain Eukaryota; kingdom Viridiplantae; phylum Streptophyta; class Magnoliopsida; order Poales; family Poaceae; genus Ampelocalamus; species Ampelocalamus luodianensis. Next base: position 5,494,327 of record CM070626.1, read on the forward strand.
GCGTGAGTGCGTTGCGTCGCGTGGCTGTGGATTCCACATTTGTTCTTCTCCCTCTCGGCTCCCGCGGCTCAAAATTTGTTACTAATGTTGTGGTTCATCACTTCATGAACTTGAAAGATCGTAAATACTAAAGGTAATGTATTTGTTTTTATTTTATTATTATAATATTTTTTACTTTGGAATTTTAAGTCATTTTGTTCTCTTTTTATAAGCTATTGAGACTGGATGATGCATTTTTTTCAATGTTTGCCGCCCGATAGTGCTAACGTTGTGGTTTGTCACTTCATGAGCTTGAAAGATCGTTCATTCTAAAGGTAATGTATTTATTTTTATTTTATTATTATACTATTTTTTACTTCAAAATTTTAAGTTATTTTGTTCTCTTTTTACTGGCCATTGAGGCTGAATTTAATGTTTGCCATACATATTACTATTTGATATAATATTACTTAAAAATTATATATGTTGTTATATGTCTGATGAAGCGGTGAATCTCAGTCATTTTCCAGCAAGTTCCACACCTACTAATGATACCATGCCCCCGGTGATCTCTTGTCAATCGGTATCCACGATGATATCAGAAACAGCCGGCCGTCGCCCAAGAAGCAAACCATCATAGACAACTCTGCCCATGTCTTATATCCAACCTCAATAGCATTTGTAACAGAAAATTAGAATGACTTTGCCACATATGTATATCTGGACACATGGATTTTACACATATTTTTTTTGTTGCCCAAGGAAAAGGTCCATATTTTATTAAGCTAAAATTTGCTTGTAAAATGGCCAATGTCGTTGAAAATTCTAAAGATGGTTTACAAGCAAAATGTGACAGTTTTTTTCATAGTGCACACAATAAATTGTATAACATTAGAAATGAACAACGCGTCAACTTATCGACAAGTAATTAATTCAGAAGTTTGACAAAAATATATAAGGGAAAAAATTATATATTGTGCATTTGCACTTCGACAGGCAAAAAAGCTTGAAGAAATGACAGCGGTATTCCGCATTCAGACCAAATGAGCAACGAAGTCCTCATCGTGCTGCAGGACCGGTGGCCATTGTTGGCACCCTCCTAAAATTATGCTCCATCTCAAATGCAGTGCAGCTCTGGCTCACATCAGTGGACTGGTCAGTGGTGTACGCATTATAACTCGAGTTGGGGTTGCCGCTGCCACCGGTGTAGAAGCTTCCATTCGCGTCACCGCCGGCGCGGCTCTCCTCGAGCTCAAGGCACTCCTGCAGCTGCGCCACCACGTCGGTCATGGTGGGCCGCTGCGCCGACGCCTGTGCGGTGCACTTGAGCGCGATGTCCGCGACCTTCCACACACTGTTGACGTCGAGGTCACCGCGTATGCGCGCGTCCACCACGCCCTCGATGTTGCCCCGTGCCAGGCGCTGACGCGCCCACTGGATTATGTTGGCGGGCTCCGGGTCGCGCAGGATGGCTGGTTTCCCCGTGACCAGCTCCAGAAGCACGACACCGAAGCTGAACACGTCGCTCTTCATCGTCGGCTGCATTGTTGCCTGATACCTGCACATTCCGGTTCCATCTGCTACTTAGAACACGGCAGACCCTCTCTCTATATATATAATTTCTTATATACCATTGATTTTTTTTGAAATTCCTGATACCCACATATTAACGAAACAATGAGTGAATGAGTCAAACTATCGAAATTCATGATATCCACATGTAAGTGAAACAATGAATAACATATAAGGATGTGTCAAACTATCGGTAATATATAAGAAATTCACCCATATATATAAGACAGAGAGATGGACGAGAGCAGAAGGGATTGACGTACTCTGGATCAACATATCCAGGTGTACCAACAAGCGTGTTCGTGGATACATGGGTGTCGTCGTCGCGATTGAAAGCCTTGGATAAGCCGAAATCGGCAATCTTGGCCTCCAATCTCGCGTTCAGTAGGATATTTGTGGCCTTCACGTCCCTGTGAATGAGAGGCGGGTTGCACCCCTTGTGTAGGTACTCCAACCCTGCACATCACCAGCCCAGCCAGTGCTCAATATTATAGAAACACAAAACGTTCAGCAGCAGCAGTAGACTCCACATTCAAGCGTTTACCTTGCGCGGATTCGAGTGCGATGCGGAGTCTCTGCCTCCAAGGTAAACATCTTCCATTGCGGTCTCTTCCTGCAAATAGATCGACAATGTAAATTTCAGATCAATAGGCACTTCAAATGATTCTATAGATAAATAACAGTAACACTGTAGCTCCTTTTTTTTCTCTTAACATTTTGACAGTTTGAAGTGCTAAAGTTGCAGTGACCAATCATTATGCAGGCAACGGCAGATCCAGGTACAGCTTCAGGGGTGCACAGAACACTGGGTTTGATGCCGTTTTACCTTATTATAACACATGTATACATAGATATGCACTCTGCAATTTAAGCATAGTGACTCTACACATGTGTTGATATGTATGGTGAACCTAAGTCGATTTTGTCTTATATCCGCCACTACGTGCAGGTATTGAAGTCTGAAGCTATACTGCTCAACAACAAACATACCTCCAATATGTTCTTGCAGGGTTCCTTCTGACATGTACTCGTAAACAAGTGCCATGTACTCACCATCCTTGCAGTAACCAACCATTGATACGAGATTCTTGTGGTGAATCCGGGTTAAAATCTGAGCCTGAACAAGTGATCATGACTTATCAAATTTCACTCGTAAATTTCTGATAGAAACATCAACTGCAGTTAAAGAAATTCTACCTCTGCGAGGAACTCCTTGACACCTTGATTGGAAGACTGAGATCGCAACTTTACCGCCACTTGAGTGCCATCCTCCAAGAAGCCAACGTAGACGTACCCGAACCCGCCCCGGCCGAGCACTCGCTGGAAGTTGTTTGTTATCATCTCTAGTTCCTTGTACGTGAACCGACGGTTCTCAAGCCGCAGTGAACTGTCGCCATAGCCGTCATTTGTCTGCACGTCGATCGTTCTCTCATTCTGCGGCTTTACAGAGTTGTTCATTGATCCTTGGATTCATAGGCGACGAATGGCAAAATTTACGTCAGTAATGTTCACGGATGCGGAAATAGACCAGAATTGTTGTGCTCATTCCGAACCTCACCTTGCTTTTTTCGTCTTAGGAAGCAAAAGAGTAGTACTACCACTAATACTATCACCACAATCAGAACTACAGGGACTACAATGTAGACGGGTAGCTTGCTCTTCCTTTTAGCAGACTGACATGAATTGTCGTTGGTGCAAAGATTTGGATTATTGCCATATCTACCAAAAGATAAAATATAGATGTTTATTCAAATTTATCAAGTATCGTGTTAGTTAGAATCGGAAGAAGGTGGAACCGACCTTAGATTTAGGGAGCCATCTTGAATTCTTTTGAGAAGTCCAGATGGAATTGATCCACTGAGCTGGTTGCCTGTCAAATCTCTAAAGAAACAAAAGACTATTGACGTGAGTCAAACATTGCATAAGAACGGGCAAAACTTGACCCAAAAAAATTTGCAAGACTTACAGAGCTGCCAATGAAGGTAATTGTGAAAGGGCATCTGGAATTGAGCCCGTCAAGTTGTTGTTTGACAGATCCCTGCAAGATATGGACCAAAATTTTTATTACCATTTTTGTCGCAAAAATCTACGAACAAGGCTAAAGTAGACCCAGAAATCCGAACGTACAAGTATTGAACTGCCTTGAGGTTTGCAAAAGAAGATGATATTTCGCCATTTAGACCACTGAAGGACAGGTTTCTACAAAGAGCAAACATCCAGTGGTTCAGTTTTCAATACACAGTAGTTAACCTTCTCATTTTGTCATGACCATAAGTCAGTATTTGTATAGATCTGAACGACTTACACGCTTGTGATTCTTGGAGGGCTGGAAACGGCATAGCTGCAGGTCAACCTATCCCAAGCCAGAGTCTTCGGAACGCACGGGTCACCCATCCAGTTCTTCTGCACCTGATAGTTCGCCTTGATCGCCGTCATGGCAGATACTGTTGTAATTGCACCCAAGTTTTCAGTAACACGCACGGAACGATGTGCTTAATCATCAGCTCATGCATGTGCTATATGTCTGCATGCACGTACCGTCCTGGGAGTCCGTGCCAACGTTGGTGGTGGAGATGACGGAGAACACCTCGATGGCGTTGATGATCGGCGGCAGCGTTGAGTTGGCGGTGGCGTTGATCGAGATGTTGTAATGGCTATATTGGGAGGGATTGATGTTGTAGACGGCGTCGGTGCTGAGGTAGTCCGGTGTGTAGGCTTTCGGGAACCACAGCTTGCCGTTGAGGTTGATGTAGAACTGGCGCACGGCGTTGCTGGGGAGGAGCTGCAGCTCCGAGAAGTGCGTGATGACGATGTACCCCGGCGACGGGTCGTTGGGCTGCGGCTCTGAGTCCCAGGAGAACTCAATGTTCTTGGAGGCGTTGCGCGGCGTGATCGCCGTCTGCATCACCGCCGTCGGCACCTCGAAGTGGTCGTTGCCTATGTTCACCCTCTTCGTCGTTGATATCTCCGCCCAGTCTGCCGCCTGGACCCAAGGGATCCATGCTCGGTCGTGTGGATCATCAGGGTACCTGATTGCGTTTGCGGTTAATTAGTACCTTACTACCTCTGATTGGGTACCGTGGAAAAAATTGAGGAAAACTCAAGATCTTTCACACTCACCTGACGATGGCGGTGTCGTCAGTCGGGCCGAAGTTGAGCCTGGTGTACAGGACTAGGCCCTGCGTCGCGTTCGCCTGCGGGTAGAGCGGGTTCTTGAGAGGCCTCAGATCCAGCCCCGAGATGAACGGCGTCCCGGCGCCGGTGTTCACCAGGCAAACCTGCACAAAGTTGTCCGGCACGACGACGATGGCCTCCAAAAGTTGCGGGGCGCCGGGGCTTGAGATGTTCACCATCGTCCAGAAGTTGACGCCGATGTGGAGGTCAAAGATGGGCGGCCTGTTGAGGCCGTCGTAGTTTCCGTACTTAAAAGTGGCCCGGATGAGGTACTTGAGCCCGGACACGAGGGACCGGAGGGTGTAGCAGTTGCGCTTGCCGTCGGGGAAGCTGCGCACGTTGTGGTAGCGCTTGGAGAGCTGCGCCAGCGGCGCGATGTACTCGGCCGAGATGTTGTGGTTAGAGCCGGCGTCGGTGAAGCCGGCGTCCGGGACGTACGATAGCTTGGTGGTGTCGTCCACGTAGCTCGTCTTCCCCGGGAGGCCGCAGTCTATGCTTATGAAACCTGCAACGCACAGACGCACAGTACACAATCATGCATAGGTAGAGAGTAGACTTGAAACAACGGCGTACCTAGTGTGCAATTAATCGTGCATTGTCCATTGCATTGTGAAACGATTCATGCATGCACTAGGATCTTCCACGAAATACTGAGCATACCTTTGCTGTCAGGCTGAGCACGAGCTTGACGTACGCCGGCGGTGGCAACGGTGGCGACGCAGAGAAGTAGCAACCACGACCTGGGCGCCGCCATTGTTCTCGGCGTTGATTGCTCTGTTGCACATGCAAGCAGCTATACTGGAGAATAGTATATGTTTAGCTCTAGGTGCTCCATGTCTACGTATATATATAGCCAGCCTCTCTTACTAGCTAGCCTAATGATCACATCAACACCACCATGATTAACCACGTCAGCACATCTATCATCCAGTACACAGCTTGTACAGCGCCGTACGTCGACGCAAATGGCATACGCGGGAATCAGGGAACGTGTACAGATGAGTCGCTGACGAGTGGGCCCTCCTCTAACCTTTGGCGGACACAGAACCAACACGTCAGTGACTGTAAATAATGGTCACCATCCGGTGGAAGAGACGAGCAGGTCACATGGGCGGAGAGTTGACTTGCATTCCAGCTGGTCAACGTCCTTGCTGGGCGCTCGACATAGAAGCTCGAGTTCGGTGGCCATGGCCGTGCCAGCGTGGCCTTCTGACTTTTCTCTGCAGCTCGAGCCAGAAAATGCTTGTGGGAGATTGTGCAAGTACCTAAGGTCAGCTGTCTTAAAAAAAGTAACTAGGGCTAGCCATCTCTAATGTTGTGTTTTAGTCAGTTCAAATGAGGAGAGAGAAGGTATTGAATCGATTCAATACATTGGAGGGGTCGATTCCAACAAAAAAAATGCATGGAACCGAACTCTAGTTAGGAATCGATTCAAAGCATTAAATAATTCATACAAGCATTAAACAACTACATAGAAGAGAGTGCGGTTCAGAGAAGATATTATTATTTTGTGGTTTTTTAATGTAACGTGGGTTCCAGTTATTAGTAGGAATCGGTTCAATACATTGGAGAAAAATAACCTCAGTTCTTAAAATATTTATGTGGCATAACTTTGAATCGACGTCGGTTTAATACACTAAAGATGCCCTTAGGAATGAGAGAGGGCCGAAATTCCACTCAACTCAGGTTGGATAGGAAGGGATAAAAGCCAGCCACTTTGAACGTGCCAATCCGAAGGGATTGTGCCTAAGAACAACTACAATAGCTTATTTTTTAGCTTGTTACTAAGAGGAGAGCGAGTACTTAATCTAATAAAAAGAAACAAGTTTTCTAATGAATTATTTTTTGAGCTTCTATCTAAACTTTAATTGCTACCTTAATTGTTACTCACAAAACAAGTTTTTAGGTAACAAACAAGTTTCCAATAGCTATTTTGTTGTTTCTTGTGTCTTGGTATCAACAATTTGCTTGTTTCTTCATCTAGAAACAAGTTCTCATTCTCACCTCTACATCATCTAAATGCTGATGTATCCATTCCTCAGTAACAAGTAACATAGACTATTGTAGATGCTCTAATCTCCATCTATCCAAACTAGGCCTCATGGGAAACAATGCACCCAACAAGGAAAACAATTCGGCATTCCGACTTGGCCCAAACGAATGTTCGCATGTCCTACCCCATCGTGAGGTGCTGCCTTGAGCGTGGAGTTGACGTGCACAGCAATATGAACGACCCTTATGCTCCCACGGTCGATATAGCAAACTGGCTAGGTGTTGCTGGGGTGTCGCGCCGTCGATAGAGCCAGCTCATTCAGAGGGAAGCAAATTTACTTCAACGTGACTTGATTGAAAAAAATTTCATTGAAGCCCTTTATTTTTATCATATACCCTTTTTTTCATATAAAAAGAAGTATATACACAAATTTTGCTATAAACAGTGGAATTTAATGAATTTTTTCATGGAACTCATTTTGGGGTATCTTATAATCATTATTGGAATATGATCAAATAGATAAGGAGGTATCATCATACAATTTAAGTGATATATGAGAGGTGGGAGTATGTACTCCCAAGAGTACCATACCATATATATATATATATATATATATATATATATATATATATATATATATATATATATATATATATATATATATATATATATATATATATATATATATATATATTACTCCTCCTTTCTTTTTTAAGTGATGTTTTTTACTTTTCACGGTCTACGAGATGTGACTGCTTTTTTAACTTTATCTTATTATATACTAATAAAATTACAGTATTATGAAAGTATTTTAACGACAAATCTAACGATATAGTTTTCGTGTAGTCAATCTAAATATTTTTACATAAATTAGTGCTTAAATTTTAGAAAGTTTGACAACACAAATTCTAAGGTGTCACTTAAAAAGAACAAATATAGTATATATTTAAAACTTAAAACTATGATTTGTTTTTGCTATTACAAGGCAGATGAACATGCGCACACACCACATGTAACATCCCAGAATTTCTAAACTAGATTATTAATTTGAAAATCATCATTTCAAAAATTTTAGGATTTATTTAAAAAGGTTTTCTATAATTCCAGCCGCTGAAAATAATTTTCGAAATTAATTAAATCTGACCAGAACTGGCAAATAATTTATTCTAGTCCCTAATAACCTAGAGAGCCACCCCAAACATTTTCATAATTTTTGGAGCTGGTTTGCTATTTCTAAAAATTCAAACATGATTTCTGGAGTTCATTAATTCAGAAAACAATTAAAAGTTGAAATATCTTCTTGGGCTGAATCCAACCTTAGTCCATCTTCCTTCGCCCGCGCCTGATGTTGTTCATCCCAGCAGAGGCCCGTCTTGTCCCCGCACTCTCGCTGACACGTGGGCCTGCTACACTACTACACAAAGATGGGTGATATTTTTACCTTAAACCTCTCGACTCTCTCTTTTGCAGCAACAACCACTAAAATCTGAGGGAAATCAGCCTTGTCGTCAACCTCCCCAGTGCAGATCATTTTGATTCGGTTTCTAATCTCATCAGGAGAAAGAGATGTAAGAATGGACGAGAGGATTCAGGGTTACAAAAATGATCAGCCAAGATAAACAAACCGGTCGAAATCTTTTAGGGCTTACCTGTGAGAAACCGAACTAATTAAACCAAACTAATAATCTTAAATCAACAGTTAGCAATAATCAAAAAGTCATTTAGCATAAGAACAATTGTAAGCTCAACGGCACTAACAAAATCATCTCAAGCCATACATCATAAAAAAAATCCTCGTTACAAAAATGTTACAATCGATTTAGATATACTTTACATCAGGTAATCCAAAAACACAATTCAACTCCTTTGCATGCATGCATTGTCGAAGCCTCCCGCCTTAGTTCTCCTATCACCAAACCTTCGAACCATTATCCAATTCGTCCCCTTTTGCAGCCCAAACACTCAGAAAACCATTAGTACACAAATAAACAGTAGCAACGAGTGGAGTAAAAAGAAGGTGCCGTCAGATTTCACGAAGTACAGCCGGTTCCCAAACCAACCTAAATCTGTCGACACCATGATCGTCAAGGTTCCCAAACCCACCTTAGTCGGTTGACGCCTTGATCGTCAAAATACCTGGCCAACCTAAGTTAGTTAGCACCGTATCACTTCCGTGGGTTTCCTCGTTCGGCTTGCACCAAAACCCAACACCCACGTTTGCAAAATAGCAAATTAGTAGCCGCATCATCCTATTAACCAGTGGGCACTGCTCGAACAGTGCATTGTGAGGAGGGAGGGGATAAGGCCTTGTACAAAGTAAGAAAGAGAGCACTGCCACACTCACAAGCCCCACAACAGTCTTTCCCCTTCGCATCAGGTTTCCATTTCTCCACTGCCTCACTACCACCCCAAAGCCCCCTTCACCAGAAGCAGAGAAGGAGCTAGGAGTCCAGAAGGTCCGGAGCAGGAGTCCAGAAGGCCAGGAGCGAGGAGCCCGAAGGCAAGAAGGGAAGGAGCCAAAAGAGAAGGTGTCCAGGGACCCCTCAAGCCGACCACCAGTCGCATCCACCCAAGAAAGCGACCGGCGAAAGAAACCCCAACTTCTTCCCAAAATAGAGCCGAGCATCGATTTGTCAGGTAGCCACCCTTTACCCCACCATTGTCGGGCTCAATCGGGAGCGCATCATTTTGAGCCCTCTGTTGTCACTTAGCCATTTCTAGGCATCCCAAAGTACCCATACATATTAACCGCCCTTGGCACTTAGCCCTCAATCCTTGCATCACAGAACAGTAGGGGGAGAAGTAGAGTAGGGAAGTATGTTTATACCTCAGTAGGTCATAGTAGTAGTGTCATCCCCACCATGCTTCTTGCCATCTCTTCCAGCATGCACACATCTGCATAAATAAAAGTCTGGTAACATTAGATCTGGAAATCACCCACAAAGCACAAAAGAATTAGGTAGCTAATTTAGCAACAACACCAAAAGCTATTTCTTGTTCACTCTAAAAGCCACAGCAACAAGAAGGGGGGAGTAGTAGAGAGAGGGGAAGGGGAAATGGGTCGGGCGTCGGCAGCCGAAGGCCGGGCCGGTAGGCAGCGGCGGCGCAGGTGGCGATCGGGAGCCGGGGCGACACCATAGGGGAAGCAGGACCAGGGGATACCAGGAGGAAGGGGTCTAGGGAGATAGAGCAGATAGGGGGGGGTAGGGGAGAGGAGCCTGTGGTGGTGGGCTAGCAGGGCGGCAGTGGCAGCGTTTGAGGCCGGGCCGGCCAATTGGACGGGAGAACCAAGAGGGAGCTCCATGGAGGAGAAGGGGGTAGAGAAAGAGGATAGGGGAGAGGAAGCAGGGGCCTGGGGTGTGTCGGTTGAGTGAGGGGAGATGAGGAGAAGGGAATTTGGGGAGTCGGTAGGAATAGGATTTGGGTTAGAAGGTTAGATTAGGGGTCAAAAATAGGTTGAGCATTGCAAATCTTAGAAAATAATATCAATAATTGTATTTATGCTTTCTAGTATATGATTTGGTGACTTGGGTATCAATCAGGTCTGGAATAAATTTGTAAATACTAGCACTAGATAAATGTTCAACTAAACAATATGAATTGCCATAATTATCGTTAATAAAAGGATCGCTTACGGACATATCAAACCTATAAGTATTAGGCGAATAATTTGACATGTTAGCAGTAATTTTGTCATAGCCCCAACTAATTAAATTGGATTAGTTTGTATTTCACTAACATGCATTATCAAATTCAAATCATTTCATAATATATTGTGCTTAGAAAATCTAATTTGAGGTTAACATACCCATCAAAATTCAGATTTCAATTCGAATCAGCAATAAAAAGTTGTGGTCATCATCTGGAATCAATTTATTCAAATACTATAATAATTATCATGAATAAATATAATTTTTCCAAAATTTTTGGAACTCAACTTAACCCTCTGAAAATACGAACACAATTTAAAGACCTATCCTAAGTTAGAATTTATATATTATAAAATATATCATGAACAGTAAGTTTTAAATTTTATTTGGGAAATAGGTCATCCCAGGAACACCCATGATTTATTTCAGAATTTTTAGAAATTTATTTCTATATTTAAAGCCTCGGTCAAACCATTTTGTTAGTTGGTCAAATCTGTTTTCTAAAATTCAGACTCACTCACTGTTGCACCGACCGGACCCAAAGCAGTCACCGACCGAGCCACATTCTATTTGGCTCCAACCGACTAACCGCACCGCACCACCCCGGACCGTCCGATTAGCTTTCAACGGTCCAGATCTTGGCGCTTGATCGACCAGTCCGAATATCTGTTTAATCTGAGCCGCCCTTTCTCAATCGGACGGCTGGGCCTTCTCGCACCCTTCACAGTCGCTGTCAACCAGGCCCACGCGGTCAGTCTCGTCTCCTACCTCGGGCAGAAGCGCGCAGGGCGCGAGCTCCACGCGCCCGACATGCTCTGCCGCGCCTCCGTCACCTCCGTGAGCCACCGCCCGTGACAGCCACTCCTAGAGCTCCGCCTCGTGACGCCGCTTCCACTCCGTCTTCTTCCCAAGCTTAATACCCTTCGTACTCCTCCCTTTTCGCCCATTCTCCCTCTCGGTGGCCGAGGGAGAAGAAGCTTTTCTTGCTATCTTCTTGGGTAAGCTCTAAGCCCTTGCATCCCCTAGCCTTCTCCGTGCCTACCCTATCCATTTTAGCTCACTTGAGCTCTTGTCGTTGCTTGTAGATCCAAGGGCACCAGTGTGCCTGTCGAACCCGGGAACGAAGGATCCCAAATTCTCTGTGTTCATACACTAGTCCAGGATTTCTAGTGTACACAGTTAAACAAAAAGTGATAGCACAATCATATCACGAGTTTATTGATAATAATTCAAAGTTTATTACAAAAGGGCCTGCGGCCAAAAGAAAAGAAATAACACAGCGGAAGAGTAGAAGAAGTAGTAGGCCACACGACTTGCCACAGGCAATCGTCTGGGGGCGCAGCCTATTCGTCAAGATCCTCACCGTCGGGGAAAACGTCTTCTCCTGAATAAGATTTATTCAGCAAGAGTGAGCACTACTACCGTGCTCGCAAGTCACACCCAATATAGAAAGTTTAATGCATGCATAAGGTAAACAAAGGTAATGGCAGTGGTTGTTTTGCATAAACAAAGATTTTCAGATTATATTGCTAATACTTTTGTAAGGCCAATTTTAATAATTCGAATAAAGATTGTGACAAAACTGACAACGAATATTGGATGACCTCCACTAGTTGATTATTGAAGGATATCCTCCTAACACTTGGCTAACCACCCAATTTTTACCATAGAACTATCCATCCTAAAACATCTGTTGAACACATTTTATAAACCAAAACAATTCTAACTTAGAGTGGCTTTGCTAGCATGTCCATGACCATGACGCGCTATTCGAATAGTTTTACACTCTGCAGAGGTTGTGCGACTTTACCCACACGAGATAAAATGCTTTTAATGTCGGCCAAAGCACGCTTCGAAGGCGTGTGACTAAGCAATTATCATGAGGCCGTTACAAGCGGTGTCTCATCAGTATTCATGCCCGCTAAGGTTTCGCTACCTTTGGACTATCCATCCTCCGGAAGCCCCCTCTTGCGCCAGGTGGGACTAATGTCTGACCAACGCCCACACATACAACATAGCACAAATAACACTAAGACACTACAGATTATTTAGCCAAATCCTGCCCATACAGGACATGTGGTGGTACGGTAAGGCGTAGCAAAATACGCTCAAAGACCGGTCCTTAACTGACTCGGGCGACTTCCAATTTAAAACCCTGGGTCGTAATCCTAACCAGATTAGACCGTGCATGAAACCTGCACCCACCATCCATCCATCTCGCCCAAGTCCAAACCCATTTCATTTTATTTAGAGTAAAAACCTATTTATAAACCTTTCGTGATAAAACAATACCACAGGAACACATTTTAAATTAAATTGTAAAGGTTTGACTAAATTCTCCCAAATTTTTAAATATTATCTAAGCAAGACTAAGCATTTGACAAATTTTATCTAAGGTGTCAAGGTAATCAGGTTTGATAGTCAAATTGGCCATACCAAGGAATTTAGAACAACTATATACATAATCAGGTTATTCAGATATCTTTATAAACATAAGCATGCAATAGTAAATTGTAAATAGTAAATAAATACTTTAAAACAATAGGAACAATATGATCAATAGTGTAACTTGCCTTCGTTGAAGTCTTGGAACTCTAAATCGTCGGAAGGATCTAACTCTCCGAGTCGTCAAGTCTATACGTGAAAATACGACAAATTCAACTCAAATTCAAATAAAATCAAAACTCAAATCAAACTAACTCCAAATTAAAATATTTTGCTTTAGTTAGCTAGATTATGATTTTAGACAAATTTTGCAATTTGAACCACTCAATTTGGAGTTCAAATGCAAAAGATATGAATTTTAGAAGTTTAATACAAAATCGGAATTTAATTGAATTCTCTCGAATTATTTTTCTAAAGAAAATTCTATTTATTGCGCAATGTCGACGCCAATGATGAATTTCCGGAATTAAAAGAAATGAATTAATTTTTTCGACATGTGGACCCCATCGTCGGTGACTCGGCTCATGAACCAAGTCCACGGACTTTCGGCTTTGAGGAGGGTGGGCGTGGTGAGGTGGCCACCACGTGGCGACCACGCAGCTTTTGGCGCCGAGGTGGCGCTGATGTGGCTCCACAGTGGCATACACGTGGCCGGCCACGTAGGCCCAAGGCCGGTGGTGCTCCGGTGGGTGCTCTCGCCGGCGTTCTACGCCGCGGCGAGCTAAATGGACGTGCGCAAATTGAAGAGGGGACAATTGCGAACACACTGGTTACCAAAATGGCGGCGGAGCGTGACCGGAAGGTCGTCGGCGACGGAGTTTGGCGGCGGCGGCGTGCGGTCGTCGACGAAGTAGAGGTTCTCGGGGTCCTCCGGTGAAGTGGGTGGCGGCAGCAGCTTCGCACGGACGCAGCGATGACGATGGTGCCGACGGCGGGGACGAAGGAGCTATGGCGGCGCCGGAAACGGAGAAGAACCGAGGCGCTTCGCCGGCGGGGATCTTCGGAATTAGAGCGCTACGGGAAAAGAGAAGGGTACCGGGTGGTAGAGGCGTGTTAAGGTAAGGGAGGCGCTCCCGTGGTGCCCTTTTATAGGGTACGAGCGTGGTTGAAATGGCGGCGACGCGAAGGTCATGCGGCGGTGGTAATGATGGTGTTCTGGCGATCGTGGGCACGAGAGAAGGGGAAAACGGCCGGAAGTGGGGCGGCGTGATGAGTGGTCTTCAATGCGCACGATGGCGAGGGTAGTGTGGAAGAGAAATGGGCGGAGCTGGAGCTCGGTGGTGAGCTTTAATGGCGGCGGTTACTGTTGCGGCTGTGCGGAGAAGACGACACGGAGACGATGACGGAGGGCCGTGCGATTTTACTCGGACGGTTGCGATTAGATTGGTGAAGCGGTAAGTTCACAATGGCGCAATTACCGGATTTTAATCCAACGGTCGCGATAGAACGAGTGGATGTGCGAGTGAACAGTTAAGTGACTGATGCACGAGGGTCGTTGGATGTAGATCTAACGGTCACCGGTGGTTTGGATGTTCGAGTCGTCCGAATGCCTCATTGAATTCTGGCCGTTGGATTTAGATCCAACGGCTGGTAGCGACCGAAGCGGCGCGAGAGTAGGAGAGAGGGAGAGACTGACAGGTGGGTCCTGCTGCCAGTGAGAAGGAGGCGGCATGTTGGAGTGGGCGCGAGAAAATGGAAGTGGGCTGGGTTGAGTTTCGGCCCAGACACTGTTTTGGAGATTTCTTTCGATTTCTGATTTAATTAAATGCTGATAATTCATTTAGGCTTTAGAATATAGCAAATAAATTCCAAAAATTATGAGGAAATTCACAGAAACTCTCTGGAGCATTTAGGATTTAAGAAAAATATTTCCAGCTATTATCTGATAATAGATTTTGCACATAATTTTATTTTAGCTTTAATTTGGTTAAGGAAAAGCTTTAAAAAAAATTCCACAAAAATCCAATAAAATAATTAAACTTTATTTTCAACTGGAAATTGAAATTTGGGCTGTTACAAACCTACCCCCCTTAAAGGGAATCTCGACCCCGAGATTCAGACTTGGTTAGCAAAAAGATCAGGGTAGTTGGCCTTGAGTTCTTCTTCATTCTCCCATGTGGCTTCGCTTTCTGGATGGTGACTCCACTGCACCTTGTACGATCTGATTATTCTGCTTCTGGTAACACGTTCTGCGACATCTATAATTTTAATCGGTCGCTCCACGTAGGTGAGATCTTCTTGAAGGTCAAAGCTTTCCAGAAAGGTATGGTCTTCCGGTTCTTGCAGGCATTTCTTTAATTGCGACACGTGGAAGACGTTATGAATCACGACGGGGCTTCCGCAAACTCTAATGATAAGCTACTTCTCCACGTTTTGCCAAGATCTTGTATGGCCCAATATACCTGGGTGCGAGTTTACCTTTTGTCCGAAATCTCTTCACACCTCTGAGTGGGGTTACTCTGAGATAGACAACATCTCCTACCTCAAAACTTAATTCCCTACGGCGGTTATCAGCATAACTCTTTGTCGGGATTGGGTGCTTTTGACGCTCTGAATAGTTTTCACTTTACTCTCAGCTTCTTTGATCAACTCAGGTCCAAGGAGCTGACGCTCTCCTACCTCATCCCAAAGAAGCGGGGTTCGACATTTCCTGCCATACAGAGCTTCAAATGGAGCCATCTGCAAACTGGCTTGATAGCTATTATTGTATGAGAACTCTGCATATGGCAGATCCTTATCCCAACCTTTTCCGAATTCTAAGGCACAGGCTCGAAGCATATCTTCAAGAACTTGATTGGTGCGTTCTGTCTGACCATCGGTCTGAGGATGATACGCCGTGCTAAAATTGAGTCTGGTTCCCAAGGCTTCATGCAGACTTTTCCAAAACCGAGAGGTAAATTGGGAACCTCTGTCTGACACAATCTTTTTGGGTACTCCGTGTAGGCAGACGATCCTGGCCATGTACAATTCTGCTAGTTTACTACTCTGGTAGGTGGTCTTGACAGGAATAAAGTGAGCGACTTTAGTTAACCGGTCAATTACTACCCAGATGGAGTCATATCCCGATTGGGTCCTGGGAAGTCCAGTGATGAAATCCATACCGACTTCTTCCCACTTCCACTCGGGAATTGGTAATGGTTGCAACAGACCAGCGGGTCTTTGGTGTTGTGCCTTGACTCTTTGACAAACGTCACAACGAGCGACGAAATCAGCAATTTCACGCTTCATGCTGACCCACCAATATCTTTCTTTTAGATCCTGGTACATTTTGGTGCTGCCAGGATGAATGGAGTATGGCGACTCATGAGCTTCTTTCAGAATTGAGTCTTTTATCTCCTGCTGGTTAGGCACACAGATGCGGTCTCCAAACCACACTGTCCCTTGCTCATCTTCAGAGAAACCTGGGGCTTTGCCTCTTCTCATATTTTTCTTGATTTCTTGGATATCTTCATCTTCCAACTGTTTTGTTCTAATCTGATCCTGAAGAGTTGGTTGAACTTCTAAAGCGTTTACACAGCCTTGGTTGACAATCTCCATTCGTGTGCTTGACTCTTCATACAGCTCTGGCTGATTTTGTTGCACCATGATGGTGTTGCAATATGCTTTTCTGCTCAAGGCATCGGCTACCACATTGGCCTTGCCCGGATGATAATGAATTCCGAGATCATAATCCTTTATTAGTTCCAACCATCTTCTTTGTCGGAGATTGAGCTCGGACTGCGTGAATATGTACTTCAAACTTTTATGGTCTGTGAAAATCTCACAGCGGTTACCAATGAGATAATGCCGCCAGATTTTCAGAGCGTGCACAATTGCCGCTAACTCCAGATCATGAGTCGGGTAATTCCCTTCGTGTGGCCTCAACTGTCGGGATGCATAAGCTACAACTTTGCCTTCCTGCATCAATACACATCCGAGGCCTTGACGGGATGCGTCACAAAAGATCTCAAAATCCTTGCGGATGTCCGGTAAAATTAACACCGGTGCTGAGACTAGCCTCTTTTTCAGTTCTTGGAAACTTTCTTCACAGGCGCTTGACCATTCAAACTTCTTTTCTTTCTTCAGAAGTTGAGTCATGGGTTTGGCAAGTTTAGAGAAACCCTCGATAAACCGACGATAATAGCTGCGCGTCCCGAAAACTTCTCACCTCGGTGGATCGATTTGGGTTGTTTCGGTCCATTATCGCTTCAACCTTGGCGGGGTCTACTGCAATTCCTCCTGCGGATACAATATGTCCAAGGAATGCAACTTGTCTTAGCCAAAATTCACTCTTGCTGAATTTGGCATAGAGTTGGTGCTCCCTGAGCTTGTCTAGGATCATCCGGAGATGCTCTTCATGTTCTTTTTCGTTCTTCGAGTAGATGAGAATGTCGTCAATAAAGACGACTACGAATTTATCCAGGAATTCCATGAACACCTTGTTCATCATATTCATGAAATAGGCAGGGGCATTGGTCAATCCAAATGACATTACTGTGAACTCATATAGTCCATATCTGGTGGTGAAGGCGTTTGAATATCTTCGGTCTAATCTTTAATTGGTGATAACCGGATCTCAGATCGATCTTTGAGAAAATATTTGCTCCCTTTAACTGATCAAACAAATCATCAATTCTGGGCAATGGATATTTGTTCTTGATTGTTACTTCGTTAAGTGATCTGTAATCGACGCACATTCTCATGCTATTGTCTTTCTTCTTGACAAATAGTCTCGGGCTCCCCATGGTGAGGAACCGGGTCGAATGTACGCCTTTCTCGTAGTTCTTCAATCTGTTTCTTCAATTCGCTAACTCGTTGGTGGCATTCTATAGGGTCGCTTTGAGATCGGAGTCGTCCCGGGACTAGATCAATTAGGAACATGATGTCCCTATCCGGTGGCATACTGGGTAGATCACCGAAAGACGTCGGGATACTCGTACACGTATATCTTCAAGTTTCACTTCCTTCAACTGTAAGTATGGAACTTCTTCCGGTTCGAGTCTCAGGTTTGAATTCAACAGACACACCTTGTTCATTAGTGAGGGTGATGGATCTATTGGCACAGTCTATTTGACCGTGATTTTTGGCTAGCCAGTCCATTCCAAGTATTACATCCAAACCTTGGGAGTGTAAAACTATCAGATCTGCTAGAAAAGTTACTCCGGATATCTCGAGAGTGAGATTAGGGCATAGAGAATTGGTTCTCATTTCTGAGCCCGGGGAATGAATTATCATGGGAGTAGCTAAAGAGGATATAGGTAACCCATATTTTCCCACAAACTTATATGACACAAAAGAGTGTGAAGCTCCAGAATCAAATAGGACAGATGCTGGTACTGAATTAACGAGGAACGTACCGAGAACAACATCTGGTGCTGCCTGAGCTTCCTCGGCGGTGACATGGTTCACCCGTCCCTTGGTGAACTGGTTTGCTGGTCTGATGGTGCTGCCGGTAGCTTGAACTCCTGAGGTTGGCCTTGTTGGAGCCAAACCTTGTTGCTTCTTTGGACATTTATTGGCATAATGCCCTGTCTCGTTGCAGTGGAAGCACGTGACTCCAGAAGCTGAGGAGGTAGAGTGCTTCACAAACCGCCCCTAATGAAGTGCCACGGAAGTTGGAGGGGTTGGAGCGCTGTGGCGGTGCTGGAGTACGAGACGTGGAAGATTGAAACTTCCCACGTTGCTGCGGCTGCGGTGTGGTGATGCGAGGTTTGGGCAGACCTCCTGCGTTAAACCTCTGGGCGGCCATCCTCCGCTTGCGGTTCTCCATTTCTGCGTGTTTAGCCTCCTGCCTGATTGCTTTATCCACCAACTGCTGGAAGTCAGTGAAATTCTGAGAAATAAGTTGGACAGAGATATCGTCATTCAATCCATCCAGGAACCTTTCTGCTCTGTCCTCATCTCTGCCACGTCGGCCGGGGCGTAGGCAAGTTGGTTAAAGCGGTGAAGATACTCATTCACCGTGACGGTTGCCTTGTCGAGCGCGTGGAACTCCTTCTTCTTGAGCGCCATCATCCCCGCGGGATATGTGCATGACGAAAGCTCGCACGAAGTCGGCCCATGTGATGGATCGAGCATCATTGTGTGCGATCGAAGAGTTGTCCCACCATTTCGATGCGGGGCCATTCGGTTGGTGAGAGGCAAACAGACCTCTCTCGGTCGAACACCGACTAATGTCGATTTCTTTCCAATAGCCCGGCCGATCGTCGGCGCCCATTGGTTGATATTATTTGAGAATGTCGCGACGCATCCTCATAAACTCGACATAGTCGCCTTTGGTTATGCGGAGGTAGAGCCGAGCCGCCGCCAGTAGCGGCTCGAGTGTTCGAACATTCGCAGTGGATCGGGCAAGAAGGTCAATCGGATGGGTGCGATTCGCCATCATCCGCGCCGATCGGTCTTCGCCGGCGGTGGCGGCGGCTGCGAAACGTGGTTATCCTGGTGATCCGCCTGATCGTTTCCTTGTCCGTTGGCACTGCTGCTGGCATTGCCGTTTCTACGGGTGGTCACCATCTGCGGAATCCTCCAGTGATTTAGAAGAGATAGCAAGGAATTCTATGGGGATAAATCTAAAATAGCCCAAGAACGAAAAAGCACGCAAACAAAGAATCAACTTTTCAAAATGGTTTCTTTATTCATTTATTTTATTAATATATTATGGCTATCACATGAGTAGTTGATAGCTCATAATACGTAGCTAATGTACGGATGAGAAAAAAAAATAAACATCTATGGGGTGGATGGGGTGTATTCGGGGGAATTGCTGGTACTGCCTTGGCCTGATTTGTAAATAGCCGCCTCCTTCGATCGCCTTGATCTCGCCTCGGTATACTCTAGACTATCCTGAGTGGTACGCAAGTCGTCCAAGGCGTTTCCATAGGCGTAGTCCAGTGCCTTTGTCAGGTCCACCTGGTGCGTCAACTCGGGGGAATCTTCCTCCTCGGTGGTGCGGAAGACACTATCAAGTCTGGTTGGAAGATGCATCGGGAAATAGTGAAACCCGGTGCCGTTGAGGTGGCGGTCGTAAGTATGGCGAAGTCGACGAACTGCTTCTCTCCGCATCTCGAATGCCATCGCGAAGGTGTCGCGTCGGATCGGGCGTGGAAGGTATGGAAGACGGTGTTTGGCGACAGGTCGGAGTAGATTAGTACTTCCACTCTCCAGAGACGTCGTTCTCCCAACTTGTACCGGTAGCCCTGAAACGTTGGCCTCTTCTTGTAGTCCAAGTGTTGCATCACTTCCCGAGAAGTTCACCGATGTCGGCAATGATTCCGTGGGAGATAGCGTCCGCATTGCCTGACCATCTAAAATTTTGAGGAATAGACAAGTCGAGAATCGTTTTTAAAGAGAAGGGTTGAGAGATGACTCGGATAGACTCAAAATAGTTTTTAATTTTTGCAAATGAGTCCTTAGGACATTTGTGGGGCCACGACCTACGATCGATATGGCTCGATACCACTTTTGTCGAACCCGGAACGAAGGATCCCAAATTCTCGTGTTCATACACTAGTCCGGGATTTCTAGTGTACAGTTAAACAAAAAGTGATAGCACAATCATATCACGAGTTTATTGATAATAATTCAAAGTTTATTACAAAAGGGCTCATGCCAAAAGAAAAGAAATAACACACGGAAGAGTAGAAGAAGTAGTAGGCCACACGACTTGCCACAGCAATCGTGCGGGCGCATGACCTATTCGTCAAGATCCTCACCGTCGGAAAACGTCTTCTCTGAATAAGATTTATTCAGAAGAGTGAGCACTACTACCGTGCTCGCAAGTCACACCCAATATAGAAAGTTTAATGCATGCATAAGGTAAACAAAGGTAATGGCGGGGTTGTTTTGCATAAACAAAGATTTTCAGATTATATTGCTAATACTTTTGTAAGGCCAATTTTAATAATTCGAATAAAGATTGTGACAAACCGACAACGAATATTGGATGACCTCCACTAGTTGATTATTGAAGGATATCCTCCTAACACTTGGCTAACCACCCAATTTTTACCATAGAACTATCCATCCTAAAACATCATTGAACACATTTTATAAACCAAAAACAATTCTAACTTAGAGTGGCTTTGCTAGCATGTCCATGATCATGACGCGCTATTCGAATAGTTTTACACTCTGCAGAGGTTGTACAACTTTACCCACACGAGATAAAATGCTTTTAATGTCGGCCAAAGCACGCCCGAAGGCGTGTGACTAAGCAATTATCATGAGGCCGTTATAAAGCGGTGTCCTCAGTATTCATGCCCGCTAAGGTTTCGCTACCTTTGGACTATCCATCCTCCTAAGCCCCTCTTGCGCCGGTGGGACTAATGTCGACCAACGCCCACACATACAACATAGCACAAATAACACTAAGACACTACAGATTATTTAGCCAAATCCTGCCCATACAGGACATGTGGTGGTACGGTAAGGCGTAGCAAAATACGCTCAAAGACCGGTCCTTAAGCGACTCGGGCGACTTCAATTTAAAACCACGGTCGTAATCCTAACAGATTAGACCGTGCATGAACTGCACCCACCATCCATCCATCTCGCCAAGTCCAAACCCATTTCATTTTATTTAGAGTAAAACCTATTTATAAACCTTTCGTGATAAAACAATACCACAGAACACATTTTAAATTAAATTGTAAAGGTTTGACTAAATTCTCCCAAATTTTTAAATATTATCTAAGCAAGACTAAGCATTTGACAAATTTTATCTAAGGTGTCAAGGTAATCAGGTTTGATAGTCAAATTGGCCATACCAAGGAATTTGGAACAACTATATACATAATCAAAGTTATTCAGATATCTTTATAAACATAAGCATGCAATAGTAAATTGTAAATAGTAAATAAATACTTTAAAACAATAGGAACAATATGATCAATAGTGTAACTTGCCTTCGTTGAAGTCTTGGAACTCTAAATCGTCGGAAGGATCTAACTCTCCGAGTCGTCAAGTCTATACGTGAAAATACGACAAATTCAACTCAAATTCAAATAAAATCAAAACTCAAATCAAACTAACTCCAAATTAAAATATTTTGCTTTAGTTAGCTAGATTATGATTTTAGACAAATTTTGCAATTTGAACCACTCAATTTGGAGTTCAAATGCAAAAGATATGAATTTTAGAAGTTTAATACAAAATCTGGAATTTAATTGAATTCTACGAATTATTTTTCTAAAGAAAATTCTATTTATTGCGCAATCTCGACGCCAATGATGAATTTCCGGGAATTAAAAGAAATGAATTAATTTTTCTGACATGTGGACCCCACTGGTCAGTGACTCGGCTCTCATGAACCAAGTCCACGGACTTTCGGCTTTGAGGGAGGGGTGGACGTGGCTGAGGTGGCCACCACGTGGGCGACCACGCAGCTTTGGCGCCGAGGTGGCGCTGATGTGGCTCCACAGTGGCGTACACGTGGCCGGCCACGTAGGCCCGAGGCCGGTGGTGCTCCGGTGGGTGCTCTCGCCGGCGTTCTACGCCGCGGCGAGCTAAATGGACGTGCGCAAATTGAAGAGGGGACAATTGCGAACACACTGGTTACCAAAATGGCGGCGGAGCGTGACCGGAAGGTCGTCGGCGACGGAGTTTGGCGGCGGCGGCGTGCGGTCGTCGACGAAGTAGAGGTTCCCGGGGTCCTCCGGCGAAGTGGGTGGCGGCAGCAGCTTCGCACGGACGCAGCGATGACGATGGTGCCGACGGCGGGGACGAAGGAGCTATGGCGGCGCCGGAAACGGAGAAGAACCGAGGCGCTTCGCCGGCGGGGATCTTCGGAATTAGAGCGCTACGGGCAAAGAGAAGGGTACCGGGTGGTAGAGGCGTGTTAAGGTAAGGGAGGCGCTCCCGTGGTGCCCTTTTATAGGGTACGAGCGTGGTTGAAACGGCGGCGACGCGAAGGTCATGCGGCGGTGGTAATGATGGTGTTCTGGCGATCGTGGGCACGAGAGAAGGGGAAAACGGCCGGAAGTGGGGCGGCGTGATGAGTGGTCTTCAATGCGCACGATGGCGAGGGTAGTGTGGAAGAGAAATGGGCGGAGCTGGAGCTCGGTGGTGAGCTTTAATGGCGGCGGTTACTGTTGCGGCTGTGCGGAGAAGACGACGCGGAGACGATGACGGAGGGCCGTGCGATTTTACTCGGACGGTTGCGATTAGATTGGTGAAGCGGTAAGTTCACAATGGGCGCAGCCGCTGGATTTTAATCCAACGGTCGCGATAGAACGAGTGGACGTGCGAGTGAACAGTTAAGTGACTGATGCACGAGGGTCGTTGGATGTAGATCTGATGGTCACCGGTGGTTTGGATGTTCGAGTCGTCCGAATGCCTCATTGAATTCTGGCCGTTGGATTTAGATCCAACGGCTGGTAGCGACCGAAGCGGCGCGAGAGTAGGAGAGAGGGAGAGACTGACAGGTGGGTCCTGCTGCCAGTGAGAAGGAGGCAGCGCGGTTGGAGTGGGCCGGCGCGCGCGGAAAATGGAAGTGGGCTGGGTTGAGTTTCGGCCCAGACACTGTTTTGGAGATTTCTTTCGATTTCTGATTTAATTAAATGCTGATAATTCATTTAGGCTTTAGAATATAGCAAATAAATTCCAAAAATTATGAGGAAATTCACAGAAACTCTCTGGAGCATTTAGGATTTAAGAAAAATATTTCCAGCTATTATATGATAATAGATTTTGCACATAATTTTGTTTTAGCTTTAATTTGGTTAAGGAAAAGCTTTAAAAAAATTCCACAAAATTCCAATAAAATAATTAAACTTTATTTTCAACTGGAAATTGAAATTTGGGCTGTTACAGTGCCCTCACCGGCCTCCAGAGCGCGCCCACGACGGCTCCGCTATGTCGCCCGTACCCCAGTAAGCTTTCTTCACAACTTTGTGCATCACAAGTTGCGTTTGAGAATGATTAGAGTTTCCCCTCGATAAATTTTTACTTTTAATGACAGGATCATCCGGATTCCAAAGTTTCCCATTCACGGCCGTGGGAACCCCCCTTCTTCCCCCGACGCGTGACGGTGAGTTCCCTTCAATTCCACCCTCTGGAACAATCTAGGGGACCCACTGGTTCATTCCCACCTTTCATTCCCTTTCTTTCTCCGTAACGCCCCCGCCATGGTGACCTCCACTCGCCACCGCCGGCTCACATCGCCGACCACCCGGCCACTCCCGTCACCTTCAAGTGCACGGTGAGCACCGCAAAGTCCCCCGAGCATTTTGCACCTCTTATTTTCGAGCTCGTGCCTTACCGCGTGTTGTCGCTGCGTGCATGTGCGCCGCCGCGTGTCCGGACCTCGTCGATCTTGAAGACGCATCGTTAGTCCCGCGCCGGGCTTGAGTAGTCACGGAAGCCTCAGAAGTTCGGATCCAGCACCAAGTCACCCCGGGAATCCCTCTACGTCGAGCGTCGTCGCACCCGTACACTCCTCCTCCGCTCAACGCCGTCGCCGGAGCGCCACCGTGCCCCTCTACCGGCGACGACACCACCGGAAGGTAGCCCTCCCTATTCTCTTCCCGTTTTGCCTCAACCCTTGCACTCTCCAGTCTCCCCTCATCGCCGGCGAGCGCGGCAATGCCGCGGCCATGCGCGGCTCGGTTGTCGGATTACCGACCGAAAACAGTAACTCTTTTAGTTTAGTCTAATTGTGGTTTAGTTTGTGTAATGGTTGGATTAGAAAGCTAAAGTCTCTATGACTTGTGGGCCCTTATGGCCGGTTAAGTGATTGTGTACTTTGTTAGTACGTATTTGCTAAGGAGAAACGTATTATGAGTATGCTTTGAACAAAATTACGTTTTCAAAATTAGGAGACGTATTCATGAGAATACGCCTTGGCCTAATTGAGTAGGGACCTAGCCCTTGTTGACCGGGTCAAACCTTTGACCCCGGTCCCCTCTGTCAGTGGCTAGGGCTTGCTCAGCCCCGGTAGAAAAAGTAATGTATGCTTTATAAAATCTGAAATCCATTTATTTGCACACTGGAAATTGTATTAACTTCGAAAATCCATATCTATTTCAAATCAACTCCAAAATTAATGAAACCAGTTTTGATATTTTTCATATAAAGTGAATTTTATTTTAAAATAGGTTTCCAACATTTATCTGTAGCAGAGAATATAGTTTTGTAAAAATAGTCTTTAACTCTATTGTTTTACAATAAGAAAAGGCTTTTAACTTCAAAAATACATAACTATTTCATTTTAACTCCAAAAACAGTGAGACCACTTTTGATAATTTTCATTTTCAGTGAACTTAATTCTAAAAATGGTCTCCATATTACCTCTGTCGCAGAAACTATATTTGGGAGAATATAATCTTGAACTCCATTATTGTTATACTATAAAAGGCTGATAACTTTGAAAATCAATAACTAAATCATAAGAACTCCAAATGGGACAAACTCAACTATTCTGAACTTGTATTAATGTTACCTATTTACCTATGTAATCCCTTACCCCGCCACTGTTCTACAAAATTTCACTTCATAATTAAATTACATAATGACGGCTTATTGGAATCTGAATTTCAAACCATTATAACTTTCATATACTAAATCAAAATGAAATAATTCTTTCACCAAAAATCATTTAAAATCATGACCTGACTACTGTAGAAAAATCATGCATTTTTTAGCATTTTGATTTTTGAGTTGCTTTCTCGGTATTTATTTGATGTTGTAATTATATAGATCCCGAGCATATTGATATTGACACTTACGCTACTGAGAGCGAGCAGCTACTGTACCAGCAAGGCAAGCATCATTTGAACTTTCTTTTGCATCATATTTGATCCCAGTTTTGGTTAAGTTAGTGCAATGATAATTGCTTGCATGCTATTTTGATTATGTCAATATTTTTGTGATGTGTAGTTTAGTTATGTCCTATGTTTGAGGTTAATCTTGAATTATGCCAACTCCCATATGCTTAAGATAGGATGTGTGAATTATGGGTTATAGAATTGCTTAGCCATGCAAGTCTAGACACGGTAGTTCGATCGTCGGGAATAACCCGGCGGTTTTGGGATACACACAACTCTTACTTTATGTTTTTACTTTAGATCTTTGTAGCTGTTTTATGAGTTAAACTTTGTCATTTTTAAATGAGATTTGGTCCGGACAAGTGTTGGTTAGTGATGGTGCTTTGTGCACGAGCATTGGGTAAGTGGAAGGACTTGTCTGGACAATTGAGGACCGAACTTTGTAACGTCGTTAATTCAAGTACACTCGTGCCGCCACACGCGGGTTGGGAGCCGTATGGTTAAGTAGGGGAGGGTTTTATTGTGTTAAGTCCTTGGTGGTGTAAGGGCATAGCGACCGTGAAATCCTATGTTCTTTGAGGAGCCGATGTAATCCTTTATAGTGTGCAAGGAGCACAAATTCTTCTGCTTTGATTGCATCAGTATTTCCAATATAACTTGTGAGCCCCCTAGCAAGTGCTATCAGACGCTTGTACTAGGCAAGGAACCATCTCACAAGGGGGACTTAGCCCAATAGGGCTTTCTTGTTGAAAATGACTGTATCTTGATTTACCCGGCCGGCATACCTTAGGAAGTATGCTATATTCGGAGGCATCTGGAGGCTTACGGGCTAATCAAGTCGTGTGGGTAAAGTAGTACACCCCTGCAGGGTATAAATCTATTCGAATAGCCGTGTCCACGGTTATGGACAACCGCTTGAGTTCGGGAGTTACTATTGTTAGACTTTTAATTAAAATTGTGGTTGAACTTGGTATTCGTCATGAACGGGTTGTTCATGTGTTTAGTATATCAAAGTGGGCTGCCACTTTGGTCTTTGTATGATTCAATTGTTTATTACTGAAATACTTTACTACATGTTTTACTTCTACTTCAAATCTGATTTTAAATGGGCACATGAAAAACTAGTATGTGTAGGATGTTAATTGTTGCGTCTCTTTCGCAAAACTAAACCAATATGAGCCATCCTTTGAATGACCTTTCTAAGGATGTCAAGAACCTATTCCATGCAACGATCGCAAAGATCCATGCCAAAGTTCCTGTCTTTTTCAGATTGAACGAAGGGTGTTCAAAAACTGAGTCAAAATCGAAATATGATCTAGAGACTTGCTCGTGGGTGATTGATGATCAAGATGATCCTAGATGTGTTCCCACATGTCACAGCAAGCTAGATCAAGAGAAGAAATCAAGCAAAAACTCGCGGATCAAAGAAAGCCCCAAAATCATCAAATAGAGAGGATGAACACAAAAATGAAATACAGACTCATCTCAAGAAGTGATACTTGGATTGATTTGAGATGGATGATTGTTGTTTACAGCCACTCCAACATGGAGGACAAAGCTCTATCCAAGAGCACACACTCAATCCATCCTAGAAACCCTAGATCTCCTCTCTTCTTCCCAAAACCCTAAAACACAATAGGGCATCTTCAAATGAGGGCTTAGGCCTTAGTGCAGCCAGCACTTAGCCTTTATATAGTGGAGGCTAGATCCTAGAGAATATTCCATTAGGGCACCCATTAAACCCTAACACACAATGAGTTAACACACGCACGCATCTCAAAGTGTCGTCTTCATCATCGATTGACCTAAACCACTTCACCATACGCCTACCCGCGCCGCGGTTTAGCCAAAGGTCACCAAGGCGGTATTTGGTAAAATGACCAAAATACCCCTGTCTCGATCTTTCTCCAAAAGACCAAGTCCAATCCTGGTGAAGCAATCGCCTACTTCGCCACGTGTAGGTTGATCAACGGCTCCATGTCGTCAAGTCTCTCCCGTCCGGATCCCACCGGCACCACTGAGCACTTGCAACGACTCCCACGCCGCTTGATCCAACCAGTCGCACCGAACCACCCGTTCGGTCATCCATGTCCATCCTGCGCCCCGCTTGAGTCCTCTGACCTCACCCAGCATCCACGATCGCTCTGGACCTCAGGTCTCCAAGCTTAGTCCCGATCCTTCTCGCCGTTGACCGTCATAGACCTGCAAGCCACCTGCACAGCAATAGACAAGCAAACACGAATTCGGGAACAAGTTCTTCACAACTTGACCCACGTTAGCCAAAACATGCATCATGCAACACAAATGCAATGATCAACATGAACTTGACCTAACCCAAAACAAATCTCCAAGAGATTTGACAATCAGCTCAATTCATTCCACAAGCGGTACTACCGCCACATATCCACCGGTATTACCGCAACACGGTCATACCGCTCAAAACACTACGGTCGTACCGCTCCTCGGAGAATCCCAAAATCTCCCAAAGACAACTCCTCTGGAAATTCCATACCACTCTCAAGCGGTCATACCACCATGCGGTACTACCGACAACCAAAGCACGGTCGTACCGCTCCACAAGATAACCAGAGCTCCAAAGACACCTTCTCTGAAAAAATGCAACCGCCAACTAAGATACGGTACCACCGCATCGCGGTACTATCGCCACTAGCCCTGCAGTACTACCGTTCCACTTAAACACGCTAAAGCCTTAGAACCGAACGCCCTGCCACGTGGATGACACAGATCAACGTGAACGTTCAGACCACTCGACTTGCGGTAGAACCGCAACCTCACCTACGGTCATACCGCTCTATGGTAGAACCGCTCAATACACGTCGGTACTACCGTTTCACCAGACACTTGCTGAAAACTCCAGATTTCAACAAACTCTCAAAGCAATTGCCAATTGTCTCATCACCTTAGATCATAAGCATGTCCCATGACAACTAAAATGTCCTCATGACTTCCACAATAAACAAATCTCAACTAAGTATTTGTTTATATATTATTCGTGCTACCGCATTGCTACAGAGGACGAAACCACGCAGAACGGAGTACCTAATACTGATTTCATCGGCGCCGACCAGTTCTACTACTACGAAGGCAAGCTATTCTCTTGAACATGAATATAGTTATATTTAATGTAAACTGTATATTACTATATTATACATGTATTGCATCAAATCTATGTCTCAAAATCAAATCGGATAATTGAGACGAAGATGAAAGAACTGAATGAGATGAGAAGATGAATATTATGGCTGGTAAAGGGGGCCTGTTGTAGGTAGATATGAGGCAAGAGGTGGGACCCTTTACATATGGTTAAAATATTAGGACCAACAAAACTCTCACCGGATAAGAGGTCGTAAATCAAGTGTCAACCCATTTCCCGTTGCGACGGGTAGAAAATGCTACCATATTACGTGGCTATAATCTCTACATTGGGTAAGTAGTATGTGTGAGTGTGAGGGAGGAACCCAGAGCCGGTATAGAGTCCGGGAGTGGGTGATCCAAGGCGCTATAGCGCTAGGTGGAGTGTTGGGTGCGGGGAGTCCGGCCCAACCAACATTACTGGAACTCGGTGGGTGACTAGGCCAGCACCGTGGCAAGGTCAGCACCGACAGAAAGTAATGGGTGGAGACTTAATCATGTAACCTAGAAAACGACCTGTATTCTGATCCCGAGCCCGCATAAAAGGAAATGCAGGAAACCTAGTTAAAAAGGGGTTAGAGTAGCTATGGGTAAAGTGGCACAAGCCTGCGTAGTGCTAAATAAAATAATGAATTCATGCCTGTTTCTGGATTGGAACTTACGGGAACCACTGGGGGTCTTTTCAAAATTAAAATCTGCCACCTAAAGATTTTGTACTAATTATAGAGGAATTAAGCTCATGAGCCACGGAATGAAGCTTTGGGAGCGTGTGATCGAGCATTGTTTAAGAAGAGTGACTGGCATGATGACAAACCAATTTGGTTTCATGCCTGGGAGGTCGACCACAGAAGCGATTTTCCTGACATGGCAGTTGATGGAGAGGTATAGGGAGCAAAAGAAGGATCTTCATATGGTGTTTATTGACTTGGAGAAAGCTTATGACAAAGTGCTAAGAAGGTTCATGTGGTGGGCGCTTCAAAGGAAAAAAAAGTCCCAACAAAGTATGTTACCCTAATTAAGGATATGTACCAAGATGTTGTGACTAATGTCAGAACATGTGGTAGTGATACTAGTGATTTTTCTATTAAGA
Source organism: Ampelocalamus luodianensis (assembly GCA_036346255.1). Lineage (NCBI taxonomy): Eukaryota > Viridiplantae > Streptophyta > Magnoliopsida > Poales > Poaceae > Ampelocalamus > Ampelocalamus luodianensis. The sequence continues at coordinate 5,524,123 of CM070626.1, forward strand.
TAGGACTACACCAAGGGTCAGCGTTGAGCCCATACATTTTTGCCCTTGTGATGGACGAGGTCACGTGGAATATACAAGGGATATCCCTTGGTGTATGATTTTCGCTGATGATGTAGTGTTAGTTGATGAGAGTAGGATATGTGTCGATAGGAAGCTGGAGATGTGGAGGAAGACCCTAGAATCGAAGGGTTTTAGACTTAGTAGGACTAAACTGAGTATATGAAGTGTGATTTCAGCGGTGACGGACAAGTAGTGCCTAGGAAGGACACGTTTCGATATTTGAGATCGATGCTATGGTGAGACGGAGAGATTGATGAAGACGTGAGCCACAGGATTAGAGCGGGGTGGGTAAAATGGCGCCAAGCTTCGGGTGTCCTGTGTGGCAAAAAAGTTCCTCAAAAGTTAAAGGGTAAGTTCTTGTCGAACCCAGGAACGAAGGATCCCGAATTATCTGTGTTCATACACCGGTCCAGGATTTTCAGTATACACAGTCTCACAAAGTGGATATCGCATTCATATCACGAAATCGTAAATAACATTAAGTAATTAAATGTTTAATACAAATGAGTCTTGAACAACAATATCAAATATCAAATGATAAACACAGCGGGAACATAATAATAGGGGTGAGCCACACGATGCGCCACAGGCAATCATCTGGGTCAAGGCCTACTCATCCGGATCCTCACCGTCGGGGAAGAAGTCTTCTCCTGAATAAGATTTATTCAGCAAGGATGAGCACAACTTCCGTGCTCACAAGTTACACCTAATATTGAATTAAAATGCATGCATAAGGTAACAAGTGAGTATGGCAGGGGTTGTTTTGCATAAACAGCATTTTCAGTGTAAATAATCATAGTAATTTCTAAGGCAGTTTTATACTAAGACTAAAATCATATTTTAAAATGACAATATTGCAATGTGGATAACCTCCAAAGATTTAGTGAAGGATCCCTTCCTAACACTTGGCTTCCCGCCCAATTTTTCATAAGGATTAACCATCCTCAGCATTTAATATAACATTTAAAAATAAAAAACAATTCTAACTTTAAGTGGCCCTGCTAGCATGTCCATGACCGCGGACGCGGCTATTCGAATAGTTTCTACTCTGCAGAGTTGGTACAACTTTACCCACACGAGGTGACATGCTCGTTATGTCGGCCAATACACGCTTCCGTAGGCGTGTGACTGAGCAATTACCATGATGCCTTTACAATGTTTTGTCCTAGTATACTCATGCCCGCTAAGGTTTTGCCCATTTGGACTAACCGTCCTCCGGAAGCCCCCTCTTGCGCCCAGTGGGAATGAAACGTCTAACCGACACCCACATAATCACATGACATAAATACACTAGAACATCACAAATTAATTAGCCAAATCCTGCCCATACAGGACATGTGGTAGTACGATATGGCATAGCAATAAGCGGCTCAAAGACCGGTCCTCAATTGACTTGGGCGTCATTCCTACAACCCATGGGCCTTAATCTTAACCAGATCAAACCCGTGCATAAACCTGCACCCACCATTCCGACCATTTCGCCCAAGTCCAAACCCATTTTTTATTTTATTTTGAATAAAACTCTACTTATAAATCCATATGGTAAGACAATACCACAATGTCAAGTTTGAAACAAATTTGTAAGAAATTTGGTGAAAACCCTCCCAAATTCTGTAAGTGTGAACTAAGCCTGGCTAAACATATGTTTACTTTTGATAATATTTTGCCTATGGTGTCAAGGTAGTCAGATACAATATTCAAATTGGCCATACAATAAAATATGGGGTAACTATACATAAAACAAGACATTAAAGTATTTATACAAACATATGCATGCAATAAAGAATTTAAAAACTTAAAATAACTTAAAATACTGGGGACAATATGGTAAATGGTGTAACTTGCCTTCGTTGATGTTTTGGAATTCTAGGTCTTCAGATTGGTCGAACTCTCCGGAGTCGTCGAAGTCTAAACGCGAAAATACGACAAATTCAAATTCAAATTCAAAAACATAGATCAAAATAACTCCAAATTGAAATATTTTGGTTTAGTTAGCTAGATTATAATTTTATATAAATTTTGCAATTTGAATCACCCAATTTGGAGTTCATATGCAAAAGTTATGAATTTTAGAAGTTTTAAACCTAAATATGAAATTTAATTGAATTTCCCGAATTATTTTTCTACTGAAAAATCTACTTATTGCGCAATGCTGACGCCAGCGAGGAATTTTCGAAATTTAAATGAATTAAAAGAATTTCTGGCACGTGGGACCCACATGTCGGTCTCACGGCTTATGTGGACCGAGTCCACAGGGAATCGGCCGGGTGGGACTGCGTGGCTTGCCACGCAAGCAGCCACGTGGACTGCCACATGGCGGCCACGCACGCATTCGTGCCGAGGTGGCGCTGAAGTGGCGCCACGGTGGCGTGCCACGTCGGCGCTGGACGGGGGCGGTGCTCGAGTTCCAAGGAACTGGCGATCGGCGGCGTCTTACCGGCAGTTACCAACAGAGAGAGGATGCTAAGGGGAACTCGGTGCGCTACCTTACGATGGAGGGGCGCGACGAGGTGGCCGGCGGCGATTTCGGTCTTGCGGCGGCGACGAGATCCAGTGGCGCTCCGGGGAAGGCGACGCGAGCACCGGGTGCGCGAGGTTGCGGCGAAGACGATGGTGGTGTCGGCGAGGCGAGGACGTCGTCGGGGGCGCCCGAATCGGAGAAGAAAGCGGTCGCGGCAGAGGAGCTTCGACGGGCGATTCCGGCGACGCTGGGGCGTGTGAGAAGGAATGAGTGAGGGGAAAAGGTGGAGGAGGAGAAGGGGCTCGCGGGGCTTCCTTTTATAGGGTGAGGGAAGGCCTGGAGCGGCAGCGACGTGGGAGACGGCGCGCGCGGTTTCGGCGAGAACGCGCGCGAAGGGGGTTGAGGAGTGGGGCGGCGTGAGGTGGCGGAGCCGTTGTGCGCGAGTATGTGACGAGAGGGCGATCAGACCGCGGGGAAATCGGAGCTCCGTGACTCGGTCATGGCGGCGGTTTCGCGCGACGACGCGGAGAAGAAGGGGAGGAGGAAGAAAGAACACGGGCCGTTGTATCTTAATCCAACGGTCACGATTATTAGTAGTGACGTGGAGAGGTACGGGCGAGATCTGGTCGTTGATGTAAGATCCGACGGTTCGAGAGAGAGAGATTGAGAGAGAGATGCGTGGGTGATTGGCAGCTGTCCGATTTAAATCGGACGGTGGGGGAGAGAGAGAGAGAGAGGGAGAGAGGGCGCGGGGTGGGCTGAGTGGGCCGGCGCGGAAGGAGGTTTGGGCCGGGACCTCTGGGTTTCGGCCCAAACAGGGTTTTTGATTTTCTTTTCATTTTTCAATTGTTTTAATTCTGTTAATTCCAAAAAGCTTTAGAAACTAGCAAAATAATTCCAAACATTATGAAAAAATTCACAGAAATTCTCATACTTATTTTAGACTTAATAAAATTATTTCCAACTTAATGTTGGCTTTTAATTTTGCAAATAAATTTGTTTTGACTTTAAGATATTTATAAAAAGCTTTTAAAATTTCAGAAAATTCTACAAAGATACATAAATTTTAATTTTTATTGAAATTTGAAAATTTGGGCTGTTAGAGTTCTATAGGACGGCGATCAGACCTGCGATGCTATATGGAGCAGAATGTTAGGTGAATAAAGACAACATATACAGAAGATGAGTGTAGCGGAGATGAGGATGTTGTGGTGGATATGTGGTCACACAAGGCAAGATCGAATCTGCAAAGAGAATATATGTGATAGGGTGGGGGTAGCACCAATTGAGGAGAGGTTTGTCCAACATCGCCTGAGATAGTTTGGATATCTCCAACGGAGGCCTTCTGAGGCACCGGTATGTAGTGGAATTTTAAGACATACTGAAAACGTAAAAAGAGGCAGAGGTCGACAAAGACTAACGTGGGAGGAAGCTGTTAAAAGAGATTTGAGGGATTGGAATGTAGCTAAAGAATTATCTTTGGATAGGAGCGCATGGAAGTTAGCGATCCACGTACCGAAGCCATAAGAATGTTTAGGGGCTGTGTTTTAGGCTCCCGGCTTGGATGGCAGGATGTACAGCTTAGGGTTTTAGCCTTGTAGGTTTTATTATTATTATTGTTGTTATTGTTGTTATATTTTTATTTTATTTTATTTGCAAGGCTCTCGTCTCTTTGACTTTGAGGAGGTTTTATTCCTAGCCTACTCCAACTTGTTTGGGATCAAAGGCTTTGTTGTTGTTGTTGTTGTAAAGATTTAAATGAGTTGATTTATTTTCCAGAAAAGAGAGATGATTAGAAATTGTGATAATGAACAAAGATTTCATACAGTGTATTTTTGCTATTAATACTTGCTAAGTACACTAGTGTACTCAACCTTGCTATTATTCTCCTTTGTTAGATTCTAGTCCGGTCGGGAATTATCTTGAGTGGGACGAAGGGCACATAGGTACCAATGAGACCACAGGGGATGAAGACCCTTACTACGAGGAGCAGGGCGAGGTGGACGCCCTATTTGGCACATGGGACAAATAGGAGGCCAGTAGAGTCGGGCAGGCAAGCGAGGGGACGTGGTCCCATTTTGCAGTTGTAAATTACTAAGTGTAATGTAAGATTATAGCCTTGCGTGGCTAATACTGTAATAAAGATGTACAGTTTCTATCTATTATTCTGACTCTGGTAAAGGCTTGCTATTCGTCGGGGTGGTGTTCTACCAAGCAGACGAATAGTAATCCGTATGCCTAAGTGTGATTACCCCTGGGGTAATAACACAAGGTGCCATAGCTAGTATCAGAGCAATAAGATTGAGCCACATTAAATAAATAGAAACTGTAGCAGAACATAAGTACACTTTCTCGCTTGCTATATTGCACTAAGTACTTGCTAATCCTTATGCTTTCAATCTACTTACTGTAATTACTGTCAATACTGCTTCTTACAAAATAACCATAAAACTATCCTTGTCAAGCCCTGCATGAATACTATCTGCATACATTTTCCTACGACTTGCTGAGTACATTCAAAGTACTCACGACTTTATGCCTCCTGGTTGATCAGTCGCCGAAGAGGACCTAGGTGTAGGATCAAGGATAACTGACTAGAGGGGGGGTGAATAGGAGGTTTTTAAACTTTTTAACAAATTAACAAGTTAAGCCAATTAACAACTTAGTCTAAACAAGTTATACTTCTAGCTAAGCAATACAAACACAATGATCAAGCTAGAAATATAAATGCGGAAGAGTAAAGACTAGAAATAACCACAATGAGACAACGATATTTTCCCGTGGTATCGAAGACTTGCCGGTCTTCACTAGTCCACGCTGAGGAAGCTTGACCACTCAAGCCGGCTCCACGAATTAAGCCTTCCCTCGATCACTATGGTTGTTCTTCCTCCGCTCCGGAGATGGTGAACACCGAACCACTCACAATCTCGGCACCGGGCCTCTTCACAACCTTCTTGAAGAGATCACCGTGCAAGCGTCGCCAAGCCGTCTAGGAGTTCAGCAAAACTCCAAGAGTAACAAATCAATGACCTTCACTTGATAACTCACAAGTGCAATGGGATCAATCTAGAATGAATGAATGAATGCACTTGAATGAACTCAACCACCTCACAATGAATGCACAAGGGAATTTTGGTGTTGAGTGAATGCTCAAGGCTCTCAAGGCTCTATTGATGTTAAATGGGTACTAGCACTCTGTCCTTGAGCAGGTGGGGGTGTATTTATACCCCCCACCAACAATTATAACCGTTGGAGAGGAAGAACCAGCTTTTCAGCCAAATACGGTACTACCGCCATGTACCGAGCGGTACTACCGCACATCACCAACTACTCCTGTAACGGCTATAACAGTGGCATTAAATGCTCTGACATAGCCGTTTAACCCGCACTGCGATACTACCGCCAACTAACTCGCGGTACTACCGTAGCACGGTCATACCGCAAAATAAGTGCGGTACTACCGTTTCCCAAGAGAATCAAAAGGGGGTGCGTATTGGAAAAAATATACCGCCAAGTAACAATCGGAACAACCGGGGTGCGGTAGTTCCGCTCAAGAACTGCGGTACTACCGTAGTCCAGTCATACCGTACGAATACTTGCGGTACTACCGCACTGAGGGTTTGGCATCAAATCAGAAAAATTGTCTCTCTGGAAAAAACATACCGCCAAGTAGTAATCGGAACAACCGGGGTGCGGTAGTACCGCGCTACTAGCCCGGTCGTACCGTTGAGCGGTAGTACCGCGTAACCAACGCAGGTACTACCGATTATCCTGACAAAGCAGACTTGGCAAATTAAAAGGAATCCAAATGCATGCATGGTCCTAGATTGATCCATAAAGCACAAGAACATGCTATCAAGCTACTAGTCATGATCCTTCTTAATAGTACGGCATTTAACCTATAATCCGGTCTTCCAACTATTTCTCCTAAGACCGGTAAAAAGTGAAAGAATTCAAAACCACTTGTACCTCATCCTTGAACCATATTTGATCTTCATAAGTCCTTTAGCATGCATCTTCACGATTATTTTCTTCAATGAGACTTAACCTTGTAAATACTCAACAAACCAATAAGTCTTATATTCACATATTATCATTAATTACCAAAACTAATTTTTAGGGGTCTAGATGCTTTTCACTAGGGAACTCAGAGTTCTATGAAGAGGAGTACTTTGAAGATTATGCGACCTAGGGGACGTCCTCCACTCGATAGCCTGTGAGCATGTCGAATGGCTTTCACAAGTTGTTTTGATTCCGCTGCAAGCTCTCTTTTGTTGTTAAGCTCTGTGCGGCAGACCTTGTAAGACTTGACTATAAGGTCTTTTGCTTCTATAAATATTAATTTGTCTATTTCATCTTTAGTTTGTTATATGGATATAGTTTCATCTATGTTGCAACTGTGCGAGCTAACTATTGATCATGGGACTAGTTCGGAATGCACAGAGGGTCCCGGGGTTGGAATCTCAGGGTCGCGACAATAGGTTGTAGGAGGTTGTATGCAAAAGGGGGGTCGGAGGCGATTTTTTTCCTTAGAGGATGAAGAGGGAAAGCAAGAGCCGTAAAAACCCTAAAGCCTTGTGCTGAAGGGATTTTATAGTCGCGGTTCCTTAACTGCAATCGGGAATTACCCAAAAGTCCAACGGACACGACCTTTTTCTCCAACAGACAGAAAAACTCTTTGAGTCCCAAGGTAGTTTCTCAACTTTAAAATGAATACAGATCACCTCGTATGTCACGGCATTAAATAAGGGTCTGCCCGATACGACTTCATTGGGAGAAAGTATTCACACAACCAATTTGCTTGTAAAATGGCCAATGTCGTTGAAAATTCTAAAGATGGTTTACAAGCAAAATGTGACAGATTTTTCATGGTGCACACAACAAATTGTATAACATTAGAAATGAACAACGCGCCAACTTATTGACAAGTAATTAATTCAGAAGTTTGACAAAAATGTATAAGGGAAAATTAATGTGCATTTGCACTTCGACAGGCAGAAAAGCTTGATGAAATGACAACGGTATTCCGCATTCAGACCAGATGACTGAGATGAGCAACGAAGTCCTCATCGTGCTGCAGGACCGGTGGCCATTGTTGGCACCCTCCCAAAATTATGCTCCATCTCAAATGCAGTGCTGCTCTGGCTCACATCAGTGGACTGGTCAGTGGTGTACGCATTATAACTCGAGTTGGGGTTGCCGCTGCCTCCAGTGTAGAAGCTTCCGTTCGTGTCACCGCCGGCGCAGCTCTCCTCGAGCTCGAGGCACTCCTGCAGCTGCGCCACCACGTCGGTCATGGTGGGCCGCTGCGCCGACGCTTGTGCGGTGCACTTGAGCGCGATGTCCGCGACCTTCCACACACTGTTGACGTCGAGGTCACCGCGCATGCGCGCGTCCACCACGCCCTCGATGTTGCCCCGTGCCAGGCGCTGTCGCGCCCACTGGATTATGTTGGCAGGCTCCGGGTCGCGCAGGATGGCCGGTTTCCCCGTGACCAGCTCCAGCAGCACGACACCGAAGCTGAACACGTCGCTCTTCATCGTCAGCTGCATTGTTGCCTGATACCTGCACATTCCGGTTCCTTCTACTACTTAGAACACGGCAGGCCCTCTCTCTATATATAATTCCTTATATACCACTGAATTTTTTCGAAATTCCGGCTACCCACATGTAAGTAAAACAATGAGTAACATATATAGGATGAGTCAAACTATCGAAATTCCTAGTACCCATATTTAAGTGAAACAATGAGTGATATATAAAGGATAGATCAAATTATTGGTGGCATATAAGAAATTCACCCATATATAAGAGAGAGATGAACGAGAGCAGAAGGGATTGACATACTCTGGATCAACATATCCGGGTGTACCAACAAGCGTGTTCGTGGATACATGGGTGTCGTTGTCGCGATTGAAAGCCTTGGACAAGCCGAAATCGGCAATCTTGGCCTCCAATCTCGCGTTCAGCAGGATATTTGTGGCCTTCACGTCCCTGTGAATGAGAGGCGGGTTGCACCCCTTGTGTAGGTACTCCAGCCCTGCACATCACCAGTGCTCAATATTCTAGAAACACAAAACGTTCAGCAGCAGCAGTAGACTCCACATTCAAGCGTTTACCTTGCGCAGATTCAAGTGCGATGCGGAGTCTCTGTCTCCAGGGTAAACATCTTCCATTGCGGTCTCTTCCTGCAAATAGATCGACAATGTGAATTTCAGATCAATAGGCACTTCAAATGATTCTATAGATAAATAACAGTAATACTGTAGCTCCCTTTTTTCTCTTAACATTTTGACAGTTTGAAGTGCTAAAGTTGCAGTGCACCAATCACCATGCAGGCAACGGCAGATCCAGGTACAGCTTGAGGGGTGCACAGAACACTGGGTTCGATGTCGTTTTACGTTATCATAACACATGTATGCATAGATATGCACTCTGCAATTTAAACACAGTAACTCTATACATGTGTTGATATACGTGGTGAACCTAAGTTGATTTTGTCCTATATCCGCCACTACGTGCAGGTATTGAAGTCTGAAGCTATACTGCTCAACAACAAACATACCTCCAATATGTTCTTGCAGGGTTCCTTCTGACATGTACTCGTAAACAAGTGCCATGTACTCACCATCCTTGCAGTAACCAACCATTGATACGAGATTCTTGTGGTGAATCCGGGTTAAAATCTGAGCCTGAACAAGTGATCATGACTTATCAAATTTCACTCGGAAATTTCTGATAGAAACATCAACTGCAGTTAAAGAAATTCTACCTCTGCGAGGAACTCCTTGACACCTTGATTGGAAGACTGAGATCGCAACTTTACCGCCACTTGAGTGCCATCCTCCAAGAAGCCATCGTAGACGTACCCGAACCCGCCCCGGCCGAGCACTCGCTGGAAGTTGTTTGTTATCATCTCTAGTTCCTTGTACGTGAACCGACGGTTCTCAAGCCGCAGTGAACTGTCCCCATTGCCGTCATTTGTAGGCACGTCGATCGTTCTCTCATTCTGCGGCTTTACAGAGTTGTTCATTGATCCTTCGATTCATAGGCGACGAATGGCAAAATTTACGTTAGTAGTGTTCACGGATGTGGAAATAGACCAGAATATTTGTGCTCATGCCGAACCTCACCTTGCTTTTTTCGTCTTAGGAAGCAAAAGAGTAGTACTACCACTAATACTATCACCACAATCAGAACTACAGGGACTACAATGTAGACGGGTAGCTTGCTCTTCCTTTTAGCAGACTGACATGAATTGTCGTTGGTGCAAAGATTTGGATTATTGCCATATCTACCAAAAGATGAAATATAGATGTTTATTCAAATTTATCAAGTATCGTGTTAGTTAGAATCGGAAGAAGGGGGAACCGACCTTAGATTTAGGGAACCATCTTGAATTCTTTTGAGAAGTCCAGATGGAATTGATCCACTGAGCTGGTTGCCTGTCAAATCTCTAAAGAAACAAAATACTATTGACGTGAGTCAAACATTGCATAAGAACGGGCAAAATTTGTCAAAAAAAATTGCAAGACTTACAGAGCTGCCAATGAAGGTAATTGTGAAAGGGCATCTGGAATTGAGCCCGTCAAGTTGTTGTTTGACAGATCCCTGCAAGATACGGACCAAGATTTTTATTACCATTTTTGTCACAAAAATCTACAAACAAGGCTAAAATAGACCCAGAACTGCGAACGTACAAGTATTGAACTGCCTTGAGGTTTGCGAAAGAAGATGGTATATCGCCGTTTAGACCACTGAAGGACAGGTTTCTACAAAGAGCAAACATCCAGTGGTTCAGTTTCAATACACAGTAGTTAACCTTCTCATTTTGTCATGACCATAAGTCAGTATTTGTATAGATCTGAACGACTTACACGCGTGTGATTCTTGGAGGGCTGGAAACGGCATAGCTGCAGGTCAACCTATCCCAAGCCAGAGTCTTCGGAACGCACGGGTCACCCATCCAGTTCTTCTGCACCTGATACTTCGCCTTGATCGCCGTCATGGCAGATACTGTTGTAATTGCACCCAAGTTTTCATTAACACGCACGGAACGATGTGCTTAATCATCAGCTCATGCATGTGCTATATGTGTCTGCATGCACGTACCGTCCTGGGAGTCCGTGCCAACGTTGGTGGTGGAGATGACGGAGAACACCTCCATGGCGTTGATGATCGGCGGCAGCGTTGAGTTGGCGGTGGCGTTGATCGAGATGTTGTAATGGCTATATCGGGTGGGATCGATGTCGTAGATGGCGTCAGTCCTGAGGTAGTGCGGTGTGTAGCCTTTCGGGAACCACAGCTCGCCGTTGATGTTGATGTAGAACTGGCGCACGGCGTTGCTGGGGAGGAGCTGCAGCTCCGAGAAGTGCATGATGACGATGTACCCCGGCGACTGGTCGTTGGGCTGCGTCTCTGGGTCCCAGGAGAATTCAATGTTCTTGGAGGCGTTGCGCGGCGTGATCGCCGTCTGCATCACCGCCGTCGGCGCCTCGAAGTAGTCGTCTATGTTCTGCACCCTCTTCGTCGTTGATATCTCCGCCCAGTATGTCGGCTCGACCCAAGGGAACCATCCTCGGTCGTATGGATCATCAGGGTACCTGATTGCGTTTGCGTTTAATTAGTACCTTACTACCTTTGATTGGGTACCGTGGAAAAAATGGAGGAAAACTCTAGATCTTTCACACTCACCTGACGGCGGCGGTATCGTTAGTCGGGCCGAAGTTGCGCCTGGTGTACAGGACCAGGCCCTGCGTTGCGTTCACCTGCGGGTAGAGCGAGTTCTTGAGAGGCCTCAGTTCCAGGCCCGAGATGAACGGCGTCCCGGCGCCGGTGTTCACCAGGCAAACCTGCACAAAGTTGTCCGGCACGACGACGATGGCCTCCAAAAGTTGCGGGGCGCCACGGCTTCTTGAGATGTTCACCATCGTCCAGAAGTTGACGCCGATGTGGAGGTCAAAGATGGGCGGCCTGTTGAGGCCGTCGTAGTTTGCGTACATGAAAGTGGCCCGGATGAGGTACTTGAGCCCGGACACGAGGGACCGGAGGGTGTAGCAGTTGCGCTTGCCGTCGGGGAAGCTGCGCACGTTGTGGTAGCGCTTGGAGAGCAGCGGCTTGATGTACTCGACCGAGATGTTGTGGTTCGAGCCGGCGTCGGTGAAGCCGGCGTCCGGGACGTACGATAGCTTGGTGGTGTCGTCCACGTAGCTCGTCTTCCCCGGGAGGCCGCAGTCTATGCTTATGAAATCTGCAACGCAGAGACGCACAGTACACAATCATGCATAGATAGAGAGTAGACTTGAAACAACGGCGTACCTAGTGTGCAATTAATCGTGCATTGTCCATTGCAGTGTGAAACGATGCATGCATGCAGTAGGATCTTCCACGAAGTACTGAGCATACCTTTGCTGTCAGGCTGGGCTCGAGCTTGACGTACGCCGGCGGTGGCAGCGGCGGCGACGCAGAGAAGTAGCAACCACGACCTGGGCGCCGCCATTGTTCTCGGCGTTGGTTGCTCTGTTGCACATGCAACAAGCAGGCAAGCAGCTATACTGGAGAATAGTATATGTTTAGCTCTAGGTGCTCCATGTCTACGTATATATATAGCCAGCCTTAATCTAGACAGTAAACAAGTAACAAAGCCAACTCTCTTACTAGCTAACCTAATGATCACATCAACACCACCATGATTAACCACGTCAGTACATCTATCATCCAGTACACAGCTTGCACAGCACCGTACGTCGAGGACACAGAACCTACATGTCAGTGACTGTAATTAATGGTCACCATCCGGTGGAAGAGACGAGCAGATCACATGGGCAGAGGGTTGACTTGACTTCGAGCTGGTCAACGTCCTTGCTGGGCGCACGACATAGAAGCCCGAGTTCGGTGGCCATGGCCGTGCCCCCGTTGCCTTCTGACTTTTCTCTGCAGCTCGAGCCAGAAAATGCTTGTGGGAGATTGTGCAAGTACCTAAGGTCAGCTCTCTAAAAAAAGTAGCTAGGGCTAGTTTAGGAACGAGAGAGAGGGCCGAAATTCTCAGGTCTTATTTGGATAGAAAGGGAAAAAAGCCAGTCCCTTTGGAGAAAGGACTGCGCCTAATCTCCATCTATCCGAACTAGCCCTAACGGGAAACCACGCACCCATCAAGGAAAACAATTCGACATTCTGACTTGGCCCAAATGAGTGTTCGCATGCAACCTGGTGGAGGGGAAATCCCGATTTTTTTTTTTGAAATAATATTATTTTTTAAAAAAATTTCACAGAAATAAAAAAAAATACAAACTTAGGTTACTATCCCCATTTAAAATGACAAAATTGTCATGTCGCCATTCCAAATAGCAACAGTAGCCTAGGGAATGGCGACAGTAGTCTAGAACAATGCAGAGAAGTCTTTGTCGTCAATTAAAATGGCGACATGGCCTTATCTCCACTCTAACTGGCGATAGGGACCTCTGGCTGTTTTTTTACTGCCCATTTCTGTCACATCCCCAATTTAATAAAGTGGTTAATTATGCATCTCATGAGCATGCATCTTATTTTTAAACTTTTTGTGTACCTATTGTACTTGGAAAATCTCAAAATATAAATGAAACCTACACTTTAAATTGATCTCCAAACTACAAACCGAAATTAATGCTACTGAAAAACCTCTGAAAATAATTTATTCAAATACTATATTAATTATCATGAATTAATATAATTTTTCCCAAATTTTTGGGACTGGTTTGAACCCTAAGAAAATTCAAACACTATTAAAAGACCTAGTTTAAGTTTGAATTTATATATCACAAATTATATCATGAACAGTAGGGTTCAATAATTTTTATGGACACTAGGTTATCTCAGGAACCCCCACAAATAATTTCATGATTTTAGGAAATTTATTTCTATTTTTAAACCCTGGTCAAAGTAGGAAAAGCAAATTAAGTATCACCAACCCTAGTACTATTCCTCAGCCCGAACTGCACCTTGACTCGAGTCCGACCGGTCTCTTGACTCGGCCGAGTCGACTAATTGCACCTCCGCTTGTGGACCTTCAGATCTAAGATCAACGCCCAGATCGCCTACCCCTTCGACCGGTCCGATTGCACTCACTGATCCAAGCCGTCCGCCGGGGATCCAACGGTCTACATGGACTCACTTGAACGCAACTCGGGCGCGCGTTGAGTCGCTGACATTGTGGGTCCGCCCTGTCAGGGCCTTCTCCTACCTCCCGCTGCGGGCGCAGAGAGCTAGCGCCACGCGCCGCGCTGCTCGACAGCACAAAGAACGGCGATGCTCACGCCGTGAATCCACCGCCCCAATTGACCATCCCTGGAGTTCGGCAAGTGACGCCGCCTCTGTTCCGTCCCTCGGTTCAGCTTAAGTAACCCCCGAACGCCTAGTTCTTCCCCATCTTTCCTCTCGGGTCTGAGGAAAGATAGGCTTGTTCTTGCTCTCTTCACAGGTGAGTTTTCCTCCGTGTGGTTTCCTCACCTCCCCGATCCATGCCGCCCATTTTTGCTCATCTTGGACCTTGGTTCCTCTTGTAGCTCCGGACCATTACCGTGTTTCTCGGCATTTCCAGGCACGCACCGAGAACTTTCGTGTGTTCTTCATTCCGGTGAGTTTTATCCCCACCTTTGCGCGTCATATGGTGCATTGGGGTATCTCAAGAGTTTCCCTCAATTAATTTCTTTGATGCTTCACAGAGGCCGAGTTCGAGTTTCCTTGGATCGGCCGTCGACTTTGTCCTTCGTCTCCAGCTCCGGCTGGTAAGCCCTTGACCGATTCTTATGCTCATGAAGCATCCTCACATGGTCTTTGAGCCATCCCTATCACTCACTCCTCTTCGTTTTGCTCCAGTCGTCTTCTCCACGAGAAGCCGTGCCGCCGCCGTCATCTTCTCCGACACCGGTCAGGCTCCTGTCATCTCCAAGCTTCCCCGAGCGTCCTTCTTTGCTCAGGTAGCTTCCCTGGACCTTTGTGGTGCTAAGGCACCCGCTTGTTTGGGCTTTGCGGAGTTCGTTTTCATATCTCCACCGTTGGTCGGCTTTAGCTCCGCCATCTCCGCTAGCCGCCGTTTGAGCCACTTCGCCGCCGCCACCACCCTAAGGTGCGCATGACTATTGCGGCTCCGTTATGAGCTTTGGTCGGCGCCCTCGTGGACGAAAGCACCGGCAAGCCGCCAGGCAAGCGCGGCCGATGCCGCTGTTGTCGGTTTCGTCCGGCAAAGCACTGTAGCACGGCGATTAGAGTAAATGACATGGCTAAGTACTAAGGTTAAGAATCAATCTATCGCTTACATGTGGGGTCACAATTAGAAAACGGTTGGGTTAATTAAGGGCTTGCAGAGTATGACATGTGGGCCTGATGGCGGTAAGTGGAAACGTAGATGGTGAAGTATGTTTTGATTAAGGAAAAGCGTATTCTTGATATGCTTAGAATGAATTTGCACGTCAGAAGTAGAAGACGATTTCGAAATACGCTTTCGCATGTGTTTGGTGGCGGGTCAAAGTTGACCGAGTCAACATCGGTCTTGGGCCCGCCCATCGATCGCGCTAGCGTGAGGACGGTAGAAAAAGTGTTAAATACTTTATGAAATTCGGAATCTATTAACATATACACTGAAAATTGGTATTAACTTATAAAATGCATAACTAAATCATTTTAACTCCAAAATGAATGAAACCACTTCTGATAATTTTCATATTTAATGAACTTTATATTAAAATTGGTTTCAAACTTGTCCCTGTAACAGAGATCATTACTTTGGAAAATGAGCTATTAACACTATTATTGTTACAAAAGAAAACACTAATAACTTTGAAAAATTCATAACTAAATCATGAAAACTCCTTTTGAGGCAAACTCAACTGTTTTGAACTTGTAATAATATTGCCTATTTATCCATGTAATCCATTTACTCACCATTGTTCTACAAAATTTCACTTCATAATTAAATTACATAAATAAAGGCATATTGAAATCTGGAATTCAAACCACCGTAACTTGCATATACTAAATCGAAATGAAATAATTCTTTCACCAAAAATCATTTAAAATCATGACTTAGCTACTGTAGAAAAATCATGCATTTTTGAGCATTTTGATTTTTGGAATATTTCTCGATGTTTATTCGGTATTGCATTTATATAGATTCTGAGCCTATTGATATCGACTCCTACGCGACCGAGAGTGAGCAATTACTTTTCCAGCAAGGCAAGCATCCTTTGAACTTTCTTTTGCATCATATTTGATCCCAATTTTGCTAGGGTAGATGCAATGATAATTGCTTGCATGATAGTCTTATATTGTCGCTATTTTTGTTATGAATGGTTAGACACATCCTATTATCTTGTCATTGAGGCTATCCATGAATTATTCCATTACTGAAATGCTATGGTAGGATGAGTGAAGTAATGTTGTTCGAGTTTGCTTAGTCATGCAAGTCTAGAACCTAGTAGCTCGATTGTCGGAATAGCCCGCCAATTATGGGACAAACATAACTCTCATTATATACTTTTGTTTCAGATCTTCGATCTGTTTTATAAGTGAGATTTTGTCATTTTTTTAAAATGAGCTTTTGGTCCGACAAGTGTTGGTTAGTGATGGTGCCTTCGCACGAGATTGGGTATGTGGTTTGACTTGTCCGACAATTAAGGACCGAACTTTGGGTTGTTGCGATTCAAGCAAAACTCGTGCTATCACGCGCGGTATATGGGTGCCGTATGGTTAAGTAGGGGGAAGGTTTTATTGCGTTGAGTCCCACGGTGGTGAAATTGTAAGGGCATGGGACCGTGAAATCCCGTGTTCCTTTTGGGCCGATAGGATGGGGGCGTTAACGTCTTGTGTTTCCTAGGATATATAGGATGGAGGCGTTAACGTCTTGTGTTTCCTAGGAGCCATGGGTTGAGGGACTTAGCTCAATGGGATCTTCTTGCTAAAAACGACCGTATCTTGATTTACCCGGCCGGCATACCTTAGGAAGTATGCTATATTCGGAGGCATCTGGAGGCTTACGGGCTAATCAAGTCGTGTGGGTAAAGTAGTACACCCCTGCAGGGTATAATCTATCCGAATAGCCGTGTCCACGGTTATGGACGACCGCTTGAAATTTTTGGTTGCTTATTGTTAGACTTGAAATTAAAATTGTGGTTATAACTTGGTATCGTCATGAATGGGATGTTCATGCTTATTGTTGTATCAAAGTGGACCGCCACTTTGTTGTAGGTATGATTCATTTGTTATTGAATTCATTACTTATTCACATGCTTTATTTCTACTTCAAACCTGATTTTGAAATGGCACGTGAAAAACTAGTATGTGTAGGTTGTTCGGTATTGCGTCGTCTTCGCAAAACTAAGCCAATATGAGCCCTTCCTTTGAATGACCTTATGCATAATTATTTTTATTTGTGTAAGACTTGCGAGTACTCTTTGTACTCAGCCAGATGTTTGCTGGCTTTTACAGGTGAGGACGGTACTGAAATCGACGAGCTTGTCGGTGTCGATTTAGGCGACACCGATGAGTAGTTTGCTACCATCTAACTCCCAGTTGGTTGCCGATGGGTTGTGCGGTATACCACTGCTGGCCTTTTGGTTTATTCCCGTATTTCCGCTGCTACTTAACACTTTCCTTTAAATTTGGCCGGTCGGCCACTTGTATTAGATGTAAAATTGGAACTATGTTGTATGTCTTTTGAACTATTAATGTATGGATGTTGTATGGATGTGATCAACGTTGGATGAGAGTATGCTTATATTGGTCGCTGATCTTGGGAGCCAATATAAGTCATATTCGCTATTCATGGCTTCCTATTTAACTCACTAAGTGTAGCGCTTGACTTGTTGGAGAACCGACAATCATGTAGTGCTCGCAGAGGAGCGGCGCGCATGATCGTCGGGGCTCTAGTTTGAGTTAAGTCTCTCATTTAGATGGAGTTAAGTTGGAATCCATTCTCTGGAGATCTAGAGTTATGTCCCTAAGACCTTGATTAGTCTCGGTCTTATGGAGATAACTCCGGGGTCCCCACAGCGTTGGTATCAGAGTCATACTGACTGTAGGTTAGAGATAGCACTGGCGTTAGAGTTAGTAAGCCTTCTTGAGTCAAATTATTTTTGAAATTATCAAATTAATTTCAGAAAGTTTAAGTTAGGAATATCTTTTATTCCTCATCCATCCTAGTATCTTTTCTTACCCTATTTTCTATTTTTAAAGAAATCTTACCTTATTGTTCTTGCTTTTAGATGAGTCGCCAATACCTGGTCAAAGAAACTCAAGCTGAGAACGTGGATGGATACCCGGCGCTTCTCCGGGAAATGATGTGGAGGGCGAACTTCACCTATCAGCCATCTTACGCCATCTATCGCCGCGACAGGGGGCCAGGCATGGAGGAATACTTGGCTGTGATCAACATCATCGCCAGACGAGTCACGGGGAGTATCCCATATTGTTTCCAGGCACGTGGCACTTCGGAGGCCATGGCTCTACAGGAAGTGGCCCGTGTGGCTATGAGCCATCTCCGTTATGATCTGACGGAGTTGTCTCAGCCGCCTTACTACCATTTTCCTATGTGCGAGCGTGGCACAGAGGTGGACACCTTTGCCCGGATTCAGTTTGGGGAAGATCCCCAGGTTAGGCAGTTGGCAAGATTGGTCCATATCATGGACCAAATCCATCGGTGCACTGTGTATGAGTTGTACGAGACTCGTCAGCGTCTCGTGGTGGCCCAAGAGCACCTACAACTCATGTGTAACATGGGGATTATTGACCGCCATGTGGTTTATGGCACGAATGAGATTTCCCCATATGCTTCAGTGCCACCGATGTACCGTCTTTCGGAAGTGCCAGGGCATGTACCCAACTATGGGACGAGACGCCAGGTTCGCATGTCAGTTGGTTTTGCTCGTACTCGTAGGATGGAACCTACTGGAGGCCATGTGTTAGAGCAAGGCTCCCCGTTGCGTCTTCCTAATTTTGGAGACCCCGATGATACGGATCCCCGAGGCACATCTTTCGGACGAGTTTCCAGAACTTTGACCGAACAACATTTAGGATGTTGTAGGCGTAAGCTTTTGGGCAAGCATGTATCTTTGATTTCCTGTAATAGGCTAGTAATAATTGAACCCTTAATGTTTCTCTTGCAAGAACTATATTTCCAGTGGTTGCTTTTCGCCCTCGGGCCCTATGAATGTAATTGCTTTGGAAAAATTATGATTTGAAATCATGAATCTTGTACTGGCTTTAGTGCCTTTGTACGGCCTTTTGGTGTTGTGTTTTGGTGCATTTTATATCAGTATGCATGCTTAATTAAGAACTTTGTGCTTGCTGTCCAAAGTTTTATTATTCACACTTTGCCAGCAATCTTGGTCTCTTTTTAACATTCCTTGTCACTTCAGATGTCAGCCCCAACACTCGTGCTAGAGCTCGGTGCGATGGGGATCTCCACCCAGTGGCACTCGTTCTGCTGCAGAGCGTAACTTTACGCCCGCGAGGAGAGGGGTGAGCCCTCTCAGCAAAGACCGTCCGCGGGACGCTTACTCGAGGAAGTGCTTCCTCCGCCACCTACTATGGCGGAAGTCTTGGCTCGGATCGAGAGGAACAGGATGGATCGCACCAGATCCCGGAGGCTATAGCTCGCAACACTTCTCCCGCTCCCGCGAGTGGGGAGGGGACATCGAGGCGGCGTGGGGTCTCGCCGAGTTTCGTGAACAAATCCTCCCACCTTTATGTACCGAGACCCTATGGAGGTGAAGATTGGTTGAGGGATGTGGAGAAGAAACTAGCCATTGCTCAATGCACGGGCGTTGAGAGAGTTCTTTTTGCCAGCTATCAGCTGGAAGGCGCCGCTAGTGCGTGGTGGGATAATTTTTCCGCCATGCAACCTGACGGGGACGTTCCATCATGGAACGAGTTTTCAGGCGGCTTTCGTGGAGGCCTATATTCTGATGGGGTCATGTCCATCAAGCAGCAGCAGTTTCTTGCTTTGAAGCAAGGAAGGAAGACTGTCACTGAGTATCTTCAAGAGTTCAACTCCTTGGCCCGCTATGCCCCGGATGACGTCTCCACAGATGCTCGCCGCCAGCGCCGGTTCATGGGTGGTTTGAATGAGGAGATGCAGCTGGCTTTAGCTGTACATGACTTCAGGAACTTCCAGCACATGGTGAACAAGGCCATTGTAGTGGAGCACAAGAGTGTGGCTGTGGAGGAGTCCAAGAAGAGGAAGAAGGCCGCTCGGTTCTCGGCTAGTGGCGTTTCCTCGACAACAAGACCGACCGCCTCAGCACCTCGTCCTCGTGCTCCGGTGCCATCGAGGTTTCTGTGGCGCTGCACGACCTTCTCCACCTACTGGGGGCAGCGGCACGTGGGAGTAAGAACTCCCAAAACAGTGGTACATTCAAGCCTAATGTCACTGCTTTCATTGTGGTCGCCAGGCCACTATGCTTCTTCTTGCCTCCAGCAGGCGGGAATGCCGCAGGTTTATCGTGCTCCTACACCACCGGCTGTGGCAAGACCTACACCACCTCCCAGGGAAACATCTACCCCTCCACAGGTCCCTGCATGTGGCCGAGTGAACCACGTCACCGCTGAGGAGGCGAGCGACGCTCCAGACGTCGCTTTGGGTACACTTCTTGTTAATTCTTGTCCAAAGATCGCTTTATTTGATTCCGGAGCATCTCATTCATTCATCAGAGAAGAATATGCTGCACTTAATCATTTTGAAATACATAAACTTCAGCCACCTTATCAAATCCAGTCACCGGGATCGGTCTTCCAAACCGATCAAGTCTGCCGGGACGTAAAAGTGGAAATTCAAAATGTCAACTTCTTGGCAAACTTAATTGTGCTAAAATCAGCGGGTATTGATGTAATCTTGGGGATGGATTGGCTGTCCAAAAAACCAGGGAAAGATCGATTGTGCTCAGCGGTCTATTTCTGTCACTAGTGAAGACGACAATCAAGTCGTTTTTGCACCCTCTGTGGGCAGTCCTCATCTCTATGCCTTGGAAGCTTATACCTCTCTTGAACTTGAGAAAGTGTCTGTGGTGTGTGAATATCCAGATGTATTCCCCGAAGAACTCCCAGGCATGCCTCCTGATCGAGAAGTCGAGTTCGTCATCGAGCTTGTATCAGGTACTGCGCCGATCTCAAAACGGCCATACCGGATGCCTCCTAATGAATTGGAAGAATTGAAGAAGCAACTCCAAGAACTTCAAGACAAGGGGTTTATTAGGCCGAGCTCCTCATCTTGGGGATGCCCGGCTATCTTTGTCAAAAAGAAGGACAAGAGTTTGCGGATGTGTGTTGACTACCGTCCGTTAAATGAAGTCACTATCAAGAACAAATATCCGCTTCCTCGGATTGATGATTTATTTGATCAATTGAGTGGAGCCCAAGTATTCTCCAAGGTTGATTTGCGCTTGGGCTATCATCAAATTAAAGTTCGAACCGAAGACATCCCGAAGACAGCATTCTCTACTCGTTACGGGTTGTACGAATACACTGTCATGTCTTTTG
Source organism: Ampelocalamus luodianensis (assembly GCA_036346255.1). Lineage (NCBI taxonomy): Eukaryota > Viridiplantae > Streptophyta > Magnoliopsida > Poales > Poaceae > Ampelocalamus > Ampelocalamus luodianensis. The sequence goes on from CM070626.1 coordinate 5,545,151, forward strand.
GTCTGACGAATGCACCGGCATACTTCATGAATCTTATGAATTCAGTGTTCATGGAGTATTTGGATAAGTTTGTTGTTGTATTCATTGACGACATCCTTATCTACTCAAAGTCTGATGAAGAACACGAGCAACACTTGAGGATTGTGTTGGAGAAGCTTCGTCAACATCAGCTTTATGCTAAATTTAGCAAATGCGAGTTCTGGCTTCGTGAAGTTAGTTTCTTGGGGCATGTCCTATCCAAGGGCGGTATTGCTATTGATCCTAGCAAAGTGCAAGATGTCCTTGATTGGAGACAACCCAGAAACATTACTGATATTCGCAGATTTTCTTGGACTTGGGTTACTACCGCAGATTCATCCGTAACTTCTCCAAAATTGCAAGGCCAATGACTCAACTTCTGAAGAAAGAAAAGAAGTTCGAATGGTCGCCTGAATGTGAGGAGAGCTTTCAGATCCTAAAGGAATGCTTGACCAAAGCTACAGTACTCATCTTGCCCGACATTCACAAGAGCTTTGACATTTACTGCGATGCGTCTCGCCATGGGCTCGGTTGTGTTCTTATGCAAGAGGGCCGAGTGGTAGCTTATGCATCAAGACAATTGAGACCACATGGGTTGAATTATCCCACTCATGATTTGGAGCTCGCAGCAGTTGTTCATGCTCTCAAGATTTGGCGACATTACCTCATCGGCAATCGTTATAAATCTACACCGACCACAAGAGTCTTAAATATATCTTCACCCAAGCCGATCTGAACTTGAGGCAAAGGAGATGGCTTGAGTTGATCAAAGATTATGATTTTGGACTCCATTATCATCTAGGAAAAGCAAATGTGGTTGCTGATGCCCTAAGCAGAAAGTCTCAGTAAACTGTTTATCTAGAACTCCCATTTCAAGAGAGCTTGTGTGTCGCGATGCAACGTCTGCACTGGAGATAATTGAGGAAGGTTCCTTGCTGCCCTTAGTGTGAATTTTACACTCGAGGACCAGATTAGAGAAGCCTGTAAGACCGATGAGGAGGTAGCTCAAACCGGGAAGAAGTAAAGCAAGGCAAGGCCAAGTGCTTTAAAGAAGATGCACAAGGCACCTTATGGTTTGGAAACCGGTTGGTGGTGCCTTGCGATCACGCCTTGAGAGAACTAATTCTCAAGGAGGCCCATGACTCAAGTTTTCTATCCACCTGTAGCACCAAGATGTACCAAGATCTTAAGAAGCGACTATGGTGGAGCCGATGAAACAAAGACATCGCTCAATTTGTTGCCGAGTGTGATGTATGCCAAAGAGTTAAGGCCGAGCATTTGAAACCGGCAGGCACTCTACAACCCCTGCCCATTCCCAAGTGGAAATGGGAAGAAGTTGGCATGGATTTTTCACCGGCCTTCCAAAAACTCAAGCGGGGTCTGATTCTATATGGGTGATTGTTGATCGTCTGACGAAGGTTGCCCATTTCATTCCTGTCAAGACCACCTACCATGGGGATAAGTTAGCTGAGCTTTATATCTCCAAAATTGTTTGTCTCCATGGTGTACCAAAGGTCATCATTTCAGATAGAGGTCCGCAGTTCACATCTTACTTCTGGAAGTGCTTACATAAAGCAATGGGGACCAATCTATCTTTCAGTTCCGCTTACCACCCACAAACAGATGGGCAGACTGAAAGGGTGAATCAAATCTTGGAAGATCTTCTCCGGGCATGTGTGCTGTCCTATAGCAAGAACTGGGAGAAATGTTTACCATTTGCGGAGTTCTCCTACAACAATAGCTTCCAATCAAGCATTCAAATGTCACCATTCGAAGCATTGTATGGGAGAGCTTGTCGGACACCCTTGAACTGGTCCGAAGCCGGGGAGAGGCTGTTTTATGGCCCAACCTTGGTAGAGGATGCAGAAGAACAAGTTCGTGTCATCCGCGAACGACTTTGGACGGCTCAATCCCGTCAGAAGTCCTATGCCGACCGTCGTCGTCGTGAGTTGAGCTTTGAGGTGGATGATCATGTCTATCTTAAGGTTTCTCCAATGAAAGGAACACATCGTTTCCAATTCAAAGGCAAATTGGCACCTCGCTACATCGGACCTTTCCGAATTCTAGCAAAGTTGGGACCGGTGGCTTATCAAATAGAGTTGCCACCATCACTTGTGGATGTACATGATATCTTCCATTTTTCGCAACTGAAGAAGTGTCTTCGCATCCCAACCGAAGCAACTGAACTGGAAAAACTTGATTTGCAACCCGATCTTTCTTATCGGAGCACCGATTCGCATTCTTGAGGAGAAGGAGCGCAAGACACGAAATCGCGCAATCAAATTCATCAAGGTTGATGGAGTAACCATACTGAAGATGAAGCAACTTGGGAGCGTGAAGATCAACTACGAGTAGCTATCCCGATCTTTTCCTTCCACTTAAAATATCTTGAATCAAGAAAGGAAAGTTTAAACAAAGCAATGGCAAGGAAAAATGTAATAGCCATTCCTTCTAACCCTACAAAGATATCTTGGCACTATCTTTGAAGGAAATCAAGACAACAGATGTTTTGTTTTCTCTTAGAACCTTCTATCCAACTTCACTCTATCGATCTCTGGTCGAGATCTTTTGTAAGGGGGAGGTTTGTCACATCCCAATTTAATAAAGTGGTTAATTATGCATCTCATGAGCATGCATCTTATTTTTAAACTTTTTGTGTACCTATTGTACTTGCAAAATCTCAAAATATAAATGAAACCTACACTTTAAATTGATCTCCAAACTAGAAACCGAAATTAATGCTACTGAAAAACCTCTGAAAATAATTTATTCAAATACTATATTAATTATCATGAATTAATATAATTTTTCCCAAATTTTTGGGACTGGTTTGAACCCTAAGAAAATTCAAACACTATTAAAAGACCTAGTTTAAGTTTGAATTTATATATCACAAATTATATCATCAACAGTAGGGTTCAATAATTTTTATGGACACTAGGTTATCTCAGGAACCCCCACAAATAATTTCATGATTTTAGGAAATTTATTTCTATTTTTAAACCCCTGGTCAAAGTAGGAAAAGCAAATTAAGTATCAGTCAACCCTAGTACTATTCCTCAGGCCCGAACCAGACCTTGACTCGAGTCCGACCCGGTCTCTTGACTCAGTCGAGTCGACTAATTGCACCTCCGCTTGTGGACCTTCAGATCTAAGATCAACGGCCCAGATCGCCTACCCCTTCGACCGGTCCGATTGCACTCACTGATCCAAGCCGTCCGCCGGGGATCCAACGGTCTACGTGGACTCACTTGAACGCAACTCGGGCGCGCGTTGAGTCGCTGACATTGTGGGTCCGCCCTGTCAGGGCCTTCTCCTACCTCCCGTTGCGGGCGCAGAGAGCTAGCGCCACGCGCTCGCGCTGCTCCGACAGGCACAGCAACGGCGATGCTCACGCCGTGAATCCACCGCCCCAATTGACCATCCCTGGAGTTCGGCAAGTGACGCCGCCTCTGTTCCGTCCCTCGGTTCAGCTTAAGTAACCCCCGAATGCCTCCTTCTTCCCCATCTTTCCTCTCGGGTCTGAGGAAAGATAGGCTTGTTCTTGCTCTCTTCACAGGTGAGTTTTCCTCCGTGTGGTTTCCCTCACCTCCCTGATCCATGCCAGTTCCATTTTTGCTCATCTTGGACCTTGGTTCCTCTTGTAGCTCCCGGACCATTACCGTGCTCTCGGCATTTCCAGGGCACGCACCCGAGAACTTTCTGTGTGTTCTTCATTCCCGGTGAGTTTTATCCCCACCTTTGCGCGTCATATGGTGCATTGGGGTATCCTGAAGAGTTTCCCTCAATTAATTTCTTTGATGCTTCACAGGAGGCCGCTGAGTTCGGAGTTTCCCTTGGATCGGCCGTCGACTTTGTCCTTCGTCTCCAGCTCCGGCTGGTAAGCCCTTGACCGATTCTTATGCTCATGAAGCATCCTCACATGGTCTTTGAGCCATCCCTATCACTCACTCCTCTTCGTTTTGCTCCAGTCGTCTTCTCCACGAGAAGCCGTGCCACCGCCGTCATCTTCTCCGACACCGGTCAGGCTCCTGTCATCTCCAAGCTTCCCCGAGCGTCCTTCTTTGCTCAGGTAGCTTCCCTGGACCTTTGTGGTGCTAAGGCACCCGCTTGTTTGGGCTTTGCGGAGTTCGTTTCGATCTCCACCGTTGGCGGCTTTAGCTCCGCCCATCTCCGGCTAGCCGCCGTTTCAGGCCACTTCAGTCGTCGCCGCCACCACCCTAAGGTGCGCATGACTATTGCGGCTCCGTTCTGAGCTTTGGTCGGCGCCCTCGTGGACGAAAGCACCGGCAAGCCGCCAGGCAAGCGCGGCCGACGCCGCTGTTGTCGGTTTCGTCTGGCAAAGCACTGTAGCATGGCGATTAGAGTAAATGACATGGCTGGCATCGAGGTTAAGAATCAATCTATCGCTTACATGTGGGGTCACAATTAGAAAACGGTTGGGTTAATTAAGGGCTTGCAGAGTATGACATGTGGGCCTGATGGCGGTAAGTGGAAACGTAGATGGTGAAGTATGTTTTGATTAAGGAAAAGCGTATTCTTGATATGCTTAGAATGAATTTGCACGTTCGTAAAGTAGAAGACGTATTTCTGGAAATACGCTTTCGGCATGTGTTCGGCTGGGCGGGGTCAAAGTTGACCGAGTCAACACTGGTCTTCGGGGCCCGCCACGTCGGTCACTGCGGCTAGCGTGAGGACGGTAGAAAAGTGTTAAATACTTTATGAAATTCGGAATCTATTAACATATACATCAAAATTGGTATTAACTTATAAAATGCATAACTAAATCATTTTAACTCCAAAATGAATGAAACCACTTCTGATAATTTTCATATTTAATGAACTTTATATTAAAATTGGTTTCAAACTTGTCCCTGTAACAGAGAGCATTACTTTGGAAAATGAGCTATTAACACTATTATTGTTACAAAAGAAAACACTAATAACTTTGAAAAATTCATAACTAAATCATGAAAACTCCTTTTGAGGCAAACTCAACTGTTTTGAACTTGTAATAATATTGCCTATTTATCCATGTAATCCATTTACTCACCATTGTTCTACAAAATTTCACTTCATAATTAAATTACATAAATAAAGGCATATTGAAATCTGGAATTCAAACCACCGTAACTTGCATATACTAAATCGAAATGAAATAATTCTTTCACCAAAAATCATTTAAAATCATGACTTAGCTACTGTAGAAAAATCATGCAATTTTGAGCATTTTGATTTTTGGAATATTTCTCGATGTTTATTCGGTATTGCATTTATATAGATTCCGAGCCTATTGATATCGACTCCTACGCGACCGAGAGTGAGCAATTACTTTTCCAGCAAGGCAAGCATCCTTTGAACTTTCTTTTGCATCATATTTGATCCCAATTTTGCTAGGGTAGATGCAATGATAATTGCTTGCATGATAGTCTTATATTGTCGCTATTTTTGTTATGAATGGTTAGACACATCCTATTATCTTGTCATTGAGGCTATCCATGAATTATTCCATTACTGAAATGCTATGGTAGGATGAGTGAAGTAATGTTGTTCGAGTTTGCTTAGTCATGCAAGTCTAGAACCGGTAGCTCGATTGTCGGGAATAGCCCGCCAATTATGGGACAAACATAACTCTCATTATATACTTTTGTTTCAGATCTTCGTATCTGTTTTATAAGTGAGATTTTGTCATTTTTTTTAAAATGAGCTTTTGGTCTGGACAAGTGTTGGTTAGTGATGGTGCCTTCGTGCACGAGATTGGGTATGTGGTTTGACTTGTCTGGACAATTAAGGACCGAACTTTGGGTTGTTGCGATTCAAGCAAAACTCGTGCTATCACGCGCGGTATATGGGTGCCGTATGGTTAAGTAGGGGGAAGGTTTTATTGCGTTGAGTCCCACGGTGGTGAAATTGTAAGGGCATGGGACCGTGAAATCCCGTGTTCCTTTTGGGCCGATAGGATGGGGGCGTTAACGTCTTGTGTTTCCTAGGATATATAGGATGGAGGCGTTAACGTCTTGTGTTTCCTAGGAGCCATGGGTTGAGGGACTTAGCTCAATGGGATCTTCTTGCTAAACACGACCGTATCTTGATTTACCCTACGGCATACCTTAGGAAGTATACTATATTCGGAGGCATCTGGAGGCTTACGGGCTAATCAAGTCGTGTGGGTAAAGTAGTACACCCCTGCAGGGTATAATCTATCCGAATAGCCGTGTCCACGGTTATGGACGACCGCTTGAAATTTGTGGCTGCTTATTGTTAGACTTGAAATTAAAATTGTGGTTATAACTTGGTATCGTCATGAATGGGATGTTCATGCTTATTGTTGTATCAAAGTGGACCGCCACTTTGTTGTAGGTATGATTCATTTGTTATTGAATTCATTACTTATTCACATGCTTTATTTCTACTTCAAACCTGATTTTGAAATGGCACGTGAAAAACTAGTATGTGTAGGTTGTTCGGTATTGCGTCGTCTTCGCAAAACTAAGCCAATATGAGCCCTTCCTTTGAATGACCTTATGCATAATTATTTTTATTTGTGTAAGACTTGTGAGTACTCTTTGTACTCAGCCAGATGTTTGCTGGCTTTTACAGGTGAGGACGGTACTGAAATCGACGAGCTTGTCGGTGTCGATTTAGGCGACACCGATGAGTAGTTTGCTATCATCTAACTCCCAGTTGGTTGCCGATGGGTTGTGCGGCATACCACTGCTGGCCTTTTGGTTTATTCCCATATTTCCGCTACTACTTAACACTTTCCTTTAAATTTGGCCGGTCGGCCACTTGTATTAGATGTAAAATTGGAACTATGTTGTATGTCTTTTGAACTATTAATGTATGGATGTTGTATGGATGTGATCAACGTTGGATGAGAGTATGCTTATATTGGTCGCTGATCTTGGGAGCCAATATAAGTCATATTCGCTATTCATGGCTTCCTATTTAACTCACTAAGTGTAGCGCTTGACTTGTTGGAGAACCGACAATCATGTAGTGCTCGCAGAGGAGCGGCGCGCATGATCGTCGGGGCTCTAGTTTGAGTTAAGTCTCTCATTTAGATGGAGTTAAGTTGGAATCCATTCTCTGGAGATCTAGAGTTATGTCCCTAAGACCTTGATTAGTCTCGGTCTTATGGAGATAACTCCGGGGTCCCCACAATTTCCGACCACATATTTTGTGGAAAAATCGCAATAATATTATAAAACATCTAGTACAACATTATAATACTTTTTATCAACAAATCACAATGATATTACAGAACATTCAGCGCAACGTACTCACATATTTTGTCGATAAATCACATTGATATTACAAAACATTCAGCACAACGTCATCACCTAGTTTTTTGATATATCAAAATGATATTACAAAGCATTGAACACCATATATTTCAACAAGACGAACATTTCCCGTGGTCGCGATTTCAACGTCCACCATGCATGTCGACCGCCTCGAGTGGGCGGTCGAATGAGGTCCACGGCACCATCCGGACTGCTGATGTCTCTTTCATCCTGTGGATTTCTCGTATGGTATTTCTTGAAGGTGTGTCCAAACTCCCTACAAATGGAGCACTTCTTCGGACGACGCCGGGCTTCTGCTTCGTCTATGTCGTTTCTGATACACCGTACCTGTCGCCGACCAACCTTCCCCTTCAGCCTATCAATATCCGCAGCCCAGATAAGTTGCTCCCAGGTCAGATAGCCAGTGAAAAATGACCAACCAAGCCATAACCATACAGCTCTGCACTCCAAGTTTGCATCTCCTCCTCCTTGTTGAAATAATCAGAGAGGTAATGCCTGGGATGCTGCGCCACCGTCAAACATGCGACCATGACATGTGAGCAGGACCTATGCAGAAGAAGAGGCTTGTTGCAAGTGCATATGTAACTAGCGTGGCATAGTGTGCACTTGTGGGGGTGATCCTCTCATGGTTCATCCCGCGATGTCCTTTATCCCTGCACAGTGAAGCAAAGCCCTCTTGTGCCCATCTTAAATGCCCGATGCATCTCACCTTTTTTGCTCTTCTCCTCCATCTACTTGGAGATCATGATAGAGTATAGTACTATGTCATTTGTCAGGACGAGCGACGCGTTGTTGCATCTGTTAACAAAGTAATTTGTGGTACCACGGAGAATTGCCTCCACAATACCAACCAAATGGAGGCATCTGGCACCGCACATGACCCAATTGTACACCTCGGCTAGATTGGTTGCCACGACACCATGTCGAGCACTACCCCTGTCATGTATTAGTGAACACTTCTCCTTAGGCTCGTGCTCAATCCAGTCTGAGAAGTATTTCACATGTACCCCCGTCTTCCTTGCCACACATGGACCATCTGTGTGTAGCTGTGGCAATGCTTCGAGGGCCTTATTAGCGCTTGTAGCGAGCTTTTTCGCTACTTCCCTTCTGTGCGTTTAGGTCCACTTATTCAGAATCTTTCAGAGTGCGTCAAACTTTCATTGCAGGTTCTAATTGCACAACCGCTTGAATAGGTCCATCTAGTCCTTGTTGCGAAACTGCTTGTAGAAGTTTACACCCATGTACCTCATGCACCACCTACTCTGCACATCCACCCATGGAAGTGGTTCGTTCTCTCCTTTTTGTAGCTAAGTTATTACACTCAGCAGGCCCGTATGTCGATTATGTATGGTGCATATGTCAGGACGACCCTGTACAACAAAAATCCTTAATTGTGTACTGCATGACCCGGAGTTGGTCAGGCAGATTGTGGTAGGAGTCCTCGAACGTATCGAACCTTGATTCTAATGCCTTCTATTTTGCCCTTCACACCTTGACATGGCTGATTGTGTACTGGAACCTTGCTTCAATTGCCCAAATGATGGATCGTGGTTCAAAATCTAGATTATCCACGATCTCACCGTACATGATGTTCGCGATGAAGCATGATGACAGGTTCTTGTGGGACTGCACTGACTCAATGATGATATATGTGTGAGGGACCACTATAGAGCATTTTCAGTAGGTGTCCCACTTAGGCTAAAATACGTGTACTCGCTAAAGGTATCCCTCTATGTCGTACTTCACGTCATAGCATCTTGGGTTAGACTCGACGACAGTGAATGTACGTCGCACCGACAAGGCCCATAATTTGACCGCCTCCTACACGGCCTCCTTACATTTGTACATAGCTCCTTGTCTGACGTCGCTCTGGTTGTACTCCCACGGCACACGGGAGCCTTCATTAACGATGAGGTTGTCGAACTGATATGTGTTCCACTCGGATGGAACCGCCTGCTGTTTCACAATATCATCATCGTCAAATCACTCATCTTCTAACAATGTCATGTAATCCTGATCTTTAAGATCTATCCTTTGGACTAGGGCTTCTAGCTCCTCACCCTCGTCAGCAAGCCCACTAGCTTGCCTGATTGAAGGAGCTCTTTCAACACAGTCTTCATCGACAGCATCATCCCGAACCTTCGGTCATTGTGTGCGCCGTGCTGTGGCTGGAGTCCCCGACTTCTTCTTCGGTATCACCACCCCTTCTTGTTCAGCCGCCGATACAGGAGTGGGCTTGGCATCTGCTTGGGACAGAACGTCCAAATCCCACTGTTCCTCCCTCGCCCTACGTACATATGACTAACATGACCTTGTTCTCTTGAGCTGCACTAACTCCCAATATGTGTGTGTATATTATGGGGATATGTTCATGATCTTAGATTGATAATACAGTTGGCAATAGTGTTGAGGGTTTATCGAAACACTCATTTTTTGCAAAGTTCAGAAATATCGGTATAGCCGCAATTGATGAGCAGTACTACCGTAGCCCGGTAGTACCGGATTCTATATGGCGGTATGTTTTTTCTAGAGAGCATGTTTTTAGGAATTTCTTCTTCCCTGGGAAATGGTATGATTGCATCTCCATAACGGTACTACCGCAGTGCGGTAGGACCGGATTTCACTGGCAGTATTACCAGTTTTGGTTTGTTCGCTGGCCAATTTGGCGGCGATGTTTGTAGGTTAGGTCAATTTCATGGGTTTTAGTGCATATGTGTTGCATAATACATGTTTTGACTAATATGGGTCATGTTACGAAGAACTTATTCCCGAAATCGATTTCTTAGTCTATTCTTGTGCAAGTGGCTTAGTGGTCAACTATGGTCAACGGTAAGGAGGATCGTGACTTGATTAGGAGAACCAAGGTCCAGAACGACCGTGGATACCAGGTGAGATGGTTGGACTTAAGCATGGTGCAAAAAACACAAGGATGACCGAACGGGAAGTTCGGTGCGACGAGTTGCATCAAGCGGCGTGGGGGTCGGTGCAAGTGTAGAATCAAGGATAACCGACTAGAGGGGGGTGAATAGGAGGTTTCTAAAAAGATCAATCAAATTAAACCTTTAAGCACAATAAAATTAACAGGGTTATCTAATCAACGAGATGATAGGACAAAACAAGCTACTCAGGACAGTAAGGAATTAATAACAAAACTTGCTAAGCAAAAACAAGCGCACAGATTAAACTGTAAATAAAAGCTGAAAGTAAAAGAGGAATTAACCAAAGTGAAGACAATGGAGTTTTTTTCCCATGGTATCGAAAATCGAAGTCTTCACTAGTCCACGTTGAGGAAGCTTGAACCAATCAAGCCGGCTTCACGAATTAAGTATTCCCTCGATTTCACTAGTGGTAGTTCTTCCTCCGCTCCGGAGATGGTGAACACCGAACCACTCGCAGTAGGCACCGGGTCTCTTCATAATCTTCTTGAAGAGATCACGTGCAAACTTCCGCCAAGCCGTCTAGGTGCTGACAGCACCAAGAGTAATAAATCACGATCTTCGCTTGACGGCACTCAAGTGCAATAGATCAAACTAGAATTATTGCTCAACAACCTCACAATGAATGTAACAGAGAATATGACGTGTGGAGTGAATGCTCTTAGCTCAGGGATGTAAATGTGTAAGCACTAACTCTGTCCCAGAGTAGGTGGAGGGATATTTATAACCCCCCCCCCCCACGCCAAAAACGACCGTTGGGACCAGATTACAGAAAAAAAATCAGCACAAACGGTAGTACCGCCATTGATCGACCGGTACTACCGCACCATCCCAAAACGGCTAGCGCAGACACGCATTAAATGTTCTGACAAAGCCGTTAGAAATTTAGCGCGGTACTACTGCCAACTATCATGCAGTAGTTCTGTCTTATCGGAAGTTCCAATTAAAAGCTGGTACTTCCGTTTAACTTTGAGTTCCAAAAACATCAGTACTGGAAAAAAAACATGTCACTTCTTATTTCGGATGTACCAGGGTTGCGGTAATTCCGCGAGTTGCACTCCGGTACTACCATTTCATGAAAGATCAAACAACCTCCGAAAAACACACGCTCTGTAAAAAACATACCGCTAAAGATATCAGAAGAACCTGGGATGCGGTAGTTCCGTTATAAGCATTGCGGTACTACCGCTCTTTCAAGAGAGCAAATAATCTCTGAAAAACAAGTATTCTGGAAAAACATACCGCGCTTTAAGTGTCGGTACTACCGTTAGCTCAAGAACAACCAGATCATCTTAAACATTCGGAGTGTCTACGAGGGCGGTCCAGATTCAAAGAAACGTTCGGACCGAAGGTTTTAACCACACGATCCGAGAAACTTTCGGACGTTCTGAACAAACATCGGAGGTACCGTTACAAGGATGCTGGTACTACCGCTCGAGTGGTAGTTCCGCAAAGAATACACTGGTACAACCTAAAACTTCTGAGAAAAAACAGATAGTGCAAATAACTCAAACTCCAAAAGTATGCATGATCCTAGATTGATCCAATATGCACAAGAACATGCTATCAAGTTACTAATTGTGATCCCTCTTAATAGTACGGCATCTAACCTATAATCCGGTCTCCCAACCAATTCTCCTAAGACTGGTAAATCGAAAAAGGATCCTAAACTACTTGTACCTTATCTTTGAGCCATATTGATCTTCGTGTTGTCCTTTAGCATGCATCTCCATGTTGTTATATTTATCACTGGGACTAAACCTTTTTAAACACTTAATAAACACATTAATCCCATATAATATATTGTCATTAATTACCAAGACACCTTTTAGGGGCATAGATGCTTTCAGCAAGTGCCATGACGATTTCGGTGGGAGCCGGATGTAAGAGACTTGCTAACATGAAGAGAGTCGTTGATCAACCTATACGTGATGAAGCATGGGATTGCTTCATGAAGATTGGACTCGATCTTTAGAGAAGGATTGAGAATGGGTATTTTGGTAATTTTACAAAAATACAGCCTTGATGGCTTTTGGTTAAATCGTGGTGCGAGACGGTGCAAGGAGAGGTGGTTTAAGTCAAGAGAAGATGAAGACGACTATTTGAGATACGTGCGTGAGTGAAACTCATTAGTGTGTGGGTTTAACGGGTGCCCGTTTGGGATGTCACTCTAGAAGCTAGCCTCCACTATAAAAGGGGAGGGTGCTGGTTGTGCACCTCCCAACCCTTGTATCTAAAAACTATAGTTTGTGTTTTAGGGATAGGAGAGGAAAGTTGAGAGGTTAGGGTTCTTGAAAGGTGGATTGATTGAGTACTCAAGTGTTGAGCTTTTATCCTTCATAGTGAAGTGGCTGTAAACCAACTTCAATCTCCAATCAATCTAAGCAAGATTATTCAAGACGACTCTCTCATTGTTCTTGCTCTCTCTTTGGTGATTTTGGGTTTTTGATGATCCATTGGTTTTTCTTTGGTTTCTTATGGTGATCTTGCTTGCTGTGACATGTGGGAGTGCATCTAAGATCATCTTGATCATGTTTTACCCACGAGCAAGCTTTTGGATCAAAGTTTGATTTTGGCTCGTTTCTAGAGCAACCTTCACTTAAAAGGAAAAAGGTCAAAACTTTGGCAATGATCTATACGATCTTTGATTGGAATAGGTTCTTGACATCCTAGAGAAGGTATGTTTCAAGTTTTATGAAGTTTGAAGTTGTGGGTCAAAAGTTGTGTCAATTTTTTATTTTGGTTTTGGGCTATTTTCCTGTTCATCGCACTGTTTTTACTATTCATCCGATAGTACCGCTATTGTTCACTGGTATAACCGATATTGTTTATGAGTACTATTCATAGTTACTGTTCACCATAGCACTTTTGCATTTTGGGTTGTGTACTCTAGGGTTTTGATTAGATTCAATACAAGACATCCGTTGTGCTTGTTTGTTGATCTTCATAGTTTTCCTAGCTGTTGGAGAGAAAATCTTGTTGAATCCAATCAAGGTAAAAAAATAGGCAGAGCTCCTATTCACCCCCTTCTAGTCGCAGTTTCAGTCCAACAAGTGGTATCAGAGCCCGGTTAGTTCATTCTTGATCTTAACCGGTCACTGAATTTGGCGATGGAGAAGTACTCCACCAAACCGTATATCTTTAATGGGCTCGACTATGCCTATTGGAAGAATCGTATGTGTGTCTACCTTTAGAGTGAAGGTCAAGCCATATGGGAGGTTGTCCGAACCCCGCTCGTCTTGCCCAAGGTTGCTACGCTGGCTTTAGCAGCCCTCTTGGCTAACAACAACAAGGCAAATAACCTTTTATATGCCGGGCTTAGTAGACAGGAGTATGATAGGATTTGTCACCTTGAGACCGTACATGAGATTTGGCACACCCTTGAAACCTACCATGAGGGTTCGTCCCAAATAAAGCAAGTTTGCCAAACGGTCTTTAAACGAGAATACAACAAGTTTGATATGTGTCTTGGATAGAGCATCGATTATGTATTCACTCACTTACAACAAGGTGTTCAATCAGTTGAGAGCGGTCGACATCGAGTATTCTCAGTCTAAGAATGGTATCCACCTCTTGGCTGTAATCAACACCAAGGTGTAGGAGATAAAGGCTACTGCCATTGAGGAAGAATGTCAATCTCTCTAATCTCACTTTAGAGTTGCTCTATAGCAGGCTCAAGACCTATAAGATCAAGAGGGTTGATCATCCTAAGAAGGAGAACATGGCCTTAGTAGCTGATCCTCTTAAGAGAACTTCTGGTGGCTCTTCTGAATCTTCATTTGGATTTTCAGTTGCTTGTTTGTCTGCAATCCATGAAGAAGAACTTGAGACTATCCTTGAGCCTGAGCTAGTCTTCCTAGACAAAAAATTCACACGAGTCTATCACAATGTGAGGAATAAGAAAAGAGGTGGCCCTGTGACATGTTATAAGTGTGGAGAGCTCTACCACATCCAGATGAACTATCCCAAGCTGAAAGGGAAGAGCAACCACAAGGAAGAGGAGGCAGCCAGGAGTAAGCCTCAAGAGAACAAGTCCAAATTTGATGCTACCAAGCTCGTGAAGGCCGCTCACTGGGTCTTTGCGCTTTTGGAGAGTAATCCATGAGCGATGTAGACTCCGGGAGCGAGGAGGACAAGGTGGAGGAGCTCCCTCAAGAAAAGAAGAAAGGAAAGGCAAAGGACTTCACCGACATGTGCTTCATGGCCGACTCCGTCGACATCGATGACATTGATGAGGTAGCTCTATCATATGAAGTTCTCTTAGCTAGATGTGATGCCATCTATGAGCAATTGCTTAGTCATGATAAGGCTTTGAAGTTCACCATAGCTAGGAATAAGGACTTAGAATCACAAGTTGATAATCTGACGCTAAAATTTGTGAATGTTAAGAATCTTGATGTTGATGAATGTTCATCCGACCATACTTTACATTCTAAACTTGCTAAGTTACAAAATACTCATGATGTTGCCATGCACCAACTAGAAAATGCAAGGACTGAGTTGATTGAGTTTAAATCTACTTCATGTGAAAATTGCTTAGAATCTAGCAAGTTGGTAGCTTCTAATAAGGTTGAGTTTAGCACTTGCTCTTTCTGCTTAGAATGTGAACATAAAGTGAATGACATGTTAGAAGCAGTTAGAGTCAAGTATGCCAAGCTTAAGGACAAAATTAATTATGCTCATTGTGACTTATATGAAGCTCTTAAGGTTGAAGTTGCTATTCATAAGGAGAAGCTTGCTAAAACCATTAAGGTTAGAACTTGTGAATTATGTCCTAAACTTGAAAAAGAAAATGCTTATCTCAAGGACACATTAGAAAAATTTTCTAAGGGTAAGAAATAATTGAACATAATTCTTGATAAGTCCAAAACTCTTTATAAGAAACCGGGGTTAGGATACAACTTTACCCAATACAAGTCCAAGCTAAATGTCATTCAAGTCTTGGAAAACAGCTTAGTTGGGTTCAAAACCCAACCTGCAAAAATCCTTTTCAAATCTGCACGTTTTGTCCAACCATCTGCTGAGTCAAAGGTGCTTCTTCCAGTGGTACTAAGTACCATTGCACCTATTGCAAGAAGGATGGACATTTACTTGAGTTTTGTTAGCGTAGATTGAAATATGCTAAGAAAAATCTTACTAGACTTACATCTCATCAATCTAGAGCTTTCATGAGACATGGTCATCTAGGAAAGACGAAACCTGGACTAGGATCTATTTTACGTGCTCACCATCATCATGTTCCTAGACAGCATGCATCTTATATTCTTATAACCATTTCTTATGATAGAACCTCAAGCAAGATCAAGGCTAGCAATTCTGCTTTACATACTTCTTGCAGATGTGTGTCTCAGTACTGGGTTCCCAAGTCATGTTTAACTAACCTCGGTATTGAGACACATCGATCTTTTATGCCTTGATTTCCAGTATTGCTGTGGAAGGGGGGAAGAACACGTGGTTCATCGACTTCGGGTGTTCATGCCACATGACCGGAGACTCAAGATGATTCACCTCCTTCACGCAGTCGACGAGTGATGACTTCATCACCTTTAGAGATGATACACAAGGGTGGATCGAAGGAACATGATCGATCAGGGTGAATGACAAGTTCATCATAAAGGATGTTGCCCTTGTGGACAAGTTAAGGTACAATTTGCTTTCTGTCTCACAGCTTCTTGATGATGGCTATGAGACTAGGTTTAATAAAAATGCTTGTCTTGTGCTTGATTCAGTTGGTGTGCTTCTCTTTGGGATTTCTAGAGTTGGTAGGATCTTTGGAGCTGATTTTTCTGAATCTCTTGCTGGATCTCTCAAGTATTTGATTGCATCTTTTTCTGAGTTCTAGCTTTGGCATCGTCATTTGGGGCACATTAGTTTTGATCATCTAACGCGAGTTAGCAATCTTGATCTCATGAGAGGTTTGCCCAAACTCAAAGCCATCAAGGATGCTATATGTGCACCCTGCAAGCATGGCAAGTAAGTTGCTGCCTGACACCCTTCATTGACTATGGTTATGACTGACGGACCGAAACAATTACTTCACATGGATATTGTTGGTCTTGCTAGGGTTCGGTCTGCCAGTAGCAAATGATATATTCTTGTCATAGTCGATGATTTCTCGAGATACTCTTGGGTGTTCTTTGTTGCTTCGAAGAATGAAGCTTTTGATCATTTTTATGATCTTGTTTTTCGCTTGGCTTCTGAACTCCCAGTGCCTTGAGAGCAATTCACAGTGATAATAGCATGAAGTTCAAGAATGTCTCATTTGCCTCTTTTTGTGCTGAGCGTGGTTTTGAGCATCAGTTCTCTTCACCACATGTCTCTCAATAAAATAGTGTGGTGGAAAGGAAGAACAAAACCTTAATCGAGATGGCTAGAACGATGCTAGATGAGTATAACACTTCAAGGAGATTCTGGACCAAAGCTATTGTTACAGCTTGCCATATCACAAATCATGTCTTCTTGAGACCGTCTTTGGGCAAGACATCATATGAGCTTCGGTTTGGTAGAAAACCCTCTGTTTCTCATTTTCGAGTTTTTGGAGCCAAATGTTTCATTTTCAAGATAGGAAACCTAGATAAATTTGAGTCAATAACTTCTAATGGTTTATTTCTAGGTTATCCTGCACATTCGAGGGGTTTTCGGGTCCTTAATGTTGAGATTAACGTTATCTAGGAGACATACAATGTCACCTTTGATGAGACTAGCCCTAAAGTTAGATCAGATGTTTCAGGTGACACATAGGCGACAGAGAGCATCTTTGTGGAGGAAGATGAGGACAAAGCTGATATTTGTCTCCCACCTACTGCTGCTACACCTCCTGATCCAATTGAAGAACTTGTTTCCACTACTTCACCTTTAGTTGGGGCTCTTGCTGTATTTTCATCATCAGCAGTACCTACGTAGGTCGAAGAGGTACTATCTCCTCCAGGCGCTCCACTTCATATTCAGAGGCATCATCCTCCGGATCAGATGATTGATCATCTTCATGAGCGAGTCACTCGCTCTAACTATTACGATCTGAGTCTCTACTCCCATTCCGCATTTATTGTTTCTTTCGAACCCCGCAATATATCATATGCTTTATCTGATTCGAGCTAGGCCAATGCTATACATGTGGGGTTAGTGAATTTTGAGAGGAACAAGGTCTGGAATCTAGTAGAGCTTCCTAGTGGTCATAATATTATAGGAATCCGTTGGGTATTAAAAAATAAACAAAGTGAGGATGGTTATGTTGTTAGAAATAAGGCTAGATTTGTAACTCAGGGTTTTAGCCAAGTTGAGGGGTTAGATTTTGATGAGACATTTGCTCCTGTTTCTATATTAGAAGCCATTTGTATTCTACTTGCATTTGCTGCATCCATTCCCCATGCATAATCAACAAATAGCCCACATCAGTAAATGCATCAAGCTCAAAACCTAAACAATCGAATCAATAAAACGGGGAATCAAACGCGGGTATCAGCAAGCCCAACGCCCAGGCGTCAACCCCCGGCACGGTAGCTAGGATGCGGGCCGAAGCGCGCTCGAGCTAGAGGCGAGGTGGCCGTGGCCGGGCCGAGCCAAGGCAGCGGCGGCGCGGGCAGCCGAGGGCCACAGGCGCGGCCCAATTCAGAGCCATCGGGAGAAGGCGTGAGCGACCAGAGGTGTCGGGTTGGGGAGCGCACGGGCCGAGCCATTGGTGCTCTGGTGAGCCCGAGCCAGGCAGGGAGCAGTCCAAAGGGGGAGGCACACTCATGGCCGAACGGCCGAGCGGCGGCGCACTGGCGACGCGGGAGAAGCAGCGGCGGCCGAAGGAGCTCCCATAGCGCACCATTAGGCCAGAGCAAGAATCAGGGTGGAGGAGTTAGGAGATGAAGCAATGGAGGTGATGGAAGAAGAAATGAAGCGACGATTTCATTCGAGTGAAAAGGGGAGAGGATAAGAAGGAGAGAGAAAAAGGGGTTAGGTAAGAGAGATCAAGGAATTAGGTTTAGAAAATTAGGATTTAGAAAAAAAAAAGGGGGTAAAGAAGTAATTTCTGGTAAAAAAATTTATTAATAGCATATTTAGCAGTAGAATTAAACTCCATTAATAATATGTATCGATCCTGTGTAATTGTCGAACCTAATAAATTTGTTAAGCCACGTGCAAATAAATAACAGTAGATCGGATCAGTAGAAAATAAATGCATGAAAAAGCTATAAAATCAATCTAAGGCTAATTAACAAAATTAATCATTGTTAGAACTCACTAGATTAAATAAATAATCTGATACATTAGAAGATAATTTAGTCATGTCAGATTAACTAAATTAAACAA
This sequence comes from Ampelocalamus luodianensis, assembly GCA_036346255.1. Lineage (NCBI taxonomy): Eukaryota > Viridiplantae > Streptophyta > Magnoliopsida > Poales > Poaceae > Ampelocalamus > Ampelocalamus luodianensis. The sequence goes on from CM070626.1 coordinate 5,563,710, forward strand.
CACCGAGTTTATTTAGAAGAGCAAATAAATTCGTACGTACCCGAGTAAAACCAATCAGGCATATTGGCGTGCGTAAATAAATAAACCTAATTGCATGCGAGTACATGGTACATGTATGTCGACGATCAAGACGTCGATCTTACGAAAAGAAAAAGGAGAGAGTGACGTGGGAAATCTAGAGTGAAATGGAACTGCTCCTTTATTAGTATGCACTAGGGTTTATAGGGGATGCCTCCTGACTAGATGATGAACTACACCTGTTTACACTGAGAACGCTATTTGTTATCTTACAATGCCAGACTTAAAACACGAGTCTAAGGTCTATGCTTTAGTCTGAAGGCTCTATCTCCTCTCTTTGCTCCGTCCATACTCCATCTTTAAATAGCCCTTGAAGAGGTGGCAGTTACTTCTGGAGAAAACGTCTGATGTGAAGCGTCACGACTGGTCGGAGTCGGATGACGGTTGATGGAAAGTCAACCGTTCGATGGTTGTATGTCAATGAGACATATAACCTTATGGTGGTTATTCATCAGTGCTTCTGGATAAGAAACGTCGTATGGTATGGAATATGCACATGTTCCATTCATCACACGGTAGAGAATATACCTGGAATCAGTTCCAAGTATCAGTTCATACCTTTTATGAGCAGTTCTCCTGGTCGGGAGCTTGGGATAGGCCTTCGTTCGACCAGGGTACCCATTTTGTAACCTTTGGAATCTTTACGACCAGTGAGGTCATGTACCTCAGGGGTTACGACCATGAAGACGTATGGTCTGTTATGTATTAAAAATAATACATAGAGATTTTAATCCTCGTCAGCTAGCCCCCGAACTTTAAATGAATAGGTCGTGTGAACACCTTTCTTCCAATAAAGTCGTATTGGGCTGACGCTTATTAAATTAAATGACATTTGAAGCGGTTTGTATTCACTTTAAAGTTGAGAACTTGCTTTGGGAATCGAAGAGTTTTTATGTCCGTTGGACTTTTTTGGGTAACTCCTTATTGCAGTTAGAATTTATGAAGCTTATAAAAACTCCTTTGTAGACTTAGGGTTCTTTCACTTCCTGCTTTCCTTCTTCATCTTCCGAGTAAAAAACTGCTTCTGACCTCCTTTTCTTTCCTCATCCGAAAGAAATCTGATCATGTCGGACCAAATCACCAACTGGTCGGTTTCCGACTTGGGTGAGAAGAAGCTAGATAGCTTGGAGAAGATCAGGATGCTTCCCAGTAAGGATATGATTTCTTGGAGATCCGCGGCTGGAGAACATTCTCCGAGTAATGAAGATGGAGAAATCCCAGTTTTTCTTGCATATGTTGCATGCGGATTTAGGCTACCAATTCACTCCTTCCTTCCTAAAGTCTTGGAGTATTATGGAGTTGAATTGGTGAATCTTGCTCACAATGCTATCGCCAATCTCAGCACCTTTATTTATCTCTGCGAAGCGTACTTGGGGATTCCAGCAGATCTGGATCTATTCAAGTACTAATACAGGATGACAAAGTCTGGGAAGACGATTGGGATGCCTGGAGAGTGCACTTGCGTCTCCATGACTGAAAAGCTCATGAGTATATATTTATGTACTCAAAATCTTCGTGGTCATCGTGGAAGAAGAGCTGGTTCTATATGAAGATCACGAAGAAAGATAGCCTTTATTATTTTGGTAAGAAGGCGGTCGATAATCCGAATTGGCGCTCCTCCACAGAGAAAGACGGAAAGATAAAGAGATGGACCGAAGCTATCAAGCTTCTCGGTGTCAAGGGTCTAACATCCTAGCACGTAGTGAAGGATTTTTTCATGCGCCGGATTAGTCATTTGAAGGCCCGAGCACACCCGATGCTCTGGTATATTGGTCGTGATGACACGACCAAAGATTCCAACGAGGGTAAGCTCTGAGTGATTCCGACCAGTTTGTTTATGTTAATTGATTACTTTTGTATCCACAAGTCTCTTGTTTTACCTTTACAACTTTATCTTCTGACGAGATTAGAAGCCAGATCAAAATGATCTGTGCCGGAGAGCCTGGCGACAAGGCTAGTTTTCCTCAGATCTTAGCGGTTGTTTCCGCCAAAGAGAGGATCGAGAGACTTAAGGTAAGATTATTAACTGTGCTTTTTTCCTTTGTCGTACATATTATTTCTAATCGGTATACCATAAATCCTCTTTGATGTGTAGTCGGTCGGGTTGAGGATCAATGAGGCCACTGAAAGATGTGAGCCGATTGATGATCCGACCACCCCTACGACCATACAGGATGTCAGCCTTCCAGAGGTAGGTGACCGAACATAAATCATGTTTAGACAAATGATTTTCATCGCCTAATTATCTTTAATGATATATTTTAGGCAGTTGTCGTACCTTCCAACAAGGTCGCTGAAGACCCACCAGTGCCTACTGAGGCTACTGTTTTGGAGGTCGACGAATCTACACCTATTGATCCTGCGATCAGGAATCCTATCCTTGACCAAATGGTCGTGGATATTGCTTCTGATTTTCAGTCAGTGAATGTGCAAGACCTAGTCAACCCTACCGGTTTAGAACCGGTGAATTTGGTTGAGAAGAAAAGAAAAGCTAGCGAAGCGGATTTTACTCCGATGCGTTACAAGGTCAAACTCAAAAAATCGACCAGGTATATTTAAATAAAGAAGTTGTGTACATGCATACCTTGGATATTTTGATATGTTGAAACCTCGATCTTCCTTACTTTCTTCTTTCGTAGATCTTCTGGTGTTCCAGTCGTGTCCGACCAAAACACCCCTCAGGAAAAGATTCCTGGGGAAGAGGTGGTCGTGGAGGTTCCTGATCAAGACACTACTCAAGCTAAGACTAGAGAGGATGAAGTGGTTAAAGAAGCCCCCGAGCAGGTTTCAGTTCCGACATTTGCTCAAGATCCTCTAGTAATCCTTACCCCTTCTCCGGAGGTAGTCATCTCCAGAGATCCTCAACAGGTTCCACCTCCTCCCGAAAATACCTCTCAGGTTAACAAGTTTCCTTTTTCCCCCCGATTTATCGAGAATAAGTAACTTGACGAGGCATGGGGAAAGATATTGGACCGCCAAGCTGAGATAGGTCCAGATATGATTTTTGCCGAATATAATGACATGGCAATTCGGGTAAGTGTTCTACGACCATCCTTATAACTCTTTCCTTTGAAGTCTCTTCAAAAACTTACCAAAGAAAGGCATTTTTTGTAGCATATGGTCGAGAAATATGCTGTGGTCGGAGGACTGACCCAGCGAATAAAAACTCTGGAGCAAAAACATTCCGATTTGAGAAGTAAGAACTTTTCTCTTTTAGCTTGACTTCCTAAATCTTGTTTCTCTTTTATAACTTAATCCTCTCTTTCTATCATATTTGATAGATTTAGAGAAAATTAAAAAAGAGGTCGTGGCTAAGGAAACCATAATAACAAAACTTAGGGAAGAAAATCATAGTAAAGACCGGTCGATCGAGCATGTGATGACCAGGCAAAAGGAGGTTTTCGAGTCTTGTGAGAAGAAAATCAAAGGTAACTGGTCGTACACTTAACCAATATCCCATGACTTTTTAATTGTAAAGTGTGTGTTAATTTTATCCACTCGTGTAGAAAAAACTGAAGCACTTGAACGAGCGGAAAAAACCCTCAAGTTTGAGCATGGCCAAGGGGCTGAACTCGATTGGAGTCTTGAAGACAAAGTCAAGGCTCTGAACAAGATGCTCTTCGACCTGGGGTTAGGAACGCAACTGCTCATTCTAAGAGATCCTGCGGAGAGAATCAATTTTCTCGGCCATCAACTCGAAGATCTCAAAGAAGTGATAACACTCTTTCGAGAGAACCATGCTAAGACGATGAAGGAAGCTATTGCGAATGGACTTAGTGTTGCCTTAGCAAAACTGAAGGCTTCCGTCCCCTCTGTTAGTCTTAGAGCTGTTGAAGAAGACTTCGACTGCTCCGAAGATGAAGCAACAAAACTTCTCGAGGAAGTAAGACCTCTCGGAGAGAAAATTGCTGAGGAAATGGAAGTCGGATCTCCATCACGCAGCGACCAATCTGGTGGTTCTAACAAGTAGATGGATGTAAAACTCAAAACGTTATAAATGAGACTTACCTTTTATCATCAATGAAGTCCTTGCTTTGTCTTATCAATATTATTAAGTACTCATATACCTCCTAGCCCCCGACTGCTTATATTAGTAGATGAACTTTACTAAAAAAATAGTAGACCAAGAAACTGAGTAATAACAATGACCATGGTAAAAGTGTTGATAATATTTGTGACAATGATCTAGTGAATACTAGGAAATCATGTGGTCGGAACCAGCTTATGAATTCGACTAGTGTAGATCTTGTCCATTATCGAATCACTATGAGAAACCACATATAGTCTGAAGATATAACAAAGACTGGTGTTGATGATAAGAAGATATGCATGAAGAATGTATGCAAAAAAGGAAATGATAAGTAACTTTGTTTATAAACTATTCGAATCTGGTCGGAATGAATCCCAATAATCAAATATTTATAAAATACTTCTCAAAACGTGCTCATGCTCAAGTCCGACTAGCAGCGAGGATCATAGGAAAAAGGACCGTCACTAGGAAGCTCCTTCCAGTGGGCAGGACCACATGGAGAGAGGAGAGACTTCGACTAGGAGGTTTTCCGTGTCCCGACCAGTAGCCAAACTCAAGAAGAACAGAATGTTGAAATAGAATATCAAACTTTGATTCTCAAAATAAGAAAACCATATATATTGTCTGGATTGTACTCTATATACTCGTATGCTTCTTTAAGAAAAGAGTATGTGGTCATGCGTGTGTATCATTGGAGCAATGATCACAACTGAGACCGGTGTTGTATCTGACCTCTAAGTCAGCACCCATGATTAATGGAGATCCCTTCGAAAGGAATATCGGAGAGAATGAGTATCTTCTCCGACCAATTAGCAACAATAAAGGTATATGACCAGGTGCGACGAATAATAATTATAAACAACCATACTTATCGTTGAAAAAGGAAAAGCATCTTAATGGAAATATGAAATGAAATAAATATAGGAAATTAAACAAAGAACTTACGCAATTGATCAATATTCCAAGAATTAGACAAAACTTGCCCATCTGACATAGCTAATTGTACCGATCCTGGTCGGGTGACTTCGACCACAGTGTATGGACCTTCCCATTTGGGTGAAAGTTTGTTGCGACCCGCTTGGCTCTGAATTTTTTTAAGAACCAGATCACCTACAGCTAGGCTGCGAGGTTGCACCTTACGACTGTGGTACCGACGCATGGCTTGCTGGTAGATTGTTGATCGTAGCAAATATTGATTTCGTCGTTCTTCAAGAAAATTGATATCATCAAGTCGTCGTTCACACTGATCACTTTCGGAAAAGCAATCAGTTCGAGCATAACCAATTTTGAGTTCTGGAGGAAGCATGGCTTCAGCCCCGTAAACCAAAAAGAATGATGTTTCACCGGTCGCACGACTAGTTGTTGTACAAACGACCCATAATACATAAGGAAGTTCTTGAACCCAAGTCCCTGACCGTTGAATTAACTGGTCAAAAACTCGTCGTTTGATGCCTTGCATTATGATACCATTGGCTCGCTCAACTGCACCATTGCTTTGTAGATGAGCAATAGAAACGAAATGTATCTTGATACCTAGGTCATCACAGAATCCCTAAAAATTACTGCTCGAGAACTAGGTACCGTTATCAGTGATTATACAACTGGGTACACCAAATCGTGTGATCACATTTTTTGTGAGAAACTTCTTAGCAGCCTCAGTTGTGATTTTTACAACCGGCTCGGCTTTGATCCATTTAGTGAACGTGTCAATCATGACGAAAAGGAACTCAAAGCCCCTGGGTGCTCTTGAGAAAGGTCCTATAATGTCTAGTCCCCAGGTTGCAAAAGACCAAGAAAGAGGAATTGTTTGCAAAGCTTGGGACGGCTGATGTACTTGTCGGCTATGAAACTGACATTGTACGCACTTCGTCACGAGCTCTTTTGCATCATGAAGGGCAGTTAGCCAGTAGTATCCTTGCCTAAAGGCTTTACCAACCAACGTTCTGTAGGAATGATGTGCTCCACATACTCCTCCATGAATTTCGGTTAGCAATTGAATGCCATCCGAGTAAGATATGCATCTCATCAACACTCCGTGAGATCCTCGTTTGTACAAGATGCGTTCAATTAGAGTGTATGATTTGGCTTTTCGTGCTATACGATCGACCTCTACATCATCTTCTGGAATTAGGTCATGCTGAAGATAATTATAGATCGATGTCATCCAATCTCTACCGTGATCGTGATGGCGCCAATCATCATCGACCTGTGGAGCATCCATATTTGCAGAATCAAGGTGTGCAACCTCCTTGCGAACATCTGTGTTCTCAAAAGGCTCGACTACCGAGGGTGAATCGAGTTTCTCGAGAAAAACTCTGGGCGGGACGGATGTCCTTGTGGAAGCCATCCGGGCCAACTAGTCTGCCAGAAAGTTTTCCTTTCTAGGAATGTGTTGGATCTGAAAGCCGAAAAAATGCTTTTCGAGTTTTCGTACTTCCGCCAGATATGATGACATCTTGGTACTAGAGCACTGATACTCTTTCCCCACTTGATTCGCTACTAGTTGAGAATCGTCTTTCACTAGCAATCTGCGAATCCCGATCGAACGAGCTACTCGAAGTCCTGCCAGCAAACCTTCGTATTCTGCCACATTGTTAGTAGCATGAAAGTTTAACTGAATGACATACTTTATTTTTTCGCTAGTAGGGGAAATCAAGACGACCCCAGCCCCCGAGCCGTGTAGCATCAAGGAACCATCAAAGTACATTTTCCACTCATCGTGGTGTTCGTACTCGGGCCCTTGGGTGGGTTCAGGATTTGTCCATTCAGTAATGAATTCTGCTTTTGCCTGGGACTTGATTGATGTTCATGGGATGAAAGGGAGATCAAACGCCCCAAGCTCAATCGCCCATTTTGCTATTCGTCCTAACGACTCCCTATTTCCTAGGACTTGACCAAGAGGATATCCAGTTGGTACGACCACTTTATAGGCCTAAAAATAATGCCTTAGTTCCCTTGACGCCATAAGGAGACCATAGAGCAGCTTTTGTACCTGCAGATATCTTTCTTTTGGTCCATGTAAGATTTCGCTTACGTAATATATCGGTCGTTGGACATGGTCTCGTTCTACGACCAGTACACCACCAACTGTTTGTGGCGTTGCAGCCACATAAATCAGCAATGTCTCTCCCAACCTTGGAGAAACTAGGATTGGGGGATTCGTAAGGTACTGTTTTAGTTCTTCGAAGGCGTTGTTTGCCTCTTTAGTCCATTCGAAACTTCCATGTTTCCGGAGAAGCTTAAACAAAGGTAGTCCTTTTTCGCCTAATCGCGCTATGAAACGACTTAGTGCTTCCATACAGCCGGTTAGCTTCTGAACTTCCTTCTTTGTGGTCGAGCGCATCGATCGATAAGCGCGATTTATTGGATTTGCTTCGATGCCTCTAGCCGAAACTAGGAATCCGAGAAACTTTCCTGACAAAACTCCGAACACATATTTCTCTGGATTTAACTTAACGTTATGACGTCTTAAGTTATTGAAAGTCTCCTGTAAATCTAGAATATGATCACCGGCGTTGATGCTCTTTACGACCAGATCATCGACGTAGGCTTCAAGATTTCGAACTATCTGTGGACTAAAGGTTTTTTGCATCAACCTTTGGAACATTGCACCAGCATTTTTTAGACCAAATGGCATCTTTACATAACAGTAAATACCATATGGAGTGATGAAGAAAGTTTTCTCTTCATCTTCTTTACTCATATTAATCTGGTAGTACAATCGATCTAAAAAACTTAACAACTCACACCCGGAAGTAGAGTCTACAAGTTGATCAATGCGATGAAGGGGAAAGTCATCCTTTGGACAAGCTTTATTAAGATCTGTAAAATCGATACACATTCGCCATTTCCCATTAGCTTTTCTAACCATTACAGGATTGGCGAGCCACTCTGGGTGGTCGACCTCACGAATGAACCCAGCTTTGAGAAGTTTGTCAATCTCCGACTAGATTGCTTCTTTCCGATCAGATGCGAAACGTCATAGCTTCTGCTTGACCGGTTTTTTGTTAGGCTGTAGAGCTAGCCTATGCTCGATCACCTCCACGGGACTCGGGCATATCGGACCTTTGCAGCGAATACGTCTGGTTCGCTCGGAGGAAGGAGACGAGCAACTCTTCCTATTTAGGGTCGAGTCCTGCTCCGACCAGTATCTTGGCACCCTCTGGAGAAGCATTTCCGTCGAGTTGTACCTCTTTTATCTGGTCAGAAGGTTTTAGTGTCATCTTTGGTCTCGAGTGTTTGACCTGCATGTTAATCGTGTTAGTTCCCCTGGTCAGAAGTTCATCGACCAGTTCTAAGCATTTCTGATCACATGCGTAAGCTATTTTCTGATCGCCTCGAACTGTGATGACACCCTTTGGCCCCGGCATTTTCAAACTCTAATAACCATAATGCGTGGCTATCAGGAATTTTGCTAAAGCTGGATGACCAAGGATTGCATTGTATGCAGTTTCAAAATTTACCACATCAAATGAAATTTTTTTCTGTCCGGAAGTTGTCGGGCTTTCCGAACGTAACCAGTAGGGACAAGTGCCCTATTGGCTTGGCGGTAGATCCAGAAACTATGCCATGGAAGACATATTTCACAGGTTTTACCTTGGATTTGGGAATCAGTATGTCTTCCAAAGCGCTTGCAAATAAAATATTTAAAGAACTACTCCCATCTATCAAGACCCGATTAACGTTACAATTATTAATAGTAGGCTCAACAACAATTGGAAACCTACCTGGTCGAGTCGAAGGAATAGGGCAATCTTCTTTGCTGAAGGAGATTATTGTCTCCGACCACCTTGAAGGTTTAACGGCGATCGAAGGTTCGGTAAGATTGACTTCTTACTCCATGGCTTTCAGGTGACGTCTGGACTCGTACGAAGAGGATCCACTGAAGATCACATCGACAGTGTGCTGAGGTTCTTGGTACTTCATTTTTTCGTCACCATCTTTATCCTTTTTGGAGCTTGTTTCCCCGAGTTCTTGTATCGACGGGAGTGGACCTTTATCTGCATAATAATCTTCTAGTTTCTTTTGCCAAGCACGATAATTGCGCAAGTCGTGTCCTGCTTGCTGGTGGAGAGGACACCACTTCTTACTTTTCTTGTAATCATTGGTCGGGGCCTTGCCTTTGCCATGACCAGAATAATCCTTTCTTCCCTTGGTAAACTTTTCAGGAACAGCGAGAACCTCTTTATCATTAGTTCTGTTGTGCTTATTTTTCTTGAGAGTCTTCTTTTGCTTCTTTTCTGTCCTATCTAAGCCAGGTTGGAGAATTTTATCTTTTCGATCAATGGCCTCGTTCCACTCAACCACTTCACTGGCCGTCGCGTACTTGTCAGCCATGTCGAAAAGGTCGATGGTTGTTCGTTGGGGATGTATAGCTAAATCCTCCGTAAACCTTCGATTTCTCAATCCCGCTTTGAAGGCTTGGATAACAGAAGATTCTGCAACCTCTGGTATTGAGTTACGAACCTGGCTAAATCTTTTGATGTACTGTCGGAGAGTCTCGTTAGATTTTTACCGTATTCTATGGAGATCATCCTCCTTTCCAGGGCGATCATACGTACCCTGGAAATTTACAATAAAAAGGTCGCAGAGTTGCTCCCAACTATACACGGACCCGACCGGTAGGTTAAGCAACCATAATCGGGCTGATCCTTCTAATACCGTAGGAAGATAGTTAGCTATTACGTTTTCATCACCAGCAGCGGCTCTAATAGTGGTGGTATATATCTAGAGAAATTTCAAAGGATTTTGGGTCCCATTGAATTTATCCAAATTGGCCGGTCGGAACCTATTTGGCCAACGCACAGCCTGGAGCCCTGCTGAGAAGGCTCGACAGCCTGTGATAGTTTCGTGACGCCTTTTTTGAAAAGGGACCGGATTATAATCGGTTGGAGACCGATTTCTAGGACCAGATTGTCGGTGCTCCAGTGTCCCGATTCGGTCGTGGACGTTACTAGAACGCCTCCGACCGCTTGCCTGGTTTAGGTGATGTCGAAGATCACCAGGTCCAAGCGATTGTTCTTCTCGACGAAGTGAGGGTGGGGATTCTTGGAACAGTCTTCTCCCCTCATGACTTGTTGGTCGGAATCGTCGAGGTAGTCGTGGTATCAGCTGATCCTCAACACGACCATGTTGGCCCCTACTTCGGGAAGAATGCTGAGACGAAGTTATGGTCTGACTTTGCGGGTGCCTTCGTTCCCGATACACTTCTGTGCGCTACATTGTCTGTTGGATAATCTCTGATACTTGACCTACAAGTTGGGCAAAATCTGGAGTCTCTGCCAAAGCAGGGTCAGAAGTATTTAACATATTTCTAACTCGCTGCAGGTTTTGTATTGTTACCGAAGGTCTCGAAGGATTTCTGCCAGAAGAAGGTGCCTGATGCCTTGGATCCTCCGATCTCCTGTTCGGTCTTGCCTGGACCCTTACATTGGTTGGGGTAGGATCAGACGAATTAACTGATAAACGTCCACCAGTTCTGTTACCTCCGGCATTTGGTGCTTGACCACCCGTACCATCTCCATTATTATGTGGTGGCGAGGCAACGTATGGAGGATCGTACACGACATTTTGATCTGTATCTCCGATCGCATTGACCTCGTGCTTCCAGCAGTGATCCTCCGATGAGCTTTCGTCATAATCAATGGAAAGCCTTTCAGAGCTTCTGCGAGAAGCTTCCACGACGGAGAGCAGTCGGTGATCAGCACTTCCTGAGGTTTTCGGAAGGGTCTCAACCTGATCCGGCGAATTACCGATCGAATGCTGAGCCTTATCATCCCCACTTGGTTTATGACCAATGGAGGTTTCATTGACACCGTCACCAGGTGTCGGTTGGCTCCCGGAATTGCTAGAAGCCATCGGTGAGTACCTATCAACCATGATTGCATCAAAGGTATATTGAACCTTGAGTTGCCGTGTTGAATTTTCGTCACTTTTTTTGTCGGTCGAAAAGTCCGGGCTTGCTGAGGCTTTTGGTTGTTCCGAACTGGTCGGAAGCACTTCCTCTGAAACCGCTACTAATCGTAGCGGTGTATCCTCATCCATCCGGTCGACCTCGCCGATCTCTGCGGTGGACGAACCGGCGGAGGAGGATGATGAAGAGATTTTGTTTTCCTCCATGGCGCGCATGCATGCGTCCATGTCGAGGTTGGAGTAGTCCGCCAAGTCGAACCAGTTTTCTTCATCCCAACTTCCTGTCATAACCGCATTAGCGATCACAAACAGGGAATGGACAAAGATTTGATGAGCGGAGTATTTCTTCTAAGATTCCACGTCGTGCTCCCCACGGACGACGCCAGCTGTCGACGATCAAGACGTCGATCTTACGAAAAGAAAAAGGAGAGAGTGACGTGGGAAATCTAGAGTAAAAAATGGGACTGCTCCTTTATTAGTATGAACTGGGGTTTACAGGGGATGCCTCCTGACTGGATGATGAACTACTCCTGTTTACACTGAGAACACTATTTATTATCTTACAATGCCAGACTTAAAACATGAGTCTAAGGTCTATGCTTTAGTCTGAAGGCTTTATCTCCTCTCTTTGCTCCGTCCATACTCCATCTTTAAATAGCCCTTGAAGAGGTGGCAGCTACTTCTGGAGAAGACGTCTGATGTGAAGTGTCACGACTGGTCGGAGTCGGATGACGGTTGATGGAAAGTCAACCGTTCGACGGTTGTATGTCAATGAGACATATAGCCGCATGGTGGTTATTCATCAGTGCTTCTGGATAAGAAACGTCGTATGGTATGCAATATGCACGTATTCCATTCATCACACGGTAGAGAATATACCTGGAATCAGTTCCAAGTATTAGTTCATACCTTTTACGAGCAGTTCTCCTGGTCGAGAGCTTGGGATAGGCCTTCATCTGACCAAGGTACCCATTATGTAACCTTTGGAATATCTACGACCAGTGAGGTCGTGTACCTCAGGGGTTACGACCATGAAGACGTATGGTCTGTTATGTATTAAAAATAATACATAGAGGTTTTAATCCTCGTCAATGTAGTAATCTTATTTTCGTGCGATAAAATGCGAAGATAGGCAACTAGCGATCCTAAAGCCAATAGACCATAGAACGACCGCAGTCGGGGAGTGCTAACCTAACCGGGGGTGTCTAAAAATGTTATTAAAATTAAAATCTGCTAAAAAGAAAATTATCTGACTAATATACGCATAATAGCACCAAATGCCACTAAGTGTGTGTGTGTGTGTGTGTGTGTGTATGCATCAAAACTATGTCTTAAAATCAAAATCGGATAAATTAAAGGAGAGGATAAAAGAGATAAGAAATGAGGAAAGAGATGAGAAAAGAGTTAATATTATGGTTGGTAAAGGGGGTCCGAGACAGGAAAAAGAGATGAGTAAAAGGTGATGATGAGGAGGCAAAAGGTGAGACCCTTTTACATATGGTTAATATATAAGGATCAACAAAACTCTCACTCGGATCAGAGGCCGTAATTTAAGTGCTAACCATTTTTTCGTTTTGGCTGCAAAAAATGCTACCTATTACGTAATTATACTCTCCACATCATGTAAGTAATATTGGGAGGAACCCAAAAAGTGGGGGACCTAGGGCGATATACTACCGCGCGGTGGAGTGTTGGGACTGGAGGGATGGCCCACCAACATTACAGGAACTCGGCGGATGACGGGGTCAGCACTGACGAAAAGTAATGGGTGGAGACTTAATCACGTAACTTGGAAAATGTTCTGTATTCTGATCTCAAACCCGCATCAAAGGAAATGCTAGGGACCTAGCTCAGAAAGAGCTTAGAGTAGCTGTGAGTAAAGTGACACAAAGCCTGCGCAGTGCTAAATGAAATCATGAATTCATGTCTGTCTCCTGGATTGGAGTCTACGGGAACCGCCAGGGGTCTATCTTCTCTCCGAGTGGTAAGTAATCTTTTCAATATTAAAATTTGTCACTAAAAGTTTTGACGAGTTATTTATTTTTAGAAAAAGAGATGAACTAGAAAATGTGTTAACAAACAGAGATGAGTCATCCGGTGCATATCTTGCTATTAATGCTTGCTGAGTACACTAGTACTCAACTTTGCTATTATTCTCCTTTGTTAGATCCTAGTCCGACGAGAACTATCCCGAGTGGGATGAAGAACGCGCAGATGTCGAGGAGACCGCAGGATGCGAGTGCGCTGACTATGAGGACCAGGGCGAGATGGACGCCCTATTCAGCGGATGGGACGAGTAGAAGACCGGTGGAGCAGGGTAGGCAAGTGAGGGGACTTAGTCCCATTTTACAGTAGTTGTAAAATTACTAGTATTAAACGATCATAGCCTTGTGTGGTTAAATACTATAATAAAGTATAATTTCTATCTTATTGTTCTGCTGCGTAGACTTTGGTAAAATTTATTATTCATCGAAGCGGTATCCTACCAGGTAAACGAATAGTAACTTGTGTGTCTAAATATGATTACCCTCTAAGGTAATGACACGGGGCGCCACAGATAATGAAAACACAACATCAAGAGACTTGTAGAAATCCCTTCCGAGACAATGAGGCAACTCATTGTCCAATCCCTCTCCTCACCTTGCAGCAGGACCTGTGGCCATTGTTGGCACCCTCCCAAAATTATGCTCCATCTCAAAGGCAGTGCTGCTTTGGCTCACATCAGTGGATTGGTCAGTGGCGTAAGCATTATAACTCGAGTTCTTGTCGCCGCTGTTGCCGGTGCAGAAGATGCCGTTCGCGTCGCCGTCGGCGCGGCCCTCCTCGAGCTCGAGGCACTCCTGCAGCTGCGCCACCACGTCGGTCATTGTAGGCCGCTGCGCCGACGCTTGCGCGGTGCACTTGAGCGCAATGTCTGAGGCCTTCCACACGCCGTTGACGTCGTGGTCGCCTCGCATGCGCGCGTCCACCACGCCCTCGATGTTGCCTCTCGCCAGGCGCTGCCGCACCCACTGGATGATGCTTGTGGGCTCCGGGTCGCGTAGGATGGCTGGCTTCCCTGTGACCAGCTCCAATAGCACGACGCCGAAGCTGTACACGTCGCTCTTGGTCGTGGGCTGCATTGTTGCCTGGTACCTGCACACCTACTACTTAGAACATGACAACCTATATAGAGATTTGGATGAGGGCAGAAGGGATTGGCGTACTCTGGATCAACGTATCCGGGTGTACCAACAAGCGTATTCGTGGATATATGGGTGTCGTTGTCGTCATTGAAAGCCTTAGACAAGCCGAAATCGGCAATCTTGGCCTCCAGTTTCGCATTCAGTAGGATGTTGGTCGCCTTCACGTCCCTGTGAATGAGAGGTGGGTTGCACCCCTTATGTAGGTACTCCAGCCCTGCACATCTCCAGCCCAGCCAGTGCTCATGCTTCTAGCGAAATCTATAATCTAAGAGTAAACATAATGCAAATTCAAGTGCGTACCTTGCGCGGATTCCAGTGCGATCCGGAGCCTTTGTCTCCAGGTTAAGTATCTTCCGTTGCGATCTCTTCCTGCAAATAGATCGAGAGAATGAGAATTCGGAACAACAGAGGCACTTCTAATGATCCTGTTGATGAACATTTTGGCAGTTTGAAGTGTCACAATGTACCATGAAAGCTGAAAAGCCTAAAGAACTTACATACCAGCAATGTGCTCTTGCAGGGTTCCTTCCGACATGTACTCGTAGACAAGTGCCATGTACTCCCCATCCTTGCAGTAACCAATCATGGATACGAGATTCTTGTGATGAATCCGGGTTAATATCTGAGCCTGAATAAGTTTTCATGACTTATCAAATTTCACAATTTCTTGATACAAATTTTCTATCTAGAAAGACCAACTGCGGCTGAAGAAATTCCACCTCTGCGAGGAACTCCTTGACACCTTGATTGGAAGACTGAGACCGCAACTTTACGGCCACTTGAGTTCTATCTAACAAGAAGCCATCATAGACGTACCCGAACCCTCCCCGGCCGAGCACTCGCTGGAAGTTGTTCGTTATCATCTCCAATTCCTTGTAGGTGAACCGACGGTTCTCAAGCCGCAGTGAACTCTCCCCATGGCCATCATTTCTCGTCATCTCATTTTGTCGCTTTACAGAGTTCACTGATCCTTCATGAGCGAAGAATTGCACAACTAATATCACCTACGTGTTTAGGATGTGTAGATAGCTAGAGTTGAGAATTGATGTGTTTATGCCAATTCTCACCTTGTTTTTTTCGTCTCAACAAGCAAAACAGTAGTAGTACCACCAATACCATCACCACAACCACAACTACTGGGACAACAATGTAGATGGCTATCTTGCCCTTCCTTTTCACGGGCTGACATGAATTGTCATTGGTGCAAAGGTTTGGATTATTACCATACCTACCAAACAGGATGGAACAAGGATGGTTTTAATCAAAATGTCAAGTATCATGTTTGTTACAATCAAAACAATGGGAGAATCACCTTAAATTTAGGGAGCCATCTTGAGTTCTTTTCAGAAGACCGGAGGGAATCAATCCACTGAGCTGGTTGCCGGTCAAATCTCTAAAAGAAACAGAATAGTGTTTGATGTCCAATTAAAGAATGTTTTGATAAATATATCAAGAGTTACTTACAGAAGTGTAAGTGATAATTGTGAAAGTGAGTCAGGAATCGCTCCTGTCAGGTTGTTGTGTGACAAATCCCTGAAAAGTAGCCAGATCTCGAATAAGAAATTTTCTTCTAATAAGTAACACCCAGTGTTAAAATGGATTGATGGTTTCCTACTTACAAATACTGTAAACCTTTGAGATTCACGAAAAAGACGATATGTTACCTCCCAGACCACTTGACGATAGATTTCTGCAAAGAACATATACAGTGGCTCAGACAAATCCAGTTACTACTACTATACCAAAACCATGTTTTTCATGCATTGATAACTCACAAGCTTGTGACACTTGGAGGGCTGGAAACAGCATAGCTACAGCTCAATCCATTCCACGCAAATTTCTTCGGGACACATGGATCGCCCATCCAGTTCTTTTTCACCTGGTAGTTCGCTTTGATCGCCGTTATCGCAGAAACTGTTGTGTTTTCAGTAGCAATACATAAAACCATCAGGAATACTTCAGACAAATTTTCTCAAAAGATATTCACAGTACTTGTTGGAAACTGAGGTGACCTTACTACCCAATTCTAGAGGATCTACTCTTAAGGCTACATAACTATTTATTAAAGTCGGTTAGCCTTTTAATTTCTACTTACTCAGTGCACTATTATCAGCTTTTGGGCAACTAAGCCGCTCAAGTTGAAGCCAAGATCGTCCAGCTTTCAGGTAACCGAGCCGCTCACGTTAAATCCAGTACTGTTGTGATTTCAAGTGACCGAGTCATTCACGTCAAATCCCAACTTAACAATGCACTAAGTACTTAAAAATAGCACGACCTAACCAGAAAACTTACAATTACAAAATGCTACTTTATTGAAACACAAGGGCAGCTCCAGTTGTGTTATCAATTCCCTTCTCTCGAGAGCTTTCACACTTTGGGATGGGAGTCCCTTCTAAGACTTGACCAAAAGATTATCTCTTTCATCTCAATTTAATATTTTCTGAAATGCGGATAGACCGAGGCAGAGCAAGAGTGCAGCTTCAACCGATCCCCGAAGACACTTTTAGGCCGATGTTGGGTGTATCAGGTATCTCACCTGGAGAGTGAGGAAAGAAAATGATCTCGATAGCAGATAAAGCTCTTCAGGTTTAATAAGCTTCTCTTTGACCGTGCGTTCCGCCAACAGACGAGACGTGAGGAGAAATGGAGACTTATCCCTATATCTGGTCTAATTCATACTTTTCTTTAAAGTCTCTAGTGGGTGCAAGCGGCTCCCACACCGGGTCGGATCTATAGTATGTCGTTTTGACCTAAAGATGAAGTTTGATTAAATCCTTCAAATGAGTCCATTCGGCTCCAAAGTGAACAACATTGTTTAGGGATGGCAATTTCCCTTGTGGGGGTGGAGGCCTACGAAGGAAATCCCCATGGGCAACGCGGCCAAGGGCCGATCTCACCTCGTGGGGGGAACGAGGATGGGTACTACTATGCTAGCAGGTAGGGGTGCAAACAGAGCGGATAGTTCTTGATCGTCCGTCCGTCCGAATAAATTCGGAGCGTGAAACTGGATATCCGGGATTTTTCTCGGAGTTCAGATTCGAAGCTGGATATTTTTTGCCGAATTTGAGGAGGTATCTGTCGGATTTAGAGCTATCCGAAAAAGTTATCGGATAGTATCCAGTAAACTCTAGGCCCAGTGAGCTGGAGAGAGAAATCGCCCCACGAGACTTTTCCAGTATTTAAATTATTATTTATTTTTAGAAAATACATTAAATCCAAATAAGTCGAGTAAAATAGCAAATGAACTCGGAAAAAATCCTGAAAAATTCAAAATGTACTTTTGAACATAAGGAACTTAAGTAAAATACTTTTGAATTTAATGGATGTTTGAATTAATTCTTATTAAATCATTTTCATTTCTAAAAATTCTATTTAAGCTTTGATAAATTTCTAGAAAATTGTGAAAAATTTATAAAACCTTATTTTTAAACAAATGATTTTGAAAAACTCAAAAATTGGGATGCTGCAGACTTGCTACCGATCAACATTTTTGTATCCCTAATTGGTTATTGCTATTTGCTACTGGTATGTAGGTTTTTTTTATATGTTGTATTGTATATATCCTGTTATGTAGTTGGCTAGTTATATTTTGGACATCTTTTGTACTGCTATCACTATGATTTGGTACTTGCTAGTTACTACTTTTTAACTAGCCATTGTGATAGTGTGATGTAGTTAAATTTGCTTATTGAATTGCTAATGTAGTTGCATTTTGGACATGTAGTATGGTTCATTGATCTTTATATGTGCACACATATGGTTTCTCTTTTTGCGCAATATCCGACTAAATATTCATGATCGAGACAATCCATATTCAGTTCGGCATGTATTCGCTCCGTATTCGTGACTAAGACTATCCGCACTCGTATCCGACTGTAACATCCCAAAAATCCCAACTTTGAGAAAATATAATGAAAATAAATGGGGAAATAAGTTTGAGCACATTTATATGTGAGAAAAATATCTTGAGCATGTTTTTGAACTTTTGCATAAATCAAATAGTGAAATTACATGCAAACAGCAGTTTGAAAGAATTTTCGAGAAAAATACAGAATACATAAAATTCTGGAAAATTCACATAATGAACTAGATTGTGTCAAGACCTCCACAAAACATTTTACAAATTTTGGAGCCAGTTTGGTACGCTTAAAAATTCGCCAAGTTCTCAGCCTTTTCTAGAAAACTCAAAACCCATTTTCATTTTCCCGCCGGACCTTTAGGCCAAAATCCAGCCCGGCCCACTTCGCTCGTGCTCGCTCGAGCCCACGCCAACCCTCGCTCTCCCTCTCACTGACATGCTGGCCTCACCTATCGGAGCCTTTCTTCCACCTCACCTTCGTCTCCACGCGCCAGCGCGCTGCGCCTGCGGATCACGACCAACGCCCACACCTATTATTTCAATTATTGTACTTCTTTTTGCAAAATCCATTATGAATGTGTGTTGCTTAAAGATTGCTATATTTTGGGATAATGGTAGTTGTATTCCTATTCAATGCATGATCTTCCTTAAAATATTGTTATCCTTACTGTTGTAGCCATTATGGTATGTATTAGGCAATAGATGATGTCGAATTAGATCTTTCGAATGCAAGTATCGCATAAATGCTTACTCGGGTTCTAGTCTTTAATAAAATTTGAAAATGGATGAAATATTGAATTTGATTTGAGATATTTTGAAATGATAGTCCAGTGGGGTTACCTTTGTTAATTTTGTATAAAAATAAAAAATAAAAAACCTAGATTGCGACGCGGACGAGTTATAATATGAACTGATGAATGTGATAGGGTTTCTCGCATGTAGATAGGGGGAGATCCTCGCTCGAGTCAATTAAGGATCAAACACCGGTGCCACCAATCTAAGCCTAAGTGTACAACCACATGTGCCGGTATAGGACGGCCTTAGCTAATTAAGTCATCGAAAACTAGCTTTGCATATTGGTAGACCATAGTAGTGCGAGCATGTTGGATTACTCGAAGGGGCTCTCCTCACCGAGGCATTAGGAACAAAGCTTGCCGACACAACGGTTAATACCTCACTTTGATGGGAGGTACCCGAGATTGAAGTGAGGGTTGTCATTGTCAGGCTAGTGCAATGTTAGAACTAGGTGATCTAAAAGATTAGATACGTGCTCTAGACTGCATACTTATTATGTGCGGTGGTATCGATGGATGCCGGATAAACTAGAGAACTCGTATGTTATGGGTAAAGTTGCACACTTCTGCAGAATGTAAATCTATTTAAATAGTCATGCTCACGGTCATGAGCATGCTTAGTGCAGTCACATCGAGTATAGTCTCTAATTTTGCAAAAAACAGTCTTATCAGGAAATGTTGGGATGTATATTTTGATGTTGTTTAATCCAAGTGCCATGTCTATGGCTGAAAAATAATATGTTGATCGCATCCAAGGAGGGCTGTGATTTGTTATTTATCTAGTTACTTACTTGTTACTCCTTATTTATTTAATTGCTCTTTAAACTTTCATTGCAAAATACTATATATTGATATTGCAAATAAAATTTTATTAATGTTGAATACAACTTGTAGCATAGAAACTCATCCCTTGTTAGCCAGGCATGTATATAAATTTTATGATACACTACAAGTCTTACTGAGTACACAATGTACTCAAGTTTGCTTAAATTGTTGTTCAGAGGATGAGGATGATCAAATGCCGGACAACGCCTTCTTCGGTCCCGGTACTGGGGGGGGTACGGGGACAGGTCTTTCTAGGGTTTACTCCTTGTCGGTTGCCTGAGGGTTTGGATGAGCATACCGTAGGACTTTTGCAACAAAATTACTATGTTTTCACTGCCACTTCTGATACTAGATCTTTTATTTGGCTACTCGACGCTTGTATTATAAACTATGTAACCGCTTAAGTTTATGTACCATATTTGTTTGGGGAAATTAGCTCAGTGACATCGCGTTCGGATGTAATCGGAGGAACGACACTCCATTCGTCACGCACTGAAAAATAACATCGCGAACACCAAAAAATATACCGAATGACATCACCATTAGTTACTTCTGTTTGCAGAATTTTTTAAATACAGAAAATGAGCTCAAGAAATTTTCATTTTTTTTGTGGAGCCTCTCGGCATAGTTTAATTGCTTGCGTATTTTTTTTCAAAATTTTATGCAATCTGATTTTGTCTCTAAAATTCATTTAAGTATATTGTTTGTACGAATTTTCTAATATAGAAAATGAGGTCCAAACATTATGAAATTTTGTTTTCAAGCTCTTTACACAGTGGACTTGATTGTGTAATTTTTTTAAAATTTTTACAAAATTAATTAATACAATTTCATAATATCAACTATGTAAGGAGTCTATCTGTGTAAAGAGTCTAATATTTCATAATGAAAGGACATTATGAAATTGTATTAATTAATTTTGTAAAAATTCTGAAAAAATTACACAATCAATTCCACTGTGTAAAGAGCCTGAAAACAAAATTTTATAATGTTTGGACCTCATTTGCTATATTAGAACATTCATACAAAAAGTATACTTAAATAAATTTTACAGACAAAATCAGAACATACAAAAAAAAATTAAAAAAAAAATAAACAAGCAATTAAACTGTGTCGGGAGGCTCTACAAAAATTTTGATAATTTGTTGAGCTCAGTTTCTATATTTAAAAAAATTCTGCAAACGGAAGTAACTGACGGCGATGTCATTTAGCATAATCTTGGGTGTTCGCGATGTTATTTTCCAGTGCGTGACGAACGAAGTGTCGTTCCTCCGATTACGTCCGAATACAATGTCACTGAGCTAATTATCCCTATTTGTTTCATGTTGTATGTAATTGCGTATGGATTTGTACGCCAATGTTGTGAATATGTGTACTAACCACTGATCATGGGACTAGTACGGTACACACACGAGAATTTAGGGTATTCAACACCCGGGGTCTGACACCGGCATTGTACGTGTCTGACTCCGATTTTGAGGGGAAAAAATAGAATAAGATACGAGATGGCCGATATCCGTCTGTATTCACTCAGATTGCATCCCTACTAGCGGGGCATGGGCGAATGTTATCTTCCCCGCGGGTCCCGTGGGGACCTAGTAATAATTAAAAATATATTATTTTGTATATAAATTATAGTGCTTTAATACGAGATATGTGTTTATATATATATATAATGATATAAGTTTTGAAGCTATATTTTGAAAAATAATATACATAAATACTTATAAATTAATGAATAAAGTCACAATTCCTCAAAACAAAATATTAAACCTATTTTTTATCCCCCTCGGGACACCCCAAAGGCTTGGCAGGGGCGGTCTAGCAGGGATCGGAGCGGTGGCGCGGGAGCATCCCCGGATCCCGCGCGCGCCCGTTGCCACCCCTGCGATGGCTAGCATAGCACTCACTCCCTACACTCTTCTTTCTTTCTACCATGCTCCCGTGCCGTGGCATGGCAAAAGGCAAGGTCCTCTATTTACAAACCCAATGGCCATTGGATCTTTGACACTTGTGAAGATTGTAGTCATTGAACTAAAATATCTAGATTATCTAAGCTTAATTTTCCAATAAAATATCCATACACTAGTAGGATTCCTAATGCATTTTTTCTAGCTATTATTGTCCCTTTCCTAGAAACATCCTTGTTCTTGCAAAGTTTGGAGTTATCTAAAAGCTTGCGTGACCAACTTCTAACAGGCCTACATTAATTAAGCAGATGAAATAGCTTAGCAATTAGCTCATGTATGCAACTGAACGTAGTTACCATCCTGAGCGCCCGTGGCTATGTTGGTGGTGGGGATGGCGGAGAAAACCTCGGCGGCGTTGATAATCGGCGGAAGCGTCGAGTTTGCGGTGGCGTTTAGTGAGACGTTGTACTGGTGGAAGCCATGGTGGGGGGCGCTGTTGAAGACGGCGTCGGATAAGAGGTAGTCCGGCGTCAAGCTGAGCGGGTCCAAATCGTTGAGAGTGACGTAGAATTGGCGCACGGCATTGCTGGGAAGTAGCTGCAGCTCCGAGAAGTGCAAGATGCAGATGTACCTACACGTCGACATGGAGTCAGATCTTATTGCTCACTAATTAATCCTTGTTTTGGTAATCATAAAGAATTTTGAATTAAGACTTGTTATTAAGTACTAGTAAGAAAAACGGTCAATCAGCTAGCTAGAGTACCCGGGCGCGGGATCGTTGGTGTTCGGCTGGGCGTCCCAGGCCATGGTGAACTTGATGGGGTTGGAGGAGTTGATGGGCGTGATGGCAGTCTGCATCACGGCGGACGGCGCCTCGAAGTTGTCCTTGTCCATGTTCTGCACCGTCTTGGTCGTTGAGATCTCCGACCACTCCGTTGGGTTGCTCGGCCATGGGAACCATATACGGTCGTGCGGATCGTCCGGGTACCTGCACATACGTACGAGTACGTAGTTTCGTACCACCGATCAGCTTCGCTTCTCCATCGACAGATTAATCACTGTTACAAGATGCATGCCTGAATTTTACTTTTAAAGTACTACTTACCTAACGAATGTAATATCAGTAGGACCAAAGTTGGCCCGGTCGATAAGAACCAGCCCCAGTGTCGCGTTCACTTGCGGGTAGAGCACGTTCTTGAGAGGCCTCAGGTCCAGGCTGGAGATGAACGGCGTCCCGGAGCCGGTGTTCACGACGCAGACCTGCACGGAATCGTCAGGGACGACGGCGATGACCTCCGCGTACACCGGCGAGCTCGCGTCCGAGATGTTCACGGTCTGCCAGTAATTGACACCGAGGTGGAGGTCGAAGATGGGTGGCTGATTGAGGCCGTCGTAGTTGCCGTACATGAACTTGGCCCGGATGAGGTACTTGAGCCCGGACACGAGGGACTGGAGCGTGTAGCAGTTGCGCGCGCCGTCGGGGAAGCTGCGCACGCTGTACCAGCTCTTGGGCATCGACGGGGTTATGTACTCGACCGAGATGTTGTGGTTGGTGCCGGCGTCGGTGAAGGGAGCGTCCGCGGTGTACGTCAGCTTCGTGGTGTTGTCCACGTAGCCGGCGGCCTTCTCCGGCAGACCGCAGTCTATGCTTATGAAACCTGCGCTCACGCAATAAACAGTTGCACAGATGGGATTTGGTGAAACAACGTTTGTGCATTCATAGCTAGTGCCATGGTCATCTCTCTAGCTTGTGCGCATGCATCATGTATGTACAGCTAGCTAGGTACTGCATTGTATGCATTGTGTCGAGAAACGAGAGACGTTGGGCTCACCTAAGTTATCGACCTGGCCATGGACCTGAAGAACGCCGGCAGAGGCGGCGAGCCCGAGCAGAAGCAACAGCCGCCGGGCCGCCATTGCTCTCGGCGATGATCCCTCCATCGCACATGTGCCCGCGGCTACACTAGAACATAATATATGTTTGTTTAACTCTTGTAGTTACTTATATATAGCTAGCATGCATGCATTGATATGGACAATAAACAAATAAGCGAAGCTTTCACTGGGTAACTCATGGCATCATCCTCAGAAATGATTAGCCACGTCAGCACATCCAGCCCAGAGTATGTCCAGCCTCCAGCGCCGCAGTCGTCAATCCCGGCTGAGGTAGCGACGAGCAGATCACATGGGCGATGGGTTGACTTGCATGCGAGTCAGTCAACGGCCTTGCTGGGCGGAGGATCGGACGTAGATGCCCCAAGTTTGGTGACCGTGGACTTCTGACTTTTCGAGCTTTTCCCTGCGCGATTGTCGCGACGGCCAGCTCGTTTTGTACGATTGTTTGCAAATGCCCATGGACAGTCCGCGTATGCATGTTAGCTCCATAAGTTTAGATTAATTGTGTAAGTTGCATTTCATTTAATTAATTGCGGTAAGTGCTCTATACATGCGATGACTTGCACAGTTGCACCAATTAATATGTTCTAGAGTTGGATAGATTTTTTTTTTTACGTAAAGTTGGATATAATTGAACCACTAGGTTCTACTATATATGCTAATTAGAGTTCTCGTGTGTAGTTTAATGGAGTACAGTGGACGCGTAAACTTGCCCACAAGAATCTTACATAGTGATGTCTCCGATTCCCTTTACGACGGCTAACCGTCGTTAGAATCGGCGAGTACCACGCAAAGAATGCAGAATCATATCTTCCTCGGTCTCTGTGCTTGTGATGGCCTGCACAGCATCTCAATTCTCCCCCTCCAATCCAGCCCACAGCCACTGGCTCGGAAACGGAAAAACACACGACGCCTCGTCTTGGTGGATACGGATAAGTGCAAATGGGGCGGATAATTCTCGATCGATCGAAAGCTTGCAGAGCGAAAATGAAAGATATAAATGATTATCCGGTACTATCTGTGTCCGACTCCGAGGAAAAAAACGCGAAATATGATACGAGATGAGCGATATCCATCCGTAGGTATCCGTATATCATGTGGTATGAGGAGAGTCTCTTGTGATTTCACTTAGGAACAGGATAACAGATAGATAGGTTGTTACATCTGAGTAAGTAGGGGATACTGAGTGTTTTTTCTTCGATATCTCAGCTATTAGTCTCTATGTGTTCGCTCTAATTGCACTCTTACTGTCTAATGTCCTATAGGGGGTGCAAAAGAAGCGAATAATATCTGTCCGACCAATCGAACGAAGGCTCGTGGAGTGAATACAAGATGGAGAAATGGGTATCCGACACTATCCGTGTCCGACACCGACTCCGAGAAAAAATACGGAATAGAATACAGGATGAGTGATATCCGTCTGTATCCGCTCCGATTGCACCCTTAAATACGTGCATGTTTGGTTGGCGTCCTGGCGCCGCCCGCCTAGCCAGGACGGTGCCAGGGTCATGCCTAGGTGGCGTTTGATTGCTGTCTTGGGCACATATGTCTATCAGGCGTGGAATCTAGGCCCAAACACCCAAATCGAACGCCTGGGAGCGTCTTCATCTTCCCCGCACGCCTTCGTCTTCCCTGAGCTCCTCTGCCTCTCCATTGAGCGTCGCCTCCTTGCCACAGAGGTTCTCTTCCATGGCCGACTGCATCACACCATGTTCCACAACCCCACGAGCAAAAGCCCTTGACTAATTTCGGGATTACACCACCAGAGCACCGTGTGTCCCCTTCTTCTCCATGTTAGGCCGAAAACCACCATGATCGTCGTCGTTCTTGCTCCAGTAAACCATGCTTCAATTCCTCCCCACCAAAGCATCCCTATACATCCCCTATCCTCCCCCAACCTTCGAACTAAGCTCTCCCTCACCCGATCATCGCTCCCCTAGCTCCCCCATCCCTCCAGCAACCCACTTTGGTAGTCTACGTCGTCCCACCACCGTCCCTCCGCCAGTGAAGCGCACTCATAGGCTCTTTGTGCCTCCCTTATTTCCATGCCAGAAGCGTATTTCATGGTTTTACACTTTCTCATTCGCAAAACGTATTTTATTATTATTATTTTACGCTTACTTCGGGTCCACGTCATTTACCAAACACCACATATGTTTTGCCTGACCAGAAAAAAATCATCTACTTTTTAAGCTACCTCCTGACATCACTTTTTTCCAGACATAAAAATCTAGAGCACCAACCAAACAAACCTGTAGCGTGCAGCCACGACCCGCTTGGAAGTGACCGCGACCACGGCCCGCTTGGAAGTGACCGTGTCACGGCTACGGCTTCGAAAAAAGTGTACGCCTTCTGTGGCCTTCTGCTTCCGCCTGCCCGCCTCCCCCGGGCGGAAATCACCAACGCCGCGCGCGTTGGATCCCTCGCCGTGCTGCCGTGCAGAGTGCAGTAGCTGCAGCCGACAGACGGTCTCCGCACTCCACAGCGTGTAGCCATGTACAATACTATTGCAAAGGTTGCAGAAAAAAATCCTATAGGATCAGGTCCACAACTCCATCAATGTAGACCAACTCGACCGCGTGACACGTGTCTTTTCACGAATCTCAAAGCGTGACATGCTAGTCTTCAGTATTCAATTCGTGAAAATTCACATAAGTGATTTATGGGGCTGTGCGCTTTGAGATTCGTGAAAAGACACGTGTCACGCGATGGGGTTGGTCTACATTGATGGAGTTGTGGACCAGGTTCTATAGGATTTTTTTCCGTTGCAAAGGATATGCCGCTTCTTCAGCCAAAAAAAAAACAGTCTATAATGACTTGCGGCAAAATGGGGCAGGTCTACTGTAACCAAAATGACAAAAACGCATATACATTAATTTGCGAGAATCAAATCAACACGTGCATCCCTCTCGAATTTTTGTCTTAAATGACACTGTTTCACTATAGAATAGCAAAAATAACCTATTTACGAACGAATTAGCAAAAATTGCACCATAGACACACCGGCAAACGACACGTACCCTGTGTCGTGCTGCACCACCCCAATTCCCTGCCATGCGATGGACCACTCTGCGAACAAATTGACAAAAATAGTGTCGCAAACGCGCTGATAGATGATACTTGCCCCTGTTGCGCCCTCACCATTCGGACGAGCAAAAAAACGCGCGTGAACAGTATAGCCAAGCACTGTACACACTATGTTGCATGAATCCCGTGTGTCCACTAAGCGCCGAGCGAAAAAAATCGCGCGTGAAGAACAATATTTTGGGTGTGTTGCATGAATAAAGTACGAACAGTCACGAATAGCGTGGCCAGTGCGTTCAATACTGATGAACAGTGCTTAAGTGCACTGTTCCCTCACAGTTTTTTTCTCATCCGTTCGGTGAGAGCGGGATCCCACCCGAGCGGTGGGGGCACGGCCGGGGATCCAAGGGGTGGTCGGTGGGGTTAGACAAGGGGCTGCTTTTTTTTTTAATTCGCTTATGAAAGAGTTTCTTTTTACTATTTTATCGTACAAGGTGTTATTCTAACCAGTAACTCTGCATCCCTCCGGCTGTCGAGCAGCACATTTCTCTACCGATTCTGCAGCAAATACAAATGATTTGCACCAGGACTAGGAAACAGCTTTATCGGCAGTAGTCCTTCGTACCTCTTATTTCACAGACCAGTATCCGTGTATTCCTACACAAGGGATACACATATGAAAAGTTTTTTTTCTTCTAAAATAGCATTTTTTAAGTGAAATAACAAAAATAACCTCCGTAGACAAAAAATGCAAAAAAATTGCACCCTTACCACGTGAAAAATGCCACAACATGTCACGCACCACTAACCCAGACCGCAGCATGACACGTGGAGAGCTCCCAACTGACGACAAGCGGCCTGCCGCACACCCAAACCGCGGCAGACCTACCGCACGCCCAGACCTACTGCGGATTGGATGCGCGACAGGTGACCTACCATGGTCTAAGAATACGACACATAGCCTACCACAGCATTTTTGTAGAGTAGAAATGTTATTTTTGCAATTTTGTTCATGAGAGGGGGGCTATTTTTTGTTATTTCACTAAAAAAAAAGCTAAAACGCACCCCCCTCAAAAAAAAAACTCCCAGGTTCTCAACAGGATAGCAATAGCTACTGTACACAACTGCAGACCATCATCATCGCTATATCTCGCCATGCGAGGACGATGATGCAGATTGGTCGAAAGAGTTCGCCACATGATGACTGGCGCCCGTTGGCAGTGGCGGCCTGTTGGCCAGCCTATCGGCCTCTCTGGCTTCATCGATGTCCTTTTGGCTTAAGAAGCTTGGCTGGTTGGTTGATGACAGCAGCCTCGCCCACATCCTGTCAGTAATCTTAACCTTGTTCCGTGTGGATGTCACCCTCTGCAATCAAAAGAAATTTTAGCGTAATGTTAAAATCGTGTTTAGCATGGTCGTATATAAATGCAGCGGAACTCTTCTAAATGGTTCTATATGTTAGCTAAACGGCTTCATTTCGTCCTTCAGGCAGCACACATCAGCTCAACTGAACTACGCATGTTCAACAAGAACAAAATTGTCCTATTGCCCATGTCAATAAATTAGACCACTTGAAGTTACTCACATAGAAAGGAATATAGGTGTGTCTGCCATTGACCATTCCAACAGTGAAGCTATACCCCGCCATCGCACCATGAATGGCGCTGTGAGCCAGCAGTGTGCAGTACACATTGTCGGATGCATTGCTTGGAATAGCTCGGATCATGTAGGTAGGATCTGCCAATGTAGATCGAATATTGTTAACCTAGCGCTACACAGATAAATAAGTTGTTTTACAACCTTGTCCTTTGTGAAGCAAGCATAATTAGTCAACATGTTACCTATGTATTTAATAGTCATCTCCATCTTTTTGCTCTTGAAGTAATCCTACAATGGATTAATGCAATAAGTAAAAGGATTCCTCGAAAAATTCAAGCAACACATATGGCATCATAGTTTCCTAGCAACCTACGAGACAGTAAATACCAATAGTTGCGACATGTAGAACGGAATTGAGTCCGATGGACGTTGGTATGTACCTTAATCTTGTGAGTCAACCAAAGACCGATATCAAGAAGCAGCTTATTTCCAGATGCATCTTGCTGATCTGAAGTGGCTATACTTTTTGCAATAAGATCCTGTCCTGCTCCCTCAGCAACAACAATAACCATGTGTTTGTTCTCTTTCAGCCTCCTTTCTATATATTGAAGCAACCCACCTTCTCCATCCATATAAAATGGAGACTCTGGAATTAAGCAGCAATCCTGTGGAAATTGGAAATGAATCCAAAGAACAAATAAGTATTACCTGGAAGTCACATAAAGAATCAGAACAGCAGGAATTCCAGTATGTTTGAGAAAAAGGGGAGTCGGATATGCAGGAATCAGAATGAATGGATTAAAACAAAATATAAAATGCAACATCCTGGACAGTTCCAGAAGGCATAAACTTACCACATCTCGGCTTGCAAGAGTAGCATACATTGAAATGAACCCTGCATTAGTAGGGGAACATAAGAATTTAAGAACAAGAGAATGAATTATCTACTACAGAACAATTAGCAAAGTAAGTGCTTGAAACAAACAAAAATCAAGTGGTCTTATTTCTGTATACAGTGTGTAAATAAGATGTTGACTAACATTGCCTGGCAAAAGAATAAGATACCGACTAGTTTATTCTTGTATTCTTACAAGTCTGACAGTGACAGGTGCTTTCAGCAACTTACGTCAACAATATAAGAAAGATAGCACACAAAAAGATGGGAACCATCTGCATGGGAATATGTTAGAAAACTAACCACTATAACGACCCATCAGTTTTACTAAGCCTATTCCATTCTCCGCGCTGCACGCTTCCACATGAGCTGAATCAATGGCACGTTGGGCCTCTTCCACGGCCGTATCAAATCCAAAGGACTTGTCAATAATCTAAGAATCAAGAGAAGGAACAATAGGTAATTAGTCATATCCTCATACGAGTGGCGATATTAACAGGATGTGTAGAAAAAAACATCTGCACAAGCAAATAAACATATGGTACAAAAAATTACCGCTATGTCATTATCTATTGTCTTGGGAACCCCAGCGACAGAAACTTTTAGGCCACGTTTTCGGATTTCCTGCCAGTAATTCGAAAGCAATGAAGTGTAATAAAGAACATATTTAAGAAAATGCACTATTTTGACATTTCTACATATTTTCCCGCTCCTACAATGCATTCATGTAGAGTTTTTTTTTTTTTTGGATAAACACATGTTAAGAAGAAAAAAAAAGTGCCTGAATACTACATATCTTCCTACTCTGCAATGCATTAATGTAGTGGCTACTAACACCACAATCTAACAATGGTTTACGTAGTTTTGTACTACTATCAAAGATAATAACCTTAAAGATCTCATATGCTCCCTTCTGAGTTCCATCTCCTCCAATGATATAAACCTGGATAACATGTAGTAGCATATCAGTCAACATCCAATGAGAACGGCAATGTCACAAGGGGTGCAATATAAACAATCATCTTTACCTGATTAATTCCACGATCCTGAATGTTGTCAACAATCTTTTTTGTATCATGACCACCTCGCGATGTTCCAAGAACTGTACCACCCCTTTTATGGATATCATTGACACTCTTTGGGGTCAGAGTAAGGTAATTGCTAGAATAGAAGCCCTTGTATCCATTCTATAATTGATTATAAAATGTTAGTAGATAGAATATCCCGAATCACAATCAAAACTAAACATATGCATGGTTCAACCATGCAAAAACCTATTAGGCAGTATACACATTACTTGTTCTACACTAATTATACAAATTTCACATCCACCGGAACATCCACAGTAACTCATTCGACTTGCAGCTATTTTAATATAACATAATGACAATAAATGTCCCAATATCATTTATAAGGGGAGGCGTGGGGGCTTTTGAGATGAAGTTGCACCACCCATCGAAACCCTAGCCACCTCCTCTCCGAAGACCCTGCCATGCCCATTGGTGCTAGCAACGTACAGCGTTTCACCTCTGAACGTGTGGATACCCTAGACGTGTGGATACCATACAGGCGCTGCTGCAATCGCTGCTACGTTGATCGAGGACGATCCGCGATGTACGTAAAGAACGCGAGGGGCTATTGTAGGAGACGATCGGCGACCAAAGACGTTGGACGATCGACTACTTCCACTAATCGACGCGCGCGACATTGGACCGGACTGCTCCAACCCTTCTTCTGCTGCACTGTGTGTCTAATGGTAACGATCTACGATCTCTTACTCGTGTGACTTACTGGTTTCCATGATAGAAATTTTTATTGCGCGCTAGTGTAGCCTACCCATATCCCAACAACTCATTTAACTTGCAGCTATTTTAGTATAACATAATGACAATAAATGTCTCAATATGATTTGAAATTTTATAAAACAAAATGTACTGAAATATGAAATGCTTGAGAAGCCGAGTCAAGAATCTAAATATCTTAAAGTAAGCTCGCGATTCCTTCCAGGACAAAAGCAAAATGCAGAAAAATGGACAAAGCATGTCTAAGAATGCAAAAGTAACATTTATCAAGTATCTGTTGGAGGGGTATGTAGCCATTTAGAACAGGGCACAAACCTGTATTCCATAGATTTTGTTGACATTGTACATGTGCGACAAGCCACACACCAGCTCTCTGATAACTGTGTTAAGCCCAGGGCAGAGGCCTCCACAGGTTAAAATGCATGCCTTCACTTCATCTGACTCAAAATAAACCTAACAAGGTTCAAGTACAAATGCTTCTATTAGCCAAGATGCAAGTGATGTGTTCCAACAATTAAAAGAGGTAGCCAGTGTATCCTACCCTCTGACAAGGTCCAGCACGACGGAAGTGAACCCCCCGCCGGCTATTCTTCTGAACAACCACCTGTAAGAGCAGAGATAGCTACTTGTAAATTCACCATTGACTACAACATCACAGTGCAAAATATCGATTAACATTTTTTTTACCATTTGTGGTACAGTGTCATCTTCGTTAACAAAATACTGCCTGGTAATGATAAGAACGGAAGTTTCAGCATTACATATTGCACAGCAAGAATGCTCAGAGATTCACCAAAAATTTGAAGATCAAATAGACTTACTTGACAGTTGAATAGGCTGGGTGATCTTGTAATGGGTTAGGATAGGTCTGCAAACAAGAATAAAATAGCAAACCATCAGCTTAATTCTCATGTATCATGGTTTCACCTTTCAAAAATCAATTCAATTCAACACGTTTGGATAACAATTGACCAACATCGCTGATATAAAAGGCCACTTTTTGCATGTTTTTCCTGAATTGTCCACAAGTAACTGATTAGTAACTGAATTGCAGGGAGAAGCAATCATCCAATAGTAACAGGTTAGTTCCTCCATTGAAGATATCCTCATTAGTCATTCCACCCAATCAAATTCCCCATCCCCAAAAGAAGATACAACAACACTAACTTACAGGACATAATGAATCCACAGAATAGCCCAAATTTTGATAGTGTTCATCAGAGTTGCTTTGTTCTATTTGGCCCTCTGATCGTAACTGATTGATTAGCTCACTGCACGCTCGAGCTCAAATTCTACAGTTTACACCATCTTGTATCCAAAAATAGATCTCCAGAACAGAAATCCCAATCTACCAAACCCCGCAAACATCGCGGGCAGCCTCTCCCAAATTGGAAATCCCCTGCCCGGATCACTTGCTTAGCTAAAGCTGCACCTCGCAGCCCAAAAAGTGCACAGCACACAGAAACCCCATCACCAAACCGAAACGATCGCACCAACACCGCAGCACTAGAACCCGGATACCGAGCAACGAGGCGAGAGGAGGAGGGGTGCTCACGGTGACGTCGGGGAGGTAGTCGGTGAGGTGCGGCACGTCGTCGAGGACGTAGCCGAAGTCGCCGTCGGAGATCTTGACGTATGCGGCGTCGGCGAGGCTGACAGAGGAGGCGTTGCGGAGGGCGCGCAGGTTGGGGTACGAGTCGCGGGAGATCCGCACGCATGTGGCCGAGAACGGCAGCGCCGCCTTCGCTGCCTGCTCCGGCGCCGCCGGGTGGCCGGCATCCGCCCACGGGTCCTCCTCCTCCCCCTGCCGCTGCTCGTCGTCGTCGTCCGGCGGCAGGATGATGTGGGACGCCATGAGCGATAGGAATCGGAGGGAAACTTTGGGTGTTTCGCGCTCGCGGGGGTGTGTTCCGAGGTTTTGCTTTACTGCCAGAAGCGGACGAGGTGTCTGTGTTTCCGGGGTTTAATAATGCTCGGTGCTGTGAGAGGAAAGAGATGTGATGAGGGGTCACAGACTCAGGCGTCCTCTCCGGATGCTGGTTTTGGGCCGAGCGGAAGTGGAGATGCGGCCATGCGGGTGGATTTGTTTCGCGATTTGATGCGGTGGAAATGTGAAACGGTCGCCGTTTGTGGTTTTTCTAAGGGTACAAGTTGGACCCAAACACAACTCACATCTCACCCGTATCATCGTATGCACGCACACGTGTGTATGTCCCTTAACACATGTTGGGAACGGAGCGCGGGCACAAACATTTTTACTGATACTCATGTGTATCATATTCTAATTATTCGGATGAGACGTCCAAGTGCGATCTCAGAGAATCGAACTCAGGTAGATTGGACAAAGCACTATTGTTCCAAGCCAACCGATTTATGACTCGGTCCTCCACCGTTTAGCAATGGCTTGGCAAATGGCAATGGCCTCAGCATACCACCACGGTTGCCGGTTGGATCGTGAGCTTTTCCGCGTACATCACTTTCTGAGCACAAATTTCCCATGAGTACGCGTTGCTATATGCATTATATCCACCGTCCAAATGGCTCGAAGATTTGTGTGTCCTCCCCCCCCCCCTCTCCCCTCCTTCCGGCCGACGAGCCGCACTGCGCAGGAAGCCTCCTCTCAACCTCAGGCCATGCAGCCACACTTTGGCTTCGGGTCAGGGGAGAGGTGAAGAGCACGTATATCGGAGCGAAGATTGGCGGTGAAGATTGCAGTTTTACATTTTTGTTACTTTCTTCCTATTTCTACTTCACTAAGTGGTTATCAAGGTGTGGGTGATAGCGGTCTAAAAAAAAGGTATGAACAGTATCAATGGATGGATGACAAATATTCAATGTTACATGGGCATGTCTATAATTTTGATAATAGTTTCCATAAGCCCACGACCCTTTTGAAATGCGGGAATTTTCACATATTTATTTTAAGATGGAATGGTTTCTTGCAAAGTTGTTGTATTCCAGTATGCCATCAAAAGATGAATGAATCTTTTTATTATCTATACACGCAAGGATCACTGCCCTCTGGGAGCGTCCACATCAACACTTTTTCGGAAGAAGAAAAAAAGCCCTGTGTTTTGTGGATCGCGTCAAGGTCCTCGGTTCGACGACTAACAGCCGTCGGATCACGATCATACGGCTGGAATCAAGCGAGTGCACAACCATGGATCGGGCCTTTGGATGCGGTGCCCTCCAATGGCCTGCTACTGCCCCGTTGCTTGCCCATGGGTTGCATGCCCTGCCTGCCCTCCCTCGGCTGCATCGCTCGGCTTTCGCCACCTCCCCATACCCAAGCCCCTACCATTCCCCTTGCAGAGGACTTTGCCCGCCCTCCTCCCCTCCGCCCGTGCCCTCCACAACAAAGTCACGACCACCTCCTCCTCCCTCCCTGGCTCCCCCATCCTTGGCATCCATCCTTAGCCCCGGTCGCTGCTTCCTCATCCCCTACCTTGGCCCTCCCTCCCGAGCCCCGACCGCCGCCACCTCATCCACTACGGTCGCCCTCCATCTCAAGGCTCCCGCCGCTGCTACCTCGGTCCACCCTCCTCCCTACCCACCTCCTCCTCAAATCCACTCTTCTTTCTTCCTCCACCATCTCCGGCAACGCCCATCGTGATGGCCACCACCGCCACTTACTCCACTCATCTGTTGAATCTGTAGCCACCTCGGCCATCCTCACCTCCTTCCCACCACCGTCCTCTCCATATTCGGTTACCGCAGCAGCCATCCTCACTGTCTCGGACAAATACGTCACATCGGCCAATGTTGTCACCACCACCTCCACTCAGATCCATTGCATCTGTAGCAACCCTGGCCATCCTCACGGTCTTTGACAGCGGTCCTCACCTTGCACCACCGCGGCAGCCATCCCAACCATCACCGCTACCTCCTGGATGTCCGTCCACCACCTCGTCAGATCTCGAACCCCCAATTGATGAAACTGATTTCCTTTTGTTATTTTCTCTAATGTTGTGTGTTCAACTGAGCATGAGATTGATTATTGGAGCTGCGAGTGAAGGAATGCCGAGGGTTGCATACCATGTGTATGATGGAATGTCTAAGTGGAAATTGATGGGTATTTACTAAATCCTCCTTATAGTGCTCTACTAATACTAATGTGATATGAGATTGCGTACTCAAATTTGTTAGTTGCAACTAACTGATATTCATACCTCCTATATTTTTTGTCAACGTTCTTTATCAGGGAATGTTGCATCGGCCTCTTATTTGGTACTACAAGTAACCGTCTCTTTTTGATATAACAGAATATCCAAGAGCTTCACCTGATGCCCAGGTCATCTTCATGGGTACAGAATCTACAAATAAGTAAGCATTCTGATTCTGATATATCTGTGTTGTATTGTTTTATATATTTGTCAATCTTTTTAGTTAATCTAAACTACACTTGTGGCTGGTTATTCCTTCTGGTATACCATTTTGTAGATTGGATAAGTACAGTCATACAATGTATTTATTGCCTTGTATATTGGCTATAAAGATCAGCATGTCTTTGCAGTTTGTATGAATTAACACATGCAATATTAACTTTTGTTCCAACCTTACAGCATTGAAAGCTAAATCCATCGCAAATATTATATAATGAACAGATAGTGCCACTTTTCTCAAAATCTATAGCACAATGAGGTAGTGACGTGTTGTGAGAAAGTACGAGGTAGTGAGTTGCACTTAAGAAAGCTATCTTTTTTTTTTACATGCTTGCCACATTGCAATTTACCTTTTCCCATATAGTTATCCAATAACTTGATTTTCCCTCTCATTGGACACAATGGTATCATGGACACATACAACGGAAAATCTAAGGTGGAGGAATCACAAACAACAGTAAGTGGGTTGACGAATGGTTTACGCCCTCGGAGACAGCAACGACTGGATCTAGAGTACGAGGCACAGCTGGAGCAGCTTGAGGAGGAGATGCAAAAGCTGATGCGACAGTCTTGAGGTGAGGATTCTGGAGCATCATAAGTACAGCAGGTTTCAAGAGTGCTACATTTCTATCATAAAGGTACCTAACTGCACTAGCTTAACCATTCTTAACTTTATATCCTACAAACAAATGATTCTTACTGGCTGATGGAAATGCAGTCTCTGTCTGAACGATGCGGCATTAGCCTTCCCACATTGCCAGATCCTTCATCTACCCTGTCATCTTATCCAACAAGTAATGCTCACATGATTCTATCTGACAACAAGTGCAACACGTCTTACATGCCTGCCTACATTTTTCATCAGGATCACCGACAGAAGAACACCGAGGTTTATGCTATGTGAAACAGTGCAATAAAGGAAGATTATAAACCTCCACACTCCCAGCTGGCATAACTTAAAAAATGGCCTTCATACAGTGATTCGGCTAGATTGTATAAAGCATTTAAGTATTATGGTGTTGACAGTCATAACAATGCTATCTTTATTGTTTTGAAAGTACTCATGAGTAAATCTTTGTTCTTTTTTGGTGGCACAGGTTACAGACTACATTTTTGTCTTATTTTGCTTTATTGCATTTATATTTATGAAAATATCGAAGTAAGTGTGCATAGTATCAAAGTAAAGTTTTGGGAATTACGGAGTCAACCATGATGTGCAGGATTTGTGCCAGATGCTAATTAAATGATCGAATAGTTTGTTGGATGCTAATTAGCTGATTGGTCAGACATATTACTACACATAGCTGAG
The DNA here is from genome assembly GCA_036346255.1 of Ampelocalamus luodianensis. Taxonomy (NCBI): domain Eukaryota; kingdom Viridiplantae; phylum Streptophyta; class Magnoliopsida; order Poales; family Poaceae; genus Ampelocalamus; species Ampelocalamus luodianensis. The sequence continues at coordinate 5,600,210 of CM070626.1, forward strand.
AGCTTGGAGTTCTAATTTTATTAGAGGCACAATTGCGTTCTTTTTGCTTGAGTTCATTTTGTAATTTTCAAGCTGTAGATTGGAATTTTTATAGATGCCACATTACATTTCATCTTGTTCTATTTTGTAGGTTTGATGATCATAGGCGTTATCTATTGATATTTCGTCCACACAAATTTGCTCGAATTTCGTGCAGTAAAATTGATTAGTTCTATCGCCATATTTTTTAAAAACTGAAAATGTTCATGACGAAATCCCTTTTTTTTAAGGTATTCCAGCCCTATTGTTACAAAGCACGCGCGCGGCGCGCCTTACCCATCTAGTCAATTTTATGGTTGCACGCTTCCACACTTGCACTAATATCTGCATGGATGCAATAACCGGGAGCAGGACTGCAGGAGCCATTCTTGATGTCAAAGGACACTACAGGTCTCCTTCTAGATGATTGTGATGATGGGGACACCACCATATCATATTCACCGGCGTCGCCCATAGGCATGCGTACGCTGGTTTTAGGCTGAGGATGAAACCAGGCAAACCATACCGCACCGCCGCCGCGTGCGTGGTCGAGAACCTAGCGAGTCAATTCCTGGAGTCGCATCCTTGGCTTGCGCCGCAGGAAAGGGACGCAGCGGATCATATGAAACGCGCGCGCGCGTGCCTGGTATGCACGGCTTACGCAACAACATAACAACTAGGGGTGGGAAATGATAATCCGTTTTATCTGATACTCGTATTTAAGAAAACATAAATGTAGTAAGTAAAATTCACATTCGAATAAAAAGCAAGCACTGTCCGGAAAACGGACAGTACCTGCATCCGTATTCGTTGTTATTTGCATCCGAGAAAAATGGGTAGTATCCGTATCGGGGGGACCCCGGATAGTATCCGGGAAACGAATATTATCCGTTTTTCCCAGATACGAATACGAATACTATCCGTTTCCCCCCCTAATACGAATACGTGGTTATGTTATATAAATGTATTCTACCGAGATTTATCGTAAAAGTTGTAGTATATTCGTATTCGACTGAATTGAGTACATATTCGATTCGAATTCATTACAACATTCAATTCATATTCGTATTCGAGAATATTTGAATTCGTATTCGTTTTAAAAATATTGATTCGCATTTGTATTCGAGACGCCGGGAAATTAGAAACGCGCAGTTCGTTTCCATTTTGCCTGCTTTCTCTTATTCTAAATGTGATTAATGGAGCGATATCCCCTACATGTATGTTCACTTCCAATGGGAGGCCATAAAAAAGTCAAAAGAATCTAAAGCTGGCTTTTCCAACAAGAAATCCACCTGCTTTCCGTCCAATGGTTTCGTTTAAACTTGCGACCTGCGAGTCATTCAGCTTCGTACACAAATACATGCTGAGAAACCCACTTTGATAATGCAGTTACGCTAGTAGGAAACAACAGAACGATGACAGGCAAATGTATTCAACCATGAGGCCATAAGATTTCAAATGTCAAAATGGACAAAAAGTCCATACAGGCAGAATTGATACAAGTGTCTTTGTGAACTAAAACGCCACACATGTCGCATGATTTAGGGACCGCGGAAGTGTGGCTGCACGAATACATGCCCTGTTAAGCGTGTAAACACAAGGAAGAGGGCATGCAAGTGCTCAAAACCGCATGATTATTGATCTCTGTAACTGTCTTAACAAAAAACTTGTATGGGCGAATTATTCCAGCCGAGGGCCATTGCAAGGCTGCGGCTTGAAATGTTGGAACAAGCCACGCAGGTCCAGGTGCTGAATGCTCACTTTGAATGAAACTTGCGGCTGACAGACTCGTAGCTAGGCACATGAATAACTGCAAGAAGAGCATTTCGGTTAGTCTCTGCAGCTTGTAGAGAACCATGCTTTAACTTCAAACCTCGAACATACCATCGCCCCATGATGCCATTGTAAGGGGTGAAGAAATTATTTTCTTTGCAGTTGAAGAAATGTCATTTAAAGTGATCTCCTCAACAGCTTTCAGGAAATACTCAATGGGTTTCCTGCAATTTCAACAACGCAGAAGCATTAAATGATAAATGGTACTACTTTTTTTTTTGAAACTATAAATGGTACTACTGGCATAAGTGAAAGCAGCTAAATTTGTGTAAATTGATGCTCTATACAATGGCTGGGTTCTGAAGAAATGTCATGTCACTACTATTCACGTGTGTGAACAGTAACACCGGGTACTGTATTAACCGTGGGCCTAATCATAAACCTTAGTTTATAACTGGGATAAACACCGTCAAAAGGAGGTTGGATGACGACGACTTGAGGTAGAACAATGCTGGAAAAAGAAGGCACCGGTTGGGGGAGAGATGGATTTAGAATAGCCGGACTAGGGGAGAGATCAAAGCTAAACTTAGGGACCTGAGAAATACTTTTTCATTATTGATTGCTTCCTTAAAGGAGATACAATGTCATCTTTTTTATAGAGATAACTTGACTTGACCTCTAAAAAACAATAACTAATGATAAACTTCCAAACTAACCAAATCAATCTAATCCCTAACAAAGTAAATTACTCGTGGGTAAACAGTAAACACACGAACAGTGCATGTGTGCTACAATAACCACGCCCATGGCATTGCGCCCCTCTCGGTGAAACATCTCATCGATGGGGCGGGCGAAATCTGTTAGAGCATCATCTTCAACGCTGTCTTCATCGGCTCCATAAGGTTGTCTAGTAGAAATAGCTCGGCAGCAGAAGCCATGATGTTGACTCTGATACTAAGTTGTTATAAATCTTAGTTCATAACAGGGTAAACATCAAGTATGTTCCCTCAGAGCTCCAAATTGTAGATTTTTTCACTAAAGCTCAAACTCAAGAACATCATCGACTTCATCTACTCAGACTCAGTGCATCAGATCCTCCTGATCCACCTTGAGTTTGAAGAGGGGTGTTAAGAGTAGTGTTGGTTGTATATTCCCTCTCTCTCTTAACCCATATGGTCCATGTAGCCCATGAGACTCATGTACTCTTCCCTATATATACTCTCCCCATTTTTCTAACAACTAGAAACAACTTTAATTGCCATGGTCCACATCTTATTGCCAACCAGCTTGGTAATAATAAAACAGAACTTTTAATCAGGTCTACATTGTCCAACAAGATTTACATTGAATACATATAAATAATTAAATATGATATTTCATTTTGAAAATAAGGATTGATGGAAAATGGACTTGATTAAAGTACTAGCAAATAGCAACACTCTTATGCACATACCTTTCCCCATAAGTAAGAACCTGCCTTCCAATATCTTCAGATGCTACAATCTGCAACAGGGAAAATAGTGAAGAACATTTTAGGAAAATAAATCATACAATTGAGATTTTTTATCAGGAGAAAGAATAGTGTACTCTTGATTCCAAGTTCATCAGAACTGCAGCCTTGGTAGCCTCTTTGGCACGATCAAGTTGTTCTTGTGTAACTAAACGAGGAAAATGACGGGGAATAAAAAGAATGTGACTGATAATGGTCAATGTAATCTGGAAATAGATTGTACTTTTAAGATGACAAACAAGAAGGAACCTTTTCCAGGAGTTGCAACTTCAAGGAGTTCCCCTACAGCCAAATCCACAGCCTTTGATGCGAAATCTGGGCTCTGTTGGATGATATTATAATAACATGACATTTCAAGGCCAAGTGGAGTACATGAAAAGCATATAATAAATGCAGAAACTTCTATAGAAGCTTGACTAGACTATGTTCATCCTTTTGACTTTTATTTCGTGGCCTAAACTAGACAAGCAAACATGTGCATTAGCCACTACCCAGCCTAAAACATTTGGGACCAGAAAACTGCACAAGAGATGAAATAGGCATGGATATATCATATATTTGCACTGGTAATTATAATCTTACAAAGTAAAAGTACTTCATTATTTTCCACAAGACATTGGAGGGAGTTTTCATTCCTAAATAAGTATTGATCTACATTTTAGATTTTAAAAAATGCCTATCTTCCTAAATTTCCCTTACTCATGATTAGTTATGCTCAGTCGTACAAGGCATTAATCACTTAGACTGTGAGGAGAAAAAATTAATGGCATGGTACGAGCATTAGAGTTGCATCAGCATAGAATTACATGAAAAATATCAGTAGGAAAAATCACAAGCAACATATAATATCCACAAGAAATCTGCTAGTTGTGTTCATTGCTTCAATTTTAGAAGGGTAAGCACATTATAGGCTATGCTCCATGAGAGGCTTACAATGGCTGCATTAATTCCAAAAAGACCTGAATTGTTATAGATGCTGTTGAAAGCAGAGAATGATTCGATCTGTTGGTAGTTGTTCAAGACACGGAGATCTGTAGGTACAGAATCACAGCTCATGTTAGGACACGCTACAAAGGTATGCTTGTTATAGCTCTGAGACAAGTATGAAAACATTGATTTGAAAAGGGGCGTACACAATCGAGAATGCATTCCCTTCCCAGGGCCACCAGCAGAGAAGGACCCTCCTCCTCCCATGAGGATCTACAATGCATCAAATTGATTTACCTTATGTTTCAGTGCATTAGATTTGAATACATAGGCTTGTACATGTGATAATACATGAAACAAACCCAACGATTCCTATTCAGAACGAAGTCAACAGACAATATAGGGTATCCATAAATAATTAGATAACTTCAACATTTGTTAGGCATACCTGAAGAACAGTCACTATCATTGCAGTTTTCTCTTGACGCCAACCACCTGGCACCTCAAAAGCAAGTGCAATGTGTGTATTCTGGTCACAATAAATTCAACTTTAAGCGTAAGAGAATTAACCGTGCATACAGCAACAAGGATAATGCTGCAAAGCAACCGAAAACTCACCGGAGAATCTGCTTGGCAACGATAGTCCCCTCCCACATACACTGATTTTGGCTCTTCAGGACATTTCACACTGGGAAGGTCTGACAAAAGTGGTTCTGCAATTGAAACCAACTCATCATGCTCAACTCCTGATGCTGCAAGAACCATTCTGGGAGCAGTGTAATTTTCCTACAGTTCTCAACAAAAGCAAAAGGTCAAAGGGAGGCATTTGTGACTAAATATTAGCATGAGAAACAAATCACTGAATCTTACAGCAATGAATTCCTCCAGGGTACTAATATCCAATCTGTTTACAGCAGATTCTGACGCCATCAAAGGTTTTGCTAGTGCCCCGGAATATCCAGCGGAATGAAGTGCCTCCAAAAGTAGACCTTCCGGATTACCAGACACTTCAGCTATTTCAGACTTTATCTTCTGGAGCTGTAGAAAACAAAACACACATGATTAGTACAAGGCAGAAAAAAAATAACTTCTAAGTTTTACTCAAAATGATCATGTACCTGCTCTTTGACCTCCCATTCTAAAAATGCAGGGTTCCTCACACTGTCAATGAGAACTTCAACCATCTCTGGTGCATAACTCTTCAATGCATCATAAGTATAGCTCATTTGTTCACGAGAAGCAGATGCAGAGACATTTCCTCCGATGGCTTCCACCTCACGAACTAGCCGCAAGTGACTCCGATTTGTCGTGCTCTTGAAGGCCATTCTCTCCAATAGATGTGATGCTCCAGATGAAGCAGGTGTTTCGTAAATAGAACCACAGTCAATGTATAAACCCACTGATGCAGCCGGGCTCTGCAATTAACTGAATTAAGTCCTCGGGAAAAAATTATTGGCATGAACAAAACGAAATATTGCAGCATCAGCAAGCAAAAAGCAATACCGGTGATGTCTCCGATGCAATCTTGATGCCATTTGGAAGAGTAGTGATTTTTGTCTTGGATGGCTCTACAAAATCTGGTAGAGGTGGAAGAGGTGTAATGCCTGGGAGCGGAACATCCAGGGGAGGAAGTTGGCTTGAGTTTCCACCAAGAAGCCAGCCAAATAGACCACCTGAAGACTGTTTCACAACACTTGTACTAGCAAACCTACTAGCACCATGATGCTGAAAGTCAAAAAACAAAAGGAACATATCTTCAAGGTGTAGAATGTGTCACAATTAAACTAACATAGAACAACACAACTTAAAGGGTGTGTCACGTGTGGATTAGATGGGACATTGCTACCACAGTGATATGACAACCACCAAGGCTGAATTGCATCCCAAAGTAGATTAACACATTTTTAAGGAAAAACATTATAGTTAAGTAAAGGTCGAAACTCGAAAGGGCAAGGACATTGTGATAACTTGTAACCCCAGCTCTTTGATACTCTAGATTTGCAAGTAATGGTAGCTATCATGAAAATCGTAATTATGTTTTACCATCTGCATAAATCAACTGCAGATTGTTACCAACCAATTTATATGCCACGTCACATTGAACCCCAAACTTCGCACATATAACAAAATAGAATCTATAATAATTAGCCAAAACAAAATGTAACAGCTCGTCCTCTCAGCATAGGAAATACTTTTAGGAAACAGACCTTTCAACACCTGTGCCTAACAAATGCTATTGTTTCACTTCCAACATAACAAGCCTGCTTCAACCCCCTACCACACCACAACACCAACCCCCAAGTTCTCTAAGCATTTCGCTGAACATAAAATTTGATCGCGGAGTGCAAAGCGCTACCAAACAGCACACGAATCGCCGTTCATACGTAAAACCCGGTGTCCAATTATTTCCCTGAATCAAAGCTAGACCAAAGAAACCGGCCACGGACTCATCCCTACATGAGCAAATCGAGCTGTTTGGATCTAATCTAAGTGCGTTCGTACAGTGGATCGAGAGACATGCAACGGGGCTGCGGGAGGAGGGGAGGGCGGAACCTTGAGAGAGCGGAGGTGGCTCCCAGCGACGCGGTACATGGTCGCCGACGAGGCGAGTTCCTAGGAGGCTGGGACACTGAGGCGACGAGGGGGCGGGGGAGGAGGAGGAGCCGCCGGCGAGGAGTGGGGCGCGCGTGCAGACCTGGTGCGGTTAAAGGGCCGGACGAGTCGCATCCACTTCGGCTGTGCCTTTCTGGGCCGTGGATGGACTATAGGGTAGGCCCAGTGAACTTCGTTCGGCCCACGGTTCTCGTCCGAGTAAGAGTAACCGACACGAACTCGCGCGAGACATGCGGGTGTTTTTTTTTTTGGCGAGGAGCGAGCCGTGGGTGAGACGAGGCCACGCCGCCGCGGTTCCGCACGCGGACGCGGGCCGGAAGCCGCGGTTTTTCGAAAGCCACATGCGATTTCGGCGTTGGTACGGAAGCGCCCCGTTGGGATCTGACGGCTGCGGTTGGTCTTCCGGCAGCGTAGCCACTAGGCAGCCGCTTTCGGCTTCCCCGATGGGAATATGCGGCGCGGCCGGGTTGTGCTAGTGCGTCTGGGCGATCTGTGGAAGCTACGCGCCGAAAGCGACGCGTGTTCGGTGATAAGGCCGGTTGCCACCGAAGGACGTCGTCCTAAAAACGAAAAAGGAATCAAAAGGTGGTGAGTACCGAGTGGTGATGCCTGGCTGAGCTGGTCAAGTGGTCATTAGGCAATAGGCAGTTTTGCAACTGTGCCCTCCTCTACGTGCTTATTATTGTTACTTGATGTACACATTTCTTGTGCCATCACTACGTTGCTTATTTCTTTTTGCGGTACCACACGTACATGTATATGAGTGCGCTCTTTTAGCATACATATATAAAGATGAAGACCGGGAATAATCCATAATCTCATAAAATTTCTACTAAAATCTTACTCGTGTGTGCGTAAAAATGACATCAAAATTTAAATCCTAATAGATGGAGTCGTAGCTGTACCACCACACCAAAATATAGTTTCTGACATCATGTTGCTTCCAGCGTTAGAGTCTTAAACCCTTTTTATAAATTGATGGTAGTTGTAAATTGCGTATGCGTGATGACAACAGCATAGTTCGTCTAATCCCACAGAATGATAGTTTGACAAGTACAAAGATAAGGTATTCTAACCAGCATAACACAAGAGTTACTTAAAAAAAAGAGCAAAATTTCATTCTCACCGTTCGGGTGCATGCTAAGCGGTTTATTTGTAATTTTTCCAAGCTTTAAGGGCATGCACAGTGGGGTGACATCAGCAGTCTATAATCTTTGTCATGTAAGATTTTTAATGATGTATATGAGAGAGAATAAGAAGAGTGAGTAAAGATGTCTAGTATGCAACAGACAGTCTATAAAATCCTTATAGACGGTTGTTTCGTTGTTGTATCTATGTTGTCTGTACAGTTTGTAGGATCATATATACATAACTTAAAGACAAACTATTGTATGAGTTATCTTTAATTTTATCTATAGATGACATAGAGAGTATTATAGACAGCAATCGTCTATACTATTGTACCTCTAAACATGTGGCATTGGGTCAAATCATCAGATGCATCTATGGAAGCTACTACTCCTAGCTGCAGCAATATGTGTTATGTGAGTTGGTGCTAACTCTGTTCCCGTTCAATTGGACTCAAGGGTTGTTTGGCATAGTCAATTACCTTTAATAAATCAAGCCAAAAATTTGGCATAGTTAAAACTTAGCTAAAGTCAAAATTTGGTAAAAAAATGTTGCTTGGATTGCGGCTAAGCCAAAATTAGGCGTTACCAAAATTTTGGTGAGTGATTCCCTCACACTCGGGGTTTGTCTGGTTCATGACCCTAATGAATTAAGCCAAAATTTGGCATAGTCAAATCTTAGACAAAGCAAAAATTTGACAAAATGAGTGTTGTTTGGATTGCGGCCAAACCAAATTTTTGGTGAAAGATTTCCTCACCCTCGGATTGCCCATGTATGCTATTAGATTTCGTTGGCGTTACTAAATTTTTGTTGGTATTACCAAATATTAGTAGCAAACCAAATGATAGAAATTTTTCATTGGCGTTACCAAATTTTGGTTTGATTTTTTTTACGCCCGAGATCCCCCCCCCTTCGGTCCATATTAAAGAAAAAGCTGCGCGAGGCACCCACAAGAGCCAGCGCTCGATCGTGGGTGGGCTGGGTGCCTCAAGCACCCCTTAGCCAACTGAACCCCCGCTCAATCCTCAAAAAATTGATTTTATTTATGTTGGTAACAAACTAAACATGCTCTCGGATTGCCCACGTGCAACATTGGATTTCATTGACGTTATCAATTTTTTTGATGACATTACGAAATATTAATAGCAAATAAACGATAATCAATTTTCATTGATGTTATCAAAAATTGATTTGGTTTATGTTGGTAACAAACCAAACAACCCTGAAATCATAGTCATAGTATCACAAATAGTCCTAGCACAACAATTTGTCTATAGCATAATCCCGAAGTGATCTAATCTTTTGATTTTTTTTTAGACCCAACAGTGCAGAAGATACTACGCTACTAGCACCATGTAAATATGTAAATACTACTCTCCAGAGGACCTAGAATATGGATACCTTAAGGCTTAAGCTGTGGAGATCTTTGAAATTGAAATTGTTTGGCTAGGACGGATGCTAGGGAACGCATAGAGAAGAGGGAAATTTCTAGGTGCACCAACCAAAAAGTAAGCCCATAATTATCTAACAATCCAAAGGACTAATGTAAAAAAAAGTGCTCAACCATGACTCATTGGCCAGTCAGCGCCAACACAAAGCGAAAGCGATTTGTCGCACCCTAATTCGCCACCTGTTCCCGTCGCCGTCCTTCTCCTGGGTTTAGCTCGAGCCCCCATTCCCATTTTGGCGTCTCGAAGCCGCTAGATTAATGACCTCTCGATCCACAAATCTCTCTCTCTCCTTTTTTTTGCGAGGGAAATATCTCTCTCCATTCCATTCCCCAAATCCAGCAGTGTAGGAGGACAGCGCGAGGCGCGTCGTCGGCTTGTAGGATTTGGGGCTCCGATCGGTGCGGGCATGAGGATCCGGGAGCTGCGGGATGGCGCCGGGGCATCGGAGGAGGAGGTTGACGAGGAGGAGCGGGGGGACGCGAGGGGCGGCGGCGAGGTGGTCGCTGTCGCGCGGCTGAAGGCGAAGCGCGCGCTCGTCGGCGCTGGCGCGAGGGTCCTGTTCTACCCGACGCTGCTCTACAACGTCCTCCGCAACCGGTGCGAGGCCGAGTTCCGGTGGTGGGATCGCGTCGACCAGGTCCTAGCCTTATACCCATCTCTATCTCCTTGGTTTGTAATGTACGCTATTATTTTGGACGCGATTAGGAGCTTTATTTTGTCTCATGGCATAGGGGACGGTTAATGTGGCTATTATTCTGCGATTAGTTAATTCAGGCGCTTGTTTTGTTCTCCTTGATTCATGGATATGTGGAATTTCCATTCTGGGGATCAGGGAGGTTTGTTTCGGGGTTCGATACTTTAATTGTAGGAACAAAACTTTCGGAATGGTGCCAATGTTGATTCTGTGTAGTGTCGCTTATGTTTTGTTTAGACGTTAGATTGCCTGTGCTTGTGATTACTCTTTGAGGAATGGGTGTCCGGAAGAATTTGAGTAGTGATCATTTGGGTGGTCCTCTGTAAGTCACTAGTTCTGTTTTGCCTCCCAATATGAGTAATCTGAGTAGCTACTAGTTACCTGTATGGTAGTGTTTTCCTGTTTTCATTGATCTGTGATGCTTTGTCCGGATTCAGGTATTTGGGGAGGTTTATCAGTTAAATTCGGGATGAAAGAATAGTAGCAATTCCTTTTTAATGTGTCATCTTTTGATACATTTACAAAACAAACTTGGACAGTTCAATAATATTGTGAGCTTGTATCCATAGATGCTGTAGCCTGATTTTTTCCCCACCTCCATGTCCAGTATGTTTTGCTAGGTGCTGTTCCTTTCTCTAGTGATGTGCCGCACTTGAAGCAACTTGGAGTAAGGAGCGTTGTCACACTGAATGAACCGTACGAAACTCTGGTTCCAACATCCTTATACCAGGTAAATATTCCTTTACCTGATTTTGTAGCTGCAGGATTTTTTTTCCTATTCATCACAATCTCTGAACCTACCTATAGTTCAGCTTCTACTTGTCTATATCTTTGAACAACTGAACATAACGCTGTCGCTTGAGTTGGAAACCTATATTTCAGACTTCAGGATCTAATGCATTTCAGCATTCATATTCTCAACTAGAGAAATGCATATGCATGCAAAGCATGTAGTGCCAGATTATGCTGTGATCATTTTGGTGATCATTTCCTTACCTCATTGTTCATCACGCAATCAGCAAAACACTTGGGCACAGGCAGACATGTATTCACTTTTGTGCTGAATAATAAGGGGTTTTCTTTCTTTTTCAGGCTCATGGGATCAATCATCTTGAGATTCCCACAAGGGACTATCTTTTTGCCCCTTCTCTGGAGGATATTTGCCGAGCTGTGGATTTTATCCACCGTAAGTTCCATGTTTTCCGAACAATAACATCGCCATGATCAGTATGCTTTGAGGATAATGATGTGAAATAATTAGTATGCTGCTGCTAGACAGTGGTAGTACTTTAATCATTTTGATGGGTGGGAAAGATAGCTTATTATATCATGGATATGTCTCACAATCATTCTTAAGTGTTTAGTTCATTGAGTAATGCATTTCCTTTTGACTTTCCTGCTAGCTTGTGTATTGCTGTCTGATGATACGCCCCTGGAGCAGATTCATTTGATTGGACTAACTTGTAACAGCAAAAACAACAATGCTGATCCACACTAGGAATAATAATGGACTATTGAAGTTTTCTTGTAGTCATTGTGCTGCATGGTATGGTCCAATTGCAACAGTAAGTTAGAAACTTCGAGCCACACTGCTAATGATTTAAGGCCTTAGCAATGATAGTATGATGAGTTTATATCATGCAACTTCTATACAAATTTTTTTGCATGGAAGTCAACCAGCCAGAGTTAATATATGTGTGTTCTTTTTTCCAGTAAATGCATCACAAGGTGGTAGCACTTATGTCCACTGTAAGGCGGGAAGGGGACGGAGCACCACTGTAGTTTTGTGCTATTTGGTACGACAAACTGCATTAATATATGCCTTAGATTTCTTGTTTTCCGCCATTCTACGCATGACAGCTTATTATCTGAGTAACTTGCAGATTAAATACAGGAACATGACATCTGAAGCGGCTTTGGATCATGCACGATCTGTAAGGCCCAGAGTGCTTTTAGCACCATCTCAATGGAAGGCATGCAACCTGACCTCTTATGCAATTGTGCACTACCTAAATGATAATTATTACTCTCTGGTCTCTACAAGATTAAAATCCTACAGCTGCTGATATAATTCCTTCCCATTTCTTCTTTTCCCACAGGCTGTTAAATTATTTAGCGCACTCACCGCCAGATGCCTTTCAATACAGAGCTCAAACCTAACCTGCTCGGTAAAATCTGATCAAGAATCTGGTGAATTGATTAGTGCTGTCACCACCAGATGCCTTTCAATTGAGAGTTCAAACCAAACCTGCTCAGTAAAATCTGGTGAAGAATACAGTGAAGCATCCATTGAGGACACTGAAATTGATGGCTACAACACTGAATTTGACAGCGAGTATTTTGTTTTACCGTTGTGTGAAAGTATGCTATCCAGGCCAACCAGCCCAACTGGGTGCAGCGATGCGGTGTTTGTAACTGATGCAGATCTCGAAGGCTATGAGACTTACGCTGATGCTGGTGAGGATGCTGTCTCAGTGGAGGTGGTTGATCGGCACAAGCCCATCATGAGGAGGCTATCCTGCTTCCTTGGGTCCTTGAAGCTTACCGGCAATTGCGAACCACCTCCAAGCCGTTTTGTTGAGGTCCGCGCCTGCTAGGTAGACCTGCATTGGTTTCTGCATTTTTCCACGTTGTGAATCAGCGGAGTGTAATTTATCGGCATGAGTTTCCTCAGCCTGCGGAATGCCCTCGGGACAAATTTGTATGTTGTGTGTTTGTAGACGGAGAGAGAGAGAGCTGGGCGCGCCTGGTTGTAGTTTGTGATTTCATTGTTTGCCTGGAATAAAAAAGGTGCGCACGTTTGGTGTGAAGGTCTCGTCTGCCGCTTGCTCAATATTCTGCAGTTTTTGGCCTCTCGAAACTCTCCCCTTTGCTAGCTTCTCATCGGACAACAGGTGATTTGAATTATGATGGCAAGATTTCTTGCATGTCATCTGTTCAAGTTTGTGCACATGAAAATGCCATGTTCCATTTCTTCCCTGGAGATTAAGTTTTGCTTGGTTTCGTGTGCAGCCTACTCAATATTCTGCTGTTTTTGGCATCTTCAACTCTTCCCTTTGCTAGTTTCTCATCGGACAACAGGTGATTTGAACCATGATGGCAAGATTTCTAGAAAGGCATCTGTTCAAGTTTGTGCACATGAAAAATGACAAGTTCAATTTCTTCTCCGGGGATCAAGTTTTGTTTGGTTTCATGTTCTGCCAAAGTATCTAGATACTGCTTGTTTGCTCGGTGGTGATATCCATTCGGATACTAGAGCCTAATCTGATATCCTCGTCCTGGCAAACACCCTAGCCTAAAGCTGCTAGATTGAAATATCCACATGAACAATGGAAAGAAAACCCTTTTTGATGAGTTGCTGTTTTATCTCAAACCTTTTTTTTTTTACTACGCATACGCACGCACACCACACATGAGTATGTCATCTTAGCATATGTTTAGAAAGACTTGGTACATATATAGGAAGACGTACACCATACGTGGTATTGTCCTCTTAGCACATGTCTAGAAAGACTTAGCACATATCTAAGAAGACAGAGGACGAGATAAATCCATAGCCTCAAAAAACTTATATTAAAAGCGCACTCACGTGGATAGATGTGAACATCAGAATTTAAACTTGGTGCGCAGAGTTATACACCCTCAGCTCCACCCATGGTCCTGCTTTGTCTCATTCTTAAGCTGAGTTCCTTTTACTTTTCTATTTTTTTTTATGTTCATAATTTTTCCCTATCCGGCCTATATTAAAGAAGAAGAAGAACACCTTACCTCATAAAGCGCGTACGAGAGTCAACATTCGAACCGTGGCGGGCTAGAAACCTGAAGCTCCCCTGCCCCAGCTTAGTCTTCAAATAAACCCCGGTGAGAACACCCGCGCCGAGTCCAATACTCGAACGTGCGTAGATTGAGCACCGAGCCAAAGGCTCCACCTCATGCCACCAACCAGCCGAGCACCGCTCGCTTCTCTACTTTTCCATTTTCGCACTGCAATTGCATAGCAAACATATCCTCTGCTCCAGGGGCGGCCCCAGCAATAGGGCAAGGCTGGGCGCCCGCCCGAGGTCCGGCCGCGAACCCCCACCGCCCGCAAGCCACATCCCGGTGCTTGGCCACTAAGCCGGAGCCGAGGAGAGCGGAGATGCCACAGCCGCCATGCCCAAAGCGCCTCTGACCACGCCCGCCTGGCTAAGCCCATGTGCTTCTCCTATTCTCATTTCCTCTCCTCGGTTCCTCAAATCCCCAATTTGCAAAAACTCAAATTCTCCAAATCTCCAACCCTACCTGGCAAAGGCGGCGGCGACAGCGGCAGTGCGGCACCACGGCCACGGCCCGCGGGGGAGGAGCAAGGAGCGTCGGGCCAGAGTCGGGGAGGAGCCCGGAGGCGGCAGGGAGGCGCCGGGCGGGACCGTGGGAGGAGGAGCGTGGTGCCGGGCGGGACTGCGGGAGGAGGAGCGCGGCGCCGGGCCGCAGTCGGGGTCTCGGGGACTCGCCGACTCGGGGAGGACTGAGGAGCCCAGAGGGCAGAGGCAGCAGGGAGGGAGGACAAGGAGGAGCCGACCTGGTGAGCAGGTGAGGTGAGTGCCTGAGTGGTGAATTGTGAATTTGAGAAAATAGAGAGGGGTGAGTGAGGAGGTGAGGAGCTGGTGAATTTAAGAAAATAAAAATTGAAGATGGCTTCTTCTAAATCTAAAGAAAAGGGTAAGAATTGAATTGTGAATACTTGATACTTACAGTGATTATAATTTATAAATGATTATTAATGAATGAATACGATGATTTGTGAATTTGATAGTGTCTTTGTGCTCTGAATTTGCTAGATTTGAAGAGCTATTTTACCATTGCGTCGTCGAGTGGGTCGTCCCCAAGAACCGGTGCAAGCAGGAAATTTGCTAGATTTGAAGAGCTATTTTACCATTGCGTCGTCGAGTGGGTCATCCCCAAGAATCGGTGCAAGCAGGAATGTTGTGGTAGCTACAGAAGAGCAAGTACTACCAGTTAAAGCTGTCAATGTTGATGGCAAATTGTTCTGTAAACTTCATTGATAAGGTACATTTTCTACATTTGTCCTGTCTTCGTATGTTCACATGATGCAGATTGTAGTTTTGAGATCCATTTAGTATCATATGCTCTATTAAAAATGATTGCAACGTATATTATATATGCCTTACTTTGTTATCAGATAATAGTTTAGTTTATTCCCGTCCAACCTAAAGTTTATTCCTGGGACCGCCGCTGCTCTGCTCTATGTTTACAGTACACACGTAGCAAATGTCTTTGATGAACATCAACAGGATGGAAGTTTCTCTATTGATGGCAGAGCAAGAAACACCTCACAAATAATTCGCAGACTAATGCGCCTGCGAAGAAAATTCCCGAAGAAGAGACAAAAAGAAGAAAGGTGAGAGACCTCAAGAACAAAAACATTCCTGTGGTGCTCCCTAGTCCCTAGCCTACTACTGATGGTAACCGTTCTTGTTGACAGGAATCGGGGGAGCCCTGAACCCGTTTGCGGCCATCAGGCTCAGATTCGCGCAGGAACTGGACGGCTTCTTGGCTATCCCTCCCAGCGCGACGTAGCTCTTGCACGATTTTATCTTCTGCTTGTACGGGTTCTCCTTCTTGCGCAGATCCTCCAGGCACCTCACCTCGGACATGCACGCGAACGACTGGGACTTGCCCTCGTAGTACCTGGACAATCCCTTCCTGCAGATTAAAGAACACCACAGACCTTGCACGGTGAGCAAAAGCAAAGATCCTTCTGAAAGTTAGTTTTTTATGTGATTTTGCGAGGTGGGGTACTTACTTGACAGGGAGCTGTGCCATCACGGACGACATGTCGTAGAGGCTGTCCGAATTCATCCGCCGCACCGGCTGCGGCGCATACCGGCAATGGTCCTGATCTCCGCCATCCTCCGCGCCGCCGTCCGAGAACCGGTCCTCGTCGTCGTCCGACTCGCTGCCGGAGACGGACGACGACGTCTCGAACAGCTCGTCGTCGTCCCCCTCCTCGTGGTGCGCCGCCAGCCCCGGCTGATCCCCACCGAGCCTGCTCATGACGTTGGCAACGACAACCTCAACCCTCTGCTGCTACTGCTCCTCTCCCAAACCGTAGGTGAAACGGCACGAAAACGCGGCTGTTCCTTTGCTCTCCTCCCTTGCGGCTCTGGTCATTGACCCTCGGAGCGCCGCTGGGGTGGCGCGTTTATATACAGCAAAGCAGAGCTGGTCTCGAGCCGGGACGGGATAACGCGCCGCGCCCGCTCGCTTTCAGACGCGGTACGGCGTCCTTTGACCAACAGTACCATGTGATGTCCATGATGGCGTGCGCAATTTGCTGCAGAAAAGAAACGGAGATATTGCGCGCAAATTATTTTGCCTCGCATCACCGTTGCCGGTGCGTGCGTCGTCTACATGGCATGAATCGGGCGGGCGGGTCGGCCTGTGGCACTGACATGGGCGTGGCCCCCGCCGGTCCATGGTTTTCTAGGTTAAAGCTGGTGTTGGCCACTTCCACATGGCTTTCCCGGATTCTGTTCCGCGGCTGTTCCTCGGCCGGTCTGATCTTATCCTCTTCAGTTCAGTTGGATGGAGCCCGGTTTGGTTCCTAGGGTTAGGGCATGTACAGACGTATAGACAGTGATTTTCTATAATACCTTTTATATCATCTATAGACAGAACTAAACGTAATCCATACAATAGGTTATCTTTAAGTTGTCTATATATATCCTTCATAAAATAAGACCATAAAACGTGTGGGTTACAGACGACATAGATACAACAACAAAAGTGATGTCTATAAGAACCTTATAGACTGTCTGTTGTATGTCAGACGGCTTCTACCTCTCTCCTCCTTCTCTCTCATCCATGTCACAAAAAATCTTACGTGACAAGTATTATAGACGGCTGATATCACCCCACTGTACATGCCCTTAGGGCAGGGTAGCTGGTCTCTGAGGCTGAGCTGTGGGCCCGGTGTGTTGTGGTGCGCGCATCACGTCCAAACTCGCAAAAGGTTGGTTTGTCTACACCGAATTCAGTAAATCAAGACATATTTTGCACAAGTAGAACACTTCCATATTCCAGCAGATTTACACAACTCATCGTGTGAATTAAGGTGCCGAGATTGATCACGGAAAGAAAAACGATACTTAAGTCTTAAACAGCTTCAAAAACCAGTGGAACATGTTAATTTTGCACGAGGATTACCAAATATTTGAAGCTACCTCAGTCACAAAAGAAAGTCGTTTTAGACAATGTGCAATCAAACTTTATAAACTTTGGTTATCAATATATTTTTGAATATTTAGAATAAGCTGATATGTATATATTTGTCTCGAATAGTACTTTTGTAATGTTATAATTTTATAAATATATTATAATAAAAATGAGTGGTTAAAGTTGTATTTTAGTGACCGTATCGATATCCAAAACTAATTTCTTATGATCCTGAAGGGGTAAACTAGTATAAATTTTGATTATTAGGCACTATATCCATTTCCCACGGTCTCTTGCTCGACAAAAAGAAAAGTGGGAAATAACCATCACGAGCTAATCAATCATAGTTGGTGAGCAGAAACGTGTACGTTTTGCGGCAATATATTTGCGATAACGCTTTAGCATTACCTTTTTTTAGAGATACGCTTTAGCATTACTTACCTCTTATCGCAAGGGAAAGAAAAACATGTGACTTTGAAACAAACGATGCTTATCAATTACTATGTTCAGCACGCAATGTTCATGTGGCCGGAGCAAGTACTGCGCTCTTCGTTATTTTGTGAAGACATCATCGATCTTACACAGTCTGTCTCGTCTACATCAATTCCATCGCCAATTCTAAAAAACAAATATATTCTCGATTAAACAAATCTAGTAGAACAAAAGGAGAAAAAAAAAACAATTGAGAACCTCTGGACACAACACACAACAACGTGGCGAGTTCAAAGAAACGGGACACGCGTAAAGACAAGCTGCTACGCGCCATGTGCGTGTCCCGTGCGGAAACCGGCGAGTCTGACACGTCGAGCACTAACCCAACACGTAGACCTGGGGAAAAGCGAATTAAAACCCCGGCGCGCATCGCATTAGCGCCATTTCCGGGGACTAGGGCCACGGATCTGACCAAACCCTGCCTGACCAGGGTACACAGGCTTTCTCGTGTTCGCATACTGCTCAACACGATGTCACGCTGTCCAAATGTGCGTGTCTCGGCCTTGCCCTTGTTCCTTTTCCTTTTCTTCTCGAGCCAATTGAATGTCCTAATCCTCAGCATTAATCTCCGTGCTTCAGTATCTAATCGACATTATTATGTTAGGCTCCGTGCTAAAAGACGCCTTAATCCTTATCCACGTCACGGCTGTTCCAAGCCAAGTGTTGTGGATCAGCACGAAGCCGTGTGTGTCCTGTTGGTCCTTGCGACGTGACCTGGTCTTAGACCAAACTCCGAACTAGGATTAGAATGCTAGGCAGGGAAAGTGTTTCAAGACTTTGAGACCGGCCGATCGGTCGGTTCTTAATGTGGTGGCTTCGTTTTCTCTTGTTCGGTGCAACAAACGCGTCTCAGCTGGGAGAAAGGAACCCAACCAAATTAGCTCGTGGGAATCCATGGATCGGATGACCTGTGACCGGCCAGTTTGCAGTCGCTGAGCCATAATAAAAGACCATAGACCATCAGCCAGCAACACCCAAGGCTCGAGACCACACGGTTGCCCGCTGAAGAATGCAGAGTTCACGTCAAGCCACGAGGACGAGCCCTACTAGACCTAGACTGGATGGACACAACGAACGAAACCAAGTTCGATGAACTCGTCGCTGGAAAAGGACCAGCCATCGCAATACCGGCACGCGAGGTTAGACCGGCCGGCTAATCGCGCGTGCGCGCTGCTAGAATCATGGCCGGATTTCTGGCGGACCGCGTGTGGTTGACGACCTGCCTGCACGGCTGCCTGCCTCGGTTCGGAGCTCCGGCGCCGAACCCGGCCGGGCGTGCGAACAACGTGGGCAAAACACGTCGTCGGATTGGACGGGGTGACAGCAAAATGCATTACCATGTGGCGTGATGCGGTTCGGGGCTGGTGGTGATTTCTTTTTTTTGGGTGCGCATTCGGGATGCCTGCTTATCCGGTTATTCCCGGACGGTGTCGTGCTTCAGGTTCTGTTTGGAGCTGATAGCACAGGAAATTGTGTAATTCCAGTATACATCCTCTAAAAGCATCAAAATCAATCACGCCTAGCGCGAGAGAAAGATACTCCGCCGCTGGAACAGCGCGTCAAATCGAATCAACAAGAGGAATTGACTGAGCTGATGTGTGGAATCATGCTTTAGCCGGTATCGGTGTACAAAGTAAACGGGAAAACATGCGTTTGTAGTACTTTTGGCCAAACATTACCTTTCACCAACGGAGTACAGCTGGTGGTGAGGAACCACCTCTGGGTAACCAAGAGGTGGTTGAGTTGCATGTGTACTATTTACTTACTAGGGATCAAATCTTAATACCTATCTTTCAATAGGAATTTTATAAGGTGATGAAATTACATTCGACAATCGTCTTTCTAGACGTGTGCTAAAAAGTGCACTGCGCATATATACGTATGGTGAGATGCATGATAATACGTGCGTGTACAAATTGTCCCGACAAGAAGAGAGATTCAATATTTTTGAATCAGATTGGATTTCTTTATTGTAATCGAAGAAAATACAGCTGGTGCTGTACCGTAAAGGAAGTACGGAACAGGGGTGGCGCTTATTGAGCCGTAGTTGTCAAATGGTTCCTTTTTTCTTTCTGAGACAAGGTTGTCAAACGGCTCTGAAGTCCCATCCTATCCTATTCGCGGTGTAACTATCGCAGGATTCACCTCAACAATAATGTTTCCAGAACTTTTCAGTCATAAGAGCAAAAAATGAAAACGATATCCTGCACCTATAGGCCGAATTCTCCGTCACAGATACGGAAAGGGACATTACTAAGAGGCAGTTTCGTTCTTCAAATCAGATGGCACTATGCATATGACAGACGGCTACCTCGCTTCAAGCTACGCCATTTTGTTCGTCTCGAGCCGGATATCTAACTACCTCTACACGAGTAGAACGACGCAAGGAAGGTCGCGGAGCTCAGCAAACGGTTGCAACTTGCAACACCAGGTTACAACTCACAACACTGCCTGCCGTTTTCAACAAAACCATGCGGTTTCCATGACTAAATAGCTCTCTCTCTCTCTCTCTCTCTCTCTGGTCCATTCTGCCGACGATGCAGGGGTCAGACGGGTTGCCACTCCAGCTATATGTTAGGTTAGGAGCAGGTTGGTCCATGGTCGTGTCAAATGCTGCTCGCTTTTTCAATTGGTTTCGCGTGGTCTCCTTTAGAGCTCAGGACTATATATAACGTGTCAGTGCGGTTTCCATTCTAGTTTTCTATATTTTAATAATATAATATACAGGTCAACTACCGAGCTCAGGAGTCAGGACCAGACTTTGTGCGTAGCTGCTCAGGTTTGGTTTTATTGTCGGGCCTTTTGCTGGGCTATGGAAAATGGAATAGAATACTGTGATTTGGATCATACTACAAATCGGCCCAGCTTGTGGGCTATTGACCCCAGTCCGATAATTGCAGGCTCTAGTTGCACCTTTGATATCTCGCAACACCGTTCCAGCCCAAACAATTATTGTATATTTTTTTACCTATTATATTATATTATTAAAATGGAAGTTTTTTTTCTACTCCCGGAATCCCGGAAGTAGCTACTCCATATTCCATGTTTTACAGTGTAGGGAGTATCTTACGCAACCTAGAGTATGTATGTGTAGTATACGAGTATATAAGATCACTTATGTGATATTTACACCTTTTTAGGGGTGGTATGTACAATTTTTTTTAGATATACTCCTTTTTATATGCGAATATAAAGGTATTTACAAAATATGCTAAAAACTATGAACTCTCTTGCAAATTTTTC
This sequence comes from Ampelocalamus luodianensis, assembly GCA_036346255.1. Classification (NCBI taxonomy): domain Eukaryota; kingdom Viridiplantae; phylum Streptophyta; class Magnoliopsida; order Poales; family Poaceae; genus Ampelocalamus; species Ampelocalamus luodianensis. The sequence goes on from CM070626.1 coordinate 5,621,274, forward strand.
ATGTAGTTCGTATTGGAGTATCTTATAATTGGTATATGAGTATACCCAAAGTGATAAAGGACTATGCCAATTTCTTTTAGATAGTATATCAGATGTGGGAGTAACTACTCCCAGGAGTAGAAAGTATTAATCCAATTAAAATATAGAAAACTAGAATTGCCATGTTAATGGGTGAAAAAAAATACAAAGATATACGCAGTTGATTTTGATCGCTCTAGACTATATATAACAGTGCAGATCAATCAGAAATATATCACAGTTGTTACACTTAAATACAACTATATTTAAAATCATAAGCATCGTAGTTGTATAACAAATACAACTCTATTTTCAATTGTAAACATAGACTAGTTAATTAGCACGAAAACACCCACCCATTGGGCGTGCAAACCGATATATATCAAGTAAACAACCTCATTGATTATTATACATACTCCAAATATAAGTCATAAACTCCTAAGTATTTTGGGAACGAGGGTGGAAATTGGACTTAGGAAGAGTCGAAGGACCTAAACTAGACTTTTTTTTTCTTTATTGATTAGAATCTAGATAATTGTACTTCAAAGTTGTGGAATGAATTATATTTACATAAGAGTTGAGAAGAGTCGTGGAATGACTTATATTTACAGAAGAGTTGAGAAGGCTAAAACGATTTATATATATTTGATATCGAACGCAGTATATAGTATGTATGTGGAAGGTATTCGGTAAACCTTACGTTCTACATGTACTAGCTGGCATCATGCTAAGGCAACACCTGTTAATAACCCTATCACCCAGCCACACACCTTTTATTTTCAAACACATATACTAGAACTGTTGGATTTCACGAGCAATTGCGCAGCTAGATATTATATTGTGTGCGTTTATATCAAAAAAAAATAGAGTAGTATTTGTTATACAACTATCATATTTATGATGAAAATATAGTTGCATTCCTTATACAATTGTAACAACTCTCATATTTATATCCGACTAATCTGCGCCGTTATAATCTAGACCCACCAAAATTAATGGTGTGGATCTTTATCTTTTCCCCTCTAATTAAATTGGTGTTATAATCTGGACTCACGAAAATCGACAGTGTGGATATTTCTCCTTTTTCTCTGATTAACGTGGTAATTTCTAGCCCTTAAGAACGAACATGGTGATTTTTGTTTCCTTTATATTAATAATATAATAACAGATAGATCACGCTGACGAATGGGTGTTTGTTCAAACATTTAGGGGTACACCTCAATGATAGACCAAAATCCAAAATTGGTGTAATTTTGTAATCAACGAAACTAGCTTCTAAGATCATTTTCCACTCAAGCTCCTCTCGCTCAGCCCTGTTCATAAACATGAAATATAGTTCAAAGGGAGCAACCAGCGTTCGACGTATGATGGGAGGCTTTCCATCGTACGCTCCGACACAACATTCGTATACAATGTATGCAACAAAATACACAAATAACAATACAATGCCAAGAAGAAAAATTGCAAAAAGTTATATTCTCACCGAAAATTGCATGAAACCATCATTATATAACCTAACTGCACTTTAAAACTACTTCAAATATCCTAATCAAACAAATTTTGATGTTACAATATTGTAACATTTGAAAATAATAGTGACAACATATGAAAATAATTATTGCAATATTTTTTGGAAGGGCTGCAACAAACCAGGGTAGATCATGCAACACGGGAGAAAATGAGCCACAACAAAAAAAACCTCTTGCTGCAATATTTGATGCAACATCACAACAATAAAAAAACACTTCATGCAACATTTTGAACCAATTGTTGTAACAAATTGACAAAACATTTGCAACAAATCGTACCTGATGAAGCTGGTGTGGTGCACGGACATGACTTCCAAGGCCTACATCGACGACGTCAGGGCACTCGCCGACCACAACCTCGCAGGGTCCGCGGGTGTCACCGAGCTCCTCTTTGCCATGGCCGATGGATGAGGAAGCAGAGACCCGATGTGCTGCCTGTTGGAGTTTTTGGCTTGGCCCATTCAATATTACAATTAAATCCTAGGAAAAAATCCCAAACGCCCACTCATGCATTGTGGAAGGTGAGAAGTTTAGTACCATATTACTAGACTAGGTGGGAGGAGACCAATATATAAGGTGGAGTTGGTCTAACCAAGTTGAAGCAAACAAAAGAAGAATACACGCGCGCGCGCGCTCGCTCGCCACACCATCGCCCGCTCGCGTGCCACGTGCGCGTGAATGGTCCGATGATTTCGTGTCCGGTTGGCTGTGGAGATGTAGCTTCTTTTTGCACCTCAAAACCATGCACACTGATCAGAAACTGAAAACTGAATACACTGTTTCAATTGGCTTTTATGGCACACATTAACCGCATTTAAAACAGTATAATGACAATTATGACGGTAGTTTCTAATGATATAATGGTGACAATTTCTTCTGTTGAATCTGGTTATATATAAAGGAGACCTCTCCTCTTAGATTTTAGATTTTGCACAGAGTGAGAAAACCTCCTAGAATCAGCATCAGTGTCGTCTTATTGCCCATTTCCTCTTTGTTGTGCAACCTCGACTTCTTCATCCCTTCTTCGGCGTGCACCGACGTGGGGAGAGAAGTGTCTCCGAAGCCGGTGTCCCTCGTGATCCTGCATGGGTTGGGGCGAATCAGGTTTTTAGGAAGCGTTCATGCGACTGCTCACGGCTTCCTCCTTCACCATCATCCTCTGCGCGTCGTCTTCTTCGGATCAGACTCTACCGCGACCTTCGTCGGAGCAATTCTCTGCAAGTTGTGGTGATATCATTTGATATGGCTAGGCCTTGTTTCCTAAATATCTTTCATTTGATGATGTTGATGCATACTTCTGTTAGTAGCATTCTTGTTCTAGGCTTTACCTTGTTAGTGCATATATATGAGATAGATATATTTGAGTTGATGATCATATTACTTTTCATAGTCCTAAATATGTCTAGTATATATTCTGTTGTTGATTCAATTATTGTTTTAGGAATTATAATAATCACAAAAGTGCGCATGTACCTAACAACCCAAAAACCTGATAGGCACTTTGTGATGGCTGGTTTTGCCGAGGCAATGAAACCGGAGAAATTCACTGGTGTGAATTTCAAGAGATGGCAGACAAGGGTCCAATTGTGGCTCTCGACTATGAGTGTATTTTGGGTCGTGATAACAAGTCTTACAGGACCTCATACTACCGCACAACAAACAGAGTACGACATGGCTATAACAATATTTGTCGGGTGCATTCTAAGCGTGTTGTTTGACCAGCTTTTTGATGTGTATATGCACATAAAGAACATTGCGGATCTGTGGCATGCACTCGAATATAATTTTGCTGCCTCAAATACTGAACATGAATTGTATGTCATAGAGCAATATCATTATTACAAAGTGGTTGATAACCGTCCTATAGTCAAGCAAGCTCATGAACTACAATTCGTTGTGAGGGAACTCGCCCACCTTAGTTGTTAATTGCTTAATAAATTTTATGGCTGGGGGCATTATTGTCAAAATACTTCCAACCTGGAGGAATTTTGCCACATCTCTGAAATACAAGAGGCAAAACATTTTCGTCGAGGATCTGGTTGCTAGTCTTGATGTTGAAGAGAAGGCTCGGGTAAAGGATATGACACCAATGGTGCAAGAGGAATAGTCTAGAGCGAACATCATGTAGCACATTGACAGAGGGAAATGCAAGGTTATTTCGACCACCAACTTCAAAAGAAGCAATAATAGTAAGAAGAAAGTGAACATGAAGGATATTACTTACTTTGTTTGCGGCGAGACTAATCATTGGGCCAAGAAATGCCGCAAACAAATGGGCAAGAAAAATCATCCAGTGCAGAAGAAGTGTAACATCCCAACTCAGGGTTTATGTTTCAAATGTAATATTATGAGTATAAATTAAAACTTTTGATGCCTCATGAAGTCATTTGGAAATTTTCTAGAATTTTCCCCTAGCAATTCCTATTTCCTAGAACAATGTTTCTTTTGTCGGAGGTTGTTGTCAATAAAATTTTCAACCCTAACCTTGTAATCATCCTCTGTAAATATTTTTCCTATCTTCTTGACCATCCTAGTCACCTCTCTGCAAAATCTCATAATTTTTAGATTTTGTTTGCTATTTCAAAAGAGCAAGTCAAACCAGTTTGAATTCTGGTCAAACCCCTAGGGCAGCAACTTGTGAATTTTCTGGAGAGCAATACAGTGCATAAAAATTTCTAGAAAAATTACACAAGGTTGTTCTCTATTCCAGGAAGTTCCCTTAAAAATTTCAGAATTTTTGGAGCTTCGGAGCTACCTCTAATATTATGTTTGTATGTTGATGTTGATGACATACTTATCTTTGGGACAAACATTGATGTAATTAATGATGTTAAATTATTTTTATCCCGAATTTTTGACATGAAAGATTTGGGAGAGGCTAATGTTATTTTAAATATCAAGTTGATCAAGGATGAGAACGTGATTACCCTATTATGTGAAAAAGGTCTTGAGCCTTTTTGGCTATATAGAAAGCAAGCCCTCTCCAATGCCCTATGATCCTAGTCTAATACTTCGAAAGAATCGAAGACTAGGAAAGGATCATTTGAGGTACTCTTAGATTATTGGGTCACTCATGTACTTGGCTAGTGCTACTCGTCCTGACATCTCTTTTGTTGTAAGCAAATTGAATCGGTTTACCGCTAATCCAGAAGATGATCATTGGTGCGTACTTGAGCGGGTTATGCGCTATTTCAAAGGTACAATAAGTTACATAATTCATTATACTGGGTATCCTAGTGTACTTGAGGGATATAGTGATTCCAATTGGATTTCTGATGCTGTTGAGATAAAGGCTACGAGTGGATATATATTCACTCTAGGCGATGTTGCTGTCTCATGGAGGTCTTGTAAACAGACCATACTGACAAGTTCAACCATGGAGGTAGAACTCACAGCATTAGACACAGCCACTGTTGAGGCAGAATGGCCGCGAGAACTCTTGATAGATTTACCGGTGTTTGATTCTAGTTATCCTTATGTATTGTGATAACCAAGTAGTTATAAGAAAGATGACAAGCGCAAAGGATAATATGAGATTCTCAAGACATGTGAAAAGGCGGTTGAAGTCTATCAGAAAATTGAGAAACTCCAGAGTGATAGCTGTGGATTATATCCAAATAGCTAAGAATCTAGCAGATCCCTTTACAAAGGGACTACCACGAAATGTGATTGAAATTGCATTGAAGGAGATGGGAATGAGACCCACGTGAATTACTGTAACATCCCAAATTTCAAATTTCAGTAAAAATTTAAAGTTTATTTATGTTTGTGGAATTTTCTGAAATTTTAAAAGTTTTTTATAAGTATTTTGAAGTCAAAACAAATTTATTTGCAAAATTAAAAGCCAACATAAAGTTGAAAATAATTTTATTAAGTCCAGAATGAGTTTGGAAATTTCTGTGAATTTTTCTATAATTTTTGGAAGTATATTGCTATTTATTAAAGCTTATTTGAATTACCAGAATTAAATAAAATAGAAAATCAAAAAAAATCCTCAAAATAGCATTGGGCCGAAACCTAAAAACCCCGGCCCAATCTCCATCATCACATGCCCAAAGCGCCCGTTCCACCCGCGCCTTCTCTCCCTCTCTTTTCCCCGCCGTCCGATTTAAATCGGACGGCTACCAATCACCCACGCACCCCTCTCTCAACCTCTCTCTCTCTCTCTCTCTCGAACCGTTGGATTTTACAACAACGGCCAGATCTCGCCCATACCTCTCCACATCGCCCTAATGATCGTGACCGTTGGATCAAAATCTAACGGCCCATACTCTGTCTTCCTCCTCCCCTTCTTCCTCGCGCAGCAACAGTCGCCCCCGCCATTTTTGGCCGCAACCGAGCTTCACAACTGCCGCCCATGGCCTCCGCCTGCCTCGCGCACGTGCGCACGCGACTCGGCGCCTCCAACCGCCCCACTCCCCACCTTCTTCCCCCTTCTCTGCGTCGGTTTTACCCACGAACGCCAAAAACGCCGCCGCACGCCCCCACCTCCTCCACGCCGCTCCAGACCCTCCCGGACCCTATAAAAGGGAGCACCGGGAGCCCCTCTTCACTCCGAACTCGAGACCACCACCCACTCTCCCTCTCTCGCCGTAAGCTCGCGGAACCGAAGTTTTCGCCGCTAAGCTTCGAGCCCGCCGCCGATTTCGCCGCCGTCGCCGACGCCTCGTCTCGCCACCACCTCCATCGGCCGCCACCTGTCGCGATCTCGTGCGCGCACCCATTCCACCGAGGATCGCCGGAACCCTACATCGCCGACGATCGTACCTTAGCCGCCGCCTTCGCCCACGCCGCCGCCACCGCTCACTCTTTCCGATCGCCGTGGTGAGCATCATGATCGCCGACCTCTCTCTCTCTTCGTGCACTCGCCGACCTGCCATAAGAAGACAAGCGCCGGCGACCTTCGGTCCCCGCGCCGGCGCCGCCTTCGCCGATGTGGCTCAGCCACCTCATATCCACCTCACCCCCCTTGCACGCGTGTCCTCCGACGTGGCGCCATGTCAGCGTCCACGCACACGCCGCGTGGCACGATCCACCGCAACAGAATCCCAGAGCTCGGTGGGCTTGGTCCACCGCGAGCCGTGTCTATGACACGTGGGGCCCGCATGTCAGAAAATCATTTTAATTCTTTTAAATTCCGAAAATCCCTCGCTGGCGTCAGCATTGCGCAATAAATAGATTTTTCAGTAGGAAAATAATTCGGGAAATTCAATTAAATTTCAGAATTAGGTTTAAAACTTCTAAAATTCATAACTTTTGCATATGAACTCCAAATTGGGTGATTCAAATTGCAAAATTTATATAAAATTATAATCTAGCTAACTAAACCAAAATATTTAAATTTGGAGTTAATTTGAGCTATATTTTTGAATTTATTTGAATTTGAATTTGAATTTATCGTATTTTCACGTTTAGACTTCGACGACTCCGGAGAGTTCGACCAATCTGAAGATTTAGAATTCCAAGACATCAACGAAGGCAAGTTACACTATTTACCATATTGCCCCCAGTATTTAAGTTATTTTCAGTTTTTAAATTCTTTATCGCATGCATATGTTTGTATAAATATTTTAATGTCATGTTTTACATATAGTTAATTCCATGTGTTATTGTATAGCCAATTTGAATGTTGTACCTGACTACCTTGACACCATAGGCAAAGTATTGACAAAATTAAACATATGCTTAGCCAGGCGTAGTTCACACTTACAGAATTTGGGAGGGTTTACACCAAATTTCTACCAATTTGTTTCAAACTTGACATTGTGGTATAAATAAAGTTTTGTTCAAAATAAAATCAAAAATGGGTTTGGACTTGGGCGAAATGGTCGAAATGGTGGGTGCAGGTTTATGCACGGGATTGATCTGGTTAAGATTAAGGCCCATGGTTAGTAGGAATGACGCCCAAGTCAATTAAGGACCGGTCTTGAGCCGCTTATTGCTATGCCACATCGTACTACCACATGTCCTGTATGGGCAGGATTTGGCTAATTAATTTGTGATGTTCTAGTGTATTTATGTCATGTGATTATGTGGGTGTCGGTTAGACGTTTTATTCCCACTTGGCGCAAGAGGGGGCTTTCGGAGGACGGTTAGTCCAAAGGGGCGAAACCTTAGCGGGCATGAGTACACTAGGATAGAACATTGTAAAGGCCTCATGGTAATTGCTTAGTCACACGCCTACGGAAGCGTGAATTGGCCGACATAACAAGCATGTCACATCGTGTAGGTAAAGTTGTACCAACTCTGCAGAGTAGAAACTATTCGAATAGCCGCGTCCGCGGTCATGGACATGCTAGCAGGGCCACTTAAAGTTAGAATTACTTTTGGTTTTTAAATGCTTTATTAAATGCTGAGGATGGATAATCCTTATGAAAAATTGGGCGGGAAGCCAAGTGTTAGGAGGGGATCCTTCACTAAATCATTGGAGGTTATCCACATTATGATATTGTCATTTTAAAATATGATTTTAGTATTAATATAAACTGCCTTAGAAATTACTATAGTTATTTACACTGAAAATGTTGTTTATGCAAAACAACCCCTGCCATACTCACTTGTTACTTTATGCATGCATTTAAATTCAATATTGGGTGTAACTTGCGAGCACGGAAGTTGTGCTCATCCTTGCTGAATAAATCTTATTCAAGAGAAGATTTCTTCCCCGACGGTGCGGATCCAGACGAGTAGGCCTTGACCCAGATGATTGCCTGTGGCGCATCGTGTGGCTCACCTCTATTATATGTTTCCGCTGTGTTTATCATTTGTTATTTGATATTGTTGTCCAAGACTCAGTTGTATTAAACAATTATTTATTTAATGTCATTTACGTTTTCGTGATATGAATGCGATATCCATTTTGTGAGACTGTATACACTGGAAATCCTGGACCGGTGTTTGAACACAGAGAATTCGGGATCCTTCGCTCCCGGGTTCGACAGTTACACACAATGGTAATCCAAACCAATGTGATCAAGATCCTGTGTAATAAGCCTTGGGAAATAAACTGTTTGGGTAATAGTAGAGTACATTCTTACTTTATATCTCACTCCGTTGGAGATGGAGTACTCTACTTACTGTAAGGCAGGATGACTTTGTCTTATGTGTTTTGAGGCTTAACAGCAAAATACCGTCCTACAAGGTATTCGTGTAAGAACACACCTATATGAGCCCGATTGTTGGTCGCAGTCCATGAGAAGTGGGTGATCTCTAAGAAGCTTATGAAGAGACACAGGAGTATGGCCTATGCTCCACTCGAGGAGTAGCCAATTAGTGGCCAAGTATCGGCAAAAGCCTTAGGTGAAACTTGTCCTCACAAACATGTCAATTCAAGACTTGGTCCATTGTGTAGTTATGGGCAAGTAGAGCTTAAGGTTCTAGGTGGATGTTCAACTTTAATCGGTCTCTACCGAAAAACTAGTATATCAACAGTACTTATGGGCAAATTTGTGGTGCTTTTGGGATCTGGTGGGGGATTGTTGAAGTTTTGGGCTTGGCCCATTCAATATTCCAATAAAATCTTAGGAAAAATCCCAAAGGCTCACTCATACATGGTGGAAGATGAGAAGTTTAGTACCATATTGCTAGTCTAGGTGGGAGGAGACCAATATATAAGGTGGAGTTAGTCTTAGCTAGTTGAAGCAAACAAAAGAAGAACACACGTGCACGCTCGCTCGCTCGCTCGCCTCGCCACGCCATCACCATCGCTCGCCTCAAAACCATGCACACTAATCAGAAACTGAAAACTGAATATACTGTTTCAATTGGCTTTTATGGCACGCATCAAGCGCGTTTAAAATAGTGTAATGACAGTTATGACGGCAGCTTCTAATGACATAATGGCGACAGTTTCTTCTGCTGAATCTGGCTCTATATAAAGGAGACATCTCCTCTCAGATTTTAGATTTTGCACGGAGTGAGAAAACCTTCCAGAATCATTATCAATGTCGTCTTGTTGCTCGTTTCCTCTGTATTGTGCAACCTCGGCTTCTCCATCCCTTCTTCGGCGTGCACTGACGTGGGGAGAGCAGTGTCTCCGAAGCTGACGTCCCTCGCGATCCTGCATGGGTTGGGGCGAATAAGGTTTTTGGGAAGCGTCCGCGCGACTGCTCATGGCTTCCTCCTTCTCCATCATCCTCTGCGTGTTGTCTTCTTTGGATTAGACTCTACCGTGACCTTCGTCGGAGCAATTCTCTGTAAGTCACGGTGATATCATTTGATATGACTAGACCTTATTTCCTAAATATCTATCATGTGATGATGTTGATGCATACTTCTGTTAGTAGCATTCTTATTCTAGACTTTGTCTATATATGAGATAGATACATTTGAGTTGATGATCATATTACTGTTTATAGTCCCAAATATGCCTAGTATATATGATGTTGTTGATTCAGTTATTGTTTTAGAATTATAATAATCACAAAAGTGCGCATATAGCTAACACTGCCTTGTCATCGACAACCCCCATTTGTAGGGGCCAGGCTGGCCGCTGCCCCAGCAAAGCCCCTGGAGGCCCCGGCGACAGCGGAGCTCTCCTAGCCACTGCAACCACATTCGGGCGTGGCGGATCTGGCTGCCCAGTGGTTCGCAGAAGAAAAAGAAGCGACTGCCAGATGCGAGAGATGTGGAAGTGTTCAAAGGGAGGAGGCAAAGCATTGGGACGAATGGTGTGGTCTCCGGCTTTTGGTCCTTTGGATGGTGGAATTTTAAAATGCTTTGAATGCTAGACGTGGTGGACGAGACGTCCGATGCTTCTCAAAGCATTTAACGTCTGCACAAGAGCATTATCCTAGTTCAAATAAGACTTGTCTCTCTTTGCAGATAGCATCACATGGCTTTGGTCCAACCACTGCATCTATTATTATCACTTTTACCCCGCATCTGTGGGTGGAATTGCTTTCTTGCATTCTCGTGGTATCTTGTTGCAGTCATCATCATTCCAATCGTGCACAATCTCTATTACTTAAAATTGAAGTTGGTGGTCGTCTGTCCTCCCTATCCTCTTAGGCTAAGAACCGATTGTGCTACAGTGTGGGTGGGATGTTGATGGCTCTTTTTGGAGCGTTAATACAACATTCAAACTGGGACATGCTTTTATGTATTGTTATAATTTCAAAGTTACACAAATATTAAAGCACGAAGAAAGGGTGGATGGTAATTGCTTACATCCCTTACTTTAGGGATGGTAATTGCTTACATCCCTTACTTTAGGATTTGTACAACTTAACTTGTATTGGGTGGGTTTTGCATAGAAGCCTTGTTGCTACCTTTTGCAGTGAAATGTTGAATTCAAAGGCATATACCTAATTAAAAAGATATCTAATTTCGAACTAATGGGATTCATACGAAGGCATGTTCGACGAAGAACTCTCCTGGAAATGAGAAATGTGAACGAGATAGTCTAATCAGTTACGGAGAAAAAGAAAAGAGAATAGGACATTGTATACATGGAAAATTTGATCATATACCCTCCCCTTAGATGGAAATTCAGGATTTACCCTCCTGGCCCACATGTCATTGACCTATGGTGACCCCACATGTCATTGAGGTGGGAGGGTAAATCCTAAAATCCTGAAATTCAGGGAGGGTATATGATCCAATCCCCCTGTATACATTCTGTATACATTGGGCTAGGCCCCAGAAGAAATGGTCCTAAAGCCCAACAGGCAACAACAAGGCAGCTAGCTACTTTTGGTCTGTCCTGGGCCCAGCAGGTTCTGCAGAGTCGACAGACAGCGGCGGATGACTGGAAAGGAAGATTCTCAAATCTAAATCATGGAGCCGTAAGATTTGTGGGCGTCGGACACGGATACAGGCATACAGCCCACCTTATCATCGACAACGCTGGCGATTCCTCCCTGATCTCTCGCTCTGTGTCCATCCTACTGGACCATCACTTTATTGTGGGGATCTAGTTAGTCTTGGAATCCAAATTTTATGTCCAGAATTGCGACAGGCAATGCTGTTTCGGTGTATTTTGCGATGGAATGCTATCCAGTTTCGCTTCTGTACGTACATGTAGGTAGCAGCACTCGTTTCGGAATGGCAGGACACCGAAATTCCAGCCATATCGATGGGCCCTTAGCCAATCCGCCGTAAGCAAGCAGCCCTTCAAAGATGGCGAGGTCCAAGGGCACGAAGAGCTGAACGGGTGGCTGGGACGAGGCGGGGATCCGGTCTTCCATTCCCCGCTCTATATATGCCGCCCCCTTTCACGCATCGCAACTAGAACTCGTCAGTGGCAGTCCGGAGCACCCTCTGATCTCTCCTCTCTCCGTTCTAGCAAACGACGCAAGGTTAGTGAGCAGGGAGAAAGAAGAGGAGGAGGAGGAAGATGTCGTGGCAGACGTACGTGGATGAGCACCTGATGTGCGAGATCGAGGGCAACCACCTCTCCTCCGCGGCCATCGTCGGCCACGACGGCACCGTCTGGGCACGGAGCGCTGCGTTCCCCGAGGTGATCACACACCCTAGCTAGCTACTACGTGCGTCAGCGTGCATGGTTCTTGTCCAAATAATGTCTTGGTTACACCTGTTTGGATGGCACTTATACGCAACGTAGACAGTGTGTCGAGTCCTTGTATGATCGCGTTCGCGTCTCACGGGACTACTTGTTTTGTGTGGCGTCCAGTTCAAGCCCGAGGAGATGGCCAACATCATGAAGGATTTCGACGAGCCGGGGCACCTCGCCCCGACCGGCCTGTTTCTTGGACCCACCAAGTACATGGTCATCCAAGGTGAACCAGGAGCTGTTATCCGCGGCAAGAAGGTGATTGACATACCTTGCCTGCAATGACATTTGGGCTGTGTTTGGTTTTGGGTTAAGATAACCGGGCTAGCTAAGCTTAACCCAGCTAGGTTAGCTTAACCCAAATTTTGTGTTTGGCAACCAACCATGTTAATCTAAATTACTATTTGGCTAGATTGCGGGTTAGCTATGTTAGCAGTAGAAAAAACAGAGCTTACGAGGGTTTGTTGTGTTAACTTATTCCACCAAATTAGTAACTGATACACATACTGATCGACTTGAACGTTAGATCCTTGATCGGACGGCCGGGGCACATTAGAGGGAGGGCTCGAGGCCCGACCCTAGATGCCTAGTTTTGTCGCCAATGAGTGTGTTGCAAAATTCTTTTTTCTTGTTCTGCAGGGATCAGGAGGCGTCACCGTGAAGAAGTCCGGGCAAGCACTGGTCATTGGCATCTACGACGAGCCGATGACCCCTGGGCAGTGCAACATGGTGGTGGAGAGGCTTGGCGACTACCTCATTGAACAAGGCCTGTAGTTCGATGGCTTCAACGACAAGCACATGCATAGTTTCTGCGTTTCTTTAACCGCCCAGGGGAATATGGGGTTGCCGTCTTTCTTCCCCTCTTTTCTTGGTTCTCTGGTCATCACCGATGACCAGTTGCTCTGGAAAGTTTCGTTTGTAGTGTCATTTTGTTTTTCGCTTTTGTCGGCTCGGTTCGATCATTTGGATGTCGTATGAATTGCGTCTCGAGAACAATTTTGTGCGATGGTTGTCGTTTCGTTGCGCGCATATATTTTGTGCAGTCGTCCTCTTGTAAGACGGCCAGTCACATACGAATAAGTTTTTTGATGTACATATGTTTTCAGCATCAAATTTGTGTTTCTCTTCTCTTGCCGTTAGTGGCGGATCGTAGATCAAGAGTATTATCCAAAAACGAAGAAATCTATACACAAACTATATTACAATCAATAATAAAAGCATATGACATTAAATGGAGTCATACTCATGGAAGCAAGTGTTAGTTACTAAATATTTCCCATCAGCCATTTTTATTTATCAGGTCTTATCACAGCATCAGGCTAATGTTAACATCAAGAGCAACAGAGTTTCGTGTTGGATTGCCATGAAATTGTAACAATGGACCCAAGAAAAAGAAAGAGAGCGGTTGTTTGTGTTGTAACATAGCATCAACAATGAGCTATTATCGGTTCAATTGCTTACAGCGAACCCGAAATTTTCTTCAGAACGCTCACCGGTGGATTTGGATTTAGACATTGCGCTGTTCACTGTCCTCTCTCACCTCCGACTCCTCAGCAACTCCTAACCACCGCCGCTGCCTGCCGGTACCACAGCAGCGCCGGCCACACCGGACACGGGACACCCCCAACTGCTGCCGCCTCTAGCCCTCCTCGCCCTCCGGTTCCTGGGACTAGGAGCAGCATGCTCGCCGGCTCGGTCACTCCGTCGCGCTCTCGTTCTCGGCTCTCCACCTCTCCCACTCCGCCGCCACGATGCCGCTAGGGCAGGCGGGCAGCCAAGCACGCACCAACGCACGCGCAGAGCAAGGCCAGGAACTCGCTCGATGACTTGATCCGGATGCGTCGATGTAGATGCCAGGGAAGGATCAGGGCCTTAACACACTCTCGCAGACACGCCTCATTGGGCCTCGTCACTTCAAGCGGCCCACCACCCTCCCTAATGTTTTCCTAATTGACACGGCGTCCGGACGTCAGAGCTCGCAGAATGGTATGTCAGCCCCTACTTGCCGTACGCTGTATACATTATTCTGATCACCGATGATAGAGTCCAATTTTCGTGATGAATTTTGCAAGTTCTGGGGGCGCGGGTGACGCTAGTCAGCTAGTGCGAGGCATTTTCAATAGTTAGAGATAATTTATTTTTAATATATGCTATATCATCTGTAGAGACAATATCTTCAATAGATCTCTTCAACATTAATATTTTATAATTTATTTTGAAACAGGGCTACATGTCAACTAGAGTAGATTAATGTATAAAGTCTTGTTTCGCGTGCACGATAGTCTTTTTAGAAAGAGATGATCTGTACTCTCTCTCTCCTTCTCTTCTTTTCTTCACGTAAAATTTTATTTATATAAAATAGCTAAAAAATAACAATAAATATACAAATATATCCTAATGGCACATTGGCCTGCCTGCCTGCCGCCTGAGGCGGCGCGGAGGCGTGTGGGAGTGGGAGAGAGCATCGGCTGGCGTCAGTGCGTGACAGGCAGCGTGCCGGCTCGTGGGCCGTGGGGGGCACGCGGCCGTGGATGAGTCGTGCAGACCGTACACGCCATGGATCCTTGACGGGCACGGGCTCGTTACGTTGGGAGTTTGGACTGCTGAGAATACGGGCACAGCGGCCGCGTACACTACCAATTACACGGCCCACCTTGGGGCTTCGGACTACTGGGATCAACTTGGCTAGACTCCCTATTAGGACTCCTTATGGGTTTTTCGCCAAGCAAAATCACGCTCCAATTCCGAAGACCAGTTAGGGCATATACAATGGTATAGACAGCTGCTGTCTATAGCAACTATCCATGTCACCTATAGACAACACTAAAGACAGCTCATACAATGGGTTGTGATAATACAGACGGCTATAGGATTACAGACAACACACAATCTTTATTGCTTTTCTTGGTTTTGGTGCTACGATCAATGCAGGATTATAGACAAAGAATATTCTCTCTTTGTTCTCTTTCATCCACGTCAGCAAAAATCCTATGTGACAAATGCTATAGACGGCTGACATAAGCCCATTGTACATACTCTTGGAACATGGAACCCCGGCGGCGGGTGTTACGGCCAGAAAATCAACGGACGCTAACCACCTCGCGGCGCGCGCCCGGACCACCAAAAACGGCGGGGAGCGTCCGCGCCGTTCCAGCAAAAAGCGCATCTTTTGCCCAGCCACCGCGCGCCCGGCACCTTCTAACAGTGCAAAGTCGATGCCAGATCGTACTACCAGCACCAGTAGGCACTGCGCGCGGCAGTGCCATGCTGCATCAGCGTGCACGAGCCGAGGAACGCACTCATCTCTCGCCCCACCCCATCGGCCATCACCCACGAGGTGCGCATGGGCGGCCTGATCTACCTACCTCGCGCGCCGCGCGGTGGCCCGTGCCGGCCGTTCGGTGTTTTCTCGGCAGAATCACACCACAACTAATCCTCTCCTCACGGCTGCCGGCCACTTTCTCGTCCGGTGGTGCTAGTCACGCGCGCACCCCCCCCCGGGCCATGCGCACGGCGAAAGACATGATGGACTCGAAACCAAGCAAGATAGCGCTGGACCACCCAATATACCGTAGATGCACCGCGTACCATGCCGTCCATCACGAGCCACTGATCTGTCCCTAACGCAGAGTACACTCTTTTCTGCCACGCGACATCACATTGCTGCGGCCACAAAGCCCACTCTTCTGTCTTGTACTAATATATTCTGGATTTTTCAAATAAATTATTTTAATAGAATTATAGAAATAAATATCTATTCAATAAAATTACAAAAATGAGCTTATGTTGCCGTTTGAAATGACAACATGCTATTGTCGTCAGTTGAATTGGCGACAGAGACATGTCATCAACCAAACAGTATTAGATGTCTCTGTCGCCACCCCCCACAACTTATGTCTCCATTTGGAATGACGACAAAGCCCCCCTGTAAAAGCCATTACACGAGTTGGATCATGCTCTACACGATTTAAAATTGAGCTGCTTTGCCACCCGGGCACAACAGGGCACACACTAGAAATTAGTGCAACTGAAGGGAACAAAGTTATGGCAACCATACCTTACCACGGTGAAGGATCGCGGGTGGGATTTGGTCCTTCTAGCCGAGGCATATGTAAAAGTTTCGCCTGCATATGCGGCTGAACAAGGGATAGTCGGTGGTGATACCGAAGAAGTTGGAGAGTCCAGCCAAAGCGCAGTGCACACAACGACCGAAAGTCGGGGAGTTGGTGATTTTGCTGATGAAGACGATGCCGAAGAAGCTCATTTGGCCCAGGAAGCTAGTGGAATTGCAGATGAAGGTGAGCAGATTAAAGCCTTAGTTGAAGGGATGGAGCTCAAAGACTAGGACTATGAAGCATTGTCAGAAGATGAAGCTTCGGATGATGAGGATGGTAGGGAACAACAGGTAGTTTCATCTGAGTGGAACATATACCAATTCGACAACCTCGTCATGGATAAAGGACCTCGTGTACCATGGTAGTACAACCAGAACGAGGTCAGGCAAGGAGCCATGTACAAATGCCAAAAGGCGATGCAGGAAACTGTGGAATTATGGGCCTTGTCGTTGCGGCGGAATTCACGGTAGTGAAGTCGAACACCAGTTGCTATGACGTGAAGTACAAGGTAGCGGGATGACCTTGGCGAGTGCATGCATTCCACCTTAAGCAGAGCACCTATTGGAAATGCTCTATAGTAATCCCTCATACATGTGTTTTCTCTGAAACAATGCAATCCCACAAGAACATGTTCTCAGGCTTCATTATGAATGCCATGTATAGTGAGATCGAGGATAACTCGGATTTTGAGCCATGATCCATCATTTAGGCAATAGAGTTAAAGTTCCAGTACATAATCAGTTATACTAAGGCGTGGAGGGAAAAGCAGAAGGCATTGGAAGAAAAGTTTGGTACATTCGACGACTCGTACCACAAACTGCTCGGTCAATTCCAAGTTATACAAGACAGTAATCCCGGTACTTAAGTCGACATTGTTGATTCCCCGCATCTGTGGTTCGCTAGGAAGTGGGTACTAAAGCGATCTTTCTTCACCTTTGATGCATGTATCAATGCATTCTGGTATTACCATCCAATCTTGTAAGTGGATGGCACGTTCCTAATTGGGAAGATACTTAGTACTTTTACAAGCAGCTTCACAAAAAGGACTTGATGAAACTTTTCAAGCGGCTGTGCAACTAGAACCAGCAGAGAAAGTTCGATGCACTTTGAAAACTCTAGATGAGTGGACGACAAAGCACACAAGGGAGGTAGCTAAGAAGCCTGCCACCTACAGAGGTTACTTGCCCATCTAGGCTAATTTGGGTGCCAAATCCCTTGACGTACTCTCACCAGTGCCGATAGGCATAGCGTTAGACGAGGCCAGGGGCCACCTGTGGGCTACGCTCGAAGAAGGCTTGCGACTAGATGTATCACTGATCTTATGTAAATATTAATTTGTGTAGACTTATATTATGATTGTGTCTGATTTGCAATCTTATTTGTTGTTGTCATTGTGTGTATGACTAACCTTGTGCCCGAGTTAGCGACGCGACACCCTACACATCGTGTCAACCAAACAAACTTGTACACCCACCCTCATTCTAGGCTTTAGCACTGAAATGACAGATAAATGTCAGCAGGTACTCACATAGAATGACCAAACCATGACACCTTTTCATACCAAATGACCACACCTTGTTATGCTATATTTTCAGACCGAAATGATAACCTGCACCAGCTTTTCTCAATGAGTACACATCACTCACTAGCCATCCCACATTTTCAGACCAGAATTGTCCACACCCTGTTATGCCACATTTTCAGACCGAAATGATAACCCGCACCAGTTTTTCTCAGTGAGTACACATCACTCACCGACCATCCCACCTTTTCAGACCTAAATTGCCCATACACTGCCATGCCACCTTTTCAGACCAAAATGACAACCCGCACCAGCTTTCTCAGTGGGTAGGAATTGCCCATCAGTCATCCCACCTTTTCAGACCGAATTGACCACACCCTGCAATACCATATTTTCACACTGAAATGACAACCCCCATTAACTTTTCTTGGTGAGTAGACACCACCCACTATCCATCTCACATTTTTTAGACTGAATTGACCACCCCCTGCCATTCCATCTTTTCATATCGAAATGACAAGCCCCGTCAGCTTTTGTCTATGGGTAGACCTCACTCACCAAAGCTTTCTTGTGCAAAAAGATTCTCTCAAGGACATGAGCGCATTACCATTCGCCGTAATTTACCCTCTCGTCACTACACCCTAGCCGCTTATGAAACCGGGATAGACTCCACCACCACAACCAACACTCCACTCGAACTAATTTCACACAAGAGGGACAGAGGAGGGAGAAAAGAGGTATTGGAGATCAGTACGTCGGCTTGGAGATGTCAGGCTATGGGGAGATGATACGACAGCGGAAGTGGCTTGCCGGAAAGGCGAGAACCTACTCGGATCGTTCCATGAAGGATGCATTTGTACCACCGGAGTTTCCACTCCCGCAGTGTGACCGCGATAACCCGACACATATGATTCAGTGGGCACACCCGGAGATCGCCGCCCGTGCGTACTACACGTGCTCAGATATCCGTGTAAGAGAATCTCACACGCACATCGATTCTTTCACATTTGATGTTGCATTTCATATATCGCTAACTTTATCTGTGCAATGACAGCCGCCAGAGTGTTGTTGTTTCCTCCCATGGATCGACGGTCCGGATAAGTACGATAGAACATTCATCTAGTAGAAGTACATACTTAACTATGTGGTGCCACACCTGATAGCTTCACTCACTTGAAACCTCACTAGGCCGAGAACGAGGAAGACAGGGCAAAGGCAGCGATGGTCCGTAAGGAACCAGAGTGGTGGTGGAAAACCATAAGTCAGCTCGTTGAGGACGCCAGGGCCAAGTGCACGACGAACAAGGGAAAGGCAACCATGGTCTCCGATGCTCCTGCTAAGCGGGTGGTTACTTACAAGAAGGTCCTGCGAGCCCAGTATAGGGCTGCCTACGGTACTGGTCGTCCCCGCAGGTCTGCACGAGACAAGGGAAAGGCATCGATGGGCTCTCAAGACTGACTTCTTTTCCATCCAACAATTTTTTCGATTCCAAAAGGCTCACATATATCCTATGTGCAGATCGGGTTGATAATTCATGCATGTTGTCATTTCTACCATAAAGGTAGTGGGACAAACAAATGCTTGTAACTAAACCATGCATGCCATTTAATCCGCACATACATTACGAAGTCTTATTGTCAGAGTTGAAATATCGTCTTTAAAATTTAATTCTCAAATTATTCTCTATTTAAAACTTTGTTATCTTTTTCGAAAGAAGTTGGTTGTGCGAACATTACTCTTGTAACAACAGCGCAAATGCAATTAACCTATACGGGGTTTATCCACGCAGTCAACAAATTCCATCTTCTTTAAGCACTACAAGATATTAACAAATAGCTTAATAAAATCTTGTAAAATTTGAAGCTACAATTTGTCAAAAAATAAAAATAAAAATAAAATTATTTAATTTAATTTTTTTGGCCAAAAAATTTAGCTCCTATCGCCATTTAGTTTAGCGACCGCCACATATCGCCAATTCAAATGGCGATTTGCTTCTTTGTCGCCATTCTAAATGGCGACAAAGATATTTAATATTGTTTTGCCGCCATTCGAAATGGCGACAAAGACATTTAATACTGTTTGGTTGACGACA
This sequence comes from Ampelocalamus luodianensis, assembly GCA_036346255.1. Taxonomy (NCBI): domain Eukaryota; kingdom Viridiplantae; phylum Streptophyta; class Magnoliopsida; order Poales; family Poaceae; genus Ampelocalamus; species Ampelocalamus luodianensis. The sequence continues at coordinate 5,641,063 of CM070626.1, forward strand.
TAGCTTCTGTCGCCAATGCAACTGGCGATAGTAGCATGTCGTCATTTCAAACAGCGACATAAACTAATTTTTGTAATTTTATTAAACAAGTTTTTATTTATTTATGTAATTATAATTATAATTATGTATTATTTTTTAAAAAAATCATATATTCTGTGCATGCGTGCCTGCGTAACATATATTCATAATCATACCGTGTTTTCGTGTGGTCCGCTGGGTTGATGAATCTTTCGTGCTAAACTACGTACTCTACGCTTTACTCAATTTCAGCTTAGCTTTCCTTTGCTTCGTTAAGCACGTTGCATCACCAAACTGGGATATGCGAGCTGGTTGCCTCTTGTTGGCCCCTTTCGAGTTTAGATCATGGGCAAGAAAAGGTGCATCCTCCAGCGGCTACATGTAGACCGGAACTACCTGCTACGTACTTGCGTTATATGTCAAAGATGGGAGCCATCAACAGTAAAAGTTTCACAGTTTTCGGATTTTTCATTGAGAAAAAAAATGAGAGCCTCCGTATATGCAAGAGATTATGGTAAATCTGGTGCTCTGTGTTCAGTGAAATATAATTGCTACTTTGATGGGACACTCGATTATGAGATTCCATGCTTGGTTAAGGATATGCAAAAGCTCTGACAAATACATTGCTTTTTTTCTTTTCAAGAAAAAAATCGTTATTTCATATAATTAATTAATTAATCAGTGTTTGAGCTCACTCAGATGGACATGTTCGCAGCATGGTTGATCATTCAGCACCTACAAATTGGACAACGAACGGGAAACCTAAAGGGCATATATAGGATCTTTCCATATCATCTATATACAGTACTAAAGACGGTTTCTACAATATGTTATCTTTTTACATATCTCTATAGACAGTTCCTCCATGTATAATGTGTTTTGTTTATCGTGTTATAATCGACTACTGCATAAGAGCCGACTTAATTCTCTATACTCCACCCCAGGGGCGGTCCTTCCTGGGGTCATGAGTGTTCAGCTGAACACCCATTAATTTTTGTAAAAAAATCCACAATATAGTATGTGTATTACATATATAATAAAATGTGCTCTTAATTGGGTCAACTAGACCACAACTTCCTCTCAGCTCATCAAACCACATCTCCCTCCGACACCCTACGACCTCAAACTGACCCATGTGATGGTCGGCTCATGGTCACACACATCCTTTGACCTTTGCCCTTTGGACATTGAACCATTCGACCCAGCCACAACAAGGTCATTCCTCCTCATCTATCTCTCTAATCCTAACAATCAACAAACAACAACCGACTCTCACATCGCTTCCTCTTTCTTGACGCGGCAACGCGACCACGACGACGCCAAACGCGGCGACGGTAGGTCGGAGGAGTAAGGTCGGGCGCCTGGCGCCGGGCGGGCCGTTACCATTGGGCCGTCGAACGGCGGAGCGGGATGGGGTGACCGTCGAGCGGGGAGGGCGACCGGGGAGCCCTGTGGGTTTACGGCTAGCGACGACGACCTAGCGGCTCCCAGCAAGAAGACCGCGGTACTCAAATTCTCAACAACTCATATGTGGGTTCAATCTGAATTACCAGATCCTCAACTCCCAAACCAGCAAAAAGCAAACCCAAAAGCTCAAATCAGCAAAAAGCAAACCCCAAAGCCCAAATCAGCAATTTTGTTTGTGTTAGTTTGAATTGTAATTGATAAATCTTGTCTTTTTTGTGAAATATAGATATCAGAGCTTAAAAAAAATGAAGAAGTTTGTCAATTTGAAAGGCGTGAAGGAAAATCGAGTTAAATTGTATTGTTTTCTTGATTATTTTGTAATTTTACTAAATTATTTGAGATGTTGTCATTAGTACGAATAATTTGTACTTGGATTTTTACTATGGTGTATATTTATATTTTACATTGAACAATTTTTTTGTAACTTCGAACACCCATTGTGGAAATCTTGGGTCCTCCACTGCTTCACCCTCTCTCTCCTCTGCATCATCTCGTATTCTACATGTTAAAATTTACAGACTGCTAACGTTACACTGTTTCACATGATCTAAAAGAAGAAACGGATTTTCCCAATGCCGACAGTGGTCCCCCGGGGTTGGCCTGGTCGCCAGAGCCAGAGCCAGAACCATTGCATTACCTACACCGCTACCATCACCCGACAACAAGTACACGCAGATATAATACGCCAATAAGGCAATAACACATCCATCACATGACCCCACTTGCCCGGATAAGCGTCGCTCTACACGGACGGCTCACGCAACACAAACACGCGCACGCAACACAAAAATGAAAAGCGAGCGCCGTTGCTCTAGCTAAAACGGAACCTGTGCTGTATTACTTGCATCACATGCTGATCTCCTCTTAGCCATATACACCAACTGCGTCTACGTGCATGCCAAGAACAGATTGGCAAGAAAGGTCAGGATAGAAAGGAGAGGTATATAGGGCCATATAGAAGCAGGCCAAGAAAAAGAACGGCACCGACGACTCGAGGCACCACGCTGGTAGAAAAGCAAGGCACAGTCTTGCCGACGGTAGCTGCTTGCTTCTGGCTAAGCCATTTCTCGGATTCTTGAGCCCAGGACTCAGGTTGCTTCTGTTCTTGTCTCTGGTAACTGGTAAGTACTTGCTCTGTTAAATTCGGTTAAATTCTCATGCTGTATGATTTAGTTTAAGAAGTTGCAAGGTGGTCGTGTGTTGGTAATTTTGTTTGCTAATTTGAGGCGTTACAACTTACAAAGTTTTCACTCTCTCAATTTTTTCGACATGAGTTGGTTCCTCTTTTACGTTGTGAAAGACTTTGTTTGACACAAACTTGAAAGTGCTCTGTCTTGTTGCCGAATAAGAGAAGTTGCAGGCTCCATTTTCCTTGCCCGAAATGCCTTTGACATTAGTTGATTTGATGACCACAAGTCCTATCTCTCCCCGCTCTCTCTTTCCAATTCACTTTGACCTTAGAATATGTTTCACGTTTGTTTGACACTTTCTCCAGCCCAAGTTGAGTGCAAAACTGAACTTTTCTAGTAGTTGCATACTTGCATTCCTCTCATTTCTCTCATTGCTTCCCAACTCTTTTTCTCTATTATTGTAGGCAGTAGAGTTTGAGTGTGTTGAAGCCTTTAAAATTGGCTCTTGAGTCTGAGTCCTTGGCTCCTTGCTCAGTCCGACTACCATCCAAATATTTTTTATGCAAAGCTTTCTTTTCTTGTGTCTCTCATAGATCAAGTCCAATGGAAGAAGACTCGGAAAAAGGCCTCCCTCGCCGACTGCTAAACCTCATCCCAGATGAGAGAGAATGGAAGATGGGAGGAGCAGGAGATGGGGGAACATTAAGGAACACAAGCTTTGATGAGGAGGACAAGAAGCTCGAGCTTAAGCTTGGCCTTCCTGGTGTCCAAGAAGAAGAGAGAGCAGCTGGTCCAAGAGAGGAGAAGATGCAACATCAACAACAAGCTGAGAGCTGCTCAGCACTCTCCCTTGGTTGCTTCCCTACAGATTCAAACCTCACAACCAACACGGCTACCACTGGGGCAAAGAGAGGTTTCTTTGACATCGTTGAGGCCAAACCAGAAGGTAGGGAAAGGGAAACATTCAACCTTTTAATCCCATTGAGCTGTTGTTCATTCTTTATATATATATATATATATATATATATATATATATATATATATATATATATATATATATATATATATATATATATATATATATATATATCTTTTCCTCTGTTACCTAAGGTTATAATCAGAGGCACCAGGACAGGGAAGGATGTGGGAATGAATTAACATTAGGAGGTGAAAACATGGCAGGCGAGAGGAAGAAAGGATGCTGCCCCCCACCACCATCACATGGCTCAGCTGCTGCACCTGTGCACAGCAACAGCAACCCCCAGGGGAGGTAAAAATAGACTTTCAGCCTGTCCTGTCTTTTGTGCTATCAGCTATGGAAACTATGCTTGTTTATTCTTGTCATCATGTATGGGTGACTTCTGAAGGATTATATATTTTAATGTTCTTGTGTCCTTATCCTATGCTTCCTAAGTTCCCATGAATTCAGCTTTCCTAAGGTCTTCAATTTTTCACTTCTTGGTCCTGGATTTCTGAATCAAAGGCATCGAGTTTAGCTCTTGCCACTTAGTTAGAATGAGAGTGTAGTGGTCAATCATGCAGTTCGAAGAAGTAATCTTTACTTAGTCAATTAAAAGCCATTACTTTGCTAAAAGAAGGTTGTATTTTAATCAACCATGTGGTTACTTTCTGTGACTAGTACTCTTTTTGGTTTTTCTACTGTTTCTTGGTTAAGTGTGGATATGCTTTCCAGCAGTGTAACAGTCTGTTCTTTGAATTAAGTGGATATATACAAACTCACCTGACCTTTCCCAAAAAAAACTCACGAGTGCTCTAACTTGATGTAGAGCCGCTGTTCTTCCAGTAGTCGGTTGGCCTCCTATCCGATCCTTCAGGAGAAACCTCACAAATGGCAGTTCATCTAAGCAATCCCCCGAACGACAAAATGACGAAACTGATGACAAAGCAAAGCTAACCTGGAAGAGGGGACCGCTTGTCAAAATCAACATGGATGGGATCCCTATTGGAAGGAAAGTTGACCTTGCAGCGTACAACTGCTACCAGAGGCTGTCGTCTGCTGTTGAAGAGTTGTTCCGTGGCTTTCTTGAAGGTACACATTAAATAACCAGCCCACAGAAAACAAATACTTCAAGTCATTTTAAGGAGTCAAATACTTGTGTCTTTAAAATAGCACCAATGAGACAATTTTCTAATGCATCTGCATTTGGCTGTTCTGCAGTTCAGAAGGATCTATCTTGTGCTGAAAGTGGAGAGCAAGCAGCAGAAGAGAAAATATTTTCAGGGTTGTTGGATGGAACTGGTGAATACACTTTAGTGTATGAAGACAACGACGGAGACAGGATGCTAGTCGGGGACATACCATGGAAGTAAGCTTTGACTGTTTCTTCCTCCTACTGTATATGAGTATTAGCTCTATTCACACATAGTAGGTCTTCTGTAAGTTGGGCATAAGAAAAACGCTGTCACACACGGTTTGTTTCGTCTCCTTCAATTATAGTCAAAATTTATTTGCTTCTCGTGCCTTAAATTTTCAATTACTGTATATTTTTAGCGGTGCTTTAGAAGGTCAATATATGCAAGAACATAATGTGTACTATCTAACTAAATACTTTTAACTCTTGCAGTGTATTTGTTTCGACTGCTAAGAGGCTGAGGGTTATGAGGAGATCAGAGCTTCCCCATGACCTGGTAAATATAATGCCACTTCAACTTGTGTCATTTTTTTTGTTGGGTAAATTCACAGAACTTAATGTCCGGTTTAATTTAGATCAAATCAATGCACTAATATGTGTTACATAAAACCATGCTATATAATAGGCTTCACTTCCTCAAACCCAGGTTTCCCCTCATTTTTTTGCTATGTTCTTTCTAGATTGGAGCTGCCCCTGGGAGTAGCAGATTGCTGAAATGAGGGATCCAGCCATTTCGGTGGTGCAAACCGCAGTGCATCGCCTTTTCGGGGGTGGCTAGTTTTTGGCTTGAAGAGATTAATCTAATAAGAAAAAAAAAATAGCATCTTGCAGATGCAGCGAATGCACTGCATATTTTGTAAATTAACCTACTCTTTTTCCAATGTAATGTTAGTTAGTGCAATTCTACATGTTTTAGGTTTATTAAAAAAAAAGCTTCCAAAAGTGTGTTTCACCGTGATGTGATAGCTTTCTAATAACTGCGCTGAATGCAAAATGCAAATCTAATGCTCACATCACAATGGGGACTGCTGAGTGGTGACTTGGTAAGTTGTTAGCCGTTGCGAATGCAGAGAGAGTGTGAACAACTATGGAATGCTGGATTTCCTATTGTTAGGGCGTGCGAAGCTATCTACTTCTTGACTTGTTACCAATCTAGCTGTTAGAGATATTAGAGTTTAGATAAGAGTCTAAGTCGTATGCGAGTCTAAAAGTCCAAGTCGAATTGTAATATTTAGCACTATAAAAAAAGGGTGTGGGGTTCTAAGAGACACACAATATTCCCGAAATTCTACATGACATCAGAGCTAGCCCAACCCAACCCAAAACCCTAACCCCCCCAAAAAAAACTTACCTCAGAACAGCTGCCGCCACTGCTTCTCAGATGATCTGCCGGTCGCCGGCATCTCGTCGCATGTGGTCCTCCCCGACCGCGTCGCACAGGAGCGGACCTCAAGCGACCGGGTTGTGCGCGAACCGCCACTATCGAGCTGCGCGGACCACGACCACCGTTTAGGGTTGTATCCGCTCAGGCCGGTGGTGGTCCGGCGGTGAGGGAGGAGGGAGCTGGGGGTCGGCGGCGATGAGGGAGACACTACTACAGAAAAAGTCTTCACAGACGGTTCAAAAACGTCATCACAGACGGTTTCGTGAGCCGTCTGAATTTATGGGTCAATAATGATATGGGGTCATCACACACGATTTTTGAACCATCTGTGAAAAAACTATCTCAGACGGTTCTGAACCGTCTGTGATAATTACTTATCATAGACGATTCTTATTCAAAACAGTCTGTGATAGTCTATGGTGAGTGTTAGGCATTTCAAGTCACAGAGTCAGGTAAAAGCGGGAGATACTTATCATAGACGTTTTTTTAATACAAACCGTATGTGATGAGGATGGGAAGTCACAGACGGTCTATGTCAACATGAACCATTTGTGATATTACTTCTTCACAGACGGTTTTTAGTGCATTCAGTAACACAGACGGTCGCTAAACCAAAACCGTATGTGATTGTATTTAATACATACAATTTTAGTCAATCGTCTGTGATGAGCTGTCCAGTATTAGCCTTTTTTTTGGTAGTAGTGAGGAGACCGTGCAGCGTGGAGAAGCGGCGGGGCCAAGGGAGGCTTGAGGCGACGGCGGCGGCCGGTGGCTGGATCTTGGCATGAGCAAGGAAGCCAAGGACAAGGGCAGTGGCTGGTGAAGAGGCGATAGCTCAGTGGGGCCGGCTCGGCTGGGAGCCAGAGAGGAGCTCTAATGGAGGAAGAAGAGAGATGGGAGGTTGTCTTGGAGGCGTGGAGAGGCCAGTAGTGGAGGAGAGGAGGAATCGAGCAGACAGAGCTCGGGGGAGAAGCAAATCTCGCTCGATGCTTGGCGCTCGGGGGAGAAGTAGGAGGGAGAAGGCCCTCAGGAGGAAAAGAAGAATAGAAGGTCGGGGTAGAGAAAGCGCTTGGGATCGGGAGGAAGAGAAGAAGGTTTGATGTTTGCGTGTGCTTGTGGGAGGCTGATCCGGTGTGGAAGTTTGACGAACTGATCTTGTGTGGATCTAGATCGGTGAAGGATTTGGTATGATTGAGGAGGATCTAGTGTGGATCTAGATCAGTAGAGGATCTGATGTGGTTGCGTTTGTCGTGTTGGGAAAGGAGAAGGAGGATAGTGTATTTGGTGGTGACAGTATCAGAGGTTACGATGGAAGGCCTAGAAAACAAGGGAAGAAGACTATTCAGGTGGTGCTTGGTGGAATTGGTGTCATGCGATGGTGTTGGTATGGGTGTTGGAGATAATGTTGTTAGAGATGTCCGGAAGAGAAATGGGATTGGAATCATGCGTAATGGTTTGTGACAGAGGTAGAGGTGGTGGAGGCCGAGACTAGGAACGTGTTGGCAGAATGGTGGAGGCCGGGGGTGGCTGGGGGCATGAGGGTAAAGAAAGATGAGGTTGAGGTTGGGGCAGCTGGCAGATAGTGGAGATGGATTTGGTGGCGTTCCTTAGTATTGGTGGTGAACAACTTTTGGTCTTTTGTAATAGTATTGGTTATGAAGTCAATGGATGGTAGGTTTTGGTAGATTCTGACAATGGTATTACAATATGTAAAGATGGATATGGTTGTTATCTAATGTCCATCTTGAAGGGGAGTGTTGGAGATATTAGATTTTAGATAAGAGTTCAAGTCGTATGCGAGTCTAAATTGGAATCAGATTATAATCTTTAGCACTATAAATAAAGGATACATGGATCTAAGGGACACAAAATTCCCGAAATTCTACACTAGCCAAACCACTTCCTAATTATTTGTCAGAAGCGCCTAGCCATGAACAAACTAAGCAGCCAGACCATGTGCATATGGCTTGCTGGCCTTCGTGTTGGGTGCCAAATTGACCTCTTGTCCAGAAATGGCATCGCTGTGACTAAGCGCATAGATTAACTTTTCTTGGCATCTTTACAAGAAGTTGGCGAATTCAGCCATTTCCTTTTTATCCTTACACTGTCCATGCCTATTGCTTCCTCCGACAGCGCTAGTTGCCAAACATGGAAGCTATCTGAAGCGACTATGGGGAATGCATATCATAAGAGTTGCTCTCAAATGGTACAACAGATGGTATTGATCCTTTTCATGGTGGAAACAATGCATGGGCTTCAAATTGACACACTACCACAACTTGTCATGGAAGGCTATTTTATTTGTTATCCTCACCGTTTGCTCACAACTTACAAGTGAGCCAGATGTTGATTTTACTACTAGTGATTAGTAGCAAGCAAAATATTAATGAACTAAAACGGCACTACTTATGTACAGTAAAGGTCTGCAAGAGGTAAGCATTTTACATACCTGAAATTTAGACTAAAAAATATATATGCTTGCAGCAGCTCCGGTACTCAATTTCACTATCGAAAGACTAGTCTGCACCCATGCATGGTTTATCATCATAAGCTACACCTGCAGATAATCAAGACCACTACGTTTTTTTATAAACTATCAAGACCACAAACTATCAAGACCACTAAGTTAGAGATAAAGCATAGGACAAAAACAGAAAAATGATAAATTTTTTTATGGTGCAGATGGAAATATTCAGTGTAATGCTTCCAGCCTTGGAATTGGGGACAAAAAAAAGGTCCTTGTCATTGGACCACCCCTGAATTCCGAACGGCGGGAAAAGACGAAGAGACGGGGTGGATTACGAAAGAATCTTTAGCTCCTTTCGTTATGTCCTTCCCAAACATCTGTATCCCCCGTGTTGTGTGCTCATATGCTGCGAGCGTATATTTTAGTTGGTGAGATAAAAGCTATATTCCCTTTGCAAGAGCAATGCATTGGAGTAGGTGAAAGCAACAGGAGTGCCTAGAAAATTAAGCATGCCAAAGGCCCCATCCTTAGTTTGTTCATAAAACTACTTGTGCAAGCTTTTATCAGTTTGCTGCTGATTTCATTATTGCATTCCAGTATTCCACTCAAGAAAGCACCTGTCAAACAAATAGATAATGTACTGGGAGGGAAGACTACTTATGTCATAACTCGTAACCAGCAGAATATGATTTCTAAAAGATGCGGTAAAATGTAAAGATGTGCATATAATTGAGGCAATCAACATAAGGGATATGATTCAATGAACAATGCCATCAGCTATAGTCTTATAGAGCTCAAGTCCATCGGTCCATTCCTAGGAGCAATTGGCATGAATAGGTACTTCACCACTCACTCACCAATCACCAATTCACCACATGTGCGCAGCACAGAAATAGCTAGTACCTTAAAAGACTACCAGGTTCCTACTTTTCTGCACCTGTTTACACTGTAGTGCGACTCCTATAATGAAGATATCCTGCCTACAAACAAAATTTGAACACAGAGGTTGCACATGAACTTACAGAAAAATAAGTGCTGTCAGCTGCAGCATCGGGAAAAACTATATGGTACCAAGCCAGTTGCAGAGTATGCATAACATCTCAGGTTCTCTGTTAGCACTGTTCATCACAAGATATATCTTTTGAAAAGATAGTTCATCAAAAGATATTAATATAGCACATTGCAGCAGAATGGAATAACATCCGTCGAGAGATTACTTTGAGATATCAGAAACACTAGCAATCCACAGGTCTAATAGATGAGTACACAGTGGCAAATAATACAGTACTCTGAAATTTAGTGAAAATAATTATTCACTAACTTAAAAGGGAAAAAAAAAACTATTCACCGAAAGACATCAAGATGGCACATTGCAAATGGATAGAATCAAAACTTAAAAGAGAGTACACATTGTTGCAACCAAGAACAACCCCTTACAGCACAATCAACAAGGATATGGTTCTAAAATCTAAACAGCTCTGCTCTCTAAGATCAACGACCACTAGAAATACACAGCCTTAACAAATCTCATATGTTGAAAATTGCATCAAAGAACAGCCTTGATAAATCCTGAGATGATCCATCCTGATTTCGACAGGTGGTCTTAATAAAATAAGACATAGATCGCACATCAGCACTAAAGATTGCTTAGCTGTTTCTTTTTTTTAGAACACACATAAGAGTTGTACGTCGTTCCATTAAGAAGGTCCAACAAGAGTTACAAACGCCAGAAGCAAAGGAGGGAAAAAACTTTGAAAGAAACTGAAACTAACAAAACAACAACCGAAAACAAAAACGAAAGGAACCCAAACAGAGGGGAAGTAACCAGAAGCAAGGCAAGTGCGACCCGAACAACAAGTTGAGGGACTACTCGCGCCCTGACAGCGCCTCCGAGCAATGAGCTCCTGCCAAGCGCCAATGGCTATTGTATAGAACCATATTAACTGATTAACAGCTATTGTATAGCTTAAATGATGTGGCACATCAGTTGGTGAGTTATTTGTATAGATTTTCCCATGATTTTCCAGGATTTGAACTCATGATTCATGCCTTGTAAGTATTAAGATATTTACATTAACTTATTATTCCGCTCTAAAAAAATAGGTGTTGTAATAGATTCTATAGAAAAAAAAAACTATTGTAATACGATATTCTATGTAGTTTTTTTTTTTCGGAGCCTGTTTGGAATGCAGAGATTTTAAAAGAAAACTATGTAATTTTACAGAAAAAAGCTATTGTAAATGCAATGAACGAAAGCGAGCTTGGTGGCTGAGCTTAAGCTTGCTCACTTTTGTTACAGAGATGTTTGGCATTGCCGGAGCTTGTGCCAGCAATGCAATGGACAAAAGCGAAAAATGGGTGAGGTAGAAAGTACAAATATTAAGAATCCTTCCCAAACTAACCATAAATCTGACTTGGTGCAATGCATTTTCTGAACATTTAAACCACAAAGTACGCAGACTGATAAAAAACAAAAGATATTATTGGGGATATCCAATATTGGACGTTAGAAGAGAACAATTTACGAAACTCTTAGTACTTTTGTCAGCAATAGATCGTAGAGAAAGTATATTACAATCGGTTGAATGGATACACTGACAGAAAAAAAAAATATCAACTATTGGAATGCCAACGGTTGCAGCCATAACACAATTTTATTTTCAGTATGGTTGCTGCACCATGTCATGATGGGAGGCCTTGCTTCCATTTGTCAAAGGAACCACTGCCGAGGTTTCTCTCCAGGGTCCAGTTCCTTCGCCAATTATCAACTGCTCTCCTTACTGTGGCTTGGGCCTCGAGGATCTCAGCATCAGTGAATTTGTGCTCCACAATTCCTATTGGACCTGGCTGCAGAACGTTGATTACAGTCTCAACATCTTGCTCCATTTGCCTGAGTGAGTGGTCATCAAGAAAGCAAATTAAAACAGAATTTCATCCCATGATAATGGTAGATGTGTAAATGGAATATTTATGATACATCAAAGCCTTGCTGAAATTTTCAAGGTGAGATGTACATGTTGTACCTAATAAGTTGGGGCAACCTTTGAGGTAACAGCCTCAGGAAAGACATCACGCCAATCTCGGTCTTAATTCAGATTGTTTCCTGTAATAAAAATGGAGTGCAATTTTATAAAAGAAGTAAAATTATGAAGAACATGCAGATGAGACAATTAATCTATCTATTCATGTAGCGACCTGTCCTGGTATAGTTATTATTCGTAACCATAACATGGTTATTCATAACCAAAGCTACTACCGAATAAGTGAATTCCAGGTACTCACTTAACTTATTAGTCTAATACAATTCACGAATTGAGTAAAAGGAGTTTCAAGGAAAACATATGCAAGCTGACGAGAGTACACCAGAGCACCCTAATTTTTCTCATCTGCATCCATTCAGGGTTAGCCATCAGGCATGCCCACTGGAGTCCAATACAGAGTTGTATTTGTGCATTAGAATAGGTGTTCAATCAGATTCTACTGCAAACTCAAACAACAACAACAATAAAAAAAAAGAAGTTTTCATCTCAATCGAACAGTCATACTAGGAGAGATAATTGTGCATGGATCTATGTAGTTACAGAACCTAAGGCTCATCTTCCTTTCGTTATTCGATTAAGAAACATGGGGGCTCAGTTGAACCCCCATTTTTTGGAAGATAAACTGCTGTTAGTGATACTAGTCCAGGGTGATAGACACCAAAATACATACGCGGATGCACCCGCACCTTGAGATCGATCGATCTTGGAGAATAAAGATGTGGTTGGATTGGATCGTTCACAGCAAAGAAAAGACCAGCGGCTAGTCCAGTAGAGGGCTAGGGCTCCCTTACCAACAAAAGGAATCACGTCCGGATGCACCACGCCAGTCCACTCCAGTAGAGGGGATCGGAGGAGGAGGACACCTACGAGAGAACCGAGTTCATTCACTTCGAGGTGGAAGGAGGAGGAGGGATAAAGGCGGTGGATTTGGCGACGCTGGCAAATAGGAACTCTTGAGTGAGAGACTTCTCCACCTCTTCTCGTCAGGATCTCAAGCTGGAGGCGGGCGGCGGTTTTGTCCGTGATCGGCGCCAGCGCAGGGGGTCGGGGTGGGGACAGGATGGGACGGTGGCTGACCTGCGCTGCTCTTGCTCACCTCGTGTCGTTTAGGTTTGCGTAGCAACCGAGTTGGGCTGCTCTTTCCTACTTGGATTTCCACTACAAGAACCCAAGCCCACACACACGTGCCTATCAGAGGCTCAAAGCCCAATTTACAATAGCTTTTTTTCTGTAAAATTACATAGTTTTCCTTTAAAATCTCTTCATTCCAAACAGGCTCCGAAAAAATCTACATAGAATATCGTATTACAATAGCTTTTTTCTATAGAATCTATTACAGCAGCTATTTTTTTAGAGCGGGATAATAAGTTAATGTAAATATCTTAAGACTTACGAGGCACAAATCATGAATTCAAATCCTAGAAAATCGTGGGAAAATCTATATAAATAACACACCAACTGATGTGCCACATCATTTAAGCTATACACTAGCTGTTAATCAGTTAATATGATGCCAAATTAGCACAGGAACGAAATCAATAGCCCTTTCAGAGACTAAAACATCAAAGGACAGTGAACAATCTGGAAATTACATACAATTCTCTCGACCGACAAGAGGGAGGAAGAAAAAAAAAGTTACATACAGATCTATTTCTTCTCAACTCTCCTACCAAATTATACCAACCATGATAAGCTTGAAAAAAACATACATGGCATAATCTATGATGCACCGATACACGATACCGGTACGGCGGTACGGATACGGCGATACCTCATTTCTAAAAAAAAAAACCGACACGACAGTACAGATGTGTGTGTGTGTGTGTGTGTTAAAATTTAAAAATAGTAAAAATATAAAATACGATACTTGATAAGTTTCAGTCAAGGGTTACCTTTACTTCAGCTGTATAGAAATGTCCCAGAGAGCATATACAAATGGAAATTATAGACTTTTACTCCATTTGTCCAGCATATATGTAAATTTATCAATGTATCAGAGAGTCAGAGCACTGCCCTACTGGCTACTGCTCTATGCCTCTATCAGTTTTAGTAGCAACTAGCAAGTCGTACTGCGGTACTGTCTGGGATCTGCAAATGGATGTATGTGTGTGCACAATTGAAATGAAAATGTATGTGTCCAGTGGTCAGAAGACTGAATTTTTTTTCTGTTGTGGATGCGATTGCAAATTTCAGTGATGGTTGAATGCAAAACCCAGTGTCAGATTTATTGCATCATTGCATGCAATTACAAATGTCATTGTGTTTGAGTGTTGACTGTTGTATGCTCCTAAACAAGCACAAGGATAGGGCTCAGTCGTGTCAGTTTGGGCCTGAACCTTGAGAAAGAAAGTAAAGAACCAAATAACCAAACAGGTTTATGCCAATGGTCATGTACACCTCAATCTCAATGCTAACTGGTGCAGCTACTGGTGAGTGGTGAATTGGTGATGAACTGATGATAGTCAATTCCCATTTCATCAGCTTCATCTGTAAGGCTGTAATCTCTGAAGATGTCCAGATCGACTAGCAAATAGCAACCACTTCAGGACATTTCGCCCAGTAAAAGGTCACCATTGAAAGGACATGTCAAAGGGAATCCCCTAATGGAGCTCTGACTCTGTCAATTCCCAGTTCATCTACAGACAATTCCCACTTCCCAGTAGCAAGTCGCACTGTCCTTAGGATTTGCAAAAAAAAAAAAAAAATCCCCAAAGAAATCTCCCTCTCCTCAACAAGTCAATTCCCATTTCATCACTAGCTGCTGCTTTTCACAAGCAAAATCCCCAAATGGAGCTCTAGCTAATGCCTGGAACAAGACCTGACAGACAGAGAACACTAGAATAGAGAAGGGAACAGGAGACGCACTTGGCTGCTTGCGTTGGGGAAGATGTAGGCGCCGGCCGCTGAATGCTGGACAGTGGAGAGGAGGGAGCACCGTCGGCCGATGGATGCAGAGGAGGGGCGCGGAGGAGGGCGCGTGGAGGAGGGCGCGCGGAGGAGGGAGCGCTGAAGGCCGCCGGCCGCTGGTCGCCGGGAGCGCACGGAGGAGCTCTGGACTGAGGCGCACGGCGACGGTAACCTCTCGACTGGAGACGCAGCGGACTGGAGGGAGGCGCAGCGTAGGGAAGGTCAGGGACAAGGGTTAGGGTTCTCTCAGCGATGGGCCGTTCAGTTGGGCTGAGAACAGTGGATTCTTTTTGTTGGGCTGCACTTCTTTTGGGCTGTATCAGCGTATCCAGCCGTATCAATACATATCGGAAATATTATTTTTTTAAAAAAAAAAAGACAACTATTTTCGATACCCAATACGTATAGGGACCGATACGTGGCCAGGCAGCCGTATCGGAGCTTCAGAGGCACCAACCAACATCCAACATATAGAATGTCTTCATTTGGTATTTATAAATTATAATGTTTCAGTTGAAGATTAAATATTATGTTTCTTGTATTGGCATCTTCAGTGGCGGAGCCAGGAAATAGATATAGGGGAACCGGACAGTGGACCGTGCACACACAGGACGATCATTTCATACTATACACTTATAAAATTTAGCGATTGAGTGTAATTGTACAAAATATTTCCCCATGCTTCAAAGTGTTGGTAACACAAAAATTTACAATTGCATGCAAAAGCAAAATGTAGATCGTCGTGACTTCATTGCATAGAAATCATGTATAATTGTATATATTGAGAATTTTATTGCAATCTCCTTTTCAATATAGTTTATCAAGCAATCTCTTATAAATCCATCTTCCATTTTTTTTCAAAGCCTTGTCTTAACCAGTTTCATTGCAGAAAATGCACATTCAGTAGTTGCAGTTGAAACCAGTAGAGTAAAAAGAAGTCAAATCAACCTGAAAGATTAATACACCAAGAAATTAAACAGATTTAGTGCTAGTATCGGGTTCAATAATTTATTTTGTCAAATACTAAATAATGCTAGATCGATAGTAGTACTTACCTAAAAGTGTAAGACAATGTTCTATTTGGGGAATGAGCATGCCAAACAAATGGAATCATCTGATGGAAGGGCCAAATCTGAAAGGCCATAGGACAAATATTAGAATTAACCTTGCAATATAAGAGATCAAGTCAAAGGATCTTTCATCTAATCATCTTTGTACCTGTTCTTGGCTTCTTGCTATGCGCCAAAGAAGAGAAAGAGGGAAAGAGAAATGGAGCTTCAGCTCGGAAGAGGAGAGGAGGGAGAGAGAGGTTCTGGTGGTTGCCGAATGGGATAGCAAAAGTCAGTAGTCTCTCTCTTGCCAAAAGGTCAGTGGGATCTAATATGAAAGAATATGCACACACTGAGACACATGACAATATGAAATATGTCCGTGGATGGGCTATTTAAATTCTTTATCGTGGGTTTTGAGCGCGGCATAGGTGCTATTTTTATCAATTTATTCGGAGGAGTGAAACTATTTTTGCTATTTCATTTCAGAACAGTACCTCTAAACCTCGAGCCAAGGCTCCCGCTGGTCCCCTTCCCTCCGCTCCAGGAGGCACCTTACTCTCATTTTCTAAATCCTCTTGTCAAGCGCACACCGTCTTTCGACAGTGTAGGGATGATCCGTTTCATGATCTATCAGATCCTACAAGTAAATGAGAATTGCCAGCTGAACCACATTCTTTCTTTCAACATTGTAGTTTCAAAATTGTCCGCTAGTACAGTTTTCTATGCCATAAGAATGGACAACACAGAGACATCGTGCAGCTGTTTGACACCACCTGTAAAATATTCTAGGTGAACATCTGAAGCAAGAATACCACTAACCAAAACAAGACAATTGTTAATCTGTCGCGCGATCTGATCGGCATGTGAAATTACAAACGTCTTGCTTCTACTGTCAATCCGTTATGTTGCTTTGATTTAGCTTCCCAGCCTGCAACAGAAGGCGTAAAGGAATTAATGTTTTAGGTCACCTGCAACTCAGCTCACTAGTAAAGAACTACAGAAGTAGTCTTGATTTCACCAGACCTGATACTAGTATACTAGGGTGAGCTGATGACTAAACAAGGATGAGCTTATGACTTTCCAGTGCTGAGGTTGAGGTCTACGACAGGAGGTCCAGTCCCCTGGCAGAACCGTTGCCACGGAACGTCCACAGTTCATCTTGAATATAGATCTTTGTCGTTTTCAATGTGTACTAATATTTTTGTCGTGTTGCTTTCCGCAGGCACACCAGCAAGCACACCAGAAAGGGTGTCCCAGGTACCACATGTTGGGCAGTACGCATGATGCCTTATGTGGGGCAATGGGGAGGTACCTTAGAGGACATGGTCCCGCACGATGCCCGTACGACCACCGGACGTACTATGACTATATCTAATGGTACAACACTCGGACGAGAGCGTTTGCTTCTGGGTCATAGCGAACATGCCACCTGCAGACGAGCGCCTAGACATGATTCTTGACCACCTGAAGTGGCTCAAGAAACTTATATGTGTGTGTTTGTCCTTCTAATATTATGTGCAATATGAATGAAGTAGTTTTCGTTGTTTGCAGAAAGGGATTCATGTATCCAGGGTGTTGTATGCTTATTTATGAATTGCAAGATGTATTTAACTTTTGGCTACTGGATTTGTATGAACGCAACATGACAAGGGATAATTGCATTACAGCATTCATAATATATCCATAACATCATAAGGCTAAGTATCACATGTTGTATACCATTACAATACCAAAATAAAACTAAGTTATGAACTCATGTTCAATTCACATTATAATATCATCATATTACAATACCATAATAAAATTAAGCTATTAACCTAGATTTATTTCACCTTAAAAATAATATAACCTTACACTTACTGACATCATTCACCAGCCACACCACTTTTTCAAACCGAAAAGACAAAGGAGGGAGAAGAGAGCTAGAGGACTTCAGTGAGTCGGGTTTGGAGATGTCTGGCTATAAGGAGATGCTACGGAAGCGAAAGCGGCTTGTCAGGAAGGCAAGAACCTACCTGAATTGTTCGATGAAGAATGCGCCTGTGCCACCGAAGTTTTCATACCCGCAGTGTGACTACGGTAACCCAGTGCATATCATTCAGTCCACACACCGGGCTGAGAATCTCACACATACATCATTTTTTTCATTGCACGTTGCATTTCACATGTCGCTAATTTCGTTTGTGCATAATGGCAGCAGGAGTAGCAATGCTTTTTCTTTCAATGGATCGATGGTCCGAACAAGTATGATAGGACATTCATCAAGCAGAAATACATGCTCAACTACGCGCTCCTACCTAAGACCTTCCACTGCTTGAAACCTTACGTACCTAAGAGTGGGGAAGACAAGGGAAATGCACCAATGGAGATCAAGAAACCAGGGTGGTGGTGGAAGACCACCGAACAGCTCGCTGAGGACGATTGAGCCGAGCACGCAGTAGATAAGGGGAAGACACCCATCGTCCCCGATGCTCCTCCAAAGCGAGTGGTGACTCCCGAGGAGCTCATGGAAGCCCAATACAAGGCTGCCTTCGGAACTAGCCATGGTCGTAGGTCTACAACAGACAAGAGGAAGGCGCCGATAGACCGTCAAGACTGACTTCTTTTCAATCCACCAATTTTTTCGATTCTAAAAGGTGCACATGTATCATACGTGTAGATCGAGTTGATTATTCATGCATGTTGTTGTTTCAACCGTAAGAGTAGTGGGATAAACAAATATACGTAACCAAACCCTCCGCATCATGTAATTCGTACCTAGATTATGAAGTCTTATTGTTGTAGTTGAAATCTCATCTTCTAAATTTAACTCCTAAGTTTTCTTTATTGAATATGTTGTTCTCTTTTTAAAATAAAAAATTGGTTGTGCAAACACTACACTCGGTAATAACAACTTAGGTGCAATTAACATATAAGGGATTTATCCACGCAGTCAACAAACTCCAGCTTTTTTAAGCACTATAGGTTATTACCAAAAAAACTTAGTAAAATCATGTAAGATTTAAAGCTGTATTCTCTAAAAATAAAAATTTAAATTTATTACAATTATTTCTGCCAAAAAAAAATTCCAACTCCAATTTAGCAACAGGAATATGTCGCCATTTCAAATGACTTATATCTCTGTCGCTATTCCAATTGACTACATAGACATTTAACGTTGTTTGGTTGGCGACAGGATTCCTGCTGTCATTTGAAACAACGACAGAAACAGCGACAGAGGTCTATTTTGTAATTTTATTAAACAGATATTTATTTCTAAAATTCTATTAAAAAGATATTATTCAGAAATTTTCCTGCCGAAGAACCTCCCATCCGGTTGCAAAGTCAGTCTACGCACGAGTCCACCAGTCAGCAAAGGCGAGCCGGCCTAAGAAATTTTCCTCGGCCCCTGACGTTGCGCGGCGAGGCTTCCCACTCCTTTCCTTCCCTGTGTCCAGCTCTGCTCTGGGTCACGGTTGGGATCGACGCTTGCCCCTCTGTGGGTGACGGGTCAATGTGCTACGCAATTAATCATTTGCTAACATCTAGAAGCAATATCTTTTGGTGGCAGCCTCGTCAATCCGCTCTTCACAGGGAGAGCGAAGCATATCTTCAGAAAGTTGTTTGTTTTTTTTCTAGAAGAGCAGCGTATGATCTCATTTTCAGTCTAGAACCATGAAAATAGAAAATTAGTTTTTCATATTAGATGTCACATACATGAGTGGTATCAGCATATATTACAACAAGGATTCAGAGCTTGCAAGAGCTTTTCGAAAGATCACCAGAAGAAGTGTACGCTGATAATAAGCGATTATGATCGCGATTCCGGTGCTAAACCGTTCTGAAGATACGCCTAGGCATTCTTGTTTGTCTTGGCCTCAGTGCTTTGATCCGCCATGAAAGAATCGGAAATTGAACAAGAGCAGCACAATTGCCGCGTATCTAAGAAAGTTCGTGGATGATCCTGATCCACGCTACTCTCTCCCTTTTCATTTACTCGGCATCTTTGACTAAAATTTTCTTCCACAAATACTTGTCACTTAACGGTTACTAGATAAACTTTCCTAAACTACCCTTATCATTCCTAACTATATTCACCCACTTTGCTACCTCGTTTGACACACTTAAGATATTATTAAGAATATTTTTATCATATTTTATCACAAATACAATCTCCTTAATATGCACAGTTTATCTTAAGAATATTTTTATCATATTTTATCACAAATACAATCTCCTTAATATATATATGCACAGTCAAAAGTGTCGAGTAAACGAAAATAGAGAGACTAAATATAAGTATATCCAGGAGCGCACGTGCGGTATCGAGGAGGAGTGTTCTTTTTTATAAGAAAAAAAAATCATTTCCCTATCCGTTTAAGGCATACGGCGACTGACCGTGCAGTCAAACAACCTACAACCACTTCCTTATCTAAGACTTTTCCGTTTGACTGGCTTAAGCCTAAGGATTTGTGCATCTAGATGCACCCAGCGCAGCTGACACGCGGGACCCACTCCCTAGGCCGTCCATGTCAGGAAAATATTTGGATCACGTTGTGGGCTTGTGCGCCTTGTGGTTGTGGCTCACTCACCCTGAGCCCGTGACCTCGAGCCGACGCGCTGTCCGAAAAGCCAACCTCACGCGGGTCCAGGTCCAACCGTTCAGTGGAAGCAATGAAATGAAAAGGCATCGTCACTTACCACGCCATTTTTAATCTGATCGTGGAGATGCCGTGCGCGACCGGGGACAATCTTAGCCCGTTAGAAGTCGGTGGTTGTGCGAATCAACTTTGCATATGACAGGTACAAAACGGTTTTGGACAGCAACAATTTTACCAGTGGAGCCAATGGCTCGATCGTTTGATTTAGAAGACAGCCTTCCTCCTTGTCGCAAGTGATCGACCGTAGTGTGGTTCTGAATAGTTTGACCATTCGTGATGGTCCAAGGCAGAGGAGCTGATTGTCTTGCCTTGATTGAGATAAAATCAACGAATTAGCCTTAAAAAGGTACTAGTACTAGAAGCCTAGAACACGTAGTTAAGTTTGGTTCTTATTTTAGTAGCTCTATCAAAAAAAAAAATCATCTCAAACATACCCCTTTCAATCTGGTTGAAATTTGGGTGCTTATTTTTCTTTTAAAAAAAGATACTTAGGTATTCTTTTTTTATTCCTTTCAAACTTAGCCTTTGACCTGCTTAAAACCAAGGAAAACATGTAGTAGACCGCCAATCATCAAATAAGAAGAAAGCAAGGTTGAAGCTTCCAAGCAAGCATCAGCCAACAAACCCAACCAGTGCAATAATTCACGTGATAATTGAATCGAACAATTAACAGGATAATGAATGGAAAAAAAAAAAAACACCGCTGCCGTTCCCACTAACTGTTTTAAAATAATATTATTTTAATTAAAAATTACAAAAATAAATAATCATTTTTTTTTTGCGAAATTATGTTACCGTCGCCATTCCAATTGGTGACGGTAGCCTTATCGCCAATTGAAATCGTACTGACAAGGCAATATCATCATTTAAACTGGCAACATGGCCCTTCTATATTTATTTATTTTTATTTATATATATAGAATTTAGCCTTAAAATTTAGTACTATTTTATTTACTTTTGTACTATTTTATTTTTACTACTTCACTCTAGCGTCCGAACCGCCACACAGCACAAACCATCTAAACTATATAAGAGGCGCCGTACGAAGAAGCACTCAATCTGTAGGGAGTCCGGGCATACCTTCAAAATATACCTTACGAGAAATGCATGGGATAAAGGAGAGGTCGATAATTCGGCCGCCGTTGATGGGACCCGTTCGGCCGACATGCTTAAGGCGGGCACTGTGGAGGTCAACATGACAAACGTTGAGGTAAAGAACATTGGAATAGTTGTCTTGTCGAAATATGTTGTGCTTAATATTTTGTAATGTAATTGTGATTTATCGACAAACTATGTAATGACGTTGTGCTGGAATGTTTTGTAACATCGTTGTGATTTGTTGAAAAACTATGTGATAATATTTTGCTTAAAATATGTTATGCTAATATTGTTTTCTTATTACTGTCTGATTATGTTCCTTATTATGTTGTGTGTTTCATTGTAATATGTAACTTATCTTGTTTCTAAAACCACCACCATTGTCTTCGTCGACGACGTCGTTGGTGATGGTAGTTTAGTTGATTGTTGCTGTGTGGCGGTTCGGACACTGCAGTGGAGCGGTCGGAAAAAACAATTCAAAAATAGTACAAAAGTAAATAAAACAGTACTAATTTTTCAAGTTGGATACAAATGAAAAAATAAATACAGGACCCTCTCGCCAGTTCAAAGGGAGAAATTGTCGTGTCAGAACTGTTCCAATTGTCGTCAGTGCTATTGTCGCCAATTGGAACGACGACATGGCAATTTCGGTAGCCTAATTTTGCAAAAAGAAAAACCACTATTTATTATATATATTTTTTTTGTTAAAATAATACTATTTTTTTAAAAAATCTCGTTCCCACTACATAATGCCCCCCGCACGTTTTCTTACGGGAGTCCGCGATGAGAGGCCACACCCGCCGTGCAAACTGAACGCACGCCTCTTCCCACGCCTGCGCCGGCGGCCGGAAAAAACACTAGGAACCAACCAAAAACCGCACCAAACCATGGCATTTCCAAGCCACTCGTATCTCCACCTCCTCCTGCTCTGCCTCGCCTTGCCCTGCCTCCCGCGCCACGCCGCGGCGCAAGCCGCCACGCCCGACGAGAAGCAGCTCCTGCTCCAGATCAAGCGCGCATGGGGCGACCCGGCGAAGCTCGCTTCGTGGACCGGCCCGCACTGCAGCTGGACCTACGTGACCTGCGACGGTGGCGGCCGAGTCACGTCCCTCTCCCTCCCGAACGTGACCGTCACTGGCCCCGTCCCCGATGCCATCGGCGGGCTCACGAGCCTCACGGTGCTCAACCTTCAGAACACCAGTGTCGGTGGCGGCTTCCCTGCTTTCCTCTACAACTGTACCGGCATCAAGTCCATCGACCTCTCGATGAACCAGCTCGGCGGGGAGCTCCCAGACGACATCGGTCGCCTCGGGGAGAACCTGATTTATCTCGCCTTGGACTACAACAACTTCACCGGCGAGATACCAACGGCGATATCGAAGCTCAAAAACCTGACGTACCTTGCTCTCAACAGCAACAACTTCACTGGTACGATCCCTCCGGAACTCGGCGAGCTGGCAAGCCTTGGAACGCTCAAGCTTGGGTTAAATTCGTTCAGTTCCGGCAAGCTTCCGGAGTCGTTCAAGAACTTGAAGAACCTGACGTATATCTGGTTTGACCAGTGCAACCTCACCGGCGAATTCCCGAGCTATGTCACTGAGATGTCGGAGATGGTGTGGCTAGACCTGTCGGGGAATTCATTCACCGGAAACATACCTCCTGCGATCTGGAATCTGAACAAGTTGCAGTACTTGTATTTATACGTCAACAACCTCTCCAGCGACATCGTCATCAATGGCACGATTGGAGCAACAAGTTTAATAGAGCTCGATGTGTCCGCGAACCAGCTGACTGGAGTGATCCCAGAAAGCTTTGGAAGCTTGAGGAACCTTAGGGTCTTGAACTTGTTCCAGAACAGCTTCTCCGGCGAGATACCGGCAAGCATTGCCCAGCTACCGGCGGTGGTAATAATGAAGCTATTCCAAAACAACCTCACTGGAGTGCTTCCGGCGGAGCTCGGGAAGCACTCGCCGTTTCTGAGAGACATCGAGGTCGATTGGAACGACCTTTCCGGGCCAATACCGGCCGGGGTCTGCGACAACAGGCGGCTATGGATTCTATCCGCCTCGGGTAACCGCCTCAACGGCTCAATCCCGGCCAGCCTTGCCAACTGTCCGGCGCTCATAAGCCTTCAGCTCCAAAACAACGAGCTGTCCGGCGAGGTGACGGCCGCGCTGTGGACGGAGACGAAGCTTATCACCCTGCTCCTGCAGAATAATGGGCAGTTGACCGGAAGGCTACCGGAGAATTTGTATTGGAATCTGACGAGGCTTTACATCGGGAATAACCGGTTCAGCGGCGGCCTTCCGGCGTCGGCCGCACGGCTCCAGAAGTTCAGCGCCGGGAACAACTTGTTCTCCGGCGGTATTCCTGCCGGGTTCGCCTCTGGGATGCCACTGCTGCAGGAGCTGGATCTGTCAGCGAACCAGCTGTCCGGGGCAATCCCGGCGAGCATTGCATCGCTCAGTGGCCTGACGCAGATGAACTTCAGCATGAACGAGCTCACCGGCGAGATACCGGCGGGATTGGGCTCCATGCCGGTGCTCACCCTGCTCGATCTTTCGTCGAACCAGCTTTCCGGCGGCATACCGCCGTCGCTGGGATCGCTGAAGGTTAACCAGCTTAACTTGTCATCCAACCAGCTCACCGGCGAGGTCCCGGCGGCACTCGCTATCGCCGTCTACGGCCAGAGCTTCGTGGGCAACCCCGGGCTATGTACAGCCGCACCGTCGTCGGGGAACCTCGCAGGCGTGCGCTCATGCGCGGCGGCCAAGCCATCCGACCATGTATCACCGGGTCTCCGCGCGGGCCTCCTCGCCGCTGGCGCCGCATTCCTCCTCGTCATCGCGGCGCTCGCCTTCTTCGTCATCCGCGACATCAAGAGGCGGAAGCGGCTTGCACTGACCGAGGAGGCCTGGAAGCTTACCCCTTTCCAGCCCCTTGACTTCGGTGAGGCCTCCGTGCTGCGCGGGCTCGCCGACGAGAACCTCATCGGCAAAGGCGGCTCGGGGCGCGTGTTCCGCGTCGCGTACACCAGCCGGAGTGGCGGCGGCACGGGAGGCACCGTGGCCGTGAAGCGCATATGGACCGGCGGGAAGATGGACAGGAACCTGGAGCGCGAATTCGAGTCGGAGGTGGACATCCTCGGCCACGTCCGACACACCAACATCGTGAAGCTCCTGTGCTGCCTCTCCCGCGCGGAGACCAAGCTCCTCGTCTACGAGTACTTGGACAACGGCAGCCTGGACAAGTGGCTGCACGGCCACAAATGGCTGGCCGGGAGCGCCACGGCGAGGGTCCCGTCGGTCCGGCGAGAGCCGCTGGACTGGCCGACGAGGGTCAGGGTGGCCGTCGGCGCCGCGCGGGGGCTGTGCTACATGCACCACGAGTGCTCCCCGCCGATCGTGCACCGGGACGTCAAGTCCAGCAACATCTTGCTCGACTCGGAGCTCAAGGCCAAGGTCGCCGACTTCGGGCTCGCCAGGATGCTGGTCCAGACAGGGACGCCCGACACCATGTCCGCCGTCGCCGGATCGTTCGGCTACATGGCTCCCGGTATGCACCTGACCTTGGGAATCCTGGACACCAATTTCAAGTAGTACAACAACTAATTTTGTACTCGTCACGTTTCGTTGTGCAGAGTGTGCGTACACGAGAAAGGTGAACGAGAAGGTGGACGTGTACAGCTTCGGCGTTGTTCTCTTGGAGCTGACCACTGGCAGGGAGGCCAACGACGGCGGCGAGCACGGCTCCCTGGCCGAATGGGCGTGGCGGCACTTGCAGTCGGGTAAAAGCATTGCCGACGCGGCGGACAACTGCATCAGAGACGCGGGATACAGCGACGACATGGAGGTCGTGTTCAAGCTCGGCATCATATGCACCGGCGGTCAGCCGTCGACACGGCCGACGATGAAGGACGTGCTGCACATACTGCTGAGGCGCGAGCAGGCGCACCAGAAAACTGTAGACGAGAAGGTTGCCGAGTACGACGCCGCCCCCCTTCTGCAGGTGTGAGGGGGCAGCCGCCGGAAACAGCTTTCCGACACAAAAGGGTTCGACGACGGTACGGGCAGTTTCGATGGCATCGTCTGAACTATGAAGGGAAGCCAAAATGAACAGTGGCAATAAGAAGCTTGACCTATGGATATAGTAGCATCTAGTACGGTACACTTGTAAGACTTTTGCACAATCTTTAGGAGAGCAGAGCAGATAGCACTGATGGGCACCGTATGCCATCCTTTAGGTGTGTATGTACTTTAAGTCCATCTATATCATTTTGAAACCATAAACGTGCATTCAGTCATATATATAGAAAAAATCAAGCTAACAGAACAGATAGCTAAATCCGATCATGTCCCCCTCTTTATTGCGAAGAGAGAATACAAAACCATAAAAATTTGCTAGGTTTCCAACACCATTCAAGGGGAAAAAGAATGGGCGGAACAGGAATGGCATCGTTCAAACCTCCATTTCCACGTTCCTGCCATCCAAACGTTTATGCAATTAGATAACCTCCAAACTCATTGGCGCTATACTAGCTATATCCCGCTGCAGAGGCACTGAAGTGTGTCTGCAGAATAGCCAAAGATAGAATTCCACGAGGGGAGCCCAGAATATTAGGAAGATTTGAAGGGAAAATGGAAAAGCTACACTCGGAGTTTGATCCATCGGGCTCGTTCTCAAGGCTAGTCGACCTCGGCATACTGAGAGTGTGAGGCTGCAAGGAGAGCAGCTCCAATGCCAGAGCCATCGTTGGCCAGCTTGGCAACTACCGAAGACGAGGCATCCTCACCGAGGAGGTCTGTGAGAGTTGCTTCTAAGCAACTGCCGAACTTCTTGTAATGTTCATAGAGCCCACCATCCAAGGCAATGACAGTCCTCGGCATTTTACTGCCATCACTTGACACTTTGTCCCGGCCTAGCTTCTTCAGGATGCCATATATACCAGCAGCAGCCAAGCGTGCACCACGCTCTGCAACAATGTCGCAGATGTGACGAGTAATGTATCTTACTTCCAGGGAAGTATCTGGGACCTGGAAATAAGATCAAATATTACATAAGCAATCAATGGTCATTGAACAATTGTGGTATCAACTTTGGCACAAACAAGTCATACCCCCACGATATCCTTTAGCTTAGTTCCCAGAATTTTAAGGTCATGTGACGAGTCGTGATGCATGGCTGACATATCTGGCGTCCTGCGATGCCACAATCAAGATATTCATAAAAATGCTTATGTAGCTACATAAAATTCAGAAGTTGGATTTACTCGGAATAAGAATAAAAAAAGTACTAGAGTTTCTACAAAAAAAAAAAATCCTTTTCTTGCAAGTGAGCTAGTGTGAGAAACCGTTTGTCAACAAGTACACCTCACAGATTTGTTGTTACTAATGGCATGGGTTAATCAGGTCTCAAGTATGCTATACCACCCAATGCATCCATATGCATCCATCTATTAATAACCTATTTATTACTTACTGGCCAAAAATAAGTAACCGACTAATTCCCACCAAAGGAGAAGTAAAGGAACATTATTCTCATTAGGACACTGCTCAGATTTTATGAGCCGTTCAACTAAAAAAACTTAAGTTTACCTTTAGTACTCGGTTATAATATTAAGTTGTGCATGAAACAAAATTTATCTAGCCACACAATTGACACGCCGTCAAAGGATGAAACAAAATTTATCTAGCCACACAATTGACACGCCGTCAAAGGATGAAACAAAATTTATCTAGCCACACAATTGACACGCCGTCAAAGGAGTTATGCTAATACATAGAGAAGAAAATAGATCAAGCATCAAGTAGCCCAGAGTTGCAACAAAACTGAGAGTTGACCAGAAGAAAATATTTTGTCCACAACAAAGACAAATCCGCATTTAATTTTTGTATATTTGCCACCTTCCGCAAATTAGTCAACTGATGTAACATGATAACTTCAGAGCATCTACAATAGTTCATGCCACTTGTTACTAAAGGATGGAGCTATCAGCATTTAGGTGATGTAAAGAAGAGATGGTGAAGAGAGAATATGAGTTTGTTTCTAAATGAAGAAACAAGCAAGTTGTTGATACCAAGACGTAAGAAACAGCAAAATAGTTATTGGAGACTTGTTTGTTACTTAAAAACTTGTTTTGTGGGTAGCAATTAAAGTTTTAGATACAAGCTCAAGAAACAATCTATCGGAAAACTTGTTTTTTTATTAGATTAGGTACTATCTCTCCTTTTAGTAACAAGCTAAGAAAAGAACCATTATAGATGCTCTCAGAAGACACGCAGCTTCCGTGTCTGCAATTTATTCAGATACGACTATTATTGTCACCAACTTAAATACTATCGTGGAAAAGTAGCCAAACTCTTTATGTCATGCACATTCTTATCCAAGTATGATTACGTAGAAATTGTGAAAAAAAAATCTGTATCATCTTGTTAGCTAACGGAAAAGTATTGCAGCTTTTGCCATGTCAGTAGGCAGCCATGAAAAGCTCGACAACCAATGGATCAAGAAAGTATACCTCAGTACAAATGGCTGCTCCAGCTTAGTAGGAACAACATCCCCAAACAAAGAAGCATCGTGAGCCAGTTTCAGTAAGATTCTTCGCACAATCTCCCCAAGATACATTCCAGAAATCATCTTTTCATATATCTGGCATACAAAAGTTTTTAACATATATTAATGCAGTTCACCTAAAAAACAAAAAGGAAAGGGAAAGACCAGGGAGACAATACCTGCTCTCCAGGATTCAAACTTTCAAAATCCATGGCTTTATCGAATTCTGAAAGAGGAAGCTTGTCTGATTTAAAGCTCCCCCATTCCGTGTTGATTACCTAGAGAATACCAAATAATTCCATGGTTATATAATTTTTCAAGTGGGGTGAATACCAGACAACGGTGATGGTACAGTGCATGTGTAAGACCATACAATGGTTCAACAAACTTTATAATTCCAAGCGTAAGGAATTCAAACACTAACCATATTTCCGGATCTAGGCAGTAGACCATTCCATTTAGGAATAGCATTAGCATACTCAACATATGCTGCATTTGTACCAGTGCCCAATATTACGGCAGCAACTACATCATTGTCCATATATCTCCCACCAGCCAATGTGCCGACTGTGTCATTAACCTACAAGACATCAATACTCAGTCTAGCAGAGAATGGCTCGGAAAGAAACAAATTGCAAGATATTAACCATGTTTGGATCCAATCAACAGATAAAAGGATCAAAAACCCAAAAACGGCATCAGGATACAAAGAAACTAGCAATGCTATAGATACGAAAGCCGAGCATAGATGGTGTACAAATTGAATAAATTGACAGATATTAACTTACCAATGCTGTAACTTTCATATCCAGCCCCTGCCTCTCCATGGCCTTGCTCAACTCAGAGACAACATCCTCACCGACCTGATTCAGGAGCAATCAAATAAGTATCCAAATCAAGTAATTGTGAGTTTCTGACTATTATAGAATGCTTGACAATTGACACATATACCATCAACTGGAGAAACATAATATTCTTTCTGCACCTCAAGAATATGCTTCCTAACCAAGCTCAATATTTCATTAGATAAATGAATCGGTTTGATCATATTGTAACAATTGAAAATTAAAATAATAAAGTATTAGATTGTTTATAGGTGAATACAGCAATCAGTGAATGAACATGAAATCATACTTAACAGCAACGCCCCTATTAAACTTCAACGCTAAAAGCTCTGCTCTAACATTCTAAAAGAGCAATGTAGAATTTTTTTTTTCACTGAAAGCTAGTCCTTCGAGAAAAAGGAACAAATGCTAGAGGCTCTATTGCCATATTAACTAAAGCCTTCTCAGGGAAACTTGCTGGGAGAATTCATGTGTTTATAACAAATTCCGGTTCAAGCCATGATTACAAAAGTACTAGGATGGTGTTCAGTTGGTGGGGCATGAACCAAAGTGTTTTGACTTTTACCGTGCCATTGATGGAAAAGCCCTTTGTCCACTTGATGAGTGTTCCTGAAGATATTGATGTTTGGTTCACTGGGAAGGAAAAAGTGAAGCCCAGCTCTCTCTGTCTCCCCTCTGGGAGGTGGAAATCGTCACCTTCAGTATCCACAAATTTTGCCAATGCAGCAGCAATGAAATCGAATAGTTCCTGTATCAAAAAATCAAGATACATAAGGCAAGCGTGGATGAAATGTACAACACCAAGAAACATGAAAATCGAACAGCAAGTACTCACCATGGAAGTCCCAACCATCAGATGTGGTGGAATGGAGACTTCTTCATACTGTTGCTTGACGACACGTTTCTCCCTTCCTCCAAGTTGGACTCGCAGAACACGGAAGTTGGTCCCTCCAAGATCCAGTGCATAGAACAACCCATGTTCGTCTCTGCAGAAGCAGCACCCAGATGATTAAAGAATGAAGTGAAGCACGAGTCTTTGAAGTGGGCAATACTCAATGTTGATAGAACCTATACTTCATGGCTTCATGCTTATGGGTGATTGGCACTTAACAGACTGACCGCAAAATAATCATTAGATTTAAGAATTTTCTCTCTGAATGTGTCTGACATTTTAACTATACGATACGGAGAGTGGTCCTTGAGAAACTAAGGACTAAACCAATTATGCCTTGAGATGAGTTCAATTGATGGTGATGGTCTGATGGATATAATTGACCAAACTGCTAAAAGAAACCAAAAACACCTATAAACATTTCTACAGAATTGACAGCAATGGAGCATATATGAGAGTAAACCTGCAAGAGATATTCATGCCATAAATTGGTTAATCCATCCGACTTAATGGCCTACCACGTGAGACTTGAAAAATCAACGCCCGGAATTGCAAACCAAGCACCACAACCAACTCGTCAAAATCCCATATTACTCAAAGTACCACGACAGGTACCATGCCCATGGGTCATCGAGAACCAAACGAAGATCAAATAAGAGATTGTTCCCCCGATTTCGCTTCGAAGCACCACAAGGCGCGAGCTTCCCACAAGAATTCACAGGTAGATTCGCACATTCCCACTCAATTCACTAAAAGGCCTAATAAAAAAATCCCACGCTTACGCGATCAACAAAGCACTTTCGCGACCAATTCACCTCCGTACGCGACCTTTCCCACCCAGAAGCACATCTTCCGGATCGCTAAGTTCACAAATCACAGCCCAATGAAAGGAAAGGAAAGGAAAGAAAACAGGGATCAGATCGGGAGGGATGACTTTACCCGGTGGGGAGGTTGTCGACGTAGGTGATGAGCATCTTGAGCGTGGCGTGGATGTCCCCGCGCAGTCCGCGCTCCATCTCGGACACCATGGCGTCCGAGATGCTCCGCAGCAGCGCCGTCGGCGTCGCCAACCTGCTCTCCACCTCCTCTATCACCGCCGCCACCCTCCTCTTCCTATCCGCCTCCGCGGCATCCACCAGCTCCGCCTCCCTCTGCCGCCGCCGCCGCATCAGCACCACCGCCACCCCCACCGCCGCGCCCACCACCACCGCCGTCCCCACAGCCGCCGCCTTCCCCATCACTGTCTGCGCCCCCTCACCCCTGCCCCTCCAATTGATCCGTGCGCCCGATCCCCACACGAATTGCGTTCTGGATCCGAGCCGAGCCAATACCAGTGGAATCCTTCCCCGGCCGCGTAGGAGAAAGGAAAACGAGAGCCACTGACTCGGGCGTTTTAACCGGTAAACTCAACTCCCCCTCCGCTTTGCGGCATTTACGGATCCGCCCTTGGAATTGCACGCCTGGATGCGTTTCTAGTTGGACCGGAATGGCGACAACAATGGTGCCCGTATAGCTACGTACCCGTTGGCAAACTATTCACCACATTTACGGGTAAACAGTATTGTAACATTTTTCATATCTGAGTCGTTTGTCTCGAAAAGAACGGGCAGGTCAACAGTGCAATATGTAATATGTAACAGACATGTAATTAGGCTGTCAAAGTCTTGGTTAGTGGCCGACTTGGAGCTTCTGATTATTTTTTCTCTGCCGCTTCATACGTGAGAGTTCCTAATTGATGGAAGGAACATAGCCAGCTAATATCAACCATTATCTAGATGCCTCCGGTTTCCATCATTGAAACTGAAAAACAAGTGAAGACCAAAGAGAGGCATGTGCCTCCTCCATCCACAGGATAGGATTTCTATGGCCAAGTGTGATGACTAAATGGAGGTTTTTTTTTCTTTAATTCTTTATGTAAAAAAGTCCGAAGAATGATCGTTGTACGGTCCAATTAAGGCGCTAGAACATGTACATGCTCTTTGTTTATGTATTCGGCAAATAAATTAACAATGTGATATTGCATCTTGTGAACGGGCAGATAAGTGGTATACCACTACCCGCAACCTTGTGCTTATGTCTGCTAAACTGCATTTTCCCCTGCTACAGAACTGATCGACTTAATACTATAAAGCCTTGGTTTATTATGTAAAGTCAACTCTTGGTAAGTGAAAACAGAGATATCACAATAGCAGGGGCTTGTGAATATACCTGTACCAATATTTTTCATAAAATTGAGATATGAATCAGATGAGTTTGGCACATAACCAAACCAAATTGAGAGTAGGGAGGGCAAGGGGGACGGCCTTACCTGCATAGGAGCCGCCCCGGTGGTGCTCGGGAAACGGCGACGACGAGGAAGGTGGGGGACGGCACAACCGGGTCCTGCGGCGTCGCAGTAGAGCACTTGGGGAGGTTCACACGGGGGCCAGAGGCGGCGCACTGGAGGCCCGACGCCAAAATCGCCCGATTGCGAGAGAGGAGCAGATGAGAACACGAAGGAAAACAGCAATAGCTACACGGTCGAGGAGGGGGGTGTCGATGGCATTTGCGGGTAAATACACTTAACTTCAAGGGGTATTTCGTTTCTGTGAGGTTGGATTCCCACGAGAATCTACAGGAATGCTACTTCTCCTTGCTAGTTTATTTTCGAGTCAGCTCCTCGCGAGAAGCAGAATCTAATGGTTTTAAGAAGCTGAGTGTTTGGTACTACTCCATAAAAACCAAACGACAAGCTAGGAGTAGGAGCTATGACCGTTAATCGATAATACATGCCGTCCTAAGTCCAATCCACGCGGAAATTATCCATACATAGCTCACGTTGGGCTTGATCTAACTAAACACCCAATAGCAATTATATCCAATTCATTGAGACCCAGTACACGGCAAACACCTGCTGCCTTATCCACAGCGCCTAGCCCACTCCCGTGATCCCATCTCTATGAATAACCAAATCATACATGTCCAACATTTGTGCAGTTTGTGCCTTTAATCGTGCAAAGAATCTAAAAGACGAAGATATTTGTACTAAGTTGGGAGGGAGATAGAGGGGATCTCATAGTAATCTGAAAGGTACTACTCGACTAATGGAGGCCGGTACTGAAATGATTCTCTCCTAGAAATGTTCTTCCGATAAGATGTTCGAAAATTCGCACCGAAAAAAGTTGTCATTGATGACTGCTTGCCACCGAGGTTCCCAAGACCGGTACTGCTACAGTGCTATCTTGTTCACGTCTATGACATGCTTCATTTTTTTAAGGGTCATATGCTTCCGGTCAGGGGTGGATCTGGACCTCGGGTAAGATAGGCTATAGCCCGAGGACTAGAAAAAAGTTTAATGTAAAATTCTCTATGTATATCCCAGCAAAAACAACACATAGTGGTCTAGCCCGAGGCCCAACCTCCCCCAATTTTACTCTCATCCCGTAGCCCATCACTGGCCGGCCTCGCCCCCACACCCACGCCCACACCCCCCCAAAATTGCCCAGGGAACCTAATCCCCAATCCGGCCCTCCACCTCCTGGCTCCTCTTTCACCCGTGCCCTCCACCTCTTGGCTCCTCTTTCGTCAGCGGCGCCTCGCTCTCCTCGCCCACTGTCGTGCCCTACTCACCCTCGATTGCTGCATGACCGTGCTCTTCATGCCAGCCGTTCGCTCTCCACCACCACGCCCGGTCGCCCGCCTGCTCGCCCTCCACGGCTCCACGCCCTCTAGTCTCCATCGCCACGTGACAGCGCCCTCCATGTCCGGTCGCCCACCTACCCTCCACGGCTCCACGCCCTCCACCACTGCGCCCGGTCGCCCACTTGCCCTCCACGGATCCACGCTCTCCACCGCTGTGCCCGCCCGCCCTCCATGGCTCCACGCCCTCTAGTCTCCTCATCTATGAATCGCTGAAAAATAAGTCTTAGAACTACTATCTCCTTCTGCAGAAAACTAAAATCTGTTCAATGTGAATGCGCCTGCTGTCGTAGGGGCGCCCCACCAGCCCCACGACCCGGCGAAGCACAGTTGCCCCGGGAGGTCTCCCCAGAAGACCTACCCGAAGTGGTCCCGAAGACCCCCCAAAGGATCTGAAGACCCTCCGGAGTCGTACCGAAGACCATTCGAAGGCCCCGAGAGACCCTTCGGAGTAGTCCCGATGACCCTTTGAAGGCTCCCGAAGACCCTCCGAAGGGGCCAGCGAAGGACCTCAAGGGATCATCTCTGCAGAGGGCATGAGAGCAACAAGAACGGTGGACTGGGTTCACTCCCCGAATGGACCACGTCCAGGAAGACACACCGTGCGCCTCTACATGTAGGGCGCATAAAAGCCCCTGCAACCCCTATAGCTATAGTACTTTTTTAGGGATACAAATGTAAATTTAGATGCCCTGCAGGGAGGATATAAATAGCCCCCTCCACCGTGTAACAGGGGAGGACTTTTCTTTGAGCAATACATTTACACTCCGTAACCGAACCACTTTTAGGAGCCCCCCCCCATTTCTCTAGTGCAGGGGGTCTCCTCCTTTTACTGTCTAGTCTTCTCACTACGACACCTGTCGTGCTCCTTCGTCTTAATTATTTGAATTGGTATGTGGTTCTAGTATCCTCTTTTCTTGTGTGCGTATAGAAACAAAGAAGACAAATCCTCACTATCGATTCAATCTGTTATGTTGTATGAGGTGGTGCTATATTGTGCGAGATATATTTGCACGTGACCAGCCGACCAGGCATTATATTAGTATGAAAACTGTGTAGTGATTTCCTACTAACTTTGGTAGTAATTCGGAATTGCTCAGCTGTATACAAGGAAAAAAGTTTAACTCTTTTTATGTCTCGAGTTTTCAGTTTGTTCATGAGCTGCATAATTTTGTTGGTGAAGCTTCATACTAATGTAATGTAATGTTAAGCATTCCTATCTCTTGTTTTTCTAGAGTTGTGAACACAGACCCAATTGTTGATTTATGGTTGTTTTGATGAGCAACTTTATGATAATGTTTATCTCAAACACTGCAGACTCGGTTCTACTACAAATAGTTTGTCATATGTCCAATTCACTAATGGAAGTTTTTCTCCTTGTATTTTGTTTTTGCATTAGAATGTGATTTTTTTTTTCCTGTCATGTTTGCAAATTTTACTAGTTATTGTTAGTTTTTTTAGCACTGCTGCAGTGTTTTGATTAGGTAGTTTCTGGAAAATACTTTATCTCAGTAATGTATGATCAATAGCTAAAAAGCTTTCAAGTAGTATATAATTTAGCACCACTCTGATATGCTTTTCCTTTTCATTTACAAAAAGACTCACATGTATCTCCATGCCAATGTTAACCTGGTTAAGGTTTCAGCATTTGGTAGATGAGATGAATGAATGAATGGATGATGGTATGCTATATTGAGCAAGACATATTTAAAAACATTAAAGATGTTGGTTTTAGAACGTTTTCAGGCATGAGGTCACGTAAGAAACAACTATCTCGCGCTAGTGGTAAGTTAGCTTCTTACTAATGTAAACTTCATGTTCTTTTAATTTAATCACACATTTGTTTGATTTACTTCTTTTTTTTTATGTTGTCGTTGTAGGTTTTGGTCTTTGTCCGACTATTGATGAAGAAATTGTGGTCTAGGATAGGGATAAAATCTTTATTATTTAGGTACTCAAATTGTATCTCTACCATGTTATATTATTTATGTTTTGCCATATTTTTCTTTTTATATTTTATGTTGAAGCGTTGAGCTAAAATTTTATGTCAATGATGCATTTATGACTTATTTTGTTATGTCGTGATGTTGATGTGAGTATAACTTGACATCAGTTCTAGAATGTTAGCCTATTAAAATTTAGTTCGAGGCATGGTGAAATCCTAGATCCACCACTGCTTCTCGTATTGCACGACTCGTATTGCGTTGCGGCAACCTCACAAAGAATAAAGAATGCCTCTATTCAAAAAAAAAAAAAGAATGCCAAGAAAGAACAATGTCCTTTGCAAAAGAAAGATTGAAAGAAAACAAAACGGAAGGTGACGACGATTGTTGGGAAAGTCAAATGCCTCTTACCCCATCGTCCACTCATTTTGGTTTGAGATTCGTGCGTACCCATACACCCATATGTATTCTCCATTTCTAGAAACCACCCCTCCCCCCTCTCTCTCTCTTCCTCCTTAAAACTTTGTACATATTCGGATTTGTGCATGTTCAAATTTTGTATATATTCGGATTTCCGTATATTTTTCAAATTTTGTACATATTTGGATTTTGTACATGTTCATATTTTGTATATATTTTGCACAAAAATTGTATATGTACAAAATTCGTACAAAATCACATTCGGAGTTCGCACATGGTCAAATTTCCGTACATTTTTGGGGTATAAAATTCGGATTTGCACAAAGATCATACAAAAACGTAGTTGGATTTCGCGCACATTCAAATTTTGTGCATATTAGGTTTTGTACAAAAGTCGTACAAAACATATTACGATTTCGTACAAAATAAGGAGTGAGAGGACATCCTCCTCCAAGTACAAAATCAGCCTCCGACGACTGTTGTGCAAAGTAAACAGCGGAGATGCTAATACTGATTTCTGATGGGAATAGGCCTCGGCCCACGTCTTCCGTGGCCGAGTATATACTCGGTCAAAGGCCGACTATACGAAAGCCATCTCAGTTCGCTGTACCCATGCGCACGCCGAAGATTCGGCCCGCGTACTGGCGATACGACGCGGATGCTGCGGACGTCCGGAGGGTTCTCGCGTGTCTCCCTCTTTTCACGAATCAAACCTCTACGAAAAATTCCGAGAAAAATCGTGGGGATGGGGTAGCGCAACATCCAGCAAATTTTCAGGCTCAAATTGAGATGAGGATAGTGAGAAATTAATAGTGAAAATTAGAGGAATATATAGGAGCTAGCATGTGATGAGCATTGCAGCTTTCGTCTTTTCTAACAACTTGTTCTCTTGAACTCCATTGATCGATCATGGTCACTGGAGGCAGCCAATTCACTGGCAGCGACCACGGCTGGCCGCCAAGAGGCAACCGCTCGTCGCCGGCGGTGGACGCACGTCATCGGCGTGGAATCGAAGACGGGTGGACGAGGAGGTGAGCTAGCCGCAGGCCTTTTTTTGAATGAAAAGACAGGAGAGTTGCCTTTTGTATTGATAAAGTAGGAGAAAACAGGATAAAATAAAATGATACACTCAGACAGGGAGAATACCCCCGACGGGAGGGAGCCCTAGACTGAGGCACGCCTTGCAACACTATAATAACAACACCAGAGTTAGAGACACCAACTAGCAACCTCTAGACCACGCCCTAACACCACCTACCTCTGTTGCGCACACATCAAAGCTAAGGGGAAAATAGCACCTCCCAACCAAACCACAGGAGCTTCGAATTGGTTAACACCGGACAGTGAAGATGATCGCCCTAACACTGAATTGAGAGAGAAGAGTAGAAGCAGGTGCAGGATGGTCCACCTGCTTACAGTGCCACCAACGGGGAGCTTCATATGAGTTTTGTGGGGATGTAGGCCTTCCGCTTGGCGATAGTAGTGGACGATGCAGAACGAGAAGATGACGACTCCGACTCCTCTCCCCCTCCACCGGCGTGGCTCATTCGAAGGTGGACCGGACCAACTGCATAGCACCTTCTTCCTCTGCTAAGTGCTTGTTTAAGGGGTGCATCATTCAAGATCACAAACTCGTTAAAAAGTAGGTGTAAGTAACAACGCGTGGCCTGTGATGGCCGGCCACAATTCAAGTAGTAGAGTAAAAAATCGATCACGTTTGTATGATTCAATAAACAAGCCACTTCCTCGAGATTACGCAGAGCTGAAACTAAACAATAGTAGGAGCACTGCACGTCCGCACCACCAATTTGTGGCACGCCTGCTACATGAGCGCAGTAAAATGCACAGGAGTTACTCCCAAACATAAACAGCACAAGCTAGCATCGCAGACGGACGCTTGTGCCGATTCGCAAACCCCTTCAGTGCGGCTCGAAGTACCACAGGCCCACACGGCCATACTGTTCATGCGATGCGCATGCATGGCCTCCCTTTACTCCTCTTCTCGTCCTACGTTTCCCGCTGCACTCGCCGCGGGCCTATACTACTACTAACTAAACGGCAGGGCTCGCGGCACTGCAGTTCGCAGGGGATCCAGGCCCTCTTCCGGCATGGGCGCATGGCCTACGCCTGCGGCGGCACAGGTCTAGAACTGAGCCGAAAACGCTTGCCCTCAAGGCAAAGGTTTTAACCCTGCAGAAATGAGCCGAATCGAAGAGGCAGGATTGGGAATTTTGATGATGCCGTTTGGCCTGCCTCCACCGTTACGGTCGGCGGGGCACGGTACGGCACGACAAGTTAGTCAAGCGTCGTGTGTCATCTGCACCTGTGGCAGGTTGATGCCACGCTCTCAGATCGCTGCAAGTACCTATCGTGCTCTAGAACCGTTGTAGGTATCTGTCGCACTCTCAAACGGCTGCAGGTACGTGTCGCTGTGAACATGTCGTTGTGTGAGCAAACCTATCGTTGTGAACCTGTTGCGGTCCCAGTGGGTTGCAGTTCCTACCGTATTTCCAGACCACGATAGGTTTGTTGTCGTGCTGTCACCTCACTCCTACCGCGTTTGGTGAATGGTGTCATGGTAGAAACATTTTACCGTACTTTCAGAGCGCTGTATGTGCCACGCAACGCTTAACTAGCCTGTTGCAGTGACAGATTTGCAAATTCGGTATACCGAGAACTAATTTTGCTAAAATAAATCGAAAATGCGCCAAAACAGCCTAAGGCTCCTTGTCATCTGCAACTCTGCACGTACCGCTGCTTCAGCTCGGCAACAATTTCGCAGCGCCTTTGTACAGTGCTTCCCGGCCGGCCATTACTAGCTTATAACACACACCCAAAAGCATGCAATGGGTACGGTGCAGTGGCAGTAAGACGTTTACGTGTGTTCTTAACTGCTACTCCATTTGTAAAATCCAAAGTAAGATGTCCAGCAAGGTGAAAGAGATTCGAAACCCGACACGGCGACGAGAAGCACGGTTCTACTGATCTAGGACAAATTTGTAGTGGTGCCTTCGGCCATATTGGCATATTTTCCAGGTGAATTAGTGAAAATAGCTCTCGTCACTGGATTTGCAGAAACTTGCAGAAACGGAGCCTCGCATGACCACCTTGCGGTACGGACGTTGCAGCATGCATGCATGGCCACTGAGTCTAGCACCATATATTATTTTAAGTGCATGTAACAGGCAAGGCACAGGAGAAGGTACTAACTTCTGTTATCTGGATTATTTGAGCATGCACGCAGTGGCGGAGACAGCATCCCTCCAGCCTGGGCAGTTGCCCAGGCTTTCCTGGCCAGCTAGGCTTTGGGCTGCTGGACCACGTGCTGGCGGATGGGCTGCTAGCTGCTGGGCTGCCCAGGCTTTCTCTATTCTTCAACCCTAACCGGCCAAGCACAAGCACGAGCGGCGGCGGCGTTCGTGCAGTGCCGCAAAGACAAAGAAGACGGCGATGGCGGCGGGAGCCCGCCCCTAGTCGCATGTACTGGTGTGGCCGCGCGCTCCGCATCATCTCCTACCCGAGATCGACCCGTCGTCGCACCCCGCGCTCCCGCCGCCCAACTTCTTCCCGTAGCCTTTTCCCCGCCGCGATGACGGCGGGCACGCACGCGGCGGCTGCTCTCTGTTCCCCAAGCGGGCCAATTGCCAAGCGCAAGCGGCAGGCAAGCACGAGCGGCGGTGGCGGCCTGATGCAGGCAGCTAGGTGAGCACTGAGAAATCATCTTCTTCCTGTTTTCTTTCTTCACCTCATTCCCCATTTCCTCACACTCTATCTCTCCCATTTGCTTCTTCTTTCTTGGTTCACTGCTCCTAGCCAGAGCTCCCCATGGCGCAGCCCCGCCGCTGTCGGCTCACTGCTTGCCGCCAGCACCGCCTCCGACGCTGCTCGTTGTGCCCGACTGCTGGTCCCCTGCGCCGCCGGCGCCCCTCGGCTTGGCCCGGCCGGCCGCTTGCCCAGGTCCTGGCCCGAGCTCCCTGCTCCCCCCTTCCCTTTTCTTTTTGTTTGTTTTATTTCAGTTTCAATGTTGTTGCTCACTTTCCCATCCACATCGAGCCACGAGGCCCACGAGCCGCGAAGAAGAGCCACGGCGCCTGTGCAACTAGGTGAGCAATGAGCACAATTTCTCCCAATTTCATGATTTCTTTAGTGCTAGTAGGAATTCCCAATTTTTGTTTCATATGTATTGTCAGTGAAACTTAGATCCGCTTTTTGCCACACAAACCGCTTCCCATTTGGTAAATCTTTAGTAATGCGGTGACATGCCATCTAGTTCATGCATTAATCGGTTCTTGGATCCTACCTCCTAAATGTTTGAGACTGGTTAGTTCATACAAAAGTTATAAGCGGTGCCCAATTTACCAATCGGCTTTTGATCCATTGTAGTTCATTTCAAGAGCATAAAAATCTTGTGTTGATACTTGATTTGTCGACTATCGTCTTGCTTACTATTGTAGCCTTTGGCATCTTTGAATTATTGTTTCTGTTTGCCTATGCTTTCTGAGATGTAAAGCTTTTGTACAATTGCATCTGGGGGCACTAACTTATGCAATATACACTCGCAACTTTGGTAGTGTCTAGTGAGTTGTTTGTTATCGTATCTCTATGAACCTTTACATGTGTGATGTATTGTATCCGTTCTTTTACTTTAAATCTTTTGTGGATTTGCATAATGCTTAATTGTGTATCTGAATATCCGATGCTTATGGTTCTCAATAGACCATAATTAGGCACTTAGCTTGTGGCTTGCCCGGGCTTTGGAAAATTCCTGGCTCCGCCACTGCATGCACGGCCACTGAGTCTAGCGTTATTGAGCATGCTCAAACTTGCGTTATCCTAGTCCATTAATTAAATCTTAAAAAATTAATTAGTCAAAAACGTCGTGGAATACTCTAGCAGTTTCTAGTGCGCAAACAAAACCAATCACAGATGTGCTGCAAGGAAGGCTGTCCGTCCATGCCATGTTCGGACAAGGGCCAATCCACCGAAAGAGCCCTACCGGCACATCTGTCACTACTACAGAAAACGTCATCACAGACGGTTCGGAACCGTCATCACAGACGGTTTTTCGAACCGTCTGAAAAAGTTCGTCTGTGATAACAGACATTATCACAAACGGTTCAAAAACCGTCAGGATACGAATATCACGAGCGGTTGAAAGTAGAACCGCTGCGTGATAGTAGTTACCACGCAGCGGTTCTACTTCGGAACCGTGCGTGATAGTATATTTTCGCCGACGGTTACGAACAAGAGCGTGCGTGATATACTATCACTGAGCCGTCGTGATATTACTATCACGAGCGGTTCTTGTTAA
This sequence comes from Ampelocalamus luodianensis, assembly GCA_036346255.1. Taxonomy (NCBI): domain Eukaryota; kingdom Viridiplantae; phylum Streptophyta; class Magnoliopsida; order Poales; family Poaceae; genus Ampelocalamus; species Ampelocalamus luodianensis. Next base: position 5,682,061 of record CM070626.1, read on the forward strand.
AACCGCTCGTGATAGTTTTTTCAAGCGCAAAAAATACTAAATGTATTCCCTTGGTCGTCGCCTCTCGCCTCGGCACCTCGTCCACCTCACGGCTCCACTCGCTCATGAGCCTTCAAGAAGGTCATGATCTTGTCCTCGTCGCGGAGCTCCTCGAAAGGCACATCCTTATCCTCATCCTCGCCCTCCTTCCTCACGGCGCATCGTCATCTTGGGCTTATTGCCTCCTGGGCGCAAGCTAAAGCATTTGTCAAATCATCAAGCCACATTGTTCCCCGTCCATTCAATCACAAAACTATATTCAAGCACACATTCAATCACAAAGCGTATCAAGCACACATGTATACCTCGATCTAGAGAAGCGACGGGGGGGAGGACCGCGGCACCGGAGGAGGAGGGCCGCCGCTGGATGGGGCGGTACAGTGGGGAGACGCGGCCGGCCGTCGGGGAGGACGAGCGGCGGGAGGAGGAGGCCGGTGGAGGAGCAGGGCGGCACGGCGGGGACGAACGGGAGGGACGAGGGCGCGGGAGAAGGGAGCCTAGAGGTCACGCTGGATTTGGGGACTCATTAATATATAAGGACTTACGCTACTCCGCTCACGCATTCAAAATTCCCGCGCACGTATTCAAAATTTTCAAACTCCGCGTTGTGAATCACATATCACGAGCGTTTCGTATCACCAACCGTCGCGATGAGGTACTTATCACGCATCGCTCGTGATACGAACCATCGTGATAGTATCCTGACAGTTCTATTAAAAACCGCGTCGTGATAATCGCGATATCATAGACGGTTCTATTAAAGAAGCGAGTCTCGATATATCATAAGACGATTCTATTAAAAACCGTGTCGTGATATCTGCAGATTATCACGCAGCGATTTTTAATAGAACCGTCTATGATACTATCAGAGACGGTTCTTTAATAGAACCGTCTATGATACTGAGTATCATAGACGGTTTGTATTACAAACCGTCTGTGATAGGCTCGACAGACCCAACACAGACGGTTCCATTTTAACCGTCTGTGATGAGGTGTCTACTATTGCATGTTTTGTAGTAGTGTGTCTCTACGCACACAATTCCCTCCCGACAATCCATTCTCTCATCCTCGTAGCAGATGCGGAGCGCCACACTAACGTCCAATCACTCACGTCACACGTCTTTTACAGACTTGCATGCTGCGCCCAATTCCCTTCGGTCATTATCGGTGTGTCGTTACCACGCGATTTTCTCTCGCTCTCGCTATAAATTCTGAGCCGTGTGCACTCTTCGCTTGCACTCTCGTAGTCTTCGCTTGCACTCTTCGCTCGCTTTGCCGCTTTTTCGCAAACGATTAAAGATTGTTTAGTACCATCATTAGCGGTCATATTAACAAGCAATTTTTTTTGGCTGTGTGCATCCCTAGTTAGTGCAGAGGCCGGGAGTTGTACTTCTATTATCTAAAAAAATAAGCATTTTTTTACATATGAATTGTCTTTATTAAATGTGTAGTTAATTAGTTATAGTTATTTAGGCGTAATTAATTTAGTCCTTATTGTTTAGGCCTTATTAAATTTTTGTTATTTAGTTAGTCGTGACAAAATAAGTTGTAATGAATTATTCGTTGTTATATTAATTCTATGTATTTATTCATGGCCTAGTTAATTAGTTACGATTTATGCAGTCGTAACTAGTTAGTGTCAGTTAGTTAAGTAGTTGTAATTAATTAGTAGTTGAGTAGTGTTAGTTACATTAGCGTAAAATAAGTGGTCGAATTTACGTTGTCGTAATAAATTTGATGGCACATAATGACTCGTAGTTAATTAGTTACCTTATTCGTAATTAATTGAGTGTGAATTACTTAAATATGAAGACTTACTCGTACGGGTCTTAAGGATTTATATTTTTTTAAATTAATTTATGAACTATTAAGTTTGTTTGCTACTTTCTTGTCCTTACCTTCATTATTTAAATTAGATACTGGTCTTCTCTTAATTTCAAAATTTTGTAGAAGCGTTTCATGAACACATGTGCTGAGAATGAGCGAGGTTTCTGTGTAGAGTTGTGGTGCATACTTTAGAGTTTGGGCTACGTCCACCGACCGGAGTATCATGCCTTCCCTATCAACAAGTACGCTAAGAAAATGTGGTGTGTCAAGGTCACCATCTACTCGAAGAGCCACCTACGAGGAGACAAACCCTACTGCTTCACGATAGAGAGGGAGACAGACAAGCTTGGGATGCAGGATGCTACCAAGGAGGCCATCATCTGTCTGGGGTTCCACTACCGCAGTGCACTGAGATGTACCGCATTCCACTACCTTCCCTACCGCAAGAAGAGGGATGTCTTTAGCAGGTTCGGATCCACTGAGGGGGAGCAGGACACCACCATCACTCACATGGCATCCTTGATCAAGGCGCAAGACGAGGCCTATGTGTTCATGGCCAATGAGATGTATGAGAGACTGGATGCTACAAAGAGAGCTCGCCCAACGGAAGACAGCAGCATAAACCTCCACCAACTTAGGATTTTTACCTTATCGTGGATTGACTCCAGACCTGCAGCCAGCAAAACGCCTTAGAGACGTACCCCACAGGATGGCTGCACGTAAGAAGGTGTGTCACCCGGAGACTGTTGGTCTTTCAGTTCAGGAGATCCGCGGTCTGATTGCAGCTGCTAGAGGAAAGAATTATTCAAACTCTTCAGTGACGATCCAGAGGACCTCGAGGGGCGATCATCGGGGTGGATGTTGAGGAGGACATTTGAGGTAGAGGACCCTGAGCTTGTGGAGTTCGAGTAATACTGTAATGTACCACAGGCTAGCTAAGCTTGTCCATGAACCAAATAAGGGAGATATTTAGCATGAAGATCATATAGCACCGTACTATAGCCTTTGACTTGTGTGTATTTCAAAAGCTATGGTATGGTGTTATATGATCTTCATGCCAAATATTTCTCTCAATTGGTTCATAGACAAGCTTAGGTAGCCCATGGTATAATAAAGTATTAAAGAATATCATCCATATTAAATCGATAAATTAACAAAGAATGTCCTATTGGTCGAGGTACATGTGATAATACCCCCTGCCCCGGCTGTGCTACGCTGTGATTTCATGTGTAAAAACTATGGAATATTTTATTTATAGCATGCTTAATAGAGCATGCTCTACCTGAGTTTGGGATAAATCAAATAATCCATATGACAAATGATTTTGGATATGTATTGATGCTATAAATCACCTACAACGATGGCGGTTTCCAACTCGACCGCATAGCGGAAGAGGAATAAAGCTTGACGAGGATCTGATAATCCTCATTTTATTATTTATCCTTAATTGTACAATATGGGTAAATATGACGTCATACGGTATACCCCTTACTGTTGTAAGGGAGAAGTTAGCCAGGTGGTCGTAAGTTCTCCTACGACCACCCCCATAGTCGTAAGCATTTTTACGACTATCATGCAATCGTAAGTTCTTATACGATTACCTTCGGTTGTAAGTCTTTCTACGGCCAGTATCCAGTCGTAAGCTTTTTTACGACTACCCTCTGGTCGTAAGTCCTGCTACGATCAGTCCTGCCACGACTTCTCCACAGATAACTGGGTCCACTCGCTAGTAGACCCTATTAATTGTGATATCTGAGCAGTCAAAATATGTAGTTATACTTGGAATAACCACAGATAGCTCACCATTATCTCTGATTGATAACCGTCAGCCAACGTGGAGAGATTACTATTCCGGTAATTACTCTCATTATTACGTAATGATGAACGCCTCCTGACCCGGAACGACAACCGTCTCCACATTATACTATAAAAATAGGCATCTTTTAGAGGTAATGGGAGAAGGCTTTTGAGAGGCAATCAGTGGCAGTATTAGCGCAAGTCTTTCCACTGATTGTAATCAGGATACCCAATACAATACACACAAGAGTAGGGTTGTTATTCTCGCTAGAGAATGCCCGGATCTGTATAAAAATCCCTGTGTCTCTTTTGTCTGCGTGATCAATTGTGGTGACCCCCCGAATCAAATAATCTTTACGTAAGATCGGTTCTAAAACACCGACAAAGCTAAAGGCGACGACGACTGATAGAGGTGAAATGCCAAGTGCGATTTAGTTTCGTGTGTGTGTGTGTGTGTGTGTGTGTGTGTGTGTGTGTGGTTCTCTGGTTCTCTGTCGATTTTGTTTTCAGGGACGTTTTAGCTTTATTAACCGTTGTCATTTGCATCCATATTAGCAAGTAATTTTTTCTTATTTATAAATTCTAACAATTTTGTGTATGTACTTAATTTGTCCGACACTAGAAGCTGCTGGAGTATTACACGATGTTTCTGACTAATTAGTCTTTTGGGATTTAATTAAGGGGCCGGGATTACACAAGTTAGAGCATGCTTAATAACACTAGACTCATGGCTGTGCATGCTCATATAATCCAGATAACACAAGTACCTTCTCTTGTGTCTTGTGTGTGCATGCACTTAAAATAATATATAGTGCTAGATTCAGTGGTCATGCATGCAAGGTTTGCACCGCACGGTGACCATGCGGCGTAGTGACGGAGCCAAGACTTTGGCAATGGAGCCAACAATTTGGCAATGGAAGTGCGCACTTCAAAGATGAAATTTTTTTGTGACATGTAATTTCACACGTCCAACACAATTACACAAAAAAGTTCAAAATTAGTTTGGGCAATTGGCTTTGGGCAGATAAGATCCTTCAATAGTCATAATGCGTAAGTAACTAGAGCATGGACATACAACAAATTTCAATCAGCTTTTCAGGTTAAGGAAAGAGCTACATCCAACAACAGTCTGCACATGTATGATGATCATATGGCAAATAACAACTGTAAATTGAAAGAAGATACCATGTCATGTGCACGTGTAACGAACTTGAGAGAACTTACACTAGCCATTATAGAGGCGAGTTGCATGTATATTGCCTTACTAACATAGGAGTAACACATACATAAAAACTTCTACCCTTCTGAGCCAAAAGCTAAACAAATATATTATTGAAAGCTATCATGCTCTAGATGGAGGGGGGTAGTCAACTAAAAAATGCAATAAGTTGACTACTGCTAACCTTTTCATGCCGACGGCCATAATTTGGACAAGGATAAGTATGAACTCGTACCCATTCAAGCTCTATCTGCTCAGCATCTCCCTCAAAATCCTCATCACAATCTTCATTGTCCTGCCATTGTGGGTACTGTGCTTGGTGCCTTGTCTCAAAGAGCACACAATTTTCATTCCTTCAATGGCAAAACCTTTAGATGCTAACTCAATTTGCTCAAAATTGAACATAAAATACTATGCACTTGAATCAACATCATACCAGAACATAAAATGGCAATTAGATTGGGCAATTGGCTTTGGGGAAAATTGGCCGGCGAGATCCCGTGCCTCCGGCCTGGCTCCCTCCTACGCCACGCCCGGCCAGCTCGGCCTCCGGCCGCTGGCCGCCTCGCCTAGCCCGGTGCCGCCGCTCCTCCCTCTACGACCTAGCCCACCTACATCTCAACAGATTTTGGCTTGATTGTCTTGCCATCTCTAAAGAAATAAATGGTATCCCCATTCTTTTTCATTTTAAAGATTCAATTTTCCTACATATACAAATCACAGGAGTCACGAAACATTCAAGAACAAATAGACATTTAGATTGGGGGCATTGGGCAATTGGCTTTCTGTCTAGAGCTTCGCTTTGGGTTTGGGGGAAATGGAGCCGCCTCCGGTCTGGCTCCCTCCCGCGCCGCGCTCGGCCTTCGACCGCCGACCGCCACGCCTGGCCCAGTGCCGCTTCTCCCTCTAGCCCACTTGCGTCCCCTCCCCCAAATCCAATCCCGGGTCCCCATGTTTACCGGCGGTTACTACAGAGAAAAGCGTCCTCGGGCGGCGGCGGCAAAGGAGGAGGTTAGGAGGAGAAGAAGGAGGCGTTGCTGGCTGCCCTACCTTGTTGTTGGTGGCCTGGTGGTGGGAACCGTCGATGCCCTACCTCTGCAAGGCCCGAAGCCGAGGCCGAGCAATGGCCTCTCGACGCCGGACGCTCTCCTCGTCCTTGGCGGCGGAGGACTGGCGGAGGAGGAGAAGAAGCAAGGAGACGGCTTCCTCGGCGGCGGATTGGCGAAGGAGGAGCCAGGAGGAGAAACAAGGAGGGGAGGCGGGCAAGAAGCACTGACGTTCTGACTCCGACTCCGATACACCAGCAGAGGCCAAAGCTGTACTACATCCGTACGTACTCTGTTCGGTATTCGTATCTCTCTTCTCTCCCTCCTCTCCAGCAGCGGCCAGAGCTGTACGCTGGTAGCCTGGTACGTACTCTGTTCTGTATTGATCTCTCTATCTCCGTATCCAGTTTTTTCTACTCTTCGTTGGGGCCCACAGGACAGTGCCACAGATCTGCGAAGCCCTGTTGCAAAACTGAAAACCTTATTCCTTCGATGGGAAGGACGGCGTCATCACCGGCCACCTCGAGAAGCGTCCCCTCCTTCAAAATTTCGCTTCCGTACTCTTCATCTCCTCCCCCCTTGAAATTTCACCGTGCAGTGCCGCTTGCGTCACGCGTGCATCTGCGGCGTTTTGCTTTGTAATTCTCAACCGTCTAATGCGTCGCGGTGAGAGAGGGGGACCACGTGACAGTGGTGGTTACGAGAGGATTATAGGGAAGAAAATTCGTTGGGAGGTCTCATTGTCAGCCGTTAATTCCCTTTCAATCAATCTAAATTAATGGCTGATGTGGTAGCTTTTCCCCATCGCATTTTCTCCCCATTATAATTGGCTCCGGATCAACGACTGTTTGGCTTTCTAAAAAGAAACATGGGAAAGGTTCGTGATTTAAATCACCGTTTTGTTCTGCGCAATTTTGACCACGCCGTGATTGGATGACACGGCATTCTTTCTGCTCGCAATTGCATTTTGTTTTTACGAGCGTAGGAGTATATTTCTTGGAAGGGGCTCTTCACGTATTTATCTGGAAGGAGATAATATGCGCCAGTCACTCGGTCGAATTAGAACCGGGAGTACGCAATATCAAGGGCACAAGGAGTTCTATACCGTACCGACTTGGAGTACTTCTTTTTAAAAAGAAAGAAACTCTACTACTATGATGCAGCATCAAAAGTAGGCAACATACGATAAGTCGATACCGGCCATTAAGCCTTTTTGTTTGAGAGTCGCTGTTAGTGAGGAGCACAGAGTACCAGTATCACATCGAGAACAGATGCCACAATACCGTCACCATGCGTTGGTGTAACAATACGCATAGACTTCTCAACAATGTTCATGTACTACGAGCAATCAATACCTCGTTAAGAGTGACATCTCCGTGTAGCGCGTGTATCGTTAAAAGTTGAAACAGTATGGAGTAAAAAAGATTGGAAATTGCGTACGAAACATCTAATGCCAAATTCCAACAAGTTCACAAACAAACAAAGAAAAAAATTTCATGGCATCGAAGGGCACTGCATTTGCGGGGAATTTTTTTTATTAATTAATCTTTTTTAAATTTTATTTTAAAGTTAACCCCGACATATTTTATTTCTAATTCTGACTCCTTTGGTCACGCCATCATCCGTAGCGTCACAAAACAACACTGTCATGCCAGACCGTATCTGGGCAATCTCTTGTCATGCCACCACCTGTGGCGTGACAGTGTTGTTTGGTCACGTCACAATCAGTTGCGTGATAAAAAAATGCTATTTTGGGGACTTATCATATAGCGTGACAGTGTTGTTTTGTCACGCCATAGATGGTGACGTGACCAAAAGAGTTATAATTTGAAATAAAGTGCGCCGGAGGTTAATTTTAAAATAAAATTTGAAAAGGGATTAATTAATAATAAAAAGTTCATTTGCGGGAGACATCGTCCACACATTCTGATAGCAGTTTATGGGGGAACATATCTAGTGAAATAAGGCCTATTATGCAACCCGTGTAACTCACGATCTCATCCGTTCGATCTCCCTTTGAAGCCCAAGATGCAAGTGGGCGGGCTCTCGCACCACTTTAATGACAAATCTTACAGAAAAACTCATAGACTGCTCTTTACGCAAAAATAACCCTGCCAAAAATCAACAACATAGACTAGCGACGAGCTGAAGCGAGTCGTGCTCTCATGTCTCTGATGTGGTTTAGATCCGGCCATCGTCTTCGCCGTGCGTTGAGCCGCTGCGTATCCTCCAACAACAACCTCCAAGTGCTCGTCCACAACCGTGCCATCGCTCGTATTATTCTTAGCCAAGGTGCTCCGCGCGTGCGGACGAGAGGAGGAGGTTGTGGGTGGATGCAAGTAGGGTGATTTTTGCAAAAGAAGCAAGTTCTCTCGGGCTTTTCTACAAGATTGTCATTAAGTGCCGCCTACATCCTGACCTTCGAGGGGAGATTAGATGGATGAGATCGTGAGTTGCACGATATACCTTACTTCACCTTATATGTTCCCCAATTTACGAGTCATTTCCTTACCCTAAAAAGTTAACACTCTACATCATGTTAAGTTACCTCTAATACTTTCTAGGCAAAATTGGCTACAGGACATCCAACTTTTTGTGTCATTGGCTATTAGACATCTAAATTTTGTGTCTTTACCAAAAGACACTAAAATTTTGTGGCACTTTGTTAAAGACACTAAAATTTTGTAGCACTTTGTTATGGGACACTGAGACCATTAAAATATCATTTTTGGATTGAAGAGGAGACAGAAGGCTAGTAAAAAGTCTATTTTGCCCTTCGGCCTCCTTCCTATTCTCTCCTATTCTCTTCCTCTCCAGCCGAACCAACCTAGATCCGTCCGTGGGCTGCCGAATCCAGCTAACGCTGCGCCACCACCGCCGGCTCCCCCTCTTCGCGCGAGCTCCGCTGCCTACTCTTTGTGTGCTCGCCACGGCCGCCACCCCTCGCCTCCTTCTCTACTCCCACCACCCGCTTCCTCCTGCTCTACAAGTCGACTCCGCTACATCCTCCTCTTCGTGTGCTCGCCACGGCTGCCGGCACCAAGGCCGACGCCCCTTGCCTCCTCCGCTCCCGCCACACGCCGCCTCGCCCTCTTTGTGTTGGTGATATGCCCTAGAGGCAAACATAGAGATGATTATATCACATCTATGTTTACGAGTTATAAAATAAATGTTATTATATTCCTTGGATGAATTATTATTTATAAAGATTAGCAAGTATATGACTTGTTGGTGAAGCTTTTTAACTTATATGATATCATTCTAAATGTATCCCTGGTCGAAACACCAGTGTTCTATCGACCAACACATGTATCGATTGATGACTATGTTTCACCGGTCATGGATACGAGGATATCGAATCAATATTGTGAACACATGTTATAGAATATGGTATTGAATTGACCCACCTTGACACACTATTAGGACTATTATGATTTTATGTGTCGTCAATTGGTCTCAAGCAATGATGATGTATAATTCTTAGACCTGATATTAGCATGTTTTTCTACATGTGTAAATAGTACATTCAAAGGTAACCAAACGCTACTTTGTTACTGGGTAGTTATAAAGGTAGCTGTCGGGTATGCTATGAAACACTCTAGGGTTGCCAAGCGCGAAGCAAAATAGTTTGATTAGTGAGGAAATTAATTAGTGTTAAGTGCAATTAGTTAGCTGTCAATAAGTCATTTGGTCATATACAATAGACTTACATCAGCTGTCTATAGTCTCTACCACATAGGATTTAAGGTGATATGATGAAAGAAAATAAAGAGAGAGAAATATGCTGTCTACAATCTTGTAGCTGGCTATATCACGAGAACCAAGGAGGCTATCCAATCATATTTTTTAGATCCATGAAAGCATTAAAAGTTTGTGTAATCTATAAAGACAAGTAAAAAGATAACTCATTGTATGAGTTGATTTTAATGCTGTCTACAGATGATATAGAGAGTTGCTATAGACTGCAGCTGTCTGTACCGTTATACATGCCCTTGGTGTTTTGCATGACATGTGGGTCCAAAACCATTAGAATTGTAGTTAAACCTTAGGTTATTTCCTATCGAGCCAGACATTGTAGACGGTTAAACTAAACCGAGCCAGGCACAGTGCATAGAGGACATTTTTACAAAATTTCTCTATCTTAATCAGCCGGATATATTATTTTAATAAGAGAAGTGTCTAACAACATATAGCCACAAAAATTTAGTGTCTTTTGACTAAGATACGATTTTTTTTAGTGTTATGTAGCTAATTTTGCCTAGTTTGTACCCTATGGAATCTATGAGTGTTCATTTTCCAATCAAGCCCCTCTTCTGAGATACGGTACCTATTAAATCACATTAACGTTGCTGGTACAAACGGTGTAATCTCTGAAGTAACAGTGGGTAGGAGTAGTCGCGTAATATCTGAAGTGTGTCCTTCCTTGTATTGTTGCGTTGCGGTTGGGTTAACTAACCCTCAGCCGAGGGTGGTCCACAGGTCTAGAGCCCGTGCCCCATTTGAACCGAGCCCTATATAGCGCGCCCTCCGCTGCCGCTGCCGCTGCCGCTGCCGCTGCCGCTGCCTCGATGCGCAACGTGATAAAAAAACATTTATTTGGCCGGATCAGTGAGTACTGAGTAGAGTACTAGTACTCCGGTACTGTACCACCAGCGAGCGAGAGAGAGCACCACCCGGATCACACTTTTCCTGGAGCCTTTTCCCGTTTCGCTCGCCCAGCCTCCGGCCGACGTGGGTGGAGGCAAGCCAAAGAAAACAACAACTCCTCGGTACGGGTGTGTGGGGGCGCTACGATACGATACAACTACACTCCTCCCGTCCTGCACGATCTCATCTCGTGTAGCTGCAGCTTGTTCCAGGAAAATATAAAAACGTTCGCCGGATCGGATCTTGGCGTGAGTTCTTGGCCTGGCCTGCGCTCCAAAAGCTGCGCCGGAGGGGGGCGACGAGTTACCCACTTGCCGCGATTACTCTATCTATCCGCTCGGCCCTTTTGAGGTGCGAATGATTGCGGAGTTTTTTTGCGTTTTCTCCGGTTCCTGCGTCTCGTTTCGGCCGGTGCATGCTTTGATGGGGTGGCGGTGAGGTCTTGGCCTCCCTCGCTTTGTTTTGTTGCCTTGTGCTCGAACTCTTAGGCGCGGGGAAAGTTATGGGAATCTTTCCTTTCCCCTGCGCAACTGCGCGTGGTGAGGCGTGGTGAGGTGAGGTGCGAACACGCGTTGCCTCGTCGGCCGCCGCTGTTCTTCTCCGTCTCGCCGCTGCTGCCCGCTGCGTCTCTGATTTTTATTGCCTGTTGGTTTTGGGATTACGCGAGGCAGGGTGGGTGGGTTTCCCTCCCTGAAAAGCTTGCGGAAAAGGCTTCCTCTTCTGGGCATCACGTTGGCCACCTCCTCGCCGTTTCTTCAGCTGTAGCCCTGTGTAATCTCCTGCCCACTCTGCTGTTTTGGCGCTACGCTTCTCGCTTTTCTTCGTCTCATGGGATTATTGCGACCTTTTTCTGTATCCTTCTCTGTTCAGTCCCATGTTCCTTGGATGCAGGTCGCTGTAAAAGTTTCTTCCCTTTTACCAATCGAGAAAAAAAGAATTTCTGGTCTTGTAAAGTTTCTTGCTTTGTGTCACCCTGCTATTTCAAATTCTAAGCGGTTCATGCTGTCCCTATAGCTCTCGGTTCCCTGTGTATCCACAGTTTTTGAACTTTCAAGAACTCCCGAGTTGATCTCCACAAGTTCCGATACTATAGTAGTGGCTCTGTTCTTGCAGTAACCTTTTTGTTATTTTTTTTACTACTTGCCAGCCAGTTCCTTTCTTGAATCCTTATGACGCCCACTGCGCTTTTTGACTGATCTGTTCGTGGCGTTCTCCGTGCAGATAGGATCACACCGCCATGGGCCGCGCAATGAGATGGCTCAAAAAGGTGCTCACTGGCAAGAAGGAAGGAGACAAGGAGCACAATGCCGCGGCCTCCCACGGTGGCATCGCGCCATTAGAGAAGAGGAGGTGGAGCTTCGCGAAACCGAGGAACAGCGTGGCCGACGGCAGCCGGAGGCCTTCGGTGACCGCCGTCGTGGCCGGTGAGCTGTTGCAGGTGCGGCCATGCAACTGCGTCCAGGAGCGCGAGGTGGAGGCGGCCGTCATGATTCAGAAGGCCTTCAGAGGCTACCTGGTATGACCCTCACATATTGTGTTAATTCTTTCTGGTCATTTTCTTTTCCTAAAAAACAAATATTTGAAATTGAATTTTGAGCTGCGATATATTTGAAGATGTAGGTGATTTTATACATTTTATTTTATTTGTTCTTCTATGGAGACAGTTCTAAGCAATGGATGAATAGGTGTACAGGATTTTGGTAGATTCTTCTGCTTTTGCATTGGACAAGAGATTTGACTTCACTAGTTCATTTTGCTTACTATTGCAATGGTTGCTGCTGTGTTCTTTCCGTTGAGTCGTTAGCCATTGCTCATTGTTTAATCTGCTTACATGAGTTTTACTTTTGGTAGATTCTTCTGCTTTTGCATTGGACAAGAGATTTGACTTCACTAGTTCACTTTACCTACTACTGCAATGGTTGCTGGCTTGCTGCTGTGTTCTTTCCGTTGAGCCGTTAGCCGTTAGCCAATTGCTAATTGTTTAATCTGCTTGCATGAGTTCTACTTTTGAGGATATTTTTGTTTACTGCTGAAGCGCTTGGTTAACTGCACTGTGACACAAGCCTAGTCGTCATCGCAGTTATTAAATTCTTCCATGTTTCTTCAGTTTTGAAAAACTTTCTTTGCAATGTGACTAAAAATTTGAATTTTGCACCGTAACCGCAGGCTAGGAAAGCACTTCGTGCTCTCAAATCACTCGTTAAGCTACAAGCTCTGGTACGCGGCTACCTTGTGAGGAAGCAAGCAGCCACGACTCTTCACAGGTTGCAGGCGCTCATGAGGCTGCAAGCCTCCTCGCATGCCCTCAAGAATGCGCCATCCCGGAAATCCATCGAACAAGTGAGAATTTTTCGCCGTGATGCTTTCCTAAATCAGCCGCATTTCATCAGAGGAACTCAAATTTTCAAACTTTTTGATCCGTTTGATACGAAGGAGAGGACCAGCGCGCAAGAAGCGCAGGTAAAGCCGTTGTCGCTGCCGGTGGTGCACCGCCGGCGGCTGTCCGACGGCGGTGACTCCAACTTCGAGCGCAGCCCGAGGATCGTGGAGATGGACACGTGCCAGCTGCGGTGCCGGTCGTCCCGGATCACGAGCCGGTACGCCGCCGACACGCAGGACGGCCTGCCGGGCTCCGTGCCGCTGTCCTCGCCGCTCCTCTACTTCTACAAGCCGCCTTCGTCGCGACTCCAAGAGCACGAGCCGCGGTACCCCAAGACGACCCAGAACACGCCCCGGCTGAGCGTGCTCCCGGGCTACTACGGCTCGCCCGCGAAAGGCCGCCCCTCGTGCCGGGAGTCCAGCAGCCCGCGGTACATGGCGGACACGGCCTCCTCCGTGGCGCGCACGCGGTGCCAGAACACGCCGAGGCAGCGTCACGGCGCGCACGCCCACGCTGCCGCGCCGGCCGAGCCGAGGCCCAGCCTGGCCCGCGCCGGATCGAGGAAGGCTCGGCCGCAGCTGCAGGACAGCCTCAGCTTCAAGAGCTCAGAAGCCAGCCGCGTGGAGGACCACTCCGAGTTCAGCGACGAGGTCACCAGAGACTACTACCTCGACCGACTCTGGTGATCGATTACTCAAAGCTGATGCACGAATGGTTCCGGCGCTCTTCTGATTAGGGGAAAGTTTTTAACATTTGGTACATATTAGTATTAGGATTAAGAAGGCTTAGTCCATGGCAAAAAAAATATCATTATATGTAGCTCAACTCAAGTATGGCCCAGAGAAGGGAATAAAATCTGTTTTACTTCTACTAACAATTTGGGGAAAAAGAGGCCACAATTTGTGTACTTGTGATTGCTTGTTTCGGTTCTGACACTACTGGTGCGGCTTCAATGCGGGATACGGAGTATCTGATACCGACGTCTATAGCTAGGTAGACAAAGAACCTCTCTCTCTGTGTCTCTCTCTTAAAAAAAAAGATACGAGTAGTACAAAGAGCATGAGATTTAGAATGAAGGAAATAATGGGTATACGGACGAGTTCTTGGCACCCACAGATCCTTTGCAGTGAAGACAAGGTTGTGGTTGTTTGGTGCAGCACTGCAACTGCATTGCTTTATGGGTCGCTTAAATGCTGACGAGCTGTGCTTTGATGTGAAGTATCAGGCAAGGATCGTGAAATAGCAGTACTACACCAGTACTGGTAGTACGACATGGTTGCATATAGTCGTCTGTTGACATGACAGAGTTGGTGTCGCTTAGAAAAGCTTGGGGAAATTCAATGTTTGTGCACATTTGGATGCTGAGATAGTGAGATGATCACGTCTGTTTCAATCTTCAGAATTTCTTCTGAATTAATGTGACCCGTGTGGCCATTGGTCGATAGGCCAATGCCAGTGTATCATAGCCTACCTAAGATGGGGTATACAGTGTACATATTAGTACAGTTCGGTGGTTTTTTTGTTGTTGTGAAGTCGTTTCAAGTTTGAAATGCTCTGGTTTGAAACTTGGGCTGAAGTGATCTGCAAGTCATGTGTTCATGCGCGCCTTCTCTATGTTGATTCTTCATGGGGTCTTTGCAAATCTATGCCCCCCCCCCCAAGATTATGGTTTTTTTTTAAATAATATTATTTTTAAAGATATTTACAAAAATAAATAGCCGTTTAAAAAAAATACAAAAATGTGTCTCTGTCGCCAGTTGAACTAGCGATTCATTCCTGTCGCCGCTCAATCGGCGATCGAACCTGCCTCCCGCTTCGCCGATTGCGGGAATGAATCGCCGATTGAATGGCGACAGAAAGAATCGCCGCTTAATCGGCGGCAGAATGAATCGCCGATTGAATCGGCGACAGTACTATCGCCGATTGAATCGCGATTCATTCTCAACCCTAGCGATTCAAGCTGGCGACAGTACTATCGCCGATTGAATCGGCGATTCATTTCAACCCTAGCCGGTTCAATCGCGATTCATTCCCAACCCTAGCGCTTTTTGATTTTCCCTATTTCACTTAGGCGGTTGTGATTTTCATACATTTTAAACTGACGAAATCGTTGGACTCGAATAACATTTTATCATCATCGTATGTTGTTCTACTACGGTTAATTTTGGAGAATTTAGCGAGGACGTTTGAGGTATGAACGATTGAAAAAGGAAGATAAGTGATATTGCCATTCCCAACCCTTATTTTCCTATTTCACTTAGGGTTTGTGATTTTCATAAATTTTAAGCACGTAAATCATTAGACTCGTAATAACATTTTATCATCATCGTATGTTGTTCTACTACGGTTAATTTTCGAGAATTTAGCGAGGAAGTTTGAGGTATGAACGATTCGTAAAAGGAAGATAAGTGATATTGCCATTCGATCGGAATTCACTGATATTACGTAACTTGCGTAAGAACGCCATAACACTTAACTAAAATGATAATTGACAACATTGATAATAATATTTTTGTCGTGGTCGCGACGCCAACGTCTCCCATGTGGATCGCCTCTAGTCGGCACCTGGACGAGGTCCCCGTGGTGACGCCCGAATGCCGATGTCTCCTTGGTCCCGAGTATTTCGCGTGGGGCATGTCTTGAAGGTGTGGCGGACTCCTCGCAAATGGAGCACTTCTTCGGCGACGCCCGCCGCCCGCCCATATCGCTCTGATCGTCAGCACCGCCGCCAACTTTTCCCTGAGCCTACCAATGTCCGCGCCCGCATTAGTTGCTCCCGTGATGGATGGCCGTGAAATGGCCAACAACGGCAGAACCATACATCTCTCCACTCCATGTTTGCATCACCGCCTCCTTGGTGAAATAGTGAGAGAGGTATCACGGATGTCGCGCCGCCGTCGAACAGCGGCCATGACATGGGAGCAGGCCTATGCGAAGAAGGTGCTTGTTACAAGTGCAAACGCAGCTATCGTGGCGAGCGTGCACTCATGGGTGATCCTCTCGCGTTAGTCCCGCGACGCCTTTATCCTCGCGACATTATCTCGGCGAAGCTCCTCGTGCCCATCTTGAATGCGGTGCATCTCACCTTCTTGCTCTTCTCCTCCATGTACGGTGATCATGGCGGAGTAGAGTACTGTCATTTGTCATGGTGAGCGACGCATTGTCGTGCATCTGTTAACAAAGTAGTTTGTGGTACCGCGAGAATTGCCTCCACAATACCAACCAAAGGAGGCACTGGCGCGCGCATGACCCAGTTGTAGACCTCGGCTAGGTTGGTTGTCATGATACCGTGACGAGCACCACCTGTCATGCAAGGCGACCACTTCTCCTTAGGCTCGTGCTCAATCCACCGAGAAGCTTTTGACTGTGCCCAGTCTTCCTCGTGACACTAGGAGCGTGCAGGGGTAGCTGTGGCAATGCTTGGGGGCTCGGTCGGTAACAGGGGCGGCGTGTCGATGCCTCCTTCATCGGTTTTGTCCGGCCGCCCGTAATCTTCCGCAGTGTGTCGAACTTACGCCGCCGTTCTCGCTGCACAGCGTTTGAACATGTTCATCAAGTCCTTGTTGCGAATCGCTTAGAAGTTTGCACCCAAGTGCCTCATGCACCACCCGCTCAGATCCGCCATGGAAGTGGAACGTTCTTCTCTCTCAGAAGCCGTGTTATTGCACGCAGCAGTTCGCGCGTCGGCCATGTATGAGGCATACGTTGGGACGGTCTGCACAATGTAAATCCTCACATTCTTCAAGAACCACGGCCCATATCCGTTCTCGCCAACGAAAGCGAATGCCACGGAAGAACTTGATTGTTTCCGCCCGTCGCTATTGCGGTCGATGTCGCCCTTGTACCGCCAACAGAATGTGCCATCGATACACAAGATTGGACGACAGTCTTAATGCATTGATGCATGGACCAAACGCCAAGAATGCTCATTGTAGTACCCTCTTATTAGGCCACTGGATGTGTGGCGCCTTGAATGTTGACATGAGTGCCGGATTCCCGTCTTGTATGACTCTGAGTTGCCCAGGAGGTTGTGGTAGGAATCCTCGAACGCGCGAACCTTGATTCCAATGCCTTCGCTTTGCCCTCCAAGCCTTGGCATAGCGATAGTGTCATCGAACCTTGCCTCAATGGCCCGAATGATGGATCGTGGCTCGAAATCTAGGTTGTTCACGATCTCACCGTACATGAGATTGGCAATGAAGCCCGATGACAAGTTCGGTGGATCATACGACTTCAATGACGACGCATGTGTGAGGGACCACTATGGAGCACTTCCGCAGGTATCCCACTTGGGAAAAGCGTGCACGCGCCAAGGGCATCCTCAATGCCGCACTTCACGTCGTAGCATCTTGGGGTAGACTTGACGACGGTGAATGTGCGCCGAACCGACAATGCCCGTAATTTGACCGCATCTTGCACCGCCTCCTTGCATTTGTACGTAGCTCCTAGTCCGACTCACTCGTCGTACTCCCATGGTACATGGGAGCCTTCGTTGACCACGAGGTTCTCGGCTGGTATGTGTTCCACTCGGATGGAACCGTCACGGTCCGTGCATCATCGCCGCCATCGGAACCTTCATCTTCTGACAATGCCATGTAGTCTTGGTCTTCGAGCTCCATCATTTCCACCAGTCTTCCAGCTCCTCTCCTCGTCCGCAAGCCCACTAGCTTTGCTCTCTTTCAACGAGGTAACTCGACGACATCGCAATCTCTTGCCCTTCTCGCGGTGTGTGTGCTCACTGAGTCACCTATTTCTTCCTCGGTGTCGCGAACTCCTACTTGTTCCGACGCAGATGCAGGAGTGGATTTTGCAAACGCTCGACCAAAAGGACCAATTTCCACCCCTCTCCTCGCCATGCGTACATACGACCGCCATGAATTTGTTCCTTTAGTTGCACTAACTCCCAATACGTACCGTCCCGCCTCGGGGCGAGGCAACTCAATGTCGATCAGACATCACGGGCCACTTGGGAACGTGTGGAACAACCACCGCATCACGGCGCCAATGTACGCTGCTCGTGTCTTGGTAGGGGCACGTCCGCGACCGAAATAACTCAAATCAATTCCTCGGGACCTCCATAATAGTCCTCGGCGTAGTAAATTTTGAAATTGACGACGTCGGACATATTTGACGCATCGCAGTGTGAAGAACATTTACACCATGAACTACATATGTGCAACTAAATATCCCACCAAAAACTATGTAAAACAGATTTACTACGTGAATAAAGACATCAAGAATCATGTAATCCGCTCGGTTAAGAAAATTACCCGGGGTGGGCAACAGATTTAACAGCCGCTAGCTTTCTCGCCCTCCTCTCTGCTGTGTCCTTCTGCTTTTGGTTGAGTAAGACCGAGTCTGTGTGGAATTTCGACGTTGCAAGAGGATTTTGTAGAGGTCGCCCTGCCGCCGCTTTAATCGGCGATACCTTCTGCCGCCGATTGAACTGGCGATACCTTCTGCCGCCGATTGAAGCGCGATACCGTGCTGTCGCCAGTCGCTATTTGTTGTTGTGCAATGTTGGAAGATTTTTTGGAGGACGATTGAGGGATTAATGATTCGTACGTACCAAGGCAAAGCGATACTAAAATGCGTCGAATGACTCAACGATAACCACACGACATTTCATCCGACAAGGGGATTACATGGCACGCAGGACAACGAACCGAGCACGGTACACGCATGCCTTTAGGGAAAACGAAATACATGGGACATGTGGAGGAATATGGTAGAACTACTGAGTCGAACGTGGCCATTTACCCTTACGCCGGCTCGGCGTTGTACTCCTCGCCTTGCGCCTTGGCTCGCCGCGATGGCCTCTTTCGCTCCTCTCGGCCTCCGTCGCCTCGCATGCTCACGCTCCTACTCCTCGTGGCCGCTGTCCGCCTACCTTGCTCGGCTGCTCATCTTTCAACTCTTTGAGGCGCCACGGGTCTCGATGTGCCCTGCCCCGCCTCTTCCGTCTCAAAGAACGACCACATGTCGTAGGGGTGGATCTTGTCGCCGATCCACCGCGGAAGTCGCATAGTGGTGGCGAGATGCGGTGGGTAAAGAGAGTTCGTTACCCCGTATTCCGGAATGAAAAAAGTATTGTACCATGAAATAGAGTTTCATTACCGGATGCCTGTTGTTGCAGTCAACGGCGTAGTTTGGGCAGCACCAATAGCGCTGCCCAATGGTCCACTCATCGGCTGATTTCACACACTTGCAAGCGCCCCTACACACCAAAGATAGGTGCCACCCCTATCGGGGGTCCTTCCGGAGGGCGTTCCGCAGGCATAGGAGGGGGGTCGCGGCTGGTCCCAGAATCGTTGGGCGTGCTACGAGGCAACTTCCTAAGATCCACCAGTTCCGGAAAGGTTTGGTGGGTGAAAGGCTCGACTAGCGGCATGATAGCGAGCGGTGGTTTCATGGGAGACACCATCCTTCAAAAGCTATGGATTTTCTCTCATTCCTTCTCCTTGTCCATGTTTTCTACTTGGTGGTGCTTTGTTGTGGACTAGTTGGACGAGTTACGCTGTATTTATAATGGAGTGGATGGAGCCGCTGTCGCTTCGCCTTGGTAAGTCGTCCACAAAAGCCGCCCGCCCGGTCACATTGTCTCAAAAGGTAGTCCGTAGTCACATCGCCCCGAAAGCAAGCCCGCTCGGTCACATCGCCTCAAAAGCTAGCCGTGTAGTCACATCGCCCCAAAAGCAAGCCGCGTGGTCACATCGCCCAAAAGGTGGTCCGCCCGTCACATCGCTCAAAGCGGTCTACTCGTGCCATCGTCTCAAAAACTAGCCGGTGTGGTCACATCGTCCCGAAAAGGTGCCTACTGCGCTAACTTTTAAGGGATGCTACAAGACGAGGCGACCTTTAAGGACTCTGTCGTACCGTGTTGTCACATCGCCCAAAAATCTAGCCTCGCTTTATCGCGTTGTTGCGAGCAGTTGATCGCCAAAGAAAGCCATATTAATGATATTCAAAAGATTTCATAACTACGCTTGGCATAATGAAGAAAAAATATATAAAGGAAAATCTAATGGCGCCCCTCTAGCTTCGCACCGCGTGTCGCCCCGGCCTCTGCCGCCGCGAGTACGCCGGGGTCGCCGCTCGAGTACCCGACCCGCGCGAAGTCCGCGGTGGTGTAGCGAGGGCCGCTCTGCGTCGGCCGATCTGCGCCGCTCGGGGTCTGCGTCGCCGATCTGCGTCGCGCCGATCATACTCGGCGCTGACCGCATACCGCGAAGCCTCCAAAGAGAATCGCGTGTCACGCATCCTCGAAGAAGTCATCGATGTGTGCCGATAGGTCGCATCGCCGCGGAGAATGTATCGCCCTCCCAACTCTTTGCGAAGAATGAGGTTACGAACATAGTCATGACTAAAAGTACGTTACGCAAGCAAACAGAACTTACCGTTGGCCCAAAGATGTGCTCGACGACGGCATAGTCTCGCCCGCGTACGGGTGGAGCCGAGGACAGAATAAGATCGCCATTACAAACTTATGAGGTTCGAATGAAATGAAGAAGCGACGCCACCGTGTCGAACTCACGCCCCGCATGTCCGGAGGTGCTCCCCGCCCCGCCACGCCGACGCGTTCGCCACGTGCGGATCGAGGTCGTGTCCTAACACTCTCGCGACCTCGTCCCCGGATGCCTCGGTCCACCGGGTCGGTCGGCGGCGACGGGCCGCGGTCCGCACTCTGCGTCGGCCGCCTCCCCGATCTCGTCGAGAGCCTCGATCTCCCGACATTGCCATGTGCCGCGCGAGTCTACCATATCGACGACCTCCGGTGAAGATCCACCGCATGTAATCGCGAAGTTTTACACGTAAGTATGTCAAATTAAATATGAAATATGTAATATTGAGTACGTGCGCCGCGGTGGAAAGCGAGTCCGGTGGGTGGTACGCGTGTCGGACGTCCGCGCCACATGTCGACTGTGGTCGACCACGACCCGGACGCAACGTAGCCTCGCCCGAGCCGAGTACCACTCCATGTAGTGCTCAGACGCCTCGGGTCGAGGCCTCGCCCGTAACCTCGACGAGGGTCTCGTGGCGCGCACTCAATCGCCACCTAAGGGCCATCTGTCCGACTGTGACATCGTGCACTAACTCCTTCCTAGTGTACCGTGGACGGCAAGAAAAATATTTGGTTGCGATGTAACACATATTGTAATACATATTGTAACATATAGTGAACTTACGCGTGTCGTGCCCGACCCGCCTCCCCTGGGGGTGGGACCTCCGCCGCAGATCGAATCGGCGCATGACCGCAGATCCGTACTCCTCCACGAAGATGTCGTGGCACCAGGCACTCGCGTGTACCAAGACACGAGTCTCGCGCGCACGACCGGCAGCATCGCTGGGGCGCGCCATCATCACCGTCGCCATCAGACGGGGTCCGGATGACGCGGTCGTCGGTCACCGATCGAACATCGCAACGCATCTCGCAGGAGCCCCGCGAGGTGATCGGCGGAAGGTGACCGTGCAATACAACATCGCAAACTTAGCACACGAGAATAACGATCGCAAAATTAAAATAACAAATGATTACGAAACTAACTCCGCCGGCGCACCACAAAGTGCCCATGGTGGCAGTCCAGTCGTCCCGCGGACGCATAAGCCGCCCCTCGACGCTCTCAAGTCCATGTGGTCGTCCGACCGAAACGCCCAACGACCATAGTGCCGCAGAGGAGGGCATCCCGAGAGGATGGCGCCGCCACGCCAACGCCGGGCATCGCCGCGCACAAAGGCGCTGAGACGTCGCGCACGACGACGGCCGACCCCACGCAGCATCGCGGATCCGCTGATTGGTGACTCGCCACCTCCCGCTGCACGGATGTAGTGCTTGTCCACGCCGCCGCCGGGGAGCTCAGAACATCACCCACCCGAACAACCACGCAGTAGGCCTCGGTGCCTGCAATGATTGGCGGCCGCGTCCGCGCCATACGCCGGGCCGCAAGAAGACACGCAAACGTCGGCGGGATTCACAAACGAATTGTTACGAGAAAAATAGTTAGGAAAACACTTACGTAGAATCGCGCATCCACTTCGCCGTATTCGCGCGCCGCCGAACTCGACGACGCTACGCTGGCGGTAGGATATCGCGAACTCGCTAAGAGGTCCGTGGCGCCACGTGGCGGGACGCCGGCGCCACCATCGGAGCGCTCGCGCAGGCAACCCGTGAGGTAGCTCACATCCCGCGGCGTCGGCGCCATCTCTCCGCATGGGAGATGGAACGCAGGGTCTCGCCTCCGGCGGTCAACCAGCCGCCATCGTAGGCCCGGCCGCACGGAAACGCTTAGACGCACGATCAAAGACGCCGTCTCCGACGTCCTCCACCGTCGCCTCCACCATCCTCGCGAGTGGAAGGAGGCCGCCGCTCTCAACCTCGCGCCCAAACGATTAAGCACAACAGGAGTCAACGCAAAATAATCGACCGCCATTGAGTGCATGAAGGACACAACTTCACGCACTCTAATCCAGCCTCTGCGGCCTCCATGCCCCGATGGGGGTGCGAGTCAAACGCCCTAGCTCTATCGCCGCCTGCGCCCGAGGGAGCACGCGATCGAGGCGCTACAGTGTGACGCTGGTCAATCACTGGTCAAGCAACTCGTACTCACTCGCGTCGACCATACCAAAATGCAGAAGATAGAAAGTTCATATTTTTCCATGCATCTTTACATAGCCTATGTAGCAACTACGAAATTGACCACGCACTAATACAACTAATAACAACAGACTAACAGATATTGACCTGCGCTAACACAACTAATAACCGCACACAAATATTCTCATTGTTTTTTAGACCTAAACGCTACTCCGTGTTTTTCTCACAAATCAAAAATGTATCGTGCATCAATTATGTTACTACAATGGTCAACCAAATACCATACTCAATTCTATGTCGCTATTGTCGCAATTTATGTCTAACTCAAAATATGTACTACACAGTTCGGCTACATTTATGTAACCTACTCGATTCTATATCGCTATTGTCGCATTTCTATGTCGCTACACAACTCAAAATATGTAATGCACATGCTCGACTAAATTTATGTAACCTACTCAATTCTATGTCGCTATAGTCGCAACTCTACGTCGCTAATCAACTCAAAATATGTACTACAGAGTTCGACTACATGTATCCGACCTACTCAATTCTATGTCGCTATTGTCGCTTGCTAACCTACAAAGTTTGGACGAACATACACGCTTCGTAAATATTTACCGCAACACAAGATGATCGATCAAACCGATGGTCTATCAATCTCTCTCCACCGCCACGAACCCATTGTGGCTTCGCCGCAATTTCTTCTCTCCCTCTCCAACCTCTCTTGTTTTTTTTTCTGGAATTAAAATGAATTCTGGATTGATTTTTTGGGGATTTTATAGTCTGTCTCTCGTCGCTTGAATCGGGCGGCAGAACCTATCGCCGCTCAATCAAGCGACAGAAATCGCGTAGCTTCGCCGCGCCTCAATCAAGCGACAGAAGCCGGCCCGCCATGAGTGGCGACAGTTTCGTCGCTTGATTGAGCTGGCGATAGGTTCTCGCCGCCACTCAATCATGCATGAGGCACATTTTTGTAATTTTTTTAAACGGCTATTTATTTTTGTAAATATCTTTAAAAATAATATTATTTTTTAAAAAAATTCCAAGATTATGTGCAAAATAATTCAGAGTTGAGATAACATTTGGTTGTGTAGGAGTAAAAGCTACTTTTGCAAAGTACTACAGAAGGAAGCTGTGGGTGTGTTCTGAAAGCATGGGGAAAATGTTTTAGCCGTCTCATCTAGAATGAACAGTTTGGATCATCCAAAGTGTACGAGGAGCCAAATATTGTTTGGTTGGCTTCGAAAAGTTTCAACCTGTTCAAAGTTTCAAATACGCTTGGAAAACATGGCTCACGTTCCCGACATTTGGAAGCTCTCTGTGCGAATTTTATTTTCATCGTGTGTCCACTCGATTGCTTCGCCAAGCTGTCTGAAGCGTGGGTTCAGACATTGGAGCTAGGACAATGTACACATTAATTTTGACTCCATTGAAGAAGACACGACTTGCAGCTGTCAATTTTGTTTGAGCTGACGGGGTGATTCGAAAGGGATGGACTTGAGATTTGTTTTTATTTGGTGCTGGTGGATCTAGATATTACTTTTGACAGCTCGGTGCGGTCTGAATATGTCTGTGATGTACAAGCGTACGCGCTACAAGATTGTTGTGTCGCCTCGCTATTTCGCTGTAGTCTTGACGTTGTCAGTGCCAGGATTCAAATAAATTGCTCCTAGTAAATACTCCGTACTAGTAGCTTCATTGAGTGTAGAAATTTGCAAAACAAACTGCGAAATTGTTTGTGTTTGAAAGGACGAAACGTGTTGGAATTTGGAACACATAATTGTGCTCATTTTATAGGAAAATAAATCCTATGAAATCTTCGTAGTTTTAGAGTAAAGACTCTTCAAATCACGAGAAGTGGTCACGTAAAAAGATAGTTAATCTATTCTATCATATGTCATAAGATTGAAAAAGTCTAATCTTAACTAATAAAATAAGGAGTTTACCCCGCTCAGAGGGACGATGTCTTTTCTCCTATACACATGGTTGGTTTCTTCCACCCCTCCTAAATTCCTCATCAAGACGCATCAACGTGTGAACCTAACCTGATAGAGACAAGGTCTCGCTCTGCCACCTCCCTATAACTCGTGAACGTATCTATATCCCCACTTCTTCTGCAACCACCAAACTATCGTCGCCCCACTTCTTCTTCACATGCACACACCGAAATTCTTGGTCGTCCCAATCCTGACTGTCTCGCGCCGCGACTCGCCACCTGCGCTTGTCTGACATTCGTTTCATGTCTCAGAGATTCCGACACCCTTCGACACTCAGCCAGCGGATTGCAACGACGACCTGCACGAATATGAGGGGATCTGACAGCGTAGGAGGCGGCAGCGCAGGGAGGTAGCAGGGAGGGGCGACGTTGGGGATGGGATAAGGCACTGGAAGAGAGGGGAGGAAAGGAGTTGACAATACTTTGAAGGAGAAACGATGTCACTGGGGAAGGAAGGGGAAGCAAAGACGACGCACGAGGGAGAGGCAAAGACGAAGACATCCTTACCTTGTCGCGCTGCCATCTCGAACAAGGTACCGCTTGCGCCGCCTTGTTCATCCTAATCCTCCCCTGCACTGCCGCCGCCGTTTGCTCCGTGTCGGCCGAGCAAGTATTGCCGCCGTCTCCTAGCTTACCGCCGCGACGTCGCCACCGTCTCCTCCTCTAGCCTCCCATCCTCTTGACGCAATATGCCTAGCGAGAGCTGCAGAGGGCAATGGCTGTGAGAACCGAGTTGTGGTTTGGGTTCTAGGTGGAAGATGGTGACCATCAACGCGTAGCTCTCTTCCTTGTCAACCGGCAATGGCTAGAAATAGGCAGTATGTCAGAGAAAAAAGTTGACATAAAATTTAATTTTCAAAGGTAAACAATCTATGAACTCAAAATTTTAATTTTCAGGTAGTTGTAGTAGGTGATGCAATAGGCATAGTTAATTTATATGTGTGTGAAAAAAAATTGATATTTATTATGCGATTTTAGGATCTCATCTGTTGATATATATCACTCTCTTTTAAGGTTTCATTGGAACGCATGGATATTCTACTAGTATGAATATAAAAATCAAGAGGTCTCGTAGGATTTTTCTTCCGTTTCTCTAAAAAAAGGATTTTTCTTCCGTTTGATAGTACTCCAACTTTTACGCTGAGTTTTAAAAAAAATAAGCCTGTTTGGGTTGCAAGTGAAAGTACCGGGGCCCCAAACTTCTTCTTTGCTCAATGGGCTGGGCCGAAAAGGTACCGGCTGGCGATTACTGACGCTATTCTTTGGCCAAAAACTATGGTTTCCATCTCGGAAACTCGGGTTATGCTAATCAATCATCATTCAATCGCAAATTTGCAATCGAATCAAGTCTTTCTGCTGCTTTTTGTTCTCTTTTTTCACAAGGTAATTGGGTATTTTTCTTGCTACAACCTGACCCACTCCAATCCATCGATGAAGCTCAGGGAGATGAACGGCTTGGCCTCCTCGTCCGTGAGCTCCCTCGACCACGCCACCCTGCCGGCGTAGTTGGCCCCCGGCCCCGTGCACTTGTACTGCCCGTAGAACACCGTCCTGCAAGTGCAACCAACAACGACGGCACGTCAGGTATTGATGGAAACTCAGCAGCAGAGAAAGCTGCGTGCGTGCATGCGATGGACGTGAAGGGAGAGGAGGGTGGCAGCGGCGGTGCGGCACTGACATCTCGCGCGTCGGGTCGCCCCAGTTGTACCAGCCGCGCGGGATGATGACGTTGTCCATGTAGGTGTAGGCGAAGATGACGCGCGAGAAGGTGCCCCACGCGCGGCCGAGGTAGAGCGCGCCGGAGCCCGTCACGCGGCAGTTGACGAACGAGAACCCCGTGTCCTCCAGGATGCTCATCCGGTTCTGCGCCGTCAGCGCCCCGTAGTTCCGCGCGATCGCGTGCACGTGACACCCCTGCATCGCCATGCCGCGCAAACATGACAGAAAAGAAATTAGCACTAGTGATAACCACGCGCAAAGAGAACTCTGGCGAAAATGAAATTATATTCCCTAGTAGTACCATCGAATAAGCAACTTTTTGAAGGAGACTACTAGCTAGGCACGGCACGGAACGAGATGGGCAGGACCAGCTATGTGTTACAGAGCGGGAGGGAGCACCTGATGGTGAACAAGAGGATGTCCATTGTCGACAAGGCGACAGAATCAGTAGGCGCAGGCGCAGACCAACGGATTGATATCCTGCGTTAAATTGGGTTTCGTAAGGGTTGCGTTTCTGTCTGAAATGGAATTACGAGCCCACCAGTCAGTCCCTGGAGCGGTGAGACTACTTTAGTCGATTGCCGGTTCTCGGTTTGGGCATGAAAAATGTAATCACTGAAAGGCAACTCTGAACTTCCCATCTCCAGTTTATCTGTTTCCTTGTCTTGTTCCTCTTCCCAGCCTCCTCCTTCCGTCTTGTTCCTCTTCCCAGCCTCCTCCTTCCCCCCAAAACTTGTATTACTCTTGCTGGAATTTGTATCATCCGAGTGGATTGTAACAATTTGGTATTAGAATGGGGCTCCAAAGCCCTGGATCATCCACGCTACCAGATGCGCGCTCAAGCCCACTAGCAGGAGATTGAGCAACAGATCGCCGAGTTGACGAAGGCCATACCGGCGCAGAGCGATTCGCTCAAGACGCTCCAAGCCAAGAGTAAAGCGATTCATGCTACCGTGGAGGAGATCAAACCGACGGTGTTCGAGTTGCAGAAATGGAAACCCAAGATGGAGTCGTCAGTGGACGGGCTACGCTCGAAGGTGGGCGAACTACAGTCACAAGTCGTCCAGATCGCTCGCCACCCAGCGCTGGCACTACGACTAGTGGACTTGTCGCCGATTCTTCCCTTGCCAGAAGCCAAGCAAGAGCCCGAGCCAGGGGTGGACCATACAACGTTTGGCAAGGAAGGGACAATACACTCTCGCGGGGAACGTTGTTTCAGGCCGATCGACCGACATGGTGAATTCAATCATCGGGGGAAGGCAATTGGGGAAAATTTTCCTCAGTGCCACCTTTGGCAATGGTATGTTCGATCGCTCCGACTTCAGTACTCATGCTACTGATTCTGGTGGAGTATCTTCTAGACACTCATGCTACTTATTCTGGTGGAGTATCTTCTAGACATCTGGGCACATATCATTAGCATCATTCTCCCCTTAAACTGGATTTTCCACAATTTGACGGAGAAAATCGTAAGGCGTGGCAACTAAAATGTGAAAATTACTTTACGATTTGTTCTGTTCAACCGGAGTTCATAATTAATGTTGCAATGATGTATTGGGGGGGGGGCTTGTTGTGGTTACAAGCATCTAGTGCCCATACCAGATTTGATACTTGGGATGCATTTGCGGAGGTGGTTTGTAGTAGATTTGGTAGGGAGGAGTTACAACAGTTGCTGATTATGCAGAGAAATTTAATGAGCTCATACATAACTTGTTGGCGAATCATTCTTCTTGGAACCCTGTATTTTTTTGTTACTCAATTTGTGGATGGACTGCGTAGCGATGTAAGATCGATCGTGGTATTACACCGGCCGCAAGATCTGGATATTGCCATAGCTTTCTCTTGTTTGCAGGAAGAAGTGCTGGAGATGATGAGACGGGATCCTCGTCGCGCGGACTACGCTCATAGTAAACGCCTGGCATGCACACCCCGTTGCCGCTTCCACCTCCGCCTGGAAAGGGTGTACCGATGGCAGGAAATCGGTCAGACGATCGTAGAGGCATGGATGGAGCGAGAGCTACTCCTTTCGACGACAAGCTCGGAGCTCTTTGTGCCTACCGATGAGCAAAGGGGCTTTGTCACATTTGTGGGGAACGGTGGTCCCGAGAGCATAAATGTGCTTCCACAGTACAGCTACATGTGGTGGAAGAACTATGGAAAATGATGACAGAAGGTGACAGGAGTTCTAAAAAAGATGAGGTGGGGAGGCTCGCACACAGAAGCTAACTTGATGTCCATCTCAAAGGAAGCAGTGAATGGTGCTGACAACTCCCAAACACTCCGATTGCAGAGTACTATACAAGATCAAGAAGTGGTCATGCTGGTGGACTCAGGAAGTTCCCATTGCTTTATCTGTGAACATAGCTCGACGATGAAGCGCCCATAGCTAACGGTTGATTAAAATGTGAAGGAATTTCCTCATTGCCCTTGGGAGGTCATTTTGGTACAAAGGGAGAAGGGTTAGTTTGAACAACATGCATCTAACTTGCATTTTGTACCTGGTTGTGCATCTAGTGTGTTGAGTGTGGCGAAACTAGGAAATTTAGAAGGGGATCAAAAGACAGAACCATTGTTTTCGCTTGGGGCAATGGAGAATACAGAGACTAAGACACCTCAATCTATTTTGCAATTGCTGAGAGAATTTGATCATCTGTTTATTGAACCTCAAGGATTACCACCGCAGAGGGATTTTGATCATGCCATACCTTTGCTGTCCGGAGTCAAGCCAGTAAATCTTCGGTCATACTGGTATACTCCAACATAGAAAGATGAGATTGAAAAGCAAATGACAGAAATGCTAACTCAAGGGATTATACAGCCTAGTGCGAGCCCATTTTCTTCCCCGGCATTGCTGGTCCAAAAGAAGGACAAAACTTGGCGATTTTGTGTGGATTATCGACATTCGAATGCTGCTCCGGTCAAGAACCGATATCCTCTACCCATCATAGATGAATTACTTGACGAATTAGCGAGATCTCAATGGTTCACAAGTTTAGACCTTCGGGCAGGTTGCCACCAAATCCGCATGAAGCCAGAAGATGAGCATAAAACGGCTTTTAAAACACATCATGGACACTTTGAATTCAGAGTGATGTCATATGGTATGACCATTTCACCAGCAACGTTTCAAGGATTGATGAATACCATTTTAGCACCTTTGCTGCGAAAAGGAGCTCTTGTGTTTATTGATGATATCTTGGTGTACAACACTGATATGAAAAGTCATGTGGACAAACCCAGAAAAGTATTTGAGATTCTTGATAAACACCGATTGAAGATCAAGAGGTCTAAATGTTCATTTGCTAAGCAACAACTGACTTATTTGGGTCACATTATCATCAAGCATGGTGTGGCAACCGATAACAAAAACATAGAGGTTGTTCGTAATTAGCCAGTGTCGACAAATGTCAAAGAGGTTCGTGGATTTTTGGGGCTAACCAGATACTATATGAAATTTGTGCGCAGCTTTGGATTGATTAGCAGACCTCTCACTGATTTACTAAAGAAACAAGCAATGTTTCTATGGATTGTGGAGAAAAAAGAATCCTTCCAAGCACTGAAGAAGGCGTTGACTACTGCACTGGTTCTCGCATTGCCAGATTTTAAGAAGACGTTTGAAATCGAAACCGACACTTCTGATCAGGGGATCGGGGCAGTGTTAATGCAAGAAGGGAACCCGATAGCGTATCTGAGTAAAGCTTTGGGGCCTCGTACTCAAGGATTATCGACCTATAAAAAAGAAAGTTTGGCAATAATGCTTGGGGTGGAACACTGGAGACCATACTTGCAACAGGCTGAGTTTGTTATCAAAACGGATTAGAGAAGTTTGGTACACTTGGAGGACTAGCGTTTGACCACTCCTCAGCAACAGAAAACGATGGTGAAATTGTTGGGATTACAATATCGTTTGTTGTACAAAAAAGGGGTGGAAAACAGAGCGGCAGATGCTCTATCAAGGAAGGTTTGAGAGAATGATGGAGAATTATTAGTTGTGTCAACCTGTATACCGACTTGGTTGACGGAGTTGGCCGTGGGGTACAAAGAGGATGTTCAAACCAGTCGATTGCTAACAGAGCTAAGTGTGGGGAACTCTAAGCATCTGAAATTCCAATTGAAGGATGGTATGCCGGGCGTATCTGGGTTGGCAATAACAGAACATTGCAACAGAGAATCATGTAGTCAATGCATTCCAGTGCAATTGGGGGACATTCAGGCTTTCAGGTGACTTATAGTAAGACAAGGAAGCTATTTGAATGGCCAGGGATGAAGAGAGATATACAGTCTTTCGTGGGGGCTTGCTTAGTTTGTAAACAAGCGAACGTAGAACACGTCAAATATCTCAGGCTCTTGCAACCCCTCCCAGTGCCTAAACATGCTTGGCAGATGATATCCTTGGACTTCATCGAAGGTCTGCCAAGATCTGCAACGTATAACAACATAATGGTGGTCGTCGATAAATTCTCTAAATATGATCATGTTGTGCCGTTGGCGCATCCATTCACGGCGTTTTAGGTAGCTCAAGTTTTTATCAACAATATCTTCAAACTCCATGGTCTGCCCGAGTCCATAATCTCTTATAGGGACAGAATATTTACTAGCACCCTTTGGAGAGAGTTATTTTGGCTAGTAAACACTCAATTGAGGATGAGTTCTGCTTACCATCCGCAAACTGACAAGCAGATGGAGCGAGTCAATTAGTGCCTGGAAACGTATCTCTGCTATTTTGTGCATGCTTGC
Organism: Ampelocalamus luodianensis; assembly: GCA_036346255.1. Taxonomy (NCBI): domain Eukaryota; kingdom Viridiplantae; phylum Streptophyta; class Magnoliopsida; order Poales; family Poaceae; genus Ampelocalamus; species Ampelocalamus luodianensis. Next base: position 5,713,063 of record CM070626.1, read on the forward strand.
CCGAATAAATGGTCAGAGTGGCTGGTGTTGGCTGAATTCTGGTACAACACATCATATCACACCACTGTGAGGAAATCACCATTTGAGGTCTTGTATGGACACGATCCGAGGCATTTCGGAGTGGCAGATGCTTCCTCATGTGCATATGTGGATTTGGCAGTGTGGTTAAAAGACAGAAAGCTGATAACAAACTTGCTGCGACAACATCTCAATCGAGCTAACTAGCGAATGAAGGTTCAAGCAGATACAAAACGATCAGAAAGGAACTTCATTCTCGAGGACTGGGTGTACCTGAAATTGCAATCCTACGTTCAATCTTCTGTAGCATCAAGAGCTAATCACAAACTGGCTTTCAGGTATTTTGGATCTTTTCAGGTTGAGCAAAAGCTAGGAGCGGTGGCGTACAAGCTGAAATTACCACCAACATGCGGCATTCATCCCGTGATCCATGTATCTCAACTGAAGAAGGCATTAGCACCTAGCGAGGAGGCGCAGCAGGAGTTGCCTGAACCAGAGGTTGATCGCGTGCTAGACCGGGTACTGCGCCATCGACTACATCGGGCAGGATCAGCTTCAGGAACTCAAGTGCTGGTGCAATGGTCTGGGTCTTCACCGGCAAATGATACCTGGGAGGACCTCATCGAGCTACAGAATCGTTTCCCTCATGCCCGGGTGTGGGGTCAAGTTGGCGTTGAAGAAGTGGGGAATATTACAAAGCAGGAGGGAGCACCTGATGGTGAACAGGAGGACGTCTGTTGTCGGCAAGGCGACAGAATCAGCAGGCCGATGGATCGATATCCTGCGTCAGATTGGGTTTTGTAAGGGTTGTGTTTCCGTCTGAAATGGAATTAGGGGCCCACCAGTCAGTACCTGGAGCGATGAGACTACTTTAGTCGATTGCCGATTCTCGGTTTGGGCATGAAAAATGTAATCGCTGAAAGGCAACTCTGAACTTCCTATCTCTAGTTCATCTGTTTCCCTATTTTGTTCCTCTTCCGAGTCTCCTTCCCCCAAAACTTGTATCTCTTGCTGGAATTTGTATCATCTGAGTGGACTGTAACACTATGGCGTCACGGGCCGGAGCGGCCGGCACCTGGGGCCAGGGACCAGGGACCAGAGAACCTGCCGGTTTCAGAAAACCGCACTCCGCAACAGTGCCGGCGCCAACGACAACGGGAGCGACAGGTTTACTACACTCCCCCCATTAAAAACCAAGAGACTGATTACTTACCCCCCGAGCAGGTGCATTAATGGGCATCAACATTCCATTTGCACTTGCTTTTCAGTGGCTCTTTTGTTTTGACAGGAAACGTACTTACCAATTACCATATGGGCATAATGTATTGGTACTAGCTACCTCTTGTCCATGGATGTACAGAGCATGGGAGCATCTTGCATTGTAGGGCCAGTCACAAGATTGGGGGCAAGTGTGGACAGAAATGAGAGGCCGTGACCAGGATCAGTGGTGCCGGCCGGTGCGTGGGCGCGGCGCGGCAGCGTTGGCTGCCACCGGATGAGATTGTATTTTGGCCCTGAATGGTTGCTGGGGACAGCACACGGTACTAGTTAGTAATCCCCTGTGTAGGAAGTAGTAGGAACTCTCGGTTTTAACACTGTCCGAGATCTCACGCAGTGCATGATGGGCTCTTGCAACTCTATGCGGTACACTGGTCACTGGCACTGCCACATAGGCAGCAACCATGCTTTGTCGGAAGGCTGACATGTCATCCTATGGTTTGTACTAGACGCTGACATCTCAGATTGAGCAAAGATATTCTGTCGACTTGGACTGCAGGTGCTGATTAATTGTCTTTAGTTAGCTTTAAGCCTGTAACTAAACTGGGGCTCTGCGTTGCATAACGTAATGGAACTGTTGTTGCAAATGTGCGGTGCATTCTGGGAAATTCTTGCTCTATTCAAGGCAGCAGGGGGAGAAGTGCTTGTAAAAGAGAAGGTGCAGAGATGCGTGCATACCTCGTAGAGGGAGAGCGCATTGCCGAAAATGAAGTCCACGGACCCTTCGATGTAGCAGTCCCTGTAGTAATGCCGGCCCAGGTGATCATACAGCGTGTCCTGCGCGCCGAGGAAGTTGCATCCGACGAACGCGGCGTTGTCCGCCGATATCCGCAGCGCCACCCCCTGCTTCCCCAGCGCCCCAGGCCTCGGCACCGGCGCGGTGTTCTGGCGGATGGAAATGACACCGCAATGTCACGTCCCGTAAGAGTACGTTTCGCACGAGCTAGTTGTTACGACCGACGCGACGCACCTTGAAAGTGATGTTCTTGGCGACGAAGAACTGGGCGTTCACCGCGAACGTCGCGGAGGCGAACGTGCCGAACGGGCGCCCCCACGGCCCGACCGTGTCCGCCGTGTCGCCCCACTGCACCACCGTCTTGTCGGCGCCTGCGCCCTCGATGGTGACGAACGCGCGCATCGGCGATATGTTCACCTTCTCCCTGCACGCCGCACGGCACGCGGGTCATTCCGACTGTCAGACGCTAAGCGCTGAATACTATACTGAAGCGAAAGATACCAAAACAGGTAAGACTAAGAGGCGCGCGCAATGCCGCGACGCGAAACGCGCGCGCGGTCACGTACGTACGTGTATGTGCCGGCATTGATCTTGATGACGACGCGGGCGAGGTTGATGAGCGGGAGCGAGTCGACGGCGGCCTGGATGGACGTGAAGTTACCGGCCGCCGGGCTCTTGTCCACGACCAGCGTGCGCGTGGGGAGGAACGCGCGGTTGAGCGCGCGCTGGAACGTGCTGTGGTCGAGCCCGCCCATGAACCGCACCCACCGCGTGAACTGCCGCTCGATCGTCTCCACCCCCGTCGCGTTCACCGGGTACGGCTTCGCCGCCGCCTTCCCCGGCCGCAGCCCCTTGGTGTGCCTGTGCATGCGCCCGTGGCGGCCGGCGTCCACACCGCCCGACGCAAAGAGCAACGCCACGACAATGCAAGCCAAGAACCGCGCCCGCGACACGGCCATCGCCATGCCAACGCCAACGCCAGTGGCAACCGTAATGGTTGTTGCGGTGGTCACCAGCGAGCTAGCTAGCAGCGAGGGGTGTCAGTGTCAGGCTTATTCTCGAGGGGATAGGGTGGGGGAATTTAAGGAGATCACGGGCAGGAGAGGAGAAGGAACGATGGAATGACACAACTCACGAGTCACAAGGGAGGCTGTTATGTTGGTTGGTTGTGGCGCGTGCGCGCGCATCCAGCCGCGCCGATGTACATGTACCACATGCATGTGTGATGTGTTCGTGTTCTTTGCCTCATCCTCCCGTCTTATTGGTAACGGTGACCTGTACAGTACAGCTGCGCCGCTGTCCGGAATTTCCTGGACTGGAATTTTCTCGGGGACAGTTGTAATTATTTGCTGGGTTCGGTGCGTAGGGACGCTCGTATGTTGTTTTCACCCCGTGCTTGGATTTGTTTTGAGCACTGTTTTCTTCTATCTGGGTTCCATTCCATGCCGGCATTATGGTCTTGGGGATGAGTGCTAAAAAACTTTGTTTTCCTTTCCGAATGTTAGTATCTATTACATATCCTATATAGTTGCTTCAGGGGATCAGCTCATGAGGTTAGAACTTGCAAAATTATGATTCGAGCTCGTCGATACGGAGCGAAAGCTGCACTCGTCTATTTGTAGGGGTGTGTTCATTTGGCTAGATATTTAGGGTCTGTTTGGTTTGTGCCAGACTTTGCCACAACTAACTTAGCTCAATTTGATTTTTAGTGGCAAGCGTTTAGTTTTGAGCTATAGCTGTGCTGTGCTACACTTTCTTAGCCGTTCTAGCTTTTTTCTTCTTTTTGCCACAAGTATGGTGCCCATTTTGGCCACCACAAGAACTGTGCCTTGCCACACTTGGCATAAAAATGTTACAAAGTTTGGGAAGCAAGCAAACATGCCCTTAGTTGCTCTAGGGGAGCGTATGAGGTTAGAGCTTGCAAAATTATTACTAGAGTTCGTCGATATGGAGGAATAGATACATTCGTCTATTAGTAGGGGTGTGTTGGTTACCGGGATGCAATTTCCTGGTATATTTGATTGCCAGGGTGAGGGTAACGTCTCCGTATAGGCTATGCTCATGCAGGATTTCTTTCAAGGCTTGGCCCGGTGGAAAGTGGAAGCAAAGGAATAAAGCTTCCCTCTAGCAAGGTGAAAGCATCTAGGTCTCTAAATATTATTTTGGTAATTAATAGCAATATGTGTTTATGAGACTAATATGTTTATTGAGTGTTTTAAAAGGTTTAGTCCCAGTGACGAATATAAGAGGCGCGCGATCACGCACGCGATCACGCGTGCGTGTATGTGCGGCATTGACTTTGATGACGACGGGCGAGGTTGATGGCGGGCGAGTCGACGGCGGCCTGGATGGGCGTGAAGTTACCGCCGCCGGGCTCTTGTCCATGACCAGCGTGCGCGTGGGGAGAATGCGCGGTTGCGCGCGCTGGAACGTCTGCCGTGGTCGAGCCCGCCATGAACCGCACTCCACCGCGTGAAGCGCCGCTCGATCGTCTCCACCCGTCGCGTTCACGGTGCGGCCGCGCCGCCTTCCCGGCGCAGCCCCTTGGTGTGCTGTGCATGCGCGTGGCGGCGGCGCCCACACCGCCCGACGCAAAGAGCAACGCCACGACAATGCAAGCCAAGAACCGTGCCCGCGACACGGCCATCGCCATGCCAACGCCAACGCCAGTGGCAACCGTAATGGTTGTTGCGGTGATCACCAGCGAGCTAGCTAGCAGCGAGGGGGTGTCAGGCTTAATTCTCGAGGGGATAGACTTGCGCTTGCACCCTGAGGCCGCGATGGAGGAAAATAATCTTATAGGACCTGGTCCACAACTCAATTGATGTAGACCAACTCTATCATGTGACGCGTGTCCTTTTACAAATCTCAAAGCGCACAACCTCATAAATTACTGATGCGAATTTTTACGAATTGAATAATGAAGGCTATTACGTCACGCTTTGAGATTCGCGAAAGAACACGTGTCATGCAGTGGAGTTGGTCCATATCAATGGAGTTGTGGACCAGATTCTATAGGATTATTTTCCGCGATGGAGGAGTGAGTCTGTACGGACCAGGTGGGCCGGGCGCTTGGGTAGTGAGTTAAGATTTGGTTATGTATTGGGCCGTGTACACGTGGACTTGATGTACGAGAGCTTCGCGACCGCGAAGCTTCTTTAGCAACCTGGGTCATGACACTGTTGGAAATCAAGAGCACACTCATACAGTACTTTTGTGGACACACGCACTCTCAATCTCATGGTGGAAGAAGAACAAACAGAGAATACAAAAACTCGACTCTTGCTTCTGTACTTCTGTTATTCTTCGACACTTCTGTTATTCTTCGACACTTCTCCATATGTTGGTTACAGAGATTAAATAGCCTACCGAACAACTACACAAGCTACGATCCAAAAGAATTGGGCAACACAAAACAAAACTCTTATGACATGCTAGAATGACTAGCATTTAATGCGTTCCATGCAGCAGTAGTATTCTGCATGCAACCACATACTCACACACAAACTAACAACTCCCTGCGTGAGACTAGGACTCGCATGCATCGCACTGCAGCCACGCACACGACTCGCTCCAGCGCGGACTGAGCAACGACGTCCATGTCTAGCATTCACCACCGAAGACTCGACCAACTACTAGGCCAATACAACCAGATCGTGCGCTACATATCCTCAACGCACGCACGACCCATTCTCCAGTGATGCCAGTGCCGTGCAAGTTACGTGCAAGCCGGCAGACACATGCATTGCTAGCTACCTGCACTACTACATGCAACTAAATATATGCCAAATCAAAATACAAAGATACTAATGACAAGATTATTTCCAACAGACACAACCCAAATAGGAAGGTGAGGAGAGGAGCCGAGCCGAAGAAGCCAGATCTCCCCTGCGATTTTGGCGTCTCCATCCTGGCACTGCAGCACCGCGCACCCGTGGCGAGATGGCGGTGGGACGGGATCCCGCGAGGAGGCGGCGAGATGGAGGAGATTGGAGGAGCTCAACGTCGAGATGGTCGACCACGACGAGGGGGACGACGACGATGGCTCCTTCACCTCCGTGGACGCCTTCCACAGGTCACTCAACGTCGCTTATCGCCATTTTTTTTACCTTGCCGTTGCGGCGTAGGGTTCCCAGGTGGTGGTTGCCCGGGGGGGGCTGTTCATTTGTACTTGTAGAATTGATACTGGATTTCGATGCTGAGGCATTCGTGCTAAGGCAATGCTAGAGGTGAGAAATTTCTTAGCACCGATGCCAATGAATGGAGCAGTGGTTACTAAGCCTAGATTGCATGACACCGAAGCAAACCTTGCAAACTGGTGCTAAGGTCAGAAAAGTTGCATTTCTTCTCATTAACTTTGACTCTTCCTAGTGCCCGGGCTTTGGATTGTCAAGTGGTTGCAATCGTCTCAAGTCCTATTAACTCAAAGTAAAAGTACTTTTCTTTGTTTGTCGAACCACTTCCGGTACTGGCAGGGGCAATTACAATGTTATTAACGGATCGAAACTTTAATACAACCTTTTTTAATCCAGCAGGAGGGGGAGACCCCTTCAACTAAACGCTATTTAGCCCGACTCCTTCTCCCTTGTTTTTTGGAAGTGTCAGTCTCAAGCAAGTAGAAGAATCTTTGGAAGAATCCTCTTTTTTAGTAGGGAACATTTTTCAAGCTAAATATCTGACTTTAGCACCTATAGGTGGTGCTAAGGGTTGAAGTAAAAGTAGCTAACAATGACCTTGTGGAGAGAGGTGATGTGTCTAGCTTAGCACCTACTTTAGATGCTAAGGGATGTACATGCTCTTATCAATCTAGACTGGTGAGAGCGTGGGGATTTCAGGGAAAGGAGTGACTCTGCAAAGCCTTGGTGGTTGGGCATACTTTACAACATCCTTGACCAAAGTTTCACTTTGGGCATCTTGATTTGCTTCTTAATTATTCATTTTATCGGTGCTTGTGAGCTATTTTTCATGATCAGATATGGTGAAGGATTACTGTGTAGCTTAGAGCAATGTTCAACGTCTTATTTTGTGGTTATTCACTTGATTAATATACACAAAATGGGTGCCCTGAAGATTATGCGCAACTTTTCATTAGTTAGTTTTAAATTATAATTCTGATATATTTCTACCTGTTCATTTCCTGATTCCCATGTATCAGAGATAACGATGGGTATGGAGTGGCTAGTACTTCCGCAACATTCACATTTGACGCGTCTCTAGCCTCACTGCACACCTATCTTGGTGGTAAATATCTTTTGCTAACCTTAGCATTTTTATGATGCTGACTACAAAGTGTAAAAGTCACTTTGTGTGTAACTCAGAGGTTGATGATACACGCGGAAGAGTTGCCCTCTTAGATGCTGGTACAATCATTAGCTTGCCAATGTTCTATCTCCAAGGTAACGTTTTTACATGTTTGTGTTTTATTTTATCAATCCACTCTCATATGCTCTTTATTTTAATTGTCTTGTCAATCTTGACAAGACATGGATAAATGCTTACTCAAATTTATCATACCATTCCCTTGTTTCGAAAAACAACCAGCCACCCTTTATCAGTTTTTTTTGTCTGTCCTCAGTCATTCTCACTTGCTTTTGTCTCTTTTGAACTACTCTGATACAAGTTAGATCCATAAACTTTTTGCCATTGTTTCTTTTATCGTTAGCAAAGTTTGAGTAATCTATCTGGTTTTGTAATATGTGCATTTTGGAGGAATTGAAGGTATTATTATTAGTCACTATGTCCTCTATAGTGCAGATTTGCAGATGTACAGCCATTTGTATTGACATTCTCGTACATGAAGCCAAATAGGTATTTCTAGTAGGATATGCGGTTTCTCTTGATAATTGATACTAATTTCATACAAGTATATGACTAGATAAGATATATGCAATAGTCCATAGGCAACCCCCAAAAAAGGTCTATACGTTGATTGCTTGCTATTCCGATCCTGTAGGTTTGTATGGTATGAATGCTGGATATTGACTGCATGGCCAGTGAATATATATTCTTAACTGCAAAACTAGAACAATTCTTTCACCTAACTCATGCACAGCTACACATCAATAGTCATGGTGTAAAGGCAACAGGATTTTTCGGATAGACTACAAGTATGAAATGTTGGGATTGATGAAAATAGCCGCATCATCCGCGTAGATGGAGGTTCTGATTGTGGCGAGGCGATCGCGCAGGGGCGAGAAACCCAAGTTCGTAGCCGCCTCTAGAAGTCTTTGGATGGGGTCAATGGCTAAGATGAAGAGGAATGGTGACAGGGGGTCTCCTTGTCGCAGCCCTCGCCCGTGAATAATTGCATTACCAGGGATGCCGTTGAGAAGGACTTTCGACGAGGCGGACCTTAAAAGGGCTACCATCCAATTTGTCCATCTAAGGGGGAAGCCTCTCTTGTGCAGAAGATCCAGAAGGTAGTCCCAGCGAACCGAATCGAAGGCCTTGGCTATGTCAAGCTTGAGGAAAAGCGAGGGGGTTTTGGAGCGGTGTAGTCTTGTAATCAGGTTGCGAACGTAGAGGAAGTTTTCATGAAGGCTTCTTGTTTTTATGAAGACGCTCTGAGATCGCGAGACCAAGCTATTGAGAAACGGGGCCAATCGGCGCGCTAGCGTTTTAGCGATCCACTTGCCGATTCCATGAATGAGGCTGATAGGTCTGTAGTCTTTTACATTGTCAGCTCCCTCCTTCTTTGGGATCAGCACAATGTTTGCTGTATTTAGGAGGTGAAGGTGCGACGTGCGAAGGGAGTGAAAGCTAAACAAAACTGACATGATATCATCTTTAATGACTGACCAACAAGATTTGTAGAAGTTTGTTGAGAAGCCTTCCGGCCTTGGGGCTTTGTCTCCCGGCAGTTGGTCGAGGGCTAGACGCACTTCAGATTCCGTAAAAGTGTCCTGCATAGTGTGCAAGTCTAGTGCCTGGGGGTGTTGAGCCTCCCAGTTGAGGACCAAGTCGCGCGGAGCCGGTTTGCCAGCATTTCTTGAAAGTGCTTATGAATAATGTCTTCTTTCTCTGAGTGCAAGGTCGTCCAGCCCTGACCATTTTGAAGTTTTTGGATGTGGTTTTTTCTTTTACGCCCATTTGCTTTGATATGGAAGAATTTTGTGTTTGCGTCACTTTCTCTGAGGTTGGTGATCCTGGAACACTGGCGTTTCCTGGTACACTCAATCACTGCGAGACCCAGGGCTCTTTTCTTAAAGTTGGCCCTCAAGATCAATTCAGAAGATGACAAGTCCCTACACTCTTGGGCCACGTCGAGTCGGAGTATGAGCTGTAAAGCCATGTGGATAAGGAGCTTAGGCCGAGGGAAGAGGGAAGAGCTCCATAGTTTGAGGGCGGCGGCCGTGGACGCTAACTTGTGCTGCAGTCTGTGTATGGGTTTTGTGTGCGTGCAAGGTGCAAGCCAAGCGTTTTTGACCGTATCGAGGAAACCTGGCATCTTGATCCAGAAGTTTTCGAAGCGGAAAGTTTTGGGGCGAGCAGGTTCGGAGATGTTAGAAAGGAGAAGGGGGCAGTGGTCAGAAATCGAAGATGACAGCGCCTGAAGAATGTGATTGTCAAAAAGGGTATCCCAACCTTCGTTAGAGAAGACTCTGTCCAGCCTGACTAGCGTGGGCCTTTGACTTTCGCTGCTCCAAGTAAACTTTCTGTTTTGGAGGTGAATTTCTTTGAGCTCACAAGCGTTGAGTGTGTTGCGGAAAAGCGCCATCCGACGTGGGTTAATATTGTTATTATTTTTGTCTTGCGCACAGTAGATGAGGTTGAAATCACCTAATACCAACCAGTTAGTGCCTGTGGAAGGTTTTAAGGAGGCTATTTCTTGAAGGAAGGCCGCCTTGTTACTACTTTGGGTTGGCCCATAAACAATCGTGAGGCGAAAGGAAGAGATGCACTCTTTAAGTAGCACCGTTGCCGACAAGCTATAAGCCGAGTTGGGGATGTCGTAAACCTCGATGACCTCACTGTTCCAGAGAAGTAGAATTCCGCCCCTCGTACCCTCCGTCGGTTTTTGGGCGAATTCCGCAAGTTGTAACCTCCTAGAGAGCAAGCAAGGCTTTGATCTACCGTTTCCAATTTTGTTTCTTGAAGGCAAACGAGGTGGCACGTGGTTGAGAACAGGGTCTCCTGGACAAGCGACTTCCTGGCCTGGTTGTTGAGGCCCTGCACGTTCCAGCAAAGGATGTTAATGTTTGGTGTAGACATTATTGTAGGATTTGTGTAGGCGACGGCCGGTGGGGTGACCTGGTAGGCTTGGTCGGATGGGAGGGTCTGGGGTTGAGAAGTTGTTGTTGTTGGCAGAGTGTTGCTGTGAAGTGGGAGGAGGTGACAAGAGCATGCAAATCCATGGAGAGGGTAGCCATCCACATCCACCAAAGACTAACACTGGAGCACCTCCCACTGGGAGTTCCCACTTTGCGAACGGTGTGGGGCAGCGGCCGCAGAGTAGGGCTGGAAATGAAGGCAAAGCCAGGGGTGGCCAAGGGAACCATAAGGGGTGGAAAAACAACGACAAGCGGAACATTGGCAATTGAAGGAAAGAAAACATCTTGGAAATAGTAAGCGACAATGTAGCAAAAGAGGTAGGATCCGCGCGATCTACAACTTCAGTGAATAAGATCTGCATGTCCTGAAATTGTCTTATCTTCTACTGGGAAGGACTCCATCTTCTAGGCCGACATCACTTGGGTGTCCTGCACGGCTGAAGGGGCTTGGTGAGGCGTTGCCGCGAACTCCTGGCTGTCCATGTGGGATAGGCCTCCCATCTCGGCGAGGGCGTCATCCGCTCGCTGAGTAAGCTGACGGTCCACCCTGAAGAGTTGCACCAGAGCGGAAAAGGTGTCTTCCGGGAGGGGGGCTTCAAATGTAGCAAGGTACTCTTTGAGCGCGGTCTCCGTGAGAGGGCGATCCTTCGGGAGAGTGCCCAGTTTGTGGGCCAGAGCTTCCTGGGCTCGTAGCATCATTGAACCCGGCCTTCTCTTGGCCGCCAGGCGGACACTACGACGGAGGTGTACTCGTGCGGTTGTACGCTTGAGTTGAGGAGGGGCTGGTGTAGCAATGATCGAAGAAGGAGGGCTGGAGAACAGAGCCGCCTTAAGAACATGCCACTGTGATGACCCTTGCTCTTCGTCCTGAGCAGCTTGGTCCAGTTGGTGCAGTGGGTTGGGATCAGCCCTCTCCCGGTGAGCAAGTGGAGCTTCATCGAAGTGGGGCTGGACCAGGAGCCCATGCTCCTGTGGGGGCACCGTCGGTGTCAGGGTGGCAGGGTCGGCGGTGGAGGCCTGCTCCCAGGGGGTCGGTGCATCAACCTGAGACGGCCCTTGGAGCTCGCCTTGAACCAGCATGGCCCAGACTAAGGAGTTGGTCCCCGTGTTGGCATCGAGGGAGGGGAGAGCCGGGTCAAGAGAAGACGTCGGGCCGAAGTGAAGCTGCAGGGGTACAGTGGGAGAGCCGAAACCTTTGAACTGGGGAGAGGAGGTGATCGGTAGAACCTGGAGAGCGGCTGCCAGATCATCCTCAAGTTTGGGAAGGCCACCGGACTTCACACCAACTTAGAGAAAAGCACAGTGCTCCCTATCAGTTGTTACCACTTAGACCTCTCCTCGGTCCTCCAAGATTGCCCGACAATCCGATCAACCTTCCCGATCAAGTATCTGGGGCTCCCGCTCACCTACAGAAGGCTTCGCAGAGTGGACTTTCAACCGCTTCTCGACAAGGTGGCGGGAAGGTTAGTAGGCTGGCAGGGGCGCCTCCTATCTCTGGCAGGGAGGGACATTTTAGTAAAATCGGTCCTCACCTCGATCCCAATCTACTTCCTCACGGTGTTCAAAATCCCTAGAGTGATTCTCCACTCCATTGACAAACTGAGGCGCCGCTTCCTCTGGGCGGGTCATGACACTTTTCGGGTGCTAAGTGCAAAGTCAATTGGGAAAGAGTGTGTCGACCAACTCATCTTGGTGGCTTAGGCATCCTAAGTCTACCGCTTTTCTCCTCGGCAATAAGACTGCGCTAGCTCTGGCAAGAATGGCAGAACCCAACTAAACCCTAGGTCGGTATGGAAATCCCTTATCACGACTCGGATCGAAACCTCTTCGCGGCGGCAACAAGGATCTCCCTCGGAGACGAAAAAAAGGCTAAATTCTGGTTTTCGGCCTGGTTATTCGGAGAGGCCCCAAAAGACTTAGCCCCCTTGATCTTCGCTTCCTCTGCTCGCAAAAAACAGACCGTGTTCTTGGCCTTACAAAATGGACGGTGGGTGTAGGACATCAACTTCAGGACCGGCTTCTCAGCCCTTCAAATCGAGCAATTCGTGCGTCTGTGGACCAAAATCAACCACATCCATCTCACTCAAGTCACCCCCGACGTGATTTCTTGGAAACAAAGTCCAAACGGAACCTATTCGTCCAGATCAGCCTACGCTCTCCAATTCTTGGGTTCCATAGCGACCAACTTCAAACCTTTAATTTGGCAAACACAAGCCCCTCCAAAAGGAAAACTTTTGCTTGGTTAGCAATTCAAAATAAACTGTGGACCTCAGACAGGCTCGAAGCAAAGGGATGGCCAAATCAACGTTTTTGCCCCTCTGCAGTCACACTCCGGAATCAGCCTTGCACCTCTTCGCTCATTGTCGTTTCTCTGGTCGCATCTGGAAGCTCATGGCGGACTGGACTGGAATCGAAAACCTACAACCCTCCACCTGGCTCCCTTGCACGAACATTCTTGACTGGTGGTCAAATGTGGCAAAGGTGATAGGCTCCCGTAGGAAGACCGGGCCGACGACCATGATCCTAATTTCTTGGGAGCTGTGGAAGGAGCGCAACGCGAGAATCTTCAACAACGTAGCAACCGCGCCCCTAGATCTCCTCGCGAAGATCAAGGAGGAGGGAAGAGCTTGGTTCCTTGCGGGGGCTAAATCTTTGGAGTTTTTTAGTGCTTTGTAATTAAGGTCATGTATCTTTAAACTTGGTTCCGTGCGGTTTCGCTCCCGCTTCTTCTTTATTAATATAACGGGCAACCCTCGTGCCGGTTACTTTCAAAAAAAACAAGTATGAAATGTCACGGTGCTATGAATCTTTTGCAGGTGTTGTCCTATTTCCTGGAGCTACACTGCCTCTCAGACTAATTCAGGGTAGATTTGTGGCAGCTGTTGAGAAAGCTTTGGGGCAGGTTGATGCTCCATGCACAATTGGCGTGGTGCGTGCCCATCATGTTGAAGTCAACTACTTTTGCTTGTCGGTTTACTTTTTAATGACCATGATCCAATGTTCAGGTTCTCATGTACAGACAAACAAATCATCTTGCTAATGCATTGGTTGGAACAACAGCAGAGGTGCCTTACACTTTTTCCTGTCATGCTTCCGGTTGCAATTTGCAGTCTTGCAGATCAGTTGGCAATTGTTGACCGATCTTTCATGTGCTTGGATTGTTCATTTGGTTAGCTTGTTTTTTGTGCCAAATTCCCTGTTCAACTTTTTAGTAACCAGCTTCATGGGGTGATATATTGCATCCTTATTTCCATAGGAATTATTAGTTACCCTATGGCACATTATATAATACAAATTATCTGTCAATAACAGAGAAAGTTATCTATATCTTTCAAGACCAAGGCTTAGTGTACATTTAACTTGCCTGGTAAAAGGGGCATAATCCATTTGTTGTCAGAATGCCTTGTATTAGGTTTAAGTTGAAATTTTCTTCTTATAACTAGCAGAGTGGCCGTTCCATGCAACAGATTTCAAATAAACATAATATAAGTTATAAACTTAGAAAACCAATATGCATAAGGTAATTATCCCCACATATGAAAGTTTCATACATAATTTATATCCAATCAACAAGCCACATAAAATATTATCACAAATCACATGCCGTGGATAATTATCCACGGAAGATCGATTCTTCAAGTAACATATGCATATATGCACATATGTATCCACAAAAGATCCTAACTACTCAAGAGGGGGAGAAGTAGGCAGATTCACCATCAACATCAAGTCCTTTTATAATAGTAAAGATAATCACTTAATCAAAGTATATGTTCCTAACTTTTAGAGAACTATGTATTCATCTGATACTTCACAAGATCCAGAAGACCAGAAGTACATATATGCATTGTGATGTCTCATTTATGTGTCTTCAGGCCCATTATTGTTAATCTATTACTACATGCGATAAATTTCAAAATGAACCATTTAGTATGATTTACAAAGATTTAAATGTTATGTATAATCGGTTTTCTAAAAAAATTTGGGTTACACAATTACTTCCGAACAGCCTGGTCAGGTTAGTGTGAGAGCCCGCGTTTTTAGGTCTAACCTCGTAGCAGTAATAGGGTTTAGCGGCGTTAGGCTTTTCTTAGCGGCAAGTTAGCGAGAGTATTAGATCGCTCCTAATCAGCCGAATCATATCGTGTCGATCATTCATTCATTCGCTCCACCTTTGCAATCATCATTCATTACAGCAGTTGATCAATAGATAAATAGATTGCATATCCTTTTGCATTAGACAACAATCAACAATTGCGTATAAGACATCAATAGTCATTTCTGAGTCGAGAATCACCAATCACAACATTACATTCATACATCAAGCATCGCGATATCCCAATCATTCTGATATCACACGCACTCTGATGCAGCGCCACGTTATTCACTGTGAGTCAAACCACGGTGCGGTCTATCGCGTTCTGAAAGCTCCATCTATTTCTCGCCCCCTCTCCCCACGGTCATTCAAAGCCAAACACCATCCCCAGCGGCACCACCCCATCCCCATTCATCCCGGCCTCAAGCATTCATCACAACACCACCTCATTCATCACGGCACCATCCCATTCATCATGAGACCAAGAACAAGCGGCGAATAGCATCAATGGCACAAGCACAAAACAACCACACCATTTCTCAGTTCACATTCCATCAGCAGGTAAAGTATTGAAAATGTTGAACTTGAGGTGAGCTTCCTCATACCTTGTAGATGCATTCTTCCTCTCCCGTAGCACCTCCACCTCCAGATCCACCCCTCCAACCTGCACACATGCATATTGGCATTCATCAGTAAGCATATAGCAAGAGCCGAGTGAGCTAGTAAGAGAGGCGAGTGTCGGGCATGGTGCCGGCGGCCGGGAGGCCGAGCCGGCCGGGCTAAAGCCCAGGGGTCGTCAGATCTAGACCACGGGAGTGTGGAGGACCTCGGCAGCGACGACGCCAGGTGAGGAGGGAGCCGGAGAGCGACCGAGCCGGGTAGTCGGGCCGGACTTAGGATAGGAGGCGAAGGACCGGATCGGCCGAGCCTAGGTAAGAGGCGACCGATCCAAGCCAAGAAGAGGGAAGGCGGAGGCGCGGACGTCGGGCAAGCCCGAGGAGCGAAGCCGAAGAGGGGGAACGCGGTGGCGAGGTCAAGCGGCGCGAGGTCAAGCCGCGGCCAAGAGCGGGAGAGCGAGAGAGAGTGAGGCAGCTCGAGAAGGTCGGGGCCGAGAAGCGGTCCCGGCGGCGGGCGAAGGAGCCGGTCCGCGGCAGCGGCGAAGTCGGTGGGAGGCGGATCCGCGGCGGTGGGCAAGGAGCCAGCGCGGCGGCGGGCAGATCTAAGCCGAACGAGCAGGGGGAGAAGGGAATCGAGAGAAAGCTTAGGGGAGTGCGGCGCTTGTTAGGGGTGGTGGGCCAAGTAGGGTGCGGACCGTGGCGCCAGGAGAGCGAGGAGGGCGAGGCGAGAGGCGGCGCGGGTTTGGAGAGGAGGAAGGGGAGTCGGGGGAGGAAGAAGAGAGTTGGTGTGCGTGGTGGGTTGTGTGCGTGTGTGTAGGCTTAGGGCGGTGGTGTGTGGGTCGTGCGTGTGTTGTGTGCGTTGTGTGCGTGTGTTAGTGGGCCTGGTGCGTGTGTTGTGCGCGTAGTGTGTGCGTGTGTTAGTGGGCGGCGAGAGAGAGAGAGAGAGAGAGAGAGATTAGAAGAGAGGTTTAGATTTAGGATTAAGGTTTTAGGTTTAGGTTTAGCTTAATCTCCAGTTGAGTTTAGATTCTTGTTAATCTGTGGTTTGGCTACTAGAATAGATTGTCTATCTTTTACTTCGGTAGCCTTTAAAATAGCTGGTGGGTTTAGACAAGCGGGCGACTGTCGGTGAGTGCTAACCTCGATTAGACCGCAAAAGCATTTTAGTAATTAAAGTATGCTAACTTGTAGTCGTCGCTAACTTATATATCTATATTATCACTCAAATCAACTACGTATTTACTTATATTATTATTCGTTGCCAATCTACTACGAGAAAGCTTAACGCAAGCGGCAGAGCGGTGACGTAACAGTGGCGCCTAACTTTTCCTACTTCTCGAAGGCAAGCGATCCTCTTGAACATTAACATAGTTACTTTAAAACTATACCCTATCTTGCACTATTATAAGTATTGCATCAAAATGGTTTTCCAAAACCTAAAGAAAATGATTGAGATAAGATGATTAAGAAAGAATGAGACTTATTAGGAGGGTAAAGGGGGCCCCTGGTGGGAAATGCGACGATGATGATGAGGTAAGGGTGGGCCCTTTACATATGGTTATAATATAAGGACCAACAAACTCTTGCTCGGTCGATGTCGTAATTCGGTGCCAACCATTTTCCCGTTTGTGGGCGAAAATGCTACCTTGTTACGTGACTATGCTCTCCACATCGGGTAAGTAATAGGTGTGTGTGAGTGATATGGAGGAACCCGGGACCGGTGGGGATAGTCCAGTGGGGATCCAAGGCGCTATATGCGCTAGGGTGGAGTGTTGAGTGCGGGATGGAAGCGCCTCAACCAACCTCACCGTACTTCGGTGAAAGATGAGGTCGCAGCGTGATCCAATGCACGGCCGGAAGGTGATGGGTGGAGAAATTAATCACGTAACTCGGAAAACGTTACGTATTACGATCTTGAACCCGCATCTAAGGCAATGCGGTGGACCACATTCACAGAGAGTTCGAATAGCTATGGGTAAAGTGGTACAAGCTGCGTGATGCTAAACAAATCATGAATTCATGCGGTCTCGAGTTGGAGTCTCACGGGAACCACAGGGGTCTTTTGTCTCTCAGAGTGACTAGTAGAGTTTTTCAATATTAAATTTACCACCTTTGTCGAGATTTACTTTCTAAAGTGAGATGGCTTAGAAATTGTGATAAAGAGTAGAGATAGTGCATCTTTTGCATCTTTTGCTATTAATGCTTCTGAGTACATTCATTTGTACTCAACCTTGTTAGTATTCTCCTTTGTAGACCCTAGTCCAAAGAGGGAAGTATCCCGAGTGGGGCGAGGCACTGCGAGTATGAGATGAGACCACGGCGGCGAAGACCCTTACTACGAGCGCAGGCGAGATGGACACCGTATTCGACTCCTGGGACGAGTAGGAGGCCAGTGGAGTGTGGCAGGCAAGAAGGGGTTTAGTCTTATTTTGGCTATGTATATTAGTATGTGTGCCGTAAGACTTTAGCCCTGCGTGGCTAACTGTTTGAATAAAGGACAGTTTCTATCTTATTGTTACGATGCGCTAACTCGTAAGGTTTACTATTCGTTGGAGCGGTGTTCTACCGGGCAAACGAATAGTAATCCGTATGCTTAAGTGTTATTACCCTGGGGTAATAACATGGGGCGTCGCAGATGGTATCAGAGCAATAGGTTCGGGCCACGCTAATAAGATAGAAACCCTTGCCTAACTTAAGTATGCCCTCTACTTGCTATATGGCACTAAGTATTTAGTAACCCTTGTCTCGAGGTCATTTTCTTCCTCACCCCTCTGATCAAAATTATTATGTTAAAAGCTTACCTTTCTTTAAAGTGACAACCATACTAACATAGAACTCTTCCCTGTTATGCGGGATGAGTAGGTCCAAGCTTCAATGGCGAGTGCGAGTAGACAAAGAGTGCTTATCTTTGGGAAGCTCTTTGCATCACTTAGGAGCACCCTTCCCACACTACTTTCAGGAGACAGGCAGTCTGAGTGGTATCCCTTTAGTAGGAGTCATAGTTACAGGGATCCCCCTGGACCGTAGCTATTATGTAGAGTATACTGGAGTGGCGTACTTGACGACTACGGACCCTTGCAGAGGCAGCCCATAGAGCCATCCACGCCATTAGGGCTCACTTCAGTGATCACTTGAGGGGTTCTCAGTTTGGAGGGGTACCAGCCATGACCCCAGGAGGGTTAGGTTTGCAGTTTGGACCTAGCGTCACTACTAGCTATCCATATCCACCACTTTCTCCTGCCACAGCAGTCTTGCGACAGGATACTACCGAGACCATGTTGATGTCTAGTACCATGTTGTATGACTCGACCCAGGGAGCTTTAGCTAGAGCTGAGGAGAGTGTCAACCTCTTGCAAAGAAGGTGCCATATCTATGAGGTTCTTCAGGAGACCCACTATACATCTTCTTCTGCTGTTCCACCATACCCACCCACGTACCCTCCCTCTGACCCAGATCCCAGTTTCTATGCAGTACCACCCACAGTTCCACCTCCCGCTCCACCCGTAGTTCCACCCACCGTTCCACCTACAGTTCCACCATCTGACCCACCCATTGATCCCGTTGCACCCCCACCTTATCCCTTTTACTCCTTCCTAGCTGATAGTTTCACCCCCGTACCTCCCACAGTTCCTGTCCCTGACCCATCCTATGAGCCTTTCGTTCCCATCCCTTCTCCTCCTTACCCATATCCACATGTTCCCACACCACCATCCCAGGGAGACTTAGGAGATCCCACAGCCCCGCCACCAGAGTGTCCACTTCCTCACCGTCTGAGACAGGAGTTCCGTGGTCCTCCCACCACTGTACCTCCAGATCCTATTAGAGACACCTCTCTTGTACACGAGGCCTTTCGCACCTACTTTGGGGACAGCAGCAGCCCTGCAGTTGGGGGAGGCGCCAGCCCTAGTCAGGGGAGTGGCGGCAGTGAGGAGAGTGATCCAGAGGAGTGGTAGTTGGAGGTCCTTTAGTAGTGACGAGTCAGGAGTAACTTGTTGTAGTTCGGAGTTTCTCCTTGTTGTATCTAATGTATCCCTGTTGTATTTGTTGTACCCTTGTTGTATCAGTTGTTGTTGTATTAGAACCTGTTGTAACTTGTGTTTCAGTGAGTGTTCAGTTTCGTTTCTCGACCTAGGATAGAATGCTTGAGACTATAGTTGGGGTGGCTTCAATATAAGATCATAAGTTGCATGCCGAGGGTAGAGGCTTGCAGTAGAATTCTGGTATGGACCGGCTTTTTCAGTTTTGGACAAGCTTGGACCATGCCCATTAGTCTCCTTATCTATTCATCTCTATAACCAAAGTGACACGTCAGCCTCAGTAAATCATTAATTACTTAAAGAGAACAAAGATAATGGTCGCGGAGTAAAAGATGTCTTATCCTCTTTACGCACTTCCGTTTTCCGGACGAGTGGTTCGTGGCACTCCGGCGTGTAGCGCGGCGTACCAGAGCGAAGTCTGGCGTACTCGAGAATGAGCCTGAGCGGTCCCAAACACGTGGTTTGGGCGGTCTTGAAGCAGGATCTCAAGCGTGCACAGGCACGTGGATCCGTGGTAGTGTAGGTCGCACTCAGAGGCAAGCTCTGAGCGGTCCCAAACACGTGGTTTGGGCGGTCTTGAGAACGGGATCTCAAGCGTGACTGAGCACGAGAGACTCAGGTAGTGTAGTATTTGGATCTTTTTGCATCTCTATTGTTTCTTGGTGTTATTTGGTTACCATGTGTGTGGCTTAACTCAACTAAAGCGCGTGCCGTTCGCCGATTAATATGGGGATCCCTTCCTCACCTTAAGCAAGCGCTAAATCTTAACAGAGCAAGTAAAGCAAGCGACCTAATTGCTAACATGGCAGTGTAACCTTCTTCTCTTAACCTCTCTGTTTTCCTTCAGGATGGAAGGTCAAGGGCACGAAGATCAAGGATTGGGACTAAGGTTGGGTTTACCCTCCCTGCAAGAACCAACAGGAGATCCACCAGTGGACCTCAATGACCCTGCTCCTGGCCAGTCTAGAACGGCAGCATTTCCAGAAGTCAGCCAGCCAGCACCTCCAAGAGCTGCTGATCCACTAGGAGTTATGGCGAGGTTTTGATTCTCGAAAATTCGGAGGAAGTGAAAACTCGTAAAGGAAGCTCAAGAGAACCAGAACCGCTTCATGGAAGCACTCTTAACTCGAGTAGCCCCTACCACCTCGCAGCCAACCCGCGGGGTTAGTCTGGGTGACTTTCTCCAGACTCGCCCTCCCACCTTTGCCAAGGCCACTGATCCATTGGGCGCCGATGGCCCAGTTAATTGAGGTGGAAAAGAAATTGGACACGGTCGGATGTTACGATGAAGAGAAGGTTCGGTATCGGCGCACGATTAACGGACCCGCACCACCTGGTGGCTAAACTATCAAATAATCGTGTCGTGAGCAACCCATCACTTGGGCTGAATTTAAGATTCGTTTCATGAAACTCATGTGCCTCTTGGAAGAATGGAGTTAAAGCGAGAATTTGAGCCTTAACTCAAGGCGGGAAAAGATGGTTGAATACTTGAGCCACTTCAATGATCTTTCCGCTATGCCCCGGTGATGTCGACATCAAGAGAAGAAAATAGAAATTCCTAGATGGAATGCACCTTACTGAAAATGCTCCTATCCATTCACAAGATAAGCGAATTCCAGGACCTAGTCAATCGAGCCATAATTTTGGAAAATGAACATTCCAACTTGATGTAAGAAAGAAGGAAGAAGGCTAAGACAGATCACCAACCACATAAACTCCGGAGGCCTCGTCCCTATCCACATCATGACCTCCACCTCGCTTTGGACCGCCCAATTTCAGATCCTACAATCCATCTTTCCGAGATCTGCGGTGTGAGACGACCGATGGCAGTAGCTCGAAGTGTGCAAAATGTGGAGGAAGCCACTTGACTAAAGGCGCATGGCGGCACAGGAGCATGCTTCAAGCTGCGGCGAGCTTGGTCACTTCAAGGCCGATTGTCCTTACCCATGAAAATATCCGGGACTCCAATGCAACTGCGTTTGTACCGGACTACACCGCACCAGCACCATCTCAAGCTAGCCGCATAAGTCAACCCAAAGGCAACCAAGCACTCACTGGAGGAACTGGAAGAGGAGGACAAGCGCGCCTGACGCATGTGACGGCCGAGCATATTGGAGAAGCCACTGACGTGATCACTGGAAAGCTGTTACTTCCACCTGCTTCAGGTACTGTTCTCTTTGACCCTGGAGCAACTCACTCATTTATTTCTTGCAAGTTCCTAGTAGAACATAAATTGACATCTGAGCAGTTGGAAAAACCAATGGGAGTGAGTGCGCGCATGAGCGTTAGAAGTAGCGTTGATTAGAAAGAATCAAGTTGTCATAATTCACAACACCAAGTTCCTAGCGAACCTCTTTGTAATCGACCTAAAAGGTTTAGCGGTAATCACGGTATGGGTGGTTATCGCCCATGGAGTAAACATAGCGTGAAACTAAGCGGTATCCATCGAAGCCCGATGGGACCGTCGCAATATATTGGGGCAAGAACCCAACATAAACCACGACCCGACCTAGCCAATCTCCAAGTGAAAGGGCTAGACGACATACCAATAGTGAAAGACTTCCCGGATGTTTTCCACGATGAAGCGCGGGCATGCCACTGTTAGGGAGGTCGATTTCACTATCAACCTAATTCTGGAGCAGCCCCAATTTCCAAAAGGCCGTCTGGGATGAGTAAGGAAGAGTGGTAGAGCTTAAGAAGCAATTGGATGAACTTGAGTCCAAGGGATTCATTAGAGAAAGTACATCACCATGGGGAGCTCGGTTCTCTTTGCACCCAAGAAGGGCGGCGGAGTAAGATTGTGCATGAACTATCGGGAATTAAATAATGTCACTATAAAGAATAAGTACCGCTACCTAGAATCGACGATCTCTTTGATCAACTGAAGGGAGCACGGGTATTCTCGAAGGTCGATCTGAGATCTGGATATCATCAGATTCGAGTCAACCCTAGTGACATTAAGAAGACCGCTTTTGTCTCACGATATGGGCATCATGAATACACGGTAGTTCCATTCGGAATGACCAATGCTCCTGCGGTATTCATGAATCTAATGAATAAACTGTTTATGAAGTACTTAGACAAATTTGTGGTGGTCTTTATTGATGACATCCTGGTCTATTCGAAAAGTGAGGAAGAACATGTGCAGCACCTCACTATTGTCTTACAAGTCCTCAGAGAAAATCAACTGTATGCCAAGTTCAGTAAATGTGAATTCTGGCTAGACCAAGTAGCATTCCTTGGGCACATTATCTCCGGAAGAGGAATCGAAGTGGATCCTTCCAAGATCGAAACCGTTACCTCATGGAAATGTCCAACAAATGTTACTGAAGTCCGGAGTTTCCTAGGATTCGCTGGATATTACCGGAGGTTTATAAAGGGATTCTCTCAAATCACCTCACCTCTCACAAAGCTCTTGAAGAAAGACGCACAGTTCGTATGGACGGAAATGTGTGAGAAAAGCTTTCAGGAGCTGAAACAACGCTTAACCACTGCACCGGTCTTATCCCTACCTAAGGAGGGAATTGACTACGTGGTTTATTGCGACGCATCAAAGCATGGGTTAGGATGCGTATAATGCGGAGGACAAAGTCATTGCATATGCTTCCAGCGATTAAGGCCCCATGAGCTAAACTATCCTACTCATGACCTTGAAGCGGGAGGCGTAGTGTTTGCCCGAAAATTTGGAGACACTACTTATGCGGGTCCAAGTGTACTTTGTACAATGACCATAAAAGTCTTAAATACATCTTTACCAGAAGGGCTGAATATGAGGCAAAGAAGATGGTTAGAGCTGATTAAAGATTATGATCTAACCATAGCTTACCACCAGGAAAAGCTAATGTGGTAGCAGATGCTCTTAGCGAAAGTCTCATTGCCATTACCTTTCCGAGAGCCATGCCACCGATTTAATCCAAGCCACGCCGTAATGGAAATAAAGTGGAAACTACAACTTCGAAGCTACCATCATTGCTATGGTATTTCATCCCACCCTTCGTGATCAAATCCAAGAACACCAACTGTCGGACCCTTTCATCAAGGAAGAAATTCAGCGTATCAAATCAGGCCAACCCTCTGAGTTCCACATCGACGACTCCGGAGTCCTGTGGCGACAAGCTAGAATTTGCGTTCCCGATCAACCACAAATTAAGGAGACCATCCTCCGTGAAGCCCATGACACTCGACACTATCCATCCAGCAAACACAAAATGTATCGGGATTTGAAAGAAACCTTCTGGTGGCCAAACATGAAGCGAGCTATAGCCGAATATGTAGGCCAATGTGATACCTGCCAAAAGGTCAAAGCAGAACACCAGCGTCCTGCAGGGCTGTTAAAACCACTGGAAATACCCGAATGGAAATGGGAAGACATTTGTATGGACTTTATAACGGGTCTCCCTCTCACCGTCAAAAAGAAGGATGCCATTTGGGTTATAGTGGATCGTCTTACAAAGTCAGCTCATTTTATTGCCACTAATCAGAAGTACTCCACAAATAAGCTCGCTGAACTCTACATAGAGAGAATAATTACTCTACATGGGGTACCGAAGACAATTACCTCAGATAGAGGATCTGTGTTTGTTTCTGGTTTCTGGAAGAGCTTACAAACTGCATTGGGCACCACCCTCAATTTCAGCACGGCCTATCACCCCCAAACTGATGGGCAGACTGAACGGGTAAATCAAATCCTAGAAGATATGCTAAGGGCGTGCGTGCTAAACTTTGGAGAATCTTGGGAAAAATGTTTAGCCTTAGCAGAGTTTGCATACAATAATGCTACAGTCTAGCATCCAAATGGCTCGTCTGAAGCTCTCTATGGCGAAAGTGTAGGTCACCCATATCTTTGGTATGAAGTTGGGAAAGACCACTACTAGGACCTGAACATGCGGAGAGCGATGAGAAAATTCAATTAATTCGAGAACGCCTCAAGATTGCCCGAGTAGGCAAAGAGCTATCCGACAAGCACGGGAAAGACCTCCGTTTGAAGTTGGAGATTATGTATATCTAAAGATATCACCTATGCGGGAGTCTGTGATTTGGACTAAAAGGAAGCTAAGTCCGCGTTATGTGGGACCCTTCGGATCCTAGGCGTAAAGGCACCTCGCATATAAACTGGAGCTACCAACCCAAGCATCACGAGTTCATGATGTGTTTCATGTCTCTCAACCGAAATGTGCGAGAGAGCCTTCGCGACATGTAACCAACCTCGACATACCTTTGCAAGATGATTTGACTTACGAAGAACGCCGGTGAAAATTCTAGCAACAGAAGACCGCCAGTTAAGGAACAGGATGATACGCTTATGCAAAGTGTTGTGGAAAAATCACTCGATCACGAGAAGCTACATGGGAGAAGGAAGAAGAACTGCGCGAAGTCTACCCCAACCTGTTCAAGTGAGATTTTAATTTCGGGGGCGAAATTTGTTTCTAAGTGGGGTAGGATGTGAGAGCCCGCGTTTTTAGGTCTAACCTCGTAGCAGTAATAGGGTTTAGCGGCGTTAGGCTTTTCTTAGCGGCAAGTTAGCGAGAGTATTAGATCGCTCCTAATCAGCCGAATCATATCGTGTCGATCATTCATTCATTCGCTCCACCTTTGCAATCATCATTCATTACAGCAGTTGATCAATAGATAAATAGATTGCATATCCTTTTGCATTAGACAACAATCAACAATTGCATATAAGACATCAATAGTCATTTTACAGAGTCCAGAATCACCAATCACAACATTACATTCATACATCAAGCATCGCAGTATCCCAATCATTACAGTATCACACGCACTACAGTACGCAGCCACGTTATTCACCTGTGAGTCAAACCACAGTGCAGTCCTATCCGCGTTCACAACCGAAAGCTCCATCTATTTCTACTGCCCCCCCTCTCCCCACAGTCATTCAGCACAGCACCATCCCCAAGCAGCACCACCCCATCCCCATTCATCCCCAGCCTCAAGCATTCATCACAGCACCACCTCATTCATCACAGCACCATCCCATTCATCGCAGACCAAGAACAAGCAGCAGCAGCAGTCATCAGCAGCACAAGCACAAAACAACCACACCATTTCTCAGTTCACATTCCATCAGCAGGTAAAGTATTGAAAATGTTGAACTTGAGGTGAGCTTCCTCATACCTTGTAGATGCATTCTTCCTCTCCCGTAGCACCTCCACCTCCAGATCCACCCCTCCAACCTGCACACATGCATATTGGCATTCATCAGTAAGCATATAGCAAGAGCCGAGTGAGCTAGTAAGAGAGGCGAGTGTCGGGCATGGTGCCGGCGGCCGGGAGGCCGAGCCGGCCGGGCTAAAGCCCAGGGGTCGTCAGATCTAGACCACGGGAGTGTGGAGGACCTCGGCGGCGGCAGCGCCGGTGAGGAGGAGCGGAGAGGCAGACCAGCCGGGGTAGTCGGGCCGGACTTAGGATAGGAGGCGAAGGACCGGATCGGGGCCGAGCCTAGGGTAAGAGGCGACCCGATCCAAGCCAAGAAGAGGGGGAAGCTGGAGGCCGGCGACGTCGGGCAAGCCCGAGGAAGAGCCGAAGAGGGGGGGAACGCGGTGGCGAGCTGGCGGCGCCGGAGGTCAAGCCGTCGGGCCCAGCCGAGCCAGGAGAGCCGAGAGGAGAGTGAGGGCAGCTCGAGAAGGTCGGCGGGGGCCGAGAAGGAGCCGGGTCCGGCGGCGGCGGCGAAAGGAGTCGGTGGGGAGGCGGATCCGTGGCGGGGCCGGGCAAGGGAGGCGGCGGCGGCGGGCGATCGAGCCGAAGCGGGCCGGGAGAGAAGGGAATCGAGAGAGAGCTTAGGAGTGCGGCGCTTGTTAGGGTGAGTGGGCCAAGTAGAGTGCGGCGCGCCGGCGCCAGAGAGAGCGAGGAGCCGAGCCGAGGGCGCGCCGGGTTTGGAGAGGGAGGAAGGGGAGTCGGGGGAGGAAGAAGAGAGTTGGGAGGGAGGCAGAGAGGTGAGCGGCCGGGAGTGGCGTGCGTGGTGTGCGTGGTGGGTTGTGTGCGTGTGTGTAGGCTTAGGGCGGTGGTGTGTGGGTCGTGCGTGTGTTGTGTGCGTTGTGTGCGTGTGTTAGTGGGCCGGGTGCGTGTGTTGTGCGCGTTGTGTGCGTGTGTTAGTGGGCCGGCCGAGTGTGGTGAGAGAGAGAGAGAGAGAGAGATTAGAAGAGAGGTTTAGATTTAGGATTAAGGTTTTAGGTTTAGGTTTAGCTTAATCTCCAGTTGAGTTTAGATTCTTGTTAATCTGTGGTTTGGCTACTAGAATAGATTGTCTATCTTTTACTTCGGTAGCCTTTAAAATAGCTGGTGGGTTTAGACAAGCGGGCGACTGTCGGTGAGTGCTAACCTCGATTAGACCGCAAAAGCATTTTAGTAATTAAAGTATGCTAACTTGTAGTAATTAAGCTAACTTATATATCTATATTATCACTCAAATCAACTACGTATTTACTTATATTATTATTCGTTGCCAATCTACTACGTATGCGAACCAGCAAGCGCAGAGCAAGCGGTGACGAGACTTCAGTGGCGCCAACTTTTCCTACTTCTCGAAGGCAAGCGATCCTCTTGAACATTAACATAGTTACTTTAAAACTATACCCTATCTTGCACTATTATAAGTATTGCATCAAAATGGTTTTCCAAAACCTAAAGAAAATGATTGAGATAAGATGATTAAGAAAGAATGAGACTTATTAGGAGGGTAAAGGGGCCTGGTGGGAAATGCGACGATGATGATGAGGTAAGGGTGGGCCCTTTACATATGGTTATAATATAAGGACCAACAAACTCTTGCTCGGTCGAGATCAGTAATTGATGCCAACCATTTTCCCGTTTGTGGCGCGAAAATGCTACCTTGTTACGTGACTATGCTCTCCACATCGGGTAAGTAATAGGTGTGTGTGAGTGATATGGAGGAACCCAGGACCGGTGGGGGATAGTCCGGAAGTGGGGGATCCAAGGCGCTATATGCGCTAGGGTGGAGTGTTGAGTGCAGGATGGAAGCTGCCTCAACCAACCTCACCAGAACTCGGTGAAAGATGAGGTCAGCAGCGTGATCCAATCTGCACCGGCGGAAGGTGATGGGTGGAGAAATTAATCACGTAACCTGGAAAACGTTCTGTATTCTGATCTTGAACCCGCATCTAAGGCAATGCGGTGGACCCTGTTCACAGAGAGTTCAGAATAGCTATGGGTAAAGTGGTACAAGCCTGCGCAGTGCTAAACAAATCATGAATTCATGCCAGTCTCCAGGATTGGAGTCTACGGGAACCACAGGGGGTCTTTTGTCTCTCCGAGTGACTAGTAGAGTTTTTCAGTATTAAAATTTACCACCTTTTGTCGAGATTTACTTTCTAAAGTGAGATGGCTTAGAAATTGTGATAAAGAGTAGAGATAGTGCATCTTTTGCATCTTTTGCTATTAATGCTTGCTGAGTACATTCATTTGTACTCAACCTTGTTAGTATTCTCCTTTGTAGACCCTAGTCCAAAGAGGAAGTATCCCGAGTGGGGCGAGGCACTGCAGTGCAGATGAGACCACGGCGGCGAAGACCCTTACTACGAGGCGCAGGCGAGATGGACACCGTATTCGACTCTGGGGCGAGTAGGAGGCGATGGAGTGTGGCGAGCAAGAAGGGGTTTAGTCTTATTTTGGCTATGTATATTAGTATGTGTGCCGTAAGACTTTAGTACTGCGTGCTGCTTGTTTGAATAAAGGACAGTTTCTATCTTATTGTTACGATGCGCTAACTGCGGTAAGGTTTACTATTCGTTGGAGCGGTGTTCTACCGGGCAAACGAATAGTAATCCGTATGCTTAAGTGTTATTACCCCTGTGGTAATAACATGGGGCGTCACAGTTAGCTGATATTTTTGTTTGTTATAATAGATACGGCAACTTGGAAGATTGGATGATGGTTCATTAAATGTTGTAGCCCGTGGGCAACAACGATTTCGTCTGATGCGGCATTGGATGGATGTTGATGGGGTGGTGAGAGTTATATTTAACTGAGAATATCTTGTTTATATTCTTTTGAACTAAAATAAGGACAGAACATAGCTTCATTTTATTTTACAATATCAATAGTTGTGGGGTGATGTCAAAATCATTGAAGAAGATACTCCTCTAAGAACTCCAAGAGATGCATTTGGACAGCTAGCTGCATGTAACAGTTTCCGTCTGCGTACTTCTTCACCAGTTATCAGTTTGGATGTGTCTCCAATCAAACAACAGGATCATATTGATTCAGTACTAGATTGCGATACTCCATCACCCAAAAGTACTGCAAGCGATCATTCAGCAATGGAAACAAGGATGTGCCATTCAGGTTCACAATCCAGTAACTCAATAAAATCCTCAAATGAAGATGGAGAGTTACATTCTGTGAAAGGAATTGGTGCATCAGGTCAGTCAGGCAAGAATGTCAACATGGATGAGAAGGATATTTGCTTGACACCCCTTAGATCCTTGTCAAGTGCAAGAACAAGAGATACTAAGCAGCAGCAGCGGTACCATGCCACCAGTTACTCAAAGCAACCTTTTCAGGCACCGCTATCATTTTGGCCTCGGTGGGCTTATGAAATGTACGACTCATATGTACTTGCTCGTAGGGCTGCAGGTAGTGAATCACTCCTTTTGCATCACACTGATTTGTTATGAATCTTACAGTGCATTCTTGCCATTCAATATTTCATGGATTCTTAACTGGACAATGGCAAATTTTTACCGTGTGTTTTTCAGTAGGGCTCTCCCCTACTGTTCCCATAAAATAAAACCCTGACCAAAGTAATTAAGAGTAAGTGTGAACATCCTTAGGTATGCGTGGGACATTCAGTCGATTACATTTTTTTACACTATCCCCTTTGTTGCAGATTTGTGGAGACAGATAATCAAAAGCCCAAGCATGGATGATCATGTGAGAAAACCAGATCTCCTGTCATTTTACATTGGAAGCAAACTTCCTGTATCAGAATCTGTGAGACAAAAATTGCTGGAATTTCATATCGCCTACAAAGGGAGATTCAGCTTCTAAAGGCCTTTAATCTCATAAAATGTAGAATTTGCAAGGTAACAATCTACTGTATTTGGAATTTCTATTTTGACGAGTTTCTGATCGGAACTAATGAATTTTTCACTAGGCTTTGGTCGGTATTTTTCGTCTAGTCCATCTGCATCACAGCAATGCTGTTTACTGGACTATGACCTGCTGATTAGCTCTATGTAGACCCTCTTTCCCTTTTTCGGCAAGGTGTACATTGCAAATTGTCGTTTATTCATACACTAGTGTAGTGCAGTAGTGGGTAGTGGACTATGAGTGCCCTGCTCCTGTTTTAGTTAGTACCGAGCTGGAGCCAATCGCATGAGCGTAGCTAGCAAGTAGCAATGCATAAGGATACCACCGCGATACTACGGCCGTTTGGAACAACTTCGGTTTCTAAATTTCGGTCAGAAAAGCTGAAAGCCATTTCAAACAACCGGCTTTTGGAAGCCGCTTTCTCAACCAACGTACCGAAGCCAAAAGCCGGTCGCGCGATGCTTCCACCGCTTCCCGCAACTTGTGTTCCATGTTTACCCCTAATGCTCGGACTTATATACCCGCCGAATACCACTCCATATAACCCCCGTGCCAGCTACCCCCGCAAGCTCCCGCACAGCCGCGAGGCTCCCCCTCTCTCCCCCAGTGCCCCAAGCCCCTCCTCCCCCCTCTTCCCCCTGCGCCCCCGTGCCCCTCCTCCTCCTCCCCGCCGGCCCCACCTCCTGTTGCGCCGGCGTCGCCCCTCCTCCTCCCCGGTTCCCTCGTCCCCACCGGCCTCCTCCTCCCAGATCCAGATCCGGATCTGGATCAACCCTGGCGCCCTCCTCCACCTCCCTCCTTCGCGCCACCCTCCTCCACCTCCCTGGCGCACCTCCCTCCTCCGCGCCGCCCTCCTCCACCTCCCTCCTCCCCGGTGCACCTTCTTCCGCGGCGGCGCCTCCCCCGATGCGGTGCCTCCTTCCCCGGCTCCGTCCTCCCCCGATATGGCTGCGCCTCCTCCTCGGGCTCCCTCCCCCGTTGCCTCCTCCTTGGGCTCCCTCACCCGTCGCCTCCTCCTCCAGCTCCATGCCCTGTTGCCTCCTCTTCTGGCTCCATCCCCGACCCTCCCCCCCTCCTCCTCCGGCTCCATCCTCCTCCCCCGCGCCTGGCCTCCTTCGTCGTCTCCACCGCCCAAGTCCCTCTCCTCCAGAGCCGCCGCCGCCTCCTCCCTCCACCTCCCGAGCCACCACCGCCCTCCCCTTCCTCCTCCCTCCGCGCCGCCCTCATCCACCTCCCTCTGCGTCGCCGCCTCCTCGAGCTCCCTCTGAGCCGCTGGCATTCTCCCGAGACATCGGCCTCCTCCATCCTCCCCGGTTCTCTCCCCTCTCGAGCTACCCATCTCCCACCGATGTTGGCGGCGGCCCAAACCCTAGCCCCGGCGCCACCTCCCTCCTCCCTCCTCCACCCAAACCCTAGCCCCGGAGCCACAGCATTTAGTCTTAACAATTTTCTCTGTTAACTGAATTGAACATATTTTCTTGTGTTTGATTGATTGTGGAAATGGCTATCTAATGATGCTATGTAATGGCAGATTCTTTGCTACCATGACAGATGGGTTGGAACGTGGAAATGGCTATCTAATGATGCTTTCATCTTTTTTTTGTTTGATTGATTCCCCCTGGTGAATGCTCATGAGGTGTTATATGGTGAATACTAAACCTCCTGCACATATTCCTGGATTGCAATTTTTACAATCTATGTGGTGAAAGTAGTTATGCATCAATTATCTGATTGAATTTGTGATGAATATATGCATCAATTTTTTTTTGTATAAGTATGAGCTGTTTGCAATCGACCATTAGGAGTTAAACTGAACATGATTCTATGAACTACTAGCAATATATGTTGTTGGACATTTCGGCTGCCAAATTGAAGTTAGATGCATTGTTCGATGATTTGCATATATGTTCTTCCATTCAATCTATAGTTCATGCATATGACTGTAGACTGGAACAATTTAGCATTGAGCATCCAATTCATGAATAACATTAGTGCTGATGATAATTCTATGTTTGATGTTTGTTTATCACTTGGCCTTGCCATTGTTTGATTACCATTATTGAAAATATTGATTTCATTCTGATGAACTAGTTGTGAGTCATGGTTATTGTATATTTGTATCTCATGGTATCTTATTGTATCTGGCTCATTGTGATTGTAGATACAAAATTCTTCAATTCATGTATCACCTGCAAGTTTGCATTATGACAGATCCTTTTGCTCATTAGTGTAGTCTGCTTCTTGCATGTGGAAGAAATTGGGTGGAAATGCAACTAGATTTCGATTGCAAACTTTGGAAAATGTTCTCATGTACAATTCAACTTAATCTCAGATGATGTCCATGAACCATTAATCTGTACATGATTCAATAATGATTCTAGCAATTTACCATTTAACTGAGTGTTAAATCTAATCTAAGACTCCCAATTGATGATTGATATTAGATCAGTTAATATGCCATCTTTGATTTACTGCATGATTGGTTTGCTCTACAAAACATTATGGAATTGGCTATATTAATCCTTCCATTTTTGGGGGTACATATAAGGGTGGGGGTGCCTAACACTGCCGATGTTGGTCCCAAGCCTGGAAAAAAGTGGAGGGGACATGAATTATTTATGTAATAATTGTCTGTAATAATTAGTGTGTTAATATTTTGTCTGAAGTCTGCATACAAAATGAGCTTATTGTAATACCTAGAGGATCAATAAAACTTGCTCAGAAATAGTTTACAATGACTATGAAGTAACTCTGGACACCTCAACATCTATATTGTAATACATGTTAATTATAATAATTGTAATATATGTTAACTGTAATAATTGTAAGATATGTTAATTGTAATAATTCTATATTATAATAATTATCATTAATTGTAACATATGTAAATTGTAATAATTCTATATTATAATAATTATCATTGTGGTTTATGGCGCTAGTTGTGTTAAATTGCGGTATATTGCAATAGTCGTCATCAAATGCGATCAATTGCCCTAATTATCGTTAAATGTCGTCAAATTGTCGCCAAACGTCGTCAAATGTTGTTAAATGTCGTTAAATATTGTTAATTGCGTTAAACGGCATCAAATAAGCCATTATTGCCCCTAAGGGCATTTCAGACATTTCATATCTCGAAAGCTGCAGCCAGACAACCAAACATCAAATCAGAAAAGCTCGATCGTTATTACGCGAAAGCCTTACAAAGACGATCGAAATCCGCTTTTCAGAAAAACCCAACCGTTCCAAACACCCCCTACGTATCGTCCTTTTGTTTCAGCCACAGTCTATGGAGCTGGTAGCAATTGGCCGGTATTCCAAATTTCGAATATCACCTTAGAGAGAGGGAGAGAGAGAGAGAGCTCTCACGGGAGGCAAGCAACAAGAAACCGACAGAAAAAGTGAGCCCATAGTAACAGACTGACAGGAGAGGAATCGATCGAAGCCTGGACACTAATGGCCCCCTGTGCATCTAGAATTCCGAAAGTAGTCTGCTTACCGTGGAAATTCCAAGTCTAGCTCAGTGGGCCTCGTCTTTGCGCCTTCTGCTCTGCGAGAGGTCTTCATGTCGACACGACGACAACAAGCTGCTGCGTCGAGAACAAGAGCACCAAGATCTGCGGCGGCGAGAGAGCGAGCGAAGCGAGCGGTAGCGTGGCGCAGCGTGTGGCTAAAGCACGCGAGGAAATCGCGGCGGCGGCGGCGGCGTGGCGTGTCTGCTGCGTTTCTGGAGCGGACACGCCTCTTGCGCGCGCGCGGCGACCACCTCTGCGCGCTGCAGCGCAGCACCTCTGCGTGCCGGCGCGGCACGCCTCTGCTTTCTGTCGCGCGGCATCAGCGACATGCAGCTACAATTGGAATTTCTGTTGAGAGGGGGCTACATATGGAATTTTGAATTCACACGGGGCCAACAGTGTCCAATCTTCGAATCGATCAGATGGGAGGAAAACTACACTGAAAAGGGTTGCACTTCTCTGCGTCTGTATATGCATGTACCTACCCTTTTCATGATGTACTTGTACTGAAATTTTTTAGAACAATCTGAATTACACTTTTAGGTGTTGAGGCAATACTTGATGGTAACAATATGAAGTACTAGTAGATCTCCTCTTGATGCAAGAATAGTACTTGATGGTAACCATGCTATATTCCATAACTTCATATTCATGATTTGATGGTATAGATAGGTGAAACATTTAGGATTTTTTTTCTAAATAAATCATTTGTTTAATCATTTACATAAATAACTCACCTTTTACTTTTTTATAAAAATAACCCTCGGTCACCGGCTCACCACGCAACTAAGCCCAATCACGCGGTGGGCCAGTGACTAGCTGACGTGGGAGGCCTAGCTGCACGATGGTACGTGTCTCACTTGTGAGCTGGTTGCGCGACTGAGCCCTATGCCGGACATAGTTGCTGGTCCAGAACGTGACTAAGGCTAGTCGTCGATTAGGCCGGTGACTAAGTACAGTGTATTCCTAACCGCCGACATAAGGTTGTTTTTTAAAACACCATTGTTATTGTCAATGGTGTTGGTGAAGGCTGATTGGTTGGGCGAGACAACCTTGGCAAGCTCCGGTGCCAGCCTCCTGGCAAGGACTTTGGAGAGAAGCTTAGCGAAGCTATGCAACAGACTGATGAGGCGGTAATCACGAGGTTCCCTGTGCACCAGGCTTCTTTGGCACAAGGGTTAGCATTGCTTGATTCAATAGATCAAAGTTATTCCCTGCCAAGTGACCCAGGCACTGGAGTGCCGCCATAACATTGGTCTTTATGAACTCCCAACACCATTGACAATAACAATGGTGTTTTAAATAAAACAACCTTATGTCGGCGGTTAGGAATACGACTTTACTCAGTCACCAGCCTAATCGACGACTAGCCTTAGTCACGTTCTGGACCAGCAACTGTGCCCGACACAGGGCTCAGTCGCGCAACCAGCTCACAAGTGAGACACGTACCATCGTGCAGCTAGGCCTCCCACGTCAGCTAGTCATTGGCCCACCGCGCGATTGGGCTTAGTTGCGTGGTGAGCCGGTGACCGAGGGTTATTTTTATAAAAAAGAAAAAGGTGAGTTATTTATGTAAAATGATTAAACAAATGATTTATTTAGAAAAAAAATCTTAAATGTTTCACCTATCTATACCATCAAATCATGAATATGAAGTTATGGAATATAGCATGGTTACCATCAAGTACTATTCTTGCATCAAGAGGAGATCTACTAGTACTTCATATTGTTACCATCAAGTATTGCCTCAACACCTAAAAGTGTAATTCAGATTGTTCTAAAAAATTTCAGTACAAGTACATCATGAAAAGGGTAGGTACATGCATATACAGACGCAGAGAAGTGCAACCCTTTTCAGTGTAGTTTTCCTCCCATCTGATCGATTCCTCTCCTGTCAGTCTGTTACTATGGGCTCACTTTTTCTATCAGTTTCTTGCTGCTTGCCTCCCGTGAGCTCTCTCTCTCTCTCTAAGGTGATATTCGAAATTTGGAATACCGGCCAATTGCTAGCGGCTCCATAGACTGTGGCTGAAACAAAAGGACGATACGTAGTATCGCGGCGGTATGCCTTATGCATTGCTACTTGCTAGCTACGCTCATGCGACTGGCTCCAGCTCGGTACTAACTAAAACAGGAGCAGGTCACTCTTAGTCCACTACCCACTACTGCACTACACTAGTGTGTGAATAAACGACAATTTGCAATGTACAAGGTACACATTTTTTTTTGCCTGCGGGGTCAAGTGTGGAACGCCATTTCCTTCACTGAGCATTACCGCAGCAGGCAGCACGTACCACCTGGCGGCGGAGGTGGTCGAGCGTGCAGTGGCACACTGTAGCGGAGAGGTTTGCGGCGTACGGACAGCATTGCAGTAGCACCACCCACGGCACGGGCTCACCGCTCGCATTCTACGTAGTCAAGGTGAGGCGGAGACCGACGTGGGGCTCGGCTGTCACGTACCCGATCGATGAACACGAACGAACTCAAAACCGAATAGCTTCGGTATCAAAATCCAACACAATATGCAAAATAATGGAGATACAATCTAGGAAGAATGGAAGTAGGAACTAGCAAATGGACTGGACTTGGAGACTGGGAAGATAAGAAGAAGCAAGGGATGGGGATCGGAGGAACAGGGATTTGGGGAAGCAGCAGCAGGAGGAAGAAGATGGAGCCGTGGCTAAGTCTCAAGAGTTCTTCGATGCCGTCTTCAGTTGATGTCGCCTGCTCTTTGTAGTGCCGTCCCGAGCACCCACTTGCCTCTTGGCCTACGGCCCGATGAACGAAGCCCAATCCCAAGCCGGGCTGGACTGTGACATTCCTCCCTCCTTGAAATGTGGCTTGCCCCCCAAGCCGTTGTAATTCAATGAGCTCGACGCCATTGTGATCCCTTAGCACTTGTAAATGTTTATCATGAACAGGTTTAGAGCATGAAGAAATATGGCCAACCACAACAATATCAGCTTCAAGCACTCTGCCATTCCCAAACTTGTTAGCATAGTGACACTCATAGAAAGCCACGATGTCGGTAGTGAAGAGACGGGGCATACACCAAGGTTCAGGTATATATGCAGCCAGCTTGACAGCATAATCAATTTCCCTTACAGATAGAATGTTGTTGGAATCAAGCTTTATGACAAAGGTGGCTCCATCTGCACTATTCAGAGTTTGGGAGGCAAGACCAGCTTCGACAATTTCAGTGCCAAGATCAGCACAATACCTTTCTCTGAGTATCCCTTGTAGCTTACAACAATTTTGGGAAAGAGGTATCCCTTGTTGAGGGCAGGACGCCCATAAGGAGCCACGGCCTCCTTGGAGATGATGGTGAGCCCCCTGGCTTCACGGCCTACGAACTCCTGTGACGCATAACCTGGTTGTCCATCCCCTGCATAACCTGAAAGGAGGACTTTCCAGGATATCAAGCTCCTCTTGTTCATCCTGAGAAATAGTAACAAGGCTGCCTCCATGCAGCCACACTTTACGTACAAGTCAATAAGCTCAGTTTCCAAAACTACATTCATCTGGTGTATGACCTTAATGGCATGGGCATGAATTTGCCTTCTATACTCTGCATACCTTCTATTGCCACAAAGCTGTACATAGGTGATGAGCTGAATCAAGTGCTGATGTAAAGTGCTGAATTCCATCAAGCGCATTTACCATACATGTCAATAAGCACGCTGCCCCAAATAACATCAGTATACAATGCTCTTCTAATCAAATAACCATGGAATACACGACCTCTACCTATGTCAGCCAAACGGGCACAAGCTGCTACTCCACTGCCAATGGTGAAACGATCGACAGCGAAACCAGACTCTTGATCCCTATCAATCATTGTCTCAAAAACTATCTTGCAACTATCAATGTCCCCACACTTCCCGTACATGTCGATGAGGCAGTCCCATACGGTGGCTTTCCTTTCAAATCCGAGGACAACTACTAATGTATGCAGCTGAATCCCACGTACCAGGCACCCCAATGCACTGCACACCTGAATTGCCATTACAAGAACTGAATCATTTGGAAGCACCTCAGCACGCTGCATGGCAAAGAAAGCATCATCAGTTCCCTTGCTATCAATGCCAATGCCAATAATCCGAGAAGCACCAGCTGACTTTGCCCCCTCAGCAACTGCAAGCCCAATTGTGCCCAGGCCAAAAACAGCAACAATGGAACCCGCTTCAACCTTTGCAGTATTTCATACTGCTCCAAGGCCGGTAGAAACACCACAGCCAAGTAGGCAGACTTTTTCTAGAGGTGCTTGTGGGTTGATCTTTGCAACACTGACATCATGCACAACAGTGTATTGGTTGAATGTTGATGTCCCCATGAAATGCTAAATGGGTTTTCGATTTATCGAGAACTGGCTATTGCAGTCATTCTCATACTGGGCAAAGTCAGTCACTAACATAGGTATGGCAACACACAACATGATGATAGCTGCTGCTATGCCCCTTTGCAATTTCTCATCAGGGAAATATTGCCACTGCACATAATTGAGGAGCACCACACAAGAAAATTCATAGCAGCAAGCCCCTTGTTGCTTGCTCACCTTGCATGCCAAGTCAAAAACTCCTCCACGCTTCTGCTGCCACAACCTCATGCCACAAGATAGCACCCTCCTGCTGTTAGGACCGATGTTGCTGGCTACAAGACCGACTGAGATGCCACTCCAAAGAAATATAGTTGGTGAACCTTGAGCGCCCACCATAGAGCAAGACACTGAGCATCTTAGATGTTCTAGTGGAGGCCACGGTTTCAGCTCAACCAATTCCAGTGATGAAGCCACCCTTTTCACCATTAAGAACACCATCTCAGCAACAACTCCAGAGAGGAAATGAAGTGGTGGTGCGGGGTCTGTGCTTGGAGTAGCTTCCGCCAAGGCATGGTCGTCCTCAGCGCGTGGTGGCATTTCGCCGAACAATTGGTGTGCGGCGATGCGGCCGGTGTCGTCACACACACAAGGTGCGCCGATGGACGAAGCGGGGTTGGTGATGGTGACGTCAAGCCGGGCGGTGGTCGAGGAACAACCCAGGGCCACGTCCAGCATGAATGCGGACGTCTGCAAGGCGGTGTCATCGCCGGAACACATCATCGAGCATTTGGTCGGCGACTTGGGGGCGAGGGCGGCTGCTGCACGTGGAGTGGCTGCGGTCCACCGCGGTGACACAGGTGGCCGTCGGAGCGGGTACGGGCGGTGGCAAGGCATGAGCGAGTGCTCCTAGGAGCTAGACGATGGCCTTCAAGCCGACCGCGAGCTCGTCCATGCGTACTGCTAGGTCTTCCATCTCCATTGTCTGCTTCTTCACAACGGAGATCAATTCGTTCAACATCGCCTTACACCGGGCTTCGCTCTCCTTCTCAGCGCCGGTCATGGCCACCTCGGACTCGGAACCAGCAGGATCGAGTGCTCTGATACCAATTGTCACGTACCCGATTGATGAACACGAACGAACTCAAAATTGAATAGCTTCGGTATCAAAATCCAACACAATATGCAAAGTAATGGAGATACAATCTGGGGAGAATAAAAGTAGGAACTAGCAAATAGACTGGACTCGGAGACTGGGAAGATAAGAAGAAGCAAGGGACGGGGAATCGGAGGAACAGGGATTTGGGGAAGAAGCAGCAGGAGGAAGAAGATAGAGCCGTGGCTAAGCCTCAAGAGTTCTTCGATGTCGTCTTCAGTTGATGTCGCCTGCTCTTTGTAATGCCGTCCCGAGCACCCACTTGCCTCTTGGCCTACAGCCCAATGAACGAAGCCCGATCCCAAGCCAGGCCGGACTGTGACATCGGCAAAGGCGGTGTCTCCGAACGCCACCGTCGAGAGCTCTCGAGGCATGGCATTCGTCGGGGTGAGGGAGATGGAGACGACGATGAACAAAAGAGGCAGGGTGGGCGAGCGTGAGACAGCAAAAGATATTGCAATCCAAGAAGAGACGGAACAGCTGAACTGAAAGAGGTGAGTACTCTGAAAGTCACACGATCCAAACTGAGGTTGTACATACATTTCAGAAATTTTTCTGCAACGGAACGTGGGTACAAGACACCAGAGAAAATGATTATTTTACAAACCTCCATTCTGACCATTGCAAAGGTAAATAAAAAGGCAGGAAAGCCTGGATCTGTGGACTAGAAAATTAGGAAAAGGGAGAACGTACGATATGGATTGTGATCAGATCACACAAGTCATAGAGTTAACTACTACGCTACAGTACTATACATGGAGTATCATTCGTCCTGATCTACTTCCTGTGTATCATCTGCAATTTGGGAGCTACGGATCCCCCAAAAGGATCTCGGTCGCAGATTCTTCCTTGTGGCTCTGAATAGCCAGCCTATGCTGGATTCACATTCAGCACATGATGCCATCGTCCACGAGTATCTGCACAGCAAAAAGAATGTGCTTACTAGAATTACAGGAAGCATGCAGAGACTTATTTTCACAGTTAAAGGTGGTATGGTAGATATGGAGGATACTAAGAAGAATACCAAACAGCACACATAAGCTCATACCCTGGGAACCAGCTGTAATCCATTGAAGGACCGCCATCAAGAGCAAGCCCAGTTGCCTTGCCGACTGTAATCGTCTCATGGACAAAACCATGAGGGTTGACATAGGCACCGAGAGGCCCATCATTAGACATCACCACCATGTCACTACGTTTTGCTATAAGAGACTGCCATAATAACAAACATGTCAGCAGTGTAATAAAAATTATTTTGAAATTCTTTGATTTAGCAACATTTGATGAAACATCTTTTGCCTCGCGGCCCCATGTGCCTGAGGAACGACCACTGCATGTCAATAAGAAATATGAACCAGCTTGATTATACGTTAATAATATCACTACTTATCATGCAACTGCAGCATGCAACAGCAACCAATGAGACCTCCAGTATCTTATAGCAACTGTAAACCAGACCTTGCCGAAAAAGGGAAAGAGGGTCTACATAGGGCTAATCAGCAGGTCATAGCCCAGTAAACAGCATTGCTGTGATACAGACGGACTAGACGAAAAATACCGACCAAAGCCTCGTGAAAAATTCATTAGTTCCGATCAGAAACTCGTCAAAATAGAAATTCCAAATACAGTAGATTGTTACCTTGCAAATTCTACATTTTATGAGATTAAAGGCCTTTAGAAGCTGAATCTCCCTTTGTAGGCGATATGAAATTCCATCAATCTCCAGCAATTTTTGTCTCACAGATTCTGATACAGGAAGTTTGCTTCCAATGTAAAATGACAGGAGATCTGGTTTTCTCACATGATCATCCATGCTTGGGTCTGTCATTATCTGTCTCCACAAATCTGCAACAAAGGGGATAGTGTAAAAAAATGTAATCGACTGAATGTCCCAAGCATACCTAAGGATGTTCACACTTAGTCTTAATTACTTTGGTCAGGGTTTTATTTTATGGGAACAGTAGGGGAGAGCCCTACTGAAAAACACAGGGTAGAAATTTGCCATTGTCTGGTTAAGAATCCATGAAATATTGAATGGCAAAAATGCACTGTAAGATTCATAACAAATCAGTGTGATGCAAAAGGAGTGATTCACTACCTGCAGCCCTACGAGCAAGTACATATGAGTCGTACATTTCATAAGCCCACCGAGGCCAAAATGATAGCGGTGCCTGAAAAGGTTGCTTGGAGTAACTGGTGGCATGGTACCGCTGCTGCTGCTTAGTATCTCTTGTTCTTGCACTTGACAAGGATCTAAGGGGTGTCAAGCAAATATCCTTCTCATCCATGTTGGTATTCTTGCCTGACAGACCTGATACACCAATTCCTAACTCCTGGCTCCAAAACTGCTCTACATCTTCATTTGAGGATTTTATTGAGTTACTGGATTGTGAACCTGAATGGCACATCCTTGTTTCCATTGCTGAATGATCACTTGCAGTACTTTTGGGTGATGGAGTATCGCAATCTAGTACTGAATCAATATGATCCTGTTGTTTGATTGGAGACACATCCAAACTGATAACCGGCGAAGAAGTACGCAGCCGGAAACTGTTACATGCAGCTAGTTGTCCAAATGCATCTCTTGGAGTTCTTAGAGGAGTATCTTCTTCAATGATTTTGACATCACCCCACACCTATTGATATTGTAAAATAAAATGAAGCTATGTTCTGTCCTTATTTTAGTTCAAAAGAATATAAACAAGATATTCTCAATTAAATATAAGGCTCACCACCCCATCAACATCCATCCAATGCCGCATCAGACGAAATCGTTGTTGCCCACGGGCTACAACATTTAATGAACCATCATCCAATCTTCCAAGTTGCCGTATCTATTATAACAAACAAAAATATCAGCTAACCTGACCAGGCTGTTCGGAAGTAATTGTGTAACCCAAATTTTTTGAAAGCCGATTATACATAACATTTAAATCTTTGTAAATCATACTAAATGGTTGATTTTGAAATTTATCGCATGTAGTAATAGATTAACAATAATGGGCCTGAAGACACATAAATGAGACATCACAATGCATGTATGTACTTCTGGTCTTCTGGATCTTGTAAAGTATCAGATGACTACATAGTTCTCTAAAAGTTAGGTACATATACTTTGATTAAGTGATTATCTTTACTATTATAAAAGAAGGGCTTGATGTTGATGGTGAATCTGCCTACCTCTCCACCTCTTGAGTAGTTAGGATCTTTTGTGGATACATATGTGCATATATGCATATGTTACTTGAAGGATCGATCTTCCGT
Source organism: Ampelocalamus luodianensis (assembly GCA_036346255.1). Lineage (NCBI taxonomy): Eukaryota > Viridiplantae > Streptophyta > Magnoliopsida > Poales > Poaceae > Ampelocalamus > Ampelocalamus luodianensis. The sequence goes on from CM070626.1 coordinate 5,754,430, forward strand.
GGATAATTATCCACGGCATGTGATTTGTGATAATATTTTATGTGGCTTGTTGATTGGATACAAATTATGTATGAAACTTTCATATGTGGGGATAATTACCTTATGCATATTGGCTTTCTAAGTTTATAACTTATATTATGTTTATTTGAAATCCGTTGCATCGCACGGTCACTCGGCTAGTTATAAGAAGAAAATTTCAACTTAAACCTAATACAAGGCATTCTGACAACGAATGGATTGTGCCCCTTTTACCAGGCATGTTAAATGTACACTAAGCCTTGGTCTTGAAAGATACAGATAACTCTCTCTGTTATTGACAGATAATTTGTATTATATAATGTGCCATAGGGTAACTAATAGTTCCTATGGAAATAAGGATGCAATATATCACCCCATGGGACTAGTTACTAAAAAGTTCAACTGGGAATTTGGCACAAAAAACAAGCTAACCAAATGAACAATCCAAGCACATGAAAGATCGGCCAACAATTGCCAACTGATCTGCAAGACTGCAAATTGCAACCGGAAGCATGACAGGAAAAGTGTAAGGCACCTCTGCTGTTGTTCCAACCAATGCATTAGCACGATGATTTGTTTGTCTGTACATGAGAACCTGAACATTGGATCATGGTCATTAAAAAGTAAACCCACAAGTAAAAGTAGTTGACTTCAACATGATGGGCACGCACCACGCCAATTGTGCATGGAGCATCAACCTGCCTCAAAGCTTTCTCAACAGCTGCCACAAGTCTACCCTGAATTAGTCTGAGAGGCAGGGTAGCTCCAGGAAATAGGACAACACCTGCAAAAGATTCATAGCACCGTGACATTTCATACTTGTAGTCTATCCGAAAAATCCTGTTGCCTTTACACCATGACTATTGATGTGTAGCTGTGCATGAGTTAGGTGAAAGAATTGTTCTAGTTTTGCAGTTAAGAATATATATTCACTGGCCATGCAGTCAATCTAGCATTCATACCATATAAACCTACAGGATCAGAATAGCAAGCAATCAACGTATAGACCTTTTTTTGGGGGTTGCCTATGGACTACTGCATATATCTTATCTAGTCATATACTTGTATGAAATTAGTATCAATTACAAGAGAAACCGCATATCCTACTAGAAATACCTATTTGACTTCATGTACAAGAATGTCAATACAAATGGCTGTACATCTGCAAATCTGCACTATAGAGGACATAGTGACTAATAATAATACCTTCAATTCCTCCGAAATGCACATATTACAAAACCAGACAGATTACTCAAACTTTGCTAACGATAAAAGAAATAATGGCAAAAAGTTTATGGATCTGATTTGTATCAGAGTAGTTCAAAAGAGACAAGCAAGTTAGAATGACTGAGGACAGACAAAAAAAAAATCTGATAAAGGATGGCTGATTTTTTTTCGAAACAAGGGAATGGTATGATAAATTTGAGTAAGCATTTATCCATGTCTCGTCAAGATTGACAAGACAATTAAAATAAAGAGCATATGAGAGTGGACTGATAAAATAAAACACAAACATGTAAAAACGTTACCTTGGAGATAGAGCATTGGCAAGCTAAGGATTGTACCAGCATCTAAGAGGGCAACTCTTCCGCGTGTATCATCAACCTCTGAGTTACACACAAAGTGACTTTTACACTTTGTAGTCAGCATCATAAAAATGCTGAGATTAGCAAAGGATATTTACCACCAAGATAGGTGTGCAGTGAGGCTAGAGACGCGTCGAATGTGAATGTTGCAGAAGTACTAGCTACTCCATCACCATCGTTATCTCTGATACATGGGAATCAGGAAATGAACAGGTAGAAATATATCAGAATTATAATTTAAAACTAACTGATGAAAAGTTGCAGACAATCTTCCAGGGCACCCATTTTGTGTATATTAATCAAGTGAATAACCACAAAATAAGATGTTGAACATTGCTCTAAGCTACACTGTAATCCTTCACCATATCTGATCATGAAAAATAGCTCACAAGCACCGATAAAATGAATAATTAAGAAGCAAATCAAGATGCCCAAAGTGAAACTTTGGTCAAGGATGCTGTAAAGTATGCCCAACCACCAAGGCTTTGCAGAGTAACTCCTTTCCCTGAAATCCCCACGCTCTCACCAGTCTAGATTGATAAGAGCATGTACATCCCTTAGCATCTAAAGTAGGTGCTAAGCTAGACACATCACCTCTCTCCACAAGGCCATTGTTAGCTACTTTTACTCCAATTCTTAGCACCACCTATAGGTGCTAAAGTCGGATATTTAGCTTGAAAAACGTTCCCTACTAAAAAAGAGGATTCTTAGAAAGATTCTTCTACTTGCCATGGACTTGCTTGAGACTGACACTTCCAAAAAAACAAGGGAGAAGGAGTCGGGTTAAATAGCGTTTAGTTGAAGGGGTCTCCCCCTCCTGCAGGATCAAAGAAGGTTGTATTAAAGTTTCGATCGGTTAATAACATTGTAATTGCCCCTGCCAGTACCGGAAGTGGTTCAACAAACAAAGAAAAGTACTTTTACTTTGAGTTAATAGGACTTGAGACGATTGCAACCACTTGACAATCCAAAGCCCGGGCACTAGGAAGAGTCAAAGTTAATGAGAAGAAATGCAACTTTTCTGACCTTAGCACCAGTTTCCAAGGTTTGCTTCGGTGTCATGCAATCTAGGCTTAGTAACCACTGCTCCATTTATTGGCATCGGTGCTAAGAAATTTCTCACCTCTAGCATTGCCTTAGCACGAAGGATGCACATGCTCTAATAGTATTTCTCTATAAGCGAAACTACGGCAAATAAACATCCATTCATAGGCCTAAAGCTTTTCCAACTGTAACGCCCTCCGGCCTCAGCCTCGAAATCCAGTATCAATTCTACGAGTACAAATGAACAGTCCCCCCCCCCGGGCAACCACCACCTGGGAACCCTAAAAAAATGGCGATAAGCGACGTTGAGTGACCTGAGGAAGGCGTCGACGGAGGTGAAGGAGCCATCGTCGTCGTCCCCCTCGTCGTGGTCGACCACCTCGACGTTGAGCTCCTCCATATCGAGCTGCATGATCTCCTCCATCTGCCGCCGCTCCCTCGCCGGGATCCCGTCCCAGTCCGCCATCTCGCCGCCGGTGCCGGTGCCGGTGCCGTGTGCCAAGGACGGAGACGCCAAAATCGCAGGGGAGATCTGGCTTCTTCGGCTCGGCTCCTCTCCTCACATTCCAATTTGGGCTGTGTCATGACCCAGGTTTCTAAAGGAGCTTCGCGTCGCGAAGCTTCTCGTACATCGAGTCCACGTGTACACGGCCCAATACATAACCAAACCTTAACTCACTTCCCAAGCGCCCGGTCCATCTGGGCCGTACAGACCTACTCCTCCATCGCGGCCTCAGGGCGCAAGCGCAACCCAACCCACCCGCCGCGGCCGCCGGTGTCAAACCGGCGTCCCAATTCCTCCCGACGGTAACCACTACTGCACCCCCTTCACCATCTCTCCTGCTTAGTTGCGCGCCTTCGTTCTCCTGGCAAGAGGCACCACCTGCACCAACGCTCCTGCTGATAAGCAAAGCAACCGTTTCTGCTACTATTTCGGAGTTTCGATGCAAAGCATCTGTAGCCACCGCCTTTGTTTCGAATCGTGCAGGAACCGGCTGGATTTCCCGGCAAATTGGGGACCCTAATGGCTGAGGAGGCTCCTATCCGAGAATCGTGTGTCTGCCAATCCCTCACTTGTGCAGGCTTCACTGCAGCTTTGCCCCGATTTGGATGTCGCTAGGCGGGAATGGGTTAACTTGTGCCATCACATCAAGTCATCAACCAAGGAATCAAAATATCTAAAAAGAGGTAGTGTATCAACACGACATGCATTGGCCCAGTACTACTGTGATTACAATTGTCAACTTGGATTTTTGTTTATGTTTTTCAAAGTAATAGATTTTGTTGAGCTAGCTTTGGGTTCCCGCTAGAAGAAGCATGTTGTGTGCATCGCCGAGTAGGGACTGTACATGCGCTCTCTCACTCTATGTGCTTCTACTGTGGTGATGTTTGGACTTTGGAGTCACTAGTAACTCAACTATGGAAGTTACTAGAGCTATATAGAGCACTGAAATGCATACTCGTGAGAAGCTGTCGCAGATCATGCACTATTCTTTGGCTGTCCACCACGCACCAGAGGTTAATACATTGGAGCCAGTTTCATCTCCGTAATTGGAATTATAGTGGCAAAAGCAAGCGAGTACATACAATGATACAAAAGCAAAATAAAAGAACAATCTTCTAAAGACAAAGCAAATAAGAGCACACATACAAAAAACCAAAATAAAATAAGTATCTTCTAAAAACAAAGCAAATAAGAGCTTTTGAAGTGTACTGTTGACCATATAAAGTTTATGTTCTGTGTGAATACCAGTTTTTAGATTGGGAAGGTGCATCTGTTGTTACTATAGCGAGCGTGCTAATTACCTTGTTTTCTTAGGTGACACCATTGGTATAGATAAACTTGATACACGCAAGAGGATATATATGCCATGTTTGTGGTCCATGTGTGTGGTACATCTTCCAGCCACGATTGGAGAATCTCATCATATTACAGTGGTCCTCTGTCTTCGATATGCTGTTGAATGCATCTGAGGGGAAGTGTGTAAAACTTCCCGAGATGACATAGCTTCCCAAAAAACCGGTCACTTAGACTTTCCAAAAACTAAAAGAAAAAACTCGAGCATGGTCTCAAAACTTGGGTAATGATTATTGTTTCAATCAGCAGTAAGTACTAAGTAGTGAGCAATTACCACATGATATGCACCCTGTCATATACAATACAATGACCACGAGACATTATCATGACATTGTGATGAATCGGGTGGGACCATAACTGCATAAGTACCATGTTAATGACTATCATTTTTATGTACTAATCATGCATGAAGTGCCAGCATGACATTATATGTCATATAGTACTGGTTACAGTAGACTTCCTTAGTAACACCTTACACGTTATAATGAGTTAGGTGCCATTGGTGTCTGTTTAAAAATGCAACAGGTGGATTATGTAATTGTTGCACTGTCTTCAATGTGATTCACAAAAAAACAATACTATTATCGTCTGCTTGTGCAATTTCTCCTGAGAGATATTTCATTGCTTGTTGCATGTTGAGGTCCGCATGCTCTTTTAGAAGGATGTCGTCATGAGAATGTTCCGTAGGTAAAGGGAGAGTGATGCCGCTGTAAGGATGAATAGTGAAACCATGCTATAGGATCTTTATATACACACATGCAGCATTCAGGGAAGGTAGCAACTGCTTAACTTGCATGTAGACAATTTTTTGTTGTCCATTCATTTCATCATTCGTTGCCTTGGCAGTTTGATCCGCGTAGAATTTGCCTTTTTAACCCGTTCCATCAATAGGCTTTCTGGTTATTTTAATCCACGTCAGATTCTCTTATCAAGATGTGATGCTGATTGAAGGGGTGAAGAGCACTCATCGGACCAATCGTTGAATGGATCTATTTTATTCCTTTTGGCAAAGGTTTCTGACTTGCCACGTGGCCCAATTATTTGAGAGAGTCTTGGTTTGTAGCTGTTAAAAGGAGCTATTGAAATCGTTTTCTTTCTCAACTTTTTTTTGGCTGTGCACAAAGTAGGCATATCTTAGACCTATTCTAATCCTCCATCGTTATCGATGATTTTACCACCACATTATGCTTGAACTTTAAGATGCACAAACACAAGTCTTGTTGTATCCTTCCCCTTATGTCTGTCAATTCATTCCTGCAACGTGTTGCCCTACAAAATTTCTTCTGTTAGAACAATTCATATATTCAGGCCCAACATATATTCTTTTCATTTGAGAAGCATCTACCAGCTCATCTCAAAAGTAAGGGTCGATGGCTCCTAAGTTCATTCGCAAGCTGAGCTGGAGGAGACCTTTCACGGTCATTTCGCTAGCCTCATTGGCATGTCGGCGCATCGCACTCATACCTTGGATTTGGACTTCCTGAATGCGCCTTCTTTGGATCTTCTGGCACTAGATGCTAGCTTCTCGGAAACGGAGGTATGGGAAGCTATCAAAAGTTTAGCTTCAGGAAAGGCGCCGGGGCCGGATGGGTTCACAGGTTTTCTACCAACGGTGTTGGGAGTTCATAAAGACCAATGTTATGGCGACACTCTAGTGCTTGGGTCATTTGGCAGGGAATAACTTTGATCTACTGAATCAAGCAATGCTAACCCTTGTGCCAAAGAAGCCTGGTGCACAGGGAACGTCGTGATTTCCGGCCCATCAGTCTGTTGCATAGCTTCTCTAAGCTTCTCGCCAAAGTCCTTGCCAGGAGGCTGGCACCGGAGCTTGCCAAGGTTGTCTCGCCCAACCAGTTAGCCTTCACCAAAGCAAGATCAATCCAAGACAATTTTCTTCTTGTGAGACAATCCGCCCGCCTCCTGCACCGACAAAAGAAAGCGGCGTTCTTGTTCAAACTCGACATCGCCCAGCTTTTGATTCCGTGTCATGGCCCTTCCCGTTGGAGATCCTTAGGCGTAAGGGTTTCTGGCCAAAATGGTGTGAGTGGTTGAGTATCATGTTCAGATCGGCTTCCACCTTGTTCTCATTAACGGACATCCAAGCCGGCCAATTTGGCACGGTCATGACCTTCGACAAGGAAATCCCCTGTCGCCTATGTTGTTCATCACAATGGATGTACTTAACAACCTACTTACTGCGGTTGATGATGCCGCCCTGCTCCAACCGGTCGGAGGGCGATGGGGCATACCGCACCGTCTGTCCTTGTACGCGGATGATGTCGTGGTTTTCCTAACCCCGGTCAGCTCGGATTTGCACGTCATCAAACAAATTCTGCAGCTATTTAGAGAAGTGTCGGGTTTGCGGACAAACCTAGACAAGAGTGTCGTTTCACGAATCCGGTGCAACACGCAAGAGGTCCAGCTAATCAACAGTGAATTGGGTTTGTGCCATCTCTGATTTCTCATGTAAATACCTTCACCTTCCACTATCCCTGAGGAAACCTTCCAAGGGTGACTTTCAACCTTTAATAGACAAGGTCGCAAACCGCCTCCAAGCCTGGAAGCCGGCTTGCTGTCGCAGGGAGGTCGTCTCATGTTGGTTAAATCGGTGCTGACAGCTATCCCAATCTATAGTTTCATGGCCCTAGATCCTCCGCTATCTGCTATCGATTATCAAAGAGATCGACAAAAGGCGAAGAGCGTTTCTATGGAAAGGAACAGAAAACATGGCTAGAGGGCACTCTCTAGTCGCCGGTGTGCCGACCTATTTAGTGTGGTGGGTTGGGTTTGTACAATTTGCATGTGTTAGGAAAGGCCCTACAAAGCTGCTGGTTGTGTCTCCAACGGACATGGCCGTCAAGGTCGCGGGGGGGGGGTAGGGGGGGTCTGCTGCGCAAGCTGGCCGAGCGGAGGAAGGCATGCTTAGCGCTTCTATCCTCGTGTAGATTGGCAACGGCGAGGGCGCCTTGTTCTGGTCGGACTGCTGGTTGGATGGCGGTAGCATCCCAGTCCTCTTTCCCTGCCTATTTAAGTCCATCCCTCCATTCCTGCAGGAAAAAAGAACAATAGCACAAGCTCTTCACAATGGTATGTGGATTTCGAACATTAGAGGGCCTCTTGTCCAATGTGTCTGTGAATTCCTTCGCCTTTGTTATTTCCTTGCAATCTATGCAACTAAAGTCGGGTCAGGAGGACGTGATTTCATGGCGCTGGGAACACTCAGGACACTACTTGTCCAAGTCGGTTTATAAGGCCTTCTTCTTGGGTTCGCTAGTTTTCCCGTGCGCAGAGACCATTTGGAAAGCGCGGGTGCCTTTGAAGTGCAAATTCTTTTTGTGGTTAGCAGCCCACCGCCGTTGCTAGACGGTGGATCGACTCTAGCGTTGGGGTCTCCAAAATCACGGAGCTTGCGTCTTCTGCGGGTACTCCCAGGAAACTATCGATCATCTTCTAGTAGGCTGTGCAATAACATCACAAGTTTGGGTGCGCTTTCTAGCTCGTGTGGGGTTTGCTAGCACCGTTCCGGTAGGACAGCCCACGCTCGAACAACATTGGTTCTCCTCTCGTGGTTCTCTACCTTCGCAGAAGAGAAAGGAGTTTGACTCTTGCTTCATTTTAGTCACTTGGATGATTTGGAAAGAGCGGAATAACAGGGTGTTCAACAACGACGCAGGATCCATTGATCAGATGTCACAGCGTATTCATGAGGAGCACTGCTACTAGCGCTTGGCAAGTGCTCATGGACGGGAGGCGCCCTCTCATCAGGAGTAGTTCGCTTTTGGCTGTCCCTAGGTTGTTTTGGGGTTATTGCCGTGGTCAGTCTAGGCCGGTGTTGGGCAAGATCTGACTGGGGTTTTCTCTCTTGTTTCCTATGGTTGTAATTCAAATTATCTTTTTAATGGAATGAAGTGCAAAGCTTTTGCGCGTTCTTGAAAAAAAGCATCTACTAACTGAAACATGATATCAGATGAGGTAATATTTTTTTTGTGTTCATTGTCTTGATTTTGCAAAATCGAATATACATGAACTCATTTAAAAGTTTCTCACCATGATAAGAATTGTCGTTTTGTTTTGCCCTTAACGGAATGGTCATTTGTTTCTGCTTTTCAGATTTAAGTTTGATGACGTCAAGTCTTGAAAGAGCTGTTAGGGCTTATCAGAAGTCGTCACATGCGTACTTGTATCCGATTATGTGATAGGTACTGATTTTATCTTTTTACGGAATGAGAGTTTAGATACCTTCATCAGGTTATCACGCACTAAACTAAATTATTTCAGAAGGGGTTATTTTGTTTTTCTTCAGGTTATCACGCACTAAACTAAATTATTTCAGAAGGGGTTATTTTGTTTTTCTTCTAAGATTGAGGAATAGAAATATATTTAGGTAGTTGTAATCTGGGGTTGCTCTCTTGGCAGTTTTTTTTCCTGTCATGGGCAAGGAAACATCAGCTCATAAGCAGCAGAGGTTGTGAAAGTTGGAGTTGATGAGGAAAAAAACTGATACTTTAGCCAGTAAAAAGTATTATAAATATCTAGATTGACCATGAGAATAAGATACGGGCATATTTTCCATTGCAAGTGCTTTCGTTAATTTTATATTTTTACCAGCATATAAGTTTACAACCATAAAAATTAATGGGCAAAATTGTATACTGGATACTGTGCCAAATCAAAACATGACGATCTTTTTTAGACCGGCGGCAGTAACCCATCTGCATAGTTCAAAGAAGAGAACTTATGGTTTCTGCACACCAAGCGCACACAAAATGCATCTTATAAAGGAGCATCAGAATCTACAGTTGTTCAAGTCATTGTCCAAAATGTGGATAGCTGTTGCACACCTTGAAAAGAAAATCACTTGTATACGTGAGGTGCTAATCTTTGCCTTTCGATACTTTAAAATATCTTCACTTTCACTTCTGTTGGTGGAGGAATAGTAACAACCTCCTCAGCTATATAAACGAACCTCATGTTCAGCTTTCTGTAACCAAAGTGATCGACCAAATTGTATATGCATTTTGGGGTCGGCTCCCACCTTTAAGACCTTCACTTTTGCCTCTTTTCCCTTCAGCCAATACTTATAAATGGAGTATACTAATTTGCGACGCCAAGCAGCATCCTTGAAAAAGAGCCTTCGATCAGGCTTGTGTTCTATTCACCTCAAATCTCAAGCATTTTAGTTGAGGCAATAATCATGTCATGTTTGATCTGGAAGTATTCCACTATTGCTACCAATATATCCCATGCACCACAGGATAGATTCAGTTTTCGAAGCGATGCAATTCTACTTATCAGTCCTTGTGCTATATCCTCTTCTGTCTGCATGATATGTTCTATTCAGCATTCAGCAAGCAGTAGAAGAGAGTGTTTTGATGTAGATCATGTTATAGTCATGCCATATCAATTGCCAAGACAAGGGTCAACACCACTGAGTTTGACACAAAGCTAAGAAGAATCTGAACGAAACACAAAATATTGAAATAAGTGTGTTAGCGATATTTGTGTAGACTTCAAATTCTGATTATATACTTATGTGAACCCCCACTTAGCACACAAGATCTACATTGTTTTACCATTTTGGAAATCACCTTTTCCACTGTTTGCCTTATTTTAATGTGTTGGTAAAATATATGCTAATTTAGCGAATTATATTGTAATGGCAGGGGTAGTTGGATGAACAATTTTGTCAGGTTGATGACTTGCAGGACGAAGCAAGTCCTAATTTTTCAGAAGTTGTTTCCTTGTTCTTTAAGGACTCAGCCAGGCTAATGACAAACATTGAGCAAGCTATGTAAGCAGTGACAATGTGACAATTTCATAAACTAGGTCGAGTCTTAATAATTGTTGCACATTCAGCAGTATTAATGCTGGTAAGTAATGTCTAACAACACTGTGCAGGGAGAAGTATCCCAGAGATTTCAATAGATGGGATGCACACATGCAGCAATTAAAAGGCGGCTGTTCTAGGTAGCTCCAGGTAGTTGCTTTTGAATATCTTCATTCGGCTACATATTATGCATGCCTATGTGACAGAGCCGGTGGTGACAGACTCTTAGAGACTATTTGAATTTTGTTGCCCCTTTAGGCAAGTTCTTGCGTACTGTTGGTTACCTATTTGGTGGGGGAAGGTAAAACCTGCTTTTCCCAACGAACTATCCAACTTGGTTTTAGAAAAATATCGGTTGGTGGAGAGGAGGCACACATGGCCAAGGTTGGTTTCATGGGCGAACATGAGAATGTTTAGGTTTTATTTTTTTCCATACGTTCTCGGTGAACTTAATCTGAACTTTTAACTACGTAAAAGTGTACAACGGTACAAATAGACAACAAATTTACCATCAAACCTAATTTAGTTGCCAAGAATCTACACACAGCTAAGGAACCCTGCCCTTAAAAAGAGAGAAAATGAAACAATCATTCTAGTTGGGCCTAGTTGTTCTACCTTCCTATTGCCAGGATAGGCAAAATATCAAACAACACTTCACCATTTGTTTCATGAGCCACCAGAATTCTCCTGCAGGATTCAGACTGCTTCTAGATGTCTGGTGTACCTGAACACTGTTGTTTTTTTGTCCTCAACTTCTTGAAACAATGCCTTACAGTTAGTTTACTTCTCTTGTTTGCTTGGAATGTTTCAGCATTTTTTTTACTTGAAAGGTCTCTGTTGAAGCCAAGCTAAATGCTAGTAGAAGCTCAGGGATGTGTAAACCAGAGTTATTTACAGAGACCTGCTAATGCAGAGACTCATATTGCTTTGATCGGTGCACTGCTAAATATGTCGTCTATACCAACTACAAGTTCTGCAGACATCAACCTTTTTGTACAAGTGATATATCATGATATTACAGGCTAACATCTTATTTTACATGATATAAGGAGCTGGCAATTTTACATGGCTATTTATTGTAATATTTTGCATAGTTTACCCATGCTTAACATAACACAACTTGTCACAGCATTGGTGCACATCATTCATGAACAGCTGTGGAGAAGAAAGTGCTGAAGGGTATATCTCTCTCTTTACTGTTTAGTTTGTTAGCGTGTTGCCATGTGTTTTTGTCTCTGAAATACTGCAAGAGCACTGAGCACTTCATATCTCGATTGGAGTTAGCGTAGCCGAAGCATGTGGAATTGTCAGTGCAGCCTGTGGCTAGTAGGCTGGCAGTTTATACTCCCAAGTGGACTGACATTAGCCTTTCTTGGCTATTTATTGTTTCATTCATGGGCTAGTAACTGTTTTACTGTCCATCACTCATTAGTGATGCATCATATATGTTTGTTATGCAGTTGCATGAGATCCTTCCAAAAGGTGAAGAGGGAGCATACTGTCCTCAGGCAGAAGCTAGAATCTCCTACTTCCAGGTAATCTTTGTCAACCACTTCATACCCAGCTTCTTCTCTTGAGAACCATTCATCACCTTGCCTATCTTATATCGCCGCAGTTGCTAATAACATAACATGGCTATGTGCAGCTGCTGCGACAAGCCGGTCCTGCTGGGACTGCAACCAGGCCTGGAAGCAAGTAATTTATCGGCCATCGGCACTCAGGGCAGTTGCAGCGAAGAATACGGTCCAGGAATAGGAGCCAGGCCTGGTGTTGCCCTGGGCGCATCGCAACTAGGCTGGTACATAAGGGCAGGCTGTTGGTGCCCTATGGTGATACTGATATAGTCTGGTAGTGGTAGACGTGTTATGTCACGTCTGCTTGTATATACGATCAAATAAGACCGCTGGAGCTTGCAAGTTTGCATCATGAGATCGCTTTCTTGTGCCCTTATTTTGCCTCAATTGTCGTCCAGATTGCGATTCATCAATGTACAGGGTTAATCTCATCTTGTGTCGGTAACCATTGATGTGCTAGGCTATAGAGTTAGAGTGTTGGACCGACGAGACGTTGCGATGGATGCAATCAAGGCCTGATGGTGATGGATTGGGATTACTGAACTAACAGGAATAGGAGTAAATCTCTGATAGACCTGACTGAGATAAAAAGGGTATATATCTCAGTATGCAAAATTGCAAAGTCTATAAATGCGCTATTTTCTAACCTGACTGTTAAGTCGCAACCGCTGAAAACGCTGAAGAACAGTAAAATGCCGTCACATAGCTTTCCACGCAAACAGCAATTGAAATACAGCACGTTTTTGTGATCGCTTCCTTTTACAAAATTGTTTTAAACAGTCACACAAACACGTAATTTGACCATTCCAATCCAACCGAACACTATTTGGAGCATTGGGATTTGAAAAGAACCTTGTACGAATTAAATTGATTCCTTCTTGTGTTCCAAACGTACCCTCGGTCTATTTTGAAACGCAACCATCATCTATTAGGAGTATTTGGAGATACATAAAATAGTTTACACTGTTTAAGCATCTAATAAAATTATCGTGTTGCACTTGCACGTATTCCTACACGTGTATCATGGACTTTGGCAATCCGGCTTCGGCCGGCTTCACGGTGCGAATAGCCATTGGCGGCAATATGATTTAACTGTTTGACGTCGTCAACTCTGCCAAACGTGCCGGCCATCAAGTGGGCCCCCCTAAAAAAAGTCTCAGATCAGATCACCGCTTGGCTAAACCATACTAGGCCCTTAACGTGATATAATAACGGAAATGCCATTGTCGTCCATACCATGGGAGGCGGGAACATCGTGAAAAGGGCAGTATCGTAAATTTTCGAGGATTCGATTTCAGACTCGAGTTTGGACTCCTCCCTCCCTGAAGCTTCAAAAGTGTCTGCCGCGCGCGTTGTACGAACGCTGGAGCCATGGTCTCGTGGCTACGGCCCACTGCAGCGATTTGACGTCGTCAGTCCATGAGCCCTTCTCTTCTCTCCTCATTTCTTTTTCTTTAATCTTCAGTGATTTGCTTTCTTTCCTTTTTAGGGACAGTGATTTGCTTTCGACGCCGTCAGATAGGATGCTCAAATGTAGGAGAGCCGCATGGCATTTGCTGGAGCACACAATCCAAAGTCATGTGAGCCATCTTAGTTGAGGGAAATTTGTAATTTCTGTTTTTTATCTGCATACTTACATATCAAACTTGTATCCAGTGAAATTGTTGATAAGCATTGCTCTCTGAAGGTTTATTGGGTATGTTTTTTTTTAATGATTTCTTAGGAAATATTGCTTTACAAAATTGTGGTTCTACAAAGTAGAAGACGTTTCTTTGAAAGAGAGGGGTTTTCTCACCTGTACATGTAACCAGTGGCGGACGCATCAGGGGGCCTGAGGGGGCTAGCGCACCGGCTTTGCCCACCGCGCCCCTAGCACCCCTTTTGGGTGGTGTTCATGGTGAAGCACCGGCTGGTGGTGGTGCAAGAAGCAGAGAAGCATAGCTTGGGAGAGAAGCAAAAGATTGAGGGGTGAGGTCGAAGAAGACTTGAGGCCTCGAGGGGAGAGTTGGGTTGTTTGGGGGCTTTGGGCCATGTTTATTTTCGTGTCATGAGCCCCATGGGGTGGAGGAGACATGAGTTAACCCCCAAGTGACCAAGACCCAACTTGATTCCTATTTCCCAAATCCCTAATTTGTGCTGCTCATGTGCTCCTTTCCGCGGCGATTGAGCGATGGACTAGCGGGCGCTAGTGCGCGGCCTAGCGGCGTCAACAGGTGCTCTACACGCGGACAAGCAGTGGTGAGTGGCAGCGAGGCTGGTGTGTGGTCACGTAGAGGGTCGGCCAGTGACGACTGGGCGAAGCAAGGAGGGGCGAGCGGCATGCGCGTAGTGGGGCAGCCACCATCTAGTGGCGATGGAGGGGCGAGCGCCGAGCGGTGGGTGATGGTAGCCGCATAGAGCAACAATAGCTAGGCAACACGTAGCAACCAGCAGGCGACGCGACTATACTAAGGTGATGACATTGTACATTTGTGAACTGCTGTTAAATGGGTGCAAAAAATAATAATGTTCTCTGGTCTCAACTAGTCAACCTCTCATTTATTATATTTGTAATTACTCATAATTTTTTATTGTCTTACTAATTTAGCTACTTTTATTCTACATATTGCTACTTGCACGTATTTATAGGCATTTGGGGCGTTCTATTCATTAGCAAAGTACTACTTTAAGTGTGTTTTACATTATAGTTCTTGCATCCAGTCCTCCTAGTTTGTTGGAACATAACATTCAGAAAACAGGGATGAAGAGAGAGAAAAAAGGCCTCCCTCTGTCACTCGTCTGAGGCTCTCAGCCTCACCAACTAACGGTAACGGAGCGTGAGTTAACGAAGAGAAGAGAGAGAGAGAGAAGTGTTGAGGAACACGTAACTCACGAACAAAAACAAATCAAAACCCGCGACCTCACGCGCGAAAGTGTTGAGGAACCGTCATTGGCAGTCGATCCGAGCGATTACCTCGTGAACAAGCGTAGAATCGTAAGAACAATGCATGAACAACAAGAACATAATAAGAGATAGAACACGAGAGATGTAGGGGACTTCTTGCTTCTCTTTATTCCTTCATCCATCGATCAATCCTTTACAATGAATAGCACCCCTATTTATAGGCTACGACCTGCTACGGTTTGGGATGAGAGCCCACCTTGGGCAGACTCCGGTCTGGGCCGGTTTCTAACACTCCCTTGGGCACTCATCCTTCATGCCCATGCCTCGTCAAAACTCCATAAAAACCCGATGGGAAAAATTTGGAGAAAGAGTACATGAATCATGTTTCGCTATCTTTGCACGAATTGCCTCATTAAAAACCTTAGCGAGAAACTTCAGAAAACTCGTCAAGGGAAAAGAGTACAATCCACCCAATTTCATTTAATCTTGAGATTTGCTCTTTGGGTACTCGATCTTCGTGATCAAGCTTTAGTAATGAGTTTGTGAAGATTCTCCCCAGATCTGCACTTCTCTAAGTCTCATCATTCCAATTTCCAGATATGCACCTTTCAAAGCTAGATGCTGGAAGTGACTTAGTGAACAAATCTGCAAGATTTTCACATGACTTAGTATGCAGTACCTTAATTTCGTTCATCTTTTGCATTTCATGAGCATAGAAGAACTTGGGGTTGATATGCTTTGTGAGAGGATTCTTCACAATAACCCATCTGCACTTGTGCAACACAAGCTGCATTATCTTCATTTATAATAGTGGGGGTTGGTGCGGTATTCTATCCACATAACTGCTGGATGTAGTGAATTATCCGCCGAAGCCAAGTACATTCTCGTGAGACCTCATACAGTGCTATCATTTCCGAGTGGTTCGTCGAAGTCGGTACAAGACTCTGCTTAGACGATTTCTATGGAATTGTAGTTCCACCACATAGGAATACATAACCTGTTCGCTATTTGGCTGTATGCGGGTCCTACAAGTACCCGTTATTTGCATTGCCATTCATAGTTAGGTCTTGGTTCTTTCTATAGAACAAACCAAGTTCTTTGCTTCCTTGGAGGTATCGGAAGATGTCCTTCATTCCCTGCCAATGCCTTTGGTAGGTTCTGTACTATACCTTGCTAATAGGTTCACGGCAAATGCAATGCCAGTTCTAATCTGTTTTTTCAACACATGAGTGTTTCTATCACACTTAAATATGGGAATTCTAGTCCCAAGACTTCCTCCCCCTCTTTTCTAGGTCTGTACGGATCCTTGTCTTGCTGCAAAGATCTTTCGACCATTGGCACTTTCAAAGGGTATGTCTTTCCAAGTCGAACCTTTCCAACACCTTACGAGTGTAGGTTGGTGATATACTAAAATTCCTTGTGGGCATGCCCAAAGCGCAAGCCTAGACAATATTTGGTTTTCACCCAAATCTTTCATTTGAACTCCGACTCGGTAAGAGCTTGCTTTCTTAATATCCTTGTGGTTTCGATGATATCGGATCAACTTCATACATCGCGATTATACAAAATCCATTCGGGATCGTCGTATAAATACACGAGATTATTCTCATTGTTCGTGTAGCCTTTCTTGCATAGAAAGTCGCCAAGCGATTATACCACATTCGCACGATTGCTTAAGTTCGTACAATGACTTTCTAAGTTTCACACTGTACATATTTCTATTTGCTCTATCTTGGTTGGAGACGGTGATACATTCAGGTATCTTCATATAAATGTCCGAATCAAATATTTCATAAAGGTATCTTGGTACCTCATCCATCAATTTCACTTCTAACTTCAAGTTCACCGCCATTGAGATAAATATTTAAAGGAGTTCGCCCATGACCGGGAATAGGTTTCTTCATAATCATCTTACGGATGTCAATGAAACCTTGTACAACGAGCCTTGCTTCTTTTCATTTTCTTTCGAACAAATACCCACTTATACCCTACGGGATGCACAAGGGAGGCGTGCGACTTACAGCCCAAACGTCTTTCTTTTATTCGAAAAGAATAATTCGGTTTCCATTGCCTTCTCGCAATCTTCTCAATCTGATCTTTTCTTTCATTTATCGAGCGATCGAGCTCGGATCAAGATTGATGATTGTGGCAAGTTTCTTTGCAAAGTATATGTCGACATTGGTCGTTGTCATATTCAAAAATTCTCGAGGTCATAAATTTTATAACTATTTCTTCAAGGGCGATTCTTTTAATGCTTCTACTTGCTCACCGCATTGCTTTCAATTGCGGGCAAGTCCCTTTAGTTTTCGATTCCGATGTGTGCGCACACATCCATGCGATGCCTCCTTCATGGGGATGTTCAATTCGTATGCCTTTTCGAAGGTTCCATACCGATGCCAGTCTCAACGGCTCCCATACAGTTCGGGGCACTTGGTGATCGGTGTGTCAAGTCCTTCTTATCCTTTTTCACCGGCGTCCCGGTTGCCGGATTCGAGGGACCGGAGTTCTCGTCCTTTATTACGAGGCCTCGGATGGGATTAGGGATACCTTCAATGGTATTTCAACCCTCTCGGTGCATTGCTTGCGAGCAAGTGCTACTTATTCACGCTCTTCAAATCACTAAAGTAGTCTGGCAGTTGATTCGCTAATACTTGCGAATCAATTATCTTCTAGACTTCAATTGTCTTCTAGACTTCAATTCAATTATCTTCTGGACTTCTCTATTTGCTTCACTAGTGCGCGGGTCATATGCATAGATTTCAATTATCTTCTGGACTTTAATTGTCTTCTAGACTTCAATTATTTCCCGACATTATCATCAAGGGTTGATTTCCTCCCCCTAATGACGGGAAACTAACCTCATCTAATGTACTATCAGCGAATCGGGCATTATACAAATCTCCAGTCATATGGTCCAAATACTTGATTATGGATGTTGTCTCATAACCAACGTATATTCCAGACTTTCGGAGAAGACCCATTTCAGTTCGCTGCGGTGGTGGTATAGGTATATAACCCTTGCAACCAAACCTGCGAAGATGAGGAGTTTTCAGTACTGACCCTTGCGCTAGTTGCATAGTTGGATGGATGTTATAGGCCGACGGTCTAAAATTAATGAGAGCTGCTACGAGCAGGACTGCGTGTCCCCAACATATAGTTGGTAAATTACAATTCTTCAAAATTCTGCTAGTCCATTCTGGTGTGGATATGCGGTACAGAATGCTCAACTTTTAATTCCCATTTTCATGCAATAATCATCAAATGCTTTCAAAGTAAATTCTCCGGCGTTGTCCATTCAGGTGGACTTCATATGATGATCGGGAAAATATTTCTAATTTAATTATCTGCGAGATTGGCTTTGCAAAAGCATGATTTCGTGAGACAATAAACATAGTGCGACCATTCGAGGAAGCATCGATGAGCACTATAAAATACCTCAAATTACCCTTACATGGGCTATATAGGACCGCAAAGGTCTCCTGGATACGGTCCAGAATGCGAGGACTTCATCCTTCGCTTTGAGCAAAGGTCTAGTAATTAATTTCCGTGGCACATGCGGGGCACACAAAATCTTCTGATTCGAGAAATTCTTTATATTCATATTATGTCCCTATGAATTGTTAATTATATCTCTCATTATCTTAAGACCTAGGCGACATAAGCTATCATGCGAGAGATAGAAAAGTTGAGCTTCTAAATACAGATTTTGAGGCGATGCAGTGCAGTGCCTTAATATTAGTGTAGTATAGCCCAATTTCATATGAAGGAAGATATTCTAATACTATTTTTCACTTTCTTCACGCTTTGTAATGGCGGGTATCTTTGTACCATACTCTTCTTGATCTCTACATGGAAACTATTAGCGAAAATATCCTTGAGAGTTCTAGTCGATTCAGGTACAACAAGTCTTCTTCAATGACCAAAATTGTGCCGTTGGGAGTATAATTATAGCCCTTCACGAGCCTATTATACAAGTATCATTGCTGCGATTGTCGTAAGACTACCGACATTCTTCTTGATTGGTGGAAAAATTCCATTTCTCTCGGGATGGTATTCGTTGTCTGCTACCGCTAAGCACACTTCCTCCATAGGGCGCCACACGCGTTCTAATATAATGTACTTTATTAATATGTAGCGAGAAAGCAAGCAACACATAAATAAAATACTTGGATATCGAACATAACTTGCTATTATAAAAGCGGAAAAATAAGCTGCGGGACTCATAATAAGAATTTAATGCTTTGCTCTCCTAGAGCTTGCAACCTTTATTCAATAATTCAAAGTTCGCTTCAATTACAAGCGCAAGTTTCCATAAAAGGTCCGAGTGCAATGCGTGCATTGGATCTAATAGGCGAAGTATTCAGGAACTTCTGCCTAAATCGGCTCCATACGCGATCTTCTCTCTTGGCGACTAGGTGTGGCGCTGCGATGTCAAAGGAGGATGATGGGGTCACTCTTCGGGTGTTCACATTCATAAGTGCAGCTAATGGATGTGGATCCTCTGTGCCTGCAATGGCGAGGTATGCCTCATACTATCATTTGCCCTTCTTAGAGTGGAAAGCATCAATAATGTGCGATGCACGACCTCACCCTTCTTGCTCCTCTCATTTGTGAGAGGCTTCATCACCTGTAGGCGCTAGCGATGGCTTCATGGCCAACATTGCTACTAGGTGGTCGCAAGATGAAGTTCTTTCCTAGAACATCACCTTGAGCTTCGCAACTTGCATGATGTCAATTAATTCGGCATACTTCATGTAGCCGTCTTGGCGATAGTTGCGTGCGGATTATACCGCGTTTGGGTGAAAGGTAGAAAATCTTCTCCATCTTACGCTCATGCGTGATTACATTACCACGCATTGCGGTCGATATAAATTCTATACAAATTTCGCCATCTTGGGTCGGTTCTTCAATTCTCGATTCGTGATGCGATCATCTTCATATTCATGCAAAAGTTCAAAGGATTCTCACGTGTCTGCATAAAATGGTTGCAAAATTCTCACAATGCTCTTGAACTCGTGTTCGTGTTCCGTATTTTTCTATGCATTTTCATGATTTCTGCTATTTTCGGTGATTAAAAGCAATATAAACAATCACGATAATCAAAGCATAAATACGAGACATAAATTGCATAGAAATAATAATAACAAAGTTAAACATGCTTCAAATCGAAAGCGATTCAAAATTCAGTTCGAGGCCCTTTTCTTACGGAAAATGACTTTTCGGTGGAAGCGCAAGTTTTCGAGGGTTAAACGCGAGATTTGATTGAGAGAAAATTTTCGCGTAATTTCTAGATTTCGGAGGGCCTTTTGCAAATTTCCTATTTCGGTTTTCTTTTCGATTTTCACCGCCGATTCCTTCAAGGCCGTCTGCGCGATTCCCCTTGGCGGCCTTCATGGGGCCTTCTTGGCCCACCCCACGGATCAGAGAGGAGGGTGTGTCCTTTGGGTTTTGCCCCAACCCGCAAGAAACGGCGGCGGCGCGGCTCCTCCATGGGAGCGATGAGGAGGTGGCGGCCGTGCCTCGGTGCGGCGGGCGGCGAGGGGGCGCGCGTGGCCGGGCGTGGCGCCGTCGCGGGCATCGCTTCAAGCCCGGCCCGGCGGCGGCTCTTCAAGGCCGGCGCCTCCATGCTCGATCGGCGGCGGCGGAAAAAAGGGCGCCGGTTTGGCGGCGGTTCGACCGACAGTGGCTCTCAAGGAGCGGTGGAGGCGGCCGAGCGAGCGCGCGCGCGCACGCGGCCTTGCTGGCCGGATCTTTGCGGCGCGCGCGCGAGGGGGAGGCGTTACGACGGTCGAGCGGGAGGAGGCGTTGCGGCGCGCTCGGGTGGTCTGCGGCGCGCGCGCCGAGCGACTGCGGCGCGATCTGGCGCGGCGACCGCCGCCATGGCGCGGGGAGGCGGCAGCGAGCCAGAGCTCCTTCCAAGCGTGGCGCATCTGCGGCGGTTCCGACGGCGCGTGGCCATACGGGAGCTCGTGCGGTTGCTCGTCCGACGGCCATGTCGGGGTGGTGGCGGCGAAGCGCACGGCGGTCGCGCGCGGCGCGGAAGGCGGTCACCGTGCGACGGTGTGGCGGCCTACAAGGCGCGACGGCGTCGCTTCTTGTGCGAACCGGCGGCACTTCGGGCTTGCGGTGCCGGCGCCGCTTCAAGGCTTGGTGGCGGCGTCGCTTCTTGTGCGAACCGGCGGTGCTTCTGCGGGAGGTAGCCGAGCGGCAGCTCCGGGGTTGCTACCCGGTGGTTCCAGACCAGCGGTTTCGGGCCGATCGCCAATTTTTTTTTTCAATTACTGTTCATGTAGCTGCAATGTAATGTGTAATGTAATACAAGATTTGCAATGGAGGCGCGGCTTCATGCCGTCATGTGCGTGCTTGCTGCGTGCTAGCGGCGTGGTACTGTCGTTGCCTCCGTGGCGAGACGTGATGGCGGACTATGCCGGCCGTGCGTGTCGCGAAGGTAGTAATGACGCTTCTGAGCGATGCGTGCACATGATGTCTTTCATGCGATTGCATCTACTACCTACGGTACAATCATCATCTACTCTTTCATGCAATTCACCGATCGGCTTGGCCGGCGACTTCAAGTCGGCTCGCGGTAGATTAGAGCGGATTTGCACCGTAGGAAACCAATCTAGAAAGCCAAATTTGCAGAATTGAAAGCAATCTAGAAAAACGATTCAATCTACGAGTGTCGTTCATCGACGGTTACCTTTTCGATGCGAGGAGAGTCGATCGTGCTGATAACGTGTTGAGGAACCGTCGCTGGCGAGTCGGTCCGGCGATTACCTGCGTGACAAGCGTAGAATCGTAAGAACAATGCATGAACAACAAGAACATAATAAGAGATAGAACACAGAGATGTAGGGGGACTTCTTGTTTCTCTTTATTCCTTCATCCATCGATCAATCCTTTACAATGAATAGCACCCCCTATTTATAGGCTACGACCCTGCTACGGTTTGGGATGAGAGCCACCCAGGCAGGACTCGGTCCTGGGCGGTTTCTAACAAAACAACGAACCAAAACGAAACAAAGCAGAGAGGCCAAAGCGCAGCCCGGCGCACGAGGAGGAGGGCACGGCAGGAGGCAAAACCCCAACCCCCCGCATTGCCCCGAAACCCTCCGATTCGGCCCAATCCGAGCTCGATTTGGCCCAATCTCGCCGGCGGCGGGCTCGATCTGGGCCGAGGCCGCCGTGCGCCGGTCCGGGAGGCGAGGAATGGGGAGCGTGGATGGCGATTTCGAGGGGTTCCAGGCAGGTGAGGTGGCTGATCCGAATGCTCTGGAGTTGTTAAATTCCAGCCTAGGAGCTCGAAGTGGGTCTCTGCGAGTTTTCTCGTGGTTTTTGGGGGTAAATATGTGCGAATTGGTCAGCTATAGCCAACCCGGCTATGCTTCAGCACTGATTTTTAGTGTTTTGAAGTTAAATTTTAGCTAGGCGACCTCAGTGTTTCGATCTCGATGTTTAATTCTGTTTCGGTAGTGAGATGTTTGCAGAAGAAGTATCGATCTGTTAAGCCGTTGTTGTTAAGCTTTAGCTCGCTATATTTATGCCCGGAGCGTTCAAAATTTGATTCCTTTTGTTATTTCTCGTTTGTTGCTCTGAGATGTTAGTTTTGAGCTGTTGATCTCGTACTTGTGATTTTTACATGTTTCTCATACTTGTTTTGCATGGCGATGTAAAAACCTTGTAGCTAATCGGCGTGCGGAGGTGATTGAATGGCTCAATGCCTTACTCCCAGACTATCGTTTGCCATGGGATTCATCTGATGAGGAGCTGCGGAGCTGCTCAGCGATGGCGCGGTCCTGTGCCATACTGTGAACACACTCATTCCTGGTGTTATTGAGGTGAGGATTTCACGCTTTGGAAAATTTGGGTTTTTGTTGAGCTGTGGAGATGTTGATGTAGATGCTTTGAATGTGAGTATTTTTGTTTAGGAGTCATGGGGTGGTTATGCATCGTTAGAACAGCGGTCAGGCAATGTGAAGAAATTTCTCTCGGTGGTTGCTGATATGGGTCTGCCAGGCTTCAGCGTGAAAGATCTTGAAGAGGTGAGGTTGCTCTTGTCATATTAAGTACTTGGTATGCATACTTGAGTTCTCAATTGCAATAATTATTGAAACTAATTTCTTATAGCTTGGATGTTGATTTTATTGTCATATTGCATGATAAGGTGCTTAGCATTGTTGGTCATGGTTTTGCATTGCTGACGAGTTTTAGTCACTTGTGTACGTATAAGTAAAACTATGTTTCTAAATGAGATTTCTTTGCACTATATTTGGTGAGAAATAGCCTCTCGAGATCATCGCCTTGTTATAATTGGTGTAGTAATAACTGAAGGTTCCATGACAAAAGTTAGATTGTTAGTCCTGTTTTTTTTTTTGTACTTTGCTGGTTGCTATCAATCTTAGGAAGTAAATCTGTAAAATGGATTGACTGAAACATGCTTCATGTATCATGACATAGTTGTACCCAAGGATCCAAAAACCGGAACCGGGCAAAATCCCGCTCGGCACCATTTCTGCGTTACCGGCCGGTAACCGGACATCCCGGAGAAATCCCGATTGGATTTCGTCAAATGGAGTTTGAATTCGGGATGAAACCGCCGGAATTTTGAATTTGAAGGATTCCGGCCTTGATTTTGGATCCCGGACCCCACCGGGAAATCCGATAACCGGCGGTTACCGGCCGATTTTTTCCCTGGTTGTACCTCATAAAATAACATGCTATTCAAATATTTGTAAGTGGATGTAACACGCGAGCTTTGGAGTAAATTAACCAATTTCAGTATTTGTGAATCTAAACTGTGAAATACTATGTACTATTTCCTGCTTGACTGCTTGTTACATTCTGTTATGTCCCTGTCCCATGGACTTGATGATTGCAGGGACCAATGTCTTCGGTAGTGGATTGCCTCTTGGTTCTGAGGGACAGTGTGAATCCTGGATTAGATGATGATATTTCAGGGGATGTTTCCAGGACTCCTTCGAGAAAAAAATGGAGAGTTCCGGAAACTGATGGGCCTCTAGTCCCTGGTGCAGCACAAGGGAAAACATCCCCTGGAGAGGACAGGAGAAATGGCCTTCCAGATCCCAAGTCCCAGCAGAAAACTCCTGTCTTTTCTGGTATGCACATATTGTTCTTTATTTTGCTCGTAGTTCCATACGTTAGCTGAAAAAGAAGTCCATAGGGAGTTAACCTTTGGCTCCAGAATTATGTACTACAGTCAGAGGTGAAAATGGCATGGGGTACTTGCCACTTGACCATATTGTGGGAGGTCGATGCCTCAATGATTGGAGTAGTAGATAAGATATTTGTATTCATATTAGACTTTTAATGGTTATGTAAACATAATGATGAAGCTTGATTTGATTAGGTATGGTGCTTTGGCATGGCTTTAACATGGTCGCTTCACACTCTCAATATTGTTAATATATTGTGGTTTGTTGCAATTGGAGTTACTGAGTACCATGTATATGTTTGGGCTGCTACTTTTCTATTATCCTTTAATCTATGGTAGCTTGTTATGTATCCTGCAGGACAGAAGTTTCGTGAGATTTTCCAATTAAAACGTGGATCCTATGCTGATCTTCCGGCTGCCAAGATTTCAGAGATGATGCATTCTAACAGTTTAGATGTAACTTCTTCATTGTCACCTAGGATGTTGCTTAAGTTTGTCAAATTGTTCTATCTTGTTATTTGGTGTCCCTTTCCTAATAGTAATTATATTATCACAGAATGCACCAACTCAGTCACTTCTTAGCGTTGTTAATGGCATTCTGGACGAAAGCATTGAGAGGAAAAAAGGAGAAATACCACACGTATGCCTTTGTTTTGAACTGCATGCCCTCTCTTTTTCGTTGATACTTTTTACAACTAACTTTAACCTCCTCACCTCAGCGTGTAGTTTACCTATTGAGGAAAGTAGTTCAAGAGATCGAACACCGTCTCTGTATTCAAGCAGAGCACATAAGAAATGTAAGAGAATCTTTTGTCTGAAACTTGTATTTTCTTTTGGACTTATAAATACAACTCCTGAATCAGATGATACCTTGTTGCAGCAAAATATTATCATCAAGACGAGGGAAGATAAGTACCGTTCAAAAATTAAAGCACTTGAAATATTAGTAAATGGGACAAATGAAGAAAACCAGGTAAATATTTATTTTGCTGATGGTAAGAAGAAATTATAATAGTTTAGAAGTTTTTTTTCCCTTTAATGCTGATATTGTATAGTTTTCTTCTCCAGATGGCAGTAAATTGGCTTCAGATGGTCAAGGTTCGACCCATATTCAAGATATTCTAATTTCCTGCACTTTTTAAGTTTCTTCCCAATTCTTCACTTAATACATTCTGTTTGCTTCAATAATAGTATAAATATATTATACCACTGAAATATCGACTATATAACATCTGACCAGATAAAAATGAGGATGATATTGGACTGTAACTTTGTTCATCACTTGTACTATTAGAAGTTATAATAGTAGTACTGAATAGGATAACATATTGTAGTTTCTTTTTGCTTCTTACAGGAAGAGAAGTCAAAAATTGAAGAAAGAAGAAAACTCGGTGAGCAAGATGTTGTTCGGTTAATGAAAGAAAAAGAAAATGCTGAAAATATGATAGCGAGCCTTAAGAAAGAAATGCAAGTCATAAATATGACACATGAACGACAGCTTGAGCAAATTGAAAGAAAGGCAAAGCAAATGGAAGAACAATTAACTACTAAAGTTAAGGAGGTCGAGTTTCTTTTACTGCAATCAAACAAGAAAATTGAAGATGTTGAGGCTGCTTCCCAGCTAAAATCACAGTTGTGGAACAAGAAGGAGAACATTTTTCAGAATTATACGAATAGTCAACAGTTATATGTCAAGGTTTGTTTAACTTGTTATAAATTCCTTTTCTGTTTTTTCTAGTTTATTTATGTGCTATTGCTTCAAAATGATAGGGTTTAAGTATATCATCGCGGTCTATAAAAAATGACATGAATGCTCTTAAAATGAAGTGGAGAGATGAAATGTCCAATTTAGGTATGTGTTGTACTGTTGTTGCATTTGTTTTTTGCTGTACAAAAGAACACAATTACTTTGATTGTTAATATTTTTGTTGTTTAAACTCGTGTAGGATCTGGTTTAAAATGCTTGGTTGATGCCGCCGAAAACTATCACAAAGTTCTTGCTGAAAATCAAAAGTTGTTCAATGAAGTGCAAGAATTAAAAGGTATTCACTGATCAAATATTCTTTGAGATCTCATATTCTTCTAACTTCAGAACACAGCTATCACTTCAACATTTTTTGTTTCAATATCTGCCTTTTTTCAGGTAATATAAGAGTGTATTGTCGTGTAAGACCATTTCTACCTGGTCAAGATAAAAAATCAACCACAGTTGATTACATTGGCGAAAATGGTGAGCTTCTGATTTCAAATCCATTTAAGCAAGGAAAGGATGGACATCGGATGTTCAAGTTTAACAAAGTTTTTAGTCCGTCTACTTCGCAAGGTACATCTTCGTGGGAATGAAAATTCAACGTAAGCTTATTTGCGTGTTAATAAACTTTTCTCACTAACTAATCTCTTTCCAATTCACAGCTGAGGTTTTCTCAGACATTCAACCGTTGATTCGATCAGTTCTCGATGGATTCAACGTGTGTATTTTTGCATATGGCCAGACTGGTTCTGGAAAAACTTACACAATGGTACTAACATTTGATCTTAAGCATGACAATATTTTTTTTGTTTGTACTGTACTAGTATTGTTACTGATTATAATCATTGATGTTTTGTTATCTGTATTTTTTGTACCTTAGAGTGGACCCAGCACGTCAAAGCAAGATTGGGGGGTCAATTACCGGGCTTTAAATGATCTATTTGATATCTCACTAAGTAGGAGAAATGCTTTCTCGTATGAAGTGGGAGTCCAGATGGTTGAGATATACAATGAACAAGTGCGTGATCTGCTGTCAAACGATATTGCGCAGAAAAGATATCCTTTTTCAAATTGTCACGATTGCTTTTTTCATTATATTTCTTGTATCCATGTTATTAAAAGTGTAAAGGAATGATGGTACCTACCTAATTTCCTTGACATAAATAAACACTTGGAATTTGGAGCACTTCTCAACCTAATGGACTCGTTGTCCCGGATGCAAGCTTACATCCGGTTAAATCAACATCAGATGTGTTGGACTTAATGGAAATTGGACAGGCAAATAGAGCGGTTGGTTCAACAGCTCTAAATGAAAGAAGCAGTCGGTCCCACAGGTTGAGTGAACTGCTAACTGAAGTTCTTCTGTCTGTATCTCTATATGGGTTTATTTTAAGAGCTGTTATTCCATGCAGCATTCTAACTGTACATGTTCGAGGGTTGGATGTGAAGAATGGATCCACCTCTAGGGGATGTCTACATCTCATTGATCTTGCTGGGAGTGAAAGGGTTGAGCGGTCTGAAGCAACTGGAGAGAGACTAAAAGAGGCTCAACACATTAATAAATCACTCTCTGCTTTAGGTGATGTGATTTTTGCATTGGCACAGAAAAATGCCCATGTGCCATACAGAAACAGCAAGCTAACACAAGTTCTTCAAAGCTCTTTAGGTAATGAATTGTTTATTTGTTGGTAAATTATGTGTGTGGAGTAAATTTATGTATTTCTTTAAAATATTTTTCTTGCAGGTGGACAGGCAAAGACACTAATGTTTGTTCAAATAAATCCTGATGTTGAGTCATATTTAGAAACTGTAAGCACTCTAAAGTTTGCTGAAAGGGTTTCTGGAGTCGAGTTAGGTGCTGCAAGAAGTAACAAGGAAGGAAAGGACATAAAAGAGCTGCTAGAACAGGTTCTTGCACTTTTGCGTCTGTCTGACTTGTCATGAAAGTGTTTCTTTGTTTTCCTTTTGCGTCCTTGCTAAACTATTTTAGTTCTAGAAAGAATACTGTAAAAGAAGCCAGCCTTATATATAAATGTGATGTTAATATTTATCCAAATTTATCTCACAAAGACCAAAGTACTCTTTTCCTTTTATGATCACTTCAAATCTCAGCTTGGAGCTTGATTTTAGAACTGAAGTAGTTGCTGTGATCAAGGATCCAAAAGTCGGTACTAGACCAAATCCCGCCGGGCGGCCGGTAAAAAAAACGGGCGGTAACCGGCCGGTTACCGGTTTTCCCAGGAAAAACCCACTTGAATTTCGCTTAAAAGCCATCCGAAAATCGAAATTTGAAATTTGAATTTGCAAATCCCGGAAAAACCAACCGGTATTTCACTTCCCGGTACCCACCCGTAAATCCGGATACCGCTGGCGGTAACCGGCCGGTTTTTCTATCCCTGGCTGTGATTACAGTTGGTTAGTTACTCAAAGTGGTTCGTTGATGTTAATACTTGATACTATTCTTCATAATATTTATTCAAAAATTGCGAAGCATCAGCAGTTTGTAAGCTGTTCCCTGCTGAGTTTTCTTTGGGTTTCTATCTATTATTTGTTCAATACTTGATACCCGTTACCACCATGAACAGGCCAGAAACCAGTACCATCAGCCCTATAGGAGCTGGCTCCGGAAATAGGTTACATAACTCTTCTGCAAATATACTTTTGGATCAATTGTAAAAACAAACAGAGGCAAAAATATCAATTGTTGAACCTTCATAGGACCTTGTGTACAGCTTTCAACTTGATATAATTTTAGCTAGAAAACGAGGACCTATAGTAGTATGGTTGTTTGGAAATGATTTGATTTTCTGCATGTTGCTAATGGTGTAGATTTCTAGTTTAAACTCCATATTGATGGTTCATGCTTGCTAATGATACACGTTACTGTCATAATGACAATTCTGTCTTTTGCTATGAATATTCAGACATCTCACTTTACGCATGTTATCCAGGTTGCATTTTTGAAAGACACGATTGCACGAAAAGATACGGAAATTGAGCAGCTCCAGCTCATGAAAGATAAAGCCAAATCCCCAAGTTTAGTAGTCGACAGAAATGGTGCTAGCATGCCAAAGAACTCTAATTCCAACCTGGGATTGACATCGCTGATTACAATAAACAGACAGAGCCAACTAACAGATCCTCAGAGTTACGCTGAGGTGAATGGAGATGCTGTTTATCCTGCACCCACTGACCTTGCGTCTGCGGGCTTGGATGAAGCAGATTATGTAGACAATGTATCCGAAGATGGCTTATCAGTAGGAGAAACAGAGTATTCTGTTGGCAGTGCTGCTGGAGTTGTCCGGAATTTCAACTCAGATAGAACTGCTGAGACGACAATGTACTCTCAATTTCCTATATCACTTCCATCAAACCAACATGCAGCTGTTAATTGTTTTCTTTCATTACAATGACTCTTCATTATAATTTCGCTCTGTTCTATATGCATCATAATGAGAGTTTTTCATATTTTTTTTACAAGGATGCTTACTAGCTCAATAATTGCAGGCAGAGAATTTCATCACGAATATCTAGATTCACTATCACAAAGAATGCGCAGCCAGCAATGTCCAGATCAAAACCAAGGGATGCTGTTCTGAAAACTCCAAGTATGTATTATAAACCATCCAAGCATAGGACTTATTCACTTTGACAACTATTGTTGTATTGTCTGCAGAATTTTTGTACTAGCTCCCAATGAACATTCATAATTTGGAAATGGCATGTTGCTCTGTCCAGATAGTTTTCATACCTAGACATGATGTGTGCTAATTCACACTAGAACCCGATAGTTACATTATCCTGTAGTAATGCTAATGAGAATTATATCGACTCAGCAGGTCATACAAGAGCTCCATCCAGCCAGTTGACAGGAGGCCCTTCAGCCAGGGCCTCCAAAAGGTTGCAGAAGTAGAGCACGGTCCAGTTGCTCGGTTGTATTTTGTATGTCCACTGTGACTCAAGAAATGTGAAAGTAGGCGGGGGTAGCAATAGGAACCATGTATTGTCTTATACTCAAAATGTGAAACATTATGCTGACAAAAGATGAGCAGCCGATGTCTCATCTTTTGCTTATACAGATCAAACATCAAGGAATGCCCTCTTGTGTTTCACCTGTTTTCCTTGTGTGTATGCAATGTTTTGAGATTTTGGCACACGGTTGGGTCACCTCCAATTTTTGAGCTTCTCTGGGCTCCGATGTACTAGATCTCTCCAGTGGACCTTGAGTATTTGGAATTTGGTTTGGTGGACGAGGGTTCAACGTTGTGTGTTCATCTTGAACTCCGATCACAACCAGGATTGAAAAACACGTAGGCAACTGGTTCTTTTTCAATATACATCACGTTGATGCCAACTGGTCTGCTACAGCCTTCCTGATATTGATCGGTTTGCACAAACGACTACCTCGGTAGACTGGCAGAAGCAAAACTGGAAACTACAAAAATGGGAGAAGTTGAACTGCAAAGAACAAAAACAAATGCGGTGAGCGTGGATCGAACGCGTCTTCAGATCTTCGGTCTGACGCTCTCCCAACTGAGCTATCCCCGCAACACTGGTAAATTTGAAACAGGAACTATTAATTCCAATCGAATCCGAACACCCTCAAAATCGACATAGACTGCCACATTAGCAATTGGTTTTGATATTTAGGAACTAATTTTTGTATGCCACCTCACCTAGTATCCCATATTCATCTGTACAGCCACATTAGCAATTAGTTTTGATATTTAGGATCTAATTTTTGTATGTCACCTCACCTAGTATCCCATATTCATCTGTACCACAGCGAAGAGAAAGGAAAAAAAAAAACCCCGAAAGATCGACGTTGCCATGTTGAATCCTTTCGCGCTTAAGTATCAACAAGTAAAGGCGATGCCATGCTCATCAAACCCCACTTAATTATAAAAAAAAAATGGACAATAGAAGAATATCGGAGTATATTACCAACATTTTACCGTGAACAGTGCATAAGGTATTTGAAGCTAGACAAAAATCAACTCTGCGCAAGGCTCTTGTGGTCGTGAGTTGGAGCCCCACGGTGCGCGTTTCACATTTTTTTTTTCTCAGTAGGTCTTCCGCCGCGCAACTCTGCATGCCCATAAGCCGCCTACTGCCTACATTCCTAGGTGTGCTAAGCCGAATCGCACCGAACTTGAACATTTCTTTCATGTGAATATTTATTTAGACGATAGAATTAACTATGCGTGGTGCTAAAAGTTGGAGTAAAAGTAGCCCTAACAATTAGAAACGACTAGGGATCTAACGTCCGATGAGAGCTTTCCTATCGTCAGCAGCGCCCTTGCACCAACAAGATGGCAGCACTCGAGCCGAAGGGTGGTGGATAGGCGGCAGTGGTGGATTGGATCTTGATCTGAGGTTAATTCATGAATTGGGGTTAGGGTTCATGGGATTGGAATGGCTTTGACACCATGTAGAATTTCGGAGAATAATTGTGTGTCTCTTAGGAGTTAGGACCACCACGTTTTTTATTTATAGTATCAAATATTACAGTCTGACTCTAACACAACTCTCGACTCACATAATTTAGACTCTTATTGAACTTTAATACTAACTCTCCAACATTATTCGCTATTGTCGACTATTCTCATCTGCGAGTAGTATATGCTATGACCTGTTGCAGATACGAGAAATACAGTACTATGAGTTTAAAATCGATTTTTTTAAATAATCTAATTTTTATTATAAATTACAAATTTATTCTTGCGTTTTTTTATTACATGAATATTCACGTGTCGCCTAACAGTTGGGCGATTGTCTCCAGTCGCCCAACGGTTGGGCGATAGGATGCAGTCGCCCAACCGTTGGGCGCCCCATAAATGCGATCGCCCAACCGTTGGGCAATGAATGCAGTCGCCCAACGGTTGAGCGATAGGTGCCTCCAGTCGCCGAACCGTTGGGCGACTGGATGGCTTTATAAGGCTCGCGCGCGGTCCCCCCGGCGCCCGAGCCCTGCGGTTGCGAAGAAGAAAAGAAGAAAGAAGGAAGAAAGAAGAAAGAAGAGAGAGAGAGAGAGAGAGGGAGGGAGAAGAAGATTTTCTTTGTGAGGTAAGTATTTTGATTTTGTAATGTATATTTTTTAGTAAGTAATTAGTTTATATAGTTTAAATAGTAGTATCTGTAAGAGATTTTAGGTTGAGAAAAAACATTAGGATTTTAGGTAGAGGAAAAAATTAGAAAATGAAAACGTAGTTAATTTGTATGTAAATAGTAGCGATAGAAAAATAGTTGATGTAGTTAAAAATAGAAGTATAAGTAACACCTGTAGGAAATTAAAGTTAGAGGAAAAAATTAGAAAATCGAAATGTTATTCATTTGTATGTAAGTAGCAGCGATAGAAAACTGTAGTTAGAGACAAAAACTAGCTCGTAGGAGAGTATAATTGATGTTTATAAGAAATATTGAAGTTGTGTTGGTGCATGCGTGACCGACTATCATTGGATAAATAATGCGTGACCGAGCGCATGAGGACGATGAATTAGGTGTATGAACAAATTAGTAGAGGTAAATTAGTATGAACAAATTAGCAGAGGTTAATTAGCT
Organism: Ampelocalamus luodianensis; assembly: GCA_036346255.1. NCBI lineage: Eukaryota > Viridiplantae > Streptophyta > Magnoliopsida > Poales > Poaceae > Ampelocalamus > Ampelocalamus luodianensis. The sequence continues at coordinate 5,786,704 of CM070626.1, forward strand.
CTGTAGAAGACTGGAACGCCACTTGTAGCATTTCGGATTGCAAGTTAGCGTCAGAATTAGATGATGACTTCTATGGAATAGCTCAGTTTTTAGGTTGAATCCGAATATTGTACTGCATGTTCATTGTGGCCTCTGCCTTAGGGAATGAACGGGGTCTTGATCATGATGTAGTGTAGTTGTCGATGATAGACGAAGAGCCTTACAAATGTAAAATACAATATAGCAGTGCTTGCATGTCGTGCATTGCGATCTGACTAGTTGCAATATTAAAAATATTTGCAGACATATACAGTAAGTCATGCCTGTACCCACTACATTGAAAGTGCATTACGGTGTTGGCACCGTTCGTGAAGGTCCGTGCGGTGTTGACTTGAGTAGTTTTTCTCAAACCACTCTGGTACACCCAGACGGCGAGAATGCACAAATCGCAGATGTGATGTACTGGCTCACCCGTAGTTTCTCCTTGAACCCTGAGGTGTGCAGCGTCGTCATACAAGGGCTTTGGAGCCGGTCTCCCACGGACATCAGATGGGAGTTGAGAACACTGATGCGCACGGCTGTGTGGAAGGGCTTTATAGAAGGCTGTAGGCGTCGTGGATATGAGTGTGTAGTGCTTGTGCAACCATGCCCAAAAGAAGCTGTGCAGGGACCCGTCGTCGGATATCGTCCTGGTGGTGGGAGCAGCTCGGGTGCTCAGCATGTTGGTGAAGAAGAGGAGGTGGAGGGCGGCGTTAGGAAGGGTTCGGAGGATGTTGCTTGTGATGAGCCTGACGCGGTAGATACAGAAGAGGAAGATCGGTCACCGCATGGTGAGCCTACAGGACAGGCTAATGAAGGAGAGCACATGGAGTACATATTGCGTCAAATGGATAGCGATGACCGGATGGCCTTGGCTGAAAAGGAAGCTCTACAGGAGGACGACGAGGATAGTTCCGATGAGGATGGAGCTTCCATCCCCCAGGAATGGAATAGATTTGACGTTGAGGGTGTAACTACGCATGACGAGCACGAATTGCCGTGGGAGTACCATGCTACTGAGGTTCGGTTGCACTCAATATTTGCTGATAAGACATCCTTGTAGGATGTCATTAAGTTGTGGGCTATGTCCATACAGCGGACATTTCGGGTCATCAAATCTAGCCAGGAGCAGTACACTGTGAAGTGCGAGCAAGCCAGTTGTCCTTGGCGAGTGCACGCACATAGACCAAAGTATGAGACTCACTAGATTGTCTCGAAGGTAGAGGCGCACTCCTGCATGCTCAACATTGTTTTGTCCAGACATCGTAACCTAACGTCGACCTTCGTAGCCAATTTGATGTATGGAGAGATAGTAGAGAAGAAGGATGTGGAGGCCAAGCACATTATGGTGGCTATCGATAAGAAATTCAAGTACAAGATCAGCTACGCAAAGGCGTGGTGTGCGAAGCAAAAGGCTTTGGAAAGACGATTTGGATCTTTTGAGGCGCGTCGACAACCTTCCTCGTATCTTTGGGGTGCTGCAGGAGAAACCCGAACGTGCTGCTGCTCAAAGGACATGCCATCTAAAAACCGCGAGGTTTTTTAATATTACAAAGGGCCTTCTTAGCCTTCGGTCCCTGCATCGAGGCTTTTAGGCATATGCTGCCTGTGATCTCAGTTGACGGGACCTTTTTGATTGAAAAATACAAGGGGCAAATCCTAACAGCCATAGGCGTTGACGGGAATAATCAAATTCTGCCATTGGCCATCGCATTCGTCGAAGGTGAGAATTACGATAGCTGGTTGTGGTTCCTCCGACATCTAAGGGTGGGAGTTGTTGGAGGTCATCCTGGTGTGTGCGTGATCCATGATCGCTACGTCGGGATGCTGAAGGCCATAAGAAAACTTCAAGAAGACCTCGAGTAGTCGTTCCCTTGGTTGGATATGAGGAGTAGATGGTGCATTCGGCACTTAGGGGCGAACTTCTTTAAGAAGTTCCCAGAAACATCACGAGGAGTAAACCGCCATGGTTTATGCACCACTTCTTACATGGTGCAAAGTGGGACTGTGTGTACTTTGTATTATTTATGTAACTGTTCTGCCACTATCTACTTTGTATTGTTTATGTAACTGTTCTGCTACAATATAATTTGTATTGTCATGTGTACTTTGTATTGTTTATGTAACTGTCCTGCTACTATCTAATTTTGAAAGTATTATCTGGGTGCCCTAGTACTTATTGGTTTGTTTGTTTACAAGTCAAATTTACTCATGTTTTACATTCGATGTTATATTTCCACGTATTTCCTAACTTCAATTTGTTTTGCAGGTATGGCTCACGGATCGGACTGGAGTTTCGGTCTCTTGGACGAGCGCATCGACCGGCTACATCGCGCGTCGCGTCGTGTCCCTCATCCTGCGGGTGCGGCTGACGCGACTGTGTTGGGGGTGATCCGCACGCGGACACCTCGGGTGGCCTGGAGGCTAGACCCACGCTGGACAGCCAGGTTAGCATTCGTTGGCACCATCTTCTCGCCATACGTACATCTCGTACTAACCTTTTGTTGCTTTGCGAGCTCGGCTGCCGATCTACTACCACTGCCGGATGGTGCAGGCCACGAGACGAGGCGGCGGCAGCGACACGCGGCGACAATGACGAGCGTCCATGCCGGCGAGCGGTCGGCGCTTCCCATTCGACCGGTCCTGCGGCGGCTCTTGTGGACCGGTGGCGGCGGAGACTCACACTTTCCATCTCCCGTTCGAGAGATGGCCCCTACTCTGAGGCGTCTCCATGCTTTTTGGCCTCCCTATCGCGGGAGGTGCTGCCTTCCGCGAGAGCCTCCGAGAAGCGGCGTGAGACCTTCGGCGGGTTTGAGAGTCCTTCGCTGCGGCGCGACGGTACTACGTATTCCCGGATACACAGAGGCACGGCCCGTCCTTGCGGTGTCTGCCGCGATTCGGTGCGTGTTCGACGACGTTCCGTTGGAACGCGCACTCTCTTTTCGTACTACGGTCTTACTTTCTTTTTGTTGTACAGCTCGAGCGGATGGACCTGCCGCGGACGACCGGCAGTGTCACGCCACCTCGGCGTATTTATTGTGGCTATTCGGTTGGGTCTGTTCACCACCACCACGGCGACACCGTCGGCACGCGGCTCATCGCGTCACGCCGGGCCATCGCCAACGCGAGAGGCCCCGCAGATCACCGGGTTGGTGATTTGCCGCCACGTATCGCGACTTGTGCGACTCGTGCTTCAGGTCGCGGCTGAACTCCGTCCTCACGGGGTGTCCTCTCCTGCTGCAGTTGTGGTCATTCGAGCGCTTTAGCCTCGGACGACCCTTGTTGGACGACAGCTCTCCCTACGGGCAGGAGATGTACAACGCAGGCGAGGTTGATCAGCCGACTATGGGATCGATTTGGTGTCGGCGACGGGTACGTATTCTTTTGTGTGACTTATTTTTTTTATATAATCGATCGTTCAATCTAATATGTTGTGTTGTGTTGTGTTCCTCCCAGGTACAGTTTGCGCACGTGCAGGTGACACGGGCGTACGAGCCGTTCATGGAGCCTGTAAGTGCGTCAAATCAACCGATGAGTGGACCATTGACCAGCGCTATTGGTGCTGCCCAAACTACACCGTGGACTACACCGACAGGCAGCCGGTAATGAAACCGTATGTTGGGGTACAATGCTCTTTTTCCTTCCATAACGGCGTAACGAACTATCTTTACCCATTGCAGTCTCCACCACTACTATGCGACTTCCTCCAGTGGATCGACGACAAGATCCACCCCTACGACATGTGGTGGTTGCTGACACGGAAGAGTTGGGCCAGGGAGGACATCGAGACCGTGGCGCCTCAAAGAGGTGAAAGCGGCGGCGAGCAACGTGAGGGTCGGACGAGCGCGCGAGGAGCAGGGAGCGTGAGCATGCCGACGACGGAGGCCGAGAGGAGCGGAAGAGGGCCATCGCGGCGAGAGCTAAGGCGCAAGGCGAGGAGTATAACGCCGGTGGCAAAGAAGGGCAATAGCCCGTTCCACTCGATGAGTTCTACTCTATTCGTCCACATATCCCATGTATTTCTATTTCCTAAAGACATGCGTGTACCGTCCTCGATTCGTTGTCCCGCATGCCATGTAACCCTTGTTCGATGAAACGTTGTGTTCTTATTGTAATATCGATTGCCTTAGACGTAGGAATCATTAAAACCGCAATCGTCCTCAAAAATTCTTACAAAATTCACCTTAGTACAACAATACACGACATATTTTAAAAAGATATTCACATATACCCAGCCAGTTTTTGATTTTTCATGTTCCACTTAGCCAGTTTTTTATTTTCATAAAATTTAAACGGTATCAAATCTGTTACACTCGCAATAACACTGTCGTCGTAGTATGTTGTTGTACTACGATTAATTTTTGGAGAATTAATCGAGAACGTTTGAGGTATGAACGATTCGTAAACGGAAAGATAAGTGATATTACGATTGGCGACAGGTACCTCCATTGACGCTCAACTAGCGATAGGTTCTATATTTTTGTAATTTTTTATAGCGACTACATATATTTGTAATTAATTCTTAAAAAAATATTATTTCAAAAAAAACGACAGAGAGCCCCCTGTCACCCATCGGTTGGCATCGCCACCGTCGCCTAATGGTTGAGCTGCAGATATTCAGTCGCCCGACGGTTGGGCGACTGGATCCTATCGCCTAACCGTTCGGTGATCGGATCTGATCGTCCAAGCGTTAGGCGAGACGAGTATATTCATGTAATAAAAAAATCGCAATAATAAATTTGTAATTTATAATAAAAATTAAATTATTTTTAAAAAAAATCGTTTAAAATCCTTATCCTCGGTATGTTGTGAACCTTTCTTATCTTGCGCAATTGTGATGCAGTGAGGATAAGGCAATTCAGTTTCAGGCTTGAAACCGTAAGCGACTCCTTTTTGACTCCCTCTGTTGAGGAAATATACCCATTCCTGCATGATACAACGTACTAGTTAAATACACCAGAACTCAGAGCATATGCACCAACAATTTGTGCACAGTAATAAGACATCAGACTTGTATAGCAACTAATTCAGAGGCGTTTGTTTGGTTACCAATCGTTCTAATCTGATCTTCTGACACAAACATATAACATTCGAAACAACGAGAACTGACATTCCGATAGTTACACTGCCTGAAAGTAACTGACATGATAGGTGCGTCACACCATGGATTTAGAGGCGAATGAAAACGCAACACTTCCCTGTGAAAATTGGCAGGTACGAAGACGGGGCGAGCCTCGGACCACGCGGCCGGCACGTTGAGAGGTGGAGCACCGGCCAGGCCATAGAGCACCAGTCCATCATTCCCTTCTGACCCTTCCCCCATCCTCACCTGAAAGTGCACGCACAACGTACAGCAGACACACATAAACATTTCCTGCCTGCCCGATTGCCCATTCAGAAATTGCAGATCCTCACCTTGATGTCCTGCACAAAGAACGAGCTCGCCTGCACGAGCCGCGAGCAACCCGGTCTGACGACCAGCTCCACCGAGCCGTAGTACCCCAGCACCAACGCCATGGACGCTGTCCATCAGTGCAAAGATCAATGCAAATTATAACACTGTAACCGTAGTATGTGTGTCGTCGACAGATATGATCTTTAGCGAATGTGAGGAGGGTGGTAAAGCAGAACATTGTTGCCTCCATCGAATCGTCGTAGTGGACGTGATCTGAAGCCTGGAACTGATCTGGAAGGCGCAAGGGTAGGTCCCTGATTGCTGCTTTCTCCAGACCGCCGGGAAAAGCATTGCGAGCTTTGCTAGCGTGCGACGACGCGTAGCCTAGCTACCGGTCGGAAGGCTCGTGCAGGAGCTACCAGTTTCTGATTGGCCGAAAGAATGGAGCGGTTGCTCAGAGTTCAGACAGTCTTTGGAGAAAATTAAGACTTACATTGGAAGCAAGCTCATCCCAAAACATACTACATTTTTTGGAAAATACAATCAGGGGGAATGAAAACTATTGTAAAATTTGGCCAGTTTGCTTCGCAACATGCGCTCATACTTTATAGATTATGAGGAATAATCGGGTGTTCTGAAATGCTGAGGATAATCTGATTTTGCTATACCGTCAGATTCAAAGCTTAATTGATCTTTGGATACATCGATCTAAGCCCAAGTATCAGGATACTCTTTGTCAGTGGAAACAGCTCCTATCTTAATCTTGTACCCCCTCCTTTTTTTAACTCTCGATTAACTATCATTTTAATACAATAATCATAAGATAGAGAATTCTCTACATTCTTACGTAAAAAAAAGAGTTCAAACTTGTTTCGGATGGAAGACGGTTCGGACTGTGCCGTTAATGTCTCATGAAGACGGAAGATATTAAGCGTAGGCGGCAGGTAATGTCTTCCTTTTGTAAAACCTGATATTAGCTTTTTATAGAAGTTAGGAAATGTCTTCTGTAAGTCGCTGCATGTAACATCCTCGGACAATGATTGGTACATCTCGGGACAACAGTTACAACATCACAAATCAAAACAAAAAATTCTGAAAAAAAAACGCATTGGAAAAAATTGCAATATCGTTGTGAACAGTATGCAATATTTTTTTTTTCTATAGATGCAACATTTTTTTTACAGATACAATATTGTTTTCAACGGGCGCAACATCAAAACATGCAACATCAGAACGATTGAAACATCAGTGAACCACGCGACCAGGCCAGGCCGTGGCGTAGCGCCGGTGGGCCAGGCCAGGTGCATGAGGGGAGAAGCACGAGGGGAGCCAAGAGGGAGGCACTCATAGGCGCAACGGAAGGCTGGAGGAGCGGGCCGAACTGTGGAGGCAAGCAGCACAAGAGAGGAGCCACGATAGGCGCTGGGACTGGGCCGAGCCGCCAGCCGGCAGCTGTGGCGACGACAGCCAAGTCAGGAAGGAGCCGGGTTTGGGTGGCACGGGGAACTGGAGGCGGTGGCGGCCGGAGAGAGCTTCATCCATGGCACAAGCTTGGGCCAAGAGCAAGAACCAAAAGAAATAATGGGGATTGGAGAAGCGAGAGAATGGAGATAAAGAAATGAGGGGATGAGCGAGCTGTGGAGAGTGGAGAGAGTTAAAGATAAGGAATGAGTGGATAGGAGAGTTAAAGATAAGGAATGAGTGGATAGGAAAGCGTCCGTTCACTACGGATGTATGTTTAGTACTATTAGTCTTAAGATTAACCACTAACAGCTACTGAAATCTTAAAAAAAAACCACTAAAAGCCGCGTTTAGAACGAAAGATCCTCGTAGAAATTTGTAGAAAAACCCCTATATATATAGTGAACGCGAATGTCTGCTACGAAATTCCTACGTGACTCGTGTGTCTCCAATGCGGACTGGATAATTTAAGTTCCCCTTGATCAACATCACCTCGTTTGATCCAACGGTCGAGATTCTAGTTTCCATTCTTCGATTTCAACTTCACTCGTACCACACAAACGCATATCAACTCACTCCGAAAAACCCCACGGTTGTTCGCTGTTTCCCCCCGAAGCCGGCACGTGACGGCGCGCGTGTGCCGGGGCGGCGTCGACGGCAACCTGAAAGCAGCGTACGCGCAAGGTGAAACCCTCCCGTCCCGCCACCTCGAAGCCACCGAGCTCGGCCGCGCCGATCGTTCATCGCGCGCGCGCATCATTTCCGCGGTGGTTGCCCTGCTCCTCTTTTCGCCGCCCCGATCCCTTTCCGCTCATCAATTCACGTCGGACTCGTGCAAGCAAGGGGGGGCCAATAAATCGGACGCGCGCCGACCCGTATGAATCGAGCAGCGCATCGTTGCGCGGCGAGAGAGCAATCCGGGGGGAACGACCGGGGTTCGGTGCCTGCCACGGCCCGACTCGTGGAGGGGATCGCACCGCGAATTTAATTCGCGCGTATGATTCGTCAAATTTTCCCGCGACACTGTAGCGTCCGACACGCCACAGAACCGCGGGTGGCTGCGCCTACAGTTTCGTTTCGGTGTTCTTTCTTCGTACATTCAAAGCCCCTCGAGCCGTATGCTCTCGCTCGCTCTCGGCGCGAGGAATTTCACACGAAAAGCGCGTGCTTAGGCTAATCATGTGTGTGACATTTCTCCGGGCGGAACCTGTCACGATTTGGGCTGTCGATGACTTGCTCGCGTATATACGGTGGAGACTTTCTCCCGATCATGGAAAACGAACGTATGTATACACGTAGAATCTTCCGGCCTTTGGAGGAACGATAATAATTAACAATGATTAGCCCAGATACAATAATTCCCGGTACTAATTCGTTCGCATCGCCATGTATGGCTAATTCGTCGATGCGTAACACTGAATGGTCAGTGATTTGCTCGAACTAAATGCGAGGCATGCAACTGACGCTTTTCCTCTGTGGTCCTGGCTGAAGAAAAGGGCTCCTGCCGTTTGCTTGTGCTGGTGTAACTGTAGGTCTGGGAGAACAATCATAGTTAAATTGTCTGCTTCATGATAGCTTATGAATTCTGAATTTCTGATCGATATAAAATGGAAAGGAGAAGTTATTATCAAGCTGGAAGCCGTCCATATCTACACAGGATGAGAAGCCGGACATGGTACTGTGTGCTGTTTTGGAACCAATGGTTTTGATGTGCATTTAACTGCTTACCAAGTTGTAGAGATTGTAAGTTAAAATTACTTATGTTCAGGTAATCAAGAAGTACTGAACAATTTACAAGCAGAATACAGGGTAACTCAAATTGAAAGAAATTACGATATACTAATATGAAAATCAGACCTCAGTAGAGATTAACACTGAGACACCATCATATCAGTTCCTCTGCAGTGTCAAATGAGATGTTTCGGTGCAATTACGTTAAAAAAATGTTCCCGTGCGATTTCTTGAAAGCAAAAGTAGCAGCTCCATTGAAATTGTGAACGTTAAGCCGATGTAATTCAAAGCAGCTGTCAATTCGTTCATTTATTTAAGAACGAGAAAACTAATAATGCACGTTCTATAGGCCGTGAACTTTCACCTTGTCACAATGAAAATAAATCAGAGAAAGCTACCCATACTAGTTACAATAAAGCACCAGAAACAACAGTACATACTTGTAGAACGGCTGGGAAAGGTAGATCAAAAAAATACCAAGACAATGACTTTATTTCAACAAAATATGACAAGTGTCCTCCCTCACAATTGCTAAGGACTAGTTTGAAAGAGGATTTAATTCTATCATTTTTTTTTTGGACAAAACAACGTATTTATTTTGCACCAGGCGTAGTATATTCATGGATTTGAAATGTTTGAGAAAATTGTATACTTCTTTGCTAACAAAAGTTAGTTTTAATCGGTGCTACCGGAAATAAGGCCAAATACAATCTCAAAAATGGGAGAGGATATGTGCAGGATGATAGCTAGCATAGTAGCATGATAAGCAAGTACACATCAAACGTGACCTCTCTATGGTATTGTCAGGACTAAATATATAAATCTGGACCTCTGTGTATGCTGCACTATTTTAGGATCACACTAGTGCACACAGTGGCAACATCGATGAAATATCATTCTATAAGCAAATATAACTAACAAATAGGTAATTAACAATAATTATCATAGTAACAACCTTAATATGTTTACAATTAATATCTTTGAAGTCGAATAGCTCAAATAAGCTGTAGCGGAAGGAAAACTACTACACACAGTCTCATCACAGACGGGTCGGAACCGTCATCACAGACGACTTTCCGAACCGTCTAAAAAAGTTCGTCTGAGATAACAAGAGTTATCACAGAGTTCGTCTATGATAGCAAGAGTTCAAAAACCGTCTGTGATACGAATATCACAGATGGTTCGGAAGTAGAACGATGCATGATAGTAGTTATCACGCGGTTCTACTTCGAAGCTATGCGCGATAGTATATTTTCCTGACGGTTACGAACAAGAAAATGCAGTGATAGTTTTTCAACCGCAAAAAAAAATACAAAATGTATAGCTTGCAGGTGGCCACGGCGACCTTCCCCTTGGCCGTCCGCCTCGTCGCTGCCTCCGCCGCCTTGGCCGAGCTCCCGGCGTTGCGCTCCTCAATTTAGAAGATGGTGGAGTTGATGAGGAGGAGCACGATAATGCCGACGAAGTCCTGCCAGTCCGGCGGGCAGTGGTCGCCGTTGGCCATCACGATGGCCATGACAGCTGCCACCTCCATCACCCACGACAGAGGGTTCCACATGAACCCCAAGAACTTGAGGATCTCGCTCTCCTATGCACGCACGCAAGCAAGCATCATGCCACCATTGTTACAACATTACGCAAAAGCAAAACTCGCAGCTAATCTAATTAGTCAAAACACATGTAGATTAAAAGCTCAAAACCCAACAAAATTAAAGATGACAGAATCGGAAACTACTAACCTTCTTTTCTTCGAGCTTGTTGGAGCCGAAGACGGCAATGCACGCCTGGGAGGACCGCATATATAAGGACTCCTGCTACTCCCGCGCACGCATTCAAAATTTTTGAACTCCCGCGTTGTGAATCACATATCATAGACGGCTCGTATCACCAACCGTCTATAATGAGGTACTTATCACAGACGGTTCGTAATAGTATCGCAGACAATTCTATTAAAGAATCTGTCAGTGTTTTAGAACCGATCTTACGTAAAGATTATTTAATTCGGGGGGTCTCCACAATTGATCACGCAGACAAAAAAGACACGTGAATTTTTATACATGTTCGGGCCTTCTCCAGCGAGAATAACAACCCTACTCTTGTGTGTATTGTATTGGGTATCCTAATTACAATCAGTGGAAAGACTTACGCTAATACTGCTACTGATTGCCTCTCAAAAGCCCCCCAGCCCCTCCAGAAGATGCCTATTTATAGTACGCTGTGGAGACGGTTGTCGTTCCGGGCCAGGAGGCATTCATTATTATGCAATCATGAGAGTAATTACCGGAGTAGTAACCTCCCCACGTTGCCTGACGGTTATCAATCAGGGTTAATGGTGAGTTATCTGTAGTTATTCCAGGTATAACTACGTATCTTGACTGCTTAGATCTCACAGTTAATAGGGCTTACTGGCGAGTGGACCCAGTTATCTGTGGAGAAGTCGTGGCAGGACTGGTCGTAGCAGGACTTATGACTAGGGGATAGTCGTAGAAAAGCTTACAACTGGTTACTGGTCGTAGAAAGACTTACAACCGAAGGTAATCGTAGGAGAACTTACGATTACATGGTAGTCATAGAAATACTTACGACTATAGGGGTGGTCGTAGAAGAACTTACGACCACCTGGCTAACTTCTCCCTTACAACAGTAAGGGGTGTACCGTGTGACATCATATTTACCCATATTATACGATTAAAGATAAATAATAAAATGAGAATTATCAGATCCTCGCCATCCAGCCCCCAGTTTCAAGTGAAAATAACATACTTGGGCAAGGAGTCGTAGATGAACTTACGGCCACGAGGAGGCTGTAGGAAAAATGTTGAAGGAAAAACTCTTCAACATGTGTTTCTTTCGACCAGAAATATGCTTGGTCGAGGCCGTTTGTTGGAAATCTCACGATTACAAGATAGTCGTATAAAATCTTACGACTTCGGAGTAATCGTGGCTCTATGATCTAAGCAAAACCTTTCCGATCGGCACTTCTTTTGATCAGAAGTATACTTGGTCAAGAAGGTAATTTCGCTTGAGGTGTGAAAAGAGCCTCGGTACTTTCGAGCAGGCAAATTTAAAAATATCTGTCCGTTAGAGTAATTCCCGAAGCGGTGGAAACCGTTGGGTTCCCACGGCGTTTCGTTTCACGCGTACGATTATAAAACGGACAACGGGAATAAACTTAGGGTTCTTACCTTTTCCCTAATTCACCCTCGATCGCTCTTCTTCTCATCTCTTCGCACGCTTGTGACACAGCATGCGCTTTCTTGAAGCTTTCCCAAATCCAACTCTTCCCTCATTGAGAAAAGATGGCTAGGATCATCTCTGAGTGGGCTGAATTGGAAATATACGACGCAAAGATGAGTGCCTTGGTTGCCGCTGAGAAAATTCCCGAGAAGCTACTCGTGAAGTGGATTGCGACGAATGGACAACACTGGCCGTCGGGGGAGGACGATCAAATCCCTGTCTTCCAGGCGTATTGTGAGTGTGGCCTCCGATTGCCTGCTCACCCCTTCCTCACACTCGAGCTCGAGCACTTTGGGGTGAAATTAGTGAACCTTGGTCCTAATTTCACCACAATGTTGAGTGTATTCGTGTATTTGTGTGAGGCATACCTGGGGATCCCAGCGGACCTTGAGCTTTTCCAGTATTACTACGGGATGGCTCGTCAGACCGGAATTGCTGGGAGTTGTGGTCTGAAGCTCCACGACGGGAAGTCGAAGGAGTATATTCAGGTGTTCACCTGGTCGTCGTGGACAGGGTGGAATAAGAAGTGGTTTTACTGGGAAGTCACCGAAGAAGACAACCTCTCGTTTATCGAAAACGCCGCCGAGAGGGCCTCTTCCTGGGATTCGACTCCCAGTAATCTTGACCGGATCGCCCCCTACATTCAAGCCATCAAGGACTTGAAGACGGGGAGAGGGGGCTTACCGGATGGCACATGGTGAAAGACTTCGTCACGCGCCGCATTAGCCCTCTGAAGAAACAAGTCCCTCCTATGTGGAGGTATTCGGGGAAAGAAGACCCGACCAGAGATTACAAAGATGGTAAGTGAAAAACTCACTTTTTGACTTTAGCCTTGGCTAATCTTGATCTGGTCTGTTGATTGTGCTACTTGTCCGTGCAGATCTTCCATAGGCGGAGATTGACGCTCGCGTCAGGCTCATCTGTGAGAAGAGTTCGTCAAATGTAGCAGCTCCCCAAATTCTTGCGGTTTTAACCGCAGAGGAAAAGGTGGAGCGCCTAAAGGTAATCGCGATTCAACTTCGTCTTTATGCACTTGTTGTCGTAAAACGATTTACGACTAAAGGATTTGTCGTGAAAAACTTACGACTTGTGGGCTGGTCGTAGAAGAACTTACGACCAGTTAGTGATCGTAGAAAAACTTACGACCACTTTCTTTTTCTGATTTTCAACAGAAAGTACGCATGGAAGACCTCCGAGACAACGAGGAAGTCGATTTGGTGGTCATTGGGGCGACAGCGCAAGCAGAGTCAGCAAAATCCCCTCCAACCAAAAAGCGTCGACTTGTAAAGGTCGGCGACAAGGGTGGTTCGAGTTCGGCTCCTCCTGCTCCTTTTGCTAAATTCGTTGCAGACATGGCTGCGGCGAGGAAAAAAGCAGAGGAAGCTGCATTTGCCCTTAAGCGTAAAGCCCCCAAGGTCAAGGTACCATTCTATTACGACAACAAGACTTTCTCAGTTTCTGCTTCTCGTGGCTTTATAAGGCAGCTAGAAAATGAGAACCGGAAGAGCTTTATGTCTTTTGTGAAGGAAACTGCTGCTCCAGTAGGACCTGAGGTCGAGGGGAGTTGTGTTCTTAAGGTGGTCGAGACAGATCTCCGCCACTCGGGGAGTCGGGAAGAGGAGACTCCCGTTCCCTCGATCGAATCTCGACTCACAATGGTCGAGAAGAAGTCGAATGTGAGGACCCGCGTTTTTAGTCCTAACCTCGTAACCGTAATCGGTAATTAGCAGCGATTAGTCTCGTCTTAGTGATGAGTTAACGATAGTATTAGATCACTCCAAATTAGCTAAAGCGTATCGTGTCGATCATTCATACACTCGCAGCATTCATGCAATGTCATCATTCAGCACTATAATAGAATCAGTCGGTAATTAAAAAGGCATTGTCATTTCATTAGATAAATAAATCAGCATTTGCATTGCTTGCATTAGTACAGTTTACATCAATCAGTCTAAGAGCACAGTACATCCTACAAGAATTAGCCAATTAAATGGCAATCCAATTTTTGCATTCATATCGCCGAAGCCCTCCTTGAATCTTGGTCCAGTTATCGCCCTCTGTCAAACCCATTTCATCGCCAACCCAACCACCCCAACATCTGTCCACATTTTCCTCGACCGCCAACCAAAAACACAAGACCGGTGTTAGACCAAAATCAATAAAGAGGAGTTAGAGAAGGAGAAGATTGCCGTCAGATTATTTACGAAGGTCATGGAGGCTTCCCAACCACCCTAGGGTAGTGGCACCATCTCGCCTTCTGTGGGCCTCATCACCCGGCAACATTAGAATCGGTGCCCACATTTCACCGACTTACCTCCATTAGCAGAATATCCGAAAATAGCCTCAAAGCATTCTTGGACCAAAAGGTCCTTAGCCCAAATAGTATCGCAAGAAAGCATTGATGATAAGGGCAAGGGGCATAGTGGTCTTTGGCCAGCCACAAGGGAAGCCAGCCGAATGCTCCCCCTATAATAAGCCATTCTTGGAGGGATGCATCCACAAAGCCTTTCTCAAGCCATCCTTCTCAGCAAAGCAAGCCAAGCAATCGCCAGAGCCAGAAGCTATAGCAAACCAGCAAAGCCCCAAACACAAAACCCAACTCACAAAGCCACCACAAGGCACCAGCAAGCCACTGCCACCACCAAAGACACCGCCCATCACCCATCGCCCCAAGCCCAAGATCACCTCAGGAAAGATTCAGAAGGAGGCAAGAAGCAGAGAAGAAGAAGGGGGGGCCGAGGAGCGTGGACGACCCAAATGACAAAGATTGGACCATCGGCGGTGTAAGCAAAGACACAAAGAAGGAGAAGAGGAGAGCACTAGCACAAAGCCGGCACTGCCATCCTCTTCCCCACCCCCAGAACCCCAACTAGAGGTAATCTCAGCTGCACCTCAGTATGCACCACACATGCACATCTTTCACACATAGCACCAGATCTCAGTAGCATCATCTTAGAGCTCTCGGTTCGCAAGCCATCGCTCATCAATAGCCATTAGACCCTCGGATCATCGCATATGCATCTCGAGCAAAGGGAAGAGATTAGAGAGAGAAAGAGAGTAGGGTGTAGGTCAACCTCGTGAGCAACCGAGCAAAGAAGACGGGCATGTGTGCGAGGCGCGAGGCGAGCGCGGCGGCCCTGTGCCACACCGAGTGGAGGCATGGCAGAGTCTGGCCGCTGCCTTCGGGCGCGCCCGAGGAGCAGGTACGCAGAGAGGCGCCGGCAGCAGCGGCCTGGCCGCGAGGAGCGAGCGCGGCCGCGCGGAAGGCCGAGGGGCGGCGGACCGACCGAGACCCCCGCGCACCGGGCCGGGCTGGTCGGTGCGCTCGGGGAAGACGCAGGCGGCGGCAGCAGAGGGAGCCGAGGAGGTCGGGCTGGACTGGGGCCTCGCCAAGCCGAGAGGAGCGGCGCCGGGTGAGGACGCCGAGCCGGGAGGAGGCAACCGGAGCAGGTAGGGAAGGCGGCACCGGGAGCCGGCGCGAGGGAGGCGAGAGAGGGGCCGCGGCGCTTGGGGTTGAAGAAGGGAAGAAGGGGATCGGGAGAGTAGTGTGAAGGCGGTGTTTGTGCGCGTGCGTGCGTGTGTGGGTTAGGGGGAAGGCAGCCGAAGGGGGAGGGGTAAGAAGGGGAGAGAGGAGAGAAATTAGGTGAGTTAGATTGGAGTTAGGGTTAGGTTAGGATTTTAGATTTAGGGGTAGATTTCCTTTATTGGTTGTAGATTATTGCCCTCTCGGCGGTAGTTGCTAGTAAATTATTGGTTAGCCGTTAAATACTTGCGACTAATTAAGTTAACTTGGTCTTATCAGTTTAACCAACTTAAAATCAATTTGTGGTTGTATTGCTAGAGCCGGTGGTATAGCTTTTATTCTTTTTTATAGGTGGCTTGCTCGTGTAGAGATCTTGTGCGTCATGTATTTAGTTAAGCGTGAACCTCGGTGTTCGATCTTAAGAGTGAGTAGACATCGAGGCGACGATTTTGGGGTGCTAACTTCGCTAGATCTCGAAAATGTTTTAGTTAATTAAAATATGCTAAGCGGTAGTCGTCACTAACTTATGTATTCCTATTAGCACTAAAATCAACTACGATTTACTTATATTATTAATTTGTTTTGCCGACTTGCTACAGAGGGCTTAATCAGACTGCACTGAGCAGTGACTGAATTTCATCGGCGCCAATCTTTCCTACTTCTACGAAGGCAAGCGATCCTCTTGAACATGAATATAGTTACTTTAAAATATACCATATCTTGCACTATTATAAGTATTGCATCAAAATGGTTTTCCAAAACCTAAAGAAAATAATTGAGATAAGATGACTAAGAGGATTAAGAAAGAATGAGACTTACTAGGTGGGTAAAGGGGCCGGGCCGGGAAACGCGACGATGATGATGTTGAGGTAAGAGGTGGGCCCCTTTACATATGGCTATAATATAAGGACCCAACAAACTCTTGCTCGGTCGGATGTGTAATTCGGTGCCAACCATTTTCCCGCTTTACGCGAGAAAATGCTACCTTGTTACGTGACTATGCTCTCCACATCGGGTAAGTAATAGTGTGTGTGAGTGATATGGAGGAACCCGGGACCGGTGGGGATAGTCCGGAAGTGGGGATCCAAGGCGCTATATGCGCTAAGGTGGAGTGTTGAGTGCGAATAGAAGTCGCTCAACCAACCTCACCGAACTCGGTGGAGGATGAGGTCACAGCGTGACTTAATCTGCACTTGCGGAAGGTGATGGGTGGAGAAATTAATCACGTAACACGAAAATGTTCGTATTCTCGATCTCGAATCGCATCTAAGGCAATGCGTGGACCACTGCTCACGGAGAGTTCGAATAGCTAGGGTAAAGTGGTGCAAAGCCTGCGCAGTGCTAATCAAATCATGAATTCATGCCGCCTCGAGGATTGAGTCTCACGGAACCACAGGGGTCTTTCGTCTCTCCGAGTGACTAGTAGAGTTTTTCAGTATTAAAACTTGCCACTTTTTGTCGAGATTTATTTTCTAAAGTGAGATGGTTTAGAAATTGTGATAAAGAGTAGAGATAGTGCATCCTGTGCATCTTTGCTATTAATGCTTGCTGAGTACATTCATTTGTACTCAACTTTGTTAGTATCCTCCTTTGTAGACCCTAGTCCAACAGGAAAGTATCCCGAGTGGGGCGAAGGCAGTGCAGGTACAGGTAAGACCACAGGAGGCGAAGATCCTTACTACGAGGCGCAGGGCGAGGTGGACACCATATTCGACTCCTGGGACGACTAGGAGGCCGGTGGAGTTTTGGCAAGAAGGAGGAGTAGTCATTTTGGCTTTGTAAATTAGTATGTGTATCAGAAGACCTTAGCCCTGCGTGGCTAACTGTTGAATAAAGGACAGTTTCTATCTTATTGTTCTGATGCGCTAACTCTGGTAGGGCTTACTATTCGTTGGAGCGGTGTTCTACCGGGCAAACGAATAGTAATCCGCATGCTTAAGTGTTATTACCCCTGGGGTAATAATACGGGGCGTCACATCGAAGAAACCTTCCGTTGGGAAGGTTGCTCCCAAGTTCCGGGTTAGATCCAGCGCGCAGAGGTATGTAAAAAACAGAAGTGTAAGAACAACATTTACCATTTGTTTTTTCACAAGTCAACTTTCTTTTTGTTTTGTGATCTTAGCCCAACTCCTTCAGCCCCCAGGGATGCTTCTATTGAGAAGCCCGCTGCCACCTCTTCAGCCTGCAAAGATGTGACTGCGGTAGTAGCGGAAGCTCCAGCTACTATTCTCGTGGTGGAGGAAGTCGTCGCTGCAGAAATCGCTATGACCGCCGAGGTAGTCGTAGGGATGGAAGTGGAGACGGGAGAGGCCACGAGGGAGACACCGGGAGTCGGCGGTGGTGAGATTTCCGACCACCGTGCCAGTAAGGAGGTTGTTGAGGACGTTCCTTCCGGTCCCCCCAGCGGTGCTTCCATCACCGAATCAGAATAAAAAGAGTACTTTAACTTCTGCTCTAATTTCTTTGGCCCTCCTTCTATCGTAGGATCTTCCGCCTACCAATCTTGCGACCAAGTTTCTCACCCCAATAACATTCCCAATTGCAGGGATGTCTTCGATAATGAACGTCCGAAGGGGTTTGGTGGAAACGAGTCGAGGAGATGGATGGGCTGAAAGATCCATCACGGACAGTCTCCATGTTTGCTTGGTCAAGCATGAATGTAAGTATTCATTGATACTTATATGTATGGTTTTATTCCTGCCTCTTATCGTTTTTCTCTCCTGTAGAGAGCCGTGGAATAAGTTGCTACAATTTGCGAGTACAATCGGCAACTTATCAAATTGCGACAAGAGAAAGCAGTACTCTGCGAGCAAGCAGAGAGGTGGTGAGTGACTGACACTCGTAATCGTTTTATAATTCGACTACTTGTTCAACACTCGGTGGGGGTTGTCGTAGAAAATCTTACGACTCAGTACTGATCGTAGAAAAACTTACGACCAGGAGTAATCGTAGAAAAACTTACGATCACGCATCAATCGTAGAAATACTTACGATTGCTCGTCTATGTATTCATGTCTACCCTTAACTTTTTCAAGTTTAAGAGTGACGAAAAGACCCTAACTGATTCGCTCGACTTCGAAAAAGCCGAGACGAAAAAGCTAAAGGATGAGATCACTAACCTCCTGAAGAAGCTTCAGGAGGCTAACTCTGCAACTCAGGAATTGCAGGAAAAAATAAACAGTACATGGAGTCGCGACTGCTTCTAATCTTGATCTTCCCCTTCTTAACCTCTCATTCTTTTACAGAAAAAGAATTCGAAAATAAGGCCCTTCAGGCCGAGGTGGGGACTCTTCGGATTGAGGTCCAGGAAAAGTCCTCAGTTGTTCGCGAGATCTCCCGCATCGCGAAAGAGAAAGATCAAGAAATTGAGAAGTTAGGTTCTCAATTAGCGGGTAAGTAAAACTTTACCTGCTATTAAATCGTTTTTCTTCTCGTAGAATCGTTTTATCTAACCAATCCTTACTCCTTTCTGAGTGATTAATTGAAATAAAACAACTGCATAAAAACAACAAATGCAGTTGAATATGAATAATTGATTGAAAACATAATTGAAAACAAATAGTAACAAGTATTTAACAAGTATTTCATAAAACTCATTTAGTTTAAATCCATTCTTTCATACAACTGCATAAGTTTACTCATACAGCTGCCCCTCCCAATTGTTTTATAAAAATCTACCCCTCGTGTGAAATCTCCGAGCATGTTCATAACCACGGACGCGCTATTTGAATAGATTGTTAACACTCTGCAGAGGTTTGTATACTTTTCCCACAAGATGCAATCAACTTAACCGGAGATGATCACAACAAGAAACTTCATCTCAACAATTGACTCTCTTGATGTGTTTATCGTCGTACCAACCCTGATAGGGTGCTTTGGTCTGACGCACATCTTTTGACCTAGAGACGGCGAACCATTCATAAGTGTGACCCACCCACAGTAGTACACACCTCCACCTTAGTACACAGTCTAACCTACTTGCCTGAATAGTCAATGATAAGATTATGTAGTTTACTAAGTTAGGTATGTCTCATACCAGGCATGTGGTCGTACAGTTATAGCTCAGTTTAATGGCGCACAAAGTTAAGTCCTTACTTGACCAAGGCGAGACTTCACAATTTCTAACCAAATTACTAAGATTTATATTTTCCTAAGCACGAAGTTCCACCATATCACAATTCTTTCCACTCGCTCCAGTCTAAATCTTTTCCCACCTTGTTGGTTAAATGCATCACATGCCATCAACGAGTAACATACAACATACAGTTTTTACATAAAGTTCCATAATCACGTAGTCAAGTTTAGATTTGCAACTCAATGATATTAATAACCCGATGCATGGCTAAGCAGACTATTCGTGTCTAACCAATCCACGTTGGTGTTATGATAATACCAACTAATAATTAACCAAGCTAGAGCGATAAAAGATCATGGTAATACAATGAACAAAGTGGATATAATAAAATAGGTGTATAGCTAATCCCCAAAACATTTAAAGAATTAAATAATTGAAGTAACATGCAATAATTTGAATCAAAGTAATTTTGAAAAAATGGGTTTAACATGGTAAAAGGTACAACTTGCCTTGCTATAGTAATTATGTTCTTATTTTATCTTCAATCTTCTATTTCCTTGACCTTCAACTCATTCGGACTATTCCGAAACGTCAACGTCTAACGAAAGAGAAAGCGCAAAAACAAACAAAATTCAAAACCAAAAATAAATAAACTCCAAATTTAAATTTAAAGGTATTGTGAGGTAAGTCTTGATTTTATATGAATTTAGAAATTTGAATGGGTTCAATCGGAGTTCGTATGAGGGAGAACGAGCTCTCGGAAGTTTGATCGGAAGGAAAATACTGAAAAAGAAAAAGGGTGAGAAACTGGCAAGTGGGGTCCACAGAATATTCCCAGAATATTTTATTTCGGGAATATTGGTGAATGATGGAGAGAATGACATGTGGGTCCCACTAGAATTTATGGATTTTTGGAATTAAAAGAATTCCGAAAAATAGGAGAGAGATTGACACGTGGGCCATTGGTCCATAGATCAGGTTCGCGAACTTGAGTCTATGGTGCATGGTGGATTGGGTTCATAGAATAGTGTATCGACAAGGTGGGGTCCACGAGCTAGAGACTTGGTCCATGGTGGACTGGGTATACGCGGGTTCAGTTTTGGTTTTGGACTCGGTGGATACCACGTGGGCGATGACAAGATCTGAAGGAATGATGTGGCGGGTGACATGATGGCAACGAGGAAGTGAGGCAGCCATGTTGACTTGTCAGACATTGAGGACAACAAGGATGATATGGCCACGAGGTGGCAGGTGATGTGGGCGGAGGCAAGGCACAGAAGGATGGCGGCGCTCGGGTATGAGGTGGTCGCCGGCGTTGTGCTTCACGGCGGAGGCGAAGAAGGTGTAGAACGGAACGAGGGTGATGAGGCGAACGAGGTGACGCAGGTGCGATGGAGAGGAATGGCGACAATCATCGACGGCAAGGAGAATAGCGATGACAACGGCTTGCTTGATGGCGACGATGAGGGAGGACACACTGACGATAGGAGGGGAAGCACGAGATAGAATGCGAGTGGGAAGGTGAAGGTGGGGTCGATGAGTGGCGGCGATAACAGAGTGACGGGGAACGACCGACGAAGGACCAAACCAAATGGCGACAGGACCTGGAATTTTTTTGGTAGAAATAATTGAAATAAATTTATATTTATATTTTAACATAACACGGTTTGAAATTTTACAAGATTTTACTAAGTTATTTGGTAATATCTTGTAGTGCTTAAAGAAGCCAGAGTTTATTAACTGCGTGGATAAACCCCTTATATGTTAATTGCACCCGAGTTGTTGTGACCGAGTGTAGTGTTGGTACAACCGATTATTTTTGAAAAAGGGAACAAAATATTAAATAGAGAATAACTAGAGAATTAAATTTAAAAGATGAGATTTCAATAGTGATAATAAGACTTCATAATCTAGGTGCAAATTATATAGTGTGGAGGGTTTGGTTACGTGTATTTGTTTATCCCGCTACTCTTACGATAGGAACGACAACCTACACGAATTATCAACCCGGTCTACACGTAGGATACATATGCGCCTTTTGGAATCAGAAAAACTGATCTACACGTAAGATACATGTGTGCCTTTTAGAACAAGGAAAACTAGTGGATCTGAAATAGGATAGTCTTGAGGGCCCATCGGTGCTTTTCCCTTGTCTGCTGCAGACCTACGGGCGTGGCCAATCCCGAAGGCAGCCCTGTGTTTCCAGGATCACCTCGAAAGTAACAACCCGCTTAGTAGGAGCATCGGGAGCTTGGCTAGTCCCCGATAGGACCATGGGTGCCTTCCCCTTGTCCACCGTGCGCTCTGCCCAGTCGTCCTCAGCTTGTTGTTCGATGGTCTTCCACCACCACCCTATTTTCTTAGGCTTCATCTCTACCTTTTCGTTGTCTTCCCCACTCTTGACTGAGTAAAGTTTCCAGCGGGTGAAGATCTCGGGGTGGCACCATGTAGTTTAGCATGTGCATCTGCTAGATGAATATCCTATCATACTTGTCCAGGCCGTTGATCCATTGGAAGAAAAAATAACGCTCCTCCGGCTGCCATTATGCACGAATAAAATTAGTGATATGTGAAATACAACGTACAATGTGAAAAATCGACGTGTGTATGAGATTCTCTTACGCGGATATCCAAGCATGTGTAGTACACCCGGGCGGTGGTCGCCGAGTGTGTGGATTGAATGATATGCCCCGGGTTACTACGCGTGGAAACTTCGGTGGTATAGGCACATACTTCATCGAAATCTTAGTAGGATCCCACCTTCTGGCAAGCTGCTTTCACTTCTGTGTCTTCTCCCCATAGTCTAACATCTCCAAGCCCGACATATTGATATCCCTCTAGCTCTATTCACCCTCCTTTCTCTCTATTGTGCGAAACTAGTTGGAGTGGAGTGTTGGCTATGGTGGTGGAGTGTACCCTCCAAATTTAGGGTTATTTGTGTAAAAACTTAAAAGGGTGAACATCCACGTAAAATGAAAAATATGATTTATTTACAAACAATTGCAGTCAAGCAAACTTAGCTTTTTACCACTAACAATTATTCACAAACACTTTCCAACCATTTAATGTTGTGAAATTAAAGCTAAGTTTATTTAGATTATTTCTTAAAAAAATTAGCCTATTGTTGTCGGGTGAGAACACGTCTGAGCTAAGTCTCCAGTCCATAATGATATCTATACTACCTAATATCATCATGATATCAGCCAATTTTATTTTTTTTAACTAGTTGAGTAAGAATTTGCAAATTAATAAAATCGGGTGGACGAATTTTCCATCTCTAGAGGAAAAGACTATCATCTCCTATCAGATAAATTCATAATTCACCTTTTGGAGCTTCCACTCTTACATAAAGCTCTTTCTTTGACAATTCAAAATTGTGTGATTGGTCTCACTTGCGTTCTGGCCCTGTGATTGTGCTCGGCCTGGGTCTCAGCCACGCCACCAGCTCACGTCTAGAACACATGGCAGACAAAGGCCTTAGTCATGTTTCTGTCATGCAACTGAGCCTCCCATGTCAGCTAATCATCGGGCCACCGTGAGATTGGGCGCAGTCGCATGGTGGCCCGACGATTGTGGGTTATTTTTGTAAAAATATTAAAATGTGATTTATTTGAGTAAGTTTTTTTAAAAATAAATGGTTTATTTTGAAGAAAAAAATTGCACAACTTGCGAGCCCTGGCTAGTTAGCTCATCATTAGATAGATCTAAATATGTACAACTCTACTCGATTATTTAATCACAAATTTAGCCCTCAAATATGAACATGTAAATTGGAACAACCTAGTTTGAAAGGAATTTTCCATTTCATACCCCTGCTTCAATTGCACTTTCGGTTTGTGCCATTGTTTTATGGCTTATTCTTCCCATGCCATTACTTTGCAAAATTTCTTCAAAAATTGTCACTGACGTCACCCTAGAGCAGTAACGGTGTCAAGTCAAACCGTTTGACTCTGTCTCTCCAGTTGAAACATGCCAATTTCCCATCATGCCCCCTATCCTTCTCTTACTCAGCAGCCATGGTGGCCAAGGTGGGGCTTGACGCCGGCGATGGCAAGCAAAGGCGACGGTGGGGAGCACTAAAATGGAACCGGGGAAGGGAGGGGACCCGATCGGTGGTGATTTCTCGGCCCAAGGTGCTCGGTGGCGGTCGGGCGGCGGTGCATGGCTAGCAGGATAGGGGAAGGAGAGTGGTGACGGCGCATGGGTGGAAGAGGGGCGGATTTTGAGGGAGCATGAGCACCAGGGGGTTGAGGGTAGTTTACTGGCATAGTCAATGGTCGCGGGGAGTAACCAGGGAGGTTCGGTGATGTAGACCAGAGGCGACGCGGTGAGGTCGACGTGGAGGCGGCGACCTGGGGGAGGAGAGGAAGAATGAGTGGTGGGAGAAGATAGAGGGGAGCATAGGGATACTCCGGGTAAAGGGAATTGGAGAGGATCTCACCCGAGCCAGAATGGCAACGACGGCAGCGGAGTTTGTCGAATTGAGGAAGAAGGCGGCGCGCGGTGTTCCCGAGGAGGAGGGAGAAATTCATTGAGGGGTTTGCAGAGGATGGCTAGGAACACAACGTGACACGCGTAGTTTTGGGCGGAACTCACCGAGACGGCCTGAACGAGGAGGCCATGCGATGGCGTGGGGAAAGAGCTACCACAGGGGAGGAAGACGGGGCCGATCCTAGTACCACGGCTGCCAGGGAGGGAGCGGAAGTGGGCGCGGGGATGCAGGCGCCGAAGCGGTGGTGATGCGCACGGTGGGGCGGTTGGAGCTCGCTGGGGTGGTGGTGCAAGGCACACGAACGTGGCGGCTCGGTTCAGTTCTACAAGAGAGGGAGGGGAAGATGGAGGGGTGGCGAACGTGGCGAATTTGACACCGTTACAGCTCTAAGGGTGACGACAGTGGCAATTTTCAAAGAAATTTTGCGAAGCAGTGACATAAGAAGAATAAATAAAAATAATAATGGCACAAACCGAAAGTGCAATTGAAGTAGTGGCATGAAAGGAAATTACACACCTTGAAAAGAACCCAAAGAGAGAGAGAAACAAGTTCAGATATTGTTTGCTGGAAATAACAAAATCGAATATGCAAACTCGATCATATATCAAGACTGTTTATTCTTCCCCGTCTTTCTTTCTTATAACAAACACAAGAATCTAAACTGGGCAAACTTAATTTGAGGATGCTCACATCGATCTCTGTGTATGTACAGGCGAATAATCCATGCATGCATGAACTATTCACGAGACTAGATCGAGACCGCGCCTATTTTGTACTGGAGTCTATCTAAGTATCTATCCTAGTAGCACGTGCTGCGCTCCCTCGCGGCGGCGCGCTGCTGCTGCATGCGCAGCTGCTCGTGGAACCACATGATGAACTCGTCGGCGCGCTTGTCCACCACGCCCCTCTTCCCTCCTCCTCGTCCTCCTCCCTCGCCGGGAACGGCGAGTCCGTGATCCGCACCTGCCGCGGCGCCGGCCCGGCGGCCGGCGCCCACGGCACCGCGCCATCCAGGTCGCCGTCGTCGTCCGTCGCCTCCTTGAAGTCCATCAGCTCGAACAGCCTCGTCACCGCCGCGGCCGAGCCGTACTCTGCCGCCGCCGGATGGTCGTGCCCCCCGGCGCCGTGCTCCAGGCGCAGGCGGCGCTGCGCGCGCCGGCGCTTGTGCAGCGGCGTGCTGCTGCAGCTGAACTCGACCTCGCGGGGGCGGTACTGGTACTGGCACACGGCGGCGGCGGGGTCCATGGACCGGCACGACAGCGAGGAGAGTCCGGAGGCGCCGCCCGTCACACCTCCGTGGTGGCCGGCGCTGGCGTGCGCGCCGGCTCGCGGGTACGGGTGCACCACAGCCGCAGCCGGGTCCATGGACCGGCAGGAGAGCGTCGACAGGTACGTCAACGCCGGGTGCTCCCGCACGGCGGCGGCGAGGCCGTGGTGTCCGTCTTGGTGGCGGCGCTTGGACAGAAGCTGGTGCAGGTGGACCCCAAGCGCGGCGAGTTTGGGCTGGTGCTTGCCGAGGCCCTTGACGAGGACGAGGTAGACGGCGCGCAGCACGCGCCAGAGCTTCTTGGCGCTCACTGCTGGCATCTGCTCGTGATGGGGGCCACCTCCCGGTTCCATTGGCTCGTGGTCACTGCTCATCTCGGCAGTCGGCTACCTTGTCTCCTTTCTCGTTTTGGAAAATTCCGGTGTTTCTGGCCTTGTTCTTAGGACTAGTACTCCTCTACTAGCTAGTCCTTTGTTTGTGACAGGATTGGAGCTTAGGGAGGAAAGGAGAGAGGGTATTTAAAGGAGAGTGGCGAGATGGCTAGATCACTGGACATTAATACCAAGGAGAATTATTGGTGTAATAGTGTATTACGTACGTAATGTCCTCTTTTTGTTCTTTTTGTGTTTTGCTTTGTTTGTTTCATGACGTGGAGCTAGGCAGGAGGTCAGCACAAGCTTGAGTGTCAGATCAGATCTAATATATGCATGGGAGTAGTAGCTTCGAAACCACCTTTTTGGACAAGCTCGATCAAATATAACACTTGTTTTCTTCAAAAAAAATCAAAAAAGAAATACCACTTGTGCTATTGTAAGTGGAGTAACAATGTAACTAGTAAGATACAGTGTTTGTAAAAATAGAAACCGGTGAAAATCAATTAGGTCACACCGTGGCAGTCGTCGATTGTCTTTTAGTTTGTTTAATTTTTGCTATTTTGCGTAGTAATCGTTTTCAAAAGAGAAAAAACTAGATCTTGGTTGAAAGAAATCAAGAAAAAACGGCGGCTTTCCTTGATTTCATCATCTAGCTTAAATTAGGTTAAGACAATTATGATCTTTTCGAGTGTTTGGGCGTAGGTCGACGCGAAGAAATAGCTAAGCTAGATAATCCTCCATCATTGTGGGCATGCTTGGGCCCATCGATAGGAATACGAAGAAAAGGGCACCTAAACTTTTCATTAACTAGTGTCATTAGTCCATACGGCCCGGATCATCATGATGAATCGATGCCGTATTCAAATCTAAAAGAACAGCGCATGAACGCTCGGCAAACTAGCGATAAGATGGGATCTTTTTCTTTTCTTTTCTTTTTGCAATGGGATTTTAACATTGAAGAGAATCAACGCCAGATGCCAGATCGATGGATCTAGCTAGCGAGCGAGAAACATTTCTGTTTATATTTTCTTGGCAAAAAATCTTGTCATTAAAAAAAGTTTAGCTGGTTGGCATAACAATAGAAATGAACTGTGCACGGCAAACATAGTAGAAAATAGTGTATCGAAGATGAATTGCGTCAATCGATTAAGTTATGAGTAAATTTTACTAAAAAGAAGAGGGTAAAATATGTCTTTCTCCCCCCCATGAATTATCACACAAACAAGTGGAATTTTTTTTGTGTCACCAGCTGGAATAGTCAAGTCGCTGTTCATTAATTCAAAGGTTTTATGCACTGCGGTTTTATAACAGGGAGAAGTCCATAAGCACCGGCTGCTGCTGCTAAGTTTGATTTCACTGTCCAAATTTAATGACACCCCACCAATTATACACAGCCTCTGTCCAGCTCAAACAAACAGCTAATGACCAACAGCACCTGTTCCTATGGTGGTTAGTATATTACTTTTCCCCCAATGGTGTTCCATGCTCCTGTTCACAATATTAATCAGGCCAATGCATGTGTGTGTTTTTTGCTGCGAGAAATATTCATGTTTAATTCCAACACTATTTAGAAAATTGCTCTCATAGTTCTTTCCCGCCTTGCAAACATACCACTCTTAACTCATGTTTTGCTCAAATAGCACTGAGCAACTTTTTGGACAATTTGCCCCTCCCACCTTCTTCTCCGGTCACTGTTCCTTCACCCACTCTGGCGAGGCCGCAACCTCACCTCTGCTCGGCGATCCCATCCTCTATCTTTCCCTCTCTCTCCCCAGCAGCTCTCTCTCTCTCTCTCTCTCTCTCTCTCTCTCTCTTCCCCCAGCTCTCTAGTCAAGGTGGACCTCTGTCGCCGTGCATCACTGCTGATTGCTGATGAAACGAGGTGCATGCACCGTCATTGCTGGCCTTGATGGCATCGAGATCCGGCGGTGGCCTTAGAGACGCTGAGATTCGATGATGGGGTAGGGAATGGTGTGCTCCATCAGTGGTGGGCTCGAATGGTATATCTAGATTTTAGAGTGAGTTTGTTTTACGTAGTTCTACAATATTTAGGTAGTATTCATTATAGATACTAGACTTTGTGTGGTATCCCTTAAGGATACATAGAATCATTTCTAGATACGAATAGTCATTTGTTCTTAATAAAAATGCATATCTGTAATCAGATTTTGTAAACAAGAGTAATAGAGCAAGGTTGTGCAGCGTCGAGCGGTGCCAGGGGTGGCACACTGGGCCTCGGGCGCAGCAACGCATGAATGCTTCATCAGGCGGCGCATCGGGCATAGTTGCACGACAAGCAGCAAGTGTACAACAGGGCGCACAGGTGGTGGCATATACGGCGTGTCAACGCAAGACGCGGTCAGCGCGGCGGAGCTGCAAAATGGGCACGGGCAGCCGGAGACGCGGCTTGGCTGGCGGCTTGGCGTGGGCTAGTCTCGACGGTCGGCAGCGAAGCTGGGCATAGCGGAGCTAGCGGCGACCGCAGCGCAATCTCATCGGCGAGCACATGCTTGTAGTTGAGTCCATGCATATAGGAGCGGTAGTACCGAGTCATGTATGTGTGCATATTAGCACATTGAGTTAGTTGTTTGTATGCATACGTGCATGTGAAAATAGATAGTGATGCACATCAGTGGAACGCGAGATGAGTTGCACGTTGCTAAGGTGCAAGCGTTGTGTTGGTACTAGGCGGTTGTGGTGTCGTATTTGTTTGTATGTGTCCGTGCAGTTGAGTCTGGGACATTGAGGATATGTGTTCGTTGTTCTAAGTCGAGTCTGTGGAGTTGAGTCCAGAACGTTGAGGAGATGTGTTTGCCGTCCTGTATTGAGTAACAGTTGGGCAAGTCGTAGTTGAGACCAATTGCCTCAATAAATAAGTGCACAAAGATTAGGGAGTGATTGTTATTAATCTTTGTGCATAATGTATATCTAGATTTTAGGGAGAGTTTGTTTTATATAGTCCTATAGTATTTAGGCAGTATTCAGTATGGATACTAAAGTTTATGTTGTATCCCTTCAGGATACGTAGAATCCTTTCCGGATACGAATAGTCATTTGCTCTCAATAAAAGAGCACCTCTATAATCATATTTTGTAAACAAGAGCAATAGAGAAAAAGAAGAAAAATTGTTGTTGTTCTGGCGGCACTTTTTTTTTTTGCGTTCTTGTGTTCGCGTGTATTCGTCTTCGGTATGGGCCAACAGAGAAGAGGGGGCCAAAGAGAATCTGGACTGGGGAGGAGAAGAAGAAGGCTAATGAAGTTAGAGAGGTGAGGATGTAGGGGCAAAAATGTCTATAATGCTAGGTAGGCAAGTTACCTGTTCAAACGTCGGGCCAGACTGAGCTTTAGGTTGGGCCTGAAAAGCCCAGCCTCGAACGAGCAGGCCTGAGCCTGGCCCGGCCTGAAAATTGAATTTTCGATTTAAAACTATTACTTTAGTTCTTTTTTGGAATAAAAAGCAATATTTGATTCATTTTCAAAATTTAAAAATAGATTTTTATTTTTTATTATATTTACCGAATGTTCAGACTGAAAATTGAGTCCCAAGCCCGGCTTGAAACATGCCAGACTTGGACTGGATTGTCTGTGAACAGGTCTAGCCAAGTGCTGTATGAGCAAGGTGGAAGAAAATATGGTATATTTGTAGAAGTAAGAAACAAATAGTGCTAGGAGAACAATTTTCACCGCTATTTAATATTGCTGAGGTTGCGGGTTCAAACCCCTCATAAGTGCTACGATAGTTTTAGGTTCCCTTAATTTTTTTAAAAATGATGATAAGCTCCATCGACAGTACTAGTTGGATTATATTTGCTTACCAGAGTTGTAATCGTGACTCAAGTGTGCAGGTAAGTTAAGCAGCTTGACTAATTCACACAAGTTAAAGGTTTAATTCGTGCGGAAAAGTTTTTTATAAAAAGACAGAAAGAGAAAGTTCTATGCAACGAACTGTATTCTTATCTCTCCAAGCATGTACAATACGTCTTCATCACTTCTGATCGACTCGAGAGGTTGAACACTTAAGCTAGATATTTTTTGGTGGCATTTAAGACTCGCTCAAGGCCCAGAAATGTGGCTGGTGGTCGATCTGGTGTTGATTGTAGTTATCAACAGGAGATTAAGGTATGGTTTATTTGGGAACAAAATTAAATAATTAGGCTAACCCAACTAGGTTGGCCTAACTCAGATCTTTGTTTGGCAGAGAGAGAGAGAGAGAGATCTGGTTAGTCCAAAATATTGTTTAGCTTTATTAGGGAGCTATACATACACAGTAGAAAAGGAGGTACATTAGTTACTTTTGAGGGTTAGTCTATTCCACTCTAACGCTAAGCTAAAAAGGTCAATCCTTTTCTTCTTCTTTTTTGCGAGGCAAAAAGGTCAATCTTTTGACCAACTTAAAGTAACCCTCTCATTTTCTGGCTCGGAGATGCTTAGCTAGTTTGACTCCAAGCTCTGTTTTTGGACGAGGAAATTGCTTTGGGAAATTTTAGGATTTAGATCAAGTTTAAAATAAAACCCAAGGATTTTGAGAGCAAAATTCGACCCCCTACCCCCGGCCCAGTTGTTCTATTTGAGCCCAAATGGGCGTAGACTGGTCCGTCCGGGCGGTCCGGCCTCAGGGTAGGTCCAGACCCACAGACCACCCTGTGTTTCTTGCAGCACGAACCCGATCGGCCTGAGCATGCGTATATACAGAAGGGGCTCGGCCGGGCCAGGAATGCATAGGAGGACATTACAGTCGAGTGAAGCATTTATTTTCTATTTTTCTACATGATTGCGTCGTTTTTTTTTTTAAAAAAAAAAACTCATGATAGCATCGTCACAATTGCAGCAGTCTCGACAGAAACGGAATCAGCGGAAAGGAGCAGGCTACCACGTGAACCTTACCTAACCGAGGTGAAGCCTAGTTACCTGATTAGTGTTCGCAAGGAAGCATACGTCGATTTCGCCGTATATATTGGAGGTGCATGAAGCGGCGGCCGGTGGGTGGAGTTGGCCATGAGCCCATGACACGCCGACAAACACAAGCTTGAGGAAGCCGGCGATTGACGCCGGCCGGTAATGGCGTAATGCGAGCCGTGCCGGCCGGCACCGTGCATCATGCGGATGCGTTCGACGGCGACGTCGTGGTCGTGTCCGCGTGCCGCATCGATCGGCCTCTTCTCTTGATCGCAGCTGTATCATTTGGGTGAGATCCTGATCTATCACATGGAGACGTGTTTGCAAACTTTGGACTCTAAAGACAAAGATTGAGGGTATGTTTGGATTGAGACCTAACGAGAGCAGGCCTGGCCAGGAACAAGCTGTATGGCTGCCTGGGTCTCGCTTGGTTGAAGGTTTGGCACAACCAGGCACTGTCATCACACCTAGGTGTTTTTTTGGATTAAAGGGGTGTTTATCTCTCCCGATTTCAATTAGTGAAACCAGCAACAGTATTATCTACAGTACAATTCACGTATCTAGCTACAGTACTATCTACAGTAGACTACCCGGAGGACTTGACCGCGGGTGAACTGGGTGGCTCAACTGCCTCCACGCCAACTGAGCCAAGCTCAATTCCTAAATGAACGCCTGAGCCAGACAACTATCTCTTGTCTCTCTTTAGTTCTTTCTATCTCCTTTCTATCTCCAGGCACGTACCATCAATCAAACACCATATCTTTAGATTTATCTGATCAAGTAAAAATCATCTGCTTCTCAAGCTATTCTTAGGCACTATTCTTAGGTCTCGAATCAAACCTGCCCTGGTACTTTGGGCCATATACATATATTTGGGGCTCGTTAAGTTTTGGGCCTATACAGAGCCAGATTTTGTTGAATACAAACCAGCCCAACAGATGAAGTACGTCACGTAAATGACAGCCTTTGTTCCAACAAGACGCCATGAAGGCCCAAACGAGTTCTCTAATCACACCCTGGGATAATGACTAGAGCAGCGCGCAATAGTAGAGCCATTTAATTTCTCTAGGATCTGAATATGCCATATACTGCATACCCGTTGCTGGGGAACCGTACGTGCTTTACCAAAAGGAGCACTACCAAAAAAAGCATCGTTCCTATTAAGAGGTCGCGGTTACATGAGCCATATGATCTAAGAGTAAGTACAATGTGCTTATATCAGCTGTCTATGATCTTTGTTATATATAATTTTTACTGCTATGGATGAAAGAGAATGAAGAGAGAGAAATATATTGTCTACAATCTTTTAGTCGACTATAGCATCAGAAAAAGAAAAGTATTAAAAGATTGTATATTGTCTACAATCTTGTAGTTGATTGTATCACCACAACCATTATATAAGCTGTCTTTAATGCTGTCTACAGATGACTTGGAGAGTTGCTATAAACAGCAGCTATCTATACCATTCTACATACCCTAAGCGTACGACATATACCTACAAACACATACTGACATACCCATAGAAGAACATGCGTACATCTAGCACAGGTGCACAACACACGTGACCAAGAACTTAATTCCCCTATACAGCAGTAAGTACGTTCGTACCTGTTTTATCCGATCACTATAACACAACTAGCTCGTAGAGACAGCTTTTTTGTATAGTAGAGGTTTTTTTTTTGCCTCGACAGTTGTAGAGGTGTTTTCGTAAACGCCTCATAAACGGATTCTCATGTATTGTCGCTATGACAGTAGTTGTATTTTTTCAAGTGTCTGTATCAGTGTTGTAAAAAACGGTCAGAACGGCGGATTAATCGCCCATTTACGCGGAGTCGCCAGGCAAAACATCACGTATACACGAATCGGAGCATATTTAACGTTTGTGAACGCCAAATTGGCCGCATTGTCCGATTAGTCGGCCGTTCCGTATAACCGCCCGCATAATCCGCTTAATTGACCAAATTCAGCCCTTTAGTCAAGTTAGAATTCAGCTCGTTACAACCAGCCCAATAGCAGCCCAGTTAGAATCCTAATATACTCAAGCACAACACTTGATTCAGAGTAACTGACTCATATATAACCATCACAAAATCAGACTGTTGACAATGATTCAGAGTAATTGATTCCTTCGTGATTGTGGGTCATTTTGTGTACTTAAATTTAAAACTTGGTTCTTTCAGTCTCTGTCTCGTCGATGTGTTAAGTTAGTCTAATTTACGTGACAATACATACTTTTAATCTATTACTTAAACTCGTTGCAAGTCATACTTGGTGGAGAACTATAATAGTTCACCGATCAATCTTGTTATCTTTTTGAGTTAGTAATGAAGTTATCATGTACAATCGGAGGATGGTACAAGTTTTTTTATAGTATTGACAATATATTGTGTTCAAGTATATCTGAAACTAGCATTATCATAAAATATGCAAGAACGCTAAATTGTCCGCATAATTCCGATTAATCATCTGTATTCTGATTAATTGCTTGACGGTACCCTATCCGTCTGACAACCGTATTCCAGTTTTTACAACATTGGTCTCTACGGGATATGCTACACCTCAACAAATAAAATATAAAAAATATGTGCACTTTTGCAAAGGTTGGTACTTGAACTCAAGACCTCATGGGAAATACTTCTCTTAGACTTGTCACACTAAACACCTTAGCCTCACAATCTCATATGTTTAGTTGTGTGTTGCAATGTTATTATGTAGTTATTTTAACACATATCAATCACCGAAAAAACGCCTCTAGAGAGTTGGAATGCGTCTCAAAAAAATATCTGTAAACAACATAATCTTTAGGCGAATTAGAGAGCATCTCAAAAATATCTCTACAAGATAATTTTTGTGCCTGTCTTGAAACTATCTCAAAACCACCTAGACAAAAATTAGGATGATTTTTAAAGTGTCTCCAAAAATACATGTAGACTATATAACTCCTTGTTTTAAAAACAAAATTAAAAAGCATCTCTACGAGGGGTCCTCTTGTAGCAATAGACCAATACACTACTAATTAATCTGATGATGTATCCTACTGGCCGGCAGGATGCATAGATAATAGCCATGACCGTACAGCACATTTCAGACACCTATATATATCATGTATAATGCCTGTACGTTACTACGAAACTTTTCATAAATATAATAGTTTATCAATGAAAGTAGATATAATATATCTCAATTCGTCAAGGGTGCACAACAGAGCAGAGCAGAAGAGCAAGGGTGGAGAGGAGGAAGTGAGACACGTCCAGATCCGGCCGATGAAAGCCGCGACGGGGGAGAAGGAGGAGGCGCGCGTGGAGCAGAGCAAAGAGTGGGGGTGGAGGCAGGGGCGCAAAGGAGGAGGAAGCGCAGGCGGCATCTCAGATGGTGCTAGGAGAGGAGGAATAGGGAGCACACATACGAGGAGATGGTTTGCTCATAACGTGGCCCGCATGTCAATAGAGAGACAAGGGTGGGAGGGTGTGAGCGGACAGACGATCACCAACTCTATTTTTTTAAGTAGTAGAGAAATATCATCTCAAAGACGTGCAAGATCAATCACTAGTTCCTACCAGTCGACCTCATGCATGCATGTCATACGCACTTCCTCTTATTCCAAATATAAGTTGTTTTAGACATTGATACGGTCTTCAAGGTAACACTTTGATTATCAATTTCTATAAAAATATATTATTTCAAATAAAGTAATTAATTATACATTATGAAAATATATTTCATGATGACTCTAGTAATATTAATTTGATTTTGTCAATCTTTGTAGTTTATTTATATATTTATGGTCAAAACTAAAAATGTTCGATCGGCAAATATTCTAAAATAGCTTATATTCGGAATCAGAATCGTAGGTAGTATATATGTATGATACGTGCATACATATCAGTATATATATCACCGCGCGGTGAGTACATGGCGATCTAATACATGCGCGCGTACTAGTGTTAATTTGTTGGTCTCGGGATGTGGTTCGTCGATCATCGTCAGACGTACGGCAGCGCGCATCTGTTGGTGCGGTTCATCTTGGGGGCGGCGCCGCCGCAGGCGGAGGGGAGCGCGGTGCTGGCGCGGTACTGGCAGCTCTTGCGCGCGATGTCGCGCATGGAGCTGGCGAGGGACAGCTTGGGGTTGAGCCGGACGGTGGAGTTGAACCGCTCGCACAGCGCGGCGTGCGCCTCCACGGCGCCGCCCACGGTGAGCGCCGGCTCGCGCTTCTGCCGCTCCTTGACGGCCTCCGAGCACAGCCCGCACACCCACTTGCCGTGGAAGTGCTCCCGCACGCGCCCGATGTACGTCGGCGTGCACTCCTCCGCCATCCCGCAGCACTCGCATTGCACACTCCGCGCCTCCTGCTGCTGCTTCCCCCCCTCGCCCACCGGCTCGCCGCCGCCCGAGCTCGACCGCTGCAGAGCACCCTGCACGCATGCAGACGCCAGTCAGTGAAATTAGACCAGATCAGTAGGTATATAGTAGTTTAGACATGCACGTCCGCACCTAGGCCCTAGCTAGCCCCTGTCCTGCCCATGCAAGCATGCGACGTAGTTGCACTTGCACATGCACATGCATCGCAGCCGGGCCGGCCGGCTCCAACTGCCAGTTACTGAGCACACACAAACATAACCCATAACCCATGACCCATGACTAGCTTGTCATGGTGATCTACCCGGCCTTAAGTGACAGAGAGCACAAATTAACACTTCAAATACAGTCATATATATATTTGACATTAACACACACCAGAACTCCTGGGCCCCAATTAAGGACATGAATATGTGCTGATCAATAGAAAATTAAGGCATAACCAAGTAATTAACCAACAGCTGGTAGCCAGAGATCATTACGTACCGTGGGGGGCTCTGCCTGTCTCGCTAAACGCCAAGGCATTTCCTTACGACAAATGGACTCACTCTCTCGAACCTTCCTTCCTAAGATCATTTCCTTATATGATCTACTAATTAAGCTGCAGTTAGCCTGGTCACTTGTGTGTACACCAATAGCTAGCAGACCTAGCTCCAGGCCCTATTTATAGGCACGCGATGCAAGCGAGGCTGGTCCCGGGCTCCCGGCCCGCCCACAGTATCACAAGATAAATCTCCTGGAAATCCAAAGGGCTCCCGGCCCGCCCACAGTATCACAAGATAAATCTCCTGGAAATCCAAAGGGGGACGAACCTCTCGGCGAGCAAGTTGGGCCAGGCAAATGTCAGGTTAAAAGTTCGCCGAAAAAGCGCTCAAAATATCCCATGCATCTGCCTGATCGACCTGTTGTGTTTGCGAGAAAAGTGCACGTACACAGAGCAGAGAGATCTTTACAAGCTGCCAAATGGGCAGATTAGCAAGCTAGTTGCGCACACACACTTGGGCGTTACCTTTAGTTTCTTTCTCATCAGTTACTACTGTTGAATGGAGTGAGACTCAGGAAACCAGCAGCTATCTGCCTGTCGATGATCCATCCATGAATAGTGAAGGCATTAGTCCGAATCTTTCCTTAATTTCTGAGGCTAGGAAGTGTTAATTAAGCTCGACATTTGCAGGCATGCACATGGCGGATCGAGCAGGTTGTCGAAATCGCGCGCCTGTGAGTGGCTCACGGGATGCGCATCGTCCGGGGGGTTTTGCCATGACATAGCTCCATCGCCTAACCTGATCTCCGGCAGGATGACGAGTACTTTTCCGTTCTTCTTTCCCCTCTTTTTGGGCGCAGTGGTATCCGGCGTACGTCACTGCGGCGCCCCCCAGTGTCATTACCCTGAGGTAATCACATTTAGGCATATGTATTACTATTCGTCTGTCCGATAGGATATCGCTCCGACGAGCAGTAAGTCTTACCAGAGTTAACGTAGCAGAATAATAAGATAGAAATTATACATTATTACAGCAATTAGTCACGCAAGGCTATGGTTTTTATTACAGATAATAATTTACAACTGCAAAATGGACTGAGCCCCTTTGTTTGCCTGCCTTGTTCCACTGGTTGTCTACTTGTCCCACGCACCGAATAGGGTGTCCACCTCACCCTGCTCCCGTAGTCAGCGCACTCGCCTCCTGCGGCCTCCTCGGCACCTGCGTATCCTTCATCCCACTTAGGATAGTTTCAAGCCGGACTAGAATCTAATAAAGGAGAATAATAGCAAGAATGAGTACTAGTGTACCCAACAAACATTTATTAGCAAAGATGCACTGTATGACTCATCTCTGCTCGTTATCACATTTTCTAATTCATCTTTTCTTTCGAAAATACTTTATCCAAATCTTAGGTGGCAATTTTTAGTACTGAAAAGACTACTTGTTACTCGGTAAGAAGATAAACCCTTAGCGGTCACCGTAGACTCCAATCCAAGAGACAGACATGAATTCATGATTTTATTTAGCACTGCGCAGACTTTCTACCACTTTACCCATAGCTACTCTGAGCTCTCTCTGAGATAGGTCTCCTGCACAACTGCATTTCCTTTGATGCGGGTTCGAGTTCATAATACAGAACATTTTCCAAGTTACGTGATTAAGTCTCTACCCATTATTTTTCGTCGGTGTCATGGGGCACGCATCCAGTCCTCCACCGAATTCCAATAATGTTGGTTGGGTCGGACTCTCCACACCCAAAACTCCACCGTGCGGTACTATATCGCCTTGGATCCCCCATTTTCAGACTTTCCTACTGGTTCTAGGTTCCTCCATAACTCATACCACTCACACTATATTACATACTCGATGTGGAGAGTATAGTCACGTAATAAGGTAGCATTTTCTACCCGTCAAAACGAAAAAATAGTTGGCACTTAAATACGACCCCTTATCCGAGTGTGAGTTTTATTAGTCCTTATATATTAACTATATGTAAAGGGTCCCACCTCTTCCCTCATCTCATTTCCTGCCATGGGCCCCCTTTATTAGCCTAATATTTCTCTTACAGTGCAACTGCTCATTTCAGTTCTACAACTCTTTTCTCATTCATCATCTCTTTTATTTTCTCTTCTTTCTTTTATCCAATTTTATTTTGAGATATATTTTCATGCACATATGTATAAATATACAAAAAGTAATGTTTGCATTTAATATAGCTAGGTTGATGTCCAAGAGATAAGTTTGCCTTCGTAGTCATAGTAAGATCGGCGTCGATGAAATCGGTATCAGCTACTCCTGCCTGCGTTGGTTCGCCTTCTGCAATTATACGACGGACGCGAGTAATAAACGAATACTTAGTTGTTTTTTGTGCTATTATGCGTACATAAATCATATGATTTTCTTTGTCAGCAGATTTTAATTTAATAACATTTTTGGGGTCCCTGTTAGGTTAGCACTCCCCAACAACGGTTGTTCTATGGTCTAATGGCTCTAGGATCAAGGCTGTCTATACTTGTGTTTTATTGCGTGAAAAACAAAATACTACATGTACTCGCATGCAACTAGGTCTATTCAATTTTACTCATGCCAATATGCCTAATTGATTTGTACTCTGGTGCTGTTTAATTTAATTATTTTATCCTGATTATATTATTTCTCATGCATTCGATTATTTGTCTAATTTGGTGAGTTCTATTGGCGATTAATTTTGTTATATAGCCTCAGATTAATTTTACACTATTCCCGCTTTTATTTTCTACCAACGTTCTACTGCTATTTATCCTTACGCGGTTCACAAATTTATTCGGTCCAACACTTACACAGTGCCACCACCTATTACTGGTGCTCAGTTCTACTGATAAATTTAC
The DNA here is from genome assembly GCA_036346255.1 of Ampelocalamus luodianensis. Taxonomy (NCBI): domain Eukaryota; kingdom Viridiplantae; phylum Streptophyta; class Magnoliopsida; order Poales; family Poaceae; genus Ampelocalamus; species Ampelocalamus luodianensis. Next base: position 5,824,884 of record CM070626.1, read on the forward strand.
TACTACTAATCCTCATTAGATTTTATTTATCTACCCTTTCCTTAAATACTACTTTCTACCCTTTTTTCCTAATCCTCCTTTACCTAACCTCAACCCTAACCCCTTTCTCACCTAATCCCTTATCTCCTATTAATTCTCTTTCCTCCTTACCTCCTCCAGCTGAAACCCCCAAGCTCTTCTCCCCCCATCTTCCTCGTTCCTTTCTTCTCCATTTTCCTTCCTTCTTCCTCTGGTGCTTTTTTGACAAAGTTTTTCTCCTTGGCTTTCTTGCTCTTCCTCGGTTCTTCTGCCGGCCACCGCCGCCCGGCCGCTGGTCAGTCGGCTCGGCCTTGCTTGGTCGGGCGCCGCGCCGCGCTGGCTCCTCGCCGCGTGCACCTCCTCTCGCGGTCCGCCCGCCCATGCTCCTACTGGCTCGCCCGGCCCACTCGCCTCCTCATGCTCGTCCATGGTGCTGAAGGATTACGGGTAGGCTACGATAGTACAAAATAAAAATTCTACCGCGCAACCAAGGAACCTCCGCTGGTAATACATCACGAGATTACCACTAGATGCACTAACTCGTAGTGGAAGTAAGGTCGATATAGCGAGTTGACGCAGTAGTAGTCATACTCGCCGCACGTCTTATCCTCCTGCTCCTGTGATTGTCACGAGTTGCGGATCGTCCTAGTGCTGATGCTTCACACCAACACCTCCAAGGTATCCACATATACGGGCAGGGGCACCACGCGTTGGAGTGCTAGCGCCAGCGGCGTGGTATTTGATGAGGAAGGTGTGGCTATTACGGTTTTGGGAATTCTTCAAAAAGGATTGCTACACCCCATGCCACCGCCCCTCTATGTATAGACATCCATGATGGGTCTCGAACTTGAGGCCCATTAGGAACACGTGGCCGACAAGAATTCCAATCACCATCCAAATCAAAACATATGCCTTTAAGTGTGTGACCCTATAGATTCATGTATAATCGGCTGTGACTCAGAAACTCTTTTCCGACCACGAGTCATTAGCGGTACCTAGCAGAACATAACGATTCCCGAACACACATAGAATATATCAGACGAACCTTAAAACAATATGATCTATGACCAGGTCTTTATCACTTACGACCAGCTCATATCTAGTCATGACCAGACCATATTTAGTTACGACCAGTTCGTAACTCCTTACGACCAGGTAATACTTAATTACGACTAGTTCGTAACTCCATACGACTAGTTTGTGACTATGTTCGACCAGTCTACGACCAGCTCGTATGTCCATACGACCAATTCGTGACTATGTTCGACTAGTCTACGACAAGCTCATATCTCCATACGACTAGTTCGTGACTATGTTCGACCAGTTTACGACCAGCTCGTATCTTGTCAAACTGAATGACCTGTTTGTGTATTCTTCCTTTGCCTCATGGCATCTGGTTGAACTCCAGGTGAGATAATTTGTCATCCATAGACTGTTCAATACTTTCTCGATCAAGTGTTGAAACTTTGTGTGGTCGACACTTCGACCACTAGTAGCATGGCCATGCACTTTTTTTATCTGACCACAACGAGGGGCCCAGAGATATCTCTCCTGTTATGATAGAAGGGGCAAATTTCATATCCTACCAGTCATATTCCTCCACATGTTTTATAGTATACCCGAAAGCTACTTTTATAACTACCCAATTACAAAAAAAGTGTTTGACAACCCCTAAGTGTACTATTACATATGTAGAAAACCATACTGATCTCAGGTTTAAGGATTATACATCATCATTGTTTAAGACCAACTAATGACACATGAAATCATAACAAGCTCAACAGTGTCTCAAGGTGGGTCAAACCAACACCATGTTCGATAGCATGTGTCCATATTATTGGTTTGATATCTCTATATCTATGACCCGTGAAACAAAGTCATCAACTAATACATATGCTAGTCTATTCATATGTTTTCGACTAGGGAACGTTTAAGAATAATCATCGCAGAAATATAGAGTTTCACAATCAAGTCACATACTTGATAATAAATATTAACGATATTATTCTAGGAACAAGATAACATATTATTAAATATTATAAATATAACAAAATATAATCATCTCTATTATTGCCTCTAGGGCATATTTCCAACAGGTGCTAGGCCACCGGGTTTGGGGAGTGGAGGCCAGGACTTGGCCTCCTCCTCACTGGGATTCGGTCCCCCCCTGTGATTTTGGTTCTTTGGTTTGATTCATTCTCTGACTCAAGTTCTGATTTGTTGCTTCTTGTTCATGAATGGTGGAGTTGGTGGGGGTGAGCTACTACCGTGGCTATCGAGGTATACTATTCTACTCTATTTCCCTCTACTCCCTCTATGCCTTGCTCTGTGATGAATATGTGATGCTACTGCTATGGTTGGATAGTCCATCGGTGCATGGTGGTTCCTCAGGTGTGGTCCCTATTTAGCAAAGGTAAAAATTTATGCATGGAATGCAGCTACCTTGCCGGTTGGTTGTTCATTCGGTTTGGGAAGGATTCGCAGCTTGACTGGACCGGTCGCCGTCTTGGCTTGATTGTGCTGGTCGCAGCCGCCTCCTAGAGCTTGTGGCCTCCCTGCGGTGCTCCTCCTCCTTCTCCTGATGCTTGCTTGCTCATCTTGTGTTTGTGGCTTACCTCCTTGCCATGCTCCTCTTGCTGTGGCCAAATGGTTTGGCAATGGTGGGTTGTGCTTGGCTTAGCTTGCTGGCTTGGCTTTGGAGGTTTTTGGTTGGGGGAAGAAAAATGGGTTGAGGTGGAGTTGTGAGAGCTTCTTTTGTGCTGTGTTGGCTTGTTTGGTTGGCACTGAGGCTTAAGAGGGATGCTGGTACTGGCTTGGGTTGCTTGCCTTCGGTTGTGACTGGGAGAGTGAGGCTTTGTGTGGGTGGCTTTGTGCATGGAAGGGCTTAAGGTAGGTGTCTTCAGTTGCCCTCTTTTGCCCTTGCCCAGCTCATGTCCATTTTGCCCTCTCTTATCCAGTTGGCTCTCATAGCTCACTATTGAGCTATGGACCTTTGGTCCAAAGGTGGTCTCTGATACTATTTTTCGGCTTTTCTACGGCGAAGGTAAGTCGGTATATAACTTGGGTGTTGGATTTTATTAAATATCGAGCGATGAAACCCATCGGAGGTGAGATGGTGCTGACTAACCTAGGTTGGTCTGGGAACCTCGATGATCTTCCTGTGATGTGATGGCAATACTTTCTTTAATTCTAATTTCCATTTATAGTCTTTGTTTTGCTACTGGTCTTTTGGTTTTTGGCGATCGATAGGAATGAGTTCAGGGTTTCGAATTGGCCGAAGAATAGGTTTGACTGGCTGACGATAAATGGGCAAGGAATGCAAGGTTTCGATGATATGCAAGATTTTATTATTTTCTTTTGTAATGTACTCAGAGCTGTAATTCGTATTCTGATCTGATGTAAATAATTCCTGTAATTAAATCCAAGATTGAATTGTTGTTTTATTTATGCTTGTAACGAATTCTTGTAAATGACTCTGAGATTGTCCAATGATTTATTATTGCGGTAATAATTTATGTTATAAATCTTGTTGATGAATTCTCAATCATGTTATCTTATATGAAATTTCTTGGCAATGTGACCAATATAATTCTAAGCTTATGCTTTATTCTGGTTTAGGTAAATTTTATTTACTGCTAATTATTGATTTGCATTGTTTAGATGAGTTTGAATTTTAGGGTTCTCACAGTCACCCGTCTGTACCTGGTTTAGATAAATTTTATTTACTGTTAATTATCGATTTGCGTTGTTTAGATGAGTTTGAATTTTAGGGTTCTCACAGTCAACCGTCCGTACCTCACCGAGTCGAAGCTTTTTCACCCCGGCGTATGTACAGCTAGCAGCTAACTAGGAGCGAAGTGTCGCAAGGTGGAGCTCCTGCAATTGGTAAGTAGATGTATTCTTTCACATACATATCAAGTTGTGGTGCGAGAGCACTGCTCTTTCTTGCATGCATGTGCGTGCAGTGCAGATCATCGTATAGATGTGAAGCCATTGTACGTACTACCTATTGTTCGTATCCGTCCCTGCCCACATGCATGCAATTGTTTTTGTACATCGGATGTGCACGTAGCTAGATCGCAATTGTTTTTGTGCATGGGATTAGGCTGCAAATTTCGGTATATGTGTTTTTCCAAGATCGCAAGGATAAACATATATAGGCTTCAAAATGTTGTTGTAAGTATCATACATGTCGGTTTCAAAAAGAGCAAAATGGAAACCATATATATACCACCACTTCGGAATCACATGGTATATGAAGTTTGAGAAAGCACATGGAACACGAGATCATATGTACAATAAGTCATCAATGAAACAGACAACCGTATCTGTATTTGTTCGATTTTTTTGCGAGGCGTATTTGTGTCGACTTTGACAAGATTATGTTAAAATTATACATCTACGAGAACTTACCCAACTCTCCAAAATTTTATATTTATAAATCAAGCTCCTAAAGCCCTCTTTTTAAAAAATAAATATCTATGAGGTGTGTAAATTTTCTCACCTATATTCCTTCATAATATAAAGTAAGGACAACATTTTTATAAACACACAAGTCTTTAAAAAACACTGACATATACACTAGGTTTTGTTCTTTTCAAAAAGAAGAAGAATATATTAAGGATATTTTACTTCAACTAATATCCCTAACCTTTTTGGATTTACCTCCATATACTCATAACTCAAATGTATTTTACTTCAAATTTGCTTATAGTACTCTTGTTTAGTCAAATTAGTTCAATAACTCAAATAAATAATTGTTAAAAAATACACTGTCTCCATTGGATAAATTATTATTGAGGCTATATATGAAGGGATACTGGTAGGTTACGATAGCAGCCAATTCAAAAGTTCTACCACACAAACTAGGAAACTAAGCAAACAAGAGATCATAGATCGTTACCACCAGACGTGAAGTGCAGCGGAAGAAGAGTTGGAGAAGCCTGATCCAATGTAGAGCGCATCGGTAAAGTGGTCGTAGTCGATCGCCAAGCATCCTTGCGAGTCGATCGTCTCCTCCAGCAATCTCTGAAGTTCCTTATGAAGGTCGCGGATTGTCCTCAAGTGCAATAGCAACCGCAGTAGCGCCTCTACGGTATCCACACGTCCGGAGAAAGAACACCGAACGCCAGTGTGTTAGCACCAAGTCGCACGACGGGGCTCTCTCGAGAAGATGGCGGTTAGAGTTTCAATGGAGCAACTCACGTATCTCGCATGTTCTATGTCATCTCCAACAGCCTTAAACATCTTCTTATATAGTGCCCATGACGGATCTCATCCGAATACATTTTGTTCCAACCAGTTAAGTGTGTGACCGTAGGTTCATGTGTAATCGGTTGTGACTCGGAAACCCTTTCCGACCATGAGTCGTTAGCGATTCTTAGCAGGATATAACGATTTCCGAATACACACAAATTATATCGGACGAACTTTAATGCAATATAATCTACGACAGATCCATATCACTAACGACCAGTTCGTATCTCTATACGATCAGTTTGTAACTGATCGAACTAAGCGACCTACTCGTGCATTCTCCCTTTGTCTCACAATATCTGGTTGAACTCCATGTGAGATATAATGTCATTCATGGACTGTTCAATACTTTCTCGATTGAGTGTCGGATAACCTTATGTGGTCGATCTCTTCGACCACCAGTGGCATGGCCATGCACTTTCTTTATTAGGCCATTTTGAGGGGCCCAGAGATATCTCTCCTATTATGTTAGGAGGGGCAAATCTCATATCCAACTAGTCACATCCCTCCACGTGTTTCATAGCATACCCGAAAGCTACCTTTATAACTACCCAGTTACGAGTAGAGTTTGGCAACCCCTAAGAGTGATATTACACATGTAGGGAATCATGTTGATCTCAGGTCTAAAGATTATACATCATCATTGCTTGAGACCAATTAATGACACATAGAATTATAACAATCTCAATAGTATCTCAAGGTGGGTCTATCCAACCCCATATTCTCTAACATATGTTCACATTATCGATTCGATATCCTTATATCCATGATCGGTGAAATATGGTCATCAATCAATACATGTGTTGGTCGTAGAGTCATTGGTGTTTCGACCTGTGACATCCGATTAGGGATACAGTTTAGAACGACATCATATAAGTTAAAGAGCGTCACCAACAAGTCACATGCTTATTAATCTTTATAACCAATGATTCATTCAAGAAACAGAATAACATTTATTCAATAACTCATAAACATAGACGTGATATAATCATCTCTATGTTTGTCTCTGGGACATATCATCAACAATATAAACAAAAATGAATAATTTTACCCTGGCAACTATGGTGTATTGGTGTAATCATTGGCATTTGATCTCAATATGGTTAATTCTTCTGGAAATATCAACACTGCATGATACTTTGATGCTCGTAGACAAAACATATGGGAGCGAAATACTTTAGCGTTTTTCTCTTAAAATAAAATGTAGAAATTTTAAAGTAATTAAATGCATAACTTGTACATTAACATTTGCGACCAATGCCTTTTTAAGATCCTAAATAGGAAGAGGGGAAAAACAAATAATTGTTTCAAAAGAAAAGTGATAGATGGTTAGGACTTTGGTATTTGAATATGCATGTACTTGAGTGCATGAAGTTTCCTATTGTTCTTTTCTTTGTTTCTGACTGTTGGGAGATCAAGACAGAACCGACCTCAACTTCTTGCATTTTCTTGAAGATAAAATCCGAAGATCCAACTTATTGCAATTTCTTGAAGATGAAATCCAAAAAATACAACTTCTTGCAATTTCTTGAGATGAAATCCGAAATCCAAAAAATCAACTTCTTGCAATTTTTTGAACATGAAAAAATGTAACAAAACCCAAAGTGCAAAGAAAAATGTTAATCATTGTTGCCGCTTAAAGAATTTCAGATTTCAAATTCAAACAACCAAAAGAGGAGACATGACATGGTTGTAGTTGCCTTCATGGAATACTTGATTTTTTGGTGCACCGTATTCATGCATGATCTCGAGGAACATATTTGAACGGTGAGGATGGTACGTGCATATCATGGTTTTGCTTTTTCCAAAACAAGGCCAACAATCTTTTTTAAAAAAGAAACCAAGGATGTAAACTGAAAACATAGGTCAGTCCATTATTTCACCAACAGATTTACGATTTTTTTTTATGAAATAAACATTAGCACAGCACTATAAACATGAGCCGTTCATTATTCAACTACACCTACCTAAGCTACCGTACCATCACGACTTCAATTCTGCACAACTCCATGCAGTAGTAGTACTGCTACTAACCTGGCAGATACGTCGTTGTCGGCTTAAATGACACTGTTATAGACGTTTTTCACGCAAGTGGCACCTCTCATGATGTATTAACAAAAATAACAGCTCGACTGTAAGTTCATAGCCCGAATAGGCGGTGTGCCGACACGTAGACGTGTCCGCATGGCCACCGCCCAAATCGAGTCCGCATGTGGGTGAGGTCCGGTGGAGGGACGCTTGCATGCATACATGACGCGGAGCTAGTCCGGGTGGTGGTCGTGCGGACGAGATGCGTTTGGGCGGTGGTCATGCGGAATTGCACACGTGGCGACGTGAGGCTCATCCGGGCTACCATATTTACAAATACCACGCGAGAAGAGCAACATTCGCAAATACAACGCGGAACAGTGTCATTTAGGCCAAAACCTCGTTGTGTCACCTGCATCCTACTACAAGATACATGTGTACGCTTGAACAGTGGCGGACCCATGACTAAAATTTAGAGAAGGCTAAGCTAATATGAGTCAAGTCTACGAAACAAAAATCGAACCATCTTTTGCAATCTAAAATTATACATAAATAGAAGAAGAACATGGTGAAAACGTGAAATACAATGGAAGAACCTAGGTGAAAATGTTACTTTCTCCATTTTTTGCTCTAGGGTTCGCTATCGCCTAAGCCCTGAGTCGCTCGATGCTGGTGCGATGCCTGGCAAATTGGGCCTTGTGAAATTAATTGGTGGGGAGAGAGAGAGCTGGGTGAGATAGGGCCATAGAAGATAATGGGTTAGTTGGGCTCGACTGATTTGCCTAACAAGGGAAAAAAAACACCTGACGTGGCTCAAATCTCTTGGACAGTCATCTACCTCCGGTTCACGCCGAAGCTAGTAGCCATAACGTCCACAAATGGAAGGAGAGGCTAAAAGAGGTACCAACTAAACTTATCGATACCGTTCCAGTATCGGCCAGTATGGCGGTATGTATCATTCCACCACCTAAAACGGTACAAAGTAGTTCTGCGTTCCGTGCTGGCCTTGATACCGTCAATACCAGATCGATACCGGACAATGCCGGTCATATCGGTGGAATTGAAAATACCGTTTATTGATTTCATTGAACTATATGTTATATTTGATTCTACTACTATGTATTTTAGGTAATATTACGAGTGAAATTCAATGTATATATAATTAAACATATATATTCTTATAAATATATATTATTATATTACACTCCAGAACAATACACCGATATAATTAAATCGGTACCTAATAGTACCATTCCAAGAATCAAACCGGTATAAAGTTCCGGAATGGTATTGACTGACACCAGCTGTCCGGTTAGGGATACCAGGGCACCAGCTGAACCCGTTTGGTCCGCCACTGCGCTCGAACACTGTACTACTGGCTTTGGTTTGTTATCATAGAGCTAGCCGGTACAAATATATCGTGCTGATCAAAGTTTCAGGTACTATACCAGCTGTTTCTGTGACGATGACACCTGCAGGTGTACTGTGTACAGGAACGTGCAGTATGCAACGGTGAAAAAGTCTGCACGAAATTCATGGCTGAGTTACGCATGGTACAGAGTGGTACCGAATAGTACATATGTACTGAGAGCTAGCAGCTAGCTCAACGAATCTTCTTGCATCACCATTAATTCACTAAAACTGACAAGAACTACGTGCAAATTAAGCACTGAAAAATCAACTAGGCAAATACGTAGTCTAGCTGTAAAACATGCTCATGGCATACACCAGCTACTTAGTGTGTCCAATTTACTGCAGTGAACAGTTTGTTCAGATGGCAACTAAATGTACATAGGACGACGATAGTGTGTCCAATTTACTGCAGTGAACAGTTTGTTCAGATAGCAACTAAATGTACGTAGGACGACGCTGGCTGCTAGCTCATTCAGTTCTGAGTCGAACACGACAAGCATGAATGGTATTGAACGCTTATGCTCAGTTGATCTGCTTCATGGATAAATAAACATAGTTCAGAAGCAAACCTTGCGATAAAACTACCAAGATGTTCGAATATTTTCAACAAACTTAATTAGAATATACTCCATATCGTTGGCCAACTATGCTATATCTTCCAGTCCAATATATTGCTAACTATTACTCGATCGGTCTTAGCCTTATCTAGAGATTAATAATGAGACTGGAAAAACACACAAGTACGTAGCATGCACAAAAAGCACTTGAAAAGGACGTAGACATCCAAAAGAAGCTCACCAATGAAAAAGCAAAACCACTTCAAATGAAGCTAACAATATTTCCATTGTCCGCCTATGGTATCTTTGTTGTCCTAAAGCTAAAAGTAGCTATCATGGTGGATCTAAGAGAGAGATTTTTTTATTTAGTTTGGTCAAGATTGGGCTGAAATCAACGGTCAATATAAAAGTGGGGCCAACTTTAGGTTTCAAACAAGTGAGATAAGGGTCATCTCCAAAACCTTTCCTCTCAATGATGTGTATTTGTAGCGGTCATGATATTGATCGTGATGACCTAATAATTGTATGACCCACTTATCAGCCAAAAAATAAGTATACTCGTGATAGTGTAAATTTCACTTGTATCTTTGTCATAAATAGACATGACTCTGATACATATGTCTCATATACAACGTTTGGCCCCTATTTAACGTACTAACACATAAAAGTGTAGAGAAGGTTCACGAGATGTATCAAAAATCAAATATGAACCTCTTTAAAGTTACTTTTCTTTCTTTCTCTAAAGCTTCATAGGACAGTAGATGTTTCTTTTGCTACTAGGCTATCTCTACTACTTAAAAATTAGAATTGTTCGTCATCCGTCCTCCTCACCCTCACACCCCTGTCTCTCTCTACTGACATGTTGGGTCACGTTATCAGCAAACTATCTCATCGCATCGTGCGCTCTCTACTCCTCCTTTTCCAGCATCACCTACACCGCCGTCTGCGCTTCCTCCTCCTTTGCGTCCTCGCCTCCACCCCCGCTCTTCTGCTCTGCTCGGCGCGCGCCTCCACCCCCTCCTTTGTCGCTGCTTCCATTGGTCGGATCTGGAACGGGCCTCACTTTCTCCTCTCTGCTCCTGCTGCTCCTGCTCTACTCTGCTCCACGCGCCTTGACGAATTAAGATATATTATATCTACTTTAATTGATAAACTATTATATTTATGAGATGCTTTGTAGCAATACACGGCACTTAAGCAGTAACTCTTAAGGCAGAAGAACGTGGTCAGTAAAGCATCTGTTCACAACCCCAAGCCACATAAAGCATAAAACCGCCAAGATATACACAAACGGGCCTTCTACACTGGTCCAAAAGCAGTACCCAGTAGGTGGCCTGCTAGTTAAGCAACTATGCGCAGTAGGCCCTGGGCGCCTTACTCAACGCAATATTTCGACACTGCCAAGAAAATGGCCCAACTTTTGTCATTCTAATAGCAACATCCATTTCTGCAACTTTCTCCCTCAAAATTACTCCCATTTATTCCCTTACATTTTGCGATTCACATGACGATCTACTAACGGCGAAGGTTGGATAACTATTCGTGTTTGCAAATAGTACTTGGCCTTGCTCATGGGATCAGTAAGAATGGAGAGGCATACCAACTCGACAACTCACACGTACAGCGCTACTCCTGATTCAGTGAACATACTCAGCGATGAGATGCGCACGCACCAGATAATTAAAGGCTTCACGGAGGCAAGGCACGGCACGGGAAATATCCATGTCACGAACGTAGCTAGGCTAGCTGCAACTCGCCGTGCCCCGGTGCTCGCGCGCGTCCCGTGCGTGCGTAGCGTAGCTCATGGGGTTCTTGCCGGAAGAGCCCGTGCGCGTGCGCGTGCCCGCGCGTGCTCAGGGGCGTGAGCTTCAACGCGCGCGCGCGCCGCGGCCTCGTCGACCGCCCACCACCCTTCGCTGCCGCGCGCGCGCCTGCCTGCCGGTGACCGAAGACTGGCGTGGCGAAACGGTGGAACGCGCGGGCGGGCGCGGGCCACTTGGCACGCATGTTGAACGGATGCTGCCGTTTTCCGAACGGAGGGCGCGGCGCACGTCCATGTGAAGCCCCGTTGCCTATGCGCGCGCGCGTGCGTTCCCCCTGGAATGGGCACATCTATCTACATCGGAAGGAAAGACCCTTTTGCTCTGTCCTGAGTGCGTCTACCGTTCCCAGGAGAGATCCAGTCTTGGGTAGATCAGACTTAGGGTCTGTTTGCTTAGATTTCTGGCCAATTTGCCTGGTGCCAGCATGCAGCCCGGAGTTCAACTGGCCGCTGTTTGCTTGGTTTCCTGGAAATTGCTGCTAGCCAGGCAGGCTCGTTCCCAGGCGTGGAAATCAGAAGCCTGAGCCAGGCAATTTCATCCGTCACTGCATCTTCGATCCAACGGTCTATTTTTCATTCACCAATTTCAGGCACAGGTTTGTTGGATTGATCTTCCTCCCAATTAGCCCAACGACTAATCGGGGCCTTGATCCGTGCCCTGATCGGGGGCGCCCAGCCCATCTATTGGCTGGTGGGCCTCGTCACGCGCAAAGATATAAAGGGTGGGAGCCGGCTCTAGTTACGAGGTTGGCCTGAGCCGTACACCCCACCGACACAAACCCTAGACCGATCTCCGGGGCGCAGTGAGCGACGGGAAGTCCATCGCCGTCACCGTCTTCCTCTTCATCGACCGCCGCCGCCGCCGCAATGGCCGCCTCCTCATCTACCTCCGACGGCCGTGATCTCTCCTCTCTACCCTTCCTCTGGATCTTAGTACCCTGCATAAAGAAAAGACCAAACAATGGTATCGAGCCATACCTTTTGCGCCGCCGGCCGCCGCCGCCAGACGGCCGCCGCTACTGGTCGCGCTGTCTCGGCCGCCGTGCGCGCGCGGCCGCGGCTCGCTCGCCATTGCCGCTCGCTCGGCGACGCCGCCACGGTGTTCGCCGGGGCTACCACACCGAGCCCGCCGCTGACCGCTGCGCCACGGCTTGCGAGGAGCCGCCGCCGTTGAGCCGCCGGACGCCTCGCCGCGCGCGGACGCCGCCCGCCTTGCCGCTTGGGAGCCGCGTTGAGACGCCGCCGGTGCTCGCGTGGATCTCTGCGCCTCCGCCGCGCTTGCCGCCGAGCCGCAGAGCGCCGCCGCCGCGCTTTGCCGCGCGCTCGCCGCAGAAGGCCATCGCCGCTGGGCTGGCGCGGCACGCGCGCGCTGCCGCCGCTTGCCCGCCGCCGCCGTCGCACGAAGGAGCCGGCGGCCCCGGTTTTTTCGGGATGGGTTTGGGGAAAATGGGGGCTAGGGTTTTGGGGTTGGGGGTGATATCCCCACCGTGCGCTCCATCTCGGCCGTCCGATCTGATCGGACGGCCGTAGCTCTTGCTGGCCGCTTGAGAGGCCTTTTGGGCCGGCCGGGCAGGCGCGCGGCGGGAGTGGGCCGCCATGGGCCGTGGCGCGCGGGTTTTATGGGCCAAAATGAGGAATTGAACAGTAAATCAGAGAAAATGAGTTTTAGTGTTTTTCAGAAGCTTTTATAAGTGAATTCGATTGAATTTTGATCCAAAATCTCTGTAAATTTTTGCACCAACGTGTTAATTTTTTCAGAGATTAAAAGTGTACAGTAATAATGCTTCTGATAAATAGAGTTTTTCTTTCCGCTGCGTACTTAAAGATATAATTTTTCATTATTAAATTCGAACCAACGGGAGAATTTAATTTTGAAAAATAGACATAATTTCCAAAAATTTATGATATTGTTATTTTCTGACCAACGTTGATAATAACAATATTATAATTTTTTAATTGATGTTTTTATGCATTATTTCTATTTCTGCCCAACGGTGATGTAGATTTAATGTATAGATAAAATTGATTTAATTGTATGTCGTATTTTTGACCAACGTTGGAAATAAGGCATATAATTTTGTGTTACATTCTCACTTTATTTGAACTATTTTTCAAAGGATACAACTTGATGAGTTGTATCGAGAGATCCCACTCTCAAAGGAGATAATTATGGAGAGTGGAAGAAAAGATAGACTTAGCGCTTATCTTGGCCGAGGTGGACTGGTCCTCACTACAAGACGCCCCACCGAGCCTATGGCACCAGTGAGGATCAAAATGAGGATGATATCGCTTGGCGAAAAGACAGTGGGACCATGCTCTCTTATGATGTCTTATGACCTTGAGCATAAGAATGGACCACACCAACAAGACATGTTTGGTCGTAATAAAGAACACGATTGAGCCTCGCAATTGTGGGCTCAATCGCAGAGTGTGACACCGTCACGTATACCTTGAGAAAATAAAGAGTCGCCATCGGTTCTTCAAAGACATACGCCACACGGTGATTAAGCGACTTGTGACAGAAAGGTACTCAAGCGGTGGCATAAGAGAGCACATACTAAGGATGAGCAACTTGGCATCCAAGCTTAAACCAATGGATTTGGCTCTCAAGGATGAGTTCCTTATTCATTTGATTTTTGCTTCCTTGTGGAAAAGTTTGACACTTTTGTTGTCAACTACAATATGCACGAGAAATGGGATTTACAAAAGTGCATAGCTATGTGTGTGCAAGAGGAGGAAAGATTTAAATCCTCACATGGTGGTTCTATCAACTATGTGAAGGACAACAAGAAAAAGAACTTCAACAAGAATTCTCCTCAAAGAACAAGGGAAAAGCCTCATCCATCACCTCAATGAATAAGTTTGCAGAGACAAAGATCAGTGTCTTCATTGCAAGAAAAGGGACATTACAAGAAAGATTGTCCCGATTTCTTGAAAATGATTATGTCAAAGAAAGGTGAGGACATTATTACGCTCATAAATGAGTCCTCAGATGTACAATATTCAAAATCTACTTGGTGGATTGATTCAGTGCAACTGCTCATGTTGCCAATAATATGCAGGATTCCGCTCGACGAGGAATACGCAAAGAAAAGAAAGATGCATTAAAGTCGCAAATGGAGTCCAAGCTGAAGTTGAAGCCGTTGGCGATCTTTCATTAGAGCTAGCTGATGGCTTCACTCTTTTACTTAGAGATGTTCTTTATGTTCCCTCTTTACAGAGGAATTTGATTAGTGTTTCATGTTTGGACAATGATGGATATGATTGTCATTTTGGAAATGGCAAGTGTGAAATAATGTTTAATAAAGAATGTGTTGGTCTTGCCATCTTACAAAATGAGCTTTATTTGTTATCATTATGTGATGATGTGAATGTCGATGCGATAAAGGGAACGTCGCGTGCGTAGAAAGTGAATGAACTCGCTCTACGAATGTAAACAGAAACGAAAGAGAACTCTAGATGCGCGTCGAAATTATGGCACTGTCGTTTAGGCCATATTTCGAGGGGAAGAATAGAAAGACTAGTTAAGAATGATATTCTTCCTCAATTAGAGTTCTCATACTTAGAACAATGCAGAGACTGCATTAAAGGAAAATATGTAAAGAAAATTAAGAAAGACGCTAAAAGAAGCACAGAATTCTACAAATTATTCACACAGACATTTGTAGTCCTTTTCCGTGAAAAGTGTGGATGGATATGACTCGCTCATAACATTCACTGATGATTACTCCCATTATGGATATATTTATCCAATCAAAAAAGAAATGAAGCCTTGGATAAATTCAAGATATTTAAGGTCAAGTTGAAAACCAACACGATTTAAAGATTAAGATAGTCCGATCTGACCGTGGGGAGTACTACGGTCGACATACCCCATATGGACAAGTTCCTGGACCTTTGCAAGGTTTTTACAGAAAATGGTATAGTAGCCCAAGATTCTACACCAGGCGAACCTCAAGAAATGGAGAATGAAAGACGCAACTGCACTCGATGGATATGGTGCGAAGCATGATGAGCTATTCCACACCGCCATTGAGTCTATGGATGGAGGCGTTGAAAACCGTCATTCATATCCTCAACAGAGTGCCTAGTAAGTCGGTGCCCAAAACATCGTACGAGTTGTGGATGGAAGAGTTCCTCACTAAACCACTTACGTGTGGGGGAGTTCACGAGGCTAAAGTATTTAACCCAAACCTTGGGAAGCTTGATCCCAAAACAATGAAGTTGTATTTCATTTGGCTACCTCAAAAGTCAAAAGGTTTTCATTTCTACTGTTCAGACAGATATACAAAGTTTGTAGAAACGAGACACGCTGTCTTCTTAGAGGATGAAATGATGAGAGGAAGTATGGTAGCTCGTGAGATTGACCTTGAAGAGAAGCGAGTGTATACGCCCACTCGATGATTCAAGAGCCATTCTTCATACTACTCATTGTCGCCGCACCGACGGTGCAAGACATCGTGGTGCCAAGACTGTTATTGTTCATCCTGTGGCAACAATGAATGAGAATGAGGAACTGTTCTTCAGATCCTATAGAACCCATTGCCATAGATGAGGGGAGAACAACAGAATTTCAAACGGAAGATGTACCAAATGAGGAGGCCCCAGGAGGTCTCAAAGAATAAGAAGATCACTATTTCGATGATTATCGATTTATCATACAGAGGAATTTCAAATGGAGGATGATCCCACCTCATTTGAAGAAGCCATGAGAAGCGAAAATTCTCAAAATGGCTTGAGGCCATGGAAGAGGAGATGAGGTCCATGAAGACTAATAAAGTCCGGGACTTGAAATTATTCCTAAAGGAGCCAAAACAGAGGGTCAGAAATGGGTCTACAAGACAAAGCTTGACTCCCAAGGGAATGTAGAAAGATACAAAGCGCGACTTGTGGCAAAAGGCTTTACGCAAAGAGAAGGGATTGATTACAATGAGACTTTTCTCCAGTCTCATGTAAAGATTCTTCGTAATCATAATGGCATTAGTAGCACATTATGATTTAGAGTTACATCGATGGATGTAAAGACGGCATTTCTTAATGGGGATTTGGAGGAAAATGTTTACATGGCACAACCGAAAGGTTTTGTCATGGAAGGAAATGAAAGAAAGGGATGCCGCCTAAAGAAATCGATTTATGGTTAAAACAAGCTTCAAGACAGTGGTACTTGAAGTTTGACAAGATAATAAGAAAATTTGGGTTTAAAGAAAATGTAGAGGACAACCGTGTTTATGCAAAGTTTAAAGATGGGAAGTTTATCTTCCTAATCTCGTATGTGGATGATATTCTACTAGCTAGTAGTGATGTCATCACATCGAGACAAAGAAGTTTTTGTCCTCAAACTTTGATATGAAAGATCTTGGTGAAGCTTCGCTCGCTCTAGGATCGAGATTCACCGGATAGAAACAAGGGGATATTGGGACTGCCACAAAAGGCATACATAGAGAAAGTCTTAAAGAAATTTTGTATGCATAAATGTAGTCCTTCACCGCACCTATAGTCAAGGGCGACAGATATGGGGATTTTCAATGCCCCAGAACCAAGACGAGCTCGATCAAATGAAATCGGTTCCATATGCTTCAATTGCCTCGGAAGCTTGCAGATGCTCAAGTGTGTACGCTACCGACTTAGCGCTTGTTACCGGATTATTTGGCGATTCCAGAGCAATCTCGAATAGAACATTGAAATTGATAAAGAAAGTCTTGCGTTATTTGCAAGGAACAAAAGGCCTCATGATGACATACGTAAGATCGATTCACTCCATATAGTGGGGTATACAGATTCGATTTTGCGAGAGATGATAGAAAGTCTACATCCGGATATGTGTTCACTCACTGGAGGAGCTATATCGTGGAAAAGCTCAAAGCAAACCGTCACTACATCGCCCACAATGTATGCCGAGTTTGTAGCATGTTATGAGGCTACGGGCAGTGAACAAGCAAAGAAGTTCATACCCGCTTAAAAGTGGTTGACGACATCAATACACCACTTAAGTTATATCGCGATAATGAACCCGCAGTAACGTATGCCCACAACAATAAGTCAAGTGGTGCTGCCAAACACATTGACATAAAGTACTATGTTGTGAAAGACAAAGTTCGGGATCAAATTATAAGTCTTGAGCATATAAGTACCGCAAAGATGCTAGCGGATCCGCTTACTAAAGGCTTACCACCCAACGTGTTCAGAGAACATGTAGCCGGCATGGGTTTAAGGGAAAGCCTATGATTCTGGACTAAAAGATGGCCCAAAAGATTAAAGTAACTATTTCGTAATGCAGAGGTGTATTGTAGTCATTAAATCTATCGGCGATTGACCGTGACGATGAGACATGCTCTATGCACTAATCTGTGATGGAATGAGTAAAGTCAAAAGTAATTAAAAGTTAAAGCATAGAGGAGATCAAGGGGAGAATGTTGATTGATCTCTCCCATTAGCCCAACGACTAATCGGGCCTTGATCCGTGCCTCGATCGGGGCGCCACCCATCTATTATTGGCCGGTGGGCCTCGTCGCAGCGCAAGCAAAGATATAAAGGGTGGGGCCGCGGCTCTAGTTACGAGGTTGGCCTGAGCCGTACACCCCACCGACACAAACCCTAGACCGATCTCCGGGGCGCAGTGAGCGACGGGAAGTCCATCGCCCACCGCCTTCCTCTTCATTGACCGCGCGCACGCAGAATGGCCGCCTCCTCCTCTACCTCCGACGGCCAAGATTTCTCTCCTCTCTACCCTTCCCTCTCGGATCTTAGTACCCCAGACAAAGAAAAGACCAAACAAGGTTTCCAACCAAACAACTCATCTTCAGGTTTGTCTGGACAGGCAAAAATCATCTACTTTCCAGGCTACCTCCAGGCACCACTTTTTTCCAGACATAAAATCCAGGTCACCAACCAAACAAGCCCTTAAAGACTGGGATTGTCTGACTTGATTGACTTGGATCTTCAAATTAAAACATGTCGTACTGGTTAGATCTATTGTTGTCAATTCCATTTCGGATGTTATTTCGGTTTGCCAAGAAATTCCATTTTGGATGCTATTTCAATTGGCCTCTTGGTATGTAATATGTTGGTGCCGGTAAATTCCAGCGTACTATTTCGGATTTTAATATAGTGATATATATTTATTCATAAATATATATGTAATATATGCACACATAATTTCACTTCAAATACATAACCATAGAATAAAAATGACACATAGTTCAATGAGTTCATAAACACAAAGGTAGTACACAGTTAAATAATACAACACGAGTTCATAACTGCATATATTTTACCATAGTCTAGCATAATTTCACTCACCGAATAAGTAGTGTCGAGCTGTGCTTTTGGACCTGATTTAAAGGAAAGGTCACTTCAATTATGCCGATACCGGAATTGCCAAAATGATCGGTATTAGCCGATATTGAGGTTGGTATGGAATTAAACCTGTTGTGTGCCGTTTTGGGTGCCGCATGTTCTGAACATTTGACCGGTACCGGAAGGCAATCGATAAGTTTGGTTAGATCACCTTCATTTGCTTGAAGCTGCCTCCAGCTAGGTCTGTTTTGTCGCTGAGTGCATGCTTTGATCGATGGATGTCAAATGTTTGCATGTCACACTCTACGTCAATCTGAACTCTGAGGAACAAAGGTGACATGCATCAAGCTGACGAAAGCTGTGGGTAGACGGTCGATCGAACAGAGAATAGCAGCCAGCATCAATTTACGTGCTTGCTGCCTTGCCTATATATGGAGACAGCTTGCTCTTCAATCTTCGTATGTCAGTCTTTCAAAAAAAAAAAAGATGTTCGTATGTCCAACCAACATGCGTACCAACATGGAGATATGATCAGGACAGACACTACTTGTGCTTCCTTACTTGTACGGCTGAGTGTGATTTCCCCATTACTGACTAAACTGCACCATGCGTACATGTATATATACCATGTGAAGCCATCTCTATGAGCAGCGCTGCCAGGCACCAGCACTAGTACATGTAAGCTGTTTTCTTCACAAAAGCATAAGCGCCTTTGCTTGCGACGAAATCTATCAGACGTCGGCGGCAGCGGCAGTACATGCATGTCCTGGCTCTTCTCACATGTGACGTTTACCCGGCCGCTAGTAGTCTGCGTACTCTGTACAAGTGTCAGCTTTGGCAAAGCAGATGACGCCATAGCATACCATACCATACCATACCATACAATTAACAGGTAAAACGAAGCTTTCGGTGGTCAGGTACGTACGTAGTGATCATCCAAAAAAGGGCCCGAACGAGGTGGTGGTACTGACCAAGAGATGTCTAGTACCATGGAATCCATCCAACAGAGCCCGACCAAAATTTTACAGCAAAGTTGTTGGATCCAATCTCTTGCGATCGATCACCACCCAGCCCCACACATGCAGAGAGTAATGCTACAGGTACATGGCATTTCTTTCTACAAAGTTTGCTACCGTAGCTGGCATATAGGCTCCACCAACACGCGCAATTCACAGTGTAAAAAGGATTCTTAAGCAGAGCATCTGTGATGAACAAAAGAACCATTTAGTGGGAGCTGTACACAAATGTTTTTGCAAGATTCTGATGATCACGTGAACCTTTCCCCCATACTAGTACTAGTTCGGTTGCACACACCACATTTGTGTCACTTTGTGCGCACCAGCATGCATGCCTCTCTTATCATAACATTGATCGATTCACCACCACAAGGGCATAATCATCTTGCTCACCGAAACACAGACAAGATTGGAAATCACATGCAAACAAGTAGTAGTACTAGCGTTGAACTCAACACTGCTTGTTTCATCTTCTTCTAGGAACGCAGCATTACAAGAAGAACAAAGATGCTAAGGAAGAAACAGACGAGAGAAAAAGGAACTCCCTAGAATTAATTTCTAAGGGGTTAGAAACTTCAGAGCTGAGAAATGGAGAGAGTGACAAAAACACAGGTCTCAAAAAAGGTAGCTGGAAAATTAAACCCGGAGAAACAACTCCTAAAAAAAATTAGCTGTTTTTCTTGCTGAATTATTCCTGGGCTAACGAATCAATTCTAGCGCGAGCGGTGTCCCTAGATGAGCTGCCGGAAGTCGGGACCTATGCGGTTGTGGATGAGGAATTCGTCTGCGCCGGCTATGAGCGGCGTCGACGGCCCGTCGAACAGCAGCGGGCTCGGCACGTGAACTAGGCCTCCGGCGGCGGCGCCTGCGACCACGTGCGGCTGCGGCTGGTGCTGGTGCAGGAGCTGCATCTCCTTCTGGCGCCGCAGCTCGACCACCTTGCGGTGGGAGTTGGAGTGCTTCGACACCACGAAGGTCGGGCTCGCCGCCGGCCGGTACTCCGGCACCAGCCGCCCCGATTTGTAACGCACCCCGCACGCGTTGCACAGCGTCTTGGGCCCCATGGGCCCTGTCCTCCACTGCGGCGTCTTGTCCGTCTCGCAGTGCAGGCACCTCCTCCCCTCCGCCGCCGCTGCCGCCGCGGCATTCGGCGCCGCGGGCGTTGGCGCGTCCTTCTTCTTGGCAGGCTTCGCGGGCTTCTTGCCCGGGAAGACCGGCACGGCGGTGCCGGACTCGGACGGCGAGATGGCCACGGACGCCGGGGAGGGCGGCGAGGCGGGAGGTGGCGGGAGCACGAGGAGGCGGGACGACCAGCTGCACGGTGCGACGCGGGAGCGCTTGCTGCGGGCCTTGCCCGGCACGGGTGCCTCCGTGGGCAGCACTCCGCCGCCGGGCTGCGCCGCGTTAGCGGGCGGCGAGGGCCCGGAGGCCGACGCGGCCGGGATGCCGGAGATGAGCTGCAGCTTCCGGAGGTCCTCCGTGGGGAAGGTGTCTTCGCCCATGTAGTTGGACAGCCATTCCAGCTCCGCCAATTGGTCGTACTGCGCAGAAATTTACATCAAGAACAAACAAATCAGCAATGGCGCCGTTTAACTCAGCGAATTCTCAGAAGTCAGAAATTCTTTGGTCTCTGCAAAGTGAGGCGAGGCATTTGGGATGCTGCTATTTTTAGCTATAGGTTTCCACGCTATTTACTGCATTCATGGAGAGTTTTAATGCGGGGTGATGAATGGATTATCGTAACCGTTCGCCGAACAAAACACGGCGAAATTCGAACAATTCGCCAGAATTCATCCAAATAGACGTGACGTATTTGCGACGAGCCAAGAATCAAACCAAAGCGAAAGCCTTACCGGCTCGCACAGCCCGCCAGAGAAGTTCCCATCGGCGCCGAGGCCGGAGAAGGAGTTGCTGCAGCTGTCCACGGCCGTCACCGTCGACGAGTCTGCCGATGCGTTCCCGGCCTCCCCGCCACCCCCGGCAGCGCCGGCGTTGTAAGCCCCGCCCAACCCCGCCGCCGCCTCCTCCTCCTCCTCGTCGCACGGCAGGTCGAGGAGATCGTCGACGAGGAAGAGGTCCCCGCCCCCGGCCTCCTTCTTCGCACGGACGCCGCCCGCGCACTCGGCAGCCACCTCCATTCGCCGCTCCTCGCAGTTCTTGAAACAGAATTCGTCTTCGTTTTCTTTTCTCCTCCTTTGCTTACTATTTGGTCTGATTTTTTCTGTGTGCGTGGAGAGGGAAGCGGAAATAGCTCGGGGACGGCCGGACGGGGAGAGAGAGAGAGAGAGTAGGGTTTAATTGGGAAGCGTTTGCGTTGGAGAGCGGAGTGGAGGAGGACGATGAGAGAGGAGAGGTCAGCTCGAATGAACTATTCTTAAGGAGTAAATAAAGCCACAGCCACTCCTCCCCTGGGGTAAAAACATATAGACGACTTTAAAAGCCGGTTAAAACGGATATATCTCATTTATAGCAGTAAGAACCCCGAATTTATGGCTGTAAGCAATAGGGGAAGACGACAACTGGACTAGACCAACACACGCTCGTCGCCATTGCTTGTGTATGGCAAGAACAAATTGCAGTGAATTATGTATGGTGAATGCAAATGAATTGTGAGTTTACTTCTTAGCAAAAGTCAATGGTAGGCAACGTTCACTCCTATGTACAGCGGTGGACCCATGAATAAATTTTAGGTTGGGCATGATAACCGTCATGGTTCCACTTGCACCGGTATTTGCACCCGCGTGATACAATTCTAATCTAGCAAATCAAACATTTAACATATTAAAAATCCCAATCCATTCAATTTTCAACTAATTTTCTCAAGCACTATAGGTCACACGCTACTTCAGGCCTGCCTCGCACACTAGCCGGCAACCGCTAGGGCTAGCTCGACACCTCGACTTGACGGCTAAAGCTTCCCTCCTCCGAGCGTAGGGAGAACCCTCACCATGTGAGTGGATATTAGGTTGGGACATACTTAGTCATCATCATACGTCCCAATACTTCCCCTCTGTAACATCCAAAAAAATCATTTTTGGGAATATATAATAATAAATAAATGGGAAAATATTTTTGAGAATATTCTATATGGAAACTATTTGTGCATGATTTTTTAACTCATTGTATAAAGCAAATAATAAAATTTCATACAAGCAGCAACTTGTAAAAATTTTAGAGAAAATCACAAAGCAGATAAAATCCTAAAACATTTTACATAAGAAACTACATGGTGTCAAAAGCCCTCACAAAAAATTTTGTGAATTTTGGAGCCTATTTGATAGGTTTACAAATTCGGAAAAGACTCAGCCAGTTTTGAAAATTCAAAAACTGTTTTTGAATTCCCCCCAGACTTTCGGGCCGAATCTGAGTCGACCCATTTTCGCTTGCCCACCTCCAGCCCGTGCCAAACTCGCTCGCTCGCTCTCTCTCGCGGACGTGTGGGCCCCACTCGCCGACCTATCTTCCACTCGCCACTCTCGCCGCCAAGGCTTAGCACGCCTCGCTCGCCCGCTGCTCATCCGTTGTTTTCAACGGTCGCTCACCATTTTCGCACCTCACCTACCTCCATCACCTCCGCCTGGCTCCACCCATGCTACCTACCTCTTAATGGCGCTCAATCCCCCTGGCGGAGACGCCGAAGCGAGCCCGCGAGATTCTCGCCACGGCCGCATTTTCTCGCTGCTATTCTCACGCACTACTCGCTCGTACTTAAGCCTCTAACAGTTTCAGGGTCCCTAGCTCGCCATTCTCGCCCCCCACCAAGAACCAGAGCTTCTCGCTCCTTGGTTCGTTGGGAATGAGAGCGTCATTCTCGACACCGGTGAGAAAGCCTCACAACGCTATTAGCTCTGGTGAGCTTCCTTGCCCTCGCTAATCGCGTCACCATGTGCCCCTTCCCTCCCTGATGCTTCTTCTATGCCTGATGTAGCTCTGGCAACCCCGCAGCGAGGACAAGCTATCATCTTCTTCACCTTCGGTGCACACCCCGTTCTGGACCTCTATGTTCCCAACATTCTAGTGAGCTTGAACCTCACCTAGTCGCGTCATTTCGTGTCCTATACTTCACTCATGCGTCTACCTCATTTGATGATGATCCACACACAGCCACACAGGGAATCCCCCGAATCAACCTTCTTCCTCATTTCCGACCGCCGTAACCCCCTTTACAATTAGCTGCCACCTCGGTGAGTCTCTTGTCGATTTCTTCTATCCCTATCATCCTCAGTGTGCATGCAAGCTAATGCGCACCTCCTTGTAGAATCTCCATCACTACAGCACGCTGTCACCGAGAGCCTCCTTTGCGCGCCGCTGCTCAATGTCGCCAAGCCACTCCAGTCATCCCCTGATGCCTTAAGGACCTTGGTGAGCTTTTAGTAGTTCCCTAGAGCTTTTGCGTGTATTAGATTGGAGGATTAGCTAGTGTAGCATAGACTTCGTCGTAGTCGGTCATGGTGCCCCTGCGGGGAAGCGTTGTCGCCACTGTTCTGGTGACCATTGGTCCCCGAGCCGATGCCAATAGCATCATAGGCGTCCTCTAGAGCCAATGTGCACCACCTTTCGCCGTCGACTGGTTCAAATCAAGAAATCCACTTCGGACCCAAGGAGCTCCGCCACTTATCACCGGCATAGCACAGCCTCCGGCAATCTCTTAGGCCTCCACCACCACCCGGTAGAATCGTCGTTGAGAGAGGAACCCATTTTGCCCATTCTCCGAACCTCTTCGTGCCTGCCTCACCGCCGACGAGCTTGCCATGGCACTCGGTCGCATGCAGCTCTGTTGCTCTCGTTCTTCTCTCTCTGCCCAGTAGGGCCAGGTGATTACGAGATGTTTAGCACTAATTAACAGAGCTAAAAAGGTAATGAGTCTGTGACAAGTGGGACCAGCCGAAAAGATTAACAGAAATCTAATTTCAAACGTTTTTAGTAATTGTGTCACTCGCACGTGGGACCATGTACTATTCTCATTTTAAAACACATTTTTAAACTGAGAGGCTGACAAGTGGGCCCCAGTCGTCAGTTAATTAAAAACATAAATAGGTTTAATCATTAGTTAATAAATAATGAGTCTATGACATGTGGGACTACCTTTGGTTTATAAATAAAATCAAGAAAACAAAAATATGAGTCACTAACAAGTAGGCCCCACATGTAAGTTAATAAAAAATTAGAAAACCGCTTTTAGCTCTGAGAAAAATATGCTTTCTCTGTTGGAAAGCGTAACCTCAGAAAATACGCTTTCGACGTTAGCACTTTTCTAATTTATGGAATTTCCAAACCGAAGCAAATTAAAATGCTAATAACTTTTGCATACAAACTCCAAATCGAATTAATATTTTTTCTAAATTCATCTAAAATCACGATCTACCTAAATATGCAAAAATATTTAGATTTTGTTGCTGTTGAAATTACTTTGCTATATTTAATTTGCTTTCGGTTCTTTTGATTAGATGCCGATTGTTCGAGCGAATTTTACAACGATTCTCCATCCTCGTATTCAAAGCAACCAGAGCAAGGCAAGCACCCTCTTTGATCATATTGATCATATTATTTTAATTATTGTACTTCTTTCTACAAAATTTATTATGCATGCGTATATGTTTACTTAAAATTGCTACATCTAGAGATAACGGTAGTTATAGTCCCATTCGGTGCGTGATCCTCCTTGAAATATTGTTATCCTTATTGTTGTAGTCATTAGGATATGGTTTAGACAATGAATGTTGTGAAATTGGGGTTTTGAATGCGAATGTCGCATAACGTCTTAGCTTGGCTTTAGTCTTTACAAAATTTTAAAAATAGATGACATGTTAAATATGAGTTTGGAGATTTTGAAATGATGGTTCAGAGGGGTTTACCTCTGTTATTTTGTATAAAAATAATAAGCTTAGTTTGTGATACGGGCGAGTTATATTGTATTATGAGAAGTGTGAGATGTATCTCACAAGTAGATAGGGGGGATTCTTGCCCAGATCAATTAAGGACCGAACAACGGTATATCTGACCTAAGCGTAAGTGTACAACCACATGTGTTAGTATAGGACGACATTAGCTAATTAGGTCATTGAAAACTAGCCTTACACGTTGGTAGGCCGTAGTAGTGCGAGCATGACCGGTGTAGGTATATTTAAAGGGGCTCCCTTCACCGAGACGTTAGGAACAAAGCCTTCCGACACAACGATGAACGCCTCACTGAGACGGGGGGTGTACCCAGGTGAAGTGAGGGTGTTCGTGCAAGGTTATGACTAGGTGATGTAAAGGCTTCGATGCATGCTCTAGACTGCTTACCAAAGTTAGTGAGTTGTAGTATTGACGGATGCTAAGCAAACTAGAGAATTTGTGTGTTGTTGGTAAAGTTGTACCCCTCTGTAGAGTGTAAATCTATTTAAATAGCCGTGCTTGCGGTGATGAGCATGCTAAGTGTAGTATTGTTGGGTATAGTCTTGGTTTTCATAAAAAAAAACAGCTTTGTCAGAAGATGTGGGAAATGGTTTGTTGGTTTATATTTGAGTTGAGTGTCATGTCTATAGTTGAAAATAAGATGTTGCTCGCGGCCGAGGAGGGTTACGGGTTGTTATTTATTCAATTACTTACTTGTTGTCCTTTATCTATTTGACCGCTCTTTAAATTTATGTTGCAAAGTACTACGTAATGATATTGCAAAAATAATTTTTGCTTGATGCTGAAAATAACTTGTAGCATAGAGCCTCATCTTTTGATATCCATACATATATATAAACTTTGTGATACATTATAAGTCTTGTTGTACGCAATGTACTCAATCTTGCTTAAATTGTTGTTCAGATTTATAAGATGAGCCTACGCCGGACAACACCTTCTTTGCACCTAGTACCGAAGGGTTCGATTATGGGTCTTTTTAGGACTTGTCTCTTGTCGGTTGCTTGAGGGTTCAGATGGGCATACCGCTGAACCATTTTGGTTTATTTACTATGCTTTTTCCGATGCACGCTGTTGATACTTGAGTTTTATTTGGCGTCGACCCTTGTGATGTAAACTCTGAAATCACATAAGTTATGTACCATATATGTTTTATTTTATATGTATAAATGTATGGATGTGATTTTCAATATTGTGGATGTTTGTACTGGTCACTGATCATGGGACTAGTACGGTACACACAAGAGCTTCGGGTATTCAAAGCCCGGGGTCCGACACCCTTAGTCTCTTGGCCTAGCTCCCCAGGACACTGCTCAGCTTGCTTGTTCTTCCACTCATCGATGCCGAGCAGAGCTCGCTAGGGGCGGAACTAGAACGAAAATGACCCGGGTTCACCACTTCACCATACATATAACAACATATATAATTTTAAAGTAACAATATACTAAATAATAATTTATACAGTAAAGATTGGCAAAATACATCATTTGACCAGAGGTTGGGCTGAACCAAGGTGCACAACTTTTGGACCAGAGGGTGCACACATAGTATATATGAACTAATCTCTGCTAAAATTTTTTTGACCGGTGTCCTGTGACACCGAGTCATCCAACTTAGTTCCGCCCATGGAGCTCGCTCACGGCAGATGCTGAGATGGATGGGTTGGGAGTCCTACCTGTGGCGTACCTCGGGTGGCCGCCCAGGCTCACCCTGTTGCTGGGTCTACGTATGCTCAATGAGTAATTGGCTTTTGATTGGCATGTGGGGCTGGTGCACAGATTTGAGCACAGTCGAGCTATTGTGTTTTTGTGCACTTGGAAAGGGAGCATCATAATAGAAAAGGGTACACCACATGTTTGGTCGTCATGTCATCATATACTCGCATGGACTTTGTCTGCACAGAATGCACCTATCGAAGTTAATCAAACCTAACGTGGTGTGCTCTGCTACATTGACTAGCTGGTGAAGTTTGAAACAAATACCTAAAATTTTCTCCCCTAAAACACACCTACCACAGTGAACTATGGACAAGTTGGTACTACATGCAGGCATGCAGCACTTGCGATAAGTAATTTTTTAAGATCCACTTGCAAATTGCAATAAGTGATGTACTGTTGAAAAGTTTCACAAAACCGTCGTCGTTAGCCCCAACAACCATTACAACCCAGGGAGACTAGATCAACGTCCAGGATCTCGCCACGTCTCGCCTTCCCGGGGTCGCCTCCGTGGGAGGCGCGCACGTCACGGCTCCGTCTCATGCTACCACGCACGCACCACGTGGGCCGCGCCCGCCGCTAAGCGTTCTCCCGCCGTCGGATACGTACGGCCCGACACGTGGCAGGAATCGGAGTGGGCTACTGGGCTGGGTTAGATAAGAGGGCCCGGGCCCTGCAAGCTCTCCGATCCCGAGGTGGATTGGCCTCGGAAGGCGTGGAAGCGCTGGGGCCTGTTTTGTTTTTGGTAAATTTTATAATTTTGTCCTCGGGATTTGCGAGCACCAGCATGTTACTCCACGAACCTGACCTTCTGAATCATTAGCTTTAAAAACTGTGAGCAAAAAATACTGTCGCGGCAAATTTCTAAAGTGTGTCCTTTTTTTAACTACGACTTTAGCTTTGCAAAGGAGATAAATTGATCAAACCGAAGGTATATTGCTTCTTGTAGTACATTCTCATCTTAGAACCGATTTCTTTGATTTTTTTTTGAAGCAAGTAGGACCCAAAGGGCCATTAACTCTGAATTTCTATTAAAGATTCAGTACAATCACCATGAGGTTTACAAAAGGAACCTTGACTAAAAAGAGAAAATAAAATTACATCGGAGTCCTTGAGTCGCATCTGGCGATGACGTCGATGAAGAAGAAGCGCAGATCGCCCAAGCAAGCTCGTCGCCTTGAGTGCCCACATCTAGCCGCGGCTCTACCACATGCTGTGCATTTGTTGTGCATTTGCCGGCGATTTTGGACGGTGATTAAAGAAGAGTTGCCTCCTTTGTATGGAGGTTGAAGGAAATGCTAAAGGATCTGCGACAACGTCGAACGCCGGCGACTCGACGAATCTTCCACTGGCCACCGGGAACAAAAGATTTTGAGGTCGACGATCCATGAGGCAGTGCTGGTAAGGTGTTGGAGAGGTGGATCCAGAGTAGAGGTAACCGGAAAAGAAGGGGAAGAGAATACCATGAAGGCCAGACGGAGGCGACACATCGGGAAGTCTGGCGATAAATGCCAACATCACAAAATGGACATCTTTATTTAGGGGAGAGGGGCACCTGGAGTCACCAGGCCGAAGGGGAGAAACATCTCCGAGCAGATTTGGACAGTCGGTTTGGTGGAGGAAGCCGACGCGAGCTAGATTTGGGCGAAGGAGGATGGGCATGACTTCAAGGGCTTCGTCTGTTACACAGCTCCGACGAGAACAAGCACCAGGAGCAAGGAGCAACTGTACTCCATATCTTGGTATGGCGCCGCTGCTGCATTGGTAGCTATACAAAAGGATAGAAGGAAGGGAGTAATGTACAAATTTGGTCGGGAGAAGGAGCGAGATTGGGGAGAGGGGTCGACACAAGGTTTGGAGGGGGGAGGAGGAAGACGGACAACGAGAGGAGATCACATGTTAGGAGGCGAACCGGTTACTATGATTGAATATGTGACATGTCATACATGCAACTATGCAATGACAACCTTGTAACGTACCAAGTACAATAGCAAGCATTCTTGCTAAATTTAAAAAACCTCACATAATTTGTAGGCTGCTTAAAATTTAGAAAGAACCGCGCATCATTTTTCACGATATCTTCTTAGGAAAGATACACTGTGGTTTCAGAAGATTAAAACGCTGCGTGTGACCCGAATGTCAAGATGAGGTTAAATTTCAGTTTTTTTTAAAAGGTCAAAGTAAAATTAGTCTAAAATCTTCTAATCAATTGTAAAACTTGTTATTCAAATAAAAGACCGTGTAATCTCAAAATGAAAGATGTTCCACAACCACCCCTTCTTGTGGTGGTGGAGTTATGGGTGTACGATTATATCCACCGAGTTTATATTCTGGTGTCTGCCTTTACGCACATACGAGTGTGTTTCATTGGTAATTTTATGAGGTTGTGTAATTATCCTCAACCTCCGTCTGTCTAGGCGTGTGCTAAGAGTATCTACAATAGTCCATGTCACCTTGTTACTAAGGTGATGTGGAGAAGAGATGGTGAGGAGAGAATATGTGCTTGTTTCTAGATGAAAAAAACAAACAAGTTGTTGATACCAACAAACAAAAAAAATAACAAAATAGTTATTAGAGACTCGCTTGTTACCTAAAAACTTGTTTTGTGAGTAGCAATTAAAGTCTTAGATACAAACTCAAGAAATAATTCATTGAAAGACTTATTTTTTTGTTAGATTAAGTACTATTTCTCTTCTTAGTTCTTAGTAACAAGTAAGAAACAAACTATTGTAGATGCTTTAAGAAGCGCACTCACGTATGTATGCGTGTGGTACACGGGTACGTTGGGGTGCACGCCCGTGTCTTATAATCGTAAAAAAAAAGAGTAAAAAGGATTGCAATTGGCGTGCCCTATCTCCTTAGCGTACCTTTTCGCTTTCCTAATAGTAATGGAGTATATAGGATATAGCTGGCTAGACGGGCCAAATATTCTACCACCTGCACCCACGTTCCACACGGCCCAGTTATTAAAGTGAGGTGACGGATGGATCCCACCAGCCACGTGAGTGCAAGCTGGAGGCCGTGTCAGGAGTCATGTGAGACGGGGCTCGCACGGACGGGGCACCGCCTGTGGTGGCCAATGCCACGTGGCGCCATCCTATTGCACATCTGGCTCCACCCTCCCCCGTGCATCTAGCTCCACGCGTACGTAACCACGGCAGCCGGTAAGGTAACCACACCAAGTTAATTACGAACCGTCTCTGATGACGGAGAATGGCGTAAAGCTGGCGAAGCTGTAGCTTCGACAACGCATTTCAAGTCTTTCTGGGAATGAATGCGATGCTTCCTTCTCAAAAGAAGCAGAAGCAGAAGCAGCAGCAGCAGTCGTGGATGATGGTTGATGATGGCAGAGAGCAGATTAAATAAGAAGCGAATGCGAACACCAATTTCGCTTCATGGTGCATACGGGTTTAAGTAGCATATAGAGCCACACTTCTCTTTCGCATCGACGAGTGATTGCCCCCGTCCAGAAGAAGAAGCACGTGATCCGCGGCGTTTGAGCGAACTGCTGCCGTGCCATGCGCCGAAGCCGAACTTCATTTCCCGCCACACCGGAATGCCCGCCCAGATCAAGAGACCCAGCCATACAATAGGAACATGCATTTGTCCATACTCCATAGACTCCATGGCGTTGCGTAAGTTCTCGGGCTCTCGGCACTTACACGTCGATACTCCATAGTATGAGAATAAATCGTGAAATATGGACGCAGGTTCTCTATTTTACTTTTATAAAGTGGAACGAGGTGAATCGAAAATGCATTTTCATATCAACTTTTGCCATCGTTCACAATCTTCTACCAGTTCTATCTGGTTCGTTTCGACGAGCGTCTTCTCGTCTCCTAGAGCGTCGGCGTACATGGTCTTCTTCGCGGGATCGATTAGGTTCCCATGTGCTGAGGTCATTTGGAAAGCTCGGGCGCCACTGAAATGCAAGATTTTCATTTGGTTAGCAATTCGGCGGAGGTGTTGGACAGCTGATCGCCTCAGACGCCGAGGATTGCAAAATCACGAACTTGCGTTCTCGCAGACATCGTGAAGAGACCATTGACCATCTTTCGTAGGATGCGCCGTGACGCGCAAGTTTGGGCTCGCTTAGCACATACCGTTCATCTTGCTCCTACCGGGTGGCCACCCTCCTTCAAGATTACTCGTTGGCGTCAGAACTCAAGACCTAAGCACCAAAGAAAGGAAATAGATTCGTATCATTCTAGTTTCTTGATGATCCGAAGGAGCGCAACCAAAGGGTCTTCAACAACATCACCGGGTCAATCGATCAACTTCTGAGTCTTGTTATACAGAAGCACCGGCAATGGCGCATGGCGGCTACTCATCGCCTGGAGGCGGTCACGTAGTAGCAATAGTTCCTCCTTTTGTCGGTCGCGCACCATGTACTCCGTAATTGGTTGTTGTCTGTTCGGTTTCGCCTTTTTCTTTTTCGTTTGTGTGTCGGCTTTGTTCAGATAAAGTGTATCTTTTATCTCTAACTGTTTTTGTTTCTTTGCTTCGTCTAATGAAATGATGTGCAAAGCTCTTTGAAAAAAAGAATGTAAATGATCTGCCAAACTTATCATGCATGCGGATGTCCAGCCCATAGGACCCAAGTTCGAGCCACAAAACAAGCAAACGTCCGGCCCATCTAGCGATGCGTTATCGGCGCAACGCCGCTCTCTTCCCATCTTCCTCCTCCAGACCTCCCTCGAATCGACGACCGCTGATAGCTCCGCATCATGGCTACTCCGCCGCGGCGATACCCACCGCAAAGCCCCAACCACGGCAGCAAGAGGAAAGTGAGCACCACCAGCCGGCCTCCGGCCACCGAAAGCACCCTCCGCATCTAAACCCTGACCCCCTCGTCTGTTTCCCCTCGCAGGGCGAGGAGCCGTGGCTCGCGGCGAGCCTTCGCCCGGGGCACTTGCTCCCGGGCCTCGCCATCGGGTTCCTCCTCGGGATACTCCTAGACCTTTCCTCCTCATGGAGACCCAAGTCCAGCCTCGCGCCGGCTCCGGCTCCTGCGGCGGCGGCGGCGGCGTCACGGGGCTCCAACCGGACGGGCGGTTCGTCCGCCTCCGGCGGGGGCATCGGAGGCGAAGAGCTTAAGATGGTAAGCTGAATGTCGGGGTATTCTGCAGTATTCTATCTCATTTGCTAGTTCAAGACGAGCCATGTACGGCCTACGTTCGATTAATTAACTCCGCCTCCGGCGGGGGCACCGGAGGCGAAGAGCTTAAGATAGTAAGCTGAATTTCGGGGTATTCTGCAGTATTCTATCTCATTTGCTAGTTCAAGACGAGCCATGTACGGCCTACGTTCGATTAATTAACCCCTGAGGACTTATCATTTGTGATGTGTTTGGCGTTTTCTACATGATTTCGTAGTCAAAGATACGATACTGAATTGTTTGGATCGTGTTTACAAATGCTGTTGGTTTGTTGTTAGAATTCCACAATTCTAGAGTTGAATTTGTCCTGAGCTTTCGCACTGCCATTTGCAGGTTTTAGTTGTACGTCAGGACCTCAAGATGGGGGCTGGAAAAATAGCGTCTCAATGTGCTCGTAAGTTCATCTCTTGGACTCTTACTGTAATAATTTTGTTTCTTTCCCCGTCTTTCTGTTTGACCTATACTGTACTTTGCTCAAATAGAACTGATTGCTTGCCTATTCTGCAACAACCAAATTTTAGCCAGAGCAGCTCCAGTTTAGGCTGTCTATCTACTGGAGTAAAGGAATTAAGGAATTGTGTGGATAGCTGTGCTTTTATTTGGTGTACTGAGTACTAGTAGATTTTTAAGCCAACTTACATCTGTTATACTATTAATCACTTGCAATTTATTTTCTTGGCAGATGCAGCAACTGGCTTGTATGCAGAACTGTTGGCAAGGTGCTAATGCAGTTTGCAATCTTGCTTCATTAGGTAGTTCTAATGGAAGGATGTTGACTATTTTCTCCACAAACTAACAAACATATAGCTTGCTTATGCATATGTAGGGTTGGATTGACATTGGTACGAATGCTGCTACATGTTGTTCAAAGTTGAAATTTGTTCATTGAATTTATGTTGTTTTAGTAACCACAACAGTTTGTTGAGTGCTTTTCTGCATGGAAGTCAGCGTCAATGTTTTTTGTATTGAAAGCTCACAAACCAATCTATCTTATCTGAGGTAGCTGTTGAATTTTGCTTTGAGCTATTATGTTACCCATAAGTATTCCATCATCTATCAGAGGAGTCTCCAGAGCATAAGCTTTAAAAATGTCTTACTTTTGCTGTTGGTTATGTTTTTAATGAACACACTATTGGAAAAGGGGCCTTTTCAAACAACTAGTGATGCAGTAGGGCAGAGACTTGTAGTTAAGATTTTAAAGTGAAGGATCTTCAATTTTATGAAAATAAGTGGATGGGAAAGAGAAGTGTTTGGTAAATCAAAACAGGCAGGAATTTAATTAGTTCTCTTCCTTATCAGGACTTATTTTATTTTTTTCCCTTGTATTTTTTCTTATGAAAAGCAAAGAACTATCATAGTGCCTGTGAAGTTTGAGATATACTAGATTCCTAAAGTTCTGGCAAGACTAGAGGTGCTAGTGTCAACAAGCTATTTGCCTAACTCGCATGCTTCAGTGCTTTGCAAAGTTGAAGGTTTTTCCATCATCAATTCATCATTCATCTGATATATCCCATTGCAGCAACCGGGGTCTTTTGAGACAATGGGAGCAATTTGGACAAGCTAAGATCGTTCTGACATGCAAGAATCAACAGGAAATGTAAGCCATTGCTCTCCTAGCACATACGTTCCTTTGAACAATATTTGCTGGATGATGATTTTGCATGCCCTTTTCTATTGTGTATTATCAGGAACAGGCTAAAGGACACTGCAGAACATCGAGGTATCCCAACTTTTGTTGTTGCTGATGCAGGGCGCACACAGGTTTGTTTGATGCTTCTACGATTATACCTATGTTGATATGAGATATTTTTTCATCCATACTGGGGTTACCGGTTAGCCTTTATAAGCCGTAAAAGTAGCCCTCTTCAGGGCATTCGCAAACAGCAAGAAAACAATCATGCTTCATCCTTCTGATAGTTCAACATATCAAAGTGATACTGAATGTCTGAACCAGAAAAACTCTTTGACTGATTGTATTTCTTACTAAAATGATGTACTTGTTGATTAGTTTTGAGCCAGACTTATCCTTCTGGATGTTTATTTTGGTGCTAATGTGTTATGCGATGATTCTAGTTCATATATTGGTATTTTTTATACTTATGTTGTAGTATTTGTCTCTTTCCATGCATAACAAATGAATAGCGGCAACTATATTGTCAAATGATTGTGATCCCGTTTACCCTGATCATTACTAATTCTCTTTGTAGGTACTGGCTGGGTCTAAGACAGTTCTTGCAATTGGGCCAGGTTAGTTTCTCAATAAGAACAATATGTTTTAAACTGTGAGTTACACATTGTCTTGGATTTGCATGTTTGAACTATATATCTGAATTTTAGGAATCCATCTCATATTTCTCGTTTTGTTTGCCAATGCAACAAGTATTTGTCATACTTGGAAATTTTCCTTGCAATTATATTGTGCTAATTCTGTTAAAAGAGGATAGCCTTCAGGTTCTGTATCCCATATGTGACTTTGATAGTTAACTAGCTGCCATGCCCATGAAGCCTGATAATGATTTTAGAACTATTTGGCACTATGGCAGAGCATAATATAGCAGGATCTTGTGGTGCAGGGAGGAAAGCAGACATAGATTCAGTTACTGGGAAATTGTGTTTACTGTGAGCTGCATATCGGACACGGTCAGTCTCGGTCCTCTGTTGTCTGTTCTCTCTGATGGGTTTTCTTCCCAACATACCTGCCTTTGGTCTTGAAATTTGAATCTTCCCAACATACCTGCCTTTGGTCTTGAAATTTGAAGGGCTCATGAATATCCACTAATTTTTAGGACCCTTGAAAAGAACTTATAGTAACCACACTGGCACACTACCACAGTGTTGTTGATGCAAGTTGCATCTTCGTATTTCTATTTGACAATCACATTATGTGCATCCTTTCTGCTAAACCTTAGGCTTTTATCTTCGTTTCTTTTGGCTCCAGAACAGTCTATCCGCCTTCTGCCGAGTTCAATGTGTTCCTGAGTAGCACCAGACGCGTTTATCCCTTCGGAGATTCTTAGTTTCTTACCAATTTTTGGGTTCAGATCACGGAGGTATCTTATGTTTGTGTGCTCGCAGTTGGATGTCAGAATCCTTGAGATGGTGTACCCATTTCTCTTGTTAACTTGAAGCAATTATTGATGATCCAATTCTAGAGTGGTTGATTTGAAATGACATCATTTGTAATATATTTCTCTGCATGTTGTTGTTAGTGCATCACAGCGCTTTCCGTTTTCGTGACACTGAGCAAGAGGAAACATCAAATGTGTAATTCTTACATGCGCGAGCATGGTAGCCTTCTCGTGTCAAACATTCATGGCATCTCTACTTGCAATTCATTTAGTCGTTGTGGATGGCATATCGAGTGCATCCCAATTTGTGGTGCATTCTCGTGCATCCTCTTCAAAACATGATTCAAATTATTATGAAAAATTCTTAAAATTTTGGTTAGATAAGTCATGATGCAAGCAAACATCCTGCAAAAATTCAACCGCAAACGTGACGTATATTAGGAGAAACAAAAAAAGAAGATAAATTCCAGTACAAAATACCTTTATCTTTTTCTCTCTTTTTTCCGGATTTAATTTTTATTAGGATTTGTTTTTTTTTTTGCCCATGTGTAGATCGAATTAAGATTTGAAATTTTGTGGTATGATTGATTTTGTGTCAACGTTGTCAATTTATTTTTAGGAATTTTTCAAAACTATTTATACTGTGTTTTGGAGAGAATGCACCACTAGTTGAGATGTACAGGATATGCCCTTAATTGTTGTGTTTCGCCTGGAAAAGGTAGAACACGCAGGGTTCCTCAACTATTATGCTATCGCCATTCCGAATGTGTATACTTTAATCTTGTTTTCCGTCGTGAAGTATTATGTCGGATTCTTTCCATAACCGTGAACCGCACATGCACGGATGTACTACTATTCTAGTATGCAAAATCGGCTATAGTACATCACAATTTTGTATTATTAGCGGTAGGATATTTAATTTTCGTGTCTTTACAGAAAGATTTTATAAAAATGTGTCTTTTTGCTGTGGGACACTAAGGTCAATATAATATCATTTCCGGCTAAAGATAAGAGAATGCTAGTAAAAAGTGTATTTGGCTCGATCGAACCATGGCAGCTAGCAGCGTAGCTGGCTCGGTCAGGCCATGTCAACTGGCAGAGATAATAGGGGAAGTAGAGGCCATGGCGTACAGCTCCGGACAACATCGGCTTCGACGAGCGGCGGCTCGAGAGGCACATGCAACATCCAAAATGGGTTGGCAGGATCTTGGGGAGGAGATGGGTGGTGGCGTCGCGATGGTTGCGTGTGGTGACGACACTTGCGACGAAAAGGTTTGGCGACTGAGGTGGAAGCGGACGACGGCGACGGCATTGCTGCAGGGTTCTGGTGAAGGCGAGGTGGGCATGGGGTAGAATGCGGCATGTGGAAGATGATGGTGAGGTTGATGATGACAAGAGCTCACTGACTGCGGCGAAATCGACGACGGCGGTGGTTCGGGCGACGGCGAGGAAGACAACACGATTCCGACAAACGGTTGTGAGAGAATACAATTAACTAGGGATGATGATTGGTAGGAAGGTGGAACACGTTGTGACACAGTTGAGTTTGACATAAGCTCACCGGAGATGGAGATTGGGCGGCAACCAGAGCTCGGGAGATGGTGGTGGCACAGGCGTTCCGGCGAAACAGCAATACGGGAGAGGGGGGTGTATAGGGGAATGAAAAGAGGGAAGAACACGGTGCTACCCCAACCTTTGATTTGAGCTCCTTTTTACCCTAGGTTGCTTCCATTGTCGAAGCACTCTCATCACCATGGGTCGCCATCGCTAGGTCGCCTCAGAGCTTCTCCGCCCAACCGCCTGTTGTAGTGAGATCCTACCTCATCTCTATTACTTGTGACATGCTTAGTTGTCGATTTTATTTGTCGTATAGTCGTCGCCGCTTTTCCAGTGGGTAGTTGCGCGTCGTCACCACCAATGCGGTCAGCAAGGTAGGGGGATCCCATTTTGCTACCCACCGACCACCGCTGTTGCCTTTCCTGCCGACGTCGAGCTCGGCCAGAGAGGATTCAATCGGGCTGTGGCTCGACACGCGTGAATCGTTTAGGGTTCAACCGCACCAGGGCTAGTTATGGGCACGCAGAGTCTTTTTCAAAAATTATCTCTCCTTTTTCGCCTAAAAATGATATAATAATAACTTTAGTGTTCCACAATAAAGAGAGATATTTTGTAATGCCTTTTGGCAAAGACACAAAATTTTGATATCCTACAGTGAGTGACATGAAATTATGATGCCATGTAGCCAATTTTGCTAATCTAGCATTTGAGAACTCGGGAACAATTTGATAGTCAATAGGCTCCTAGCTTCCTAAACATAAAAAAGTAAAGAAGATGGATGTACAATGTGTTAAGCAGTTCAAAACAAGATAATTTAGCGAGAACACCAGACGTCTGATCCGAGCGCTAAGCGTCAGACTGTGGCATAACTACCAGATCTTTGTAATGATAGCTCCTTAGCATCGTCACATCTTTGTAATGATAGCTCCTCAACATCGTCGAATCTTCTTCATCTGTAGGCACAACAATAACCACCTGAGTGTAACAGTGCAATTAATGAGTGCAACAAAAAACCAATCAAACTGTAATAAAATCAGATATTCTCTCCCCTAATGTTTTCACCACCCTTGTCGGGTTCTATAAGAGCGGCACACTATTTGAGATTACTATATGCAACATTGTATTAAAAACACTTGAAACAAATCAAGTACTTTTGTTGAAAAAATGGTGTAGACTATAAAAAGAAAATCTAAAATTGTTTTGACAACATCCAAAGGTAATAGAAGCAACATTTGTAGGAAGGAGATGCAAAGTCCAAATACAATATTTCAAAAAATATTGTTGCAACTAGGGGTGGAAAAAAAACTTGTTAGTGGGGTTCGTTGGCTTGGTTCAAAATTGCTCAAATTACACTAGTTAATTGGTTAAACATTAAAATAAGTAAATTTCGAATGAAATTAGGTTTCGCTCTAGCTTGGCTCATTAGCTCGATTCCAAAAATACTTTCAAACTATAAATAAAATGATATTAAATCAAACTATGTCGATTTCGGAAAAAGCTCGATAAGACGAGTACCTGGTTCGATATCCACCCCTAGTTGCAACAATCCGAACATATATATGCAACATCTCCCATTACTCATTACAACATCTTGAATGGCTTGTTGTAACATTAGACGGACTCATCCAAAGGGCTTTAAGTGGCTTAATTGTGTGACAGATTGCAAGTAGATCTCGACGGAGCATGTCGTCGAGAGCTCAACGTGGTGGTGGTGCGGTGTGGATGAAATAGCAAGGGTGCGGCACGGCTGCAAACACGGCTCAATGCATTAGCGCTTGGCACCGAACGGACTCAACAACGAAGCGATTGACCGAAGCTCACCAGAGATGCCTGAGTTTCATGGATGGTGTTGGATCTGAGGGAGGTGGAGGAATGGAGGAGTAGAATCTCGCCGGAGTCGTGAAAGCTCCATGGTGGTGGTGGGTCTGAGAGGAGAGAAAGGGAGGAGTTGAAAGGTGGTGAGTTTTTTTAATTAGTGGGGATGAGAGAGGCAGAGTGCAGTAGCGGAAGTATTGGTGGGAACAAGGGAAAGAGGGTGAAAGCGTCACATATTTTTGTTCGCATAGGATACAAGATATATACTATTACCGTAATTTAGCAGTAAAATTCATACGAAATTCATGGGAAATTCATGGCTAAAGAGGTATGTCACCTGTGGAGCCAAACTAGAATCCGGGCTGGATCTTTCCCATTGTCAGCTTCGCAACATAGTCAGAGAGAGGGAGAGGGAGACGACCCTCTTTATTTAGGCTTAGACTTTTTGGCTTATAGCTTAAAGCCAGCTTTTTGGCTTAATTAGATTATAAGCCTCTAAGCTTTTAAGTCAAACTTTGTTGTTTGGTAATCCGGTTTTTTTGTAGAATGTTGGCTTATTGAGTTGTGTATGAAGGATGAAAGGTCTGAAATGCCTTTAAGAGTTTAAAGGACCTTGTTCTGCTTCGTACTGCAGCTGATTCTGCTTCGTGCTGCTGCTGTTGGTGGAAGAGATCCTAGGTTGTGCCACACCACAAGTAAATACTTGATGGGAACGCTAGGAAGATGGTGAAAAATTGTGATCATGGTATTTGCTCCCATTCGATTGACATATTTGACGAGTAGAATATCATGAATGACTCCCATTCATATGTATCCCTTATTTGTATCGAGGAAAAATGGGCGGAAACCGACGGAGAAAACTACTTTTCTATATAACCTTTTTCGCCGGATGCAAATGTCCATGCTGACAATCGATCTGGCGTTCAGGGGGGAGATGGGAGGCGGCGGCGTTTAGGAGGGGGGGAGATGGAAGGCGGCGGCGATGGGGATGAGGAACGAGAGGGGGAGGCGGCGTCGTTGGGAGGGAGAGGAGAAGCGGCGCCGTTGGGAGGGAGATGGGAGGCGGCGGCGTTTGGGAGGGGGAACGGGAGCCGATGGCATCGGGTTGGGGAAGATTGGAATTGATTGGAAGAAATGAAACGATTTGCAATTATATACCAATAATATTTTGAAAGTAATTTTAACAAAGTTCGGTGACAAAGAGATATTCTATTCCGTAAAAGTCAAAAAAATACCTCTCCCATGGCTTATGATTTTTAGGCTTAAATTGGCTTAAATTTTTTATAAGCCTGATAAAAAATACATTATTTTGTTTAAATTTAGAGTTTTTTACTTTTAAATCAGACAAAAAAACCCTAAAAGGCAGAGGCACCCAGCTCGGCCGCCTGCCTGCTCCGGCGCTCCCCCGCTCTACGCCGCAGGAGGCAGCTCCAAACTCCAA
This sequence comes from Ampelocalamus luodianensis, assembly GCA_036346255.1. Taxonomy (NCBI): domain Eukaryota; kingdom Viridiplantae; phylum Streptophyta; class Magnoliopsida; order Poales; family Poaceae; genus Ampelocalamus; species Ampelocalamus luodianensis. The sequence goes on from CM070626.1 coordinate 5,864,939, forward strand.
GCCCTTAAACCCCGCGTCCCCCCAATGGCCTCCTCCTCCAGCTCCCCGGCCGCCTCGCGCCGCGGCGGCGTCGCCTCCGCCGCGCGGCAGTCGCCCTTCTTCCGCGACCTCGCCTCCCCCATCCCGTCCCACCGCGCCGCCTCCCGTTTCGCATCGGCCGCCCCCTCCGCCACGCCGCCCCCGCCCTTCTTCACCCTCGACGACCGCTTCGCCGCCACCGACCTCTCCCCCGACCCCACCGCCTCCGACCTCCTCCCCATCGCCTCCTCCCCTCCCCCCCGCGCCGCCGCCAGCCGCTCGCCGTCATGGGACCGCTCCCGCGGCAAGGCCTCGGTCTCGGCCACGGGGTCCCCCATGGTTGGGGCCGTGGAGCCGCCCCGGAAGGAGGTGCTCGCGCTGCCCCCGCCATCGAGTCCTGGTACGCCGCCTCCTCCGGCAGCGGAGGCGCAGTCGCCGTTGACCCCGGCGCCAGTGACGGCTAGGACGGAACTGGCGGCTAGCGGAGGGGAGGTAGATGGGGAGGAGTGGGTCACTGTATTCGGGTGAGGAAATGATGCTTAGTTCGTTACTTAGTCTGTAGTGGTTTTGCAATGTGTAGGTAGAGGCGTATGTACATGGTATATTCGGTTCTGGAAGTAGTAGTAGCTTGGTGCTGTGAGTGCGTGTTAGACATGTACTGATGTACCTATGCAGCTGAGACCTGAGAGAATTATTGCGTAGCATGAGTTTATGCCCCTGTCATGTGCTCGTTCTTCTGTGTGTCAATGAGCTACAGCAGCACTGTTTAGTGTATTGACCATTAGTACTTGGCCTACACCTGGATGGACTGGACTTAGTAGTATCATTTCATTTGGTTATGTCTGTAGACTTTGCCCAAGAAAGCAGCAGTCATCAATTAACTTTTCCTGGACACTTGTTTGCTAACCCCAAATTTTGGGTCCCTGATACGATAAATTGGTTTCTTCGTGTTTGCTGTTTCACCCCTACAGATTCTCCCTTAGAGATACCAATCTTGTTCTTCGGGAGTTCGAGAAATGTGGTGTAATATTGAGACACCACTCTGGTCCAAGAGATGGTAATTGGATCCACATATTATATCAGGTAACAATATCTACAACTACCGACACACTACCATTTTCTGTTTTACGTTTCGGTTCCACTGTATTTTTGTTTTCCAAAACAGTCATATTACCTCAGGTTGTTATTGCTTGCTAACGGTTTACTTGCTAGTGACCTGTGACACTATATAAACTCATTTAAGCTCCTATGTAACTTGAAATCTACCCATTTCATGGCTTTAGGCCATGGGTTTATGACCTTTCACAACCTTATGATTCAGATGATTATGATTTCCCACTTATTCAATTCACATGCTGTATTGGCTTCATAATTCATTCAATTGGAGAAGAGATGCCATTTTGTCCTATTGTCAAATGGCTTGGGCCTAAGGTTGTATGTTCTTTAAATCAATTTTGATTAATAGGATGGTATTTGTGAGCTATGCCACCATGAACATCAGGTTATGTCCTCATATGTGTAAACGATGTAGTACGTGGCTTGATTTTCCTTTGAACAAGAAGCATACAGGTTAGTATTGGATATGTTTTTAGCATCACATGGTCCAGTGTAACCATGGGAAATATTTCCATTCTTTTTTAAAAAAATCTCCAAATTCTTGCATAATCAATCATCACATGTCTACTCGGAGATAGGATTTATTTAGATTGCTCTTGTGATGTCTGCTGCAACTTTTGTGAGCATTCATGACCTTGGTTGTAAGACATTAGAAATTAGAAAAAAAAGCAGATAGTATAATCAGTGTGGCCTGCTGAGTAATTACTAACTACCCTTGGCACAATCAAGTTATCAGCCTTATTTGAAGAACAACTATTCAGAACCCCTTTTGTTGTCAAGTAGTTCTGTTGTTGGTGGCAATGTTAGTTTTTTTGTTATATAATCAGAATGTTAGATTAAGGTCCTCTATACTATCATCCACCCTTTTAGATGGATTTTCTTTTCAATGTTCTTACAGCTTCAGATTGGTTTATTTTGTTGATCTCTTTGAATTTTTCAACAAGTCATTGCCTAACTTTTTCTTTGACAAACCAATATCTCAGTTGTGCTGTGTAGTGCGTACCAGGGGATAGAAAAACCGTTACCGGGCAAAATCCCGCTCGGGGCCCGATAATGGTTTCCGGTCGGTAACCGGAAAAACCAGCTAAAAACCGGCCAAAATTCGCAAAGCAAGATTTGAAATTTTGAATTCAAAATTTTCGGCCGGTTACCGAACCGGTAACCGCTCGGTAACCGGAAAAACCGGTAAAACCGGAAATGAAAGGAAATTTGGTAATTAGTAAATAGCAATGCTAACTAGATAATGTTTTGTAACAATGATTATAGCTTGTATGAGTTAAGCCTGATTCAAGAAGGTATATAGTATGCATATACTCTAACCAAGAAGCTTTAGAATACAACTTCAAGCTTTAATTGAGTAAATCCAAGTTAAATTCCTTTCTACCAAGCAATAGGGCTCAATTCTTGGTTTGGTTGTGAAGTAACATATGAGGTCAATGAAGCACGAAGCATCCAAGAACCAATATTGCACATTCACATTCTGAGTTTCACAGGCAGCAATTGCAAAAGTACATTTCCTTTGCAAGCATCCAGTGAAACAACCAAGTGAAAGATTCAAATCCAAATTCAAAAATTTTCGGCCGGTTTTTTTCTCCCGGGACCGGCCGGTAAATCCGGTTACCGCCGGCCGTTTTTTTCCCTGGTGCGTACATGCATCATATGAATATATGATGTGTTTCTACATTGTTGATGTGATAATTCATTCCTTTGGTCTTGGGTCTTAAAACTAACAATTGTACTTGGTCTTGAAGCACTCTTACGATGCTCAGAAGGCCCTTCAAAAGAATGGTATCCAACTAAGCAGTGGTCTCATTGTTGGAGTGAAGCCTATTGATCCAATGCACCGGCAGCAGCTGGATGAGAAGTTTACTGGAAGAAATCAAGGAGGCTTCATGGTTTCCTTGCCTCCAAAGTCACTTGTCCTGAAGAGCACAGGTGCATCAAACCATTTAGGAGCCTTGCTGCGCCCATATGATCTGAAGGCTGACCCAAACGTTATGAGAGATGCAGGCCGCCGTGCAACAAGCAGCGTTGCCGCACCAGCAAAATCTATTGTAACCAATGTGATGGATTTGATATTTGGCATTTAACTTGCCAATTTGAGGACCTATGATATACCTTCAGCCTTTGGTGTTTCTTCTTTTTTATTAGTCCTTGGTGGATGTTCTAGTGAGCGAGAATGTCAGCAGCATGCCAAAGGTTCAGGAGCAAATTTGCTTAAGATTTGGAGAATTTTGAGAGTAAACTTCTTTTCCTTGGCGATGTAACATTCATATGTGCAATTTTTCACGTTTGTCTAATGATCTGCTAATATGAGAGCGAATGTTGTATGCTGGCGGACGTTGTCATGGACACTTCTCTACATAAAAGGTGCTAGATCTTCGCATGAAACGGAGATCTCACTAGTAATTTTCAACTGGCTTGTGTATTTATTTTGTCTATTAAAATGTGTATCTCTTCTGAATTCTGAAAGTAACAACCTTACTCAGATTCGTTACCCTCTGAAACTAATATCTGTTCTGTTTGGCAAAGAGGAATTTTGGAGAAATTGTACCATCTTCTGTAAAATTGGCCTGTTTCAAACAAGCTGAGGGAAAAATCAACTGTTCAAATTGGATTTGAATTGTTCGTTTTGGATCTAATGTAGAGGCACAGTTTGAGAATTTCTTTCACTCAGATGTTTTGTTTCGGGAATTGGCTTTGATTGGTTTTCACAGCAAGGTTTTCTTGTGGTCGTGGGTTGCACCCTTCTGACTGGTCAATTTCCTTGGAAATATGTCATCGGGCCAATCAGAAGGCGCCTTCTGGGTCAAGAGGAAAGAAAGTCTTACTAGCCGGATGAGAGAAACCAACGGTCTTGATTATCACTTCGTATGTTTAGTACGAAAAGTAAAAGCTCACTTAAATTTACATATTAGACCTTGTGTTCCTCAATGCTTGCACTTTGTCACCAAAAAAAAACAGCTGCCGTACTATTGGAGCTTTGGAAGTTGGAACGAGAACAAAGAGGAAGAAACCTTTAATGAAAAAAATACTTTCGTTTGTGTGAGAAAAATTTGTGCTCCCAAATACGCTTTATGAACTAAAAAACACATTTCAAAATATCCAGAGTTTCAAACTAAGAGCATGTACAATGTACAGACAATTGTTATTTATAGTAATTCTCCATGTCATCTTTAGACAACACTAAAGTCAGCTTATACAATGAGTTATCTTTTTTACTTATCTTTATAGATCACACAATCTTTTATTACTTTTATATATTTAAGAAATATAGTTGGATAATCTCCTTAATTTTAGTGTTATAGTCGGTTACATAATTGTAGACAATATATTTTTCTATTTTTATTCTCTTTCATCTATATCAACTTAAATCTACATAGCAGAGACTATAGACAACTGATATAAACCCATTGTACACGAGTCGCAACCGCAACATAGTCATTTTGCAGGAGACCGTTCCAAAAACATATTCACTATCTCCAGGGTCCTATCCACAAAAATGCTATAAATCCCAACACTGGATGGAATGGAGTTCGCGATCGAGGTTTTCGTCTCCGCCTGGGAACGGTACGGGGATTTCTCCGTCACCTCTCCTCTCCTCCCACAGCCGCGACTCGACCGCTATGGCGGAGCCCGAGGTCTCCACGGCGGCGTCGGGTGGCGGGCGCCTCCGCAACGCCTTCGGCGGCGTGCTGTGCGCCTTCGCCCTCCTCCTCATCGGTGTCCTCGCGTTCTCGATCCGCCTCTTCTCCGTAAGATCTGATCCATCCCCACGCCTCCAGATCCAGCCCGTTGTTCGACTGGCGTTTCCGGAATTGTGTATGCTTACGCGTCTGTCGTTTGGTGCCGCAGGTGATCAAGTACGAGAGTGTGATCCACGAGTTCGACCCCTACTTCAACTTCCGCGTCACTCAGGTTGGATTGCGTGGTTCCTTTTTTCCCGGAGCATGTGAAATCGAGCTCAGCTCGTAGGATACTGCAATGTTTCGTTGACTCTGACGAGTGTTGCTGTTGGAGGGTTCTGGGTTTTGGAAATTGGCGGTTGTCTGTTATATTTCGTTTACTATGGGATGATTAGTGGAAGTACATAGCAAGCGATGGTTACATAGGAACAATAAATGCTGGCTTGAAGCAGTTATGCATTGCATTTGATCTAAATTCCCCCTTAATTGTTACAGTTTTTGTCAAAGAATGGAATTTACGAGTTCTGGAACTGGTTCGATGATAGGACATGGTAAGAGCCTCACAGACAGCTGAATCATTTAGTACCGTGTAAGTTCTATGCAAAATGGAAGGTGTAATACGCACATTTGGCTGTTTTTCCTTGCCGCTGCTTCTGATTTAGGTATCCCCTGGGCCGTGTGATTGGTGGCACTGTGTATCCTGGCTTGACATTGACAGCTGGAACCATTTGGTGGTATGTTATCAAAGGAACACACCCTTACGTTCCTTTCAATTACTGCAAATGTGCCTGAAGTATCTGATTGCTCTACTAGGTTGCTGAACTCTCTTAACATCCCATTGTCGGTGGAGACTGTTTGTGTGTTCACTGCTCCAATTTTCTCAGCAAATGCTTCCTGGGCTACTTACCTCTTAACAAAGGTTGCCTTTTCATGGAAGCATGAGTATCACAGTAGTTGTACTCATCTGGAAATTCTGTGCTCATTACTTTAACTTACCTCTCTATAGGAAGCAAAGGGCACTGGAGCTGGATTGATGGCAGCAGCCATTTTGGCAATGGTAAATTGCACTAGTGACCTTTTTCCGTGTCACTTTTGGCCATGAAAAATCATTTTAGTATCAAGACTTGATTACTTGATTTGTAGATGTTAGTCCATTTTCATATGTCATGGCGGAAGTAAAGATATGTATTGTTTTGGATTAAGCTAGAGATATTGTTATATAATTTCATCTTCACCCGCCTGTGGGTGGGTGGAACAAAGAAGAGTGGAACAATATGGCATACTATTTATAATTGTTCATTTCTTTGTGCCAAATTATTATTTTTAAACTCATTGGAAATTGCTGAATAAATGAAACTGTGTTATGTTGACACTTGACAATCTGGATATAATTCAGGGGTCATTGCCTCTGTTGAGAAGAGCCTTGGCTGAGTTCCTTAGTTTTTTGGGTTTACAGTCTGTGAATCTGTTACAGGATCTTATTTGTTGCCCCCAATGTACCACTACGTGTATCAAAGCAAGATGTTCAGTTTACTGATATTTTTAAGAATGCTATATTAACCACATATGCGGCCTTCCCTACTCTAATCAGTAATCATATTGTATCATTAATCAGTTGTCCTCTCATGACATCATTACAGGTCCCCTCATATATCTCAAGATCTGTTGCAGGCAGCTATGATAATGAAGCTGTAGCAATATTTGCCTTGATATTCACATTTTATCTATATGTAAAGGTAATGGTGCACAAAATGCCTTTTTCATTTTGCCTCTTTTTAACATAGCGTTATGCGCTGACCTGTTTTCAAATGATATACAGACACTGAACACAGGATCACTCTTCTATGCAACGTTGAATGCTCTCTCATATTTCTACATGGTAAACTTGTTAGTTTTGATCCATGTTTTTCAAATGAATTTTTAATCATGTACTAGCCTTTTCCAGGTCTGTTCTTGGGGAGGCTACACATTCATCATCAACCTTATTCCAATGCATGTGCTCTTGTGCATTGTAACTGGTCGTTATTCTTCACGTCTTTACATTGCGTATGCTCCCCTTGTAAGTGCATAAGTTTATGCTCTTCTTTCTTGAATCCGAACACAAAAAACAAAAGGAAGGTAACTGAACATGGGTAGTATTCTTTCTCTGGAAAATGACCTTATTCGACCAATTAATCATTTTTTGCAGGTTATACTTGGAACACTTCTTGCAGCCTTAGTACCTGTGGTTGGTTTCAATGCAGTAATGACATCTGAGCACTTTGCATCGTTTCTGGTACCTACATTCATGTGCTTATACATGATTTCTCTTCTGGAATTTTCTCCATTCAGCAAAACATTATTTAATCAATCAATTCTTACAATTGTCTTGCTTCTTTAGGCTGGTCTTCAAATTTGAAAGTTTCTTGAGTTATGAAATGCAAAAAACTGTTGGAAAAATATTAAAGTTATTAAAATGTGGTTCCTGGATGTTGAGTTTTTTAGTCCAAATACAAGCATGAATTGACCTTCCTTTTGCAGTTCATCTATAATATATGTATAATAAATGCTCCCTCTACTTCACAATATTTGTCCAACTACATTGTGCACACAGGCTAAGGAAGTATAGAATCTATTAAAAGAGTAATAAGGCCAGATCATGCTATCCTATTAAAAGAAATGCTCTACCCACTCAACTCTCTCCTAACACCTAGAAGTGAAGAAAAATGCAGTAACAGGACTCTTGATTTCATTGATGACTGTATACTTGAATTTCAGGTGTTCATAATCCTCCATGTGGTTGCTCTTGTGTATTATATCAAAGGACTTTTGACTCCCAGGCTGTTCAAAGTGGCTATGACTCTTGTCATAACTGCTGGATTGTAAGTTTCTGTCCTTATCTATCAGTTAGAACGCATGAGAAACTATTAGATGTCTAGGTAGTTGTTCGGGCCTTGGGATCAACATCCCTCAAAATATAAACATTTGATTTGTTGAACTAGTAACTTCTCAATCACCATATGCTAATAGCAAGATCCTTCCCGCAGGGCTGTTTGTTTTGCAGTAGTAGCTATACTGGTCGCATTGGTGGCATCTAGCCCAACAAAAGGCTGGAGTGGGCGCAGTTTGAGTCTACTTGATCCGTAAGTTCTTATCAAACAAAAACTCAGTTATTTTACCAACTGAGTTAGTGAGTTGGGCTGGGAACTGATACATTAAATTATACTTAATTTTAACCAGCTATTCATGGGTTTTGGAGTTGCTAACGAAACAATGTCTTCCTTTGATGCTTAGTTGCTTACTCCTGTAGACAAAGGAAAGCGGTTTCTATTGCCATTCTGTCTTTCTGATGCTTTCTTTCTTCTGTATATAGTGTCCTGTTAGATTGTATTTGTTCTGCTTCTCTTTCTGCATTAACAGCTACACCTTTACTCTTTCTTTTCTGATAGAACCTATGCAAGCAAGTACATCCCCATCATTGCCAGTGTCAGTGAACATCAACCCCCTACCTGGCCCTCTTATTTTATGGATATCAATGTGTTGGCCTTCTTGGTTCCTGCTGGGATCATTGTAAGCAATATACCTTTTGAATTTGAAGTGAATTGGCATCAGTCTTAGTTCTAATAAATCGATGTTGACATGACCCACAGCCATGCTTCTTGCCTTTATCTGATGCAAGCTCCTTTGTGGTATTGTACTTGGTCACTGCAGTGTATTTTTCTGGAGTAATGGTAAGAATATGTGTATAGAAAGCATGTATATCTATATGTTAATTCAATTTTTATTTATTAACTTTTTGTTACTTTGTGCTCTGTTAGGTGCGGCTTATGCTTGTCCTTGCTCCTGCTGCTTGCATTTTATCAGGGATTGCACTCTCTGAAGCTTTTGATGTCCTCACACGATCTATTAAATTTCAGCTATCAAAATTATTTGGTGATAGCCCTGCTGCTGTATGGTTGCTTCTTTTCATTGTTTTTCTTTGCTCTGTCAGAATTGAAGTGCTTAGTATCTCTTTCAACAATTTATTGACAACTTGTTTCTTCTGAAACTAAAGTCAGGGGATAGTAGCCCAGAGAGTTCTAGTGGTTCTTGTGCTAGTACTGCTAGTAAGGGTTCTAGTGCTAGTACTGTCACCACAAAGTCAGCAAAAAGTGAAAATAGAACTGAAAAATCCGAAACAGCTCCAAAGGAAAAACCATCAAAGAAGAACCGGAAGAAGGAAAAAGAAATGGCAGAGAGTGTTTCTGTAAAGCCTAAAAAGGAAAAGAGGCTTTTGCTACTTCCTTTGGAAGCATCTGTTATGGGTGTTTTGTTGCTGATCGTGTTAGGTGGTTTCTATGTGGTAAGTCCACTGTTCTTAGTCTTACCAGAAAGAATGTCTCTTTTATAGAAAGAGAGGAACCTTATTGGTGCCACTTTTGCAGGTCCATTGTGTGTGGGCAGCAGCCGAAGCGTACTCCGCACCTTCAATTGTATTGACATCTCGTTCACGCGACGGATTGCATGTTTTTGATGATTTCCGTGAAGCTTATGCATGGCTGAGCCATAACACAGATGTAGATGACAAGGTATGCTCACCCATGCCTTCTATTGTTATGTGTGTTAAGAGTAGTAGTGTAATGTGTGGTAAAAGTGTAAGTCATGTAAGTGTTAGGGGTAGTTATGTAATTATCTAGGGTTTCTTCTACAACTATATATAGCCTCTTGGGCTCTTGCAATAAGATGAACTATTCAGCCCCTATTCCTCTCCTCTCCCAAAATCTAACATGGTATCAGAGCCTAGATTCAAACTCTAGCCTACATCTTCGTCCACCCAAGCTACCCCCGAGAGGAGCAATCTCTACTCCCGGGGGCATGTGGGGACCCCGGGATTTATTTAACTCGTAATACTTTAGCAAGTATTACCAATTAAATAAAACTCGCTTTCGAGACATGTATACTTCCAAGTGCAGATACATACTACGATACAAACATAAGCATCAATTCCATTCATCACATAGAACCAAAACCTTACAGACGAAGAAAAGACGTACATTAATTAAACAGAGTCATTACAAAGGGGCCTTTCAGCCAAATGACAATAAGCACAAAAGTAAATAAGCAGCGGAAACAAAAGCGCCCTAAGATGGCTGAACCAAAGAGCCAACCGGTGTGCCTTTACCCACAAGGCAACCGACCAGGACCGCTGGCTACTCGCTCTCCCAACCCAGGCACATCTCGCAGAAGTACCTTGGCTTATGAGCAACCTCCTCTGCAACAAAAAGATTAGCATGCAAAGCATGTGAGTACATCAACTTGTACTCGCAAGACTGACGTGTGAGATAACAGAACTATAATGTAGCTATATGCAGGCTGTTTAATTGGAGGCCATATGGTTTATTTAAGCATAAAGCAACATTTATTTGCAATAATGTAATACATTTAAAAGCAAGTTTACAATTCATTTTTAAAGGTTCAAATAATCATAGCGACCAAGTATACAATAAGTAAAAGAGCACCAACACTGAAGTGACTCGCCAAGTCACCACAACAATAGCATGAACTCCCGCTCATACCACCCGTCAAGTTTTAAGTTTTTAAACGAGTTATAACACTAGCTCTTGAAAAGCTTACCCAAGCCGCGTCCATAACCTAGGACGAGGCTATTCGAATAGATTTATCCTGCGGGGTGTACCACTTTACCCACACTTGCATCGCCTTTAAGCCACATGATTCACCCACTACCGTAGGTAGGCAGGCACAGCCTAAGTCCTACGAGACTTTTCCAATATTGTGTACTAGGCACGACCGCTCGTATGGACCGAAATCCATACGCTACGTTGCCCACCTGAAAAGACAATCGCCACAAAGGCCCAGCCTTTTTGGACAATCGCAACGCTCCCAAACACAAAAAACCACCGCCACCCGCCCCTAGCACACGCCAAAGTACTCATCAAGAGGGTTCCATATGCCCCTAGTGTGGTTAGTACGCAAATAAATGCTCGAGTAACGGGACTCACAAGATGCTCGGTCCTTAATTGACCCGCACCAATCCGATCACACCCAAGAAAGAATCACACCAACATACCATTGTGCCAGCGTCGAAACCAGTTTTTCATTTATTTATTTTTTCATTTTTAGTTTTTAAGTGGCAAAATTAATCAAGGCACCAAACACCAAGTGTTGGACAATAATAGTAATAGTAGTTGTGTGATCCGGACCACCGGCGCAGTCGATGATCGCCAATACTACTGACACTAAGCGTGCCTAAGCAAATTAACACGTGACTACTAAGTGATGGGGCTCCACCATGAACCCTAACCACAAAGAAATAACCTAGGCTCAGGTAGTAGAGGAATAAACATTTAGCTACGGGGATGCAACTAAAGGATTTCTAACCACAATTTAACACAAATTAGCAATGCATACATACGGTTGAAGCAAAGTATTAAACTTTGAAAATAATAGGATTAAGGGGATATGATCAAACTGCTTGCCTGGCTGCTGTTGCTCAAGAGGTTGCTCTGATGTGCTATCGGGCTCAACGAACTCTTCGTCACCTATCCGCGCAATTAAATACAAGGCAAAAGAGCAATAAGGCAATAAACCCTAATCACAAAATTTGAGCAAAAAGCATCCAAAAGACACAAAATTTATACACAAGGTAAAACCAGCACCTATCTAGACATAGAATCTGGAAAAACTCAATTTGGATTAGTGGTGCAAAAGATATTAACTAAATAGTGATTTTCGGCCAGAATTAGGTACTGTAGCAAAAATATTTTCTAGAAAGATTTTGAAGCTGAAATTTTATGGTAGCTATCTCTGGTATATAGGTAACCCATATAAAATTTCAGGTCATTTGGAGTTATATTGCAAAAGTTATGATTTTTATGGTTTAACAGGTATTAAAACTAAATTTTAGTCCTTATGATTTTGACAACAGTAGAATTTATGAAACTAATTTTCCTAGCAATTAGACTATCGAGGAAACTACTCCAATTGGATTCATACAAAAATGAGCTATAGATAAAAAGATATGCATTTTACAAGCTTGCTAAAAGTTCTGAAAAACAGTATTAAGTTCACTTGTTTACTATTTTTGAAAATGGTTTTCCAGTGTTTGATCATGGTCTAAAATTATTTTCTATTTAAGTTCAAGTTATATGGAAGCTAACAAAATTGGAATCACCTAAGTTGGAGCTAAGACGACAAAGATATGAAAATGAGAAGGCACTAACATTTTTCTGCTTTGAGACTTGGCCAAACCGAAAGTTTTCTAACTCATAACGACGTGGACGACTCTGGGCCCTTGAGATTAGATCGACGGCCACCCGAGAGCCACGTCGCGCATGACCGCACGATTCGCCCGACAACAGAGCCGCGCCGAGGCCGAGATCGCCGGCGCGCCGCCGCGAGGAGCTCGCGCGCGCGGCAAAGGCTAAATGGATACCCACGGCTATTCGCGATCCGCCGGACCGGGCGAGGCAGGGCGGCCGAGCGCGGCGCGACGGCGAGGACGGAGGCGATGCTACGCCAAAACGCAACACCATCGAGGCTAATTCCGCGCGAACGAGTGGCGGCTAAAGCTACTACAGGTCATATGATCTCAACGCGACGGTCGGGACTACCGGAAGGCGAGAGCCGCGGCGACCATGGAGCACGCGCGCGACGAGAAGGGCTACGGCCACAGGCGCAAAAGCGAAAGAGGAGGTGCTTAAGCTCACGGGGGCCTCGGGAAGACAGTGGATGGTCGATGATGCCGGAGGAGGCTCGGAGATGACCGGCGACGAAGATCGGCGGTGGTGCGAGGAGCAGGCGGGCGCGCAAGAACTGGGAGACATTGAGCCCCAATGAGTGGTGGCACTAGATAGAGGAGGCCCGGGATGCTCTCGAGCAAAAGATCGGGATGAGAAGGGCCTCACCGGACTTGAGAACGAAGGGGCACTGCGCGGCGAGGAAAACTCAAATCCACGAGGTTCCTTCCTCTCACACGAAATTGATGAGAGTAAGCTTCACCCAGGGTGAGGAAGCAGCAGGACAACAGAGGGCACGAGATCCACCGAGGCGCAAGCTTCACTCGAGCTCCAAGCTTGGCAATGGCGGCCGATCGCGATCGGGGCGCTGAGGCTCTCGGTGCTCGGCGGGTGCAAGCGAGGAGTGCGGAAGGGCGAAAGGAGGTCGAGCAACAGGGCCAGGGCTTAAGAAAGGAAGGACCAAGGATCAACGGTGGCCCGCCTCAGCGCTGCCGCCACGCGGTCGCCGCGAGCGATGCGAGCGAGTGAAAGTCGGCAACGACGACTTCGAAGCGCGCTCACCGGCAAGCATTAAATGCTCGGCGATCGATTGGCGAGGCGCGACGAGGCGACGCGCGGAGGACCCTCCATGCCCGGCCTCGCCACGCCGCGAGAGCGGGAGGCGGCTGGAGAGACGACGGAGCGCTGCCGATTTTCATCGGACGGCCACGCACGCCACGCCCGCCGCTGGCTAAACGAGACCGCACGATGGAGATCTAACGGCTAACATCGAGCCACGCCGACGAGTCCATCACCGAGCCAGATAGCTAAGTGACTCGATCGAGCCAATCGCTCGAGCCCGAGTCGAGTTCTAGCCAGAGAACGATGAACTCGGTTTAGGTTTTGATTTTAGGTGGATTTTTGAGGATTTAATTGGAGTATCAAACGAACTCCAAATTTGATGAAATTTTAATCAAGCTAATCGGTTAGATGATTGAACTCCCTAAAATTTTGAAGTTTTGTGCATCATATTTTATGTTAGAAATTCAGTGATAAATGGGTTTGACCAATTTAAAAATGGGTTTGACTCGAGCCAAAAATGGCTCAAACAAACTCTAAAATGGGGAAAATTGTGGGTGCACAATACCACCCCAAGAATTTATGATAAAAGTTTGAAAGGTTTTGGACCAGAGACAATACTCAAAATGTTTTTGACTCGAGTTAAACTATGAATTTTGAATGTTCAATTTATGAATTTTCTTTACAAGAAATATAAGAATAGTTCTAGGAGGTGAAGCTGTGTGAAAAGTTTCAAAATGTACACATTTTGATACATTTGAAACATGAACCCAGTGTTAGGTTACGGTTGAACCACACGTCTTAATTTACTTATTCGGGGCTGTTACAGGGCAGCACCCAATCTCGTTTTTATCTTTAGCATGTAGTAGTTTCTTAATGTAAGCAGCAACTAGCACCAGTCTTGGTCTTCATCTTCAAGCAGCAGCGGAGCAAACATCTTCCACCCAAACCTATCTGTCTATCTCGATCTTCATCAAGTAGCAGCAGTGGTATCAACACATCCAATCCCCGAACCATCCTCCAATCGTCGACGACTACCACGGCGGCAGAGACGACAGCCACATCACCACCAGATTCGGCGTTGCCCTCGCCTCGAGCTGCCGCCACCAGCCCTGCCTCCTTTGCTTCGGCTCGGATTCAACGTTGTGTCTCCTGACGGGCTCAAGTCGGTCCTCTGCTCCAAGACGGTCGCCCGGCCAGATCCGGCGTCGCCCTCGCCCTCGCCTCGGGCTACCATCATCTGCCCTGCCTCGCGTTGCTACCACCGGATTTACCTCGGGCCGACTCTCCTTTCGGATCTCTCCAGATCCGGCGTCGCGAACAAGATACACACAACTCGACGCCGCCTCATCGAACAGGCATCCAGATCGAGCAAGAGCAAGATCAGTGGCAGCACCTGTCGACGATCTCGATCCCGATCCGGATCCCGATCTGCGTGCGTCGTCCCCAAGCATCCGTTGACGATCCCAATCCGGTTCTTGATCCGCGCGCGTCGTCCCTAACGACGATCTCGCCCGGCTCTGTCTCTTCGACCAGCGCTGCCTCCAGGCATGACATCGAGCCTGGAGGTCGAGCCGCCTCATCCATCACCGACCTCCACCGCATCACGCGCCCTGTCGCCGAGTTCTCTGCTTCGCCTAGAGGACGAGCCACCTCTTCTGGCGCATGAGCTTGTCTTCACCGCCGCCGACACGAGCTTGTCTTCACTGCCTCCTCTGGATCGGCGGGGAGCTCGCTCGTCGCGCACGCCGCCTCCTCTGCTCTCTCTGGATGCCGCATCCTCTGCTCTAGTAGGATCATCCGGCAGCTTCTCTGCTCTCTGAGGTGATCCTCCAATCCGGCTCGTCTGCTCTCTAAGGTGGTCCTGTGCTCTGACTGCTTGGTACTCTACTCTAGCTACTCTACTGCCTCGCCTCTGCTTCGGCCCGGTGCTCTGTTGTGCTCTCTGCCTTGCCGGTTGGTGTTGGCTATCTCGCTGGCTTCATCGTCGTCGCCAGTCATCTCCAGCACCAGCTCCTGTCGGAACTGGTCATCTTTAGCCTCATTTATTCATCTTCCATGTTGTCCTATTTGGTTCTTCCGCTCGACTGGCTGAGCTGTTGCTGCTATTGGTTGCTTGTGTGCTCTGAGTTGCTTTTGTTGGTGCTTCTAGTATCTGCTGCTTGTATCCTCCTGCTGATATCTGCTGCTGCTAGTATCCTAAGTCTAAGTCTATTTTCCTTTGATTTCCATCGAGTCCATCAAAGTCTGTTGTATCTCTCTTTGAGTTCGTTGAAGTCGTGCTAGTTCATCGTATCACTTGTCGATCAACCGATTGCTTCTTCCTTTTCGGGTTGTCGTGGTCCGTCCATTGGATCGAGTGTGGTCAACCCATCATCGTTGTTGATGTGACTTTGCCCTCTTGGTCCTCTCTTGTAGCCATCTTGCTACACATTTTCGCATCATTGTGACTCTTAACCAATGGCCTTCTTTGTCGTCGTCATCAACTGTCTCTTTGTCTTTGTTTTCGGGCTCCAGTTTCGACACCATCACCTTACATCTTGGGTGGGCGGATCTGGTCCGTCGTCTTTGCTTTCGTTGAGTGCAGATGAGCGCCAGTTTCGACACCATCAGTGCACTTCTTGGGTGGGCGGGTTCTTGCTCACGTCTTCGTCTCTATCTCTCTCTTCATCGGCTTGATTCGACATATCTCTCTATTCCTGTTAGTTTCAACATCTCCAAATCAAGGCATTCGTGTGTGAAGAGCTGAAGGACAATTTTTGTTCAAGAGTTGCATGCTTCACGACATCTTCAAGCCCGGACTTCGGATATATCTTTTATTTTAGTATTGTCCTCTTCAAACTCAGTGCTATTGTATACGCATTGAGTTTGAGTGGGGTTGTTAAGGGTAGTAGTATAATGTATGGTAGAAGTGTAAGTCATGCAAGTGTTAGGGGTAGTTATGTAATTGTCTAGGGTTTCTTGTACACTATATATAACCCCTTGGGCTCTTGCAATAGGATGAACTATCCAGCCCCTATTTCTCTCCCCTCCCAAAATCTTACAATGTGGACTGTATTTTATCCTTAAAGTAAGATGTTCTGCTGCAGGTTGCATCCTGGTGGGACTATGGTTATCAAACAACTGCAATGGCCAACAGGACTGTGATTGTAGACAATAATACCTGGAACAACACTCACATAGCAACTGTCGGGACAGCTATGTCATCCCCAGAAAAGGCGGCATGGGAGATCTTCAATTCTCTAGATGTCAAATACGTGCTTGTTGTCTTTGGAGGTTGATGTTTAATCAACTTTAGAAGAAAAAAAATACAATATAACTGAAACCAGTGGTCCCAGATCCCTGACATCGGGAATTTCCTTACAGGGTTTGTTGGCTATCCAAGTGATGATATTAATAAGTTCCTTTGGATGGTTCGCATAGGAGGTGGTGTATTCCCTCACATCAAGGAGCCGGATTATCTTGTGAGTTTGTGTACTCCTTTCTTCAATGGTGCCTTACACACATCACTTTGGTGGCATAAGGAAGGAAAAAAAATAGTGAAATATATGTGAGTTTGCAAACTTCCTTCTTTATTCTGATTTCTGGTGTTACGATAATTCCAGAGGGATGGTCAATATCGTGTTGATGCTCAAGCCACTCCAACTATGTTGAATTGCCTCATGTACAAGCTTTGCTATTACAGGTTTGGTACATCCGTACATTGAATTCAATAGCCTAGTTTAGTTGGCGTCACCATGCTTGTCCTTTTGACATTTGTTTTCCTTTGTTCCCTCAAGGTTTGTTGAGACGGACGGCAAAGGCTTTGATAGAGTAAGAGGATATGAAATAGGAAAGAAGCATTTCAAGCTAACACATTTTGAGGAGGTAGTGTGATGTTACAATCCTTCCCAATTGGTGAAAGTTTGTTTTAAACTATTTTCTAACACAATCCTTTGCTTGGTGTTTACCCATTGCGGTGCTAAATAAAGGTTTTCACAACCCACCATTGGATGGTCCGTATCTATAAACTGAAGCCTCAAAAGAACAGGGTTCGAGGCAAGTTAAAGAAATTGAAATCTGTAAGTCTGGCAACTTACTAATTTTTCTCATCTATACTTTGCGAGCTCATCCTCTTAACACATTTTATGCTTACTTTTTTACCTGCAGAATTCCAAAACTAGTTCAACGCTTGCGGCAGGCCGAAAGAAGAACCCATGGCAATAAAGATAACAAAAGCTTCGTTTACTTGAAACTTGCTATTGCTAGCTCAACTGCACTAAGCTCGAAAGAACTACAAAACCACAGAACTAGATTGGAGAAATCTGCATTGTTGTGCTCGGTATTTGAACCCCCCACCCCCACCCAATATGTTTTTGGAGGCAGAGTGCTGATGACACTTGAAAGACTGGAGTAAGCTTTTTCTGGGATACCCCGTTTCGTGTTTGTTTGCACAAAAAATGTTAGGACTGCCATATAGAGAACCGCGTGGTTTTCAATTTTGGAAATCTGGTGGCGAATTACTCGTCGTGAAGCTTAGGGGTTGCTTAAATAGCAGTGTAGTTGCTTTTTTTTTTTTAACAATTCCAGAATCTTTTGCAAGTAGGTAGCGTGATCAGGGGTTTCACTGTTTCAGCGTGTCAAACTCCGGGGGGAGAACATAAATCCGCGTGCCCGCATACGGCATGTTGCCCACGGCCCACGGCCCACGGGGAGGCACAGACGGACAGACGGTGTCGGCGTGTCGCCACAACCGGTGACCCCTCAGGACTCGGTATGGGTTTTCGCGACGGCCGCTGTGGGGGTGTTTGAGGTGCCGTCGGTGCCACCAGTTGTTGCAGAGATTTTGGGCTGTTCAGCTGGTATTTCAACAGCCGCTGGAGCAATCTGTGGTTCGCATTCGCCGGGGGCGAAATCCTCTGCCGTGGGCACGTAACACGCATTTGGTTCCTGGGACGGTACGAGGGCTATTAGTCGTGAACCGGCTGCATCCCCGGCATCCAGCCACCGCTGCCCGCTTCAATGGGCCACCTCGCTACGTCTTCCTTTCCTTACCATCCTTGTTGCCGCCGTCGGAGCCAGCCGGCAGCCGAGCCCCGCTCGTGCGTGCGATGGTGCTGTGGACGGGAGAGCGCCGGCGAACACGTAGGAATCGGGTGATACGAATTTCTTGACTGGGAGGGAATGGGATGGCAGCAGCCGGCTGGTTACCAATGGTTTCTGCTCCCTAGATTATCCCATCCAAATCTGCTGCCGTCGAAGGAGCAAAAGACCGCATCGTCAGCCATTTCAAAGTGCCAAAACTTCTTCACTGCAATTCTCGTCAAGACCCATGAATATGTCAGTGCTATTGTATTGTTTTACAATGACATCCCAAATCCTCTATCTGAACGTCTAGCTATTCGTTGACAAAGTCGAGAACAGGAAGGGAAACGTAAGGTAAAGCTCTGAGTTTGAGATGCCAGTATGCCAGAGTAAAGTACCAAAAAAAGGCGTATAATCAACTTCAGTTTTGGAAACTTAAAGTTGGTGATGCTCAAGTAACCAGGCTTCATAAGTAGCTACATCAGTTCTTATCTGGAATCCTGAATGGATTCAAAGCTGTAAACATGCTCTACCCACAAGTGCAGTACTGCAGTACAACCCAAGAGCCGTCGAGCAGTCTTGAGAGTTGAGAGTCTGTAGGATCAGAATTCTGTCACTTTTGGTCCGTATAGACAGCATCAACGTCATCGAGTTCAAGCAACTTAGACACAAGCTCCTTGTTTAGTTCCATAGCCTCATCATCTACCTGCGACAACAACGTGGAAATGGATAATGCCAGACTTTTTCCAGATATATGAAGCTCCTACAAATTATTGAAGTCATTCAATACATCATGTAATAAAGGATCCATACGGATAACATGATGTCATGATCAATGAGTAGCTTTCAACCCGTTTATTCAGCTAAGCTAAACTTATAAGTTGACCATATCTCACTCAGGGTATGCCCTAGTGAAACTTGACTGGAAGATAAGGTAAATCTAAAGTGCCCAGTCATGATTTTATTCAATCTTTCTGATGACCGGAATTATTGGAGTCTATCCCAGATTCCCAGACATTCCGTCCATCAGAGTTTGGTGGATCTTCCAATCCTGCTCAGGAATTACCCAGAAAGCTGAGCTATCTCTAGTCACACTTATCACTGGGATTATCAGAATCTAGTTATTGTCTTGTTTTAAACCTGAACATCAAACTTTGCATCCAGCCATATTTCTTGATCTTCGTGAAGATGTAGTAGGTCAAATGATAATATATATATATATATATATATATATATATATATATATATATATATATAGCACTGATTTTGTTTCCTAGGCAAGTCATATGATCTTAATTGAACATAATTAATCTAAGATCAATGGGCAAGCTGCACCATCTGAAGTTGGCTTCCATATATTGTAGATTACAAAATAATCTACCTGATACGACTCGGCTTGAGACGTTGGGCTAGAGATGGAAGAAGGTTGGATCGTGAGTCGGGGCTGGAACGTAACGGGTATGGAGAACGATGAAGTTCGCCCTCGTGCGTGTGGCCGGACTTGTTCCCGGCCAACGCCGGGAGGCTCTGAACTACACGGCAAAGGGGAGGAGACTATTTGATTATTGCTTAACCTTTTGAGTACAATTGTGTGCCCTTTTATAGGGAAGACTAACCACTAAACGTATCGTAAAGGGATACCTTACAATCTCAAATATCCATAAGGGATACTACCTAATATATCTAATACCTAATCCTAATCCTCCTTTTATGATTTGTTGTCGTGCGCCCTGCTCTCCGAGTTCCAGCTGGCTAGACTTGTCGTGCGCCAGGACTCCGAGTCCTAATCGGCTACGTCATCTGGTTTGCCGGATGAGTCATGCTGGCGGGCCGAAGGAAGACCGTGCGGAACTTCAAAGATAAATGCAAACTCATGAAGCAAATCGGCCATCACATCCTCCTGTGTGCAGGCATGAACCCGAGGAACACTACTGCGGACGGCGAGACCTTGCCATGTGACCTGGTGATCCCGCCACCAAAAAGACATGGTGAGACGATCGAAATCCCGTACGATAGGTCCGAGGGTATGCAACCATTGTACACCTAAAACCACGTCAAAACCTTCCAGCGGCAATGCATAGCAGTCGATGTGAAAGGACTCGTTGTTGATGTCGATGTGCACGTCGCGGTGCACCCCCAAATTGGTGACAAGATCGTCGTTAGCGACAGTGACTTTCATACCAGGAAGTGGCGCGAGGACTCAATGCGGTTGGCAACACCGTTCGCCAAAAAATTATGCATCGAATCGGAGTCCACCAATGCCATGAGGAGGATGCCCTAAATGGACACCTGTAGCTTCATGGTGCAGCCGGTATTGACCCCCGTGATTGCATCCAAAAAAATTGGACGTTGGCTTCGGCAAGCTCCTCACCGGAGTCGTCGTCGAGTTCGAGAAGATATATGCCTTTGAATGAACATGCATGATCCCAGGTAAAACTTGGTCGAACAATTATAACAGTGACCCTTGAGACATCAACATTCATCTCTTCCGGCGTTAGGCGTCGAAACCGTGAATTTGGTGGCCCTAGAAGCAACGGTCGACGTGGCGCGGCCGGCACCAGAGAGCTGGCCGAACCGGGAGTCGGCGCGGTCGAACCAGAAACAACAAACGGTGGCTTGGTCGGCCTGTGCGGGATCGGAGCAGAGAAACGCGACGTAGACAACCCGAGGACTGGTGGAAGGGCATCAGCCGCATCATCCTCACCGCGATGTTCGTATGCACGGGCGAGGCTCATCGCCATTTGCAAATTGGACGGGTTTTGGAGCTCCACATCGGTCTTTAGCGGATTACGTAGGCCGGTCATAAACAATTGTACCTGTTGTTTAGACGAAAGTTGTTCGGTGCGGCAAAGTAGCACCAAGAACTGCTGTTGATACTCCTGAACTGTCCCGGTCCGCCGAAGGTGAGTCAATTCACCGAGCAGATTGCTACGCAAGGGTTGCTCGAAACGAATGTTCACGAAGTCGACGAAGCGAGGCCAAGACACGATGCCATCGTCACACTCGAGCTGATAGTACCAAAGTTGAGTGTTGCCAGTGAGATGGTAAGCGGTAAGCCAAACCTTCTCCATGGTACGCTGGCCTCGAAAAAAATGTTCACACCGATTGAGGCATGGCAAGGAGCCGTCGTCTCCATCATACGTAGGAAATTCCAATTTGTGGAATCGCGGCATGCCGAAGGGCTCCTCATCCAACCGGCCACCTCCAGTTGCTCGCGTCGGCGGCAGCGGGTGCAGTTGCGGCGCCATCAATTCGTTGCTCTGTCCTCTGGTCTGGAACTTCTCGGTGCGCGAATACGCAAGTCGTGATTGTCCAATCGATGGTTCAGCGTGGAGAGCTGTGCGAGGATTTGATCAAGCTTGTCCGAATCATCTCGGTCATGGGCGGCGGCCATCGCCTAGGCTTCAGGGTCGTCGCCGGACATGTAGGATGGCACGGCGTTTGGCTCTGATACCAAATTGATATGACAGGCTTGAGACGTTGGGCTAGAGGGGGAAGAAGGTTGGATTGTGAGTCGGGGTTGGAACGTAACGAGTATGGAGAACGATGAAGTTTGCCCTCGTGCGTGTGGCGGGACTTGTTCCCGGCCAGCGCCACGGGGCTCTGAACTGCACGACAATGGGGAGGAGACTACTTGATTATTGCTTAACCTTTTGAGTACAATTGTGTGCCCTTTTACAGGGAAGACTAACCACTAAACGTATCCTAAATAAAGGGATACCTTACAATCTCAAATATCCATAAGGGATACTACCTAATATATCTATTACCTAATCCTAATCCTCCTTTTCTAATTTGCTATCGTGCGCCCTGCTCTCCGAGTTCCGGCCGGCTAGTCTTGTTGTGCCCTAGGACTCCGAGTCCAATCGGCTACGTCGTCTGGTTTGCCGGATGAGGCACAGTAGTATCCAACGATGTTTTATTCCGACGTGAATACTTCTTGCCAAAGAACGAATCCGTAACACTACCAAACTATAACGATTGAGAAAGTTGGGGCTTTTGTTCAACAGTTTGTCAAAAGTATAGCTGCAACATTAAGATTTGAGGGAGACCTATGATAACATTTATTTATTAATGTTCAACTCGTACATACTTGACCATGAGAAAAGGAAAACCACATACCTTAATCGGGTTGAGAGGCAACAATTCATAGCCGCTATCAGTTTGAAATTGTAGTCCTTCCTCTTGTAGCTTTGATAGCACAACAGGATACAGGATAGTTTTCTGATGTAGTAACTATCTTGTAAAACCTGGAGAGAGAGAGAGAGAGAGAGAGAGCAATTTTAAGAACAGGATAGAGACTACTAGATGAATCTTAGAATTTCTCTTGAGAAAAATTGTGGTTAAGTCCAGTAAACTAGAAAGTAAAGCACCAGGAATATCACATGCAATTTGGCCGCTATCAGGAGAATCACTTTGATCATGCTCTGAGAATTTAGTCACGCTAAGTTACATAGAGTAGTGATTTAACTTGCTTATGGTTCTCTGGCTTTTAACAAAGCTTCTCTATATGCAGTATCTTTTGCAAAGTTACAACAGCACCCAACTTGTATTAATTTACCAGTTGTAAGATAGATATCATCAAATTTAATGTATTAGAGCTTCAAATTTCCATGATGATCTAGTTAATACTGTTGCATCAAATGAAAGTGCATGCAACTGAATATGAGTTGGCTTTGGCTACCTTTCTAAAACATCTTCTTCAGAGTCGTCATCACCATCATCTAAATTTGGTTCAATAACATCATCAGCACCGGCATCCAAAGCAACAGAGAGCAGTTGATCCTTATCAGCATCAGTAACCTTTATGTTCACCACTCGAGCTTGTCTGAATCTAAATGTAACAGACCCAGGATCAGCCAATTTTGCTCCGCAGTCTTTTACCACATTTCTAATATCCGCAGCAGATCTTGTAATTTTGTCTGTAAGGACCTCAACAACCATACCTACTCCACCAAAACCGTATACCTGTGGAAACGCTTCATGTACTTAAAACCTTTTACAAAAAAATGATCTGCACCCTCAATAACTGCTTGCACAGTCTTACCCCTAGATTTGCACCCACCAATTTAATTCTGTATATGTACATATAGTATTGCCCTTAGATATGGGTCATCATATATCATACCCCAAAACGAGAATCTATTGACAAAGTATCAACTCAAAGTCTCAAACTAGTGAAATAAAAGTTTATGTCATAAACCTTTTCTGTGTAAGTATCTTGGCCCTTTTCTGAAGCCTTTTTTTATGTTACGCTCCACAATTTCCTTGGGGATATCAAGTTCCCTTGCTTTCTCCAGTATTGCTGCTAAAGCTGTGTTCGATGAGGGACTTGGGCCACCCTTCTTGACACTGCATGATATCCATACAAGGAGCCGGATTAGTTAAAAGAGATGGCGCGATGAACTCTGATGCTTGATCTTGCCAAGTCATTTCAATTATTTTTCAAGATTTCAGGGTCGAAAAAATACGGGAAGGCCAACTTTAACAAGACCTATCTCTTTCAAGGAATTAGTGTCATTCAGTATTATAGGTACGATGGAGATAATGATCAGTAGAAGAACACAATGGCAATATCCCTAACAAGACCTCTACAAGTAAATCACGCTATGCTACTCAATGAGGACATAGTAGTAGACATATTAGCAGAAGACAGTGTGTTGGATTAACCCTCAACTCCAGATAATGAGAATTACTAAATCTACAAAATATCAAGCTATGGCAAAGATATTTGTAGGTAATACAAGCTCAAAGGGTCCAACAACACCTACGCAGCAACTATTTCTTTTCCAATTTTGCTGTTGCGCTTCATCCTTTTCAAATTCTGGGCATCCTGAGCCAAAGAAACAACTGCTTCAGGTTAAATTTTTTAGCCATTTGACCTTAAGCAATGTACAATTGTACATTGTAAAATAACAGCACTGCTAATGCAGACAACTGAAACATGATATTCTGTAGAAGCTATTCGATTATTCGTTACTAAATCCAATTCCGTAGAAGCTAGAGCCAACCAAAACTTGCATAGTGAGTTGCCACTAATTCTGAACTACTGAGACATGATGCGAAGAACATGCCAAGAACAAGAACAGATCACCTTCCTTCCGGCGATCTTGCAGGAGCGCCGTCCCATGCAGAGAGGCTGCAACGTCCAAATCATCCGCCTCGCCGCGTGCCACTGGAACAAACTGGCGTTGCCAATAGATCCTTTCCCTGATTACAGCAAAAAAGCACTCAAAAGACCAAACTTTCCAAGAACTTAAGGGAACTGGATCGGTGGAGGGGAGCGAGAATGGGTGGGTTACTGAGGGCGGAGGCGGAAGAGGACAGCGGTGAGGCCTTATGGAGGAGAGCTCCCTGAGCCCGCGCGGCGGACGCCATGGCGGCCGAAGGAGAAGTGCGCGCGCAGCGGGTGCTCGACGAATTGATTTGCCGCTCCCGGCTGCGGCTACGCACGGCCTGAGTGGGAGGACTCGACAGGATGTGAGACTGGATCTGGTGGGATTGGACGGGTACGGCTCAGATTTGACGCTAGTTCTGCGCCCCTTCTGCACTAGGCTGTTGGATTTTTTTTAATAATATTAATTTAAAAGATAATTATAAAAATAAATAGTCGAAAAAATTATAAATATAGATGTATGTCGCTAATTGGAATGACAACAGGAGTCTGTAGCCATGTCAAATGGCGACAGACACCTATTTATTGTATGTCGTCGGTCCATTTGCATGTCACATGAAAGCGTGGATTGATGTCGTCAGTTCAACTCGCGACAGGTAGTGGCTATATAAACCCCTAAAATCGGGGGGGGGTCATTTTAATTCCAGAAAAAAGAGAATACAGCAGAGGAGAAGGTAGAAGAGACCTAGCGGAGCAGATGGAGCAGCAGATCTGGTCGTCCATTTTGCAGGTAAATGTTTTTGCAACTTTGTACATAAAATCAAAATCATGTAGGCTAGCAAATAAAAATAGTGATATGAAATTCAATGTATTAGATAATTTTAGTTGTATTGTTATTTGATGTAGTACGCCATTTTAACTGTGTACAGTATGTCATTTTAGCTGTGTACAATATCATAAGATAATTTTGTTAATACCGAAAATACTTTATAAACCAGGGAAATAGGAGGAGACCTCTAAAAAAACAAGATACCTATTAAGAATATGTAAAAAATACAGGGCAGCTAAATATGGTATGTTAATCCCAACTTAATTTTGGTTTCTATTTGTGCACGATAAATATTATATTAATACTGAAAATATTTTTTGAACTAGGAAAGTAGCAAGACTCCACTAAAAGTTCTTTAAAAAATCCAAAGTAGGTACATAGGGTACGTAGAGTTGAATTAAAATATTGTGAACTTATTTTTTGTTTCAATTTGTACACGGTAAATATTTTTGTAAATGGTATAGGCACTTTTCAAACAAGAGAAGTAGCAGGATACCTATAAAAATTCTATAAAGATTGCATAGTAGCTAAATAGGGTATTTAGAGTTTAATTAAAATAATCCTAATTTAATTTTGTTTTGCATTTGTGCACGTTAAACATTCTGTTAATGCCGGAAGAACTTTTTAAACTAGGAAAATAGCAAGACACTTTTAAAAATCTCTAAGAAATCTAGAGATGGTACATACGATGTGTAGATGTGAATTAAAAATATTGTGAACTTTTTTCCCCATTTGTACACGAGGACGACGATGTGGACTAACCGACCATGGATATGGTGTGGTGTCGGACATTTATTACTTTTCGTAATGTAATTCAATTTCTTGCGCTAAGTTTGTGTTATTCCACTAGACATATCACCTTCACTCTGATCACTACGCACGCATCCTAACCGGACTACGTTGCGATGTTCGATCAGTTAACGGATGACCACGTCATCTAGACAACAGACACCCCGGCGGTGTACACACGCGCACCCTGAGGCCTGTCGAGCCTTTACACGCGAGACCACTCGTACTGGTACATGCAAAGGTGTTTGGTTCACGACGGCTTTGTGGAGGGGTACCACATGCACCGCGTGATGTGCCAGTTCGGTCTGCGATAGGAGGTCCCAGCCCCCTAGGGCCAGCGGGTTGTGCGAACATCCATGTGTAAGTTCATATTTTACTTCTATCGTACCATCACGCCTGAGGACTACGATTTCTACCTGGGTGGCGATGGGCCTTCGCGCCAAGAGCAGCCAGGTCTCCGTGGAGGCTTCACAGCTACATGGTGCGCCCGGAGTGACCTAGCCGACGTAGGATCCTTTCACGACACCCCCCAGGCTACTCGTGCTGGTAGGGTGTCTTGGTCACCTAAGCTTTTGACCTACTCGTATCAGCGCTAGCAGCTGCCCCGAACGAGGCCAGGAGCCACACGTGAGGTACGCCCAAGAGGGCATGTAGGTAGATACTTCTTATTGTAAATATCAGTCATGCCATATAAATATAGATTTATGTACAACTTATATTATGGTAGTGTCGTAATCCGATACTATTTGTTTTTGTATTCCGATACTATTTGTTCTTGTGTTCCGATAATATTAGTCGATGCTACCTTTCTGCACCGAAAAGACCACACTCCGCCACGCACCCTTTTTAGGCAGAAAAGACCGCACCCTATCATGCCACACGTTGCAACTTTTGTAGATCGAGTTGACAACACACTGCGACGTTACCTTATTAGACCGATAAGATCACACTATACCAAACCACCTTTTTAGACCGAAAAAGACTACACTCCGCCACGCCCCTTTTCAAACAGAAAAGACTGCACCCTATCACGCCACACAATGTAACTTTTGCAGATTGAGTTGACAACACGCTGTGACACTACCTTATCAGACTGATAAGGCCACGCTATGTCACACCACCTTTTTAGATTGAAAAGACCACACTTCGCCACGTCCCCCTTTTCAGACCGAAAATAGCCCATTACAAAAGGAGGAGGAAATAGCTAGAGGAGAAGAGAGACGTAGGATAACACTACACTACCACACCCAATGCTTCACCAAAGCTCGGTCCACACAACTGTGGGGAAAGAGATGTCGGACTCGTCAACGAACTTCTACGCGAAAATCTTACAAAAGCGCAAGTAGCTTGCTGAGAGGGCTAAACCCTACACGGATTGTTCTATGAAGGATGTGCCGGTACCACCAGAGTTCCCAAGCACACATTGTGTGTGCGAAAAACCAGCTAAGATTATCCAATCCACACACCCGGCGATGGACGCCGGGGCGTACTACACGTGCAGTCATCGCCTCGTAAGAGAATCTTGCGTAAACGTAGATTTTTCACATCTTACGTTTCATTCTACAAATCCCTAACTACATCCGCGCATAATAGCAGCCGGAGATGCAATGCAACTTCTTCCAATGGATTGACGCCCGGACATGTATGATAGAGACTTCATTGAGCAGAAAGTACATGCTGAACTATGTGATGCGAGCCGAGACCTTCAAACACTGGAAACCTTACGCACCGACCCGACTGAAAAAACACTGGAGGAGCCTAGGAGAGCAGGGTGGTGGTGGACCCTCGAACAGAAAACTGAGTACAACCAGACTGAGTGCACGACGTAGAAGGGGAAGACTCCTGCTAGTGAGACCCAAGGTAGTCAGAGTCGAGATCCCGAGTCGGATCGATTTGCCTCCAGAGGATCGATCGAGATCGAATCGTAGAATCGCGATTCTACGGATTTGTAAAATACACATATTTACCATCTATACTATAAGTTTGTATGATTCTTATAAGGTTTACCGCTTACTTATTACCAAAAAGGGGCAAAACACTTCTTATCACACAATGAAAAGCATAATGGTTCGACATGATGGGTGATATAGTTCAACTATAGGAGAACAAAGATTACCACATCGATATAATATTTTGCATGCTCCTTGTTTATTTTTAGTTTCATTCTCGAAATTAATATCAACAAATTTTGCTCTAAAACAAAATATCAAGAAAACCGCCTCTAAAAACAATTGCCCTAAGTCTCTACAAGTAGGATCGATAAGCTGTCGTGGGTTCGTAGAACCGTAAGACTCTAAGAGTAAGATCGCGATCCTAACTACCTTGAGTAGGATCGAATCGACAGTGAGACTCGGATCGACAGGCTGTCGTGGGTTCGTAAAATCATAAGACTCTAAGAGTAGGATCGCGATCCTAACTACCATGGTGAGACCAGCGGTCGTCCTAGCACTCCCCGTCACCCGGGCACAGTCCGGATCGAAGAGGTAAATTATGTTCAGTTTGCATCCTGAATATTAACTTGATCCTACGTTGTGCTATCCTGACGTTATTAAATCATCCATCACGTCTCGCAAAACATGGCTGACTTCGAGACTGGCCAACACGTAGACAATCTAGAGACAAGGGGAAGGGACCGATGGGCTGCCATGACTAATCGATTTCATTCGAATCAACATTTTTTATTCCAAAAAGGCACACATGTATCGCAGATGTATTTCGGTTTGCTCATTCATGCATGTTGTCGTTTCTAATGTACGTAACCAAACCAAGTACGTCATGTATTTTATAATTAAATTATGAACTCTTTCGAACTTAAGTATATTTTCCCATATATTTCGACTATTACATATTGTGTAATCTTTTTACGAAGGAATCGGTTCTACAAACAATATAATCGGGACAACAACACATGGCAACCCAAAACTCAAATATTTTTTCATTTGCTCCGAAGGGGGCTATTTGTGTTGTTGCGCCGTCGAACCAGCGTTCCAAATTGCGCCACCGAACTCGCATTCCCTACTTCATATTTGTTATCTTCTCCAATTTCATATTCTGATCTACATGGACACTTCAAGGTATTACAAAAAAAAAAACTTCATAAATACACTTAATCTTTAGGCAGGATTCTCTAGACATAATTTTAAAATAAATAAATATAGGACCATGTCGCCAATTGAACTGACGAAATTGTCCGGTCGTCAGTTTCAATTGGGGACATATATCTATATTTGTAATTTTGCCAGTTTTAATTGACGACATACACCTATATTTGTAAATTTTTCGACTATTTATTTTTTTAATTATATTTTAAATTAATGTTATTTAAAAATTATGTGTTGTTGGTCTCGGGTTTTGACACTTGGACTATGTGAGGCAAAACGTTTCATCGTTGCAGGCTACTCCTAATAAAATTGTCAGTTGTCATGAGCCAAATCTGCGTTCTTTACTTTCAAGAAGATCTGGCTTGCAGCTAAAAAGAAAATTTGGCTAGGGGTTGACTGAATCCAGATCATTTGTATTACGGTAAGGTTTATCGTGCGAATAGTTTTTTATGAGCGCAGCAATAGTTTTCTGCAGTGGTAATGTAACAAATATCTCAATAAAAGAATATTTATATAGTGAAAACACTATAGTTATAACGATGTTTGATTTTTTTATCGAACGGTTGAGGAGGCTCTAATGTTATCCTTTGATACAGAAGGTCCTAGTCCAGTGCAAGACCACGGTGGGTGAAAAATAATAAAAAAGCTAGATATGATTGCGGGACCCACCCACACAACTCACTCATGGAGTTTGTACCCCACATGCCAGCCGACATCGAGCAACCTCATCCACAGCCAGTGAAAGCGTCGACCATCCGCGGCGCTCCCCGTGACGATCCAACGGCGGAAGAAGCGCACGGGCCCGCATGTAATAAGAACACTCTCGCACCATCTCGCCGCTTCTCTTCCTGCCCCTTCCACTAACTTCTAGATTCCCGCCGAACTCTCCACTCCGCCTTCTTATGCTCACCGCTCTCCAGCTCCGAGCCATAGCTCAAGACACTGACAGAAGCGAAGCAGTTCCACAAACGCTTGGTGATATCATCTCATCGACCAGACTCGAGAGATTGTTACTAGATTCTTTCTTGCGGCTTGTTGTAGATTGTGAGGAGTAGCCATGAATCCGGACAACTTCACGCACAAGACCAACGAGGCACTCGTGGCGGCGCACGAGATGGCGTCGGAGGCCGGCCACGCGCAGCTCACGCCGCTGCACCTGGCCGCGGCGCTGGCGACGGACAAGGCGGGGATCCTGCGGCAGGCCATCTCCCAGGCGTCCGGCGGGGACGGGGCCGCGGCGGACTCGTTCGAGCGCGTGCTGAGCAGCGCGCTCAAGAAGCTGCCGTCGCAGTCCCCGCCTCCGGACACCGTGCCGACGTCCACGTCAATGATCAAGGTAATCCGCCGCGCGCAGTCCGCGCAGAAGAAGCGCGGGGACTCGCACCTCGCCGTCGACCAGCTGCTTCTTGGCCTCCTCGAGGATTCGCAGATCTCCGACTGCCTCAAGGAGACCGGCGTGTCCGCGGCGCGGGTGCGCGCCGAGCTCGAGAAGCTCCGCGGCGGCGAGAACCGTCGGGTGGAGTCCGCCTCCGGCGACACCAACTTCCAGGCCCTCAAGACCTACGGCCGCGACCTCGTAGAGCAGGCCGGTAAACTCGACCCCGTCATCGGGCGCGACGAGGAGATCCGCCGCGTCGTGCGCATCCTCTCGCGGCGCACGAAGAACAACCCCGTCCTCATTGGCGAGCCCGGCGTCGGCAAGACGGCCGTTGTGGAGGGCCTCGCGCAGCGCATCGTGCGCGGGGACGTGCCCAGCAATCTCCTCGACGTCCGCCTCATCGCGCTCGACATGGGCGCTCTCGTCGCCGGCGCCAAGTACCGCGGCGAGTTCGAGGAGCGGCTCAAGGCCGTGCTCAAGGAGGTGGAGGAGGCCGAGGGGAAGGTGATCCTCTTCATCGACGAGATACACCTCGTCCTCGGCGCCGGGAGGACGGAGGGGTCCATGGACGCGGCCAACCTGTTCAAGCCAATGCTCGCGAGGGGCCAGCTCCGGTGCATCGGTGCCACGACGCTGGAGGAGTACAGGAAGTACGTCGAGAAGGACGCGGCGTTCGAGAGGCGGTTCCAGCAGGTGTTCGTCGCCGAGCCGAGCGTTGTCGACACCATCAGCATACTGAGAGGGCTCAAGGAGAAGTACGAGGGTCACCACGGTGTGAGGATCCAGGACCGCGCGCTCGTCGTCGCCGCGCAGCTCTCGGCGAGGTACATCATGGGTAAGTGTTCTCTCGCTGTTCACTTGTTATTGCCAAACTGTAGTACGGCACACGCGAGAATGCCACAGTAGATCGTCTGGTTTGAGTTCACATATAACATATTCTTTCATGGTTTTGTTCTGTAAAGGTCGCCACTTGCCTGACAAAGCCATCGATCTGGTTGACGAGGCCTGCGCGAATGTGAGGGTGCAGCTCGACAGCCAGCCGGAGGAGATCGATAACCTCGAAAGGAAGAGGATTCAGCTGGAGGTTGAGCTCCACGCACTCGAGAAGGAGAAGGACAAAGCCAGCAAAGCTCGGCTGGTTGAGGTGCGTATCTCATGCTCCTGAATTCCTCATTCTTCAAGTCAAGTATAAACACAGTTCTGATGTTCTATTTGGTACTGATGTTTTTTCAATGTGGGCTTTGTTCAGGTCAAGAAAGAACTGGATGATCTGAGGGACAAGCTGCAGCCACTGGCAATGAAGTACAGGAAGGAGAAAGAGAGGATCGACGAGATCAGGAAGCTGAAGCAGCGCCGCGAGGAGCTGCAGTTCAGCCTGCAGGAGGCCGAGCGCCGGATGGACCTGGCCCGCGTGGCTGACCTCAAGTACGGTGCCCTCCAGGAGATCGATGCTGCAATTGCCAAACTGGAGGGCGAGACAGGGGAGAACCTCATGCTCACTGAAATTGTAGGCCCTGAGCAGATTGCTGAGGTATGTGTGCCACATGCATTTCAAAATTCTAGCTAGAACAATGTTGTTTGTTTCTTGTAGCATATTGTGCAGTGCTCTGAAAGGATGTTCTTCCTTGTGCATAGGTGGTGAGCAGATGGACCGGGATTCCGGTGACCCGGCTTGGGCAGAACGAGAAGGAGAGGCTGGTTGGCCTGGCTGATAGGCTGCACCAGAGGGTGGTTGGACAGACAGAGGCCGTGAACGCCGTCGCCGAAGCGGTGTTGAGGTCGAGGGCTGGCCTTGGCCGGCCACAGCAGCCGACTGGCTCCTTCCTCTTCTTGGGTCCGACTGGTGTTGGCAAGACTGAGCTCGCCAAGGCCCTCGCAGAGCAGCTGTTCGATGACGAGAACCTGCTTGTTCGCATCGACATGTCTGAATACATGGAGCAGCACTCGGTTTCTCGACTAATCGGAGCACCCCCTGGGTAAGTAGTACATGCTACTGATGTTATTAACATGTTTTCGCTGCATTTTATCTGGTAAAAGAACTGAATTTGTAAGTTCCGAAAAAAATGAATTTGGGTCCTGACTTGAAATTTTTGTGATGACTGAAGCTATGTTGGCCACGAGGAGGGTGGGCAATTGACAGAACAAGTGAGAAGGAGGCCATACAGTGTGATCCTCTTCGATGAAGTCGAGAAGGCGCATGTTGCGGTGTTCAACACTCTCCTCCAGGTTCTTGACGATGGCAGGCTGACTGACGGCCAAGGAAGGACAGTGGACTTCAGGAACACTGTGATCATCATGACATCGAACCTTGGCGCCGAGCACCTTCTTGCAGGAATGGTGGGCAAGAACTCGATGAAGGTTGCCCGCGATCTTGTCATGCAGGAGGTATGAATTTCTCATTCCAGAACCGTCTTTGTTTCCTTTGCGATTTGGTACTCAATTCGAGTGGCTTGTGTGCAGGTGAGGAGGCACTTCCGTCCTGAGCTGCTGAACCGTCTGGACGAGATTGTGATATTCGACCCTCTGTCACATGAACAACTCAGGAAGGTTGCCCGTCTTCAGATGAAGGACGTGGCCGTCCGTCTAGCCGAAAGGGGCATTGCTCTGGCTGTCACCGATGCTGCATTGGATGTCATCTTATCTTTGTCTTATGATCCGGTACGTGATAGCATCCATCTCATCCATCAGAAAATCCCACATACATTTACCTTGCTTTGATGCTAACTCAGTGCTGTACATTTTGGTTTAAAAGGTGTATGGTGCAAGGCCAATAAGGAGATGGATCGAGAAGAGGGTGGTGACCCAGCTGTCCAAGATGCTGATCCAAGAGGAGATCGACGAGAACTGCACGGTGTACATCGACGCCGCTCCCCAGAAGGACGAGCTGGCCTACAGGGTCGACAGGAGTGGAGGACTGGTGAACGCGGAGACGGGCCAGAAGTCCGACATTCTGATCCAGGTCCCGAACGGGGCGATCAGGAGCGATGCCGCGCAGGCTGTGAAGAAGATGAAGATCATGGAGGACGAGGAAGAGGACGGCATGGACGAAGAGTAGATGCCTGCAGTTCCTGAAGATCCGGGCATAGAAGCGCCGGCCTGGTGGCCGGCCATCCTGGAGTGTCCTTGTCGAATAAGTGTGTAGATAAGTCGTGATGAGGGGCTTCCTGACGCTTTGAAAGAAGATGTTTTCTGATGGTTCTGTGAGAAGTTGTTCTGCTAAGATCTCTGTAGCCATTGCGGCTTTTAGGATCAATCATCTTCAGTGTTTCCGAATGGTTTTGAGTTTGTGAGCTGCCTTAGTAAAGGATTGAACTGTAAGAAATGAATGCGGCAGTCCTCAATCTTGTTCCTGGTGGTGTTCCTTTTGTTACAGTTTGCAGATGACACCGCCCTTATATGGTTGATTGTGATGATAGATGTATTCTTAATATCAAATTCTTGCTCTCTTGTTTTGAATAGATATCTGGCCTGAAAATCAAATGAGTGACCACCGACGGCAACGATGGCAGATGGTGAGGTTCGACGGCGACACGGATCTTGCCCTTAGCTCTGATATCAAATGTTGGTCAGAGTTTCGCTCGTGCTCACAATTTCACGATGGAGAGACATGCTTTCACGGTGGAACATGATGAACACAGGAACAAGAACGCAGAGAGAAACTTGATAACGGGCAACTGCTTGCGTCGGGTTTTCTGTTCTCTCTCTCTGTTATTAATACAACTAATGACTCGGACTTAATAGCTAAAAGCAACAACAAACTAGATACAACAACCCCTAAGGCTGCGCTAGAACGTGTACATGACTTTCAACTAGAAATCAAACAAGGAAAACACAACTCCATCAACGTGCATACCCAGACTACGTCCCAAGGCCTGCATGCACGCGTGTGACTCGGGCTCGGGCATAGCCACTAACTCAATCTTGATTATTCCTAACACCGGACTCCGGACGCCGTTCACTCGAACTTGTTGTGCAGCGCGGTGTGGGCGCGGTACGGAGGAGGCTCCGCGCGCTGTGCCGCAGCGCTCGGTGACCGGGAACGAGTGCACCCACCCAACGCCCGACTCGCCGCGGCAGTCCACCCTCCCGACAAGCTTCCTCTCGCTGCTCCCTGCCACCATTCTCACACCCAGGTACCCCCGTCGGGCTAGATCGAGGATTATGGTCCATAGGCCCGACTCAGTCACAATCGGGTGCGCCGGGTGAACCAAACTAGTTAGTTAACTTGTCCGTGTACGGTGTACCGGAACTTGCCGATCGTGCGACGCGTGTCCGGGTCGATCACAGTTGAGCTCGCGACGGTCTCGGTCAGGCAGAGGACTCGGCCGTCGCCGAGCGCGACGACGCCGGCGTTGGGGTTCTCGGTGAGCTGCGGACGAACAAGGAAGAGGCCGGCGAGCTGGCCCACGCGGGCGAGGAAGCTGCCCGGCTCGGGCACCTCCCCTCCGAGAAGTCGTGGTGGCAAAGGCAAACCATGCCGTGCCGTGCGCCCGCGCGGCCTTGTACGCGTCCGACTCGACCTGCTGGTGCGCGCCCACGGCACGGCCGTCGCGGAAGGACGCGCGCACGATCGTGGCGTAGCCGTCGAACATGTGGCGGAAGCCGTACTCTCCAAGGTCCCACAGGCCGGGGCCCGTTCCTGAGGTAGTCGCCAAGAAGAGAAGCATATTGCGCGACTTTCGTGGACCTGTGGTAATCCCTGGCCTTGTCTTTGTGAATGTCGCATTGCGGTGCTTGGGCCAGAATGTGCTAGCCCAACAAAACCATTCGGCCCATTATGAGTTGGAAACCCAAGTCAAAACCCACTGAAACCCTAGCCTCCCAGCCCGCCTCCCCTCTCCCGCCATGAATTACCGCTTCCAGAACCTCCTGGGCGCGCCGTACCGCGGCGGCGATGCCGTCTTCGCCGGAGACTCCCCAGTCCTCCTCTCCGCGGTCGGCAACCGCGTCGCGTCCACGGACCTCGCCGCCTCCTCCTCCGTCACGCTTCCCTTTGAGTCCTCCTCCAACATCACCCGCCTCGCCACTTCTCCCTCGGGCGACTTCCTCCTCGCCGCGGACGACGCTGGCCGCGCGCTCTACGCGAACCTCCGCCGCCGCGCCGTCCTCCACCGCGTATCCTTCAAGGCCGCCCCCTCCGCCGTCCGCTTCAGCCCCGACGGCGAGCTCATCGCCGTCGCCGTCGGTAAGCTCGTCCAGATCTGGCGCTCGCCCGCCTTCCGCAAGGAGTTCTTCCCCTTCCACCTCCTCCGCACCTTCCCTGGCTTCGCCGCCGGCGTCACAGCCTTCGACTGGTCCCCTGACTCAGCGTTCCTCCTCGCCTCCTGCAAGGACCTTACCGCCCGCCTCTTGCCCGTCAAGAAGGGCCTTGGAGGCAAGCCCTTCCTCTTCCTTGGCCACCGCGCAGCTGTTGTGGGCGCCTTCTTCGCCACGGATAAGAAGACGGGGAGAGTCAACAGTGTTTACACAGTTTCCAAAGATGGGGCTGTCTTTACATGGAATTTGGTGGAAGGAAGTGATGCTTCACCTCCACCTTCACCGGGGACTCCAGAGCAGGAATCGGTACAGAATGACGAGCCAGAATTGGATGGTGGGAGCAGGAAAAGGAGGAGTTCGGGAGAATTGGAAGAACCGGATACTACTCCACTGCATTTGGCACGGTGGGAGCTGCAGAAAAAGAACTTCTTCATGCAGTCTCCGGCTAAGTTAACAACTTGTGATTACCACCGGGATCTCGACATGGTGGTGGTTGGGTTCTCAAACGGAGTATTTGGGCTGTACCAGATGCCGGACTTTGTGTGCCTACACTTGCTGTCAATATCAAGGGAGAAGATCACTACTGCTATTTTCAACAGTTTGGGGAATTGGCTGGTTTTTGGATGTGCCAAACTTGGGCAGCTGCTGGTGTGGGAGTGGCGGTCAGAGAGCTACATCTTGAAGCAGCAGGGGCACTACTTTGATGTGAACTGCATTGCATACTCACCAGATTCTCAGTTACTGGCCACTGGAGCTGATGATAACAAAGTCAAGGTGTGTTCTAAACAATGACATTTACAATCTCTATTATGCCCTCTTTTTGCTTGACCCATGGGGAAAAAATCGTTTGCTATGGGGTTTAAAACCTTTTAACTGATAATAGGAGCCAAGTGCTTCATAAAGTAGTTCGAGAAACTTTGATGAAGTGCTATCAGATAAATAAATTTATTTACCAGCTTTATGTGAGTAGTAAAAAAACTATCAATCTGCCTCTTTGAGCTACTACTCATATCAAGTTCACGCATTTCAACCGAAGAATTGGTGCCTAATTATCTGTCTATTGAAAAGAGAAACAAAAAAGTTTTTTTCTCTATATTTAGAACCCTATTTTGTTTAGTATCAGTATCATGCACAGCGAGTTTGATAAATGTGACTGATGTACTGCAGGTCTGGACGGTTTCCTCTGGGTTCTGTTTCATAACATTTTCTGAGCATACAAACGCTGTTACTGCAGTTCATTTTATGGCCAATAACCATTCTCTTCTCAGTGCCTCCCTTGATGGGACTATTCGAGCGTGGGATTTGTTCCGCTATCGGAACTTCAAAACATTTACCACCCCTTCACCTAGACAGTTCGTCTCTTTAACAGCAGACCAGAGTGGAGAAGTAATATGTGCTGGAACACTTGATTCATTTGAGGTGTGTGTATGCAGTCAAAATGTTTTCTGGCAATTTTTGTGTGGCCTATGCGTCACTTCTAATTCCTTGACTACCGAAACATTTTCATGCAGATATATGTTTGGTCAATGAAGACTGGTCGTCTGTTGGATGTACTCAGTGGCCACCAAGGACCAGTTCATGGTCTAATGTTTTCACCAATCAATGTAAGAGAGCATGCTTTGCTGTATATTTGTTTTATTGTTCGGTTGTTAGAACTACAATTAGTTACCAAACAAAAACTACTTTATTAGTATGTACAAACACATTTTGTCAATCTGCTGTATTATCTGTTATATATGTTGTAAATCCATGGAAACAGTAACTAGGTTCTTTTTGGTAGGCTATTTTGGCTTCATCATCATGGGACAAAACCGCTCGCCTTTGGGATGTATTTGAGAGCAAGGGTGCAGTGGAAACTTTTCAACATTCACATGATGTTCTTACTTTGGCTTATCGTCCCGATGGAAGACAGATAGCATGCAGCACGTTAGATGGCCTAATCCATTTTTGGGATCCTTTTGATGGCTTGCTGATGTATACAATCGAAGGCCGCAGGGATATTGCTGGGGGGCGCCTCATGACTGATAGAAGATCTGCAGCTAATACAAGTATAGGGAAGTACTTCACGACACTGTGTTATTCTGCTGATGGGAGCTATATTTTAGCCGGAGGAAACAGCAAATATATATGCATGTACGATATTGGAGAGCAGGTCAGGAAATCTTTCTTGTGATAATAATAACTTTGTAGCATGCACACATTTACTCCTTTTTCTTTTAATTTTACAATCTTAGAGGGGCCTCCATTTTTTACTATGCATACTCTCTCTACAGTTTCGTTATTGTGTATTGTCTATCACTAATTGCTACCCAATGTTTGTATCTTGCGACTTAGTGGCAGAAATATTTACCTGGTAGTGTTACAAACTTTAAAGACATTAATAGTTAACCGCATCTGAAAGTGATGTCTGAAAGTTGCTCCATTTGCTCTGGTAACAGCTAAGATAGAGATGCTTAGTTCAAAATATCTTACTACATTGCCTCATTGGCATATCTTTAGTCATTCAAATTATTGCAAGCATGCCTTTTGCCCACAATAATGGTTGAAGTTATTCATTGTTTTTATGTATTTATCACCTGTGCAGGTGCTGTTGCGTAGATTCCAGATCACTCGCAATCTCTCACTGGATGGAGTTCTTGATTTTCTGAACTCTAAAAAGATGACAGAAGCTGGTGCGTTAGATCTAATTGATGATGAAGATAGTGATGTTGACGAAGGAATTGATCAACAAACAAGAGGTAACTTGGGGCTTGGTTTACCTGGATCCATGGCAAATCGTGGAAGACCCATAGCTCGGACAAAGTGTGTGAAATTTGCTCCAACAGGAAGATCTTTTGCTGCAGCAACCACCGATGGTGTTCTGTTGTACTCAGTTGATGAATCCTTTATTTTTGATCCAACAGATCTTGACATTGATGTTACTCCTGAGGTATCTACTTCATGTTCTTTCTTATTTGAGTATTGTTGTCTCATAATTATACTGATCAATCTGCAATAAATTTCTGTACTTTTATGTTTCTATAGAAAGTGGAGGAAGCTCTTGCAGAAAACCAACTACAGAGAGCCCTTCTACTCAGCCTCCGGTTAAACGAAGACTCCTTGATTAAGAGATGCATTTTTGCTGTGGATCCATCCAATGTGCGAGCAATTTGTTCATCAATACCTTTTAAGTATCTTCAGAGATTGATCGATGCGTTTGCTGACCTTTTGGAAAGTTGTCCCCATCTTGAATTTATCCTCCTCTGGTCTCAGGTATCATTCTCTTTTTCCCTCTTATTGAAACTGATGATTTGATGAAAATACCAGATTTATCTAATTCCAACATTTTTGCTACAGGAGCTATGCAAGGTTCATGGAAACTATATTCAGCAGAACTCCAGATCCTTGCTTCCTGCTCTGAAGTCCCTGCAACAGTCTATAACAAGACTACATCAGGATTTGGCGGACACTTGTTCTTCCAACGAGTACTTGTTGAAATATCTGTGCTCTGCTGGGACAAAGAATTAGGTTATATGGTTGATAAATGCTGACATGTGAGTACTCCTTTGCCGATCTTTATAATCGCAATTTTCTCAAAAGTTGCTATGAATGTATTTTCCAAGTCTGAAAAAAGGGAACTGACACATATCTCTCTCGTTCTTGCAGTGGATGCTATCGCAAGAATGTGATCGCTGAGCACATCGGCAGCTGAGATTCATCCGTCAACCCTTTTGCGCCGGATACGCATTCTCGCTTTATTACATGGGCAGTTGCTGTATCACTCCCTGTGCTGCCAATGCGTGCCCTAATGCTCAGCAACACGATTGATTCTCAGGCAAAAAAGTCCAGCTGAGGCTTTTGTCTGGCGGGAGTTTGGCCTTTTTGTTCTTAGGATGAGTTGGCTACTGTCATATGGTGTAGTCTTCCTTGTTGGACCATGCATGTGTATCCCTGAGTAAAATTTTGTGACCCAATTTTGTTACAAACGATATCATATAAAAAGAGAGAGAGTTCCAAACGCTATTTTTTTTTAATATGTACCATGAATGTTCGTGGAGTTGATGCCAGGTTTTAAAAGTGGAGATTGATCAGTCTTGTCACCATGTACTCGAAGGAGCGGTGCCACATGGATGGCTAATTAATTGGCTATGGTAAAGATTTACTACTCCTTCCGGATAAACTAGAATGGCCAGGTCGGCCCATTTACCCCATGGAGTATAGCCACGCGGCCCACAAGCCACTACCTTCAGATCGAAGAGAGCAAAGGGTCAGGCAAACAAAAAAAAAAAAACACTTCCTCGCTGTGTCTCGCATCTCTCTCCTTCCTACGGGCTTGGGAGTCAGAACCCAATCGAAGTCCTCCTCTTCCTCTTCGCGAGTTGCGACCGCCCCGCACGATCTACCGCGAGATCTCTCTCCCGCTGCGGCGTGGCCATGGCGGGTAGGCACTACCAGGGGCGCGGCGGCGGCTCGTCCATGGAGGTGGTGAGCACGCCGAGCCAGGAGCTGGCACTCACCAACTGCGCGTACGTCTCCCCCGCCGACCTCCGCCGCTTCCCCAACGACCTCGCCCTCGTCGGCGACACCCTGGTCTTCACCTTTCGATATCCTTCCCGTGATCTCGTAATCGATTGTTTGTTTGCTCGCTCGCCCCTGTCCTGAGATGAGATCTCTCTTACATGAGCCGGTCTGGCGCGTTGATCTGGTCCGGTAGTAGTTTCCTTCTGAATCCTGGAGTCTTGAGAATCCCGCGTCTCTGTATTGGTTTCGGGAGCGTTTTGGTTCTGTTTTTGTGGTGATCTCGCGGGGACGGGTTCGCAATCTGAGTATGTTGAAACGTTTGACGTCGTGGAATTTATCTCTGGTAGGAATGATGCCCGTTTGGCTTGCTGTAGCTGATAGCTAATCCACGAGGCATCTGCTAAGGCAAATAAGTTGGGTAGATGATTATGGATCCTTCTGAGTTCAGCATCGGTAACCATTACTGCAACCCTTGATCTGTAGAATGACATTCGGGTGGGCTGGAGAAGCCTTGATGAGTGATGAATCGACTTGGAAATAACATTTCGATTTTCATTATAGGCATGCAATTATAATTTGTCTTAGTGCAAACACGTTAGTGTTATGTCATTCTAGTGTTGATGTTTAATTTTACTGTTCTGTACTGGGTTCATCGTAATGTGACTTTTGGATGTTGTTGTCCTGAAATCTACCCTGGTTAAAATCACATCATGTTGTCTCAACTTTAAGCAACTTTGGTGCGGAATTGAATGAAGCTTTGATGATATTGTGTGCTGACCTTCCTACGGAATTACACTTTTTTTTTCTTCTCATGTGTGATCCTTAATGAGTATCCACTGCCCATGATGCTGTTGCTATTGGATGCATCGCGTTGAATGCTGTTCAGCGTCGGCAGACAAAGGTTTCAGCTGGGGATTCCATTAGTGTTAGCAGGTAGGAAGTTCACTGTCCACTGAAATCAATATTTTCTATGATTCTATATTGCCTTATTGTTTGCCATGATAATATTTCTGTCCAGTTTTGTCCCTCCTGATGATTTCAAGTTGGCATTGCTCACATTAGAGCTAGAGTATGCCAAGGCAAGAGCCAACCGAAATGAGGAGGTAAGTTCATTGGTCTGTTTATGATGGGAGTTTAATTAATGCTTGATCAGTGTGGTCTCATATGCATGACCTTGTTTTCACAGCTGGATGCTGTTGTGCTTACCCAACAACTCCGGAAGAGATTTCTGGATCAGGTATGGCATAATCAGTTAGCACTGTTTCGCTGAGTAGGGCTTATTTCTTTCGTCTGGATAACTTTAGTGTCTATGCTATTTATGAGATGTCACTTGTGTGTGATGAGATTGAGGATACCTGTAATTTAATAATACTAATTCCACTTGTGTGCCCAAAATGGTGATCCGTGGGGTTGTTTACAGGTCATGACAAATGGGCAAAGAGTGCCATTTGAATTTTGTGGAACGAACTATATATTTACCGTCAATCAAGCTTTGCTAGAGGGCCAAGAGAGTTCCACACCGTTGGACAGAGGATTCATGTCAAGTGATACATACATCATATTTGAGGCTGCTCCTAATTCAGGAATTAAGGTTTCTTTGAATACCTTCTATATTGTTGTCAGCACTTATATTAATAGTGAATGTGACGAGCATTATTTATAGCTTGTGAAAATACCACAATAAGACCTGTTATTGTACTGCAGGTTATCAACCAAAAGGAAGCTGCTAGCAGCAAGCTTTTCAAACATAAAGAGTTTAACCTGGAAAAGTTGGGGATAGGTGGGTTAAGTGCTGAATTCACAGACATATTTCGTAGGGCATTTGCTTCGAGAGTGTTTCCTCCCCATGTTGTTAATAGGTAAGTAC
Source organism: Ampelocalamus luodianensis (assembly GCA_036346255.1). Taxonomy (NCBI): domain Eukaryota; kingdom Viridiplantae; phylum Streptophyta; class Magnoliopsida; order Poales; family Poaceae; genus Ampelocalamus; species Ampelocalamus luodianensis. The sequence continues at coordinate 5,906,931 of CM070626.1, forward strand.
GGTACCTGCTTCTTTATTTTTCTGCCAATAGTAATAGATGATGTTTTACTAACAAACTGAATACTGTAGATTGGGCATCAAACATGTAAAGGGTATATTGCTGTATGGGCCTCCTGGTACTGGCAAGACCCTTATGGCCCGTCAAATTGGAAAACTGTTGAACGGAAAGGATCCCAAAGTATGTATTTTCTTATTGAGCATGGAGTATAGTTTTGCTACTTGTCTAAATATTCGTGTAATGCCTGTCACGAATGGGAATATTTGTGGAGGGATTGGATCGGAGGGGATAACTGTGTTGAGTCGTGGGGCGCGGCCCTGGTCCTCAACGGCGCGTCAATGGCACCGTAGTGTCGGCTGCCGCGTGGCAAAGGCCAGGGAGAGAGCACCCGAGAGAGAGACAGGGGAGATGGGTTTTCTGATTTTTCTTAATGCAAAGCAATTCACCTCCTCTCTTTAAATAGAGAAAGGTCCTGACAAGTTTGGCTAATAAGCAACTGGAATCCGAACTAATCTCTAGGGAACTTCAGATTTAAAACAAGAGTCCTAAACGGAAACTAAAAGAATCGTAAGGAAACAGCAAGAGTCCTAAACGGACTCGTAGTCTAAATATGAATTCCTAATCTAAATCCGGCGGCAGCAATGCTGATTGCTTGTCGTTGTTGGTTTCCTTCTTGCGGCGTGAATAATGTAAGCCCCACATGACATGCCTGTTGTCTCGTTCATTCTGATATGTATTAGTAGTACACTTTACTCTATACGAATATTACATTTAAACTTGGGTTTGACAAAGTTTTGTTGTCACCAGCAGTGATAATAGACATGAACTTACTTTTTTTAGACTTAAACTGTTGGGTGCTCAGTTCTCTTTTTTTTTTTAATACTAATAATTCAATAAACAAGTTGTGTAACATATTCCATTTTATGCTGAGAGCTTGTCATATATTATAATACATTTTTACGTAGCACTGGCACAGGTACCCAGTTGTCAGTACTATATGATTTAAAACTAACACTATAATGCCAGATGTTTGTCCATTAAGGTCTTAATGCCTAATTCCTTTTTCTAACCTTAGATTGTGAATGGACCTGAAGTCTTGAGCAAGTTTGTTGGAGAAACAGAGAAAAACGTGAGAGATTTGTTTGCCGATGCTGAAAATGACCAGAGGACACAAGGTACGATACCTCATCAGCAACAGCCTTCCCATATTTCTGTGTGGAGTGAACCCTTTTGAACACTTATTTTTATACCACCTTTTCAACACAGGTGATCAGAGTGACCTCCACGTTATCATTTTTGATGAAATTGATGCTATCTGCAAGGTGAAGTTCTGTTGGCTTTAATCCACATCATCATGCATATTCTCACTTGCCTAGAGCTTTCTCAAGATGCCAGAACGAAGATTATCTTTCAACTATCACTAGATAGTACAGGGTTCTTATCAATTAGTCTCAGATAGTACTGGTGTTTTTCGCCCCTGATCATTGGAATATGAATAGCTCTAAAGTTTGCTGCGACAGTGGGTGATCATGTATTATAGGAGAGGCCCTGGCAAAAGAGTATCTCATAAGTTTGTGTGGAATGTTTTCTTCTGGATACCATTTGTTTTACATGAAACATACGATATGCTTATATCCCTTCATATTTTTCTTCAATTATACCTAAAACTCCACATCAGACACTTTTATCTTTTCTAGAACTTCTGTAACTAGCAATTTTGTCCAGTTTATGCGCCATTGTACTGTAATATTAGAGCATGTGCTGCATCGCTTCAGTTTTATTTAAAATACCTAAATTAATGAAACTCTGGTTGTGCAGTCAAGAGGATCTACCAGAGATGGTACAGGCGTACATGATAGCATTGTAAACCAGCTCCTTACAAAGGTACGTTTCCTAAGAATTTGAAGTTTATAATTGTTTATGTTCTTTGCGTGTATTACTGAGTTCTGACTGAACTCTCTACTTTTTAGATAGATGGTGTTGAGGCATTGAATAATGTCTTGCTTATTGGAATGACCAACCGTAAGGATTTGCTTGATGAAGCTTTGTTGAGGTATGTTGTGACCCTCCTCCTAGGATCATCTTGCCATTTATTCGGTGAAGTCATCAGTTTAATAGCCCCAAATGTGTCATACTGACACAAATGAGTTGCCTGATGAGGCAAACTGATCTAGCAAATCTATCTATATAAATGCATTCAAGCTGTATCCTCAAAAATATATTAGGCCTTTGAATATTGGCATTATCACGTTTTCCATGCATTTAGTGCCTTTTCATCACTCCCTAGTGTGGTGCATGTTACAGGGCAATTCACAAAGAGAAGCTTTTTGCTGATTATTTTTGGGACTGCACCTAGACCTTATTTTCTCTTGGTACTTTTGATTTACTATTTGCATGTGCTCATTGCCATTTGATACATCTGTTGCAGACCTGGACGATTGGAAGTTCACATTGAAATAAACCTGCCTGATGAGAATGGTCGTTTGCAAATTCTTCAAATTCATACAAATAAGATGAAAGAGAACTCTTTCCTTTCTCCAGATGTTAATCTTCAAGAGCTAGGTATGTTCTTTGTGAATTATTACTTTTTCAGGCATTGCATTCATTACAGCGAAGGGTTCCTAGATTTTTCATAGCATGGATTGATTAGTTGGCTAAGTCATGCTAGTGCTATTTTTCAAACTTCAAAGATTTCGAATTTTTTTCTTTAAAAAAAATGATTGTCTTTACTTCCCTACTTTAACACTCAATGTCATTATTTTTCGTAGTCCTACTTTTTAGTATGACTAAGTAGGGGTTTGTGGGAAGTTCTTGTTCAATATGATCAAGATTTGTACTGTATGGGATTGATAATTGTAAAAATCGCATCCAAATGACACCTGATCTTCTGAATGAAGCTGCACGGACAAAGAACTACAGTGGAGCAGAGTTGGAAGGTGTTGTTAAAAGTGCTGTCTCATTTGCTTTGAACCGGCAGATAAGCATGGATGACCTCACAAAACCTTTGGACGAGGAAAGCATTAAGGTTACTATGGATGATTTTGTGAATGCGCTTCAAGAAATTACTCCTGCATTTGGTGCTTCCACTGATGACCTTGAAAGATGCAGGTGTGTGCTATGATATGAACATTAATTTAGCAAAATGATAACTATCTGCACAAATTTGAAATGTGAGATGATCAGTTTCTTCTTAAGACATTGCTGGGTTCATATCTTGTTACATATTACTTCTCCCTATGTGTCCCCGATGGAACTTTTTTCTATAGAGATTTATTATTTGTACAGTCTATAACACAGTGTGCTTTCACAAACTTTTGCACCTGGCTGATGCTATGCTTCTACAAATAACTTATGCAATTCCTGTTCCTAATGCATAGTCAACATTGGCTATGGGCATGTCACTATCCTCCTTTGTTTTCTTTACAATCTGAAAGCACTCCAGGCGCTAGTGTGCGAAGGACTAGAATATGCAGCAATTCATGGATTGTTCGGTGATATATCCATTAGCTAGCTTAGTAAGGAAAATCTATTTTTTCTTTGCGCGACTGCATTCAATGTTGATGTCATGCCCAATTTAATTTTTGACTAAAACAAAAAAACATGCTTATAGCTTTGTCAGCCATATAAGAATTTCTTATCTCTAGGATGAACTAAACACATATAGGCTTTCTAAATTCATTAATTTCCTGTGTCTCTTATTTAATCTTTACTGTTGGCCTCGGTATTTAATAGAATTTAAATGTTGTTTCATGTGATCTTTGACAACTTTGAATCTTTGTGCAAAATATACAGGTTACGTGGTATTGTTGACTGTGGCAAGGCACATAAGCACATTTATCAAAGAGCTATGCTTCTTGTGGAGCAAGTTAAAATAAGCAAAGGTAGCCCACTTGTTACCTGCCTCTTGGAAGGTTCTGCTGGAAGGTACAGTCTCTAAAACACGTCTTTGTTAGTTTGTTGTCTTTGAAAACATTGCTGGAACCTCACTTCATATTAATTGCTTGTCAGTGGTAAATCGGCAATGGCAGCTACTGTTGGTATTGACAGTGATTTTGCTTATATCAAAATTGTAAGTTCCTTTATTTCCAGTTTTCCTTCATCCTCTATCACAAGGTATAGGACTGAATATCTCTAATTATGGTTCACTATAGATATCGGCAGAAACAATGATTGGTTTCAGTGAAAGCAGCAAGTGTGCACAGATTTGCAAGGTCAGAGATGTTCTTGATATAATGCATTTTATAGCCATTTGTAGTCAGTTAATATATGGAAGAATCTATTTGAAAGGTGTATCCTGTGTTCTTTTGCATCTTTTTTTTAACAAAAAAATGCACTTGCTTTTTCTAGTTATGTTGTTTGCTTTCCATATGCTTTCACAGAATTATATTGAGGTGGTGTGTTTTGTCGTGGCAATACAGGTTTTTGAGGATGCATACAAATCTCAGTTTAGCGTCATAATTCTTGATGACATTGAAAGGTACTAGACCCTCGAATCTACAAAAAGTTTGCTGTCACACATCCTGTCTATGTTCCATTTTGCTTGAAGTGTATTTTGGTACTCTTGTATAATCTTATATTCTTATAGGTTACTGGAGTATGTTGCTATCGGACCACGCTTTTCAAACTTGATCTCACAAACCCTTCTGGTCCTCCTGAAGAGGGTCCCTCCTAAGGTTTGCACAATCACACTTTTTTCTTTAGTAACCTTGAGCACAATACTTGGTTACTGTTTCACTACTTGGATGTCAAACTTGGGCATTGATGCCACATAATTACTCGTTTATTCTTTTAAAAATGTAACCCAGCTTTGTCTTAACTTTTCCCCCCTTTGACTTGCGTATCTCTTTATCTTTTGCAGGGCAAGAACTTGCTTGTTATTGGAACCACAAGTGAGGTAGGATTTCTAGAATCCATTGGTATGTGTGATGTGTTCTCCGTGACATACCATGTCCCCAAACTGAAAAAGGAGGATGCCACGAAGGTGAGAGAATTACTATAATGAATTTGTTGACTGCTGTCATGCTGTGGTTAAAATGCAAGATGCTAGAGTCGTTTCACTTGGTAGATTGTGGTAGTGTGGCAGGGAACTCTGTTCACAATGCCTATTTCTGGAACACTAAATGTTTGCATTTTTTTATCAACCTTATCTGGCTTTCCTGCAGGTGTTGCGGCATCTTGATGTGTTCGATGAAGGAGATATTGATGCAGCAGCAGAAGCGCTGGATGATGTAATCTTTTTTCTAGTATTCTCGTTGGCCTTTAAAACAAAAACGTTGCATGACCAAATTCTTACAATCCTTCCATTGGTGCAGATGCCAATCAAGAAGTTGTACACACTTGTTGAGATGGCTGCACAGGGGCCATCAGGAGGAAGCGCAGAAGCAATTTACGCTGGAGAGGAAAAAATAGATATCAACCATTTCTTTAGTATCTTGAGTGATATTATCCGCTATTGAGTACACTTACAACTGAAATGGACCCTAGGTTTCACTATAGGGATTTGTTTGCACCTTTCTTCACTAAGTCTCCCCAGTTTGTTATCTTGAGTTGTATTTCTTTGATATGCCCATCAGAGCTTTTGCTGTAATGTTGTCATGATTCGGCCAGAGGTTACTATACACGATGTGCCATTTTTTAATTGTATGGCGAGTTTTTTTTACAATTCATATGGACCCGTTTCTACATATCCAGAACAGGAAATTGATTTGGTGGCTACTGGTTTCTGTATCGTTGTGTTGTCTAACATCTCTATGCTGCTGTTGATATGAACAACCCGTTATGCTGAAAGGCTGAAATACAATATACAGTGTAAGGGCATATGGTAGCGTACTGAATTTTCGTCTGCAAACTGAAGTTAGCATGAAAGTTCTACGAAGTGTCGCACTCGCCAGGGCGGAATGGGTGTGGCGCACGGTGTGCATCATTGGGAGATGATGACAACCGTGCCGGGCACACTGGCGGGATGGGGTAGGGGCGTAGGGCGCTAAATAGCCGGTTCCGCTTTTCGGCCGGCATTTCCAGCCGGTTCCTTCAGCCAAACTGTTCGATTCCTATTTTCGAAAAGAAAAAACTGCCTCCGATGGCTGAATTCGCGGTCGCCTCGCGCCGCCGACGATGGCAGGACTTGTGTGCGCGGTGCGCGCGCCCCGGACGGTTGGACTCCCGCCCGTTGCGCTCCACGGACGGCCCCGTTCCCGCTATTCCGCAAACGCCTCACGGCGTGCCGAGCGTCGTCGACAAATGGACGGACGTTCGCCCAGCCCGGCGCACGAGGCCAACCGACGGAGCGACTTCACATCGACTGCAGCCACGCCCGCCTCCTCACGGCCGGTGGATCTCACGTTTTGGATCCTACCGTGCCCCGCCGACCCGCAAATCTAAATTTTGAATTGAAACACCGCCTGCGGTTATCGCGATGATCCGTGTGCGTGCGTCTGATGGAAGCCCTCGACCATGTGAGGCAGGCCAAACTCGGTTAGAAGCACGGGTTTCCCCAGCTCGTTGTCTCCGTCGGCAATTGCGAGATGCGGCCCATCTGGTCACGAACTCCAGCTTCTCGTCAAATTTAGCATTCAGCAAACTGCAAATGACGACGCTAGTAATAATTCACTCTCTTCTTGAACAGTCTTTGTAGATTTGTAGTAATCACCAGATGGATCAGTGGCAGACTTTATTTTTTGAAGACTTCAGTAGTGCATTCGTTCATCAGCTCCCATGCGAGGATGGTAGGATCATCTTTGTACTGATTCCCGTTCAAATGGTTCCTTCTCGTCAACAATGTCTGGAATAAATGAGGTAAGATTGTTAGAACTTCGGTAGTAGTAGCATTTAGCAGATCAACAGCTCCCATGTTTCATCGATGCTCTTGCATGCATGCGTGCTACCTTCAAGTAGGCCTTGAAGTAGCCTCGGATGGATGGATCGAGGAATGTAAGTCATTTGAGGCGCTCAACCGACCCCATCCTGCCACGCCCACTTCACGTACTGCCTCTCCCCCGCCGAAAGCCTCCAGGTTGTTCGCCAGGTTCAGCACCAGCCTGATGCCATGCAGTCTCGCCTCCACGATCACGCAATCCAACGCCTGCACCATGTGCGCCACGCATCTTATCACCCAATCCGGTGCATCGCTCACTGAAATCCTTGAACACCCTCTCGTCGAAGCTGCCGGGGGAGAGCTGGAGCGCGTTGTGGCTAGCCGCGCGCCGCCGCCGTCGTTGAAGGCCCGGGCGCGGCAGGCGGTGAGGCCCATCCGCGCGGGGGTTTCGAGCACGCGGGAGACGCGCGGGCGTGTGGCCGCGTCCACGGCCTGGTCCATGAGCCAGTACGAGTTCCGCTCGTTCACGTACAGAGCGCCTCGCCGTCCAGGAACAGCCGCGCGCCACGCGCCGCACGCCGCGCGTCTCGACGAAGGTCGCCGCCAGCCTCCCTCCAGCTGACGGCGACGGCGCGGAGAGGGTGCCGGCGAGGGGCAGGTGCAGGTGCAGGTCGGCGTCGCCGAAGGAGACGTAGACCAGCGCCACGCAGGAGACGAGGCCCAGGGTGTGGTACAGGAAGAGGCCGTCGCCGATCGCCGTTGTGACAAATCGATGCTACTGTGCGTGACGAGCAGAAGCTGAAGGCTTCTTGGCTGCTTTGAAGAGCTCTTGCTTGATCAATGATGAAGCAACTTCAGCTTGGTCAGATCAGACAGGAATGCACGCTTCAACTAAGAATTTTTAGGCACCTCAATAGAACCATATAGCTCACCAAACGCCCAAAAGGGTACAATCAGACGTCTCATAGTCACACTGAATACAGTTTACACTTCACTCTTGATCAATCTTGTAGGATCGTTAATGACAATCAGAGAGAAGGGTGAATGATTATGTAATATTTTTTCGCATCCTTCGTTGTTTTTGCCTGATCCAAGTGACAAATTGTGTTGCCTTTGCTTCGTAAGTAATACTGTCCGGGGTGACACGCGCACCACGAGCCGTGCTAATTTGCGACGACGTGCGTGCGTTGTTGACAGGTAATGGAGCACGTCAATGGCACAAGCCGCATGCAAGAACAGCCACCACAAGCTCGCATCTAACCATGCATAAGCAAAAACACAAAGTTTTTCTATTCTACATGCTATTGATGACCCAACAGCCACTATCAATCATGTCATACATCAAGCACAAGACCAAAAAGGCTATGACTGCTACAAGATCAAAAGGACATGGCTGCTACTAATACACAAATCCAGAATCTCCCAACTGCCTCGAGTTGCACACAAAAGACACACAAAGGAATACAGCAGTCAATTACCTTGCATCACGTTTGAGCAAAACGTCGGCCACCATCCCAAAACCAAAATCGCGTTTCTTTGGAGATGACCCTAATCACGTACGGCCGCCCCCACACAAAGCACAGCCGCCGCCTAATCTCCCGAGAGCAATTCCTACCGCCGCCAGCCACACCCCACTCTCACGTGTCTCTGGTCATATATATAGGAAGCCTTTTTCCTACTCCCGGGTGTAGTTACTCCCTATTCCGTATCTCACAACGTAGGGAGTATCTTGCGCAACCGAGAGTATGTATGTGTAGTACACAAGTATATAAGACCATCTAGGTGGTATTCACACCTTTTCAGGGGTGGTATGTACAATTTTTTTGACATACCCCTTTTTATGTGATATACTCCTTTTTATGTGCGAATATGAAGGTATTTATAAAATATGCTAAAAACTATAGACTCTTTTGCAATTTTTGCGCGCGGTTCACATTGGAGTATCTTATAATTAGTATATGAGTATACCCAAAGTGATAAATGAGTATGTCAAGTTCTTTTAGGTGGTATATCAAAAGTGGGAGTAACTACACCCGAGAGTAGAAAGTATTTTCCTATATATATATATATATATATATATATATATATATATATATATATATATATATATATATATATATATATATATATATACCCTCACGTGAGCCCTAATGACTTTTAGACCTAATTACCCACATACGGTCCACTAAAATCTTATGGCCCAATACGTGGGTTTTTACACCAGATTACATAACGAATTTTGGACACCCTAAAATTATCACGTATCGTAGCCTCTGGATCACACATCCGTAGTTCCAATACACATCATCCATCTTTGACCTCCGCGCGCCCCAACTCGAGCTCGATCGTCTCCTACAACATCTTCGACCCTTGGACCATGACTTCGCACCAAGCCATCTCCCCGGTCACCGCCGTAGACCACGATCGCCTCCGAGTTACCCTGCACATGCAAAGATCAAAACACCATATTTTTCCGGCACAAGTTCGTCCCAACTTGACCGACATGAGTCCACACACGCACCACGCGCCAAATATTATCAGTACCCAATATTGTCAATTATTCATCACTAAAATATTCTAGACCTGGCCACATGGTCTAACAAATCTTCTCGACAACAATGGGCGATTAGAAAGCCACTCAGAATCTGAGTGCCGCATTTGAACTTCCCAAACATATGCGAAAACGAGGCACACTGCTTGTTTCATGACCGATAAAAATTGGGCGGAACTAAAACGAAAATGATAAGGGTTCACCGTTTTATCATATATGTAACAATATATATAATTTTTAAGTAATATTGTACTAAATAGTAATATGTGTGGCAAATATTGATAAAATGCATCATCCGACCTCAATGACCTATACAAAGAGAACAAAATGACTTCAAATTCTGAAGTAAAAAATAGTATTATTCAAAAAACTTTTCTATAAAATATTGGAATCATGGTGTGTGCAATAGTTAAAGAACAGTATATTAGAAACATATGTATAGGACCAGGAGCACACTTTCTTGGCATTATAGTAAAAAACTCTAAGTCAAATCCAAAGCATGGTCCAATATAAGCACATCGATGATGAATATCACTTGCAATTTTGCCTCCGATTTGCAACGAATTAGGCTGGTATTCCAAAAACCTAAATTGAAACCAGAAGTATTAATCCTACATTTCGACAAAAATCAACCAATAATCATCACATTGAAACCAAAACTCACAAATTCAGTCTCTTTGCTTGAAAGATATTGGAAGAACTGAAGATGTGGGTCATACCCCATGCCAATTCCGCGATTCGTTATTTAGTCCTTCCGACGGGTGACTGGGCGAGGGATGCTGCGACTGGCGGGTTGCGGTCAAGACCTCCCTTCGGGCTCCGCCACCAGCGGCTGCGACCACTGTCCACCGACCAGGCGAGGTGAGGCAAATTGTGAACCGCAGGAGCCAAGAGGGAGAAGAACAAACGCGAACTCACAGCCACGTGACGTAACGCACTCACGCGAGACGCAATTGGGAGCGACGCGTGCGTCTGCTAGTGCTAGGCTACTGGCTTTGATGTGTGCAAGCATGCAGCTGCTATTGGGCTATGCTAACAGCTCGTGTCAATTGGGCCGCACTATTGCGTCGCTCATTCATCCTGAGCCCAACCGTAGCCAGTGGAAGCAGAGCAACGAGACTGCAAGAGACCTGAGGTTGAGCTAGACTCGACGCACAACTTTTGAGCCAAGGGTGCAAGCATGGTATATATGCACTACTCCCTAATAATTTTTTTTTTGGACCCGGTGTCCTGTGACACTGGGTGGGTCTATTAGGCTCCGCTCTACATTGAGTCAAGATGATAGTGCAACAAGCCAACAACCTAGCAAGAACACCAGAACAGTAACTCACTAGCTCGAATTAGAGTCAATTTATAATGCAACCCGGATAGACACAAGGAGTGAAGGAGATGTGGAGATACTGAAACAAGCCTTTGATAGCATCTGGCCTTCTAATTTTTGAACTTAAAAGTTAGCTTGATGCCAACCAAAAATACATGAACTTGTACGGAACTATCATTTGCAACCCCGTTCCAGACTCACTCACTAAATCAAAAATATATTGAATTGAACCAGCCGCTAGTTGAATCCACCTTTATTCTAAAATGTTTATTTACAAAAAAAAGAGTAATATGCTATCAACAATTCCTGACAAAATTTTCGGGACTTTGGGAGGGGAACATGAATAGAAGTCAAATAATAAAACCATGTCGGAATGTTGTTACTGTCAGATCCGCAATTGTATGGGAGCAAAATTGCCAGGAGATTTACAGTTGAATGAATTCCTTCCCACCGGTGACTTTAGTTCGATGGGGCCGTTTTGAGCTTGATTTCCTATCCCGCGTACGCTTCCCTGTTAACTTCTTGGTTGCAGAAGCTTTCCCAAGTTCCTTTGCTGCATTGTCTGGAAGCATCTTTCTGGGTTGCTCACGCACCACAGGAGGCGGCGGTGGAGGCTGATTTCTTAAGGCAGCCAGCTTTTGCTCCAACAGTTCTCTGTGGTATGCCTGTAAAGTAAGAATGGTATACACGAAAAATAAGAGGTCAACAACAAACAACAATGACATTCTGTGCATTATCATCAATCATGTTTTGTTTGCCCTTTTCATTTAAATTTGAGACAACCCAGTACTATATGCAATAAGTACTATATATTATAACAACAGGGTGTGCAGAACAATAGTAAATGCACCGCACAAAACATTAACTCAAAGGTACCTGAACAACAAAATCACGCCTTTCACAATCCAGGAACATGTCTGCAGTCCAATTAACTCTTGACCTTATTTTGTCCCTCACTGTGCTAAAGCTTAGCTGATCTCTGGCGGTGAAGCAATCAACTTCATTAAACCAAAGGCATGTGAAGAGGTTGGTGATGGGGATGTGCTCCCTTATTATTACACAGCCCTCAGGGACATCTGTTAATCATAATATATTGTTATCAGGAAGACCGAAGACGTATGTATTGGGTGCAGTGGCCGAAAATTTAGTCGTGCAAACAGTTTAATGGAATAGCAATGTTCCATCTCAAATAAAAAAAGGCATGTCGGAAATATTACTAGGTCAGAAATTAGGGGGAAGAAGCAATTACCACTCGTAATAGGAAGCTTAGCTGATGAATAATGAGTTAAACCCTCTCTCTTATAGAATTCTATTTGGTAATCAATTGAAGCATTATTATACTTTCCACCAGCCTTGTTAGCCTCAGCTTCTTCAAAGACATCAAAGCGTCTGTAATGCCTGGAAATAGCAAAGCTAACATTTTTCCTCCACAAGAATCTGTAGCATAACAGTGTATTTAGAAATCAGAAACCAAGATGTCAGAGTTCAGATGAGAGTAGACTTCGACAAATCAAACAAATTAGAATAAGAATGCGATGCAACTTAGATCTTGATACAGTAGCACTGTTATTAAGTCGCATGACTAGTCGACGATTAATCGACAAGTCGGTACACAACCTCTAACTAAAGTCGTCGACTCGACGAGGGCTAGTCGCCCGACTTGCCGGCTAGTCGGCGGCTAGTCGCAACTAATCGAGATTTGCTAGCCGCCCAACTTGTTTTGCTGGCTCACTGTCAGGTTAGTGACTTGCTATAGAACTTGTAAGTCATCAACTCATCATCATGATTATGTTACGATTTGTTACGATCAAAATGACTAGCCATTCAGCAAGATTTGTTACTCATCATTGCAACTAGCCATTCATCAAGAAAGATTTGTTACGATCAAAACGAGTAAGTCATCAACTCATCATCATGATTATATTGTTCTTCTCTTTATTTCATGATTTACAATATGTATATTGTTTAATTGTTATACAACTTAGTATATTACATACCCTATTTAAATACTTTCTAGTCTGTGGACTAGTCGTAGCTAGTCACGACACGACTAGTCGGTCAACTAGTCGACCAAGTCGACAAGTCGCCCCTCTTGCGACTCGACTCGACTCGACTTTACGACCTGTGGCACTGGAAACAAGCAAACCTACTTTCCGAAAGCATACCTAAATGTTCCTCGAGTTATATGCAGATGCAGTTAAAACAAGTAGCAGATGGAACTCAATGAGAGAATTTGATGTTTACCTCTCTAATAGCTGGTAAGGATCCTTCACTAGTTTAAGTTTCCCATCAATCCAAAGTGAATATCGCACATTAGGAAAAAGCCGATGAAGTAATAGTTTTGGAACCTGTTCAAGGATAAGAACACAAGGACCATAAACGACTTAAAAAAACAAATTGTCGATGCTGATTCACATTAAGAGTGGCATCCTCTCGCCTTTTACAAAAACAACAGAAAAATGGTTTTCAAGTTAAAAAAAACATCGACAATGGGATGATGGGAGAATATGATCTGGAGTCTCATTTTTCACATATTCACTTAATGGAGAAAATAATGAAAAATATTTTGATCTTCGAAGCATCAGCTACAGCATTGATTATAATATGCATTATGCAATAAAGATTCAAAAGACATGCATAGACCTTATATCCCATTTACACTCTTCTACCTTACAGTGCAGGGAACTTTACCAATCAACCTATCTAGATCAAGATACATTTTGTTTTAGAATATGACATAATTACATAAACATCATGTATGTAGATTGTATATAATTATGTTAGTTACACAAATAACTCATAATTTACATGGCCCACTAAACTGAAAATTAACTAGTGCACTTCTGCATCTCCATGCCAGAAGCACCTGGCACTCCACAGATTGACTAGGAAAAAACAAAATAACCAAATGTACAGGTACCTTTCCATTGCGCCTTGCATCTGAATATGGAAGGTTGCGGACAACAACCACCCGCCACAGCCCAATTCTTTTAGTATTATCAATAGTAGTGTTCTTTCTTGCAGCTTCTGTTTCTTCATCCAGAAACATGAAGAAGCAAACAGTGTCCTTTGAAAAATCACTGATGTTTTCTGGTTGTTGCATTATATCATAATTTCCTGAGAAAGCACAAATAAGCAAGTTTACAAGAGACTTGTAATAAGAACTGACATAGAAAGAGGATGTAGTTACCAAAAATAGCAGAAGCGACAACTGTCCCCTGGCACTGCCGCATCTCAGAAAGATCAGCTTCATCTATATCGAATCCAGTATTGAGACCAGGTATCTTCCCTCTCACAAATCTGAAGATAAAGAAAAGGTTAGTGCTTCAGCATAAACAGTCATCATATAGATGTACAAGAGCTAAAGCAGATGATCCATATGGACATACCCACAATGTATTGTCATCGAGTCTTTTATATCATAAGACTTATCTCGTTCCTCCAGGGATGGATAACCTCCAAACAAAGAACCACCATTGGACTCTTTGAAAATCAAATTCTCTTCAAACAAATAATCTAGACTTCGAAGGACAGGTGATGCTGATGGAGCACCTGGCATCAATGCCACGGCCTGCTCAACAGGTACATAACAAACAGGACATGCTGCACAAGTTCAAAATACTATAGTTAGATTCAAACTTTTGTAACGTTGAATTGAATTAGTCAAAACTTACGTCGTGGTCCAGTGCGTTTCCTATTAATAGGTGGAGGAGAAAATGAGAAATTTTCACAAGGATGGTGCTCCAGAACAACAGCTGGTGGGAAACTCCGCAAGTGACCCCAAACTTTATTTTGACCATTGTCAGACTGTTTCTCTGTCCGTGATCCTGTATTCAAACCATTTCCACTCAAAGAATCTCTCTGGGTCATTGATCTACCCGAAGATGTCCAAACAGGATTCACAAAGCTCCGGACATGATCAGAAAATCCAAGCATGGTCTCAATACCAGGTGGTGCATCTTCATCTAAAATGGGCCAAAACAAGATTTTGAAGTTCAGTATTGCAAGATACCTATGAAGGTGAAAACACAGAAATAACACAAAATGTGTACTTACCGTTAAAGATTATGTCTTACTTTAATATGACACATTTCAAAAATGATGTTTAGCAAACAATATTGGGCAAGCAACATAAGAAAAATATATCATGCTAAACTATCACAGTTACACAACAGACATTCAGTAGAATCACTAACATCTATTACACGTTTAAAAGGGCAAACCCCATCCCCACCCACTAGGGAAGTTATCAAACATTAAATTGGCAATTTGGCACAAGTCCCAAGTAAGACACTGGAGTGACTAACCAATCTATTGTTATTGTAACCATGGAAAATGTGCAAATTGACTGCTAGATGAAGGACCAACTGTTTATAGTGAATTGTTAAACAACAATAGATTAGTCTGCGAAGTCAAACAAGATGCATATTGAAAAATGTAAAGGAACAGGTGGAAACACAAGCATGCAGTTGACCAAATGATTGAAAAAAGGAAAAATTCTAGCAATACCAATCCAAAACCCTACCTTGCTGGTAGTCTGGTACCACAAAGGCACAAATTTTGACAGCATTATCAGCACTAGCACCTTTCATACTTCAAGCTCATTGTAAGGTCTGAACTTTTAGGAATACATAAGCTACATTAACTATATTAAACACCATACATCCCAACAAAGTCTGTATCTCAGTTCAAGAGAATTGACTAAAACATCTCTCATAACCAAAGATCAACCAAAGTACTCAAAACTTGGGACCACACCTCAATATTACTCTTTAATCTCTCCATGCAAATTGCCTAGCTCAACTAAAACATTGACACTGCTACACGTGATCTGAATTGCTAAAGAATAGTATACTAATCCCTTTGCATCATATCAGTCAACTAAAGTCAAAGGTGATGCAAATTAAAGAATGCACATAAACAAGAATACAGGTGATCAAATGCCTACACAATAAACAATCCTGGAAATAAAAAAAATCGGTTGCCAGTCAGCACCAGAGTACTGAAGAGTACATCCATGATCCATCCATACAACCTTTTTATTTTTCCATTACTCAAGATCTTCGTGATATTTTCACTTCACTAAAGTTTTTGCACTTTTCAAGTTCACTGTTAGCGCATTTTTTTTCTGAGTACAGGCCACGCACAATAACACTTGCAAACATCCTATAACCCATGTAAAAAAACTTAAAATATGGACAAGGTGCATTAAAGCCAGATGTTTTTCTACTCCTAGAAATGGGAAACATCTACATGAACCGAGAAAATATAACTTGCAAGTTGTGTTGCGTCATTCCACTGAACTCATTGACCAAATGAATGCATAACGAAGAAAATAACAATAACTGGTCAAAATATTTATGTAATCACGATAACAGTCACCGGGATTAGGAACAAAACATAAGGCAAGATAACCACCACCTTTACTGACAAGTGATGAGAAGAGGAGGCAGAAGACCACAGCAACGGCGACAAGGAGGAGGAGGAGCATCCGCCGGCGACGGCCAGCGAGCTTGCAGATCCGGGCGAAGAGGAGGCGCTCACCTCCGCGGCCGCCGGCGCCGGCGCCGGCGCCACCAAGGGACATCTTCCCGAGCTTCCGGGCGGCGAGCGGCGCTGGCGACTGGCCGTTGGACTGCTGCAAGGATCCATAGCTCCCCGACGACCTGAGCCCCAGCGACGCCCCGCCGCTCATGCCGCCGCCGCCTTCCAGGCCACGGCGCCAGCTCTCATCGTCCGCCAAGTTCGATTGGCGCAGCGCAGATCACAAACGCCCACCAACCTCTCTTCCAATGGCGTTCGATCCAATGCCGCAACGAACAAACAACGCTCAAGTTGGAACAGCAATACTGTCTGAATCGTTGAGGTAGTTCAAATTTGTGGCAGGAAAAAAAAGAACACTTGAGATCTCCGATTCGGAGCAAAACAACAACTCCAAAAAACACCAAATGGCCAGAATTTTCGGACCGATTGGGCAAGAGAACACCCGAGATCTAACGATTTGGAGAAGCGCGAGAACACGGGGGGCAAATTGGAGAATGCGGGAGGAATCGCTGCGTGGGTGGATCGAGGCGTGCGCGACAGATTGGGGATTCGAGGGGGAGAGAGAGAGAGGCGTGTGGTCGTAGAGTTAAAATTTTAATTTTTCAGGGACAAAAATCGTGTGTGGAAAATTGGAAATGAGCTCCGGAAATGACGGCCTCACGGGGAGGTTTGTTGGTTTGCTTTATATACGATCGTGCACGAGGGGAAGAAGGGTCAGGGGAGATGGCAATATATCCCCCATAGCAGTTGAGCACAATTTGATTGTTTTATCTTGAGAATACAGGGTAAACTTACGTACGCACAAAACACACGAACGCACGAATTACGTCCCCCTAACACGTCTAGGCCCCATTTGAAACAAGCGGAAAATGGAGGAATTTTGTAGGATTAGGATCCTTTGAAAAAATTCCTACAATCCCTTTGGAACAAAGGAACGGACTGCTGGAATTTCTATGAAATTCTTGTGGAATGACTCAATCCATTTGACTTTTGAAGGAAATCTGTCCAACCTCACGTAATTTTTTTTCCCTTTAAGTCTATCTCTCCAATGGAAGTCTAACATTAGCACAAATGGAAGTGTGTGCAAGGGTGGCAATTTTACTCCACTACTGAAGATTTAGGTGCCAATTAATAGCTGGATGGCGGGTTATCTAAGGACATGTACAATGGTAAAGACAACGGTTATCTATACCAACTTTTATATCACCTGTAGACAGCACTGTAGATAGCTCACACAATGAATTGTTTTTTCACTTGTATTTATATATAACACAATCTTTTAACACTTTTATGGATCTAAGATATTTCTTTTGATTCTAGTGATACAATCGGCTACAGAATTGTAGATAACATATTTCTATCTATTTATTCTCTTTCATCCACATCAGTTTAAATCATATATAATAGAAATTATAAACAGTTGATATAAACACATTAAAGTAGATGGGTTAGACAGTGTGGACCCACGAAACTACGTTCGCAGCACCGCCGTGCCTGCCATGAGCCCGATTAAAGAAGTACGGCAACCAACTAAATCACGGTATCGAAGCACCAAGTGGAGAATGTTCAACGTTAACTTCCGGGAATCGCTCCGTTAATTCCAACTTTTGTGGGATATCCAGTAACAACTGATAAAGTTGCTGAACTTAGAGATTGAATAAAGAAAAAGAAATTGATGATTGGAACGATACTTCGTCTTTTTCCAAGATAAATGTAAATAAACTTACACTTTCATAAAAGTAAGTTGATGTTTCCAATGGTCGCCAATGCTGGCTTCATCAAAATTTGGTAGTGTTGACTGAATTTGGCAAATTTGGTCCACTTTAAAATTTTGATAAGATTTCCTTCTCCCTTAGCTCTCTAATTCCTTTTCTTGTTAATCTTCGATCAAAACATTGCTAGCCAATTTAGGGTATGTTTAGTTTGCTGCCATTGCAAACCAAACCAAATATTGGTAATGTCAATAAAAATTGGTTATTGTTTGGTTTACTCCTATAATTTTGTAACACCTACGAAAATTTGGTAACATTAATGAAATCCAATGTCACACACGGACAATCAAAATGTGATGAAATCACTTGCCAAAATTTCAGTAACGCAAAATTTTGATAATGCCAAAATTTGGCTTGGCCACGATTCAAACAACATTCTTTTTGCTAAGATTTTGGCTATGCAAAATCTTGTCTCGCTCATTTGGGCTATCAACCAAACAGCCGCTTGGTGACCAAAATTTGGCAATGCTAAATTTGCTTCAAACCAAACAACCCTCAGAATGCTATATTCGACTCGTTTTTTTTCATCTGTTCTTAAGAAAGGAGTGCACTTTCAGAATAGTAAAAGGTTGTACGTTTGGCTTCCGTTTCCCTCCTTTTTCTTCAAAAGGAAAAGAAAGACTTATATATAGAGAGAGAGACTTGTGACTCTACTATGTTTCCACGCGTAACTTGGAAGATAGCAACCAACAGGTAAGCTTTCTACTCTCACGAAAGGTGAGATTTCTGAATCGTGCCAACAGACTGCAATTTAACGAGCATCTCGCTGTGCAGCATCAGGTGCTGACTGACTGACTACCATGGTTTGGAAGATATTGCACGCTCAGTGTACTGTATACATACTCTTGCCATGTCCGCCCAAGTCGTGTTTTGTCGAACTCGAGAGCGAAGGAGTCTGAATTCTCTGTGTATTCCACACTAGTTCTATGATCAGTAGCTAGTATACACAGTTTAAACAAGTGATGATGACACAACCATACGGCGTCATTCAAAATACTTTGAGTTGTTACAAAAGGGGCATAAAGCCAACAAGCATATTACAACGGAATAAAAAATAGCAAGGTAGATCACACAATTCGCCACATGCAATCGTCTAGAGGCACAGTCTAGTCGTCCAAGATCTCAATCCCCTCGTAGCATTCTTCCCCTGCTCAATAATTGAATTAAGCAAGAGTGAGCAAAAACAACCGTGCTCGCAAGTCACACCCGCCAAGTAACAGATTATAATGCATGCAACGATTTATCAATGAGAGACTTATATGGCTCAATTTGCGTAAAGCAGTATTTTCCATTTAAATATTCATACTAAGTTTCTAAAGCAGTTTATTACATAGCTAAAATTTATTTTTCAAATCTTAAGTTTTATAGTCAGATAACATTCATCAACAAGTAGTGAAGAATACCCTCCTATCACAAGGCTAACCGCCCAAAACCCAATTGGATAGAAATCCAAAACCATTTGATGAAGTCATTTTAAAATAAAAACCAAAATTTAACTTGGAGTGGCTTTGCCAACATGTCCATGATCGTGGACACGATTATTCGAATAGTTCTTAACACTCTGCATGAGTCGTACAACTTTAACCACACGACACGACTTCTCTAGTTTATTTGGCATCCATCGATACCGCTGCTCACTACCTTAGGTGAACAGTTTAAAGCACGTGATAAGGCCTTTACAAAGCGGCGTCCCACCGTAATCCCGCCTCACTAAGGTTTCGCTTCCATTGGGCTAACCACCCGCCGAATTTAAGCCCCCTCTTGAGCTATATGGGAATACATGAAAGTAGGTCGTAAAAAACACCTACGCAACCGGATGACACGACCATGGTGAAACATTGTAAATTAATTAGTCAGGTCCTGCCCATTCAGGATATGTGATAGTACAGAAGGGCTTAGCAAAATACGCTCGAAGACCGGTCCTTAACTGACTTGGACAACTTCTAAAAGAATCTTGGGCCTCGATTATAGAAATGAATCGATCCCGTGCATGAACATGCACCCATCCTAACATCCAGTTCACCCAAGTCTAAATCGATTTTATTTTATTTAACAAGTCAAATCATTTTATAAACTTGTATGGTAAAGACAATACCATAGCAGCATTTTAAATCATAGTTGAATTTGTGGCTAAAATTCTCCAAAATAAATATTTTGAGCTAAGCTTCGACTAAGCATAGAGTTTTTGTAACAAGTCCCAGTTTATACTAATGTACCAACTAGTTTTTAACTAAGGCATCACGGATGATTCAAACAACATTAAAGTGAGGATGTGCAAAGGAATTAGGAATAACTATAAAGTTAAAACAAGGATTTAAATTACTTGAATTTAAATATGCATGCAATAATAGTTTAAAACAGAATTTAAATACTTTGAAATACTGGGGTTGAATATGATCAAATGTAATACTAGTAGAGAAGGAAAGAGAATGGAACCAAATTTGAGAACCTATTTTTACCAATTTACCTCCCCACTGTAGAAGAAAACCAGCAGAGAGAGAGAGAGAGAGAGAGAGAGAGAGAGAGAGAGAGAGAGAGAGAGTAGAGAAGGGATAAGATCGGGGAAGGGGATAAGACCAGAGCACAAGCCAACCAGGCCAACATCTCCTCCCATCCCATTTCTTCCCCAACCGAAGGCAGTCAAGCCACAACAGAGAAGGAGAAGAGGAACCGAGGGCGCGCTGGGGAAGCACCATCAGGGAGCAAAGTCACAGCCATCACAAGCATCGTTGCCGTCACTTCTCAACTCCTAACCGGCAGACCAAGTAGGCTACCCATTTCCCCCCATTCTTTTTAATCCATCTCGGTCGAGCAAGCATGGCGCAAGTACAAGGGGAGGGGGGTAAGAGTAGACTACCTGGGGATGGAGCTCATAGGAGGCGGCGACACGTGAGGGAGGTGCACGACAACTGGAGGCCGAGCCGGGCGCAGGCGAGCGCGGCACGCTGGGAGCGAACGACGAGAGGGAGCCGGCGGCTTCGGTAGGTAGAGGCGCAGGAGGTGGCGCTGACAGTGGTGTCGGGCCAGAGCAAGCCAGCGGCCAAGAGGAGAGGGGCCGGGTGAGGCGGCGCTGGGCATGGCGTGCTCGAAAGCAGCGCGTCGGGCTCGACCGACGGGAGGCGCCTCTGGCGAGGCGACCGGAGAGAGGCGACGGCTTCGGTGAAGTCGCTCGACCGAAGGGGAGGCAGAGGAGCCAAGGGTTGGGACAATGAGAATGAGAGAGAGAGTGAGGGTGAGTGGAAGAGGGGGAGGTGAGGAGATAAGGCGCGGCTGGAGAGGATGGCTTCAGCCAGGGGTTAGGAAAAAAAGAAAGAAGGAAAGAAGAAAGGAATTAGGGGTGCGCAAATAAGTTTTAACAGTAAGATTAGACGATGTGGTCCCTAACTTAATATTAGTTTGGCACCGGATCAGCAGGATAGTGCCCGGTGAGAGGAGTTTGTCATGTCGGGTTACGCGGAGGGACGATATCGTCTGTATGTGTGCATGTATTGTTACATCATATTGAGTATGGTGAAATGTCTGTTCAGGTGGAGGTTCTGGAACGACGTTATCTGCACGTTACTCCGCTCCGCTTAGTTAACAGGCAAGTGTATGGTAGAGCGATAGCATGTAAATGGTATGAATTATGTGATGTTTTTGTGATATGATAATGTTATATGATGATGCTTATATGATGATGCTTATGGTGATGGCGAAAATGATGGGACGAGGTAAGTAATGATGCTACCCTGTTAATGATGATAATGATGAATCATGTTAATGACAATGGACATGTGCATTTGCAACATGGCAAGGTTGCATGAGTCAGGTCGGTGAGAAAGTCATGTAACTATTCCGGTGAAGTCGGTGAGAAAGATACATGACTAATCCGGTGTGCTCTAGATGAAGTCTTACATCTGTAGGGACTAAATAAAGTCCTACAATGTAAGCACCTCATCCTAACGATGATGGAGGAAGAGTGTGTCATCGACGGATGAACACTCCGCGAAACCGGTATCAGCTGATGAGATGCATGTGAGCATGGGCATGATAGTGCATTTGCATTCATGAGCAGTGCAATGAGCAAATGTGCATGTAGGACAATGATGCATTGCACTAATGGAAGGATAATGATGGAAGTTGTGTTATGGTTATGTTATGTTTGTGTGGTAATCTTTATCGTCTATTATGTGCTTGTTGAGTCTTCAGACTCACCTTTGCTTATTGTTGGTTTTTAGGTGAACGTCGCAGATGACATGCTTCGGGAGGGGACAGTAGTACATCCACGTCACATGTGGTTAATAATGTAAACCATCCTTTCTAGTGTTCCACTTTTGATGTATTAAGTTTAGTTGTTAAATTAACTGCGCAAAGTTTGTAATGAATATTGTGTAGTGGTAGCATTCTAGGCCCAGGTGGCGAGTCAGGATGTTACATCAAAGGTATAACTTGCCTTGCTCGAATGCTTGAGGATCTACCGATTCCTCGGAGTCATCAAAATCTACACGTGAGAACGAAGCCAAATCAAACAAAGTTCAAATAAAATCCAAATAAACTCTAGAAAACACCAACTGGAACCAACAGAAAGGTACAGACTTTAAAAGAAGATAGAAGTTTGAACCACTTGAGTCGAAACTCGAACGAGGGAGAACGAGCTCTCGGAAGCTTGAGAATTACATGGTCGGAAGAAGGTTCGACTACAGGTGGTTGGAAGGATGGGTACGACTACTCGGCGTGGTCGTAGAAAGAATACGAGAAGGATAAGACTACTGAACGTGGTCATAGGAAGAATACGAGAAGGATACGACTACTCAATGTGGGCGTAGGAGAATACGAGAAGGATACGATTACTCAACGTGGTCGTAGGAGAAGGCGGATTCGACCACTCAACAGCGATCGAAAGAGAAGGAAGGACTCGACTACTGTATGCGGTCGAAAGAACAAAACAACAGAACAGGGCACGGGAAGTTGGTCAAAGGAATAAGAGAAGGCAGGGTATAGGGAACTCACCAGAATAGAGAGAGAGAGACTGGAGAAGGCTGGTGAACTGCAAACGATGGCGGAGAAACTCGTAGTCGAAGGCGAAGGAGGACGACGGCGAAGGGGTTAGAGGGGACTGATGGGGAAGAGGAAACGTGACGGCACCTGCGAAACAAAACTGAAATAGAGAGAGAAGATTGCTTCAAGGAGCTCTGGGACAAGAATTGATGCGGGGCTTAAACTCGGAGTGCGGTGCTTCGGGCAAACCACAGCAATAAGAGCGAGGTAGGGAGAGTTGGGTGCATGCGGTGCTCACCTAAATAGGCGAAGGCGGCACACGGTTCGACGAGGAGGAAGGTGGTTTGGTCGTCGGCAGGAGAAGCTTGGCGGTGGCCTTAGAGACGGTGGCGAACTTGGAGCTTGGCAAAACGAGGGCGAGAGAGAGGGAGAGTTGAAAGCTGAGGGAAAAAATAGGAGGGCCAAGGCTCCCTGGCGCTCTATTTATGGAGGAAGGAAGGAGAACCGGGTAACAAGATAGAGCGGTGTGAAAAGGGAAAGAAAAATACGGTGGGGCGGAGATGACAGCAAGCTGGAGCGGTGTGAAAAGGGAAAGAAAATGCGACGGGGCAGAGTCAATAGCATTTAATGCACACGTCAGAGGGACGGGATGGGGGTAGTCGCGACAGAGGCGATAGCATTTAATGCGCACGTCGTTGAGGAAACAGAGAGAGGAAAAAGAAGGTGTGCAGGGGCTGACAGGCGGGGCTGGTCAAACCGAAAGGCTGGTCAAAAATTAAGAGGCAGCCGACACCAACAGACTGGTCAAACCGAAAGGCTGGTCAAAAATTAAGAGGCAGCCGACACCAACAGACTGGTCGAAACCGAAGGGCTGGTCAAAAACAAAAACTGGTCGACATGAGAGGGTGGTCGAAACCAGAGAGGTGGTCGAAACCGAAGGGTGGTCGACGCGCGGGGAGAGAAAAAGAGATGTGCTGAGGGGATATCAGAACAACAGGGGAAAGGGAATTTTAAAACCAGAGAACTTCACTAAACTTAGAATAAATCAAATGATAAATTTTAAATTTTGAAAATTTTCAAAAAGCTCAGAAAATCGGGATGTTACATATTTTTACAGTCACATTTGCTTTGGGGGTTGCGACTCCGAGTGCTCTTGCCATGTTGGCCCAAGTCATTAGGCATGTCGTTGTAGGCTGTCAAAATAGGCAACATATTCGGTGTACGTGATCCAATCTATAAATATATAGGCAAACTTGTTAGTGTCCATTCGATCCAAAATTGGCGGCTGAAATCGCACACACGAGCTCCCGCATCCCACTTACCCCCTTTTGCAATTTGCCCCTAGCACACTCAAGCATCACTTTGCGAAAATCCTCCTCGACGTTCTCGTCCTCCCTAGCCTGACGCCATCCTTTGCGCCTACTCCCAGTTCACACAGCTCATCGACGCTGCCATTTGTTAGGGTTTGCCACAACGACACTGTCACCGCCGCCGCCACATCTGTGCCGAATGGCGTAGCCTCTGGATTCGACCGCCCTCTCTCTCTACCAAAGGTTCAACAAGCATCGAGCGCGAGTGGGGCTCCGCAGTGACCATGGAGCAGTAGCGTGTCCTCGACCCTACCCCTCGCTGGGTCTAGGCGTCCCCAAGGTCGTTGTCGCTAGATCCCGTGCCTCGGACCTCGACCCTGCCGGATCTCACTGCCTCGACCCCCCCACCACCGCCTGCCCGACTTCGACCACGAGACCGCCTCATCGTTTTCCTCACCATGTGTTGTCGTCCCTTCATCTGTGCCATCCCCGCCTCGCCCGGTGCATGCCCCCGCCTGGCCGCCACGACCCCCCCAACCGCGCCAGGGATCTGCTTGCAAAGAAAAATTGTTCTTGCCTCTTTTTTGTTCTTTTTGTGCCCTTTTTCCTTTTCCAATTTTTTTCTCTTTGCAGTTCCTAATGCTTTGTCCCACGCTTATGACTATGATGCTGTAATTTTGGTTTCAAGAAATCTTGTGTGATACCTCTTGAGCACCATACAAGGTTAAATGCAGTCATACTCTTGTAATTTTGCTTGTACAAATGCAGTCATAATCTAGAATGTTCTTTTTCTCTTCTTCTGTAGTGGTTGATGTCTTTAGTTAGATATGCTACCGTGATTGTTGAAATTGGATGTGAATGTTATCTGGTTGTGATCATATTTCATTACAATATGTGTGGTTGATCTGTTAGCTGAAAATGTCGTGTTCAGATCAAAGGATTATGAGAGTTTTGAAAGCAACATTGCGTGATATAAAGATGGAACTGCCATGTGGTTTTTCTGATTGAAGGACCCCCTATGCTGGGCCAAGTCCAGATGAAGAATTCTGGATTCTTTCTGGTGAAATTAAGGATATATCAGATGGAAGGATTGTTCAAGTAAATGTTCGTAATATACAAGAGAACATAATCATTTGTACCATTGATTCTGGTTTGAAAGCCATAGTTATGGGAGAACTATTTTGATGATGGTTTTGATCTAGAATCACTGCAGTTACATGAAGGTGATGTGTTAACTCGCAAAATTAAGAATGTGAATAAAAATAGATTCATGTTTTACCTAACATGCAAGGCCAATGAAATGAGGAAATGACCATTCTCCAGAAGTAACCATGTCTTTACAGAATGAACAAGATATTTGGCCTAAGGCCGACTCAACTCCTATCTTGGCTCGGCCAAGTACATCACAACTGACTTTAACTTCCCTAAGCAACTCATACTCTTGCAGAAAATAAAAGATACAAACCGACCTTTGTTTGGTTTGGTCAAAAGAAACAACACGCGGGCTTCCTATGGAACTTGGACTAATAAAAAGGGGATCCAAATTGATAACACTTATGCTTTGCAAATTGTGAGACTATGTCATTCATGAGAAAAATACAGTCTTGTGTGACCACTGTTTGAACAAAAACTCCTTTGATATAACAATAAGGCTTAAAAATTCAAAACCCCCCTGAACCTACTACTGTTCATGCACCAATTCAATTCCATTAACACTCAGTATCATGCTGTCGGGACCCCGAGTATGCAGCCCCGGGACCCTCTGTGCATTCTAAACTAGTCCTAGATCAGTAGCTAGCTCGTACAATTGCAACATAGATGAAATCATATCCATACAACATAACGACTAATGAAGCAGACAAAATAATAATACATAATAACAAAAAGACCTTATGGTTAAGGTCACGATCAGATCCACGACTAGATCTACGACCAGAGTAAACTTGCAGCGAAACAAAACCAACTTGTAGGGGCCATTCGATATACCCACAGTCAATCGAGTGGGGGACGTCTCCTAGTCCGCATGGTCTTCAAAGTTGTCGTCCTTGTAGAGCTCGGTGCTTCCTGGGTCCTCTTCGACGACTGATCAACAAAGAGCCGTAAAGCCGTGAGTACATAAAGTACTCAGTAAGTCGTAGGGAATAGTATGCAAATAATATTCATGCAAGGCTTGACAAGGATAGCTTTATGTTTAATTTACAGAAAGCAGTATTGACATTAGATACAATAGGTAGATTCTAAAGCACATTTTGAAAGGTTAATACATAAGTAATCAAGTTTATTTGAAACAACTCGTGAACACCCTGTTCACTTCCCAAACCACTTGAGCCAACCAAGACAACATTTTTGAGCTACCCCTCATGTGAAATCCCCAGGCATTGTCCATAACCGGGGACACGGCTATTCGAATAGTTTTACACTCTGCAGAGGTTGTACAGCTTGACCCACAAGACACGACTTCTCTAGTTTGTTTGGCATCCGTCGATACCACCGCTCACTACATTAGGTAAGCGATCTAGAACACGTGACAAGGCCTTTACAAAACTCTGTTTTGACTCGGTTCTGCTCACTAAGGATTCACCTGTCTGGCCCCCTCTTGCGCCGTTCATCAGCCAAAACAGAACCAACTCAAAATATTGCTAATTATTTTAGCCAGATCTACCCCATAAATGGACTTGTGGTTGCATGGTATGGCCTGGATAAATGATGCACAAAGTTAAGTCCTTAGTGACTACTCAGGCAAAGCATCCTTATCCTAATGTGCTTCTTGTGCCCCTTTTACTACACGATCATTCGCCTGAGTACGAAATCATTTTTGGTTCAACCCGACCAAAAGACAACTATTGCTATGGTACAATAAATTTTAATGTTAGCGGCAACACATGTCATGGCAACACATGTCACAATTCCATATTCACTTAGTCAAATTAAGGGTACATGCCAACATGTCGTTCACAAATTAATCAAGGAGTCATACTGTCGAGTAGGTTTTTAGCTATTTCCTAAACTATTTTTATACAACTAGTCATGCATGTTGATATAAAACAATATAATTTTATAAACTGGGTATGATATGATCAAAGGTCTACGACTTGTCTTCGCTGAAGGCTTGAGTTGCTTTGGCAGATGGTTCTAGGAATTCTTCAGAGAAGACATAATCTTCATTGAAGTGTTGAGATGCTTTGGCCGTGGTCGTTGGGTCGAGGAACTCTTCAGAAACACCAGAATCTATGTGTGTGGAAAGAGCCAAGTAAATAAGACAACACCAAAAGAAATCCAAAAAGATTGCCAAACTAGAACCAAAAGAAAGGTACTGAATTTAGGAAGAGTTAGCAACTTGAATCACTCAGATCGGAGCTCGAACGAAAGAGAACGAGCTCTCGAAAGTTTTGAAATCACAAGGCCGGAAGGAGGTTCAACTGGTCGAAGGAAGGTTCAACGACCTGGTCGAAAGAGTTCGACTGGTCGGAAGGAGGTTCGACTACAGGTGGTCGAAAGGAGGTTGAACCAATTGGTCAGAAGGCTTAGACTACCTAGCCGAAAGGAAGTTTCGACTGGTCGGAAGGTGGTTGAATGAAGGGTTCGACTACCAGGTCCCAAGAGGGATATGACTTCTCAATGTGGTCGTAGAAGGGATATGAGAAGGGTATGACTACTCAACATGGTCGTAGGAGGGATACGACTGCTCGACGCAATCAAAAGAAGGAAGAAGGATTCGACTGCTCGACACGTTCGAAAGAAGAAAGAAGGAGGGCAGGGCACAGAGAACTCACCAGACACACACACACACACACAGAGAGAGAGGTGGAGGAGGAGGTTGGGAAAGGACGATGAATGGCGATCGAAGAGGTTGAAGACAGCGCGGACTCTTCGGCGACGAGGAGGTTGAAGACGACGTGGACTCTTTGGCAACAAGGAGGTTGAAGACGACGCGGGCTCCAGCGAACTCTTCGTCAACGAGGAGGTTGAAGGACGGCGAGGAAGCTCACAGTCGAAGGCGAAGGAGGATGGCGATGAAGAGGGCCAGCCAGGACTGGAGGAGAAGCGAAAAAGTAGCGGCTCCTGCAAAACACAATTGAACTAGAGTGAGGAGATTGCTTCAAGGAGCTCTAGGACAAGAATTGATACGGGGCTTAAACTCAGAGCGCGGGGCTTTGGGCAAACCACAGAAACAAGAGCGAGAGAGAGGGAGAGTTGGGTACACGTGGTGCTCACCTAAATAGGCGAAGGCGGCACACAATTGATGAGGAGTGCGAGCGGGATTCGTAGTGGCGTACGCAGTCGGCCGCACACGAGGCTCCGACGAACCGGTGGTGCTTCGGATAAAAGGAAGGGAGCACAGTGTAGAACGTCGCGACACTACTACAAAACAGGTCATAGTAGACGCCTCATCACAGACGGTTCGTTTGGATCCGTCTGTGTTGTCTTATCACGCACAGTTCGTTTTGAAACCGTTTGTGATAGGTCATTATCACGAGCAGTTCGTATCGCAGATAAATGCGTGATACTTCTGACGGTTCTTAGTACGAACCAAATGCGCGATAATGTCGTATATCACGAGCGGTTCGTATCACTAACCGCTCGTGATACTTCTGACGGTTCTTAGTCTTAGTACAAACCGCGTGATAATGTCCTCATCACAGACGGTTGGTGTTAAGAACCGTCTATGACTTGGATTTTACCATGGTTTCAATTTTTTCTTATTCTATGATTTTACCATGGCTTCAAATTTTCCTTACTCTCTGATTTTTCCTTAATACGAACCGTCTGTGATGAGATACTTATCACAGACGGTTCGTGATACCAACCGTCTGTGATATGTCATCACAGACGATTTTTATATGAAACCGTCTGTGATTCGCAGCGCGGGAGTTCGAAAATTTTGAATGCGTGCGCGGGAGGCAAAATATTTTGGTGTTTTTATATATTATGGCCGACCTCCTCCGGGCGCTCAGTCTCGCACTCCTGCAGTCCCGGTCCTCCTCTGGGCTCGATCCTCCCTTGCTCCCGCAGTCCTCCTCCGAGTTCCGGCTAGTCGCTGCTCATGCGGTCCTCCTGCAGCTCCCGGCCCCCCTCTATTCCTCCGCGCTCCGGTCCTCCCTTGCTCCCGCAGTCCCCAACCTCCGACGTGGTCTTCCTCCCCAACAGCTAAGAGTCGACGCCGACAGCAACGCCGACCTCCTCTAGTCCTCCTCTGACGCCGACCTCATCCAGTCCTCCTCCGACGTCTCTAGTATATGAGGTTCTGTTGGTACTTTTGTATATAAGCTTCTGTTAGATTCAGATCCAGATTTGTATGTATGTGCTTGTGGTACTTGTGTTAGATTCATATCCAGATTTCTGTTAGATTCTCCTCCAAATTCTACTTATGTTGGTACTTGTATATGATCGAGTGTATGAGTGTATCCATGAATCCATGGCTTGAGAAATTTATTGGGAGACTTGGGACTTAGAATCCATGTATGTGTATCAATGAATCCATGTTTGGGAGGCTTGGGAAATGACAGTGTATGTGTATGAGTGTTTCTATGAAATGGCAGTATTTTTTTTCGCAATCAAAAAAGCTATCACAGACGGTTCTGAACAAGAACCGTCTGTGATAATTACCAACACAGACGGTTCTAGTTATGAACCGTCTATGATATCCACATATCACAGAAGGTTCTAATTATGAACCGTCTGTGATATCACATATCACAGACGGTTGGTAACTAGAATCGTCTGTGTTGTGACTTATCACAGACGGTTTTTTTAATCGTCTGTGATAACCGCTAGTTATCACAGACGTACAAAAACACGAGCGGTTCGAACCATCGTGAGACGGTTCGACCAAATGCGTGATGACGTCAGTAGTAGTGTGAGGCAAACTCAACAGAGTGGACGATGTCGCTAGGGAATCAACGACAGTGGCGGAACACGAGGAGGAAGGTGATTCGGCCGTTGGCAGGAGAAACTTGACGGCGGTGCTAGAGGCGATGGCGCAAGCTCCAGCTGGCGGTGGCGAAACTCGAAACACGACAAAACGAGGCAAGAGGAAGAGGAAGAGCTGGAAAATTGGGGGGAAACATGAGGGAAAAGGCCCCCTGGCGCTCTATTTATAGAGGAAGGAAGGAGAACCAGGCAACAAGATAGAGCGGTGTGAAAAGGGAAGAAAAAACGCGACGGGGCGGAGACAACAATATTTAATGCACACATCGTTGCGGGAAAAGAGGGATGGGATGGGGGTAGGCACGACGGAGGACATGCAATTAATGCACAGACGGTATTTAATACACATATCATTGAGGAAAAAGAGGGACGGGATGGGGACAGGCGCGACAGAGGACATGCAATTAAATGCGCAGATAGTATTTAATGCGCAACGACTTTAGCGACGGGAGGAAGAAAAAAGGTGAGCAAGGGGCTGACAGGCGGGGTCCGTCGAAACCAAGAGGGTGGTCATGACCGAGAGGGTGGTCGAAACTAGAAGGATGGTCAAAACCCAAAAGGTTGGTCGATGTTATGAATAATGTGTTCATCTATTCAAGAGACACAATGAGCAATATATATAGGGAGTACAAAGGGGGGTTTCCATATACAGATAAGGAACCATATACAAGAGTCCTATTCTAACACCCCCCTCAAACTCATGGTGGATCACACACACTAAGTTTGGAGAGAAAATACAAATGTTGTGCCCTAGTCTGTGGCTTCGTGAAGAAGTCAACAACTGTAACTCGATGGCACAAAGCGTAAAGCAAGTACTCCTCCCGCACTGTGAGCGAGTGTATGAAGCATCCACACCAATGTGCTTGGTGAGCTCATGCTTCACCGGGTCCCGCAACATCGATAGCACTGTCTTGTCGGACAAAAGAGTCGTAGGTCCCATTACGGACACTCCAAAATCTGCAAGTAACCACCTCAATCGCATGCAGCTTCTTAGTCTTCGTGCAATCGGGAGGAGCCAAGAAAAACACGAAGCGTAAAGAGAACGGCGATCGAAGGATCACTAGCCCAGGTCGCATCGGAGTACGCCTGAAGCTGTAGTGAGGTGGAGCTAGGGAAAAACAAACGACGAGAGATGGTCCCGCGCAAGTAGCGAAGAACACGAAGAAGGTGACTGTAGTGAAGATGGGTAGGACGAGCCATGAACTGACTCAAGATATGAACAACATAAGCAATATCAGGACGAGTGCTCACAAGGTACACCAAACTCCCAACAAGATGACGATATCGAGTAGGATCCTTAAGAGGATCGCCATCAGTGATACGAAGCTAGAGGGATAGCTCCATGGGAGTCTCAGCGGTGCGAGTGTCAGTCAGACCAGACCGGTCAAGAAGATCCTGGACATACTTCTGCTGGGAGAGGTAGTAGCCCTCAGGCATGGAAGAGACCTCAATCCCAAGGAAATATGTAAGAGAACCAAGATCAGTCATCAAAAATTGCTCACTGAGGTGCTTCTTCACATATGTGATGAAGGAGGAATCATCACCAGTGATGAGCATGTCATCAACATACAGAAGAAGCAGTGTCCTACCCCGAGATGAGGTATGGACAAAAAGAGCAGGATCGTGGGAACTAACAGTGAAACCGACAGCAGTAATCACTGAGGTGAAACGCGCAAACCAGGCACGAGGAGCCTGTTTGAGGCCATAAAGAGCACGACGAAGACGACAGACATGCCCATCGAGAGAATGAATATCCGGTGGTGGTGCATGTAGACCTCCTCATGCAAAACACCATTAAGAAAGACATTCTTAACATCAAGCTGAGAGATAGACCACCGGCGAACAGAAGCAACCGCAACAAGAGTGCGAACAGTGGTCATATGGGCAACAGGGGCAAAAGTCTCGTCGTAGTCACGACCGTACTCCTGCTGAAAGCCGCGAGCCACAAGACGAGCCTTGTAGCGCTCGATAGTACCATCAGACCGAGTCTTAATCTTGTACACCCACTTGCACGTGATCGGACGAGTATGCACAGGTGTCCGTACAATATCCCAAGTCTCCGTACGTCGAAGAGCATCAAGCTCCTCTGCCATAGTGAGCTGCCACTCAGAATGAGGGGCAGCCTCACGATAAGAACTAGGCTCAGTGACAGAGAGAGCATGAGCGATCGGAGCAAATCCAAGACGATTAGGAGGACGAAGGGATGTCCGGTCACGAAGAACGTAACGAGGAGCATCATCAGGAGGATCAGATGTGGGTGTCGGCAAGATACCAGGAGAGGAGACTGGTAAAGGACAAGGACGTCTGGAGTAGTGAATACCAGAGAAACGAGACTGTGGTGGGGCAGGAACAAGATGCGGTGCTGCAGGAGACAGCGCCGGAGGCGGAGGTACAGAAGGAACCACTGGGGACAGACCAGGGGAAGACTGTGATAGTGGAGAAATGGGTGAAGAGTCAGAAAGAGACAACCACGAAATCGACTCAACGGTGGAAACAGGAGGAGCCGAATCTCGATAGAAGAAAGGTCGAGATTCGTCAAAGACAACGTCTCGTGAAACCCTGATCCGTCGAGCAGAAGGATCCCAGCAGCGATAACCCTTATGCTCAGAACTATAACCAAGAAACACACACTCAACCGAACTGGGTGACAGTTTAGTGCGCTCACGAGGGCGCAAACAGAACAAAACAAGTACAACAAAAACACGAAGGTGAGTGTCTTGGGGCTCGAGTAGAGGCGCTCTATAGGACCGACACCCTTAAGAGCGAGTGGAAGGTCGCATATTGATGAGATATGCAACAGAAAGCAAATTTCTCACCAGGCGTGGTGGAACGTGAGAGGCAAGAAGAAGAGTGCGGGCAGTCTCAATCAGATGACGATGTTTGCGCTCAGCAACCCCATTATGAGCATGAGCACCAGGACAAGAAGACTGGTAAAGAGTGCCCGCTCGTAAAGAAAGCGTCTAAAAGCGCGAGCGATACTCACGGCGAGAATCACAGCGAAAAGTACGGATAGGAGAATCAAACTGAGTACGAACCATCGTTGCAAAGCTACGATAGATCGCAAGAAACTGACCACGATTAGACATAGGGAAAATCCATGTAAAACGGGAAGAATCATCAATGAAGATCACATAAAGTTTATGCCCGCCTTTAGAGATAATAGGCGCAGGTCCCCATACATCTGAATGAACTAAGTCAAAAGGACGAGAAGACAAGGACTCACTAGAATGATAAGGAAGTCAGAGGCTTGCCCGACTTACAACCACGACAAAACATGGTCGTGTCAACAAGAACACGTCCAAGAACACCCTACGAACTAATGAAGAAAGACGGGACCCACACAAGTGACCTAAACGGTGATGCCACTGCGCAAAAACTCCAGAGGTGGTGGCAGCAGTGGCGGTGGAAGTAGTCGTAGAGGTGATAGGAGCAACTGAAGTGGACGGAAGGTGGAGGCGATCAAGGATGTAGAGACCCTGACGATCCCTACGGCGCGGCCGGTCCTAAGTACCGTCCTCGTCGCCGGTCTGAACAAACAGAGTGAGAGTCAAAACCAAGCTGGTCCCACGAGAGATCGGTGGTGACCCACCGAGAGAAGTCGCATGGTAAGTCGGGAACATGAGAAGCAATGGAACAGAAAAGTCGGTGGACAAAGAGTGCCTCGACGGTGTGCGGACATAGGAGCACCGTCGGTATGCGAGCAGAGATAGAAAAACAGGAGGTCCAGCGGCGAGAGATGTGGAATCCGGTGTCATGTGGAAAGAGGCACGAGAATCCGTAACCCAAGAAGTACGGAGGAGACGCTCGAGCTAGACCGCGAGAACTCGCCGAGCCGTGAGAGAGCTGGCTGAAGTAGAGCTCGCGAAGCTCGCTGAACAGAGTCACCTCGTTGAGAAGGTCTCGACGCGTCTTTGAGTCATCCTCCGTCGAGGAAGGGCCTCCTCGCCCTTTGATCGTCCACTCGCCTTGTTACGCGGCGCACCGCAACGCCGTAGTCGTGTGCGAAGTTCTTGCAATAATTGCTGAACCCCGTTGGTGCAAAAGCAGAGCGTAAATGCATAAGCGAGAATATCCTATAGTCGAAGCGGCCGCGGTGTAGTCGAAGAAGAAGGGGTAGCAAATACGATCGGAACAAAGCGTATGCGGCTAACCCGCGGCGCAGCTCCTCGGCCTGGCGTCGAAAGAGCCTCGATAGCGCGGTCGTGGTGAGTGGCTCAAGAATGAGCCCCAGCGAGCTCAAACTCGGGCGCAGACGGCAGGCGAAGTCATAAAGCGGCGATCACGATCCGCCTTCTGCACTTTATGACACTCCTGACAGAGTGGAGAAGCGAGCTCATCCAGTTGGCACCAGAGACTGGCTAGGGCTCGGAAGAATTCGTCGACGGAGGAGTCGTCCTGGCGAAGTGTCTCCAACTCACGCTGGAGCGAAAAGAACTGAGCATCGCTGCTCTGCTGGTATCGCTCGCGCAAGTACTCCCAGATCTGACGAGTGGCATGCAGACCAACGATGTCTGGCTGGATGGAGTCGTCGACACTGACCACCAGGATGGCTCGAACACGGGCCTCGTCAGCACACCAACGCTCAAAAGCGTCTATGGCATACTGAAAGACCTCATCAGCAGCGGCGGCGGCGACCTCTACCTCCTGCTTGGCAACCTCATCTTCTGTAGAATGTGCAGAAGTAGACTGTCTGGGAGGAGGCTGAACTGGCGACGGCGGACAAGGTCGGGTACCAGTAACATGTCCCCAGAGGCGGAGACCATCAAGCGTGATCTCCATGAGTGAAGACCACAGCCTGTAGTTCGTCCCATGAAGCTTTGTTCCCGAGAATGGGATCGCAGCGGATGGAACAGAAGCCATCAGTAGGCGACGCTGGACGGCGTGGCAACCAAAGCAACGAAGTCTAACAGGCGGTGCTGTACGGCGCGGAGGTTAGATCGACGTTTTTTTTTCTCTTTTTTTTCTTTTAAATGGCTCGGCCCGGCTACAGAGTCCACTCGGCCCAGCTTACAAATGCGCGCCGCACGGGGAACTAGGTTCCCCGTCGATCTGGCAGCGGCTCGGGAGCGGCGGCGGTGGCGGCGGCGGCGGCGCGGCGACTCGTCCCGAAGGAGAGCGCGGCGAGGCGTCGGGAGGCGTTGGAGACTGGCGGCGGCCTCGCGTCGGGAGCGGCGGCGGCGTCGTCCACCAACTTGGGACCGCGACGAGGGCGCGGCGAGGCGTCGGGAGGCGTTGGAGACTGGCGGCGACCTCGCGTGAGGAGCGGCGGCGGCGTCGTCCACCAACTTGGAACCTGCGGCGGCGTCGGTCCGTCCGGCGACAGGCGGCGGTGTCGGTCCGTCCGGCGGCAAGCGGCGTCGTCGTCCGTGGCGACCAACGAGCGGCCTCGAGCTTTGGAAACGAGCGCGCGGCGCCGGAGGCGCTCACGGCAGAGGAAGCGCGCGCCGACAACGGCCGGAGAAGGGCGTGGCGCGCGAGAGCGCAGGTCGAGGCCACCGCGCGAGGCGTTGAGGGCGGCGGCGACCCGATGGCGGCGGCGGTGGTGCTGGCGTCGACGACCGAGAACACGCGGCGGCGGCACGCGAAGCGGAAGGAGAGCTAGGTTAGAACCTCGCTCTGATACCATGTTATGAATAATGTGTTCATCTATTCAAGAGGCCCAATGGGTAATATATATAGGGAGTACAAAGGGGGGGTTTTCATATACAGATAAGGAACCATATACAAGAGTCCTATTCTAACAGTCGAAACCAAAGGTTGATCGAAACCCAAAAGGCTGGTCGAGACCAAAGGTTGGTCGAAGCCGAAGGGCTGGTCGAAGCCGAAGGGCTGGTCGAGACCAACAGACTGGTCGAAACCGAAGGACTGATCAAGACCAACAGACTAGTCAAAACCGAAGGGTTGGTCGAGACCGAGAGGATGGTCGAAACCAAAGGGCAACAGAGAAGGTGGAGCGGCCGACGACGAGAAGAGGAGGAACGGGCCGACAGGATAACGAAATGGACAGGGAAAGGGAATTCCAAATACAAGAGAACTTCAATAAACTCCATACAAACCAAATTTCGAATTAGTTGAAGTTTGATTAACTCATATTAAATCGTTTTTAATTTCCAAAATTTCAAGTTAAGCTTTAGAAATTCAACAAAACTAAATGATTATTTTTATTTTAAAATTTTCCAAAAACTCTTGAAAATTGGGATGTTACACATACTCAATTTTCTAGCTCTCAAACAACGGAATCTTGACCATGCAAACCAAGAATCTTGACCTACACCTGACGATTCTCCATGAAATTGATACTGTTCATGCTCTCAACAACATAATTCTCATACAAAACCACTTTGAGGCCCATGCTTCCATTCACATTCATTCAATAAAAACATAGTTCATACAATTGGGTAATGCAGATGCAAACTACAAGCTCATGAAACTAACCGAACACTACAAGGTAAATTTGTATCAATTTTTGCAATCACAATTTCACTTGAGAACACAACCATACAATCTGCAATGATACATTCATGTAACACATAAAAAAAATCCACAAATGCAATGAGATGTTGTCATTCAATTCACACACAATCTTACTTCTCTAATCAAAATCATGGTTAAGGAGACAATGCTATCGGCAGGCACGAAGGCGAAGTGGGCTCCTCCGGCATCGTGGCTTCAAGCGTACGTGATGTGGCGTTGACCGGATGGAGGACGGCTCACACCGTTGGGGTCCCGTCGATCGGTGGAGGCTAGGTTCGTGGTAGACGGTGCTAGGGATCCGAGGTTGCTGATTAGAGTGTAGAAGATGACGCGGCAATGGCCAGATCCGGTGGAGAGAACGAGGTGGCATCGGATGGAAGATGGCCTGGTATGTCAAAGTCCGCTGATAGGCAGCAAAAGGGTCCATGGGTGATGGCATGAGGGCTCCAAGCTCACAACCTCGTGGACAGGAAAAACAGTACCGAACAGGGCACGACGCGCCGGGGGAGAGAGCCAAGGCGGCGCTAGGGTGGTGGGCTTGGGGGTGGTGGTTGGTGGATGAGGAGGCAGGATGAGGAGGAGACGCACGAGGGGTTTTCGGAAAATATCGAGTGCTCGCATGAGGGGCAAAATGTAAGATGGCGCAAGTGGGTTGGGGAGTTCCACCATTTTCGATCTCGTTCACCCGTTTGGGATCGGATGGACCTAATTGCGTATGTACATATGTCCACCAATTACCTCTTGTGCATGAGATATGTTGCCGTCAAAATACTATCCTGAATCCTGACGGGCCTCGCTTTAGGCCCAACAATTCCTAAGGTTGAGCTGAGCAAGCTATTCCCTCATACACAAATAAACATGGTTTAAGATGTTAGCATGGTTTCTAAAATATAATTTTTACCAC
Source organism: Ampelocalamus luodianensis (assembly GCA_036346255.1). Classification (NCBI taxonomy): domain Eukaryota; kingdom Viridiplantae; phylum Streptophyta; class Magnoliopsida; order Poales; family Poaceae; genus Ampelocalamus; species Ampelocalamus luodianensis. The sequence goes on from CM070626.1 coordinate 5,944,524, forward strand.
TAATTTCTACTGTTATACCCATATTTTTTTCAAAAAGAAATGGAGTATAAAACTTAATAAAACTAGTACTATGAAAGTATTTTTTTTCATAGACTAATGTACTTATGTCATTTTCATATGGCCGATCTAAATATTCGTAAGAAATAAGTCTATTTTTCACCCCTAAACTATCAAAAATGTCCAAATAACCCTCTTAACCGTTTTCTCTTCTTGTCAGCCTTTTATTCTATCACATAATTATGCATGCCGATGTTTTACACTGATTTCTTCATAACGGCATCTTCAATAGTGGTCATCTTAGCCGTTTCTTACCTGCTATGTCACTCAAAAGTCTAGTTGGAGAAGAGAGGATGTGAAGAGAGAGAATGCGTCATCTCTTATATAAGAGACAAGTTGGGTACACAAACTATCGCAAATGGTGAGTGGTTAATGAAAGAAGTTGTGTTGAAAATGAATGATTTTATAGATAAATTATTGAAGATGTTGTCTCTAAGGTTGTCTGTAGATGAGTTGAAGCTTTTAGAGACAATCCTAAGAGATAAACTGTTATACATGCCGTAATGTACCATACGAAACTCCTTCTTTAATGCAATAATGACAATTTTCTTACCATTTCATACAAAAAAACCTTTAAAATTGAGTATTTAACACCCACATCTTCTAAAACCATGGTAGTCATTTATGAACATTTCATTTGCCTACCTGGTGGCTCCTTGTGTCACACCTACGCACAGACGTGGCAAAACAACCCAAATAAATGTCCAACTCCGCAAAATCACCTGACCAAACAACCATGGGTATGATTCAACCTATTTGTAATGCTATATTGCTACTATTGACTAGGGGCAGAAATAATCATTCGTTTTATACTCCGAAGTGAGGGATCGACAGACGGCAACGCATTTTTGACGTGAAAGTTGTCCATTCAAATCAAAACAATATCCATTGCATAATGGATGCGATCAACAATACAATTCACATTTTGCACGCGTTCGTACGTGAGTTCGTGCGTCCCATGAAAATCACAATTGAACTTCAGTTACAGTGTTACACCACATAAAAAATGTGAAACGACGTAAATTAGCATCAAGAATCGATCGACGACATTAGGAAAAGTACAGGACTAGCGCCCAAAGTCCGAGTGAAAGCTTTCCATGGGACGCTCCGGTGCAATATCAGCAACCAACATGTGCAACAATTGTGATGACTTATGCAATAAAATACAAATAATAGTGTGGTGTCCACAAAAATAGGGGATATCATCTTCTCATTGCAAAATTAGATGAAACCATTAATACTGAACTTATATGCGTTTTTAAACTATTTCAAATATCCCAATCAAACAAATCTATGATGCTACAAAACTGCAACACTTGAAAATAACAGTGACAACATTCGAAAATAATTGTTGCAATATTTTGTAACAAATACGCAACAGCCGAGACAAATCTACAGCAAATAGAAAAAGTGATAGAACAAATCGGAGGAGATCATTCAACAATAGAGAAAGGGGCTGCATAAAAAACAAGAAATGTGTGCAACAACCTACTCGAGCAAGGATGCTTGCTGAGAGCAGTGATGACTGATGAGCTAATCTCAAAGAGGAGACGCGATGTCTATTCTCCCGGCGAACCCTGATCTAATGGCAAGGTGCTCGTAGCGGAGCTGTAGTGGCATTCGCGGAGGCTATTGTTGATGGCAGAGCTCGGGATGCCACAACACTCATGAAGGCCATAATTGCCTGTGGCAACGAAGCTCAGCTGACCCCGGGGAGGCGGGGAGGATGTGTGTAGAGGATGGGATCAAGCTCGAGATGTCGGAGCACCTCACAAAGGTCGCGGTCGCCTGTGGCATGGAGCTCAGCTGACCTGGCGAGGATGGGCATAGGGGATGGAAACGTCGGGGGAGAGGAGCAGCTAAGAGGAAGGTTGGGGGTGGGCCGCCGATGACTGCGTGTGCATGTGTGTTAGTGTTAGGGTTGCGTTGTAGATGGGTTATCACTCATGGACTTTTTCTGTTGCTGGCCGCTGGTGTCTGTGTTTCAATTTCACCGAGCTTAACAAGCCTAACGAGTAACTCGCGTCTCGGCTCAAACTCGACTCATTAAGCTAACGAGCAAAACATGTTGCTCTGCTCGGCTTTCTTATGGCATGAGTTCTAGCCGAGTCCTTAACAAGCCGATCCAGCTTGCGAGTTTCAAGCTTTTTTTCACCCCTACTGGTGACCTCCTCGTCTTGATGTGTGGACGTGAGCTCGTTCTATTGTCTATGGGTAGAACCAAAAGATCTGATTCAAATTCGGACAGTGGAGACAAGAAGCATTTGTGTGTACTGCGAATCGTTGGACATGGGTTAGTGGGTGTACTGGCCCACAGGAGACATCCAAATCGGACACAACATTATCGTTAGGAAAAACAAAAAGGACTCTAGGTAACTAGTCGGTACAGAACATGCGAGCCCAATACATGTGTAGGTACCTGCATTAGGCGAGAATGTATTGTGTATGGTACGCTGTGTTGGGAAACCATGGGCTTGGCCCAGCAGCCGGTCCATGGGTGGGTGTCCCATCCAAAACTTTAATAGGATCTCTAGTCTATAAATAGAAGGTGTTAGTTATTGTAAAAGGCTGATCATGAGAAGAGAAATAAAGAGGAACAAGAAGTCCCCTCCATATATCTGTGTTAATCTACTATTTGTTCTTGCATTGTTTTGTGCGATTCTACGTTTATCTACGAGGTGATCACTCGGACTGAACTCGTCAACCAGTGGCGAAACCACCGTAGGGGCAAGCCGGCGGCGCCCGGTCTCGGCGAACCCACCCCCCCCCTCCCGGCCGGCGACCTCGCGACCCCTGACCAAGCCGACGAAGCCGTCATCGCATGGTGCCCTTGCCGAAGCGGCCCACAAGGCCCAACTCCACCCCACCAGTCCCCTTCTCACGCTCTCTGTTCCCCGTTTCCAAATCTATCCCAAAATCCACCCCAAATCCGGAGCTGGGTGCGGCAGTGGCGCCGAGGAGAGGAGGCGCCGACCGCCGAGGTGGCGAGGCGCCACCGAGGAGAGGAGGGAGTTGGGGTAGGGGAGCTACCGTGTCGGGCGAGGAGGAGGCGGGCGGGGGAATCACCAGGCGGGCGATGGCCGGAGCCGAGTGGCCGTCTGAGGCCGGGTCTTGGTCGGGGTAGCATCGAGCGGAGGAGGCGGATCAGCCATCCAGGGGGGAGCCGGAGGAGGACAACTGGGGTGGGGAGCCGGAGGAGGGCTGGAGGTGAGGAGGGGGAGCGCCGGAGCCCAGAGGCGAGGAGGGGGAGCGGCGGGAGCCGGAGGAGCCGAGGAGGCGTCGAGCGGTCGGGGAGAGGCCTCGGCACGAGTCTCAGGGTGCTAGCCGCTGGTAGTAGTAGGCGCATCTATCCTGTGTGACTGAGGTGGAGCGAGGTGAGAGGAGGAAAGGAAGTAAGGAACCGAGCCACCGAGGGGACCGATCGCTGACTGCTGGGATATGTGCCTGAGGATTGAGAAAGTCTGAACTGTGAAGATTGAAGCCTGAAGAAGTGAAGATTGAATGAGCTTTGCTGACCGTTGTCTACTCAATCTACGAGTAATGTGGTATGTAGAATATAGCATTAGAATTTATTCAATTAGTCAATTAGCAATTTGCTAGAATATAGTATAACATTGTGGTAATGTGGATATAGTGCATCGTCCACTCAGATCCAAGACTCCGAGGCAGGTAGGCCGCAGGCTGTTGCACTCGCACAGAGTCAGGTGAGCCACTCAGGTCTGAGCGTCTAAGGCTATGAGCCAGACTTATTTTGAGCATTGTTTTGAATTTAGATGTCCTAATTTTTAGAGTACAATTTTAGTAAATTTTAATTTCTTGTAGGAATTCTATAAAAAAATAAAATCAATATAATTTGAACGTATTTGACATCATTAATTATATTAATTATTGAATCACATTGTGTGTCGATATTGTTTACACTTAAATTCGTCATGGGTAAATCGAATTCTGGTTCCGCCGCTGTCGTCAGCGACGGTTGCTCGGTACGCCGATCTGCGGGCGCGGAGCATATCCGCGGGTGGCCGCAGCGTGTCGCGCGAGGAAACAACCAGCCGACCAGCCGGTGCGACGAAGCCCGTGGAAGCGTCTGGTGGCCGTACTGCCGTGTCGTCGGCGCGCGCGGCGTGGTTTCTTCTCGAGCTGCGACGCGGGGGCCTAGCACAACCGAGCAGCAGGCTAAGGCCAGATAGCGTGGCGGGAGACCCACACCAGTGGGAATTATTGAAGCCACGGGACGCGGGGAATTGACGTGGGTGCGGGGGCGGATTCGCTTCGGCTGGGGATTCTGTCGCACGTGCTATGTGGTTTCGGCTTGTGGAAGACAGTTCATCGTGTGCAGCTGCAAAACAAAGAGATACTCCCATTACAATTGAGTACGCCGACGATAATGTTACCTTACAAATCTTATAGCACTATCCTAGCATATTTAACTCTCAGAGAAAACTGTAGCCATTCTTATTTTTTGAAAGATTGAAATGTGACTGTTTGAACCTCGATAGTTCTCTTTCTCTTCTACTTAGGAAAAAAACCTAGCTCCCGGATACTATTTATGGTTTTTAGAAACTAACTAACTATAGGGTCAAACACAATCAATTTCATATGTATTTCAAATAACAAATGATAAAACTTAAGGAACAGAGCCCATGCCCAACCGGTGGCCAGGTCGTACCTGACATTTTAAGGGCCTTGTGCTAAAAATTATAGTTAGGTCTAAAGTGAATATCAATGTTGTCAATTTTACCACTAAGGTTAGCTAGCATATTCAACATTGTACAGTCAACATGAACCTCATCAACATTATTATCAAAGTTAATTTATAGAAAATTAACATGGTTGAAAAAACAAAACACCATCTATATGCACAAATATAAGATTAAATTGCAACAATAAATGGAGTAGTATCAACAATTTAAGAATGACGGCAAACGCAATCGCAACCGGGCACATATGACTGATGACCTCGACACAACACAGATGGCCTATTGCGGTGACCAAGCAGCATATCACTAGAGCCCAATGATTGTGAAGCACAGAGATCAAGAGTACGTGACAATAACACGAGATAGAGAGAAAAATTGTGTGCTTGAGAATTGAACTCACAAAGAAACACGCGATATTTGACATCAAGGTCGGGATGAGAATTAAGAGGAGAAAAAATTATTTTGATTATGATAATTAGGAGACAGTAGTAGCTATGTTTGTGCGACAACACAAGGAAAATGAAGAGCGAGAGGAAGGTGAGAAGATATGCATGGATCAATTTTGTTTTGCTAAGTTAACTCAATCAATTGCTGGGTACTAATACTGAGATTAACCAATGGTAATCAAAGGTTAGGCTAAAAATGGGGCCCCTTAATTAGTAGGGCCTGTGCAATTGATCATTCTACACACCCTCACGGCACGGCCTTGTCGGTGGCTAGTCTAATCGGTGTGCGTGTACCCTATCTTGTGACTAATCACCATGGTTCGAGCACCATTAACTTTATGTTATGTGTGTTTGTTGTGGATTTTTTAGGGGTTTGATCATATGAGATTTTGCTTTTCGGACTCAAAGATGACTATGATAAGGGAAAAGCTAAAAAAACGCTATAGCGTTTTGATGCAAAACAACGGGATACCCATCCTCTGTTGGATCTGGTCGCTACACATACGTATCCTAAAATAATGGTCATCGTTGCTTCCCTTATCTGCTATCACACCTCTCTCAGCCACCCAATCTATCTTCGATTCCCCATCCACCTCTCTCTCTCTCTCTCCTCTCTCTCTCTCTCTCTCTCTCGGCCTCCCGATCCAAAGTGGCAGGGGCCGGCGTGTGCCCATGTGGGTCCTATGAGTGGCAGCAGCCAGTGCCACCCGATTCATCGGGAATAGTGGTAGATCCTGTCATGGGGGCAACCGGATTTGTCAAGTTGTGACAGCAATGGCTCGTGCATGCGAGCTTAAAGTGCGGTGGTCGGGCATGCAAACTCCATGACAACGGTGGGCGGACGATCACAGGTAGCACGCAGGCTCCGTGTCGATGACGGTGGTGATTTTGCGTGCTCAAGCTACAAGCGAGTGCATGAGCTCAATGCCAGCGACAGTGACGAACGAGCGGGAGTGTGGGCCTAGCAACAACGACGATGGAGGTGGGCATGTTGGCCTGACAACTCATGTGAGGTTTCAACAAGTTTCATGTAAGTTTGATCAAGTCATGTAAGTTTCATCAAGTTCTATGTAAGTTTTGTCAAGTTTTATGCAAGTTTCATCAAGTTTTATGTAAGTTTTGTGTAAATTTCATCAAGTTCTATGTAAGTTTCACAAATTTCTATGCAAGTTTCATCCAAGTTCCACGAAGTTCGACAGAGAGAGGAGGCCGAGCTTCATTCTTTTTGAACTTTAAATACTTGTCAAGCTTGCTTGAAACTCGAAAGTTTCATCTCGTCTCGTTCAGATAATTGAAACTTCCTTGAAATATTTTTGTTTGAAACTTCTTGAAACTTGCATTTTTTTTTTATGAAACTTACTTGAAATATTTCTCAAACTTCATGAAAAGCACCGAAAATATTTTGAAACCATTGAAACTTAAGATCACCTTTGAAATTTAAAGTTTTGGATTTGAAACTTGAAGTTTCATTTTTAAAAACTTGAAACACATATCAAACTTTAAGCTTCATTCTTTTCGAACTTTGAATACTTGTGAAATTTGCTTGAAACTCGGAAGTTTCATCATATCCTGTCTCGTTCAGATGATTGCAACTTCCTTGAAACCTTTTTTTGAAATTTCTTGAAACTTGTAATTTTTTAATGAAATTTACTTGAAATTATTCTCAAACTTCACGAAAAGCGCCAAAAGCATTTTGAAACTTTTACAAAAATACGATGAAACATGTTTGAAACATCAAACTCGTAACATAAAATATTTTTGAAACTTTTCACGAAATGCATTGAAACCAAGTCAAAAATTCAAATTCGAATCTGAAACTTTTAAACAGCCGAAACTACTATACGGTATAGTGTGAGCTAGCAGTTCCTCTAAAAACTGATTTTTTTTAGGGGTTTGATCACATGAGATTTTGCTTTTCGGACTCAGATGACGGATGAAAATGCACATATAACTCGATAAGCACTGAGCCACCAACACAAGGCAGTAATCCGCAGAGGATCGTGGCGATCGCCCCGACGTGGATCCGTGCTGTTCAATCATTCCAATCAACCGGCCCCTCTCCATCTCAAATTGCGGATCCGTGCTGTTCAATTATTCCAATCAACCGGCCCCCCTCTCGCATCTCAAATTGCCTCATCCATTCCACGCGGGTCCTTCCCGGCAACTACCATACCAACCAGGCAACCAGTGGCGCTTCGCCACGTCCCCCATATACCCGGGTATATAAACCGGCGGGAAGTGATCGGCAACCGCAGAGCATCGAGATTTTGTGGCGATTAAGCAGCCAGGATAACAAAAAAAACACGCGAGCCACGCACCACAAGATTTGTTAAGCAGAGCAAAATGGTTGTGGGGGAGGTCGCCGCGGGCAGCGAGATGAGCCTCGCGAACATGGTGCTGGGGTTCTACGAGGAGGCCGAGAAGGAGAGGTGGCCGGAGGACGGCGGCGGCGGCGATGGCAGAGACGACGAGGGGTCCAGCGGCGCCGGGAGCAGGGCGTTCTGGCAGGAGCAGCACTCGCAATTGCATGTAAGTTTGCTCCCCTCGATTTATTTGTCGATGTTTCAAACTGTGTCTGATCCCAAATGGAGTCTTCGTTAATATAACAAGTAGATGTGTTAACCACAGACCGAGTTGATCTTTCTTTGTATTATTATAGCGTGTTAGCACAGCGCGTGCATATATAGCAACACGACCAAACTAAAGTTATTACCAGGCCACTATTACTATTTAAAGTTATTACCAGGATAGAATCTAATCGCAGATACTATTACTACTCTTTCCTTTTCTTTAACAGATCGACTATTTATCGACATGACGATACTCCGTGCCTGACAATTAACCACATGTCTTCTTTTCTTATTCATCTTCTCTTTGCCGCGGCAATTAATTCGATCGTGTGTTGTTTTGTCATTGCATTGGGCACTCGCTCTGTAGTACGTCTTGCCGTGACAAATTCGTACGTTTATGCGGACATGTAGGAAGCACTGGCCAAGACGAGCTCGGCGGAGAGCAGGATCCAACCGGACACGGAGGAGGCCATCAGGCAGATGCGCTCCACGCCCGGCGTCTGCCCCTGCGCGAGCCGCGCGGCGGCCGGGGGCTGCCGGAGCTGCATGCTCCGGTTCGTCGCCGAGCGGCTGCGCGACGCCGGGTACAACAGCGCCATCTGCAGATCCAAGTGGTCGCGCTCACCGGACATCCCTTCAGGTAACGATCATTTTGCATGTTGCAGCATATATATAGCGCGGTTAAGCTCAGACAACACAAAAAGGATGAATTACAAATGGGGCAAAGAGGCAGTGAGATTTTTGGTCCAGATTAGTTCTTGCTGCACTTTTCAGTTACAGGCTGCAAGCGGCATGGTCCATCTGTTCTTTTGTGTTTGGTTCAATCACTCGTTGGGCTACTAGATCCATCGCTGAACCCATGCCCCCACACAAGGAGTTTCTTGTGTAAGAGTTGTGACGAGACTCGAGAGAAGCATATTCAAAATAGGACCCCAACTGTAAAAAAACTTTTGTCTCTGCTGTGTAACGGTGAGACTTCGCAGTTTCACATGATGCACATGGTCAACAACCACTAAAGATGCTTCCACGAGAGCACGAGACCATAATACGCACACACACAAGTAGATGATAGGATCATCGCAAAAAAGAAAAAGAAAATATTTAGACGACAGTCACAGATCCAAACTCTGATGTCAACTCCAAACTGACAGATCGGTCTCCAATTATTCACGTCCACATCACAATTGTTTCCAAGAGCAGGCAATGAATCATTTGCACAGCTTCTCAAAGAATGCCAAAATGAGCACAAGATACCGCACACATACAAATTTTGGTCATGTATATGCGATGATTCTGACGTCTCTGATGATCTGCGTACACAGGGGAGCACACGTACGTGGACGTGGTGGTGCCGACCAGGAGCGGCAAGGCGGTGCGGGTGGTGATCGAGCCCAACTTCCGCGCCAAGTTCGAGATGGCGCGGGGCGGCGCGGAGTACAAGGCGCTGGTGGCCGCGCTCCCGGAGGTGTTCGTCGGCAGGGCGGAGAAGCTGAGGGGCGTGATCAGGGTCATGTGCGCCGCCGCGAAGCAGTGCGCGCGGGAGAGCAACATGCACATGGCGCCCTGGAGGAAGCACCGGTACATGGAGGCCAAGTGGCTCAGCACGCCGGAGCGGGTCGCGCCAGGCGCCGGCACCGGGGTGGCCGTCGGCTCGCCCGAGAAGCAGCCCAGGTTCAGGGCCTCCATGCTCACGCTCGACTTCGGCGGCCGGACCGCGGTGGAGGTCGTGTGAGTGATCATCGATGAGAAAACGAGTGCCTTTGCGCGTGCGTGTGTGATTTTTGGCCGAGAAATTTTAAGTAAGTTCTACCGGTACTTATACGGTGGTAGTATAAATCAAATCAACGATGTTATAATAGATTTTTCTATGTATTTATATTTTTCGTATATGTATTATGGACTTTTTAACTAGAGTTGAAAATATTACTCTTATAGCATGCGAGCTCTTTTGACCAACTGTGAACCGGAGCATACGGTGTCGACTATAGTGTAGAGTGCTAGTAGTTACGACTTACGAGATTGTCTGACATACTGGTTGTTCTCAGACAATCAAACAGCGGAGCACATAAGCTGCAGTTCCATGATACTCAGTGGGCGAAATTCTACTCAAGGCATCACATGATGCTGCTTCAAGCCTAGTAACACATGGATCGAACCCAAATGCGCAATGCCTCTACACGAGTACTGAATAAGTCTAAAAAGAAGTTGAAGAAAAGTGCTTTTCTTCTGAGGGACAATTAGAAACAAATGATTAGAAAAAAAATCTTACGGTTGAAATTTTGCCAAAAACCACCGGTTATCAGTGTTATCAATGGATTCGGTAAAAATTCAAACCGGGTAAAATATTTTGAATTTATCTAATTTTCATCAATGTATAAAGGAAATTTGCAACACATTTGTAGTACAGGTGTGCTCATGGCCTGGTGGGAACGAGCGTTGGCTCTACCATTTTTTTGTTACTTTTTTCTTTTTACATATAAAAAATTCAAATTTTAATTCAAAAATTACGTCCGAAAAATCCGGTACTCAACGGTTACCGATTCTACCGCTACCCTCCGATAAAATTTACAAATCGATAGCATTTTTCCTGTGACCATCATAAACAAAAAAGGAACACTCGGCTCACGCGGACTCCCACTTCCTCGCGCTCCCCTTGTCAGTTTGTTGCTTCCACATTCATCACCTCCCTCTCGCAAACACTAAACCCTAACCCTAACCACCAACGCTTCCCCCAAATCGCTTCGATTCCGCCATGCCGCCGCAATTCATCTCATCGGAGTCGATTCACCGGTGAGGGTTGGCGCAGGAGACCTCGGTTCGCGCCCCAGCCCGATCATGTCCCGAGTCTAACACCACAAGAGACGGTGACCAGTGGAGCCGCGCCGCCACTACCTCGGAGAACTCGCTCCTCATGGGTGCCCGCCAACGGGTGGATCTAGGCCTCGTGAGGTCAACGAGTGGGTGCAGGTGGCGAGGCAGAGGGTGGTGTGACACAAAGTTGTTGAAGGCTTGAAGTGGTGCATGTTCGGGTCCGGGCTAGGGTTCGAGGCATTATAGGAAGCAGAAGCGAACTCAACGCTTTTCACAGGTGGATGCGACTGGCGGTGACAGTGGCTGTGTTGCGTCGGTGGTGGAGGTGTAGAAGGCTAGGGTGTTAGACACTATCTTGATAAGTTGTATCCGCATGTTTACTTTGTTGATTTGCATGCAATGAACAATTGTGCAGGCCTATGCATGGTAGCAATGTGCGGTGCCGACAGATCATGTGCACAACAACAGAACGTGTGAGACGTGCGGGCTAGTGACTTGAGCTGGATTGCATGCATGGTGTGAGGCCAACATGCCGCGTGTGAGGCAGTAAGTGCGTGCGTGAGTTATTGTAAAGTGGAAAGGCTGCACATGAGATTAGGAGTTAATTGCATGAGCTTGTGTTAGCTAAGTTGCATGTAGATGTAAATGCCATCATGTTACTGAATTAACGTTTAGCATGCGATTGCATGTAGGCACAAAATCCGGGTTCATGCTGAACGTGCTAGTGCTGTGCACGGCGCGGCGTGAGACCCGATCCGAGTTTGTTAGTGGCGTCATGGGCGTGAGTTTAGGAGTTGAGGGAGTCCTAATATATTTGTAATTCTTTGCATCTGAGATAATAAAGCGAAGAGAAAAAAACCGAAAAGCCGCAAGGCTGTTCTACGGTAGCACAACTCTTTGCATCTGTGTTCTTGAGTTCCAGTGTGATAGCGTGTGTTTGAGTGTGTTCCTGGTGCTAAGATCCAACAATTGGTATCAGAGAGAGGAGATGCCAAAGATGATGTCGCACGGTGATGGTTCGTCAAGTGGTGCCGCTGCGAGCGGCAGCTTCGGCGACAAGGTGACGGGCTCCAGTACCCGCAACTGACAAGGACGAACTACACGGCATGGATGACGAGGATGAAGATCCTCATGAGAGCTCATGGCGTGTGGGATGTGGTTGATCCCAAGAGCTTGTCCAAGGTTGTTGATGAGAAGAAGGATCGGATGGCCTTGGTAATCATCTCCCAAGCCATCAATGACGAGACGTTGATGCGAGTATCGCCTGCCAGTGGAAGGCTTTCTGTGTTCAGTCAATCTATGCAGAGTGAATCGGTCCCTAAGGGACGATATACGGAGCAATTCACGTCTATATACCGAACTCGATTTGACTGCTTCACTTCATCCTTTAGCTAGAAAACCCTAGATCGCATGTCGTAAAGGATGGGTGTGAAAATGTTCCCGGGATATGAATTCAAATCTTCATCATCTTCTTTCGGTCCCATGGTGGAATGCCTTTATGCCAGCCTATTCCCTAAGTAGGATAAGTTCATTGAATTCTGAACTTCAATAATCGAAGAGTGGTCGTAGGTGAGCCCACCCCAGGCAAATCCACTTCTCGTTATCTTGTTCCTGGTCAAGCTCTCGTACCCGCTTCCATTACTAAATGTGTAAGTTCACATTCCATAGCAATAAAAGTATTGCAACTTGCAGGTATGATGTAGCACTAGACATCAACACTGTGGGGCCATTCCGGATAATGAGTTTCGCGACAGACCAAATCACGATATACTAAAAGGAGAAATTGTGGTTCGAGTCCACGTCATGAGATGGCCAGTGATCTTTAGCTGGTCATGGCCATAATGTGTTTTTTTCCTCGGATTCATTGAGAAGGACACCGCGCTTGATGTCTGGACGGCGCTGCACTCCATGCACATGGGCACCGAGCACGTCAGGGAGGTGAGGATCCAGTCCCTGTGCTCGGAGTTTGATAACCTTAAGATTTGTGATGCAGAGTCGGTGGATGACTTCGCTATGAAGTTCACGATGCTTGTTGGCCAGATTTGAGAGCTTGGAGAGACGATGGAAGAGAAGTATGTCGTGAAGAAGCTGCTACGAGCCATTTTCGACAAGTTCATCAATGTTGCTTCGTCGATGGCGCTATTTAGTGACATCAACCAGATGGCTGTAGAGGAGGCCATTGGATCACTGAAGGCGCACGAGGAGCTTCTCAAGAGGCGGGAGACGCGAACGGAAGAGCAACTTCTTATGGCAAAAGAATGTGACTCGTAGTGAGGATGAGGACATGTCCACGGTGAGGCCGTGGAGAAGAATGGCGCAGGGATAAAACTAAGGTGCGTTGTTACAATTGTGAAAAGATGGGGCATTATTCGTATGAGTGTCCTGAGAAAAGAAAGGAGGAGAAAACACTGTTTGTTGAAGCTCATAGCGATGATGAGCCAACCCTTCTCTGAAGATCCATGAAGCGTGGCAAGTCAAGATTGGGGAATGTTAGACACTAATCTTGACAAGTTGTATCTGCATGTTTACTTTGTTGATTTGCATGTAGTGAATAATTGTGTAGGTCTGTGCATGGTAGCAATGCGCGATACCGGCAGATCATGTGCACAATAGTAGAACGTGTGAGACGTGTGGGCTAGTGACTTGAGCCGGATTGCATGCATGGCGTGAGGCCAACGTGCCGTGTGAGCCGACAAGTGCGTGCGTGAGTTATTGTAAAGTGGAAAGGCTACCCATGAGATTAGGAGTTAACTGCATGAGCTTGTGTTAGCTAAGTTGCACGTAGATGTAAATGTTGTCATGTTACCGAATTAATGTGCAGCATGCGATTGCAATGTAGGCACAAAATCCGGGTTCATGCTGAACGTGTCTGTGCTGTGCACGGCGCGGCGTGAGACCCGATCCGAGTTTGTTAGTGGCGTCATGGGCGTGAGTTTAGGAGTTGAGGGAGTCCTAGTATATTTGTAATTCTTTGCATCTGAGATAATAAAGCGAAGAAAAAACCAAAAAGCCGCAAGGCTGTTTCACGGCAGCACAACTCTTTGCATCTGTGTTCTTGAGTTCCAGTGTGATAGCGTGTGTTTTGTGTGTTCCTGGTGCTGAGATCCAACATTTGGTTCGCAGCGTGGAGTTGAAGTACAGGCCGGATCTAGGGTAGGGGTGAAAACGGATCGAATAGTTTCCGACCAATCCGGATGAAAACAGATTCGGAAACGGAAACGAATACGGTAGGCATGCTATCCGGCGAAAACGAATACGAATACGGATTATCCGAATAAGATCTAATCCGGATATCCGGAAATTCCCAACGTACCATTCCCATTTCCAACCCAGCCTGACCCACTTAACTTAGCCACTTCGGGTAGGGAGTTGAGTTAGGGCAGGGGAGGCTCGTTCTTTAGTTCTTCACGCCGCTGGCTACTCCAGTCCACTCCCCAGGCGCTGCGCTGCGCCGTCACGGCTTCAGGCCGCCCTCGCCTCCCCGCCGGCCACCTCGCCCGTCCCCCGCTGGCTCCCCTCACAACCCCAGCGTCTCCGCCGGATCCCCCTCGTGGCCAGCTTGCCTCGTCGTCGGCCACCTCACCGGCCTGCTCTGGTCATCTCGCCCATCTCTGCCGACCATCTCGCCCGTCCCCCGCCGGCTCCCCTGCGCCTTCGTCGGCTCCCCCTCACGGCCCCAGCGCCTGCGCCAGATCCCCCTCGTGGCCAGCTTGCCTCGCGCGGCCACCTCACCAGCTCACCGGCCTCCGCTGGTCATCTCGCCGCTCCCCCTGCCCTGAGGCCCTGATGGCCCCGCCGGATCCCCCTCGTCGGCCGCCCGCCCCGCCCTGTTGGCTGTTCCCCACCAAGGCACCAAAGGTAAGGATCTTGACTCTTGAGTCTTGAGCAATGGCCAATGAATCAATGGATCCCTCGTCGGCTCCCTCGCGCCTCCACTGGCTCCGCCTCGTCAGCCGCCCGCCCTGTTCGGCTGTTCCCCAAAGGTAAGTCTCGAGAAGACAAGGTTGATGGAGGCCAAAATTGAAGAATTTGTCAACTAAATGTCAGATTGTACATGTTGATTGCTGAGCTGCCTGCCTGCCTCCCAATCTCAAAGATAGTTCTGTTTTTTTTGTTGTTGTTTGAATCGAATGTTTGAAATGAAAGATAGTTGAGCTGCCTGCCTGATTCTAGATGTTTGTTTGAATCGGATGTTTGAATCAAATGTTTCAAATGAAAGATAGAATGGAATGTCAGATTCTAGATGCTGACTACTGAGCTGCATGCCTGCCTCCCAAGAAAATGAAAGATAGTTATGTCTGATTCTAGATGCTGTCAGATTCTAGCTAGTATTTATGTTCATCTCCCTGTTGCCATTCAGAACTGAGCTAGTTTTATTGCTGGAAGCTTTGTTTATTCCATTCTTTGTAATTTCAGTTTAAAAGTATCTTAAACTGAAGACACCTATGATGGTTAATTTGATTCTCTTGCTTGCATATGAACATTGTGGATTGTCGTTTGTGATCGAATGAATGGTTCATGTTAATGTAGCATAGAAGGCTTGTAATTCTTGTGGTTCAGTCCCCAGCAAACAGGCATCAAGGGAAAGAATCACACTTTTGTGATTAAAATAATGGACTGACATTTGACATTAATCTGATGTATAATATACTCTTTTTGTTAAATTTCTTGCCGCACTGGACACCCAAAGGAGTATGTATTTCACCTGGTGGAAGGTTCTCTGCCTAAGGCAAGCCTCCTGGAAGAGCGGGGAAGGGGCGCAGAGATCTGGCATTATGTAGGGTATTTCGTCAGAACATGAACTATGTAATATGTATGTCATGAACTAGGTGTGATGAGTTAAGTGTGAATTAAGTTTTATGTATATGATGAACTAGTTATATGTTTTCGTTAATTTATGGCATACAATTTAATGAGTTTTCATATTCCGAAAAATATCCGTGACCGTATTCGTTCCGATTCATATTCGCTCCATATTTGTATTCGATATTATTCGAATCCGTATTCGTATTCGAGGTATTTGTATTCATATCCGTATCCGAGAAACAATACAAAAACAAATATAGTAGAGTTATTATCCGTCCGTATTCGATCTGGCGCATCCAGAGGAGGCGAAGGCGAGTTCTGCACCGGTCGTGGCCTACCTCCTCTGTCGAATCCTGCTGTGAGTTTTCAATTTCCCACCCTTTTCTCCCCTGTTTGCCCTCCACTGATGAGATTGCTTGGCTGCGTCTGGCTCTTGCACTACAATCATGTTTCGTATGCGAGTAATTAGGCACTGAAATTTTGTTGTCTGCATGTATGGTGACAGGAATCAGGAGATAAATGTCTACTATCTGTTGATACGTTTTGCTTGCTAATCAATAGTTCAATACTTCATACTGTATGTACAGTGTGCATAAGGGCTCTGACTACTATTTAGTCAGGTCATAGGTATTTGTAGGATAACTGGAATTCTAGAAGACTCGCGTAGAGTTACGTGACAGGTAGCAAAGTTAGGTTGTCACTGTCATGGAAACTTGTCGAGCGTGAAAAGCATTAGGAGACTGTTGGTTACAATTCAGAGTGAATTTCGCAAACCACCAGCCATCTTTATTCTACTATTTCACTATGAATGTTAGGAAGTAATTAATTTTTGATAAGTGCTGTGCTGTCAAAGGCGCAAAAAGCGCGCGCCTAGGGGCTCGGGTGAGGCAAAACCGCCTCAAGCTGGACCAGCCGCAGCGGCATCGGCGAGGCGCGCGCTTTGCAGCTCAAGGCGCAAGGCCTTCTTTTTCCTTGCGAAAAGATCGGATGGAGCTTGAATCTTCTGTGGCAGATGTGGTGGAGGGCCACAAATAGAAGATATGTACCCTCATGCCAGCTATGGATGGGAATTGATAAATGATAATCTATTTTATCCGATATTTGTATTCGAAAAAAATACAAATATGGTAAGTAAAATCCGCATTCGAATGAAAAACAAGTGCTATCTGGGGTAAATGGATAGTATCCGTATTCGGTGGTATTCATATCCGTGACTATCCGGAAAATGGATAATATCCGTATTCGGTGTTATTCGTATCCGAAAAAAAATAAATAGAGAGAGAAGATTGCTTCAAAGAGCTCTGGGACAAGAATTGATGCGGGCTTAAACTCGGAGCACGGTGCTTCGGGCAAATCACAGCAATAAGAGTGAGAGAGGGAGAGTTGGGAGCACATAGTGCTCACCTAAATAGGCGAAGGCGGCACACGGTTCGATGAGGAGGAAGGTGGTTCGGCTGTCGGCAGGAGAAGCTTGACAGTGGCCCTAAAGGCGGTGGCGCGAGCTCCAGCCGGCGACGGCGAAACTCGAAGCGCAGTGAAACGGGGCAAGAGATAGGGAGAGTTGAAAGCTAAAGGGAAAAACAAGATGGCAAAGACTCCCTGGTGCTCTATTTATAGAGGAAGAAAGGAGAACCGGGCAACAAGATGGAGCGGTGTGAAAAGGAAAAGAAAAATACAGCGGGACAGAGACAACAACATTTAATGCGCATGTTAGGAGACGGGATGGGGGCAGGCACGACAGAGGCGACCACATTTAATGCGCACGTCGCTGCGGAAACAGAGGGAGGAAAGAGCAGGTGGGCTGACAGACGGGGCCGGTCAAACCGAAAGGCTGGTCAAAACTAAAAGGCGGCCGACACCAACAGACTGGTTGAAACCAACAGATTGGTCGAAATCAGCAGATTGGTCAAAACCGAGGGCTAGTTGAAACCGAAGAGCTGGTCGACACGAGAGGGTGGTCGAAACCAAAGAGGTAGTCGTAACCAAAGAGGTGGTCGTAACCACAAGAGTGGTCGTGACTAAAGGGTGGTCATAGGAGGTCCTCGAGAGAGGACCTGAGGAGGTCGAGGGGAGAACGGAATGAACAGAGAAAGAGAATTTTAAACACCAGAGAACTCCAACAAACTCTAAACCAAAATTTTGAATTAGTTGAAGTTAGATTTAGTCATTTAAATTATTTTTAATTTCTAAAATCTCAGGCTAAACTTTAGAACTTCAACAAAACCAAATGGTTATTTTTATTTTGAAATTTTTCAAAAAGCTCAGAAAAATAGGGCGTTATATCGCTCTACTCTCTTTCGCACCCTCCATCAACAACTAGTAGAGTTTTAAAAAAATGGCTCCCGACTCTTCTCTCCTGACGCCTGCGTTGATGGTCTACTAGGCCATTTTGTATGAGCACCTCTTCGCCGTGAGCTAGTGGATGCTACGAAGGGGCACTGTACTAACAATGTCCTACCTCCTCCACCGGACGTCATGTCGAGGCACGTGTCAGCGACATTCCGCCGTCTGGACGTCCTACTCTGTCGTATCTTTCGTGTCGTCTCCAGCTTCCGGCGAGCTAATCTCGCCATCGACGTGCTCCTCCAGAACGACGTTGCTTGTCACATGGAGGATTACCGTCAATTTGAGTACTTCTTCATTGAGGCAGCGGGCGACTGAGTCTACCTTGCCGAGACCCCTCGAGCAAGGGAAGAGAGTCTATAGGCACAATTCAACTTGAATCTTTAGTCGGAGCGTCTTTGGGTGACATTCGAACGGGCGCATCAGCAGGTGGATGCATTTCGGGTTTCGTTCGCTGATCCCGAATCGTCCGATGCAGACGACGCCGCCTACAAAGTTTTGAAAACATCGATAGTAGGCTACCTCCGCCACTAGAAAAACTTTGATTATTTAGGTTTTTACTTTTTTTAATCTTTGTAAGAAGCGATTGACTACACTGTTTGGTCACATATAAATACAAAAATAAAAAAAAACATGGTTGAATTTGTATGTACTGTTTACAATGAAACCGTTTATTGCCTGACATGTTTTATATTACCACCTTCACGATATATCCGATTTGAATTTGTGTTTGCCGTCTACGGTGAATCCTTTTACTATCTATGATGAAACCGTTCACTGTTCTACAAGTGTCTGTTTATTTCATTGGACCTATTCGGTACCTCTCAACGCTATTACCTTACAAGATAACTAGGGTTTACTGTCACGACACTAACTTTTTACTGTAAAAAAAGGATATTGCAAAAAAAAAAAAAAACAGTGGTAAAAAAGGGAAGTCGATTACTGTGTACAACGTTAAGTTTTTCTAACCGACGTAAGAGCTCAGGAAAAAAAACACGTTCCCCCAAAACATGCAGTAAAAGAGATACACGTATTACTGTTACGACACCTGTTATTTACCGTCGGATTGAGACCCTCATGGACGTGTACGTTTCTGGGCCGCCTCTGCAGTTGGTGGGTCGATTGTATGAGATTGCGCTGCGCGTGTCACACCTAGCTTGGATCGTGTGCAGTGGACTGCCTAGACGTAGAATAGTTATTCTACGCTCGCCTACATAATAGTGCAGTGCGTGTATAAACTATTCTACGCTCGCCTACGTAATAGTGCGTGTGTACACGCACACACTCTCAAGAGTTACAAGGCAATTACATATTCATCTGTTACAGATATGGAATGAGTGATATTTTCGGATCAACAGATACGAGCACAATAGTAACCGATAATATCAACAGATCAAGAGATACGATCGCAATAGGATCTTTCCTAATACAACTGACCATATCTTTTACAACGTCAAACGCGCCCGCCGCGGCCGCGGGGTGGCCTCGCGCGCATCGGTCATGTGACTCATGTGTGGCCGGCTTCTCAGCCGTGTGGGAGGGAGCCCGCGCGGGGTGGTTGCAACTTGCAAGCGCGCCGGTTACGTGCGCAGCGGCGAGTGGCATCAACGAGCAGCACGGGTCGCTGCGTGGTAAGTGGGCCGTTCGCGACGTGCTGGGCATGCGCGCATGTGCTGTTTTCTGTTGGCGTTGCAAGCGCGCAGGGTAATGTACGCACGCCGCGCGGCAAGGGAGGATGGCTCGGACGGTGGGGTGGGCCGGCCCGTGCGGCCTCCTTTCGTTAAGCAAACCTCGTTGAGTAGCGCAGCCGCGCAAGCCGCAGTGCTGGGCCTCGTCGGGGAGGGTGGAGACCATCTCTACATTTTTCTTTTCTTTTTCTCGAAACTCTCCATCTGTACAGTTCTCATGGGGTAGAAGGAACTTGTGTAGTTTTGGAAGTACTATCTCCTTGCTGTGCTCGCGTATGGACCTGCGAAAGAACGAAGCTTCACCTGAAGCGACCCACGAACAGGTGTCGCAATTCCCTAAGAACCCAGCAAGTAATAGCACTTTTTTTATCTAATCCGATCCATAATGTGCGCCCAAGTAGGGCACACAAGATGCATGATTCTGCTCTTAAAGGCGCGTAATCCAAGTCCCTAACGGACATTGTGGACTTTCAACGCAACCGGACAGTTTGCAATGTAAGAAGATCAACTTAGATTCTCAATAGAAAGCCCACCAATGAACTAACTACTACTGGCCGGGACCTAGAGCTTGTTGTCACCTTCCCTGCAATTTCCTCTGGAGGGGACGCGAAAATCTTAGCTTGTACCAGGAAGCTCCCTCTACCTTCCCTGCAACCAAACCTAATTTTCAGCCTGTACATACCTGATTTGCACTTAGAAAATTAGTAAACTGCTTTAGATTATAGGAGCAGAAGTTGAGAGCTTATCTGTTGGGTTCTACAATGGCCGACACTGGCACTTCGCTATGAGTTTGAGGACCTCCGTTGCAATTTTCTCTTAACTGTTGTCCGTTGTGGCTACCAGAATGCAAGCTGTTTGTCTGTTTGATGCGACGAGAATTGTTGTGAACGTATTGAATTACGATCTAAATTACGCGTAAAGTGATCTTGCAATGTGCGCTACCCGAACTTGAAAGGCAAAGCACCAAAAGTTTACGTTTTCTTTTCATTGTCCCAACAGAAAACTTGTACTGCCTCCATGTTCCCCGAGGAAGACTTGACCAATTCGAGGGATTACACATCATTGGACATTAGACATAGTAATCGCCTGTCAATTTGATGTGAGAAAAACGGCGTGAGAAAGCTAAACAGCTAATGCGTACGTTCTTCGGACATGCCGCTGTCCAAACAAAGAAGTATATATAAAACAGAGTTTGATATAATCTTTGCTTTGTTAAGTTGACTCTGAATTACACCAATTCAATACATGCTCATAAGTTTTAAGTTTGATATTTGATATAATCTTTGCTATGCTCAGTTGGCTCTGAATTACACCAATTAAATACAGACTTGTACATTGCACCTGACTCATCTCTGAAGTCTTCAGCATGACCATATCAAAAGCATATCTACTACATATCTGATACACGGAATATTTCAGAAGTAGTAACTTGACCTTGCAGTCTAATGGTATAATCTGGCACCTAACACCAATCTCAGCGAGCAGCTGACGAGAACACATGTTTGCATGGGACCATCTCATGGGTGAATGCTGATGCATTTTATTTTGTTTTTTGAAAACGGGCAGGAGCGCTGCCGATTCAATAAGTAGGAAAGGAGGTTTAACAAAAGTTACAAAATAATTTTACAGAGAGCTACGATCGGTACATGTAGAAGTAACCGGACCACCTCGACAGGAACTAAAGAAGTCCTAATGCTCCGTGCCTATTGCCAACATACTCTGTAATGAATTGAAAATATTCTGCACCGGCTGGTAGTAATTGTCGAAAATTCTCCTATTCCTCTCCTTCCATATATTCCAAAAGGCGTATATTAAAATTCCATCAACTTCCTTCTTCATTTATTTTGGTATTCCTCTGCGGATATGCACCCACCATTCAAGAGTACTTGGTTGTTGTGTTGCTGATTGTATTGTGATTTGTGGAAGTCTCACCCAGATAGCCACTTTTGCCCAAACCTGCCTAGAATGGGGCAGCGCAGATGGCATGCCGCTTCAAGTTCGCTGCTATCTGATATGCCAAGTTGCCAACCCCTGGCTTCCTGCTCAAAGTCAAGAAGGACACCAAGGCAGCTCGCAACGTCCTTGGCATCACCGTTGGCTAGTATCTGTAGAGACAATGTTGTTTGGTCCTAATGTGTAAACAATTGACATAGTTACCGAAGAGCTTAGGGACTGAACTAACCGTTTTGCAAATGTTGGCCTACTGTTAGGGCTCAGGCGGTCTGACCAACAACCGCAGACTAGGAGTGAAAATGGATCGAATACGGACGGATAATGACTCTACCATATTTATTTTTATATTTTTTTCTTGGATGTAGATACGAATACGGATACCCCAGATACGAATACGGATGTGAATAATATCGAATACGAATGCGGAGCGAATATGAATCGAAATGAATACGGTCACAGATATTTTTTCAGAACATGAAAACCCCTTAAATTACGTGCCATAAATTAACAAAAACATATAACTAGTTTGTTTGATACAAACATTCATGAATTGTTCATATTTTCAGCAACCACACATAACATTGACAGTAGCAAGCTGCATTAATTAGTTCACCACAAACATAACACTTAGTTTACCATATTTAGCTCATAAATCATATCTCACAAGTCAACATACATAAAACTTAGTTCATCATATACATAAAACTTAATTCACACTTAGCTCATCACACCTAGTTCATTCATGACATACATAATTCAATAATGCCAAAAATCCAAGATATCATGTCTTAACCATTTAATCCAACTCGCCAGATTATTTGTCCAATATATACAAGTTTGTTACGCCTGCACTCACTTTTTATTACCTAAATTTGCGATATTTTATCTTATTTTATTTTATTAAGCGCCAGACTGATTTATGACTGCTATCCCTAAGCGACCTAATTAAATCTCTTTGGTCGAGTAATTTACACAGCACCACACTTATTTATTTTACTGCTAGCATCTATTGCTACAAATATCACTTAGATTCACTAGAAATTAAACCGTTTTTCTAACTTTTTTCTATATCTAAACTTCCTAACCCTAATCCTACCCCCACTTAATCCCTAATCCCTCTCTCCTCACCCCCTCATTTCGGCCGACACCACCAGGGCGCCCCCCTTTTCTTCATCCTCAATCCTCCTGAAGCTTCTCCCCTAGCTCCAATCTCCATAGCTCTCCCACTCCCGCTCTTGGCCAGTGCGTGGTGCCGCCTCCTCTTGCGACCACGCCTCCCTCTAGCTCGGCCCGACGCCACCTTCGGCTCCCTGTGCCCTTACGCCACCTGCGCCGTCAGTCCGTCACCCACGGCTCTGCCCGCTGCCGGCTCCTCTCCCCCCATGGCACCACCTCTCCTCCGGGCTCCTATGCCGCGCCTGGCGTCGGCTCTCCTCTCCGGCCACCGCCTCCCTTGGCCTCCGACTTGGTCGCCTCCACCCGCACCCTGGCCCGGCTCGGTGCTTGGGCCACCTCCATGCCCGCGCTCGCACCAGGCTGCCGCTACCCCCTCTCTCTCTCTGGGTTTCCCCATGGCGCCACCTTCTTGCTTCTTCTTCGGGCTCCTACACTGCACCCGCCGCCACCTGCGCCGCCTCCGTCTCCTACGGGAAGGCGAGGTCGCCACGGGGGATCTGATGTGCACTGGGGCGGGTGAGGTGGTCAGCAAGGTGGCCTTTGGTGGAGCCGACAGAGACCGATGAGGTGGTCGCGGGCGGAGCCGGTGGAGGCCGGTGAAGTGGCCAGCGGGGAGGCGAGGTCACCACGGGGGGATCTGACACGCACTGGGGTTGGTGGGGTGGCCGACGGGGAGGCGAGGTGGCCTCAGGCAGAGCCAACGGAGGCCAGTGAGGTGGTCGCGGGCGGAGCTAGTGGGCCAGTGAGGTGGTCGGCGGGGAGGCGAGGTCGTGCCGACTCGGTGACGGCGCGTGTGGTGCACTAGTGTAATGACTAATGATGCCTGATGGGCCGGTGGCTAGTGGCCAGTGGGCTGTATGCCGGATATCCGGATAATCTGTATTCGTATCCGTATTCGACGGATATCAGTGTTACCGTATTCGTCTCCGTTCATGGGGAAAAAATATCTGTATCTGTTTCCGATCCGGGACTATCCAAATTTGGTTCCATCCGGATCGGATGGAAACTATCCGATCCGTTTTCACCCCTACCCCAGACTGGCGGTGCAGGTTTTGGAAAAATAGACACCAAATACTTGTGTGGGAGTGTTTGAGTATGTGTTTGCACCAGGTGCCATTGAAAATAAAATTTGAATGCAAAACTAGAAAGAGTTTAACTAAAAAGTCCAAATAGGGGTGTTTGCTAGTTTTGGGAAGAGGTCTGACCAGTCACTCGGTCTGACCGCACGGTTAGACCAACCAGAGGTAGGCGGTCAAACCGGCTTGGTGCTAGTGGTCAGACTGGTACTGGTGATTCAGTGCACAGAGAGGTGTGTTGGATTTTGGGATTTAACCTAGGATTATCGAATTGTTGTATATGTGTTACATAATGCATGTTTTGACTAACGTAAGTTAAGTTGTGAGGAACTTGTGCCTAGAATCGGTTTCTTGGTCTATTATTGTGCAAAGATGCTTGGAGTCAACTACGGTCAATGGCGAGGATGATCGAGACTTGATTTGTTAAAATCAAAGTCCAGAATGATCAAGTATGCTGGGTGAAGTGGTTGGTCTCAAGCAAGGTGCAGGATGGACAAGAACAGAAAGTTTGGTGCAACGGGTTGCATCAAGTGACTTGAGCCGATGCAAGTGTTGAGGCTGTCGGTAGGGAACTGGATAGGAGAAACTTATTGCGTGAGGAAAGCTATTGATGAATCTACGCGTGGCGAAGCATGGGATTGCTTCACAAGATTGGACTCGGTCAAGTATGAAAGGAACAAGAAGGGGTATTTTGGTATCTTTACGAAAATAACGGGTTGGAGACTTTAGAGAAATCGTGGCGCATGACGGCGCAAAGGAGAAGAAGTTTAAGTCATGAGGAGGACAAGATCACGAAGTGATGAATTGAGGAGCGCTGAATCGTCATTCGCTTTGAGAAGCCTGCGTGGGTGTAAGACCCATTTGTATGTGGGCTTAATGGGTGCCCGTTAGGATTTCTCTCTAGACCTACACTCCACTATATAAGAGATGGTGCAGGATTTGCACATCAATCAAACCTAGAAAACCTTAATTTGAGATTTGGAGAAAGTGGAGAAAATAGAGGAGGCTAGAGTTTGAGAGATGTATTAAGAGAAAATTTCGGCTTGGGTGCTCACGAGTGAGATTTTGTCCTCCATGGATTCTTCAATATCAATCCAAACAAATTTGTGCAAAGATGATTTGTCTCTTGTTCTTTCTCCTTTTCTTGAGATTTTAGGCTCCTGTGTTCTAGGGGTTTTGCTTTGGTTTTTTTACTATGATCTATCTTGTTAGGACTTGTGAAAGTTGATCTCAGGTCATCTTGACCATCTTTAATCCACGAGTAAGTCTTTGGATCAAGTTTTGGTTTTTACCCTTTTTTGAGCCCTCTTGCACTCAATCAACAAATTCATGGAATTTTGGCTATGATTGTCTCAATCTTCAATTGGAATAGGTTCCTGACCTTCTCGTTGAGCTATGTCTGAAATCTCAAGTAATTTGGTATTATAGATCAAAAGTTAGGTCTTTTGTGGATCCAAAATCGTGCTGATTTTTGTGTCAGCTTGAGGGAGTGGCCAGACCGGCTCTTGGAGCGGTCAGACCGATCAAGGGGGTTGTTGCTTGTGTTTCTTGTTTTCAGCTCAATTCTTTCGCTGTGATTTTGAGACATTAATCTTCATAACTTCACATAGCTATTGGAATAAAAAAGGAGTACAATTCCAGAAGGGAAAAGTGGGTTTCTATTCACCCCCCTCTAGTCGCTAACACGGTCCAACAAGTGGTATCAGAGCCCGGTTAGTTTATACTTGATCTTAACCGATCGATAAATATGATGACAGACAAGTACTCCACCAAGTCAGCAATCTTTGATGGGCTCGACTATGCCCATTGGAAGAATAGGATATGCATTTACCTTCATAGCAAAAGTCAAGCCATATAGGAGATTGTTAAGGACCCCTTGGTTCTACCGAGGATGCTACACCAGCTTCAGCGACCGCTTTGGCTAACAACCACAAGAAAAATAATTTCATGTATGCTGAGCTTGGTAGACATGAGTATGACAGAATTTATCATCTTGACACCACGCATGATATTTGGCCCACTCTTGAGACCTATCATGAGGGATCATCTCGAATCAAGTGTCTATAAGATACAGTACAACAAATTTGAGATACTTCCGGGATAGAGCATCGATGACGTGTTTACTCGTTTCAAAAATGTGCTCAATCATGTGAGAGCTGTAGAGATTGAGTATTCTCAGTCAGAGAATGTCATTCATCTCCTAGCCGCTATAAATTCCAATGAGTGGGAAATGAAAGCTACCACCATTGAGGAGAATATCAACTTGAACGATTTCACCTTGGAGTTGCTATATAGCTAGCTCAAGACTTATGAGATTAAACGAGTTGGCAAGACAAAGAAGGGAAACATGGCATTGGTAGCTGGTCCCTTAAGGAAATCCCATGATGGTGATTCTCTTGAGTCTTCGAGTTCCTCTTTTGTATGTCTTTCTGCAATCAGTGAGGATAAACTTGAGTCTATTTCTGGGCTAGAGTTAACCCTCTTAGCCCATAACAATGTAAAGAACAAGAAGAGGGATGGTCTGGTGATTTGTTACAAGTGTGGTGAGTTAAACCACATTTGGGCAAATTCTCCCAAGCAAATGGGCAAGGGAAACTACAAGGAGGAGAAAGGCTTATGGAAGAAGCCTCAAGGACATAAGGCTAAGTTTAATCCCTCCATGCTCAGGAAGGTTGCTTATTGGGTCCTTGTTGCTTTTGGATATTATTCTATGAGTGATGTGGACTTCAACAGCGAGGAAGATAAGGATGTGGACATCCCTCAAGAGAAGAACAATGACAAGGTTATGGAATTCACTGACATGTGCTTCATGGCACACAATGAGGATGATCTTGTTGACACATCCGATGAGGTACAACTCTCTTATGATGAGCTCTCTGTGTGATGTGATATGATGTATGATCAATTGCTTAGTCAAGATAAGACTACTAAGAAAGTTATCACTAGGGCTAAGGACTTAGATTCTCAAGTTGGGAATTTGACTCTTGAACTTGTTAATGCTAAGTACATGATAGTGATGAATGTGCTTATTGCCATGTTTTATATGCTGAACTTGACAAATTGAAAAATATTCATGACTTTCTTTGAATCAACTTGAAAATACTAGGAATGAGATGATTGAGTTTAAATCAAATCATTTTGAAAAATACTTGGAAACTAGCAAGTTGGTAGTTCTTGAATGTGATGACAAGAAAACTAATTATATTGCTTGTGCATTTTGTGCTGAACGTAAGCATGGCATTGATAATATGCAAGAAGCATTTAGAGTCAAATTTGAGATAAAAAAGAGAAAAATTGATAATGCATCTTGTGATTCATGTGAGGGTCTACAATCTAAATTTACTATGCATAATAAAAAATATGCTAGAACTGTCAAGGCTAAAAGTTGTGAATGATGTTCCAAGCTTACAATTGAGAATACATATCTTAAGGACACTCCTAAAAAATTCTCTAAGGGTAAGAAGCAAGTTAAAATGAACTCTTGTTGAAAAGCAAGGGTTAGGGTATAATCTGTGTAAGGATAAACTAAGTCAAATGTCATTCAAATACTTGAAAATGAGCTAGTTGAATTTAAAACCCAACCTGCTAAGATGTAGTTTAAGTCTAGAGGTTTTGCTCAAATGAACTCAGATTCGCATGGTGCTTCTCCCTTGCAAGATGGATAGACATTTGATTGAGTTCTGTTAGCGTAGACTTAAGCATGCTAGAAACAACCTTGCTGGAATTCCTATGTCTTAGTCTAGAGCTTTTAGGAGAGAGCATTTTCATGTTGAGAGGAAAAAACCTAGTCAAGGATTTCAGTCTTATCCAAGATATGGTCAGCACTGTGCTCCTAGATAGATTTCAACTAATGCTTTCGTATATATCTCTCATGCTAGACTAGCAAATAGATTTAAAGCTAACAACCATGATTCCTATGCTTCTGGATGACGTGTGTCTCAGTACTGGATTCCCAAGTCTTTTTATCAATAACCCGAGTATTGAGATGTGACTCGATGACTCCGGGTGCTCACGCCACATAATCGAAGACTCAAGATGATTCACCTCCTTCATGCGAGCTTCTAGTGATGACTACATCACCTTTGAGGATGACACTCAAGGATGGATCGAAGGAACTAACTCAATCAAGGTGAATGACAACTTTATCCTGAAGGATGTTGCTCTTGTGGACAAGCTAAGATATAATTTTCTCTCGGTTTCTCAGCTTACTAATGATGATTATGAGGCTAGATTCAAGAAGAATTCTTGTAGAGTGCTTGATTTGTTGGTGAGCTAGTTTTTGGCGTTTCTTGAGTTCATAGAGTCTTTAGAGCTGACTTTTCTAAGTCTCTTGCTGGTTCTCTGAGATGTTTGCTTGCTTCTTCTTCTAAGTTTTGGTTGTAGCATAGGTGTTTAGGGTACATTGGAATTGATCATTTGACACGAGTTACCAATCTTTATCTCATGAGAGGTTTGCCAAAGCTCAAGATTGTCAAAGACATTATGTGTGCACCTTGTAGACATGGCAGGCAAGTGGCCATTTCTCACCCATTATTGACTCAAGTGATGCCAGATGGACATGGCAACTATTACATATGGACACTGCTTCTAGAGTTTGATCAGAAGGTGGTAAATGGTACATTTTGCTAATAGTCGATGATTTTTGAGGTACTCTTCGGTATTCTTCTTAATCTATAAGGACGAGGCATTTGGCCAATTTCGTGATTTGGTTCTTCACTTGGCTGTTGAGCTCCATAGTTCCTTCAGAGCAATTCACAGTGACAATAACATGGAGTTCAAGAATTTTTCATTCATCTATTTCTATGTTGAGCGTGGTATTGAGAATCAGTTCTGTTCTCCTCACATCCCTCAGCAAAATGGCAAGGTGTAAAGGAAGAATAAAACCCTGGTTGAGATGGTCAAGATGGTGCTAGATGAGTACAACATGCTAAGGAAATATTGGGTTGAAGCCATTGCAACTACTTGTCATGTTGCAAACAGTGTTTTCTTGAGATTATCTTGGGGCAAAACTTCTTATGAGCTTATATTTGAAAGAATCTCATTCCATAGTCTTTGGTGTTAAGTATTTCATTCTTAAGACTAGTAGCCTAGATAAATTTGAGTCTAAAATTTATGATGGCATATTTCTATGTTATTCTGCTCATTCTAGAGGCTTTCGTGTACTTAATGTTAAGATTAACACAATCATGGAGACTTACAATGTCACGTTTAATGAGACTAGCCTTGGAACTAGATTAGACCTTTCAGGTGATCCACAGGTCTTTGAGAGCATATTTGTGGAAGAAGAGGAAGACATAGAAAATGATAGCCACCGACCAGGCCGCATACCTCCTAATCCAACTAAGGAACCTGCCTCCACCACCCCACCTTCTGTTGAGGCTACTACTGCTTCCACCTCTACTTCAGCAGTATCTACAGAGGTTGAAGACGTGCTATCTCTAACGGGTGCTCCTCTTCATATTCAGCAAAGGCATCCGCCTGATCAGATGATTGGTCATTTTCATGAGTGAGTCACTCACTCCAGGTCTCATGGTCCTAATCTCTACTCTCATTCTATATTTGTTGCATCTTCTGAGCCCCATGATGTGTTCCATGCTTTATCTGGTGCTAGTTGGGTCGATGCCATTCATGAGAAGTTAGATAATTTTGAAATAAATAAGGTGTGGAATCTTGTAGAGCCTTCTAATGGTCATAATGTAATTGGAACATAATAGATCTACAAAAACAAACAAAGTGAGGATGGCTCTGTGATTAGGAACAATGCTAGGTTGGTAGCTCAGGGTTACTCTCAGGTTGAGGGGTTAAACTTTGATGAAACCTCTGCCCTTGTAGCTAGATTAGATGCATCATACTTGCAGTTGTTGCTTCTAAAGGCTTTGAGATTGCATTGAATGGATATTACGAGTGTTTTCCTTAATGGTTTCATAGAGGAGAGAGTGTATGTTAGACAACCCCTGGCTTTGAACATCCTAAGTTTCTTGATCATGTGTTCAAATTGTCTAAAGTCTTGTATGGTCTTAAACAAGTACTTAGAGCTTGGTATGATCAGTTTAAGACCTTTTTGCTTAAGAATGGATTCGAAATGGTCAAAGTAGATAAAACTCTATTCATTCTCAAGCATGGCAATAAATTTCTTCTTGTGCAAATCTATGTGGACGATATTATCTTCGATGGCTCTTCTAATACTCTTGTGTCTAGCTTTGCTGAGACTATGTTGAGGGAATTCGAGATGAGCATGATGGGAGAGCTAAATTATTTTCTTGGACTCAAAATCAAGCAATGCAAAGAATGAACATTCATCTACTAGACGAAGTACACCAATAATTTATCGAGAAGATTTGAAATGAGTGATTGCAAGCCAATTCCTACTCCAATGGCTACATCAACTGCCTTGGATCCTGATGAGGATGGTGAAGCTGTGGATCAATGCAAGTACTACAATATGATTGGTTCCCTCCTATATCTAGCGGCTTACAGGCCAGACATCCACTTCTCAATGTGCCTATGTGCTAGGTTTCAAGCCTTTCCAAGGACTTCTCATCATTAGGCAGTCAAGCGCATCTTCAGGTATCTTTAGACAACTATTCAATATGGTCGTTGAGATTCCCGCTCTTCATCTTTGTCCATTAGAGGGTTTTTATATTCTAATTTTACTGGCTATAGACTTGATAAGAAGAGCACTTCAGGTGCTTATGACTTCTTAAGCACTTCTCTTGTCTCTTGGTCATCTAGACAATAATATTCTGTTGCACAGTCCACCTCTGAGGCTGAGTATGTAGCTACTGCTAGCTATTGTAACCAAATTATGTGGATGACCTCTACTCCTAAGGACTATGGGTTATCATTTGATTGTGTGACTCTTCTGTGTGACAATACTAGTGCCATTAACATTGCTAAAAACTCAGTGCAACACTCTTGGACCAAGTACATAGACAACATGTTTCATTTTCTTAGAGACCATGTTGAGAAGGAAGACATTGTGCTAGAGTTTGTGGAGTTTGGGGCTCAATTAGCGGATATCCTCACTAATCCCTTAGAACCTACTTGGTTTGCCTCCATGATGAGTGATTTGGGGGTAGTTTACCCTTATGGGCTGGTCTGAGAGGGAGTTGCTTCGCTTTGATCTTTCTTTAGCTTTTATTGCTTTTTCTCTTGCATCTCATGCGTTGTAAGATATTGCATTCACAAAAATGTAAAATAAAAAAGGATGCATTGTAATATAGCCTTGTTTCTTCAATTGTAGTTTCATGAAGCTTTGCTTATTACCCATGTTGATGTGGCTAGCTTTTAATTGATGCCATGCTATAGCTTGTATGCTTATTTTAGCATGATTAATTTGTTTAACTACTTGTTCATGCCTTAGCATGTGCCTTAGAGCTACAAGGTCTAATCTTAATCTAAAATCACCAAGGGATATCTAATTTCAACTTGTGGTATAAGTCGAGCCAGACTTTTATGTCATTTGAGATCTTGAATATGATTGTTGATTGCCTACTAGAATTACTTGGCTTCTCTTGAATCTGTCTCGAACTTAGAAGTAAATCTTGAACAGTCCATGACTTTTGCTCAATCTTAGTGCTCTAATTGAAAATACTTTGATATTATGATAATAGTTCACTGCTCGACAATGGTTTGTTACGTACCTAGAGCAATCATGAATATACCTTGTGACAATGATCTTTTATGCTAAAGTATGTATTCACATGTGATATCATTGCTTGAAAATGGTATGTTACACACCTAGAGCACCCTTAGATGGACAGTGGTCTATTACACCCTATTAGAGCTTTTACATGCTAAAATTGCAATTCAAATGAAATTAAGCAAGTTGATTCAAGTTGTAAGCTTTGTAATCTTGCTAGTAGTCAATGCCTGTTTTATTATCTTGGATTACATACTTTTTGTGGCTTGGTTCATACTTTTGCACTCTAAAATTGTGGTCAATTAAGATTATATCAAGTGATTTCAATTTATTCACTAGACTAGATAGCTCTTGGATAGATATCTTGATGTCAATCTGTAGCTTGCCACTCATGATATGCTAGTTTTCATACTTGATATGTCTTGTGCATTAGTAAATGCTAGCATCTTCATGTTGGGAAATCTTCAAATCTTCATGTCCTGAAAATATGAAGAAAAAATGAAACAACTTCATCAAATTTCATTCATGCTTTTTCTTACGCTTCTTCCCTACATCTCTTAAAGCTAAAAATGGATAAGAGGAAGACGTGATTACTTGATGAATCCATTGTTAAAGGGAAAGAGAATGTGGCAAAAATGCTTAAAAAAAGAGCTATGCATGTAAACAGGGGTAGAAAATGGCAAAAATGGTAGATCTTAGTGAGGGAGACCATTTCGTATGCATTCTTGTGATAGAATGTTCTTTTATTGATTCAAATTTCAAAATCCCTCAAAATTGCCTTCTCACTACGATCCAAGGTTAAATTGAATAATTGTTCTTTCATATAGAACTTGAGTGAGTTTTTGAAGCCCTCTTCTAGAATTGAAGCTTTTATGCAGTTTATTGCCTCATCTAGTTTGCTTCTTTATTCCTTAAGCCAACTTGGTCATTTTCATGGTTTTCTTCTTCTTAAAGACTAAGTTGAGTCTTTTTGCAAAACCAAGCTTGAAGTTCCAAAACAACCTCCAAATTGCATTTTTTAGTAGGCTACCAATGTGTTCATCAAAAGTGAGATTATAGGGACCATATGGTTTGATCCTAGTATAGGTGATGAACAATTGATATCGTTGTCAAATAGTTTGGTGAGTGAACTATCAGTTTTGCAAATGTTGGCCTGCTATTAGGGCCCAGGCGGTCTGACCGGTCAAGCAGGGCGATCAGACCAGTGATGCATGTTTTGGTGAAATGGACACTAAACACTTGTGTGGGAGTATTTGGGGATGTGTTTGCACCATGTGACATCGAAAATGGAAACTAGATGTGAAACTACATAGAGTTTAACTGAAAAGTCCAAAGATGGATGTTTTCTAGTTTTGAGAAGATGTCTGATTGGCCACTCTAGTGTGATTAGACTAGTCCCCTGTTATTAGTGGGCGTGGTCAGACTAGTAGAAGCAGTTAGACCGACCAGAGATGGGCGGTCAGACCGACCGAGTACCAGCGATCAGACTGGCCTGGTGGCGGCAGTCAGACCAACCCTAGCTGTTTAGTGCACAAAGTGGTGTGCTGGATTTTGGGATTTGACCTAGGGTCATGGAATTGTTACATATATGTTGCATGCTGCATATTTTGGCTAATATGGTCAAGTTGCAAAGAACTTGAGTCGAAAATTGATTTCTTGGTCCATAATTGTGTAGGGACACTTGGAGTCAACTATGGTTAACGATGAGGATAATCGAGACTTAGTTTAGTGAAATCAAGGTCCGGAACGATCAAGGATGCTGAGTAAAGTGGCTGGTCTCAAGCAAGACGCAAGATGGACAAGAACGGAAAGTTTAGTGCAACGGGTTGCATTAAGTAGCTTGAGCCGATGCAAGTGTCGATGCGGTTTGGTGGGAGCCGGATAGGAGAGACTTGTTGGCATGAGAAAAACCATTGATGAACCTATGCGTGGAGAAGCATGAGATTGCTTCACAAGATTGGACTCGATTAAGGATAGAAGGATCAAGAAGGGGTATATGGTATCTTCACCAAAATACTGAGTTAGTGACCTTAGAGAAGTGGTTTAGGTCATGAGGAGCACAAGATCACGAAGAGGTGGATTCGGGAGCCGGATCGTCATCCACTTTGAGAAGCGTGCGTGAGTGAGTGTGAGGCCCGTTTGTATGTGGGCTTAACGGGCCCTGTTAGGGTTTTTCTTTAGACCTAGCCTCCACTATATAAGGGATGGTGTAAGATTTGCACATCATTCAAGCATAGGAAACCCTAATTTGAGATTTGATGAATATAGAGAATAGAGGAGGCTAGAGTTTGAGAGATGTATTGAGAAAATTTGTAGGATTGAGTGTTCATGAGTGAGCTTTCGCCCTCCATGGTGGAGTAGTTGTAAACCCTTGATTCCTTAATATCAATCAAATCAAATCCGTGCAATGATGATTTGTCTCTTATTCTTGCTCTCTTTTTGAGATTTTGGGTTCTTGTGTTCTAGGGATTTTGTCTTGTTTTGTTGTGACCTATCTTGCTAGGACTTATGGAAGTTGATCTAAAGTCATCTTAACTATCTTTAATCCACGAGCAAGTCTTTGGTTCAAGTTTTGATTTTCGAGCCATGTTGCACTCAATCAACAAATTCATGGAATCTTGGCTGTGATTGTCTTGATGTTCGATTGGAATAGATTCCTAACCTTCTTGTTGAGTCATGTCTGAAATCTCAAGTGATTTGGTCTTGTAGATCAAAAGTTGGGTCTTTTTGTGGATCTAAAATCGTAGTGATTTTTGTGTAAGTCTAAGGTAGCGGTCAGACCGGCCGAGTGGTCAGACCACCCACCTTTTGGCGGTTAAACCGGCCGATGGGGGTTGTTGTTTGAGTTTCTTGTTTTTTAGCTCAATTTTTCTATTGTAATTTTGAGATGTTGATCTTTATAACTTCACATAGCTATTGGAGTGATAAAGGAGTAGAATTCTAGAAGGAAAAAAATGGCTTCTATTCACCCCCTCTAGTCGTTACAAGGTCCACAGTATGAATGTTCCAAATTGTATATGTCACAATCGGATCATAGTATGTGAGGCTTCCTTCCTTATCTTTGTTCCTGACGTTGGTCTATGGCGTGCGTGCAGCCTTTGCTGACCTTTCTGTTCACTAAAAGAACGGTAAGAAATGTGCTTAACCGAGGACAGGAGCCGCTCCTTAGAATCATTAACCATCTTGACTAAGACAATGACAATCCAGGTCACTATCTATGAAAAAGCCAGCCAATCGCGAGCCATTTCCTTGTAATCAAATTCACTCGGAGGAGTAAAGATCGACGACGACGATCGATCAAATGCGACGGCAAGGGAGGGGTGTGGCGCAAGTACGATTGTACAAAGCAATTGGCATACAAAAGTCAAATAGATGGATGCAGAAGAGTGCGTAACTTTCTTCACTTCTACGAAATCGACGTGGTTTCGATTGAGTTGATGGAAAGACATTTCACCTCGCTTAGCCTCTAAACTCAGTTTATTGTCTGCTTCTTGAATGATCAGCTTACGAAAGCAATGGTTGGAGCAGTGTAAAGACGTTAACAATCTAACATGGGGGGATTGGCACCTCGCTTAGCCTCTAAACTCAGTTTAGTGTCTGCTTCTTGAATGATCAGCTTACGAAAGCAATGGTTGGAGCAGTGTAAAGACGTTAACAATCTAACAAGGGGTATTGGTGGAGCAAGTGCTCATGTCGGAGTGATAGATGTGTCGCTAAACTGCACGGTGATCCATCGATTAATGTACACACAAGTCAACAGGAGCAGCTCGAGCATCTTAGGGAAACTTCCACTGCTTTCATTTTACAATGTTGACTGACTTGCACAAATTTGAAAGGCAAAGTTTCCTGTCTCTTCCTTCTGAAAACGACGCGCATTTGAGGTTGCATTTCCATCCAAGTCTCGTGGGGTTCTTAGGCCTACAGGAATGTAGTGCTGTCTGACGCTGGTGTGCAAGTTAACTGCAACATACTCCATCAAGTTTACCCAGGGGACTGAACTAGGAGATGAAATGGTAGGAACTAGGAACTGAACCAGTGTACCAAGTACCAGCTGTTACTGCTAGTCTGCTACTAGAGGCCTGCAAGTAGATCGCGAGAGTGCGAATTGGTAAGCAGCTCGTGTTTACGGGTCGATTGGAAAGAGATGGGAGGGAGGTGAAGAGGAGAAGAAAGCGGAGCGAAAACGAGACGTGAGAAAGGGCGTGGATTGGATGGACGTATTCCTGCCCCTGCCGGCACACTCCCCCTTGGCTTCCGTTCTACTCAGGACAGACGGCTGGTCTAAACGGTGGACCAAGTGGGGCCATCGCCATAGCCTTCGTGGAATAGTCTTTCTCCATTTTTCTTTCTTTCTCTGTTTTAGGCCCTATTTGGAATCATGTTTCCTGTAAAATTTATGCAAAATTTTCTACGAAATTTATGTGTTCTAGACGAAACCTTACTACTTTCCTTTCATTATTGTTGTACTATCAGAATTCAGGGCTTTGTGATACCATGCACCGCTGAGCCTGCCTGCCTGCCTGCCTACTTTTCACTAAAGTGCACCGATGGTTGCGAGTGCCGGCCATCGGTCGCGAGCCGCCGGCGCACCACGCCTCCCGTGGCAAAATGGTCAACTGGACAGTCTAACTACTGTTGGCTGATGCTGTTAGATGGAAACGCCATTTTCTGATCCAAATTTTTGCTTGAGTAAAACTCTTTATTCACTGAATATTAAGGGACATTAGTCACTAGGAGTTCTGTAATTTTTTTAAAGATTTCCAGTACTTCTTAAGAACATAAATTAAGTTTTGCAAATCACAACTCACGTGTATTTTCTTTCAGCCTTGTTCGAATACTGTGATCTTTGTGATTCCACAAATTTACAGTCAAAGGCGGGGAAGGTACTATGACTCTTGTCAGGAAAGTTCTGCACTTTTCAGAATCTTCATCCCGGTGAGTACCGCTTGTTGTGTACATCAATGTCAGAAATCCTTCTTGTGTCAGACTGTTAGATTTGGGAGACGTCTGAAAACTGCAAGAATTTGATGGCATCTTAACAACAAATGGCTTTGAGCTTTTATAACTTGAGTGATGTGTTGTTTTCATGAAAAGAAAGAAAGGAGATTTCTGAAAAGTAACCGAAGGACGTGAACAGAGTTAATGACACCAAATTGAGAGTAAATTAGGTACAATTAGAACTGATCAAGATCAGATCAAGGAGAAGCTCAAGAGTGATTCTTTCCGTTTCGCGAGCCATCGCACAAGAAGTGAGCAAAAATTACAACAAGCGCCAAGAACGGGTTTTGAAACAATACATACTGCGCGAGCTGTACTCATATACTCTAGCAGCGCAACGCGCGAAGATTGATCACTCCGATGACGGCGCCGCGGCGACCGCGGCGGATGCCATCCTGGGGGACGTGACGGGGAACAGCGGCAGCAGCCGCGGCGGTTGGGCGCCCCTCGGCGAGGGGTGCAGGAAGAACCCCTTCTGCGCGATGACCGCGCGCTCCGCGGCCTCCTCCCCCTCCCCCGGGGACGCCGACGCCGGCGATCGGTTGAAGGGATCGGCCACCAGCGGCGTGACCGGGCTGAGCGTCAGCGACGGGAAGTCGAGCACGCTCGGCGACAGCACCTCCGGGACCTTCCTCGGCGACGCTCCCATGGCCGCGGCGGCGGCCGCCATCGCCAGCGGCGCGATCATCTTGAGGTTCTTGAGACCGCTCCGGCGCTCGTACAGCTTGAAAGCCGGCTTCTTGGGCCGGCACGGGACGCCGGACTGACTGCCGGCGACGCCGCTGCCGCTGTGGTGGTGGTTCTTGGAGGGCCTCTGGGATGACGGCGTGTCGGCGCCGGTGAGCTTCTGGACGACCTGCTTGAAGGAGGTGGTGTCGGCCTGGACGAAGGTGGTGGGGAAGGGGGTGGTGTCGATGGTGCGGGGGACGGGCTTAGGGGAGGCTGGCGGGAGGGTGTGTAGCCGGCGGGACGGGGAGGCAGCGGCGGAGGTGGTGGAGGAGGACGGGGAGTTGGGGTCTTGCGGCGCCATGGAGAGGAGTTGCTTGGGGGCAGCAACTTCCATTGTTGGTTGGTTTCAGGGAGGAGAGGGAGGGGTTCACTGCAAGGGAGGGGAGTGGGATTTGGGAATAAGAAGAGGGAGGGAGGCTCAGAGGTGATGCATATAGTTGGTGTGTGGGACTTGGATGGATGCTTTCTCTCTCTAGGATGCTGTCCGTTTCTCTCTCGGATTTTCTTGCTGATTTTCAGTTTCCAGCATTTCTCTCCCTGAGTCTGGTTTTCCGGCCACGAGACGGACGAGCGCAACGTGTCGGTCTATGACTTGTCTGTCCTTTGGCCGATCAGACGAGACACCATATGTCGGCCCACGGCTCGTCCATCTCATGGCTGAACGGACGAGGCACCACGTGTCGGTCCGTGGCTTGTTCGTCCCGTGGTTGTTGGACGGACGAGAGCGGTTGCGAGGGCATAATTTTTGCTAATATCGTTTCAAATAATGCCTTTAGGCAAAAAAAAAAAAATCGCCTTGTGGGTAGTTCGAATGGAGTCCTGTAATGACTTGTTTTAGGGCTAAATTGTACTCCCTCTGTTCACAAAGAGTGACGTTTTTGTTTTTTTTAAGTAAAAAAGATATTCTTTTGACCACTAAATTTTTATCATATATTCGAAAATAGTTGTTAAAGTGTAATATTATGAAAGTATTTTTCAAAATAGATTCACTGATATCAATTGCATATATGCAAACCAAATATTTTAAACAATATCTATGGTTAAAATTTATATAGTTTGACTGCACATATTCTATGGCGTCACTCTTTTGGGACCGGAGGAAGTACTTTCCGAGTATTTATGTAGTTTTGGGTGTGTGTGTGTGTGTGTATATATATATATATATATATATATATATATATATATATATATATATATATATATATATATATATAACACCCGTTTCGCATACTTAAGAGTATGTAATTCCACTTCTAATATACCACTTAAACGAATATATTATACTTCTTTATCACTTTCAGTATACTTGAATACCAATTATAAGATACTCCAATCTGACTTGATTGGAAAATTTTGATTGGAGCCCTTTATTTTTGCAATATACCCTTTTTCATACATAAAAGAAGTATATACACGGATTTTGATATAAAAAGTGGATTTTCATACAACTCATTTTAAGATATCTTATAATCATTATTGGATTATACTGATCAAATTAATAAAGAGGTATCATCATACAATTTAAGTAGTATATGAGATGTGGGAGTACGTACTCCTAGGAGTACCATACCATTCGCCTGTTTCGTACTCTTAGGAGTATGTACTCCCACTTCCAATATACCACTTAAACAAATATATTATATTTCTTTATCACTTTCAGTATGCTTGAATATCAATTATAAGATACTCCAATGTGACTTAAGCGGAAAATTTTTATTAGAGCCCTTTATTTTTGCTATATACCCTTTTCATACATAAAAGAAGTATATACACGGATTTTGGTATAAAAGATGGATTTTTATGAAATTTTTCATGGAACTCACTTTGGAGTATCTTATAATCATTATTAGAGTATACTCAAATCGATAAAGAGGTATTATCATACAATTTAAGTGGTATATGAGAGGTGGGAGTACATACTTCCAGGAGTACCATACCATTTTCCTATATATATATATATATATATATATATATATATATATATATCCAAACATGGCATTTACTAGTTTTGTAGGTACTATGTTCTTTTCGAAACCATGAAATGCAGAAAAGTCACAAATATTGCTTCTTGTGGAATACAATGAAAAAGTGGGGAAAACAAAATGGAAAGAAAAGAAATGGTAAATACTATCATGCTATACATACGATCTGTTGATGCGCAATCTGTTGCTTGGGTCGTCCTGTTGGATCGCCCCCCGCGTTCGTGATTCATTTACCCAGCCGTCCCCATCTTCAGATCTGGCGGGGAGGATCATCGGTCAAGTGACCACATGGGGCCCTTGGCGCCAACAAGTTTGAAGCCGGAGTTGGAAGGGGATGTTGTCGGCGTCGGCGGGGAAACCGACACCGGTGAGATCCTTGTGCCGTTTTCGCGGGTTCATCGGGTAGTCAGCGATGCTATTGGATCTAGATTTTGGCGGTTGCAAGAGGGTGATTCGTCTGATGATGAGGATATCATTTTGGCGGAAGCGGCAGATGAATCGAAAGCGAAGAATCGACAGGCCGAGTGTTCTGATGTTTCGGCTTCTGAAGGTAACATTGTTCAATCATCGGTCTCGTCTTCCGTTCGCAGATCTTTACAGGTCTATGGCGATGCGATAGCCATGGATATACTCCAATGAGCTCGGATCGAGAGGGCTTTCGCCAGGGCGGAACAAGCAGTGTATTGGAGCTAGTCGGCCTTGGAAAGGGCCAGTACCACCTCCTCGCGTATCTCCGCCGATGACAATGGAAGCAGCCATTAATCGAGCTCGCCGTCAGCAGCCGAACGGATTGGTTGGCAAAGAAAAATTTGAGTCCATTCACCGGCTTTGGATCAAAGATGTTCAAATTTTGGATTCTCTGAATGCGCCACCTTTATTGCCCTTTTCTACCGTGAATGGTTCCAGCCAAAAGTTTGGTTCGGAAGTCTCAGAAGTGCAGCCAACTTTGATGCCCACACAAAGTCCATTTGACATTGAGTTTAATGGGCCGGGCCCAGCCGAAGAAAGTTTACCTCCTAGTAAACCGGTTCCTTTGCAAAAGGCAGGTCTACCGTGGTTGCATCGAGTGTTCGGTCACAATTGGCGATCAAATAGAAAAAAACCTAAAAGTGTTTCCGGTGGCTGGGCAGGAACTTCAAGTGGTGATCAAAGATCTTTTGCCGAGGTTCTTTGCAATCAAGCAGATATGGAGTTTGGGCGTGGTCAAGCAGGAGGTCCGGCAAGGCAGGACAAAGCAGGTCCGACCAATGTCTCCATGGGTGGCTCGAGTGGTGGGCAGCCTTCCTCCTTCAACGGAGGCGGTCCGACTGCTCGACTTGCGGGTGGAGCTGGCTTCGGTGGGGGGCGACTTTCAGGTAACGGAGGAGCTGGTGGGTTTGTTGGCAGTGGTGGCTTTGAAAGTCAGGCTGCTGAGTCGGGCGGTAGTGCTGCCGTCTTCGGCGGTGGATGATTTCGTGCGGCGGTGGTGCCGCCAATTTCATGTCGGTGGCCCTAGTGGATGATCGGTTTCGATAGTGTGATCCAAGGCAATGGAGGCGCCGTCGATTCTCCGTTAGTGGTGGTACCGTGATGCATCGCAGGCCGGAGGTGCTTTCGTGGGACAGGAAGCTATCCTGCTTTTGGTGTTGGTCCAACTCAAGATCAAAGTTGGGTGATCTTTGGCCGAGGTAGGATCGAAGGCGATCGAGGTCGGGTCGTGGCAGGTTTGGAAGGGTGCTCAAGATATCAACATCGGATCCCAGAATCGCTTTCCAATGTTAGCCGCTGTAAAGAGAAAGGTCATGGAATAGCCAATTGCAAAGCAATCCTAACATGTGATATTTGCGAGGCGATGATCATTTAGCAAATAAGTGCCCACATCACCGCATCGAGATCTATTGCTAACCTATGTGGGTTCGGTGCTGATGGGTTGGGATTTTACCAAATCCCAATATCAGGCCCGAAAAAGCTGAAGAAAGTAAATAATAAGACAGGGCTTGTTAAGATTATTGGTGGTCAACTGTCAGAAGACCTTCTGATTGCAGAGCTGAGAAGAATTAATCCAATGAGTTGGCAGCCACAAGTGGAGATTTTAGGGTGACAATGGATTTTTAGTTCATTTTCCAACCAGACTTGATATGCTTCGTATGGCGGCTATTGGTGACGTGCATGTAAAGGAGCATAAGGTGGTGTTGCAATTTGAGGAATGGAATGTGAAACCCACACCTAAGTATCAACTGCAGAAGGTTTGGGTTCAGTGCTAGGAGTACCTTTGAAGTTCGTGACTTTCTCGAGCCTTTGTGCTATAGGGTCGATCATTGGCATTGCAATGCGAGTGGACATGAAAAAGTCCGCAAGAGTGACGTGGTTCGTATGCCGGTGGGTGTTCGGACATAGAGGCTATACCTTCAAGTGTTGAGATTGTGGTTGGTGAATATGTCTATGATATTTTTTCAAAGTTGAAGGTGTTGAGGCGGATGGCGAGGACGACACCATGCATCAACAAGAGGATCAGAGGGGAGGACAAATCGGTAGAGGCAAAGATACCGAGATGGCGATAGAGATACTAAAAGATGCAAGAATAATTCGGATGGTAAATCAAATGCTCGTGAATCGAGAGGGACAATCTCCACCTCGCCATTAAGGGAAATTCTTTGGGGCTTTTGGTATCGACACATCGTCAGGTTACACCGAGGCGGTCAGGAAGGAGTTTGAGTCTGATGTGTGTGTGAACCTTCAGGGGCAGACATCGGCTGGTGACTTGGCAGGATTACCCACAGTTCAAAATGAGTCGGATGTAGGTCTTGGAGTAGAAGCTCGTTTCGAGGTGAAGGAAGAGCTGGCTGTTGTTGTTGATAATCCCAAGGGACAGGTCTCGGCTTCGCTAGCTGTGTTGAGCGACGTTGTCTTGCACCCCTCGGGACAGGGGATTGCTTCTCCGGAGGAACCTAGGCAAAGTGCAAGACTCAAGCAGCAGCAGTCAGGTGATGAGGATTCGGTCCAGAAGGCTACATGGCGTGCAAAAATTCGTAATCTCGAATTGGATCCAAGTAAGCCTAGTAATAAATTTTCAATTTTATCTTTTTCTGAAGAGCAAATTATTAAAAAAGTTGATAGCGTTGGAATTTCATTAGGAGATAATAGTGTAGAGATTGCTAGTTCTGTTAATTGTATTAAGAACCTTGAGCTAGGATGACAAAAAAAATAAAGGAAATGTAGACATTGAGGAATTGGTGGATGAGGATCAGGATTGCATCGATATCTCATCCCTTAATCATTTCTGTAGTGATTTAGATGGTAATTCTTTAGCGGACGATGACTCTAATTTTACATTAGTAACAAATAAAAAGAGGGTATCTAGCTCCAGAAAGAAAAAAAGGTAACAGTTCTCATAATAGACCAATCAAATTAAAGTTAAAATGAAAGGTCTTTTTTGGAATAGCAGAGGTCTGGGAGACTTGGCTAAACATCGGTATATTTGTGAGACAGTTAAGGAACAACATTTAGACTTTGTAGCTATTCTTGAAACTGTTAAAAAAGATTTTTCAGTGTCTAGTCTTAATCATCTTTGTGGTGGACGGGACTTTTTGTGGTATTTTTCTCCACCACAAGGTCGATCAGGGGGTATCCTTTTAGGAGTGGACTCTCGGGTGTATGATATTGGCTCTATTGATGCTGGCGATTTCTATGTAAAGTTTCATCTTAAAAATAGAGAAGATGATTTCCAATAGGTTCTTGTGGCTGTTTACGGTGCAGCTCAAGCTCAATTTAAGGAGAAGTTCCTCAATGAACTTGTGCATGTTTGTAGTAAAGAATCACTTCTCATTTTAATTGGAGTCGATTTTAATATCATTAGGCATTCAGTGAAAAAATAATGATAATTTTGATTCTAGATGGCCTTTTTGTTTAATGTCTGTGATTAACAATTTGGATCTACGGAAATTGATTTATCCGAAGGCGGTTTACTTGGGCCAATTCGTTAAATAATCCAACCTTGAAAATCGGATAGAGTTTTGATGAGTACTGCATCGAGCAAAATTTCCATTGGTCACAACATCGCTTCTTGAACGGTCTCTGTCCGATCACACGCCATTGCTTTTAAATACGGGAGCGGCCTCTCATAAAGGGAATCAACCTTAATTTAAATTTGAACTAGGATGGCTGTGTAGAGAAGGATTTAGGGAGATGGTGATTGATGTGTGGAAAAAAAGAAAATAGAGGTCGGAGTGCCTTACAAATTTGGCAATGAAAAATTAGATCTCTTAGACAATATCTTCGCGGTTGGGCTAAAAATTGCAGTGGAACTTATAAAAAGGAAAAGATAGCACTCAACTTGATAATTGATGAGCTGGATAAAAAAGCTGAGATTTTGAGTTTATCTAATGAGGACCTTAATCTTAAAAGATTTGCTAATGAGAGATTGACACAACTTTTAAGAGAAGAAGAAATTAAGTGGTACCAAAGGTCCAAAGCGAAATTCCTTTTGGAGGGAGATAGGAATACACGATTCTATCACTTGATTGCGAATGGTAAATATAGAAGACAAAGAATTTTTCAACTCGAACAGAAGAGGATAATTCGGGTGATGTACAATTAAAAAGTATATCACCAATTATTACAAAGGTCTTTTTGGACCATCCGAAGTTAATAATTTATCCATGATCGACGGGTTCAGGAATGATATACCTCAAGTTTTTGATACTGAAAATAATTTACTTACAATGCCATTCAATGAGAAAGAGGTGAAAGAAGCAAATTTTCAAATGGAGCATAACAAAGCACCCGGGCCAGATGGCATTCCTGCTGAGTTTTATCAGGTGTTTTGGGAAGTTATTAAAAATGATATAATGGCCATGTTCCATGATTTTCATAGTTGCTCTATGCCTCTTTTTAGCTTGAATTTTGGGATTATTACGCTGCTTCCTAAAAAAAACGGAAGCTAAACAAATTCAAAGAAGATAGACCTATTTGTCTTCCGAATGTTAGTTTTAAAGTCTTTACTAAAGTAGCCACTAATAGAATTACTAATGTGGCACGTAAGGTTGTTAGAACATCCTGCACAACATTTATGCAAGGGAGATACATTTTTGATGGAGTTGTTATTCTCCATGAAACCATTCATGAACTTTATAAAGAAAAGTTGGATGGAATTGTTCTCAAGCTTGATTTTGAAAAGGCCTATGACAAAGTAAAATTGCCGTTTTTACTCCAAACTTTGAGGATGAAAGGCTTTTCAGCTAAGTGGTGTTCTTGGGTCGAAAGTTTCGATAAAGGAGGTAGTGTTGGAATAAAAGTTAATGATGACTTGGGTTCTTTCTTCCAAACTCAGAAAGGTCTTAGACAAGGTGACCCTATATCCTCAATTCTTTTTAATTTTGTTGTGGACATGCTAGCCATCTTTATTTCAAGAGCTAAGGATGAAGGTCTTCTGTCGGGC
The DNA here is from genome assembly GCA_036346255.1 of Ampelocalamus luodianensis. Lineage (NCBI taxonomy): Eukaryota > Viridiplantae > Streptophyta > Magnoliopsida > Poales > Poaceae > Ampelocalamus > Ampelocalamus luodianensis. The sequence goes on from CM070626.1 coordinate 5,988,917, forward strand.
GTAGTTCCTCATTTGATTGATGATGGGTTGTCAATATTACAATATGCTGATGTCACTATCCTTTTTTTGAATAATGACATAGAGCAAGCAAAAAATCTCAAACTTCTTCTGTGTGTCTTTGAACAATTATCAGGTTTAAAGATTAATTTTCATAAGAGTGAACTCTTTTGTTTTGGCAAAGCCAAAGAAGTTGAACCGCAATATACTCAATTATTTGGTTGTGAAGTGGGTGTCTTCCCTTTCAGGTACTTAGGTATTCCAATTCACTATAGGAGGTTAAGGAATAGTGATTGGAAAGAGGTTGAAGATAGAGTTGAAAGGAAACTCAGTAGTTGGAAAGGAAAAAATATGTCTGTTGGTGGACGCTTGGTACTTATTAACTCGGTGCTAAGTAGCCTTCCTATGTTTATGTTGTCTTTTTTTGAAATCCCTAGGGAGGTTCTCAAAAGACTAGATTTTTATAGATCTAGATTTTATTGGCAGAGTGACAATCAGAAAAGGAAATATAGGCTTGCTAAATGGAGATTAGTATGTACTCCCAAAGAGCAAGGCGGTCTAGGTATCCAGAACTTAGACGTAAAAAACAAAAGTTTATTAGGGAAATGGCTTTTTAAGTTGCTTAATGAAGAAGGAATATGGCAAACTTTGCTAACTAGGAAATATTTGGGTGAAAAAAGCCTTTCACAGGTGATTAACAAACCTAGGATTTCCCACTTTTGGTCAAGTTTAATGAAAGTTAAAGATCTTTTTTTCGCTTTGGATCATTCCAGGTTAAAAATGGAATGCAAACTAGGTTCTGGAAAGATATTTGGTTAGGAGATTCTCCGCTAAAAAATCAATACCCAATCCTTTACCATGTTGCGAGAAAAAAGGATGATTCAATAGCAAATATTATGAGATCGTCTCCTATAAATATTTCTTATTATTGGACCTAAGTTACTGGTTTGAATGAGTTAATTTTGAGAATAGCCAATTTACAATTGAGTTCTCAAAAGATGTTTTTAGATGGAATTTGAATAAGTCGGGACTATTTTCTGCATGCCTTTATATACAAAGACTTATTGAAATTATCAAGCCCCAATAGGACTTTTATTTGGTTACTTAAAATTCCTTTAAAGGTGAAAATATTCCTATGGTATCTCAAAAGAGGGTAGTTCTAACTAAGGATAATCTGACACAAAGAAATTGGAGGAAGTAAAAGTGTTATTTCAGACATGATGAAACAATTCAACACCTTTTATTGATTGTCCCTTTGCGCTGCCTTGCATGGTGGGTTGTTCAATGTGCGCTTAATTTATCCTCTCGTGAATATGGCCAACATGTTTGGGAATTGGTTAGACGGTATTCCAAAACTTTAAAATCACAACTCCTTATGGGAGCCAGTGCCTTATGTTGGTCTATTTGGTTATGTCGGAATGATGCGGTTTTTGATAAAAAGACTATCACTAATCCCTTGCAGTTATCTCATCGAGTGGACAATGGATGAGAGCTTGGCGAGTATGCGAAACCACCAGTAAAGAGTCCATGATGAGTGGAAGTGCGGGTTGGAGAATGTGGCGAAGCAAATCTTCAACAAACATGAGTGACGGCTTAGTCACGTGATTTGTAATGATTGAATTTAAAGTCACTGCCTTTTTGGTTGTAAGGCTTCAACCACTTTCAACTTTATGGAAAGAAAATAAATGGTAAATACTATCATGCTATACATACGATCTTACTCGTACGATAGTTTTACGATGAAGCAAAATCGCGTGAGTTGCATATCTGACACCACGGAGGCCGCGATAGAAACGCCTTCTCGAGTGGCGACAAGACGGAGCAGCCGAGGATACAGCACGGACGAGCAGCAGCAGCGCGATGACGGCGGCGACCACTGCGGGGAGGTCCACCAAACCTTGCCGGAGAGTCGGAGACTCCTCACTAGGATGGCGACCTCGAGGTGACAGCTCGCTGGAGTTGTATGGCGGCCACCATTGTGGCAAGGTCCACCGTGTCCGTGCCTGCCTTCTCCGGCAGCCAATTCATGACCAATTTCGGTCAAAGGGCAGTGAAAATCGAAGAGATCATCTATGGACTCAACATCCTATTTTGGTACTAGCGACCGCATAAGTTCAAGAGAATCAATTCTTAGCTTGGAAAATTGACATTGCCATGACCACGAGCAATCGAGTACGTTCACTTCACTTCGTTGCAATTTTCCATAGATGTACAGAGGAAGCTTGGCCTAAGATTTGGCACAGTGGCAACACTTAATTTCCTAATTATACAATTTCCACGAGGCGTTGTTGGTCATGATTGTCAGCTTTTAACTCCGGCGAGCTGATACTGGCGAGGTTAGCGTCCTGGTGGTCGAGAATTCTCCTCCTCTCCGGTAAGATTCGGGGCCTCTCATCTTCAGGAAGGACCCAAGGTAGAAGAGGACGCGTGAAAAGAGATAAGGAAGAAGTATGGTGGGTCAGGTACGTGATATGCTTAGTCGTACCCTCATCATATTAAAAATACCGTACGTGAAGCATTTTCGAAATACTATATGTGTTTATTTGGTGACAAGTAGGAAGAGTCTAAAGATGCTTTGGTTGAGGAAAGGTGGCAGGCATTGACTTGGGCAACCACCCCTTGACACCCTCTGCATAGGTGAGCCGGAGATGCTTCATCTGCTTTCTTGACTGTCGCGTCGCCGCCTTGTACTCACCTTCCTTTCCCTCTGCAGAACAGAAGAACTATGCAGCATCGCGTGATTGGTGAACAGTTGATACAGCTTATGTAGTACTCATAGGTAAATGGTACTACTACCTACTAAGTAGGAGTACTACACATGTACGTGAATGGGCGTTGGAAAACGGCAGTAAAAGGTTTAGTCTAGTTGCGTGGTGGAAGCAGTGAGAAAGACTCGGTGGTGGTGTGCTCGGTGCCTGTTGCTTTATCAGGCTCATCATGGGGGACTTTCTTGAAAGGAAGAGCTGCGTGTCTGCCGCTGGTCTGTGCCGAGTCGATTCCTTTCTCTTTCTAAATGAGTCTAGGTCGTCGTTGTTAGTTGGGAAAAAATAGTTCAGTGGTAGTATTTATTTTGGACTGGCATTATTGTGCCTTCTTTTTCGTGTTGTTGAGATTAGACCATGTATAATGCAAGGCAACCATAAGTGTAGTCTTAATGAGAGGGGTATTCCACGTCAGCATAATCCTTATAGTATGTGATTTTAGTTTGCTAATGTGTTTTACAGACGGTTTGAGTTCATGTACCCAATCCTTTTGGCATGATTTTAAAAGTCAGCAAATGTGTTTGTAACTTGTTGAGAATCTTGCTATCATTCCATGTCTGCATCGCGTGTCAATTAGCGTTTGTGTTTTGCAATTGAAGTGGATGCATATTCTCTTTCCTCCTTTGTTGTCATCAGTCTGACCGCAGCCCTAGGGATCGGGTTGAGTCTTGGTCCAATCTTCCTGGTGGTCTGACCGCCTATTCTTACCAGTCTGACCACCATGTGTTGGCTGGTCTGACTGGCCTCACGATCAATGTCCCCGGTTAGCTTTTACAGAGAGAGGTGTTTCTCCTCCTTGGCTTGGCTCCTCTGTGGAGCAGTCTGACGGCCCCCCTAGCGGTCTGACTGGTTAGGTCTGGTCTGATCGGCCCCTGTGAGGGAGGTCAGTCCAGTTGAGAGTGTCCAATGGCTAGTTTTTATAGCTGTTGTAGCTAGGATGGTCAGTACCGGCCATTGGTTGGTGGTCAGATCGAGTTTTGCTGTTTTTCTGTAGATTCTCCTTCAATGGCTAGTTTTCTTATGTGGGTGTATAAATACCCATTGCGGCCTGTAATGGGAGAGTGTTGGTGCTATTTTCGTTCCCCTTGCAAACCTTCTCTTCCCCTTTGTGCATATGTTGCACTTAGAGGACTTAGAGGGTAAAATCCTAATGCATATGTTGCATTAGGTGTTGGATTGAGTATCCAAAGAGCTTAGACACTTGATTCGTTCAAGTGAGCATCTCTGACTTGTTACTCTTGGTGTTTGTCGACACCTAGATGGTTTAGAGGAATTGCAATGGTGATCTTCTTAAAGAAAGTTGTGAGAAGACTTGAGCAGTTGTGAGTGACTTGGTGCTCACTATCTCCAGAGTGGAAGAGGAGTAACCCCAAGTGAATTCGAGGTGCAGGCTTAATTTGTGAAGGCGGTCCAATTCGTTTGGGCTTTACCTCAACGTGGACTAGGGGTAACTGACAAGTTTTCGATCACCATAGGAAAAAAATCAAGTGTTCATGTGGTTTGCTTTCTTGAGCTTTATTTTCTTGCAATTTACATTTATATAATTAAAATTGTTTGCTTGTCTTCTTAGGATTACATTCCTTGTCTTAGACTTAGGTTGTTGGTGCACGTAGTGAGACTAGTTGTCTTAGATTTTAAATTGTGCAAAATCACTTTGATTTACAACTCTGCGTAAAACTCGATTTTGACTAAAAGATTTTTAAAACCGTCTATTCACCCCCACTCTAGTCCACCCTCTCGACCTTACACTTGCGCTCTGCCAAAAAAAGTCCTTCAAATTTCTAAACCTTTTCTAAAATAAAACTAAACAAAGTCCGGAGCATTTTACAATGAACAAGAAAGAACCACACAAAAATAATGTAACGACGCTCGTATATACTCCAGATTCTATATGTGCGATGAAAAGATGAAACAGAAAGGTGGCATCTAATTGAGTTTTTGGCTATTTTGGTATTGTTTCACGTTGAAATTATAAATCTAACCTCTTTCGAAATAAAATACCAAAAATATCTCCCTAAACGCGCCCGGAAGGACATGTCAACAATGTATCGCTGCCACGCCCGCATCGTCCTATGGCCCCTGCACCTGCGTGCAGCGCGAGAGCCAAGCACATCGCGAGATCCGAGCAGAGCGCTGACAGTATATTTTCACTGCTTTTGCACTGTGCACATACTGTTTTGCACTGTCCGCACTTTTGTTAGCACTATTCATGTACTTTTGATTTGGCCCGAAGATAATCGATTTGACAAAATTGTCGTGTTCAGATGATGTAACACTGTAGCGCACCTGGTGAAACACGAAGTTAACTCTAAGTTGCGGTCATGCGTTATGTTACTGAAAATCAGGCTTAGATCGGAAAGGAGTAAAGCAAAACGCTTGGATCAAAGATAATTGTCTTATATTTGCCCAAAATAAATGTGATTCGTTTACGAAGTCCGTAACTGTAATAAAGTTTGATCAAACTTTTATTTATCAACATTTCATATTTTGTAAAAGGATATCTATGACAAAAATTGTATGCATGAACAGTGCATGTACCTGTCCCGAGGACATCCATTAACGGTAACATCAGCTAACACAGACAAACAGTGCTAAAACAGTGGTGCACAGTACCTACACAGCGCAAAAACTGTGAAAATAAGTGAAAATATGCTGTCAGTGCTTGGCTCGGCTCGGCTCTCGCGCAATGCCCTCGGGCGCGCGGTGCTGCAGCTGCGCACGGGCGCACGTGGCATGCATGTGCATGTGAATATAGGGCGAAGGAGTGGCGCGGCGCGGTGATGGGAACACGATAGCATCGGCAGGAGACACATATCGTCTGTTGACATATCTTTAGTGATATTTTTTCTATTTGATTCGGACAGGGTAATATTTACGATTTCAATGAAAAACACTGCTAAAATAGCCAAATACTCCATCCAATTCCAGTTTTGACGGTCACGAGAGCAACATGGCCCCTATTCCGGCGGTTCAACGCACCTGTGTGCTACCAGTATCTTCAGTCGGCGGCACACAAAGGCGCACACCGATTACGTGCAGCCCAAAAGAAGGGAAGCAGAGGAGATCAAGGAAAATGATGCTGCTGGCCACAATCTGGAAAGGGAATTCACATGGGAAAAAAAAGGAGTGCTTGTAAGTGGCTCCAGTTTCACCACGATCATATGACATGGACTTGTTGGCCATTCAACGAGTCAATACTCGTTTACGCGCCTCAAGTAGGCCTGGTCAACCTTTATCACATTTTCTTTTCTTTAGGCCACCTTTACCACATTTTCTTTTCTTTAGGCCACCTTTACCACATTTTCTAACGTGCAAGTGCATGAGGGATTCCAACAAATGGCTGGGCAATTTGCTCGGTGTCGGATTCTCTGCAAGGTCACTGCCTTATCCGGACGCACTGCATGTTCTAGGTAAACTAAGAACGCGTTTAACTTACGAAAATGCTACTATTTCACTCCCCCAAAATCATTGCCTAGTTTCTCATACATTGGATTCGCACTTAGACCCGTTCAAACGCTATGCTGGACCGGGCCGGGCCAGGCTTTGGATTGGGCCTGAAAATCCCAGCCTCGAACAGCCTGGCCCAGTTGGGCCCAAAAATTCATTTTTCAAATTAAAAAATATTATTTTACTTTTTTTTGGAATGAAAAGTAATATTTATTTCTTTTCAAGAATAAAAGAAATAGTTTATTATTGTTTTTATTAATTTCAGCATGATTTCGGGCTTTAGGGCCGGAAATCAAGTCCTGAGCCCAGCCCGGATCGGACGGGCTGCCCATGAATAGACATATAATCGTACTTGATAACGCGATGGCGAAAACATAAGGGGACATACATATTTAACCACCTATTAATTGCCTATTGGCTTGATTAAGTCAAATGTACTACTACGTTCCTACGTATACCGAATCAAGCTCGCTAAAAGCACAAGAAATCACCAGTTTTCTCACGCAAGATGATACCAACAAATATCCTGGATATACTATACTACACCCAATTTTGCCCACCCGGTACGGTACGGTAATGGCAGCGGAGAAAGCATCGATCAGCCGTGGAAAACTGCAGCAAAGCCGGGCGCGTCCGGCCGTACCACGACCCCCTTCCCCACCGGTAATGTCGTGGCGGATGGGGTGAGATGACAGTTTCGTGAGGCCACATCACCAACCACCAGCGACCGCCGACTCGGCGCGCGGTGGCCATGCACGGCACGGACTGCGCGCGCGATCTCTGAATCCCAGCCGGCCAGCCGGGGCCCATCCCGGCGCTGCGCGGTCGCCACCAGAAGCCTCGCTTTCCCCGGGATTAATCATTGCCATTGCCGGAACACGGCCAGGGGGAGGGGAGGAAAACCGCGTACTGTCGCTCGCTTTGGAGTGCACTTCAATGTACCTCTCTTGCTTTCGTCTATGTGTCTTTGTGGGCTACAAGCCAACCATAAAAATCGCTGGATTCACTCACTCCCTCTGGTGTCTGGTCTATTCGTGGTTACAACACTTTAGGATGATGGCGTCTATTTTCCAATTCATTGGAGTAGGAGTACTGGAGTAGCATGTGTGCTTGTCAATTTTCGGTTGTTTCATTAGTTTCGGTCGAATACGACTGTAGCTTTAAGGCAAAAATACAGCATTTCGGTACATTTTGGAAGAGCCTTGTTCAGGTGCAGAACCACCTGGCGATATATCTGTAAGGACCCGCGTTTTTAGCCATAATCTCGTAGCAGTAATCGGTAATTAGCGATCATTATTCTTGTCTTAGTTGTGAGCTAGCGGTAGTGTTATATCGTTATCTAGTAGCTACTTCGTTGTCAGCGCGTTGGTTTAGTTAGGTTTTGTTCGCAAGCATTTCATAATTAATTAGCTCAATCATATCGCATCATTCATTCAACTGACATTGACTGTGATGAGAATCAAGTCGGTAAGTAAAGCGCATTGTCATTGTCATTTGCATTAGATAAATAAGTCTTTGGTAGCATTGTTTACAAGAGTATTTTACATCAATTAGTTGCAATCATGTGCATCTGGGCATTTTCTTCTATGCATAGCAAGCAACACAATCCCAACTCAGTCAAAACCTAACCCTTGCATTGCATACCACCGAGCCCTCCTTGTATCTTGTTCATTGACCGCCGATCCGTCAAACCCTTGTGTGGAGTGACTCATCCAAAACTGCACGCTTACCACTCTCTACCCGGCATTGTTAGATAGAAGCAAGCCTAAGTTTGATTAAAGTAAGGATGGGGAGAAAGGGAAGATTGCCGTCAGATTTCCCCAAAGTGCAGTAGACTACCCAAAGTAACCTCAGTGGTCGGTCCCTTGACCATCGAGATACCCAGACCAACCGGAGTTGGTCATCTCCTTGATCGTCAAGATATCCTGACCACTCGAAGTCAATCGGTACCTGTCACTTCCGTGGGTCTCCTCATCCGGCATTAATAGAATCCGACACCCACGTATACTGAATTACTCAACAGCTAAGAATCACTCGCATTGTGATTTAGTAACCAATGGACCAACAGGTCCTTAGCCCAATAGTAGCATGAGAGAGCATAAGAGATAGGGCAATGGGCGTAGTGGTCATTTCGCATGCCGCAAGGAAAGCCAGCTGAGTGTAACCCCCCCTGTAAAACCTCTTCCAAGCTCACAGCACACCGAGCCATCCCCCTCACAAAACACCACCATTCATTCCCCCAGAGCCAGCACCACCAAATACATTCCCCCCTAATAAGCCATTTCCATCCACAAGCCAAGCGAACCCACTGCCCTCCCACTGCCATCCCAATGGCATAGCAAAGCATCACACCATCACCACCATCCACAAGGAGCACAGAGCAGAAGGGAGGGAGCGAGGGAGAAGGGGAGATCGAAGAGCGAGGGCGGCACCGGCGGCAGCCCGAACCGCAAGCGACCACTGAAGGCCACACCGGGACCGGCAGCAGGAGGAGTAAGAAGGAGGTCAGTGCACCACCACAGCCACGACCACCAGGACGCCAAGCCGGCCAGGGAGAAGAAGAAGGGAGCACTAGCACGAGGCCAGCACTACTACCCCTTTCCCCCATCTCAGAACCCACATGAGGTAACCCAGTTACATCTCAATATGCACCACACATCCTCATCGTTCACAATATCACTAGATCTCAGTAGCATCCAGATTTAACTCTCAGTTCACATCTCATCACAGAGCAAGGGGAGGGTCGGGGTTAGAGAGGAAGAGGGGAGATTACCTCAGAGCGAGGCTTTAGCAGCACACCCTCACCGTCGGTAGCACCCCATCCGAAGGCATCAGTCATGCATCAATCATCTAACCCCCAAAAGTAAATCCAGTGCATTAGTAACACAAGAGCATAATGTAAAGTAAGCGAGAAAGGGAAGGAAGGAGGCATGGAGGCGGCCGGGAGATAGCCCTGGTCGGCGGGGCGAGCCGAGAGAGAGGGAGCCGGCCGAACCAGTGGAGGGTCAGCCCGGCGCGCGCGCAAGGCGAGTCTGGGCGAGTAGGGCCGCGGTCGGCGGCGCGCGAGGAGCCAGTGAGGACGAGCGGCGGCGGGACAAGCCCTCGCGCGCGGAAGAAGGAGGACGCCGAGGGTCGGGGCAGCCAGGGAGCAGTCCGCGGCGGTGGCGTCGGATGAGCTGAGAGGGAAAGAGAGAGGGAGCTGGCGGCGCCCTAAGGAGCCGGCGCGAGGAGAGCCCCTGCAGCGGCGTCGGGTGAGCTAAGAGGGAGAGAGCAGAGGGAGCTGGTGGCGCTAGGAGTTGGCGCGAGGGAGGCGAGAGAGGGGCGGCGGCGCTGAGGGTGGAAGAAAGGGGATCGGGAGAGTGCTGAGTGCGTGTGTGTTGAGAGTGGGGTGTTGTGTGCGTGTGTGGGCTTAGGAGGGAGCCGACCGAGTGGGATTAGAGAGAGAGAGAGAGAGAGAGAGAGAGAGAGGGAAGGTTAGGTTTAGGATTTGGGTTTTAGATTTAGGATTCGGGTTAATCTCAGTTAAGTGTAACTCTTGTTGATAGGTGGTTTGACTGCTAGAATTAGTTGTGTAACTACTCCTTTTGTTGCTTTTAAACTAGCTAGTGTGTTTAGACAGTCGGGCGGCTTTCGGGGAGTGCTAACTTCGCTTAGACCGTGAAAATGTTTTAGTTAATTAAAATGTGCTAACCGGTAGCCGTCACTAACATATGTATTCCTATTATCACTCAAATCAAATACGTATTTACTTATACTATTATTCGGGTTGTCGATGCGCTCTGTAGCGAACCGGCACCGGCGTGAGCAGTGATCGAACTTCAATGGCGCCAACTTTTCCTACGTCTCACGAAGGCAAGCGATCCTCTTGAACATTAATATAGTTACTTTAAAAATATACCCTATCTTGCACTATTATATGTATTGCATCAAAATATTTTTCTAAAACCTAAAGAAAATGATTGAGATAAGATAAGATGATTAAGAAAGAAATGAGACTTACTAGGAGGGTAAAAGGGGGCCCTGGCTGGGAAAACGCGACGATGATGTTGAGGTAAGAGGTGGGCCCCTTTTTACATATGGTTATAATATAAGGACCAACAAACTCTTGCTCGGTCGGATCGTAGTCGTGCCAACCATTTTCCCGTTTGGCGAGCGAGAAAATGCTACCTTGTTACGTGACTATACTCCACATCGGGTAAGTAATAGGTGTGTGTGAGTGATGTGGAGGAACCCGGGACCGGTGGGGATAGTCGGAGTGGGGATCCAAGGCGCTATATGCGCTAAGGTGGAGTGTTGGGTGCGAGGATAGAAGTCGCCTCAACCAACCTCACCGAACTCGGTGGATGATGAGGTCGGCGTGACTTAATGCTGCACGCGGAAGGTGATGGGTGGAGAAATTAATCACGTAACCTAGAAAGCGTTACGTATTCGATCTCGAACCCGCATCTAAGGTAATGCGGTGGACCCATTCACGAGAGTTCGAATAGCTATGGGTAAAGTGGTACAAAGCTGCGTAGTGCTAAACAAATCATGAATTCATGCGGTCTCGAGTTGGAGTCTCACGGAACCACAGGGGTCTTTTGTCTCTCCGAGTGACTAGTAGAGTTTTTCAGTATTAAAACTTGCCACTTTTTGTCGAGATTTATTTTCTAAAGTGAGATGATTTAGAATTTGTGATAAAGAGTAGAGATAGTGCATCCTGTGCATCTTTTGCTATTAATGCTTCTTGAGTACATTCGTGTACTCAACCTTGTTAGTATTCTCCTTTGTAGATCCTAGTCCGTGGGAACTATCCGTGTGGGACAAAGGACTTCAGATGCAGAGAGCAACAGCTGGAGGAAAAGGCTTTGACTAAGAGGACCTGGGGTGAGTTAGGAGCTATTTTGGCATGTGGGACGGATAAGTGCCGGCACTTCAGAGCGCACAAGAGAAGCGGGAAGTTCCTTTGGGTATTTGTATAAAGCGGTATTAAGATCTTAGCCTGCGTGGCTAAGCTGTTGAATAAATGACGCTTTCTATCTTATTGTTCAACTGCGTAACTCGGTAAAGGCTTACTATTCGTTGGAGCGATGTTCTCACGAGCAAGCGAATAGTAATCCGTGTGCCTAAGTGTTATTACCCTGGGTAATGACACGGCGTCCTGCATGGTATCGAGCAATAGGTTCGGGCCACGCTAATAACATAGAAACTGTAGCAAGAACTTAAATGTGCTTTTCTTGCTTGCTATATTGCACTAGTTACCTTATTAACCCTCATCCCCATATCAATTTCTATTCCCGTCCTGTTTCAAAAGTATTATGTTAAAAAAAACCCCATCTTCTTTAAAGTGACAGCCTGCTAACATACAACCATCCCCTCGTAGGAGGTTTAGATCAAATCTTCCATCCGATGGAGTACGGGGGAAAAGCGTGTGCTTCGTCGTTGGACTCGTGTTGCTGATTCCTGCTAGAAAATCTGTCAGGCTAGCAATTCGATCTAGGGTAGAATGCTTGAAGGCTATAGGTGGTGGGGTATCAATATAAGGTCTTAAGTTGCATGCTAGGCCTAGAGGCATGTAGTAGAACTCTGGTATGGACCTGCTTTTCCAGTCTCTGGATAAGTCTAGACCATATCCATTAGCTTCCTTATCCTTTCATTCTTATAACCAAAGTGACACGTTAGCCTCCTCAGTAAATCAGTAACTACTTAAGGAAAAGAGAGCTAATGGCTGATGGAGTAAAAAGAGGTCTTATCTCCTTTCTGCACTTCAGTTTTCCCGGACGAGTGGTCTGTGGCACTCCAAGCGTGTAGCTCTGGCGTACCCAGGAACGAAATCCTGGGCGTATTCAGGAATGAGCCCTGAGCGGTCCCAAACACGTGGTTTGGGCGGTCTTGAAGCGGATCTCAAGCGTGCACAGGCACGTGGCTCCAGAGTAGTGTAGGTCGCACTCAGAGGCAAGCTCTGAGCGGTCCCAAACACGTGGTTTGGGCGGTCTTGAGAACGGGATCTCAAGCGTGACTGAGCACGAGAGACTCAGGTAGAATAGGATTTGGATCTTTTTGCATCTCTATGTTTCTTGGTGTTATTTGATTATCTGTGTGTGGCGTAATACAACTCACCCGCGGGTTAGCTCTGTCAGATAAACATGATACCCTCTTATCTACTTCAAATTATTGCTGAAGAAGCAAGGGAATTCGTGCAACCCGCAGAAGATCTCGTCTAAGTAAAATACTGCAAATGCGGCGGCCAACACAACCAGTCTCTCAACACTTTCCCCTCAGGACGCCAGATCAGTTGTCAATGACTGACATTATAAGGATGGGCAGACAGGCGGACTTCAGTGAAAACCTCCTAGCATGTGTGTGGTTGCAGCAGACAGGATATAATGGACAATACCCATCCATGCCAGGCACCAACCCTATTGCAGTCGAGGACCACAGTCACTCAGCCGCTGACAACATACAGACATATGACAAAAATTGGTCTCTACAGGATGAACCACCCTCAGGAAACTAACCACCCCTCCCTGAGGCTTCAGGTGACCCATCATTATATGAGGTGCCACCACAGTCATCTACGTACGTTGTTGATATGGCTAACTCACTGGAAAATTCTCAATTCAGACGGAAACAACTTAATATAATTAAGATCAGTAAATACTCCTGAAAGACACCTGGAGCATCACGAAGATAATTGTGAATACAAAGGTGGATTATTGCGGAACCCGAGTACCTAGCTGGCTCAGCAGCATTCTCACACAGAGGATAAAGCTGATGAGTCTAAGGTGGATGTATCGTCACCAAAAGCAAACCTCCAGGATCTAAGTTTGCATAACGACGAGTTAATGGCCATCAAGTTAGCCGAGGATAACACAACAATTTTAATTCCTGACCATTTGCAAATTTCCAACACTCAGTGGACCAAATTGAGCTTTGGCGGTTTTAAAATCCGGCACATTTTCTGGGCTTCCCACTAAAGAGCACCGATAACAGTGTTGAGTTGTCTGTTGTTGAGGAATCTATACCTTGCGATCAAATAACTACGAGGGGTCAAGATTTCTATGACAGTAGTGCGGTGAACTCGTTAGTCAAAGAGAACTGTGATACCATTTTGGGAACTAAAGTGGAGAGTCTGGATGCACCTCCTGTTTCACATCTCGATACCCTCACACAGGAAGTACTCGATGATCCTTCTGATCCTAAGTATATAACCTGCCATCAATCTCGAGCCATTCTTTTTCAAACCCAATCGAGCCAAGTATACTGAAGGCCCCACAAGGAAACACCCAAGCACACACTCTTTCCATTTGTCAAGTCTGCTGCAAGCAGATCGTTACGCAACAACCTACTGGGGTCAAATCTTGCATCTCTTCGGGACTTAGACTTCAAATTATTACCACTGCTGGCAGCATAATTAAGGGCTCCAAAATATCACTCATGCACACCCAGAAGTACTGGACCATCCATCTACTTGCAGAAGGAAGGGAGGACGAAGACATGGCGACCAAGATGGAAAATTTAAAGCTAGGACGATTGCAATGGACACACCAACGGAAACCCACCGTGCAGCCTCAACTAGGCGATTGCTGGCCAATCTAGGACAACCACAATACCAGCAATCAGCCATCCCAGTCCACCACCTACTCATGGACTGTGTCCAAGCATACCACCGCAACCACCATCTCGATATGGATCACCCAGGCCAAGAATTTTCAACCCGTCCTTCCAGAGATCCCTAATCCAGCAGCAGCCTGTCGCAGTAGCTCCTAGTCGTGCAAAGTGTAGAGGTCGCCACCTAGCAAAGGGATAGCTCGATTGTTGAATATTGAATTAAAGGATTACACGATTGCGGATATTGGATTATTAGAAACACATCGTTGTGGGATATCGAAAATAGAAATAAATTATTGTTGGATACTAGATAAAGGAATGGTTGGATGTGGGATCGTGGGAATAGATGACTACTGGGTACTGAATGTCGGATCAGAACCAGCTATTATTATTGGATGATTGGATGTTAGACTAATGAATGTTGAATTATAAAACTAGATCGTTGTGGATATTGGATTGAGGGACATTGGATTAATAGAAGTACATGATTACTAAGCAATTGGATTATTATTGGAATAGAAATAAATGTGACTATTGAATCATAGGAATGAATTTGTTGGATTACGGGAGTTAGGGATATTGGATTATGGGATAGATTATTGTTGAAAATTGGATTGCGGGATTACATAATCGTTGGAGTTGGCTTATTGGAGTTCATTAATTATCGGATCATAGGATTATATCATGATTGGATTAGTAGAAATATAATATCGCCGGATTATACAAATACTCATGTTGGATACTAGAATATGTTAAGGTTGGATTATAGCAGTGTATCTTTGTTGGAATATAGGAATAAATCTTGATCTGAGTATATAAACATATCTTGGTAGGTTTAAATGGATTTTGGTAACTATTGGAGAGTTAGTACTGAGAAATTGATCCAGTAAGGGCAGTGATTGAAACGTGAAACGGTTGGATCTTCATACCAATACCGGAGGTTAATTTTTGGTGAATTAGTGTAATCTTAATATATGAGTAAACTCTGTGGAATTAACTGGATAATTTGGTTATGTCGAATTTGTTAGATTTAATTGGATAATGGAATGAGATTTAGATATATTGCTAGTGATCGTGGGAGATCCAGTATTAATAATCTGATCGGGTTTAGAAAATGAATAAAGGAGGATTGGAAGAGCATAGTAAGTTGTGATTGGAATTTGGGTGCATAGCTTGGATTATAAAGAATTGAAGAAATCAGTAGAGTTAATTGAATAATAGTGCTTGATTGAGTCATAGTTATCGGTGGACTGATGTAAGCAATGATGTGGTAGAAAAAAATTGGCAGAATAGATTGACTTGGAAAGTATGATTCTAATATAGAAGCTTGGCCTACTGATCTTAGCAGTGATAACAAGATTGAAATTGGGGAAGTTAGCTAAAAGTTCAATTACAATTTAAATGAGGCTATGGTATTGTTGGACCATAGAAATCTTAGCAAATAATTTAATTCGGAAGACAAGTAAAAGTTGGTTTAGACTTGGGTTAAATGAATATGTGAATAATGAGAATTGATGCCCACGATCAATTTGTTACTATGATTAAGATCAGGTTTTGTTGGAAGCAGCACAAGTCAACTAGAAAGCGGGCTTCAAGCGACATCCTGATTTGAGCAGCCACAGAACACCCAAGGTGGCACGGGCCATGCCATCGTCTGCCACTAAGCAACACTCCCAGTTTGCAGATTGACCTCCTCATAAGTTAGTAACTTACCTTCAAGTCACCCTTATACCGTTACTCATACATTACCGCTATGATATTCCATCCCATTCTCCGTGGTCAAACCCAGGAACACCAACTTTCGGATCCCCTCATCACCGAAGAAATCCAACGCATTAAGTCAGGCCAACCCTCAGAATTTCAGACAGGTAACTCCGGAATCTTATGGCGACAAACTAGAATCTGCGTTCCCGACCAACCAAAAGTTAAAGGAGATAGTCCTACGTGAAGCTCAGGATACCTGCAGACATGTACATTGAGCGAAGACTAAAACGTATTGAGACTTGAAGGAAACCTTTGGTGGCCAAGCATGAAGCGGGCCATAGCAGAATATGTAGGCCAATGCGACACTGCCAAAAGATCAAAGCCGAACACCAACATCCAGCAGGACTGCTAAAAACACTGGAAATACCTGAATGGAAATGAGAGGATATCTGTATGGACCTCATAACAAATTTTCCTCTCACTATCCAAAAAGAAGGATGCCATTTGGGGTTATCATGGATCGTCTTACAAAACCAGCTCCCTTCATTGCCACAAATCATAAATACACCAATAAACTTGCTGAGATTTATACCGAAAGAATAGTTACTCTACGCGGAGCACCGAAGACCAACACCTCAGATAGAGGGTCAGTGTTTGTATCTGGTTGCTGGAAAAAGCTTACATACTGCTTTGGACACCATCGTAAATTTCAGCACGATCTATCATCTACAAACTGATGGGCAGACTAAACGGGTGAATTAAATCCTAGAAGGTATGCTAAGAACATGTGTGCTAAACTTTGGAGAATCATGGGAAAAATGTCTAGCCCTAGCGGAGTTCGCAAACAATAACAGCTATCAGTCTAGCCTTCAAATGGCCCGTACGAAGCTCTCTACGACAGAAAGGGTAGATCACCAATCTCTTGGTATAAAGTCAGAGAAAGACCGCTACTAGGACCTGAACTGGTACGGGAGAACGACGAGAAGAAAGACCGCTACTAGGACCTGAACTGGTACGGGAGAACGACGAGAAGAACCAACTAATTTGAGAATGCCTCAAGATTTCTCAGAGCAGGCAAAAGAACTATGCTGATAAGCATAGGAAAGACCTCCAGTTTGAAGTTAGAGATTATGTGTACCTAAAGATATCACCTATGTGTGGATTACGACGATTCGGCTAAGAAGGAAACTAATCCCGCGTTACGTGGGACCCTTTCGGATTCTGGAGCGTAAAGGCACCCTAACATATAAACTGGAGTCACCAACCCAGCTGTCCCTGATTCGTGACATATTTCATGCTTCTCAACTTCGAAGATATCCAAGAGAACCCTCGCAGCGTGTTACCAGTCTCGACCTAACCCTGCAAGATGATTCGACCTACGAAGAGCGCTCGGTGAAAACTCTAGCGACAGAAGACCGACAGTTAAGGAACATGATGATGCGCTTCTGCAAGGTGCTATCGAAGAATCCCTCTGTGCGAGAAACTACAGGAGGGAAGGAGGAAGAACTCCGCGAAGTCCACCCCCAACCCGTTCAAGCGAGCTTCTAAACTTCGGGGGCGAAGTTTGTTTTCAAGTGGGGTAGGATGTAAGGACCCGCGTTTTTAGCCTTAATTTCGTAGCAGTAATCGGTAATTAGCGATCGTTATTCTTGTCTTAGTTGTGAGCTAGTGGTAGTGTTATATCGTTATCTAGTAGCTACTTCGTTGTCAGCGCGTTGGTTTAGTTAGGTTTTGTTCGCAAGCATTTCATAATTAATTAGCTCAATCATATCGCATCATTCATTCAACCCCAGCATTCAGCACAACAGTAGAATCAAGTCGGTAAGTAAAACTGCATTGTCATTGTCATTTGCATTAGATAAATAAGTCTTTGGTAGCATTGTTTACAAGAGTATTTTACATCAATTAGTTGCAATCATGTGCATCTGGGCATTTCCTTCTATGCATAGCAAGCAACACAATCCCAACTCAGTCAAAGCCTAACCCTTGCATTGCATACCACCGAGCCCTCCTTGTATCTTGTTCATTGACCGCCGATCCGTCAAACCCTTGTGTGGACTGAGTCATCCAAAACCTGCACGCTTACCACTCTCTACCAGCATTGTTAGATAGAAGCAAGCCTAAGTTTGATTAAAGTAAGGATGGGGAGAAAGGGAAGATTGCCGTCAGATTTCCCCAAAGTGCAGTAGACTACCCAAAGTAACCTCAGTGGTCGGTCCCTTGACCATCGAGATACCCAGACCAATGGGAGTTGGTCATCTCCTTGATCGTCAAGATATCCTGACCACTCGAAGTCAATCGGTACCTGTCACTTCCGTGGGTCTCCTCATCCGGCATTAATAGAATCCAGACACCCACGTATCTTGAATTACTCAACGACTAAGAATCACTCGCATTGTGATTTAGTAACCAATGGACCAACGGTCCTTAGCCCAATAGTAGCATGAGAGAGCATAAGAGATAGGGCAATGGGCGTAGTGGTCATTTCGCATGCCGCAAGGAAAGCGGTGAGTGTAAACCCCCTGTAAAACCTCTTCCAAGCTCACACTGACAGAGCCATCCCCTCACAAAACACCACCATTCATTCCCAGAGCCAGACCACCAAATACATTCCCCTAATAAGCCATTTCCATCCACAAGCCAGCGAACCCACTGCCTCCCACCGCCATCCCAATGGCATAGCAAAGCATCACACCATCACCACCATCCACAAGGAGCACTGAGCGCGAAGGAGGGAGCGAGGAGAAGGGAGATCGAAGAGCGAGGCGGCACCGCGGCGGCCGAACCGCAGCGACCATCAAGGCCACACGGGACCGGCGGCGGGAGGAGTAAGAAGGAGGTCGGTGCACCACCACGCCGCGACCACCGGGCGCCAAGGCGGCGGGGAGAAGAAGAAGGAGCACTAGCACGAGGCCAGACTACTACCCCTTTCCCCCATCTCAGAACCCACATGAGGTAACACAGTTACATCTCAATATGCACCACACATCCTCATCGTTCACAATATCACTAGATCTCAGTAGCATCCAGATTTAACTCTCAGTTCACATCTCATCACAGAGCAAGGGGAGGGTCGGGGTTAGAGAGGAAGAGGGGAGATTACCTCAGAGCGAGGCTTTAGCAGCACACCCTCACCGTCGGTAGCACCCCATCCGAAGGCATCAGTCATGCATCAATCATCTAACCCCCAAAAGTAAATCCAGTGCATTAGTAACACAAGAGCATAATGTAAAGTAAACAGAAAAGGGGGAAGGGAAGGGAGGCATGGAGGCGGCCGGGGAGATAGCCTCGGGTCGGCGGGAGCCGAGCTGAGGAGAGGGGGGAGCCGGGCCGAACCGAGCTGGAGGGGTCAGCCCCGGCGGCGGCGCAAGGCCAGATCTGGGCCGAGTAGGGGCCGGCAGTGCAGGCGGCGCCCGAGGGAGCTGGTGAGGACCGAGCGGCGGCGGGACAAGCCCCTGGCCGCGCGGAAGAAGGAGGACGCTGAGGGTCGGCTGGGCCAGCAGGGGAGCCAGGTCCGGCGGCGGTGGCGTCGGATGAGCTGAGAGGGAAAGAGAGAGGGAGCTGGCGGCGCCCTAAGGAGCCGGCGCGAGGAGAGCCCCTGCGGCGGCCTCGGGTGAGCTAAGAGGGAGAGAGCAGAGGGAGCTGGTGGCGCTGGGAGTTGGCGCGAGGGAGGCGAGAGAGGGGCGGCGGCGCTGAGGGTGGAAGAAAGGGGATCGGGAGAGTGCTGAGTGCGTGTGTGTTGAGAGTGGGGTGCTGTGTGCGTGTGTGGGCTTAGGAGGGAGCCGGCCGAGTGGGATTAGAGAGAGAGAGAGAGAGAGAGAGAGAGAGAGAGGGAAGGTTAGGTTTAGGATTTGGGTTTTAGATTTAGGATTCGGGTTAATCTCAGTTAAGTGTAACTCTTGTTGCTAGGTGGTTTGACTGCTAGAATTAGTTGTGTAACTACTCCTTTTGTTGCTTTTAAACTAGCTAGTGTGTTTAGACAGTCGGGCGGCTTTCGGGGAGTGCTAACTTCGCTTAGACCGTGAAAATATTTTAGTTAATAAAAATGTGCTAACTTGTAGCCGTCACTAACATATGTATTCCTATTATCACTCAAATCAAATACGTATTTACTTATACTATTATTCGGTTGTCGATGCGCTCTGAGGAAGCGGCACCGAGCGAACAGTGATCGAGAACTTCAACGGCGCCAACTTTTCCTACGTCTACGAAGGCAAGCGATCCTCTTGAACATTAATATAGTTACTTTAAAAATATACCCTATCTTGCACTATTATATGTATTGCATCAAAATGTTTTTCTAAAACCTAAAGAAAATGATTGAGATAAGATAAGATGATTAAGAAAGAAATGAGACTTACTAGGAGGGTAAAGGGGCCAGGTGGAAAACGCGACGATGATGTTGAGGTAAGAGGTGGGCCCTTTTACATATGGTTATAATATAAGGACCAACAAACTCTTGCTCGGTCGGATGTCGTAATCGGTGCCAACCATTTTCCCGTTTAGCGGGCGAAAATGCTACCTTGTTACGTGACTATACTCTCCACATCGGGTAAGTAATAGGTGTGTGTGAGTGATGTGGAGGAACCCAGGACCGGTGGGGGATAGTCCGGAAGTGGGGGATCCAAGGCGCTATATGCGCTAAGGTGGAGTGTTGAGTGCGGGATAGAAGTCGCCTCAACCAACCTCACCGTAACTTCGGTGGATGATGAGGTCGGCGTGACTTAATCTGCACCGCGGAAGGTGATGGGTGGAGAAATTAATCACGTAACACGAAAACGTTACGTATTCGATCTCGAACCCGCATCTAAGGTAATGCGGTGGACCCATTCACGAGAGAGTTCGAATAGCTATGGGTAAAGTGGTACAAAGCTCGCGTGATGCTAAACAAATCATGAATTCATGCCAGTCTCAAGGATTGGAGTCTACGGGAACCACAGGGGGTCTTTTGTCTCTCCGAGTGACTAGTAGAGTTTTTCAGTATTAAAACTTGCCACTTTTTGTCGAGATTTATTTTCTAAAGTGAGATGATTTAGAATTTGTGATAAAGAGTAGAGATAGTGCATCCTGTGCATCTTTTGCTATTAATGCTTGCTGAGTACATTCGTGTACTCAACCTTGTTAGTATTCTCCTTTGTAGATCCTAGTCCGGCCGGGAACTATCCCGTGTGGGACGAAGGACTTGCAGGTACAGGAGCAACAGCTGGAGGAAAAAGCTTTGACTAAGAGGACCCAGGGTGAGTTAGGAGCTATTTTGGCATGTGGGACGGATAGGTGCCGCACTTCAGCAAGCGAGACAAGAGAAGCGGGAAGTTCCTTTGGGTATTTGTATAAAGCGGTATTAAGATCTTAGCCTGCGTGGCTAATCTGTTGAATAAATGACAGTTTCTATCTTATTGTTCTGCTGCGTAACTCTGGTAAAGGCTTACTATTCGTTCGAGCAGTGTTCTACTGAGCAAACGAATAGTAATCCGTGTGCCTATGTGTTATTACCCCTGGGGTAATGACACGGGGCGTCACAATATCGACGTTAGCTCTACAGTTGATACGGTGTATACGAAGGACAAGGATGAAGGGTTAGAACATGTGAACCCTATGGATCAATCGAGGACTTAGGGCGTGTTTGGCATGGCTCCACTCCAAAACTCTAGGGGGGAGTTGCCCAAAACCAGCCAAACACCAAAACTCTATAAATTGATGGAGCAGCTGCTCTTCGTGGAGTTGGTAGAGCTCTAGTTCATTTTGGTGGAGCACCTCTTTTCCCACTCCAGGAATCCTCGAAATGAATCTAGACACGGAGTTTCAAGGTAATTACCCACCTTTGCCACTGGTTATAGAGAAAAAACGTTTGAGTTACGGGTGGATCGCTCCCTGAGTTTTGGAGTGGAGCTGCTCTGCTGTGGAGCAGAGTCATGCCAAACACGCCCTTAGGAGTATGCTAATGGTAGAGGTCAATATTGCATTCATGTACGGTGGGTCCAAGCTATATTTCTTCCGACAGTTCCAATTTCCAAAAGTTTTAATAAGTTGAAAACTATGCCTGGGTGGTGTTCCCACTTGGAAGAAATGAAAAGGAGAGCCAGGCTAGTGTCATTGTGAGTTTGGGGCCACTAAACCTTCTTTGACCAACAAGAGAAATCATGTGTGCAACCAATTCCACGTCTAACTTTGGGGAAGAAAATCTGATCGGAAGGGCCTCGCGCGAAGCTTTACCCATCAGCCGTTGATTTTATTAATAGAGAGAAATCAACGACCGATGGAGAGAGACCTCACATGAGACTCCCCAGCAAATTTCCTGACAATGCGTGGTGAGGCTCCTCCCTCTGGACCACATTTAGCTCAGTTACATCCCTACAGAGCAACTGGGATGTGTTCATTAGTTGACCGGCTCTGAATGGCTCTTGTAGCTCCCAATCCACATTTGGTGTTCATTACTCATCTGACTTGCTACAGTTTTTTTAAAGAATTACACGGTAGACGCGTGTGCCCCTAGTTGGTGCGAATTGCCAAACTGCCAATGAAGTTCTTCAGCGCTTTGGGAAAGGAATAGTATATATGATGAGCAAATTGGCAATGGGACTAGAAAAAAGGCTTCAAATCTGCAGTGTAGATGTTATCCTTCGCTTTAATTTTTTAATAGAAGGTTTGCACCCCATTTCCATTAAGGAAACAACACTACAATCCTTCGCTTTATTGCGTCTCCTGGATGTGGTCTTGTGAAGCACATACACATCATGCATCTATGGATTTATTGACTAGTTTGGCTATTTCTCTCCTTGGACCATGCAGGTGGAGGGCCAGAACCAGATGCCCTTCTGATGATGCCTGCGGAACGGTGGAGAAATCCAGCACCCGGTTCGTCTTCTAGCTATGATATCACTCGCCCAGCTACTGCTGCCGGAGTCACCGGTTCACGAGCCGTGGCTTCACTGTCTCCTATCAGACATGGAAGAATCCAATGCAGTGGGCAACTCTACGTAAAGAGCAGTAGAAGCGACATGCACGCTCGGCTCGGCTCACCTGTGCTGCTGTCTGTGCACCCGTAGTAACTGAGCAGCATGCCGTTCGTCTGGAAACTGTGCTGTATCATGTGTGGGAGAGACCTGAAACTTGATGGCCACAAGTTATTGCGTGTGAGAACTTAACCGCGTCGTGATGCGGTAATTCTGATGTCGAAAAGAACGGCTTTTCGCTGAAATGGGGTGGCACAGCTCTGAGCCAAGCGAACTCCTTGTCTTATGAAATAGGACTCCCTACCATCCATTGACAAAATGGAATAGGCCATTGGGAAAGGAAGCAACTTCAGAGCATGGGGCCAAGTAAAGAGTCACCGGCTGAATAAGGCGTCAATTACCTGAAAGAGATTCCCTGGGCAAAGAATGGCGTATAGATCCAACTACAGGGACAGCTTGGATCGTATCTGCGGGCATGGTTTGGTTTAATGACGCACATGCCTAGTGCAGTTGCGCCCCCCGCCCCCAACAGAGGAGCCAAGCTTGTCTCAGATCATTCCAAAATCTTTAAAACTTGTGCTGTCCTACTACAATCGAGTTAACTGAGCAGAACTGTTATTACCAAAAGATTTAGATGTACAGCAGTGTATATGGACTCATCATTCAGCAAAGGTATCATGGGTAGGGTAAGGTGTCGTAGCAAAACATAGCTTACACTGCAAGTGAAAATAGATGCAAATAAAGGGACAAGTGGAAAGCATGTAAAAGAATTAAAGAAAGGGTACCAAAAAAAGAAGAATATACTCCTTATGAACATCAGAGCATGTATGAAGGTCGAGGAGTGCCACTGACGTTGCCCATGCGCATGATAAGCAGAGCATTCTACTAATCTAGGCACACAGCCAATGACACATGTACACAACTCAGACATGTAAACTCCAAATAGAACAAAGTCATCTTCAGTTCGCATAGCACTAGGTTTGATACTAGAATCACATGTTACAAGAACATAATTTTACGGCATGTTAAAAGGAGAGATCAGCAATGAGTGCATAATAAAACAGTAGTGCAGTACAACTTTTCCATTCTCTATCATAACAGTGCACTGTTGTTGCTACAGATTCGAACATTCGGTTTTATCATTGAACCTTACCTGCAATATCAGTACAGAACATCTGAAGGAATATAAGAATTCTTAGCGAGTCCCAGAGATCAAACCAAGCTCTCCATGGGAGTAAAACAACAAACATGTGGATATGAAATTGACTGTTTCTCCACTAGTTTTTCTGAAACTTACTGCTTCTCCACTAGTTAGTTGACTGGCATGATCGAGAGAAAGCGTTAGTTGACTGGCATGATCGAGAGAAAGAGTTAGTTGACTAGCAGTAGTCTAATGATGGTGTCTTGACACCCAACATAGAGCTATACAAAACCAAAGTTTCAGGTATGTAGTGTGGCGTGTGGCACCGAAATCATCGCCCAACTTGCAAATTCAAGGAGCAGTCCAAATTCTAGCCTGTGTTTAACTAGAAACTCATCTTCCCATTTTTCTCCTCTTTAGCTCCCGCAGTATTGCCTTTTTTCTTCCCTCGTCTAGTTCTAGCCCCAGATTCTGATCCTCTGCCGAGTTATCTTCTGGCCTTCCAACATCTCTTGAGGAGGTATTCTCGCAATGGTTATCTCTGGACCCACCTTTTGAACAGCCTACTAATCCCAAGGTGGTAGTGTAGTTTTGGCTGCTTTCTTGAGGAGTAACAAGCATTCTCTGCCCACCATTGATGTCTTGTTTCACTGGACTATCTTTTTTGAGAACTTCATTCAGTTTTCTGGATGTCATCTCCTCGTTCCTAACATCATTTTTACAAACATTACGTTTTTCCATCATCGTCTCCTTGGGGTCTGTAATCTGCACGGTAGCTACCACTGAGCTCCTATTTCTCTTTAAGCTATGGTTTTCTAGGTGAGTGCCTTTTTTGGTAGCTACTCTTGTGTAATGACGCGTACTTGCAAACCATTTGCTAACCTGTTAACAGAATCCATAGTGACGGTTTTGCTCAACGTAAGACAACTGTGACAAGTGACAAGCATACAACTGAAGTTCATGACAAAGAGGTACAAACCTGATGGAATGTCAGCCCTAGTTCTTGTGCCAGGCTTTCTTTAACAGCACGGCTAGGATACTGGTCTATTTTGAAATGTTCACGTAGCCTCTGCAAGAAAAACGAGGTGTTTGCAACTTAATTAATCTTAATATAGCAATCTAAATTGGTCAGGCTTGTTCCGCTGGTTCTGATAAAATATAAAACAACTGATACATAAACAGAGGAGAATATGTCACCGCACCTGATTAATTATTGGCCCAAAATGTCTTTTCTGAGCAGTACTGCTGCTGCCATTAGAGGTAAGCTCTCCTGCATGTTGCCAACTCACTGAACCATGAAGAGCATCAGGGTGCAAGCTTTGTCGAGCACTTTGTGGAATGAGTTCATTACTCTGGTGCCCAGCCCCTGTTGTTCTGGAGCTTTTGCGTGCAAAAGAATCTGTTTCACTTTGTTCTTCAATATCTTTTTCGGGTGTGCTCTTCCCAGACCACTCTTCACCATCACTTGAATCAGATGACGCTCCCCCATAAGCCTCCTTTTCATTTTCAGAATGACGAGGAAACATGTCAAGTACACGAGCCAGTGAAAACACATGCACACACAAATATGCTCACATGCTGCTACTTGATATAGCCATAAGGCAATGACTAAATTCAAGACCGAGTGGACCAGCTGGGTATCCAGTGCCAAATTATCAATGACAAGGGTACACATGTATGTCTAAGATCTAAGATCACATTCAAATGATGTTGATCGTCCTCATGACTGCTTTTTTAATGTACAATGCAAGTGCTGAATTTGCCTACATTTCATGAATAAAGTAAGCACTCTACTGGCTGACAGTATGACAAACAAATATATCAAAGGCTTTCGTGTTAAAATACGCACGCATGCAAGTTGAGGGCCATACATCATACAGTTTTTTGTAGTCCAACCGTTGAACCTCCCGTCTCCCTGAAACAGGTAAAACCACATCTTGGTCCATTACAATATCCTTAGAAGTGAGATCGGAATTTTCTGTGTTAGCCCGAACAGTGGTTCCTTCCAAGTCATTCGTATGGTCGCCAGCCTTAGAACCTGATGAAACTTCATCCTGACCACAAGACTTAGCAATCTCGGCACATAAATCATCAGAGTCAGATGTGAAGTCTGACTCATCTGAACTTGATTGCTTCTTTTGGGTATCTTTATCAGAATCAGGACCTGCTGGATCATAGTCATCATCCTCCGAGTCCTCAGAAGGTAATCCAAGGTCATCAACTTTCTCTTTGTCCTTCAAAGGTTCTGAATTGTCAGAAGAGGTAACAAAGTTTGAGTCATCAGAGTCTGAACCTTCGTCCTCATCCTCTTCAGAAGATCCTTCTACCTGACTGGCCACACATTCTTCGGCCATGTTAGGGTCGAAGTCATTGTCTTCTGAATCGTCTGATGGAAGATCAGATACATCATTTTGCTTAGGACCATTTGCGAAAGCAACTGCCTCAGGAAAAACTTTCTGCAAAAATAAATGTAGTATTGTGGTGGAATATAATTTAGACTCATTAATCCTGAAACAAGGCCATACTTTACTATTCTTAACAGCAAAACTGTTACCTCCCAAGAGTCGCTAATGGAGAGATTGGTCCCTTGAAGTTCATTTATTACATCTATACAATCTATCTTGCAATCACATGCAGGGCAAAGCCACCCTTCATCTCCCGCAGGGACTACAAGGGAATGGAGCTCGTGAATGAATGGACTACAGAGATAATGATATCCGAGATACCATTAAAAAAATAGAGGAAAATAAATATTACTATCTTCCGTCAGCAAAGGAGGATTTAAACAATTCTGGTGGAACCCTCTGTCACAGACTCCATCGCAGAGAATGATGTCATTACTCAATGTAACATCCTTCGAACCACAAGTGGCACAAAAAATCTGCAAGATGGGGAAGCATGGTTACTGACTAAAATACTAAGCATAACAGAACACAATTATTAGAGATGAAAAGACGACATCAGAAAAAAAAACATGTTGACCTACATCTTCGCTAGATATCTCTCCTTCAGAATCAAACAAAGATTCCTCAAGTTTCCCCTCAGATAGGAGATAATCAAGATTCTGGAAGGCTTCTCGTATTCTCAACTTGCACCGCAAGATTTCTGCCTTTGCTCGTTCAAGCTCCTTCTCAGGTCTTATCTTTTCCAAACTGCATGTTTGTATATAGGTGACCAACATATTATATTGCTACTGACACCACAAGGAATTCACAGCTAAAAAGATCCCAAGAAGCTATGTGGTTAAACATGAAGCTCAGGAGGGAAAGAAGAAAATATTCTTGTACCTCTGATCAATTAATCAGTCAAATAAGATTGAACAAAAAATCGTTCATCACAATTTGCACTGAGAAGAGTCAGAAATGTTAATTGTATTTGTATATGAAGGAAACATAACCAGTGAACACTGAACACAGGGTGACAGGAAGGTATAAAAAAGGTAAATCATAATAATTCTGTTGATTGATAATATGTGACAAAGGGTACACTAGGCTAGGCTACTTTGTCAAATGTTTTGAGCACATATACCCCATTTCTATATATATAAAAAAAGGATCAGGTGGAACCGTAGGCCCAAAGCGATTTTGCAGAGCAATTGATGGGAAGGGGAAGCTATGGAAAGGTAGTCCTCAGAAGTGCATTCTGCAAACTAACAAGTACAGGCAGTGGCACCTAAATCTATAGCATACCAACACTCTCATGGAATCATGGTTGATTAATTACACATTACAGAGGAATACCAACTGAAAAGAAATATTTCTGTTTACCACCCAACTCTAATGCCTTGATATGGCATTGCTGCACTGTACTGCAGAATCTAGTTAGTTATAGCTAATCATTACAAACGCTAGTATAATATAGCTTTAAAAAACGGTTACATATTAGCTAATATATCCAAAAATAGTAAAGTGAAAACCACCAAGGCCAAATGCACCCTTGACTTTGTATAGAAAGTGAGGAAACCAATACTTCAAGTAAATCAAGTGCTGCAAAACAACAAGTCAACAAATGAAACATTTGCTACGAGATGGTCAATTTCAGGAGAAGATGCCAGCAAATTAAATTCAAGCACAAGAATTTAAGGGCGACAAACCTTTGCCTTTTCCAGCCTTCACTAGCATAAGCTTCAATCAGACTTTGCTCATAGTTCATCCGATTCAATATGTATCTAACTCGCTGACGAATTTTTGAGAACTCGTTTTTTGGAATTTTAGCAGGTTTGCCCCTTGCTGTTCTTTTAGCAGCCGGTTGTACTGGAGTGTGTACAGACTCACTA
Organism: Ampelocalamus luodianensis; assembly: GCA_036346255.1. Taxonomy (NCBI): domain Eukaryota; kingdom Viridiplantae; phylum Streptophyta; class Magnoliopsida; order Poales; family Poaceae; genus Ampelocalamus; species Ampelocalamus luodianensis. The sequence continues at coordinate 6,016,787 of CM070626.1, forward strand.
GGTGAATTCTTTGCAGTTGACATAGAACGAAGCACCCTGACATTTCTATCAGATGATCTCAAAGAATTTTCTCTCCCTGCTAATACCTGGGAGCCTTTCCTTCCCCTGTTAGCTGCCTTTTTATAGTTTTTCCTTGCGCAAATGGTCTTTTCTGTAGCTTGAGATGTAGATGGCAAACTTTGGTGCCTACAAGTCTTAGGATTCTGACTAGAGCTTGCATCATTCCCAATCTCACCATTTCCCTCAACAGGACCAGAAGTAGTAGTTTTGTCCATAGGATGGAGGGCAAAAATCACTATACTCTAGTAAACAAAGAAAACACATTTTGGGAGAACTGTATTCCTGAGGAGCACCATCGCAATGAAACCGAAAGCTCTGTGAAGTTAGGGCAAATTAAGCAGCACCTACAGCAAATAAATAAAGTAAAATCATGATTGATGATTGCATATTTGCATGGACTAATGAGTTATAACTTATAAAACATAGATAACTCACTTACATATTATAAAGTTTGAACCAGTTTTATTTTTTCCTATTCTTCACAATTTAGTACCACAATGTTTTTTTTTTCAAAAAAACTGCATGTGTGTGCATCTAATTTGCAAGGGGAAAAAACCAAATCCGGTACAGCATATTCATTCCATTCACAAACATGACATGCACTTCATATTAAGTTATCTTGAACATAGTATGAAGCCTAATAACAATTTTTACGCATCCATATAGTACTACATAAATGTGAGTTGACTTTTTTCCAATTGCCAAGATAGGTGACTCTTCTAAATGTCAATCATTTACACCAGCAGCCAACTAGGCCAACCCTATCAGCATTAAACTGTTTTAGCTGCCCCACCTTCCTGGCATTTGCTACCAATAGTCATCAACATCCACGGTGTACAACTATCCTGGTATTTTATACCATTAGCTATCAATATCCACGGAGCACAACTATCACGAGGTTGTCTCAAACTCTCGACAATTGAACAACACATTTCACACAATTCAAGCTGAAAGCTAATATTTTTTTCTCGGCTAAGGCCTAAGGGGAAAAATACTTGCAACCTGCAGCGAGCAAATGACAAGCAAACTAAAACATGTCGTTCGACAAGGAACCAAACCAACAAGCTCCGAAGAATTCCACCATATCTCCGGATCTTTAGCCTCCGAAGAATTCCACCATATCTCCGGATCTTTAGCCCACAGCCAAACCATCAGAACCCTGAAAACCACACCTAATTCTAAACTGAACCTCCGGACATATCCATCACACCACAATAACATCGAACCAAACCACCCTTACAAGTTACAATCACCACCCCAACACAGACACGGCTCAAAGCCAACCAAAAATCCCAGCATCCCACACGGAACTAAAAAGCCCGCCGAAAAATCTCCGGGAAATAAATCGCAAACCACGGCTCCGCGAATCTACCTCGAGCGTTCGGATTTGGCTACAACGGCGGGGAGAACGAGAGAGACAAGCGCGCGAGATGGAGACGGGGGTGGGGGGGGGGGACTCACCGCGCGAGCCGCCGCCGCCTCCCCGGCGATAATGTCTCGCGACTTAGCGTCTCGTCTTGCCGGCTCTCCCGCGGAGCGGAAGCGGACGGCGTGAACGATGAGGGAGGCTGGGAGGGAGGGAGGGAGGGGAGCTCCCGAAACCAAAAAGGCTCGAGACTTGAGACGGGCGCACCGCTCGGTGGGTGGGTTGGGTATCCCTTCGCGTGGTAGCCAGCTGTTTGGCCTATCCAACATCGGCGAAACGAGCAAACTTGTGTACGAGATTTTAAGCGAAAGATGCGGCATTTCGGCCCGTTTCAGTGCCGTATCGTTAAGTGAGGTGGTCCGGCTAGCCCAGAACGACGACAAGCGCTTCGCCCGTGCCGTGTGAGTTGGGCTTCTCGCGAGGAGTCACTCCGCGTGGAGGTGGGCTAGCCGCGCGGAGGGGGCAAGGCGCTGGACCGAGCGGCGTTTCGGCCTCCGGGCCGGGACCAAGCGCGTTGCGAGTCCAGCTTGTTGGAGTTCTCCGCGCCGCGGTGATCCCTTATCAGTGGCTGCTGGGCGGCTAGTTAGCTCTTGGATGGATAAGTGGATTAGAGCATGTACAATGGTATAGACGATTATTATTTGTAATACTTTTTATATCATCTATAGATAAAATTAAGGACAACATACACAATGGGTTATTTTTAAATTATGTATATATGACCCCACAAACTGTACAGACAACATGGATACAACAACGAAACAACCGTCTATAAAGGGTCTTATAAACTATCTGTTGCATACCAGACAACTTTATTTTCTCTCCTTGTTCTCTCTCATCCACATCATTAAAAATCTTACGTGGCAAAGATTATAGACTGCTGATGTCACCCCACTGTACATGCCTTTAGGCCAGGAACAACGGCAGTTTGGATCAATCAGTATTTGCACTCCTCCTCGAGTTATCCTACTCCTAAGCAGTATTAACGTACTTTTTTTTTAGCAGTGGTATTTTTTTTTGCGAAACACCCATTATAACATATAGACGCCTCTACACACGCACACCACCACACGCACGCACTCACACACATGATGCCTACGGAAGACCGGACGAACGGAGCTTGAAGAAATGACGAAGTCACCACCGGCGTCTCGCTTGCAACGGGTACGTCACCTCCCACTGAAAGAAAATTCTACTAAATGAGACACGCAGGGTCAAATGTGGAGTTTGAACCCTGGTGGGCTGGGGGTACAACCACCTTCACTAGCCACCCAAGCAATACTTGGTTCTCAGTGGTATTGACATACTGGTAGCAATAATAAGTTAGTAGTATTTAACCGTGGAAGAGATATTGTTAACGTCTTCGCGACGGTGATTACTCTATAATTTTGATCTTATCCTGGATGAGAGCCGTAAGTGCTTGCCAACAATGACCTCCAGGGCATTTTTCTAGGCACTAGGGCCCCCTTATTCGCGAATGGGTTAAGCCATTTGCAGCAATGGAAACACCCTCGGACATTCACCAATGCCTACGGATCGGAGTGGTCTATTGGCCAATCGCAGAGTCTGATGCGCATGAACGCTATAGTAAATAATTTTTTACTTTTGGAGTGCAATTGTACGTTTGTACTGTTGAGGAACCGTCGTTGGCGAGTCCAGTCCGAGCGATTACCTCGTAGACAAGCATAGAATCGTAAGAACAAATACAAGAACACAAGAACGAACAATAGATGAACACAGGTATGAGAGGGGACTGCAGGCTTCTCTTTATTGCTCTTCTCAAATAATGAACGTGTACAATAGCTGGGGGGTCCCCCTCCTATATATAGTCTACAGGTGGATGAGGTGCCCACCTGGACCCGGACTCCTGGTCGGGCCCGGTTTCCTAACACTCCCCCTTGGGCTCTCATCCTTCATGTCCATGCCTCGTCAAAACTCCATAAAAACCCAGTGGGAAAAATTTTGGAGAAAGAGTACATGAATCATGTTACGCTATCTTTGCACTAATTGCCTCATTAAAAACCTTAGCCGAGAAACTTGGGAGAAAACTCGTCAAGGGAAAAAGAGTACAATCCACCCAATTTCACTTAATCTCCTAGATTTATTCTTTGGGTACTCGATCTTCATGATCAAGCTTTAATAATGAGTTCGTGAAGGTTCTCCCAGATTCGCACTTCTCTAAGTCTCATCATTCCAATTCACATATGCATCTTTCAAAGTTAGGCGCGCAAGTGACTTAGTGAATAAATCGCAAGATTCTCACATGACTTAGTATGCGATACTTTAAATCGTCCATCTTTTGCAATTCATGAGCATAGAAGAACTTGGGGTTGATATGCTTTGTGAGAGGATTCTTCACATAACCCATCGCATTTGTGCAACACAAGTGCATTATCTTCATAGATAACGTGGGGTTTGTGCGGTATTCAATCCACATAAGCGCTGGATGTAGTGAATTATCCACGAAGTCAAGCACATTCTCGTGAGGCCTCATACAATGCTATTATTTACGAGTGGTTCGTCGAAGTCGATACAAGACTCGCTTAGACGATTTTCACGAGTGCGGTTCCACCACATATGAATTCATAGCATGTTTGCAATTTGGTGTATGCGGGTCCTACAGTGCAGTCATCCGCATTGCCATTCATAGTTAGGTCTTGGTTCTTTCTATAGAAATGGACCAAGTTCTTTGCTTCCTTAGAGGTATCGGAAGATGTCCTTCATTCCCGCCAATGCCTTTGGTAGGTTACGCACTATACCTTCTTTGGTAGGTTCAGGCAAATACAATGTCAGGTCTAGTGCAGTTTGTTCAATACATGAGTGTTTCTATCACACTTAAGTATGGGAATTCCGGTCCCATGACTTCCTCCCCTCTTTTCTAGGTGCATGCGGGTCTTTGTCTTGTTGCAAAGATATTACGACCATTGGCACTTTCAAAGGTATGCCTTTCCAAAATCAAACCTTTCTAACACCTTCGAGTGTAGGTTGGTGATGTACTAATATCCCTTCAGGGCATGCTCAAGCGCAAGCCTAAGCAATATTTGGTTTTACCCAAACCTTTCATTTGGACTCGACTCGGTAAGAGCTTGCTTTCTTAATATCCTTGAGGTTAGATGATATTGGATCATCTTCATACACTGCGATTATACAAAATCCATTCAGGATAGTCGTATAAATACGAGAGATTATTCTTATTGTTCGTGTAGCCTTTCATGCATAGAAAGCCGCTTCAGCGATTATACCACATACACTTTGATTGCTTAAGTTCGTACAATGACTTTCTGAGTTTCACACTGTACATATTTCTATCTGCTCTATCTTGGTTCAGGACAGGGATACATTCAGGTATCTTCGTATAAATGTCCGAATCAATATTCATAAAGGTATCTTTGGTACCCCATCCATCAATTTCAATTCTAACTTCAAGTTCACGCCATTGAGATAAATATTGAAAAGGAGTTCGCCCATGAGGGAATAGGTTTCTTCATAATCATCTCCTGGATGTTCAGTGAAACCTTATGCAACGAGCCTTGCTTCTTTTCATTTCTCTTTCGAACAAATACCCACTTATGCCCTACAGGGTGTACAAGGGGAGACGTGCGACTTACAGGCCCAAATGTCTTTCTTTTATTCGGATAGAATAATTCAGTTTCTATTGCCTTCTCCCAATCTTCTCAATCTGATCTTTTCTTTCATTCAGCGAGCGATGCAGGCTCTGAATCAAGATTGATGATTGTGGCAAGCTCTTTTGCAAAGTAAATGTCGACATTGGCTGTTGTCATATTGTCGAACCCGGAACGAAGGATCCCGAATTCTCGTGTTCAAACACCATCCGAGATTTCAGTGTACAGTCTCACAAAAATGAATATCACATTCATATCACGAAACGTAAATGGCATTAAATAAATAAGCATTTAATACAAATGAGTGCGAATAATAACATCAAATGTCAAATGATAAACACAATGGAAATAACAATATAGTGGGAGCCACACGATGCGCCACGAGCAATCGTGCAGGTCGAAGGCCTACTCGTCAGGGTCCTCACCGTCAAGATAGCAGTCTTCTCCGAATAAGATTTATTCAAAGAAGAGTGAGCACTACTACCGTGCTCGCAAGTCACACCAATATTGAATTTAAATGCATGCATAAGGAAACAAGTGAGTATGGCAGGGTTGTTTTGCATAACGACATTTTCAGTTTGAATAAGTATAGTAGTTTCTAAAGCGGTTTTATACTATGGATAAAATCATATTTTGAAATGACAATGATATAATGTGGATAACCTCCAATGATAAAGTGAAGGATCTCCTCCTAACACTTGGCTTCCCTTAAATTTTCATAAGGATTAACCATCCTCAACATTTAATAAAGCATTTAAAACCAAAAACAATTCTAACTTTAAGTGGCCCTGCTAGTATGTCCATGACCATGACGCGCTATTCGAATAGTTTCTACTCTGCGAGTTGGTACAACTTTACCCACACGAGGTGACATGCTCGTTATGTCGGTCAATTCACGCTTAGTAGGCGTGTGGTGAGCAATTACCATGAGGCCTTTACAATGTTTTATCCTAGTACATTCATGCCCGCTAAGGTTTAGCGCCTTTGGGTGACCATCCTCAGGAAGCCCCTCTTGCGCCAAGTGGGAATAAAGCGTCTAACCGACACCCACAAAATCACATGACATAAATATACTAGGATATCACAAATTAGTTAGCCAAATCCTGCCCATACGGGACATGTGGTGATACGTTATGGCATAGCAATAAGCGGCTCAAAGACCGGTCCTCAATTGACTTGGCGTCATTCCTACAACCCATGGGCCTTGATCTTAACGGATCAAACGTGCATAAACCGCACCCACCTTTCCGACCATTTCGCCCAAGTCCAAACCCATTTTGATTTTATTTTAAATAACAACTTCATTTATAAACTCATGTGGTAAAACAATACCACAATAACAAGTTTGAAAACAATTTGTAGAAATCGTGTAAACCCTCCCAAATTCTGTAAATGTGGACTAAGCTTGGCTAAGCATATATTTGAATTTTGGTAATGTCTTGCCTATGGTATCAAGGTAGTGAGATACAATATTGATTTGGCCATACAATAACATATGGAATTAACTATCGTAAAAGCAGGATATTAAAATATTTATAACAACATATGCATGCAATAAGGAATTTAAAAGCTGAAAATAACTTAAAATAATAGGGGCAATATGGTCAATGGTGTAACTTGCCTTGGTCGATGTCTTGAAATTCTAAATCTTGATTTGATCGAACTCTCCGAGTCGTCAAAGTCTCTATCTGTAAAATCGACAAATTTAATGCAAATTCAAATAAATTCAAAAACATAGCTCAAATCAACTCCAAACTGAAATATTTTGGTTTAGTTAGTTAGATTATAATTTTATATAAATTTTGCAATTTGAATCACCCAATTTGGAGTTCATTTGCAAAAGTTATGAATTTTTGAAGTTTATATCTAAATCTGAAATTTTATTGAATTTCGAATTATTTTCCTCTGAAAATCCATTTATTGCACAATGATTACGTCAGCTCTGATATTTCGGAAATAAAAGGTTTTAAAAGAATTCGGCAGTGGGCCCCAAGTGTCGGTGACTCGGCCATGGTGAACCAAGCCCACCGAGCTCGGGACGACGGCACGGTGGACCACGCCACGCGTATGCGTATGCGTGGCGTTGGCGCGGCGAAAAGGTGGCGTGGCGCCGATGTGGACGGTGGTGGCGCGCCACGTCGGCTTGGCGGCAAGAATTATCGAGCGCGCCGACAACGCCAACGGCGGAAGTTCACCGGCGGCGAGTGGTATCAACACGTAGCCACGATTATTGCGAACATGATGGTACGAATTGGCACGGATGGCGGCGGTGGTGGCGGAATTGGTGCGGAGCGGAAGAAGAAGCACGGTGGTTGCCGCCGAGGGTGACCGAAGGTGCTCGAGAGCGAAGAAGAGGTGCGTGAGAAGCTCGGTGATGGGAAGCCGTTGGTGTGGTCCACGGCGGTGGCGTTGCCGGCGGCGGAGCACGCCGTGGTTTTCACGGCGGTAGCAAAACCTAAAACAAGAATTGCGGCGGTGTTGATGGGAGAGGAAGGAATGAGTGATGGCTTTGAGTTGAGTGAAGGAAGGGGGCAGGGGCTTCCTTTTATAGGCGTCGGGAGCTCGGGCGGCGTGGAGGAGGTGGGGTCGTCTGGCGGCGGTTGCGGCGTTGAGGGCGAAACCGTCCGGAGAAGAGGAGAACATGGAAATCGGCGGTTGTGGACGCGGTCGCGCACACGTCACGCGAATAGGTTGGGCGGTTGAGATTAGGCGTTAGCGAGCTCGGTGCGTCGCGGAAATGGCGGGCGGTATTGCGGCGTGAGGAGGAAGAAGGCGAGGAAGGCGATGACTGCGGCGTCGCCGATTTTCAACGTCTGGTCGAGATTAGATCCGCGGGCTGATAAGTGAATCTCGAGGCATTTGTTGGATTAAGATCGCACGGTGGGACTTGACCGGAAGCGGTAAGTGAAATTTGGCGCGGCCGTTGGATTAAGATCGCATGGTGGCGTTGATGGTGGCATTCGGACGGTGCGGCGATCACAAAGGATCTTGACCGTTGATTCAAGATCGATGGCGGAGATGAGATGGGCGCGTGTGGGAGGTGCGTGCGTTGGATTTTAATCCAGCGGTGGATGGATAGGTGAGAGGAGAGTCGCGTGGTTTGGGCGAGCGGGCGCGCGCGGGAGGATATTGGGCGGAGCCTTTGGGTTTGGCCCAAACACTATTAGAGGATTTTCTTTTGCTTTTCTATTTGTTTTAATTACATTAATTCATAATAGCTTTAGAAAATAGCAAAATACTTCCAAAAATTATGGAAAAATTCACGAAATTCCCATACTCATTCGGACTTAATAAAATTATTTCCAACTATTTGTTGGCTTTTAATTTTGCAAATAATTTTGATTTAGCTTTAAAATATTTATAAAAAGCTTTTGAAAATTCAGGAAAAACCACAAACATAAATAAACTTTTAAATTTTACTGAAATTGAAATTTGGGCTGTTACACATATTCAAATATTCTCCCGAGGTCATAAAGTTTATAGCTATTTCTTTAAGGGGCGATTCTTTTAATGCTTTTACTTGCTCACCGCTGCTTCCAATTGCGGGGCAAGTCCCTTTAGTTTTTCGACTCCGATATGTGCGCACATCCATGCGATGTCTCCCTTCATGGGGATGTTCAATTCTAGTATGCCTTTTCGAAGGTTCCATACGGATACGAGTCTCAAGCGGCTCCCCTTTTGTTACAGGGCACTTCGGTGATCGGTGTGTCAAGTCCTTCTTATCCTTTTTCACCAGCGTCCCGGTTGCCGGATTCGAGGGCCGGAGTTCTCGTCCTTTTGTTACGAGGCCTGCGGGCGGGATTAGGGATACCTTCAATGGTATTTCAACCTCTCGGTGCATTGCTTGCGAGCAAATGCTACTTATTCACGCTCTTCAAATCACTAAAGTAGTCGGCGGTTGATTCGCTAATACTTGCAAATCAATTATCTTACGGATTTCAATTGTCTTCTAGACTTCAATTCAATTATCTTACGATTTGCGATTATCTTACGGACTTCTCTATTTGCTTCACTAGTGCGCGAGTCATATGCATAGATTTCAATTATCTTACGGACTTCAATTGTCTTCTAGACTTCAATTATTTCCCGACATTATCATCAAGGGTTGATTTCCTCCCCCTAATGACGGGAAACTAACCTCATCTAATGTATTATCAGCGAATCGGGCATTATTCAAATCTCTAGTCATATGGTCCAAATACTTGATTATGGATCTTTGTCTCATAACCAACGTATATCCCGGTCTGTCGGAGAAGACCCATTTCAGTTCGCTGCGGTGGTGGTATAGGTATATAACCCTTGCAACCAAACCCGCGAAGATGCGGAGTTTTCAGTACTGACCCTTGCGCTAGTTGCATAGTTGGATGGATGTTATAGGCTGACGGTCTAAAATTGATGAGAGCTGCTCTACGAGCAGATGCGTGTCCCCAACATATAGTTGGTAAATTACAATTCTTCAAAGTTCTGCTAATCCATTCTAGGTGTGGATATGCGGTACAGAATGCTCAACTTTTAATTCCCATTTTCATGCAATAATCATCAAATGCTTTCAAAGTAAATTCTCCGGCATTGTCCATTCAGATGGACTTCATATGATGATCAGGGAAAATATTTCTAATTTAATTATCTGCGAGATTGGCTTTGCAAAAAGCATGGTTTCTCGTAGACAATAAACATACGTGCGACCATTCCAAGGAAGCATCGATGAGCACTATAAAATACCTAAATGACCCTTACAAGGGTTGTATAGGACCGCAAATGTCTCTCTGGATATGGTCCAGGAATGTAGGGACTTCATCTTTCGCTTTCAGAGCAAAAAGGTCTAGTAATTAATTTCCTGATGGCACATGCGGGGCACACAAAATCTTCCTGATTCGGGAAATTCTTTACATTCATATTATGTCCCTGTGAATTGTTAATTATATTTCTCATCATCTTAAGGACCTAGGCGGCATAATCTATCATGCTAGAGATAGATAAGTTCAGAGCTTCTAAATACGGTTTTCAAGGCAGTATAGGCTGCAGGTGCCTTAATATTAGTGTAGTATAGCCCAGTTTCATATGAAGGAAGACATTCTAATGCTATTTTTCACTTTCTTCACGCTTTTTGTAATGAGCAGGTATTCTGTACCATACTCTCCTTCAGTCTCTACACGGAAACTGTTAGCGCAAATATCCTTGAGAGTTCTAGTCGATACTGGGTACAACAAGTCTTCTTCAATGACCAAAGTTGTGCCCATTAGGAGTATAATTGTGGCCCTTCCTGAGCCTATTATACAAGTATCGCTGCCTGCGATTGTCATAAGACTACCAGCATTCTTGCTGATCGACTGGAAAAATTTCCGTTTCTCTTAGGATGGTATTCGTTGTGCCGCTACCTGCTAAGCACACTTCCTCCATAGGGCGCCACACGCGTTCTAATATAATGTATTTTATTAATATGTAGCAGAAAGCAAGCAACACATAAATAAAATACTTCAAATATCAGAACATAACTTGCTATTATAAAGACGGGAAATAAGTCTTGCAGGACTCATAATAAGAATTTAATGCTTTGCTCTGCTAGAGCTTGCAACCATTATTCAATAATTCAAAATTCTGCTTCAATTACAAACTGCAAGTTTCTATAAAAGATTCGAGTGCAATGCGTGCACTAGATCTAATAGACGAAGTATTCAGGAACTTCTGCCTCAATCGGCTCCATGCACGATCTTCTCCTTTTGGACAGCTACAGCTGTGGCCGCTGCGATATCCAAAGGAGGGATGATGGGGGCTGCTACTGGGCTGTCCACATTCATAAGTGCAACTAATGGATGTGAATCCTCTGTGCCTGCAATGGCGAGGTGTGCCTCATGCTATCATTTGCCCTTTTTCTTAGACTGGAAAGCATCAATAGTGTGCGACGCACAACTTTACCCTTCTTGCTCCTCTCATTCATGAGAGGTTTCATCACCTTATAGCTACTAGCAGTGGCTTCATGGCCAACATTGCGACTAGGTGGCTACAAGATGAAGTTCTTTCTTAGAACATCATCTTGAGCTTCATAACTTGCATGATGTCAATTAATTCGGCATACTTCATGTAGCCGTCTTGACGATAGTTGCGTGCGGATTACACCGCGTTCGGGTGAAAGGTAGAAAGTCTTATCCATCTTCTGCTCATCCGTGATTACATTACCACAGAATTGAAGACTGATACAAATTTTATACAAAATCTGGCCATGCTAGGTCAGTTCTTCGAACTACTGGTTCGTGATGCCAGTCATATTTATATTCATGCAAAAAAAATTCAAAGGATTACTGCTAGTAATCTGCATAAAATGGTTGCAAAATTCTCATAATGCTCATCGAACTCCACGTTCGTATTCCCGTATTTTTCTATGCATTTTCATGATTTACTGCTATTTTCAGTGATTAAAAGCAATATAAACAATCACAGATAATCAAAAACAGTAAATGTGATACATAAATTGCATAGAAATAACAATAACAAAGTTAAATATGCTTCAAATGCAAAATTCGATTCAAAAATTGAAATTCCGAGGCTCTTTTCTACTGGAAAAGGTATTTTCGGCGAAAACTGCAAGTTTCAGGGGTTAAAACGCGAAATCTCAGTTCTGAGAGAATTGGTGCATAATTTTCATATCTTCCGAGGCCCTTTCTGCAAAGTTCCCTCACCAACATATACTCCTCATGATTTTCAGAATATATAGGGGGTTTTCGCAAAAAAAATCAGAATTTCACCATGCCCCCTCTTTTTTTTTTCCGTACGGGCCTATTTCCTTTGGGCCTGTTTCATACTATTAGCCCAAGTGGCCTTTAGCATTCACGGGAAAAGAATGGGCTAGGGCCAATTCAGCACACTCAATTCCATTTTGGCCTATTCACAATATTCCTTTTCCTTCCATGTTATTGGGCCACGCCACTTGGCCTATTCACCCGACCCCTTTTTTTTTCAATTATTTCTTTCTTCCGGGTTTTCTTTTCCAGTCATTGGGCCACGCCACTTGGCCTGTTCGGTTTCTTGGTCCAAAAAGAGCCCGCCCACTTGGCCACTTCAAAGGGAGCTTACGGGGTAAACCCTACCCCGGTGCTTTACTGGCGGCGGCACCATGGAGGCTTGCGGAGGCGGGCGAGTACGGGGCCAGCGCGGGGTGGCGCCGCCGCTACGGGCGGGTGGGCGGCCGACGCTGGGGCCGCGGTGGCGGCGCTCGCAAGCACGCGCGGTGGCGGCTCCAGTGCGGGCTGAGCAGCGGCGTTGCGGGCTCGCCGCGGTGGTCGGCCGGGCGCCAGGGAGCGCTCTCAAGCGGCGCGACGACTCCGGCCAGCGAGCGGCGGCTCCGGCACATGCTTCAAGCAAGGCGGCGCGCCAAGCTTCGGTCGTGGCGGCTCGACGGCGCCATGCGAGGCGGCGCGGGAGGCTTCAAGCCTCCCATTTTTTTGTGGCGACTTCAAGCACACGCGATCGATGCGGCCGGCCGAGCACGGCGGCGGTGGTGTTCATATGCATGTCGTGCCCATATGTGCGCTTGAGTCTATTTCTTAGGATGCAATGAATTTGTTGGCGGGCGCATTGGACCTTGTGGCGGCGCGCGCGCGGCGGCGGCCATGCGAGGCGACAAAGGGCGTGGCGTGCTACTAAGCGTGGCGCGCGACCGTCTGAGGTTGCGGCACTGGGTTTTCTCTTGTTCATCGAGCGATGCGACGTAACATTTAGACATGCAACGATCTACCGTGCAATCAACATTCGCTCTTTCATGCGAACTACCGATCAGCTTGGCTGACGACTTCAAGTCGGCTCGCGGTAGATCAGAGTGAATTTGCACTGTAGAAAACAATCTAGAAAGCAACAATTGCAGAATTGAAAGCAATCTAGAAAATACGATTTAATCTACGAGCGTCGTTCATCGACGGTTACCTTTTCGATGCGAGGAGTGTCGATCGTGCTGATAACGTGTTGAGGAACCGTCGCTGGCGAGTCCGGTCGACGATTACCTCGTAGACAAGCATAGAATCGTAAGAACAAATACAAGAACACAGAGCGAACAATAGATGAACACAGGTATGAGAGGGGACTGCAGGCTTCTCTTTATTGCTCTTCTCAAATAATGAACGTGTACAATAATGGGGGGTCCTCTCTATATATAGTCTACAGGTGGATGAGGTGCCCACCTGGATCCGGACTCCTGGCCGGGCCCGGTTTCCTAACATGTACTACATCTTCATCCAACATTGCATATGATTGAGACAGATAACACAAAGCTCGGACGTCATCCAACGTAATGCATATTCATGCATAAAGCTTGAGTTCAACCCACGGATTAGGAGCTATTCAGCAGTGTCTGATCTGTTAACAGGTAACCAGGTGCTGATGGGGATTATATTACTCCAATAGGCTCTTTATTTTTACATGTCTCTCTCTCTCGGTGCTGGCCCCGTCTAGACACGCTATCCTAGCTGTCACCAAATTTTGCCATCCTTGAAAGGTACCGCGACTGTGCCTATACGACCCCTAAGAAGCACGTAACTTATGCTGGTCGTGCGTGGAAATAACATGTATTTTGCGGACTTTTTGCACAGCGAAATCACTAACTAACGTAGAAAGAAACAGATAGCATATCATCGCAAAAACAAAAACAAAAAAACAAATGAAACAGATAGTAGTACTATATATATAGCAATGGAAAATGTTCGAGACTTCGAGTCGATTGATAGTAAAGGAAGAAGAGAACGACCCCTAGGAGTAAGAATTTTTAAAATATATATATATATATATTTTTAAAAAATTTATAAAAATAAATAATTTTTTTTTACAAAACTATACATGAACTCGCGACATGGACTTCTCCAGAAGCACGTGCCCCCTTCATATAAGAGCAATATAGGGGCTATGTTCCATAAGCGACAGGTCCCTATCGCGACAGAGATCTAGTTTTGTTAAAAAAAAATTGATTATTTATTTCTATAATTCTTTTTTAAAACGTATTATTTTTTTAAAAAAATCCTATGAGTAATACCAGGTGCTACGGGTATAATCCAAAGCCAAACACATCACCTTACTAGTTACTCCATCCCATTCTATTCTATCTTTTTTTTTTTTACGAAACACTCAGTAGAACGGAAAAGAATTCCCTAGGGGAGGGCCTCACGTGAGGCTCCTCCTCCGGGCCGTTGGAACAGAAGGAGGGGGCCAAAATGGAGAGAGATGGGAGGGCCTCCGTGGGACGGGCCCAGAAAAATTATTTTCCAGTAGAACACCCATTCCATTCCATCTGATGGGACGTATGGATCAATTTGGTAATGTCGCAGTCGCAGAGTAAACGGAGACCTCAGTGTGGGATGGAGATATACGCCGACACAGATCCCAAAGTCCAAACATGACAAGAACGTCTCTCTCCTCTGTACGGCTTCATACGCTCTACTAGTTGAGTAGTAGTACTGTAGTAGTAATACTAGTTAGTAGTTAATTACCATGGGTTCATGGCAATTTCCTTCAAAAACAATTGCCATGGCCAATCTCGAGAGATAGAAAGAAACAAAATGGAATTAAACACCGGATTTGCTATTTCTCAGTTGTTTGAAATTTTTTAAATTTAAGTTAATTGTTATGATTATTGAATTTGTGTAGAGATTGATGTGTCATATAATTAGATATTGATTCAATAGATAAAATATATAATTTATATTTAAGAAAATTTCAATCCCTTACGAACAGACAATCCCATTAAACACACCATTTTATCCTTTTCTTTTCCGTTCTAGAATGCAAGACATGTCGAATTGATCGAGTTCGTTCAGAATTTCGCACGGCATTACCCTCGCGGTACGAGTGTGCAATTTTCACTATACATATGTAAGCACAAAATGAATACCTACTGCGACCTAATTGGCACGCAAATTTTTTCGATCGACTAGGTATGGCCTACGGGCAGCATAGTGCTCGCGATTCTCGCCGGAACACGGCGATGGTTCAGCTCTCGAGAAAGCCGGTCATGCGGAGCACGGCGGTGCGGACGGAGCGGAGGTCGCGGCCTTTGAGCGTGCGCCCGTGCCCCACGCACACCGAGAAGGCCGCCCGCTCCTCCGAGCACCGCCGCCTCGCCGCAATCTCGTGCGGCGGCACGAACGATGCCGACGCCGCCCCATCGCCACCGTCGTTGTCGTAGCCCCGCGCCCACGCAGTCGCTGCCGGCTGCGTCGTCGACCTCATTACGGGGATGCCCACGGGCGCTGACGAGCCCAGGCGCGGCGCCGCACCGCCGTGCAACTGCTGCGCCGCGCGCGCGGCGTCGACGTGCACGGACTGCCTGCCCCGGTGCTGCTGCTGCTGGTGGTGGTGGCCGTGACCGTGGTCGTCTCGGTGGTGTTCCGGCCATAGAACGTCGGCTTCTTGGAACTCCTCCATGGCCGGCTCCGGAGATGAGCGCATCCGCGGATTCTTGGGTTTGTTGGCGATCGATCTGCACGCGGCGACGTATATATAGGGGAAGAATGAGAATCGAAGGGGTAATTTACTCTTAATTATAATGTTGTGACAGTGAGCACACTCGCGAGTAACGATGGCGTCACGCGGCTGGAAAAGAAAACGGTGGCATGCGTGCATGGGATGGTTCGGTTGACGCGCTGGTTTTCTGCATGCGCGCGCGGGGTTTCACGGTTTTCGTGACGGACGGTGGAGCTTGCTACCTGCTGCAAGCTGTTTCATGGGCCATGGTGTTGCAATTGGCTAGTATCTCGTATGTTCTCTTTCTCTTTAGGTTTGTCTTGTAAGTCTAAATTCTCGGTCAATTCTCGTAGACTGACCGGGATTTTAGGCCTTAGAGCATAAAGCTAATTAATCTTTTTGAGCATGCTATTTTCATGTTTGATGGCAGTTTTTGTTTGTTTTTTGGAATCCAAAAACTTTTTATTAGCAGAGAGCTACTGAATACTCCATTCAGTCACAAAAACTGTGTTGTTTTGAACATTGACACCGTCTTCAAAACATATCTTTGACCAAACAATTTGTATTGCAATATACTCTTGTTATTTTTGTATGGTTGATCTAAATATTCGTAAAGAAATTATTGGTGGGACTGGAGCGAGTACTATACTAGCTGGACTACCAATGGTTGGGACTTGGGAGTGTATCGGAGATTTGGAGTAACTATGGCCTTACATCGAACTGCGTTCGATCGGACCCACTTGATTTGGATGCACCCGTTTGAAATCGCTGAGGTTTGGTAGAGTGACCCGAGGTGTAGGTAATGGTAATTAAGGTCATGATGGAGTAATTTAGGTAATGGTAAGGTCATGATGGAGTAATTTCTTTGAATATTATTATCACGTCCTAATCATTACAATATTGGTTCCCGAACCTGGTAAGTGAGATAACAACAATATATTGCAAGTAAAACATTGGTGTGCAATTTAGTAGCAGCTGAGTTGAGTTTGTGTCTTGAGTACATTGAGAGCAAAATGGAAAGAGAATAAAAAATGCAAGCTAAAATTAATTATGCATAATGTGCATGTTATGTAAAAGCTTAAAGAGGACGGAAAAGCAACTGACTGGCGTGCAATTGTTGAGTACGGCGGCTCTACTGTTGTAGTGGCGTGGATCACGTTACATATAATAACAATAGAACTACATAGTGCGTATTCTAGTCAGTGAATTTTAACGGAACAGTATGTGATAATCATCTATCACAGATAGTTTGTAGATGAAACCATATCATATACGATTTTTACTAAGGAATAGTCTGTGATATTCTTTTGTATTACTAAATCTATTTCTGTTTATTGGTCAGCCTCAGAAAATGATAGATATGCCCTCCGAAACAAGCTAAAATTAACCATTCATGAACAAATACACACATGTACCATTATATCCATTTCACAAATCAATTAACTCAAATAAACTAAAACTAATCATTCATGAACAAATACACACATGTACAAACACAACAAGTGCATGTATACATCCAATTCACATTCATTTCAGAAACAAGTACATCCATTTCACAAATAAATTAACTCAAATGAACTAAAATCGTCCTTAGAAAATTGTCCATTCCAAAGAGACCCATACAAATGTAATGAGACCATTACCTTTGGAAATTAAGTTAACACCAAGATTAACATCTAATTGCATAAATATAAACGAGTATCATAGGGTTCTCAGTCCATAAACTCAAACATATGAAAAAACTTTCTAAATGCAACCAATTAACCATCCACCTCTACAAATCATGTCCACAACCATGTGCACAGCCATGTCCATGTCCAAGTCCATGTTTAAATGAGCAATCAGCATAGAAAAAAAATTCTAAATGCAACCAATTAAACATCTCCATACCCAGAATCAGCTAACACTAACTCTGATAATCTAGAGGGTACCTACTCAAAATATTATAGATAATAAATAATGGAAAAGTAAATAGCAATGTGTCAATAAAACAGTGGATCTAGTTGGCTATGCAAAGATTTATGACATCAATACAAGAGATACTGGACTACTAAAAAATTTCCAAAAGATCAAACCCTACACTGTTCTTGCATCTGTCAGTATGCATTCATCTGTTCTAAAAAATTTGTTATTGCATCTGTATCTCTGAAGCTTCTAAAAAATCAATAAAAAATTGACCTAGTCCAAAAGATCAACAAAAAATTTACTAGAACATTCATCTATTCTTGCATCTAACTGACCTAGTCTAACATTGTTGTCACAGCACAAGTATGAAACTCCCCATAGGCAACGAAATTTAACTGACCTTGCAAGCACAAAATCTAACTCCCCGCAGTACGAAAATCTACATTGCAAGCACAAGTATGAAAATCCCCAAATAAGGGTACGCCGAGGATGGGGAAGAAGATGCCGACTAACCTCGCCGGGGAAGAAGCCGTGTGCACTGGGGAAGAAGAGGTCGCTGGGGAAGAAGAGGACACCGGGGAGGAAGAGCCGTCGTCGGGGAGGAAGAGCCGCCGCGCTGGCCGTTGCTGCCAGATGCGAAAGGGTGGGGGGATGCGTGGATCCAGATGCGCACGAGTGAGGGGGATGCAAACGGAGGAGAGAAGGGCTCAAGGAGGAAACTTAATCGTTTGAGTGGGGGGCGCGGGCAAACCCTAGAGTTCGAATATAAATATGGTTGACAAACGGTTCTAAAGTAGAACAATTTGTGATAAATACAAATAACAGACGGTTCCAACGAATAACCATCTGTGATAAAATGGTAAGGAATTGCATCTGAATATTTGCTAAAACCGCTAATTTTACAACAAATAGTTCAACACCTATGCAAAGAACTTGGCGTACTCATGCCTAATCCTACAGCCATCGTTACAGAAGACGACGTAGTCGCCCCACCCTTTCGTCACGCCGCAGCCGGTGTTCATGCACCGGTGGCTGTCCTTCGGCAGTGCCAAAACCCAGCCCTGCGGCCCGAGCCATATTCTTCTACGTCACCTCCCGGGCCACGTCCGCAACGAGCCTCCGGCACCGCCTGCACTCCCGGTTGGTCCTCTTGGCCATCTCGCACCCACCGCCGGCCGGCTCGCCCTCGACCTGGCTGATGTAGTGCTTCCCAACGTCGTGTGTCTCGCCGGCCGTGTAGAGGAGGAGGTCGAGCACGTAGGCCACGGCCTTGTGGTCGGCGACGACCGCCCGGTCGAGGCACACGAGGCTGCATTACATGTCCTGGTGTAACATCCCGATTTTCTGAGCTTCCTGAAAAAAATTCAAAATAAAAAATAACCATTTGGTTTATTGGATTAATAAAGCTTAAAGTTGAAATTTAAGAAAATAAAAACAATTTACTTTGAGTTAACCAAACTTCAATTAAATTAAAATTTGATTTATTTGAATTCCTTGAGTTTTATTGTATTCAAAAGTCAAAACGAGTATTTAGAGTTTTTTTTGGATTTTTTGGAATTTAAAAAGTGCCTTTCTTTTGTCCCGAAAGTTAAAAATAATTTGGTTGCAAAATTAAAAACTAAATTATAGTTATAAATAATTTTATTAAGTTCCAAATAATTCAAGGGATTTATGTGTATTTTTCTTGAATTTTTGGACCTAATTAACTATTTTATAAAAAGCCTTTTCTACTTCTTGTATTTATTAATTCAAAAACCCATTTGAAAATCCTCTTCTTGCTTTGGGCCGAAAGCCTTAGCTCCCGGGCCACTCCTGTTCCCGCGCTCGGCCCAGTCCTCTGGCCCACTCACCGCGCCAGCCCGCTCCGCGCCCCTCCCTCTCACTGACGCAGCGGGCCCACCCGCCAGCGCCTCCTCTCCCCCACCTTCTTCCTCCTTCCCCCTTTGCCCGCTGGAGCCCCACACCGGCGCTGTGCGCTCGCGCCCAAGTTTTTTGCCGATGTCTTGTCTCGCCCTGCCCTCGTAGCGCCCTCGTCAACGCGCATTTATCGCGCGCGTCCCTCCGCCGTCCACTCCCCGTCCTGTCGCCGTCCCCTCCTCGCTTGCCCTTGTCCTGCGCCGGCCCGAAGCTCCCGTTGAGCGCCCAAGCCGCGCCTCCTCCCCGCTCCTCCTCAGCACCTATAAAAGCGCACACTCGAAGCCCCTTCTCCTCCTCTCCTCGTTCCCCCGACTCACTCCCTCTCTCTCTCTCCCTCAATCACCAGAGATTTGAGCTCCAAGAGCTCCGACCGCGCTCCTCGCCGCCGACGATTACGCTGTCGTGGAAGCTCCTCAGCCGCCTCCATCCCCACTGTTGGCATCGCCTCATCGCAAAGTACCTTGTGCGCGCACCCACTTCCTCGCTCCCCCGCTGGAACTCCGTCGCCTTCTCCGAGCCGCAGCCGCCGCATCTCTCCCGCGCCGCCGGCCTTTTCTCCCCGCTGTCATGCCGCAATCGAGAGCATCAGGTTCAGTGCGCCATCCTCCGCATTTTGGTACCACCCGCCGGGCTCGCAACGACACGGAGCGCTGGTGAGCCGCGCAACCTAGCGCCGCCGTCCCGACGCCGACGTGGCCATGCCACCTCGACGCCACCTGGCGCCACATCATGGCCACCTAGGCGCCACCTCGACCGCCTTTGCTTGCGTGGTGTGCACGCGTGGCAGGCCCTGTTACAGTGAGTCGGGACCATCATGGACCGACACACGCCCGTGGACCCAGTCCACCGCCCTGGGTCCCACGTGTCAGTTGCACGACCCTTTTCCCAATTAAAAATAATCTTGGAAAATCTAAAAATCTCAATTTCATTATTTCATGTCATTGTCAACTTCCAAAGGCCGTATCTCCTTCGTTCGAACTCCGATCCGAGCGATTCAAATTTATAAATTTATATAAATTCAATATCTAGCTATCTAACCTAAAATTATTTCATTTGGAGATAATTTTATTGTCATTTGAATTTATTTGAATTTTATTTGAATTCGGCTCGTTTTCGCGTGTAGATTTCGACGACTCCGGGGAACCCGAATACTTCGAAGAGGTAGATCCTCAAGCATTCGAGCAAGGTAAGTTACACCTTTGATCATATTGAATCCCAGTATTTCAAATTATTTAAATTCTGTTTTAAACTATTATTGCATGCGTATTTAAATTCAAGTAATTTAAATCCCTGCTTTAACTTTATAGTTATCCCTAATTCCATTGTACACCCAATTTTGATATTGAACTACCCACTCCTTCATAACTTAGCGGAAATCTGGTTGATACATTAGTATGAAGTAGAACATGTTGAAAAATACTATGCTTAGCCGGAGCTTAGACCAAAAATATTTACTTTGGAGAAATTAGCCACCAAATCGTCTATGATTTAAAATGATACTATGGTATTGTCTTTACCATAGAAATTTATAAAATGGATTGACTTGTTAAATAAAATAAAATTTGGTTTGGAGTTGGGCGAAATGGATGCTTGGATGGGTGCATGTCTATGCACGGGATCAACTCATTTCTATGGTCGAGGCCCAAGGTTTGTTTGGAAGTCACCAAAGTCAGTTAAGAACCGGTCTTTGAGCCACATCTTGCTAAGTCCCATCGTACTACCACAGTCCTGAGTGGGCGGGACCTGGCTAAATAATTTGTAGCATTGCACCGTGGTCGTGCTATCCGGTTGCGTGGGTGTCTTTTATGACCTACTTTTATATATTCCCACCTAGCGCAAGAGGAGACCTGAACCCGGCGGGTTTCTATCCAAAGAGGTGAAACCTTAGCGAGGCGGGACTACGGTGGGATGATGCATTGTAAAAGCTTTGAACCTTAGCGATGCGGGACTACGGTGGGATGATGCATTGTAAAAGCTTTGTGATAATGACTTAGTCGCACACCTTCGGCAGTGTATCAGACGGACATTATAAGTCAATTATCTCTTGTGGGTAAAATTGTACAATCTCTGCAAAGTATCAAGAACTATTCGAATAGCCATGTCCACGGTCAAGGACATGCTAGCAAAGCCACTCAAAATTAGATTTTTGGTTTTGTTTTCAAAGGATTTTATTAAATTGTTTTGGATTTCTATCCAAATGGGAATTGGGCGGGAAGCCATATGATAGGAGGGTATCCTTCACCACTTGTTGATGAATGTTATCTGACTATAAAACTTAGAATTTATAAAAGGAATTTCAGTTATATAATAAACTACTTTAGAACCTAGTATGACTATTCAAATAAAAAATGTTGCTTTATGCAAATTAAGTCGTATAAGCCTCCCATTGATAAATCCTTGCATGCATCATAATCTGCTACTTGCTGGGTGTGACTTGCGAGCACGGTGGTTTGTGCTCATTCTTGCTTAATTCAAATATTGAGCAGGAGAGGAATGCTACGAGGAGAACGAGAACTTGGATGGGCTGAAAAATATTGGGTTGGTGGATTCAGCCGCACTAATTGAGACAAATTGGAGAGAGGTGTAGGAGTGAACTGAAATCTATTGAGTATAAATGTAAGTATTTATCTAATTATCATATATATATATATATATATATATATATATATATATATATATATATATATATATATATATATATATATATATATATATATACTCAATATAAAGTATTTTGAAGAAAAAAATAGGTGTTCAAATGAACACCCATGAGGCTGCAGTTTCCACCAGCTTTAATAAATAGATAGATTGGGGCCGCCCCCTGCTCAGAATCAAAGAAAAGGAAAGAAAAACTAATGACAACATTTTCCCCTCACTGTATGTACAGATGTACTCTCGCTCTTGAATCCTAATGCATCGCGCTAGTAATAATTCACTAGGACGCTCAGACGCGCGAACCGCGCGTGGTGTTTTCGTACTGGGCGCTGGCGCTGGAGGGAGACGTGGAAAGGCACGGGCGGGAAGGCGCGAGCGCAGGAGGCATGAGCTGCTGCGGGCCCAGTAGCGCGACGCCTGGAGACACGATCCGACGGGCAGACGTGGCCACACGCGAGATCTGACGATCGCCGTTTTTCGGTCGACGTGTACACGGCCGGAGGCTGCAGTTTCCACCAGCTTTAATAAAATAGATAGAATAGATTCACTCGACAGCTTCAAACGGATCTTCCAAACATTCCTCACGACAGTTCCATAAAAAAAAACAAGCGAACTACCTACAAGCAAAAAAGATCACAACAATACCCCATTTCCAAACAAAAATTAAACACAAATCAATTGACGAGTTGAATGCATGCTACCGACAATGCACCAACACGGCCGCCGTCGGGTGACAACGAGCAGCGGCGACTCTGGTGGGGATAGCAATCGGAGACGACACCAAAGGCCTCCACACTGCACGTTTACCCGCAGCAGCAGACTCCACGCAGCGGCCGGCCTCTCCGAAACCGCAGCAAAGCCACCAGAACTCTCCTCCGTCCTGGCACTCGATCTCCCCCGCCGCGTCGTCGTCCGGCCATAGCACGTCCGCCTCCTGGAACTCCTCCGCCACGTCGCCATGCCCGGTAGCCGTCGACGACGGGTCGGAGAGGAAGCCGTCGGAACGAGAAAACAGCGGCACGCTCGACGTCGAGCCAGACGAGGGAGCAGGCTGCTGGTCACTGAACGATTCGCACGAGAAGACGGCGGTGGCCTCGTGCAGCTCCGGAGCCGGCAGGTAGTACTCCTGATCTCGCGACGGAGGCGGTGTCTCCTCCGGCCATAAGACGTCGCCTTCTTGGAACTCTTCCATTGGTCTTAGTTTGGGGTTTAGTTTTGGTAATAGGTGAGCACTTTTGTATTGGGCGTCTGTAAGAGAAGGGGTGAAGCCTCTCCCCCATTATTGTTGGATCTCGTGAGATATTACTGTAGCACGTGTGTATGAAGAGAGAATCGGACGACTGTGAGGTTTATTTCCCGTCAAGGAGCTTGCGGGGGGCCTGACGTGACAGTCCACAGAGAGGGGCACTCTTCATTTTAATTTCCAAAATGCTCGCAAAATGGCAAATTGGTATGACGTTTTCTGTTTTTTTGTGAGACTTTGTCGATTTATTATGTGCTGTTTGTGTCAACTGAGAAATGTCAGCGTCAGATAAAATTTCTCTCTGGTTTTTCGAGAAGCAGAGGGATTCATCAGAGAAGCACCGGAAAACTTGACCTGGCGAGTCCTTTGATTGCAAGAATCATTTTGTGTCCGTTTTTAGGAGAGGGGCTTGATTTCAAGAGTTGGAGAAGAGATTATCCAGTGACGGAAGCAAGCGCATAACAAATGCCTAATTGCATTATTCCAATGGATAGCCAATCATTCGAAAGCTCGATGCTTGATCAGGCAATGCAGGAATGTGGTTAGGAAGCCCCACGCACCAAGTCACCCCAGAATGAGCTCCCTGATGGGCATAGCTCATTGCTTGCATGTACTGCATTAGTATATAATAGCACTCTTTGCCTACGCAATTTGATTCCGTCAGGAGCTACGCCAAGCCCCCCTCCAGTCTCACATTGCTCTAGACTTTCATCATTGAGATTACTAATATAAACTTTTGGTGTCTAGTCACTAGTGTCTAAGAGTAACTAGGTAAATCCCCTTGGTTTAAACTTGGCATGCTCATCCATGAGGCCTCACGGTGGAGGTGTATTGGAGAGGGAAGCCATTATCACTATCACCAATCAAATTGGTTCAAAAAATGAAATCTCAAGTCTGTCTAATGAAAAATCAAAGGCACCAGTGCAACCGCGAGCTTGCAAAAACTAGAAACCGTCAATGTCAAGATATAATCAAAATAAATATTCATGATTTCACCTAAGACTAGCTGCTTGGATCTCAGCAGCTGCACCTTCAGGTTTGACAGAGCATCAAGTCTATCACGTCTCAAAAATCCCACCAATTGCAGAGGAATTCCCAATTATGTAAACCATTTCCCATTTTCATTTGCTGTCCACTCGCAGTTTTATCATGAGCTTAAAATTTGTACAGAACTGTACACCACGCCGACCAGCTACGGGTGTAACTCTGGCGCGCACATAAGAAATGAATATTTTTGGGGGGTTAACTCTTCTCTGGTGAAGCCCGGGGATTAGAATATTTACTGCCTATCCAAGAACATGTAATCAGCAGTGCTGGACTGGGAGCCAGCGTGAGCTGTTGTTGCTTCTGCCATCTCTTTGAGGAAGGAGACGACTTCTTCTGATGAGTTAAGCAGGTAACGGGCGTTGGACCGCTTCCTTCCAACAGCGCAGGAGAAATAATTCTCACCCTTCAGATCAAGGACCGAAGACCCTTCACGCCAGTCATGATGGCTATTTGCGGCGCTGTGACTAGATGAAGATGACCTCTCGGATGCAGCCTGTGCTTTCTGTATCCTTGACTGTGAGTTTCTGGAATTGCTCCTGCCATTTGATTGCCATCCGTTCCGCCTCCTATCAAGAGATACTGAGCCACCATCTGGTTTTAATTTTGATTCAGAAGGGTATTCAGGGTCGAAAAAGACATAGATGTCCTCATCCTGAAAAAAGAATAGATGTTACCAAACAAAGCCAAAGATTAGGCACTCCTTAAGTTAGATATCCATCAAGATATATGTTGTGAACCTTAGTTCATAACAGGGTAAACACCGCTGGGAGGATGACCGAGCGGCGACGGCTTTCCCCCCTGGGGGGACTTTAGAGGAGGAAGACTATAGATTGGGGAAACGAAGGAGATTAGAACTTAAACTATTGTATTTTCATTGCTTGGTTGATAATGGATACATGCTATCCCTTTTATAGGGGCAACCCACTTTATGCCTAACAAATAATCTATAAGGAAACCTATCAATTCAATCTAATCTTTTCAATTATTAAAAACAACCTTCTTAATAAATAAGATCATATTCCTAACAATAACTAGATAGATAAGTAATCCTAAAATAATCTACCTAACCAAATATTCTTTATCCTAGAAAACTCATTAGCACGTACGGGAAATAATGCGCTACAACACTGAAGAGCGTCGCTACAGTACCTGTGATACTGTTTACGCACATACTGCAATGCCTCGCGCCTTTCTCCATAACATTACACCTCTCGCGGCGAGGCAGCTCGTCTTCGAGCTGCGGTGATGGCCACGGTTAAAGTCCTTAGTGGCTCCATGTTGACAAAAGTATCCGGTACCGGTGTCGGTTCGCTTGAGAGCAAATCAGCGACACTCCGACCAGGGGCGGATCCAGCTTAGTAGCATTTGGGTTCAGCTGACACCAATGACTTCATGCTAAGCTTAGTACAAATTCTCTTTAGAGATAACAAATGACGCTTATAAACAGACAATGAACCTAACAAAAAATTACGGCTGAATGACTGAACCCATCGGCTAAATTTTCTAGCTTCGCCCCTGACTCCGACGTATGACGCCCAAGGAAGAAGTGTATTATCATGTTGTGGCCTTGAGGAAGACGTCGGCGACATGAGCAACCGATATGGGGGAGCAGTTACACCCTTACTGCCATGGAGCGTGACGATGGCGGGAAGGACGCGATGGTGGCGTTATCCCCTCAGTCGTTGCGCTCTGTGTTGCCTATAGCATAGCATCGGCCGATCATGTGGAAAAGAATGTCGTTGGACAGCAGCATCATTCCTCCCGTGGCGCCGCACGAGGGGTGCAACCAAGGGCAATGATGCCCACTGGGGTGGCGTTGGTGGCACCGTTGAGGAAGGTGATGGTAGCGTCTCCATTGCAATGGCACGCGACGCCTCCCCCTGCTCCTTCAACTTGACCATCAATACCCATGTTTCTTGAAGGATAGTTATCATGTTGTCAATTGAGGCCATTATCTTTTTGTTGCCAGCTTTCAACATGGCGAAGGGAGATAGTTCGGCACCGAAAGCCATAGTGGATGGCTCTGATACCAAATGTTGTGGTCGTTGGTTAGGTATAGGTCCAAGGACCGAGGGTAGGGCACTCGCTCTCATCTAACTGCCAGCAGGGCTCTTCCCTGTCGAGGTAGCGAGGCTCTGAGGCTCTGTTGAACTCTTGATTTCTCATTACTTGATTGATAATGGATACATGCTATCCCTTTTATAGAGACAACCCGACTTAACGCCTAACAAATAATATATAAGCCTATAAGGAAACCTATTAATTTAATCTAATCTTTCCAATTATTAAAAATAATCTTCCGAATAAATAAGATCATATTCCTAATAATAACTAGATAAATAAAGAATCCCAAAATAATTTACCTAACCAAATATTCTTTATTCTAGGAAACTCATTAGCACGTATGGGAAATAACGCGCTACAACACCAAAGGGTACTGTTCAAGTGTCACTACAGTACCTGCGGTACTGTTTGCACGCCTGCTATAGCATCTCGCGCCTTTCTCCGTAACAATATATGCTACATAAGATAACAGTGCAGGAAGAGTACAGGAATGAACTAAAATAAGTGAGTTCCCACAGGATTTTAAAAGCATGGAAATGACCCAAATTGACCTTCTTGAATGAATTTTTAGTTTTTTTTTTAAAAAAATAAAAAGCTTATTGAATGAATGGTAGGAAAAATGCACGATCTACACAGAAAATTCCTACATTTCTCGATGCTCCGATTTGCATGCATATCCAAATAGTTCGTGCAACTCCAAATTTGTAACTTGGCAAACCAAATTCGATCTGCTGCATATCCACAAGGATTTTTTTTATTGGTTTGAACTTCTGCGTTACTAGCCTCATTTTGTATAATTACAATGATACATTAATAAGTATGTTTCCTTAAGTCTATTAGGGTCGATTGTTTCTATTTGCATAACAGTAGTGATGTTATCATTTGATATGAACATTGATGATTTTTGTTTTCATATAAAATGGTCTGTAAGTGAACCCAAAAAATGGTTTGTAAGTGGGTATTTTACCCTTGTTGCAGTGGGTATTTATTTATTTATTTTTGGGGTGGGGGGGGGGGGCACTTGATTGTTATCGTGGGTCATTCTGTAAAAACGAATAGTATTTTTGAAAGTTCTATATTTCCATTTATTCGATAAAAACTTTCTCATGTTCTCATTATCCTACTCACTGAACAAAAAAGGAAATGCAAACATAAACTCAGTGCAGAATTACCTTTCCGAGGAAGTGACCTATACATAGAACATAGTCAATTGGAGTAACCATGCTTTTGCTATGAACTATCTCTCCTAGAATACGATCAATTGCAGCACCCTATAGAAAGAAAATGAATAATTTGTAAAACGTCAACTAGCTAAATAAGGTGAAAACTTTTCACCATCACGAAGAATCACACTAAAACACTGACCTTTGTAACTCCAACAGATCGAACTTCAACTGACCGGCTCCCTTGAACAACATCAACAGCTGCATTTGAGATTGGCCCTGTCCACAAGTGCTGCAGCATATCTCTTGCTTGGAGCCGTCCAAACTCAACATCTTTGCATAGGCAAGTGGAAATAGCATTGAAGATTTTATGACGCAAGCTTTTGTTTATTTGGAAATAAAAAATTATATATGGAACCTAAACACTTACCGGCATACTTGTAATTCCATACAAATGATGTCTCACGGTGTTCAAAATGAGATCTTGGGGTTCTTTCTGTAAAGTATTCAAAAACATGCTGGAAAAAATAGATGACGTCAAAAGGTAGACATTAAATGGTTACAACAGGACATTGTTCATTAAAAGACACACCTTTACACTGTCGACCCAATCCATGTTCAGATGCTCAGGCATTGTTGTCATCCACTCTCCATCAGTTGGGCGTAAAAACATCCCATGCTCTGCCGCCAACCATAGGTTAAATTCTCCAAAATTCTGCACATGGAGGAGAGTCATGATAGTTTTGATGACAAATATACTAGTCTACTCAATCACATCTAGAATAAAAGACATGACCCGTCTGAGTATTACTTCATCAAGAACACTCCTGTCACTTCCACTGAGAACAATGACTGTAGTACACTCATCCTCACAGAGAGCTCTCAAAGGGCCCTTTGAATCAGGATGCAACTTGAGTTCCATTTCCTTGATTTGGTCACCGCCCCTTCTCCCGGAGGATTCAACTGGCTCAGTCAATGTTGAATTGAAGCCCTACATTCAGTAGGTGTAAACAACAGGAAATATAAGGCGATATATTTACTTGTTAGAGTGCAACGAGATTTATTAAATTATGAAGAAAAACAAATTATACATTATTTGCAGATGCATTTCATAAAGTGGTTGAAACTGTAAGGCAAAAAAATAAATTCACGCTTAGCACCTCCTTATGGATGTTGGAATGAGGCTTGTTGTCTATTCCAACGGGCCAAAGGGTCAATATATAATATGTACAGAGTTGCCAATATGCAAAGAACACCCTAGGCTATATACATATCTAACACCCCCTCAAACTCATGGTGGATCAACAACGCTGAGTTTGGAGAGGTAGAAGTTATGCTGAACTCTAGTCTATGCATTGGTGAAGAAATATGCTAACTGAAGCTCCAAAGGCATATACTGAAGATCAATAACTTGGTCTTACACCTGCGATCGCATGTACAAAACATCCACTCCAATATGCTTGGTGAGCTCATACTTTACAGGATCTCGAGCAATACTGATCGCACCAGTACTATATGATAAGAGATGAGTCGGTGCAGAAGCGGAAACACCAAA
Source organism: Ampelocalamus luodianensis (assembly GCA_036346255.1). Taxonomy (NCBI): domain Eukaryota; kingdom Viridiplantae; phylum Streptophyta; class Magnoliopsida; order Poales; family Poaceae; genus Ampelocalamus; species Ampelocalamus luodianensis. The sequence continues at coordinate 6,045,888 of CM070626.1, forward strand.
ATCCACAAGTAGCAACTGAAACCAGGTGATCTCAGTTGTCAACGACGCCATGGCTCTCAACTCAGCCTCAGCGCTCGAATGAGAAACGACAGTCTGCTTCTTTGTCTTCCAGGCAATCAAAGAGGAACAAAAAAAAACACAATAGGTAGAAAGAAACCGACGATCAGAATGATCGCTAGCCCAAATCGTATCAGAGTACGCCTGAAGCTGTAAGGAACTGGAGCGCGGAAAGAAAAGGCGACGAGTGATGGTCCCGCGAAGATATCGCAGAACACGGAGAATGTGACTGTAGTAGAGCTGAGTGGGAGCAGAGACAAACTGACTCAGGATGTGAACTGAGTGAGAGATGTCAGGGCGAGTGATCTCAAGATAGACAAGACTCCCGACAAGATGGCGGTAGCGAGTGGGATCCTTAAGAGGCTCACCATCAGTAGACCGAAGGTGAACACCAAGTTCCATAGGAGTATCCACCACATGCTGATCAGTGAAACAAGCGCGGGTAAGGATATCCTGAATGTAATGCTCCTAGGAGAGATAGTAGCCTTCAGGTGTAGAAGTGATCTCAATCCCAAGGAAGTAACGAAGAGAACTCAAATCAGACATCAAGAACTGCTCACTAAGACGCTCCTTCACAAAGGTAATGTACTGAGAGTCATCTCCAGTGATGTTCATATCATCCACATAGAGGAGAAGCGTCCAACCCCGAGGAGAGGTGTGTACAAAGAGGGTAGGGTCGTGATCACTAGTAGAGAAGCCGACAGTACTGACAACAGAGGAGAAGCGAGCAAACTAAGCACGAGGGGTTTGTTTGACCTCCTCACACAGCTCGCCATTGAGAAAGGCATTCTTAACGTCCAACTGAGAGATGGGCCACTGTCGAACAGAGGCCACATTAAGGAGAGTGCGAACAATGGTCATGTGAGCAACAGGAGCGAAGGTCTCATTATAGTCACGATCATGCTCCTGCTGAAAACCACGCGCTACAAGACGAGCCTTGTAGCGCTCAAGGGAACCATCTGAGCGGGTCTTGATCTTGTACAGTGACACGCACATGTAGGGGCACAAGATCCCAAGTGCCTGTACGCTCCAAAGCACCAATCTCCTCAGACATCGCGAGCTGCCACTTAGGGTGAGCAGCAGCCTCACGGTAGGCCGTAGGCTCAAAAGGAGCAGCGACTGCAAAACCGTAGCGCTCAGGTGGCCTGACAGTGTGACAATCACGAAGATCGTATCTGGGAGAAAGCAGAGCAGGACCCAGCAAGGACAAAGAAAAAAAGCTGGGAATAGGGCCCAGCAAAGACGGAGACTCAACTGGAGGAGCAGGCCGAGGACAACGAGAGTAGTGCAGAGGAAAAGGTGGAATCTCAACAAAAGAGCGGGAAGGAAACTCCGATGGAGGTGGAACAGGTGCAGCCGGAGGAGGAGGTGAAGGTGGATGAGGAAGTGAAACAGTAGTGGAAGGCGGAGAGTCAGGAAAAGTTAAAAAGGAGATCGACTCAACAAGATAATCTGACCTGAGGGGGGATGAGGGTAGTAAGATCGGGACTCGTCAAAAGTGACATCCTGAGAGATTCTCATCCAGCGAGCAATAGGGTCGTAGCAACGATAACCCTTATGCTCAAGACTGTAACCAATGAAAACACACTCAACTGATTGAGCAGTCAGCTTGGTGCGCTCACAAGGTGGAAGAAGGACGAAACAGACACAACCAAAACTATCAAGGTGACTGTACTCTGGGGCTCGACCATAGAGGCGCTCTACAGGAGTAGAACCCTGAAGGGCAGTGGAAGGCTGTATGTTGATGAGAAAAGCAGCAGTGGAAGTAGTCTTAGCCTAGAAGTGAGAGGGAACGGAGGATGCAAGCATGAGAGTGTGAGCGGTCTCAAGCAAGTGACGATGCTTACGCTCAGAGACACAATTCGGCGTGAGCACGGGACAAATCTTGGGAAGAGTACCCTGCTCAGGGAGAAAACGACACAAAGCAGTAGACAGATACTCACCAGCAGAGTCGGCACGAAACACACGAATGACCGAATCAAACTAAGTGCGAACCATGGTGGTGAACATCTGGTAAATAGAGAGAACCTGACTACGAGAGGACATAAAGTAGATCCAAGTATGATGAGAATAATTATCAATAAAGATCACATATTATCGATGACCCCCTTTCAAAACGAAGAGAGTCGGAGCCGGACCCCAAACATCAGAGTGAACAAGATCAAAAGGACGAGTAGAAACAGAATCACTAGAGGGATATGGCAGCTATAGCTGCTTGCCAAGCTTGCAACCCATACAATGTAAAGAGATGTCCCCAGAAACAAACCCAAGAACACCACGACCTAGTAGTGACGATAGACGCGAGCTATAGAGATGACTGAGACGATGGTGCCATTGAGCGAAAGAGGTAGTGGAGGACGCAGCAAGACCGAAGGTAATGGTAGTGGCTGATTGTCTGGTGGAGACAACGGAAGGAATATGAAACCAGTCGAGCTTCCAAAGATGCTACAAATCACGGCGTCGAGGGCCAATACCAAACAGAGTCCCCGTGCGGCGGTCCTGAACACAACAAGAGTTAGACTTAAGAACAACACGACAATCATGAGCAGTGATCTGACCAGCTGACATAAGCTACATAGTAAGCTGAGGAACATGAGAGACTATAGGAACATGAGAAGAAGAAGTGGAAAGGGTGCCTCGGCTTGCAACAGGAAGAGAGGTACCATCTGTAGTCTGAATAGTGGAAGGAAAAACTGTGGAACGCACGGAAGTGAGGTGGGTAGAATCTGGTGTCATGTGAAAGGAAGTACCAGAGTCCAAAATCCACGGAAACAAGATACCTGACGAGGGAGGAGGCGGAGGCGAGAAAGACTGCTGAGAAGCAAGAGACAGACGAGCTAAACCCGAGGAGTCTGAGGACGAGCTGACACCGAGGCGCTAGAGCATTGAGAGGAGCTGCTGTGTTGCGTCACCAGAGGAGCCCTGGCGAGAGGCGTCAGCTCCTGAGTGGGAGGAACCTCCAGGGCCCTTCGGAGGACGTCCACCCCGACGACCCTGGTCCCTCCTTCGCTTGTAGCAATCCTGATACCTATGGCCGTCACGCTGGCAGTAGGTGCAACAGAGACCCGCAGTAGAGGCAGCAACCACTGGTGCGCTAGGAGCTGGGGGAGGTATCACGGTTGGTGCTGAAGAAACAAGCGAAGGAGCAGGTGTTGAAGCAGACAAGACAGCCTGCATCCGAGCCGCACCATGGTGACGAGTCTCCTCAGCACGCACACCTGTGAGGGACTCCACCAAGCTCGAGCACGGGTGGCTAGTCAGGAGCTGAGCACACAGTCTCGAACTAAGGCCGGAGACGCGTTAGGAAGTCATAGAGACGGTGAGTCTCCTGGTGAGCACGGAGCCGCACACAACAAGGGCAGGTCTGGTAGACATCCAGCCCTAGAGAGTCAAGCTGACGCCACATCTCAAACATCTGCTGGTAGAAGTCATCCATGGTGGCATCGAGCTGCTGAAGAGAATGCGCCTGGTGCACAACTGAGAGATACATAGCATCACTCGTCGGCTGGTAGTGAGCTCGAAGGCACTCCCATATAAGTTGTGTCGTCGGCAGCTCCACCACATCCATGGAGATGGCCACAGGCATGCTACCCACTAAGATGGCGGTAGCATGAGCCTCGGCATCCTGCCATCGCTTGTAGGCGTGCAGCTCAGACTGGTAGAGCTCCAGAGCCCCTAGTGCAGCATTGGCGGCCTCCTGAGCCGCCTGATCTGCACCAGCAGGGAGAGCGAGCAGAACGGGTGGTGTAGGGCGAGGCGGACAGGGGTGCTCGCCGGTGAGATGACCCTAGAGACGCTGGCTATTGAGGTGAATACTCAAGTAAACAGCCTACTCTCGGAAGTTCGTCCCGTCGAACCGAACTGGGGGAGTGGGATGGCGAAGGAGCCTCTGGTAGAAGCCATCAGGCAGAGGTTCCAACTGGATCGGGAGCCGAGAAGCCAAAAAGCCAGAGAGAGGCCAGAGAAGTCAGAGCCAAGGTGAAGCCGAAGATGAACTCCACGTAGATCGGGAAGCCAGAGTTTAGCCGAAATCACCGGCTCTACGTAGATCAGGGAGCCAGAGTGAAGCCGAAGTCGCCGGCTCCAGGTAGATCACTAGAGCTAGAGCGAAGCCGAAGCCACTGGCTCCACTTAGATCAGTGGAGCCAGTGTGAAGCTGAAGCCAACGGCTCCACCAAATCAAAACAAAAATAGAGCTCTGCTCTGTTTGCTTCAGTGGTTTGAACCAGCGGCGTCAGGGGCAGCAATCAGCGGCGGCGGCGAGCCGCGTGCTACGGCACACGACCGGGTGCATGTGTAGCTCGAGCAGAGGAACTGCGACGCCGTCTATGGGGAGGAGCTGCGACAGCGACGGCGGTCGGAGCGGTGCCGGATCGGGGCGGCGGTGGCCGGAGTGGCGCCAAATCGGGGAGGCGACGGCTTGGGCGAGAGCAGAGTAGTGGCTCAGGCGGGAGCAAAGCAGCGGGGATGGCGAGAGAAGGAGCACGGGGAGGGCAACTGTGGTGGCGGCAGCAAACCCTAACCTTAACTTTGCTCTGATACCATGTTGGAATGAAGCTTGTTGTCTATTCCAATGAGTCAAAAGACCCATATATAACATGTACAGAGTTGTCAATATGCAAAGAACACCCTAGGCTATATACATATCTAACAATGGAAAGCAAAATATTCAATTCTATGTTTCCATTCTGGAACTGATGAACATTTTACTTTAACAACTAAATAACCAAAACTATTTAACCTTCCCTGTTTCATATATTTTAGAATGTATACACCAAAAACATGTCACAAATATGTCATGATGATCAAGTGCCACAGGAAGTGTAAGGCTACAACCATTGCAGTGTGAAGACAACAAATTCATTGGAGTATAAGAGAAGACTGTTCAAAGTGAGACTATGTAGAGAAGTTGTTGTCAGATAATAAAAGAGCAATTTTTGCGCTAGAAAGTCCCAGTAAAAACCAGCGTAAACAATTTCGCAACAATTATCGAATAGGAAAGAAGAAATATGGTATTACCAATATGAGCAGACGATTTTTAGAATGCAGATATTGTTGAATTGCTGTCCGACTAGGGAGTCTGGGAGGGACTTGTCTTATTCTCATCTGAGCTTCATCAACTGTATAATTTAGGTCACTACATGAAAAGGCACAGCATAATCATCAGAAAGTCTGAAAGCGACAAACGAATTGTATAACCAAAGAGCAACATACAATTAATTAATAAGGTCTGGTCCACCAAACTACAAATCAGACAATTGGAAATGAGCTCCTCACCATACAAAGGTTTCAGCCCAATCTTGTGCAGTATGAGTTGTCACGTGAGCGTAGTTATGTCTGTGCCGTTTCTCTCTCTCATCAGGTGTCATTGTCAAAGCGTGACATATTGAGTCTGCAACTTCTGTAATATTCCAGGGGTTTACTAGAATGGCACCGGCTCCAAGAGATTGTGCTGCCCCAGCAAACTGAAATTGCAGTGATAGAAATGTATGAACCAAAATCAATAAATCACATATCTTTTCAGAGAGAGAGATAAAACCTGCATACGAATAGCATGACTAAATAAATTTAGAAGTTATCAATTATGGATGATCCTCATTATTAATTACTTACCTCACTCAATATCAGAACTCCTTTCTTTGATCCTTGGCATGCAACGTATTCATAGCTTACAAGATTCATCCCATCTCTCAGTGATGTTACAAGAGCCACATCTGAACAAAACAGAGGAAATGCACAGTTAAAGCATGACAAAAGTCACTAAACTACTCATAGAACATTTTTATTAAAACAGCACAGGTCAAGATAATGATTTAGAAGCAACAACTATTGCCATTAAGTCTAAATTTCAATATCAAGAGAGTCGCCAAGAATTACCAGTGACTGCGTAAAGAGCACACAAGGCAAGGAAATCAAGAGACCGATCCTGCAAGGAACACATTATATGAGATGAAACCGTTTGCTTCAGAGCCTTTCTCATGCAACACATAATGAGATCAAGGCAGTGGAAAACAAGGAACCAAAATCGTCGTGGGTTTCTACATACTCCATTTGTGACATTGAATTAGTGATATTTAGACATATATCCAGATAGAAAATATGAGTCCTATGAAATTAGAAACTTATGTTGTTAGTTGATGCTAGTGTGCCTACTAAAAAAATGCAAAGATGATGCTAAGTTAAAATTAGGTCATAACATAGCACAAAGCTGTAGTTAGTAAAAAAATTGAGAAAACTAACCAGATGATGAATAGGAACAGCAGTCAATGTTCCAAATCGGCCATTTATGCGCCCAACAATTTCATGCACTTGGCTTGTAAGCTTTTGATCTGCTCATGATAGTAAGCTATGGTTAATAAAAATGACCAGAAATAATCAGGTTAGATTTGCAGATCAGTTATACGGTACCGGTATCAGGAAATAAGGTTGTGAAACAATTTGTTTTACTGTTTGTTTAAAAGCAAGGACAATATACAATCTCTTGTAAGTTCTGCAATAATAGACTAAGGATTATAAATGCGACTTATTTTCTTATTAACAATGATAATGAATTAATGAGAGTAAAATCTGTGCTCATTAAGATATATAGAATCCATTAGCTGGACAAGTTTGAAAAAATATGCAAATTATAACAACATGCATTCAGTCTTCTAACTAACAATACATATTTCTTTGGACAAGCATACATATTAGGTTATTATGCATGTAAGAAATGTTACTTTATTTATACTTTGTCACGATTATTGCCGTTACTGAAAAATCCCTTGTAGAGGATAGTGATACAGCATCCCCAAGAATTATAGGACATTCTAACATACAAAGACTTTCAAAACTCCGCATTGCATGAGTTACTGGAGCATACCATTCAATCATAAGAAATGTTAATTGAAAGATTTTATTAATTAAAAAAATAAATAAAATAAAACAAGAATGCAGCAGGCCTGAATTCCTGTTCCATTGGTCAGAAGAGAATGAAAATGACCCAAAATATAAAAAAAACACACACCAACGCAACTAAAAATGAAGTGCTCAAAAACACTAACATAAGTACTCTAATAAATGTTCCCTATGCCAAACAAGAAAGTGCTATCGAAACTGCAACTTCGTCTAATTTTTAAGAGGAATGATATTTTAAAAAACAAGGCAGAAAGCTGATAAACTGATAACCCATGCATGTGAAGAAATCAAATCATACTTCGTACATTTGATATACTCCAGCAGACATGCTTGCAGAGTTGCAGTAAGTATAAATAAGGGGAAAAACACATAAAGGGCTCATACACTCGGGAACATCGGTTCTTGTTGGCACAGCAATTTGCAGTAGAACCACTTTATCATGCCATTTGGGGTTTTCCTCAAGAAACTTTTCGAAGGCCAGAATCTTTTGTGGAATTCCTTTGATCATGTCGAGTCGGTCAACACCAAGCATTACCTATCACATCAGAAAGGAACAAAATACTAGTTAAGACCATAAGAGACATTGTTAAATTTCCATTTCAGAGTATTTGAATAGGCAGTTTCTAAGCTGATGAGATGGAATATGCATGAACAAGGTAATATGCATGACCAATTCAGAAGTTCTGAGAACACAATGTAACATGCACTCTCCCTTATTCTTTTATTCCCGTGCATGACACAGCTTAATCTTGATGATAAATGTCATATATGATATAACTTGAGAAGCAATAGTTCCACATAAGAGTTCAAGAAACTCCTTTGCAATGGAGATCCATATGTAGGTGCAGCTAAATGCTACCAGTGTAGGATTACTGTAAATTTCCCGTGCTAGCATACAATATATCACACTAAAAGGACACAAAATCTATGCTAACTTCCAAAGGAATCACGTAACTTTGATTAAGTTCAAGGAAAAGATTGGATTTGCAGGTTTATAGATTGAAAATTGGACAGTGGATCTTGCCATGTGCCTTTTGTCAGATTAATCAGATGAAACCTGAATATTTGGGTGAACTATTGTCCATATTATAATCAATGAAAAATAAGTGAGAAATAAGTAATTTATCCCAGAGCAAGAAGTAAAGGACAAGTGTTTTCTCACCTTTCGACCAGCAAAACGATGTGTTAATTCATTGATGTGTTTTTTAACTTCTGGAAGCTCCAATGCTCGCTTGAAACGATCAGAGTCTATCCCAATAGGAAACTGAAGATTTCAGCCAAATGAGTTAAAAGAATCATTCATTTCGCAGACATCTTTTGTGTAACTTATAAATTATCAAATGACAAAAAAAGGTATAAGTATACTAATTGAAAAAGTTTTAATAGCAGGTGAAACAGTTGAGAGACTATAACAGAAGTGGGCAATAAGATCATCAGGTATTTCAAACATGTCAGATAAAAAGCTAATAAAAACAGAGATTTCGATGTGTACCGCTGCAACTCTGGTTAGCCTTCCTTGGTCTTCCACACCTTCAGGAGTACCCTCAAGTCCGAGTATTCTGGTACATGCGCTCACAAAATGCCTTGCATAATCGTATGTATGAAATCTGAAGAATAAAATCAGTGAGAACAACCATGAAGCAACTTATGTGTTCCCCTTATCCGAATTCGAAAGCTTCATTTAAAGAGATTGCATCCTATGCATTCCCCTTGTGTTGTTAATTTATCCATTTGTTTCTAGAACTAATTTCTTGGAGGATCAGAAATAAACGAAAATGAAACAGCACACAGTTTTGCAACTAAACTTCATGGAGAGACTGGTCAAGTCAGACGAATGGGAAAATGGCTCAACCTGGAAAAAAATACATCAGCAATACTGTGGCACTGGTATATTTCTATTTCTTGATAGCAAGACATCACAGAAATATCCTTTTCAAAAATACATCACAAAAATACCACAATCTGTAGTACTGCTTTCTTTATCTGTCAAACATTCGATGAACTGCCAAGTGATATGTTTCCTGATTGTCAAAGTAGAGTATTGCACTATCCATTTTCATCTGTTTTTATACCTTCACTGTCTAGTGTATGAACTAAAAAGTTGGTCGGTTGAATTCTAACCTGCTCTAAAAGTAACTTTATTACACGAACATGGAAAATAACTGATACCAAACTGAATTTTTTGACTCGTTAGGACTTACATGAACAGAGAGCATAGTCAAAGTCTCAAAGTCATAAAAGTTACTTGATAGCCTAAAATGACGAAATAAGCATAAGCGTAAATTCAGCATTGACAAAAGGGCACTCAGTTATACACTTCTGCCTCCACAATCAAATTCAATATGTGGTACAACGATCACAAAAGCAAAAGGCATGCTCACCCCACTAAATCAGCACAGAGCACGGAGCGAAGCAGCTCCAAGCGGGATGGCAGCGTCCGGTAAATCTCTGACGACGGGAATGGCGTGTGCAGGAACCACCCGACCTTCATGTTGATGTCATGGTCCTTGAGGCACTTGGGGAGGAACATGAGGTGGTAGTCATGGCACCAGATCACATCCCCCTCCTGGTAGTGCTCGTATACAACATCCGCGAACATCTGGTTCGCTCGCTTGTACGCGTCGAACTGTGACTCGAAGTTCCTCGTTGTTGCCAACCTGTCCTCCTGCGGCAGTCCCAGGTAGTGGAACAGAGGCCACAGTATGTTGTTGCAGTACCCGTTGTAGTACTGGTGCACAATTTCCTCGTCCAGGAACACTGGTATGCATCTCTGTTTTGTTCAATCAATCAACATAGTATGATTGCAATTACTAGAGGGGTAACAAAAGTCACTGTTCTATTGGTTCAGACAGCATCAAATTTGTCCTAAATTGCAACTAACCTTCTCGGCAAGTGCTCTGGTGAGAGCTCGCTGGCCGACCTCGTCGGGGACGTTGACGCCCGCCCAGCCGATCCACTTGGCATCGACATCCTTCACACCTGCGGCGTTAGGAATATTTGCATAGATGAGTATATGTAACTGGTAGTGCAGGATTCTGATGCATGCATCGCTCCATCACATCACATTTGGGAGAAGGGTAAAATTTTGGAATTACCGAGGAGGGCGCTGACGAGGCCGCCCGCGCTGATCTCCAGGGACCACTGGTCCTCGCCGCGGCGGTTGGCGGAGACGGGGAGGCGGTTGGCGACGACGAGGAGGCGCTGCTTCATGCCGCGGAGACCGAGGCGGCGGAAGCCGTTGCGGGGCCCCGCAAGCGGCGGCCGCGGGGCGTGGCCCGCGGACGCGCCACCGGTGTCGTCCATGTTGGCCGGCGCGGCCCCGGGGGACTGGACGCCGTAGTCTGCTAAGGAGGCCGCCGCAGAGGCGGGCTCTGCCGCGTCGGTGTCCATGGCGTCGGGGGACGCGGCCGTCGAGAAGAGGTGGCGACGGCCGAGCTCCCGGAGCGTGCGCTCGATGCGATTCGGGGAGGCGGCCCCGCCGTCGCTGGAGAAGGTCGAGGAGGTGGGGGAGTTGGAGGATGAGGTCGGCATCGCCGCGTCGCCCCTGCGGTATCTGCTGCTGTGCTGGCCACCAGCGGCGTCAGAGCTCATAAGCCGGTGCGACTCCCCCGCCGCGAAACCACCCCACCTCGCCCTCGGCCTGCAGCATTAGGCGGCCGCACGTGGTGAGCCACGGCAGCGCGGCGGCAATACAGAGACACAAACAGGCTCATCACTCATGGCCTCATGGGGTGCGTATGGCGACGCCTCCCCCTCTTCCCTCTCGCGTCTCGAGGCGTAACCGTAATGGCTTTCTCCTCGGCTCCGGGAGCACACGCGCTGGCTCTCGTGTTGTGACTTGTTAGTCGCCATGGGCAGGGAGAGGGGGGTTAAAAGTTAAAACGGTGTGAGGGCCGAGGGGTGGTGGTGGTGGGGCCTGGAGATCAGCGGCGGCGGGCCGCCAGAGCACGAGTTTGGTGCGGCGGGCCGCACAAAATCCCCCGGAAGGCCGGGATTACGCGAAACCCGTCGTCATTTATCTCGATTCTCAGCAAGCTAATTTCAATCTCCTTTCTTTTCAAAATTTAAGGTACAAATCGTAACCACGTTCGCTTATCTCTAACAATCAAATGCAACCGCACCCGCCGATCAGAAAACTACGAGATGGATCGTAATCACATTCGTTTATCTGATTATCTCCCCTCTAATACAGAACACTATGACCATACCATGGCATCGGAATATATCTACAAAGATCGAATATTGCATACCCCAATCTAACAACCTCCGATCAGCAAAAAGACCACCGGAATACCACAACCTCGCCGGGATCCAGGCTTTCAGGGCATCGGGGAAATTCAGGCGAAAAGAAAGAACGAAGAAAACAAAAACTCACCTTGACTTGTCCCTCCGATCGATCGCCGCTTCCTCTTCTTTGCTAATCCGAGTCCTCAACTCCTGATCTTTTCCTGAGCTGAGCTGTGCTCGCAATGGGAGCCTCGTTGCAATAACGAGATGGAGATGAGGACTCCGGGGAGGGGTGGGGAGGGGAGGAGGACTACACTAGCGCTACGGCATGCAACATGCAAAAGGGGGCCGTCACTACTCACTCCTCGAACTCGCACGCTTGTTTGCAAGCACGAGCGTTATGTGCAGGTGGGGTGCGGGGACTGGGCTTTTATGGGAGGGATGGATTCCAGCTAGCTCGGCATGGCTAGGAAGGGCAAATGTGTCTGTTAATCTGTGTGTCCGCATGTAAAAATCCTAAAGGAGGCAGGTACGAGTCTATTTCTTTGTCATGGGCATGGGAGTGGAAGCAATTCTTTGCCTATCGGACACACAAACGTGGGCGTGAGTGAGTTCCACCCGTGCCCATCACGCCCGTTTACCTGCTAACCACACTGACAAGTGGGCCCCTAGGAAACCCTAGACATCACATACCTTGATACCCAAGGCCCCAATCCACTCGACCACCCCCATCAGCCGCCGCTGCCTCACCGCCCCCGTCTGCCCACCTAGCCACTACCTCCTCTAGGTCTCCCTCCTGTCATTGTCCTCGTCCTCCACCTCACCACCCCCGCCCACCCCGCCGGTCACATTGCTCTCGCCTCTCGCTCCCTCCCCAATCCACATACCGCCACCGGCCACCTCGCCTTCGGCGCCTCCTCCCCCACCGGCCTCCTCCCCTTCGATGTTTCCTCGGACCCCCCCCCCCCCGTGAGGTATCGTCGCCGCTGTTGGGATTTGGCGAGACGTTGCTGCCATTGCTAGGGTCTAGTGGACGCACCGTCGCCGCCGTCAGGATCCAGTGAGGCATCACTGCCGTCAGGATCCAGTGGGCGCGACATCGTTCAGCCATTCGTCGCCACCGCCCCTAGCAGGTCACAAATTCGTCACCAGAATCCATCTCGCCATCTCTCCTTTGGTTTCTTGAGTTGTGGTGGGCACACGGGCACGTCGTGGGCATTGAGCACCCGTGGACGATGGGCATGGGCGAGATTCTTCGCCCGTCACCCTTCGCAGGCATGCCCGTGGGGGAGATTTGGGCTGGCAGACATGGGTATGGGTGAGCACTATCTGTGCCCACCATGCCTAATTGCCATCCCTACCCATGGCTAGTCGAGGAACCTTTACCTCCGCGAACTATATAAAGGATGTGTATATATTACACAAACCATATGAAGGATGTGTGTATTATGAAACCGCCCCTCAATAGTAGCGGTGGAGCTAAAACTTAATTATGTAGGGTCTAAATGTAAATACATATTTGTCTACTATTTTTCTTTTATTTTTGGAATAAAGTCTATTTTACCCCCTCCCCACCTCAACTCTTGTTCGAGTCCGAAAATCAACCACCAACTACAAAACCAAACATTTGACACCCTCGAACTCTCGATACTGTGCAAAACACCCCTTACCCTAAACCACCCTGGGTTGCTTGGCGAAGAGTAACTTCTTACATTTTATTATCCGATATGTTTGTTGAATAATATATATATATATATATATATATATATATATATATATATATATATATATATATATATATAAAGCCTTTTTCTACTCCGGAAGTAGTTACTTCCTATTGCGTATCTCACAACGTAGGGAGTATCTTGCTCAACCGAGAGTGTGTATGTGTAGTATACGAGTATATGAGACCACATAGGTGGTATTTACACCTTTTCAGGGGTGGTATGTATAATTTTTTAGATATACTCCTTTTTTATGTGAGAATATGAAGGTATTTACAAAATATGCTAAAAACTATGGACTCTCTTGTAAATTTTTCGTGTGGTTCACATTGGAGTATCTTATAATTAGTATGTGAGTATACCCAAAGTGATAATGGAGTATGTAAAGTTCTTTTAAGTGGTATATTAGAGGTGGGAGTAACTATTCCGGGGAGTAGAAAGTATTTTTTCTATATATATATATATATATATTTCAATGGTTTGTTCACATTTCCACTTTTGTTACCAATTTTTTTTCCTTTCAGACGGATTTGTTCCTAAGAAATTGATGTAACATATGTTTTCTATAGGCTTTTCCATGCTTCCAACAGTGAGTTGTATGTGATACTAGCTTGTATCAAACAAATGGATGGCTAGCTTATATTGGCTCTTATGGGTATTCTCCTCTCCTTATGGCCTCCTCACCAAAACCAACCAATTGTGTAATCAATCAAACACTTATGGTCATATGAATGTGACCTCGTGTTTTTCAGTGTAGACCCATTTTCATGTCAAATTTGTCATTTTTGTGTGTTGGTGACAATAGTGAGGCGCAATAGGTTAGTGATGTAGTTGGCACAATAGCTTGTGTAGCCATTTTTAATAAGGCATCCTTTTGGTTGCATTACTTTTTGATATGGAAATCTCTTAATTATTCATTATTATATGATGATAAAAAATAAAATTGATATTCATTTATTGATGAGGGAAACTGTTGCATAATGAAAAAAAATGACAGGGAGTGTCAACGACTTGTAACATTCATCTTTGCTAAAATAGTTGTGATGCATCTTCACCACCCTTGGGTTCTCCCATACTCACGCCTTAAATCATCATGCAAATGGTTACGAGAAACACTACAAAAATTATTGTATAAACAATTTCCATATATCATCTCAAAATAATTCAGATATAACTTCAATCAACTAATGCAAAAATTAAAATAAACAAGAAAAAAGCAAAAGTTATTATCCACTAAAAGTTGTCAATTTTTGTTTCTCTCATTCAATATCGATCTTAGAGTTAAAATTATTTAGGATGATTGATCATCTCTTGACTCAACAATCAAATTCTTTTGGATTTTTGCACATGATTATTTTCAAACGATGTTTTGATGTGGAGAGTATGCGGCATTATGCAGGATGTGATGCACCATATATATGTCATACACAGCTACATCTTCATGTACTACATATCAATTTTATGTTGTGTTCTATTTGTAAAGTTTGTTTTGCTATTCGCTAAGGCTTTAATTGATTAATATCTGTGAAATTGAAAAGAAATAGTCTTTAGGTATACCAGAAATTAGGGAACTTTATGTATTTTGATTTGAATTAGTAAAGTGTAAATGAGATGCAAATATTGTTGATAACCTTAACAAAAGTTGTGTTGATAGTTAGCTTCAAGTTGATGCGAAATAAAGCTAGAACTTTTTTTAGATGTGATGGGATATGACCGATTCCCTCTACATTTCAATTTTAAGGTAGAAGTAAGACTCGAACTTTAGATGAGTGAGTTCACAACCTTGTGTGCCAACCATTGCATCCTAAGAGAGTTGTAAGCCATAATATTTTTCGGTCCTATATTGCTTTGTGGATACACTTGTTGGTATAGGGCGTTTTTACTATTTGGACTCAATGGTTTATTGAGATTAGTTCAAGTGGGTTGGGTTTTAATTTGCAATTGCTAGCTTTGGCATGGTCAGCTAAATAGCAGTGACCATTACAAATGTGATTTACTCCAGATAACACTTGTTCTTTATTAACTTCACCCAGAGGGTCTGTTTGGAATATAGGGAAGAAAAAACGTAGGAATAGCAAAAATATAGGAATGCTGAATGCAAGCACAAAACTAAGGAATAAAAAACACATAAAACAACATTATACTTTGAAAATTTGTATATGTGTGAGAGAATGCTAGGAAGAGATATTTCACTAATTGAAGCTCTGAATGAAAAAAAAATCAGTTAGCTCTCGCCTCTTTTTTTTTCCCTCAAAACAACTAGACTAGTGAGAAATTCCAAAGGAATGTAATGGGTTAATCTTTCGTTCCAAACACCCTAACCACCCCCCTCCCAAAAAAAGGAGTTTTGATTGTAATTCCTCCGCGTACTGTCCCTCTGATGCCAACATGGCCTTCATGATAATACCAAAGATTTAGTGCGTCCTCATCGGGAAGAAAGAGAGAACGAAGGAAAATAATAGAGGTCCACGTGCAAGTAAGATGGTACACGAATTTTATTGAGCTAGCAGCTAAGGACATATATAATAGTATAAACAACTGTTGTCTATACTATCCCTCAATGTTATCTATATACATCATTAAAGGCAACATCTACAATGAGTTGTCTTTTTACATGTCTCCATAGACAGTGGCGGAGGGAGGGGGATATCGACGAGGTCACGGATCCCTCATCTTATCATAAGTGTTCTATTCCCTATGAACTTATAGTCTAAAGTATTTTAAGCATGTATACAATCTCTTTCAGAATGTACATGTTTAAAACTTACGCACGAATACATTTTCGTCCAAACATGTGCATTGAATTTCTTGCACAATGTATAGCATAAAAAATAGCCATACTTGTACGACTCCCTCTATATCTATTTTCTAACTCCGTCACTATCTATAGATAGCCCCTCATGTACAATGTGTCTTGTTTCTCGTGTTATAGTCGGCTACTGCATGAGAGACGATCAAATTCTCTATTATCTCATCTCCTCTTACATCATCTCGTGTCCCATGTGTTAAGTCTTACAGATAACTGATGTCACATCATTGTATACGATATAAGCGTCAGTAGCTGTATCTTGGCTACTTAAAAATATCAGCGTGTCGGGATGGCGACGGGGAAAAGGGAAAGAAAACGAAGGGTCGCAGGGAAACGGGGAATTGGGTGTATCCTTCCTGGCTACCTAAAAATATCAGCGTGTAGGGATGGCGACGGAGAAAAGGGAAAGAAAACGAAAGGTCGCAGGAAAACGGGGGGTTGGGTTCCGGGATCCGTGCGTGGCTCGCTAGGTAAGCAGCGTAAGCTTCAGAACCAGAAGAGAACGCGCGCCCTCCCTCCCTCCCGCCCGCCCGCCGTGTCACCGGCTTGGAATCTTGGCGAGTGAGAGCGTACGCACTACGTGAACGCGGCGTCAGGGCTCTTGTCTCTTTTCCTGCCACGAAAACGGAGATGTCGCCTGCCCTTTTCACGTCTAGGGAGGGAGAGGCAGGGCAGCTAGGTGACGTAAACCAGGCACGCAGGGCGCAGGCATCATGATACACGGCTCAGAGGCGCATGCGTTCATGCGGCGCCTGGCTAGCTAGCTAGCACCACATGCATGACACAAGATTGGAATGGCTAGATACATGTCCGTACGCTAGAAGTGTGTTCTATAATCTGCATGCATGATGGCTCCAAGGACGCCATGCTGGCTGGCTAGTGCACAGTACACTCCACCGCACATCATCACACGGAGCGTTTGTGCAGCCTGCAGGTAGGAACCAACCGTGGCGGAGCCTGGAAACGTTAGGTTAAATATATAATTATCTAATCCTCTGAGGTTAATTTTTATAAATTTCTCATTGTATTCTCGAATTTTGTATAAATTTTAAATGGTTTTGCAAAACAGGCGTGGGTGAATTGACGTCGCCGCATGTCCTCATGCGATGGTCGATTGGTCGGTTCTTAAAAAGGCAAGAAGATATTGTCATACGACGTCGCCGCATGTCCTCATGTGATGGTCCTAAACACTTCAGGTGGCAGGACCTGAGCAGGGATGGTCCACAGGCGCATGCAGTTCCCGTGAGAGAAGCCTACACCTTTTAGTCCAGAAAAGATGCTCGCAGCTACCGCGAACGTACAGTTGTAAGGCCTGTTTTTATTAGCTCAGGCGAGGTACCCTTTGATCTCTTCCTAGCTAGCTGACAAGTCCTGTCATGACTCACGGCTGCAGTCGAAAAAAATTCAGAAAAAAAACAGAATGGACTACTTTTAAAGAAGGATAACGGGGCCGCAAATTCATGAGCTCAACCATAACTCTGTAAAAAAATAAATAAATCAGAATACGAGTATCCACGTATGACATTTGTGATAATTTTTGGTCATATTGACACTTTTTTACTGTATATACAGGAAATATTGGCACTTTTTTCATTGTATATACAGGAATAGCCGCATGCCTTTTTTTTCGAAATTAGCCACAGTCCGCACGGCCACCGTGCGGCAACGCCTACCCGCCGGACACATTGGCCTCGCCGTGCGGTGGCCCGTTGGCCCGCCACATGTCACCCTCCCTGATTATCCCCGATTAGGGTTTTGGTTTCGGGTGTGTTGGTAAGATTTGTTAAATATAGAAAATTAGTCCAAAAAATTATGAAATTTTATGTGGAGCCTCTCGACACAGCGTACTTGCTTGTGTAAATTTTTTATAATTTTATTCTTCCAGAATTTTTCTCAAAATTTCATATAAGTGCATTGTTTGCACAAATTTGTAAATATAGAAAATAAGCTCCAAAAATTATGAATTTTATTTTGAAGGCTCCTCATGCAGTGGACTTGATTGTGTAATATTTTGACAATTTTATATGTGTTCTGAAATTGTCTAAAAAATTTAGGATTTAGGTCACGATAATTTGGATTTGAGGTTTCGGAAATTATGGTTTCATGATTTCATGTGATTTGGAATGTATGGAAAAAAACGCTGCATTGCAACTCTATTGGAAATGTCGATATACAATATGGCACATGAATTTCATGTTACGTTTGGATCATTCATTTTCACATCATCACAAAGTCCAATGTTTGTACGAGGCTTTTTTTTTATTACAAATGTACTCGTGGTGATGAAATCTTTTGACCGAAGGTAAAGAGCGAAGCACAGAACCAGGATGGCATAAATTTTTTGGAGGGGTATGTCGTGGCATTCTTCGATCCAGTTGGTCAATTTTGATTTTTTTAGTTGCTTTTAATTAGAAAATCTGTAAGAGATTTCTTGGATTATGATAAGGTCTTAATTTCGCAGAAAATATAAAGAACCTTCGTTCTTTAGCATGTCTTAGCCTCCTATGAAACATGCACCAATATGCAATATGCAGTCAGTAGTTATTTGTGATTTGGTGAAGTTTCAAAGGAGGCCTTATTGTTTATTACTTACTATATCTTCTATTAAACAGCGATAATAGATAGCTTTTTGGAGACATGCTTGTATATAAACATCATGAGTTATATTTTGGTGATATACATGTCTTGACAACAAGGTATATTGGCAGTCTAGAGGAGGTTGTGTGATATTCCAAATATGATATACTTTTCTCTACTTCTGGAAAACGATCTTTGGCTAATGAGATGGCCAATAGTGATTTTGACGGCAGGTAGGACTATAATGTATGAATGAGCTCCAAAAATTAGCTGCATTGCAACTCCATTGAAGAACTTTGGAGAAATAGCTGTGAGGACCCCAATTTATTTGGCTTGTAATGCTTAACCAACCACCTGGTCCTAGCATCACAAATCAAATAAACTGAGTCTCGAGATATGTATACTTCCCAGAAAGCAGTATACACACCTCACAACAAAATTATGCATCAACTCCATTCCAAACATAGAGTCCAAACAAAACACTACTAAACAGAAAGTAACAGCAGTAAAGTTATTACAGACAATGGCCGACTGGCCACAAGATACACAAATGGCTGGAAGAAGACAGCGGAAGCAAAAGTGTCATAAGATGGCTATAAACAAAGCCAATCAGTGTGCCTCCAACCCACAAGGCATCTGACCGGACCGCCAAGCCTAGTCGTCCAACACTAAGCGGCAGCACAACTCACAGAAGTGAGGCCCTTGGGGCTCACCTTCTTCCTCTGCAACAAAAACATTAAGCAAAGCACCTGAGTACAAAGATTGTCTTTGTACTCGCAAGACTGACGTGTGAACTAGCAGACCTATTCATATGCTACATGCAGGCTTATTTGGTGGAGGCCATATGTTTCATTTGCATAAAGCCAATTTTCATTTGCAATAATGTAATACAGTTTGAAGGCAAGTTTGCAATTCATTTTTAATGTTGAGATAACAGTAAGCATAATAATGACAAAAGAGTAAAGATAAACAACCTAGAAGTGACTACCCCAATAGTCACCACAACAATAGCACGAATCCCAGATTCGTACCACCCAGCAAATTTTAATTTAAATGTTGTAGTCTAACTCTTGAAAAGCTTACCCAAGCGTGTCCATCACCTAGGACGAGGCTATTCGAATAGTTTTAACCTGCGAGGGTGTACCATGCATCCACACTTGATCGCTTTAAGCCAAAGCACACTACCAGAAGGTATGTTTACACTGACTAAGTCCTACGAGACTTTTCCAATATTGTGTATTAACTACGAGCCGCTCGTATGGATAGAAATCCATACGCCGACATGGTAAAGCCGAAAAGACAACTACCTTTGCGGGTAAAGCTTTTGGACAACTACCATGCTCCCAACACCATCCTCATGCGACCTCCGCGACCCGAGCCAATACACGCCAAAGTACTAGGTCAAGAGAGGTCCCATACCCTCTAGTGTGGTTAGCACGCGAAATGCCCGGATAAAAATTCACTCACAAGATGTTCGGTCCTTAATTGACTCGGGCACCATTCCGGTCACATCCAACAGATCACACCAACATACCGTTGTGCCCAAGTCCAAATCATTTTGTTTTCATTTTTTTAGTTTTCACAAGTAACATAGCAAAAATGTTTGAATCATAAAGTTATAGTAATTTTGTGTGACCAAGGTTACTGACTAAGTCGATAACCGCCCATTTCTACCGATACTAAGCATGTCTAGCAGATTGACTCGGATCTACTAAGTGACAAGAGATCATCCAATGACCTCTAATCACAACAACTAACCTAGGCGCAGTAGTAGAGATCAATATTTTGCCTACGGGATATGCATCTACTGAGATTTAGCTAACCATTTTAACACAAATTAGCGATGCATACATACAGCTGAAACAAAATATTAAACTTTAAAATACTGGGATTAATCATGATCAAACTGCTTGCCTGGCTGCTGTTGCTCAGAATGCTCAATCTGTTGCAGAGGATCACTCTCAGGGTTGCCGCAAATGTCAAAGCCTAACGTTTGAACAAATAACAGCGAAATAAGAACGAATAACACCGACAAAACTCAAACATACAACAACAACAAAACATACCAATATTTACACAGCAGCCAAAGCATGCTCTAACAAATTTTTAGGAACAGAGAATAATTTATTTGAAGAGGTGATGAATTTTCTAGCAATTTCCTAAGCTAACATACACATTAAAGCACTAGTTAAATGCTTAACAATTTTTCATGAACAGAAACATATCTATAACTTACCTGATAATTAGTACACTAAGAACGACAATTTACAAAATTGGTTTCTTGGATTTGGACAATTCTTGAAAGAGATATGAATTTTCTAATTTTGGAAAATGCATAAAACATCATTTAATCATTTAACAGATTTTTACTAACAGAAACAAAGATTGAAACTAATTTTAGTAAATAATACATTTAAAATGAAAATTAACAGAGCTGGTTTCATGCGATTTGGAGATAAATTGAATTAGTTATGCATTTTCTAAGTTTTAAATGAATTAACACCGCAATGTAAAACCATTACGAATTTCTAAAGCATTTTAATACTTTTCTACCGACACAGCGAGCTAGCCTAGTCAGCGACAAAGGGACCGGCGGAGAGTCTTGATCGAGACTCGCTACGCGCGAATGTGACGTCGGCGTATTCGGATAATACGTCTTGGCTTAGCAAAATGTAATCCTAACCTATACTCATAGAGAAAACGCTTCCAGAGAAAACGTAGAGTCAAAGTTACGCAATCCTAGATCGACAAAGATGGACCCACATGGCGACACATATTATAACGAGCGGTTGGATTAATCGCTTTCCTAAACGCGATTAACTAAGAGGCCCACAAGTCACGACATAACTAAACAAGGTTTAGCGATAACTAAACTCCACCGCAGACTCACCAAGACGCGCGCGGGACGGCGCGCGCGGCCGTCGCGGTGATCTAGCTAACCGAAGGTTTCGGGCGAGAGTGGTACCTTCGGGTTCACCGCGTCCTGCGAACTTGATGACGGTGACGGGACCTCAAAGAGAAGCGCGGCAGCGGCGAGCGAACGGCGGAGAAGAAGATGCGGCCTCCGCGGAGAAGACGTTACGAGCTTCGAGAAGCTTCGGGAAGGTGCGCACCAGCTTCGCCTTGACTCCAGGAAGGTTTCGCCCACGATCAAGACGACGATGGAGCACGGAAGTGGCCGGAAACGCCGCGGCGGCGAATCACCGTACTTGGAGAAGAAGGGGTCGCACCGCCTCGGTGATGCATCAAAGAACGAAACAAGGTCACAGTTAGACTCAGCGCTGTGATGCGATCCTAAGGGACTAGGTGACGAAGCTAGAAACTCACCGGAACGCAATTGAGCTCGCGGAGCCGAGAGCGCCGGAGGCGGAGACGATGAACTTGCTCCTGGCGATACACTGGACGACAAGGATCCGGAATGGGCAAAATGGAGGCGGCGAGGAGAGTGGATCACGATGGTGCGGACGCGGGCTCAAAGGCGGCTCTGATCAGGCGGCGCTACGCCGGGTTCTTCTCCACGAGGAGGAAACTTGGGCGGAGAAAGCACGAATGGGCGCGAAGGATAGTGGATGGGCTCGGTGGGTAGATGAGACCCGCGATGCCGGAGACGGACACGCGGGCAATAGGTGGCGGCGGCGAGGTGCGTGGCGAGCATGCGCGCTGCGCGCGTGAGCTCCGGTGAGACGCGGAGAGGCGGGACGATCTTGACGGTGGGGTCCACTCGTCGTGAAAGAAGCAAAGCGGTGCGAGCGAGATCGTGCGGCGCGCGACGAGCTGGTCGGACTCGATCAAGAATGTCTTGACCGTTGGATCGAGATGGACGGTCGAGATTGATGTATGCATTCGACAGTCGTTCGCATCTGCGAACGTGGATCGTTCGATCCGCATCGGACGGTCGAGATTGGACGGTGCAGCTAGTTGACGCGATCGAGCGAGCGCACGGTCGGACTTGAGTTGGGCTCGGGTTCGAGCCGAGAACGATGGTTCGGCTTTGAATTAAAAAGACAGAGAAGGTTTGAGGAATTTTTAGAGGTAGTTCCAGAGCTCCAAAAATTCCAAAATTTTTATGGGAGCTTACTGGAACAGAGGACAACCTTGTGTAATTTTTCCAGGAGTTTTCATGCATTAGATTTCTCCCAAGAAAATTCACAAGCTGCTGTTCAGAGGTTTGACCAGATTTCAAACTAGTTTGACTTGGCCATTTGAAATAGCAAATAAAATCTAAAAATTGTGAAATAATTCAGGGAGGTAGATAGGATGATCAAGATGATAGGAAAAATAATTTCAGAGGATGATCACAAGTTTGAAAGCTAAGAATTTGCTGACAACAATTTCCAATCACAAGAATTAAATTCTAAAAATTGGAAATTGCTAGGGAAAATTGTAGAAACTCTCAAATGATTTCATGAGGCATCAAAAGTTTTTATTTATCCTCATAATTTACATTTGAAATACAAACCCTAAGTTAGGGCTGTTACAATAGCGCAACGATAGCAACACGACAGTTGATCTGACAAGACGATTACATGGCACGCAAGCTAACGAACCAAGAACGGTAAACGCATGCCTTTAAGGAATTAGAAATACATGGGACATGTGGACGAAGAGGGTCGAACTAGGAACATGGCCATTTGCCCTTGCGGCCCAGCTCAGCGTTGTACTCCTTACCTTGCGCCTTAGCTCTCACCCTCTTCTGCTCCCTCTCGGCCTCGCGTCGCCTGGCATGCTCGCGCTCCTACTCCTCGCGCAACCTCTCCCGCCTTTTCTTCTTGGTCTTCTCAGCCTGCAGCTCTTCAAGGCATCTTTCACGAGCCTCGTAGTCCTCCCTGGCCCACTGCTTCCTTGTTAGCAACATTCGCATGTCGTAGGGGTGGATCTTGTCATCAATCCACTAGATGAAGTCGTATAGGCGCGGCGGAGACTACGGTGGGAAGAGAGACGTAGTTACGGCTTAACGAGAAGCAAAATAGTGGTGTACACTGATATAAGATTTCATTACTGGCTACCTATTGCTCTGCGTGTCAAACCTCCGGTCGAGGTAGTCCGCGCTATAGTTTGGATAGCACCAATAGCGTTGCCCAATGGTCCACTCGTCGGTTGATTTAATGCACTTGCAGGAGTCCCAACACCAACAAAGGGGTGACGCTACCCCCGCCAGGGGCCCTTCTGGAGGGCGTTCATCGAGCATAGGAGGGGGGCGTAGCTCGACCCGGAATCGTGCTGTTGACGAGGTGGGTGGTGTGTGTAAGGCTGCTGACTAAATGCCCTATGGCGAGCGACGGTCTCATCGGGACTCATCCAGTCCTTCAAAAGCTCGCGAATGTGCTTCCATTCCTTCTCCTTGTCCATGTTATCTAGGTAGTATTGTTGGTGTGGAGTTCCTGGCCGAGTCGCATTGTATTTATAGCGGGAGCGGACGTAGCTGTAGTGGTTCCATTGCGATGAGGCACAGATGTGTTTCACGTCTGTGCGACACGCCCTTCAAAGCAGACTCGTTGGATCACGTCACTACGTAAAGCTACCTCACTAGGTCATGTCGCTGCACAAAGCTGCCTTGTTGCGTCACGTCACTGCGCAAAACTGCCTCGTTGGGTCACGTCATTGCGCAAAGCTTGCCCGCTTGTAGAGGCCCCGGCATCATCAAGGTGGCCCGGCGCCCTGTGTACGAAATTCACATACACCATCGGCTTCCCGTAAATGGCCGCCTTGGGCTGGGAGTCAATCTGCATGTACTGGCTTCATGCTACGCTTCCAGCCACCTTGACGAGCTCCCACACATTATTCGTGCAGGTGATCCCCTCGATCGCAACTTTCTTTGTCGTTGCCTTCGTGACAAACTCCCCTCGGATGCAGCTCCGAAGCCCCTTGTACTGGCATCTCGATAGGTCCAACCCTTGTATGAGACCATCGTCATAAAATACTAACAAGTCTTGTATGTTTGAAATTACCTGAAGCCACAACAACCCCATCCACGATACATATGTGTAATTAAATACGACAAATTGCATGCAAGTGATGGATTACATATGTGTAATTAAATAAGAATAATTAATTAATTACCAAAAATTTCAAAAATTAATTATGAGTAATTATTTACTGCTAAACCAATTGCTAGCAGTTAATTTGCACCAATATAATATGTCGGACTGATAACCACTAAACTAATTAATAGAGACTAAACTAACTAATTATGATTGATTAATTACCACTAAACTTACTAATTACGACTGATTAATTACCACTAAATAAATTATGAGTAGTCAATTCGCACTAATTTAGTATGCGGGATGGATAACCACTAAACTAATTATGACTAATTATTTATCACTAAATTAACTGATTAATTACCAGTAAAATAACTAATTACCACTAAACTAATTAATTACCACTAAACTAACTAATTACAGTAATAACGACAAAAGCATCCGACAAATTACCTGCCCTTCCTTCGGGGGTAAGCTATAAAAAAAAAAGACGAGCGATGAGCAACAACAAAATACTTAATCTCCAAAAAAAAAATTATGTTAACTTCTCTGAGTTCTCAATGATGAGCGCCAGAATGAAAAGCGAAACACAATTGGGATGAGTGAAGAGCGACTGCGAGATTTCAGTATTTATAGCCGAGCGAAGGAGGAGTCGCTGCGTTGGCGCCGGTAATTTCGAATGCGTTGTCTACACGCAGCACTACAGGCAAGGGGGGACAACGCGAGGAGTCGATAGATGTGCGGAGGAGGGAGGATGGGCGGTTGGAAAGGTGGCCACCGCAGGGTGGCTGTGCGGGAGGGGGGAGAGGGTTGCCCGGAGGGGGAAGGGGTGACAGGTGGCGGGATAAAAACAATACAATTATATGAAATTACGAAAAAAATTGGATGAATAAAATTAGGAGAAATTTACACAAGTAAGTACGTTGTGCCAGGAGGTTTCACATAAAATTTTATAATTTTTTGGACTCATTTACTATATTTAAAAAATCCTACCAACACACCCGAAATTGAAACCCTAATCGGGGATAATCGGGGAGGGGACACATGGCGGGCGGGCGGGCCACCGCACGGCGGCTGTGCGGCAGCACCACCGCATGGTGGCTGTGCGGCAATCACACCGCACGGTTGCCATGCGGCGAGGGCGATGTGTCGGGCGGACAGGCTTTGCCGCACGGTGGCCGTGCGGACAGTGGCTAATTTTGCAAAAAAAAAAGCATATGTCTATTCCTGTAAATACGGTGTAAAAAAGTGCCAATACGGCCAAAATTTCCATTTGTGAGACTGGTATAATATGTAAAGATGGTAGTGTGTAGGTAGAAGTTCATATGACCTCGTGAAGTATGGTGGTGCAACTACTTAATCATCTGATATAAAAAATTGGCTATTTAATCCTATAACACTGCAAAACCATATTACTTAACCTCGATGTGGTTTCGGAGACAATTTTATCACCGTGGCGACTGATCTGGCCATTGAGGTGTAGTTGATTCAGCAAATCAAAGTTACAAAAACCAGTGTCTACCCTTCTTCCTCAATGTCTCTCGTGAGGTTGGCAGTAACAGCACAGGAGTATAGGACAACCTGTTGACCCCACACACTGCCGCCGCACACACCTCCGCCCATCACGAGCCTAGCTTCAGGTCCAACCCCCTCCTCTCCGGCCGTCATGCTGGCCAACTCATGCGTCTACACGGTGTGGTCGGGACTCCTGTTGAGCTCCGGCACGCCGCCGCTGGCCATCACGAGCTTCGCGCTGGCGCCGGGGGAGTCGCGTGCCGTGGACGTGGCCAGGGCGTGGTCCGGCCACATCTGGGGCGCGGACGCTCTGCGCCGCCGACCAGACATCTAGCCAGTTCGCCTGCGCCACCGGCGACTACGGCTCGGGGACCGTGCGGTGCGCGGACGGCAGCGCGGCGCTGCCCACGACTCGCGGAGTTCACCATCGCCAGCGCTGGGCGGTAACGACTTCGTGAGCCTCGTGGACGGCTTGAACCTGCCGATGGTCGTGGGGCCGCAGGGCGGCGTCGGCGCGAGCTGCGGCGCCACGGGTGCCTAGTGGACCTGAATGGGCCGTGCGGCCCGTGCCCCGTCGACTTGAAGGTGGCGGGCACCGACGACGCCGGCATTGCCTCCAAGAGCGCGTGCGAGGCGTTCGGGCGGCCCGAGGACTGCTGCAGCCCGGCGACGTGCTAGCCGTCGGCCTACTCGCAATTCTTCAAGAACGTCGTGTGCCCGCACGCCTACATGGATGGATGGTTGATTAATGGTCATCATTACGTCGCAGCCACGTCAAACCATCTCTGAAACTACATCGGGGTTAAGCAACTTGATTTTACAACATCATAGACTAAATGGCTGATTTTTTATGTCAAGAGATTAAGTAGTCGTACCACGGTACTTCCGAAGATTGTATGGATTTCTTCCTAATATATAACTACAACTCGTCGTAGTTGATACCACATACTTTCATTAAAGAATATTAGTAATAGTTCCAAAAGCACTAACAACAAGTTGATATATTCTTCCTGATCTCAGTGTTGCCACAAAAAAGCGTCATGAAGGCTGAGAGTTTCCTTGACGGGCTCCCAACCAACTGTCAGTAATTTTAATTTTGTGACGAGATTACAATGCCGTTAGGAAAAACACAATATTTTCTATCGGTGCTGCAAATACCCATCACAAACATTTCTATTTTCTTGATGTGGACTGTTCAGCATGGGGACAATGGAAGAAGAAAAGGGACAACCACCCAGTATGCCACCCACCCAAAACGACGGGCTCCTTCCCCTCCACACCGATGTCGCCACCTTCTCCACCCCCAAATTGTCGCCACAGCCTCCTCCTCCCCGACTCCCCCACCATTGGCGTCCATTTCGAGCCCCAGCCGCCACTGCTTCTTCCCCTACATCGCCCTGCATCCTGAGCTCCATCGCTGCCACCTCATCCACCACTGTCGCCCACTCGCCCTTCGTCTCAGGTCTTTCGCTGCCACATCGTCGTCCTCCTCCTCCCTACCCACCTCCTCCTCAAATCCCTTTTTGTTGCCTCCTCCACCCCCTCTGACCATCACCTGAAACAGATATAGACTGCCGCATTGAGCAGATCTGGACACTGACACCGAGCTACCACCGCCCTACAAATCTGGACCGCGCCGATGTCGATGAGTCACGGCCTCCCACTAGCACCACCGCTGCGTCCTATCTCTGGTGAGGTTGCCCACTCCGGTCTCTCTCTCTCTCTCTCTCTCTCTCTCTCTCTCTCTCTCTCTCTCTCTCTCTCTCTCTCTCTCTCTGACCCTAGGTGGCCTCCTCTCCTCCTTCCTTTTGACCCAACTCTTCCGCTCCTCTATTGCACAATAGTTCCTTCTAGATTTAATTTCCCCCTTTTTGCATATTTTTCTACCCTATTGTAGGATTGTCGGGACCCCAGGTACGCAACCCCGGGACCCTCTATGCATTCTGAACTAGTCCCATATCAGTAGCTAGCTCGCACGGTTACAACATAGCTGTAATCATAACCATACAACCCAAATAACGATGAAGCGGACAAATTAATATTACTTGATAGCAAAAGGACCTTATGGTCAAGTCTTACAGTGTTGCTATGCAGGGCTTAACAACAAAAAATAACTTGCAGCGGAACCCAAAATATCTCGTGGTGATCAGGCGACATGCCCACAGGCAATCGAGTGGAGGACGCGACCTAGTTCACATAATTCTCGAAGTACTCCTCTTCATAGAATTCCGAGCTTACTGGGTCTTCTTCAGTGACTGATAAACCAGAGGGCATAAAGCCGTGAGTACTTTGAATGTACTCAGCAAGCCGCGGGAAAATATATGCAATTATTATTCATGCTCGTCTTGACAAGGATAGCTTTATGTTTAATTTGCAGAAAACAACATTTACAGTAAATACAGTAAGTAGATTGTAAAAGTACAATTTAAAAGATTAATACATAAGTAACAAGTTTCTTGAAAAATAACAAGTGAACTTCCCAACCATTCCACCCAAACCATCATTCCCATCATTTTTGATAAAAACTCTACCCCTTGCGTGAAAGTTCCAGGCATGTCCATAACCGGAGACACGGCTATTCGAATAGTTTATACACTCTGCAGAGGTTGTGCAGCTTTACCCACAAGACACGACTTCTCTAGTTTGTTTGGCATCCGTCGATACCACTGCTCACTACCTTAGGTAAGCAGTCTAAAGCACGCGACAAGGCCTTTACAAAGTTCTGCTTTAACCCAGCTCTGCTCGCTAAGGATTCGCCATTACGGGCCCCCTCTTGCACCATGCTCAACCCAAACAGAACCGAATCAAAACATAGCTAATTCTTCGGCCAGGTCTACCCCATCGTGGACATGTGGTTGCAAGGTAAGACCCGAAACAATAGCGTACAAGGTCAAGTCTTTAGTGATTTGCTCAGACGAGACTATCCGCACCCACCTTCACCACCGCTCACTCGCCCGAGCATAAATTGTATTCGTTCAACCCGGTCAAATGACAATTCTTGCCATGGCACAATATCTTTTAATAACAGTGGCCGCGCCACAATTCCATAGTTCCTTTAGTCATGTTTATTCATACGAGCATGTGATCATGAGTCCTAACGTACAACTATAGCATGGCTAAACATATTACGATACCTGTGTTGGTAGTTAAACAATTTCCAACTAAAATAACCCATCCTAGGGTGTCCAAGAATTTATGTCATTCAAGGATACATGTCATTTGTAATTTTTCAAGGGGACATACATCAATTAGGCAATTATCTACTCCTGAAACCATTTAATATAAAACTAGTAATGCATGTTTATAACAAACAATATAGTTTTATAAAAGGGGTTCAATATGATCAAAGGTCTACGACTTGCCTTTGTTGAAGAGTTGAGGTGCTTCGGTCGTTGGGTCCGAGAAATCTTCCGAAACGTCGGAATCTACACGTTCGAATGAAGCCAAATAAATAAAACAACTCTAAATAAATTCCAAATTAGCACTAACAGCAAGAGGGGGATTTTAGATGAATTTAAAATTTTGAATCACTCAAATCGGAGTTCGAATAAAGAAGTTACAACCTCTGAAAGTTTGAAAATCAAGAAAAAGAAATTTTCCTGATTTTTATAATTATTTTTTAAAGGAAAAGGGATTTATTGCACCAGCTCACGTCGGCAGCGGGTTTTAATTTCCAGCCGAATTATTTTTCAATGAGAAATCCCCGAAATGCCACGTCGGCGCTGACTAGATCAGCCGTGTCAGCAAAGGCTGACGTGGCCGCTGATGTGTCGTGCACGTGGCACCAGGTGGCAGCCATGTCAGTACCCGAGCCGCCGGCGCTCGAGGCCCGATGGTCGCTGGCGAACGGCGGGGTTTTGGCCGGCGGCGAGGGTACCAACGGCTATAGGAAGACGAGGCGATCGCGATGCTCACGATCTTGATGACGCGGCGCCAAAGGATGGCCGGCGGCGAGGAAGAAAAGCGGCGGCGGCGGCAGTTGGAGGCGGCGGAGGTGCTGGTGGGCTTTAGAGGATGGGGAGGCGCGCACGTGGTAGGCGGAGGTCTGGCGATCCCGGAGGTGACGACAGTGACGACGGAGGGGGCTCGGAGACGGCGCAAATGGCGACGGCGACCTTTGGTGGCCGACGGCGAAGAACTTCGATCGTGACCCGAGGAGAGCGAGAGAGGGCGAGGGAGAAGGGGAAAAACAGAGGAGGAGGCGGGGCACGTGGTGCTCGGCTTAAATAGGCGCGAGGAGGCCTGAGAGAGGGGAACGAGGTCGGCGGCTTTCGCGGCGGCGAGGACAGGCACGACATGGGAAAAAGGGGCGATGGGACAGGGAATGGTGGCAGCAGCGGGCGCGGCGAAGGCGGGAGGTGGCAGGGCGCACGACGGCGACACGCGGGATAGGAGCAGACGCGGCCGGCATGAAACGCAGGTCGCGCACACACGCGCGGTTGCGAGGAAGAAGACAACGGAGGAAGGAGACGAAACTGACAGGTGAGTCCCACCTGTCAGCAAGAGGGGGAGAGAGAGACACGCGGAGGTGCGAAGGTGAGAGCCGTTCGATTGAAATCGGACTGTCTACAATGGATGAGGCGTTCGGACCTGCCGAACGTACGATCCGATCGTGACCGTTGGATTTTAATCGGATGGCCGACAACGAGGAAGGGCGCGGGCGCGCGGAGCGGGCCGGGGTGGTTGGGCCGCGGGGAGGAAGGAGGAGTGGGCCGAGAAAAAGGAAATCGGCCCAAAACTTTTAGGGGATTTAAAATATATTTTCGATTAATGAAATTCAGAAAAGCAAAAAGGCTTTTAGAAAATAGCTAATAAAGTCTAAAAATTCTAGAAAAATTTACAGAAATACTTTGAATTATTTAGAACTTAATAAAAATACTTTTAACTTTACTTTAGCTTTTAATTTTACAAACAAAATAGATTTTAACTTCAAACAAAAGAAAAAACCATTTCTAAAATCCATAAAAAGCAAGAAAAGACTTAAAATCCAAATAAAATCCAGAAACCCAAATAAACCACTCTTTTTAATTTAATTGAAGTTGGATTAATTCAATTTAAATAATTTTTTATTTCTAAATTTCAGGTTAAGCTTTTGCAACTTAATTAAACCAAATGATTATTTTGATTTTTTTAAAAAATTAAAAACTCTGCAAATTAGGGATGTTACAAGGATGAACTCAATGTACACGAGTTGGACGCACGAGGGGGTGAGATTTTGCGCTTCATAGGTGTCCGGGTGTTGTGACTAGCCGGTGCCTTCGAGGTAGGCATGAAGCTCAGACGGCGCTTTGTGCGGCCAGCAAGCAGCCGGTGATGCTCTCTGCCTTTAATCTTGCCCAATTTAATGAGTAGCTTGTCAGATTTGGTTGGCTCCAAGGCATGTTTAAATGTTACTTGTCTTTAGATGAAAGAGTAACCTAAGAACAGTTCTCTATTTTAAGGTTAGCAATATTGGTTTATATGGTATCATCAGATTTGAGAAAGGTGGACTGTGTTAGTGTTTGCAATTTTGGTTCAAGAAACTTTGATTAGTTTTTGCAATCACAATCCCTCCCGTGATTCTTTTTTATTTACAGGGGCCAATCTGAAGGAGGAGATGGTAAGATAAGTAGAGACATTTGTACGGACTATTAGTACTTATCTGTATGTGGGTATGAATACGGAGGATTATGGACTAATTGATGGATGCATTGTTTAGTTATATCATTAACCTCCATATGGATTTTATACTTTGTTCTTGTAATTTTCTTTTCCCTGTCGGTTTTACCGTCAAGAATTATATCCATGACGGTTTCCCCTGACGGCTACCCGACAGGGTTAGGGTCTCCAAAACTTGACGCAGGAGACATTTTCCTGTTAGTGGACGTCAGAAAAGTCAGCCGGAAACTATTTTCTTGTCGGTTAGCTGTCAGGCAAAATGGAAATTTCGTGTACTCATTCTCCCCACTGGTATTATGATGGTTCACAGAGAGGAAAATAATTTCGACGGTTATCCCTTATTTTCCTTACGGTTTTTAACCACCACGAAAGGTCGCCACCCTGGTGTACACCCTTTTCCTTACGATTTTTAACCGTCGCGCCATCCTGGTGCACAAAACTTGAGCTAGCGAGCGGTGAATACGAAAAAAAAAGCTACAAGGAACAATCTCCTCAGATGAACAAGGGACAAACACGTCGTAATCGATCGTCTTGATATTTTGGGGCAAAGAATAATATCCATGTTTTTTCCCTTTTTCAGTGCGAGCACTGTTATAATCCGTTAATTAAGCAGAGGAATATGTTTGTTGTCTATCAGATCAATATATCTTGTGCTGATATATACTGAGTGCCGACGTGCAAAAGTACTTATGGGCATTTGCCATTATCGTCGAAGCAATGTACGTGTTATGCACTAATAGAACTTGCGTGTTGTGTAAATGTGTAATCCACAAGCTTGCACTCCATGATATCAGATTCTGTGGTCTCCAAAAGTAGGCCAGATTGACTCTTTACTCTTTTGTTGAGGCAGCCATGATATGGTTTGCATAGACATACGATGGTGTCTCTCTCTAGTTACTCTCGGTTGATAATAAAAAGCACTGCGCACAAATATTTATGTCTTTTCACAAGATCTGCATACACACGTCACACGTGTACTTCATGTCCTTTGGCAGAAAACTTTCGGTGGCTCTGTAAGTACAATGCAGTGCTTAGAAAGAAGCTTACTAAATAAAAAATGACTTTTCTTGCTATATAGGATAGATAAGATGTTTATTTTATAGTATCGATGTTTAATTAGACATCAATGCTTAACAGGTGCTTAGGTATATATATAACTATATATATATAAAAAATACAACCATCTAAGCACTTACAAAAAGATGTTTGCATTGGAGGAAGTAATTTTTACATGAGTGCCAGATGATGTGGTTATTCTTTCTTTAAACACTCATGTATAAGCATCTTGCGTTGTACGTATCCTTAAAAAGAAAAGGTTCCGTAACTGATGAAAATATTAAGGATTTAGTTTCAGGCCATGAAGTGGTTAATATAGTAATCATTGGCACGATTTTTTCAAGATGAAATTGAGCCATCTGGTTTGAAAAATTGTGTGTAGCAAATAGCTATTTAAATCGGTCTAACAAAACAGCTGTTTAAATCTGGTTTCTACGGAGGATGGCAAAATACAAATGCATCTGAACTTCGTTCAGATATCAGAAGACTACTCTCTCTAAAAAAACACGGAGGAACAACAAGAACAAAAAAGATCAGATATTTGCGTGTAGCACACGAGGATGCATGATGTTAACCCCTCAAAAATCGGATCTGACGCCACTAATGCACAGAATTAGCTAGAAGTGATGACCTGCTTTTCTCAGGACACGTGCGCCAGTACAGGTCTCCTCCGCATCATACACTGCGTTTACGTTGTTAAGCCACGAAATACTGACTAAAAGCATGTATAATGGGCTTATATCAGCCGTCTATAGCATTTGCCATATAGAATTTTTGGTGACGTGGATGAAAGAGAATGAAGAGATAGAATATTGCTGTCTATAATTCTGCAGCCGACTGTAGCACCAAAACCAAGAAAAAACATTAAAGATTGTGTGTTGTCTACAATCCTATAGCCGGCTGTATCATCACAACCCATTATATGAGCTGGTTTTAGTGCTGTCTATAGGTGACATGGATAATTGCTATAGACAGCAGCTGTCTGTACCATTATACATGCCCTAATACTAGGCATCCTAATTAATAGCTAACTACATGTGAACGATCTGGTAAGCATTAGAACAAAATTTCTATAAATACATCACTGGTAACATATATAGGTACGTACGTACAGGTGTGAAATCACAAGAGATATGTCTATCAATAAGGATTGCCAATGAATTGATACCAAGTGAGCCCATGGAAAATGACTTTTTTAAAAAATAATATTATTTTTAAAAATTAAAAATAAATAATCAGTAAAACACAATTACAAAAATAGGTATTGTCGTCATTTCCAAATGCGAAATACTCATGTCACCATTTGGAATGGTAATAGAGATTCTGTCGTCGTGGAAACAGGTCTACTGCCATTTGAATTGGTGACAGGAGAGAGAGAGGGAGGGAGAGAGAAATGCTGCCGGTAGGCTTGACCACACCTCTAGCTGTGAGACATTCACCATACAAGAGAGAGCTGACAGTGTACATGAGAGAGAGAGAGAGAGAGAGAGAGAGAGATGGCAGTGTATACGTGTGAGAGAGAAAGAGAGAGAGATAGCAGCTGACGAGGATATGCTTTCAAGTCTGTACAGCACAGTTAGCACTGACTGAAATTGAATTGGCGATCAATTGACCATATAGCTCATGTCACCAATCTAAATGGCGACAGACTTGTTTCTATGGCGACATGCGACAGGAGTATTTCGTCATTTGGAATAACGGCAATAACCCATTTTTGTAATTGTTTTTTTCGACTATTTATTTTTGTATTTTTTAAATAATATTGTTTTTAAAAAAATCCCTGGAAAATTGTTAAACTCGGCCCAAATAAGCTCAAGAACAGACAAAAAAAAAGACATGAGAGTACTAGGTTACAGCTCAAGTCAAACTAACAGGCTCAATTGTTGTATAACATGAGATCGAGTCTAATTAAAAGGTTCGTTCACTGTGTATAATGTGAAATCTAGTAGAGCAAAATAAGCTCGACTCTACCAGGCTCAACTCAACCGAACCTAGCTTGAGAATGACTCAAATAGGCTCAACAGGTCCTTGGAGTGGCATACACAGGTCAACCCAAATTCTATGCCGACTTCAGGAGCCCTTTTTTTCACACTAGTTCCTATCCACGCCTGTCCGTAACGGTTAAGGAACCGTCGCTGGCGAGTCCAGTCCGAGCGATTACCTCGTAGACAAGCGTAGAATCGTAAGAACAATGCATGAACAACAAGAACAGAATAAGAGATAAAACACAGAGATGTAGGGGGACTTCTTGCTTCTCTTTATTCCTTCATCCATCGATCAGTCGTTTACAATGAATAGCACCCCCTATTTATAGGCTACGCCCTGCTAGGGTTTGGGATGAGGAGCCCACCTTGGGCCAGGACTCCTGGTCCTAGGCCCAGTTTCTTAACACTCCTCCTTGGGCACTCATCCTTCATGTCCATGTCTCATCAAAACTCCATAAAAACCCAGTGGGAAAAATTTGGAGAAAGAGTACATGAATCATGTTACGTTATCTTTGCACAATTGCCTCATTAAAAACCTTAGCCAGAAACTTGGAGAAAACTCGTCAAGGAAAAAGAGTACAATCCACCCAATTTTATTTAATCTCAGGATTTACCTTTTGGGTACTCGATCTTCGTGATCAAGCTTTAGTAATGAGTTTGTGAAGATTCTCCCCAGATTCGCACTTCTCTAAGTCTCATCATTCTAATTCCACGTATGCACCTTTCAAAGCTAGATCTTGTAAGTGACTTAGTGAATAAATCGCAAGATTATCACATGACTTAGTATGCGAGTGCTTTGATTACGTTCATCTTTTGCAATTCACGAGCATAGAAGAACTTGGGGTTGATATGCCTTGTGAGAGGATTCTTCACATAACCCATATGTACTAATGCAACACAAGCTGCATTTATCTTCATAGATAATAGTGGGGGTTAGTGCGGCATTCAATCCACATGATTGCTGGATGTGGTGAATCATCCGCCGAAGCCAAGCACATTCTCGTGAGGCCTCATACAGTGATATCATTTCCGAGTGGTTCGTCGAAGTCGGTACAAGACTCTGCTTAGACGTTTTCCATGGAATTGCAGTTCCACCACATAGGAGTTCATAGCCTATTTGCAATTTGGATGTATGCGGATCCTACAAGTACCCGTCATCTGTATTGCCATTCATAGTTAAGTCTTGGTTCTTTCTGTAGAACAGACTAAATTCTTTGCTTCTTTGGAGGTATTGAAAGATATCCTTCATTCTCTACCAATACCTTTGGTAGGTTCTGTACTATACCTTGCTAATAGGTTCACGGCAAATGTAATATCCATTCTAGTACAGTTTGCTAAATACATTAGTGCTTCTATTGCACTTGGTGTGGAATTCGGTCCCAGGACTTCCTCCCCTCTTCTTTAGGTGCATGACGGGTCTTTGTCTTGCTGCAAAGATCTCCGACCATTGGCACTTTCAAAGGGTATGCCTTCGCAAAGTCGAACCTTTCTAACACCTTCCGAGTGTAGGTGATGATGCACTAATATCCCTTCAGGGCATGCTCAAGCGCAAGCCTAAGCAATATTTGGTTTTACCCAAACCTTTCTTTTCGGACTCGACTCGGTAAGAGCTTGCTTTCTTAATATCCTTGAGGTTCAGATGATATTGATTATCTTCATACACCGAGATTATACAAAATCCATTCGGAATCGTCGTATAAATACACGAGATTATTCTCATTGTTCGTGTAGCCTTTCTTGCATAGAAAGTCGCTAGCGATTATACCACATTCTGCTTGATTGCTTAAGTTCGTACAATGACTTTCTGAGTTTCACACTGTACATATTTCTATTTGCTCTGTTTTGATTCGGGACAGTGATACATTCAGGTATCTTCATATAAATGTCCGAATCTAATATTTCATAAAGGTATGCTGGTACCTCATCCATCAATTTCACTTCTAACTTCAAGTTCACTGCCATTGAGATAAATATTTAAAAGGAGTTCCGCCATGACCGGGAATAGGTTTCTTCATAATCATCTTACGGATGTCGGTGAAACCTTGTTCAACGAGCCTTGCTTCTTTTATTTCTCTTTCGAACAAATACCCACTTATGCCCTACAGGTGTACAAGGGAGGCGTGCGGCTTACAAGCTCAAAACACATTTCTTTTATTCGGAGAGAATAATTCAATTTCTATTGCCTTCTTCCAATCGATCTTTTCTTTGATTTATCGAGCGATCGAGCTCGGATCAAGATTGATGATTGTGGCAAGTTTCTTTGCAAAGTAAGTGTCGACATTGGCTGTTGTAATATTCAAAGGTTCTCCCGAGGTCATAAAGTTTTATAACTTATTTCTTCAAGTGGCGATTCTTTTAATGCTTCTACTTGCTCACCGCTGCTTCATTGCGGGGCAAGTCCCTTTAGTTTTTCAGCTCCGATGTGTGCGCACACATCCATGCTGATGTCTCCCTTCATAGGGATGTTCAATTCTTGTATGCCTTTTCTGAAGGTTCCATACCGATGCCAGGTCTCAACTGGCTACCCTTCTGGTTCGGGGCACTTCGGTGATCGGCTGTGTCAAGTCCTTCTTATCCTTTTTCACTAGGCGTCCCCGGTTACTTCGGATTCGAGGGACCGGAGTTCTCGTCCTTTTATTACGAGGCCTCAGGCGGGATTAGGATACCTTCAATGGTATTTCAACCCTCTCCGGTGCATTGCTTGCAGGCAAATGCTACTTATTCACGCTCTTCAAATCACTAAAGTAGTCTGGCAGTTGATTCGCTAATACTTGCAAATCAATTATCTTCTGGACTTCAATTGTCTTCTAGACTTCAATTCAATTATCTTGTGGACTGCAATTATCTTCCAAACTTCTCTATTTGCTTCACTAGTGCTCGGATCATATGCATAGATTTCAATTATCTTCTGGACTTCAAATGTCTTCTAGACATCAATTATTTCCCGACATTATCATCAAGGGTTGATTTCCTCCCCCTAATGACGGGAAATTAATCTCATCTATTGTACTATCAGCGAATCGGGTATTATACAAATCTCCAGTCATAGGGTCCAAATACTTGATTATGGATGCTGTCTCATAACCAACGTATATCCCAGACTTTCGGAGAAGACCCATTGCAGTTCGCTGCGGTGGTGGTATAGGTATATAACCCTTGCAAACCAACCTGCGAAGATGAGAAGTTTTCAGTGCTGACCCTTGCGCTAGTTGCATAGTTGGATGGATGTTATAGGTCGACGGTCTTAAATTGATGAGAGCTGCTACGGCGGAGATGCGCGTCCCCAACATATAGTTGGTAAATTACAATTCTTCAAAGTTCTGCTAGTCCATTCTGGGTGCGGATGTGCGGTATAGAATGCTCAACTTTAATTCTCATTTTCATACAATAATCATCAAATGCTTTCAAAGTAAATTCTCTGGCGTTGTCCATTCAGGTGGACTTCATATGATGATCAGGGAAAATATTTCTAATTTAATTATCTGCGAGATTGACTTTGCAAAAGTATGGTTTCTCTAGACAATAAACATACGTGCGACCATTCCGAGGAAGCATTGATGAGCACTATAAAATACCTAAATGACCCTTACAGGGGCTGTATAAGACCGCAAATGTCTCCCTGGATACGGTCCAGGAATGCAGGGACTTCATCCTTCGCTTTCAGAGCAAAAGGTCTAATAATTAATTTCCCGGTGGCATATACGGGGCACACAAAATCTTCCAGATTCGGGAAATTCTTTATATTCATATCATGTCCCTGTGAATTGTTAATTATATTTCTCATCATCCTAAGTTCTAGGGCATAATCTATCATGCCGAGATAGAAAAGTTCGAGCTTCTAAATACGGTTTCGGGCGTATATATTTGCGGTGCCTTAATATTAGTGTAGTATAGCCCAATTTCATATGAAGGAAGATATTCTAATGCTATTTTTCACTTTCTTCACGCTTTGTAATGAGCATGTATTCTGTACCATACTCTTCTTCGTCTCTACATGGAAAACTGTTAGCGCAAAAATCCTTGAGAGTTCTAGTCGATTCAGGTACAACAAGTCTTCTTCAATGACCAAAGTTGTGCCGTTGGGAGTATAATTATGGCCCTTCCTGGGCCTATTATACAAGTATCGCTGCCTGCGATTGTCGTAAGACTACCAGCATTCTTGCTGATCGACTGGAAAAAAAATTCTATTTCTCTCAGGATGGTATTCGTTGTGCCGCTACATGCTAAGCACAGTTCCTCCAGAGGGCGCCACACGCGTTCTACTATAATGTACTTTATTAATATGTAGCAGAAAGCAAGCAACACATAAATAAAATACTTCAGATATCAGAACGTAACTTGCTATTATAAAGACGGGAAAATAAGTCTTGCATGACTCGTAATAAGAATTTAATGCTTTGCTCTCCTAGAGCTTGTAACCATTATTCAATAATTCAAAATTCTGCTTCAATTACAAACTGCTGCAAGTTGCTATAAAAGATCCAAGTGCAATGCGTGCACTAGATCGAATCGGCGAAGTATTAAGGAACTTCTGCCTCAATCGGCTCCATGCGCGATCTTCTCCTCTTGGGCAGCTACGGCTGCGGCCACTGCGATGTCCAAAGGAGGGATGATGGGGGCTGCTACTGGGCTGTCCACATCCATAATGTGCAACTAATAGATGTGAATCCTCTATGCCTGCAATGGCGAGGTATGCCTCATGCTGTCATTTGCCCTTTTTCCTAGACTGGAAAACATCAATAATGTGCGACGCACTACCTTATCCTTCTTGCCCCTCTCTTCGTGAGAGATTTTATCACCTTGTAGCTACTAGTAGTGGTTTCATGGCCAACATTGCTACTAGGTGGCTGTGAGATGAAGTTCTTTCTTAGAACATCATCTTGAGCTTCTGCAACTTGCATGATGTCAATTAATTCGGCATACTTCATGTAGCCATCTTGACGATAGTTGCGTGCAGATTACACCGCATTTGGGTGAAAGGTAGAGAGAGTCTTCTCAATCTTCTACTCATATATGATTACATTACCACAGGATTGAAGACTGATACAAATTCTATACAAATTCTGGCCATGCTGGGTCAGTACTTTGAACTACTGGTTCGTGATGCCAGTCATATTCATATTCATGCAAAAAGTTCAAAGGATTCTGCTAGTAATCTGC
Organism: Ampelocalamus luodianensis; assembly: GCA_036346255.1. Lineage (NCBI taxonomy): Eukaryota > Viridiplantae > Streptophyta > Magnoliopsida > Poales > Poaceae > Ampelocalamus > Ampelocalamus luodianensis. Next base: position 6,085,537 of record CM070626.1, read on the forward strand.
ATAAAATTGTTGCAAAATTCTCATAATGCTCATCGAACTCGAGTTCAGTATTCCGTATATATTTTTTATGCATTTTCATGATTTCTTGCTATTTCGGTGATTAAAAGTAATATAAACAATCACAGATAATCAAAACATGAATCTGAGAAAATAGATTGCATAGAAATAACAATAACAAAGTTAAACATGCTTCATATGCTCAAAAAAATTCAAAATTTGAATTCACGAGGTCCTTTTCGCTAGAAAATGACTTTTCAATGAAATCGCAACTTACAAGGGTTAACACGTAAAATTTGATCTGAGAGAAAAATTTACGCGTAAGGATCCCCGTGATTTTGAGAATCCGAAGGACCTTTGCAAAACCTCCTTTTTTCAGTTTTTCTTTCTTTTCCCGGTTATTGGGCTGTTCCCATGGGCCCTTGTCCTCTTTCCCGGCCCAAGTCGGCCCACCCTTGCCGGCTAAAAATGCGCACGGGTAGGGTTTCCCTGCCCGCATTCAAAGGAGGTGGCGGCGGCTGGTGATCACGCACGGGCGGCGTGGCCCGGCTCGGCGGCGGCGACCACTCGTGCGATCCGTCGCGGGGAGGTGAGGCGGCGGCTCGCCGGCGGTTGGCGTATCGCGAGCGGCGGGCGGCCGGTGGGGCTTTGCGGCGGCTCAAAAGCGGCTGCGGCGCGGCCTTCAACGTGGCGGGCGCCATGCGGCGGTGCGGGCGGCCGTCGCGGTGCGGCTCAAGCGCGGCCGCGTGTGGCAGCGAAGCGGGCGGCAAACGCGGCTCCAAGCGCGGCGTCGGCCTCGTGCGGAGGCGGCTCGGCGACTTCATGCGGCCGGCTCGTTGGTGCCGCGCGCTTCGGCTCGATCGCGGTGCGGCGGCGTCATTGCGGGCGAGAGGCGTCGGCGCGATGCGGTGCGGCGCGGCGGCGGCGTCGGCTCTGGCCGGTTCGCGATCCCTCCTCTTTGCTCCCCCTCCTTTTCTTTTCTTTGGGTGATGCATGGCGGCGATCATCACCGGTGCGGCTAGCGGTGCGGCAGCGGAGCGAGGGCCGGCGGGCGGCGCCGCCGAGCGGCGCGCGGCCGGCGGCGGCACCATGCGGAAGGTCGGGCGGCGTCGCGGGGCGAACTATGGCGGTGTTCCGGTGCCGGCGGGAGACGGAGGCGGCCGTGGGAGCCCATGCTTGGCGGTGGCCCGGCTACAGGCCGGTGACGGGCGCTCACGCGTAGCCAACGGCGGCTTCGGGCCGGCGGCGGTGTGGCTCTACATGGCCGGCAGCGTTTTTTTTTCTTTTCATTATTGTTCATTCATGCAAATGTATGCTATGCAATGTAATACGGTATTGCAACGGAGGCGCGGCTTCATGCCGACATGTGCGTGCTTGCGCGTGCTAGCGGCGTAGCGCGCTCGTTGCCTCCGTGGCGGTACGTGATGGCGGACTATGCCGACCGGTAACGTATCGCGGAGGTAGTGACAGCCGCTTGCAGGCGGTGCCATGCACATGATGCCTTTCATGCGATTGCATCTACTATCTACGGTACAATCATCATCTACTCTTTCATGCAATCTACCGATCGCTTGGCGCGACTTCAAGTCGGCTCGCGGTAGATTAGAGCGGATTTGCACCGTAGGAAACCAATCTAGAAAGCCAAATTTGCGAATTGAAAGCAATCTAGGAAAAATGATTCAATCTACGGCGTCGTTCATCGGCGGTTACCTTTCGATGCGAGGAGAGTCGATCGTGGCGATAACGTGTTAAGGAACCGTCATTGGCGAGTCCAAATCCGAGCGATTACCTCGTGAACAAGCGTGAATAGTAAGAACAATGCATGAACAACAAGAGCGAATAAGAGATAAAACACGAGAGATGTAGGGGACTTCTTGCTTCTCTTTATTCCTTCATCCATCGATCGATCGTTTACAATGAATAGCACCCCCTATTTATAGGCTACGCCCTGCTAGGGTTTGGGATGAAGAGCCCACCTTGGGCCAGGACTCCTGATCTTGGGCCCAGTTTCTTAACAGTAACAACTTGCCGAGAATATTATTCGTGCAAACAGTTAGTCCATGGATCATCATCTGTTATCCAAGACTATTCCGGTAAGCCGACGTGGACGAGGGAGACGAGCCCTCGCCAGCGACCCACCCGTCGCCCTCAGCGATCGGGCCCATGCCCACACCATCCGCAAAGCGGTCGACCGCGCGACCGGCCGCTAGCTGGGACGGACGATCCATCGGATTTGCGAGCATTTCCCCGAAACAGCCACGGGATATTCCCGTCTCCGCACCGCGCGCGCGCATATGTTGTTCCTCCTCCCCCCGTGCGGATCGCGTCCGTTTCCACCCCCAAAAGGCGCGCGCGGGAGCATTAAGGTCTTACGCGCGCATGTACGCGTCCTCCTTATCTCCTCGGCCCGATTCGTATCCGGGCGCTGCCGATGGCGCGCGCGCAGCGAAAGGGCGGCCGAGATGCGCGCACGCGCGATGGCCCAGGGGAATCTGATTCGGTCCGATCGAGCCAAGCGCGGAGGAAGTAGGGGCGAATTTTTGCCGATATTAGCGTAATTTTGTTTTGTATTTACAAAATTATTAGGTCCTAATTTTTGTTGTTGTTAAAACTAGCATCCCTACTGCACGGCTGCCGTGCGGCGGCCACCACAGCCTGCCACACACAGTATTACCGCACGGCTGCCGTGCGGTTGCCCCGATGACCGCCACATGGTTAGGGTTAGGGTTTCACGTGGGTTAGGGTTAGGTTAGGGTTTCGACTGATAATTCGTGAATTTCGTAGTATTTTAAAATATAGCAAATTAGTTTTTAAAATTATAAAATTTTATGTGTATGCTCGTAACACGGTGTACTTTCTTGTGTAATTTTTTATAATTTTTCTTGTTCTGATTTTTCCTTGCAATTTTTCATTTAAGTGTAATCATTTTTTTCCCGCCACGCGTTACCCTTTCCCCTCCCACACGCATGGCCGCTCCCTCCACGACGCGGTTTGGGGTTAAGTTGTGGGGGGCATGGAAATATATTAATCGTTCGGGCTAGTGGCCGGGGTGGCTTTCCGGAATCGGGGATTTCGGTGCGCCCGTGGATTTCCTGCCCCTGGAAAATGTGATGTGGGGCGTACGAAGCGGCTAGTGGCTGCCCATAGTGCGGTGTGCGTTACCGTAGAGGAATATGTACCTTGGCCACCTTTCCTCCTCCCCTTTCCTTTGGATGAGCTATGCATGTTTATACCCTAAAATAATCCATTCTTGATCGATCAACCGTCTGCCTTCGGTGCTGCAGTATTCGTTCCATCTCTTGATGTTGGTGCTAATTAAGTATCGGTAGGCAGCTCTTCTGAGGAAATAATAATAATTTACGCTCGATGAAAATGGAAATGAAAGTGTTGAAGAACTCAAATCATGTATGCAAGATAGAGAGCCAAAACGAAGAGAGGATGAGGGGGAGTCTCTTGCCCCTTCCTCAAGATAGCGAATACCGCCAACCATGAGGAAGGGTGTCAGTGTTTTTTTATTGTTTGTTTATTTCCATCCTTTTCTATATCCAATAGTCTTACCCAACTTATGTGAACAGACAAATACCGGAGGAGACAGATATCTTTCTGAAACAACAGAGGATATGGATATCTTGAAAGTGGTAATTCAGAAATCTCTCTCTCCTACCATGAGCGTCCAAAATTCAACTCTACGTGGTTGTTTGCCACATTTGGGGACTGGGGAGAGCGACCAGTCGGCACTAGTAGGTCTACTTATGACTGCATGATAAGGAACATGTCGAGGCATGCCTCTGTACACCATCATTTCGTCTTACCATGATAGTCCCCCCTGTAGGCCAGCCCTCTTCAAGTCAAAACCATCAACTCCATCTAGTGCTGTAACCATGATGGCTTCAGCAACTGTCGGGGGTGCATATCTCCATGACTTGTGGATATAGATTGCAGAATCACCCATGAGCTCATAAGTCTAACAACAAGCACTATTTGGCTCTGTTTGGTAGAGTTATAGCTGGCCAAATAGGCGACCAACACGACTCATTGTGACCCAACTAATAGATGGGTTGTGCTATGCCGTACTGGTCTACTTGCCGGGGAGGAGGCCTAGGCACGACCTGATGGCCTGCCGTGAAGTGTCGGGCCAACTCGAGCTCATTTAACCCGATGAGCCGTTGCGGGCTACTTAGCCCGTTATGTCTAATTTTTTTTAAAAAAAAAACCAAAAAATCCCCAAAAATTAGAAAAATGGGTAGAATTAAGAAATAGATATGAGAATTATATAAAAAAATAGAGGCAAGCATATTAAAAATGTAATAGAGAGCTTTATTAATGTTCAAATGACTTATTAATGTTCAAATGACCGTCTCGTTAAAACTTTTGTCAAGTAAAAACTCAATGTGAGAAAACCCTAGCAAACTAAAAAGAGTACGTCCTATAGCTCTACACACATCCTTGTTCTACGTGTCGTTGTCTAGGTACAGATTTTCGAACACCTCCGACAACTATAGATTTTTCACAAAGTGTTGGGTTCATGAATCATCTTATTCCCAGTCCTTCACAGTTAGAAGTATCTAAATCATCTCACTTGTGAGACTTATTCTTCTCTCCTCCAATATTCTTCCAGAAAGATTGAAAGCAGACTCGAAGAAAACCGCCGAGACAGGAATAGTTACCACATCACGTGCAACTTTGGATAGCACGAGATATGTTAACTTATGGACTTGTCACCATTGCAAAATTTCGAAGCCTACTGAGTTGAAATCCACCGTATTGTTGTCCAGATAGGTGGATAGTTCCTCACTCCTTGGGGTTGTTCTTGGCTGAGCAGGCAACGCTATAGAAGAAGAAGACCTGGACTTGGAGGAAGAGCAAATGAAGATCTTGCCCCCACATATTTGTCTTGTTACTTGAGGTCGGGGCTACTGGAGGTCATTGCAAACGGACCCCCCCTCTCGAAACTTATTTTTATACCTTTGGTAAACCTCGTGTAATCGAGAACGAACTTTTACAAAATAGTTAGTATAGTTTAGCCCTATAACATCACTAAGAAGATCAAGTACATTAGCAAATGCTTCAATTTTAGCTCTAGAATCTAAAACAAATGCAAATGCATATAGGAAATGGATTTCTCTCCAATGTTTAAGGTATTTACTTTTCATAGCAACAATAGCTTCGCATAAAACTAAGTTATTTTCATACATTTTCAATTGAGTAGCAATCTGTAAAATACTATGCACAATGATAGGAGATGTTGGATAGTAGATAGCAGACAAAGCAACAGTGGCCTCATTAAAAATTTCTAAAAATTGTAGTATCTTCTCAGCAACGAACCAATGTTGCTCAGTCAATAGTATACTACTGTCAGTGCTCTGATAGTGCGTTCGAATAAAAACAGAAAAATGCTCTTATATGGTAAAAGATTCTTAAGCATCAGGTAAGTAGAGTTCCATCTTACCAGCATGTCCAAACAAAACTTTCTTGGACGTACACCCATCGTCCTGCAAAAGTTCTTATATGCTGCTATTCTTATGTTAGAATTATTCAAGAAAGATATCGCATCGCGAAAAGATTTAAGATATGGATTCAACCTCTTCAAACCACATTCGACTATAAGGTTAATAATATGACAAGCGCATCGCTAATGTAGCAAGAAGAAATCAGTGTATGTACTCAACACCGGAGTAAGAATATATATGGCCCTAGAGTTCGAAGCGGCATTGTCTAAAGTAATTGATAATATTTTTCTGTAAGACCAAAGTCTTTCACGACTATGATAATACAGTCCGCAATATTCTCACTCGTGTGTGACACATCAATTAATTTCAAACTTGTAATTCTTTTCTCTATTACCTAGTCATCATTAACATAATAAACAACTACACTAAGATAATCCTCCCTAACCCAACCATTCCATATGTCCGAGGTCAGCGCCACCGAAAATGTACATGCACTAAATAGTTTCTTTATTTTATTACTACATTCATTGTAGTATTTTACTAGATCTCTAGTTGTTATCTTTCTAGAAATAACAGAAAATATAGGATTATGTACAGTTCTAATGTAAGTTTAGAAAGTAGTAGACTCCCAAAGCCTAACGGTAAATCATCAGAAGCAATTAAATGATAGAGAGAGTGGCGGGCTACCTCAAGATTGTAGTCCTAGCTACGTATCGTACCGTCGGGTTTGTACTGCAGTTGCGTCTGCCTCATCACTAATCCTTGCTTAGCTCGACATCTTGTAGCATATCTAAACAAGTGCTCCGTTCCACCTGTAGACCTTGCAGATAATTTATTGTGACAAATTTTGTAAATAGCATATGGTACCTGATTTCCCTATGCGTCTGGCTTAGTTGTCTTGTCGAAATTCTCCCACACTCCCGATGTAGACAGCCTCAACCTCTTTGCTCTGGTGGTCACTGACGAAGATGCTGCTGTGGATCCTGATGACGGAACTCCGCCTTGCCCTTTCGGTTGGCTTGAGGCAGCCGCAACCACATCTATGGACGCAATTTCCTCCTGTGAAAGTATGTAATCACCAAGAGCAAAGCTGTCATAACTATCCATAACGAAAATTGCAAAATCGAAACTAACACTATTATTACTTTGATCTTAGCATAACAAGTACTAACAATAAAAGTATGCAAAAAATAGAATTGTGCCTCTTTTGCTGACTTGCTGTCGAAAATTGTTTTTTTCCAAAATTTGGAAAAGTTTTTTGAATCTTGCCAAATTATCTCACAACAAATTTGAATTTACACACCAGAATTTGAAAGAGAGATTGAGGAATGGATAGGTGTTGAATGAGGAGGGGGTATGGTGCCTACTTATAGAAAAAATTCCAAGATTTTTTTTTTTGCTATTTTAAAGGGCCAAACGGTAAAAAAGGACAAAACAACCCAACGGTCTGATTCTAGTCAGGCCGTGTCATACCAAGCACAGCCCACGAGCCCGTTGTGGCCTGCCTCCCACCTGCACGTGCTGCCCCTCCCTTTTTGCTCCCCTATGCACCTGTGCCCAAGTACGGCATGTCACACTACTGCACGCCCTCCACGCTGGCACTGCCCCCTCCAAACCACCTCCCTCCACATCGGTGCCACCACCACTCCTCCTCCTCCTCCTCCTCCGAATACCTCCTTCTCGAGTCGGCCCCACAGTGCCGTCTCCTCCCTCCACCCCGGCACCGCTCCCTCCTGGCCACCTCCCTCCATGTCGTCGCAGCCCCGCCTCCTCCTCCACCTCCTCTCGGACCTCTCCTCCTCGCTCCTCCTCCTCCCAGTACTGGCTCCCTCCTTCCCGATCCGATCCTGCCGCCTTCTCCTCCCTCCACGTTGGGGACGCCTCCCCCAGCTCCCTCCCTCCCTTGCCGGCTCGCCGCACCTCCTCCTCCTCGCCACCGGCTAGCCACCGCTCCTCCTCCTTCCCTCCTGGGCTCCCAGCACTCCCTACGGCCTGCCTGGGCGCCAGCTCAGCATCTTCGCACGCGGGCAGATGGGTCGTATCGGGCTCGTGTTGTGCCTGGCATGGCCCGACACTGTTTGTGCCATGTTGGTCTGGCCCACCGTGCTAGGGTATCACCCCAGCATAGCACGGGCCTTCGTGTCGGGCTGGCACGGCCCATGAATAGTGTGGGCCATGCCGTGTCTGGGCCGGGCCAACAGTGTTGTACCTCGGGTTGGCACAGCCCATCTGGCAAGCTCTAGGTAGAGCTCTAGATTGTCATTTTTCAGCTCCTGCTCTTGATTTTTGATAATCCAATATGGAGCTGCATCAGGAAAGCGTTTGGATAGTAAGCTGGCTCCAAAAACCATAAGAGAGGATTAGAGGCAAATAGAACATGCTACCTTGGTTGTAATACTTCAATTATATTTATGTCTTACTCCTTTGTATTTGTACACAGAGTATGATTTTTTCCCAAATTTTTGAAGACCATATGAATGTATATAAATGATATGAAATGTGGTTGCATCATTCATAGAGAGAGATATTTTGCTCTTAGCTGTGTTCGCATTTGAGATTCCTGAAATCATAGCATAGAAGTGTTCGAATCATAGCAAAAAAAAATGAGTGCTAACAAAAGACTTTCATAAAATAGAAGTGTTCAAACGATAATTGAGTGCTAGTATGCAGAAGTATTCAAAGGATAAATGAGTGGTAACAAAAGGCCGCAAAGTATCACAAGTAGTGTGTCCATCATCTAGATTGAGTAATTGGCCTTGCAAGGTCATCATGGAACCTATCAATGGATTTTATCACTCGTTTATGATGTTGACGTATCCGATGCATCCTGAGAAATGATATATTTTGCGTATCTTGATGGTATTATGGGCACAAAATTAGGATCATGATCGACCAATGAAAATGTTTGTCCGTCGAAGCATGTTCACGTATGAAGTTGTGGAGTCACATAGTTGTTGCAACAATCATGTGTTTGCTTGGACATATGAAAACTCGACATCTTGAGAAGAATTCTCTATTTCATCTTCCATACACCAAAGGACCTCTTAATTATGTTGCGACCACTCGAGTGTAATTGGTTAAATTTCTCTCTCACCCCTTGGAGCAGCACCTCTCCGAAATTGAAGAACATGGTGCCTTTGCCCCTTATATGGCGCTAAGTACCCTGGCCTGTTCGGATAATCGATATTGACAAGATAATATTTACCTATAGCATAGAACACAAAAGTTATGTCTATCAACATCCAATGCATGCACATTACAAGTAAATAGATTCATAAATGTTAGCAACAAAGAAAATTACCCCGTGGATGATGTAGAAAGACCTCCCCGTCTACATCCAACGCAAAATAAAGCGCACTAGTATCATGCATAGCTCATGGCTGACCAATAGATGCGTATGTGAAGCGCATGTCAAAATCACACACCGCCATGACATTCTGTATCACACTTTCTAATCTACCACTATATCTAACTTGATCTTTCGGGGCAACAGTTGCAAGAATGTGTGTACCATAGATAGCTCCAATGTAGTCTTTGAAATGTGGCTATATCCTCTGATCATTTCTAATTCTACTATGAATCATAGACAAGTTTGGATCCTTTGGCTGTATAAAATCTTTAGATATCCTGAGCACACACTGCAAAACCTCATCAAACTTCCTGCTAATTGTCGCACCAGAATATTTGAACTAATTCTGCCCTCCTCGGTTCGATTCACATCCACCACATATGTATAGGAAAAGAGCTAGTGCTTTAATTGAACACATATGGGTAGTTGATATCAAGTTATATGCATTCACCAAAAGATCATGTAGACTGTGAAAGATTGTAGCATTCATAAGAAACATACGGTAGCTTTCCCCTGGAGTGGTCATGTGAGAACCCCAAAAGTTAACTTGATCTAAATACCGATAAACGATAATTAGTGGTAAATTAAATTCATCTAAAATAAGAACAAAACATAACTTCAGATTAATATTGAACACATAGCAAAACAGTCTCATACACGATTACATCATCAAGAGGGTACAACAAGACATCTAAATCAAAATTACAAAGTCATTACAAACGTTAAGTCAAGTACAAGAATCCATTACAAGCGGACATACAACATTAATACAATCTCTGAGATTAGTTACAAGAATTATTTACAAGTGAAGGTAAAATATTCATACCAACCCTGAATTAATTACCAGAGTTTGTTACAAGAATTTATCACACCAAAGATTAAATAAACAATTACAGCTTTGAGTGCATTACAAAAAGAAAAATAGAAGTCTTGCATATCATCGAAGCCCTTGCATCCTTTTCCCTTGAATCTCCGTAAGTAGAGCTTTCCTCGCCAACCTAAAGCCCAGCCACTCTTCCATTTATTTTGTTAGAAAAATCCAAAAGAGAGAAAGAAAACCAAAAACGATAAAGTAAGGGTAGAGTAAAGAAGGACTGCCGTCAGATCGAATGAAGATCCTCGAGATTCCCAGACCGACCAAGGTCAGTCGACACCATCTCACTTTAGTGGGTTTTATCACCCGACAGTATAGAAAATCTGACACCCACGTTATATTGACTTACCTTCACCGCAAAAAATCTAGAGCATAGTATCAAAGACATCCTTTGAACCAAAGCTCCCTAAGCCAATAGTCAACTGTGAGAGACAAGGAGATAAAGGAGGGGCAAAGTTGGCATGAACAGGCCAAGAGAAAGAGGCAGCCGAAAGCCTCTCTATCTTAAGCCTTCCCCTCACAAGCCTCACTCATTCAGTTCACAACCGAGCAAGCAAGCAACAACACCAAGCCAGCAACACCATCCACAACCAACACATCCAACTAGCCAAAGCACTGCCACCCTTTGCTCACCACCACAACCAACTAGCCAAACCATTGTCACCCTTTGCTCACCACCACAACCCACCAAAAGCCAGAGACAACAGCTAGTGCTCTGCGAAGCCAAGAGCAGAGAGAAAGCTAGCAACCCCTCGGCATCACCACAACCAAATCAACCCACAGAAAAATAGTAAAGGAGGAGAGGAGCATAAAAGGAGAAGGGGAAGACCGATGGAGCGAGGACGACAAGAGGTGACCTAGAACCGTCAACGATCACCAGGGACCACACCAAGCCGAGAAGAACAAGGAGGGACCGAAGAAACCGACAGGAACACTAGAGAGCACACCATCATCCCCACTGCCCTGCCATCTCCCAAACCGACCAAGCCATCCGAGGTAACTCACCATTACCTCCCTCACTTTTCTTAGTGCCGAAACCCCAATGTGAGCTAGACCATGCAAAGAGAGCTCATCCATAGCATCACCCACATCACAGAGCAAGGGGTGGAGAGAGTAGTGGATACCTCGGCGACCACGATAGTACCACTGCCAGTAGCTATGCGCACCCGACGGTCTCGCACTCCTCAACGTGTGGGAGGCCTTGAGCACCGCCATAGCTAGCCATAGCAACCCACCCCTATCACCCTCACCATGCATGAACAAGGATCAACAAAATCCAAAATGAATCAAGCCCAACCTTGAAAACTGAAATAACAAAAAAATGGAAAAATAGGGGGAGATCGAATCCAAGGAGGAACAAGCCAACTCCCTACCACAACTCCCAAATCCACCGAGCTAGCACCAGAGACGAGCGGGCGCACCAGGGGGCCGAGAGGGCCGGGCGCGAGCCAAGCATAGGGTGTGGGCGGCCCAAGCATAGGGCGCGAGTGAGCCGAGCGGCAGGGACAGGCGTGCTGGCAATCGGTGGCAGCGCCATAGAGCCACCAAAGAAACCGCGCACGCGAGAGAGAGAGAGAGAGAGAGAGAGAGAGAGAGAGAGAGTTTCCTCTAGTGGAACCAACCGGCCGAAGCAAAGCACCGGGGGAGAAGAAGAGGAAATGAGGAAAAAGAAAGGAAGCCAAGAGGAAAAGGGGAGGCCAGAGAGGCTTCGGCCGAAAGGGATAAGGGAGAGAGAGATTAGGTGAGAGAAATATTAAGAAAAAGGGAAGAAGTTAGGTAAGGGGTAGAGAGGTTAATTCGAGTGTGGATTAGTAGTAGTAGATTTAGTAGTAGAAATGAGCACCAGTAATAATAAGTATCGGCACCGTGTAAATGTTGGACCAAACAACGTTGCGAGCTGAGTGAGGATAAATAGCAATAGACTGACCGATAGAAAATAAAAGCAGGAAACAATGCAAAATTAATCTGGGGCGTTATAAATAAATTAATCACCAATAAAACTCACTAGATTAGACAAATAATCTGATGCGTAGAATGATTTAAATCGTGATAGAATCATTAAATTAAACAACCTCGGTAAATATCACCCCTAAAAACGAACTGGCCAGGGTCCGTTATTAACAAACGTGAGAGTAGGCAACCTCGATCCTATAGCTGTCAGACTAGAACAACCGTAGTTAGGGAGTGTTAACATAGCAGGGATCCAACAAAAAATATTATTAAATTAAAATCTGCCGAAAAAGAAAATCAACTGATTAATGTATACCTAGTAGCACAAAAAGCAACTAAGTATTTATTTATTATTCGCGTCTACTGTATAATTGCAGAAGACGAACCAACGAAGACAGGAGTAGCTAATCCGAAATTCATTAACGCCGATCTTTACTACGACTACGAAGGCAAGCCTATCTCTTGAACATCAATCTAGTTATATTAAATATAAAAGTTACCTTGATGTATCATTATATATATATGTGCATTAAAACTATCTCTCAAAATCAAATCGGATAAAAGAGATAAAGAGAAATGAGAAAAGAGCAGTGCAGTTGAGAGGAGTAGCTGTGCTGTAAGAGAAATATTAGGCTGGTAAAGGGGCCTGTGGCACGAAAGAGATGAGGGAAGAGGTGGGACCCTTTATATATGGATAGTATATAAGGACCAACAAAACTCTTACTCGGATAAGGGGCCATATTTACGTGACAACCATTTTCCGTTTCAGCGGGCAGAAAATGCTATTTTGTTATATAATTATGCTCTCCACATCTGGTAAGTAATATTGTATGAGTTATGGAGGAACCTAGGACTGGTAGGAGAGCTTGGGAGTGGGGGATCCAAGGTACTACAGTAGCGCAAGGTGGAGTGTTGGGTGCGGGGATGACCGATCCAACCAACATTATGGGAACTCGGTAGAGGACTGGGTGAGCGCCCCAGGACACCGATGAAAAATAATGGGTGAAGACTTAATCACGTAACTTGAAAACATTCCGTACTCTCAAGTTGACACTGCGTCAAAGGAAATACGGGAAACCTAGCTTAAAGAGCTCAAAATAGCTATGAGTAAAGTGGTACAAAGCCTGCACAATGCTATATATCAAACCATGAATTCATGCATGTCTCTTGGATTGGAGTCTACGGTGACCGCTAGGGGTTTATCTTCTTACGAGTGACAAGTAGTCTTTTCAGAATTAAAACTTGCCACGTAAATCTTGGTAAATTATTTTTTAGAAAAAGAGATGAGTTAAAACATGTGATAACGAACAAAGAAGGGTCATACAGTGCATCGTTGCTAATAAACGCTTGCTGAGTACACTAGTACTCATTATTGCTATTATTCTCCTTTGTTATATCCTAGTCTGGCCGGGAACTATCCCGAGTGGGATGAATGATACGCAGGTGCCGAGGAGGCCACAGGAGGTGAGCTGGGCAGGCAAGCGAGGGGACTTAGTCCCATTTTGTAGTTGTAAATTATTACTTGTAATAAAGACCATGGTCTTGCATGGCTAAATGCTGTAATAAAGTACAGTTTCTCTCTTATTGTTCTGTTGTATTAACTTTGATAAGGCTTATCATTCGTCGAAGTGGTGTCCTACCAGACAGATGAATAATAATCCGTATGCTTAAGTGTGATTACACTTCGGGGTATTGACACGGGGCGCCGCAGGTCAAAGTTTCTCTCACCCAACCCATTCCACTGAGCCGAGCCGTGAAGTCCTAGGCTCATTCTTGTCCAAGTAGGTTGAGTGATAATTCTCCAAGATAATTGCAGTAGCAGCAAGGTGGCTGAACATCTCTTGCCATAGATGCATCATATGCACATCACACTTATGTGTCTTCATCTGATGTACTACTCCCTTTACTATCACTTTCACAAGACGACAAACATAACAACATTAATCCCATAAATGACAATGACAATAGTAGTACTCATCAACATAAAAGAGTATTGTCCAAAGAGAAGAAAACAAGAAAACTACATAACTACTCAGAGGAGGAAGCGGAGCATGTTTCAGATCTGAGGGTGGCTAAGGGCATCTACTGCTGCTAAGGGCGACGACGACGGTCGAGAATGAGGGTGACGGCGATGGAGTTTGAGGGCCCGACAGGGGCAAGGGCTGAGGGCAACGATGGTTAGGGTTTTTAGGTCGAGGGAGGAGATAAGGTTAAGGATGGCGGCAGATGCTAACCTTAAGGGGAGGAGAGAAATCTGGGGAAGTCACCGACGCCGTTGCGGTTGCCGAAGTTCGTCGTGGTCACCGGAGTCGCGAACCTCACGCTGTCGCCCATGCAGGACTCCTTCGTACGCTAGAAAGGAGAAATGCAAAGCGGTAAGGGATGGGTGCAGGGAGGAAGGGGTATATGGATAGCAAAATGCGGGTAATTATCGCCAACTTGCAATGGCAATATTATTCTGGGGGGTGTGGCTCTCCACCAGAATCCACGGTTGGGTCACTCTGAGTTGCTAGTACAAAATATGTTTGAAATTTTGTGGAGTAGGAGACTTGAATCACGCCATAAGCGCTTTCCTAAAGCGATTATTTGCACACTGTCAAAATGCTTTGAGGGTTTGCTGCAAATAAGCTAGCAGGATAAGACAAGCCTAAATGAAGTTTGCAATAAAGCAAAGTAAAAACTCGTCGTGAACAAAACAAGAGTGCAGGATTGTTTTTTTATATATTTAAAAGCTAAAGGGCTTTTCTTTATATAGAGTTTGAAAGGATATAAAATGAAGAGACATGACTCTTCGAATGCACCTTCTAGTTATGAAAGGATACGAAATGTAGACACACGACTCTTCGAATGCACCCTCCAGTTATGTAACTATTTTATGAAAAAACAACTGCTTGTCCGAGCAAATTGCTAATTTCCCATGTGCCCCTAAGCGCAATAAGTGCGTCAATGAAAGGCGTCTAAAAGGTGCCAATGGCGCCACACAGCCCACGCCCTGCTTGAATGCATGCACGCGCAAGCGTGTGTGGTGGAAATATAAATGGCAATTTCAGCATATTGGGCACTAGCTCCACCTAGGCTCAATTCTTCTCAAAGCCCATATGGAAGGTAGCTATTTAAGTTGATCAAGCTCTTCATAAACTTTCCTTGTGGGACTAAACTTGTTGTTTTGAAAACAACTTCCAACAATCCCCCATTTGTTTTAAAATAAACAAGCTCATACAAAGTAATAAAGAATATTAATACAGTTAGGTATCTTTCGATTTGAACCCTACCTTAGTAAATACTGTTGGAAATCTTTCACTGATCTCCCTATTTCTCTCTTAGCTTGTGTCCCTCACGAAGACATACACGTGCATATGAGATAATCACACGCATGGGAGTAGGAGGACTCTCTCCAAACCAACTCAAATATTTCATTCATGGCAACAACTATTTATACATGAGATGCACATACTAACTAATCAACTCACGCTGAAACAAACTAGCACTAACTCCACTAACCACTAGCTTGACTCCTACATGCAAGCCACTAACCACACGTGTTCAAGCACCAACAAACTCCCCTTCACATGCTGAGCTCCTAGACGTTGCTGCACACACTCAATCCAGGATGACTAAATACTAGCCTACGGTGCTTAGATGTGGTCACGATCCCATACTCTGGAAAGTGCTCCACGCCTCCATACACACATGCATCATCATGCAACATGACTAACACGAATTTTGGCATATACACAGTGCCATCTAAACATATGCAACAAGATTAATATCTAACAAATACACTACAAAGTTTTGATGAAATTAAAGGTAGCATAAAGGCTTTGAACCAATTATTCCTTATATCAAATTTGGTCATGCACTACACAGATTCTTTACAACATTCTGCTCACAAAAAAACACTCTTAGCACTATTAATGGCCATGAGCTCATCCTATATTAATGAAAAATTATGAGAGAAACTCTACTCCCATTTAGAGACGGCACCATCTCATTTTTCATATGGGTGAAATTCTTTCAGTATCTCTATTACTTACAGATACTTGTCCTCAACGACTAAATCTCATTAAGGGTTAAATACTCAACCCTCAAACAGTAACAACCAACATTTCACAATTAGATAAATGTTGAACCATCCATGTCACAACTTGTTGTTACCCTTTGAACCGCAAAACTAGTCAATTACTAGGGTTAGTTTGGGTTGCCATTGTTAATGGATTTATTATTGAGTTTAAGTCCCATTTCCAAGGAAGTCTTCTTTACCAAGTCTCTTGTGAGAGGTTTAGTAAAGAGATCAACAAGGTTAACATTTGTTCTCACAAATAATAAAGAAATTATTCCATCCTTGATTAATTTCCTCACATAGTCATGTCTTAGACTCATATGTCTAGACTTACCATTGTACACTTCACTATACGCCCTAGCTAAAGTAGCCTGGCTATCACAATGTATTGACAACGCCGATATATTTTCACATGCCAGTGGAATTTCTAAAAGAAGATCCCTTAACCATTCAACTTCTTGTCCTGTCGAAGCAAGAGCCACAAATTCAGATTCCATAGTGGAATGAATAATACAAGTTTGTTTCTGGGATCTCCAAGAAATAGCCCCACCGGTCAATGTAAATACCCATCTTGTTGTAGATTTGCTATCCCCAACACTTGATATCCAACTTGCATAAGAATATCCTTCCAAGACAGCAGGAAATCTTGTATAATTTAGACTTAAATATTTAAGATATCCAAAGACTCTCCCAATAGCTTTCCAATGCTAAACACTGGGGTTGCTAGTAAATCTGCTTAATTTACTAGTTGCATATGATATATCTGGTCTTGTACATTGCATCAAGTATATCAGACAACCAAATAGCACTTGCATATTCAAGATGAGCCACTACTCTTCCTCCATTCTTTTCAAGTTTTACACTTGAATCAAATGAGGTGTTTACTTCTTTAAAGTTTATATGTTTGAACTTGTCAAGAATTTTCTCCACGTAATGAGATTGACTAAGTTCAAAACCTCCACTATTTCAATTCAATTTGATGCCCAAAATAGTGTCCACCTTTCCAAGATCTTTCATTTAAAAAGGAAATCAAAAATCTCTTTATTTCTGTTATGCCTTTGGCATCATTGCTGATGATCAACATATCATCAACATGAAGGCACACAAAAATCACAGTGTTTCCCACAACTTTACAGTATAAACTTTTATCAGAAATGTTGTGAACAAATCCGTTTGAAAGTATGTCTGAGTCAAAGTTTTCATGTCACTCCTTAGGCGCTTGTTTTAGTCTATATAATGACTTAACAAGTCTGCATACTTTTTGTTCATTTCAAGGTAGAACAAAACCTTCTGGTTGTTCCACGTAAATCTCCTCATGGAGATCTCCATTTAGAAATGCTATTTTGACATCCATTTGATGAACATGTAAATTATGCAACGAAGCAAGAGCGAATAATATTCTTATTGTAGTTATTCTTGCTACAGGTGCATAAGTGTCAAAATAGTCAATTCCTTCTCTTTGCCGAAATCCTTTGGCTACTAATCTAGCTTTGTAAGTATTTATTATACCATCCACGTGATACTTTCTCCTAAACACCCACTTGGATCCAATGGTTTTAGATCCATGTGGTAAATCAACAAGCTTCTGTTTTGTAAACTTTGAAAACACCAAAAGCATCATCTTTATGTTCCAGCAAATAAACGTAAGTATATCTAGAGCAATCATCAATAGAGGTAATGAAATACCTATTTTCACCTCTAGTTAATATGTCATTAAGTTCACATATATCTGAATGTAAAATATCTAACAAGTTAGAATTTCTTTCTACACTATGGAAAGGTTTTTTAATCATCTTTGATTTAACACAGATTTCATATTTATTGAACTCATCAATTTTGCAAGAAATCAAATCTTGTTTAACTAATCTTTTCGTAGTGCTTATACCAATATGTGCTAATCTATCATGCCATAATGAAACAGAGTCAAGCATGTAAGCATAATAAGAAGATTTATTTATTGCTGCAACATCAACATTATCAACAGTACATAGTTTTATCATCCCATTACATGAATACCCCTTTCCTACAAATACACCAGCACACGTCAAGATTAACTTGCATGATTCATACACAGTTTTGATACCCGACTTCCCAAGAAGATCACCACTCACAAGATTCATGTTCATATCTGGCACATGAAGAACATTCACCAACGTAATCTTCTTTCCAGAAGTGAAGCTTAGTTTGATGCTTCCTTTCCCATGCACCTTGGACCGATTTTCATTTCCCATCTGAATTTCTTGTCCATCGGTTGCATCAACATAAGTCTTGAATAAAGACCTATCATAGGAAACATGAACAGTGGCACATGAATCATACTACTATCCAGGAACTTTACCTTGTACCGCCATGACTTCACTCACAACGGCGATGATCTCATCATCATCAATTTTAATTGCATATGCTATATTTTTTTATTTGCACCCTTGCGGTACCTACAATCACGAGCAAACTATCTGTTCTTACCACAAACATTGCAACCTTTTCCTTCTGCACTTTTCTTCTTAAAAGTGCCTTTGTTTTTCTTGGGCTCGATATTAAAACCTTTATTTACAGCTTTCTTGTTAGGCTTGCTGTCACTTACAGCATTTGTCTTGGAGGAACCAGCGTTAAGATTGACATTTGACAATTTTTCTCTCACCCACGATTCTTCTTCGATTCGAAGGTGCTTCTGAATTTGTTCCAAAGAAAGATCCTCAGAATTATGCGGAAGTCTTTTCCTATAGTTACTCAAAGTTAGTGGTAATTTCGCAACAATTGCACCAACCTGAAAAACTTCAGAATATCAATCTTTACCGCCTTCAGTTTACTCACTATCACTTGAAATTCATGCACTTGAGAGAGAAGGGATTTATCATTATTCACTTTAATGTCGAAGTACCTAGAGATAAGAAACTTTTTGTACCTTCCTTCTCTTCTTTGTATTTGCTCTCTAGAGCATTACATATGTCTCTTGCCGACGGCGAGTTGGTGTAGAGATCATACAACCAGTCGAAGAAGGTGTTGAGTATGTGCTCATGGCACATCAAATCATCCCCGTTCCTCTTTGTTCACTTTGCCTTGCGTTCATCGGTGTCATTCTCCTCCGACGTTGATATTGGAAGAAGAGCCAGATCAAGAATGTAGAAGAGCTTCATGGTCGTGAGGAAGAACTTCAGTTTATCCTGCCAGTGGGTGAAATTCGTGTCGTTGAAACGATCAAGTCGACCATGTCTAGATTCATGAACTTGATGGCGGAAGCAGTTGCCTCGGACTCCATAATAATCGCTTTAGATTGTTTGGAATTTTGTGGAGTAGGAGACTTGAATCACGCCAGAAACGCTTTTCTAAAGCGATTATTTGCACCCTGTCAAAATGCTTCGAGAGTCTACTGCAAATAGGCTAGTGGAATAAGACAAGCCTGAACGAAGTTTGCACCATAGCAAAGTAAAAACTTGTTGTGAACAGAACAAGAGTGCATGATTTCTCTTTATATATATATATATATATATATATATATATATATATATATATATATATATATATATATATATATATATATATATATATATAAAGTGAAGGATTATATGAGTTTGAAAGGATACGAAATGAAGAGATACAACTCTTCGAATGCACCGTCCAGTTATGTAACTATTTTTCTGACAAAACACAACTATGCCCCCTAATTGCCATAAGTGCGTCAATGAAAGGCGTCTAAAAGGCGCCACACAGCCCACGCCCGCCCACAGACACGCGCGTGTGGTGGAAATATAAATGACAATTTCAGCATATTGGGCACTAGCTCCTCCTAGACCTGATTCTTCTCAAAGTCCATATAGAAAGTAGCTATTTAAGTTGATCATACTCTTCATAGACTTTTCATGTGGGACTAAATTTATTGTATCCGCTTTGATCCTAGTTGCTCCAAGAACCCTTTTTTTTTTATAGCTAAGGGTGTTTGGCTCGTGCCGAGAAGCTAGAAGTATGAGTTGTACCAAACAAATCCTTTAATTCAATTGTTTCTGACAGACATAAGAACAGTACTTCTATATTTGCTCTCCCAAAAACCAAACTGTAAGCTCAACCAGTACATCGTTTGCTAGCTTTTTGCTTGGCAGGGGATAAGTACGCACTGCTTACTCCTGTCAGCGCACTATGCTAGCTCCAAATGGCACCATGCGTCAGCGTCAGCGTCCCAGATCTTTGCCCAATAAAGTACGTGCATGCATTTGGTGTAAACAACGATTACTAATTGCGAGCGTTGCAGTACTCCACTACCTAATGAACCAGCAGCCAGTGTAGCACCAATGCAAATGCCAATTAGGCCATGTCCTTCTGCCAGCCATTCGCGCGCGGCAGGGCAGGGTAGGGTTCTCCTAAAGGCTGAAATAAAGAAAAGGCCAGCAAAGGTCGTGCGTATAAGATATTCAGGATCTGTCCGAGAACACATCAGGGAAGGGCTTTTGGCAAAAGCGGCTAGTGAAGTCGAAGTTGGCCGAGAACAAAATGTAGTAAAGCTAGATCCTGCCCGCGAATCAAAACGGCTTTGTGGAAAGGCCCGCAGGGGAAAGCAACAATGATGACCAGCTTTTGCAATCTTTTTAGGTTCTTGTGACTAAGCAGGCGTATATATGTCTCGAGAGATCGATCGATGTGCATCCCTGGCCGTTTTTCAAATGCATATATACTACTCCTACTATGTACCGGTTCATGGCATGCATGTACAGGTGCACCTAGGTTTGTGTGCGTGCGTGCATATGTCTGGCTAGTGACCAAGCACAATCATGCATGCGTCGAGCAAAACCTTAGCTCCCAAGGAATTAGAGCTGACAACGATCCTCTTTTACAAACGTGTTGCCTGCTTTCGATTATTTGGATAGGATTAGGGAAAAGGCAAGAAGAATTAATTGCACACTAATTAAAGAATAGCTTTGGAGGCATCCACATACTGGACATCAAAAGGTGGAGACGAAGGGCTACGCGATTGGATGCCGTAGGCTTTAATCACATTCAGAGGCCATATTTTTAAAGCACTTGTTTTTGCTCCAGGGAAAAGGAAACTCCAAGCATTGTCAACGTAACATGCATGATCACTACTCATTAAAATTATACTAGTGTGTACTATATTAGCTATCTTTTTTCCAGAAGGCAAGTAACGAATTCATGACCGCAATGTGGTTCAACGCATCAGGGTCAAGTACTAATGGCATCAGCAGTATAGTGGCACCTTTCTGCTACTTAAAATAACTTAATTGATAGAGAGGTGTACCTAGCTAGGAGAAGCATCTAAACTTATTATATCCTATTGCAGTGGGCAATTGGCATCCGAACAAAGGTTTCTTGGGCTAGTAGATAAAAGTTGGGTGGAACTTGTATACTTGGGGCCGAGTTAGTTGCATTAAGGCTGCATTTGGTTTAGGATTGAAATGTGGGTTAAGGACTTTGATATTCCAAACAATGGTGGGTTAGCAGAGTTAATTTAATCGTATTAAAGCCTTTCAATCCCTCTGACATATCAGAAGATGGAATAAGCTAACCCAACGCGACTAAGTCCATGTTTAGTCTGTTTGGCCTAACTTTAGCTTCTAGCTAAGACGAAGCCGGGCCAAACGTCCAACCTCTCCATTCTAGCTTTTCAAGAAGCTGTAGTCCCCCTTTTGAAGAACTATTTGGAACACATGAATTTCAGTATAATTCCAGCAATAATTTAGAAAAAAATAATCCTGCGTTTTGTACGGGGCCTAAAGAAAGTTATAAGCTGTGGAGGAGTGGCTTATCAAGCTTTCCCTACCCCACTCCCACCTTGCTTACAAGCTAATATTTTGACAGACGACTTCTTCTGTTCATACGAAAAGGTAGCTTTTTTGGGCTCTTGTATAAGTCGTACCAAACAGACTCTTAGAGCATCTCCAGTATGGACCCTACTTGAGCCCCTAAAATCAAATTTAAGGGCTTGAGGCAAAAACAGAGGTCCAGCAGGGCCCCCTACTAGAGCCCTCAAATTTGAGGGGCCCCTAAAATCCCCCCTCAAACCCTCATTCCTGGGGGCTCTAGGCCAAGCCCCAAATCACGATTCTCTGCGCGCCTGGTCCCGATTCTTCCCCGCCAGCCTTTTTCCCCTCCCGCGCCCGCTCCTTCCCCCGCCCAAATTTGATGATTATGTCATTTGATTTGCAGAGATGTTATGAACTATGTTGTGATCGACTATCATTAAATTCGGACCAAATTTATCTTTGAATTTAAATTTGAATATTTGTATTTTCATTCATAATTTTAAGTATAGTGTTTTAGAGTTATAGTTTAAATAAATTATTATATAATGTGATGTTCTCAAATACATATGCATATAGTGTGTGAGGAAATAGAGGGAATTAAGAAGTAGGGGCCTGTTTTGAGGGCTCCTGCTGGAGTGCAGTCAAAACAGGACCCTCAAAAGTAGAGGGAGCCCTCAAATTAAAAGTAGGGACTGTTTTGAGGGCTACTGCTGGAGATGCTCTTACTTACTAACAAGCTAGCTGACTATTCGTATTATAATCTTGAACCAAACATATGCTACATCACTTACTACTCGTATACTCCTTCCTACACGGGAATTACTCAACCTAAAACGGCTGACACCTTAACTGCAGAGATCGATGGAAACCCCCATGCAACACCCCATGAAGAGCGATGAACGAGCAAAACGCCCTCCAAAAGGGGCACTGTTGATGAATCTTCACCGGAAAAGAAGCGAGATTTTTCACTCGACTTTTTTCCCCACCTCTCGGTGCCCAGGGTAAAATATGCGATGCTACACTGCAGGCTTTAGATGATCCTTTGCACCCACATTGGCATCATGTGAGGTGATGGATCTGTTGTTGGGCCTGCCCTTTGGGGGGTTTCAACCCGACAAATGTATTTCCCTCGGATTTGCAGGGCCTAGCTAGCCAGCGCCTTTCGATTTTTTACCTCACCGGAGAAATGCTACTCAATCATAAGACTAATATCTAGCTGCGTAACTGTTTGGGAATCTGGCCACTTAACATCAACTAAGCTAAAAGTTAGGCTCCCTAAGAGCATATACAATGCAGGTGTTTGGCAAAGAAAAACTGATTTTTTTTTCCCACATAGGATAGATGAGATGCTTATTTTGTAGCATCGATGCTTGATTAGGCACCGGTGCTTAAGATGTGCTTATGCATATAACTATATATAATTAATAGATAATACAATCATCTAAGCACCAACAAAACAGATGTTTGCATCGGAGGAAACGACTTTTACATAGGTACTTAATGACGTGACTATATTTCCTTTCTTTAAGCACTCGTATATAAACATCTCGCATTGTACATGCCCTAAGCATTGTAGTTTTTATCATGAGAAACTCCCAAGCACATCTGTCAAACCGCTTTAAGTTCTAGGCATATTTACTAAGCCACATGTTTATTTTATTTTTCTTAAAAATAAGAGGGGTGATAGATATAGAAAACTCCCAAGCACATCTGTCAAACTGCTTCAAGTTCTAGGTATATTTACTGAGACACGTGTTTATCTTATTTTATTAAAAATAAGAGGGGTGATTGATATAGATTATGAAACCAGGGCGTTGCTAATCCGTGCGTGACGACGCGCGCGCGGTAGAAAGGACGCTGGTTGGAGCGGACGGAAGGCCAAAAAAAAGCTTTCAACTTTGAACTTTCAATTTCAATTGTGAACTTTTTAGTGGGATCTAAACCTTCACTTTTGAAAATGTTAGTTGCATTTCAACCAACAAAATTGAACCTTTCAACTCCCAAGACACCTGGGGGCTTCAGAACTTTCACCGTGTGTGTGTGTTTAGTGGGTGGGGAGTGGGGAGGTAGATCGCCAAGGTGATGGCGAGCTCGCCGCAATCGAAGGAAGGCGACCTTGGAAGCTAGGGTTTTGGTAACGCCAGAGTTGTAGGAGGTGGCGGCACATGTAGACAACAGGAGAGAGTCGGGGCAGTATCGCGGAGCCCATCAAGGTTGTCGACGGCTGTAGAGGCCTTTGAAGATGGTAGATTGGGGCAGCGACATTTGGGATCTTGTTTGGCGGTGTTGGTGGTGGTGGAGGACCAATTGTAAGAAAAGATGAGGCGAAGAAGTGAGAGAGGAAACCATCGGCGGCGATGATCGACGTGTGATCAGAGGCGCTAACGCTTGCTTGGGAGTGAGGGGAGAGGTGCGCTCGGGAGCGATGAGTGATGCGAGCGTGACGTGTGAATTAAAACGTGATGGTGCGCCGTTCCGACAAAACCATGTGGTCACGTGTGCGACCGCACGGTAGCGATTTCGTATGAAACTATATGCTCGCCAAAATTTCAAATTAGACATATAGCATAACTAGTACGGTACATGGGTTTGGAATCTTCTCGTAACAAAAGGCAATAGAAAAACCTTGAAAGGGACATAAAAACTGCAATCTAAATCAAAGAGACATCGCCATGATAGTGGAGCGTCGACATCGCATCGACCATACCAGCGGATTAGCTCCGCTCTACCTCTCGGTGAATCACGCAAGATATTACCGCTGAATCACGCAAGATATTACCGCTGAAAATGATATGTACACACACACATACTTTTCTTACGTCCTGATGAACAAACATGTCAGGTAAACATCCACGAACTACACATCTTGCTACTATTACACTCACTATGTAATGGAATGCTAATACGCTACACAAAACCCTTTTTAGGGGAAAGAAAACCAGAATGATAGAGTATACAGTACAGCACACGGCAAAATGGCAGGCTTCTCAGAACTTCCAGGGTAGTGATAGTGACCCGGCCTGCCAGGGGGACCCCACAATCTGTCACGCCATCGTATTCCCCCGGGGGTGACGTCACATCAAAGGTACCGGTGGAAACGGAAAGCATCAGCATGCATGTGCCTGAAATCTACCGAGGAACCAAATCTTCCTCGGCAGTCGTGCAGAGCGACCTACACCTAC
This sequence comes from Ampelocalamus luodianensis, assembly GCA_036346255.1. Taxonomy (NCBI): domain Eukaryota; kingdom Viridiplantae; phylum Streptophyta; class Magnoliopsida; order Poales; family Poaceae; genus Ampelocalamus; species Ampelocalamus luodianensis. The sequence goes on from CM070626.1 coordinate 6,110,152, forward strand.
TGGCCTACACCACTGGCATGCACCAGCTTTATCTGATCTCGCGAGATCTTATCGCGAACACGCCCGCGCGCACACACTCTCTCTCTCTCTCTCAGGTACCATACAAGTTGTTTTTATGCCCGGAGGTCACAGACTCACAGCGGTGAGATCGCGATCGAATCTATGGACCCTTTCCTGCCCACAGCCAACTTGCAAAAGGATATGTTGCAGTAGTAGTACCTTGCGTGGCTCTTCTTTTCTACCTCTTTTTATCTCTTCCTTTTGCGAGGATATATACTTCCATTTTTCTTCGGGAAATAAATATTCTTTTAATCAAGTTCTTCAGGATATATATGAAGTTACTGTATTGAATAAACATGGGACTGGGCCCCTTGCAGAGGTGCTCTATTCCTAAAAAGTTAGATGCCCGAGCAAGTTTATTTTTTCTTTTAAAAAAAGTCAATGTAAAATTTGAACATGTAATCGTTTACTGGAAGCTGACCACGGAGGTGTTCAGCTTCATTTTTTTTTTCGTTTTATTTAACGGTTGTTTGGTGTTTTCTGTTAGGTTTCGAAACTGATATAGTTTTATGATATGTTGTTTTTGTTGACGTTGCTTGGTAAATATCATTGTAATAAACGAATTGCTGATGGAATCAAAACTCGATATTTAAGGGCGAAAGTTATGTACATAACAATTCACTGATACAGACGAACAACGTATTTTTAGGAGCAAATAACATGACATCTGTTTGTAGAATACTATATTAAGTGCAAGGAATAAGGTCCTGGAGCGTGGTTACTACTGAGGTGACGTCGTTGCCGAGCATAGCTGAGATGGGAATATTTGCATAAAAAGGGAACAAATGCAGTAGTAACGAAATAACCATTAATAGATATCTTTATTCACTCACTGAATCTGGTAAATCTAATACATTGCATTGGACTCTCTGCATAGTTAAATAGTTAAGGGGAAAAAGAAACATAATTAGTGCTAGAACAATTTTTTTAGAAATACGTTTCTTAATGTACTGCTCGTGGATGAAAATGACAGGGATAAGCTATCTGGAAATTCAGCGAAAAAATTAAACATTAGTTTTGCATGGATTGTTGCAAGAATGTGTGATAATTAGGCAAATAAAACCTTTATCCACTATAATTCCAGAACTATGCTATGAGACAATATGAATCAAAGCAGCATCAAACAACCTAAGCAGTCACATATGTATTCTCCAGAATTAGTTACCTAGTTGGACACCGACAACTCCGGTACGTGGATTGCAACTTAACAAAGTAGCATATGACACAAGTTTTTTGTGTGTGGATATTTCGTGGTTTTGAGTAACATCGTACAACCAATCTACATCATTATTAATAGACATTAAAAAAACATGTTTCGGCTCTATCAAACAGTCTGGTAACTCGCGTACATGTTTTTACCTTCATTGCAGAGGAACATTGTCTTCTTTGAAGTTACTCTACCGGGAACCTTGTTGTCAATCACTTGGTGTTGTTGTGTCATGTTCATAGTCTCTTGGATATGTCCTCTGGGTCCCTTTTTTCTACAGTTGAATGGACAAATGTTAGTTTTCTATATACGACTATAATGCTGCAACAGGCAATGATGTGTACAAAAGGGAACAAACATAGTAGTAAAGAAATTATCATTAATGAATCTCCTTCTTCACTAAATGTATCTTCTAAATCCAGTATAGTGCATTGAACTCTTTGCATAGTTAAATAGTAATTGAGCAAAAAAACGAAACTGAATTATCGCTAGAACAATTCTTCTAAAAATACATTTCTTAATGTACTGCTCATGGAAGAAAATGACCAGGAGAAATTGTTTGAAAATTCACCTAAAAAAATAAGACTTTAGGTTTGTATGGATTGTTGCAAGAATGTGTGATAATTAGGGGGAAAAAGACTTTCATCCATTCTACTTCCAGAATGATGCTCTGAGACAATATGAATGAAAGCAGCATTAAAAAAACTAAGCAGTCGCCTACGTAATCTCCTAAATTAGTTACCTAGTTGGACACCCAATGTTACTCTGCGTGGTACTGTGTTTTCAATCACTTGGTGTTGTTGCGTCCTGTTCATAGTCTCTTGTATATGCTCTCCTAGTCAATCTTTTTTGTTCTGTTATATAGTTGAATGGACACATGTTAGTTATTATATACGAATATAATACTGCAGCAGGCAAAGGGAACATATGTAGTAGCAAAGAAATTACCATTAATGAATATCTTTCTTCAGTCAATGTATCTTCTAGATCCATTACAGTATATTGGACTCTATGCATAGTTAAAAAGTGATTTAGCTAAGATTCGGAATAGAAGTAGCGCTAGATCAATTGTTTTAGAAAGCATTTTTTTTTTAATGTACTTCTCGTGGCTGGAAATTAACAGCATAGGCTGTTTGGAAACTAACCTAAAAAACGACATTAGGTTTGCATGGATTGTTGCAAAGAAGGCGTGATAATTAGTGGAAAAATACTTTCATCTAGTCCCTCCAGTGGCTCGGCTCGTCGGCGCCACTCCTCGCCTCCCACCAATGACTGTCACTGCCGCTTGCCTCCGTCCCTCAACCCACCATCCCATTCCCCAATCCCTTGCACACTCGCTCAGGCTCCCTCCCCAATCCCTTCCTGTGGTCTCCGCCGTCACCCCTCGCCTCCTCTAGTGGCCCGCTGTTGTTGCTTCTCGCCTCCCTCCAGTGGTCAACACCGGCGCTCGGCTCCCTCCCCAATCCCTTCCTGTGGTCTCCACCGTCACCCCTCGCCTCCTCTAGTGGCCCGCTGTTGTTGCTCCTCGCCTCCCTCCAGTGGTCAACACCGGCGCTCGGCTCCCTCCCCAATCCCTTCCTGTGGTCTCCACCGTCACCCCTCGCCTCCTCTAGTGGCCCGCTGTTGTTGCTCCTCGCCTCCCTCCAGTGGTCAACACCGGCGCTCGCCCCCCTCCAGGTCATAACCGTCGCGCTCCGCCTTGGCCAGTGACACCCCCTCCCCCTCGGTCATCGATGCAGTTAGAGTAGAGAACTACAAAAGGAAGAAATGGAGAACGAGAGGGGAAGACTAAAGAGTATTCTTGTGTGGTTGTGTCGGTGTGTGTTAGAGAAGAAGATAAGGATGGGGATTAGACTAACCACACGAGACGATTAGACGATAGACACTAGGAAGCACCAGCAACCCAACAGCCCAAATAAAATCGATGATGTGTCCAGCTTGGATTGGTTCAAGTTGAAGTTTCCAAGGTCATGAACCAATCCTCCGTGGTGATCTATGCGATGAGAAGGTCCATCACGCCGCCACGGCGGAGGGGCTCCAGCGATCACCAGAGCTGGGGGGAGGGTGGTCGTGTAGATCTGAGATACAGAAGGAAGAGTGCGATAGAGGGAAGGGGAGCGAGAGAGAGAGAGCAGGCGTGACGAGAAAGAGATGTGTGAGGGTAGGGGTGAAAACGGGGCGGATCCATCCCTCCCCTCTTATGCTATGTATGCGTGCACTATCCTTCTATTTTTATCCATTTCTGACCAGAATCCGTTATGTATCCGTTCCGCGCCCGTATCCCGATTAACCTGAATTCGCATCTGTATCTATGGGTTGGGATACGAGAAGAGCAATATCGGTCCGTATTCGACCTGTTTTCACCCCTATATATAGGGCGTGCTTGGAATGGCTTCAGCTTCGGTTTTTCGCTCGGAAAAACCAGAAGTCGTTCCAAACGGCTTGATTTTCTCCCCCTGCTTTCCTCGAAGACGGAAGACGTTACAACGTGTGGAAGCCGAAAGCCACCCACGAGGAGCTTCCTGCAACCCTGTTCCGACTTTGCCTCTATACTTGGGGGGTAATTACCCATTTTTTGCCATCGAGCAAAACCCCCCTCCCCACCGCGCCCCTGGCCCGAACCCTAACCCTAACCCTAGCCCACTCCTCCCGCTCGCCCTCGCCCTCCTCCTCCTCACCTGGCGCTGCCCCCTCCCGGCCTAAACCTAGCCGCCTATGTTTTTAATTTTTGTTCTTTTCTGCTGCAATTTTTTTTATGTAATAATTGTTTTAGTAAGAATTGTTTAGTTTAATAATTGTTTATTGTAACAATTATTTATGTAATAATTATTGTTAATTGCAGTCAATTGCGTTAATTATCATTAATTACGGTCAATTGCATTAATTGTTGTTAATTATGGTAGTTGTCGTCCATTGTGTTAATTGTCCTTAATTGCGGTAGTTGTCGTCCATTGTGTTAATTATCATCAATTGCATTAATTATCGTTAATTGCAGTAGTTGTCGTAAATCTCTTCAGCTCAGTCGTTCAGCCATATAGCTGTGCAACCCATCAGTCCAGCTGAAAGCTGCTTTTCAAAAAAAACTGTAACCGTAGCAAAGAGGTCATAGCGCCATAGCTAGAACGTGTGGTGGTGTAGTCACGCGTTGAGAATATACGTGGCAGCAGATACATCTCCCGGTCACCATGCTTTTGTCAGGCCAGGGAGATGGACGTGTTGGATATAGCTAGATCACCGAATTGGCCCGGTCGAATGATCTGTCGGGAATTTTTAGGGTTTGGTTTGTCCGCACGCCCCCGGGCGGCGCGGAGGAAAAGCGAGCGCTAGCTCGGCGTGGACAATGTGTGGCTCGCTCCCGGGGAATGTGGCGCAGCCTCGTTCTGTGAGACAACGACGATTCTGACGGCGGATTTGTGGCACCGTGCACGAGGCGCGTCCGAGGGGCTACGCCGATCGTGAGCGCGAGAGCGTCGCGGTGCTACGGAGCCGGCGCCGGCCGGTCCCAGGATTCTCCACGAAAAATCGCGTTCCTGTGGTCTCCGGGACAGAGCACTTAGCCTAATCGCCTTGCTGCTATGGGGGCGGTCAACGAGTCTTCTGATGGCTGACGTGAGTGGCCGCGGGAGAAAATCACCCAAATGACAGGGAAATGTAGAGGCGCACGTGGACTTTCACCGGGGCAGGAACGAGCCACGCGTGGGCCTTTCCTCTGAACAAGAGTAGTAGCAACATGTGGGCGTAGTTTTACCCGCCCCCGTGTTTCTTTCTCTCTTTCCATTTACTTGGGATTTTTCTTAGCACGGGGGAGCACACGTCCAAAGAACGACGCAGGAAACTTGAACTCCAGTTTCCACCACTAAATGTGCAAGTGCGCAACACTTTGGCAAGTGCATTACTTAATTAGGACCTGCTCGATAAAGAGGAGGCCTCACACGAGTCACCACTTGTTCCATGCATGGGAGACTTGGCCTTGATCTACTACTAATAAATGACGAAGGAAATGGAAAAATGGAAGAAGTTATAAGCAGGGACCCGGCTACGATGCCTGAATGAGATAACTTGGGCTTCCCGAAATAGGTTCGGCGCGTAACGATTGTCCAGCTGCGAAGTGGGCTGTGCAGCAGCCCATCGATAAGCCAATTCCACCTCCAGTTTAATTACTAGTCATACTATATTTTCTTTTTGAGAAAAATCCTCACATACTGCAAAAATCGTCGTTGTGAGGATGACATGCTGGGTGTGGATATACATGTCAGTAAGACATGTCGTGACATATAAGAACACACGAAAAATATTCAGAATTGCCTTTTAAAAAAACAGGAACTAGGGTATGCATTGCTGAAGTATCACTCGACCCCCGTATAGTATGCATTGCTTGTATTTACATAAGTAATCCATTACATGTACGCGCAAGCACGCAACAGCAACAACTTCGAACATTTCGAGTCACATGGTACACTACCTCATTCAATTGCTCTAGCCAAAGAAGGTGGAAAGCAAAAAGGCTTGCAAGCTGCGCTGTCAAAACGAAGACATGCCGTTGGTTACTTGGACATCAACTCTGTTGCGCACCGCACACATTTACACAGCAGCAGCAGCAACAACTGCAAAATAAGTATAGTATAGTTTCAAGATCGAACGGTGCACCTCATCATTCAATCATCCTAGCCAAATAAAGAACACCGGAGCACTGCTAGAAAATCGGGAGCTACAGCCTAATTTGCTGTCAAATTGGGACTACCTGCCGTCGGTTACTCAGACATCAACTGTGTTGGGCATTACTCCAGACCCACTTCATGCCAGCGGAACAGAGCTCGCCAAGGCAATCTTTACCCGAGCGGCGCATTGAATTCGCGTGCGTGGAGCAGTGCGCGACGGTGTAAATGGTCAGATTTGGCGACGCGCGGCCGGCATGTGGAGTGTCCTGCTCTTCCTCTCCCTGCCAGATCGATCAACCGATCTCTTCCGGTTTTATCGCCAGCTTTTTCCAAAGCTTCCAAGCACCGCGTTCACAGTCTGTCTGCTGGGCGATGGCGTGCGCTGATAATTGGAGCAATAACTAGGCGCAGATCATGCATGTGAAAGATTCGGTAAACAGGACGGGAAATGTCGGTGAGTTATTAGCGGGGTAACTCGGTAAGTAAGGTCACGTTTTTGTTATTACAGTTAAAACTTTGCAAGGCACCGTTTGAAAGGCATGAATTCATTTCATACGAACCCAGTTGGAATTATGCATACCTGTTGCTTGCGTTCAAAACCGTCAGATAAAAACAACGCTCGAGGTAAGCAAAGCTCGCCCTGGGCATAAGAACTAGTATACTGCCGATGTTTTGCATAGTAGTATCTGTTGAGAAACCATGTGTCTGATCCTGCAGTCGGCCTATTAGTGGGCACCCCATCTCAAACCCTAGCAGGATCGTAGCCTATAAATAGGGGGTGCTATTCATTGTAAAGGATCGATCGATTGTTGAAGGAATAAAGAGAAGCAAGAAACCCCCTACATCTCTGTGTTCAATCTCTTATTCTGTTCTTGATTGTTCTTGCATTGTTCTTACGATTCTGGTTATTGTCTACGAGGTAATCGCTCGGACTGGACTCGCCAGCGACGGTTCCTCAACACGTTATCAGCACGATCGACTCTCCTCGCATCGAAAAGGTAACCGTCGTTGAACGACACTCGTAGATTGAATCGTTCTCTCTAGATCGCTTTCAATTTTGCAATTGTTGCTTTCTAGATTAATTTTCTACGGTGCAAATTTGCTCTAATATGTCGCGAGCCGACTTGGAGTCGCCGACACAATGCCGATCGATAGATTACATGAAAGAGTGGATGTTGATTGCACGGTAGGTCGTTGTATGTCTAAGTATTACAATACATCGCTCCGCATGAGCAGTACATTGATTACATGAACAGTAAACTCGACGGCCCTGAACGGCCTGTCGGCGCCCTTGCACGGGCTTACCCTTCCCCCTCACTGCCGCCGGCCTGAATTCGCCTCGGCCGACACGAGCACAACGGCCTGGAGCCGCCAGGCGTCATCCCACCTAAACAAGAAGAAGGAAGGGAGCGCGCGCGCGCCGCCGCCTCGCGATCCCCCGCCGCCGCGCCGCACGCGCCGCCGTCGTCACCACACGCCGCCGCTTTGAAGGCATCTCCCGCCGCCACGCGCGCAGCTGCCCCGCCGCCACGGTCGACGCGCCGCACCACCATGACAATGATGGAAGCAAAGAAGAAAAAAGGAGGTGGTTAGGCTCGGCGCGCGCTTGAAGCCTCCGCCAACCGCCTCCCGCGACGACACCAACTCCGCCCGCGACGCCGCCGACCAGCCGCCGAGCGCGCCGCCGCGCGCAAGCACCCGTCACCGCGGGAGCCGCCACCGCCACGGCGCCGCCGCGCCATGCGCCGCGCCGCCGGGTCGCGCCGAGCCGGAGCGCCACCGCGACGGCCGCCGCCGCCACCATCGGCCCGCAGCCGGCCGCACCGGAAAGCCCGCATAGACCGACGCCGCATCATCCGGAAGAAAAAGGGGAGGCGTTGCCATCGGCGGCGGCCGCCGCACCGCCCGTCAATGGCCCCGCCGCCGTCTCCTCGTTGCACGAAGACGGCGTGGCGCCGCGGCTCGCGCGCTTGGAGCGCGCGCCGCCATCGCCCAGCGCGAACAAATGAGTGCCGCTTCGCGATCGCCGCTTCGGAGCCGCCGACTCCGCGCGCGCCGCGCCACCGGCCGCCGCCGCGTTGCCCGGCCGCCGCGATCGCTCGACCGCCGCAGACGCTCGCGCGAAACCGCCGCCGCGCCGTGCCGCTAAGCTCCTTTGGGAGCCGCGCCGCCACTCAAAGACGGGGGTAGGGGAAACCCTACCCCATGTGGTTTAAGCCGGCCGGGATGGGCCGGGCGTGCATGGGCCGTGAAAGGCCGAAATAGAGGAAGGGCCCGGCCGAAAGAAAAAAAAGGAAAAGGGGAGGGGCAAATTGAAAAGAAAATCCTGATTTTGCGAATTAACCCTTGGAATTCTGAAAATTACGAGGAAGTTTTGCAGGTAATGAAAGTTTGCAGAAACCCCCCGGGAATTGGAAATTTTACGGAACTATGTATATTTTTGCAGAATAACCCCTCAATTTTTTTTTGATAATTACGCGTATTTTCTCTCAGAACTGAGATTTCGTGTTTTAACCCTTTGGGATTGCAGAATTCACCGAAAATACCTTTTCCAGTAGAAAAGAGCATCGGGAATCCAATTTTTGAATCGATTTTTTGCATTTGAAGCATGTTTATCTTTGTTATTGTTATTTCTATGCAATTTATGTATCGCATTTACTGTTTTTGATTATCTTGCTTTTAATCACTGAAAATAGCAGTAAATCATGAAAAATGCATAGAAAAATACGAATCTGAACACGAGTTCGATGAGCATTATGAGAATTTTGCAACTATTTTATGCAGATTACTAGCAGTAATCCTTTGAACTTTTTGCATGAATATAAATATGACTGGCATCACGAACCAAGAGTTCAAGAATCGACCAAACATGGCGATTTTGTATAAAATTTGTATCAGTCTTCAATTATGTGATAATGTAATCACAGATGAGTAGAAGATTGAGAAGACTCTCTACCTTTCACCCGAACACGGTGCAATCCGCAAGCAACTATCGTCAAGACGGCTACATGAAGTATGCCGAATTAATTGACATCGTGCAAGTTGCAGAAACTCAAGATGATGTTTTAAGAAAGGACTACATCTCGCAGCCACCTAGTAGCAATGTTGGCCATGAAGCCACTGCAAGCAGCTACAAGGTGATGAAGCCTCTCACGAATGAGAGGAGCAAGAAGGGTAAGGTTGTGCGTCGCATATTATTGATGTTTTTCAGTCTAAGAAAAAGGGCAAATAATAGCATGTGGCACACCTCACCATTGCAGGCATAGAGGGTCCACATCCATTAGCTGCACCTATGGATGTGGACAGCCCAATAGCAGCCCCCATCAACCCTCCTTTGGACATTGCTACGCCCGCAGTCGTAGTTTCCCAAGAGGAGAAGATCGCCATGGAGCAGATTGAGGCAGAAGTTCCTGAATACTTCGCCGATTCGATCTAGTGCACGCATTGCACTTGGATCTTTTATAGAAAACTTGCAGTTTGTAATTGAAACAGAACTTTGAATTATTAAATAATGGTTGCAAGCTCTAGAAGAGCAAAGCATTAAATTCTTATTATGAGTCCTGCAAGACTTATTTTCCCGTCTTTATAATAGCAAGTTACGTTATGATATCTGAAGTATTTTATTTATGTGTTGCTTGCTTTCTGATTCATATTAATAAAATACATTATATTAGAACGTGTGTGGCGCCCTTTGAAGGAAGTGTGCTTAGCATGTAGCGGCACAACGAATACCATCCTGAGAGAAACGAAATTTTTCCAGTCGATCAGCAAGAATGCTGGTAGTCTTACGACAATCGCAGGCAGCGATACTTGTATAATAGGCTCAGGAAGGGCCATAATTATACCCCCAATGGGCACAACCTTGGTCATTGAAGAAGACTAGTTGTACCCAGAGTCGACTAGAACTCTCAAGGACATTTGCGCTAACAGTTTTCACGTAGAGACTGAAGAAGAGTATGGTACATAATATCTGCTCATTACAAAGCGTGAAGAAAGTAGTATAATAGCATCAGAATATCTTCCTCCGTATGAAACTGGGCTATACTACACTAATATTAAGGCATTTGCACTGATCGCTCGAAATCGTATTTAGAAGCTCGAACTTATCTATCTCTCGGCATGATAGATTATGCCGCCTAGGTCTTAGAATAATGAGAGATATAATTAACAATTCACAGGGACATAATATGAATATAAAGAATTTCCCGAATCTGAAAGATTTTGTGTGCCCCGCATGTGCCACCGGGAAATTAATTATTAGACCTTTTGCTCAAAGCGAAGGATGAAGTCCTCGCATTCTGGACCGTATCCAGGGAGACTTTTGCGGTCCTATACAGCCCCTGTAAGGGTCAATTAGGTATTTTATGGTGCTCATCGATGCTTCCTCGGAATGGTCGCACATATGTTTATTGTCTATGAGAAACCATGCTTTTGCAAAGCTAAATCTCGCAAATAATTAACAATTGAAAAAATAATTTCCCTGATCATCACGTGAAGTCCATCTGAATGGACAACGCCGGAGAATGTACTCCGAAGGCATCTGATGATTATTGCATGAAAATGGGAATTAAAAGTTGAGCATTCTGTACCGCATATCCACACCCACAATGGACTAGCAGAACTTTGAAGAATTGTAATTTACCAACTATATGTTGGGGACACGCAGTCCTGCTCGTAGCAGCTCTCATCAATTTTAGACCGTCGGCCTATAACATCCATCCAACTATGCAACTAGCGCAAGGGTTAGTACTGAAAACTCCTCGTCTTCGCAGGTTTGGTTGCAAGGGTTATATACCTATACCACCACCGCAGCGAACTGAAAAGGGTCTTCTCCGAAAGTCTGGGATATACGTTGGTTATGAGACAGCATCCATAACCAAGTTTTTGGACCTTATGACTGGAGATTTGTATAATGCCCGATTCACTGATAGTGCATTCGATGAGGTTAGTTTCCCGTCATTAGGGGGAGGAAATCAACCCTTGATAATAATGTCGGGAAATAATTGAAGTCTAGAAGACATTTGAAGTCCAGTAGATAATTGAAATCTATGCATATGACCCGAGCACTAGTGAAGCAAATAGAGAAGTCCAGAAGATAATTGCAGTCCAGAAGATAATTGAATTGAAGTCTAGAAGACAATTGAAGTCCAGAAGATAATTGATTTGCAAGTATTAGCGAATCAACTGCCAGACTACTTTAGTGATTTGAAGAGCGTGAATAAGTAGCATTTGCTCGCAAGCAATGCACCGAGAGGGTTGAAATACCATTGAAGGTATCCTAATCCCGCCCGAGGCCTCGAATAAAAGGGCGAGAACTCCGGTCCTCGAATCCGAAGAAACCGGAGTCGCCTGGTGAAAAAGGATAAGAAGGACTTGACACAGCCGATCACCGAAGTGCCCCGAACCAGAAGGGGAGTCAGTTAAGACATGGCATAGGTATGGAACCTTCAGGAAAGGCATACCAGAATTGAACACCCCATGAAGGGAAACATCAGCATGGATGTGTGCGCACACATCGGAGCTGAAAAACTAAAGGGACTTGCCCCGCAATTGGAAGCAGCGGTGAGCAAGTAGAAGCATTAAAAGAATCGCCCCTTGAAGAAATAGTTATGAACTTTATGACCTCGGGAGAATCTTTGAATATGACAATAGCCAATGTCGACATTTACTTTGCAAAGAAACTTGCCACAATCATCAATCTTGATTCAGAGCCTGCATCGCTCGCTGAATGAAAGAAAAGATCAGATTGAGAAGATTGAGAGAAGGCAATAGAAACTGAATTATTCTCTCCAAATAAAAGAAAGACGTTTGGGCCTGTAAGCCGCACGTCTCCCCTTGTGCACCCCGTAGGGTATAAGTGGGTATTTGTTCGAAAGAGAAATGAAAAGAAGCAAGGCTCGTTGTACAAGGTTTCACTGAACATCCAGGAGATGATTATGAAGAAACATATTCCCTGGTCATGGGCGGAACTCCCTTTAGACATTTATCTCAATGGCGGTGAACTTGAAGTTAGAAATGAAATTGATGGATGGGGTACCAGCATACCTTTATGAAATATTGGATTCGGACATTTATATGAAGATACCTGAATGTATCACTGTCCCGAACCAAAACAGAGCAAATAGAAATATGTACAGTGTGAAACTCAGAAAGTCATTGCACGAACTTAAGCAATCAGGCAGAATGTGGTATAATCGCTTGAAGCGACTTTCTATGCAAGAAAGGCTACACGAAGAATGAGAATAATCTCTGTGTATTTATACGACGATCCCAGAATGGATTTTGTATAATCGCAGTGTATGAAGTTGATCTGAATATCATCAGAACCCTGAAGGATATTAAGAAAGCAAGCTCTTACCTGGAGTCGGAGTTCGAAATGAAAGATTTGGGTAAAACCAAATATTGCCTAGGCTTGGAGCTTGAGCATGTCCCTGAAGGAATATTAGTACATCAGTCAACCTACACTCAGAAGGTGTCAGAAAGGTTTGACTTTGGAAGGGCATACCATTTGAAAGTGCCAATGGTCGGGAGATCTTTGCAGCAAGACAAAGACCCGTACAGAATTAAAGAAGAGGGGGAGGAAGTCCTGGGACCGGAATTCCCACACTGAAGTGCAATAGAAGCACTAATGTATTTTGCAAACTGTACTAGAACGGACATTGTATTTGCCGTGATCCTACTAGCAAGGTATAGTGCAGAACCTACCAAAGGCATTGGCAGGGAATAAAGGACATCTTCTGATACCTCCAAAGAAGCAAAGAATTTAGTCATTCTCTGAGAAAGAACCAAGACCTAACTATGAATGGCAATATGGATGACTGCAATTTAGAGGACCCGTGATACACCAAATCGCAAGCAGACTATGAACTCCTATGTGGTGGAATTGCAATTCCATGAAAATCGTCTAAAAAATATCTTGTATCGACTTCGACGAACCACTTGGAGATCATAGCATTGTACAAGGCCTTACAAGAATGTGTTTGGCTTGTGGATGATTCACCACATCCAGAGTCATGTGGATTGAATATTGCGCAAACCCCTACTTTTGTATGAAGATAATGCACTTGTGTTGCACAAGTGCAGATGGGTTATCTCAAGAGTCCTCTCACAAAGCATATCAACCCCAAGTTCTTCTATGCTCATGAATTGCAAAAGATGAACGTAATCAAAGCATCTTGCATCTTGAGTCATGTGAGAATCTTGCAGATTTATTCACTAAGTCACTTCCAACGTCTAACTTTGAAAGATGCATACGTGAATTGGAATGATGAGACTTAGAAGTGCAGAATTCAGGGGGAGAACCTTCAGGAACTCATTATTAAAGCTTGATCATGAATATCGATTACCCAAAGAATAAATCCAGGAGATTAAATGAAATTGGATGGATTGTACTCTTTTTCCCTTGACGAGTTTTCCTGAAGTTTCTCGGCTAAGGTTTTTAATGAGGCAATTCGTGCATCACAGCAGAACGTGTATCATATACTCTTTCTCCAAATTTTCCTCACTGGGTTTTTATGGAGTTTTGATAGACATGGACATGAAGGATGGGTGCCCAAGGGGGAGTGCTGGGAAACCATGGGCCTGACCCTGCAGTCGGCCCATTAGTGGGCACCCCATCTCAAACCCTAGCAGGGTCGTAGCCTATAAATAGGGGGTGCTATTCATTGTAAAGGATTGATCGATTGTTGAAGGAATAAAGAGAAGCAAGAAACCCCCTACATCTCTGTGTTCAATCTCTTATTCTGTTCTTGATTGTTCTTACGTTCTTGCATTGTTCTTACGATTCTGGTTATTGTCTACGAGGTAATCGCTCGGACTGGACTCGCCAGCGACGGTTCCTCAACAATCGTTTTCACACCCCTTGTTGTCCTGCAGTTGCACTAGGCATTCGATCCGGAGACTGAAGTCCGGACTGTTAGCGTATATATTCTGTACCCGTTTAACCAATTCAGTTATCGTTTGTTGTACAAAAGATATAGAAGATATCGTTAGTTTAAATTGGTTCGGTAGTCTGTTGTAATCCCTGTGTTTTTTGTATGGGCACTGTTCACCATCCGGCGACATTCCGGTAGTGTATAAATGCAGAAGAAAACCCTCTGTTGAGCTGTGTGGGTGCGCAATACTCATCTTCCTCCTTGTTCCTCTTTTCACATGGTATCAAAGCATCCCTGATCCAATCCACGACACACCACCATGGCTGGCTCCTCAGCAAGCAACTACCTCCCTCTCGCACCTTCGTCCAGCTTGACATGCTTACTGCCGACTCCTTCTGGCCATGTGATCAATCTGAAGCTGGCGCGGGAGAATTATCTCTTATGGAAGGCACAATTCACGCCTTACCTCCGCAGTCAACGCTTCTTGGATATGTCAATGGCACAAATCCTTGCCCTGAGAAAGTCATCACCAACACAACTGATGCAGGACTATTAGACCATGTGGTTAAGTCTATGATATTTTAGTTGATGAATAATTGACAATGTTAGGTACTGATGTTATTTGAGGTGTGTGGCATGTGTGAACTTATGTCGGTCAAATTTGGAAGAACTTGTGCCGGGAAAAGATGGTGTTTTGGTCTTTGCATGTGCAGAGTAACTCGGAGGTAATCGTGGTCTACAGCGGTGACGGGGAGATGGCTTGGTGCAAAGTCATAGTCCAGAGGGTCGAGGATGCCGGATGAGATGGTCGAGCTCGAGTTGAGGCGCGTGGAGATGGATGATACGTGTTGGAGCTACGGAGGTGCGGTTCGAAGGCTACAACACATGATAATTTTGAGGTGTCCAAAATTGAAAAGCTGAGAAAAGTTGGGAAATCCTTGTTCGTTGGGATTTGATTGTATTACGGGACTTGGTGATGCTAGCCACATATTGGGTGGTTGGATTATTCACGTTGGATTGGACTAGGTGCTAATAGAATATGTGGCTGGATTATTCACGTTGGATTGGACTAGGTGCTAATAGTGGCATGCATGATGGGCTGAATAGAAGTACTAGTTCAGGCTGCACGTGAGGTGATGAGGCAGTAGGGTTTTAGTGCTCTTGGCTGGCGGCGGCTGTGCGCAATATAAGACCATTTTTGGTGTTAATCAACAAGGTGGCTGGGAGGGCTTTTGGTGGCTATATGAGTGATCTGCATCTCCTCCATGCATGTTGTTTTCTTTCTGTATGCAAATCCACATGTCATAGCTTCTGCAGATTGCATGTTGTGCATGCTGTGAGACGAAGACGTTCGGCTATTGTGTCATTAAGATGTTCGCCTAGGCTCCATTGGTACCTCGGATTCGCATGCGAGTTGTTGAGCGCTGGAGTTCTAGCAGGGCCTAATCTCGTGGCAGCCAGTGAGGTCTCTAGGGCCATGAAGCGACGCGTGTGCAGTACCGACGACGTGGAGGGCTGGCCGGCAGCGTCTAGGCTCCACCGGTTGGGTTTTCATGTCTACTCGACCTGCTGTTGTACACGCACGTCATCGGCAATTCACGTGAGGTTACACGCAGCGGCACAGCGCGCCGTCGATTCACGCAAGGACTCAGAGCGTACATGCAATTTGGAGGTGGTTGATAGGCAGCTGTGATATAGGCTCACTACCGGACACAGCCCCTTTGCCGAGTGCAAAAATCTTTGCCGAGTGCCAAATATCGGGCACTCGGTAAAGAGATATTTTGCCGAGTGCGACACTCGGCAAAGAACAACACTCGGCAAATCCCTCTTTGCCGAGTGCCATGCACTCGGCAAATCTTAACACTCGGTACATTCAACCTTTGCCGAGTGCCTGGCACTCGGCAAAGGGGGCACTCGGCAAAGGCGGCCTGAGGTAACGGTTGCCGCCCGACGTCAAATTTTGCCGAGCGCCGGCCGTTTGGCACTCGGCAAAATAAATCTTTGCCGAGTGTCGTATGCGTGGCACTCGGCAAAGACCCCCTTTGCCGAGTGTCGTGCCCTGGCACTCGGCAAAGAATTTTTATTATTATTTTGGCCTCCAAATTTTTTTTGCAGCCCTACTACAGTATCAGGTACTCTATGTTATGATTTGGTACATTTTTTGTGGCTTTTTGTTATACTTAGTTAATTTATTTCATTTACTATAATTATTTCGGAAAATGCAAATTTGAACTGCACGTGCATCGAATAATGGAATTTAATGATTCAAAAAATGATAGTCATGTTATTGAGTGTAGTGTGAGGCCGTATCCAGGAACGGACCCGAAATTTCGGACATCTTGTTGACGAAACATGACCGTGAACTTGCGGGCGAAGTGTTTTTAAATTCTATAAAAAGCAAACAAAGTCCGAAAATTATGAAACTTGTGGAGATGTCATGATATCATATGTGGAGGCTGTGATAAAATTTTGAGAAGGTTTCGTGCACATTGTCACGTACGATGCTTTCAAACCAAGACATCTCCAGCTGGGATATAAGTATCCAGAAGGTAGATGAAGAACATTAATATTGATTCGTTTTGAGATTAAGTACGTTTAATATGACATGTAGATGATTCCCTGGTGGTGCCAATCGTATCCCGAGTGCTGGGCGATGATCGTGGACAAGTGGTTCACGGAGGAGTATCTCCAGATGCACAGTGATGCCCGGGACCGTCGTTTGATGATGCAAGGTCCAGCACACCATCAAGGCAGTCGCAGCCTCTCCGCATACAAACAAGCATGGGTACACGAATTCATTTATCTATTGTGACGCTCAATTCTGCCTGATTTCTAATTATCTTGCTGTCTTTCTCGCAGTCGGCGTCACATAGTGCCCAGCCTTGCTCGGACTTCCAGGCATGGTGTATGGCCCACAAGGGCAAGGCGACGTCCGACGTCTCCTTCAACCTGGAGGACCCGCCCGAGGCGTACACGAACCCGAGCGTCCACACCCGCATCAGTGAGTACACGTCGGCGGCAAGGTCGGTCCATGGGCCAGACCATGATCCGAGCACCCAGGACTTTGATGGAGAGATCGTCATGAGGGTGGGACAAGGCAAGAAGCATGAGCGGTTCTGGCTTGGCGACGGCCTCATCGACACGGCCTCTACTCCATCTCTCTCCCAGATCCGAGCACGGAGCACGAGCGAGAGCCCGGCCATACGCCCGGCGCATCATTGCGACAAAGACCGGTCGACGCACTCGAGGTTATTCCTGTTTTACTCGTCGTACATTGATCTTTACACACCTTTATTAGCTTTGCATTACTGAAACATTGGAGTAAAATATTGCAGGCCCGACTGGAACAAGAAATGAGGCAACGTCAGGAGCTAGAGGCCGAGCAGCAGAGGATGTCGGCCCAGCTGGAGGCCGAGCGGGCCGAGCGGCAGGCCCAGACGCAGAGGCTGGCGGACATGATGGAGTTCCTACAAGGTCTTGGGCAACATACGGGCTTCGCTATGCCAGCTGGGTTGTTCGCTCAACCTCCGCCTACGCGTCCTGCAGCTGCAGCTACTCCTGTGAGTATGAAAGTTATTTGCTTTCGCTTGTGCTTTGCTTGTATGACCTCTACCTTCCTAGATTAGGTATCTAATGTAATCTTGTCTCACATGCAATTTCTTCTCCTTTGTGCAGCCTCAATCGGCGGGTTCGAATAATCCACCTCATGCGCTCCGAATGATGGAGCTTTTCCTTCACCACGATCGCGATGGCCACCTTCGAGATGAATGGTAGTTGTATTTTCATTTGTTGTTCACTTAGTGATGGACTTGTGATATACTTATGATGCACTTGTCGACTGTGATGAACTTGTGGATTTGTTTGGATGGACTTGAGCACTTATTGTTATATATGTGATGGACGTGATAAATATGTGATAGATGAGATATATATGTGATGGATGAGATATATATGTGATGGATATGATATATATGTGATGGATCTGATATATGTTTGGATGGATTTGTTTGTCGTGATGGAATGTAAAAAACAAATAAAAAACGCAGTTTTGGGTCACTTTGCCGAGTGCAACACACGGCAAATAGGTCATTTGCCGAGTGCCATGGTCATGACACTCGGCAAAGCTGGGAATGTGGGCACCTGAAAATCCCAGTTTTCCAGCTTTGCCGAGTGCCATGACCATGGCACTCGGCAAAGATTTTTTTTTTAAAAAAAAAATTAAAACTTTGCCGAGTGCCAGGCCCTGCGGCGCTCGGCAAAGAATTTTCAAATTTTTTTTAAACCTTTGCCGAGTGCCGTCGTTCCGACACTCGGCAAAAACATTTTCAAAAAAAAAAATCGTTGCCGAGTGCCGCCGGGTTGGCACTCGGCAAAGCGGCCGTCAACGGGGGCGCGCCAGAATCGGTCCTTTTCTTTGCCGAGTCTTGACTCGGCACTCGGTAAAGACTTTGCCGAGTGCCCAAAAAAATACACTCGGCAAAGGCTGCTTTGCCGATTAATTTTTTTCCGAGTGCCCTTTGCCGAGTGTCGCACTCGGCAAAGCCTTTGCCGAGTGCAAAGGAGCCTTTGCCTAGTGCCTGAGGCACTCGGCAAAGTGCCTGAGTCCGGTAGTGGGTGAATATATGTTGTGAGTCTTTCGTTTCATATTGTTAGGGTGTGAAAAATATTACACAATCATTCACCCCCTCTGATTGTCATCGACGATCCTACAAGGACAGATGACTGCTCCAAACCCTGCGTACCTCATCTGGCTGCAGCATGACCAGCTGCTTTTGAGTGCACTTCTTTCCTCACTGTCGCCGGAAGTGCTCTCGCGGGTGCTGCTGCTCAACACTTCTGTAGAGGTGTGGACGGCGCTGGAGTGAATGTTCGCGACACATTCGTCGGCACGAGTGGTGCAAATTCGCATCCAACTGGCAAACATGAAGAAGTATGATCTGACAGCGGTGGAGTACTTTAGCAAGGTGAAGAACTTGACCGATACCATGGCGTCCATAGGGCATGCACTCCGAGATAAGGAGATTGTTTTTTATCTCCTGGCCGGACTTGGTGAGGAACATGACTCGCTTGTGATGTCACTGACGACACATCCTGAGCTAGTCTCGTTCAATGAGTTATATGCTCATCTTCTGAGCTTTGATATGCGCATGGAGCAGCGCAATGCTGAGCTACAGCTTGAGGGTGCCTCAGCTAACCTGGTAGCCAAAAACAAGATGAATGGCAACAAAAATGTCTATCGTGGCAACAAGTCTTCATACCGCGGCGGCAAAGGTGGCTACACCAATTTCAACAGCGGCGACAAAGGTGGTGTAAGATCGAGGAGGCCGACTAGAGGGGGTGAATTGGCGGTTTTAAAAATTCTTTTGGCTAAAACTGAGTTTTATGCGGAGTTGTAAATCAATTCAGTTTTTCTCAATTAAAACCTAAATCAACTAGTCTTGACTAAGTGTACCAACAAGCTAAGACTAAGACAATGATTGCAATCCTACGGAGACAAGTAAACAATTTAATTCTACAAATGTAAATTGCAAGAAAGTAAAGCTTAAGAAAAGCAAACCACAAGAATACTTAAACTTTTTCTCGTGGTGATCGAAAACTTGTCAATTTTCCCTAGTCCACGTTGAGGTAAGCCCAAACGAATTGGACCAGTTCCACAAATTAAGCCTACACCTTGAATCCACTCGGGGTTGCTCTTCCTCCACTCCGGACATGACAAGCACCAAGCCACTCACAACCGTATGGGTCTTCTCATAACCTTCTTTGAGAAGATCATCAGCGCAACTCCTCTAAATCGTCTAGGTGTCAGCAAACACCAAGAGTAACAAGTCGGAGAGGCTCACTTGAACAAATTAAGTGTCTAAGCTCAATGGATACTAAATCTAACACCTAATGCAACACGTGCACTAGGATTTTGCTCTCTAAGCTCACTAAGTGCAACACATGCACAAAAGAGAGGAGATGGCTTGCTCTTCGCTCAAGAAGAACGAAAATGGCACCAACACCCTCCCACAACCAACCACAAGGGGTATTTATATATCCACACATGAAAACTAGATATTGGAGGAGAATCTATAGAAAAATAGGGATTCCCGGTTTGACCGCTAACCAACGATGGGTCAGACCGCCCTAGCTCCAATGGCTAAAAACTAGCCGTTGGACACTCAATCGGACTGGCCACCATCACAATGACCGGTTAGACCGGACCAAGGCCGGTCAGACCGCTAGGGGGGCGGTTAGACCGCTCCACAAAGGAGTCAAGCTGAGGAAAAGCACCCCTCTCTGGAAAAACCAAACTGGGGGACTTTGACCGTAGGGCCGGTTAGACCGGCCAACACATGGCGGTCAGACTGGTTGCCCACCGGTCAGACAGGTCAAACCCTTCAAGGGCCAACCAGACCACCCAAGAGTTATGGTCAGACCGCTAGAGACAGGAAAAACTTATTTTGTATATCGCTTCAACTTAATTTTGCAAAACACATTTGCTAATTGATACGTGATGCAAATAAGGTATGAAAGCATTATTACCAACAAGTTACAAAACACATTTACCAACTTTTATAATCATGCCACAAGGAATTTGGTACATGGACTTAAATCATTTGCAAAATATATTCGTAAACTAAAGTCACATGCTACAAGGATTATACATGGGGCACAACTATTTGCAAAACACATTCGAAAAAATCAACAATATGCTAAAGAAAGCTAGAGCAAGCACTAAGAGCTATCAACACATGACACACTCAAGCTACTAGTCAAGACCCCTCTTAATAGTATGACAACCTATACTAGCAATCCGATCTCCACACCAAACACCGAGACCGATAAAATGACTAAGAAACAAGTCCTTAGACTATGCTAGTCATATCTTTGCCTTGAGCATCCATCTTGGAGTGATCACTTGATGACGAACATCTCCCATCCAAGTCTGAGATCTTGACTTGAATATCATCAACACATGATGATCTTCTTCACTTCATGTTCTTGTCTTGATGCTCATCAACACAAGATGACATTGTAAGTCTTATCATCATGGGACTAACCTGATTCACCAATTCATGAAAAATGTTAGTCCACATGATGATTGTCATTAATTACCAAAATACTCTATTAACTCATAATATCGGGTCTAGATTCTTTAGGTGGCTATACCAATTTCAATAGCACTAGCAATAGCTACAATAAAAATGGCGGCAATAACCAATCACGCAATTCGGGAGACTATCGCCCTATTTTTCAGGTATGTGGCAAGATAGGTCATATGGCACTCAAGTGCTATATATCATAGATTCGATCATGATTATCTGCCCGAAGAGAAGAAACATGTTACGGCGTTTGCAATGCTCCCTCCTATGGCATCGACACCATTTGGTACACTAACACGGGAGCGATAGATCATATCACAAGTGAACTTGATCGACTGACCATGCAGGAACGATACACTGGTCGTTATCAAGTTTAAACAGCTGGTGGTACATGTATGTCTATCCAACATATTGGCCATTCTCACATTCACACTCCTAATAAAACCTTGAATCTCAAGAGCGTTCTTCATGTTCCACATGCTAGCAAAAATCTCCTTTTTGTTCATCGTTTCTCCAAAGACAATGATGTGTTCCTTGAGTTTCATCTCGACCTATTTTTTAGTTATGGGTCGAGCAACACAGAATCTTCTCCTTCACGATAAATGTGAAAATGAGCTTTATCCCATTGCGTCAACAATGAAGTCCAAGGAGGCTTTCCTTGCTATCATACCATCCTAGGAGCAATGGCATAGCCGACTTGGGCATCCATCGTCCTCTGTTCTTCGCCAAATCATTTAGTCCAACCAGATTTTAGTCTCCACAAATCCAGATGCAACTTCAATTTGTGATCCTCATGCGCCCCCTTTAGAGCTCATTCACTTTGATGTTTGAGGACCTGTTGTAACCTCTATCAATGGCTTTCGTTATTATGTAAGTTTCATTGATGATTACAGTAGATACACTTGGATCTACCCTCTTAAGCATAAATATGATGTTGCATATGTGTTTCTTTGATTTCAATCTCTTATAGAACGTCGTCTAAACAAGAAAATGTTTTTTATTCAAACTGATTGGTGGTGAATATAAAAAATGGCATCCTTTCTTTCAACAAATAGGCATACAACATCGAGTTTCTTGCCCCCGTATACATAAAAAAAAAATGACTGAGCTGAATGCAAACACTAACACATCGTCGAGGTCGGCTTATCTCTGTTTGCACAATCCTGTGTTCCCATGAAATTTTGGAACGAAGCCTTCATTTCAGCCTGCTACTTGATCAATCGCCTTCCAAGTAAAGTGATAAGTCATCATACTCCTCTTGAACAATTGTTCGACATCACTCCTGATTACACCTTTCTGTGCATTTTTGGGTGTGCCTGTTGGCCCAACTTGCGCCCATACAATGCCTGCAAGTTGGGATTTCTCTCTGGGATACAATGACCATCATAAGGGTTATAAGTGTATTCATAAACCAACCAGTCGTATCTGTATCTCCCGTGATGTCACTTTTGATGAACATCGTTTTCCCTTTTCTAACACTTTCAAGTCAGCTCCCACTCCTGTTTCTCCTTCCATGGACATTGTCATCCTGCCCACACTCCCTTGCTCCACTACTCCACTTTCTCCTAATGAGGATGGCCAATCTAGGGATAGTCATACGATTATCGACTCCACTGTACCATGTGCTACTGATTTTTCTGTGCCATGTCAGAATAATAGGACTGAGCAGCAGCAACGACCTCGTATGCGACTCTAAAACAACATTCACCAGTCTAAAGTGCACACTAATGGCACTGTGCATGCAGCTGTGCTAACCCCATCTTCATACCAGTAGGCCATGCAGATCACCGAGTAGAAGGCAACCATGGATACTGAATTCTTTGCATTGCAAAAGAACAAAACATGGAGACTTGTTCAGCACCAGCCTGGTAGCAACATCATCGACTACAAATGGGTTTTCAAACTCAAGAAACATGCTGATGGTACTATGGAACATCAAAAGGCTTGACTTATTGCAAAAGGGTTTAAATAAAGGTATGGCATCGATTATAAAGATACATTCTCTCCTGTTGTTAAGCCAGCTTCCATCCGGCTCATTCTATCTTTAAACATTTCCCCTGGTTGGAATCTAAGGCAAGTAGATGTGACAAATGCATTTCTGCATAGGGATTTGGAAGAGGAGGTGTATATGCCCCAGCCACTGGGTTATGAACATCCAATGTTCCCTCATCATGTTTGGAAACTCGACAAGACTCTGTATGGCTTGAAACAAGCGCCACAAGCATGGTACTCCAAGCTTCAAGAGGTTGGGTTTACACCATCCAAAGTAGACACTTCATTGTTCATCTATACTCACGGTGAGATGGCCATGTTCATTCTCATATACGTTGATGATTTTATCATCGTCGGCTCTAGCTCATCTGCCACTGATGATTTGTTGCGGTAATTGAACATGGAGTTTGCCATTAAGGACTTGGGTTGTCTGCACTATTTTCTTGGCATTGAAGTTGTGCCTAACAGCACAAGCGTTCAACTTCTCCAGAGCAAGTATATTGCTGAGCTACTCCAGCATGCCAACATGGCCGAGTGCCATCCAGTCTCCACTCCTATGTCCACAACTGACAAGTTGTCCAAGGATGGTGGCACACCTCTAAATGATTGTGATGCTACTCAGTACCGAAGTGTTGTGGGTGGCTTGCTGTACCTCACAATCACCAGACCAGACATCGCTTTCGCCGTGAGCAAGGTCTGTCAATATCTTCATGAGCCCTCTGATGCTCATTGGACTGCTGTCAAACGAATTCTTCGATATCTGAAGTTTTCTAGTGCAACTGGTTTGAAGATTCACAAGTCATCGTCTCTGCTTCTCAGTGCTTTCACTGACGCTGACTGGGTTGGTTGTGTCGATGACCGGCGATCCACTAGTGGCTTTGCCATGTTTCTTAGTCCTAACCTGGTCTCCTGGAGCTCGCACAAGCAGGCAGCTGTCTCTCGGTCTAGCATGGAAGCGGAGTATAAGGCCTTGGCAAATGCGACATCTGAGCTCATTTGGCTACAATTGCCTCTCTCTGAACTTGGTGTTTTTCAACTTTGTCCACTCGTGCTATGGTGCAACAATCTTGGGGCTATGTACTTGTCCGCGAACCCAATTTTTCATGCCCATACCAAACACAGTGAAATTGATTTGTCATTTTGTTTGGGTCTCAAGACCAGATTGCAAATGCTCTTACCAAGCCTCTTCTGCAATGCTAATTTAGTATTCTTCGGCACAATCTTAACGTTGCAATGCCCGATTAAGATTGAGGGAGGATGTTAGCGTATATATTCACAGTGGCGTACGCACCGCGGGGGCGCGAGGGGGCTAGAGCATCGGCTTCGCTTGTCGCATCCTTGGTACCTTCTCAATACCTTTGACATTATTTACATCACAAATTTAGTTATCTTGTTCTTAGGATTGCTACTTGTGCATATTTTTGGGTTTTTGAAAATCCATTATTAAGGTACTACTTTAATGTATTTTCTATTTTAACTTTGTTCCTCATAATTTGTGTATCAATTTGGATTACACACGACATTTAAATGTGTATTTGCTAGCCCATATCATTGTAACTTTGTTCCACTAGCATCCCTCTATTTTCATCCTGCGTACGCCACTGTATATTCGTACCCGTTTAACAAATTCAGTTATCGTTTGTTGTATAACGGATATAGCAGATATCGTTAGTTTAGATTGGTTCGGTACTCTGTTGTAATCCCTGCGTTTTCGGTATGGGCACTGTTCACCATCTGGCAACATTCCGACAGTGTATAAACGCAGGAGGCAATGCTCAGTAGAGCTTGAGTTGTGTGGTTGTGCAATACTCATCTTCCTCCTAGTTCCTCTTTTGTGGATATCATGGGGATATGCTCATGATCTTTGGATGATGTTACAATTGGCAGTGTCGTTAACGGTTTGTCGAACACGCGTTTTCATCATAGTTTGGAATGCTGTTAGGTCAAGTTCATGGGTTTGAGTGCATATGTGTTACATGATGCATGTTTTGACTAACGTGGGTCAAGTTGTGAAGAACTTGTTCCTGATTTCGATTTGCTTGTCTATTGTTGTGCAGGTTGCTTGGTGATCAACAACGGTCAACGACGAGGATGATCGGGACTAGGCTTGGAGAGCTGAGGTTCAGAACGGTCGACGATGCCGGGTGAAGTCAATGGAGTCAAGCATGGCGCAAAAGTGACCGAACGGGCAGTTCGGTGCGACGGGTTGGATCAAGCGGCGCGGGGGTCGGTGCAAGTGCCATGGTGGTTTCGGTGGGAGCCGGATGGGAGAGACTTGCCGACATGATAAGAGCCGTTGGATCAACCTACACGTGGTGGAGCATGCGACTGCTTCGCGAAGATTGGACTTGGTCTTTGAAGAAGGACCGAGAAGGGGTATTTTGGTAATTTTACCAAATACCGCCTTGGTGATCTTTTGCTAACCCGCGGCGCAAGACGGTACGTGAAGAAGCGGATTAGGTCAAGAGGAGATGAAGACGACGCTTTAAAATGCGTGCGTATGTGACCCATTTGTGTTGGGCCTTAACGGGAGCCCATTAGGGAAACTCTTCTAGAAGCTCTAAGCCTCCACTATAAATAGAGGAGGGAGGTGGCTGCACCCCCTCAACCCTTTCATTGTTTTTGAAACCCTAGTTTGCTTAGGGAGAGGATTAGTGGAGGTTAGGGTTCTAGAGAGTTGGATTTGACTTCGTGCTCATGTATTGAGTCTTTGTCCTTCATTGATGGAGTGGCTGTAAACCAATACCATATCAAATCAATCCAAAGAAAGTTATCTCAAAGATGAGTCTATTTGCTTTCTTTCTCTCTATTTGATGATTTTGATTCTTTCTTTGATCCGCGAGTTTTTTGGTTGGTTTCTTGCCGTGATCTAACTTGCTGCAACATGTGGGAACCCATCTAGGATCATCTTGATCATCAATCACTCACGAGCAAGTCTCTAGATCATATTTCGATTTTTTTTCTTGGTTTTGAACCCTTCTTCGTTCAAGCTGAAAAAGATAGAAACTTTGGCATGGATCTCTGCAATCTTTGATTGGAATAGGTTCCTAATATCTTTGAGAAGGTGTGGTTCAAATTTCGTGGAGTTTGGCCTTACAGATTAAAAGTTAGACCGATTTTCGTTTTGGAACCCGATCTGATTTTCCTGTTCATCGTGCCTGAGGTTAGTCCGCACTTTTGCCTAAGGTTAGTCCGACCCTGGGTCAGTCCGCACCTTTGCCTGAGGTCAGTCCGCACTTTTGCCTGAGGTCAGTCCGGCCTAAGGTCAGTCCGCACTTTTGCCTGAGGTCAGTCCGGCCCTCTGGTTTAGAGTTTTTTGATCTCTAGTTTTGGTCTCTTGTTTGGGGTTTTGATTTGGGTTCAAAACAAGTCTTTCGCTGTGCTTGTTGAGTGATCTTCATAGCTTTCATAGCTATTGGAGTAAACATCTCGTTGAATCAAATTTTCGTGAAAAAAAGATCGTGCTCCTATTCACCCCCCTCTAGTCGCTTTTTCGGTCCAACATCTTTTCGTACGGACCATCCAGCTTCAAGAGATGCAGTACGTGAAGCCACTCCAGCTTACAACTACCATTACGCACCTGCAGTAAAAGGATTAAAGGCTCATCTAGCGAAAAGGTTGTACTTCGGTCTTTGGTTGTGCTCAAAAGTCGTAGCAGGCTAGGGTTGGAAATGAGCCGAGCCGAGCCAGGCTCGGCCAAGCTCGGCTCGTTCTGAGCACGAGCCAGGAAGGAGGCTCGGCTCGGCTCGAAAGGCGGCTCGAGCCGGCTCGCGAGCCAGGGGCTGCGGCGTTCATTCCTTCGTTCTGTTCGTTCGCAACTCGCAAGAATCACAGTTGCGTTCGTTCGCAACTCGCAAGAATCAATCATTCACAAGACATTCATTTCACAACAAAAATATGCATCCTCGCAATCAAAGAGCATTCATTCACAACAAAAATATGCATCCTCGCCCAAGTGGATGAATCAGATCTAGCCATCTGGGGACTGGGGTGGGGCGACTGGTGAGGGCGGCGGGGCAGCTCCGCAAGTCCGCGACCGCGAGGTGACGGCGTGGTCTGAGCCTCGGAGGCGGCGACGAGGCGTCGGGGCAGCTCCGCGACCGCGAGGCGACGGCGTGGTCGAGGAGGCGCGGCGAGGCGTCGGCGCTCCGCGAGGCGGCAGCGCGCCGGAGACTTGAGGTGGTGGCGGCGGTGGCGGCCGAGCACGGAGGACGACGCGCGGAGGAAGGCGGCGGTGACGGCCGCCGCCTCGATAGCCTCCGGCGCGCAGGAACGGCGGAGGTGGAGGCGTGGAGTGGGAGCACGGGGCGGCGACTCTGAGTCGGAGACTCAGAGGCACGGGGGGCGCGGGGAGCACGCGGTGGACGGGGCAGCGACTTGGACGAGGGCGGTGAGGTGGAGGCTGGACGGGGCGGCGGAGGACAGGAGGGAGGACGGGGCGGCGGAGGAGCGGCGCGGTGGACGGGGCGGGAGCCGGGAGCCCAGGAGAGGAAGGGGAAGGGGAAAGGGAAGGGGAAATAGGGAAATTTGGGGAATTCGTTCGCGTGGCCGCGTGGGGTTAGGGTTAGGAATTCGCGTGGGCTGGGTTGGGACGTCGCCGAGTGGGCTGGCCGGGGGGATTTCGTCTGGCTCGTTTGGCTCGCGAGCGGCTTGAGCTCGGCTCGAAATCTGACCGAGCTGAAAGGTGGGCTCGGCTCGGCTCGAAAATTCACGAGCTGAGCCTGAGTCGTGACAAACCTGAGCCGAGCCACGAGCCTCGAACTATTTTTCCAGCCCTACAGCAGGCTGTACTCTAAATCTGGTGCTACGTAAAGCCATCAACCCTACATCACATCCCAATAATTGGTAGGTAGGTAGGGTTTACGGCGTACGTACGTGCGCGAACAATGACTCAACGAGTGTGTTCATACGAAATCTCAAAATGTTTTAACTGTTACCAGCAACCAGGTGCTGCGTCTCCCCCGTGCCTCAGCCTCCTCTTTGTTTTCACCTGTAGCAGGCTAGCCAAACTAACCTACCCATGCCCCATTCACATTGCCCGCCGCGTAGAAATAAATGCAGGCCGACAGGGCGGATCCAGCAGCGACTTGCGAAAGCCCAATTAATCAATCTCCACCCCGCGCCAACACAATCCAGGAATGCTGCTTGATTGATGAATCCTATATATATATAAAACACTCATGACACATCCCTTTCCCTGTGATGTGTCGCGGTCGATCACATCCCATCCAACTGGTAGTAGTAGCTAGCTTGCTCACAGTGTCACACGCACACTTGGAGTTGGCCAGGAGAGGAAGAGGAAGATAAATAATGGAGCGTGCTCGGCGATCGCTCGTCGTGTTGTTGGTTCTGGCCGGCGCCGTGGCGAAGCCGCGGCCGGCCGGGGCAGCGGCGCATGTGCCGTGCTACTTCGTGTTCGGGGACTCGCTGGTGGACAACGGCAACAACAACGACATCGTGTCGCTGGCGCGCGCCAACTACCCGCCCTACGGGATCGACTTCGCCGGCGGCCCCACCGGCCGCTTCAGCAACGGCCTGACCACCGTCGATGTCATCTGTAAGATTCATGCATGCATATGTCGCTACGTCTTCACGATCTCTCCGTGATCGATCGATGGTGGTTGTAGTTTTGCCGTGTCCGCAAATTAAAATGTTTTTCATGATGGCGACCGTGATGGCAACATCAGGTTGGTAGCTAGATCTAGTACGTGCACGATTTCTGACGGCTCGCGACAGTGAGATGAAATCATTAGTACGTACCCGTAGCTAGCTACCCTACCAATCGATCGGTTGCCTTTTAAAATCTGTCAGACGTTTATTTCGGCATTTACATATAACCGCACCGTACATTAGATTACATCATGCATCTCTATCAGCCTATATTGCATCTTTTGGGCATGCAAAGGGTTATGTGTGTGTTCGTAGTTTGCACGTATGCAGGAGCGGGCCAACTATGGCTCAAGTTTTGGGCTAAGCCATTTGTTATTGGGTCGAACTTAAATGTTTAGTGATTTTTTTAAGAGATCTTCATAAGCATTAACACTAATAAAATTTTCAGATCTTGGACTACAGCCCACCCAGCCCCATGCCTGCATCTAGGAAGGTATATACGGTAGCTTCCCATGCTACAGGATTGCGCGATTCATGTACGTACGTAGTATATAGCTTGTTTTTTAGAAGTTCGTGTACGTAGTATATGGCTAGATAAGTGTACAGTATATACACTGGTCCAGCAGCATTACCACACCTCGATCCGTAGACACTTCCTCCAACCCACCTACTGCTACTGCCTACTGATCGATCTTGTACCGCTTAACCTTTTTAGGACCGGTAACCTACGGGCGAGCAACATGGTTGCACACATGCATGTGTAAAAATCTCCCAATACTACGTATCATGTACGATCCAGACAGTAGACCTATGCATCAGTTAGACGGACCAATGAAAAGCCGGAATACGACATTGTCACATACTCACATGAACGAATCAGGCCGGGACTCGGTTCTGCACTGCAGACATACGGCAGACCTGCACAAAACCATCAGGTGGAACTCAAAAAATGCTGTGCCAGGCCCCTGCTGGCTGCCGGTACGAAGCAAATCCTTCGACATTGCAGCAATATCACGGTAAACAGTGTCATGACATTATTTTACGGCTGTCGGATTGGGAATCGACGGCGGGGATCTAGATCTGCACTGCAGCAAACACTGTAGCAAACACTGCAGTAGAGGTCCTATTTATGGACACTGTAGTAGAACGGTAGCAATCGATCTCAGTCGTTGATTCCCGATCTGACGGCTCAGATCTTAGGAATGTCATAGTACTATTCACCGTGACATTCCAATAAGAATGTCAGGGGAATTCTCATTGGATGCCGATCCCTGCCGGTCCAGGCTTTTTTTGGATGGCTCTGCCTCGCCGAGCTGCGCTGGCTACTGGGCCATGCCGAACTAGACAAAGTTTTTGTGTACTCACCAGGGATTTAAATATCGGCCGATAATCGTGATTATCATTTTACGGACCTGATACCGGTTCCGATTTTGGCCGATTTGAATGAATTTTATCAAAAAGAAATGAATTTGATTGAATTTTGTTCGGTTCATGAATGAGTATAGTAATACAAGCATGGAGTTGATCCCAAATTTGTACACATCTTGCTAACTAGCTCAGTTGATGAATTTTGTCCAAATTTGATTATTTTTAAAATTTAAGATCCGAAAAATTCAAAAAAATTGAAATTTCCGATTTTCATCTTACCAGCCGTATCGGACCCGTTAAAAAAAAGCTCCCGATAAAAATTAAAAAAAAAACTGGTACTCACACACACGCGCTGTGTTGCGTTGCGTGCAGCTAAGCTTCTGGGCTTCGACGACTTCATCCCCCCGTTCGCTGGTGCAAGCAGCGACCAGCTCCTCACCGGCGTCAACTTCGCCTCCGCCGCCGCAGGGATCCGTGAAGAGACCGGGCAGCAGTTGGTATGCATGCTTATATGTAGTTCGTGCATCCAAACTAATTAAGCGCTTTAAGCACGCACGTATCCTAAGACTTACGTGGCGTGTAAATGCTGCAGGGTGCGCGGATAAGCTTCAGCGGGCAGATCCAGAACTACCAGTCGGCCGTGCAGCAGCTGGTGAACATCCTCGGCGA
This sequence comes from Ampelocalamus luodianensis, assembly GCA_036346255.1. Classification (NCBI taxonomy): domain Eukaryota; kingdom Viridiplantae; phylum Streptophyta; class Magnoliopsida; order Poales; family Poaceae; genus Ampelocalamus; species Ampelocalamus luodianensis. Next base: position 6,140,675 of record CM070626.1, read on the forward strand.
CGAGGACTCCGCCGCGGCGCACCTGAGCCAGTGCATCTTCACCGTCGGCATGGGCAGCAACGACTACCTCAACAACTACTTCATGCCGGCCTTCTACAACACCGGCAGCCGCTACACCCCGCAGCAGTACGCCGACGCGCTCATCTCCCAGTACTCCCAGCTCCTGCGGATCATGTACAACTACGGCGCCAGGAAGGTGGCGCTGATCGGCGTGGGGCAGGTGGGGTGCAGCCCCAACGAGTTGGCGCAGCAGAGCGCCAACGGCGTCACTTGCGTCGAGCGGATCAACAGCGCCGTAAGTATCTTCAACCAGAAGCTCGTCGGCCTCGTCGACCGGTTCAACACGCTGCCCGGCGCGCACTTCACCTACATCAACATCTACGGCATCTTCGACGACATCCTCAGGTCCCCCGGAGCCCATGGTAACACCCAAGATCAAACTAAGTCCTCCGATTAGTTACTGCATGCACGATACATACAGTTGAGCTTCATGAAACAACCACCAGTTCGTCTAAAAAGCTTAACTACTCAAGCGTCATGAAAATTTTAATTTCCAGGTTTGAAGGTGACCAACAGGGGATGCTGCGGGGTGGGGAGGAACAACGGGCAGGTGACGTGCCTGCCGTTCCAGACGCCGTGCGCCAACCGGCACGAGTACCTCTTCTGGGACGCCTTCCACCCGACGGAGGCGGCGAACGTGCTCGTCGGCCAGAGGACGTACAGCGCCCGGCTGCCGTCCGACGTCCACCCGGTGGACCTCCGGACTCTCGCGCGGCTTAGCTAGCTAGTTGCGTTATAAGATCATCGTCGATTCGGGTCAGAACTCAGAACTAGATCGGGTCAGAACTCAGAACTAGCGGCGGCCGTAAGTGAGCTCATAGTTTTCGGTTCTTTTGTGATAGCTCCGTCGTTGTGTGGGCGTGATATATGTCAGTAACATATATATATATTATGATTCTTGGATGTACAACACATAGATTATACGTTTGCGTCTGAACTACAGTTGTATGCTTAGATTCACAATGTTTAGTTTGGCTGGCAATCATACACGATTGGGCAGCATTTAAACATCTGTTATGTCTTGGAAACCTCGCAAGTTCACAGCATTCACTGTTACTGGGAGAATTCGGGACCAGCTATTGATACTAGAAATTAGTTGTGTCAACGAGGCCGGGATGCTGGGCCATCCTTGCCCCGGCCCCGCCAAGCTTCGTGAGGGAAAATCGGCCTCCGTCCTCGGCCTCACCTTTGCCGGGACCGAGCCTGTGGGCTTAAAATTATGGTTTAAATATATATATTTTTCCTAGTGAATGTCATTTTAGCTATTAATATATATATATATATATGGAAAATGGTATGGTATTCCTGGGAGTACGTACTCCCACCTCTCATATACCACTTAAATCGTACGATGATACATCTTTATCTATTTGAGCATACTTCAATAATGATTATAAGATACCCCAAAGTGAGTTCCATGAAAAATTTCATTAAATTCCACTTTTATAGCAAAATTTGTGTATATACTTCTTTCATATATGAAAAAGGGTATATAGCAAAAAACAAAGAACTCTAATGAAATTTTTTCAATAAGTCACATTGGACTATACTTTAATTGGTATTTAAGTATACTGAAAATGATAAAGAAATACAATATATGCGTTTAAGTGGTATATTGTTGGAAGTGGGAATACATACTCTGAGAATACTGGTATATATATATATATATATATATATATATATATATATATATATATATATATATATATATATATATATATATATATATCACGATATGTAGTTTCAAAAGTGATATATTAATATATAGATACAAGTTTTAGTCCAAACATATAAAAAGAATACACATCTCATATTATAAATCTATAATATATAAAGAAAATAATACAGCTTTAAGTTTTACCGGATCCATATGGGAGAGGCCGACCCCACCCTATCAGCCTAGCTGACCCGCCCCTGTTAGGGATGGCAATTTTCCCCGTGGGGATGGGGCCCTACAGGAACGGGGATGGCACCGCTAGACTAGCATGGTCGATAAAAAATGTAAAAATATTATTTTGTTTGTATATTACAGATTTTTAATATGAGATGTGCATTCTTTTCTTATATATTTGGACTAAAACTTGAATTTAAATATTAAGTATAAATTTTGAAGATATATATATATAATAATAATAATAATAATAATAATTTTTGAACATAATTTTTCCCCCACGGGGATCTCCATTGGGGGTGGGCGCAGGGTCACTTTCCGCCCGTCATCCCCCGGCCCCATTGCCGCCGCTAGTCCCCGTTGCCTGCAGGGGAGGGGGAGTTCTGCCCCCATGGGGATTATCCTTGCAGGGGAAATCGCCATCCGTACTAGAAATCGACTTGTAGATCACACAATCAATGCACTAGGAACATTTAGTGTGCAAACGAGAACAAGCGAACAACCATAACATGAGATGCTGAGGGTCTGAAGTTTGAACATAAGCACATATCGAGCTACCTAAGCTTGAATCCTCATAAACGAAATGCTACGGGAGCCACTCTCAGACAGGCCATATCTGTGCCAATAAGTTTAAGCCATTTCCCTGTTTCCTGGTGCACTAGTTTACGAGGTTTTTTAATAGAAAAAGGCGCCATTAGTAAAAATGGGTTGTTATAGGAATGCTAGAAGAGAAGAAAAGCTTCACACAAATAGTTTGCATCGCTATATACATGGGAAAGCTGCTATATGCCAAATTTCCCTCACATGTTGTACGAGCATGCCGAGAATTCACTTCTATTCCAGCACATCCCTGATATGAACCGAAACTACGATCTTAACAAAATGCAGGAGCTACAATATAAGCATGTTTCAGCACAACAGTATGAAAGTTCTAGCTATATTCCAGCAGAAAGCTGTTGCAAGAAGCCAGCTCCCTCCCATAAAAGACGTTTCTGTGGTTTCAGGTTGGACTGGGTATGAACTATGAATTCTCTTCCATATGATTAGCCAGTGCGATTATGACACAAGACTAGACTTAACACCAAGAATGGTTAGAATCTGTAAATTTCTGCATCCCTCTTCATTGATGTACTTGCTGTACAGGCATCATTCTCCACTGCAAATTGTATGATCGAATGCACAGGCCAGGAATCTTCTTGATCCATGCTAGCACTAGTACTTGACTGAAGTACATGCTTTGCTCCAGATTTCAACTTAACAGGTCTTGTTCTCACCCTATTGACAGAATCTGACCATGTGGCACGTGTATCGTTGTTTACAAGTCGATGATCCGATTCAGGTTCTTCGCTGAGACAAACAGGTATATCTCGAGGTGGTCTATCTGGTGTAGATCCACAGAGTTCTAGCCCTTCTTCTGGAAGTGGTGACAAATTTAGGTCCTTTCCTACTGCTATGCAAGGTTTGTTTGGTAATGTCAATAACACATGATCCTTTTCTGCTGATCTTTTGCAACTTCTGTTGATTTGTTCCAAACTCCCAAGATTTGATCCTATCGCAGTCTGTTTCATGTTCCTCTTGTCTTTGAAGATCGTATCACCATGAGCCTTAAATTTGCTTGTTGGATCAGACAGGGGAAATGATGGAAAAAATGCAGGAGCAGATCCACGAGGGTGTGCATCTTCACTACTGTAAACATGAGAAGAGATCATCGAAGGGGGCAATGGACGGAGGGAGGTAAACTTTGTTTGAGTTGTTAAACCAGAAGTGTTCTGAACAGCGTAACCAGACAGAAAAGATGATATGGGGTCCTCTGTGTCATGTTGCTGAATTGTTGTGGGAAATAGCTGAGTTGAGATGGCCCTGGTCTTGTTTCCACAAAGTTTTTGAAGCTGTTCTTTGGATCATAAGATGACATTGTTGCAATATTTTGAGTGTATCTGCATCGCATAGAACCAAGTTGCACGTGTTTAGGAGTACTCTGAACTTGATTTGCCACAGCTGGCTGCTGATGCCCTAGCTCAACCTCATTGTACCTGCTCACTGGTTGCACAAACAGCTTATTTGGCACAGCTAGTTGAGGTTGCTGACTGCGACAGTTCGTTCTGAAAATATCAGTATCAAAGCCAGACCTTAGTTCAGCTGCTGGAGCAGAGGAAAAACATGATGGATATTCATATGGATGCGTCCCTCCATTTGAAATCCTAAATTTGCTAGGGTGATCAACCAGCCCTCCATGAAACAATTGGGGAAAAGCTTTCGTGCACGTTCCCTGAAAGTAATGATCTTCAGCTCTTATCTGTTTACTGGAACATGGATTCTTGTTATCTAGACCTCTGCATTGTTTACTACTGGTTCCAAGAGAAACTGTTTTGCCCATTAGGCGCACTGTTGTTTCAGCAGCGGGTTGGATATTCTGCTCATAATTCTGTCTTGGGAAGCAGCTTTGCATCTCAAGTGACTTCTGTGGTTGATTATCTTGTCCCATGCATCCAGAGCAAAAACATTGCACTGAAAGCTCTTGCTGGTTTCTGCATAAATACTTGTTGGGAATTGCATAGTTATGACCTTCCATTCTTTCAGAACTCGGCAACTGTCCGAAATCCATCCCATATGCAGTTGGCATTGTGGGAGTAAGATAAGATAGCGCTTGATGGTTGATTCTTAAATTGGCACAATTCATGCAAGTTTTAGGTGTGAAAAAAGCTGGAAACGCTGAAGGATGCAAATAATCCTCCCCACTCTTAAACACCTCATTAGGATTAAGGGTTCCACCAGGTTGAACCTTGACAAATTCACCATGTGAATTAAGAGGAAGCCCGACATAGTCATCACTGAAGTACGCCTTCCTACATGCAGATACACAGTCCGTAGTTTGTGCATCTGTTGATTTGTTTGATCCTGTTGAGGAGCTTACACTGTTCATCGCATCTTTACCAGATCTAAGAAGCCTAGGATGAACCTCTGTCAAGTGGCAATTAGCAACCAACCTTTCCTGAAGCAATGTGCTTCTGTTCCTATCATATGCTTCATTGAGAGAAGCAACAAAACAAGAATGGGAAGGTTGTGACAATGGACTTCTCATAACATCAGATCTTGTCTCGACTGCTAAATTAACAGGAACAGATGATCCTTGTGGTATCATACGATGGTTTACTTCTTCTTGACACCCAACATCAAGATATAAGCCTTCTTTCAAATGTAAGTCCACATCAGAAAAGTTTTGAGCAAGCACTTGACCAGATAGGGCAGCTGAGCTAATGGAGTTCAAACAGTTTCCTCTATTAGGAGTCTCTATGCAATGATTCAGATCCACTGAATTGCCCAGTATATTTCTCTCGATTGATTTGGTAAGCGGAACCGCACCAGTTGAAACTACTTTTTCAGATAAAGAGCTGGTATCCTCCTCAACGGCCCCTGATATAGCATCTACTCGTTGATACACCAACTGTGGTTCATCTGTATTGAGCTGATCGTCAACTACCTGAGATTTGCCATCCTGGGAGGGTTGCTGGGATGTCTGCAATAACTGTGATTGCTCCGTGTTATCTTCAGGTTGAGTGGCAGTCAGTCCAAATATGTCATCCTCACCAGAAAAAGTAACACGCTTTGATTTGCGAGAAGTCTTTGATGGACACCTAAGATCTGTGTTTTTCAGAAATTCACCCATCCCTGTTTTTAAGTGTTTCTTAAGAATGCTTTGAACTTGACAACTGTTCTTTATAGCCTTCTGGTTATCCAAAGCTGACTTTTTGTTTCCCTTCATGCTTTTCTTGTTCAATAAAACTGAGAACTCTTGATTTCTCTTTTTCTTGCCAAGAGATATTTTGAGCTTTCTCTTTTGTATGGCATCTTGAAACAACTGAGAAATGCTAAGTGAGGTGACTTTTACCTTTCTGTTTTTCTCCTGAAATAGGGAAAAAATTCACATATCACCCCCTTCGTAGATGTAGTTCAGCACAGGAGTATACTAAGTAACAAGTCCAATTGCAACATAATCAAATTATGACCATTCAAGTCAGCAGATAGTAACACACGGACAAATTCAGATATTGGATTTTTAGAAGTTCGTTCATTCATTCATATATTATGCTGCTTATTGTAGTTCAAGGAATTGAAACCAGTCAAGTAAGTGGGATGCTTGCATTGCTTGCACCATTCTGTCTAGTTTCATGTAGTACATCGCTATACTACTTTAGGAAATAATATAGCTATAATTATTGGGTCAACAATAGGTATTTCCAATCCCAATTGCTGCATCCAAATAGTCAGTCAACCATACTACGACAACTTCTATATAGAATACCATTTAGTCAACATTTCAAAGTCTAATGCATAAGTGTATCCATCACGGTTCCAGAAGACATGGAACAACACAACAAGAAAGAAACTGTCTTCTTTCTTTTTTACAATAAACATATGAAAACAGTCGGTAAGTTATTATTATTATTTTGATATTTTACTGATTGGTATGCTAATCAAAATTATACATCGCAATGTTTTGTAATAAAGTTAGGTACTTGGGTGTACCTAATATATAGTATACATCCAAGTACGAATCTCCAGCTTGGCTGTCTAGTGGTTTCTCAACAAGTAATGAACCGAGCACGGACGGATGACAATACGAGTTAGTGCGCACATACACAGAGAAAAATGGAAGGGCGCATTCAACACAAATCCACATCTAACTCTCAATTGTGACTCCTCAATACAAGCTTCACGGCAAGCCATTGTCTTTGGGCCCATTTTCTATTGCTTGCAAAATCACTTCTCTCATGGCTATATACTACTGCTATTGCTTCAACGCCTCCGAGAGTCTCGTAGATACCCGAAAACGATAAGTGGCAAACGTTCTACACGCCTAAACATTCTATCGTATCCGACACAAACACATTACAAATCCAAGTAATGCAATGCAATATTGCAATGTATGTACTAGTTGACCAATAAAACCTTACCTTTTTTCTCACAGAAATCTCAATCGAGACCTTCTCCTTCTTGAACCCCTTCTTCTTCGTCTTAACCCCAAGCACTAACTCCCCCTTGTCTAGCTTCCTCCTGACCCTCTTCCCCCTCCCCAGCCCCTCGCCTCCGGCGACACGAGGCACGGTGGCGAAGAGCTCGACGATGGACCGCTTCCGCCGCTTGGCCGCCATCCTCCTCTCCTCCTCCGCCTCCCCCTCCTCCTGCTCCGCCGCCAGCGCCGCCTCGTCCGCCCACCAACGGAACCGCCGCACCTCCATCGGCGGCAGCGCCCCCGCCTCCCCGCCGAACGGCCAGCACCTGCTGCCCTCCTCCGCCGCCCCCGCCCGCAGCCGCGCCACATACCCCCTTGAAAGAAAAAGAACGGCACGAGATAAGAGCGCCACCCAGCGCGCGGCTGCGCAATGTAGACGTAGGGTTAGCAGTGCTCGGTACCGGATGGAGAAGGGCGCGCCGGAGCCGGCCATCGCGGGGGTGTCCTGCTCGCTCGCTTTTACCCGGCCCTGTTTCCCGCGCCGTGCGTTGGTTGGGGTGACGAGACGAGAGGGAGGAAAGCGACGCGGGGGGAGCCGTGCAGCGCAGCGCAGCGCAGCGCGGGGGATCGTGTGGTGTTTGCCGCTAAGCTTCACTGTTTCAGTGCGAAAGCGTCACGCGTTCCATGATGGCGCCGGTGCGTCGGGCCGGTGGGTTGATTGCTTGGGGCTCGCGCCGTGCGGTGGGTGCATCTGCCGACTGCCGCTGCCGGCCCGCCTGACTGACACCGCTGCTTTACGTCGTCGGGACTGGGGGTAATAATAAACCGGCTAGGATACAAAACAAGAGTCAAAAAGTCCTGCCCTTCCCTCTCCTAGTCAGTGCCCTTAATTTGTCTGGTTTTGAACTTGATGTGATTTTGACATGTACAGATGATGAAACGAAGCGAGATTAGATGCTGGTAATTAACATGACACCACATCGATGGATGCCTGAGTAGACTTGAGAATGCTACCGTGCAATCGCATGGATGCTGTACGCATCATCACGGAGCTGTGAAAAATGCAGGAAGGTGAAGGGGATACTAGAAGAGTACCGTGCGCATTTGGTTAAACCCCAATAGCCAGCTCTGCTCCGCTGCGAGCTATCGAGTCCCGTGATCTTGTCATCCCAGCAATGAGCAACTGTGCGCCAGCGAGGGAGGGAAATCGTATCATCTCAATGTCACGGTGCTACGGTATTACGATATTGCAGATCTCGTCCGGCATTGTAGCAAGGTCGCATCAAAGAACAGTGCATACGGTAGGCATGACACTGCTATAGGTACGGTAGCAGACGATCCGGACCGTTCTTTTCGGGTTGGACGGCTCAGATCGCCGCAATGTCATGACATTGTGTTCCTCTGCCATTGCTAATGGCAGAGGATGCGAATCCATGAAGGAGGGGGAGGTGGAAAAAAAATTATGTAGCACCTGTGCTTAGGCATGTCAATTGTGTCTGATTACCCGCGTGCTCGCGGGCAAATGCCCTAATAGAGTTAGGCATAGGGTGCTTTGTTTGCCCCAAGCATAGAAATCGGGTAAACAAGCACGGACATGGGTGAACTCCATCCGTACCTGTCTTGCCAGTTTACCCGCCAACCCACACTGGTATGTGGGCTCGATGAAAGCCAGAGGCTAATATCATTCGGCATTTTGATCGGCCATCACTCCATCATGATTTCGCCCAACCGCCACCAACCCTAAATCCTCAATCTCATCTCAGTCCCAATCCCATCCTCAACCCCTGTCCCCGTCGCCCCCTCCTCAACGCCCGGCCTCCTCCCGCCTGGTCGCGGCCCTCATCCTCCCGCCCCGCCGTCGCCCCTCCTCTCGTACCGTCATCATGTACCTCGAGCCCGACACCATGGACTCAATGCACTCCGGCCCCTATGGCCACATCTTTCGCCCCCAACAACTTTGTCTTCGGCTAGTCCGACGTCGGCAACAACTGGGCCAAGGGACTACATCGAGGGCACTGAGCTCATCGACTATGTCCTCGACGTCGTCCGCAAGGAGATCGAGAACTACGATGGCCTCCAAGGTCACTACTCCTTACTCTCTTCTTCTTCCCATACCAAATCAGATCTGCTGGATCTGGATCTAAAACATAAATCAGAGAGACAACCTTGTGTGGCGGGTACACGGCCATGCCCACAGGCGACGGGCATAGGCGAGGTTCTTCGCCTGTCATCCTTTCACGGGCATGCCCGTGAGGGAAAATTAGGGTCACGATCATGTGTATGGGTGAGTACTACCCATGCCCACTACGTCCGATTGCTATCCCTACCTATGCTACGCATGAATATGTGACACCACCCTTAGGATACGAACACGTGGAAGCACAACGTGAGAAGAAAAAAACAGGGAAGAGTAGTGGTTAGAGGGTGAGATGTATAAAGATTTATGTTGTTCCATGTTCATATCCTAGGAGTGGTACCATATAGTCGTATGTAGCATTGGTACTATAGAATTTTTTTTTGAGCGATGCTGCATATTTACGGAGTAGTGAAGACACCACAGATTTAAGTGAAGATGGATCGATCGTTGATGAATTTTGTGTGCGATTGGCAGTAGTGAAGGCTCCTAAGTTCTGAATCATGGTCGGTGCAAAGCGAAACCTCATCGAGCAGTAATTAAGTATACACTATACTATATTGTACTATTGATCTGCGGATTGTAACAAGGCGCAAGGGATGCACGTAAGGAAACTACATCTTGGTGTGGTGGTAAAGTCGTGGGTGTACGATTAAATCATAATGCCTACCTTTACGCACATGTGAGGTGTGGATTTTTATGGGCCTCTTTCTAAACGTGTGCTAAGGAAGCGCCCTCGCGTGTGTGTGCACGTTTGTGTGTATGCATGATGGTGTGTGTACGTGTACGTATACTCTTCCTTGTAATCGGGAAAAAATGCGCATAGAATATTGATTGAAAAAAGGGTATACCATCCACATTCAAACTAACGAATTTTTGGTAGATACAACACATTTTCAACATGTATTTGCAGAAATAACCACCGAGTTCGTGTATTTGCAGAAATGGTACCGTTGTCGCACGGTCACTGTGCGGTAACGGCTCACGCGTTGCCTCTAGGCCGACCCCGTCGCCACCTTAGCGCGTTGGCGCACGGTGATCGTGCGCCAACGGCCCGTGCGCCGCCACGTGTCCCTACGCCGCTAGGGTTTCAAGAAATTAGGGTTTTGGAAATTAAGGTTTCACGATTGTTCGTAGAAATTATAAAATATAGCAAATGAATTCAAAAAATTATGAAATTTTTTGTGGAGCCTCCCGATACAGTGTACTATACGGTGTAAATTTGCCATAATTTTATTCGTTCAAAAAATTTTCTCGCAACTCCCTCCCAACATGCGGCCCCCCTCCGGCCCTCCCTCCCGCCCGCCACGCACCCGGACTGTTCTGCGGAGAATTAAAAAACCGCATGGTGGCCATCTTTTCTACCGTCCATCCTTCCTCCTCCACACATCTGTTGTGTCGTCCAAAAATTCTGGCGCCAACGCTTACAGAATTCCCGGCGCCAACGCTGCGACTCCTCCTCCGCTCGGCTATAAATACCGAACTCTGGCACTCGCTCTTCGCTCATCTCATTTGTGTTTTGATTCTCGTTCTTACGCTCGTCGTTGAGAACTCAAAGAACGTAACATAATTACTTTTATTGGGAGGTTAACTGTTTTCTTGCTTCTCGTCGCTCGGCCTTTTTTTATTACTTTCCTCCGAAGGGCAGGTAATTTGTCGGATGCTTTTGCCGTTATTACCGTAGTCGTAATTAGTCAGTCTTAGTCAGCTAGTCATAATTAGTTAGTTTAGAGGTAATTAATTAGTTCACTAGTAATGAATTAGTTTAGTGGTAATTAATTAGTCGTAATTAGTTTAGTAGTCATCATTACGATATATTCAAATTGTAATGTAAGATTTTTTCCGTCTTGTTTGTTATGTATAGCGCAAACTTCTACGATACCCAGCTATGGACTCTTCGGCAAACTTCTACGCGAGGATGTTGTAGAAACACAAGTGGCTTGCATATAAGAGAAAACATATACAATGCCCAGATTTTTCAATGAAAGATGCTCGAGTACCACCACGTTTTCTGATCCCGTAGTGTGTGTGTGGCGAGCCGACGGAGATCATTCAGTCCACACACCCAGACACCGTCGCGGGCGTAATACACGTGCGAGCACCACCTCGTAAGTATTTCTTTCGCACGCATCGATTTTCCTCTCCCTACGTTGAATTCCTTAAATTTTTATTTCATCCCTACGTAATGGTAGCCCAAGATGCGCTGCCACTTCTTCTAGTGGATCGATGGCCCAGAGATGTACGACAGGGCGTTCATCCAGCAGAAGTACATATTGAACTACTCGATGCGGGCCAAGACCTTCGTGCGGTGGAAACCTTACGTACCAGACCCTGTTGAGGAGGCACCGAAGGAGCCCAGTACTCGCCTGGGCGTAATCTATATCGATGACATGAGTTATGAAGAATTTACATCCTTGTTACGTTTTTCACTGTACGGTACACTTACATCATAGAATTACAGGACATGGACGACTTTGATATACCAGCCTGACATGAAGAGTCCCGCGATAAGGAGAAGGGAAAGACTCATGCCGCTGAGCCCGGCTGCCATAGCGTATCCGGTCTCCCAGGCGTAATCCATATTGACGACGTGAGTTATGAAGAATTTACACCCTTATTACGTTTTTCACTGTACGGTGCATTTACATCATGGAATTGTAGGATATGGACGACTTCGACACACCAGCCCGACGTAGAGAGTCCCACGACAAGGGGAAGGGGAAGGCTCCTTTGACCAAGACCGACCGACGTCGTAGCGTATCCGGCCGATCGGGCGCACTCCGTATCGAAGATGTGAGTTATATACAGTTTGCATCCTTGTTACGTTTCTTACTATACGATCCACTTACATAATGAAATCATAGGACATGGATGATTTCGACGCTCATCGCCACCGTGGACAGCCCCGAGACAAGGGGCACTCGCTATTGCACTACGGAGACTAGTTGCACACATCGTTAAATATGACACTCTTTGTCAAATTATCAGTTTGCCCTGGATGATCTGTATTGTAACATAGGCTACATAAGATTGTGCATAAACTAACTGAGAGAAATGTGTGACGTGTAGATCATATAACGATGTACCGTAGCCTTTGAAACTCACACGAGTCGGAGGTTACGATACATCGTTATATGATCCGCATGCCACGCGTTTCCCTTAGTTGGTTCATGCACAAGCTTATCTAGATTATGGTACAATACAGTATTAAAGAATATCATCCACAATAGACTGATAAATTAACAAAGAATGTCCTATTTGATCAGGTTACATGTGATAATACCCCGTCCCCATCCTGGTTCATACATAAGCTTATCTAGACTTTGGTATATCCCGTGTTATGCTATTATGTTTGGGTATATTTGTATTCATGTTTTGTTTTTCTATATTTGTACGCGTATTTTGGTTGTTATGTGTGTACTCCTGCTCCATATTGTACATCGACATCTTGAATGGAGTTGCAATGCAGATTTTTTTTTTCATACATTCCAAGTCACATGAAATCATGAAACCCTAATTTCCGAAACCTAAAATCCAAATTTTCGCGATCTAAATCCTAAATTTTTGAGATAATTCTAGAACATATATCAAATTATCCAAAGAGTACACAATCAAATCCACTGTGTGATGAGCCTTAAAATTAAATTCATAATTTTTGGAGTTCAATTTATACATTTACAAATTCGTAAAAACTGTATATTTATATAAAATTGTGAGAAAAATTCTGAACGAATAAAATTATGGCAAATTTACATCGTATAGTACATTGTGTTAAATTTCATAATTTTTTAAATTCATTTGCTATATTTTATAATTTTTACGAACAACCGCGAAACCCTAATTTATCGAAACCCTAGCAGCGGAGGGACACATGGCGGCGCATGGGCCGTTGGCGCGGGGTCGGCTGGGAGGGCGCCATGTGTCGGCGTGACAGGCGTTGGCGCACGGTGGAAGCCGTTGCCGCACGGTGACCGTACAACAACGGTACCATTTCTTCAAATACGTGAACTCGGTGGTCATTTCTGTAAATACGGGTTGAAAACGTGTTGTGTCTATGTCACCGTGCGGCAATGGTACTATTTCTTTAAATACACAAACTCGGTGATCATTTCTGTAAATACAGCTCGATAACGTGTTGTATCTATCAAAAATTCCAAACTAACATAAGGGCATCATCGTTGGATCGTCTCATTTGTAGCCGTTCATCCCACCTCCCACGGTCTTATCCATATCCATCCAAGTCTCTCTCTGCACGGACCAAGCGGGACTGCGGGAGCGACAATAGCAGCGTGCAAGCAGGGACGCCTGCAGGGCTGAAGTGGCGGTACGTGCGGCTACTCGGCATTGCTGCAGGTGGTCCTGTGCGGGTCGACAATCAACTGGGTGCTCCTCGCTGCGACGCGAGCTCCGACAAGGCGAGGCGAGGCGAGGTGGAACTCGGGGGATGGCACGAGCTCCTGGGAGGCCAGGAGAGGGGAGGTGGATAGGCGTCGCTGCTCCGGCAAAGGAGCGTCCGATCCTTTTTTGAAACTCTATGAAACATGCTGAAATTCTCTAAAACTTGCTTGGGACTCTTTGAAACTTGAAATTTGTGTTTTGTTACTCGATTAATTTGAACTCTTTCGAAACATGATGTTTCAGTTTTGATTCTGAAACATGCCAAAGCTCTTATACCTTTTTGAAATGTGCTGAAACTCTCTAAAACTTGAGTGAAACGCGAACTTGAAACTTAGCTGAATCTTGTTGTACCGTTGGAACGGTATCCGTGGGCTAGCAGCCTCCAATATTGAATGGTACGGTTACAGTGAAACATAATGGATGTATTGAATGGGTGCGGTATGCGGTTACGTGGAAAGATAATTATGTCGCCCTTTGGTGAGGACATGATTCCAAAGCACATCATATTTCCATCTTCCTTCTCTGGCTCATATAGATTGGGCCTCCATTGGCCACCGAATCCACGTACCTTGGGCTGGCTTCTTTTTACGAAGACTTAGGGTATGTCTGATAGATGCCAGACCTCATATAGAACTATCCATGTCACCTATGACGACTAAAATCAGCTCATACAATGGGTTGTGATGATCTGACTATAGGATTGTAAACAACACACAATCTTTAATGTTTTTCTTGGTTTTGGTGCTACGATGCAGGATTATAGACGAATATTCTCTCTCTTCATTCTCTTTCATCTACGTCACCAAAAATCCTATGTGGCAAATGTTATAGACGGCTGACATAAGCCAATTGTACATGCTCTTACGATTCGGATCAATCAATCACCCAACAGAGCTGTAGGTCGCGCCTTTCGGACTCCGAAACCCCACCCCCCGACACACAAACCACTTCTTTCCATTTGGGATTGGATTTTTTTAAATAACGCATTATTTTAATACAGTTACAGAAATAAATGCACCTTTAATAAAAGGTGAATTGATTATTTACTCTCCCCTTAGAGGATTCAAGGATATACCCTTATTGTAGATGCAATTGTTTTTTACCCTCTGGTTTTTCCCGTTTTGGCCACATGAAATGTCCGGATTGCCCTCTTCGGCCGACTCGCACAACCTTCTGCACAAAGGAATAGCCCGACGAGCACATGGAGTGAGCATTGATCCTGACGAGATCGGTGCCGAGCCCGACCTCCTTGACCAGCGACAGGTTTTGGGTGTTGAGAACGACGACACGACCGTTGTTCTTGATGTCCACATCGAACGACGCCTCCAGGTAGTTGAGCGCCATGCCCTCGCGGTCCTTGGGGATGGCTTAGGGAGCTTCTGGCGGGCCTTGGCCTTGACGATGCCGGCGGCGGGCTGGCAGGAGATGAGCTTGGTGGTGTCCTCCTAGGCCAAGTCCCAGGCACGACCCACGAACTCAGCGAAGAAGCCGGTGAGCTAGAAGTTGGTGAATTGGCGACCTTGTGGCCCTTGGAGGTGTCACCAAGGAAGAGGACGACGAGCTTTGTGGCAGCCTCAGGGGTGTTGTGCCACCAGGTGACAATGTCGATGGGGAGCGCCAGGGTGTCGCCCTCCTTCATGGCCAGCACGCTGGGAGAGCACAAGGAGGGGCCAGAGGGCGTGGCCAGCACGCTGGGAGAGCACAAGGAGGGGCCAGAGGGCGGTGGTCTCGAGGCGGAGGCCGGAGTTGAGGTCCTAGAGGTTGCGGCAGTAGCTCCCGAGCACCAACTCTGACAGCAATGCGAACGGCTTCATCAGCCCCCCGAAGCTCCACTCGTCGCGGAACCATCCCCTTCCTCTTCCTCCTCCACCACCGCTGTTGCATTGGCTTCCTGCTCGCCCTCCGTCGGTTGGGATGATGACCTGCCCATGCAGGAGGGGGTATAGGTGTCGGACTTCAACTTAGAGGACTAGGATATACCGCGGGACGCCGGTGGGACTTCGCAGGTCAACGGCACTCCTGGACAGATCTTCCTTGGGGGCTTCATAGCTCCAAGGTGGGTCTGGACCGAGCCAGCTGACGCAGGATGGGTTCACGACACCCGCAGAGGTTACTCGCCCCCTCTAGGGCACTTTGGGCGCCAGACCCCTTGACGAACTCGCACCAGCGACCGCAGCCATCGCACCGACAGAGGCCAGGGGCCACCTGTGGGGTACACCCGAAGATGGCCCGCGACTAGATATATCACTGATCTTATGTAAATATTAATATGTGTACGACTTACATTATGCTTGTGTCGAGTTTACGATCTTATTTTGTTGTTGTTATTGTGTGTATGACTAACCTTGTGCCCCAATCAACATTGTGACATCCCACACATCGTGTAGATCGAACGAATGTGTACACCTCACCTTCATTCTAGCCTTAGCACTTTTTCAGACCGAATAACTTAGTAAAATGCTATAAAATATGAAGCTGCATTCTGTAAAAAAAATAAATTTAAATTTATTTCAGTTTTTTAATGCAAAAAATGACCTCCTATCACCATTTGGTTTAGCGACATATGGGTGTCGCCGGTTCAATTGGCGACAGGAGCCCTGTCGCCATTTGGTTTGGTAACCCCCACGTGTTGCCAATTCAAATAGTGTCGCGACACTGGCGACGGGGCAAGTCACCATTTCAAACTGCGACAGAAGTCTATTTTTATAATTTTATTAAACGGGCATTTATTTATGTAATTGTATTAAAATAATATATTATCTTTTTTTTTAAGACTTTGGGATTTCCGCCGGGGCATCAGCTGCCCAAGCTGATCGCGCGGGCTCGCGCCCCTGCTCGAGGAGACCCGCGCCGGCAAGGAGCCCCGGCAGATAGGTTCCAACTTCCACGCTCTGGCCGCCGGCGTCGGCTAGGTGCCATTGTTAGACTTAATCTTGTTTTCTAAAGTTTTGTTTTGTTTTTCGTGTGAGTTTGTATTGGATCGCATTAAGCAATGCGAATCCAAATCAGTTTGTTTTCAGTCTTTCAGTTTTTACTCTGTCTGTTGTGGTAACGAATACTGCAGCTAAGTCTGCATATTGTCCATATGCAAGTTTCAGACTCGATTCCGAAACGGAGTCGAGAAACTGAATTGGAATCGTATTTGTAACTCGTTGTATTGTCTATATAAGAAACCAGAAAAGTCGTATTGAGAGATACGACGCAAATTGGAAACACAAAGCTTTCGGTTGTTCTCTGTTTGCGTTTGAGTTCAGAAGTACAGAAGAAGCAATCTTCAGATAAGTCGAGAAAGAGAGATTGTTTCGTTTTCAAGTTTTGTTCTAACAGCCATGGGCACGGAACAAACGGCCCAGAACATCATAGGCTTCCACTGTTTGCGCGTACGCTCGGCTGCTCGGCATGCAGGACAGGTAGATGGCCAGCCTCGGTTGACGGGTTGAGTCGCCCATGCCACACTGCGCGGCATCGCCTGCAGCAAGGCCGGAGAATACCAGCAAACTTTCGCATCGACATCAGGATGGCGTTTTTGCCGACAATACGATACGGTCCCCCAATCCGCTCTGGGATCGAGTCGAGAGGAACTATGCGATGCCCACATCCAAGAAAGAATCATGGGACGGGGGACTTACTAGGTGAATCAAAGATGCAAAAGAAGACGGACGGCTTTATTCAAAGGACGGGAGACAGAGCCGTGGCTGTCGGGTAGATAGGACAGAACAATAATAATGCAGCAGCCGCCGACAACCTGACAGCGCACAAGAATGCTCGGAGGACGAGCCAATGACCGACTGACCGTGCTTAATATGGCCATTGGCGAACATAGGACACCATGAACCACACACCAAAGTACCAAACCTAAGTTTCTTCAAAGTTCTCAAGAAAAAAAAAATCGTGACCTTGATCGCATGAGTACATCATGTGATATAGGCTAAAAGCACCACCTCTATGGCGGTGAAACAGAACAACTACGATAAGCACACCAGGAACGGATTACTTTAACTCAAGGCAATGAATACACATCACACACATTCATTGGACACATTAGCAACTATATTTGCAACCTATACACCAACAAGGACACAAACACACATAAACAACATCATCTTTCTTTGCCTCGTCTATTATATGAATAAGAATAGAGTTTATTGGGCACACCATGTTCAATTGAGAGGCTAGAAATTCCCACAATAACTGAGAAGAAAATAACCAACCTGATATAAGTGTTCAAGTACCACAACAGATGTATATTAATCTTCAAATATAAAGATGTATATTGTAGCTGTAGCATCTAACCATGCATTCGTAAGATTTACTTAGACGTTTTATACACAAATCGCGTATAGAAGAGAGAGCAGCTCCCCGTGAATCAATTATAGTTGAAACATTATTGTACAACAATGCCAGAGTGCATTGTTGATCCATGCCATACATCACCATACAAACATTTAACACCTGGATTTCCTATAATGAATTTAGAAACATATGACTATCTATATTGTGATCAAAATCAATAAGCCAGTTTTTGAATGAGATAATTTATGGTTACCCTAATGTAGGCTAAGAGATGGCTGGTCACACAAGTAATACAACCACTGTTTAGATATTCATAGTTGGACTAGCAACATGTGCAAGACAACACAGCCGCCTTCAAGCAAACATGAGAAGGTGAATATTGTCCTCTCGATAAAGAAAACAAAAAGCGAAAAGGAATGTTCAATTTGTTTTCATATTTAATCCTATGCCTTTTGGGGAACATTGTACAAAAGAGATGCTTCTCCTTTCATGTCAGAACTCTTCCTTAGTCTGAGCATCTCATGATTAAATCAGATATTGTGCCCAGTCATTCAATCACAGCCACTGTAAAGCGCCTCCGAAAGTCCTAACTAGAGAACAAGTGGCAGTAAAAGCCTTTAAGGTATATATTCATATTTTGCCCCCATGTGAAGAAGGAACAAATGTATTCTACTTTGCTGGCGCAGGACAGAAAATAGAATCCTTATCGGGAGATAACGCTACCACAAAAAATGTTTTTACAGACTGTTTAAAAACGTTATCACAGACGATTTCGTGAGCCGTCTGAGTTTATGGGTCAGTAATAACATGAGATCATCACAGACAGTTTTCGAACCGTCGTGATGCAGACTATCATAGACGATTATTAACTCAGAACCGTCTGTGATAGCTGATTTATCACAAACGATTTGTAGATGAAACCGTCTGTGATATATATATTCTCTATAAAGTCTCCAAGCAGTGGTTGCTTGTGCCTTTAAAACCGGCTTCATATAATATATATATATATATATATATATATATATATATATATATATATATATATATATATATATATATATATATATATATATATATGTCAGTAGTAGTCTGACCACTTTCGGGGGATCGTGAGGAGGATGAGACAGCAACCACGGGAACTTCATCCAGCCTGCAAGTTCAAGAAACATGGCTGCCAGAGAGCGCGTGGACATACAATTACCTGGATATTGTCGATAGGTAATTGGACTTGACATCAAGAAATAGTTGGTTGCTGATACATGAAGCCACTTCGCAGTCAGAGTACCTGAAAGCAATCAACCATTTCTTGATGTCAAGTCTAATTACCTATCGATGATATCTAGGTAATTATATGTCTATGTGCTCTCCTGGCAGCCATACTTCTTGAACTTGCAGGCTCGATGAAGTTGCCCGTGGCTGCTGTCTCATCCTCCTCATGACCCCCCGAAAGTGGCTAGGACTACGAATAATATATATATATATATATATATATATATATATATATATATATATATATATATATATATATATATATATATATTATAAGGCGGTTTTAAAGGCACAAGCAGCCACTACTTGGAGACTTTATAGAGAAGAGATCAGAAATATAATGGTAGGACGTACCTGGGAAGCAAGAGAGGAGAACTTAACCGGTATGAACACGGTTACACAGACATCGTGCACCGGTGGCCGTCCTCCGACAGTGCCCACACCCGGCCTAGCGGCTCGACCATTTTATTCCATGCCGCTGCCTGGACCATGTCCGCGGTGAGCCTCTGGCACCACCTGCACGCTCGATTGGTCCTCTTGGTTGTCTCGCAGTCGCCGCCGGTCGGCTCTCTCTCGACCTGGCTGATGTAGTGCTTCCCAACGTCGCGCGTCTCGCCGACCGTGTAGAGGAGGAGGAGGCCGAGCACGTAGGCTGCGGCCTTGTGGCTGGCGATGGCCACCCGTTCTAGGAGCACGAGGCCGCGCTGCATGTCTTGGGGCATGAAGACAAGCACGAAGCCAATGATGAAGTAGGACTCCAAGTTGTCGGCGCTTGTTAGGTGGTTGACGACGGTGAGATAGCGCTCGTTGTCCTGCCACTTCATTGCCTTCTCTCGCTCCAGCGCCACACGCCTCCCCACGGCGCGCTCCTTGAATACCTTGTACATGGTTTTGTAACTAAAATTCAAGATGACATAATTTTAATACAAGAATTACTCCATAGGAGAAAATTAAAAGGCCAAATTAAGGTTGTTGTTACTAGTCAAATTCAGTTCAGAATTGGATATTGGACAATAAGCGAAATCAACACAAGATTTTTTTTTTGTGTCGTATCAACTGATACGACTTTTCGGTTATTCTCCTTTTCATAGATTTTCAGATGATTTACAATCAGGTTCTCTATCGGAACCGGCGAAACTAACACGTGAAGCTTTCCGACAACTAGGGTGATACGCTACAGTCATCTTTAGGAACGGACTCTGAACAAAAATATAACAGAATACTGACTCCTTTCAGACCTACCAAAAACAAAATAACAGAATACGCACGTGACTCGTAGGCTATAGAGCTCAGCCATGGGCTGAGGAGAGCTCGTGGACACGAGGCTGACGATGTGGACGATGACATCGTGGGGAAGAGCGACGGCGATGGCCAACTTCCTCGCCTTGGTCATCGCCGTCATGCTCCGTATGCTCACCATGGCGTACGTATACAATACCATGCGTGATTACCATGACGTGCGATGATCATTCTTATAAAATGTCAAAGAAATGCATCGTAACGTCGATGCGCGAGACGAAGAAACACATTGAATTATCATAGATGGTTCTTGTTTAGAACTGTCTGGGAATTATCACAGACGGTTCTTACTAAAAACCATCTGTGATGAGCCCTCCAAGTGAACTCACGCGGGAGCTGAAACTTTGAATTATCACAGACAGTTATATTTAAAAACC
Organism: Ampelocalamus luodianensis; assembly: GCA_036346255.1. Taxonomy (NCBI): domain Eukaryota; kingdom Viridiplantae; phylum Streptophyta; class Magnoliopsida; order Poales; family Poaceae; genus Ampelocalamus; species Ampelocalamus luodianensis. The sequence goes on from CM070626.1 coordinate 6,161,350, forward strand.
GTCTGTGGTGTCTATAATCACAAACAGTTCTTGTTAACAACCGTTTGTGAAACATAAACATGTATTACTTGTTTTTCACCGGTCAGTAATGCCGTCATGTCATTATACCGAGATCGTTTACATATATATAAGACAGTAAATACAAATTCAACTTTTTTTTTGTATTTATATATGGCCAAACAGTGTGGCCAATCACTTCTTACAAAGATTAAAAGAGTAGAAACTTAAATAATCAAAGTTTTTCTAGTGTCGGAGGTAGCATGCTATCTCTGTCTTCAAAACTTCGTAGACATCAGTGTCGGCATCAGACGGTTCAGGATCATCAAAAGCCCAAAATGCGTCCACCCGCTAACGCGTTCGTTCGAGTGTCTCCCGAAGACCCTTGGACTGTTGAATCAAAAAGAATTGAGCCCCTAGGCTCTCTTCCCTTGCTTCAGGGGTCTCGGCAAGGTCGACTCGGTCGTCTGCCGCCTCAATTAAGCAGTCTAAGTGATGGCAAGCCTCCTTGAGACGTGCAACGTCGTTGTGGAGGACCACGTCGATGACGAGGTTAACTCACCGGAACTGGGAGATCACTTGGAAGACATGGTGGAAGAGGATGTCAAGACGGCGGAAGGTGGTCGTCACCTACTCCGGCAAATTCTCGGACAAAGAGTGAGGACACTGTTGAAACAATGTCGTTCCGCAACATCCGCCAGCGTACAGCCGGAGAGATGCTCGTACAGTATGGCCAAGTAGGCCATCAATGCCACAAGGAAACATAAGAGAGAACTATTTCTGCTTTAGAGTGTACGTATAGAGTGATCGATGTGGGGATGATCATCTTTGATGACGGATTATCCTCTTTTATAAAATAAGAAATAAATTTGGCGTGTGAGACAAAGAGACGCATCGGGGAGCCAAAGCGGCATTGATGCGAGCAAAGAGACGAATCGGCGACGAAGGAACTCATTCAGAAGCTGAAGTGATATTACCACAGACGGTTTTGAACAAGAACCGTCGGTGATATTACCAAATATCACAGACGGATTTCAACAGGAACCGTCTGTGATATTACCTCTTTATAGACGGTTTTTAGCGCAGCCAGTAACACAGACGGTCTTTAAAACAAAACCGTCTGCGATTGCATGTAATGCAGACAGTTTTGGTCAACCGTCTGTAATAAAGCGTCCAATATTAATATTTTTGTAGTAGCGTAAACGGAAGTAGCAGTCAACTTTTCATAGAGTTTCTAGAATTTTTTCCATATGCTAGATCAAAATACGTGTAGATAGTTAAGACACTGCTGAAACAAAGCAACCTGTACAGATAGCCTGCAAGATAAACTGAATGCTATTGTAGAAAGCAATTCACCTTGTAAATGATGTTAATGCTGCTAGGCTCACCACTTTATTGTTATAGGTATTTGTGATATTTTTCTATTGTTTTAGGGTTTAGTCTTGTGTCCTTTGTACTTTATATATTGCACATTGGACTATTGCAATACGTACACAATATTTATAACATGGTATCAGAGCGCATGAGTTCTCGGAAGGGGAAAAAGCAGTAACTTTGTGCAAGTGCATTACATGCCAAACAGACTATACCAGCACATATTCAGAAGAACGCAAGGGAAAATACTTAGATGCCTACAACTTAAACACGCTGTTGCAACGAGAACCAAAACACATTAAGAACACCTACATGTTCAGCACCACTACATAATTAAGTTCAGAAACATGGTCCACATTATTTACAAAGAGAGCCTGTGACCAAAGGAACAGCTGATTGAGGTAACACTTGCCCAAAGTTTACAGCCTTGCTCCAGTATACCCCAACAATGCTAACAATCGGATGGTTTAAGCATAGATGTCGAAGATATCTACAGCCTGAGAGCCTGACTACTCCATAAGGCTCATGATCAAATTGACAAATATGAAGCACAACTCAGAGAAACCCCTGTATATGGGTGACGCATGACATGACACTGGTATCTCAACTTTTGAAAGGTGAATAAGACAACCCTCGTCACCAACCATATAAATAGTTCATGCTTAGACACAGCTTCCCAAGGTCCATAGCGAGCTAGGTCTTGCAGAGTAGCAGAAAAGGCTGTTAACTGGTTATCCTTCTGCGAGATATGTCGGCAGTGGATCCTTTGGTTTTGGCTCATGTCATACAGGACGTTTTAGATCCATTTACACCAAGCATTCCACTAGGAATAACCTATAACAATAGGCTAGTTCTGCCAGGTGCTGAGCTAAGACCATCTGCTGTTGTAAGCAAGCCACGAGTTGATATTGGTGGCAATGACATGAGGGTTTTCTACACCCTGGTAAGCTAAGCTATTTAAATATACGTGCTACCATATCGACAATACATGCCAATCCTTTTTTATCTAACAACTACTACTAATACTCCCTTTTTAGAGGATGTATTATTGTTCTGAAGAAATTCAATAGAAACAAAAGGTCCTATAGATGATTGAATTTGTTCCTAGTAAACTCAAACGTGCTTGCGTGTTAACTTGTTTGGCTTTGACTTGAAAAGGTACTGGTGGATCCGGACGCCCCAAGCCCAAGCCACCCATCACTAAGGGAGTACTTGCACTGGTAAATCAAATGCAACATGTTATTACTCTCATCAAACATGACTACAAACCCTCACCCCGTTTTTTTTCCCCGTCCCACACTTTTGAGATCTGTTCCTTTTTGGTTTGCTCTCGTTATGATATAGTTTCACTCTTGTGTAGGATGGTGACAGATATCCCTGAAACAACTGCTGTCAGCTTCGGTATGATGTCATGAATAACAATTTGTTCCATGTGTTTTTCAGTTTTAGCTGAACTTTGTACAAGTGGAGGTTAGGCTACCTTACGTCCCTTTCCTCAAACCTGTTGAATACCACAGAATCAACACAGAATGGGCTCTCACTTTCCACAAGGAATCAAGGACCAAAACCTGATTCTACACAAGTTGTCAGATGACAGTAATCCAGACAAAAAGCTTTAAGAAACCAGCTTCCCTGAAGATACAATAGGGACCCACAAAAATATGAAATTCATAATCAAATCATAAGGCCTCTGATTTCGTTAATATAACTTGCAAAGAAATGAGGTACAAGTTAATTTCGAATTAGCCCATCGTTAACATTGGGATCTCTTAATGTTAAACAAGGAACGACTATCAATAGTGTAAAATGGCATGCATATGTTTTAGGGGGATTTAACCCTGTACCTGTTTGTCCATTTATTGGTAGTTATTAAAAAAACTCATGTCAATGAAACTAGGTTCAAAATGGAATAAACCAGGAAAATTTTAAGACAGGCAGCAAGACTACTATTAATATAGCGGTATACTTAAGAACTACCTTTCCCTATTGTTTATAGTTATTTCTTTTTTCACATGCTAAAAATTTCATGTGACAAATTTGAACTCATTCAATCTTCTATATTTAGTTTTAGAGAGTTTTCTCATATACGGTTTTGCTTGAAAATAGCATACACCAGAACAAAAGTTACCCCTGTGGCTTAAACAGGCAGATCTATATCTAAAAGACTCCTATTTGCCCAGAACAGAAGAGAGTAAACTGCATTACAGATAAATGACTGGATGTTTCCACCAGGTCAAAATTTCCTTTAAATTCTTAAGTACATAATGCTGGGATGCTCTTGCAGGCCAGGAGCTTGTATTATATGAGAGGCCACAGCCAAGATCTGGTATCCACCGGATGGTATTTGTGCTATTCCGGCAACTAGGCAGGGGGACAGTTTTTGCATCAGACATGCGACACAACTTCAACTGCAGGAGCTTTGCACGCCAGTACCACCTCAACGTTGTGGCTGCCACATATTTCTACTGTCAAAGGGAAACTGGATCGGGTGGAAGAAGGTTTAGGCCAGAAAATTCTTAAGGGGAGTAGCGACTATAGACTATTGTATGGCCGTGCTATAGTGAAACATCACAAATAATGCGCACTATATGGAACGCACTGTACCACCTCTATATACAGCAGTATATGTATCTTCAACTATGATGGCATACACTTGAAGAGAGAGTGTAATCTCTTGATGGAATATAGCTCGGTTATTAGTATATTTGATGATCTGATCGTACAAAGTACAAACTACAAAGTATTCTCAAGGGAATACCAAAGATAGGCTCAGGCTTTTACAGTATTCAATAAATCCAACTCATTTCTAGCATGCTTTGCATTTCAACAAGTTCTATCGAATAAAATCAACAGAGTCTAAATCATCCAAACTATTTTCCATGGGCACGGAACAAACGGCCCGGAACATCAGAAGCTTCCACTGTTTGCGCGCACGCTCGGCTGCTCGGCATGCAGGAGTAGGGAGATGGCCAGCCTCGGTTGACGGGTTGAGTCGCCCATGCCACACTGCGCGGCATCGCCTGCAGCAAGGCCGGAGAATACCAGCAAACTTTCGCATCGACATCAGGATGGCGTTTCTGCCGACAATACGATACGGTCCGACCCAATCCTCTCTGGTCAGTGGCAGCAGCTCTCATCGCCTCCTTTAGGATCGAGTGGAGAGGAACTACGCGATGCCCACATCCAAGAAAGAATCATGGGACGGGGGACTAACTAGGTGAATCGAAGATGCAAAAGACGTACGGCTTTATTCAAGGGAAATTTACCAAAATGCCACACCTTAGTATTAGCTTCTACAAAATGCCATTAAGTTAATTGCAATTGATATTTTGCAATATCTTATATTGTCTCCTCGTTAATTTGCCCTTGTGAAATATTAAAAGGGCGCGACTAGTGCTAGCACGTACGGTCCGTATTTTGCAATATCTTATATTGTCTCCTTGTTAATTTGCCCTTGTGAAATATTAAAAGGGCGCGACTAGCATTGTATGCCAGGCTTCAACACCGGATTTCGGAAGATGTTCTTCAGCCGTCCATCTCGCGCGAGCGAACATCCTCCGAACATCTCGCGCAGCAGAGATAGCATCAAAAAACAGAATCATTAGGAGAGAATTTGAGTCGTAATATTTTTTTAACCGGTTGCAACATATTAAAAAACAAGATGCAACATTTTTTTTCAACGGGTTGCAACATATCAAAAAACAGGATGCAACATTTTTTTAATAGATCGCAACATTTTTTTCAACCGGTTGCAACATATAAAAAAATATGATGCAAATTTTTTTCCGACCGGCGCAACATTTTTTTCAATAGGTTACAACAAGTCATAATATTTTTTTCAACGGCCGCAACAAAAAAAAGTAGAGACGTTGAGTATGAAACTAAGCACTCACCATTGGACTCCCTAGCTCATTCATCCCCATGGTTTGCACACAAACACAACACAAATCCCACTGCAACAAATTTGTATGCGCCGACTAGTGCTTCTAGAAGCTTCCAGAGTCAAGATGTGGCGCAGTACTGAGTACTCACCCGCGGCTCGGAGGAGGTGGTGGCGGCGGGTAGGCGGGCGGAGCAGCAGCAAGCCCGCGGGGAGGAGGAGGGCCAGGAGGAGCAGGTGACCCCAGACAAGCTGGCCGTCGTCGGGGACGGTGGCGCACCTGGCAGCAGCATGCGGGCAAGGGCGACGTGAGCGTGGGGCAGCGTGTCGGTGGAGGCGGAGGAGGCCCTCGACGCCAACTCCACAGCTGTCTTTTTGCTCCGTTTGTTAGCTTTGGGGGAGAAGCTGTGCTGTGTCGGTGGAGTGTGGTGAATAGGTAGGTAGTTTAGAGGAATATGTTTGTGGACGTGGCAGTGACACGTGGGATGAACGCCTGATTTTTTTCGTTGGGTCGGACGTCCGAGCATAAACAATTCCATATTAAAATCATTTTTTCGTCCTATAGACTGTAGCCCATATGTGACTGAGAAAAAAATCCTATAGGATCTGGTCCAGAACTCTATCAATGTAGATCAACTCCACCACGTGACATATGTCTTTTTACGAATCTTAAAGCACACAGTCCCATAAATCATTGGTGTGAATTTTCACGAATTGAATACTGAAAAACTAGCATATCACGCTTTGAGATTCGTGAAAAGATACGTATTACGCGGTGAAATTGATCTATATTAATAGAGTTGTGTACTAGATTCTATATAATAAAAATTCCATGGGCGCTTTTGCCCCCTCCCCGGTCTCCATTTCTAGCTAGAGCTTAATCACTTACATTTGGTTTGTTCTCTTGTTCAATTTGCAGGAGAGAAGAGGGCATCGTTTGAAGCCTGGAGGCCATCAGCTGAAGATTTAAGTGAATCCCATCTCTCGTGGCTTCTTCCCTCCCTCGGAATCGCTTCTTGCGGCATTTCTTGGAGCATTTTGGGGCCGTCTCCGTGTGCTTCCGAGGCCAAAAAAGCCCTCCATTTCTTGTTGCTGTTTGTGCCGTGCCACCATTTGGGCTCCAAGTCGCGACAATGCGGCATCTCGTGCTACTGGTTCTTGCCCACCTCGTCTTCTTGGCGGAGGCCAAGGGTGGTGCCGGTGCGGGCTCGGCGGCGGCGCTGGATGACGACGTGCTGGGCCTGATCGTGTTCAAGGCCGACGTGGTGGACCCGGAGGGGCGCCTCGTGACGTGGAGCGAGGACGATGAGCGGCCCAGCGGCTGGGCCGGGGTCACCTGCGACCTGCACACCGGCCGCGTCTCGGGGCTCTCACTCGTCGGGTTCAGCCTCTCCGGCAAGCTCGGCCACGGTTTCCTACGCCTCGAGTCGCTCTTCCTCTCCCGCAACAACTTGTCTAGCGACCTCCCCACCGACCTCGCTGCCTCCGGACCTCGGTCGGCTGGACTCGGCTCTAACGCCTTCTCGGTGCCATACCGGAGGGATTCTTCGGCCAGTGCTACTCCCTCCGCGACGTCTCCCTCGCTGGCAACGCCTTCTCCAGCGACATCCCGGGCGACGTTGGCGCATGCGCCACCCTCGCGTCTCTGAACCTGTCCTCCAACCGCCTGGCCGCGCACTACCGAGCGACATTTGGTCCCTCAACGCCCTGCGCACGCTGGACCTCTCTGGCAATGCCATCACCGGTGACTTGCCGGTCGGCATTGAAATAACCCAAAAATTCGGATTTTTAAAAATTTTCAAAATTTTTGCTTGATTTTTGAATTCTTTCTCAATTCGGTAAATTTTATATCCTTTCCGCTTTCCACTTTTGGCCTTTCCGTTTTCCCCAGCCGAAAACGCATTCTCTCCCGCCGCCTCCTTCTCCCTCCCTCCCGACACCGTCGCCAGCAACCGCCCGAGCCGTCTCGCACCGCAAACGCTGACCACCGAGCCACCTCCCGTCCCGTGCCATGTACCGCCTCCAGCACCTTCTACTGCCTTCGCCCCCGCCACCTTGCCCGCCCGGCGCAATCGCCTCCCCGCCAACCACGTCGCCGCCGCCTCCCTAGCATAACCACCTCTCCCCAACCCGAAAAAGGCCACCTACGAAAAGCCTCCGACCTCACCTTCACTTCTGCCACCTTCCCATCACCCTTCTCCTCCGGCGCCGACCGAATCTCGGGTTTCCGCCGCCGCCTCCCTCTTCTTCCTCGACGAGGCTCAGGTGAAATTCACTTTCCCCATTCTTTCTCTCCCTCCCGAACCCGACCATAGCTTCCTCTCGCCGCCGCCAACTTTTCCCCTAACCTCCCCACCCTCCTCCCTCACCGGAGCTCGCCGTCACCGAGCTCCACCGCCGCCTCCATTCACGGCTCACGTCGCCACGCCACCCCGGACCACCCCGAGCACCCGCACCACCACCCCGAGCTCCACCGCTCACCGATGCTTCTCACCTCCCTTGGCCGAACGCCGCCTAGCGCCGCCGGCCGCGCTCTACCCGGCCGACACGCCTCCGCCGCCACCCCATTTCCGCATCTCCACCACCCGTTCAAATCCCCAAAATGGGTTCACCTTGACTCCGTGATACTTCCCGCACCACCCACCTTCGTCGCCGCCATCGGAGCTGCCGGAGCGCCGCCGCGTTGCCTCCTCTCGCCGGCGGCGCGCCTTTTTCGCCGCGCGGCTCAAGCGCCAGGCGCCGGCTTTAAGGCGACCAATTTGGGCCAGAGGCCACAAGAATGTGCCGCCCACTTCTTCGGTCCGATCACTGTTCATTACACAGTATCATTTTTACTGTTTAAACCGAAACCCTAATTACTGTTCGTGACAGTAATTTAACTACTGTTCATAACCCGAAAATAGATGATTTTGTTCCTATTTGTCCGAAAACAGTGACCCTAATTACTATTTATGGCCAAATCTCATTTATGAATAGTAATTCTGATATGTTCACCTATTTCAGCCTTTCACTATTCCTTTGCACAATAATTTATTTAGTGTTTATCCGAAAACAAAAACACTGTTCATTCCGAAAATAGAAACACTATTCCAAAATTCGAAAAATGCACAGTAAACCCTAGTTACTGCTCATCACCTGGAAAATAGTCCGCCACTATTCTTCTCAACTAAAAACAGTGATTTTCAATTACCGACCACCTCCAGTTTTCATTTATGGATAGTAAAATAAGTGCTATTCATTATCCAATCATGATTTCGCCCAAAACCCTAATTTGACATCACATGTCAAATTTGACCGCCTCAAACCCAGAAAACCCCTTTCACTGTCTATTCTTTTAAATCAGCCCAAACACTAGCCATTGCACAGTAAACCTATTACTATTCATTGCCCGAAAGTAGTTTGTGCTAATCATTTCCATCCGAAAACAGTAAACCCTATCTACTGTTCATTTCAAACCAGAAACACTAATTCCATTCATTGTTCACTGATCCATTGTCATACATGAATAGTAAAATAGTACTATTCATTGTCCGACATCATTTTTGCCCAAAATCCTAATTTGACATTATATTTCAAATTTAACCGTTTCGAGCCCGTAAGTCCAAATCTCAACTCTGTTCAGCCATATGAAGCCCCAAATACCACACACCATCTTCTTTTATGATTCTTTATCCATTTACAATATTTTTGATGTACTTGGATCCAAATCTCAGCTCCGTTCGATCCAATTAAACACCAAATAATCTCCACCACTCCACATTACCTTTCTTTGTGTTTCTTTTCTGGTTTTATTTACTTGCATGTTGTTCCCAGCTCATTCCTTGTCAAACTGGATTTTATTTGAATTGTTTTATTGTATTGTTTCACGCTAGGTCACGACTTTGACGACTAGACTCCAAAAGACGCCGGACAAGAGCAGTATCCACAAGATTTTGTGCAAGAAGGCAAGTCGCATTCTTTGATCATTTTGAAGCTACATTTCATCTATGTATTATTACTTTCATTACTGTGTTTGTGCCAATTACTTTAAATATTAAAATAATACTTTTGAATACCATGACAATTAGATAAATCCTAAATACCCCACAAACAAACCCACCCAACTCTTGTAGGCCATATTCACCTTAACAAATTTAGTCCACATAAAATATTATCTATACAAGGTAACTTTATCACCAAAAATATGATCATCAATCAAAAGCAAGTATTGGCTTTGAGCCAATAGGTTTTGGTGGAGAGTTGAGGATTGTCCAGGAAGTTGGACAACCCAATATACTCGTTTAAAAGTGAGTCATCAGTGATATCTAGAGGTGGACAACCACGAGTTGGTGTTGGGCCATCGCCTCACTGGATGACAGGTAAGAACAAGAACCTTGTGCCAAGTAATGATACGAAAACCGCTCAACCACATGCGTGGTCATTCCTCCCGGCTTAGTACTTTGCTCATCCGATTGAATATCTACAGGATGTCAAGCGTTGCTTGTGTGATAGGACGACGCGAATGGGGTGGATCGGGTGGACCGTTTAGGGCACCCATTGAATTGCACTGTGGTATGGGCCCGTCGGACTCGAGTGCGGATTCCACTATTGGCCGGTGGTCTCCCGAGCTGTATGGATGTAGACCTACCGTGTAGAGACTAGAAAGGTTGAGCAGTGAAAAGGCTTTGTTATCTCAGCTCAGTCGCACGCTAACGTGTTGCGTGTCTATGATCTGACAGTATGAGCATGAGATATCTTGTGGGTAAAGTTGGGCAACTCTGCAGAGTGTATAATCAAATGTATTCGAATACGTCGTGCTTCCGGTTAATGAAGCTGTGTTCATGGGTGATTCCAATATACAAGGCATAAGTAGAGTTTTTAAGATGTTAAGTTGGTAATCGAGTTTGTTGATAAACCCCTGATGCTATTACTTATTATTGTTTTACTATTTTATAAATTGTGTTAAATGCAAAGTGCATCCACATATGTCAGATATGGTAAACCCTAACCATCCATTGAACTCCTTGCATGTAATTATTTAGCGTTTTCATGCGGCTTGTTGAGTACGGTGGTAGTACTCATCCTTGCAATTTGCAAAACATCTACAGAAGAAACTTGGGAAAGTGCAGAGGACCCTTGTGAGCAAGATTTTGGTGGACCCCCAGAAGGCATCGACTACCATGGTAGTTAGGATCGCGATCCTACTCTTAGAGTCTTACGATTTTACGAACCCACGACAGCCTGTCGATCCGAGTCTCACTGTCGATCCGATCCTACTCAAGGTAGTTAGGATCGCGATCTTACTCTTAGAGTCTTATGGTTCTACGAACCCACGACAGCTTATCGATCCTACTTGTAGAGACTTAGGGCAATTGTTTTTAGAGGCTAGGCTTTGCTGATATTTTGTTTTAGAGCAAAATTTGTTGATATTAATTTCTGAGAATGAAACTATAAATAAACAAGGAGCATGCAAAATATTATATCAGTGTGGTAATGCTGTTCTCCTGTAGTTCAGAACTATATCACCCATCATGTCAGAACCATTACGCTTTTCTGTTGTGTGATAAGAAGTGTTTTGCCCCTTTTTTGGTAATAAGTAAGCGGTAAACCTTATAAGAATCATACAAACTTATAGTATAGATGGTAAATATGTGTATTTTTACAAATCCGTAGAATCGTCGATTCTACGATTCGATACTACGATTCGATCCTACCGGAGGCAAATCGATCCGACTCGGGATCTCGACTCTGACTACCTTGTCGACTACTGTTTTTAGGTCTCGACTACGCTCAAGCGTACCTGTGGTTTGAAGTTCTTTTGTCTTGTATTATATTTAACTTTGGACTTAGATGCCCGTGTCAGGTCAAAACAGGTTGTTAAACCTTAACTTCGTATAACAAAAGTCTGGTTTCTGTTGCAATCGGAAGCTTGCTTGAGATACTATTTACTTCGCAACTGTATATCCTGAACGGTTGCGAAGAGTTTAGCGGCCCCGAGAATCGAGGCTGTTACAGGCATCAGCCGGATGTTCAACCTGCGGGAGCTGAACCTGCGAAGAAACCGCCTCACAGGCAGCCTCCCGGACGACATTGGCCGTATTTTTTTTCAATTTAACCCTTTTTTCGTTAAAACTTCACATTTATACCTGCTCGTCTTATTTCGATTTTGGACCGGGGGTGGCGCGTGACTCACGGCGCCGAGCTAACTAGCTTCGGCGCCATGACTCATGGCGCCGAGGTCGCACCGCCACCGTGGCGGCGGCGTGAGTCATGCCCGCCACGGTGCTGCGTGGCGGTACCTCGGCGCCATGAGTCATGGCGCCGAGCTATAGCTCGGCGCCGTGAGTCACGGCGCCACCCTCCGGTCCAAAATCGAAATAAGACAAACAGGGGTATAAATGTAGAGTTTTAACGAAAAAAAGGTTAAATTGAAAAAAATTCAGCGACATTGGGGACTGCCCGCTGCTGAGGTCAGTGGACCTCGGGTCCAACTCGCTGTCTGGCAACTTACCGGAGTCCCTGCGGAGGCTCTCCACTTGCACAGACCTTGACCTGAGCTCAAACCAGCTCACCGAGAATGTTCCAACGTGGGTTGGAGAAATGGTGAGCTTGGAGATGCTGGATTTGTGGGGGGAACAAGTTCTCCGGGGAGATTCCGGGGTCTATCGGTGGGCTGATATCATTGAGGGAGCTGAGAATGTCTGGAAACGGGTTCATTGAGGGAGCTGAGAATGTCTGGAAACGGCTTCACTGGTGGCTTGCCTGAGTCAATTGGTGGATGTAGAAGCCTAGCGCATGTTGATGTGAGCTGGAATTCTCTAACGGGTGGCCCGCCTTCCTGGGTCTTTGCATCGGGCGTGCAATGGGTGTCGGTGTCGGCGGTGTCGGATAACACATTCATTGGCCGGGGTTCTGGTCGGGACAGGGTAAGGTGCGTTTAGTTTGTTGAATCATTTGATTCTGACCTATCTGGTACGAGAAATAAGTTCGTTCAATTGTTTAATTGGTTGAATGAAACTAAATCATTCAGGATGAGATGGTTCAAGAAATAGAAATATTCTATGTTTATGTTGTATCATCCTGTTCGGAAAAAAATCCCGAACCACGCCGTTCATTCGAATTCTAAGACGCAAACGGAAAAAATAGTTTGATTTACGAGCTTCAAATTACCATATTTTCTAAACCGAGTATCTAATTTACGATCCGATTGAACCGTTGTGTTCCTTGTCATTTAATCAACAAAACAAGACCACTCTTGATATATTTTAGTGCAAAAAATATCATACGGGCCCCACGTGTCATAACATCAAAAAGCTTAGTGCAATCCAAATACAACATCATTCATCAAACCAAACATCATCTTGAACCATTCAGAACCATCCTATCCCACCAACCAAACAAAATCATGTATTATCCTATCTGATCAACCAAACATCATACTTGTATCATCTCATCCAGGACGATCTCATCCTACCTGTACTATCATATCCCATTCAACATCATCCCACCAATCAAACGAACCCTAACTAGAGAGGGCGGGAGCGAGCGATTGAGGCAGCCGACCGGGGAGGGGCAAAAGCGTCTATGTACATGTGGGCCACGGTCATTACGATGTAAAATGATTTTAATATTTCAAAAGAACAAATTAACGAGAAGATAACATAAGATATGACAAAATATCAATTCAACATATTTGTAGAAGCTTTGCCGACCATACGATACGGTCCGACCCAATCCCCTCTGGTCAGTGGCAACATCTCACATCGCCTCCTTTAGGATCGAGTCGAGAGGAACTACGCGATGTCCACATCCAAAGAAAGAATCATGGGACGGGGACTTACTAGGTGAATCGAAGATGCAAAAGAAGGCGGACGGCTTTATTCAAAGGACGGGAGGCAGAGCCGTGGCTGTCGGGTAGATAGGACAGAACAATAATAATGCAGCAGCCGCCGACAACCTGACAGCGCACAACAATGCTCCAAGGGCGAGCCAGTGGCCAACTGACCGTGCTTAATATGGCCATTGGCGAACATAGCACACCATGAACCATACACAAAAGTACCAAAGTAACCAAACCTAAGTTTCTTCAAAGTTCTCAAGAAAAAAATTCGTGACCTCGATCGCATGAGTACTACATGTGATATAGGCTAAAAGCACCACCTCTATCGCGGTGAAACAGAGCAACTACAATAAGCACACCAGGATCAGATTACTTTAACTCTAGGCAATGAATACATGCATGTGCGGGAATACTATCCACGAGTGTGAATAGTATGCATAGTACTGTAGCACCACGAACTATTTATACGGATCTGCGGGTGCATTAATGGTTGGAAAATTGAGATAAGAATAATTAGTTTCCTTGTTAGTTGAGTTTACTTTATTAGAGATATATTCTATCTAATAGATATAAGTTTCCTTAGAAATATAAATTGTTTCTTAGGGGTCAAGTCCGGTCATCTATATAAAAGGGATAGTATGTATCCATTACCAATCAAGCAAGAAGAAATAATGTAGTCTCTCCCAAGGTTCATCATCCCAGTCCATGGTCCCTCCTTTCTCCTAAGACCCCTTCTCCTTCAGTCGAGCCGTGCTGGCCCTCCTCTGTATGGTATTTACCCCGGTGAATTAAGGTTCATAACAACTTGGTATCAGAGCAGTCAATCCATTCCCATGACTTCTGCTACTATGGTTATGGCGACAAATCAGACAATCATATTTGCCACTGAGTCGTTGGCCATGATAAAGGCTAATGCCAACAAGATGATCATGAGTACCAACGACAACGACAAGAAGATGGCAGTCATCTTCCTCAACATGCATGCTACTTTAGAGAAGATGATCGCGGATCAGAAGGAGAAAAAAGCGCAACAAGAGGCATTAGCGTTTCCAGCAACCACAACGACACTATCGGAACCTGCTGTGGCGCTACGACATCCTTCCATGGTGTCGCCGAAGCCTACCATGGCAGAGCCAAAACATTTAGCGATGCTACCATGTCTTGTCGTGAAGCTGTCGGAACCCATCGTGCCCCTGCCAAAGTATGTCGTGGCCACCTCGACGTTGCCAGGGTTGCTGCCATGCCTACCGCAGCAACCGGTGAGTTTATCGTAACCGCACGTGGAGGCAACGATCTCCATGGACTCATGTCGCCATCACAATCTCTCATCAACATGGGGTCATCTAGGGCTTTAGCCATGGCCGCCGCCACAACTCAAGGACGAGCTATTGCCGGGGGAGGGGGAAGTTGTCACGTGCGGGAATACTATTCATGAGTATGAATAGTACATGTGGCGCTGTAGCACCACACACCGTTTATGCTGGGCCTGCGGTGCATTAGTGATTGGAAAATAGAGATAAGAATAGTTAGTTTTCTTGTTAGTTGGGTTTACTTCTTTAGATATATATTCCATCTAATATATATAGGTTTTCTTAGAAATAGAGATCGTTTCTTAGGGCTAAAGTCCGGTCATCCATATAAAAGGGATAGCATGTATCCTGTCGGTATTTTAGAACCGATCTTACATAAAGATTGTTTGATTCGGGGGGTCTCCACAATTGATCACGCAGACAGAAAACACATGGGGATTTTTATACAGGTTCGGGCCTTCTCCAGAGAGAATAACAACCCTACTCCTGTGTGTATTGTATTGCGTATGCTGGTTACAATCAGTGGAAAAGACTTAGGCTTGTACTACTACTGATTGCGTCTCAATCGCCTCCCATTTCTCTCTGATTGTAGTCCTTTTATAGTACGTGAAGAGATAGTTGTTCTAGGTCAAGAGTCGCCTTATTATTCCGTATAATGAATGTAATAATGGTAGTAATAACTGGAGTAGAAACCTCCTCATGTCGTCTGACAGTTACTAATCAGAGATGAAATGGTGCGTTACATGCCGTTACTCCAGAGAATAACAGCATATATTGGTTGCTCAGATCCTGTAATCAATTGATCCTACAAGTAAGTGGACCCAACTAACTACGAGGTAGTTGTGACTGAGCTAATCGTAGAAGAACTTACGACTAAGGGGTAGTCATAGAAAAGCTTACGACTGGGTATTGGTCGTAGAAAGACTTACGACTAGAGGTGATCGTAGAAAAACTTATGATCACGTGGTAGTCGTAAAAGGACTTACGAGTTACGACTATAGGGTGGTCGTAGAAGAACTTACGACCACCTGGTTGGCTTCCCTTAAGACTATAAGGGGTATACTTAACAGCTGTATGACGTCGTATTTATCCATAATATTAATTACAGATAAATAGTAAAATGAGGATTATTAGATCCTCGTCATCTAGCCCCCCAACTTCAAGTGAAAATAACTTACTTGGGAAAGGAGTCATAGATGTTCTTACGACCACGAGGTGGTTGTAGGGTGAAGGTCAAAGGAAAAAACTCTTCAACATGTATTTCATTTGACCAGAAATATACTTGGTCAAGAAGGTTGTCGAAAATCTTACAACTACAAGGTATTTGTAGGTGGTCTTACGACTACGAAGTGATCGTAGCATGATGACCGGAAGTAAAACCTTTTCCATTGGTATTTTATTTGATCAGAAATATACTTGGCCAAGAAGGTAATTTCGCTTACGGTGTGAAGATAGCCTCGGTTTTCTTGAATAGGCAGATTTAAGAAAATCTGTCCGTTAGAGCAATTCCCGAAGCGGTGGGAACCTTTGAGTTTCCATGGCATTTCATTTCAAGCGCTCGGTTAAAAAACTGACCGTAGGTGTGACTTTAGGGTTCTTACCTTTTCTCCAATTCACCTCGACTGTTCATCGAGTTCTCGCCCTCTCCACCACCAGCAAAACCGTACACTTTCTTGAAGCCTTTCCAAATCCAAACCTCCTTCTCTTGAGAAAAAAAATAGCTAGAACCGTTTCTCAGTGGGTCGAATTGGAGATGGATACAGCGAAGATGAAAGCTTTGGTCGCTGCCAGGAAGATTCCTGAAAAAGTACTCGTGAAGTGGATTTTGGCTGCTAGGCAACACTGGCCGTCGGGGGAAACTGGGCAAATCCTCGTCTTACATGCGTACTGTGAGTGCGACCTCCGATTGCCCGCTCACCCTTTTCTCACACTCGTACTCGAGCACTTTAGGGTGGAATTAGTGAACCTAGGTCCCAATTCCATCACAATGTTAAGTGTATTTGTGTACTTGTGTGAGGCATACCTGGGATTCCAGCGGATCTCGAGCTCTTCCAGTATTACTATGGAATGACTCAACAAGTTGGAATTGCCGGAAGTTGCGGTCTAAAGCTCCATGATGGGAAGTCGAAGGAGTACATTCAGATGTTCACCCGATCTTCGTGGCCGGGGTGGAAAAAGAAGTGATTCTATTGGGAGGTCACCAGGAGGACAACCTTTCATTTGCTGGGAATGCTGCTGAAAGGATTTCTTTTGGATTTGACCCCTAAGGATCTCGACCGGATTGCCCCTTATATTCAAGCTATCAAAGACTTGAAGGCGGAGGGACTCACCGGATGGCACGCAGTGAAGGATTTCATCACGCGCCGCATTAGTTCCTCTCATGTGGAGGTACTCTGGGACAACAGACCCGACCAGGGATTACAAGGAGGGTAAGTGAAATTCTTACTTTTGACTCCCGTTTTGGTTAATCCTGATTTGGTCTGTTCAATATTTTATCTGTTTGCATAGATCTTTCACAGATGGAGATTGACGCCGTGTCAAACTCATCTATGAGAAAGGTCCATCAAATGTGGCGGCTCCTCAAATCCTAGCGGTTCTGACCGTAGAGGAAAAGAAGGAACGCTTAAAGGTAATCAGAAATCGACTTCATCTTTAGGCTTTTACAGTCGTAGAAGGACTTATGACTAGGAATTTTGTCGTAGAAAAATCTTACGAATATGAGCTGGTCATAGAAGAACTTACGACCAGAGGATGATCATAGAATGACTTACAACCACTTAGTAATGTTTTCTTTTTCTGATTTTAACAGAAAGTAGGCATGAAAGATTATCAAGACGACGCGGAGATCGAATTGGTGGTTGTCAGGGCAGTGGTGGAAACGGAGCAACCAAAAGCTTCCCCAACCAAGAGGCGTCGACTTGTGAGGGTCGCTGATAAGAAAGCCACAAGCTCGAGTCCGACTGTTCCAAATAAACTTTTCGCACAATTTACTGCAGACATAGCGGCTGCAGAGAAGGCAAAAGCGGTAGAAGCAGCCATAGCTCTTAAACGCAAAGCCCTCAAGAACAAAGTACCCTTCTATTACGGCAATAAAACTTTTACAGTTTCTGTCTCTCGTGGCTTTGTCAAGCAGCTAGAAAAGGAGAACTGGAGAAGCTTCATGTCTTTTGTAAAGAAAACTGCTACTCCAATAGAGCCTCAGGTCGAGGGGAGCAGTGCTCTTGAAGTGGTCGAGACAGGTCTCGGCCATTCGGGGAGTCAAGAGGGTCAAGAAGCAGTGACTCCTGTTCCCCTACCTGAATTCCGACCAGGAGTGCTCGAGAAGAAGTCAAAGAAATCTTCCTTCGGGAAGGTTGCTTCCAAATTCCTGGTTAGGTCCAGGACACAGAGGTACGTGAAAAGATAAAAGTGTAAGGATAAAATTTACCTTTTTGTTTCTTACGATTTTAATGTGCTTTCTTTTTGTGATCTTAGCCCAACTCCTTCAGTTCATGAGGATGCTTCTATTGAGAAGTCGCTGCTACTTCTTCAGTAAATGAAGGAACGACAGCGGTAGAGGCCAAAGGGTCAGCCACTATTCCTGTGGTAGAAGAAGCTGTTGCTGCTTGCTACGACCATTGAGGTGGTCGTAGGGATGCAGACCGAGACAGTGGAGGTAGTGATGAAGGTGCCTGGTGAAGGCGGTGGTGAGAGCTTCGACCACTGCGCCGGTAAGGAAATTGTCAGGGACGTTCCTCCCGGTCCTCAAGGAGGGGCTGCCGTCACTGAATCAGAGGAAGAGGAGTACTTCAACTTCTGCTCTGATTTCTTTGACCCTGCTTCCATCGTAGGATCTTCCGCCTTCAGATCTCGCGAGCGAGTCCCTCATCCCAGTAATATTCCCAACTGTGGGGAAGTTTTTGACGACGAGCGTCTCGAAAAGATTTGGTGGGATCGTGTCGAACAGATGGATAGGCTGAAGGATCCAACGAGGATAGTCTCTATGTTTGCTCAGAGGAAGATGAATGTAAGTATCTAACGATACCTATAAATGTAGTTTTTTTCTCGCTTCTCACTGTCTTCCTTTTTTGCAGAAAGCTTTGGAACAAATTACCACGATTTACGAATATAACCGGGAGCTTGTTAAGCTACGACAGGAGAAAGCGGAACTCTACGAGCAGGCAGAGAGATGGTAAGTGACTAATACTCGTAGTCGCTTTATGTTTCGACCACTTGTACAGTACTTGTAGAAGTCGTCGTAGAAAATCTTACGATTTTGATGATGGTCGTAGAAACACTTACGACCAGAAGGTTATCGTGGAAAAACTCACGGCTAGATATCGGTCGTAGAAGTACTTGTGACCAAAAAATTGTCGTAGAAAAACTTACGACTGTAAGGATGGTCGTAGAAAAACTTACGACCACTTAGCTCTGTGTTCATGTCTACCCTTAACCTTTGCAGGTTCAAAAGTGACGAAAAGACCCTAACTGATTCGCTCGACTATGAAAAAGCCCAGACGAAAAAGCTAAGGGAAGAAATATATAACCTTATGAAGAAGCTTAAGGAGGCCTACTCTGCGACCCAACAGTTGCAGGAAGAAATGAACAGTAAGTCTGGACTTACAACTACTTATGATATTGATCTTCGTCTTCTTAACTTCTCGTTCTTTTTCAGAAAAAGAAGTCGAAACAAGGGCTCTTCAAACCGACGTGGGAACTCTTAAAACTGAGGTCGAGAAAAGACTTTGGTTGTTCGTGAGATCTCCCGCACCGCCAAGGATAAAGATCAAGAAATTGAGAGACTAGATTCTAAATTAGCGGATAAGTAACTCTTTACCTACTACCAAATTAGTTTTTCCATCTCATAAGGGTCATTTTATCTAACCAACCTCACTCCTTTCAGAGCGATTGATCGAAATAAAATGACTCCACGAGGCTTCGACTTGTACCCCGGAGGAGATGAAGTCAATGAGGGTCAATCTTCAAGACAACATCTCCCCCTTGAATAATGTACTCTGTGGGCTACGTGCTGAAGAAGTCACTCTTCAGAAGACACGATAGCTGCTCACACGAGTGCCATCGGGGAGCAAGTCGGTACTTTGCAAGAGTTGGTGACCACTCTGAAGACCAACCAGACCGACTCAATAAAGGAAGCGATCAAAGGGGCGGTAAGCTATGTCTTAGCAAAACTTAAAGCTCGTGACCCCAACCTTAATGCTCATTCAGTCAAAGCCAACTTTAACTCCACTGAAGCAGAAGCAGAGTGATTGGTTGAAGAGATGTAGTCGGTTAGCGAGAAGGTCGCGGAGGAGATGCAAATAGGATCTCCTCCATCATAATAATCTGTCAAAAGGATCCTGTAAAGACAAACTTTTTGTTGATATATATATATATATATATATATATGGTCTTCCCTTTTTCCTCCAAATCATCTCGTAGAGTAGTTAGTAACTCATAAGATAATGAATGGAAAAGATAATTAGATCAGATATATGTAATCTTTCCTTCCTTCTTCCTTTTTTCTGCAAATCATCTTGTCGAGTAGTCAGTAACTCATAAGATAATGGACGAAAAAAGAAACCAAGACTAAGAATTGAAGTTATTTTTATAACTTTATCCTAGCCCCTGACTATTTGCTTAGTTTATTCGAATAAAGTAAGTAAATAGTGGAAAATGGGTTTCTAAAAATAGAGAGGTTTGTTTAACTTATAGTTTTCGATCACGATTATCATGCACTGGTCGAAAGAGTAGAAACGAATGGACGCTAGGAAGTTCCTTCTAATGGACAAGACCATGTGCAGAAAGGAAAGACTTTGACTAGATTATGTTATCATCTCCGACCAGATTAATCAAACCAAGAACGACAACTTGAGTTAGACAAACATCTGGAGGACCATGAAAATTCGTTCGACCTTGCTTGGTGTACTCAATAGGTTCGCCCTGGTAGCAGGAGTAGAAAACAGGATGACGCTAGGAAGTTCCTTCTAGTGGGCAGGATCAAGTGCAGAGAGGAATCTTCGACTAGGTATGTTTCTTCCTCCGACTAGTTAGAACTGACCGAGTTTACCAAAAACAGTCGAATAAATCTCAAAAGTACACTCTTCTTAGAATATTTTTCAAAATAAAGAAATAAACTAAGGTGACAAGGATTGGATTAAAATCATTCGACCATGTTTTCTGAGCCCAATATCTTTGTATCGGCAGCAAAAGTTAGCAACAAGGCGACACTAGAAAGTTCCTTCTAGCGGGTAGAACCACATGCAGAGAGGAAAGACTTCGACTAGTTGTTGTGTCCTTCCTTCGACCGGTGTAAAGAAAAACTGAGCATATAAAAAATGATCGAAAGATTAGAAAAGCACTACTCAAAAGAAGACAATAAAGATAGAAAGAACCTGATACTTTATTGTCGTGGAAGTTGTTTACACGTAAAATTTGCACAACTGGTCGATGTTCCAAGAGTTTGAGAGAACTCGGCCGTCTTCCATTGCTAGTCGTACCGAACCTGGACGTGTAACTTCGACCACAGTGTAAGGACCTTCCCACTTAGGGAAAAGTTTGTTCCAATTAGACTGGGATTGAATAAGCCTCAATACCAAGTCACCTACAGTGAAGCTGCGAGGTTGGACCTTACGATCGTAGTATCTGCGCAGGGCTTATTGGTAGACCGCTGAACGGATTAAAGCTTGGTTTCTCTTCTCTTGAGCGAGTTGATGATGTCGCGCTCGGTTGTTCTTGGTGAGTCATTAAAGTTTTCGACTCGTGCCGACCTGATCTTCAGTTCTGGAGGAAGCATGGCTTCGACACCGAAAACTAGAAAAAGAGTGTTTCACGTGTAGCCCGACTAGCAGTCGTACGAACTGCCCATAATACTAAGGTTAATTCTTGTACCCAAGCCCCCGAGCGCTTCATAAGCTGGTCGAAGACTCGAGTTTTGATTCCCTGCATTATTTGGCTATTCGCTCTTTCGACTGCCCCATTGCTTTGGGGGTGGGCAACGGAAGCGTAACGCAGCTTGGCACCCAACTCGTTGCAAAATTCTTGAAATTTTGCGCTCAAAATTGCTTACCATTATTTGTGATTATTCAGCTTGGTACTCAAATCGAGTTATCACGCATCTCATCATGAACCATTTTGTTGCTTCCGTTGTTATCCCAGTCACAGGCTCGGCTTCTATCTATTTCGTGAACGTATCAATAGCCACAAAAAGGAACTCGAATCCGCCAGGAGCTCTAGATAACGGTCCTAGGATATCGAGACCCCGAGTCGCAAAAGGCTAATATAGAGGGATTGTTTGTAATGCTTGAGCTGGTTAGTGTATTTGCCTGCTATGAAACTGGCATTGTACACACTTTTTAACTAGCTCTTTGGCATCGTATACGGTTGTTGGCTAGTAGAAACCTTGTAGAAAAGCCTTACCGACCAGTGTTCTGTAGGAAGCATGAGTTCCAAAGATGTCTCCGTGTATGTCGTGAAGGAGTTTTAATCCTTCGCTCTGCGGAATGCACCGCATGAGCACCCCTTGAGTGCCTCGTTTATAGAGTACTCCTTCAACCAAAGTATACATTTTGGCCTTTCAGGATAAACGATCTGCCTCGAGATCATCGTCGGGTACGAAACCCGTCTGAAGATACTCGTAGATGGGAGTCATCCAGGTATCCTCGTATTCTAGAGAGGCTGTCTCAATATGAGATGTCTCTGGTTCTTTGACCAGGGACGGCTTCTGGAGTTGCTCTAAGACGACTCCTTTTGGTACTATAGATCGGGAAGAAGCTATACGAGCAAGCTGGTCTGCGAGAAAATTATCATTCGAGAGATAAATTGTACCTAAACCAAGAAATACTTTTCGATCTTTTAGACTTTCGATAAGTACCGAGATATTGTCGGATTAGAGCACTGGTACTCTTTTCTGACTTAATTCACGATTAGTTGAGAGTCTTCTCTCACGAGTAGTTGGCGAATCGAGAGCGCTTTCGCAGCTCGTATGCTAGCTAGCAAACCTTCGTACTCTGTCACGTTGTTAGTGGTCCAAAGTTTAATTGTATGACATACTTTTAGGTCTCTCCAATAGGAGATTCCAGGACCACCTCAACCCCCGAGCCACTTAAAGTAAGTGACACGTGAAAGTACATCGTCCACTGGTCGTGGGAATCGTACTGGGATCCTGAACTAGTTCAGGATTTGTCCATTCGGCGACAAAGTCTGCCAAGATCTGGGATTTAATGGCCGTTCGGGACACAAAATGGATGTCGAACTCCCTAAGTTCGACTGGCCATTTTGCCAAGTGTCTCGCTGTTTCTCTATTCTGGAGGATCGCTTCCAAGGGAAACTCAGACGGCACAGCTAGTTTGTGCGCCTAAAAATAATATCGCAGTTTCCTCGAAGACATGAGGAGGGCATATAGAAGCTTTTGGACCCGAGGGTAACGCTCCTTAGGCCCATGTAAAACTTCACTAACATAGTAAACCGGTCGTTGTACATTTTCACGTTCTACGACTAGCACTACGCTCACTGCCTGTGGCGTGCCAGCTAGATAAATTAAGAGCGTCTCTCCTAGCTTCGGAGAAACCAGAATAGGAGCACTCGTAAGATACCTCTTGACATCTTCAAAGGTAGCATTAGCCTCTTCTAACCACTCGAAACCCTCGTGATTCCTCAGAAGTTTGAAGAAAAGGTAGTTGTTTTTCTCCCAGCGTGCAATGAAACGACTTAAAGCCGCCATGCATCCTATGAGTTTTTGGACTTCTTTTTTTGTGGTCAGGGGACGCATTTGCACGATGACCTTTATCTTTTCAGAATTTGCTTCGATTCCTCGTGCAGAGACCAGAAAATCCAAGCAATTTTCTTGAAGAGACTCCGAACACACACTTCATAGGATTGAGTTTCAAGCGGTGCTTTCTGAGGTTGTCGAATGTTTCTTGCAGGTCTGTAATATGATTATGTCGTTTGCTGCTTTTTACGACTAGATCGTCAACATAGGCTTCCAAATTTCGGCCTAGTTGAGGTGAAAAAGTCGTTTGCATCAAACGCTGAAAAGAACTGTCAGCATTTTTTAAACCAAATAACATTTTGACGTAGCAAAATATACCAAATGGTGTAATAAATGCGGTCTTTTCTTCATCTTCTCGACACATATTGATCTGGTGGTAACCAAAATATGCATCTAGAAAACTTAACATTTCACAACCAGCAGTAGAATCAACCAACTAATCGATACGAGGTAAAGGGAATTTTTTTTACAAGCTTTATTAAGATCAGTGAAGTCTACGCACATACGCTATTTGCCGTTTGACTTTCTAACAATTACAGGGTTGGCCAACCACTCTGGGTGACTGACTTCTCTTATAAAGCTTGCCTTAAGCAGCTTGTCCAATTCTGACCTAATAGCATCTCGTCGATCAGGGGCAAATCTCGTAATGTTTGTTTTATGGGTACTTTGTCAGGTCGTAAAGCTAGCCTGTGCTCGGTCACTTCCCTGGGGACTCCGGGCATGTCGGGCGCTTGCCATGTGAAGACATTTGTGTTTGCTCGGAGGAAAGTGATGAGGACATCTTCCTACTTGGGGTCGGAAGTATCCCGGATGCGAACAGTCTTCAAGGGCTCCTCCGCGTCCGGAGGAACCTCCTTAACTTGGTCGTTCGGCTTTGGTGCAGCTTTAGGCTTCGACTTGCTTGTCGAAGGCTGACTTTCTTCTCGAGCTGGTATCTGTCCAACTATCTTGAGGGATCGACGGTCGCAGGTATGCGCCATCTTTTTGTCACAATAAATTGTGATCACTCCTTTGGGACCTAGCATCTTAAGACATTGATACCTATAGTGAGTAGCTATTAAGAACTTGGCCAAAGTTGGTCGTCCGAGTATGGCGTTATATGCCTTATCAAAATCGACCACATCAAAGGAGATCTTCTTTATCCTGAAATTACTTAGTGAACCAAATGTTAAAGGAAGAGAAACTTAGTCAATAGGTTTGGCCGAAGATACTGATACGATTCCATGAAAAGATTATTGTACCGGTCTTACCTTAGTCCTGGGTACCGCATCTCATCTAGGGTACTCGTAAACAGAATGTTTAACAAGCTACCACCATCAACTAACAATCGATTTACTCGACAATTGTTGATGGTGGGTTCGACCACGATTGGAAATCGACCTGGTCAGGTCGAAGGGATTGGGCAATCACCCTTCTCGAAGGAGATGGCGACTTTCGACCACTTCGCATCTTATTGATAAGAGGAGAGTTGATTGAGTTCACCTCGCGCTCGACAGCCTTCAGCTGTCGCCTTAACTTGTATGCCGACGATCCCCCATAGATGTGATCGATGGTGTGCTGTGGATCCTGAAATGGCATCTCCTCATCATCATCTGACTCCTTTTGATCACTTGTTTGACCTACCTGTTCAAGAGTAGGAAGCGACCCTTTACCGGAGTAATAGTCCTCGAGTTTTCGTAGAAAAACCCGGCAGTTGCGAAGGTTATGTCCTTTCTTTTTATGAAAAGAACACCACCTAGGTTTATTATTCTTCTGATTGGGGCGCTTACCTTTGCCTCGGTCAGAGTTTTGTTTCGAGTTATGTGGCTCTTTGTCACTTACGGCTAAGACCTCTTTAGAAGCAGTGGTTTGATATTTGTGACCCTTCGCCTTGTTCTTGGATTTCTTAGCCTTTTATCTTTTTTCTTACCACTTTCGCCTACCTCTTGAGGAACGTTGTCCTCTCAATCAATAGTGTTGTTCTACTCGACCGCTTCAGCAGTAGTCGCGTATCGATCAGCTATCTCGAAGAGTTCGGCAACAGTAGCAGGAGGATTCAAAGCGATGTCCTCTGTTATCCTTCTGCTGCGAACTCCCTGCTTGAAGGCTCTAATAACAGATGAGTCAGAAACCTCCGGAATTGAATTACGAACCTGACTAAAACGCCTGATGAATTGACGCAGGGTTTCGTGGTCGTTCTGTCTCATCCGGTGCAGGGCGGTTATAGGTGCCTTGGAAGTTCGCCAGCAGAAGGTCACAGAGGTGTTGCCATGAGTAGATCAAATCGAGTGGCTGGTTTAGTAGGCACGATCGAGTTGATCCTTCGAGCACAGTCGGAAGGTAATTTGCCATTACATGCTCTCCTCCTCCTGCTGCTCGGACAGCTGTTGTGTAAATCTGAAGGAATTCAATAGGATTTTGAGTTCCATTGAATTTCTCCATATTCGCTGGTCGGAAACGAGGTGGTTAGCGGACTGCTCAGAGGTCGAGTGAAAACGCCTGGCATCTGGTAATAACTTCTTGGTGCCTTCTTTGCAGGAAAGAAGGGTTGACGTCACCAGGTGATCGCACTCGACGATACCCAATCTCAGGTGGACTTGACCTATAGTAGACCTCAGTCTTACAAGGGAAATACTCCTCGTATTCCGTCTGCTGTCGCAGATTTCAGTCCTGGAGTGGTGAGCTATCACCTCTCCTGGGAGCTTGTCGATCTTTACATATTCGAGGAGCCTTCCTCAAGTTAGGAGAGCGACGTGACTTACAATTATGTCGATCTCCGTGTAATGAGTTGGTCGAACAACTTGCAAATGATGGAGCTGTACTGCTACGACTTCCGAAATGATGTCGACGAGGACGCTCGAGTTTTGCCATCGTACTTCGAAGCCTTCGTGCGATCTCTTCAGCGAAAAGATCGTATCCTGACGCTCGAGCGAGCTCTTGGGTTGGATTCTCAAGCAAGTCATTGATATGTTGGAGTTCCTGAGCATCCTCTTACTTATACTGAGCGTGCCTGGAAGATTTTTCTGGGTCACTATTCTTCTCTGTCGAGTTGTCTCAGGATCGCCCATACCAGACCCTTGAGTTGGTTTCAGTGAAGTGCGAGAATGTTGAGGATTTCCCGCACGCTCATCAGGGTGTTCACCCTGTTCATGAGCGGTGGTGCTCTTGCCATTGCCACGAGGGGACGTAGTATGTGCTCGTCGGGGAGCATCGTCGGTCTTGCCACTGGAGAATGATCATTATTAGAGGGAAGGACGAAGACCTCCCGTTGAGGACCTCCACTTGTGCTCGTGGCCTCCTCGCTTGAGGAGTAGTCGAGAGACACCATCTGGCGACTTGGAGTAAACCCCTCCAGGAAGGGGAACTCCGAGTTATAACCGTCTTCGTCCGCAGGTGTGCTCTGCGATGGGATGGTCGAACTTGCAGGAAATGCGTGTTTGATCCCCTCCTCTGTGGGGTTAGTCGGAGAGAAAGGACCACTAGGTGCCGACGAAGCTCTGGAATGATGGCTTCCAGAACTTGCCTCGCCAGGTCATATTGCCTTAAGGGGATTTGAACAATCGGAGGAAAAACTCTCGTCGTGTTGTGAGTCTGCCTTGGAGCAATCCTGTTTGTGGTCATATTGATCCTTGCCCCTTGAGGAAACTGGACCCTCGGCTGGACGTATCGTTGCGGGGGATAAGGATCCCTCCTCAACTCCACCGGTGGTGTGGTCTCTGAGATCTGATAAAAGATCTTCAGAGGAGGCAATACCATCGAATGATTCGATACTCGGCTCGTAATCGAAACTGGCATCTATGTCGATATCTGCGTAATCGGCCAAGTCGAACCAGTTTTCCTCGTTCCACTCTCCTGCCATGGAAGCATCAAAGAGAAAAAGAAAAACTGTTGACAAGGAATTACCAGAAGATCTCCACAGACGGCGCCAACTGATAGTGTTTTATAACCGATCTTACGTAAATATTGTTTCATTCAGGGGGTCTCCACAATTGATCACGCAGACTAGAAAACACACGGGGATTTTTATACAGGTTCGGGCCTTCTCCAGAGAGAATAACAACCCTACTCTTGTGTGTATTGTATTGCATATGCTGGTTACAATCAGTGGAAAAGACTTAGGCTTGTACTACTACTGATTGCGTCTCAATCGCCTCCCATTTCTCTCTGACTATAGTCCTTTTATAGTACGTGAAGAGGAAGTCGTTCTAGGTCAAGAGCCGTCTCATTATTCCGTATAATGAATGTAATAATGGTAGTAATAACTAGAGTAGTAATCTCCTCACATCGTCTAGCAGTTACTAATCAGAGATGTAATGGTGCGTTACATGCAGTTACTCCAGAGAATAACAGCGTATATTGGCTGCTCAGATCCTGTAATCAATTGAGCCTACAGGCAAGTGGACCCAATTAACTACGAGGTAGTTGTGACTGAGTTGATCGTAGAAGAACTTACGACCAGAGGGTAGTCGTAGAAAAGCTTATGACTGGGTATTGATCGTAGAAAGACTTACGACCAGAGGTGATTGTAGAAAAACTTACGATCACGTGGTAGTCGTAGAAGGACTTACGACTATGGGGTGATTGTAGAAGAACTTACGACCACCTGGTTGGCTTTCCTTAAGACTATAAGGGGTATACTTAACAGCCGTATGATGTCATATTTATTCATAATATTAATTATAGATAAATAGTAAAATGATGACTATTAGATCCTCATCATATCCATTATCAATCAAGCAAGAAGAAATAATCTAGTCTCTCCCAAGGTTTATCATCCCAGTCCATAGTTCCTCCTTTCTCCTAAGACCCCTTCTCCTTCACTTGAGTCGTGTCAGCCCTCCTCTATATAGTATTTACCTCTTCCTAATTTTGAATCCTTTTGAGAGTAGAAAATCTCAAAGGCGCTCATGCCGTGCTCTAGGAGTTTGTTTAGGACCATAAAGCGCCTTGGAGAGTTTATACATATGATTTGGATTCTTGTGATCCTCAAAACCGGATGGTTGTTCAACAAATACAAGTTCAGATATTTTACCATTTAGAAAAACACTTTTAACATCTATTTAAAATAATTTAATATCAAACCATAATGCAAAAGTAAGTAAAATACGAATGGACTCAAGTCTAGCTACGAGAGCGAAAGTTTCACAAAAATCCAAACATTTGACTTGAGTGAATCCTTGAGCAACCAATCGTGCTTTATTTTTTACCACCATTCCACCTTCGTCTTGATTGTTCCTAAATACCCATTTTGTGCCGATAATATTATGTTCATTGGGTCTTTCCATCAATATCCAGACATCGTTTCGAGCAAAGTTATTTAGTTCTTCATGCATTGCATTCACCCAATCTGGATCGTCGAGTGCTTCATCTATATGTTTTGGTTCAAAAGAAGAAAGAAACGAGTAATGCTCATAATAAGAAGCAACACGAGGTCAAGTTTGGACTCACTAACATCAACCAATATTTGATCTATTGGATGATCTTTTGTAATTACGTTGTGGATCTTTGGGGGTAAGTTTGGTGGTTGTTTATCTTCCTTGTCATCCACTTCATCAATTTGAATTAGTTTGTCGTGGAAGAGGTAGGATATTTGACTTGGATAGAGGATGGTGAATCATTCAAATCTTTCTTTGACTTGATGTCGCATATTTGCATGATCTTCATTGCTTGCCTTAATCCTTCGTTACCTACACCATTCAATTTTTTTTGCTCTTCTTGAGAGTCATTGGTTTCATCAAATTTGTATATCATGAGTCTCTTCAATTAAACCGGAGTTTTTGTTGAAGACACGATAAGCTTTACTATTTGATGAATAGCCAAGTAAAAAAACCAACATCACAATGACTTTAAAATTCTGAAAGACGAGCATCTTCCCTCAAAATATAATATTTGTAACAAAAAACACAAAAATTTTCTTCCATTGAGAAGCTCATATGAAGTATTTTTCAAAAGACGATACAAATAAAAACGATTTATGACATGATAAGTGGTGTTGATTACTTCTGCTGAAAAATTATCAGAAGTGTTATACTCATCAAGCATTGTCGTAGCCATTTCAATTAGTGTTCGGTTTTTTCTTTCTACAACTCTATTTTGCTCCGGAGTATAGGTACTGAAAATTTCATGCTTCATTCCAAGTTCATCACAAAAATCCTCAATTTTAGTGTTCTTGAATTCGGAATCATTACCACTACAGATTTTTTTGATTTTAAAATCAAATTCATTTTGGGACCTTTTAGCAAAACTTTTGAAAATACTGGAGGTTTTGGTTTTGTCATGTAAAAAGAAAACCCAAGTATATTTTAAGTAATTATCCAAAGAGACTAAACAATAGCTATTGCCCCCGAAAGTGGAATCGAACCGTCCGATCGGAATCGGACGGTCCGATCGGATGAGCTGTTCGAATGGTCCAAACAGCCCATCCGATCGGACCATCCGAACAAATCGAAAATAGAATAACTTCAAAAATACATAACTAATTCAAAATAACTCCAAATCAAGTGAAACCAGTTTGATCATTTTCTTATTAAGTGAACTTTAATTTGGAATAGGTTTCAATCTTATCTCTGTCCCAAAATTATAGTTTTTGGAAATTAATCCAAAATTGAATTATTATTTTTACACTAGAAAATGCTTTTAACTTTGAAAATTCATAACTAATTCATGTGAACTCCAAATGAGGTGAACCAAGTTATTTTTGTCTTATAATTTTATTCTCTATTTATCTATGTAATCCTTTTCGCCACTACTATTATGCAAATTTTCACTAAATAATTAAAATTAGATGAATAGTAACCAAAACACTGTTTTCAGCATTTTCTGAAAAACTAATTTTCAAATTGCTATATCACTCTCTCATTCACATATCACTCTCTCATACACAATTCAGCATTCAGATACTGGAGCATCACAATATTAGACATCACAATATTGTCAACATTCAGTATATAAACATTCAGATATCACATTTCGGTGTTTGTACAATGGACATCACAATATTGTCTGATCACACGCTTCAGCAATATACAAATGAGAATTCACAATATTGTCAAGAAATACACAAGAACTTAGATATGCTACTGCTTCTGCTTCGGATCCATGCTTCTACTCCGACTAGGGGGAGGCAGGTTTGGAACGACCGGAGTGGCACGCGGTCGGGGAACAAGTAGCCGCACCAGGCGCGGCGGGTCTG
The DNA here is from genome assembly GCA_036346255.1 of Ampelocalamus luodianensis. Classification (NCBI taxonomy): domain Eukaryota; kingdom Viridiplantae; phylum Streptophyta; class Magnoliopsida; order Poales; family Poaceae; genus Ampelocalamus; species Ampelocalamus luodianensis. The sequence continues at coordinate 6,191,647 of CM070626.1, forward strand.
GTGGCAGGCCCGGATACACGCCGGCCTGCTGGAGGCCGGGCCCGGAGGGGAGCTCGAGGGAGGCGCGGCTTGGACGCGGCGGCCGACAGGGGGTGAGACCGGCGGGGTGCTCAGGGAAGACGACGCTGACGGGGTGCTCAGGGAAGGTGGCACCGGATCGCTTGACCTCACTCGGGTTTCTTCTCTGGCATGACTAAATGGCGCATTGGGGATGGAGTTGGTCAGTTGGATACATGAGGGCAGGGTAGGAGGGGCAAAAGGGAATGTTCATCATTGGAATAGATGGAAAATGGGAGAAAATGGAAGAAAAGTGATGATAATAGCAAATTTCAAAAGGAAAAGGAACTGAAGTGTCAAATTTGAATTTCAGAAAACTAAATGGCAAATAACTTTCTGAGTGACATATATCAAATTTTACCTTATTTTCTTATTCAAAGCTGAATTTTCTTATTCAAAGCTGAAGGGCTACAGCCTACAGGTGATACATGTGAAGCACTTAAAAAGTAATACTACAAGACTACAAGAGCAGTCACAAACTTACAGTAGAAGCACCATTGAGAAAACTGATCAGTTCTTCTCAAGGTGGCATACCTCCACCAATTCCCATGACTCCAAGCTTTTATCCTCGGTATCTGTTCTATACAGTGCAAGCTCAGAAATCTCAAACTGCAGTCCACATATTTCCTTGTCCATCTCCTCTACCTTCCTCCTTGCTGCTTCCTTCTCCTCATCTGTTAGGTCTGCATACAAGAGGCTGACATCCGGCGTGTATGCTGCAATTATGCAAACCGTGAATCAATCGGTATCAACTTGTGATTTTTCAGAAACAAAATTCAGGTACTACACTCACGAGTTGATCTCTGATACCCAAAGTGGGCACAGCAGTGATCGCTCGCTTCCATCACCAGCCAAATTCAGAGAGTTTGATATAAGCAAAGCAAATCATTCATTTTTAACAATTTAGAGCGTATTGTATAAACATTTCTCTGGGGTTCCAACTCCTATTGAAACTTCGAAACTCTGACCAAATCACACCTCCGAACCCATCGACCTCTCGAAGTCTCGAGCCGGACTTGCGAAACTAGGAAATCGCTAGGAGGAGAGGGGAAGCTAAGCTAACCTCGGGGGTGGGTTCGAGGAGGAGGAAGAAGAAGCCGCCGCAGGCGACGCTGGCAACGCGGGCTGTGTAGGGGCGGACGCCGGCGGCGGCCGCGCGGAGCGCCTCGATGGCGGTCGAGCGGCGGAGGCGGATGGCGCCGACGACGGTAGCGTGCGGCTCGAAGGCCGGGCCCCCGTGCGCGGCGCGGAGGCCGGCCATGAGGCTGCGGAGGCGGTCGCGGACGGGCTCCGGCGGGAGGGCCCACACGGAGTACACCTCCTCCGGCGACTGGTCGGTGGGGTCCATGCGGGCTGAGCGGCGGAGTCGGAGGTTGGAGCGCGGCCGCGGAGTCGGAGGCGGCGAGTGGCGAAGTGAGGAGTGGGAAATGGTGGAACTGGAATATGCTTTACCGAGGAATTTTTGGCGCAATTGTCGCTGTCCGTCGTGACGAAATTGTATTTTTTGCATCTCGGCCGGCCGGCCGGACTCGCCCATAACGCAACACGTGTCCTAGTCCGGCCGTCGAACACCCCGCGTTCGTCCTATAGTCGGCCAGACTCGACCTCCCCACGCACATCTATCCCTTCAGTCTGTCTAATTAATCACCTCCGCATCACAACGTTGTCTCCATATGCATGCATACTAGGGTTGAGCGCGGGAGGGAATTCAATTCCCTCTCGCAACACCCTCTCGTGTGGGCTATTTAATCCCAGGAAAGCGATTTCAGTTCGCACTCTTGCTGCTTTTGCTCGCTCTCTCGCTTTCCCCTCCGTTGATTTTGTTTTTGCGGACGATTAAATATTATTTGCAGCTATCATTAGCAGTCATATCGCCGGTAATTTTTTCCTCGTATGTTATTTCTTTTTTAATTTTGTGGTTATTAAATTAGTTGTAGCGAAATGCTTGTATTTAATTACTTGTACTTATCTACGTAGTTAATTAAGTCGTACGTAACTTACCTCTTCGATATGGAGTTCTCCCGAGTGACGGGAGAAGCTTTAATGGCCGCCGGTCTCAGTAGCAGGAGCATTCTCCTTGTTCGTTGGGCGCCCTGGACTCCTTCAGTGCCTCCTCAATAGGGTTCGGTATGTAAGGTTTCTATTGCACGAAGGTCTTGACCCGCATCGCGTAGTTTAGCATGTACTTCTGCTGGATGAACGCCCTATCGTTCATCTATGGACCGTTGATCCACTAGAAGAAGTTGCATCGTATCTCGGGCTGTCATTACATGCTGATGAAGTTAAAAAATTATAGAATTCAAAGTAGAGAGTGCAAAATCGATGTGTGCGAAAGAGACGATTACGAGGTGGTGATCGCACGTGTAGTACGTCCGGACAGAGGTGGCCAGGTGTGTCGACTGAATGATCTTCGCTGGATCTTCGTACACACACTGCGGGCGTGAAAACTCTGGTGGTACCGATTCATCCTTCATTCAAAAATCTGGGCATCGTTTAGCCCGCTTCGCAAGCCACCTACGCTTCTGCAATATCTTTGCGTAGAAGTCAGCCAACGAGTCCGACATATTGTGCCCAAGGGTCTTGCATATCCTGCACCTGACCGTGCGGCTAAGACAAGTATGTTGGCTGGCATCCATGTCGTTTCGAAAGCGTCGCGTCTGCTGTCATCCCTTCCCTGTTGTCTTCAAGGCTTTGTTCGGGCCCCATTGCATCATGTCCGGTCAAAGATCCTTATAGTTCATGTCCAAGCCATACGAGTGAAATTCTGCACTCCATGTACCGAAAAGGTACTACATGTCGTAGTACTCAGAGATGTACGTCGTAGACATCTGCCTCATTTGTGCACACGCCTTGTACATATGCGAGTATGTCTTGTGTAGGAGCTTCGGCTTGTTGCAGGTGCGCATCGCCACATCACCCAGGTGTATGTCTGTTTCCTTTCCCCCTCTGGCATGACTGTTCACATATTTCTACCGTAGTCTAATCTCATACTGCTTTCTGAGGCCATCGATCACCCGGATGTCGTGCATTCGGGCCTTCTACATCCTCTGGTCCATGTACCTCTACATGTTCTCAGACCACTGCCTGCCATCTTTCATCTGTCGCTTCGCTGCAGTGGTTCTATTGACAAAGTAACCAACAGTGCGAGTCCATGTCTCCTTAACAATCGCGGTGATAGGGAGACACCACACACCTTTGAGGACGCTGTTGTACATCTCGGATATGTTGGTCGTCATAATCTCGTACCTTGCACCGTCTGTGTTATAGAGAAGGGATCATTTCTCCAACTCAGAAGCGTGGCGATTAATCCACTACGAGAAACTTATGGCGCTCCTGGCTTACCTGCTCGCGGCCCGTAATCCCTCCAGTACCTCGGAGTGGACTTCCTTGTATACCTCATAGTCCGGTGTTCGAGATCTGTTCAGATGGACTCAAACTTCTGCCTCTGGTTCTGCAGGCACAATGCCTTGAACATCTTCATAACTTCCTGACTGCGTGTTGGACCGAAAAGGCGACTAGGGGGGTGAATAGGAGCACGATCTCTTTTTCTCCCAAATCGAATTCAATACGAATCTCACTCCAATAGCTATGAAAACTATGAAGATCAATCAATCATGCACAGCGGAAGACTTGTATTGAATCCAATAAAAACCCCAAAGCAAAATCAACACAAAACCAAAACACCAAATCTCGGGTGGTCTGACCTCTCACGGGGGTGGTCAGACCGGTTTGTCTAGCGGTCAGACCTCTCCGAGCGGTCGGACCTCTCTCTCGGGTGGTCAGACCTCTAGTGCAATGAACAGTGAAATCACCACAAAAAACCAAAACACAAATTGAGCTAACTTTTGATTCGTGCGTCCAAAACTCATGAAACTTGACACACACCTTCTCAAGGATGTCAGGAACCTATTCCAAGCAACGATCGTGAAGATCCTTGCCAAAGTTCAGACCTTTTTCCATTTGAGTGAAGGTGGTTCGAAAACCGAGTCAAGAACGAAATATGATCTAGAAACTTGCTCGTGACTGATTGATGATCAAGATGATCCTAGATGGGTTCCCACATGTTGCAGCAAGTTAGATCACAGCAAGAAACCAACCAAAAACTCGCGGATCAAAGAAAGACTCAAAATCACCAAATAGAGAGAAAGAAAGCAAATGAACTCATCTTTGAGAGAGCTTTCTTGGATTGATTTGATATGGTGCTGGTTTACAGCCACTCCATTAATGGAGGACAAAGCTCAAGACATGAGCACGAAATCAAATCAAAACTCTCTAGAACCCTAACCTCCACTACTCCTCTCCCTAAGCAAACTAGGGTTTCAATCACAATGAAAGGGTTGAGGGGGGTGCAGCCACCTCTCTTCTCTATTTATAGTGGAGGCCTAGACCTTCTAGAAGAGTTTTCATAATGAGCTCCCGTTAAGGCCCAAAACAAACGGGTCACACACGCACGCATTTTAAAGCGCCGTCTTCATCTCCTCTTGACCTAATCCGCTTCTCCAACGCACCGTCTTGCGCCGCGGGTTGGCAAAAGGTAACCAAGGCGGTATTTGGTAAAATTACCAAAATACCTCTTCTCGGTCCTTCTCCAAGACCGAGTCCAGTTGTCAGCGGCACTCGCTGTTCGCCACGTGTAGGTTGATCCAACGACTCTCATCATGTCGGCAAGTCTCTCCCATCCGGCTCCCACCGAAACCACCATGGCACTTGCACCGACCCCCGCGCCGCTTGATTCAACGGCCGCACCGAATCGCCTGCTCGGTCACCTTTGTCCATCTTGCACCATACTTGAGTCCAATGACTTCACCCGCATCGCCGATCGTTCGAACCTCGCTCTCCAAGCCTAGTCCCGATCATCCTCGCCGTTGACCACCAAGCAACCCGCACAACAATAGACAAGCAAATCGAAACCGAACAAGTTCTTCACAACTTGACCCACGTTAGTCAAAACATGCATCATGCAACACATATGCAATGAAACTCATGAACTTGACCTAACAAGCAACCATCGCCGCCACACGGCCGACAAGTTAAGTGAAAACCGGTCGGACCGCCACCCTTGGCGGTCGACCGCCATCGCCGGCCCGATCGCCAATGTAAGGCGGTCGACCGCCACCTGGGACTTAGCCAACATTTCAAGATCAAATCCGCAACCTCTCTGAAAATTTCAAACGAATAGAACTTTTGCTGGAGGCTCCAAAATTATGGGACCAAGTGCGGAGAATCTCCTCACTTGCCTACACCTCTATTTTTGGCCCACTCAAAAATCAATGCCACTTATATGGCGGTCGGACCGCTCATCGACGCCGGCCGATCGCCACCCAACCGGTCGGATCGCCTACCGCCGGTCGATCGCCATCCAATTCACGAGGCATGGGCGGCCCGACCACCACCAAGGCGGTCGACCGCTTGAGACTCGACAAAGACAGCACTTCTCCGAAAACGCGTGTTTTCGCAAACCCTCAACGCCATTGCCAATTGTCTCATCATCCTAAGATCGTGCGCATATCCCCATGATATCCACACTGCGGAACCGCGTGAACAAGTTCGATGCAAGATGCCTCGTGCACCACCTAGTTTGCACGTCGTATGTGCCCCAGATATGCTGCCAATTTCAAGTTGTCATTCTTGGTAATTCTTTATATATTGATGGTCAAAACTAAAAAAGTTTGACTCGCAAAGATTTTAAAACGACTTATATTTGGAATTGGAGATAGTAGAATGATCCATATCTAAATCTAGCTGGAGTACACTAAATACGAATAAAATGTTAGGACTTTGGGACTAATCATGCGTTAAGAAAAATAGGAAGAAGTGAAGTATGGATGTGTGACCACTTAATCCCCTGACCTAAAAAATCGGCTATTTGATCTCCTGACGTTGCGAAACTAGGTTACTTAACCCCATGCCTGTTTTGGGGGGTTGCTTACGTGGCATTGCATTAGGGTGGTTTCATCACATGGGCGGGTGAGCTGGCAAGGTGAACCGACGCGAGTGTTTGTGAATATAAGAAGCTCAGGGGTGTTTCGGGCAAAATTTAATCAGGTAGTGGTTAATTATAAAATGTACTGGTGTGGAGAGGAATCGCTCCGATATCAGCCCTTGGTCCAAGATTTGACGGTCGGCTCATCTCCAATTCTCCAAAATTTTCCCCAAATTCCCCGTCTTCCTCTCCAACGACCACCACCTCCACCCACTCCGCCGTCGCAGCGACGCCGACGTTGACGCCATGGATGTCCAGGTCTCGAGCGCTGGAGGAGCTCCAGGAGGCGATCGCGAGGTTCCCCATAGTGAGGCTCTGTAACATTCCAATAATCCAAATTGGGATATTTGTACTGTTAATAAAGTGGGGAAACATTTTTTAGCATGTTTTTTCCCTCCATAAATCAATTATTGCATTTGCATACAAATAGTAGCTTGAAGGAATTTTTGAGAAAAAATGCAAAAGAAATAAAATTCTGGAAAATTACACAATAATCTACACTGTGTCAGGAACCTCTAAAAAAATTCATAATTTTGGAGCCCGTCAGCTACGTTTAAAAATTCACCAAACCTCAGTCTTTTTTTGGAAAATTTTGAACCAAATTCAAATCTCCCACTCGCCCGTTGGGCCGAATCTGTTGCGGCCCATTTCTTCGTGCTCTGCTCCAGCCCACGCCAATGCACCCCTCTCGCTGACAGGCCAGACCCATGTGTCAGCAGCCTTCTTCCACCTCGCACCTGCCCTATAGCACTACAGCGCCACTCGCCCACGCGCGTGCTTCCGTCATCCTCGCGTGCCCACAGGAGATGACCGGAGTCGCCTGGTCTGACCTGCTCTGCCCACTGGTTTGCTCTGCCTAGGAGTCGTCACCATGCGAGATACTCACGAAAACCCGAGACCGACCACGATTTCTCATTGAGCGTCTCGTCCTCATCTTACCTCTTGAGGACTCCCCGATAGTGTCAAAAATCTTAGCCTCCATTGTCGTTTCCATTTTCTACCTTGCCAGTAAGTTTCTCCCACTATATCGGCCAAAACACGTCATCGTCTCGAGCTCCGATGTGCATGCTCTACCGAGGTCCAAGCTTGTCCTAGTGAGCCAACTCGACGACATGCGCGTCATTCTATGCCACTTTGCTCACTTACTCAAACCCTTCACTCCTTATTCCTTCCGGTGCAGTGTAGCTCCCCAACCACGTCGTCTTCTCCAACTCCAACACCACTGTCGCCGCTGGAGATCTATGGGCCCGATGAGTCCCTAACCGCTCCATGGTTTGTTTGAGCTTAACCTCACCTCCCTGAACCAGTTTGTGTGATCCCTTGCAGCTATTGACACCTATACCGAGCTATCACTGTAGACATCACTGCCGCCGCCATCGACACTTTCTCTGCTCCAGTGAGTCCTCGTCTACATCAAGATCATTTTCCTCATCTATGTGATCTCCTGAGGTTGTTTTCGTGCTCAATTTCAGCACATTTCTTCCAAGGAGCTTTGTCACCATGCACACTGACGCCACCGCCTCTATTCATCGACGACCAGTTGCCATGGACCTTCCCCGACTTCATTGACACCCTCTATGTGATCGTGGTAAACTACTAGAGCATAAGCATCCTTCAATTAGGGTAGATCGATGTGTTTATGACGCCGCCGCGGAACATCACCACCGGCTCGCCTCAGGCAACCCTAGGGCCCTGAGCCATGGCCTTTAGCTACACAAAGGTCCCTTGATCCTATTTTGAGCTCCAAGTCGTTGTGTTGGACCTAAAGCGCTCCGCCGCATCTTGCCGCAGTGACGCCGCCTCTGTCTACCTCTCCGACCATCTTCACCACCCATGGCGTCGTTGTGACCCCATCTTCCCATTTTTGAGCTCCCTTGAGCCTTTCCGCGCCTGCCTTGCCATCGGCAAGCTTGCCTCCCCTCGCGACCGCACGCACTCTGCTCTCCTTCCCCCCTCTCTCTGACCTGTGGGCCTCACGTGATTAGGAGTTAATTAGCGCCAAATAACATAGATTAAAGTTACTAAGTCACTGACATATGGGACCAACTAAAAAACTAAATAGAAATATAATTTAGAACATGTTTAGCAAATGAGCACTAACAAGCGGGACCCACGTACTGTTTTGGTTTTAAACACGTTTCAAAACCGAGAGGGTGGTAAGTGGACCCCACATGTCAAAGTATTAACTCGTGAATTATAATCAATTTTGTTTTAATCAAATAGTTAATAATTAATGAGTCTATGATATGTGTGACCGTCACTAATTTTTGTAAATAAAATAAAAAAACAAAACCCGAGAGACTAGCATGTAGGGCCTACATGTACGTAAATGATTTTCAAAAAAAAAAATAGAAATGCCACTTTCAGTATAAAGGAAATACGCTTTCTCTGTTGGAAAGCGTAACTTTCAGAAAATACGCTTTTGACGTCACCCTTTTTATTATTTTAGGATTTTTCAACCGAGCGAAATTGAAATGTTAATAACTTTTGCATATAAGCTTCAAATTGGATTATGTAAAAATATTCAATGAACAAAGGCGTAATTGACGTCACCCTTTTTTTTCTCAATTCATCTAAAATCATGCTTTGTCTGAATATGTAAAAATATTCAATGAACAAAGGCGTAGGGAACAAAGCTTTGCTGAGGCGTAGGGAACAAAGCTTGCCGATAAAATGATAAATGCCTTACTAAGACGGAGGAGGGGTACCCGCATGAAGTGAGGGTGTTCACCCTGGGTGAAGTGTGGGTGTTCACTCGCTGGGCTAGTGTAAAGTTAGGTTTAGGTGATGTAAAGGCTTCATTACGAAGTTTAGACTGCTTACCAACGGATAGTGAGCGGGGGTGTCGACGGATGCCAAATAAATTAGAGAGCTCGTATCGAGTGGGTAAAGTTGTACACATCTGCATAGTATAAATCTATTTAAATAGTCATGCTCATAGTGATGAGCGTGCTAAGTGTTGGGATGGTTTTGTTGTTGTTAACTTGAGTGCCATGTCAGAGTACCGAGGAGGGTTGTGAGTTTACTTTTGTTATGTTACATACTTGTTATTTCATTATGAGTCAACAACTCTTTAAAATTTTCGTTGTAAATTACTACATATTGATATTGCAAATTAAACTTGCTTAATGCTGGAAATAACTTGTAGTGTAGAGCCTTATTATTTGATAGCCTTGCATTTATAATTATGTTGTGATACACTACAAGTCTTGCTGAGTACAAAATGTACTCGATCTTACTTAAATTGTTTATCAAAGTATGAGGATGAGCTCATGCCAGATGACGCGTTCTTTGCACCAACCGGAGGGTTCGGTGACAGGTCTTGTTAGGTCTTGTCCTTGTCGGTTGCCTGAGAGTATGGATAGGCATATCACTGGACTTTTGGTCTTACTACCATGCTTCTGTTATCTTTGTTTTGAAACTTGCAGTTTAATTTGGTCGGTCGGCCTTTTGTAATATAACTTGATGTAAATGCTTAAGTTAATGTCCTATATTTGTTTCATGTTGTATATATAATGTATGGATGTGATTATCAATGTTGTTGATGTATTTACTAGCCACTAATTATGAGACTAGTACGGTACACGCACGAGGGTTTCGGGTATTCCACGCCCGGGGTCCGACAGGCTCCGTATGGTGGTCTCTAGTGTCCGCTTTAGCCACGCAGAGATCTGGCCATCCGCGTTGTTGCCGTCATCCTCCACACCTTCTTCCCCTCCTCCAGCACCGGTTTCGACCGCCCCCGACGCCACGCTCGTCGGATCTGGCCGTCCCCGCCGCCTTCGTCGTCCTCCCCGCCTTATTCCTCCTCTCGCACCGAATCTAGTCATCCCCATCATCGGCCAATGTTGCTCTACCACCTCCAACCATCTCCGGTTGCGCTGGCCGCATTGGAGGACTCCCATTGCTGCAGCATTGCTTGGGCGCACCTCCAAGCCCCGAAGAACCCTACCGGAGCACTGCCACCGCTGTCCGCCTACGCTGCTGCCACCCTGTTGTTGACAGTTCCGCCACCGTGCCTCTCCACCCGTCGCACCGCCACCCATCCCTTCCCCGGAATCTCACCGACCATTTTGCCCATCACCTATGCCTCCCATGTTGTCGGTTGCCGTCGGTCACCTGAGCCACCGTGCCCCACCTTTGTGTTTCTCTCTCTCTCTCTCTCTCTCTCTCTCTCTCTCTCTCTCTCTCGCCAAAAATGCTTAGTCAGCGGCCACATCATCCACCACGGTGACAAAACCGCCTCCAAAATCACCTGGGGGGTTAAGTAACCTGGTTTTGCAACGTCAGTGGGTTAAATAGCTGTTTTTTAGTTAGGGGGTTAAGTGACCGCACAACCATACTTCATGTGGCCATATGGACTTCTTGCTGACCAATAACAAATCTAATTTTACATCAAATGTGGGTCTATGGCAACCGCAAGGGATAATAAACTGCACGCTTGTGTAGCCACTTAGATTGGATCTGAGTCAAGTCAATGTAAAGAATTTGCAAATTGATCACATACAATTCATGCCAATTAGTATAATCAACCATAAAGGAAAAGAAATCTACCAGAGGCGGATGGTTCAATCTTGAATAGAACAGTAATATTCTTTGCGAGAAATAAAATTAAGGAAAGGAATAAGTCTGTATGACCCCTAAAGTATGATTGTACGGTCACTTAGTCCCTGACATAAAAAAAAAACCCGGCTATTTAATCCCTGACGTTGCAAAACAAGATTACTTAACACACATGACTGTTTTAGGGGCGGTTTTGCTTACGTGACACTAGGTTAGAGCGGTTTTGCCGCATGGGTGGCTAACTCAGCAAGGTGAGCTGGTGCAAATATAAGAAGCTCAGGAATGTTTCGAGCAAAATTTAATTAGGAAGGGGTTAATTGTAAAATGTACTGGTGTGGAGAGGAACCGCTCCAATATCAGCCCTTGGTCCAAGATCCAACAGTCGGCTCATCCCCAATTCCCCAAAACTTTCCCCCAAATTCCATGTCTCCCTCTCCACCGACCACCGCCTCGACCACTCCACCGCCACAGTGACGCCGATGATGACGCCATGGACGTCCAGGTCCGAGCGCTGGAGGAGCTCCAGGAGGCGATCGTGAGGTTCCCCATGGTGGGGCTCTATCTGGTGGTTTCCGAAGTCCGTCTCAGCCACACGCAGGAGATCCGACCGTCCCCGCTTTATTTCTCTCCTTCGGCACCGGATCTGGCCGTCCCCGACGCCACACCCACCGGATTCGGTCGTCCCCGCCGCCTCTGTCGTCCTCCCCGCCTTATTCCTCTCCTCCCGCATCGGATCCAACCATCCCCGTCGTTGGCCACTGTCGCCCTGCCATCTCTGACCGCGCCACCCGCACTAGAGGACTCCCCTTGCCGTCACATTGCCTGTGCTCACCGCCAAACCCTGGAGAACCCTACCGGAGCACCACCGCTGTTGTGTGCCTACGACTGACCGCCACCTCGTCATTGCCAGCGCTGCTACCGTGTCTCTCCGCCTGCAACACCGCCGCCCATCCCTGGAGTTTCGCCGACCTATTTTGCCCGTCGCCTATGCCTCCCGAGCCGCCAGTTGCCGAGTCACCACGCCTGCTCCTCTGCTCTCTCGCCAAAAATGAGGAGTCAATGGCCACATCATTTGTTACAGTGGCAAAACCACCTCCGAAACCACCTCGAGGGGTTAAGTAACCTAGTTTTGCATGCAGAGTGTTAAATAGTCAATTTTTTTTATGTTAAGGGGTTAAATAGTCAAAAAATTTATGTTAAGGGGTTAAGTAGCCGCACAACAGGTCATATGGACTTCTCATGGCATATCTACGCTTAGCTAATTTCACATCAAAATCATATGGTGAATGATGCAATAAAAGCATGAATTGCTGAAACAATGCAAATCACTGTTCGACAACACAATTATTAGATGATAGCTTGCAGATAGATCTCAGCTGTTGGAGAGTTTCAGCAGAATATAATAGCAAACAGAAATGTGAAAATGCCCTCGGTTCTAAAAACTATCCTCGGTAGACGACGTATATTTCATGCCCAAGACCGTACCCTGGAAACAAGTAGAAACCACATGTAGCTGTCCATATGTCCACCATTATTGAGTCAAATTCTCGACGAGATTGAAGATCCTACAAAACATTTTTACAAGTACTATTTCTCAATCCTAAACCCCACATTGATGATGCGTTGAATGAAAACTGGCGTAAGATCATCTAATGTTTGTCCTCTTTTGGTGCAGCCTCTTTCTTGGCAGCCTGGGAGGACTCGAGCTCCTTTGGCGTTGACCGCTCAGCAGATCTACGGAAAAATAAAAGAAGAACATGAGAAGGTAGGGATCAAATGTTCTGTGTTGACTTTGCCATAGCTTCGAATGAAGCAGCAAAAAATATGCACAACATCCTATGTAATTATGCATATCAATGGAAATGTAATGGCTGAAATAGAAGATATGACAAAACAAAACTGTCATCAACCTTAGTTCATAACGGGGAAACCACCTCTGGAAGAAGGTTGGGTGGCGTCGGCTTGGCTATAACAAAAACTAACTAATGCCTGAGCGCCATTAAGGCCATCGTGACATAGTACAAACATGGAGGAGGTGCAAGACTGCAAGTGCCGCTAATGTTACTTTGGATAGGAAGCTTAGCAGAATTATTGTTATACAACGGCTAATTTCAGCAATGCTAAATGAAAATGCAGAAGCGAGAGCAATTCATCCATATTTCTTTCTTGAACTCCACAGACAAATGAGTAAGTTTTAAGTCTTCATATCAGGACACACCCAACACCCAACAACATCAAAAAATGGTAATAAATAAGGATTGAAAAAACGAGAGATGAAATTAAGGGACTGGTTGACTCTCATTGGCATTGTCAACAAACACATGGTTTTAAGATATCCAAAAGTTGAGGACTTGAGGTGCATAGCATATGCAACCATAATTTGGGCAAAGTTCATCTCAATTTGCCCCCCCCAAAAAAAAAAACAGTAATGGTAGATAACAATCTATGTGCCCTTCACAAAACAAACTATATCAGAAACTGGAATAGCATCTAAAACTGTGTGAAAGTGAACTTTGTTACAAGCATGAGTTAGATTTTAACCCCTTCTTTCATAATAGTGAATTAGCAATATTTTAGCTCCAACGGATCACATTAACAAAATGAGGAATACCAAAACAAGCCAGTATGGAACAAAATAGTAAGTTTGCAGTATAACATACAAAGAGAACCAATTTCTAGCCAAGAAGTCAAGATGTCAAGTTCAGAACTTGAAAAGCATGTATCTGGAAGAAAGCCAACATTATCATCAATACTAGCAGTAGTCGATCTCCAAGAGAAAAGACACTAGCAGGAACAGGTGATACAAAACTAAAGGTTTTATCCTCTGGTGTGGGAACTGATTCTAGCGGTAGAACCGAGCATGGAAAGATATGTTTAGCAAATAACAATCACAGATGAAGATTTTATACCAGAAGGCGGAAGCGAAATGGAACACACAATACAACTAGCACTGATAATTAGCGTATCTCTTCTTGTGCATCACGGACACCTCATCACTACTTCATTTAAAAACAGGTCCGTGGATAAATTCAATAAATTCGCTTCAAAATTCAAATAGCAATTAGCTACCTCAGATGAACACACATCCACAACTTAACTATAACAATAATGACCTACTAATCAACCACAGATCAAAACATATCGATAACTTCTCAACTCATATAGTACATAATATGCAAAACGTGTCTCATTGTCATTTTTACATCAAAATTGGGGATTCAGAGAGAGCAAAGCAACCTGAAACTAATGTATAATCCGATCCATCAAGTTCAATCACAATTGCCTTAACAAGGCTGGACTACAACTCTACTAAATCAATTTCCTCAATCCTCACTTCGGATCACTACTAAAAACCCGGCATATAGGTCAAATCCAGTCGAATCTGACATCAAATCAGCCGCACGGTTAACGAAAGGGGACTGGAGATAGATGCAAGCGAGAGCGGAGGAGAAGGTAGGCTGGGCAGGGGAGAGTGAGCAAGCGAGCGCACTTGGCGGCGGCGGCAGAGTCCTCCTCGAGCCAGTTGCGTATGTGGCGGACGTTGCGGCGGAAGATGGCGGCCGACTGCTTCACGTCGCTCCTCAGCAGCATCACCGCCGCGCCGACACCCACCACCGTCAAGATGAAGTTGGTCAGCGCCATGGCAAGCAAGCACACGCTCCTCCTACTCCTCCTGGTCCTCCAATCCCAACCCCGCTCTCTTCGCTTCTCACCCCCAAAACCCTAGCGCCGCGGAATATGCCAAACCAAACCACCCCGGATCCGGGCGGCCACGCGTTTCTTATTGAAGGCGTACTTGCTGGCAGGCGCCTTGCCTCGCGAGTTGAGGGCGGAAGAGAGGAGAGCCTGTGGGCTGGTCAAGTGGGCTGTATGGGCCGCAATGTTGCGGCTTCCAACTTGAAAAGGCTCGTTATGAGGCCCAAAAGTACAGTAGTTACTGTGCCTCGTCTCGCCAAGAAGAAGAGAAACAGTTTCCACCTAAAAGAAGAAGAAAAGTGCATATTTTCTTTGCCGCTGCTGATAACGGCCGCCATCCCGGTGACCGTGAGCCAACCATGGATTCAAGTCACGCCAACCTGCTCCTTGGCTGTTTGCGACCTAGCTAGTGATCTCATCTCTCCACTGGATGGAGCAGCATTTGCGACGCTACATGCTGTCTATCCTGGTTCCTTCAGAGGCGGCCGGATAGCTTGCTGCCTTGCTCTGCTGGGCTGCAGGATAGGAGGACATGAGCAGCAACAGCGAGGAACAGGCCGCGAGCATGGCAGCGAAGATGGTGGTGGAGGAGGCGGCTCCTGAATAAGCCGTCTGAGCCTCGGAGGTGGCCACCTTTGGCGAGGAGCAAGAGGCGCTCGTGCTGAGCGCGTGGGATGCCATGAAGGGGGTCGCGCTCAAGTTTTCCCTCAGGTACAATGTTTCATCTTACTGCTGTTGGACGCATCCCTACAATTACCTGCTGCAATTGGTGGGGACGTCGAATGTTTTGTTGGATTTTGAGCGCCAAGTTTGAACGTTGAGGCTGGACCTGAAGTTGGTGAAGAGCGAAGTGACATACCCTTAGTGAAGATATCGACATATTGCGACGAGGAGGGGATGTGCAGAACCCAAATGTCACCAAAAGTCACCTTGTCACAGACAAAATGGAGATCGATCTCGTTACTGCCGCGCCTTGCCTCAGCACATTGCTACACCACGGTATTCAGCCTTGGCACTGGAGCAGGACACCGTGGGTTGGCGCTTCGAAGACCAAGAGAGCAAGTTATCCCCCAAAAATATGCAGTAGTAGGAGGTGGATCTGCGAGTGTTCGAGCAACTAGCCCAGTCGGTGTCGGAGTAAGCTACAAGATCATGGGTTGAGGATTGAGTAAGTTGTAACCCGAAGCCAATGGTGCCCTAGACATAGCGGAGGATGCCTTTCACAAGCTGAAAATAAGATTCACGTGGTGCATGCATGTGGAGGCACACTTACTGAATAGCGTGGGTGCTATCTGGGCGTGTGAATGTGAGATATTGTAGTGCACCAGTGAGGTTGTGGTAGAGGGTGGGATTTTGTACGAGGGACCTATGCCGGTTGGAAGTTTGGTCCGAGCGTCAATAGGGGTGGCACAAGGATTGCAAAAGAGCATGTTGGCGCGCTGGAGTATTTTCAGTGGTGTATTGTTCTTGGGAGATAAGCATGCCATTGGAATCTCGACGGATGGAGACACCAAGAAAATAATGTAAGGTGCCAAGGTTAGTCATGGAGAATTACTGTCAAAGATGGTTGATAATTTTGTGGAGCAAAGAAGCAGTAGAAGCGGTGAGAAAAATATCATCAACATACAACAAAAGGTGGGTAATAGAGGATCCCTGCGTATAGATGAACAACAAGGATCGGATCTGGAGCAAGTGAAGCCAACGGACATGATGTAAGATGTGAATTGACTAAACCAGGCATGCGGGGCCTGCTTGAGGCCATAGAGAGATTTGTTTAAGCGACAAATATGATCGGGTTTGTAGGATTGACAAAGGCAAGAGGTTGTTGACAATACACATTCTCATTAAGCATGCCATGAAGGAATACATTTTTGATGTTCAACTGATGGACATGCCAATCCTTGCCAAGAGCGAGAGAAAGAAAAGTATGGATGGTGTCCGATTTGACAATTATACTGAAAGATTCGTCGAAGTCAATACCCGGTTGTTGAAAGAAGCCACAAAGAACCCACCGTGACTTGTAGCGTTTAAGGGAACCATCCGAATTGTGTTTGTAGCGAAAAATCCACTTGTCGAACACAACATTGGCATTAGGAGGGCGAGGAACCAAGTCCCATGTGTGGTTGGAAGTCAAGGCATGGAACCCGTCGAGCATGGCTGAATGCCAATTGGGGTCCTTGAGGGCACCCCCAGTATGTTTTTCGTAAAGGGGAGGTTGCAGAGGAAACCGAGGTGTGAAGATCAAGGACCTCACGAGGGAGCACACGGTGACCAACTTTGGCACGAGTGGTCATGGTGTGATTATTAGTGAATGGAGACGACCTGAGCTGTTGTGGATGAGAAGCCAGCAGGTGTGGCAGTTGCATATGCTAGGTGCGACAGCTGGTTCGGTTGGAAAGGCAGAGATCCGGCTGGCATGGGAGGTGCGATAGACGATGTGGCAGCTGCCGATATTGAAGCAGTAGGAGATCCAGCAGGCGCAACAGTAGATCCGGCTGACACGGCAAGAGCAACGGATTCAGTTGACGTGGTAGGAGATCTGGTTGGCACGGTTGGTGTCGGAGGTGTGGCAAGCGGTGTGGCAACTGATCCGATTAGCATGATAGCGGGTTGGACTGTCATGGTAGGTGCCATGGGTGCGGCGATTGCCGTTGTAGCAGAGGGAGCACTCAGTGTGGCACCAGTAGTGTCATCACCAAGAAAATCATAAGAAGATGTGAAAGTGGTAGGTTTGTCGGAAAAAAGGAATGAATCTTCATCGAATACAACATGGCGAGATAGAATGATGCAATTTGTGGAGAAGTCGAGACACTTGTTGAAACAACCCGAAAAATTGGAATTTCAAAATTTTTGAAGCTTTTCATTTGAATTCAATTTTCTTTCCCTTTTTGGCAATCTTCCTCTCCTTTCCGCTTTCCCCAGCTCGGTGGCGCCTTTATCTCCCGCCGCCTTCTCCTTCCTTCCTCCCGACGCCTTCACCAGCGCCCGCCCCGAGCCACCTCGCGCCGCAATCGATGACCGCCGCGCCACCTCTCGCCCCGCTCCAGTGAGGGGGCACCGCCACCGCGACGCCGCCGTACGCGTGCCCACACCTCCACCTCGCCCCTACCGGCGCCATTTCAGCTCCATCGCACACGTCGCCGCGCACGAGTCGCCGCCACTGCCGCCAGCACCTCCCTGCTCCCACCGCCTCATCCTCGCCCAAAGAAAAAGCCACCACGGGCAAGCCCCCTTCATCACCTTTCCCCTTGGCACCTCCCCTTGCCCCTTTCTCCGAGCACCGGCCGAATTTTGAGTTTCCGCCGTCGCCTCTCTCTTCTTCCCCGTCGGGCAAAGGTGAAATTCACCGCCTCCCTTCCTCCCCCTTCCCTCCTCATCCCGGCTCAAGCTTCCCCTCACCACCCTGCTTCTTTCCCCTAACCACCCCACCCCCAATTCCGACCGGAGCTCGTCGTCACCATGCTCCACCGCCGCCTCCACTCACGGCTCACGCCGCCACACCACGGACCTCCTCAAGCACCCACACCACCACTGCCAAACTCCCCTACCTCCACTGAAGCTCAAGAACCACTCACCTTGGCCGAAAGCGGTCAGCGCGCGCCGCCTCGCCTCGGCCGGTGCTCCTCCCACGCCGCGCGCCTTCACCGAGCCACCTCCACCGGGCAAAGTCCCAAACGGGTTGCCCGCGCCACCACGAACCTCCCCGCACCACTCACTCTCGCCGCCGGCCACCACCACCGCCGCGCCATCGCCGTCGCCGCCGGCTGCGGGCAGAGCCGAGCGCGCACTGGCCTTCGGCTGAGCGCAGCTCAAGGCCGCCCAAGCACGGGCCTTTAAGGCCTGGCCAAATGGGTCGTGGGCCGCACAGTAAATGGACCGACCATTTACTGTTCATTCAATTCAGCCAAACACTGTTTATTGCACAGTAAACTCATTACTGTTCATGACCCGAAAACAGTGAAACCCATTCGCTTTTCAGTTTGTCTACTATTCATTAGCCAAAACAATGAATCCTGTTATTATTTGCTAATCCATTTTCAGGGATGAATAGTAAAATAGTACTATTCATTGTCCAACACTATTTTCGCCCAAAATCCTAATTTGACATTATATGTCAAATTTAACTGTCTCAAACCCAGAAAACCCATTTACTGTTCATTCAATTCAACCCAAACATTGTTCATTGCACAGTAAACACATTATTGTTTATGACCCGAAAACAGTAAACCCTGGTTACTGTTCATCACATGAAAAATAGTCCATTGCTGTTCTTTTCAGCTAAAAACAGTAATTTCCAATTACTGGTCACATATAGTTTTCATTTATAAATAGTAAAATAGTACTATTCATTGTCCGACACCATTTTCGCCCAAAATCCTAATTTGACATTATATGTCAAATTTAACCGTCTTGAGCCTGTGAGTCCAAATCTCAGCTCCGTTCAGCCATATGAAACTCCAAATAAATACATATCATCACACACCACCTTTCTTTATGATTCATTATCCATTTACAATATTTTTGTTGTACTTGGATCCAAAATTCAACTCTGTTCAGCCCAATCAAACACTAGATAAATCTCCACCATCCCACAACACCACCTTGTTTTATGTTTCGTTTCTGTTTTTATTTACTTGCATGTTGTTCCTAGCTCATTCCTTGTTGAGCCGAATTTTATTTGAATTGTTTTATTGTATTGCTTCTCGTTAGGTCACGACTTCAACGACCAGACTTCTGAAGACGTCGGACAAGACCAGTATCCAGAAAGCTTTGTGCAAGAAGGCAAGTCGTATTCCTTGATCACTTTCATTACTGTATTTGTGCCAATTACTTTAAATATTGAAATAATACTTTTGAATGTCATGGCAATTAGATAAATTCTAAATACCCCACAAACAAACACACCCAACTCTTGTAGGTCATATTCACATTGACAAGTTTAGTTTATATAGAATACTATAAATAACTTCATCACCACAAATGTGTTTATCAACCAAAAGCAAGTATTGGCTACTCGCCAATAGGTTTTGGTGGAGAGTTGAGGATTGTCCAGGAAGTTGGACAACCCAAAATACTCGTTAAAAGTGAGTCATCAGTGAGATCTGGAGGTGGACAACCACAAGTTGGTGTTGGGCCATCGCCTCACTGAATGATAGGTAAGGACAAGAATCTTGTGCCAAGTAACAGACACAGAAAACCACTCAACCACATGCGTGGTCATTCCTCCCTGGCTTAGTACACTACTCATCCGATTGAATATATACAGGATGTCAACTGTTGTTTGTGTGATAGGACAGACGCGGAATGGGGGTGAATTAGGGGTGGACCGTATAGGGCACCCGCTGAATTATACAATGGTATGGGCCCGTCAGCCTCGGAATGTGGATTCCACTATTGGCCGGTGGTCTCCCGAGCTGTATGGATTAAGACCTACCGTGTAGAGACTAAAAAGGATTGAGCAGTGAAAAGGCTTTGTTATCTCAGCTCAGTCGCACGCTAACGTGTTGCGTGTCTATGTGCTGACAGTATGAGCATGAGATATCTTGTGGGTAAAGTTGGGCAACTCTGCAGAGTGTATAATCAAAGGTATTCGAATACGCCGTGCTTCTGGTTAATTAAGCTGTGTTAATGGGTGATTCCAGTACAGTGGCATAAGTAGAGTTTTTGAGATGTTAAGTGGTAATTGTGTTTGTTGAGAAACCCCTGATGCTATTACTTACTATTGTTTTACTGTTTTATAAATTGTTTTAAATGCAAAGTGCATCCACATATGCCAGGTATGGTAAACCCTAACCATCCATTGAACTCCTTGCATGTAATTATTTAGCATTTCCATGCGGCTTGTTGAGTACGGTGGTAGTACTCATTCTTGCAATTTGCAAAATATCTATAGAAGAAACTTGGGAAAATGCAGAGGATCCTTGTGAGCAAGATTTTGGTGGACCCCCTGAAGGCAACGATTACTGTTATTAGGTCTCGA
Source organism: Ampelocalamus luodianensis (assembly GCA_036346255.1). Lineage (NCBI taxonomy): Eukaryota > Viridiplantae > Streptophyta > Magnoliopsida > Poales > Poaceae > Ampelocalamus > Ampelocalamus luodianensis. The sequence continues at coordinate 6,211,926 of CM070626.1, forward strand.
CTGCGCTCAAGCGTAGTTGATGTTCTTTTGTCTTGTATTATATTTAACTTTGGGCTTGGATGCCCGTGTCAGGTCAAAACAGGTTGTTAAACCTTAGCTTTGTATAATAAAAGTCTGGTTTTTGTTGCAATCGAAAGCTTGCTTGTGATGCTACTTGCTTCACAACTGTACATCTGGCGGTTGCGAAGGGTCTAACGGTCCCGAAAATCAGGGCTGTCACACTTGTACCCTTTGTGGTTGGAGGGATAACCAAGGAAGACACATTCGGTGGAGCGAGGTGATAATTTGTTTGAGGCCGTGGCCGAAAGGTTTGGATAGCATCTGTAGTTGAAAACACGGAGATGAGTGTAGGTGGGTGCTATGCCAAAAAGAGATGGAATGGTGTGAGTTTGTTGTATTTTGGTTGGATGGAGGTTTAGGAGGTGATTAGCGGTGTGTCGGGCTTCACCTAATAGGACCGCGACATGGATGCTTGGAACACAACAGTGAGCGCATGATGTTGTTAGTTGTGCGAATAATCCGTTTGGCTTTGCCATTTTGTTGGAAAGTGTGCGGGCAAGAGAAACAAAGACAAATACCATGCTCAAGAAAGAAGGATCTAGCAATGTTGTTGTCGAATTCTCCACCGTTATCACATTGGATGCTTTGGATGATGGAGACGAATTGGGTGGAGACATGAACGAAAAAAATTAAGAGTGGGAAAGGTGTTGGACTTGAACCGAAGAGGAAAAGTCCATAAAAATGAGTATAATCATCCAAGCATACCAAGTAGTATTTATACCCAGAAACATTGAGGAGAGGTGATGTCCACAAATCACAATGCATGAGCTCAAAGGCTTTATTTGTGTGGGAAGTACGGGGTTCAAATGGGAGATGAACATGTCTACCTATTTGACAAGCATGGCAAAGAGGAAGATTTGTGCCAGTACGTTTATTACATGAAATGACAGAAGATGACATTAAATGTGAAAAAGATTGGCATCCAAGGTGGCAAAGACAACGATGCCACATGCTCTTTGGGCAGGTAGATGCGGTAAGAGCCAGTGAGGAGGAAGATGATGATGGCTGAAGAGGGTAGAGTGCTTTCGAGCTATTGTATATGGGAATTACGTTCTTGGTACGAAGATCCTTTACAGAAAGGCCGAAAGGGTCAAACTCAACGGAGCAATGATTATTCTTGGTGAATTGGCGCACGGATATGATATTTTAATTATGCGAAGAGAAACAAGAACATTATGTAGAGATAGAGAAACATGTTTATTGGGGAGGAGGTTGTGCCAGTGATGGGTAGGCGAGAACCATCACTGACAATGACATGCTGAGGGAAGGAAGGGGATGGGGAGAGGTGAGGTTACTAGGGATAAGAGGTGAGATGAGCGAAAGGGCCGGAATCCATGTACCATTCGGACGAGGCTGGTTGCTGGAGGGACACGGCGTTCATGGCGTCGATGAGGGAAGATGTGTTCCATTGCGGGGTAGGTGGTGCTGGTGGGAGACAGCGAAGGATGGGATGGTGACCAAATGCGCTTGCTGAGGGGCGCTGGTGGAGGATGCTAGCTGTCGGTGACAGCATCATTCATGGGCGCGAAGAGTTATCCTGGGCCGGCCGCATATGAAACATGTTGGTCCATGGATTGAACCATTGTATTGGCATTTGAATTATCTTTTGTATGTTTAATAAAAAAGGAGATTTATACTAAGAAAGCACAGGTCACTTTACAAATAGATATCCCATTGACAAGTGGTATTTTTCGACCAGAAATAATAACAAGTTTTCAAAACAGATCGAATTTGCACGTTCTACCTTTCTTGACAGATCGAGAACATAGATTATTAAATTTTTCTGTGTGAATCGCATTGCTCTCCATCAATAGTAGAATTATCAAGTATCAACCTCTATACTTTAATATAACACCTTACAACTTGGTAATTAACACCATGAAAATGCTCACGTAAAGAACGTGGGCTGTAAGGCGGCTCCCAATGGGTGATTTCTTATTGTAGTTTCTTATTGCATGAAAGATATTTAGATACTACTTTCCCAATGCATTGTATCCTAGAGTGTTGTATCTTATGCCTTTGATATAAATATCTTTACCACTATTTCTATCTAGGATACTGTGTATGAGTGGTATCTAAATAAGATACTAGGCTGCTCTCTCTCTTTCTTAATTACAGAGCCACATCAGATTTTTGCTTATGTGAGTCTTAAGATACTTGCCAAGGTGGAGCATTGGGAGTAGCCTAAGGCCAACCTTGCTGACTGAACATATTCAGACCTACTCTAAACAGGCTATCTAATTATTTATTCTTCACACTGGTCACGAGATGATTATCTGAACTTGAGTCTTAAAAGTAAACGACAGATTCCATCTCAAACTGAAAAATATCATTTGCTTCTTTGGCCACACTCCCTCTCGCCGTCTCGCGTCCCACACACACAAACGAACAGCCAAATGGCTTCTCCCCACCTGCTCCCCCTCCTCCTCCTCCTCTTCTTCCTCGCCCCCTCGTCGGCGACGCCGGGGGTCCTCCGTCTCCGTCTGCCGAGCGTGAGGGCCTGCGACGCGCCGCCGGACCCCTCTGTGCACGACCGGCCGGTGATCGGCATCGTGTCGCACCCGGGCGACGGCGCGTCCGGGAGGATCAGCAACGCCACGGCCACCTCCTACATCGCCGCATCCTACGTCAAGTTCGTCGAGTCCGCCGGCGCCCGCGTAATCCCGCTCATCTACAACGAGCCCGAGGAGCGCCTCCTCGAGGTCCGTGCTTAATTCTGAAGCTCCCTGCTTTTCTCCCTTTCTCCCTCGATCTCCTCCTAAGTACTTACATATCCCTGTGTCAATTCGACTTTCACACGTTACATGTGTCAAATCTCGCAGAGAGAGTTTTCACGCGCTTGCAATTATACATCTTTGTGAGTTGTGACGTGCTTGCGATTACATTGGAACATACTCCTATGTGTCAGTTCTTTCGAATAGGAAACAAGGAGATGTAGTGATCATTACTGGGCAACTATGTTTCCATCTATCCGTGTCAACTCTTTTCTACCATAAAAAATTCGATTTTCAAGAATGCAAAACAAGGAGATAGATATGATGATCGGCAATAGCCCTGTTGGCACCTGCCTCATCAGGTGATGGAAAAATCCGTCTATTTTTTTCTTTTCACATGTGCCAAAGAGTAAGAATAATTAACGAGGAGGAACGAGCGAAGCTCGTTTGGCTAGCTGGCGTTGTATCCAGTGGCCGGTTGGGGGTTCGAACCCCAGCTCTCACGCGGTTGTGCTTGCACAGTGAGGCAGGGGCTGTGCATGGAGCACAGTGGCTGGGGCCTTTAGGCTCTTGGTTCACCACGGTTGAGCGCTGCTCCTGTTGGCGTTTCGCAGAGTAGGGTGCTCTTCTTCTTTAAGGCAGTCTAGATGGAGAAATCCTAGACCTTAAAAAAATAAAAAAAATTTAACGAGGCTTGGCCTTTTTTTTGAGTTTGCCTCCCCGGAATGGAAAATGTTGATTCACCAGTCAACCATCTTCAATCGAGTGGTCCAGTGCGAGGGCTTTAGATTATCTCGCTGCACCCAGGTGGCCACTAAAGACCATATATGTTTTGGCATAAGAACATTCCACGAACGGGTGCATAACTGTTTCCGGGTTGTCCGTACATAGTAGACATCAATGATCATTTTGCATATGGCGACGAGTTAGGACGTCTGCTGTCGAGAGCCGGTGTTGAATGAGAATCCATGCAAAAATTTTGCACTTTTGTGGTGCCCATATGTTCCAAATGAGTTTCTGAAATGGTGCCTCCACCGCTCCCAAAAATTGCACCTCATATGCCGACTTGGCTGAGTAGTTGCATGAGACTGTTCACTTCCAAATTATGTAAAATAAATAAATAAAAACCAATTTTCAAGAATACAAAGCAAGGAAATAGATATGATGATGCGTTAACGCCATGGTTATGAAGGCGTCCATAAGGCGTCGCCTAGGCGGTAAGGCGCCGCCGGGGTCCAAGGCGTCGCCCCTGCCTTGCCGTGCACGCCTTAGACAGAGGAGGAGCACGATGTGCTGGGCTGCTGGCCTTAGCGCGAGGAGCCGAAGAGCGCGTTGGCTAAACCAGGCCTTAGCGCGAGAGAGAAGGAGGAAGAGGACTCACCCTGGAACCCTAGGGGGCGGCGCCTCCATCTCGCCGCAGCCTACGGCGGATCTGCGCGGCGTCGCCCTCTCCAGCTCCGACTACGGTGGATCTGGTCCCTTGCAGCTCCCTATCTCAGCGAGTCGGCGTCGCCCTCTCCAGCATCCTCCCTGCCTCGGCGAGTCAGCGTCGCCCTCTCCAGCCCATCCCCGTCGCCCGTCGCCAGCAAGGTACACCCCTCCTCTCCCATCCTCTCCTCCCCTCCTCTCTGCGCTGAATCTTGGCTCGTCGCCACCGGATCTAGCTGCGGATCTGGCTGCAGAGGTAGGGAGAGAGTGATGTGGGAGATGAGAGGTAGGGATAGAGAGACATGGGAGATGAGGAGAGGAGAGGCGGCTAGGACTAGGCGTTGGATGGGGAGACTAGTGTTGGGCAGTTGGCTGGCATGATGGGCTGGGCCAACTTTCTTCTCCTCCTCCTTTTCTTTTTTCTTTTCCATTTCCTCTGCCAGTAACGCTTGCTGTTTTCATCGTTTTCTTCGGCTGGTATGGCGTCGCCTCAGGCGTCCAAGGCGACGCCTAGGCGTCGAGCGGTCCCTTGGCGTCTTACGACGCCTTAGCGCCTTAATAACCATGGTTAACGCTTATGTCTCAGTGAAACGCATGTGAATGCTCACTGTTCACTAGTTTGCTGTAGAGCTTCTTGAGTTCAACCAGCTGCTGAACCGGTTGGATTGGATTTTAGTTTATTCTTCTGGGTCTTGAGCCTACCAGGCTGGAGTTGGATGGAAACTCAATGTGCATTGAATAATCTTGAGGAAAAGTGTGAATCCCAATTATGCTTTCAGCTGAATTCCCTGAACATTTGGTAATGCTGATCATTTAGGATTTCTCAAAGTGTTGAGGGATATGTTTAGGCATAGGTCGTTGGTGAGAAACTAATCAATCAAAAAGTGAGGTGAGTCGTGAATTGATCATTCAGTGTCTAACCAACCTATGGTACTATTTGTCTATTTCAGATGGAACCCTTAGCCTATCATTTTATTTGGCTACAAAAAAAATTGTTTGTATTTTGCAATAATATGATCTCATGGAAATAGGAAACTGTTAATTACTCGGTAGCCCTGATTGCATGGTAGTACTTGCTACTTATCTCTTTGATAATTTGTTCATAGTTTTGGCTGTCCCTTTTACTGCAGAAATTGAGTTTGGTGAACGGTGTGCTGTTTACTGGTGGATCGGAGAAGCATGGTTTGTATTCTGAGACAATAAAAAAAGTGTTTCAGGTACTTATTGAGCATCGTGTTGTAATTGATAGCTGCTGCATTTTAAAGATGTGTTCTTCACTTCTACTCTATAGTCGTTTGCGTTATAACATACCACATCTCAGTTTCGCAACTTCATGTTATCTATCTTATTTGCCCTAGCTCGCAAAGAACGGAACCAAAGAGTAATGATTAATTCTTATTTTTCATGCCTTGTTCTCTTCTAGTATGTCTTGGACAGGAATGATGCAGGAGTCCCATTTCCATTGTTTGCTCAGTGTCTTGGTTTTGAGCTTGTAAGCATGATGGTCAGCAAGGTAATTTCAGTTTTTTCTAAAAATAATAAGCAAGATTGTCAACGTGCAAGTTTAGTTGCTGAAATGCAAAAACGATGGATTGCTTATACTCATTAGAACAACCTCAAACTTAAATATCTGGTGAAAGAAAAATGATCAGTAAGAAGTTAGAAGAATATCTTTTCTCTTTCCTCAAGCAAGGCAGTGAGGCAATGGCTGCAGTGTTCTGAACTTCTGATCCCTGAAGAGGCCATGAACACTTATGTGTTGTCGATAACTCAATATCAAGTTCCTGTTTTGTTTCCACAAACTGGCAACTAATTGTTCTTTTACAATGGTATTAGGACAACAATATTTTGGAGACATTCAGCGCCCTAAATCAAGCATCTACTCTTCAGTTTCCCAATTACTCTTCACTTGAGGGATCAGTTTTTGAAAGGTAGGTGCTGCATGCTCATTCAAGCCTTTTATTTATTATTTTAGGACTAAACCTTTATTTGTTAATACTTGGTGGGCACTTAGAAAGGTCATGTTTTGTTCTTGTCCCATCATATATTAAAATATGAGGCAAGTTAGGTTCTTCCTTACAGAGAAAATGCAATAATGTTTAACATTACAATATACCCCACCCCCACCAGCACAAGAGACTGCATAATCAAATATGCTCCCGAAGTTTTGATCGTCTCATAGATTTTAACCTGTAGTGGAGAAGGGAAAAGGCATACGGAATGTCATCACTAGCCTATTTCAAATATTTTGTTCGATTATCCATGGTATTTTCTTTTTAGTACTTTCTTTTTGTTAAGCAAATACTGTCTTACTTTGTTAGCTTGGCCCTTTGACTCTTTGTGGCTTCCAATCTCCCTTGTATGTCTGACTAATGAAAATGAAATTTGCAGATTTGATCCTAATCTCATCAGGAAACTCAGCACCAGTTGTCTTGTCATGCAAAATCACAGAGTAAGTCAAATGCTTGGTTGACATCAGTTCCATGTCAACTTTTACATGATACACTTAGTTCAGCCATATCATGGTTGACGATTCTGAATAGCACCTTTTATACATAATAATTATCCTTTGTTCCTTATTTTCCCTAACATTGTTTAATTTCTCAATTGGTCAAAGTATGGTATATCACCCAAGAGATTGCGAGAAAATGATGCCTTATCAAGTTTCTTCAAGATTCTGACAACATCACCTGACAAAAATGGTGAGGTATAAGAAGTCATTTTTTACCCCCTATGGCCCTACATAATAAAATTCATTCTTAAAGGTCTTTCTTTTCTACAAGGATTCAACCAGCCTGATTCAGGTGGTGTTAAATGGTATATTTAAGATAACTTCGATGAATAAAATGGCAAATTTTCATCCAAGTATTTGATATGGGTCAATGATCATCATTCTTTCCATGGTACAACAAACTGATTTTCTTTCATTTGACAAATCAGGTTTACGTCTCAACTGTACAAGCACAAAAATATCCTATCACTTGCACTCAGTGGCATCCTGAGGTATGCTGGCTGTAGTTCTACTGTCTGTTTTTAAAATTCAAATTTTCATCTGCTACCTGTTCACAGGCTTGACTGCTTAAGCGTATTTTGCGATCCTACTTATCATTGTCTGCCATTTGTGAGGATTGTACATTAGTCTGCTACTAAATCTTTACTTTTAAAATTATTCTCAGCTGTAATATTTCTGATTGTGGCCGCTTAGGCCTTAGGCAAAAATGATGCCTTTATAGTTATACCATGATAAGCTTGTTCACTTACTGCAGAAAGCCATTTTTGAGTGGGGTAAGCCAATGATTCCACACAGTGAGGATGCAGTACAAGTGGCTCAAAATTTTGCCAACTATTTTGTCAGGTTTGTGATTGAGCATTTGAGGCCTTTTGTTTATTCATTAAGTAAGCACTACTGCACCTGACTATTCGTAGATGCATTGACCATGATTACCATTCTGTAATGAAAACCATACTGCATTGACGGCAAATTACCTGTTCCAAATTATTTCATGATGTTAATCCCTACCATGGCGGCAGCGATAGGCCTTCAACCATCTTGGTTTGTCTGCTTACATTTTTTTTTCTTTTGGTGTTAACCTCCATTGCATTCAGCCTGAAACATACTAGTATTCCCTTTCGCTTTATAGTGTTCTTCTATTGTATGAATATTTTTATGCATAATGCAAGAACCAAATTGTAATGCAACGGTACATGACGAGGATCATGTTTATCTCAACTTTCGCTGCGACCTGAAACAGCCAAGCCCGCAAGTCCCCAAACAGGCCTCCTGCTGACAAGGTGCTGGACAACCTGATTTACAACTACGAGCGTACATTTTCTGGAAAAAATCGTAAGCCTCTGTTTATCTTATATACCTGCTACACTATCTGCTCTCCATTCATCGGCTAATTAAATACATGTACATACAATGCTTTGTAGGAAATCGTTCGAAGAAGTCTACATCTTCTCATAAGACTGAGCCGATGCTTGCAAGTCTTCCCCTATTGTACTGTACTGTATCGTGTACCCATTTTGTATCATGTGCCGCTGTTGTACGCTTGCCGCTGTTAGGACGAGAACTCAAGTTACATTGGTAGACTTGATTGTTTTCGCGTTCAGCAGGAGCAGGTTCAATAGCTTAGCTGTGTTGTTTTTCAGAGTAATAAAAGCATCATCCTCTGAACTGTATTCACATTCTATTATCAGAACTCCCTCGTGATGATTTCATTGTAGGGTCTGTTTGGTTGCTTGCCAATTTGCCATGTTTTGCCAAAATTTTGTGCCAAAAGTGTGACAAGCCACAGCTTTTGTGGTGAACATTTGGCATTTGGTTTCCTCGCTGATGCTAATTGATAAATTCTTACTAGCAACAGGCTGTGTGAGCCATCTGTTGATAATCTGAGCTACAGTGATACTTTTACCCCAAGTAGGGATCAAAAACCCGGAACCGGGCCGATTCCCGGTCAGGGCCCGGAAACGGTAACCGGCCGGTTACCGGAAATCCCGGAATTTTCCCGGATGAGTTTTGCAAACCAAAATTTGAATGGAGCGCAGTGTCCACCGGTAACCGTCCCGTAACGGTTACCGGCAAAAACCGGTGCAAAAACCGGGAAAACCGGAAACATTGCAAAATTGGAATAATGCAAACATTAATTAAAAATTGTTTAATGAACTAATAATCCTCCAAGTGTTTAATGAAGTAGCAATTGGAAAAAACAGAGAAAACCTTGCTAGCTTCACTCTCTGGGGCAGCCCTCTCCTCCAACTCCAAGTACTCACCAGCATCTAAAATAATAAAAATATATAATGAATAATAACTTGAGTAGCATACTAAAAACAATAATAGTGTAGCAATTTATACCAATACATTGTCGAGAAACGCGAAGGTTGTGCAATGTACTCATTGGTATCATAGAGTACAAGTCCTTCATATTGAGCTAGATACGCTTTGTATTGATCCCAAGTGTATGATTCATGGACGTGTTGTACCCAATAATTATAAACTTGTTGGTAATACTCGGGTTCCACCCATTGATAAACCATTCTTGCATTGTTGTTCAAGGGTACAAGACCGTGGTGGGCAGTAGGATAAGAAGAAATGTCTGAGGAATGAGAATCATCACCAGAAGGTAATAGGTTAGCATCTCGACGTCCATAAGTCTGAATAGACCTTGAGCTGGCATGGGATTCATAGGAAGAAGAGTCCTGTGGCCGAGAATGATCTTGCTTGCGACCCTTACCCCTCTGGTAGGTCTTATGAATTGGTCTTGAAGCATGACAACCATGGTCTTCATCCTAGGTAGCATGCGTGAAATTTTGCTCGCAGGTGAATTCCAATGGTTGGTCTTGTACTGCATCATGAGCTGTTCCACCATCATCACCATCATCAGATGACGGAGAGTTACTATCACCAGACTCTTGGTACTGCACTTCATCAGATGGCGGAGTTTCTGTTTCTTCATCACTTCCCGCAATATCCTCCTCGATGGCCTTTTTTTTCTTCTTATCAGGCACTAGTTTCTTTGTTTGTGTAAGTGAGGCAAAGTCCGCAGCTAATTTTTCAGTTGGTTTCTTACAATATTTCCTTTTCCCAAGATGACTCTTGCCAATATTTTTCTTTGTCCATTGCTTCAACGGTTGATCATCTAGTGCTTTACCTAGTTCCTTCTCAGGGATGGCATCAAGTACAATTGTGGATGGCATGGGGGGCTCACCTTCCTCGTCTAGTACGGGATCCGATTGTATCATGGAGCTATCAAGCCACTCATGGATTGGGTTCTCTTTGTCGTGCATAGTGGCATTAATTAGATCACCAAAAGGATCTACATCCCTATCTTCATTCCTAGTCTCATGCTCCTGCAATCGTAGCCTTAGATTGTAGTGGACATACACGAGCTTATGCAATTTCTTGTACCCAAGGCGGTTCCTCAATTGTGTATGCACCAATGCAAATGTGCTCTAATTACGTTCACATCCACTGGAGGAAACACATTGTGACACAATCCGTAAGGCATATTTTTGTAATGTTGGTGTGTCCGCTCCAAATGTCATCCACCATGTAGCTACAAGTAACATGAAAATTATATTAAACTCATAGTGACGGTTCATTTTCTATGTATATATAAGTTGATAACAACATACCTGTAGTATGACGACTAGCACTAATAAAAGTCTCATTTGAAGCAAATAGGCCTAAATCGATTCGATATAATTCTACCTCGCCTAGAGCCTCGTGACCGCCTCATCGGGTGTATCGGCTATTCTTTGAATTGCTTTTGTCGGAGTAGCGACGAGGGTGGATTCTTCCCTAAACCATATAGGTTGTGGCTCGTGGGTTTAGCAACGATCTTTGTCCAAAATAACACACTTAGAATGTTAGAAAAATACAACAAATATATTTTATGTGTTTGAATTTATAAAACTATCTACTTGCCTGGAATCATATAGGTGTGGTTCTTCATCGTATGAATTCTTCGATTAATCAGCTCTATAACACGATTATAGGTAGTGTCATCGTCTACAAATACTTCTTGAAGTTCATGTTGGAGATCATATGTTTTTCCAATCATTCCTGCCACTGTTGCGGGTTTCTGCTGGTCTACAAATCTTAATAGTCGATAAATCGGTTCTACCAATTTAATGACCCAATCCATACTAGACCACCATTGTCTACTTGTGAGACAAGAATACATGTATTCTCCTTCTTCGGTCATACTCAAATGGTTGGAGCTCCACACATCTGATACCATCCACTTCATGAACTTGTCTTTTCTATCCCAAAAACTTTTCAAGAAAATAAATGTCGTTCCAAACCTTGTGTCGTTTGGACGAATTATCTCTCCTCCAATTTGTTGTCGCATTTCATTATGGAGGCGACTGTGGCTGTATAAGAACCGACAAATCCTCTTGGCCGCCTTGACAACTCCATCAACCTCCTCAAACTGGCCAATATCCTTCAACATTAGGTTGACGGTATGCGCCGCACACGGCTGCCAGACTAAAGTTGGATACTCTTCAATTACAAGTTCACACGCTTTCTTGTAGTTTGCACCATTGTCAATCACAATCTGCATAACATGTCGAACTCCAACTTCTTCAACAACTTTACGTATCTAACGATACAAAAAGTCAGCATTTTGTATCTCACCAGTTGCATTCACTGACTTATGGAAAAACATTCTTCCATTGCAGTACAAGATGAAGTTAACAATACTCATCTGTGTAGGTCCTGTCCATGAATCACACATGATGGAGACTCCATACATACCCCAGTCGTCTTTGAACTGTGCTACATATTGCTTGATATCTTGTTCGTTAGCATCAAGATATTGTCCATCGATTTCATAGCCTCTTGGTGACTCCACGCCTCGACCAAGATTTTGTGTCTCTTTGATGGCAAAGACGAAAATAAGGACGATCGGCTTTTTCCCAGAACGTCATTACTATGGAACCACTTAGACCAAATTTTCCCGCTTTGACTTTGGCGCCCAATGGCATGTATCAATTTGGGGTTGGAGGGTGCGACTTGCCAAAATATCGAATCAACTCTCATGGATGTGACTGCCAAGCATCCTAGGAATGGAACCACTTCCTCCACCACTTCCACTTGCCACTACCACTTACCACTTCCACTGCCACCTCCATGTTCAAATGTTGCACCCCGGCTATTGCCCTTTGTTGAGGTGGTGTACCTCCAACGACTCTCGCGAGCCCATTCCATCTGCATTTCCTCGTCATCATCGAAGACATCTTGACGATGGCCCATGAGCTCTGAGCTCTCTTGCGACTTGCTCCATTCGCAATCGTTCATCTTTAATAGCTTTCTTTCTTGTCTTCACTTCTTCAAGACTTGCTAGCATACGCTTTCGGACTTCCGCCGGAACCCCACTACAAGCAACAACATCTCCGTGTCTCCCAGCAAGATGTTCTTTTAGGCGGGTGACACCTCCACCTGATTTCGTTATATTACAATATATGCACTTCCAACCAGCACCTCCTAGTCTCTCTCCATGCTCCCAAACATTGAAAGATTCAGGAGCCATCACCTACAATAATCCATACCCTTATCAAACAAATGTATGTAATCTATGTCCATACAAACTAATGTTTGAAATTTATCCTATCTACGGCAAAGAAGCACTAAGCAATTAGTTTCGAACTGCTTACCACCAACAAACCCTTATCAAACAAATGTCTTTAATCTCTGTCCATACAAACTAATATTTGAAATTTATCCTATCTACGGCAAAGAAGCAATAAGCTATTAGTTTGAATCGCTTGCCTTGATTCCTTTCTTGTTGCCGCTACCTTCCTTCTCGCCCTTGCTTGCCGCCCGCCGCCGCTCCTCCTCCTCTCTTGCCGCCGCCGCCGCCGCTTCTCTCTCCTCTCTTTGCCCATTGCCGGCCGCTTGCTGCCGCTTCTTCTTCTTGCCGCTTCTTTGCTTTCTGCTGGCTGCTTCTTCTCTTGCTACTAGCCGCTAAGTCTTTGCGATCAATAAGCAAAAGAGGGGAGAAGAGAGTGTTGCTTTGCCACTCGCTAGCTATTGCCCTCCTGTCCGAGAACGAAACAAGCAAAGGGAGACACGAGAGGATCTGCTGAAGACAAAAGTAAAAACAAACAAGGAGCATCCAATGCAAACAATCAAAGGACAGGTAACTATTGGCCTGCTCCCACCCATGTGCTCCTCCAACTATACAAGAATCAACTCATGTGCTGTCAAAGTAAGCAATGCAATTGCAAGTATTCAAATTCAATTGATTCAAACTTTCATAACATAAAAAAAAACAACCAACTAAAAGATAACATGTGAAAAGAACATATTTCAATATGTAATCTAGCACAAAAAAGCCTAAACCAACCAAGGAATGACATTACGAAGTCAAAAATTCAAATTCAACTTTTAAACTTTTCAGCCGGTTTTTGAAAACCCGGTTCACTCCGGTATTTCCGGTTACCGGCGGTTACCGGACGTTTTTTTTCCCTGACCCCAAGCGAAGCCTTCTTTTGTTTTCAATAGAACAGAGTGAGTAAAACAACCTTAAGAACAGCCAACCTCAGCCGCCAATTGGAAGGCCTTTACACGCCCTATAAGTTAAGCGTAAATGTAGCTAAAGATAATGACTACTAAATTGTATGGACATGGCAGGAAAATAATTTGCAATTCTAATGTTGCATGTGCATGATTGATCTCGCACCATTAGTAGTAAACATGCCTCGTTCAGGGTTTAAATCATCTCTAAGCGAAAACGAACACAAAAGGGGTGGTTAAGTACCATTGACAATAACAAGAACTGTAAACTCAAGGAATAATGATTTTTAAGGAACGAACTCAATATAACTTATCTAGATATAAGGATGATACAGATAATGTCAAATAAATGAATCAAATCTCATCCTTCACACTGCCACAACATTACAAGTAAAAAAAAAAGGATAGCTAGTTTTTCTTGACTAGACAATCTCTTTGTTAACCAAGTCAACAAATAAGAAATCACAAGATACGCCAGTCATCCTTTCACAGGTAGAGTCAATATTCTCGATATCGCACACCGATGTACTTCATCAGCCTTGCCCCCATGCATTTCATTTACCTTGGGATAAAAGAATTAAAAGAGAAATGTGGAAAGAATGTTAGAGGTCAGCTATGGACATATCAATCTTCTTGCCAGCAACTTATTGTAATGCCGTAGCAAACTGCAGAATGAAGCTATTTGCATCTACTTGACTGTAATCCCAATCCGCACTGCAGAATTAGGATGTTTGCAGCAACCAATAGTAATCTCTTGCCTACCTAGAGAGCCAGGTTATCTTCTCTACAATGAAATGTGTCCAAGAAATCGATAACCCTGAGTCCCTGACCGCTAAAGCATTTTTAGCCCTGCTGTGTGGATCATTTGTTCACTGCTCCACCTCCACTTCCGATCCAACATAATTTTTTAGCGAGTCAAGCATCAAAGAATCTAGATTCAGGAATGTCCAGGCTAAGATCCTTCAATCCTTCTATTACTGAACTGTATTGGTTCATCGCTGATATCTAATGAGGAGACTGATGTAGCCAAGTCATCTGCCAACTCTGCGGTAGGATCTGGTTCCGAAGCATCCGCTAGTGCACTCAGCATATTAACTACTTCAAACGTATCATCCAGGTAGAACCTGGCTTTGCTCGGTTTCTGTCCCACAGTACATGCAAACAGTGGTGTTTTCAGAGTAACGATGCTCCTTTTCGTGACATTGGCCATATTTTCAAACATATCCTCGTCTGACCTGTCATCACCAATGCATAACACAAAATCTGCCTGCCGCCCCTTCTCCTTCATTGATGTGAGTATCTTCTCGGCTACAAGCCCCTTGCTAACACCCTGCAGCACAAAGAAATAGTGGGAGGAATTAATTAAACCTGTCTGTCAATGCCTATATCAAAAATGAAAAACCTGAATCAGGAAAAATAATAAAACTGTTAATAACTATTTACTGAAATCCAATTGCAGGAATTTTCAAGAACTGTGAACCATCTATAAACGGAAAGAAGAAATTAATACAACATAACTGTAATATGTATCACATCAGTCGCGTAAGGGTGGTCATTTTACAGGAAAGTTGGTATAACAATAGCGCAATTTAATTAAGACCCCACAGGTACGATAAATTCTGAAAGTGCATTACAAATAATTTTTCCCCATGTAAGTCTGGGGGGGGGGGAGGGGGGCAGGGTCTAAAACTTAGCTTAAAATGGTAAATTTTTTTTGTAAAGCTAGTGTATCAGCAATGATCATAATCACCCTATAATAGTTGCATTAAGTAAAGTAAAACAAACTAATAACTTGTCTGACTGACACAAAAGTATTAGGTGGATCTCAAGTAGGGGGCATCAGCTAAATGCAAAACAAACCAATGAGTTAACTTATGGAGTATTTGTTGTGGGTAAAACCTTAAAAGTCATTAAAAGTCATGGAAAATGAGTGCACATGTTCTCCATGGAAATGGAAGGCACAAAAATCTGTGAAATCATCAGCAAAATAACAACGATCGTTGTGGAAGGAATGCAAGGACTCAAGATCGTGAACCTGAGGTTTGACTTCGACAATGAACTGGCCACTCTTGACTGAGACTGGTTCATTTGCTAGTACACTTTCAAGGTGATCAAGCATCTCCTTTGCCTGGGAAGACCCAAAGCCTTGGTCAGCATCCTGATGGTGCCACACCAACGCAGTTTCTTTGGTCTCAATGTAGGATCCATCAGTTGCTTCTGTATAAAGATTCATCACTGGCTCCGCCATTTGCATCCATCCAAAGTCTGAGGTCTGGGTGTTTGTTTGCCACTTTTCGTCACTTGTCCACCTACACATGGAAACATAGCAATTCATCATCCACCTTTTTTGTAAGTAATTTCAAAAGGCACTCTGATGGGACTGCAACGATCTTCACTCCCTCCAGGTAATAAAACACCAAGCATATTGAATTGGCAGCTGAGAAGCACCAACAAAAATCTCCGGATGATGTGGGCCTTTCATGTTGAAGCAAAATCAGGACCTTTATGCAAGTTCTATGAATAAAAGATTAAAAGGTGTATGATCCTTTCAGTTTTGACTACTTCAAATATATTAAATGATCCTTGCAGTGAACATTCAAATGGTGGATGTAGTTGACTGTTGAGACATAACAGAAGGCATGCATGCTTTATATTGTTATCACTTATGAAAAGAACAAACTAAATTGCTATTTTCTTGGTGAACCAAATGTTAGCAGACACATGACACCTTTTATGCTTAGTAATCATCCTAAACTTCCTATTATGTCTGGATAAAGTACAGATTTCACTTCTAACCTCAAGCAAAAGGTCAAAGAATACTGATGAGAAATTGTACCTTAAGAAGTAACCATGCTCTGCCGCGATGCCTAGCTTTGGGCATGAGGTGAACATTGATCCCAAGCAATTCTTGCTTCTCCCACTGACAATGAAAACAATGTTATTCATGTCTGAACATAGGGTATTAATGATCCTCACTAATTCTTCACTCGGTTTCTTGTTGATGGAAGCCTGTGGCACCAATGTACCATCATAGTCAAGTAATATAGCCCTGCTCTTTGTTCTCTCGTAAGACATTATAATTGAATCCAAATTAAGTTTAGTGAAATGTGGGTCTAGGGCCACCACCCTGAATCCAAATCCCAATCCGATGCCCCAACATGGCTTCCTAAAATGGTCCTTGCAAGCCCTCTCCAGGTCCTGGACAAAGCTCCTTGACCAATATGCAACATCATGGGTGCTGACATAGCGATAATGTTTTTCGTGCCTCAGCTGCTTTTCACGCTCTGACATCGAGATGGCCTCATTCAATGCCTCAGCAGTTGCCTCAATATTCCACGGGTTAACACGAATGGCACCACTTAGTGAAGGCGAGCACCCAATAAACTCCGACAAAACCAGCGTGCTCTTCTTTGGCCCATTCACTTCTGGTGAAGACTCAGATCCAGGTATCCCCTGCCGGCAGACAATGTACTCATATGGGGTCAAATTCATCCCATCCCTCACAGCTGTCACCACAACACACTCAGCAACCGTATAATACGCAAGCCTCTCCACACTTGGCACATTCCGGTCAATGAAAATAATTGGGCTGTATCCAGACTTGCCAAACTCCCTGTTAATCCTGTCACAACTCTCCCGAATCTCAGCCTGGATGGCCTCCAAATCCTTTCCCTTCCCCCGTGGTGGGTTGGCTATCTGCACCAACACAGCCCTCCCCTGCCACTTGGGATGTGTCCTCAGCATATTCTCAAATGCAAGAAGCTTCAAATTGATCCCTTTAAAGATATCCATATCATCCACACCAAGCAGCACAGCCTTGCCCTCAAATTGCTGCTGCAGCTCAGCAACCTTCCGCTCCATGTCAGGTAATCGCAGCACTGATTGCAATTGGCCCATATGGATTCCCACTGGCATGATCTTGATTCCAACAGTGCGGCCGAAGTAATCCAATCCAATATATCCACGCTTTGACTGGTACTCTATCCCAAGCATCCTACTACAGCAAGATAGAAAGTGCCTCGCATAATCGAATGTGTGGAATCCGATGAGATCGCAATTGAGCAAAGTTCTTAGGATCTCCTCTCTGACAGGGAGAGAGCGGTAGATCTCTGATGAGGGGAAGGGGCTGTGGAGGAAGAACCCAATGCGAAGGCGATTGAAGCGGCGGCGGAGGAAGGTGGGCAGCGCCATGAGGTGGTAATCGTGGACCCAAACGTAGTCGTCCTCCGGGTTGATGACCTCGACCACCTTCTCGAAGAAGTATTTGTTCGCGAGGACGTACGCCCCCCATGCGCCGCGGTCAAACCGGCCATCGCCGGCTGCGGCGGTCGCCGTCGGAGGCAGCGCGGAGGCGAAGGGGAGCATGTAGTGGAAGAGCGGCCAGAGGTAGCCCTTGCAGAAGTGATGGTAGAAGCGGTCGTAGAGTTCGGCCGGGAGGAACACGGGGGCGCAGCCGAAGCCGTCGATGAGGGTTTGCGAGATCTCGTCCTGCTCGGAAGCGGGCACGTCGGCGCGGAGGGTGCCGATGAAGAGCACCTCCATCTCGTCGGGGACGCCGTCGCGGAGCCGGAGGAGGAGCGAATCGTCGTCCCAGGAGAACACCCAGCCACGGCCGTCAGGGCGGCGGCGCGCGACCACGGGCAGCTGGTTCGCGACCACGATGATGCGCTCGCACACGGCCGACGAGGGCACATCGGACGCGACGCTGCTCGTCGCCGCCGGCTCATCCTCCTCGTCGCCCAGCTCCGAGAGCGTCCCGGGCACCGTCATCACCCGCGACATCCGCTTCATCCCGAAGGACCCCGACCGCCGCCTCCCGCCGCCGACCGGGCCCAGCGCCGCGAAGTTCCCTGCGGCGAGGTCGAGCAGGTTGGTGTACGACCTCGACATCATGGCTGAAACGGGGTGCCTCCACCGAAACCCTAACCGCTTGATCCGCGAAATGGGAGGTTTAAACCAAACCCTAGGTTTGCGTTTTGATCTGATCTGACACACCAAAACCGGCGTTTCGAGTTCGGAATGGGGGGTTGCAGTTGGAGGCGAGTGGCGAGGAAGACGAGAACGGTATATTCCGCGGCGGTTGGACTCGGTGCACGACGCTGCCTCGTGGACTTAATTTCACCGCCTCGTGGGCCAAAGATTTGTTACGGGCTGTCGGTGCAGTGGACCGTGTTTAGGGAGATGATGCATCGGGAAAAGAGGATAAGGTAGTGCGTGCCCCACCGCTGCCAGTTGGCGTCACGCTGCCACCTGACAACGTGGGGCCCACAAGAGTTGACGTCCCAGATGGGGTTTGCTGCGGGTAGGCCCATACGATGGACGGACTAGATTAATCAAATATCTACAGTGTTTGGATTTAAAAATTCCTAGATTTAATTGTCCGGCGCTTTATGAAGATGTCTCGGTCGTCTTTTCCGTGATGCAGCAACAAACCGGGACACTTTGCAGACGTGAAACACGTGTCCTGTAGCGATGGGGCCACGTGGGCGTGAGAGTGACGTCATGTGTGACGAAGCACGACATTGTCCATAAGTTTGATTGCGCTGAGTGATTAGCGTTGAAATTATGAAAGACTATTTTTTTAGATGTTGATTCCTTCACGGTATGTCGTCGGGATTCCTTGATCTCTATTTTTTGATACCAGATTCATCTGGTAGATTAATTAGCAATTAACCTAATTAGATATATTAAACTCTTAGTTAGGGTTTAATAGTTCATTACTGTTCATCGGATTTTTAACGAGGCCATGGTGGACAGCACGATGCTGCCCACTCGCCGCCATCACCGCGTTCCTCACGATGGCGTAGCAGCGTTGTTGTCGCTGTCGCATGCACCGTCATCGTCGTCGATGCCGCCCTGAGCGCCAGATGCGTTGTGGCCGTCACACGCCGCTCGCCTGGCGCGTGCTCAGAGCTGCGCCACACGCGCCTGCGTCGAATCACCGTGCTGCGTTGTCGTAGGACGACCGCATTCGCACACGACTGAGGCCGAGCCGCCACCGCCGTGCTACGCCGTGGCCATGCTGCGCCCGAGGCCGAACTGCCATCGTCGTGTTGCGCGCGCTTTGGTGCGTGCCTCTGCGCGCGCCATCGCGCGCACTGTCGTCGCGCGCCGCCGTCGCCGCCAATAATGAGGGGGGCTAGGGTTATAAGCCCTAGTGCTGCCCCTTTGTAACGCTCCAATCGGGCTGGGCGACATACTGGGTGGGACGGCCCAATAGTGGAAAATTTGTAGAGCAACCCCTCGGAATTCTAAAAATCACGATGAAAGTTAGCGGATAAGATAGTTTTGCAAAAAAAAAACTTGGAGTTTTGGGATATTACAACAGATTTCATATTTTCATATATTATTGAGGAATAACCCTTCGAAAATCCGATTTTTTTTGCGACAGATCATTATGTTCTATGATTATTTTATAACCTAGGCTCTCGGTTTATGGTTATTTGCTTTAACAATATATTTATCTTAGGCAATGACCTTAAATAATCCTAGAAACTAAATTTCTAAGGTATCTGAGCTTTCATAAATTGTGAAACCCTAGACCTAGTACACCTTGGAAGCATCATATTTTTATAGTTTATTTTCCTGGTATTGTGAGTTTGGGAAATTAATTAATGGGTTTAGTCATTCTAAAAATTGCTTTGAAGACCTTAAAAATTATCAGAAAACCCTAAAAATACTAGAAAAATTCTGGAAAATTATAAAAATATCTATTGAATAGATAAAATTATTCTTTACTATTTTGCACTTGTTTCATGTACTTAAAATTATTTACTAGCTGTAAACATATATAAAATTGCATGAATTATGTGAGATCTGTTAGACATCACCAAATAGAAATTTATTTGCCTTGGATGGAAGCAACTATATTGCCTTGATTTATTTCCATGTCATACCATTGCCGAGCTTGCCGCTGACACACCTGAACCTGTTGTTGCTGAAAAGGCAAAGGCTTTGTAGTTTATGTGGTACCAGCTCTATTCCGCCCTTAAGAATGACTACGTGGTGACTAAGAGTGATTCGTTGGCTCTACGGTTTTCTCTAAAAGAACATCTATAAAAGACAATTGCACTCCTGTAGGCACACATACCTAGGACCAGAAGTCTGTAAATAAGTGTAACTTTGCCCTACACCGTGTTATCTCTCAACTAAGGTTATGTAATTAGAAGTTACTAGATTTGATTGATAAGTAGGTGCAATCAAAGGCAACGATAAGCCTATGGTATACATCATTGGAGATAGTTAAAGTAAATTGCATGATTAATCTTGGGTCAAAAAAAATTGCATGATTAATATACTTATCTAGTTGATATGGAAAATGGCATTTACGCCATTGCCAATAGGGATGAAAAATGGATATGAGTTATCTGTATTATTCAACTATCGTATTCGATAGGATACGAAGATAATATAGATTTTCCAATTCGTTTAACAATTTCTCTCCAACTCGTATTCGCACACACACACAAAATATAGATACGAATATGGTATGGAATTTTTCCATACGAATTGTTATTTTATTTGAACTATTCGTACTCGAATTCAGGTTCGATGAAGCAATATAAGTATTTTATTGCAGTATGCCTAATTAGTTGGACAAGTTTTTTAGATTCAATGTGAATTCATGTTCCTTTAGGTGAAATAAATATATTAGAATGATTGTGACTATACAACGATAAAGCATTACTAATATCTTTACATTACATATACGAGAAAATTCGACCGAATTGAGTACATATTCGATTCAAATTCGTCTTCATTATGACATTCGATTCGTATTCGTATTCAAGCATATTTGAATTTGTATTCATATTCATTTAAAAATATGAATACAAATATGGTTTCACAACTATTTGATTCGTATTCGATCCGTTTTCGCTCGTAATTATCGATACCCATGCTGTTGGCAACTACAATCATTGCAACCCACGAAGGGCAATTGATTTGTGGCTTCAGCATATGTTAACCACCAGTATGCGGGAATGCACATGGCAAACCGTTGGTCGCCTGACGTAGTCGCACATATGCCATGTTGGTTACGCACCAAAGCGTGTGATATTCATTGGAAATGACATATGTATATTGGTAAATGTGGTCCGTAACTGCTTCACCACTAGAAGGCATATCACTTTCTTGAAGCGAATATAACTCCCGAAATATAATATAATGACCTATTAGATTTTTGTTGATCCTAAATGATCTAATTTTGGCCATGTTTATTCTGGCATTACACATAAAAATCAGACCTGCAATTTATCACCCTTAATTAAATATGGTGTTCCTGTTGAACAATAAATATTATCGTCGAATAATTATTCCATTTAGGTGATTGAAATAGAATCATGTTCCAACAGAAAATATAGTATTCCATGCAGATTAATCTTTGGTAAATGTTTTATGTTCTAGTATTATATATTTATGTTCTTGAAGAGCATCTTGTAGAGTTATATTATGTTGTTAGAACATACTACTTAGAAAATATATTGCTTAATTACAAACTTGAAGTTTAATGCTCCAAATTATTTAAAGTATGGTATGAGTAATTGGATCAAAACTTGGAAAAATAATAAAAAAGCTAGACTATAGAATTAGTATGCCAACTCTCGGACTCTCGTATGGGATCTTCGTCATAGATTAATAACCAATTAGAAGTTAGAATAACCTACAAAATGTTAAGATCATGCAGTTTTCGTGGCACTGTAATGATAAAAGTCTAGTTCACTGCATATAATTATCAAACCCCTTATTGAAATTAATGCGTATTGGAGGAATCAAATATTTCCCACGTGTTATCACCACTATAGCATACACCTTTGAGCCACCACCAGTTGTTGGAGATTATGTTTTATATGAAATTCAATCAATCATGTCCCCATGATAGAGGAATTTTGTAGTATGCTATTAATAACGATCGAATCTTAGCATTAGGGGCAGAGATGCCCAAAAGTTCGACTGCTGTCATATTTTCCAGAAGAAAAAAAAAATCTTTAGTACTGAGATACACGCACTAGCCAAGCTAAACTTAAGGTATAGTTTATACTCTTATACACTAGAAGCGATGAGTCTGCTAATATTTTTCAATTATAGAGGAGTTATCATAGTATTTACTTATAGTAAAATACGTCGCTAAGAGTGGAATACCCTGAGTTGAATAGTATATCCACCTATGCAAAATTGACTTATTGGTCATTGATCTAAAATATGTGGGAACGCCTGCGGGTCTAAGATCTAATGATACTAGTCAGAAAAAATTATTAATCACTCTTTAAATACTCTTGAAGAGAATTCACCTTGAAAGCGAAATACCTCGTGAAGAGGCTTATCATGAAGATGAAAACCCTAGCAACTTGATACGCGTATATAATAATGTTGGGAATGTGGAACGACCAAAATATTTTGTTTGGGAAATGAAAAAGATTTGGTTACACTGATATACCCTCAATTATGAGGATTTGGTTACACTGATATACCCTCAATTATAAAGATATGGGAGAAAAATTGTCGACAACCACTTTGCCTCTACAATTGCTAAAGTTTCTCTTACGAGAACACTGATCCGAAACCAAAGTTTATGATCGAGCGCTTGAAGTGTTCATATCGGGTCACATAATGGAAGCATATGAGACTGAATCATAATTGATAAATAAAAGTCTTGGAACTAGGTAGTTCAAACTTGATGGGTCATTATGAATATAATGAGGTGGTGAAAACTATGGTTCAAAGGTCCTCGTAGAGACCGTTACTCTCCTATTATGAATGAAATAGTGTTCTGCTGCATAATAATTCTAGTAGATGTCATGAATGAATGAATGAATAAAATATATAGTAAGTGGGTTCTGAAAATCCTTGACTAGATCCTCGAAGGACTCAAAATTCCTAGTAAGAAAAGAAATAAAATCGCAATATATATAAAACTCATACACAATAGTCTCTTACCTATGGAAAAGGCATCTCGAGATGAAAGAGCATCTCTGTGAAGGAAAATTATCTTACCAGTTGACCTCTTAATCATACCAATGAACTTATGATCTATAGAATATTTGTCTCTAAGACTCTGGATTGTGATAATCTTGTTGTTTGATCATAATATCCTTGCATATATCCATTTTCAAAAATTATATGAAAGGCAATGGAGCAACAAGACTTCAATGGAAGTTTTCTTCAAGGGGAGCATATGCTAAACACTGGTCATCATACTTGAGATTTTAAAAATCTTAGTTAAGCCTAGAAGGTGTTGATATGATGATTAATATTTAAATTTACCTCGAAGGTTTTACCACTTAACAATTTAGACCTAGTTGGTCGATAATACAAAGATCATGAAGATCATGCATAGATCCTGATGATCATTACTAAATCCCAAAGATATACTGGCTATCTGTCAAATCCCTATAGTGCAAAATTCCATCATGTATTTATATTTCTTTGTAGCAGTGCAACCATCTCTTGACAATTATCTAAGTAGACCTTGGTGGCTACTTCTATCAACCATTTAGAGATTATATCACTATATGAAGCCTCATTTGAATGTGTTTGGCTCAGACGTGTGATTAACCACATCCAGAAGTCTAGTGGCATTATGATACCCCTTAAATTATCTATGAAGATAATACTGCTTGTACTACACAAATGGAAACGGGTTATGTCAAAAGCAACATCGCGAAGCACATTGCTCCTGAATTTTTCTATCCTCATGAACTCCAGAAGATTGGCGAGGTAAAGATCCTACAAGCAAAGTCTTGTGAAAATTTAGCAGATTTATTCACTAAGTCTCTACCTATATCTAGTTTTCAAAGATGCATTCATCGCATTGGAATGAAAAGATTTAAAGAGTTGTAGAGTTCAGGGGGAGTAAATCCCTATATCATAACCCTTATCAAATTCTGAGGATTTATCCAAAATCTTGAAGATTGGATTTGAAATATTAAATGTTGTACTATTTTTAAGAGTTTTCTTGAAGTTTTCTCACACGAAGGTTTTAGCAAGGCAACAAGTGTAATACTACTTATGAATGGACATTCTTTTTTCCATTCCTTTTTTCCCAATGAGTTTTTGGAATGAGTTTTTTTTATAAGATATATGTATATCGTTGTCTATTGCCCAAAGAGAAGTGTTATAAAACCTAATTATGAGTAAAAAACTAAACCGTCCCTGGAGGGGTTTTACCCATTTGAGTTATAAATATGATGACCCTATGTACAATAAGATAGATGAATAAAAGATCTTGAATCTTCCTCTACATCGTGTCTCTCTTTGATGTGACTGAATTGATCATCTCCCCACTACGGCATTGATTATTCAACCGTTGAGACCAGTGACGTGCACCAGGACACCTGGTCCACATGGACCGTCGACAAGCTGTCTGTGCGGATGCGCCGGTGATGTAGAGATCACGACCGTCCATGCCATGTAAGCCTCATGCTGAGTAGGCTCTTAGTCACCCCTTGTGTCCAAGAAGCAGAAATACGTGATCTTTCAAAAAAGAGGCAGAAATGCATGCAATGCACGCAGCATGCAAATTGCAAAGACTATGCATGCTTTGTTAACACTCCTACACCAACTAATATAAGCCAACAGCCACTCAGCCAGGCAAAAGATGAGCAAGCTTAATGGCCAATTAAGTGCGAGGTGCACCGGCCACCAACTCATTAACAATGTGAGGCACAGGGGCAGCAAATCCCTTTGATCTTTTTATTTGGAGAATGTGAAGGGGCCATGGCCTTTGCCTCCAAGTCCCATCCAATAGTGCAACTTGACTAAGAATAAGATGATATCGGCCAATTGGCCATGTAGCCAGAGGCAAGTTGCATGTACTAGTCAAGCTTTTCGGATGGAATCTCTCAATTGCTGTATCATGAGGTGAGGATCAGTGGGGCCGTTTTTGTTGGGCCTGATCATGTTGTGTTCATACTTTATGTAGTGTTATCCTTGAAATTTGTACCATTTTTAGTTAGAATAAAGTACTTCAGCTCTGGACACCTTTACTCAGTTAGAACTTAATCAAGTTGATTCCATTTTTCTTTTCTTTTCTTTCCTTTCCTTTTTGTCTGGAGATAGAGGGTACAAGCAAGTTGATTTTCTTGTAGTTTCCACTTTCCAGAGGCTAAAATGCTATTTTTCTGAACATCTTACACGGTTTGTATACTAAAAGGAAAGAAGCTTAAACTTCCACTGCTACTCCATTTAGAACACTTAAGCAGGCCTTAAGATATTTTTCATTAGATGCATGCTTTGGCCAATATGATTGTCTTCGAGCACCGTCTCAATCGGCAAAAACATTGGATGGGCTAGTGAAAGTGAGTGCATTGTTTTATTTGACACTTGCGGCAAGAGAGTTGACAGTTGCACTCATCCATCACATGCAATGTGGATAGGAATGGCTTTGAGGGTTCCACTTCGAAAACTGAATTTGATTTTGGAGGGACCACAGTATGCTCTCTCCTTGTGTCTCCTCTTGGCCTTTAATTTTCCTTTCAGAGATATAACTGGACATTGATCAGATTGTGTTTCTTTGAAGTTTGAACAATGGTTGCATATATCAGATTGTGTTTCCCATCTCTTTGAAGTTTGAACAATGGTTGCATATATAATTTGAAGTTCAGATTATCTAACCAGATCATATGAGGAATGGAAACAACATGGCAATAGCTCAAATCAGCATACTATGTTCATTGTATGTGAGTAAGCATGTTATGCGACACATACGAAATGTTGCAACCTTGATGAATTCTGCACGTCCTACGTCAAACTGACAGCACCATCCCTGCCCGCCCGCCCCCTAACTTTAGAGTTCAGATACTTGCAAGCTCACCGAGATGACGGTGTCACATGCCATTTGGGCCTGAAGCCACAGCTTCTCTACTAATTCGCCTATTGTTCACTTGCTCATAATTCTGACGGTCTGACACATCTTCCCGTGTGAAAAAAAGATCGACAATTGGCTTCTCTTTCACTTGCCAGTTGTCAGGCAATTCTCATATTTGAATTCAGACATCGCTTCCTGCTTCGTCAGAAACAGAATGGAGAATGGTACCAATGCCACAATTTAGAATTCAGATTAGTTGCTGACGATTCAGATTAGACAATTCTGAATGGTACCAATGCATCCCGTGAGCATGCTCTACAGTGGAGGACGCAGTTAGAGCTCACCGCCGGCGGGTATCCTGTTTCGGGCGTCACGGTTCGCCGCCATCGTCGATGTGTTCTCCCTGCTGCTCAGGTTCTTCCTGGCTCAAGCCACCACCACCACTGGTGCACGCCATCGTGTTCTAGCTCGTGCACATGCTCCAGGGCGAAGACCATCAGCTGCGTTTCCGGCGAGAGTGAACCGAATCTAGAGAAGAAGAGTGAGGTGGCCGGTGGTGAGTGCTGGTGCCTGGTGGTCTTCTCGAGAGTGAATTGGGGGACGTCGTGAGAAAAGAGGATGTTTATGCACACTCTAATTTGAAGACGAAGAGCAGTCGGCCGTGGATGGAGTGGCAAGGTGGTGGCACGGTAGATGCGGGAGAGTGAGGGGAAAAAGAATGAGGAAGGAGGAGTACAGGGAGAGTAGTAGGACGTGGCTGGCCGCAGCAGTAAGCTAAGAGGAGTAGAGGCTTGGATAAGAGCGTTGGTGGTGTGTGCGTGCCATCCAAGTCAGCCAAAATTGAGTATGTAGGTGTCATGTCAGCTAAAATCATGATGGTTTAGAACGAGGGAGGTTAAATGACTTGATTTGGCTAATTAAGGGGCAAAATGAAGGTTTCATAGTTGATGGTGTTATTCGGATTTAGGACGTAAGTTCAGAAGGCAAAAGTGTAATTCTTCCGATTTTTTAGTTGTTTTCTAATATCTATGCAGTAGTCAAATAATTGCAATGGGCAAATAGCCAAATACGGTGTCCACAGAAGCCAAAACCTGGCGGGACTTTGTTCAAACAATAGAACAAAGGAAGAACAGCAGAAGCAGCAAGAGGCGGCAGCGGTACTGAAGAAAAAGCAAAAGCGAGTAGCTAGCTAGCCCCACTCATCACCGTTTCACCTCATAGCTTTCAGCCATCAAACGACTTTTTCCTCTGCTTTGTCTCCTCCCTTTCCTCTGTCTTTGTTCCTTTCCTCCAGTCAGTACCAGCCCTGCTGCCCTGCATTGCATTGGCAACGTTGAGTGGTGTTGGACTCGGCAGCAGCACACGAGCAATATAATCACGCAAAACACATAAGAGACACAATGATTTGTTTTTGAGGTTAGATAATACCTACGTCTTCGAGAGCTGGATTGCAACGGCTTCGTTCGGAGGAGTTTATTTTTATAATTACGGTTGCAAGAAATCAATGATATGTTACATCCCCGATTATATGATTTGATTGGACACAACCTTTTCTTTTAAGGTTGCTATATATTAGTCACACACAACAAGTCGAGACTACGAGAGACAGAGATAGGACGGCCGAAAGTACGAGACACGCACCACTAAAGGTGTGGATTAATGGACGGACGAATCATGTTTGTGTGTGCCTGAATGTATGGGGCCTGTGAACTCTGAAGCCGCCAGGGCCTTTCGAAAACCCATGCGCATGCAGACATGAACTTCATATCACGCCTGTCTCCCTCCTCTTCCCCCGCGCCGGCTGGCTTGTTTCACTTTCCATTCTACGATGTTGCCTTCTGTGTAGGTAGTAGTACGTAGTAGTAGCAGTGTGTGTACACCCTAATGAGAATTGACAAGACACAAAGATTTAACGGTTTTGCTAATTTTAAGTTGTCTGAAATTTTTTAAGTTTAAGTCACTTGTTGTGATCATTGGATTTGTGTAGAGATTAATGTGTCATATGATTGGATATTGATCCAATAGATATCATATGATTGGATATTGAACCAATGATCACAACAAGTGACTTAAACTTAAGAAAATTTCAGACAACTTATGAATAAATAGTCACAAAATTTAGAACTTGAGCTCAAGTCCAAATAGCGGCACGCCGGCACCGGCACGGCACCTAACCGCCAAAACTTCCGCGCTTTAAATCGACCTCGTCTCCCTCCCTTCCGCTGCACTCCAAGCTCACGCACGGACGCACCTCACTACACAGGCTGACACGAAGCTTAGCGGCAAGAAGCCATGAGATGGGGGATTCGAAAGCAGCATGCAGCGCAATCCGCGCAAGGGCAAGGAGGAGAGGAGAGCGAGTGCAAGGGCAAGGCGCTCTTCTCCCTCCTCGTGGCTCGCCAAGCTCACGGCGAAGCCCGGCGCGGCTGCTAAGGCTAGTCCCAAGCATGCGCCCGCGTCCACGTCCAAGAACGGCGGCGCCGCCCCGCCTTCCCTTCCTGCCTCCCCAAGCGCACCAGCCCGAGCCCGGTGATGATCTCCCCGGGCCTGTCCAGCCCGCCGCATCGCTCCCCCGCCGCCGCCGGCGATGTCGACCCCCGGCGGCTCTCTGTTGGCAATGACAATGCCGACGCCGTTGCCGCGCGCCGGCACTGCAGCCGCCGTCGCCATTGCTCCCTCGGCGGCGACCGTGACCTCTCGCCGCTGGGCCACCTGATCCCCTTCTCCCTCGCCGGCTCCCCGGCGCAGCCGCCCGCTGCAGCACCGTCAGACACCGACGCCGGGGTGTCTCGGCTGAGGAAGCGGCACCGGCGCCGCCACCCCCGCCGCAGCCTCAGCGGTGGCCGAAGGTCGTTCTCGGGGAGGATGCCGCTGAGGGTGCGGGTGCAGTCGCCGCGGCGGGCACCGGAGCTGGAGCGGTTCGCGGTGGTGCGGCGGACGCGGGACCCGCAGCGGGCGTTCCGGGAGTCGATGGTGGAGATGATCGCGAGCAGCAGCGGGGTCGCGGCGCGGCCGGAGGAGCTGGAGCGGCTGCTGGCGTGCTACCTCTCCCTCAACGCCGACGAGCATCACGACTGCATCGTCAAGGTCTTCCGCCAGGTCTGGTTCGAGTACATCAACCTGCTGCCCCGCCCGGATCAGTACTCCGGCAGCCGCCCGGCACGGCGCTAAATTCCTCGCCGCTGTTTGCGGGATCGACGTGTATCCTCCGCCTTTGTGAGGTAACGGCACGGTGCATGCTACATTATCGGCCCGAATCTCGCATGCGCTTTTGCGGTGCGTTTCATAAATTTTAACCAGTTTCTGAGTTCCACACGAAGCTGGTTCAAATGCTGATTGAGTGATTGGCATGTTGACTTGTCGTGGTCGGTGTAGCTGTTGTATGTACGTGCCAGGTTGCACACGAAGCTGACTACGTGCCAGGTTGCCCCATTGTTAAAGGGGTTGGCAGATTTGCCATAGCAGTTGAGATGCTTCATGTCTCACATGTAATCCTAGGACTCATATGTTAGTGAGATATAGAATAATAAATTATTAATTACACATCAATTTAGTAGCAAATCATCGTTAATCCAATTGTTTAAAAGGCATATGCATTGAGACGTGCGATGGCTAATGGATTAAGTAAAGCTAATAGTACAGTCCTATTGTAATTGAGATTGTTTAGGGGACACCAAAGAAGCAAGATTCGCAAGGCTCCGATCGTCCGACATGGTGGATTGTATGTATGGCAGCTGTAGATTCCGATTTCTCCTGTTTCTAGAATTCAAACTTAGAAGGTAGCACCAGAAACGGCATTACACCTCTTCTACGCGTGCAGATACTCTAGACCAGGGTTCCAAATTTCGACGAAATTTCGTACATTTTGCTGAAGCTCAAAATTTTGCCCTTTCGGTCAAAAAACTTCCGTTGCACATGAATTCAAGTCAAATTCAAATAGAATTCAAATTTTAGTCAAAATTCGACAATTTTTTGATGAAATTTAGTCAAATTTAAATGCCAATTTTGGCCATTTGCCCGAGTTGAAATTCGAAATTATCAACAATTTCGCTCACCCCTGAAATTTTTCCTCAAACGAAACGAAAACCCTTCTCTAGACGGGCGTGGGGTTCGCTGGTCAATTGGTTCAGCTAGGAACCACTTACACCATCTCATTGGGTAGATAGCTAGAGCATCGGAGACTGGTGGACAAAGATAAATAATACAGGAGGACTCCCTAGAAGGATGATGGACACGGTTGTCATCCTCACCACCTGATAAATTTGGAAGGAACGCAATAGTAGAATCTTCAAAACAGCTCAGCAACTAGAGATCTGGTTGCAAAGATTAAGGAAGAAGGCTGAACTTGGACTCTTGCAGGAGCCAAATGCTTGGAGCATTTCACACCGGTGTAATTAAGTTTCATCACTAAACTTGCCTCGTCTTGGGTTGTTTGTGCTACTTTCTTTATTAATATTGATGAGGATTAAATATCTAAATATTACTTTATTTAATTAAAAACCGCACGTCCTTCATGGTCGTAACCCCTAAGGCTAACGACCTCGTGGTCGTAAAGATACAGAGGTTACATTATAGGTGCCCTAGTTGGACGAGGTCCTACGCGTAGTCCCCGACCAGGTGACTACTCGTAGAAGCTTTGAATTGGTACTTGGACCCATTCCAAGTATATTCCTTTCGTATGATGAATGGAACATGTACCTTATTTGCTCCAAACCATATGACATTTACAGCTCTGAGTTACTTACAATAACTATATCACAGTTATCTTGTCTCCTGTCAAACACCAACTACGACCGGTTACTGTTTCTGACCAGACGCGTCACTTTCAAGAAGTATCTTCTCTAGGAGTAACTGCTATCTCTTCGTCAATTATTTAAAGATGGATGATGAAGAGCAAGGGAGAAGATCCGGGACCAACAGATCATCGAAGGACACAAGACCTAGTGATCCGAAGACAATTGAGGCATTAGAATAGCAACACATTCAGTGTGATTAGGGCTAGTCTGTCGCCTTATTCAAGGCACCCCTGTAAAGATCTAGTCCACTGCAATAAAGAGCAATCCCATTTTCATCCAAGAACTCTTAGTCATTTTTCTCTATTTATTTTGTAAGATCGACGACTCGATCGTCGACAAATATATTAGGCAATTCTCCCGCCTTTTCTAAAAAAAACTTAGAATAACTTTCGCATATAAACTGGGGCTACTAATCTGCTGCACATTCCCAACCAAAGTGGATCTTAGAAATTGTAATTGCTTAACTCTCTCAGGAGATTATTAGGTCTAAACAACGCAAATTACAGGCATGTACTATTTCTCACAACGAGACCAAATGCAAGTGCGCATGATGCCAGGATGGCAACGAGGTGACCAGAAGTCGACGGCGACTAGTTTAGGGCGGGAGGGAGGTGATGAACCTCGAAGATCCTTATTTTGGCCCGATCTTTCGGTGAGAAGATACGTTTGGTGGTAGTCGCTCAACTTTCACGATCCTGGCTATGAACATACAAGGCTCGAAACCACGCAATCGCTGAACTGCTTGACAAGTCGTTATCAACCGTGCACGAATACCCAGTTGACACGAAGATCGATTCCTGCATACACCAAAGAAGCACGCAAGAACACGATAAATAAGCAATTTAAAATTGCGAATATGAATGAAATACTTGATAAATTGGGATTCCGAAGCGGTATTATGGTTGGTCTAGTCGACACAAGCCAATACACGAAGTTGCATAGAAGCTAACTTTTAACTAAATAAAATCCCAAGAACTAGAGGGGCGGCGGCTACTATCTATAGAAGGGAGAGGAAGGGGGCGGCGATACTGTTCATGCATGAACAGTAACCACATGAACAGTACTTGAAACCCTAGCCATATGGGCCAGAGAGGAGGCTGACCCAAATACCCTAAAGTGGTGGCTATCCTTTGGACCCAATAATTGATACAAGGTCCTCGCCCCAATGTGAGGTGGTGCAGCACCAGATATAAGTAAAGCGAATTCATCGTCGTCGGCTTGTTCGACTAGAGTCTGACGCAACCGAGTAGCCCGGTTGGATGTGGAGTAGCGGTCGTATCCGAAGAATTGATGTCCTCATCATCCTCCCCTTCTTGCATTTGAGTCGTCCTTGATTCACGCTCATCCTCCAGCCGCAAGAAAATCTTTAAAACTTGTAGCAAAGCATGCTCATCTTTCTGCAAAATGTTAGCAATGGCAGGTGGCAAAAAAACAGAGAAAACTTTAGAAATTACAGATGATTGTGCATGCATCAAATCAGCAAAGGTATTTTCTCACAGCAGTCAGTTTGTAACTGAATTTGCAAGTATAAGTGAAGTATATAATAAAGTTATTCATTGCTCTGTGAAAGGGTAGCACAATAATTGAATTCAAAGAGCACAAGTCATTCATATAATCAGATTTCAATTGAGCAATAGCAAATTCATCTAGCAAGGGTGAAAAGATTTGTAAGTTCTTTCAAACTTCAACATCATTATTCAGATTGTCAATACTAGATGGTGCAATAGAAGATGAACATATAGGTATAGGACAATCCACAAAATTCAGCACACAAGAATTGTTGTTCGAAACAACATGCTTCAAATCATCTATGTGATCACAAATTATGCATATTCGATATACAAGAAATTAGTTATCTACACCATAATCTCCAATCAAATTAAACTTATAGCTAGGGGTGTAGGCACTAAACAGGGATTTTGAACATGCAATTACAGAAACTTTCTCCATAGCATATGACAATTTCATAGGTGGATCCAATATAATGTAACATAAAGAGTCAATAGGAGAAATTCTAGTTAAAACTTCTTTATATTTAACCAATTTCACATGATCATTGTATGCTTTTAATTCACCACATGAAGTACTCACAACAGCAGGCAATTCAATTATTTCATCACATGGTGCACTCAAGTTAGCAGGTAAATCAACAATGTTATCACAAGATTCATACAAATTCTTAATAATATCATATTGAGTGTTCAAATCATGGGTATTAATCTAAGGTTGACTGTTCAAATTAGTACCTTTTGTATTACCTTGTAGGCGTGACTCAGATGATGTCAGTACTGGAGACGGTGACTTATCACAAGCTTTTCCTTCTTCTTCTTGCTCTAGCTCAATTGCCAATGAGCGAGCCAATGATGCACGGCAGTGAGACAGAGTGTCGCTCACAGCAGCAGGGGCGGCAATCATAGTAGGTGTAGTAGTAGAAGAAGCAACCAAAGATGATCTTGATGCAGAGGTAAGTACTATGCGCTTGTTTGTTTCTTGTACAGGTGAAGGTGTAGTGAAAATCGATGAAAGTGCACGACTAGTCTTGGATTGTCGTCCCTGTACTTCCTTTTCAACATTGCAAGCAAGACGAAACAAGCGAGTGACAGTTGGAGGTGTATAAATAACTTTATCCCGAATGTGATGGTTTAATCCTCCTAGAAATCTAGTTATCTTAGCATCTTCAGCTTCTTTTAAACCACAACGAGACAAAGCAGTTTGCAAATCTTGATAATAATTCTCTACAGAACTACTATCTTGTCTTAAGCGTTGTAATTTACTAAGCAATTCACGAGAATAATATAAACGTACAAATCTATGTCTCATTACTCTCTTCAAAGCATTTCATATTCTAGGTATGTTCTGATTAGTACAACAATATTCGCTCCACCAAATAGATGCAAAATCATAAAACTCACAACTATCAACCCTAACTTTTAGATGATCAAGAAATTCATGGCATGCAAATAATTGTTGTACAGTTAATTCCCATGTGAGATAAGCATCAGGATCATAATTCCCAGCAAAAGAAGGCACATTGAGTTTAGTTTTACCAGGTGTACTATCGAGATCATATACCTCCCGTGGTGGACAAACTTGTCTCAAGCGTGCATCTTCCTCGTTGACTTTATGACACTCCTGTCCAATGGCTCGAAGAAGATGTGGATCTATCTTGTAATCATCCCGTGAATCTACCATAGTTAGTAGAAAATAAGGAAATAAATCACAAGTATATGTCCCTATGAGCTACTAGGTTCTGAAGTTTTCATCAGTCGCTCACACTCAAGCTTTTACCAAGTTCTTATAAGATCTTACCAATACAACAAGGAAGTGGTACAACCAGTGGCTGATTCGTGGTACTCTCACTTGCGATTAGCCCAACGATTGCGAGGAACGGTACCTGCTGAGTTAGTCGAAAGTGGAGCTCAGAAGGCTAGTATGTAGCAAAGGAGTAGCAATCGTTCAAATCAGTGTGCAAAGTTGAAAAGTAGTTCAATGTACTAGTCACAAGTGATAGTCCTAGTCTAAACCAAGCCTAGCTAGAGCAACTCACAAGCACGACTAGTAGCAACAATGGAAGGCTAGCACAAGAACTATCAAAGCAAGCGAGCAATGGATGTACTATGCCAAACTGAACAAGGAAAAAATGTCAAGAAAGGAGGCAATTCTGAATTTTTCTTCTTCTTCTCTTTTTTTTCTTTCTTTTCTTTTTTTTTTATTTCTTTTCTCTTTCTTTTCTTTCCTTTTTTCTCTCTCTCGCTTTTTTTTTTTACCTCAGACAGCCATTGGGAACCGAAAATATGAAATTTTTTACTTCAGTAGACCCTAGTTTTCTTTGGCAAAAACTGATTTTCTTTGGCAAACCGAATTCGGCTAGTATGGAAAACCAAAACCAACTCTTCTCTTGCACAACTGATTCAAACTCTTGCCCTTTTCCCCTCTTTCCAAAACCGGAACACAATCTCTTGACTGTCGAAACCAAAACTAGGGATTTCCTTATACTGAATCCTCCCCAAAACAAGAAGTGGCCACGATAGGCAAAGGGATGGCATGGCAGGGAAGATTGGTGGGGTGGGTGCCGCAGAAGCTACTGGCAGCGACAAGGATTTGTGGGCTACCTCGGCAAAGCGGTGCTTGGCTACTGGAGATTCTTGGTGGCCGCGGTAGGAGTGGCAGAGGGAAAATGGTGGCACGGTAGGAGATGGTGTGGCGTGGCGCGGCAGAAAGGCTTAGGCGACCACGGTTGCAAGATGGTAGCGGGGGTAGGAGCAACCGGCTGCCGCGGCAGCGTGTGGCAGCAGTGGCTAGGGCAAACGGCTGTCGTGGTAGGAGATGGCTTGATTGGTACGGAAGGCGCTAGGGTTTGCTGCGGTAGGATATGGCAGTGAGGCTTGGCACGTCGGTTGCCGCGGCAGCGTGTGGCGGCGACTGCAGGGCATTCTTGTTGGCCACGGTAGGGAGGATTGGCAACGGTGGCAGGAAGGTGGTTTATGGCGCTGACCGCGACAGGGAGGATGGGGTGGCGGCGGGGGTGGTGGTGATGGTGGATGTGGCAAGGAGGAAGACGGTACTAGACGACGCGTAAGAGACTCTAAACAAGATCAATCTAGACATAAACGAGCACAAGACACGACGATGCAATCTACAATTCAAGGATGCAAAAACTGAAAAGAATAAAGTTAGGCACAAATTGGTTTGGACGATATGAGCTAACTCTAATTTTTTTGTGTGATTTTTCGTGGCTTACTGGACTATAGGAAAAAAATTCTCACCGATGAACTGTAGTTCTGATACTATTTGATGAACCTCGAAGGTCCTGATTTTGGCCCGATCTTTCGGTGAGAAGATACGTTCGGTGGTAGTCGCTCAACTCTCACGATCTTGGCTATGAACATGTAAGACCCGAAACTACGCAATCGCTGAATTGCTCGACAAGTTGTTATCAACTGTGCACGAATACCCGGTTGACCTGATCACGAAGATCGATTCCTGCATATACTGAAGAAGCACGCAAGAACAAGATAAATAAGCAATCTGAAATTGCGAATATGAATGAAATACTTGATAAATTGGGATTCAAAGCGGTATTATGGTTGGTCTAGTCAACACAAGCCAATACACGAAGTTGCATGGAAGCTAACTTTTAACTAAACAAAATCCCAGGAACTAGAGGGGCGGCGACCACTATGTATAGAAGGGAGAGGAATGGGGCGGTGGTACTATTCACACATGAACAGTACCCAAAACCCTAGCTATATGGGCCAGGGAGGTGGCCGGCCCAAAATACTCTAAAGTGGTGGCTGTCCTTTGGACCCAATAATTGATACAAGGCCCTCGGCCCAATGCGAGGTAGCGCAACACCAGATATAAGTGAAGCGAATTCATCGTCGTCAGCCCGTTCGAGTAGAGTCTGACGCAGCCGAGTAGCCCGGTTGAATGTGGAGTAGCGGTCGTATCTGAAGGATTGATGTTCTCATCTGGAGGGAAGGGAGGAAGAAGGTGGTGTGCTTGTGTTTGACTGTGCCCCTGCTTGGTCGTGCGCGAGAGGCCACGAAAGGTGGCGGATTCTTCCTTGTCGCCGCCGTGGTCGCTCCGGTGTGGAGGGATAGAGATTCGAGGGGACAGCCACCACGACGGGCGGCGTGGATGAAACTTATGCCAGTTATGACTTATGCCACTGGATACGAGTAAGGTGTCATTATCTGTTTTATTCGACTACCGTATTCGATAGGATACGAATATAGTTTAGATATTTCTATTCAATTAACAATTTCTTCTCTATTATTTTTCATATTCGCATTCACATAAAAAATATAGATACAAATATAGTACAGACTTTTGCCATCTGAAATATTGTTTTATCCGCACAATTTGTATTCGATAAAACAATATATGTAACATCCCAAAAATCCTAATTTTGGGAAAGTATATTGAAAATAAATGAGGGAACAATTTTGAGCATGTTTATATGTGGGAAAATATTTTGAGAATGTTTTTGAACTTTTCCATAAATCAAATATTGAAATTATATACAAATAACAATTTGTAAGAATTTTTTAGAAAAGTAAAGAACATATAAAATTCTAAAAAATGATACAATAAATCATACTATGTTAGGAGCCTCCACAAAATGTTTCGTAAATTTTGGAACTCGTTTGCTAAGTTTAAAAATTCAGAAACCAATCAGACTTTTTGGGAAATTCAAAACCTATTTTGAATTTCCATTCGGACCTTTGGGCCAAAACCCAACTCAGCCCACTTCGCTCGCACTCGCTCCAGCCCATGCCAGCGCACCTCTCCCCTCTCGCTGACATGTCGAGCTCACGTGTTAGGACCCTTCGTCCACCTCGCCTTCATCTCTACGTGACAACGCGCCGCGCCCGCGCCTCCTCCGCCCATTGGTTTCGACCGTCACTCACCATTTTGCAACTCCACCTGCTCCCGTCACCTCGCCTTTCCTCGCCTACGCTAGCAACCCGTCTGTCGTCTCCTTTTTCCTACGCAGGACAGAAACGCTAGAGCGCACCCACAAGCTTCTCACGCACAACCGTTCTTCTTGTTGTTCTTCTCACGCTAAACCTAGTTGTACTTAAACCCTAGCCATGTCATCGTCTAACTCAGGTAGCCCCCGTTCTATTTTTGTGCAAATTCGGGTTTATCGTTCGTTGGTTTTGCGAAAACATGTGTGTCGTTCTCGACGTCAGTGAGCACGCCTCCGTGGCTCTACTGTGAAAGCATCTAGGCCTCTAAAAGATGTTTTGGTATTTAATGACAATATATTTTATGGAACTAATGTGATTATTGAGCGTTTAAAAAGGTTTAGTCCCAGTGATGAACACAACTACAAGGAAATGCATGCTTGAGGACAACATGAAGATCAATATGGCTCAAAGACAGGTACTAGTTGTTTAGGATCCTTTTTCGGTTTACTGGTCTTAGGAGAATTGGTTGGAAGACCGTATTATAGGTTAAATACTGTACTATTAAGAGGGATCACAACTAGTAGCCTAATAGCATGTTCTTGTGCATATTGGGTCAATCTAGGTTCATGCATACTTTTAAAGTTTGTGTTGAAAGAATTTCTGGTCTTCTTAGAAGAAACGATAGTACCGCAGTGTACTTGGCGGAACTACCGCTCAATGGTAGTACCGCAATTCCTTTGGAGGAACTACCGTAAAACTTTTGAAAATCCGATAGTGTTCAGAGGTCGTGTGGTCAAAACCCTTGTTCTAAAAAAGGTTCAAATGATTTTGGGGTCCACGTGGACACTCTTTCAATTAACTGTTCTGGTCGCTTTTTGTATACGCGGTAGTACCGGCGCTAAAATTGCGGAACAACCGCTTGGCGGCAGCATCGATCTTTGTGTTGTATATTTTTCCGAACACTTGTTTTTCGGAGTTGGCTTGATCTTTTAAACGGTAGTACCGCTGTGCTCCTAGAGGAACTACCGCAACTCCGATTCATTCGAAATAAGTGGCGGTACGTTTTTTACAGAACGTATGTTTTTCAGAGTTGGTTTAATCTTTTATGGAACGATAGCACCGGAGTGCAACTCGCGGAACTACCGCAATCCCGGTTCTTCCGATGGTTAAGCAACGGTACGTTATTTCTAGTACTGATGTTTTTTTTTGGAACTCAAGATAAACGGAAGTACCTGCTCTTAATCGGAACCTCCGCTAAAATGGAACTACCACATGATAGTTGGCAGTAGTACCTCGCCGAATTTCAAACCGCTTTGTCAGAGCATTTAATGCTTGTCTGTGCTAGCCGTTATAAGCCGTTTTCGGATGGTGCGGTAGTACCGGCCGTTCAATGGCAGTACTACCGTTTGTGTTTTTTTTTTGTAATTTGGTCCCAACGGTCGTATTGGTTGTAGGGGGCTATAAATACCCCTCCACCTGCTCTTGGATAGAAGAAGTGCTTACACATTTTACATCCTTGAGCCAAGAGCATTCACTCCACACCTCATTTACACTTGTGCATTCATTGTGAGGTTGTTGAGCAAGTTTTCAAGTGCATTCATCCTAGTTTGATCCATTGCACTTGAGAGCCATCAAGCGAAGATTGTGGTTTATTACTCTTGGTGCTGTCAGCACCTAGACAGCTCGGCGGGAGTTTGCATGTGATCTCTTCAAGAAGATTGTGAAGAGGTCCGATGCCATTTGTAATTGGTTCGGTGTTCACCATTTCCGGAGTGGAGAAAGAGAAACCACCAGTGAAATTAAGAGAAGGCTTAATTCGTGGACCCGGCTTGATTGATTCAAGCTTCCTCAACGTGGACTAGTGAAGACTTAGGTCTTCGATACCACGGGAAAAACTTCATTGTCCTCACTGTGGTTATCTCCTGTCTTTACTTTCCGCATTTATAATTCTAGCTTCTCTACTGTGATTTATTCGCTTAGCTAGAATTGTATCTAGTGTTGACTTAGCTTCACTGTCCTGAGTAGCTCTTTAGTTCTATCTTCTTGTTTCTAGACTGCTCTGTTAGAACTTTATTGCTGAAAGTTTAATTTGGTCGATTAAATTTAGAAACCTCCTATTCACCCCCCTTTAGTCGGTTATTCTTGATCCTACGCACTGCTCTGGTGAGCTTCCTCGCCCACGACAAGCATGTCACTTTAATCCTTGAGCTTCACTCATCCTCTCTTTGCTTAATGCAGCTTTTGGAGCCTCGTAGCACAAACGTGGTCGCCTTCGTCCTCGACTTCGGTGAGCCCCAGATCTTCGCCAACGTGTTCTCGTCGCTCTAGTGAGTTCGAGCTCAACCTAAGTGTGTCACAACGTGTCCCATACCCTAGTGATGAAATCCCCTCACTTAACGTAGGCCAACTCGCTGTGAATCCGAGCTTCACCATCATCTTCTTCATCTTCGGCCGTCATCGCCATTTTTGACCTTCCTCGAAGCTCAGTGAGTCCCCGTCTAATTCCTCGCGGCTATACCATCCCTAGAACACCAGTGAACTAATGCGACGCTCCTTGAAGCATCTCCATCAATGTAGAGCACCTTCACCGAGGGACATCTCTGCGCCACCGTTGATTATCATTGTCAAGCTGCCTTGGACCTTCCCCAACTTCATTGACACCTTCCTCGTGATCGTGGTGAGCCTCTAAACCTCATGCACACTTTGATTAAAGGTTTTTTAATATTAACCTTTGAAAAGTAGTACCAGCGTTTTTGAGACAAAATAACATCTTGATTTAACAGTAAGTGTCGTATGGTGTGATGAAGAAAGTTTTTTCTTCATCATCTTTACTCATATTAATCTGGTGGTACCATAAGTACGCATCTAAAAAACTTAATAACTCGCATCCAGAAGTAAAGTTAACAAGTTGATCGATACGTGGAAGAGGAAAGTCATCCTTCGGACAACCTTTATTGAGGCATGTGAAATCAATACACATTTATTATTTTCCATTACTTTTTCTAACCATTACAGGATTGGCAAGCCACTCTGAGTGTCGACTTCATGAATGAATCTAGCCTTGAGAAGCTTATCAATCTCTGACCATATTGCTTCCTTCTGATCTGGTGAAAAGCGCCTTAGCTTCTGCTTGACCGATTTCTTGTCAGACTGGAGAGCTAAAATATGCTCCATCACCTCCCTGGGGACTTCGAGCATGTCGGATGCCTGCCAGGTGAATACAGCCAAATTAGCTCGGAGAAAGAAGACGAGTGACTCTTCCTATTTGGGATCGAATCCTGCCCCGACCAGTACCTTTTGGGTGCTTGCACTAGCATTTCCGGTCTAGATGATGTTTTAACACTTTCCAGGGAAGCGTCCTTGTCAAGAGGAACCTCTCTGGTCTGGTCGAAAGGTTTTGAGGCTATCTTTGGTCTTGAATGCTTGACCTGCGTGGAAGTTCATCGACCAGTTCAAGGGATTTACAATCGCATGCGTATGCCATCTTTCTATCCCCTCAAACCGTAAAAACCCCTTTTGGTCTGGTATTTTAAAACCCTGATAATCGTCATGCGTAGCTATCAGGAACTTTGCCAATGCCGGACGACCAAGAATTCCATTGTATGTAGTTTCTAAATCTACTACATCAAATAAAATTTTCTCTGTTCAGAAGTTATCTAGCCTTCTGAACGTGACCGGTAGGGAGAGTTGCCCTATCGATTTAGCAGTAGATCCTGGGACTATACCATGAAAGGCATGTTTAACAGTCTTTACTTTTGACCTGGAAATCGCATTTCTTCTAATGCTCCCGTAAACAGAATATTTAAAGAACTACCACCATCTATCAAAACTCGATTAACTTTATAATTATTAATGGTAGGTTCTACAGCAATAGGGAACCTACCTGGCCGAGTCGAAGGTATGGGGTAGTATTTTTGCTGAAGGAGATAACTATCCCCGACCACTTGAATGGCTTGATGGTGACTAGAGACTCATCGAGGTTCACTTCCCGCTCCACTGCCGTTAGATGGCGCATTGACTCATACGAGGAGGATCCACCAAAGATCATATTGACGGTGTGCTGCGGCTCCTGGTAGTCCATTTCTTCGTCGCCATCCTTGTCCTTCTTGGAGCTTGGCTCCCTAAGCTCCTGTATGGAGGGAAAAGGTCCTTTACCTTAATAATAATCCTCTAGCTTTTTCTACCAGGCTCGGCAAGTGCGCAGATCATGCTCTATCGCCTGATAAAGTGAACACCACTTCTTATTCTTTTTGTATTCATCGATCAGAGCTTTTGTCTTGCTCCGACCAAAATAATCTTCCTTACTCTTAGTAAACTTTTGAGGAATCACAAAGACCCCTTTGTTATTGGGCTTGCGATTTTTGTTACCCTTGAGAGCCTTCTTGTGTTTCTTCTCTGTTTTCTCCAGGCCAGGTTAAGGGATTTTATCTTTTGGATCTATGGCCTTGTCCCATTCGACGGCCTCACTGGCGACTGCATACCTATCAGCCATGTCAAAAATCTCGATGGTCATTCGTGGAAGATTTATAGCAATGTCCTCCATAAATTGCCGATTCCTTAGCCCTGCTTTAAAAGCCTGGATAATGGAAGAATCTGCAACCTTAGGGATAGAGTTTCGAACCTGTCTAAACCTCTTGATTTATTACAGGGCGTCTCATTGGGTTCTTGCCAGATCCGATGGAAGTCGTCCTCCTTCCCGGGGCGATCGTATGTCCCCTGGAAGTTTACGATCAAAAGGTCGCAGAGCTGTTCCAAAGTGTAAATCGATCCGAACGGTAGGTTAAGCAACCAAGACAGAGCAGATCCTTCAAGTACCGTGGGCAGGATGTTTGCCATCATGTTATCATTGCCACCAGCAGCTCTGATGGCGGTAGTATAGATCTGGAGGAATTCTAATGGGTTTTGAGTCCCATTGAATTTCTCCATATTAGCTGGTTGGAACTTGTCCAGCCAACGTACTGTTTGGAGTCATGTTGAGAATACTCGACAGCCCATAATCGAGTCATGACGCCTTTTTTGAAAAGGTGCCGGATTGTAATCGCTTGGGGACCGATTCCTCGGGTTTACATACCGAGTGTCCAGTGTTCCAATCCAGTCGTGGATGTTGGTATGACATCTTCGATCAACCGCCTGGTTCAGGTGATGTCAAAGATCTCACGAACCAAGTAGTAGCTCCTCGTGTCGAGGATGAGGAGTAGCTGTATGGAAAAGTCATCTTCCCTCGTGACTCCCTTGTCGGAATCTTTGAGGAGGTCTTGGTATCGAACGTTCTCCAGTTCGACCAGGCTGACCCCTACTAAGGGTGGAACACTGGGACAAAGTCAATGTATGATTTAGTGAGTTCCTTTGTTCCTGGTACATTTTTGTACGCTGCATAGTTTGTTGGAGGATCTCTGATAACTACCTTGCAAGTTGAGCATGTCCCGGAGTCTCTGTCAGAGCAGGGTTCGAGTTATTTAAAATATTGCGAACTTGTTGCAAGTTTTGAATTGTTACCGAAGGTCTTGGAGGATTCCTGCTAGCAAAAGGTGTTTGATGGCTCGAATTCCCCTCCGACCTTCTGGCTTGCCCCATTCGACCCCTTATGGGCAATGGGGTAGAAACATATGAATTAACTGATTGATGTCCACCAGTTCCAGTATATCCGACATCTCGAGACGGTATTTCAGTGTCCGCGCCATTTACATTAATGGGTGCTAGCGGGTTACGCTGTGGAGGACTGTGCACGACATCTTGATTGGTATATCTGATTGCATTAGCCTCGTGCCTCCAACAGCAGTCTTCGACAAGCTCCCATCGTAACTAAGGAAGAGCCTTCTACTGCTTCGGCTAGGAGCTTCCAAGATGGGGAGTGATCGGAGATTAACACCTCTCGTGGGCTTTGTGGTGGACTCAACCTAATCCGATGGATGCCCGATCGTAGGCTGAATTTGATCATCCTCAACTGGCCTTTGACCGGTGACAACTTCATTATCACTGTTACCAGGTGTCGGTTGGCCCTCGAAATATCTAGGAGCTGTCGGCGAATGTTGGTCACCCATGACCGTATCAAGAGTACATTGATCCTCCGATCGTAGCGCTGAGCTTTTGTCGCAGTTCTTGCTGGTTGGAAGAGCCGGGCTTGCAGAGGCGTTCGGATATTCTGAACTGGTCGGAAGACCAATTCCTATGGTTGCGCCACTGGAGGTGACAGCGAATCCTTTTCCATTCGATCGATCTTCTTTGGTGTCGGTGGTGGAGAACGCAGAAGAGAATGATGATGACATTGCGCCTTGTTTCATGGCGCGAATGCATCATCCATGTCGAGGTTGGAATAATCCGCCAAGTTGAACGATTCTCCTCATCCCACGTCACTACCATGACCGCATAAGTGATAACGAACGAAGGAGATTGAGGATTGGTGAGCGAAGAAGCGACTATTATAGGGGTGCCTTAAGTAAGGCGACATACTAGTCCTAATTACACTAAGAGTATTGTTTAATTAGACTACTTCAATTGTCTTCTAGATGAATCCAATTGCCTTGTCCCCCCTTCGATGTTCGTCATCCATATTTAAATAGCTGGCGAAGAGGTGACAATTACTCCTGGAGAAGACACCTTTTGGAAGTAGCGTGGTAGTCGGTGGCGATTTGATCCATGAGACGATGGTGGTCACCAGTTGTTGTTGGGAGGAGATGAGATAACTGTGATATAGTTATTGTTAATGACTAAGGCTGTAAACGTCGTGTGGTTTAGGGCTAATAAAGCACATGTTCCATTCTTCACACAGAAGGAGTATATTTGGAATTGGGTCCAAATACCAGTTCAAAGTCCTTTCGAGCAGTTACCTGGTCGAGCAATGGGTACATGACCCCTTCTGACCAGGTCACTCGCAGAGCAACCTCTGAAATTCTAACGACCATAGGGGGTTGTTAGCCTCGAGGTTTACGACCACATAAGTGTGAAACCAATAATTATGAATTTAATCCTCTTCAGCAGTGTTTGTCAGCTCCTGACTATACCCTAGTCTACGGCTCCGACTAGTGACCACACTAGTCTTTCGATCAGTGTAGTTTGATGGTCACAAGTCACGCGATTGCCACGTGATATATGTGCACATGTGCGTACATGTGTGTGTGACTTTAGCTATAGTCATTCTCATATCACCTCATACATTATGTCGCATGTTTAGAGAGATAGTAAAAAATTTATCTTATAAATTACTCTTCTACCACTTGACTAGACAGTACGGGACTAAATCATATATGCTGTAAAATTTAAGGAACAATGAACATTTACAGTGCAGGCCCAATTCTAGCGAATCTATATGTACTCCCACTGGCGAACAAGCGCGAGTGCGATGCAGTCTGATGACACGAAAGCATGAAACAGTCACGGTCTTGCTTATGGGCATTCAACATTCCGGAAAAGGTCTCGTGGGTTCAACTTTGTCGTTGAGAACCAAACACAAGCTAATGGCCCAACTAAGCGGCAACTTCCGCTCCAACAAAAAAGAACCAAACAGCAACTCACGCCGCTACGGTTGTTGGAAGCGGACGCTTGGCGTCGTCGCGCGGCTGTCAAAATGGGCACGCCGACGGTCGGTGCGCTGTTTTTTCGGTGGAGGGTGTGAGGAGACGAGAGGTCGCTCTCCCGTAACCAACTCCGCAACCAAGCGAA
This sequence comes from Ampelocalamus luodianensis, assembly GCA_036346255.1. Lineage (NCBI taxonomy): Eukaryota > Viridiplantae > Streptophyta > Magnoliopsida > Poales > Poaceae > Ampelocalamus > Ampelocalamus luodianensis. Next base: position 6,256,826 of record CM070626.1, read on the forward strand.
GGTGTGGTGTAGATGAGTGCAGTGCTCAACTCGAGCGGAGACCACAATCACGAGGATCCCGCCGAGCCGAGCAGATGCTCGGCCGGCCTGACATCTCACGTGTCACGACCAACGATTTCAAGCACACAACCACGACGAGAGTACGATTGTACGAGGCCACGGCTCCTCGGTTACAAACATAGCAACAACACTCGACGAGAAGGGACAAAATAAATCAAAACGGTTTATTTTATCACGTAAGATAGATAAGATGTTTATTTTGTAGCATCAATGTTTGATTAGATATCGGTGTTTAAGATATGCTTATGTATATAACTATAATTAATAGATAATACAATCAACTAAGATTACAACTGTCCCAATCATCATCCTTTCAAACATAAAATGATTTGGGCGGTCATTGCGGGTAAATGACCGAGATGGTTGAATTGTTGTATTTTACATCTCAAAACCCTAAATCGCTAATACCCGTCTCAAGGATGGTAAGATGGTGGGTGCGGATGTAGCACGAGAATGGCGGGAATGTGGTTGAGCCGTCTGCACAACCCTAAGGACTTAATCTTGTCACGACCTCCTGTGTATAACAAGTACAACCACAAGTCTCGCAACAAATCGCGACTTGGCTTAGTACATTTATCAAATCACGAAAATCATCTCACCGGAGGTTAAAGGGCACAAGCTCGGGTATGTCGGGCTTGGATGGGACACCGAGTCAAGGGTGAAGTTCGCGATCGGCCGAGGTGTAGCCACGCCACGCCGGCCCGAGGTGGACATCCGCGCAAGCGTATGGGCATAACCCCATATGGGTGAGACGAGGAAAGGCGAGATATTTAGAAAGTTATTGTGACAACCTCTCAACTACGACTACGGAATCGTGTAGAGACACGAGTTAATTGTCTCTTGTGGGTAAAGTGTACAATCTCTGCAGAGTTATAAATCTGTTTAACAGTACCGTGCCTCTCTGGTCAAAAGCGGACATGGGAACTTAACTTGAGTTAGTTCTATTTCAAAAACCTTGTTGGGTGGTATGAAAATTGTGGCGGGCTCACCTAGCCCGAGATTGGTTAATCTGGGTCTTTGTACCCAAAGTGTCGTTTAGTGGTGGATGTAACCACAATCAAAATAAGCATGAAGGTGGAGGTAACCTCTCACTGATACAAATATTGCACAATTTCTCTTTAACTAAAATGGAATTTGTTAAAAATGCTAAGTGCTAGGAATTTGTACTTATGATATTTAAAAGTATTGCTTCGCAAATAAAAGAACCGAGCCATCCTTGAAAGCCTTGCATGTATATCATTGCATTGTGTATTGGCTCATGAGCACGGTAGTTGTGCTCATCCTCGCTCTCCCAAACCCTTGGATGACGCCGATGGAGGAGACTATGCTTACTACGAGGATCCAGTTGATGGGCAAGGAAACGATGAAGAGTAGTCTAGGATATGTAGTCTAGGCCTCGCGCGGTCTAAGTTGACTCGTTGGTATTGCGCACAACCGATATTATCCGGTCCTTGGATAATATCGATGCATACACTGAGTTGCCCGATCGCTTGTTCGTGAAGAGATGAGCTCTACCCTTTGCTTCCGCTACCGTAATGTCGGTGTTACGTATTGTAATCAATTTGGCACGATCGCCCTTGTTGTAAACTCGACCCAACGTAGTCTATGTCACTCGTTGATTGTAATATTGATACTTTAGTTCACGCCATGTATGAATGATTCAAAGAATGCCTGTGTGTGCTATCTATCGATCCGAGGAATAGTACATTGCGTTTTCCACGAGGATTTGGATTAGAAAATCCGGGTCCGACACCGATCGTAGGCTGAATTTGATCATCCTCAACTGGCCTTTGACCGGTGACAACTTCATTATCACATCATTACTGTGTCGGTTGACCCTCGAAATATCTAGGAGCTGTCGGCGAATGTTGGTCACCCATGACCGTATCAAGAGTACATTGATCCTCCGATCGTAGCGCTGAGCTTTTGTCGCAGTTCTTGCTGGTTGGAAGAGCCGGGCTTGCAGAGGCGTTCGGATATTCTGAACTGGTCGGAAGACCAATTCCTATGGTTGCGCCACTGGAGGTGACAGCCAATCCTTTTCCATTCAGTCGATCTTGCTGGTGTCAGTGAGTGGAGAACCTGCAACGGAAGAGAATGATGATGACATTGCGCCTTGTTTCATGGCGCGAATGCATGCATCCATGTCGAGGTTGGAATAATCCGCCAAGTTGAACCAGTTCTCCTCATCCCACGTCACTACCATGACCGCATAAGTGATAACGGAACGAAGGGAGATTGAGGATTGGTGAGCGAAGAAACTGACTATTATAGGGGTGCCTTAAGTAAGACGACATACTAGTCCTAATTACACTAAGAGTATTGTTTAATTGCGACTACTTCAATTGTCTTCTAGATGAATCCAATTGCCTTGTCCCCCCTTCGATGTTCGTCATCCATATTTAAATAATGGCGAAGAGGTGACAATTACTCCTGGAGAAGACACCTTTTGGAAGTGACGTGACTGGTCGGTGAGGCAGTTTCAGTCCATGAGACAGTAATTGGTCACCAGTTGTTGTTGGGAGGAGATGAGATAACTGTGATATAGTTATTGTTAATGACTAAGGCTGTAAACGTCGTGTGGTTTAGGGCTAATAAAGCACATGTTCCATTCTTCACACAGAAGGAGTATATTTGGAATTGGGTCCAAATACCAGTTCAAAGTCCTTTCGAGCAGTTACCTGGTCGAGCAATGGGTACATGACCCCTCCGACGTGTCACTCATGAGCAACCTCTGAAATTCTAACGACCATAGGGGGTTGTTAGCCTCGAGGTTTACGACCACATAAGTGTGAAACCAATAATTATGAATTTAATCCTCTTGGCAGTGTTTGTCACTCCGACTATACCTAGTCTGGCTCAGACTAGTGACCACACTAGTCTTTCGATCAGTGTAGTTTGATGGTCACAAGTCACGCGATTGCCACGTGATATATGTGCACATGTGCGTACATGTGTGTGTGACTTTAGCTATAGTCATTCTCATATCACCTCATACATTATGTCGCATGTTTAGAGAGATAGTAAAAAATTTACCTTATAAATTACTCTTCTACCACTTGACTAGACAGTACGGGACTAAATCATATATGCTGTAAAATTTAAGGAACAATGAACATTTACGGTACGAGCCCAATTCTAACTGAATCTATATGTACTCCCACTCTGGCGAACAAGCGCAGGTGCGGTACGGTACAGTGACACGAAAGCATGAAACAGTCACGGTCTTGCTTATGGGCATTCAACATTCCGGAAAAGGTCTCGTGGGTTCAACTTTGTCGTTGAGAACCAAACACAAGCTAATGGCCCAACTAAACGGCAACTTCCACTCCAACAAAAAAGAACCAAACAGCAACTCACGCACGCGCGGCTGTTGGAGCGGACGCTTGGCGTCGTCGCGCGGCTGTCAAAATGGGCACGCCGACGGTCGGTGCGCTGTTTTTTCGGTGGAGGGTGTGAGGAGACGAGAGGTCGCTCTCCCGTAACCAACTCCGCAACCAAGCGAAGGTGCGGTGTAGATGAGTGCAGTGCTCAACTCGAGCGGAGACCACAATCACGAGGATCCCGCCGAGCCGAGCAGATGCTCGGCCGGCCTGACATCTCACGTGTCACGACCAACGATTTCAAGCACACAACCACGACGAGAGTACGATTGTACGAGGCCACGGCTCCTCGGTTACAAACATAGCAACAACACTCGACCAGAAGGGGACAAAATAAATCAAAAACTGGTTTATTTTATCACGTAAGATAGATAAGATGTTTATTTTGTAGCATCAATGTTTGATTAGATATCGGTGTTTAAGATATGCTTATGTATATAACTATAATTAATAGATAATACAATCAACTAAGCACCTACAAAAGAGATACTTGCATTGGACGGAATGATTTTAACATAGGTGCTTGAGGACGTGGTTATATTCTCTCTCTCTCTCTAAACATTTATATGTAAATCATCTCTTATTGTACATGCCCTAAGGCTCTACTGGAATCTATCTATTATTAATAGGAGCAATGTAAAAAAAAAATCATCATATTCTCTGTCAAGGGCTATAAATTTTTATGTTAATCGGTGTAAAAAGAGAAAATTCTACAACGTTGATCGTGGTGAATTCAGTTTATAACGGCCTAGCTTAAAAGAAAGACATCATGTCAAGTACAATAAAACTGAATTTCGGAATAAAAATAAAATAAAATTTGATTTCCATACGAATTCTTAAGTAAAACCTCTAAATAATTATAATTCATAATAAAAAATAAAAATAATTGATAATATTTGTATACAAAATCCAACAAAAAAAACTAAAATTTGGAACCCCCAAAAAAATAGCAATCAAATTTCTATACGAATTCCAATCATTATAATTCGGAATAAAAATAAATAATTAGATTTGTATACAAAATCCAACAAAAAATAACTGAAATTTGGAATAAAAATAAAAAATAAAATTAGCAATTTTATTTCAATACGTGACAAGGATCTAATAATCCTCATTGTATTATTTATCTGTAATTCTTATGATGAGTAAATACACCGTCACACGGTTCTTAGGTATACCCCTTATAATCATAAGGGAGGAGCCAACCAGGTGGTCGTAAGCCCTTCTACGACCACCCTTATGGTCGTAAGCCCTTCTACGACTACCACCTGATCGTAAGTTTTTCTACGATCATCTTCTGGTCATAAGTTCTTCTACGGTCAGTACCTAGTCATAAGTTCTTCTACGACTACCTCATGGTCGTAAGCTCTTCTATGATCAAATCACCTACGACCACCCTATAATTGACATAGTCTACAGACGAGTGGGCCTAATTGATTAGGGAATCTAAGCAGTCAATATGCGCTGTTATTCTTCAGAATAACTGCACGTAATGCGCCATTATTTCTGACAAGTAACTGTCAAACGACGTAGAGGAGTTACTACTTTGGTGATTATTACCATCAATACACCCGTTATATGAAATAATGAGGCGCATCTTGACCTAGAGCAACGACTACCTCTTCACATACTATATAAAGGTGGCGGTCAGAAGATAATGGGACAAGTCTAGACGAACGAGAGACACACAATCAGGAGGAGTACAAGCTTTAGTCTTTCCACTGATTGTAACCACAATACTCAATACAATACACACATGAGTAGGGTTGTTATTCTCTTCGAAAAAGGCTTGAACTTGTATAAAAAATCCTTATGTCTCTCTCTTTCTGTGTCATCAATTGTGGAGAACCACCCCCCCCCGAATCAAATAATCTTTACGTAAGATCGGTTCTAAAACACCGACAATACGAATTCTAAAGTAAAATCTCTAAATAAATTTAATTCAAAATAAAAACTAGGAATTGGATTTTTATAAGAATTCGAAGAAAAAATAACTAAAATTTAGAATAAAAAAGAAAATTTGCAACTTGATTTACACATGTATTCAAACGTAAAATCCCTCAATAACTAAAATTTGAAATAAATTTATAAATTTGACTTGGATATGACCTTCAATTTTTTTTAAAAAAAATATTGAATAAAAATAAAAATTATAACAAGTATAGCACGAATAGTGCAGAAGGATACACGAAATAAGCCACGACGTTCACTCTCAATTGCTAGAAATTCCCACGACAATCGGAGGAAAAAGAGCAAGATCTATACCGTTAGTCATGGTGGGTCCAGATTATAATGGTCTATGTTAAAAGAAGGAGTCTCTGTCAAGTACAATAAAACTAAAATTCAAAATAAAAAATAAAATAAAATTAGCAATATGATTTACATACGAATTCCAAATAAAATCTCTAAATAATTATATTGTGGAAAAAACTAAACAAAAATTGGTAATTAGTTTTTTACAAAACAAATCCAACCAAAAAGTAAGTGGAATTCGTAATAAAGAATAAAATAATATTAGCAATTTGATTTCCATACAAATTGAAAGGTAAAATCCTTAAATAACTGTAATTTAGAATAAAAAATAAAGAAAAAATAGAAATTATATTTGTATGCAAATTCCAGGACAAAATAAGTAAATTTTGGAATAAAAAATATAACAAAATTTGTAATTTGATTTCCATACAATTTCTGGAGTAAAATATATAAATAACTAAAATTAGGAATAAATTAAATAAAATTATCAATTTGATTTCTATACGAACTGGAATAAAAAATAGCTAAAATTTTGAATAAGAATAAAAGTTATAACGATGATAACATGAATGTTGTTAGAGGAGACCACGAAAGGGTGCAATGGCATCGATATGTCCCACGAGAAGACATTGACCCACGGGGAAGCGAAGTGCCGAGGCGGCGAAGATAGAGATGATGACAATATCGTGCTACTTGCCGAAGCCATTGATGAGAAAGTCCAGAGTTGAAGGAGCCAAGGACCATGATGACAAGTGATGAGCATCGGTGTTGTTGAAGAAATTAGTGGCCAAAAAAGCTCGATGATGTTGAAGCCCTAGCAGAGAGGAGACGAAGCTAGAGGTGTCTAAATGGGTCATGTTGGCCAGGCCGGTCCACAACACGGGGCTATTGGCATCAGGCATGGCACGACCCGACCGAGCGTGCCATGCTTCGGTCAGCACGCGGTCCAGTAGGACAGTAACATTCGGTTTTGAGCTTTTTGAAAATTTTTAAAATAAAATTTACCATTTGGTTTGATTGGATTAATAAGCTTAAACTTGAAATTTTAGAAAAATAAAAACAATATAATTTGAGCTAACCAAACTTCAATTAAATCAAAATTTGGTTCATTTGAATTTCTTAAGTTTTATTGGATTCAAAAGTAAAAGGAGTATTTAAAGTATTTTCTTGGATTTACTAGAATTTTAAAAGTGTTTTTCTTTTTTCCCAAAAAGTTAAAAAATAATTTGTTTGCAAAATAAAAGGCTAAACTATAGTTATAAACAATTTTATTAAGTTCCAAATAACTCAAGGAATTTATGTGTATTTTTCTTGAAATTTTTGGATGTTAATTACTATTTTCTAAAAACCTTTTTGCTATTATGTAATTTCTTTAATTCAAAAAGCAATTAAAATCTCCATTTCCCTTTGGGCCGAAAGCTCAGCTTTGGCCCACTTCTTTCCTCCGCGCACGGCCTAGCTCCGCGTCCCACTCATCGCGCCAGCCTGCTCCGCACGCTCCTCTCTCTCCCTGATGCGAGGGCCCCACTCGCCAGCGTCACTCGCCGTGTCATCTTCTTCCCCACGAGCTGCCCGTTGGGAGCCCGTAGCGCGCTCCCGTTTTCTTCGTCGTGCCCGTGTTTTCCGCTGGCACCTTCGCCCATCCTCGCCACCTTCGTCAACAGGGCATTAAATGCCCCGTCCCTCCGCTGCTGCCCCGTCCCGTCACCATCCCATCTCGTCGCGAATCCTGTGCCCGCGCCATGCCCTGCTTCGGCACAGCTCCTCATGCGTCCCCACCCGTTGAGCCCGCGCCTCTCTCCTCCCCGCCACCTATAAAGGAGATCCGCCGATGCCCCTTCTCCTCCTCTCCCTATTCCCCCAACCCCCTCCCACTCTCTCTCCCTCAATCACCCGGATTTGGAGCTGCAAGAAGCTTTGGCTGAAGAGCTCGCCGCCGGTCCATTGCCGTCGGAGGTTGTCCGCCGTTGCCGTCGCTACCCCTATCATCGCCTCATCGTGGCGAACCTAGTGCGCCCACCCACTTCTTCGCCCCGTCGCCGGAACCTCATCGCCAACTTCGCCCGCTCCTCGCCGCCGCTTCGTCCGCTCGTCGTCGGCCACCACCGTGGGCAGCACCGCAAGACCATGCACACCGGGACCCCCTTGCCTCCCTCTCCTCTCGGTGCCCTCGCCAAAGGTCACCGTGGCGCGTAGCGCCGGGGAGCCTGCGCGCCTGAGCACCACCTCGTCGTCGAAGGTGACGTGGCCGCCACATTCGCGCCACCTGGCGCCACTTGGCGCCACCTCACCCCTCCTTGCTCGCGTGGCTGCCTGCGTGGCCCAGCCCACGTGGCATTGCCACTATGTTGCACGCCCGGTCCACCGCGAACCTGGGCTTCCTCGTGGACCCAGTCCACTGCCCCGGGGCCCACTTGCCAGCTGCTAACCTTTTTCCAATCAAACATAAACCCGAAAAATCCAAAATCCCCCTTTTCGGTATTTCATGTATTTGTGAACTTCCAAAGGCCATATCTTCTCCGTTCGAACTCCGATTCGAGCGATTCAAATTTATAAATTCATCTAAATTCAAGATCTAGCTATATATACTAAAATTATTTAAGTTGGAGTTAATTTGAATTCTATTTGGATTTTATTTGAATTTGGCTTGTTTTCGCGTGTAGACTTCGACGACTTCGGAGAAACAGATTTCGACGCTTCTCTGGGTTTCGATGCCGTTTGAGAACAACAACTAAATAAGCAAGGAAAGTTACATCTTTGATCATATTGAATCCCAGTATTTTAAATTATTATTACATGCTTATTTAAATTCAAGCAATTTAAATACTTGTTTTAAGCTTTATAGTTACTCCCAATTCCATTGTATAGACATATATTGTCGATATAGACCGTACGGAGAACCATTTCGAGTGTGATGTATCTTGGGGTCAGAAATTGAAAATATCAGATTATGAGACTACATGATCATTGAATATCGGATTAAAGAAATAGCCTATGGATAAATATTGCAAAGATGGAACTGTCGGAGATTGAATTATAGAGATATATATTGAATGGATTATAGGATAACATAATCATTGGATATTAGATTATAAGAATACATGATTCTTGGATATTGATTATAGAATTATACAATTATTGATTTTGTCGGAGTATAGGATTGAATAATTATAGGAGATTAAATCACGGGAATGTAATATTGACGGATGTGGATTATAGAAATAAATGATTGATAGAAATTGGATTATAGGAATAAATCTTGGTGGGATTTTAGAAATAAAGCTTGGTTGGATTATAGAAATATATCTTGGATGCATTATACAGGTATATTTTGCGGGATTATTAGAATAGATCATTATTAAGATCGGATTGTTGATATCGGATTTTAGAAATGGATTATAAAAATAGATTGTGTTGGATATTAGATTGTTGAATACTGGATTATTAGAAATACATGATTCTTGGATATTCAGATTCTAGAAGTATCTTATTGATGGATATCGAATTGTTGGATATCGGATTATCGGAAATTGGATTATAGGATTACATAATCATTCGATTGATGGGTGTTGAATTATTAGAAATAATTTATTAAGGAATAATGGATTGATAAATATCGGATTATAGAATTAGAGTATTGTTGATTGTTAGATCGATGGGAGTCAGATTATAGAAATATACTGATATTATGGATATTGGACTAATTGATATTGGAGTATAGGATTACATAATTGCTGGAGATTGGATTATTGGATTATGATCACAATACTGATGGTTCACTTACTGGTCTTGGAATTGACAACTCTTGGACATCGAACCCTCACACCATGTCGCTATAGATGAAACTCTGGTTAATACATTAGTATGATCAGAACATGTTGCAAAAATACTATGCTTAGTCAGAGCTTAGACCAAAAATATTTACTTTGGGAAATTTAGCCACAAATTCAACTATGATTTAAAATGATTACTGACGAGGATCTAATAATCCTCATTTTACTATTTATCCTTAATCGTATAATATGGGTAAATATGACGTCACACAGTTACTAGGTATACCCTTTATAGTTGTAAGGGAGAAGTTAGCCAGGTGGTCGTAAGTCCTTCTACGACCACCCCATAGTCGTAAGTATTTCCACGACTATGTTGTAATCGTAAGATCTCCTACGATTACCTTCGGTCGTAAGTTTTTCTACGACCAGTATCCAGTCGTAAGCTTTTCTACGACTACCCACTGGTCGTAGGTCCTACTACAACCAGCCCTGCTACGACTTCTCCACAGATAACTAGGTCCATTTACCAGTAGGCCATATTAATTGTGAGATCTGAACAGTAAAGATACGTAGTTATACCTGAAATAACTACAGTTAACTCATATTTACCTCTGATTGATAACCGTCAGACGACGTAGGGAGGTTACTACTCCAGCAATTACTCTCATTATTACAATAACGAGCACCTCCAGGCCTGGAACGACAGCCTTCCTCACGATATACTATAAATAGGAGTCTTTTAGATATAAAGAGGAGAGGGGGGATTAGCGCAAGTATTTTCCCGAATTGTAACCAGAACACCTAATACAGCACACACAGGAGTAGGGTTATTATTCTCGCTGGAGAAGGCCTGAACCTGTATAAAAATTCCCGTGTCTCCCTTGTCTGTGTGATCAATTGTGGAGACACCTCGAATCAAATAATCTTTACGTAAGATCGGTTCTAAAACACCGACAAATACTATGGTATTGTCTTTACCATAGAGATTTATAAAATAGTTTGACTTGTTAAATAAAAGAAAATTGGTTTGGACTTGGACGAAATCGATGTTTGGATGGGTGCATGTTCATGCACGGGATCGATTCATTTCTATGATTGAGACCCAGGGTTTCTTTGGAAGTCGCCCAAGTCAATTAAGGACCTGTCTTCGAGCCGCATCTTGCTACGCCACATCATACTACCACATGTCCTGAGAATGGGGAGGAGACCTGGCTGACTAATTTGCAATGTTCCACTGTTGTAACATCCCAAAGTGCTGTTACCAAAATAAAATAAAATAATTGTTTTATGGGATTTTCTGAAATTTGATAGAGTTTCATTGCTTTATTTGAATTTATAAAGTTTTAAAAGTCAAAAATTAAAATTTATTTGAAGTTCTTGAAGTTTTACTTGGTTTGTCCTGAAAAATGAAAACTTATTTATTTTTGAGGATTTTCTGATATTTAAAAGCTTTTCCTAAGTATTTTAAAGCCAAAACAATTTATTTTGCAAAATTAATAGCCAACTATGAGTTGGAATTATTTTATTTAAGTCCAAAATAAATAAGGGAATTTATGTGAATTTTCTCATAATTTTTGATTTATTTTGCTATTTTCTAAGGCCTAAATGAATTACTGGAATTAAATCAATTAATAAAGCAATTTAAAAACCCTAATTCTTTTTGGGCCGAATCTCACTAGCCCATCTCTCCCTCTCTCTCGCGTGCAGCCCACGCGGCCCATTCTCCCACGTGTTTTCCACTTCAAAGCTTGTCGATCGTCGGATCAAAGATCAACGGTCAAGATCCCTGTGTAACGTTCGGGCGACCGAACGTCTCAATCGGTTTTGACCGTTGGATCTAAATCCGACGGTCAGATTTTTGTGTAACGTTCGGGTGACCGAATGTCTCATCGGTGTTGACCGTTGGGTCTAAATCCAATGGCCACTGTGCCCCACACCACATTATCTCCCCCGCACAGTTGGATAAAAAATCGACGACCACACACTTTTCTTCCTCCCCGCGTCTTCTCCCTCACACGCCCGCACCCACACCACATTATCTCCCCCGCACCATTGGATCAAAAATCGATGACCCCACAACTTTCTTCCTCCCAGCGTCTTCTCCCTCACACGCCCACACTCGTCGCCATTATCGCGCCCCAGAGCTCGCTCAATCCCGCGATTCCCTCCCCCTCATCACGCGCGGCGCGCGCACTAATTCCCGTGTTCGCCGCCCCATTTTCGGCTATTTTCCCCCTCACCCGCGCGCGAAATCATTGGGATTTCGCCATGGCCGCCGTGATCCCCGTCGCCGATCTCCCGCCCTCGGCCTCCTTCGGCCCCTATAAAAGGCGCACCAGGACCGCCTCCTCCTCCTCATCCCAACGCCCCTACCCACTCCTCCTCCCTCGCTCTCTTTTGGTCGGATTTCCAAATTCCTCGTCGCCGGCCACAAGCTCCTTCTCCTCCGATTCCAGCCGACACCGCCTCCCCACTGTCGCTGTCTGCACCAACGACATCGCCGCCACCTCGCCATCCCCGTGCGCACCCTTCCCCACCCTGGAGACCACCGGAGCCCGTCGCCGTCGTCGAGCCTGCACGCACCGCCGCCCTTCGCGTCGCCGTCGACCACCACCTCGCGCCCAACCGCCGCCTAGGTGAGCCCTGTGATCCGCATCCTCCCACATCTATTGGTGCCCTCGCCGGCCGTTGTTGTGCCACCATTCGTCGGCACCATTCGGGCCCGAGCCACCGCCGGTTTTCGCGACGTGGCCGCCACGGTGGCGCCACCCGTGCGCCACCTCAGCGCCAAAAGCCTACGTAGTAGCCCTGTGGCGCCCACGTGTCTGTGACGTGGCGCAGCCACGCAATCCCTGCCCCGCGTGCACTGTTCCGGTGGACCGTGCCCACCGTGGTCATTTGACTAGCCCGTGGACTCGGTCTTTTGACCAGAGGGCCCCACCTGTCATAGAGAGTAGCTTTTCCATTTAAAAATAATTCGGCCGAGAAATTGAAAATCCTGAGGGCTGACGTCATCCGACGCAGTATATCAATTTTCCTTCACAAAAACAATTCCAATAATTCAGAAAAAAACCCTAATTCTAGCATTTCATGTATTTCCAATCTTCTAAAGCTCATATCTTTTGCATCCGAACTCCGATTTGGATTATTCAAATTCCTAAAGTTTTACAAAATTGAGATTTAGCTAACTAAACCAAAATTATTTAATTTGGAGTTCATTTGAATTGTTATTTGAATTTTATTTGAATTTGGCTTATTTCGCGATTAGATTTCGACGACTTCGGAGAGTCAGATTTCGACGCTAGTTGAAGAGGATTGATTTTGACTGTATGATAATCGTGATTGTACACTTGGACTACCTGGAGAAAGTACTTGTGAGTACTAGGTGACCTGTTAAGAAAAACAACATCACCTCAGTACCAGGTGATATGTTAAGGAAAACAACATCACCTCATCTAGCAAGGCAAATTATACCCTTGATCATATCGATCCTATTATTTTAAATTTATTTAATTCTGTTTTTAAATTACCATTGCATGCATAATTTTTATCCAGTTATTTTAATCCCCTGTTTAAATACTTAGTTATTCCAATTCCTTGTGTATAGCCAATTTGAATATTGATTATCATTTTCTTGTCACCATTAGATAAAAAAATATTGGAAATAATTAAATGCTTAGCCAATGCTTAGATCAAATCTTGTATTTGGGAAGTTTTTAGCCAAATATTTCAAATTTGAATTAAATTGGATCTATGGTATTGTTTTACCATAAAAGTTTTATAAAATACCTTTACCTGGAAAATAAAATAAAAATGGGTTTGGACTTGGGCATAATGGATGTTTGGTGGGTGCATGTTCACGCACGGGCTCAATCGGGTATGGTTGAGGCCCATGGGTTTTGTTATAAAGTTGTCCAAATCAGTTAAGAATCGGTCTTCGAGTGCATGATGCTAAGCCATACCGTACCACCACATGTCCTCAGTATGGGGAGTAGGATCTGGCTGACTAATTTGCAAAGTTCCATCGCGGTCGATCCAACTGTTTTGGTAGGATATCTTTCATGACTATGTTGTCCCACCTGGCTCAAGAGGGGACCCGAACTCGGAGGTTTTCATTCCAAAGGGGGTGACGAAACCTTAGAGAGGGTAGACTGCAGAAGGATGGCGCATTGTAAAGGCCTTGACACGTGCTCTAGACTGCTTACCTAAGGTAGTGAGCGGTGGTATCGACGGATATCGAACAAACTAGAGAAGTCGTGTCTTGTGGGTAAAGCTGTACAAACTATACAGAGTGTAAAACTATTCGAATAGCCGTGTCCACGGTTATGGACATGCTAGCAGAACTGCTCAAAGTTAGACTTTGGTTTTGTTTGAAAAAGACTTCTTCAAAATTGGTTTATCCAAATGGGAATTGGGCAGGAAGCCATGTGATAGGAGGGTATCCTTCACCATTCATGTGTGAATGTTATCTGACTATAAAATTGAGAATTTATAAAATGAATTTCAGATATAGAATAACTGCTTTGGAACTTAGTACAAGTATTTAAAGAAAATGATGCTTTATGCAAATAAACCAATAAGTCATCCTTTGTTACATCCATGTATGCATATCATTCTGTTATTTGACGGATGTAACTTGCGAGCACGGAAGTTGTGATCATCCTTGCTTTATGCAAATAAATTTCAGAAGAGAAGGACTTTACTACCGATGTGGATTTCGACGACTAGGCCGCTACCCCAGTCGATTGCCTGTGGCAGATTGCTGGACCCTACTACTTCTTCGTCTTCCGCTGTGTTCTTTTATTGTTGGCTTGTAAGCCTCTTTGTAATAAACTCTGTTGATTATTAATAAAGTTGTGATATGAATTTGTTACCATATTTGTTTACTGTGTGAACTAGCGACTGATCATGGGACTAGTTCCGAAATGCACAAAGGATCTAGGATGTTAATCCCGGGTTCTGACAACCGTGGTCGTTCCATCCGGTTGTGTGGGTGGTCCTTTCATGGCCTTCTTTTTTACATTCCTACCTAGGGCAAAAGGGGGCTAGAAACTCTGCAGATTTCTATCCAAAGGGGGCAAAACCTTAGCGAGGAGGGACTACGGTGGAATGACGCTTTGTAAAGGTTTTGTCACGAGCTCTAGACCCTCACCTAAGGTAGTGAGTGGTAGTACTGACAGGTGCCACACAAACTAGAGAGGTCGTTTCTTATGGGTAAAACTGTATAACCTCTACAGAGTGTAAAACTATTCGAATAACCGTGTCCACAATCAAGGACATGCTAGCAAAGTCATTCAAGTTAGATTTTGGTTTTATTTTCAAAAGACTTTATTAAATGGTTTTGGATTTCTATCCAAATGGGAATTGGGTGGGTAGCCATGTGATAGGAGAGTATCCTTCACCACTCGTTGATGAATGTTATCCAACTATGAAACGTGAGATTTAGAAAATGAATTTTAACTATAGAATAACTGCTTTGGAACTTAGTACTAGCAATTGAAAAGAAAACATTGCTTTATACAAAATCAACTCTATAAGCCTTCCTTTGATAATCCCTTGCATACATTATAATCTGTTACTTGACGGGTGTAACTTGCGAGTACGGTTGTTTGTGCTTACTCTTGCTTAATTCAAATATTGAGCAAGAGAGGAATGCTACGAGGAGAATGTGAACTTGGACGACTAGGCCGCTACCCCAGTCGATTGCCTGTGGCAGATTAGCTGGGCTCTACTATTTGCTTTTGTTTTCCGCTGTGTTCTGTATTGTGGGCTCGTAAGCCTTTCTAGTAATCAACTCTGATATTTATTATTAAATCTTTGTGATTATAGTTGTGTTACCATATTTGTTTACTGTGTGAGTTAGCCACTGATCATGAGACTAGTCAGAAATACACAGAGGATTTGGGGTGTTAATCCCAGGTCCTTACAAAGACAAGGACGACTTGGTTCGACTAGGTGCCAGTTAAGCCAACCCAGCACGACACAGCTAGCCCATTTATGGTCGTTGTGCCCGATTAGGCATGACACGGTCACACGCCATGGTCCATTGGCACATTTAGGGCCGTTTAGGCACGATAACGTTTGTAATATTTTTTTTAAAAAAATACTATTTGAAGTGGTTTAAAAATAAGAAAAAAAAATCCCAAAATATTTTTTTATATAAATAGTCACTATGACCCCGCATTCAGCACCCATCCATTCTTAAAATCTCTTCTCCAAATTCTGTTGTGCAAATTTAGATTCCTTTTGTGATAATTTGCCCAAAATTGGAAAATTTGTGCCAAATATTCAAAAATTCAAAATCTAGCTGCAAGTCAGGAAAAGAGGTACAATATCTTTTTTGTATATTTTTATTGTTCTTATTTGTTGTACTAAGATGAAATAAATAATAGTGTAATTTTCGACTTGTAGTTTTCGTGATGGAAAATTAAAATAGTTTTGCTATTGGTGATTACAGAATTTCACCACAGGATCTTTCATCCTTCAAGAATCTCGAGGCCTCAAATCAACCACAAAAGTAAGCAACAATACCATCATCAGACTCTACGATAGTCTCTATGTATGCAAGTATCGGAGCAAAGAGATCCAAGTCGAGTACATTGGGAGTCTGAGATTATTTTGATAAGACAACCAAACCAGGCGCACAAAGTCTAGTTGACGGACGTATTCGAAAATCTTTACCTAGACAACAACACTTAGAACATGGATGTATGCAGAGCTATAGGTTGTACTCGTTTTTATTTGCCAAGGTTTTTTCATATTGAGTTTTCACTTCACAAGTTTTTAACGAGGCAATAATGTAAACATTAATAAATATCTTTAATATATTTATCTCTTTTTATGGGTATATAACTCATTTTTTAATTTTAATTTGTAATTTTGAATCTGTACATTTTATGGATTTTTTTAGATTTTTTTTAAAATTTTAGGCCGAGATGGGCTACACGGGCCAACCTCGGCCCGTCAGGCTTATCGTGCCTGGGCCGGGCCGACACCGCCCGAGAGGTCGGCGTCTCGTACCTACGTCGGCAATCGAACCCACTGGCTGACACGATGTGGCCCGTTCAGTTAGCCGAGCTAGCCGTGTCATGCCGTGCTAGGCCAGCCATTTGGGCACCTCTAGATGAAGCTTTGCATTGAAGACGAGTTGTGGACGATATGTGGTCAATGGGTAGCTAGCAGCGCGTCATCACTAGTGAGAGGCGCGGGGTCACCGGCAATGGCGAGAAGATTCTCCATATCATTAGACAATAACTAAAGCAGACATATCGATATCAGTGAAGATAGGAGGTCATCGCAGTTAGTTAGGAAGACACATCGTTGAATTGTCTAACATCAAAGAAGATGAGCGACCGACATGAGAGAATAAAAAGACTTCTTCAAAATTGGTTTATCCAAATGGGAATTGGGCAGAAGCCATGTGATAGGAGGGTATCCTTCACCATTCATGTGTGAATGTTATCGACTATAAAATTGAGAATTTATAAAATGAATTTCAGATATAGAATAACTGCTTTGGAACTTAGTACAAGTATTTAAAGAAAATTGCTTATGCAAATAAACCAATAAGTCATCCTTTGTTACATCCATGTATGCATATCATTCTGTTATTTGATGGATGTAACTTGCGAGCACGGAAGTTGTGATCATCCTTGCTTTATGCAAATAAATTTCAGAAGAGAAGGACTTTACTACCGATGTGGATTTCGACGACTAGGCCGCTACCCCAGTCGATTGCCTGTGGCAGATTGCTGGACCCTACTACTTCTTCGTCTTCCGATGTGTTCTTTTATTGTTGGCTTGTAAGCCTCTTTGTAATAAACTCTGTTGATTATTAATAAAGTTGTGATATGAATTTGTTACCATATTTGTTTTGTGTGAACTAGCGTCGATCATGGGACTAGTTCCAAATGCACAAAGGATCTAGGATGTTAATCCGGGTTCGACAACGTGGTCGTCCATCCGGTTGTGTGGGTGGTCCTTTCATGGCCTTCTTTTACATTCCTACCTAGGGCAAAGGGGCTAGAAACTCTGAGTTTCTATCCAAAGGGGCAAAACCTTAGCGAGGAGGGACTACGGTGGAATGCGCTTTGTAAAGGTTTTGTCACGAGCTCTAGACCTCACCTAAGGTAGTGAGTGGTGGTCTGACAGTGCCACACAAACTAGAGAGGTCGTTTCTTATGGGTAAAAGTATAACCTCTACGAGTGTAAAACTATTCGAATAACCGTGTCCACAATCAAGGACATGCTAGCAAAGTCATTCAAGTTAGATTTTGGTTTTATTTTCAAAAGACTTTATTAAATGGTTTTGGATTTCTATCCAAATGGGAATTGGGTGGGTAGCCATGTGATAGGAGAGTATCCTTCACCACTCGTTGATGAATGTTATCCAACTATGAAACGTGAGATTTAGAAAATGAATTTTAACTATAGAATAACTGCTTTGGAACTTAGTACTAGCAATTGAAAAGAAAACATTGCTTTATACAAAATCAACTCTATAAGCCTTCCTTTGATAATCCCTTGCATACATTATAATCCTATTGACGGTGTAACTTGAGTACGGTTGTTTGTGCTTACTCTTGCTTAATTCAAATATTGAGCAAGAGAGGAATGCTACGAGGAGAATGTGAACTTGGCGACTAGGCCGCTACCCACGATTGCGTGGCTTATGGGCTCTACTATTTGCTTTTGTTTTCATGTTTATTGTGGGCTCGTAAGCCTTTCTAGTAATCAACTCGATATTTATTATTAAATCTTTGTGATTATAGTTGTGTTACCATATTTGTTTCTTGTGTGAGTTAGCCACGATCATGAGACTAGTCAGAAATACACAGAGGATTTGGGGTGTTAATCCCAGGTCCTTACAAAGACAAGGACGACTTGGTTCGACTAGGTGCCAGTTAAGCCAACCCAGCACGACACAGCTAGCCCATTTATGGTCGTTGTGCCCGATTAGGCATGACACGGTCACACGCCATGGTCCATTGGCACATTTAGGGCCGTTTAGGCACGATAACGTTGTAATATTTTTTAAAAAATACTATTTGAAGTGGTTTAAAAATAAGAAAAAATCCCAAAATATTTTTTATATAAATAGTCACTATGACCCGCATTCAGACCCATCCATTCTTAAAATCTCTTCTCCAAATTACATTGTGCAAATTTAGATTCCTTTTGTGATAATTTGCCCAAAATTGGAAAATTTGTGCCAAATATTCAAAAATTCAAAATCTAGTGCAAGTCGGAAAAGAGGTACAATATCTTTTTGTATATTTTTATTGTTCTTATTTGTTGTACTAAGATGAAATAAATAATAGTGTAATTTTCGACTTGTAGTTTTCGTGATGGAAAATTAAAATAGTTTTGCTATTGGTGATTCAAATTTCACCACAGGATCTTTCATCCTTCAAGAATCTCGAGGCCTCAAATCAACCACAAAAGTAAGCAACAATACCATCATCGGACTCTACGATAGTCTCTATGTATGCAAGTATCGAGCAAAGAGATCCAAGTCGAGTACATTGGGAGTCTGAGATTATTTTGATAAGACAACCAAACCAGGCGCACAAAGTCTAGTTGACGGACGTATTCGAAAATCTTTACCTAGACAACAACACTTAGAACATGGATGTATGCAGAGCTATAGGTTGTACTCGTTTTTATTTGCCAAGGTTTTTTCATATTGAGTTTTCACTTCACAAGTTTTTAACGAGGCAATAATGTAAACATTAATAAATATCTTTAATATATTTTTAATATTTTTATCTCTTTTTATGGGTATATAACTCATTTTTTA
The DNA here is from genome assembly GCA_036346255.1 of Ampelocalamus luodianensis. Lineage (NCBI taxonomy): Eukaryota > Viridiplantae > Streptophyta > Magnoliopsida > Poales > Poaceae > Ampelocalamus > Ampelocalamus luodianensis. Next base: position 6,276,094 of record CM070626.1, read on the forward strand.
ATTTTAATTTGTAATTTTGAATTCTGTACATTTTTATGGATTTTTTTAGATTTTTTTAAAATTTTAGGCCGAGATGGGCTACACGGGCCAACCTCGGCCCGTCAGGCTTATCGTGCCTGGGCCGGGCCGACACCGCCCGAGAGGTCGGCGTCTCGTACCTACGTGGCTACGTCGGCAATCGAACCCACTGGCTGACACGATGTGGCCCGTTCAGTTAGCCGAGCTAGCCGTGTCGTGCCGTGCTAGGCCAGCCATTTGGGCACCTCTAGATGAAGCTTTGCATTGAAGACGAGTTGTGGACGATATGTGGTCAATGGGTAGCTAGCAGCGCGTCATCACTAGTGAGAGGCGCGGGGTCACCGGCAATGGCGAGAAGATTCTCCATATCATTAGACAATAACTAAAGCAGACATATCGATATCAGTGAAGATAGGAGGTCATCGCAGTTAGTTAGGAAGCCACATCGTTGAATTGTCTAACATCAAAGAAGATGAGCGACCGACATGAGAGAATAAGACATCGAGCATGTATGTACGAATAGAAGCACAGGCGTATAGAGGCAAAAAAGAAAAAAAAACTTAGAGTAAAGATGGTGCAGGTATAGGGAATAAGCTCGGTGCCACCGAAGAGAGAACGACAGGGGTCCTCGGCAGTGATTGGCGACGGTTGCATATGTATGCGAGTTGATATCGTAGCTGTTAGCATTAAGCAATAATTAGGGAGAAGTATAAGATAATTAATTGGTAAAGTATTGCATTGGAAGATGTAGCAGCTGAGGGGAATCGATCAAGATTTAGGCTTGTTGTTGGAGGTTAAAGCAAAAAAAACTGTGATAGCAAGAAGAGCTAGAAGACACATGGTTCGGTGGGGTAGCCAGCGTGTGAGGTAAGATAAGTTCATGGTAGATTATCCACGGTACATCGATGTATGCCTGAGTAAGTTACTCTAATATCATATAAACTAATAAGATAATTTGTCGTACGCATAATCAACGTATTGTTTGAGATTAAATAGAGATATATATAGTTTTAAAAAAATAACTAATAAAGTAATAGTAAGAGCATATAGCTATATCGCTACCGGACTTCGGATGTTTCGTCACGGTCAGGAAGTTTCCAGACAAACCGCAAGCACCGCCAGGAATCATAATATCCTTTTTCGGGCTCTTAACGGTGCCAGGCAAATCAGCAATTTTCGCGATGGTTTATTAGGCCAGTCTCAATGCCAAGTTTTATCTCCCAGTTTCCAACACGTGAAACTTTGATATGAAACAGGGCTATCTCTCAATGTAAGTTTCATTGCACGGTTTCATAGCTTATTTTAGTATTCGTAGGTCCCATCTGCCCCAATCACATTTTAGTATGGTGCTGTGATGAAACGAATTGAGTCCTCAATGGGAGTTTCACACGATTACCAACGTTTTGGAAACAACGTTGATAAGTTTCATCCCTATGAAACTTTCTCCAACTCTACTCCTAATTTCATGCAAAGATTCTCTTTTTGCTGATGTGACACCCTAATAAATGTGCATGACACCCCCATGAAACCTCCATTGAGACTGGCCTTAGATACCCGAAAGGAAAACTAGTTCTATCAAATTTCTGGATTACATACAGGCCACAAGCGTGATTAGTCATTGCACTCTGGCCCTACATCTTACTTTGTCGTTGGAGCGTGTCACACACTCCTTCCATGAATTTTTGGATCTGTCCTTACCACCCGACACCCGTCACGCATGCTATCACCACTGTTCATCGTCCAATTTGTTTGGTCTTTCCACCTAAAAGAAACACGGATTTTCTGATTTTTGCCCGAACAAAACCAACATAGGTGGCATTTCATTAAACTGCCATATTAAGGGTGGTATTTTATGGAGTTTTCCACAATAAGTGAGGTGGAAAAAAAAAAAATGAAAAACACCGACCACTCTTCAACGAAAGAGGTTCCTCTGAATTAATATGGACTAATACAGAGGAATACAGTATCATACATTACATTATTTTTTTCATCATCTGGTTCAAAACCAACGAACTATATCGAGCCCTATAGTACCAGAAAATAATAACAATATTGCTACATTCCTGGCACTGTCCGTACCGACCGAAATAATTGTTTGAACAGTTATCCCGGCAGTACCGCAACCCAGTGGCAACTGGCAAACGCAAACTCCAGCGGCGCTGCTCCCCACTCCCTAGTTAGGGCGTGTTTGCATGCCCACCCAAAACTCAGGGAGTCAAATCACAAACACCAAAACTCCATAAATTGAGAGCAGCCTTCCGAGTCGGAGCTAGTCATTTGGTGAGCACCTTTTCCCACTCAGAATCTCGAAATGAATCACACGAGTTTCAGGTAATTACCCACCTTGCCACGGTTATAGAAAAACGTTCAGCTGAGTCGATCGCTCCGAGTGAGGAACGCTCGCTGAGCAGAGCCAGCCAACACGCCCTTAGTGACGCTACAGTCTGCACCCGACTCCTGCGAGATCCAGAACCAAAACTCCTTCCTCGCCTACACTAGCAGCAGCCAGCCGTAGCTCGGAGAGGGGAAATGACGGCCGCAGGAGGCGGGTACAGGGCAGAGGACGACTACGACTACCTGTTCAAGGTGGTGCTCATCGGCGACTCCGGCGTGGGCAAGTCCAACCTCCTCTCCCGCTTCACCAAGAACGAGTTCAGCCTCGAGTCCAAGTCCACCATCGGCGTCGAGTTCGCCACCCGCAGCATCCAGGTGGACGGCAAGGTCATCAAGGCCCAGATTTGGGACACCGCCGGCCAGGAGAGGTATCGTGCGATCCGCTCTCACGCTCTTGTAGATTTGTTCTTTACCTTCTTGGGCGCTCTGTAGTAGTGGGGAAAATGTGATATTGGGTACTTCATTTGCTTGATCTTGGGTAGCTGGGTGTTTGCAGTTGCTCATTTGCTCGCTTTCTTGCTTGTTTCGGGAGCTAAATTGGGTGGTGTTATTTGGTAAGAAATTGTGATCTGGGGGAGATTGCCATGTAGTTTAGGATTTACCTTTTGGATAGAAATAGTTTTTTTTTTGGGTGACGAAAATGGGTAGAAATAGAATTACCGGGAATCTCAACATTGGTAGATTCAGTGGAAAGATGGGATCTTGGTCTTGGGGGTGGTCGAGTGGTTCAGATGTCCATTGATTGTTTGTACTGGTTAGATGGTTGGAAAAATTTCGATCTTTGGTGGTTGAGATGTCAACTTCTGTCACTCGTTACTTGTTTGTCAGTGCACAAGAGGAAAATTTTACTCTTAGTGGTTTGGTTTGAACAGTGTTAATATTAAGAATATACCAGTGAAAATTTGATGGCCTGTTGCTACTGTAGGAGAATTGGAGATGTGAGATGACTAGATGGGCTTGAACTGAAATCAGTACTGCTATATCCAGTGGCGGAGCGTGAGGTAAAAACAAGAGGCGGCCAATTTTCTAACAGAAGCTCTCCTCCAGAATCCAAAGCATCCAAAGCATCAATGTCCAGAATACATTCCTACCCAAATTAAGACCTAATTAGCGTAAGCCCTGCTCCAATCAACCTTGGCTCTTCCATTTGGGAGCTCCAACCTGACAACCACAAAGAGGGACCACTGGAGCAATCGCGGATCCCAGTTGAGAGAGCGTGGTGATAATTTGGATGTCCTGCTTGCTACGGAGAGAAGAAGCACTCGTGACTTAATGACCCAAAAATGGTGGACATTGGGGAACAAGGGAAGAATAAGAGGTAGGGGGAGCAAGTCTGTGAGGGATCCATGAAGAAGGCAAGAAGCCAAGAAGTAGTGTACAGATGTAGCTCTCAGTGCTAATGGTCAGAGCGGGCCAAGTACCTATATGGGTCATATGTATACCTAGATCCTAAAAAAATTCTTTGGAAGGGGAGGCCAGAACCCTGTTCGGCCTCAACTATGCTCCACCACTGGCTATATCTAAGCAGTAGTTGATAGCTGATTTTGCAAGACAGGGAAGCCACAGTGGATTGGTATTACAGATTTGTGTAGTGGAGTATTTGCTATAGTTGTCTTTATTCAACTTTGGATTATGAGACAAGGGTGATTATGAATGAACGCGTCACCCTGTGATATGTCATTCCTACACCATAGGCAAACATCCAGTTACACATTTCATGGGTAAATATCTAATGTGCATCTACCTCATGGACCCTTCGGTCTTGGGCATGATACCAAATATTCTCCCAAAAGAAAAGGCGGAGAAGCAAATGGAATTTTGTTTTGTATTGAGTTGAAGCATGATTTTTCATACAAATTAGGTTGTGCTCCTCCACACATTTTGTGAAGAAATTGACATGCACCAATACACGTGCAATTGATATCCATATCCAATTCCCGAGCCAAAACATACAGACACCAATATCATACTTGATTGGCATTAGTTCATAGGTTGTATGCAGCGTAATGAGGCAGTGGTACCAGTGGCTATTTTCTTTTTCGCTTTCATTTTTGTAGCATCTCATCAGCTGATTGAGGTGTTGTACTTAACCATTCTCAGGCCAGCCACTTTAAGTTTTTAAATCAGAAAAAAATGATTTGCGGCCAATGCTCATCCGGAAGGAAAGCAGCCAAGAAACAGCCCTGGCAGAAGTTAGTTTATAACTGTTATCATGGTTGTCGCGGCGAGCTTGGCGACCACGGCGCCTAAGGGGCGCCAGGACTAGTCGTCGAGGCGGGCGCCTAGTCGTCCTCTAGGCGAGGCAGGCGAGGCAAGGCGAACTAAGACAGTTCACTTGATGAGTACTTGACTAAAACAATAGCAGTGAACAGTCTAGCACACATCAGTACAAAACTACAAGTCTACACTCTACAACTAGCCAGTGAGCAGTCTAGCACAAATCAGTACAAAACTACAAGTAGCAACTACAAGTCTACACTCTACGACTAGCTACACTAGCAATGAATGAAGCACAGTAGCAGTAGTAGCACACATGAGTACTTCACTACTTCAGATGTGTCCCAAATCCTAACCAACAGACACTATGTCCTGACCAACTCCTAAACAACCCTGCTACTCATCTCCCTGGATTCATTCGTGAGCTACTTTAGACTTGACCGGAGCACTAGTAGCAGGCTAGCAGCACATCGAGCGAGGGGAAGTAGAGGGAAGGAGGCGGCACGGCGGGAGTAGCAGCACATCGAGTGCAGAGGGAAGCAGAGGAGGAGGCGCGGCGGAGTAGAGCACATCAGATGCGGGGAAGTAGAGGAGGAGGCGGCACGGCGAGTAGCAGACATCGAGTGCAGGAGGGAAGCAGAGGGAGGGAGGGCGGCGCGGGAGAGCAGCACATCGAGCAGGAGGCAGGGAAGGCCGGAAGCGGGGGGGGCGGCAGCGGGAGCGGGGGCGTCGGGAGGGAGCGGTGGGGAGGCGAGAGGCGAGTAGCGCGAGGCCGAGGCGCGCTGGCTGGCCGGCAACTAGGGTTCGGTGTTCGCCTTCGCCGGCCTTGGGCGTCCGTCGAGCGAGGTTTTGGTTTTGCGCCAGGTATAACCGAGAGCTCTTCTCTGTCTTCCCCTTATTTCTCTTCGGACGCGACAAGTCACCCGCCCAACGCCTCGTCGACGCCGTGGACGCCACGGCGACCTGGGCGCCCGCCTAGACGGCCAAGGTGAGGCGCTCCTCCGCGGCGCCTAGACGCCAAGGCGACGACTTGACAACCATGAACTGTATATTTTTCATGTTTGTAAAAAAATCAGTGAACAGTCTAGCACACATCAGTACAAAACTACAAGTCTACACTCTACAACTAGCCAGTGAGCAGTCTAGCACAAATCAGTACAAAACTACAAGTAGCAACTACAAGTCTACACTCTACGACTAGCTACACTAGCAATGAATGAAGCACAGTAGCAGTAGTAGCACACATGAGTACTTCACTACTTCAGATGTGTCCCAAATCCTAACCAACAGACACTATGTCCTGACCAACTCCTAAACAACCCTGCTACTCATCTCCCTGGATTCATTCGTGAGCTACTTTAGACTTCAGACCAGGAGCACTAGTAGCAGGCTAGCAGCACATCAGTAGCAGAGGGGGAAGTAGAGGGAGGGAGGCGGCACGGCGGGAGTAGCAGCACATCAGTAGCAGAGGGGGAAGCAGAGGGAGGGAGGCGGCGCGGCGGGAGTAGCAGACATCAAGAGAGGGGGAAGTAGAGGAGGAGGCAAAGCAGGAAGCAGAGGAGGGGGAGGCGGCGGGCGGGAGTAGCAGCACAGGCGGGAGGGCAGGAGGCCGGCGAGGGAGGGGAGGCGGCGGAGCGCGGAGGCGAGGAGGGAGTGGAAGTCGGAGAGGCGACGGCGCGAGGCCGAGAGGCGCGCGTGGCTGGCCGGCAACTAGGGTTCGGGTGTTCGGCACTTCGCTTCGGGCCTTTGGGCGTTCCCAGTCGAGCGAGGTTTTGGTTTTGCGCCAGGTATACCGAGAGCTCTTCTCTGTCTTCCCCTTATTTCTCTTTGACGCGACAAGTCACCCGCCCAACGCCTCGTCGACGCCGTGGACGCCACGGCGACCTGGGCGCCCGCCTAGACGGCCAAGGTGAGGCGCTCCTCCGCGGCGCCTAGACGCCAAGGCGACGACTTGACAACCATGAACTGTATATTTTTCATGTTTGTAAAAAAAAATCTCTTCATTTTCTTAGAAACTTATTTAATTGATCAATGGTGTTATGGATTTAATCATGGGAAATATACTGGACTGTAGTTGCCAAAAATAGATCTAGAATTGTTATTACTAGCTATAAACCTCTAAAGCTGTCCAAAATAACAATTTTTGGTGGATTCCAGATCCAGGCTGGTTTACCCCTCTAATAGTAAGCTACTACTAGTTCATGTGGATTGTGGTCACTTGCCAGCGTTGAGGTGATATGTCTGTTCTGTTCTATCCTAGGAGAGGTGATATGTCTGAGAGGTGATATGTCTCCTAGGAGACGTGATATGTCTGTTCTGTTCTCGTTTGTCATACCATCACAAGAAATGAAGAAAACAAAAATGAGACTGTCCTCTTGTCCTATCTTCTCTTATTGTTTTACCTTGTCTTTGTTTTTGTGATTTTTGTATGTGCTGTATGCAGAGGTCTGTAGTTATGTATCAGGTCGTTGTGTATGTTTTCAGGTACCGTGCTATTACAAGTGCCTATTATCGAGGAGCTGTGGGAGCATTGCTTGTCTATGATGTCACCCGTCGTGCTACATTCGACAACATGGGTCGTTGGCTAAGGGAGCTTAGAGATCACACTGATCCTAGCATTGTTGTCATGCTAATTGGCAACAAATCTGATCTGCGTCACTTGGTGGCTGTTTCAACTGAGGATGGGAAAGAGTTTGCTGAGGCTGAATCCATGTACTTCATGGAAACGTCTGCACTAGACGCCACTAATGTGGACAATGCGTTTGCGGAGGTTCTGACTCAGATATACCAAATCGTGAGCAGGAAGTCAGTGGAGGCACCGGAGGATGGCTCGGCCATCCCAAGCAAAGGGGAGAAAATAAACGTGAAAGATGATGTGTCCGCGCTAAAGAGAGTTGGCTGTTGCTCAAACTAAGGCAGAGACACATGGTTTGTTCATTTTGCAAGTAGGGACGCACAGCTTCAACTATAACAAATCTATCCAATTCCCTTTCTGGCGGTGTTATTGAGGGTTAGCATCATTCAACTATCATTCAAACTATCAGTTTAAATTATCAACTCTGAATTTACTCTTCTGTCGGATAGGTTATCGTGCTCTTATCTATCACTGCAAGGATTTGAGAAGCTACTTATACCCATTGTTTGATAGTGTCTGCTCTGATATTCTTTATCAGAATTTATTCCAATCCATGCTTGTGCTCTTAGTCGCATGTAGTTTCTGATGGATGACAAAATTCTTGGAAGCATAAATTCTCCAGATAATAACATAAGAAAACGTGGTGGAACGTGGAAACCCATGGAACTAAGATGGTAAGACACGTGATTGACAAATGTTCAGATTTAAGTTCGTTACAGGGAACGATGGAGGAAGTGAGCTTGCTCACTTGGCTAGCTGTGGTGTTGTCTAAGCAGCTCATTCAGGTTTAAATCCTAAACTTTACAGGGTATCTCACATAAATGTATGGTATCTCACATAAAGGTGGAGAAGCCTCTATCTTTCAAAAAAAAAAAATAGAACATGCACAGCCGGAAGATAAAGCCAAGGTAGCAACAGGGAGCGGTTAAAATACTTTGCGTTCGCATCTAGATCCATATTCAAATACACACGGACTTGATCTGAGTAAGTGTCCAAGACATGAACACTACTTTTAGTAGTAGTAGTAGTAATTGGTAGTACATGGAATTGGGATCAACTATGCCAGCTTGGCCCGGAGCAAGGACTCCAAGCAGAGTTGTCTTGTCGTAAGCTGCCTGAAATCGTAACAAGCTTTTCTTAATTCTTACAGCTGCTTTCAGAAACTGAACTTTTCCTTCACCCACCCACTTTGAGTTATATCTGAGACACTGATCTGTGCTTTCTCTTGGGGATTTGATCCTACATTCAATCTGGCACTGACCATTGACGGAGAACCGCCGTGCCGTGCATGCCAGGTTCAGCGAACTAGCGATTGAGCGGCACATTTGGCATCCCATCCCACAAGTGCGACAGCAGCAGTAGCTTTCAGCTTTCACTGCGCGATGGAGCGCGAGGCACACAGAGGAGGAAGAAGCAGAAACGACAGCCGGTTTAGGAGACCAGGGCACGCCTTGGCATGCATCCATGCCTTCATGGCATGTGAGCCCGCTTCGCTCAGCCACCGCCGCGCCGGCCAATGACGTGCTAAGTGTGCCTGCCGTCCGAGCACAAATTAACCGTAAAAATTCCAGCAATTTACAAGGTTGCAGCCACTACTGTACTACACCGTGCAGTTGCATGTGAGGACATAAACAAAGATGACAAAATAAGTCTAAGAACACGACGCGGCGGCCGCCAAGCCGAGATCGCGCCGGCGCCCGAACACGAAGGCGCACTCCGGCAGCTCGCCGAGCCCCGCGAACAGCGCGTCCTCCCCCTGCAGCTCGCGGTCCCATTCCTCCGGCAGCGGCAGCGGCAGCAGCAGCGGCAGTGGGAGTGCCACGTCCAGAGCCTCGAAAGCCGGCGCGTACAGCGCCATCGATTCCAACGACATCTGGTCGTCGAACCACTCGAAGCGTTCCTCGCCGCCGCATGCCTCTCTCGCTGGGGTCTCTGGCATATCTACCGTTATCTCCGATTCGATGAACTTGTGCTCCGGCGCCTCCGGCCCAGCTAACTCGTCGGCTTCAACTGGCGGTGGAGATGGAGGCTTGTCGTCGGCGAGAGCTTGATTCTTGGGCTGCGGGCACGGATGGTCGTGGTCGTACGAGTAGGTGACGAGCAACACGGCGGGGTCGAGGCGGCTGCGCTCCACCTGCTTCCTCGCCGGGCACCCCTTCGAACTGCTGCACCGGTAGTACCCTCTGCCCACGCAGCAACACGACGGCAAGCTTAATTTTGCGCAGCAATTAAGTGGAGGCGCACCCGATTAAGCATAGCTAGCTAATTAGCGCTTCTTACGGTACAAATTAACAGCTTAATTGATGGGATTAATGAAATGCGTACCGCGGGTAGGGCGATCCCTTGATGGGCTTCTGCCCGTACTTGCGCCACGCCCACGAGTCCAGCGGCGGCGGCCCCTCCGCGCCGCCGCCGCCTTCGATCGGCACCGACACCACCCGCTTCTGCACCGTTCTCCGGCTACAGCATAACAGGAGGAGGCAACAAGTAGGAATACACAACTGTAAGCTAGCTTCAGTATACCGCATCTCCATGTATATACGTACCTGCGCTTGGCTCCGGGCGACGCCGGCGCCGGCGGCCCACGCTTCTGCTGGTCTCCACCAGGCGACTCTGCGGAGCTATCCAGCTCCGGCTGCTGCTCCTCCGGCAGTGGGTAGTCGCCGCTGCAGTAGCCGTCCGCCGTCGACATGCCCCTACCTTAGCTCAGAACTAAATCACAGCCGTTGATCCGTGTACCTCGAGGTCCCGCCCGCCTCAAAAGAAGAAACCAGCTCTCTGTGCAATTAGCTTATGGATGATGGGGAGAAGAGGCCAGGGAAACATGTGGGGGATGGATGGAGATGGTGGGGAACGCATCAAATGGGGACAAGTGCAGGCGCCTTTCAATACGATCCATCCATCCATATATGATATATCTGATCTACGCATGTGTCGTTGTATGTGGTGGTGTAGGTGTATGCACGCGTGTGGGGGTGGGTGGGTGCAGTGGATGGATGTGCCAGATATTTTTGTGGAGACGACGACGGCGACGCCGTCGCTTCCGGTGCGCAAGTGTGTCGCCAGGGTTGCCCGATTGCTTGCTTGCTTCTTTGCTGCTACCTACGGTTCGATCTCGCCGAACCTCTTGCCGCGCGCGCGGGGGGGCGGTCGCTGTCGCGTCTGAGGAGATGGACGGATTTATTGGGCGATCGACGATGAGTGCATGTGTGGGTGCACGCGCCGAGGGGATTAGTCCTCGTCGCCGTCGCCCACTGGGGGCTGCGATTGTGACATCTTGTTGCCACCTAATCATCTCGTGTATCAGTGTGCGCCTGAGTCCGTGCATTCTACTGCTGGCATGGGCGACCGGTTCCATACATACTTGTATATGTGTTGCGCTAATTTTGATGGGGAAGATTAGCAAGTATACATGCTGCTCTGCGCCTCTGCACGAGCTACCACTGAAGTTACATGTGGAACTAGATCAGAACGAAGCTGGCCTTGGCCTCCTGGGGTGCACTTTGTTATGGAAGGAGAGTGCATGAGAAAGTTATTTGAAGATCTGCCCACCAAGTCCTCGATCCAGGTGCCCTTCAAGAAAAGAACTCATCACGATCGATCCTGCGTTTTACTGCAGTGAACAGTGAACCTGAAACTATCTCTACTTCTCTAGTCATACATCCAAGCATGGATTGGGTTGCTGGTACTGCAATGTGTACGATGTTCGCAGTTCATTTGTTGAAGCTACCTCCCAAAATGCTATTGCTGGTACTACCATATGCTGATTATATGGAATTCTGGACACTATTAGCCCTATGTGCATTCGAAATTCCGAAACTAGCCGTTTTACCTTCAAAATTCCAATTCTAACCCCGTTGACCCGTGTGATGCGCCCGCATCAGCAGCTAGCAGAGGCACCGCGCGCGCGACCGCAAAGAACAAGTCGCCGCGCCGCGCACAAGAAGACCAAGGTCTTGGCAGCGAGGACGATAGCATAGGAGATCTTTGCGCTCATGGAAAGCAGCAGCAAGCTGCTGCCACACCCATCCGCAGCAAGCAAGAAGAGGAGAGAGAAAAGATGAGAGAGGAAGAAAAGAAAAGAAAGGGTAAAAAAATCAGAATTTTTTTAAAAAAAATCCATAAAATTCAAAATTATTTTATCAAATCAATTTGTGTTCCAATGATTTTTATGTTTTTTTTTAATTTCTGATTTTTTTTTGAATTTTTCGGATTTTTTACCTTTTCTTTTCTTCCTCTCTCCTCTTTTCTCTCTCCTCTTCTTGCTTGCAGCGGATGGGTGTGGCAGCAGCTTGCTGCTGCTTTCCATGAGCGCAACATCTCCTATGCTATCGCTCCCAAGAAGACCTTGTGTTGCATCACGATGCAGCGCAGCACGTGTCAAGGGGCTAGAATTGGAATTTCGAGAGTAACGAGGCTAGTTTTGGAATTTCGAGAGTAACAAGGCTAGTTTTGGAATTTCGAATGCACATGAGGCCAATAGTGTCCAGAACTTGATTATATGTACCCCGCTTGCTATTTTTTTAAAAAAATAAATAATAATATTATTAAAAATTTACAAAAAATAGTCGAAAAAATAATTACAAAAATGGGTCATTCCAAATGACGAAATACACTTGTCTCCGTAGAAACATCTCTGTCACCATTTGAATTGGCGACGGGGGGAGAGAGAAATGTTGTCGACCAGCTTGACCACACCTCGAGCTGCGAGACATTCAACATACGAGACAGAGAGCTGATAGTGCACACACACATGTGTGTGTGTGTGTGTGAGAGAGAGAGAGAGAGAGAGAGAGAGAGAGAGAGATGGCAGTGTACACGTGTGAGAGAGAGAGAGAGAGAGAGATGGCAACTGACGAGGATATGCTCTCAAGTCTGTACAACACAGTAGGGGCGGATCCTCCTTGGTTCATGGGTGTTCAGCTGAACACCCAAAAATTTTGAGCAAAAATCGGTATATGTGAGGTATAATATATGTATATACTGAAAATTGAGTTCGTTCTTTCCGTCGACCGTCCGGCGTCGCCGGCGTCTTGCGTCGACGACCGTCGTGGGCACGAGCACCACCACTGGTGCGCGCCACAAGACAAGGCCATAAGCCACAGCGCACAGCCCACATGTGGTCAGGGCGTGGAGCCAGGCCACAAGGCCACAACCGCACCCCCGAATTCCCAATCCCCTCAGTTCAAAGGCCCAACTCTAGCCCATTTCCTCAAGACCTCAAACCATAGATTCCCAATCAGGTGAGCTAATCTCTCGATCCACTGATCCAGGCATGAGGCATCCAGCGTTGAGCAATCCAATGCGGCTTGCACCTTGCGGCGGCGGCTTGCTCTGCCGATCTGCTCCATTGCTCGCTTGCTCGGGCGCCAGGGGAGGGCGAGGTGCCGAGGCGAGGCCACCAGGGGAGGGCGAGGTGCGGCGGCGAGGCGAGCGCGCGCGCGCTAGCTCGAGGCTCGGTGCCTCGGACTCTGAGTCTCGAGCACCGCGTCCGTGGCGGTGGTCGGACCGAGCCACCGGGCGGCGAGGAGACGATCGCGAAGGCGAGGCGAGGACCAGAGGCGGAGGGGCATTGCAGCCGCGGCTTGCTCACCGGCGCTGCTGCTCTGAGCAACCGGGCGAGTGCGTCGGCGCTGCTGCACTGAGGCCCGAGCAACCGGGCGAGGGCGAGGCTCGCCGCCATCGGCGCTGGTGCTCCAACCTCCGAGCGACCGGGCGACTGCTGAGTCGTCCCCGTGAGGCCGTGCCGCCGTGACCCCATCGGCAGGGGTGAACCGGCCGTCGGCCTATCTCGGCGTCTTCTCTAGAGCCTGAGAGTTAGGTAATGAGGTAATTCCAAATCCCAATTCCTAAATGGCTAAATTGACAAATCCCTAATTCCCAATCTTGTATGTATGCGAATTAAAGTGAATTGTGGTCCTGAATGGTTGAATCTTCAAGGATTCAATCTTGTATGTATGCGAATTGTAGATATTAGAGCTTTGAAAATGGAAAAGAAGTCTGTCAATTTGAAATCTTTGTGGGAGAGAGCCGGATCATGCTGCATCATGCTGTTTTATTTTCTAGAGATTTGTATCTGCTGATGTTAATGTGATGTTCGACTGTTCCTTTCATATCTCCTTTATGCCACATATCCCTGAGCTAGCGAAGGAAAGATTTGGTGTTGTATTAAGTTGAAATTTTTGCTTGCCAGTGTTTTGCATATGTTCCTAAACTTGGCAAGAACAATAGGGACCTGACAGGTCTGAGTGATAGCTGTGTAAAATCTCATATGCATTGCAAGAAATTTACATTGCAACAAATCTAAGGGAAACAGAGTAATTTAATAAACCAACATGCTAAAATACCTTGTCATGATTCGATGATAAAATAGAGCAGCTAGACATTGACATAATCAGTCATACTTGACTATGCCTCGTAACATTGACATAATCAGTCATACTTGACTATGCCTCGTAATTCTTGATGGAGTGTGTGTATTACTGTTGAAAAGTCGAGAATCTCCATTGTTTTCATGTTGAAATGTTTTTTTTAACTTCGAACACCCATCCTAAAAATCCTGAATCCGCCACTGCAACACAGCTAGCGCTGACTCAAAGCACGGCACAACTAGCATTGACTGAAAGCACAGCACAACACTGCATGAGCCATACCACAGACATACACCCATATGCACACATACTGACATACACTACTATGTCACATCACACAAGCATGCACACACATAGAGACATACATGGGCCAATATAACATACATGGCCAAATATAATGCGCCATGTATGCAAAAGGTACGCGCAGCTGCAGCTAGCTGGACAGAATCAGTACTCACGTACTCTGAATAGTAGAGTATCATAACCTTTCCCATGTCTTTCATGCATTCTTCCTGGTCTCTCTCCTGTCGCTAATTCAAATGATAGCAGACCTATTTCCATAGCGACAGGATCTCTATCACTATTCCAAATGGCGATATATTATTTCGCCATTTGGAATAGCGACAGTAGTCTATTTTTATAATTGTTTTTTACTATTTATTTTTGTAATTTTTTATAATAATAATATATATTTTTAAAAATCCCCCGCTTACAGTGATGTGTGCTGCTCCAAGATGTACCGTTGGGCTTGGGCCTCCCCTTCTCTTTTGTAACGGGAGGAAGAAAGAACAAATGCATCTAGCTGTAACCGCGGGGTGTGTAGAGATGTCAACTTTCTCTCGTCCCGTCAAGTAGGAGTTTTATTGAGGTGGAAAAGAGAGAAGAGAGTAGACATCTCCTGGTGAAGAGACGACCGAAGCCTATGAAATAAAAGGATATAGCATAAAATATTATTGTGTGAGTTATTTATATATCTATAAACAATCGGTGATAATCATCCTAGAATTTCTCTCATTGAGAGAGAGAAAAGAGAAGATCTACCTCACTTATTTTGGTAGAGCTATTTGCTATATTATAACGGTACATATTAATCATGTATATATATTACGACTATTACAATTATATAGCAAATATAACTATACTTTCAAAAGACAACAGAGTTAATATATGTATGGAATTCCGCTGGTTGTCTTAACAAACACTTTTTGTCATGCCAGAATAAAATAGTTGTAAGGTTTATAAAGACAACTTAAGAAAACTCATTGTAAGAGTTTTCTTTAGTGCTATCTATAGAATTAAAAAAAATACTACAGACATCACTTGTCTATATCAATATATCATTATACATTCCAGGCAGCAGATTAGTCATGCCATGTGCAACCGCCAACAAGAATATCCAAATCTTCACGGCTCCAGCAGGCTGCCAGTAGTCCCTATCCGCTTTTCGCGATGTACATTATTGGGTCGGGCCTTTCTTCTTGCCTGCGGCGTCCTACTGCCCAACTTGCACAACCCTCGCTCGACCATTTTTATTTTTACGTGCAGCCGTATGGGCTTTTGGGCCGGAATCTCCTACATTCTGTGCTCAGCTCGTGTACCGAACTACCGCTCCGGTCGGCTGATTGATTCCTCCTATGCATATGCTCGACACAAGTAGGACGTACACAATCATCTGCCGTTAAGCACAGCGGACGAGATGGAACCCACGGCCTGGATCAGCTGCGCGGACAGGAGGAGCACCGAGGCCGGCGCGCTGAGCAGCACCAGCGCCACGAACCCCGCGCCGAGCCCCGGCCGCGTGCTCATCAGGAACGCCTGGAGCAGGCCGACCGCCTCGCGGACGCCCGCCACGTAGCTCCCGTGGTGCCGCCGCTCCAGCTCCGTCCACTCGGCCGGGAGGCCGAGGCCATCGCCGTCTACACCGTCCTCCTCCTCGGACTCGGACGCTGCCTTCGCCTCGCGGACGCGCCGGCGCAGCGTGGCCATGTCCTCGTCCACCAGCCGGCCGCCCCCCGAGTCGTTGTCCCACTCGTCCCGCCGGCCTCTTCTCGGCGCCACGCTGAGGGCGACGGTTCTGTTCCCGCCGGTGCGACGCGTGAACCGAACCGTCGCCGCGGTGGCGTTGGGAGGTGATAGGAAGCCGTGGTTGGAGAGCACGCGGGGAGGGGAAGCGCCAAGGGCTCGTGCTGCCGCCGGCGCCATATGCAGTATCATATGCTGGTGCGTTCGATCGAGAATGCACGCGAAGCTGCAAGTGCGACTGTGCGAGTTTGCTGCCGTTGCTACGCGCCGCGCGTGTGCGCTTATATACGGGAGAAGGCAGAGTGCTGTGTGGTACAGCGTAGCAGGATTGTGCGCGTGATTGGGCGAGGGGAAAACGTGGGGGCAATTGTTAGCTTAGCTTAGGAGCGAAGGCCACGGCAAGATTGGTTCGGTTGGCGTGTGCGGGCCGCGTCCGTGACATGTCCGCCGTGCCCTGTTCTCATGTGCGCATCCTTGTTCTCATGTGCGCATCGGTCCGTGTCACTTCATTCAGTGTAGCGCCGGCATCGGGCTCGCCTCTTCTCCGTTGTTTAGCGGAAGCTTCCTCCTTCCCCCCTGCCTCTTCTCCGTGGCGCAAACGATCGACGGATCGGACGAATATAGAGAGCGGCAAACAGTTTCTTGTACCGGTTAACTCTGAATCCTCTTGCAATGGAACCCCGCCTAACAAAAGGGGTTTCCATGAAGGGCACAATGCACACGTAGCTTCAATGCAGAGAAAACAAATTCAAGTTTGCTTCATACAAAACCATAATGGAGAAACTTTAGTTTACACTTCTCTTATTTCGCGGACTGTATTCACAAGATATGACGCTACTGATAAACTGCACAGCATCCACAAATTGACAGCTCAGGATAGACGCATCTATCCTTCCTTGGGTACGTAGGAGGTGATTGAAAAGGCCATAAATGTAATAAGGGTCCTCAAGTCACCATGGAACAGCAATGTCAAAGGAACCTTTGGTTACTGCATAGACAACGGTCGCAGCCCTCATGGTGCATCATGTTCTAACAGCATCCCGATGATCTTTGAGCCCGGTTGCCACCCACCACGTCCACGGTATCCGGCACAAACCTTCAAGAGCACAATTCCGTAAGATTCCAAACGAAGCATAGATGGAAATAAAAGCAAAAGGAGACAGACAAGTAATGCTAGTCCCAGACAGACAAGTAATGCTAGTCCCAAAACTATGCAAACATACCCCACCAGAAAGGATCAGCATCTCAAAACAGAAACAATGCATGTGCCTAAAAAAATCAAAGAAACTATTGTTTTTTCCCCCAATGATTCGATGTAGATAATGACAGGTGCAAAGGCTAACTGAAAGAATTATTGGTATTTCAAGTATTATTCCTCTTATTACAGTGCTCCCTTTTCTAGTACTATTTGACATGTCACATATCAACAGTCACTTGAAGTAAATGTCATTGAAGTATTGAACGTTAACAAAGGATACAAAGAGTAAGAGAAAGTGTGCTTACAGTTCTTCCTCCGGTTCATTCTTCAGAGCGTTCTTTACTATACACTGGAAAGCCTCTTCCACGTTTGTACCATCCTTGGCAGATGTCTCAAAGTATGGGATGTTTCCTTTAGAGGCGCACCATGCCTTTGCCTTTTTCTCGGAGACCTAAAGTGGAAACAGTTCAAGTATCTATAACAGTCCATTGCAGAGAATCTATCCAACCAAGTTAAAAGGAAGTATTTATTGAGAGGAAAACATATAGTGAATGGCGACAATTACCACACGGCTGTTGCCACCATCTATATCAACTTTGTTACCCAACAGAACAAAAGGGAAGTTATCTGGATCTGATGGGCTAGCCTGTAAAGGTAAACACCCAAAGTGAGACAGAAATAACGTGATTCTAGACTGTCAATGAATTATGAAAAACACTTCACCTGAATTAGAAATTCTTCACGCCAGTTGTTCAGATTATCAAATGATTTCACAGAATTAACATCATAAACTAGAACACAACAATCTGCTCCACGGTAGAATGCAACACCAAGACTTTGAAACCTTTCCTGACCAGCGGTATCCCATATCTACAAACAACTAAATGGTTAAGCATCATATATAAGCAGCACAGGAATCATGCAGTACTGGTGGAACAATAAAGATAGCAGAAAAGCTCAACAAATATATTTCTTCTGCATCTATTCACAAAGATGCTTTAACAAGAATCAATCAAAACACAAAGGAGCCGCTAGGAAATGGTTTGGCAATTGAAATACCTGGAATCAACGTGAAAACAATGCCATTTGCTAATTAACTAGGGGGTTAAGAGCTTAGGATGAGTGAAGAGCAAGGATAGAACAAAATAATAATGCTGTGCTGTCAAAGGCCTATGCTAATTCCAAACAAAATCATGCCAAGATAAGGAGTACATTTTTATGCTCTAGTAAAGTATGAAAAAAAAGGGTATTGGCTAGGCTCTTGGTCTCTAAAAATGTAGAAAGTACAGAAATTCTTGAAACAAGTACACTTTTTCCTGGCAGTGTTCTCATCTAAAATTAAGTTGTGCATTTATTTTCTTTCAAAAGACTACATTACATGATGCTCATCAAATTAAATTCCACCACATTCATCAACCTAGGAAGCAATAAAATCAAGAAAGAAGTCCATATGACCCCCTGAAGTATGGTTGTGTGTCCACTGTCCACTTAACCCCCGACATAAAAAACCGACTATTTAAACCCCCCACGTTGCAAAACTAGGTTACTTAACCCCATGGCTGTTTTGCTCGGCGGTTTTGCTTACGTGGCACTAGGTTTGGATGGTTCCGCCATATGGGCGGCTGAGCTCATGTACCAGCCGTGCCCAGTCACTACACGACGACCCGCCTTCAGCCACGGCCACGCACGCCGCGATGTCGAGCACCCCCGCCGTCGCCCATCAGCCTGCCCACCACACGCGCCACCGCCTTCAGGTCCGCAATGCTGGCCACCTCCCGCACTTGCACCCGCATGCCCACGCGGAGCACCTCCATGAGAAACGCCACATTTTGCGAGGGGCACGCTGGCCTCTAGCACCAAGTTACAACGGCAATGGCTCACGAAGCTGCCCACCGCACAGTGTGCCAGGATCTCCTCTTGTGGCACCCACCGCCCGGCCAACACCATGTCGTGGCTGGACGTGCGCTCCTTGTGCTGCTCCGCGCCCTCAGCCGGCGCCGGGATCACCCAGAGGAACGGCTGGCCAGATGCGCACGCTGGCTCGGGCCCAACCCGCATGTGCTCCCGAAGCAGGCGTGCAACACCGACCCAGCTGGCTAGCCGTCGAGCCACTGCAGGATGGGGTCTCACTCGGCGCTGCCTGTGACGGTGTCGTCGCCGTGTGCGGCAAGGGAGGCGACTGCTCACGTGGGGCCGACGAGGAACACCTTGAGAGAGCCACCCAGGATCCAGTAGTACTCATCAAAGTCGGCCTCGAGCGTCGAGAAGCTGTTGAAGACAACAGCGTAGCTCTCAGCCTCAGTGGTGCGAAAGAAGGGGGGGGGTGCACCATGGCCTCCTCGTTGACCTAGACCTTTCGGACCTTCACGGGGTGCAGGAAGTCGTCGGGGACGGCAAACGGGTCTGGGAAGACCTCAAGGCGGTGCAGGTGCACCGCGACCATGGCATCCGTGGTGAAGGCACCAATGGTGTGGAATGTCACGTGTGGGACGCCACACTCACGGGCAACAAGTGGAGTCCAGCGGAGCATGACGTCCGAGATGACCACCACGGCGCTGTTGCAGGCCTGGACCCAGGGTGGCCTCCGCACCACTTTCCCCATTCCCGCGCTAGCTCAGCCACCCATGTGGCAAAACCGGCCGAACCTAGTGCCACGCAAGCAAAACCACCGAGCAAAACAGCCATGGGGTTAAGTACCCTGGTTTTGAAAGGGGGGGGGGTGTTAAATAGCCGTCTTTTAGGTTAGGGGTTAAGTGGTCGCGCAGCAATACTTCACGGGGGGTCATATGGACTTCTTCCTAAAATCAATAAAACCACCTATGTTGTGACCAAGGACCTAATGCTACACACTCTGGTCTTGACATATGAAAGCAAACTACCTAAAACAAACAAAACTGCAGATCATACGTGGATTGAATCAGTCATGCAACATCAACTGTATGATGATCTGCACAAAGAAACGTTCAGCAGCAAACATCTTTTCTTCAACTTTTACATCATATCGGAGCAGTTCAACAACTAGTCAAAATCTTACCAATTCGCACTGCTGTTCACATGAAGGAACCGAACTACTCACAGAGCATGACATGGCAAAGGGCAGGGCAGAAAAATCTTACAGGGCAGAAAAATCTTACTTGTAGAGTGAAGAGCCTATCCTCGAACTGCACCTCCTTGGTGAGGAAATCTGCGCCAATCGTAGCCTTGTACTGGTTGCTAAACTTCTTGTTCACATATCTGAATTAAATCGCAGCTCAGGAAAACACAAACCAAAATAACAAGAAGAACTACGAAAGAAATCCCATCAGGCTTGTCCCGAAATCATCTGAATCGCAGGATACTGGTTCATCAAGGAAGTCTTCCCAACCCTAGATCGCAGGAAACAACAAAAGGAGTAAGCGAGAAATCGACAGAGAGAAAAAAAAAACCGCAGAAAACGGGGAAAGATCCGAACTGCTCACCCGCTATCGCCGAGGATGATGACTTTGAGGAGTGTGCGGCGGCGGGAGGCCATCGGGATCTAGGGCTCCGGGGGCGATCTCGCGCGCGGGAGGGATTGAGAGGGGAGAGACGGGACGAAACCCGTGGGGAGCTGTCGCGGTGCGGTTCGTTTTGTGGTGGGCACCCGAACGGAACGACGCGAGGAAGGGGAATCCAGAAAAGCTGGGGAAAGGGTGCGACTAGGGGCATGTTCAAGACGGCCTCTAAACGGGGGCTTTCTGTATCCGTTTTTCACCGAAACTACTTCACGTTACAATGTGCGAAAGTTAAAAGTCGCTCACGGGAATATTCCACGGTTTCCTGCAGCCTCTATTCCGAAATTACCCCCGAAGTTTGGAGGTAATTACCCGCTGAATACCACCCGAGCGCCAGCCCACCCCCGTCCCGCCTGCCCGCTCTGTTCCCTCCTCCCACGCCAGCTTTCACGCCCGTCGGCCTCCTCCACGGCTCCCTCCTCCCCTGGCGCCCTCCTGCTCGCCGACCTCCTCCCCGGCGCACCTCCTCCTCCCAGATCCAGATCTGGATCTCCCCTGGTGTCCTCCTCCACCTCCCTCCTCCGCGCTGTCCAATAGAATTCAAGGTTGTTTTCGTCTTGCTTCGAGTCTGAGGCTCTTTCGAAGGATGGTTCACCGCTCCATACATGTCGATCCCATGTGCCATCGTCGGTTTCTGGAGATCATGTAGTGACGACTGATCGATTGTTGGACTGACAGTTTACCATGCCCACTATTATCTTCACCGATCTAGAGATCCGAGAGCAGTTTTATTGAGATGGTAACTATCTACCTTCCAATTGCACACTAGAACAATTCATGCACTCAATTTTTAATGCTTTGGCTGGCTATTTTGTTCATCAATTCAATCTACAATTCATGCATAAGATTGCACACTGGAACAATTGGGCATTGATTTTGCTCAATGAAAGTTTCATGATATACTGAATTGTTCTTCACTAGATGATGCCCGTGGCAAGATAAAAAGCTTAGATGATGCATGTCTTTCATATTTTCCCTCAGGGTGTTTGCTAATTCTTTGGCACTGAGTCATAATGTCAAGTATATCCAGTAGACTCCATTTTGAAGATATGTTTGCATTCCAGTTAGTTGAAAGCATAGCTGTCTTCCCTAACATTAGCTATCTGCCATTCATATTTTTCCTCAGGGTGTTTGCTAATTCTTTGGCACGTAGTCTCATTTCTTTTGTTCTATTAGAAACTTTAGCATTAGTTTTCAATTATATATTGCTATTTATGTGTTTTATTTTCCTCCATTGCAGAGAAAATATGTACACCTATGTTCTATTTAAAGTATTATGATTTATTTCAAGCCAGACTCATTACTCATTGCATTTAAATGCTTTCATGTAGTTTAACCGGTTAATTTCTATTTCTTAAAAATGGTTATAGTTTCTAATTATAGAATTGATCTCCAAGAGGCATAATTGAGTTGTTGTTAACAAGAAAGGAATGATAATGTTGCCTTAAAGAATCTTTGTGATCGTTTGCCGTATTTCTAATATTACTTGAATCGAATATGCAATTGTTGATTTGTGTCATCTGTTTGACATTCAAGATTGTAGCTCCTGCCATGGTTGTATTTTCATTCATGTAGTGATGACTAATTTCGGTTGTAGTTCCTTTGTTTGTTCTTTTTCCTTCTTTTCTTTTTGTTACTTCTTTATTTTTGGGGGTACATGTGATGGTGGGGGTGCCTAACACTGCCAATGTTGGTCCTAATTTCGAAAAAAGTGGAGGGGTATGAATTATTCAAAGTTTGTAATAAACAAACAACATATCACATCCTTTTTTCAGTTGTAATTATTTATGTAATTATTATTTATCTTAATAATGGTTTATGTAATATTTATTCATTGTAAGAATTGTTTTTAACAATTATTTGTTGTAATAATTATCATTAAATACGCTAATTGTGGTTTATTGCGTTGTTTGCGGTATATTATCGTTAATCGTGGTATTTTGCGTTGTTTGCGGTATATTGTCGTTAATCGTGGTTGCATGTGATCAATTGCGGTAGTCATCGTTCATTGCAGTCAATTGTGTCAATCGTCGTTAATTGTGGTTAATTATTGTCAATTGCGGTAATTCTCGTTAATTATCATTAGTCGTCGTTATTATTCATCAATTATCGTTAGTTGTTGTTAAATATTGTTAATTGCGTTAAACGGCGTCAAACAAGTCATTACTGTAATTGGGGGCATTTTTAACATTTTTCATATCGGAAGCTGCAGCCAGCCTACCTAAAAACTAGACAGCCAAATACCAAATCTCTTTAGCCCAGCCGTTCAGCCCTGTAACCCAGCAAAAAACCGCTTTTCAGAAAAACCACAACCGTGCCAAACAGGCCCTAGACATGGCAAAATGGTTGTGCCTCCCGGGCCCGCTGGAGGGCTGGCCTGAAGCACACGACTGTTGGTCTCGCTTAGGCATGGCACGACCCACACTGTAGATGAGCCGGGCTAGGCATGGCACGGTCTGTTTAGATCGGTTCATTTTTTAATATATATATATATATAATTTTTATTTTCATTTTTAATACTTATATGGTTTTATTTTGTGGTTTTTTTAAAAAAATTATATAGTCCATTTTATAAGTATATATAAATTTATTTTGGTTTTTCAAAATTATATATATATTTTCTATGATTTTTACAATTGTTTTTTCATGTCATATGGGCAGAATGGATCGGCACCGGCCCGACGGGCTAACCATACCCGGATCGGCCCGGTACGTCCCGTGCGCTCGACATACCGTGCCTGGGCCGGTGGCCAGGCCCACGGGCCGGTATGGCACGACCTGATTACTTAGCCGGTCGGCCATGCCGTGCCTAACCAGGTCATGCCTAACTAGGCTTGTGCCGGGCCGCACCGTTCATTTGGACACCACTAGGTGTGACCGTGTGAAGTGGCGACCACACACTGGGCCACACGTAGAACTTCGCAAAAGTTCATTTAACAACCTCAACTACCAAACTGGTTGATTATTTAGATATGTGTGAGCAAAATTCGATGAAATGGCTGCCAAAATATCAAAAATTACACTAAGTTATATTCCTTCAGCAAAACCACTCTCCAAAATCGACTTAGGTGTAAATTGTTCTGGTTTTTATAAGTTTGAGGTTAAATAGACGATTTCATAATTGATGATGGTGTTAAATGGACTTTTCGGATGAGTTTTGGTCATCTTAACACAAAACTTCTCTTCGTTCTTCGCTGCAAACGTTAATGTAGGCGATAAGCAAATATTACGTTTTATCATTTTGTTTGCTATTACAACTTGCGGTTTGTTGTTAACTCTGGGTCGATTTTTTCTTGTTTGCCTTTGGTCAGCTTTGATACGTGTGTGTTGCTCTTTCACCTCTTGTGATCAAGACGCTTATATAATTGGCATGGCTCTATGCATGTAAACTACGGAGAACTTGTCAATTCTGAACAAGTATCTTATCTACTGATCATGTGACCCCGGGCTTCTTTTTCCGTATTTAATTTCGATCTGGTTCATGTCGATGGTCTATAGCTCTCCAGTACTTAGTCTCGCTCGGTCGGTAAACTCATGGTACGTCGACTTCACGAGCGCATCTAGGTGCTTCAGTCTGGACGGAGATCGAGTTGCATAATTGGATCCACCACACTACATAACAAGTGATAGCGACCGAGAGCATACTAGTGGGTGCTAACCATCCACATGGTGTGCAGCACCTCTCTTACAAGGACACACGGATAAACAACCAAACAAATGAAACAAACAGGAAAGTTCCATACAGCTAACCAACCAGTTTCATGTAGTTCCCATTGACTACTAATCTAACCTTATCTGCTACCATTTTATCATGAAATGATGTACTTACAGATTTGCACTCGTACAAAATTTGTGAGAAATCCCTTTGGGCAATCGATCGAAGAACTAATGGTACACTACAACTGAGTGTTGCTCAGTTGGCGTGTGGGCCGGCGTGTCTCCAGTCCACGCTCGACGCCGGGATTGTTTATATTTGGTTTCGTTAATTGAAATCAGGGGAGATAAACATTCTCTAATAAAAAAACAAGGGAACACAAAAAAAAGACACATAAAAGAGAAAATTGGTGAACAAGAATTCTAGCACTGTACATGTGTATCTCCAACGAATTGTAAAACCCGAAGACAAGACTAACTTTCCAGAACGTTCCATGACACTTGCAAGCGTCACGGCAAGGTGGCGCGTGCCGGCCGTGTGAGCCTGCTCATCCTCTCGACGGCGCTGGCCTCGCTGGAGTGTGGTCCCGTCCCCCCGTCTGTGCCCGTGCTGGACCCCGTGTGTGGGCGGCTCGTCCTGACCTCGCCCGTGTCGCCGCCGCTGCTCGAGCTGGACGGGTACAGCCCGTACTCGCTCGTGGGCTCGCTCAAGAAGCTGCTGCTCGTGTTCTCGGTGATGGCGCCGGTCCCCGGCACGAACGCCATCGTCCTGATCCTTGTCATCTGCTCCGTCGCGCCGCCCGAGTTCTGCATCGCACTCTGCCCCGGTGCAACGCCGGCGTTCAGGTCCTCGATGGACAGCTCGCCCTGCAGGTACCGAACAATCTGTTTGTTCGTTCGAGCAACACATAATTATTTGTCAGTAGCTCCTAAAATCTGGAGAGAAAAATGTTTCTTGGACGTTGCATGTTTTTCCTGAACTGAATGTAATGCAGAACAAGGTTCGGTGTGCGTCCTGAGAGTGAAAATGCGATGAATGGGCAAGGGATTCACCTGGCTCATTCGAGGGCGGGACCGTGCCGTGTGGCGCACCGCGGCGGCCGCGCAGGCGATCAGCCGCTGCATGTCGTAGGCGTCGTGGTCTGTGCCCAGCTTTGGATCGATCAGCTCGTCGAAGATTTCCTCTTCCATAGCTTTTGTCAGCACAGGCCTTGCCTGTACCCAAACACACACACACACAAATTTAGATAATTCTTACGTACAAAATAATTGGAAAATTAAAGGTAGCTAACAAAGGGTAAATGCGATGCTGCCAGTCAGTCCAGAAGATTAAATTGACAAATCACGAAGTAGGAATTGGTGGACAAATTGTAATATTCCACTGTACTATCTGTTGAAAATCCGTCACTAAGAGATGGACTGGCAGTGTTAAGTGGTAAGTTTTTTCCCCAAATTAAGCGGTAGCAAGAGAGCTGCATACCACTATCATGGAGGAGAGATGTTTCAAACATACTACTGCGCACTTCCTATGTTCTAACTTGGGATAGCTGAACTAAACTAGACAAAACCTAGACAACTACTCTTCGTAACTTGAAAGCATCAAAATTGATTGTACCCACCCAAGAAACCAAAGTCTCGTCGTTGTAGGGTTCAGTTGACATGACTGGTCTCCTCCCGGTGATCAATTCCAGAAGCACGACACCGAAGGAGAAGACGTCCGACCGGCCATTCACCTTGCCCGTGGTAGCATACTCGGGCGCCAAGTACCTGGAAGACGAGTAAATTTCATCGTTACTTCTGCGTACTATTCATGAAAAACAACCGGTTGACGGTAATGCGATGAAGGCTTGGAACGATCGATTTACCCGAAAGTTCCCATCACGCGCGTAGAAACATGAGTATCATCTCCGGGCTGGATCTTGGCTAACCCAAAGTCTGCAACCTGTGCATGAAATGCTCATTCCGAGATAAACGCGTGTTAAGTCCATGATTAATGTACTTGCTGGCAAGCAAAATACTAATGTGATCTCATCGTTTACCTTTGGCTCAAAGTTGTAATCCAGAAGGATATTGGTCGCCTTGATATCACGATGAATAATCTTAGGATGGCCTGAAACCAAGACCAGGCAATGTCTCATCAACACTGCTAAAAGCCTACAAATTTCAGACTGAAAGCAGCGTTGAACACAAGGCCAAAAACTTACAATCCTCGTGCAAGTAGGCCAATCCCTTCGCCGATCCGAGCGCAATCTTCCATCTCCGCGACCAGGCCAGCATCGGCCGGCCGCTCCCTGAAACCAAACTCTTACATCAGAACCGTCAAAAGCCACCGATCAAAACGTCCAACGCAATACGAACGAACGAGAGCGATTATGATGGTTCGACGTGCGTACCATGCAGGTGGAACTCGAGCGTCTTGTTGGGCACGTACTCGTACACGAGCAGGCGCTGGTCACCGTAGATGCAGTAGCCGACGAGGGAGACCAGGTGGCGGTGGTGCACGCGGCTGATGATCTCCACCTCGGCGCGGAACTCGCGGTCGCCCTGCCCGCTCCCGGGCCGTAGTTTCTTGATGGCCACCTCCAGCCCGCCCAGCGTGCCGCGGTAGACGTGCCCGAACCCGCCCTGCCCGAGCAGGTTGGCGTCTGAGAACCCGTCCGTCGCCGCGGCCAGGTCATCGTATGAGACCGTGCCCCCGGTGACGGCCGGAGGCGGCGGCCGTGGCGGGGGATCTGAGGCGCCGCTGCTTTGCCACGAGAACACCAGTGGTGAGTACATTGGCGGCGTAATTGATAAAGGTGCTGATGTGGGACGAGGGTGCGATTGCTGGTGCGACGTCACCGGCAGCCGGGGGTCGTAGAGATCGCCTGATGCGAGGACAACAAGATTATGAGAGAAATCACCAAAAATCACAGGCAAAACAAAGAAGAGTATGTGAATGAAAGAAGTAAATTTGAGCGCCAACTGGCTAGTGTGTCAGCGTCAACTCAAGACAACAAAAATCTAGTAGTTAACAAATTCACAAAAAAACTAGTAGTTGGTGGCTTGGTTCTCACTTTTTCCAGAAAGAAAATAATGAGGCAAGCACAGCCGCCCACACAATAAAAGGAAAAAAAATCGAAAGAATTGTTGATGACTGAGTCGAGTACTACACATCATTATTGGACTGTTTCAAAAAACACCAACAAAATGGGATTTGGAATTTCTTGTTATGACTGGATATAATTTGTGTCTAGACATTTCCAATGCATCTACAAAATAAGGGCATGTACAATGCGAGATGCTTATATAGGCAACATATCAGATGCACATAATTATATTGGTGAATATATGGACATACTTGCTCAGGGTCATTGGATCCAAAACGGACGAACAGTATGGGGAGGACAAGCAGACGTGCAAGGGTGTTTTGGAAAATGTCAAGTGCTCGGGGGGCAAAACGTAAGATGACATAAGTGGAGTGGGGAGTTCACCGCTTTCGATCTTGTTCGCCCATTTTGGATTCAACGGTCCTGAGCGAGTATATCCATATGTTCACTAATATGGCCATGTGCACTCGATATGTTACCGCTTATATACGAGTGCTTAAAGAAAGATGATATAGTCACGTCATCAAGCATCTATGTAAAAGTCATTTATTCTAATGCAAACATCTTTTTTGTAAGTACTTAGATGATTGCATTACCTATTAATTATATATGCTTATATGCATAAGTATTTCTTAAGCACAGTACCGGTGTCTAATCAAGTATCGATGCTACAAAATAAACACCTTATCTGCCCTACGTGATAAGGATAATCAGTTTTTCTTTGCTAAGCACCTCTCTAAATACTTGCATTGTACATGCTCTAACAAGTGTTAATTAAGCTGCTGCCTTTTCAAAAGATCAAAATTAGCAGCATGAATCAAACGAGAAAGGCACCAGTACGCGCGCCTAAAATGACCAAAAACGCAGAGATCTCTAGATTTGTACACTTGTAGTCATTCATTTTCATCCACAAATTCATCGGCGAGCAACTTTTACGCGGCAAGTTGGCATTGATCACCCACTTGAAAAAAGCATTGATACATCCGCATTTTACAACCATCAACGTAACGTAGCACCGCCCTAATGCTAGCTCGGCGTTGCATCGGTCGGCTAGAGCGTGTAAAGCGTATGAGAACGAGAGTGTAAGTACGTACCCGGCGGCCCCGGCGGAGGACGGCGGCGTCGGTGTTGGCGGCGCTTCCCCGCGCAGAAGTAGATCAGCCCGGCCACGAGGCCGAGCACGACCACTGCCGCGACGGCCGCGGCGACGCCGATCACCGTCCCGGATGGAGTCGATGGCGACGGCGAAGATGATGGCGATGACGATGACAGCGATGGGGTGACAGTGACGGTGGGAACGGCGACGGAGGTGAAAGTGATGGTGGAGACGGCGGGGAAGGCGGTGAGGGAGGGGCGCCGCTCGGGGGTGACGGGGTTACACCAGGAGGAGCTGGAGTTTGAGGGGATGGCGGTGCTGTGGAAGACGGAGAGGGCGACGGTATGGGCCGCGCCGGAGCATCTGGCGGAGATGGAGATGGCGTTGTTGGCGGCGGAGCAACAGGTGGAAGCGGGGATGGTGGTGTCGTTGGCGCCGGGGCGGCCGGAGAAGGCGGGGACGGCGTTGGTGGCGCTGGCGTCAACGAAGATGGCGGGGACGGCGTTGGTAGTGCTGGCGTCACTGGAGAAGGCGGGGGCGGAGTTGGCGGCGCTGGCGTCACTGGAGAACGCGGGGGAGGTGTTGGTGGTGCTGGCATCACAGGAGAAGGCGGGGACGGCGCTGCTGGCGCTGGAGGAGACGGCGAAGGCATTGATGGCGTAGGCGTCACTGGAGGAGACGGGGATGGTATTGATGGCGCAGGCGTCACCGGCGGAGATGGGGACGGTGTTGACGGCGCTGGCGCGACTGGTGTAGGCTGCAACGGAGTTGGCAACGGCGCTGCCGGCGGAGGAGGAGACACTGCAGGCGGCTGTGGGGGAGGAGAAGATGCCGGCGGAGCAGCTGGCGTCACTGGTGGCTGCGGGGGAGGTGAAGATGCCGGCGGAGGAACTGGCGTCACCGGCGGCTGCGGGGGAGGAGACGATACCGGCGGAGCAGTTGGCATCACCGGCGCTTGCGGGGGAGGAGAAGATGCTGGCGGAGCAGCTGGCGTCACCGGAGGTTGCGGAGCGGGTGTCTGCAAAGGCGGAGCAGCCGGCACAGAAGGCGGCGTCGGTGTCGGAACTGGAGCCTGCGGCGACGGGTTGGGAGTGCTACTAGATGGAGGCGACGGGGCAGGAGGAGTACAAGGCGGCGGTGACGGGTCGGGAGTGCTACTAGATGGTGGCGACGGGGCTGGAGGAGCACTAGACGGAGGCGGCGAGGAAGGAGTATTAGAAGGAGGCGACGGGTCGGGAGTGCTACTAGATGGTGGCGACGGGGCAGGAGGAGCACTAGAAGGAGGCGGCGAGGCAGGAGTATTAGACGGAGGCGGCGGGTCGGGAGTGCTACTGGATGGTGGCGACGGGGCAGGAGGCGGAGCACCAGATGGAGGCGGCGAGGCAGGATTGCCAGTAGATGGAGGCGACGGGACGGGAGAATCGGACAGAGGCGACGGGCTGCCACCCGGCGCGGGGGCGGACATGGAAGAGCCGCGCCTGCACCGTCAGCTCCACGCGCGTGCTCCGTGCAAAAACGCTTGGATGATCGCGACGGAAGCAACCTGGGAGCGGTGCAACAATGGCGGCGGGGTGGGCGGGGCGGGACGGAGAAGAGGCGATCGCGGAGAGATTTCCGGGAGGTTTTGGAGGCACAATCTGACGCGGAGGGACAGGGAAAAGACGCGGGTTGGCCGCTGGCCAAAGCCCCCGAAACGAAAAGTATTCATCCGCAAGCTTAAATCTCACCCGTCGAACTCGCCACGATGCGCTTTCTCATTCTCGCAGGCCTCTGTTTATCGCCTCTACGGCTCTATCTCGACAGCGTCCGTTTGGATGTTGCAGTTTGAAACCAGAGATAAGATATTTTGGTTACAATAAAAAAAGATTCAGGTTTGCTCACATAGAGTTGCTTGAAAATTTTGTTGGTTTCAGTCCATTTTCTGGCGTTGGATTTGCTTTGAGACGTGCATTTCTCCAGCCTCGGATTAATGGGCCCGATGATCTTATTCGGGATTCAGTTTTGCGCACACACAGTCGCCTGAAAATTTTGTTAGTTTCAGTTGATTTTCTGGGCGTTGGATTTGCTTTGAGATGTGCATTTCATTAGCATTGGATTAACGGGCTGATGATCTTATTGGGTATTTGGTGCAAACCGAGCCCGTTATTTGTTGGGGACAACTCACCTTACCGTAGTCTCGTGACAGAGAGTGAGAGAGACGAGCAGAGAGAACGGAGGGGGGGGGGGGTGGGGTTGGGGGAGAAAGAGAGCACAAGGAGGTGAGATATGATTCGCGGTGAGTGGTGGCGATTTGCGGTGACAGACAGCGAGCGGCGGCCTCCCTCAGTCCCTCCTCCTCCCTTGCAGTAATCACACCAGCTGGCTTCCTCGGTCCCTCCTCCTCCCTTGCGGTCATGGTCACTACCGCACCAGCCGGCTCCCTCCACCACCAGGTTCGTCTTTCTTCCATTCCTCTCCCAAATCCCGATCTGTTGTTTGTGATTTTTGTTGAGCCCTCAGATTTGTGAGCTATATTACATGTTTAAGTGCTGCAACGGGGGGTTGTTGATTCGTCGTTGTTGCTGCCGTTTCTCATCAATTAGTTCGGTATTATCGTGCTGGGATCGATTCGCGTTGAGTAGCAACTGTTTTTGTTAATTGTCGTCTCATATGACTGCTAGGTGTGTTATTTTTGTCTTGATATTTCATATTTGCAGCAACTGCGTTGGTTATTGGAAAAATTTAGTGTTTACGGGCCATTTTTTTGTTGATTTCGAAGGATGTATCAAATTTTGTCAGATTTGGATTTTGTGCTGTCTAAATTTTAGGTTTTATGATGATTTGTTGTTGCTTCATTTTAAGGCTCGGATATGTTATACCTATTATTGCTTCATTTTCTTCGTAATCTTAGAGTAATAACACGATTATGCCCTTTATGGGAAATTTCATCATTCTTTTGATTTGTCAATTAGGGCAAGCATGTTCTCATGCAAATGAACCATACATTTAGATTCTGTTCCAGCTACTAAAACTAACACTGATGACTATAGATTGGGAAAAATTGGGTACACCAACCTGGTCTTCCAACTCATTTCCTATTTTCTCACTAGTGCCCTTTCCTTGTTGGCTGAAATGCATTTTTCTGTTGGATTTGGTGATTGCAAATCTACTGGTTCAATGTGTGCGAAATATGTTGCTTCCCCTAGACGTGGGAATAGAGGCTTGTTAATGATCTTCTATATTGAGAGAGAGAGAGAGAGAGAGAGAGAGAGAGAGAGAGAGAGGAGAAACCGAGGGTGAGCGGTGAGCGGCGCGCGGCGAGCGAGCGATGGGTGGGCGACAGGCGAGCAACGGACTGTAGGAGCGAGGGGTGAGTGGCGGCGGGCGTGCGGCGGGCGAGCAGTGGGCATGTGGCGCATGGCGCGCGGAGGGTGTGCAACGGGTGCACAGCGTGCTTAGAGCGGCGAGCTGCTTGACTTCAAATCCATGGTCATTTTTGCTCTATTTTTTGGTGATATTTTGGTTCATTCTATATTGCTAGGGTTTGAATGTTCTATATGTTGATGAGATGTGGGCTAGAATTATTAGATTGAGGGTTGATTTATTTGTGCGAATTTGCTTGTATTTGTGGGAGAAAGAGAGCATAAGGAGGTGGCCTATGATTCGTGGCGAGTGGTGGCGATTTGCGGTGACGGGCGGCGAGCAGCAGCCTTCCTCTTCCCTCCTCCTCCCTTGCTGTCACCGTACCGACCGGCTCCCTCGGTC
The DNA here is from genome assembly GCA_036346255.1 of Ampelocalamus luodianensis. Taxonomy (NCBI): domain Eukaryota; kingdom Viridiplantae; phylum Streptophyta; class Magnoliopsida; order Poales; family Poaceae; genus Ampelocalamus; species Ampelocalamus luodianensis. The sequence continues at coordinate 6,308,065 of CM070626.1, forward strand.
CCTCCTCCTCTCTCACGGTCGTGGTCACTACCACACCAGTCGGCTCCCTCCACCACCAGGTTCGTCTTTCTTCCATTCCTCTCCCAAATCCCGATCTGTTGTTTGTGATTTATGTTGGGCCCTTAGATTTGTGAGCTATATTACATGTTTAAGTGCTGCAACAGGGGGTTGTTGATTCATCATTGTTGCTGCCGCTTCTCATCAATTAGTTTGATATTATCGAGCTAAGATCGATTCATGTCGAGCAACAACTGTTTGTGTTCATCGTCGTCTCATATGACTGCTAGGTGTGTTATTTTTGTCTTGATATTTCATATCTACAGCAACTACAGGGGATGCGTTGGTCATTGAAAAAATTGATTGCCCATTTTTGTTTTTTTGTTGATTTCGAAGGATGTATCATGTATCAAATTTTATCAGATTTGGATTTTGTGTTGTCTAAATTTTAGGTTTTATGATGATTTGTTGTTGCTTCATTTTAGGGCTCAGATCTGTTATACCTATTAGTGCTTCATTTTCTTCGTAAGCTTAGAGCAAAAACACGATTATGCCCTTTATGAGAAATTTCATTATTCTTTTGATTTGTCAATTAGGGCAAGCATGTTCTCATGCAAATGAACCATACTTTTAGATTCTGTTCCAGCTACTAAAACTAACACTGATGACTATAGATTGGGTAAAATTGGGTACACCAACCTGGTCTTCCAAGCTATTTCCTATTTTCTCACTAGTGCCCTTTCCTTGTTGGCTGCAATGCATTTTTCTGTTGGGTTTGGTGATTGCAAATCTACTGGTTCAATGCGTGCGAAATATGTTGCTTCCCCTAGCGTGGGAATATAGGCTTGTTAATGATCTTCTATATTAAGAGAGAGAGAGAGAGAGAGAGAGAGAGAGAGAGCCCCACATGAGCCTGGAATGCTACTAAACCAACACAATAACATTTTTAACATTGAAACAAATCTCCAAAATCGTGAGAACCTTCTTTGTTTAGTTACTAAACGAAAGGTCCCAACATTTAAATATAACATAATTAATTAATCCAACCTCCAGCTTAGACAAGAGATAGCCAAAACTATGCTAATCGTCACTACAACTTCCATAGCATGCTAAACAACTAAAACATAAATGAATGACAATCATAATCCTCTAATCAACTCTATTACAAATTATAGCATGCATAGTGAGTAATCATAAGAAATCCTTTATGCAATTACTCAACTACTAATCTATCAATCTATTAGTCCAAATGTGAGTAGTTAGTGCCATTGTGCAACCACTTCTATTCCCTCCCATGCATGCCGTTCTTGTAAAGGGGTACCTAAAAACACAACAACGACAAGAGTGAGTCCAAAGACCCAGCAAGTACATTAAATGGCAATAATAACATAGACTCTGTAATCATCAACATCCATATACCATCTCAAACAAATACATGTCTTATGCTCATGCGATGCAAGATGCTCAGTGCACTTTCTCTTTCTCTTTAACTTTTGCATTTCTGGTGTAATCGAAGTATGCAACCGTCATTGCATACCCATGCATGTGCCTTCCAGCACAGGGACAAAAGCCTATACACCACATGTATAGGGACCTTTGCCCATCACTTTAATGATGGGGACCTCTTATATTCATAGCCCACATTCCACGAATGTGGGGACCTCAACCGTCATCTACATGACGGGGACCTCAATCAGATGTGCTTGGTCACCACGTGACGGGGCACCTTATGCTCTCAACATGCATATGCACCATGATAACATATGCATAAGCAGGAATACATCATATTCTCATTATCATGTAAGCAATAACAACATACGGTAGAACCATTTAACCATAACTACGATCATCAAGATAAAGCGATGAATTCATCTCATTAACAGCAAGCAAGGCTATCTTGTCAAGATACATCACAATCCCATCTTGCAAGCTTACATATATAATAGCCGAATACGCAACCCACATCATTCCTCATAATCATTTCATCAAATAAATTCTTCAAAGTTGTGCATACTTGGTCCTCACAAGACCAGGTCTCCACATGACATCAATATGCACATGTACCAATACTATTCATCATCAAAGTACCAAAACCGATGCGACATTTATGGATAATGCAAAGCCATACTTTGAACATTCACCATTCTTGTTATGCACGCTTGTTCACAGTCATACGATACTAACATGCATCAACACGCATTCATATCCAAGCAAATCACAACCAAAATACAAGCGATGCACTTGCCTCAACCGTGCGAGAATGGTGGGCCTGAAGAGGGCTGCCCCGGAACGCGCTCCCACCTGAACATAAAGGTATCCCAATCTAAGACCAACACGCTGGACCAAGAGCATAAATAATAACACAACAAAACTCGCTAACTCTCAAGTGTTAACAAAATCCCCAATTTCTAGCGATCGTTTTGGTGCTTCTGAAACAACCAAATTCTAAAATACATAACTTCCTGCTCAGGAGTCCAATTGAGATGCTCTTAGACTTTATGAAAAGGTAATTGAATTACCTAAATAAACCTAGTTGGAGAGCCCTCTTGATTCTGCCCTTAACTTCCCCTATCAAACCAAACATCAGACGACAGAATTCTCGTCGGGTTCTCTGGACAGTACGCTTAAACTACCATAACTTTTGCTACAAAAGTCCAAATCTCGTGTTCTTTTTCTCTATGAAAAGGTGCAGAAATTACCCACATTTTTCGTTATTCTGAGATCCCCTGATTCTCCTTGTAAATGGCAGTTTTAACCAAATTACCACAGTCTGCCAGAAACTGACAGAACCACAGGACAGCTACACTAACAAATTCATATCTCACAGACCGTTAATCAGATTTGGGTGATCTTGGTGGCCACTGAAAGCTAAGAACATAATCTACGTTTCTCTAGGAGACGAGATCCTCTGATTCGGCCTCTAAGGTCGCGAAAACAGCCGCGCAACCTACTGGACAGAACGCAATCTAATCGCAGCAGGGTTTCGATCCAATAAACGTAATCAATTTCGCATCTACTCTTAGCAAACCTCAAGAAACAGCGGGTGTTACCATCGTAGAACCCCAGGAAGACGCTGAGCACAACCCCACGAAGTGGATCTCCTTCTTCGTGGATCTCCTTCTTCTCTTCTCCCTTTTCTTCTCCCTTCTCTTCCCCTTCTTCTTCCTCCTTGGCCGCTACATTGAAGCTTCCCTTTTCTTTGGCCAGCAGCAAGGGGTGGAGGAGGTGAGGAGAGTGCGCAAGGGGGTGGAGGGAGGGTGAGGAGGAGGTGGCGCCAAAGGGTGGAGGAGGGAGTAGGGCGGCTAGGGTTTGGGGAGGGGTGGCGCCTCTCCCTTCTTTGGCCGGCCCAGCCCACATGGGCCAAGGCCCGGGCCCGAGTTGCCATACAAGCGGAAAACCCCTCTTATTTTCGATTTGGTGATTGTTGAAAGAAACACTCTCCGATTCAATTTATTCTCTCCGATTAATTAAATCTCTCCCGACGATTCGCTTATCTCACTTTGGGATATTACGTTCTACCCCCTTAAAGCAATTCGACCCGAATTCTAACCACGCTACGCCAAGAACTATAATCATCGCTAAAAATCTTACTAACATTGCTACGAACTGTACAAACACACAAACTCGATCTTTGTATCGATCGATCTCTTCACTTTGACAATGAGCACATTTTTTTTTAACGAGGGACGCACAAAAAAATTCCCGACTGAAACCATAAGAGTCTTAATGCAACCAACTCAAAACCATCTTCCCTTAGAAGGGACTAATCCAAAATCAATGGATTTAACAAGAAAACTTTTCCACTTTTCAAGTAGGCGGATAGAAATAAATGCCACAAAAGACAAAAGCGAAACACTCGAATAACCAAATTAACCACCCCTTTCTTTTCTTAACCGGAAAGATTCACACTTCTCGACAAGAACCAACTCAAATTGAAATTGACATCAGTCATCAACACATAGTTCAAACAAGAACTAAGAGAATACATCACTATCCAAGATCACACACTCTAGCTAACTTTTCTACCAAATGAATTACTTTGACAAAACCAATCCCAACGCAACTCATTGTAGATTTCACCCACCTTCACATTCCTCATTCTTTTAAGGATAATCAACTTGAAATTCACCACATTCACTCTCATTTACTGCTTCCAAAGGATTCTTTGAGTTCACCATAACTTTTGGAACCTAATCCTGGGAACCAAGATGCTAGCATAATAATACAAGCCCAATTCAACCTCTACGACTCTTACAATGAATGGTCGGTATACTTGATATGTAACCCTCAAATCTGATGACCAAAATTTCACACAGCTCAACAATAATCGTAGTTCATTAATGTCAACATTCCTTACTAATCAAATAACCACCTAAGGCGATTCATGTTACCAATCTTAGACCTTCTCTAACCTACACTAATCAAATGCAGCTACTTGTCCACAATATACCCACTCACAATATCCTAACTGATTGATCAGGATTCAAACATACTCAATCACTAACATCAATAAAAGAATATATAATTTCTTGACCAAGCTATCCTTAGTGATAATCTAACTCCCATAGAGTTACTCTCTGTGACCGAGACATACTTGACACTACTCAGCTATTCCTGCTATCCCATTGATTAGCACAACGCTTAGGTTTCTCCACACCGCTATTTTCATTAGACTTCACCATCAAAACTCTTTTACACAATCTTACTAGGTATCCAATTGCGATACTCTAACAAATTTATCAAGAGCCCATACTTTCGATAATCCCCAAATTCCAACATGGACAAAGGTTATTGATCAAAACCAACTCACTTTCTACTGTTCTTCAAATAGCTTGGTTCCCAAAATCTCACCACTACCAAAAACTTGTCCACCATATTGCATTCTATAAGACTCTGGCAACACAAGATAGTTAATTCCTTTCTTAAAAGGAAGAAACAAACAAAAACTAATCTCAACGCACAAGAACAACGTTGCTCCTCGGAGTGAGCAAAAGAACAAGAGAGACATTCAAATAATAACGAAATCGGAAAACAAAATACAAGTCTGCTGATGAGGGCACATGTCCCACAAGAAGGAACTTTCAACCTCCAATACTTATGGTACACACTTTCTGTTAACAAAGGAAGCAATTTTCTTTGATTACAACATTACATGCCAACACAAACCGGAAATACCCTTTAAAACCAAATCACATTAATCACTTAAGATCCAATAGAACTTTCTAACACACCGCTTTGCTCCACAAATTTTGGATACCACATAAATCGTGAACTCCAAAGATCACGAATGCAAAGCTCAAAATATTTCATTTGGGGTGATACCCCGAAAGACGATCCAGATTACTCTCTTTCTATAAGAGTCAACAACACCCTCACAAGTCCCAATCCTTTGCAGGCAGTCTTACTAATTTCAAGAATAACACACTCTTAACAAGAATCACCATATTCTACTCTTCCACTATAAAGCTCTCTAGAAACTCACCAAATTGTTCCATACTATTTTATCATCCCATCCTCAATTGACTGTATACCAAAATCTTATATTCTACTACAACAACCGCGTTATATTAGAGAAAAACTAATGCACGAATTAAAAGGTTATTCCAACATCCTTTCATCAAAGACATACTTTTATCTGATAATTCTACCATCATGTAAACCTTGTTCATCCGTTAAATCCCATCAATTTATCTCTTGGTGATGCTCATCACCAAACATTATTAGACATTATTTGCACCTAGCAATTACTTATAATCACTAAGTATCCACAAGTTACTCCAAGATTAGTACCCACTAAGACAAAAATCTAACTCCTTTTGAACTTAACCATCCCAAAAGGTTAGATTAAACAGTTGAGACACGTTAATCCAATTTACCAAACAAGTTTACCAAACGTATCACTCTTAGTCGTCGACTCAACTTCATAGACGTTCTACACCTCTTATTAACTCTATTGATTAGAACTAGGTATAACCATACTATTAATCACAGCTCCTCGAGAACTACTACAAGACACGTTCAAATTAATCACCTTCCTTTCAAGGATATTCGTTAGGATCGATCATACACACACTGCAGATTTAACATGATAACCCGTATCATATCCATTAATTACTTTGGTTATAACCTCTCACTTAACCAAGACAAAACATCGCTAATGGGTTTAACATCTTCTTTTATAAAGAGAACCATCAATCTTCATCACTCAAAATACCCAAGAGAGATACATTGAGTGAAGCCCCACGTTCCAAAGGACTTGCAAAGAAAACTTTCATTAGGCAAAACATCAACCGGATAAATGGGTCAAGCTCTCCAATGAGAAAGACAAAACTCCGAATAAAGGTCAAACTTGACAAACAACCAGTTCACCAACCGCAAGAATAACTCATCGGTTGGGAAAACAATGATTGCTTTACGGGACAAATTAAGCCAATAGAAAAATAATTCAAAGCAACCCATCAACCGGAATGAACTAAAGCCCAAGGAAAAAAAACTCATCAATCACCACCAGATAGGAGTTGACCAAAACAAATTTCAAAAGAGAGAACAACTCTTCTATATAAACTCACTATCAACGCATGTACTACGATCTCCAGTGTGGGCACTTCGCTAGCACTATACCACGATCGGTGGTGTAACACAGTATAGCCAGGACCACAACCACTACCTCCACATCTCAACATGGGTTACCCCCACACATAATAACCATAGTATTATACTATAGATAAATCAGATCATCTCATAACATGAATCATTAATACAACTCAACAGAAGCGTAAATGCAATGCTTGACCCATCCCATCCTACTGTGCACCAGTGTGTCAGGTTTATAAGTTCATTAACCATTACAAAATTTTAGCAATTTAAGTTGCCTAAGTTGTAAATACAATCACCACGGACTCATCGCCGCTCGATACTAATCAGTAACACCCACCCCACATGAGCACGGAATGCTACTAAACCAACACAATAACATTTTTAACATTGAAACAAATCTCCAAAATCATGGAACCTTCTTTGTTTAGTTACTAAACGAAAGGTCCCAACATTTAAATATAACATAATTAATTAATCCAACCTCCGGCTTAGACAAGAGATAGCCAAAACTATGCTAATCGTCACTACAACTTCCATAGCATGCTAAACAACTAAAACATAAGCAGAATGACAATCATAATCCTCTAATCAACTCTATTACAAATTATAGCATGCATAGTGAGTAATCATAAGAAATCCTTTATGCAATTACTCAACTACTAATCTATCAATCTATTAGTCCAAATGTGAGTAGTTAGTGCCATTGTGCAACCACTTCTATTCCCTCCCATGCATGCCGTTCTTGTAAAGGGGTACCTAAAAACACAACAACAAAGAAGAGTGAGTCCAAAGACCCAAAGAAGTACATTAAATGGCAATAATAACATAGACTACTGTAATCATCAACATCCATATACCATCTCAAACAAATACATGTCTTATGCTCATGCGATGCAAGATGCTCAGTGCACTTTCTCTTTCTCTTTAACTTTTGCATTTTACCAGTGTCGAAGTATGCAACCGTCATTGCATACCCATGCATGTGCCTTACAGCACGAGGACCAAAAGCCTATACACCACATGTATAGGGACCTTTGCCCATCACTTTAATGATGGGGACCTCTTATATTCATAGCCCACATTCCACGAATGTGGGGACCTCAAGCCCGTCATCTACATGACGGGGACCTCAATCAGATGTGCTTGGTCACCACGTGACTAGGGCACCTTTATGCTCTCAACATGCATATGCACCATGATAACATATGCATAAGCAGGAATACATCATATTCTCATTATCATGTAAGCAATAACAACATGCGGTAAAACTATTTAACCATAACTAACGATCATCAAGATAAAACAAGTTAATTCATCTCATTAACGTGCAAGCAAGGCTATCTGTCAAGATACATCACAATCCCATCTTGCAAGCTTACGTATATAATAGCCCGAATACACGCAACCGGATCATTCCTCATAATCATTTCATCAAATAAATTCTTCAAAGTTGTGCATACTTGGTCCTCACAAGACCAGTCTCCACATGACATCAATATGCACATGTACCAATACTATTCATCATCAAAGTACCAAAACCAGAATGCGACATTTATGGATAATGCAAAGCCATACTTTGAACATTCACCATTCTTGTTATGCACGCTTGTTCACATCATACGATACTAACATGCATCAACACGCATTCATATCCAAGCAAATCACAACCAAAATACAAACGATGCACTTGCCTCAACCGATGCGAGAATGGTGGACGCGAAGAGGGTGCCGCCCCGGAACCGCGCCACACGAACATAAAGGTATCCCAATCTAAGACCAACACGCTGTACCAAGAGCATAAATAATAACACAACAAAACTCGCTAACTCTCAAGTGTTAACAAAATCCCCAATTTCTAGCGATCGTTTTGGTGCCATCGAAACAACCAAATTCTAAAATACATAACTTCCTGCTCAGGAGTCCAATTGAGATGCTCTTAGACTTTATGAAAAGGTAATTGAATTACCTAAATAAACCTAGTTGGAGAGCCCTCTTGATTCTGCCCTTAACTTCCCTATCAAACCAAACATCGACGATTGAATTCTCGTCGGGTTCTCTGGACAAGACGCTTAAACCACCATAACTTTTTCTACAAAAGTCCAAATCTCGTGTTCTTTTTCTATGAAAAGGTGCAGAAATTACCCACATTTTTCGTTATTCTGAGATCCCTGATTCTCCTTGTAAATGGCAGTTTTAACCAAATTACCACATGCGCGTAAACTGAGCAGAACCACAGGACAGCTACACTAACAAATTCATATCTCACAGACCGTTAATCAGATTTGGGTGATCTTGGTGGCCACTGAAAGCTAAGAACATAATCTACGTTTCTCTAGGAGACGAGATCCTCTGATTCGGCCTCTAAGGTCGCGAAACAGCCGCGCAACCTCTGGACAGAACGCAATCTAATCGCAGCAGGGTTTCGATCCAATAAACGTAATCAATTTCGCATCTACTCTTAACCAAACCTCAAGAAACAGCGGGTGTTACCTCGTAGAACCCAGGGAAGACGCTGAGCACAACCCCACGAAGTGGATCTCCTTCTTCGTGGATCTCCTTCTTCTCTTCTCCCTTTTCTTCTCCCTTCTCTTCTTTCCCCTTCTTCTTCCTCCTTGGCCGGCTACATTGAAGCTTCCCCTTTTTCTTTGGCCAGCAGCAAAGGGGTGGAGGGAGGTGAGGAGGTGCGCAAGGGGGTGGAGGGGGGTGAGGAGGTGGCGGCCAAAGGGTGGAGGAGGGAGTAGGGGCGGCTAGGGTTTGGGGAGGGGTGGCGCCTCCCCCTTGTTTGGCGGACATCCCACATGGGCCAAGGCCAGTGGTCCGAGTTGCCATACAAAGCGGAAAACCCCTCTTATTTTCTGATTTGGTGATTCGCTGAAAGAAACACTCTCCCGATTCAATTTATTCTCTCTCCGATTAATTAAATCTCTCCCGACGATTCGCTTATCTCACTTTCGGGATATTACAGAGAGAGAGGAGAAACTGAGGGTGATACTGAGGGTGAGTGGTGAGCGTCATGCGGTGGGCGAGCGGCGGGTGGGCGACGAGCGAGCAGCGGGCAGCAGGAGCGCGGTAGGCGAGCGGTGGGCATGGGGCGAGCGGCGGCGGGCACTCGACAGGCGAGTAGTGGGCGTGTCGCGCATGGCGCGTAGTGGGTGAGCGGCGGGCGCACGACGCGCTCAAAGCGGCGAGCTGCTCGACTTCAAATCCATGGTCATTTTTGCTCTATTTTTTTGCTCTATTTTGGTTCATTCTATATTGCTAGGGTTTGAATCTTCTATGTGTTGATGAAATGTGGGCTAGAATTATTAGATTAGGGATGATTTATTTGTGCGAATATGCTTGTATTTGAATTGAAGTTAGGTTTGGTTTCATGGTTAGATCTGATTTAATCAGTTTGTTGTTGTGTGTACATATGAGTGCAATCATTTTTTTAAAATGAACTAAGGTTTGGGAGCTTTCTGTTTTTGCTTGATTTGATGTTAATTTCTCTCAAATTAGTAGGTGTTTATTGTCTGGCCTAGAATAATTTATTTTGTCTATATGTTTGTACACATGTGCATCTTAGGGTTCATTCCAGCTTGAGACACTAACTTGGAAATTACTTGTGTTAGCATGTCTGAATCACACATATTCCTCTCACATTTGGATAATTGCTTAGTACTGGTTGTGGACTGGCTTATTGGATGATCTTACCATCTGCATATTTAGTATGAACTGGGTATTATTTGTTTGTTCCTGATTTGCATTCTTACCTTTTTTTCTATTCATAATGCATGGTAATGGTTGTATGTTTGCAATGCTTGTCGTTTTTCATTGTCACTCATAATGGCCCCAAATATCATGTTTGAATTCAATACACACAAATAAGCACACCGGTGTGAGCTTTGCATACGCATATAATCCTTTTTCATTGTACCAATTTAATGCTTAAATCTTGATGTTCAGCCATAAACATTGCAATATTTTATCTCGTCCTCGTGTTTTGCTGAAGATGTGCATTATAACCATAACCGATTCCTGCATTATGTGTTAATGTTGTTTTGCTGAAGATGTGCATTATAACCATAACCATAAGCTAGCTATTGGGGAAGTGAGTTTATCATAAAATATTTTTTTGGTTCTGTCTTTGGTGGTTGCTCTGCATTGGCGAACTTTGGCGGTTACTCTGCATTGGGGTGTGCCTTAGTTGTCAAGTTCGAGGGTGCAAGGAAATCGGGCGATCAAGAAATTCAGTTCGAGGGTTCCAAACCATTTGAGGGTGCGAGGATATCGGACGATCAGTAAGTGGACCACCAGGCACGCGAAAGAAAGAAGGGGAGCCCGTGTGGGAGAGGCTAACGAAGAACGCATCACTCACCACCACTATATTCTTTTTAAATAGTAAAGATATACAAGTGTAATTAAGCCGATCGATCGAAATTAATACACGTATACCCCAGAATGCCAGATAAACTTGATTGCCATGAGCTTTGTGCTACCTGCATCTCCAACCACTGCCCTGCTTCCACTGCCACTCTCCCCTTCTCCCAAACACGACCACCAGCCACCATCTCCCCCGTACCGCTCCACCCCTGCTACATTGTCGCCCTTTGGTCATTACAACCACTCTCGAGAAATGACCCAATCGTCCCAAAAATCATTGCTTTTCATGGAGGAAATCAGCAATATGATAGATAGGCAGCAAATCTTTTTTGAAGGTGTCTAGGGAGCACTTGAATACTCTTTTGTCAAAAAGTAATGAATTTTGGACCATTTGATGAGCATCCAACGGATCTCAACCCTCTCCCCAAATCATTGCTTCAAAAATATAATTGAAAAGAGCAAAGTTTTGAGATGAAAAATTGAAATCCTTTGAATGTTTTTTTAATCACATGAAAGTTTTCGAATCGAATGTTTTTTAAAAATCATTTGAAAGTTTTGCACCGAAAAGTTTTTAAAACCAGTTCAAAAAAACCGAGCTGAATGTTTTTGAACTAGTTGAAAGTTTTTCAAATCATTTGGTTTTTTAAAACAATTGAAAGTTCTCTAGTCATTCGAATTTTTAAATCGAAAGTTTATTGAATGATTTTGAGTGTGAATCTTCATAAAGATCCGAAGGTCAGAAAATTTGAGTACTCTTAACCCAACAAAACACACTACTCCTTAGAAATTCCTATCTTTTTTTTACATAAGCAATTGATTGCTCAATTTTCCCGTCTAGGTTCCAGTTGACATAGAGGAATAACATAGGGTTTCCAATTGTACTGATTCCTACAAAATTCTTATGTTTGGCCTTAGAACTTGTGCTAACAAATCATTATGTTGGCGTATGGCTATATCTCCTCGATCACTATAGATAATGTAAACACAGGGCACACCCAGTCTTTTATTAGTCTAGCCAATTTCTCCAAAACAACACGGGAGGTGCTTCTATGCATAACTATTTTAAAGTTGCACAAATATTAAAGCATGAATGAATGGGTGGGTAGTGATTATTTACCCCTTCCTTGCTTTACTACTAGTTAGGTGCTCGTGTGTTGCAACTAAAAACTAAAATTTGTACAAATGAATAGAAGTTTGGAGTTTTTGGCTCATTTAGCACGTTTTTGAAGTAAAATAGCAATTAGCCCCCACGAATAAAATGACAAAAATGACACCCCTACCGCGCAAAAATGCCGCGACAGGGGCCTCAAACGCACCTAGTGCATGGTAGGATACATGACTGGGTGTCATTCGGAGGCATGCGGTCTGCTATGCACCTAGATCGTGGCATGCCCCCTGCCGCTAACCCAGAGCAGGGCAGGTCGCTTGCGCACGACACCTCACATAGATTAGATTAGCGACAGGTGGCCCATTGCGATCTGGGTGCACAACAGAGTGCCATTTCGGTTTTTTGGGGGGCTATTTTTGCTATTTCGCTTAAAAAAAGTGCTAAATGAGCAAAAAAACTCTATTAGTTTGTTGTTGCTTGATTTTGTCTACTATAAATAATTGAGAGCCTTGGTTCAAATAATGACCAGCAAACTAATTAACTAACAGCGCTAATCAATATGCAAGAAAGGTTGTACATTTCACATATTTACAAATATTCTAAAATTTGTAATTCTCAAGTTCCAAACACATATCAGTTAAGCCTTTGTTTTGTGAGGCGTGTGAAAATGACTATCAGGTGATAGCCTGATGCTACTATATTTGACACAGTAGGACAATCTCTCCATCGAAGCTAGGAGTTGCCTCCTAGGTTCTGCAATATTTGTTGCTTCTCAGTCTACTCCTAGCTTAAACCAGAAACATAAGTATTTTGAATTACAACATTATTACAGGGCACACAACATTTTATTAGGGTACATTAAAATGCCATTATATTAAAACACCAAAAACATTAGCATGTGAGATGGATAACTTGACAAGAGATTAATTTGTGAAGAAATAACTGAAATTGCAAATTTTGAAGTTTTCATAACCTCGTTGGCTATAAAAAAAATGACCTAACTGGTAGAGTCCATCATCACCACCGTTGGCACTCCAGCTTTTTGCCACCTAATAGCAGAAAACATTAGCATGTGAGATGGATAGGATACAAGTTTACGGTAAACTTTTCATAGCATGGAACATCAATCTTCATACCTATGTTGAAGTCAAATTAAATGAACTAATGACATATGATCTAAATACCATTAACAAAAGAAAATAATGCACAACAACCAGCAAATTTTGACGTTCACTTGCTTAAGTTAGTTTATCTTGAAAGAAAATCACATTCCTACCTTTTATAATGCCCAAGTCTTAAAATTTATTTGTACCTTCTACTGTTTGTAACAACATAATTTATCAGTTCATTCATATGCCAGCCCAAATTGCATCAATCAGTTCAAATTTCATATAAATGGAAGACTGGAGTTTGAAAGTATGAAACAACCTAGAAAAGACATAACAATATAGCTTTGTCCCCTAACCAGATCCTCTATTGCCACATTCCTTTCTCCAACAACAGTAGCATCCTCGACATGCTATAGCAGTAGCAGCCGCAACCCCAGGCTGGACGAGACCACCTCTTAACCTCCAATTCATCCACTGTCCCGACATTGTTGCGGCCATGCGGCTCGCTGCGTCCACAATCATGTGCGGCTGCACCGCACAAGTTGAGCGAGGTGGTAAGGGCAGTGAATGTTTGCAATCTGGAGGTACCGCTGCCTTCAGCTGCTCCAGCGTCTACCACGTCGCACCCTGCCATGGTATGTCCGAGCCGCAGCCTTTCTCGCCTTTCAAGCGGCCCGCGGTTTTGAAGACATCACCTTGTACACAGTTTCCACAGCACACCACAGGCTGAACACCACCACCATCGTCATTACCCTGGATCTGACTACCTCCAAACCCAGTTGGATCAACTGTGAACGTTGGCTGCCACATCATCGCCTAGGTTATGGTGAACTTCAATGCTAATCGCGTGCGTCAACGCGTGTTGGGGCTACCCTAGCACCACTTGGTGTGGACCTATCGCTGAACCCGATTAATATCGCCCAGACATTATCGTCGTGTGGATTTGTGTGCGACAGCGACGCCCACTGCTTAAGCATCGTAGACATTCTCTTGCACATCACCGAGCAATCTTGCTTCGACCCTCGAACTGATTTCCTCGTTGTGGCCATTCTTGGGGGCGGAGAGAACACGAGAGAGAGAGAGAGAGAGAGAGAGGGAACATAGGTAGAGAAGATTGTGGGAGTTGGTATAGTTTTTTTTCTTTTCATCTTTTCTTCGGAGATCATGGGATACCCAGAGAGGTGTTATGTGGAGAGAGACCCGATGGTTTTCAAGAGTGGCTGGTCTACCCATCCACCCTCATGCCTTGTGTACTCGCGCGGTGGTAAACTGCATCTTTTATAAGTAGAGATTTGTTTATATTTGTGTAACTTGTATCGGGTGATGATGCGTAGAACGAGATCCTCGTACCGAAGTCAAACTTGCAAGCAATTCTCAATACTTGCTAGGATGACAACAACTTGCATATTCATCCCATGAAGTTTTTTCTTTTTGGAAAGAATTCATCCCATGAAGTTGAAATGTTGAGCAGAGAAGTGTGTGCACCGACCCAAGCTGCCTTTACAGCCCACATAACATTAGGGCCCCAAGAAACAGTGTAGCACAAACTGGCTCGGCCCACGCGCTGCAACTCCGAATACCCACCCACGTCACGGGCCGTAATCACAGCCGCGTGATATGATCGGACGGCATGTGGGAACCCGAGCGAGGATCGGGCCCCGCTCACCTTGGTCCTTACCCGTACGCAGCTACTAACCGCAAGCCCGCAAGGTATCGGATGACTGACAATTGGGCACCTCTACTGTGGGACCGATTTGCCGGGGACTTTCCCGTCTGCACCAAGGATTTGGATCACGGATAAAAATGAGAGGGCGGAAAGAGTAATTATACAGTAATTGGAGGGTCCTGTGTGGAAAATCCCATCTGCTGCACAACGCGCCTCAATCTGAGCCGCACAATATGATCGGACGGTTCACAGAGACCCCAGATTGTACCGCTGACATGTGGGGCGTGCTTACCGGTAGGGCCATTTTAGCAGTGTTCTCCCAGGCAGCTCGTCACCGGAGCCCCGCCGGCCGCCGCGCGCCGGCTCGCGGAGGTGGAGGCAGGACCGGCCAAAGAAGAGGACAAATCCGGCGAGCGCGTGAGGAGGGCAATGAGGGCGGCGACAGGATCAGCGGCCTCCCAGTGTTGGAACTTGGAAGATCTAGAGATGATAAACTGTGGCATCGTGCATTTCCCTGAAGAACTTTCAGGTGGTGGGTGTATTCAGTCCTACTCGCCTTTCTGATTCAGGATTTCAGGGGATCGATTGATCGAACCGAACTCCCAGGTTCCAACTGAGTTTTGATAATATCTCTTGGCCCTGATATTCCTGCAAAATAGAGCATCAGCAACTGTTCTACGGAAAAATAACGAGAAACCTTTTTTCAGAACAAGAGGCAACCGTAGCAGCTGCTGGTCCTGGAGAATACAGGCGACATCGATCGACTCGTGCTGCGGATCTTGATCGAGCGTATTCGTTTGACTTGGTCAAAGTTATTTATTCTGGTTGCTGGACAATGAAGATGTCTAGCTAGCTGCAGGGTCCATCTAGATTGCTCCTCAACATTTTGGTGCTACATCTCTGAAAATATTGTTTGCCTGCCAAATCTCATTGATGTCTGAAGTTTGGATCCACACATCACTGAGATAACTCGGAAGCAAAAATTAGCTAAAGATTTGCAATGTGTCCCAGTGGTCAGTGGCGGAGGCGAAAGAGGCTCATGGGGTACACCTGAACCTCCAAAATTTTTACAAAAAAATCCACTATATAGTATATACATATAGTAGTAATACATCACTTATATACAAACTCACAAAATATATTATCCTAACATCCCAACAGGTCCAATCCACCCAATAGGGTAGGCCTAACACATAGCTAACGTCAGCCCCAATCGGCCCATTAGCCCAAGTACCACCAATTCACGAAGGCAACCTAGGCATCGATCGGTGTTCCGTTCTTGTTTGCCCTAGCTGCAATAGCAAGCCACCAAAGCGCGTAGCAGCTATAGTGCCAACGGGCAGCGTGCTGGCGCGGTGAGCTGGTGATGGGACGCAGCAAGCCAGCAAGAGTGCAGGCGCACTGCGAGCAGTGGTTGTTGGGCGACTCCACGAGGAAGGCGTGGCACGACGCGGTGAACTAGGCTAGGCATGCGGCGTGGGCCATGGCGAGTTGAGAGCAGGGAGTAGTTGTCGGTATTGCGCCGCCACGACGGCTCACTGACGCAGCGGTTATCCGTATTCTTTGACATCCGCTCATATAATTTTACACTTTTATCACCAAAATCCGAGCTCCGCTACCGCCAGTGGCAAATACAAGATTTTCCATCATGTAAAGAAATCAGAGTTCATGGAAAGAAATACACACCCAACGCACATGACCCCCACTCTCCCTATTGGCATTTGGTTTGATGCTTCCCGTGACTCCCGTCAATACACACCCAATGCACATGACCCCCACTCTCCCTTTGTAAACTATACCTGCTTCTATTTTTTTTTTCAGGTGAAACTATCTGCGTCTCTCGATTACTCCTCCATCATGCTACTGTTAGTCCTGGACTAATTAAGAAGCTTTATCTTCCGTCAAAACGAAGCTAATTAAAGACGAGTACCATGCATCTTCATTTGATGATGGCCAGGTGCAGCAGCCATAACATGCAACTTTTGGTTGCATGACACTCCATCGAGTTCGATCGCACGGCGCGTCAACATCCTGACAACTCGTAGTCTGCTGTGGCTCAGAACATAAATTCCGTATGATCTTCATTCTTCGGTTGGGTACAACCACCATCGATCCGATTTTATCTTTGATACCGTCTTGTTGTTCTGTCAGCATATGAAGTAGACCCTGTCTGATAAACAGCCGAAGCTTGGATTGGTTTATAGAAAATGCTAGTGATAACTTGTTTCTGACATAGCACCATTTTTCTCGAGATTAATGTCAATGGTGGATTCATTCCTCATGGAAAATTACTTAAGTCACCTGTGAAATGTTTTTCCTGGATATTGTAGGGTTGGGTTGTGTAGGAGTACAACGTTAGTGGGTGTAGTTGGTGGCTTGGTGCTAGTAGTACTTACTACTAGTCCAGTATTTTAGCTGTGATCCTGGGTTGCACTGCCATAATTGTGGTGGTCCTCTCACTAATTATGCAGTTAAGCTCTCATAGTGATTACAGCTAATGATGAGGCGATCAACTTTCCAGCAAGGAAGCTAAATAAACAAATGCTCTCCTTTTTTTCTTTAGTATAAAAAAGTAGCAGCGTGTCTCCCGTGTATTTACACGGCTAGATTTGTTTCAAAGTTTGTATAAATACTTGAGAATATATTTATATATCTTGTAGGCTATTTATATTTTTAAGATATCCTAAACATTGGAAATGACAATAGAAGTTTGAAAGAAAAATACAACACGATGAACGTAATTGAAATATGAGCTTCGATAGAAGAAAATCATTGAGCATAATAAGTTGTTGGGTTCTTAGAAACGTAACCACTCTTTATTATGCAAAGATCATGTAGTTGTATGCCCCTATTCTTACTCTATTAGTTACTTTTCTTTTCTAAATTGTATGCATTCACATGTACCTCTATTTAATCTCAAGCAATATGTTGATTATGTGTGCAACAAATTATGTAATTAGTTTACATGGTATTAGAGTACCTTGCTCACGCATACATCGATGCACCATGGACAACTTACTTTGAATTTATCTTCCCTCACACGCCGGTTGCCCCACGGAACCGTGTATCTTCTATTTCTTCTTGTCGTCACAAATTTTTTGCTTCAACCTTCAACAACAAGCCCAAATCTTAATTGATCCCTCTCAGCTACTATCCCTTCTAATGCAACACTTTACCACATATTTATCTTCTACTTTTCTCTAATTATTGGTTAATGCTAACCGTTGCGATATCAACACGCGTACACATGGAACCATCACTAATCCCCGCCGAGGACACTTGTCACATTCTCTTCGGTGGCCTATTCCCTACGGCTACGCCATCTCTACTCCAAACTTTTTAATCCATTGCCTCTGTACGCCTGTGCTTCTATTCATACAAATGCACGTATGATGTTACACATACTCGATGTCCTCTTCTCTCGTGTCGGTCGCTCCTCTTCTTCGACGTTGACCAACTTAACTATGTGACTTCCTTACTAACTGCAGTGACCTCCCATTTTCACTGATGCTAGTATGTCTACTTTAGTCATTGTCTAATGATATGGAGAATATTCTTATCATCGCCGGTGACGCCATGCTCCTCACCAATGATGGTACACTCTTAGCTACCTAATGACCCCATATAGTCCATAGCCCATTTTCAATGCAAAGTTTCATCTCCTCTCTGCCAGGGCTTTCCAATCATCATGCTTCTTTGGTCACTAACTTCTTCAACAACGCCGACGCTCACTACTTATCATTGCGGCCCTAGGCTCTTTCAACTCTGGACTTTCTCTTTAATGGCTCTGGCGAGCAGCACAACATTGTTCTCGTTGAACGACTAAGGTGAGCAACGCGAAATTGTCCTTATCTTCGTCACCGCCGCCTCGACTCTTTGCTTCCCTGTGGGTCAATGTCTTCTTGCAAGACGGACTAATGTCATTGCATTCTTTTGTGGTCTCCTTCGATACCATTCATGTTATCCTCGTTATAATTTTAATTTTAATTCAAAATTTCAGTTATTTTATATTGCAGCCTATACACAAATCAAATTGCTAATTTTATTTATTTATTTTACTTTGTAATTCGTATAGAAATAAGATTGCAAAATTTCTTTTAACTTTTATTCCGAATTTCAGTTATATTTTCTTGGAATTCGTATAAAAATCCAATTGATATTTTTTATTATTTGGAATTAACTTTATTTAAGGACTTTGCCTTGGAATTTGTATCAAAATCAAATTGCTAATTTTATTTTATTATTTATTCTGAATTTTAGTTACTTTTTGGTTGTATTTTGTATACAAATCTAATTGCCAATTTTTGTTTAATTTTTATTCTAGATTATAATTATTTAGATATTTTACTTAGGAATTCATATGGAAATCAAATTACTAATTTTTTCGAATGTCATTTTTATTGCACTTGACACAGACTCCTTCTTTTAATGTAGTCCATTATAATATAAACTCACCCCAATCAACGGTGTAGATCTTTCTTTTGTCCTTCGATAAACGTGGGAATTTCTAGCCCTTAGAAGCGAACATTGTTCTCTCCTTGTGTCTCCTACGATACCATTTGTGCTATTCTCGATATATTTTTATTTTTATTCAATATTTTAGTTATTTTTATTGGAGTTCGTATACAAATCAAATTGCTAAATTTATTTAATTTATTCCAAATTTTATTATTTATGGATTTTACTTTTAATTTCGCATGGAAATCAAATTGCAATTTTTTTATTCTGAATTTTCAGTTATTTTTTCTTGGAATTCACATACTAATCCAATTGATATTTTTTATTTAATTTTATACTGAATTAAAGTTATTTATGGATTTTACTTTAGAACTCGTATTGTAATAAAATTGATGATTTTATTTTATTTTTATTCCAAATTTCACTTATTTTTTGTTGAATTTAGTATACAAATCTAATTGCCAATTATTATTTAATTTTATTTTGAATTTTTGGTTGGATTTCCTATGCAAATCTAATTACCAATTATTTTTAATTTTTATTTTGAATTATAATTATTGGGGTTCGTATAGAATCACATTGCTAACTTTATTTTTTATTCCAAATTTTAGTTTTTTGTTTAATTTCATATACAAATCTAACTGCCAATATTTCTTTAATTTTTAATCAGAATTATAATTATTATTATTTAACCAAGACCATTATGATATGGACTCACCGCGATCAACGGTGTAGATCTTTCTCTTTTTTCCTCCGATAAACATGGGAATTTCTAGCCTTCTGACACTATTTGTGCTATCCTTGGTATAATTTTTATTTTTGTTCAACATTTCAGTTATTTTTGTTAGAATTCATATACAAATCTTTCAGTTTTGTTGTACTTGACATGAACTATTTTACTTTGAAATTTGTAAGAAAATCAAATTTTTGATTTTATATTCTTTTTAATTCTGAATTTCAGTTTTATTGTACTTGATATGAACTCTTTCTTTGAATTTAGCCTGTTATAATCTGGACCCATGACGATCGAAAGTGTAGATACGAAGGTGGTAACTTCTTTTGATTATGTTTTAATAAGATAATAGATATATATTTGGGACACTTCTCCAAATTTTGAGTAGTACGAGTAGTACAACTAGCACTCTCTCATGTGAGTTCCAAAGCAGTTCAATATGTTTGTTTTAAAAGGAGAATACAATTTCGATCCCATGAAGCCACAGTTGCATCCATTGCAACCTTGTGCTCTGTCACTAAGCTACGCGAGCAGCCGTGGGAGGCTTAAAGCATTTTGATCTTAATAACAATCTAGTGATTTAGTATGTGACTTGCTTAATTATGTCCAAGCTGAGACTATTAAGTACAGCATTGGGTCCTAAATTTCGAATCTCACAATAATTAGCGGATACGGAGATGGACGGCTACCCGCATTACCACGTACACTCCATGGAATTCGCTCTCTCTCGCCGTCTCCTCCTAATCCATCCCTCTAAACTCCATATATAACCACCTCGAAACCTCTCACCCACTCATTCAGAGTTTCAGACACGCGCGCCTGCTCTAGCTCTCTCTCTCTCTCGCCATGGACGTGGACATGGACAGTGAGCCGTCCACGCCGACCCAGTCCTCCTACTTATCGGGCTGCATGGCCTCCCCGGCGTGGCTGCCGATCCCGCACCGGAGCCCCGCGCGCTTCCACCTCCTCACGCGCGACGTCGGCCCGAGCGGCCGCGACGACGGCCGGCGGGCGTGGAGGCGGCTGCTCAGGAGGCTGGTGCGGGAGAGCAAGAGCATCTGCAGCCCCAGGCCCATGATCACCTTCCAGTACGACGCCGCCAGCTACGCCAAGAACTTCGACGACGGCCGCCGGCCCTCCTCCGCCGACAAGCCGGAGGCCGGCTGATCGACCGACCGGAGAGGGCTTCTTGCTTCTCCTTTTCTTTTTGTTGGTTCGATTGCAGCTGTTCTTGAGATGGCAGTTGCAATGTCGGTGTCGGTGTCGTAGATGACTTCACTTGTCGACTTGTTAATTTGTACAGAGGATGGAAATGTCTCAAGCATAGCTCTTGTCAAAATGTGACAAATGTGTTGCACTGTGTGGGGCGCTCCTTGTCTTCTTGGGATGATCTGAATTGTTATCACATATATACTGGATGGTGATATATCAATTGTGTGAACAATTACTAAATTGGTAACTGGACCGCGTGATTTCTGTAGTTAAGACCAATGAAAGAACAGAACTGCACTGAACAAACCGCTGCATATAGGCTGTCCATTTTTGTTCTTCACAAGAAACATCAAACATCACTGCTCGAGATCAGCAAGGATTAAGAACGAGAATTCGGGGTCTGAATTTCTCACATAAAAAAAAAGAAAACACAGTTCATTGTCTCAGAAGTGAGTGTACTAGCAACAAAGCACTCATCAGGAAGGAATTCGGTCAGGAAGGGAATTGGAAGAGACGGTGGAGTCTTGGAGACGATAAATTTTAAAGGCGCGCTAAAAGCAAGGTGATGCAGATCAACCACTCAAGGAAAAACATGCATTAATAACGACCTGATCATGGACAAAAGAAAAAGGCAATGAGTCACAAATAAAGGGATGCAGTCAGTAATTAAAAGTAGTTGTTTTGTCTGTTCACCGTATTTTCGTTGTTTTTGTCGTTCATTTTTCATTTTTCGTTTGGCTGTCGAGTAAGATTTAGCCGAATCGTCGCTCGGATAGTCTGTAACCCCTCAGTGTCTGTGATTTCTGTTTCCTTCGTCTAATGGAATGATGTGCAAAGTTGCACATCCTTGAAAAAACAAATAAAGGGATGCAGTCAGCAATTAAGCATTAGGCTCAACGGAAGAAAACGCGATGGAGGAGGGTCTCGTCCGAGGCCCTACCCATCAACCGTTGATTCGGTTGAGAGAGAGGGAATCAATGGCTGACGGTGAGGCTCTCCCCTAGTAAATTTCCTTCCTTGACCGTGTTGAATCCAAATATCCAATGGAATCGCATTGAATTTCAGCACCGGTGACATAGCTTGTTCATGGCAACATGCCTTGATTGTAAAGTAAAACGGCCAATTCTGGTCTAGCGAAGGACACCCTTTTGGCTTTCAGGAATTTGTTTAGTTAAATCCATCTTGACTTGGCCTTTCCGCCACGGCATTGCTTGTGGCAAGAGCAAGAGCATTTGGTACCAGCACTAGATCTACAGAAACAAAGTCTAGCCATTAATTGCTTTCCTCTCACTCCTGAAGTCTGGAGACTAGGTTAACCATTGCATCCTGAGGTTACAGTTGCATGGTTCGTTCTGATGTCGTAATCTGAAACTACTAGTACGCATCCATGGTTGTGATCTCAGTATTTCTGTTACTTCGATTACCTTGTAAAGAATTTCGAGCCTATGACAAGGGAACTATACTGTAGCAACAGTACCAGGGGCTTAAGTTTTACGACTGAAAAGCAAGCATGGTCCGTCTTTAGGTGTATTGATCTGACCTGCCTGTGATTATAGTACTGGGATGTCAGGCTAGGCCAAATGATTGGAGTATCTGGACCGAGCTTTGCTGGCAATTGGTGCAGTGTTAATGTTACTTTGAATGGATGCCCCATGTAATGTACTACTCTGGTGGATGCAGAAACTAAGGACGTTAAGCTTAAAGCTCTAGTCTAGGTCTCTAGGACGATATTTTTTTTTTTTTGAAGAAACTCTAGGACGATACTAGTGTGCCGTATTCTTGTTGGTCCAAAATACTAACCATCAGCGTAGACGAGAGATGATACATTAGCCGGGATGATTGGTTCGGAGAGGACTACGCTAGATTGAAGAAACTATCAAAGCTTCAATTACTTATTGTGGGCATATGCATTGGAGCCGGAAAATTTGGCTAGAAGCTTTTATCTGATGTGGCATCCTTTTTTATCCAAAAACTACCACTTGCTACTATGCATTAGAGATACTCTAACATGGTTGTAGACGGCCATGTGCCCATGCCATCTTTCCTTAATCCAACACGACATTTTTGTATGCCCTGCAGCTTTGGCCGTTCGGTGTTCTGGATTTTCGAGTACATATTGTCATTAAAACATTAACCATTTTACGCTACCCAGCAAAGACTCCGTGGCCCAATGGATAAGGCGCTGGTCTACGGAACCAGAGATTCTGGGTTCGATCCCCAGCGGAGTCGAGACTTTTTTTGTGGCTACATACATACTCTTTTCCCATGTTCCTCATTTTTACCGTTCATTTAAAAGAAACTCACCTAAAAAACGAGACTTTTTTTTAGCTACCTTCCAAGCAACTCAGCTTAACCAAGCAGAGCCGAAAACACTTGTCAGAATAGGATTTCATTGCTATGACTACGTCTCCTGTTCGTGAGACATTCGTATTCAACAACTGAAACATCGACCCCAAGGATAATTCAACTCGGTCCTCGGATATATTGCACGGACCGTAGCAAGCTGAGTATAACAATCTAGGATACCATAACACGTATACCGTAGCATGAAGACATTGTTTGCGAAAGTTACTACTACCACGTTTCTACCATCGAGCACAAGCACTTTTTACATAGGTACTGCATAGTGCATACTGTTGTGTACCAGAGGCATTTTGGGAATTTTTCTATTATTTCCGTGGGGTACATATGTCAGATAGAGAGAGAGAGGGAGAGGATAAGAGTCATGACCTTATTCTGCTGATAGAGACTGGGGAAGAGGTCGTGGGGATCGATCCGATCCCCACACCATGCCTTCTGCGTGAAGCTCGGGCAGCTGTTTTGGCGGCGGCGCCTCGTCCTCCACCTTATATACTCCTCATTCATCTTGGGATAGTGCAGATAGAAGTTCTTTTTTCTCTTCTTTCTGAGATAAAATATCACCTCAACCCGAATGATTTCTAGAACTTGCCTCACAATGAGTCTTACACTTGATCCAATGACTATTGAGTGATTGGGTGTTGGTTCGTGTGCTTGGCCAGTGCGCGATTCTTTTGTTTCTTTATGCGGTAGTTCCCCAACCTCGATCATGTGCTTCTGTACATTTGGATTCACGGTGGTGGTATTGTATGTCCAACGACCTCGCCAGGAAAACCGTGGTGTAACGTCGGTGATAGGTTTTTTGGGTCAGCGTCCTATCGACGTGCCTTGCCTTCTCTGTGGCTTGAATTGCGATTGGTTCTGTAAGTATTTCTGGTTTTCAATTCATCTATCTTGTATAGTGTGTTGTACTAGTGTTCCTACAATTGTTAATTTCTATGATTTGTTTATACTAGTACTGGGAGATTTGTATGATAGATTGCAAGCTATTTGTGAATGCTTAGTGATGATTTTGGACTTGTAAATTATTGTGATAATTTGGAATCATAGATTAGGCTTCAAGCTGGAACTAGATTATTGCTGAAGAACTGATTAGTTAATCTTGTAGTAATTTCGTCGAGTGTTGTAGTACTGATTAGTTAATCGTGCAGTAATATCATTGAGTCCTTGAAGTAATTTCATTGATTGCCACAATACTAATTTTTTGATCTTGCAGTAATATCATTGATTGTTGTAGTACTGATTTGTTAATCTTGTAGTAATATAATTGATTATTGAAGTACTGATTTGTTAATCTTACAGTGATACAATTGAGTCAATCTCATCTGGTTCGATGATTCAGATAATAGTTGATAGCATTTAAACTCAAATTCAGAAAACAGATTGTTAGCAATAGTGTTACTAGTTTTGTTCACTTACTGAAAGTTACTTTCTGTTTTCTATCTGAGTTACTTAAATAGTCTTTATTTTTATATTGATAAAAGCATAGCTCTGTCGATGGTTTAGTATCGATCTTACGAATGAATGCTGGGGCTCTCTTAGAGCGAAACCACATAGAAAAGGATATGAGACTTTTATATATGTTCAGGCCTTCTCCAGAGAGAATAATAACCCTACTCTTATGTTGTTGTATTGATTGTGTTTACAATAGGAAAGAAGTCACTAAAACTAGGGCTCGATGACTTCTGTCTCTCATTGTCTTTTTCAAATATGATGATCCTTTGTCCACCGCTTTACTCCTTAGTCCTTATATAGCGTATGAAGGGGTGACAGTTGTCCATGTCAAGAGGCGTCCTAACATTTGATGCAATGCGCACGTTCAATGGCGGTTATTACCAGAGACATATCCTCCCACGTCGTTTTATAGTTATGTCAGAGATATAGGTTTAATACGTGTAGTTATATCAGGGAATAACAACACATATTAACTATTGTATGTATTAAACACAACGTATAAATATCTCTAGCCGTTTGGGCCCACATGTTTGTTGTTCTTATCGACTATAGGGTGGTTGTAAATGAACTGGTCATAGTAAAGCTTATGACTATGAGGTGATCGTAGTAGAACTTACGATCAATAGGTGGTCATAGAAGAACTTACAACTATGAAGTGGTAGTAGGATGACTTACGACCATATAGGGTGGTCGTAGAATAACTTACGACCACTAAGTGTTTATAATTTTTCTCATTGTTGATACTGAGGGTTACCCTTGAAGGTTGTATATAAAGACATTATCATCTATATTGAATATTACAGATAAATAATTTAATTAATTAAGGATTATTATATCCTCGTCATTTAGCCCCCTAACTTCAAGTGAAAATGACTTACTTCGAAAAGAGGTCGTAGAATCATGATCGAAGATTAAGTGTCTTCAATTGGTTTTTCTTTTGACCAGGAATTGACTTGGTCAAGAAAAGTATTTTTACTTGAGTTGTAAAAATAAACTCCTTTTCCCGAACAGACGGAATAAAGAATACCAATCGTTTCTTACAGTTTGTATCCGGTGGGAGCGGTCCCCGAAGATATTTGTAACTGTTGGGATCCCACGATCTTTTACTCAAACCGCTGCTATAAATATTCACCGGGAAGTAACTTAGGGTTTTTATTGTTCCCATTTGCTTCAACTGCTCATGACCTCTTGTTCTCTCCGTCGCCAACCAATTTTGCAATCTTCCCCAAATCTTCAAATCAAAAACAAATCTCCTCGAATCTGACTCAAACCCTTGAAGAGATGGCCGGAGTCATGTTGAAGTGGGAGAGATTAGAAATGGATGTTGCGAAGATGACGACTTTGGATGCCACGAAAAAGATTCCGAGAAGAGCTCTGGTGAAGTGGACCAATGCTGAGGGAGAGCATTGGCCATTGGAGGAGGAAAGGATTCCAGACGTACTGTGAGTGTGGCATTCGACTACCTGGTCACTCATTCCTAACGACTGTCCTCGAGCACTTCAAGGTGGAGTTGGTGAACTTGGTTTCCAACTCCATCATGATGCTGAGCGTATTCGTATACCTGTGAGAGGCCTACCTAGGAATTTCTCTAGATTTGGATCTCTTCAGGTACTATTATGGAATAGGTAAGCATCGGTCGATTACCGACAGCTGTGGTTTCAAACTCCATGATGGAATGTCGAGGGAGTATATCCTCATGTTCACCAGGTCGTCTTGGCCGGGATAGAGGAAAAGGTGGTTATCCTGGACCGTGACCATGAAACTATACACTCCGAGGCTTTCCTTTGATCAAGATTAAGGTTTGCACGCAAACTAGCTGACTTGCTAATAAGGTCATCAAGATTGTATGCGTGTTCGTCGTTTAACATGTTATTAGTTAGGGCAGATGGACCATCCGAACTTTTGGTAGGCAAGTTGAAGGAACTCATCTTAGCTCCATTTTTTCCAAACAGAGCAGATAGCTCATCTAGCAAATGATCTTGAAGATCAGAAGGCATGACGTATGAGGGATCACGGATAGATCGCCAAAAATGATGTTGTAAATCATCCGCTAGATCTAACCAAACTCTATAAAAAAGAGCGTTCGTCACAAATATCACAGAAAAGTAACATGGTAACAAATAGATGTCTAAGATGACGAGGCGTGCCCCATGTAGCTACTTCCTTAAAACCACGATACCACTTGGCATCATCTCCTAACAAATCATGGGCAGCACAAGCCTCTTTGAATGTAGGATGCGTAGCACCCTGGAATGTACGAATATCTTCGAAACTCTGTGCACCCTTAACGACCATAAGTAGAACTCTAAGGAAATCATTCACCGACAGAAGGATGAGCAAAATATAAGGCCCTGTTTGTTTCGGCTGTGCTTTTCTGAAAAGCGGCTTTTGGTATCGGCCGCAGGCTTTTCCGGCGTAATGGTGAATGGTCGGGCTTTCTGATTTGGTGTTTGGCTGTCTGACTTTTAGGTAGGCTGGCTGCAGCTTTCGAGATGTTCATGTCTGAAATGCCCCTGACGACAGTAATGACTTGTTTGATCCCGTTTAACGATATTTAACGACATTAAATGACATTTAACAATATTTAACGATATTTAACAATATTAAACAACATTTAATGACAAATTTGTATAGATGTTGAGGCATCCAAAGTTACTTCATAGTCATTGTAACCATTTCAGTTAACATTTCAAAGATTTGTTTGATCGCTTGTGAAATATGAACACGCAATTATCGTTATCAAGTAACTCAAAGGTGATGAAAATGGATTGTTAATTCATAGTTAGCTAGTCGACAAATAATTGATACCACAATCGCACCAATTTACTTGACGGCAACGCAACAAATAATTGAAAGAAACCATAAAGTTCTTTTTAAAAGGAAAGTAAGCACAACTAGTCACTATGAAATGAACTAGAAAAAACTATTGAATTGTCGAACTGGTATAACATAGCAGACAGTTGCAATACAAAATGCTATATATATCTTCCATATTACAAAATGCTATATATATCTTCCATCTATCCTATCGTCATGCTACCAAAGCCGTTGCAATAGCGTCACGGAGGTCGATCATGTCAACATCATCCATAGCACTTGTAACATTATGTGCACTGTGGTTAGTAGACATATCCCCGTCCACGTAATGTTCATTCTTCTGTGCATGAGCAAAATCATTATCAACCAAAGCAGTGTCTCGAATAAAATTATGCAAAGCCATTGTTGCAACGATAATTTTCTTTTGCTTGTCTTCATGATAACTTGGAATCTTCAGTAGAATACGCCACTTCATCTTCCAAATGCCGAACGTACGCTCAATAACATTTCAAGGAAGAGTGGTGGTAATTGAACACCTCTTTCAATCCAACCGGTCTACCACCGCTCGGAATTCGTACATGATACCTTTGGTTCTTGTAGGGAGCTAGATAACCTTTGCGGTTGGGGTATCCTAATCCACTAGATAGTACTTTCCTACAATTTAAATCGAATATATTATTTACCCATGTATGAAGATACATTATTGCAAAATGGTAACAAGGAAAGTACCTTCTGGAGGGTGTGGAAAGCGGTCTTTGTACGTTAACAAGGTATCAAGTAATATGCGTGTGTCGTGTGGCAGACCCTGGCCAACCAGTGCAAACAAAAGTGAACCTCATGTCGAAATCACAAACAGCCATGACATTCTGACTTGTGTATCCATGCCGGTTGAAATGCACAGGTCGTTTCTCACATGGTACCGTCACAGGTATATGTGTCCCATCTATAGCACCAATGCAATTATGAAAGTGAGGGGAAAACCTAGCCTCTCTAAGTCTTGGATGTACTGTTGAGAATTCTGGATTTGTGGGCTTTATGTTGTCAATACCAAGACGGTACACACATTCCAAAACCTCCGCAAACTTCCTACTAACGGTTTCTTTGGAATGACCAAACCGGTTCTTGACTTGGCGGTTCGATTGAGGAGCTCCACAAGTCCATATGAACAATGCCAATACTTCCTTTGAGTTTACCTCTCTCGTTGATTTCAAACCATAGTTATTAACAAGGGTGTCATGAAGCCTAAGAAAAACTGACCTTCGCATTCTGAACATGTCATAACACTCTTGTGCACTACCAAGTGTATCCTCAACCCATTGGATCCCGTGATTGTCGGTATATTCCTTGGCCTCCTCGCATCGGAGTCTCCATAGTAATCCAAAATCCAAAAGCGGCAATCACGACTAGCGGAATAACATATCCGGTCCTCCATCATCCACAACGATGTCATGAGTTGATTCATCATCACTTGAACTGACATTTAACTTGAAGAGCTCATCTATCACCAAAAATAACATAATTAATAATCGACAACCATACACTAAAAGAACACAAGTAGAAAGTGACAACCATACAAAAGAACACATAGCATAAACAAAATGACATTTAATAAGAAACCAGCAAGTAGCATACATAACTGACAGAACAATTCAAACTATGTAGGAGTCACATAACCAGCAAGGAGTCACATAGTATGTTACATAACACATGAAATAAGGGATATGTAGGTTCAACTCTCACGAATACGATTCAAACTATCACGAATACGATTCAAACTATCTAACGCCTCTTCTTCTCCTCCCATGTCCTTGTAAGCCATGCTAGCCGGCCTTGATGTGTCTTTAGTGTGTGGAAGACATCTCGATACTCCTTCTTGATGAGGAGTTGTGTCGCATAGAAATGCTCATCACTCCCTTCTTCGGCCCCAACCTCAATAACCAAATCAATCATCTCAGATATCTCTTGCCTAACAGGATCAACCATTGGACCAGGTACACTGGTTGCGAACTCTTGCTACCCCGAGACCTCTCCCAAATGTCCACCAATCGCCTTGCTTGCACGTCTTTGTATGTCTTCTTGGCCTCTTCCCACTTGGTGAGCCATGGCCAACTCTCTTCTTGCCCTTGTCCACATGGATCGACTTCTTCGTTGTAGTGGTTCCCTCCTCACCCCGAGGCTCATCACCTCACCTCATCATCCTCAAGATTGACATGGCTGCACCATCCGCTCCAGGACAAGAGATGATTCATTCTGCATAACTTGCACCATCAAAAATGATATCAAGCCTGTCCTCATGTTGCGGTGGTGCTTTCTTGAACTTGCTACATTGTGACATGGCTCTGCGATTAAAGAAATGCAAGAATCCATGAAACAATGTGAACAATTGAATTCCAATACACCTGCATAAAGACTAAAGATTTCATACCTTAACTGCTCACCACCACCGATCACTTGCCTCAATGGATCCAATCTTAGGATCTATGCCTAGCCCCGATGCATGGAGCTTCAATGTTTTCCAATTGGAATAGTCCCTTTCAAGCTGTCCCAATGGTTCTTTAATTGCTTACTACTGTACTCTTTATTAGCACGTTCTTTAAACTTGGTCATAAGGTTCGATACCTTTGTTATTCAAACATTGCATGGGTCTATTGTTTGCAAGCACCTCTTCCACGCAGATGCCAATAAACACTTCATTTGTGAATGCATCCCATGTAGCAAATGTTTGCGACTTGTGCTTTATCCATCTATAAGTGGCATGCATATTACAAACAACCATCTATTAGTAAAACTTTACTAATGATGTTGGTATGTTCATTAATGTTGCGAGCAAGTCAAGTAAGTATAATAGCAAAACCGACCATTATAGCATCAATCAAGCTTAATTTTACTAATTCATGTGGAGCCAATACATCCTAGTTATACACATACATACATCCTAGTTTGTCGCTGCTGAAGTTATACACATACATACATCCTAGTTCATGAGGAGCAAAGCTATATCGCCACTGAAGTTATACACATACATACATCCTAGTTCATGATGAGCAAAGCTATGGCTGCTGCTGCTGAATAGATACATACATACATCCTAGTTCATGAGGAGCAAAGCTATGGTGCTTCTTCGCCAAGTCATACACATACATACATCCTAGTTCATGATGAGCACAAAGCTATGGTCACTTTGAGTTACATTCTTTGAATAGATACATAAATACATCCTAGTTCATGTGGTGCTCATGAGCAATCATGCTCCTGGTAGCTTGCCAAGGATTCAATCAATCGTGAATAAATCTACATCTACATTCATATTCAATCGACCGTGAATATATTGTAGTGGTGCTCATGAGCAATCATGCTCCTGGTAGCTTGCCAACGATTCAATCAATCATGAATACATCTACATTCATATTCAATCAATCATGAATACATCTACATCTACATTCATATTCATGCCCAGTTTCATATGCTCATGGCGGTGTGGAGGCGTCGGGCGGCCTGGAGGCGTCGGGCGGCCTGGGGCATCAAGAGAAGGAGGAGACGGAGGGGGAGACGGAGGAGCGCCGCGTGAATATATTGCTGTACCTTTCCGATCGAGGAAGGAGGCGAGGGCGTCGCTGGTCGGAGATGGCCGAGGTGCGAGCTCGCCGTGGAGGCCCGATCCGCGGGTGGAGGCGGAGGAGGCGCCGCAGGGGAACGGAGGACGCGACGTGAGCCGGATCCGCCGGTGGAGGCCGAGGAGGCGCCGCAGGGGAACGGAGGGCGCGCCGTGAGGCCGAGCGCCGTGGAGGCCGGAGGAGGCGCCGCAGAGAACGGAGGACGCGACGTGGAGCCGGATCCGCCGGGTGGAGGCCGAGGAGGCGCCGCAGGGGAACGGGAGGGCGCGTGCGGAGGCCGAGCCGCCGGGTGGAGGCGGAGGAGGCGCGCGCAGGGAACGGAGGGCGACGGACGGCCGAGGCGCGGCGTGGAGCGAGTGGCGTCGCTAGGTTTACGGCGCGGGCGCGAGCGGGAAAACGGAGGCGCCGAGAGACCTCGGGGGTATTTGCGGGTAATTAGTTAGGAACCGGGGTATTTGCGAATGCCGACCGAGGAAGCTGCGGAAGCTGCGGAGACCGCTTCTTGCATTTCGCCACGTTGAGTTGGCTTGAGCTTCCGAGGAAGCCGAGGAAAGCCGCCCCGTTTGTTTCGGCTTCCGCTTTTCCGATCGAAAAGCCGGTCAAGCCGAAGCCGAAACAAACAGGGCCTAAGCATCCTATCTTTGTACCACTGTGTCTTTTTTTTGCCAAGATCTAGTATTTACGTCCCAGCGCCACGTAGAAAGGATATCATAGTAAGACAAGGCTCGTGCCTTGGAATGGGTTCTATTCGCAACAAACCACTCGGTCAACAGTGTTCGTGCAAGGAATGAATTGGAAACAATAGCTGTTAAGTTAGTGTTAGGGTGTAAGCTAACGTTATTCATGTGAGGCAGATGCACAGCGAGTCGTTCGATAGAAGGGAAATGTCTATGAATATCATAACCAAGGATCCTCCACATGGCATCTTGTTCACACATATCGGTAGTCCAGAAACTCTCTAATTTCATTTACACTTGATGTTCCAGAGTTGTATGGGGCATCTTCGCCTTTCCTAATTTTTTCAAGGTATATGTTTTGCACAATCTTGGCCTTTAGTGATGTATTTAAAGAGGTATTTAAGTACACATGTTTTGTTACACCATTCTACATTTATATTGGTAGAGTATTTTTTAAAGAAATACAAATTATATGGAACCACCCATCTTTTGTTCAAACGAACATTTCCTTTGATGACAAGATGACCATTATCAGTCCGTTTATAAAGAGTGAAACCATCTCCTTCGATTGTTGTTTCATTTTAAAAGGGCTTTGGATAAAATTTTGAACAAGAACCATTTTTCATACAGGGACATCTATCGTTTAAGGCACCACACGGACCGTGCATCATATGTTCTGATACTAAAGCATGCACCAAAGGATTAGTAGCTAGATCAGGTATCTTGGTAGTTATGAAAGAATCAATAAGGGTCGAGGTCGGCTTAGTAGTGTCCCTATTCAACCAAACAATGATATGAGCGTGTGGAAGACCATGTTTTTGGAATCCTATAGCATGGATCACTATACGAAGAAGAGAAACCACAGGTTAGAACAGAGGGAACAAAAAACAGGTGATAGGCAAGTAGCATAGGTGTGAAAAAAAGAAAGGAAAAAAGGAGCTTAGATAAACACGCACATGCGTCAACAGGGCCAAACACAATCCCATCCTTAATATCTTCTAGAAGCTCCTCAAGCTTCATATTGTAAACCCTATCAACAATATCAGCTCTATGAGTGCTGCGCTGTCCGGGCTCGAACCGTAGAGCGTCAGAAATTTCTGGCCACTTAGGATTACATGTGAAAGTAATAAACAGATGAGGGGACCATAGACCCGACACATCACAATAGCATCATGGTAATTCTATATCATGTACCGCCTACCACCGGTATGGCTCAAAGGTAGCACTATATGTTTACCAACATCACTCTCGTCTATAGACGACCACAACAGTGTCGGCTACACCCTGTAAGCTTTCCACTCACAGCTCGTCCTGATGATCTAGTATATACTGAAGCCTACATTCATCGACACATGCATGAGCATCGACCTTTATTTGTGACGACAATTGTAACAACCTAAACCTATGGTTTTTGTTTCAAATATATAAAAGTTTGATATTTTAAAAACTTTTGTTTGTATCTCATGAGTATGCACTTGGTTTTCTAAAATTCGCTTTGAAATTTCAAACTTTTCACTTGAATTCAAGTTTCTATTGATTTCTAGAAAAATGTTTGTATAAAAGTCTCTAGAATTTTTTTTTAAAAAATACTAGATTATTTATCATGAATTAATATAAATTTTCCCAAATTTTTAGAAGTTATTATGACTTCATCAAAATTCAAACCATTTCACTAATGTAGATTTAAAAAGGAATTTATTTCAGATAAATGAAGTATGAACAATGGCTAAAATGAATTTTCCTAAGTTCTAATTGAATCTCAGAGCACCCATAAAAATTATCAAAAAATTAGAATTTTATTGCTATTTTTGTTAGCCCAGTCAAACTAGTTTTATTTTAGTCAAATCAGAAAACCTAATTTTAACCCTAACCCAATCTGACCGGACCACCCTAACCTATTTGACTTGGCTCGACCGCACCCGTTCGCCGGACCCAAGTCAGACTCAGACTCGGGCTCAACCCGTTGCCGCACCGTTTCGTCATCGCCACTGGCGAGTAGGCCCCGATTGTCAGGGCCATCATCGTCTCCATCGTGGCTTGAAACCGAGCGGCATGGGCGTGCGTGCATGTGGGCCACGACACCCTTGTTGTCAACACCTCATTGCCTTCGTGTCCGGTTGTGGAGCATCGCCTGGCTTTCATCTACTCCCCAAGCCAATCCGTTTGTTCTCTCTCCCATTCTCTCGTCTTCTTCGTCCGTTTCTTTTCTTCGGCCGAAGAAGAAACCGAGGAGCTAGAGCTCACCTCGGTTCCATTCGAGCACCCTCGACCCCGCCTCCGAGTTTTCCACTGGACGTCGCCTCCGTTTTGCCCAACCTGGAGCCTTGTCGCCCACTACATCGCCGAGGATGACTTCTTCATCTTCGCGTCCGGTGGCCATGGCCACGCATCCATTAAGGCGTTCTGGTGAGTTATACTTCACATTATCTTGCCCCTCGTGATCGTGCTAACCCACCAAGTATTCTTATGAGTTTAATTTGTCATTGGGTGCATTACCGAGGGCGTACGACCCCTTCTTCTCTGAGCTCGATCGAGCGCCGCCGCATCGATTCTGGGCACCACCATCGTCCTTCGGTGTCAAGTTTGTGGGCACCTCGTTCCTAGTGCCAAGGTGATTCCAAGGCGCACCTTCCTGAGGTTTCTAGAAGCTCATAGCGCCTCCTCCTCGAGAGTCGCTTCATCGTCTCCACCTCTGTCCGATGTAAGCTCGCCGTCGGCCACCTCAGGACTCCACGACGTCACCAACATCTTCGTGAGGTTGCTGTGCACCTGGAGGTACCACTCCCGGGCCCAAAGTATCTCTACTTTGCCAGAACCTCTGCACGGCCGCGCCGCCACGTACGGGAGCTCTAGTTTAGCCGCTGGCAGCATTGGGGTAAAACCTGTCATTAGCTCTTAATCATCATTTTAAATGTGCTTATGACATGTGCACCCTGGAGGCTAAACGTGGTTACAGTTTTAAACCGCACCTATTTAGACCTCAATGTTGTTGACATGTGGGCCCTTACGGCTGGTTTAGTCTTTGCGCAAATCGTGAAGTGCGTTTTCTAATAAGGGAAGCACATTTCTTAAAATGCTCTATTAGAAAATACGTTTTGGTAATCCGAAGACGTGTTCTTTGAATATGCCTTCAGCGTTGCTTTCAGCCGTGACTGGGTCAAGCTGACCTAGTCAACGCCCTCGCCTCGGTCCCACCGGTCAGTGATCGTGGGTCGGCTGAGCGTCGGTAGAAAATGCAATTAATACTTTTAGAAATTCCGAAACTAATAAAATTTGCACTGAAAATTCAATTAACTTTGAAAGTTCATAACTAATTCATTTTAGCTCCAAATTGAATGAAACCAATATTGTTGGTTTTTATTTTTAGTGTACTTTTAATGGAAGATATTTTAAGTATGCTTCAGTCCCAAATTTTTTTGAAATTAAGATAATAGCTAAAAAGATTTTTTTTACACTAGAAAATGGTTTGAACTTCAAAATTTCATAAGTATTTCATCCTAACTCCAAATTGAGTGAAATTAATTTTGTTAATTTTCATTTTTTACTGTACTGTAACTTGGCATAAGTTTGATTCTTGTTGTTGTTTTAGAAAATGTTGGTAATTGATTTATTTGTGCAGTCATGCCCTTAACTTGTTAAACACTTAGAAAATCGAAATCAATTTCCTTTTGAGCTGAAACTCTCACCTAAAATTTCTTTAAATCATGTTCTACCTGTTGTGTATGCTTGTTAGATGAAATTAAATTTTGATATTTTTTGTGTTATTCGTTCTTATTCTCTCTTTTGTACGATCGATAGATTTCGATGAATCTGGTACTTACAAGAGTGATCCTCAGCAACAAGAACATTGTCTCTAGCAAGGCAAGTAGCCCTCCTTTGATGCACATTGATCCTATTATATTCGCATGCTAATATTTTAATTTCAAATGTATGTATGCATGCTATGTTGATAAGTAATTCCTCAGTCACGATAGTTAACCTGAATAGATACATGAACTGTAGGCAAACATCCATCCTCTACTACTGAACCTAGGTTTATATCTGCTGTGATTTAGAGTTCGATGGATGAGCTCTAGTCACTTTATATTTGTTATACGAGTTGTGTCACTTAGCACTGCTTAGAACGGCATCTGGGGATCATCGCCTTGGTGATGGTTAGTATATCATCACTCTAAATATTTGAGTCGGGGTACTCATGTATGCAATCGTATTTGGGAAAACTAAAACTGAAAACAAAAGGATTTAGACTTGAGCACATTGGTAAGATCGTGTGCTTTTGGGTGTGTGCTTGGTGTCCGAGTCAACAAGGACCAAACATCGTGTCCCACTAAACCAAGCATTTATGCTTGCATCCACATGAGGGCCATTTGGGTTCCCTCTTGACTTAGTACTTTGGAGTGTGTTACCTTCGAGTCGCAGGTGGTGGGTGTGTGTGTTGTGTATAAAAAGGAATGTGTTGTTGTTATCGGGTGTGCGGGGGTGGGTTCCTTTCAAGGTTCTCCACACCGAGGAGCATCGGTCCTTTTCCAAGGCCGGTGACTTTGACACAACGTATGGGTTTTCATCCATACGGGCGACTCATAGTTAATACATAATATTGGAAAATATCTCGTAGGACTTAGCCTTGCTGGCATACCTAAAGAAGTGTGCTATATAGCTTGGTAAAAAGGCGATCTGACATGTGGGTAAAGTTGTACACCCCTGCAGGGTATTGAACTATTCAAATAGTCTCATCCTAGGTTATGGACATGTTTGGGGAGGTCTTTCAAAAGTTAGACTGTAACATTTTGATAAAACTTGAGATTGAGTGGTATGAATGGGTAATTCGTGCTATTATTGTGATGGCTTTGGGTAGTCACCTCTAGGATGTTAATTATGTTTATACTATTGTCTTACTGTTTTTGAACAATAAAAAATCTGATTTGATAAAGTGTCTTTAATCTATTACAATATTACAAATGAAATATAGCTTTGTGCTGAAAATGAGCCATACAACTTTCTCCATTGAATTGAGCCTGCATGTAGCTATGTATAGG
Source organism: Ampelocalamus luodianensis (assembly GCA_036346255.1). Lineage (NCBI taxonomy): Eukaryota > Viridiplantae > Streptophyta > Magnoliopsida > Poales > Poaceae > Ampelocalamus > Ampelocalamus luodianensis. The sequence goes on from CM070626.1 coordinate 6,345,264, forward strand.
TTTGTTAATCGTAAGTCTTGCGAGTACAATGTTTGTACTAAGTTGCATTGCTTATTTGCTGCAGAGGAGATTGACCCCCAAGGGGTTGATCAATGTGAGACTGTCTACAAAGTTGACGACTAGCTCGGCGGCCCGGTCGGTTGCCTTGTGGGTAAGGGGCAAACTAATCGGCTTTTGTTTATCACCATCTTATGGTATATGTTTTCCGCTGTAATCTTAAGTACTCTGTCTTGTGTTTGGCCAATCGGCCTTTTGTATGAAGTCTAACTGTATGTTGAATATGTTGTAAATTATAAGAACTCGGTATTGTAATAACTGGTGTATGGAATTGATGCTATGTTTTGTGAAGGGGTATGTGTACCGCTGTTCTGGGAGGTACATAATATCCCGAGAGTGGGAAAATTTAATTCGGGATACTAGGACCAATAGGAAGGTTAAGCATTTCGAGTTAAATCGCCGACGCTCTCGTCACAAGTTGGTATCAGAGCCATACCGACCGTAGAAACCCCTAGCTTGGTCGTATTTAGGGTGTTTGGAAAAACATAGTTTCAAAATATCAAATTGTTTTTCAAAACTTAAGTAAGTTATCAAATTTTACTCCTTACCTATCTTAGCCTACTGATCTCACCTTGCTCTATATTGAGTTGCCAAAAAGGTTCTCTCTTATCTTCTTTCAAAAGTTAGACGTATGTCGTTTAAATTTGAGTAGAGGATGAAGGTTAAGGTGAGATTACCGATGGCTAGTACCAAATGCAACCCTAGCTAGTCTTTTACCATGCTGTTTAGATGCGTTAAAATTTGGTTTTTGTGCTGGCTTTTATGTCTTCATACTTTTATTTGGACTTCGATTCTTACTAAATATTTGTATGTTCATATAATTAGGGTAATATCGCTGTCCGTCTTGGCAGTTGCTTCCTTAGCTACTGCCTTTCGCTTCTAGTGTTCAGGTTTTGTTGCTAACCCTATTTGTCGAAATAGGATGGCTGGACGAACCCGTACTGGGCTGGGCAAGGTCAGCAAGCTGGCAATGATGTAGAGCTTCCACCTCCTCCCACCATGGCCGAGGTGCTCCTTCAAATTGATCAAAATCGGATGGATCAGACAAGGATCTTGGAGGTTATCGCTCGAAACACCTCTGCTCTTTCTAGTGCCTCTGGATCAGGAGGAGGTGGTGGACATCAACAGTGGGGAGGACTCTCCGAATTCCTCCGTACACAACCACCGACTTTCTCCCAGTCTGAAGATCCCCTTGACGCGGATGACTGGCTTCGTCTCATTGAGAGGAAGCTGAGCATTGCACAGTGCCCAGATCATGAGAAGGTGTTGTTCGCTTCTCATCAGCTGGATGGCGCAGTGCACTCGTGGTGGGAAAACTTTCTTGCCATGCAACCCACAGGCCGAGACATCACATGGGAACAGTTCCGCACTACCTTCCGACGGGCTCATGTTCCTGCCGGATTGATGAAGTTGAAGAAGAAGGAATTCAATGTGCTCAAGCAAGGTAGCATGTAAATGTGTAAACGAAACTACCTATGACAGATGAAGAAGACTTGCGAAACGACATATACATCAAAAGTAAACGCAATACAACATGACCGAGGACGTAGACCTAAAGCAAACACAACCAACAAAGGACTAAAATAGATCTTACACTGTCAGGAATGAAGTGGGCAACACCGAGGAGACACCAATGGGCGGAGGAGGCAGGAAGCAACACCAACACCTGCAAAGGTAAGAAGGAATAAATAGATGAAATAAAGTACATGTTGATATATAACTGAATAATACTATAGAAAAGAACAGAGACCATCATATCGAAAAGAGAAGAAAAAAACAGGGCTATATGAAATGGGATACCGTAAAAAAATGTTCTGCAAGATAGATCAAATAGGTCAAACGATCGAAGAGAGGGACGGAAAAGAAAACCAAATAGAACCCTAGAAAAGAAAAGGGAAGAGGCAGAGGGCATCAGAACGGCAAGAAAACACATAGACGCGCAAACAAGCACCCCTAGGGAGAACCAACCACACCGAAAGAAAGTACGAACCAGCAAGACCACACGCAACCAACAAGGAAGCAACCCAAGAGACCAAGAGCAGCTGAATGAAATGGGATGCAGTAAAAATCTCAAATCCAACCCAAAAACAAGGGGGAAAGAAGAGGTCTAGGAAGAACCAAACACACGGAAAAGAAGCACAAACTAGCAAAAGAACATGACAAACCTACAAGGAAGACCCCCAAGAGCAGCCGAACGAGAGGGGGTGTAGAAACAAACTCAAACCAAATCCAAAAAAAAAAAGGAAAAGAAGAGATAGAGGAAAGGAACCAACGGGGAAACATCCCCACCAGTAGTCGAATGAAGGGTGGGCTGTCGAAACCAGCAAGCAGCCAACCCAAAGAAAGAGAAGGGGGAAAGAGGCAGAACACACGACAGCGGTAAATAGATAGCGTCAAACAAAAAGGAGGTGTGCAACCCAGCAAAAAACGAACCCAACAAAAAGAGAAGCAAACTGGCAGTGGAGACAACCCAAGAAAAAGCAAAGCAAAAAAGCAGCGGAGACAGGCCAATGGGCAATCACCCCCAACAACAGCCGACCAAAAGCGGGACACAAGAATGAGGCAAAATCCAACCCAAAAAGAGCGAAGGGAAGAAGCAGAGATAGGACGACGGTAACAAACAGAAGATCACAAGAAGGATGACCCCAAGGAAAATCGAAGAAATGTAGATCCATAGAGAAATCCATCCTCCCTACAAAGGGGGGAGCGCAACCGGAGAAGTAAAGAACCATGAGCAACAGAGGAGGAAATAGAGGGAAGATGACCAAATGGAGAGAGGAGGAGAACAACAGCTGGCAGCAAATGCAAGGGAAAACGAAGCGAAGAAGCAGCGGAGACAGGCCAACGGGCAATCACCCCCAACATCAGCCGATCAAAAGCGGGATGCAAGAATAAGTCAAAATCCAACCCAAAAAGAGAGAAGGGAAGAGGCAGAGACAAGACGACGACAGCGAAATAGAAGACCACAAGAAGGATGACCCCAGGGAAACCTGAAGAAATGCAGATTCATAGAGAAATCCGTTCTCTCCACAAAGAGGAAAAAGCGTAGCACAAAAAAGTAAAGAACCATAAGCAACAGAAGACGAAATAGAGGGAAGATGACCAAATAGAGAGAGGAGGTGAACAACAACCGATGGCAACTGCAAGGGAAAACGCAGGCGCATGACAAGAGCAACAAAGAAACATGAGAGACAATTAATACAAAAAAGAAGACGAAACAAGAAGTGCGCAATGGGGGAGAAGGCAGCCAAGACCACCCGACAGGAGGCGAGGCAGCGGGCACGGGAAGTGAGGCAGTAGCAGCACGTGGCAAGCGGAAGGCAACGCATGCGAGCAAAACGCTGGGCCAGACCAGTCGCGTGCGAACGCAATGCCACATCCTACGGCAACAACAGAACAAGTAGCATCCGACGGCCAAGGCGAAACCATCAACGTGGCCACCCTCCCAACGCGCCCTTTCGGCCTCTATTTACCCGTGGGGGTTAGCTAGCGAAGCAGATGTGCTACTAGTCTTGTGTGGTGCAGCTGATGCACGCGCATGTAATTAGAAAGCTCGGTCCTGTCCAGCACAGTTTCACGCTGTCATACAAGAGGCGCTTGGGTGTACTGCAATATATGCATTGCAGGATAATCCTTAACTATATATATTTTAGAACTAATACTGCAAGTTTCTCAATAAAGCAAGAATATTTGTCACCATAACATATTTCATTACGATTGGAATAATTCTATGTTTGTAGACGCAAGTAGAAGAGAAATGCTTCGCATACGACGAACTCAGGCCGCCCCGTGCGTCTCCGCCGAGCCGGGCCCGGCCGCCTGCGCCGCCCCGAGCGCCCGCCTCCAAGTGCCTACCCAGCCACCATGTGCGTTGTGCCGCATACGATGATTTTTATATCGTCGTGTGTCCAGCAAGCATCCAAGTAGAAGTCAAACAAACTTTTCCGAAGCCACCTCGATCCTCGTGCACCATCTCCGGCCATGCATGCCGGTACTGCTCCACCCACCTCGCGCAGCTGCTCTTACGTTGTTGCCTTGTTGGACGACCGGCCGTGCGCCTCATGTCACTCGTACGCCTGGCTCACTGCTCGGATCGTACTTCTTGGACGGACCGGCCGGCCCGGCCGCTATGTGGTAGTCGAACGCCTCCGGGCTATGCTCGGCGCGTACGCGCGCGCCGCGCCTTGTTCGCCTCCCTTGCACACGACGCACGGCCTACGTACGTCTCAGTTCTTACTCCAATACGCCATCAAGGGAATAATCTCTCACGCCGCACGGACCACAACCCGCTCGTGCGCCACGCCGTGCCGGTCGTCCTCGCGGCCTTCTCGCACGCGGCGAGAGGCTCTAACCCGCCCGCGCGCCCACGCCTCGGGGCAGAGGGTGTGCGGCTGTGCTCCACGCCGCCGCCTAGCTGATTGCCCTCCCGGTCCACGTCCACGTCCACGGTCCACCGAACCACCACGACGACGCGAGAAGGCGAGGAGGGGATGTGCTGACAGTTCTGTGGCCGCGGCACGGCTGAATGGCCGCGCCAACGGATGGCGGCTGTTTCGGTTCGACAGTCTACGCACGTTCGCACAGCCGGCATTGGGCTACATATAAATATACACACACGTTTGCTTTGTGAAGTTTTATGCGTAACCATATTGTATACTTCCCGTGCTAACACACGTTAGCTGACGAGCACGATTAGGAACGACAGCGAGTCTTGTCGCCGTGACGGAAAAAAAAAACATTCCTGCTTGCCACACATTTCTACCAGATAAGCAGCATGAAATTTCATAATTTTAACAGCCAATTACAACCTTCAGAGGAGAGTACACTGAAGCTGGATTCCATGAAGTTGCCACCAATCTAGTTTAATTTGGGAACCACTAGTGAGTCTGGGATTCCACAGATCCTCAACCCACTCAGCATATATACAGGAGAAAACACAGCCATCTGAATTCGTAACTAAGAACTTAGAAGGCTGATATACCCGGCCGAATAAAAACAGTCACTGGTGAAGCAGTTTATCCATTTAACTTGCACTCGATAGGCAGCAAGGGCACCGGACTATATTTTACAGTCAGTTAATGCAAAGTATAGCACTGCGTTGCAAACATGCCATCTTATAAAGAGGTCTACAATTAGAAAACTATAGGGCCACGCTGTTGAGCCCCATAATTTAGCTCATGCTGTTAGAATTTGTGTCTGACAGATGCCATAGAATGTATGAGCTCCATATATCCTATCTTCACGTCTCATCACTAGGGTTCCAATAGAAGTCGCTTCTTTCAGTGGAGTAACCATATGGAAGATGAGGTCCATAGACAGCATTTTCATTCAGAAATGCCATCTGGTCCACCTGTGACACTGCTTGATAAGCATTCGGAGCATTAACTTGATTGGGGGTGTTGAGAGACAATGCTTGATAAGCATTCGAAGCACTGACTTGGTTGGGGGTGTTGGGAGACACAGCTTGATAAGCACTCGAAGCACTGACTGGATTGGGGGTGTTGGGAGACACAGCTTGATAGGCAAGCGAAGCTGGATAAGTGTTTGCATTGCTATCCTTCTGATTACTCTTTGGCCTGCCCCTAGCAGCCCGTTTGTTTTCCACAGGACTGTCTGCACTAAGCCTGACCATTTGCTGCTGGATTTCGTTCAGTGAACTAGTACTAGCCAATTTTGATTTAGCACTCCTTTTAGCATCAGAAAACTTCAACTCAAGCCGGTACAAGGCTATAGCATCAGAATCATTGATCTCATATTCAAAAAGATGCCACTCATAGTTGCTGGCTGGTTGTGGGTCCATGTAATAGGACCTCTTCAGACCACCAAAGTCTTTCATCACTTGCTTCCTCGATTCATGCCATCCACGGCCGCTGTAATCTGGCAATGACCTTTGCTTCCGGTTGCCACTCTCAAATGCCCTTCTTGGTGTGTCAAAGAACAGCCATTCTCTAAGAGATTCACCCTCAAGAAGGGAAATATCGAAAAGTTCTGCAAAAAAAGAAGAGCAGGGGATCAACAATTAGCACAATAATTTGCTAATATCACTATTCACCGAACAGGCTAACACTACATAACCAAACTTACCAGGTGCATTCCAAGGTGATTTTGAAGTTGCAGCTCCTTCACATACAGGAATACCAACATTCTTTCCTTGGATTTTTGCACAAAGAGCAGCAAAGAGGGGGCCATCTTTCAAATCAATACCCCTTGGACGCATCACAGGTCTTGTCCCTAGAAGGCCATCATCATTCAAAGCCAAACCAGCATGGTAAGGGTTGCAGTAATGTTGAGACTCTTCTGATCCTCGAACAAGTCGACCACAGTCCCAGAGTGCACATTTTGGCCCCAAATATTGCGAGGGTGATGGACACACTGTAGTGAGCAAGTCTGACGTGTGGAACAAAACATCTCCAGTATTTTGCGCAGAGTTATTTGCATCAACATATGAATTAGGTGGTGGCAGATCTAATGGCAAATTGAACTGTTGATGTTCCATCTGATCAATCCCTTGCAGATTATTGTGGCCATCTGGATTTGATCCAGGAAGGTTTATCTTGTAACCATCATCACGAAGAAAATCGTCAATACTGAGTTCATGATCTATATAGTACATCTGCAATCAAAGGTAAGATAAAAGCCCATTAAAGCTATCAGTAGAAAAAGCAAAATTAACATAAATAGGCATTACATGTTACAACCACCAAACAGACCAAAAATTATGCACAGACAACAGCATGCACACACACATTGACCATCACATTGTGTGATTCACAATTTTCAATGCATGCCGGAATATAAAGAATAAAAGAATAGAAGTGCCACAAAAGCATCATAAAGTGAATCTGTGTTCATTTATCATATCATAAAGGTACATTGGATAGATACGAGAAGGTAGTTAGAAAAACTTAGAAACTAAAATTTGGACATCAACCAAATTGGGCCAGAAACTCGAGACATTTGGACAACTAAAATAAATCTAGCAAATCCGGTTTCAACAGAGATATAAAAACATCAAGCAAGGCTTCAAAATGTAATCTTCTGGAGGCCTTTATTAGTTCCCATTTACAATTAGGTTAACCACGGTAAAAATTATATGGGTGCGACTTATGCTCCTGAAAGCTAGACGAATAATACTATAACACATTACACATAATAGAACAATAGATTTTTCTATGCTAGCATACTGAAGTAAAGCACTCCAGTATTGGGCACTCAAGTTAAATCAAGGGCATGGCTTTTTCGCATAATCTCATCTGAAGGAGCATGAAGTTAGTTTATGGTTTTGGTCAATACTGAGGTCTTAAACGGACAATGCACACAGTACTTAACTCTCTCTCTCTCTCTTTTAACAAAAGGAGGCAGAAATAATCACGCTACGTTTTATCCTCCAAGATAGAATAGGAAGGGGCCTGGTCATAAACCTACATCCACAAATAAAGGCGATACCAAGCAGTATAATGTTGGGCGGATTTTTCATCAACATCAACACAGTTTCAATTTGATTAGCGATATATGAAGCAAATTATATAAAAAGCTAGGAAAAGGGGTCATAAGTAGTCCAACCATCAAATAGTGTGTTTGTTACCTAAACATAATGGTACAGGAAACAATTGAATGAATTCTTTTGCTGAATTGCAATTTCACAACATACATATAGAATTCCAATTAACATCCTTTTGGGGATGGTTATCAGTCATTGAACAAAAAAAGTATCTCATGCTTGGTCCAAAGTCCAAATGTTAATACAATTAGACCAGCAAATCCATACATAATCGTTCCCTCTAGCATACACTCCCTCGGCAAAACCTTGATACAAGTGACAAATTGCTTGTGGGTTACATTCTATCCAACAAAAGTCGCATAGCGTGAAGGACCATATGGCACATCTTAAGGTATTAGCAAACGACAAAGCTGGCCAATAAGGGTGAAATCCACAAACAACATTAAGTAAGCCATTCAGCGACAGAACCCTAGTAGTCTCACCCACAAGTTCCCTTACATGATCAATGACAAAATCAAACGATTTCAAACTCGATCATTGAAAAGGCACTCATCAAGTGTGATACCTGCTCATGGAACATTGCACTAGCAACAGAACCTACTTCTCCTCCACAATCTCCCTGCATTTCCTGACCCAGGGACTGCTGCAACATAGTGGTGCCCCCCACCACAGCCTCCCCCTGCACCTGCAGCTCGGGATTGAGATTCTGACTGTCTTGCCCGTGCCCGTGGCTCTCATGAGAAGGCGGCATCGGCAGCGTCGATTGGGGAATCACCAGCTTGCTGGTGGCGTCGTCCTCCTCGGCCACTGCCAGCTGCAGCAACCGCAGCGTCTCCAACGGCGGATCCGAGGCCTCTCGGTTGTTCCCCTGCGAGTTCTGCAACGCACCAGGAAGATCAGTCAGAGACAGCAAACGACGAACACTAACTAATCTATGCGTAAGGGGAGGTTAGGGTTTGGAGAGGTGCCTGGAGGGAGGAGGCGGGGGAGGCGACGCTGAGCTCCGCCCGCCACTCGCGGAGCATCTGGTGGACCTGCTCCTCGAGGAGGGCGGCGTCGGCGGAGCGGCTCTCCTTACGGGCGGACTGGAGGCCGGAGAACATCTCCTGGAGGTCGTCCACCCGGGTCTTGGCGCGGTCGCGGAACTGCCGGTGCCGCGACGACGACCGGGATCCCTTGCCAGGCGCGGAGCCATGGCCGCCGCCGCCGCCGCTAGACGGATCGCCCGCCATCGCGCTGATCAAGGTGTAGCTGGGGCGTTTGCGGCGATTGGGGGGTTGGGGTCGACTGGTTTGCGAATTGCGAGGGTGGTTTTTTGGGTTTTATTTTCCTTCGATTTTTCTATGTTTTGGTTGAGGAAATCGCAGAGAAAGTCCTTGAATTTCTTCTTTTCCTTTTTGACTGCGATATAGAAGAAAGCTAGAGAAACATAGACCGTAGGACTAGAAATTAATTTATGTAAGAAAATGCTAGAAAAAACAATAAGATAGTATAGTATTGTTAGCAAGAAATTTACACATGTGAGCACAACGTTTGTGTTTTTGATGGACATTATTTGCCAAAAATTGAACAGAAATAATGTAAAATTTACATGTACCATTTTTGCGAGCACAATATGTCTAAGTGTAATAGATATTTGACGAGGATTAAAATCTCTATGTATTATCTTTAAATACATAACAGATCATACGTCTTCGTGGTTGTAACCTCGAGGTACACGATCTGACTGGTCGTAGAGATTCCAGAGGTTACATGATGGGTACCCTGGTCGGACAAAGGCCTAAGCCAAGCTCACGACCAGGAGAACTGCTCGTAAAAGGTATGAACTGACACTTGGAACTGATTCCGAGTATATTCTCTACCGTATGACGAATGGAGCACGTGCATATTCCATACCATACGATGTTTCTCATCTAGACACAGTAGCGACCAACCTCCATGCGGTTATATGTCTCATATACATATAACCGTCGAACGGTTGATTCTTTATCAACCGTCGCTTGGCTCCGACCAGACGCAACGCTTCACATCAGACGCCTTCTTGGAAGTAACTGCCGCCTCTTCAAGGGCTATTTAAAGATGGAACCTAGACGGATCAATGACAAGGAAAAAGAAGAAGACAAGATAGAGCCATCAGACTAAAGCACAAGCCCTAGATTCATGTGATAGGTCTGATATTGTAAAGGAACAAGCAGTGTTTTCAGAGCATAATTGTAAAACCCAGTTCATACTGAATAAAGAGCAGTCCCATTATTCCCTTAGATTTCCCACGCCACTTTTTCTTTTCTTTTCGTAAGATCGACGTCTTGATCGTCGACAATATTATTTGCAAAAAATTGAACATAAATAATGTTTGATTGCAGCCTTATCATGATGTCTTTTATTTGGAAAATGTAGGTGGTAACAACTACCCATATCAGAAAATAGTGTAACAGCCCTAAGTTAGGGTTTGTGTTTCAAATGTAAAATTTTGAGGAGAAATAAAAACTTTTGATGTCTCATGAAGTCATTTGGAAGTTTTCCAAATTTTCCCTAAACAATTTCCAATTCTAAGATTTAATTCTTGTGAATGGAAATTGTTGTCAACAAATTCTTAGCCTTAAAACTTGTGAACATCCTCTGAACATATTTTTCCTGTCATCTTGACCATCTCAGCTACCTCCCTGAAAATTTTCTCAATTTTTAGATTTTGTTTGCTATTTCAAATGGTCAAGTCAAACCAGTTTGGAAATCTGGTCAAACCCCTGGACAGCAGCTTGTGAATTTTATTGGGAGAAATATAGTGCATGAAAATTCCTGGAAAAATTACACAAGGTTGTCCTCTGTCCCAGGAAGCTCCCATAAAAATTTCGGAATTTTTGGAGCTCTGTAACCACCTCTAAAAATTCCCCAAACCCTCTCAACCTTTTTGAATCAGTTTCTGAAAAGCACTGTTTGTTGGGTTCGAACCCAACTCGGACTCAGGTCCGACTGAACCAGCTCGCCCGAGCCACTCTTCCCCTTTCACTGACGGCGCGGTCCCACCGTCAGGTCCCTTCCTCCACGCGTCGCGCGCACCCGTGCCCGGCCTCTCCCGCTTCGCTTCTCGCGCGCCGCCGCGCCGCCGGCGCATGCGCGTCGCCACGTCGCCTCGCCGTCACCTCGCCGTCTTACCGCTTCAACCTCAATGCCTCCGCACTCCTCTTCAAAAACCAGCCGAGAGCCACCTTCTTGGCCTTTCCTGTCTCTCCTCTGTCCATTTTCGCCACCGAGCTCCGGAAACCGAGAGCGTCGCCGCGCCACCTCCGAGCCTGCCGGCCACCTCGGTGATCTCCGACCAGCATCGATCGCGTCACGGTGTGTTCCACATCCCCAGGAAGCAAACCCCCCAAGAGATTTCGGGTTTCACCGCCCGAGGAGCTGCGCGCGGGCTTTCTTCTCCAACTCCGGCTGATTCCGCCTCTCCCGCCGCCGCGTCTTCTCCGGCGGGTTCCAGCTCGATTCCTCTCTCAGTGAGCATCTCCTGGACTCCATCTTTCTTCCCCGATCACTCACACGCTCTCTCCTTCACCTCAGGTCCTTGCCGACGGTGACCACCTCGCGCCGCCGCAGTCTCTCGTCGCCGGGCCATCTCCGGCAGCTGCCCTAGCTCCGCGTCATCCCGGTGAGTTCCTGGTAACCCACTGATGCTCATGCGCGTGCTAATTTTCACCTTCTTCTTCTCTGGCGCAGCCGCCCCTTGTCACCTCCACGGCCGGCCGCCGTCGCCGTCGCCTCGCGCACAAGGCATCTCCACGCCTCGAGACCACCTTCGCTTCAGCAGATCCACCAAGAACCCATTTTGGTGGCACTCTATCAAGCCGCCACTCTTCTCGCGGCGACGGATCCAGTCCGGATGCCACCGAGAGCCCTCTCGTTTTCTGGCTATGTCTCCCTCTCGCTTCATCGGCGAGTGGGGCCCACCTCCTTAAGCCTTGTAGTTAGTCGCTAATCAATCTTAGGATTGTTCATTAGTTCACTCTCTTGCATGATCAAAATTGGAATTGAGGTTTGGAAGAAAAATTAGTCTCAAGTTTCCCAGTATGCTGCCTCCTGTTGTCGTTTTTTCTCGTTGTCGTGAACCGAAATTGGTATCATGCTTATGCTATTTAAATCTTGTTAGTGCTTGATGACTTTCCTAAGTAGTAGTGGTTAGTATGAAGTCAGTTAGTTAGTGTCAATAGGTTTCAAAGCTTTTGTTGGCATGAATGATCAAAAGAAGCTGGTTTTGGAACTAGTTGTTTGTCTCTGTACTTGTGTTTCTTGCTTTTACAAGTATAGTAAGGCCTTGTAGTAGTAGCATGCTGAAATTGTTAACCTTACTATATGTTGGTGTGATACTTAGGTGTGTTAGTAGCTGAATTTTATTAAAGTCCAACCTTAGTTGGAAAATTGTTAGCACCTAACAGTTGGTTAATTAACTAGTTAGTGTTTCAATAGCTTCTTGTAGGTTTAAGTGATCTTATCACTAATGTTGGTTGCTTAGAGCAGCTAGTTCTTTAGATGTGGTAATTTGATGCTTAATTAATAGATGTGCACACAATCACCATCAAAGTCTGTCGAAAGACTAAAGCATATAAGAGGATTGATTTTGTGGTTAACTTGGTAAGTAAGTAAGTTTGGGGTAGATCAATCACATGACAACTTGTCTAATTTAAATCTTCTCCGTAGCAGCTAATTTGTTGTTCCTATTGTATTGGTCTAGCTTCTGTGTTGCAGATTTGTGATTGTTTTTGAATTTTTGAGTTTTTTTTGGTATTATTGGTTCTTATTGTTGCTTTTGCTCGATCGATAGATTGCGACGGGTCTGATTTTATCGAGAGCGATCCTCTGCAACAGGTTGAGCATCCTGAGCAACAGCAGCCAGGCAAGCAGTTTGATCATGTTTATCCCAGTATTCTAAAGTCTAAATATTTTGTTTCAGCTGTATGTATGCATTGCTTAATTTGTGTTAAAATTTGATTAGTTAAATCCGTAGCTGCATATCCTGTAGGTGAAATATTGACCTCTACTACCTGAGCCTAGGTTATTTGCTGTGATTCGAGATCGTTGGATGATCTCTTGTCACTTAGTAGATACGTTTTCAACTGCTTAGACATGCTTAGTGTCGGTAGAAATGGGCGGTTATCGACTTAGTCGGTAACCTTGATCACACAAAATTTACTATAACTTTATGTTTCAGCATTTTTTTACTTTGTTTAATTGTGAAAACTAAAAATAAAAATAAAATGATTTAGACTTGGGCACAATGGTAAGATTGGTGTGATCTGTTGGGTGTGACTGGAAAGGTGCCTGAGTCAACAAGGACCGAACATCTTGTTACACTAAACCAAGTATTTTAGCGTGCTAACCACACTAGAGGGTATGAGACCTCTCTTGACCTAGTACTTTGGCGTGTATTGGCTCCGGGTCGCAGGAGGTCGCAGGAGGGATGGTGTTGGGAGCATGGTAGTTGTCCGAAAAGCTTTATCCTGAGTGGGTAGTTGTCTTTTCGGCTTTACCATGTAAGCGTATGGATTTCTACCCATACGAGCGGCTCGTAGTTAATACACAATATTGGAAAAAGTCTCGTAGGACTTAGCTGTGCCGGCATACCTTCGGAAGTGTGCTTTGGCTTAAAGGCGGTCTGAAGTGTGGGTACGCTTGGCCTCGTCCTAGGTTATGGACACGCTTGGCAAGGTCTTCCAAGAGTTAGACTACAACATTTTAAATTAAAACTTGTTGGGTGGTACGAATCTGGGATTCGTGCTATTGTTGGGGTGACTATTGGGATAGTCACTTCTAGGTTGTTTATCTTTACTCTTTTGTTATTATTATCCTTACTGTTATTTCAATTAAAAATGAATTGCAAACTTGCCTTCAAATTGTATTACATTATTGCAAATAAATTTGGCTTTGTGCAAATGAAACATATGGCCTCCACCAAATAAGCCTGCATGTAGCTTATGAATAGGTCTGCTAGTTCACACGTCAGTCTTGCGAGTGCAAAGACAATCTTTGTACTCATCGGCTTTGCTTAATGTTTTTGTTGCAGAGGAAGAAGGTGAGCCCCAAGGGCCTCACTTCTGTGAGTTTTGATGCCGCTTCGTGTTCGACGACTAGGCTTGGCGGTCCGGTCAGATGCCTTGTGGGTTGAAGGCACACTGATTGGCTTTGTTTATAGCCATCTTATGGCACTTTTGCTTCATTGCCGTCGTTCTCCGTTATTTGTGTATCTTTTGGCCGGTCGGCCCTGGTCTGTAATATTCTTTTGTTGTTACTTTCTGCTTAGTAGTGTGATGTTTGAACTCTATGTTTGGAATGGAGTTGATGCATAATTTTGTGGTGAGATGTGTATACTGCTTTCTGGGAAGTATACATATCTCGAGGATCGGTTTATTTGATTTGTGATGCTAGGACCAGGTGGTTGGTTAAGCATTACAAGCCAAATAAATTAGGGTCCTCACAAATAGAGTGCCAAATCTCCATGAGCTGAATTTCCTAGATGGGATTTTGGTAGGTTTTGTTTGAAATTGCGCTGGCATGGGTCAGCTCGCTATGGACAATGATTTTTTCTTTTTCTTTTTTTTAGATTGGATGTCAATGAGTTAGTACCAGCAAATATTACAGAAGAACAATTGCCTTCTAAAAATGTGCTAGTTTTTTACGACTAAAAAAATGTTCTAGTTTCAATCGGTACAAAATTACATGTTGTGGAAAAGTAAACCGGTGTTTACCTTTCTATTTACCTTACCACATGATATTATAAACTTAACTGAAAATAGTCAATCATCTTTAATTTTTGGAAAAATTCCTCAGATGCCTCTGAAAGTTGTCCTGATTCCTTCGGTGCCCCTAAAAAAGTTTGATCCCCTACGTGCCACCGAGTGGGAAATTTGATCCCCTACGCGCTATTTTTGTCACCTCCGTTAGTTGGAGTTGTCATTAAACCCAAAACATCCCAATCTTATCCTCATCTTCTTCCTTCTCCGCTCTCCTACCCCTACTCCCCCCTTCTATCCTCGTTCCAGCGCAGCGTCGCCTCACGATGCAGCGTGCGCCCACCATCCCGAACCCTGGCCATCGACTCCAGATCCGACGACAGGAAGGAGGTGGGGGAGGAGGCCAGCGTCAGGAGGAGCAAGGAGGAGGAAGTCGGCTTCTTCCCCACCTTTGGTCTCCAGATCTGGCGGCAGGAGGGAGGTGGGGAGAAGGGCGACGGTGGGAAGGTGGCCAATGGCAGGAGGTAGCCCAATAGCACAGGACCCCCCTTCCCCGATAAAGTAAGGACACCGCACCACCACAGCAGCAACTCGAGCCGCAAGAGCTAACACAATAGCCGCTGCCGTTGGCGTCAGCCCCGTCCCCATCCCCGTCGCATGACGTCTAGGAACCCAACATTAGTAGCAACAACAACAACAACAACGACATCAGCTCCTAACTATAGCTCAGGATCACCCTGTCCCCAAGCTCGCCGTCACAGTCATCGTCGTGCCAAAAACGGCCAAGAACCGAGTATGAAGCTAGCCCCTCGACATTCGTACAGTTGGGTGCTTCCCCTGTCATCACCGCTGCAGCTACGACTGTCTCTATTCCTGGGGTCTTCATCATTGTCCTCGTCAACGACGGTCATGGGAACCATGGTTGCAGCTGCGCCACTGTCGACCGCGCACGAGGTCGGTACGTGGTTCGTGCTCCGGCCGTGGCTCCCCGCCTTGTCCTGCCCGCGCTCAGTGCGCCACCTCCCACCCCCACCGCAATTCTTGCCTCCCTCCAGTGAGGGAGTTGCCCATGGCGGGGAGACGAGGGAGGAAGAGAGGTGGGAGGAGGGGGTGGTTATAATGCGGAGGGCATTAAGAGCGCAGGTGAGGTGAGGAGAGTAGAAGGGAGAGTTTGGCTTGGGGGTGGGGAAGTGGGTGGGGTTGAAATGTTCTGCAACTGTAAGTGCAAGTCGATTGAAGAAGGGGATGAAGAAGAATGGCAATATAGTTTTTTCGCGAGTTAGTTGAGAGAGAATGGGACATAAATGACATGGAGGGGATCAAATTGCACACTCGATGGCACATAGGGGATCAAAAAAAATTTAGTGGCACGAAAGAAATCGGGACTACTTTCAGTGCCATGTGATGAATTTTCCCTTCTTTTTTTTTGAGGGGCCAGTTATCTTTTATTCATAGGCAGGTACATGCAAAAATCAGACTTGGCCTTGTTTTTGTGGGCCGGAAGCGCAGGCTTCCGGCCTAATACTGGTCACACAATTATTGGGCTGGAAAAGTACCACACAAAGCAAGAGTTTTTTTTGGGAAACGACAAAAACCAAGCCTTTCGTTCGATGCGTTCCGGACGCGATGTCATCTGGTCGAGCCTTTACCGGCTCGAGCGGGGCGCGGCGGGTTTGGGCGGCCACCTCTTGCACGCAGCACGCGCCGTCGGGTGGGCGCCGATCCGCCGAGGATGCGGCGCAGCAGCACCAGGGGCGTGTATAACGATGGGGCTGCTTGTTGGCTCCATGGGCGCACGCACCGGTCTGTCCGTGCGCGGCGAAGGAGCTGCTCTCCCCCCTTAGATCTCTGCATCAACGCTAACTCCCAGTAAGCGCTTGGCTAATCCTTTTTTTTCCCGCTCTTGAACGCTGAATTTGATCTGCTCTAGTGTTTTGATGGCGTGCGTGGGTGAAAATTGGTCTTTGTAGTCCTATTGGCTGTGTCATTTGCTCCAAATTAGCTCATAAAAGTTCCTGAATTTTAGATGGAATGGGATTGTTGGTTTTGTAGCTCAGTTGTTGAATCGCTTCTCGCATTCGATGTGAAAATGTGTTCGTGACGTGCGTTTTCTATGATATCTTGTGATATCTTGGTCTGACGTTTTAGAAATCGGAGCATGTTGCAGAGAAGAAAATTGCCTATCGGCTATCGATTGCATAAACTGTTTTGTTTGACAATGTTAACCCAGGGCGAAGTATACGGATCCTCAATAGGCAAGAAGCCAAGAAGTAGAGAGGGTGGTGTCACGGATACAAATGATGTAGAAAGTGTTCTATATTTGGGGTGTGAGAATCGTGCCTTGACCATGTGTCAGGACAGCAGTATGTATGATAAATCTAATTCACTTTTGGGGAAGTATTTTATTTGTGTGGAATTTGGGAGTGTGTCCTAGACAAGAAAAATTATTGCCAAGTGCTTAGAATCTTTTATTCGAGTATAGATGTATACAAAGGGCAAAATGTAGAACAAATTTGAATGTAGGACCTAGTATTTAAATTTGAAAGACACAGGACTCGAGTGAAATGTTTGAAAAAGAAGTGGAACCAAACGTGAAAATTTTTCTTTACACAAACATTTGATTCGATGATTTAGTCGTAACTGTGGCAATCAGTGGCGGAGCTAGACCAAAGAACTAGAGGGCCATCTTGAAGGAACTATGAAGAAATAAGTTTTACTTGTGATAAGAAAGGGTCAATTTGGTGTTTGGTACTAGTTTCTTCAAGGAAAACTGTATCAAATACTAATTGATTTTTGCAAATGAAGGGAGGTCACAACTCACAACCCTTGTTGGCCCACCCTCCGCCACTGGTGGCAATAGGCAACAATTTGATAGCTATCAAATTATTTACATTAATTCAGTCTGCCATGTACAAATATGTATATTGTTACTGTAAACAATGCATAGCTAAGTCTATCTCACGTGCCTCGATACAATCCTGGCACATAAATGTCATACCATCCTTAAATAACTTATTACCCATGGCCCTACCCTCTGCCTTATCCGACGAAGTATTAGTTGGCATTTGTGTATATATAGACCAACTGGCATGACTCTAATCTATCCACAACTAACAGTGTTCCCCTAGGCGCCGCCTAGGCGCTGGGCGCACCCCGCCGCCTTGATTCATGCATAATTGGCCCCCTAGGAGCTCCGCCTGCCTCCCCATCGTGCGCGACCACCTCCCCTGCTCCCCGTCGCGCGCCGCCTCCTCCCCCAAGGTGAGCTCCTCTGCCCCAATGTGTGCTCTGATGGACTGCTGCTACTCTCTCTCTCTCTCTCTCGCTATTCTTTTGCTCTGTTTTGCTCTTGCTCTACGGACTGGTGAGTAGTGACTGCACAATGCACATGCCTCTGTACTTCTGTAGTAGCAAGTAGCAAGTGGTGATTAGTCATTTAGGCTAGCAATCTCCAGGTAACAATTCTCCTCCTTGAGGTATAATTCATGCCCATTTTCGTATTATACATGCCCTTGTGTTGCTGCTCCCGCCCACCTCCTTGTTGTGCCGGTCGGCCGCCTAGGCAGTCTAGGTGCTAGGCGGCCAGTGCCTGCCTTCCGCCTAGGTCAACACTAATAACTAAAGAAAAACAAGAACAACAAAAATGGTGTTCACCCAATACAAGCATAGGTCTCTGGACTTGCTCCAAGCTCAGGTTGAGCTTTGGCACCATGCCTTGGGTTTTGTCAAGTCCATGGCACTCAAACGTGCAATGGACTCAAATGTGCAATGGAACTGCAAATCTCTAACACCATCCAACACCATGGTGGGGCTACGACTCCTTCGGAGTTGGCCACAAAAATCGGGCTACATTCGTCTAAGCTTCCCCGATTACGATGACTCATGCGTGTGCTTACTGTATTGGGCATCTTTGTTATCCATGAATCAGCCTCTGCAGACAAGGAGGCTGTTTATGGACTTACCCTAACCACATGCCTCCTTGTTAGCGATGAGATCAAATCAAACTTATTTCCCATTCTGTCTTTGATGCTTCACTAAACTGTCATTGCCCCTTTCTTTGGCATGCACTCATGGTTCCTGGATGAGCATTCCCGTCCCTCTTTCGGATGGCACACGACCTTACCTTTTTGGGAGATGGCTGACCAGGACGATACTTACAACCAACTAATCAATAATGCAATGGTTTTTGACAGTAACTTTCTCATGGATATCATCTTGAGGGAGTGTGGTAACATATTTCTTGGCATAAAGTCGCTTATTGATGTTGCCGGAGGCCACGGTGGAGCTTTTTTGATAAAAGGTTTGCACCCTATTTCCATTTAAAGGAAACCAAACTACAAAGTTCAGATAACAGCAGGTATATACACCAAACATCTAGAAGGAGAAGCACAAGAAAGACTAAGAGAAGTTAACAAGGTTTTGGAAGAAGTTCATAGAGTCCTCTAACAAAATCGGAGCTTTATTCACTTCCAAGAACTACTCTGCTGATCTAAGGCGTCCATCTACTTTTAGCACCAAAAACTTCAGTAGCAACCTTCCCAATTGCTCTAGCACCCTTGAGGAGAACCTCCCGCCCCTCCTCCTTCTGTAATTTAGGCCACGGTGGAGCTGCCAGGGCTATTGCAAAGGCATCTCCGCAAGTGAAGTTCAGTGTGTTGGATCTCCCTCATGTGGTTGCAGAAGCTCCTATTGATGACAATGTTCAGTTTCTTTCTGGTGATATGTTTGAGTACATTCCAAAAGCGAACGATCTTTTCCTCAAGGTAAATCTTGTAGGATTTTCTATGTTATCTTGGCACATATCCTCTTTTTACAATAGTTTGAGTCATAAAGCGTTTAAAATCTAGCTGCTCATAAAAACCAATTGAGTTGGCATCTATAGGTAGCGCCAAAAATTGATGAACTAGAACACACATCACTATTATGAAATTAAATTTGGTCAAAAACTTATAGGAGCCTATCACTAGTTAATAAAAAAAATCAAGTAAACTGAAATGCCACAAAACAAGTCTAAATGATTAGTGCCCGTTGACAAGGGTAAATTTTTTTTCAAGGAAGTGCAAAAGCTTTGCACAACGTTATATTAAGAAGAGCCCCACAAAAAAGTACATTTTCATCGTATGATCAGCTGTTGATCTATATATAGAGATGCAGTGTTTTCTCTCTATCCAGCCATAAAAGCCATAACAAGTGAACAAAAACCGAGGTACTGCACCATGGCGCTCACCCAGGACCAACACAGCATCGATGAGGGCTTGCTCGATGCTCACCACGAGCTCTGGCACACCACCTTCGCCTACGTCAAGTCCATGGCGCTCAAGGCCGCACTGGACCTCCGCATCGCCGACGCCATCCATCACCACGGCGGCGCTGCTACCCTCTCCCAGATAGTCACTAAGGTCACGCTCCACCCGTCCAAGATCCCCTGCCTACGTCGGCTCATGCGCGTGCTCACCGTCTCCGGCGTCTTCAGCATAGAGCACTCCGGGGACAGAGGCGAGCCCGTCTACGCTCTCATGCCAGCGTCCAGAATCCTCGTCGGCTCGCCGAGCATGGTCCCTTTCATGAACATGCTGCTCCAACCGATCTTCGTCTCCCCGCTCTTCGACCTCGGCACGTGGTTCCAGCACGAGCTGCCGGATCCGTCCCTCTTCAAGCTGACGCACGGCCAGACCGTATGGGAGACGGCCGACCATGACGCAGCCTTCAGCGCGCTCTTCAACAACGGGATGGTCTCCGACAGCCGCTTCCTCATGGACATCGCTATCAGGGTGTGCGGCGACGTCTTCCAGTTCCAGGGGATAACCTCCCTGATCGACGTCGCCGGGGGCCTCGGTGGGGCGGCCCAAGCCATCTCAAAGGCGTTCCCGCATGTGAAGTGCAGCGTGTTGGACCTCGCTCACGTCGTCGCCAAGGCTCCAAGCGGTACCGACGTACAGTATATCGCCGGCGACATGTTTGAGAGTGTTCCACCGGCAAACACTGTCTTCCTCAAGGTACGTCGTGTGGTATTGTTTTGTTTTGTATTTTACTTTGCTGTAACAGCTGACAACGCGTCCTTTGCTAATATACTATATGGCTTGGGGAGTTGGAGACTTGGAGTTTTCGGTCATAATGGCCGTTCTGAGAAAGACCTACAAGTCCTTGGCATGGAACTGTCATACTAAATATGGGGGTGGGGCGATTTGAAACGACATCATTTTATTAATATGGCAAAAAATAAATAGCCAACAAAAAATTACGAAAATAATACTCTCTCATCAAATGAATTGGCAACAGGGTTTCTATAGTCAATTCAATTAGCATCGGGCCTTCTATCGCCAAATGATTTGGCAACAGGAGCCAATCGGCCAAATGAATCACCAATAAGACCGCGGATCAAACAATACATTGTCGCCAAATTATTTGGCGATATGGTCCTGTCGCTAAATGAATTGGTGACAAGAGCTACCACATCAGCCTATCACAAATTTATTTTGCGGCAGAGCCCAATCGCCAAATGAATTGGCAACAGAGTATTATTTTTGCAAAAAAAAATTGCCGGCTATTTATTTTTGTCATATTAATAAAAAAGTGAGTTTTTTAAAATAAAAATCCTAAATATGGCACCTGAATTGACCGGACCCTATGTGTAGTTCATGTAATTTTTTTTTGAAAAAAAGCTCGATTTGATATGCAGATTACACTGACAAAATATATATGAAATCCTAAACAAATAAAAAAATATGAACATATAATGTGAAATGACTTCTATAGATAATACTGAAAATTGATGGTTAATACTCTTAACAAATACTCCCTCCGCCCTTTTTCAAGTTATGTTTTTGACATTTCATAGTCTATGAGACGTGACTTTGATGATTAATTTTTGTAGCTTTATCTTATTATATAATAAAAAAATATATTATGAAACTATCTTCAACAACAAATCCAATAATATAATTTTTATGTAGTAAGTCTAAATATTTTTAAAATGTTAGTTGTCAAATTTTAGAAATTTTGATGGCACGGATTCTAGCGTATCACTTCAAAAGAGAACGAGTATACTTAGAACTAGCTTGTCCTATTGTTGCAAATTTTAAACCGAGCTCGATAGTACCAACACCGTACTCTTGGGATAAAGACAACAGTTTGTCAATTAATGTTCATTGTTTTAATGCATTTTTTTGCTTCCAAATTTTGCTGGTTTCAGTGGGTTTTACATGATTGGGGCGATGCTGAGTGTGTGAAGATATTAAAGAATTGCAAAAAAGCTATTCCCCAAAGAGATGCTGGAGGAAAAGTGATAATTTTAGAGATGGTGGTTGGACTGGGGCCACCAGACCTGAAGTATAGAGAGACACAAGTCTTATGTGACCTCTTCCTCACGCTTTTCAATGGCATGGAGCGAGACGAGCAAGAGTGGAAGAAGATTATCTTCGAAGCTGGATTTAGCGAGTACAAAATTACACCGGTTCTAGGTGTTCGC
This sequence comes from Ampelocalamus luodianensis, assembly GCA_036346255.1. Classification (NCBI taxonomy): domain Eukaryota; kingdom Viridiplantae; phylum Streptophyta; class Magnoliopsida; order Poales; family Poaceae; genus Ampelocalamus; species Ampelocalamus luodianensis. Next base: position 6,367,009 of record CM070626.1, read on the forward strand.
TCGATCATCGAGGTTTACCCTTGAACGTTTGGTGAACAAAGGTAGTATGGTACGGTGTACGTGTGAATTTGTAAGCTCAATAAGTGTACATGTTGCCTCGCCGTAGTCACTGTATCTCGGATCGATGGGGGCATGTACAACGCATGCTTCCATGTATGGAAGCCTTATATATCTATGTATGTGAGTTCTATTATATGTATTGTATTTCCAAAAGGGATATAATGTATGTACGATTTGTGAATCAATATATCCGAAAGTTTCCCCTCCCTCCCACATCCTTCGTTACGAGCTTGTACACATACTTTCACTTTGAAAGCATGTATACTTTATACAAAAAAATCCCGAAAGCTTGTATATGTATAATAATAATTGCTTAAGTGACTTTACTCGTGAAGATAATGAAATTATCCGAACAGCTTGCAAATAGAGTCCTAAACTAGCCTCGGCTTGTGAAGTACGGAAGACGATCAAGTTCGGGTTCAAGTTGGTAGATAAACCAGATAAGTTCGAGTTCAAGATGGTAGATAAACCAGATAGGTATATAAAACTAGATATAAAGAAGGCCTAAAAAAAGTGGAATAGAAAGAGAAAAATGAGTTACGAAATGCAATGATTCTTCTTTGTTGTCTTGGTTTGAGTTTGATTTGGGGTTAAAAGGGGTAAAAATCTCTATGATAGAAAGAAAGAGAGAGAGAAATAAAACAAGATTTTTTAGAGAGAGATGAAGAAAGAAAATAAGGTTGGAAGCTCTTTCACATCTTTTGCAAGTATGGGCTGGTCCTCTACTATATATTGGTTTGATGGACTCAGTTGGATGGCTGAGAGGACCCCCGGGTTATTTTCATAAGATCGAGACCTTTCCGGTCTTAGGAAAATAACTCTGGGTCTTAGGGTAATGAAATTCAATTTAACTTCATTTAAGTGAGAGGACCCGGCTGAGCTAGAGCCACGGTGACCATGCATACTGCTACTCTGCGGGTGCTACATGGTAGCCGGTTCCCCAACAGCCAGATACACACTTAAAGAAATTAAACAGGATTTCAAAACAACGGGTATGTGTCCCGTATTGGCTCCGAAGATCAGCGACCAACACGCACATACCCTATCAACGTCAATCACAGTTATACAAAAGTCATACATTGATATATCAAGTGATATACAACATAATACATAAGTCTACAACTATTACAAAAACGCCCGACCGGCCAAATTCAATATTTAACATCAAGTAGCAGTGGAAGCAAGATAAATAAGCCAAAAAGTTCAGCAAGGTGTGCCCAAACCCAAAGGCAACCGACTGGGAGCTAGAAACAACATTTATTCGTTAGTGTCGCCTAAATCGACGCTAACGAATTGATCGACCGTATAGTCTTCCTCACTGAACAAGCAGATATCTGGGTTAAGTACAAAATATACTCGCAAGTCTTACATAAAAGAAAAATTATACATGCTAGAGGATATACAAAAGAGAGACATTAGTGGCTTAGTTTTGCAGAAAGACGCACAAATTTTCATCCCACACATACTAATTTGAAATTGCCATTTGGTAAACAAAGTTTTAGTAAAAGTATATATAACAATGATTGATATATTGATCAAACAATACCAAAGTAGTAGTCCACTTTGATAAACTAAAATCCATGAATACCCATTCATGCTGAAACCAAGTTATAACCCATCAATTTTAATTTAGAGTCTAATGATGACGTCTCCCAAACCAAGTGGTCATCCGTAACCATGAACACGGCTATTCGAATAGATTAATCCCGACAGGGGATTACAATTTTACCTACACGACTCAATTAGCTCGTAAGCCTCCGGATAATGACACACTTTATAAGGTATGTCGGCCAAGAAAATCGAGATTCGATACTTTTCAATAAGATGACCCTATTGACATGAGCCCCTCTTGCGAGATGAACCCCAAACTTAGTACAAGCTACTGATAGAGCTTGTTAAGCGGGCTCACAATTTGTTTTGGAGATACCGATACAATGTAAAGAAAGAAAAAGAGTACTCCTATGAACATTATAGAAAATTGCATCGGATCCTACGAACAGATGATCGAACACAAATATCCTCACACCACTGGAACTAACCTAATAAAACCCTTTGCTTACTTGACCAAGCTGGCTCCCAACCCGGCGTGTTGAAGCGGCTATTTATTTTTATAATTATCTTTTTAAATAATATTATTTTTAAAAATGCTTTTTTTGGGAAACGACAAAAACCAAGCCTTTCGTTCGATGCGCTCCGGACGCGATGTCATCTGGTCGAGCCTTTGCCGGCTCGAGCGGGGCGCGGCGGGTTTGGGCGGCCACGTCTTGCACGCAGCACGCGCCGTCGGGTGGGCGCCGATCCGCCGAGGACGCGGCGCAGCAACACCAGGGGCGTGTGTAACGATGAGGCTGCTCGTTGGCTCCATGGGCGTGTGTAACGATGGGGCTGCTCGTTGGCTCCGTGCGCTGCTGCGCGGCGAAGGAGCTGCTCTCCCCCCTTAGATCTCTGCATCAACGCTAACTCCCAGTAAGCGCTTGGCTAATCCTTTTTTTTTTCCGCTCTTGAACTCTGAATTTGATCTGCTCTAGTGCTTTGATGGCGTGCGTAGGTGAAATTTGGTCTTTGTAGTCCTACTGGCTGTGTCATGTGCTCCAAATTAGCTCATAAAAGTTCCTGAATTTTAGATGGAATGGGATCGTTGGTTTTGTAGCTCAGTTGTTGAATCGCTTCTCGCATTCGATGCGAAATGTGTTCCTGACGTGCGTTTTCTATGATATCTCGGTCTGACGTTTTAGAAATCGGAGCATGTTGCAGAGAAGAAAATTGCCTATCGATTGCATAAACTGTTTTGTTTGACAATGTTAACCAAGGGCGAAGTATACGGCTCCCAAATAGGCAAGAAGCCAAGAAGTAGTAGTGAGAGCGACACGTGAGGCCCCTTTCTCCGTTCTTTGAATGTAGTGAGAACTAGCCAAAGTTTGAGTTGTTTGCTTTTCAAACTTACACTCTAGTTATTTTATATTTGAAAAAGGGCAAGTCTGTGGACACTTCCTATATTATGCTCTTCATAATGATTGTGAATGGGTCCGTCAACTCACCGAAGTGTGACACAGTGAATGGGTTAATGCCAAGGGTCAAAGCAACATAGCTTTTAGTCAGAATGAACCAAGAAATATAATTTCATTATTTTAATGATCTAGACCACTTTTCCTTTTAAAACTAACACTTTACTTATTTTATTTTTGAAAAAGGGCAAGTCCGTGGACATGTATAAAATATTGAATTTTACTCTAAGGGGTCACATGTTAATGGTTTTAACTCGAACACTAACATTTTTTACTGTAGTTGCTTGTGTCTATTTTTTGTTGGTCCTTGTCCTCTTGATTTATCTAACAGATTGAGCAATACTAAAAATTGCGTCTATATACAACTTTAGATAGTTGAGGGACTGAAGTAAACTAGATTTCTATGACCAAATTCAACGTTTTCCAAATTTTAGTGACTAATGGTAGCATCCTCCGTGGTTGACACATCCGGCTAGGGTGCCACTAGTTTACTATCCGATCTCGTATCGACGACAAAGACCATATCCTTTATCAGATGTTTTAGAAACTATACGGTTTAGTAACCCTAATTCAGTCATTCAGTGCATAACTGTATACTACTTAAACAGACAGAGCAGTTAGTATGAGTCTAACCAAACCGAGACTTGATAATTACCTAAATCATTTTTTTTTGGTTGGTTATAATGGTCGATAATATTTGCGCTCTTGTTTATCTAAAAAACTCTCATGATTATGATGTAACTTGTTGCAAACTATGGATTGAGTTGCAGAAGATGGATGTAAAAAGAACTAAAGGAGTAATATTCTCTGTAGTACTGAAAAAAGATTACATTTTGCCAAAATACCATGGTTACACTGACCAGACAGTTGGTGGTATTTGATTTGAGCTGTGGTATGGAGGGAAATTTTGTTCAAAAACACCCAAGACATAATCCATGGTGATCAGTGTACCGTCATTGAAGTGCCTACCTTAGATCACCGGGATAACTGCCGTACGGAGGAGGACCGGGACGACATGGCTGAAGGGAGAGGGGCTTTAGGAGAAAGGAGAGACCATGAGCTGGGGAGAAGAACCTTGGGAGGAGACTAGATTAATTCTTTCATATTGCTTAATCAAAACTATTACAGTATGTTTCCTTATATAGATGGCACTCTTAACAATTATGGAAAAGATCAATCTAAATGATAACATTCCTAACTAATAAATAAGGTACCAATTAACTAATCCATATCCTAGGAAACTAATTAATTATTTAGGGAAATATATATTCTTTTTAGGTAAGGTAAACCATTCCTAATCTTAATGCTACAGATTCAAGGTACTGGTCATGTATAGTATTTTCTTCACATGATAACTTCTCCCCTCCTCGACAGACAGCTCATCCTCGAGTTGCGGTGGTGGCCACGGTTGCACAACTGCAACAGGACGCAACCCTTGAAGGTAGACCATGGAGTGGAAGAAGCCTCCTTCGTGATGTTGTTTAGTTCTGAGGACGTTGCCCGCATCACACGAGACCAGCATGGGGCAGCAAAAGAACCCTATCCACCATAGGATGCAATGGTGGTGGGAAAGATGCGACGACATCGCGATCCCCCACATGGCACCCATCACGTTCTGCACCACCAAAGACACGGCGTTGGCCGGCGGCGTGGAGGCTGCCGTGAAACGACGACAACATTCTCTTTCCATGGTGGAGTCACCATTCGTGCAGCCAAAGGTGGCGCCGGTGCAAATTCGCGTAACACTTCCTTCTTGTCCTTCGTTGCCATCGTCTTCTCCAAGATGGCCTTCATCCTCTCAGAGGTGGCCATTATCTTTTTGGTGGTGGCCATCATCTTGTCGGTGTGTCCATCTTCTCATTACACTACAACATGACAATCTATTCTAACACACACTTGCAACACATATAGCATGTGTTGCAGAAAAAATCTAATGCAACACATATTCTCATGTTGCTACGATCTAAATGTAGAAAGTTCCATACACCCCTAGTATGTTACCACACTTTATAGTGTAAATTACAACACTTAATAGACGTGTTGCTAGATCAATGAACAAATTTTATGACCCATTTAATTACAACCTAATGTTATAGTACTAATAAAAATAAATTAGTAATTATAGTAGTAGAAACGATGGGATAAGATACTTTGTTGTTCTAATTCTACTAATCTGCTTATTTGTTTTTATAAGTAAAGAATATGCATGCCACCGAATGTGGTTGTCTATTATTATCTCATCATGGCAGTTGCATCCAATGTAGAGTGACTATATAATTTATTACATTAGAAGATGTATTAATTTTTATTATACATGCAAACTAGTTTAAAATTAACTACTAAACATTCGGGTTTACCTGACAGCGGATCGTCCCGTCGTCCCACTCCCACCCACGAAGGAAATATCGTAACCACCTCACCTCACCCACCCAATTTTCTTTTGGAAAATTTGATCATATACCCTCCCCTTAGATGGAAATTCAGGATTTACCCTCCTGACCCACATGTCATTGACCTATGGTGACCCCACATGTCATTGAGGTGAGAGGGTAAATCCTGAAATCCTGAAATTCAGGGAGGGTATATGATCCAATCCCCCTTTTCTTTTCCCCTTTCTCATCCCCTTCCCCACCTGCACCCAATCTTCCCCGCGCCAGGCGCCCTCTTTCCCGTGCCTGACGCCGTTGTTCCCATCCCGCCGCCGCACTGCTCCCCCGACCCTGCCCAACCCCACCAATCCACCACGCGACGCGACGCCCCATCTCTACTTCTCGCTTCCGCTCCACGCCTCGCCGGTCGATCGCTCGCCCGCCTAACCACCTCCTCCCGCGATCTCTTCCCTCCCAGCCCGGCCCAGATCTGGTTGCCCCTTGCGTGCGCGCACTCGACCGACCGGTCGATGGTGTCCGCCGCAGCACAGGCGGGCGTGCTCGCAGCGTGCACGGTGCTATTCACCGCCTCCTTCCACCCCCACCCCGTCCCGTCCTCCTCCTCATCATGCATCTTGTTCCTGCACCACGTGTCATGGGCAGACGCCGACGCCGCTGCCGAGGGGAGGGGGCCGCGCATGGTCGTGGTAGCCATCGTTCACAGATTTCATCTGGGCGCCGTTCGAGAGCAACCTCACCAGGTTGCTCCACGAGGATCTCCGCCTCGCGCCACGCACCCCCGACATGCACATGCTCGGATCCGGCCTTTGGCACATGCTGCATGTCACCAACGCCGAGCACTACAATGATGCATTGGCTTTGAAATTATTATTATGCTTCCTTATGTGTGTGGTTGAATTGGTCTGCTGATTATCAAGGCTTAATTGTGCTTTCTGCGTGCAGAAGCAGTATGCTGCCCTCATATGGACTTCTCGCCCACTGACGGATGATGACTTGCATAATATTTCCCTTATGAAAGATATGGTATGCCAGATTTGCTAACTACAAGGAACCTATCAATGCTGATTGATGTTGTTATTTGATTGTTTTGTTGGATAAGTCAGGTTTTAACATGGACAATGTGTTGCCATGCGCTCTGAATTACTGAGGTCTGATTAAGTTACTACTAGAACACAGGTAGTTCAGATTGCAGAATAAGCCCAGTCTCACCGTAAAGAGAAGTGTGTGTAAACAATTATAGACATTACTTGGTGATTCTTGTTTGTATCCTTGTATAGCTTTTAAACTATCAGTAGTCCTTGCAGTCATGACCTTGAGTATGCATTAAACTTTTGTAGAAGATCTTCTCAAGTAATCTCTTATATAGGAATTTTCTCAGATCTTCATGGTTACATGTTTGTATCCTTGACAGACTAGACCGTCGTGGCATCGATAATCACCAGGTGTGCGTCTTCTGCCACTATGACAACGAAACGATCGACCACTTACTGGTGGGCTGTGCGATCACGGGTCAAATTTGGGCACGCTTCATGCAACAAGTAGGTTTCCACCAATGCATCCCGGTCGGACAATCGTCCTTGGAGAACTTTTGGTTGCATGCGCGCCAACTGATTCCGACAGCCCACCGGAGAGGACTCGACTCATGCTTTATTCTCGTTGCTTGGATGCTATGGAAGGAGAGGAACTCAAGGGTGTTCGATAAGGCGGCCTCTCCTCTGGACTCTCTTCTGCACCAGACTTTCGACGAACTGCGGCTCTGGCGTGCGTCGGGGGTACAATGTCTGCAGTCGCTACCGCTGCCTGAGTAGTTCCACCATTAATTTTCCTCACCCGCTCTTCTTCCTGTGTCTCCAGGCTCCTCTTGCTGCCTGTGGAGTTTAGAGTTCTCATTTCAGTTTTTTCTCGTTTTTCAGCTTGTTTTTTTTTTCAGTTGTCTGTTGGTGATCCGAACTCTGTTCTTCTTAATACAAAGACGTGCAATTCTTTTGCGCGTTCTCGAAAAAAAAAAGTTAGCTACTGGTGATGTGAGAAGAAGTTTGCCTAGACTTGTTTCTTTTCAGTGCCGGGATAGATGTTCTCTTTCTCAGTGGATGCATGCATTTCCAAAAGCTGCTTCTTTGCAATAATTATATTTGGGAGAAATTGGTTGATATCTTAGATAAGCTTGCCAATTTTCTTTGGTATTGATATGCTGCTATTTGCAAACTAAGTCAGCATTCTCTATGTAGGATACATGATGGTATATTCTCTTGCCTGCTTTGTAGGAAATAGTACAGAAGACCCCAATAAGAGTCATTTATCGTAGAAGCCCATTAGAGTGGAAATGGATTATACATTGGTAAGATGCTTCCAGCTTTATGTAATCCATTGTTTTATATTTCAAAATCTGAGAAAAAGCAATTCATCTGTCAATAAGGATGGATATTGAGAGTTGCAGGTAGCGCAAACCTAGTTGTGTTCTGTATGACCGCGTGTGTAGTACTGGTTGATGAGAAATATTATTTGCGTAAGGTTAAGGATACCGTTGCAGCGCACGTGCACCCTACTAGATCAATTCCCAAAGTGGTTTCCTATTGAGAGGGAGACTTACCTACCGGTTGACTTTGAGGTTGGTTACTGTTGCTACCTAGCAGTACTTCCCTTCTCTTCTTTCTGAAGTTTTGAGACTAATAGCTTGTTTGGCCAAACCAAAGGAAAAATGATTGCATAGCCTTCAATTTGTGTATGTTAATTTTAGCTAGATTCAATTTATATCAGATTCACTTGTCATACATCATATTTACATTCTTGCAAATTATTGTTATCCCTGCAGGTTGAAAAGATCAACAATTGAATTACTATATTTGGATGTTTATCTCTTTGATCGACGGATCAAGAAGTAAAGAACTTCATGAAGAAAAAAGTAATAGTTAGATTTTATATTTTAGGACTCAAATATTACTCTCGTTCAAAGCTCTTGTGTTGACAACAAATCAGTTGTTTTTGTAATATGGAATGATGTTAACAATACATATATTTATTTCCTTAATGCAATGCAATCTACTGTTTGAACATTGATCCTGTTGAGTTGTGTTATATATTCTGCAATATGACATGCTTAATTAGCAAATAAAAAATCTTTGTAGGACTTATAATTCTATATACATAGCACATAAATGAACCGTATTTTTCTTGTATACTAAATTGTGTTGCAATATATCACTTATATGTTGTTAACAAGTGTTAGCTATGTTTCAAAAATATGTGTTGTTACAAATAAAAAATTGTGTTGTAACTTCGCAACACCTTTTCTTTTGTATAACAATACCAAATTTGTGTTGCAGTAGACCTACCTTATAGCAACACGACCAACAACATCACTTATCACATGTGTTGCTATCCATCCTAGCAACACATATTTGTAGATATAGTAGCATATACAATTGTTACTATAACCTAATCATGTTGTAGTGTTATTAGCCTTCATCAAGGCCAACAACTCAGTAGTAGAAGGCATGGTGAGTGGTTTTGATACAAAATATAATGAATCTTAGTTTATCGGGGTAACTACCGTACGGAGGAGGACCGGGACAACACGGCTGACGGGGAGTGGCTTTAGGAGAAAGGGGAGACCATAGGCTGAGGAGAGAACCTTAGGAGGAGACTAGATTAATTAATTCATATTGTTTAACCAAAACTATTACGATATGTCTCCTTATATAGAGGGTTTTTCTAACAATTATGAAAAATATTAATCTAAATGATAAATTTTCTAACTAATAGATAAGGTACCAATTAACTAATCCCTATTCTAGGAAATTAATTAATTATTTAGGGAATAGATATTCTTTTAAGGAAAGGTAACTTCCTTATCTTAATGCTACAGTGCACAGGTACTGTTCACGTGCAGTATTTTCTGCACACGACAACCTGCCTATTTTTGTTTTAGCTTGTGTTAGTGACTGCAATTAGTGTAATCATCATGCTCTTGCCTTCACGCATGGAGAAAAATGCGGTGTTGCACCGTGCGGCTTAGTACTAACTGTCTGCAACTAATGGCGTGTTAGCCACTGTGGCCCGTACCAACACTGTAGGACTATCAATTAATTTTTGTATGAAAATGCTAGGAAAAATAAGAAGATAGTATAGTATTGTTGGAAAGAAATTTACATGTACCATTTTTGTGAGCACAATATTTGTAAGTTTGATGGTCATTATTTGCCAAAAATTGAACATAAATATTGTAGAAATTTATTTGGAAAAAGAAGGTAGTAACAATTATCCATATCAGAAAATAGAGTGCCAAATCTCCCGGAGCTAAGCATCCTGGATGGGATTTTGGTAGGTTTTGTTTGATTACACTAATTACATCGACAGCTTCATTTTTTTCGTTTTATTTAACGTTTGTTTGGTGTTTTCTGTTAGGTTTCGAAACTGATATAGTTTTCTGGTCTGTCGTGTTTTTTTGGATGTTCTGAATATCTAAAGGGTGTTGCTCTTTTATGTTGGGGAGCGAGGTCCCCGTATAGATCATTTTTTTATCAGGCATCGACGTGGGCCATCGCTGCCGTAGTTAAGTTTATATTTAGCTACCTGTCCCCTCCACATGAGTTTAATAACAATAATAGATAATCTAGCAGCCTATAACTATCTAAATTCGAATGTACAACACATATAAATCTGCTATACATACTATTCGTTTATAAATTTTTGAAATTTACAGGCATACTGGTGTGGCATGAGCTTTTGCCCTGATACATTATTTGGTTTCCCCAATCTCATTGAAGTTGTCGAGATAGAACTTTACTGTCATTGTGATATGTTATCCTCTAAACGTACTCAGAAATATTACTTTCAGAATATTCCAGTGCATTTAAGTGCTTGATACTGCAGAAGGAAGATTAGTTATCTCGTAAATTGGTAGCTGTGAAAAAACATCTACTGCTTAACCCGCTTTCCTTGTTAATAAGCTAACTTGAGAAAGTTGGCTGTATCAAAAATATCACGCATCAATATTCGTCATTCGATCAACCCTTGAGGGTGTTGCTACTCTATTACATTATCGATATACACTTGAAAGAAAGATTAATCTGCATTTATTACTCTCTTCATACACTGGCATTATTTAGTTTTGTTGATAATTAGATTAATTTGCATTTCTTACTGCTTCATATTTTTGTTGACAATTTAATAGGCATGTAAATCAGGTGGATTAGGACCCCCATTATGTTGGCTATGGTGTGTCACAGTGTTAGTACTTCCTAGAGAGTTACCTAAATGTGGTTCAGTGCTAGTTATGATTTGTGATCAACTTTGTAATGATTTGAACCAAAGGTGTTCTTTTGGGCCATGCCTATAAGCTACAAAGAATGTGTAACCATGTTCTTTACTGAATCCAACTGTGCTTTCTTGACATGTGTTCCTGTAATGGCTTTCGCATCTTTATAGTGGAAAAGGCGAGCCGTTGAATAACGTTCGGCTCGGCTGGGGACCGTTCGATCTGGTCTGCCCACATGCTATTGCCTATTGGCAAGCAAGGCATTAATTACCCTCGTCACCCTAAAACTGGAACAATCAGAGAGAGGCAAAGGGTTGGTGAAGCTAATGTAATTGATAAGTTGCTATCATAGACCTTCCACTCATCATTAACTACCACATTCTAAATCACGCATCATGTAAACGGCACTCCAAAGGTTTCACAAAAATGACACAGATCATTGCAAAAGTCGATAGCAGGACAGTAAATGCAAGGAAGTTTAAGTTTGGCTTGTTAGTCTAGTCTTTCCTCCATACAACTTAAGTAAACTATATAGCTTTGCGATGTCAGAAGGCATGGCAAATTTGAAGGCGGCACCACGTACTTTTTAGTTGCTTTTGGATATAACAATTCAGGGCAAGTCATTAAATTCTGATAAAACATAATTTTTTTTTTATTTAGAGTAATGTCACCTCCATGAAGCCAACATTTTGTGGATCATCAAAGCTTCTTAGTGGAGCATCATCCACAGTGAATCCATTGTTCTGTAATTGTACACTGTAGACCTCGTCCTGTGGCACCGTTTCCCTGAAAGCAGCCGACCAACAGCTGATGGCACGGTTTCCCCTGAAAGCAGCCGACCAATAGCAAGCTGTCTTTGATATTACTAAATCTTAATCTTTGGGACAGGGAGACACAAAGAATTGAGTATTAGCAAAAGCAAGCTGCACGATAGAGTAGACCTCCTTTCCATGGAATAAGAAATTCGGAAAGCAGCAAACAGTGCCAGTACTCTTTCATCATCAAAAGGGATAGCTGTCCATAGAGAAAAAAAAAAGGAAGATAGAAGAAGTGAGCTTCAAAACACAAACTAAAGACAGATTAAGAGGATAGGATTTAGTTGACAACTAAATGGAAAAATCCTACACAATACGAAATACAAAATATGCACTGACAGACTTTGTGAATTCACCTTCTTTGTAGTTCTATTTGAATTCAAAATAACCCTTTGGTTTTGATTACTTGATTGTATTACATAATTATCACTTTTCGATCAATTTTAACAAATATAGTTGGCGATGGTTAATACAACAACACCCTTGGTATGAGAAACACAAATGTCACAGTAAATGGCAAAGATATGAAATGGAAAAGAAATCTGCATTCCATCCATATTTGATTAGAATTTAAACCGTCATTACTAAATTATGAAACACATTCATAGATGTACAAAGTTTGTCAAAGAAAAAATCTAACAGAATAGTAAAGCAGCCTAGACATATCAAAAACTCTCAATGCAGTCACAATAATTCAGAAAATCTAAAATAGTCGGACATTAAAATGTAAGCATGATTTCCTGAAAAGAATCATCCCTACCTTGAACTAGCACAATACTAAATACAAATATGCACTACCTTAAAATGTAAGCATGATTTCCTGAAAAGAATCATCCCTACCTTGAACTAGCACAATACTAAATACAAATATGCACTGACAGGCTTTGTGAATTCACCTTCTTTGTAGTTCTATTTCAATTCAAAATAACCTTGTGATTTTGATTACTTGATTGTATTACATAATTATAACTTTTCGATCAATTTTAACAAATATAGTTGGCGATGGTTAATACAACGACACCCTTGGTATGAGAAACACAAATGTCACAATAAATGGCAAAGATATGAAATGGAAAAGAAATCTGCATTCCATCTGTATTTGATTAGAATTTAAACCGTCATTACTAAATTATCAAACACATTCATAGATGTACAAAGTTTGTCGAAGAAAAAATCTAACAGAATAGTAAAGCAGGCTAGACATATCAAAAACTCAATGCAGTCATAATAACTATAATTCAGAAAACCTAAAATAGTCAGACCTTAATTAAAATGTAAGCATGATCTTGAAAAGAATCATCCCTACCTTGACCTAGCTATTTTTCTTTTGCAGAACAGGGTCCTATCAATCCAATTTTCCAAGGAGGGAGATTGTGACGACTATGATGCAGCATTTACTATGTGATTTTGACAAACAAAAATACATTATATAAAGATATCACCCTTGACCACTCATGACAAAGCAATTAGACATGAGAACAAAATATCAGTGCAAGCATGATTTCCTAAAAAGAATCATCCCTACCTTGACCTAGCTATTTTTCTTTTGCAAAATAGGGTCCTATTAAGCCAATTTTCCAGGGACGGAGATTTTGACGACTATGATGCAGCATTTACTATATGATTTTGACAAACAAAAATACATTATCTAAAGATATCACCCTTGACCACTCATGACAAAGCAATTAGACATGAGAACAACATATCAGTGCAAGCATGATTTTCTGAAAAGAATCATCCCTACCTTGACCTAGCTATTTTTCTTTTGCAAAATAAGGTTCTATCAAGCCAATTTTCCATGGAGGGAGATTTTGATGACTATGATGCAGCATTTACTATGTGATTTTCACAAACAAAAATACATTATCTAAAGATATCACCCTTGAACACTCATGACAAAGCAATTAGGCATGAGAACAAAATATCAGTGCAAGCATGATTTCCTGAAAAGAATCATCCCTACCTTGACCTAGCTATTTTTCTTTTGCAAAATAGGGTCCTATCAAGCCAATTTTCCAGGGAGGGAGATTTTGACGACTATGATGCAGCATTTACTATGTGATTTTGACAAACAAAAATACATTATCTAAAGATACCACCCTTGACCACTCATGACAAAGCAATTAGACATGAGAACAAAATATTAGTGCAAGCATGATTTCCTGAAAAGAATAATCCCTACCTTGACCTATTTATTTTTCTTTTGCAAAGTAGGGTCCTATCAGGCCAATTTTCCAGGGAGGGAGATTTTGACGACTATGATGCAGCACATACTATGTGATTTTGACAAACAAAAATACATTATCTAAAGATATCACCCTTGACCACTCATGACAAAGCAATTAGACATGAGAACAAAATATCAGTGCAAGCATGATTTCCTGAAAAGAACCATCCCTACCTTGACCTAGCTATTTTTCTTTTGCAAAATAGGGTCCCTATGAAGCCAATTCTCCAGGGAGGGAGATTTTGATGACTATGATGTAGCATTTACTCTGTGATTTTGATAAACAAAAATACATTATCTAAAGATATCACCCTTGACCACTCATGACAAAGCAATTAGACATGAGAACAAAATATCAGTGCAACCTATGTGGGCTTCATCGAAACAAATTCATTGAAAAGAACAAAGGTAGTCTTTGTTCTTTAGCAAGTTGAAGTCTAAAGCCCTCAAACAACAGCTCCTGACTACTTCATTAATATAATTGAAAGAATGACAACTAAATGAAAAAATCCTACACAATACGAAATACAAATATGCAATGACAGACTTTGTGAATTCACCTTCTTTGTACCTCTATTTCAATTCAAAATAACCTTGTAACAGTTAGCATTCACTAACAACTTGTTAACCCTACTCCACTACTCCACCCTTTAGGTCAATAATTTCCTTTCAATACTTAATCTTTGAAGATATCAAGACACATAACCGAAGCTAACATTGACGCACATTACACATAATACCTGAATGCATACGGAAGCAAATAGTTACATGGGTCGTTAAGAAACATTACCTTGAACACATGCTCTAGTGTGATTGCATCCGGGACTATCCCCTTTCTCAGCTTGATATCCAGGAACCCACTACTCCCCTGCAAGGGAAAACAATGACCGGGCTCCCCAAAGCTTGGCGAAAGCATCTTCTGTGGGTCGTCGTAATCTCCACCCAGAAACGCAGAAAGGATACCACGTTGGCCAGCGTCATACGTTCCCCGAGCTGACGCGCCATGGCATAGTCCACCTTGCCAATCCTGTCGGCGGCATGCTTCTCAATCTCCCTGATGGCGATCTCCCTGGCCAACATGCGGACCTGGTCTAGATCGACGTCAATCCCAGAACCCGAACCCAGGCTCTCCCTGACCTCATTCCAGAACTGGTCAAACTCGCCCTTACCCAGGAACTCCACCCGCTTGAGCCCGCGCAGCGCGTCATTGAGCTCGTCGGTCCTGGCGTCGAGCTGCCTTAGCTGGAGAAAGGCAGGGCTCGATCAGGTGGAGCGCTCGGCGCGGGCGATCGGATGGGCCGAGAGCGGCCATGCGAGATCCGACGGCGGAGACGCGAGGCGGGCGAGCAACGTCGATCGGACGGCCCAGAGAGGACCGGGCGCGCATCCGACGACACACGCTTTCTTGGTGACGTAGATGGCGCGGGATGTGCCCCTTTCGTTCATGAATTAATAGTGGGTAATTGCGCTGGCGTAGGTCAGTTCGCTTTGGACAATGAATTTTCCTTTTTTTTTGAGATTGGAAACAATGAGTTAGTACCAGCAAATATTACTAAAGAACAATGAGTTAGTACCAGCAAATATTACTAAAGAACAATTGCCTTCTAATAACGTGGAATATCTTTACGACTTAAAAATGTTATAGTTTCAATCGGTACAAAATTATATGTTGTGAAAAAAAAGGAACTGGTGCCTACGTTTCTATTTACCTTGGCATATGATATTCTAAACGGAAAATAGCCAGTTATCTTTAATTTTTTTGTTGGAAATGCGCAGGCTTCAGCCCAATACTGACCAAACAATTCCTCTGGGTTCTGAAGAGCATTAGCAGTAAGCCGGGCATACTCTTGTATCGACAGCTTCGGTAAATGGTGCTGGTCACCTCGAGCAGTGGGGGCATAGAGTATCACTTCCATCTCTGGTCTCAGCACTTCCTCTAGGAGATTACTCTGATCTTGCGCCGTTGAACTGTCGGTACTCTGTAATGCTTGTTTCTGATCTTATCGCCTCTGTTGTCAATCTGAAGCGACAACGCAACAAAACAATTATTGAACCCCACAGGCTTTCTCCCATGGAGGTCCATTCATGCACTTATGATTGCATTGAAATATAAATCTGACGGTGCTTCCCAAAATAAAAGAAAAAAAAAAACACCCGCCTAGTATGTGGCAATAATTGCTGGGCTCTTCACTTCCACTTCATGATGTCTTTTATTTGGAAAACGAAGGTAGTAACAATTACCCATATCAGATAATAGTGCCAAATCTCCATGAGCTAAGCATCCTGGATGGGATTTTAGTGGGTTTTGTCTGAAATTGTGCTGGCATAGGTTAGTTCGCTTTGGACGATGAGTTTTTTCTTCTTTTACTGAAGAACAATTGCCTTCTAAGAGCGTGCTAGTTTTTTTACGACTAAAAATTGTTCTAGTTTCAATTGGTACAAAATTATGTGTTGAGAAAAAAAAGAACAGGTGTCTACCTTTCTATTATCTTTGCATATGATATTCTAAACTTAACTGAAAATAGTTGGTCATCTTTAATTTTTTTGAGGGGACAATGCGAATACAACCATGCTTAGCACTTTTCGGTTAAATATATTATTTGATTGGAAAAAATTATTAAGTCGCATTAAATATTATCAGGTGAACTATAATATTATTAGACATATTCTTATTTTATATAAAAAGCAGAGCTACTATTTTATTTAATTATATGTATACCCATATTTGATCTTCGCAAGCCCAAAGTGAAGATGTGCATGAAAGTGGATTCAAAGAAAGAAGTGTTACATGTAAGAATAAATAATATCATTAGGAAAGATATTGTCGAGCCGATCGAAGCATATGTATTATTTGTTATATTTAATGAAGACATTAAGGACGGAAGATTCACGCGTCACGGGTGCGTGTTTTACGTCGACCCCACACCTCAACTTGTCAGCTCGTGGGGCCACATCACAGCCAGACATTGAGCTTTGTGAACTGCATGTACCATGGACTACATGTATGGAGCTACACGTGGTAGATCCTAACCTTGTTGGCTGTTGCCAATGCAGCATAAATGCATGTGGGTAAAGCGTACAAGGGAAGATTGAAAGATTCGAAACAAGATGCATATGGAGCGGGTCCCACCATGGAGCATGCCTCGATTCCCGTCAAAATCATGAGGCGCCAAAGAATTTCCTGATAGACACTGATCGTGGGTCCCACACGAACGACTGATGACTGAGATCTTCCATAGTTAGAAACAATTTTGTCTATAACATATGTTGTATTATTTTTAGAGACAACATCTCCAATAGACAATCTTTAGTACATTTTTCAACACTTATATTTATAATTTTTCTTTAAAAATGGGTCTACATATCAACTAGAGTAAATTAATGTATCATGTCTTGTTTCGCGTGCACGATTGTCTCTTCAGGAAGAGACGACCTGTTCTTTCTCTTCTCCCCATCTCTTCTCCACATAGAATTTTATTAATATAATATTGTTAAAAGACGACAATAAATACATTATTAGAAATACCCTCGTGATGGTTGACGGAATCGAGACATGCTCATGATGTTTGACGGGAATCGAAGCATGCTCCATGACATCTCGGCATAGAAATCCTGGGTAAAACGACTTGCAGGCTGCATGGTGGGACCCGCTCCAGATGCAGCTGTTTCGAATCTTGCACTGTTACCTTGTACGCTTACCCGTGTGTATGTAGCAGCAGCCCAAAACTTAGCTGAAACAACCAACATGTATTAATGCATTAGTGGTGTCGGCCTGGTCATGCATGCATTTACGCTGCATTGGCAACAGCCAACAAGGTTAGGGTGGTAGCTCCATGCGTGTAGTCCGTGTCCATCCGTGTATTTGGAAATAAATCCTGATGGTACATGCAGTCCACAAAGCCCAACGTCTGGTTGAGATGTGACCCCACGAGCTGACAAGCTGAGGTGTGGGGTCGACCTAAAACCCGCACACGTGACGTGTGAATCTTCAATTCTAGAGATAAGTTTATATCAGCTGTTATAGTCTCTGTTACATAGAATTTTTGTTGACGTGGATGAAAGAGAATGAAAAGAGAGAAAGATATTATCTACAATTCTGTAGTCGACTGTAGCACCAAAAACAAGAAAAACATTAAAAGATTATGTGTGGTCTACAATCTTGTAACCGTCTATATCACCACAATCGTTGTATGAACTGTTTTTAGTGTTATCTACAGATGACATTCCTCACATTAAGTTCTAAGGGGAAATGGATCAATGTTCCGCACATTTAGTTTCGATGTTCCAATATATATTTTTGTCGATAATGTTCCAGGCATTAAGTTGTAGGGGAAAGAGTCAATGTCCCACGCATTTGATTTAAACATTCTAATAGTTTGTTGATGATGTTCCAACCAGTTCAAAATTTGAAGACTATTGGTGGCAACCACCGACACCTATTGGCGGAACAAATCAAGAAAAAGTTGCAACTAAATGAAACAAAAAAAAAAAAAAAACATACTACAACATCCGGTAAAAAAGTTGCAACTAAATGAAAAGACAAAAAATAGACAAGTATCTCATGTACATGTGAGCTAGCAAGCTCCCAAGGTCCCAGCGCACATGTCCAATATCACAGTGGGCTATCATGTGTGCAAAAATAGAGCTGGGCCCGAAAGAAAGAAAAATAAACAAACACAGCTGGGATGGGTGTTGCACTGAGCCATCTACTCCTGTGGGCCGTGGGCTCGGGGTGAGATCATTTCAGCCTATGAATCCTTCGGCAATAATGAATAGCACAAAACCGCATGGAGTACATTTGATATCTTAACCTTAAATATGATGAGACAGTGCTTTGAATTTTAAAAGTCTACATCAATCTGAAGACATATTCGATAGTGGTCAAAAAACCATATTGAACTGTCGGACCTCGGGTTTTGAATACCCGAAGACATCAGATGTGTATTATACTAGTTCCACGATCAGTGGCTACTACACACAATCACAACATTGTCATTCACATCCATACATTCATGCATACAAAATAAAGCAAATGGAGGTACTTAACTTAAACGTTAGCAATTATTACATCACAGGCCGACCGACCAAATAAAAACAGGTATCAACAAAGTAACAAAAATAGCAGCAGTAGAAGTAGTAAAAGTAAATGATTTTCAGCGGCATGCCCATCCAAACCTTCAGCCAACCAACAAGAGACAAAGCCTAGATAGACCCGTCACCGAACCCTCCGGTTCTGGGTGCGAATAAAACGTCGTCCGCGTAGGCTCATCCTCAAACTCTGAACAACAATTTAAGTAAGATTGAGTACAATACGTACTCAACAAGACTTGTAGTGTATCGCAATATTTATATAAATACAAGGCTAACAAGAGATGAGGCTCTACGCTACAAGTTATTTTCAGCATTAAGCAAGTTTTGTTTGCAATATCCATATGTAGTATTTTGCAACGGAAATTGAAAGAGTAGTTAAATAAATACAGGACAATAAGTAAGCAATCAAATGAATAAACTCAACAACTCGCAACCCTCCTCGACTACGAGTAATATTTCATTTTCAACCATTGACATGACACTTAACTCAATTATAAACCAACAAACGTTTTCCATGTTTTCCACGAGTAGCTAGCGAAAATTGACAGGTGAGATATATGTAATTTAACACGAATGTTTAAGGCTTTTAATTTAATTTAATTACTAGAGAAAGCAACATGCATGTAGTTAATCTTCAGTAGGAGTACCTACCGACCTAAAGAGAGGCGCAGCATGTGTATCTCAAGCACAACCTAGCTAGAGAAAACATAACAGTGTATGGGTGGAATTGGCTAGAAATAGTAAGTTGTTTGTGACTCGCTACGTTTTAGTCGAGAGATTGATGGAAAACTGAGAGGTGGTCAGGGCCGGACCTGCGGTGATTCATGGGTGTTCAATTGAACACCCAAAATATTTACAACAGTCGTTATTAGTCTGATAACAAACTAGCTTTTGGTCAGTTGGTTATTGGGTTTTTTCTCTTAGAGTTCAGGTCTTGAATTCAAATTCTCTCAGCACCATAATTTTTTTAGTTTTCTATTTTAGTTTAATTGGTGTAAAAGTTATTGGGATCTTTTTTGTTGTTGTTTCTTTGGATTTTGATAACTTGTAATTTTTTTTGACAACTTGTACATTTTGTATTGGAAAATAAATATAAAAGAAATCATTTTTTCAATGTGTTTCAAAAACCTGTAAGGCCAATAAGATTAGAAATTTACTATTGTATGTTCTCACATTTTTCATCTCTCCTATAACTTTTTCAAAAATAATATTGCATCTTCTACAATGATAACTCAACTAATTTGCTACATACCACATTTTAAATTATTGCGAGCTGTTTCTAGCATTAACAATTTGTATGCTGATTTTTGCCAATGAAATCCTTAACATTTTCTAATGAATATTTTTTTACTTCAAACACCTATTCTAGAAATCCTGAGTCTGCCACTGTAGGTGGTGGGACATATGTACATACATGGATCTAGATATTTTTTTTAATTGGCACTGTGCTGCCACCTTAATTGCAAAAATTGCACTCTTACCTTGAAAATTTCAAATCAAACCCTCTACTGAGCGCGGAATAACCGGAGTCTGACAAGTATCACATTCCGTGGTTGGGTAGCGTAGAAAGACGCTGATAGGCGCGTTACCTTCCACGCCACCAGAGAGCGGAAGTTTGGCGGACACATCCTACGGCGGTGGAGCGCGGAAACACGGCGAGCGTGAAAACACGTTGAGAGCCCGACATGCCCATCTGTTATACTGATTGATGTCATTGCATCTAATTGATGTCATTCCATTTTATACTGATTGATGTGATGTTCTACTCATTGCATTTGAAGTCTCATCATTCATTATCTTAATGATTATCTTCGGTGGCACGGAAGTACGGCGAGTTTCCGCACAGCACTGCCCCGGGATGTGACCACCAAGCTCCCGCTCTCTAGTGGTGCAGAAGGTGGCCGGACCCACCATCTTTCGCGCCGCGCACCTACTTCCCGCGCTGGCCGGCTTGCCGCGTTGTCAACACCTTTCCGCGCCATCCGACCGCGAAATGTGATATATGTCGAACTCCGGTTATTCCACGCTCAACAGCAAGCCAGATTTGAAAGTTTCAAGGCAAAGATGCTATTTTTTTCATTAGAGGGGCAGCATGGGGCCAATTAAAAAAAATCGGACCTAGATCGGCGTATGGGTTTAGGAGAGCGACGTCGCTGGTGTTGTTGTTTGTTTTTTTCTATTACAATGATGACGTACAATTACAAAACACCATACGCACAGGAACTCACACTGTACGCATAGGAACACCAGCTTAAGCAGGAGAGAAGTGATATTCTGTACATAGCAGTAGGTTTGATCCCTGGTTCCATGCATGGTATGCACACACGAGTACGTGGGGTCATGCATTCATCACGCTCTCCATAATTTCAGGCGTGTGGAAGCGGGTAAATTACTTGTGTGCGCGTATGTACGAACGCCGTAATGACTTGAAAGAAAGAACTCGATGCTGATGCAGTGATGCAGACTTCTCGATGCTGATGCAGTGATGCAGATTTGTTGCACCGGTCCCGGCCGGAAGCATTCATCACGGAAATTTTTTTTGTATATGCGAGTGGGACGCCCGATTGTAGTTAATCCCACGCTCCTAGTGTGATACGTCTCTATACGAGAGAAATTTTAGATACATTTTGCTGATAAGTATAATTTTTCGTGAGGATCTAATCGATACTGCTCTGCATCTAGCTGGCTCAAGAAGGACTAGCTAGTCGGGATAACTCTCTCATACAGATCGAGCTTGATCGGTAATTGTAAACTGCATCGACACTTTTTTTTGCAAAATTCTAAGACTAGAAAACAGTCACATTTTGAACCATTTGCTTTTTAAAGCATGTTTTATGATGAGTGATTGATCGATCTTACTCTGTTTTCAAAATTCGTAAGTTTTTAAACCTGTGCATGCCACCGTCTCGAAGACAGCCTATGCCATTGCCCTCACCAATGCAACCGCACTGAGTAGCTTTCTCACTGCCATGAACTTGCGCTGTCACCGCACCAGCTCGTCGTATCTCCATGGCTTGCCTTCCCCAGCCAAAACCATACACCTTGGCCATGATTTGTGTCAATGCTGTTAGGTGAATAATCTTGTTTTACTCTTTTCTGCACCAGTTTATATTTTCTGTTTTACTGTCACGTGTGACAGAGTTAACTTGTGTTATATTTGTGCTAGTTTGTACTTAGTCAAGCTTGAGAATCGGTCTGATCCAGATCGTGAGAGCTAGTGGTTTTAGTGCCTGTTTTGTAGGAGCTAACTGCTCATTCAGTTGCTCAGCGTTTCTGACGCCTGAATAAAAGACCAAACTGAAAACGAGCTCTGTATCTCGCCCGGCAAAACTGAGTCTTTGCTCTCTGTTGTCAAGTCTTTTTGCAGAGTGGGTGAGTTTTCCTCCAGAACCACCGAATCACCAAATCCTTGAGTATTCGTGTGTGTACTGCAGTTCCCTGAGGTCTTCCATTTGGTATCAGAGCTGCAGGTTCAGTACATGCCAAAGATCATGCCGCGATCGACTTCGCCTGGGAGTAGTGTCTCCGGCGAGGTGGGTGTGCCGAAGGCGTCAGCACGGGAGGGAAGTGCATCCCTCCAGTACCCAATGCTCACGAGGAGCAACTACGCAGCATGGGCGGTGAAGATGAAAGTCTTCATGCGCGCACAAGGCGTCTGGGACGCAGTCGAGGAGAAGGAGGTGATCGATGTCCGGAAGGATCAAATGGCGCTTGCCGCCATCTTCCAAGCGGTGCCGGAGGATATGCTCATGCTCTTGGCGGAAAAGGAGACCGCCCGTGAAGCATGGAGTACCCTGAAGACCATGCACCTTGGTGCAGATCGCGTCATGAAGGCGCGAGTGCAGAATTTGAAGAGTGAATTCGACAATCTGAGAATGAAGGACGGCGAATCGATTGATGACTTCGCTATGCAGTTGACATCCATTGTCAACACGATCCGTGGATTGGGGGACAAAATGGATGAGTCTTATGTGGTAAGGAAATTCCTCCGTGCTGTTCCTAGAAGGTTTGCTCCTGTTGTCTCCACTCTTGAGCAGTTTGGGGACCTAGAGGCGATGTCGATCGAAGAACTGATCGGTCGTTTGAAGACACATGAAGAGGGAGATCGTTGCTATGGCGGTGGCGAAGAAGATCAGCTCCTCCTCACACGTGCTGAGTGGAAAGCCAAAGAGAAGGAAGCTACTGAGGGTTCTTCTTCAAAATCTACTCAAGGGCGCGGCAAGCCAGCATGGCGCGGGCGTGGCCATGGCCGCGGGCACGGGAGTGGACGCAGCGACGCCAACCAGGATGGTGACCGCAGCAATGGTGAAAGGAAATTCGACAAAAGGAAGGTAAAATGCTTCAATTGCAGTAAGCTTGGTCATTTTGCATCGGAATGTCGATCCAAGAAGAAGAAGGAGGTTGCTCACATCGCTGAGAAGGATGATGAGGAATCTGCCCTCATGATGGTAGGAAGTTGTGGGCTGCACCAGTACACAGAGAATGCAGAGTTAAAGGTGATGCTCAATGAAGGAGCAATCCATCTGGACAAGATCCATGAAGCCAAGCATGATGATGAGAAGTGGTATCTTGACATGGAGCGAGTAATCACATGACAGGCCATGATTTGTGTCAATGCATCCTCGCTGCTGTGACCCGGAGCACATCACCAGGTGCAAGACTAGCATTGGCCTTGCCACGACACGCCTTCACCGTCTCTAGCAATCCCGCTGCCACCACAAGCCCTCCCAGCCGGTCCACTACTCGACCCACCATCTCCTTTCTCACCCAAACACTGCACCTCATGGCAGAGCTCGCTCACCCTCCGAACGCATGGCGGGGCGACATGTTGAACAACGGTGATGGCGCACGTGTCGTTGGCACGTGGGATGGTGGCAGAGCATCTCGTTAGCTCGTGGATCTACAACGGTGGAGCAGGGCTTGTCGGTGCGTCGGTGCGTAGGACGGTGGCACAACAACTTGTCGGCGCAAGAACTAATGGCCTCGCAAGGCTCGTCGGCGTGTAGAGTGGTGGCGAGGGCCACCGTAATGGAGAATATTAGGGCCGCCGACATTGGCAATGGCACTCGTCGGCGCAAGAACTGACGGCCTCGCAATGTGACATCAGCTTGGGGTTCGTGGCCCACATATGTTGGGATTGACTAGCTCGGACGGGGTCTGACACGAGCGGGTGGTTACAGGCGGGTCGCGTGGATTTGTGGTGCTTTGGTCTTCATGCAGTAGGGGAAAGGAGCCTGCAGTGAATGGTTCTAGTTTGAGTGACATCGACTCGGGTTAAGTGTTTATGAGCCGTGTAACTGCAGTACCTCGCATGCTTTTGTAGTTAGAGAATGTGTGTATGTCTAAATGGATTTGTTTTGTGGCTTTGCCATTGCAGATGTGTACACTAGCTATTTGTACAAATGCGTGAGGAGGAACACTGCACATAGGACAAGATCAAGGAACACATCAGAGAGGACTGAAGAGCATGGACCAGAGTTTATCTTACTAATCCTATTGATGTGAATTTTTATGTGCCCTATGCCGTTTAGTTTGGCATATAATTATCGAACAAGAATTATCCTTAGCTCTGGACTCTAATGTTGTACAACTACTACTTGAGTTCGGTTATCCACGAGGATTTGCTTGTTGTATTAACAATTCACATTAGGTAGTAAATGCCTGCATTGCCTTTCTAGGAAAATTTATGTGTGATTTCACCAGACTAGAAGAGTTTGCGATTGGAGAACATGTGTTGCTTCAGCATGTTGCCCCGCCCCAATCAAGAGGCCGGGTATTTGTTTTATTGGAGTTTTAGGGCCTGTTTGGTTTTTGACCCTAGCTAGCCATACCAAAATTTTGGTAATGCCCAGAAAATTTAGCCAGTGTTTAGTTTGACTCCAATATTTGATGTGCCTTGAAATTTTGGCAACGCCAAGCTTTTTCTTACCAACTGCTGGGCCAAAATAGGGCGGCCATTTTTCTCGCCAAAGAATTGGCAACGTAACCAGCCAATGAGTATGCCACGTGGCGGATTTTCGTTGGATGTGATTTTTGACATTAAATGCAAATTAAGTAGGTTTAATTAATCAGTTTTAAATGACCATATTTCTTAAATCGAGTATCCGATTTGCGATCCGATTGAACCGTTGTGTTTCTTGTTATTTAATCAACAAAACAAGACCACCGTTAGCATATTTTAGTGCAAAAAAGAAAATCTGTCATGTGGACCCCACATGTCATACTCACATTGTTTGGCAAATTTTGGCATGATTACAATCTAAAGACATCAATTTCGGCATTGCTTGTGAATTGGTATGACTACGATCCAAGCAGCATTTTTTGCCTAGGCTTTGGTATTGCCTGGGTTTTGACATTTCCAAAATTTTGGTATGGCTAAGTAGGGTCAAGAACCAAACAAGCCCTTAACCTTTATCTTGGTATGCCATATACAATATTAAACTTGAAGTTCTATTCTTAGTGCATCGATCTTGTTTTTTTGTTGATTTATATGTAAAGAGGGTATAACTCTTTATCTTTTCCCTAGAGTATATTGCATTACTGCCTATGCCAGACCAGCAGCATAAAACATGGTGAGTGTTTAGTGTGGATCATTTTAGTTGGTGATTTGTAGACACGAGGCTAATGTGATTTAATTACTTTCTTTTCCCTTCTGTGCATATATTCAGTGATGTTATTTATTGATTGGTGCTGCAGCAGCTGTACTACTGTAGCTTATGTTGAATATACCATGGAGCTTTCAATTGAGTAGGTGATTACCAGATAGATTAACTGGTAGCTACTGATCTCTTGGACAAGCCGATTTGAAATATCCTGTAAGGGACACATAAGGTATAATTCATAATTTTGTATGGCTTACCGTTTGTACTTTTTTTAGATAAAGGTTCTCTCTGCTTATATTGGAAGCAAAATATTACAGGGTACCCGTTAGGTCTATTTTTAGATACTATATATTGCAGAGTGCCAGTGATTATCCCCATACTTGAAGAATGATAGACACAGTGATGTAATTAGTTCCCTTTACTATCTCAGAGTGCCATTGTATGCTACTGAAATTAATGTACGCATCGATCTTCGCCTGTTTCTTGCAATATGATGGAACCTTGCTTTTGCGATTTTCATGTGCCACTTCTGTATGATCATGAACCCAACACTGTTATTATCTGAAATTCATATTTGGAGTGACATCAAATTTTGC
This sequence comes from Ampelocalamus luodianensis, assembly GCA_036346255.1. Classification (NCBI taxonomy): domain Eukaryota; kingdom Viridiplantae; phylum Streptophyta; class Magnoliopsida; order Poales; family Poaceae; genus Ampelocalamus; species Ampelocalamus luodianensis. The sequence continues at coordinate 6,393,052 of CM070626.1, forward strand.
TATTGGTTTTGTATGTATAGGGATAATCACATGTTCATAACCTCCAACTTCGTTGGAGGACCAGCGTAGTTTTATGATCTTCTGTCAGTAACCATTTGGAGCTGTAAAACATACGCATGGAGTGTACCCTTTAAATTGTTGCTAGACAGTGTGTTAAAATTATAAGTGAGTTTGAGGTATCTCACCAAATGCATGTATATGCTTTAAGAATTTTGGCTTTTGCATTGCTGCCATCATTATAGCTTACAAAATGTAGCTTCTTCATGCAGTGCAGCAAGGGTATACCTGGTTCGGCCTTTTTGCTAGCACCATTTTTCTTCTTTTCATCTTAGTCGGCAAGTCATCGTAATGCTTCGAGAGTATGCAATATCCACACGGCGCACTGCCTCTTCTTGCAAATGGCATGTGCAAATGCCTCTTCCTGTGATGTACAATATGTATGCCATATCTTCAGACTAGTCATGTGCCCGTGCGTTGCAACGAAAAATCAATTTTTGTATAGAATATGTTGTTGCAGCTCATCAATCCCCCTATTGCCATTCATAAGTTAAAATGTCCATGTCTTGCAGCAGAGCCAAGAAGGTTTCCTTGCTGCAGGTTTGAATAAACAACCATGCAAAATAACTTTAGTATGTCAAACATATTCAGATGGCGAAAACAGGCAATTAGTCACAAAAGAACATGAAGATATATTGATTCTTTCAGTTGCATGAATCATGACATAATTTTAAAAAAATGTGTTTATAAAGTAAATTTGTTATTTGCATAGTTTATTATCACAAAACATCAAAATATATATTGTTTGGGGCAGCATGCGCTCATTGATGTTGCTTGTGTGTTTGTCAACTAATTGCCTCTGCCATGTAAGAAAACAAAGAAAAAGAAAAGGACGATGAGACCATTAGAGGATAATTTCGACAAACTAGAATATATCGTCGTCAAAGGGGCAAAGAGGTATCCGAGGTAGGAACACCTATTTAATAATTTGTGTATATATATTGAACACCACATTAATCTGATCCTTGTTCTAAAAAAATTAACTGGCCCATTAAACTACAACAAAATTATCTATTCAATACAACAAATCCAAAGAGCTAGTACATGCTATAAAACTTCTCAATATCATCGTTAAAGATTAAAAACTGGCATATGCTTGATTGTTTACCGTGGAAACTAACTATGCATATCACTGATCCAAGCATTCTTGAACATAGAATTCCAGTAGATGTGTGAAGTGTGCCTCTTTCCTTTATATAAGGTAGTAGAGATGCATACCACTACACAGTGTGTATGGATTTGGGAATCCTCGATCATCACAAATAACTTGGAAAACCAACAACACCAATTGGACGAGATGTGATTCCCTGCTTTAACATCCAGTGGAAGTGGCAAATTATGCATCTGGCAAAGTAGCTATACAACTAACTCAATTAAACCATGACATATATCACACCCTTCGCATACACAGGAGTAGCTGTTTATTTAGGGCATGAACATAAAGAACATGATTGAATTGGCTATTGTTAGCTGGTGTACCTTTGTTTTCCTCTGTAGAGAAAAACAATGCATTGTTGTTGGAGACTTTTAGGCCTTAGAGAATTCCATTGGAGAGCCAAATGGCACGGTATATAACTCAAGAAACCTAAGAAAGCAGGAAATCAAATCGTATCAAACTAACATAAGATATATACAGGCGACTGCACTACAAACAATGAATAATATGTCTGTTGCACCTTGCTGTAAATGCCAAGTATTTTTTTTGGTCAAGTGGTGCAAGCTGGCAGCACATAGTTGCATCCAAATGCATCTTAAAAACCTGAAAGGTGATGTACTAAAGGTAATCATTTTTTCGTCACAAAGGGATAAAGAAGGAACGTCCAACTTGAGCCAGTTTGATGCTCTACATAACTGCCCACCTACATTTAGTTGGAACTGTAGTCTGGAACAATAGCATGTATCAGCCTACCTAGGGAATAAACAACCCAATTTTAGTTGTTGTAGAAGAATACCAAGTAAGATTAACCATGGATGCAGCTAGGCTTCCAAAGATTCTTGCAGTGAGTTGGCATCGACAACCTATGAAAAAAAACTGGATGTTGAAATGTACAATAATGAATACTTGCTCAAATCATTGATTTGTCGCCAACCATATAGCTGCCATGATCATGCTGGTCAGATAGAATCATAGGTAGCTTTGCAATATACTCAGCAACAAACAGGTTTAATCGTGAAAATATCAAACACACTTGCTCAAATCATTATCTTGTGGAGGGAAATAGTATAAGAGCCTCTGAAGGAGAAGGGTTGCGGTTTTGCGGTTTGGTGCAATAAGGACTGCATTAGGCCCAGCGTCGAAGGTGTAGGCAACCTGCTATTAGACAAGTTCATACCGAATTAGAAGTCTAACAACACAAAAGGCTGTTTTGTCCGCACTCAGAAATGGTTTCAGTATCAGATCAAGTGCACCAGCAAGTACCAATGATCTTCCAGTATGGATGAGATGTATATCAGACAACACAAACAATTTAAGTAATAGCACCAGGATTGCAATGAAAAAAACTGCCTTTGGTACCTCCAACTTTAGATGCTAACTTGATATCTTAAAATCTAAAGCTCCGTAGTATAATACCAACAGTAATAGTTCACATCTTCATGAGGGCCATTAGAAGCTTACTTAATATTTTACTATTCCAAGAAATATCTTAAAGATATTGCCAAGGTTCACTCTTGAAGTTAAATTACTCGATCGAATGATGCAAGCCACACATGTATTGGTCAGTGCAGTAAAAACTGCCTGTACTGCCATATATTCAGCAAAGTGTAACCAATCCTATTTGATGGTGTGTTCTATTGGAGCAATACCAGTAGGGTAGCACAACAGAATTGACTATATATTATATTCCTAGGCAGCATGGCTAGAGTTAAGAATAATAACAAAAAAGATAAAAGATGCTAAATGATAACAGAATATACCTGTGGGGTTCCTTCCGAGTGGTTCCACTTTTCCACAAGGCTAATTATCCTGCAACAGGTTGAGACAACAATTCTTAACTCTGGGATTTCAGCAGGGATAGAATCCCAAAACAAAGCAATGCTAAAAAAAAATACTTGTGTGATGTATCATTCATATAGAAGATGGGAAGACTCGTGTCCAAACATACGGCATGGAACTGGTTGCTATCTGCACAAGTTAACCTGGCAAAGGATTCAAAATCACGATTCTTGATAGCCTCTTCCATTTTCAACACCCGATTTGGCACTACAGTCTGGAGCATAAGAACAAGCAGTGCAGTGCACAATAAGAGCAGGAAAAAAGAAGTTCGAGTCATAGCGACAGTTTAATTGCTAAAACTATTGATAGTGTTCCAGAGCAGTGGAAGGATTTATTTCAAAAGTGCAGCTACAAAAATTATGATTCCTCAATGATTCTTGAAACACAAAAGCGCAAGTAAAAGGTGAAAAAATAATCACCTGAGCCCTGTGTTGCAAGAGGGGACTTGTTTCGACACTGTCTCGCATCCCACTGGTGCTACTCGTAACTGACCTAATTCCACAAAGCAATATGTAAAGTATTTATTTAAGATGTCAGATGCAGCACAATAAGATTGGGATAAAACATGACATAGTCACAAAGAGTTATTATGCCAATTTTCAGTATTGCTGTTAATGAAGACACAACACAATGAGCAGAATACTATGATATACTATATGTAGTACGAGGTCATGTGGAATATAGATCACATACCACTGCTATGATAATAACAAGATCACTCCAATGTGTCTCGTCAGCAAGCTGTACTGCAATACTGTCACTTCCATCATCATTCTTTAAGCACAGAATCAGACTTCTTGCCGCCGCTCTCGCCGGTGAGCCGCTGCCGCGTTTTCCCCCCTTCCTCCCCTTCCCTGTGCGCCGCCGTCGCCGCCCGTTTTCTCCTCTCCCCTCTGCCCTAGCGCCCCGCTCGCCCCCTCCTTTTCTTTTTGTTTCAAAAGAGAGGCTTTAAAATCTCTTTTCTCCCTCATTTCAACTCCAAAAATTGTGAAGTTTGTTTCTAAAAATTTCTAAAATCAAGCTCTTCCTGTTGGTGCTAGTTTGGTTTATTTTGGAGATTCATTTGATGAGTTTTGGTTATTTATTTATTTTGTTTGCTCGCTTGTTTCTTTTCCGGTGCGATCGATCGCGTAGAGTTCGGAGCAGCCGAAGACCCCCACTTCGATCAAGCTCAAGAGTATCAAGATCACCTAGACCTAGACCCAGGCGAGTCAATACTTTGATCATATTGAACCTACATTTTATGCAAATTATGTCCTTTTAAAGTATCAAATTGCATGCTTAATTTCGTTATGCAAATGTATGTTAAAAATCCTAAGGTAGTTAAATGCCAACTTGATGTTTAATTATTAATACACCATCCCTTGATAATTGAATTACCTTAAGCCTTTGTCACCCTAGTAATTATTTGGTAACTATACTAGTATAGGCTATACTTAAGCGCCATGCTAATCTTGCTTAAGTATCGAGGTATTATCTACCCCATTCATCATCTCTTAAAAATGAACATGGTTTCTGGGCAGTCATTGGATGTAAATGACTGAGGTGATTGTGTTGATGTATTTTCCTATCTCTCAAAACCCTAAGAATTGCTTATCACATCCAGGCGGATGGTATGATGGATGGTATGTTGGTGGGTGCTAATGCAGCCCAAGAAATGTTGGTTTGTGGATGGTATGTGGTATGAACCTTGGATGGTCCCTAAGGACTTAATCCTGTGATGACCTCCCAATGTAAAATAGTACAACCACATGTCTATAATGGTGTTGACTTTGGCTAAATAATTTGTATCCGTTAGTATGAGTTGCACGAGTGAGATGACCCGCTCGCCATAAGCCTTTGTGGTTATGGGTTGGGGTGTCGACTTACAGTGCTGTGTGAGCGTAAGCCGTGTGGCGCAAGAGAGGAGTGCAGGAAAGGGTTGACGGGTCTACGTGGCGTAACCCTTCTCGGTGAAACCTTAGCGGGTGTAACAAATCTTTGGTGGATGCATTGTAAAGGCCTTGTGCGATCTCCCTTGATTCACATGTCTCGGAAACATGTGTACATGTCAAGATGATTGTCTCTTGTGGGTAAAGTGTACAACCTCTGCAGAGTGTAATAAAGCGTTCGAATAGCCGTGCCCACGGTCATGGCGGACATGGGAACTTACAAGAGTTAGTTACATTTATAAAACCTTGTGGGCGGGATAAAATGTGATGGGTCATTGTGACCACTGGTTTTGGTTTTCCACAGGTGGATGTACCCAGTGATGTTAAGTGGTGGATGTAACCGCTATAAAAAATAAGCATGAGGTGGAGGTAACCTCTCTTGTTATAAACTGAATCATTATTCAACAAGAAAACATGCATTTAACCAAGGCCTAACAATCCGATCACTTACTTTTCCCATACACCATTTCACAAATCCACCATATATACTGCGGCATGCGCTTCCAGACCCTTGCCTGCATTGAAGCTTGCCAGAGGTAAGTATAATTAAAAAGAGGCAAGTCGATTAGCCTATTAATAATTTGTAAAATTGGAGAACAATCCTTGCACCATCTCAACAAGCAAACAACATGAACAGGACAGAGCACAGGGGTGGAACTACAGATCATATCAATAACATTACCAGACCGTGCTACTGAAGAAAGTTCTCCATAATCTTCCTTCACATTCATTAGCTTTCCGAGGGTGAAAACTGCAAACAACATTCAGATAATAAATGTTGTACTGTGATACATGGTTTAAGAAAGCAAGAACCAGTTTAGAAATGTCTATGAGCAACTAAGATAAATAATATTGAACCATGCAATCCACATGACAAGTGCCCAATTCATAACGAAAACCCGAGGACAATCGGGAAACAAATTAATCAATGCTGCCGTCCTCAATCAAAGATACCAGTTACTAACAGGACAATGGAACTCCAAACAAAACCACCCCAAGAAATCAAGAAGCCACAACAAGAAATAGACGAAGAAAGAGATCAAATCCAGCGTAGGAAACAACAAATCAAGAACCACGCCGTTCACGAATCCCCCCAGAGATCCGGCAGATGCTTCTCAGACAAGATTCCAAGGCTGGGGAGAGCAGAGCGGTAGAAGAGAGAGAAGAGCAGTGCTCACCGCCTCTTGCACGAGCACAGGCGACAATAGCAACCGCCCCGACGTGGTGTTCCAGGCGAGAGCCGCGCGATTCAATGCAGAGTGGGGGAGGAATTGGGCGCTCAGATTTCTTTCCAGAGCGCTATCAATCCACCGTTTCGCAGCTTCTGCTTGCTTGCGGTGGTTCCCGCGTGAGGCCGCGCGGCCGTCGGCGCGGGAGGCGACGCACGCCCACGGCAAGTGGCTCTACTGGCGCTGCCCGTGTGGAGTGGTGGGCGGATGGGAGGGAGGCACGGGGCGGCGGTTGGCGTGCGGTGGTTTGGCGAGGCGTGTGAGGCGGTTTGGCGTGGGGGGACGATCGCCCGCTGCGTCGGGGTGGGATGGGGGACGATCGCACGCTGGCGCAATCTGGGACGTCCGTTCCTATCTCGCCGATCCAACGGAGCGCATACCCACGGGGGAGGACGGACCGCCACCAATTGCTTCTTTTAAGTAGTAGAGATGTGATCAACGTAGTCCGAAAGCTGCCAATATATTGTTTTATGGTGTAACTACGTAAGCTAGTTGTATATAGTGTAATAACTTTAACTTTGGTTTCACTTTTGGTACTCTAATAGGCAAAGTAATTCTGCTTAGGGGCCGTACTGCAATATATACTTTTTATGACCTGCACTATGACGTTTACTCAGTTACCATCCAGTTTCGTGTATCTTTGTTGCGTTGGTGTTGTCTCTAATACTGTCTTAGCTTACACGTTGTCTGTGGCTTTTGGTCCGTACGTAATACATGGTACAACATTTGATGCCAATCACACGCGTTAATAGTCCGGACACCTACAGGGACATGCACGCATGCACTCCCTAATACTCGGCCCAAATGACAACGACGCAGGACTCGGCCCAACTAACTAAGTCCGATTATTTTCAAAAGATGAGGATGAAGACGGTTGCTAGCTCCATTTGACTGGTGATTTCTCGTTAATGCGATTTGTTGGCACCCAAGATTGCATACACTGCTTGGACAACTGCACATGCAAATCCAATTAACATGCAAAACTCTATAGACATCAAGATTAATTTCTAACAATCTATATATAGAGACGCAGTGTTTTCTCTCTATCCAGCCATAAAAGCCATAGCAAGTGAAGGAAAACCAAGGAACTGCACCATGGCGCTCACCCAGGACCAACACAGCATCGATGAGGGCTTGCTCGATGCTCACCTCGAGCTCTGGCACAACACCATCGCCTACGTCAAGTCCATGGCGCTCAAGGCCGCACTGGACCTCCGCATCGCCGACGCCATCCACCACCACGGCGGCGCCGCAACCCTCTCCCAGATAGTCACTAAGGTCACGCTCCACCCGTCCAAAATCCCCTGCCTACGTCGGCTCATGCGCGTGCTCACCGTCTCCGGCGTCTTCAGCGTAGAGCACTCCGGGGACGGCGGTGAGGCCGTCTACGTTCTCACACCAGCGTCAGGACTCCTCGTCGGCTCGCCGAACATGGCCCCTATCATGAACACGCTGCTCCATCCGATCCTCGTCTCCCCGTTCTTCGACCTCGGCAAGTGGTTCCAGCACGAGCTGCCGGATCCGTCCCTTTTCAAGCTGACGCACGGCCAGACCGTTTGGGAGATGGCTGACCATGACGCAGCCTTCAACACGCTCATCAACAACGGGACGGTCTCCGACAGCCGCTTCCTCATAGACATCGCTATCAGGGTGTGCGGCAACGTCTTCCAGTTCCAGGGGACATCCTCCCTGATCGACGTCGCCGGGGGCCTCGGCGGGGCGGCCCAAGCCATCTCAAAGGCGTTCCCACATGTGAAGTGCAGCGTGCTGGACCTCGCTCACGTCGTTGCCAAGGCTCCAAGTGGTACCGACGTGCAGTATATTGCCGGCGACATGTTCGAGAGCATTCCACCGGCAAACGCTGTCTCCCTCAAGGTACGTCGTGTGGTATTGTTTTGTTTTTGGTATTTTACTTTGTTGTAACAGGTGACAGCGCGTCCTTTTCTAATAGAACTTTTTTTATTAATTAATATTTTTTATTTTTATTTTAAAGTTAACCTCTCACGAACTTATTTTTAATTCTGACCCCTTTGATCACATCATCACCCGTAGTGTGACAAAACAATATTGTCACACCATAGGATAAGTCCGCTAAAATAGCATTTTTTTTTGTCACGCCACTGGTGGTGGTGTTACCAAACAATACTGTTACGCCACCACTAGTGGCGTGACAAGATCTTAACAAAATACAAACTAACGTGACAATGTTGTTTTCTCACGCTACTAGTGGTGGCGTGATCAAAGGGCTCAGAATTAGAAATAAAGTTCGCGAGGGGTTAACTTTAAAATAAAAATAAAAAAGGATTAAATAATAATAATTTTTTTTGCTAATACTATATGGCTTGGGGAGTTGGAGAGTTGGAGTCTTCGATCATAATGGGCTAATGGCCATTTTGAGAAAGACCTAATAGTCCTTAGCGTGGAATTGTCATACTAAATATGGCACCTGAATTGACCGGATCCTCTATCTAGTTCGTGTAAATTTTTTTAAAAAAAAACTCGATTTGATCCGCAGATAAGACTGACAAAATATACATGAACTCCTAAAAAAATAAAACGGATTTGCTATTTTCGAAGTCACTTGAAATTTTCTTAAGTTTAGGTCAATTATTGTGACCATTGAAATTGTGTAGAGATTCATATGTCATATGATTGGATATTGATCTAATAGATAAAATATGTGACTTATGCGTAATAAAATTTCAGTCACCTTACAAATAGACAATCCCAAAATAAAATATATGAACATGCAAAGTGACATCACTTCTAGAGATAATACTGAAAATTGATGGTTAATACTCTTAACAAATACTCCCTCCGTTCTTTTTCAAGTGACTTTTTTTGACTTTTCACAGTCCACGATGTGACTTTGACAATTATTTTTTTAACTTTATCTTATTATATACTAAAATATATAATATTATGAAAGTATTTTAAATGACAAATCTAATAATATAATTTTTATATAGCCAATCTAAATATTTTTAAACATATTAGTGGAAAGTTTGACGGCACAGATTCTAGGGTGTTACTTAAAATGAACAGATGGGGTATACTAGAGCCTAGCTTGCCCTATTGTTGCAATTTGAAACCGAGCTCCGTAGTGACACCATACTCTTGGGATAAAGACAACAGTTTATCAATTTGTCCATTATTATAATGCATTTTTTCTTCCAAATTTTGCTGGTTTCAGTGGGTTTTGCATGATTGGGGCGATGCTGAGTGTGTCAAGATATTAAAGAATTGCAAAAAAGCAATTCCCCCAAGAGATGCTGGAGGAAAAGTGATAATTATAGATATGGTAGTTGGAACAGGGCCACCAGACCTGAAGCACAGAGAGACACAAGTCTTATTTGATCTCTTGGCCATGCTTATCAATGGCATTGAGCGAGACGAGCAAGAGTGGAAGAAGATTATCTTCGAAGCTGGATTTAGCGAGTACAAAATTACACCGGTTCTAGGTGTTCGATCGATTATCGAGGTTTACCCTTGAACGTTCGGTGAACAAAGGTAGTATGGTACGGTGTACATGTGAATTTGTAAGCCCAATAAGTGTACATGTTGCCTCCCCGTAGTCACCGTTTCTTGGATAGATGGGGCATGTACAACGTATGCTTCCATGTATGGAAACTTTATATATCCATGTATTTGAGCTCTATTATGTATTATGTTTCCAAAAGTGATATAATGCACGTACGATTTGTGAATCAATATATTCCAAAGTTTCTATCTCTCCCCTCCCCCCCCCTTCTTTTTTAGAGTATTTAAAATCATACTATAACACTTGATATTCATTCTTCGAAGGCGAGCTTTTAAGCTATTATTATGATACATATACATTTGTTTATAATTTTTTTTATAAAAAATATACAAGCTTTTAGAGTGAAAGTATTCCAGGGTAGAATCTTGTGTACAAGCTCATAACGAAGAGCGTGATCTTACTCATGAAAGTAATGAAATTATCCGAGCAACTTGCAAATGGAATTCTCCTCGTAGTCATCAAAATCGAAGGAATCACTACTGCAGAAACAGTCATCACAGACGGTTCGGAACCCTCATCACAGACGGTTTTCGAACTGTCTGGATAAGTTGGTCTCTGATAGCAGGTTGTTATTACAGACGGTCGGGTAACCGTCTATGATACGAATATCACAGACGGTTTTAAATAAAACCGCTGCGTGAATGCGATATCACGCAGCGGTTACGTACGAAAACGTCTGTGAAGTCAAAGTATCACGAGCGGTTCGTATAAGAAGCCGTCGTGAAGTCGAGTATCACAGGCGGTTTATGTTTAGAACCGCTCGTGATACTCGACTTCGCGAGCGGTTAGTGTACGTAATCGTGCGTGATACTCGACTTCGCAGGGCGTTTCGATGTCTGAATCGTCTGTGATACTGGCATTCACAGACGGTTTTTATTTAAAAACCGTCTGTGATAGTTCATTACACTAACTAGTTTTTTTTTTACAGATTTTTGGCTAGCCTCAGGAATTGCTAGCCATACCCTCTGAAAACAAGCATGCAGAAAAATAGATACATCACAGATAGTCAATTATCGACAAACTCAATCTAATCATTACTCAAAATAAATTACAAAAGATCACATTTGTTCAAGTATTGTTACAAAATAAATTTGATTACAATTGAGTCAATTGTTTGCAGGTGGTTGAGAAGTGTCGGCGGGGTGATCGTTGGGTCGTGAATGAGTGAAATTCTCCGGTGTCCTTAATTATCTCTGATATGATAAAGTTGCAGAGCTTCCCTCGAATGTCCTTGATCTCATTCTCAAAGAGTCCATCTAATTCTATATTCAAGGCCTGTCGCTAGCAAGAGTAAAGTGTTAAGCATATATATTTAAATTTATAATTACGAAATAATTATTTGAGATTCACAAACCTCGGGATCCTTCTTCCTAGCTCTAATGATTTGCTCCATATGATGGCAAGCGTAGATTGCACATAACTCATTATTTTTTCTTGACTTGACTTTGCAAAAATAGAATTACATATATCGATTCGAGATGCGTTATTATGAAGTATGATATAGGATTATCGTGTTGTAGCGCGTCTGGAAATTTTGTCATGTGTGTTAGTTCGCGCTCTTTCCATCGTATATTTCTTTGTTGGCATAGTCGATGAGCGACCTACATGATTCCAAAAGTTATCATCGACCATTTCAAACGAATGAAGACTAAAATAGAGTTATGTATGAAGGAAATAAGCATACCGTCGAGTATTCCTTGCGAGAATCTTTGAAGTTGTGGTCGTTGCGGATTAGGGAATCAAGGTATATCACATGGTTCCTCTTTGGTATGATGACTAAAAGGATCGATGGTACCTACTCATGTATGTCACTATAGTCATTAAACCTGAGTTCGTGCTGCGTATAAAGTACAAATAAAATTTGTAGAGCAAGTAGTGACACTTACCCCTGATTGTAGGGCACCACGATGTACTTCATGTTCTGCTGACGAAGCAATGCTCGCGTTATGTATTTCTCGGCGAAGGGCGAGTGCATTTGGATGGTTTGCAACGATACCACATGTGAGTCGAGGAAACCCACTAGTTCTTTCCATTCCCGGACATTTTTCATCATGTATCTATAAATAAGAAATGAGTTGTGATATTTATCGGTATTGTAACACCCCGGCCCCACACGAGCCTGGAATGCTACTAAAGTAACCTTACACAAATATAAGCTAAGACAATTTACTAAATTTGGCAGAACCTTCTTTATATTTCTAACTTCACAGGGGTTTCAACAAATAAAAGGGTTTTATAACTAAATATTGCAACATTCAAAATCATCAATAAGCGAACAGGAACTTGCTAATCAACTAAACAAATCCTCAAGCATCCAACTATGCTACTCGTCATCATTACAAATAAATCAATGCGGAAACATAATCATGAAGAATCCTTTAAGCAGTTGCTTAATTATTAAGGCATAGTCTGAGAATTAAGGTTCATGACAGTGTGCGTGAGATCATAATGCTACTCCCTCCCATGCATGCTTTCTCTTGCTCTGGGTACCTAAAACAGCAAAGAAAGCAAGAGTGAGTCCACAGACTCAGCAAGTACATATAAAAGAACATAATTCAAATCACCACATCAGCATCCATTTTCAGAAGCACGACATTAAATCATTCCACATGCATATGCAATGCTCAAGGATTCCTTCTCTTTATCTATTTTTGCATTTTACCGGTAATGCAAAGTATGCAACCGTCGCTGCATACCCATGCCTGTGTTCGATCGATCATCGACGTTTACCCTTGAACGTTTGGTGAACAAAGGTAGTATGGTACGGTGTACATGTGAATTTGTGAGCCCAATAAGTGTACATGTTGCCTCCCCGTAGTCACCGTTTCTTGGATCGATGGGGCACGTACAACGTATGCTTCCATGTATAGAAACCTTATATATCTATGTATTTGAGTTGTATTATGTATTATGTTTCCAAAAGTGATATAATGCACGTACGGTTTGTGAATCAATATATTCCAAAGTTTCTATCTCTCCCCTCCCCCTTCTTTTTTAGAGTATTCAAAATCATACTATAACACTTGATATTCATTCTTCGAAGGCGAGCTTTTAAGCTATTATTATGATACATATACATTCGTTTAGAATTTTTATAAAAAATATACAAGCTTTTAGAGTGAAAGTATTCCAGGGTAGAATCTTGTGTACAAGCTCGTAATGAAGAGCGTGATCTTACTCATGAAAGTAATGAAATTATCCGAGCAACTTGCAAATGGAATTCTCCTCGTAGTCCTCCATTGTGAGGAGTGCATAGTCGTCGAAATCGAAGGAATTCTCATCGTAGTCCATCAGTGAGGCCATGAGGACATCGCAGTGAAGAAATCTTTTGATTTAGAGGATGATATTCATATTGATGGCACCCTCCTTCTAGCGCCAGCTGCCGACGATCAGAACATGGGGTTCCTAATAGAACTTACTCGGGAATGTAACGTGAGAACGCTATCAAATGAAGACTATATATTACTATGAACACATTAGGTGTTTGTATGAGAATACAAAGGATGCTACAATATGATCGCAGTGATCATTGAGCATATGAAGGGGTGATAGTTAAATGTGTTAAAGGCGTCTCTAATCTTCACGCATGTTCACTAGGAGAGGTTTGAACCATCGCGCCCATTAGCTAATTGTCGTAAGTTACTAAATACGCCAAAAGCCACCTTTTTGCTAGTCACGTGGGTAACTGTTTGTGTTTACCGACCAATTGAGTGGTCAGTGATATTTTCCAAGGTCATATAGCTGGTCGGACAATGTCCATAGCTAGTCGTTCATTACCTAAACTGGTCATCGACCAGTTTGGCGTAATAAAGGGTATTAGATTTCCTTTATAAACTAATTATAGGTTCATAACCGTAATATAATGGGCCTATGTTAAGTGGGTCTGTTTTGACAGAAAGCCGACTTTGACCCAAAAAAGTTGATCTGGTCAAGAATCCTCATCATAGTCCTAAACTAGGGGCAGCTTGTAAAGTACGGAAGGCGATCAAGTTCGATTTCAAGTTGGTAGATAAACCAGATTGGTACATAAAACTAGATATAAAGAAGGTCTAAACAACTAGTGCCTGAGTGATGTTGGGCAGGGTCGTGTTGGGATTTACATGCATAGTCCCACAGAGATAACATGGCATGCATGATGCATACATCTTGGAGCTTACACGTGATGTGATAGTTATGAGCACATGGACGCTCCATCTTGAGAAAAATGTAAAGAACACGTACGGGTGGAGAGGTTGGTAGCCATATATGATCGTAACCTGTGGAACAGTCGGGTGAATCTACGTTATGTGACTACGCGAGTGAGAATACTCCCCTTACAAATTATTTTCACTCCATCTCTATATATAACCATGAACTGGTCATAAGCACATTGCTTTCTCGCTTTACACGTTCTGGATTTATCTAAAATCGATCAAGTTACATACCTTTCGCGCGCGCAACTTGTTGATCTCCATGAGGCACACGCTATCGATTATTTTGTCGGTACATAGCCGTACTCCCAGCCAGTATATATATATTTGCAACCTGATATGGTTACATACGGTGAAGGGCCATTGACTATATTTGCAGCCTGATGATGGTGACTTCTTTAGTTGCCATTGTGCCATTGGGGAAGCCTTACAATAGTTATGCATGGCCCATGTAAGATAACACCGCGATTGACCGATTGTTAAGTTGGCATATATAACAGTAAGCGACAGGTTCAAACCCTTCTCTGTTATTTAATCTCAAGCAACATGAACGATATATACTACAAGTTTCGTAGAAATGGTAATTAATTAATTAAGCTGCAACTTATACATGATACATCGTTACAGCTGTTTTAATCAACGTGGCACCAAATATCAAGCAGACGTACCAAGCGGCGGACCCCTGGCTCCAATCCTACAGCCCTACGACGGCCCACTACATGTCCAAGTGATGCACACGACACCATGCATGTCCGAATTCGTTTCACCTTGTTATAACCTATGTGTAATGTATGTACATAGGTGACTAGGCGCGCACTCGTTTTTTACCTCTAGATCTCCGCCCGCGGCTCTACCGTCGATATTTTACCATATATGCATGCATCATGGATGTTGTGTCACTTGAGGCTATTGGACATTGCAATGCCCTCCAAATTTGACATGAACTGCAGCACCCTACAACAATGTATCCAAATTGATCTTCCTCTCCTCTAGTATTGTGAATTCTCTTTTCCATTTCAGCTTAGAGTTTTTTTAGTAGGGAGTAGATAAGGTCCAAAATGCCCCTAGCTAGCTAGCTAGCCAAACCATGCATAGTGTTGCTTGGTACGCACTAATGTACTATGAAACAGAGCGTATATATATGGACACATCGACAGCAAGTTCTCTCTATCCAGCGGTCCAACTAACAAAGGAAAATCGAAGCACTGCACCATGGCGCTCACCAAGGATCAGCATATGTAGTACGTGTGGCCGGCGGCGTGCGGGCATGTGTTACCAACTTACCGATTACTCTCTTCGGTCAACAAAAAAAATATTGTTTTGCATACATGCAATCAAACTTTTTAAACTTTAGTTATCGATATCTTTTTTTAATATTTGGATTGAACATATGAAACTAGTATGTATAGATTTGCCTCGAAAAAAACTTCCATAAAAGTACAATCTTGTTATATTTTATAAATCTATTACAATAGAATTTGGGATCAAAAATGCATTTTGGGACCGTGTCGATGTCGAAAATGACATTCTTTTGTGACTAGAGGAGTATATGCATACATCACGCAGATGTTTTGTCACTTGAGGCTATTGTGCAGCAACATAACCCAAAAATATTTCAGATGAACTGCAGTTCTGGGACCAAATATAGAAAACTGTTGATATATCCAAAATTACTCCGAGCTCTTGGTACTTTGATCTGTATTAGCTATTTCCTCTCTCCAAATCACCACTTTTTAGGGCTAGTACGTTCAACTTATAGATCATTTTCATCGAATGATCAGTAGCAAAATGCCCCTAGCTGGCTAGGTCAAACCATGCCCTGGCTGATCTATATATAGAGACGCAGTGTTTTCTCTCTATCCAGCCATAAAAGCCATAGCAAGTGAAGGAAAACCGAGGCACTGCACCATGGCGCTCACCCAGGACCAACACAGCATCGATGAGGGCTTGCTCGATGCTCACCTCGAGCTCTGGCACAACACCATCGCCTACGTCAAGTCCATGGCAATCAAGGCCGCACTGGACCTCCGCATCGCCGACGCCATCCACCACCACGACGGCGCCGCTACCCTCTCCCAGATAGTCACCAAGGTCACGCTCCACCCGTCCAAGATCCCCTGCCTACGTCGGCTCATGCGCGTCCTCACCGTCTCCGGCGTCTTCAGCATAGAGCACTCCGGGGACAGCGGCGAGCCCGTCTACGCTCTCACGCCAGCGTCCGGAATCCTTGTCGGCTCGCCGAACATGGTCCCTTACATGAACATGCTGCTCCAACCGATCTTGGTCTCCCCGCTCTTCGACCTTGGCACGTGGTTCCAGCACGAGCTGCCGGATCCGTCCCTCTTCAAGCTGACGCACAGCCAGGCCGTATGGGAGATGGCCGACCATGACGCTGCCTTCAACGCGCTCATCAACAACGGGATGGTCTCCGACAGCCGCTTCCTCATGGACATCGCTATCAGGGTGTGCGGCGACGTCTTCCAGTTCCAGGGGATAACCTCCCTGATCGACGTCGCTGGGGGCCTCGGCGGGGCGGCCCAAGCCATCTCAAAGGCGTTCCCGCATGTGAAGTGCAGCGTGTTGGACCTCGCTCACGTCGTCGCCAAGGCTCCAAGTGGTACCGACGTGCAGTATATCGCCGGCGACATGTTTGAGAGCGTTCCACCGGCAAACGCTGTCTTCCTCAAGGTACGTCGTGTGGTATTGTTTTGTTTTGCTATTTTACTTTGCTGTAACAGCTGACTGTGCGTCCTTTGCTAATATACTAGCTAGCTCTCAGTCGTCTATTTTTTAAAAAAATCAGACCTACAATTACACAATACTAAACCTAAAATTTTATTAACAAATGATGTGCAATTTTAGCATAGTTTTACTGTAACTTTTATTTCTATTTGTTTTTGTATTTGTAGAGTTCACCTAGATTTACTTTTGTCTAGTTTAGAATTTTTTATTTTGTTTTTGTATTTGTAGGGTTTAGGTAGATTTACTTTTGTGTAGTTTGGAAATTTTGTTTTTTGTATTTTTTTGTATTTGTGGGGTTCATCTAGATTTACTTTTGTCTAGTTTAGAATTTTTTTTGTTTTGTTTTTGTATTTGTAGGGTTCACCTAGATTTTTTGTTTTGTAATACCGGATCCATTATAAGCAAAACAACTAAAATCAGCTCAACATATGTCAAATACAACAGCACAACACATAGAAAGATATCAATTGTTAGATGCTTATCCAATGGATAAAAAAGTGACTAGGTAATAAGAAAAAAGCAGTCGACTGGGCTATGGTTAGTCCCAATATACTATGGGGCCGACTAAGCTACAGTCGTCTAAAATTTTCTTAAAACCCAGTCACTTTCTTCGGTACGTGGATCACCATCCAATGGTTTCTATTTTTCTATGTTGAAAAATTCTAAACTAGATAAAAGTAAATCTAGGTAAACCCTACAAATACAAAACAAAACAAAAAAAATCTAAACTAGACAAAAGTAAATCTAGGTGAACCCTACAAATACAAAAAAACTAAAAGTTACAGTAAAGTTGTGCTAAAATTGCACGTCACTTGGTAACGCAATTTTAGGCTTAATACTGTGCAATCATAGGTGACTGGGTTTTAAGAAAATTTCAGGCAACTAGGAACTAGCAAAAGCGTATAGTATATGGGGCCGACTAAGCTATAGTCGTCTGAAATTTTCTTAAAATCCAATCATTTTCTTTGGTACGTTGGATCACCATCCAATGGTTTTTGTTTTTTTTATGTTGAAAAAATATAAACTAGACAAAAGTAAATATAGGTGAACCCTACAAATACAAAAATAATTAGAACTAAAAGTTATAGTAAAGCTGCTAAAATTGTACGTCACTTAGTAATACAATTTTAGGCTTAGTACTGTGCAATTGTAGGTGACTTGATTTTTTTAAAAAATTAGGTGATTGTAGCTTAGCCGACCCTTATACTATATATATGGCTTGGGGAGTTGGAGACTTGGAGTTTTCGATCATAATGGCCATTTTGATAAAGACCTAATAGTCCTTAGCATGGAACTGTCATAGTAAATATGGATTGTGTGTGTGTGGGGTGTGGGGGGTTGAAATGGCTCACCATTTCATTAATATGACAAAAATAAATAGTTGACAAAAAATTGTGAAAATAATACTCTGTCGTCAAATGAATTGGTGACACATATTCTATCATCAACTTAATTGGCAACAATGCTTCTATCGTCAATTCAATTATCTACATGCCTTCTGTCGCCAAATGATTTGGCGACAAGAGCCTATAGGCCAAATTTATCACCGACAAGACTGTCGATCAAACAATACCTTGTCACAGAATCATCATGGTCCTGCCACCAAATGAATTGGCGACAGGAGCTACCACATCAGCCTATCGCAAATTCATTTGGCGACAGAGCCCTATCGCCAAATGAATTGGTGACAAAGTATTATTTTTGCCAAAAAAAATTATCAGCTATTTATTTTGTCATATCAATAAAAAAAAAGTGAGTTGTTTAAAAAAAACTATAAATATGGCACTTGAATTGACCGGACCCTAGGTGTAGTTCATGTATTTTTTTTTTAAAAAAAAAAACTCAATTTGATCTACAGATAACGCTGACAAAACATATATGAAATCCTAAACAAATAAAAAAAATATGAATATACTGAAAAGTCCTTTTTTCAAGTTATGTTTTTGACATTTCATTGTCTATGAGATGTGACTTTGATGATTAATTTTTTGTAGCTTTATATGATTATATAATAAAAAAATTATAATATTATGAAAGTATCTTTAACAACAAATCCAATAATATAATTTTTATGTAGTCAATCTAATTATTTTGAAACATATTAGTGGACAAATTTTAGATATTTTGATGGCACGGATTCTAGAGTGTTACTTCAAAACAAACGAATGGAGTATACTAGAACTAGCTTGTCCTATTGTTCCAAATTTTAAACCGGGCTCGATCAACCAACACCGTACTCTTGGGATAAAGACAGCAGTTTGTCAATGAATGTTCACTATTGTAATGTAGTTTTTTGCTTCCAATTTTTGTTGGTTTCAGTGGGTTTTGCATGATTGGGGCGATGCTGAGTGTGTCAAGATATTAAAGAATTGCAAAAAAGCTATTCCCGCAAGAGATGCCGGAGGAAAAGTGATAATTTTAGATATGGTGGTTGGAGCGGGGCCGTCAGACGTGAAGCACAGAGAGACACAAGTCTTATATGATCTCTTCATTATGCTTATAAATGGCATCGAGCGAGGCGAGCAAGAGTGGAAGAAGATTATCTTCGAAGCTGGATTTAACGAGTACAAAATTACACCTGTTCTAGGTGCTCGATCGGTCATCGAGGTTTACCCTTGATTGTTCAGTGAACAAAGGTAGTATGGTGCGGTGTCGTGTGAATTTGTAAGCCCAATAAGTGTACATGTTGCCTCCCGTAGTCACCGTTTCTCAGATCAATGGGGGCACGTACAACGCATGCTTCCACGTATGGAAGCCTTATATATCTATGTATTTGAGTTCTATTATATGTATTGTATTTCCAAAAGGGATATAATGTATGTATGGTTTGTGAATCAATATATCCCAAAGTTTCCCTCCCTCCCCTTCTTTTTAGAGTATTCAAATCATACTATAACGATTGATATTCATTCGCAAATGCGAGCTCTTAAGCAATTATTATTATACATACAAAAGCTTTCAGGATTTTTATAAAAAATATACATGCTTTCAGAGTGAAAGTATTCCAGGATATACAAAGCTCGTGTACAAGCTCTCGTGACGAAGGATGTCATCTTACTCGTGAAAATAATGAAATTATCCAAAGAGCTTGCAAATGGAGTCCTGAACTAGCCTCGGCTTGTGAAGTACGGAAGGCAATGAAGTTCGAGTTCAAGTTGGTAGATAAACCAAATAGGTATATAAAATTAGATATAAAGAAGGTCTAAACAAAAAAAAATTGGAATAGAAAGAGAAAAAATGAGTTACAAAATACAGTGATTCTTCTTTGTTGTCTTTGTTTGAGTTTTGATTTGGGGTTAAAAGGGGTAAAAATCTCTGTGATAAAAACAAAGGCTGAACTTCTCAAAGAGAGAGAGAGAGAAATAAAACAAGATTTTTTTAGAGAGAGGTGAAGAAAGAAAATAAAGTTGGAAGCTCTTTCACATCTTTTGCAAGTATGGGCCGGTCCTCTACTATATATCGTTTGATGGACTCTGTTGGACGGCCTAGATCATTAGATGGGCTACATTTACTGTTAATTTTAGCCGAGAAATAACTGGTGCCTGACTGATGTTGGGCAGCGTCGTGTTGGGATTTGTGACCGTACGTGGAGCATGATGCATACATCTTGGAGCTTACACGTGATGTGACAGTTAATTATGAGCACATGCACGCTCCATCTTGAGAAAAATGTAAAGAACAGGTATGAGTGGACAGGTTGGTAACCATATCTTGTTTCCCTACGTTATGTGACTACGTGAGTGAGAATACTCCCCGTAGAAATTATTTTCACTCCATCCCCATATATAACCATGAACTGGTCGTAAGCACATTGCTTTCTCGCGGTGCACGTTCTGGATTTATCTAAAATCGATCAAGTTACATACCTTCCTCGCGCACAACTTGCTTACCTCTCGCAGGTCATCTAATAGAGAAATCACGCGGACGACGGACGCAGGTGCGCATGTTCCTTCTCCGCCTCGTCGGGTGAAGGCCCTGTCGCGGCAGCGGACTCCGACCTCTGGTAAATCAAGTGCGGCAAAAATCCTTGCGCAGTGGCGGGCTACAGCCTCCCGTGAATCTTGTCGGACAAATGTTCTGCTGTGGCCGTGAACTCTTTGACATCCGGTAAATCAAGTGCCACAAAAATCCTTCCGGTGGCCGGAATCCCTTTAGTAGAAGCAAAAATTGAACGCGTAGGGGTTATCGCAAAACTGCATAAGTGGCTGGTGCTTTCCGGCCGGCCGTCTTGATCCGAGCCGACTAATTTTTTCGCTAGATCCAACGCAAAGAATCCGTTACAGTCATGCATATATATAGGATTAATACTTTCTACTCACAGAAGTAGTTACTCCCACCTCTGATATACCACCTAAAAGAACTTGACATACTTTTTTATCACTTTGGGTATACTCATATACTAATTATAAGATACTCCAATACGAACCACGTAAATAATTTGCAAAAGAGTCCATAGTTTTTAGCATATTTTGTAAATACCTTCATATTCCCATATAAAAAGAGTATATCTAAAAAATTATACATACCACCCCTAAAAAGTGTAAATACTACATAAGTGGTCTCATATACTCGTATACTGCACATACATACTATCAGTTGCGCAAAATACTCCCTACGTGAGATACAAAATAGGGAGTAATTACTCTCGAGAGTAGCGTAAAAGTATCCAACTGATGGGTCTCCATTCATATCCTCTTAATATGTTCAGTAAGCAAATTGTGAGTACAAAATTGTAAGGTTATGTCAAGAGAGGCGGCTATCTTTCTACATTTTACCACTTTGCGTAAAACAAGCTTTTATTTGCAATAATAAGTAATAGATTGCAATCGGAAGTTGTAAACAAGTGGCTTGCTACCATATCCTCAAAACAGCAGTGGCGTCTTTTGCGAAACAACTATGCATGGATTCCCTATCCCTATCCATACGTTACCCAGACCAATTTGCAAAACATAAAGCTACTCATCGCGAGATGTCTATGATAGGGGACACGACTATTCAAATAAATTTACACTCTGCAGAGGTTGTACAACTTTATCCACTCGACATAAACATCCCACCATGCCATCCATGTCCCGATTTGAGAGTTAATGACAAAGCTTTTACATTACTAGTTCTAGCAACAACCACGCTATGATACCTTCTTAGGATATGGAGAGCTCTCCAAAATCCTAAGAACTCATACGTTGTATTTACCATGCCTGCACCATCCTAATTGCATCCTGCAATTTTCCATCTACGGTTTGATTTGCTAGAACGTAATAACTTATTATGTTAGGGCCTCCCATAAGGCATGTGTGGTTGTATGACTGTATTTGGGTTCATGGTACAATAGATCGATCCTTAATGACTCAGGCAAGACAACCACAAAACACATTCTCATGCAGCTGCACTGTCTCAACCACCACTCACCCAAGTCCAAAACAAAATTTTAATTTTCATTAGATAGTCAAAATAACAAAGGTAGCTCCTCTAGACATATACAAGTGTTTCCCATAATGAAGAATTTACCAAGCTTTTCCAACTTAACCAGACTAATGTCGTTAAGCAAAGCTAAGCATCAACTGACTCGTATTGACTAAAATTCCACTATACTTTGTACCAACAGTGGATAAGATTACTAAGGTGACAATGGTGAGGTTACCAAATTATCAAGGTGGGGTTTAATACAAAAAATTGAGCATAACTACCAACTTTACCAATATAACAACTTTTCCTACGATTATGCGCATGCATAATAATTTTGAACACAACAAGTGACGGAGCATGACCCAAAAGTAAAGGGAGGCCAAAAAGACATTGCCAATAAAAACCATCTTCCATTGTAAGATAATGAAATGCATGCTCAATTGAAAATTTAAAGAAGGAATCAAAAATAGAAGCAACCAAGGTTAAAGAAAGAATTAAAGAGATTCCATACAATAGCTAGAGGCAAGAGAAGAAAACTATGCACAAACATTCCGTTTCTGAAAAAGAACACGAGACAACACAACAAGCCAAAGCTTTGGGATTAGATCATTTCTAGAAGAAACATAAGCTAGGCTAAAGATTTTGAAAGGAAATGCTGAAATATATATAGAGTGAACAAAAATAAGCTTGGAAGAACATATCTATATTTTAAAAAATTGGATGGAAAGGGGAGGCCAAGACCCACCTTAGCCTCCACTACCCTCCGCCACTGAACACAACATACATAACAGTGAAAATATGGGATTAACATGGTCAAAGGAGAGTGTTTGCCTTGCTTGTTAAACACTTGATCTTGCTCTTGATCAACCTCAGAAATTTCCAAGACATCGATATCAAATCAGTAAAATACAAATAACAACAAAGAGTGGATGATTTTAGAGAAAAAAATTAGAAACAAATTTCAATCAATTTGGAGTTCATATGCAAAAGTTATGAACATTTGAAGTTGGTTTGGTTAAGAAAATCCTAGAAAATAAAAAGGACACGTCGAAATCGTATTTTTCAAAATGGTGCTAACTTACGGAGAAAGAGTACTTTCCTATTACAGAAGACGTCTTTTTATTTTTTTTGTATTTATAAAATAGTTTAAAAGGGCGGGGCCCATATGTCAGTGACAACTTAGCATTTAAAAGCGATTTAGCGCATTAAAAGGCCACCTGACAGGTAGGACCCACCTACCAGCAGGGACGGAACTAGAACGAATTGGACTCGGGTTCATCACTGCACCATGCATATGATAACATATGAAATTTTTAAGCAACATTACACTAAATAGTAATGTGTTCGGCTATTTTTAACATCAATAATTCAACATAACTAATGACAATGTTAGCGATCAATATGCTTACCAAAATGAAGGAAGTCACGAACTAAAGATGAAACTATGAACAAAAGATGGCCGCGTTGGCAAAATACATCACCCAACCTCGATGGTCTAAAAAAGAAGAGATCAAAATGTCTTAGAATTCTTAAGTAAAAAAAAATAGTAGAATGATCAAATGAAAGTAGTTAAGTACATAAGTAAATATACCTTTTAGTATTGAGGCTGTCAAAATATATCTCTAGACTTTAGATAAGTTGTTTAGATTATGTACAATGTTAGAGATAGAACTCCAAACAATATGGACTTATGTGCTATATGTAAAACAACAAACTATAAACAGCCTGTAAGTTGTAATCCTTTTGTCGTATGCACTGTTCATGATATGGCAATGTGTAATATAAAGCCTGACTCACGGACTCATTTCAGAGCGAGAGAAATTGTCCTCTGTTCCATCTTCCTCTTTGATCCAATCTACATATTTCTTTATGGTATCAGAGCCACATACACCACAATCCTCAAGCATGTTGACGAGCAACAATGGTGCCTTCACCGTTGTTCTTTCAAGTCCATGCAGCGATGAACCACAACATCATTAGTAACATTCTTCATTTCTTGTTTCTCAATATAGAAAATAAGACTATCACTCATGAAGTCATCATTGATGCGATTACGCAAATATGTACACTAGAAGATCTAATGATTGATCTCTATTTGTTTTGTCTTCACTTCTTCCACAAAGTCTAGCACTAGAAGATCTAGGGCCTGTTTGGTTTGTGACCCTAGGTGGCCATACTAAGATTTTGTCAATGTCAAAACCCATGCAATACCAAAACCTGGACAAAAAATGGTGTTTAGATTGTAACCATACCAATTCACAGGCAATGCTAAAATTGATGTGTTTAGATTGCAACCATGTCAAAATTTGCCAAAAAATATGAGTATGACATGTGGATCCACATGACATATATATATATATATATATATATATATATATATATATATATATATATATATATATATATAGTACCAAAATATGCCAATATGGGTCTTGTTTTGTTGATTAAATGACAAAGAAGACAACAGTTCAAACGGATCAAAAATCGGATACTCGATTTAAGAAATATAGTTATTTGAAACTGATTAATAAAAAATGTATGTATTAAATGCAGCTGCTGCCACCTCATCAACATATTGGCAGAAGCCTTACCAAAGTTGGGGCGAGCGTTTTGCTCGCCAGGAATCGCTTGTGCAAATACTCTGTACGGCATTGGCTAGCCAAATTTTTCCAAGACGTGCCAAAAAAATAGGTACCAATCCAAATGATAGCTAAATTTTGAGGGCACTACCAAATTTTAGTAAGATTTTTTTAGAATAGCGAGGAGGAACTAAGTATTTTCCATTTAAGAAGTTGTTTTTATACTAGGATTTCCCCCTCCTGTCGACCAGATGAGATACCAGTGCCGCACTCCGCGCTCGACCCCTGGTCGGCTGGGTGGTCCACGCCACCCCTAGCCAACGCGCCCCAATGCGTTTCTCTTTAGTAAGGTTTTTAATAGCTACAAATCAAACAGCCCCCTAATGCTTGAGTGACGGTCCGACAGGGGCATGTGGCGACGGGCGGACAGGGGAACTGCCGCACTAGAGGGGACCACAAGCAGTCACTGCTTAGAGATTTTATAGAGAAAAGTCATCACAGACGGTTTCATCTATAAACCGTCTGTGATAGTCAACTATCACAGACGGTTCTGAGTTAATAACCGTCTGTGATAGTCTACATCACAAACGGTTTGAAAACCGTCTGTGATAACCTCATCTCATTACTAACCCATACACTCAGACGGCTCACGAAATCGCCTGAGATGACGTTTTTAACCGTCTGTGAAGACCTTTTCTGTAATAGTGATTAGCTTCTTCAATCAACCTCTTGGTGGATTAATCTCCCTCCTGGGCCTGTCAACTGTTATAGACTGTTGTGGTGGCCACTCAACAATAGGAGTACCGTCAACAATACATGCATCATGAACAACAATATTTTTCTTATCTGATGTGTTATTTGAACCAACAAAATAGTACACCTGAATACTTGAATTCTACTCACTCTCAACAGAAACATTAGTAGGCAGTTTATCATGAAGCATAGAAGATTCATTAAGGACAACGTTTTTGCTAATCACAACCTTCTTTGTTTCAGGATTCCACAACTTATATTCTTTAACACCAGATTTATAACCAAAAAATATGTACTTAACAGCTCTAGGCTCTAATTTTCTATTATCAACATGAGCATAAACAGTACAACCAAAAACTCTCAATTCTGGATAATTTGCTGAGGAACCAGACTGACGAGGATCTAATCATCCTCATTTTACTATTTATTCGTAATTATGTATTATGGGTAAATATAATGTCACACATTACTAAGTATACCCCTTACAGTTGTAAGGGAGAGGTCAATCGAGTGATCGTAAGTCCTTCTACGACCACCCACATAATCGTAAGTTTGTCAACGACTACCGCGTAATCGTAAGTTCTTCTACGATTACCTTCGGTCGTAAGTCTTTCTACGCCAGTACCAAGTCGTAAGCTTTTTCTATGACTACCCCCTGGTCGTGAGTTCTTCCACGTCCAACCCTGTCACGACTTCTCCACATATAACTGGGTCTACTCGCCAGCAGGCTCCATTAACTGTGAGATCTAAGCAGTCAAGATACAAAGTTATTCTCTGTAATAACTGCAGTTAACCCACCATTATCTCTTATTGATAACCGTCAGGCGACGTTGGGAGATTACTACTCCGGTAATTACTCTCATTATTACAGTATAATGAGCACCTCCTGACTGAACGACA
Organism: Ampelocalamus luodianensis; assembly: GCA_036346255.1. Lineage (NCBI taxonomy): Eukaryota > Viridiplantae > Streptophyta > Magnoliopsida > Poales > Poaceae > Ampelocalamus > Ampelocalamus luodianensis. The sequence continues at coordinate 6,419,375 of CM070626.1, forward strand.
ACCTCCCTCACGATATACTATAAATATGCATCTTTTAGAGATAATGGGGGGACCCAGTGGGGGAGGCAATCCATAACAGTGTTAGCGCAAGTCTTTTCACTGATTGTGGCGAGGATCCCCAATACAATACACACAGGAGTAGGGTTGTTATTCTCATTGGAGAAGGTCCGAATCTGTATAAAAATCCCCGTGTCTCTTTTGTCTGCGTGATTAATTGTGGAGACCCCCCGAATCAAACAATCTTTACGTAAGATCGGTTTTAAAACATCGACAGTTGGCGCCGTCCGTGGGGATCTTCTGGTAATTCCTTGTCAACAGTTCTTTCTTTTCTCTTTGATGCTTCCATGGCAGGAGAATGGAACGAGGAGAACTGGTTCAACTTGACCGATTACGCAGACATCGACATGGATGCCGGTTTCGATTACGAGTCGAGTATCGAATCCGCCGATGGTATTGCAGCCTTTGGAGATCTTCTATCAGATCTCGGAGACCACACCATCAGCGGAGTTGAGGAGGGATCCTTGTCCCCCACAACAATACGCCAAGCTGAGGAACCAGCTTCCTCAGGAGGCAAGGGTCAACACGACCACAAACAGGGCTGCCCCAAGACAGACTCACAACACGACGAGAGTTTTTCCTCCAAGTGTTCGAGTCCTTCTAAGACAGTACGACTTGGTGAGACAAGTTCTGGAAGCCATCCTTCCAGAGCTCCATCAGCAATGTTGATCCTTTTTCTCCGGATAATTCCGCAGAGAAGAGAAGAGAATACGCTTTTCCTCCAAGTTCAACCATCCCATCGCAGGACACACCTGCAGACAGAGACGGTTATAACCCGGAGTTCCCCTACCTGGAGGGGTTTACTCCAAGTCACCAAATAGTGTCACTCGACTACTCCTCAAGCGAGGAGGCCTCGAGCGCAAGTGGAGATCATCAACGGGAGGTCTTCGTCATTCCCCCTGATAAGAATCATTCTCCCAGAGGCAGAATTGACGATGCTCCCCGACGGGCACACACTACGTCCCCTCGTGGCAATGGCAAGGGCACCACCACTGGCGAACGAGACAAACACTTTGATGAACGTTCGGGACATCCTCAACATTCTCGCACTTCATTAAAACCAACTGATATGGATGATTCTGAGGCAACTCGACGAAGAAAGATAGCGGCTCAGAAAAATCTTCCTCGACGCGCTTATTTTCAGACGGAAGAGGCTCAGGAGCTTCAGCACATCAATGACTTATTGAAGAATCCAACCCAAGAGCTCGCTCGAGCACCAGGCTACGATTTCTTTGCTGAAGAGATCGCACGAAGGCTTCGGAGCACAATGGCAAAACTCGAGCGTTCTCATCGACATCAACCCGGAAGTCATAGTAGTACAATTCCATCTTCTGCTAGCCGTTCGGATAAATTGTCACATGGGGGACGACATGATCCTCGATCACGTCGTTCTCCTGATCCGAGGAAGGCTCGTTGGACATCCGAAGACCGACAATCCCTTAGGAGAGGTGATCTTTCACCACTTCGGGGACAAAATCAGCAACACTAGATGGAATACAAGGAGTATTTCCCTCGTAAGACTGAGGCCTACCATAGGCCCAGCCCACATGTGACTGGGTATCGTCGAGTACGATCACCTGGTGATGTTAACCCTTCTTTCCTGCAAAGAAGGCGCCAAGATGTTATCTCAGGGTGTCGGGCGTTTTCACCCGATCTTCGAGCAGTTCATGGCCACCTCGTTTTCGACCGACAAACATGGAGAAATTCGATGGAACCCAAAACCCCATTGAATTCCTTCAGATCTACACAACAGCTATCCGAGCAGCAGGAGGAGGAGAGCATGTAATGGCGAATTACCTTCCGACTGTGCTCGAAGGATATGCTCAATCATGGCTCTTAAACTAGCCATTCGAGTCAATCTACCCGTGGCAGCACCTCTACGACCTTCTGCTGGCAAACTTTCAGGGTACTTACAACCGCCCTGGAAAGGAGGATGATTTGCACCGGATAAGACATAACGATCATGAGACTCTGCGTCAATTCATCAGCGCTTCAGTCAGGTTCGTAATTCTATTCTGGAAGTTTCTGACTCATCTGTGATCAGGGCTTTCAAGCAGGGAGTCCACAGCAGAAGAATAACAAAGAATATAGCTTTAAATCCTCCTGCCACTGTCGCTGAGCTCTTTGAGATGGCCGATAGGTATACGACTACCGCTGAAGCAATCGAATGGAACAACACTATCGACCGCGAAGACAATATCCCTCAAGTGGCAGGTGAAAGTGGTAAGAAAAAAAGGATAAAAGGGCTAAGAAATCCAAGAACAAAGCGAAGAGACACAAGTCTTTAGCTACCGGTTCTAAAGAGGTTCTAGCTGTAAGCGACAAAGAACCACGAAACCCCAAGCAGAATTCTGATCGAGGCAAAGGTAAACGTCCCGATCGAAAAAATGACAAACCCAGGTGGTGTCCTTTTCACAAAAAAAGAAAGACATGACCTTCGCAACTGCCGAGTTTTTCTACGAAAACTCGAAGACTATTACTCTGGCAAGGGGCCACTTCCTACTCTTGAACAGGTAGGCCAAACAAGTGGACGGAAGGAGTCGAATGACAAGGAGGAGATGCCATTCCAGGATCCGCAACACACCATCGATCACATCTATGGAGGATCATCGGCATATGAGTCACGAAGACAACTTAAGACTGTCGAGCGTGAGGTAAACACAATCGACTCACCTCTTGTCAATAAATTACCGAATTGGTCGGAAGTCACCATTAATTTCGAGAGAGGTGACTGCCCGATCCCTTCGACTAGACCAGGTCGGTTCCCGATTGTGGTCGAACCCACTATCAACAACTGTCGAGTAAATCGAGTTTTAGTTGATGGTGAGAGCTCGTTAAACATACTGTTTACGAGTACCCTGGATGAGATGCAGGTTCCCAAGACAAAGGTAAGGCCGGTACGATATTCTTTCCATGGGTATCAATTGGCCAAGTTTCTCTTCCTTTAACGTTTGGCTCACCAAGCAATTTCAGGACAGAGAAGATCTCCTTTGATGTGGTCGATTCCGATACGGCATATAACGCCATACTCAGACGACCAACTTTGGTAAAATTCTTAATAGCTACTCACTATGGGTATCAATGTCTTAAGATGTCAGGTCCCAAAGGAGTGATCACAATTTATGGTGACAAGAAGATGACGCATTCCTGCGACCGTCAGTCCCTCAAGATGGTTGGACAAATACCAACTCGAGACGAAAGTTAGCCTTCGACTAGCAAGTCGAAACCTAAAGCTGCACCAAAGCCGAATGACCAAGTCAAAGAGGTTCCTCTGGACGCGGAGGAGTCCTCGAAGACTGTTCGCATTGGGGATTCTTCCGACCCTAAATAGAAAGACGCTCTCATCACTTTCCTCCGAGCAAACGCAGATGTCTTCGCATGGCAAGCATCCGACATGCCCGGAGTCCCCAGGGAAGTGATCGAGCACAGGCTAGCTTTACGGCCTGACAAAGTACCCGTAAAACAGAAGTTACGAAGATTTTCCCCTGATCGACGAGATGCTATTAGATCAGAATTAGAGAAGTTGCTTAAAACAGGCTTCATAAGAGAAGTCAATCACCCAGAGTGGTTGGCCAACCCTGTAATAGTTAGGAAGTCGAACGACAAATGGTGTATGTGCGTAAACTTCACTGATCTTAATAAAGCTTGTCCAAAAGATGATTTTCCTTTACCTCGTATCGATCAGTTGGTTGACTCTACTGCTGTATGTGAAATGTTAAGCTTTCTGGATGCATACTCTAGTTACCACCCGATCAATATGTGTCGAGAAGATGAAGAAAAGACCGCATTCATTACACCATTTAGAATATTTTTCTACGTCAAAATGCCATTTGGTTTAAAGAATGCTGGGGCTTCTTTTCAGCGTTTGATGCAAAACGACTTTTGCACCTTAACTAGGCCGAAACTAGGAAGCCTATGTTGATGATCTAGTTGTAAAAAACAGCAAACGGCTTAATCATATCGCAGACTTGCAGGAAACATTTGACAATCTCAGAAAACACCACTTGAAGCTCAATCCTGAGAAGTATGTGTCCGGAGTCTCGTCAGGAAAACTGCTTGGATTCCTGGTCTCTACACGAGGAATCGAAGCAAATCCTGAAAAGATAAAGGCCACCATGCAGATGCGCCCCCGACCATGAAAAAAGAAGTTCAGAAACTCACAGGATGCATGGCGGCATTAAGTCATTTCATCGCACGCCTGGGAGAAAAAGGACTACCTTTTTTCAAACTTCTAGGGAAGAACGAAGGTTTCGAGTGGTCTGAAGAGGCTAACACAGCCTTTGAGGAGGTCAAGAGGTATCTTACGAGTGCTCCTGTTCTGGTTTCTCCAAAACCAGGAGAGACGCTCTTAATCTACCTAGCTGCCACGCCACAGGCTGTGAGCGCAGTACTGGTCATAGAACGGGAGAACGTACAACGACCAGTTTACTACGTTAGCGAAGTTTTACACGGGCCTAAGGAGCGTTACCCTTAGGTTCAAAAACTTCTATATGCCCTGCTCATGTCTTCGAGTAAACTACGGCATTATTTTCAGGCGCACAAACTAACTGTGTCGTCTGAGTTTCCCTTAGGAGCAATCCTCCAGAATAGGGAAACAGCGGGACACATGGCAAAATGGTCAGTCGAACTTGGGGAGTTCGACATCCATTTCGTGTCCTAAATGACCATTAAATTCTAGATTTTGGCAGACTTTATCGCTGAATGAACAAATCTGAACCTGTTCAGGATCCCCAGTACGATTCCCACGATCAGTGGACGATGTACTTTGACGTGTCACTTACTATAAGGTGCTCGGGGGCTAGGGTGGTCCTGGAATCTCCTACCGGGGAGATCTTAAAGTATGCCATACAATTAAACTTTTAGGCCACTAACAACGTGGCAGAGTATGAAGGTTTGCTAGCTGGCATACGAGCCGCGAAAGCGCTCTCGATTCATCGACTACTCGTGAAAGGAGACTCTCAACTAGTCGTGAATCAAGTCGAAAAAGAGTACGAGTGCTCTAATCCGAATATGTCTCGGTACTTATCGGAAGTCTGAAAGTTAGAAAAGCATTTTTCGGGCTTTGAGGTACAATTTATCCCTCGAAAGGAAAATTTCCTCGTAGACCAACTTGCTCGTATAGCTTCTTCCCGATCCCCAGTACCAAAAGGAGTTTTTCTAGAACAACTTCAGAAGCCGTCTCTAGTTGAAGAACTAGAGACGCTTCCTATCGAAACAACCTCTCTAGAGTACGAAGATACCTGGATGACTCCCATCTACGAGTATCTTCAGACAGGTTCCGTAGCCGACGATGATCTCGAAGCAGATCGATTATCCCGAAAGGCCAAAATGTATACTTTGGTCGAAGGGGTCCTCTACAAAAGAGGCACTCAAGGGGTGCTCATGCGATGCATCCCGCAGAGCGAAGGATTAAAACTCCTTCACGACATACAAGGATGCATCTGTGGAACTCATGCTTCTTACAGAACACTGGTCGGTAAAGCTTTTCGATAAGGTTTCTACTGGCCAACACCCTCTACGATGCCAAAGAGCTAGTTAGAAAGTGTGTACAATACCAGTTCCACAGCAGGCAAATGCACCAACCAGCTCAGGCGTTACAAACAATTCCTCTGTCTTGGCCTTTTGCGACCAGGGGTCTCGATATCCTAGGACCGTTACACAGAGCTCCAGGTGGATTCGAATTCCTTTTTGTGGCCATTGACACGTTCACAAAATGGATAGAAGCCGAACATGTGACTGGGATAACAACGGAAGCAGCTAAAAGGTTCATGATGAGATGCGTGATAACTCGATTTGGGATACTGAGTCGAATCATCACAAACAATGGCAAGCAATTTTTGAGCACAAAATTTCAAGAATTTTGTGACGAGTTGGGTACCAAGTTGTGTTACGCTTCTGTTGCCCATCCCGAAAGCAATGGGAGGGTCGAAAGGGTGAATGGCCAAATAATGAAGAGGATTAAAATTCGAGTCTTCGACCAGCTTGTCAAGCGCTCGGGGGCTTAGGTACAAGAATTACCTTCAGTATTATGGGCGATTCGTATGACTGCTAATCGGGCTACAGGAAAAATACCTTTCTTTCTAGTTTTTGGTGCAGAAGCCATGCTTTCGCCAGAACTAAGGATCAGGTCAGCACGAGTCGAAGATTTTAACGACTCCGCCCAAGAACAACTTCGAGCGGACGATATTAACCTACTCGAAGAAGAGAGGAACCAAGCTCTAATCCGTTCAGTAGTCTACCAACAAGCCCTGCGCAGATACTACGATCGTAACGTCCAACCTTGCAGCCTTGCTGTAGGTGACTTGGTATTGAGGCTTATTCAATCCCAGTCTAATCGGAATAAACTTTTCCTCAAGTGGGAAGGTCCTTACACTGTGGTCAAAGTTACGCGTCTAGGTTCAGTACGACTAGCAATGGAGGATGGCCACGTTCTCTCAAACTCTTGGAACATCGACCAGTTATGCAAATTCTACGTGTAACAAACCTCCACGACAATAAAATATCAGGTTCTTTCTATCTTTATTGTATTTCTTTGAGTGTTGCTTTCATAACTTTTCGACCATATTTTATACGCTCAATTTTTCTTTACACTGATCGGAGAAAGGACACAACCACTAGTCGAAGTCTCTCCTCTCTGCATGTGGTCCTGCCCGCTAGAAGGAGCTTCCTAGTATCGTCTTGTTCTTAGCTTTTGCTGCCAATACAAAGTCTTTTGGGCTCAGAAATATGGTCGAAACGTTTTTAGCAAACTCTTATCACCTTAGTTTATTTATTTTTAAGAATACTCTAAGAAGAGTGCCCTTTTGAAGATTTGTCTGACTGTTTTTGGTAAGCTTGGTTGGTTTTAACTGGTCGGAGGAAGAAACACACCTAGTCGAAGCTTCTCCTCTCTGCACGTGGTCCTGCCCACTAGAAGGAACTTCCTAGCGTCGTCTCGTTTCCTATTTTTGCTACCAGGACAAACTTATCAAGTATATTGAAAAAGGTCAAACAAATTTTTAAGGTCGTCTAGACGTTTGTTTTACTCAAGCTGTCGTTCTTGATTTGATTAATCTAGTCAGGGATGGTAACATCATCTAGTCGAAGCCTTTCCTTTCTACATGTGGTCCTACCAACTAGAGGGAACTTCCTAGCGTCGATCCGTTTCTACTCTTTCGACTAGTGCAAGATAATCAAGAATCGGGAGCTATAAGTCGAACAAACCTCTCTATTTTTAGAAAACCTTTTTGTACTATTTCCTCAGTTTATTTCAAATAAACTAAGAAAATAGTCGGGGCTAAGATAAAGTTATAAACATGACTTCAATTCTTAGTCATGGTTTCTTTTTCGAGTCGTTATCTTACGAGTTACTAACTATTCTACGATTATTTTTTCCTTTCATTATCTTACGAGTTACTAACTACTCTATGAGATGGTTTGCAGGAAAAAGGAAAAGAACATATATTTATACATCACCAAAAGGACTTGTCTTTAAAGATCCCTATTACAGACTATTCTGACGAAAGAGATTCTATTGCATCTCCTCCGCGACCTTCTCACCGACTGACTGCATATCTTCGATTAACTGTTCTGCTTCGGCTTTAGTGCAGTCAAAGTCGGCTTAAACAGAATGAAGGTTAAGATTGGGGTCGCGGGCTTTAAGCTTTGCTAAAACAAAGCTTACAGCTCCTTTGACCGCTTCCCTTATTGAGTCATTCTGGTTGGTCTTCAGAGTAGTCACCAACTCTTGCAAGGTACCGACTTGCTCCCCAATGGCACTCGTATGAGCGGCTATCGTGTCGTCCCGAGGTGTGACCTTTTCAGCATGAAGCCCATCGAGTACATTGTTCAAAAGCGAAATGTTGTCTTGAAGATTGATCTTCATCGATCATCTCCTCCTATGTGCAAGTCGAAGCCTCGTGGAGTTGTTTTATTTCAATTAATCGCTCTGAAAAGAGTAATGATTAGTTAGATAAAATGATTATATGAGAAGGAAAAATAATTTAATGGCAGGTAAAGTTTTACTTACCCGCTAATTGAGAATCTAATTTCTCAATTTCTTGATCTTTGTCTTTCACGATGCGGGCGATCTCACGAACGACCAAGGTTTTTTCCTGAACCTCGATCCAAAGAGTCCCCACCTCGGTTTGAAGGGCCTTGGTTTCGACTTCTTTTTCTAAAAAAGAGTGAGGAGTTAGGAAGGTGAAGATCAAGATTATAAGCAGTCGTAACTTCACGTACTGTTTATTTTTTCCTGCAACTCTTTAGTTGCAGAGTTGGCCTCCTGAAGCTTCTTCAGAAGATTGGTGACCTCATCCCTTAACTTTTTTGCCTCGGCTTTTTCAAAGTCGATTGAATTAGCTAAGGTCTTTTCGTCACTCTTAAACCTGAAAAAGTTAAGGGTAGACATGAATACATAGACGAGCAGTCATAAGTATTTCTGCGACTGACACGTGATTGTAAGTTTTTCTATGATTACTTCCGCCGTAAGTCCTTCTACGACCAGTTCCAAGTCGTAAGATTTTCTACGACAACTCTCCCCCCCGAGTACCAAACAAGTAGTCGAATTATAAAACGATTACGAGTGTCGGTTACTCACCACCTCTCTGCTTGCTCGCAGAGTGTCGCTTTTTCTTGTCATAACTTGACAAGTTGCCGGTTGTACTCGCAAACCGTAGCAACTTGTTTCACAGCTTTCTGCAGGAAAGAAAGGCAATAAGAAGTAAGGATAAAACTATACTTGTGGGTATCGATGAATACTTACATTCATGCTTGACCAAGCAAACATGGAGACTGTCCTCGACGGATCTTTCATCCCATCTATCTCCTCGACTCATTTTCACCAAACCCCTTCGAGACGTTCGTTATCGAAGACATCCCCACAATTGGGAATGTTGCTAGGGTGAGGGACTCGGTCGCGAGATTGGTAGGCGGAAAATCCTACGATAGAAGCAGGGCCAAAGAAATCAGAGCAGAAGTTAAAGTACACTTCTTCCTCTGATTCGGTGATGGAAACACTACCTGGAGGACCGGATGGAATGTCCTCGACAACCTCCTTACCGGCTCGGTGGTCAGAACTCTCACCACCACCTACTCCTGGTGTCTCCCTCGTGGCCTCCCTTGTCTCCATCTCCATCCCTAAGAATACCTCAGTGGTCGTAGCGACTTCAGCAGCGACGACTTCCTCCGCCATGGGAATGGTAGTTGGAGCTTCAGCTACCACCGCTGTCGCACCATCACTGGCTGAAGAAGTAATAGCGGGCTTCTCGATAGAAGCATCCATGGAGGCTGGAGGAGTTGGGCTAAGATCATAGAACAAAGAGCAAGTTAACTCGTGAAAAACAAAGGGTAAATGTTGTTCTTACGCTTCTGTTTTTCACATACCTCTGCGCAGGACCTAACCCAGAACTTGGAAGCAACCTTCCCAACGGAAAGTTTCTTCGACTTCTTCTCGACTATTGTTTGTCGAGATTCGATCAGGGAAACGGGAGTCACCTCTTCCCGACTTCCCGAGTGGCCGGGTCCTCTCGACCACTTCAAGGGCACTGCTCCCCTCGACCTCGATTCTGTTGAGGCAGCAGTTTCCTTCACACAAGACATGAAGCTCTTCCAGTTCTCCTTTTCTAGCTATTTTATAAAGCCACGAGAAGCAGAAACTGTGAAAGTCTTGTTGTCGTAATAGAAGGGTACCTTAGCCTTAGGGGCATTACGCTTAAGGGCAAAGGCAGCTTCCTCTGCTTTTTCCCTCACCGCAGCCTCTATGTTTGCAGTGAACTAAGCAAAGGGAACAGGAGGAGCCGAACTCGCGCCACCTTTGTCGCCAAACTTCACAAGTCGACGCCTTTTGGTTGAAGGAGCTTTTGTTGGCTTCGCTTGCGCTGTCGACCCAATGACCACCAATTCGACTTCCCCGTCGTCTTGGCGGTCTTCCATGCCTACTTTCTGTTGAAGGTCAGAAAAAGAAAAGGGTCGTAAGTTTTTCTACGATCACTAACTGGTCGTAAGTCCTTCTACGACCAGCCCACAGTCGTAAGTCTTTCTACGATAAATCCTTTGGTCGTAAATCTTTTTACGACTATAAGGGCCTAAAGATGAAGTCGATTCTCGATTACCTTTAGACACTCCACATTTCCCTCTGCGGTCAAAACCGCAAGGATTTGGGGAGTCACTACTGACGGACTCTTCTCACGGATGAGCTCGGCGTGGCGTCAATCTCCTTTGTGGAAGATGCATGCACGGACAAATAGCACAATCAACAGACCAGATCAAGATTAACTAAGGCCAAAGTCAAAAAGTGAGCATTCCACTTACCATCCTTGTAGTCCCTGGTCGGGTCTTCTTTCCCCGAGTATCTCCACATAGGAGGAACTCATTTCTTCAGGGGACTAATGCGGCGCGTGATGAAGTCCTTCACCACGTGCCATCCGGTAAGCCCCCCCTCCGCCTTCAAGTCTTTGATGGCTTGAATGTAGGGAGCAATCCGGTCAAGATTCTTAGAGTCGAATCCCCAGAAGAAATCCTCTCGGTGGTATTCCCGATGAACGAGAGGCTATCTTCCTAAGTGACTTCCTAGTAGAACCATTTCTTCTTCCACCCTGGCCACGAGGACTGGGTGAACATCTAAATATCCTGTCAGAAGCCGGGATTAATATCCCAGATCCTCTGTGCATTTCTGAACTAGTCCCATGATCAGTAGCTAGTTCACACAGTAAACAATTATGGTAACAAAATCATATCGCAATTTTATTAATAAACAGCAGAGTTGATTACAAAGGAGGCTTACAGGCCCACAATAAAATAAACACAGCGGAAGACGAAGATGTAGTAGGGTCCAGTTAATCTGCCACATGCAATCGACTGGGGAAGCGGCCTAGTCGTCGAGATCCACATCGGTAGCAAAGTCCTTCTCCTCTGAAATTTTGTTTGCATAAAGCAAGTATGAGCACAACTTCCGTGCTCACAAGTTACACCCGTCAAGTAACAGAATGACATGCATATATGGATGTAACCATAGAAAGGCTTATAAGGTCATTTGCATAAAGCAGCATTTTCTTTAAATACTTGTACTAAGTTCCAAAGCAGTTATTTTATAACTAAAGTTTATAAAATTCTCAGTTTTATAGTCAGATAACATTCACACATGAATGGTGAAGGATATCCTCCTATCACATGGCTTCCTGCCCAATTCCCTTTTGGATAAACCAGTTTTGAAGAAGTTTATTTTCAAACAAAACCAAAGTCTAACTTTGAGTAGTTCTGCTAGCATGTCCGTAACCGTGGACACAGCTATTCGAATAGTTTTACACTCTGCAGAGGTTGTACAGCTTTACCCACAAGAGATAATCAACTTTTAATGTCCGTCTGACACACTTCCGAAGGTGTGCGACTAAGTGATTATCACGAGGCCTTTACAATGTTCTGTCTTAATGTATTTATGCCCACTAAGGTTTCGCTACCATTGGACTGGCCATCCTCCGGAAGCCCCCTCTTGCGCCAGATGGGTCTACTGTCTGACCAACACCCATACCAACAACATAGCACAAATGACACTAAGACATCACAAATTATTTAGCCAAGTCCCGCCCATACAGGACATGTGGTGGTACGGTAAGGCATAGCATCATGCGCTCGAAGACCGGTCCTTAACTGACTTGGGCGTCTTTCCATAAAAACCCCTAGGCCTTAACCCTAACCAGATTAAGCCCGTGCATAAACCTGCACCCACCAATCATCCAACTCGCCCAAGTCCAAACCCATTTTTATTTTATTTTTTTAAGTCATTTGTAAAACTCCCATGACACACCAATGCCAAGGTACAATTTAAACAATATTTGATTGCTAGCTGAAATTCCCCAAATCAAACAAGTTTGGTCTATAAGCATGGCTAAGCAATACGTTTAAATGATCCTAGTTCATACTATCGTATCAACCAGGTTTTATCTAAGGTGTCAATGTGTTTGATTCAATATCAACATTGGTCATACAAAGGATTTAGGTATAACTATGAATTTAAAAACAGGAATTTATATTACGGAATATAAATAAGCATGCAGTAATAATTAAAAAACAGAATATAAATAATTTAAAATAATGGGATCAATATGATCAAGGGTATAACTTGCCTTACTTAAGGTGACGTTGTTTTTCTTAACAGATCACATTAACAAAACGTCTAGTGTTGAGGTGACGTTGTTTTTCTTAACAGGTCACCTAGTACTCACAAGTACTATCTTCAGGTAGTCCAAGTGTACGATCACGATGATCATACAGTCAAAATCAATCCTCTTATGTTGCTCTTCAAACGGCGTCGAAATCTGACTCTCCGAAGTCGTCGAAAACTAACGTGAAAAGAAGCCAAATTCAAACTAAATTCAAATAACAATTCAAATGAACTCCAAATTAAAATAATTTGATTTAGTTAGCTAGATTACAATTTTATACAAATTTTGCAACTTGAATCACCCAAATCGGAGTTTGGATGCAAAAGATATGAATTTTAGAAGTTTGAAATGCATGGAATAATGAGTTAGGGTTTAAAGGGATTATTGATCAAATGAACTCAAAATTAAATAATTTTGGTGTAGATGGCTAGATCTTGATTTTATATGAATTTAGGAATTTGAATCGATGAAATCGGAGTTCGTATGAGGGAGAACGAACCCCGGGAAGTTCTAAATCTAAATAAAACCCTAAAATAAGATTTTATTGATTTTCTTGATTTATTTTTCTAAAGAAAATTCGGTTTATTGCGCAAGCTGACGTCAGCGAGGGATTTTCTTTTTCCGACCGAATTATTTTCCTAAAGAAAAATGATTTATTTCACTGACAGGTGGGTCCCCAATCAATGGACTGGGTCCATGGTCCGGTCAACGTCCACGGTGGACTCGGTCCACCGCACAGTGAACGGAATGGGGTGTTGGCGCGGTGGGGTGAGGTGGCGCCACGCGGCTGTGAGGTGGCGTGTGGTGGCAAGCCACGCCAGCACCGAGACAGTGGCGGCGCGGGCGTGATGGCCCGCCGGCGAACGGCGGCCCGGTGAACGCCGGCGAGGGCACCAAGAGCAAGAGAGGGACATGAGGGTTACAATGCGCAAGGTTTGGTCACCTGGGGCGGCGACGATAGCCGGCGGTGAGGATCGGGTCATGGCGGCGGTGGCGATGCGGCGCGTCTCCGGCGAAGGCGATGAGCGCACCGGGTTCGCGAGGTGGCGGCGATGCCGATGGTGGCGGCGGCGAGGCGAGAGCGTCGACGGGGGCGGCGCTAGAGGCGGCGGCGTGCTTGCGGCCGACGGCGAGAAGATCTCGAATTCCGACGAACTCACGGGGAGGAAGAGAAGATGGGTGGTGGGGTTGGGATGAGGAGGAACGGGGCTACCCGGTGCTCCCTTTATAGGGGCCGGAGGGGTCCGGGAGGAGGAGATCGGCGGCGGGAATCGCGGCGGTGACGGGGCGGTCTCGGCGATTACGGCCGTGAGAGAGGGGAAAAAGGCCGGGAGGAGGAGCGGCGAGATCAGGGGGAGTTAATGCGCGCATCCATTCGTGGAAGGGAGGCACAAATCACGGCGGAGATGAAGCTCGGGTGGGCGCTAATGGCGGCTCGGGCGCTGCTGTCGCGCGGGGAAGAAAGCCAGGGGAGAAGAAGATGCGGAGGCCGTCGGATCTTCATCCGACGGTGCGGAGAGGGCGGAAGGCGTGGAGGTGGTGGTGACCGTCCGATGGGGATCGGGTGGTGGGGGCGAGAGAGAGGAGAGAGGGAGGTGCGGGCGCGGAGATGGGCCGAAAATGGGCCGAAAGCACGTGAGAGTTGGATTGGGCTGAGACATATTCGGCCCAGAAGGGTTTTGAGTTTTTAAATTGATTTATTAATTGATTTATTCCAGAAATTCATTTAGGCTTTAGAAAATAGCAAATTAAATCCAAAAATTAAGAGAAAATTCACATAAATTCCCTTATTTATTTTGGACTTAATAAAAATAGTTCCAACTTAAATTTAGCTATAGTTTTTGCAAATAAATTATTTTGGTTTTGAAATAATTAGGAAAAAGCTTTTAAAAACTCAGAAAATTACAGAAATTAATTAAATTTTTATTTTCCAGATCAAACCAACTGAAACTACAAGATCTTCAAATAAGTTTTAAATTTTGACTTTTAAAACTTCAGGAATTCAAATAAAGCAAATAAACTCTTATCAAATTTCAGAAAATCCAATAACTTTATTTATTTTATTTTATTTTATTTTATTTTATTTTGGTAACAACACTTTGGGATGTTACATATACTCCCTCGACTTACCGTCGTGGAGCTTCAGACCACAACTTCCGGTAATTCCAACTTGTCGAGCCATCCCGTAGTAGTACTGGAAAAGCTCGAGGTCCGCCGGAATCCCCAGGTATGCCTCACACAAGTACACAAAAATACTTAGCATTGTGGTGTTATTAGGTCCAAGGTTTACTAATTCCACCCCAAAGTGCTCGAGCACGAGTGTGATGAAGGGATGAGCAGGCAATCGAATGCCACACTCACAATACGCCTGGAAGGCAGGGATTTGACCGTCCTCCCCCGACGGCCAGTGTTGTCCATAGGCCGAAATCCACTTCACGAGAACCTTCTCAGGAATTTTCTCGGCGGCAACCAAGGCGTTCATCTTCACTGTGTCCATTTTCGATTCAGCCCACTCAGAGACGATCCTAGCCATCTTTTCTCACGAAAGGGAGAGTTGGATTTGGGAAAGCTTCAAGAAAGCACACGGTGTCGATGGCAATGGAGGAGATGAGAACTTGATGAACAGTCAAGGTGAATTGGGAAAAGGTAAGAACCCTAAAGTCACCCACTCGGTCCGTTTTATAACCACACGCTTGAAACGAAATGCCGTTGAAACTCAATGGTTTCCACCGCTTTGGGAATTGCTCTAACGGATAGATCTTTTTAATCTACTTGTTCGAGATAACTAATGCTCTTTTTCACACCTCAAGCGAAATTACCTTCTTGGCCAAGTAAACTTCTGGTCAAAAGAAATACCACTCGGAAAGGATTTTACTTCGATCATAGTACCACGATTACTTTGAAGTCGTAAGATTTTCTACGACTACTTTGCAATCGTGAGATTTCCAACAAACTGCCTCGACCAAGTATATTTCTAATCGAATGAAATACGTGTTGAAGAGTATTTCCTTCAACATTTTTTCCTACAACCACCTAGTGGTCCTAAGATCATCTATGACTCCTTGTCCAAGTAAGTTATCTTCACTTGAAGCTGGGGGGCTAGATGACGAGGATCTAATAATCCTTATTTTACTATTTATTCGTAATTATGTATTATGGGTAAATATGACGTCACACAGTTACTAAGTATACCCCTTACAGTTGTAAGGGAGAGGTCAATCGAGTGGTCGTAAGTCCTTCTACGACCACCCCCATAGTCGTAAGTGTATCTACGACTACCGCGTAATTGTAAGTTCTCCTACGATTACCTTCGGTCGTAAGTCTTTCTACGACCAGTACCAAGCCGTAAGTTTTTTCTACGACTACCCCCTGGTCGTGAGTTCTTCCACATCCAGCCCTGTCACGACTTCTCCACAGATAACTGGGTCCACTCGCCAGTAGCCCCCAATAACTGTGAGATCTGAGCAGTCAAGATACGAAGTTATTCTTTGGAATAACTGCAGTTAACCCACCATTATCTCTGATTGATAACCGTCAGACGGCGTGGGGAGGTTACTATTCCTGTAATTACTCTCATTATTACAGTATAATGAGCACCTCCTGACTTGGAACGATAACCTCCTTCACGCTATACTATAAAGAGGCATCTTTTAGAGATAATGGGCGGACCCGACGGGGGAGGCAATCAGTATCAGTGTTAGCGCAAGTCTTTGTACTGATTGTAGCAAGGATACCCAATACAATACACACAGGAGTAGGGTTGTTATTCTCATTGGAGAAGGCCCAAACCTGTATAAAAATCCTCGTGTTTCTTCTGTCTGCGTGATCAATTGTGGAGACCCCTCGAATCAAACAATCTTTACGTAATATCGGTTCTAAAACACCGACACAAACCATACCTCAATTGGAGTCTTCTTTTCAATTTCAATAGAGAGTGACCGATTAATAACATAGCAAGCAATGGAAGCGGCTTCAACCCAAAAACGCCTATGTAAACCTGCATTTGACAACATGCAACGGGCCTTAACAATGATGGTCCTGTTCATACGCTTAGCTACACCGTTTTGTTGAGGAGTACCGGGAACGGTGTAATGCCTAACAATGCCTCCAGTCTTGCAATATGATTCAAATTCATCAAAACAGAATTCCATCCCATTATTAGTGCGAAGTTTATTTACCTTCTTTTCAGTTTGCCTTTCAACCATAGTCGTCCACTCTTTAAATGTTGAAAATGCTTCTGATTTATGCTTCAAGAAATAAGGCCACACTCTTCTGGAGTAATTATCAATAATTGTTAACATATAACGAATACCTCCTAGCGATGTCTTGCGAGATGGTCCCCATAAATCAAAATGCCTATAATCCAAAATACCTTCTGTAGTATTAACTGAGGTATTAAACCTTACAATCTTGTGTTTGCCAAACACACAATGCTCATAAATTTTCAGCTTCCTGATGTTATGTCCATCAAGAATTCCTCTCTTGCTCAATTATGTCAAACCAATTCCACTCATATGCCCAAGACGCATATGCTAAAGATTAGTAGCATCAGAATCAGATAATGAACTTGAAATTATAGCAACAATTACCTGATATTGTAGTACCTCGTATGTGGTACATATTGACATATTTAATATCAACTTTCATCACAATAAGAGAGCCTTTTGATTCCTTCAAAACTCCATCTTCACTAGAATATTTGTACCCTTTACCATCAAGATTACTCAAAGAGATGAGGTTCATTTTCAAATCTGAAATGTGCCTCACATCTGTCAAAGTTCTAACAATGCCATCAAACATCTTGATCTGAACTGAACTAATTCCTACAACCTTACAAGATGAGTTATCACCCATCAACATAGTACCATCTTCAACAGGTTCATAGGTGGCAAACCAATCCTTATTAGGACACATATGAAAGGTACAGGCGGAATCAAGAATCCATCCATCATTGGTCTTAACACATCCAGCAAAGGCAACAAGAACTTCTACATCAGAACTTTCATCAGCAACAACAGAAGCTTTACCTTCATCATCTGGTTTATGTTTTGGCTTATAATAGCCAAATTCTCTTTTCTTTATTCTACAGCTTCCAGCCTTCAGAGATATCATGCCCACTTTTCTTGCAATATTTGCACGACTTGCACTTGCCTCTAGATTTTGACCGGTTCTTGTAGCCGTTCGAACTTTTGCCCCGAGATCAATTGTTTGAGTTCTTCTCCTTTTGCCTGCCACGAACAAACAAGCCTTCTCCTTTTCAACTTGAATTTTAGAAAGTATCATTTGTTTCATCTTCTTCTTAGCATGTAAAGCTTCATAAACTTCATTAAGAGTGAGAGTATCTCTACATATAATATGGTATCTCTGAAATTTGAAAAAGAAGAACTAGGCAGAAAGCACAAAAGAATAAGACCCAAATCTTCATCTTCATATTTTACCTCCATCGACTCTATGTCGGCAACGATCTCCTTAAACACCAAAAGATGATCAAGAACAGACCCTCCTTCTTGCAATTTGTGAGAGTACAACTTCTGCTTGAGATGCATCTTGTTGGTGAGATCCTTTGTCATGCAAATTTATTCCAGCTTCAGCCATAATGCAGCAGATGTATTCTCCTTCAAAACCTCCTGTAAAATATTATTTAATAGATGAAGGTGAATCTGAGATAAAGCTTTACGGTCTTTACGCTTCTCATCTGCGGTCCATGTGGTAGGTTATTTTGCAAATCCGTCCAATGCATCATCCAAATCTATCTGTGCAGCACAACCCTCATCTTGACTTGCTACAGCGAAAATCTTGTGTCTCGATCCAGGAGTGGAAGATCATACTTCAAAGTCGCCATGAGAAATAAAACCTAAAAGTTGTTGGTACTGATATGTGTAAATCAAGCAAAAAATCACAACCTCTTTGGTACACGTTCTGTGTACTTTAATCAAAGATTTTCCAATCCCTGGTACTCTTCTCGTGTAGACATAACAAAGATGGCCAAAATTTGTATCTTCACAGATTCAACAGGAAGCTCGACTTTGTGATTCTCCACGTGATAGAAACAACAGGATGATTAGGGATGGCAATCGGGCGTGGCAGGCACGGGTAGTGTGTAAGATCGAGGAGGTCGACTAGAGGGGAGGTGAATAGTCATGTGGGGACCCCGGTAATTATTTCCATAAGACCGAGATTAGACAAGGTCTTAGGGACATAATCACGGTCTCGATAAATGAATTCCAATTTAACTCTATCCAAGTGAGAGGCTTAGCGAATACTAGAGCCTCAACGATCATGCGCGCTGCTCCTTTGCGAGCGCTACATGATTGTTGATTCTCTTTCGATCCGTAGCACTACACTTAGTGAGTTAGATGGGAATTCATCAACAACGAGTATGACTTATATTGGCTCCCAAGATCAACGACCAATATACTCATACCCTCATTCAACGTTGATTACATCCATACAACGCATACAACAAGAGATTAAAAAGACATACTGCATAATAGTTAAGGTCTACAGCTTATTACAAACGGTCGACCGGCCAAATTCAAGTAAAGTATCAAGTAGCAGTGGAAGTAAATAGATAAAGCAAAAGACCAGCAGTGGTATGCCCATCACCCATCGGAAACCGACTGGGGGTTAAATGATAACACACTACTCATTAGTGTCACCCAAGTCAACACTAGCGAGATCGTCATACTCATATTCTTCCTCACCTGAAAAGGCCAGCAAACATCTGGCTGAGTACAAGTGTACTCGCAAGTCTTACACAAATAAAATTAGTTATGCATAAGGGTCATTCAAAGGATGGCTCATATTGGTTTAGTTTTGCGAAAGAGACGCAACAATTAACATCCTACACATACTAGTTTTTCATGTGCCCATTTTAAAAATCAGATTTGAAGTAGAAGTAAAGCATATGGTAGAGCATTTCCGTAATAAACAATTTAATCATACAAGGACCAAAGTGGCAGCCCACTTTGATGTACTAAACACATGAACATCCCGTTCATGACGAATACCAAGTTCAACCGCAATTTTAATTAAAAGTCTAACAACAAGCAGCCACAAATTTCAAGCGGTCGTCCATAACCGTGGACACGGCTATTCGAATAGATTATACCCTGCAGGGGTGTACTACTTTACCCACACGACTTGATTAGCCCGTAAGCCTCCAGATGCCTCCGAATATAGCATACTTCCTATGGTATGCCGGCCGGGTAAATCAAGATACAGTCATTTTCCAAGCAAGAAGATCCCATTGGGCTAAGTCCCCCTTGTGAGATGGTTCCTTGCCTAGTACAAGCGTCTGATAGCACTTGCTAGGGGGCTCACAAGTTATATTGGAAATACCGATGCAATCAAAACAAAAAGAATTGGCGCTCCCTTGCACACTATAAAGGATTACATCGGCTCCTAAAGAACATAGGATTTCACGGTCGCTATGCTCCTTACACCACCAAGGACTTAACACAATAAAACCCTCCCCCTACTTAACCATACGGCACCCATATACCGCGTGTGGCAGCACGAGTGTTGCTTGAACAGCAGGTACCCAAGGTTCGGTCCTTAATTGTCCAGACAAGTCCTTCCACTTACCCAATGCTCGTGCACAAAGCACCATCACTAACCAACACTTGTCCAGACCAGATCTCATTTTTAAAAATGACAAAATTTAACTCATAAAACAGCTACAAAGATCTGAAGTATAAATCATAAAATGAGAGTTGTGTTTATCCCAAAACCGCCGGGTTATTCCCGACGATCGAACTACCGTATCTAGACTTGCATGGCTAAGAAATTCTATAACCCATAATTCACACATCCTATCTTAAGCATATAGGAGTTGTCATAATTCAAGATTAACCTCAAGCATAGGACATAACTAAGCTACACATCACAAAAATATTGACATAATCAAAATAGCATGCAAGCAATTATCATTGCACTATCTTAACCAAAATCGGGATCAAATATGATGCAAAAGAAAGTTCAAATGATGCTTGCCTTGCTGGTACAGTAGCTGCTCGCTCTCAGTAGCGTAAGTGTCGATATCAATATGCTCGGGATCTATATAATTATAACATCAAATAAATACCGAGAAAACAACTCAAAAACCAAAATGCTCAAACATGCATGATTTTTCTACAGTAGTTAGGTCATGATTTTATATGGATTTAGGTAAAAGAATTATTCCATTTGGAGTTATGAATTGGAAGTTATGCTATTTTGAATTTTAGGTTTCATTCACCCTAAGTTATGTAATTTAATTATTTGGCCAAAATTTGTAGAACAGTGGTGGGGCAAAGGATTTCATAGGTAAATAGGTAATATTAATACAAGTTCAGAATAGTTGAGTTTGTCCCATTTGGAGTTCTTATGATTTAGTTATTGATTTTCGAAGTTATCAGCTTTTTATAGTATAAAAATAATAGAGTTAAAGATTATATTCTCCCAAAAATAGTTTCTGTGACAGAGGTTACATGGATACCATTTTTAGAATTAAGTTCACTGAAAATGAAAATTATCAAAAGTGGTCTCACTGTTTTTGGAGCTTCCAATAATTACTTATGCATTTTTGAAGTTATCAGTCATTTTTCTATTGTACAAATAATGGTTTTAATGGGTTAATCTCCAAATAAAGCTCTCTGCTACAGAGACAAGTTTGAAACTAATTTTAATATAAAGTTCATTAAATAAGAAAATTATCAGAAGTGTTTTCACCCATTTTGGAGTTAAAATGATTTAGTTATGCATTTTAGAAGTTATACATATTTTTCAGTGTATGAATTAATTCATTCTCAGAATTTCTTAATCGGTTAATACTTTTCTTACCGAGCGCTGGCTAGCCGCAGACGCTGACGGCGGGACCAGTGAATAGTGTGTTTTCTAATTTAACTCAGATTTGAAATCCTGACCTGACATGTGGGACCCGCCGTCAGTGACTCGGTCCACAGAACTCGGTCCACGGGTGCACGCGAACGGTGCACGGGGTTTATTGCCTAGGCCCACATGTCGATCACTCCACTCTACGGTATAACCCGCAGATTTTACGTACGGACCCACGTGTAAGTGACTTATTACTACGGCTAAGACATCAATTAAATACTAATCCAATCATTAGGCATTAATGGTCGTTATTTGCAGTAACGGACAACATCGTAGCGCCCGCGCACGACAAGGCGCCCGTGAGGTTGCCCGTGGTTCGCCGGCGCTACGCGCCACGGCGGAGCCGCCAAGACCCGCGATAGCCGCAATAGTGCTACGCGTCTCTGAGAAGTGGTGGCGAGGTCTGGGGTGCCCTACACCGTCGGCTAGCCGGAGCTAAGCGGCGGCGGTGCTACGGCAAAGTGCAACAGCATAAGGAAGCTCGCGGCGACATACAAGCAGTGCGGAGGTCCTAGGGAATAACTAGGAGCTACGGAAGCTAGGAGAGGGCTCGAGGAAGCTTGGAGCGGTGGAGGCTTGTCTGCACGGAGAAGAAAGTAGCGAAACCACGCTTCACGTGGAGAGATGGCCCTGAACAAAGTGGTGACAAAAAGGATGGTCGGAGTAGCTTGAGCATCACATGGGGAGGCTAGAAGAGCAAGGAATCGACAAAAGACTCACCGGACCAAGTGGGAGAGGAAAGGTTGTCCTTGGGCCGAAAAGAGGAACACCTTCAAATTAACTGGATCCTGTCGTGCATTGCCGAAACCAAGTGAGGGGTTTTGATCAGTAAACTAAGGCATACAAGGTGACGCGGTGGAATGTGGACCATACCTCCCGGAGACAAGAAATGGCTTGAGGAGGTCACTCGGTGCGTGCCCCAGAGCGGCCGAATGGCACCAAGGTGGAACCAATGCTACAAGTCATCGCAAGAGCTAGGGTTAGCAAAAATGGAGAAGGCATGGAAGGTAGAAGCTGAGGGCACCGGTGTTGAGAAGCTTACCAGAGAGATGAGCTCAAGGAAGCTTCCCTCTCCTCTGTCAACCGAGGAGAAGTGAGGGGGAAAGGAGGGCTTCGAGGGGTGATAAAGCCAGAGAGACGTTGGGGGTGGGGCGGTGCGAGATGCCCGAGCTCGGGGAGTGGTCAGTCGGGGCGGTGACACGACGGCGCCTCTGACGTGAAGCAGCGCTCAGGTGAGACGTGGCGGTGCTGCTCTGCGCGCGCTCTGTCGCGAGGAGGAAGACGCGACTGACAGCATGGGTCCGGGCAGTCAGCGGCACAACGGGGCGCGGCGTGGAGCGAAGTAAACGGTTGGATCAACACCGTTGGATCACGAATGGATGGACGAGATCAGAGAGGGGTTCGGACAGGTCAACAGGGTGATGAGATCTGGACCGTTGAACGAAGATCGGACGGCTGCATGCGAAGGTACGATTAGGCGATGCGGTGAGCCGCCGCTGAAGTCGGACTCAAACCCGAGGAACAGTAGCCTGGCTCGGTCTGAGTTTGACTGAGATTTAATTAGTTTGCCCTACTTTGACTGAGGCTTAAAAATAGAAATAAATTTCCAAAAATTATGAAATAATTTGTGGGGGTTCCTGGGATGATATAGTTCCCATAAAAATTATGAAATCCTACTGTTCACATTAAAATTTGTGACATTTAAATTCAAACATGTTGTATGTCTATTAAGGTGGTTTGAATTTTCATTAGGTTCAACCTAGTCCCAAAAATTTTGGAAAAATTATATTTATTCATGAGAATTAATGTAGTATTTAAATAAATTGATTCCAGATGATGATCACAACTTTTTATCACTGATTCGAATTAAAATGTGAATTTTGATGTGTATGTTCACCTCAAATTAGATTTTTCAAGTACAATATATTAAGGAAATGTTTGAAATCAGTAATGCATGCTAATGAAATACATATTAATCCATTTTAATTGTTGGGGCTATGACAAGTCAATTCTAAAATTCTATGACGCTAAAACCAATTTCTAATGTGGAAGCTAAATATCAATTTGATTTAGCCTAAATCAACTAGGTTCACTAAGTGCACCAACAACAAGTTTAACGATAATAATCAATTAAGCAAGGACTTGGTAAGCAATTCAAGAATACTATTGCAATCATCCATAATGAATAAGCAATTTAATACAAGGTATATAAATTACACAATGTAAAGCAAGCATTCATACACAATGAATGTAAATGCAATAGTAAGGCAATGGAGACCACACCACAAAGACACGTCGATGTTTTACCGTAGTGTTCGGAGACTTACCGGTCTCCCCTAGTCCACGTTGAGGCAAGCCCAAACCAATTGGACCGGCTCCACACATTGAGCACCCGCCTCCGAGGTAACCAATACCTCACTCCACTAGGGTTGCTCTTACTCCACTCCGGAGATGGCGAGCACCAAGCCACTCACAAACACCGGGCTTTCTCACAAGCTTTACTTGAGAAGATCACCGGACCACGACGCCTCCACGTCGTCTAGGTGTCGGCAAACACTAAGAGTAATAAGCCAAGCCCCTTGCTTGACTCTCACCATGTGCAACGAATGCACAAGCTCAAATGGATACAAAATCCAACTCTAGATGCAACACATGCAACTAAAGACCTCTCTCCTTGCTCACAAGGCACAACACATGCACAATAGAAAGGAGAGGCTCACACTAGCTCAAGAGAGTGAAATGAAGTGCCCAAGATTGTCTCTCAACCGGCCAAGGGGGTGGGGTATTTATAGCCCCCACAACAAAAACTAGCCGTTTGGAGTTGTTACAGCCCAAAAAACTAGCCGTTACAGCATTGGTGCGGTACTACCGCAGTTATACGGGCGGTACTACCTTTCTGCGGTACTACCATTGTTATAAGGTCGGTACTACCGCAACCTATTTTTTAGCACAGACGACACTCGGTAAAAAGGTCATAACTTTTGATTCCGATGTCAGAATTGAGTGATCTTAGGCTCTATTAAAAGCTTATTAAGAGGGCTACGCAACCAACCTATTTAATTTGATCTCAAACACATTTTATCAAATCAAAAAGCACAACTCCAAAGAGCTACTACCATAGTCTAAATCCAAAGTATTAGCAACAATCAATCTTATACCATGCCAAGGGAAAATACATGAATCCCAACAATTTGCAAAACACATTTGCAAACTTAGATCATGCCACAAGGAGTAGGTACATGGACTTCAACCATTTGCAAAACACATTCGCAAAGTATAGTCACATGCAACAAGGATTAGATACATGAGCCTCGACTATTTGCAAAACACATTCGCAAATAATAGCATCATGCCACGGTGAGCTAGAGCAAGTGAGATTGAGCTATCAACACATGATGAGACTCAAGCTACTAGATAAGACCCCTCTTAACAGTACGGCAACCTATACTAGTAATCCGGTTTTCCAACCAAACACCAAGACCGGTAAAACTAGGAACACATCCTTAGCCCTAGCTAGTCATACCTTTGCCTTGAGCATCCACTTGAAGCTTGATGACGCACATCCTCGCTTCAACTTTGGGTTCTTGACTTGAAAGCTCATCAACACATGATGACTTTCTTTGCTTCGGGATCTTGATTTGATGCCCATCAACACATGATGACATCCTTCATCCCGAGTCTTGATATGCATCAACACATGATGCAATCTTGACCTCCATCAATACATGATGGATCTTCTCTTGACTTAATGATCAACTCATGATCATCTCTTCTTCGATGCATTAACACATGATGCAATCTTGACCTCCATCAATACATGATGGATCTTCTCTTGACTTAATGATCAACTCATGATCATCTCTTCTTCTTGAACCTTGACTTGATGACGATCAACTCATGATGCTATCCAAAGTCTTCATCACCCTGGAACATAACTTATTCATCCAACTCATTGAGAATGTTAGTCCCACAATGTCATTAACATTAATTAACAAGATATACCTGCATAAATGCTTCTAAACAAGTCATTACTTTCAGGTGCGGTACTACCGCCATTGATCATGCGGTAGTTCCGCTCTTCAGTAGTTTCGCACAACACATTGCGGTACTACCGCAATACCGAGAGAGCAACACATGCTCAAAAATGCGGCTAAGGACCAAAAACCATACGTTTTGGAATTTACGTACCGCCACCATATGAACGGTAGTTCCGTGAGCCGATCATACCGCGCACAAAGCGCCGGTACTACCACGCCACCTTGGAGCAAACCAAGTTCAAAATGCAACGCTACTGGAATTTCCATACCGCACAGAAATCTGTACATCCAAGGTGAGGTACTACCGCACACACAACGCCAGTACTACCTTGCTTCCAAGAGAGCAACAAATGCTTCCGAAAACACATACCGCCACAAAGGCCGGTACAACCGAGGTGCGGTAATTCCTCTCAAAGGAACACCGGTGCTACCAATATTGTTGAGAAAAACAGAACACCAAAAAACAAGCTCTCTGGAATAAACATACCGTCATGTAAAACCCGGTACTACCGCACATCGGTAGTACTGCTTACCAAATGCGGTCATACCGATTTCCACTGAAGTTCTTCCAAAAGCTTTTGAAATGCAATGCATGACTCTTTTGTCTTGAGCCATGTTGATCTCTTATCACCCTTGCATTTTCTTTTCATGTCATCATTCAAACTTCGGGACTAAGCTTTGAAAATATCTTAGCACACATATTAGTCCCACAACACAATTGTAAATAATTGAATATAAAGCAATATAAGTATGTATAAACTACACAAGTTGTATATACTCATATGAATATATTAACTACACAAGTTAAATATATTCAAAGATATATGAGCATCTATGAACTACACAAGTCTCATATGCTCTCATATACTCATATGAATATATTAACTACACAAGTTAAATATATTCAATGATATGTTTCAAAGTAAAGATTCTTAATATATGTGGAAAGAGAATATGGATCAATACTAATGAAATCACAAAATATAGAATGAACTCTCCCTAAATGTATGCATACACAAATGTGTAATGGAAACATATGCACATATCCAAGTTAACCTTTTTGTGGAGTTTAACCTATATTTTGAATCCGAGAAATGCAACAAGATATAATAAGAAGAAGTAAAATGCATACATCTTGTATTTTCATCTTTATATCCAAACGAGACTAAGCAATAGATAATCAATAGAATTGTTAGTCTCACAAATAAATTTGTCATTAATGAATACATACACGTTTGGATTTTTGCTTTTATATCCAAGTTGAAACTAAATATGATATAACAATAAGAGTGTTAGTCTCACAAGTGCATTTATCATTAATCACCAAAATACTCTATTAACACATAATGGCGGGTCTAGATCCTTCATAGTGCTTGTCTATACCTATGCCCGCAACCCCGATTTCCCTACGGGCATACCCGCGAAGGACGACGGGCGAAGAACCTCACTCATGCCTGTCACCCGCGGGTACCCATCGCCCATGGGCATGCCCGTGTGCCCACGAACATATGTGAAGGTGAGGGCTTTTTCTTTCTTGCTATGAGTTGCTAACTTGCTATACTATATTTCTTAGACTTTTTTAAAAGCAAGTTCCATTGTCATGTTAAATTGTTAACAGAGCAAGAAAGATATCTTTTTCTTCAAAAAATTCAGAAATACTTGGTAACAGACAGTCCTAGACTAAACACTCATGCTCCACAAGAGTATTAATGACACGCCCAAGTGTAAGCAGATGACAACAGTATTAATGACACCATACAAAATCATAATGGATGGTAATCGAAAAAATGGAGTGCAACCGACTGCTTTGCTTGTTGAGGAGAGCTTCAGTGGTTCTTCTTTTGGCAGAGACTCTCTAGTATCTTGTATATCTCACCAGCTGAAGAAACTACCTCTTCTTCTTGCCCCCTAACAAAAACTCATCCCTTCCCATCTTCCATGAGCGCCATGAGCCTTCTTGGACTTGTCATATGAGAATTTAGACTCCTCTAGAACTAAAAGATCAGTGAATTCCTCATTATACGATTCAAGAAATGAAACTTTCATACTGTATTATGCACTTTGTGCCTCAAGAATATCAAATATTCGCTTAACAACCCTTGGAATAACACCAGCATCAGATGGTAGCTCGCCATTCTACACAAATGCAGTTGCAATTATTATTGATTCTAACAACACATTGCATCGAACAGATCGATAGCTTGAGAAGTTTAAATTACCTGTGTTTTAGCCCTCCTCCTTCCATTGTGTATGTTTTCCCAGTTCCAGTCTGGCCATAAGCAAATATTGTGCAGTTGTAACCATCCAAAACCTCATTCACAAGTAGCATGGTTGAAGACATCCTGCTGTCTACACTTTGGTCCGAACACCTGCATTTATTTGTTGTGGACTGATTACACCAATGCTTAGCAATAAAACAATTTGAACAAAATGAGCTGGAAATAGTTTCAGTGAAGATTTTGCAAACCTTGTCGAATAGAAATGTTCGATCAATCTGCTTGTTTGCAATGTTCTGTGCAACGAAAACCTCTTGCCTCTGCTCATTGCAAGTGATCACTACAGGAGTGTTGCTACGCAGTTCCTCCCGGTTAAAGACCTACATTGGCAACAAACATTGAAACCATACGTTTGAGATGCATTTAAAAAGTACTACGTATTGGCGGCATGACCAGCGTTGTTGAGTACGCGTTTGGGCTTGGTGGCGGAGGAGCATGGCGTGTGGGAGGGGGGGACATGGACACGTACGGCGACAAGGACGCATATCTGGAGGCGGCTGCTCTGTGTGGGGTGGTGGTCTGATCCATTGCCTGCGTTGTGCCTACGAGTGGGAGATGAAGGGGAATGGAATGGAAACCTAATGGGAATTAAGATCGAATTAGGGCAAGTAAGCTCCAAAACAGGGAGAATAGAATCAAAGTGTAGCATAGGAAAGGAGATTACCAACCCTTGCTTCCTCAAGATTGGACCTAGAATCCAGATCGGGAGCCGGGGGATGATGGAGGAGGCGGGGGAAGAGGGAGGTGTACAGGGCGGCCGTCGGGCGAGGAGGGAAAGGAAGGGGAGCAGGGAGAAGAGGGAAAGGAGCGGGGAGACGGGGGCGAGGAGGTAGAGGTACGTGACGGCGCCGGGGAGGGGGTGCACGGAGAGCCGGAGAGGGAGGAGGCGGGGGAAGAGGGAGGTGTATGGGGCGGCCGCCGGGCGAGGAGGAGGGAGAGTAAGGGGAGCAGGGAGCTACCCGCTCGCGGGTCGAGGCAAGACGACGAGTCGCGCTGGACTTTCTTTTGTCCGCACGCAAGCTAGCTTCGGTTGATGGCGACGCACGACAGAAGCGATGACTTGACCGAGGCGGACGCTCGCTTGCGCGATGGTAGAGGGCGCACGGACCGAGGCGAAGAAGGACGATGATGCGCGTGACAGCGGCGCTGGACTATTTTTTTCCTCTCGTATCTCTCTCGACCTTAATCTTCTGTGCTCAGATACCACTTGTTATAAATAATACATAGAAAAATAGAGATGAGAGATACAAATTTTACGTGAAAAACCCTTATGAAAAAAAAAACACAGACGTCAATCGACGATGATCACTATATGAAGAGTGTTTACAAAATGACGGTGAATTACAATGAACCATCTCATCTCCCCATACGGCTTACAAGAGGTATATAAAGGGTGTAAAACGGACGGAGCGTAAAACAAACTATTCTACATCAAACGCAGAATAGTGCCATGTGTGTATATATATAAATAGGCTGGTATGGCATGCACGGCGCCATTTGGAGCCGGTTGAGAGACGAACAAATTGAGGTGACACCGTGGCAGTGTCACATCAGCATATGTAGTACGTGTGGCCGGCGGACGTGGGGCATGTGTTACCAACTTACCGATTACTACCATCAGCCACAAAAAATTAAATATCGTTTTGGGTACTGCCGATAATTTTTTAAACTTTACATATCGATATCTTTTTAATATTTGAATTGAATATATAAAAATGGTATTCATAGATTTATCTTGAAAAAACTTTTATGAAAATACAATTTTGTTAAGTTTTATAAATTTATTACAATAGAAATTAGGATCAAAATGTGTTTTGAGAACCGTGTCGATATCTAAAACGATATTCTTTTGTAACTAGAGGAGTACCATGCAGACATCACGCAGATATTTTGTCACTTGAGGCTATTGTGCAGCAAAATAACCCAAAATTATTTCCGATGAACCGCAGTTCTAAGACCATATATAGATAACTGTCGATATATCCAAATTTACTCCGAGCTCTTGGTACTTTTATCTGTATTAGCTAATTCCTCTTCTCCAAATCACCACTTTTTAGGGCTAGTTCAACTTATAGATCATTTTCATATCGAATGATCAATACCAAAATGCCCCTATCTAGCTAGGTCAAACCATGCCCTGGCTGATCTATATATAGAGGCGCAGTGTTCTCTCTATCCAACCACAAAAGCCATAGCAAGTGAAGGAAAACTGAGGCAGTGCACCATGGCGCTCAACCAGGACCAATACAGCATCGACGAGGGCTTGCTCGATGCTCAGCTCGAGCTCTGGCACAACACCTTCGCCTACGTCAAGTCCATGGTGCTCAAGTCCGCACTGGACCTCGGCATCCCCGACGCCATCCACCACCACGGCGGCGCCGCCACCCTCACCCAGATAGTCACCAAGATCACACTCCACCCGTCCAAGATCCCTTGCCTACGCCGACTCATGCGCGTGCTCACCATCACCGGCATCTTCAGCGTCCAGCACCCGGCGGACGGTGGCGAGCCTCTCTACGGGCTCACGCCGGCATCCCGCCTCCTGGTCGGCTCGACGAACTTGACTCCTATCCTTACCATGTTGCTCCATAATATCTTTATCACCCCCTTCCTGTGCCTTGGCACCTGGTTCCAGCACGAGCTGCCGGATCCGTCCGTCTTTAAGATGACGCACGGCCAGACCATATGGGAGATGGCCGACCATGACACAGCTTTCGACGCGCTCATCAACAACGGGATGGTCTCCGACAGCCGCTTCCTCATGGACATCGCTATCAGGGTGTGCGGCGACGTCTTCCTGTTCCAGGGGATAACCTCCCTGATCGACGTCGCCGGGGGGCTCGGCGGGGCGGCCCAAGCCATCTCAAAGGCGTTCCCGCATGTGAAGTGCACCGTGCTGGACCTCGCTCACGTCGTCGCCAATGCTCCAAGTGGTACCGACGTGCAGTATATCGCCGGCGACATGTTTGAGAGCGTTCCACCGGCGAACGCAGTCTTCCTCAAGGTACGACGTGCAGTATATTGTTTTGTTTTGGTATTTTACTTTGGTGCTAATATAGCAAATCCGTATACTATATGGCTTGGGGAGTTGGAGACTTGGAGTTTTCGATCATAATGGCCATTTTGAGAAAGACCTACTAGTCCTTTAGCGTGGAACTGCTAAATATGGCACCTGAAATGATCGGTCCCTCTGTCTAGTTCATGTAAAAAAAGGTCAATTTGATCTGCAGATAACACTGACAAAATATATATGAACTCCTAAAAAAATATTGACATATAAAGTGACATGACTTCTAGAGATAATACTGAAAATTGATAGTCAATACTCTTAACAAATACTGCCAACATTCTTTTCCATGTGACCTTTTTAACTTTTCACAGTCTTTGAAATGTGATGATTAATTTTTGTAGCTTTATTTTATTATGTAATAAAAAATTATAATATTATGTAAGTAATTTTTAAGAACAAAACTAGTAATATAATTTTTATGTAGTCAATCTAAATATTTTTGAGTATATTAGTAGAAAGTTTGACGTCGCGGATTATAGGATATCACTCAAAAATATCGGAGGGAGGGAGTATACTGTAACTAGCTTGTCCTATTGTTGCAAACTTGAAACCGAGCACGATAGTGCCAACACCGTACTCTTGGGATAAAGACAGTAGCTTGTCAATTAATGTTCATTATTGTAATGCATTTTTTTGCTTCCAAATTTTGCTGGCTTCAGTGGGTTTTGCATGATTGGGACGATGCTGAGTGTGTCAAGATATTAAAGAATTGCAAAAAAGCTATTCCCCCAAGAGATGCCGGAGGAAAAGTGATAATTTTAGATATTGTGGTTGGAGCGGGGCCGTCAGACCTGAAGCACAGAGAGACACAAGTCTTATTTGATCTCTTCATCATGTTTGTCAATGGCATTGAGCGAGACGAGCAAGAGTGGAAGAAGATTATCTTCGAAGCTGGATTTAGCGAGTACAAAATTACACCAGTTCTAGGTGTTCGATCGATCATCGAGGTTTATCCATGAACGTTCGGTGAACAAAAGCAGTATGGTACGGTGTACATGTGAATTTGTAAGCCCAATAAGTGTACATGTTGCCCCCTGTACGTTGTTACTGTTTCTCGGATCTATGGGGCACGTACAACGCATGCTTTCACGTATGGAAGCCTTATATACCTATGTACTTGAGCTCTTTTATGTATTGTGTTTCCAAAAAGGATATAATGTACGTACGGTTTGTGAATCAATATATCCCAAAGTTTCTCTCTCCCTCCCTCCTCTTCTTTTTTAAGTATTCAAAATCACACTATAACATTGATATTCTTCGAAGGTGAGCTTTTAAGCAATTATTAGGATACATATACATGCTTTCAGGAATTTTTTATAAAAATATACATGCTTTCATAGTGAAAAGTAGTCCAGGATAGAAGCTTGTGTACAAGCTCATAACGAAGGGTGTGATCTTACTCGTGAAGGTAATGAAATTATCTGAGCAACTTGCAAATGGAATCGTGAACTAGCCGTAACTTGTGAAGTACCGAAGGCGATCATGTTCGAGTTTAATTTGTTAGATAAACCATATAGGTATATAAAACTCGATATAAAGAATGTCTAAAAAAAGTGGAATAGAAAGAGGAAAAAATTAGTTACGAAATGAAGTGATTCTTCTTTGTTGTCTTGGTTTGAGTTTGATTTAGGGTTAAAAGGGGTAAAAACTATGATAAACACAGTCTAAACCGTTCAAAGAAAGAGAGAAATAAAACAAGGTGGTCAGAGACCGAGCGCCCGTCGGGCTTTATCATGCTTGGACAGGCCTAGCACGTATCAAGGGACCGGCGTGTCGTGTTTGGATCGGCACGAGGCATGACATGACACGGCCGATTAGTTAACCGAGCTAGCCGCATCGTGTCTAATTGGGTCTGTACAGGGTCGTGCTGGGCCGAGCCGCTGTTTGGATAGGTCTGACCGCCCACTCCCATTTGGCATGCAACTTGAACCCTCTGTGCTGTGTGATCAGAGCAGATCGACTGCAGCTCCAATTCTCCACGGCAGTCATGACCAATGCATGCGCTCGTGGCACACGCGTTGGACTTTTCTAATTAAAATGATACGAAAATCGAACACGTGTTCTCGATCCTGTATTCGTAACTGCGATTACTGGTCATACAACTATATATGTATTGTGATGGGTAACTAGTATTTGCCTCCTGACGGGTGGGTGACTTCCATTAATATATGGGCAACTCTTGTCAGCTGGGACTATGCTATGCCCAGTAGGTTATTATGAATCCGACAGATTGATCATTGATCGAAACAAGTTGGCGACCCATGTAGCTAGCGAAAATCGACAAGTGACATATATTTAATTTAACACGAGTGTTTAAGGCTTTTAATTTATGTTATTTACTGTCGGGTAGCTAGCTAGAGAAAGCAACATGCATATGTAGTTAACCTTCACCAGGTGTACCTACCGACCTAAAAAGAAAGCAGCATGTGTATCTCAAGCACAACCAAGCTAGAGAAAACATAACAGTATATGGGTGGAATTGGCTAGAAATAGTAAGTTGTTTGTGACTCGCTACGTTTTAGGGTGTGTACGATGGTACAGATCGCTGCTATCTATAACAATTCTTAATATCATCTGTAGATAGCACTAAAAACAACTCATACAATGGTATAGACAGCTGCTGTCTTTTTAGTTGTTTTTATAGAACACATAATCTTTTAATGCTTTTCTTGTTTCTGGTGCTACAGTCGGCTCCAGGATTGTAGATAGCATCGTTCTCTCTCTTCATTCTCTTTCATCCATGTCAGCAAAAATCTTACGTAACAGTGACTATAAACGGTTGACATCAACCCATTGTACATGCTTTTAGTCGACAGCCCATTGTAGATCGGTGGAAACTGAGAGGTGGTCGGACATTCGTACGTGCATGGATCTAGATCAGCGCATGGGTTTAGGAGAGCGACGTTGCTGTTTTGTTTTGTTTTTTGTTTTAATTACAAGAAAGACGCACAATTACATACACTATCACGGATAAGAACTCAAATGCATTCAACGAAGCTATCCTAGGCGCTTAAGCAGGAGAGAAGTGATGTTCTGCACATAGCAGTAGGTTTGATCGATTTTTTTTAAAAAAATAATCTATTTTTTTATTCAAAATTACAGAATTATACCTGCATTTTTTTTTTTTTTTGCAAAAATAGCCTCCTATCGCCGAACCGTTGGGCGACCAGCTCCAGTCGCCCAACGGTTCAGCGACGTTAATGCGGTCGCCCAACCGTTCGGCAACATTAATGAAGTCGCCGAACGGTTGGGCGACTGGATGGCTTATAAAAAGCAGCGCGCTGCTCGGCCGAGCGATAAGAGGAAAAGCCGAGCAACAGGAAGAAAGAAAGAAAGAAAGAGAGGAGAGGAGAGGAGAGGAAGAAGGAGAAGATTGATGGAGAAGAAGAGGGGGAGGAAAGCTTCGTTCGACCGATAATTTTTTATTATCTTGTAGTGTATTTGTTTGTAGTATGTAAATAGTTTGTGTAGTTGAAATATTAGTATAAGTGGTACCCGTAGGAAATTTTAGTTTTAGAAAAAAGTAGAAATTCGGAATGTTAAGTAGCACCCGTAGAAAACTTTAGTTAGAGGAGAATTTATAATAACTACGCATATGAGCAAGCCAAATGTATATAGGGTGTAAATTAGCAAAATTTATAATAACTACGCATGGAAGGTGAGCGACGGTGTTTTAATTTCTTTGAAGGATACTGATATAGAGATCTACATAGTGCTAAACCACAAACTAAACTCAACATATAAAAAAATCAAAACACAAAAGATACGATAGCACCAAAACGGAACTATCTGAGCTTAGCATAAAATGGAACTATCTGCATGCAGACTTTGGGGCATGATTATGCAAGCTTTGAAGTAGACCATACAGATAACTATAAAGTAATGTTACTGTATTATGCAAGCAGTCATGTTTTTTTAGGTTTCACTACCTTAATCTTGACCATACAGATAACTATGCCTAGTCGGTAGGCATGAGTTTGTTAGGTTTTCACAACCCTAATCCGAGTAGAAGTAGTTGAAGCACATGAAAGCATGTGAGAAAATCCCGATATTATCAACAAAAGAGATCCTAAAGGATATGCATATAATTTTACTCTGTACTTCAGAGGCCAAACCATCTTGACATAAAATATATCATATACAATACAATAGTTGTGAGCATGATCTCTGGCAACCTTGATTTAATTACAAAGAAAGAATTCGAAAACATTAAAGCATGTTTTTTATTACTTATAGAATGAAAGAAGGAAAGCACATCTGTAGGTAAATTCTGTTTTTTTAAACACAATGGAGCAAGTCTATTTAACAGCAAATGAACCACTTCTATGATACAAAAAACAGAATTTCGTCAAGTATATATATTCGATGTATGAATAGGAACAGCGAATTCGATGCATAACCTGATCTGAAATAAAAGTACCATTTTAGAAATTAGAGAATAAGCGAGATCAATTATATGTAGAGTGGAACACTGGAGTTTTCTAAACTGAACTAAATAGGTACAACGTTTTTTAAACTGAACTAAATAGCTACAACTTTTGCTGAGATAGAAGTTTTCATTCGATCTAAAATTCGAAGACAACTCATTAGAGCTATGAGTAAGTCGTCGATCCTGATATATTAGCAATATCTAGATCTGGCTTTTTTGCCGCTTTATCACTGCTATTCAATTGTTAAAGCTTCCATGTCTAGATCTTCTGCTTATGCATGCCTCGCTGTAACGACTACAGGCTGGCCTGCAGCGGTACCCTAATGAACTCCAGGGCCAATAGGTTTTCAGGTTTAATCATAATAGTGTACTACACGTTCATTGTGGCCTCTGCTTTAGGGATTGAATGACGCCTTGACCATACGGTAGTGTAGTTGTTCACGATAGGCGAAGGGTCGTACAATTGTAAATTATAGTACATCATGTAGAGATCATGTGGATATGATCCTAATCTTAGTGTGTTGAACAATTGACAATAGCTTCGAGGTGTTTGGAGAAACCCTTGTTTTCGGTGAAGTTCATGTGTTGTTAGGCTTCAGGCGGTCTAACCGGCCATGGTGGCGGTCAGACCGGCCGTGCCTTGGGTTGTTTTGCTTGTGAGAGGCTGGCGGTCCGACCGGCAAGGGTGGCGATCCGACCGGCTAGTGTGGCGGTCTGACCGGCTACCGCTGAGCGATCAGACCGGCCATGAAAGTGGCTTTGGATTTTTGAGCTGGGCCAAAAATAGAGGGTGTAGGCAAGAGAGGAGGTTCTACTGCTCTTAGTCCCATAATTTTTGGAGCCTCCAGGCAAAAGTTATATTCGTTTGAAAATTCCAGAGAAGGTTCGGATTTCCAAGTTGGAATTTTGGCTAAGTCCCTTGGGGGCGGTCAGACCGGCCTTTGGTTGGCGGTCAAACCGGCCAGTGGGAGGTCCGACTGCCAAGGGTGGCGGTCTGACCGATTTTGACTTGGTTCATCGTCCCGCGTGGCGGCGA
Organism: Ampelocalamus luodianensis; assembly: GCA_036346255.1. NCBI lineage: Eukaryota > Viridiplantae > Streptophyta > Magnoliopsida > Poales > Poaceae > Ampelocalamus > Ampelocalamus luodianensis. The sequence goes on from CM070626.1 coordinate 6,455,297, forward strand.
TGTGTGTTTGTTAGGTCAAGTTCATGTTCATCAATGCATATGTGTTGCATGATACATGTTTTGGCTAACGTGGGTCAAGTTGTGAAGAACTTGTTCCCGGATTCGTGTTTGCTTGTCTATTGTTGTGCAGGTGGCTTGCAGGTCTATGACGGTCAATGGCGAGGAGGATCGAGACTAAGCTTGGAGAGCTGAGGTCCAGAGAGATCGTGGATGCCGGTGAGGTTGGAGGACTCAAGCGGGGCGCAGAATGGATATGGATAACCGAACGGGCGGTTCGGTGCGACTGGTTGGATCAAGCGGCGCGGGAGTCGTTGCAAGTGCTCAGTGGTGCCGGTGGGATCCGGACGGGAGAGACTTGACAACATGAAGCCATTAATCAACCTACACGTGGCGAAGCAGGCGATTGCTTCACCAGGATTGGACTTGGTCTTTTGGAGAAAGATCGAGATAAGGGTATTTTGGTAATTTCACCAAATACCGCCTTGGTGAATTTTGGCTAAACCGCTGCGCGCGGGTCGGCGCATGGAGAAGCGGTTTAGGTCAATTGATGATGAAGACAACACTTTAAAATGCGTGCGTGTGTTAACACATTGTGTGTTATGGTTTAATGGGTGCCATAATGGTATATTCCCTATATGCTTAGCCTCCATATAAATAGGGGTGTTGGGCTAGTTGCTAGGGTTGCTGAAGCCAAAGGAGAGCCAGCTAAACCCTTTGCACTTGTTGCCTTATTTGGTTTTAGGGTTTTTGAGGAGAGAAAGGGGGAGCTAGGGTTTAGGGATTGGATTGAGTGTGTGCTCACGTGGTGAGCTTTGTCCTCCTAGTTTGGAGTGGCTGTAAACAACAATCATCCATCTATCCAAATCAATCCAACCAGATTTCACAAGATGAGTCTCTATTTCGTTTTTGTGTTCATCCTCTTTATTTGATGATTTTGGGGGTTTCTTTGATCCGTGAGTTTTTGCTTGGTTTCTTCTCTTGATCTAGCTTGTTGTGACATGTGGGAACACATCTAGGATCATCTTGATCATCAATCACCCACGAGCAAGTCTCTAGATCAAGTTTTCATTTTTGCCCGGTTTTGAACCCTCCTTCGGTAAAATTGAAAAAGGTCAAAACTTTGATGTAGATCTACTCAATCGTTTCTAGGAATAGGTTCCTAATATCCTTACGAAGGTGTGTTCCAAATTTGGTCCAGTTTGGCCGTGTAGATCAAAAGTTAGACCGATTTTAGTTTCGGTTTTTGGGCTATTTTTCTGCAGGAGCGGTCAGACCGCCCATCTGAGAGGTCAGACCGCTAGGCAAAATCGGTCAGACCGCCCCTGTGAGAGGTCTGACCGCTAGGCAAAATATTCGACCCGATTTCTTGAGAGGTCAGACCGCCTGTGACTTTGTGATTTGAGTTTTTGGGTGTTTTGCTTCGGGGTTTTGATTGGATTCAATACAAGTCTTTCACTGTGCTTGTAGATTGATCTTCATAGCTATTGGAGTAAACAAGTTGTTGAATCCGATTTAGGAGAAAAAGAGTTCGTGCTCTATTCACCCCCCCCCCCCCCGGTCTAGTCGCCTTTCCGGTCCAACACATCAGTACTCGCATATCGCGCGTGCGTTGCGATCTGACTAGTTGCAATGTTGGAAATATTTGCAGGTAGACATCAATCATGCCTGTACCCACTGCATTAAAAGTGCATTACGGTGATGGAACTATTCGTGAAGGTCCATACGGTGTTGACTTGAGCAGTTTTTGCAAGCCACTCTGATACACCCGGACGACGAGAATGCACGAATCGCAGATGTGATGTACTGGCTCACCCACAGCTCCTCCTTGGACCCTGAGGTGTGCAGCGTCGTGATACAAGGGCTTTGGAGCCGGTCTCCCGTGCACATTAGATGGGAGTTGAGAAGACTGATGGGCACGGCTGTGTGGAAGGGCTTTATAGAAGGTTACCGACGCCGTGGATACGAGTATGTGCTGCTTGTGCAAGCATGCCCAAAAGAAGTTGTACAAGGCCCCACCGACGGATATCATCCGGGTGGTGGGAGTAGCTCGGGCGCCCAGCATGTGGGTCAAGAAGAGGACCTGGAGGCCAGTGTTATGAATGGTTCAGAGGATGTTGCTCGTGATGAGGCAGACGCGGTAGATGCAGGAGAGGAAGATCGGACACCGCATGGTGAGCCCACAGGACAGCTGATGAAGGAGAGCATAGGGAGTACATAGTGTGTCAAATAGAGAGCGATGACCAGATGGCCTTGGCTGAAGAGGAAGCTGTACAGGAGGACAACGAGGATAGTTCCATTGAGGACGGAGCTCCCATCCCCCAGGAATGGAACAGGTTTGACACTTTATGGGCGCTGCTGGATGAGCACAGTAGGAAGCATGTGGATGAGAGGAACCAGGGACTAGAGTTTGAACCTACTGGTCCGAGGAGGAGGATCTCGAGGAACATCAATTGCTTCTCTCACTGGATCGAGGCAGAGCCAATGGACAAATGATCCCTACTGCACAACACGGACGGAGCTAGGTACGGCATAATGACCACTAACCTTGTGGAGGTGTACAACTCGGTTCCTAGGGGCCTTCGTTCTCAGCCCCTCGTCGCCATCGTGGAAGGTGTTTTGCACGGCACGATTAGGTATTTCAAGGAGAGGCATGCAAATGCCACACTTCATGCTACCAATCATCAAACACCGTACTGCTCGAAGATTACATCATACATGTAGGCGAAGACAGAGAAGGACCAGTTGCACACGGTGTAAGTAGGGGTGAAAACGGATCGGAAACGGACGGATAATGGCTTTGTCATATTTTTTTCCCGGATTCGGATACGAATACGAATACCCCGGATACGAATACGAATAGTATCGAATACGAATACGGAGCGAATACGAATCGAAACGAATACGGTCACAGATATTTTTCGGAACATAAAAACCCCTTAAATTGTATGTCAGAAATTAACGAAAACACATAACTAATTTATTTGATGTAAACATTCATGAATTGTTCATATTTTCAACAACCACACATAACATTGGCACTAGCAAATTACATTAACTAGTTCATCACAAATATAACACTTAGTTTACCATATTTAGCTCATAAGTCGTGACTCACAAAGTCATCACGCATTCACATTTAGTTCATCATATACATAAAATTTAGTTCACACTAACATCGATTAGACTGGATGGTTGATCTATACACAAATGACTGTAATATCCCAAAGTATGTTACCAAAAATAAAATTAATAAAGTTATTATTTTATTGGATTTTCTGAGATTTAAAAGAGTTTTCCTGGTTAAAAAGGAAAAAATAATAATAAAATAAAGTCAATTATTTAATTTCCTAGTTTTTAATGTAAAAAAAATTATTGAGTTTTCTGGGATTTTATTGGATTTAAAGTGAAAATGAAAATTTTAATTAATTTATTGAATTTTAAAAAGGTTTTTCCTATTTTTAGAAATTTAAAATAATTTATATACAAAAATAAAAACCAACTTTAAGTTGGAATTAATTTCATTAAGTTAAAAATAATTCAACGAATTTCTGTGATTTTTTCTAGGATTTTTGAACTCTATTTGCTATTTTCTAAAAGACTATTTGATTTGTTGCATTTTCTGAAATTCGGAAACCAATTAAAATCCCCTTTTCTCTTTTGGGCTGAAATCCTCTTTTGGGCTGAAATCCGGATATCCGGACTCCGTCTTATCCGGATAATCCGTATTCGTTTCCGTATCCGTCGGATAGCACGCCTACCGTATTCGTTTCGCTTCCGACAGAAATCCAATCGCTTCCGATCCGAACTATCCGAGAAAAATCCGATCCGAGACATTCCGAATCCGTTTTTGTCCGGATCGGTCGGAAACTATCCGATCCGTTTTCACCCCTAGGTGTAAGTGATGGGCAATATGGAGCATCTTTTCGACGTGCTCCTCCGTGATAGAGCCGGATTTGGGACAACTCGTTCTCTTGTCACCCACGAGATATATGCCTTGGAGATCATGTGAACCAACCTAGCTGTACGTGCAACAAGCCGAAGCTCTTACACAAGCCATGCTCTCATGTCCTTGTCGCATGCGGGATTGTGCACATGGACTCTTCGAACTTTGTGTCCGAATACTTCTTGAAGGAGAGGGTGGCGCAGGCGTGGTTTGGCAAGCTTAGGGGGCTCAGGGTTGTGGGTAACTTCACCACCTTGGATATTACAAACAGGACCTGGATTCCGGATGTTGACATGCTGAAGGGTGACAAGGGTCATCGGCAGAGTCGTCGTATTACCAATGATATGGACGAAGTGCAAGTCGGGGTGTTGGGTAGACGCTGCATGCGCTATGCCCAGGAGGGCCACACAGCCAGACGATGCAAGGCATCAGCTGAGGAGTAGGCACCGACATATATTGCAGTACCACTTCTTCGAGTGTGCAAAGTCGGACCAAAATTGGAAATCAGTGTACATTGTCATCTGTACTTTGTATTGTTTATGTAACTGTTCGCTAGTACCCCACTTTTATTTGATGTACGTACTTCCGTAGCACATGTAATTGTACTTTGTAATGTTTATGTAAGTGTTGTAGTATTGTCCCTTTTTCATTAATTTTGAAAGTACTATGCTGGTAGCCTAGTACTCTTTTGTTTGTTTCTTTACAAGTTAAATGTACTAGTGCTTTATGTTCGATGTTTTATTTGTGCGTATTTCCTAATTTGAAGTTGTTCTACAGGTATGGCTCGTGACCCTCTCGGATCCAATTGGAGTTTCGGCCTCCTGGAGGAGCGCATCGACTGGCTATATCGCGCATCGCATCGTGTCCCGCATCTTGTGGGCGCGAGTGACGCGACTGCATTGGGGGTGATCCGCACGCGGACACCTCGGGTGGCCTGGAGGCTAGACTCACGCTGGACAGACAGGCTCGCATACGTTGACAGTATCTTCTCATCATACGTACCTTTCGTACGGATATTTTTTGCTTCGCAGGCTCAGCGATGCCGGTCTACTACCTCTCGCACAGATGGTGCAGGTCACGGATAAGGACGAGCCGGTAGCACCTGTGGTCAGCGACGACAGAGACATCCTTGCTGGGCCGGAGCAGTCACAATGCTTCCCGTTCAACCACTCCCTGCTGACAGCTCTCGTGGACCGATGGCGGTCGGAGACTCACACTTTCCATCTCCCATTCGGGGAGATGGCCCCTACTTTGCAGGATGTCTCCCTGCTGCTTGGCCTCCCTATCGCAGGAGGGCCCAGCCGACTGGCGCGCCCACCTTCTACCCAGGTTTGAGGGGGTCCTTCCGCCTGCGGCCGCGGACGGATACTACGTCTTCCCGAAGGCATAGAGGCATGGCCTGCCTGTTGGAGATATGCCCTAGAGGCAATCATATTGATGATGATATTTCATTGTATCCATGATTTAATAAATGTTCCTTGAATATTGCCTTTGTGTTGATTAACAAGTATGTGACTTGTTTGTGAAACTCTTTACTTGTATGGTTATTCTAAAGTTGTCCCTAGTCGGAGTTCATGTGAGGACACACGTGAATGATGGATTAGCACATGTATCGGTTGATGACCATGTTTCACAGGTCATAGACATGGAGATGTCAAACCAATAATGTGGACACATGTTTAGAACATGGGGTTGGACCGACCCAACATGAGACATAGTAATTATTCTTATGGTTCTCTCTACACAATGTGTACGCCTTGTCCTTAGACACGAGATTGTCGTATGTACTTGAGATGTGAATCGACCTACTTAGGGGCTATCAAACGCTACTCCGTGAATCGGTAGTTATAAAGGTAGCTTCGGGTTTGTCATGAAGCATGTTTGCGAGGCATGGTCACGAGATGGGATTTGCCCTCTCTACAGAGAGATATCTCTGGGCCTCGAGTGATCGGATCCGTAAATGCATGGCCATGCTACTTAAGGTTAAGAGTTAACCTAGTAAGGGATTCCGGATCACAGATCGAGAAAGAGTGGTCACTTGGAGCTCGATGAATATCGTGAGGCAAAGGGATTGGCATGTACATAACGTTGTGATGGTTCGTCCGATATGATCTTTACGTATGTTTAGGAGTTGGCACGCCTTGCTAGAGGTCGCTACCAACTATTGACCAAGTATGTGTACTCGCCATGTCTAAACATATGTGAACCATAGGGTCACACACTTATGGGTCAAGCCTAATTCGGATTGGATCTAAATTAGATCGGGCATTGAGTCCTAATGGGCCTCTATTCGTAGAAGCCCATTATAAGGACGCCTATAAAAGGAGGGCGGGCGCTTGGTTGAGGGTTGAGTTTTTCGTGACATCCTCAAACCCCGCCGCCACCCTCCCACGCCCTAGTCGCCGCGCGATCTAGTAGTCCGCGGCGTCGCTTCTCCCGCACGTGTGGATACCTTTGAGGCGCCGCATGCGTGGCGTTGGGACGAACCGCAAGAAAGGAGCATGACGTGGGACGCCGCGACGAGGACGAGGAAGTAGTACGACTACTCGCCCGACGCATCGCATCAATCGAGTACGACTACACCGCCCGACGCGTCGCATCAACTTCCGCACCGCGCGTCTAGTGGTAAGACCGTGATCTATAATCGCAGTGATCTTGGTTTACGGGTAGAATTTTTTTTAATTTGCGCTAGTGTAGCCTACCTGTTTCCCAACACTGCCCTTGCGGTGGCTATCGTAGTTCCGGGTACATGTTCGACGTTGTTCCCATTGGGAGCGCTGCGCTCTCCTATCCGTACTACAGTCTTACTATCTTTTTCTTTGTACACAGGTCGAGCGGATGGACCCAGCCACGAGCGATCAGTAGGTGTCACGTCACCTCGAGGCCTACTTGTTGTTAGGGCTGGAAACGAGCCGAGCCGAGCCGGCTCGAGCTCGGCTTGCTCAGCTCGAATGGAATAGAGACTCGGCTCGGCTCGGCTCGTTCCATAAACGAGCTAAAAGCTAGGCACGGCTCGGCTCGGTACCAGGACTCGAGCTGCTCGTGAGCCAAGACACGGGCACACGCACACGAACACGATCTTTGTCGTCGTGGCGCAAGACAGACGGCCGACCAGCCCGATCTTCGCGCACAGACCAGCCCAATGACGAAAGCGAGCGATGGTCCGAAGGTCGGCGGCGGCGAACTGAGCTCTGGGAGCTAAGGGCGGCGGCGCGGAGACGCCAGCGGCCATGAGAAGGCAGTTGAAGAACACATCCACGCATACGAAACAAAACAACAATCGCAATATGCAACCCAAAAACATCAATTCATCATTCACATTCACATGAACCACATCCACATCTATGAAGGCCGGCGCCGAGGAAGATCCTACCGGCTGTGGCATCAGCAGTGGTGACGGCCGCCTCGCCTCGATGGCCTCCACCTCGCCTCGATGGCCTCCGACGGCGGCGACGGCGGTGAGGGAACGGGCGGAGGTGGAGGCGTGGAGCATGGGCCGAGGTGGAGGGCGGCGAGGGGGAGGCGGCGGGTGGAGGCGTGGTGGAGTGGAGCTGGGCGACGGGGCCGAGGGGGAGAGGGAAGGGGAGGTAGCGAGCGGAGCTGCCGAGGGGGAGGCGGCGGGCGGAGCTGGGCGAGGTGATGGGCCGAGGAGTGCCGGAGAGGGAAGGGCAAGGGATCGGGAAACCGGAAAGGGAGGAGGCGGATCAGATCTGGAGGCGATGGGCGAGGGGAACGGCCGAACGGGAAAAGGGAGGAGGCGGATCGATCTGGAGGCGATGGGAATTGGGAAGGGATAAGGCCAAGCGCGAGCGTGCTTTCGGGCGTTTTGGCTCGTTCGGGCTCACGAGCGGCTTGCGAGCGACTCGGGCTCGGCTCGAAAATCATGCGAGCCAGAAGATGGACTCGGCTCGGCTTGAAAATCTTACGAGCCCGAGCCGAGCCGGCTCGAGCCGAGATTGAGCCGAGCTGGCTCGCGAGCCTCGAGCTATTTTTCCAGCCCTACTTGTTGTGGCTGTTTGGTTGGGTGTTGTTCACCAGCAGCCACGGTGACACCATCGACGCGCGGCTCATCGCGACGCTAGGGCCATCGCCGACGAGCAGCCCCCCATCGGTTGGGGTCGACCGCACTTTCCGCCACCTATCGCGGCTTGTGTGATGCGTGCTGCAGGTCGAGGCCGAACTCCGTCCTCGCGGTGTCCTCTCCTACTGCAGTTGTGGTTGTTCGAGCACTTTAACCTCGGACGGCCCCTGCTGGACGACAGTGCTCCGTACGGGCAGGAGATGTACCACGTGGACCGACCGACCATGAGCTCTAGTGCCGACGATGGGTATGTACTCCGTGGTGCGACTAATTTCTTCATATAATTGGTCGTCGTATGTAATAGCTTGTGTTCCTTTCAGGTATAGTTCGCGCACGTGCAAGTGACATGAGCGTACGAGCCGTTCATGGAGCAGTTCGACCGACTCATGGCGGACGACGTGCACTGGGAGCCCTACTCCCCTCAGGAGTTAGTAACCCGTGCTCCTTATGGCCTTTCCTCGCTGTGCCTGCGTGACCGGGACTACTGGTTGACTCGCAGGGCACTTGTGTTCGAGGGCTATGGGGTGCATCGTGTGATGTGCTAGTTCAGCCTACTGCAGGTGGTTCCAGTACCAGTCAGGCGGCCTGTGCCTGACAATGTGCACAGGTGAGTAATCAGCATAGATGTCCCTCTTTTTGCTGTTGTCTCGTACCCACGAGTTCTAACAACATGTTACATCTTGCAGCTACAGTAGGAAGGGAGTCCACCGCGGCATGGACCTGGGGAGGAGGATGGACACGTGGGTAGGGCAGTGGGAGGGCACGCTGTAGGACTGTGTGCAAGACACCCCCTACGACCACGGCGAGTACGATGAGTACCTTCGCTGGTGAGCTCCTCGGACACGTACCAGGCTCATACTTGCTGCTGACCTACCCACACCACGTGTCCCGGCACCGACCGACACATACCCTGTGCATTTTGTGCAGGACGTTCACCACGCAATACGTGTCATCGTAATTCGAAAACTTCGCTTGTGGCATCCCCACTTACAGTATTCACCTTGTCGTGTTTTCATTACAGGTGAGCATCGGTGCTAAGATTGCGAGGGACTGCCGCTCCTTGTTTCAGAGGATCACGGACGGTGCGGAGGTCACACACGAGGAGGCGGCCCAGGCTTTTTGTCGTGTGGCTTTCTTGTTGTCGGCCTGCTGTCATGCACTAGGCTCCCGAAGGTTGACACGCTTACACCTGGTCGACAGTCTGTACGTCCGCCGGTGCCATCCCGTCCGTAGCACAGCAGGTAGCAGGGTCAGCGTGGAGGTAGTACAAGGCCAGAGGCTTGGCCAGGCCACGTTCGACAGTGCCGCGGCATGACGAGGCCGGAGGGTCCGGCTAGGCACAGCCCCGTACACCGGCAGCATCACAGTACATCGATCCTCCGGACTCCTTCGCCTTCCACACGCAGCACGCACAGGGCATGTACGACATGCCGTACTTCCCTCCGGACGGCTTCTCGCGTGCCATGGCACTAGCCGAGGGTACATCACGTCTCTGTTTGTCAGCACGCATCATGTTTTTATTAACTAACAATATTTTCACTACAGGTCTTCTGCCCTCAGATGGATTAGGGGCCTCCCCAGGCGACACGGAGACGCACGACTTCTTTGTGGACTAGGACCCAGCACCTCAACCCACACCCACTGAGATTCTCTCTAGGCCACAGCTCGCTAGTGCGTTAGTACCCACACAGGCGGCAGTTCTGTCCACCCCTCTGCCTTTCGGTCCTCATCAGACCAGGCCTCCAGAGCGTCTTTCCTTCTTTGGGCCGAGGCCCCGACACCCAGTGCAGAAGAGGGGGCCAGCGAGCCCGTAGGGGAGGATGCAGAGGTGGAGTGGGCCGTGGCGACGTGGGAGGGGATGCTGGGGGTGTGGTTGGGGGCCTAGTAAGGAGCGTCCCCATGCTCAGGCTGTACTTTTGTTCATTATGTCATACTTTAATTTTGTACTTAATGTGTGATGCATGTGATACTTTTGCGTTCTTATGTATACTCGTTCATACAATGCATGTTTGTTCAATGCATATCGACGCCTATAGCTTAATGCACGCGACACATCGATGTAACAGTTCACTCGATAAAAGGTAACTGCAATAACACATACAGAAGGGGAGAGTACCGAGGTACAAACTTCTTCGGCCATGCCTAATGGTACAAGGTGCATCGCGCTACCCACATAGAGTGTTGTACAAGGACGCCTCAGACGTGGCTAGCCATCGTTGTAGCGGCACACACATATGCAGCTAGGGTTCACGCAGCAGCATGTGGGATCATAGGAACTTCCTATGTTCACAACCTCCTCGTTGCCCCTCTCGTCGCTGCATCTGTTGGCGGAGGTCATTGTTTTCCTCGTTGAGATTGTCAATCCGCGCCTCCAACTGAAAGATTCGGTCCCACAATGTATCCACGTACATCACAACATGTCGTTCATGGAGAGGATCGATCCAGCGGACAAAGTCGTATTTCGCCATCTGCTAGAAAGGAGGGTTAATATGGGAGCTCTAATAGCAGCAACATAAAGTAAACTATTTTCTAATTGTACCCCCGAGTGTGGGCATCGGAAGAAACGTCATCCACCATCAAAAGGACCATCCGCGACCTGCACGACAGCGTCCTCCTTGTGTCCGCATTCGGCTACACTGGTTGAGCACGCTTGTTCGGCATCAATCGGTGGTTAGGGCCTAAGTCCTCCCTCCTTTGGAGGGGAAGGTCTTGCTTCGGCGACCCCGGTTGGACTGGTCCCTCGGTGTTTGCCATGGTATGTTACTATACGACAGAGAAGGTTCTTTTTCCTACGGTTTGGAGGGTCGAGTGGTCCTACTTTTCGAGTGTGGGGCGTGCATTTTATAGCCCGTGGGGGTGTCCTCCTGCACACAGTCCTGCAGCGCGCCCTTCCACTGACAAGACCAGACAAGGTTGGCTACTTTACGCAATGACAAGACCAAATGGGCCAGCTTTGCACAGTGACAAGACCAAACGAGTCAGCTTTGCGCAGTGACAAGACCAAATGGGGTAGCTTTGCACAGTGACAAGACCAAACGAGTCAGCTTTGCACAGCAACGTGACCCGACGAGTCAGCTTTACGCAGCGATGTGACCCGATGAGTCAACTTTGCTGCCTTGTGGATGTGAATTTCCCTCAACCGAATTACAATTCAGTCGTGTACGCAGTGCGCCGCTTGGCATATAAGTACTACCCCTTCTACGCCAGGTTCTCCTGCATCCATACTTCAACACAATCTCGCTCAAATGGACAAGCACTGGGAGGAGATCCGCGAAATGCAAAGGGAGTATACAACTCAGGAGAAACAAAGGGAGCGTTCCAGGAGGCCACCTCCCTGCAATGATGCCGCCCCCGTAGCAGCAACCCCTACCACAACATCCCAATGGAGCGTTCGCCGCAACACCCGCCTGAGGGGGAGATGCCCCTCTGTTGGTGCAGGGACAGCTGCAAGTTTGGACCCAGTGTACAAGATAATTTTTCCCCGGAACAGTGTACATAATTTTCGTATTATTAGGGTGTCACGTATGCTTTAGTAAGGCAAACGATTATTTCAGAAAAGAAATGCAGAGAGATTATGATCATGCAACCGCCATTCATACTCTATCCCTGAATAATTAAATAAAGGCAGAGAGTTATTTAAGATGTCACAGATATTCTTGATGGACTGTTTGTTTTCTCCGCAAACATCCTCAACCCACACCATTCTAGATAATCTTTTTCTTTGCGGAACTAGATGAACTGTCTATACAAAATTACAAATACCTTGCTCTCATGTATAATGGAAAACTGATAGCTTGCAAATTGTCTTTTTATTAGGTTGGATGAATGATGAATGGTGGGTTCGTTGGTTGTGACCAGAAGTGAGGCTTTGTTGGGTTCAGATATCGAAATATTTAAATGTGAACATCTCTAATCCTCCTCCTCGCATTGTAAGATAGATGTTTCTTGACTATCTGTTTTCCTTAGTGTAGGACGTTTTTTTATCTGGATTTGTTGGAATTTGTCTTTGCACAAGAATACGAGATTGCCATGGTGATGGATGTACCGACTTAGGTGCCCATTTTTCTAATTTCTTTGACGTTCATTTTATTTCAGGTTTATATTCATTATACTTATGTACTGGTGCTTTATACGTGTTACATTCGAATTTAGATGCTTATATACTGTAGGTTATCTATTATTAGTATTAAACTCGTGTGGAGAGAGACAAGTAACTAAATATGAACTTATTTACGACATTGGGCCTGGCGATGGTCCACGCTGGTGCCTGAGAAAAAAAAACAAAGAATGGTCTATATGGGGACCTCGCTCCCCCACATAAAACAATAACATTCGCGCCATTTGGCACGGGTTAGCTTGTAGTAGGAAGTAAAGCCCTAAATCCACTCACTCACTCACCGCATGATACAATGGCGTTCACAAGCTTTCCATGCAGCACAATCACCAGGCACTTCTGTCAGAGCCATGCATACAGGGGTGTTTGGATTGAGACCGCGTGGAGCAACCCTGGCCAGGAGCAAGCCAGATGGCTCCCTAGGCTTTGCTTGGTTGTGAGCCAGATCTCCAGGCGTGGAAAACGAAGGCCTGGCCAGGCAGCTCTCTTGTCTTTAAAAAACAAGTGTTCTAAACGTATTTTCTATCTTCAGGCACGTATCATCAACCAAACACCACATCTTCAGACTTGTCTGATCAGGTAAAAATCATCTTATTCTCAAGCTACTCTTAGACACCACTTTTTCTCAAACACGGCTCTTAGACCTCGAACCAAACATTTTTTTTTTAGAAATGGAAGTACAACTCCCAGCCTCTGCACCAACTAAGGATACACACAGCCATAATAAGCACCCAATTCGTCTTGAAGAGGACTTGAACCTGGGTGGTGGGGGTGTACATCCACACCTTCCCACCAATTGAGTTAGGATCAGTTCCTTACCTCGAACCAAACATGCCCACAATAATTCACGCAGCATCACGTTCCCAGGGGAGCAGCACAGAGATCATGCATAGCACTGGGAGTAGAGTGGCTGTGCCCAAACAACTCTAGCACCGGCGGGTTTTGGCAATCAGCTTCGTTGTTTCCTTCCTTCACACCTTCGTCATCTACTCCCAGTATCTTGTTAGTCAAGGAAAAACCAAAAAGTCTGCAATTGCCTCTCCCAACCTCCCTGGTAGCTGATCCAGATTTATCAACATTTGCAGGAGTTGAGGCTTGCCTTGTGTCGAATTGATGGCATCCAGTTTCACTTGGCATTTGACGCTGTACACACGGCCAGGTTTGAGTTTCAATCAGCAACTCCAGGGTAGCACATTGGCCGCCATACGCACCTTTATGGTTGGTTCTCCCTTCCAATTCAAGCCGTGGAACCGTCGCTTAGTTAAACATAAGAACAGAAGAGGGGGAAGATACTTTTGCTGCTGACAGAGTGAACTGCGGAAGAGAATATCCTTGAGTTGCAGCTAACAATCCACTCGGTGCAGCTGATCCACGCACATAATTAAACGAGCCAACTCTGCCATTCCGTGTACAGGTGTCAAAAACAGTTCCTTGGAAAAAAAGGAACAACTTCAGACATTTCGTGCCTTGCGAGACCTCTGGGAATCTGACAGATTCACTGAAGCCTATGGGCTGATAAGTAATCTCTGTGTTCCGCCGAGGGAGCCCACTTGTTGGACCATTCAGCATGCGGCTCCGCACATCAGCAGAGAATCTCCTATGACCTGGAGTTTGAAATTTTGTGACATCGTTGAAGGATTCGAGTAGTCTACATTAGTTATCAATTCTAAAAATTTACTATATAAACTAAAAAGTCATGCAAGCAAAATATCATAAATCGTTATCACTGTTATGAATATTGTGTATATATTAAAGAGACCAAATGAGCAATATATATAAGGAGTACAAGGGGTATATGTCATATATAGATAAAGAAATACAACAAACAGATAAGAAAATACAAAAGAGTTCATATTCTAACCCCTATTCTAAACCCCCACCCCATACAAGGCGTATGCAATAGCATTACATTTGGAAAACGGTTGACACTAAAATATAAAAAATCCAAAATCCGAGTCTTAATAATGTCGCCGTAGCGTGTAGCACTTGGAAAATATGTCGAGTATCAAAAGATCTCCTCTCATCCGGATCTTGCGACAGCATATAAAGCACAAGGTGCAGGGGCTGAGAAAGTAGAGGCAAGTGGGAGCAAAGTCGACCGTGGCAACATGACGAAGAAGATGATGAAACCGACAAAAATAGATAAAACTATCAAATCAAACCGAAGATAAATAGATAGAAGCATGGCGGCGCAGATCAAAACCCAAGATAACGGCGGCATATAAGAAGCGCGGCTACCTTAGAAGCTCAGGGTGGTTGCTAAGAGAGAACGGCGGCATCATAACGACTTCTGCGATCTGCACATGGCTTGGAGAGAAGAGCGGGAGCGGCGGCTATTTCCATACAAAAGGGGATTCCTTTGCTTCTATGATTCACAATAAATTTATGGACTCGTATAACTTAGATGAACTCAAAGATAAAAATGTATGTGTAACATCCCAATTTTGGGCTTGTGTTTCAAATGTAAGAAAATGAGTAGAAATTAAAACTTTTTCTTACATCATGTATTTCCTGTGTGTACTAAACAATTGTTGTACAAGAGTTATGGAAATACAGAGTCACAAGTCTTTTGATCTGAATCTTGATCCTTCCAAAAATATTCTTGTCAAATATTGATCATCTCCTGGAAATAATTTTTCTAAATTCTTGGGTTGATGTGTAACCCCTCTGAAAAATTTCACAATTTTTAGAAATTGTTTGAATATTTTTGGAGGTCAGTCAAACCCAATTTAATTTCACAACCTTGTTGAATTTTTTGAGGAAAATGTATAGCATAAAAACCTCTAAAAATTTTATACCAGGTCAATATCTAAGTCAGCAAGCTCCTGTAAAAATTTCAGAATTTTTGGAGTTATTTTGCTACCTCTAATAAATCCTCAAAAGTCTCAGCTTAAACTAAAACCTAAAAGCTGATTCACTATTCCTTGGGTTCGAGTCGGGCTCGAGCTCGAGCCACTTGTCTCGGTCGAACCCACTAACTGCACCGAGCCTCGTTGTTAAGCGCGCGTCCAATATCAGCCGTTGGATTTTAATCGCTCGGCCCTCGTTCGCGCAAGCATTCGGATCGTGCGGTTGCACTATTCAATTGGGACCGTTGGATCTCAATCCAACCGCCCGATTTCAAAACACCTGATCGTCCGCGGACCAGTTAAATCGCAGCCGTCCATCTCCAATCCAACGGTCGTGGCTTGTTTTCTCTGTTCTTCTTCCTCCTTGGGTTAGCCGTGCGGCGCATGCAGGCAATGGCAGAAAGAGAGAGAGAGAGGGCAGCTTCGCATTGTCTTTTCGAGCTTGCTCTCGTCAACGTCTCTCTGCGAGGCATTAAATGTGCATCAGGCTTTCTCCTCCATTGTCACCATGCTCACTGGCTCCCATCATTTCTTGGTCCATGGCCGTAGCATGAACCGAGCCCACCATGGACTCATGTTCTTGCTCGAAACCCTAATCCCTTCCCTATATATTGCCCCCTCTAGGTCCTCCTGGTGTTCCTTTACACCACCCCTTGCTCACTCTCTGTGTTTGAGCTCAAAACCACTTCAAACCTTCAAACCACCATTGTTGACCCGAGAAGCTCCAATGGCGATCTTGGTGTCCAGTGGTTCACCTTCAATCTTTCTTGTACCCTTTTTAGCTCCTCAACTTCCTTTATATTTCCCCTAACTTAATTTTGGGTTCCATTCACAGGAATCACTCAATTTTAAGTTTGGGGATTTTCGGCTGATTTCACCCACTTTCTTCTCCAACTCCGGTAAGTGGTTCATTTTGCAATTACTTGCTGTTGGAGTTTCTCTGGGCTATAATGAAGCTATGGTAATGAGTTGGTTCCACTCATTTTGCTCAGAACCTCATTTTCTACTTCATCTTCCTCGGCTCCGGTGAACTTCATCGTGTTCAAGTCTTCCCCGGCCATCTTTGAAGCTCCTCTCGGTTAAGGTAGCTTCTATTTAGTCCCTAGAAGTGTTGGCACTCGCTTTCGTGGACCGCAGCGGAGCATTTTGCTATTTTCATGCTTTGCCGAAATGGCCTCCTTCTGTGTTTTCCGACTCGCCGGCGTTCTAGACCTCCACCGCCGGCGAGGTCATCACCATTAGGTCCGCATCACTATTGCGAACCCATTTTGGTATTTTGTGGGCGCCGCCGCGACCGGAGTCGCCGGCGACAAGCCACTGTTCTCGCTCGGGGTTTTGCCGGGCGTAAACTCCTGTTTTCGTCATCTATTTAGGACACAGTAAATACTTCATCATTGCCAATCATTAGAAGTATTAATGGTGTCATAATCTGGCCTAATGTCTCACTGACATGTGGGGCCAACCCCTGTAATCCCCTCCGCTGGCGCTAATCAATGCGTTTTGGACATCATTAACGTCTGACCATTGATTAGTTAAAGTGTCGGCATAAAAGGCTGTCGGAAATAACCCCTGTGCCACTGCCAGGTGGGCCCGTAAGCTTAAAATCAAAAACCAGAAGTCTTTAGGGCTAATTTTGGGTTTATTTATTGCTAATCATTGTTAGCAATAAATGTGTCCGAAATTACCTCTTTAGTCACAGCGTGTGGGCCTCAGTTCTTAAATCACCTCTGCACAAAATCTTTAGGACACATTAATTGCTAATCATCACTAATCATTGGTCATTAGTAATTAATTATCTGTCCTAAAATATTCTTGTATCTCGCTGCCATGTGGACCCCGTGCACTGTGCACGTGTGTTAAAGCTCGTGTTTGTGACTCACGATCACCGGCATGTGTGGTCCCCGTGTCGGCGCTCCCGTTGCGCTTCGATCTTGGACCGTCGTCCATTTTGCAATCTGCGGCCCAGATCTGGTATGCGTTCGGACCATCCGGTTCCCCTTTTCATTCTGGACCGTCCATCCCGCGATCTGCGGTTGAGATCGGGTGGGCAATCGGACTCTCCGATTAGATATGTGCTCAGAGCCGTTCATCTTTAGATCTGCGGTCGTGGTTAGTCGAGGCAACCGCACCGTCCGGTTGCATCCTCCCTCGTGAGCCGTTGGATCTTGATCCAACGGTGGACTCCTGTTAGGGATCGCGCGCGTGCGCTGTTTCCGGCGCGTGTGGGCCGTAGGATGTTAGATCGAGGGCTCTCGAGCGTCCACGTCGTTTATTTCCGTTTGAGTTGAATCTCATTTCTGTAAGCATTATTTATCAACTGAAAATTGTATCAAAACTTTAGAAATTCATAACTAATTCAGTTTAAATCATTTTTAGATGTTTCCAACTGGAATAAATTTCTATGCCTCTGTAGTTTAATGTAAAAAATGCTTTTGGGCATGTTTCTGTCACAGAAAATTGTGTAACTCAAATAACTTGATTTCTGTCAATTGTGAATATCCCAAAAATAGAATTAAGCTTAAAAAATACATATATTTTTCTGTATAACTCCAAATTGCGCAAGATCAATTTTGTTAAATTCCTCTGTTAGTGTACTTTAAAATGAAATAGGTTTTGAACATGTGTTTGTTTCTGGAAAATGTATTGTGCTAGTTTTGCAACTTAGAAGAATCATAAGTAAATCATCATAACTCCAAAATTAGTAAACTCAACTTTGCTGTGATTAGGATGACATAAACTACCTACCATAAAAATTATGAGTTCTAGATCGTTGTAGAAAGTTTCGCCATGAACAGTACCAATAATTCTTGTTTCTAAAATTGTCTAAAATCAACCCCTAGCTGCTGTAGAAATTTCATGGGATTTGGATGTTCTTTGCTGTTGGGTTCCTTTTGGTGCTATTCGTTCTTATTGGTTTTATCGCCTTTTCGCGTTAGGCTCCGAAGAGTTTATTGAACCTGAGCACTCCCCTCTGCAGCAAGAGCAAATCCAGCAAGGCAAGCAGTTTGATCATGTTAATCCCAGTATTTTAAGTATTTATGTTGATTACAAATTCTTTATATGCATTGCTACTTTGTGTTAGTAGTTGATCTAGTAGATGCATTTCCTTAGGCAGTTGTTTATCCTCTACTATCGTGAGCCTAGGTTATTGCTGTGATTTAGAGTTCGTGGATGAGCTCTTGTCACTTAGTAGTTGCGAACTAATTGCTTAGCCATGCTTAGCTTCCGGTAGAAATGGGCGGTTATCGACTTGTCGATAACCTTGATCACATAAAACTTATTATGATTTATGATTTCAGCCTTGTGTCATGTCTACTTATGAAAACTAAAACTGAAAACAAAAATGATTTAGACTTGGGCACAATGGTATGATTGGTGTGATTTTTGGGTGTGACTGGAATGGTGCCCGAGTCAACAAGGACCGAACATCTTGTTACACTAAACCGAGCAATTTGTGTGTGCTAACCACACTAGAGGGTATGAGACCTCTCTTGACTTAGTACTTTGGCGTGTATTGGCTTCGAGTCGCAGGAGGTCGCAGGAGGGATGGTGTTGGGAGCATTGTAGTGCCCGAAAGACTTCACTCGTGATGGGATTTGTTGTCTTTCGGCTTGCAATGTACGCGTATGAGTTTCTATCCATACGAGCGGCTCGTAGTTAATACACAATATTGGAAAGCGTCTCGTAGGACTTAGCCGTGCCGGCATACCTTCGGAAGTGTGCTTTTGGCTTAAAGGCGATCAAGTGTGGGTACATTGGTACACCCTGCAGGTTAAAACTATTCGAATAGCATCGCCCTAAGTTATGGACACGCTTGGCAAGGTCTTTCAAGAGTTAGACTACAACCTTTTAATTAAAACTTGATGGGTGGTACGAATCGGGGATTCGTGCTATGTTGTAGTGGCTATTGGGATAGTCACTTCCAGGTGGTTACTTGTATGTATCTTTATTTCGCTGTTATGTTGACAACAAAACAGATTTGCAAACTTGCTTTTAAATGTATTACATTATTGCAAATAAAGTTGGCTTTGTGCAAAATGAGACATACAACCTCCACCTAAATAAGCTTGCATGTAGTTTATGAATAGGTCTGTTATTCCACACGTCAGTCTTGCGAGTACCTTTGTGTACTCAGTTATCTTGCTTAAATGTATTTGTTGCAGAGGAAGAAGGTGAGCTTGAGGGGCCTCACTTTTGTGAGCTGTGTTGTGGTAGTCTTCGGGGCGACTAGCTTGGCGGCCCGGTCGGTTGCCTTGTGGGTTATGTGGCTAACCGGTCGACTTTTGTTCTAGCCATCTTATGGCACCTTTTGCTTCCGCTGTCATTCTTGTATATTGTTCTATTTGGCCGGTCGGCTCTTTTGTAATAACTTACTTTATGTATGTCCTTTGCTGGACTTGGTTATGTATGTTGTATGGAAATGATGTGTAATTTTATGATGATGTGCATGTGCTGCAATTCTGGGAAGCATATGTCCATCGAGGCTTAGAATGTTTAATTAGTAATGCTAGAACCATTTGGAGGTTAAGTGTTACTAGTTAAATATTCCGGGTCCTCACAGTATGAACCTGGATAGACGCAACGGAAGAAATGACACTAAGAAAGAAAAAACTAATTAGCAAGTAGCAGGATAGCACCGATAGAACTCAAGTTTCCCAGCAGCAACCTCACAGGGGCAAACTAGTAACTTCAATCGCAACCCCTCTAGAAAGCTGATGAAGGTTTGCATATGTTCCTTCCTTCCTCCTACTTCCCCACATGAAGACAAACACCAAGCCAAACACCACCGCATCGGAGGAAGACGAAGCCGCAGGAGCGGAGGCTTCTGGAAGCCTCTCAGAGATGATGTCCTCGCTGTCAACATGGTTGGTGAACCGTGCCGGAACTCACTCGGCCAAGAACCGGCAGCCAAGACGAAGGCCAAGTCGTCCGTGCACGACATGGTTGTTGGTCGAGCGTCGGTCTCCGTCCACGCCAGCGAGGTGATAGAGCAAGCGGAGCAGGGGAGGCCATCGGCGCCATATCCGGTCGGAGACGGAGCAGCAGCAACAGGATCTAGACGCCGGATCTAGAGGCCAGGTGGTGCCTGGGGACGATGGACGGCGAATCCAACCGATCTGGTGGCGGAGGCTCGGGAGGGCCAAGGGGGTGGCGTAGTAGAGGCCGTCGTGGTCGCTCTGGGCAATGTTCGACAAGAACTTCACGAGGTCGACGAACTTGCCGACGAGGAAGTCACTATCGAGCGCGATGGTCTGCAGGTACTCGTTGAAGATCCTGAACACCTTCTCTGTTGCGGCAACAAACCAAGGGATGATGAAGATGCCGAAGAAGATGATGATGTTGGAAAGCTCCACTGCGACGACGACCAAGCTCGGCGACGACGGCGAGGACCGGATGCTGCTGTTGCTGCTTTCAAAAGACTACGACTAATGTGTTTGCTCCCAGGAGTGCAGATTGCTCCTCCCAGAGGCGGCGGTAGTAGAGGACGATCGGAGGCTACGAGGCGGCGGCGGCTATAGTAAACTCTAACCCTAACCTTTGTTTTGATATCATGTTATGAATTTTGTGTATATATTGAAGAGACCCAATGAGTAATATATATAGGGAGTACAATGTGTGTATGCCATATATATATAAATAAATACAAAAGACAGATAAGAAAATACAAAAGAGTTCCTATTCTAACCTATATTCTAACAACCACTAGACGTGTAGTGCAACGGAAGAAAATTTGGAGCGGCCTAATGCAATGTCGAGCGCGTTAATGTAATGGCCATAGTCGATCGTCCAACTTCCTTGGTATCGATCCTCTCTTCCAACAACCTATCATGTACCTTGTGTAGGTCATGGATCGTTCTCGATTAGCACAGCATCAACCATAGCAGCGCTCTACAGTATCCACATGTCCACGGGTGAAAATGTCGTACGCTGGTGTGCTAGCAACAACGTGCGGTAGGGCTTTCGAGAAGATGACAGCTAGGATTTTGGTGGAGCAACTCATGTCCGTCCCAACAACCCCATACATCCCCTTATAAAGAGCCTATAATGGATTCTATCCGAACTTGTTTGTTCCAACCTGTTAAGTATGCGGCCCTATAGGTTCATACGTAATCGGTTGTGACTTGAAAACTCTTTTCCGACCATGAGTCGTTAGCAGTTCCTAGTAGAACATAACGGTTCTCGAATACACATAAATATTATATCGGACGAATCGTATGCAATATGATCTACGATCAGATCCTTATCACTTACGACCAGCTCGTATCTTCATACGATCAATTCATATTTAGTTACAACTAGTTTGTAACTCTTTATGACCAGTTAGTGATCATGTCGACCAGTTCGTATCTAGTCAGACTGAACAATCTGCTTGCGTATTCTCCCTTTGCCTCACGATATCTGGTTGAATTTCAGGTGAGATATTTTGTTATCCATAGACTGTTCAATATTTTCTTGGTCAAGTGATGGATAACTTCGTGTAGTTGACTATTCGACCACTAGTGGGATGACCATACACTTTCTTTATTTGACCGCATCGAGGGGTCCAGAGATATCCTTTATGTTATGTTAGAAGGGGTAAATCCCATATCCGACCAGTCATATTCCTCCGCATATTTCGTAATATACTCGAAAACTATCTCTGTAACTACCTAGTTGCGAAGTAATGTTGATGCGTTCACGTGGCCTGGCCGGCCGGAAAGACGAAACTCCTGTCTTTTTTCGCTTGGCTCATTGTCTGCTGCTGTCTGCTGCTGTTTACTGGTCAATGTAACAGTGCTTGGATCTTGGTTACAGTCGTCAGTGATGTGACGCTGGACAAGAGGAGCAGAGTCAGTCACCGGGGCCGTGAGGTAAGAGGCCGTGAACCCGACCGAGCTGGTGAGCTTCTGCGAGATTCAGTCGATTCGGCCGTGTTCTACGCTAAATAAACCAAGCCATTCCATTCTTGAACGCACCGCACCAGCAAGATCTCTGTAAACTCATCCAGTCCAAGAAGAATTGTAAGTTTTTGAGTTTACAAGAATCCTCTGAAATTTCACAGGTCACGAGGGCGTGCAGCCGACATGGAAACCAGAATTCGTTAGCGTGCTGCAACTGCAAGGGCACTCAAAAGTAGCAGAGCAGCAGAAGACGACTGTTTGCTATGGCGTCTCTACAGGCGCAAAGCGTGGCCCAGTGGCCAGAGTACGGTGCGGGCATTGATTTGCATGTGACCTCGCGTATATGTTGCAGCGACATGCACTGTTTGCTCGGCGTGCACAGTGCGCTCTGCTTTACTTGTACTCTACTGTTCCCCAGCCTCGATTTGGATTTTGGGGTATCTGCCTGCTACCGTCATCTGTTTCACTTTGTGGCGGGTCTGAGGGCACAGCTTCACGTCAGATGACTTGCTCAACTTTGTAGCCATGTAATGGGCCCGATCTGGTATTCAGAGTTACGACACCACTGAATGAGCTTATCTTCCCTGGGTATGATAACCTGAACTGGTAGTTCGTCTGGCCAACGCAGCATGTTAAGTTCTTTACATGGTTCCTCGTAACGTTAATGACGGTTGCACACGAAACCCAACTTGCTCCGTAAAACATTGATTGACAATGGTACCTGTCGCACTACCGGCGTAGAAGATGCCAATCATATCTTTTTCAGCTGCTCCTTCGCACGATCCTTCTAACGCACTTCGGGCTTCTCCTTCAACACCCTCAACATTACGGCTCTGCCCCACCTCACGTGCCTCTAGTGCATTCCAGAGACCAACTACAACACCTTCCTACTGGTTTGTATGTGGTGTATTTGGAATCTTCCATATGATGTCATTTTCAGGACGCGTGAGTGACCGCTCCTTTGTCCCATGAAATTATGCATCAAAGATGTAACACTATGAGTGGAAAAAATGTTACCTAGAGTCCTCATGTAATCTCTAATTAGAAATATCTCTTCTTTTCATCCCTTCATGTAATTCACTAGAAAAACTTTGCAAAAGTCGATACAATTCAGGTGGGGAAAGGACCTTTCGGGAAGAAAAAAAAGAAAGAGCTTAGCTGCCTTCTGAAACTGTTTGATTTGATCTGGCTGTTTAGTTTGGAAAATTTGGGGCCTACAAGTTTTACAAAATTACCTGCGTTTCCAGTACAGCAGTTCTTTCTGAGCTTGCAATGCTGTAAATGAGTTGTGTAAACAGTAAGCGACTAGAACTTATCAAGTTCAAGCCTGTCAAAGAAACGATGACGGCCCACGAGCCCATTCGTGCCATATGAACACGTCCATAACGCATAGTAGTTTATGGGCTGATATGGAGGCCCAATCTAAAACGACTACCACCCGCTGTCGCCGCTACGAGATACTTCCTCCGCGCCGCCGCCTCCCCCGAATTTTTTTTTAATTTAGCTTTTTTTTTCCCTAAAAAACGCATATTTATATCACTGCTAGTCTTATTTTCAGTTTTGGACCCAGGAGGTCGGCGCCGTGACTCACGGCGCCGAGCTAACACTGACTTCGTGCCGTGAGTCATGGCGCCGAGGTCTGAACCCTAGCCCCGGTGGTCACATGGCGCTGAGGTTCCGAACCCTAGCCCGGTGGCCACGCTGGCTGCCCCGGTGGCTAGGGTTCGGGACCTCGGCGCCATGACTCACGGCGCCGACCTCCTGAGTCCAAAACTGGAAATAAGACTAGCAGGGGTATAAATGTCTGTTTTTTACGAAAAAAAGGCTAAATTGAAAAAAATACTGCCGCCTCCCTCCGCAGCGTGGCCGCGGTAACACGCCTCCCCTCTCGAGGCCGCCGCCCTCGTCGTCGTCTTCTTGCCGTCTCCTCCTCCCTGGTTTGTTTGTCCGGTGTGTTTTGACGTTTGGAGATCGCCACGGTGGAGATGAGCAGCGCAAGCGCAGGGTCGCTGTTGCCGATGCGCGGCGCCAAGGCGTTGACGCCCTCCCCGCGGCCGCGGCTCAGGGAGATTCGGATGGCTCGCCGAAGGTGATATTTTCATGTATTCCGGTTCCCGAATTCCATCTGGCCTCTCGTACTCAATATATTTCATCTCGAGTGCATTTGATTTTGCTTTAACACTATCTGCTCCTCAGTATCTTGCTGATTATGTAGTAGCACTTTCTATACTCGCATTCGAAACCGTACTGAGTTGGGCACAACCGCATCTGCACATTGATTTGCTGGTGCAGAGGAGACAAATGAGTAGTCCTGGGACTAATTTGTGCGGACAAGAAAAGAAAGATGCAATCATTGGTTAACACTGTGATTAAGGGTCTGATTCAGAGCTGCGGCAAATATACATGGCGTGCGGTGACCTGACGCGTTGTTCAGGTGCAGTTCCATGCATCGGGAATCAGGATTCGGTTGTGATCATGAATGATTATGTCATTTTCGGAATCAATCTCATACGTTCACGTCACCGTTATTGTTGTATGTGAGGATAAAAGTAGATGAATGCAGCGTTAAATGGTAGATAAACCATGGACCGACACATTTATTGTTTTTTCGTATAATAGTCTATACCCTATACAATGTATTTAGTTTTGAAGAATCAACGGAGGGTTACACACTTACCCCTGCTGAACGTCTTCATATTACTTCAAAATTGTCAAACATTTACATGAGGCTGGCATGCTGAAGGACAGATGCCTCACAGAGTACAAGGGAGCGGATAGGAGGAGAAGAAATACGTCAGGTGACTATATATACACGATGTAACGAACTGACTTTTACTATTATTTTTTAAAAACAGACATTTCAAGATTGATTCGCTGTCATTCTAAATCAAAGCCTTTTCAAGCAACAATGTTTTGGACCAGAGAAAGGCTTTTTATGGAAAATTTTACTGATACATACAGCATTGAAACAGGAAATGTGTGTAAGATGATTTTCTCTCTCATCATGAATTGCAGATTTGGGTCAAAGAGAAAAACTGATTCTTTCTTATGAATCTAGCTGACAATGATAATGTGATGTAACTTCGGTTGAATAATCTAGCACTGTAATCTTGTCACCGCTAGTTTTACAGGTTTCATACTTTCAGGAGAATCCGTGATAGCATACTTTCTTGTCTGCGTTAGTATGTAAATTTTTACATGATGCATACTCTGTAAATGCTACCCACTTGTATTATACCATCAATTTGTTGCAATTTGAATATTACGAAATGTTTCTTTAAGTGCAAAATTGGGCAGAGTATTCTTTTGAAGAAAATCTCTTCAAAACCATTTCCCTGCCCAATGCTAGGACTAACAATAGTGCTTCCAACTGTTAGAAAGTTTTTGCAGAGCATGTAAAATTGTCTCTCTCTTTTTTGCATCCTTTGTTTTTTTTATTGAAAGTACAGTTTGATCTTCAAGGGGGGAATAGTCGATGTTTAGGGACAATATTAAAATGTCATTTAGCATCAGTTCATGATCCTATTCATTTGCTTAACTCTCTTCTTTTTCTGTTTAGATCTCCTGATCTGTGATGATGGAGATCATTTAGGTGAGAACAAGTTGATGCTACCTCAGCCATTTACACTTCCTGTATGCACAGCAAAATCAGAGCGTAAACTTAAATATTTTCTTTGTGGTTGTAAATTTCAATTCATCATTGGAGCTTAATTCTGTTATTCTGTTAGTGAACAGTGCGGTCATGGTATTGGTAGTTGCAGTAATCCCGTCATGATTATAAGGTACTTTTGATCGGCTTCTCTTTCACTATTGAAGGTTTTGTACTCTTTGGCAGCTTGGTTTGTACAACTGACTGCAAGAGTGTATTTGTCCAGGTAGTGCATGCTTCGTTGCTGTTTTGGTATACAATTCAGGCCTCTGGGTTCTTCAAGATTAACCACCTGACATGGGAATGCACACAAGGTCCGTTAATTAGCTACCATCTCCAATATGTTTTTCTCTTTCACTAGTTGCATGATTTTGTGCATGTTAGTGTGTTAAAATTCTTTTCTTCTGAACCCGTATGCCGTAATTTCCGCCGGTGTTATGAATCTTATGATCCCAATATTTATTACAGATTATTCTTCAAAAATAATATTTGTTGCAGATAAACTTCTAGTTCCACCTTCTAGATCATACAGACATATAGTTACATACGTAGGTGTATAGCAACATATAAAGGTAGCCTCTCGCCTTATCTTTCTGTGTTCATTTGTCTTCTTTAATGTGAGGCTCACTTTCTTTCATGAAAAACGATGAACGTGGATAGACAGGTACCAGTAGCTACTCTATAATGAGAAATAGCGATTGATCCCTGGCCCATGCCACACAATCGAGAAGTGTGTTGTCATGCCATCTATAGCTACTTTAAGCAGAAATGGCTGAATTTATGTGAACTATCTAGCTAGTGTATCTGATGAACGAGGAATTTGTTGGGATATGTGGAGACGGAAAGAAGCGCAATAAGGAGCACAATTTGTTGGGATATGGGGAGATAGAAAGAAGCGCAATAAGGAGCACAAGTTCTAGTCTTTCTCTTGATTGTAATCAGTATACTTAATACAATATAAACAAGAGTAGGGTTGTTATTCTCTCCGGAGAAGATCTGAACCTACATAAAAATCTATGTGTCGTTCTCTCTGCGTGATCAATTTTGGAGACCATCGAATCAAACAATCATACGTAAGATCGGTTCTAAAACACCGACAAGATCAATTGATGACACTTAAAAATGTTACAATTATCGTAGTGTCTCAAGGTGGATCAATCCAACACTATGTTCTGCAACATACATCCACGTTATTGATTTGATATATCTATGATCCGTGAAATATGATCATCAATCAATACATGTGTTGATCTATAAATCATAAGTGTCCCATATGATGACATAATATCAAGGATGTTTATAATGACATCATAAACATAAATAGAAAGTTTTAGAAACAAGTCAAGGGAGAAAATAATATATTATTCAAAAGTTCATAAACATATATACAATACAATCATCTTGTGATTACCTTTATGGCATCACTGCCAGAATTAATACCTATAAAATAGTTCATGCTTACAGAGGTTTGCCGACAAGGGTCAAGGCGGACTGAAGGCCAGGCGAGAACCCACAGCTCGACTCGACAACTTCAAATGACTCCAGGTCCTGACCGTCCGGCAGCCCCCAATCAAAATGGTACATCATGTTGGCCAGCGTGAGCTCCGCGAGGCGTGTCCCGAAGGCGATGCCGGGGCACCCCCTCCTCCCTGCGCCGAACGGTATGAACCGGTAGTCCTTGCCGCTGTAGTCGATGGCATCGTGCAGGAACCTCTCTGGCCGGAACTCCTCGGCGTTCTCCCAGGACTCGCTGCCTCTTCCGATCGCCCACGCGTTGATCATGACCCGAGTCTTGGCCGGGATGTCGTAGCCGTGGAGCTGGGTGTCCTGAATTGCTTCGCGGGGAACAAGCAGCGGCACCGGCGGATGTAGCCGCATCGCCTCTTTTATGGCCGCCTGTAGGAGGTTCATCTTCTTCAGGTGCTCCTCTACGACTCCTCCTTGTGCACCTGCAACCTGCCTCACTTCTGCTTGTACCTTTTCCATTTCTTTTGGGTTCTTAACAAGTTCGGCCATTGTCCATTCTATCGACTTGTAAGTTGTATCGGTGCCTGCTAGGAACAGGTCCTGCAATAAGAAATTGTGTTAATACTAATGGCATTGCTAGTGGTGCTAGCCTGCAAGGTACCAATCCTTCATGTGGACTTACCAAGATGAGTCCCTTGACATCAATCCTGTCTGGCTTAAACCCCTGGCCACCCTCCTTGACGATTGAGAGCAAGTCGTCCAGGAGGTCACGAGCCTCGCCGTCGTTTCCGTGGCTCTTCTCGTGCTCCCGGAGCGCCCTCTCGAGAATGTCGTCAAGCTTGCCCGCCGTCGTCTTCACCCTTGCGTCGAGCCCCATCGCCCAGTCCACCCATCGGAGCCGCGGGAACATGTCGCTCACCGCGATCGTCTCGAGCAGGTAGCTGACCTCCTTCATCATCTCGCGGACCATCCCCGGCTCCATGCTGCCGAGCTTGTTCCCGAACGCCGCCCTCGAGATGACGGTGTTGGTTAAGCTGACTATGAGCTCAGTCACGTTGACTCCACGGCGCTTTCCGCCGTCCTCCTCCCGGGCGCTCGCCACACGGATCCGGTCCACGAAGGACGCGACCTCCTCCTCCCGGAGAGCGCGGAAGGAGTTGACCCGCTTCGCGCTGAGGAGGTGCACGACGGCGATGCGGCGGAGCTGGCGCCACCGCTCGCCGTAGGGGCTGAAGGCGACGTCCCGGCAGTCGTACAGCATGCCCCGGGCCGTGCGCTGCTGCGGGCGGCCACAGAAGACGTGGTCCTGGGTCTTGAGCACGGCCTCGGCCACGGAGGCCGAGGACACCACGACGGTGGGCACGGAGCCGAGGCGGAGGAGGAAGAGCGGGCCGTGGCGCCGCGCGAGCGCCTGCAGCGTCCGGTGGTGGTGGCCCTGGCCGAGCTGGTGGAGGTTGCCGATGACGGGCAACGCCGGAGGCGAAGGCAGCACTGCACGGGCGGCAGCTTTGCGGCCACGGAAGCTTCTAACGATGACGAAACAAGAAACCACGAAAACGAGGGAGAGGACTAGAATAGAGTCGAGCTGAACACAAGCCATGAACACAGAGTGTACGTTACGCCACACACTTGCACGGTGCAACGGAGCCAGTGCAATCGCAAACGGAGAGCTGCAGTGTACTACCGAACAGCAAAGGTGTGTCACTGGCTAATAATGTCTGGGACTGTGGGCGCGTAAATACTGCCCAGTGGCTTGTACGAAACTAGATATGCTGATGTGCATGCATGGCCACAAAAATATTTCAGGTGCCGGTTCTTCAACAACAACAGCAAAAATAAAAATAAAAGTAAGGCGCCAAATTGACGAGGCAGCATAATCAGTGCCAATGTCCGAATGCAGTTGCGAATCGACGGGATGGTGAGTTGGCGGCCACGACGAACGGGGAAACGACGACGGAGTGCCTACAGGCATTTCGGATGGAACCACAATAATGCGTACAGTCGCGATGAAATTCAGCAATAGTTGGGCGTAGGAAGAATTAAAACCTCAAAAAATCTGCAGTCCGCACAGCAATCTCGTCGTCCGATCCCGCGATGTCAAGTTGTCAACCGGGGAGGAGGTGATGTGGAGGCAGCCGCAACTGGTAGATAATATAGCCGTGCACACGTTGCTGTTGTGGGGGTCTCGGCCGGTAGCGATGCTGGAACGGTTTTCAAAGTGGGCTTGGGCCGTACCAAAAGGCGACATCACTCACGTAGTCACGCACGGGAGTTGCAATGCACTTCGAGTCCTTGACACAAATGAATAGCACAATCAATAGGTCATACAGAAACAAAACCGGCCTCAGCTTGTTTTGCTCTTTCTTCATGGGGAAGATGCGCGCGTACGGGTGGGGCGATGTATGGGCGATCAGCTCATATGGCTACTTTACAAAAATTACTTGCACCAGTTCGGTCGTGAAACAAGTAGCTAAAATGCGTGCGACCTAGCTACCGTATCTGCGCCGAGAGAGAGGAATGAACACCCCGTCTGAACAAATGGCTTGATCGGTGGCTCTCGTAGAATAGGGTTTCCACGATGGGACTTGAGGCTGGCACTCCCTGATCCCCAGCTTAGCAGATAACGAGCACATAAAATGGTGAAACTTAGACCATTTGCAATGTTGGATTTTAGCCGGTTCAAAGAGCTATTTTATATGGTTGGAATCGGCTCCATATAATGGAGTTATCGATTCCAACAAAACTAATCCTAGAACCAAACTTAGTTTAAAGTTGATTCAAACATAATAAAAAAATTATGAGGCCCACCTGTTAGATCTTAGAACGAGAAAGATAAGAGAGACGACGTTGGTTTTTTAATACACATGGATTCCATCTATAATTAGAATCGGAACAATACATTAGAGGAAAAACAAGTTCAGTTTATTGAATGCTTACGTGGCATTTCTTTGAATTGGCATCATTTCAATACACTATAGGTGCTCTTAACTAGCTAGGTAGCTAGTAATGATGCTGTGGGTTTGGGCCGCCGGGAACCGTTCTCTTCTCTCCACCGAGCGTCCTTCGCGTGTTCCACTTGGACGGGCGAACGCCCGCCGAGTTGCCATTGCCGGCCACCCTACCACTGGTACCGACGCGTCCGGGCGCCGGGTGCTGAATGCGGCGAGCTTCCGGCACGGCCACGAGCTCCATGCCGATGATCAAGATCACCAGGAGCACAATGCCGATGCGAGCAGCCATCTTCATACTTGCTAAATTAGATAATATGCCAATGTTCAAAGAGCTTTGCCGTGTGTGTAAGAACTATATCTGATTTGCTCATGGCCAGGTGTACTAGTGCCTGTTATTTATAGTTCCCTTGCAGGCGCATCCCGACGAGCAAAGGATTTTGGCCCTTTTGGGAGATTTGGTTGTTGGTTATTCAGGACAATATCGATCACGTACCGAACCGCCTGGGAAAGCGTGCGTCCGAGTGGCCACCACTAGTCGCCTCACAAAGTTTACGGCCTTTTTGCGGTTATGCTTCCTGTTGGCGCGCGCGGTATGCCGTGGGCTGCCATCTTTTGCACCATGCCTGTCTGTACTGAACCTGCACTTACTGGCGCAACTTGCATATTTTCCTTCCCTCTCGCGTTTCCATTTTACGTTTCTCTGTATGGTACTCTTATATGCGTCCTGTTAATTTGGTGTGCTACCGGACACAGAAGAGCTAGGGAACTTAGCCTTTTTTCTTCTTCTTCTGTCAGTTAAGCCACTACCATCGCGTCACGACTGAATGTGTAGTTCATTGGATTGAGAACGAAGTCAGGATCAACCAGTATGGAAGCTTTTTTTATCAACATTTGTGATCCTAAAAGGCTAGCTAAAACCGTCGCTTCGGTGGTTGCACAACCGAATAGGCATAAAAAGTTGGCATCTTAAATGATAAATCTACTACGGTTTATGGAGCACCACTTTTACCTCCGAAAGCAAGAGACATGTGGTGATGCAAAGAGCTAGTTAATCTATTCTGCCATGTGTCATAAGATTGAAAGGATCTAAAGATCATGGAGTCTCGTAGGATTTTCTTCGTGAAAGTAAGAGCGTTTTTAAATCCTAACTAGCAGCAGTCCATTGAAAATCCTAGCAGCGTCTTTTCAGCCTGCAGCTCAAAGCTCGGAAGCTTCCCCTTCCCATGCAAACATATAAAGTGCTTTCTCAAAATTAAAGTGTCAAATCAGAGTCAAACAACCACGAATTCTGACTTGTTTGACCAACCGGCCCTTCGCGTTTCAGTAGCCTGGGGGCGTGGCGTGTTGTCTGCATGCACGTACATGCTGTTTTTCGCAGGCTGCTTTTGGAGTTTGCCCAGTGGCCAGGATAGTGAGACGATCCAATGAAAAAGCTCGTGTTTGGACGGGCTTATGCCATTACGAGCCACCGTTTCGGTCTAATAGGATAGCGCGCGCGCGCGCTTCGTCATGCTTCGTCAAAAGCCTCTCTCACCTTGCGCGATTCGATCGTCGTCGGGGAGGAGTTAGTCACGGTACATCATCCCGCGGCTGCGCGCGTCTGCGCCCACACACGGCCACATCTGCCTGTCGTCTTCTTGCAACCGATTTGCCTCGATCTGTCGACTTTCAAGACGCGAAACGGCAACCTGAGCTGTTCAACGTCATGGTTCGCGGCCCACCTGTTCACCAATCACACCAAGATAGCATCCACGATTCGGGTACTCAATGACTCGGAGGTGAACTGGCAAAGGCACTTTGTGAGGGAATCATGTGTACAAATACGACTGGCCGGGACATGTTGGAATCAACTACGTATGTTTGGTTTGTCCGGTGCTTTTTCGAGAAGGTGCAGGGCAGAGGTACACACTCAACACGCACCTTATTTATACCACCACACGCATACACGTGTGCTCGTCCTTTTTATACACGTTAGGAATTTGTGGAGGCATCAGGATCTCACAGAGTGTGGATGCGCTTTCCAACTGAACTCACATGTATATATACCCTATTCTAACTTATTTGAGTGAGACGTACGGATGCGTTCCCCTGAACCCGAGCGAGCAGAGCGAAAAGCCTCGTCAAACCAATCGAGCAACGGCTCGGTCCTCGGTTTGTCCACTGCTAGGAATATGCAAATGCAATAGCTGCTATACCTTCCCTAGGGATGCTGATCGATGTAGGAATGAACTGCATTTGTCTGATATGAATGTGAAGCCACGGGCATGTTTGGTTCCTTCGCTCCTTCGTTAATTCATCCTTGCTTAACCTTGCTCATCTCTACTCAGTACTCACTGTATTGTTGCCTAATTGGGAGTTCCCATTCTCCCATTTTAAGAATAGTTCTCAATTCTCATGCGATAAATGTTGAAGTATAAGTTTATTGTTCAGCTTTTCCTAGTATCTTAAGTTCTTGGGTTAACTGATTGATGTATAAAACCCAGTGTTACAGTCTGTTACAGGAAATGCACTCATATTGTGCACATCCCCAAATTTACAAATATGCATGACGTTGCACTGCCCAAGGGAAATACTGTAACGACCCTAATTTTTAGGACTGTTAAACCCTTCGCAACCGCCCAGGATGTACAGTTGCGAAGCAAGTAGCATCACAAGCAAGCTTCTGAATACAACAAAAACCAGACTTTTATTACATAAGATTAAGGCTTAACATCCAGTTTTCACCTGACACGTGCATCGAAGCCCAAAGTTAATATAATACAGGACAAAAGAACTTTAAACCACAGGCACGCTTGAGCGCAATCGAGACCTAAAAACAGTAGTTGCTACCATATGTGTGTCCACCAGAATCCTGTTCACAAGGATCCTCTACACTTTCCCAAGTTCCTTCTGTAGATGTTTCGCGGATTGCAAGAATGAGTACTACTACCGTACTCAACAAGCCACATGGAAAAAGCTATATAATTACATGCAATGAGTTCAAAGGATTGGTTAGGGTTTACCATACTTGGTATCTGTGGATGCATTTTGCATTTAAAACACTTTATAAAACAGTAAAATAGTAATAAATAATAACATCAGGGGTTTCTCAATAAATACCACCTTAACATCTCAAAACTCTACTTATGCCTCTGTACTGGAATCACCCATGAACACAGCTTCATTAACCGAAAGCATGGTGTATTTGAATACCTTTGATTATACACTCTGCAGAGTTGCCCAACTTTACCCACAAGATATCTCAAACTCATACTATCATGCAATATACACGCAACACGTTAGCGTGCGACTGAGCTGAGATAACAAAGCATTTTCACTGCTCAACCTTTCTAGCCTCTACCTGGTAGGTCTTAATCCATACAGCTCGGGAGACCACCGACCAATGGTGGAATCCGCACTCCGAGGCTGATGGGCCCATACCGTTGTGTAGTTCAGCGAGTGCCCTAATCGATCCACTCCTGACTCACCCCCATTCCGCGTCTGCCCTAACATATAAGCAGCAGTTGACATCCTGTAGATATTCAATCAGAAGAGCAGTGTACTAAACTAGGGAGTAATGACCACGCTTGGGGTTGAGCGGTTACTGTATCTGTTACTTTGGCACAAGATTCTTGTCCTTACCTGTCTCCAGTGAGATGATGGACCAACACTAACTCGTGGTTGTTCATTCTCACCTTTGACTCACTTTTTATTGAGTCTATTGGATTGTCTAATTTCCTGGACAATCCTCAACTCTCCACCAAAACCATTGGCGAAAGGCCAATACTCACTACTACAGAAAATGTCTTCACAGACGGTTCAAAAACGTCATCACAGACGGTTTCGTGAGCTGTCTGAGTCTATAGGTCAGTGATGACATGAGTCATCACAGACGGTTATTCAAACCGTCTATGATGCATACTGTCACAGACGGTTATTAACTCAGAACCGTCTGTCATAAGTAACTATCACAAACGATTTATAGATAAAACCGTCTGTGATAGCTAACTATCACAAACGGTTTGTAATTGAAACCGTCTATGATGACTTTTCTCTATAAACAATTTGTAGCTGAAACCGTCTGTGATGACTTTTCTCTATAGACGGTTTGTAGCTGAAACCGTCTGTGATGATTTTTCTCTATAAAGTCTCCAAGTAGTAGCTGCTTGTGCCTTTAAAACTGACATAATATATATATATATATATATATATATATATATTGTTCGTAGTCCCTCAACCACTTTCAAGGGGTCGTCCACGCAGCATAAGGAGGATGAGACAGCAGCCACAGACAACTTCATCAAGCCCCTGCAAGTTTAAGAAGCATGGCTGCCAAGAGAGCGTCAGGACATCCAATTACCTAGATGTCGTCGACAAGTAATTGGACGTCGTTGTGTTCGTAAAGTAACGCGTGGTCGATACCGCTTGAGTAGTTGTGCATCCATGTCACTTTACAACACACGACGCCCAATTACTCGCCGACGACATCCGTAATTGGATGTCCGACGCTCTCGCAGCCATGCTTCTTGAATTTGTAGGGCTCGATGAAATTGTCCGTGCTATCTGTCTCATCCTCCTCATGTCGTGGATGACCCCAAAGTGGTGAGGACTACGAACAATATATATATATATATATATATATATATATATATATATATATATATATATATATATATATATATATATATATATATATATATAATACTGGTTTTAAAGACATAAGCAGACACTGCTTAGAGACTTTATTGAGAAGAGATCAGGATCCATCATAGAAGTATCATCCAAGGGCACAATCTATACACAATACATAACAACAGATAATCTAACAGCTCAAGGCATAATTAATCTATACACAATATCATATCCAATTGCATCTGTGACATCAATTCATCATAGAAGTATCATCTAAAGGCACAATCTATATACA
Organism: Ampelocalamus luodianensis; assembly: GCA_036346255.1. NCBI lineage: Eukaryota > Viridiplantae > Streptophyta > Magnoliopsida > Poales > Poaceae > Ampelocalamus > Ampelocalamus luodianensis. The sequence goes on from CM070626.1 coordinate 6,490,138, forward strand.
ATACATAACAACAGTAGGTAATCTAACAGCTCAAGGCACAATGAATCTATACACAATATCACATCCAATTGCATTTGTGATATCAATTCATCATAGAAGTATCATTCAAGGGCACAATCTATACACAATACATAACAACACGTAATCTAACAGCTCAAGGCACAATGAATCTATACACAATATCACATCCAATTGCATTTGTGACATCAATTCATCATAGAAGTATCATCCAAGAGCACAATATATACACAATACATAACAGCAGGTAATCTAACAGCTCAAGGCACAATGAATCTATACACAATATCACATCCAATTGCATTTGTGACATCAATTCATCATAGAAGTATCATCCAAGGGCACAATCTATACACAATACATAACAGCAGGTAATCTAACAGCTCAAGACACAATTAATCTATACACAATATCACATTCAATTGCATCTGTGACATCAATTCATTATAGAAGTATCATCTAAGGGCACAATCTATACACAATATATAATAGCAGATAATCTAACAGCTCAAGGCATCAATTCATGTTGATGAAGCAGTCCGCGCAGGCAGGATGTCCGTGGCTACATGCTGTCTCATCCTCCTTATGCTGCTTAGTAGATTTCTTAGACATCCATGGTAATTAAAGAAATCATGATCCAGTGCAGACACGACGCGGCAACGGCGGCAAACACCTGCCACCACCAGCACAACCCACATCCAGGGGAGAGAGGCGGATCTGGCCGAGGTGAGGTAGCCGAGGGAGCAGAGGGGGGCAGTGTACCTCGATTCGACGGCGTAGATGGCGGGGCGAGCTCGATTCAGCTTGGGAGATGGCGGGGCGAGCTCGATTCAGCTTGGGAGATGGCGGGGCGAGCTCGATTCGGCGAGGACGATGACGGGGCGAGCTCGATTCGGCGAGGGAGATGGTGGCGAGCTCGATTCGCCGGCATAGATGGCGGGGCAAGCTCGATTTGGCGGGGGAGATGGCGGGGCGAGGTCGATTCAGCGAGGGAGATGGCGGCGAGGTCGAATCGACGGCGGGGGAGTCGCGATGCGGGAGCCCGGCCAAAGTCCTGAACCTTAGCGCGCGCTGGGGAGTGACGAGTTAGGGCGCAAACCCTAGTGCGCGGCTCCTATTAATAAAGGTATATCACAGACGGTTATATTATGGAACCGTCAGTGATACGTATCACATACAGGTCCATAATATAACCGTCTGTGATACGTATCGCAGACGGTCCCATAATAGAACCATCATCCTTTTGTCTATTTTAGAAAGAGACAATCTGGGCCATAGAATGTTGATCTAACGGTGAGAAAATGTGATCTAAAATTATGCTAAAACCGCTAATTTTATGGCAAGTAATCCAACACCTTCGCAAAGAAATTGGCATACTCATGCCTAATCCTGTAGTCATCACTGCAGAAGATGGCCTAGTCGTCCCACCCTGACACGCCGCAACCGGTGCTCGTGCTCCGGTGGCCGTTCTCCGACAGCGCCCCACACCCAGCCCAGCGGCGGCCCGGCCATCCTCCCCCACGGCGCTGCCCGGATCATGTCCACGGCGAGCCTCTGGCACTGCCTGCACTCCCGGTTGATCCTCTTGGCCGTCTCGCACCCGCCGCCAGCCGGCTCGCCCTCGACCTGCTTGATGTACTGCTTCCCATCATCGCGCGTCTCGCTTGCCGTGTAGAGGAGGAGGCCGAGCACGTAGGCCGCGGCCTTGTGGCCGGCGACTGCGTCGGCCGTCCGTTCAAGGAACACGAGGCTACGCTGCATGTCTTAGGGCGCGAAGATAAGCGCGAGGCCGACAATGAAGCAGGCCTCCGGGCTGCCGGCATCGGCCAGGTGGTTGACGACGGTGAGGTAGCGCTCATTGTCCTACCACTTCATCGCCTCCTCCCACTCCAGCGCCACGCGCATCCCCACGGCGCGCGCTATGAACGCCTTGTACATGGCCTTGTAACTAAAATTCAAGACGATATATAGAATCTTAATACAAGAATGGATTACTAGATATTGGACACAAAACGAAATCATCACACTAGATATTATTTTTTGCGTCGTATCATGATACGACTTTTCGGTTTTGTACGCTACAGTCATCTTCACAAACTGACTATAACCAGACCAACCAAAAACAAAAGGACAGAATATGTACGTGGCTCGTAGGCTGCAGAGGTCAGCCATGGGCTGAGGAGAGCTCACGACCATGAGGCCGACAATGTGGACGATGACCTCGTCAGGAAGATCAAGGATGGCGATCGTCGACCTCCTCGCCCGCTTGGTCCTCGCCGTCATGCTCCGCGTGCTCACCATGGTGTACTATTCAATACCATATGTGCTCACCATGGTGCGCGATAATATCACTCTTATAAAACGTCGAAGAGACACATTTACGTCGGTGCGCGAGACGAAGAGACGCATCGGCGCCCGTCGGCGCGGGAGACGAAGAGACGCATGCATAACGCGCAGGAGTCGAAACATTTAATTATCACAGATGGTTCTGATAAAAAACCGTCTGTGAAATATACCATTATCACATACGGTTAGTTAAAAGAACCGTCTTGAAAGTTTCACAGACGGTTGTTTGTTACAAACCGTCTGTGATAATGGTTTACTTCACAAACGGTTATTTTTACGAACCGTCTGTGAAGTACACAGACGGTTTTAAACACGAACTGTATGTGATATTTCCTCTTCATAGACGATTTTTAGCGCATCCATTTACACAGACAGTCTCTAAACCAAAATCGTCTGTGATTTCATGTAATACAGACGGTTTTGGCCAACCGTCTGTGATGAGTTGTCCAGTATTTGCCTTTTTGTAGTAGTGACTGCTTTCAGAATTATAAATATTTTTGTGATAAAGCTATTTATAATATTCTATGTAAACTAAACTTGTCAAGGTGAATATGGTCTACAAGACCTGGGTGGGTTTGTTTGTGGGGTATTAGGATTTATTTATTTATCATGGCATTGAAAAGTATTATTTGAATAATTAAAGTAATTGGCATAAATACAGTAATAAAAGTAATAATATAAATATATGAAACATGGGTTCAAAATGATCAAGAATGTGACTTGCCTTCTTGCACAGAATCCTCTAAATACTGGTCTTGTCCAGCGTCTTTTGGGGTCTGGTCGTCAAAGCTGTGACCTAGCGCGAAGCAAAACAAAATAAATCAAATAAAATCTGGCTCGAGAAGGAATGAGCTGGGAACAACATGCAAGTAAATAAAAACAGAAAAGAAACTTAAAGGAAGGTGGTGTGGGGTGGTGGAGATTTATCTGGTGCTTGATTGGACTGAATGGAGCTGAGAAAAGGATCCAAGTACAACAAAAATATAGTAAAGAGATAATGAATCATATAGAAAGGTGAAAGGATTTATTGGGAGCTTGGTATAGTTGATTGGAGTCAAGAATGGGTTTTCTGGGTTCGAGATGGTCGAAATGGACATGACATGTCAAATTAGGGTTTTGGGCAAACAAGGTGTCGGATAATGAATAGTATTTAGGCTGAAATGGGTGAACATATTTGAATTACTATTCATGAATGAGATTTGGCCATGAATAGTAATTAGAGTCACTATTTTCAGACAAACATGAACATGAATCACCTATTTGCGGGTTATGAACAGTACTATTTTACTGTGCATTGAACAGTGCTTGGCCGGTTTGTTTGCACAGTAAATGGTCGGCCCATTTACTGTGCATCCCATGGCCCATTTGGCCAGGCCTTAATGGCCCATTTACTGTGCGACGAGAGTGGCGGTCGGCCGGAGCAAAGGACGAGGCCGGCGGTGCTAGGGTGGTACTCCGACCAACGGGAGGGGCGAGGGAGCATCTGTGAGTGAAGGGGATCATTATGGTGGTGGAGTGGGTGCTTGGGGAGGTTTGTGGTTTGTGGTGGCGTGGCGGTAGTGGCCGAGGGCGGCGTGGAGGGGGAACTCGACGCCGGCGAGCTCTGGTGGTTTTGGGAGGTGGAGGAGGTGGGGAAAAGAAGCAGGGAGGTGAGGCAGAGCTAAAGCCGGAAGGGGAACGGAAGGGGATGAATGGGGTGGGAGAATTTCACCTCGGGTCTTCCGGGGAAGATGAACAGGGCGGTGGTGATTCTCGAATTTGGCCGGCTCCGGAGAGGAAGGAGGCAATAAGGAGGTGCTGGAGGGGAAGGTGAGGTTGAGTGCGAGCCAGGGGTGCCCTTTTATAGGCCGGGGAGAGGCGGTGGGAGTAGTGGCGGTGCGCGGAGGGCACGGCGCGTGGGCGGAGACATGGGCAGCCGAGGGCGGTTGGGTGGCGCTGGGAGAGGAGAGGTGGCGGCATGGGCGGGGTGAGGTGGAGGTAGAAGCTTCGAGACGGAGCTGCGGTGGCGCGGGAGGTGGCGGCCGATGAGAAGGAAGGAGAAGGTGCGAGGTGAGCAGCGGTGGCACCGGGAGGAGGAAGAAGGGAGAGGCGCGTGAGGAGAAGGCGCCTCCGGGTGGAGAAGGCGGGCTTCCCAAAGGGGAAAGCGGGAATAGGAGGGAGATTTTCAAAAAGGGAAAGAAAACCGAAAATCCAGAAAAAGCTTCAAAAACTTTTGAATTTTCAAATTTTTGGTTGTTTCAAATACCGGGTACCATGGTGGTATAGCACTTATGTGATGTACATGGTTGAGGTTACGATCGAGTTTGAGTCCCATCTACTGCCTCGATAGGACACAGTTCGGTTAACATATAATTTACTAATAAATTGGTAGTCTAACTAGTTTTATATGCTTTGAGTTTGTGCTTTGATTTGTTTGGTAAATGTCGTGGTACAATTTTGATGAGGATTGAATAATCCTTAACTAATAAAGTTATTTATCTATGATATTCATTATATAATAGTATTTTAATAGACATCCAGTATACCCCTAGTCGGAGATACATGCATTGAACATGTCAGATTACGACCACCCCTGATCGGAAAGCCTATTACGACCAGGTCAAATCTCGACCATCTTCTCACTACTACAAAACAGGTCATAGTAGACACCTCATCACAGACGGTTCCTTTGGAACCGTTTGTGTTGTCTTATCACAGACGGTTCCTTTTGAAACCGTCTGTGATAGGTCATTATCACAGACAGTTCGTATTAAGAACCGTCTGTGATAATGACCTCATCACAGACAGTTGGTATTAAGAACCGTCTGTGACTTGGCTTGAAATTTTCCTCTAATTTTACCATGGCTTCAAATTTTTCTTACTCTCTGATTTTACCATAGCTTCAAATTTTACCATAGTTTCAAATTTTCCTTACTTTGAAATTATCATGGCTTGAAATTTTACCATGGATGGTTCATGATACGAACCGCCTGTGATATGTCATCACAGACTGTTTTTGTATGAAACCGTCTGTGATTCGCAGCGTGGGAGGCAAGAGTTCGAAAAATTTTGAACGCGTGTGCGGGAGGCAAAGTGTTTTGACGCTGTCCTTATATATTATAGCTACCCCAGCGTTGTCTTCCTCTCCCTCGGCCCCCTTGGGACCTCAGGCTGGCTCTCATCCTTCCTTCCCTCCTCCTTTGCTCTATTGGGTGTCGCCTCCTCTGGCCCGCAGGCCTCCGGCCCTTAACACAGCGCCACCACCCGTCGCAGCTTTGCTCCGCCCTCCGGCCCTCTTCTCCGGTCACCACCTCCAGCTTGCGTGCTACCCGGCTCGATCCTCCCTCTGCTCCCCTCCTTCCCTTTTTTGTTTTATATTGAGTATTATTTATCTTTTGATGTTTTGCTGATTTTGATTTAAGCGTTTTTGAGATTGCTTGATGTGGTTTGCTCTATGCATGAAAAAGGGGCGAAGCCGCTAGCTGTGGGGTTCTTGGTGATCATGTATGCTGAGAGAGGTGGATGCTGAAAAAGGGAGGAGGGAAGGAAGGATGAGAGCCGGCCGAAGGTCCTAAGGCTGCATTCCGATTATTGTTGCTGATGGAATTGTAGATGGCCGTGGCTATGCTAGATGGCTGGTGTGCTACACAATGTGTGCTGGTGGGTTCTTGGTGATCATGTTTGGGTGTGCTAGATAGCCTAGTGCTCCACAATGTGTGCTGCAAAACACCGTTCTATGTAGAATGGAAACAACATATGCCGATTTTTTTTGCAATACAAAAAACTATCACAGATGGTTCTGAACAAGAACCGTCTGTGATAATTACTATCATAGACGGTTCTTGTTAAAAACCGTCTGTGAAAATAGACTATCACATACGGTTCTGAACAAGAACCGTCTGTGATAGTAATTATCACAGACGGATCTCGTTAAGAACCGTCTATGATAGCTATTTTCACAGATGGTTTGAAAACCGTCTATGATGAACGCATGTTATCACAGACACATAAATATAGACGGTTCACAAGACCGTCTGTGATGACGGTTTAGAACCGTTTGTGATAACATTTTGTATAGTAGTGTCTGGTAGATAAGTCTCACAGACTGGTATCTGGGCCCTATCTTATCGACTAAGGACGCTGTACACCATGCTAGACTATGCGTGGTAGACAATACAACACTTACACATATGTATCTTCGACATAACTGCACACACCTTTCTCTGTCTCTAGCAATAATTGCTTGGCAAACGTGTAAGGGGAACGTCTCACGTACAACAATCGTCATCAATGTGCGGACTCCAGCAACCGTCAAGACGCTTTCTGAACACCTGCCACCCCTTCGACGCTTTATAAGGGGTGGTGCTGACCGATAGTGAGGAGAGACCGACACAGACAAAAGTTATTGACAACATTCTTAGTTTTAGTGGCACTTTGTGCTTTGTAACCTTATTCAATACAAGAACATAGGAATAGAGTTGTTATTCTCTCTGGAGAATACTTGAACCTGTCTAAAGATACTATGTCTCTTTTTATGTGATCTCAAGAGATGTGTCCTAGCATTTACTCACAAATATCGATAGTAATTCATCCACAAATTTCCACCAGCCTTGAGTTGGATCGATTGATACTTTCTCAGTACTTCATTGAGCAAGCTTGTATCCGAGTTTAGCCTAGAAGCCGGGAGGACAGCAAGCTAGCAGACATTCTGTACTAATTGTACGAGCAGAGAGCCACATATATGACAATATGACATTGACAACACGTGCATGCATTCTATATTTAGTACGTACACAACAAATTACAACCCAACATCCATAGGAAGTTCGAACGCACAGGTGAAGAAACTAAATTAACGCCCCGACTTTGTAATTCCAGCTGTACTCCATTTCAGCCAGAAACTAAACAGAGTAGGAATGACATGACCGATCGAGATTACGAGGATCTGGATTCTACCGTTACAGTAGAGAATACTGTATAAGTAAATTTAATGTAGTGATTTTACTGTATACTTGCTGCTGTGGTACTCGATCTAGACTATTTAGTTTGTATCGTACGATGAAGACAATACTTTAATGCATGTCACTGTGCTCCTCTGTGTTAACCTATGGGTAATGCAGAGGATCCGTTTCGGATTACAAGCTGGCTAGGAAGGTGGGAATCTTTTTTTAATTTGGCCCCATACTACCACCTTAATTCCAAAAATAACCCCTTTAAAATCAAATTTGCGAATCTGGTCCCCTGCCGAGCGCGAAATTGTTAGACGTTGACACGTGACCTATCCCGCACTCGGGGGGCACGGAAAGCCGGTGGCCACGGCGTGGCGCGGAAGGTGGCGGGCCCGACCACCTTCCGAGCTGCATGAGCGCGGCAACTTTGCATCCCATGCCATTACGGGAGAATGAGCATTGCATTAGCTGCACATTAGCCATTAATGGGAGCATTAATTGCATGCAAACATACCGCTCTACGGAGAGCGGAAGGAAGCTGGTTCCACACTCGCCGCGCCCGCCTGGTTGGTGTCGCGCCCGCGTAGCCTGCTGCGCCAGCCATCGGCTTTCTACGCCCCCCGAGCGCGGGATATGCCACGTGTCAGCGTATGGTAAGTCCACGCTGGGTAGGGGGGCAAATTCGTAAGTTTGATGTCAATGGAGCTAATTTTGGAATTAAGGTAACATCATAAGACCAAATTAAAAAAAAATCAGGAAGGTGGTCATTCATCAGTGGTGCTGGGGATCTGGCCCTCCGGGGCTTAGTCGCTTATCCTCGTACGGTGCGGCGCCGTCGTACATGCCACGGCTGGTGGCACCTACCCTTTGCCCCTCGCCGTGGCCGGAAACCATCATGTTGGCCACGTTCACCGGGTGGAGCAGCGCCTCGGCCGGCTCCTGCAACGGCCGTGCCGAAGAGGAGTACTGCACAACGGCGGAGAGCAGCAGGACGGCACAGAGAAGTTTCCTCGCCGCGCCCACACCTGCCATGTTTAGTTTGGTCTAGCTAAGTGTCAGACGAAAATCTATGTAAAATCCAATGTTTTGCTACTTGATGATCTGTTCCTGTGTAAGACTTGAGGCAGAGCATCGATGACCAGTACGTGCTATATATATAGGCCATCAGGTCAGGCCCGTACGTGGATCAAATTAGTGCATGCATGCATGGCCGCGTATACGTGTATGTAGCTAGGTAGCTACGTGGAAACAACTTGAAGCAATATTTATCTCTCGTCGTGCGTGTGGATCGACATCATCCGCCGTGTGATACAAAGCGTCATGGTGCATGCATGTTAATTAAGAACAAAGCTAAAATGATAAACAACTGGCGCGTTTACGATCGAGTTTATCCTCGACGGGAAACGGGGAGCTCAACTCGAATCGATCCTTCCGTGTTTTGCGGCTAGCTCGACTGTTATACTCCTATACCCATCTTTATACGCAACAGCTCCGGATCGAATCAGAGTATGTGAGAAACGATACGAATGTGCATGATATCCAAAAGAAAGTAGATGAATCACGTAAAGAGAACCTAATAATAGCGACAAAATAATCACGACGAGAGAGAAATATTTGGCGAAACCGACCGCAAATTTCTTAAACACGACTTCAAAAGAGTACAAGAGATTGTCACTCTCTCATAACCCTCTCGAATCTATTAGGATTCTTAGATCCTTGCCATGTACAAGAATCTAGTGCTAAATAATAACTTAGGCTCTAATCCTCTTGTGCGCTTCTTGTTTTGTTTGAGTTAGTTTATGGCTTATGTTCTCCATGATAACTTCTTATGGTTTTATATAGTGCTCCTAGTTTTCCTCCAAAAGAAAGTAGAAATTCTAATCCTATTAGGATTCATATAGGAATCATTGTAGCACACTTCTTCAAGTCAAGGTTGATTCGGATATGAGTCACCCATACTTAACAATCTTCTCATTGACTCTTATCCGTTGAAGTTACCGCGCTCCTCCAAAATTCACTCCTAGTCGGCTCCACCTTTTTTTCCTCTTTTTTCCACTTTTAAGAGTGCCCCTACCACAGGGGCTCATGCACATCACCGCAATATGTGTGTCGGTATTCGGGCTAACCCGACCGGAAACTTCGCCTGAGAGCTCCTTTCTTGTATAGTTTGGTTAACCTCACCTCCTATTTCTACGACCCTCCATGCCATAGGTTTGTACCGTCTCCGAACTCTACCTCTTCGTCGGTACCGTGTGGTTGGTCTCACCATGTCTTCCTTCTTTCAACAGCTCGTACCTACGTCTTTGTGCCTACTAGATTTTGCAACCTTCTTTGTAGTTCCGTACATAACTGCATATGAGATCGAGTGCCTTCCATTCACGACACGGTTTCCTTCTCCTGACTAGGATTTTTTATCAGACCTCTCGTTGGTTGCTCTTCCTTGATGATTACCCATTAATCGGTATCCTTTATTGCTACAGATACTTTTCATGATTACCTACCCTTTGCAAGCTCGTGTGACTCAACCTCAAAGTGATACATCACAACCTTCGAGGTCAAGCGACCTCATAGATATTAGATTCTTCTTCAAGCCAGGAATATATCAAACTCCCATCAATATGCGATGTGCTCTATTATACAACTCCAATGTAACTGTTCTTACCTTAGTAATTGCATACTCCTTTCAATCCGCTAAGAGTATCTACAAGTTTGTTTCTTAGCTTGTTACTAAGATGAGAGAGAGTGCTCAATATAATAAAAAGAAACAAGTCTTCCAATGGATTGTTTCTTGAGCTTGTATCTAATACTTTAATTTCTACTTTAATTGCTATACACAAAACAGATTTTTAGGTAACAAGCAAGTCTCCAATAGCTATTTTGTTGTTTCTTGTGTCTTGGTATAACAACTTGCTTGTTTCTTTATCTAGAAATAAGCTCACATTCTCTTCTCCACATCATCTAAATACTAATGTGTTCACCCCTGAATAACAAGTGACATGGACTATTGTAGATGCTCTAAGTGAACAATTCCATGTGCCGAGCTTAAAGATCCTTTGTTAAGCATCTCCATCGCCAAACATATATAGAATTAACAACCTGAATCTAATATACATCCATAAAAAGTACATGATTACTAACGACTAGTACGACTAAATCATCTTTAGCTACTCCCACTGAGTATGCACCCCTTATTTGCTTGAAACTTGGACAATTCTTTATCATATAACATTCCTAGTCACATAAATAGCATACATGTGTGCTTTTGCTCTTACATTTTTCTTCCCGTGACTTTTGCTTTTGCCTGCAACACCTATGCCAGTCAATGCTTGATCACCCAAGGATGAAGAATCCGATGACTTATTCAAGAACTTCGCTTCCAATAGATATGTCACTGCTTCATTGAAGTTGAGAGTACTTTTCATGATGAGAATATTCATCACTAATTGCTCCCATGATGATGGTAGAGATGATGCTAACATGGCAACCTTGTCGTTCTCCTCAATTCTCATCCACACAAGTCAGTTGTATGATAAACTTGTTTAAGACATTGAGATGATCAATGAACCGTGTGTCTTCCTACAAGCGCAACCTAAATAGTTGATGCTTCAGCATCCATTGGCTTGTCAGCGACTTTTGCCATATACAATTCTTTTAAGTCACTTCGTAATTTCTTTGGCGAATTCTCCTTAATCACCGAGTACTTTACCTCATCGGAGAAATAGATAGATTGTAGTGACAGCCTCCTGCTCCATCACCTTCCAATCTTCATCGAACGTCCTTTTCGGTTTGTCCCCTTCAAGGATAAGGACATTCTTCACCACACATTGCCACACACTGAAATTTCCTCTACCGTTAAATTTCTCAACTTGATTCCACATCATTGACATCGATTTTGATTTTGTGCCACCTGACGCTTTACCAACCTTCTCGTAAATCTGATTAATCCGGCTTTAGCTCTGATACCACTTGTTATCCTCCTATACCCATTCTTATATGCACCAGCCCCTCACCATATCAAAGTCAATGACAACCGAGGGTAAATCGAATTTCTATGTAAGGAGGTATATGATCAAATTTTCCTTCTTATATGCATGGTATCATAAATGAAGTATATGAATCCCGTAGAGAGAACCTAATAGCAGCGACAAAATAATCACGATAAGGGAGAAAGATTTTGCAAAGCCAACCATAAATTCCTTTAGCACAACCTCAAAAGAGTATAAGGGATTGTCACTCTCTCACAACCCTCTCGAACCTTTTATGACCATTGGATCTTTGCTCTATACAAGAATCTAGTACCAAATAATAACCTAGCATCTAATCCTCTCATACGTCTCTTGCTTTGGATGAGTTGGTTTATAGCATATGTTCTCTATGACCACCCCTCGTGGCTTTATATAGTATACCCTAGTTGTCCTCTAAAGAAAGTAGAAACCCTAATTCTATTAGGTTTCATATAGGAATCATTGTATTACACTTCTTCAAATCATAGTTGATTCGGATATACTTCACATCAAACATCAGTTATCGATCGGTGGCACCAACCTCTATGGTCTGAAGCCGTCTGAGTAGTAGCCGACGATCGAGATGAATTCAGGTGAGAAATTATTTATATACATGTCGATTCTTTCTTCTTTAGAAATTATAGGGAAGACGCATACACTCACCCCACACGTGCGAGTACTTCCTCTTAATACACGCCTAAAAAGACGGGTGCCAACGATAGACACCGGATTTAAACCGTGGTTAGACCATGATTCTGTGATCGATCAGAGCAATGCACGTAAGATGATGTAAGAATTCCGTGTCTGTGTCTGCTGCATCCCTTCGCATCAGATCCTCGAATTGAAGTCGCCCGAAGTTGCACTCCTACTGTGCATGTGACGTGCAGCCGGCCGTGAAGGTAGTCTAGATTGAGACGCAACCAAAAACCCTTTTCCACGCATTAATGGAGGGTTTATCCGGTCCGAATGTCACCTGACGTTCGAGGTTTATCCTGCTTGTTACTTAGTATTATTTACCTTAATGCATTCATGCATGCTATATTGCAACTTTCATCAGAATCCTCTTACTCTGGATGACCTCATGACCTCATATCAAACGATTTTTCGGTCCGTCGGCATGGATGGGCATGTAGGATGGGCGGCATCCGCCGCCGCCGGCAGAGACGCACGAGGGCAATGAAACCAATTAAGTGCCCTGGCCGCGAGTGATTATCTATTTATCTTAACCTATCTATTCGAAATCCCTCATCTTTTTTCATAGAGAACTTGTCAATCACATCGCACTGGAGTCTGGACTTCGCAAAGCCGGGAGCGAATCCCTGCTACGGCAGATAAAATTTGGTCACCACTAAATCGGGGAGTTTAGATCTATCAGGGGTGTCGACCAGAATTAGGCCCTATTTGAAACAGAGTATTTTCCTTTCCTAATTTCTTCGATAATTGGATTGTTCTATATGAAATTTGTGCGAATTACTTCCAAACAAGCATTTACTGGCTAGGAGTAGCTTAATTTTGGTATAACAAACTAAACAATAGACAAATCTGTCAACATGACCGAACTTCGGTATACCACGTATGACTACGTAACCAATGTACATCTGCTATTGAGTGAGTTCCAGCTAGCTAGATAACGAGCAATCTCAATAACTTACTCAAGGCACAACTACAAAAGTTAACATCTTTAACCACTTAACCCCACAGATAACGAAGGTCCAATCAAACATCGGATGACGATGGAGCAAGCTATGATGGACCTAGTCACCCGCCACAATCCTTTTGGGTCGTTGAATGATCTTGTGATATTCAGCCCTTATTCAGTCGATCCAATCACCAATGTGTCAATTATTTTTTGAGTTTTGAGAAATGCAGGATGAAGTAATCGGCCTCCGGATAGATCCACATCCACATTTGCAGTGCTCAGCTCAATATTGTCCAGTATTCACAAATTACAACTCAAGTATGTGCTCTTGCACTGTGTGGCATTCTAATGTACTCCTGAACTGTAAAGAGTGCAAAGAAACTTTAGTGGTGCTGCACACACTCAAATTTGTGAAAAGTTATCCATCTTTTTATAACAGGGACAAATAAACCACTTTTGAGCCTTTATATACAAGGGATCCTAGCTTAGTTGTTAAAAGCTTTTATTAGCTGCTATGCTACTTCACATATGCGTGCCTTCGAAACCTTGTGTTTGCAACGGAGAAATTCAATAAAAGTTTAAGAGAAACAATTCATGTGAAATTCTGCTCTTACAAACAGATTGTGTATTGTTCAGCGGATGGGACTGCATTTTTCGTGTCAGCGCGCGCGCAAACATATAGAGAGAGAGACGGTAACAGCGTTTAACGCTCGCACACTTAATAGCTATTCTGCGTGCAGCACACTAGCTCACGATCCCTTGCACGCTGCATCGGCACCCGCGCCTCCCGCGTGTGATCGGCGGTAAAACACACGCGCATGTGTTAGGATCGACGATAAAAGTCTCGGTATCACCCAATCTGACAGTAAAACAAAATATCAAAACGATTGTCGGTGAAATTGATAGTAAAAAGAAGATCGCACATCACCAAAATCGGGAGTAAAAAAACTATTACTCCCGGAATCGACGGTAAAACCAAAGAATCACTGGTGCGGTGGTAACAAACCTACCAGTAGACTCACGTGTATCCAACCTATTTTCCTATTTTCATTGCCGACTCACCTATTGTTTATTGTCCTCTCGCCTCGTTTACTGTGTGCAACTAGGTTTACTATTTTTTTCCGGACTGAATTACTAAAAGTGCATGAATTTTTACTACCGTGGATATGTATCTAATTGTTGAACCTATTGACTAGTTTTACTTCACACCAAGTGAGTTTTATTGTAAGGCAAACTTATCGATATGACCACTCGTTCATTCGGACAACAAAAACACTCCTGGATGTCCTCCTGCGGCGCCAAACAATAGAAAAAAAGGTGGGCAATCACATGCATCCCACTAAACGTGCTCCCCACGTAACCGATCATAAGATCTCCCCCCACCTCCCCCTTCCCCATGTTCGTCCAGTCATTATCGCTTCCCCCGCCACCCCCAATGATTCCTTCCGACGACAATGACTAGTGCGCGACCACCCTGTGGATGTGAAGGAATCCATCTCGATGGTGCTCGTTCTCTGTCGACAGTGTGAGTCAGATCTTCCTCCAGCGCATGCAAATTCCCCCTGACATTTACTGCCATGCCCGACAGAACGGGGACGACCTAGGTTTATCTACGCAGATGGCTACACCGCCGGTAAACATTGTACCCCTGGCTGTAAGCCCCCGCGACAACCGGGATCCTCTCCTCTACGCCTCGCGGTCCTCAGCCACCCCTCGCTGTTTTATCGAGCGAGATGAGGACACCCGACGCCGATCGAACGTACACCCACATATGTATGTTTTATAGGTCTTTGTGTGTGTTTTTTTACTACCATTATATCATCCATTTACTGTGCTTTGCAGTACTCTTCAATATTTTACTGTTATATCTGGAGTCATTTACTTGTTTTCTGTTGTATATTACTATGTTAACTGTGTTTTTTTTATGTCAGGACGAGACATCCCCGATCATATGGTGCTCCAGGTCTGTATAAAGTTTGATAATGAGAGTGTTGCTTACCTGTTCTACTTTTAGTACGCGCGACATGCTGGTTTTGGTGTCAGAAAGAACAGGAGTAGAAAAATGATCAACGAGTTGTGTTGCACTCTGGAGGAGAAACACGACTTCTACATGCTAGAGAAGGAGCGTGAACGTAGCAATGCCTCTAGGAGGATTGGATGCATGGCATTCATGAAGCTGCATAAGAGCCCAAAAGATGGCTCCGCATGCATCAAGCGGGTTGTGTTGGAGCACAACCATCCACTTGCTAGGACGTCGTCCATGGTCGCATTCATGCAGTCACGCAAGAACTTCGATCCCTCATTGATGGAGCTCGTTGACACCATACAGGACGGCGGGGTCTCTCACAACGCTATGATGAACATTTTGTCAGAGATGCACGATGGGCAGCATAACATACCATTCACCACGCGTGACCTGGAAAACATGTTTTAGTGTGTCCCATCATTGTCTTTACTTGTGTAATCATGATGAATTACCATCCTTTCCTTATTCACGTTATTACTGCCATGTTGGTGTATATTTACCGTTAGTTACCGTACATTGTACTGACTAACCCGGGAAGGCGGCAAATACGCGCACTGATCATGTCGACGATGTGAACAAGCTGATGGCTTTCTTCAAAGACTATCGGTCCCAGAACGACTAGTTCTACTACAACATACTGGTGGATGATGACGACGTTGTGAAAAACATCTTTTGGAGCCACGCAAGCTGTCGCGCGAAATACGCTGACTTCAAAGATGTCATCACATTAGACACTACCTACAGAATGAACCGGTATGAGATGCACTGGCTATGTTTGTTGACTCCAACCACCATTTGTAGAACACCATGTTCGGCGTCGCGCTGCTCCGTGATGAGAAGGCAACATCCTTTGAGTGACTATTTAGGACATTCCAGACTTGCATGGATGGCAAGGACCCCATCAGCATGTTCTGACCTATTACTGCATATTGCTATCAAGTTTACTATCTATAGCACGTTTGTTTTACTGTACTATCTATATCTAGTCCAAATATATTGTCAATGTTGGTAAAAAAATTGCTTCTCTACCCACGTTTTACTACCTAATGTGGTTTATTATACTGCAGATCAGGACCCGACCATGGCATCTGCCATCCCTGGCATCTTCCCTCACACACAGCACCGACTGTGCATGTGGTATGTGTTGAAGAAGTACAATCAAAACCTGAACAAGCTATACGCGGAGCACGACGGGCTGAAGGAGCGTTTGGTTTCTGTCATAAACCATTTGCTGACTCCTAGAGAGTTCGAGAATGCACGGGAGAATCTGGTGAGGAAGTACCACCTCAAGTAGAGCCAGGACATCGCTAGCCTCTATGACCTTCGCGAAAGGTGGATCGTCGCATACTTCAATGGAACTTCGTGGATAACATCCACGCAGAGAAGCGAGAGTATGAACAAGATGCTGAAACGGAACTTCGTGGATAACATGACTTCACTCTACCAATTCGCGCAGAAGATGCACCGCGTGCTGTAGAAGAGGAAGCACTCTGAGGCTCAGGAGACGCACTGTTCCATGGTACGTAGGTAAAAAAAATGTGTTTACTGTGACTTGCACAAGCATTTACTTCAATTTCTCCCATGATTTATTGTTGGCTATCTTATTTTACTGTGTCTCTCACCTCCCTCCTTTCACTGCAACCCATGTATGTCGTTACTTTATGTCGTTTCTGTACCTACTTCATGACATACCGTCTTGCGTGCTCTCAGAGCCAACCAGTGAGTGCCACTCTATTCCTGTTCGAGGAGCAGCTGGGAAGGGTGTACACGCATACGGTGTTCAAAGAGTACAAGGATACCTACTTCTCTAGTACAACCTTCCGTATAAGGGCAAATACAATCCGAGATGGCCTATTCCTCGTGTCTCACGGGAAACAGTCTACGACATTCACGTAATCGCAACACGATTTCAAGGTGGTGGCCGAAGAGGAAATGGGTACATACAGCTATGAATGCAAACGCTGGGAGCACACTTGTACTTTTACTACCTATCGACTAGTAGTTATTGTTCTATCTATTACACTTTTACTGTCCTTGGCGTATGTGATTTCGCTGTCATCGACAGCGTATTTTACTGTTAATCAATCTTCAGTTTACTGCCACATAGGGTTGTTCTGTGCGCACCTAGTACGGGCTTTCACCCACTTGCAGGTCGAGAGTATCCCCAGCCGCTACGTGCTCCGTAGGTACACAAGGAATGCTAGGGTAGATGTGTCATACGACAGACACGACCTCATGCAAGTTGGACCTGATGGAACAACTAAGAAGTATCAACACACCACCTTACTGACGAAGGCTATGGGCATGGTGAGATCAGGGTGCAGATCGAGTCTTGCGTACTATGGAGCCATGGAGGTCCTTAAGGCGCTTCGAATGCAGCTTGAAACCGTACCCAACGACATTAGCCCGGTGGTTGAGGAGGCCACTGAGCCCGATGAAGCGGACGACGATACGATCAATCCATCAGCGCCTCCTCTGTCATAGACCAAGGGTCGCAAACGAGCCGATGATGAACTAGAGCAAGGTTCTGCACTAGTGTGGAAGAAGATGATGAGGGCGTGCAACATATGTAGCCTGAAATCTGGTCACAATAGTGCTACTGCATAACGCTACTCCAAAACAAAGGGCGAGGGGCCAGGAGTGGCCGAGGAAGTGGGAGGAGAGGGGAGAGGGAGCAGGGGGCGAGGAAGAGGAAGAGGAAGAGGAAGAGGAAGAGGAAGAGGAAGAGGAAGAGGAAGATTCGGTACACGCCACCAACTGATTCATGGGGATGAATCAAAAGAGGGTGACGATGACGACAGTCTCCCTGCAGGGTCGGATGACAGCAATACGTGCTGAATAGTCGTGTTCTTACATACATTTTAGAAGATTGTTTACTGCATTATCGTATGTGTTCTACTATGATGAGGCATCTGCTAACAGGAAAACAGAGCTCACTATGGGGCTTGTCGTGCATGTTTTACTATATATTCTAACTCTCTTACTGCAACATAACATGGTATTACTGCTTCTTTTTTGGGAGATTCAATTATTTTCCATTGTACTTTCATGCGTAATTTAGGATTTACCACTGTTGTGAGTATGACATGTGGTCCCAAGACCCACATGTCATACTCACATACGGTGGCAAATCCTAAAATTCACTCTTTTGCCGTGGCAAATAATCAATTATTCCTTCTTTTTATTGTGTTGATCATAATCTATTGCTGTCTTCTTAAATTTTGGTTACTGTGGTTTTATTATTTTGCAGATAAAAAGTGTGCAATGACCAATGGGCCATCTTTGTTCTACTGATATGTGGTAGCAATGATCAAAGGTGCTTTGCCTATTGACATACCCTCACTAGCCATCTTTTCTCTCCTAGATGATTAAGTCTAAAATTAGAGAAACCAAGCTCTGATACCACTTGTAGGATCAAGGATAACTGACTAAAGAGGGGTGAATAGAAGATTTTAAAACTTTCTAACTAATTAGCAATTTTAATCTTGATTGTCTTAACAAAGCTTCCTAGCATACATACAAAGAAAGAAACACTAAGCAATTTAAGACCATTGTGAGCTTACATCAATACTAGATATAATTCTAGCTAAATAATTTTACACAAGTAAATTGTTAGAAATGTAAATGCGGAAATAGTAGAGACAAAGAATAAACCACAAAGGAGACAATGATGTTTTTCTCGTGGTATCGAAGACTTGCCGGTCTTCACTAATCCATGTTGAGGAAAGTCCAAACGAATTGGACTAGCTCCATGAATTAAGCCTTAACTCTCGATCACTAGAGTTGCTTTTTCTCCTCTCTAGAGGTGGTGAGCACAACACCACTTCACAATCCGTTGCCGGGACTCTTCACAATCTTCTCTGAAGAGCTCTCCATGCAAACTTCCTCCAAAGTCGTCTAGGTGCTGGCAAACACCAAGATTAATAAACCAAGTGTTTGCTTGAGGAAATTCAAGTGTCAACAAGATCAACTAATGATGCAATACACTTGAATACTCTCAACTACCTCAAAATGGGAATTCAAAGCAAATGAGTAGTAGAGAGTGTCTAAGAGCTCAAATGCATTCAATGAGAGTGAATATGCTCAAAAGTTATTGGATTGGTGCTAGTGGGGGTGTATTTATAGCCCTCACTAATAAAACTAGCCATTTGAATCAAGCTCCTGAAAAAATCAAGATTTACAGTAATACCACCGTTGAAACCTGGTACTACCGCTCGACACGATCAACGGTCAGAATAGTAGCATTTAATGCTCCGAACTAGCTCTTACGGAAAAAGTTACGGTACTACCACCAACTATAAATCGGTATTACCGTACCGCGGTGATACCACTCGGTTAGATCGGTACTACCGATTTCTAAAGGATTAAGATCTCAAGAAAAACACCTTCTCTGGAAATAACGTATCGCCATATAAAAACCAGTACTACCAACTTGCGGTAGTAACGCTCAAGAAATGCGTTCGTATCAATTTTCAAGGGAGATCAAAACTCCCAAAACATACTCTCTGTAAAATACATACCGCCATGTAGATTTTGGTACTACTGACTTGCGGCAATACCGCTCATCAAATACGATCATACCGATTTTAGAATTCAAGAAAACTTCCAAAAATATGTTTTTGGAAAATACATACCACCAACTAGATTTCGGTACTACCGACTTGCGGTCATACCAATTTTGGAATTTCAAGAAAAACTTTTAAAAACAAGCTCTCTGGAAAAAAAAAACAAATGCAATGCATGACTTATAATTGATCAAGATGGCACATAAATAGATTCTCAAGCTACTAACCATGATCCCTCTTTATAGTACGACATCTAACCTATAAACCCGATCTTTTCTGCAAACACCGAGACCGACAAAAACTACAAAAGGATCCTTAGGTTACATGATACCTTGTCTTGAGCCATGTCGATCTTTATCACTTTTGCATTGCCACTTTCATGTTATCATTTATCCTTTGGGACTAATCCTTAAAAACATACTAGAACACATGTTAGTCCGTTAATACATTGTTGACATTAATTACCAAAACCAATATTGGGGCCTAGATACTTTCATCTCCTCCATGCTCTGCCCCCTTGTCTACCGGAGAGGGAGGCTGCCATCATCTGCACACTGCGTCTCCTGCTAAGTCAGCCCAATATCCTTGTGTGCAACATCCGTCGAACCAACCTCATCCTGGAGATCGTGCTATCGAGCTACGTGGATAGTGTCAAAGCGTCGATCCAGAGGCTCGATGACTACATCAATAGGCAAAACACAAAAATTGACCTCGCCGAGACCATGGAAGAGAGGAGCCACCACATTTGGACTATTGTTAATAGGCTTCCTTCGCGCGATTGGCGCGAAGCTTGACTCGCCACCGCGAAGGAGCAGGTGGAGACGTTCCTCCACATGTTCCCTAATCCAGCCCCTGGCGAACTTCACAAGCAGGCTTACGAATGACTAAGGGCTGCGGTAGGGTCTTGCCTTGGCCACTAGGGACTCATTTCTTTTTCCCTTTCTTCCCTTCTTTTGTTATTATCAGGCAATGTAAAAAAGAGAAGAAAATGCAACCAGCCATGCTATTTGGCCGAAGTATATTTAAGAATTTTCATCTCATGTTGTTTATTGTTATGTGCATATAACATTATTGCCATAATTTCTTTATTTTACTATGTAAACACAAAGAGGATACGATAAGATTGAAAACGTGATAAAGAAATACAAAATTACTACTTTATAAATGATCATTTTACCTCTTCATGTATGCGCTTTTACTATCACATTAACTTTGTGCTGTACTGCCCGCTCGACATTTACTATAAAAATGATACGTGATTAGGGATGGCAATGGGCCCCATTCCCCATTCCCCGATGGGGAATTCATCTATTACGGGGTGGATTTGGGACTACTTCTTTCCCCACGGGGATATTAATATGATAAAAACATTCCCCATCGGGTTTAGCGGGGACGGGGCTATTCCCCTACTCCCCATCCCCGTTACCCGATGGGCCCCCGATAACACAATGCACAGCCTAGCCCGTAACCAAGTGCATCCCTAAGCTATGTTGCATAACCCTAGTAGCCGCTCCCAACTCCCTGAGTCCCCATTTCCCCATCTTTGTTCCCATCCCAGTCCTAGGCCAGGCTCCCAGCCGCCGCCCCCTAACTCCCTAACTCCCCAAGGACCCCAACCAGTCCAGCTCCCCAAGGACCCCAACAGCCTGACGCTCCTCCTCCTCCTCCTCCGCCTCCGCCTCCATCCGCCTCCTCCTCCTCCCGCACTCCCGCTCCTCCTCCCCAACAGCCCGATGTCGACGCCGACGCCTCCTCCTTGACACCGACGCCTCCTCCTCCAACTCCCCCTCCTCCTCCGATGTTGATCTCCTCCATGCCGACGCCGACCTCCTCTGATGCAGACGTCGATGCACACGCGGGTTTGGGTCCCCGCGGGCCCGATAACCCGACGTGGATGGGGAACGGGGAAGAATAGTACCAACGACGGGGATGGGGACAGGGATGGGGATTTTTTTCTTGTCACGAGGATGGGGATGGTCTACCACTCCCCGCTGGGGAATGGCCCGTTGCCATCCCTATACATGATAGCTCTTTTGTTGTAAAATACGCAAGCAATTGTTGAACTTCTAATTTGTTTGGAATCATTGCATGCGTAACATGTTTTACTACATTGGGACCTATATTTTACTGTACTACCTGTGCTCTTCTTTGTTTTGTATGTTCGCATGTGCATAGCTGAAAACATCGGTACCAATGCGTATCTTCGTCTCGAAAACAAAAACGCGGGATGCCGCTCAGGCTATCCGATGTGTCTATTCGTCTTCCCCACTACGACTTATAAGGATGGACATCCACTAACCAGGAAACACACAAAAAACTCGTATTATTTTGCACACAAACTAGTAAACAAAAAAATGCCCTCGAGCTCTTTTTCCTCTCAACTGCCCACGGTAGTTCTAGCTTACCTCACCCTTGTGCATGATCACCTCTCTGGTCGGACCCTTGGCAATGCTGCTGACCATTATGTAGTCTGCAATCTCCTCCAATCTCCGCCCCCTATCTCCTGGATATCGTATTTCCAATCATCCGTGGACTACACCTCCTCCTCTGTTGAACCAATGGCTTGGTCTCCGACGTTCGGTAGGCAAACCTCTTGCTCGAGGTCACGCTCACCAATTGTGTGGATCATGTTGAAGAGTCGATCCGGATGTACGATGGATACATCGACAAGCTGAGCATGAGGGTCAACGACACCGATAGCGTAGAAGAGGCTGAAGATATCCTCTAGCACATGGTCGACGAGTACCCTCAAAACCAAGAGCTCGAAGCTCGACTCACTGCAGTGAAGGATCGGGTGGAGTCATTCCTCCACACCCTGAGATGTTAGGGTCCTACATTGGCCACTAGGGTCTTCCTTCTTTTTGTATTAGATCATGCAATGTACATGAAGACAAAAGTGTTCAGCCACGCTTTTTGGCCGAATCACCCATAATATATGTAAAAAAAGATGTCGTAATATCTGTTACTACTTTGAACGTATAATTTTACTACATTGTATTTCTTAAATTTACTGTTCAAGCGTAAAAAACAAAATCATCATCGTGATTCGATAGTAAACACATTACAACTGTACTGTCTTATCTGTCATGTTTTACTATCAAACATATGAGCATGAAAAAGTCACATGCCACAAAAAAGGCAGTAAACCACATAACAATTTTGCTATCTTACCATTATGTTTTACTATCAAACATGCGAGCTCAAAAAAAGTCATTACCGCAAAAAAGTTAGTAAAATTATTCATGCATTACTGTCACCCTATACCCATTTCTTTTAGGCCCCAGGTCAGCGTCGTCTTGGCACAAGCACTCGATGAACTGAGAAATGAACATGTCTTCGGCCATCTATGCATCCTTGAACGACTCCACCAAGTCTTTTCCATTGGTTCTTATCATTCCATCGTCGGACTGGAGCAGAGCAAGGCTGTAGTAAAAAATATCGTTCGTGTTAGCAGTAAAACATAAGTGTACCCTCGGTAAAAACAAATGGGCACTATAAAAATTGTTTGTCGATCCAGCAAACTCTACTGATAGAGAAGTGAAACAATGTTTATGTATTAGTTGAAAAAGTGTGGTGATATTCTCCTACCTTTTGAGGCTCTTGTCATTACATATCAACTCCCTCACCTCCATGGCCATGGCGATGGACACTTTTGGCCACCTTATGTATGGCTTAAATGGAAACACCAACTTGCTGGTAGCCTTTGTCAGCTTCTTCCCAAATGCACTGGCGTCGCTAGTGCCCTTCTGGGCTGAGAGAGGAACGCTCTTCCCAACAGTGGTCTTGTCCATGGGAGCCGCCTTTTTTGTCACTGTTGTGTCTGTCACCTTTGGTTGCTTGGGATCGGCGAGTTTTATTTTGAGCTTTTGTTTGGTGGCCGCGTCCTACATTAAAAAATACTCATGACTCTTGTTTTACCGTCATATTATGTTTTACTTTAATGTAAAAAGTATGATAAGTTACTTCTATGAAACCCCCCTATACCTTTGCCACGATGGGTCTACCCGGCGGGTCTTTATGCACATCTGTGGATGCCTTCACTGCCTCCTTTGCTGGGGGAGGCGCCTCGGGTGCATCTGTTGCTCCCTCTTTTAGAGGACTGTGCAAAAAAAGGATCGAGTGACTATCTATACTAAGTAAATTTACTTGTTTTCCTCTCTTGTTTTATTACAACGTTACCTCTGTGTGCTCCTATACTGTCGGGGGCTCTAATGAAACATTGTTGGGACCCTCATTTGTTGTCTCCTTCTATGAAAAAAACCGAACCATCAGCGTTTTACTGCATTTAGTACCTCGCTTTGCTCCGTGATGGTGGTGAGTAACTTGGGACCCGCCGTAGCCGCCGCCTCGATTAGAGCCTATGTAGCGAATGTGTCGGGGTGTATCCCCGGGATAGTGTCAGCTTCAATCGTTTCTATGATGTTGTTGATGCTTGACTCGACATAGCCTGCACGAGAACATTACACTACATCAGCAAAAATTACTATGAGTTACATAATGTTTGATGTTTTGATAATACACAATTACTGTATGAACCTTACTCACTCTGTTTTGTTTTCTTTACCAGTTTACTGTGTTTGCTATTGTTTTACTATGTATAATGTGCCCATTTACTGTTCATATTACGTTGGTTTTATAGTGATGCGGTGGCATACCTTGGGATCCGTTGCCCTCCACCTCTTCTTGAGTCGAAGGGAACAACAACGAAGCTGGGACGTAGCGGGGACCTCCTGGACAACCACGGGAGGCGGTGATGATGGTTCCACCGCCATTGCAGCCGGGGTGGCCTCCTCAACCGACATTTGGATTGCAGGAGACTCTACAGACGCTAGAGCGGGTCATCTCCAAAACAGGGGCGGACGACGATGCTGCTTTTGGGATGATAGTATCAGCGAGCGTGGGAGCTGCAATTGCCTCGACCAACGGCAGTGACGTGGTTGCGGCCAGTATTGCGGTCTCCTCCTGCGTTGACCGCGCCAAAGAGTCTAGGAACAATGTGTGAATCAACATGGGGGTAGTAGCCGCATGCTCCATCACCTGCGCCTTCTTGCTGCTTCTCTCCTTTTTTGCCTCGCCTACGCGAGATGCTGATCTAGATTCATTTGCCGCCCTGAGCAGCTTCCTGATGACGCTGACGACCTTCGTTTGTGTCGTGTCGATTTTTGATGCGCCTTTTGTACCTGCATCATAGCCTTCTCTGCCTGCCTCATCGCCCTCCCGGCCTCGTTGTCAAACTTCTCTAGCGCCTCCATTACGAGGTGTAATATCCCAATTTTCAGGGATTTTTGAAAATTTTCAAAATAAAAATAACCCTTTGGCTTTGTTGAATTGCTAAAGCTTAATTGGGAGAATTTGAAAATTGAAAGCGATTTAATATGAATTAATCAAACTTCAACTAATTCAAAATTTGATTTGTCTTGAGTTTATTGGGGTTCTCTGGTATTTAGAATTCCTTTCCTGCCTGTTCTGTTTTTCCGTTGGCCCGTTCCTCCTCTCGTCGCCGGCCACTCCACCTCTATGTTTTCTTTCGGTTTCGACCAGCCTCTTGGTCTCGACCAACCTTCGGTTTTGACCTGTCTATTGGTCTAGACTAGCCCTTCAGTTTTGACCAGTCTTTTGGTTTTGACCAGCCTCTTGGTCATGACCACCCTCTCGGCTTCGACCACCCTCTAGGTTTCGAC
Organism: Ampelocalamus luodianensis; assembly: GCA_036346255.1. Classification (NCBI taxonomy): domain Eukaryota; kingdom Viridiplantae; phylum Streptophyta; class Magnoliopsida; order Poales; family Poaceae; genus Ampelocalamus; species Ampelocalamus luodianensis. The sequence goes on from CM070626.1 coordinate 6,515,345, forward strand.
CACCCCTCGGTTTCGACCAGCCCCGCCTGTCAGCCTCGCTCACTTTCTCTTTCCTCTCTTTTTCCGCAGCGGCGTGGGCATCAAATGTCGTTGTTTCTGCAGCGACGTGCGCATTAAATGTCATTGCCTCTGCTGAGCCCCACCATGCTGACGCAAATTTTACCACTCCATTTTGTCGCCCGGTCCCCCCTCCTTCCTTTACAAATAGAGCACCTGGGAGCCTCGCCATCCTCTTGTTCTTTCCCAAGCTCGCCCTCTCTAGCTCTGGTTGTTGCGACTTTCCTAAAGCCCCGAGCTCCGTAATCGATCGCCATGCACCTCCTCCCAGTTCTCGCCGCACCAGTGCAGCCCCTCTTCCACCTGCATATTTTGGAAACCCAGAGCTCCTTGATGAAATCCCCCACTTTGTTTTAGTTTTGTTTCACAGAAGCCGCCGTTTTCCCTTCCTCCTCCCGCCCCGGCTGACCCATTCACCACCGGCCTCCTTCGCCCTCAGTTGTGAGCTTCCTCACCGCCGTTTTGCCATCCACGCCCCCTCGCCCCTCTCTCTCGAACCTGGTGAGTTCCATGTACCCTGCTTTCTCTTATTCTTTTGGTCAACTTCCCGTGCCCTGTTCTCCTTCTTTCTTCTTTCGACAGTTGAATCCTTCTTCCTTTTTTCGACCGCGTCGAGCAGTCGAATCCTTCTTCTTTCTTTCGACCGTGTTTAGCAGTCGAATCTTTCTTTCTTCTTTCGACCGCGTCGAGCAGTCGAACCCTTCTTCCTTCTTTTGACCGCGTCAAGCAGTCGAATCCTTCTTTCTTCTTTCGACCGCGTCGAGTAGTCGTATCCCTCCTATGACCACGTTGAGAAGTCGTATCCTTCTTGGGACCTGGTAGTCGAACCCTTCATTCGACCACCTTCTGACCAGTTGAAACTTCCTTTTGACCAGGTAGTCTAAGCCTTCTGACCAGTTGGTTGAACCTCCTTCCGACCACCTGTAGTCGAACCTCCCTCCAACCAGTCAAACCTCTTTCGACCAGGTCATTGAACCTTCCTCCGACCAGTCGAATCTCTTTCGACCTGGTCGTTGAACCTCCCTCCGACTAGCTGAACTTCCTTCCAGCCTTGTGATTTCCAAAACTCCCGAGAGCTCTCCCTCTTTCGTTCGAACTCCAATCAGAGTGATTCAAATTTCTATCTTCTTCTAAATCCGGTACCTTTCTTTTGGTTCTAGTTTGGTTCTTTTGGATTTTATTTGGATTTGTTGTATTTATTTGGCTCTTTTCGCACGTGTAGATTCTGGCGTTTCCAAAGAGTTCTTGAACCCGACGACCACGACCGAAGCATCTCACCTCTTCAACGAAGGCAAGTTGTAGACCTTTGATCATGTCGTACCCAGTTTATAAAATTATATTATTTTATATCAACATGCATGGCTAGTTGTATAAAAATGGTTTCAGGAATATTCAACACCTTCTTGGCAATATGACTCCTTGAACATCTACGATCGATATGTTGACATGTACCCTTGGACACCATAGGTTGGGTATTCTTAGTTGGATATTATTGTGATACAAACATGGGTGAGTATTATGCTTAGTCCGCTTTAGTTATGCGATGGTCTCTCGATCATCTGATTCAATCATGTTAAATTTGATTTAATGATATATGGAATTGTAGTGCGATACCACTGTTGTGCAATTGTGGTGCGAGATCACAGTTGTGTCAATTGTGATGCTATGCCGCTGTTATTAAAATTTGTTGTGCCATGACAAGGGTTGTCATTTGGCCGGGTTGAACAAAAATGATTTATGCTCGGGCGAATAGTCGTTGGCAAAGGTGGGTGCGAGGGGCACGTTTTTGGGGAGAGGCACTTAGGTGCGTGAAGCACATGGGTTGAGGAAGTCTCGCCTGAGCAATCACTAAGGACTTAACTTTGTGTGCCATTGATCTGGCCATACCATGCAACCACATGTTCAGGATGGGGTGGACCTGACCAACTAATTAGCAATGCTTTGAGTCAGTTCTGTTTTGGTTGAGAATGGCGCAAGTAGGGGCTAGGAAGGCAAATCCTTAGCGAGTAGAACCGAGTCAAAATGGAGCTTTGTAAAGGCCTTGTCACGTGCTCTAGACCGCTTACCTAATGTAGTGAGCAGTGGTATTGACGGATGCCAAACAAACCAGAGAAGTCGTGTCTTGTGGGTCAAGCTGTACAACCACTGCAGAGTGTAAAACTATTCGAATAGCCGTATCCCTGGTTATGGACAATGCTTGGTGATTTCACACGAGGGGTAGATTTTCTCAAAATTGTTGTCGTGGTTGGCCACGAGTGGTTTGGAAAGTGAACAGGGTGTTCCTGAGTGGTTTAGGAAGTGAATAGGGTGTTCATAAGTTATTTCAAAGAAACTTGATTACTTATGTATTAACCTTTCAAAATGTGCTTTGCATTCTACTTATTGTATCTAATGCCAATACTGCTTTATACAAATTACACATAAAGCTATCCTTGTCAAGCCTTTCATGAATACTATTCGCATATTGTTCCCTACAACTTGTTGAGTACTTTATGTACTCACGACTTTACACCCCTTTGTTGATCAGTCGTCGAAGAAGACCCAGGGAGCACCGAGCTCTACGAGGACGACTACCTTGAAGACCATGCGGACTAGGTCGCGTCCTCCACTCGATTGCCTGTGGGCATGTCAGATGGCCTCCACAAGTTGTTTTGTTTCTCCACTGCAAATTGTACTCTGTTGTCTTTAGCCCTGCGTGGCAAACTCTGTAAACCTTGACCGTAAGGTTCTTTTGCTGTTAAGTAATATTAATTGCCTACTTCATCGTTAATCTTGTTGTATGGATATGATTTTATCTATGTTGTAACTGTGCGATCTAGCTACTGATCATGGGACTAGTTTAGTATGCACAGAGGGTCCCAGGGTTGCATACTGGGGTCCTGACACCAGGCCCCACTTCCCCTTGCTCAACGATCCCACCGCGTCGCCGAGCAATGCACACAAGCTTGGAAAATGCACTACGATGGGTTGTGTGGGTAACTCCGGTAGATGCGACAGTGTCATCGCGCTGTGCCAGTAATAGGTCCCCTCCCTGCACTTGAACTGGCTATTCAAACGACACGAATGAATTCATGTTGCATATTATCCACATTACTGTAATGAATAACTTGTTTTACTACTACGGGCAACGTATATAAAAACCACTCGTGCTGAGCTTGCCAAACATGTCGCTACCGTTTGGGGCCTTCGTCTTGTCAGCCGTGACTATATGGTCAACAAGGGTGGCCATGAAGTGTGCAGCGCGTGGATTCTCAACAGCGTCGATGATGTGGATGCACCTCGGGTTGTCGAGGTAATAGATTTGACATATACAAATTATTGCATGTTAATGTTCATATTACTATAGTTGGAGCATGTATTTATTGCATGTGAAAAGTACATCTCACTTTTAATGGCACGCACGAGCTGTTTTACTATAATGTGATGCTTATGTTTGCTATGAACATAACCTACTTATTTTACTACTTGTTAGTGTTTCTTTTACTAAAGTTGAAACATATGTTACTGCGTATGACCGAATACATTTTTCTGCGAGACAAATTACTATTGTGTGCGGTTTGTTTTACTGGGTCATAAGATTAATAATTACTATACATATTTTATTACTTATCAATGTGCAAAATACTGAATTCACCAAATAAGTTTACTGTGGAACTTATGAGCACAAAGGCAGCGCATCTGCTGATGGACTTTGTGGTGCTGACCTTCTTCTTGTTCCAATTGCAGACAAACTCCCGAAGGTCATCAACAACAGCCATGCACCAGTTGATGCTGGTGAATTTGTCTAGATCCTTTGTCAGCAGAGCATCCTTCCGGTTATGTTGATGTTGGTGCTTGGGAAAAGGAGCTTGCTGAAGACGAGGAGGAAGAAACACCTCATCGTGATAGCGTCAGTGCCTCGGTCTTAATCTGCGCAATCAGCATCGCATTCTTGATGTTGGAGTTCTTCTGTACCCCAAGCAGACACTTCAGCTCGTCTAGCTCGGAGGTCCCTATGACCTGGGTCACCATTGCGGTGTCGCCGCTGCCGCAAGGGTTCCCGAGAACACACTTAACGGCGTGAGGCATGATTGGTATGCTTCTTCCCTGTCGGTGCTAATGACCATCTCGACTGGGTCAATGCTGTCCATTAGGAAGCACAACATATCCCTCTTCTCCAATTCCTCGAGGTTGAACTTCAGCAGACCGCCGAACCCAATCCTCGTGACCTCATTCCCGTTCTCTAATGCTAGCTCGCCGATGGTGGCGACAACGAGGGTAGGAGCTCACCTGATGCACGTCGTCCAAGGTCCCTTCCTCTAATCACGCGAAGCCTGCATTCGACATCATTTTATTGACGATATGCTTACTGATTAATGCGATCATAACTCATGTTTATTATTGATGTGAAAAAGGATAACATTCTATAATATTACCGATTACTGTAAAATGAACGAGCATTTACTATTTTATGCGCACAAACTTACCGTGGCAGTCTCGGGGATAGGCTCATCGTGAGGCAACAAGGAGACAACGTCCTCTCTCACGGCACCACTACCTTCCTTTTCTTGCTAGACTGTTTCTTCCGAGAAACATCTGTGTGAGCGTCTGTGACATGTGCATCCGAGGAGATGGGTTGGACTTGGGAAGGGTCCAAGTAAATCTCCATTGCCGTCTGACTGCCCTCGATGGTGATCTTCCTCACCTTGGAGGGTGCATCGCCGGTTGTCCTCATTTCCTGCCACAGAGAACAACAAAAAGGAACGAGTCAATTACTGCATGTGAGGCGGAGTTTTACTCAAAACCTGGAGAGGAAAAACTACCCCAACACACTCCCAATTTTGAAAAAAAAAATCATCTAGTGTAGCAAAAAAATTATTAAGTGTGGGGTTAATTTATTGTGTGTAACCCTAGAAAAATCCACTTCGCGAGAGAGCAAACCTCAAAGCTGAAGAAAATAGGGGTATTTCTCTAACCATGCACTGGGCAGGAGGGGGTGAGAGGGTGCTAAAATCGAAGATTGCCTCTGCTCCTGACGGGAATATGGGCCAGTAGAGCTCGCCGGAGACCTTGCGCTTTTCGTTCATTTGAGTGTTGAGAGCGCCATCGGAAAGTGAAAATACGATTTGTTGTAGTGTAGGGGAAACACCCAGAAGATGTGGCCCCAACAATGTAATATACGCGACTTTGCCCCGCCCGTCCAAAATATTAAAAAAACACAGAGCAGTTACTAACAGTAAAATTGGAGTACAATAATTACTACATGTTATGTACAATATTACTGTATTATGACTTTATTGATAACCTAATGTGTATTTACTATATGGTACTAATTACTCTACTGTTTACCCCGTTAATTTCTTCATTACTCTATGTTTGAATAGATTTGCCATATGTTGAGTACGGTTTTACTGACTTGAAAAAAATGCGTATGAGTGGGAGGTACTATTAAGCATCACCCGAGTGATATCTTAAACGCAACAATGCCGCTTCGGCTCCCGATGCAACTGTTCGTCTCACGAGCCAAAGTTACTCCTTATTTTAGAAAAATGGACATTCGCCACCGAAGATGATTTATCACATCGCACTACTCTCCAACACATACGATTCATTGAAATGAGTAAAAATGGCTCTCCACTCTTCTTCCCTGTCACCAGCGTTGATGGCCAACCTAGCCAAATTGTACGAGCACCTCTTGGGTTGTACGCTGGTGGATGTTGTGGAAGGACATTGTGCCAACAATGTGCTCCCTCCTTCGTCCGAGGTTGTGCTGGGGTGCGTGATGGCCACCTTCCGACATCTTGACAACCTCCTCCGTCACATCTTCTGGGTGGTCTCCCTCTTCTAGCAAGCTAACCTCGCCATCGATGTGGTCCTCCACAACAACATTGCACGTCTCCAAGAGGATTACCGTCGATTCGATGGCAACATCGAGGTGGCGAGCGGGCGGGTCTACTAAGCCAAGACACCTCGAGCAAGGGAAGAGATCGTTCTGGATAGGATGGCATAGGCATGTTGTTTGGCTGATTGTATGAGATGATACATGAATGTGTTTGGTTGGTTATATGGGATGACCTAGGATGGTAGGAGATGGTGTTTGGTTGGTGGGATGAGGTTGGTTTGGTAACCTTCTCCCTACATGGGTGAGATTATCTCAATGGTATTTTTCTTTTCTTACTTTCTTTTTTATTTTTTTCATTTTCTTTGTTCTTTTTTCTCCTTTTCCCTTTTCTTCCTTCCTTTTCTTTTCTTATTTTCTTCCTTACTATTTCACCGACCAACAATTCTTCCACCAGATATCACCATCCGTCGCCCCCTCATCCGCAGCCCCCTTGTCCATCGTCGCAGCCTCCCCAATGCCACCTCACCAGCTGCCACCTCGTCCGCCACAGCCGCCACCACCTCTCCAACGCCGCCTTGCCTGCCGCCATCTCGCGCCTCTCTTGTCACCACCTCGTCCAGAGAATGGCCCTCTTTGTTTAGGCTTTTTGTCTGACTTAAAAGCAAAAAAGCCAAAGCCTAAACAAAGGGGTGGCTTTTTTATCGGGCTTATAAAAAGCTTAAGCCAATTTAAGCCTAAAAGCCATAAGCCATGGGAAATGTGCTTTTTTTGGGCTTTTGTGGAATGGAATAACTGTTTGCCACTAAAGTTCACTGAAATTACCCACAAAATGCCATAGCATATAAATACACAAATTGTTCCGTTTTTTTTTCATGTTCCACCTCCTCATCCTTCGGTTCCTCCACGCTGTCGCCTCCAATCCCATGGTACACTACTATTGTATTATGTAGTGGGGTTTATTTTTCAAGATTATGCTTCCTTTCTAATCGATTTTCAAATATTGAATACATGCATGCACGGACGAACGATATCTTGCTATGAATAGGTTGTCTATTATACTCTGGTCTTCTTAGATATACATCTCCGATGGCGAGATTTGCAATTTATTTGGATAGACTATGGTACACACACACACGTATGCTCGTACAAGTGAAATCTATTTTGTTTTATATGTACACTTGTATATATCGTCATATTTTCAAATCTCATGTAAAAATAAGTTTAAATATATGCTTAAAAAGGTTCTTTAAACCTTCAAGTGTATTTCAGACCTTTCATCCTTCACACACAACTCAATAAGTCAACATCCTATAAAAAGTCTGGTTACCAAACAACAAAGCTTGGCTTAAAAGCTTAGAGGCTTATAAGATAATTAAGCCAAAAAGCCTAAGCCTAAACAAAGAAGGCCAATGTGTTTTTAGGATTTGGAAAGCAGTCTAACCGACTGTTGGTTGGTGGTCAGACCAGTGGGCGTTTAGACCGGCTGAGAGCCGGCGGTTTGATCGGCTAGGGCGTATTCATGCACAATGAGATGTGATGAACTTGGGGTTTTGACCTAGGGTCATGGAAATTTGCATATGTGTTACATATTGCATATTTTGACTAATGTGAGTCAAGTTGCGAAGAACTTGTGCCCTAAAATGGTTGTTTTGTCTATTATTATGTAGGTGGCTTGCAGTCAACTATAGTCAACGGCAAGGAGGATCGAGACTTGGTTAGGAGAACTAAGGTCCAGGACGGTCGTGGATGCTGGGTGACATGATTGGACTTAAGAAATGTGCAAGACAAATAGGAACTATGGAATACAAAGTTTGAGCAAAGACCTTTTGAGGTAAAGTGATGCTTCTGGGTACGAAGCTTTGAAGGTATGTATTCTTGACTAATCAATTGTATCAATTGATGACTGTGTATCGTGTGATGCTACGGGACGGTTTGGATGTCGGTGATGGTTGTAGGACTCCAGAGCTACATCATGGTGATGCAGACGGGATCAGGGCTAAGCTAGAGGAGCTGAGGTCCAGAACGATCAAGGTGACGGAAAATGATAGAGGCTACCGACATGGTTACAAGCCGAGAAGACAAGGAATCAAAGAAGGATCTACTGGTGATGGACATGACGAGCAAGAACAAGGTGGGCCGGGACTAAGCTCAAGGAGGAGCTGAGGTCCAGAACGGTCAGGGAAGCTTGGTGCAGTCATGGTGCTTGGTAAGGCATGTGGTGTGCAAAGTGACTTAGGTCCATTTGCAAGGGAGGACAGTTCGGTGGGATCTGGACGCATGAGAGATTTGGCGGTAAGTCATTGGGGTCACATGGATGATGACAAAGCATGGGCGATTCTTCGATGTGAAGGAATCGGGAAAGGTCAGTATAGAGACATTTTGGTAAATTGTCCAATACCAAAAAAGTGGTGGTTTGCGAAACCACAGTGGTGCCCTAAATGGATTTGGTCAAGGATACTCCATGGAGGGCAAAGCATGATGGATTTAGCCTAATAGAGCTAAAGATGAAGATGACATTTTGAGAAGCGTGCATGAGTTGACCTGTTTGTGTGTGAGCTTAACGGGTGCCCGTTAGGCTTTTCTCTCTAGACCTAGCCTTCACTATATAGGGGGGTGGTGTAGGATTTGCACACTCACCTAAGCCAAGGAACTCTAATGTGAAATTTGGGGAAAGTGCAAAGAGGAGGATATTAGTGTTCAATAGATCTATTGGGAGAGATGAGAGCACTTGTATGTGTACTGCCCTAGTGGCTTTGTCCTCCCAAGGGAATGGCTATAAAGATTCATCTCAAGTAGAAATCAAATCTTCAAATTTGTCCAAGTCTTCCTCTCGTATGCAAGTGTTGATTTCTTGTTTTGGCTTGATTTTTGGTGTTCCTTCCTCCCCTCTAGATCTTTCTTTTTACCTAGGATATGTAAGTGATGGATATATCTCTTGGAGATCAATTCCCATCCATCTAGATACTTTCTATTTCAAGTTCTTGAGTTTGCTTGATTTTGGTGGAAGAAAGGATGGTTTTGTGGGGTTTGCTCTTGAGGGCTTTTGGCTTGATTCTTTCTGTGATTGAGGGTGCTAGGATGTGTGGAAAACTATTCTTAGCCATCTTAGATTGATTCCTCTCACGAGCTCCTCTTGATCATTTTAGCAATGATATTCAAGATCTTTGATTGGAATATGTTCCTGACATCATAGAGAATGTGTGTTTCAAGTTTCATAAAGTTTGGAGTTGTGGATCAAAAGTAGGATCAATTTGTGATTTTGAAATCATGCTAAAATTCAGTTGTGCTGACTTCACTGTTCACCCAGTCTAGCTGCTACTATTCACTGGTATGACCGTTGCTATTCACCGATCTGACCACTACTGTTCATCTAGTATGACCGGTCCAGTGGGATTTTGGCGAGTCTTGATGTTCTTATTGTCTTGTTCTTGTTTGAATGATTACCTCTGATGTTCATAGCTCCACATAGCTATTGGAGTGAAAGAACATTTAACTCCTTGAGGCAAAGCCTCCTCGGTCCAACAGAAAGCTTGAAGTTTTAGTCTCCAACTACTGCATGCAACTACTGGAGCTCGAAGCGTTTCTCTAATTAATACTCTTTCAGTTCCCTATTTGTTCATTGAACTATTGAGTGAATTTAAAGTATAGTTATTGCATTTTTTCCACTCTTTACCTCTGCTTAAATGCATTGGAAGAGATTAAGTGGTTGTGTAATGTCATTTAATAGAGTTATGTATGATCATTTCTTATTAACTACTCTCCTGTTCAAGAATGTATAACGCTTGAGCAAGACATGGTCTCCAATAAGTGACTTTGACCATCAATTTTCATAGTAATATGTTAGGTTAAAAATATAAAATATTATATTACGAAAGTATATCTCATAAAAATCTAATAGTACAATTTTCATATGATCGATCTAAATAGTTTTGTGTATATTAGCGGTCCAACTTAAAGAAGTTTATCCACTCAAATTCTAAATCATCATACATTTATGAAGAGATGGAGTATTTCTTAAATTTAGTGCTTCCTTGGTCTATATGTATGGTTGACCGTGGACAAATATAGCGAAACAGATGGAGTATCTCCTTAAGGCCTTAACCAAAGTTCAACAAACGCGGATGGGTAAATAATTATATGCACGTCTACAAATTTAAGAAGATTGTGACATAAGTTAATAGTTGGCAGACTTTATATGGCATACCTACAAAGTAGAGCTGGTTACATGGGTCGTGCCAACTGAGGCACGACACTATTGGCCCGGCCAAGGCACAGCACGGCCTACACTATTCATGGGTCGTGCTGACCTGGAACAAAGCCCCGTGCTGTGCTTGGGCCACCACCTAGGCACGGCCCGATGCTAGCATGGCCCATGTAGCCTACTTGCGGAGAGGCCGAGGGAGGCAGGCTACTAGGCGGCCCAGGCCGCAGGGGGCGTCGGGATTGGGAGGGAAGGAAGAGGAGCAACGAACCAGCGAGGGAGGGAGCCAAGAGGAGGTGACGCTGGCGTGGAGGAAGGAGAAGGCGGTGGGCCGGCTCGGGAAGGAGGGAGCTAGGAGGAGGGGGTGGCGCCGGCATGGAGGAAGGATGCCGGGATGGGGCGGCGCCGACGTGGAGGGAGGGAGCCGGGAGGAGGAGAGGAGAGGAGGTGGAGGAGGAGGAGGCCAGGAGGGGGCGGCGCCGGCGTGGACGTGGAGGGAGGAGGCCGGGAGGGGGCGGTGCCGGTTTGGGAAAGAGGGAGCCGGGAGGAGCAAGAGAGGAGAGAAGAGGAGGTGGTGGAGGAGGAGGGGTGGCGCCGGCATGGAGGAAGGAGGCCTGTAAGGGGCGGCGCCAATGTGGAGGGCGGTGGGAAACAACGGTAGTGGCGTGTGGTGTGCCGCACACAGGCAGGGGCACGTGTAGGGGGAAAGGGTGGGGCCAACACAGACAGGTGGCCGGGCAGGCGGGAGGCAGGATGCAACGAGGTTGTGGGTCGTGCCTGGCACGGCACGGCCCGACTAGAATCTGCTTGTTGGTTGTTTTTTGCCCTTTTTTGACCTTTAAAAATAGCAAAAAAAAGTATAAAATCCCAAAAAAAAGTCTATAAATATCCACCATACCCCCTTATTCAGCACCCATCCATTCCTTAATCTCGCTTTCAAATTCTAGTCCGCAAATTCAAATTTATTGTGAGATAATTTGGCAAAATTAAAATAAACTGTGCTAAAATTTGGAAAATTCAATTTTTGACAGCAAGTCAGCAAAAGAGGTACAATTCTATTTTTTACATACTTTTTATTGTTAGTACTTGTTATGCTAAGATGAAAGTAATAATAGTGTTAGTTTCGATTTTGCAGTTTTCGTTACAGACAGTTACGGCAGCTTTGCTCTTGGCGATTACGGACTTTCACCGGAGGAAGTTGCATCCATGGAGGCTGCTATGCCTGCCTCAAGCCAACCAGAAGGGCAAGGCGAAGTTCGTCATCAGGCTCCACGATAGCATCTTCATCGGCGACCACCGGAGCAAAGAGGTCGATGCCATCTACATCAGAAGTGTGGGAGAATTTCGACAAGACAACCAAGTTAGATGCATAGGGAAATTAGGTACTATATGCTATTTACAAAATTTATCGCAATATGAATTATCTACAAGGTCTACAGGTGGAACAGGATGCTTGCTTAGACATGCTACAAGATGTCGAGCCAACCAAGGATTGGTGATGAGGCAGACGTAGCTGCAGTACAACCCCGACAGTACGATACATAGCTGGGACTATGATCCTGAGATAGTCCGTCAATCTCTCTGTCATTTAATTGTTTATAAGGATTTACCGTTAGGCTTTGGGGAGTCTACTGTTTTCCAAACTTACATTGCGCATAATCCTAGATTTTCAGCCGTTTCTAGACAAACAACAATTAAGGATCTAGTAAAATACTACCATGAATGTCGTAATAAAATAAAGGAACTATTTTGTATGTGCACATTTTTTGTGGCCCTGACCTCGAACATATGGAGTGGTCAGGCTAGGGAGAATTATCTTAGTGTAGTTGCTCGTTATGTTAATGACGATTGGGTAATGGAGAAAAGAATTATAGGTTTATGTATCACACACAGGTGAGAATATTGCTTATCGTATTATCAAAGTCGTGGAAGACTTTAGTCTTACAGACTAAATATTCTTAATTACTTTAGACAATACCGCTTCGAACTCTAGGGCCATGGATATTCTTACTCCAATGTTGAGTACATACGTCGATTTCTTCTTGCTACATCAGCGTTGTGCTTGTCATATTATTAACCTCATAGTCAAATGTGGTTCAAAGAGGTTGAATCCATATCTTAAATCTTTTCGCAGTGTGATATCTTTTTTGAATAATTCTAACATAAGAATAGCAACATATAAGAACTTTTGCAAGGCGATGAGTGTACGCCCAAGAAAGTTTGGTTTGGACATGTCGGTAAGATGGAACTCTACTTACCTTATACTTAAGAGTCTTTTACCATATAGGAGCATTTTTTCTGTTTTTATTCAAACGCACTATCAGAGCACTGACGGTAGTATACTATTGACTGAGCAACAATGGTTCATTGTTGAGAAGATACTACGGTTTTTTAAAAATTATGAGGCCACTGTTGCTTTGTCCGTTGTCTACTATCCAACATCTCCAATCATTATGCATAGTATTTTATAGATTGCTACTCAATTGAAAATGTATGAAAATAACTTAGTTTTACGCGAGGCTATTGTTGCTATGAAAAGTAAATACCTTAAATATTGGAGAGAAATCTCTTTGCTATATGCATTTGCATTTGTTTTAGATCATATAGCTAAAATTGAAGCATTTACTAATGTACTTTATCTTCTTAGTGATGCTACAGGGCTAAACTATACTAACTATTTTACAGAAATTCGTTCTCAATTACACGAGGTTTACTAAAGGTATAAAAATAAGTTCCGAGGAGTCCAGTTGCAACGACTTCTAGTAGCCCCGCCTCAAGTAGAAAGATAAATATATGGGGCAAGATCTTTGGTAGCTCTTCCACCAAGTCCAGGTCTTCTTCTACAACGCCGCCTGCTCAGCCAATAACAACCCAAGGAGTGGGGAACTATCCACCTATCTGGACAGTGATACAGTGGATTTCAACTCATAAGGCTTCAAAATTTTGCAATGGTAGCAAGCCCATAGCTTAACATATCACGTGATATCCATACTTGCACGTGATGTGTTAACTGTTCATATCTCGACAGTTTCCTTCAAGTCTGTTTTCAATCTTTCTAAAAGAATATTGGAGGAGATAAGAACAAGTCTCACAAGTAAGATGGTGGAGATACTTCTAAGTGTGAAGGATTGGAAACCAGCTGATTCACAAACACAACACTTTGTGAAAAATCGAGTTGTCGGATGTGTTCGAAAATTTGTATCTAGACAACGACATGTAGAACAAGGATACATATAGAGTTATAGGTTGTACTCCTTTTCCTTTGGCAAGGTTTTCTCACGTTGAGTTTTTACTTGACAAATATTTTAACGAGGCAGCCATTTGAACATTAATAAAGCTCTTTATTATATTTTCAATATGCTTGTCTCATTTTTTACAATTTTCATAACTATTTCTGAATTCTACATATCCTTCTCATTTTTTGGGATTTTTAATGATTTTTTATATTTATTTCAATTTTTCGAACCTAGCAGGCTAAGTGAGCCGCAACCGCTCATTGGGCTAAATAGACTTAGGCTGGCCCGGCATGGCACGACAGGCCATCAGATCGTACCTGGACTGTCTCTTGGCACGTGGGCCGGCACAACACGATCCATCTATTAGTCGGACCACGATAGATGTGTCGAGATGGGCCAGGCTACATCATGCCTTACCATGCTGGGCTGGGTCACCCATCTGATCACCTCTACTACGAAGTAACCAGAGTAATTAAGCCCACACTAGCGGCCTAGTACAGATGCTGATCTCGATATATACCAGTCTCTAGTATCAGGGAATCCAATTAGACGCATTAGAGCGTACGGAACTACTACTACTTACCAATTACCATTGCTGTTTGAAGCAAGGTTCCATTTGCCGGTGGTATACATGCGGATTACCACACGTTAGTGGAAATCTCGGTCTCCAGTGGGCCCAATTTAGAATGCCAGAATTTTCTCTGACTTCGGTCGGAAGCGAATTATTTGTTGTAAAATACTGTCGTTTCGAACGGGTCCCAGAAGTATTGGGCATTTTGCTAAAATTGTTGCTATTTGAGAAGAATATATATAGGATGTAGATCAAGTACAAAATATAAGTAGTGAAATAAGTAGGGCATGTACAATACGAGATGTTTATATACGAGTGCTTAAAGAAAGATAATATAGCTATGTCATTAAGCAATTATGTAAAAGTTATTTTCTCCAATGCAAGTATCTCTTTTGTATGTGCTTAGATGATTGTATTATCTATTGATTATATATAGTTATACACATAAACATCTCTTAAGCACCGGTGTCTAACAAACATCGATACTACAAAATAAACATATTATCTATCTTACATGACAAGAAAGATCAGTTTTCTTTGCTAAATAGCTCTCTAACCACCTAAGGATACCATCAACAAGAAACACTGTAACGCCAAAAGTGTAAACTGCTCACGATCCACTTGCACTTGCCAACTCTCTGCTGTATTGCACTTTCTACGAAAAATGATGCATGTATATAGGATATATCTGTCTTGGATTTGCTACAGTGTTGTACAGTTGACTGACATCACCTTTTTTAGAGAAAGACGACGCCCATCGAAGGCATTTTTTCCTGTACCCTGAAAATATACTTGTGTAACGTGGGCCATCGTTGTATGGAAATTTGGAATCTAGCGCAAAGGAGCTGCAGAAGAATTGAACCAGGGCTCAACCCTTGCTGCCAATCAGGCCCACGTCCAGGCCTTGCTGTTCTCGTCCGACCCTCGAAGTAAACATTTGCATCATTGCAGGACATTCATTTGCTTGGGAGGAATCAATCCTATAAATTGAGGTTGAGAAGAGATTGAGATGTGTGTTGGAGCAAGTCTTATCCATCAAACACCAGTATTGTACGTACTAGCCATATCCTAACTAAAAATCACAATATTTAGATTTAATGTACTAGGTCTGGAATTCCCTAAATTCCAGACCTCGCCAGTCGCCACCAATGGACCGTTTGGGACTCCTATTAATTACCCTTACAGGGCACTAATGCAATTTTTCTCCTTTCTTAGCGGTATCAGTGAACAGCAAACATAGCCGCCCAATCAACCATCAACGTAGGGCAGGCATCGACCTTTTACTGTCTGATGATAATCGCTCCGACATGGCTGGTGTGTCATGAACCCGATGCCTCACTGACGGATTGGAAATCTGGAATCTGGCACAGGCGAATTCAGTACAGGGGGGGGCGCTTTTCAGGATCCCTTTGTCTCACAACCTTGATACGATACCATTTGTAGATGGGACTCCGGCGTCCTCGTTGCCGATTGGACGCGTGATGGTACCCGTGCCTGTCGCATAGTAGCCCGCTGCACACACATATATGTCGTGACAACGGCAGCTGATGCCCACGAAAAAGCAGAGGCGGATAGATCGAGCTGCGCTGCGCAGCTTGCCGACCACCGAAACAGCCGCAACGACAGCGCTCGCTTCAGCCTCAAGACTCGCACAACCGTCGGGCGTTCTCCTTATTTCCTTCTATGATGAGACCGAATTACACGTCTAAAAATCACATGTAACATATACTGGTCGGTATATTATCTAGTGCGACTTCTGTGTGGGTCTCATTGAGCTTTATTCAGCTCACCGTAGTTGCATGTGGCTAAGGGGGTCAGGCGGATCCATGCTCATGGCAACTTGGGTTCCAAGCCGAGACGTGTGATCTCTACTACTTAAAAATACAAGTTAGTAATGGTCCGTTCTCTCCACCCCACCACCTTACCAGGTGGGTCCAATCATCAACATGACTCTATCCCGTTGCACATCCCTCCCCTCCCTTCTTTTTTTCTTGCACCGCCGCTCTTGTTCTCGCATTCCCATGCCTGCGCCCCCCTTGTGACGCGATCTCCCAATGCATCCACTACCGTGTGTCGCCTCTCCAAGCTCCACCTCTCCATCATGAATCGTTAAGAATGTGGGAAGAGGTAGGGGGCGGAGACGAAACTGTGGACATCCTCTTCCTCCTCACCGCAGCCTTCGTCGGTGTCGTAGTCGACCTCACCAGCCTCGGTGACAGAATGAAGTCAAGGCTGTGGATAGGGTTGTCGAGTTTGGGGAAGAGGATGCAGAGGGTTGTCGAGGTAGCCGCCGGTCAAAAAGGCACCTAGCTCTACTGTGGCTCTACAACGCGAGTCTTGCCAGAGTCACATTGGAGGCGTCAGCGGAAGATGGAACCATGGAGGTGAAGGCTATTGTCGACGATCAAGACGTCGATCTTACGAAAATAAAAAGGAGAAAGTGACGTGGGAAATCTCAGGGAATGATGGGACTGGTCTTTATTAATATGAACTGGAATTTACAAGGTATGTACTAAGAACTCTGTTTGCTCTCTTGCTAACTCAGAACTATTACACAAATCTATGGCTTGTGCTTTTGTCTTCTTCCTTTTCCTCCCCTTGATCCGTCCAGGTTCCATCTTTAAATAGCCCTCGAAGAGGTGGCAGTTACTTCCGGAGAAGGCGTCTGATGCGAAGCGTTACGTCTGGTCGGAGTCAAGTGTCGGTTGATACGGAATCAACCGTTCGGCGGTTATATGTCTATGAAACATATAACCGTATGGAAGTTGTTCACTGGTGTCTCTTGGATAAGATACGTCGTATGGTATGGAATATGCACGTGCTCCATTCATCATAGGTAGATAATATACCTTGGGATTTATTCCGAGTATCAGCTCATACTTTCTGAGCGGTTTTCTGGTCGAAACTTGGTTTGGGCCTTCGTCCACCAGGTACCCATTATGTAACCTCTGGAATCTCTACGACCGGAGGTCGTGTACCTTAGGGTTACGACCATGAAGACGTATGGTATATTTTATATATTAAAGATAATATATAGAAGTTTTAATCCTCGTCAGCTAGCCCCCGAACTTTAATTGAATAAATTGTGTGAACACTTTCCTTCCGATAAAATCATATCGGGCCGACGCTCATTTTGAATGCAAGGGCATTTGAAGTGGTTCGTATTCACTTTAAAGTTGAGAACTTTGCCTTGGGAATTAAAGAGTTTTTGTGTCCGTTGGACTTTTTTGGATAACTCCTTATTACGGTTAGAAATTCTGAAGCTTATAAAACCCCTTTGTAGACTTTGGGTTTTTTCACTTCATCCTTTCCTTCTTCATCTCCCGAGTAAAAACTACCTCCGACCTCCTTTGCTTTCCCCACCCGAAAGGAACCCAACCATGTTGGACCAAATCACTAACTGGTCGGTTTCCGACTTGAGTGAGAAGAAGTTGGAGAACCTAGAGAAGATCGGGATGCTTCCCAAAAAAGACCTGATTTCTTGGAGATCTGCAGTTGGGGAACATTCTCCGAGTAGTGGAGATGGAGAAATTCTGTTTTTCTTGCATATATTGAATGCGGATTTAGGCTACCAATTCACTCCTTCCTTCCTCAAGTTTTGGAGTATTATGGAGTTGAATTGGTGAATCTGGCTCCCAATGCCATCGCCAATCTCAGTATTTTTATCTATCCCTGCGAAGCGTACTCGGGGATTCCAACAGATATGGATCTATTCAGGTACTACTACAGAATGACAAAGTCTGGGAAGACGATTGGGGCGCCTGGAGAGTGCACCTTGCGTCTCCATGATGGAAAAGCTGATGAGTACATTTTTATGTACTCAAAATCTTCGTGGTCGTCGTGGAAGAATAGCTGGTTCTATATGAAGATCACGAAGAAAGACAGCCTTTATTATTATGGTAAGAAGGCGGTCGAGAATCCGAGATGGCGCTCCTCTACAGAGAAAGAGGGAAATGTGAGGAAATGGGCCGAAGCGATCAAGCTTCTTAGTGTCAAGGGTCTAACATCTTGGCATGTAGTAAAAGATTTTTCTACACGCCGAGTTAGTCCTTTGAAGGCCCGAGCACATAAGATGCTTTGGTACATTGGTCGTGATGATACGACCAGATATTCCAAAAATGGTAAGCCATTAATGATTCCGACCAGTTTACCTATTAGTTAATTATTTTCGTATCCGTAAATCTTTCATCTTACCTTTACAGCTCTATCTTCTGATGAGATTAGAAGTCGGATCAAGATGATCTGCGCCGGAGAGCCTGGTGACAAGGCTAGTTTCCCTCGGATCTTAGCGGCCGTTTCCGCTGAAGAAAGGATTGAAAGACTTAAAGTAAAAATATCAACTGCTGTCTTGTTATCGTACATATTATTTCTGATCGGTATACCATAAATCCTCTTTGATGTGTAGTCGGTTGGGTTGAGAATCAACGAGGCCACTGAAAGATGTGAGCCAATTGATGATCCGATTTCCCCTTCGACCACACAGGATGTCAGACCTCCAGAGGTAGGTGACCGAACACAAATAATATTTTGGATAAATTATGTTCATCACCTAACTATCTTTGATGATGAATTTAGGCGGTCGTCATACCTTCCAGCAAGGTCAATGAGGACCCTCCAGTGCCTACTGAGGCTACTGTTTTGGAAGTCGACGAATCTACACCTACTGATCCGGTGATCAGGGACCTTATCCTTGAGAAATAGTCGCGGATATTGCTTCTGGTT
The DNA here is from genome assembly GCA_036346255.1 of Ampelocalamus luodianensis. NCBI lineage: Eukaryota > Viridiplantae > Streptophyta > Magnoliopsida > Poales > Poaceae > Ampelocalamus > Ampelocalamus luodianensis. Next base: position 6,533,953 of record CM070626.1, read on the forward strand.
TACAATCAGTGGATGTGCAAGACCTAGTCAACCCTACCGGTTTAGAACCGGTGAAATCAGTTGACAAGAAGAGGAAGGTCAGCGCAACGAACTTTACTTCGATGCGCTACAAGTGTAAATTCAGAAAATCAACAAGGTACATATATTAAATGAAGATATCGTATTTATACATACCTTGGATCTTCCTTACCTTCTCTCTTTGTTTTTTAGATCTTCTGGTGTTCCGGTCGTGTCCGACCAGAGCACCCCTCAGGAAGAGGTTCCTGGGGAAGAAGTGGTCGTGGAGGTTCCTGATCAGGATACTCCTAAAGCTAAGACGGCTGAGGATGAAGTAGTAAAAGAAGCCCCCGAGCAGGCTTCAACATCTGCTCAGGATCCTCTAGTAATCCTTACTCCTTCTCCGGAGGTAGTCATCCCCAGAGATCCTCAACAGGTTCCACCTCCTGCAGGAAATACTTCTCAGGTTAACAAATTCTCTTTTTCTCCCCGATTTATCGAGGATAAGGAACTTGATGAAGCCTGGGGAAAGATATCGGACCGTCAAGCTGAGATTGGTCCAGATACAATCTTTTCCGAATATAACGATATGGCAATTCGGGTAAGTGTTCTACGACCATCCTTACAACTCTTTCTTTTGAAGTTTCTCTGGAAACTTTATCAAAGAAAGGGATTTTTGTTTTTGTAGCATATGGTCGAGAAATATGCTGTGGTCGGAGGACTAACCCAGCGTATAAGGTCCTTGGAGCAGAAACACTCCGATCTGAGAAGTAAGAACATTTCTCTTTTAGTTTGACTTCCTAAATTTTATTACCTTATTTGTCTCTTGTAACCTAACCTTCTCTTCCTATCATATTGATAGATTTAGAGAAAATTAAAGAAGAGACCGCGGCCAAAGAGGCCATAATAATAAAACTGAGGGAAGAAAATCAGAGTAAAGACCGGTCGATCGAACATGCGATGACCAGACAAAAGGAGGTTTTCGACTCTTGTGAGAAGAAAATCAAAGGTAACTGGTCGTAGACTTAACCAGTATTCTATAACTCCAATTGTAAAGAGTATATTAATTTTTATCCTCTCGTGCAGAAAAAACCCAAGCACTTGAACGAGCGGAGAAGACTCTCGAGTTTGAGCGTGGTCAAAAGGCAGCCTTTGTATTCGGCCTTGATGAGAAAATCATGGCTCTTAACAAAATGATCTTTGATATGGGATCAGGATCAAGCTTGCCTTCTTTAGGAGATCCAACGGAAAAGATGAACTACTTTGGTCAACACGGAAGATCTCAAAGGCCCGCTCAAAACTATGAGGAAAACCATACCTGACAATGAAGGAAGCTATTGTAATCGGAGTTAGTGTTGCTTTAGCAAAACTAAAGGCTTCCACCCTCTGTTAATCTTAAAGTCGTGGAAGAGGACTTGATCGCTCAAAGTGAAGCAACAAAACTTCTCGAGGAAGTAAAACCTCTCGAGAGAAAGTTCTTGAGAAATGGAAGTCGGATCTCCATCACGAGCGACCGATCCGTGGTCCCAATATGTAAATGGATGTAATATTTAGAATATGCAAAATGAAACTTACCTTTTATCAATGAAGATCCTGCTTTGTTTTATCGATGTTATTAAATACTCATATATCTCCTAGCCCCCGACTGCTTATATTAGTAGATGAACGTTACTAAAAGAAAGCAGTAGACCAGGAAATTGAGTAATAACAATGACCATGGTAAGAGTGCTGATAATGTGTATGATAATGATCCAGGAAATACTAGGAAATCATGTGGTCGGAACCAACTAACGATTTCAACTAGTCTAGATATTGCCCATTATCGAAGTACTATGAAATACCACTTGTAGTCGGAAGATATAACAAAGACCAGATTTGCTTGATAAGAAGATATGCATTAAGAATGTATGCAAAGAAAAAGAAATGAAGAGATAAGTACCGTTGTTTAGAAAATATTCGGATCTGGTCGTATCGAATCTCAAGAACTGAAGATTTGTTAAATATTTCGCAAAACGTGCTCATGATCAAATCCGATTGGCAGCGAGGATCGTAGGAAAAGGACCGTCACTAGGAAGCTCCTTCCAGTGGGCAGGACCACGTGCAGAGAGGAGAGACTTCGACCAGGAGGCTTTCTGTGTCCCGACCAGTAGCCAAACTAAGTAGAACAGAATGTTGAAATAAAATAACAGTCTTCAAATTCAAGAAAGAAACAAAAACCAAGTAAATCGTCTGAGTTGGTACTCCTCATACTCGTATGTTTCTTTAAGAAAAGAATATCTGGTCGTGCGTGTGCATCATTGAAGCAATGATCACGTCTAAAACCAGTGTGGTCGGTGACATTCAAGTCAGCAACCATGAGTAGTGGAGATCCTATGGAAAGGAATATCGGAGAGAATGAGAGTCTTCTCCACCAACCAAAGAACGGAATGGCATATGACCGGATGCAACAAATAATAAGTATAAACAACCATACTTATCGCTTTTAAGGAAAAACATCTTTATTGAAAAATGAAAGGAAATGAAATACATGAAATTAAACATAGAACTTACGCAATTGATCAATATTCCAAGAATTAGACAAAACTTGCCCATCTGTCATAGCTAATCGTACCGATCCTGGTCGGGTAACTTCGACCACAGTGTATGGACCTTCCCATTTAGGTGAAAGTTTGTTGCGACCGCTTGGTTACGAATTTTCTAAGAACCAAATCACCTACGATTAGGTGCGAGGTTGCACCTTCGATCGTGGTACCGACGCATGGCTTCTTTGGTAGATTGTTGATCGAGCAAAGCTTGATTTCGTCGTTCTTCAAGGAAATTGATGTCGTCAAGTCGTCGTTCACACTGATCACTTTCGGAAAAGGAATCCGTTCGAGCATAACCAATTTTAAGTTCTGGAGGAAGCATGGCTTCACCCATAAACCATAAAGAATGGTGTTTCACCGGCCGCACGACTAGTTGTGGTACGAACGCCCATAATACGTAGGAAGTTCTTGAACCCAAGCCCCGACCGCTGAAGTGGCGGTCGAACACTCGTCTTTTGATCCCTTGCATTATGATACCATTGGCTCGCTCAATCGCTCCATTGCTCGTGGATGAGCAATGAAGTTTAAATGTATCTTGATACCTAGTTCTTCGCGAATTCACGAAAATTGCTGCTTGAGAACTGGGCACCGTTATCGGTGATTATACGACTGGGTACACCAAACCGTGTAATCACGCTTTTTGTTAGGAACCTCTTGGCGGCTTCAGTTGTAGTTTTTACAACCGGCTCGGCTTCGATCCACTTAGTGAACGTGTCAATCATGACGAACAGGAACTCAAAGCCCCCGGGTGCTCTTGGGAAAGGTCCCAGAATGTCCAGTCCCCAGGTTGCAAAAGGCCAAGAAAGAGGAATTGTTTGCAAAGCTTGAGACGGCTGATGTACTTGTCGGCTATGAAATTGACATTGTACGCACTTCGTCACGAGCTCTTTTGCATCATGAAGGGCAGTTGGCCAGTAGTATCCTTGCCTAAAGGCTTTACCAACCAAAGTTCTGTAGGAATGATGAGCTCCACAGACTCCTCCATGAATTTCGGCTAGCAATTTAATGTCATCCGAGCGAGATATGCATCTCATCAACACTCCGTGAGATCCTCGTTTATACAAGGTACGTTCAATGAGAGTGTATGATTTGGCTTTTCATGCAATACGATCAGCCTCTACATCATCTTCTGGAATTAGGTCATGCTGAAGATAATTGTAGATCGATGTCATCCAATCTCTACCGTGATCGTGATGGCGCCAACCATCATCGACCTGTGGAGCATCCATGTTTGCATAATCAAGGTGTGCAACCTCCTTGCTAACATCTATGTCCTCGGAAGGCTCGACTACCGAGGGTGAATCGAGTTTCTCGAGAAAAACTCCGGGCGGGACGGATGTCCTTGTGGAAGCCATCCGGGCCAACTGGTCTGCCAGAAAGTTTTCCTTTCTAGGAATGTGTTGGATCTGAAAATCGAAGAAATGCTTTTCGAGTTTTCGTACTTCCGCCAGATATGATGACATCTTGGTACTAGAGCATTGATACTCTTTCCCTACTTGATTCGCTACTAGTTGAGAATCGCCTTTCACTAGCAATCTGCGAATCCCGAGCGAACGAGTGCTCAAGTCCGGCCAAGAAAACGTGATTCGCCACATTGTTAGTAGCAGAAAGTTAAACTGAATGGCGTATTTTATTTGTTCGCCAGTAGGGGAAATCAAGACGACCCCAGCCCCCGAGCCATGCAACATCAAGGAACCATCGAAGTACATTGTCCACTCGTCGTGGTGCTCGTACTTGGGCCCTTGGGTGGGTTCAGGGTTTGTCCATTCGGCAATGAATTCTGCTATTGCTTGGAACTTGATTATTGTTCGTGGGACAAAATGGAGATCGAACGCCCCAAGCTCGACCGCCCATTTTGATATTCGTCCTGATGACTCCCTGTTTCCTAGAACTTGACCAAGAGGATATCCCGTAGGCACGACCACTTTGTGGGCCTGAAAATAATGCCTTAGTTTCCTTGAAGCCATAAGGAGACCATAGAGCAACTTTTGTACCTGCGGATACCTTTCTTTTGGTCCATGCAAGACTTCGCTTACGTAATATATTGGTCGTTGAACATGGTCTCGCTCTACGACCAGCACACCACTAACCGTTTGTGGCGTTGCAGCCACATAAATTAGCAATGTTTCTCCCAATCTTGAAGAAACTAAGATTGGGGGACTTGTAAGGTACCGTTTTAATTCTTCAAAGGCGCTGCTTGCTTCTTCAGTCCATTCGAAACTCTTATGTTTCCGGAGAAGCTTAAAGAAAGGTAGTCCTTTTTCACCTAACCGTGCTATGAAACGACTTAACGCTGCCATACAACCGGTTAATTTCTGAACTTCCTTCTTTGTGGTTGGATCGCGCATCTGATCGATGGCGGCGATTTTCGTTGGATTTGCTTCAATTCCTCTAGCCGAAACTAGGAACCCAAGAAGCTTTCCCGACGAAACTCCGAACACACATTTCTCTGGATTTAACTTAAGGTTATGACGTCTTAAGTTATTGAAAGTCTCTTGTAGATCTAGAATATGATCGCCGGCGTTGATGCTTTTTACAACCAGATCATCAACGTAGGCTTCAAGATTCCGACCTATCTGAGGGCTAAAAGTCTTTTGCATCAACCTTTGGAATGTTGCACCAGCATTCTTGAGACCAAATGGTATTTTTACATAACGATGAAGTGCCATATGGGGTGATAAAGGAAGTTTCTCTTCATCTTGTTTACTCATATTGATCTGGTAGTACCCTGAATAAGCATCCAAAAAACTTAACAACTCACATCCAGAAGTAGAGTCTACAAGTTGATCAATGCGTGGAAGGGGAAAGTCATCCTTCGGACAAGCTTTATTAAGATCGTAAAGTCAATACACATTCGCCATTTCCATTGGCTTTTCTAACCATTATAGGATTGGCGAGCCACTCGGGTGGTCGACCTCATGAATGAACCCACTTTGAGAAGCTTGTCAATCTCCATTGGATTGCTTCTTTCGATCGATCTGAAACGCCGAGCTTCGCTGACCGTTTTTTGTTAGGCTATAGAGCTAGCCTATGCTCGATCACCTCCCTAGGGACTCCGGGCATGTCGGACGCCTGCCAGGCGAATACGTCCTGATTAGCTCGGAGGAAGGAGACGAGCGACTTTTCCTATTTAGGGTCGAGTCCCGCTCCACCGATATCTTGGCATCCTCCGAGAAGTACTTCGTCGAGTTGTACCTCTTTGTCAGTCGGAAGGTTTTGGTGTCATCTTCGGTCTTGAATTTTTACCTGCATGTTAATGGTGTTAGTTCCCCTGGTCGGGAGTTCATCGACCAGTTCTAAACACTTCCAATCGCATGCGTAGGCTATCTTTTGATCGCGCCTGGACCGTGATTACACCTTTTGGTCCCGGCATTTTCAAACTCTGATAACCGTAATGCGTGGCTATCAGGAATTTTGCTAAAACCGGACGACCAAGAATTGCATTGTATGCAGTCTCGAAGTTCACCACATCAAATGAAATTTTTTCTGTTCGGAAGTTGTCGGGCTTTCCGAACGTAACCAGTAGGGACAAGTGCCCTATTGGTTTAGCGATAGACCCAGGAACTATGCCATGAAAGGCATATTTCACTGATTTTACCTTAGATTTGGGAATCTGCATGTCTTCCAAAGCACTTGCAAATAAAATATTCAAAGAACTACCCCCATATATCAAAACCCAATTAACCTTGCAGTTATTAATAGTAGGCTCAACGACAATTGGAAACCTACCTGGTCGAGTTGAAGGAATGGGGCGGTCTTCTTTGCTGAAGGAGATTATTGTCTCCGACCACCTTGAAGGTTTAACGACGATCGAAGGTTCGGTAAGGTTGACTTCTCGCTCTACGGCTTTCAGGTGACGTCTGGACTCATACGAAGAAGATCCACCGAAGATCACATTGACAGTGTGTTGAGGTTCTTGGTACTCCATCTCTTCATCACCATCTTTGTCCTTCTTGGAGCTTGTTTCCCCGAGTTCTTGAATCGACGGGAGTGGTCCTTTACCTGCATAATAATCTTCCAGCTTCTTTTGCCAAGCGCGATAATTGCGCAAATCGTGTCCTGCTTGCTGGTGAAGAGGACACCATTTTTTGTTTCTCTTGTAATCATTGGTCGGAGCTTTAGCCTTGCCACGACCAGTATAATCTTTTCTTCCTTTGGTAAATTTTTCAGAACAAAGAAGAACCTCTTTGTCGTTGGCTCTGCCATGCTTCTTTTTCTTGAGAGTCTTATTTTGTTTCTTTTCCGTCCTATCTAAGCCAAGGTTGGGAATTTTATCCTTTCGATCAACGGCCGTTCCACTCGACCGCTTCATCGGTCGTGAGCGCATTTGTCACCATGTCAAAGAGCTCGATGGTTGTTCGTGGGGATGTATAGCTAAATCCTCCGTAAAACTTCGATTTCTTAATCCCGCTTTGAAGGCTTGGATAACGGAAGATTCTCAGCAACCTCCGTATTGAGTTACGGACTTGGCTAAATCTTTTAATGTACCAGGAGAGTCTCGTTTGATTTTTACCGCATCCTATGGAGATCGTCTTCCTTTCTAGGCGATCATACGCACTCAAAATTTGCAATCAAAAGGTCGCAGAGTTGCTCCCAAGTATATACGGATCCGACCAGGAAGGTTAAGCAACCAAGATCGGTGATCCTTCTAATACCGTAGGAAGATAATTTGCCATTACATTTTCATCACCACCAGACTCGATAGCGGTGGTATATATCCGAGAAATTCTAAGGATTTTGGGTCCCATTGAATTTATCCATATTGGCCGTCGGAACCTATTTGGCCAACGCACGACCGGAGCCCTCACGAGAAAGCTCGACGACTGTGATAGTTTCGTGGCGCCTTCTTTGAAAAGCGCGGATTATGTCGATTGGAGACCGATTTCTAGAAACGGATTGTCGGTGCTCAATATCCCGATTCGGTCGTGGGCGTTAGTAGAACGCTTCGACCGCTTGTTCGGCTTAGGTGATGTCGAAGATCACCAGGTCCAAGCGATGGTTCCCCTCGACGAAGTGAAGGTGAGGATTCCTGGAATAGTCTCCTCCCTCATGACTTGTTGGTCGGAATTGTCGAGGTGGTCGCAGTGTCAACTGATCCTCAACACGACCATGCAGGCCCCTGCTTCGGGAAGAATGCTGTGATGAAGTCATGGTCTGACTTTGCGGGTGCCTTCGTTCCCGATAAGCTTCTGTGCGCTGCATCGTCTGTTGGATAATCTCCGATATTTGACCTGCGAGTTGGGCAAACACGAGTCTCTCGCCAGGCGAGGTCGAAGTATTTAACATATCCCTAACTCGCTGCAGGTTTTGTATAGTTACCGAAGGTCTCGAGGGATTTCTGCCAGAAGAAGGTGTTGGATGGCTTACATCCTCCGACCTCCTGGTCGATCTTGCCCGATCCCTCACATTGGTTTGGGAAGGATCAGGCGTATTAACTGGTGAACGTCTACCAGTTCTGTCACCTCCGACATTTGGTGCTTGACCGCCCGTACCATCTCCATTAGGACGTGGTGGCGAGGTAATGTGTGGAGGACCGTACACGGCATTGTTATCCGTATCTCCGATCGCATTGACCTCGTGCTTCCAGCAGTGATCCTCCGATGAGCTTCCGTCGTAATCGATGGAGAGCCTTTCAGAGCTTCTGCGAGAGGCTTCCACGACGGAGAGCAGTCGGTGATCAGCACCTCCTGAGGTTTTCGGAAGGACCTCAGCCTGATCCAGAGAATTGCTGATCGAATGCTGAGCTTTATCATCCCCACTTGATTTACGACCAACGGAGGTTTCATTGACACCGTCACCAGGTGTTGGTTGGCTCCTGGAATTACTAGAAGCCGTTGGTGAGTACCTATCAACCATGATCGCATCAAAGGTATATTGAACCCCGGGTTGCGGTGTTAAATTTTCGTCACCTTTTTTGCCGGTCCAAAGGCCCGGGCTTGCTGAGGCTTTGGGGTGTTCCGAACCGGTCGGAAACACTTACTCTGAAACCGCCACTGATTGTACCGGTGTGTCTTCATCCATCTGGTCGTCTTCGCCGATATCTGCCCTGGGCGAGCCGGCAGAGGAGGATGATGAAGAGATTCTGTTTTTCTCCATGGCGCGCATACATGCATCCATGTCGAGGTCGGCATAGTCCGTCAAGTCGAACCAATTTTCTTCATCCCAACTTCCCGCCATAACCGCATCAGCGGTCACAGACGGGGAATGGACAAAGATTTGATGAGCAGAGAAATTCTTTTGAGATTCCACGCCGCGATCCCCACGGACGGCGCCAGCTGTCGACGATCAAGACGTCGATCTTACGAAATAAAAAGGAGAAAGTGACGTGGGAAATCTCAGGAAATGATGGGACTGGTCTTTATTAATATGAACTGGAATTTACAAGGTATGTACTAAGAACTCTGTTTGCTCTCTTGCGAACTCAGAACTATTACACAAATCTATGACTTGTGCTTTTGTCTTCTTCCTTTTCCTCCCCTTGATCCGTCCAGGTTCCATCTTTAAATAGCCATCGAAGAGGTGGTAGTTACTTCCGGAGAAGGTGTCTGATGCGAAGCGTTACGTCTGGTCGGAGTCAAGTGTCGGTTGATACGGAATCAACCGTTCGGCGGTTATATGTCTATGAAACATATAACCGTATGGAAGTTGTTCACTGGTGTGTCTTGGATAAGATATGTCGTATGGTATGGAATATGCACGTGCTCCATTCATCATACGGTAGAGAATATACCTTGGGATTTATTCCGAGTATCAGCTCATACTTTCTATTTAGTTTTCTGGTGGAAACTTGGCTTGGGCCTTCGTCCGACCAGGGTACCCATTATGTAACCTCTGGAATCTCTACGACCAGTGATGTCGTGTACCTTAGGGGTTACGACCATGAAGACGTATGATATTTTATATATTAAAGATAATATATAGAGGTTTTAATCCTCGTCAGCTATAGTGGCGGATCTGAAATAGGTGGGGGAGATGGTAGGCGGTGGATCCATGTGGGTAAGTGGTGGTTTCGGTCGGTGGTGGTGAGGCAGAGATAGAGTTTCCGCCGACGAGCTAGCCAAGCCTCACCGCCGTCGGAGCATGAGTACGGGGAGGAGAGAAGAGGGGCAAGAGGAGCTAGTGTTGGACCGAAACGACGACTAGAGGGGGGTGAATAGGAATTATAGTCTTTTTCAATCGTGGACCAATTTCAACTTATTCTCCTCAATAGCTATGGAAGCTATGACGATAAGAGAACATAAGCACAACGGAAAAGTCTTGTGTTGAAATCGATGAGACCCCGGAGACACAAAGACCAAAATTAGCAAAAACTCATAAGATGGCACATGACCGGTCTGACCTCCCCTTAGTGGCGGTTTGACATGTGGGTGGCCAGAATCCTTGGTGGTGGTTTGACATGTGGGTGGCCATTCTGGCCACCCGAAGTGGCGGTTTGACTGTGGTGCCTTGAGCCCAGCATGAAACAATCAATCAAAAGACCTAACTTCCTACTTGGTGATCCAAATCCTCTAAAACCTCAACCATAGCTTATCAAGAAGGTCGGGAACATATTCCAATCGATGATCAGGATGATCAAAACCAAGGACTCACGAATTTCTTAGATGAGATCAAGCGGGCAAAGAACTGAGAAAATTCAAACATTAACTCAAAAACTTGCTCGTGGATGGAAGATGATCATAAATGTATTTCCACATATCCTAGAAAACTAGATCACAGCATGAACACCAAGAAAACCAAAGGAACAAACAAAATCCTAAAAAGCATCAAAGAGTGAGTAAGAACAAGAAGGAACTCATCTTGAGAAAAATTTGCTTGGATTGATTTGAGAAGATTATTGATTTACAGCTACTCCACCTAGCACTTGAGCACCCAATCAATTCATCTCTCACAAATCCTAGCCTCTTCTACTCCATTTTTCCTCAAATCACAAATTAGGGTTAACACTTGGAAGGCATAAAAGGCTCCAAATTTGGATATCTCCCTTTTATAGTAGATGTTAGGTTTAGAGAGAAAACTCTAACATGCACTTGTTAAGTCTACACACAAATGGGTATACACTCATGCACACTTCTCGAAATAGATGACGAACCGGGCTTCCCGAATCCGTATCTTCGTGAACTCCATCTTGACTTGACCTAAACCGCATCTCTTTGCACCATCTTGCGCCGTAGTTTCTTTAAAGGTCACAAAGGCAGTATTTTGGTGAAGATACCAAAATGCCTCTTCTCGATCCTTCTCCAAAGACTAAGTCTAATCATCGTGAAGAAATTCCATGCTTCGTATGTGTAGGTTGATCAACGGCTCTCTTCATGTCGGCAAGTCTCTCTCATCCAGCTCCCACAAAAACCACCAATGCACTTGCACCGACCCCGTACCACTTTATCCAACCAGTCGCACTGAACTTCTCGTTCAATCATTCTTGTCCATCTTGCACTGTGCTTGAGTCCAATGATTTCACCTAGTATCATTGATCGTTCTGGGTCTTAGCTCTCCTAACCTAGTCTCGATCATCCTCGCCATTGACCGTCATTGACATCTAAGCCTCCTGCACAACAATAGACTAAGAAATCAATTAAGAGCACAAGTTCATCGCAACTTGACCCACGTTAGCCAAAACATGCATCATACAACACATATGCACTGAATACCATGACTTTGACCTAACTCACGATCATCACTGCCTACCCGGCACAAGATCAGGGTCTGGCCGGTCTGACCGTCGCCTATGGCCAGTCTAACCGCTGGCCTGCTGGTCTGACCGCCCAACTACACACCAGTCAGACCACTCAGGTCCTTAGCCAAAATTTGCGGACTCTCTGGAAACATAATTTAAATAGAAATTTTGATTCGATGCTCCAAAAATAATGGGACCACATGCAAACAAATCATCTCACTTGTCTACACCCTCTGTTTTTAACCCGACTCAAAATTCTCATATTTGTTTTTGACCAGTCTGACTGCCACATGAGACCGATCTAACCGTCACCGTAGCCGATCTGACCTCCTTCCGCCTGTGGCTAAGAAAAGCTTAAGGCTGAACCTGTAGCAGTAGCGGTACTTTGGTTTCTGATCTTTATCCATGTGAGTATTTGATTGCAGCCATATTGAAAACCGTGTGTTGCATGCTGGATTTTGGGGGAAAGTTGCAGCGTACCCGCGTGTTCGGCAGAGCAGTGGCCAGTCCGCGTTTAGTCGGCATGAGAAAAAGGCACGGTGAGGGATCAACATCCGATGCGCGTTGCGGCGCTCACGCGCGCACGGGATGAGCAAGGCCATGTTCAACCAACCCCTTCTGGCTTTTCCAACCGTTCTCTCCAACCGAAATCTCAACGTCTCAATAATCAAAACCTCGTATTTACGTGAGAAACACCGAAACACCGGGACATCATCAATCTATATCCGGTAAATTTTTTTAAGAATTTTTTAAACTTTCACGCAAGTTTCACACGAGTTAACACCTTAGGATGGTGTTTAGAGTTTAGACCGCGGGGACAGGGAGAATTCTAGTCAGGTACCAGCTCCGTGCGTGGTATCAAACCAATGACTTCAGAAGCCATAAAAAAAACGATTGAATTGAAATACATAGGCTTTAATTGACTAGATAAATCCGCCATTAGTCGTGCACTCTGCACTGGTCGAAAGGATAGCTGATCTCACTCGATTGATAGTGCACCTGGCCGACAAATCCGTCATTTTGTTGTTGCTACCCTTTTTTTTTCCTACTTCCTCTTGTGGTTGATGAAACAAGGTCGTCTTACACATTACTGCCCTATATGATTTTGACATGGTGCTGTACAATCATAGCATTACCTTTTCTTTTCTTTGTTGAGGCTCTACTTATAGCGTTACTTGTCAACCATCTTTAGCCATTATCCGCACCGGGATTGGTGGACACAGAGACTCTCAAGAACTGATTGGAAATGTGGATTAGAAGACCAAGGTATTATATCACACTCCTGTCGGCCGTATTAGATAAGATTTCTAATGGGAGAAAAATCTAATAAAAATATCCGTATCTAAATCATCTAGTCATCGAACAAACTACTCGAACCAATCCAACCCATCCTGACTCCACCATTCTCGAGTTCATGTGAACTGACGATCCATCCAACAGGGTTCTGAAACTGATCGGTTACAGTCAGCTTTCGCAAATATCGGTACCCAACTTAACTTTACATCTTCACCTAACAGGTTTATCGTCCGGTTTTGATCAGTTTTGACTTGTGTTTGCAGGTTTTAAATTCAAATTTAGATTTTTGGATGGTTTTTAGCAATTACCGCCGGTAACCGGCTAAACACCGAAACCAACCGTAGAGCGGTTTTGTTCCTAAGTCTTTTTTCCTAAATGCTGGCATAAATCGCACCATCATTGGTGGCATTATCATTGATGCAAGAGAGAGAGAGAGCAGGAAGCTTTGCCAGGAAGCTTCCTACAGAAGCGTATCCACGGTGAGCAGCATGGCATGTCCAGTTGTCCACAACACCTCTCACCTCGTTCTCGGACCCCCCAGGCACCGGCGGATGACATTGGGACACGTTGGTCCTCACCCCCGCGAATGTTGGCCCTGGGCTCTACCGCCACCCACGGATTTATGTTCGGATCTAACTACGGAAACGGAGAAGAAAGGAAGGTGAGGGATGATACGTACACCAACGCGTGAAAAATGAGGAGGATGAACAGCTCCTACCAACGTTGCTTGTTCCCGCCCATTCGTTCGAGCTTTTGGCTCCTTCCGCGCTTTTTTGAACCCAAATAACAAAAATAGCTCTTTAAAATATGAAATGAAAAAAATAGCAGGTCCGTCGTGCCCCTACGGAGCGACAGCCGACCGACCGCCACCCCCTAGAGAGCGGTAGGTCGTCTGCCCATGCCACATGCCGCTTTCTGGGGGCACGGTAGGCCACCTACCACACCGTGAGGGTACAACAAGTCAGCTGTCGTCGAATGGGTGCTCGCCACATGGCTTGCCGCACGCCCGGTATGTGGTAGGTCCTATGTTGTGTCTTTTGAGCGCGGTACGGATGTCATTTTTATTAATTCATACGTGGAGAACTATTTTTGCTATTCTGTCACAAAATAGTATTATTTTAGCTGAAGACTCCCCGCGTGGGCCCCCACTGCCACTCCTCTGCGCCTTCCCCTATATATATATACCAGCCATGAAGCCTTCACTTCCACACATGCACTTCAGCTTGAACACTCGTCGTGTGTAGTAGTAGCTAGCAAGTAGAAATACTTCTCGTACGCCAGGATCCTCTGTTTCGGTTCAGGGATTGGTTGCCTGCTCTGTTTCTTGGCCATGGTTGTCCTCGCGAAGCCGCCGGCGCTCGACCAAATCTCGCTGCTGAGGTCCCCAGAGCCCGGGGACTACTTCACCGGCGTCCCGGCCGTCGACCTCTCCGGCCCGGGCGCGGCGCGGGACGTGGCGAACGCCTGCGAGCGGTTCGGGTTCTTCAATGCCGTGAACCACGGCGTGCCCATGGACATTGTCGACAGGCTGGAGGCGGAGGCCGTCCGGTTCTTCGCGTCGCCGCAGGCGGAGAAGGACGCGTTCGGCCCCGCCAACCCGTTCGGCTACGGGAGCAAGCGCATCGGACGCAATGGCGACATGGGGTGGCTCGAGTACCTCCTCCTCGCCATCGACCACGCCTCGCTCTCCAAGGCCTCTCCTGCCCCGTCGTCTTCGCTGCGGTAAGCATCAAGGAACACAAGAACTAATGGTTAAGTTCGGCCGCAGCTAGCTCAGCATTTTCACTAATGCTCGATCGACCAACGCGCGCGCGCGCGCATGTTAATTGCAGGGACGCCGTAAACGAGTACGTCGGCGCCATGCGTGGGCTGGCGAGGTCGGTGCTGGAGATGGTGGCGGAGGGGCTCGGCGTGGCGCCGCGGGGCGCGCTGGCGGAGATGGTGACGGGCGAGGCGAGCGACCAGGTGTTCAGGCTGAACCACTACCCGCCGTGCCCGCTGCTCCAGGGCCTGCCCAACTGCAGCGTGACCGGCTTCGGCGAGCACACCGACCCGCAGCTCGTCTCCATCCTCCACTCCAACGGCACGGCCGGCCTGCAGGTCGCGCTCCACGACGGGCAGTGGGTCTCCGTCCCGCCCGACCGCGACGCCTTCTTCGTCAACGTCGGCGACTCGCTGCAGGTACGTCGATCATAGTACGGACGTACGTGCCGGCACCATTCATGCACAGATGCACTGACCAGGTGACCAAGATTCAAGACGACGACAGCAGGCGACCAATTAATTGATGCATGCACTGATCTGGTGCGGTTTGGTGTAGGTCCTGACGAATGGGAGGCTGAAGAGTGTGCGGCACCGGGTGGTGGGCAACAGCCTCAAGTCGCGGGTGTCCATGATCTACTTTGGAGGGCCACCGCTGGCGCAGAGGATTGCACCCCTGCCGCAGCTGCTGGGGGACGGCGAGCAGAGCCTGTACAAGGACTTCACATGGGGCGACTACAAGAAGGCTGCCTACCGATCGCGCCTCGGCGACAACCGCCTGGGCCCCTTCGAGAAGCCGCCGCGGCACACCAAACACGACGCCATCGGCGTCGATCTCGACCTCGACAGTATATCTGAACAAGAAAGATAGATAGATAGATTGATAGATAGACAGATAGATTGATAGGTAGGTAGGTCGGTTGGTAACCGTAGGCGAGTGCTTTTGTTGGTTGCTGCAGATTCAGCGGCCGTACGTCTCCACCCCCGTAAATCCACCGGGCCGATCGGTCGATCCCCACGTTACACTGTTACAGTCAGTGCATATCGCCCACCTGGAGGCCACGACCGAGCTAGCTTTCGCCGTGTCGAGACAAAAGCTACTGATTGCTCGATCGACCAAGAATTAATGGCCTGGCTAGCTAAGCTAGATGTAAAACTAGTTAGGGATGAACAGATCGATGGCCCGGGAGTGTAGCGTCGCGTCGTGGCCTCTGTGGGCATGGAGCCGACAAAGCCTATTGTCGGATTAATTTGGTAAAATGTACAGTACGAGTACGGTAGTACTAGAGGGCTTGCATGTATTGATCACTAGTGATCTGTGCTTGGTGATGTACGTGTGTTTTCTATATATGGTACGGTTGACATGTAAAAGTTGATGTCGGGACCTTTCCAAGTTTGGTGTACACTTGCACTGACAGTGAGTAATTGAGTGGTTGCTCCTACAATGGGTTCACTTCACTCACCTTACGCTACCCAAATATAGCAAGAGCTGGGGCTGCGTTTGTCCTTTATTATGGTCTAGCCCCTGTCGTCCTTCGCCTTTATCGTTTCCATTTATAGTTCTGCCTGTGCGTGTGTGATTGGGTGTATGCACGTGGGCCTCCTGCCCATCTTCCACTTTAACATGCATCCAATATTTCCCTTTCACGCCGTAGACTTCCACCGACACATGCAGCAACTGTTTGTATTTGAGAGCCCTAAATCTAATTCGAGATATCTTTATGCACACACTCCCATCCACTCTGATTGCACCCCTAGTCGAGTGCCTACCTTACACAAGCTTCAAATATGGACGAATATCATTCGTTCTGTATCCTACTTCACTTTTTTTTGTCAGGTCTAGAGTCGAACGCGAATAGCGCCGGACAGAAATTATCTGCTTTGTTTGTACCCCTATACAGGATATTGGAAAGAATCGATGCAATTAGAGCGGATAAAAACGTATATCGCTCGTTCTGTATCACATTCTATATTTTTTTTCCCCAGATTTAGAGTCGGGCATGGATAGTGTTGGATACCCAATCTTCTAAATTTTTGAATTCGCCCCGACTGCCTTCCGACCGGTTGGACGAAAATAATCTGCTCCGTATGAACCCTGGTGGTGTGTGTACGTCATCTGCCTTGTAATCCTGAAAGAAAAAAAAGACATGAGCATTTAATGAGCTTGGTCGGTCTCTCGGGCATGAGAAAACACCTTTTTCATGCTAGAAATTGTTGCTTAGGCCAGTCTCAGTGGGAGTTTCATTATAGTTTCATTCTCATTAAATGTGTTGCCACATAGGCATTTTAGATGATATGGCAGTGTATTTAAGAAGAGAGAGGAGAAATGGGTTTCATCTAGATGAAACTCTCTTGGTGAATACCAACTCCTCGAGTCATGAAATTAAATGCCTATAAAACTGTAGAATGAAACTCTCCATTGAGAGTGGGTATTTCATTCGAGTTTCATTTCATTTCATATGACATGGCAGTTTTGGAAACAACGCCATGAAACTCTCCATTGAGACTGACCTTAGGCTTTCACTCAGCGAGGCTGTTGGCCCGGGGTTTGTTGGGCCAAGTCAGGTTTGGCCCTTAGTTCTTTTTACACAGATAATGCCCAAGCCCGTCCCATAGAGGCTTTCAGGTCGGCCGGGCCAGATCATGGGCTGTAGGCGGGCTGGGTTTTTCTCAGATCTAGATGCAGCCCTTGTAACTTGTAGGCTAGATGGGCTAGGTTTGGCTAGGCCGTGAGAAGCCCAGCTAGGGTGGTCCTAGACCTAAATACGAGTAGCCTCGTCAGTAGCTAGCGGCAGTGTGGCCTGGCCAACATGTTCGGACTGGAAAAAGACCTGGGCCCATCACGTATACATCTTACCTGCACCGCTGCACGTACGGCGAGACGCTGCTCCAGATGACAGGTGGCTATGCATGTCAATTACATTATTTTTAAATTTATAATAGTTGTGTAGTGGTACTGAACAAATTGTCTTTAGAGCAACGATAAACAACATTCTTCAAACAATCTTGTTACCTTCCTCCTGGTAGCATTTAGCACTGTGGTAGGTAGGCATGCAGTAACACAGTTTTATTTTACCAGAACATCTTAGATTAAACAACACGAGTAAGTAAATTAACTGGTCGAGCAAGTCATTTCCCATGCACGCTCGTACGTACGATCGCTTCCGCCACCACCTTTCCATCACTTCTTCCCTTCTTTTTCCACAGATCGCTGAGCATCCGCATGGCGCTGCCGGTCGCGCCGGCTTTCCGCTTCCCACCGGCGCCCTCGCCGTCCGCGTCCCTGGCCATCCTCTCGCCGGCGCCGGCGGCCGAGCTGTGGTGCCGCTTGTCCTTGTCCGCCTCCGCGCCCCGCGCACTGGCGTGATGGTCGGCCTCACCGAGCACCACGGCGGCCTCCTCGGCCACCTTGCGCCACTGCTCGCTCTGCACGCGCGAGCGGTGCATCTCGGCCTCCAGCGCCTCCCGCGCGCGCTCCGACGCCCTCAGCCGCTCGGCTACCCGGGCTTCCCGCGCCGCGCTCTCCCTCAGCGCGTGCTCGATCTCCCTAGCCTTCGCGGCCGTCTCCTTCACGGCCTCAGAGGCCTCCTCGGCCATCTTCATGAGGTTGGCGTTCTCGTCCTCGAGGGCGGCCACCTCCGCGTCCTTCGCCATCAGCTTCGCCGTCATCTCGTCGACCTTCGTGTCCTTCGCCGTCAGCTTCACCCTCAGCTCGTTGACCTCCATGTCCTCCACCATCAGCTTCGCCCTCAGCTCGTAGACCTCCGCGTCCTTCGCCATCAGCTTATTCCTCAGCTGGTCTGCCTCCGGGTTTTCCTTCTTGCTATCACCGTCTGCAATGATGGCAATATTGTTCACCTCATCATCATAATCAGTCGTCTTCTTGGTCTCCTCAACCTGAGCCCTCCTGTTCTCCGACATTTTGAAACAACTCTTGATCTCCGACTCGTTCGGCACGACCGGCTCAAGAACATCGGTGGCCGGCGAGCTCATGCTTCTTCTCTCCTCGATGCCACCATTTCTAACATCGGCAATGACGACTTCTGCCTGCTGCTTCTGTTCTGCCGGCACGTTGGTCTCGGCTTCGACCGGCGCCGAAGTGGAGGCGTCTCTCTTCTTCGCGGCGGCGCCGAAGCGCTTCTTGGCCTCGACAAGCGCGGCGCGCGCGTCCTCCCTGGCCTTCTCGACCGCCGCAAGCTGCTCCCGCATCTCCGTAAGCTGGTCGTGCGCCTTCCCCAGCTTCGCCTCCAGCTCCGCCACCCGCGACCCAGCACCGCCAGCACCTGCACCAGCAGGCTTCTTCTGCAAATTCACCACAATGCAAAGTCGCGAGCAAGTGTCATGTCATTAACCGTACGTACACAGTGCTGCATCGTTCATTTCACGATAACATGCTTTCTTGCCTCGTGCAATGGGCTGCGCGGTGACGTCCCTCGGCCGACGCCGAGAGCACGGTGATGCGCGCCGCTCGCCTCCGAGCCTACGGCCGCCGTCGTCGTCGTCCTTAGGCGCAGCGGCACTCGAGGTGCGGGCCGATGCGGCCGCTCAGACACGGCCCTGAAGTAAAGGCTCTTGGGAATTCATCTCCATTCTCCAGAACCAGAACAAACTTGGAGAGCTGCTACAAAATATATATTCGAAGTTAATTAGTAGTACTCAATACCTGGGCCTTGGCATGTGACCATCCGAGTCTTCGAACTTGTTCGCCTTCTTGGCGTAGGCCGTGCGTCCGAGCATCACACACAACAAGAGTTTTTTTTTTTTTTTTCCTGAAAGCAAGAGCGAGTTCTTGAAACAGAACGAAACTTCAAATCTGGTATTTTTATTTCTGAATGAGCGAACGTCGGGGACGTTTGGTTGGTGTGCAAGTCTCCTCGGGTATTAATGTGGAAGTGCTCAGCATATAGTACATTGGCACTGTGAATGAAAATTTGGAACTGCTTAATCTGGCTTTCTATATAGTACACAGAGTGTCTTTTCCTTTCTTTTTCTAATTTCTTCCCCTCAAAACTCACGCAGAGGGTCAGTTGGTAGAAGGGCTAGCTCCAAACACATCCGAGATCAGCTGTCGACGATCTATTCGCCAAAAGACTTAAAATGGTAATTTATATTTTAAAAGGGTATGCTTTGATCATAAGAAAAATAACTATAAACCAACGTGGATCAGGGGTTGGATCGTGATCTGTCTAGAAATTGTTACAAAAGGCACATAAACCGGATCTTTTATAGTTCTACAAGCGTCGGTAGTTGATTGCAATAGCGCCTCTTCACGTAAATTGTCGCGTCTCTACCACAATGCAGATCAGAATTGTATAGGTTTACAATTTCTCATTTTGTCCCCTTGTTAACGTTAACACAGATAAACACAAAGAATGACCAGATGTGAATTGAGATCTGAACGAGAAACTAGGAGTAGGAGGAGCCTTAATTAAGATTGATTAATTGGAGCAGAAACTGGGTGGTATATCTCACCTGGTTGACGCGAGAAGTTACCTGCATCGGCACGTACCGAAGTGCACGGAGATGTAGCTTCTAAGTTTGCACCTGGCAGCTTGCGGCAGCAGCTTCTCATTGTAAAAATCGCGGGCACGGCAGGGAATCAAGATTAGAAACGACGTCTTTATCGGGGAAAAGAAGAGAGAGAGGATTAGAGCCTATTTAGCCGTACGTACGGATCAAATTAAACTGCACGTTACGATCATTTATTGATGGAATTATCTGCTCTCCAAGCTAAACATCAATTAGTGCGATGATGCCACGATCAGTCCATGTACGGCACGTACGATCAGTCAATTAGTGCGCAACCATCAGCAGATCACCTAGTTTCTCGACAGGGAGGACATGAACAACTGTACCAGTACATGTGTAACCATGTATATACCTCTCCTATAACTCTGGCTACCTACAAGGAGGTGTTTCAGGTTCAGGTGAGAGCTCGAGTTAAAATAGGATAATGTGAGCTAATTGCGTCTGCTCTGTTCGGTAGGTTCTGGAATCGATTCCATTTTTCCAATCTGCGCTTACATTAAGACGTGATCGTTGTCGACGCATTGTGGTCGACAATGTGATCCTACGCACAAATTTTTCTCTACCATGCACGATCGCCTGGCTCAAATGCGAGCTTGTATCATCCTGTTTTAAGGTGAGTTCAGCTCTCGCCTGCTAATTAAGCACAGCCTAACACTCGGCTTAGAAGAGGCCGGCGAAACTGGGAGTCTCAGCTGGGCTTCTTGGTTTTTTCCTTGAGAAGGAGAGACCATTGGGCTACATCGTTGGCGTGTTTACCAGTCTGACTAGGCCGTATAGAGTTAGGCCTTGGCCCAGTTTACCCAGGCTACCACCGGCCGGCATAATCTCCCAACGATAACGGCCGGCAACGACGAAGGAAACAACAGAATTAATGCAGGCGACATCGCCATGAGCCCATGAGCCACGAGGCCAACGTCCGCACAGACACGTGTGCGCACCGTACCGCAGGCAGGTCGACGGCGATCGGCCGGTCGAGAGGCCTGCCGGCTCACACGCAACACGTGAAACGTTGCGATGTAAGACGCTTGCAATCCCGTGATGGCTTCTTCCTTCCGTGCTCTCCTCTGCCGCTGCTGCCGCGCGCTGTTCGATCGACGCATGTTCGTTCCATTCAGCTCGAAGAAAAGGACCGTGTCCACTCGCGGAGGAGGAAAATAATCTTATAGGATCTGATCCACAACTCAATTGATGTGATCAACTCTATCATGTGACACGTGTTCTTTTACGAATCTCAAAGCGCACAGTTTCATAAATCACTGATGCGAATTTTTACGAATTGAATAATGAAGGCTATTACGTCACGCTTTGAGATTCACGAAAGGACACGTGTCATGCAGTGGAGTTGGTCCACATCAATGGTCTTATAGGATTATTTTCCGCGGAGGGAGGGGGAGACCGGTGGGGGCCACGGGCCACGGCTCCCCACATGCTACTGTAAGTGTTCTTAATTCCTGAGAACTAGCCTAAAGTAGTTTTAAGCACGTATACACCTTTCCAAGATATACATGTTTTAAATTTAAAGCATATATGCGATATCATAAAAGAATGTGCGTTAAATTTCGTGTTTAATGTATGCATAAAAAGTAGTCGTATTTATTCAGCTTCTCCCGTATCTATGTTCTAGCCCCGCCACTGACCGTGTCGCGCATGTCGTCGCCGGTATATGTCGATGCTGCTGCAGACTTGGGTTTGGATTTGGATTTGGATTAGCTGTCCCGGCAAAGCAAAGGACCTGCACGTGCGTGCGTGGAACAAGCTTACAGGCATGGTTATCTTGAGTTTTTGGCCGATACGGTCGTTTTTTCAACCGTAATTGCACTTATAACAGACTTCCGCGTGTATTTACAAAAATGGCATAACCGCGTGTATAACCGACTTCATACTTCACGTTCTTCAAGAACCACAGTCAGCTAGATGTGTTCTCACTCTCCACAATGGCAAATGCCATCGGGAGAAGCTGGTCATTCGCATCGGCTGCCACCGCGGTGAGGATGGTGCCCTTGTACCTCCCCGTAAGGAAAGTGCCATCCATGGTTAGCACGGGACGGCGAACTTGAAGCCCCGATGGCTCGGCGAAAGCCTAGAACACCCGGTCCAGTATGAAGCGGTTGGGCCCTTTGCCAGCATCTTCACGGTCAAGCTTGTTTATGTACGTGCCGGGGTTTGATTCGGCAATCTGGTGAAGCAATCTCGGCACAAGGTTGTACGCCTCTTCGTATGTCCCGTACATAGTCTCGATAACCTTCTGCTTGGCTCGTCGAACCTTGCTGTAGCTAATTGGATAGCCAACCTTATTGGCGACTTCCGACATCAACAGCTTGGGGGAGATAGACACGTCCGCCTCAACTAGGTGCGTGATGAGGTGTGCAACATATGCGGAAGTCACCTTCCGATGGTGCCGTAGGGGCTCGCTAAGCTCGCAACTGTGGTCGATCAACTCCTTGACTATGAAGATCGAGCCGAAGATCTTTGCTCGGCGAGCGCTAACCTTGCCAGGGCAGCCTTCTACTACGCATTTCATGCGTGCTCTCTGGTTGGACCGGTGCACTCGGTACACTACCGATGGACAGGGCATACCGTGCTATAGCTTGTTGCACGACCACCTTGTCCGGGAAGCGCTGCCCAACTAAGAGGGTGTCGGCTTCAAACCCCCACTGGGAGCCTTCTTCTTGTAGTAGTGCGGCGAGCATGCCGTGATATCATCAAGTCTTGATGCCGCGTAAGGACCACCGGCCGTGTGCGTCCTCGTCGGTACCATCCGAGCTTGGGTCGGTGTCCTCGTCGGACTCCAACCCGAGAGGCTCGTCCATAGATCTTCGGATCTGCGCTTGCGGCTAGAGACCCGGCATCATCGGGTTTCCGATGCCCTATGTACGAAATTTACGTACACCATAGGTTTTCCGTGAATGGGCGTCTGGTGAGACAATCTCCATGTCTTGCCTCCATGCTATGCTTCCATTCACCTTTACGAGCTCCACACATAATTCGTGCGGTGATCGTCTCGATCATAACTTTCTTCGTCGTTGGCTCGTGGCGAACTCCTCCGGATGCACGCCGCAGCTCGTGAATATTCATCGTGTGGAGCCCTCGCCGGACCACCTTGTACCGCATTTCGACAGGTCCAACCCATCGTGTCCGGCCCGTACGAGCCCATCGCCGTAAAACACAAACAAATCTTGTATGTTCGAAAATACCTAAAGCCACAACAATCACTAAATAATTAGGACTAATTAATTACATCTAAACTAACTACTTATGATTGATTAATTACCACTACAAAATTACCAATATTTTATTTGCACTTACTTACTATGCTATAATGATGACTACTAAACTAATTACGACTAAACTAATTCATTACTACTGAACTAACTAATTATGGCTAATTAATTACTTCTAAACTAACTAATTACGACTGATTAATTACCACAACACTAATTCATTACCACTTATTCAAAATGCCGTAATGTTGACTACTACAACAATTATAACTAATTAATTACCACTAAACTAATTAATTACTACTGAACTAACTAATTACGACTAATTAACTACCCCTAAACTAACTAATTACGGTTGATTAATTACCACTAAAAAACAAAAGTACTTCATTTCCACTTACTTAATACACTGTAATGATGACTACTAAACTAATTACGACTAATTAATTTATACTAAACTAATTTATTACTAGTCAACTAACTAATTACGACTAATTAATTACCCCTAAATTATCTAATTACGACTAGCTGACTGAGAAACGGCAAAAGTATAACACAAATTACCTGCCCTTCGGAGGAAGTAATCAATTAGCCCTTCGGGGGAAGTAATAAATCAACACCGAGCGACGAGCGACGAGAAGAAGTAAAACAGTTAATCTCCCAATAAAATTAATTATGTTACGTTCTCTGAGTTCTCAGCGACGAGCGCAAGAACGAGAATCGAAACGCAATTGATATGAGCGAAGAGCGGTGCCAGAGTTCGGTATTTATAGTCGACTGGAGAAGGAGTTGCGGCGTTGGCGCCGGGAATTCCGTAAACATTGGCGCCGAAATTTCTGGATGACGCGACACATGTGCGGAGGAGGGAGGAGCGACGGTGGAAAAGATGGCCACTATGAGGGCGGGGGTTGGCACGCCGACGTGGCGGGGGCGGTGAGGTGGCGGAGGCTAGAATTATCACAGCAAATAAAATTATACAAAATTTATACAAACAAATACACAGTTTCAGAAGCCTCCCAAAAAAGTAATTTTTGAACTCATTTACATTTTAAAATTATCACAAACTTTTATTAACCTAAATTATGCTTAACCTCAGGCCTAATTAATTAAGCTTTTGCGTGGCGCGAGCTCACCTGGAAGGCGGGTGGCGCGAGGTGAGCTGCGCCGGGAGCTGGAGGTTTGAGTTGGCATCGAGCGATGGGGCGGTAGCGGTGGCGTGCGCGCGCGGCGTGTCGGCCGGTCGCCGCGAGTGAAGTAACACTCTTGTTGATATACCTATTGTTTAGTCTCAATTGGATTTAAAGATCAAAGAGGTATGCATTTGACAACATCTAATTATATCTTCTTTGCATTCCTCGGATCCAATATATAGGTTGAACTTCACCAAAAGGAAAACGTAAATGTGCATATGTTTTATTTACACACTCGTGTATGCACGCATTTAGGGAGTTCAATCTATATCTTGTGGTTTCATTAGTATTGATCCATAATTCTTTGTCCACATATATCAAGGATCTTTACCTTGGATTTGCAACCAATAACGACCGCCATTGGTTGGCGTCGGACCGATTGTGAGTCAACGGCTAGTTTTATAGCCGTTGGCACTTGGGCGGTCCGACCGATATTTAGTTGGCGGTCGGACCGATTTTGTCGATTCTCGGAATCTTTTCTCAACGGCTAGTTTTTGTGTGTGGGCTATAAATACCCACCTTGGCTGTGTGAGGAAGTTGTTCTTTGAGTTCTTTGGTGCCCCATTGAGTTTCTTTGAGCTAAGAGCAAGCCTCTCATACTCTTGTGTGCATGTGTTGCACTTAGTGAGTGATTGAGAGCAAACCCTTAGTGCATGTGTTGCATTAGGTTGTGGATTGCTTATCCATAGAGCTTTGGCACTTGATTGGTTCAAGTGAAAGTTGAGTCTTGTTACTCTTGGTGTTTGCCGACACCTAGACGGCGTGGAGACGTTGTGCGTCGGTGATCTTCTCAAGTGAAGCTTGTGAGAAGACCCGGGCGATTTGTGAGTGGCTTGGTGCTCGCCATCTCCGGAGCGGAGTAAGAGCAACCCTAGTGGATTGGGGTGATAAGTTCAAGTTGGAGTCGGTCCAAGCGGTTGAACTCACTTAGAGGTGTTGGTTCGGTTGGAACCGGTCCAAATTGTTTGGACTTACCTCGGAGGTGTTGCCTCGCGTTTTGGAGCCGATCCAAAAGGTTGAACTTACCTCAACGTGGATTAGGGGAGACCGGCAAGTCTTCGATCACCACGGGAAAAATATTGCCGTGTCAATTGTGTTTTGCTTTCTTGAGCTTTACCTTATTGCAATTTACATTCATTGTATAATTGCTTATTTATTTGATTGCTATCGTGTATGTGCTTGATTGATCATATCATTAGTTGAAAGCTTACAAGTTCATGCTCTATTGATTATTACCTTTATACTTGTATTGTTGGAGCACTTAGTTGAGACTAGTGATTTTAGGTCTTAATTGTGCGAAACCGTATTAATATTAACTTCCGCATTAGAAATCGGTTTTAGTGCATAAAAGTATTAAAACGCCTATTCAACCCCCCTCTAGTCGGCCTACTCGATCTTACAAGTGGTATCAGAGCTTGGTCTCTCATTTATTAGACTTAACCGTCTAGAGAGTAAAGGATGGCGACTAGAGATTTTATGCACCTAGGTGAATCACCTCAATTTGATGGCACAAATTATGCACATTGGAAAATTTGCATGTCATGTTATTTTAAGGCCATGGGCCTAAATATATAGCGGATTGTAGATGTCGGCTTTTCTCCTCCATTGGATAGGTTTGATCCAACAATTGAGGAAGAGAAATACTTACATCTCGACGTTCAAGCAATTAACGCTTTATTTAGTGCTTTGAGTGTATATGTGTTTGATGTCATATGCGATCACGAGAACGTTCATGAGATGTGGACCCATCTTCAAAAATATTATGAAAGGTCCACTTCCACAAGTGATGATTGCATACAAGAATGGATGTCGGGAGAAGAATGCTCAATTTCTAGCTCCGACGATGATGAGACATCAACTCCATCCACTTCGCCTCATTGCTTTATGGCTAAAGGTAATAAGAAGGTAAATAATTATGATGATAATAATCCTTCTTATGATGAGTTGATGGATATGCTAGAAGAGCTTAATGAATATATAGGAGAAGAGAAATCTAAATACAAAGTTTTGAAGAAAGAACATGTCTTACTTCAAAATAATTATGATGTTCTAAAAGATGAACATGAAAAGCTCCTCCTAAATGAATATACTAGCTCCAAGGTGGATATAGGTGTAACATGTAATCTAATAGATGATTTCGCATGCATGGCTCCTATTTCTTGCAATTCATCTAAAGCTAACATATCCACATCTTGTGATGATTTAATTGACATGCCTTGTAGCACTTATGAAAATGCGTCTATTTCCTCTATGCTTGTTGAAACTAATCTTGTAGAGGAAAACAAAAGACTCAAAGCCCAAGTCACAAATTTGAAAAATGACTTGGATAGAAGCTACAAGGAAAAGCCACTCTTGATGATATCTTGAGCAAACAACAAGATCAAATGACAAGAGTGGAATTGGCTTCACTCCCATGAAGAAAAGGAAAATAGCAGGACAAAGCACAATGCAAGACACACGAAGAATGTCAAGTGCTTTGATTGTCATCAAAAGGGTCACCTCTCCTCAAAATGTCCAAATAAAGAAGATTACAAGAGAGGACTTGACTTCATCGAAATGAAAAAGGTGAAGTTCATCCCAAAGCAAAAAGGAAAGAAATACTCAAATATCAAATGCTTTGGATGTTATGAAAAGGGACACATTGCTTCCGTGTGCCCTAACAAGGTAAATGATTTAAATGATATACCTTGTTGCTCTAAATTAAATGCTTCAATTTCCTCTATGTCTTGTGAGACTAATCTTGTAGAGGAAAGTAAAAGGATCAAGGATATCAAATGCTTTGATTGCAATGAGAATGGTCACTCTGCCTCCAAGTGCCCTATCAAGAAAATGGACAAGAGAGGACTTGGTCTCACCGCCAAGAATAAGGTGAAGAGTCACCCAAAGCAAAATAGAGATAAATTCAAAATTATCAAGTGCTTTGGATGCAAAAAGTTTGGACACATTGCCTCGGTGTGTCCAAATCAAAAGGATGTCAAGCCAAGACATTCAATGAAGAGGCAAGACGGCAATGAGCAAGAAAAGAAGACATCAAGGGGAAGCAAAAGCCCTACTTGCTACAATTGCCGGGAGAAAGGACATTTTAGTAAGGAATGTCCCAAAGGTATCTCTCCTAAGCCAATTATTTATAATGATCATTATGTGCTTAGGAAGGATAAGAATGGCAATGTGTTTGCTAGAATTGTTAGTTCACCTAAGACTATTATTAGAAGGGCTATTTGGGTGCCCAAAAGTATTGTGACTAACATTCATGGACCCAACCAAGTATTGGGTACCAAGCGCTTAAATACTTAATAGGTACTTGGGGATGCATTGGAGGTTTGGCTCACACATGAAGAGGTGGAATTCACCATATGCAAAATCGGAGCCAAGCTTAAGGATGATCAAGTCATATCATAAGCCAATGCTATTTCTTAACAAGTACTTACATTGAAGTATCTAGATCCTTTACCTTGTGTAGGTTGCATTTCATGAAAATATTATAAAAGGGTTATTCTTGCTCTTGCGCTTAATCGTGATTATTCAAATCTTGAACAAGATGGTTGTGGCACATTAAGGGGGAGTGCTAAGTAATGATCATGTATATCACATCCCTATGTGTGCCCAAATTTATTAAGTGCTAATAATGTTTTTTTTTTAAATTAAACCATTAAGCCAAAAGTCAAAAATTTGAAATTATAAGTATATCCTTTGAAAAATTAGTTGCAAAATATATACAAATGCATTTCAAAGGTTTACCAAAGGTTTTGGCTTAAGAAAAAGCTATTTTAAATGAAAATGAGTTTCTACCCAAAATTCTAGATCATAGAATCTTGTTTTTGACATAAACTAGATTTTTGTGTAAAATCTATTATAAGAGGAATTTGATCTTCGTCCCAAAAGGAAAATCCTAGAGTTGGTTATTCTAAACATTTTTGGTATTCAAATGATTTCCAAAAGACCAATTCATCAAAAGTTATTTGATTTTGAAACTCGTCCAAAATACTAGTTTGACCTAAGTGGTCACTTTCTAGCACAGACAAGAGACAAAGAAAGCCAATAGGCCCATTTTCGCACTCCCCAAATCCCTAATTCCCCACTCCCCAAATCCCCATTCGGCCATTCGAATTCTCCATTCCCACCCAATTCACTGGCGGCATGCACGTGGCCGACAGTGGGGCTAGGTGGCAGCGGCCGGCGGCGCAGCGCGACCTGACGCCGCGGGGCGAGCCACGGTCCCCACGGAGCCGCCAGGCGAGCTGCGCTGGCTGCGCCGAGCCGCCGCAGCGGAGCGCGCGCGGCATCGGCGTGGGCGGCAGACTGGCGCATGCGCGCCGAGTGCCAGAGGCGCTGGCCGGGAACCGCATCAGCGTGGGCGTGACTTTGTGAGGAAGTGGAAGTTGTTGTGCCTCTGCCTGTGAGGACTGAGGAGCTTCGAGGCTTTGAGCCTTTGAGGACTGACCGATTTGGGCGATTGGCGATTGAGTGAGTCACTGTCTCACTGAGGACTGAGGAGTCAACTAGTCAAGGACTCAAGGTCTGAACTCTGAAGACTTATTAGTGATTACTGAAGGTCACAAGGAGCAGCCGAGCAAGGTAATTAATTAGGTAAAGTTGACACTTACGGTGGTTAGTGGTGTACTAATTTAAATTGGAATGTTGAAATGATGTTGTGAACTTGTCTAGTCTAGTTACATGTACTTAGTACTCATAGATTACATATAATTTATTGTAGATTTATAAAAGATGGATAAAGATGGATTACATATAATTTATTGTAGTATTACTCCTCGAACCAATGAGAGCACAATTCAACCAAAGAAACCCCAAATTGATTTTAATCCAGATGACACCATTGCCGATCCAGCATGTCGCACAGTGGCGGACGCAACACCAGTGCTCTAATAGATGATTTGTCATGCATAGCTCCTATCTCTTGCAATTCATCTAAAGTTAGCATATCCACATCTTGTGATGATTTAATTGATATGCCTTGTAGCACTTGTGAAAATGCTACTATTTCCTCTATGCTTGTTGAAACTAATCTTGTAGAGGAAAACAAAATGCTCAAGGCCCAAGTCGCAAATTTGAAAATGACTTGGATAGAAGCCAAAGGAAGGCCACTCTTGATGATATCTTGAGCAAGCAACGAAGCTCAAATGACAAGAGTGGAATCGACTTCACTCCCATGAAGAAAAGGGAAAATAGCAAGATGAGACACAATCAAAGACACAACAAGAACATCAAGTGCTTTGATTGTCATCAAAGGTCACCCTCCTCAAAATGCCCTAATAAGGAAGATTACAAGAGGGGACTTGGCTTCATCGAAATGAAAAGGTGAAGCTCATCCCAAAGCAAAAGGAAAGAAATACTCAAATATCAAATGCTTTGGATGTTATGAAAAGGGACACATTGCTTAGTGTGCCCTAACAAGGTAAATGATTTAAATGATATACCTTGTTGCTCTAAATTAAATGCTTGATTTCCTCTATGTCTTGTGAGACTAATCTTGTAGAGGAAAGTAAAAGGATCAAGGATATAAAATGCTTTGATTGCAATGAGAAGGGTCACTTTGCCTCAAGTGCCCTACCAAGAAAATGGACAAGAGAGGACTTGGTCTCACCGCCAAGAAGAAGGTGAAGAGTCACCCAAAGCAAAATGGAGATCAATTCAAAATTATCAAGTGCTTTGGATGCAAGAAGTTTGGACACATCGCCTCGGTGTGCCCAAATAAAAAGGATGTCAAGCCAAGACATTCAATGAAGAGGCAAGATGGCAATGAGCAAGATAAGAAGACATCAAGGGAAGTAAAGCCCTACTTGCTACAATTGCCGGGAAAAAGGATATTTTAGTAAGGAATGTCCTAAAGGTATCTCTCCTAAGCCAATTATTTATAATGATCATTATGTGCTTAGGAAGGATAAGAATGGCAATGTGTTTGCTAGAATTGTTAGTTCACCTAAGACTATTATTAGAAGGGTTATTTGGGTGCCCAAAAGTATTGTGACTAACATTCATGGACCCAACCAAGTTTTGGGTACCAAATGCGCTTAAATGATTAATAGGTACTTGGAGAGGCATTGGAGACTTGGCTTATTCATGAAGAGGTGTATTCCACCATATGTCAAAATTGGAGCCAAGTATGAGGATAATCATATCATATCATGAGCCAATGCTATCTCGGTAACAAGTATTTACATTGAAGTATCTAGACCCTTCACCTTGTGTAGGTTGCATTCATGAAAATCTTATAAAAAGGGTTGTTCTTGCTCTAGTGCTTAATTTTGTTTATTCGTATATTGAGCAAGATAGTTGTGGCACATTATGGGGGAGTGCTAAATCATTTACATGTATATCACATCCCAAAGTGTACCCAAATTAACTAAGTGCTAGTAATGTTTTTCAAATAAGCCTTTTAGCCAAAAGTCAAAAATTCCATAACTATAAGTATATCCTTTGAAAAACTAATTGCAAAATGTATACAAATGCATTTCAAAGGTTTACCAAAGGTTTTGGTTCAAGAAAAACCTATTTTAAAAGAAAAATAAGTTTCTACCCAAAATTCTAGATCTTAGAATCTTGTTTTTGACCTAAACTAGATTTTTGTGTAAAATCTATTCTAAAAGGAATTTGACTTTCGTCCCAAAAGGAAAATCCTAGAGTTGGTTATACTAAACATTTTTGGTATTCAAAAGATTTCCAAAAGACCAACTCATCAAAAGTTATTCGATTTCGAAACTCATTCAAAATACTAGCTTAACCATAAAAGTCACTTTCTAGCACTTAAGTGAGTTAAGCCATTTGAACCTAAATTACTCACATGAATAGGTCCATGATGGTATTTATGACTCATACATGCAATTGGATGCTATAGAATACTTCATATGCTCAATTTGGTTCTTTTCGTGAAAGTTCTCGAAAATACGATTTCAATTGCGAAAACAAAAGGTTATTTTATAAAAAATATTTGAGGATTGGATTTTAAAGGGCTATATAAGTTGGAAATGCTCCAAAGGTATTTGTTTGATTGATTGTGTGAAAATTTGGAGCAAATTACAACAATTCTCTCAAATCTCAAAATCCGATCTTTGGCTGTTGTCGCTTAGGTCTCAACCTGGATCGACTGGCTAGCCTTGGTGGCGATCGGCCATTGAATCGATCGAACCGCCAGCCCAACGGTCGACCGATTTTGCGTGGAGTCCTTAAAGTTCCTCCCAACAGTTTTTCTCCTCACTTCACTCAAACCGAAACACTTCTTCTCCGGTTGCTCTGGTTCGCTCCTCTTCCCCGGCTCGGATCTCCCTCTCCGGCCATCTTCTTGAGCCTCCAAGGTAATCAAGAGATTCTCCCTCACCTCCACTACTCCTTGTTCAATCCATTTGCATTTTGGTTGGTTTTTCTAACCGAAACATGGAAACCTAGGTGAAGGGTGATTGTTGAAATCCGGCTATTTGTTCTTCAATTCCTTCAAGGATCTCCATCCCTTGATTCTCCTCCTCATTCCTAGCCGGTAAACCTTTGACTCTCTACTTGCATTTTACCTACATTGCAAATTTCCCCAAATTCTAGGGTTTGACATGAATGTCCCCAAATTCACTTCAATGGTGGAAATTTATTGATATGCAAGTATGTTAGGACTGTATTAACAATCACTCATAATGCCATTGCACAAAATTGAAGATTTTGGATTCTTCCAAAATTTCAGACTGTCATTTTGTCACTGGCGGTCTGACCGGCCGCAAGCTGGCGGTCTGACCGACCCTCCTGGCGGTCCGACCGGCCAGAGCAGCGGTCTGACCGCCTGTGACAATAGGCAGCAAACAGAAATGGCCTTATAAATGCTTGTTAATTCATTCTTTGAAAATCTTTGATATTCTTTGCTATCTTATCTCAGTGACGATGCCTGTCAAGAGGCTTGCGAAACGCCCTGCACCTCCTTCCTCTTCAAGAGATGAGCATATGGAAGATGTAGAACAAGAAGTTGAAGAACAAGAAGAAAGTGCAAGTGATGACAACAGTGACAATAACAACACTGATAATGAATATGAGGATGATAATGATAATGATGATGATGCTCCTGATCAGAGTCAGTTTATTGGACTTGATGTGTCTACAATTAAGAGTGAGCAATATACTATTCTGAGACATATTAATCAGTTCAGGTTTCCTAGAAATGCAACCATGGGTATGTTCCACACTTTATTTCAACAGCATGTCTATCAGATAATCTATGCTAAGAAAAAATTTGCAAATCATCGATTTGTAAAGTGGAGCTATATTGGCAAGAATCCAGTCTATAATGGTCTGCTTAGATTGTTTAGAGCTGTCAGATTGGAATCATTAGTCTCTTTACAATGCAATTTTCATGCAAAGTCATCGACGCTTTTATGCAACGATCTATGTTTCTCCGATCATGATCATCTTGAATGGATGGTGGACATCAAAATTGGAAGCTACCAAGGATGATTTTATAAGTGCTCTGAGCCTAGGAGATTCAAGTGGTTTAAAGGTACATCTTCAGGAATCTCTTGACCTCACTCAGGTGGATGAGTTCTATGATCCAGGACATCTGTTTGTGCGAGGAAGAGTAACAGGACTTCTTCCATTGCCTAGTGTTATTAACAGGATCATGAGAGCATCATTTTTCCCTAGGAGTGGGAATAATGATGAGATTCACGGGCGTGCCTGGAATGTAATTAAGTATATTATGGATGACACTAGATTTGATGTGATGGACCTGATCATTAGAGAGATTGCTACCTCTAAGGGAGACAAGACCAAGAGCATTTATTTTGCTCCCTATATCATGAAGCTTATTCAGAGTAAGATTGATTTTGATCAGGACTATGATATAGAGCATAAGGAGTACAGACCTAGAGATGCTCCTCCTCCTCAGGTGCCTCCTCCACCTCCTCTTCAGCATCCAGAGCAGGGATCATCCTCTCAGGGACCTCCAGTGTGGGCTCCTCGGAGCGGGGATGCACGATCGGCAGCTATCTTGCATCTTCAGACGAGCATGGATGCTAGGTTTGATCGCATGGATGCGAGATATGATCATATGCATGCAGAGACTACAACGAGGTTGGATTCTTTGGACTTGAGGGTCAGTCATATGGATGCGAGACTCTCTGAGTATCATCAGCAGCATGTACCTGTTGTTTATCAGAGGTTTGGGAGACGTCGACATACATCCTCAGGCGCTCAGGACGATCTTCCTTCCACTTCAGCTGCTCCTCCGTCTTAGAGTCTGTCTTTTTTATATGTAGGTCAATAGACCTTGTATTGTGGGATAAGCTGCATGTTATCTTTTGTTATTTGTTATGAGCTTATTGTACCCTGTTGTGATATTAATTGCCGTCAGACTCTTTGGATATGTGGTTGTTAAATGTTATGAATTGTGTTTCTTATCCTTGTCTAAGCTATGTTATTAATTGAATCCTTATTGTTGTTGCATGAATATTCTTATCTCGATTATAAATTGTCATGCTTCACAGGATTTATTATTGAGAAAACTCCGTCAAAATTTCATAAAATCTATTGTGCATATATTCCTTTGGATCTTAAATGCACATGTTTAGGGAGTTTTTATCTCTGTTTGGTTCTTGTTCTGAGAATCCTTTCTTTAAAAGAGGAGAATGTTTATTTAATCTCTAAATAAAACGCATTCTCCTGCCAAGCTCTTGATCATGCAAAATCTTTTACTTTGCTTAAGGTTGATTTGAAGTTTTTGGTGATTAATGCCAAAAGGGGGAGAATTATGGATCAATATCTTTCCACATTTGGTTGTGTATCAAATATTTTACATATCTCCTTCATATGCTTTAAGAATACATTATTTCCATGATTTACATTTCAATAGCTCAATTACTCAATAAATGTTGATAATATTCAAATGTGGCTATTGATAAAGGATTTGTCATCAATTACCAAAAAGGGGGAGATTGAAGAATCTAGATCTGCCATTATGTGTTAATGGTATTTTGGTTATTAATGACAAATGCTTTGTGAGACTAACACTCTTGTTGATATACCTATTGTTTAGTCTCAATTGGATTTAAAGATCAAAGAGGTATGCATTTGACAACATCTAATTATATCTTGCTGCATTCCTCGGATCCAATATATAGGTTGAACTTCACCAAAAAGGAAAACTTGTAAATGTGCATATGTTTTATTTACACACTCGTGTATGCACGCATTTAGGGGGAGTTCAATCTATATCTTGTGGTTTCATTAGTATTGATCCATAATTCTTTGTCCACATATATCAAGGATCTTTACCTTGAAATATATCCTTGAATATATTTAACTTGTGTAGTTAATATATTCATATGAGTATATACAACTTGTGTAGTTTGTATACACTCATTTTGGTATATATAACTTGTGTAGTTTATATATACTCATATCCTTGTTATTTCATTAGTATTGATCTTTGTGATCTACTTTGAAACATAACTCTTGAGTATATATATAACTTATGTAGTTTATATATACTCATACCAATTACATTCAATTATCTGTAATTGTGTTGGTTATCATCAATTACCAAAGAGGGAAAGATTTTGGTATCTTGTCCCAACCATTATGAGTTGATGGTATGTTGTGGTAATTAATGATAATCACATTATGGAACTAACGTTTCTCCTTGAGTTGGATGAATAGGTTATGTTCTAGGTGTTTGAAGACTTTGGATGACATCATATGTTGATTGTCATCAAGTCGTGATTCTTGAAGTGAAGAGCTTGAAGTAAAGGATGCATCATGAGTTGATGCGTATCAAGTTCAAGAAGATGAGATGATCATTGGTTGATCATCAAGACAAAAGAAGGTGTCATCATGTGTTGATGGACATCAAGTCGAAATCATGAAGCAAAGGAAATCATCATGCGTTGACGATTGTCAAGCTTCAAGAGATGTGCAGGGCTAAGGTATGACTAGCTAGGGCTAAGGATTTGTTCCTAGTCTTTTACCGATCTCGGTGTTTGGTTGAGAGATCGGATTGCTAGAATAGGTTGCCGTACTATTAAGAGGGGTCTTAATTAGTAGCTTGAGTTAGTCATGTGTTGATAGCTCATTGTGTTTGCTCTAGCTCAACTTAACATGTTGCCTATATTTGCGAATGCGTTTTGCAAATGGTTGTGGCTCATGGTTAATCCTTGTAGCATGTGACTTTAGTTTGCGAATGTGTTTTGCAAACGGTTTAAGTTCATGTACCTTATTCCTTGTGGCAATGATTCTAAAAGTCGGCAAATGTGTTTTGCAACTTGTTGAGAATCTAGCTTTCTTCTCTTGTGTACATGTTGCATCAATTTGGCAAATATGTTTTGCAAATTGAGTTGAAGCAAATGTGCAAAGTCTTCTCAGTCTTGGTGACTGTTGGCGGTCTGACCGCCTGTGGTAGCGGTCTGACCGGTGCTTGCGGTCTGACCGACAGCTTGTGAGCGGTCTAACCGGCATCGCGGTTAAACATCGCGGTCAGCTTTTTCCAGAGAGCGACTTTCTTGGTTAACGACCGAGCGGTCTGACCGACGTGGTTCGGGCGGTCTGACCGGTGGTAGCGGTCTGACCGCCATGGGTTGGGCGGTCTGACCGATCTTCGTTTGTACCGGCTGTAAGAAACGGTACTACCGGAGTGCGGTAGTACCGGGAGTTTGAAGCGGTACTACCGGAGTGCGGTAGTACCGAACTTTGTTTGGCGGTATGTGTTTTCCAGAAGGTTGTTTTCTGGTTTTGCTCTGTGCTCAGTTGAGCGGTCTGACCGGCCCCTCTGGCGGTCTGACCGGTTGGAGCGGTCTGACCGGCCATTGGTTGGCGGTCAGACCGATTGTGAGTCCAACGGCTAGTTTTATAGCCGTTGGCACTTGGGCGGTCCGACCGATATTTAGTTGGCGGTCAGACCGATTTTGTCCAGATTCTCTGGAATCTTTTCTCAACGGCTAGTTTTTGTGTGTGGGCTATAAATACCCACCTTGGCTGTGTGAGGAAGTTGTTGCTGAGTTGCTGGTGCCCCATTGAGTTTCTTTGAGCTAAGAGCAAGCCTCTCATACTCTTGTGTGCATGTGTTGCACTTAGTGAGTGATTGAGAGCAAACCCTTAGTGCATGTGTTGCATTAGGTTGTGGATTGCTTATCCATAGAGCTTTGGCACTTGATTGGTTCAAGTGAAAGTTGAGTCTTGTTACTCTTGGTGTTTGCCGACACCTAGACGGCGTGGAGACGTTGTGCGTCGGTGATCTTCTCAAGTGAAGCTTGTGAGAAGACCCAGCGATTTGTGAGTGGCTTGGTGCTCGCCATCTCGGAGCGGAGTAAGAGCAACCCTAGTGGATTGGGGTGATAAGTTCAAGTTGGAGTCGGTCCAAGCGGTTGAACTCACTTAGAGGTGTTGGTTCGGTTGGAACTGGTCCAAATTGTTTGGACTTACCTCGGAGGTGTTGCCTCGCGTTTTGGAGCCGATCCAAAAGGTTGAACTTACCTCAACGTGGATTAGGGGAGACCGGCAAGTCTTCGATCACCACGGGAAAAATATTGCCGTGTCAATTGTGTTTTGCTTTCTTGAGCTTTACCTTATTGCAATTTACATTCATTGTATAATTGCTTATTTATTTGATTGCTATCGTGTATGTGCTTGATTGATCATATCATTAGTTGAAAGCTTAAAAGTTCATGCTCTATTGATTATTACCTTTATACTTGTATTGTTGGAGCACTTAGTTGAGACTAGTGATTTTAGGTCTTAATTGTGCAAAACCGTATTAATATTAACTTCCGCATTAGAAATCGGTTTTAGTGCATAAAAGTATTAAAACGCCTATTCACCCCCCTCTAGTCGGCCTACTCGATCTTACAGCGGGCGCGGGCTCACCGCGCGCCCAGCGTGCCATTTTTGCAAATACACGCGGAAGTCGGTTATAAGTGCAATTACGGTTGAAAAAACGACCGTATCGGCCAAAAACTCGGTTATCTTATCTACTAGTGTAGGACTACTACGTACGTACCCTAGTTAAGAACGAGTGCGACTTTTCTTCGTTTGTTCACGGATGGGATTTGCAACCAATAAGGGGATCTATGCTGATAAGGTTGCTAGCTAGCTTGGTTTCTGTATGTCCAATTGTCCACTGAAGTTAGGAATAAAGCATCTTAGTTAGGTGCATATGTGCGTGCATACGAAGAACATGCAGTGAGAATGTCTCGCTGATAACAACCGTCATCAACATGCGTATTCAAGCAATCGTCGGGGTGTATTTTGACAAACAACAACTGTGACCCTTTCAAACGGTTTACAAGGGACAGTGTTGGCAGACAGAGAGAGAAGGGGGAACAGAGTTGAACACACAAACATAAGCCAATGATTCTTAGACTTAGTCTCGGTGGTTTGTTGTACTTTGCAACCTCATTCAATACAAGAACACATGAGTAAGGTTATTATTCTCTCCGAAAAGGTTCGCACCTGTCTAAAAAAAGCCTCTGTCTCTTCTTGCATAATCTTTAGAGCCTTGTCACCAGCATTGAACTCACAAATATCGATAGTGATTCATCGGCAATTTGCTTGACTGAAATTGGCTCTGACTGCCACACAAATTTCTTTTAGCTCAATCTTTGTAGTTTATATGCGCTACTAGTTCACCCAAAAATAATAGGCCATTAAGAATATGAGCGATATATTGATACTTAAATAGTAGAGAAAAGTACATTGTGGGTCTCTAAACTTGTCAGAGTTGGTCACTTGGGTCCCTAATCTATGAAACCGTCCAATCCGGTACCTAAACTTATTTAAGTGGATCATCAGAGGTCCAAAAATCCCTGGCTTGCCGGTTGACCGTGATGTGGACGCTCCAGCGCGGCCTATAGGCTACTAGCGGGAAATTGTGCGCCGACGTGGACTCGACGATCTTGCATTTTAGTCCTCATAAATGTTGTAGGCCTAAATTCAGAAGCAAAATCCCCGATCCCCATTTATATCCCCACCGGATTCATCCGAAATCCCTAATCCCTAATTCCCACTCCGTGTACACTCTCCTCCGGCGACAAAGGCGACACTCTCCTCCGGCGTCAAAGGCATCCAGTCTCCTCCGGCCACAAAGGTTCGACGACAGCCTTCTGCTCCGGCGATAAAGGTGCTCCATGGCCGAGACGTTGAGTTCCTCGGCAAGAAGCCGCCGCAGGGGAAAAGCTTGCACTCCCGTTGATCATGTGCCCAAGCTGTGTGAGCAGGAATGTGGTCCGGTTGACATCCAGAACGAGAGAGAATCCCAACCGCGATTTCTTGAAGTGCCCGAACCACTAGGTGAGTTCCTGTGTTGATTTGGGATTTGGGTTTTGGAGTTGGTTCTGATTCTATTCGTATGACTATCTTTGAGTCAGCAATATGGTTCTGGCTGTAGCTTTTGGCCGTGGGAAGAAAAATATGGCACGTATTTGTGTGAGAGGGGCATGATCCGTTCTGATGAATACAATGTTGCAGTGATGAAGACCGAAACAAAGGTGGAAGAAGAACAAGTTGGAGAAGGCATGGAGGAGAAATTATCCGTGTTTGTTCGCATGTTGATGGCAGTGTTAGAAGTAGGAAAGGAAGTTGTATTTTTGCTGAAGGGTTTGCTCGTTGCGTCTGTATTGTTGTTAGCTACTTGGGTCACACTGCTGTTTTTGAAGATCAGCATGTATGGCAGATGTTGAAATTTGTGTGTATGTAATGTAATGGAAATACATGGTGTGAAATGGATGACTTCACATTATTCTCTTTGCAATTGTATATGTTCTTATACTGAATTGCACAACAAATGGATGGTGTATGGAATGGAAATACATGGTGTGAAATCTGTACTTTTGCTGAATTGCAGAACAACTACACTGAATTGCAGAGCAACTAGACTGACATAACTCCAGTACCAAACAAGGGAACAGTGAATTTAGTTCATTTGAGCCGTAATATTGCATAAAGCATTCATAGCATTACATAAATGACTTAAGAAGTCTTTAGAGTAATTGACATAACTCATGTTCATAATTTGTAAACATCTAATTGGACACTTTCTAGGTTGACATAACTGCATCTGATCTGATCACTTTGTTTCTTCACAAATTCACAAAATACAACCCTTTTGTCTGCACAAAAAAGAACTTCATACTACCGGGCATCATTTTCTTACTGCACAAAAAAAGAACTTCATACCACCCTTTTGTCTGCACAAAAAAGAACCTCAGACCACCACTTGCCATGACATCATTCACTTATTGCCAGTACCCTCCTGAGCATTAACACCTTTCTTGCGCTTCCCCATCTTGGCTCTACCTGCTGACCTTACAGTGGTAAGTGCAACTGGTCTGGTTGTCAGTACATTCTCAGCGATGAAAGCACATTCTGTAATTGGAGCAGCTTGTTGTGTTTGCCTCAAGGATGAAGTGGACTGCACAAAATAGTGATTGCATGTACATATATTAGGGCAATTGTGCATAACATAAAAGATGGTGATGGCCAACTGTGCATAACATGAAATGCACGACATAAAACATGTTTACCTCAGTGATTAGCTGAGATATCATAGTGGAGCTCACTTGGGAGGACATGTGCTCATCTAGTGGTAGTGGGGGCAGAACAGCCTGGGTGATCACAGGATCTTCTTCTTCAGTCTCTTCCTCAGGCAGTGCTTTGTGCTTCCTTATTACTTACTTCTTGGGCCTTTTCTCTGCCTTCTTAAGGTCACACCCTTTGAAATTGTGGGTAGAAGACCCACAGCGCCTGCAGTGCATGATCACACCATACTTTGACATTTTAGGTCCTGATTTTCCCTGCACTTCATGTGGTTGCTTCCTTCTACATTTCCTTGGCCTACCCACTTTCTTCTCATACATAGGTGGTTTCACTTCAACACCATTCATCTTTTGCTAGCTCTTTTGGTCTCTACATGGCATGATGTTATGGCCATATGCCATAGTATACCTATAAATTGAGTAGCAACTATGGACCATATTCTCTGGTGCAAGCCTCTCATGCCTGCAACATGAGATAGCATGGTTGCATGGAATACCTATCAAATTGCATCTTCTGCAATCACATTGCCTAGCATTTAGGTCCACAATGTACTGTGATTCCCTTTCTTGCACCTGGAAAATGCTCATACCAGCTGGTAAAACATAGCAGATGTTAGCCATCTCAGCATTCCTTTCCAGCTTCTTCCTAATCTTGGGGCATATGTTTCCTTGCCACTTCTCTTGCATTTCCTTCTGCTTGTTGTATATCCTGGTCATGAGTTGGCTCTTGATCCTCTCCATCATGCTTAAGATTGACAGCTCTCTAGCATCCAAGATATACCTGCACACATGTGTGAATTGTTATGTTAGCAACATACTTACCTAATACTAGCTTGTAGAAATCCAAGATAGAACTCCAACTTACTTGTTGAATACTTCAGAATTGTTGTTCAACAGAATGTCACACTTGCAGAAATCACCAAAAAAATGCCCTAACCCATGTGTTAGGTGCCAACTCCTCTAAATATTCATAAGCATCCGCATTAAGAGCCTTCATCCTTTCCATGTTCTCAGTCCACTGAGTAATACTACTAAACCTTGTAATTGCCCACAACTGATTCTTCAGTGTTTCACCCTTATGGCAAATCTGAAAATTGGAGTAGAGATGTCTCACACAAAATCTGTGCTTTGAATATGGGAATTCATCTTTCACAGCTAGAATCAATCCCTATAACATTACCCAGTGTTTAGCATGCATAAGAAACATTATTGAAGCTGAATTTGAATAAGCGTGTAATGAATTACCTTATGCTTATCAATCATTATAGTATAGGGATAAGTGTTTTCAATTGTAAGGTCATTCTTTAGTGTCTGTAGAAACCACTTCTAAGTACTCTTTGACTCCAGTTCCACCACAACCATTGCTATTGGATAAATACAGTCATTTGGGTCTATCCCATAGCAGTAAGGATAATCCCACCAAATTTTGTCTTGATGTAGCATCCACCCAAGTAGATTTGCATCAAATACATACAAAACATTCATTTACATAATTAAACATAATTTTACAACTTTCGGTTCTTGTACTACATTATAGAGTGACTTGGTCACTACAACCATTCCACAAATGAAGTAAAATAAAAGATCAAAGTCCACCAATGGCCTCATCCACCCGCAGCAATTGCGTGGAGGAAAGAAGTAGCTTTACTCGTTAGCGTCACCGATCGGCGCTAATGGTACTTCATAAAGATAACCATCCTCACCGCAACAATAGGTGATAGCACCTTGAGTACGGAAGGTACTCAGCAAGTCTTACACAAACTAATAAAAGAAAGTGTTTATTAGAACCTATTCAAAGGAGTAGAATTTATACATGCATAAGGTTACAACAGGAAGGTATAAAGGTTCAGGTTTGCATAAAGCGATACATCTCAAACTACAAAGACTAAATTTTGATAAAGCAGTTTAATAAATCAAAGTTGGATTAGAACATGAGGTAAATGACATAATGTAATAAAGACAAATTGCATGAATCCTCATGCTAAACCAAAAGCGAAACCAGATTTGTAAATCAAAACTTCTATACAGGTGACATCAACTCAAGTTATCATCCATGACCGTGGACACGGCTATTCGAACAGTTTATACCTGCGCAGTGTACATCTTTACCCACATGACTTAGTCACCGCTGCCTTCGGATGCCTCGAATGATGACACACTTCCTTTGGTATGCCGACCGGGAAACTAAGATCGGTATTTTTCAACAAGCTAACACTATTGAGTTGGACCCCATGTGTGAACCGATCTCGCTTAAACAACGACCGATAGCATCTCGCTAACCGAGGCACACATGTTGCGTCCGAATGCCGATCCAAACAATTAAATGCGAATCGGGCTCACTACCCATATTAGGATGCAATCGGCATCTTTAAGGAATGCGATATGCTACTGGAGCACATATACGCCCTCACCCTTCTAAGAACATCTGATACTGACATACAAGCTCACATGGCATACAACGCAGTCATAAGACCTAAGCATCTATGCCATACAAGGTCAATACACATATTCTTACTTTCATGTTTCCAACCCAATAGTCTTAACATTTTACTTAACCAAACAGCGTCCATACACTGCATGTGGAAGTACGTGGGGGACTTGAATTGAATAGTCAGGGTTCGGTCCTTAATTAACCTGGACAAGTCCACCACAATTCCCAATCTCGTGCACAAAAGCACCATCACTAGCTTCCTCTTGTCCAAATCAAGTTAAATATAAAACTCATTTCTGAAATAAGTAAACTGGACAAAGAGTTTAAAGTAACAAAAAGCCATCTGTGATTCCCATGTTTGACAAGATATGCTTGTCAAACTCTAAAATCTCTAGACTGCATGTCTAAGCCAAATCTGAAAATATATTATAGTATCTGATCTTGAGCTAGGTTAAGTGTATGATTGTAATTAAGGTAATCCACCATGTTAGGTTATAGATAGCTACTCTGAGATCACATTTTTGTATTTTCGGAAAAATAGCATGCACAGATATCACTGGATTTGTAAAAGCTATTGTACAAAATTTGGGATCAATATGGTGCAGAGAGGAAGCTTGCCTTGATAATAATACATACATCTGCGGTGCTCGGGTTGTTCAGAATAGATTCAACCACTTCAAAAAACCAGATTCTAAAAGAAGCAATAAGATCCAATAAATACCAAAATCGACAATAAGTACTGATTGAAGAGATATGCATGATCAATATGAAGATGCATGTTTAACAAAGATGCTTAAGCCATAACTACCCTAATAGTGATAATAGCCCATATTATAACTACATTTTTAAATGGCGTAAACTAGGGTTTAGTTCAAAGTTTCGGTTTTCACATTTTGAAAAGAATGTAAGCAGGACAAATAGCGATTTTGGG
Organism: Ampelocalamus luodianensis; assembly: GCA_036346255.1. Lineage (NCBI taxonomy): Eukaryota > Viridiplantae > Streptophyta > Magnoliopsida > Poales > Poaceae > Ampelocalamus > Ampelocalamus luodianensis. The sequence continues at coordinate 6,577,077 of CM070626.1, forward strand.
AAAAGGAAAATAGATCAAGCAAAGGTTGAAATGAAACTTAGCATGATCTTTTAGGTAATTAATATCCCAAGATAACCCTAATCGATTAGAGCATCAAAATCGAAGAAAACTTGTATTGCCTGCTAAACCGACAATAAAAAACGAGACAAATCTTTGCTAACAAGCTAAATAGATGATGACAAGAATTAAAAGAACAACTTGTTATGCTGCTAGGTTTAGTTGAAACCTAATTAGAATGATAAGTTGACAGGAGAAACCTAGATCTTGAAAAGATATGAAAGACCAAAAGTTATAATAACAACTTTTCAGTTTGAAGCAAGTTGAAGCTACTGATATTTAAAAGAATGATTCATATGATCTCCTAAGGTCCTTAAGATGCCCCAGAAGTCAAAAACTAGGGTTTTAGCTTACCAGTATAAGAAAGACACCAAAAGTTGAGAAAGTCGATTTTGCTCAACAGAGAGATAACCTTCGGTTTTAACCTACAAAAGATGTCAAAACCTTAGTGCAAGGTGAAACCGGTGCTTAAGATGGATAAGCAATGGACAAGAGCAAGAAACTCCACTGGACAACAATGGAGGATGATAAGCTCCAGTGGTCAACAATGGCAGCAGCTCAAAAAGCTAGGGTTATATATAGGGGTTGAGCTACAGGGCAAAGGAGAAGGGTCTAGAGTTGATGAGGTGTCCATTTAGCTAAATATCCAAAAATTAGTGGTATAATTCTTGGATAACTCCTCTACTCGGTTTACAGAACCAATGGCTGCGCACAGAGGCAAGGAGGAAGAGAGGCAAACATCTGACATGTGGGTCCCTTTGTCAGCCACAGTCACGTGCGCCTCCTAAAACACAAAAAGAACACCAACCGTCCGATTAGAAATGGGCGACTGCGATGAAGACAGGTGTTAAGAGAAGCTAATCGGTATTGTTTAATGTGGACCATGCGATCCCACACGAACGATCGAGATTTAACGCAGCCTTCAGGTAACCCGAAAGTTACATTCAAAGAGGAGCGTTGGATTTGAATCTAACGGTCCTATGAAGATCGGGCCCTAAACGCACGCGGTCAAAAAGATACCGTGAGGATGGAGATCCAACGGCCGAGGAATAAATGCGCGCCTTGAGTTCAAAAACGAAAAGAGCGCGCGGTTGATTTAAGATCAACGGTGAGGATTGAAGAGGGTTCGGCGACCGAACGGCCCAATCTAGGCGGTCCGTCCGATTAAGATCCAAAGGTGGAGGTGGAGTGGTGCCTCGGGTAACCCGAGCGGCCCACCGGATCCGCCCATCTATTGAGAATCCAAGGGCTCACGTTTAATGGACCTTTCCATAGGAAAAATGGTATAGTCCAAAAGTGAGCGCCGACGATCAAGATCCTACGCCAAGATTAAATGAGCCCCACGGATGACCCGAACGACTCGCTTAATCCAATTTCGCACATTAAGATCCGACGACGGAGGATTGAAGGCGCGTTAGGACTTGGGAACTAAAGTTGGATCTTTGTTGGATGAAGATCCAAGCGGTGAAGATCGCACGAACCACGTGGATAGCGCAAGCTTTGCGCATCTCGGCGCCCATCAAAGAAATCGACTACCACGCTCGCTGGGGTTTGAGCACGCGCGCGAACGTGTTTGGCTAAAACCGATTGCACGATTTGGACCCAAAGCACTTAGACTCGGCCGCTCACGAAGGCAAAAGGTCGGGTTTAGACCGGAATAGTTGACCAAGCCCTATTCAAATGCTTAAAGGTTTGACTGGGCTTTTAAAAATAGCAAATAAATTTGTAAAATCATGAAATTTTTACTGGAGGCTACTGGGATGGTATATTTCCCAGATAAATTTTTAAAAAGACATTATCACTTTGTAAAATACATAAATAATTATCTTAGCCCGAAAAGGTTGTTTTAAAGTCAAATATTTTCCTTCAAAACAAAATAATTTTTAAAAATTCAACAAAAATATTTTTAGCCAAGATAATTTATCTAGGCTTTAATGAAAACACTTCCCAGTCATAATACAAGTTTTATCTTGTATTTCCTTTAGGACTTTAAATGGGTTTTTGGATTTTGGCTAAAAAGGAAGGTTTTAATCGTATGACAAAGAATCCAAACTGTTAATTATGAACAGTAATGCTATGAACAGTGTTCCATTACTGTTCATAAAGCAGATTATTACTGTTTATAAAATTGGGGCTGTTACAAACAATGATCTGCAACCTTCAAGGAAACTTTTCTTGCAAGCATCAAGTGAGAAGTACATGGTGTTGAAGCAGTCGCTGTAAACACTTCAAAAAAAATATGCTTCTAGGGTTAGACCTCCTCAACTCTTGTGCATAATCCCATAGCTAATTGTATTGCCCAACCTCATCCCCATATATGCCCCTCAGTGCCATCCTCCTTGTCCTTCCTAGTTTGCTCCTGGAAGGAGTTATGTTCCATTCTTTCTGAACAATTCTTGCAAAATTCCTAATGGTCATCTTGTCATCTGCCCTAAAGGTTTCAATATACTTCTCAGCTATGAACTTTGCAGTGAATTTCTTCAACACTCACTCCTTTCTACAAGTATGATCATCTACATATCTCTTTACCATAAAGCATTTGGCACGACTATCCTTTGATGCATACATCTGCCATGGCCATGGGCAACTCTTCGCACAATGGTCTTGGATTCTTCTCTGATCATTTCTAGGCATTTTGATATCAACTCTGTGTATGCAACTATACTCAGAAATTGCTTTCATCAGCACCTCAACTGATGGGAACACCAATCCCACTTTGAAAACAAGGCCCAACATGTCAACATCTGACCTAAATGCCTGGAAATTGAACTTGGTTGTGTCATCATCATCTGAAAAATCTGGAAACTACAACTCTTCCTCCTCTGATGACAGATTGTCTTCCTTGAAATTAACCTCGTTATCATTGTCATCGACATTATCAGCAAGCAGGTCGTCATCTCCATCTTCTATCTCATAGTCACTGTCTAGGAATTTAGAATCCCCCTCCTCATTGTCCCTATGTCCTTCACTGCCACTATCTCCTTCATCTTGCTTTGATGGTCCTGCCTCCTTTTTGTCGTTCCTATTCTTGCATTGGGTGATGATATCATAAAAGCTCGATAGCTTCTCATCAACAATCCTCTCAATGATAGTTACCTTCATGGGGCTCATCACCTTCGGCAAATAGGCAACTGGTTGTGCTACGATATCATCCCAGTTGATGCTTCCTATATTGTTATCATAGTCAACATACAAAACTAAGTTCTTGTGACGGTTTGTCACTGCCACCATGCTATTAGTATCAGCGTCCTTCTTGATGATTCTCAAACCTTTGCCAACATGTTTCCCAAGCAAACACCAGTAAAGATTCAACCTTTCACTGTCCTCATAGCCGAGCTGTTCCACAAAATCATCAATCCACAGAGGAGACCACGTATATGTCTCACAACGATCAAACCAGTTGTGTTTCCCACCCACATAGCTCTGGTGCTACCTTGTCCGTAAAAACCCACCATGGTGAACCTCCACTGTGAATTAGTCATCATCAGACCCTACATTGTTAACAGAGTGATGCAATTTCAGGAAAACTACTGACCAAAAAAACAAGATTTTGTGAATTCGTGCTCAACACATCGCCATAATCTGAAACCCTAGAATACTAAAAACAGCAATACACCAACATTGGCCACTTCGCAGAGCAAATCCGTAACCAAAACCGCAACCAGAAATGCAACCAAAATCACAAAAAATGGAGACCAAGCGGGCACTGAAGCATGAAGCACGCACCATACATAGGAGGTGGTTCGCCTTCTGTTCGTAGTGTCGGCACCATGCTCGTCTCCGCCTCACTACGCCGGGAGCCAATCTTCGGTTGACGAAGCTGGCAACCCAAGCATGCCCTCACTGTCGCCTCCGAACGAACGCCTGAGAGCCCCGTGCACGGATTGGGGATGGATTGTGAACTTTGCTACAAGCCCGAATGGTTTTGTGAAGAAAAAACACAGCGCACCCGGCTAGTCACAAGCATTGCACGCCACGTTGGAGTGTCCACATCACGGTCAACCGACCACATCACGGTCAACTGGCCAGCCAGGGACTTTGGACCTCTGATGATCCACTTAAATAGGTTTAGGTACTGGATTGGACGGTTTCATAGATTAGGGACCCACGGTGTACTTTTCTCTTATATTTATGTTGCGATATACCACAAGTCTTGCTAAGTACAAAATGTACTCAATCTTGCTTAAATTATTGATCAGAGTATGAGGATGAGCCTATGCCGGATGACACGTTCTTTGCACCTGGTACCGGAGGGTTCGGTGACAGGTCCTGCTAGGATCTTGTCCTTGTCGGTTGCCTAAGGGTATGGATGGGCACACCGCTGGACCTTTTGAGTTTATTCTCTATGCTTCCGTTGTTTAACTTTCTACTTATGCTTTAATTTGGCTGGTTGGCCATGTAAACGCTTAAGTTTATATCCTATATTTGTTTCATGTTGTATGTTTAATGTATGGATGTGAATATCAATGTTATAGATGTGTACACTAGCCACTGATCATGGGACTAATACATTACACATACGAGGGCTTCAGGTATTCAAAGCCCGAGGTCCGACACTTTTGCACCATGGGGCAAAATTTTAGTGTTCTATAGTATACACAAAGGAAAAAGCTAGATTGATTGGATAAAGAACAATGCATGTTAAGAAAAATGGCCAATATATATGGAAATCATTGATTAATGATTACAGAACAATAAAATGGCCATCATGGCATTTATATTTTCCTCTGATTTTTAGCTATTTGCAACGCTTGTTACTTTCTGTTGAATGGAACTTAAACATCTCTTTCTAGATATCATTATGGGAATTATTGAAGTGAAGCACAGAAACCCAACGCTGCCATCAACTGCATCCATTACACCTTCCATGGAGAGCAGTATCCATGTCATATCATTTCAGGAAGTTAACAATTCTTTCTAACCCAAAATTATCATTTTCCAGGAGATACAAGCTCACCAAATTGATCACGCCAACTCTAAGCAGTCACTTCAGACACCAAATTCAGGGAGACAGCCAAAACCAGCATCACAATTAACCGATAAAATGGCCTACAATCTTGTAATAGTTAACATATTCGAGCAACTCATTTGGCATAACAGATTAATTTACTTGAACCAGGACAAGATCCAGGAGCTTACAGAAGGAGGTTGCGGGTAGCAAACTCGTGGGCTTCTGCCGTGGCATAACCTGGACATCGCTCAGCGATGTCGCAAGCTCTGCGACCACCGATTTTACATTCTCCATCAAACCCTACAGCGGTCAGATCGAAATGAGAAGAAGAGTGGGAAGGAAGGCAAGCGATTACGGAGAGGAGGACCATTGCAGCAGAGGCAAGACTTGATTAGTAGATGTCAGGAGAGAGGGGGTGGATGGTGGAGGCGACGGGTGGTCACAACGGCAGAGGTGGGAGAGGAAACAAAGCAGGGATGGCCGGCGTGGAGGCGGTAAGGGACCACGGCGGTGAGGTGGGCGCAACCAAGGATGGCGCTGCCGCACCGGTGAGCAGGGCGGGAGCAGGAGAAGCGGAGGAAGATGGGGAAGCACTGCGGCGCATGGGGTAGCTGGTGACGAGTGGGAAGAATCGAGGTGCTAGGAGAAGTAGAGGAGGGGAACCTGGTCACCGCCGTCCTCTAGGGTTTCTGTGGGCTGTGAGGAATTGGGAATCGAGAGGACGAAAGGTGCGAGGGGGATGGGGTGCAGTCATGCAGGCACGAAAGCCAAAGGGGTACTCCCGTGGCATATTGCGGGTAATTTACCTCAACTCCTAGTGGCATTTTGCTTTCTTGGTTCGTAGCTCCGCACTTAGAGTAAAGTTCCACATGCTCCCGAAAATTGTACGACGAGCTACTCTGCTCCCGGTTGCTCTAACTCCAAAAATTTTGTGAACCAACCCCGTTTGGCACAGCTCCACCCACTCCAACTATGAAGCTAGGAGTTGGAGTCATACCAAACAGGTCCTAAGTATATTTGAAAACATCTTTTTTAGTTGAAAAATATAATTTTACTAAATTAGTTAAGATTCTTATAACGGGAAAGATTTCACAATGCAACACGCGACCTAAAACTACTTGAAACCCCTTTTATTGTTAAATACTGTCGAGATCTAGATAGGGCAAGGCGGGGTTGACTAGTCAACGGTGCTCAACCGGGTGGGTTTTGAGTTTTATGTATTTTAAAAAAATAAGAAATATATTATTCATTAAATTTGATTGGCATATTATTAAAAAAACAATTGATATGTAAAGACCAACTTGTAACATTGTAACACATTTCTTTGAAAATTGAAGTAGCAAATACTAGTTAATATTGCATTATATATCTTCTAAAATATATTGATCCATACAAAAAAAAAACATTTATACGATCGGCAAGGGACAAGGCGGATCATGGCAGGGTTAGGCTGGAGCGCCTGGGGTCAGTGGCTCAGTGCGGGCAGGGCGGGATCTAGAACTCTAAAATACTAGTAAATTGCATGTTCTAAAAAATAATTAAAAAGCGAGGTAAATGATCAAGAAAAGGGAGTGAGTACTCTTCACGACTTTGCAAACCTTACATTCAATTCCACCTTCACAAACTTCCCGAAAAGTTCAAAGGACTCTGCAGTCTGCATGCAAAGTTAAAGGCAAACGAAGAGAAAAGGATCAAAAGAGAAACGTCAATTAATTCCTGTGCAAAGCTTACACGGTTACACCTAAAAAGCCTCCGACTTCACCGAGTCAAACCCTAACCTTTCCACCGCGCGGCGCGGCAGGCCGGTTGGATCCGTGAAAGGCTCGAAGTAACTAGACAAGCTCTTTTCTCGGATCAAAACGCGCGGTCCGACCCAACCGGTGGACGCTCTGTATGGACGAGCCACCGGTACTGCTCCATCTCGCCGTGGCCGGTGTAAGGCGTCGGCGGCGAAGGGGCGGCATGGGACCAGCCATGGTCGGGAGGGAAGCCAAGCGTGAGCCCCGGAGACACCGATCCCGCCGAGCGGTGGTCGGCGCTGATGGTGGCAGCAGCGTGCGGTACCGGGCGGTTCTTCCGGCGGCCGGAGCCAACGGGCACGTTCCGGAGCACGCCGCCGGCCGTCCAGTAGCGGTGGCAGGCCCGGCAGAAGTGCCGCGGCTGGTTGACGTTGTAGTTGTTGAAGTAGCAGAACTTGGTGTCCCGGCTCCGGCACCGTGGGCACGGCAGCCGCGCCTCGGCCGCCGCGGCGCGCGCCCTCGCGGCCGCCTCCAGCTGGTCGACGCTTCCGCGCCCTGGTGAGAATATGGGGGGTGAGCCTGATGGCTGCAACTTCGATGGGGCGCCGCCGGTGGCGTCGCCGCTCGCGTGCATGGGTTGTTGTTTGGTGATGACCTTGCCGAAGAGCTTGAATCCCGCCGCGCCGGTGCATGCGCCGTCCGCGGGGGGCATCTCGACGTGGGAGTGAGACACCATGCCAAATGCGCGCTTGTGACGAGAGGTTTCGATACTTTCTGATGCGAAAAGCCGAAAAGGAGAAATTTCATTGTATCATGTAGACCTGAGACCTGATCCTTATATATAACTAGGCTCTGTGTTCGATCTCTGGGTGAGTGTTCGGTGCGCACCCATAATCCCTTTCCTTTTGCAGGGAGAAGTGAACGAATAGCTAGCTTAGGTTGCAGTGTGATGTGATGCTGTTTGGTTTCTGTCCCCTCTCGCACTAAGGATGAAAACGGATCGGATACAGTTGGATATTACATTTTTGTATTTTTACTCTAGATTCGAAGTTGAATACGAATACAAATACAGATTTTTTTGGGATGCAGGCACGGGTCGGATTCAAATTAGTCATGGATAACCTGACGGATAGTGTACACATAAAGAAAAGATATAACTTCACCAACAAAAGTGTCAAATTATATTACCTATTAGAGAATCATTTATTCTACTTAACAACATAAATATAATTAAATGTGAATTCATATGAGAACCAAGCTTTACTTGGGTGGCTAGTGGTGGTAGTTGTACTCCCAGCCCACCAAGTTCAAACACCAGGTTTAGCTCTACGTGTCTTTTTAAGGAGGATTTTCTTTTAGTGGGAGGCAACGTGTCTATCGCAAGCGAGACGCCGGTGGTGAGTTCGAGGCGTCTATGTGTTGTACTAGGTGCTTCACACAAAAAAATATGAATTCATATTATATATTAGTCAATGACTAGAAAACTATATATATAGGATATTAAAGGATATTGATGTTTATCGGATATCTATTTTGTTGATTTATCGGATATATTTCGGATATCATATAAAAACGGATACAGAGCGGATATTGCTCTTCCTATATCTTAACCCATATTCCATAAGATTTTCTAGATGCGGATACGGATAATACTGAATGCGGATCATAACAAAAAAAGTACCTTAGTCGGATTTTTTCTAGATATGGCATCGATCGAACGGAACTATCCGCCATGTTTTCACCCCTACTCGCACTTGGCCACGCTTCGTTGCGGAAGTCACGTTTAATTCAGACTTGCACGAGTTGCTCGACGAGTTGGTAACGTTCGCCACTTGAGTTCGTTGCACTAAACCTAGGTAAGACCTGTCCCATTTTGACACAAGAGTGCCATAGAGCCCCAGGCGTCAACGCACACAAGACTTGCTTACGAAGAGTCCCGAGACACCAACCTAGTTGCTAAGAAAGAAACCAGAAAAGAGAGCTTCCTTGCTTTCCAATCAACTGATCGCTTTTTCTCGGCGAAAAAGCGATAAAAACTAGTATCCGAAACAAGATTGATTTTCTCCTTTGCTTTATAGCTCCAGAAAGGTCGTGCTTTCAGTGCTCATGGTGTCTCTCGTATGGTGCTAATAGTAATCAGTGGCTTTTGACGGGGACAGAGCAGAAAGTGCGAATCGCTTTGGTTGGAAAGGTCGGGCAATGTCCTGTTTTCCCTGCCAATCCCAAAGTGATCCTTTACAGCTTTGTAGTAGTATTTTAGTTAAACTGAATTTTTAAAAACTTTCTGTTGGGTTTTCTGTGCGCAAATGTTCTGTTAAATGTGAATAAATCACGAAGATTGGTAATTTGGCACGCAAGATGCAATAAACTCCAACGACTCTGAAAGGCTGCTGAGGTTCACACGTCACTTGGCGTGTAGTTTGTGACATTAAAAGTGTCCATTCATTCGTATTACCTCCGGTCACAAAAGAAGTCCACCTAGGTGTGCGGTCAAACCGTAACAAATTTAAAGAATGTTAGTAGTATCTCTTTTTCAGCTCAAAGATAGACCTAAACAAAAACCGGCAACGCATCTATCGGTTTCCCTTTTCAATGTAAAAAATATGCGGCCCGGGCCCGGCATAGACAGGCATTGCTTGGCTACCTTACCTGTCTGGGCCTGGATAGGGAAAGTCGGCCCAAAATAAATCGGGCCCTTTTCCGGCCCTGACCCAAAATTTGCTCAAGTCTGTGCGGCCTTGTGGTAGCCGCGACACGAGAAAATTGGGATTTGCTAGTGTTTTCCCCTCCAAAATGTTGGAATCCTCAACCGTTGGCAGGCAGCAGTGCGTCAAGCCGGCGGAGCTGAAAGTTGGCTGCGGGCTGAAGCGACGATTAGGGCTAGGAGAGGGGGGAAATGTATAGGAGGACTCAAATTTGAGTTTTTTATTTTTTATATACACTTAGTGTTCCTAGATTTCATCAAGAAAAATTTTCTGTTTCCTATCTGCTTGTGATAGATGACAGATACTCGTATTGATTTTCGGTTGGCGACAAGATGCAAATGAGCTCTTAAATGCAAGACAATGAGTGAACGGGACGCGACAGATGGTAGAGTCGTTGGATACTTATGCATACTTAGATGCAAAACTCACACCACCTGCCTCTAAAAGAGAGAGAGAAAATTCACAATATATCACTGAATAACTATATCACTTATTATGGGACTAACATATGGGTCCACGTGTCAGTAACATACCAGTAGCATATATGAAGATTTGAACTTATTCAATGACATGTAACGAATTGCTAAAAAAAACTCACACAACCTAAAAGCACTACTTGGACATGAATTACGAGTGGCAATTAACTAGAGGATTTCATTGTAGTTTTTTAGATGATGGAAGAGAAACTCTCCCGGTCTCTACATTAAGAATGCACACAGCCTATTTTATTAATGAATTTGAAGTACCATAATAACCAAAAAGTTTAAAGGTGGCCTTAAGCCTTACAACCAAAAGACGACTGAAAGTTAAACTCAATCGTAACAAATCCTGAGAATTAACCGCCACCCATAAATGTTGAAGATTTGCTTCGCCACGAACTCCAACCTGGCGCTTTCGGCCAACATGGACTTCTTCTGGGCCGATTTCTATAGATTTGCCCAAATATTCAGCCAATGCCCACTCAATAAGACAACCTGTAAAGGATTAGTGATAAATTTTTTTTTGTCAAAAACGATATCATTCCTACACAAGCAAATAGACTAACATAAAACACTAGCTCTTACTAGGAGTTGTGTTTTTAAAACTTTTGAAATTCTAACTAACCAATTCCCAAACATGTTTGCTATATTAATAGGAGGAGTTAAATTAAACGTACATTGAACAGTCCACCATGCAAGACGTGCAATGGAGTAATCAATAAAAATATGTTGAATTGTTTCTTCTTTATTATATAAACAACATTTTTGCTCCCCTCCAATTTCTTCTAAGCAGGTTATCTTTAGTTAATACTACCCCTTTTGAGATACTATAGGAAAATTTTCACTTTCAATGGAATTTTAATAAACTAAAAAAAATCTCTAATGGGGGTTCGATAATTCTCAATTAGTGCCATATAAAAAGATTGTACCGAATAAAGTCCTGACTTATTCAAATGCCATCTGAAAACATCTTTTGGAGAGCTCAATTGTATATTAGCTACTTTCAAAATTAATTCATTCCAAGTATGTAACTTAGGCCCAATAATAGATCTTCGAAAAAAAATATTCAAAGGAGTCGATCTCAGAATATTTACCACTATACCGTCCTTTCTTCTTACGACATTATAAAGGAGCGGATATTGTCTTTTAAGTGGAACGTTTCCTTAATACCTAGTTTGCATTCCATTTTTAATCTAAAATGAACAAAAGTGGGAAAAAAACTCTAATTTTCATTAGTCTTCGAAAAAGACTTCATTGTATTGAGTTGCATACACCAACCAATTCACCCAAAAGCTTCAGCTAATGAGGAAAGACGAACAATTCACTTATACTTAACACCCCTCTCACGTGTAGGCTCTCTTAGGCCTAAGATGTGGAATAGAAATGTGCTGTAATTATTTTCTTAATTGCGTCAGTCGGGTCTTGAACTCAAGACCTCTTTGCTCTGATACCATATTGAATTGCATGCATCAACCAATTCACCCAAAAACTTAAGTTGATAAGGAAAGACGAACAATTCGCTTATACTTCAACGCATTGTAGTATTGCCGCATTATCGTTTGCCCGTCTAGTCAGTTATCACACCAGGGGAAGAAAAACAGTGTCGGCGGTGCTCGCCCCTGCTCTCACCTCTCGGCCACGACGAAAACGACGTATTTCCGTGCAATCTGCATGGCATTACGACCATGACTGTGCGTCTGCTAATAATAGCATCCAACAAATGGTCACCTACCGGTTGTTACAATCTCCACGACGAATTTTGTCATCGTGATGCAGCTACATTCCAAGATAATTGATAAGAGGACACCGGATCGTCCAACTCTTTCCTCCTTTTAGCAGCGGCACAAGCCAATGAGCAGATCAAGTCCTCACCTGCTACATGATGAGGAGGTATGCAGCATCATGAAACGAATAATTAACCGGCTCATCTGCCATAGTACTATCAGTATGGACTGCTACATCTCTACCAAGCTTTCATTTGTCCTCTTTTTACGAGGAATTAACGAACTACTCTGCCAAGATTACATGTCGGTTCAGTTGGTCACTTCCCGCCACGTCGTGTACGAGTACACCATGCAAGCTACTGCACTGAATACTACAAGAGCTCTTCAGGCAGATCGATCCAAGCCTCCAAGGGGCCTCCTCTTATTTAATCGCCAGTGTGGTGCAGTGGCGATCGAGGTCACTCGCAGTAAGTGGTAGAGCAGTGACTAGCTAGGAAGGAGGCGCGCGGCGCCGTCATGGCCGACGCGAACAAGCGCATCAACCTCGCCGCGCCGCTGCTCTCCGTGCGACGCCACGGCGGCGCGGGGGCCGAGGCCGCGGCGCTGCCGCCCTGCAAGCCGGATGCCACGCCCGGAGGCGTGCCATTCGGGTGGGAGCACCGCCCCGGCCAACCCAAGAGCGTCCGCACCCGCCGCCCAGCACCGGCGCCCACGGCGCCCGACGAGGCCTCGAGGGACGCGAAGGCGGTGGTCGCGGCTGCTGTGCCCGCGACGGAGGAGTCGGAGCGGTTCTCGGACGCGCTCTCCCTGGTAGATAGCTGCCTCACCGTGAACTGCAGCATCACTGGCCTCAGCGACGCCGGCGCGCCCGCGGAGCCCAGCTCCCGCGGCGGCGTCATGATGGACCGTTTCTTGCCGGCCGCGCAAGCCGTGGCCGTCGGCTCCCCGCAGTGCTCCTTCCGGAAGGCCGGCGCTTGCGCTGCTGCCGCTGCCACTGGCTCGTCCTCCCAGGAGCCCGCGCGCACCGGCGACGGTGACAGTTTGCCAAGGCGGCTCCCTAGTGTTGAGCACTCGCCGGCGAATCACGTGCCCTCAAACTATGCAAAAGACGACGACGACGAGTGGGATGAACATAGCACGCGGGGTTTCGCGTCCAGTAGGTGCGGGCTGCTTCCCACACGGTGCGTGAAGAGCACCTTGCTGCTCCTAAACCCAGCGCCCGCCATAAGGCGCCGCGGCGGCACGCGGCGAGGGCGAGGCAAGCGGTTCCTTTCCAAAGGCGGCAGAGGCCAAAGGGCAACGAATCCACTCGTGCGGCGCCCGCGAAATGAGAAGCATCTTGGACACGATGCTAGCTTAGTAAGTACCCCACTAAGTAGTACATATCCTGATATACTGTAACATTTTAGCTTCGAGGTGAACCTACTGTCAGCCTGAACAATTCACGCCTTCGTTTCGGTGTGTCGCAGAAATCCTGGGAGGACGTGTACATCGATTCACTGCTGCGATCGGATCGCGGCGGTAGGAAGGTAGCAGGCACCATGGCCTCGGAGCTGGATAGAACAGTGAGCGAACTTTACGCCGATCAAGGAGAAGGAATCCGCCCCAAGGCTAGCCATCTGGGTTTGCTTCTGATTCTTGACAGAAGCGAGCAATGTGCCGATAACCACGGTGCATCGGCGCAGAGCTTCCCCGAAGCCGGCCAACCAGCACTGCTGCTGCCTCCCCCTAAAATCTCGCGGCCGGCGAAGGCGAACGACGGGAAGAAATTCAGGCGCGACGCCGGCTACGACTTCCCGCTGCTTTTGGAGGATAAGATCGTGGCGAGCCGTGACATCGTGCCTCTGCTCCCGTTGCCGCCGCCGAAGTCGCCTTCAGAGTCCTGGCTCTCGCGCGCGCTGCCTTCTGTGTCGAACAAACCTCCCGCGACGTCCTTCATGGGGATCCGTGTGCAGCCCAAGAAGCCGGCTCCACCTCCATGGTGCTCCAGTGATCAGACCGAGGTCATTGATCATGCCAGGCCAGGGCAAACACGAATATATGATCTACAAAAGTAATAGTGTTCCTACAAGCTGATCTTGCAATTCAGTGTCACAAGAATACTCTTTTTTGCTTCTCTAGTTATATGGCATCCGTTTAGCTGTGTGGTGACGAGTTGTTAGTGATTTCATTCATGCCATGGCTTGCTGCTTCAATATTGTATATAGTTCGAGGTAAAGCCAGTGGTAGTGTAACTTACTGTAAATCATGTCAGTACGATGTATTACTGCATTTTGCTCTCTTTCTGCATTTTGCTCTCTTTTATCTTGCCAAGCTAACTCATAGTTTTGCGGTGCATTACTGCATTTTCCTCTCTTATCTTGCCAAGCTAACTCATAGTTTTGCGGTGTATTACTGATTTTCCTCTCTTTTATCTTGCCAAGCTAGCTCACGGAGCACATGACGACTGAAATGGCTGGAAAATTAGTTAAACAAGACAATCAGAAAAAGGTTAAAATGTTACTAAATAATGCACTGCCATGTAGATCATAAAAGTTTGGATTAATGAATCATCCAACGTAACATATGTTGCAATATAAAACAAATGTTAAAGTCAATTTACATTCCTGATATATATATATATATATATATATATATATATATATATATATATATATATATATATATATATATATATATATATAGGAAATTTTGCTCATGTTCATGACTGCACAAAAGTTTTTGACACTAGCCTTGTTGTCATTGTAGAGCGTATAAAGCCCCCAAAATTTCCAATTGCTGCTAGGTTCTTTGCCTTAGATTAGATAAATTTTTTTAATATATATAATGTTGTAATGAAAATATACAAAAGATAATGCACAAAACCAATAGAATCTATTCTTAATCACCACAGAGCAAGAGAGTTTTTTTGGGTAGCGGGCAAGAGATTGTAATGCTGGATCTACCGAATACAGCAACAACAGCTCTCTGCTTTGATCAAAATTCAAAATACACCTCCATTTCATGAAACTAAGTTACTAAACAGCAGTGCTCTAAAAATGATCAAACTATACCGCTCGTCCTTCTTTTTTGTAAAACTGAAGCCAAATTATTGCAGATCACATTGATATGTACATGGCGAACCGCAAACTGCAGATCAGTGGTTTAATGGTACGTGCTCTACTAAGTCACATATAGAAGATGCCACAATCATGCATCCTCTTCCAGCCGATATAAGTGCCATGTGCATCAGAGATGATCATCTTCTTATTATAGGACCCTTGTACGCACCTCTTGTAACAACAAAGCCCTCAGGAGGCTGATGGTCCTCCAATTCTTCCAACCAAACAACTTCTGAGCTATCTGTGTCACTGGATAAGAGAGCTGATATATCTGAAGAAAAGGGAGAACAAAATGAACAGTCCAGTGCTGACACAACAATAAGCATATCGGCTACA
Organism: Ampelocalamus luodianensis; assembly: GCA_036346255.1. NCBI lineage: Eukaryota > Viridiplantae > Streptophyta > Magnoliopsida > Poales > Poaceae > Ampelocalamus > Ampelocalamus luodianensis. The sequence continues at coordinate 6,592,169 of CM070626.1, forward strand.
ATAGAGCTTTATATACCTGGTGGTTCCTTCAATAAAGACTTCCTGAAGTACGAACAGTCCCTGCCCACACCTGCCAAGTATGGAGGAGAAAGAACGTCGAAGAGAGCACATGGTGTGATGGCCCTAAAAGCATGGATGTTACCACCTCTATTAGGGAAAAGAATGGTAGTCTCAGGTGCAGACATTTCACAGTCCTTAACAAGCTTCGCTGGTCTAGCTGCAAGTTCCACAACAGAAATTTTGGTACAACTTGTAAAAAGACTCTGTAACGGAAATATTTTTTGCAAATGGTACATGTTTTATAAAGAATTTCGTGACACAATGCCATCTAATTAATGGATCACAATTAACAGCAAACTATTGGGGACTAGTCTATACAGAGTTGAAGTTCTCATGCCTGAATCAATAGCTACCAGGTAGATCTAGGTGTTTTAGTTTATTTGAACTCTTCATTTACGGTTGGTTAATGTATTTTCAACTTTCGGTTCCTGATAGATCCAAATCCAAATAAAACAAAACGTAGTTTGGAAAATCAAATGTAATAGATCACAATAGTTTCAGTTCAGCTTTCATATTTACTCAAATTTACCAAACCTCATACATTAACATTTAAAAAACATGGGTCAACATCTAAACATTCGTCGTTAGATGTTAACCTAGTGCCATGACTTATCGCATGTTAGCAACATAACATCACAAGGTACTAGCATAAGGTCCATGACTCCATGGTGTTTGGTCCAGGGCACCTGTGCTGTATAACTTGATATAAAATGAGTACTGCTAATAACTTAATGTGTCATTTGCTTAATCACCAAAACCAATATTTTGGTTAAATATTTGTTTTATGTCGGGTATTTCAGCTTCCAATCAAGAGATGACAAGTAGGTCAAAAATGGTCAACAAAGCATAATGCTGTATATTGTTTAAGTTAACCAATTCATATAGACTTTTAGAAAGAGTTTAGGTAGGTCTAGGTACAAACACAGGAATAAAGTTTAAAGCAGTACTTTATAGCATAAGCCAGCCCACAACTCACTACTTAAAAAAAAAATGGATCTTCACTACGAACAAATAACAAAATCCAAAATAAAAGTAGAAAATGAACAACGTGAAAGACAATAATAAGCCAAAGAATTATTTTGTTTTGCATCCCCATACATGTAGCAAACGAATTAGGCAACATAATCCTGCCATTGATCAACTGGTAAGGAAAGAGAAATAATTTAATTTTCATATGCGAAAATTCATTGTGAAGTAAGAAGCAGCTGTCGGGGCCGATGGACAAAGCAATAATGTAACTTAAGTAAAATATGTGTTTAATTTTCCTTCACTATTTTTGCATATAAACAATGTAAACCCCAAGATCAACAGTTCTACATGCGTATACTTTTTCAAAAACACCAAGATGGCACAAAAGAAATAGTTCAGAGGATTACTACAATAACAGAAATCTGAAATTGGCAATCATTATGGATAATTCTTCACTATTTTGCATATAAACAATGTAAACGGTAAACCCCAAGATCAACAGTTCTACATGCGTTTACTTTTTCAAAAACACCAAAATGGCACATAAGAAATAGTTCAGAGGATTACTACAATAACAGAAATCTGAAATTGGCAATCATTATGGATAATTCTTCAGTAACAAACAATAACGTATTTAAAATGTCAGAACTAACCATCCAATTGATTGCTTTGATCATTTACATCGACCCAGTCATATGACTCCACATGCAGTTTGCCGTACAGAAGTTTGCTCAGCACAGTCATGCCTGGATGATTATGAAGAGGGATAATAGATGATGGTGGCATACAAAATATCCCCATCTGCATGGATTTAAACAATAAAAATGCTCATCCAGATTGCTGAGTACCCCAAAGGAGCCAAAAAAAACTCTATTGGTGTATTTGACTAATTTGCAGAAATGTCATGGTTATTAAACGATGAAACAATGATCTTACAGAGAAGCTTTCACATTCATGAATGTGCAGATATTTGATTGGAGGCATATACTGGTCGGTCCCATTGCGTCCTCTTCTCCCATTTGTAACATGAATTGAATTATTCCAGTTACGGGCAATATACGCTTCTTGCTCCAAACCAACATCAGAAGGTCTTATATTATCTGAAAAAAAAATGTAACAAAATTAAGGCCGTACAATTGTTTACCTGAGATCTATTTTCCTTAGTGTGAACACTGGGAACAATCATTTAAGGGAAGTCAACATTAGCTCACCTAATAGTACACGGACTCGCTCAAGTGCTTCCTCGGATATGGGTCCATCCGCAGAGAGTGATACTTTACAGGTGTTGCACAAGTTCTTTATTTTTGGCATTCTGGACCTCAATATATTATCATCAAAGTAAGAACTCTTAAACTCAGAATGCTTTGTTAAATCCTGCAACACGGACTGAAGAATTGCTCAATTGATTCAGGTCATAAGTTGCTAATCCACTCCCCTGTTTAAACCAGTAACAGCATACTGTGATATTATCTACAGATAGGCACCTCAAAGCAAGTAATTCCGCAAATACAATATAGTAACCAAAAGAAGTAAAACCCCACATTTTGGACAGCAACCTCACAGCAACCACCGTATTTATCTAAACATGTGTGCTAGAGTAAAGTGTAAACACATCTCTGTTTGGAAAGTAGCCTTTAAGATCTAGATATGGTATCTCGCAGATAACTTATATTACAGGCTAGAAGAGGGAAAGTTGGACACAGATAAGTAACTTAACTTCAGCTCAAAGCATTCATGTCATGGAGTTGCAATTTCTCACACAAATGAAATGAAAAGCTGCAAGTCATATTTTGGAGGGGATTCCACAACATTACCAGATTCACCTAGGCCACATGTGAATGTGATAGGCATCAGGAGTTAATTTCTCTATCAGGTATGATGGCACACGTTCTCTATCAGAAAGTAGCACTAGTACTATACAACATTTAGTCCATGGTCAGATAGCCAAATACGCTCTCCCTTGGTTCTACTTAATTTAATTCAGTCAACATTACATAAGCACCAATTAACGGATCTCCTAAAGGCATAGACAACAACTGAGCACTCCACGACCTAGAAATTCGAAAACTACAGAGCAATAGCTCTTGCGAGACATACATGTCAGGATCCGAGGATATTGGCAATACAGTTGATCAAACATCTCATCGACAAAACCGCACGATCTAGCACGATTACTTCCACCAACAACCGATCCTTCTCCGATCAAATTTCAGCAGAGTGGTAATCGCGAAGGCATAATCCGAGCCAATCGGCATTTGATGAAACATCTCAACGGAAAACCGAATCAGTCTCCAGGACCCACAGCGACAAATTCACGTCAATTCGCGACAAAGGGTGTCCGGACAAACTCACTTAGCAGCTCGAATGAATCGGGGAACCGAGACCAGCGGGCGACGGATCCGGAGGAGGCGGAGGACGAGGCGGCGGTCGATGGATGAACTGGTGGCTGGTGTACCCGCGCTTGGCGCGGATGGATCCGTTGCTACTGCCGATACACACGCCCACGCACGCACGCACTGAGCCTAGAGCTGCTGCTTCGCCGTGGAGGGGGAAGGGGAGGGTGAAGTGGTGAACGCGATTGCGAGGTGGGGAAGCGATGGAGAAGGGGCTCGGTTAGTTGAAGGCGTCGGAGAAGGAAGCTACTGCAAGTGACCTGCGTATAAAACTCCGTGGATCTCACTGGACAGTGGGTCCCACGAGCATAGTGGCCCGGGTGTCAGAGAGGGGTGCGAGATTTTTATCGGACGGATTCGATCGTACGAAGAGATGCGACGAATTAAGAATACACCAAAAGAACTTTGCTCAGGTCAGGTGTCTGCTTATTTTTGCGCAGGGAGTGGGCCCAGCGGCAGGGAGCGTAGGGGTGGAGGGCCCGGTTGCAGAAGAGTTAATCCCGTGCCGACCCCGTGACAGGTGGGCCCGTGTGATCAGTTGGTCCTCCTCCTCCGTCCATAATTATTAAAATCGGACCGGCTCATCGGTCCAACCGTCGGTTCACTGTTCAAACCGTCGGTTTTAAAATATTAATATTTTATTAGCCGTGTATTATCTTTTACTATGTAAACAGGTGAATATAAGTGATAAAATAGAGAAAATATATAATGCAAAATTGGGCGTTGGATGGAACCCTTTGTTTCTGCAAGCAAAAAGAAATCAAATGCGCACAAATCCAATACAATTCCAATATGAAAAGGGCGTGTATTTCCCATTGACAACCTCTGATCTGACACAAGTAGAAAATTTGAAGCAATTAACTCCAAGCAGTGGCGGAACCACCATAGAGCGAGCCGGGGCAATTGCCCCGAGTCTCTCGAAGGACCTACCGCTAGCTACCTTAGTGTTTTTCTCAGCTTCCGAGCGACGGCCAACATGGCACCATAGGAGAGGATAGGAAGGAACTTGGGAGGAAGACGATGCAGTCATGGAGCCAACCATACATGACATGGGAGCGTCGGACTGGACTGTGGAGGAGTAGTCTGGTTGGAAAAATGCAAAGCTCGTAAAGCCCACATGGTTGATTAATCTTAATCCCCAACTCCCTCTCACAGGTCTCATAACTCAACCTTCCTCTAAAAAAGATGTCTCATAACCTAATCGGCGCCTCCCACCAGAAAGCGACTTCGTGCGAAGATGCCGAGCGAGCGGTGGTGCGACGCAGCAATGTTTTACTACCGGCTGTGAGGCGCGTGCACTGCGAGCCAAGGAGGCATGGCTCGGAACGCATGCACCGTCCAGCCAGCGGCGGTTTCGATAAGTCAGCTAGGTTTGCCCTCAAATATCCCCCCCCCCCCTCCTTCATAGTTTTTACATTAAAAGTTTGTATGGATCTTCTAAATTCCTAGTTCCATCACTGCTCTAATCCATCCTTAATCTGAACTTTGAAAGTATGGAGCCTCAAACCTCAATCAGCCAATATTAAGTGTTAATGTTGAATTCTATTTTTGTTAGTTTTATCAGTTAGACTTGAGAAATTGAACATATTTTACATCATTAGTTATGTTGAACGTTAAATTTTAACGTGTCTATGTATTCTTTAAGTTAAAAAGTTTGCCCCTGATCTCTCGAATTTCTGCTTCAGCCGCTAACTCCAAGCCCACCAACCCTGCATGAGATCTGATCCAATCGTGTGCTCTCCAATGGAATGCAGCAAGCCGCACGCTGCCGAAGTTAAGCGCCGTCGCCAAAGTTCTCTCACTGCGAAAGTGCCAAGTGACCGCCGCCACCGATTTCATGCCACCATTCCACCAATGCAGCCTCAACTGCAGGAGAACGCCCATGGCGTTTGGATCTATGCGGCGGACGATAGTGGCTTGTAGGATTGGAGCTCCGGTGGCGGATAATGGCAGCGACTAGCCGGATTGGAAGAGAAGATAACAGAGAGGACGAGGGGCAAACACAGAACAAGAAAGAGTGAGAAATAACAAGGTTTTGGGGAGACTGGGAAGCCCTAGCAAACTCTTCAGCGCGTGGGCCTATTGGGCCAGACTGGCCCAACTTCCCACTTCTCATTTTCACACCTGAAACGAAGCTTGCCCGGTTCGCCGGTTTCTCAAAAAACGGCCGGTTCGTCCGGTCTGTTAGAAGGGTAATTAGAAGTTGTTGAGCAGTTAGTAGGTAATGCAATTAGAAATGGCATTTTTCTTAAGGTGATTAGTTCAAGTAATGATAAATTCAAGGGAAAATTGACTACATGGCACTGCAGATTGGCCACCTTTGCTATTGAACATTAAAAAATCGTAGTTTTGCAAAAAAAAACACTGTAAAAATATATAATTTTGTCGTAGGACACTAAACCGATTATATATTATTTTCGGCTAGAAGAGGAGAGAGAAAGGCAATGAAAAGTCAGTTTTACCCTCCATCTTCTTCAATCCTGCGCTGCTCCTCCTCCTTGGCTCGGGTGCCGTGAGTGGCGTCGGCGGAGGCGATGAAACAATGATCTTAGAGAAGCTTTCACATTCATGAATGTGCAGATATTTGATTGGAGGCATATACTGGTCGGTCCCATTGCGTCCTCTTCTCCCATTTGTAACATGAATTGAATTATTCCAGTTACGGGCAATATCGCTTCTTGCTCCAAACCAACATCAGAAGGTCTTATATTATCTGAAAAAAATGTAACAAAATTAAGGCCGTACAATTGTTTACTGAGATCTATTTTCCTTAGTGTGAACACTGGGAACAATCATTTAAGGAAGTCAACATTAGCTCACCTAATAGTACACGGACTCGCTCAAGTGCTTCCTCGGATATGGGTCCATCCCAGAGAGTGATACTTTACAGGTGTTGCACAAGTTCTTTTTTTTTTTTTTGGCATTCTGGACCTCAATATATTATCATCAAAGTAAGAACTCTTAAACTCAGAATGCTTTGTTAAATCCTGCAACACGGACTGAAGAATTGCTCAATTGATTCAGGTCATAAGTTGCTAATCCACTCCCCTGTTTAAACCAGTAACAGCATACTGTGATATTATCTACAGATAGGCACCTCAAAGCAAGTAATTCCGCAAATACAATATAGTAACCAAAAGAAGTAAAACCCCACATTTTGGACAGCAACCTCACAGCAACCACCGTATTTATCTAAACATGTGTGCTAGAGTAAAGTGTAAACACATCTCTGTTTGGAAAGTAGCCTTTAAGATCTAGATATGGTATCTCGCAGATAACTTATATTACAGGCTAGAAGAGGGAAAGTTGGACACAGATAAGTAACTTAACTTCAGCTCAAAGCATTCATGTCATGGAGTTGCAATTTCTCACACAAATGAAATGAAAAGCTGCAAGTCATATTTTGGAGGATTCACAACATTACCAGATTCACCTAGGCCACATGTGAATGTGATAGGCATCAGGAGTTAATTTCTCTATCAGGTATGATGGCACACGTTCTCTATCAGAAAGTAGCACTAGTACTATACAACATTTAGTCCATGGTCAGATAGCCAAATACGCTCTCCTTGGTTCTACTTAATTTAATTCAGTCAACATTACATAAGCACCAATTAACGGATCTCCTAAAGGCATAGACAACAACTGAGCACTCCACGACCTAGAAATTGAAAACTACAGAGCAATAGCTCTTGCGAGACATACATGTCAGGATCCGAGGATATTGGCAATACAGTTGATCAAACATCTCATCGACAAAACCGCACGATCTAGCACGATTACTTCCACCAACAACCGATCCTTCTCCGATCAAATTTCAGCAGAGTGGTAATCGCGAAGGCATAATCCGAGCCAATCGGCATTTGATGAAACATCTCAACGGAAAACCGAATCAGTCTCCAGGACCCACAGCGACAAATTCACGTCAATTCGCGACAAAGGGTGTCCGGACAAACTCACTTAGCAGCTCGAATGAATCGGGGAACCGAGACCAGCGGGCGACGGATCCGGAGGAGGCGGAGGACGAGGCGGCGGTCGATGGATGAACTGGTGGCTGGTGTACCCGCGCTTGGCGCGGATGGATCCGTTGCTACTGCCGATACACACGCCCACGCACGCACGCACTGAGCCTAGAGCTGCTGCTTCGCCGTGGAGGGGGAAGGGGAGGGTGAAGTGGTGAACGCGATTGCGAGGTGGGGAAGCGATGGAGAAGGGGCTCGGTTAGTTGAAGGCGTCGGAGAAGGAAGCTACTGCAAGTGACCTGCGTATAAAACTCCGTGGATCTCACTGGACAGTGGGTCCCACGAGCATAGTGGCCCGGGTGTCAGAGAGGGGTGCGAGATTTTTATCGGACGGATTCGATCGTACGAAGAGATGCGACGAATTAAGAATACACCAAAAAGGACTTTGCTCAGGTCAGGTGTCTGCTTATTTTTGCGCAGGGAGTGGGCCCAGCGGCAGGGAGCGTAGGGGTGGAGGGCCCGGTTGCAGAAGAGTTAATCCCGTGCCGACCCCGTGACAGGTGGGCCCGTGTGATCAGTTGGTCCTCCTCCTCCGTCCATAATTATTAAAATCGGACCGGCTCATCGGTCCAACCGTCGGTTCACTGTTCAAACCGTCGGTTTTAAAATATTAATATTTTATTAGCCGTGTATTATCTTTTACTATGTAAACAGGTGAATATAAGTGATAAAATAGAGAAAATATATAATGCAAAATTGGGCGTTGGATGGAACCCTTTGTTTCTGCAAGCAAAAAGAAATCAAATGCGCACAAATCCAATACAATTCCAATATGAAAAGGGCGTGTATTTCCCATTGACAACCTCTGATCTGACACAAGTAGAAAATTTGAAGCAATTAACTCCAAGCAGGGGAACCACCATAGAGCGAGCCGGGCAATTGCCCAGTCTCTCGAAGGACCTACCGCTAGCTACCTTAGTGTTTTTCTCGACTCAGCGCGGCCAACATGGCACCATAGGAGAGGATAGGAAGGAACTTGGGAGGAAGACGATGCGTCATGGAGCCAACCATATATGACATGGGGCGCTTGGACTGTGGAGGAGTAGTCTGGTTGGAAAAATGCAAAGCTCGTAAAGCCCACATGGTTGATTAATCTTAATCCCCAACTCCCTCTCACAGGTCTCATAACTCAACCTTCCTCTAAAAAAGATGTCTCATAACCTAATCGGCGCCTCCCACCAGAAAGCGACTTCGTGCGAAGATGCCGAGCGAGCGGTGGTGCGACGCAAGAATGTTTTACTACGGCTGTGAGGCGATGCCTGCGAGCCAAGGAGGCATGGCTCGAACGCATGCACCGCCAGCCAGCGGCGTTTCGATAAGTCAGCTAGGTTTGCCCCTCAAATATCCCCCCCCCCCCTCCTTCATAGTTTTTACATTAAAAGTTTGTATGGATCTTCTAAATTCCTAGTTCCATCACTGCTCTAATCCATCCTTAATCTGAACTTTGAAAGTATGGAGCCTCAAACCTCAATCAGCCAATATTAAGTGTTAATGTTGAATTCTATTTTTGTTAGTTTTATCAGTTAGACTTGAGAAATTGAACATATTTTACATCATTAGTTATGTTGAACGTTAAATTTTAACGTGTCTATGTATTCTTTAAGTTAAAAAGTTTGCCCCTGATCTCTCGAATTTCTGCTTCAGCCGCTAACTCCAAGCCCACCAACCCTGCATGAGATCTGATCCAATCGTGTGCTCTCCAATGGAATGCAGCAAGCCGCACGCTGCCGAAGTTGAGCGCCGTCGCCAAAGTTCTCTCACTGCGAAAGTGCCAAGTGACCGCCGCCACCGATTTCATGCCACCATTCCACCAATGCAGCCTCAACTGCAGGAGAACGCCCATGGCGTTTGGATCTATGCGGCGGACGATAGTGGCTTGTAGGATTGGAGCTCCGGTGGCGGATAATGGCAGCGACTAGCCGGATTGGAAGAGAAGATAACAGAGAGGACGAGGGGCAAACACAGAACAAGAAAGAGTGAGAAATAACAAGGTTTTGGGGAGACTGGGAAGCCCTAGCAAACTCTTCAGCGCGTGGGCCTATTGGGCCAGACTGGCCCAACTTCCCACTTCTCATTTTCACACCTGAAACGAAGCTTGCCCGGTTCGCCGGTTTCTCAAAAACGGCCGGTTCGTCCGGTCTGTTAGAAGGGTAATTAGAAGTTGTTGAGCAGTTAGTAGGTAATGCAATTAGAAATGGCATTTTTCTTAAGGTGATTAGTTCAAGTAATGATAAATTCAAGGGAAAATTGACTACATGGCACCGCAGATTGGCCACCTTTGCTATTGAACATTAAAAATCGTAGTTTTGCAAAAAAAAACACTGTAAAATATATAATTTTGTCGAGGACACTAAACCGATTATATATTATTTTCGGCTAGAAGAGGAGAGAAAGGCAATGAAAGTCGGTTTACCCTCCATCTTCTTCAATCTGCCTCCTCCTCGCTCAGTGCCGTGAGTGGCGTCGGCGGAGGGAGCGATGGCGGCGACCGAGATTAGTAAAAATGGAACGGCTTAGAGATGGCGAGCCCAGGGACGGTGGCGGCACAGCTCAAAAGGGGCGGTGGCGGCCGTGCGACGGAGCTAGGCGGTTGGCCGTGGGGGAGATAAGAGGCGGTGGCGCTCGGGTGGGGGAGGAGAGGAGTTAGCGCGCGCATGGGCTCCAGCGGGGTGTGGGGAACCCACTGGCATGGTCGCCGGCGATGAAGGAGGGCCGAGATGGCCTTGCGACGCCAGCCCCGCGGCGACACGGTGAGGCGCCATGGCGGCGAGGTTGAGGAGAGGGAGAGCTCGAATGGATGACGGGGGAGGGTTAGGGGAGGCGTGGATGTGCTCCTGCTAGGTTTAATTGGGTAGGGGCTCACCAGATAGGGCACGGAGGTGCCGGCGGCGGAAACGGTGAAGATGACCGTGCGGTGTGCTCCGGCGGAGGAAACTCTCAATTTCTTGGGGGCTTTTGCTCAGAGTCGTGGGCGGGACGTGGCCGGCTCGGCGCGAGCTCGTCGGCAGCGGGGAGCAGGTGGCGCACGACGCCGCGTGACAGCGTTGCTCTCGGGCTCCTAGAACTCGAGGAGAAGGCAAAACCAGGGGTAGGGGTGCTCTCCGTGGCTTTTGTAGGAGAGGGCGGAGGGAGCGAGGTGGAGGCGGCATGGGTGGCGAGATGACCGGCGGCATGGCGTCGGCCAGGGCTACGTGGAGGGGAGGTGCTGCCATGTGGGGCCCGGCCGTCACCTAGAGGGAGGTGAGCGACATTGAGGGTATTTTATAAAGTTTCTCCCTCCTAATCACTCGAAAATGATAAAATATGGGGTTTAGTGTCCTATGGCAAAATTACATGTTTTTACAATGTGTTTTGGCATAGCCACGATTTTTGGATGTCAATTAGCAAAGGTGGCTGACGAGGATCTAATAATCCTCATTTTATTATTCCATAATCATGTAATATGACGTCACATGACATACCCCTTAATATTATAAGGGAAGAGCAAGTCAGGTAGTCGTAAGTTCTTCTACGAGTACCCCCTAGTCGTAAGCATTTCTACGACTATAGTGTAATCGTAAGTCGTGCTACGATTACGTCCGATTGTAAGTCTTCCTACGATCAGTACCCAGTCGTAAGCTCTTCTACGGCTACCTCCCTAGTCGTAAGTTCTGATATGACCAGTTCTGCTACGACTTCCTCACAACTAACTGGGTCCATTCGTCAGAAGGCCCATTTAATAGTGAGAATCTAAGCAGTCAAAATACGTAGTTATGCCTGACATAACTACAGATAATTCTCCACTATCTCTGACTGATAATTGTTTGACAGCATGGGGAGGTTACTACTCCAGTAATTACTCTCATTATTACGCAATAATGAGCGACTAATTAGCCTGGAACGACAACGGCCACCACTGCGTAGTATAAATAAGTGTCTTTTAGAGATAGAGAGGAGAGGCTTTTTGGAAAGATAGGAGTAAGACCCTCGCGATTGTAATCCGGATACCCAATACAAGATACTGGGAGTAGGGTTGTTATTCTCACTGAGAAGGCCCGAACTCGTATAAAAATCCCTCGTCACTCCTGCGTGATCAATTGTGGAGACCCCCCAAATCAAACAATCTTTACGTAAGTTCGATTCTAAAACACCGACAGTTGGCGCTGACCGTGGGGATCTTCTGGTAATTCCTTGTCAGCAGTTCTTTCTTTTCTCTTTGATGCAACCATGGCAGGAGAATAGAACGAGGATAATTGGTTCGACTTGGCCGATTACGCAGATGTCGACATGGATGCCGGTTTCGACTACGAGCCGAGTATCGAATCTTCTAACGGTGTTGCCGCCTCTGGAGATCTTCTATCAGATCTCGGAGAGTGTGTCGCCATCGGAGGACAGGAGGGATCCTTATTCCTCACAACAGTATGCCCAGCCGAGGAACCCACTTCCTCAGGGGGCAAGGGTCATCACGACCAACAGCAGGACTGCATTGGGCCAAATTTGCAACGTGGCGAGAGTTTTTCCTCCAAGCGTTCGAGTCCCCCCAAGGCAGTACGACTTGGCAAGACAGGTTCTGGAAGCCATCATTCTGGAGATCCAACGACATCTGATGGTCCTCTCTCTCCGAGTATTTCCGCAGGGAAGAGGATCGAGCATGCTGTTCCTCCAAGTCCAACCGTCCCGACGCAGGGTTCACCTGCAGACGGAGACGGTTATAAACCGGAGTTCCCCTACCTGGAGGGGTTTACTCCAAGTCGCCAAATGGTGTCGCTCGACTACTCCTCAAGCGAGGAGGCCTCGAGCATAAGTGGAGGTCATCCACGGGAGGTCTTCGTCCTTCCCTCTGATAAGAATCGTTCTCCCAGAGGAAGGATTGACGATGCTCCCCGACGAGCATACTCTACACCCCCTCGTGGCAATGGCAGGGGCGCCACCGCTGACGAATGAAACAAACACTTTAATGAACGTGTGGGACATCCTCAACATTCTCGCACTTCATTAAAACCAACTCAGGGATCTGAAATAGGCCATTCTGAGACAACCCGACGGAGGAAAATAGCGGCTCAGAAAAACATTCCTGAGCGCGCTTATTTCCAGTCGGAGGAGGCTCAAGAACTCCAGCGCATCAACGACTTGCTGGAAAATCCGACACAATGACCAAACTCGAGCGTCTTCGTCGACCACAACCAGGAAGTCATAACAGTACGACTCCGTTTTCTGTTAGTCGTTCAGATAACTCGTCGCATGGAAGGCGACATGACCTTCACTCACGTTGTTCTCCTGACCTGAGGAAGACGCAACAAGCCCCCAGGAGATGTGATCTTTCACCACTTCGGCGACGGGAAGCACGGCGCAAGCGAGTCAGGAGTATTTCCTCGTAAAGCCGAGACCTATCATAGGTCCAGCCCTCCCGTGGCGGGTATCGAGCAGACGATCACCGGGGACATTAACCCTTCTTTTCTGCAAAGAAGGAGGCAAGAGGTTATCTCGGGGTGTCGGGCATTTTCACCCGATCTTTGAGCAGTTCGCTGGCCGCCTCGTTTTCGACCAACGAATATGGAGAAGTTCGATGGAACCCGAATCCGATCGAGTTCCTCCGATTTACACTCGACTATCCGAGCTACGGAGGAGGAGAGCATGTCATGGCGAATTACCTTCCGATCGTGCTCAAAGGATCGTCACAATCATGGCTTTAAACCACCATTCGAATCGATCTACTCGTGGCAGCTCTAACGCATGCACCGCCCACCACGGCGGTTTCGATAAGTCAGCTAGGTTTGCCTCAAATATCCCCCCTCCTTCATAGTTTTTACATTAAAAGTTTGTATGGATCTTCTAAATTCCTAGTTCCATCACTGCTCTAATCCATCCTTAATCTGAACTTTGAAAGTATGGAGCCTCAAACCTCAATCAGCCAATATTAAGTGTTAATGTTGAATTCTATTTTTGTTAGTTTTATCAGTTAGACTTGAGAAATTGAACATATTTTACATCATTAGTTATGTTGAACGTTAAATTTTAACGTGTCTATGTATTCTTTAAGTTAAAAAGTTTGCCCCTGATCTCTCGAATTTCTGCTTCAGCCGCTAACTCCAAGCCCACCAACCCTGCATGAGATCTGATCCAATCGTGTGCTCTCCAATGGAATGCAGCAAGCCGCACGCTGCCGAAGCGAGCGCCGTCGCCAAAGTTCTCTCACTGCGAAAGTGCTAGTGACCGCCGCCACCGATTTCATGCCACCATTCCACCAATGCAGCCTCAACTGCAGGAGAACGCCCATGGCGTTTGGATCTATGCGGCGGACGATAGTGGCTTGTAGGATTGGAGCCCGTGGCGGATAATGGCAGCGACTAGCCGGATTGGAAGAGAAGATAACAGAGAGGACGAGGGGCAAACACAGAACAAGAAAGAGTGAGAAATAACAAGGTTTTGGGGAGACTGGGAAGCCCTAGCAAACTCTTCAGCGCGTGGGCCTATTGGCCAGACTGGCCCAACTTCCCACTTCTCATTTTCACACCTGAAACGAAGCTTGCCCGGTTCGCCGGTTTTCAAAACGGCCGGTTCGTCCGGTCTGTTAGAAGGGTAATTAGAAGTTGTTGAGCAGTTAGTAGGTAATGCAATTAGAAATGGCATTTTTCTTAAGGTGATTAGTTCAAGTAATGATAAATTCAAGGAAAATTGACTACATGGCACCGCAGATTGGCCACCTTTGCTATTGAACATTAAAAATCGTAGTTTTGCAAAAAAAAAAAAACACCGTAAAAATATATAATTTTGTCGAGGACACTAAACCGATTATATATTATTTTCGGCCAGAAGAGGAGAGAGAAAGGCAATGAAAGTCGGGCTTTACCCTCCATCTTCTTCAATCCCATACGCCTCCTCCTCGCTCTAGTGCCGTGGAGTGGCGCTACGGAGGGAGCGATGGCGCGCACCGAGATTAGTAAAATGGAACGCTTAGAGATGGCGAGCCTAGGGACGGTGGCGCACGCCCAGTGCGGGCGGTGGCGCGGCGACGGAGCCAGCGGCCGCCTCGGGAGATAAGAGGCGCGGCGCGCCGCGTGGGAGAGAGAGTTAGCGCGCGCATGGGCTCCAGCACGGGCGGGAACCCATCGCATGGTCGCCGCGATGAAGGAGGGCCGAGATGGCTCGCGACGCCACGCGGCGCGACGACGGCGAGGCGCCATGGCGGCGAGGTTGAGGAGAGAGAGCTCGAATGGATGACGGAGGTTAGTGGGGCGTGGATGTGCTCCCCGCCGGTTTAATTGGGTAGGGGCTCACCAGATAGGGCACGGAGGTGCGGCGCGCGAAACGTGAAGATGACCGCGGCGGTGCTCCGCGAGGAAACTCTCAATTTCTTGGGGCTTTTGCTCATGAGTCGCGTGGCGCGCACGTGACGCGCCACGGGCCGCGGAGCTCGCCGGCTGCGGAGACGAGGTGGCGCGACGGCTTGCAGGCCGAACGGCGTTGCTCTCAAGCTCCTAGAACTCCTGAGAGGGAAGGCAAAACCAGTGGTAGGGTGTGCTCTACCGGGCTTTTGTAGGAGAGGCGGAGAGCGAAAGTGGAGGCGCATGGGTGGCGAGATGACCGCGGCATGGCGTCGCGTGGCTACGTGGAGGGAGGTGCCGCCATGTGGGCCCTGGCCACGCCTAGAGGGAGGTGAGCGACATTGAGGGTATTTTATAAAGTTTCTCCTCCTAATCACTCAAAATGATAAAATATGGGCTTAGTGTCCTATGGCAAAATTACATGTTTTTACAATGTGTTTTGGCATAGCCACGATTTTTGGATGTCCATTAGCAAAGTATGGTCGACGAGGATCTAATAATCCTCATTTTATTATTCCATAATCATGTAATATGACGCCACATGGCATACCCTTAATATTATAAGGAAGAGCAAGTCGTAGTCGTAAGTTCTTCTACGAGTACCCCTAGTCGTAAGCATTTCTACGACTATAGTGTAATCGTAAGTCGTACTACGACACGTCCGATTGTAAGTCTTCCTACGATCGCACTCAACAGAAGCTCTTCTACGACTACCTCCCTAGTCGTAAGTTCTGATATGACCAGTTCTGCTACGACTTCCTCACAACTAACTGGGTCCATTCGTCAGAAGGCCCATTTAATAGTGAGAATCTAAGCAGTCAAAATACGTAGTTATGCCTGACATAACTACAGATAATTCTCCACTATCTCTGACTGATAATTGTTTGACAGCATGGGGAGGTTACTACTCCAGTAATTACTCTCATTATTACGCAATAATGAGCGACTAATTAGCCTGGAACGACAACGGCCACCACTGCGTAGTATAAATAAGTGTCTTTTAGAGATAGAGAGGAGAGGCTTTTTGGAAAGACAGGGAGTAAGACCCTCAGCTGATTGTAATCCAGATACCCAATACAAGATACGCAGGAGTAGGGTTGTTATTCTCACCTGAGAAGGCCCGAACCTGTATAAAAATCCCCGTGTCACTCTCGTCTGCGTGATCAATTGTGGAGACCCCCCAAATCAAACAATCTTTACGTAAGTTCGGTTCTAAAACACCGACAGTTGGCGCTGACCGTGGGGATCTTCTGGTAATTCCTTGTCAGCAGTTCTTTCTTTTCTCTTTGATGCAACCATGGCAGGAGAATAGAACGAGGATAATTGGTTCGACTTGGCCGCAGATGTCGACATGGATGCCGGTTTCGACTACGAGCCGAGTATCGAATCTTCTAACGGTGTTGCCGCCTCTGGAGATCTTCTATCAGATCTCGGAGAGTGTGTCGCCATCGGAGGACAGGAGGGATCCTTATCCCTCACAACAGTATGCCCAGCCAAGGAACCCACTTCCTCAGGGGGCAAGGGTCATCACGACCAACAGCAGGACTGCATTGGGCCAAATTTGCAACGTGGCGAGAGTTTTTCCTCCAAGCATTCGAGTCCCCCCAAGGCAGTACGACTTGACAAGACAGGTTCTGGAAGCCATCATTCTGGAGATCCAACGACATCTGATGGTCCTCTCTCTCCGAGTATTTCCGCAGGGAAGAGGATCGAGCATGCTGTTCCTCCAAGTCCAACCGTCCCGACGCAGGGTTCACCTGCAGACGGAGACGGTTATAAACCGGAGTTCCCTACCGGAGGGTTTACTCCAAGTCGCCAATGGTGTCGCCGACTACTCCTCGCGAGGCCTCGAGCACAAGTGGAGGTCATCCACGGAGGTCTTCGCCCTTCCTCCGATAAGAATCGCTCTCCGCAGGAAGGATTGACGATGCTCCCGACGAGCATACTCTACACCCTCGTGGAAATGGCGGGCGCCACCACCGACGAACGAAACAAACACTTTAATGAACGTGTGGGACATCCTCAACATTCTCGCACTTCATTAAAACCAACTCGTGGATCCAAATAGGCCATTCGAGACAACCCGACGGAGGAAAATAGCGCTCGTAAAAACATTCCCGAGCGCTTATTTCAAATGGAGGAGGCTCAAGAACTCCAGCGCATCAACGACTTGCTGGAAAATCCGACACAATGGCCAAACTCGAGCGTCTTCGTCGACCACAACCAGGAAGTCATAACAGTACGACTCCGTTTTCTGCTAGTTGTTCAGATAACTCGTCGCATGGAAGGCGACATGACCTTCACTCACGCTGTTCTCCGACCGAGGAAGACGCAACAAGCCCCCAGGAGATGTGATCTTTCACCACTTCGACGACGGGAAGCACGGCAAGAAGCGGAGTACGAGGAGTATTTCCTCGTAAAGTTGAGACCTATCATAGGTCCAAATTTCTCCGCGGGTCGGGTATCGACGAGCACGATCACCCGGACATTAACCCTTCTTTCTCGCAAAGAAGGAGGCAAGAGGTTATCTCGGTGTCGGCATTTTCACCCGATCTTTGAGCGCGTCACCGTCACTGCTTGGACCAACGAATATGGAGAAGTTCGATGGAACCCGAATCCAATCGAGTTCCTCCGATTTACACTACGCCTATCCGAGCTACGAGGAGGAGAGCATGTCATGGCGAATTACCTTCCGATCAGGCTCAAAGGATCGCCACAATCATGGCTTTAAATCACCATTCGAATCGATCTACTCGTGGCAACACCTTTGTGATCTTTTGTCGTAAATTTTCGTGGCACTTACAATCGCCCGAAAGGAGGATGACTCGCACTGATAAGACAGAACCACCATGAAACGCTATGCCAATTCATCAGCGCTTTAGTCGTTCAAATTTATTCGTAAGTTTCGACTCGCTCGAATCGTGGCTTTCAGTGGAGTTCGTAGAGTAATGATAACAGAGGATATCGCTTACATCCACCGCCACCGCTGCGAACTCTTTGAGATGGTCGATAGATATGATCGCCGCCAAGCCGAGTGGAACAATACTATCGATCGCGAAGACAACATCCTCGTGAGGCAAAGTAAAGTGGTAAGAAAAAGATAAAAGGCTAGAAAATCTAAGAACAAGGCAAAGAGATACAAATCTCCATTGCCGCTTCTAAGGAGGTCTCGCCGAAGCGACAAGGAGCCGCGCAACCCCAGCGTAACCCCGATCGAGGCAAAGGTAAGCGCCAAGATCGGAGAAACGACAAACCTGTGGTGTCCTTTCATAAAAAGAAGGGCATGATCTTCAGAATCGCCGAGTTTTCCTACGAAACTCAAGACTATTACTTTGGCAGGCCACTTCCTACTCTTGAACAGTAGGCCAAACAAGTGGATAGAAGGAGTTTGATGATGAGGAGATGCCGCCTGTGATCCACAACACACCATTGATCACATCTATGGGGATCTTCGATATGAATCGCAGAGGCACAAAGTCACGAGCGTGAGGTAAACACAATCAACTCCTCTCACAATAAATTACCAAGTGGCTCAAGTCACCATTACTTTCGAGAAGGGTGATTGTCCGATCCCTTCGACTAGACTCCGATCGATTTTCGATAGTGGTCGAACCCACCATCAACAATTGTCGAGTCAATCGAGTTTTAGTTGATGGTGGAAGCTCGCTAAACATATCGCTTACGAGCAACCGACGAGATGCGTACCAGACAAAGGAAAGGCCGATACGATATTCATTTCATGGAATCGTACCGGGGTCTTCGACCAAACCAATTGGCCAAGTTTCTCTTCCTTTAACGTTTGAATCACTAAGCAATTTCAGGACAGAGAAGGTCTCCTTTGATGTGGTCGACTTCGATACGGCATATAATGCCATACTCGGACGACCAACTTTGGCAAAATTCTTAATAGCTACTCATTATGGGTATCAATGTCTTAAGATGCCAGGTCCCAAAAGAGTGATCACGATATATTGTGACAAGAAGATGACGCACTCCTGCGACCGTCGTTCCTTCGAGATGGTTGGACAACTACCAACTCGAGATGAAAGTCAGTCTTCGACAAGCAAGTCAAAGCCTAAAGCTGCACCTAAGCCGAACGACCAGGTCAAAGAGGTTCCACTGGACGCAGGGGAGCCCTCGAAGACTGTTCACATTGGGGATTCTTCCACCCCAAATAGGAAGACGCCTCATCGCTTCCTCCGTGCAAACGCCGATGTCTTCGGCAAGCATCCGACATGCCCGAGTCCCCAAGGAAGTGATCGAAAGACAAAGCTAGCTTTACTACCGATAAACTACCCGTGAAATAAAAATTACGAGATTCGCCCGATCGACGAGATGCTATTAGGTCGAATTGACAAGTTACTTAAAGCAGCTTCATAAGAGAAGTCAACCACCCTGCAGTGGTTGACCAACCTCAGAATGGTTAGAAAGTCTAATGGCAATGGCATATGCGCGAGACTTTATCGATCTTAATAAAGCTTGTCCAAAAGATGATTTCCCGCTACTCGTGATCGATCACCGTTGACTCTATCGCAGATGTGAAATGTTGAGTTTTCTAGATGCATACCGTTACCACCGATTAGTATGTGTCGAGAAGATGAAGAGAGGACCGCATTTATTACACCGTTTGGGATATTTTGCTATGTTAAAATGTCATTCGGCTTAAAAAATGCCGAGCTTCTTTTTCGCTTGATGCAAACGACTTTTGCTCCTCAATTAGGCCGAAACTTAGAAGCCTACGTTGATGATCTAGTCGTAAAAAGTAGCAAACGGCTCAGCCATATCATAGACTTACAAGAGACTTTCGACAACCTTAGAAAACACCACTGGAAACTTAATCCCGAGAAGTGTGTGTTCGGGGTCTCTTGTGGAAATTACTTGATTTCTCGGTCTCGCACGAGGAATCAAGCAACCTAAAAGATAAAAGCCATCACTCGATGCTCCCGACCACGAAGAAAGAAGTCCGTAAACTCACAGATGCATGGCGGCGTTAAGTCGCTTTCATAGCACGTCTGGGAGAAAAATGACCGCTTTTCTTCAAACTTCTAAGGAAACATGAGGGTTTCGAGTGGTCTGAAGAGGCTAACCTAGCCTTCGAGGAAGTCAAGAGGTATCTTACGAGTTCTGCCTCGTTTCCGAAACCGTAAGAGACGCCTAATTTACCTAGCTACCACGCCATAGGCAAGGAGTGCAAAGTGTTGGTCGAGAGCGTGAGAACATTCAACACCACCGCCTACTACGCCGTGAGGTTTTACACGACCTAAGGAGCGTACCTCGTGTTCAAAACTTCTATATGCCTCCTCATGTCTTCGAGGAAATCATGCGGCATTATTTTCAGCGCACAAATTAGTCAGGTTGCCTCGAGTTTCCTTGGGAGCAATCCTCCGTAATAGGGAAACAACAGACACATGACAAAATGGTCAGTCGAACTTAGGGCGTTCGACATCTATTTCGTGTCCCGAACGGCCATTAAATCCCATATCTTGGCAGACTTTGTCGCCGAATGGACAAATCCTGAACCTGTTCAGGATCCCTAGTACGATTCCCACGATCAGTGGACGATGTACTTTGACGGGTCGCTTACGATAAGTGGCTCGGGGGCTGGGGTGGTCCTAGAATCTCCTACCGGAGAAACCTTAAAGTGTGCCATACAATTAAACTTTCAGGCCACTAATAACGTGGCAGAGTACGAAGGTTTGCTAGCTGGTATACGAGCCGTAAAAGCGCTCTTGATTCGATGACTACTCGTAAGAGGATACTCTCAGCTAGTCGTGAATCAAGTCGAAAAAGAGTACCAGTGTTCTAATCCGACCATGTCCAGGTACTTATCGGAAGTTCGAAAGTTAGAAAAGCACTTTTTGGGCTTTGAGGTATAATTTATCCCCCGAAATGATAATTTCCTCGGAGACCAACTAGCTCGCTTAGCTTCCTCTCGATCCTTGGTACCGAAAGGGGTGTTTCTGGAGCAGCTTCAAAAGCCGTTTGTAGTTGACGAACTAGAGACGCCTCCTATAGAAACAGACTCTCTAGAGTATGAAGATACATGGATGACACCCATCTATATGTACCTTCAGACGGGTTTCATACCCGATGATGATCTAGAAGCAGATCGACTATCCCGAAAAGCCAAAATGTATACTTTGGTCGAAGGTATCCTTTATAAAAGAGGAACCCAGGGGGTGCTCATGCGATGTATTCCGCAGAGTGAAGGATTAAAACTCCCAGCTGAAGGAGTGGCAGCGGGCTCCTCCACAGGAGTATCCCTGGGGGCCGAAGACGACGGACTAAGATCACAAAACGCAGAAGTAAGTCAACTCGTAAAAAACAAAGAGTAAATGCATTTCTTACACTTATGTTTTTACATACCTCTGTGCGCTGGACCTAACTCGAAACTTGGGAGCAACCTTCCCAACGAAAGATTTCTTCGATTTCTTCTCAACCATTGTTGGTCGAGATGCACTTGGACAACAGAGTCGCCTCCGACTTTCCCGGTGGTCGAGATCGCCTCAACCACTCCTAAGAGCGCCGCTTCCTCGGCCTCAGTCCCACCGAGCGCGGTTTCCTTCACAAAAGATATGAAGTTTTTCCGCTTCTCCTTTTCTAGCCGTCTTATGAAGCCACGAAGTCAAATCGAATGATTCGTTGTTGTAATAGAAGGGTACCTTAACCTTGGGGACCTTGCGCTTAGGGCAATAGCCTCTTCTTCGCTTTCTTCTTCGCCGCAGCCATGTCCGCGACAAATTTAGCAAAAGGAGCAGGAGGAGCCGAACTTGAACCACCCTTATCGCCGACTCTTGCCAGTCGACGCTTCTTGGATGGAGGGACTTCACGACTACCAATAGCCGCCCTAATGACCACCAAATCGACTCGTCGCCTTGGTGGTTCTCCATGCCAACTTTCTGTTGAAAAAGAAAGAAAGTGGTTGTAAGATTTCCTACGATCACTAGCCAGTCGATAGTACGACCAACTCAAAAGTCGTAAGTATTTCTACGACATTGTCTAATTGTAAGTTCTCTTACGATTACATTCGGTCGTAAGTTTTTCTACGATCAGTATCCAGTCATAAGTTTTTCAACGACAAACCCGTTAGTCGTATATTGTTTTTCGACAACAAAGCGCCTAAAGACAAAACCATTTGATTACCTTTAGGAGCTCCTCTTTCTCTTCTGCGGTCAAAACCGTAAGGATTTGAGGAGCCAAAATGTTAGCCGGATGCTTCTCGCAGATGAGCCTGACACGCGTGTCAACCTTCACCTACGGAAGATCTGCACACATAGACAGTAAGATTAGAAGACTAAATTGGGATTAACCAAGGACAAAGCAGTAAGTTTTTCTACTCACCGTCCTTGTAGTCCCTGGTTGGGTCGTCCTTTCCCGAGTACCTCCACATGGGAGGAACTCGTGCCTTCAAAGGGCTGATTCGCCGCGGTGATGAAGTCCTTCACCACGCGCCAACCGTGAGCCCCTCCGACTTCAAGTCTTTGGCAGCTTGAATATAGGGGCTATCCGGCCGAGATTACTCGAGTCGAGTCTCAGAATAAGACCGCCTGGCGGCCTTCCGCGAATGAGAGGCTATCTTCCTGGTAATCTCTCAAGAAACCACTTTTTTCCACCCCGCCATGACGACCGGTAAATATCTGAATGTACTCCTTCGACTTACCGCTGTGGAGCTGCACCACGCCACGGCAATCCGCTGACGAGCCATTCCGTAGTAATACCGAAAGCTCGAGATCCGCGGAATCCCTGTGCAGGCCTCGCACAAGTACACGAACACGCTCAAGATCGTGATGGAATTAGGACCAAGATTCACTAATTCCACCCAAGCGCTCGAGCACGAGTGTGAGGAAGGGGTGAGCAGGTAATCGGAGGCCGCACTCACAAGACGCTCGAAAATCGAATTTGGCCTTCCTCTCCGACGGCCAATGTCGCCATTCGCCGCATCCACTTTACGAGAAGACCCTGATCTTCTCGGCACTGTGGTGGTCATCTTTGCATCATCCATCTCCAACTCAGCCCACTCGTGAGATAGTCCTAGCCATTTTCTCTCAAGGGCGGAAGAATTGGATTTGGGAAAGCCCAAGCAAGCGTACGGAATCACCGGCGGCGGAAGAGACGAGAAAGCAACAAACTGTTAGGTGAAAAGGTAAGAACCCTAAGTTTTACCTCCACGGTCTGTTTTATAACCACACGCCTGGAACGAAACGCCGTGGGATCCCAACAGTTGCCATCGCTTCGGAAATTGCTCCGACGGACAGACTTTTTACCTGCCCGTTCGAAAGTCCCAAGACACTTTTCACACCTTAAGTGAAATTACCATCTTGACCCCCGGGACAAATGAAAAGCCGATCGAAAACGTTTTGCTTCCGATCATAAGGGCACGATTGCTCCGAAGTCGTAAGATATTCTACGACTATCTTGCAATCGTAATATTCTTAACAAATTACCTCGATCAAGTATATTTCTGGTCGAGAGAAACGTTTGTTGAAGAGTTTTTCCTTCAACGTTCCTCCTACGACCTCCTAGTGGTCAAAAGATCATCTACGACCCTTCGGTCAAGAAAGCTATTTTCACTTGAAGCTGGGGGGCTAGATGACGAGGATCTAATAATCATCATTTTATTATTCCATAATCATGTAATATGACGTCACATGGCATGCCCCTTAATATTATAAGGAAGAGCAAGTCGTAGTCGAAGTTCTTCTACGACTACCCCTAGTCGTAGCATTTCTACGACTATAGTGTAATCGTAAGTCCGCCACGACACGTCCGATCGTAAGTCTTCCTACGATCGCACTCCAATGTAAGCTTTTCACGACTACCCCCTTGTCGTAAGTTCCGATATGACCAGCTCGCATTTACTTCCTCACAACTAACCGGGTCCACTCGCCGAAGGCCCATTTAATAGTGAGAATCTAAGCGTTAAAATACGTAGTTATGCCTGACATAACTATAGATAATTCTCCACTATCTCTGACTGATAATTGTTTGACAGCATGGGGAGGTTACTACTCCAGTAATTACTCTCATTATTACGCAATAATGAGCGACTAATTAGCCTGGAACGACAACGGCCACCACTGCGTAATATAAATAAGTGTCTTTTAGAGATAGAGAGGAGAGGCTTTTTGGAAAGACAGGGAGTAAGACGCTCAGCTGATTGTAATTCAGATACCCAATACAAGATACACAGGAGTAGGGTTGTTATTCTCACCTGAGAAGGCCCGAACCTGTATAAAAATCCCCGTGTCACTCTCGTCTGCGTGATCAATTGTGGAGACCCCCCGAATCAAACAATCTTTACGTAAGTTCGGTTCTAAAACACCGGCAGTGGCCAATCTGCAGTGCCCTGTAGCCAATTTCCCCACTAAATTTCAAAAGAAGATGATTTAATAATAAATCATATATCGTATAGTTCTCCCAATGGCATGAGGGCCTAGGCTATGGTCAAAATAATAATAGTAATAATAATAACAATAATAAGTAATGCACCATGGTTAATGATCGGTAGACCATGTCAGTTTGGGTTTATACCAAATATAATCTTGTGTTTAAAAATGCCTAGTTAACAAGAGGGTCCTAAACCATTAGCAATTATTTTCAAACCTTTTAGTTGAGATTAATATAGTTCTACAGTCTTATGAAATGATAGTACGAAGGGTAGATTCCACACAAAGGTGATTATTAGGTGGATCATTCATAACAAGGCCAGTTAAAACTGAACAATGATATAGTCATGTTTGTGTATATACATACACACACGATCCAATGGTCAGTAGACCGTAGGCCATTGTCATACAATAATAAATGATAACAACAACAATACGTCAAGAACTTCTACACCTACTAGTAGAGTAGTAGTAAAGTAATACATCATAACAACATACACTTACAAGTAGGCTCTTACCAAATTGTTGAATAGGTAAAGTGATCATGATAGTTGATTTTTAACTAGTAATACCAAGCGTTTAGTTAAACAATCCGCTAGTGATTAAGTTAGGCATAATCGTTGTACTAGATAGTCATGAAGGTTAGCAGCAACTATGTCATGACCTCATGCTAGTTAATCAAAGCCGATAGGGTAATCACTGAACAAGGACTAATAGGTAAGAGCCCATAGGTCGTGTATAGTAATTATCTACTTAATCAAAAGTAGTCATTAGCAGGTGCGGTAGCTAAGGATCAACCTAGTATGATAGGTTTACTTTAGTATATGTTAAGCCACGTAGGTAGTAAGACTAAGTATAGATCACCTCAAAGATGAAACCCAAAATCGTAGGCACCACGGAGAATATAAGGTTGATGTCTAGCCAATGCTTGGATGTTCCACCTGACTCATGGGACTTCCTTGATAAATGTGAATGGATAAGACCAATCATTAAGTAAACTAGGTCTCACGTGTTAGTTGGAAGAAAATCCTTCATAGGTGACCCATCGCAACCGTACACAAGTTCCAGCTAAGGCTCATGGAACTTCTTTGATAAATATAAAATAATAAAAGGAAGCGTTAAGTGAACTAGGCCCCATGTGTCGATGAGACTTATGTCTACCCTATGCGAACCCTAAATCTACGCATAGGCCTCACTTGACTTTCATGGAACTCCCTCGATAAATAGGGAATAATAGCAAAGAAAATCATTAGATCAGCTAGGCGTCGTGTATGGATAGCGGTGATATGTCCCCAAGTGATTATAGTAGTTCAACCAAACAACATCACATAGGCTCCAACTATCACCCATCGTTATCCGCTCCTAGTAGAAGGACAATTCATAACTCGAAGGTGGGTCAGAGAGTTCGACCTAACTGGGTGATCTCTCGCATCTAGGTAACCAATGTGGAATATTCCTATAAATATTCTCCCTCCCATTGGAGTCCTAACTCCTTGTACCAGCGGACTTCCCGAGAGCTCGATCCCTCTTACCCTCACTCTAGATCAAACGGTTACCTAACCCTAAGTCTGATCATCAACCCAAAACCCCACCACTAGACCAAACGAGTAGAGTTTGGATTTATCTACTTTGATCTGAAGTATTTCTTTCATCAACTTCCTTTGGATATACTTCGTCTGAAGTATTTCCTTCATCAACTTCCTTGGATATACTTCGTCTGAAATATTTCATTCATCAACTCCACTAAGTATGATTAGTTTCATCTAAAGTACTTCCTTCTTTCAAGATATCGTTAGATATGCTTAGTTTCGTTTGAAGTATTTCATGCTTCACACATTCTTGGATTGAATGACTTTCATTGAAGTGTTTCCGTTGTTACTTACCTTTGGATTTATTTGATTTTATTTGGTTGTCTTTCAGACGTTCTTGGATTCGATCGTATTCTATGTAGTTAGAATTCGAAGTCATGACGGAGCAACAATCGAGCAGGAGGAAGAACAAGATAAGGTTACCAAACATTGAGTAAGGCGAGTCAACACTTTGATCATGTTGCACCTACTTTTGAAATACAATTATATTATTTTAAATTATGAAATTGCATTGCTATGATTCATACAAATATATTGACTTAGCTTGTAGCTAATACCTTAATGATAATTGAGTATAACCTTCTCATCCTTGAACTTGAACACTAAAGGTATACATACTAGTTACTAAGTCCATATCTAAGTATCATGCTTAGTCTTGCTTAGATACATTGACATGTGGGCAATAATTTGCACTGACATCATTCAAAACTTGAAACTGGATTTGGGCAAACGATGTTGGAGCCTAGCTGGTATGTTGAACTAGAAAAGTATTTCAAAACAAAAAATAGATTTTGACTCAAGCGGCTGAAAAGCATGGCGGGTGCGGATAAGAGCACGACAGAGTGGTTATGGGAAAGTACTACCCGAGTCAATAAAGGATCGAGTTCTTGTAATGGCCTTCTCGTGTAAAAATAGTGCAACCACAAGTCTATAATGGGTACGACTTGACTAACTAATTTGTTCGCCTCGGCATGACTTCGTCATTGATGGGTGTGTGGTGTGGATAAGGGTAAGGGAGCCACCGAACTACACGGTGTAAGTGGGAGACCTCCCGGAGACGTGGCCCAAGGAGGTGATACCTAGCGGGTGGGGTTGCATTCAGGTAGGGCATTGTAAAGGTCTTGTGGTTATCATCTTAGTTGCACACATATGGAAGTGTGTCAAGACGGACATTATAAGTCGATTGTCTCTTGTGGGTAAAGTGTGCGAACAAAAGAACAACTAGTCATTCCTTTGACCAGCCTTGCATATTATATAACTGCATTCTGTGTGTTGGCTTGCGAGTACGGTTATGTACTCATACTCGTTTAATATTATTATTCAGTAAGTGTAAGAGAAGAAGGCTATGTGAGCGCTTATGAGCATTCGTCAAGACAAGAAATCAAGAAGGCCAAGAACTAGGTCGCGGGCCCCAGTCGATTGTTTATGGGTATATCGTGAGGGTTCCACGTGTTGCACTTTAAATTTTGCTCCCACTGCTGATTCTTTAATGGTATTTGGTCTGTCTGGCCATTCTGAAAGTCAAAACCGTAATGTATATTTACGCTTGATTATTATTATGCAATAGTTTTGTATTTTCATGATATGTATTTGATATCCAATGATGTAACTATGGGCACTGGCTACCGATCCGGGGACTGGTGCCGTGAACATAGAAGATTCCAAATTACAAATTTGGGATCTGACACAAATGTAGCCCCGAGCTTTCTCTCAACATTATTTATCTTTTGCCGGTAGTGCGTGGCATGCACAATATACAACCCATACCCCTCTTTATATAGGAGGAGGTGGGACGTTATGATAATGTAATAAGGAATATATGACTAACTACGTTAATAGGTCTTGTTTAGATAAAGTGTCCACACCTGTCGGGCCTAGACCGATATACAACAATGATTTCCAATATTATAACTAGGGCCCAATCGGCATTAGTGGCAGCTAGTAGCTGCCTTCCAATCTTGTAGCCAGGAGGTTGAGCTGCTAATCTTGGGGCATGTTCTGCATGGCTATAACTTTTTGAAAAATAGCTTCCGGCTAGGATGAAGGGCTGCACAGCGAACGACTGAGCTGAAGAGATTTAGTGTTTCGTTATCTGATTTTTAGGTCGGCTGGCTGGCTGAACGACTGGTTTTTAGTTCTGAGTTGGGAAATGTCTGAAATACTCTTAAGGCAAATGATGGCTTGTTTGATACCGTTTAACGACACTTAACTGTAATTATTGATAATTGATGGCACTTTAGGACAACTACCGCGATTAATGCAATGGACAACAACTACCGCAATTAACGACAACTACTGTAATTAACGCCAATTAACACAACTAACCGCAATTAATGACAATTAACGCAACTCACGACAATTAACGTAATTAACGATAATTATTACTGTCGTAGGGACGCCCCACCGGCCCCACGACCCGGCGAAGCATGGTTGCACCAAAAGGGTCTTCCAAAGACATACTCGGAGAAGGCCCCGAAGACCCCTCGAAGGGATCCCGAAGACCCCTCGAGACATCCCGAAGACCCCTCGAAGGGATCACGAAGACCCCTCGGAGACATCCCGAAGACCCCTCGAAGGGATCACGAAGACCCCTCGGAGACATCCCGAAGACCCCTCGGCAAGACCGGAGAGACCTCGCAGGGGAGTCGGCAGAGGACCGTCGGAGAATACGGGGTCCATAAGAGTGGTAGACCAGGTGCACCCCCTGAAGATAGACCATGTCCACAAGGGTGCATCGTGGACCAGAGGCTATGCGTAGGGCGCATAAAAGACCCTGCTGCCCCTAAGGCTAATGTACTTTGTTAGGGGTATGTATGTATTTCTATGTATCATGTCGGGAAGCTATAAATAGCCCCCTACCCTGTAACTTGAAAGGGGCAGATGAATAAAGACCGAACCCCTGTTCATCCCCTCGTCTCATCTACACGAGGGGTCCCTATTTCTTACTGTCTAGTCTGCTCACTACGACAGTTGGCACCGTCTGTGGGGTTCGGCAAGAAAGTCACCCAGAAAAGCTCATGCCCCCCCCGGAGGGCAGCACCCAAAGTCTCGCAATCGAGGCAGCAGCGCCACCGCGCCCCAACACTCCTAAAGCAAAGCGGTCGGCTCGCATCCGCCGCTGCGCGCCGAGCCGCAGAAGAAGAAGCCAATAACTCCACTCATGGAGGCATCGAGGAGGCGATGCACCACCCACCAAGCATCTTGCCAAACGCCGCAGCGCCACCGAGAATCATACGAGGCGCTCCAGCGGGAATTGGCGGACCTCCGGCGAGAGATGCTCAACCTCCGACAGGCGGCGGGGGGCACCCTCGCAACCACCCAGCCGCAGCCTGACAATCAACACCCCGAAGCCGGAGCCCAAACGATCCCACAGGAACCAAACACGAACCTGCAACTCCGGGGAGACCCAAACTCACCGTTGAGCGCAGGACTTGAAGCGGCACGCTGGCCAAGGAACTTCAAAATGCCGGAGGTCACGCCCTTCGAAGGGTGCACGGACCCCTCAGAGTTCCTGCGCGTGTACGAAATAGCAGTCGAAGCAGCAGGAGGGGACGACACAACAAAGGCGAAAAGCATCACACTCGCCCTCAAGGGCGTTGCCCTAACATGGTTTTTCACCACCCCCCGCTCCATCTACGCCTGGGAACAGCTGCGCGACCAAATACGCAATAACTTCCAAGGAAGCTACAGCGAGCCAAAAGACGCAGGACACCTGTTCGCAGTCAAGCAGGCCCCGGGCGAATCACTCCGAAGTTTCTTCAGAAAGTTCGCAGAAGTAAAATGCCAAGTCAAAGGCGTCAACGAGACAACCATCATAAACGCCGCAACCTGCGGTTTGCAAAAGGGCCCCCTGTCGGAGAAATTGGCACGCAAGCCAGCACGCACGGTCGCCGAACTCTTCGACAAAATAGAAGAGTATGCCCGAGCGGAGGAGGACAGCACCCGGAGAAACGGTGCCACCCCAACCAACTCACCGACGGACAGGCCAGTTAAGGAGGACGCAGCTACCGCCCGCCACAAGAAGCGCGCGATTAACTATCGGCAAAAGGTCAAACGCTCTATCATCCGGACGGCGGAACCCCGGCGTGAAGAAGACGTATAGGGCTCTCCAAGCCCTATCAAAAGAATAGGGACGAGCGCCGCCGCCCCAACTCGCAAAAAAATACATGTATATACAATATATAGGCTCTCCGAAGCCCTATCAAAAGAAGGTAGGGGGACGAGCGCGAATACATCGCCCCACCTCGCAGACAAAAATACTATATATATATATATATATATATATATATAGGGCTCTCAAAGCCCTATCAAAAGAAGGTAGGCCCCAACTACAAAAAATACATGTATATACATATCTCCAAGCCCTATCAAAAGAAGGTATCAATAGGGAAGCCCTATCAAAAGAAGCTAGGGGGATGACCCCCAAAGCCCCGTCTACACCCCCTCGCAGTACCCCTCGTAATAAAATAAAAACATATCTAAACATATCACGAGGCACAAGTTGTAGGGATAAGTTATAGTTGATCTTTATTCAGCATACCTCAACAACATACAAAGTTTATTCAGCATATCTCAACAACATACAACAAAGCTCCGCCGATAAAATTTACAATAACACGCTTACGGGACAAAGTCCCACTCCTCTCTGCGCGTAGCCCACTCAAGCAGCTCCTCGTCTGACGCCCCGGATGCCAGCAACCTCGCTAATTCCCTTTGCGTTACTTCAAGCTCATCCAAGGACTCCGAAGAACTGTCACTCGAAAAAACAGCATGCGAATGAGCTGACTCGGCACACGACGCAAGGGGATCGGCACCGGCAGTCATCGCCTCGCGATGCCTCCAGAAGGCCCGAATCTCTTCGCGCGCCTCGGCCGCTTTCCTCTTACGGGCACGATGGAACTCCCTCATAGAACCAACAGGGTTCGCTAGCTTCCAACGCTGCCACTTCGCGCCATGATAAACAGCTCCCCGATAGCACAATTGCAAAGGCCAAACGGACAACACGCCCCGCTCGTTCTTGGTGCCTCGGCGACCGGCGCCCCTCTTAATACTTCGCACCTCGGACGGAGGGGGACCCCGTCCGGCGGCTCGCTTGACCAGCAACCCTTCGCCCTGAGCATACGAAGCGCAGTTCCAAACAAACAAATCACGCCATTGTCCAAACATTTCATTTAAAACAAGGGTGTTATACAAAAAGAGGTTTCCCTTGTACAAAACGCTCCCTACGGCAAAGCAAAAGTGGAGCGACAAAAAAAAACAAACACTGCGAAGGCACTACGCTAACTAGAACCTAAGAGGCGGGGGGTCACACCTTATCGTGTGGGGTGGACCCCCGCTTGTCGACACGTGCATCTTCCGCCGAGGCTGACGCGGGGCCCTTCCCCTTCTCCCGCTGCGTCTGGGCCACCCGCAAGGACTCTGCCGCGTCGTCGTGACCGTACAAGGACCGATAATCCCGAGCAGACCTCCCGACCTTCCTCATCACGGTTCCTCGCGCCGCGTTTCCTCGGAGTCGCCACCGCGACACCCGAGCCGCAAGGCCATCAATATGGTGCACCGCCTTGTCGAGGAGGCGAGTGTCGCGACCAGCGACCGCCGCACAATGGTCACCGTACGCGCGGGCGGCTGGGACAAACACTTCGCCAGCACGCTCAAGACGCTGGAAGGTGATGTCCATCTCCGAGGGCCGATGGCACCTCGCCGGGGGGACGGCACCAAGTGTCAACACGGCACCCTCGACGGCCTCCATGGCTCGCCAAGCAAAGAAGCCCAACGAGCTCGACGGCTCGCGCCGGTGCGAATCTCCTCCAAAGACCGCCTTCGCCCGCAGATCCTTCATTTGCTCCTCCGGGCTTGCACCGGCGGCCAAAGAGTCACGCCACGGCCAAGACTCGTTCGAGCGTGCCCGTCCTCGACCTACTTTTGGATCTCGGTGAAGCCCGACGCGATGTCACCATTAAGACCCCTCGCCAGCATAATGGTCTGCGCAGACAAAGCGGCTTAGCGAGGCACCCAAAAAAATTTTAAAAAAAAATCAGCATACCTTTACGGCGTTCGCCTCGATGCCTCGAAGCATGTCGGGCAGAGTCATCCGCGTAAAGAGCTCGTGAAGCAGTGGCGGCGAAGCAAAATCCGCAACAGCTCGCAAACCCGCGACGCTCCCTCGCTAACGCGAAAATCAGCGCGGCACATAGGACCCACGTCCACCATACCTGAAGGGCGAGCAAAGCCATGCTCCTCGACCGCCACCTCGGCGCCCTCCCGAGGCAACAGGGCGAACCTCCCGCCAACCCGCCCTCCGGCATGACATCATCCGCTGCAATAACAAAGCCTTTAAAAGCATCAGCATCAAGGAAAATAACCACCAAACAAACCGCCGGAGTAACAACTCACCGTGCGGCACCCGAGGGGTAGGTGGCACTTCGTCCGCAGCATCCTGGCCCCCGTAGACGTTCGACGGTGTGCTCGGCCCGGAGGATTCGTCGGTATCTAACCCGACGACATTAAACGAGCCAACCGCTCGCCGCACCTGCAAGGCGGTTCGCTCAGCCACCACGGTCAGACTACCTCCCGCACTCGACGCGTCGTGAGGACCGGAGGGATCAGCATTCGAAGCAAACCCAGAAAATTCCGGCCGCCCGGCGGGTCCACGCCGCCTCTTGGCATGCCGCGATCCTCGGCCGAGCGGATCGCAAAGCAACATCGTGGGCGCAAAGAACACGTGAGGCCACAAAAACTGGCCCGACCCCCTCAATCTCGACCGGCCGGGCACGCTTCTTCTTCTTGGCCTCCGGGTCGGGCCGATCAGCAAGGCGAACCGAGGCAGGATACGCCCGGTTCAACCGCCCCTCCCGCACAACCAGGCACCGCCTCGCATGCTCCTCGCCCGTATACGGGCCGAGAAGTATCTCCGCCGCACGGCTCGCCTCGGCAATAGGCACGACTGCATCAAACAAAACGTAAGTCACCATCCAAAATCCAAGCGAAGCCTACACCAAAAGTTATACCTTCGTGCCCCCTAACAGTAAGGGTGGGGTGCCCAGAGCCGGCGGTGCCCCGCTCAACTTCCCAGTCCCGCGCCAACGGCCAAAGACCGAAGGCACAAAACTCCTCCACCAAATCTCGTGTGGAGAATCGCCTCGTCACATCCAAAAGGAGACGCAGATGGGCCTCCTCCCTCGCCGTTAGCTCGATGTCGGGGCTGGCGATAGGCTGTATCAGGCCACCTCGCAATAGCAGACCATCCCCCGGAGCGCAGGTATGGTAGAACCATCTTCGCGTCGTGCCGCCTCCACATTGCTGCTTGCCGCCGGGCGGTAGGTACATTTGGCAGCGCGACCTCGGTTGAAAATTGACGCTGCCAAAGTTCAATGTCTCGCCGTCGCTGTTCTTTTTTGGCTGACAATGTGCATCGTGCAAAAACGCGAAGAGACGAGCCTCGCCCGCAGCCCCGGCCGCCCGGAGCATCCACTCGAAGACCCCCAACTTAACAACCGAGTTGGGGGTAAGTTGTGCTAGCTCTACCCCATACAGCTGCAGCACGTCTCTCACCAGGTTCACGCACGGGATTCGCAACCCGGCGTCAAGAAAGGCAACAAAAACTACTGCCTCGTCGGCTCGGGCACGCGGCAACGATCTGTTCCGGGAACTCGAACTTTCCTCACGCTCTCCAGTTTGCCCTCCTCCACGAGCGTCCGGAGCACTGCCTCCGTCACTGTCGACCTCCCGAGGTCACTCGTATAAGACGATTCTACCGCAGCATCCTTGCCTCGCTTCGTCATCTTATGAAAAGAACAACGCAGCAAGGCACGCAAACGTTTGAAAAAGAATGTAAGGCAGCGGCATAAGCCCCACAAAGGGGGGGTGGTGGCTACTTATAGCCACCCAGGGAGCCCAACGCGCGCACTACGTGTCATTAGTAACGGCGCACAGCGCCCCAAGCGCCGTCGTTAGCACTCCAGAGGAGCCGGTGCGGGCAACGATGCCATTATGACGCGTCAATAACGGCGCACAACGCTCCAAGCGCCATTACGGCGCATGGCAGCGCTAGCCTCCATCAACACAGTGCGTGCCAACACCATTAAAGCGCACGGCGCCCCAAGAGCCCCACCACCCCCGCAGGTAACACCACCAAAGGGAGGAAGGACCCTTCGCAACCAACAACGCTTCGCCACGACAGAGGGGACGATGTGCCTGGACCTTACAGGAGAACGGCGCGGTTTCAGCCATGGCGAAGCGGCACCTCGACCGCGAGGGGCTTGTCGTGGGACGCCCACCGCCCCACGACCGTGGCTGCAGTTTGCACCAAAAGGGTCTTCCAAAGACATACTCGAAGGCCCCAAGACCCTCGGGATCCCAAGACCCTCGAGACATCCCGAAGACCCCTCGGAGACATCCCGAAGACCCCTCGAAGGGACCACGAAGACCCCTCGGAGACATCACGAAGACCCCTCGGCAAGACCGGAGAGACCTCGCAGGGGAGTCGGCAGAGGACCGTCGGAGAATACGGGGTCCATAAGAGTGGTAGACCAGGTGCACCCCCTGAAGATCGACCATGTCCACAAGGGTGCATCGTGGACCAGAGGCTATGCGTAGGGCGCATAAAAGACCCTGCTGCCCCTAGGGCTAATGTACTTTGTTAAGGGTATGTATGTATTTCCATGTATCATGTCGGGAAGCTATAAATAGCCCCCTACCCTGTAACTTGAAAGGGGTAGATGAATAAAGACCGAACCCCTGTTCATCCCCTCGTCTCATCTACACGATGGGTCCCTATTTCTTACTGTCTAGTCTGCTCACTACGACAATTACAATAAAAAATTATTACATAAATGATTACAATAACTAATTATTATAATAAATAATTATTACATAAATAATTATTATAATAAACAATTATTTAAAAAACAATTATTTAAAAAACAAATATTACATGAATAATTAAAGAAACAAAAAATAGAGGCTCGGCGACTAGGGTTTGGGCCACCGCCGCTGGCGTCATGGGAGGAGGTGGGTGCAGGCCAGCAGAGGCGCCGAGGAGGGAGGAGGGCACCGGGCTTAGGAGGAAGATTGGTATGGCTCGAGGGATGAGGAGAAAGGTGGCGTCGGTGTCAAGGAAGGAGGATGTGGGTGCGGGCCGACGAAGGCACCGAGGAGGAGGGCAGCAGGGAAGAGAGAGGAGTGGATGGAGGATGGAGAAGGAGCGAGCATGGGGGAGGGCTAGGGTTTCAAGTAGGCGGCGACGAGGAGGGGAGGGGTGGTCTTGTTGAATGACAAAACGCAGGTAATTATCCTCAACTTCGTAGGTAAATGCGGAATATGGGCCGTGGGAAGCTACGGAAACTACTCCACAACGACTTCTGGCTTTTCCACATTATACACGGCTTCCAATTTCGGAAAAAACCATCCATTTGGAACAATTCTCGGTTTTTTCAAGCGAAAAATAAAACTAAAGCCGTTCCAAACACGACCTTGGACTAACGGGCATGTTCCGTACCACTGGCAACTGGCTCGTGCGACCCTGTACACAGCAGTTCATTAGATGCTTTCCTGGCAGGTAGGATCGCCTGCATTACGTCAACCTGGCAAGTTCAAACTTCAAATCCATATCTACCTTCGGCCTTGATGAGTGAAAAGAAAACAAGGCCCAGTGGAACACTCAATTGAAGGAGGAAGGTACATCATGGGTAAATCACCAAAATAAACTGAGTGCCATTTACAACAACACATGTCACCGTCATGGCATCATCTCTCCAAGACCATAGACGCAAATCCACATTACTCCCATCATTAGGCGAGAAAAAGAAACAATCAAGTCAGGAACACGGCGTGTCCCCGTTTCTTGTCCCCTTTCCCTAGGATGAACAGGCCAAGCTAGTTCAGGCTAACCGCTACAACGCGATCCCATATGCGTGATAAATCAACCGAGTAAGTTACACTTATTCACAAGCCAGCTTCGTGCCAAAGCTGGTGAGGCAGATGGCAAACGCCTGGAAGGCTGACAGGGGCTGCCGGTAGTCCATTGTGAACGCGTCGTCCTCGATTTTCCCAAACTGAAGGATCACTGTCTCCTCGTCTCCAACGCCCCATGGATCACTTGTTCCAGCTGGGGCGACGAGCTGGAAGTTCTTCACGGAAGCGATTGTCACCCGACCATGGAAATTCAAGCACCAGCACTGCAGATGCTCATGCCATCGCGGTGCTTTGTTTCTTAGAGCCAAGGAACTTGAGATGCTCTGTGGCATCTCCTTCGATGGATCTGATGCAGTGCCCTGACCTACAGGGCACTGGATACTGCACTGCATTCTTCTTGGTCCTCTTGATTTGAGGAAGTTGAACTTGTATGATACTTGTCCAACTTCAAAATTACCGCCTGAAACATGTGGGCTGATTTGTTTGCTTGCAAAGCGACGACTTGATCGGCTCTTCAAGGGCTTAGCACCATCATATGGTGCCTGACTATCATAGATGATGAACTTTGTCCCCAGGAAGTCAGATCTACAAGTAGAACAAAGTCACATGATCAAAATCGTGTTCTGTACGACACATGAATACAATACAAGGGCAAATAACTTGCATAAAGCGCTAAACTACGAGTTTATCAAGCACTGGAAAAACTTGTAGGTACTTGGCAGTTGGCATTTGATCAAATGCACTAGAAACTTGAAAGTGGTGGAAAGTCTGAGGGTCCCCCATTAGTGGTCGGGCCAGGAGTAGCTTTGGTTGGGTTAGGAATCTAACATGTTTTTGCTGATGACATATCTAAACTCAACTACCCAACATCTAGATGTCCTTGGCAGTCAATACGGATCTAGAAAAAACTAGCCCAACCAACAAGAATTGATTACCCTCCCTCCCTACTCCGAGGTCACCTGTGCTGCAGGTTTGCATGTGGTGCATCTGTGTGAAGTACTTCAGGAATACAGAACAAATCACTGTTGTGGCAAACCGCTTGTGCCTCATGTAAGAAGTTCACCATCCTACTGATGCTTCTCCACCTATATTTTTACAGACATTTCTACCTATTCAGATATATTTTTGTTTCATTCAGCCTCTACAGTTGACTCTTTTCTGGATACATAAGAATGCTTAATGCCATCAGCCTTCACATTTTTTTTTATCCCACTATGATGAAGAGATGGAGTACACCTGAGAACTGAGATACCTTGCATTTCTAATCATGCAAAGCTAGATCTAGATCTGGATATATGTATTAATACATTATGCAAAAAAGGATGCATGGATGGGCCACACTTTTCAACAAGGAAGGTGGGCAACATGATGATACGATGAATATTTAAAGACAGCATACAGAAAGAAAGAGGTATTAATGAAACTATTTAAATCTGTCATACAGTATACTAGTCGCAAACGGAGCAAAGATAGTTTAATACAATGCAAGTTTCTAAATGCTTCAAAAGACTTCCATTCACCTTACTTTGAGGGTACTTATACATTTGGGGATAAAACAAATTTTAGGGAGCAGTACATCCCGCTAGATGGAGAATTGACCCACCATCGCAAGTTAATATGTAAAAACACATCTTCTGGGGTATAATAATGTGTGAAGGTGTGAGTGGTGGTGACAACAGTTTCAGGCAGTTGGTTATGGTAGCCAGTAGGAAAAGAAACAGGCATGGCAGCAGTGGCAGGCAGTGGGGTGTGGTATGAAACAAAAGGCATGACTTACTTGCGCAAGTACCACCCTGTGTTAAAAATAAGTTCAGGATGGGGGTGATAGCGCTTATCCACATCCCTAAATTCAACTTGGCCAGAAACAATACAGTATTTGGCATATATTGTCCAAGAGATTAGCTCTGGTCCTTCTTTTGAATTTTGATTCGAATTTATGCAATAAGTATTTTTTTTTACGAGGGTAAGCAATAAGTACTGCTGTGAAAAAAAAAAACATAGAAAAGCAGCCATAATCCATCGATATAAATGGGCCATAACTCAAAGTCTCAAAGTATGAATTGGCAGGATTTTTGCGATTGTTAGCTGAATCCTACAAATCAGCAGAAAATCAGGTAGCTGCTATCTTCCTAGAAGTTCTCATTACCTGATGCAATCACAGCACATGACTATGCATATGCACAGCAACAGTATATATCGATGTATTAACTACCAGAAATAAAGAGATGAGATAGATATTTACTATACTATTCAAATAATAATAAGATTAATGGGAGGTAACATATCAGCAACCAAAATAAGGTTAAAAGAAATGAGCAGGCAACACATAAAAAGAAAACATGTCTACAATAATGCCTGATTTCTACGTCTCTATGCCCAGTAGCCTACATCATAGTGATAGTGACCTCAGTTAACATTTAATCAAAAAAAATTATACTCTGTAACCAAATGGTCGTGCATAATCCACCAATCAGCTAGTAGAAATTGAAGTTATGGAATGTTTAGACCTCACCTCAGCTTTCCAACACATGAATTGCTCCCTGGAAATAGATCGTCGGAGTCATAAGAGATGATATATTCTGTATGTGCACCATGTCTGAATCTTCGAGCAGCCAGCAGAAACTTCCCTTTATCCGTTAGGGCTGTCAAAAGAGCACAAATACAATAAATTCAAGATCATATGAAGTTGCATTTTGATATGTATTTAAGCATTCCACAAAAAAAAGTGTTCATGCAGCCACCAACATTAGAGCTTTAAAATTTCATCCTGGCCATGAAGAACTTGAGACCATATCAAGTAGGTGACAAGTCATCACTACAAGGAATGTATTCAATTGAAATAACTCGTCAACGACCAACTACCCAAGTCAAATGTCCCTTCTCCCTTGATAGGATTTTATTTAGATCTTAGAAAGTCCCCTTTAAATAATGTAGGTGGGACAGTAAAGTAGGTGTAATGGTCCTTGTCACAATAGTATAATAAGAAATTTGTGACTAATTACAAGAAGAACCTACGTCCTTGTTTTCTAAACAAAACCGGGTACAGTTGTACGAAGTTTGCGACATCACAAGTCATATGCAAGGGCCTCAGCAAAGTTAGTTGCCATATTTACTGCTTGTTTGGCAACACCTACTAAATTTTCCATTTACTAAGCAAGATTTGATAAAATTGTAAAATTCCAGCGTCACATATCACATGTCGAACAGGAACCTTGGCAAAGTCAGTTAGTAGCCTTTTTAGTTGCTTACTTGGCACCACGTATTAAATCAAAAGAAAGATGAGGAACCCCTATCGTGGTCCATGAAGCTGCACCAATTCCATAATATCATGGAGTCGTAACTCATAAGCATGAAGGAGCCACAAATTATCCATGCTGACTTACCCTGCGTTAAGCTGAGATAGAGATAAAAAGTCGAGTTCTTTTTGTTCCTCTTGATGAAGCAGTGCATCGGTGCATCCCTTGGTCCAGGCTGTGCGAAAAATATAGACATCCACTACATTAATAAATAGACCCCCCGCATAAAAGTAAAGCTTTTAGGTATCAATATACACTTATAAATAGGCCATAATCAAATCCAATTTTCACAATAAGCAACTTTCATATATGAACAGACCAAACTCCCGCATTTTTGCCTTAAAAAAACTCCCGCATTTTTGTACTAACTTCTCCCTACTACCTCACTGTATTAGCATTGGTCACTAAAAGTAAAGTGTGATGTAACCAAATAAAGAAAACAAAGAGGATAAGATAAACATGCCCCTCGCTTCTAAATCCATAAATCACAAGATATCATTACAACAACAGAAATGGGCTTCAAAGATCGTTATGCTACAAATATCGATCCGCTCGATCCTTCGACACATCTGGACACATGTACCAACTGAGGACAAAAAAAATCCCAAAATTCCCACTTTCAGAAACAAATCAAACTCTGACCATCGCTAGGCTATAAAATTCTGAAACTGCTGCAATTCCTTCGCGCAACTGCATCTATAAATAAAGGGAAACTAGAACAATAATAAGAACATGAATTGATCCAACAATTGACCCCTGAAATCACCTCAAATCGAATCAAGCTGCATAAGTGAAGGCGCAGAAAAACATTTCCACAATCAACAGTTGCAAATCGAAGTCATTAATAAGATCAACACTTTAAAAAAAGGAACAACCACAACAACCATTCGCACCCCAAAATCTACAAACTACACATCGAATCACGAGCAAAGTCGCCAAAAATGACCTACAAAACCAGATCGAGACAACTACGTTAGGGTTTGGTGGGGCCTCACCTGCTTGAGAGATGAAGGGAAGGTGATCCTCCCGCACTCGAGCGGCGGCCGCACGACGGAGACGGCGGCGTCGCGCCACCGTCGGCAGACGCACGCGCAGGCCACCACATCGCGCCGCGGCGGCCACCGCTCGGCGCTGGCGTCCACGCGCCGCACGATCTCCGTGAGCAACTCCGGCAGCAGCCGCGACCACCTCTCCTCGTCGACCTCCTCCTCTTCCGCGTCCGCTGGAGCAATCTCCGGCGAGACCTTGGCCTCGCCGCCGCCGACGCCGCCCGCGGGTGCCCAGCCCAGGGAGGAGCGGGAGACGGACGACAACCAGGAGGAGCTGCACCGCCACAGGGCCATGACGGATTGACGGGGACGGCGATCTCTCCCCCCGAAGCTTCTAGAAGCTTCGAGACGAGAGATGGGGAAGGGGATGGACGCGAGGAGAGTGGGGAATATAGGGGAGCGGGGACGAGGAGCGAGCGAACGAACGAACCGAAAAAAAAATGGAGTCGAAAATCGAAAATGCCTCGTCGTTCTCGTGCGCCTCCGTTCGTCTCGCCCCTATCAGCTGCCTAAATTTAATCCCAGATCTTTTTCCCCACTAATTACACCACATGCTGTCTAACATGACACGTGGGTCCAGCAAATACGTCGGGCCCCCATATTAATACACCACCGAGTTAGGCGATTCATGATGAGAAATTTCTTCCATGCTAGAAGATCTCCCGCGCCTTTGGCGTGCCCATGCCCGCCTGGCCAAAATGCGGGCAGCCCCGTGGCTACGCGATTTTTAAAAAAATAATATATTTTTTAAAAAAATTACAAAACTAGATAGTCATCTTAAAATATTATAAAGATAGATCCTTGTCGTCAGTTCATCTAGCGATAGACTCCTATCGTTAGTTGAACTGGCGACAGGAACCCTGAACAGTGCAAGCAGGTTCTTGTCGTCAGTTCAACTAGCGACAAGAATTTATGATTTTTTAAATATAGTAAATAAATTTGAAAAATTATTAACTTTTTTGTGAAGCTTTCTGATATAATGTTCTTGCTTGTGTAATTTTTATAATTTTATTCCTTCTGAATTTCTCTCCAAAATTCATTTAAATATACCATTTGTAGGAATTTGTACATATAACAAATGAAGTCCACAAATTATGAATTTTTTTGTGAATGCTCCTTACATAGTTTAATTATTTGTGTAGTTTTTAAAGAATTTTATATGATATTAAATTGTCTAAAAATTCTTAATTTAGGTTTTTGATGCAGTGTACTTGATTGTATAAACCGTTAATTTTATAGATAATTTCACAACATACAAAATTCTAGAAAAATTACACAAACAATTACACTATGTAAGGAGCGTTCACAAAAAAATTCATAATTTTTAGACCTCATTTGTTATATGTACAAATTACTACAAATAGTATACTTAAATGAATTTTAGAGACAAATTCAGAAGTGATAAAATTATGAAAACATTACACAAGCAATAAAATTATATCAGGAAGCTCCACAAAAAAATTAATAATTTTTTGAGTTTATTTACTATAT
This sequence comes from Ampelocalamus luodianensis, assembly GCA_036346255.1. NCBI lineage: Eukaryota > Viridiplantae > Streptophyta > Magnoliopsida > Poales > Poaceae > Ampelocalamus > Ampelocalamus luodianensis. The sequence continues at coordinate 6,633,640 of CM070626.1, forward strand.
TTAAAAATTCCTACATTCTTGTCGCTAGTTGAAGTAGCGACACAAACCTGCTTTTTTCTTGTCACCAGTTCAACTGGCGATAGGAGCCTGTCGCTAGATGAATTGGCGACAGGGACCTATTTTTGTAATTTTTTGAGACGATTACCTAGTTTTGTAAAAAAATTTAAAATATATATTATTTTTTAAAAAATCATGGCTACGCGGCCCACCGAACGCGCGTGGCGCCGTTCGACCAAAGACTAGCCCGCAAGGAAGGTAAGCGAAGCATGGGGCGCACGCGTGAGCCGACGAGCCCCACCAGACGTGCGTCCCAGCCGTAGTGCGAGAAACGCACAAAGCACAGGTGCGGATCGAGCGGGCACGAGGCGCGCGCGGAGGCGATCGGAGGGCGGGCGATTTCGGGGCGACGTGGTTAGGCCAGGAGGGGGCCAATCCCACGAGGAATTAATATGTGTAATTGTTGTGCGAAAATTATTGTCCAAAATGACATCCTTGGAGTGGGATGAAGTTACCATCCCGTCCCGTCCAAGCAGCGGACGACAACCTCCATTTACTCGACACTAAGCTTGTTTGGTATGGCTTCTACTTCTAGTTTCGTAGTTGGAGTGGGTGAAGATGTGTCAAACGGGATAGCTCTACAAATTTTTCGGAGTTAAAGTAACAGGGTGCAGAGCAATCTATAGTGCAATTTTCAAGAACGGGTGAAACATTGCTCCAAATAGGGAGCAGCGGGTCAACAAAACAAAATATCACTAGGAGTTGGGGTTAATTACTCCCAATATGCTACTAGACTACCCTTTTGGCTTTCACACCCGACACTCTATCCCCTCGCACTCGTTTCATTTGTCCTCCCTAATTCCCAAATCCCCACAGCCCAGAGAAACCCTAGAGAGCAACGGCGATGACGTCTTCCTCCTTGGTGTCCTCGTCCTCTAGCCGTGTGCATCGACCACTCCGACGCTCCACACTCGACTAGGTCGTGGGGCGTCTTCCTCCTTGCCGTTGCGGCGCCCTCGGGGATCCGCCTCGCCATCTGGACTCCGCGGCCCTTCGACGGCTAGGTCCAGGTCTCCCTCACCCAGACCACCAAGACGTTCCTAAGGTAAACCACAAACCAAATTATTCCGAATTGTTATTCCTATCCTTGTTTCTCAGCATGGATCTGTTGCTAAATCTTTTGTCCTCTTTGTGTTTTCATCCATGTTTTCAGGATGTTCATCAGATCTAACCAATAAGATAAGAAGGCAACTCATTTTGTTATGTGTGGTTGTGGAGCAAGAAGTTGGAAACCGTGGTCGGCTAACAGTGTGCCCTCTAAATGGAACAAGTGCTACAAAGTTGTCGTTCCATTCTCCCCTCACCATTGACGCCCCGACCAACCGCCACCGACTGCGATGTCCACGTGCCCCCCCCCCCCCCCGCCCGTCGTGTTGGCCTCTTGGCCGCTCGGGCGCTGGGGTGGCACGTCGCGGCCCATTCGTGCATGCGCTTGGCCCGAGCGACATCGGCAGGGTGATGTCTATGCCCCCTGTGCTCCGGGGCACATACGCGAGATCGTTCGCTATTCCCGACTGCACGTTTGGACACGCGTGGTGGCCGTGGTCACCTGCGGGCCCAGTGATGGATCTAGAATAAAATTAATCGGGTGTTATCAAACATACCACTACATGTATGTGGGATGAATAGACATAAACTATAAGATGCACGTTTATACATATGTGAGTTTTGATAAGATAAAACGATATTAAACTCGATATCCTATGCACCCTTAAATCTTCGCTTCCGCTCCTGCACGGGCCTACGTGCGAGCCTGTACGTGCCCTACGTGCCCGGTCCAGACGTCCAGTACAGTGCCGCGACTTGGACTTCGCCATCGGCGGGCGGGGCCGTGCACTTCACTCGCTGCTTGACCCTGACTTGTAGCTGCACGCACGGTATGTCCTGTTCGGCGAGCCCAGATATATGTAGCCATGCGGCGTGCACGAGCAATCGCCGCTGAATGATTAGGTGCTTAATAGCTACAGTGCGCTGAACTGTGTTTGTAGCGACTAGCGAGGCTTGCACATCGATCTGCGCTGAGCTGCACAGACTGGGAGATAATCAAAACTTACGTGCCCCCACGATGAGGACCCTCGCAAGCCACAAACTGTGTACTGGATCAATCGAGGAACCCCATTCATCATCGTTGTATAAAAAGAGAACTGTGCGAGAATTCTACAGAATCACCCAAAAAAAAGACTAAAGAATAATCACAATTTGGGGCATTTGATTGTACAAAAATTAACAATTCAGTGAAGCTCAAAAGCTGCTCAGGTTAAGGAATCAATCCCTTTTTATAATACATGCTAGTAGGATGCCCGTGTGTTACAACAAAACCCAAAAGAGAATGATACATATCAGCAGACGGGATCCTAAACCGCATAACAAACATCAATTTTCTTTCACACACATATAAGCAGAAATATTAACTCCGCTTACTGCATCACCTACTACTACTATTCGAAAATTAAAATTTTGAGCTCATAGATTGTTTACCTTTAAAAATTAAAATTGATGTCGACTTTCCTCCCCGATATGCTGTCCATTTTCAGTTATTGCCGAATGACAAGGAAGAGGGCTACGCGTTGATGGCCACCTTCTTCCACCCTAAACTCAAGCCACGACTCGGTTCTCACGGCCATTGACCCTTTGCAGCCCTCGCCAGGCACATTACGGCGAGGAGGTGGGAGGCTAGGGGAGGAGGTTGTGGCGGCATCGCGGTGGTAAGCGAGGCGGAAGCGGCGATGCTTGCTCAGCCGGCGTGGAGTAGGAGGCGGCGGCGGCGCATAGGAGGATTAGGATGAAGAGGATACGGTGCGATGAACTCGAGACGACGGCACGGCAAGGGAAAGACACATTCGTCTCCGCCTCTTCCTTGTGCGCCATAGGTGCCCCCCTCCCTTCCTCGGTACCGCCGCTTCTCCTCCAATATACCACCTCCTCCTCTCCTCCCTTCCCTCTCGGTGTCTTCTCTCGTCCCTGACGCCGCCTCCCCTCCCTGTACCTCCTCCTGTCACCGGCACTACCTCCCCACTCTGCCTCCTCCTATGCTGTCGGATCCTCTCATCTTCGTGCACGCTGTCGTTGCAACCCGCGGACTAAGTGCCGGAGAAGGCCAGGATCTCAAAGTCACAAAGCGAATGCCAGACGGACGCAGGTGGTGAGCCGCAGCGTGAGACAGGAAGGAGTGAGACGACGATAAATTCTGGTGTGTGTGTGTGTATGTGAAAAAGAAGTGGGATGACGACGATTTGGATGATTGCGGAAGAAGTGGGGGGGCATGGATACGTTCGCGAGTTACAGGGAATGATGAGGCGAAATCTTGTCCCTATTAGATTGGGTCCACATGTTGGTGCGTCTCGATGAGAAATTTGAAAGAGACGGGAGAGGCCAACTGTGTGCACGGTAGAAAGGACATCATTCCGCTGTGCAAAGGTAAACTCTTTTTTTAGTTAGGTTGGATCCACATGTTAATGCGCCTCGATGAAGAATTTGAGAGGGGGTGGAAGAGACCAACCGCACGCACGACGGAAAGAACATTGTCCTGCTGCATAGGGGTAAACTCTTTCTTTTATTAGTTAAGATAAAATATAAATACCTTTGTTTTTTACTGAATCACGTGTGCAAACAAGAATCTCACATTTCTCACACTTTTTTCTTCCTTTTGGATCAACAACATTTTTATGCTCTCCTCAAACTAAAAAAACATTCTTGCAGCGCTCAAACTGAACATACCAATTTGTTCCGGTCAACATTCTTCCTACCAACAGTACTGATGGGTATCCTTATAGGCTCTAGCAAGTAGCAAATACCTGGGATATTACTCAGTAATAGCTCCATTAGCACGAGAAAACTGCCCTATGAACCTTGAAACCGTTCAACCTGCAACCAACAAGAAATGACATTTCAGTATAAGACCAAATCAACAGTATCTTGTCATCTCAGCTTCTCATATCTAGATTATAGTTAGGAGTCTACCAACCATTTTCAAATCACTTCACATCCCTCGTTCACCATCAAAATGAGAACTCGATTGAATATGTATATAAAGCAGAATAAGAATTTTAAACAGATATGAGCCTCAACTAATTATAAACACTAACGCCAAGAAAACAAAACCCTAAATACTCTATGGGCTTTACATGACCAACTAATACTAGTGGATGATTCTGATATACATATAACTATTCTGAATGAAACAACCTTAGGTCAGTGAATGTAACAAGACGTTGGGCCGAAGGATGTTGTTAGCTTCAAGCTACGGCACAACTTGTTAAAGCAATTATAAGCCTTTACTCTTAAGTTACAAATAACAGTACGCATTAATCTGCTTCAAATCAGCATAAAGCTCTACGTCAAAAAAAAAAAAACATCAACACAAAGCAGGATTGAGCAATGCAATAACTTCGAGGATGTACTGGCACATGCGCTTGACTTTGCCCATGCTCATGCTTTTATGTATTTGCCCGTGCTTGTGCATTTGCGACTGCAGTCTTCAGTCCTTGTTTAGCAGGACCGTCCAATTTCGAAAATAATTTTGTGTCCTTTGGAATTCTCACATCTTTTATTTATAATGCTAAATATTACAATCGATTTGGACTCCTAGAATCATACACGATTTGAACTCTTATCTAAATTCTAATATCTCCAACACTCCCTCTCAAGATGGGCGTGAGATAACAATCATGTCCATCTTGTTACATATTGCAATACCATTACTAAAATCTACCAAAACCTACCATCCATCAATTCCATAACCAATAGCATCACAAAGACCAAAAAGTTTCTCACCGCTAATGCTAGTAGAGACGTCACCAAATCCATCACCATCTACCAACTGCCCTGACCTCAACCTCATCTTCTTCTACCCTCATGCCCACAACGACCCCTGGCCTCCACCACTCTACCCACACATCCCTAGTCTCGGCCTCTATCACCTTTACCTCTGTCACAGACCATTACGCCCGACTCCAGACCCAATCCTCTTGTAGACATCTCTAGACCATTACGCCCGACTCCAGTCTCAATCCTCTTGTAGACATCTCTAGCAACACTATCTTCGACACCCACACCAACACCACAACACAGTCTTCTCCCCCTCTCTTCCATGCCTTATGTCGTAACCTCTGATACTATCACCACAAAGCAACACAGTAGTTATAACTATCAGCAAACACATTATCTCTCCCCTTTCCCCAACATAGTACATGCAGCCACACCAGATCCTCCACCGATCTGGATCCACATTAGATCCCTCTAAATCACACCAGATCCTCCCTCCACCGATCTGGATCCACACCGGACCCCCCTCAACCACACCAGATTAGATCCTCCACAGATCTGGATCCACACCAGATCCTTCCACGCCAGATCAGATCCTCTACACCGGACCAAATCATCAGACTTCCACACCGGATCACCACACCGACACCACACTGGATCAGATCACCAGATCACCACACCGGATCCTCCACACCGACACCACACCACATCACTACACCAGATCCTAATCCCCACCGACACCTATTCTTCTCCTCCACCGAGCGCAAGCACAGCAAACCTCCTCAAGCCTTTTCCTCAAGCGCCTTCTCTCCCTCTACCACAGCAAACATCCCTCCTCCTGACTCGGCAAACCCCTCCTTGTCCGACGGCTCCACCCGCTACTCCTCCGCCTCCATGGGATCCATCTGTCCCCCTCTCTACCAACCAGCCAATCCACAATTATGATTATCGACTACTTCCCTTCTTCCTCCCGAGCACACGGGCCTTTTCTTCCTTCCACACCAGATCGGCCACAGCAAAGCACCCTCCCAGCAAGCACAGTGCACAACCCTCCTTCCTCCCGCAAGCATCAGCACCTTCCTCCTTCGTCTCCCCCGAACCCCCAGCACTCTCTCGATGGATCTTCTCCCTTCTTCCCAAGCCCGAGCGCCGGAGCACCTCCTCTCTCCTTCCTCTCTCCCGAGCATATCTCCTCCCTTCTCCCCTCTTCTACTGCTAGCTCGAACTGGATCCGATTCCTCTCCCCTTCCTCCACCGCCGGCCCGAGCGTCGGATCCTCTCCCTCCTCAAGCCACCTCCGTCGCACCTCCTTGCCTCCTCCGTCGGTCCGACCCAGGTCATCCACCGCCACTGCGCCTCCTCATGCCGGCTTGGCAGACCTCATGCCCGCCCACAAGGCGCGGCGGTGACAGCCCGCACACGCCCACGAGGCAACGGTGGCGGCGCCCTGTTGTAGTGGTGACGGCGGTGATGGGTGGATCGAGGGCGGTGGCAACAGATGAGTCATGGGTTAGGGTTAGGTTTCGGGATGACGGTGGATTAGGATTGGTTCTGATACCATGTAGAATTTCGGGAATAATTATGTGTGTCCCTTGGGACTCTCACACCCTTTATTTATAATGCCAAATATTACAACCGACTTGGACTCTTAGACTCGTGCACGACTTGAACTCTTATCTAAATTCTAATATCTCCAACAACTCTAATATCACCAATAGGACCTAAATAGATGGCTTGCCTTTTGGGAGTGCAACAGATAACTTGCAATGAATGAAAAAACTAAAAGTCTCCCATTGTGCGGGTTTTCTTGCTGGCAGCCTGGCACATGGAGCTTCTCAAAAAACATCCTAGAAGGTGGGAACTAAAATTTCCCAACTATACAAAAAAAAAACCTTAAACCAAGGAAACAATTTCCAGCATACAATTGAGGGAAAAAGGAAGGCTTACTGCCTTTCAGAGAATTGTGTTTGTAAAATATGGTTGCAGCTGGCTAGAATGGATAGGGAAAATTCATTTATCCTTAATTAAACAAGATAAGTATTACGGATTCGTTTGTGGGCATCCATTACAATTGCCGAAATAGAGTAGGATATAACAAGGTTTAAATATAGGAGGTTAAAGATAGAAAGAGTAAACTTGGATTGGTTTCCAATCCAAACTATCTCAATTAGAACTCAGCTCTCACAATATATAAGAGTTCAGCTCGGGGCTTGTAATTCAAAAGAACAAGAAATACAAATATCTTCTTCTACAAATATCACTTCTTCCCGACTAGCTCTGGCTTCACACCCCTATAACCTCCGTTCTTCATCGAGAGGTGCTTCGGTACCTAACAAAATGGTACCAGAGACACCGATCCTGCCCGCCATGCCACCCAAGCACGATCCTCCGTCCGACGCCTGGCTTGATGGATTGGAACAAACCCAGTCTGAACTTCTCCAGGCCATCACCAACACCCAAACTACCAATGAACAATGATTTCATGAGTAGCAGTTAGCCTTCGATCAGCACATCGACAATCCGACCAAGGAGATGTGTTAGATGTTCGACGCTCTGCGAGGATCACCGGCTGCTGCTTCCACAACTCCTCCAATCGGGACGATCCCCACCGCACAAAGTGGAGCAGGCCTACTTCCGCTACCATCATCCACCGAGGACGCCTCCTTGGCACCGTTCGATACTCAGTTTTCGCCGACCAACTGACACGACGCTCTTAGGGCTCCGGGAGGCTCCGAACGACACCTTTTTCCTGGGGACGAGTATGATGACCATCATGGTTACCGACTGTGCCAAGACACATCCCGTCTACGCCTGGATCGACCGCGTCTACCCCGCCTGGAATTACCGATCTATGATGGTTCTGTGGATCCCATCACATGGTTTACCAAATGTGATCAGTACTTTCGAACCTATCAAACACCTGATGAAGACAAAGTCTGGAACTCTGGATGGCTGCCTTTCATCTTTCCGACGTCACTCATTCATGGTTCTATCAACTGGAACGAGATGAAGGCCAGATCTCATGGGCGGTATTTAAGCACTACTGCTCGATGTGCTTTGGTCCAGCAGTTTGGACTAACACTTTGGGTGCCATCAAAAACTTGCAACAGACTGGAATGTTGGCGTAGTACCAGCATGAATACACCGATCTCTTGTGCCATACCACCGGCTTATCTCGAACGCATCAGATCGAGTTATTCACCACCGGGCTCACGGAACCGGTTCGCACGCATGTCAAATTAGAGGGCCCAACTTTCCTGCAACAGGCAATGAATCTGGCGCGAGCATATGAATGGCTTTACCCCACTGTAGCAAATCCGACAACAGCCAGCAGACAGCCAACCACCAATAGGACAGGCTCTCGTGCTTGGCTGCCACCGCCACCTCGCGTCCCCTCGACACTCCCGGCACCACCGATAGCTCCATCGCCAACCGCCCCAATGGCCACCCCAGAAACAAAGACGAGTGTTTTTCGCCGCCTTTCCACCGCTGATGGCTGATCGGCGACAACAGGGCTTATGCTTCAACTTTGATGAACAAGTCGCGAGGAGCCATCGCTGTAAGCGCTTGTTTTGGTTGGAGCCCGAAGTCGACCAGGATACTGGGGACAATTCGGACGATCGGCACACATATGCGCCAGAACCAGAGATCTCCTTGCTCGTGGTCATAGGCATTTGCACTGCTCAAACTATGCAATTAAAGGTCCACATCGGAGCCTTTGAGGGCACTGCATTATTCGACACCGGCTCAACCCGTAATTTCCTCTACAAGGCCTCGTATCTACAATCAACCTTCCCATCCAACCACACAGCGGCCTCCGGGTGCAGATGGCCAACGGTGACTGACTCGAACGTGGGGGCATTTGCAAGAATACTCTGATGACCATTGCCCCATCCAAGTTTGTAGTCGACTTCTACATCATTCCTAGGGATGACAATTATGCCAGATTACCCATGTACCCGTGGGAAAAATACCCTAATGGAGGAGGGTATGGGCGTCTTTCTTTGCCCACGGGCACAATTCCTTGCCCATCGGGCAAACAGACGCGGGCATGGGTAAGCTCCACCCATACCCACTTCGCCCGATTACCCACAACCTACACTGACACGTGGGACACCCCACTAAAACCCTAGTCACCCACTCACCTGCTGCCTCACTTCCAAGTCCCAGGATCCCAGCCACCAGAAGCCCACTCGCTCTTACTCACGCGCCCTATCCTCGATCTGGATCCAAATCTTCCTCCCCTAGTCCCCCATCCTCCTCCGGTCCTCCCGGCCAGCCGTTGCCCCCGACACCCGTCCTCCTCCCGGCTAGCCGCTGCCCCCGTCCTCCTCCCGGCCAACCGCCGCCCCGTCGTCCTCCTGGCCGGCAGGCTGCCTTTGTTGTTTATAGTGTTCGAGCTTTGGATTCTGGGAACTTACCTGGTTCTTATGGTGCTTGCTGCTGCTGCTTCTCTGCAGGCGAGAAGAGGCCACTTGGCGATCTGGATGACGATGATGATGTTGTCTTTGCTTCCAAGAAGGTAAAAAATGTTCTTGTTTCGTATTTTTGGAATCCAGTACAAAATCTTTTGCTTTTTTTGGGCCTCTAGAACCATTCATAGCAAATGTTATGCATCAGACGGAGTCCCTGTTGCGAAAATTGAGTCATGTAACTGTGTTGTACTTGTCTGAAGTTATGCAGTCAGCAATCCCCTGTTTTCAACCCTTTCTTGGATGTGGTTCGTGCTTGCCTAATTCTACTATATAAGACATGAGGTTATGCGGTTTCAACCAACAAGAATTTCGTTTAAGACAGCAATTTGTGGTGTAGGGAAAGACGAACGTGGAGGAAAGTGCACCAGGTGCTGCCACAGGAATGATTCTGCCACAAGAACCTTAAGGCAAGTCTGCAAGATATGTTGCTACCATTTTCTTGTGCTTATGATGTAGAAATACATTGGTTTTTGTTCTAAAAGGAAATAAAAGATCTTCAATCTGTTACTAGTTACAAAATATGATTATATTTCCCAAAATCTTCTACATTCTCATATGCTGACTGTGAATGACTTAATATTATGTTAATTGTAGCTCCAAATGAAATATGTTGTTTCATATCGCTCTGAGAAATGGTGGGTTTCTGAATTATGGCTTGCCAAGCCTCTCCCTTTACAAATATATTACTGCACTTTTGACCCCTCTCACAAAGAGTCTACCATATAAAAAGTTGCATAAACTAAAAAGGCTAACATATCTAAACTTTACCTAAAAGTTTAGACATCTGAGAAACAGAAAGTTAACAGCCTGCACCTAAAAGTTCACCTGCTGAACAGATAAATTCTATGTAAAAATTGTCATAGAAAGATGAAGTGGGTGCCATTGAAATGGGGAGATGTAGTTTACAATAATTGTGTGTTCATTTTATTTGTTGAACTTGATTAGTTGTCTTGTTGAACTTGATGTGTGAATTGTGATGAACTTTATTAGTTGTGAAATGTGTGATGCACCGTTGATGTATGAATTGTGATGAACTTGATGTGTGCATTGTTTAGGTGTGACGAGCATGCCCGCAGGCGATGGGTACCCGCGGGCGACTGTGCATTATTTGCGGGTAAATGGGCATGCCCGTGGGCAATGGGTACCCACGGGCGACGGGCATGGGCGAGGTTCTTCGCTCATCGTCCTTCGCGGGCATGCCCGTGAGGGGAAATCGGGGTCACGGGCATGGGTATGGACGAGCACTACCCGTACCCGCCGCGTCCGATTGCCATCCCTAATCATTCCCCTATCCGAATTCGATGTCATCCTGGGGATGCAATGGTTGAGCACCTTGGGGCCAATACTCTGGAATTTAGCCTAGATGCAATTTTCCTACTGGGTGAACAACCGACAAGTTACCTGGACTGGTCTTCAATACCCACCCGTGTCGGCAGCCATGTTACAAGTGGTTGTTGGGGATGATCTCATGGCAACTCTCTTGGTAGAATTCGAACATTAGTTCGTTGAACCATCGGGACTTCCTCCTACCCGATCGTGCGATCATCGAATCCATCTTGCCCAAAACGCGTCGGCTATCTCGGTGCTCCCTTATCGCTACGCCCACATCCAGAAAGATGAAATCGAGCGTCAATGTGCCATCATGCTAACACAGGGCATCATACGTCCGAGTTTGTCAAGTTTTCATCTGTAGTCCTCCTCGTTTGAAAGAAAGATGATTCGTGACAATTTTGTGTGGATTACCATGCCCTCAATGAACACACCATTAAGGATAAATTTCCAATTTCCGCATGTTGATGAACTACTGGATGAATTGGAAGGATCCTATTACTTCTCGAAATTGGACTTACGGTTTGGTTATCATCAAATTCGCATGTCGCCAGACAATGTTCTGAAAATGGTTTTCCGCACTCACCATGGGCACTTTGAATTACTGGTACTTCCTTTTGGTCTCTGCAACGCTCCATCCCCGTTTCAGGCAATGATGAGCTCAATTCTTCAACCTTTCCTCTGCCGGTTTGTTCTCGTTTTTTTCGACGACATTCTGATTTATAGTCGGACCTGGGTGGAGCACCTTCGCCATGTTCGCCACGTCTTGCAGACACTCACTACTCACCAGTTATACCTCCACAAGAAGAAGTGTATTTTCTAGGCCATATCATTTCTTCGCCTAGGGTGGCCATGGATCAGGAGAAGGTATTGGCAGTGCTCGATTGGCCGCGTCCCTACAATATTAGATGCCTACGCAGATTCTTAGGACTAGCCGGATATTATCACAAATTTATACAAGATTTTGGACATATTGCAGCACCCCTCACAAAACTTCTCTACAAAGATGGGTTTCGCTGGACTGAGGAAACCACAACTGCTTTTTACACTCTTAAGCGGATCATTGTTGCAGCCTTGTTCTACAACTTTCAGATTTCACAAAGGATTTCATTATTGATTGTGATGCATCCGGGACTAGTTTTCGTGTAGTGCTGCACCAAGGTGGTCGACCCATCGCATTCTTCAACAAATCGGTAGCGGTTCATCAAGCTCAACTTCTCGCTTATGAACGCAAACTCATTAGCCTCGTGTATGCTGTGAGACATTAGCGTCCTTACATCTGGGGTCGCAAATTCTGGGTCCGGACCGATCACTATAGTCTGGAACATCTTCTAGATCAACGATTGACAACGATTCCGCAACATCGATGGATTACGAAGCTTTTGGGCTATGAGTTTATTGTGGAGTACAAACCAGGCAGGGACAATATTGTGGCATATGCGTTCTCGCGCCAATTGATGATCACTCTGCACGCAATTTTGTCGACCGAATTTGCTTATTACGACAATCTGTGATGTCAACTCAAAACACACGCGTCTTGGAACGAGTGGAGTGCCGGTACTCTCTCAGCCGACTGGGTGTTCGTGGATGGCCTCTTGTTATTTCATCGACGCATATGTTCCAGCTGATTTTCCTGGCATCCAACAGTTTTTTTTCGGTTGTGCATTTGGTCGGTCATGAGGGCATCACCAAAACCTTGCATCGTATTCAGGCCAGTTTTTACATTCCGGAAAAACGACGTTTGCTTCAGGAGTTTATTCGCACCTATGTCACTTGCCAGAAGTACAAATCACAGCAGTTGTACTCGGCGGGATTGCTTCAGCCTTTACCGACAAATCACAGCAGTTGCACTCGGCGGGATTGCTTCAGCCTTTACCGGTACCTCATCGCGTTTGGGTCGATATTAGCATGGACTTCGTCGAGGGATTGCCCAAAGTTGCACACAAAATAGTTATCTTGCCGGTTGTCAACAGGTTCTCTAAATATGCTTACTTTGTCACCTTGAGTCACCCATTTACAACTCAATTCGTGGCTCAGGTGTTCTTCGACTCCATTGTGTGCTTACATGGGTTTCCAGAATCAATTGTCAGCCATCGTGACAAGATCTTTACAAGTCAATTTTGGAAAGATCTGTTTCAGTTAGCCGGCGTGAAGCTGCACATGAGCACTGCATATCACCCGCAATCTAATGGACAAATTGAGGTCGTTAATAGGACGATTGAAATGTATCTACGTTGTTTGTGTGGCGATCAGGTGAGGACCTGGCCACAATGGCTGGCTTGGGCTGAATGTTGTTACAACTTGTCCTATCATTCAACACTTCAAGCCACCCCTTTCAAAGTGGTTTATGGGTGGCAATCTCCTCCATTGATATGACATACAGGAGATTCTGAGGCTGTTCCTAAGGTCCAGAAATTGTGGGCAGAATGGGATGAGGAAATTCGCTTACGGTTACTTCAATCTCAACAACACATGAAAAGTTTGGCGGATCACAAGCGCAAAGAACTACATTTTCAAGAAGGTGATTGGGTTTGGTTGCGGTTACATCAACGCCAACTCTCTTCTATTGCTCCAGGCCTCAATCAAAAATTGAGTCCTTGTTTTTTTTGGACCATACAAGGTGCTTTGTAAAATTGGTCAGGTTGCATATTTCATGTATCCAATCTCAAGCCGTTCCATGGCAATTCTCATGGCATTGTTCTGGCATTGCCTCCTCTTCATCGTGGACAGGTCCAACTACAACCTGCAAGCATCCTCCATGCGAGATTGAATCGCGTCGTGGGTTCGGTGGCAAACCGATTTTATGCAAGAGCCTGAGGAAACGTGGGTGAAGCACGATGGTTTCAATAGAGAATTTCCAAATTATCAGCTCACGGACAAGCTGTTTCAAAAGGAAGGGGGAAGTGTTACGGATTCGTTTGTAGGCATCCAATACAATCGCCGAAATAGAGTAGGATATAGCAAGGTTTAAATATAGGAGGTTAAAGATAGAAAGAGTTAACTTGGATTGGTTTCCAATCCAACTATCTCAATTAGAACTCGGCTCTCACAATATATAAGAGTTCGGGGCTTGTAATTCAGAAGAACGAGAAATACAAATATCTTCTTCTACAAATATCTCTACTTCCTGAATAGCTCTGGCTTCACACCTCTATAACCTTCATTCTTCATCGAGAGGTGCTTCGGTACCTAACAACAAGCAGCCAACACGATAATTGTACAGAACTTCTGGTACCATAAGTATATGATATTTTCTCTTTGTGTTCCTTTGTTCATGCTACTTTGTTTTTCTTTTCCTCGTATGGTGATTTTGCTAGGTATATTTTTCACTGATTTCACTCGATGTACTTCCATTTTTTCTTGATGAAATGAGCCTTACTCATAAGTCATAATTGGTCTTACGGTGTTTCACATTGACATAACATAATAAATTTCCCTATTTATACATCCAAATTACGGATGGCAACTGAAAGTTGAAACACAGGTGAAGAGACCAATGTAACATGAGACCACTTATTAAGCATACCATCTATTTTTCACTTTACCCATAAGCAGCAAAATATCCATCCATGGTAATTGCTGGTTTGACTGAGCCAAGTATTCAAATTAGAAATTACATCAGCCATCTGTTTATCCATTTTCCTATGATCCCATCCAAATCAATATAAACCATGCAACTTTTTTCCCATTCAGTTACATCCATGCTTGTCACAGCGTCGCCAAGGCGTCCCGGCGGTACGGAGGGGATGCCGCGGAGGCTCGCCTCGCCTCGCCTTGGCCATCTCCGACTGCCTCACCGCGCCGGCCGTCGGTCCGTAGGTACTCCGCCTCCCTCCTCCGCTCCATCCGTCCCGCGGCCCACCGCCACTCCCGCCGTCCTTCACTATGCTGGCCCGCCGCCACTCCCTCCCTCCCGCACCGCCACTCCCCTGCTTCCTTCCTCTGCTAGTCTGCTTCCTCCTCTACTTCTGCTCTCCTTAGCTCGCCTTGAGGACGCCATGGCGTCATGGCGTCTCTCAGACGTCGTGGTCGCCAAGCACGCGGTGACAATCATGGTTACATCACTTAAACAAGTCAAGTCATAGCAGTATTCAGAAATAGCAGGGAGCGAGCCTAACAATAATGTACAGAAGGGTGCATAGGGCAAATCGATGCACAAAAGGTATTTGTCGTAGCGTAAAGAGGCTAGACAGTGGGTACGGAGACCCTCTGCACACGGAGACCCTCCGTGCCCTTTGTCTTGGGAGAAAGACCGAAGGGAGGAGCCAAAGATATGTCTGTGTATGAGTGTGTATTGATGATTTTGTATGAATGAGGAAAAATCCCCCTTTACATATGCCCTTGAGGCTCTACTTATAGGGGGCAAGAAGGAACATTTACCTTCTTGCCCTATAGGTGAGAAAGAGACAAAGGGTATTTAGGTACATTTGCCCAAATATGCTATACATACTAGGTTTATATATGTACAGTATCTCTGACGACACACCGGTATTCCTGACGACCCTATGGTGCGGGGCATCCATTGATGCCTCGCTACGACAGTATTCAATAACTAGATATCTAGCAGGATACATTCAATTCATTAGCCAATGAAATTAGTTTCGGTAGAGCACTACATATCGATGTTCCTTTGCAATGCAGGGGGCACTATCTGTCATTTGAAAATTAACCGTTGAGCGTAGACATACAAAGTAGCTACAGAGTAAACTTTACGATCACCGGTTGAATGAAATTTCCCTAACGTGAAAAGAATTACAATGTCACCACCTGTACCAAATCTCAGCGCATACGAGTGGGAAACTGGTGGCTTCGGCCCTGGACGCTGCTTCCCGGGCGCCGTAGCGACAAGCGTTGATGGGGAACAGCGTAATACAAAGATACAGCAATAATGCAAGATAGAAACTAGAAGACAGGGAGCAGAAGATGTTGGATATTAGAGACAATAATGCAAGATAGAAACTAGAAGACAGGGAGCAGAAGATGTTGGATATTAGAGACAATAATGCAAGATAGAAACTAGAAGACAGGGAGCAGAAGATGTTGGATATTAGTCTCTAGTTATTTTCCAGAGCACATATACCTTTTCTTAAAGGGAGTGTCTATACAGAATTTACATGTTTTCTCATTTACAACTTTATTATACATAAATTATAGTAAATTATTTGTGCAATTTTGATTCTTGATCACTCTAATTATTCTTGAATGTCTTAATAACTCATATTTCCATTACATGATTCAAAATCTCATATGTAATTTGAGAGGTTGAGCAAAAACAAAGACAAAAAAAATTATATACCAATAAAATACGGTAATATGATGAATCTATTATGTTCTTCACATGTACTTTGAGAGATTGAGCAAAAACAAAGATAAAAATAAAATTATATACCAACAAAATACGACAATATGATGAAGTGTTATGTTCCGTGGTGAGAGAGTTCGGCGCCGACCACCCAGACCTAGACGCGGCCAAGGTCTCCCTCAGCATCATCTCTCAGGTACGTAGGGGCATATGAGCTACAAAAATGCCTTTGCACTTCGTACTTATTCGTCGAGGTGGTTGTCCTGTACAGCTCGTTGCTTTGGATCCATCCATCCATCGATCCATGCGTGGTAAGTTCATTCATGGATATATTTCTTGGCCTGGCTGGTAATCTAAGGCCGTCACATGTTGCTTCATGTTTGAGTCTTGCAGGGAACGACGACGTACGAACCATACATCAGAAGCAAGCGCAGCACATATATGATCGATCGAGTGTACATCAGAAGAGGCAGGTCGACCGTACGTATGTAGTGCTCAATGAACAGTGTACTTAATTTGTTGACGATCGAGCTGCTGGCTGCTCGACAGCTCGAGCTTAATTTGAAATATTAAGATGAACGAAGAACACATCAATAATATGAATCTTATACATATGAATCTTATAGTCACATCTAACGAGTGCCTTATGTTGGTCTATCGCTATGTCGGAATGAACAGAAGAATAACAGATTATCTTTTCGAGTGTGCACTAGCTTGATTGGGCAAATCTGCGAAACCGGCTCATAAGGAGTCTTTGTTGGAGGAAAAAAAACTGTAATGATTGAGTTCAATTTTCAATCGTCTTTTGCTTGTAAGGCTTCATGC
The DNA here is from genome assembly GCA_036346255.1 of Ampelocalamus luodianensis. Taxonomy (NCBI): domain Eukaryota; kingdom Viridiplantae; phylum Streptophyta; class Magnoliopsida; order Poales; family Poaceae; genus Ampelocalamus; species Ampelocalamus luodianensis. Next base: position 6,650,392 of record CM070626.1, read on the forward strand.
CATACACTTTGGTTACTCGTGTTTTAATTACTTTTTAATAAATTAATGTGTGCAATTCCATTTCTTAAATATACTTGAACAGAGTTTACTGTCGAAAGTTAAGTAATTCCATTTCTTAAATATAGATTCGAATACAACTCAGGATCCGAATCAAATACTACTAGTCTACCGTAACCTAAACAAACTCGCTTACCAATTCTTCCCTAAACCGAAAATAGAAATTAATAAGCTGAACTTGCCATTGCTAGTTTTCCTGCTGGTCTGCAGCGTCACGTCCTGATGGTCTCTGGCGCCGAGTATAGACTGTGCCCCACATGACATACAATTGCAAGGGTAGTCTTAGGTTTGTAATCTTGCCAAAAAAAAAAGGAATCGGACCATTTGAAAACCTTCACTAGTTCACTTCTAATTGGACTTTTGCTGTGACTAACTTGTGCTTAGAAAAGAGAAATAAAAAGACACAAATTTGTATCCATTCAGAAGCCAGCAACTAAGTTCATTAGAACTGTAGAGTTGATTAAATTCAACTGTTTTTGTTTTGCACAAATATTTTTGTTGTCAGTTGAACCTCTAATATTAACCTTTTATTTTATTTTGATTCTCAACAACTAAATCGGTTAAGCTAGACACTAGTGAATCAACAGCCAATCTTTCCTACTGTGATTATTGTTCTCAGGAGCACAGCAAATTCATGAAGTTACATTAAAGCTACATATCTTGGCTAACAGCACTAAAGTTTGTTGCTTTGGTAGTATTGCAATAGTGAATGACTAATCCATTTAGATTGTAACAAGTAAAATTCCTATGGAATAGCATATTCCATAACAATCCTTGGAGATCAATCCTTTGTTCTAAAAACCAAATTCCTCCGGTTTCCTTCATTCCAAATGGGGCACAAAACAAGTATTTCACAGTTGATATTAGTATGCAGGCACTAACATAAAAACATTTTGGATTGCACAAATGAATAATACAGAAACAAAGGGACTAAGGAAACTACAAATAGCATTTTGCTGCTCAGGTGCCTCATGCTTAAACAGAAAGGCACATCCTTTTAATCCAAAATTTCCTTAAATTCCTTCCAAGCAAGAGAACTACCTTTCAAACTACTCGGTATCAGAAGGTATACTCGGAACTGAGCCCATATGGTGCACGAGATGCTGCATCCCAGGTTTCAACACCCTGTTGCAGAAGTCCTCGTAGTCTTCCTTGTCCCCCACCTTCTTCTTCACCTCCACCACCACGAGGCTTGGTGTGAGCTCAAATATCTCAGCCCCAATTGTCAATGGCCTCTTCTCCCCTTCCCTCGTGCCTTCTATGCTCACACGCCAGTCCTTCCGCCGAACGGAGAAGCTCTTCACCTTAGCAATCTCTTCCAATTTTGTAATAATCGTTTGCATTGGCTCCCCTGAGATGAACCTCACTTCATTCCCTCGCTCCTCAAACATCCCCGACAAATCAAACCCCCTCGAGAACGATATGATATCAAATGCGTTAAGACTTGCCGGCCGTGTGAGAGACCCAGCAGGCCGGCGCCGCTCCTCGGATGACAGTGTGGCAGGACAGGATGACACAGACGAGTCCGACTCCCACCCGGACTCCTCACCGTCATCCTCATGCTGTGGTGGCGGTGGTGGTGGAGGAGGAGGCTCGCTAGGTTCCAGCTCCGGCACCTCATTCTCACCGTCCGTCAAGCTGTGCACCTGATCGTCCTCGATATAGAACCTGACTGGCCGGAACCCCTTCAAAAACCACCTGCTCTCCATGACCTCGGCCATAGTGATCCTTGTCTCCGGGTTCGTGTCAAGAAGACGATTCAATAGACTGGTAAGATCCTTGGAGAACCATCTCGGGCACCGGAATTCCCCCCTGTAAATCTTTCGGTACATGGCCATAAGGTTCTGGTCATGGAAAGGAAGGTATCCGGCCATGAGCACGAACAGGATGACACCACAGGACCATATGTCCGCCTTGGCGCCGTCGTAGCCGCGGCACGCGAGCACCTCGGGCGCGACGTATGAGGGCGTGCCGCAGAAGGTGTGGAGGAGGCCGTCGGGGTGGAACTGGTCGGCGACGGCGGAGAGGCCGAAATCGGAGACCTTGAGGTCGCCGCGTTCGTCGACGAGGAGGTTCTCGGGCTTGAGGTCGCGGTGAAATACGCCTCGGGCGTGGCAGAACCCCACGGCGGAGATGAGCTGCTGGAAGTAGCGGCGGGCGGTGTCCTCCTTGAGCCGGCCCTTGGCGACGCGGGCGAAGAGCTCGCCGCCGCGGACGAGCTCCATCACGAAGTAGATCTTGGACTTGGTGGCCATGACCTCGAAGAGGCGCACGATGTTTGGGTGGCGGACGCGGCGGAGGATGGCGATCTCGCGCTTGATGTGCGGGACGAGGCCGTTGCGGAGCGCCTTCTCCTTGTCGAGCACCTTGATGGCCACGGTCTGGCTGGTGTCGGCGTGGCGGGCGTGGTAGACCTTGGCGAAGGTGCCGTGGCCGAGGAGGCGGCCGAGCTCGTAGCGCCCGAGCAGGAGGCCGCCGCGCTTGCCCGCCCCGCAAGCGGAGGGGGACGGCCGCCGGGGCTGCGGCGACGGGTCCCGCGACGACGGCGCGGTGGCGGCCATGGGGAGGACGAGGTCTGGGCGGGCGGAGAGGCGGAGGGTGGCGGATTAGGTGGTGGTGGTGGTAGTGGTGGTGGGGTGGGACAACGGGAGGAGGAGGAGACGAGTGGCCGGCATTGGAGGGAGGAACAGCTTAACGGCTCCTGAATAATAACCAGTTTTGCTACTTTTAAGACCTCTGAAATTTCTAAAAGTTTAAATTACTTATTGTGATTATTAGATTTAGGTAGAGATTGATGTGTCATATGATTGAATATGTCATAGAAAAAATAACCTATACTGAAAAAAATTATAGTTAACTTATGGTCAAAATACAACCATCTTCTGGTCAATAAATCTCGCAACAGACTCATCGTCTAGGGACCTTGTACACAACACTCGACTATATGTGGTAGTTAATACAATATATGCATGTATATCTCGATATAATCATCAGCCATCTGTTTATCCATTTTCCTATGATCCCATCCAAATCAATATAAACCATGCAACTTTTTCCCATTGATTACATCCATGCTTGTCACGCAGCGTCGCCAAGCGTCCCGTGATACGGAGGATGCCGCGGAGGCTCGCCTGCCTCGCCTTGGCCATCTCCGTGCCTCACGCGCAAGCCATCAGGTCGTAGGTACTCCGCCTCCCTCCTCGCTCCCATCCGTCCCGCACCGCCGCCCCCGCGAGTCCTTCACTATCTTTGGCGCGCCACTCCTCCCTCCCGCCGCCACTCCCTGCTTCCTTCCTCTGCTGATCGCTTCCTCCTCTATACGCTCTCCTTAGCTTCGCTTGCCAGGGCCATTATGTCATGGCGTCGGTCAATGTCGTGGTGCCAAACGCGCGGTGACAATCATGGTTACATCACTTAAACAAGTCAAGTCATAGCGAGTATCGGAAATAGCAAGGAGCGAGCTAACAACAATGTGCTGGAAGGGTGCATGGGCAAATCGATGCACAAAGGTATTTGTAAATAGCGTAAAGAGGCTGAGCAGGTGGAATGCAGGAGACTCTCTGCACACGGAGACCCTCCGTGCCCTTTGTCTTGGGAGAAAGACCGAAGGAGGAGCCAAAGATATGTCTCGTGTATGAGTGTGTATTGATGATTTTGTATGAATAAGGAAAAATCCCCTTTACATATGCCCTTGAGGCTCTACTTATAGGGGCAGAAGGAACATTTACCTTCTTGCCTATAGGTGAAAGAGACGAAAGGTATTTAGGTACATTGCCCAAATATGCTATCATACTAGGTTTATATATATACGATGATCTACGGCGACACACGGTATTCACGGCGACTTATGGTGCGGGCATCCATTGATGCACTCGCTACGACGATATTCAATAACTAGATATCTAGCAGGATACATTCAATTCATTAGCCAATGAAATTAGTTTCGGTAGAGCACTACATATCGATGTTCCTTTGCAATGCAGGGGCACTATCTGTCATTTGAAAATTAACCGTTGAGCATAGACGCATACAAAGCTACAGAGTAAACTTTACGATCACCGGTTGAATGAAATTTCCCTAACGTGAAAGAAAAGAATTACAATGTCACCACCTGTACCAAATCTCAGCGCATACGAGTGGGAAACTGGTGGCTTCGGCCTGGACGCTGCTTCCCGGGCGCCGTAGCGACAAGCGTTGATGGGAACAGCGTAATACAAAAGATACAGCAATAATGCAAGATAGAAACTAGAAGACAGGGAGCAGAAGATGTTGGATATTAGAGACAATAATGCAAGATAGAAACTAGAAGACAGGGAGCAGAAGATGTTGGATATTAGAGACAATAATGCAAGATAGAAACTAGAAGACAGGGAGCAGAAGATGTTGGATATTAGTCTCTAGTTATTTTCCAGAGCACATATACCTTTTCTTAAAGGGAGTGTCTATACAGAAATTACATGTTTTCTCATTTACAACTTTATTATACATAAATTATAGTAAATTATTTGTGCAATTTTGATTCTTGATCACTCTAATTATTCTTGAATGTCTTAATAACTCATATTTCCATCACATGATTCAAAATCTCATATGTAATTTGAGAGGTTGAGCACAAACAAAGACAAAAAAAATTATATACCAATAAAATATGGTAATATGATGAATCCATTATGTTCTTCACATGTACTTTGAGAGATTGAGCAAAAACAAAATACAAAAATAAAATTATATCACAACAATAATCACGACAATATGATGAGCGATATGTTCGTGATGAGAGAGTTCGGCGCGCCACCACCCGGACACGGAGGCGGCCAAGGTCTCCTCGGCATCATCTCTCAGGTACGTAGGGATATATGAGCTACAAAAATGCCTTTGCACTTAGTACTTATTCGTCGAGGTGGTTGTCCTGTACAGCTCGTTGCTTTGGATCCATCCATCCATCCATCCATGCGTGGTAAGTTCATTCATGGATATATTTCTTGCCTGGCTGGTAATCCAAGGCCGTCACATGTTGCTTCATGTTTGAGTCTTGCAGGGAACGACGACGTACGAACCATACATCAGAAGCAAGCGCAGCACATATATGATCGATCAGTGTACATCAGAAGAGGCAGGTCGACCGTACGTATGTAGTGCTCAACGAACAGTGTACTTAATTTGTTGACGATCGAGCTGCTGGCTGCTCGACAGCTCGAGCTTAATTTGAAATATTAAGATGAACGAAGAAACATCAATAATATGAATATGATTATCGAACATATTCCCCAATGGGTGATGCACTTCCAATAATTGTAAAGTCACAAATCCTAATGGAAGAGTGCCTATATTTGATCTATACACTATGTCGGAATGAAGTTGTTTTTGACAAAAGATTATAACTAATCCCTTGTAGATTATCTTTTGAGTGTGCACTAGCTAAATGATTGGGCAAATCTGCGAGAACCGGCTCATAAGAGTCTTTGTTGGCGGAAATGACGGTGGAGAAGTGGCGAAGCACATTTTAAGCATTCATGGGTGGCGATTTAGTCAAATTTGTAATGATTGAGTTCAATTTTCAATCGTCTTTTGCTTCATGGGCTTCATGCCACTTTTACGAACTGGTTACTCGAGTTTTAATTACTTTTTAATAAATTTGAGGTATGTGCATCTTTGATCACGGCGGAGGATTCTCTTCCATTATCTAAAAAATATGAATCTTATAGCACATCTAACGAACAGAAAAATAACAGTTTTTTTTATTAAAAAAACTGTCGAAAGTTAAGTAGCAATTCCATTTCTTAAATATACTTGGTGTTTACAATAGATTCGAATACAACTCAGGATCCGAATCAAATACTACTAGTCTACCGTAACCTAAACAAACTCAAACACCAATTCTTCCTAAACCGAAAATAGAAATTAATAAGCTGAACTTGCCATTGCTAGTTTTCCTGCTGGTCTGCAGCGTCACGTCCTGATGGTCTCTGGCGCCAGTATAGACTGTGCCCACACATGACATACAATTGCAAGGGTAGTCTTAGGTTTGTAATCTTGCCAAAAAAAAGAATCGGACCATTTGAAAACCTTCACTAGTTCACTTCTAATTGGACTTTGCTGTGACTAACTTGTGCTTAGAAAAGAGAAATAAAAGACACAAATTTGTATCCATTCAGAAGCCAGCAACTAAGTTCATTAGAACTGTAGAGTTGATTAAATTCAACTGTTTTTGTTTTGCACAAATATTTTGTTCTCAGTTGAACCTCTAATATTAACCTTTTATTTTATTTTGATTCTCAACAACTAAATCGGTTAAGCTAGACACTAGTGAATCAACAGCCAATCTTTCCTACTGTGATTATTGTTCTCAGGAGCACAGCAAATTCATGAAGTTACATTAAAGCTACATATCTTGGCTAACAGCACTAAAGTTTGTTGCTTTGGTAGTATTGCAATAGTGAATGACTAATCCATTTAGATTGTAACAAGTAAAATTCCTATGGAATAGCATATTCCATAACAATCCTTGGAGATCAATCCTTTGTTCTAAAAACCAAATTCCTCCGGTTTCCTTCATTCCAAATGGGGCACAAAACAAGTATTTCACAGTTGATATTAGTATGCAGGCACTAACATAAAAACATTTTGGATTACACAAATGAATAATACAGAAACAAAGGGACTAAAGAAACTACAAATAGCATTTTGCTGCTCAGGTGCCTCATGCTTAAACAGAAAGGCACATCCTTTTAATCCAAAATTTCCTTAAATTCCTTCCAAGCAAAGAGAACTACCTTTCAAACTACTCCCGGTATCAGAAGGTATACTCAGAACTGAGCCCATATGGTGCACGAGATGCTGCATCCCAGGTTTCAACTCCCTGTTGCAGAAGTCCTCGTAGTCTTCCTTGTCCCCCACCTTCTTCTTCACCTCCACCACCACGAGGCTTGGTGTGAGCTCAAATATCTCAGCCCCAATTGTCAATGGCCTCTTCTCCCCTTCCCTCGTGCCTTCTATGCTCACACGCCAGTCCTTCCGCCGAACGGAGAAGCTCTTCACCTTAGCAATCTCTTCCAATTTTGTAATAATCGTTTGCATTGGCTCCCCTGAGATGAACCTCACTTCATTCCCTCGCTCCTCAAACATCCCCGACAAATCAAACCCCCTCGAGAACGATATGATATCAAATGCGTTAAGACTTGCCGGCCGTGTGAGAGACCCAGCAGGCCGGCGCCGCTCCTCGGATGACAGTGTGGCAGGACAGGATGGCACAGACGAGTCGACTCCCACCGGACTCCTCACCGTCATCCTCATGCTGTGGTGGCGGTGGTGGTGGAGGAGGAGGCTCGCTGGGTTCCAGCTCCGGCACCTCATTCTCACCGTCCGTCAAGCTGTGCACCTGATCGTCCTCGATATAGAACCTGACTGGCGGAACCCCTTCAAAACCACACTGCTCTCCATGACCTCGGCCATAGTGATCCTTGTCTCGGGTTCGTGTCAAGAAGACGATTCAATAGACTGGTAAGATCCTTGGAGAACCATCTCGGGCACCGGAATTCCCCCTGTAAATCTTTCGGTACATGGCCATAAGGTTCTGGTCATGGAAAGAAGGAGGTATCCGGCCATGAGCACGAACAGGATGACACCACAGGACCATATGTCCGCCTTGGCGCCGTCGTAGCCGCGGCGCAGGCACCTCGGGCGCGACGTATGAGGGCGTGCCGCAGAAGGTGTGGAGGAGGCCGTCGGGGTGGAACTGGTCGGCGACGGCGGAGGGCCGAAATCAGACACGCAGGGTCGCCGCGTTCGTCGACGAGGAGGTTCTCGGGCTTGAGGTCGCGGTGAAATACGCCTCGGGCGTGGCAGAACCCACGGCGGAGATGAGCTGCTGGAAGTAGCGGCGGGCGGTGTCCTCCTTGAGGCGGCCCTTGGCGACGCGGGCGAAGAGCTCGCCGCCGCGGACGAGCTCCATCACGAAGTAGATCTTGGACTTGGTGGCCATGACCTCGAAGAGGCGCACGATGTTTTGGAGGAGGAACAGACTCATCGTCTAGGGACCTTGTACACAACACTCGACTATATGTGGTAGTTAATACAATATATGCATGTATATCTCTGACATAATTGCACACACACCTCTCTCTTCGTCTCTAGCAATAATCGTCTGACGAACATGCAAGGAGAACGTCTCACTGACAACAACTGTCATCAACGTGCGGATTCTATTAGTCGTCTAGGCGCCTCCTAACACACAACATCTGCCACCCCTTAGACGCTTTATAAGGGACAGTGCCGACAAACAGAGGGAGAAGAGACCAACACACAGACAAAAATCATTAATAATATTTTTAGTTTCAATGGCTTGTTGTGCTTTGTAATCCTTATTCAATAAAGGAACACGGGAGTAGAGTTGTTAATCTATCTAAAAACATCAAGCCTCTTTTTGCGTGATTTCGAGAGCTATGTTCCCCGCATTTACCCACGAATATTGATAGTAATTCATCGATACTTCTGTTATAGGACCTTGTAGTATTGTCCTTTCAGATTTTTGCTGTGATTTGCTGGAATGGTATTTGTTGCTATACTGTACAGGCTCTCTTCCAAGGGAAGAATAATAATCGTCTAAATACTACAGTTTTCCGGGTTATGAACGCAAAAGAGACCAGGCAAGTATTGGAACAAGATTCGTCCTCAACTCTTGTCGTAGTTTAATTTTCGTCGAGGCGGCGGCGCGACGGTGGCTTCGAGTTCTCGATCGAGGAGTTAGGGCGGCGGTGGCTTGCGGTGGTACCCAAGGCGTGGTAAAACACTTTACTACTATATTAACTAGAGAATGCATTGAAGCCTCAAGTTTTATTTATCAAAAACACTACTATTTCCTAACAGAATGGGGCTCGAGAGTTGAAGAAAGGAAATCTCGTAAAATTTGACCAATAGCAACTAAGGAATGAAGACTCGAAATTGAATTGAACTTTTCTCGGAGGAATCGAAGCTAAAAACTCCAAGTAAAACATAATGCTAGCCTAGATTGGATCGAAGAGCCCGGCGTAATGCATCCCGCAGATGAATTGAACGAACCAACCGAGAACGAACGGATAGGTGTCACCACGAACGTGAATTTGGGGGCGAAAGAGGGCTTTATAGACAAGATCGCCTAAATCGCAATGATAGACACACGGAGACACCGCATTTCATAGCCAAATCGGATCAAGAACCAACAACATACTTAAATCGACCAAAGGACACCACGAAGAAACCACATTTCACAACTACATCACTTCATCATAGCAAGCAAGCACGAAATTGATAATAAAAACATGCACTGGCGGATCAAGATTCTGGGACAAATACCGAGGATGCAACCAAGCTCAAGAAGAAGTGGCCGAGGATGAATCGCCTCAGATCCAAGAAAGGTGGAGCTTTATCAAGGCCTCCAGATCCACCTACGAAGAAGAAAGAGAGAGAAGGGCATCCGGGAGCTTCAAACTCACATAAACATGAAGTAAAATCCCGGAGCTTCGCATCCACGATTTCACAAGGAAGGGGAGAAAGAGAGAGGAGGGAGGCGCTGGATCTCACATTGCGGCTCGATCGCAAGAAGGGCGCGAGCGACGCGCGAGAGGGAAGGAAGTGCGACGCGGCGACCAAATACGGTGGCGTGAGGAAGGAAGGGCAGCAAGCTAGCTAGCGCGAAGAGAGGCAACGTGGGTTGGTTTTGGAAGGCGGCGGACGGCGGCGGCGCGAAATCGCGAGTCGGGAGCTAGCGAGGTTTCTCCTATGGGAGCTCGGGAGCACTCGGAGCTTGCGTAGTTGCGTTGGGTTCAACTCGTGGGTTCAATCCATGGGTTGAACCCGTTCGAACCCAAAAATTTTAAACCCACACCAAACCAACCCAACCCGTTTTTACTTAAAACCCAATCCAACCCAATCCATTAACTATCTTAACCCGTTTCCACCCATCCAAAACCAACCCAAATAAAAACCCAACCCGTTTAACCCATTTCAACCCAACCCATTATCACCCCTACGTGTCAATACCGTGGAAAGCCACGTATGTCAAATACCGGTCAAAACCGCTTTAAAAAGGAAAAATGACAGTTTTTGCACGGTATTGACAGTTCGAGGACGTATTTTATCCGGTATTACAATTCAGGGATAAAAATTAAACTAAAGCAAGAGTTGAGGGACAAACTTAATCCTTTTTTTTAAAAAAAAAAGGCTCAGGAAATAACTTTTCATTAATCCTCGGCCCCTGCTCACTAGGAACAGATAGCCAAGTTCTTAGGTCTCACAAACAACAAAAAGAGAGAAAAGCAAACAAGCAACAATTCGATTACATCCAGCAAAATGCCAACAACAGACAGCCAGCCAACCTACTCCACAGACTTAGCTTCAGCATAGCGCACCAACAGCATTACCCCACATCCTCGCGCTCGGCGGAACACCTTAGCCATCCGCTCCATCCTCCAGTTCTGTGCGGCAGTCCCGTCTCTGCAAAATCGACCAAGTACACAGTCAATGGCACATGTGTTGGGCAGCCAATGGCCAGAGCTGGCGGGCAGCAAGTCTACAGGTGGAGCTTTCTGGGCGGTGCAGCGGGGAGCCAACCAGCCTGAGTCGGTGCGCGTCGGCATCAGCGGAAACTTCCTTCGTTTCATCAGCCATTCAGCGAACGGGGGTCAAGGCCTCGAGGGAGTCGGCAGGTCAATTCGTTCGCGCGCCCGTGGGGATTTGTTACAACCCTGAACACTGAAGCTGAGTCTTACGATGAACAGGGAGGGGCTCATTGTCGAGAGGGCAGCAGAGCAAGCAGAAGGGTGCGGCGACCGTCGGATCTCTATCCAGCGGCGGACTGAGTTTCGTAGAGCGCGCGTGGTCTCTTGAAGCTGAGTTGAGGACCCACCGGTCGGGCGGAAGAGGCTGTTACTTATGCTGTTGTTTTTCTGATTCGGGATACGGATGATGTAATCGCGGAATAAACTACTCTGTACTTTCCCCTCGTTCTTCTATCTTCCCAGTCTAGTCTCTCTTCCCCGTCTCGATTCTCTCTGTAATACTCAGACTGATTGAGTTAATCCCAGCGGTGTTTGAGAGGATCGTAACAATTGGTATCAGAGCGCACCTCCGAAATCCTGGATTATCCGCGCTATCAAACGAGGGCTCAAATCCACTTGCAAGAGATGGAACAGCAGATGGCCGAGTTAACGAGGGTGATCCTCGCGCAAAGTGAGTCGATCAAGGCGTTACAAGTCCAGAGTGACGCGATTCAAGTCAAGAGCGATGCGATCCACACCACCGTAGAAGAGATCAAACCAGTTGTGTTGGAGCTGCAGAAGTGGAAGCCAGTAATGGAATCATCGGTGGAGGAGTTGCGGACAGAGGTGGGAGAATTGAAGACGCAGGTCACCAAAATCTCCAGAAATCCTGTGCTAGCAGTACGGCCAGTTGATCTACCACCACTTCTTCCTCCGCCTGAAGCCAAGCCAGAGCCAGAAGCTAAGATGGATCGAGTGCCCCAGGGCATCCCTCGTGTCCGTGGGAACACCATCTTGTGCCGTTCGGACATCAAGAGGAACCTGTGCAACGGGAAAGGATGATCGGGGAAAAACTTGCCGCCACACCATCCCCGGACAAGGGTAAGCCACATTATACTGAATTTGATTCCTATCCAGTAGCGTTTGGAAACATATCTGGTAGACAGCAAGCACGGGCACATCATTATCATCATTCTCCCCCTAAGCTGGATTTTCCACAGTTTGATGGAGAGAATCCTAAGGCTTGGCAAATGAAATGTGAGAATTACTTTAGAATCTGTTCAGTTCAGCCGGAGTTCAGAGTCAGCATAGCCACCATGTACTTTGTGGGGGGTGCCTTGTTGTGGCTGCAGTCGAGTGGGGCTCATACCAGGTTTGATGATTGGAGCACATTTGTGGAGGCGGTATGCGATCGGTTTGGTAGAGAGGAGTTTCAACAATTGGTAAGGCAGTTCAATCGAGTTCGTCAGACCAACACATTGGCTGAGTACGCAGAGAAATTCAATGAGCTCATGCACAATTTGTTAGCACATCATTCGTCCTGGAATCCTTTGTTTTTTGTAACCCAATTCATGGATGGTTTGAAGGGAGATATAAGATCAGTGGTAGTGTTACACCGTCCGCGGGATTTGGATATAGCGGTAGCTCTTGCGTGCCTCCAAGAAGAGGTGTTGGAGACGACCAGGAAAGATACTCGTCGGATTGATTTTGCGTCCAGTACACGATCTGGTATGCGTACTGCATTACCGCTCCCACCACCACCCGGAAGAGGCGTACCGGGAGCAGGAAACCGCTCGGATGATAGAAGAGGTATGGAGGGAGCCAGAGCGGTACCGGTGGACGACAAACTAGGAGCTCTTCGTGCCTACCGGCGAGCCAAAGGGTTGTGTCACACTTGTGGGGAGTGTTGGTCGCGGGAGCATAAATGTGCCCCGACGGTACAACTTCAAGTGGTTGAGGAATTGTGGGCAATGATGGAAGATAATGACAAGAACTCACATAAAATAGATGAGGAAGGATCTCTGACCGAGGGAGACCTGATGTCCATATCCTAGGAGGCTATGCAAGGCACTGAAGATGCGCGAACGCTACGACTTCAGGGAACTGTTCAAGGTTAGACGGTTGTCATGCTGGTAGACTCAGGTAGCTCTCATTGTTTTATTAGTGAGGGATTATCCAAGAGGTTGATGGGTGAGCAAAGGTCGATTAAACCAGTACAAATGCGAGTGGCCAATGGACAGATTCTGGAATGTGTGACGGAATTTTCTCTTTGTCAGTGGGAGATTCAGGGCCACACCTTCTACACCACTTTCAGAGTTTTACCGTTACATTGTTATGAGGTGATTTTGGGGATTGACTGGTTGGGACAACACAGTCCGATGACTATTCATTGGCAGAAGAAGGTGTTGTCTTTTTGTGATAAAGGAAGGCGAATATGTTTGCAGGGCATCAAACCCAGGGGTTCTCAGTGCTGTGTTATCTGGACCGAATAGCAACAGGTATTGACAGGAGGTCCGCATTATGGACAGCTGCTGGCAGTAGGACCACCACCTAGAACAGAGAATGAGATACCTCCATCTATTGCCCGACTGTTAAAGGAATTTGATCATTTGTTTGCCGAACCACAAGGTTTGCTGCCCCGCCGAGTTTTTGATCATGCCATACCTTTGATGACTGGCGTTAAACTGTCAACCTACGACCTTATCGGTATAATCCAACACAGAAGACTGAGATAGAGAAACAGGTGACGGAGATGTTGGCTCAAGGCATCATCCAACCGAGTACCAGTCCTTTTTCCTCTCCGGTCTTACTGGTACAGAAGAAGGATCGAACCTGGAGATTTTGTATCGATTATCGCCACTTGAATGCAGCAACTATCAAAAACCGGTATCCTCTACCTATCATCGATGAGCTATTGGATGAGTTAGCTGGATCCCAGTGGTTTACTAGTCTAGACTTACGGGCGGGGTATCACCAAATTCGTATGATGCCGGAGGATGAACACAAAACAACGTTTAAAACGCATCACGACCATTTTGAGTTCCGAGTAATGGCGTACGGCCTAACCAGTGCACCGGCCACTTTCCAAGGGCTGATGAACACCATTTTGGCACCCTTATTACGGAAAGGAGTCTTAGTATTCATCGACGATATCCTTGTGTATAGCCCAGATTTGGATAGTCATAGCAACACCCTCCGACAAGTGTTTGCTATTCTGGATCAACACCAGTTAAAGATTAAGAGGTCAAAATGCTCTTTTGCCCAACAACAACTTACATATTTGGGGCATATTATCAGTCGAGATGGGGTAGCGACAGACCCTAAGAATATCGAAGCAGTGCGCAGTTGGCCGGTTCCGAGGAATGTCAAGGAGGTTCGAGGCTTTCTGGGATTGGCTGGGTATTATAGGAAGTTCGTGCGCAATTTTGGGCTGATCAGTAGACCCCTCATAGATTTATTGAAGAAGCAGTCTGTGTTTGTCTGGACAGAGGAGAAAGAGGCTTCTTTCCAAGCACTGAAGAAGGCTCTCATTACTGCTCCAGTTCTGGTGTTGCCGGATTTCAACAAAACATTTGAGCTGGAAACTGATGCGTCGGATAAGGGAGTTGGAGCTGTGCTGATGCAAGAAGGGCATCCGATCGCCTATTTGAGTAAAGCTTTGGGACCCCGTACTCGAGGATTGTCGACGTACGAGAAGGAGAGTTTAGCAATCATGCTCGGGGTGGAACATTGGAGACCCTACTTACAACACGCCGAATTTGTGATCCGGACCGATCAACGAAGCCTGGTGCATTTAAATGATCAACGGTTGAACACTCCATGGCAGCAAAAAGCCATGACCAAGTTGCTGGGACTTCAGTACCGGCTATGGTACAAGAAAGGTGCTGAAAACCGAGTGGCAGATTCTCTGTCCAGAGTGGAATTGCAGAAGGATGGGATATTGCTAGCTATGTCTACTGTGTTCAGTGTGGTCGCATGTGTGGCGGGGATACAAGGATGATGATCAGACCAGTCGATTGTTAGCAGAGTTGAGTGTGAGTAGCGCAAAGCATCCGAAATTTACACTCACGGATGGTATCATGCGTTACAATGGACGTATCTGGATTGGAAGCAATGCCACGATGCAGCAACGCATAATTCAATCGATGCACTCCAGTGCCATCGGAGGACACTCTGGATTTCAGGTTACTTATCACAAGACAAAGAAATTGTTCGCATGGCCTGGAATGAAGAAAGACATTCAGTTGTTTGTGGGAGCTTGCGCGGTTTGTAAACAAGCGAAAACCGAACATGTCAAATATCCCGGGCTGCTGCAACCTCTTCCTGTACCCGAACAAGCTTGGCAGATGATATCCCTTGACTTCATTGAAGGACTTCCCAGGTCAGCAACTTACAACAACATTATGGTAGTTGTGGATAAGTTCTCCAAATATGCACATTTCGTGCCGTTGGCTCACCCATTCACAGCTTTGCAAGTAGCTCAAGCCTTTGTTAGTAATATTTTCAAGTTGCATGGTCTGCCACAGTCGATCATCTCGGATCGAGATAGAATATTCACTAGCACACTTTGGAGGGAGATTTTTCGTATTGTGAACACCCAGCTGAGAATGAGTTCGGCTTATCACCCCCAGACGGACGGACAAACGGAACGCGTCAATCAGTGTTTGGAAACTTACTTGCGTTGCTTTGTGAATGCTTGTCCTACCAAGTGGTCTGATTGGCTCGCATTGGCCGAATTCTGGTACAACACTTCTTATCATACAACTTTGAAGAAGTCACCTTTTGAGGTTCTATACGGTCACTGTCCGCAGCACTTCGGGGTGACAGATTCTGCCTCTTGTGCCTCTGCAGATTTGGCTGAGTGGTTACAAAATAGAGAACTGGTGACTAGCTTGTTGCGTCAACATCTTAATCGAGCCAACCAACGAATGAAAGCACAGGCTGACACCAAGAGGTCGAGCGCAGTTTTCTTCGATGGATTGGGTGTATTTGAAATTACAGCCTTATGTGTAATCTTCAGTAGTGACAAGAGCTAATCATAAGCTAGCCTTAAGGTATTTCGGGCCATTTCAAGTTGAGCAGAAGATTGGTGCGGTTGCGTACAAACTCAAATTACCGCCGTCGTGCGGTATCCATCCAGTCATACATGTCTCACAGCTGAAGAAGGCTTTGTCGCCCAGTGAACAGGTGTACGAAGAATTGCCGGCACTAGAGAATGATCGAGTCCCGCAAAAAGTGCTTCAGCGTCGACTTCATAGGGAAGGAGCAGTCTTAGGAACTCAGGTTTTAGTGCAGTGGTCGGGGTTGCCACCGACACAGGCGACCTGGGAGGACTTCTTCGAATTACGGAACCGTTTTCCTGATGCTCCGGCTTGGGGTCAAGCCGGCCCTGAAGGGGGAAGGAATGTTACAACCCTGAACACTGAAGCTGAGTCTTACGATGAACAGGGAGAGGCTCATTGTCGAAAGGGCAGCAGAGCAAGCAGAAGGGTGCGGCGACCATCAGATCTCTATCCAGCGGCGGACTGGGTTTCGTAGAGCGCGCATGGTCTCTTGAAGCTGAGTTGAGGACCCACCGGTCGGGCGGAGGAGGAGGTTGTTACTTATGCTGTTGTTTTTCTGATTCGGGATACGGATGATGTAATCGCGGAACAAACTACTCTGTACTTTCCCCTCGTTCTTCTATCTTCCCAGTCTAGTCTCTCTTCCCCGTCTCGATTCTCTCTGTAATACTCAGACTGATTGAGTTAATCCCAGCGGTGTTTGGGCCCGTGCGGACGTGGGAGCGCTCGGGCAACGCCCGCCGGCGAAAGTTTCACGGGCTCGGCTCGGCTGCGGCGGACGCGTGATTGGCCTCTGGCCGGCTGCAGTCAGTCACCACTCGCCAAGGACAACAACGTCTTGCCGTCGAGTGCACGCTCGGCCAGGAAAGCACGAACAGCGAGCAGCCTGCCGAGCCAACAGATACACCAGCTCTAGTGGTACAAATCTTATCTGATGAGTACAAGTTTGAGCTCATACAATACGACACCATTCGATCTATTAAGCCATACCAATCTGACCATCCAGATGACAGTGCCTTAGGCGTGTACAATGCTTATACATAGCTGCTTATGGAGAGATAATATAGTCACATCGTTAAACACTCGTATAAAATTCATACATCCGGTGTAAACATTTTTTGAAGTGCTTAGAAGATTGTACTCCATCGTACATGTTCTTACTCTACGTGCCCAACCAAGTTCTGCCCAACGCATATCCAGGAGACCACGACGGAGCATATTGCCTTGGGATGGATCTGACTTGAGTTAGCATGGGCTGGATTAGGCCCAGGTTGGGTTTTGGGCTAAGTCGGGACTAGGTTAGCCTAGGCCGAGATTGAGTTTGGGGTCGGCCATGTTAACCCAGGCTTGGGGTAGTTCAATTGGGTAAATGTGCGGTTCGAGCGTAACAATTTCGCATGAATTTTACGTAAAATAATTTAATTTTCACATAAAATCTTAACTAATAAAAGAAAGAGTTTACTCTCGTGCAACGGAACGATCATCCTACCCTTGGAAAAAACTCACGCTGACTCCTTCCACCCCTCCCATGCATCTAATCTTATCTTGTCTTAATTAACAAAAGAAAGAGTTTACTCCCGCGCAGCGGGATGATCATCCCACCCTCGGAAAAAAAACTCACACCAACTCCTTCCACCCCTCCTGACCCAAAAAAACCACTGAGGAAAGACATGAGAAAATTGCTGATCAAAACTCTAGGACGTCTCCAACGCCGCCCGTGACGGCGTCGAGCAGGTGCGCCACTGGGAGCGTCTCGCCGGCACGCGGCATCCGTGCTGCTCACACCTGGGGAGATTCACAAGGGCCAGCTCTACCACACATGAAAGGCGCACTCAGACCTCTCGATCCTCCTCATAGACGACAACGCGACTCCGAGGGAGGAGGTGGTATCACCTCCTTCCTCGTCTCTCACCGTAACCACTCTTTCGGCCGCACATGCGTTCCCCTCCCGCGTCGTGGCTCTTAGCTCCTCCTATACCTCCTCCCACTTCTGCTTGCTTTCGTGGAGTATGTCCCATCTCATATATGATTCTTTTTATCCATTGCAACGCATGGGTATATAATTAGGACATAATGATACGAAGAATCAATTTATTTATGGATATGTTATAATTGGTTTACCTAAAAAATATCATTGGTTCTGAGTTCTGACTGCAAATGTATGCATAACTTAAACTATTAGAATTGTTTGGTCTAACATCAAATGTGTTCTTATAATTTTCAATATAAATATGTTCTTATAATTTTCAATATAAATATGTGTTTTTTGTTTCCTTTGAACAACCGTTTGAGATTTTGTTCAAACAAATTTTGAGCCATGAAACGCAATGCGGAATTGTTTTGCATTCCTGACTACAGAAAATTTTCAATGAGAGCCAATTCGGAAAGCTTTAGCTTTATTCGTACGCTTCACACAATATTAAAATTGTTTCGTTCAAAATGTGGAATTCCGTCGCAATGCACGGACACCCTACTAGTAATAATTATTGAGTTCGAAATGGGGCCTTATAAAACTACAGTTACATCTTAAATTTTGTCAAGGGACTACCCACATATTTGGATTGGGTGGGCTTGATTTTGCTAAAATCAGTTGATACGGAACTTATCATATTTTGGTTTAGAAATTTTGTGGCTCCAAATGAATAGGGCAATGATAACGTGCTTACGTCCGGACGCTCCGGACGCTTATCACGTATTCACGTTTGTAACATGGCTCTTATCTATGCAATGCAGACATGATCGCCGGCAGTTGGCTCAAGTACTGGATCGAGGTGGGCGCGGTGCTCTCCTCCATCGGCCTCTACTCGGTGACGCTGAGTAGCGCAGCGTTCCAGCTGCTAGGCATGACAGATATCCAAGGATGTTACAAGTGTTGCATCTATAGACAGTTTAATTGTAGGAGATAAGTTAGGAGTACATTCTTGAATAGCAGTGACGGTGCTAATCATATCTTTATCATGTCAATAGTCTTCTTTGCATGCACTTGACAATAGCAAGGTGTTGCGTCAGATGGGCTGTAGCATAAATTAGCAAAAGTATTAGGAAAACGATCCAACACATACATCTGATTAGGACGCTACGTTGATTTGTGATGTTGTATCCGTTGTCTGGGGATATTGCAACCAGTGTCCTAGGATATTACAACCATTGTCCAAAGTTGTTGCAACCGCTGTCCGGTGATGTTGCAACCATTATCCTAAGATGTTGCAACCGTTGTCCGGTGATGTTGCAACTATTTTCCTAGGATGCTGCAACATTGTCCGGAGATGTTGCAATCATTGTCCGAGGATGTTACAACTATTTTTCCTATGATGTCGCAATCGTTGTCCAGAGATGTTGCAATCATTGTCCGATGATGTTGCAATCATTATGTGAGGATGTTGCAATTGTTATATAAACATGTTGCATTTTCGAACCGTACGGTGGGACCTATTCCTATAGGCCACACCATCTTCTAATTAACCAAGTAACTGAGGGGTATAGGGCCACTATTAAGGACATCAATTAACCAGATGGGAGTCAATGGTTTTGATCAACCTTTGTTACTTTAATCCAACGATGGTTGAACCGTACGATGAAAATCTCGGCGTCGGATGTACGAGCCATAGCAGCGTCCAACAAAAAAATGTTGCGTTCACCGTGGATTCATCTCACCCCAGGTGATCCTAATCCTACGGCCAGAGGGTAGTTAGGGCTGTACGAGCTTGGGTCAAATGGGTTAGCAAAACACGTTCAATTGAACTGCCATCGATCAGTCATATACATTAGTTAGCGGACCGTACGGGTGGGACGTTCCACCCGTATACCTCCGAGGCTTCGACTGCTAACACCTCCCAATGAATATCGTACGAATCAGCTTCAATTTACATCACCATCTACTTTCAAAATAGCGAGAGCCAGTGTGATGTGAAAATCTACGTGAATCTATAGTTAAGTACAATTTTGTTGTTACGGCAAAAAAAAGAGGTTTTGAACTGCTTACTATCCCAAAGGATAAATCACAAAAGCATCTACATCACTTAGCATCTAAAGTAGGTGCTAAGGTGAACATATCATCTCTCTCTACAAGACTATTATTAGCAACTTTTACTCTAACTAGGTGCTAAGGTGGTACCGAATATTTTTAAATTATCATCTAAATAAATATTAACGTAAAAAGATAGGAGGAGATAAACGTTCAAATTATGACCTAGCACCCGCTGCCAAGGATTGTGCCATGCAACACGGCCCTAGCAGCGACTGCCGCATTGGTTAGCAACGGCGCCAACAAAAATTTGTCCTCTGCCTTCTCACTAGCAGCGTGCGATGCAATGCAGGTGCTTAGAGAGGTGTTTAGTAAAAAAAGAACTGAATTTTCTTACCACGTAGGATAGATAAGGTGTTTATTTTATAGCATCGATGCTTGATTAGGCACCGGTGTTTAAGACGTACTTATGTATATGACTATATATAATTAATAGATAATAAAATCATCTAAGCGTCTACAAAATAGATGTTTACATTGGAGTAAACAACTTTTACATACGTACTTATAATATGTCTATATTCTCTTTTTGAAGCACTTATATATAAACATCTAC
This sequence comes from Ampelocalamus luodianensis, assembly GCA_036346255.1. Lineage (NCBI taxonomy): Eukaryota > Viridiplantae > Streptophyta > Magnoliopsida > Poales > Poaceae > Ampelocalamus > Ampelocalamus luodianensis. Next base: position 6,670,606 of record CM070626.1, read on the forward strand.
GTGTCCTAAGTGATCTTAGAAAACCATCTGTAATACAAAAAAAAAACCATTGTTCGATAGCATTGCGGGAAAATAGAGTTTATCTTCGTCGAGTTGCTGATCACGCGATCAAACACCGCAACCGATGGCCGCAGGCCGCAGCGGACCCACGCCAGACGGCATCCATCGCAAGCGCCAAAACGCGCCCCCCGCGAGGATCCAGCGCGCCCCCTCGCGAAAACGGCAAACCACCAGCCAGAGCCAGAGCGCAGAGCCAGAGCCAGCCAGCCAGCCAAGCAACCCCCCACCGTTTCGACTCGACACCCCACTCCAATGAATCAATGATCCGCCCACTCCGCCTCGCCTCCCCGCTGCACCACTGCCCCACTCCCCCACGCCTCTCGCGCCCGCCGCCTCCCCCACGCGCAGGTAACCGCCTCCACTTCGATCCCCACGCTCCCTGCCTTATCTACTCATCGGCAACCGTGCCGAGTTCGCGACGATGAGGTTTTAGCGCTTTCCGTGCAGCAGGGAGACGGGACTCGGGCTATTATCATCTCCGGGCGAACGGCAGATACCGCCGCTGCTGCGCGAGCCTCTCCGTCCCCGCCGCGGCCGCGCCGATGGATCTCTCCGGGCAACCTCTGAGGAGGGATCTGTACCCGCACATCGAGCCTTACGACTCCGGGTTCCTCAACGTCTCGGGCGTCCACACCATCTACTACGAGCAGTCCGGGAACCCCCATGGGCATGTGAGTGTGATGTGATGATTCTTAATTTCGGTACCGTGCTCGCTCTCGCCAAGGATCAGCATGCGTGTTGGGAGAGTTGACTTACGGGGTTGAATTGTTAGGGATTTTCCCCCCTTTTCCAATTCACTGGCCCTTGCCTTGTGTGATGATGCACTGGTATTAGTGGCTCGCTCGGACTTGTACAGTCGTGCTGCTCTCTTAGATGAACTCTCCTTATCGTCAATTTCGCAGCCTGTTGTCTTCCTCCACGGGGGTCCTGGAGCTGGCACGTCGCCCGGCAATCGAAGGTTCTTTGACCCGGAGTTTTATAGGATCGTTTTGTTTGACCAGGTTATTGTCGCTCCTCTCATGTCTGTTTATTATAATGCCGACAAGATTTTGTTTCTTGATTTGCATTGTGTTTACTTGCAGAGAGGTGCAGGCCGAAGTACTCCTCATGCTTGTTTAGAAGAGAACACTACCTGGGACTTGGTTGCTGACATTGAGAAGCTTAGGGAGCATCTTGACATTCCAGAGTGGCAGGCAATTGCAATATTATTTTTCAATAATTTATCGCTCATATGCCTTTCTGTAATGAAACTCACTATTCTCAGAATAGTGTAGGTGTTTGGCGGTTCATGGGGAAGCACCTTGGCCCTTGCGTACAGCCAGAATCACCCTGATAAGGTTAGTAATTTACTGCCCGTTGCGATTTCGTGCGAACCTGAAAGGCTGAAACTGATTGCATAAAAAACTGTGCATGTAAGCTATATAGTAGATCTTACTAAATACTAATACTCTCATGGATGCTTGCTAGGTCACTGGCATTGTTCTAAGAGGCATTTTCTTGCTTAGGAAAAAGGAGCTTGATTGGTTCTACGAGGGTGGTGCAGCAGCCATTTTCCCAGATGGTATGTCTTTTTTTAGTTTTGTGTGATGGGAAAAACTTTAGTTAAATATTACTAAAACTGTATTTTCGCTGATCCTTTTGTTAATTTTATCACTTTGAGCAATTCCACTTGAAGAGCTGAAGTTAACCAAAATAATACCAAAACTTGATGAGTAGCCAATCTGTTCTGTTTTCTTCTGAAGTCACTTTGCTTTCTTATTTTATGAAACATAAACCTTACATTTTTCAGTATACGGTTTTTATGTGAGTAGCTTGCTTGCTTTACTTTTAAATCTGCAAGATTGCTTACTTTACTTTTAAATCTGAAGCTTGGGAACCATTCAGAGATTTTATTCCTGAGGACGAAAGGAATTGTTTCATAACTGCATATAGCAGAAGGCTAACTTCATCTGACACTGATGTCCAGGTATATCCATCTATGTTGCTTGGTATATTTGATTGGTTCCTTTTTGTAGTTTCCTTAGTTCCTCTGCTTCATCGCTTCTAGTTGAAAGGCATACTTTGCTACCCTCTATTGATCCTCTGGATAAACAGACATATATTGCTAATGTTTGTTTATTTAGGCTGAAGCTGCTAAGAGATGGACAATGTGGGAGATGATGACTGCACATCTTATTCAAAATCATGAGAACATCAAACGAGGGGAGGATGACAAGTTTTCATTGGTTGGTTACACTGTTGTTCGATGAACTTAAATAATTTCTATCTTTACCATTGGCCTACATAGATTTATTTAGAGAATAACAGAATAGTGCCTTTTGAGGGCTCTGTAGGATTATCGTTTGCTTGTGTATGTTCATTGTTGCTTTGGACTTTCAAAAGAGAAACTTTGACATGATTATTGTACAGCCTCTATTTGTAACTACAATCATTCCTCTGATGCTAGTACACTAATGACTGCTGGTGGTGGCTGTTGATACCTGCAATGACTATAATAGTGTGCATTTTGCTTAAAAAGTTGCACGCACAACATACACAACATATTTTTTCTATATGCACGTTTTTGTGGATGCTGTAATACTTTATGGTCTTAGAACTTTGTATTATATATCCTTTTATATCTGGTAACATGTGGTTAACTTTTCTTCAGGCATTTGCACGGATTGAAAACCACTATTTTGTGAATAAGGGATTTTTATCCTCAGATTCATACCTATTGGACAATGTTGACAAGATTCGACACATTAAAGCCTTTATTGTGCAGGTACATTTGTCCTCAGGCTTTGTTGTTTTGACTTTTGACATTATGCATTTTCATCTGTGGGAACTGTACGAGTGCGTGTGCCCATGAGCTAACAGCAAACATGATTAATGTTATGCATCATGCTGGACATGGTGTGTAGCTCCTCTCAAATTTTAACCTTGTCCAACTGGAACCAAAGTTGTGGCCTGGGATGTAGAGGTCGGGTGCCAACGTGGACATGATCTGGTGGGCTGTGAAGTGTACAGAATGAAATAAAGGCTATATCTGTGCATATTTGCTATTCTGCCTCTCCTGGACAATTTAGATGTGATCTTCATGATAGAAATCAATTTATAAAAGTGGCATTATTAAACAACAGTCCATCAACATGGTAAATGAAAATGTGATGGTTCATATTGCTATTATTTTTCCTTATTTTGTAAGTTTCATGCAAAAAAGTTCCAGACATGGTATGTTTGCACCTGATTAATGATCATGTTGCAGGGGCGGTATGATGTTTGCTGTCCAATGATGTCCGCTTGGGATCTTCATAAAGCTTGGCCTGAAGCAGAATTGAAGGTAAATGATTCCTCAATCATTTTCATGCTTTCCATAATCATTCTACCAAATACAATTCTTTTCACTTCTTGTTGGGATACAATTTTACTGTTGTGGAACCAAGTTAGCTCATTCATAAGGTTTAGGTTCTAAAATGGACTGGAGTCCAAAGTTGGAGGACCAAAACAATTCTTCTCCAGTTAGTATAAGGCATTTTTACCATTTGCTTGAAATCTTCTGATTTAAAACTACAGATAGTATGTGTCCACCTTATCTGTTACCTGAAGCCTTAAGGTACGATGAGTACGTGTTTGTATAGTGTCATTACTAACAACACATTTAAGCAATCTTGTCTGATTCTCAGACTTGCCATTATTCAACTCATTCGTCTGATCAGCATGCTTTCCTCACCTGCCGTCTGTATAAGCTTAAGCATGAATTTATTTCAACTTGGGCAAATGTGGTTTGACATGCATACTGGTCTGACATCTCTTTCTAAGTAGTTTTTTCCCCACTTTTTACAATTAACTGTTCAATACTTCTGAGAGAAGATAATAGCTTATTTATGGCTAAATATGTGCTGCTTGCTGACTGTAGTATTGACCAAGAAATATTCCAGTAAGTTTTGCCCAACTCATCTCCTCTACTGGACGCAGGTGGTTCCAGACGCAGGACACTCGGCCAATGAAGTTGGTGTCGCTGCTGAACTGGTATCAGCTAATGAAAAGCTTAAAAGCATGTTGAGAAAATAAGCAGGCTAAACCCTCAGCGTCAAGTTTTCACAGGGTTCAATCATCTGGCATCTCTGATGCAGAACTCCAGAAGCATTTTTTTTTCTTGTCTTTATTTGAGTTACCTTATCAGAATTGCGCAATAAGAGATTGTATCAGCATTTAGCGCAGCCTGTTGTACGTACTAAACGACGTCATTCCCTTTTCAATCATAGTAGGCTTTGACGATTTTGTTGGTTCTTATTTCAGGCTATTATCAGACGCGTCTGAGATTCCTCATTGTCCAGTGGTTAGTGTAATGGAAAGTGAGCTACAGATTAGCATGTAAGATCATAGAAGAAACTAGGAGTACAGCGTTACATCTTCACAATAAAAATCTGTTCATACACGTACCAACGCTGTACCGGAATAACTGAGCATACCCTATAGCTTGCTTGTATCAAGTGGTTCCACACAAAACCTTCTTACATGACAATACACAAATCCGATAGGTCAGTCCAATAGCCTGATGCTCTGTGTCTCGAAGTAGAAACCGAAACACATGACAACAAAGTAGAAACCGAAATTCATGCTATGACAGCAAATTCACTTGGCATTACACCATGCTTCACCTTCAAGTCCAGAGCGCTAGGCAACACACGCACTGCCACACATCAAGTTCCTGCGGCACAAGAGGCATCAGAATTCAGAAGACATGTAAATATTTAACTTGACAGTAAATCAGTTGGTTTCATAGCAGTTTCATATATTAAGACTCGTAGGATATATGGCAATTTCCAGACGAATTGATCAATGGGCCTGCGTCTCCTTAGATGTTCATGACTCATGATGGAGCAGCATTCAACCTACTACGGTAAGAAATGGGTGCTTACTTTATTGAGCACCCAGAGCTTCGCCTAGTTTTCTTCCTGGCCGCCATCGCCTCCCTTCTCCGAGGAGGCTGGAGGACCACTTTGATGGCGGTATCAAAGATAGCCTTGATGTTCTAGCATGGCCAACAGCATTTACCAAGTCAGTATGTTGGGTCATCGATGACAACACAGCGTGTCCGACTTAAATTGACTGAACAATAAAATCTTACGCAAACCATGACAAAGAAATAACTATCTGACTGAAATCATTCTGCACGACTTCCTTTCTCGATTGTACTACCTGCTGCGTTTTCGAGCTGCATTCGATGTATGCCGCAGCGCCAATCTGCCTCCTAAGTTCTTCACCCTGTGTAAAGGAGGAAAAGGGCACGTAAGTTATCTAACCATCTAATTAAGACCACTCAAGAAGTTGATAAAGAGAGAATTAACCTGTGCAGTTGTGATTGCTGAAGCGCCCGGGTGGTCGGCAAGGTAGGCTCTGTGATCACGGAGATCTGAACAATCACAACCAAACACCATTAACCATTTGCCACCAGCATGCGAAGCAATATGTGGCATTAAACTTCATTAAATAATGTCATATTCAGTACAAGTTCCACACCTAACTTGGTCCCAACAAGAATAATTGGAACATTCGGTGCAAATCGGCGAAGCTCTGGCATCCACTGCTTGATCGGAAATAGAAAGATCGGTTCATAGCAGATTCCAGAGAAACAATAGAAAGATCAGTTCAGTGCTTGATCTGGAAAGCTAAGCACTGTGAGGGATTCCTGGATATTGGTCAAAGGTGGTCTAAATGTCTCTGTCACAAGGAAAAGTAAAGGTTTGCTACAGCTACTTTGGTCAGTGTTCAGATATCTGTAATCTAGGCTTTGAAACTTCAGGCTTTGGATTCTTTCCACCAACGCACACAAAAAACAGTTACCTTCTTGAGAACATTCTCATAGCTTGGCCTGCTGATCAAGGAGAAAGCCAGCACAAACATGTCTGCGCCTCTGTAACTCAGCGGCCTCAACCTGCTGTAGTCTTCTTGACCTGAACGAAGAAAAGAAAAGAGAACAAGGTAAGAGGTTCAGATTTTGAACACTAGTAAAAAAAAGCTCAGCAAGGAAAGCAAGATGAATCAGTACCAGCAGTGTCCCATAACCCCAAGTTGACAATGTTGCCATCCACTGAAACATTCGCACTGAAATTGTCGAATACTGTGGGGATGTAATCCTGCCCAAAACAAAGAACAGAGCGCTGTCGTCAGTATCAGCGGCAATACCAGAAATGGCGCACTTCATGATGAATGCAGGACTCGATTGTTTCCTCAAAGAGGAAAGGAAGAGGAGCAGAAAGAGCAAAGCACAGCCACATGGCGTGTGAGTACCTAGTACCTACTAATCTTGGCAAACATAAACGAACTAGCTAGATAACAAGTAGCAGTACTACCGAACCGCCAGTTCTGTACAAGAACCACCCAAAACGATGTGAAGCACAGCAAAGTCAGGCAGATCAGCAGACAGCAGCTGACCGAGCTAGCACACCTCAAGAAGAACAAGAAGGGAAAAAGACGAACACAAGCGGCTGAACTCTGAATGAACATAAACTTCACTGAAACGCGCAAGTAAAGATCGAGCGAGAGGAGAAGCGAGCGTACAGTGGGGAACTTGTTGCTGGTGTAGCAGATGAGCATGCAGGTCTTGCCCACGGCGCCGTCCCCCACCGTCACGCACTTGATGAACTTGGTCGCGCTCATCTCCTCCACTCGCCTCCCCCTCGCCTTTGCTTCCCCTCGCTTGCACTACGGGTTACAGAGCTCTCTCTCTCTCTCTCTCTCTCTCTCGCGCGCGCGGTGAGGAAGCAGAAGCAGAGACGCACGCAGAGTCAGAGACAAGGATACTTGTCCTCTCCGAGAAGCCAAGCCAAGACGAGCAAAGCAGTGGTCTCTGTCTCTGCTTCCTCAAAGAAAGAAACCGCTCGCTGGCTGGCCGAATTACTGCTGGCCTCTGGCCTTGGGAGGTGCTGTGTAAATGCAGGGCCGTATGGATTGGAACGAAGGTTTTTGCTTGCTCGTGCTGCTCTGCCTTTAAGATCTTGGGCCAAGCTGAGGAGGCTCTGACAGCTTGCTGCTAGCTACCGCTACTACTGATGCACTGCCAAGTCATTGCAAAGCCAGTATGGACCGACGAAGGGTGGACGGCCATCAAAGTACAGGTGAGGCAGGCAGCAAAGAGCACACCGCCGGTTCTCGGCTCGGCTCGGGGCATTCAATGCGATTTATAATACATCACATGTGAGCTCCGCATAGGGTTTATATATTAGCGAGACTAATAACGTATGGTAAAGATCCGAAGTTATTAAGTATCATAGTGAATTGCCTTAAATAAAAATGACAGCCTGGTTGGCTCTCTATTCTACACGAAGGTTTTAGAATGATTTGGAAGGATAAAGTAATTAGTAATAAACTAATTAGTAACTCCATATATAATTCCTTGAAAACACTTTGTTAGACCATGTGGCTAGGTCTAGTATATTTTAGTGATGAATAATTGACAATATTGGGTACTGATGTTATTTGAGGCGTGTTGCGTGTGTGGACTTATGTCGGTCAAGTTGAAAAGAACTTGTGCCGGGAAAAGATGTGTTTTGGTCTTTGCATGTGCAGGGTAACTCGGAGGCGATCGTGGTCTACGGCGGTGACCGGGAGATGACTTGGTGCAAAGTCATGGTCCGAAGGGTCAAGGGTGCTGGAGGAGACGGTCGGGCTCGAGTTGGAGCGCGTGGAGATCAAAGATGGATGATACGTGATGGAGCTACGGATGTGTAGTCCGGAGGCTACGACACGTGATAATTTTAGGGTGTCTAAAATTGGACTGGGTTAAATTGTGACCAGGTGTTAAGCCCATGTATTGGGCCCTAAGTCTAATGGGCCGTACGTGGGGGTTAAGTGATTAGGGTTATATATATATATATATATATATATGTTAGATGTGGTCTGATAGGGGGTAGAGAGGGTGAAACAAAGAAACAAACGTGCTGCTGGCGGCTCCTTGAGTTTTAGCGGCGGCTTAAAAAAAAACTGAGCGCGGAAGTGCAGATGCAATCGAGCAGAAGAAAGTGCTTGTGGCGGCTGTGCATGAGGCATTGATTGTTGTCGGCGACTGTTGTATTGGCTGCAAGATTAGGTGCTGGTGGTTGGAAGGCACTAAGGGCTAGCAGCTGGAAGGCTTTTGATTGCTGTGCCGTGATCTCCAGAAGAAAACTTCAAGGAGCTTTGACGGCCAGTGTTTTTGTCGTGGTGGGCGGGACGCTACAGGGTGAGATCACCGAGGACGAGGCCGTGTGCGACTTGCTCTGCTGAGTTCCTGCGAAAAGAGATCTAGCAACCTTTTTGCGCGTGTGGCACTTCAGCAGTGGCTAATTGCTTTGAGATTGGGTGCAAAAAATCTGCCACAATCATTCACCCCCCCTCTGATTGTCATTAACGATCCTACAAGTGGTATCAGAGCAAGGTTGCTATGACGTCAGAGAGGTATGTGAATCGTCCCCCCATGCTAGATGGTACTGATTTTGCTTTTTGGAAGTGTCGTATGCAAGCTTATATTGAGGCTCAAGGTAGTGATGTTTGGAATAAAGTTTGTAGACCATATGTGGTTCCTGTTATTGTTACTGATCTAAATAAAACTGATGTTGATTTAAATGCCCAAGCTCAGAACTTGCTATTTCAAGGGATTTCGCAAAGAATTTGATCGTGTAGCTCATATTAATTTCGCCCACTTAATATGGAAGACTCTTTGCGATTATCATGAAGGAACCACTAAAATTAAGAAAGTGCGTAAGAATCTTTATCAAAAGAATATTCGATTTTGCTATGAAGCCCGGTGAATCTATTGATGATCTTTTGCTCGCTTTGAAAAGATATTGAGCAATTTGCGTGGCGTTGATGTTATTCCTACTGATGAAGATAATGCAACTAAGATTTTGAGATCTTTAGGTTCTGAGTGGTTGATGGTTGTCACAACTATCAATCAAACTATCGATCTAGATACTTTAACTATGGATGATCTATTTTCTAGATTGAAAACCTATGAGATGGAAGCTTTGCCATCTAAGATTGATAAATCTTCATCTTTAGCTCTTGTAACTAACCCCATGCAGGTTGCTTCGTCGAGTTCTTTTCCTTTGTCTGCTTTATCCTCTTTTTCAGATGAACAGTTCGAACAACTCCCTGAAGAAGACTTGGTGTTGATCTCCTCACGGGCATACAAGGCACTCAACAACATGAGGATGAAGAAGCGAGGTGGTGTCTCTCGTTCGATCACGTGCTATGAGTGTGGCGAGCCAGGTCACATTAAGTCAGAATGTCCTAAGCTCAAGGGTAAGGTGATCAAGGAAGACAAAAATTATCGTCGTCGGCCATCCAAGAACAACAACACCAAGGGTGGGAAAAAGAAGAACAATGACTTTACTGGCATGTGCTTCATGGCAAGAAACGACAACGACGACGACGATGACAGTGATCCTGATGAGGTAAGACCATCATATGATGAACTTGAAGATGGTTTGATTAAACTTGCTATTGAATTGAAAAAGACTAAAAAGAAACTGAAAGAAAATAATTGTCTTGTTGAAAGCTTAACTTCTGAAATTGATAGACTTAGAGTTTCTATCCCTGATGATGAATCTTGTGAGTCTTGTCAAGTTTTACACTCTGAGTTAGAGACTGCTAGAAAAATTAATTCATCAACCTTGGTTCAACTTGAGGATGTAACTGCTAAACTTGATGAACTGAGATTGACACATGATTCTGTGATGAAAAGTTAAAACTTGCAAATGATGAAATTGAAAAGCTCAAGTTTAGTTCTTCTACATGTTTAAAGTCAATTACTTCAAATGCTCAAATTAACACTTGCTCTAATTGTGGTTTGCTAGAAGCTAGGCTTAATTCATCTCAGAGACAATTCAATGATGCTCTATCATGAGATAGCTTCTTGCTCTAACTGTCCTAAACTCACCATAGAAATAGAAGCTTTGACTAAACAACTTAATGATTTTCTTTGAAAAGAAAAGTTGGCTCACCAAAGGTTTCTAAGAAGATTGTGAATGAATCGGTCACATGCACCGCTTGTCCCGCTCTAGCTAAAGAAATTGAGTATCTTAAGGACACTTTAGAAAGATTTTCTTTTGGCAAGAAAAATTTGAATATGATTCTAGACAAGTCAAAAGTAAGTGTTAAAAATCATGGTCTAGGATTTAATTTTGTTGAGCATGCCAAGAATAATCCTCCTACGGTTGCTAAGTTTCTTGAACTCGAAAATTTGAAGTAAAATCAACCAAAACAAACTGTGTTCAAATCACTGGTTTTGTGCAAAGCTCCTCTATTAATGTTGTTGGTGTCGACTTATCATCTCAAAAGAATTCTGATTATGCTAAATTTTATTGCACCTATTGTGGTAGAGATGGACACTTGCATGAATTTTGCTTTAGACGTGTTAAGAAAGAGAAAAAGGAAAGATTGAATGCTTTAAGACAAAAACGTGCATCTTCTTTTGTTGTTCCTAGAGCTAATGCAAAAGCTAGGTTTGTAGATAACTTTTATGATGATTTTCAACTCATTTCACGTCTTTGGTTTGGGTTATAATTCAAATAATATTTATTCAAAGATTGCTCGCATTTCAAGGTGCGATTAGACAAGCTTCTTTTTGGCATTCGACGCTCACGCACACATGTTTCGGTTCTAGTTTTGTCGCACTGCTCATCGATATCTCAAGATCGATTCCTAAATCTTATTTCACTAACCCTGATCTTGTGAGACCGATGTTTCTGTGATATGATGTAAGAACAGACTCACAAGGTCGAGACCATGAGTTTGATTTGGTTCCAGTCTTTACGTCATTGCTTGATTGGAACACACGATAGTTCTTCACCTTCTTTGATGACTTCCAAGAGATTTCGCTCGAGAGACCATGTGGAAAAGGTGATGTTGCTCTACACCTTGTTAAGTTTGAATTTTGATTTGCTCTTTGCGAAGTGAGATGGGTGTCTTTGCATCTTATGGGCTTATTGTGAGGGAGCTTATGGTTTAACAATTCAGAAGCTTTGTTTATTATACTTGTCAAACAATTCTTCAAGTCCAAGCCATTGAAATCAAATGAGTTGTAGAGCCTTCTTTATCATATTTATTCATGTGTTGTGTAGCTGTATTCTTGATTGGTTATTATTAATTTGCTACATTAGAATTAAAGCATGACATGGCTGCAAACTTTGACTAGATTGATTATCGTTATCACTTTGTGATGTCCATCGAAAGGATGAGCTTGTTTGTGATTCTTATTTTAAATCTTAGATTTGAAGCAAGTATGTCTCTCATTACAATCCTATTATGCTCACTCAATTTGGCATGTTATAATAAAAAAAGTTGAGACAGAAACAAATTGAAAAGATGTATGCTTCAAGCATGCCATATATGTCTATGTATTCAAAAGAAAAAAAAATACACACAAAAGTGCTCCAACGAAAAGAAGTATGCTTCAAGCATGCCATCAGTGAAAAGAAGTATGCTACAAGCATGCCACCCTTGAAAAGAAGTATGCTGCAAGCATGCCACATGCAAATAAGAATTGAAAGTGGAGCAATAGGTTGTTACATAAGACTGATAGCTCATCTAGATTTAAAATTTGCCTCACTGTTAGGCTTTAACTTTTCATGATGATATCTCTTTATGGTGTTTATAATCTGTTTAGTCATTGTTGAGATGTCTGTCATAAATTTAAATTGCTTAATCATTCTAAAAGACTTGTCTTGACTTTGCTATATGATATATGATTTTATATGATCCAGATAGCTCTACTAAAAAAGATGGCTTGGTTAATTTACTAAATCAGTGCGAAGTGACTTGGATAATCTACAAAGCTTCTCGATTTTTACTCTTATTGCTCCTTCTTAGAATTATTCTTTCTTTGATGCTTCCTGATGATTACATTGCCAAAGGGGGAGAGAATGAAAAAATTTGCTTCCGTTGTGTTGAGGGGAGTTTTTCAGCTCCTTGTGTTAAGGGGGAGCTTTTCTGGCTTTTTGGCTTTTAGGCTTCAATTCTTCACTTATATCTGTTTTGAAGCTTCTTCATTTTCCTATTACTCATTATGCTATCTTGAGGTGTTGTCAATGTATTCATCAAGGGGGAGATTGTTAGACCATGTGGCTAGGTCTAGTATATTTTAGTGATGAATAATTGACAATATTGGGTACTGATGTTATTTGAGGCGTGTTGCGTGTGTGGACTTATGTCGGTCAAGTTGAAAAGAACTTGTGCCGGGAAAAGATGTGTTTTGGTCTTTGCATGTGCAGGGTAACTCGGAGGCGATCGTGGTCTACGGCGGTGACCGGGAGATGACTTGGTGCAAAGTCATGGTCCGAAGGGTCAAGGGTGCTGGAGGAGACGGTCGGGCTCGAGTTGGAGCGCGTGGAGATCAAAGATGGATGATACGTGATGGAGCTACGGATGTGTAGTCCGGAGGCTACGACACGTGATAATTTTAGGGTGTCTAAAATTGGACTGGGTTAAATTGTGACCAGGTGTTAAGCCCATGTATTGGGCCCTAAGTCTAATGGGCGTGCATGTGGGGTTAAGTGATTAGGGTTATATATATATATATATATATATATATATATATATATATATATATATATATATATATATATATATATATATATATATATGTTAGATGTGGTCTGATAGGGGGTAGAGAGGGTGAAACAAAGAAACAAACGTGCTTCTGGCGGCTCCTTGAGTTTTAGCGGCGGCTTATAAAAAAACTGAGCGCGGAAGTGCAGATGCAATCGAGCAGAAGAAAGTGCTTGTGGCGGCTGTGCATGAGGCATTGATTGTTGTCGCGATCGTTGTATTGGCTGCAAGATTAGGTGCTGGTGGTTGGAAGGCACTAAGGGCTAGCAGCTGGAAGGCTTTTGATTGCTGTGCCGTGATCTCCAGAAGAAAACTTCAAGGAGCTTTGACGGCCAGTGTTTTTGTCGTGGTGGGCGGGACGCTACAGGGTGAGATCACCGAGGACGAGGCCGTGTGCGACTTGCTCTGCTGAGTTCCTGCGAAAAGAGATCTAGCAACCTTTTTGCGCGTGTGGCACTTCAGCAGTGGCTAATTGCTTTGAGATTGGGTGCAAAAAATCTGCCACAATCATTCACCCCCCCTCTGATTGTCATTAACGATCCTACACACTTCACTAGATTGATCTTGTATTACCGCAGTTCTAAAAAAATCTTGTATTTACAGCACCTAACACGTTCTAGTGGTACTATAATGCCGTATCAACAGAACACGGTACGCTCTACTAATGGCGATACGCCATCGATAGTCTTTGGATACCACTTCCTTCCAAATTGAAAAGAAAGAAGAGACTTTTTGGCTTTTGTTCTATGAGAAGCATAATCGGAAAAGAAAGAACTCCTACAGCTACATGCTTTCTTACTACGGGTTTGTTTGGAAAGTTTATTTTCCACTGAGATCTATCTGGATAGGCCGAGAATTTGAACTGAAATCCTGATCCATCCACGTAGATGAACAGAGATTTTAACCCAGCCAAATGAAACCTAATGGACAAGAATCCAAAACGTGTGACTAAACCCAAGATTAACAATCGCATTGCATTATAAAGAGTACTGCTAGTAAAACTTTACACAAAAGACTTCGAATTTCTCAACCTAACCCCAAAGATTCAAACCGGCGAACGTCTCCCCAAGAAAGCGAAAAGAACCCGACCCCTCGTGGAAGCTGAGGCACCTTTGTGGCTTTTTCTGCATAAATGGAATGGAGTATTCAAATCAACCATCAGGAAGAGTGAGGGAATGAGGTGGTGGCCCCCACAGATTCGTCGCTAAGCTTAGCAATACGCTCTCCTCTTCCCTTTTCAAGCCTCTTCGAATCTCACGATCCTCCGTTAGCCGTTCGGCAACGGTTTCCGAGGCATGTTTGGTCGTCCTCTCCTCTCCTCTCGAGTCTCGACGCTCTTGTACGTCCAATCCTCCGTGTACGTACCCTGCCCTGAGTGCTCGCCCAGCACCGTACAATAAAAAAATTAGGCCTATTTGAAACATAAGAATTTCACAAAAAAAAATTATAGAAATTTTATAGAAAACAGTTCGATTCATAGTGTGGCAGAGTCAGGATTTTCGAGATAAATGTACGAACTTAAATAACATATAGTTCTACCGATTCGTGACTAACTCACTACTAACCGCTCTACTTCTATATAATACATAATCTATATAATTCTACATACTAACATACAATTTAACACTTACACATAATCACAAATATCATTAGCTATACCAATATTTATTACATGTATTTATATACAATATATATAACATGTATTCTCTGAAATGCGCTGTACGGCTGTACTCATGCTCCTACTCAGCCTCCGCCACTGGTTTTTTTTTTTTGTATTTGCCCCCCTGCCGCCACCTCAATAGCAAAAATAGCCCCAATCGCACTGTATTTTCAAATGTAGCCCCCTCCTGAGCGCGGGATTACCGGACGGCGACACGTGCTCTCCTTCTGCGATTACCGAGCACGAAAAGGTAGAGACGAACGCGGTAGGAGGTGCGAGCGAGGAAGCGAGCGACTGGCGTGGGAGGTGACGGGCCCGACCACGTTCCACGGTCGCCGAGCACAGGAGCAGCCTGCCCACCACCTTCCCGCGCTTGGCCACCGCGACAAGTGGCCGCCGACCCGCCTCCCATGCCCGTGGCTTTGGTCCCACGCTCGGCCAGTGTCCCGCGTACGCCCCTCACATTCCGTGCTCGGCGACCGCTGAAGGAGGCATGTGTCGCTCTCCCGTAATCCCGCGCTCAGGAGAGAGCTATATTTACAAATACATCGTCACGGGAGCAATTTTTACAATTCATGTAACGTTAAGGGGCCCAAATAAAAAAATTCCCGCCACTGAATTCATGTCAGAATCAAGAAAATTTCCACCAAATGGAGTCTTTAACGGCGGAATTCCAAACCTACCATCCTGCCTCGTACCCAAGCCACCAACACCCTGTGCGCCTGTCATGCTGGGCCCACCGGTAGCTGGTGTGGTACGTTACGGACTCTGCACGGGGCGGTTGGGAGAAATGAATGGGTAACGAGTAACGACCTAGTTTGGTGGGGAGCGGAGGTGGGTGGGCCATGCGCATCCCATGCTCGGTCCAAGTTTTGGGTGGGCCGATTTCGATCGCGGATTTTATTCGCGATCCAGTTTGGATGGGCCGACCTTGGGCTACGCCGTTTGTCCGCAGACCAAAACTAGATTGGGCTAGGCTTGGGTAGGCCAACTTGGGCCGCGACTGCTATGCTTGAGTCAAGTGGCTCCGTCTCTGCGTGCGGCCTATGCAAAATTATCAGAGAAAATTTGAAAATAAAAATTAAGAAATACCAACAAATACAGAACAATTAAGGGGCCACTTATGAACACAAATTTCTTAGCGTAAAATTTTCAAAAAAATTCAAAAAATTTACACTAAAGAAAATTTTAGCAATACTCCCTAAAAATTAAGGAAGATTAAAACATTTTCCTTAGTGTAATTTTTTTTGAGAAATTTTATTAGTGTATTAAAAAAACAAAATTGTTCAAAAGTTATCCTTGAATTTTGCTATATTTTGCTCTATTTTTTCCCTCCTACGATTTTATGTTATTTTTCTGTTTTTTCTATGATTTTTTATATTTTTCTTGACAATCAAACCCATTGACTAACGATCAAATGGACGGAGTGGCAAAAATGGAATGCACAGACGAATGAATGACAAAAATGAAATGATCAAATTTCTGATGACAGAACCGAATTTGCACATATTTTTAGTGGCGGAAATAACATTTTCCCTACTAGTATTGTAGCTGTCTACCGCATGCTTGAACTTGCTCATGCTAGTAGTTACTATTATTACCATGTTGCTCCATATTTTCTGATGTTTTTTTTCCCGTGATGGATAACAGTGTCCTCAAGTCCCCATTTAGCCTTTCATATGTTTGATTTTCTTGACATTGTACACCTTCATATAACACTGTACAATTTCCATCCAATTAGTCAGATTCTTGTGCAGACATTGATTTGATTTAAATTGCCGAAACTTTGACCTAGAGGCACACACTTAATCCTGGTTGCATAGATAAAGGAAACTTACAATAAATCTGTGACCATGAATCCTGGCATCTTCAATAGATAAAAGAAATGAATCAGGGTGCAAAAGAATTACATCTACAGAATAAAGCACAAGCATGCCAAATTTATGTTACATAAGTTTTATGCGAACATGTCTACTTTGAACTTGTGAGAGTTTGTTATTTCAATAAATATCGATAGTGCTTCTGCATAACGACGGAGCTGATGTGTTTCTTCAAAAATCAGATTATTAATTCGACCTTGTTTAGTTAATTTTCTAGATCTAATGACCCTACCACTATTGTTCTGTATTCTCACTAGTTATTTGCCCGTGCATTGCAACGGAAACTCATATTTTGCATCAATAATTTATGAGCAATGTGCTTAACACACCTATTATTTCTTAGCATTATAATCAATTCTGGTAGGTATAGAGCACACTTGAACAACCTAGCATTATAATTATTTTTTGGGAAAATAAATGCAAATGTTACAAGCACGGAGCTGATGAATTGCTTTTGAACTGTTTAGTTCCCAGCTTTTACCAGACTACCAGATGGGCAACCAAAACCATAATTCAGCTAACAAGTATCTCAAGATACAATTTCATACAAAACAGAATACATTCACTTATCTAACCAAAGCTTGGTGAATAATTTGTATCGAACGACGTAGTATTAGTTACTGAAGGCGATGGTGGTGGTGGGGGTGGCACATGGAGCAGAGCAGAAAAGCGAGAAGATATGGAGGGGGCAAAGCGAGGGGGGGTACGAGTGCAGGCTAAGGTTTTGGGAGGCTAGGGAAGCAGCTAGCCTCGGACCCATCCGTCGGCAAGGATTGTTTGAGAGGGTGGTGGTTCGGAAAGAACAGACAACCACCAAGTCCTTTTAAGTAGTAGAGATATCATGTATTGAAGAAAACATTTATTCACATTGATGTAACAGCTCTGAAAGTTCAAGTCAAACATATTTCAAGGTTATCAACAGATGTATGAAGAATTCAACAAACAATTCGGCTGTCATGTACTTGTTTCTTTGCAAAATGCATCACAACTCTATGTTGCTATGTAATGTTGCATCGTGCAGTTGAGATTCCTAGCTATACTTAGTTAATGACACTCAAACCCAGTTAGTTACTGAATGGAAATTTGCACTTTATTACACTTGTTGCCTATTTAAACACAAAATTTGAGAAAAGACTTCTAACTTTTGAATCCGCGTCTCTCACCATGTCAAATTCTATTGTCTATGCTATGTGCTCATCAGGTCTAACCAAAATTACTCTTTTCCTAGTTATCTGACACATCTCCCACCATGAAGTAGCGGATGCCCTATGTATTTCCTCAACATCGACATAGTTTGTCTAGGATACCAACTCAGATCTGCTCCCTTCCACTTTTGCATCAACTGAACGTTGTGGCCATATAACACATACTTTGGCTGACAACCTAAGTTCATCCGCTATTTTCAGCATAGCACGCACAAGCTCATAAGACTCTTTTAGTGGTGCGATAATGAGAACAAACTCAAGTTTATCCCTGCTTACTTGATCGATCGTTGATCACAACCCTGAAAGAGATCATTGCTATCACAATTAGCACAAAAATAGAGGAATGGCTAAAAATGCATATAACATGTAAGAAACTTTGCATATTTGATTATACTTATTGAGAACATAGCATTATTGCCAGAGGTATGTGATCTACTCATGTTGTCCCATCAAGGCATAAACTAAACTGGAAAAAATAAGAGAAAAACCGGAGTTCTTCTGAAGAATGATTCACTGTAATGAGGCTAACCAGAAGCCAAGATCCTCTGCAGGGAACTGTAGCTGTAGACTTTTTCCTTCGTAAAGAATACTTCTCAATCTTGCTAGTCTCAAGGATCCAAGGGAGTTTTCTCATTCAAAATGTAGTCTGATACTTGTGCCCGACCAATGAAAAATAATCCTTCCAAAACCGCCTTCTGTAAATTTCTTGGAATGACTGATGCTAGGCTGTCGTTGATTTACTCGACGCACTGACAAATACATGCAAGGGTACATACAATGAGATAATGAAAAGGGGCAAGTTACAATGTACTTCACATTCAACAATGACTTAAGCACAGTTGTACAAGTTGTCAGTATTTACTTTGAAAAGGAAAACAACAAATGAGTTTACGGCCCTCTTGCAGGAGCAGGACATTTTACCTGAGTTTGCAACAGTTGGATCAAAACCAAGGGTGACAGGAATAGTCAAATAGACATTGCTTCTTTGAAATTTTCCACACTAAGTTCTGTACTAAAGATGCCAACCTACAATGAGCAATCATGCATGTTTTCATTAACTTTGTAAAGGAGATCTTAAAATTGAACAGACTGAAAGCATGCAAGTAACATGACAGATTTTTTAAATGTGATGCAGTTCAACTATGTACAACTATCGATGCTAATATCTGTAGCACCATAATAATATTTAACGATTGCAGAGCCTTTTATTATCCAATGCTAGGCTTTTGGTTGATCTACCTATACTTCTAAGTAATTCCTGTTTCTCACCTAAATACACTAAAAACTGCATTTTGGTGTAAGCATAATGTTTCAAAGCCAGATGATTTAAAGTCACCAAACATAGAGTATCAACAAGAAACCCGTCCTATTATCTTGATCTTCAAACTAAAAATTAGCAATGTTGCATAAAAATTACCATTGATAACTCGTGCGGCCAGTCCAAAATGGTAGAGCAGCTTCAGATAAATGCATTTATGATTTGAGGGATTACTCTCAACCCAATGGTTTGAAATTTATTTAACTTGGGCATGATCACCACAAAAGTCAAGCTTTGGTAGGAAAGTTTTAGGTACCAATAAGCTTAGTTTGCAGGGAAATTGGAACTTGCACGATTTTTTTTAGAACAGGAATTTACACGATTTTAAAAATGAAATACTTGAAATGATCTATAGGTAAATCATCTATCAATGATAAGATGACACACTTCTGATCATTGTATTAGAGGGGGAAATGCCAAAATTATAACAATCACGATCCACTTTTTGGAAGTAAAAACAATCGCTTGATCAAGAACCAATCTTAGGAAAATGCCGAATTGTCACCTAGTGTACAATCCCAATTAGGTGAGAACACGGACATCAAAAGTTTGACATCCTTGACAATCATATCAACCAACATCCAGTACGTAAAAATGGGGTTTAATGTCCTCGATAAGTTACCTTGATCCAAGTTGAGCAAACTCCCTTATGTACCCTTCCAATGGAGTTGTTTCATGCACAAGCGCACATGTAACATGAATTTCGGCGGTGCCATGTCGATGGACAAAAGAAGGAAATGTAAATCAATAAATGTAACATCGGTCTCCATGCTTGATAGGTTATCGAATGAAACACAACAAGTTATCGGATGCACTATACCTACATTACAATTTGATCATTTCACGAAACAATATGGGACCAATCGCAATAGAGATGATCGCTTCATTAATCCATTTTGTTTCCGTTTGACTTTCTCTTCACAGACAAAAGCAAGCATTAAAAAAATGCTTGTGCCATTAACCTTGCATCTCCCAAACAACACACATAAATTCATTGGACATGTAAACCAAGAATTACGCGATACTGTGCAAGCAACATCACGTCCCGTGGTTCATCCGCCACCCCAAAACAAAAACGTTAAATCTAGCTATAGGGGGAGTGGATTCGCAGCACACCTGGAGTAGGCCTTGTTGACGTCGTCGGGGTAATGGTAGTTGACGAGCAGGTAGACGCTAACGAGTAACATGAGCACGCTCACCGCCGCCGCCACGATCACCAGCGCCACATTGAAGTCCCCCATCGTCAAATCTCATTTAACTCTGCGATAAGTTTCTGAACCTGGAAATACGAAGAGGAAAGCACAATTAAGAAGGCAAGAAAAAAAGAATCACACAAAACACAGAAAAAGCTGAGTGTAGCCAAGACTAAAGATCTGGAGTATCCCATGAAATGAAACTAACTAAACACAGAGAGTCCTCTTGAAGAAAAATGTAGGGAAGGTGTATAACCTTTGGGATGAAATCAATCAGGCCCTCTGGTATAAGGAAATTAAGCTGCGTTGTTGATCTCCGGGGAACCGAATTAATGGCGAGTAAAGGGAACGATGGAAGGGAAGTTGCTAGATTATAGCTAACCTAAGCAAATTACGAGCGGGGAGAAGGGATTATTATTAACCTGTGTTGCAGGGAAGATATCGGCGAGGATCTTCTTGTAGCGCTTGACGGCAGCCTGGAGCAGGTGCGCAGCGATGGGCACCGGTAGCAAAGGCCACTGCACGCCGGCAGCACCTTCCTCAACACCACCCCCAGACACGGCCATCTCCGATCCTCCTCACCCGGGCCAAAATCCCACCTTTACGTTTCTAGCTACAGCACAGACACACAAATTGTAGTAAATCCGCATCGAAATCGACGAGCTGAACCGAATCGATACGATCGATCGTGCGTTCGTGTGCGTGGGACGGGAGCAAAACCATTGGAACCAGATGGAGAGGCGGAGGGGAGCGTTACCTGCGTTCGCGCGCGCGAGGGTGTGGGTGGAAGGCCGTCGCTGTCTATCTCCTCCACCACCGTGCGACAGATGCGAGGGGTGTGGCGGCATAGATGTGGTAGGGGCGATGGCGGCGTGGATGCGAGGGGTGGGGCGGAGCGGAGGCGATGGGCGAGGGGCAGTTGTAGGGGGGAGTGCGGCTCGGATGCGACAGTCGTTGTGGCGCAGCGGCGGATGGGAGCGTCAAGGGATGCGCGGCGGCGGTCGAGGGCGGGGAGGATGCAAGGGACGGGGCGTGGGGCCGAGAGCGGCGAGCGAGGGCGGCGCGCATGCGAGGGACGAACGGGGAGGCAGCGGTTGTAGGAGAGAGTGCGGATCGGACGCAAGGGAGGTTGTGGCCTGCGCGGCGCCGGGCGCGGGCGTGAAGGATGGCAGGGGGCGCGCCGAGCGAGGGCGTCGCGTCGGCAGGATGGGGTGAGCTGCGGATGCGAGGGAGGGATGGAAGGGCGAGGGCGTTGCGGCGGGGGTCGAGGGCGATGAGGACGAGGACGACGGGGAGGTGGGACGATGAAGATTCGGGTTTACTGGAGTGGGACGACGAGGACGAGTGGACGACGGTTTTTTTCGTGCGTGTAGTGGGCGATGGTTTCGTGCGTGTACGGGGTGGGAACATCATCCCAATGCGTGCGATAATCTCGTCGATCCAACGGATGTAAGAGGGTCACTGAGCTCATCTCTACCGTTGAGGGAGGACGGACCGTCACCAATTGATTCTTTTAAGTAGTAGAGATTGCTCATTGTTGGCAGGACCAATAAACCTACCACATCGGTTAAGTTCGGGTTTTTACTTTGCTCGGTCAGACGACGCCACCATCACTGCAATGGAGATGATTGTAAAACATGCAACCAATTCAAGGTTATCTGAGCAACCGAGTTTTTATGATGTCCTATGTGGGAAAGAGGGAGCAAACTGCATCGGCGACAACAAATGCCTGGAGCCCAACACAAACTTAACTGTTGTGTTCTTGAATAGGGACTTGCTCCCAAATGGAGCTTACAGGGGCCTCTGGGAGAAGGACGATGTACACTCAGCTTGCATGGAGCTCGGGTGTTTCATCATACACAACAACTGGATAAATGGAAGGAAAAAGAAACTCCAACGCCAAATGTCATCTGGGCTGTGGGACTATGATCCTAGCTCCAGGCTGTTCTGGCAGAATTGGAGTGATACAAGTAGCTTCAGAATGATGGGCAAATTTCATATGTTTGACGACACGGGCAGCTGCAAGGAATGGTGAGCTCAGGCAACATCTACGTCGCTGGTTTTGCGAAAAAGCCCAAGTAGTTTACGGAATCAAATTGAGGTCCCCGCTGAACCAGCGGCGGCAATTTTTGCATTTGCTTATTTGCATAAAGCCCCTCGTTTTACGAAATTGCCTACAGATCCTACGCACTTGTGTCCGTCCGATGTCGTCGAGGGTGCTGATCTGGTCGTCTTCCTACGCGTGCCAGATGGCCATGCCCTAGCTCCTCCCATTCCCCTTGTAGAGGTCGCCGTCTCACCACCTAGCCTTCGCCCCGCCCCGCCTCCTCCCTTCCTTCCCCTCTTCCCCGATTCCATCCCCGTTGTCCCTCATTCTCCCCACACCGTACCACCCCTTTGCCTCGCCCGCACCCCTCTGCACACCCGCCTCCTCCCTCCCTTCCCCTCTGTAGGGATACGGGTAGGCTACGCTAGCAACAATTTAAAAATTCTACCACGTAAACCAGGAAGCCAAGCAAGATAGATGATCATAGATTATTACCACCAGACGCGCAGTGCAGCGGAAGTAGAGTCGGAGCAGCCTAGTCCGACGATGAACGCGCCGATGTAGTAGTCGTAGATGATCGTCCAACGTCCTCGTAGTCGATCGTCTCCTCCAGCAGCCTCCACAGTTCCTTGTGAAGATCGCGAATCGTCATCGCAGCAATAAAACCGCAGAGCGCCTCTACGGTATCCACACGCCCCGAGAAGGAACAACGTGCACGCCGGTGTGCTAGCACCAAGTCGCACGAAGGCTCTCTCAAGAAGATGGCGACTAGGGTTTCGGTGGAAATAACTCACGTGTCTCTCTTGTCCCTACCGTACTAGCCTCAAGCATCTCCTTATATAGTGCCCCCGTGTCGGATTCTATCCGAACACGTTTACTGAATCGTATTCGCATCGGTTTGTTCCATCCCATTAAGTGTGTGACCGTTAGGTTTATGTAATCGGTTGTGACTGGAAACCCTTTCCAACCACGAGTCGTAGCGGTCCCTAGAAGGACATAGCGATTCCCGAATACACACAAATTATATCGGACGAACCTTAATGCAATATGATCTACGACTAGGTCCTCATCACTTACGACTGTGTCCTATCTTTATACGACGATTCGCATTCGGTCACGACCATTCAGAACTCCTCACGACCAAGTTTCGACCACTCAGTGATTTCGCTCGATCGCCTCACGACTTGCTCGTATCACCATACGACTTGTCCGGATCGATCGAACTAAGCGACTTACTCTAGTATTCTCCCTTTGCCTCACGATATCCGGTTTGAACTCCGGTGAGATAATGTGTCATCCATGGACTGCTCAATATTTTCTCGATCAAGTTGTCTGATAACCTTATGTGGTCGAACACTTGACTACTAGTGGCATGGCCATGCACTTTCTTTATCCGATCACTTCGAGGGGCCCAGAGACATCTCTCCCGTTATGTTAGGAGGGGCAAATCCCATATTCGACCAGCCACATCCCTCCGCACGTTTCATAGTATACCCAAAGCTACATTTATAACTACCCGATTTAGCAAGCGCTTGGCAACCCCTAAGAGTGCTATTACACATGTAGGGAACCATGCCGATCTCAGTCTAAGGATTATACATCATCATTGCTTGAGACCAACTAATGACACATAGAATCATAACAATCTTCATAGTGTCTCAAGGTGGGTCAATCCAACCCCATGTTCTCTAACATGTGTTTACATTATTGATTCGATATCCCTATATCTATGACCGGTGAAACATGATCATCAATCAATACATGTACTGGTCGTAGAGTCACTGATGTTCCGATCAGTGACATTCGACCAGGGATACTTTTAGAACGACATCATATAAGTCGAAGTGTTTCACCAACAAGCCACATACTCGTTGATCTTCAGAACTAATGATTCATTCAAGGAACAAAATAACATTTATTCAAGAACTCATAAACATAGACGTGATACAATCATCTCCATGATTGCCTCTAGGGCATATCACCAACACCCTCTTCCCTGATTCCTTCCCCGCCGCCCCTTCTTCTCCCTGCATCGTACCGCCCCTCCACCTCGCCCAAGCCCCTCCACAACCCCACCGCTACCACCGCGTACCATTCATCCTAGCGCGTCGCCCCCACTGTGCGCCACCGCAGAACAGGGAAGGCTGGATCCGACGACTGTCGTTGTTGAGCTTCGAACCCCTCTCCTTCCTCCGCTTCGCAGATCTAGCACCCCCCGTAGCTAGTTGCCTGGATCTCTCCACCATTCGTCGCCACCAGGGGCCCTCCTTCAGGCCACTGCCCCCACCCTCCGACTGCCGCCTACAGATTCGCCCCGAGAGACTGCCGTCTTGTTCACCGTCGCCACCTACCCACACCATCAACCTCCCATTTGGCAGAGATGGCAGTGGCTGCAGGTGACCTGGGAGGTGGAGTGGCGGCGGTGGAGAATGGGGAGGCCACTTCGGTGACCACGACGTTGGAGAGCAGGGAGTCGGTAGGTGATTGAGGAGGCCAATCAACGGTGGTGGATAACGGAGAGGGCAAGGAAGAGGTGAGGTTGTGCAGAGATGATAGCATCAACGTTGCCGAGCTCCTCTGCATGCGCGGCACTAGAGGCACCCACTGGTGCAACTAGGGAGACATGCCGCAGCCGACACGAGGTTGGCCCTTTGCCTAGTACCCGTCGTCAGCTCACTGCTCCTCTCCTAGCGTCATGTTCCACTACCTAGGCCGCCCCAAAACCTGCACAGGTAACTAGGTGGTGTAAGGGATGGATGCATCATGGATGGCCATGGGTTGCTTACATCGAAATTCCCACAGATCGGCATTCCTGTCGGTCGTGGGGCTGAAGAGTTGTGTTCCTCTGCACAACGCAGCAACTTTGGCGTAGCTGATGTCCTTCATCACCATCAATTTCTCTTGCTAGAGCTCACTTTCACAAGGTAACGCTTCTACCTTTTCCTTGTCGTTGTTAGTATATGTAAAGATGATTTCGTCTGTTTATTTGGATTTGTTAATTGGGCCATGATGTGCAATAGGTCTGTGTGGTTGTGCAACTGATATTTTTTTGGGTAATTCAATTGAAGTAAAAGAAACAAGTAATAAAATCTCTATTGGATTGTATATGTATTGGTAAAACATAAGAAATAGAAGGGTATGAATTATGATATGCTCAACTGAACTCATTACCTGATTGTAGACATCGTACATTTGATGCAACTGCACAATCGTTGATCTTATCTACTCTCTGTTTTAGGATATGACAAGCTAGGAAAAAATGGGGCTAATTTCTACAGAAGAAAGGGTAATATCGTTTCTAATGCAATTTTCCTGTTGGAATATTAAGCAAAAATATGCACTTTAGGTTCTGTCTGGCCAAAAAATAATCAAAACATGAACATACTTTTATATCCATTTATGTGTTCCAGGCTTCTAAATTTCAGATCGCCAATTGTTAGTGTTTTCCTGTGAGAAGCAACACCATAACGAAAAATTGAAGACTCGGTGCAAAGATCAACCACGCTGACTATTTTCAGGTTAGTCTTGCTTGAAAATTCATGTTGTCATTGCCGATTTCTCTGCCAGTGAGTGTGTATGTTCCCCCTCCTAGCCCTGCTCCCTTTCTTCTCCTCACCTCCCCTATTCTCTCTCCCTCTGTTGTCTTGCTTTGTCAAATCCCAATAATTTCTCGTACTTCTTTCTCTCTAACCTTACCCTTAATTTGTTTCTGTTTCACTTTTGTTAGTATGCATTCTTTTGGAATTAGTACAAATATAGCAGTGTACCATGTTACAGATTGTTTGTATCACTTTTATTTTCCTTTCTAGATGATTTTTGTTTTCCCATTCTGCTCCCTTTCCTGCTGAATTCAACAATTTGTTCTAACTTACATTGCTTGGTTGCAGGAGAGGCTTTAATTGTTTTGCCATGCTTGGTTTCATCTAGCCTGCTAAGGTAAATAGAGTGTTTCATTTGCCACTGAAAAAAATCTTTTGCATGTTGATTGATACAAATGATGTTAATTGCTATGAACTCATTTTGATGCTCATGTTTAATTGCTTCATGAATGAGTTGTAAGAATAATGTGTTGTATTTTGGTGGATGTGCCTATTGCATCATTCAGTTTGCTTGAAGAGACAATGGTTTAGCTTTATTTGCTCCTCTATGCTTGCAAGTTGCAAGCAACCATCTTGTGCTGCAAGTTGTCTCCATGCAATG
Organism: Ampelocalamus luodianensis; assembly: GCA_036346255.1. NCBI lineage: Eukaryota > Viridiplantae > Streptophyta > Magnoliopsida > Poales > Poaceae > Ampelocalamus > Ampelocalamus luodianensis. Next base: position 6,696,742 of record CM070626.1, read on the forward strand.
CTAATTTCCTTTGTCACTTGAGATCATGGAGCCCTGCTTCCGTGTTAGGGATAGGTGTCAAGTGCCCCCTTTAGCCCCTTTTATTGTTAATTATGTATCCTAAAATTCACAGAAATTCTAGAAAATTCATAGAAATTCTAAAATCATTTTGGACTTAATAAAATTATTTTCAACTTAAAGTTGGCTTTTAATTTTGCAAATAAATTTGTTTTGGTTTTAAAATATTTTGGAAAAAGCTTTTTAAACTCTCAGAAAATTCTAGAAATTAATTAAATTTTATTTTTTAGATCAAACCAACTGAACTTCAAATAAATTTTAAATTTTGACTTTGGAAACTTCAGAAATTCAAATAAAGCAATGAAACTCTATCAAATTTCAGAAAATCCAATAAAACAATAACTTTTATTTATTTTATTTTGGTAACAACACTTTGGGATGTTACATCCACGATAGACAAGAAGACATATAGCAAAATGTAGAGCAAGCAAAATCACATGAGACATACAAAACAGTTCCAATTTTTTCTAAGAAAAAAGTCAGTTCAATTACCATGAAATAATCGTAGTCCCCTGATGTTTCCATCAGCTATCTCCGAAGTCCTAATGGCATACAACATACCGAGGACAAAATCTTAGTGCAAACTATCTTTTTTTTTTGTACTATTACTCTCCCCAAGTAACCACAACTAAATATTCCAAATCTACGGTTTCATGGTCTGCACAGCTTGACGCAATACCTTCATTAAGGTACTACACGAATATATGCTACAACATACACGGTGAAGAGCATATAATCGCACATGGATCAATAACCATCCATCTCCCAACATTCTTCTTCCTCCCACTTAATCTTTCCTCCGATTTTTCCTTACCACACAATAGGGGCGGACCTAATGTGTGGCATGGGGGTTCAATTGAACTCCAAAAAATTTTGGAAACTAAAATGCTATTAGTACTACACCATGCACCAAACAAATTTGCAAGAAACTATATAGATTGGAGTATCCATCCCAGAAAGAAAGATTTGGATGACATTACTAACAACAAAGAAAAGATCCCCCAAGACAACACTCTTTAGAACAACAATCCAGCAAGCTAGGGTTTCCTTACCAACAAACAAGAAATCAATCCAAATTCAGATGGATCTCCACTCCATGACAGTCCGGTAGAGCGGAGGAGGACGACAATGCCTACGAGAGAAGATTTCCTCAGCTTTGAGGTGGCAAGCGTGCTTTGGTGTAAGGAGCCCAAGAGGTGTGTTCGGCGTCGCGAGAAAGCCAATCACCGCCACCCATCGCGAGGGGGGCTAGGGAAGAAGGAAGAGAATGGGCTGGAGGGGTGAGTTGGATATTTTTATATTTTCTAGGTTATTTAAACAATAATGTGTACTTGTCAGGTCCTTTTACAATTTTACCCTTAGGTTTGAGCTTGTGTACTAATTAACATATTTAAATTTAAATGGGAGATTGGTTTGTTTACTCAAGAGTAGTCTGGTCTCCAGTGTTCTACTATATATTTTTTAAATTTGCGTCTAGCCCAGAATCCTCCCATATATTGTTAGGCTAAGTTAATCATCCGATTTAGACATCTTAGAATTAGAGATTGAACTACATGTGATAATGATTAAGCAAAGTTAATCATAATCATCTGGGTCACAGTTGTTGTCGCTACACCGCAACAGTCATTATTGCACACCACCACGTAAGTTGCTTTTGAGCCCTTGCACAGTCGCAACATCGACGTCATTGGAGGCCCCTTCCAATATCATCTCAACGTCCCCTCCAACGAGGTCGTGCAGATTCATGATGTCACCCTGATAAGTCGAGTGGAATCGCCGACACTTGAGTCCACTATTGTATTACCATTGCTTTCTTTTGATATTGTTGTATACCGCGCGAACCACAGTTTGGATTTGGGGATTGATCTCATGTTATTTTCTTCCTTTTAACTTCTAATGGATTTGGTGGATGGGTGGATGTGAAAAGGTATGGATGGTCATTTTTGTGAAAAAGATCAAAATATTTTAAGATGGTAGTATTTTTATCTCTCAAAACATACTTTATCAGGCACATGCACTTAACTAATTTATCAAAAACCAAGAGAGATACTAAAAGGGCCCTAGAGCACCCAATAAAAATAAATAAATCTTTCTATAATATAGATAGTTTCCTCAAAATATGTAGATACTTTAGATTTATTCTTTGAAGGAATTTGACGGTGCCAATTGTCATAAATCTAGTGGTCATAATAATTTATATACTCCCTTTGGTCCAAAACAAATATTATTTAAGGGAGTTGGTTTTGGTTCGACAATACATACATTTTGTTTTTAAAACAATATGCTCCACCAAATGCCCATATTAATTGTTAATTAATGGTATTGGTGAAGATATAAATATATCATCAATTGAGGCAGCACATGTCAAAAACTAAAAATATGTACTATTTCCTTTTCCATGTTTATAAAAAACTAGGAAGAAGTCCATGTGACCCTCTAAAGTATTGATGTGCCGGCCACTTAACCCCTGACCTAAAAAACTGGCTATTTAACCATGTCATGTTGCAAAACTAGGTAACTTAACCCCTATGGCTATTTTGCTCGGTGGTTTTACTTATGCAGCACTCAGTTAGGCCGGGTTCGCCAGATGGGCAGCTGTGTCAGCAAGGTGATGTGGCAAGAGGTGAGGTTTCGCCACACTTTGCAAATTTTCCCGTCGGCCAGTGTGTTGTACATTACCATGTTTGAGGGGAAGCGCAGCTCGAGAGAGCAGATGAGGGAAACGGCCTTGCTAGCATGGCGCGACTTGCCTAGCGTGTCGAGGAGGGAGTTGAATAGGGAATGTCCTATGTGACGCGGTGGGAGCAATGGAGCGAGAGGAAGAGGCAGACGGTGAGGTCGGGTCGGCGTTGTGACACAGAGAGGCGCTCGAAGAGGATGGGGAAGATGAGCGGGGTGAAGGAGAGGTGGAGGCATGGGAAGAGGGCAAGGATGGAGTTCGTGAGCTAGCGCGGGTGGCGGAGGCACGCGGAAAGGTCAAGCGCGAGGTCAATGGTGCAAGGAGAGATGGTGTCCATGCGAGCGGGGAGGTGGAGGACCGAGTGGAAAAAGAGGAGGGCGCACGACGTGTGGTGCGAGCTTGAGGTTGAAGTTGGCCATGGGGGTTGGGAGGTCGGGCACGACTGCAAGGAGGGACGTCAAAAGGGAGCGCACGGACACGGTGGTGAGGGCGGTTCAGCACGAGGGTAGCAATCTGGCGAGGGAATGGGGATGGTGGGGCTAGAGGCGCCAGATGGGTTGGTACAGGGGGTGTAGCCGAGGTTGGTGGAGGAGCTACAGTGGTGGAACAACTACGACAGTGGCTTCTCAGAGTGTTCCCGGACATGGAGGGCCCATTTTTGGTGGAAATAGATGACGAGGATGACTACGGGAACTGGAACGACGAAGTTGAGGTGGTGGTCATAGGGTGAAGAGTTCGCCGGTGGCCCGGCTCCAGCAATGGAACAAGGGAGATGATGTGAGCACGGGAACAACCTTGACTAGGCGAAACCTACGGTGGTGGCCGTAGGAGCTAAGGACCCCAGAGAAGGGTTGGGCACAGTGGCTCCTATGGTGCGATGGTGGGCCTCGCCGGCAACAAGCTCCATCGACGGAGGGGCTTGAGAGCGGGCACAAAGGAGTTTAGGAGGCCGAGGCCAAGGGGATGACGCGCTTGGTTCGGCCAGGGATGTATTGGAGTGGAAAATTGGCTTGCACAGGGTGGCAACGCGAACACGGTCGTGTCGCGCCTACCGCTTGCGTGCCCCCAGCAACGAGAACAAACGAGGAAGGGGACAATGGGTTCGTGAGGGAGTGAGAAAGACGGGGGAGGGATCAATTGGGGGGATGCATGATGGCAACGAATTTTGAGTAGAGGTGGAGAAGGGACCGGTGACAATGGACCTCACATTGGCTTGCAATGGCGGCAGTTGTAGAAAGGGATTCTATGGATTTTCGGTCTTTGGGTTGTCTAATTAATGATCAAGATCAAATGAGATTATTAGGTCCCATTATCCACCATCCAAACTGGTATAGGATGACACAGTCGCCCATGTGGCAAAACCGGCCTAACTGAGTGCCTGTAAGATCGAGTAGGCCGACTAGAGGGGGGTGAATAGGCGGTTTTAAAACTTCTTTGGGCTAAAACCTTTAAGCAATGCGGAAGCTAATATCAAATCGGTTTTGCCCAATTAAAACCTAAAACAACTAGGCTCGCCTAAGTGCACCAACAACAAGCCTATTGAGAGATAACAATTAAGCAATGACTTGTAAGCAATCAACTAATGATATAAACAATTAAGTACATAAGATAGCGTTCACACAAGTAAGCAATTTAATTCTAGGAATATAAATTGCTATGTAGTAAAGCTAGAATGCTAACCACAATTGACACGGTGATATTTTTCCCGTGGTGATCGAAGACTTGCCGGTCTCCCCTAATCCACGTTGAGGTAAGTTCAACCTTTTGGATCGGCTCCAAAACGCGAGGCAACACCTCCGAGGTAAGTCCAAACAACTTGGACCAGTTCCAACCGAACCAACACCTCTAAGTGAGTTCAACCGCTTGAACCGACTCCAACTTGAACTTATCACCTCGATCCACTAGGGTTGCTCTTACTCCGCTCCGGAGATGGCGAGCACCAAGACACTCACAAATCGCCCGGGTCTTCTCACAAGCTTCACTTGAGAAGATCACCGACGCACCACGCTCCACGCTGCCTAGGTGTCTGCAAACACCAAGAGTAACAAGACTCAACTTTCACTTGAACCAATCAAGTGTCAAAGCTCTATGGATACGCAATCCACAACCTAATGCAATACATGCACTTAGGGTTTGCTCTCAATCACTCACTAAGTGCAACACATGCACACAATAGTATGAGAGGCTTGCTCTTAGCTCAAAGAAACTCAATGGGGCACCAGCAACTCAACAACCCACGGCCAAGGTGGGTATTTATAACCCACACACAAACTAGCTGTTGGGGAAAGATTCCGAGAACTCGACAAAATCGGTCGATCGCCAACAAATGGCCGGCGGACGCTTAGCGCCAACGGCTATAAAACTAGCCGTTGTTTCATTAATCGGCCCGACCGCCAACCAATGGCGTTGGCCGATCATTCGACTTGGCCGACCGCCGAGAGGCGGTCAGACCGCTCAACTGAGCACAGAGCAAAACCAGAAAACAACTCTTCTGGAAAAAACGTACCGCCAAGAATTTCGGTACTACCGCACTCCGTAGTACCGCTTCAAACTCCCGCACTATCACGCACTCGGTAGTACCGATTCTACTGCCGGTACACGTAAGAATCGGTCGATCGCCAACCCATGGCGGTCGATCACACACCGGCCGATCGCTACTGTGGGGCCGACCGCCAGCGAAGCAAGATCGAAATGCACTTTGTACATTTGCCTCAACTCAATTTGCAAAACATATTTGCCAAATTGATGCAACATGTACACAAGAGATAAAAGCTAGATTCTCAACAAGTTGCAAAACACATTTGCCAACTTTTAGAATCAACGCCACAAGGAATAAGGTACATGAACTTAAACCGCTTGCAAAACGATTTGCAAACTAAAGTCACATGCTACAAGGAATAACCATGAGCCATAACTATTTGCAAAACGCATTTGCAAACATAGGCAACATGTTGTTGAGCTAGAGCAACCACAATGAGCTATCAACACATGACCAACTCAAGTTACTAATTAAGACCCTCTTATGAAGACGGCAACCTATTCTAGCAATCCGATCTCTCAACCAAACACCGAGATCGGTAAAAGACTAGGAACAAATCCTTAGCCCTAGCTAGTCATACCTTAGCCTTGCACATCTCTTGAAGCTTGACAATCATCAACGCATGATGATTTCCTTTGCTTCATGATTTCGACTTGATGTCCATCAACACATGATGACACTTTCTCTTGTCTTGATGATCAACCAATGATCATCTCATCTTCTTGAACTTGACACGCATCAACTCATGATGCATCCTTTACTTCAAGCTCTTCACTTCAATATCATCAACCCATGATGATGTTCTTCTCTTGATATCATCAACTCATGACGATATTCTTTTTCTTCAAACTCTTGACTTGATGATCAACTCATGACATCATCCGAAGTCTTCAATCATATGGAACATAACCTATTTCACCAACTCATAGAAAAACGTTAGTTCCACAATATGATTATCATACATTACCACTTCAAACCATTAATCAATAATGGTGGGACAAGATACCACAATCTTTCCCTCTTTGGTAATCGATGACAATCACTTCAATAACAGGTAATTGAATGTAATTGGTATGAGTATATATAAACTACATAAGTTATATATATACTCAAGAGTTATGTTTCAAAGTAGATCACAAAGATCAATACTAGTGAAACAACAAGGTCATGAGTATATATGAACTGCACGAGTTATATATACCAAAATGAGTGTATACAAACTACACAAGTTGTATATACTCATATGAATATATTAACTACACAAGTTAAATATATTCAAGGATATATTTCAAAGTAAAGATCCTTAATGTATGTGGACAAAGAAATATGGATCAATACTAATGAAACCACAAGATATAGATTGAACTCCCCCTAAATGTGTGCATACACGAGTGTGTAAATGAAACATATGCACATATACAAGTTTTCCTTTTTGGTGAAGTTCAACCTATATAATGGATCCGAGGAATGCAGCAAGATACAATAAGATGTTGTCGAATGCATACCTCTTTGATCTTTAATTCCAATTGAGACTAAACAATAGGTATATCAGAAAGAGTGTTAGTCTCACAAAGCATTTGTCATTAATAACCAAAACATCATTAACATATAATGGCGGGTCTAGATTCTTCAGTGCCACGTAAGCAAAACCACCGAGCAAAACAACCATGGGGGTTAGGTTACCTGGTTTTGCTACATGAGGGGATTAAATAGCTGGTTTTTTAGATAAGAGGGTTAAGTTGCCGCACAACAATACTTTAAAAGGTCATATAAACTTCTTCCTAAAAACTAAAACACAATTTAATATGCTATTGTAGGGAACAAGAAGAGAGAAGATTGTTAAAGTTAAAAAGTTAATATGCACAATATATATATATATATTAAAAAGTGCACCCTTATATTGTAATTTAAGTTATAATAGTGTTACTTTTTTAAAAATTGTAATAGTGTTGTGATTAAACAAAGTATTGACTTTAGTAGTTTCGAAATGTGACTTTTATCGTTAGTTTTTATAAGCCAATATAAGCATAAAATAAAAATATAATATAATAACAATTATTTTTAGCAAACCTCATTCATAAAATCGTAGATCCGCCACTGCCATACACAATTAGATGCTACATAAATTTGGAAAAGCATGATGAGAAACTAGTAAATTAGGAAAAGCAAGGACGAGGAACCAGTCGAAATGGACAAGGGTTCGACTGCGGTGGCGATGGACATCAACCTAGATATATCCGTAACGAAACTTGGCATCACCAAATCTAAAAACAAATCTTTGATTATAGGATAACTCACAAGGAGGCTACAACACGCAAACACATGGAATATCCAAGATGCAAAGATATTTTCAGGGTGGTATTGAGTCGCCGTCGCGCTGGTCGTTGAAGAAGAGCAGCTATCGTCGCACTCCCGAGCAGCCAAGGTAGTCAGAGTCGAGATCCCGAGTCGGATCGATTTGCCTCCGGTAGGATCGAATCGTAGTATCGAACGTAGAATCGGCGATTCTACGGATTTGTAAAAATACACATATTTACCATCTATACTAGAAGTTTGTATGATTCTTATAAGGTTTACCACTTACTTATTACCAAAAAAGGGGCAAAACACTTCTTATCACACAATAGAAAAGCATAATGGTTCTGACATGATGGGTGATATAGTTCTGAACTACAGGAGAACAACATTACTACACTGATATAATATTTTGCATGCTCCTTGTTTATTTATAGTTTCATTCTAAAAAATTAATATCAACAAATTTTGCTCTAAAACAAAATATCAGCAAAGCCTAACCTCTAAAAAAATTACAATTTTTTTTTTGCCCTAAGACTCTACAAGTAGGATCGACGTAAGATTTGGATCGACAGGCTGTCGTGGGTTCGTAGAATCGTAAGACTCTAAGAGTTGGACCGCGATCCTAACTACCTTGCGAGCAGTAGTAGCGGAGCCAGGAATTTAGCAATAGTGGTGCACACTTCAAGGATGAAAAAAAAAACTTGTACGACACATAAGTAATTTTACAAGTCCAACACAACTACACAAAAGAGTTCAAAATTAGTTAATAGTGCAATACAAATAGTTCAAATAAAATCTTACATGAATAAAAGAGTCCTAAATAGCTAATGAAAATCATAATACCACATGATGCGATCTCATTCCTTGGAAACACTTAATTATATCATCATCACTAACCTCCGAAAAAATATCTCATTGTCATTGCCATTGCCAGTTGCTTGTGCTTCACTTTGCGGTTGGTGTATTCACAGATGAAATTAAAGAAGCCACAACCAAAGCCAATTCATTTCTAATTCTACTTGCTTCAGTTTCTCCTCCTCCTTGAGTTTGAGTAGTTTCCACTTCAACAGATTTTGGCTTGACTGTTTTGCCATCTCGAAAGAAATAAATGATATCTCTATTCCTTTTTATTTCAAGGATTTAACTTGCCCTACATATACAAATCACAGGAAATATTCAATTTTTCCAATCCCTAATTGACCAAACGCCCAAATCCAATCCCTAAATTTAAATGTAAATAGGACTATGGGAGTGAGTATGGGACTTCATCTTAGCTCCCAGCTCCCCAGTGCGGCTGGAACGCCCAGCTCGCCCGATGGCCGAATTGACGGTAGGGTTGCTGCTCTTGCTCACTCTGTGCTATGCGGACGTGCGGTGCCCAGGTCGCCTAACGCCTGCTTGGTGCGGTGCGTTGCCTAGCTGCCTACCTCTGTGAGCTGAAAGATTAGAGAGTTGAGGGCCGGCTAGAGCCCGGAGGCTAGATGGATAACTGGATAAGTCAAGGATGGGCTTGGCCTGGTTGGTTGGTGGGCTGAAAAATGGATTGGTTCTTGGTGTGGCGGTGGGGTGAAATTTGGCCAGTCCAAGCAACAAATTCGATGAGTTTTTTTATTTTTATTAATGTACATTAGTCCATACTATGATACTAATGATACCTAGGTAAAAAAATTATTTTTTGTGCCTATGCACCACCGCCAGTGCCGAGCAGAGTAGAGGTGAACGCAGTTGCAGAGGGGAAGAGAGCGAGGGTTTGTGCGGCTGGGCAGTGGGTCCTCGGGAGAGGGTAGGGTTTCTTCTTAAATCCTTTCTCCACCTGTCATACAGGAGGATGTCAATGCCGATGTTCTTACCTCGAGTGGACGTTCTTGAGACCATAATTACATTTTCCGTCACGATTATAGGCTCGTCTTGCCTGAAACCTGGCAAATTTTGAGCATGAACACACCAAACAGCTTAGTTCACACTGAAATTACCCTAGAAAAAGTTAAGCAATTTATTACTATTACATTAGTATTACTAGCTTTCAGAATATTAGCATTATTAAAGTTTTACAAGGGCTGAGATAAAAACCAAATGAGAAATTTGCAGGAACACAACTAACACAAAGTAATAACGTACATCATTCACAATTGCATACAAGCTCTGTGGCTCACTCTGAAGAACTCTACACGAGGAACAACAAATGTCGTGGGCAAAACTGGGAAAACGTTGCAGGAAAGGAGAAGAAAACTCGACAAGAATCTGTGCACCCGACTAAATTCTATCTGCTGGAACTCTGTAGCCTCCAAAACTACCTCCAGATTTGCAGGCACTCGACGGCCACCTCATCCTTTCGCCAATTGCCGCAGATGTCTGATTATACACAAACCAACACAACATAATCGAGCAGCCGGCTATCACTGATGTGAATACATCACTATTGTAACATATACAAGCCCCACTGGAGCGTCTGTCCATCAGAGTTATTCATCCTTTGCTTCGAGCTTATGATGCTAATACATCTCTTGTCTTCTCAAGACTTTTTCTTCGTCAGAAGTTCGTTCATCGTCGACGTGCTTCAACAATTCTCCGTTTAGTCTTGTTGTCAAGGAGGGAGACAATGGTGCATATATACCTACATTGTGAAAAAATAATGAGATATTGCAGGCATTAAATGGAAACATATCTTGTAATTTCGGGTAGAAAGGAGATGTCGTGGTCACAAACTTCTTGATTGTGGGATCTTTTCGTAATCCTTTGTTACATGCAGCAAAATGGTACCAGACAACACGACAATCAAGCCACAAATTGCAGAAGTAATGCTTCCAAGGCTTTGACCAGACCAATCCTGCAACCATTGTTTAAATGAGATGAGAAATAGGGATATCGGATATGTCAAACATTAAATTTTGAATGGAAGAAAAACCCTCAAATCTGAAATTATTATTTTGTTTTTTTTTCAGTATAAGCTCAAGCCATTAGATGAGCTAAGTTTCATATTCCCAACAAACACAAGAGAAACAGTATTTTGCTCAACCCATCAAAGAAACAACCGTGCTTCCTCAATTTGTTGCAGTGTACTTGGGCCCTGTTTGGCGCGCTCTGGCTCCCAACTTCAAAGGTATGGTTGGAGGCTTGGAGCTTCTAGACCAAATGGGATGGCTTCAATTTGCCAACCCAAATTTTAATCCAAATTCTATTAAAAAAATATAAACAAGCTTTTTTCCGTACTTTAAGTGCTCTCTAGAAGTTAGGGGTAACCAACTTTCCGAGTGATACGAATTTACAAAAATTGGTCATAGATTAAAATTTCTTGGACACGGATGTCACAGGTTTCTAAAAAAAACTGGAGTTTTAGCTGAAACACTTCCATGAGTTCAACTTTAGGACTCTTCTAACTTCTAGAGTTAGAGCTACAGAAATTCAGATTCACCACAGTTGAACCTGAAGCCAGCATTCAGCCAAACATGACCTTAACTTCAAGATTGCTCTGCCATACAAGTGTTGGACAATATATTAGGTTTGAAGTAAGCTGAACATTATAGTAAGGTGTAATGCCAGTAGTTTATAATACCAGAGTTGAGGCATGCATAAGAAACAAAGGCAACAACAGGAAATTTTCCAAAGGGGTCTAAAGCAATAAATGAAGGTGAATGGTAGAACAGAAATAAGAAATAGATATATGACAATAATAAAAAAAAAATACCTTGAACATTATGACGCTTGCAAGTATTGTAAGTGTTGTGAACATTACATAATAAATTGGAGATACAATTGCTGTATTAAATGTGTCAAGTGCCTGCGAAAAAAATTTACTCTGTTAAACTGCGGAGGACATCTATACAATAAGACTTGCAATGATTCTACGAACTCGTGCAATTTAGTGCATTGTTGAACAAATATTGGAATTTACTTTATCATAGCAGTCTAAACAAAATCACAGCAAGGAAACCAGTGAAGGAGATTTTGGACACAGGGATAAGTACCACCAGTGCAAGGCTGGGGAGGTTTGCCTGAAGTAGGTATCCTTACAGTGTAAGACAGGAGTCATAGGACAGAAACAAAATTGAAAATTAGACTAAACAAACAGGGCTAGTTATGGGGAGCTGACGACAAATTTATTTAAATAGGTTCCATATCATGCCAAAATAGTATATATATATATATATATATATATGTACCAATTCATTAGAATCTTCTGATTATTTTATTTTTTCCCGTTTGGTTGTTGAGATTTGAGAAGTGACAATATGCTGCTTAGAACATACAAAGCAATGATTTGATTCAAATAGAATGTGACACTCTTTATCCTAACAAACAACAGAAACATCACCACAACTTGAGCCCATTCAGTTAAATACCCACGATCCCTTGAACTTGAAGTCATCCTCAAAAGGTAAACAGTTATGGGATTGATGTTATATGCTTCGAGTTTCTTACATGGCACTTCATATATTTAAATTTGTTATTCTTAGTTCTTGCTAATCGATCCATTTCATATAGTTCTTATTGTTCATTTGGTCTAGTTAAATTATTTCCAATCAACCCCTCTTTTAGCACTTCTTTTTTGAATCCATAGAAAATACAACAGCCTGTCAACATGATGCCTATTATACATTGCTAAGGCTGAACTCACGAATTGTGTTCAAATTGGTCTTCTCTAGGACATACCATTTAGGCATTTATCATTTAAATGGTAATACTTATAGTGACATAAAACTGCAGTTACTGAAACAACATCAGTCGCGAAGAAGTTGCACAAACCTTATTCAGATAATTCATCTGTGTTAGCACACAAGTAGCCACAACAAGCATAAAGAACCAAGTCTCTGGATATACTAACTGATTTGTCCCCTCAAAAGTCAACTTTAAGGATGTACCAAGAGCTTTAACACTCATCACCTGAATAAGGAGAAAAGGTTAGCGCTTCCTTAGCAAGAGTAAAACTGAATAATTACATATAGAACATTAGAGAAAACAGAAACTGCTGGCAGAAGTGACATTACCGAAAGAGAACCCATCAAAGAGCAAATGGCAGTATAGATCAACACATTCGACTGCCCGTAGAGAGGGGAGAAATGGAATACCAGGACAAAGACCAGCACTATAACTGAAGCAACATAGAGCAAGAAAGCTGCAAAGGCACATGACAACATATCTCAATCATCAGATTTCACTTCCTAGAATCGCATATAGCAACAAAGGAAATCCCTACAATCAAGAGCGAACAATTGTACATAATAGAATCGCATCCATGATAAATTGATAATTCTCACCAGGTTGTGTCGCCATGTTCCATATTTCCCTAACTGACGTAATCTCACGCTCCTGCGGCGCGTGGATAACAATCACCACCGATCCCGCGATGCACATCACGCAACCAAGAACTCCAAGCGCGTGCAACCTCTCATTCAGGATGAAATGGGCCAGCACTGCACTGGAGAGTGAAGACACCACCAATACCCACCTTCAATATCACATTCCATTTACACAATTGCAAAGGAAAATCACATGTTGCTGTATGTACCTAACAATTATGCTCAGTGCTCCAAGAGGAGTAACCAGCACCGCGGGGGCGAAGGCGTATGCCACGAAATTCGCGACCTCTCCCACAATCACTGAAAGGATACAACTTTGCTCAGATTACCCACTACTCGCTAAAGATTGCGCTTCATTTTCTCTACTGAAATCGTAGAAAGAAACCTTACTAGTGATCATGCCAACCCACCACAAGGGTTCCATGAGGTACGAGTACCCACCCACCCCTGCGCATGACATCAAGAAACCAAACAAAAAGAAGTCATTTCTACAAGATTAAGCTTCGGAATACAGGAAAACAAAAAGGAAAAAAAAGCGTGAGAGGAACTGAGGACCTGCGCGGATGCCGGAGGCGACAGCGGCGCGGCGGAGGCCCTTCTTCTTGATGATGAAGCTGGCGCCGATGAAGCCGCTGGAGAGGAGCGCCAGGGCTATCCCCTTCACGTTGTCCGTTGACAATTCTTTCTCGGCTCCTCCCCCCATCCCTCCAAAACGACCCAATTGCGACCGAACTCCTCAGATTTCGGCAGGATTGGGTCGGATGAATCCACGCAATTCCCAATCGCTGCTTCTCTCCCTCACTTCTTCTTTATACTAATTTTCCCTAATTTTCGACGGGAATGTGATTTCTTGGATGGTTTCGCGTAGGATTTTGTTTCTTGTAAGGAAGAGGAAGAGCTAGTCGGCCGGAGCAACCTGTACAGGGTGGAGGAAAGGGGCACGCCAAGAAGGACTACGAAACGAAACAAAACACGCTGATTAAGATTAGACGTCGTTTTCTCGCGATGGGAATTTCCTGATGGGTTTGTCTATACATAATTCGACGGTTTTCTTTCTAAAAAATAGTCATATTTTGAAAGTTCATTTACAACTCTATTATACATAAATTACAGTAAATTATTTATGTAATTTTGGTTCTTGGTTACTGTAATTATTCTTGAAAGTCTTAATAACTCATATTTCTATCACATAATTCAAAATCTCACATGTACTTTGAGAGGTTGAGCAAAAACAAAGACAAAAAAAATTATATACCAACAAAATACGGTAATGTAGTGAACCGGTTCTTTACATGTACTTTGAGAGGTTGAGTACAAACAAAGACAAAAATAAAATTATATATCAATAAAATACGGCAATGTGGTGAACCCAAGTATGTTCTTCACATGTACTTTGAGAGGTTCAATAAAAACAAAGATAATAAAATAAAATTATATATCAATAAAATACGGTAATGTGATGAACCCGTTATGTTCGAATAAAATACAAAGAATGTTTTAGGATGGCAAGCTTTGCGTCCGCGAACTCATCATTGCCAATGGAAGGCGGGTTTGTAGCGCCGAGCAGTGATGCGATCCGCCGCTCTCCCGTGGCGCGCTCAAACTCGCGACGCCAACTAACGCTTCAGCTTGCACGTGCCCGCCATTGTCGGACGCCACATGACAACGGTGCGGCGCCGTCCGATGGCTCTACGATGCTATTCGTCGCCTCGCGCGGCGCCGCAGAGCTTCCTACCAGATGTCGCCTTGGCAATGGCATTGCGACTATGCTAACAAATTTCACGCGGCCGTGTTCGGCCCAACGCATCGTCATGCCAAGCAAACGAATCTCAAAGCGTATCTAACAAACAAGAAAATGACTGTTTTGGTATCAAAAAACAGTCATCAGTTGTATAGCAATTCCGTTTCCTGAGATCGTTAGCCTGCCTGCCTGGCTGGGCTGGGTGATGGCTGATTGGGGGCTGATACGTGGGGCCATTCGTCAGAACTAAGCTTCGCGAGAAGAACAGCACGTGGTGATTTTTTTAAGGTCAGAATATTTTCCCCTCTTGCTACAGTAAAGAAGAAGCACCGCAAGATGCCCCGCGTGAGCCACCGCTCGAACGTGGACGGGTGGGAGCCTAGAAGCTCCCCTTAGCCTTTGCCATCTAAGTTAGGCTCAGTCCTGGCACGTGATGATTTTGGACAGAGTTACAAAGAGAGTATTTTCTCTTGGTTGAGAAATCTACTCTTGGTTGAGAAATCTTACACAGAGCAAGATAGTTTTAGCCCAGAACTCCTATTGTGGTTGACCTAACTGAGACTACCATGGTATGGAAGTTGTCATAGTTGACACCTTCCCGATCAACCGTGCCTATGCGGCCTAATCACTCTACTTCCTCCTTGCGTGACTCCTTTGCCTCTCCAAAACCTAACTTGGCTCTCAACTTTGTTGCTAATAGTGCCCTCCCCACCTTACCGGGTGCCGCTGCATTTAGCGAGCTTCCTTCCTACCACTACCACATCCCCGAAAAATAATCCTAACTCTCGACCTTGTTGCCAACGTCGCCCTTAGAACAACCCCTAGCTTGTGAACCCCAAAGGACCACTGCAATTAATGTCAGGGGCGGTCCCAAGATAAAAACAGAGAGCACTATATATATAAGCAAGTTAAGCTATGTAGTTGAAAGTTTAAATAACATCATATGCCAATGTATTGGTTTCGTGTCAGTATGGACACCAACGGTGAAAATTAGATCAGTACCATTGCGGAAATATAATACCCTAAACTTTGCTCGAAAGTCTATCCAAAACCCTGAACTATGATATCAGACATCAGACAACCCCCCCCCCCCCGAACTTTGTAATCCAATTCAAATAGTACCCTAACTCGGTTTTACAAAGTGGTATTGCCCGCGTGGCACGATGAGTGGATGGTTTTGCCACATAGGATGACACGCGAATTTTTTTAAAATAATCTATATTTTATTTTAAATTACAAGTTTATTCCTATTTTTTTATTACAGAATATACTCCGCCGCCACAATCGCTGGCTTATGTGGACTAGTCGCCACACCGCTGGGCGACAGATCAGCCGCCCAACGGCTAGGCGCCCATAATTGCGCCGCCAACCGTTGGGCAATGAATGCACGCCAACGGTTGGCGAGAGCCTCCAACGCCGAACGGTTGGGCGACTGGAGGGGCTTTATAAACCGCACGCGGTCCCCCCGGCGCCCTGCGCTCGGGAAGAAGAAACAGAGAAGGGAGGAAGAGGGAAAGAGGAAGAAAGAGAGGGAGGAAGAAAGAAGAGAGAAAAGAGAGAGAGGGGGGAAGGAGAAGAAGACTTCATGAGGTAAGTTTTTGATTTTGTAATGTACATTTTGTAGTAGGTAATCGCTTATATAGTTTAATCATAGAGATTTTAGGTAGAGATTTTAGGTAGGGAAAAAATTAGGATGTTAGGTTGAGGAAAAAATTAGGTTTAGGGTAGACTATGAATTAGGTGTACGAACAAATTAGTAGAGGTAAATGTAGTAGTGCTTGCATGTCGTATGCTGTGATCGACTAGTTGTAATATTAAAAATATTTGCGCATATATACATGAAGTCATGCCTGTACCCACTACATTGAAAGTGCATTACGGTGTTGGCACCGCTCGTGAAGGTCCGCGCGGTGTTGACTTGAGTAGTTTTCTCAAACCACTCGTACACCGCACGGCGAGAATGCACGAATCGTCGATGTGATGTAATCGCTCACCCGTAGCTTCTCCTTGGACCCCGAGGTGCGCTGTCGTCATACAAGAGCTTTGGAGCCGGCCTCCAACGGACATCGATGGGAGTTGAGAACACCGATGCGTTTACACGTGTGGAAGGGCTTCATAGAAGGTCAGAGGCGCCGTGGATATGAGTGTGTAGTGCTTGTGCAACCATGCCCAAAAGAAGTTGTGCAGGACCCGTTGTCGGATATCATCTCGTGGTGGGAGCACTGGTGCTCGTATGTTGGTGAAGAAGAGGAGGTGGAGGAAGGCGTTAGGAAGGGTTCTGGAGGATGTTGCTTGTGATGAGCCCGACGCAAAGACATACAGTAAGAAGAAGATCGGGCACCGCATGGTGAGCCTACAGACAAGTCGATGAAGGAGAGCACATGGAGTACATATTGCGTCAAATGGATAGCGATGACCTGATGGCCTTGGTCAAGAGGAAGCTCTATCGAGGACGACGAGGATAGTTCGATGAGGACAAGCTCCCATTCCCAGAATGGAATAGATTTGACATTGAGGGTGTGGCACGCATGACGAGCACGAATCGCCGTGGGAGTACCATGCTACCGAGGTTCGTTGCACTCAATGTTTGTCGATAAGACATCCTTGCAGGATGCCATTAAGTTGTGGGCTATGTCCATGCAATGACGCCGGTCATCAAATCTAGCCAGAACAAGACATCGCTGGCGCGAGCAAGCCGCTTGTCCTTGGCGAGTGCACGACATAGACCAAAGTATGAGACTCACCGATTGTCTCAAGGTAGAGGCGCACTCGCATGCTCAACATGCTTTGTCCGACATCGAACCTAACGCCGACCTCGTAGCCAATTTGATGTATGGAGAGATAGTAGAGAAGAAGGATGTGGAGGCCAAGCACATTATGGTGGCTATCGATAAGAAATTCAAGTACAAGATCACCACGCAAAAGCGTGGCGTGCATGGCAAAAGGCTTTAGAAAGACGGTTTGGATCTTTTGAGGCGCGATGACAACCTTCCTCGTATGCCGGAGGTGCCGCAGAGAGAAACCCGAACGCATAATCGTAAGGGACATGTCATCTAAAACCGCGAGGTTTTTAATATTGCAAAGGGCCTTCTTAGCCTTCGGGCCCCGTGACGAGGCTTTTAGGCATATGCTGCCCGTGATCTCGCTTGACGGACCTTTTGATCGGGAAATACAAGGGCAAATCCTAACACCATAGGCGTTGATTTCGAATAATCAAATTGTCATTGGCCATCGATTCGTCGAAGGTGAGAATTACGACGCTTGGTTGTGGTTCCTTCGACATCTAAGGGTGGGAGCATGGAGGTCGCCCCGTGTGTGCGTGATCCACGTTCGCCACGCCGGATGTCAAGGCCATAAGAAAACTTCAAGAAGACCCCAAGAGCCGCTCCTTGTCGGATATGAGGAGTAGATGGTGCATTCGCGACTTAGGCGAACTTCTTTAAGAAGTTCTCGGCAACCGGCCGTGAAGCTATTCAAGAGGTCGGCTATGCGTAACGGCAATAAAATTTGACGCCTTATGGATGCTATCGATGAGCACAGCAGAAACACGTGGACGTGATGAACCACGGACTGAGTCCGAACTCGCTGGAGCGAGGCGGAGGACCTTGAGGAACATCGAGTGCTTCGACCGGATCGAGGGCGTGCCATTGGAGAAGTGGTCATCGCCGCACGACACCGATGGGCGCAGGTATGGCATAATGACGACTAACCTTGCGGAGGTGTACAACTGGTTCTTAGGGGCCTCCGCTCTCAACCCCTCGCCGCCATCGTGGAAGGTGTTCGCAGACAATCGGGTATTTCGTGGAGAGGCGTTCAAATGCCGCACTTCATGCCAAGAACCTCAAACAACAGATCGCTTCAAAGATTACGCATACATACAGCGAAGACAACGAAGGGCCATTGCACACGGTGCACGTGATGGGCAATACGAGCATCGTTCGACGTGCTCCTCCGGATAGAGCCGGATTTGGGACGGCTCGTTTTTGTCATGCAGAGGTATGGCTTGAGATCATGTGAACGAACCTAGTCAGCACATGCAATAAACCGAGGTTATTACACAAGCCATGCTCCCATGTCCTCGCCGCGTGCGGATTGTGCGCATGGACCCGCCCAACTTTGTGTCCAAGTACTTCTTGAAGGACGTGGTGGTGCAGCTTGACCGTGAGCTTAGGGGCTTGTGGTGTGGTAACTTCGCCACCGGGACATTGCAAACAGGATCCGATTCCGGACCTTGACATGCCAAGGGTGGCAAGGGCGTCGCAGACCTCCAGATACCAATGATATGGACGGCACAAGCCGGGCGTTGGTCAACGCCGCGGGCTCGCGCCGTGAGGCTACACAACCGCACGATGCAAGGCACCACCGAGGAGTAGGTTTCGCCATGGTTTGCGGCACGCGCTTGCAGCAGCAAAGTGGGACCTTGTGTACGTTGTATTATTTATGTAATCGTTTCGCCATCGCTCGTACAATATAATTTGTATTGTCATGTGTACTTTGTATTGTTCATGTAACCGTACGTTGGTCCTCCACAACCCTTTGCCTTCCACACTCAAGACACACACAGGCGCGTGACGGCGTGTACATACTACCCCACTGACGCCTTCGCGCGCTTATGGCGGTAGCCGAGAGTACGTAACATCTCCATTTCTCAGCATACATCATGTTTTTGTTAATTGACTAACAATACTTTACTGTGTATGTCCAATTCCCTATGACGGAGGGTCCTCTCCAGGCTTCGCGAAGCCCACGACTTCTTGGTGGACGACATTCGCAAGACCTCACCCCACTTCTACCGAGGTTCTCTCACACAACTTGCCATCGCGCCAAGACCCACACAAGAAGCCGCCATCCACCCCTTCGCCTCTCGGTCCTCGCTGCACTGTGGCCTGCACCGTCTTTCCTCTGCCGGCCCGAGGCCCCGACACCCAGCCAGCAGAGGAGGGGCCCAAGCGAGCCGTAGGGAGGACACAGAGGTGGAGTGGGCCGTGGTGATGGAGGAGAGGATGTCAGTGCGGTGGCGGGGCCTAGTAAGGGGCTAGTAGGGGAGGATGCTACGGTACATTTGTTCGTTATGTCATACTTAAATTTTACACTTCATATATGATGCATGTAATACTTTTGCGTATGTGATGCATGTCATACTTTGCGCACGTGATGCATGTAATACTTTCGCTTTACTACCCACTGCTCATACAACACGTGTTCGTGGAATGCTTTTTCTTGACGACGTGACCCGATTAGCCCGCTCGACGATGTGACCAAACGAGCCGGCTTTTTCTCAGACGTGCAGACCGACGACGCAGATATTCAATCTGAGGCCGACGAGGTAGCTTTATCGTGACGATGTAACCCGACGACCCAGCTTTCTCTCGAGGACATGACCAGACGAGGTAGCTTTTCAGACGATGTAACCCGACGACCCAATTTTTCTTAGGACATGACCATACGGTAGCTTTTCAGACGATGTGACCCAACGAGCCGCCTTTTCTCGAGCCCGCTACACACTCCTCCGCTGTACCTATAAATACAATAAGAACTCATCCAAGAACTCCACACCAAAGCACCACCAAGTAGAAAACATGGACAAGGAGAAGGAATGGAGAAAATCCGCAAACTTTTGAAGGACTGGTGTCTCCCATGAGACCGCCGCCGCGATCGTGCCGCTAGTCGCACCTTTCACACACCAAACTTTTCCGTAACTAGTGGATGCGAGGAAGCCGCTCGTAGTTCGCCTAATGATTCGTGGTCGAGCCGCGACCCCACCAATGCCCGCAACGCCCCGGAAGGGCCACCGATAGGTGGCGCCACCCCTATGTGGTGCCGGACGCCTGTAGCGCGCCAAATCAACCGATGAGTGGACCATTGGCGGCGCCATCGGTGTCGCCCAAATTACGCCGCGGACTACAACGATGTGCATCGGGTACAATGCTCTTTTTCCTGCGTAACGCAGAACGAAGTATCTTCACCTATTGCGCTCCGCCACCCCTATGCGACTTCCGCCGGTGGATCGACGACAAGATCCACCCCTACGACATGTGGTGGTTGGTCGACACTAAGAGTTGGGCAGTGGAGGACATCGAGGCCCGTGAAAGGCGCCAAAGAGGTGAAACCGAGCAGCAGAGCAACGTAGGTCGGACAGCAACGCGAGGAGCGGAGCGTGAGCATTCCAGCGACGGAGGCCGAGAGGAGCGGAAGAGGGTCATCGCGCGAGAGCTAAGGCGCAAGGCGAGGAGTATAACGCCGAGCCAGGCAAAGAAGGGCAAATGGCCCTGCTCCACTCGAGTTCTCGCCCTATTCGACCATCGTAGTTCTACCCTATTCGCCCACATATCGCATGTATTTCTATTTCCTAAAGGCATGCATGTACCGTCATCGTTCGTTGTCCTTCGTGCCATGTAACCCCTGCTCGATGAAACATTCTCGTTCTTATTGTAATATCGCTGCCTTCGACGCATTTAATCATTAAAACCGCAATCGTCCTCACAAAATTCTTACAATATTCACCTTAGTACAACAATACATGACATAATTTAAAAAGATATTCACATATATCCAGCCAGTTTTTCATTTTTCATGTTTCACTTAGCCACTTTTTGATTTTCATAAAATTTAAATGGTACCAAATCTGTTGCACTCGCAATAACACTTTGTCATCGTAGTATGTTATTGTACTATGGTTAATTTTTGGAGAATTAATCGACAACGTTAGAGGTATGAACGATTCGTAAACGGAAAGATAAGTGATATTGCGACTGGTACCTCCATTGACGCTCAACTAGCGATAGGTTCCATATTTTGGTAATTTTTTTTAGCGACTACATATATTTTGTAATTGATTCTTAAAAATAATATTATTTAAAAACAACAAGGATACTCGCGCCCATTGGTTGGGCGACTTCACTGTCGCCTTAACAATTAGGCTACAGACATGCACGCCTACGGTTGGCGATTGGGTCCGTCGCCCAACTGTGTGGCGATTAGTCCTCGCCGCCCAACGGTGTGGCGACAGGAGCATATTCCTGTAATAAAAAAAACAGGAATAAACTTGTAATTTATAATAAAATATAGATTATTTTTTTAAAAAAATCATGACACGCTAGCCAAGTTAGGTCAATGACAGGTAGGGCCCACAGTTCTCCCCCACCGAGCTACCAACCGCACTTCCATAGCCGCCGCTCTCTGCAGCTCATTCTCTCTCTGTTTCGATTTAGGGGAGCGTGTCATCCTACGTGGCAAAACCATCCGCTCATCATGTTTTGCTGGCAATACAAACATGCAAAAACAGGTCAAGGTGTTATTTGAACTAGATTGTAAAGTTAGGGAGTTTCAAATATTTGATTTCATAGTTTAGGGGTGCTAAACGGATTTTCAAGCAAAGTTTGAGATGTTATACATACTTTTTTCAAAAGAAAGAAGTTTTTTTATATTTCTGAATACCCATGTGTAAGCTCTCTAATGGTGTCAACTGTCAAGTGCTGGATTTTTTTTGTTGAAAATAAAGGAACTATGAAATGGCCCCAGGTTGCTACAATAACTGAGAAAAGCTTTACATGCTTCATTATATCCCAGAGAACTAGAGAAGAAAAGAACAAACAAATGACTGAAAAATAAAAAGGGTAAGAAAAAAACGTCGAAATCACCACATTCCCGTATTTATGTCGGACATCTTAAGAGCGCCGTCATCAGATAAGGACTGAAATTTAACAATCAATTTAACACGGTTAGAAATTGTGGTCGCGAAAGAGTACCAAAACATGCCGTTCATTTGTGAATCATAAATCATAATACATGTTCAAACAACTACGCTCTTAAGATGGCATTCTGCAATCACATTTCCAAGGTAAAATGCAGACTAGTCGGGAAGTCAATCAGCTGAACAAAAGCTACAACGGGAGGGTGCTTAGATGAGCATGGACCACAGAGCTAATCTGAAGAGCTCAGTTGCAGGGAACTGAAATTCTTCTACTCAGACAGCTCCCTACATATCATGGCCGTAGCATATCTCGTAGTTGAAGCACTTGTTGTCTCTGTTCTGGAGGCAGCATATTGATCTGTTCTGGCGACATGCTTAAGACTTGCTGTACAAGCATCTTTTCCATCTCAGGTGTCAACTGGTCGAACAATAACCAGGTGAATATTTTATTTCACGATAAAGGGGAAAACATAACAGACGACAAACAGACACTTACAGGTGCTTCAGGGCGACCTGTCTGGATACCACCAATTCCTTGGGTCATCTGTCCAGGCAACCCATGTAACTGTCCAGGGAAATGGGAGCCAGCTGAAGATGCTTCAGGGTTGCCACGTCCCCATTGAGTTGATCTATCGACTTGCATACTTTGAGAATTGTAGTGCGAGCCAACATGTGAACTAGCCTATTAAACAGATAGATTACATGAGTTATGTAGTGACTACAAGTCCATGATCAAAACATTCACATGAAAGAGTGAATATGAGTCCATGATAAAAACATTCACATGAAAGATGGGACTGCTAAAATCTAGAGTACAACAATAAAGCTATCCAAGAAGTCACATGTGGTTTCTTTAGACCATGTTGTACACGACATTGGACATATCAGCAATAAGCTGGTAACCCATAGGTCTGTCCTAATTTGTTATAAGACAGAAGTAGTTCAAGACAGTGTTGTCAAATTAACAAAATCAACAAAAAAGTTATTTAGTAATGAACTTCATTGAAACTGGCTAGTTTTTGTTGCTTTTCAACAAAATTCGGTAAATTGTTAAGTTTTTCCTTTTCCATCTTTGAAAGAGAACATCAAAACGAAAAGTTTGTTGAGGAATTTATGCACATTTTTAAAAAAATATGCTTAAAATTGTGCATAACTCACCTTTTATACACGAGCTACCAATTTTTGTAGCATCTAAACAAGAATGCTTAGGAGATCCAGGTATTGGTTATCTGAACAGGTCGTAATCATGCTATATTTGCCATTTTGGCTATCTGACTTGTCCAAGCAATAACTCTACAAGCAGTATCAAATATTTACTATACATTTCTTCAGAAACATGAAAAGGGGACCAGTAGAATATTTTTCTCAAGCATTTCGGGCAGCAGACAGCCAGACATTCTTAAAGCAGTGCTACTGTCGCATATTACCAAATCATGACTACAAACTATCAAAACATGAAATGATGAAATAGAATTATGATACAATGGTTTAGATTTTGCAGCACAAGTTTACTGCATTGGTGCCTTCAGAATTAACTAGTGCCTTATTGGACCTAAGAAAAGTTAGTAAATTTTGAACTGCACATGCATCAAATAAATAAATAAAACAAATGATAAACAAAATAAGGAAAACACCTGTAGAACCTAGCCAAGCAATACCTGTAGAACCTAGCCAAGCAATAGATGTGAATGACAATGCTGATAACTGTTATATAGTTGTATAGGCCATACATATGAGAGCAGTATACTACAATTGGATAAAAGATAAGAAGAGCCATTCACATGGTACTTCATTCAACTGGAGAGTAATGTGGATCATATGTCATTAGATACAGATATTTCAACAGCAGTCATCACATAACTACACTAAGATAGCAAGATGTTAGCAACTTTGGACATTTACTCATGTGACCATGGTTCTTCAAGACCTAACTCTTGTGATGATAGCAAATAAAGAATACAGATTATTTCATCAAGGCAGTTTCTACATCAGAATTTGAACAGCAAATGCTAAGCAAACGCATGAACATTTGGGAAGATGCTTATATTTTCTCTGTGCAAGGGAAATAACTCAACTTTAATACAGCATAATCATATCTTCCAGAAGACAAGAAATTGCACCTGGTATAGCTGTGGAGGTGGCTGGTTAGGTAATGGTGGTTGACCTGTAAGGAAAGAAGCTTGTGGATTCCCACCAGGCTGAGAAATTCCAAATATGATGGTCAGTTTGCAGAGCATAGTATCTAGTTACGAGGATCATGTAGATTTAGTGTAGAACCTTACATGAAACATCGATTGTTGCAACATGTGCTGAGGAGCATTTGTATGACTCAAACCAAACGAATTGGGTACTTGCGGATGCATATGATGTGTAAAGGGCTGCATGGAAGGTGGCCTAGGCAACTGGGGCAAGGGTGGTTGTAACTGCTGATTAAACATTCCAGGATTTTGCAAAGGTTGCTGTGGCTGACTATGAACTATAGGCATATGTGTTGGAACATTTGAATACTGTGGAGGGATATGAGGAGGTAGGGTAACATTTGTATGCTGAGATGGCTGAGGTGCTGATGCAGAAAGCATCTGATGGATAGGGTATCCTTTTGCTTGTGCTGATTGTGGTGGGTTTGCTGACATAGTTGGAAGGTCCAAAGATGACGTCAGATTAGAAGAGCCAGATGAAAATGGGCCAGAAGGTTGCACATTCTGTTGATTGGAAGGTAATTGGGGTTGGGACAAGATATCATGATCTTGCACTGTAGCTTTAACTGATGAAGGTGTTGTCTGCACAACTGTGGGTTGGGCCATGTCTGAAGATTGTGCCTGTGGGACAACAAGCACTCGATGATGATAAAGTTCAATTTGCTGAATAACAATCCAAATTCAAATATCAAATGTCAAGAAAAGTAGAAATACTTAAGTTACATACAGTTTTAGGCGTTTGACCATTCCAAGTACTACTTGCGCCTGCAAGAAGAAATGCATATAAGAAATTCATTCATTGTGCGTAACACAATCCAGTTGAAAGAAGTAATCACATGTGGTGTCAGATAACACACCAAATAATTTCATATTGATGTATTACTAGAATTTTTAGAACAAATTGCTGGAGAACAATCGTAAAGTATTAGAACAAGTAGTTGGTTCAATTTTAGAGAGTTTGCTAAACAACATAAGTACATGACACACTTTCTTCTTCTTCCAGTGTTTTCATATAGAAACAAAAGATAGAGGTGAATGCATTGTTGTGGTACTAACAAGAGATTCGTGGCATATGACCAACATTAATACACTAAATAAACCCCATAGTCTCACTGAAGTTTCCACTTGAATCATGAAAGAGCAACCAAGACAGTTTTTGCTACATAAATGTTCATCAATTCCATTCTCCATGCAAGCATGAACCAGGAAGAGCTAACAATACAAGAGTCTCTCCCTAATCTGTTTAGCAACTACGAGTTACATTCCCTTGTAATAGACATGAACTTATAATCCTTTCTGCACCAACGAAACACGAAATCTCCGCAAGTAACAATCATAACGAAACTCCACAAAACCCGAAAAATCTCGAGATTTCAAGAGCACTCGCAGCCGAGGCACCGCCGTTCCCCCTTTCTCCTAGATAAGTAAACGCAAACCACCTGAGAACGCAGGCTGCGATAAATCTCACCCGGAAGAGCGCGCGGGTAACGTCCGGGTTGTCGACGAGCATGCGGCGCACCCTCTCCTGGTCGTGGTCGATCATGGCCTGCGCGTGCGGCGGCGCCACACCACCAAAGAGAGGTAAAACGGTGAGAAATTGTAGAGAAACCGGCGGGGAGAGAGGTAGAGAGGAATTGGGCTTGTTGTAGGGTTCGAGGATTGGGGCGCGCACCTTCATCTGGGACATCATGTCGTACATCTCGGGGCGGGACATGGCGAAGATGTGGGCCGCGAGAGCTTCGCCCGCCGGCTGCTGCTTCGCCGCCATGGGGTGGGAGGAGAGGAACGGCCAGAGCCGATGCGGCGGCGATGTGAGCGGGGACCGGAGAGCTCCTATTCTTTCAGGAGCGTTCGAGCTGCAATCCTGAACTGGCTGGCCGTACGGTCGCCGGTCGATTCCTTATAATTATGGATTTCTAAAAGAAAAATAAATTATTTCAAGAAACCAAAGTTTCCAAGTCTTTTTTAGGAGGTTGGCAGATTTGCCACAGCAGTTCACCTGGAGCAGTAAAATAGCAATTGCACATAAATTTAATAGCAAATCATCAATAATCTTTTTTTTCCGAGTTTCTTCAATGTTTTTATGGGCAATTTCAAGTGACTCTGGTAAAATCTAAACCAATTAACAACTGATTAAGCTAGAAAAGTAGGCAACAAGGGTTTTGAACTCGAATAGTTATCAAGCAAAAATGATGGATACCTAACCTAAATTAGAGGCCTAGAGGACTTAAATCTAAATGGTGGGAGTTACACCCACACGACCACAACTCCAATCACTCCAAAGCAAACCAGTGTTACTTTTACCCATTTAATTTGAACTACCAACAACTAGACGTCTTCGGTAGTGGTAAAAAATTCAGGCAATGGTACTTTAAATTAGAACTTTGCTTTGTATCCAGTGATTTTTTAAGTAAGATTTAAGTGCTTCTCTCCAGAGTTTGAGAACCATACTGCATATGGTTCTTCTGAAATGTACAAAACATTTCACGAAGTAATTGCTGCTTCTCTACATACACAAAGCACGGAGGGGAGGACAATTGCTGGCGGCGTGTTTTACTTTTCCGAAAGCTAGACGAACACGGTAATTCAATTCTGCGTGTGAGTCGAGTGTGTACGGTGCCACCCTAAAAAAATGCATGGCGCCATTAGAATAAAAGCGACATGTTGTAATTCAATTCTCTCTCTCAAAAAAAAAGAAGGGAAAATATACATGAAATCATACACGCACATAAAAACGATCCGGCGTAAATCCACCGTCTGCGATAAACGCACAAACCCATAAGGCCATGACCCATCCACGATAGGGCATCTGCAGGAATTAGGCACTGGGGAATACAGCATAGTTGTTAATTTATTGCTGCAGAGAGTAAAAGTAGGTGCGAATGGCTCATGGGTTCAAAATCATTGTTAAATTATTTACCATACAATCGATTTACTCTTATATGTTGGCGGATACATTGTCGTTGGAAATCACTCTTTTTACACCTCAGAAGATGCAACGATCTGATCGATCACCAAAATATTCCATGAAAATGCCTCATTTCAGCACATGCTGACAATTGACAAACATCAAGGCAACCTTGCCTTAGTGGCACGGTCTCAACAGTGACCCTATTCAGCTACGTTCTTAACAAAATGGCAGTCACTCCAAGATGCCCAGGAAACAGTTAGAGGTAAATTGAAATCATGATGCTAAAAAATGGTAGGCGGAACGCTAAAACCAATTAAAAGTTTGCAACCTAATTTGCCAAAACTAAAAAAATATCCCTTCATATCAGCCAAGTGAGCCAACAAGTCGACTAGAGATGCGATGCTACATGCATAATAGGTTCAACATACTCTCCTTCCAACAAAACCTCCACAACTAGGATTCACGAGTCAATTGGAGCTTAATCCTTCCAGCAGATTAGATCCATCATCGTCCCCATATGCGCCCATGTTGTTTTTGCTCTTGCATACGCCTGTAAAATGGTAAAGTAATGGTAATCAATTTTCAATCCACACGAAACAAGTTTTGTGTATCAAACAACTTATCCTAGGTATATGCATCAAGCAATCTTAAATGCACCGGGCAAATTGTTGAAGCTCGAGACAACCATTCTACAAGTTTTGTGTATCAAACAACTTATCCTAGGTATATGCATCAAGCAATCTTAAATGCACCGGGCAAATTGTTGAAGCTCGAGACAACCATTCTAAGGTCGCAATCTGATATCAAGGTCAAGGTCCTACTTTTGCATAATTGTGATTGGTGTGGTTCTGAAAGAAGCATACTATCTCTTTAATAGGGGAAATCCCCAAGGCAGCCCCCCCCCCCCCTACATTTTACATAAAATCCACAACAGCCCCTTTTAAGATTTTTTTTAGAAAATCCGGTCCTTCCATTATATATATGTATTATCTTTCACAACCAATTTGAAGTTTCAACACAAATTTTATCTTAGTAAATTTTCAACTACAATGGTCTATACCTGTTTAGTTGTGGACTTGTAGCATGGTCCAGCATGGCTCTTTGAGCCTGACCTTACCACTAATGGTGGAAATATTAGGCCAGGCTTTAGGCCTCATAATTTCAAATATTGCTGAACACGGCTTTGTGAAGGCGGGACTAGACATAATTTTAAGCCCAGTCGAGCACATCACCAAAATAATCTTTAAGCCATGGGCAAAAAATTCCACCTTTACTTCGGATTAACTTCTAAGTTTAAACCCCATCAATGTAGAAGAGAGAGTTTTGGTGGGAGTTGGGGATTATAAGATTTATTGTATCTGTTTCACGTAATCAGAATTCAGAAAAAGTCTTTTCTTTTCAAGAAAAGATAATATAGACTAAACAACATGTGCCATGCCAGTTCACAACATATGCCACACGCCACATATAAGAGATTCATTCACAGAATTACATCGATGCCAATATTAGAATGTAAAGACAACATAGCTCGAATATTCACAATGACAGATTGACAGGCATCCCGTATTAGAATGTAACATGATCATGTGCTTACCTCTGGTGTTCCTTTGAACGCTCGATAAACTCTGTAGCAACATCACGACCTTGATAGGAAGCAAGCACGGTCCTAATGTCAGAAGGTCTGGCCATGGCAAGATCTGTAGCATGAGTTGGCTTCGTTAAGATTTAAGCACTTTGATGTCACAGATTCGCAATACAACAAAGAAAATACCTAGAACTACAAGGTATTACAGGAGATGGATTGGAACACTTACACTCAAGAAATGGAATCAGATCCACCAGTTGGGTGTCATCAGTTTCAAGTTTCCAAGGTTTGATTGTAACACAATTTTCAGGTTGCGAGCAAGATTCAAGAGCATGCCCGCTGATATAAATAACTTGCGCAGGATTTCTATTCAACTTTGACAAATCCTGGTAAAACATGGCAAAGTAAGATTAAAAGGAAAAGTATCAAAGACAGTATGAAAATGGCAGTTAACAGTTCAACACCATGCCTCACAGAATAGACTCATGATCATTAAAAAAAATGTATGGCACAGTTTCATTGAAATGCCTAACAATAAAAAATTTGTATATAATAAAGGCACTGTTGTTCATTTACAATACAAAACCTGTAGTAATGTCTTTGTTCATTTACATGCATCCTTGGGTATAGGCTCCCCACACTTATTTAGGAGCACATACCTTGAAAAAATATGATAGAAGGGAGATGGTATAAAAATACAAAATGGATTATATTCACTATTCAGGAGGGATTGCGTAAACAAACATCAAGGAATGCACTCTATTGCTGAAAACGGTAAGTAAAGCCCTCCAATCTCCATACCCGGTAATGTTTACCATCTTGGTACTTAGTTGCAGGTCTTGATAAACTGGCTCTGATGAAACCCTTTGTGTCCAGCCTATTAACCACAGGTTCAACATACTACACATATAACAAAATATTTATAGAAGTTAAGGTATTACATAACAGTCTGCATTCAAAGAAGGTTAAGAACAACTTACCATAGGCAATAGATCAGAATACACAACAACTTCATAAAACTTTGCCATATGTTCCACGAAGGCATCAACTCCTGGCCTCTTAAAGGTCTTCCATCCTCTGTCACGCTTTACAGAGAGAGAAAACATTACTTTGACATTCCTGGATCACACGAAATAGGAAAATACAAAGAGGATAACAACTAGAAAAACAATTTATGCATTAGCCCTCAAAAGGGAACAAAAAACAGCAAAGACAGGATTTGTTGAGTTCAACGTTCATCCCGCCATGTTATCACAATGCTATGGACAATCTCGCGAGCACGTTACATGCCTACACACAACCAAGCAGGCGAGACCTGAATGTGATACACACACAACACATCTGCTTCATTTTGGACAATACAACCTACATCGTTCTAACATGTTCAAGAAAGATGAAAATAGCTTGTTCATGAAAATGAAAAACTTTGTATCATGTCCAACCTGTACATTACAATAAGGAAAATTTGTCAACTATCATATAGTCCATATAGCACAATTCATGAGTTTTACAGTGTTAGATGGTGAATCAAAACATTATGTTTGTGTTCTATAAGTGTGGTATTACAGTATAATAGAGAACAATGATCCAAATGTTACTTGTACTGGAACATGTTTAACGTAAACTATCATGTGTAGCAATATCGATTTATTCCTAGTGCATTTCACCCTACCAGGTTATATTTAAGTCTATAGATTATACTGCATTTCATAGCATATTATCTGATAATAACGAAAACAAGCTGCACTCTCCCATATGGACTTCAATAGTATTAATCTGTTTCACAATAAATCTCAGTCCGTAAATTTTAGTACCACATTTGCATCATATCCAAAGATTAGGTTAAATAACAGGACTGAATATCTTCTTCACTGTACCTGCCAATCAGAGTACACAAGAGTTTCATTCAGGTCAAGAACT
The DNA here is from genome assembly GCA_036346255.1 of Ampelocalamus luodianensis. Classification (NCBI taxonomy): domain Eukaryota; kingdom Viridiplantae; phylum Streptophyta; class Magnoliopsida; order Poales; family Poaceae; genus Ampelocalamus; species Ampelocalamus luodianensis. The sequence goes on from CM070626.1 coordinate 6,727,661, forward strand.
AGGGTGAAGACATGCTGATCTTGAGGGTGTAGATCTGGTAGCAGTTTGTCTGATGTGGGTTCAGTAAATCCCTGGAATAAAAAAATCAGCGCAATTATGAACATTTATTACAAACATACGTGTATGAAACAGATGAAAAGCTTATAATTTGTTACTAACCCGAACATGGTCTTCAATTACACTCCTAATATCCATGTAGAGCTCTATCGCTGCATCAGAAACTGCAGTACCGAAATGTACAACAAGAGTATTACTGCCAACAAAGCTAAGCTGGAACTCAAAAAATAAGGAAGCACGAAAAGATGTTGAAATTTAGAATATTAAGCTGTATATGGCATGTAGGTTAACTAACAGGCTCATTTCATGATTGCTTTTATAAGGCTTTATAGAGAATAACATATTAATTTCCAATATATGTATGCATTCAACTAGTAAATAATTACGTTTAATAATAGCATACTTCCATTCCTTTCTCATTGCATCCACTGAGGGCAATTCTTTAATCATTGACTTACTACATTCGCATATAACACATCCTATAGTCCTCGACAAGAATCAGACGGAGGAAGAGAATAAATTGACGAGATAGCAATTAAAGACAAAATGTCAGACATGAAGCAATCATACTAGTATGAATTAATCATGCATCAACACATCATCGTTCACTCAAGTGTTCGGAAAGTGTATAAAAACTGAAGAAAGAAGTGTGCAGCGGTACTTGAGGTCACAGAAAAGATAAGAATAACAACAAAAAAAGGTGCATGACGTATCCAGTACCTTTCATAGCTATCGAGTAAGCCACAGCCTGAAATTTCTGCATACAATTAAGACGCCAAACATTCTAGTATTAGACACAATTTCAAACAGAATAAGAAAAAACTATTCACTGCAAACTGCAGTTTATGCTCATGATCTCCATTTGTACAAAACCATCACAGGAGTAGAAAATTTCTTGCATGTTTCTATATCACCACAAATCCTTAGTAAAATAATCATTTATGCTCAGTTTGAATAGAGGCATAAAACAATACTAAATCGATGATCATTTGAAGATCCTTCCTTTGGGCATATCTTACCATTATTCCTTGTTGCATTAATGCATTACAAGGAACAGAGCTGCCAATAGGATCATCAGGTTTGCATGTTGTTACTCAGTTGGCCCTCTCAAAATTAGTCCACCAAGCAACGACAAGGATCGGAAGACTGTATGGCATTATTTACCTCAAATTCGGAGGCATCCTCCGCAACGGGAGGCGCCGGGTTCTTGCTGAACTCCCGCGTCTTCTGCACCTCATCGAGCGTATAAGCTACACGCAACGAAACGGGGACAAACAGCGCAGGTCAAAACGCGGCGCAAGCTGCCAAACCCAAACCGAATCCACACCAAAAACAAAAGCACCCTAGGCGAGATGGTGGGATCGCACCGTAGCTGACGTAGCCGGCGCCGCCGAGGGCCCCGGCGACAGCCGCAAGGGCGCCGAACTTGAGCGGGCCCCACCGCTTGCGCGCCTCGGGAGGCGGCGGGGAAGGCTGCTCGCCCGCGCCGGCCGCGGCATCGGGTGCCGCCGCCGCAGCAGCAGCAGGGGAGGAGTAAGAGGAGGCGGTGGAGAAGGGGAGGCCGGCGGCCCGGGGGAGGAGGGCGCGCGATCTCGCGACGACGCGAGCCATGGCCATCGGCGTGGCTGGCTTGGGAGTTGGGAGAGAGGAAAGAGAGAGATGCGGGGGTTTTAGGTTTGTTTTTTAGCGGAGGGTTTAAGCGAGAAAAATGCAAGACTGCGACTCAGCGCCGCGCGAGACGAACTGAACTGCGGCGAAGGAAAGGGAAAGTTGGTGGGCCGGAGGGATTGGCATCGGCTGAATAGTATTGTAACATTCAACAGATCTGTAAAAGAACAGTTCAGATCAATCGTTATAACGATGTTATATGGTTTACTAATAGTGATATTACTATAGTGTTTTGCTACAGTGAATACACCAATCTCAGTCATTATTTTCGGATCCGACGGGTGTTACACAATGTTATAATACTGTAGCACATGACTTTGCATAGAGGACGTGCGCTCGGACTGAAGTAGTTCGCCGTTCGCATGTGTGGAGGCTGGAAACGAGTTTTTTTAAAGTACACGCGAGACCACTTATACACACACATCACACGCACCCACGCACACGTAAATACGTCTTCAACACACGACCACTCTAAAGCGGAGGCTAAGACCTCACTGAACACAAATATATGTAGATGTATTATTCCTAAAACTAACGGAAAGGTGAGACGCCCGACAGTCTGCACGGCCAACCGAGCAAACGCTCCCTCCTCCGGAAACGAGTCAACAGGTACGAGTCTCTCTGCGTCGCTGCGGGCTGCGGCGCTGTCGCTTCCCTGCGCGGAGAGTGGGCTGTGGGCTCCGGGACGCGATGGGCCTGCACGTCCGGTGGTGGTCTGGCGGTTGCGGCGCGGCTAGACAGGACCGACGATTCCACGGCCCGGCACAACATCTCCACTGATCCACTCGCTTGTAAGATGGCTGTACGGGCTGGCCTAGCACACGTGGTTCGTAGAGCCGGACGGGCTGCGAGCAATCTATCCCACATGGTGGCGTCCAATGGGCCATGGGCTTGCCAACTAGCCCAGAGTCCATTGCACGTCGCAGCCGGAGGCTCGATCCGCGGCGGACAACGAAGTGCACTGCAGAGACTACGGCCGGCGTAAGCACGTCGTCGACTTCTCCGGCGACAGCAGAAAATTAGGCCTAGGCGTACGTAGGAATTGGGATGCTGAGCCTACTTACACAGCACGAACGGATCGATTCGTACGAAGAAACAGTACAGCTACAGCATTAGCCCAAAAAATTATTGATTTGCCACGACGGGTCTCCGTTCTGAGAGTGACAAATCACGCGCCAATTCAGAAGAACCAGATCGAGCAGCACGGCATCCTCAGACAATGATAACTGCCACTAAAGGCTGCATGCCGCGTAGATGATAGCCATGTACTGTAGCCAACTAGCTAGCTTACTGTCGATGGGAGTTGAAGGTACTACTGCATCGCAACACCCTGGGCTGACTCCGGTGCATGCTCCACTGTCTGCGCCGCGCGTTTGCCGGCGGAAAGTAACCGCTAACAGATCTACACATGGATGGAGATTTCATTGAAGAATTATTCGATCCTATCTTTAACAGTGAAGCCTACTGAGATCAACATTCCCCGGGCCATGCATGTTGGACTGAATCTTCTGCTCTTCTTGGAGTCAGTATATCATTTGCTACATATGCGTTTATACGTACACCAGCATGTGCTCTGAAAATCTATACCCATGGCCAAACTAGGGCACTGGGCACGGGCACGATGGGCCACAGGGCCGGACCGTGTCGTGCCTGGCCAGCCCGGTCAGCACGCCGTGCCGTGCCAGCACAGCCCGAGTTGTCTCCGACGAGCCTAAGAACGGTCCAGAGGCCCACCGTGCCGGCCCAAGCACGGTCCTGTCGCCGTTGCATGACGCAGTGTGGAAACGAGGAAGGGGTGAGGGAGGAGAGGACATGCGACCTCACCTGGCCACCTGGGTGTCGTCGCCGTCAACCTCCACGCACTGACGCACCCGAGGGCGACTTTGAGGCGTGGCCACGCGGGCAGAGCAAGGGGGCTCATGCGGTGCGCCTCACGAAGGGCCGGTGGAGCCACGGAGGTGTGCGGAGGGGGGAGGGGGGAGCCCGAGGGAGGGAGCCAGAGCGTCGGGTCCAGGCGACGCGAGGAAGCTGGAGGGGCAGCGGCGGTGCCCGAGGGGAGGAGGAGAGGAGCCAGGGGGACGGGAACGGGAGAGGCTGGCCACCAGCCCACCGCCGCGGCCGCGTGGAGAGGGAAGGTGGGGCGTAGGGCTGCGCAGCGGTGGATGAGGAAGAGGTTGGGACTGGGAGGACAGGGAAGAAACCGAAGGAGAGAAGAGACCGAGAAGCTTCGCGGCTCGGGCGCTCGGCTGAGGAGGGAGAAAATAAGAGGGAGAATGAAAAAAGGGAGGCAATGGGAAAAAAGAAAAGGGGTTAGGGAAAAAGGTAGGAAAAATTAAAAAAAATACAATAGGAAATATAAAAAAAAAATCAAAACGCAGCAACACATAAATATTCAAGGGAATAACTAAAATTTATTCATTGTTTGATATAATACAAATACAAAGTTTGCTGCCTCGTTAAAAACCTTACCCCCAGTGTGGGGTACCCCTGGTAAGGAAAAGACTACAGCAACTACATACACATAGATAGACTAGTTGACGTCGAGATTTTCTAGGTCGGCTATCACCTCTGAGATCTCCGGATCCTCGAGCTGATGTTGTGTCTGTTCATCTCCGCTCTCCCAATCTTTGAGGCATGTGAGTGCCTCAACCATCTCGGGTGTGAGAGACGACCTCCTTGGCTCGAAGATTCTCCCCACCGTACTGAAAGTGGCTTCCGATGAGACAGTCGACACCGGAACCACAAGTACATCTCATGCAAAATGTGACAGCACGGGATAAATATGTTGGTGGTTCTTCCACCACAAGAGAAGTTTGACATCATTGCCATCCGCGAAGTCAAGCTTGGTGTCCGCAAAAGGTGTGTCGAGGTAGTGGTTGATCTCTACTCTTGGATTCCATTGAGACCTGGTCGGCGCACGAGAAGATGAACTGGATGCCCGGCCTTTCAGCTTCTTCCAGACGTTGGAAGCGCTCACATTGCGCTATCCTTGTTGTGTTGTTGAGGCAGTTGTTCTCGATTGACTTGCGCTGCCAAACTTTTCATAATACAAATCGAAAACTCGAAAAAGCTCGTCATGAATGTGAGTGTAAGCCTTAGAAAAATCAAGATCAAATGCCTCCCCAATTCCCTCGTAAGCCCCCTTTAGATCTGCTAATTTTCTCCGAGGGTCCATAATAGTACCAAAACAATAGAGATCGATGTGGGATAGTTTGAAAATATTTTAAAAAATTTCTCTGAATTGGTTCAATAATAGGTCTCAGAAGGGCATCATCTCTGTTTTTCTTAAAAGCGTTAGCAATAGTCCAAAGTCACTCGATGACTAAGCAAGAAGTAGGGTAGTAAACACCAGATAAAATTGTGGTTGCATCGTAAAATACTTTCAAAAAATCACGAAAACGACCAACAACTAGCCAATCTATTTCAGTAACCACCTGCTTACCTGAATTAGTATTAACGAAGAGAGTGATGATGTACTCGTACTCCTTGCACCGCTCCAACATAGTATATGTGGAGTTCCACGACACCTTCATGTCCAAGTTGAATTTCCTTGGTCTCTTATTGTTGGCCTTACAATACTCCTTGAACTGGGCATATCTTAGGCCTGAAACTGTAATGAACTGGATAGCATCACGTATGTTGTCTAGACTAAGTTTCATTACCTACAAGCCTGCCTGCACAATAAGGGTCAAGATGTGGCACATACATCTCTGGTGGAGGACAAAACCACCAATGTAGGACTCCAGATGCGGTGTGAGGAACTCCATGGTCGTCGTGTTAGCTGAGGCATTATCAAGAGTGATGGCAATAATTTTGTTCTCTATTTTAAAATCCTGAATTACTTCTAATACGCGTTGTGCGATGGCCTCTCTGGTGTGTGCCTCATCAATAGACCTAAACTCTATAACTAGCTTGTTCAAGTTATAATCGTCATCTAAGTAATGTGCAACAACACTAAGATAGCCTACCCTTTGGTGGGATGAAGTCTATATATCGGAGGTTAGAGCAAAAAAAAAGGTAACTTTCAGGAAGTTTTCTTGCTCATAACTTGCCCAAGCAAAGTTTCCATGAACGACCATTCCTCATTCCTCATGCATGGCATTAATCCAAGACTCATCAGATAAAGCGTGACTTACATCTTGGGGTTCAAAAGAGGAAACAAAAGCAGCATGAGCATATGAGGCGATCGTGGTCTACGGCGGTGACCGGGAGATGACTTGGTGCAAAGTTATGGTCCGAAGGGTCAAGGGTGCTGGAGGAGACGGTCGGGCTCGAGTTGGAGCGCGTGGAGGTCAAAGCTGGATGATGTGTGGTGGAGCTACGGATGTGTAGTCCGGAGGCTACGACACGTGACAATTTTAGGGTGTCTAAAATTGGACTGGATTGATTTGTGTAATCAGATGCTAAGTTCATGTATTGGGCCTTAATACTAGTGGGCCATACATGGGTCATTAGGGTTGGTGACTATAGAGGTATTTAAGCCCTTGTGCGTGGACAAGGTTAAGGTGACGGTTTTTCAAGACTCCGTGCGGCTGTTAGGGTTATAGTCGAGAGAATTTGGTTTTTGGGGTTTCGGCGACGGCAGAGGCTTTTGTGCGCGATTCATCAATCTATCGTCGTTTTTTTTTTAATTTTTTTATTATAACATGCCAAATTGAGTGAGCATAATAGGATTGTAATGAGAGACATACTTGCTTCAAATCCAAGATTTAAAATAAGAATCACAAACAAGCTCATCCTTTTCGATAGACATCACAAAGTGATAACAATAATCAATCTAGTCAAAGTTTTCAGCCATGTCATGCTTTAGTTCTAATGTAGCAAATTAATTATAACCAGTCAAGAACACAACTACACAAAGACATGAATAAATATGATAAAGAAGGCTCTACAACTCATTTGATTTCAATGGCTTGGACTTGAAGAATTGTTTGACAAGTATAATAAACAAAGCTTCTGAAATTTAAACAACAAGCTCCCCCTCGAATAATCCCATAGGGTGCAACACACCCAACTCACTTCGCAAAAGAGCAAATCGTGCGAGAATCAAGCGGTTTTGTGAGAATATCAACAACTTGAGAATCAGATCAACAAAATGTAAAACAACATCCCCTTTTCTACATGGTCTCTAAGAAAGTGATACAGAATATCAATGTGTTTGGTTCTTGAGTGTTGCACAGATTTTTAGCAATACTAATAGCACTAGTGTTATCACGTAAAAGCGGTACACTATCCAATTCTAAGCCAAAATCCTTAAGTGTAGATATCATCCAAAGCAATTGTGAGCAACAAGAAGAAGACAACATATTCACCTCGGTAGTGGAAAGTGCAATGCAGACAAGCTGTTTCCTAGAAGCCCATGAAACAAGAGATGTGCCTAAAAGTGACATGTGCCAGAAGTGCTCTTTCTATCAATTCTACAACCCCCAAAATCCGCATCTGAATAAGCTCTAAGGGTAAGGCATGATGAAGAAGAATACCATAAACCAAATTCTAAAGTTGACTGAAGATACCTGAATATTCGCTAATCGCTTTGACGATGTGAAGTACGTGGGAAGCTTGAAAACGAGCACACAGCATACAAACAAAGTGAATATCCGCCTTGAAGCGTTGAGATATAGAAGTGAACCAATCATGCTTCTGTATTCTTTTTTATCAACAGGCTCTCCATCCTCGTCAGGGTCTAACACTGCAGTGGATCCCATTGGTGTGGAGACTGGTTTGCTTGTCCCCATGTCGAAACGACGAAGTAGATCCTTGGTGTACTTGGTTTGATGAACAAAAATACCCAGCTTTGATTGTTTGATTTGAAAGCCTAGGAAGAACGTGAGTTCTCCCATCATGCTCATCTCAAATTCCCTACTCATAGTATCTGAAAACTTGGAAACAAGAGCATGAGAGGAACCACCAAAGATGATATCATCCACATAAATCTGAACGAGTAAAAGATCATTGCCATACTTGAGAGTAAACAGCGTTTTATCTACCTTGCCCATTTGAAAGTCATTTTTAAGCAAATATGATTTAAGCCTATCATACCACGCTCTCGGAGCTTGTTTTAAACCATATAAAGCTTTGGACAGTTTGTAGACATGATCAGGAAAATTGGGATTTTCAAAACCAGGCGGTTGTCTTACATAAACTTCTTCCTCAATATAGCCATTAAGAAAAGCGCTCTTAACATCCATTTGATACAACCTAAAGCCCTTAGATGCAGCAAATACTAAAAGGATTCTAATGGCTTCTAACCGAGCAACAGGAGCAAAAGTTTCACCAAAATCAAGACCTTCTACCTGAGTAAAACCCTGAGCCACAAGTCTAGCCTTATTTCGAACAACAACACCATCCTCACTTTGTTTATTCTTAAAAATCCATTTAGTTCCAATAATATTATGGCCATGAGGAGGTGAAACTAAAGTCCAGACTTTATTACGCTCAAAATTTTTCAATTCCTCATGCATGGCATTAATCCAAGACTCATCAGATAAAGCGTGCCATACATGTCTGTGTATTCAAAAGAAGAAAAAATGCACACAAAAGTGCTCCAACGAAAAGAAGTATGCTTCAAGCATGCCACCCTTGAAAAGAAGTATGCTGCAAGCATGCCACATGCAAAGAAGAATTGAAAGTGGAGCAATAGGCTGTTACATAAGACTGATAGCTCATCTAGATTTAAAGTTTGCCTCACTGTTAGGCTTTAACTTTTCATGATGATATCTCTTTGTGGTGTTTATAATCTGTTTAGTCATTGTTGAGATGCCTGTCATAAATTTAAATTGCTTAATCATTCTAAAAGACTTGTCTTGACTTTGCTATATGGTATATGAGTTTATATGATCCAGATAGCTCTACTAAAAAAGATGGCTTGGTTAAATTTACTAAATCAGTGCAAAATAACTTGGATAATCTACAAGGCTTCTTGATTTTTACTCTCATTGCTCCTTCTTAGAATGATTCCTTCTTTGATGCTTCCTGATGATTACATTGCCAAAGGGGGAGAAAAATAAGAAAAATTTGCTTCGCTTCCCTTATGTTGAGGGGGAGTTTTTTTCTGGCTTTTTGGCTTCAGTTCTTCACTTATATTTGTTTTGAAGCTTCTCCATTATCCTATTACTCATTATGCAATCTTGAAATATTGTCAATGTATTCATCAAGGGGGAGATTGTTAGACCATGTGGTCAGGTCTAGAATATTTTAGTGATGAATAATTGACAATGTTGGGTACTGATGTTATTTGAGGCGTGTAGCGTGTGTGGACTTATGTCGGTCAAGTTGGAAAGAACTTGTGGGAAAGATGGTGTTTTGGTCTTTGCATGTGCGGGGTAACTCGGAGGCGATCGTGGTCTACGGCGGTGACCGGGAGATGACTTGGTGCAAAGTTATGGTCCGAAGGGTCAAGGGTGCTGGAGGAGACGGTCGGGCTCGAGTTGGAGCGCGTGGAGGTCAAAGCTGGATGATGTGTGGTGGAGCTACGGATGTGTAGTCCGGAGGCTACGACACGTGACAATTTTAGGGTGTCTAAAATTGGACTGGATTGATTTGTGTAATCAGATGCTAAGTTCATGTATTGGGCCTTAATACTAGTGGGCCATACATGGGTCATTAGGGTTGGTGACTATAGAGGTATTTAAGCCCTTGTGCGTGGACAAGGTTAAGGTGACGGTTTTTCAAGACTCCGTGCGGCTGTTAGGGTTATAGTCGAGAGAATTTGGTTTTTGGGGTTTCGGCGACGGCAGAGGCTTTTGTGCGCGATTCATCAATCTATCGTCGTTTTTTTCTGTCTCGCACGGTTGCCTCTCTTCGCCTCGGTTGGCGTGCTACCCCGGAGCAGAGCACCGCACGTCTCGCTCGCGAAGCGCTCCCCTATTTTCATCCCGACGTCGCTTTCACCCGTTCTTCGACTTCGCGCCATGAAGCGGGCGGGACGCGGAATCGCTCTTCTTGATTGTGGGCCTCACTACGAGCGAACGCATGACCTTGCTCGTGGCGCGATTTAATTTCCTACGCCACCATCGCACGGAAGACAAGTACAAAGAAAGCTTTGTTTTTCTTTCATGCAATCGTAGCTTGAAAGTGACATTGTTGCTTTGGTGTGCGTATAAAATATCAACCATGGAAAGAGAAAATTGATTCTCTGTTCTGTTTTCTTGTTAGCACTTTGTATTTTAGTTGTGTTTGCGAGTTTGGACAACAAGAAAATAGCAGGATTGTTGAAAAAGATTCTGTTAGGTATTACAATCATTCACCCCCCCTCTGATTGTCATTAACGATCCTACACAAACTATAGACAGTTTATGTTGGTAGAGTTTTACTATGTCTCGCGCAGTTGTTCTCCTACTTACGTGTCAGTATTGCGGGCAAAAACCATGTTGAATCACTCTTTCGAAACTAGAGCTTTCACCCGTCCTGATCGGAAGATCATCAGTAACTATATATCTAGCAATTTCGTCTCTAGCTACCTGAGGGTTGTACATCCATGTACTTACTGAACCATCAACCCCAAAGTTAAGCTAGGTCTGGACGTTCCCTCCTTGCGTTTGCCCAACCGCTATCTTCGTCAAACACACCTCCATGTGTCTCTTGAGATGACATATTCCTCCATCTGAGTATGCATATAATTTAGTATAACAATATTTACATGTGGCATAAGGTACATGACGCCCATCCTCCATTTCTATGTTGTACTCCATATGCTTCCAACATCATGCACGTCGGCCGTCGGAGCTTCCACCCATTGCATGCACCATTGCACTGGCCCATCCGGCCCCGACGTCCGGGGTGGAGACGTGGGCATCCTCGGAGCCGTCTATTCCGTCCATATATTGATCATCCATACCATAGTCTCCCATGCCTAGGGATAGTTGGCAAGGATCAATCTTTTGCTCTTGCACTTCTTATACGGGAGGAGGACTAGGAGTGCGAGGGCATGCTCTCCTGCTCCACCCTGCTATTTTCTTCTTTCCAAACATATTGAAAGACTTAGAGAGCAAAGAGAGAGCAAAGGGAGAGCACAAGTAAAAATTGTTGTGTGGTGCGGTGAACAAATGAGGAGAGGGAGAGAACTTATAGGCAGGAAAGATTCACGAAGAAGAGATATGAACTGCAAAAACCACAAGGTCCACAACATCTCTCTGCTATCGTCTTATCACTGCAAAAGAAAAGACTGGCACACACAGACACACTGCTACACGCTGACACGCCCACACGCCACCACACCCGTAGTCCTCCTGTAAACCTGCACTGCCGCACGTCTCTCAAGTCCCATCCTCTCCTCTCCACTCTCTCCGGTCCGGTCTCCATCGCCCTCGCCCTCGCCGGCCATCTCCCAGGCCTACGCCACACTGGCACTGCCGCAGCCCAACGTCTCTTCTCCTCTCCTCCCTCTCCGGTCTCCATCGCCCCCAATGGCTCTCCCCACACGGCCACGCCTCCCTCGACTCCAACGGCCAGCTCCCTCGCCTCTTCCACTCCCCCTCCCCCAATTCCCTTCCCTCTCCGTCCGCCCAAGGCCCCAACTCGTACACCTTCCCACTCCCCGTCGTCCCCGGCGCCTCCCCATCTCCCCTCCCCCACGCGGAGCCTCCCCATCCCCCCTCCCTGGCTCCCCCCAAGGCCCCAACTCCTTCCCACTCCTCGAGTCCCCATCGTCCCCGAAACCTCCCCATTCCACTCCCCTACACGGTCTACTCCGCCGGCAACTCAGGCCCCAAGTCCAGGTCCGTCTCCAACGTCACGCGACTCGCGCCTTGGATCTTCACCGCCCGCGGCAGCACCATGGACCGCGAATTCCCGTCCTACGTCATCTATGGCCGTGAGGTGGCGGTGAGCCTCCGACGGACCTCCAAAGTCGTGGAGCTGCGCTCTCCCCTTGGCTGGAGCTCACGGCCTGTCGGCACCCCCTGGAGGCCAGATCTAGATGTGCCCCTCAGTCCCTGTCGTCCCCGACGCCTCCCCATTGGAGTGGTGAACTGGTGATGAGCAAAAAAAATTGTGTGCTTTGCGTTCGGATGTGATTGTGATTTTGTGAATGATTCGGTTTTTTGCATTTGATTTGGGATTGGAGTGTGTGTGGTTTGCGTTGCTTGGCGCTAGCGAGGCGGCGACGAGAGAGCGCGAGCGATCGAGACAAGTCGATGGCCAGTGGGTGCCAGACTGCCGGGTGTGGCAGCGCGCCTGCCGTGTGCTACCGTGCCTCGCCGCGCGCGCTGGCTTCATGCCCAAATGTGTCGTGTCGTGCCGGCTTTGGGCCCTCCGAGCATGAACGTGTTGTCCCGTCGTGCCAGGGAGCCAGGCCCAATACAGCCCTAGGTATCATGCCGTGCTGGCACAGCCCTAACAATGCTTGAACCGTGCCGGCCCAGCCGTGCCGTGGGCCGCCCCGCAAAAGTCCTGGCCCGTGCCCAGGTCTACTCATTGCATCCACGGATGCACAAGCACCCCGGCCTTATTGTTCGGAGTTAATAGCACAAATTAAACGCATCCGGTCGAGCAAATCAAACAGAGACCAATTAATTAAGGTAGCATGATGAGACGGTGAAGGACTAATAATTAGTATATATATGTAGTTGGCCGGTGGTCACCTTGTTGGTCGATCATTAGCCAAGAGACAACATCATACATATCACTCATGCGTACTGTCTAATTGACCTATAACTTATATGTAGGCACGATATCTTCATCGCAGAGCTAGCTGCTACTTCAGTAAACTAACTAATGTAGTGGTAGCAGCAGTACTATAATGTCACTGCAGCTCTGGGGACCATGCTCTCATGTGTGTGTATTGGTCCAGAGCAAAAGACACAACAGTACAGCTCCTGCATCTGCTGCATGCATGCAAACCCTAGCTAGCTACAGGGCTATGCAGATTCAGGTCTGGGTGGCAGGAGTAGCTTTAATCCTATGCGTAGGCGTAGCTAGCTAGTATAGTTAGTATCCAATGGTCGGTCGGCCCAGTACGTACGTGCTCCCATCTTTACTCGCTCGTTCAGCCCCACACGCACGCCCCTCGGCGGGCAGACCACCGTGCTTTGCGCCGCTTTTGCTTCCTCCTAGTTTTGCATTGACTTGGATCTCCCGTAGCCATGGCCGGTCATGAGCTCTAGCTAGCTCATGAGCCAGACATCAATGAAGCCGCTGTGACTCGCATGCATTTTCCCCTGCAGATTAGCTTACACTGGTCTTCACTCTTCAACCCATGCACCTGCACGGTTAGCAATTTTAAAAATGCACTTCATTTTTATTTCAAAAGTATATCAGATATTTTGTAGAAACATTTTTTAAAACATTACTATAGTCTATATTTTAGTACTTTTTTATCCTGAATATAGAATTTCAAGCTACATGAATCAGAACCGAAAGAGAAGTTGGAAGCTATATTTTTTTGACATTTTCTCTGATAGAACTATTGTAGGAGCTTCTAATAGAACCGCCAGTTAATATAGATTTAGATAAAAATAGATTGTTTTGTCTCCGTGTGAGCAACTATATATAGGCCGGAGAAGTTATGACATAGAAGAAAAAAAAAAGGGAAATATATTCATTAAAAAAAAAGGAAAACATTTTCATGTATATCCATGTACGAAAGCAATTTGACTCTATGTCTCCTATTCGGACACAAGCATGATTTTATTTTGCTTTGAATGTTTCTAAGTTAACTGCTTTGTACAATTTGACCGTGGAACAATAGAACATATAACTGTATGAGACTCGTATATAGGTAGAACAGAGCCTTACACCACAAGATGCATGGATGGGATTTTCTTCTTCAATTAATGTGAGAATTTCTAGCTATTTTTTTTCTCGAGTTGATATGAGAATTTCTAGTTTTTTTCTACCTAGGATTAAGGTAGGAGTTCCTCGATAAGCCTCTAATTAGTATAGAGTTATTTTCCACCTAGGATTAACGTGGAAAATCCTAGAGGAACATCAAATTAGTATAGAGATATAGATTTAATTAGCATGATAATACCTATTTTAAATAATATTTTTTTACTAAAAATTATATTGGGAAAGGGAGATAGAAACCGCGTGTGTGTGATAGATGGGTGCCAATGTATTATTTTTCTAGTGCTGTATAGCATGGAGAGAGCCAAGTTAAGAAGTCACATCCGGACTCTAGAGTTGTAATTGGATCATGCTTTGTGCATGTGTGTGTGATATTTTTTCTAGTTTCCATGTCGAACATGTGTTTAATACATGTAAATATTTACCATAGATAAACTCGGTAAGGAAGATTGAACTACCCTGATTTTATGCTTTTTACTATTAATGTGAGAATTTCTAGTTTTTTTTTCTTTTCTCCCATTAATGTGGTAATTTCGAGTTTTTTATCTCCTAGGATTAACATGGAGACTTCTAGGAGAGTCTGCAATTAGTAAACAGATAGATAGATAGATAGATAGATAGATAGATTTGTTTTTGTTTTTGCAAACACGCATGTCGTCATGTCGATCTTCTCAATGCTAGAAAGACGATATTGTTCGGAACGTTAATCTGTCCTGCCCGACTAGATGATCGAATGTGGTTAATTTTGTTCCCCCGTAGCTTGGGTTTTTTCTCCTTAATTTGCAAAGCTAGATGAACAGTGCAAGATCGACTACTTGTCTTTTTTCTCTCTCTCTCTCGATATCATGTACGAATTTGGCATTGAAACATTTTTGCATGTTTACATAATGTTACGTGCTACATCCATGAATTTTTATGGAAATTTTGGAACATTGTGTCATGCACTTTTGTCAAATGGAGTAGCCGGTTCCGATCCCCTGGCACCAAATTCCTTCTCTCTATTTTTTTAAGGAGAACTAGACCAAACGGTATACCAAGAAGTTTTATGATGTTTTAAGAAGTTTCATGAAAATATTTAAAAAGGTTTCATATTTCAGTGATTTTCGTGCATTTTAAGAAGTTTTCAGAAGATTCAAAAAAAAGTTTCCATGAGTTCTAGACTTTAGAATTCAAGTTTCAACAAGTTTTAGTAAAAGCGTTTCAACTAGTTAATTTCAACCAAAAGTTCCAAGATGTACCAACGAGTTTCAGGTTTTTGTTGCAGCGCCACGCATCATCGTGTGCTCGCCGCACATCACGCCCCGTTGAGCCGGGTCGTTGTGGTCTGCACCATGCCCCCATTGTGCGCTTGTCGATGGGGGCGCCTGGAGCTCGAGCTGGTGCTCGTCGACGTCATCACAGATACAGAAGAAGTTCGTGTGGCTGCGATTGTCATCACCCTCGCCGCGTCGACCAACGCACACATGGAGCTGCAGCGGGAGGCAGCGGTGGCGGCGCGTGAGCTAGCGGTGGCGCATCCAGGCTTGGCTGAACCGGTTGAGCTCCAGCGCCAAGCGCGGGCTGAAGGGCCCCTAGAGTTGTGGCACGGTGCCGACGGCTCAAGCAGTCACGCAGTGGCAGAACCGCGCCACCTCGGGAAAGTGGTCATCGAGACGCCGACTCGCCATGGACCAGTGGACGCGGGCCTCCGGGTCTGAGCGAGTGTTCCGACGATTAACATATTTATTTTGTCTTTTTTACTATCATTGTGATTTGTGAAATCAAATCAAACAACCAGTGATTAGTCATTGGTGTAATAGGTTAATAGTGTCGTGAGTTTGTGATTTTTGGAATGTACAACATTAGAAAATGAAGAAGACCGTAGATTTGAAGCTTTTGTGGGAGTAACTGTAATTCACCCATTCTGCAAGAAGAATACAGTAACAGTCGGGGGTGAGGCTGATGATTTTTCAAGAAGAAAAATCGGAGGTATGCACCGCTTCATAATCTCTTGGTTTGACAAGTATAATTGGCTTGAGTATAGTGTGGAACTGGATGCTGTCTTTTGCTTTGTTTGTTACTTGTTTAAGGACAAAACTAATTATACTCAGGGGCGGCCCCAGCAATAGGGCAAGGCTGGGCGGCCGCACGAGGTAGCCAGCCGCTGCAGTCGCCCCTGAGGCAGTCCAGTCGTCCAGAGGATGAGAGGAGGATGCCATAGCCCAAAGCGTCTACAGCCCCATGCCCGGCCCAGCTAAGCCCATGTGCTTCTCATATTCTCATCCTCTCCCCGTTCCCCAAATCCCCAATTTGCAAAAACTCAAATTCCCAAACCTCGAACCCTACGCGGCGGCGGCGGCAGCAGCGGCACCACGGCCATGCGGGAGGAGCGCCGGCGAGTCGGAGGAGCCGAGCGGCGCCAGCCGGAGGCGCGAGGAGGCGCCGGCCGGGCTGGGGAGGAGCGGGCGCCGGGCAGAGGCGGCGCGGCGGGACCACGGAGGAGGAGCGTGGCGCCGGCGGGACCGCGGGAGGAGGAGCAGGCACGGCGGCGGGCGGGACCTCGGGGCGCGGCGGCATCGCGGGAAGGGGAGAGAGGCAGGCGGGATGCTTTCTTTCTGCTTTGTTGATGCTATTAACACAGAGATGGATCACCGCTCAATGAGGTATCTTGAGTTGCTTGTTTGCTTTTCTTGTCTTGATCCAAGAGACTCATTCTCTAAGTTTGATGTGGATAAGATTGCTCGACTTGTGGAGATCTATGATACGGATTTCTCTATTGCTGATCGTGCAACTATAAGAGATCAACTTGAAACCTTCATTCTTCATGTCCGAAGAATTGATGATTTCATTGTTTGTTATGATTTTGCAAGTTTGGCCATCAAGATGGTTGAAACAGAAAGACATATTGTTTTTCCATTGGTCTACCGCCTTATTGAGTTAGCATTGCTCTTACCAGTGGCAACAGCATCGGTTGAAAGAGTCTTTTCGGCTATGAATATTATTAAGACCGATTTGCGCAATAGACTATCTGATGAGTGGCTCAATGACTTGATGGTATGCTACATCGAGCGGGAGATATTTAAAAGACTTGATCATGAAAAAATTAAGAAACAATTTCAAGCCATGAAATCTCGGAGAATGAAATTGCCTCAGCCTTCTAGACGTAATTAGTACTTTAATGGTATGTATTTCTGTTTGTTATGTTCAATAATTTTTTATGATTTATGATGGATTAATTTGAATACTCATCATCCATCTACTTTTGACAGGTTGTTACTAGTAATTCAATAATTTGGTATTTTGATGGCAAATTGTTCTGTAAACTTCATTGATAAGGTACTTTTTCTATATTTGTCCTGTCTTTGTATGTTCACATGATGCGAATTATAGTTTTAAGATCCATTTAGTATCATATGCTCTGTTGAAAGTGATTGTAACGTATATTATATATGTCTTGCTTTGTTATCGGATAATAGTTTAGTTTATTCCCGCCCAACCTAAATTTTAACCTGGACCGCCACTGATTATACTTGTGGAGATTGTTTTGTGACCAGAGCATTTAGGAATAGACAAGAAACTGCTAGGTTTGATAAGCATGTTGGAGTATTAATAGTGCCCATAAACAAGCTCAAAAGAAATATGATTTTTTAATTAATCATGGAACATCAGTTAGAGAGTATATTGTAAAGATAAGTAGTGAAAAGAAGATTTTGTATAAATCTTAGTTGACCTATAAGTGCTTGAGGTTTCTGTTGCGTCAAGGATTAGCTTGTCGTGCACACAATGAAAGTGAAAAATGAAGTAACAAAGGAAATTTTCTTGAACTTCTAAATTAGCTTGTTGTGTTACATTTGAACTTTTGTACTATGCGCTTTGAACTTTCATGTTCACATCCTCATCGCTCAAATCCTAGATCTGCCACTGGTGAGAGAGGAGGGGCGACATGCGTCGGGCGATGGATAAGATCGGATTGAGTGGAGGAGAGAGAGAGAGTTGGAACTGCCCTATGCTGTCAGATGGCAATGTGGTAGCATATCCCGTTGATTTTAGCCCTGACAGTATAGCTTTGTCTAGGTTTTCTCTCTCTTTTTTAAAACTACTATGCGAAAGCTCTCAGCTGGTTTGTACAAATAAAATAAGCAAAAATTAAGTGGAGTTGTTCCCAATTTTGCAATGCAATCTTAAAGTTGTTCTTGCATTAATCGATCGATACCGTTGTTTTTGTTTATATTAATTTGTGTGGAAGACTACTGGTGGAACAATGGTTGTTGTGTCCATAATAATGTCAACCCTAAGGGCTAAGGGAGCCTTAAATAACACGCACTCTGCTCACTTTCGAATTCAGATGCCATGCATGCGTCTGTATATCTCATGCATGCGTTTCTATCTTTCTCTGAAGCACATGCATGTCACCATGTAGCTAGGGAGAAGAGTTGTTATGCACATATGCATGCTGTAAACTGTAAAAGCCGTGTGTTAAGTTGTTTACTTGGTTGGTCCCAGGCACAAATGCGTTTCTCGTGCCACATTTTTGTTGCTACCTCCTTGCGCGTGGACGACGCAGCTGCAAGCCAGAGAGAGAGAGAGAGAGAGAGAGAGAGAGAGAGGTCTGAGAGAGAGATGTCTTGGTAATTCTGGTCGTACGGCAGTGCTTTTTTATCCTTGGGCCGCTAGTTTATTCGAGCTCGCCAAATCTGCCTAAATGAAATGCATCACATGTACATGCCGTATATGTCAGCATTTGTACTGCTATATATCGGGAAGTGCATAATTGGATGTGCTGATGTATTAGTACATACTGCTACTTGTCAAATTTTGGGAACGAACCTGGCGCGCAGCGTCTACGGTTATATACATGCATAATTTGTGTCAGTAACTAGGAATACAAGTGAAAAAAGAGTAGCACATACTGTCTTGGATATACTAAATAAGAACAGTTGCACATACTAGCAAAGTTATACTTAGTGAAATACTTTTATTGTACTATTGGTAATGATTAATATAATAAGCTCAGGTTTTGATACCCGAAAAATGTTTTACACTCTCCCAAAGCTAAACTACACAGATCATATATAGAACGATACAACTATACACAACTAAGCTAGTGTAGTACGTACTACAGCGGACGGATGCGAAATCTGAGCCCACTTGGATTGGGAAAATACTATGCACGCTCCGATCAAATGTTGTGCATGCGTTTGGAATGGATAAACTTTGAAGGGAGTGAAGCAAATCCTCCAAGCCAGTCCCCCAATCAATATATCCAAATGAGCCATATGTTTATGCACAAAACAGGAATTCATATTGTTATATGTCCTGCACAAACATGTAGTTATTGATATATACTACATCCATTCTATATACTTCCTCCGTCCATCGTACGATTTAAGTAGTATATGAAAAGTTTGAGTACCATACCATTTAGATTTGTCATATGAAAAAAAGTACTTCTATGCCACTATATTTTTTAGTAACTTATTTATCATATAGTTAGAAAAGGCAATTGAATATTGGAGATCGTACCAGTGTTCAAAATGATAAGTAAAATTGAACAGAAGTAGTAAATAGCTAAGTGAATATCAAGTAACAAGAGACACACTAATCATACATAACATAAAAGATGCATTTGATATGCAGTTCAATTTTACCTACATATTAAGCCCGACGAAAAGAGAAAGAAAACAGGAAAAGTTTTCTGGAAAAATTCAAAAAAAGAAAAGAAAGAAAGGTGAGGATCCAAGAATTGCAATCAACATACATCAGAGACAAATCAAAGTAGCTCACTTGAGATGCAAAACTCACAAAAGAAGCCCAAATTAAACAGAAATCCCAAAAATTCTCAAATCATTATTACACAAGCCAAATACATCAACAATTACTTCCTTCGTATAAAAAAAGAAGCAACGAATAGCATTGCACGCCCTGCAAAACCTTACTTTGCACGCTGTACGTACGTTCTAGAATCCTTAATATGATCAAACCAAATAATACCCTCTTAAATATTAAATCACAAGCTTTACTCACCTTAAAGCAACCTTAAAGCAAAGTACTATATTAATACTACTCCAGTAGCATTATTAGTTAATTTCTACGTACCTTCTTGCAGTAGAGATCACATCGATCGATCTAATCAACTCTGGCTTCCCGAGTGAAGGAAGCTTCTTGCTGAGCTCAGTGAGAGCTGGCCTTGCGAATGGTCGAGGTTATCTACAGGGAACTGATCGGCGGCTTCTTTCATGGCGAAGCCGCCTTCCGACGAGTAGAAGACGAGCTGAGACCCCGGAGCCAGAGACAGCAGCGACGGGAATGGCGAGTGGTGAGCCACCACTTGAGGTGAAGCGCCATGGCTCACCTCATGGACATTGCCATTGCTCCAAGATTCAGCAGTGTAGTACGAGCCGTAAGCCAACGACGGCATGGAGCTATTGACCAGGCCGAGCGAATTGTTCAGGCTCATGAAACCTTTGAGGTCGCTGTTGCAGTGGGCCTTGTCGCCGTCGACCAGCATGGACGCGGCAGCCGTCGTCGCGGCGGCGGCGTGGTCAGCGCCGTTGGAGAACGGCGGCGCCATGGGGGAGGACATGTGGGCGACGAGGTCCTGCGGAGGGAACTGGAGCGGCGGCAGCTTGTCGATCTCGTGCTGCGCGGCATTGAGCAGCCAGTCCACCACCTTGCTCGGCTGGTTCAGCCCCAGCCGGTCCTGGAGGTCATAGAGCTGGATCGCCGTCGGCACCGACAGCCGCACTCGCCGGTCGCGCAGCCCCTTGACGGTCCTCACCTTGCTGTGCCTGTCCTTGCCGCCGAACACCCGCGAGACGCGCACAATCCTCGACTCCGTCGACGCCGGCCAGTGCCGCGAGCTCGCCACGGCCTTGGCCGCGCCGCCGTCGCCGGCCGACTGGTCGACCTTCCTGACGCAGCTGGCCTGCAGCTCCTCATTTGCGTGGTTGCCGCTTATCATCTTAACCCGCTCATGATCACACCTATAATCAATTAATTGATCATCAGAATCATGCACTCAGACAACTAATTAATCGAGCATAAAATGAGATGATGCATCGATCACAGTTCATTTATGTTGTGCCGTGATAGATCGATTTGGCCACTACTGTTCCACTGAGGAACGAGCAGCTTTATTCGCTACTACACATGAGTCCATGACGAGAACACCACACTGAAACAAGAACTTGTACATGGGTAGGGAACTGTAGCGCCTACACTCTGCAAGGGAATCATAAATGTATGACTTTGCTCATTCCGACATCCTTTGCTTATTCTACAGACTAAAACCATACATCGCACTACACGGATTAAGGAATAAACTTTTGCAGCAAAATCACAGCCTCACTAATTGAGTTTAATGAGTACTAAAAACAAAGTATTTTAAAACTCTGCAAAGGATTCAGTTGATTTCTGTCCACGTTCTGCATATTTATGGTATCCATCAAATTAGGAAGGACAACGTTAATTATCCAAAATTAGCAACAAAGGCCGGAGATAGTGAGTGAGTAGCTAGTAAAGATGTGGAACAAAAAAAAACCATGAGCATCAGATCGACTGGATTAATTCTTGTCTTGGGATCCGGTGAAGTTAACTCTGACAAAAGTACTCAAACAAGAACAAATCTGGACAGATCTACCAAGAATTAACACTACTACTTACATGCATGAGCTAGCGGTGGGCTTCTTCCCTCAGATCGATCACCTCAATTAGCCTCCCCCTTGGCCCTGCGAGCTGAATCGACCCGGACGATCTCGAGCTAGGCGAGTCCGATCGCTTCGCCGTACGCCGGAATTCGACGGCGAGAGAGGGAGCAGGAGGCCTGTGTGATGGATCAGTGCGTGTAAACCCTAGCTAGCTGGAGACGAAGGAAACGGAGAGCTGCTGCTGCCGCTAGCTAGCTAGTGTGTACTGGGAGCTCGCACTTGTGAACTTGTGGTGCTTATTTACACCAACTAAATGATAAGCTAGCGTCGCTTTCGCGTCCTGTCCTTTTACCAGGTATCGTGCTCCTCGTGTTACCATCACAGTGAGTGGCCCTCTCGATCATAAGCTAGTTCCAATACTGCCCGCCTAAATGCCATATTAATGTTTAGGAGCGTATAAGATGCAAATTCGTCATCGTGTCTGTTTTGGACACGGCACACACGCCGACTGGCACCCGTCGTGGGTCTTGTGGTATCGAGTGGCACCACCAACACTGACTTGGTTTCTTTCTCCGTTAGGAACTCTATTCCCTACCATGCATATTTTGAAACTATCAAATGATTTTGAAAACCTAAGTAAGTTCTCATATTTTACTTCTCATCTATCTTAGCTTGCTCGTCTCACCTTATTCTCGATTGAATTTGAAAAGTTGTTTTCCCTCTCATCTCTTTTTCAAAGAGAGTTGTTTAATCGATTAAATTGGTTTTGGGAAAACCATAAGAGCTTAAATTGGAGTGTTGGCTGTTTGGAGTGAAGATTAGGAGCTCCTGAAGCTTCAAATTTCGGCCAAGGGCTTGAAGGAGAAATCTGGACAGCAAGCGCAAATTCTGGATAGCTAGCTTGTAATTAGTATATAGTGCTGATAATGAGAGGTAAATTCAACTAAAACTTGTGGGAATAAAAGGGTAAGAAGTGATATGAACTAGCTAAGTATCTAACCTTTCTCTAGGTGGTTCTACCTTGCTTTTAGTGTGTTAAAACTAGGATTATGTCTTGAAGTTGTTTTTCTAAACCGATTGCTCATTCTTCCATACGAGTTAGTCATGCTAGGGAGTCGATTTTGAAAATTTAGGTCTTGCGTTGATTTTATGTTGGTTTCTAAGCTTCTGGAGTTCATTTGGTAGAGATGTGAATGGTTTTCCTTGCCTTCGGTTTTTGGGTTTATCCTTATCCATCTTAGTATTTATCCCCACCCCAAACTTTCAGTGAGAATCCCCTAATCGCGTCTTTCACTTCTAGGTTTTGGGTTCGTGCTAACCCATCTCCCAGTAACAGGATGTCCGACAGACAAAGAACCGGACTAGGTCGCAGTGGCGCAGGATGAAAATCTCCCTGGCCCCAACTGTCCGGACAAGGCTCGCAAGCGCCTCCCCTCTGGCGATTGTGATAGATTTTGGTTTCATTGCCCGAGGAACAACAATTACCTCCTTTCGCTTGGTCCACTCTCGTCTTGTTGAGGCTCCGCCCAAGCTCAGTAACTCACTACGCTGCCCACTCCAATTGAGGCTCCTGCAGCATCTTCTTCATCAGTGCTGAGGTTGAGGAGATATTGTCTCCCGGCGCCCACTTCATTCAGAGGCGCCATCCTCCTGATCGGATGATTGGTAGTCTTCATGAGCGAAGTCACTCGCCTGTATCACGATCCGAGTCTCTACTCTCATTCGCAGATTATATCGGATGGATGTTAAGAGTGACTTTTGAATGGTTTTATAGAAGAGGAAGTATGTTAGGCAGAACCCCTGTGCTTTGAGAACCCCAAACATCCACATCATGTTTTTAAGCTATCCAAAGCCTTGTATGGTCTTAAGCAAGCCCTAGAGCACAGTATGATAGACTTAAGACCTTTCGCTTAAGAATGATTTTGAGATGGGTAAGGTAGACAAGACCTCGTTCATCCTTAGGTGGCAATGACTTCTTGCTTGCTCGATTTATGTAGATGATATTATCTTTGGTGGTTCTTCTCATGCTCTTGTTTCTAGTTTTTCCGAGACCATGTCCAGAGAATTTGAGATGAGTATGATGGGAGAACTCAATTACTCTGGGCTTCAAATCAAGCAATGCAAGGAAGGGATCTTCATCCATCGCACGGCAGACACCCCGGATCCGCCAAGCGCTTGAGATGGTGATCAGTAGTCGATCGCCACCCCATGGCGATTTCGATCGGTCCGAAGATGACTCCATCACAAAAGGGAGAAGATATTTCGAGATGCGTAAAGGAGGAGATATAAAAGTGTTAAAAGGGGATAAAATTGAAGATTTTGAAATTTTCTCAAACTGAGGATCATAGTGAGGGGAGTTTCATATTTGCATTCGCTTGATCAGATTACATTTCGAACTTAAATTGCAATTCTTGAGTTTCACGATGATCAAAGGTCATATCGAACAATTGTTCTTTCATATGGACCTTAAGTGAGATTTTGACTCTTTCCGAAAATGAAGCTTTCGCTTTGCCGTGATCTCACTTGCTTATACTATTCAAGTTAGCTTGGTCATTTTCATTGCTTTCTTGCATTTGGACCAAGTTGTTGTTTTGCGCGAAACGAGCGAGTTTTACCTTTCAAACCTCAAAATTTGTATTTTTGAAATTGTCAATGTTCATCAAGGGGAGATTGTGATATCATGGGGATATGCTCATGATCTTAGGATGATGTGACAATTGGCAATGACGTTGAAGGTTTGCGAAAACACGAGTTTTCTGAAAGTTCAGTTCTCAATGCATCACCATGCCTTGGGTGAATTAGATCATGGTCCGACTTCCAGATGAGCGTCCGACCGGCAGGGCGGTCCACCGGCTCGGCGAGCGGTTCGACGGTCATATAAGTGGCATTGGATTTTCGAGTTGGGCCAAAAATAGAGGGTGTAGGCAAGTGAGAGTTTCATCGCACTTGGTCTCATAATTTTGGAGCCTCCATCAAAAGTTCTATTCGCTGATCAAGATCGCATGGCCGACCGCCAAGCGGTAAGGCTCGACGTTTTCACTTAACTCGCCGCCCGTGGCGCGATGGTTGCTTGTTAGGTCAATCTCATGGGTTTCATTGCATATGTTGCATGGTGCATGTTTTGACTAACGGGCCGGTTGTGAAGAACTTGTTCCCGCTTCGATTTGCTTGTCTATTGTTGTGCAGTTGTTTGGTTGTCAACGACGGTCAACCGCGAGGACGATCGGGACTAGGCTTGGAGAGTCGAGGTTCGAACGATCGACGATGCCGTGAAGTCATTGACCAAGGCGGTGCAAGATGGATTAAAGGTGACCGAACGCGCGCTTCGCGATCGGTTGATCAAGCGCTGGCGGGTCTGGGCAAGTGCCATGGTGGTTTCTGGAGCCGATGGGAGAGACTTGCCGACATGATGAGAGCCGTTGATCAACCCTACATGTGGCGGAAGCGAGTGCTTCAAGACAACCGACTCGGTCTTCTGAGAAGGACCGAGAAGGGGTATTGGCGAAGAGAGCCATGTCATCGAAGGTTGCAAACTAGGAAAGGTCAAGGTCATCATTGTGATGAGGAAGGACACTACAACAATAAGTGTACTACGGCCTGTCCAAACTGCGATGAAGACCACTTGCCCGGGAATTGTCCGTCTGCCAAAGTCACTTGTTTCCTCTGTGAGGGAAGCAATCACTATCCCAAGGAGTGTAGTATGGACCGAGTAATCTCCATGTCGTTAGAACTGCAACGACTGCTTCTTCGATCATCCTTGAGCATCGCAACCGCCAATGCCTCCAAACCGAAAAATTCTGGAAGATTTGTTCGAGGGATCGGGACAAATTACCCGTCTATACCTTCCCCGACTTTCAGATTGTGGTCGAAGATCCCATTGTTCCTGGGGCCAGAAAGGGAAAGCCAAAGGATCGTCGCAAGCGTCAACGGATAGCTGATGTCACTTGTTTCTTTTGCAACAACAAGGGTCACTATGCGCATAATTGTCCTAAGGAGAGTGCGGCCACCCCTCGTCCTCTGCAGGCCGTGCCCCAATCTCGTGCACCTGCGAGTCAGCAGAGCGGCCTCCGCAATCTAGCCGAAGCCACTTGTTTCCTCTGCAAACTCAAGGGCCATTATGCTAATAATTGTCCTAAGAGGCTTGCAGCAACCTCTCATTTCTTTTCGCGGCCCGTGATTCGATCACATGCACCTGCGAAACATCGTGACCTGAGGGTTGTTCGTACTCAAGTCAACTCCATCTCAGCTGGGAAAGCACAGGAGGTACCCGACGTTGTGTTAGGTACGCTTCTTGTCACCTCTTGCCCCGATACTATTTTATTCAATTCAGGAGCATCTCATTCCCTTGTATCCTCAT
Organism: Ampelocalamus luodianensis; assembly: GCA_036346255.1. Lineage (NCBI taxonomy): Eukaryota > Viridiplantae > Streptophyta > Magnoliopsida > Poales > Poaceae > Ampelocalamus > Ampelocalamus luodianensis. Next base: position 6,753,152 of record CM070626.1, read on the forward strand.
CTTTTGCTACTATTGGTGGTCTTTGTTTTGCTCTTCTATCTGGTGCCCGGCACCACCTCGGTTTTATTAAGCCTTGCTAGCCTACCCCGTTTCCCCTAAGAAGAATGCTACCATCTGGATTGTCCTCGGTCATTTGACTTAAGTGACACACCCTTCTGTCCCTATACATCCAAGGGCATCACCTACTAGGTATTGCCTCAAATTTCTGTGGCCTAAATGTCCATAGCCCCTCTAATCACCTAGCTAGCAGGCTGAGATCCCGTTGTTGGCGGAATTGATCAGACAAATCGCTCCACCAGCTAACAACGGTCTTGCACCATCAACCATAGAACCTAGAAAGATCTCTCAGTCTGTCAATCCTTGGTATATCTGGACCTGGTAAGTTTCCCTGTGTCGGATAAAGTGACACGTTTTCTACCAGTCAAAACCAAGATTCGTACCGGTCACTTGGCTAAGTATGCACGTCTCAAGAATCGTAGCTTGCAAGGCACCGATGGTGCTCGTGCCGTGTTCAGACTACCCCTCTTTCTTTTCCGAGTGAGCCAAATATCGGGACGAGATTTTTGTAAGGAGGGGAGGTTTGTAACATCCCAATTTTGAACTTGTGTTTCAAATGTAAGAAAATGGGTAGAAATTAAAACTTTTTCTTACATCTTGTATTTCCTGTATGCCCTGTACATTTGTTGTAAAGAAGTTATGGAAATACAAAAATCACAAGTCATTTTGTCCATCATCTTATTCTTCAAAAACATTCTTGGCTAATCTTGTGATCATCTCCTGAAAATATTCTTCCTAAGTTCTTGGGTTGATGTGTGACCCCTCTGAAAAGTTTCACAATTTTTAGAAATTGTTTGAATATTTTTGGAGGTCAGTCAAACCAAATCAAATTCTAGTCAAATAGAATACCAACACCTTGTAAAATTTTTGGAGGAAAATGTATAGCACAAAAACCCCTAAAAAATTTACACAAGGTCAATAACTCAGCTAGCAAGCTCCTGTAATTTTTTTATAATTTTTGGAGTGAGTTTGCTACCTCAAATAAATCCCCAAACTTCAGATCAGTTTAGAACCCAAATTTTGAACCCAAGGTCTGAGCCTGACTCGGACCCGAGTCCGACCTAGCCATTGGACTCGGTTGAGCCAGCTCCCTAGATCTCCTCGGGCTCGCTCCTCTTGAGCCGTCGGATTAGGATCCAACGCCCCAGACCTCCCCCGCGCGCTCAGGTCTCCGGAGCTCTCGGACATCATCAGCCGTCCAATTTTCATCGTGGGGCTCACGACCTCCCCCACCTTCTCCGCTGTTCTTCTTCTTCCTCCTTCCGCCGTACGCGAGCGTGCGCGTGCGCAGGTGACCAGGTCGGTGTGTGGTCAACTTGTGGGGCCCGACAACAGCTCTGAGCCTCGCTTTTGCCCATGTTAGGAACAGTGCTACCCTCACCTTACCTGCTCTCTCCTCGTTTTCTCGCGCGGCAGCACCTTTTGTCCCGTCGCCATTAAGCCTCCGTCCTCGTGCCCCGTTGGACTTCTAGCTACTTGAGCACCTCCGATGTCCTCATCTAGCCCCTTCACACTCCCAGACACCCCAGCTTCCTCTCGTTGTTAGTTGGGTGCAAAACCACCGAGTGCCTCTCACCCCACCATTTTCGAGCTTCGGAGCTCTTCACTACCGGGCGGTGTTCCAGTGGATATCTTGCACTAATCTTTACCCCTCTGAGCACCTCTGGTCGTCGTCAAGTTGTGCCCAAATCCCATTTTGGTTTGCCTCCCCAGGAGCAGCTGGATTTGGATTTTCGGGTGTCGCGGCCGTAGGTGGAGCTTCGTCGTTCCCAACTCCGGTGAGTGTCCCCTGTGCAATTCCTTTCTCCTTGACCACCCCTTGGCATCGCGAAGCTATCCCAACCTTTCTTTTTGCCTCTGTTGACTCAGAGCACTTTGTCGCCGTCATGTTCTCCAGCTCCGGTGAACTGCTCTGCCGCTGGGTCTCCTCCGATTTCCCTCGATCCTCCCCTGCACTCGGGTAAGTTCACATTAGTCCTTTAGAGCTTAAGGTCTAGCTAGCTTAGCTCGTTGCGCTTGTTTTCGCCGTTTTCGGTTTTTGCCGGAAACTTGTCCTCCGCTTCTTCTCGGCCACGGCGATTTAGGCCCGCTCCGCCGTCGAGGATACCTCCGTTAGGTTCGCAATAGTATTGCACTCGTTTTGGTACCTTTAGTTAGCTCCGCCGTGGCCGTGGCCGTCGGCGGCGTGCCGGCGAGCAAATCGTGGAGTTCTGTACTTTGTCGGGTTCCCGACAAGTCCCCAGACCTCCTCGGCTTTGTCTAGACCGTTGAGAACCTCCCTAGGACTAGATTTGGACCCTTAGATCTTTTCCGTAAGACCCTTAAGTGCATGACCTCCCCCTAGCTTGATCCTGACCTTTGAGACCTCCTTAGGTCGAATCTTAGCCGTAAGTCAGCTCGTGAAAATCTTAAGCGCTAGGACCTCCCCTGGTTAGATCCTAACCGTTCAAGACCTCTTTAAACTCAATCCGAGCCGTTAGGACCACTCCTGCGCAAAAAGACCTCCTCGGGGCCTTTTTGGTAAAAACCACCCTTGCATACCACCCTTGGGGTCCTCTTTGTAAGAAACCACCCCTGGTCTTTTATAAAGAAAACCCCGGATCTCCTCCTCAAGTCAATCTGGACCATTCACGACCTCTCCAAGTTTAGATCAGAGCATTAGATCTTCTTTGATAAGTCCTTAGTGTCAGGACCTCCTTCCGCATCGATCTGGACCGTTCAGGACCTCCCTAGATCCAATCTGAGCCGTCCAGATCTCCTCCCGTTAAAACCCTGTCGCATAGGACCTCCCCGCGTAGATCTTGGCCATCCAGGACCTCCTCGGTGAGATCCTAGCCATCCAAGTGTCCCTCTGTTAACTTGCCGCACAGGACCTCCTTCGCTTGATCGTGACCGTTAAGACCTCCCTTGCGAGATCTTAGCCGTCAGGACCTCCTCGGATGAACTTTAGCCGTAGGACCTCCCTCTGGATATCTAGACCGTTATGATCTTCCCCAAGAGATCCTAGCCGTCTAGACCTCCCTCCTTAGATTTAGCCTTAGGACCTCCTCCTCGGTGAAATCCCAACCGTCCAGGACCACCCCGGGTAGATCTTGACCGTTCAGGACCTCCTAGGGGGTATCTGGGCCGTTAAGATCTCGTCTGTTCAAAAGTTGACCTTAAGACCTCCCCTTGGAGCTCTGGACCGCCCGATCTTGATCTGATGGTCACGACCTCCGTTAGACGCGAGGAGCTCGCAGCGCGTGCGCTGTGCATCAACTCGTCGGGGCCGTTAGATCTAATCTTAACGGTCACGACCTCCTCCGTGCGCTTGGAGATCTTTCGCGTGCGCTGTGCATGCACTGCTCGTAGCCGTTGGATCTCATCTCAGCGGCCACGACCTCCCCATTTTCGTTAAGTCTGTTAGACCTCCCGAGAGCTCAAATTTTCAAAGTATTTGGATTGTTCAAATTTCAAAAGTGCATAACTTTGTCATTTTAGCTCCTTTTTGAATGATTCCAGTTGCATTAGCTCTGTAAAAGAATGAACTTTAATCTGAGAACGAAATTAGGCGCTGTTATGTAGCAGAAAACGATATAAACTGCATTAACTTGTTTAATATAAAAGGTTGTCTAGAAATTCATTGAAAATTTGTAAAATGCATAACTTATTCTCTATATTTCCAAACTGAGCAAACTAATTTTTGTTAAAACCCCCCAGGAATGTACTGTAGTGTAGAATAGGTCTTAATATGATCCTTGCCACTGAAGTTAATGATCTACTAGTTTTAGAACTTAGAAAAATCATAAGTAATTCATTTCAACTCCAAATGGAGTAAACTCAACTTTGCTGTTCTTAGGATGACCTTATCTACCCACTATAAAAATTTCATGTTCCAGATCATTCTAGAAATTTTTGTCATGAACAGTAGCCATAATTAATTTAATTAGAATTTTTCAGGCTGAGAGAAATTGTTTAGGTCATAACTTCTTCATGCTAAGTCCAAATGAAGTAATTCTTGTTTCTAAAATTGTCTAAAATCAACCTCTTACTGCTGTATAAATTTCATGGGATTTGGATATCTTTTGCTGTTGAGTTTTGTTTGGTGTTCTTCGTTCTTATCGGGTTTTATCGCATTTTCGCGTTAGGTTCCGAAGATTATATTGAACCTGAGAATCCTCCTCTGCACCAAGAACAATTCCAGCAAGGCAAGTAGTTTGATCATGTTAATCCCTGTATTTTCAAGTATTTATGTTGTTTACAAATTCTATGTATATATGCATTGCTAGTTTGTGTTTAACTATTGTCGTTAGTTGACCTAGTAGATGCATTTCCTTAGGCAAATGATTATCCTTTACTACCATGAGCCTAGGTTATTGCTGTCATTAGAGTTCGTGGGTGAACTCTTATCACTTAGTAGTTTTGCGGATTAATTACTTAGCCATGCTTAGCTTCCGGTAGAAATGGGCGGTTATCGACTTGTCGATAACCTTGATCACACAAATGCTTACTATGTATCTATATTTCGGTTTGATACTATGTTCAATTGCAAAAACCAAAACTAAAAGCAAAAGGATTTGGACTTGGGCACAATGGTAAGACGGTGTGATTTTTGGGTGTGACTGGAATAGTGCCCGAGTTAATTAAGGACCGAACATCTTGTGAGTACCTGTTATCCAGGCAATTTGTGCGTGCTAACCACACTAGAGGGTATGAGACCTCTCTTGACATAGTACTTTGGCGTGTATTGGCTTCGGGTCGCAGGGAGTCGCAGGAGGGATGGTGCTAGGAGCATTGTAGTGTCCGAAAGGCTTCCCCCGTGATGGCTGGTTGTCTTTCGGCTTGCAATGTAAGCGTATGGATTCTGATCCATACGAGCGACTCGTGGTTAATACACAATATTGGAAAACGTCTCGTAGAACTTAGCCGTCTTAAGCATACCTTCTAAGTGTGCTTTTGTGGCTTAAAGGCGATGCGAGGTGTGGGTACATTGGTACACCTGCAGGTTAAAACTATTCGAATAGCCTCGCCCTAGGTTATGGACACGCTTGGGTAAGCTTTTCAAGAGTTAGACTACAACCTTTTAATTAAAACTTGATGAGTGGTACGAATCAGGGATTCGTGCTATGTTGTGGTAGCTATTGGGTTAGTTATTTCTAGGTGGTTACTTGTATTTATCATTATTTCGTTGTTATTTCAACAACAAAATAGATTTGTAAATTTGCTTTTAATTGTATTATATTATTGCAAATAAAGTTGGCTTTGTGCAAAATGAGACATACAACCTCCACTTAAATAAGCCTACATGTAGCATATGAATAGGTCTGCTATTCCACACGTCAGTCTTGCGAGTACCTTCCTGGCAAGGGTCAACCACCATCACCGAGCACAACCGTCTTGCCATGCATCCACCGACACAGGCTTTTCCAGCGTCTCCCCCGCCAACCTAGACCACCAAAATGGAACCTCCAAATTCGAGAACACGCCATGTGCGCATTACTTCTGGCTCTTTTCGCCGGATTTCACCATCAACCAAGAGAGGATCGCTGGATTTCGCCGCCAACCATGGGAGGATCGCTGGATAAGGAACAGGGAGGAAGAAGAAGAGGATATGGGCATGAAGGTTATTTTGAACTGTTTCTCTCTCCAAAACAACAAATAATATGATTATATTGGCATCGGTGTCCTACAGCAAAAAGGCACAAAATTTTAGTGCATTTTCACAAAGACATGAATTTTGAATGTCCAGCACCCAATAACACAAAAATGAAGACAATAGCCTTGACTTCAAATCGGACTAGGGAGCACCCGAAGCCAACTTGTTCGTGACCTCCTAATTAAATGGTTTCCTCCAAGGTGCTACATGCACGTGTAGAAGCTACCAAGGAAGCTTCTAAGGTCTTGCTTCATGTACACATTAGTGTACTAAGCTTCGACTCTGATTAGGTGATTTAAACTCAAACTGACTCTGACTTGGCCCCGACCCACACCATACTTTGTGTCATCACGTGCTCTACCTTAGTGATTGTTCTAGTGTCGGTTTCTCCATCACCATCACCCGCGCCGCGTGAACCGTGCCCTAGCGTTGTCCTGCGCCACCTCCGTGAACGATCTTCCACATCAATCAATTGTTGCTTCCATCAAGAGATTGTTTCGTCAGCTCTATTCTAATTTCTTTTGTTGGAGGTGGAATCCATTGCAATGTAGACTGTTTTTCCTATTATTGGCAGCATCTATGTGTGATTAATCATCGACATTTTCTTCGATGATTCATCGACTTCTACAGGTTATTGCGGCAAGATCTGCACATGTGGAATCCAAGGTGGAGGTTTGCAAATATCTAGATTTTGAGGTATTGAAAAAAGGAAGAAGAAAAGGCAATGTCAGTTGTGGGGACAAATGAATTTGGTCTTTTATTCACCATTTTATGTTGAAATCTAGATCACTTACGCGACCATTCTGAGGTTTTAGCTGCATTAATTCTCGGGAATTTGATGACACCCTTATGGTAGCTAGCATGGTACTCTCTGGAGTTTTGCTATTTAAAAGTGAAGGTTTGCTGCAATTTTAGTTTGAGATGAAGGATTAGGTGCAATAAGGAGTTTATTTTTGCATGGATGCTACAATGTTTGTTCAGTAGTCATAGTTCGATACGAGGGGTCTACTACAATTTCTACTCTATTGTTGGCACATAGAGTTCCTTTCATCCGAACAGTTTTACTAGAGAGATTTTGACCATATCATGGATTTCAGTTACCTTTAAAGTCGCTAGTTTGATGGACATGATGACCACATGTGCAAGTTGCTCTTTCAACAAGCATTTTTTTGCCAAGTTTTGTGTTCCAGGTGGAGCATGTCAAATATCCATGCGATAAGTTCTTCGTTACCTCTCCAGCACCACAAGTGATGTTTTGACTTATGCCATTTGATGATTGAGCATTTATTTCAGGAGGGCAATTGCATAGACTCAGACTTTATTAGGGTTATGAATTGATGAAGATCCAAATTTATTTGTCTGCTTTGTTGATAGCTGTGTGTTTGACCTGCTAGTGATTTGCTCAATTTTGCTCCGCGAGAAGTGTTTTGGATAAGATTGTTCCAGTCTTGCTCGTTGAGATTAGTCCTATGGATTTTCGAGGCACAAAGTCTATTGATGAAGATTTATTTGGAGGAGATTTGATATTTCGGCTACAGGAGCATTGATGAAGACGTATTTGGATAAGATTGTTCCAGTCTTACTATTTGTCGTGTGTTTTATAACAGTAAGTATTCACTCAGTGCTTGTCAGTAGTTGGCTAAGGTATTGGATAATGTCGTGGCATTATATATATGAAAAAGACTAAACTACGAGGGTCGGGGCAGGGCTGGCGGGCAATCTCACACCGCGGGGGCCCATGGGGACCCGATATGTGCATTGTTTCTCTGATTTGGATCGTATTTGTATTTTTAAGACCTTATATTTGTGCTTTAAGATAAACTTTTATATCATATTTGTACTCCTATCGTTAAGTAATGTACTATGTATGGTTGATTACCTGGGATTTCAAACTTTTGCAAAATTTGCATGAACTTTTGGCCTTGCTGGATTTCACATTTGTAGCCCCCGTGGGGAGGGGAGGGGGCGCTCTTGCCTTGGCACTTCGGTAGGCATAACAGGCCGGGGTGGGGAGACAGCGGGAGGTTCGGGGCGGGATAGTGGAGGACCCCCCGGAGCTCCCCGGTCCGTTGCCATCCCTAAGTAGTAACACACCAAAGGGTTAAAACTGGTAGAAAATTAGTTCAATATAACTGCAAAGATGCATGTACAAATTGATTAGAAAATAGCATCAAATGTGAGGTTGACAGCCTACTTGTCAGTCTTACACCAATATTATTTTTCAAGTGTGATTATTTTCTATTTGAGACTTAATTTGCATGAAATTAACCAGAATTTTAGTCAGCGTACTTTGCATAAAATAGTGTTTGAACTCTCTTTTTTTACTGGTAGACAAATTGTGTTACATAGAGTGGCTAGCGTATCTACTAGAACCCACCTGAAATAGAAGAATGCAAACGTATAGGCTCATAGCCGTGCCCTTTGTACCATACCAAGGGATGTTTTTGTTACCTCCACTCTCCTAGCGAATCGAGCGAACAAAATTCTCTGCGTGATCAAACAGGCTGGATATCAGAGTGTGTGTTTTCTCCATTTATGTGAGTTCTCATTTGGCACATTCCCAACAATAATATATCATTGCAAGATATGAAAAGTTTGAAATTCGTTGGCTCATACGATGTCTTTCCCAGTAGCTAGCATGCACGAACATACAAAGAACCTTTACAAATCCTTCAGCACTATAACCTAGGAGGCTACTCTTATGTAGAGCAGGGACCATACTTTTGGGCATCCAATAGCTGGACCACCATGTCTTTTTATCCTTGGTAGGAGAACATAATTTGGGGGGAAACTAATAAAAAGAAAGAAATCGGAAAGACAAACTGGGTCTCCAAATATATATATATATATATATATATATATATATATATATATATATATATATATATATATATGAAGCCTTTTCTACTCCCGGGAGTAGTTACTCTCTATTTTGTATCTCACATATCTCACAACGTAGGGAGTATCTTACGCAACCGAAAGTATGTATGTGTAGTATACAAGTATATAAGACCACATAGGTGGTATTTACACCTTTTTAGGGGTGGTATGTATAATTTTTAGACATACTCCTTTTATGTGTGAATATGAAGGTATTTACAAAATATGCTAAAAACTATAGACTCTCTTGCAAATTTTTCATGTAATTCACATTGGAGTATCTTATAATTAGTATGAGAATACCCAAAGTGATAATAGAGTATATCAAGTTTTTAGGTGGTATTTCAGAGGTGGAAGCCTTTTTCCTACTCCTGGGAGTAGTTACTCCCTATTTTGTTTTTATGTTCCAAAAGACTATTGCAACATTATGCTGCTGATTGACCATATCCCCCTCAAATAATACCTATGGCAAATCCGGTCTACGTTTTTCATGCATGCATGTCGAAATCGTATATATAATATATGCTCATAGCTCAACTATATCACATGTAAGATTGTGTGAAACTTAGGTTTAGACCCCGTAGCTTTAATTTTGCATAAAATAAGTCCCCTACATTTATAGAATATTTTGCAAAAATCCTTAAGATTTAGCCAAATAGACATCAGAAAAAAATGTAACTATACATTGGACCTATATATGCACCCAATGTTCTGACTCCACCACTGGTTTGTAGTACTTTAGATCAAATAAGGTTTATTTCGCAGCACTAGTTGAAACTAATGAACCAAACTATTCTATGCACACTTGCACAGCTAGTAAACTGAACCTAAAGAGCCATTCCTACTTTATTTCCTTCAAAAGATTCAGTACACCTTCCATGCTCTCTTCATTTCAATTAGCGTACCATTTCCTACTTGTAGGCACCCCGGTCTCCTCCTCGGGTACCCTGAAATACACGTAAAAGGGACTCGAGGCCGTAGAATATTCTCGGCCAAATCTCTCCATTGGGGCGGCTGCATCACTGCAACGTACGCCAACACCCAGACGAGCCAGAGCAGAAGCCAGCCAGCACTGCCCCGGCCAGCAGTCTCTGACAGCATATCGACAAGCTAGTCCTCGCATTCGCATCCCACTAGGCGAGGAGGGAAGGGAAGGCGTCGCAGAAATATCTTGCCGTATCTTCGCCATCGATCGCGCTCGGTTTCCATGCGAGTTTCAAGCGTTATTCCCCTGCCTTTTCCCATGGCAGATCATTGCTGCGGTTGTTAAGCTTGCCAGCTAGCTAGATACTCACTCGATCCGTAGGCACATCAATTAATTTCTCTCGTCAGGACAAGCTAGTGATGGTACAGGTACCTGCAGTGTGACATCACAAAACCATGCGGTACGACTCAAGTCCTAATTTACGGTTGCCTTTGCCTGTACTCTGATCATGTTGCAAACACTCGCTGACGGTGCCCAGTTTCACATGTTAGCGACTGCGAAAACATCAATGGAAACAGCCATGAGCCCAGGATTCAGGAACCAATAATTTGTGAGGCCGCCTAGTTCGGGGTAATTGCTTGTCTGGTGCTATACTGAGTAGCACGAGCGCTAAGGTTGGCGCTTAGCCGCCTACTACAGTGTACTCTTGCCTTAGAGCATTAATCGCTAAGGTTGGCGCTTAGCCGCTTACTACAGTGTACTCTTGCCTTAGAGTATTAATATTTTCGGATTTGCTATTTCTAAGTCGTCTGAAAATTTTTAAGTTTAAACCAATTGTTATGATCATTGGATTTGTGTAGAGATTGATGTGTCGTATGATTAGATATTTCTAATGTTTTACCTGTACTGAATTGGATTTCATTGGAGGGCCGTACATGCGGCATTTACTCCTGCAGCCAGTGGCGGAATTGAATGGTATGACCCGGTGTCACAGGACACCGGGTCAAAAAAAAATAGCAAAGATTAGTTCATATATACTACGTGTGCAGGTCCAAAAGTTGTGCACTCCAGTTCAGCCCAACCTCCGATCAGATGATGCATCTTGCCAATATTTGTCGCATAAATTACTATTTAGTGATAAGAATAAGAGCATTTTTCGAATTACTTTAATCCAAAAATATAGTAGATAAAACATGATGAATATTCTAGCCACTTTCACAAAGCAAGTAAGCAAGAACACTATAGACATACTAATATCCAGAAGAACAGAAACTAGCATATCTATCACAGTGTTCAAGGTAACAACTAGTAATATTACTAACCAAGCAATACATATGAAATAGACATACCGGATCCGGTGGAAGGAGCGCAGAGTGGAAGAAGAAGCGGCGGCAGGAGTCTTTGTGAGATCGTCGTTTGTCATGGCGTAGTAGTAAGTAGTCGTCTGATGAGCGTCGTGGTAGTAGTAAATGCGGTTGTAGGCGTAGAGAGAGTCGAATGTAGAGGAAGCGTGGCGATCGCGCGACGCTCCCAAAAACCTTATTCGCGCCTTGCTCGTGCAAGCCTTCAAGGACGAGGGTTCCGGAGGCTCGCTCTCCGGTCGCGACGATACACGCGCCTCGCGGGATGGAGATCGACGAGACAAACAACAAAATCAAGAAGCGTGGTGTCTTTCGTGGAGAGAATTGGAGAGCCTCACTGCATTCCGGATAATGACTATATATAACAACGGACGTAAGCTTGATCACCATTACTTACTAGTAACCGCAACCATTATCGTCTAGTCAAGAGGCGAAAAGGTCGCCATTACTCACTAGTAATGCGGTAGTTCTTCGCCTAGTCAAGAGGCGAAGCGGTCGCCATTACTCACTAGTAACAGAAATTCTATCGCGACCATTATTTGAATCGATTGCATCGTTCTTTTAATTGCAAAAATGAAGAGACCGTAAAGCGATCGCGATTATTGCGGTAGTTTATTGCGAGTCGGTGCGTTTCGATTTTCGAATAGATAAAGCGCACGCACGCGACACGCGCTGTATCGCTGCAAGACACGCACGCCGCGACGCGACGCGGCATGGCGCGACGCGACGCGACGCGACGACGCGCGACGACGCGCGCTCGGCGAGGCGGCGGCGCGTGTATTGGCTCTCCAATTCCACAAGAGGACTCCCACGTTCCACCTTATAAATTGGTGTAACTCCTTTAACTCTCCATATGGGACTAAAAGGTTTAGCACATGCACATGGGCCTTTGGGATTTTCCAGAATTAATTAGAATTAAAGTTGGGCCTAGCCCATATTAAATCCAACAATCCCCACGGATCCCAAGGGCACATGTCAAATTCCTTGATCCACGAGTATTGTTTTAATATATCGGTGTTTGATGGAGACAGGTTAGGTTGAACATCCATCTAGAATGAAGCTACACTTATCCACAAGCGCACAATGGACTAAGCCTTGAATTTGCGGTTTGTGTGAATAAGTTTCACTTAAGTCCTTAAGCGATACTAGGTGCCGGGCATCCCCGCGGGTTGGAGCATATAAGTCATACTCTGGCCTATTCATGAGCTTCCTAGAGATTACCCTATCTCATAGGCGTGACTAGCGATCGGGCTCATATAGGTGTGTTCTTTCAAGGCGATCAGAGGATGACATCTTTGCTTAAATAAGCCACAGAACATATTAAGATAAAATCAACCTACCATACAGATTTAGGAGAGAATTGCATCTCCAATGGAGTGGGTCTATAAAGGTACTCTCCTCCCAGTTAACCAAAAGCTTGTTTCGCCAATCCTACTTCACGGGGTCTCCGATCATATAGGATGAGTTACCACTATGGTATAACTCACGTGGGTCTCAAACCCATCTCCCTTGATGCATTGTCTATCACATTCCGTGATAAACCCTTTGTGAAGGGATCTGCCAGATTCTTAGCTGTTTGGATATAATCCAAAGCTATTACTCCGGAGTTTCTCATTTTCTGACGGACTTGATCTTCTCTTCACATGTCTTGATGATTTCATATTATCCTTAGAAGCTGTTCACCTTGGCGATCACGATCGATTGTCACGATTCATCGAATAGCGTGCGGTTTATCAACCACCGGCAGATCCATCAAGAGCTCACGAAGCCATTCGGCTTCAACAGTGGTAGTATCTAATGCTGTGAGTTCTGCTTCCATTGTTGACCTCGTTAAGATGGTCTGCTTGCAAGACTTCCATGAAACAGCGCCACCTCCAAGTGTGAAGACATATCCACTTGTGGCCTTAATCTCATCGACATCGGATATCGGTTTGAATCACTATAACCTCTAGTACCTAGGGTACCCGGTATAGTGAATGCCATAACTCATATTACCCTTTAGATAGTGCATTACCCTCTCAAGAGCATGTCAATGATCATCTCGGATTAGAAACAAATCGGCTTAGTTTGCTCACAAAGAAGCGAGATGTCGCCCGTACCGCTAGCTAAATACATAAGTGAACCAATTATCGAGAATATCTCAATTGGTCTCGGCTATTCTCCGATTCTTCCTAAGCAACACGCTAGGATCATAAGGTGTTGGAGAAGGTTTGCAGTCGCTATAACCAAAATGACTCAGAACCTTTTCCACATAATGAGATTGCAACAATGTAATCCCACCATCATCACCTCTCAAGAGCTTGATGTTCAAGATAACATCAGCTACTCCCAGATCTTTCATCTCAAAATTCTGAGACAAGAAATCCTTGACCTCCTTAATCACATTAAGGTTGGTCCCAAAGATCGATATGTCATCAACATACGGACATAGAATGACTCCTCGCCCCACCATGGCGATAATACACACATCCGCCGACTTCATTTACAATAAAGCTGCAGATGTTAAGGTCTGTCGAATTTTTCATGCCTTTGCTTAGGTGCTTGTTTAAGACCATACAAAGATTTCAACAACTTGCACACCTTTCCTTCTTGACCATTTACTACAAATCCATCCGTTGTTCCATGTAAATTTCCTCGTCAAACTCTCCATTTAGAAAAGTCGTCTTAACATCCATCGATGAATGAGAAGATCGTGTGAGGCGACCAGAGATAGTAGTACTCGAATAGTGGTCAATCTAGCCACAGGTGAATAAGTATCAAAGAAATCTTCGCCTTCCTTTTGGGTATAACCCTTGGCCACAAGCCGTGCCTTATACTTCTCGATAGTACCATCGGGCCTAAGCTTCTTTTGAACACCCACTTACATCCTACGGGTTTACAACCATAAGGGCGCTCGGTGATCTCCCAAGTTCCATTAGAGATAATGAAATCCATTTCACTCTGATTGCTTCCTTCAGATTCGCATCCGGAGAAGCATATGCTTCAGAAATGGTACTTGGAGTATCATCCACAAGATACACAATGAAATCAGAACCAAAAGACTTTGCAGTCCTTTGTCTTTTACTCTTCCTTGGAGTTTCATTGTCTTCCTCCTTAGGAATTTGATCAGGGGTTTGCTCAAAATATTCCATTGGAATGGCAGGTTCAGGAGTTGTATCAGGCTCCTGACTCGATAAACTAGGCATATCTTTCATCGGAAAAATATCCTCGAAGAATGTAGCATCTCTGGACTCCATAATTGTACCGACATGCACGTCAGGTACTCCAGATTTCACCACTAGAAATCTATATCCAACGCTATGGTGAGCATAGCCTAAAAAGACGCAATCCACGGTTTTTGGTCCGAGCTTACGCTTCTTGGAAATTGGCACATTGACTTTCGCCAAACAACCCCAAGTGCGCAAATATGAAAGTGATAGTCTTTTCTTCTCCCATTGTTCAAATGGAGTTATCTCTTTATTCTTTGTGGGAACCCTATTTAGAACATGACATGAAGTCAATATAGCCTCCCTACCATGCCTTGGAAAGACCATTGTGTCTAACATGGCGTTAACCAAATCGATTAGAGTGTGGTTTTCCTTCAAAGAACCCCGTTTGACTGTTTGAATAGGAGGCGTCCTCTCATGGATTATACCATGTTCCTCACGAGAATAAAATGAACTCATTAGAAAAATACTCGCCACCACGATCAGACCTAACCCTTTTGATTTTCTTTTCAAGTTGGTTCTCAGCTTCTGCCTTATAGATTTTAAAGTAGTGAAGAGCTTCATCTTTAGTTTTCAAAAGATGCACATAACAGAACATAGTGGAGTCATCAATCAAAGTCATGAAATATCTCTTACCACCTTTTGTCAACACACCATTCATCTCACACAGATCTGAATGTATGAGTTCTAATGGTGCCGAGTTTCTTACCTCCGCGGCCTTGTGAGGCTTACGAGGCTGCTTTGATTGCACACAAACTTGACATTTAGAACCTTTGGCAAGGGTGAATTTGGGATTAACTCTAAAGCGGCTAACTGCGTCATGCAACCAAAATTTATGTGACAAAGTCGTGAATGCCAAATAGTAGTCTCATTACCACTGGAAATATGATTCACAACATTATTACACAAATCGAAAGAGATAGGCGGAACAAGCCTCGCACACATAGCCTTTACCAACAAATTGTCCACATTTGGACATTACAAATTTATTGGACTCAAATACCGTCTAAAGCCATCTCTACACGAAGAGATCCGCTCACGAGATTCTTATTGATAGATGGCACATGATGCACGTTCTTGATTGCACAATCTTTCCGAAGTAAACTTGGATCGACCGTGCCAACACCATGAGCGATGGCATGTGACCCGCTCCCATTAGAACGGTGAATCCGAGTGACTGGTAAGAAGAAAACAATGAAATATCGGACACACATGTATATTAGCACGGTGTCTATCCACCAATCGGTAGATTGACATACGGAAAAAGCAGAGGTAAATTACCATACCACAAGTTCCGTCTCGATGGTACCAACAACAACATTGGCGATTTGGAATTCGCGCCTTGCGATTCTTCACACCCTTGCGTTGGATGCAATCATTGGCCCAATGACCGGATTCGCCACACACAAAGCAAAGGCCGTCCTTTGTGTTCTTCTTCTTCTTTTTAAAGCTTGTTGTTTGTGCGTCTTGTTTTTGCCTTTGAACTTTTGAGCTTGGTCATTCTTTTTCGCACCACATTGGCACTAGAATGTCCCTCATTTCCTCTAGTGTGTGTATCTTTTGCCTCGCCTTTTCTTCAACATCAAGAGACCCAATGAGATTTTCAACAGAAAACTCTTGTCTCTTGTGTTTGAGAAGTAGCAAAATTCCTCCAAGAAGGAGGAAGCTTGGCAATAATGCCTCCGCGATAAACTTGTCGGTAACACACACTTGAAATGCTCAAGTTCTTTGGCCATTGATGGTATCTCATGAGCTGCTCAACTCTGAGCGGCCATCGACCATTCTATAGTCATGGTATTGCTCCATGAGATCTGATTCCTTTGCTCGCATCCGAAACCCCAAACTTGGCCTCGAGTGCATCCCACATATCTTTCCCATTTGTAATCACCATGTATGCATCAACTAACTTCTCACCAAGAACGCGATCACGGCACCTTTAAAAGGTTATCGTGACCTCGAACGCTTGCTCTGCTCAGAGTAAGTGTTCCTTGAGCTTGCCTTTTGCCACATGAAAAACGTTCATGACAGTTAGCCAAAGCACCATCTTGGTGCGCCACCTCTTATAATTCGCACCATCGAATTGAGAGGGCTTAAGCGCAAAGAACAAAGCGATTGATGAAAAATGCCTATTACGATAAGGTTTTGGATTGATAAGAATAAGAGCATTTTTGAATTACTTTAATCCGAAATATAGTAGATAAAACATGATGAATATTCTAGCCACTTTCACAAATCAAGTAAGCAAGAACACTATAGACATACTAATATCGGAAGAACGAAACTAGCATATCTATCACGGTGTTCAAGGTAACAACTAGTAATATTACTAACCAAGCAATACATATGAAATAGACATACCGGATCGATGGAAGGAGCAGTGAGAGTGGAAGAAGAAGCGGCGGGAGTCTTTGTGAGATCGTCGTTTGTCATGGCGTAGTGGTAAGTAGTAAATGCGATGAGCGTCGTGGTAGTAGTAAATGCGGTTGTAGGCGTAGCGAGTCGAATGTAGAGGAAGCGTGAGCGATCGCGCGAACGCTCCCAAAACCTTATTCGCCCTTGCTCGTGCAAGCCTTCAGGGCGAGGGTTCGGAGGCTCGCTCTCCGGTCGCGACGAGACGCGCCTCGCCGGATGGAGATCGACGAGCGACAACAAAAGCGAAGAACTGTGGTGTCTTTCGTGGAGAGAATTGGAGAGCCTCACTGCTCCGGATAATGACTATATATAACAACCGGACGAAAGCGATCACCATTACTTACTAGTAACGCAACCATTCTTGTCTAGTCAAGAGGCGAGAAAAGGTCGCCATTACTCACTAGTAACAAGAATTCTTGCCTAGTCAAGAGGCGTAAGCGGTCGCCATTACTCACTAATGCGACAACCGTTATCGCGACCATTATTTGAATCGATTGCTCGTTCTTTTAATTGCAAAAATGAAGAGACCGTAAAGCGATCGCAATTATTGCGGTAGTTTATTGCGAGTCGGTGCGTTTCGATTTTCGAATAGATAAAGAAAAACGCACGCGCCCGACACGCGCCTGTATGCTGCACGCACGCACGCAAGACGCAGACGCGCGGCTCGGCGCGGCGAGCGAGCGTGTATTGGCTCTCTCCAATTCCACAAGAGGACTCCCACGTTCCACCTTATAAATTAGTGTAACTCCCCTTTAACTCTCCATATGGGACTAAAAAGGTTTAGCACATGCACATGGGCCTTTGGGATTTTCCAGGAATTAATTAGAATTAAAGTTGGGCCTAGCCCATATTAAATCCAACATTTAGTACATTGTTACTTCAAAATTATATATGTTGTTATATGTATGATGAAGTGGTGAACCCCGGTCATTTTTGTTCTAGTTCCGCCCCTGCCTGCAGCTAATACTATGAATCCCCGGAAGCATCAACCGGCCGGACCATCAGATGCTGCGTCTTGACCACCTCGTCTCGTCGATCGGAGCTAGGAATTAAAGGGTTCCTGGACCGATCTCTAGCTTATATGAGCAATTGCAACACCGATCGAGCGAGTAAGCTCACCTCAGCATGCATCTGATCTGACTGATCATGGATCATGGTGGTGACTGCACAAAAAGACATGCATGCTGCAGCGCTGTCGTTTCCGTGGCCCATGGCTAAAATAGCACTGTTTCGATAGAAATAGTAAAAATGACATTTGCTCCCCGAGCGCACAAAAGCCCCCCTACCGTGCTCCGGGAGAGCTGTAGGGGAGGGTGCCACGCACAAGGGTCACGGTAGGGGACATGTCTCGTCTGTTGATACGTTCGTAGTGTCATTTTTGTCATATCATTCATCAGAGCTAGTTTTGTTATTTTGAATCAAAACGTGCTATGTTATTCACAAGAGCTAATTTTGCTATTTCAGATCAAAACCGTGCCATTTTAAACAAAAACTCGGTGGCTCCCCGCCCGGCCTGCCTGTCTCTGCATACTTTTCCTTTCCTTGGTGCTGCTCACAGTCACAGTCACCATCACAGATGAGAGAGAGAGAGAGCAGTAGAGGTGCAGGTAGCTAGCTAGCTAGCTGGAAAAGGGGGAGGTGGTGGTCCTGTACATGGGGGAGGGAGAGGAGGTAGAGGAGGATGGAGGTAAGCGGTGTTGACTGGTAGCTAGCTAGAGTGATGAATTAAAGGTGGCCTTTAAGATGTGCAGTGTCCTTGAGGCCTGCGCGATTGAGATGGCCGTCATCATGAGCCCGATCCCGCGATTTTTCCTCCTCAACCAGCGTGTAGCGTATGGCTGTACATGTGGATCGAGATTCCTTGGCGACCCCTTTTCCGGTGAAGTTCGTAGGAAGAACATCCTCTGGTCATCAGACGTTCATTTCCATCGATCCAGTGTGCGGGGATGACTGCTTGGTGAGATCTGGGCGCTCAAGTTAAGAACGCTCGGTGAATCTGCCGCGCATGTCCGGCTCCGACCGATTTTCACTTGAGCCGTAAGTAACGGTGGATGGTTTTATGACTCGTGTGTACATGGGAGTTCGAAGCCTTGGTGAATCCCCTTTCACATCGACCGTAGCGATTTTCAGCTGAGGTCACGAGTAACCGGTGGATGGTTTTATAATCGTCTATAGCCCGTATATCCACCCATGGTTACATCATTTGTCAGTTTGTGATATGTTTTTCTGGCAGCTACTATGAGTTTACACCACTTGTAAGTGAATCGATTTATACATAGTAGTACATCCATTTCATTTGACGCAAACATTTGAGGATGAATGCTTGGTGAGGAATGGGCAATGTAAGAATGCTATATAGGTGAATTTCCTACGTTGCATCTCGACTCCAAGCAATTTTTTACTTAGATTGTAAGTACCGGTGTATGGTTTTATGGCTTATTTATGTGTAGTTATTAGAACCGTTGAAGAATTCTCATGCATATTAACCGTAGCGATTTTCGTGTGAGGTCAAAAGTACCTACGGATGGTTTAATGACTCCTCTGTATCCAGCTAATTGTCCACCCATCCATAACTATCACCTCAGTCAGCGTCGAAGCTGTATTTCTGACGGGTACTACCGTACTCGGTACTCGATATATGCATGTCGTAACAGATGGTGGCATAACACCTGTAAGGGATTGATGTGCATAGTCCAATTCACATTTTTCTTTATACGAGGCCAATTCATATCCGTGGTTTTTCACCCTATCTGTGACTAACTTACCACTAGCGTGCAGTACCTCGGTTCTAACTACGAGGAGGAAGCATGCATGGAAGAAACGGGGGACAAACCCATTAACATCCTTCACAAAACCCTCACATTTGCACCGGTTGCCCACGCGCGCGTTCGTACCGTGTCACCATGTGTCCTTCCCCTGCCTATCCTGCCTCGTATTAACACCACGCGAGGCCCGCCTGCTCGCAGCTCCTCCATCTACGTGCGCCGCAGACCGCAGTGAAGGCGTCGCAAGTGGTAACGTAACTTGGTGTCCTTTCATCAGCAGTACAAGTTACTACAGTCAAATCAACCACCGGGATTCTCTTAAGTTTCTTCTCATGGCAGCAGAAGTTACTGCTACTCGATAACGGTAGGTATATCTTCCCCGGAAAAAGAAGTCTACCGCTGCAAGCCACAGCCACGGAAACCCAGGAACATCTACTACGAGGAGTACGGTGACGTAGTCTTGATCTTGTGCTCAAACAGTGGACCTGGGTTTTTTTTTTTACTGGGCTGTCGTGATTTTACCATCTGGTAGGAGTAAATACATCACCTAGACGGCTGGACCTATACCCTTCTCTTTCCTCTGAACAGTCAGGTTTTACCATCCGGTAGAGTAAATACAGCAGCGAAAATCACCCAGACCCTTCTCTTTCCTCTGAACAGTTGAACAGTCGGATCTTCTTTCATGTCCGATGCGATGTTTTTACAGTCGGTTTCTGCTTTGGTGTAAGTAGCTAGTATCCTCATTCTTCAGTTAAGTTTTCCTGGAACAATTTGTGTTTCAAAATTAGCAAGTTTGGTTGCATGTGTACAAAATTTCCAGACAAAAAACGATCTTTTAGTGCGAGCGTTGCTGCTGCCTGTAAGCCTGTAAAGTTGTAAGCCTGCACAGTGCGTGGCTCGCGACCCTTCTGTCCTTTTTTGCCTTTCATGTCTCCCACGAGATCGATCGCGCGCGATGTCTGCCACACACTGCCGTCGTCTGCGTGGGTTACGAAACGCGCGAGCGCATGCAATGCATAGGACGGCAAAATATTTGCGCGGCCGATCGATCGCGCGCATGCAAACGCAAAGTGCAAAGTGCAAAGTGCTTGTCGCGACGCACTTTGCACGGTCATTCCAAAGCAAGCGCGGCCGGCCGGCATGCATTCGCACGTCGACGAAGCAGCTTGCGTACGAAGCAATACCGGCCGGCATGCATGCTGTGCTGCAATGCATGCATGCTCGGGAGCCAGGCTAGCTAGCTTGAAGATATATACAGTCTCACAGCTGGGCGTGTCCCCAGTCTGGACAAACTCTTCGATCGGCGGCGCCAAAGATCTGTCTATTCCCAACTTCTAAGCTATCTAGCTAGCTAGTGCTGTACTCCACGAGTGAGGTGGATGCATGGTCCACCTAACTACGTAGATATACATTGCGTTTTGGGCGCATCAGGGCACCAGTCACAAACCAAAACGTTGCTCAATCGACACGGCATCAGACCGACCATTAAGGGTACGTCAACTGTCAGGTTGTATAAATCAAACATATCCCAAATTCGTCGATCGAATCGGGGGCACCGGAACTTCGAACGAGAATATTTGGTCTTTCTACAGCCCTATATATGTACATGCATGATAGGCCCGTCACTCTCCCCCCTATCCCTTCCTTATTTTTAGGAGCGGGATCTGTCCAAAAACGATATGTGGTGAGACCTATCTTCTTCTTCTTTTGAGATGGAGACCTATCTTTTTTTAGTAACATATGTTAATGTATGCACTTATATAAAGCTTATAGATGGCTCAGAGTGCAGTACTTTTGCAGAAAGTAGAATTGCTTCTCTTATTATCCCCCAGCCCCCCAATCGTTCAACCTCAACTACCGTTTTTAGCTCTGAAAGCGTGACAGAGAACCCATGGAGGAGAACGGCTAGCTTAAGTGCTTAACCGCGCGTGCATGTATGGCTCATGGCTCGATCGATTCACGAGGCCGTGCTATACGAGATGGGGTTTCCACTTTGCAGAGATCATCACCTCGATCGCAAACGATCTTGGCCGGCCGCTGGCACATGCGCAGCAGCCCAGGCCATCAGCATTCAGTCATTCAGCAATCAGCAATCAGCAAGCAGCGCGCGCAGCTATGGCCCGCCGCGCTTGTACGTCTCCGACAGGCACCGGCAGCGAGGGGCCGGACCCAGGGGCGACAGGGACGGGCACTTTGCAGTGAACTTTGCCACAAAGGACATAAAACAAGAACATCAAACAAGGACAAGGTCGTTACCAAAGCTAGCTCTCTCCTTTGTGACTCACAAATTCACATGCTAAGCACCAAACCTACGGCGGTAGTAGCAGGACTAATAACTAATACTAAATAGTAAAGCCAGCAGAACGGAGTGTACCGTCGTACGGTAATGCTCGCCCTCGATCGCGCATGCATGGCAGCAAACGGCACTGCAAATTGGCCGGCCTAAGCTACCGGCCATGGATGTACAATTCTTGGTCAAGTCAGATCATTGATTAAATGAATGGTCACATCGAGATGGTAAGAGAATAAACGCATGCTTAATAACTTCACCTACTGTCTACTAGTACATCGACTTTTCCTTTTGGTAACAAGTCATGTACGTACCCGTATAAAGGTGCAACAGGGAAATGAATGGATTGCATAGCGGTACCAGCAGCTTGTTACTTGCATGTGGATTGTGGGCTCCCTGCGATATTAATTACTAGTTAGACTCCTCCATCAGCATACAGATGTAGAACATCAATGCAGGTTAGACAAAGCCTATAGTATATGCTACAATGTAGATGAGATGCACTTGTTCTAAAAGTAAACGTGTGTGTGCTTCATTAAACGATTGCCTAAGTATCAGGCAATTAAATTTTGAGTATAACAATATTCCAATATACTGTCACATTTTGCCAGAACAAAGTTATTACAATAAATAAGACTTCAGTTAGGGCTAGGACGCACACAGCACAGCCTGTGTCACAAGTGCAAACGCGAAATAGGTAGGTACCTGACAATCAGGAAAATAACATTCCAAATTAATGCTGAACATCGGATACTCCACTGGACTACGCCTTGGAAATAATGTACTTAAAGCTACATCAATTGAACATCAGAAATCAATTAATTCAGCCCAAAAACAAGCTAGAAGGTTTGAACTAGATCTATTATAAAGGCTTCAAGCTTCTTGTCTGAACTTAAAGATGCATATCAAGAGAGATTCACACCCCCAGGAAATGAACTGAACTGCAATGATAAGGGTACCAGTTTACCAAATACAAAATTAATGGAAAATATGACGTCTCAGATAAATAAATAAAAAGAATCTGCATTAGCAGCAATGATTGCATTAACACAACTACACAGGTTGCAAGGGTATTAATGTGAATTCCTATTTTTTCCTATGTTAGACTTCATTTAAAATAAGTATTCTGGAAGTCAGACATATAGACTCATCCAATCCCACTCAATTGCAGTTTACCCAAATCATCTAGCGGGGAGTTCGCAACCCTCTTGGTTTCGTGTTGTGTTCCATCAAGCATCCCCTACGAATAGGGGCGGACCAGGGGAGCCAGTCTGGTGCATCCCTACCGCCAGCCGGCTCGTGTGTACCCTAGCATCCCTAGCACAGCCATACTCAGGGGCGGACCATCTCACTGAGAGGTCTGTGCCTCTACCTACCCGTGTCATATGAGGAAGAAGAACATGGCACTTAGGTGCTAGACTTCTTGGGTTGCCGCATCCACATAGCGCATGAGAAGGTCTACTGGTGACTTGGTTCAGGCCACCAAGTCAATTAGACTTTTAGCCCCACACAATCAATTTCTAGTTTTTAACCCTAATTTCTCCCTTGTGCAGCGTCAACCTGGAGACTGGAGGTGGCGTGCAGCGCTGCTAGCGGCGTTGGCGAACCGGCGAGGGGCAGCAAGGGCCGAGGGGAGTCACGCGTGGGGGAGCCCGTGAGCCGGCTGAGAGGCCGTCTCGTGTGGGCGGCACGACACGGCGGCAGCTGGCAAGGTGAGGCGAGCGGTTAGGGTGTGCACCGCCACAGCGTGCAGGCCACAGCAGCAGAGACTCGGGAGATGGCTTGTCCTCAAATCTAAGTCCAAAGGCAAAGGCAATTTAACTAACTAAGCAAGGGGAATTAAAGAAATTAGGTGAAAATGGAATGGATTGTGATTTGTGATTGGTGGATTTGCTAGATTTGAATAGCTATTTTAGCTTTGTGTCATCCGGTTAGACCCCAAGTACCGGCGCAAGCGGAAACAATGCGGTAGCCGAGAAGCGCAAGTTGACGATGTTCAAGCTGTGTTGCTACGGTAGTTGGTGGCCCCGAAGCGCAAGTTGATGTTGAAGATGCACAACCACAACATCCAGAAGGTCCAAAACCATTGCAAGAAACCGTAGGGGCGCAAGGCATTGCGTTGCGTCGTACTCAATAGGCAAGTGACAGGTTGGCAACTCGGCCTTCGGTAAGCCGCAAGAAGGTGAATAAGTGCCATTAGCATCCCCTGAATTTTGGTCTGGGTCCACACTGCCTACGAATCTAAGATAGTTCTTCTAGAACAGGAGCAGTTATGAACTATAGGGGATGAAGCCTTGAGGTTTCTAGTGTAGGCTGGATTGTCAAAAACAAATGCATGCAGTTCAAGGGTGGGTAGGCTGGATCCCTGTTATCGGAATGCTTCCAAACCCATTGTTCATTTGATCATTCCTTTGTCGGACAGAAAAAGGTTTGCAACGTACATCACCAAATCAAGGAATCTAGGGACAACAAAGCTACGGGATGTGCAGCTAAAGTGCTAATTGTGTCAGGTAACCTATATACCCTCCTACCCCATGAAAACTGCATCGTACGCTGTCGATAATTAATTGAATGGTCGAACTTTGAATTGGGATGCTAGAACATATCCAGAAGCTTATGCAAAATAACTAGAATGTTCTACTAGGATTATCCTAGCTAATTTGGACTACCTCGAAGCCAATCTGGAAATGCCACAACACCTAAAGGAGTATTGCATGGACGAAGGCTACACAGGAACGCATTCATCATTTGACATTGCAGCATCTGTCTGATCTCTTGACCCTAAAACCGACTAAATTCATCATTGTTATAGCAGCTTGTTCAACACCAAGAAGCAACAGTACTGGAAGTTCAAATGGCCATTACAACTGTGCAGATGTCTTGCAACAAGTTGACATGTGACAACTAACTCATCTCATACGGCAAGAATTTACACAGTACTAATTACACCTATCAGCATAGTAAAATCCCAAATTAGTCCCCAGTACTAACCAAACAAAAAACACAGATATGAATGTTAGAATGATCTCAGGGCTTTTGCCCAACGGCTCTGCCTCCCCTTGTTCGCATACGATCGGGGCGCCATTAATAAGTTGGTGGGCCTGCCGCCGACGCCATATAAGAGAGGTGGGGCGGGGCGCACGCTGCGACAAGGTTCACCGTGCGCCACAAACCCCACCGACAAAACCCTAATCCGATCTAGAGGCGCTCGACGGGATCGACCACCGCCATCACCTTCACCGGATCGCCACGGCCTTCCGTCGGCGAACTTCGGGATGGCGGCTCCTCCTCCACCCAATCGAGATGGTACCCTCTCTCCTCTCCTCTCTTCTCTCTCTCGATCTACCCATCAAGAACCCGAGCAAGGAAAAGTGCCCAACAATGGTATCGAGCCTTACAGCGTCGTCGTCGCGGCGCCGTTCTCGTCTTGTCGTCGCCGCCGTCGCGCCGCTTAGGGCGTCGCGAACTCGCGCCACCGCAGCGGCTGGCGCCGAGGATAGCTGCCTGCCGTGACGTGCCCTGCCTTGCTGGCGCCACCGCTGGCCGGCGCCGTCGCCGAAGCCGCATGATCGAGCCGCTCCGAGGCGCTGCGTCCTCCGTCGCGCGCCGCCGCCAAGCCGCCGGCCCTGCCATTGGGTATCTTGCGCGTGCGGGCGCTGAGCCACCTCCGCGACGCGCGCCCGATGTCCGTCGAGTGAGCCGCCGCCACCAGCGAGAGCCGCCGGCCGGTGCGCTCGCGCGAAGTCGCCCGTAGCCCGCCGCCTCGCGAACTCGCCCGGCCGCCGTAAGGGTGGCCGCGGCGCTCTGCCGCCGTAAGGGCGGCCGCCGCTCCTACGCTCCTGCTCCCGCGTGGGCTGCCGCCGAGAGAACCCGTCGCTCCGCGCGCCTTGCCGCCGCCTTGCTGCCTCTCCAGCGCCCGATCCGTTTTTTCCGGAGGTAGAGGAACCGAATGGGGCTAGGGTTTTTGGGGTTGGGGTGAAATCCCAGCCGAGCGCAAGGTCAGCCGTCCGATCAGATCGGACGGCCAAGGATCCTCCGGCCGATTTTCGGCCCAAGTGAAAAGGACAGGGCGCGGTGGGCCTTGTGGGCCGGCAGAGCGAGCGTGGGAGCCGGCCGAGTGGGCTGCTGAGGGCCAAATAGTCTTTTGCACAGTAATTTTCAGAGAAAAAGAAAGTTAATGATTTTCAGAAGCATTTATAAGTGATTTTGATTGAAAATTGATCCAAATCTTTGTAAATTTTTTGCACCAACGTGTTATTTTTCCAGAGATTAAAAGTGTACAGTATAATGCTTCTGAGTATGAATTATTTTAGAATAATTACAGTTTCCGCTGCAAAAGTTAATGTTGATTGATTTTTCATTATTAAATTCGAACCAACGGGAGAATTTAATTTTGGAAAAATAGATATAATTTTCAGATAATTATGATATTGTTATTTTCTGACCAACGTTGATAATCACAGTATTATAATTTTTAATTGATGTTTTTATGCGTTATTTCTATTTCTGCCCAACGGTGATGTAGATTTAATGCATAGATAAAATTGTTTTAAATTGTATGTCGTATTTTTTTTACCAACGTTGGAAATAAGGCATATAATTTTCTTTATTATGTTCTCACTTTGTTTGAACTATTTTTGATGGATACAACTTGATGAGTTGTATCGAGAGATCCAGCTCTCAAAGGAGACAATTATGGAGAGTGGAAGAAAAGATAGACTTAGCGTTTATCTTGGTGAGGTGGTGGGTCCTCACTCTGCCACGTCCCACCGAGCCTATGGCACGGTGAGGATCAAAATGAGGATGATCTGCTTGGCGAGAAAAGACAGAGGATCATGCTCCCTACGATGTCTTATGACCTTGAGCATAAGAAATGGACCACGACCAACAAGAAATGTTTGGTTGTGATAAAGAACACGATTGAGCACTGCAATTGTGGGCTCAATCGCAAAGTGTAACTTGTCACGAGTACCTTGAGAAAATAAAGAGTCGGTTCTTGGCTCTTCAAAGACATACGCTACACGGTGATTAAGCGACTTGTGTGAGAAAGGTACTCTGGCGGTGGCATAAGAGAGCACATACTAAGGATGAGCAACTTGGCATCCAAGCTTAAACCAATGGATTTGACTCTCAAGGATGAGTTCCTAATTCATTTGATTTTTGCTTCCTTGCGGAAAAGTTTGACACCTTTGTTGTCAACTACAATATCTGACCAGAAATGGGACTTAGAAAAGTGCATAGCTATGTGTGTGCAAGAAGAGGAAAGATTTAAATCCTCACATGGTGGTTCTATCAACTATGTGAAGGACAACACGAAAAAGAACTTGATAACTTCTCCTCAAGGAACAAGGAAAAGCCCATGTCCATCACCTCAACGAATAAGTTTGCGATAGAAAAGATCGAGTGCCTTCATTGCAAGAAAAAGGACATTACAAGAAAGATTGTCCGATTTCTTGAAAATGATTATGTCAAAGAAAGGTGAGGACATTATTACCTTCATAAATGAGTCCTGTATGTACAATATTCAAAATCTACTTGGTGGATTGATTCGAGTGCAACTGTTCATGTTGCCAATAATATCTGAGGATTCCGTTCGACGAGGAATACGCAAAGAAAATAAAGATGCATTAAAGTCGCAAATGGAGTCAAGTGAAGTTGAAGTTGTTGGCGATCTTTCATTAGAGCTAGTGATGGCTTCACTCTCTTACTTAGAGATGTTCTTTATGTTCCCTCTTACAGAGGAATTTGATTAGTGTTTCATGTTTGGACAATGATGGTTATGATTGTCATTTTGGAAATGGCAAGTGTGAAATAATGTTTAATAAAGAATGTGTTGGTCTTGCCATCTTACAAAATGAGCTTTATTTGTTATCATTATATGATGATGTGAATGTCGTATGCGATAATGGGAGCGTCGCGTGCGAAAGTGAATGAATCTCGTCTACGAATGTAAGCAGAAGCGAAAGAGAACTCTAGATGCGTCGTCGAAATTATGGCCTTGTCGTTTAGGCCATATTTGAGGGGAGAATAGAAAGACTAGTTAAGAATGATATTCTTCCTCCATTAGAGTTCTCAAACTTAGAACAATGAGAGAATGCATTAAAGGAAAATATGTAAAGAAAATCAAGAAAGACGCTAAAAGAAGCGGGAATTCTACAAATTATTCACACAGACATTTGTGGTCCTTTTCCTGTGAAAAGTGTGGATGGATATGACTCATTCATAATATTCACGGATGATTACTCTCGTTATGGATATATTTATCCAATCAAAGAAAGAAATGAAGCCTTGGATAAATTCAAGATATTTAAGGCTGAAGTTGAAAACCAACACGATTTAAAGATTAAGATAGTCCGATCGTAGTGGGGAGAGTACTACGGTCGACATACCCCATATGGACAAGTTCTGGACCTTTGCAAGGTTTTTACAGGAAAATGGTATAGTGGCCCAGTATTCTACACCGGGCGAACCTCAGCAGAATGGAGTATCTGAAAGACGCAACCGTACCCTGATGGATATGGTGCGAAGCATGATGAGCTATTCCACACTGCCATTGAGTCTATGGATGGAGGCGTTAAAAACCGCCATTCATATTCTCAACAAAGTTCCTAGTAAGTCGGTGCCTAAAACACCGTACGAGTTGTGGACAAGGAGAGTTCCCTCACTAAACCACTTGCGTGTGTGGGGGAGTCCTGCTGAGGCTAAAGTATTTAACCCAAACCTTGGGAAGCTTGATCCCAAAATAGTAAGTTGCCATTTCATTGGCTACTGAAAAGTCAAAAGGTTTTCGTTTCTCTTGTCGACAGGATATACAAAGTTTGTAGAAGCGAGACATGTTGTCTTCTTAGAGGATGAAATGATGAGAGGAAGTATGGTAGCTCATGAGATTGACCTTGAAGAGAAGCGGGTGTATGCGCCCACTCAGATGATTCAAGAACCATTCTTCATACTACTGCTGTCATTGCAGACCGGTGCAAGACAACTGTGGTGCCAACACTGTTATTGTTCCTCCTGTGGCAACAATGAATGAGAATGAGGAACTGTTCTTCAGGATCCTATAGAACCCATTGCCACGGATGAGGGGAGCAACGACCTCAAGCAGAAGATGTACCAAATGAGGAGGCCTCGAGGAGGTCTCAAAGAGTAAGAAGATCACTATTTCGATGATTATCAGTTTATCATCTGAAGAATTTCAAATGGAGGATGATCCCACCTCATTTGAAGAAGCCATGAGAAGCGAAAATTCCTCAAAATGGCTTGAGGCCATGGAAGAGGAGATGAGGTCCATGAAGACTAATAAAGTGCGGGACTTGGAAATTATTCCTAAAGGAGCCAAAACGAGAGGTTGTAAATGGGTCTACAAGACAAAGCTTGACTCCCAAGGGAATGTAGAAAGATACAAAGCGCGACTTGTGGCAAAAGGCTTTACTGAAAGAGAAGGGATTGATTACAATGAGACTTTTTCTCCGGTCTCATGTAAAGATTCCTTCGAATCATAATGGCATTAGTAGCACATTATGATTTAGAGTTACATCGAGATGGATGTAAAGACGGCATTTCTTAATGGGGATTTGGAGGAAAATGTTTACAAGGCACAACCGAAAGGTTTTGTCATGGAAGGAAATGAAAGAATGGGATGCCGCTAAAGAAATCAATTTATGGGTTAAAACAAGCTTCAAGACAGTGGTACTTGAAGTTTGTGAGACAATAAGAAAATTTGGGTTTAAAGAAAATGTAGAGGATAAGCGTGTTTATGCAAAGTTTAAAGATGGGAAGTTTATCTTCCTAATCACGTATGTGGATGATATCCTCTGGCTAGTAGTGATGTCACTGCTCTTTGAGACTAAGAAGTTTTGTCCTCAAACTTTGATATGAAAGATCTTGGTGAAGCTTCGTTCGTTCTAGGGATTGAAATTCACGGGATAGAAACAAGGGATATTGGGACTGTCACAAAAGGCATACATAGATAAAGTCTTAAAGAAATTTTGTATGCATAAATGTAGTCCTTCACTGCACCTATAGTCAAGGCGGCGGATATGGGGATTTTCAATGCCCGGGAACGATCTGAGCTCGATCAAATGAAATCGGTTCCATATGCTTGGTGTCGGAAGCTTGCGGTATGCTCAAGTGTGTACGCATACGACTTAGCGTTTATTACGTGTTACTTGGCGATTCGAGCAATCTGGAATAGAACATTGGAAATTGATAAAGAAAGTCTTGTGTTATTTGCAAGGAACAAAAGCCTCATGATGACATCTGTAAGATCGATTCACTCCATATAGTGGGGTATCTGATTCGATTTTGCGGGAGATGATAGAAAGTCTACATCCGGATATGTGTTCACTCTCGCTGGAGGAGCTATATCGTGGAAAAGCTCAAAGCAAACCGTCACTACATCGTCCACAATGTATGCCGAGTTTGTAGCATGTTATGAGGCTACGGGGCAGGTGAACTGGTTAAAGAAGTTCATACCCGGTTTAAAAGTGGTTGACGACATCAATAGACCACTTAAGTTGTATCTGCGATAATGAACCCGCATAACGTATGCCCACAACAATAAGTCAAGTGGTGCTGCCAAACACATTGACATAAAGTACTATGTTGTGAAATATAAAGTTCGGGATCAAATCATAAGTCTTGAGCATATAAGTACCGCAAAGATGTTAGCGGATCCGCTTACTAAAGGCTTACCACCCAACGAGTTCAGAGAACATGTAGCCGGCATGGGTTTAAGGGAAAGCCTATGATTCCTGGACTAAAAGATGACCCAAAAGGATTAAAGTAACTATTTCAAAACAGAGAGGTGTATTGTAACTGTCAAATCTATCGGCGATTGACCGTGACGATGAGACATGTTCTATGCACTAATCTGTGATGGAATGTGTAAAGGCAAAAGTAGTTAAAGATAAAGTATAGATTGAGATCAAGGGGGAGAATGTTAGAATGATCTCAGGGCTTTTGCCCAACGGCTCTGCCTCCCCTTGTTCGCGCCACGATCGGGGCGCCACCAATAATTTGGTGGGCCTGCCATCGCCACGCCATATAAAGAGAGGTGGGGGGGCGGCGCACTGCGACAAGGTTCACCGTGCCGCCACAAACCCCACCGACAAAACCCTAATCCGATCTAGAGGGGGCGCTCCAGCGACGGGATCGACCCACCGCCATCACCTTCACCGGATCCGCCACAGCCTTCGTCGACGAACTCGGGATGGCCGGCTCCTCCTCCACCCAATCAGATGGTACCCTCTCTCCCTCTCCTCTCTTCTCTCTCTCTGATCTACCCATCAAGAACCCCAGGCAAGGAAAAGTGCCCAACAATGAGAGCTTTCTATTTTCGACCAGTGATTTGGATCAATTTTCTTGCGTTACATTGCTAGCTAAGCCTGTATGACATATATATCCGGTATTCTGGAATCAGCAAGAAACAAACCTCGATATAACAGTGCATGAATCATTTTTTCTGCCACATACCGAACTCTAAGATCTAAACACGATCGAGAAAAGCAGAATGCATGGGACGGACGGAACAACTCGCCTGCTGTAATGCATGGGACGGACGGAACACTCGCCTGCTATGCCAACGCCTTCACTTCTGATAGTGTCGGCGGTCACGGGCGTTGTACTTGATGTAGAAGATGGTTCCCGGGTCGACGGTGGTGGGCACGATGGCCTTGGCCGGCCGGCATGGTGGCGGCCGGGGCGCGCGGATGAGGTGGTACTCCGTTGCGCCAGGGAGGTTGCTGCAGTACTCCGGGATGGCGCACGGGCCGGTGAACTCCCGCGGCTTCTTGAAGAGCTTTGTGAGGGTTTGGAAGAGCCACTAGTGCGGCAAACCGCGACGAGGAGAGAACGGTGTAGCCGTGTAGGGTCCTGTAAGGCTGTAACTGCTGTCAAGGCTGCACGTTGCTGCAGACCACGCGACAGCAGATGCACGCTGTGGATTGACTTACATTAAAATATCATGATTTTTTTAAACTTAAATATAATGGAAATTTTAACTGTTTGCTATTTGTGCCTGAATTATTTTTTTTTGTATAAGTCGATTTTCTGGGCTTTGTTTTTGGTTTAGCTTTGATGTGTGTGTTTGGTTTTAGATTGATTAGTGGTTGAAAAATGTGACCTTTACTTAAAAAAGCATAAGCCACCTTAGAAATAGACATCCTAAAATTTTGAAGGATTAATAGTGCAGTGTTAGTTGCCATTTGAACAGATCCTACTAATTCAGGATCGATTAACTTGACAGGGTATGTTACAACTAACTAGTTAGCTCAGTTTGCTGTTTCTGATTTGGTGCTACGCATTTCAACAGCAAGCAAACCAGACAGCAGAGAACTCAATTGGGCCAATCTCAACCTTGTACACGCATCCAAGTTGTAGTTAGCTCAGCAAACCCAGACTGAAGAGAGCGTTGGTGGCTGTCACAACCCACAAGCCCCACAATTCCCGTCAGCCGCAGTCAGCGCGCAGAACGTAGCAACCACCTGCCAGTGCCACGCGCCACAGCCGTTACTAGCAGAAGGCAGCACAGCAAACCCGCCAACTCCCGCCGTTCCGCGTGCCAACTCCCGACCGGGCTTGACCGCTCACTCGCTACAGCACGGGCGAAGCACTCGTCTGCTCGGCCCATCTCACCTTACCGCCCATCGCCTACGACGTCCGAGCAGCACAGCACACAACTCCCAATGTGCGGTGACTCCGGTTTGTCCCGTGTCTAGCGGGCCGGGCGGCGATTTGGGCTGGCCTGACCAAGTTATTTTTCAGGAAATAGAAGAAAAAAACCCATGAAACTTTGTGGAAAGGCCCTCAGTAATTCTGAAAATTACTAAGATAGTTTGCGGATGAAAAATAGAATATTTGTATATAATACTCATCCAGTTGATTTGATCACAATATCCTTGACTATATTTATTTTTCGAAAAATGTATGAAAGATATTAGAGCAACAAGATTTCAACAGAAGTTGTCTTCAGAGGGAGTATATGCTAAACACTGATCATCATACTTGAGATTTTAAAAATCTTTTAGTCAAGCCTAGAAAGTGTTGATACGATAATTTCTGCTTAAATTCACCTTGAAGGTTTTACCACTTAATAATTTAGATCTTGTTGGTCGATAATGCAAAGATCATGCATAGATCCCGATGATCATTACTAAATCTCGAAGATATGTTTGCTATCTGTCAAATCCCTAGAGTGCAAAATCCCATAATGAATTTATATTACTTTGTGGTGGTGCAACCATCTCTTGGCGGTCATCTAAACAAATATTAGTGGCTGTTTCTACCAACCAGTCAGATATTATATCACTATATGAAGCCTCACTTGAAAGTGTTTTGACTCAGACGTGTGATTAACCACATCCAACAGGAGCGGCGTGGTATTTGCGCAAAGGGATTGTTATGAAAGCTAGTGTTTTTTGGGCAATTACCAAAATACCCTTTGAAGGGTTCCACCGGCCCCTTGAGTCCATAAATAGAACTTTATTGTGTAAAAAGATTGATGATGATGAATAGAAGAGCTCTAACCATGTACTATATCTCTCTTTGGCGATTAGATTGATGTTCTCCTGACTACAGCATCGATTATTTAACCAGGTTCACCGTTCGGTGTCGGCACGTTTCGCTCGACACGTTGCACGATAAACCCAGCCAAAAAAGCTCTGCAAAACACGAGTCCGGCTCCAGACCAAACCAGACTTTTGAGCACACGATCTTCAGCCGGTCTAGCTGGGTAGACGGCAGTGCTGCCATCCATCCATCCATGTTGCGACCCCAAAACTCCACGTGCCAAGCAATCGACGACGCAGCATCGTAATGCAGAGCATGTGACGGTGCGAAGCGTCCAAGATAACATGAGACCAACAAATAGTACGAAGCGATCAAAGGCCTCAGCAGAATAATAGACCGGGAATTTAAGGTGGCCACCAACACTTAGCATAATAGGCAGAGCAACAAAGAGACGGTACTGAAACCACAACACGTATGCCCCCAACACCCACCGCTACAAAAGAATTCCAACACCTCTCTAACTGCATTGCAGTGCACCAGTACAACACCACACGGTCGTCTCCAGCACGAGGATGGAGATGTCAGTTACCGAATACCGATGGATCAAAAGCCAGTAGGGCACAGGCCGGAAAGGCGAACGGGACAGAAGACCAAAGCAGCAGAGCATGCCGACCAAATCCGGCGGCGGCCCCACCGCCGCGACGGAATCCACTGCCCTTTCCGCCCGCCAGCCGGCGGCCAACAGCGCCTGGCATTCGATCAGATGAGGTGGAAAAGGTACGGTGCAGTGGCCAGGAGGAGGGCGGTGGCCACATGGCGCCCAACGGCGAGTGCCGCGGCTGCCTCGCTGAGGTCGGGGTTCATGCTGTTCGCCGACGGGCCGTACGCGCTGCCGAACGGTGGGTTCAGGGTGCCAGTGGTCGTGGAGCCCGGGGCAGTGATCCCCATGCCGGTGCCTGTGCTGGTTCCCGTACCAGTGCCGGTGCTCGCCCCAGTGCCAGTGCTCGTTCCGGTGCCTACACCGCTGCACGAAGAAACGGAAAGCAGACAACTTCAGATACTGTGCGCGCAAGGGAAACAGACTAGGCAACCTTAAACACATATGCAACGAAATATTTGACATGCTTAGATTGGGGAAAGCTGTTTTCAGACGTGTGTACAATGCAGATACAGTGATACTGATGCACTTTGCGTAGGTTCAGTAAACTTTGATCGGGTGGCGCGGCGGCCGACCGACCGGGACCCCGGCCGCCTGCTTTCATTCAGGAAAAGACGTTGCTTTAAGCCTTTAAGCTCGGGCCGGAAGATCCGTTTCAGACACCTTTTATTTCAGACGGACAAGAGAAATGTGCTACGCAATAACGTCCAGCTATTACTCTTCTTGTATGTAAAGAATCTGGTTTTATTAAGCTGCAGCCTGTGGTATCAGTAGTAATTCAGTATATACTTTGCTAGCTTTTGGCTAAGATTTTTCAGATTAATTCGGTGCTGCACTTGCAGCATGATACACGAGCTCGTGCACTTCGGTACAGCTTTGTTATGCACATATACTCTAAGATTAGAAAGGCCTCGGTGAATTAAATAGGTAAAATTGGATGCATACCACTTTAAAACTTGCAAATTCGAATAATTACACTCTAAAAATAACACTCCAAAACTGACTTCTTTAATATATGTCACTCTACGATTGTTTTACCCCTAACCTCTCTTTCCTCCCACCGTCCTCCCCTACTTCCTTCCACGGCCGCCGCCGCCGTTCCCCATCCATGCCACTGCGATCCACCTCCTCCACCACCGCCTTGTCTCCTCGGCATCTTCCACCACCGGCTTGCTCCCTCTTCTCCGGTCATGGCGCATCTCTCCGCTCCTTGCCATCCTGGCGAGTGCGGCGGGGAGGAGGTCGGCGCGAAACGTCCGAAGGAGGTGGCGGTGGCACGAATCGGCGGCATGGCAGGAATGGGAGGCAAGGGCAGAGGACTTGAAGGCGTGCGGGTCGGCAACGGCGGCACAATCAAGGAAGACGAGCTCGCTGGGAAGCGAGGAGGGTCAGGGGAGGAAGAAGTGAGGATCAAGGGCAAAACAGTCCTTGAGTGACAAAGAACAAACAAGGTTTTAGAGTATCATTTTTTCTAATTTGCTGTTTTGCAGCGGTATTTTTCGAATTTGTGAGTTTTGGAGTGGCATAAATCTAATTTTGCCAATTAAATATCATCTGTTGCGTATGTACGGCCGTGCGCCCGTGCGTGCCCATATGCAGAATCTAGATTGATGCATAATAATCCAATTAAAGTAGCCAAATGACCAGACAGTGGCCGAGGACAGTAAGCGCCCGTACTGCATCTTGCTTAAGATACTCTAGTTTCCAGGTTCAAGTACTCTAATCACAAATATTGAAGTCCCAATCTTTTTTCTCTCTCTCTCTCCGAAAAGGGTTAAAAACTGTTTTAGCAGCTGTGCAGTAAAGATGGACGGAGGCAGCATGTAGCTTAGCTTACCTCGCACTCGCGGGGTACTTGCAGGTGCCGGAGCTGGGGTCGGTGGTGGTGAGGGTGGCGACGCCGGCGAAGTCGCAGGTGGCGCCAGTCGGGCTGTTCTTCTTGTAGTAGCTGTTGGTGACGTAGGAGCAGTGCGCCACGACGGAGTTGGGGTTGTAGCACGGCCCACTCTGCATGATCTGGGTGCAGTCGGCGCCGCGCCCGCACGCGTAGTCGATCGCCTTCTGCATCGCCCCGGCGCTCTGGCCGGGCTTGCACACACAGAACACCCCATCTGTTGTGGTTTCCAAAGGTGACTGCACTGGTTAGCTCAGATCAACCATGACACTATATGGCAAAAATTAAAGGATTGTTTCTTTGTCTACTACTGATTTGGCACCAGAGCTTATGTATACTCTGCACGAAAAAAAGTGGGGAAAACGCAAAATACAATGGTTTTTTTCCAAGAATCCTCAGTAACAACAGAGTTTGATAAACCACAAATCACAAGAACATTTATTATTCATTTCTCTAGAGCAAGATATTTCAAGAAGCAGTTGTCCGGGGGTAAAAAGGGCAGAAAACTCAACCTAAACAATGTCATTTGTGCAGAGATGCAGGATTGGGTCTCACCTGAGCCTGAAAACATGGCCAGCAAGAGCAGCAGGAGCAACGGAACCGCCATGGCTGCAAGAGCTCGAGCCCTCAGAAGTCTGAACTCTGAGCACCAGCAGCTACTCGGTGTGGGGAGTCCGGAGAGGCGTGCAGTGTTCTCAAGTTCCCCAAGGCGTTGTCTTTATCGCCGAGCACCAACCATAAATAGAGGGAAACGCATCCAAAACCATCTTTACCATCCGGTCCGAAAACAACGATTCAGAGTAATGGCTACAGTGTTTATGCTAGCTAAATATTTTACTGTTCTACCTGTCGATTATTGTTTACGTACTTATAAAATATTGTTTACACTACAATCCTATGTGTTACCATAGAGAATCCAGATCCTAGGTTGAGGTGTACGCATTTTACTCCTATTTTTCTTTTGAGAAAATTGTACCATAGGTCTCTAAACTTACGAGGTTGTGTCATCTCTCTAAATTTGTATTTTACTTTATCAGCCCGCTTGTGTCACTTAACTCTCTAAACTTGCATTTTACTTTTTCAGCTCGCTGAACTTACGAGGTTGTGTCACTTAGGGCATCTCCAATAGTTAGAGATAACGTTGTGTCTAACATATGTTAAATTATCTTTAGAGACAACATCTCCAGTAGATAGTCTCTAACACACTTTGCAACATTTATATTTTATAATTTTTCTTTCAAACGAGCCTACATGTCAACTAAAGTAGATTAATATATCATGTCTTGTTTCGCGTGCACAACCGTTTCTTCAGAAAGAGACGACCTGTGCTCTCTCTCCTCCCCCCTCTCCTCCACGTAGGATTTTATTGATGTGGTATAGCTAAGAGACGACAATAAATACACTATTAGAGATACCCTTAGCTCCTTAAACTTGCATTGAAGCGAGTTCGTTAGATGCGATACGGCAATTTTGTCCTCTCCGAGTCCTGTAGACTCATCGCCGCCCGTTCCAGCCGTGTTTTTCGTCCACATCACCTCACGCCAACAAAAATGGATTCTTCGGGTCCGGGAACGCACCGTGCTCGCGTTTTCGTCGGAGCTTCACCGTCGCAACTTGCCGCTACCCTCACTATTACCTCCTCTGAGTCAGTCATGAGAGAGAGAGAGAAATACATTTGCAGTGCCAGAGCAGGAAATACTCACTATGCACGAAATCCATTTGCCCGTTTGCTAACAGAAAAGGTTGAGCTGATGAATCACCGTGAGAGAGAAGTATTGTGCCCCTGCTTTGACATTGAAATGTATTTCTCCCTCTCTCATGAACAACTAAGATGAGACAAGGGCAAGGCAACAGAAGCTACGGCGGTAGAGCTTCGGCGAAGATGCGAGCACGGTGTGTTCGGGGCTCAAAGAATCCGTTTTTGTCAGCTTGAGGTGACGGGGACGATGAACACAGCCGGAACGAGACGGCGACGAGTCCACCGAACTCGGAGCGGATGAAGTCGCCGGCATCGCATTCGAAGAATTTCGCTTCAACGCAAGTTCAGGGAGCTAAATGATACAACCTCGCAAGTTCTAGGTGCTAAGAAAATAAAATATAAGTTCAGATAGCTAAGTAACATAAAGTTAAAAATACTGAAAAGTAAAATACAAATTTAAAGGGCTGAATAACACCACCTTAAAAGTTCAGGAACCGACAGCGCAAATTTCTATTTTCTTTTTCTGGGCTGCGCTGTCCTCCTTTGTCATGGCAACGGCTTTACTTTCGCTACGGGCAAATGCCAGGCGGCGACTCATCGTCCTCTCTGTCCGCCAAAGCGAAAGGTTTTGGTATTGCACGGCTCCCTGGGCTGCGCTACCCTCCTTTGGCATGGCATGGGAGCCGATGCGTCAGTGTTGTTTTTGGGCTGGCTTTATGGTGCTTTCACCGAACAATACGGTGGTGTGATGGCCACTGCCAGAGAGTAGGAAATTAGCGTTCGGATGGTATTGCGCTTTTTATCTCCTGCTAGCTTTTGCATTACTCCAGCGTGACTTGCCTATCCTACCGTGAAGTGCTTTCTCGCTTCTCTTTTACAGTGTGATTAGGCTGATGCTAACAGAGTAACAGGGAATCTCGAGACAGGTTTTAATTTTTTTAAAACAAAAACAGTAGTGCCATTTTGCGGAGTTAATCCCACCTCCTCCCCACCCTCTTCGCCAATCTCGCCGCTTCCTCCAGTCATGTTAAACGGCGGAGCCGAGCCAACTTCCCTATAGTTATAAAACTAGGACCGGTTTGGCGGTTGAATCGGAAAAACTGGATCTAGAGGCTTTGCTGGGCTGGGCAAACTCAAAAGTCCAGAGATGCAATTGACCAAGGAAAACTCGTTTGACCCGACGGGTTTTGCTTGACTCGGCCGGGTTTTGCTCATGAGGCTATTTTTTAAGAAATCCCTCAAATAAAAGAGTTTTTCAAGACAAAACTGAAAAGTGTGTTTATACTTTAGGTGCTGCTAGGTTTTAATAGGAATTCCCTTGTGAAATTGGTTGCTATACATAAATAATTTATATCTTTCTCGCTCTCTCACTTCAGTCGGCAACTCCTCTCAGTTCTCTGCTCAGCTTCTCCTCCATCAGCAAGATACGATGTATTTTCCTACTTGCTTGTTTTGTTTGTCTCTACTCTCTAGTCTCTAGTTAAGATGTAAGTGTTAGATTTTACCTGTTCTATTTTTTAATCAGAGTAATATATAGTTAGATATAAGACATATATAGTAAGATATAAGTTGACGGTTCATGTATTAAGCTAAATATGCAGTGCATCTAGATGTGAGAGTAATTTAAGCATATTTAAACATATTCATTCAAAGAAGAAAAAAAGACTAGAACATCAACTGTTTGAATGATCTCGTTACTGTGTGAGTCTATGATGTCTCTCTTTGTCTGACTTAATTTGTTGTTCAGAATTCAGATTATTTACTTATTATTGTTTTTTTGTGTATCATTGATTTTTTTCTTCTATTTTTTGTGTGTGTGTGTGTGTGTGTGTGTGTGTGTGTGTGTGTGTGTGTGTGTGTAAATTAAAATAAAAAACATGCGGTCTGACCATTGATCCATCTGTTCGACCACCGATTTAGCGACCTGAGACCTCGATCGGGTCGATGATCGGTCCGGGTTTTATAACTATGGACTTCCCAAGAGTGCAGTGGTGCAATGCGGTGACACACACCAGAGGTAATGGAACACAAGTCTTCGAGGACATTTGAAGGTTAGAAATTTGGCAGGAATAAAAAAAGACAAGGAGCAACTAGCGTCAGGACGAACGATGGGAGTTTTTCTATCACACGCTCCTCTCTTTGTCAGATTTAATTTTAAATGTTCGATCTCAAGCATCCGATTGAGCGCAACAAAAATCGGTGAGACGCAACAATTATTTAATAAGTCTGCAAAAAAATCCCCATCCAATGCAACAAAAACACAAGAAATTTCCAACTCGATGCAACAAACACGGATTCCTCAGGGCAAAAAATAGACACCCCTACTGAAACAAAAGTTTACTCTTGTGCAACAAATCAAAAACACGATTGCAACAAAATAGCTCTTGCCGCAACATTTGAGAAGTGATATTGCGACAAATTTACTCTTGTGCAACAAATCAACAACACAATTGCAATAAAATACATCTTGCGGCAACATTTGAGAAACCACATTACAACCAAGTACAACAGTTCATACAACAATCGATAAACAACTCTGCAACAATTCGAGAAAAATGTTATCGAACTTGCAACAAATCACCATGGCATCTCGGATGTGCCAAACACAAAACCCAACAGAACGACATGCATCAAATCAGAACTACTGGTGCAACAGATACGAAAAGCTACTCCAACAAGAATTAAATCTTGTTATGACAATGAAAAGCCATTAGAACACCTACAACATTTAAAAAAGACTAGCACCACAACTCGGGTTGCCTGCTGCAACATTTGAGAAAGAGCTCGGAGGAGCCAGCCAGCCAACCCTTCTCCTTGTCGGTAGCAAGCACGGATATGACGAGGGCGAACCATACCATCACCTCCTGCTCTTAACTTTGGGATGCCTTGCCGCTCTCTCTGTGGTGCTTCACCACCACCTCCTACCCCTAAGCTCGGTAGGTCTTGCTCACCACTGTCGCTGCTCGCTGGAACTCCAGCGACTCCATCCTCTTTCCTTCATCAATAAGGGCGACACAACATGCCAGAGTTGAGGGAGGAGTGATTGGCGTCGAGACCATGTTCTTCAACGACGTTGCGTGGCGTTGATCTAGTTGGGGATAATAAGGACTAAAGAATGGGCATGGTGGTCGCCGGCGATGTTTGCCAAAGGGGAAGCAACAGCTAGATTGGAAGAAGGAAAACATAGAAGGGGGCCAAGGTGCCCGCAATGCTTGACGACGTGACATCGATTGTTGGATAGGTTGTGGTGACTCAGTTGAAGTTGAGTTGGAGGGGCTCCGTCGAAACTTGCCAAAGAGATAGAGGGACCGAGGGAAGGAACACATGCAAGTGTAAGCTCTCGGCCTCAGGATGTAGTGAGAGGATGGGTAGAGAAATGAAGAAGAACTGTGTCGATGTAGAAGAGGATAAGAATTGAGTGGTTGTGAGAAGACTAGATAGCTGCATCAGTAATGACCTAGTGGTTGTGAAGTGTTGTGAGCATTAGGAGCGTACGATGGGATTGAACGTATGGTCTCTATCAATTGCAAAAGAGAAAATTCATAATATGTCACTGAATGACTACATAATTCACAATATGACACTCGTTATGAGGTTGACTTGTGGGTTCAGAGCTCATATGTCAGTGAGACACCAATGACATATCGTGAAAATCCGAAGTTATCGAGTGGCATATAGCGAATTGTCCTATTCCAAAAAGATATAGCGCATGTGTATGGCATTCTTGTTTGTTTCCTGTGTTTTCAAATGTTCTAAGATGGTATAGTTTTTGAACACCTTACCAGGAATGGCTGTGAGCCTGTGAATTACTTGTCACCTCCTAGGGCCCTATTGGAAACACGATTCTTTTTTAAAAAAATTTAAAAACACTATAGAAAATAAAAACTTTCTATGAAAAATCCATACATGTTAAAAATGAGCAAATGTATAAAATTGAATAGTAAAAAATCAGAGAGCAAACTAGCTTACTAGACATCAATTTCAAGTTTCACAACACTTTCAAGTTAGAGCAAACAAACCTTCAAAAGAAAAAAAAAAAACCCCACCAAGTTGAACAACGATGGGCCGTGATGGGCCAACATCCTCCGATTCCTCCAGGCCGGCCGGCCGGCCGGCTGCAGGTCGGCTGTACTGTGCACACAACGCAGGCTTTATCACTCATCGACTCCCCGTCTCCTCGGCAATATTTATTGTGGTGGCAAATTCTGTTCCCCTCCGCTCAAATCAGGCTAGTCTTTTCAGGTGCCTCCCCGACGTACTAGGGCTCGTTCGTGGTGGCGCAAGCGAAAGGTTCGGGGATGGAGGTGGCGGCCGCCGAAGAGGAGCAGGAGGGGCTCTCCGCGCAATCGCCGGCGCAGGCGCCGCCGTCTTCCGCGTCCTCCCTTCCGAAGGTCGGTTTCTAGTTCCTCCTGCCGTCCTCTCAACTCCCACCTCACCCTCTTTTTTTCCTCTCTTAAAGATGGTGTGCGGTCTTGACGATTGATGTATCTTCTCGTTCTCTTGATATCGTAGGAGCAATCGCAGGTGGAGCTGGAGCTGAGGTTGCTTCAGGCTCTCGAGTTCTACCCCCCGTCCAAACTA
The DNA here is from genome assembly GCA_036346255.1 of Ampelocalamus luodianensis. NCBI lineage: Eukaryota > Viridiplantae > Streptophyta > Magnoliopsida > Poales > Poaceae > Ampelocalamus > Ampelocalamus luodianensis. The sequence continues at coordinate 6,795,020 of CM070626.1, forward strand.
AAAGGTTTAGTGCTGCGCCGTGCCCTTCCCGTCGCATCCGTTCTGGGCACGCGTCCTTTGTTTGCGTGCTCTTGTGGATACGCATGTTGTTAGGGTTTTGTTGTTGTTTGTTTTGCTGAAGTGATGTTTCTTAGAGAAGGAACAGTTGTGCCTGAAGTTGTGGATACGCTGTTCAGTTTGAAATCACAAAAAACGCATCTACTTTAGTGACCGTGAGTGCCTTTAAGACTTTAGTGTCTGTGCTCCATGAGTGATTAGTTTTGGAATTATGGCTGTGGATAAAACCAATTGTCAGTTTTGAGAATAGCCCTGGCGATTATACTAACATCTAAAAGTGGAAAACAATGAATGAACCTCCTTACTACTCCACTGTATCCATGCTTGCATATGACAGAAATGGTGTTTAATGCTACGAAATTTGTATATTTGCTCCCGCACATGTGCCGTCCTGAAAGTTCGCCATTTTTTTTTTTCAGAATCTTACTCTTTGTTGAATGAGTAATTGGTACATTTGTATAGTGAGTTCATGTGTAGGAATTTTGTTTTTGAGGTTTCAACTAAGGTAGTTTGAGTGGGGCCCCTTCTTTAGTTATTTATATTATGCGAGAAATATGTTGGACCTGTACGTGAATACATGAAGGTATCTAAATGTGTGTGCAGAATTTCAGGCAGACCGTGTGGCGTGTGCCCCTGCAAGATTCCATGCCCTGCTGCCATTGTGAAAAACGGGAAAAACATTAAATTGCTCGTTTGTTTGGTTTTATACCAAAAAGGACAAAACGGGTTCCTTTGATTGAGCAGATTTTGAGTTTATCATAAAAACCTTGTTTGATTAGAAATTGTTAGGACTTAGGAGTCAACCAACCATAATCCATTATTAGCTACAATCTACTTGACGATATCCACTATCCAGTATGCATTGCTGTACCATTAGGTTCTTAGTGATGTTGGCCAATCTGTAACCATCTAGATGTGGAATGGTCTACCATTAAGTACCAAGTTTAGCTGAAGAAAGAGAAGCACAAGTTACAAGAGTATGGCAAGCAATGCTGAGTTAGTTATTTATTGCACGAATCCTTTTCGTAGCTTGGCATTGCTGGGAGATAAATTTTAATCACCCTGCTGCTGTTGTGTTCCATGCATATGCTTGATGAAGTCATTCCTTTTGCTTTTAACTTTTTAACAGTAGCTCAGTTGAGATAACAAATGAATCCTGATAATCATTTATTCTCACCTCACATCAAATTAGCAACGGCAGATCCATCTAGCTTTCTGTATAACAAAACTTGAGCAGTTAATCATTTCTCTTTTACATAGAATGAATTTCTGTCATGTCTTGTTGGTTGTGACTTTTATCCACCTTCCTACACCCATTCTAATGGGGGCACCAAGGTCCGCATTTGAGGAAGTTGCTATATTTAGGAGATCTTATTTCACTGGGTGACAGGGCAAATTAGGAATAACACAAACACAAGATCATGTATGATAGATAACTGAAGAAACTCAGAAGATTAATTAAGCTGGAGGATAAGTTTATAATTAGTAGCTTGCAGTTATACTGGTCGTCTTTTATTGGAGATTAGTGGCAAATGAGATATTGTCACTCTGGGGCTTCAATAATACACACATATTCCTATATATACCATGATGTGTTGTGATATCTGGTACCTCTTATCTTTTGTGTTTTTTCCAATTTGGTTGCGATGTGTCGGATTTGACGGGGTTTTAAGGGATGGCCACTTGGCAGTCTTAAATTTCATATTTATATTGCCCTTTGTTACGGAGGTCACCAACCATGGATTAGGGCAGCCATCTGGACCTACGTAAAAGAAAACGAGAATACCTAGGAGGAACTACCGAACTATGTATCTTTTATTAAGAAGAAGAAAGGCACCCAAATTTGAGTTGAAGTAAGGACTCAAACCTGGGTGGTTGAGGTGTACACCCACACATCCCACCAGCTAAGCTAAGGCTCAGTTCCTATCTGTACCTACATGATGGGGTACAGCCATAAAAATAATTCACATTTCATGTTTGGAAGGGCATCTAAATTTCTGTATGCTAAACAGATGTTAGCAGCTAGCTCCAGTTGGTATAGTTACATGGATTTAGTTGTTTTTACTTTTTACTATGTCATGTTTAATTTAGTGCTTTGCAATAAAAACATTGACTTCTGTTTTTCAGAAGCGCAAACAGGTCCGCCGCAAAATAAAATTGGTACATAGTGAGGATCAATAATTCCAGCAGGAATGTTCTCCAAGTGAGTGCCGGGAGCTCAATAGCATCCGGAATTAGGGTGATTGCGTGTTGTTTCTTACAAAATGTCAATGTAATGCTTATACAAGATGAATTAAACAAATAACTTTAGGGGGAAAAATGATTGGACCGTAAAAGAACTGGAAACCACCTAGTGGGACCTTTTCGGCTTGGTTCAGGAATTTTGGTTAAAGCGGTTTTGTGGACCCTGCTGTAGACAGCTTGTTAAGTCTTGGTGTAGATTGTCTTTCTTTGTTGAACATATATTCCAAATCTTCTGTGCTTATTTGTAGGCATTCATCGTCACTTTGTTCTCTATGGCCTCATGGAATACTTGAGAAAAAGGTGACCATGTGTGAATTCTTCAATTTCCACTACAGAGAATTTTATGGGACCCAGGCTGACCAACTGTGAATTCTTCCAGCCTTGACAGACAATTCTCTGCTGATGAAGTTTTGCAACTACTGGACCGCTTCTTCAACCTAGAAATGCTGGTGATTTGAAATACTAATAATTTCTATTACTTTGTTACCCCCTCCAGTCACAAATACATGTCATTTTATACATTAACATGGTTCCCAAAACACAATTTTGGCCACTAGTTTCTATTGTAATGTAGTTATAACACCCAATGAAATTATAATATTATGAAAATGCTTTTTGAGACATATCTATGCATATGATTTCCATGTATCCAATCTAAGTATTTAAAAAGCTTATGAAAGTTTCACTGCACGTATCGCAAAATGATATGTATTTGTGACTGGAGGGAGTATATATGTATTTGTCACTGGAGGGAGTATATTCCTCTTAGATTTGATTTTGTTTTGCATTTAGACTTAATTAGGTTTGTGTTTGTGGATAAATACACAATTAGTTTGTGTTGGGTTACAGAGTCTAGGTGAATTTTATACATATGGTTTGTTTAACAAATGCAGAAACCAGAGGACGATGAGAAGGATAACTTCAGTCAAGGGGAAGAATTTTCCTTGCCAGATAACTTTTTCAACAAGGAGGAATGATAGCAAGTAACCCCGCAGATAGCATGCTTCGTAATCTCACAGAAGGTAAGCAGGAGTACTACAGATTAACATCGTTTACTCATAGCCAGGGAAATTTTGCAAGCTGTTGTGTTTTGACATACGTGTATGGTCATAGTTTGCTTTCGTCTCGCAGGTATTATGAAGGTTTTTTTGGAAGAGAGATCAAAACGAGGGTCAGCTGTTCTTGATGATTCCCTGTAGCTCTTGCCCTTGACATCTCTCGTTGGCAGACATTAGAATTCTAGAACTGAAGAAACACATTTGCTCAGTTGTGGTAGTGTTTAGTTTACTGACTTGTACAGCTTTTGATGACTAGGATATGCAGTCAATGGTATGGTGTATTAGGTTCAGTTAACCATGTCTTTTCTTCGAGCATTTTCTTTCTAACTAGGCTAATGGAGTCTAGATATGAATGCTGAAGCTTTTTACACTAGCTGAAACTGACAGTCCTGATCTGTGTCCTTTTCATGGTGTGCGTGGAATTGTGCGACTGTCGCCGCGGGCTACATTGCTTTTCCGTGAGTGCAGTTGGCACAAATTCCTCGCTCGTTGCTAGTCGTGTATCCGTGTTCGTGATGAATCCTTCAGGCTTTCACGAACCGAGGGAGCTTCATCACTCAGAATCGGAATTTTTTAAATATTATTTTAAAAGAAATTTACAAATATAAGTAGTCATTTTTTGTTACAAAACTATGCTATTGTCGTTATTTCAAACGACGAAAGGCCTCTATCGCTATTTCAAAAGGCGATAGTAGCATAAAGAATGATGATAGGATATGAACAGTGCAGAGAGGTCTCTTACCATTTGAAATGACAACAACAGTCCTGTGACCACTCCAAATGGCGATATGTCTCTGTCGTTTTTTCAATTGGCGATAGGGATCCTGTAAGCTCTTAATCTTTTTAATATTAAAATTTTGGAAAAATGTTGACAAAAATTTCGAAAGTCCTTGTCGTCATTCCAAATGACAGCATAATTTACCCTATAAAAGATACCAAAATTCTGGTATAACTTACTTTTATTCGAAAAAAAAGAGGGGAGGGGAGGGAAGGGAGAGGAGCAAAGAGGAGAGGCGAGGAGATAAGTTAGTGAAGCGTTGTCTGTTCGGTTGTTCACTCTTTTTGTAATTTTTTTAACCGAATGGATTATATAGTTTTAGATGTATGGTTACGTAGTATAGTATATTGAACATAATCCTTTTCAGTAGGTAGTTTAGTTTTACATATGTGGTTAATCGTGAAAATCTTGTTTACATTACAGTACGTCAAATTTGTCGGATGCCACCAATTTTAAAATTTGCTACGGTCATGAAACTATTCTTGAGGATCCCAATGGGATTGATTTGCGTTATTTTCAATCGGTGACCGTGACCCTAACAAGACTAGAGCAGTGTATATGGGGCACTGTGATACGGTGGTTGTTCCACACATTCGATTTGGACCATACTGTGTATGATCTAAAATTGCATTGCCTTACCAACCGAGCACTATAGGGCACAAATTGGGAGTTAGTGTAGCTTTAAGGAATAAGGTGATGACAGTCATATGTACGCAGGGCGAGGGAGGAACGGTGGGATTTGGTCCTTCTGGCCCAGGCATATACTAAGCCTACTCCTACATCAGCAGCTAAACAAGAAGAGGGTGGTGATGTCGAAGAAGTCGAGGATTTCAGCCACAGTGTGGCGCACACAATGGCCGAAGGTCCGGAAGTTGTTGATGTTGTCGATGAAGATCCTATGAAAAGAGCTCCTTCAGTCAAGTAAGCTAGTGAGCTTGTTGAAGAGAGTGAGAAGCAGAAAACCCTAGTCCAAAAGCTAGATCTCGAAGATCAGGACTACATGGTATTATCAGAAGATGAAAGATTCAACGACGAGAATGATGTGGAACAGTAGGCGGTTCCATCCGAATGTAACACATACCAGTTCGACAATCTCATCATTAACAGAGGCTCCTGTGTGCCGTGGGAGTACGAGCAGAGCGAAGTCAGGCAATGAGCAATATACAAATGCAAGGAGACCGTCGGAGGTGATCAAATTTTGGGCCTTGTCAGTGCGGCGTACATTCACAGTCGTCAAGTCTAACTCAAGATACTATGACGTGAAGTGCAACATAGAGGGATACTCTTGGCGAGTGCACGTATTTTAGTCTAAGTGGGACATCTACTAAAAATTCTCTATAGTGGTCCCTCACACATGTGTCATCAGTGCAGTCTCACAGGAACTTGTCATTAGGTTTCATCGCGAACATCATGTATGGTGATATCGTTGATAATCTAGATTTTGAGACACAGTCCATCATTCGGACGATTGAGGCAAAATTCCAGTACATAATCAACTATGCCAAGGTGTAGAGGGTCAAATAGAAGGCAGTGGAATCAATGCTCGGTACGTTCAAGGACTTTTATCACAACCACTCCGCCCAACTCCGAGTCATACAAGACAAGAATCCCGGTACTCATGTCGATATTCAATATTCCACGCATCTGAAGTAGGGCAATAAGAAGGTACTGAAGCGAGCATTCTTCGCCTTTAGTCTATGCATCATTGCATTCCGGTACTGTCGTCTAATCTTGTGCATGGATAGCATATTCCTGACTGAAAAGTACAAGGACCAGATACTGATTACAATAGCGACGGACGGTAACAATCATGTTCTTCCCGTTACATTCACATTCGTTGAAAGCGAAAACACGGACAACTAGTTGTGGTTTTGAGGAACTTAAGGATTTGTGATGTATAGGGTCGTCTTAACGTATGCATCATACATGATCGGCATGCGGGCCTGCTGAGTGCAATAACTTAGCTACAACAAAAAGAGAACGAACCACTTCCATGAGCGGATCTGCAGAGTAGGTGGTGCATGAGGCACTTGGGTGCAAACTTCTACAAGCAGTTCCACAACAAGAATTTGATGAATATGTTCAAGCGTCTATGCAACCAAAATCAGCAACGAAAGTTTGACGCACTTTGGAAGATTCTGAATGAGCAGACCTAGACGCAGAGAACGGGGCAGCGAAAAGGGCTACTACGCCAGTGCCTCCCTTTGGTTAGTATTGTGAAGACAATTCTCTGTGGTACCACAAATTATTTTGTTGACAAAAGCAACAACACATCGCTTGCCATAGCAAATGATAGAGTGTTGTAGTCTGCTATGATCACCAAGTACATAGAGGAGAAAGTAAGAAGGGTGAGATGCACCGAGTATTCAAAATCGGCACAAAGGAGCCGCGCTTCGAGATACTGTGTAGGGATAAAGGACGCTGCAGGACAAACCGCGAGAGGATCACCCACGAGTGCACGCTACGTCGCGCTAATTGTGTATGCACTTGCAAGAAACCTCTTCTTCTGCATAGGACCTACTCACATGCCATAGCCGCATGTTTGGCGGTGGCGCGGCATCCCGGGCAGTACCTCTCTGATTATTTCACAAGGAGGAGGTGCTGCAAACCTGAAGTGTAGAGCTCTATGGTTGCAGCGTGGTTGGCCATTTCACTAGCCATCCGACCTGAAGGGAAAGGTTGACCGGTGACAAGTACGACATATCAGAAATGACATGCACAAAGTAGAAGCCGAATGTCGTACAAAGAAGTGCTCCATTTGCATGGAGTTTGGGCACACCTTCAAGAAATACCCTACAAGAAATCCACAGGACGAAGGAGACATCGACAGTTCGGACGTCGCTGCGGGGACCTCATCCGATCGCCCCACTCTTTGATTTGTCCAATGCTTTGTAATATCACTTTGATTTATCGAAAAACTAGGTGATAACGTTGTACTGAATGATTTGTAATATCAATGTGATTTGTCGACAAAAAATATGATGACGTTGTGCTGAACGTTTTGTAATATCATTGTGATTTGTCCACAAAATATGTGGTTGAAAATAGACATTAGAAAAAAAAAGAAAGAGATCCCTATTACCTTTTGAAATGGCGATAGGTCCCTGTCGTCATTTCAAATGACGATAGGGAAATAGTGAGAGGGGCCTCTCAGCACTGTTCAGGTCCCTGTCGCCATTCTCTATGCTACTGTTGTCATTTGAAATGGCGACATGGGCATTTCGCCATTTCAAATGACGATAATAGCCTAGTTTTGTAATCTTTTACCTTTTTTTTGTATTTTTTTTAAATAATATTATTTCAAAAAAAAAACCATCAGAATCGAGTGAATGGATGAGCATCCGGTTCTCAGTAGAGGTGAAAACGGATCGGATAGTTTCCAACGGACCCGGATGGAAACATATTCGGATCGGAAACGAATATGGATACAGTTGTCCTGGTATCCGTCGAATGCGGATTATCCGGATAATACGAATGCCGGATATCCGGAATACCAGCCGAACAAGCAACCTTGTGGACGTTCGTTCTCTCTTATACAAACTCTGATTCCGTTGATTCTTATTTCTAAATTCATCTCAATTCAATACCTTTCTTTTGGTTCTAATTTGATAATTTTTGGATTTTATTTGGAATTGTATTTATTTCGCTCTTTTCGCACGTTAAAGCAACTTAAACCTTTAACTAATTAATTATGAATAAATTAATTTGCAACCAGGGCGTTCGAGACAGGGGTTACAAGTCGTGTAGACAAGAAAAGTCCCCTCCTACGATGCAATTTTTGGATTCGCTGTTTCACGCGCAGAGAGTCCTGCATTAGCCAAAAACTCCCCCGTGACGGAGGCCGGAGGTCACAGCACTCCACACGTCAGTCACCCAAACCGCGGCGCCACGACGTGCCGTTGGGCACTTGTGACAGGCCGCTGAGGGCAGCACGTGGGCACATCCGCTTTCCCCTGCCACCCCTTGTTCCTCCACCCCCGATGTGATACTGAAGTTCCGCCGCCTCCGCCTTCCCATCCCGTGACGATCCCATCGCCTCTCCCCGCGCTGCACCCCCCGAAAACCCCATCAAATCAAGCAAAAAATGTCCCGTCACCACCACCACCACGAACCTCCCCGGCCCACCTGCTGCTCCTGCTCCTGCTGCTGCGGCTGCGACTGCTCCGCGCCGCCCCCGCCCAGCTCCGCGTCCGACCACCTCCTCCACGCCATCGCCGCCCACCTCCTCCTCAACTCCGCGCCCCCGCCTCCCCGCAGCCGCAGCCGCCTCCCGCCGCGCACCACCCGAATCCCTACGCGTACCACTACCAGCACCCCAAATCCCAGGCCTATCAACCCCAGCCCCAGCCGCAGACCAGCCCGCCCGGCCACGGACACCTCCTCCTCCACTCGCTCCTGCGTCGCGTCGCCGCGCTCGAGTCCACCCTCCCACACTGCTTCCCCTCCCCTCTTGTGCCGCCGCCCCAGCAGAATCCTCGCCCGCACCGCGCGGCCGCACACCAGGAGCCCCCGCCCTTGCCGCCAGCGCGGCGCACGCGTGCGGGGCCGTCAACCGCGTGGGAGCTCGCAGCACGGACGATCCAGGCGCACTTCCGCCGCTACCTGGCGCGGCGCTCCCGTACGCTACGCCAGCTCAAGGAACTCGCGGTCCTCCGGTCCAAGGCCGCCGCGCTCCGGGGGTCCCTCTCCGGCCGCCGCGCGTGCGGGGACCCCGCCGCCATCTCCGAGGCCGCCATGGGCCTCCTCCTCCACCTCGACGCGATCCAGGTGATGCAAATCGTACTATGATCTCTGTTCGATGCGATCGGTATGCCATTGGTGCCGGGTTTTGACTTTTGATGTGGATTTCGGATCAGGGAGGGGACCCGATGATCCGGGAGGGGAAGCGCGCGGTGAGCCGGGAGCTCACCCGGATCTTGGAGTTCGTCAACAAGGTGCTGGTCAAAGAGCACGAGGAGATGACGATGGGTGGCGCATTGGATACTGAGGAGTACCATGAAGGTTGCAATGGTGCATTTGTGGCGAATCCCCCGGTTGTGAACAAGAAGAAGGTGAGCTTCTATGGTAATGGTGAGGTTCGTGATCTCCGTGGAGAGGCAGAGAATGGCAATGAGGCTGATGAGAGCTCCGAGAGCTCGAGCTCCGCAGAGGCTGATGAGAGGAAGGGCACATACGGCAAGAAGAGTCCCAATGGCAAGCCTGGGCTTGCAGCGCCAGTGCCTGTGCACATGGAGTCGAGGAGGATTGCCGGGGAAAGGAGATAACTTATGATTTGCATCTTGTAATGTGACCTCAGCTTTAAAATCCTGTGGATTGTCGTCCTGCTTTCACATTTCCACTGTTCTTTCCCGCTGATGTTTCATGAGAAAAGATTAGAACTTTTCAGATGGTAGAGATTGTGCTGCAACTATGATCTTTAGAGCTAGGACTGTTGTATGCTCAAATTACCTCGCTATTTATCGCATTTGTTGCTGGATTGTACTATTGTACCAATAGTTTTAGACATTGAGAAGTCTAGCTTGGATCATTTTGTCGCACTAAAGATGTCCTGGTTCTTATGTGATCTTGGATAAGCCCGTGTGTTGTCAATCATGCCCGTTTTGATCGATTAATTGAAATATCTTATACCATGTTCTGATGTTGTCATTGCTCGTCACTGTAGAGGACCGCTCCTTGAAACCTTGACTGAAGTTGTATCTTTGTGTTTTGCCAATTTCATCTTGATTATCATTTGGGTCAGTTTGGTTGCATTTATGCTGATTACATTACTTGTAAGTTTCCCATAATTCGAGCCATCGATTTGTTTTTCAGTCATGATGAGTTTCTGTTGGTCTTTCATTGTCAGTTTGCTATCTCTGACTCTCCGTTGAATGAAATCAGCCTTCTCATTTTAAACTGGAAAATGAATTTCTTCTGGGGCTTGTTAATGTTCTTGGTGTTTCTGTTCAAATGCAAATTACGGCATACCATTGTTATAGATAGGTTACAGAGGACTTAAGAGAACACAAATGACGGTGGCAATGAACACAATTTTTACAATGTCACTCAAGCTGTGACAGTAAAAAAAAGAAGGCCAAGAACCAATTGCCCCTTATTTCTGACTGTCCTGTGATGACACTGCTCCGTCCAGGCCATGCCCACAATGCATAGTTCAGCTTGACAAGTCCAGTTCGGCCTTACTGTGCTTGTTTCCTCATTTGTTGTACCGGGTTTGATCGTTTTAGCAGGACCAGCCAAAGAACATGTGAGCTGCAGGGCTTCACCACCATATCAGCCTGGCCTTTCCAGCATGCATCTCGAATGGCCGTATTGTTGTACAGGGTTGATGAAATAATACACGAAAAAGGTAAGTTACAGTTAGAACATGTACTTACTAGGATTAAGGTGAACCTATTTTTTCGTAATTTTTCAATGTTAAAATGGAAATAGTTGCAAATTAGGTTTGGTTAATACCTTTCTTTGCGGTGCCAAGTGCCAACCGTGGATTGTCTAATCGGTACGACATCCTTATTGTTTTTGCTTAAAGGCTTGTTAGTTTTTCAAGTTCGATTCAGTAACTTCTCAATATTGCACTAGTCTTCAGATAGTTGCACTGACCAACCGTGGTGGAGCCGGAAGAAAAATCAAATAGAAGGCAAGCTGATTGATCCTCCTTATGGACCTTCTCTTCTCAAGATAGGGTTGATTTAGCAGATTGCAAACGGTGAAAACTAGCACTCCCGCCGTTCAAAAAATGGATGTTCGCGGAGACAGGGAGGGCCGCTATGGCCACCTAATAAGAAACGATCTTCACCGTCCGATCAAAAGTCAAAGATCGATATCAATAGATACAATGTTTTATTACAATGTTTTTTTCTGTTCACCATTGCTATTGTATTTGCTAAAATCCCATTGCATAGTATTATTCACACACTTGTAAAACATTGTTTCTGCACTCATACACAGCCGCCTCTGCCTAATAAGCTCCGCCCTTGTTAACAAATCATCCACTTTCCATGCAAACACTGTTTGTGGCTTCGAGCGGAGGAGGGGGCTGGGGGCTGGCCTCCCAACCGCTGCTAATACAACATTAGGGGCGGAGTGATGTGAGTTGTTAAGGCTGGTTTTAACTCTTCCAATATCAACCGCAATATCGAGAGAATCTTTTCGGGAATGAAGGTTATGAAGACGCGTCTTGAACTACAATGGGAGATGGATTTGCGAGATTGTTTGGTAATTTATATTGAGAAGGCAATGGCTAAAAGATTAGTAATGATGATATCATTAATGAATATGATCGTCTTGGTAGTCGTAGATCTAAGTTTAAATTAATCTGATGCAATCTTATTCGTATTTTGCATAGCATTATTGCCTTGATATGTATGGTTATAACTATGAGATCGGTGAATCAAACTTGGTTCTATTTTGCTTGTTATTTGTGCCGCTCCCCTATGTTGGATTCCTGGCTCCGCCTCTGGTGGCTTCGATCAACACCGCCTCTGCCTAATAAGCTCCGCCCTTGTTAACAAATCATCCACTTTCCATGCAAACACTGTTTGTGGCTTCGATCAACAGTGTTTGGTTTGCCATGCAGCTATCTTTACCGAACAAACTGTAAAGATATTATGTTAGGATTACGTTGGCACGCTATCCATCGGCGGCTCACCGGTGCAGTACATACACTGCAGCTAGTGGTGTCGACGGATAAGAATTATTGGACTACCGTATTCTCTGTATTTTGTAGGAAACAAATAGGATTATTATATTACTCGAACTATTCGTATTTGAATTCAACACATCAATATACATATTTTGTTGCAATATTGTCTAACGACTTGAACACCTTTAAAATTTTAATGTGAATTTATGTTTCTTTAAGATCAAGCAATACATTACAATGATTAATTGCGTTGTGTACGCGGTTATATCTTGCCAATACATAAGTTGTGCGAATATCCGAATTCGATCGAATTAAGTAGATATTTGATTTGTATTCGTTATAACATTCTATTCGTATTCGAGTTTATTTGAATTCGTAGTCATTTAGAAAATACGAATCCGAATGTGGGAAGAGTACTATTCGATCCGTATTCGATCCAACCCCTAACTGCAGTGAACTCCACACAAGGATGTCTCCCGAGCCAAGTTTCTCACGGTCCCACGTGTTTCTCCGTGCACTAATACGCACACGAGTGCACTTCAGTAGAATTTTTGTGAGGTTGCGAAAATATTCCCAGACTCAGTCTATCTAAGCATGTGCTAAATGGACGCATCCGTGTGTCCGTCTTCCCTGTAACGAAAAAAATATACACCGACCTTCCAAATTTCTCCGTGAAACCGGCTGTTTTGACCTCTGAATTAGTTGGGGAAACGGGACCCCCTAATTTCCTTCCCCTTTTGCCCGGGCGGTTTTGTTTCCCAGCTCGGTTCCTCATGCACCTCATGCCGCTGCCTTTAAAGCCCACCACCTTCTTAATTTCCCCCCTCGCGTCGCTCTCATCACCCGTCTCCCTCCCCTTCCATCTCCTCCTACTCGCGCCAAGTACTCCTCGAGTTCTTCCTCTCCAAGAACCAGAGCAAGAAGCAGGGGGGTCGATCAGGCGTGCGTGCGTGCGCAGGCGCAGCCATGGGGCACTCTTGGTGTTGGATCCTCCGTTTTCTCTGCTTGGCGTCCCTGCTCCTCCTGTCCGCCGCACTGCCGTCGTCGTCCTCGCCCCGCCGCGGGAGCCCGCCGGGGTGTCCTCCGACGACGCTCTCCTGGCCAGGATGTGCGACCCCCGCAGCTCGCACCCGGCGGCCATGCATCTTTCCTGGTGCCACGAGCTGCGCCTCAGGCGCCGCAGAGGAGGCGGACACCACCACCGCCGGCCGGTGCCACTGCCGCCGCCGGGACGCGACGGCGGGGAGGAGATCGACATGCGCTACGGCGTCGCCAAGCGGCTCGTCCCAACGGGGCCGAACCCGCTGCACAACTGATGAGAAGAGCGCGCCGACGACGACGCGGCGGCGCGGCGTGGTCAGTTCTTGCTTTCTTGGATCGATTGGTGGCCGGGTTCTTGCGTGATCGAGTAGCGCATGCACGGGTCGTCCTCTCTTGTTCTTGCTTTCCGGTACACCTCTTGATGCTCGGAAAGGACTTACAATGGAGGATCGATGGATGCTTACATCTGCATGGCAATAACATAGGTAGATTGTGTATGTATAGGCTAGTTCTTCCTCCTCCCATTTCTTGCTTCTCGTCTTCTTGGCTTTCTGTTATTACTAGTATTTCTTGGGTTCTTGTAGCTTTCTTGGCCTGCATTATTCAATGCGAAACTGAAAGTTTTTTTGCGGTGGCGTCTGTAGAATCGTCAGTTCGTCACTTCCATCTCTTTCTCCCTGTGGCTGACGGCTTGGACATGGAGGAGAAACCAAAGGCGCCATCTTTTCTCCTCTTTCCCCTGTATTTGGAGGAGAAAATGAGATTATGCGTGCGCTTGTACGCTCCCCTGTGGTCGGCGTCGGCGTTGCGGTGCATGCATCGCCGCTAGTTAATGTGCTCTGCCTCTTCCTGTGGCATTGATTTCGCGGTTTTGACCTGCTTTCGTGTTTTACTCAAATTACAGTCCCTTTTTTTAGTTACAGCGGGGTACTCCAGTAAGTTTGTCACTGGTAGTCGTGATCGTGTTACTTCTGACCGTGAGAACTACCTTAACTACCTGATCTGACAAGGATGTCAGTTCTCTGACCTTCTGAGTTAGGAAAAGGATAAGGTTTACCCATCCACGGCTGCTTGTCTTTATTCAGTATACTACATCTAGCAATAGTTCTTCGCTGCTGTTTAATACCATTCACCTGCAAATATAAGTTTCTTCTTCTTGTGAAAAGCCGCAAAGCTTTTGCGAGTTCTAAAAAGAGAGAGACAAATCTAAGGTTCTTAAACAAAACAGTACTAGTATAGGATTATGGAGTAGTATACCGAGTAGGTAGTACTGTAGTATAATACTGCTAAGTAGTAGGCTAGTACGTACTACCAGTACAATAGGAGTATCTGAGAAGAGAGTGATGGAGTCGGCACATTGATGTGCAATGTGTTGGTTAATGAGGTTACTGTCTGACGCGTGAAGATACAGCGAGTGTACTTCGGCGTGTGTCGGCTCGTGGAGGCGGTCCTCGTGCATTAACTGAAGAGAGCTCGATCGGACCAAGGAATAACTCCACAGCGACCGTGCACGGCATTCCAATCTTGTGCACTCTACAGTTTAAATTAAACACCACCACCCCGTCGTAAATGAACACGAATGCAGTAGTATCCCTCTGCGGCGGGACCTATGATCAAAATTTAGGGGATACTAATGAGATTTGCTCATCTATTTGTGGCTTCTCGAATGTGATTTATCGATCAACAGTAGTCTAACTGAGCGCAACTGAACTGGAGGTGTTATAGGGTACACTATGAGCCAACCGGTGGTAGAGGGCGCCAACCCTGGCTGCCCCTGTTTCCGCACCCTGCCCTCTGCTGCAGACCGGGCAAGAAAATTTCTCGATGGAAGAACATCAGAATTTCAGCTGTGCAGTAATATTGGGCTTTCTATAAACTGCAATAAGATACTAAACAATATAAATCTAAGGGGCCATTTAATTTCCTCCTTAATAAGTAGTAGTACTAACTACAAACACATTTAAACAGTGTAAACCATGTACAGCAGTAACTAGCTCTTCTTAACAAAACTATGGACAACAGTACATCGGTTTCTCTCTATATCATCGCTTTCTTCCGGAAACGGTCTTCTTAACTGCACCAACCGAAACCAAGAACTCGTCGAGGGATGAGAGGGTCTTCATGTCGTCCGGGGGGAAGTAGCTAGCCGCCTTGCCCATGAGCGAGGCAAAGAGGAGAGAGAGGCCAGGTGATGCAGCGGAGCGCTCGGGAGGCACTCTCTCTGTTTTTTTTTTACTTACACAGTTCACTTTTCACGGTCTTTTAGATGTGATTTTAACCATAACTTTTTATAACTTCTATATTAAGATGTACTAATAAAATTATAATATTATGAAAGTATTTTCAATGACAATTCTAATGATATAATTTTCATATAGCCAATCTAAATAGTTTTAAACCTATTGACGGTCAAATTTTAGAAAGTTTGACAGTAAAAAGTCAACTGTGTCAAGTAAAAAAGAACAGAGAGAGTACTTGTCAAGAAAAGCGAAGGCAGCCAAGAAGTCGGACCGGCTCGCGCTAATTGGGGCTGCGAAGTGGGCGGGAATTATCCGTCTGAATCGCCAGTCTGCAGCGATCCTGTCGACCCAGTCTCTCACCTGCGGAGGCAGATAATTCTTAATAGCGTGGAAGGAGTGTTAACCATGTGGTTCGTGCATAACCACGTAGTGATATATATAGCCTGAATGCCTGATAGGGCCGACGGTACCTTAAGGTTGCATGCAAATGTAGTAGGAGGAACTAATGCAAATCAGATATATGTGAAATAGGAAAGTACTTAAGTTAGAAATATCAGAAAGACTACTGATACGATCAAGTCATTCCACTGCAACACTTCGCTGCTATCTAAAACATGCAAGTGAGTAAATCAGGGTATCCCATGGAAAGGATGCCTGAGCATATATATCTGCTTCCAGAAGTTCTAGTCATGGACTGGATAAAAATGACAAGTCTAAGCATGTCAACTTGAATGAGTAGTTACTGGACTGATTTACACCCCAATGCTCCTGACAGTGACAATATGTATTGCATAGCTTGTAATGATAAGTTGAAGCTTTAAGGCTTAATATGCTAATTATGTGTGGCCCTACCAATAAACCCCTCTAAGTCACCCTCTATGACAGCCTACTCATGATTCATACGGTCTAGGTAGTAGTGAATGTTTCAGAAAATGTAAGCACAATAGAGCACCTTCAGTAAGGTATCAATAGAATGCTATGTGATGATACAGTTTTCATTCACCACATCAACATACCTTTTCTGGAACTTTGCTGAAACCGAGTATCTTGACAATTGGTGAAACGATTAATTTCTGTGACATTTGAGCAAAACTCGCGTTTGGCTCCAGAAGATTTGAGAGACCAAGAAACAATATCTGAAGTACCATTCTCTCCCATCCTGTTGTAAGATAAACAAGGTTACTCTAAATCTGTCAATATTATTGATGCAATACATTAGGTAGATGACCTTGTCCTATGCAACAAACAATTATGCTTTTGTTTTATTTCATCAAAAAAAAAAATGCTTTTGTTTTGATCTGACACATTGAACTTTTAACAGAAAATTAAATATCTGAGGACACCCATTGATCATTAGCAATCTTGAAATGATAGAGACAATCAGTGTTGACAATAATACATAACAAAGATAACATAACCGATATATATTAGGCACCTGATATTCTTGAAAATAGAAAGTAGGCAACTAGGAAATGGATACACCCTACACTGAAGCTTCAGAGAGAATGTGATCGCTAAGTGAGGACACAGAGTTGTCATGTAACAAGAGTCAGATGCAGAAAGCCCAAGCTGGCCGAGCAACAGAAATAACACAGAGATGCTGGCAAAATCGACCTTCCTACTGAAGGTTGCTGCTTTTGAAAATGTGGAAGACTAATTGAACTAGGTGAACATGGGCATGCTTCTGTAGTAACGTTTTTCTGAGTCTGAGCTACAGCACCTCAATTAAAACATGAGCACGAGATTTCACTAATTTCAGCTAATTCTTGTTTTATTTTAACGACAATTACTTCAGAAATGGAGTACTTAGATAGTATGGAGACACATTCACTATTAGACCGTAGTTACCTTTCTGACGGTTCAGCTTATTGTCCACAGCCGACTCATCTGGAACCTCTTTCCCTTTACTCAATATTTTCACTGCCAAGCCGTTCTTGGCAGATGCCAACAACGATTCTTCGCTGATACACTCGGGCGGCTGCCGAGGAACAAAAATGACAGCATCCGTCACCAGCAGTGTCCGCGAAGGCTTATGATAGAACGCCACCTCCACATAAGGCTCGATCCCTGAAAGCACCCAAATCACGCAATCACATGCATATATCATAATCATATCATGTACAATATCAATATGCATCAATGCATGAAACAATGGTCGAAATGTGTAGTGAGAATACCAACTTCCGGCGAGCTGAGAACCTTCTGCTCGATCTCGGCCGCCCACGGGGTGGAGTCGTCCTCGTCTTTGAGGGACATGGCCCGGAAGATCCCGAAGAACTCGAGCGGCAGGTTGATGGGCCAGCTCCACTGCCTGGGCGCCACCCATATCTGCGCCTTGGGGAACTTCCTGGAGAAGGGCCCGACGAAGATCTTGTACTCGTACGCGAAGGTTGGCAGCACGATGTACTCCACCGGCGCGTCCAACTCCTTGAGCGGCTGCGTGACACCAAATGGCTGCTCTGTTAGTTGCACAGATGCGCGCAACTGCTGCTTACTCGTGGACAGTGGCGAATCAGGATCAAAATGAAGGGTAGACTGAAAGAGTTGAAGCCTCGAATGGTTAAACTAATTTGTAATGAATGTAGTTTTGTATCCTTGTTAATCAAGTTCAGTAGTTCCTTTAGTTCTTCAACCTCCGGCTCTCCGGCGCTGTGCCAAGAAGAAGAAAGAAGCGGGTCAAGCACAAGCAGGCAACCGGAAGTGGAACAAAAGCGTGTGGGCCTTGCCCTTGCCGAAGCCCAGGCCCAACTCACACTCTCACATCCATCGGTCCTGCGGTCACACGGCAGTTCCCGTTCCAAAATTTCCCAATCCGGCAAAATCCCCATTCAATCGAGCAATCCCACATTCAATCGAGGCTACGCACGCACCTAACGAGTGACGACCTGAGCGGCAGAGCCGAAGGGAGCTGGGGCGAGCCACCGCGGTCCGCGCGTCGTCGCCGGTAGCTGGACCGCCGAAGCCCGGAGGAGGCCGAGGAGGGAGGCTGTCAGGGCGTCGGGCCGAGCTGCCGAGGCAGGGAGCCAACCGGTTGAAGGGGAGGTGGATCTGGGCGGTTGGGCCGAGGCAAGGAGCCGGTAGCCCGCAGCCGGGTGGGGGACAGGGGGAGGGGGAGCCGGAGGCGGAGGTGAAGGAGGATCTGGGCGGCGGAGCTGGCAGCCGCAGGCCCGCAAGAGGCAGTCGGGTGGCCGGGTGGGAGGAGGGGGAGCCGGAGGTGATTTGGGGAGGGGAGGGAGGCCGGAGCCCGAAGGCGATTTGGGGAGGGGAGGGAGGCGATTTGGGGAGGGGAGGGGGAGCCCTGGAGGCGATTTGAGGAGGCACCGAGGGGGAGCAGCCGGTGGCCCGGTGGGGGATTCGCTGAAGAACAGAAGAAGTGAAGAAGTGCTGAGCTTTAAGTGTTGAGAGGATCAGTCGATCAGAGGAAGGAGCCAAGGAGTCAAGTGCTCAGAACTCATTGCCTGTGCTGGTATATACTTGTTGCTTAATTTCTAATTTGTTAGTAAGTTTGATATAATATGGTATATACTCAATTAGCTATTAATTCATAGGTTTGCAATAATGGAGAAACGAACTTTGCGCAATTATTTCACAAGTAATTCAAGTAGTACTCCCCCAACTGATGAGAGAGCAACTCAACCAAAGAAGCCTCGACTATAATTTAATCCGGTGAAATTATTGTTGATCCGGCGCATCGTATACCAATAGAAGATTTTATCAATGAAATTAGAGATGAAGTGGGGAGGACATATTTGTTGAATGGTCCAACTCGAGCAATTGAACATGCCTTTCCGAAGATATTGGATGGCAAAGTGTGGAGATCCTTTCAAGAATCATGGTTTAATAAGTTTGATTGGTTGGAATATAGTGTGGAATAAGATGCCGCTTTTTGTTTCTATTGTTTTCTTTTCAAAAAACAGTCACAACCAAACACATTTAGTAATGATGTATTTACAAAAGTTGGGTTCTCTCATTGGAAGATAGCTATAGATGTTTTCAATAAACATGTTGGGGGTCCAAATAGTTTCCACAACATCGCAAGGGGTGAGTGTGATGACTTCAAGAATCAACGGTCAAGTGTATCTAGTAAAATGAGCACATACTGTAAGGAGGCCAAAATTGCATACAAAATTCGTTTGACTGCATCTTTAGATTGTGCAAGATATCTAATAGCGCAAGGTGAAGCTTTTCGTGGACATGACGAATCCTCCACTTCCATCAACAAGGGTAATTTCAAAGAGCTATTGGATTGGTACAAGGATAAGAAGGAGGAAGTGAAGTATGCATTTGATACAGCTTCCGGGCATGCAGTTATGACTTGTGCAGATATTCAAAAAGAGCTTTCCAAAGCTTGCGCACAAGAGGTCACGAAAGTGATTAAGGGTGAGATTGGAGATAGGAATTTCGCAGTGCTTATTGATGAGTCTCGAGATGTATCAATAAAAGAGCAAATGGCGGTGATTGTGAGGTATGTTGTACATCTTTGTTTTAGTCATTCAATTTTTACATTGTTGTATTGTACTATTGTTCTAACTTTGTAAAATTTGTGGTATGCAGATTTGTGAACAATCAAGGGAAGGTCATAGAAAGGTTTCTTGCCATTAAGCATATCACAAGTTTTACATCTCCGACATTGAAGGATGCTTTGGTTGGTTTGCTTAATCATCATGGTTTATCTATTTCTAGGCTTCGTAGGCAAGGTTATGATGGAGCTTCAAATATGAGAGAAGAATTTAATGGCTTGCAAAAACTTATTCGGGATGAGAATCCAAATGCTTTCTATGTCCATTGTTTTGCCCATCAGTTACAATTGGTGGTTGTCATGGTTGCAAGTTGTAGCAGAGCTATTTCTGATTTCTTTAACTATGTTCCCCTGATAGTTACAACTGTTAGTGCATCTTGCAAGAGAAAAGATGCGTTGATTGAAAAGCATCATGATATCCTGTTGGAGAAGTTAGAGAATGGTTTGATATCTGCTGGGAGAGGGCCGCATCAGGAATCTGGCATAGCGAGACCTGCAGATACTCGGTGGGGCTCACATCTCAAAACCTTGCTTCGTATATACCAAATATGGGAGGCAGTTGTGGATGTGCTAGAATTTATAAGTGAAGATGCTTGTCAAAACACAAGTCATGGTGCAGCAACAGGTTTGATGAAAAACATGGAATCATTTCAATTTATGTTCATCATACATTTTTTGATAACATTATTAAGCATAACAAATGAGCTATCACTTACTTTACAAAGAAAGCATCAAGACATCGTTGAAACTATGGGCTTGATACAGGATGTGAAAGAACGCTTGCAAGATACGAGGGATAATGGGTGGGAGCCATCGTTCGACCAAGTCAAAAGCTTTTGTGAGACATATGGGATTGGTGTGCCAAATATGAATGATGTCATTGAAGTTATGGGTAAATCTGTACGTCGGAAGCATACAGTAACTCAACATCATTATTACAAAGTTGACATTTTCAATGCTGCTCTTGACGCAACTATGAATGAGATGAATCATCACTTCAATGAAGTTTCCTCGGAGTTATTGGTATGCATATCTTGTCTTGATCCAAGCGACTCATTCTCTAAATTTAATGTTGATAAGCTTATTCGACTTGCTGAGATTTATGATGATGATTTCACGATGGTTGATCGATTCTTGTTAAGAAATCAGTTTCAAACCTTCATTCTCAACATTAGGAGAAGTGAGGGATTTCATGGATGTCATGATATTTCAAAACTTGCTCAATTGATGATTGAAACAAAAAAAAGATAGAACTTTTCCATTGGTATACCGGCTCATCGAGCTGATATTGATCCTTCCAGTGGCAACGACATCTGTTGAGAGAATATTTTCGGCAATGAATATTATCAAAGCAGATTTGCGCAACAAGGTATCGAATGAGTGGCCGAATGATTTGATGATGTGCTACACCGAGCGAGACATATTTAGATCTATTGATGATGATGCAATCATAAGATCCTTCCAAGGCATGAAAAATCACAGAATGAATTTACCTCGCGAAAGTTGTGATTCAAGCTAGCGTTTTAGTGGTATAGTTTTTTTATTTTGAATGTTCATGATCATTTAAGTACAATTTGCTACTGTAGCACTAATTTTTCTAATTTTGATGTACATATTGTTACTTGCTGGAACCACATTTATATGTTTTGGGGATGCACTTTCCATTAGCGAATAGCGAGGTACCTCCATTGTATTTCTCTTTTTTTTTTTTGCTTTGCTTTTATTCATGTATGAAACTATAAATTTGATTGACAAGAATACAAAACTACGTTCGTTACAAATTAGTTTAGTCATTCGAGGCTTCAACTCTTTCAGCCCACCCTCCATTTAGATCCTGGATGTTTGGTTTTGGTTGTGGATGAGTGATGCTGCTGCATTGGTGAGGGAGGGGCGAAGAAGATGGTGGCAATGAGGAGGGTAGGTTGGTTTCTTGGGCTGTTACATGATTTCGTAAAATAGAAAAAAAAGAACATGTATGTTGTAGTTGGTAAATCAACATTATGCCATAGAATGACAGATGATGCAACTAATGGGAACTGGGATAAGTGTCCACCCATAGAAAAATCAATAGGTGACTAATGCAACTAGTGAGTGTGCATATACATCTTCTAGTTTTAACTAAAATATCTTTTGGTCATGGAAATCTTCTGCATATTGTGCTCATTTGAGTCATTTTCTACTGACTAGATATTTACTTTCTAGTAACTCTGTTTTCACGGTAAATCATAAAATATTGATTGACACTGCCCTTATCTTGCAGTTCTTATCGATGTGGCATGGGCGCGTGGGCACGTGGCGACGCTGGTGCTGGGCAGCGGGCGATGCGGCATGGGCGTAGTGTGGCGACGCGGGCGTTGGTGTCAGGCGGCGGGCAATGCGACGTGGGCACTGGGCTGCTCTGCTTCTGGGCAAATGGTTAAGTAAGCTTCATTAGTGAGGTATTTCTCGATGTTCTACCTTTATCTTTGCTTATTGATACCATCTAGTGTCATATGCTCGTATTGCTGCGATTGAAATATAATTTGCATATGGGTTATTTTGCTTTTGGGTAATACGCTTTGGTTCGCCCTTGCGACGTCGTCATACCTAAAAATTAATCCTGGGTCCGCCACTAGCCGCGGGCACTGGTTTCCTCGGTGGCGGAGGCCGAGACGGCGAAGCGCAGCCTATGGCTGCCGTGGAGTGGCAAGGTATTGTGGTGGGCCGCGCACGTGCGCTCGGCGAGGCGTTGCACGCAGTGGCCGCGGGGTGGCGGCGACGGATGCTGCGGCTGCCATTGTTGTTGGCTGTGGTGTAGGCTAGTTCGTAGTGTGGTGGTTATAGTGAGATTTTTAAAATAATATTAATTTAAAAGATAATTACAAAAAATAAATAGTCATTTAAAAAAACAGGCCATTGTCGTCATTTCACATGGTGACATGATGTCATTTACTACCAGTCGTCGTTCCAACTCCCTATCGCCATTTAGACTAACGATTTGCTTTGGATAGTGCAAATCGTCAATTCAAAAGGCGACATAGGAACCCATAGATTCATGTTGCTAGTTGAACTGGCGATATAGGCTGGCTATATAAACCCAAAAAATAGATGAAAAATCATTTTAATTCAGGAAAAAAGAGAAGAGAAAGGATGAGAGGGGAGAAGTGACGTAGCGAAGCCCTGCTGGTTTGAAGTGGAGGAGAGAGAGGGGGGAGAAGCAGATCTGGTCTCCTATTTTGCAGGTAAATGTCTTTGCAACTTTGTACATAAATTCAAAAGATGGTATGTTAGCAAATAAAAATAACGATATAGAATTCAATGGATCAGATAATTTTAGTTGTATTGTAGTTTGGTGCAGTACTCGAATGATTTAGAATAAATTCGCAAAAATACTAAGAAAACTTTGTAGATTTTTATTTTTACACGGTAAATATTTTGATAATGTCAAAAATACTTTTTAAACTAGAAAAATAGCAAGACACCTCTAAAAATTTTGTAAAAAAAATATAGAGTTGGTACGTATGGTATGTAGAGCTGAACTAAAATATTGTCAACATATTTTTTGTTTCCATTTGTACTCGGTAATATTTTGTAAATGTTGGAGATACTTTTTAAAAGGAAAATGGCAAGAAACGTATAAAAAAATTCTATAAACTGCAGAGTAACTAAATAGGGTTTTTTCCAACTTAATGTTTTTTCCATTTGTACACGAAAAATACTTTTTAAACCAGAAAAATAGGAAGACTTCTAAAAATTCTAGAAAAAAAATCCAGTGTTGCTACATAGGGTATGTAGAGCTGAATTAAAATATTGTTAACTTAATTTTTATTTCCATTTGTACTCGTTAAATATTTTATAAATGCTGAACACACTCTTCAAACAACAAAAATAACAAGATACCTATAAAAAATCTATTAAAATTAAAGGGTAGCTAAATAGGATATGTAGAGCTTAATCAAAATAACCCCAACTTAATTTTGGTTTCCATTTGTACACGGTAAATATTTTGTAAACAACAAAAATAGCAAGATTCCTATAAAAATTCTAGAGTAGCTAAATAGGGTATGTAGACCTTAATTAAAATATTGTCAACTCAAATTTTTTTATTTATACACGGTAAATATTTTATTAATGCAAAAAATACATTTCAAACTAGAAAAATAGCAAGACAACTCTAAAAATTCTACAAAAATATAAAGTAGTTAAATAGGGTACGTAGACGTTAACTAAAATATTGTGAACTTAATTTTAGTTTTCAAATATATATGTTTCATAGTATTTACCTTTTGAATTAATTAGACATGTCGCTTCTTATTATTATTTTTATAAGTATCGTATAATTTACAGTGTATGCACTGAATTTTCAGGTATGGCGGATTGAGGACCAGCTGCGCAGTGGCCGTACAAGTTGCTTGACCCGGCCGTGGATGCAAGTCACCGTAGCCGCCTCAGTACCATGAGTTTTGCACGTGAGTTTTGCGCATTGCGGCTGCGCACGCCCATGAGGGCACGGAGGGTGGACCCACGTTGGGTACCGAGGTACATTTAGTTGTAACCCTCGTGTACTCAATTGCAGTCTGACTAGTGTGGGTGGACTCACGTATGTTCTTAATCCTTTCAACGCAAGTTGAGAGCGGCATGCCTCCTTCCACTAGCGAGGATGGTGGAGGCGACATGGGAAGACGACCAGGACCGCGCGGGCGGTGGTCGTACGTCCAGGTGGTTTCTGTACGACCGGTGCTTCCTAATGACACTAGTTGACCGGTGGAGGCTGGAGATGCACACGTTCCACCTTCCATGCAGAGTGATGGCACTGACGCTTTAGGACGTGACCTTCCTGATCAGGTTGCCTTGTGCAGGCTTCCTCCTGGCGGCGCCCGACGTCCCGGCCACATGTGTGACGCCCCGTGTTATTACCCCAGGGGTAATAACACTTAAGCATACGGATTACTATTCGCTTGCCGGTAGAACACCGCTTCAACGAATAGTAAGCCTTACCGAGTTAGCGATCGTAACAATAAGATAGAAAGCGTCCTTTATTCAAACAATTAGCCACGCAGGCTAAAGTCTTACACGACACGATTAATTTACATAGCCAAAATAAGACTAAACCCCTTCTGCTCGCCACACTCCATCGGCCTCCTACTCGCCCCAGAGTCGAATACGGTGTCCATCTCGCCTGCGCCTCGTAGTAAGGGTCTTCGCTTCGTGGTCTCATCTGCACTGCGCAGTGCCTCGCCCCACTCGGGATACTTCCTGTTTGGACTAGGGTCTACAAGGGAGAATACTAACAAGGTTGAGTACAAATGAATGTACTCAGCAAGCATTAATAGCAAAAGATGCAAAGGATGTACTATCTCTACTTTTTATCACAATTTCTAAACCATCTCACTTTAGAAAATAAAACTCGACAAAAGGTGGTAAATTTTAATACTGAAAAACTCTACTAGTCGCTCGGAGAGACAAAAGACCCCCTGTGGTTCCCGTAGACTCCAATCCTGGAGACTGGCATGAATTCATGATTTGTTTAGCATCGCGCAGCTTTGTACCACTTACCCATAGCTATTACGAACTCTCGTGAGCATGGGTCCACCGCATTGCCTTAGATGCGGGTTCGAGATCGAATACGTAACGTTTCCGTGTTACGTGATTAATTTCCCCACCCATCACCTTCTCGCCGGCAGCATCAAGTCACGCTGACCTCATCATCCACCGAAGTTCGGTGAGGTTGGTTGAGGCGCCTTCTATCCCGCACTCAACACTCCACCTTAGCGCATATAGCGCCTTGGATCCCCACTTCCGACTATCCCCACCGGTCCTGGGTTCCTCCATATCACTCACACACACCTATTACTTACCCGCTGTGGAGAGCATAGTCACGTAACAAGGTGCCCGCCGAAACGGGAAAATGGTTGGCACTGAATTACGGCATCTGACCGAGCAAGAGTTTGTTGGTCCTTATATTATAGCCATATGTAAAAAGGGGCCCACCTCTTACCTCATCATCATCATCGCGTTTTCCCCAGCCAGGGCCCCCTTTTACCCTCCTAATAAGTCTCATTCTTTCTCAATTATCTTAATCATCTCAATCAATTTCTGTAGGTTTTGGAAAACCATTTTGATGCAATACTTATAATAGTGCAAGATATGGTATATTTTTAAAGTAACTATATTCATGTTCAAGAGGATCGCTTGCCTTCGTAGAAGTAGGAAAAGTTGGTGCCGCTGAAGTTCTGGTCAGCTGCTCCTGTCGGTGCCGGTTCGCCTTCTGTAGAAGATCGGCAACGAATAATAGTATAAGTAAATACGTAGTTGATTTGAATGATAATATAGATATATAAGTTAGCACAATTTAAATACTAAAAAGCTTTTGCGGTCTAATCGAGGTTAGCACTCACTGACAGTCACCCACTAGTTTTAAACCCACCAGCTAATTTAACGGCTACCGAAGTAAAACAATCTATTCTAATGGCCAAACTACAGAGCAACGAGAATCTAAACTAATCCGAGATTGAACTAAACCTAAATCTAAACTAAATCTACCCTCTAATCCCTCTCTCTCTCTCTCTCTACTCTTACCCGGCCCAACACACCACCCACACACACGCACACAACACACGCACGGCCCACACACGCACTGCCCTAAGCCTACACACACACACGCACGCAACACACCACAGCCCTACGCACACACCCTCACCTCTCACTCTTCCCCCCGATTCCCCTTCCTCCTCCTCCAATCCCGGCGCCGCCTCCCTCAACCGCCGGCTCAGGTCTCTCCTTCCTTCCTCAACCTCACGCGCGCGCCTAGGAGCTCCCGTGGCGCTAGCCCTTGGTGCGGTCGCCTCTGGACTCTTCCTCTCGGCCTCTTCTCTAAGCACCGCCGCTTGCTCGGTCCGGATCCGCTCGGATCCGCCCGCGCCGCTTTCTCTGTGTGCGACCGGCCTTGCCTCTCCTCCCGCCACGGCTCGGTCCCCAGGTCCCAGCGCCGCTGCTACGGTTCCTTCGGCCTCGCCGACCTTCAAAGCTCCTCCCCCTTGCGCGGATCTTGGCGCCGCGCCGCACCGGCTCGGCTCGGCTTCTCCCACGCTAGGCCCGATCCGGCCTCTCTCTCTCGCCTCCTCCCCGGCGCGGCGGAGGCCGCGCCGCCGCGCTCGCGCGCACTTCCGCTAGGGTTTTGGGTTCGGCCGGCCGGCCTTCCGGCCGCCGGCGAAGTCCGTGCTCCTCCTTCTACTACTTTACCGGATCTACTCTATATGCCTACTGATGAGTGCTTATGGATGAATGCAGGTTAGAGGTGGAGATCTGGAGGTGAATGCTACTGGGGTTAGAAGCTGCGGCTACTTGGGTAGGCAAATGCTCACCTCAAGTTCAACATTTACAATACTTTTACCTGATGAGGGACTAAGAAATGGTGTGGTTGTTTTGTGCTTGTGCTGTTGAATGGCTGCTGCTGCTGCTGCTTGTTCTTGGTCTGTGATGCTTGACAAATGATGCTGTGATGAATGGGAATGGGGTGGTGCTGCTTGGGGATGATGCTGTGATGGTTGCTTGAGGCTGGGAGTGAATGGGGTGAAATGGGCTGTGGTGAATGAATGCGGGGAGGGGGGGGCAGTAGAAATAGAGGCTTCGGCTGTGAAAAGTGAAGATAAGAAATGCATTGTAATCGATGAGACTGGATGTAACTTTGCAGGTGAACAACGTGGTTGCACACTGTGGTTCTTGCGATACTGTAATGATTGTGATATAGCGATGCTTGATGTCTGAATGTAAATGTTGTGATTGGTGGTTCTGGATTCTGCAAAATGACTATTGATGCCTTATATGCAATTGTTGATTTGCTGTCTAATGCAATTGACGGTGCATTCTATTATCTATTGATCAATCACAGTCAATGACGAATGCAATGGTGGAGCGAATGAATGAATGATCGACACGATATGCTTCGGCTGATTAGGAGCGATCTAAAACTCTTGCTAACACGCCGCTAAGAAAAGGCTAACGCCGCTAAACCCTAATTACTGCTACGAGGTTAGGCCTAAAAACGCGGGCGCTCACATCCTACCCCACTTAGAAACAAATTTCGCCCCCGAAATTAAAAGCTCACTTGAACAGGTTGGGGTAGACTTCGCGCAGTTCTTCTTCCTTCTCCCATGTAGCTTCTCGCACTGAGTGATTTTTCCACAACACTTTGCAGAAGCGTATCATCCTGTTCCTTAACTGGCGGTCTTCTGTTGCTAGAATTTTCACCGGACGTTCTTCGTAAGTCAAATCATCTTGCAAAGGTATGTCGAGGTTGGTTACTCGCGAAGGCTCTCTCGGACATTTTGGTTGAGAGACATGAAACACATCGTGAATTCGTGATGATTGGGTTGGTAGTTCCAGCTTATATGCGAGGTGCCCTTACGCCTAGGATCCGAAGGGTCCCACATAACGCGGACTTAGCTTCCCTTTTAGTCCAAATCTGCGTACTCCCCGCATAGGTGATATCTTCAGATATACATAATCTCCGACTTCAAACTGGAGGTCCTTTCTGTGCTTGTCAGCATAGCTCTTTTGCCTACTCTGGGCAATCTTGAGGCGTTCTCGAATTAATTGAATTTTCTCATCGCTCTCCCGTACGAGTTCAGGTCCTAGCAAAGTGGTCTTTCTCCAACTTCATACCAGATATTGGTGACCTACACTTTCTCGCCATAGAGAGCTTCAGATGGAGCCATTTGGATGCTAGATCGTAGTCTGTTATTGTATGCGAACTCGCTAAGGCTAAACATTTTTCCCAAGATTCTCCAAAGTTTAGCACGCACGCCTTAGCATATCTTCTAGAATTTGATTTACCTGCTCGGCCCGCCCATCGGTTTGGGGTGATAGGTCATTGAAGTTGAGGGTAGTGCCCAAGGCGACTGTAAGCTCTTCCGAAACCGAAACAAACACGGATCCTCTATCCGAGGTGATTGTCTTGATACTCGTGTAGAGTAATTATTCTCTCTATGTAGAGTTCAAATGAGCTTATTGGTGGAGTACTCGATTAGTGGCAATAAAATGAGTGACTTTGTAAGACGATCCACTATAACCCAAATGGCATCCTTCTTTTGACTGGTGAGAGGGAGACGTTATAAAGTCCATGCAAATATCCTCCCATTTCCATTCGGTATTTCGATGGTTTTAACAACCCGCAGACGCCGTGTTCTCGCTTTGACCTTTGGCGAGTATCACATTGGCCTACATATTCGGCTATAGCTCGCTTCATGTTTGGCCACCAGAAGGTTTCTTTCAAATCCCGATACATTTTTGTGCTGCCGGGATGGATAGTGTACTGAGTATCATGGGCTTCACGGAGGATAGTCTCCTTAATTTGCGGTTGATCGGGGACGCAAATTCTCGCTTGTCGCCACAGGACTCCGGAGTCGTCGATGTGGAACTCAGAGGGTTGGCCTGATTTGATACGTTGACTTTCTTCCTTGATAAAAGGGTCAGACAGTTGGTGTTCTTGGATTTGCTCACGAAGGGTTGGATGAAACACCATGGCGGCAATGGTAGCTTCAGAAGTCGTAGTTTCCACTTTTATTTTCATTTCGCCGTGGCTTGATTAATTGGTGGCATGGCTCTCGTGGAAAGGTAATGGCAATGAGACTTTCTGCTAAGAGCATCTGCTACCACATTAGCTTTTCCTGGGTGGTAAGCTATGGTTAGATCATAATCTTTAATCAACTCTAACCATCTTCTTTGCCTCATATTCAGTTCTTTCTGGGTAAAGATGTACTTGAGGCTTTTATGGTCGCTGTACAAGGTACACTTGGACCCGTACAAGTAGTGTCTCCAAATTTTGGGCAAACACTACATGCTCTGGTTCAAGGTCATGAGTAGGATAGTTTAGCTCATGGGGCCTTAACTGCCTGGAAGCATATGCAATGACTTTGTCCTCCTGCATTAATACGCATCCTAACCCATGCTTTGATGCGTCGCAATAAACCACGTAGTCAATTCCCTCCTTAGGTAGGGATAAGACCGGTGCAGTGGTTAAGCGTTGTTTCAGCTCCTGAAAGCTTTTCTCACACATTTCCGTCCATACGAACTTATGTCTTTCTTCAAGAGCTTTGTGAGAGGTGAGGTGATTTGAGAGAATCCTTTATAAATCTTCGGTAATATCCCGCGAATCCCGTGAAACTCCTGACTTGATAACATTTGTTGGACAATTCCATGAGGTAACGGTTTGATCTTGGAGGATCCACTTCGATTCCTCTTCCAGAGATAATGTGCCCAAGGAATGCTACTTGGTCTAGCCAGAATTCACATTTACTGAACTTGGCATACAGTTGATTCTCTCTGAGGACTTGTAAGACAATAGTGAGGTGCTGCACATGTTCTTCCTCACTTTTCGAATAGACCAGGATGTCATCAATAAAGACCACCACAAATTTGTCTAGGTACTTCATAAACAGTTTATTCATTAGATTCATGAATACCGCAGGAGCATTGGTCATTCCGAATGGAACTACCGTGTATTCATGATGTCCATATCGTGAGACAAAAGCGATCTTCTTAATGTCACTAGGTTGACTCGAATCTGATGATATCCAGATCTTAGATCGACCTTCGAGAATACCCGTGCTCCTTTAGTTGGTCAAAGAGATCGTCGATTCGAGGTAACGGGTACTTATTCTTTATAGTGACATTATTTAATTCCCGATAGTCTCTGTGGCACAACCTTACTCCGTCCTTCTTGGGTGCGAAGAGAACCGAGCTCCCCATGGTGATGTACTTTCTCTAATGAATCCCTTGGACTCAAGTTCATCCAATTGCTTCTTGAGCTCTACCAGCTCTTCCTTACTCATCTGTCGCACGCCTTTTGAAATTGGGGCATTCCAGAATTAGGTTGATAGTGAAATCGACCTCCCTAACAGTGGCATGCCCGGCTTCATCGTGGAAAACATCCGGGAAGTCTTTCACTATTGGTATGTCGTCTACCCTTTCACTTGAGATTGGCTAGACGGGTCCGTGGCTTATGTTGGGTTCTTGCCCAAGATATTGCGAGCGGGCCCCATCGGGCTTCGATGGATACCGCTTAGTTTCACGGTCTATGTTTACTCCATGGGCAGATAACCACCCATACCAGATTACTTCTAACCCTTTAGGTCGATTACAAAGAGGTTCGCCAGAACTTGGTGTTGTGAATTATGACACTTGATTCTTTCTAATCAACGTTACTTCTAACATTCCTGCGGGCGTACTCACTCCCATTGGTTTTTCCAACGGTTCAGATGTCAATTTATGTTCTACTAGGAACTTGCAAGAAATAAATGAGTGAGTTGCGCCAGGGTCAAAGAGAACAGTACCTGAAGCAGGTGGGAGTAACAGCTTTCCAGTGATCACATCAGTGGCTTCTCCAACATGCTCGGCCGTCACATGCGTCAGACGCGCTTGTCCTCCTCTTCCAGTTCCTCCAGTGAGTGCTTGGTTACCTTTGGGCTGACTTATGCGGCTAGCTTGAGATGGTGCTGGTGCGGGTAATCTGGGTACAGCTGCATGTTGCATTGGAGTTCCAGCTGTTTTCTGTGGGTAAGGACAATCGGCCTTGAAGTGACCAAGTCTGCCGCAGTTGAAGCATGCTCCTGTGCCGCTCATGCAGTCTTTAGTCAAGTGGCTTCCTCCACATTTTGCACACTTCGAGCTACCGCCATCGGCCGTCTCACACCGCAGATCTCTGGAAAGATGGATTGTAGGATCTGAAATTGGGTGGTCCAAATCGAGGTGGAGGCTGTTGGTGTGGATAGGGACGAGGCCTCTGGAGTTTATGTGGTTGGTGATCTGTCTTAGCCTTCTTCCTTCTTTCTTTCTTCACAAAGTTGGAATGTTCATTTTCGAATTATGGCTCGATTGACTAGGTCCGAATTCGATTATCTTGTGAATGGATAGGAGCATTTTCTGTAAGGTCGCATTCCATCTAGGAATTTCTCTATTTTCTTCTCTTGATTGTCGACATCGGTGGGCATAGCGGGAAAGATCATTGAATTGGCTCAAGTATTCAACCATCTTTTTCCCGCCTTGAGTTAAGGCTCAAATTCTCGTTTCTTTAACTCCATTCTTCCAAAGAGGTACATGAGTTTCCGTGAAACGATCCAAATTCAGCCCAAGTGATGGGTTGCTCACGACACGATTACGGTGGTAGTTTAGCCACCGGTGGCTGCGGGTCTGTTAGCATGCGTGCGCGATACCGAACCTTCTCTTCATCGTAACATCCGACCGTGTCTAATTTCTTTTCCACTTCAATTAACCGCCATCGGCGCCCAATGGATCGCTGGCCTTGGCAAAGTGGGAGGGCGAGTCCGAGAAAGTCACCTGCACTAACCCCGCGGTTGGGCGCGAGGTGGTAGGGGCTACTCGAGTTAAGAGTGCTTCCATGAAGCGGTTCAGTTCTCTTGAGCTTCCTTTCTCGAGCTTCGGCTTCCTCCGGAATTTTCGAGGAATCGAAAAACCTCGCCATTACTCCCGTGGATCGCCAGCTCGGGAGGCCGGGTGGTCGACTTCCGAAATGCCGCTCTAGACCGCCAGAGCAGGGTCATTGAGGTCCACCGTGGATCTCCTGTTGGTTCTTGCAGTGAGGTAAACCCAACCTTAGTCCCAATCCTGGTCTTCGTGCCCTTGACCTTCCATCCTCAAGAAAAAGCAGTGAGGTTAAGAGAAGAAGCTTACACTTGCGCTGTTAGCAACTAGGTCGCTTGCTTTACTTGCTCTTTTAAGATTTAGCAGTTGCTTAAGGTGAGGAAGGGATCCCCATATTGTCGGCGAACGGCACCGCGTTTTAGTTGAGTTAAGCCACACACATGGTAATCAAATAACACCAAGAAACAATAGGGATGCAAAAAGATCCAAATACTACACTACCTGAGTCTATCGTGCTCAGTCACGCTTGAGATCCCGTTCTCAAGACCGCCCAAACCACGTGTTTGGGACCGCCGTAGCTTGCCTCGAGTGCGACCTACACTACCTCGGATCCACGCGCCTGTGCACGCTTGAGATCCGTGCTTCAAGACCGCCCAAACCACGGTTTGGGACCGCTCGAGGCTCATTCTCGAGTACGCCCAGACTTCGCTCTGGTTACGCCAGAGCTACACGCCGAGTGCCACGGACCACTCGTCCGGAAAATCAAGTGCGTAAAGAGGATAAGACATCTTTTACCCGTCCACCATTATCTTTGTTCTCTTTAAGTAATTAATGATTTATCGAGGAGGTCGACGTGTCACTTTGGTTATAGAGATGAATAGATAAGGAGACTAATGGGCATGGTCCAAGCTTGTCCAAAACTGAAAAAGCCGGTCCATACCAGAATTCTACTGCAAGCCTCTACCCTCGGCATGCAACTTATGATCTTATATTGTAGCCACCCCAACTATAGTCTCAAACATTCTATCCTAGGTCAAGGAACGAAACTGAACACTCACTGAAACACAAGTTACAACAGGTTCTGATACAACAACAACTGATACAACAAGGGTACAACAAATACAACAGGGATACAATAGATACAACAAGGAAAAACTCCGAACCACCACGAGTTACTCCTGACTCGACACAAATAGAGGACCTCCGACTACCACTCCTCTGGATCACTCTCCTCACTGTCGCCACTCCCCTGACTAGGGCTGGCGCCTCCCCCAACTGCAGGGCTGCTGCTGTCCCCAAAGTAGGTGCGGAAGGCCTCGTGAATAAGGGTGGTGTCTCTAACAGGATCTGGGGGTACAGTGGTGGGAGGACCACGGAACTCCTGTCTCAGACGGTGAGGAAGTGGACACTCTGGTGGCGGGGCTGTGGGATCTCCTAAGTCTCCCTGGGATGGTGGTGTGGGGACATGTGGATATGGGTAAGGAGGAGAAGGGATGGGAACGAAAGGCTCATAGGAGGGGTCAGGGATAGGAACTGTGGGAGGTACGGCGGTGAAACCATCAGCTATGAAGGAGTAAAAGGGATAAGGTGGGGGTGCAACTGGATCAATGGGTGGGTCAGATGGTGAAACTGTAGGTGGTACGGTGGGTGGAACTACGGGTGGAGCGGGAGGTGGAACTGTGGGTGGAACTGCATAGAAACTGGGATCTGGGTCAGAGGGAGGGTACGTGGGTGGGTATGGTGGAACAGCAGAAGAGGAGGTATAGCGGTTCTCCTGAAGAGCCTCAAAGACATGGCACCGCTGCTGCCAAAGGCTGACACTCTCCTCAGCTCTAGCTAAAGCTCCCTGGGTCGAGTCATACAACATGGTACTAGACATCAACATGGTCTCTGTAGTATCCTGTCGCAAGACTGCTGTGGCAGGAGAAAGTGGTGGGTATGGATAGCTAGTAGTGACGCTAGGTCCAAAGCGCAAACCTAACCTCCCGGGGTCATGGCCGGTACCCTCCAAACCGAGAACCCCTCAAGTGATCACCAAGTGAGCCCTAATGGCGTGGATGGCCCTATGGGCTGCCTCGCAAGGGTCCGTAGTCGTCAAGTACGCCACTCTGCCAGTATACTCTACATAGTAGCTACGGTCCGGGGATCTCTGAACTATGACTCCTACCAAGGGGATACCACTGATCGCTGTCTCTGAAAGAAGTGTGGGAAGGGTGCTCCTAAGTGATGCAAGAGCTTCCCAAAGATAAGCACCGCTTGCCCTCGCACTTTCGCTCCACTGAAGCTTGGACCTACTCATCCCGCATAACAGGAAGAGTTCTATGTTAGTATGGTTGTCACTTTAAAGAAAGGTAAGCTTTTAACATAATAATTTTGATCGAGGGTGAGGAAGAAAATGACCTCAAGACAAGGGTTACTAAATACTTAGTGCCATATAGCAAGTAGAGGGCATACTTAAGTTAGGCAAGGGTTTCTATCTTATTAGCGTGGTTCAACCTATTGCTCGATACCATCTGTGGACGCCGTGTTATTACCCGGGGTAATAACACTTAAGATACGGATTACTATTCGCTTGCCCGTAGAACACCGCTTCAACGAATAGTAAGCCTTACCGAGTTAGCGCATCGTAACAATAAGATAGAAACGCCCTTTATTCAAACAAGCATTACGCAGTACAAAGTCTTACTACACACGATTAATTTACATAGCCAAAATAAGACTAAACCCCCTTCTTGCCTGCCACACTCCACTGGCCTCCTACTCGTCCCAGGAGTCGAATACGGTGTCCATCTCGCCCTGCGCCTCGTAGTAAGGGTCTTCGCCGCCTGTGGTCTCATCTGTACCTGCAGTGCCCTCGCCCCACTCGGGATACTTCCCTGCTGGACTAGGGTCTACAAGGGAGAATACTAACAAGGTTGAGTACAAATGAATGTACTCAAGAAGCATTAATAGCAAAAGATGCAAAGGATGTACTATCTCTACTTTTTATCACAATTTCTAAACCATCTCACTTTAGAAAATAAAACTCGACAAAAGGTGGTAAATTTTAATACTGAAAAACTCTACTAGTCGCTCGGAGAGACAAAAGACCCCCTGTGGTTCCCGTAGACTCCAACTCGAGACGCATGAATTCATGATTTGTTTAGCATCACTTGTGAGCTTTGTACCACTTTACCCATAGCTATTCGAACTCTCTGAGAAGGGTCCACCGCATTGCCTTAGATGCGGGTTCGAGATCGAATACGTAACGCTTTCCGTGTTACGTGATTAATTTCCACCCATCACCTTCTCGCAGGGCTGAGATCAAGTCACGCCGCTGACCTCATCATCCACCGAAGTTCGGTGAGGTTGGTTGAGGCGACTTCTATCCTGCACTCAACACTCCACCTTAGCGCATATAGCGCCTTGGATCCCCCACTTCCGGACTATCCCCCACCGGTCCTGGGTTCCTCCATATCACTCACACACACCTATTACTTACCCGCCGTGGAGAGCATAGTCACGTAACAAGGTAGCATTTTCTGCCCGCCAAACGGGAAAATGGTTGGCAGATCAATTACTGATCGACCGAGCAAGAGTTTGTTGGTCCTTATATTATAGCCATATGTAAAAGGGCCCACCTCTTACCTCATCATCATCATCGCGTTTTCCCCAGCCAGGGCCCCCTTTTACCCTCCTAATAAGTCTCATTCTTTCTCAATTATCTTAATCATCTCAATCAATTTCAGAGGTTTTGGAAAACCATTTTGATGCAATACTTATAATAGTGCAAGATATGGTATATTTTAAAGTAACTATATTCATGTTCAAGAGGATCGCTTGCCTTCAGAAGTAGGAAAGTGGTGTGCATTGAAGTTCTCGTCATTTGCTCTGTTTGTCTTGGCCGCCGCTACGTAGAAGATCGGCAACGAATAATAGTATAAGTAAATACGTAGTTGATTTGAATGATAATATAGATATATAAGTTAGCACAATTTAAATACTAAAAAGCTTTTGCGGTCTAATCGAGGTTAGCACTCACTGACAGTCGCCCACTAGTTTTAAACCCACCAGCTAATTTAACGGCTACCGAAGTAAAACAATCTATTCTAATGGCCAAACTACAGAGCAACGAGAATCTAAACTAATCCGAGATTGAACTAAACCTAAATCTAAACTAAATCTACCCTCTAATCCCTCTCTCTCTCTCTCTCTACTCTTACCCGGCCCAACACACCACCCACACACACGCACACAACACACGCACGGCCCACACACGCACTGCCCTAAGCCTACACACACACACGCACGCAACACACCACAGCCCTACGCACACACCCTCACCTCTCACTCTTCCCCCCGATTCCCCTTCCTCCTCCTCCAATCCCGGCGCCGCCTCCCTCAACCGCCGGCTCAGGTCTCTCCTTCCTTCCTCAACCTCACGCGCCACCGCCCCCTAGGAGCTCCCGTGCGCTAGCCCTTGGTGCGGTCGCCCCTCTGGACTCTTCCTCTCTCGGCCCTCTTCTCTAAGCACCGCCGCCTTGCTCGGTCCAGATCCGGCTCGGATCTGGCCCGCGCCGCCTTCTCAGTGCGACCGGCTCCTGCCTCTCCTCCGGCCGCCGCTCGGTCCACAGGTCCAAGCGCCCGCTACTCGGTTCCTTCTCGGCCTCGCCGACCTTCAAAGCTCCTCCCTGCGCCGGATCTTGGCGCCGCGCCACACGGCCCGGCCGGCTTCTCCTTACGGCTAGGCCGGATCCGGTCTCTCCTCTCGCCTCCTCCCCTGGCGCGGCCGGAGGCCGCCGCCGCGCCTCTCGCCGCACTTCCGCTGCTAGGGTTTTGGGTTCGGCCGGCTCGGCCTTCCGGCCGCCGGTGCCGAAGTCCAGTGCTCCTCCTTCTACTACTTTACCGGATCTACTCTATATGCCTACTGATGAGTGCTTATGGATGAATGCAGGTTAGAGGTGGAGATCTGGAGGTGAATGCTACTGGGGTTAGAAGCTGCGGCTACTTGGGTAGGCAAATGCTCACCTCAAGTTCAACATTTACAATACTTTTACGATGAGGACTAAGAAATGGTGTGGTTGTTTTGTGCTTGTCTTGTTGAATGGGTTGCTGCTCATCGCTTGTTCTTGGTCTGTGATGCTTGACAAATGATGCTGTGATGAATGGGAATGGGGTGGTGCTGCTTGGGGATGATGCTGTGATGGTTGCTTGAGGCTGGGAGTGAATGGGGTGAAATGGGCTGTGGTGAATGAATGCGGGGAGGGGGGGCAGTAGAAATAGAGGCTTCGGCTGTGAAAAGTGAAGATAAGAATGCGCGGTAATCGATGAGACTGGATGTAACTTTGCAGGTGAACAACGTGGTTGCACACTGTGGTTCTTGCGATACTGTAATGATTGTGATATAGCGATGCTTGATGTCTGAATGTAAATGTTGTGATTGGTGGTTCTGGATTCTGCAAAATGACTATTGATGCCTTATATGCAATTGTTGATTTGCTGTCTAATGCAATTGACGGTGCATTCTATTATCTATTGATCAACTGTTGTGCTGAATGACGAATGCAATGGTGGAGCGAATGAATGAATGATCGACACGATATGCTTCGGCTGATTAGGAGCGATCTAAAACTCTTGCTAACACGCCGCTAAGAAAAGGCTAACGCCGCTAAACCCTAATTACTGCTACGAGGTTAGGCCTAAAAACGCGGGCGCTCACAACATGGCACATGGAGTTCCTCGCGAGATTTCAGGGGGTGCTGCCGCCCAACACTGGCTACAGGGAGTTCAGCAGTACCCACGGACCGTCGCTAAAGTGGATCTACCAGTTCTATGTATGTTTTTATAACTATTATCTTTCTGCTTCAATTACTTTGTGCAACTTAGTGATCCGTCTCTGTCTTCTTGCAACCGATGCGTATAGAAGAGGGCGCACCTGAGTACACAGTGAGGAGGTACTTCGAGGCCTACTTGCTGTGATTATTCAGGAGGGTAATGTTCCTAGGGTCCCACAGCGACAGCGTCGACAAGCACATGATTCGCTATGCATGTGAGCGAGCGGACTTGGAGGTGGAGACGATCTAGCTGTATGTTTGGGGCCCGATGGTGCTGTGCACGACGTACCGCACCCTGTGCGACACGTTCCACCTGGTTCAGGATAGCTGTGGTCCTTCGAGCGTTTTCAGATCGGACAACCACAACTGGACCTGGGAGCCTACAGTGCTACCATGTACACCGCCACTACCGCTGTGGATCAGCTGACCATGGGTACAGTGTGGCGTCACCAACGGATAAGTTTTTTAAAACATTTATTCCTTTTTGTTATGTAATTTTATTTCTTACGCTAAGTTTTCGTTGTTCTATTCCACATGTCACCTTTACTCTGATCACTATGCATGCATCCTATCCAGACTACGTTGTGATATTTGATCAGTTGATGGATGACCGCGTCATATGGACACTGTACACTCTCGATAGGGTGTACGTGCGAGCACCCCAAGGCCTGTCGTGCCTGTGTATGCGAGACTACGCGTACTGGTACACACGGAGGAGCTTGGTGCACGATGTCTTCGTGGAGGAGTACCACGTGCATT
Source organism: Ampelocalamus luodianensis (assembly GCA_036346255.1). Classification (NCBI taxonomy): domain Eukaryota; kingdom Viridiplantae; phylum Streptophyta; class Magnoliopsida; order Poales; family Poaceae; genus Ampelocalamus; species Ampelocalamus luodianensis. Next base: position 6,833,528 of record CM070626.1, read on the forward strand.
GGGTGATGCACTAGTTCGGTGTGCGACAGGAGATTCTAGTCCCCTAGGGGCAGCGGTTGCCGCCGAACATCCATAGGTAAGTTCACGTTTTATTTCTGTTGTAGCATTTGCCTTCGTACATATGCAATAATCGTTTTGTCTTCCACAGGTACACTAGAAAGGGAGTACCTGCTATAACTTCCTGGGCTGACAGGATGCTTCCTTGGGTTGAGGGCTGGCTCCACGCCTTGGAGGATGTTGTCTAGGAGGATACTCCCTATAACCTCGGGACGTACGAGGAGTACATCGAGTGGTACTATAGTCGGACGAGGGTTCATTGCGTCAGGGTCATGGACGACCCAACACGACACGAGGCCTTGAAGACCGGCACGTACCCCACCCAGCCGAACTCCTCATTCCAACACGTGGTACGTATTGAACGGTCCATACTTCTTATTTGCTTCACAAGCTTTTGGTTTCTTGTTAATTATGTGTACAGATTGATCTACAATGGGAGATGCACAACTTGGCGACCTTCGTGTGTTGTATGATGCTCGGGGAGTGCTTCAACATGACATCATAGGAGATACGAGAGGTCATGGACCAGTTCGTTGAGAAGACAAGGCGAGGCATCTAGCTTGCGTCTTGCCGTAGGCCGAGGGAGGTGGTGGATCCACCTGTGCATGGACGCACAACGACTCCTCACCCGGATGTTGTGGGTGGGTCCTCGTGGCACCATCCGGGAGTACCCTGGCACAATTCACAGGTTAACATGAAACACTCACGTCTGGTTGTTTATTTCGAACTCCACTAGTTACTAACAGCAATTTTCTCTGACAGGTGCTGAGTTCCACCCGTACATGGGGTAGGAGTACGCGGAGCCATCCACTGCCTTTGTGCGATGAGGTATGTTTATCTTGTTTGCATGCATAACATACTATTTCATTATTTTCGCCATGTTTACATGTATAATGTACTGTTTAACAGTTCGTACACCCCTTTGGGACAAGGAGGTGGTGCCGCATGAGGAGTCATGCTCCAGGGACTTCGAGTTCGAGTAGGTGTGGATACTACGGCACCAGGGCGGTGGGCCTTCACACAACGAGAGCAACCGGGTCTCTGTTGGGGCTTCACAGCTGCACGGTGCGCCCAGACTGAGTCAACCGATGCAGGACCCCCTTGCCACACTCCCTCAGGTTACTCCTGTCAATACAGTACCTCGATCGCCTGAGCCTTTGACGTACTTGTACCAGCGCCCGCAGCCGCTCCGGACCAGGCCAAGGGCCACACGTGGGGTACGCCACAAGAGGGCCCGCAAGTAGATATTTGTTCCTGTAAATACCAGTCATGCCATGTAAATATTAATTTATGTATAATTTACATTATGTTAGTCTCGTGTTTCGATACTATTTGTTCTTATGTGTATAGGTAACCATGTGAGAGAGTCAACATTGTGACACCTTACACCACCCAACTTATTGGTTTTTGTAGCCTAGCGAGATGATGCACCGCACACTGGACTAGTGAAGACAAGCGTCTACCATTTGGATTGAAAATACTTGATCGCATTGCTAGCTAGAAGTATAATTTGTTTAGCACGCCACCTTTTACAAGATCTTAAACTCTGCACGCCACCGCACGCAAGTCACGCCATACATTGCCATTTTTGCAGATCGAGATAACACACCGCGACACTACCTTTTCAGACCGAAAAGACCCCTTATAAAAGGAGGAAGAAGAAAACTGAAGGAGAAGAGAGATGGAGGAGAACGCTACCCCACCATTCCAATTGGCAACATGACCCAGTCACCATTTCAACTGGCAACAAGGATCCACCCTGGTTAAAAATATTTAACATTAAAATTTAAGACAATCGTCATTTCAAATGGCGACAGGGATCCTGTAGGTCCCTAAATTTTTTAATATTAAAATTTAGAAAAATCCCTATTTCAAATGGCGACAGGGATCCCGCAAGTTCCTGTCACCATTCCAAATGGTGGCACAATCTACCTTGTAGAAGAGCCCAAAATTCTAGCATAACTCAGTTTTATTCAGAAAAAAGAGAAAGAGGGGAGGGAAGCTAGCGAAGCGCTGCCGTCCGGTCGTCCATGTTTTAGGTAATTTTTAATTGATTGAATTACATAGTTTTAAATGTATGATTACGTAGTGTAGTATGTTGTACATAATTCTTTTCAGTGGGTAGTTTAGTTTTACATATGTGGTTAATCATAGAAATCTTGTTTATAGTGTAGTACGTCAAATATGTCGGACGTCACCAATTTTAAAATTCACTACAATTAGAGGACTATTCTAGAGGGCCCCAAAGGGATTGATTTGCGTTATTTTCAATCGGCAACCATGGCCGTAATAAGACCGGAGCAGCGTACATGGGGCGTTGTGAAGCGATAATAGTTCCATATTCGATTTGGACCATACTGTGTACGATCTGAGATTGAGTTGCCTTGCCAACCGAGCACCAAAGGGCACATATTGGGAGTTAGTGCTGCTCAAGGGAACATAGTCATGGCAGTTATATGTACGTAGGGCAAGGGAGGAACATTAGGATTTGGTCCTTCTGGCCCAGACATATGCCAAACCCAGTCTTGCATCGACGGCTGAACTAGAGGCGGGTGGTGATGCGGAAGAAGAAGTCGGGGACTCCAGCCACAGTGCGACACATATTCGGTCCAGAAGTTACTGATGCTGTTGATGAAGACCGTGCGGAAGGAACTCCTTCAGTCAGACAAGCTAGTGGGATTGCTAACGAGGGTGGGGAGATAGAAGCCTAAGTCCAAAGGATGGATCTCGGAGACTAGGACTACCTGACATTGTCAAAAGATGAAGGATTTGACAACAACGATGCTGTGGAACAGCAGATGATTCCATATGAGTGGAACATATACCATTTTATAACCTCATCGTTAACGAAGGCTCCCGTGTGCCATGGAAGTACGACCAGAGCGAGGACTCGCAAGGATCCATGTACAAGTGCAAGGAGGTTGTGCAAGAGGCGGTCAAATTCTGGGCCTTGTCGGTGCGGCGTACATTCACAGTCGTCAAGTCTAACCCAAGATGCTACGACGTGATGTACGACATAGAGGGATGCCCTTGGCGAGTGCACACATTTCAGCCTAAGTGGGACACCTACTGAAAATGCTCTATAGTGGTTCCTCACACATGTGTCGTCGCTTAGTCAGTGTAGTCCCACAAGAACCCGTCATCAGGCTTCATCACGAACATCATTTACGGTGAGATCGTGGATAATCTAGATTTTGAGCCATGATCAATCATTCAGGTGATTGAGGAAATATTCCAGTACACAATCAACTATACCATGGTGTGGAGGGCAAAACAGAAAGCATTGAAATCAAGGTTCGATACATTCGAGGACTCCTACCATAACCCGCCCGGCCAACTTTAGGTCATATAGGACAGGAATCCCGGTACTCATGTTGCCATTGAAGATTCCACGCATCCGAAGTGGGGCAATAAGAGGGTACTGAAGCAAGCATTCTTCGTCTTTGGTCCATGCATGAATGCATTCTGGCACTGCCGTCCAATCTTATGCATGGATGGTACATTCCTGACTAGAAAGTACATGGGCCAAAAAATACTGACTGCAATAGCGACAGACAGGAGTAATCATGTTCTTCCCGTGGCATTCGTATTTGTTGAAAGCGAGAAAACGGACAACTAGTTGGGGTTTCTGAGACATTTGAGAATTTTTGTTGTACAAGGCCGTCCTAACATATGTGTCATACATGATCGACATGCAGGCCTGCCGAGTGCGATAACTCAGCTACAACAAGGAGAGAACAAACCACTTCCATAGATGGATCTGCAAAGCAGGTGGTGCATGAGGCACTTTGGTGCAAACTTCTACAAGTAGTTACACAACAAGGACTTGATGAACCTATTCAAGCGGTTATGCAACCAGAAACAGCAGCGAAAGTTTGACGCACTCTGGAAGATTCTGGATGAGCGGACCCGGACATATAGAAGGGGGGCAGCGAAAAGGCTGCTACAAGTGCTGGCCAGGCCCCCGAAACATTGCCACAGTTACCCACAGATGATCCTAGTGTAGCGAGGAAGATAGGAGTGCATGTGAAATGCTTCTCGAACTGTATTTTGCACGAGACTAAGGAGAAGTAGTCGCTGCTATATAACAGGGGTGGTGCTCGATATGGTGTCATGACAACCAATATAGCCAAGGTGTACAATTGGGTTATACGTGACGCCAAGTACCTCCCTTTGGTTGGTATTGTGGAGGCAATTCTCCGTGGTACTACAAATTATTTTACTAACAGAAGCAACAACATGTCGTTCTTCATGGCAAATGATAGAGTACTGTACTGTGCTATGATCACCAAGTACATGGAGGAGAAGAGTAAAAATGGTGAGATGCATCGGACATTCAAGATGAACAAGGGAGCTTCGTTTCGAGATATTGTGTAGAGATAAAGGACACCGTGGGACGAACCGCGAGAGGATCACCAACGAGTGCACGCTACGGCGTGCTAGATGCATATGCACTTGTAGAAAGCCTCTTCTTCTGCATAGGCCCTGCTCACATGTCATGGTCGTATATTTGATGGTAGCGCAGCATCCCGGCTAATATCTCTATGATTATTTCAACAAGAAAGCGGTGATGCAAACCTGAAGTGAAGAGTTGTATAGTTACGATATGGTTGGCCATTTCACTAGCCATTCGACCTGAGAGCAACTCGATAGGCTGAAGGGAAAGGTTGGCGACGACAAGTATGATATATCAGGAACGACATGGACGAAGCAGAAGTCGGACGTCGTATGAAGAAGTGCTCTATTTGCAGGGAGTCTAGACACACCTTCAAGGAATGCTCTACGAGACATCGACAATCTAGGCGGCGCCGCGGCGACCTCATCTGACCGCCCCACTCGAGGTGGTCGACATGGCAGACGTTGAGGTGCACATGTATCGTAGGTGTATTTTGGTTTGTTAATTCGTGCATGTTAGCATTTCTAATGTATGTAACCAAACACAGTGTGCTATATAATTCGTAATTAAATTATGAAGTCTTTCAAACTTACATCTCTTTTTTCAAATATTTTGACAATTAAATATGACATAATCTTTTCCTGAAGGAATCGGTTCCCCGAACAATATAATCGGGACAACAGCGCGCATGGCACTTTTTCATTTCTCTTCGAAGGAGACTGTTTGTGTTATTGCGTCGCTGAACTCATGTTCCAAATTGCGTCGCCGATCTTGCATTCTCTACTTCACATTTTGTTATCTTCTTTAATTTTAGATTCCGAACTACGCGGACACTTCAAGATATTATAAAAAAAACTTCGTACAACATTCTAAATCTTTAGGTAGAATTTTCTACACATAAATTTAAAAATTTAAATATAAGGTCATTTCGGCATTCCAAATGACGAAATGATCCTGTCGCCAGTTCAATTGGCGACAAAACCCTCTCGACACTGTTTTAATTGGCGACAAGATCATTTCGTCATTTCAAAAGGTGACATGTGCCATTTTTTTAAAAAATTAACTATTTATTTTTGTAATTATCTTTTAAATTAATATTATTTTAAAAAAAGTCGTCGTAGTGGCGGGGTGTAGTGCTCTGGATTTGGGATTGATGGTTGGATTGGACAACATGTGGAGGTTGTGTGTGGCTGACAAGTGCTGGTGGCCACTATGAAGTAAGACTTAAGGGACGCAACGGATGGTTATGGAATCTGGGAGTTCTGTTCTAGGGGAAAAATTTATAGCATCAGTGCTACATGGCATCGAATGTGGATACACTTGAAGCATCTAGCCAAACCACATGTGCAGCATACAATTTGCTACGTGTCGTGAATTCAGATCTAGTGCTATGTAGAACTGGTGCCATAATTTTTTTTCTTCCATGTAGTGCCGTCTCGGTCGGGCCTTCGAGTTCGAAATGTCTTGCAATTACTACATCATGGACTGCAGCTAGAGGACCGCACGGCTTCTCAGGGCGTTGCTTCGTCTGGATCATCGGTTCATCGTCAGACGACCAGAAACGTGTGCCTACTTGATTAATGCAGCAGCTGATCCGAGTAGGCCTGAAGCCCTGGACAAATCCGGGTTTGGCAAAACCGCCTAAACCAGCCCTAGATCCGAGTCCATTTGGAGTAAGCATAATCCGAGTCCATCAGACAAGCGGGGTCGTTGAGGTAGTAGTAGTACTACTGCTGCTACTAGCCTGTTTCCAGTAGAAGCGGCGACAACCCCAGCAAAACTTGTGGCCCAACATGGCGAATATCCAGATTTCACGCGTACGGGGGTGAAGCCGTGAAAGGGTGGTGGGAGACGCGAGTGCCGGCGTGCGCTGCGCCGCAGCCCGCAGCGCGGTTAGTTTCGAACAAGATCGAACGTGCTCCGTACTGTGCCATCCCCGCGCACGCTTCAACACGCTGCTGCCTCGTTCCTTGGTTGTTTTTTCTGTACTACTGCCTCTTCGCGATTTCATGTTCTACACCTCAGCGGCGTAGCCAAGATCTAAACTCTGTGAGGTCAACACTTATAAAATATTTAGTTTTTCGTGAGTTTATATACAAATATCAATAGTAATTAGACTTTTTATGCAAAAACCTGTGGGGTCAATTGACCCCACAGGTTAAGCTGCCTCCACTGCTACACCTCCATCTCTCTGGTGCAAGGCGTGAAGAGTAGAGGTGCAATCAGAGCGGATACGGTCGAATATCGTTCATACTGTATCATATTTCGTATTTTTTTTATCGGAGTTAGAGTTGGACACGGATAGTGTTAGATACTCATTTCTTCATCCCGTATTCGCCCCTGCAAGACTTCGGTCGGTCGGTCGGACGAATATTTTCCGATTTTTGCCACCCCTACACATGACATTAGATAGTAGGAGTGCAATCAGAGCAAACACGGAGAGACTGATCATGGAGATGTTGAAGAAAAAACACTCAGTATCTCCTGCCTACTAAAATACAGCAACCCAACTATATGTTATCATGTTCATAAGTGAAGTCACAACAGACTTTCCTCATACCACCTAATATACAGATATATACAGACGGATATCGTTCATCTCGTATCTTATTTTGTATTTTTTCCTCAGAGTCGGAGTCGGACACGGATAGTGCCGGATAACCATTTATCTCTTTCATATTCGCTCTGCAAGCTTTCAGTCGGTCGATCAGGAATTATCCACTCCATTTGCACCCATAATGGAGAGCTTACATAAGGCTCAATTTTGTTATATTATCTGGCATCCCTCCGTTGCATTTGACCTTATCATCCGAATTTGAATGAAGTGATGTTTATATGATCAGGGCGGACCCATGTAGGGCTGAGTTGGTGCCTAGGTGCTCACTCAATTTTGTTCCGCAATGGTATTAAACTAATTTCCACCATTGGTATCTCTACTGACCCAAAAATAGTACATTAGCATATCATGTTATTTAGACTTTCATGGGTACAATACCCCGTATCCAAACTCATGGATCTCGACGTTGGCAGGCACGTCATGTGGTATGCAAAACATATGGGGTACACCATGGACAGTGCCATTACTTGCAAATAAACTTGGAGGTGTCCGTTTTTCAACCCGTACATGCGCATGCCAACAAAGAGTGAAGAATTGTTAAAAGGTGTATAACTCGTAACCACATGCTAAAGGTCAAAGCTCAATTCGTATCTCGGAAGTCACGAGTCTATATGTAGAGATTGCACAATGCACACCAAACTGGCTTGGATATACTTCACATGCTTGTAAGATGTAACATCGGGCAACATGGCTGCTTCCAAGTCGTGACAAATCTAATCACTACGGCATGTACACATCACACAGACAACGACAGAAAAGCACAACTAATTCAACGATTGAAACACATCAAGCTTAGCTACGGCTACGCGTGCAGTGTGCACACGCAGACGTACTCTGTGAGATTGTGCGCACGCAGACGCGTACTGCCAGTGCATGCGCCGGCCGGACGGCCGATTGATCAGCCGTGGACGACGCCTCCTCCCTTCTTTATGGCGCCGAACCCGCCGGCGCGCGCGGCGAGGCCTCCGCCCACCGCCACGCTCCGGCTCCTCCGCACGGTCGGCATCACGGGGCCGATGCGCACGTCGGCGCCGAACTCACAGGGCGCGTCCTCGTCGATCCTCCCCACCGCCACGCTCCGGCTCCTGACCGGGACGGCCACGTCCGGCACCACGCTGCGGTCGGCCTGCTGCCGCTGGGACATGGCGCGGACGAGCTCGCTGACGTCCTCGTCTCCGCCGCGCCGCGACCGGGAGCTGAACATCGCGGCCTGCATGGTCCCCGGGCCGAACCCCCCGCGCCCGACGGTGCCCGCGTGCGTCGGCATGCGCCCGGCGCACGCCGACATCCTGCGCACGTAGGAGTCGCACGCCCGCGACAGCGCGCGCACCGGCGCTCCCAGCCACCGGCTCAGCCTGCCGCCGTCGCCCTTCTGCTTCATCTCGCCTGCAAGAACCAAGAAACAGAGAGGAAAGAGATCGAGAAGTGGATGCCTGCTTTTGTATTGCGCGCTCGCACGCGCAGGGGTGCACGGTAGACGAGAGAATTTAGCGATCGATGGGTAGACGATGATTGCCTTTTGGAGGTGGTGGTTATATAAAGCGCGACTGGATCGCTCGCCTCGTGGAAGCTCTAGCTACTTGCTTTGAATTAGTAGCGCACCCACCCATCATTTTGTAAGGGAAAGACGCACACCGCTGGTCAACGGAAAAATCGGGAAAAGAAATGTTCAGCGACAATGAATCGATCCTAGAACTTCGTCAAAGTCGCACGCAATTCGCTAGCTAGGATATGCCCATACGGGATTGGAGACGAGCTATATTGTAGGATAGTTAGTAGTGTTGGATCGTGCTCGAACGGATCATCTTGCATGTGCAACTGTTTCAACAAAACGATTATAGAAATGAGAGCAAATTTAACACTCAAACGTTTAACATGCAGGGGTTAATTGTATTTTATATTATCTAATCTATGGGCATGTTCGGAGTACAGGATATTCATAGAAAAATTAATTTAAGAGGGAACAATTCAAATCCCGTAGAAATCCGGGGAAAAACTTGTCATTGGTCCAAAGGAGGCTTAAAGCATCAAATTGTGCCCACCCAACTGTTGGGATACAGGTAGGCTATACTAGCGCATAATTAAAAATTTTCTACCGCATAAACTAGAAAATCATGCAAGTAAGAGATTATAAATCGTTACCACTAGACGCGCAGTGCAGCAGAAGAATAGCTGTAGCAATCCGGTCCATTGTTGTGCTGCTTGTGCACGTCGATGGAGTGGAAGTAGTCGATCATCTAACGTCCTTGGCTGCTGATCGTCTCCTCCAATAGCCCCTCATGTTCCTTATGTACGTCACAGATCATCCTCGATCAGCACAGTAGCATCTCTACGGTATTCACACGTCTAGGGGTAGAACGTAGTGCGTCGGTGTGCTAGTACTAGCGCACACTGTAGGGCTGTCGGGAAGGAGGTGACTAGGATTTCTGTGGGTGATGCAACATCATCTCAAAAGCCCAAACGCCTCCTCTTATAAAAAAATCCCTAATAGATCAACACGTTAGAAATCCATTAGGACTCTTAACCGTGTACGGATTAGAATCCGATTTAAGACTCTAACGGATCCAATCCAAATTAGTTTGTTTTAACCCATTAAGTGTATGACCCTGTAGGTTCATCCATAATCCACCGTGACCCAGAAACTCTTTTCTGATCTGACGAAGATCTAATAATCCTCAATTATTTAAATTATTTATCTGTAATTTTATTATAGATGATAATGTCTTTATGAAAACCTTCAAGGATACTCCTTATTATCAATAATGAGAAAAATTATAAATATCCAGTGGTTTTAAGCTATTCTACGACAATCCTATATCGTCGTAGGTTATCATACTACCACTTTATGGTCGTAAGTTCTTCTACGACCACCTATTGACCGTAAGATCTACTACGACCACCTTATGGTCGTAAGTCTTACTACGACCACCCTATGATCGATAAAGACCACCTACGTGTGAACTCAATCGACTAGGGACTTCATGCGTCGTGTCTAATTATACACAACAGTAAATATCGATCGTTATATTTTCGTATAGCTCTGCGTATTAATCTCTGTCTCTAGCATAACTGCAAAGAGCGTGGGATGTTGTCTCTCTGATAATAACTACCATCGACGTGCACAATTCTTCAACCGTTGAGGTGCCTTCTGGCATAGACAACTGCCACCCATATAAGAACACAAGATCATGATTGTTATTATATCAGGAGAAGGCTCGAACCTGCCTAAATCCTTGTATGTCATCCATGTGTGGCCTCGAGCAAGGAGGTCCCCCTTTTAGCATTCATTTCATAAGTTTGATATTAAAACATTGACATGATCCACAAGTCGGTAGCGGTTCCTAGTAGGATATAGCGACTTTCGAATACACATAAAAATTATATCGGACGAACCTTTATAAAGCTCATGTGTTGATTCTTTTGTCTCACAATACCAAATCGAACTCAAGACGAGAAGCGTACCATCCTATGATAGCTCGATCCTTTACTTGATCTTGTAGTGAATTACTTAGTTGTAGTTGACTCATCAACCATATTCGGTATGACCATGCACTTCCTTAATCTAACCACATCGAGTGGACCATAGATATCTTTCTTGTTAAAGAGGAGGGACAAATTCTATCTTGATCGCTCACATTCTTCTGCGTGTTTTATAGTAAATCGAAAGGTACATTTATGACTTTCCATTTACGGAGTAGTGTTTGATAAACCCTAAGTAAACTATTACACATGTAGAAAACTTAACGACTTCTGGTCTAAGAATCTCACGTACACTATGTATGATACCAATTAATGACACTTAAGAATATAACTGACGATGATCTAATAATTCTCAATTAAATTAAACTATTTATTTATAATATTCATTATAGATAATATTATCTTTACACAACCTTCAAAGGTACCATTCATCGTCAATAATGAGGAAGATTATAATTACCTAGTGGCCGTAAGCTATTTTACGATCACCCTATATAGTGGTAAGTCATTATGCTTCTATCTTGTGGTCGTAAGATTTTCTACGACCACCTACTAATCTTAAGTTCTACTACCATCACCTTATGGCTGTAAGATTTACTACGATCATATCAATCACGACCACCCTATGGTCAATAAGGACCACAAACATGTGGACTCAATCGACTAAGGACCTCATACATTGTGTCTAATTACATGCAGTAGTAAATATGTGTCGTTATCCTTTGGTATAATTGCACGTATTAATCTCTATCTTTGGCATAACCGCAAGGTGGACGTAGGGCATACTCTCTCTAACAATAACAACCATCAACGTACGCCATTCTTCAATCGTTGAAGGTGTCTTCTGGCATGGACAACTATCACCTTCTCAGACGCTATATAAAGGATAACGCCGGTGGACAGAGACAAGAGGCGACACAAGCAGCAGAACATACATAAGTTATTAGTTCTAGCCTCCAGTGATTTCTCTCTTGTTGTAAACAGAATCAATACAAGAACACATGACTAAATCCCTGTGTCTCATTCCTGTGTAGTCTGGATCATGGAACCCTCCTTAGCATTCATTTCATAAGTTCGATATTAAAACATCGAGAATAACAATTCTTGTAGTGTCTCAAGGTGCGTCAATCAAACACTATGCTCTCCAACATATGTCTACATTATTAATTTGATGTCATATCCATTATCTATGAAATGTGATCATCAATCAATACACGTGCTAATCTATAAATCACAAGTGTCTCACATAATGACATAAGATTAGAGATGTTTAAAATAACATCAAAAATATAGATAGAGAGTTTCACAAACAAGTTATATACTTGCCAATCAATATAAATAGTATTTCATTAAAAGATAAAATAATATATTATTCAAAATTCATAAACATACAACGATACAATCATCCCTGTGATTGATTTAGGATATATCACTAATACTGTCAGCACCAAAATTAGTGAATAGTGAGTGCGACGTATCAATCCATGCTTGTCGAGATGTCCTCCTCTCTTTTTTGGGACATAGAAAAACACGAAAGTTTTTATTGCAGACTAACCGTTTTCCCTTTTTGAACACTTTAATTAAGCGCTAGCCGGATTGAGTACGTCTATGCTCTGTTAGTTTACCCCTGAGTCCTGAGCCAACCTTTACTATTTCGTCAACTCATAAAATAACCAAGCACAGAATTTTATTATAGACACAAGAATTATTCGATTAAGAATGTGATTTATTTATCCAAATAAAATGAAAGCACAGAGATGTGCAGAATTCATGGAACAACTCTGACGTCGAAGGCAGCGGAAGAGTTGTGGAAAAAAGACGCAACGAGACGAAGTCAGGCCTAGCCTGATACGGCCGCGAGCCTAAAATCACAAGCCCGTACCGCCGTAGCCAAGCTCAAGCAAGTTCAGATAAAGCTGATTTCTCATCTAGATACGGTCTGATCGAGTTCTGAATTTTTGATCGAGGAGGCGTTTGAAGCTTGGGCTGATGGGCTGTACGATCCAAAAACACCACAGATACCAGCGGCGATGTGACTAGGTCGCACCAAAGAAGTCATTGCTGCAGCTGAGAGCATCAGTGAACTGTGAACATACATGAAAACAGTACAGAGGAACAGAGTATTTTTTCGATCTTTTGGGTGTCCGTGAGTTGCACTACCCATGCACACCCTTAAGATCGGTGAACTCTAACAAATGGGCAACAAACTGCGTGCTCCTTGATTAAACAACCCGCAGCAAACATGCAGTTGTTGATATTGATTTCTTCTAAATGTGCGGTTTTTTTTGTAATGTATAAAAGAACGACACAAATAAGTGGGGGAACGGACCAAGAATCGGAGATGCCCCTACCTGCGGGTGAATCCGTGATCAATTAGGAGTTTAGGACCCTCCGGACTTTGGGAATCAGGCTGTCATCCACGAAGCATGGTGTACATGTTGCGTTATGAACTTGCCAAGCTGACAGGTGCACTGCCGCGCATCTTATCCCTTGTATGTGTGCAACAATCTCTGTTGATTATGATGATTGATGAAGCTCCATGGCTGGTATATATGCATCTACATGCATGCAAAGTAGTTAGAATCGCGATCCTACTTTTAAAGTTTTACGATTCTACGAATGCACGATAGCCTGTCGATCCAAATCACACCGTGAACCAGAATAAGGTAGAATCGTGCTAGAGTCGTGATCCAAAGAGTAGAGTCGCGTAGAATCGTGGAGTAGAGAGTAGAGTCGTTTGGGCAAAAAAAAAAATTGTAATTTTTTTTTGATTTTTTTAGAGGCCAGAGTTTGTTGATATTTTATTTTAGAGCAATATTTATTGATATTAATTTTTGAGAATGAAACTATAAATATCAGTGTGGTAATACTAGTACAAATATCTATATTATGACATGAGCAATCTTAAGCTTGATAATGATAAACTATTTTTATTCCTGGAGTATGTCTAACTGCTTTTAAGGAACATGCAAGTGTTGCAATTAGATATTGATTTACAAAAGTTGTGAATATTTATCATGTAATTATAGTAAACTAGTCATGGTCATTATCTATTCTCCTGTAGTTTGAAACTATATCACCCATCATGTCAGTACTATTATGCTTTTCTGTTGTGCGATAAAAAGTGTTTTATCCCTTTTTTTTATTATAAGTAAGTGGTAAACCATATAAGAATCATACAAACTTATAGTATAGATGTTAAATATGTGTATTTTTACAATTCCGTAGAATCATCGATTCTACGATTCGATTCTACCGAAGGAAAATCGATCCAACTTTAGATCTCGACTCTGACTACCTCGTATGCATAGGCGGTGCAGGTCAATCACCAGGACACCAACACGCACACCTTAAATTGTGTGAATGAAATGGTTTTCCAAAGGAGCATACCCCTCCTAGTGTGTGTCTCACCTCGCACTCGAATTGATCTCATCATTGTTGCGTGTCTTGCTACACAAAACATACCGATCCTCCCTCTTCTTCATGCTCTTGCTATGCATTATTTTTTCCCCCTTTGACATATCTAGCATGTGTACACACATAGTTTCAATTTGAATCAAGTAAGGTGACAAATAAATATACATACGTAGAGATCTTGGCGTGGAACGTCCCCGTGCCGACTTGCCGCTCTTCAGTCGACGCACGCCGTGCCGCCGCAGGACGCTGTCCGGACCTTGAACGTGATCGTCCTCGTCGCCTCCCCAAGCAGGTGACTAGGTGAGCATCCTGATGCGAGGTTCTAGCTTGTCTGGCGTCGCCTTGGTCAGGAACTCCTACTATATATGATCATATAAATCCAACGTAAACTTCCCATGGCATGTACATCGTGTTTTTTTTATTTTATCGAGGGGCAGGCAAAAGATTTGCCTGCTAAGTAAAGAAAGAAAAAGATTTGCAGTTGCTTGTTTCAAAAAAATAGTTTTGCAGTTGCTATTGCATGGGACTTTGGCTTGATGTTTGATGTGATCTCCACAGCAAGAAATCACGTTGTTTCAATTCTTGGTGTACACGGACTGGTCTAGCTTGTTGTACAACGAGCCCGTTTCATTGTTTACTGTCGTGGCTACGGATCAAATAATAGAAAGGGAGGGACCTTTGGGTTCTCCGTAACGAGAAGGGTTAAAGTCCTGAGGTCCTCGCTAAAAAGGAAGCGATACATATATGAGTAAATATGTTTTTTATTCCCAACAGCGGTAGAGATAGGCGTAACATAGTTTGTAAATTGTCATTTCCATTCCAAAAGTAAAAGAGGGATGTCTCCGGTACACACGGCCCTTTTGGCTGTGGATTAAACTAGTCGAACAAGAACTCGTCACACCGTTTTTCTATTTTGGATTGATCTGAACTCGTCCCGATTGCTCACGAGCCACGAGTTTACTACACGTCCAAGCACGGCAGTCGCGTTATCTCCTCCTCCCTATTCCTTGCATCTGCGTTGTCCCCGCCGAGCCCGTGCTGATTCCACCGATGCTCCACGCGTCCCCAAATCGGCGAAAACCAAAAGCCTGTCACTACCCCGCCACGTTGGTGTTACTGCTCTCAGCGAGAGCCTTGATGACACCAAACAAGAAAACGCCTGCCGCTTTTTCCCACTGTAACGCACGGCCGCCAAAGCTCATGCGCAATGCACAGCACACCTCCTCTGCTGCAGCAATCAAGACGATTTCCAGCAGCAGCCGCATGCACCTCACATCCACCCAAAATGTCAAGGGCCGTCACATCAATCACATCCCAAATTCTCTCTCATGCAAAGCACAGCCACCACCGCAAGCAAAGCACAGCCAGCACAAGCCCTTCACTTAATGCCCAAAAATTCTCACCAAATCATGTGCAGCCAAAAGTCCTGCCGCCGCCAGCACGTAAAGCGCAAGATGCAGAAAACACAAGCCGCTGCAACACTAAAATCCCTTCGACACCAGCCCTGGCTTCACAGCGTGCAGACGAAGGACGGAAGAAGCTGTTGGAAATAATCTTGACTCATTAAGATTGTATTTGCATTAGTATTTTGAGTCGTGTCCACGTGCATGTGTGCACGTTAATGTTGTTCAATTAGTGAGTATACATTGATGCATTCTGGAAGTGTGGCCACAGGAAGAGGTCATAGATAGAGTTGATTAGTTGTTGCTTGCATGTAGCTAGATATTAGCATCGTAGTAGTGGAGCACTAGCTATGGAGGTGTGGACATAGTGGAGTAGTGCTCTGGGTGGAACTCAGCCAGAGTTAGCTATGTGAGCGTGTGCATGCAGCTCATGCGTTTGTTAGTGGTTATGCGTATACATGTAGTTGCATGCAAGGCATGCACTGTGTGCGTGCGTGGGTTGTGGCCTTAGTGGCAGGTGGAGTATAAAAGCTCATGTATGTATTAGCTTTGAGATATATGAGAACGAAAAGCAGTCGCTCGTCTACCAAAAACTCTTCTGTTCGTCTTGAGTGCGTGTGTTCCAAGAGAGGCAGAGATGAGTGAGTGTTCTCCTGGGCAAAACTAACAATTGGTATCAGAGCGAGGAGATGCTACCTGGTGCGGGCGGAGCAGCGCGGCTCTGAGCATGACGCGGCCGGGGAACGGCGGCGCAGCGCATCCAGGCTGCGACGATGCTGCGTGGATGTGCACACGGCACGGGTGTGCGTGGACAGCCGGGAGTAGGCGTGTGTGCGCGGAGCCAGCAGCAGCAGCATTGAAGCAATGCAATGCATGCATGTGCACAGCGGCTGCATTGCACTAGCAACGCAGCAGCAGCCATGCAATGCGTTCGTTGTCAGGCAACGACAAGCACGGGCGGCCGGCAGCGGCTGCGTGCGAGTGGGCGCCAAGGCAGGTGGCTGCAGGCACGTGCACACGCCGAGGGTGTGCGCAGGCACGGGAGCGCGCGGGCAGCCGGGTGCTGACGACGAGCCGGTTGCAGCACCATGCGCTCATGAGCATGATGGCGAAGGTCCGCGCGGCCATGGCGAGGCGGCGTGGTGTGCCGAAATCGCGCGTGATGCCCACCTGGCGCGGCGATGTGATTGCTGCGGAGTTGGCCGGACGCATGTAGTCTCCACGGGAGGTGGAGGCCGTTGGCGGCATCCGAGGCGGTGCTAAGTCGCAGAAGTGAGTTGGCATGAGGCCAACAAAGGCGATGGCATGGAGGCCGTCGTCGCAAGAAGAATGGAGGTCAGAGTCGCCTGGTGAGTCGTGTTACCGGCGGCGAAGTTGTGGCGGCAAAGAGGTAGCGGTGAAGAGTGGAGATGGCGTGTCTCCAAAATACATGCTACCAAGGAGCGTCGTCATCAACCAGTAAGGCAAGATGGGCGAATGTACTGTCCATCTCCGTGTCTTTGGGAGAAAAAGTACCAGGTGCATGGGCTACGGTGGCGCCCATGTTCATGGTCACTGATGGCGGGGGGCGATTGTAATGTCCCTCAAGTGTGATCACGTGGCGAGGGCGATTGTACTGCCCCTCCAGGCGGAGTGCACCACGTGGTAGAGAAGCGACTACGAGTACGGACTTGGTGACACATAAAGGGAACTTGTGTTGCTAACCCATGTCGAGTGAGATGGCGGGACTTCTTGGAGGGGATGCAGCTGTGCGTCTTAAGAAGCTGCGGGTGATCGGCATTGGAGTATCGACGAGTCAAGATTAGGGGGGGGAAATGTTGGAAATAATCTTGACTCATTAAGATTGTATTTGCATTAGTATTTTGAGTCGTGTCCACGTGCATGTGTGCACGTTAATGTTGTTCAATTAGTGAGTATACATTGATGCATTCTGGAGGTGTGGCCACAGGAAGAGGTCATAGATAGAGTTGATTAGTTGTTGCTTGCATGTAGCTAGATATTAGCATCGTAGTAGTGGAGCACTAGCTATGGAGGTGTGGACATAGTGGAGTAGTACTCTGGGTGGAACTCAGCCAGAGTTAGCTATGTGAGCGTGTGCATGCAGCTCATGCGTTTGTTAGTGGTTATGCGTATACATGTAGTTGCATGCAAGGCATGCACTGTGTGCGTGCGTGGGTTTATACATGTAGTTGCATGCAAGGCATGCACTGTGTGCGTGCGTGGGTTGTGGCCTTAGTGGCCGGTGGAGTATAAAAGCTCATGTATGTATTAGCTTTGAGATATATGAGAACGAAAAGCAGTCGCTGCGTCTACCAAAAACTCTTCTGTTCGTCTTGAGTGCGTGTGTTCCAAGAGAGGCAGAGATGAGTGAGTGTTCTCCTGGGCAAAACTAATAGAAGCGACGTCGTGTGATGCAAACAGGAGAGCGCTTCGCGCGCAAGACGTGCGATGCTCTGACATGTCGCGCGAGAGCGATGACTTTTCGGTGCCCCGATCAATAAAACGAGACGCCGCCGCCGCCGAAAATTTTCCTTAGGGTCGGATGTATTTTATTGCTAGATCATTGTTTTCGTGGCTACAAGGTGCCCTCATAGCTCCTGTCAAATCTTAAGATAGAAATAACACCTGTAATGCCACACGATTAGCACCTAACCCATCTCTATTTATAGCCTATGGCATATACCGTGATCTTATCCGTAAGATCATGTGTTCCAATCCAATTCCAACAAATAAGAGACCTGCAACCCTTACGTAACATGGGTTTTTTCAACTTATGTCACGTGTCGTAGCTTCCGGATCGCACCTCCGTAGCTCCAACATACATCATCCATCTTTGATTTTCATGTGCTCCAACTCGAGTCCAACCATCTCTACCAGCATCCTCGATCTTCCGGTCCTCGCTGTAGACCGCGATCACCTCCGAGTCATCTTGCACATGCAAAAGCCAAAACAACATCTTTTCCCGACACAAGTTGTGTTGATCCTTTTGTCTCACAATACCAAATCGAACTCAAGGCAGAGCGTACCATCCTATGATAGCTCGATCCTTTACTTGATCTTGTAGTGAATTACTTAGTTGTAGTTGACTCATCAACCATATTCGGTATGACCATGCACTTCCTTAATCTAACCACATCGAGTGGACCATAGATATCTTTCTTGTTAAAGAGGAGGGACAAATTCCATCTTGACCGCTCACATTTTTCTGCGTGTTTTATAGTAAACCGAAAGGTACATTTATGACTTTCCATTTACGGAGTAGTGTTTGATAAACCCTAAGTAAACTATTACACATGTAGAAAACTTAACGACTTCTGGTCTAAGAATCTCACGTACACTATGTATGATACCAATTAATGACACTTAAGAATATAACTGACGAGGATCTAATAATTCTCAATTAAATTAAACTATTTATTTATAATATTCATTATAGATAATATTATCTTTACACAACCTTCAAAGGTACCATTCATCGTCAATAATGAGGAAGATTATAATTACCTAGTGGGTAAGCTATTTCGATCACCCTATATAGTGGTAAGTCATTATGCTTCCATCTTGTGGTCAAGATTTTCTACGACCACCTACTAATCTTAAGTTCTACTACCATCACCTTATGGCCGTAAGATTTACTACGATCATATCAATCACGACCACCCTATGGTCAATAAGGACCACAAATATGTGGACTCAATCGACTAGGGACCTCATACATTGTGTCTAATTACATGCAGTAATAAATATGTGTCGTTATCCTTTGGTATAATTGCACGTATTAATCTCTGTCTTTGGCATAACCGCAAGGTGGACGTAGGGCATACTCTCTCTAACAATAACAACCATCAACGTACACCATTCTTCAATCGTTGAAGGCGTCTTCTGGCATGGACAACTGTCACCTTCTCAGACGCTATATAAAGGATAACGCCGGTGGACAGAGACAAGAGGCGACACAAGCAGCAGAACATACATAAGTTATTAGTTCTAGCCTCCAGTGACTTCTCTCTTGTTGTAAACACAATCAATACAAGAACACATGACTAAATCCCTGTGTCTCATTTCTGTGTAGTCTTGATCATTGAACCCCCCTTAGCATTCATTTCATAAGTTCGATATTAAAACATCGAGAATAACAATTCTTGTAGTGTCTCAAGGTGCGTCAATCAAACACTATGTTCTCCAACATATGTCTACATTATTAATTTGATATGTCATATCCATTATCTGTGAAATGTGATCATCAATCAATACACGTGCTAATCTATAAATCACAAGTGTCTCACATAATGACATAAGATTAGAGATGTTTAAAATAACATCAAAAATATAGATAGAGAGTTTCACAAACAAGTGCCAATCAATATAAATAATATTTCATTAAAGGATAAAATAATATATTATTCAAAATTCATAAACATTCAACAACGATACAATCATCCCTGTGATTGATTTAGGACATATCACTAATACTGTCAGCACCAAAATTAGTGAATAGTGAGTGCGACGTATCAATCCATGCTTGTCGAGATGTCCTCCTCTCTTTTTTGGGACATAGAAAAACACGAAAGTTTTTATTGCAGACTAACCGTTTTCCCTTTTGAACACTTTAATTAAGCGCTAGCCAATTGAGTACGTCTATGCTCTGTTAGTTTACCCCTGAGTCCTGAGCCAACCTTTACTATTTCGTCAACTCATAAAATAACCAAGCACAGAATTTTATTATAGACACAAGAATTATTCGATTAAGAATGTGATTTATTTATCCAAATAAAATGAAAGCACAGAGATGTGCAGAATTCATGGAACAACTCTGACGTCGAAGGCAGCGGAAGAGTTGTGGAAAAAGACGCAACGAGACGAAGTCAGGCCTAGCCTGATACGGCCGCGAGCCTAAAATCACAAGCCCGTACCGCCGTAGCCAAGCTCAAGCAAGTTCAGATAAAGCTGATTTCTCATCTAGATACGGTCTGATCGAGTTCTGAATTTTTGATCGAGGAGGCGTTTGAAGCTTGGGCTGATGGGCTGTACGATCCAAAAACACCACAGATACCAGCGGCGATGTGACTAGGTCGCACCAAAGAAGTCATTGCTGAAGCTGAGAGCATCAGTGAACTGTGAACATACATGAAAACAGTACAGAGGAACAGAGTATTTTTTCGATCTTTTGGGTGTCCGTGAGTTGCACTACCCATGCACACCCTTAAGATCGGTGAACTCTAACAAATGGGCAACAAACTGCGTGCTCCTTGATTAAACAACCCGCAGCAAACATGCAGTTGTTGATATTGATTTCTTCTAAATGTGCGGTTTTTTTTTTTGTAATGTATAAAAGAACGACACAAATAAGTGGGGGAACGGACCAAGAATCGGAGATGCCCCTACCTGCGGGTGAATCCGTGATCAATTAGGAGTTTAGGACCCTCCGGACTTTGGGAATCAGGCTGTCATCCACGAAGCATGGTGTACATGTTGCGTTATGAACTTGCCAAGCTGACAGGTGCACTGCCGCGCATCTTATCCCTTGTATGTGTGCAACAATCTCTGTTGATTATGATGATTGATGAAGCTCCATGGCTGGTATATATGCATCTACATGCATGCAAAGTAGTTAGAATCGCGATCCTACTTTTAAAGTTTTACGATTCTACGAATGCACGATAGTCTGTCGATCCAAATCACACCGTGAACCAGAATAAGGTAGAATCGTGCTAGAGTCGTGATCCAAAGAGTAGAGTCGCGTAGAATCGTGGAGTAGAGTCATTTGGGCAAAAAAAAAATTGTAAATTTTTTTTGATTTTTTTAGAGGCCAGAGTTTGTTGATATTTTATTTTAGAGCAATATTTATTGATATTAATTTTTGAGAATGAAACTATAAATATCAGTGTGGTAATACTAGTACAAATATCTATATTATGACATGAGCAATCTTAAGCTTGATAATGATAAACTATTTTTATTCCTGGAGTATGTCTAACTGCTTTTAAGGAACATGCAAGTGTTGCAATTAGATATTGATTTACAAAAGTTGTGAATATTTATCATGTAATTATAGTAAACTAGTCATGGTCATTATCTATTCTCCTGTAGTTTGAAACTATATCACCCATCATGTCAGTACTATTATGCTTTTCTGTTGTGCGATAAAAAGTGTTTTATCCCTTTTTTTATTATAAGTAAGTGGTAAACCATATAAGAATCATACAAACTTATAGTATAGATGTTAAATATGTGTATTTTTACAATTCCGTAGAATCATCGATTCTACGATTCGATTCTACGAGGAAAATCGATCCAACTTTAGATCTCGACTCGACTACCTCGTATGCATAGGCGGTGCAGGTCAATCACCAGGACACCAACACGCACACCTTAAATTGTGTCAATGAAATGGTTTTCCAAAGGAGCATACCCTCCTAGTGTGTGTCTCACCTCGCACTCGAATTGATCTCATCATTGTTGCGTGTCTTGCTACACAAAACATACCGATCCTCCTCTTCTTCATGCTCTTGCTATGCATTATTTTTCCCCTTTGACATATCTAGCATGTGTACACACATAGTTTCAATTTGAATCAAGTAAGGTGACAAATAAATATACATACGTAGAGATCTTGGCGTGGAACGTCCCCGTGCCGACTTGCCGCTCTTCAGTCGACGCACGCCGTGCCGCCGCAGGACGCTGTCCGGACCTTGAACGTGATCGTCCTCGTCGCCTCCCCAAGCAGGTGACTAGGTGAGCATCCTGATGCGAGGTTCTAGCTTGTCTGGCGTCGCCTTGGTCAGGAACTCCTACTATATATGATCATATAAATCCAACGTAAACTTCCCATGGCATGTACATCGTGTTTTTTTTTTTAATCGAGGGGCAGGCAAAAGATTTGCCTGCTAAGTAAAGAAAGAAAAAAGTTTTGCAGTTGCTCGTTTCAAAAAAATAGTTCTGCAGTTGCTATTGCATGGAACTTCTTTGGCTCGATGTTTGATGTGATCTTTCCTTTCAAAAAAAGATGTTTGATGTGATCTCCACAGCAAGAAATCACGTTGTTTCAATTCTTGGTGTACACGGACTGGTCTAGCTTGTTGTACAACGAAGCCGTTTCATTGTTTACTTTTGTGGCTACGGATCAAATAATAGAAAAGGAGGGATCTTTGGTTTCTCCGCAACGAGAAGGGTCAAAGTCATGAGGTCCTCGATAAAGAGGAAGCGATACAGATACGAGCAAATATATCTTTTTTATTATTCTCAACAGTGATAGAGATAGATATAACATAGTTAGTAAATTGTCATCTCCATTCCAAAAGTAAAAGAGGGATGTCTTTTTTGGCTGTGGATTAAACTAGTCGAACAAGAACTCGTCCCGATTGATCTGCTCCTTGCTCACGAGCCACGAGTTTACGACACGTCCAAGCACGGCAGTCGCGTTATCTCCTCCTCCCTATTCCTTGCATCTGCGTTGTCCCCGCCGAGCCCGTGCTGATTCCACCGATGCTCCACGCGTCCCCAAATCGGCGAAAACCAAAAGCCTGTCACTACCCCGCCACGTTGGTGTTACTGCTCTCAGCGAGAGCCTTGATGACACCAAACAAGAAAACGCCTGCCGCTTTTTCCCACTGTAACGCACGGCCGCCAAAGCTCATGCGCAATGCACAGCCGCTGCTAGCACACCTCCTCTGCTGCAGCAATCAAAACGATTTCCAGCAGCAGCCGCATGCACCTCACATCCACCCAAAATGTCAAGGGCCGTCACATCAATCACATCCCAAATTCTGTCTCATGCAAAGCACAGCCAGCACAAGCACTTCACTTAATGCCCAAAAATTCTCACCTAATCATGTGCAGCCAAAAGTCCTGCCGCCGCCAGCACGTAAAGCGCAAGATGCAGAAAACACAAGCCGCCGCAACACTAAAATCCCTTCGACACCAGCCCTGGCTTCACAGCGTGCAGACGAAGGACGGAAGAAGCGACGTCGTGTGATGCAAACAGGAGAGCGCTTCGCGCGCAAGACGTGCGATGCTCTGACATGTCGCGCGAGAGCGATGACTTTTCGGTGCCCCGATCAATAAAACGAGACGCCGCCGCCGCCGAAAATTTTCCTTAGGATCGGATGTATTTTATTGCTAGATCATTGTTTTCGTGGCTACAAGGTGCCCTCATAGCTCCTGTCAAATCTTAAGATAAAAATAACACCTGTAATGCCACACGATTAGCACCTAACCCATCTCTATTTATAGCCTATGGCATATACCGTGATCTTATCCTTAAGATCATGTGTTCCAATCCAATTCCAACAAATAAGAGACCTGCAACCCTTACGTAACATGGGTTTTTCCAACTTATGTCACGTGTCGTAGCTCCCAGATCGCACCTCCGTAGCTCCAACATACATCATCCATCTTTGATTTCCATGTGCTCCAACTCGAGTCCAACCATCTCTACCAGCATCCTCGATCTTCCGGTCCTCGCTGTAGACCGCGATCACCTCCGAGTCATCTTGCACATGCAAAAGCCAAAACAACATCTTTTCCCGACACAAGTTCTTTCTAACTTGATCGACATGAGTTCACACACGCCACGCGTCTCAAATAATATCAATAAGTAACATCATCAATTATTCATCATCACAAATATTTTAGACCTAGCCATATGGTCTAACAATCTCTCCCTTGATGAATACATTAAAAACACCTCAAAATAACATGACTTCAAACAGATCTAAGTGAAGAATGAAAACCGAAAAAGCATTGTAAGCCACAAGCCACAAATCTCTCCCAAATCTCTCACAAAGCATACTGAAAAGCATTTAGCATTTTGAGCCACAAATTAAATCTCCCCATTCGGCAATGAAGGCATCAAGGCACAAAAGGAAGAAACCAAAGAGAGAACTCACATCCAAGTATCATTGATCCAAAATTTTGTTTAAAGAAAAACACATCATGAAAACTTAAAAGATTATTTAAACCAATTGAATCGATGCATACAAAGTCATGCTTTTATAAAGCTTGTCTGATCATAAGCATGCATATGAAACAAAGCATGCTAAAATAAGCTTATAATGTGATTAAGCAAATTAATGTACATAGCAGACTTTCACAAAAATGACTAGTTAAGATAAAGGTATTACTAAAAGAGATAGCCAAAAAATACAGATTTAATTCTAGATGCTAGAATCAAGAACTAAGTGAGCCACAAGTCCTAAAATGAAGCACACATAGCACTTTATTAGACACTTGATTATGGCTTATATCAGTAATGCGTCCTAGACTAGAGCCATCTACAACGGCCTCTTGAGATTCAGCCCAAATTAATTTCAGCACATGTATAATGACCTTTGTGAGCCAACTTGAATCACGTTTCATTAATTGTAGCATCTCAAACCTTACTTTTCGATCACGCCAAGGCAAAAAGCTTAAGGTTTCATGATCTCGGTCATACAAAACTTCCCCCAAGATCATGCCTAGTGCAATGGCAAGTCGTCTCGTGGGAAAGAATTGTTGAGATGCATACATAATTAGCAATTTCACCACAATTTTGCCACATGTATTTCTAGAAAATCTAAAAGTGATTCAAGAAAGAACTAAAATGGCTCAAACTTAGACGACATAGAATCAGAATTTAACTACGTATCTAAACATGACACATCTCAAGAAGTGATCACTCCAAACAAAACTAGCCAAAGAATTCAGCCTTGCCATGTTGTTTGTTCGAGTTAACAAAAAATATTAAATAGCTAATTATGGCCTTGCAAAGCTACACATGTAAAATCATGCTCAAGAAAGCTCAATATAGACATCATGACTTGTTCCGTGATTATTGGCTTAAATAATTATCGATCGAGTCACCGATCTTACGAAATAAAAAGAGAAAATGACATGGATCTCTTGGGAGAAAGATGTTCTTTCTTGATATGAATTGGTTATTATAGGGGTGCCAATGATAAGGCAGTGGACTAATCCTAATTACACTGGGCGTAATACTTGCTAGGCTATTGAATTAGATTTGAAACACGAATCTAATCTTGATTTGTGCTTCAACTCGATGCAATCGATCTATCGTCCTCTATCTCTTTCTCATTCCGTCATGCTTCATCTTTAAATAATCCCGAAGAGGTGGCGTTATTCTGGAGAAGGCGCTTGTTGGGAAGCGTCGCGATCTAGTCGAGTGAGCGGTGGTTGATGAAGTATCAACCATTTTGCGGTTAAGTGTCGTGAGACACTCAAGCATGCGATGGCTTGTTTGTCAGTATCTTAAGATCATGATACGTCGCGTGGTATGGAGTATACAACACGTGTTCCACTCATCACACGATAAGGAATATACCTGGAGTTAGATCCAGATACCAATTCATAGTTTCTACGAGCAGCTACCTAGTCGGAGACTAGGTACAAGACCTTGTCCGACTAGGGTACCCATTATGTAATTTCTGGAATCCTTACGACTAGTGAGGTCGTTAGCTTTAGAGGTTACGACCATAAACACATATGGTCTTTTATTGTGTATTAGAATAATACATAGAGATTTTAATCTCGTCACTAGCCCTGAACTTTAAATAAATATATGGTATGGACACTTTTCCAATGGAATTCGTATCGGACAAATCCTCATTTTAATGATGCAATAAAAATGAGGCGGTCCATATTCATTTAAAGTTGAAAAATTGGGGAACCGAAGAGTCTTACATGCTGTAGGCTTCTATCTTTATCCTCTTTAATTCTATCACAAGCTGAAGGCTATAAATAACCCTCGGAAGATAGATCATGAGAAAAAATCCATTTATAAAATCCCCAGCTTACTCGGTTCCGCTCCGCTTGTAAAGTTTCATCCTTAAACTTCTTCAAGTTCAAGTGGATGAACTATAGTTGTTCTATAGAGTCAACCATGAGATTCCCATTTTCAAAGCCCATATTACCTTGGTATCTTTTAGTAAGACAAAGTTATGGTACAAATTGACTTTTACCACCATTGCAAGATCTAAATCCATGGGATGTAACTTCACAATGGTGGAAAGTCAATTTGTTCTATAATTTTGTTTTCAAGGTGAATATGGCCTACAAAGAATAGGTGATGATGAGGACATCAACCATAAGGATGCAACCATTACTTCGACTCGCTGCACTACTGTGAGGACCCCGATTTATTTGACTTGTAATGCTTAGCCTTCCATTGACCCTAGCATCACAAAGCAAATAAACCAAGCCTCGATATATGTATGCTTCTCAGAAATGCAGCATACACACCCCGTTTCAAAATCATGCATCAATTCCATACGTCACAATATAACAAGTCTAACAAAGGCGTACAATAGATAAAATTATTACAAAAGAGGCCAACGGCCAAGAACTAAAGAACGCGAGCGAAATGCCATAAGATGGCTAAGACAAAAGCCAACCGTTGCCACACACCAAAGGCAAACGGCCAGCGCTCAAGCTAGTCGTCCACGAGCAAAACTCACCAAAGTCAATCCCTTGGGATTAACCTTCTTCTCTGCAACAATTAAGCAAAGCAAATGAGTACAAAAATGTACTACAAGACTTACGGTAACAAAGCCTAGTTACTACTATATGGGCTTTAATCAAACATGTATAATGACCTTTGTGAGCCAACTTGAATCACGTTTCATTAATTGTAGCATCTCAAACCTTACTTTTCGATCACGCCAAGGCAAAAAGCTTAGGTTTCATGATCTCGGTCATACAAAACTTCCCCAAGATCATGCCTAGTGCAATGGCAAGTCGTCTCGTGGGAAAGAATTGTTGAGATGCATACATAATTAGCAATTTCACCACAATTTTGCCACATGTATTTCTAGAAAATCTAAAAGTGATTCAAGAAAGAACTAAAATGGCTCAAACTTAGACGAACATAAAAAAGAAAAGGTTTAGGGAAAATGTTCTCACCTTATATCTTGCATAGATCATAAAAGGGGAGAATATTTCGATGATCAAAATAATGAATTCTATTGCCTAGCTCATAAGTTTTACAAAGACTCTCCTTTGCTTTAAGATTTGTTTTGGATTTTTGGTGTTTAATGCCAAAAGGGGGAGAATTTGTATGAGCTACATTTGGATGTTCTTATTTGATATCTCTTGTGATGCCTTAAGTAGGAGAATCACTTGTAAGATCGAGGAGTCCGACTAGAGGGGGGTGAATAGGCGTTTTAAAACTTCTATGCGTTAAAACCGAATTCTAATGCGGAAGCTAAATAACAATTCGGTTTAGCACAATTTAAGCCTAAAGCAACTAGGTTCAACTAAGTGCACCAACACTACAAGTCAATAATGATAATAATCAATTGAGCATGAACTTGTGAGCAATTCAATTTAGGCAATGTAAATAGCACATAGCTTGGCAATCATTCATACACAATAAATGAGCAACTTAATTATATGAATGTAAATTGCAATAAGGTAAAGCTCAAGAATGCAAACCACAATATGACACGTCGATGTTTTTAGTGGTGGTCGGAGACTTGCGGTCTCCCATAATCCACGTTGAGAAACCCAAACCAATTGGACGGCTCCACGAATTAAGCCTTCCTCAGGTATCAACACCTCGCTCCACTAGGGTTGCTCTTACTCCGCTCAGGAGATGGCGAGCACAAGCCACTCACAAACACCGGGCCTTCTCACAGCTTCACTTGAGAAGATCACGGACCACGATGCCTCCACGCCGTCTAGGTGTCGGCAAACACCAAGGGTAACAAGTCTCAACTTTCACTTGAACCAATCAAGTGTCAAAGCTCTCGTGGATACTAAATCCACCACCTAATGCAACACATGCAATAGGATTTGCCTCTCAAACCTCACTAAGTGCAACACATGCACAAATGGGAGTAGAGGGCTTGCTCTTAGCTCAAAGGAACTCAATGGGATGCCAAAGTTGTCTCTCAACCGGCCAGGGGTATTTATAGCCCCCACAACAAAAACTAGCCGTTGGGAGCTGAAATCAGCAAAAACTAGCCGTTACAGCCTTGGTGCGGTACTACCGCACTGCGGTACTACTGCAGCCCAATTTTCAGCACAGACCACACTCGGTAAAAAGGTCATAACTTTTGACTCCGATGTCGGAATTGAGTGATCTTAGACTCTATTGAAAGCTTATTCGGTGGGCTACTCAACCCACCTATTTGATTTGATCTCAAACACATTTTATCAAATCAAAAAGCACAACTTCAAAGAGCCACTACCATGATCTAAGTCCAAAGAGTTAGCAACAAGCAATCTTAGACCATGCCAAGGGAAAATACATGAATCCCAACAATTTGTGAAACATATTTGCAAACTTAGATCATGCTACAAGGAGTAGGTACATGGACTTCAACCGTTTGCAAAACACATTTGCAAAGTATAGTCACATGCTACAAGGATTATCCATGAGCCTCAACTATTTGCAAAACACATTCGCAAATATAGACAACATGTTAAGTTGAGCTAGAGCAAACACAATGAGCTATCAACACATGACTAACTCAAGCTACTAGACAAGACCCCTCTTAATAGTATGACAACCTATTTTAGCAATCCGGTCTCCAACCAAACACCGAGACCGGTAAAAGATTAGGAACAATTCCTTAGCCCTAGCTAGTCATACCTTTGCCTTGACCATCCACTTGAAGCTTGATGACACATCCACGGCTTCATGTCAGGGTCATCGTCTTGATATGCATCAACCCATGATGCATCTTTTACTGACCTCAATCAACACATGATGAGTCTTCTCTTGACTCGATGATCAACTCATGATCATCTCTTATTCGAGATCTTGATATGCATCAACACATGATGCATCATCTTCTTGAATCTTGACTTGATGACAATCAACTCATGATGTCATCCAAAGTCTTCATCACCCTGGAACATAACTTATTTATCCAACTCATGGAAAATGTTAGTCCCACAATGTCATTAACATTAATTAACAAGATATACTGCATAAATGCTTTTGAACAAGCCATTACTAGCAGTGCGGTATTACATAACTAGCATCGGTAATACCGCTCTCGGTGTCCGTTTCTCGAATCTTGGTACTACCGATTTCGAGGCTCGAAATCGAGAAAAAATACCTTCTCTGGAATTTACATACCGCCAACATATTTGCGGTCATGCGCTCTGTGGTAGTTCCGCCACATGAACTCGTTACTACGCTCCATCTCGAGAGCAAACCAAGTCCAAAAGCAATGCTCTGGAATTTTCATACCGCCTGAATCGGTACATCCATGATGCGGTACTACCCCCTTATACAACGCCGGTACTACCGCATTTCAGAGCTTTTGAAATGCAATGCATGACTCCTTTGTCTTGAGCCATGTTGATCTCTTATCACCTTTGCATTTCCTTTTCATGTCACCATTCAAACTTGAGTTAAGCCTTGAAAACATCTTAGCACACACATTAGTCCCACACCACAATTGCAAATAATTGAATATAAAGTGATATGAGTATATATGAACTACATAAGTTATATATACCAAGAGTATATCTGAACTACAAGTTGTATATACTAAATATGAGTGTATCTGAACTACACAAGTTGTATATACTCATATGAATATATTAACTACACAAGTTAAAATATATTCAAGGATATATGAGCATCAATGAACTACACAAGTCTCATATGCTCTCATATACTCATATGAATATATTAACTACACAAGTTAAATATATTCAAGGATATGTTTCAAAGTAAAGATCCTTAATATATGTGGAAAGAGAATATAGATCAATACTAATGAAACCACAAAATATAGAATGAACTCTCCCTAAATGTGTGCATACACAAATGTGTAATGAAACATATGCACATATCCAAGTTAACCTTTTTGGTGGAGTTTAACCTATATTTTGGATCAGAGAATGCAACAAGATATAATAATAAGAAGTAGAATGCATACCTCTTGTATTTTCATCTTTATATCCAAACGAGACTAAGCAATAGATAATCAATAGAATTGTTAGTCTCACAAATAGATTTGTCATTAATGAATACATACTGTTTGGATTTTGCTTTTATATCCAAGTGAGACTAAACTTGATATAACGAGTAGGAGTGTTAGTCTCACAAGTGCATTTGTCATTAATCACTTAATCACTTTGCATGCCTTCATGATTTTCACCTTTATATCCAAATAAGACTACACAATAACGACATAGAATCAGAATTTAACTACGTATCTAAACATGACACATCTCAAGAAGTGATCACTCCAAACAAAACTAGCCAAAGAATTCAGCCTTGCCATGTTGTTTGTTCGAGTTAACAAAAAATATTAAATAGCTAATTATGGCCTTGCAAAGCTACACATGTAAAATCATGCTCAAGAAAGCTCAATATAGACATCATGACTTGTTCCGTGATTATTGGCTTAAATAATTATCGATCGAGTCACCGATCTTACGAAATAAAAAAGAGAAAAATGACATGGATCTCTTGGGAGAGAACAGAACTGTTCTTTCTTGATATGAATTGGTTATTATAGGGGGTGCCAATGATAAGGTAGTGGACTAATCCTAATTACACTGAGCGTAATACTTGCTAGGCTATTGAATTAGATTTGAAACACGAATCTAATGCTGATTGTTGTGCTTCAACCTGATGCAATCTGATCTATCGTCCTCTATCTCTTTCTCATTCCGTCCGTGCTTCATCTTTAAATAATCCCTGAAGAGGTGGCAGTTATTCCTGGAGAAGACGCTTGTTGGGAAGCGTCGCGACTAGTCGGAGTGAGGCGGTGGTTGATGAAGTATCAACCATTTTGCGGTTAAGTGTCTGTGAGACACTCAACTGTACGATGGCTTGTTTGTCAGTATCTTAAGATCATGATACGTCGCGTGGTATGGAGTATACAACACGTGTTCCACTCATCACACGATAAGGAATATACCTGGAGTTAGATCCAGATACCAATTCATAGTTTCTACGAGCAGCTACCTGGTCGGAGACTAGGTACAAGACCTTGTCCGACTAGGGTACCCATTATGTAATTTCTGGAATCCTTACGACTAGTGAGGTCGTTAGCTTTAGAGGTTACGACCATAAACACATATGGTCTTTTATTGTGTATTAGAATAATACATAGAGATTTTAATCCTCGTCAGCTAGCCCCTGAACTTTAAATAAATATATGGTATGGACACTTTTCCAATGGAATTCGTATCGGACAAATCCTCATTTTAATGATGCAATAAAAATGAGGCGGTCCATATTCATTTAAAGTTGAAAAATTGGGGAACTGAAGAGTCTTCTGTCTGTTCGGCTTCTATCTTTATCCTCTTTAATTCTATCACAAGCTGAAGGCTATAAATAACCCTCGGAAGATAGATCATGAGAAAAAATCCATTTATAAAATCCCCAGCTTACTCAGTTCCGCTCCTGCTTGTAAAGTTTCATCCTTAAACTTCTTCAAGTTCAAGTGGATGAACTATAGTTGTTCTATAGAGTCAACCATGAGATTCCCATTTTCAAAGCCCATATTACCTTGGTATCTTTTAGTAAGACAAAAGTTATGGTACAAATTGACTTTTCGACCACCATTGCAAGATCTAAATCCATGGGATGTAACTTCACAATGGTCGGAAAGTCAATTTGTTCTATGAATTTTGTTTTCAAGGTGAATATGGCCTACAAAGAATAGGTGATGATGAGGACATCAACCATAAGGATGCAACCATTACTTCGACTCGCTGCACTACTGTGAGGACCCCGATTTATTTGACTTGTAATGCTTAGCCTTCCATTGACCCTAGCATCACAAAGCAAATAAACCAAGCCTCGATATATGTATGCTTCTCAGAAATGCAGCATACACACCCCGTTTCAAAATCATGCATCAATTCCATACGTCACAATATAACAAGTCTAACAAAAGACGTACAATAGATAAAATTATTACAAAAGAGAGGCCAACCGGCCAAGAACTAAAAGAACCGCGGAAGCGAAATGCCATAAGATGGCTAAGACAAAAGCCAACCGTTTGCCACACCCACAAGGCAAACCGCCAGGGCATCAAGCTAGTCGTCCACACGAAGCAAAACTCACCAAAGTCAATCCCTTGGGATTAACCTTCTTCTCTGCAACAATTAAGCAAAGCAAATGAGTACAAAAATGTACTATAAGATTTCTGAGTAACAAAGCCTAGTTACTACTATATGAGGCTTTAATCAAAGGAGAAGGCTCAAGGTTAATTTTCAGCATAAAGTAAGTTTTATTTGCAATAGATAATATGTTGAAGGCAATTTTGACAATCTGAATTTTATTTGCATAAATAACAATGGAAAAATAAAGTAATAACATAAAGATATCTGAAATGACCAACCCAATGGCCATCACAACAATAGCACGAATTACCCATTCATTACCACCAATGTCAAGTTTTAATTAAAAGGTTGTAGTCTAACTCTTGAAAAGCTTACCCAAGCGTGTCCATAACCTAGGGCGAGGCTATTCGAATAGTTTTAACCTGCGAGGGTGTACCAATGTACCCACACTTGGACCGCCTTTTGCCAAGCTATTAAGCAAACTTCCTTTGGTATCTTGCACGGCTAAGTCCTCTGAGACATTTCCAATGGAATGCGTTAATTAAGAGTCGCACGTATGGGGTTAACCCTTAGTGACCAGCCGGCGAAATGGGCCACTAGGACCACACGTTGTGGTGGAGTCAAGCAAAGCCGGGAATCATTAGCCATTTAGGGTAACGCTAGCCGGACATTACAAGACCCCAGTCGGGGTGGAGGACCTAGAAAGGAACCACCCCGGTCACGCCTTTGTGATCCTTTTTTCTCTATAAACTACAGCCAGCGACCTATTAATTAACGCCTCCCAAAGTACTAAGTCAAGAGAGGTCCTATTTCCCTCTAATGTGGTTAGCACGCATAAAATGCCTGGATAACAGATACTCACAAGATGTTCGGTCCTTAATTGACTCGGGCACCATTCCAGTCACACCCACGATTCACACCATCTTACCATTGTGCCCAAGTCCAAATCATTTTGTTTTCATTTTTAGTTTTCACAAATAATCATAGCACAAGGCCGAAATCATAAGTCATAATAAGTTTTATGTGATCAAGGTTATCGACAAGTAAAGACAAGTAAAAGACCATAAATCATTCACCGGGCTCTAATTCACCAGTGAGGATAATAACCTATGGCAGTGGCAGGGGTGAACAATTTCAAGGCAACCATGCAATGGGATTAGCTACCTCTAACCGGTAAAATAAATCTTGACATAAGAAGCATGCATAATTAGGTTTTGCAAACAAGATATTAGAATTTAAAAGTAATAGGAGCAATATGATCAAATGATGTTACACTGCTTGCCTTGCTGTAGATCACTTTCTTGCTGCAGAGGATTCACTCACGTGTCGATAATTCCTTTGGAACCTAACGAAAAGCGATAACCAAATAAGAACAAGAACTCCAAATAAAACTCAACATCAAAAGATATCCAAATACAATGAAATTTATACAGAAGCAAGAGGATGATTTTAGACAAATTTAGAAACAAGAAACAGGTCATTTGGACTTAGCATGAAAAGTTATGGCTAAAGTAAGTTCTCTCGACTGAAAAATCCTAATTAAATTAATTACGGTTCTTGTTTATGGCGAAAATTTCTAGAATGATCTGGAACTTGAAATTTTTATGGTAGGTAGATATGGTTATCTTAATAACAGCAAAACTGAGTTTGCACAATTTGGAGTTGAATTGAATTAATTATGATTTTCTAAGTTCTAAAACTAGTAGATCACTAATTTCAGTGGCAAGGATCACATGAAGACCTATTCTACATTACAGTACATTCCTAGTGGGTTTTAACAAAACTTAGTTTGCTCAGTTTGGAATAACAGAGAATAAGTTATGTATTTTATCATTTTTTAATGAATTTCTAGGCAACCTTATATACTAAACAAGCTAATGCAGTTTATATCATTTTCTGCTACATAACAGTGCCTAAATTCCTTCTCAGATTAAAGTTCATTCTATAACAGAGCTAAAGCAATTGGAATCATTCAAAAAGGAATTAAAATGACAAAGTTATGCACTTTTAAAATTTGAAACATTAAAGGACTTAGAAAATTTGAGCTCTCGGGAGGTCCAAAGGAACTGAACGAATAAGGAGAGGTTGTGGGCCGTTGATCTTGCATCGCAAGGCCACGGACCTCGAAGCACAGCGCACAAAAGACCTCTTCCCGCACTGGGGAGGTCCTAAGGCTAAACCTGCGGAGGGAGGTCTGGACGGCTAAGATCTCACGGAGGAGGTCCTCAACGGTCTAGATCTCCAGAGGGAGGTCTTTAGCGGTCACGATCAAGCGAGGAGGTCACGGGCGGTCGAGATCAAGCGAGGAGGTCCTGCGGTCAAGATCTCACGGGGGAGGTCCTGAACGGTTAAGATTTTCCGAGGAGGTCTTAACAGCTAAGATCTCTAGGAGGTCTAGGCCGTTAGATGGAAATCCAACTGTCCAGGGCTGCGGAGGGAGGTCTTAGACGGTCAAGATTGACTTGAGGAGGAGGTTCGGGGTTGTCTTTATAAAAGACCAGAGGTGGTCTTTTGCAAAGAGGATCTCGGGGGCGGCTCAGGGGTGGTTTTTATAAAACGACTAAGGGAGGTCTTTTTGCAAAGAGGACCCCCAAGGTGGAGGGCGATCCTAGCGGCTGGGATTTACTCTATGGAGGTCTGAAGACTCAAAGAAACGCACGCGCAGCCGACCAGAACAACAATTAACACCAGAGATTGGATTCTCGGACAACTTAAATGCTAATCATTTGGCTACAAGACTTGTCCGAGTAAGGCCCGACAAAACGCCCGAGTCGGAGCTTGAGCTCACCGCCGGCGACGTGGTCCACGCCGACGGGAACCAAGGACAAGGATGAACTCTAAATAACGAGGAGGACCTAAAGGTGCCAAAAACTAGAGCTAAAGCTCACCCTACCGGCGACTAGCCGGAGATGACCGCCGGAGGTACAAAAACGACAAAAGCAAAACTAGCCTAGTCCAACAGAACGGAAACTCAAGCACCAAGGCACTACCTGAGGACGGTGAGGTCAAAGAAGTCGTCGGAGGAGCTCTAGCGACAAAAAGTCTTCTTGGAGATGGGAAGAAAGCGGTCGGCTTCAATGAACAAGTTCCCACTTTGCCAAATCCTGAGGAGGCCAAACAGAGCAAGTTAGGGAAATGCTCGAAGTGACCAAAATGACAAGTTGATATGCCAAGAATTTCAATGGAACCACTGGAGCTCGGACGGCCTCGAGGAGCTCCAAAGCCCGACAATGGTGAGAGGTTGCTCTCGGTGTTTGAGCTCGGCGACGAGGTGAAGTTTGGTTGAGGAAGATGGTGCCCAAAAGAGCTAGGAGGACTCGGGTAACCTATAAAGTGGGAAGGCAAGGTGAACCAATGGTGAGTCTGAGGAGTGAAATGAGAGAAAGGTCACGCCATGGGTGCAGTGAATTGACAATTGCGGTAAAGGGAGACTTTGGGAACGGCCGCGACCGGCATTAAATGCAAGTGGTAAAGAGTGTTGACAAAGGCATGAATTGACAAGGCACTTTGCTCCAAGCTGCTTGTAGCTCGACACACGGCGTGCTTGCGAGCGTGATGATGACTACTTGCAAAGGTCCACAGTCGGTGGAAGAGCAGGAGGACCGTCCAAAGAATGCAACGGTTGGGAAGACTTAGATTTGAGTGGGAGATCTGGCGGTTGGATTTGTAATAAAGGGCTCGATTTCAAGAATAGATCGGAGGTCTTAATACTGAGGAGGTCCGAGCCACAAATCTAAGGATGGACGGCTCACGATCACCAAGGTGCACGGGGTGGTCGAGGAGGTCGAAGGGGATGACCAGGGTGGTCTTTGCAAGAACACCACGGGAGGTGCAGGAGGGTGCTCTTTGCAAAAGGACCGAGGTGGTCATGCGAGTGGGAGTGCGAGAGCCCCAAGATCGCAGGTAGGGCATGGATCCAACGGTGGAAGTGGTCGCGACATGGAAGGAGCTCGGGCGAGTCGGGAGGTTGAGTTCCACCGGACAAAGCGTTGGGCTCGGGTTAGACTTGAACCCAAGGAGTAGTGGCTTGCTAGGGATTAAATTTTGAGCTGAAACTTTAAGGGAGCATTTGAGATAGCAAACCACTCCAAAATTTATGAAATTTTTACGGTAGCTTGCTGACTTTGAGATGGACCTTGTGTATAATTTCCAGGGGTTTTTGTGCAGAGCACTTTTCTCCAGAAATTATCCAAGGTTCTGACTAGGGTTTTGACCAAAGGTCCGAATGGGTTGACCGCCCCTAAGAATATCCAAACAATTTCTAGAAATTGTGAAAGTTTTCAGAGGGTCACCCAAGAAAACTATTTCCAGTGGATGATCACTAGATTAGACAAGGGTTTTTGGAAGACAAGGTTTTCGATCCGAGTGACTTGTGACTTGTAATCCCATAATTCTTTTGCAAGAATTCTTTAGAACATACAAGAATTGCAAGATGTAAGAAAAAGTTTTAATTCCTACTCATTTTCTTACATTAGAAACGCAAGCCAAAACTTGGGATGTTACAACTACATCATTTACTTCAACCACATCTTCTCCGAAAGGACTTTCGGCTACTACATTGCCATACTCTCCGGTTGGACCGAGCTACATCTACTTATACGAGCCGAGCTTCATCTACATGCCATGGTGCTACGTCTACATATCATGGAGCTGCATCTACATGCTATGGTGATGAGTCACCAATTGTTGGCTCACAAGCTATGTAATGTATGGACCGACTTAGCCCATAAGACCCATATGTTGGCTGACCACCCTAGGGAGCCTGTACTGTTCATATGAACAGTTCCCACGGCCACCCTTCATTCTCCTATACATAGTGGCCGTCATCCCCTTTAGTTCTTCGGGGTTTTTTTATTGAAGTTTAACTTTGCTACTTTATACTTTGTCCCCTTGTTCGGTGAGATCAACAACAATATTGTTCGTTGGAACCCCACCTATCAATACAATTTCAATTCTTATTCGCAATTTCAGATTGCTTATTTATTTTGTTCTTGCGTGCTTCTTTGGTGTATGCAGGAATTGATCTTTGTGATCAGGTCAACCGGGTATTCATGCATAGTTAATAACGACTTGTCGAATAGTTCAATGATTGCATGATCTTGAGCCTTGCGAGTTTGTAGCTAGGATCGTGAGAGTTGAGCGACTACTACCGAATTTATCTTCTCATCGAAAGATCGGGCCAAATCAGGACCTCCATAGTTCATCAGGTGAGTACTTCACTGTCAATAATGTGTAACTTCCGATCAAGACTAAAGTTCATATCAAGCGAAAGATGCAGAACCAACGTTTACTGGGTTAAATATCTCCTGCCTCCTTCTGCTGGATATCGACTTCGACCATTCTGAAGATAATCCTCGAAGGACTAGTCAAAGAACCATTTTAGTCAGAAGAAAGATCATAGAAGAAATGTAACTAGGGTTTCTGTCGACGATCAAGACGTCGATCTTACGAAAAGAAAAGGAGAGAATGACGTGAAAATTTTGGGAGATAATGGGACTGCTCTTATATTAATATGAACTAGACTTTACAGGGAATGCCTTCTGACTAGATGGTGAACTACTCCTATTTACACTGAGAACACTGCTTGCTATGTTACAATGTCAGACTTAAAACACAAATCTAAGGTCTATGCTTTAGTCCGATCCCAGACCCTTTGCTCCGTCCATGCTCCATCTTTAAATAGCTCTCGAAGGGGTGGTAGTTACTTCTAGAGAAGACGTCCGTTGTGAAGCGTCGCGACTGGTCGAAGCGAGATGACGGTTGATGGAGAATCAATCGTTCGACGGTTGTATGCTTGTGAGATACTCAACCGCATGGTGGTTGTTCATCAGTGTTTCAGGATAAGAAACGTCATGTGGTATGAAATATACGCACATGTTCCATTCATCACACGGTAGAGAATATACTTGGAATCAGTTTCAAATATCAGTTCATACCTTTTACGAGCAGTTCTCTGGTCGGGGGTTAGGCACAGGATCTCGTCCGACCAGGGTACCCATTGAGTAACCTCTGAAATCTCTACGACCAGTGAGATCGTGAACCTCAGGAGTTACGACCATGAAGACGTATGATCTTTTATATATTAAAAATAATACATAGAGATTTTAAGAACCAGTGTATGACTTTGGCTAGTCGTAGACCTTTTCCATAATCGAAATACTATACAATACCAGATGTGGTCGAAAGATACCATAAGACTTGCCTTGATGATAGGAATTTATGCAAAAACGATAAGTGGCATTGTTTATATGTATTATCCAAAACTGGTCGTAATGGTTGCTAAGAACTGAAGACATGAAAAACATTTTGCGAGACGTGTTCATGCTCAGGTTCGACTGGCAGCGAGGATCGTAAGAAAAGGACCGTCGCTAGGAAGCTCCTTCCAGTGGGCAGGACCACGTGCGGAGAGAAGACACTTCGACTAAGAGGCTTTCTGTGTCTCGACCAATAGCTAAACAAGAGTAGAACATAGTGTTGAAATGAAGAAAGTTAATCTTCGAACTCTTAAGTATATAAGAAACCATATGAAGTTGTTTGTGTTATGCTCTTTTACTCTCATGTTTCTTTGAGAAAAGAGTGTGGCCGCGCGTAAGAATTGTTGGTGCAATGATCACAACTAAGACCTTTTCGACGTTTGACTAATAAGTTTGAGCCAATGAGTAATAGAAACCCTTTAGAAGGATATCAGAGAGAATGAACATCTTCTCTGACTAGTTAAACAATAATGATATACGACTAAAATAACGGATAACGAATATATAAACAATAACACTCATCGAAAAAGAAACATTATACGCTATACTATATCACATAACACCGTGCAATTGTGCGGGTCAAGCTGTAGTTTGAAACAATCCCCTAAACAAAGTTGAACAAAAAAGTATAAAAACGATTACCCCCATGAGAAGAAGTTAAAAAAAACACGAATGCTCAGGTCTGGCCGAACAGGCCGATGTTACCAACGGGCATAAAACCCCAAGAGGCAAAGCCCTATATGGGCCAACTGGGCTGGTGATCCTCGCACGTCATTGCAAGTAATCCAGCCGCAATCCTGCGCTCACTTCCGTGCCCCTTCCTCCCCTGTCCCAGTCTCTTGTCTCCCCACCCTTCTTCCTCTTCCCACGCACGCACTCCGGCACGCACCATGTCGTGGCTGGCGCGCTCCATCGCGGCCACCCTCTCCTCGCCCCGCGGAGAGCCGGACTCTGATGCCGAAGAATCCGAGCCCGCTTCCGCCGACAGGGCGGCCCCGGAGGAGGCCTCGCCGCGCAACCCCGACGCAGAGGAGCCCGAGCAGCCCAACACCCCGAGCCGCGGGGTCAAGGACGACATCTCCGAGCTCACCGAGGCACTCACCCGGCGACTCTGGGGCGTCGCCTCCTTCCTCGCGCCGCCGCCTCCGGAGTCATCGACCCCGCGCGAGGCGGAAGAGGCGGAGGGGGAGGAGGAGGATAGGGATGGGGATGGGGAAGAGACCGCGCAGTCGCCGCGGATCGCGGGGATCCGCAGCGATCTGGCGGAGATCGGGGGGAGGGTGAGGAGTCGCATCTCGATGCTGCAGAGCAACAAGGCTGTGGCGGGGATCTCCAAGATCGCGTCCTCGCTCCTGCCGTTCGGGCAGGGGGAGGCGGACGAGGGGGAGCCCGTGGCCGGCGTGACCGAGGAGGTGGTGGTGTTCGTCAGGCACATCTCGACGAGGCCCGAGACGTGGCTCGATTTCCCCCTGTTCATCAGCGAGCGTTATGCAGATGGTAAGATCTAGTGCCTTAGTGGCGTGTCAGATGATGTGTAACTGGTGCATTGGGATGAAATGGATCACCCTTTGTGGTCTCAGTTTGACTGCATTTAATTGATATTTGTGTTTGTGTGGGTGGGTGGGGGTAACTGGAGCGGTGAAACCTTTGTTGTGAATTTTAACTGTGCTGTGTTAACTCGATCAAGTTTGCTTCAAGTGGCATATATTTACTTCTTTCCACTAAATTAGACTGGTGAAAAGAGTAGATGTTGGGGATATGGTGTCATTACGTTTTGTGGAAAATTTGTAAGTTATGCTGAATTAAATAATTGTGTCGGTCTTAGCAATTACATTTGTGAATATTCCTTGACAAAGAGTCAAAGAGTATTAATGGGCGCCAAAAAATTTGGTCCTAACTCGGTTAACTTATATTCGAAAGTTAAAGACTTTTATGAGGTTGCTCGGTTGGATTTAGGATGTGTTGGATGTTACTGGGAAAGATTGGCTATTGGAGTGGTGAC
Organism: Ampelocalamus luodianensis; assembly: GCA_036346255.1. Classification (NCBI taxonomy): domain Eukaryota; kingdom Viridiplantae; phylum Streptophyta; class Magnoliopsida; order Poales; family Poaceae; genus Ampelocalamus; species Ampelocalamus luodianensis. The sequence continues at coordinate 6,874,188 of CM070626.1, forward strand.
TGCTTCAGTCTTACCGGGCCTTTAGTTTAACTTCACCGTTTTATCAGTGTATGTGCGCTGATTTATGAACTTTAGTAGGAATGAATTATGGAAATTCTGAAGTATTGCTAATCTCAGTGTTCACGAAATCGGGCTCGGTGGCACCTAGGCGCTCGGCGCCAGATGGCCGCCGCGACTTGGGGCAAAGTCGGGTGCCAAGGCGGGCCAAGGTGGCTGGGGCAGTCCAAGGCGTGGCGGCGGTGGGCGGGATGAGGCGGAGGCCGGATGCAGGCGGTGAGGCCGGAGGCAGGTGCGAGGGGGGAGAGCTGGAGGCAAGCGCGAAGGTGGTGGGGGGGGGGGGTGGACCTTGGGTTTTGAGGTGAGCACCTGGTAGGGTTTATGGGAGCCTGGGAGGTGGAGTCTCCTGCCGCCAGATTTGCCTTCCCCGCCGCCGAGTCCTTCTCACTGTCGATTGGGCCTTCCCCGCCGCCGAATCCTCCTTCTCACCGTCAATTGGGCCTTCCCGGCCGCCGAGCTGGTGTTGGGCGTTGGGGGAGGGACTGAGGGAGGGAGGGAGGCGCCGACATCGTATGGAGGGAGAGAAGGGAGAGAGGCGCCGGTGTCGGATGGAGGCTCAACTGCTCGAGGAAGACGAGAGCGTCGAGTCTATGAGCGAGATAGGCCTTGGGCCCTTGGCTGCGTCCGGCCCAATAGAGCACACCAAGTAATAAGAAAACCCTAGCCAGGTTGAGGCCCCCGCTTCATGCGTAGCATGCGGGTGGCGGTCGACGCGCAAGAGCGCGCGCAATAGCGGGCGGCAGACCAAGGGGAGTGCCTTGCCGTCGAATCCACCTCCCCCGTCGTCGATTGCTTCTCGCCGCCGAACGAATCTAACTCCCTCGCCGCCGCATCCACCTCATCGCTGGCCGAGTCCACTTCCCCGCCATCGAATCCAATTCCTTCGACGTCGATCGTCCTTCTCCGTCGCCCGCATCGACCTCCAAGCTCCCACTCCGCTGGTACCACCGCTGCTCCCACTTCCTCTCTGTCTCCCGTGCTGCTTCTCCCCTTGTGTGCTAGTCGGCTGCCTAGGCGGCGCCTAGGTGCCGCATAGGCGCCACCCTGCCGCTCGACTAGCGCCTAGCACCTTGGTGAACCATGGCTAATCTCATTGGCGAGAAATTGATTAGGGTGATGCCGAAACCTTTATAAATTGGGGTTCCTGGAGCATCCACTTTATAATTTTTTGTTTTAATAAAAATTCCATGGTTTTTCTAATAAGTAGTGCTTAAACTGGTGGGCACCCATATAGTTTGTTATTTGTCGGAATTCGGAAGGCTCTGTGACAGCCATCACTTCTAATGATATTGGTTTTTAGTCTGAGAACACACATGTTTAATGTATATTTGTTACTAATACTGTCGAGGAGTTTTGGCATAGTTATTTATCGTCAGGTACTCAGATTTCTGATTAATATTAGGCTACAACATTGAGTTTTGTATTTTTGAGGTTGTTTGCTTTAACGTGGCAGGCATCTTGGCAATATATCATGTAATTCTCACTTTTAACTTTTAAGGATGGCCTGGTTTACTCGACTTGTTTAGTTCCATGCAATTAGTGAAATAGATTAAGGTTACTCCGGAATCTGGAATGCCGTTATACTTCCTTCTAATGCTACCTACACTGGTCATAGGTTTATCCATGCTAGTCTATATTTTGCTAGTGTAGTTTGTACACCAGCTGGGATGCGAATCCTACTTTTGGACAATGTCCATCTGGTGATCTGCAATTTTCTCCTATAATGAATTTTCATTGTTGTGTTAATAATTTGATTATTCAAATCAAGCTAATATCTTAAACGTCATCACTTGTTTGTAATGAACAGAGTACCACACTCCCGTGATTGATGATTCATATAACATTAATTATTAAACACCATATTTCCTGAATGCTCTGTATCCCTATGGGAAGTTCAGCTTTCTTTGAGGGTAAAGCTTGCAAATGATATCGTTGTAGATTGAAAATAATCAAAATATAACAGATCAAAATCATCAAACTATGATTTTACATCTAGCAGTATAATATGTAATATCATATGCTACGATTATGATCCAACGAATATGAATATGTTGGTTGGTTTGTGTTTTACTTATCCATATTTCATGACATAAGATTTGCTATTGTTTCTAGTGCTTTTTATGTACAAGTTGTAATGTTTTCCTCTATCTGTACAAAATGCTTTTGGTCCATTTTCGGCTTCACATAGTAGTTAGCCCACAGTAAGTGCTGGAATAACTAGATTATGTGCAACCTGTTTATGCATACCCTCCTTACAACTGTAACCCTTAAATGTTTACTAGAGGCTGTCTGCATCTAGTTACATGACATTAACTTTGCTTGTCTTTTAAATGGAATCATGCTATATGTAATGTACCTAAATGATTTTCATTATTTTGTTGCTTATATTTGCATGGTTTCTCTCTCTCTTTTTAGATTTTGAACTGTCGGATGCTCAATATGTGCATGCATTAGCTATAGAACACGTTGTGCCAAGCCTATCGGATTTAAGAACTGCGCTCTGCTCTACTGATATGAGTGAAGCATGCTTCTGGAAGATTTATTTTGTGCTTCTGCACTCAAAACTCAATAAGCAAGATGCTGAACTTCTTTCAACACCACAGGTAATTTTCTTATTATTCTCAGTACTTTCTGTTTTGACACATTGTTTTTGATTCATTATGGATTGCTTTGTTACATTTGTTGCAATGCATCACACACTTCTTAGATGGTAATCCAGCAACTCCAGTTTACAGCACCACAAGCTGGTTATAGTTATGAGGTTTATTTTCTTAAGAACTGTTTGATCCCTTTACATATGAGTACGCGACACACTTTATTTGTTGTGCTGTAGTTAACGCATACAACTAAAGAACTGAATCCCCCATCCTGGCTGAAGCAATTTCAGATTGCACCTAGAATGGATATAGTTTTGTTGAAACGGTTCGGTCTTAAGTAATGCACTTTAAAGGTGACACAGGATAGGACCAAGAAAGAAAGCAACATTCTCATAATTGTTGTTTCACCAGCTAGTTACAGTTTTGAATGCATATCGCACTATTAACATAGACTGCTTCTTTCCCTAGTTTTCGCTTGGAAACAAAAAATATTTGGCCATGGTTTTAGTTTAGTTTCATGTTAAAAATCTCCCCTTTCACACAGATCCTAGAAGCAAGGGAGGAATTATTGCAAAGTTTACAGGCTAAGAATAAGCGAGGATCTGAGGTTCCTGTGGGATCATCAAATGTGAATGTGTCCTCTGTCCCTGCCGAAGAGAAATTGATACAACCTTCAAGCATTCACAGCCAAGCTGGCACATTGGAAGTTTCATCTTTCGAAGAACCTACTTCTGATATCACGCCAGATGTTGAGGCTGAAAAGTTCCCAATTGCAACCACTGAGGTGGAAATAATTGACAAGTCAGTGATTGAAGAAGAGTTGTCAGTGAAAAACGAAAGCAAGAGTTTACCCATTGAGTCCAAACTTCATGTTGAGACTGATGAAGATGAAGTTGACGAATGGCCGGATGATGACACGGCCGACGTGGTTGGCACAGCAGGCAGCAGAATTTCACTAGGGCAGGAGGAAGATGTATCATTCAGTGATCTGGAGGATGGCGATGATGATGACAATAAAGGGTTGGGCAAGTAGCTAAGCTAGCTGGAAGTCCGGTCCCGGTATAATCATCTCGGTCCGACAGTCCCACGAGCACATACTGGCTTCATTTCAGTAACGCCAGATACACACAGTAAAGGATCATTACTCTGGTATTATTAGATAATGAATCCCAAAACTAGCTGCATCTCGGGTACCTGAATTAGAACCGTAATGATAAGCAATTAAGCATGTCTCTGCAGCTCGTGTTAGTATTGATGGAAAGTACATCTGTATTATTGACCTCTTTCTGTACATAGAGCCCGTTGGGCCTGCTGTATAACCAACCGACCACTATGTCGATCTGAAATTTAATTCTCGCCGTTCAATTCGTACAAGTATACATTGAATGTACACTGTACAACAAACCCTTTGGGTTTCTCATATTTGAGATCCGAGTCCTTCGGCTTGAAGATCCTTATAATATGCCCACACTTAACTGTCGAGTAACTCGTAGCAATTCATTTGCCAAAACTACCAGCGCGGCCAAATTTGCAGTTCTGCGAGCGATACGAAACAGGTGCCTGCGTCCGCTCACGACGCTATCAAACAGCGTGCTCAGCTCTACGTTTTGAGAGCACGCGGTGGGGCTCGATCGAGCACCTGATTTCGAGGGCGCGGCGAGGCCGAGGGGATGTCGCCGGCACGGGCGGCAAACGCCCTGCACCGCGCGGCCGACGGGCTCGCGGACGGACGAGACGCGCGGGATCGCGACCTTTTCCTACCTAGCTCGTGACAGCGAAACGCCCTGCACCGCGCGGAGGCTGTTTCGGCGGAGGCTGTTTGGCTTCGGCCGCCGCTTGCCCGGCCGATTCCCCGTAATAAACATCACTGCGATGCGTACCATCCCTCGTGCTGTGGTGCATATGCATGTAGGCAGCCACAGACGGTCCGGTGGAGTAACGGGAATAAACGGGAGAGATTCGAGCATGTGCGTCTCTCGCGTACGCACGCGTGTTGCCACGGCTGTTTGGTGCCCAATGGATGGCTTGTGAGCCTCTCTCTCGGTAAGCGAAGTGATACGGAGCCCACGTGAGCACGCGGCGCATCTGGATGCGGCGCGAGCGAGGGGGTTGTTGCGTTGCACGCACCAAATCCGCACCTGACGACGGTGCATGGATGCGCAGCCAGTGCAGTCAGTCAAACGGACAAAGCAGATAAGGCGGGGCGAGCACATGGAGCATCTAGGTAGATGCAAACTCGCTCTGCCCCGGCTAAAAGATGCAGGCACCTTTTGCTTTCAGCTCGAAAGGAGGAGAAACGCTTTGCTCCCAAACGTCAGTAGGACAGCCGGAGTCACGAGGCTCGATAAATGACCAATGGGTTAGAATCTGAGGAAGCTTAGTTACGTTGTACTAGTGCTATCTCACACGACGGCATGTACTCGTGCATATAAGCGCCGAGGTGACGAACAATGTAGCCGGCTGATAGCACGTCATTGTCATGGAAACATGTATTGAGAGCTTGACAAACGAAGTAGGGTTGTTCGGGGGGAAAAAGTGTGCTTGGTTATGTCATAGATCTCGAGAGTGATGGAGATGGTCTCTTTCCTCATAACAATTGGAACCATGTGCGTTGTCTGCACTCGGCATTGATGAACATTTTCATATCATATCTTCAGGAAACAAAGTGCCTCTAAAAGCTGGCCTGATACGATGGATGTAATTTTTTTTTCAGCTTTGGACCAGTAGAAGCTGGAAGGAGTCACTGCTCCCTCAAAATGAGTTCATTCAGACTAGGACCTAGGTTGATCTGAGTCAGAATCTTCTCAAGAAGATGGACCCTCCGTTCTTTGGTGTGAATAGGTCCAGAAAACCAAGCGACGGAGGATTGCCTCGGCCGGGGTCCAGGATTTCATAAAGAAAATTTAACAGCATGTATGCAGTCCACAGCTAATCTAATTTGGTTAGATCAGGTTCATCTAGAAACCTCACTATTGCTGCTTACTATTAGTTACGATATTACTCAACGAGACAACGACTTCAATCGTGCAGCGGTGAAGTACGGAAGTAGCAAACGAGACGCTGACCGCTGGTGCGACGCGGACTTGCCACGGCCGGGCCCGACGGCGATGATAGATGTGCAACCGACGGTTGGAGAGCCAAGTTTGTGCGCCGCGCAGCGCGTGCAACGAGTAATGTGCTTTTGAATCTCATTGACAATGCCTTGTCTTAGTTGATCGACTTTCTTCATACAATCCTGAATCCTGTTAGTGGTAATTTGTTTTGATCTTTGCCCCCCTGAGATTTTGCTCAAGCTTCGTCACTGTGGAACCATGCCATGTAAGAGCATCAGAGGATGAAGGGAACCGGTCCAGAAAAATTGTCCAACAGGTGCATATTTCACTTGAGAAACTAGTTAGTTTCTGTTATCAAATCGCCAATTGGAAGATAAGGAGAACATGCACTGTTGTGAATAATAGATAGAAAAAATATAAACAGGAGGCACAAATTTTACGTGAAAACCCCTTTCTAGAAAAACCACGAGCGCACGAATGCAATCTGACTATATGAGGAGATATTTACAATGAAACTCTTACTCTTCCCTATGAATTACAGAGATATATTTGTAGTGGTACATGAAAGACTCCGTATAGAAATAGAACAATGAGTTGGAGTAGGAAACAAAATTCGTACAACACTTAATTCAACAATCTCCACCTCGAAACGAATTCCTCCTGTAGCCCAAACAAAACATGATCTCCTTGAAACAAATTAGCATGAACACCTTATGTGCCGAACGTTCATAGGACTACTTAATGATACTTTGCTATAGGAACTAACTTTGTCATCATATTAGCTAGATTATCATGAGTACTTATCTTGCTGATTTAATGACACTTTGAATGTAATGATATCTGATGCCAATCTGCTTCGTTCTCTCATGAAACATTCGATCCTTCGTAAAACAAATATCGCTTTGACTATCGCAAAATATTGTAGCGTAAGACGTACTTCCATAAAGCTCAGTAAACAAACCTCTTAGCCAAACGACTTCTTTGCAAACTTCTGAAATAGCCATATACTCGACTTCTGTAGTGGACAAAGCAATAGTAGCTTACAGACTTGCTTTCCAACTAACATCACATCCTTCAACAGTAAACACATCTAGTAAGAGATATTATGTTATCCAAATTTCTAGCAAAATTTGAGTCCACATAACCAATGATTTCATCTTTAGTTTTTCCAAACTGTAAACAAGCATCGGATGTGTCCCGCAAGTATATGAAAATCCAATGAACTGCTTTCCAATGCAATTTGTCAGGATTAGCCATGTATCTACTAACAACACTCAATGATTGAAATAAATCAGGGCGAGAACATACCATGACATACATAAGTGAACCAACGACACTGACATATAGAACTCTAGACATGTACTCAACTTCATTATCTGATTGTGAACATGACACTGAAGAATGTTTAAAATGTGCAGCTAATAGAGGGTTCATCGGTTTGGCCTTATACACGAAGAACTTTATCAATACACTCTTTATGACTTAGGTATAATTTTTCAAACCGTCTATCTCTGATAATTTTCATCGAATAATCTTGTTTACTGCACCAAGATCCTTCATCTCAAATTTACTGCTCAATTTTACCTTCAACGTTAAATTTATGTCTTATCTTTTGCAGCAATCAGCATATCATTAACATATAGGAGCAAATAAATAATTGAGTCATTAATAGTCTTTAAATAAACACAGCTATCATAATAAGATCTTTTGAAATCATGATAGATCATAAAGGAGTCAAATATCTTGTATCACTATCTGATGATTGTTTCAGACCATAAAGAGATTCTTCAACTTACAAGCATAATTCTCTTTTCCCAGAAAGACAAAATCTTCCAGTTGCTCTATATAGATGTCTTACTCCAATTCCTCACGTAAGAACACAATTTTCACGTCTAATTGTTCAAGCTCATAATCATGTATAAATACTATGATGAGTAAATTAGTATAAATAGAACTATGCTTCACAACTGGAAAAATACATCTGTGAAATTAATACATGGAATTTGGTTGTATCCTTTAGCAATGAGCCTTACCTTGTACCTAACCTCTTTGGTTGGTGAAATATCTTCTTTCTTCTTGAAGATCCATTTGCAGCAAATATCATTATCAATTGGCAACTTGACTGGCCCCTAAGTGAAATTCTTCTCAAGAGATTGCATCTCATCATGCATGACAGTCATCCATATCTCTGAATCACTAGAAGAGATAGCCTCTGAATAAGTGGAAGGTTTTGCAATACCTTCAATTTATTTTACCACATTCAACGTATAAGCAACAACATCAGCTTCTGCAATTAATCTTTTGGGAGCTTAAATATTCCTTTTAGGTCTATCGACTGCAATGGAGCATTGTGGTGGTTGAAAGACAACAGGAATATTTTGTATGTTTTCCTTTTCGGCTTCTCGTGTAGATCCTGAATCAATAACATACTCCACCTGCATGCTTAGTTTATCATGCAACAATCAGATTCATCAAAGGTAATACTTCTGCTAATAACCACTTTTCTAGTTTCAGAATTCCACAGTTTATATCTTTTCACACCAGGTTTATAACCAAGAAAAATACACTTAGTTACTCTAGACTCCAATTTATCATTGTTAACATAAGCATAAGCAGGACAACCAAATATTCTCAAATTTGAATAATCTGTTGGAGAACCAGATCATACCTTAATTGGAGTCTTCTTATCTATTGATAGGTTGGGTAACCGATTGATCAAATAACAAGCAGTGGATGCGGCTTTATCCCAAAAACTCCTAGATAAGCCGGAGTTAGATGACATGCATCATACCTCCTCCATAATGGTTTTGTTCATACGTTCGGCCATATTATTTTGGTGAGGAGTACCTGGAATAGTGTAATGTCTCATAATGCTCTCTGATCTGTATAAAACTTCAAATTCTTTAGAACCCAGAATATGTCGAACATCCGACAAAATTATGATGGGCCATCAAACATCGTAATCCGGATAGAACCAATGTCTCCAATCCTGTATGGTAAATTATCACCAATCAACACAGAACCACTTGGTGTAGTTTCATAATTCACGAACCAACCTCGGTTCAGACTCATGTGGAAAGTGTAAGCCGTATCAAGAATCTATTCATCACCAATTTTAGAATTACCAGCAAAGCCAACGAGAACATCTCCATCAGAATCTTGCTTAGTAACAATAGTGGCTTTAGCATCATCCTCTTTCAATTCTTCTTGAAATTGTTATTCATTTTCTCATTTTTCTTTACCCACCAGTACTCAGATATGTTGTGTTCATCTTTCTTGCAATACTTGCACGACGTGTACCTGCCTTTAGATTTCGATTTGTCTTTGTAATTTCTACTTTGGCTTTTGCTCTTGAATCGATGTTTGAACTCCTCTCCTGTTGTTTACTAACAGGCAACTAGGCCTTCTACATGTGAATTTAAAATTTTGTTCAGAACCATGAGTTTCATCTTTTCCTTCGCACGCAATACTTGATAGATTTTATTAAGTGTAAGAGTATTTTGGCTGTATAGAATAATATCTATAAATGTAGAATATGAACTAGGCAACGAGTATAAAGAATAAGATCCAAATTATCATCATCGTATTTTACTTCCATAGACTCGAGATCCGAGACTACTTCTTTGAACCCTATCAGGTGGTTCAATAATGACCCGCCTTCCGCCATCTTGTGCAAATGAAGCTTTTGTTTCAAATGCATCTTACTGGTCATATATTTGGTCAAACAAATCTACTCTAATTTCAACCATAATATGGTGACGATCTTCTCCTCCAAAATTTTCTACAGAATATTATTTGATAGATGAAAGTGAATCTAAGATAAGACCTTACAATCTTTTATTTGCTTCTCTCTTCTCCTCAAGAGACCATGCAGCGGGCATCTTGTCTATCCACAATAAAGCGCCATCCAAATCCAGTTGTGCAAGAACAGCTCGCATCTTAACTTGTCATAGAGAAAACCTCGAGTCTCGATTCAACAGCGGAAGACCATACTTCAAAATCGTCATGCGGAAGAAATCCTGAATTTGCTGGTACAATTTTGTTTGTACCTAGCAATACATTACGACTTCCTTGGTATACCTTCGTGTACACAAAGCAACGAAGATTTTGTTAGCCTGCTGGTAGACTTCCGTGTGCACGTAGTACTTTTAGACGTGTTTTGCTATTTGGCTGTCATGGATGGCTCGGTTTTGGGCAGACGAACTAGCCTGTCGCTTCTGTTTTTCTGGATTACGCGACTCAAACTTTGCTTTGGACTTGACGGCGATTGTACGCGGACTTCGCTTCAGATTTGGTGTTGGGTTCGATTCTGGTATAGCTTCTTCACAGAAATATTTTTCTTCCGCTTCGGTTTCGTTGTTAGAACAAGATGTTGCTTGCCAAGAAAACGACTCGACGGATCACAATTCACGAGATACAATCTGATGATTTTTTTCTGTTGGACCGAAAAGGCGACTAGAGGGGGGGTGAATAGGAGCACGATCTCTTTTTCACGAAATTTTGATTCAACGGGATGTTTACTCCAATAGCTATGAAAGCTATGAAGATCACTCAACAAGCATAGCGAAAGACTTGTGTTGAACCCAAATCAAAACCCCAAACAAGAAACCAAAACTAGAGATAAAAAAACTCTAAACCAGAGGGCCGGACTGACCTCAGGCAAAAGTGCGGACTGACCTTAGGCCGGACTGACCTCGGGCAAAAGTGCGGAATGACCTCAGGAAAAGGTGCGGACTAACCCAGGGCCGGACTAACCTCAGGCAAAAGTGCGGACTAACCTCAAGCACGATGAACAGGAAAATCAGCTCGGGTTCCAAAACGAAAATCGGTCTAACTTTTGATCCGTAAGGCCAAACTCCACGAAATTTGAACCACACCTTCTCAAAGATATTAGAAACCTATTACAATCAAAGATTGCAGAGATCCATGCTAAAGTTCCTATCTTTTTCAGTTTGAACGAAGAAGGGTTCAAAACCAAGCAAAAATCGAAATATGATCTAGAGACTTGCTCGTGAGTGATTGATGATTAAGATGATCCTAAATGGGTTCCCACATGTTGCAGCAAGTTAGATCACGGTAAGAAACCAACCAAAAACTTGCGGATCAAAGAAAGACTCAAAATCATCAAATAGAGAGAAAGAAAGCAAATAGACTCATCTTTGAGAGAACTTTCTTTGGATTGATTTGATATGGTATTGGTTTACAGCCACTCCATCAATAGAGGACAAATACTCAATACATGAGCACGAAATCAAATCCAACTCTCTAGAACCCTAACCTCCACTAATCATCTCCCTAAGCAAACTAGAGTTTCAAAAACAATGAAAGGGTTGAGGGGGTGCAGCCACCTCCCTCCTCTATTTATTGTGGAAGCTTAGACCTTCTAGAAGAGTTTCCCTAATAGGCTCCCGTTAAGGCCCAACACAAACGGGTCACACGCACGCACCGTCTTACGCCGCGGGTTAGCAAAAGGTCACCAAGGAGGTATTTGGTAAAATTACCAAAATACCCCTTCTCGGCCCTTCTTCAAAGACCGAATCCAATCTTCGCGAAACAGTTGCATGCTCCGCCACATGTAGGTTGATCCAACGGCTCTCATCATGTCGGCAAGTCTCTCCCATCCGGCTCCCACCGAAACCACCATGGCACTTGCACCGACCCCCGCGCCGTTTGATCCAACCCGTCGCACCGAACTGCCCGTTCAGTCACCTTTGTCCCTTTTGCGCCATACTTGACTCCATTGACTTCACCCGGCATCCCCGATCATTATGGACCTCAGCTCTCCAAGCTTAGCCCCGATCATCCTCGCCGTTGACCGCCGTTGACCACCAAGCAACCTGCACAACAATAAACAAGCAAATCGATTCCGAGAACAAGTTCTTCACAACTTGACCCACGTTAGTCAAAACATACATCATACAACACATGCACTGAAACCTATGAACTTGACCTAACCCAAACCAGACTTTGACGAAAACGCGTGTTTCGACAAACCGTTAACGACATTGTCAATTGTAACATCATCCAAAGATCACAAGCATATCCCCATGATATCCACATTTCCGATTGAATCTCATGTTCTCTGATACCACTTGTTGTAAATAATACACAGAAAAAATAGAAATAGGAGACACAAATTTTACATAGAAAACACTTTTGGGAAAAATCACAAGCATACGAAGAAGACAGTATCACTATATAAGAAAATATTTACAATGAACCTCTTGCTCTTCTCTATAAACTACAGAGATATTTGTAATGGTACATAAAAAATTCCGTGTAAAAGTACAACTATAGGTTGGAGTAGAAAACTCAATTCAGATCACTCAAAACTCAATTCTTATCGAACTCAAACTAAACTCAACGTGCACCGGCAGGCAACAAGCAAACCCAAGCTTTATTAGTAACTAGTATTTCCTATTTGCCTCCACATGGACTGTTGCACATGAAGGAACACGCTTGGGCGTAGTTGTCCTTTTCAATGATAGGGACACAAATCAAACAACCTGGCCCTGTCAATGCACGACAAAGCCAAAGACAGCATGTAACAAGACCCCTTCAAGAGGCTCCATTTGTGAAGTAATGGTTCTTTGAGAAGTCGTATTAGTATCATTCACAAATACAAGCATATGGCACAAGTCATTCTTTTGAACATGTATCTGGATAATCATGGTAGTTGATCAAAGTACATGGTAAAAACAAGTATTATCTTCGTTTGAAGGTGAAGTTTGTTAAGAAGGAATAACCCATCTAGGCACCAAAGATTCTTACAAAAGAATTGAGACCTGAAAGAATAAAAGCATCTCACAGGTTGAATCCAAACTATACTATCTACACCTCCACAGTTCAGTATCTCTGATGAATTTCAACCCCTACAATGGGGATCAAAGCTTCCTCGAGTAAGCATCAAACGGTGCATCACTCTTCCCTTTGCAAACAGCCCTTTGATGCCTGCAAAGTTTTCTTCAAACAAAAAAGAACCCATTATACTCTTTATTTTCTATCACTCCACTTGCTCGCCAATTAGGTCGAGACCAACAACCAAGAATGAGACCCCTTGGAACAGAAGGAAATAGAAATGGATGCCCTGGGCAGACAGCAAACTGCGAGCAGCTGCTGTTAACAGGAGGAAGGAAAGGGCCAGTTCCTTCCGGTAGATCCTATTGTGCTTCTTCTTGGAATCCTTTTTAGGATGTGACTCCTCCTTTGTTAGTGCATCAAGATTGGGCGCAGATCCTACTCTTTGATGCTTAGAGTGTTTTTCAACAAGGGCAACAAGATCACCCTCAGAAGAGCGACCTGATTTCTTGGTGACAACCCACTCATACGCACTACCGAGCTGGAACAAGCCAGAAATCATGGCATTGAACTTTGTTACTGACATGGTGTTCTCAAAGAGAAGGTACGGAACGATGAATGGGAAGGATTTTGGGGCAGGGAGGATGTTCAGGATGGACATTGTTGCTGGAATGTAGCATACAACCCACGCAGGAAGTTCAGCTTCAGGAACAAACATTGTCATGGGAAGGATGACACAGAAAAGGGTGAATGAATAGAAGGGTAAGATGAGCTTGCGGAGGAGGAAGAATAGGAATATGAGGTTGCACTTCTTCCAGAATCCAATCTGCAGCAGAAAGTAAGCAGTAATATTAAGCTAATTATCCAAAAATGTCTAAACTGTGCAGTAAAAGGTAGTGCTCAAAGATGGAGAAAACGGGAATGCAAAGAAAATTATAAATGTGTTGTCATAAATTGTGGCAGTTTATTTCAATTATTCCAGTCAAGTGAACTGAAAGAAAGAATTTATTGAATGAAGGGTGAGCTTCTTGTTCGATGTTATTCCCTAGTGCTTCAATATAAGAGAATAAATGTAAATTGACTAAATTTTGCCAAGCAAGTGTATAAAAGCGCATTATACTTTATGCTTTCTGACAATTAGTCTTTCTTGCACATTATCCTATTAAACCAAAAACATGTTACAAAGTGATCCTTGCAAAGAAACTACATTTAGTGAATATGCTACATACTTTTTTGCAAGGAAATATGCTACATAAGTTGCTGAACATTTTAGCTTTCAGGATGTGCCTACAGAAAAAGTCCCGTACCTTAGATTTTATAATGTCCACAAAGCAGAGTCTAAACAATTGCATGGGACCTGAGTGCCACCGGTGTTGCTGCTTTCTGTATGCTTCATATGATTCTGGCAACTCACATTGACACTGAAAGAAAAGTTACAGTAAGTTAAATTATCACTACTCTTTAGCCTTTAAACAAGGCGGATTCTGCATAAGCCACAAGGAAATTTGTGTCAGTACCTCAACATCATTCAGGAAGAGGAATTTCCATCCCTTGAGATGTGCTCGGACAGCAATGTCCATATCCTCCACTGTTGTCCTCTCCATCCATCCTCCAGAATCCTCAAGCGCCTTAATTCTCCACACTCCCGCAGTCCCATTGAACCCAAAGAAGTTGAGGAACTCCCCATTCACTTGCTGCTCCACCTCAAAGTGGAAGCACAGATTTATGTTCTGCAATCTAGTCAACAAGTTCTCATCCTTGTTTACAAAAGACCATCTTGCCTGAACCAACCCGACATCCTCCTTTCCCTGGAAGTTCCACACGAAACTGGTCAGAGAACATAACTAATAGAACTCGCAATCAGATAAGTGGAGTAACAACATATTTACAGCAGCCAGCATTGTTCGGTTTAGTCAAACCTTGAAATGGGGCACGGTTCGCTTCAGGAAATCTGGTAGTGGTTGGAAATCGGCATCAAAGATGACAACAAACTCATAATCTTTCACATAACTGCAGTTCATGGCTGATTTTAGGTTTCCAGCCTTGTAGCCGTCCCGGATCACCCGATGCCGGTATATTATGCGCACACCCTCCCGCTGCCATTTCTCCACCTCCTCCTTGATAAGCACCGAAGTGGTAGCATCATCAGAATCGTCCAACACTTGCACCAAGAAGTTCGACTTTGGCCAGTCCAGGTTGCAAACTGCACCAATGGATTGCTGGTACACCTGCAAAGTGTAAACGTCCAAATCAAAGAAGTTAATTGAATTGGACTAGTCTTTGAAAGAATTACACGTGAGATTTCCCAAATAAAGTGTAGTAGTACTTGAATTAATCCTTTCCTCAGCTTCTTTTGATGCTATAGATCTGACATTCAATCACACGCCTTCTCAATTATTATCTGGTGGCGACAACATCCAGACCGAGATTTGGGATAAAGTGTGCTTTTAAAATAACGAGTCCCAACCGCAAAGTTCAACATTTTGTAACGCAAAAACCAAATTCTGTTCTAAGATGCAAATTAAAGTAAGAGCACATCAACTTAAACTTCAGAAAGCACCAAACTTGCGATATCAGAACACAGGTCAAAGATCCAACCAATGCAGTCTACGCTTAACCCGAATCCCAAAACGGCAGCCTCTCCCCCACTCTCGTTGGACCTTAGACCATCCTACCCGCACCATGAAGCCCCAATTGCAGCTCAAAAATCGAATATTTCGATCCCGGCAGATACGAATGCGGCGAGAGAACGAACACTTGATCCAAATATTCTAACTTGAGCACACCCCAACACAAGCAAGAAGCAACTAAGCAAATGATTCAAGTTTGCTTTGGGCTTACCTCCCTCTCGTTGCACATGGGAATCTGCACGAGCACCATGGGGAAGTCCTCGGCGCCGACCTCGACGTCCGCCTTGCCGCCGGCCTGCGGCACGGGCTTGATGCCCTTGAGCCTGATCCAGAAGCAGCCGAGGCAAAGGACGAGCCGGTCGACGCTCTGGATCAAGAAGAGCACGACGCACGCGTTGGTCAGGAACTGCAGCGGCGGCGCGAGGTACTCGAGGCGAACGCGCATCCACCCCGCGTAGGCGGCGGCGAAGAGCCCGTCCACGGCGAGGAGCCCCGGCACCTCGAGGTGCCACCCCTGGAGGTAGGCAGCCACCTCGACGGCAAGCAGCAGCAGGGACAGCACCAGGAAGACCCGGATGCAGCCGTAGAAGCGCGTGCGCAGCGCCGTGCTCTCCCCCGGCGAGGCGTCGGAGTCCGTCCGTCCCACCCCCACCCGCCGACGGGCCGCGGCGGCGACGGCGAGCGCGGCGGACGCTGCGCCCGTGAGCCGCCCCGCCGCGCGGTGCGCCTTGAGCAGCAGCACCCACGTGATCTGGCGCGCGTTCTTGCCGCGCCCGGCCTTGCCGCCCCCCGCCGGCGACCCCGGCGCCACCTCCGCCGCCGAAACCTCAGAAATGGACCAGTTCGGGTTCTCCATCTTCACCACCACCGGCGTACCGCCCCCACTGCCCACGCCACCACCCCTCGCCTCCCTCCCCCACCACGACGGCGCCATTGCCACACAACCACAGACAAGAACCCACACAGCCAACCGATTCCTCCTCTCCGCCCCTCACCTACTCATCAAGAACGGCAGCCTTAATAATAGCCGGAGGAACGCACCACCGCGGCAGAGCAGCAGGCCACGAAGCGGGGCGCACAGCACAGGGAGCAGAAGAACAAGCTCACCACGTCGGTCTAGGAGCGGAACTACCCCCGCTTTATTTATTTGTAGCCTCGCCGTCTCGTCGACTACTGAATAAAAAAGCCTTCTTTTGGCGCTCTCCCTCCGAGATATAACACACACACACTAAACCGAGTGAGTTTTTCCCCAAATGTTATACGTATCCAGCACCTCTCGCCACGAAATGATGAAAATAGTGTCTCTACCATACGATCACCATACAGACACATCGTCTGTGCGGCACGCGGCCTCTGTCGCATAGCCACCGTGCGGATCTGTCTTGTTCACACGACTATCGTGCGGATTCTCTCTCCTCCAAAATATAGTACTGTTTTTTAGAAATTTTTAAATATTACAAATGAGCTTAAAAAATTATGATTTTTTTTTTGCGGAACCTCCCAACATAGTGTACTTGTGTAATTTTATCAAAATTTTATACATTATGAATTTTTCTCTAAAATTCATTTAAGTATACTATTTGTAGGAATTTCTAAATATAACAATTAGCTCAAAAAATTATGATTTTTTAAGACTCTTTATATAGTGTACTTGATTGTGTAATTTTCTAGAATTATATATATATATTCTAAAATTGTCTAAAAATTAATTGTTTAGGTCTCGAAAATTAGAATTTTAGGTTTCAGAAATTATGGTTTCATGATTCCGGCAAAGATCGCGGTGGGGTCGGGAAACGTTGCTGAGGAACGCACATGATCCAACGAAGATAAGAAGTAGCGAGCAGTCGCGTGAAACGCTTCACAAAAACACGATTTGCTCCTTCCTATGCAAGACCAAGAGGAGCAGATTTTAGAGACAAAGAGTAGCCGAGGCAGATTTCATGTGACTTAGAATATGGGAAGTTTAGTACCACATGATTATTCTAGGTAAGAGACACTCATTTATACGTGGGAGTATGTCATGCCTAGTTGGAGGCGTCTTTTTCGTCCAACACACATCAGAGAAAAAAAACACCATTGTCTTCTTTCTTTTGCCTAAAATTAGGGTTTCATGAAGAACACACAAAGTACTCCGATTTCAGGCAACAAATTAGGGGTACTTCCGGTCAATGCATAATTTCCCAGGGTTTTGGGAGACACTCATTTATACGTGGGAGCTTTTGGGAGGTGGTTTTGAATTCTTTAGGACAATGCATAACTTTTGGTCAAAATTCTCTATCACACTAGTTTGCATCCTCCTTCATCCCGAGTGGTACAAACCCACATGTGTATCATGCAATACTTGTAACCGAACCGCGTGCCGCATATAATACGTGTAACAATTCGGAAATGTTGTCAATTGTATCTATAGGAAAAAAATCTACATTGCAACTCTAATAAAAAATGTTGATATACAATATGGCACAGCAGTACACACATAACATACAAATATACCAAAAAAAATATGAATACAACTATAGCAAAACAGAATCACATACCACGGGATACAATATAGCTCACTCGTCTGAGCCACTACTCTCTGCTCGCTGCGTCTACATCCACGTGTGACTGGATGTTTTGCGTCGAGCATATCCGGTGGGATACATCAGCTGGTCTGGAGAGCGCGTGTCGGATCGAAGGGGGTACGAAGACCGTTAAGTCTGTTGAGTGGGCGGAGGTGCACTAGTAAGTTGAGTCTGGTAAGCATCCATGTTGTCCTACTGAGACATGCCGAACTGGGGGGCCACCTGCAATGAACTCATGAATGACAGACTGTATAAATCCACTCCCGAATTGTCCGCGCCCCAAGGTACGATGACTGCAACTTCAGTCGTGCAGAGGAGCTTTGGCCTTGCATGTACGGTGTGCCAGCCAACCCGAAGGAGTTCTGGTCTTGAACGTACGGTGTGCCAGCGAACCTAGAGGAGCTCTGCCATGGTTCAAACCCTAGCGTTGTGTACTACTCGCTGGCAGGAGCTGGGAGCCCGTATCCTTATTAGTGGACGTAAACTGGCCGTCACCTCTACAGTCAACTGAAGGCTGCAAGACGGAACGATGTTAGTGAAAATAAATACTCTGGATGTAAACTGAGAATCTCGTACCTCTCGGATGTGCAGTGCAGATGATCGAGGGGGAGCACTAGTCTGTGTACAGGGTGCGGACGATAGAAGTGATGCATCTCGATGGACCTGCGGTGGGAGAACGACATGATGTTAGCGGAACGTAAGGCATAACCAAAAAATATAACGCAGATTTGTACATAACTTACCTTCTCCCTGCTGATCTGGCCCGCGGATGATCGACGGGTAGCGCTACGATGCCGACCAGACTCGTCAGGTCATGATGACCTAGCGGGTGATCTCAATCCCCCCACTTGGTACCCGATGCGCAGGACGTCGTCCGTCGAACGACTGCAGCTCAAGTTCTTTATTATGTTCTTCGATTTCGTGAAGATGCACTTCAAAGTTTTCAGCAGCCCCGATGTCGTGTCTAGGCTGCAGATGGCGGTCTCTGATGCGCTTGCAATGCGTTGCGCCCGCTCCAACTGAAGTGACATACATAACATGTTTAGTAACGAAGAGTACAAATATCATCAATGAAACAACCAAAAGTTGTAAGTGTCTTACGGTGTTGTCACGCCGCAAAGCGCTGTAACGATCGAATGAGTGACAGAGGCTCTCGTGGTGCGTCACCTGCTCCAGGCACCAGTGGAGGAAGGGTGAGTCTGGCACACGACCGTGGTACATACCACTCCAAGTGCTTACCATAAGTCCGAACGTCATACAGACGCTGCTCCTACAAGACCTCCAAGTGCACCGTCTCCATCCATGCCGTAATCCACTCGTGCTGGACTGCTTGCCAGTCCTCAGCATGCCGGCCCACCCTCGATTGCCTGCATTTTTGAATGGATTGATGTTAGAAAAGAAGACATAAGAAGTGTAAACATTACTCGAATGAAGTTTGACTCACAGGTGTACGGCTCGCTGCAGGACCCTGCCGTCCGGAGGGGGCACGACCTGGTACAGATCAAACTGTCGCATTACGTGCTACAATACGTAAGGCTCTAACATATGTGCGAACACCAGATGGTAGGTCGTCACCCATAATTCGGTGTCTTGTGTGCATTACACGGACAACCCATGTGGCACTACCGTGTGCATGATATCTGGAGTACATGGAGCCCAAATGATGATGTTGTCGTGCAACGACTCGAACTCTTTATGGAACAACAAGTAGCACCTCACCGGTCTATCCTTGGCCCAGCGTAGATGGACAGTAGTCCATCAAAAGCCCATATTGGGCCCATCTATCGGGTTGTCCAACTCGGGTTATGGGTGCACTACCCTCTCGAAGGTCGGCCGCCCAATAGGGAAGTTCTCCCAACTCTACAGCTACAGGAGCACATAGCAGACGGTCAAGTTCAGGGTAGCATCGATGTCACACCGTGAAGCGTCACACAACCTTTGGTATGTAGCGTAAAGGACGGTTGATCCCCAATTGTACTAAGGCATTGCCCCAGCCTCCGTGTTAGCCAAAGACTCGGCGATGCGAATGAAGCTGGGGTAGCACCAATCGCCCTATGTGGTTGAAAACAGGACCCAATCAAAGAGCTGAAGAAGGTAAACAATGAGGTGCATCCTAACGACCTCGTCGTGTGCATCTTGCGGGCATTGATTGAAATGCCTCAGCCAAGTTCGGGGGATGCCACGTGCACGCTCCGGGACAGCTATGCCGAACCGATGCTCCAGCCTAGCCTTCTAGTCTGGAGAGGGAGACTGGTCAAGAACGAGGCGTCCTGTAGAGTGACCATCATCTCACCCCCACCGAAAGTGAAAGTTGCGCGTCTCGGGTCTCTACCTGTCGACAAGTGCCGACAGCAAACCGGTGTCTAGGGTGAACTGGTGTCCGACAGAGGGCAGCCTCGCAAGGAGCAATAAGCCTGTGTCCCGGAGGATTGGGACGTAGCGAGCGTCCAGCTCCTAGTAATCCCTCCCCGATCGAAGCAGCAGGGATGGAGGGCCATCCACGTCACTAGCGATCCACAGCTTGCATCGGTGGTTCTCATCGTAGAAGGTATCCAGAAGCACTGATAGAGATATGGCTTGCAACACATAGAGTAGACGGAATTTTGGTGAGAAGATTGGTAATGACGATAAAATACTGTAAATTTAAAATTACGACCAATTGAATACTACAAATCAATGTACACTAATTTACTAGTACAAAATTAAATACGACTATTTAAACATGACTAAATTAATCTCATTAGAATGAATTGATGCACGTGGATTCTAATGTTAGGCTAAATCGCTAAGATTTACATGCTCTGCTGCATATGTTAGGTTGTCTTACTACTGAAGTAATTTATTGCACACTACTCACTAGCTAGCTACACACTGTGTAATTGTGATATGCACCCATCATCATATTGTTCGTATGTTTGATATGCGCACACTACACACTATATATTGTTCACAGAAAATAGTCGGGAAGCAGGTCAGTATCTAGCTAGAAGACAAAGCATGCAGTACCACCATAGATTGCGAAATAAAGAACATATAGCAGTATATAATTGATTGTACCATGCAATTTGTTAGTAATCTTGACATAATTAGGCCTCAATTAAACATATGCCAATGCAAGATATGCTTAAATTATTAGCAGTAACCAACTAATTAATTGGTGTTAGTTGAGCCCATGCTTTCGACTACTAAATCAATTCATTTTGCTGCCAATAAATCCTAAGTAAGTGCATACTGTTTCTCAGCTACAAATTAAAGATATTTAATAGTGCATTCAAAATTCCAGAAGGCAAACAAACCAACTGCACAAATGTATGTACTTGATCCATTACATAATTTCATTATAACTAATTATTTGGTAGTTAATTAACAATAGCTCAAGAATTAAAACTAATTAAATTACGTAGCATTAGTTCAATTACGGCTAATTAAATACGACTAATAAAGTCAAACAAATTTTCCTACGAAAATTTCAGAACGCCTACAATAAGTGCAGCTGAAAAATTACAACTATTTAAGTACGTAGTTAATAAAAAATTTACAAACGACGAAAAATCGACAGAGATAAAAATAGCCTCCTAAAATGGCTTCTAATGATGACGGTTAATAACGCTAAAACGTCATAAAAAAATATAATCGACAGAGCTAGAAAACAACCGAAAGGGAGAGCGAGCGAGCGATAGCGAAACGAAATCACGCTCACTAATTTATAGCCCCTGCGGGAGGGAATCCTTCCCCTGCGCGAGCTAATTGAAATTTGCATGCATGCATCACACAATGATGTAACAATGACGCGATGGGGAATAAAGTGATGACGGCGTCCGATGGAAGTGATTGGAGGGGAGGCCGGGCGGTGGAAGGATAGATGAAGGGAGAGGGCGGAGGCTCGTCCGAACGACAGATGGACTGGATACTCGTGGTTTTTTGTTTCTCCGGAGAACCGGATCGGTTCTTTGGGGAGGGGAGGGCACGTGACGGGAGGGGGAGGGTGAGTCGCATGGTGGCGTGGATGCCACCGCATGGTGGGCGTGCTGGAGGGGAGGGCATGTGGCGGGAGGGAGGGTGGGCCCCACGGTGGTTGTGCGGGAGTGCCTCCATCGCACGGTGGTCGTGCGGCAGCAAGTACGTGTCACGTTGTCGATGCGTCCGCGTGGTGACTGTGCGGTCCAAAGCGCTATTTTTGCAAATACCGTGCGCCAAGTGTCTTATGTTGGTCTATCTGGTTATGTCGGAATGATGTTATTTTTGACAAAAAGATGACCACTAATCCCTTGTAGGTTATCTTTTTGAGTGTGCATTGGCTGAGGGACTGAGCAAATTTGCAGAAACCAGCACAGAAGGAGTCCATGCTGGTCAGAAGCGACAGGCTGGAGGTAGTAGCGAGGCAGATTTTAAGCATTCATGGGTGGCAGTTTAGTCGCAGGATTTGTAACGATTGAGGTTAATTTTCAGTCATTGTTTGCTTGTAAGGCTTCAAGCCAGTTTTTAACAGTTTTGGTTACTTCGATACTTCAAGCTCTTTAATAAAATGGGTTGTGTGCATCCTTGATGCAGAGGCCAAGAGAGTTTCTCTCTTCCATTATCTAAAAAAAAAAGTGCCATTTCCGTAAATCCGAGCGCAAAACGTGGCAAAAAAAACTCAAACCGAGTGAGTGGTTAAAAGCAAAAGCCGGCAGGCGGCCAGGCAGCTCGGTGAAACGAGCGAGCCGGTGGGAATTGGACGCTTCGGCGCTGCTTCTGGCCTGAATTCCTGAAATAATTAAACGGCGTGTTTTCTAACGATTAGATTAACTGGCTTTCGGTCCGCACCTTGGTTCCCCTGAAGCGTAGGAAGGTGTTGGACTGCTGTATCTCGCTGGTATCATGGATGATACGGAAAGAGCGGAATTCCAGGGTGTTCAACAATGAAGCCATCCCTTCTGATCAACTGCGTCAAAAGATTACAGACGAATTCTGCCGTTGGCGTATGGCGGGAGCTCGTGGCTTGGAGGCGTCTCCACATCAAGAGCAGTTCCCATGGGTCGTTCGATCCGTGTTGCGCGCGTTTGATGTGCTGTTTGGGTTTTTCATTCTTCCCGTGTTGGTTAGCTCCGCTTCGAGCTCTCTGCTATGGCGTGTTTGGCGTGGCCCACCCAAAACTCTCAAACACCAAAACTCATAAATTGATGGAGCTTTGCTCGTGGAGTTGGTAGAGCTTCAGTTCATTTTGTCGAGCTCTTTTCCCACTGAATCTCGAAATGAATCCAGACACGGAGTTCAGTAATTACCCATGTTATATGAAAAACGTTGCTTTTCGTGGAGCTGCTCTTAGCACGCCAAACACGCCCTATGTATGGTTGCTTTTCGTCTCTTAGCACACAATTATTTTGCGCATTCTCGGAAGAAAAAAAACGGAGCGGCGAGCCGCGGTTTCGTTGGTTTGTTCGTTCGTGCCCGCGCGTGCCACCGGATGGGCTCGCACGTTGGTCTATTCGTTGCGTGCGGTTGCAGCTGCAGCCTGGCGCGCTGTCGGTGGCGCGCGACCGCTCTTACGTACACAGCTTGCTCAGAGGAATTATCCACCCAGCGTCCCAGCCGCCCTGACCCTCCGTCTCAGTGTCTCACTGCTACGGCCGGGCCGATCAAAACGCCCAAGCAGTCGAAATTTTCCATTGATGTGAATCAGAGACGCACTTGCTAATCCCTTGGTAGTGATCAAATGATACTAATGAACCTAGATAAAGTGTGTTTGTGTCATGCAATAATTTAATGTATGGGACAGCACATTATGGAGGGAAGAAATAAACAAAAGACTGGAAAGAAGACAAGTGAACCAAATCAAGATTAGATCTACGGTGCTCCACTATGCTCAAGTGGAGACAAACGTTGCTTTGGCTGCATTAACAATATCCATGATGGCAGAACAGAAGGAGTACCGGCCGATCGATCGAATCTGAATGCCGGGACAAAATTAGTATCTACATACAAAGGCAGCTCGAGAGCTTGTGAGACTAGGTTTATTAGACATCATTAGTAGTTTGCAGTTGCTTATGTAAAATGTGAACCACTCCTTTCTTTAATGCAATAATGGCAATGCTCTTGCCATTTCCTCAAAAAGTTTGCAGTTGCAAAATCTCGAACCCCTTCCCTTTGCATCAAACCGGTGGAGCATGGCGAACACACTTTTAACTCTCTAAGGTATTATTAGTCAGTGTGGGATTGTTCGTTAGCTTGCCTTGCTTGGAGTGCTAGGTGTTGGATTTTGACCGTTGTAACACCCCCTTCTTCCTCCCCTCTTCTCTCTCTCCCTCTCTCTCTCTTTCCCCCGATCCCGTTGACCGCGCCGACAATCTGCTGCCACGCCGTCGCCTCCCCGTCGCTCGTCCTCCCGTGACCCACCGCACCGAGAATCGTCCTCGCCGCGCATCGCTCCGCGCCGTGCCTCGCTCGCGACCCTCGCCGCGCCATCCTCTCCCACTGCTCTCACTCGCAAGTGTCGTCCTCTCGCCCATCACCGTCGCCGTCGCGTGTCCATTCCGGCTCCCAAGCACCGCTCCGCCGGTGCCCCACGCCCCGATCCCCTTGTCCCCTCCTCCGGCTATAAAGCCCTCGCCCGATGCCCTCCCTTCCTCCTCCCCATTTCTTCTCCCCAAGCAAGAAGAGAACCCGAGAAGGAAGAAGAAGAGGAAGAAACTAAGGGACTTACCTCCTCCGGTCGCCGCCGCCGCTCGATGCCCTCCTCGCCGCCCGGTGAGCCTCCGGTCACCGCCACCTCCTTGAGCCTCGTCGCCGCGCCTCCCCTCTGGTCGTCGTCGCCGCCGTCACCACGCGCCCCCGCTCCTCCTCTCCCCGCGCGCCGCCGCTCCCATTTCTCCTCCTCGCCGCCGGAGCAGCACTTCCACTTCAGTCGCCGCCGTGGGCCGTGCCCCTGCCCTCCGTGGGCCGCGTGCGCTTTCAGCCCGAGGCCTTGGGCCGGGCCATTTTGTGGCTTTGGGCCTTCGGCGATTTTCTTTTTATTTGTTTTTCCTTTTCCCTTTTCTTTTTAATTCAAAAGTGAGACTTAAAAAATTAGTAACCCCCCCCATTTTAACTCCAAAAATTGTAAAATAAATTTCTAAAAATTTGTAAATTCAAGATCTTGCTAATGGCATAGGTCTTGTTTAATTTGGAGTTTATTTGTTGTTCATTTGTATTTGATTGCTCTTTTTGCTTGTTTGTGCCTTTTTCCGGTACATTCGTCCGACTAGCATTTGAAGACGCCGGAGATCCCCAAGTTGATCAAGACCAAGAGTATCAAGATCCTCTTACCTATATTCCAGGCGAGTCAATACTTTGATCATATTGAGCCTACATTTTATGCAAATTATATTCTTTTTAAAATAACAAATTGCATGCTTTAATTCTTTAAACAAATGTATGTTAAAGTTTAAGGTAGTTAAATACCCATTTGTTGAATAATTAATTATTATGTCATTCTTGACAACTTGAAGCCCTTAACCATTGTCACCCTAGTAACTATATGGTAATACTAGTTGTAGGTCGTACTTAAGCGACATGTCAGTCTTGCTTAAGTACCGGGACATTAAACTGTCCCAATCATCATCTCTTCAAATATGAAAATGATTTGGGCAGTCATTGGTGGTCCATGACTGAGATAAATGTGGTGATTTGGTTTTACTCCTCAAAACCCTAATATTCTTTATCTTTATCGGGTGGTGTGTGATGAAGAATATGTTGATGGGTGCTAATGCAGCCCAAAGAATGTTGATATGTGAAATGATCCGCCTAGACACCCCTAAGGACTTAATCTTGTCATGATCTCCCGTGTAAAACAAGTACAACCACAAGTCTGCAAACTGCAACTTGGCTTAGTAGATTTATTGAACCTTGAAAGTTAGTCTCACGAAAGGAACAATAAAGGGTGCAAGTGTGAGCTTGATCACGTTTGAATGGGACACCGATGGTGAAGTACCTTCTACGACAAGACGTAGGGGGTGACATCCCGCACCAATATATGGGCATAACCCTATATAGGTGAGATGACAGAAGGGGCGAGATATTTTGAAAGGTTACTGTGGCGGTCGCTCAACTACATGACTAAGGAATCATGTGGGGTAACGAGTATGACTATCTCTTGTGGGTAAAGTGTACAACCTCTGCAGAGTCTAAACTGTTTAAACAACCGCGCCTACGGTCAAAGGCGGACATGAGAATCTTTACTCGAGTTAGTTCTATTTCAAAAACCTTGTGGTTGGGATGAAAAATGTGGTGGGCTCACCTAGCCCCGAGATTGGATTTTGCCTAAGTGCTCGAACTCAGTGATGTTAGTAATTGGGGACGGACCCAATTAAAAATAAGCATTACGTAGAGTTTCCGATGGAGGGAACCTCTGCTGTTATCAAATATTGCACGATTACTCTCTTTAAAAAAATGCAATTTGTTAAAAATGCTAAATGATAGGATTTTGTAATTATGGTAATTAAAAATGACGCTTTAGCAAATAAAAGAACCCGAGCCATCCTTGGTTAACCTCGCATGTATATTATTGCATTGTGTGTTGGCTCGCGAGCACGGAAGTTGTGCTCATTCTCGCTCTTTCCCCCAAAACCCTCAGAAGCAGGAAATCCTGGAGACTACGACTACTACGAGGATCCTGAAGTTGGAGGCCCAGGAGATAATGAAGCGTAGTGTAGTCTTTAGCTGTTCTAGTCTCGCCCTAGTCCAGCTGACTCCGTTGGTTCTTGCGTGCATCCTATATTATCTGAGTCTTTAGGTAATATCAGACGCACACGAGTTTTCCCCAGCCGCTTGCCTGTGGAGAGATGTGCTCTCACCCTTTGCTTTCGCTGCCGCCCGCTTTTGTAATGTAATCCTTTGGCCTGCTCGCCCTATTGTAAAACTCGACCGACGCGGTCTATGTAAACTCGATGTGCTAAATTAATGAATGGTATGGTTTACGCTATGTATGAATTGATTCAGTGATGTATCTGTGAGTGCTAGCTACTGATCCAGGGAATAGCACAGTATTTCACAGAGGATTCTGGATTAGAAAATCCGGGTCCGACAACCGTTTGCAAAAACCCTAATTAATAACTTATTTGGAATACATGAGATTTACAGAAATTAATGTAAGTTATCTAAAATCCCTGCAAGAATGTTCCGGTCTAAACGGAATCGATATAATGTAAGACAAGACGAGATGCACACAAGTAACCAACCAATCAACAAGGCAATTTGAGGAGCGAGCGTTGCTCACTTGGTGGAGCATGCTGAGGCAAGCCACCGGCCAGGCATCGACTCCGAGCCTCACCATTTAAAAAGGGAACTGAGGTTAGCTCAGTTTGGCGTGGGGGGCCGGTGTGCCCCCTAGCCCACCCGCGTCCGAGTCGATGGGATGCCTTCTGTAGTTGGTACTGTTGCTGGTTTCACTAATTGAAATCGGAAAGATAAGCACCCTTTTAATAATAAAAAAATCAACAAGGCAACATATAAGAGTTTGAACACACCCTAATTACACATTGGTGAGACAATTTTACATGAACTCTTCAGCCAAACAGCCCATTAGTCACCTAACTATTTTCCAAGTCGCAGACATCATCATATCTGCCACTCCTAATGAGCTTACTTGGGGAGTTATTATTGGGGACAGGCTATGGACAGCAGCATCTCACAGGGACGTCAGATTGAATATCCCAATCGTGCATGAGCCCATCATACAGTGGCATTGCCAACCACGCAGTGGATATGCTCACGTTTAATGTGGTACCTTACTTGCACGCACCCAGGGCCAGCTATTAACAACCGCTTTACTAGCTAGTAGTGTACTGCACACCTTTGGCTTTGATTGTGTTGCTGCTCGTTTATTCTTGTTTGCTCCATGGAAGGGAGGAATGGGTGAGGAATCATTCCATCTGCTGATCGATCTGCAGCTCCTTGCTCCTGATTCCATTTCAACAGGCGCTGCAGGTTCCCTTATGTTTGTTTAAGCTAGCTCCTGAAAGGAGGACATGTCTAGGGTTGATCTGGGCCCGAATCCTAACTTCCTTTTCCATGGTAAACTTGATTTTGTGGTCTTACTGGTATCAAGGGGAAAATTGGAAAACTGACATTTAACACAACATTTTCTCTCTGAAAAGGTAATGACCCTTCTGGAACAAAGGATTATCCCCAAAGGAATTGCATTATTAAAAAAAATTATGTACTCCAAGCAAGCCACGATCAATCATGTTTATCTGCAGAATGGTAAGGCATGTATGTCTCTTTAGGAAGACAGAAAGAGAGAGTATATTTTGAACTATACAGGGAAACTTAGCGCTGTTCACACCCAATGGTGACACAAGTGAAGCGACGGTGGCAAGGATTGAGAAATTTCTGGTTGAGATCTTGAATACCGGAGTATTCAGATCTCGATGATTATATATAGTAGCCGCGGCAGCCTGAATTTTCTCGAAATGAGAAACTGGTAGCACTGTCAAACAAGAGATTCTCAGCAGAAGCGTGCATTAGAAACTTCCTTCGGTTCTAACTTGTAAATTATTCCATCGAAGAACAGAAAATGCTAGTACTACTTGTCATCAAGCCCAATAACATTCTAGTGTTAGCTCCTTAGTTATCCTTCAGTAATACGTAAACTTTCGAGTAACCAACGTGTGGTCATTCACGCTACTCCGTTTGAAGAGTAAAGATGCTCCCTCTAGTCAGAAAAGAAAGATGCTGTATAATTTCAAACTATCTGTTGTAAATATTTCGACTAAGCTTATGAAAATGATTCGAATAAGTTTGCCATCAAAATACTTTTATAATATTACTCTTTTATAACTATATTCGAAACATTATTCTTGTAAAATCTGATTGTCAAAGTCGTCGCGGACTTTGAAAAGTAAGAACTCCATTCCATTTCGACTAGAGCAACTAGCAAATTAACTACAGTCTACAGTCTTGCCTATCAATCTACAGTTTGAAGACTGTCGTACGTGGTCGCTGGCATGTTTACCTCTGACATGGGAGAAGCTAATCTCAACCACCTAATCTCACTATTCTAATCGCACGTCCATCGACAGATTCCCCGGATCATGCTTGCTTGCTGGCCAATTAGCTGCACATCAATGTGATCAATTTGTGCGACGGGATTAGCGAGATTATGTCTAAACAATTTGCACAAGGTGGACTTTGGAGACCGGCCTAAGCTAGCTAGTTAGTTCCGTTCTCGTTGGCAGTTTGACTATATATACCTGAATGAAAAACTTATTTGTGCTAATATAATCTACATAAATAAAAACAACCGGTAAGATTCCAGGCATCTCCTTTGTTTTGAGACCAAGAAAATTCCATAACAATTCTTAAAAAAATTCTTAGAAATTCTCTCATTAATCGATTAAAAAAATAGAAGTATCTATACCTTTATTTTGGTGGAGCCAAATTATAGCAGTGCAGACTAATTATAGATAGATGCTAGAGTTGCATAACAAATACAATTATATTTTCAATCATAAACATAGAGTTGTATAACAAAGACAATTGTATCGTAATATCTAGCCGCACAATTGCGCGGGAAATTCCACTAGTTATAATAAACTCCATACGCATTTCTTAATCTCATGGACCGCACTAAACATATGGTAGGAAATGCTACGAGCACACAGAGAAAATTTCATGTGTAACAGTTACAACTATCTCAGCGAGTCACTGACAACTGGCTCCAATGGATCGCCTTTGTCAACAGGCTCATCTGCCAGTGACTTATCGGACATGTTTTCGCATATATCCTATACACGTTTTGTATGTACGCATAGCATCTCTCACAATTTACACCATGCATCCTATATATTTATACTAAACAAATGGTCCCCCTAACTGCAACTAGCGCTAGTCTCTTCGTGTTTGGTGCAGCCACATCATCACAAATTCTTACAGACATTGGATCGAATTTTTTTATCATTATAAACCGTGCTAATTTTCAATAGACACCTGTGTGCTTGAGCACAAACCCCAGGAATGGAAGAGAAGGTCATGATTCAGACAGCTTTTTTTATTTTTAAATTTATTTTTAAAAATATTTTAAAGATAACACCTCTCTAATTTCATTTCCAATTCTGACTTATTTAGTCATGCCATAACCTGTAGTGTGATCAAACTATACTGTCACGCCACCGACCACAGCGTGAGCTACGGTAGCCCTCCGAGCCAACACACGTCTGTTTTTGGACTAAGTCATGTCACACCAAGAAGAATAGCGTGACAGCACTCGTTTGCCACGCCGAGGTCCATGGCGTGACAACGTGCTTTTACCACGCACGTGTTGTGGCGTGGTCAAATGATTGAAAATGGAGTTAGGGAGAAGTTATCTTTAAAATATTTTTTTTAAAAAATAAATTAAATAATAAAAAAGTTCTGATTCAGAAGGCCTCGGAGGCTCACATCTGGCGTGTCGGTGCTTCCTCTCCTCACCGCATGCAGGAAAAGGCCCACTCTACGACTACGATCATGCGTCGCACGACGGGAGGCGATGACAACGTCGCGCACGAACATTGCCATTGAACTTTCGTTTTGTAATCGGGAGAGAAAGAAGTCGTCTTCTTGGAGAGCGGAGAGCTGGAAAAGGTAAAAAGGAAACGAGCGAGCGAGCGACGAGAAGGTTGTTTGCTGCACCTGTCAGAATTCAGAAACCTTCCGTGACTGCAAAGCATGCACGCACGAGGCTCTGACTTTACACCGTTGATCTCAAGACGAGTGGCGAATAGGCAAATAGTATGAGCTATGCTTTCAGTCGGCAACTCTTTTCTGCTGCGAAGTGGTGGTACGAGTAAAAGATGGATCGGAGCATGGGTAAATGATGAAGAAAATACAATGTTACAGCAAACAGTACATGCTGCATTTCTTTTCCTCCACATCTGAATAACCCAAATATAGCGAGGGTCCATGGATACTTCAGACACCTTAAAATTTTCTCGATTCTTTCTTTTGCAAAAGTACATTTTTTTTCAAAAACGCTCAAAAACCTTACGTGTTATTCCATCAAGAAGAAGAACGGAGTACAGCACAAGATCCTGGAGGGCTGAACAGAAGGACATAGGACCCAAAGCTAAAACAACAAAAACGGAGAAACTAAGACAGAAGAAAACCAGAAAAAAAAAAAAGAAGAGCAGAAACTAAAACCCGAAACCGGAAAGAAAGAAAGAGACTAAAAGAAAAACTAAAACCACTACCGCTACCGTGACCACTACCGCTACCGTACAAAAGTACCTCAAATGATATCTTTTGTCTGTCCATATAGATGTAGTAGTGTGAGAGAAAGGTTCGATAGGAATTTGCAATGTTTCTCCCCTGAAGCGACGAAAGCTACCGACTACCAACATCATACAAGGCTAAAAGAATCGGCAGTAGCCTATGACACTACAAGGAAATTTGAGTAGCATCAAGGGCCATCTAGACTCGACTCTTGAGACCATTTCGACCAGATCCGACGAGACGATGCAGCAAGTGTCCAAGGTGAAAAACAACAAAGAACCGCATGGTTTTCAGGGAATAAGACGAGAGCGGGGCCCAAAAATTATCAAAGATTCAAATCCCACTGTATCATATCGACCAGCGCGAAGCTAAATTGACACGAGTTGCACACCTGTCGGTCGATCTACAAACTGACAAAAGCATGAGGCCAGGAAGTTCACTTACATTACATGGTTGAATCCCCATCATAGTATTACACATCTTGCATGCCATAACCCACTTTACATGTTGAATTCATGGGGCTAAGCATTAGTAGAAAACTAAAGAGCAAGAGTACAGGGCATCACATGGAAGGTCTTTGTCCTCTCTTCTTTCTTCAGTGTGATGTGCATCATGGTAAGCAGTAATCAGCATAACATCTTTATAAGTAACAGCTATTTGTCGGCATGCATGTACTTAGCTCTGTGTATATCATGATAGTGCGAAGGCAATCATGGAATGGGGAAATGGTACAACTTCTTGCTCACAGCCACCTTCGCTCGTCTTCAACTTCGCCATCTGTCATCTGAACCATCATTTATATTTGTCGTAAATACAAATCTAGACAGTAAATTTGTAGGCATCTCCATTCCACTACGTCGACTTTTGCGGATGCACAAGTAGGGAGCGAAATGTAAGCGATGCAAAGGACACTTCAATCGTATTGCTCAAGTGTCAAATGAAGTACAAATGACCTCCTCTCTTATGTTACAATGAGGTCCTATACGTAGAGTAGGAGGGGAGATGAGATAAAATTACAAAAATATCCCTAATTCTAGGGCAATCCTGGTGGTAGCCCCGTCTTTCCCAGTCGGGTGGGGCTGTCTACACCGGGCCCACATGATGACATCACACCCAGCGAGTGCGAGGATGAGGCTTGGGTTCGAAACTGAGGTTATGTCTTGCGTTGTCGATTGCGCTGTCATCGCTCTTCAGCATTGATCCTTCGCTGACGTCGACTCAAGGAAGAGCGGGGACCTTCCTCAACAATATTCATCTTTGCCCTCAAGTCCATCATCTTCAGAGAGTTAGTTGCATATTTGTCATGATCTTTGCAGCTGCTAGAGTACTAGACAAGCAAAGGGGATGTATAATGCATATCATGCTCATCTTCAGCCCCCAGAGGGTATTTTCTCTTCCTAAACAAGTGGACTGGCAACATAGGACGTGTCAAATAACTGCATGAACAATCTCCAAATTTGATATGGCATTCTGTCGAAATTGGACTGCAATGATACATGAAGAGAATTATATCAGCTGGGGGTAATCATGTCCCGGTTTCCTTTTCTGAATTGAAATCACTGGGTGTTTTTTCCCAAGTCTCTTTTTTCCGAACTGTCAGCCGGTAGATCGGGCACGCGCCTCCAACGCTCTCTCCTAGCTAATCAGTACTTGGTCTCAGTCCGTCAGCCTCCACATATCTACCAGTGATCTTCACTGGAGAATGCTTGAACAACACCCCCCACATTATTTAAACCCAAGCAGCCGGTGTCGAAAAAAAAGGTGAAGAGCACATCCACTGCATTCTCAAGGAAGAACCAGATGTGGCAACTGGCAAGGAATCAGTGCCATCCATCCTTTTGTTTTACTACCATCAAGCTTTCAATTGCAAGAATGTCTCGTACACATGTTTTGTTCTCGAAATCAAAATACTCATGGTTCCTCAAGGACACTACCATGTAGAAGGCAGAGCGATGGACCAAGAAACTGAGGCAGCTATCAAACAGAGGAGGAGAGACGCAATTCCCACTCAGGGATGGGCGGGCGGCGATATAGCCGATGAGCGCCGCCTTACGCGACGCGGAGAGCCATCCCGTGGAGGGCTGGCGACCCGGGTACCCGTTGCAGTTGTTCACCATACCACGCCACCCGCAGTCCGTCTGATCTGAAATCAACGGCCAAAATAGCCGCTACGAAAAAAAGAGAGTAAATTACAACATTGGTCGCCAAACTTGTCACATTGATTCAAATAACACACTGAACTCCCAAACTGCACTGAAGGTCACTGTTGTTACGAAATCTAATTATAGACAAAAAGACTAGACAACCCCTGGAGTTTGATATAATGTTCTGTGCGAGGAACCAATATGAATCGGCGAGGAGCTAATGCAACAGTGTCGTGATGGATCGCATGCTACCGAACTAAGAACTGGACGTGCACACCCATGTGATCTGATTTGAATTTCCGTGTCACCGTACAAACCGTGAGTTTGATATAATATCATTAACATTGAGTTGATTCACTGTCCGGTAGAACTAGTGTGTGTTACTGACAAGGACATCAACCGGATACGACCGCTACTCTACTTCCAACCGGGCTACTTTACTGCCATCGATTCACAGCGTCAAACGCTACTCCAACGTGCCGACGAATTTACTTCACTTATATCTGGTGCTGCGCCATCTCACATTAGGCCGAGTGCTTTGTATCAATTATTGGGTCCAAAGGACAGCCACCACTTTAGGGTATTTGGGCCGGCCACCTCCCTGGTCCATATGGCAACCTAGGGTTTGGCACTGTTCATACAGTACTGTTCATGCATGAACAGTACCATGCCGCCTCCCCCTCTCCTATAGATAGTGCCCGCCATCCCCTTTAGTTCTTCGGGTTTTGTTGATTGAAGTTTAACTTTGCTACTTTATTTTTTGTCCTCTTGGTCGGCGACATCAACAGCGATATTGTTTTTCGGAACCCCATCTTTCAATACATTCAATTCATATTCGCAAATTCAGATTGCTTATTTATCTTGTTCTTACGTGTTTCTTCGGTGTATGCAAAAATCGATCTTCGTGATCAGGTCAACTGGGTATTCATGCACGGTTGATAACGACTTGTCGAGCAGTTCAGCGATTGCGTGGTTTCGAGCCTTGCGAGTTCGTAGCCAGGATCGTGAGAGTTGAGCGACTACCACCGAACTTACCTTCTCATCGAAAGATCGGACCAAAATCAGGACCTCAGTGGCTCATCAGTTACTAGATCAATTAAACTCAACGTTGCTTGGATTAAATTCAATATATTAATCACCACCGCATGCCACCACACGAACGTTGCGCGGCCTCAATGGTCGCCACCCCACGACTTCTCTTCCCACTTTGCCGCCCAGGCAGCGACTTTCCTGCTAGCCATGGTACAACACCGATCTAGCACCAGAACTCGCCTTCTGTAGAATCCTGCCAAGTGCCAGCTTCGTGGGGGAAACCGAGCCGAACACGGCCACCGCTGACACAACAGGGCCACTCGCTCGGAGCTGTAGACGCCATGCCACCTAGTGTTTCACTCCATTGACTGCTAGCACCGCTCCCATCAAGCGCGCCGGCCGCGACACCCTCCGAGCCTATGTGCACTAGACCTCTACTCGTCACCAACCACGAGCTGCGCCGAATGCGGTCACCACCGCCACGACGCCGGGAGCCGCTGCAGCTACGCGCCTCACCCCCACACCATGTGTCGCCTCCGCCGCCACGCCTCACCCCCCACGTTGTGCATAGCCTCCACCGCCACTCGCGCTAACGACCGTCGCATAGGCCATCGCATAAACCACCTTTAGCCACTGTAGCATACATCTTTGGGCCCCACTAGTTGTTGGAAATCATATTAGATCTAAAATTCAATCAATCATATGCTCATGATAGGGGAATCTTGTAGTATGCTATTTAATAAAGATCGAATCTCGGCATTAGAGGGTGAGAAATGCCCAAAAGTTCAAATGACATCGTATTTTTCAGAAGAAAAAAAATCTTTAGTACTAAGATATACGCACTAGTCAAGCTAAACTTAAGGTTTAGTTTATACTCCTGTACGCGAGAAGCGGAAGCATGCCAGATACTTTCCAATTATGGAGTTGCCACAGTGTTTACTTGCAATAAATGCATCGTTAAGAGTAGAATACCTCGGGTTGAACAGTATATCCACCTATGCAAATTTGACTTATTGGTCATTGATCCAAAATCTATAGGGACGTCTATGGGTCTAAGATCTAATGACCCTAGTCAAAAATAATTATTAATCACTCCTTGAACTCTCTTGAAGAGAATTCACCCTGAAGATGAAATACCTCATGAAGAGGCTCATCATGAAGATGAAAACCCCAGCGACTTGGTGCACACATATTACAATGCTTAGAATACGAAACGACTAAGAATCTTTTGTTTGGAAAATGATAAAGATATGGTTAACAATGAGATACCCTTAATTTGAAGGATATGGGAGAAAAATTATTGACAACCACTTTACCTCTAGAATTGCTAAAGTTTCTCTTATGAGAACACGGATCCGAAACCAAAGTCCATGGTCGATCGCTTGAAGCATTCATATCGGGTCACATAATGAAAGCATATGAGACTGAACCATAGTTGCTAAATAAAAGTCTTGAAACCAGATAGTTCAGACTTGATGAGTCATTATGAATATAATGAAGTGGTGAAGCTATAGTTCAAAGGTCCCTGTAGAGACTTTTACTCTCCTATTATGGATAATATAATGTTCTGTTGCATAATAATCCTGACAAATAGTATGAACAAATAAATAAAATATACAATCAATGGGTTCTAAAAATCCTTGATGAGATCCTCGAAGGACTCAAAATTTCTAGTTAGAAAGTAAACAAAATCACAATATATATAAAACTCATACTCAATAGTCTCTTACCTGTAGTAAGAACATCTCCTAAGAAAGAGGGCATCTTCCTAAAGAAAAATTATCTTACCAATCGATCCCCTGATCACACCAATGATCATATAACCTCTAGAAGTGGACAATGACCCACCAAGACCTGAAAGAATGTAATGAGGAACCTAAAAACCAGAAGTGCGCCACACAAGCACTTATAAAGTGCATGTTCTACCAGAAGTTAGTGGAATGGTATTTTACTCTAGTACCATGAAGGTACGACATACATTGGTGATATTTGTAATTAATCCCCTAAACGCCAAAACTAGGACTGGTTATATTTTACTCTAGAGTGGTACAATCATACTTTATAAGTTCTGCAGAACATACTATTGGTTGTAACTTTAACCACTCAAAGATAGTTACAAAATATTAATACCCTAAAAGGTTTGATAAATTGTATCCGAAAGACATACGACTTTGCAAATAGTATTACCCCATATACTTTGCAAGGATAATCTACTTGTGTTGCATAATCAAATAGTGGTATTTGATAAGTTAAACATGTTACTCCCTAATAGTGTTTATCCTAAAATCTCATATGAGTAATAGGATAGTTGTATGTAAGACTCTGCATTGTGGTAATCTAGTTGATTTAATCACAATATACTTGCCTATATTTATTTTCAAAAAATGTATGAAAGACATTAGAGCAACAAGACTTCAACAGAAGTTATCTTTAGAGGGGGAGCATATGATAAACACTGATAATCATACTTAAGATTTTGAAAATCTTAGTCAAACCTAGAAGGTGTTGATATGATGATTACTGCTTAAATTCATCTTGAAGGTTTTACCACTTAACAATTCAGAGACAGTTGGTCGACAATACAAAGATCATGTATAGATCTTGATGATCATTACTAAATCCTGAAGATATAGTGGTTATCTGTCAAACCCCTATAACACACATTTTAGAATGGATTTATATTACTTTGTGTTGATGCAACCATCTCTTGGCGGTTATCTAAGCAAACATTAGTAGCTACTTCTAGCAACCACTCAAAAATTATAGCATTATATGAAGCCTAACTTTAATGTGTCTAGCTCAGACGTGTGATTGACCATATTCAGAAGTATTATGGCATTAATATCGTTAATACCCCCTCAATTATCTATGAATATAATGATTTTTGTATTACACAAATGCAAATGTCAAGAGCAACATCATGAAGCACATTGCTCCTAAATTTTCTATCTTCATGAAATCTAGAAAAATAGTAAGGTAAAGATCTTGCAAACAAAATCTCGTGAAATCCGGTTGATTTATTCATTAAGTTTCTACCTGCATCCAGTTTTCAAAGATGCATTCATGACATTGGAATAAAATAGTTTAAAGAATTGCAGAGTTCAGGAGGAGTAAATCCGTAGATCATAACCCTTATCAAATCCAGGGGATTTATCCAAAATCTTAAAGATTGGATCTCGAAGATTAAACGTTGTACTATTTTTCTTGATGAGATTTCCTGAAATTTTCTCACATGAAGGTTGTTAGTGAGACAACAAGTGATTAACCGTTGTACTATTTTTCTTGATGAGATTTTCTGAAATTTTCTCACATGAAGGTTTTTAGTGAGACAACAAGTGTAATGCAACTTACGAATGTAATATACTCTTTTCTCCATTCCTTATTTCCAATGGATTTTTGGAAAGAGTTTTTTATGAGACATTTGTATATCGTTGTCTATTGTTCAAAGGGGAGTGTTATGAAACATAATTATGGGCAAAAGATTAAAACACCACTGGATGGCTTTCACCCCTTTGGGCTATAAATATGAGGACACACATGTACAACACACAGATAGATGAATAAAAGATCTTGGATCATCCTCTATACCATCTCTCTCTTTGGTGTTCATTGTGTGATTAATCCGAGTCAATGCTACGACAACTACCGTTTTCTTAGCAAATGTAAGACTAGCTTCGTTAAGATGACGTAGCAATGCCACCGTGGCAAAAGGTAACACGTGTATGATGTAATTATCACTGAAGCCCCTGGATTAGACAACCTTTTGTATTTCCATCCCATACACTTGCTACCCCTTTGCTGCTGGCCTGCTGTGACTTAGGTAACGTTTGGTTGGGTGAATCAGGATGAATGGGATGGGATGGTACGGGATGAATGGGATGATCCTGGATGAGATGATACAAGTATGGTGTTTGGTTGGTGGGATAGGATAATACAGAATTTTGTTTGGTTTGTTTGGATAAGATGGTTCTGGATGGTTCAAAATGGTGTTTGATTTGATGAATGAGGTTGTATTTGGATGACCATAATTCTTTTCTTCCTTTCTCAAGAAAATTACATAAAAATTACATAAAATATTTTTAAATTTAATTGAAGTTTATTTTATTCATCTAAAATATTTGGATTCTATACAAAACAAAAACAACATCGAGAAAAACCTAAAAATTCATACTCTATTCAACAATCTAAGCTAGGTTTGAATTTAGTTTAAGCAAATAACACTTGAACAATGAGGTTTCAAATTTTATTTGAGTATTAGATCGGACGGTCCGAACAGACCCGTGCTCTATAAAATAACAAAAAAAAAACTAAAATCCTGAAATAATTCAAGGAGGTTCATGGGATGTGCTAATACTCAAATAAAATTTGAAACCTCGTTGTTCAAGTGTTATGTGTTAATACTCAAATAGCAAATAGAATTCAAAAATTCTAGAAAAATTCATAAAAATTCCTAGAATTATTTTGTACTTAATAAAAATAATTCCAACTTTAAATCCAATAAAATAATAACTTTATTAATTTTTATGACACGTGGGGCCTGCATGATATATATTCTTTTTTGCACTAAAATATGCCAACAGTAGTCTTGTTTTGTTGATTAAATGATAAGGAACACAACGGTTCAATCAGATCGCAAATCGGATATTCAGTTTATACAATATGATAATTTGAAGCTCCTAAATTAAACTATTGATGTATTAATTGCAACGAATAGCTGGTTGCCACGTCACCAAACAAAGTCACGGCCACACCAAAATTTCACGGGCAAGAACCTGAACCGCATAGTTTGTGATTTTTCTTCGAATGTAATGGTACAATATCTACCCAGAATATTCCATCTCATGGAACCACTTCATCTCGAACCAATTGATTCCATTCACCGAACCAAACACATGAACATATCTATTTCTCAAACCATCAAGTACATGACTACCCATTCACTCATCCAAACAGACCCTTAAAAGATTAAGTGCGGCGGCGGTTTTTGGAGCGTCGGTGGCTGGGCCTGTGGATCGAAAAGGAAACTGCCTGCGAGGGAAGAGTCTAGGCGACTGACGAACTGTGTTTCATCTTGTTTCTGATACAAAACCACACTTACAAGTGTAACAAGTTTATTTGCTTTCAATGTAAAGCTGGGTTTTTTCCCCTTTAAAAAAAAACAAGTAAGTTTAATGGAAACCAAATACTAATCACTGAACACGAGCTAACGATCAGACTTACAAATACCAACAGAGAGTAATTAACTAACAAAGCCTGAACTCTCTAAACACAATAAGTGCAGGTGCGTACTATTTCATACTTCAGTATTAGCTGATCTACCCAGTTCCCTATAATAAGTGATTCTGCACTTCACTTACATCATCACTCAGCATCAGAACAAAAGCAAACACCCGTCCTTCCCTTTCTAAAATTTCTAGCTAGGTAGCAACACTCTGTTCTTGAATCAAAAAACACAAGTCTGCAATGGCTGCCATTTGTGCAAAGTTAATTCTACTTGAAGCTTGTGAGCTCGGCAGAAGCCAAACCCAGCGGACATGCTCAGCTGCCACAACAGCGTCGTGCTCCACAGCAACATCGCGAGTCCGTCCTCTGGTACGGCCAGGGAGTCGATCCTTTCAGACTTCCTTCTCTCGCTTATGGCGGCGCCTCAGGCTACAATACCAACAGTAAACGGAGGTGAGCATCCCGGTGCTTGGAGGTGACCTCCCTCTCGTCGTCCTTAGAGGAGGATTTTTTGGATTGGGCTAGGGATTTCGATTCTTGAAGAAGGGAAATGAGGAGGGTGTCACAAATCACAACCTTGGCGTTGCTGACGGAAGCCGACTCAGAGACTCCAGGAATGGCGAGAGTGAAGGATTGAGCTTGGACCGGTTGGGCCTTGTAAGTTAGATTTGGGCCTCTCGCCTAAACCAGTGTTTCGGTTGGGCTCGAGACTTAGGATCAGAAGCTTATGATTTTTTTTTAAAAAAAAAAAAAAATACCAAACATACCAGTCTGATCTAAGAACAGCTAGCCTAACTCAAGGCTTAGCCGTGCAGGCTCTGCGCCTGCTTCCTAGGATTCCGGTTCGCGAGCAACCCTAACATCACCAGCCCTCTGGTCATCATGGGAGATCTCGCACTGTCCGCGAAGGATGACTTCCTTTTCCCCCCAATGTTGAAGAGCGTCACTTACCAAAGCTTCTACTGCAATGGCCTAGAGGGTGTCAGCATAGGCGACGCCGCTGCCATAGCCGCTCCTCCCATCTTGAGCAGCATTGATTCTCAAGGCAATGGCGGGGTGATCGTCGACACCGGCACGACACCAGCAAGGATGGACGACGACGATGTCGAGGACGGCGACGACGTCGTGGCGATCTGCACTCACCTAAAAAAAAGGAACAACCTGCACTTACCTAAAAAAAAGGAGCAACCTGAACAATCTGAAGGGAAATTTTGATAAATACCACTGATAAGTGTCCGTATCGGAGAATTGTCATCGCTCATTTCGATATTCGAAATATACCACTGAAGCTTGAAAGATCTTACAAATATCACTAGTATACGTATTTTGTCAGTATTAAACCAAATTACCCCTATCTTCTTCCGCGGCTTCTCCCTTCTCAGATCTCCCCCATGGCCTGCTCCCTTCATCCGCCATTGCCGAGCACAAGCTTCCTCTGCGGGCTTTCCTTCTCCTCCCTTCTCAGATCTCCCCCATGGCCTGCTGCCCCTATCGCCTTCGCGGTCCATGGTGCGACCCGGCCGCCGCCACTACTGTCGCTCGGCCCCGCTCTCTCTCTCCCCCCTACGGCGACTCTTCCCACCGACCGGCTTGGCACCCGACGACACCGCTGCCGCTCAGCTCGCCGCCGCCTCTCGCCTCTCCAGCCCGACGCCTCCTCCAGCTCCTACCCGGCCCGACCTCCTCTCTCCCTCTAGCCCGGCTCCGCCTGGCACCGCCGTTGCTCCCTACGGTGCCTCTCTCTTCCTCCAGCCCGGCTTCG
Organism: Ampelocalamus luodianensis; assembly: GCA_036346255.1. Classification (NCBI taxonomy): domain Eukaryota; kingdom Viridiplantae; phylum Streptophyta; class Magnoliopsida; order Poales; family Poaceae; genus Ampelocalamus; species Ampelocalamus luodianensis. The sequence goes on from CM070626.1 coordinate 6,915,251, forward strand.
CCTAGCACCGCCGCCACTCCCTACGGCGCCTCTCTCTCCCTCCAGCCCGGCGCGACCTAGGGCCAGCGCCGCCACTCGGCCCGCCTCTAGCTGCCCCTACTCGCCGCCCGTGGCCTCTACCACGCCAGCGGGGTCCAAACCTCCGGCGCCGTGCTCTGCTCCGGCTCTGGCGCCGTGCTCTGCTCCAACCCTTGGCGTGGGAATCGAAGAAGACAAGGGCAATAGCGTCAATATTTGTGAAATATGTAGATCGGTGGCATTTCTATGAGAAAAAGATGTTTGCAATGGCATATTTGAATATCAAAATAAGCGATGGCAATTCTCTGATATGGACACTTAGCGGTGACATTTATCAAAATTTCCCATTGAAAAACACTTCTCCGTGTCGTGCACTATGGAACCTTAGTATGGCTGAGACCCGTATTCGAGATCCGGCCCGGTCAAACGTGTCTACCGCTGTGGCGACTTTTTTTTCTACCCCTGTAAACTTCAGTCCATCCTCGGCGTTGTGTATAATGCATTGCAGTTGTGGGGAAGCTAAACATCTTCTCCCAGCTCGTAGATGCATGCGCACAAATTCCAAGCCCACACGCACGTGTCATCCGCTCGTGCACGCGTGCGGTTCTGTTCGACACTTCCAAGGGCATTTCGCAGGATTTTAACTGCTTTGGATCGTAGGCGCGAAGAGGCAGCTGCTGGATCGATCTTCTATTCTTGAACATCGTCAGTACCTTGGATACAAATCCTTGAAACGTTCTGGGCTCATTGCGTGCGGAGCCTCGGATAAGCGGCCCTATAGTACTAGCACATTGCGCGCGGAGCCTCGGATAAGCGACTTTCTGGTCGTTTTGGCACAAATTCGTCGTGTGTTTGTAAGAATGATAAGTTTTCATGTGGAATTTGTAAAAATGAGGGAATTTTGTGATAGGACGTTATTTTTGTAAATTCCGTGCGAAAACAGTCATTTTTGCAAATATAGGGCGAATTTACGCCAATACGCAAAAAACCGGATAAGCGGCCTATAGTACTGTAGCAACAATATTATAAGTCCATTGCTGGAATATTGTCGCAATAGCACCATTGTTGTAAGTCTAATGCTACAGTACTCTGCACTAGGGTGCAAACAGAGCGGATATCGCTCATCCCGTATCTTTTTTCATATTTTTTCTCGAATTCGGAATCAGACACGGACAGTGCCGGATACGAATACGAATGTGGATAGTCTCGGTCATAAATACGGAGCGAATACATACCGAGCCGAATACAGATTATCTCGGTCACGAATACTTATTCGGATATTGCGCGAAAACATAAACCATATATATCTTACAAATAAAAATCAATCAACCATACTACATGTCCAAAATGCAACTAGATTAGTAGTTTAACAAATAAATTTAAATATATCACACGATAACATAGGCTATTTAAGCAAGTAGTAGTAACTACTAAGTAGCAAGTACATAACAAGGGCTAAGTAAGCAAGTGTAACTACTAACTAGCAAGTCACAAGTTCACAAATCATAAATCACACCTCACACCTCACACGGTCTATAAAGCAGATAAGATTGCTTATATAAAATTACCTTGAATTGAATATTCTGTTTAGCGAATTATGTATCATGAAGACAAGCGAGTAAATATGATTAATTCATAAATGCTTTATAGATACACATTGGAACTTCAATCGAGAACAACAACCAGTTAACCAATGCCACTGATGAGAATTAACACAATTAAATAGTATCTGACCAAGTTGCAGCTTAGTCAATTCAAGCCTAGGTCTAAATGACAAGTCTAGACCCAAGCGTAGGCTTAAATGAAAGAGTACGAGAGATAAGGACCGAGGAGATAGTATAAGTGGGCTGCACCATATATGGTATGTTAAGCTAAGAAAACTTATTTCGCCAAACACAGCTCGTAGACCATTTATGTGCTTCGCATCAGCTAATTTTATTTCACGTGCAAATACCTCCAACTTGTCCTTTATTTGTTGGTTTACTATAAACTCATTTTTTCTCAAATCTTCAGGATGAATAGGTTTCCTTGTTATGGACTTACAGTTGAGTTGACAAGCAAGGAAGAAATCAAATCAAATCTCAGCTTCTCTAGGAGAACAATGGAACCTTTCTGATCGACATGACCACCAAGTACTTCCTGCACTTACAATGGCGTAATCATCAAGAGTGCAAAAGAGCATCTGTGTAAATTTTAGAGTAAAAACATACCCTTAGAGCAAAGTTCAACATAAGGGTACACCATACACGTATGGTTTGGAGCGATCAAAGCACGTCGGACATAATCAACCTACCAACGATAACATGATTATTCAAATATGATTTAGCAAATATCACAGATGAACTGATTCAGTATAAAGATTTTGTTAGTAAAGAATGTAAAGAATGTTACCTTGCATGTCACTTTATCACCAACAAACAAAGAACCTTTTGTAAATGAACCAATATGCAGAACATAGCCAACAAATACTTGGACATTGTTCACATTGAAAGATCCGAATGGCCATTCCTCCCAATGTCATATATCTGATGCCGAAAAATTCATACGTCAGGTCAAAAAGAATCATAGAATGTATGGCACAACAATGACTAGTAAAACTATCAGGACTACTGCAGATTATTGGGATGAAGCACAACTGCACAACAAACAACACAGAATATCGGATTTCAACTATATCAACATTACATTGACAACAAGGAACTTGTACCTAACCACCCTGTTCTGCATAGAAGCTTCAAGCTTGTACTTTCCAACACAAGACCAATGTCCTCATCACTAGATGCAGTGGCTATGTACTCTGAGCCAGTATAGATAGCCTTCACCACACTTTCATGTTCCTGAAAATGTTTTTAAGTTAAGTAGACCGTAATCAGTATCTAAGTGTTTAACCATAGTTCAAAATACGAAAAATGAAAAACAGCCAGAAGCTAACAGCCAGGTAAATTTGCTACATTGAATATTGGAAGCAACTATACCTAATAAAAGTGTAATATAGAAAAACCACAAGTAAAAGGAATCTAACAAATCATCTAACCTTGTGCTGGAACTTCAGGCTATCATCTATGCTGGCAAGCCCCTAATTGAGCAGCTACGATGTAGCATTAGCATCCATAACAATAGAGTTTTCCCCAGCCTGCAAAAATAAACATATATAAGAAAAACAGGAAAAAAAAGTACCATCTAAATTATATTAGACAAATTAAGAAGAAAGCTGCCCAATCGATTGAAACACCAGCAACATATCAGATATATAAAGGGAAATAAATACAAGATTTTTAAATGAAAAGACAAACATGAAGACTACTTGGATAACAAATAGCACCACAAGGGGAGCTTCTATACTTAGGAATAAAAAACAGCCTTGTAATGAGCATTCCTAGCCTTTTACCTCGCTTCTTCCATAGAAGAATTAAAACCCTCCATGTCAACAGTCAGCCCATAGTCGATTACCATAACCTATGGGATGGAAAACAATAACAATACAAGATAAACAGACAACAAAAGCTCTATTAAATTTGGATCTTGTGGCAGAAATATTATGATGCATTCAGATCGATTGGGAATCAGTTCGAGGGGGTCACACTCTCACCTCTCTTGTACCTCTTGCTCTGATCATTCACTAACTTCTCCGGAGATTTGGGGCAAGGGATATTTTCCTGTAGATATCCTAAAAAAATCAGCGAAATAATAAAATGAAGCTCGGCATGGCATACAACATACTCCAATCCTTGGGTATCCAGGATAGGCGCTAGCTCTCGCAGCATTATTCAGCGGGAGCTGATGTTAGCTTTTTCTCCACATTGTCATGTTTAAAGTCAAAATCCATGGTTTGAGATCGATAAACATTGTTCATTCTCCACCAACCATTGACATATCTCTGGAACGTAATTTTTCTTTCTGAATTGTAGCAAGCTCTAGTGTAGTCACTATTACTATTGAATAATGCATGGAAAAATATTCCAGTCCTTATTTCAGATGATGGGCCAAGTTCTTTGTTTTGCTGCTTTCTCTTGCATTATCCAGAAAGTCTTGTTCTGAGTTTCACTCCTATCCCCTAATGTTACAGAAGGAAGATCCAAAGATGATGACAACAATTCAAAGTTCGACCTGGGGGTGCCAGATGATCTTGATGTGTCAATCGAGTTAATAAATTGTACTTTTAAAAATTACAATAGGAGAAGGGGGAAATCGTGTCCAATTCAGTAAAGAAGAAAAAAAAAGATCATAACATGGCCTCACGGTAACTTCAGTTATGGTCATGAACAGCGGCTCACTTGCACCTTGTCGCGGCTTCCTCTCCCCAATTTATGCTACAACAATTAGCAAAAGAAGATTAAAAAGGGATCAAACAAAATCTCACAGCTCTCATTATGCGCGTGAGAGAAACGCATGTACCAGGACGACGGCGTCACGGGCGACCATGACGACGATGTTGGCGCAGGAGACGACGCTGGGGCAGTGCTCATCCAACACCTCCTTGACCTCGTCGATGACCTCGAACGACCGCAGGGAGTTGATGTTGGACAACGCCTCCTTCTCCCCGAGCATCGTCAGCGTGTCGTCCATCAGCACCGACCCGTCGCATCCCTTCATGATGACGAACAAGAAACACAAATCGCAACAAATCAATCAGAAATCACGCACCACCGTAGCAACATGAGGTTGAGTATGCGGAGATCGCTCATGTTGACGAAGCAGTCGTGGAACTGGAGGCGCATGATGGAGGTGACGCTGCGCGAGGCGCGCAGCGCTGGCGATGGTCTCCCACACGATCTCCTCCGGCTCGAGGCACGTCTCGGCGTAGTACCCGACCTTCAGCTCCTTGATGGCCGCCTCGGCGCACCACAAGAACACAAGAAACGCCGCAAGGAAGAAGAGGATGCAGCCGCGGGATTACGCCATGGCGAGGGGAGAGCGGGACTCGCACACGCGCGCACAGGGGTGGGGAGCTTTGCCTCTGCCTCTGAGAGGAGGATACATGTAAGATTATATCTATAAAACCACGAATCGAACACTGAGCAAAACAGAAACAGGACTGATTCTCGCACAAACGGATTCAAGGAAACAAAAACATCCAGAAGCTTGGCACACGCCCACGGAGCCAACGCGTCGACATACTGCGATGCAAGCCAGCGGTCGGTGGGCACGGGCGGTGGGGGAGACGGAGGAAAGTTGCAGCAACCAGTCGGGGAGGGCACGGGTGGGGGAGGTAGAGATGAGGAGGGAGGGGAGCTGGCGGCGGCTGCGAGGGAGGAGGGAGGCGGCGATGACAACGAGGGAGGTGGGAGGCGGAGGGGGAGGGGGAGGGGTAGATGAAGATGATGACTGAGGATTTGAGGAAGTGAGGAGGAAGCACGGGAGGGGAGGCAGAGGCGGAGGCGGTGGCGACGAGGGAGGAGGTACACGGCGGCGGCGACGGTGTGGTGAGGGTTAGGGTCCGGACGGGAGGGCGATTTGGTTCTGCGGGCGGGAGATGTGGGCGGGAGGGACTGCGCTCTGTGCAGCAGTGCAGGAGCGATGAGGGAGGATGATTGCGGGCTGAGGAATTGGGGATGGCGCGCCCTTGCTCGGAAAGTTGTTGGATAATCACCGGATAGATTCTATTCAATTGCCAGATAGCTCCGAATAAACTGGAAGTCTCCCCTACCGAATCCGAATCTGTATCCAGGGGATCTGGAACTGTATCCGAATCCGAAAAAATTGGATATCCAGGAAAAGCTCTAAATTTTGCCATATTTATTCGGACAGTCGGTCGATCAGAAAGTATCCTCTCCGTAGAAACAATGCTTATTTACTATGCAAGGGAGGCTCGTCGTTCACTGATGATTCGATATCCCGAATGAGCCCTAATGTGTGTGTGCTGTGCACCTTTGTCGTAGCTACATATTATGACAGAGGATCCGCGTCCCAAGTAAGCCATTTAACCAACGATGCACTGTATCATTCTCCGTTTACTACCATAAGCATGATAATTATTGTTTATCATGTACGTTCTTAAAAGTAGGTAGAGCCAGAAGAATCTCATCCTTACAGGTAAAACGAGACCGATAGAGGGCGCGGGCAGGGTGGCCACATAGGCATTTTTTTGGCTCATTCGATTTCCCTTTTCTTGTCTCGGCCATCCGATTGTCTCCAGTGTTGTGTTCCCACGCACTTTGTTTGGCTCGACGCGTGTCCCCACTGCCTCGTTTCCCGTGAGCCTACCCTGGTTTTCTTCCCATCGTTAACCCTTGGCTTCATTTCCTCTTTCTTCCATCGCCTCCTCCTATCTGCTGCTGCCACCTCTCCCCACACGCCGTGTTCCTCTCCTGTCCTCTCATCTCCCCTTGTCTCCTCCCACCTGGCCGTTGCTGCCTCTCTTGGAGTGCCAGCGGTGGTGGATTCCGGAGTGCAACTGCCTTTGCCTCCTCTCCCTTCTTCTGTCCTACTCAATCCCGGCCTCCTCTCCATGGCCTCTGGCTCCCACCGAACTCCCCACGTCGTCCTCCTCGTGGGCGGTGGTTTTCTTCTTTATTGCGGCCACAACCACCTACCTCCCGCGACGGCCACAACAACACCAACGATGACAGTTGGGAGTGCTTGGAGAGCATGAAGCTCGATGAGGAGTTCAGCATCCCCGAGGAGGCGTAGCTAAGGCTCTACGGCCTCTACAAGATCACCACTAGGGGGCCTTGCACAGCGCCGCAACCGTCCACCCTCAAGCTCAAGGCCCGCACCAGGTGGTAGATTCCACCCCTTGTCTTGCTAAATTTGTGAGGATTTGATTCAATCTTTTGTTAGAGTTTGGTTTATCCTTACTGTTTGGGCACTAGGATTTAGGAAATGGATTGGATTTCATCGATACCTAAGTTTACCTTCTATTACTGCGTGAACTGCTGATCAGATGTATTTTTCATGCCGACACTTCTAAGAAATAGTTTTAGTAGCCAAATGGTTTGTGCTTTTCATTTGCGAGCTCCTGTTGTACCGAATAAACGGATAGAAAAGATGGTAGAGGAGGCTACTAGGCTCGCTAAGCTATTTCTTGGTACCCATTATCCAGATAAGCCCGAACCACCATATCCACCTCATTGTATCATTGGCACTAGGGAGGAAACACTACTATAGAAAAGGTCTTCACAGACGGTTCAAAAACGTTATCACAGACGGTTTCATGGGTCGTCTGAGTTTATGGGTCAGTGATGACATGAGGTCATCACAGGCGGTTTTTGAACCGTCTGTGATGCATACTATCACTGACGGTTATTAACTCAGAACTGTCTATGATAGTGGCCTATCACAGACAGTTTATAGATGAAACCGTCTATAATAGCTAATATATCACAGACGGTTTGTAAATAAAATCATCTGTGATGATCTTTCTCTATAAAGTCTCCAAGCAGTGGTTGCTTGTGCCTTTAAAACCGGCTTTATATATATATATATATATAGTTCGTAGTCCCTTGTTAGCTAATTTGTTTACTTCATCGACTTAGTGTGTGATTTCTTCAATTCAAGCTAGCTAAGCTCGCTCCTTGTAGGGTTTCATATCCAAATTTGGCGCATGCTTAGTGAACCACGGTCTACTTCATCGAACCTGACACACTCTAGTGTGTGATTTGCTTCATTACAATCCTCCAAGTGCTTGTAGAATTGGCGTGAAGCAAATCACACACTGCCATAAGATGGTGTCGTTCGATGAAGTAGGCGACCGACGTGTGAACTAGCAAACCTGTGCATATGCTACATGCAGCTTATTTGGTGGAGGTCATATGTTTCATTTGCACAAAGCCAAATTTATTTGCAATAAAGTAATACGATTTGAAGGCAGTTTGCAATTCATTTTAATATTGAAATAACAAAGAAGGATAATAATAACAAAAGAGTAAAGATAAACAACCTAGAAGTGACTATACCAATAGTCACCCCAACAATAGCACGAATCCCGCATCCGTACCACCCATCAAGTTTTTATTCAAAAGGTTGAAGTCTAACTCTTGGAAGACCTTGCCAAGCGTGTCCATAACCTAGACGAGGCTATTCGAATAGATTTAACCCTGCAGGGTGTACCATCCACCCACACTTCGCACGCCTTTAAGCCAAAGCACACTACCGAAGGTATGCCGGCACACACTAAGTCCTACGAGACTTTTTCCAATATTGTGTATTAATTACGAGCCGTCAGATGGATAGAAATCCATCGCCGACATGGTAAAGCCGAAAAGACAACTACCTTTATGGGTAAAGCTTTTGTCAACTACCATGCTCCCAACACCATCCCTCCTCGCGACCTCCTGCGACCTAACTAATACACGCCAAAGTACTAGGTCAAGAGAGGTCCCATATACTCTAGTGTGGTTAGCACGCTAAATGCTTGGTTTAGTGTAACAAGATGTTCGGTCCTTGTTGACTCTGACACCATTCCAAATACACCCAACGGATCACACCAACATACCGTTGTGCCCAAGTCTAAATCATTTTGTTTTCATTTTTAGTTTTCACAAGTAACATAGCAAATATGTCAAACAAAAAGTTATAACAAATTTTAGGTGATCAAGGTTACCGACTAAAGTCGATAACCGCCCAGCTTCTACCGATAACTAAGCATGTCTAAGCAAATTAACCCGATCTACTAAGTGATAAGAGATCATCCAACGATCTCTAATCACAAAGAAATAACCTAGGTTCAGTAGTAGAGATCAATATTTTGCCTCAGGATATGCATCTACTGTGTTTTAGCTAAACATTTTAACACAAATTAAGCGATGCATAAAACAATAGAAACAAAATATTAGACTTTAAAATATCGGGATTAACATGATCAAAGCGCTTGTTCTGGTCTTTGCTGCTCGTAATGCTCAACCTGTTGCAGAGGATCGCTCTCAGGGTTACCGCAAATGTCGAAACCTAACGATTGAACAAATAACAGCGAATAAGAACGAAACAATACCGACAAAACCCAAAACTTCAATTGCAACCACAAATCCATAACACAGAAGCTAGACCATTACAATAGGAACAACAAATTAGCGGCTACGGAGATGATTTAAATTAGACATGCCATCATGATGGATCTACCCAAACTCACTTACTTACCAAGTTAACTGCAAAATCAAGCAAAAACAAACCTCTTATATGTTTTAATCTTTGACAGACTTTGATGGTGATTGTGTGCACATCTATTATTTAATCATCAAGTTAACACATCAAAACAACTAGCTACTCTAAAACAACCATTATTAGATAAGATCACAGAACCTACAAGAAGCTATTGAAAATACTAACTAGTCAAGTATCCAACTATGAGATGCTAAACAAAATTTTCTATTTAAGATAGGGTTTTAAAGATACTCACTATTCATACACCTAAGCATCACACCGAGATATTGCAAGGCTAACAAATTTCAGCATGATGCTACTACAAAGCCTTACCTCATCGAAAATGCAAACCACAAGTACAAAGGCAATACATCTAGTTCCATTAACAGCTTCACAGATCAAAAGCCAACAAGTGATTTGAAACCTATAGAGACTAACTAATTAACTTCTTGCTAAACACTACTTCTAAGGGAGTCATCAAGTACTAACAAACTTCAAGAGCATAAGCATGATACCCAAAATCGACATCGACAACAGTAAAAATCGACAACAGAGAAGAACAAAACAGAGAACCAGCGACTACTTTCCTCCAAACCTCAATTCCAATTTTGATCATGCAAGAGAGTGAACTAATGAACAATCCTAAGATTGATTAGCACTAACTACAAGGCTTAAGAGAGGTGGGCCCACCGGTGAAGAAGGAGGGAGACAAAGCCAAGAACGAGAGGCTCGGCCGGCTCGACTGGATTTGTCGCCGCGAAGGAGTGGCGGCGGTCGAGGTGATGGCTAAATGGGTTGCTCGTGGACCACAAGTCAAGGTGGTCTCGAGGCGCCGGAGATGCACTGTGGCGGCGTGGCGACGGCGCGCGGCGGCCGTGGAGGTGACAAGGCGATCGCGCTAGAGAAGAAGAAGGTGAAAACTAGCGCGCATGAGCATCGGTGGGTTACCAGAACTCACCGGGATGACGCGAGCTCAAGTGGTCGCGAGATGGCCCGGCGACGAGAACTGCTGGCGGCGATCAAGGGGTCATCGAGGAGGAGCAACTCGAGCAAAAATAGGGAAAGAGAGATGGAGATAGCTCGAGTGAGTGCACTAGATGGTGCTAGCGCGAGCAATTACTCTAGGAACCAACTCACCGAGATGAGGACGAAGATCCAACTTTCTACGAAGAAGAGGAACACCTAAATTCAACGACCCCGCGAGTGAAACTCAAAATTAGCCGAGGGGAAATCATGATAGGGATCTGAATACGATATGACGCGCAAAGGAGAAGATGAGCTTCACCGGTTGTGGTGTTGACACGGCGGTGGCGGCACGGTCGTGCACCGAGCTCGAGCACTACTACGATTTGAGCTCGAAGGAGCAATGGGTGATAGGGGATGGCTTAATGGTGTCTAAAAAGGAAGAGGAGCTTTGGGTGAGCTTAAGTAGGGAAGAGGGCGGAGAAACAAGAGGCGAGCTCACGGCACCAGACGCATGGAAGAAAAAGCGGCGAGTTAGAGAGGTAGATGACGAAGCGATTAATGCCGCGCCGGTATGGGCTAGCGCCGATGATGCGCCGAGGTGAAGCGCGAGGAAAACGAGAATGGACGGCGAGACGAGGTGGCGCGCGATGCACGCCGCACGCAGACTCGCCTCTCAAGCGAGAGGTAGGTGACAACCGACAGTGGGCCCGCCGTCACGGCAGAAGACAAAGCGGCGCGAGCCGAGAGTCAAGTGCGGCGTGAATGATGGTCCGACTCGATCAAGAGAATGTCGACCGTTGATCTAGGATGGACGGTCGAGATCAATGTATGCATTCGACAGTCGACGAGACAAGCAATGTGGACCGGCGATCTCCATCGGACGGCCGATAGCCATCGGGCTCGCGCGGTGCAGCTAGGCGGTGTGACCGAGTCAAGAGGCGCGGTCGGACTCGAGCTCGAGTTGGGTTCGAGCCCGAGAAACAGTGATTTCAGATTTGATTTCAAAAGGCTAAGCGGGTTTGGGAAATTTTTAGAGATAGCTCCCGAGCTCCAAAAATTCCGAAATTTTTATGGTAGCTACGAGGGACAGAGGACAACCTTGTGAAATTTTTCCAGGAGTTTTCATGCACTAGATTTCTCCTAATAAAATTCACAAGCTGTTGTCCAGAGGTTTGACCAGATTTTGGAATAGTTTGACTTGCTCTTTTGAAATAGCAAACAAAATCTAAAAATTGTGAAATTTTTCAGAGAGGTAGATAGGATGATCAAGATGATAGGAAAAATAATTTCAGAGGATGATCACAAGTTTGAAGGCTAAGAATTTGCTGACAACAATTTCCATTCACAAGAACAAATACTAGAAAATGGAAATTGTTTAGGGAAAATTTGGAAAACTTCCAAATGATTTGATGAGACAACAAAAGTTTTTATTTCTCCTCAAAATTTTACATTTGAAAAACAAACCCAAAGTTAGGGCTGTTACACCGTGGTGATCACCTGCATGTTTAGGATATATGAGCGCCCAAGGAGCGAGCTAGCTAGCTGAATTCAGGCCTCGAGTTAGCTAACAAGGGACTACAAATTATATATATATATATATAAAGGCAGCTTTAAAGGCAAAAGCAGCCACTGCTTAAAGAGTTTATAGAGAAGATCTAGTTAGAGAAATGAATAATATACACACATATACCACATGTATACTAATGAAATCAGCATAAAGCTCACACTTTGAGCTCAAAATTTCTTCACAAAAGTATGCATCAACTCCATTCCGAACATAGAGTCCAAACATCACACTACCAAACGGAAGATAAACAAATAGTAGAGTTATTACGGACAAAGGCCGATGTGCCACAAGATACAAAAATAAACAAGAACGACAACGAAGCAAAAGTGCCATAAGATGGCTATAAACAAAGCCAATCGCGTGCCTTCAACCCACAAGGCATCGACCGACCGCCAAGCCTAGTCGTCGCACACAAGCGGAAGACAACTCACGAAGTGAGGCCCTTGGGCTCACCTTCTTCCTCCGCAACAAAAACATTAAGCAAAGCATCCGAGTACAAAGATTGTCTTTGTACTCGCAAGACTGACGTGTGAACTAGCAAACCTGTGCATATGCTACATGCAGGCTTATTTGGTGGAGGTCATATGTTTCATTTGCACAAAGCCAAATTTATTTGCAATAAAGTAATACAGTTTGAAGGCAGGTTTGCAATTCATTTTTAATATTGAAATAATAATAAGGATAATAATAACAAAAGAGTAAAGATAAACAACCTAGAAGTGACTATACCAATAGTCACCCCAACAATAGCACGAATCCTGCATCCGCACCACCCATCAAGTTTTTATTCAAAAGGTTGAAGTCTAACTCTTGGAAGACCTTGCCAAGCGTGTCCATAACCTAGACGAGGCTATTCGAATAGATTTAACCCTGCAGGTGTACCATCTATACCCACACTTGCATCGCCTTTAAGCCAAAGCACACTACCGAAGGTATGCCGCACAGACTAAGTCCTACGAGACTTTTTCCAATATTGTGTATTAATTACGAGCCGTCAGATGGATAGAAATCCATCATGTTGACATGGTAAAGCCGAAAAGACAACTACCTTTGCGGGTAAAGCTTTTGTCAACTACCATGCTCCCAACACCATCCCTCCTGCGACCTCCTCGCGACCCGAACTAATACACGCCAAAGTACTAGGTCAAGAGAGGTCCCATATACTCTAGTGTGGTTAGCACGCTAAATGCTTGGTTTAGTGTAACAAGATGTTCGGTCCTTGTTGACTCGGACACCATTCCACCACATCCAACGGATCACACCAACATACCGTTGTGCCCAAGTCTAAATCATTTTGTTTTCATTTTTAGTTTTCACAAGTAACATAGCAAATATGTCAAACAAAAAGTTATAACAAATTTTGTGTGATCAAGGTTACCGACTAAAGTCGATAACCGCCTTGATTCTACCGATAACTAAGCATGTCTAAGCAAATTAACCGGATCTACTAAGTGATAAGAGATCATCCAACGATCTCTAATCACAAAGAAATAACCTAGGTTCAGTAGTAGAGATCAATATTTTGCCTAGGATATGCATCTACTGGTTTTAGCTAAACATTTTAACACAAATTAAGCGATGCATAAAACAATAGAAACAAAATATTAGACTTTAAAATACCGGGATTAACATGATCAAACCGCTTTGTTCTTGTCGTTTGCTCGTAATGCTCAACCTGTTGCAGAGGATCGCTCTCAGGGTTACCGCAAATGTCGAAACCTAACGATTGAACAAATAACAGCGAATAAGAACGAAACAATACCGACAAAACCCAAAACTTCAATTGCAACCACAAATCCATAACACAGAAGCTAGACCATTACAATAGGAACAACAAATTAGCGGCTACGGAGATGATTTAAATTAGACATGCCATCATGATGGATCTACCCAAACTCACTTACTTACCAAGTTAACTGCAAAATCAAGCAAAAACAAACCTCTTATATGTTTTAATCTTTTGACAGACTTTGATGGTGATTGTGTGCACATCTATTATTTAATCATCAAGTTAACACATCAAAACAACTAGCTACTCTAAAACAACCATTATTAGATAAGATCACAGAACCTACAAGAAGCTATTGAAAATACTAACTAGTCAAGTATCCAACTATGAGATGCTAAACAAAATTTTCTATTTAAGATAGGGTTTTAAAGATACTCAGCTATTCATACACCTAAGCATCACACCGAGATATTGCAAGGCTAACAAATTTCAGCATGCGGCTACTACAAAGCCTTACCTTACTGAAAATGCAAACCACAAGTACAAAGGCAATACATCTAGTTCCATTAACAGCTTCACAGATCAAAAGCCAACAAGTGATTTGAAACCTATAGAGACTAACTAATTAACTTCTTGCTAAACACTACTTCTAAGGGAGTCATCAAGTACTAACAAACTTCAAGAGCATAAGCATGATACCCAAAATCAGACATCGACAATGAAAAATCGACAACAGAGAAGAACAAAAACAGAGAACCAGCGACTACTTTCCTCCAAACCTCAATTCCAATTTTGATCATGCAAGAGAGTGAACTAATGAACAATCCTAAGATTGATTAGCAGCTAACTACAAGGCTTAAGAGAGGTGGGCCCCACCGCTGTGAAGCGAGGGAGACAAAGCCAAGAACAGAGAGGCTCGGTGGCTCGGACTGGATTTGTCGCCGCGAAGGAGTGGCGGCGGTCGAGGTGATGGCCAAATGGGTTGCTCGTGGACCACCAAGTGAAGGTGGTCTCGAGGCACGGAGATGCACCAGTGGCGGCGTGGCGACGGCGCGGCCGCCGTGGAGGTGACAGGGCGCTGCGCGCAGAGAAGAAGAAGGTGAAAACTAGCGCGCATGAGCATCGGTGGGTTACCAGAACTCACCGGGATGACGCGAGCTCAAGTGGTCGCGGAGATGGCGGCGACGAGAACTGCGGCGCATCAAGGGGTCATCGAGGAGGAGCAACTCGAGCAAAAATAGGGAAAAGAGAGATGGAGATAGCTCGAGTGAGTGCACTAGATGGTGCTAGCGCGAGCAATTACTCTAGGAACCAACTCACCGGAGATGAGGACGAAGATCCAACTTTCGGCGAAGAAGAGGAACACCTAAATTCAACGACCCCTGCGAGTGAAACTCAAAATTAGCCGAGGGGAAATCATGATAGGATCTGGAATACGATATGACGCGCAAAGGAGAAGATGAGCTTCATCGGTTGTGGTGTTGACACGGCGGTGGTGGCACGGTCGTGCACCGAGCTCGAGCACTACTACGATTTGAGCTCGGAAGAGCAATGGGTGATAGGGGATGGCTTAATGGTGTCTAAAAAGGAAGAGGAGCTTTGGGTGAGCTTAGTAGGGAAGAGGCGGAGAAACAAGAGGCGGAGCTCACGGCACCGAGACGCATGGAAGAAAAAGCGGCGAGTTAGAGAGGTAGATGACGGCGATTAATGCCGCGCCGGTATGGGCTAAATGATGATGCGGCCGGTGAAGCGCGCGAGGAAACGAGAATGGACGGCGAGACGAGGCGGCGCGCATGCACGCCGCGCTGGCGCTCGACTCTCAAGCGAGGTAGGTGACAACGACAAGTGGGGGCGCCTCTGTCGCGTTGTCCGAGGTTTGTGATGCTCTTTTGATAGCAAACCGCATGTTTAGGATATATGAGCGCCCAAGGAGCGAGCTAGCTGGAAAACTTCAAATGATTTGATGAGACAACAAAAGTTTTTATTTCTCCTCAAAATTTTCAGCCCAAAGTTAGCTAACAGTGGGACTACATATATATATATATATATATATATATATATATATATATATATATATATATATAAAGGCAGCTTTAAAGGCAAAAGCAGCCACTGCTTAAAGAGTTTATAGAGAAGATCTAGTTAGAGAAATGAATAATATACACACATATACCACATGTATACTAATGAAATCAGCATAAAGCTCACACTTTGAGCTCAAAATTTAATGCTTTACTAATATGTCAAGAACTATATCAGGACAACCAATTAACCTTTCAGTCAACAAATGATATTTTGATTAACAATGCAAAAGACACTATCTCAGCATATTTAATTTTGGATTAATTTGCTCAGTAACATTGCATTCATGTACAAATTGTAAAATAACATCCGATGTGAGGATGACATGTGGGCCAAGTGGGCCATGGGCCAGTAAGACACTCTTACCGCAAGTGTCTTGTGCAGTGAACCGTGGTGCCACAACCGCGACTACGGGGTCGGGGAGAAGGCGCGACTCAGGCGACGGCGTCGAGGTCGGGGGCACTCAGGTGAGGAGGGGAATGGACAAGAGTAAGGACACTGCGGAGTGATGAGTTAGGGCGCAAACCCTAGCGGGCTCCTATTAATAAAGGGATATCACAGACGGTTCATATTCAGAACCGTCTGTGATAAATAAACATCACAGACAGTTCTAATGTAGAACCGTCTGTGATAATAGAACCGTTTGTGATAATACACAATAAATAATGTACCTACTTTGTAATAAATAAGTAAATTCTAGGGTAATAAACAGTAAAATTGAAGACAAAGTGATATACTTATTTTTCATCAGTCAGTAATTAATGCCATCCTGTACATTGTATTTATAATTTTACGACAAGTAGTTTAACACCTGTTCAAAGAACTTGGCATACTCATGTCTAATCCTATAGTTATCGCAAACGGTGCTCGTGCACTGGTGGTCGTCCTCCGACAGCGCCCACACCCGGCCCAGCGGCCTGGCCATCTTCTTCCACGTCGCCTCCTGGACCATGTCCGCGGCGATCCTCTGGCACCGCCTGTACTCCCGGTTGGTCCTCTTGGCCGTCTCGCACCCGCCGTCGGCCGGCTCACCCTCGACCTGGCTGATGTAGTGCTTCCCAACGTCGAACGTCTTGCGACCGTATAGAGGAGGAGGCCGAGCACGTAGGTCGCGGCCTTGTGGCCGGCGACAGCCGCTCAAAGAACATGAGGTCACGCTGCATATCTTGGGGCGCGAAGACAAGCGCGAAGCCGACAATGAAGCAGGCCTCCGGATTGCCGGCGCCGGCCAGGTGGTTGACGACGGCGATGTAGCGCTCATTATCCTGCTACTTCATCGCCTCCTCCCGCTCGAGCACCACGCGTCTCCCAACGGCGTGCTCCTTGGACACCTTGTATATTGCCTTGCAACTAAAATTTTAGACGACAGAATCTTAATACAAGAATTACTCCATAAGAGAAAATTAAAATGTCAAATTAAGGTCATTGTTGCTAGTCAAATTCAGTTCAGAACTGGATATTGGACACAAAACGAAATCAACACAAGATTTTTTTTGCACCATATCAACTGATACGACTTTTTGGTTTTTCTCTTTTTATAGATTTTCAAAGGAATTACAATCAGGTTCTCTATCGGAACCTGAAACCGAAATGAACACCTGAAGCGCTTTCCGACAACTAGGATGATATGCTACGTACAAACATCTTCAGAAACTGACTCCGAACAAAAACATAACATAATAATATTGACTCTGAAATTTCAGACCTACCAAAACCAAAAGAACAGAATATGTACATGGCTCGTAGGCTACAGAGGTCAGCCATGGGCTGAGGAGAGCTCGCGGCTACGAGACCGACAATGTGGACGACGACATCGTGAGGAAGAGCGACGGTGATCGCCGACCTCCTAGCCTTAGTCCTTGCCGTCATGCTTCGCATGCTCACCATGGCGTAGTACGTATACAATACCATGCGTGCTTACCATGGCGCGCAATGATAATACTTATAAAACATCGAAAAGACGCATCGTAACATCAGCGCATGAAACAAAGAGATGCATCGCCCGTCGGCGTGTGAGACGAAGAGACGCATCGCGCGGGAGCCGAAATATTGAATTATCACAGATGGTTCTTATTAAAAACCGTCTGTGATGAGCCCTAAATCTGATAGCGTAGGAGCCGAAGCATTGAATTATCATAGATGGTTATATTTAAAAACCGTCTGTGACGTATGTAATCACGAAGTAAGTTGCCCTATAAATAAACCATCAAAAGGGCAGAACTAAAAAAAATCACTCACAATCCTATCTTTTCTTACTTCCATTTCTTCTTAAAGTTCTCATTTCTATATAACCCTTCTAGTTGGTAAGACAAAATTCATAAAACAAATTGACTATTCGACTACTGTGTGCATGGAAAGAACAAAATCCATGCAGGATGATCGATCGATACTATACTTAAATTTAGTGGTTGGAATTAAAGTCGATCAATTTGGTCTATGGACATGAAGTGTCTTCAAGAAATTGGTACAAGATCATATCCCTATACGATCAGGTGAGAACTTCACTGTCTATGATGTGCAACTTCCGATCGATCGATACACGTTAAGACAGTGAAGTTACACATGATACGGAACAAAGGTGCGCACCTAGCGGATTACATATCTTGATTTGCTTTCTTCTGCTTCAATTCGACCACTTTAAAAGATCAATCCGGCCCGATCAGGAGTGGAACAGGAATCGGCTATAATCATTTATTTCTAATTACAGATGGTTCCAATAAATAACCATCTGTGAATTTAGTAGTATCACAGACGGTTCTTGTTTAGAACCGTCCGTGATACTTCACAGACGGTCTTCAATATGAACCGTCTGTGATATTACCCCTTCACAGACGGTTTTTAACGCAACCACTAACACAGACGGTTTCTAAACCAAAGCCGTCTGTGATTGCATGTAATACAAACGGTTTTGGTCAACCGTCTGTGATGAGACGTTCAGTATTAGCCTTTTTGTAGTAATGAAAATTTCGTTCTAGGTTTGTGCTAAAGTAAAACCACCCTTTATCATCTTAATCTTCTAGCAGCATTTGCTCAGCTTTTATGCCCGATTATTTTCTACTATATTGAGATCTTCCATTATTGTACGGAGGAAGATTAACAACAAAATATTGTTAACTGGTAGTATTTGAAAATTATGATTCTGCAATGTGCAGCTCTGGAGTGGTTGTAAAAGGAACCAAGTGACTATCAAGAGGAAGGATTGTATCGATGGCTACCTCGGATCGGTAGAGAAGGATGGGTCAAGAGTTTTTGCTAATTGGATGGGAAAATATCATATTAAAACTGTTAGTAATCCGTCCTATGCCATATGTATTTTACAATAAATCTGATTGTTTATGAATTGTGCATGGGCTCTATGCAGGTCTTGGTGCTAGGAATATGCACAGATATTTGTGTTTTGGATTTTGCAAGCTCATCTCTAGCTGCTAGAAATATTGGCCGAGTACCTCTGTTAGAAGACGCCGTGATTTATTCCGAGGGTTGTGCTACATATGACCTTCCTGTTGAGGTTGCTAGGAATATCAAGGGTTCTTTCGCTCATCCACAGGTATTGAACCACCGAACACGGGTATTGAACCACCGAAGTACGTGCATTTCAAATCATCGGCATATACTGAACATGAATATGAACATTCAGTAAGGCTTTGCTTGGTAGGTCCATCCTCCGTAGTCAGGATCCACATGGGTGAACCGAGAATTTGAACTAAAATATCGGCCCATCCACCAGGGACAGAGTATAGTGAAGGCCAATATGGGCCATAGCCACCCGTGCATTTCTAGATTTCTTGAGAGTAAACAGCAAGCACTTACTTACATGTATTGCTTGAACTTTTAGATTACTACTCCTGGTTAGCCTGACCCTCCCAGCTTTTCAGCTCAAACTCTGCCACTACCATCCACGTGGATGGGCTGGGATTGTGGCACAACAAAAAAAAGGCTTAAATGATTAGCTGTTGTATTTTGAAATATTTCTGGCACACATTTTTCGTAAAATGGGATGGTTGTTTTTTTTAGAATACGCAGGAGAACTGCGCATCTTTCCATTATAAAATAGAAAAGAAAAATACAAAATATATTTCCATTATAAGATAGAAAATAAAAATACAAAATGGCCACTAAGCTTCCATGCCACGATAGAGCTTAGCACCACAGTTCGCACCCAAGATTACAGAGATTACTCGCAGGAAGGAACAAAAACGGCCGCTACCTAAGGACTGTGATGGCTACAGCTATTGTTGCTGGTATGTTGACAGCAATATGGGATGGTTATTAGCTATCATTGTTTTGTCGTACCACACTTTAGATCATAGCCACATAGAACTTTTTTTCATATCAATAGTAAGCAATATTTACACCAACAAAACGAGTAACATTGCGTCTACAATGAGAAGTACCCTAACTGTGCGGTTCTTGGAAACTTGCACCCTTCTGGAACACTGAACTTGTATCATTTATGGTAGAAATATCTAGATTTAATTCAGTTATTTGTGTGTTTACCAAATAGTTGATCTATGGAATGGATACAAGTAATTCTGATTCCTTTGCCCTTTTGGGACCATAGATATTAGTACATAGTAATTGGATACTCCATTTGATGCTGAAGAACCTAACGAGTCAACTCACCCTTATAATGTTGCAGGATCTTATGCATCATATATGACTAATGACTTTACATGGCCAAAGGAAGGGGTGCAAAGGTAGTTGACAGGGTTGTCTTGAACCTTGAGAGTGACTCAAGAGCACTTGTCTAAGTTGGCGTTCTTATCGGACGCTAGTGTTTTCTGTGCTGCTTCCTCACATCCTTCTGATGTAATAATCAGATATTGCAGCTTTGTGCGTAGTTATGAGTAATTGTCTGATGCTAACAATACTACCGTGCAATTTATCAGTAAACTCTAGAGTGATCTTATTATTTGGTTGTGCATAATCTCTAACAGTCTCCCAAGATTATGCATCATGCTCTATGTTAACCACGCGTCAGTTCAGTATGCACATTGCACACCATGTTTTTCGAGGGCATCAGCAAGGAGTGCGAAGCCCATGATCGGCAGAATATTTATATCTATACTACTATAGTGTACCAATGTTTGACTTTTCAATTTTCTTGCCACTCAAACAACCACAACCTTTGATCAAATATTAGATGTCGTGCCTTGCCTTTGTTTTCATGCTTATATTTGGATAGCCCTGCTCTAATATTTGAATGAATAAATCTTGAAACCAAACTTGAATGAATGACTTAATGTGGTTTTCATGTGACATAAAAAGTAGGTGTGTTAATTTCACAAGCTTCGTCCTTCAACAATTTGCTGTCTCTGCTATTATATATGCTCTTTCTTTTTTGTGCAATGTAAAATTAAGGTGACCAAATATATTTAGTTTATTTATCAGACACAGAAGAGTTCCCAAGTTTGTGTGGTTTTAATTGCTCATGGTGCATGGCTTCAATAAACTAGCTATGATTGTCCCAGGTTTGCTCATGGTTCATAGCCTTTTCAATTATCACTTTTTGATTCAACGCCAAGCATATTTCTGCTGTTATCTAACACTAGGCCACTAGTAAATCATAAAAGCGGAGTCTCAAATTCTCAGTTTCAGCAGCAGAAGGCCGATGGTGGAAACAACACAAGAAATTAACAGCACAGTGCAGTACAGTCCAGAAATTATACTCCATCTATTCTTTCTTTTTACGTGAATTCTTTTTACGTTTTCAACTTTTCACGGCCTGCTTTGACCATTACTTTTTATAATTTTACATTAAGATACACTAATAAAATAATAATATTATGAAAGTATTTTTAACAACAAATATAATAATAAAATTTTTATATAGCTAATCTAGATAATTTTAGATCTATTGTTGGTCAAACTTTAGAAAGTTTGACAACACGGATTCTTGAAAATCAAGTAAAAAATAACGAAGGGAGTACCAATTTGGATTTTTCGTTTAATAATTCGGCATTACAGTACGGCTAGACCAACAACATGATGCATCTCCTTGTACTCCCAATAACCAACTAATACACCTTGAACTGGCTCAATTTATTTTCCTATGCCGCTCAGATGGTTTGAGTACACAGACATCACCATTTGTTAAGTAATGTGAAGCAAATTCTATCCAAATCAGGCAATTGATTTGGTTATCTAATTGATAATATCACAGTTTGCTGTAAGGTTTGAATATCATGGTGAAAAATGGTGGCAAGAACCGATCATCCTTGTTGTCCCAGCCTGCGTAAACATCACTATGGACTGACCGAAATTCAGTCTAATAGCTTGTATGCTAATCACGCCGAACAGAGGGTCTTAACCTCACTGACTCTTTTGAACTTTTGATCGAGATGAATCCTTCCTCATCGTCCAAAATGCTGCATGGTATCGATTCTGCAACTCAAACACAGGTGTAAATAAGACTTATCAAATATAAGAAGGCTGATAAAATGCACAATAAATTGATGGGGACTGAAATGTCAGATGTTAACTAACAGACTTCAGTACACTTGTGATCGCGAATATTCCAAGCTGGGAGCTTTGAAAAATGAAAAGCTATTATAATAACCCTGGGACACCCAGGCACCCAGCCACTAAGCATACGAATCAACATAACGACAAATGAATCTTTACAGCTCCTGACACACATGCTGAATGTATTCTATCTAGCAGTAGTCTAAAGGGAATGAGGGACAAGTGGACATCTAAACGTCCAAATGGCCAACATTCCAACTGAGGAAAGCAGGATTGTATTTAATCACCTTAAGCTTTCAGTATTAATTATAAATGTTTGACATAAATTCAATCACCACCAAGCTATTCGGAGATACTCCATTGGAAGAACAAATTAAGTCAAGTGCCCTAAAAATAAAAGTTTACCTGCATCATTGATTTCATATTTGCAGTGTAAGTGGTATATATCATTTTCTCCACCTGCCAATGTCAAAGTAATCCATGAAAACAACTATACTCCATCATTTATAGTCCAAAACAAATTAAGTGCATAAACCCTCACCTCCATCACAAATCCATAATGGTAAGCAACCCTTTTCACATCTTCCAGACTTAGTTCAATAGACATATCCTGAGTGCAAGGAGATAAATTAGGTCCCTTGAAAGATAACACCTTCAATTAACGTAAATAATGGAAGTCAACTAATTACATCATCTGGCCCATAGGAATCAGCGAAGTGATACAGAAGTGGTCCCAAGTTTATCCAGACCTGTTCATTGAAATTGAGTTAATTACTTACGACAAATGAGAGGAAGAATAGGTATAACAACAGTAAAGAAATAACATATACTGAATTATGAATATCCCTATATTATATATCGGCAAATATGGTTTTTCCACATGTACATGTGGATACATGTACTATCACAAATGTGCCTCAAGATTGATGCAAACTTTCAAAATTCAAATCACCATCCCATCTTCTACTCGTTGCAATATCCCTTGCACGAATCTTGAGGCACTTTGGAGGGCTAAGATAGTATATGTGCCCAAATGGCGTGTTGTTTTGCATTTTTGTAAATCGGCCCACAGAAATAAAATAGGTAGTACTGATTCTCTTGAAGAATAGCTAAACAGAATTCAATTCTAAGAACAAGATAACCCACCCCGCCATCCTTGAGAACTTTTGATATGATCTCAATATATTCAACAATATTGTGTGCCGTGTCCAGGAAGAAGCAAGTTACAACAGCATCCCATGCAGCTGGAACAGCAGATAAGTATTGTAACTTTGTAAGAATGTCAAAAACAGCATTTCTCCATCATACACGTCTGAACTAAAAAGTGAAACAAGTGAACAAATAAAGGCCAGAATCAAAATACTAAACTTCAAAAAGACTTCAACTAATATTCATCCATGAGCAAAGTTATTGCATGCTTCAACGGCCTACATGATTCACTCAATGGAGATGCTTCAGTGCTCTCCATAAAAGTTCAAACAACAAGTTAAAGCAGATTGAGGGCCTGATTTGCAACAGCCCACTACTCCACTACTAAAAACTACTCTTTCCGTTGATTTTTATAAGATGCGGTTTGAGTTGGTGTGGTTTTCAAAGTTGAACTTTGACAGTTAATTTCTTTCACAATACTTTGTTCATAGCTACATAATCATAAGAAAGTGCTTTCAAATATGAATCAAACGGTATCAGTTTTGTGTCACACACACACTATATATTGGACTAATTGTTGGTCAAAGTTTACAAACTTTGAATCTCGAAATACATGGGCGCCTTATAAAAATCAACGGAGGGAGTACTTTGGGATTTGTGGAATTTAGTTTTTGTCGAATTTAGAAGCACTATTTAACTCAATTTATTTACTATATAGCCCTGAAATAAAATCAAACAAGTTAACAAATGAATAATAATAACTCTTAATATGTCTCCCATAAAAACAATACTTTATATGTACGACAAGAAACATGACCACCACAAATTATGATTTTATATTCTTTCACCCACTAGAAGAAACCCTCTTTTCCCTTGTTCGCCATAACTTAAATTGAGACAACCTGACAGAAATAAAATCAGCACAGATTTTCCTCTCTTGGGGTTCCACCAGACCACATTTGTTCTGGTTGTTAGTTAGTAATTGCTGATGTGAAACTGTTAACGTATTTATATGCTTAAACATGATAACTAACCCCAATGCAAAAAAAAACTGTTTAAAAATGCAGGAGTGTCCGTGTTTGAATAATTATTTAACCACATTGCTTCCAACCACCTGTCATCAGCTTCAGGCATGCCTTTGTTGGGCCATAAACGATTCAATAGGCAAATGACACTACATTAAGATTGTCGCAAGCAGAAGCAGAGTTAGCTAACTCTGACACATAACCCTTTACTTAAGAAAGCCAGGTTGGAATTAATTATTTGCTCATGAGTGCACCTATACCACTATGTTAATAAATCATTTTGGACTTCTGCTTTGTTTACTATCCCTACTCTAAGAGGACTGGGTCATCTTACATTCTTGGCTTTCCTCATTGTAGACCTCTACAAAATCCCCAGCACACATTGAAAATCCTTCTGTGATCCCCACACTGTTGATGGAAAAGAAGACCCGGGCATAAGTAAGCCAATTAGCCAAATATGCCAAAGCATACAAAAAGATAACAACCAGTGTATCTATTTTTGCAAGAAATATAAGTAAACATTCAATAGAAACAATTTTTCAGTTTTTGCTACAGTACAAATAATGCCAAATGACTGAAACAAGTTCAAGCATCAAACTCGAATTCTAGAATACAATGAAGTCAAGATTAGGCATTCAAAAGAAACCACACATTTAATTAACAAATGTAAAAAATTTAACATCCAAAGGCCAAAGCATTCAAGTCTCAGATTCTTGCATTCCCAAATTTTTAAATATTCCATATGCTGATTTGTGTTTAACATACATAATACCATAACGTAACTTACCTATAAATGTAATCAACATAATTGTACTCTGATCAATGGAAATATTATAATCCTAAATGCATCCAACAGTATGTATAACTTGCACAAAATTTACACAGAATGCTAAATGGAAACACATTATTTTGCAGGGGTATACTTATAAGAAAACAAACATGCATACTATGTACCTTGAGGGATGAATATCAGGAAATGAAACAGGCCGAAGTTGATCATTGTCTGAAAGAGAATTGCAGTTGCTGTGTATCCAAGGATATATAGTCCATTCATTGGCCTCTTGAGTTCTGCTAAGAATAGGTAATATTATTAGCATTATGAACAACAACTTGATCAAGTAAGATGCTGAATGCCTTTAAGTTTTAAATATGTGTAGCTTAGAGTTAATAGATTGACATACTGGTTTAGAATGAAACTTGAACAAATCATCATGTAATATGAGAACTCGTTTCCCTGGCTTACAAAACCTGTTCAGGGCCAAAAATTAGACAATTTCAAAAAACGTATAACATTAGCTCATTTTCAATTGAACATTTTCTACAGTACCAAGAGAAGAGATCTCCAGAGCCAATCTCCCAAGCCCAGCACCAGGGACTAAACATGAAGGAGGCCTATGAAATTTAACAAATATTAATATACAAGTCAATGATGCAAGACAAGTGGTAAATCCCGAAGTAACTTCTGTTTATTTCTGATGTCAAAAGAAATGCTTTCATCGATCATCGATAGCGGCTATAAGAAGAGGTGATATGCTAATTTAGCTGAAGGAAATGTGCCCATAAACAATAGTATCAACATGTGCATAATCAAACATATTTAGGCATTCCAAGCATATTTAGCTCATACAATACGTAATCTAGCACAAAAAATGCCTAAACCAACCTAGGAAGTGTATTATGCAATCAAAAATCCAAAATTAAATTTGAAATTTCTTAGTCGGTTACTGTTCACCCGGACCCCGGCCGGTAGCCGGTAACCGGCGGTTACCGTCGGGAATTTTTTCCCTGGCCTAAGGTGTTCTTTGCATTTTGGCAACCCTGTACATGTTATATATTGGCCCTTTGGCCTATTGAAATAGACAACGAGCCTCATTCCAATATGGTATCAGAGCAAGGTCCGTTCTTCCTCTATTTTTCTACTGTGAGGCTTCCTCTGTTTTTTGCCACCGCCACCCTCCCGTGCCCACCGCGAGTTTCCCGCCGCCGGATCCCGTCGCCGAACTCTTCCCCGCCGCCGGATCGGGCCACCCCTCGCCGGATTCAACCTTCTTCTTCACCACCCGAGCTTTCTGCTATCACCGCTGCTGAGAGCTACGCCGCCCGAGCTTCCCCATCGCCCCAGCCAGCTCCCCTCCTCGATGCCGCCGCCGGCCGCAGACCCCGACGCTGCCGGCTAAAACCGAAGCCAAGCAGAGCTCAGCTCTATGCTCTGTGATTCGGTGGAGCCGCCAACTTCAACTTCACACCGGCTCCAGCGATCTATGTGGAGTCGGCGGCTTCGGCTTCACTCCGGCTTCAGCGATCTGCGTGGAACCGGCCTCATTCCAACATGTACAACCTCACAGGGTTCTAGGATCCCTGAGCAGTGTCAAAAACCCTTTTTTCTATCATTACTGATAAAACAGTTCCACCACAAAAGGCTGGCCAGCTTCCAATATAAGCCCCCATCCCACCCACCCACCCACCCACATACACACACAAGCACACCCACCTGTAAAAAAAGAGTAACAATGCACACATGCATTAATGCGCATATCCATGCAAGCATACTTGTGAGCACAAACACGAAAACCACATGCACACTCACAACTCCACAAGAAGTCCTTGTTAGTATCCACTGTTAAGTGAGATCATTTATAATAACTTACAGCACAAGATTAAAAAAGTACAGTAGGTCTAAATTATTGAAGCAACACGGAACAATGCAAGTTTACCTCTGGTTGCTTCGGTTAGGAAAAAGACGATTAAGCTCCTCAAGAATGGGCTTATAGCACTCATCACGTTCCTTTTGACCCTGAAACCATTTAAATAATAAAAAATGGCAATATTTTTCAACATTAGATCATTACATTGAAATAGATGTTCTAAGTATATTGTAATCCAATCTACAATAGCACAGAAAATTACCTCCTGAGCCCAATCTCTCACAATATTTCTTATGATGCATCTTACCTACATAAATCAGAATAAAATGGATGATAGAAGCTGCAAAGCATACAGAATGTCAAAAACAACAACTGTGCAAACTGAAGAACAAATGCAAATGTAGGCAAAGGGGCAAGTGACTGCACACATGCACACAGACAACATCAGCAAAAACAAAAAATCAAGGTCAGAGGGGAAAAAGAGAGGGAAAAATGCATTATTGAAAAGCAGTAACATCGCATCTCAGGAAAGATGCCAGCTTTGGTAACAACTTCTTTGGCGGTGAACCAACATACAGTATCACTATCTGGGGAATGTATCAAATCAGAACCACCCTTACTTTGTCAACATCAATTGGAGGAACGTTCAACTGCAAAGATGAAGCCATGCAGTGCTGCGGTCTTACCTAAAATAAGAACAGGAATTCATAGTTCACAGTTATTTAAACATATTACTATCTAGTATCTACAATTAGAAGGTACCAGAAGGATAGATTACAGAAAAGGAATCAGTGCTTGATAAACAGAAAAAGTCAGTGCCTGATGAACTGAAAATGATGTGTAAAATGTTGTGTGATATCCTGTCCCAAACTTTTGGACTAGTAACAAAATAACTGAATGAACAGCTAGTAGAACATATATCATAATCAGACCAATCGGGTTTTTAACAGTAATGTTAGTGTATTATATTGAGTTATTGACTGACGTCTTCTGCGATATATTTCAACCAGAACATAACAAGAAGTCATGTTTGTGCACTACTCCATGAGACTCATGATAATAGGATCATGTTTGTGCACTACTCCATGAGACTCATGATAATAGGATTCAAGCATGATAGCAAATTTATGTTTTGCATCATGCAATTGTGAATTAAGAGGAATAAACAACAGCTTACATCTTGCAGGTGGAGCTTACATTTTCATCAGCAGAAGATGTGAAGCAATTTGTATCTTGACAGTTAGCTTCTGCACTTGCATCTTTATCACCATTACATGATTTATCTACACCTTGGGATGTCCCCAAGTTGTCACCAACAGGATGGGAACCTGCTGCCATGTGAACTACCTCGCCCTGTTTGATATTTAACCAGTCAAATTCTACACACAACATAAAGGACTTCAACAACATATTGCCACCGTTGTAATCTAAGAGTGACTTCTACATGAAAGCACCCATTATGTTTTAATGGAAAAAAAAATATTCAGCAATAAGGCCTACCTTCTTATTGTCAGTTTCTCTAGAGGATTCATCAGTCTTTGCATCTTCCCTGGGGCAATCATGCTGTTCGTGCAATGAGGAATTGCTCGTGGTGATAGAATTTCTCGAGCAATCACCCCCCTCGCCGGAATGAGCACAATCTGCATGATAATGTCCATGCATGTTCTCTGGACAATCATGGCCGTCAACATCTACATACTGACTCATGTCAAAAGGAGGTTCAAACGCCTGCAATTCTTTCTTTGTTAAGAATAACATTGTGTACATTGCACTTTTCACCAAATACACAGTCCCAAAAGATCATACCTCAAGCATGTTCATGATAAAAGATGTATTCATGGATATACACCTGTCAAGTAGTAATGTATCAAATAACAGTAGTCAAATCTATCATCGCTAAGTAGTAGTAAGCACAAAAGCTTCTATACATAAATTATTACATGGAATTACCCAATCTGGTACCCATTTAAAGCACATGTTTCAAACATACCTAAAATGCAAGAGAGTATCAAAACAAAGGCCAGGTGTTAAACAAGCATGGCTAGAACTAATCGAAAAAAACATAGGTTGATTTTTCAGAACGAGTCAATGAAGAGTCCTGACTCATGAAGATAGAGGCATAGAGTATCATCAGCAAATCTCAAATTTTTGGAAAAACAGCTTTGGTGACGCCATATGGAACAAATTAATCAGTTACAGTTAATAAGATATGTACACTGTTTTGGACTTTTAGATGATTTAAAACATGACGAATGGATCTACGGCAGAGTTTATTTCACAATACTTAAACACAAGCAAGTGGAACTATCAGTGTTCCCCTAGGCGGGCACCTAGGCCGCCTAGGCGCTGGGCGAAGCCCCGCCACCGCGATTTGGGGACAATCGGCGCCCTAGGCGCTTGGCCCGCCTCGTCGCTGCCCAAATCCTCCAACCCCACGCCTCCCCGTCGCGCCCCCTCCTCCAACCCCACGCCTCCCCGTCGCGGCCCCTCCTCCAACCCCACGCCTCCCCGTCGCGCCCCCTCCTCTCTCTCTCTCTCTCTCTCTCTCCCTCCCTCCCTCCCCCCTCCTCCTCCCCTCCCCTCCCCTCCTCTCCCTCCCTCTCCCTCTCCCTCTCTCTCTCTCTCTCTCTCTCTCTCTCTCTCTCTCTCTCTCTCTGCCGCACACTTTGCTCTGCACATGCCGCGCATAGCCTCTGCCTTGCCCTCTACTCTCTCTCTCTCTCTCGCTCTGCTTTTTCTCTTGCTCTGCACATGTCACACGCAGCCTCTGCCTTGTGCTGCTGCTCCTGCCCGCCTCCCTGCTGTGCCGGTGGGCCACCTAGGCGGCACCTAGGCGGTCTAGGCGCTAGGCGGCCGGTGCCCGCCCCTTCCGCCTAGCGCCTAGGTGAACACAGGGAACTAATGATCAGCGCTACAAGTCTACATTGTACATGCATTAAGCACATAATTGTACTTACCATCTAAGTCTTTGGTACTTTAGACCAAGGTGAAAAAGAAGTTCCTACACAGATAAAGACATAAGATATGAGGGTAAGCATATAGAATTAGATGACCTAGTTAAATCGAAATGAAATCTAAAAGAGATAAGAAAAGAGGTACTACTGGTTGAAAAGAAAAGGTAAATGTGTGATGACTCTATAAATATAAACCTTGTGGGCAGGACGAAGCATTTTGAATGATCGTTCATATCTCTTGATATCCCTTTCTGCTGCATCTTGATAGCTATTACAACAACAAGAAGACAATTATTTTTAAATAAAAAAGCTACACTGTCCCTATGTAGTTATGGTGCATAGATATTATTTCATGTTCCAATTACAAGTGTATAGCTTCTCTATGTCACCAACCATTCAAAATCAGAAACCATTGTACTTGTGTAACATCAATGATGAAACTTCAAAAGAAGCCAAGACCTGACAAAAATACACTTGTCCTCAATATAACACTTTAAAAGTAGGACCAAATGGGCCAACTACATCACCTAGTATTCACATAGAGGCAATTTACCATGTGGATCCTGCAATTCATATGGCAATATTTTTTTTGAGATCAAAATACCAGTCCACCATCTTACACACCCTCCAATACCTCAATCAACAACAACCAAAAACAAGCACAATGCCAGGAAACTCCACACTACTCGCACCTATGTATTCATTTTTGCTCTATAAAATGATCATAAAAAGTTAAGGAAAACCAACAGAAAAGGGCAAAATTTGATATATGCCACTCAGAAAAACGGCGTTTCGAGATTTGCCATTCAGAATCTTGAATTTGGATATATGCCACTCTAAATTTTGTTAGCTTTGATATATGCCACTCTATGACCCTTTTGCCCCTGCTCTTCTTCTTCTTCCTCCCCTTTTCTTCTCTCCCGAATACCTTTGTTCCCCGCCGCCGCCCCGTCCCCCGCGTAGCCGCCGCCCCTCCGCTCCCCGCACCCGCCATGGCGTCCCCCACGGCAACGCTCGGCGGCGCGTCCCCGTCGGAAGCACTCGGGACTCGTCGTGGCGGCCAAGTCGGCGCTCGACCTCCTCTCCTCGTCGGCCTACCGGCCGCCCGACCCCACCTCGCCGCTCCTCGGCCTGCCCACTGCCGCTGCCGACGCCTCCCTCCATGCGCTGCTCCTCGCCCTCGAGTCCGCCTCCCCCAAGGTCGCCGACCCCGCCCTCGACTGCGTCGCCAAGCTCCTCTACCACCGCCTCCTCCTCGGCGACCTCGGCGCCGCCAGTGATGACTCCCCGGCCTCCAAGCTCCTCACCGCCGTCCTCTCCTGGCCATGGCGGGTGCGGGGAGCGGAGGGGAGGCGGCTACGCAGGGGACGGGAGGAGGCGGCGGCGGGGAACAAAGGTATTTCGGGAGAAAAGAAAATCTCGAGAGAGAAGAAAAGGGGAGGAAGAAGAAGAGCTAGGGGCAAAAGGGTCATACCGTGGCATATATCAAAGCTAACAAAATTTAGAGTGACATATATCCAAATTCAAGATTCTGAGTGGCAAATCTCGAAACGCCGTTTTTCTGAGTGGCATATATCAAATTTTGCCACAGAAGAGACCACTCCCATCCATAGCCTTCAAAACAAACATGGCTGCACTCGCAACCCCGACTCACTATCCGCTCATACACCTCCACGCACAACTGCTGAATCTCTCTATCCACCCATACAGGGAGGCATTGGGCTGTGTTAATTGAGAACTCCCATACGGTGTAACCCACGGCCAAAATTCGAGCGTAGCCTCCCGCCCTCGACGCCAGCTAATTCCGAGTGACCACCAATTCAACTCCGGTCAGCAAGTATCGGCAACCGCTCCTAAACCCTACAATTCAAAATCACCATCAACTCGGTGTAAGCTGCACTCCGAACTCCTCCAGTCCACCCAATCGGGCCACACATCGGAGCAGGACGCGGAACTGCTGCTAGAACGAAGCTCCGCTTCTACACGACCAATCAATCTCAAAGCGAGGGGTGGCGCCGGGGCCTGGAGAGCCCAAGTGGTGAGGATGGAACGGGGAGGGGTTCATTCGGGGCAGAGGAAGGAGAGGAGGAGGGGGGGTGATGGGGATTGGGGTTGGCGTACTTGGCGTAGGCGGCGATGATGCGGCGGAGGGACTTGACCTCGAGCGCCTCCTCCTGCTCGGTGTACCGCCGCTCGCCCATTTTCTACTGCGGCGGCGGCGAGGTGAAGCTATTCTTTCTTTCCAGATGGAATTGATGGGAACGTGGATATAGAGGTGGCCCACTGCACGGCACGGCTGGCACCCGGCTAGTGGGCCGGCCCGACACGACCCAAACACGTCGGCATCCGTTTGACATGGTCAGACACGATTAGCCTATTTAGCACTGTTAGCTCCGTGTAGGCACGACTCGGGAACGGCCTAGCATGGCTAGGCACACCATTCGGCATGACCAGGCACGATTAGCCTGTTTAGCACCGTTAGCTCCGTGTAGGCATGGAAAGGCATGATACGGTACAACCCATCAGCACGATTCAGCCTGTTTAGCCTGTCTAGTCATGGTAATAGGCGGAATTTTCAAAAAAAAAAATGTTGTTTTTAGCTGTTGGGAGCTTTTAAAAAATCTCAAGAAAATATTATATAAATAGGCATACCCCTCTTTCAGCCACCATCCTATCTTCAATCTCTTCTCTGAATTCTGTTGTGCAAATTTAGATCCCTTTTGCAATAATTTGGCCAAATATTCAAAATCCAACATAGTAAGGAAAAGAGCTAAAATTCAAGGATTTGCTAATGTTCTCCAACATCTCAGTGATGCTACAGACCTAAACTATTCTAACTATTTTGCAGATGTTTATACTCAATTTTCTGAGATTTATCAAAAGTGGAAACATAAGTTTCAGGGAGTTCGCCTGCAACGACCTCTAATACCACTCACAACATGTAAGAAGATAGCTGTGTGGGGCAAAATATGGGGGTGTAGGTTCTTCATCCAGGTCTAGGGGTTCAAATTTTACAACGTCGGGTTCTGAAGCAAGACCAATCGTCCACCCAAAAAGTGAAGAACTATCCACCTATCTAGATAGTGCTACCATGGATTACCAAGAAAAGCGCTTTGAAATTTTGCAATGATGCATGATCATAAAGTAACATATCCAGTGTGATCCATATTAGCACGTGATGTGTTAACTGTTCATGTCTTCACAGTTTTCTCCGAGTCTGTTTTCAGTCTTTCTAGAAGAATATTGGAGGAGAGGAGAACAAATCCCATGAGTAAAATTGTGGAGATACTTCTAACTATAAAAGACTGAGAAAAAGCTGGTGCACGAGAACAACACTCTGTAGAAAATACAGAGTTGACGGACGTGTTCGAAAATCTTTACCAAGACAACGACATTTAGAACATAAATGTTTGCAGAGCTATAGGATGTACTCTTTTTCACAAGGTTTTCTCATATTGAGTTTTTACTTTGTAAAGTTTTTAACGAGGCATCCATGTAAACATTAATAAAGCTCATTATTATATTTTCAATATATTTGTCTCTTTTTATGGGTATAGAACTCCTTTTTTTACAATTTTAATTTTAATTTTTGAATTTTTTATATTTTTTTAGAATATTTTTAAATTTCTGGGGTCGAGATAGGCTACACAGGCCAACCCGGCCCGTCAGGCCTATCGTGCCGAGACCTGCACGGCACGACCAATTTAGTTAAGTGGGCTAGTCGGACCATGTCTAAATAGGCTCGTGTTGTGCTAGGTTGTGTCGCCTATTTGGCCACCTTTATATGGATATGGTCCACCTAAAAGGGCATCCACCCAAATTTTGGATTGTTCAACATTTCCTCGTGATCAAAAATATTATCAATGTCTCACCTAGTATATACATGGGTCCCACCCAGACAGTAACCCATTAACCCCCGCCTCCTCTCTCTCTGTCGAATCTCTTTCGTTTGCTCCCTCCCTCTCTCTCTCAGTGATAGCGATGGGTACGGCGGCGCGCCCCAGCGAGTGATGTAACGTGACGGGGGCCGCGCTCCAAGCAAGCGAGGCAGCGATGAGTACAGGAGAACGAGATGATGGCGGCATCGACCGAGGTGGCGGCGGCACCACCAAATCAGGTAGCGGGCAGGCCGGGAAAGGCCGGATCAAGCAGCAGGGAGGCCGGCAAGGACTAGATCCGGTGGTGTGGAGACCGGATCCTTCGTCCTCCACCCCCAATGGCGGCCAAATCCGACGTCCCCCTTCCCTCAAGCGGCCTTCTCCGGTGCGGTGCAACTTCACTAGCGAGGAGGGCGATGCAAGGAGCGACGGTGCATCTTCCCAGCTCTGGCACATTCCTTGTCTCTGCCTCCTTCGGATCCAACCACCCTGACCCCGCCTCCTCCAGATCTCGCAACCCACAACCCTACCTCCTTTGGATCTAGCTTCCCCAATAGATATTTCCCACATGATCTGATGCCAGATTCTGTCTAACTTGGATTCGGGAAGGGATTAGACTATCCGGCTGGATCTGGGGCGAGAAATGGATAGTTGAATCAGGATTCGAGGTAGGTCGGATTCGGAGCACGCAATATTCGGCAAATTTGAGACGGGGCCTAGATATCAAGATTTTTCCTTGCCAGATATCTTGAATCTTGGCCCATAGATATTGGGCGGCCTAGACCACTAGCAAAGACCTCACCCTAATCCTTATTCTCCCCTCACCCAGCCGCACACTCCCATCCCACAC
This sequence comes from Ampelocalamus luodianensis, assembly GCA_036346255.1. Classification (NCBI taxonomy): domain Eukaryota; kingdom Viridiplantae; phylum Streptophyta; class Magnoliopsida; order Poales; family Poaceae; genus Ampelocalamus; species Ampelocalamus luodianensis. The sequence goes on from CM070626.1 coordinate 6,949,657, forward strand.
GGCCACACGGGCACAGGCACACCACCCACCGGCCACAGCCATCGTCCCACCATCGTCGCTGATCTCCAGTCATCATCACCTATCCATCCATCGGGATCCACATCCATAGCCGCCACGACCTCTCCGCTCTCAAGAAGTCGCACCCTCTCGGCCTCTCCAAACCTAGCACCACCGACTCAATCAACCAAATCCAACGACCTCCATCACCACCGGCCACCTCCTCGGGCTTCTCTCCCCTTTGTAAGATCGAGGAGTTCGACTAGAGGGGGTGAATAGGCGATTTTAAAATTCTTTTAGCTAAAACCAAGTTTTATGCGGAAGTGTGAATTAAATCGGTTTTACTCAATCAAAACCTAAATCAACTAGTTTTGACTATGTGCACCAACAAGCTAAGACTATTGTCATTGATAGCAAAAAAACAAATACATGTAAGCAATTTAATTCTATGAATGTAAATTGCACAAAGTAAAGCACAAGAAAACAAATCACAATGACATAAGGATGTTTTTACTGTGGTGTTCGGAGACTTGCCGGTCTCCCCTAATTTACGTTGAGGTAAGCCCAAACTAATTGGACCGGCTCCACAAATTAAGCCAAACACCTCGATCCACTCGGGGTTGCTCTTCGTCCACTCTGGAGATGGAGAGCACCAAACCACTCACAACACATCGGGCCTTCTCACAAGCTTCTTGAGAAGATCACTGGACCACGACGCCTCCACGCCATCTAGGTGTCGACAAACACCAAGAGTAATAAGTCAAGCCTCTTGCTTGACTCTCGTCAAGTACACATGCACAAATGGATGCTCAATCCATCTAGTTGTAACACATGCAACTAGACCATCTCTCTTTGCTCACAAGGTGCAATACATACACAATTGAGAGGAGAGGCTCACACTAGCTCAATAGAATGAAATGGGATACCAAATGTTGTTTCTCAACCGGCCAAGGGGGGATTTATAGTCCTCACAATAAAAACTAGTTATTGGAGACGAAACAACCAAAAAACTAGCCGTTACAGACTTAGTGCGGTACTACCACAGTACAAACCGCAATACTACCATTCTTATAAGGGCGGTACTTCCGCAGGCCATTTTTCCACAGACGATACTCGGTAAAAAAAGGTCATAACTTTTGACTCCGATGTCGGAATTAAGTGATCTTGGACTCTATTAAAAGCTTATTCAAAGGGCTACACAATCCACCTGATTGCATGATCTCAAACACAATAAATCAATATAGAAAGCACAAGAACTTTAGAGAGTCACAACCATGGTCTAAGTCAAAGGAAATAACAACAAACAATCTTAGACCATGTCAATGGAATACACATGAATCCCAATAATTTGCAAAATACATTTGCAAACTTAGATCATACCACAAGGAGTAGGTACATGGACTTCAACCATTTGCAAAACATATTCGCAAAGTATAGTCACATGCTACAAGGATTAGATGCATGAGCCTCGACTATTTGCAAAACACATTCGCAAATAATAGCATCATGCCACGGTGAGTTAGAGCAAGCGAGGTTGAGCTATCAACATATGATGAGACTCAAGCTACTAGACAAGACCTTTCTTAATAGTATGACAACCTATACTAGCAATCCGATCTTCCAACCAAACACTAAGACCGGTAAAAACTAGGAACACATCCTTAGCTCTAGCTAGTCATACTTTTGCCTTGAGCATCTTCTTGAAGCTTGATGACGCACATCTTCACTTCAAATTCGAGTTATTGTCTTGATATGCATCAACCCATGATGCATCCTTTACTAGTCCTCCATCAACACATGATGGTCTTCTCTTGACTTAATGATCAACTCATAATCATCTCCTCTTCGACATCTTGATATGTATCAACACATGATACATCATCTTCTTGAACCTTGACTTGATGACGGTCAACTCATGATGCCATCTAAAGTCTTCATCATCCTGGAACATAACCTATTCATTCAACTCATGAAAAATGTTAATCCCACAATGATTAACATTAATTACCAAGATATACGTGCATTAAATGCTTCTGAACAAACCATTTCTGATAGGTGCAGTATTACCGCCATTGATCATGCGGTCATACCACGATGCAGTAGTTCCGCCAAAAGACCATCGGTACTACCGCTCTTCCAAGAGAGCAAACATGCTCCAAAAGGTGTCTCTCTGTAAAAAAACGTACCACTCTTTGTTTGGTCCAACCGGGTTGCGGTAGTTCCGCTCAATAAACTCCGGTACTACCGCCTCCCAAGTCCGACCTGACTAGGTCACATGATTGGTCGAGACGTTTGGACGGTCCGAATGTTCAACCGAGTACGTTCGGACGGTCCGAACGTTTACCCGGTAGCACTGCACTACCTTCCTGGTCATACCGTTGTGCGATAGTACCGCCAAGAACACGTTGGTACTACCGACTTTTCCAATAAAGAACGGAACACCAAAAATAAGCTCTCTGGAACAAACATACCACCATGTAAAACCCGGTACTATCGCACACTGGTAGTACCGCTTACCAAATGCGGTCGTACCGATTTCCACTGAAGTTCTTTCAGAAGCTTATCAAAATGCAAAGCATGAGTCCTTCATCTTGAGCCATGACGATCTTTATCATCTTTGCATTTCCTTTTCATGTCACCATTCAAACTCCGGGACTAAGCCTTGAAAATATCTTAGCACACACATTAGTCCCATAACACAATTGCAAATAATTGAATATAAAGTAATATGAGTATATATATGAACTACACAAGTTTCACATACTCAAAGGATATGTTTCAAAGTAGAAATCCTTAATATATGTGGATAAAGAAATATGGACCAATACTAATGAAACCACAAATCATAGAGTGAACTCCCCCTAAATGTGTGCATACACGAATGTGTAATAAGAATATATGCACATATTCAAGTTAGATTTTTAGTGGAGTTCAACCTATATTTTGGATCCGAGAATGCAACAAGATATATTATATGATGTTGAATGCATACCTCTTTGATTTTCACCTTTTTATCCAAATAAGACTACACAATAGGTATATTAATAAAAGTGTTAGTCTCACATTTAGATTTATCATTAATCACCAAAATACTCTATTAACTCATAATGGCGGGTCTAGATTCTTCACCCTTCCTCTACCTCCTTCTGTCGCTTACAAGCGTCGCTGCCTCCTACCTTACCGATGCCGACAACCCTAACCCGACGGGTCATCTTCCCTGCCTCCGGTGGGGTGCTCCACCATCTCCGACGACGACGGCCGACATCGATGCACCACCGCAGACTTCTTCGAGCTCCTACACCTCCCCTTCGATTTGGTGTGGCTTTGCTTGGCCGCTCCAGCGACTGTGGCGGCTCGATCAGGTGAGTCGCCCGCCAAGCCGAGGTAACCTCCATGCTGCACCACTACACCAGTGCTGTCTCCAATGCAGCACCGAGTGCATTGGAGCACAATGGCCTCCCCAAGACAAAGCCGACCACAGCATCCATGACTACGGCGAACTCTCATAACTATCTGTTCTTTCCTATTCTACCAATGTATCAGATAAGTGCCTCCCTACTAGGGATGGCAACGGGGCTATTCCCCGTCGGGGAGTGGTAGAACATCCCCATCCCCGAGAGACAGAAAATTCCCTGTCCCCGTCCCTATTCCCATCCTCGGGTGCTATTCTTCCCCTGTTCCCCGTCCCCATTGGGTTATCGGGGACCCATACCCGAAAGTTGGATACCGAAAGAAGAGAAAATAATATCCATAATATTATAAAATGAGTATGAACATCCACATGCAATACTAAAATGACAATATTTTTTGATTAATTAGCATCTGGAAAGTAAAGAATGCAAATGAGATTATCGGGCTATCACCTTATCGGGTTGTGCGGTTGTGGGCTAGTGGCCTACATGTCTTATCGGGGGCCCATGCGGGTAGCGGGGATGGGGAGTAGGGGAATGACCCTATCCCTACTTCACCCGATGGGGAATTGTATTTGTATATTAGCATCCCCGTGGGGGGAAATAGCACCATCTCCGTCTCCTAATGGGTGAATTCCCCATTAGGGAATGGGGAATAGGGCCTCATTGCCATCCCTACTCCCTACGACCCTTCTACTACTACTAGATTGCCATCCCTACTCCCTACGACCCTTCTACTACTACTAGATTCTATCCCAATGTGTTATGGGATTGTTAGTACTTATGTAGTATGGCCACTTTGGTTGATAACTTGATATTATGGACATGTACTCATATGGTGGTTTGGTCAAACATATGTTACTGTATGTATGCGTGCACTATGCATTTATTTTTATCTATTTTCAACCCGAATCTGGCATGTATCTGTCCTATGCCCGTATCCCGAATAAACCAAATATGTATCTGTATCCAACCCATTTTCACCCCTATACAGGAGTACCAATACTATATGTACAATGTATGTGGTTTGTTTTAATATTTTTGTATGCAAAAGTATTGGTATTAGTTGTACAACGCATGTATATGGTAGTATCTCATGATTTTTTGCGTGCAAAATAACATGTATTTGATTGTACATACCAAAGAATAGAAATAGTGTATTGTACTTGACCAGTGGTGATATTCAAATTTCAAATTTTGAAATCAGTGGGTCGTCCTTTCTCCTAAAAAGCAGCAAATACATCATTGAAATCAAGATTATACACTTACAAAATACATGCCTAGTACGTATCGCGATGCACATTGGATGACGTAGATTTCATATGGAGGTCCTTTCAGATGGATAGTTTCATTTCTGAATTGATGGGCTTTCAAACGATGGATGAGTTCAAGGCCATCATTTTTTTATACCATGAGTTGAAGGCCAGCTTGTTTCAGTTTCTTGTGTCATTGTGTGTAGGTGTAGGCTAGTCATTGAGTGTAACCAAGTTCTCTTAGATTAGTCTCACTGTAAGGCTGTAAACGAGCAAGCTCGGGCGAGGCCAACCTACTAGGCTCGAGCTCGAGTAAGCCTAGGTTGGGGTTCAAGCCTGGAATCGGGCTCAAGCTTGTTTCGAAAAAGCTTGGCAACTACACTTCAATATAACACTTTCTAGAAAAGATAGGAATGAGATGGAAGTATGATGGGTTGGGTCAGGGGTTGCTGGCTCAGGGTGGGGTGACGAATGAGATTTGAAGTTGGGTCGGGCTGATTCAACATTGGAACATGGGAGGGGAATGTGTGGGAAAAATTGGGAATGGGTAAGTCGAGCCTTAATCACATTATTCAAGCTCGAGAGCTTAAGTCTAGGCTCTGAAGGAATACTGGTAGGTTACACTAGCGCACATTCAAAATTCTACCACGTAAACTAGGAAGTCATGCGAGTAAGAGATCATAGATCGTTATCACCAGACGCGCAGAGCAGCGGAAGAAGAGTTGGAGCAGCCCGATCCAACGTCGAGCACATCGATATAGTGGTCGTAGTAGACATCCAACGTCCTTGGCCTCCGATCGTCTCCTCCAGTAGCCTCTTGTGTTCCTTGCGTAGGTCACGGATCATCCTCGATCAGCGTAGCAGTAATCGCAGTAGCGCCTCTACAGTATCCACACGTCCAAGGGTTGAACGTCGTACGCCGATGTGCTAGCACCAACGCGCCCGGTAGGGCCTTCGGAGAGGTGGATAGGGTTTCGGTGGATGGTGTAACTCGTATGTCCAAAAGCCCCACGCCTCCCCTTATAAAGAGCCCATAACATATCACATCCGAACTAGTTTGTTCCAGCCTATTAAGTGTGTGACCATGTAAGTTCATACGTAATCGGCCGTGAACCGAAAACTTCTTTCCGATCATAAGTCGGTAGCAGTTCTTAGCAGGACATAGCGACTCTCGAATACATATAAAGATTATATCAGATGAACCTTATGCAATATAATCTGCGACCAGGTCCTTATCACTCGCGACCAGTTCACATCTGGTCACAACCAGATTGTAACACCTTACGACCAGTTCGCTGACCAGTTAGTGATCATGTATGATCAGTCTGTATCTCCATATGACCAGCTCATATCTGATCAGACTAAATGACCTGTTTGCGTATTCTCTTTTTGCCTCACGATATCTGGTCGAACTCTGGGTGATATATTTGTCATCCATGGTCTGTTCAATATTTTTTCGATCCAGTGACGGATAACTTCGTGTGGTTGACTCGTCGACCACTCGTGGCATGACCATACACCTTCTTTATCCGAGCACATTGAGGGGCCAGAGATATCTATTCTGTTATGCTAAGAGGGACAAATCACATATCCAACCAGTAACATCCATCCACATATTTCACAGCATACCTGAAAACTATCCTTATAACTACCCAGTTACAGAGTAGCGTTTAGTAACCCCTAAGTGTGCCAATACACATATAGGAAACTATGTTGATTTTAAGTCTAAGGATTTATACATCATCATTGCTTGAGGCCAATTGATGACACATAGAATCATAACAATCTCAATAGTATCTCAAGGTAGGTCAATCCAGCACCATATTTTCTAACATGTGCTAACACTATTGATTCGATATCCCTATATCTATAACCGGTGAAACATAGTTATCAATCAATATATACGCTGGTCGATAAGTCACCAGTGTCCCGATCAAGGATCTCTTTAGAATGACATCATACAACTTATTAAAGAGCTTCACTAACAAGTTACATACTTGCTAATCTTTATAAATAATAATTCATCCAAGGAACATAATAACATTTATTATATAACTTATAAATATAGACATGATACGATCATCTCTATGATTGCCTCTTAGGGCATATCACTTGTCGATGTTTTAATATCGTATAAAATAAATGCTGGGGACACTATGATCGAGATTACACAAAAGGAGATAGGGGGTAGATAGGTTCAAGCCTTCTCCAGGGAGAATAAAAACCATATTTCTATGTTCTTGTATTGAATGTGTTTACAGTAAAGAAAAAAAGCACTGAAACTAAGACTAATGTATATTGTTTATTGTTCTTGTCTCGTTGTATGTCCCTCTGTCCACCAGTGTTGCCCTTTATATAGCTTCTGAAGGGGTAGCAGTTGTTATGTGTCAGGAGGCACCTCAACAGTTGGTTGATTGCGCACATTGATGTCAGTTATTATCAGAGAGACACTCTCCATACGTTCGCCATGCAGTTACACCAGAGATAGAGAGAATTATGTGCAGTTATGTTAACTACTACGCATAAATGAGCGCAGTATACAGAGTTCATAGTCGATTGGGTTCATATGTTTGTGGATTCTACCGACTACAAGGTGGTCGTAGTTGACCTGGTCGTAGAAAGTCTTACGACCATAAGGTGATCATAATTGACCTTCGACCATAAAATGATCATAAAAAGTCTTTTGACCATAAGGTGGTCGTAATTGACCTCACGAACATAAGGTGGTCGTAGAAAGTCTGACGACCATAAGATAGTCATAGAAGATTTTACGATCATGAAGTAGTCGTAATCTTCCTTTGTTATTGTAGATTAATGATAAGGGATACCTCTGATGGTTCTTTAAAGACACCATTATCCATAATAAGTATTACAGATAAATAATTTAATTAATCAAGTATTATTATATCCTCATCATCACTTATAGGCTCGAGCTCGAGCTTTTTTTCGACTAGAGGCATGAGAGACGAGAGCAAAGGAGAAGAGGGGCAGGATGTGTATTTCTTAAAAATCTAACAAATTTATAGGTGCTAATGGTTGATTGCCCTACCGGAGCTAACAGGACTGGCATAAAAGGGATGGGTAAAAAGTTTTCCAGTGTCACCGAAGGAAACACAACATTTTAGCAGCATATTAGGGAATAGATAAACTTTCAGTGGCATATAAATAATTTTCCCTTCTTTTTTTGAAAGTGAAAACAATTAACCAGTGTACACATCTTAGATGCTATTTGGAACACGGGAATTTCACATGAAACTGTTCAATTCTCACGTGCGCCTTAATGCTCACAGCACCTGTGACACAGGTCGGAGTATCTCCTGGATATTTGTGCCATTTCACATAATTTCCATTCTTTAGGGTGTCACTTGCTAGTTGAGATTGTTTAGGATATTATTCTCCTAAATTTGCTCTTTTGGATGCCTTATTTAGAATGATTTTGTAACTGAACCAGTGCCGGTAAATTACATTTAGTTGCATAACTTTTTATTTTAGATCAAACCGAGCTTAAGCTTTATTAATTAATCAACGGATTAAAATCGTCTAAAGGAAGAAAGTTCATAAGAAAACACGGTACATTAGACCTTGAGCTCAGTTGCGTTGGGTTTTGAGGCTAGCTCTAGTGCTAGTTCATCCAAAGATGAGATTAGATCTGTTTCAAAGATGAGATTAGATCTGTTGTATTAACTCAAAGACTATCCGACTTGGATACTGCAGTTCTTGGACCCTATTGCAGGAGGAGGTGTTGGATTGGGATTAAGCGCAAGGGAGTGCGCCGAGGAGACAATACAACATGGTCAACACCTATACCCCGACCCTCTGCAACCTCAACCTTATCTATGACTACCTAGCCAACCTCCAGTGCTAATTCTGAAGACAGCAGAGGGACAGAAGGAGCTCGAGCAAGCATGCCAGGCGATCGGTTGGCAGCACTGAAGGCTTACAGACGGGCCAAGGGCCTGTGCTTCACTTGTGAAAAATTGAGCCAAAAACCATAAGTGCACTCAGACAGTACAGTTGCATGTGGTGAAAGAACTCCTCGAGGTGATAAATGCCCCGGAAGGTAGTGATTCTAAGCAATCTGAAGGCAGCCAGTCAGACAGAGGAGGGTGAAGTGTGCATGTCTATATCCAGACAAGCAGTGGTACTGAAAGCTCGCACACAGTTAGACTCCAAGGGCGACTACACAAGCAAGATGTCTTGATGCTAGTAGACTCCGACAGCTCCAGTAATTTTATTAGCGGGGCCTTGGAACGACAATTACAAGGAACAAAAAACGCACATATAGCACTTCCAATCCGTCCTGTTTTAGCACGAACACTGGGTCGTGAATTTTGGCTGGTGGCACAGCCTAACAAATCTATGTCCCAACATGGCTTTTCATTATGCGTGTCAGGTATTTCATACTTAGCCTAGATTAGACTTACCTTTAAGCCAACTTATTAGGCTCACAACATATAGGCCAAATAAGATAGCTAATTACATATACCTCAAAACTTCTTCCGGTGGCTTGTATGTAAGCTCTTGCATACTTATAAGTGCAATTAGTCATCCCTCGCAGGCTTAACCTTTTCATTTATAGCAGGGTGACCTGAACTTACACCTCAAATAAGCTGGCCATTCAACCCCGACAAGCCCAAATTGAAAGACAACCGAAACAAGACCTGATTTCATTCCTCCATAACGTTCTCGCAAATCATGTTTCTATCATGATCTTCTAAGGGAAAAAGATGAACAAATTGAACTATAGAACAGTGGCTATTAAGGTACTTTTACTGAATCCACTTCTGATGAATTGGCAACTATGTCTGCAAATGATGAGCAGGTAAAATTCACTTGATCTACAATGTACACTACTGTTTCTTTTCTGAGTTCCCTAATTTGGTTATTTGCAGCAATGCCGTCTTTGCACCATATATATATAAACAACAACTGCGCCTTTGGATATACAAAAGAGGCAGCAAAACTCTTTTGTGCTGAAAGAATATTTGTGGAGGTCAGAAGGAATTGGGAGCAATCGCACACAGTGGTGCAGCAGGATGTATTCTATATATTGCGTGCCGGACGCCTTGTAGCAGATCCGGAAAACACATTTTACAGGTAATCACGGCAGCGAGGATTCCTCTCTGCCACTCCTACTTCTATATCAGATCCTGAAGACTAGGGACTGATTGTTACATACCATTACAACAAATACATGACTATTTCAACACCCTCCCTCAATCTTAACCTCCGAATGCAAGTTAAGATTGTATCTAAAGTTGTGAAAACACTGCAATGGAAGCGGGTTTGCTGTCTGATCTTGAGACACGACAAACCGAACTTCCAGCAGTTTCTTTGCAACTCATTCTCTTACAAATGAAAATCCATATTCACTGACAAATAAGTTGCTCCTAGGTTGTCACACCACAGAGACGGTGGTCTCTCCTGAAACATGCCCAATTCCTTCAGCAGTGACTGAATCCAAACAACCTCCTTGGTTGCATTTGCAATCCCCTTGAACTCTGACTCAGTACTTGACCTGGATACAATGTGCTGCTTGCGAGAACTCAAAGAAACAAGATTGGTCCCAAAATATACTACAAAGCCAAAATATACTACAAAGCCACTGGTCGACCTACGATCATGTGAGCAGACAGCCTAGTCGGAATCTGTAAAGGCACTCACAAGGTTTGAATTTGACTTCCTAGAGTGTAGCGCCATATGTTGAGTAAATTGCAAGTATCTAAGGATCCATTTTACTGCTGACCAATGATCTTGTGTAGGAGAATGTAAGTATTGACACACCTTGTTGACAAGATATGATATATCCGGTCGTGTTATTGTCAGGTATTGGAGAGCCCCAACAATACTCCGGTACTTGGTTACTAATGTGTCAGACAAAGATGTTCCTTGTGTTCTCGATAGCTTTTCACTTGACGACATCGAGGTCGAAATAGGCTTGCAATTCTCCATTTTTGCTCGAGCAAGGGTATCTCTAATATATATCTTTTGTGTAAGAGCAATGCCATCTTTTTGTGGGATCACTTCTATGCCGAGGAAATAATGCAATTCACTCAAGTCCTTGATTGCAAAATCCTTGTGAAGCTGGCTGATTAAATTCTATGCGGCTTGAACAGAAGAGCTTGCAATGATAATATCATCAACGTAAATCAACATGTATATAATGTTACCATTGTGATTATAGATGAACAAAGATGTGTCAGCCTGTGAAGGAATGAAACCAAGCTCCTCCAGTTTTGAACTCAATCTTGAATACCACGCTCTTGGCGCCTGTTTGAGACCATACAAGGCCTTGTCCAACTTACAGACATGATGTGGGTAATCTGAATCTTCATAGCCCGACGGTTGTTTCATGTAGACTCGTTCTTCTAATACTCCATGTAGGAACGCATTTTGCACATCTATCTGCTTAAGACACCATCCACGAGAAACCGCGAGAGAAAGTATGGGTCTCACCATTGTTGGCTTGACCACAGGGCTGAAGGTGTCTTCGTAGTCCAGACCATGTCTCTGCTTGAATCCCTTTGCGACAAGCCACGCCTTATATCGCTCAATGCTACCATCAGCCTTGCGCTTCAATTTGAAAACCCACTTGCTTTCTATCAGATTTTGATCATGTTGCCTTGGAACAAGATGCCATGTCTGGTTTCGACGAAGTGCGTCAAATTCAGCATCCATTGCTTGTAACCAGTGTGGATCATGTATTGCGTCATGATGACTTGATGGCTCCACGGGCTCGACCGTAGCACTGAAGGTGATGTGCCTCCCTTTGGTTGTGTATCAGACGGTGCCATCATGGAATTGTTTTGGCTTTTTAATCCCATGTTGTAATTGTTAGAATAGGAGTTAGAATAGGGACTCTTGTGTATTACCTTATCTGTATATGGTATACACCTCTTGTACTCCTATATATATTGCCCATTAGGCCTCTTCAATATACACACAATATTCATAACATGGTATCAGAGCCACGGTTAGGGTTAGTATTCTTGTAGCGCCGCTAGCCTCCATTGCCCGGAGGATCGATCTTCACTCCGGTGGCGGATCCGGATCGGCTCTGCGCGCGCGCTCGTGCTCTCTCCCGTGGTCTCCCAAGCCGCCGCCGTCGTCGACCACAAGCAAACAACGACAGCTGCGTGTGCATCGGCGCGTACCTCGGCATCATCTTGGCGACATCAAGATTGGATTGTCCATTGCGGTCGCCGCCTCGAGATCCGATCTTGTGGAATTGAGCGCGCCGCCTCGGCTCCCACCGGATCGGCGTTGCCTCCTCCTCCTCGTTGATGGACCGAGCTCGCCTCCCTAGCGAGGCTGGATCCGGGCGATGGCCTCCACGCCTCCCGCCTTGGCCGCCGCCGACGTCGCCTCCAAGCTTCTGCGCGCGCCCGGATGGATTCACTTATCCGTGCTCCCGCTGCCGCTGCGCCCGTGGGTTCAATCTCCTTCCCATGGCGCCGCCCGTGGGTTCAATCTCCTTCCCATGGCGCCGCCGCTCCAGATCGGGATTCCTCTAACCTTTTCTCCCATGGCGCTGTCTCTGCCTTCGGCTTGGTCTCCCATGACGTGGCCCTGTTTGGAGATGGTTGGAGAGTGGAGTGGTTTGATCGCTCGGTTGGCTATTGGATGCTATTGATGATGAGGCGTGGAGTTTGAAGAAAACAGATCGAGGACTTCGGGATTGTTTGTGGCATTTAGTTATGCGATGTGCTGCTGCTGCTAGCTATTTTTGCATCTTTTATTTCTGTGAGTCGTTTCTTCCGTTGCGTCCATCCAAGTCTGTACCCCTACATCTTTGAGTTCGTCTAAGCTATGTGAGTCCACAAATTTGTTGTCAGTCATAGAAGCATAGAAATATCTTTTGCATAGCAGCAGCCGCTGTTCTTTTCTTCGAACCGCTGCAGATCTGTCGCCCCGCTTTTAAGGCCGCTGCGCTTCTTCCGCACTGCGTCTCCGGTGTACTTTTTGTGCATTGCGCCGCGCTTCTTCTGCACTGCGTCTCTGCTGCGCTTCTTGTGCATTGCGTCGCGCTTCTTTTGCACCGTGCATCCGTTGCGTTTCTTGTGCTCTCTGCGTCTTTATTGCGCTTCTTGTGTGTGCACTGCGTCTTTATTGCGCTTCTTGTGCACTGCGCCGTCGTCGTCTTGGGATTCGATCTGCGTCGCCGTGCTTCTATCTATTCCTATTCGACTTGACAGTTTTATCTTTTTGTCGGTTTCATCATCTTCTTCGTCATGTTGCCGCGGTCGACTTTGCTCCTACACATTGTGTTTTATGGGCCGTTGCGGAACCACGGATAGGAGGAGATCTTTTATCGACATTTTCCAATAGCTGCATGCTACGACGATATTTATCAAGACTCGGACTTTGGATTTTCCATATTTTAATGTCAACCATTTCCAAATGCAATGCTATTGCATACGCCTTGCATTTGAGGGGGGTGTTAGAATAGGAGTTAGAATAGGGACTCTTGTGTATTGCCTTATCTGTATATGGCATACACCTCTTGTACTCCTATATATATTGCCCATTAGGCCTCTTCAATATACACACAATATTCATAACAGTAATCTAGTGCGTATTCCTCGGTCTTGAGGAGGTAAAATTGCCTCAGGAGTACTGGAATGTGGCTCAACCACATCATCACTTGCCAGGTCAGTAACAGAGATGCTAGGCGACGAAATGACAAGATCAGGCACATGGTCACTCACAGGAGAGGGAATGATATTTGGACTGGCAAGATGTAGAGGCAACAAAATATCACTGGATTGAAAAGGAGTTGTGGGAATGAGACCTTCAGTAGCAAAAGGAAACACAGACTCATCAAAAATTGCATCCCTAGAGATATAGACACGCCCAGTTTCTTTATCTAAACACTTGTACCCTTTATGGAAATTGCTATAACTGATGAAGACACACTGCATAGATCTAAACAAAAGTTTATATCTGTTATATGGTCTTAAGTTCGGCCAACACGCACAGCCATATGTTTTAAGAAGTGTGTAGTCAGGTTTAGCATGAAAAAGTTTTTCCATGGGTGTACAATATTGGATAACATGGCTAGGCAACCTGTTGATCAAGAAACAACCAGAAGTGAATGCCTCATCCCAGAATTTCAAAGGCATGGATGCCTGAGAAAGAAGTGAAAGACCGACATAAAAATGTGTCGATGCTTCCTTTTAGCAGATCCATTCTGCTGGTGTGTGTGAGGACAAGATATGAGATGTCTAATGCCATTTTGTTGAAACATTTTGTGTAAGGTTTGATATTCTCCTCCCCCATCCGATTGAGCAGCAGTAATTTTCTTATTCAGTAATCTTTCAACGTGAAGTTGGAACTGAGCAAAGATACCAACAACATCAGATTTGCATTTAATTGGATAAAACCAAACAAATTTACTAAAATCATTTATAAAGCTGGCATGATATCGAAAGCCTCCTACTGATGTGAAGGCAGGGCCCCAAGCATCAGTGAAAAGAAGATCTAAAGGAGCATTGGATACATTATTTGTAAGGGAGAAAGAAAATTGGTGGCTCTTGCCCTCTTGACAAGCATTGCAGACATACTGCTGGATCTTATCAGGAGTAATAGGAAGTTTATTGTTGTGAAGGACACGCTGAACAACAGTGGAGGAAGGATGGCCGAGTCTGCAATGCCAAAGCCCAGGAGTGGTCTTAACACTGGTGAAAGCTTGCTTATTCAAGACAGTGGACGAAGCCATCACCAGTGGGTATAGTCCTCCCTCACATTTGCCTTGAAGAAGCTTCTTTGTGATCCGGTCCTTAACAAAAAAATAGTTTGGATGAAACTCGAGATAAACATTATTGTTACCTGTAAGACGATGCACAAAGACCAGATTTCTATGAGCCTTAGGAACTTGAAGGATGTTGCTCAATTTCAAAGAATGATTGGGAGTAGAGATGTGAGAGTGACCAATGTGTGAAATTGCCATACCTGCATCGTTTGCCATCTGTACCAGATCCTTGCCATAATATTTGTCATGAATAGAGATATTGTCAAGTTCAGAGGTGATGTGGTCTGTCACACCAGAGTCCATGTACCAATTTGTGTCGACGTTGTAGGATGGTGTCATTGCTAGTGCCGCCACATGAGGTTCCTCGGCCTGGTAGGAGTGATTGAACTGGTTGTAGCACTTCAAAGCCACATGACCCAGCTTGCCACAGATCTGACACTGTGGATGATTGTCAGTGTGCACATGTTTGGAGTTGTTGTTGTAGCTGTTATTGTTGACGTTGGTGTTGTACTTCCCACGACATCTGTTGTTGCCATTGTAACCTCCGCGTCCCCTGCCCTGAAAGCTGTCTCGACCTCCCCGAGAGTTGCGCACAGCATTGTTGAATGAAATCTGAAGCGCATTGTTGTTGTGTTCCTTGCGCATTTCAAAGTTCAGCATGTGCGCATAAAGCTCAGTGAGGGAGATTGGCTCTACTCTGGTAGTGATGGACGTGACAAGTGCATCATAGTCTTCACCAAGGCCAACAAGCATGTAGGACACTACTTCTTCATCACGAAGTGGCTGTCCTACTACAGAGAGAGTATTTGCAAGATTTTTGACTTTATTGAAATAGTCAGACATGGAAGAATCACCTTTCTTCATGGTCGCCAGTTGCATCCAGATTTGCATGGTGCGTGCTCTGGATCTAGATGAAAACATCACGTTCTAATGCACTCCAAACTTCGGCCGAAGTATTGAGGAGAAGAACTCGGCTAAGGATATCCTCTTGCAGCGAGGAAAGCAGGGCACTCAGTACCAGTTGGTCTTGAATCAACCACTGTTGATACACCGGGTTCGGGACTTGAGTGGCACCATCAGTTATTGTCTGTGTGATGGTGACTGATGGTCACAGGGTGGTGTCGTCGACATAGACAAGGAGTTGCTGGTTCCTCAGATAAGGAAGCAGTTGGGCCCATGGAACAAAAAACCGGTCGGTAACCATTACCGGCGGTTACCAGATTTCCCGATGGGGTCCGAGATTTTGAATCCCAGCCGGAAATCCTTCGTATTCAAATTCAAATTCAAAATTCCAGCAAAAACATCTCAAATTCAAATTTATTTGGACGAAATTCATCTGGTTTTCCACCGGGATCTCCGGTAACCGATCGGTTACCGTTCCCGGGGCCTCACCGGGATTTGGTCCGATTCCGGGTTTTTGAACCCTGGTTGGGCCTTCCATAGCAATTAGTTGATGTTTGTCAATTTGACAGTGATGAGGGAGCCGAAGGAAGAAGCAAACGGGGTTAGAAGCAGTCCATCCATGGAGGAGATAGTGGCCAGGGACAACGAGCTTGTGACACTGCTGGTGGTGGACATGATTGCTTTCTGTGTGGTGTGAGGCTCTAATACCATGAAAGAATATTTGTGGAGATCAGAAGGAATTGGGAGCAATCGCACACTCAGAGGTGCAGCGGGTTGTATTCTATATATAGCGTGTTGGACGCCCTGTAGCAAATCCGGAAAACATGTTTTACAGGTAATCACGGCAACGAGGATTCCTCTCTGCCACCCCTACTTCTATATCAGATCTTGAAGACTAGGGACTGATTGTTACATACCATTACAACAAATACATGACTATTTCAACATGTGCAACAATTGCATTATTCTGTCCTAAAACATAAAAAACTTTCTCGTCCATCCTACTAGAATAGAAATGTCAAATCCAAGTGAACATATAGTGTAGACATCAAAATTGACTCGATACAGGATGGCACAACAATGTCCATTGTAGTTTCACACACCGTTGTAGTGCTGTTAGTACAACTGTTTTGCTAGCCCACAGTTCTAGATGCAATCACCTCTGTGATTTGGCATTTCTACCAGGCTTTGAATTTCGCCTACTATACACATGCTGAGGTTTATAGGATATCACATCATTAGTTTGCTGGAGATTTTCAAAATACAGTAATTATTTTGGGCATATACTCTATATATGTTTCTTGAGGCAATCCTTAGGAGGAAGATTAAGCAAAGCTTAATTGGCTAAGTGTTGCCATTAGCTATGGGGATGTGGGTGTGCATGTGTGAGACCATGTGCAGGTCACCCCATGTTTTGTGATGAGTAATTGACTTTTATTTTCAAGTGTTGTTAAATTTGTGTTTGATTTGAGTGAATTTATAGAGTTTTTGTTGTTATCAGCTGGTAACTGGTTACTGTCTGACCGGTTTGGGTCCACGATCAGACCGTTGGGAGGTTGCGGTCAGAAGAGTAGTGCAACTAGACTTGGATGTTTTTGGTAAAGCTCAGAGAGGTGTGGTTTGACCAGCTCACTGGGTTCGTTCAGACCGTAGGTGCAGTTCAACTAGGCATTTGATGCCGATTGGATTTTTCTAGAGAGCTCGTTTTGGAGCGAGAGAGTGTGGTTTGACCAGCCATGGGTTGACGGTCAAACCGTGATATAGACATGCGGTCTGACCGGCTTTGGGCAAGCGGTGAGATCAGTGTCCTATTACCAAAGTTTGACCAAGTTTGACTGTAGGAAAAGGGTGTGGTCAGGCCAGCTAATGGTTGGCGTTCTGACTGGTCAAACAATTCCAGTAGGCCGAAAGTGATGAGTTGAGTTGGGATTTGACTTGAGGAGCTTAAAATGGAGCATGTAGGTTGCATATGGCATTTATGGACTAGTGTGGGTAAGTTGAGAAGAACTTGTACACGAACATGGTTTGCATGTTTTTGTATGTGCAAGTGGCTTGATGTTGCTAATGAGAATGGATATGATTAAGTTTAAGGAGCAAGATTCCATGAAGGCTTTGACATTTGTGCCTAAATGTTGTGAAATGCATGTTGAGGCTTCGTGTGACATGATTGGGCAAACCATGATGAATGTGAGTGGATGAGCATGGCGATGACTAAGATGAGTTGGGCGAGGTGCACTTGGTGCATTGCAATCCATGGGATGGCTATGTGGCTTGGTTATGCTTCCGGGAGCGAAGCATGAAGGTACGCACCCTTTGCCCATCAATTGTGTCAATTGATGATTATATGTGGTGTGTGGTGCTACGTGACGGGTTTGCTTATCGGTGATAGTTGTAAGACTCCAGAGCTACGTCATAGTGAGGCGAACGGGACTAGGACTAAGCTAGGAGAGCTTAGCTAGGTCCATAACGACCAAGGTGTTGTCGAAAGATGAACAAGACTAGCAAAGCGGCTACAAGCTGGAAAGATAAGAAACCGAACTTCGGAGCTACGTCATGTTGAGGTAGATGGGACCGGGACAATGCTAGAGAGTTTAGGTCCAGAACAGTCAAGGGATCAGGACTAAGCTAGGAAAGCTTAGGTTCAGAATGATCAAAGTGCCATCGGAAGATTACCAAGGCTTACGGAGTGGACATGATGGGCAACGACAAGGTGAAACGAGACTAAGCTTAGGAAGAGCGGAGGTCCAGAACGGTCAAGGAAGTTGGGTACGGTCATAGTGGAAGATGGTGTGTTGGGTGACTCGAACCGGTGCAAGTGAGGTGGCGGTATGATAGCGTTCGGAGCCAGAGATACTTGCTGATTGGGGCAGTGAGTACTTGGACACGTGCGTGTTCATGATGAAGAAATGTGATGAGCACTGGAGGAAAAGTCTTAACCGGGTCAAGGTCAAGTGGAGGCTTCCGGAAGATAGGCGATATCTTCTTGAGGAATCCAACTGTTGTGAAGGTGGATTCCAATTGTGAGAACGTGTGGATGGTGTGGGGCTCGGCGATAGATTTCCAACACATCCAAGAACGTGTGAATCGAAGTCCGTATGAGGGAGATATGATCAATTTTGTAAGCGGGTACCAATCTAACTAAAATTGTTTAAACGGGTTGTAAGTGTTAAGTGGGTTGTATAGCCCACCACAAGGTTAGGGTTTGTAGACGGTGGTTGGCTTGACCACCATTATAAAAAGAGAGGGAGAGGTGGCTTAGATGCTAAGCCTTGTAGTTGGAGAGGGTAGGTGCTCTTGGAAAGAGCTTTAGGGAGAGTAGAAAACACTTGTGAATGTGTTGCCCTTTAGGCACTTGTCCTCTATATGGAGTGGTTGTAAACTTTTATCCTCAAGTAGCAATAGATCCATCGAATTTGTCCAAATTTTGAATTTGATTCACTTAGAAATTCGTATGAAAATAAAAATAAAATAAAGTCAACAATTTGATTTCCATACGAATTTCTAAGTAAGAGTCTATGTCAAGTACAATAAAACCGAAATTCAAAATAAAAATAAAATAAAATGAGCAATTTGATTTCCATTCGAATTTCTAAGTAAAATCCTTAAATAACTATAATTCAAAATAAAAAAATAAAATAATGGAAAATAAATTGGTATGAAACCCAACAAAAAAATTCTAAAATTCGGAATAAAAATAAAATAGAATTAGCAATTTGATTTCGATACAGATTATTTGTAATTATTAAAGCAGAGTCAAAAGAAGACATCACGTTCGCTCTCAAAAGCTAGAAATTCTCACGTTCATAAGTGGAAAAGTGAAAGATCTACACCATTAATCAGTGAAGGAGTTATTTAATTTTATCAGGCTTTTTTGGGCTTTAGGGTGGGCTTCGGGCTGAAAACATGGCCCGAACCCGAAAAAATCGGGCCGAGCTGCCCATGAACAGGTCTAACTCGAGCCCAAGCCGAGCTGGCTCCAGGAGCTTTTTGTCCACCCCCACAAGAAAAAATTCTATAGGGGCACCCCTCCCCCACAACTATTGGATCTTTCTCGTACACATATGCTACAGTGATATATCACGGCATCCAACGGCTGTAGTGGAGGGACCCTTCCCCATAGAATTTTTCCCCCACAGGGCACGCATGGGTTTCACTGTTGTACTGTTCATGCCTTTAGTGCCGACGGATCACGGATCGCGTGGCTCAAACAACCTCGAGCGCCTGGGCCCCGCTACTCTGTATGCAGGCCGTGTTTATACATATATGTGTTGTCGGACCCGGATTTTCTAATCCAAATCCCCTGTGAAAACGCCGTGTTATTCCCTGGATCAGTAGATAGCACTCACAGGCATTGCTGAATCATTCATACATGGCGTGAACTAAAGTATCATTATTACAATCAGCAGAGTGACATAGACCACGTCGGTCGAGTTTTACAACGAGGGCGATCGGGCCAAATTGATTACAATACAGAACACGATTACGGTGAGCGGAAGCAAAGGGTAGAGCTCATCTCTTCACGAGCAAGCGGCGCAGGGCAACTTTGTATGGACTGATATTACCCAGGACCGGATAATATCGGTTATGCGCAAGTACCAACGAGTCAACTTAGACTGCGTCGAGGCCTAGACTACAGATCCTAGACTACTCTTCATCGTTTCCTTGCCCATCAACTTCTGGTTCCTCGAAGTAAGCGTAGTCTCCTCCATCAGCGTCATCTGAAGGGTTTGGGGGAGAGCGAGGATGAGCACAACTACCGTGCTCGCGAGCCAATACACAATGCAATGATATACATGCAAGGCTTACAAGGATGGCTCGGTTCTTTTATTTGCGAAAGCACCACTTTTAAATATCATAAGTACAAATTCCTAGCACTTAGCATTTTTAACAAATTTCATTTTAGTTAAAGAGACTACTTGTGCAATATTTGTATCAGCAGAGGTTACCTCCACCTTCATGCTTATTTTGATCGTGGTTACATCCACCACTAAGCGACACTGGGTACAAAGACCGGGATAACCAATCTCGTGGCTAGGTGAGCCATACAATTTTCATACCACCCGGCAAGGTTTTTGAAATAGAACTAACTCAAGTTAAGTTCCCATGTCCGCCTTTGACCAGTGAAACACTATTGTTTAAGCAGTTTGTAACTCTGCAGAGATTGTACACTTTACCCACAAGAGACAATTAACTCGTTGCCCTACACGATTCCGTAGTCGTGTAGTCGAGAGGTTGTCACAATAACTTTCTAAATATCTCGCCTTCCTCGTCTCACCCATATGGGGTTATGCCCATACGTTGCGCGGGATGTCCACCTCAATGCGCCCGCGTGGCGTGGCTACACCTCGTGATGGCGAACTTCACCCTTGACTCGGTGTCCCATCCAAGCCCGACATACCCGAGCTTGTGCCTCCTTTAACCCTCGGTGAGATGATTTTCGGATTTGATAAATGTACTAAGCCAAGTCGCGATTTGTTGAGACTTGTGGTTGTACTGTTATACAGGAGAGTCGTGACAAGATTAAGTCCTTAGGGTTGTGCGGGCGGCTCAACCACATTTCGCCATTCTCGTGCTACATCGCGACCACCATCTTACCATCCGCCTGAGGCAGGTATTAGCGATTTGAGGTTTTGAGATGTAAAAATACAACAATTCAACCATCTCGATCATTTACATAATGTTGCCCAAATCATTTATGTTTGAAATGATGATGATTAGGACACGTTCTTGTCCGTGCTTAAGCAAGTCTAGCATGTCGCTTAAGTACAACCTATAGCTAGTATTACCATATAATTACTAGGGTGACAATGGAATTAAGGGATTCAAATTGTCAAGGATGGCATAGTAATTAATTATTCAACAAATGGGTATTAACTACCTTAAGCTTTAACATACATTTGATTAAAGAATTAAAGCATGCAATTTGCTATTTTAAAAGAATATAATTTGCATAAAATGTAGGCTCAATATGATCAAAGTATTGACTCTTGGTTGTAGGGAGAGAGTCAGGGTAGTCTTGTTCTTGATCGACGTGGAGGTCTCGGTGTCTCAGAAGTCTGTGGTAATCTGCAGGAAAAATAAGCGACAAGCAACGAGAGCCAATAAATACACACGAATACACAAATGAACTCCAAATGGAACAAGACCTATGCCATTAGCAAGATCTTGATTTTAGAAATTTTAGAAATTTACTTCATAAATTTTGGAGTTGAAATGGGGAGTTATTAATATTTAAAGTCTCACTTTTAAATTAAAATAGAAAAAAACTAAAATTACAAAAAAAAAAGAAAAACGAAGTGGCATGACCACTTGCCCGGCCCAGCCTTGCAGAGCGAGCGGCCCACTGGCGCGAGGCGGCAGGGGGGAAAGAAGGAGGCGGCAGAAGTGCTGCCCTAGGAGGCAGAGGCGCGGGAGGAAGGGAGCACGCGCGGCGGCAGCGCGAGAGAAGAGGAGGCGCGGAGGAGAGAAGAGAGAGGCGGCGGCGGGCGAGAAAAGAAAAGGAAGAGGGAGGGCGCCGCGGCTGGCGGCAGAGGAGCACGGCAGCGGCAAAGCACACAGGGGATGGAGGATCCGGAGCTCACGGCGACAGTGAGTTCTCTTTCTCTCTACTTCTTCTGCTCGGGACGGAGGAAGCGGTGGGAGGTGAGGGCGGGCGGGGTCTTTTAAAGCCGCGCGAGGAGAAGTCCCGCGGCGGCGCGGCTCGGCGCGCAGCGTGCGCGCGGAGAATGATGGCGCGGGAAGCGATGGTGCGAGAGCGGCGGTGGCGTGCGCGCGGCGACAAGCGGCGCCGAGCCTTGGGAAGGAAGGAGGAGGGGTCCGGCGGCGAGAGCGAAGGGGCCGGCGAGGTTGACCGGGAAGGGGAAAAGGGCATCACAAATCCTACCCACCTTAGCGGAATCTCGACCTCGAGATTCGGTGCTCCGAAACGAGGGCGGAAATCCGGCTTAAGTTGATCTTCTCGCTCCCGGTGGCTTCTTTTGGTGAGTGATGGCTCCATCGAACCTTGCAAAGGCGGATGACAGCGTCTTGTCAGCTTCGGCGGACGTCGAGGATCTTGATCAGTGCTCTGGATAAGTCAAATCCTTATCGAGTGCGATGGCTTCGACGAGTCCGCTCTTGGGTGATCGAGACATTTCTTTAGTTGAGAGACATGGAACACGTTGTGGACGTCGACAAACTTCGGGTAGCTCTAGGCGATAGACAACTTCTCCACGCTTAGCGGTGATCGGAGCGGGCCTATGTATCTTGGTGCGAGCTTGCCTTTAACTTTGAATCTTGGGTTCAGCGAAGTGGCGATACCTTGAGATACACAACATCTCCAACCGAAGGTTAAGTCTCTTCGGACGGTTGTCGGCATAACTCTTCATCTAGGCGAAAGTGCTTGAAAGCGATCTACGATTAGTCGAACTTTCTCTTGACTTGCTTGAGAGTATCAGGTCCAAAGACATATCCTTCACTGATTCGACCAATGCGAGGAGTTCGCATTTTCTTCCATAGAGTGCTTCAAATGGGGACATTTTCAAACTTGATGATAACTATTATTGTATGCAAACTCGGCATCACGTGAGACATTTTCGATCTCGGTAAACTCCAAAACACAAGCTCGAAGCATGTCTTCTAGGATTTGATTTGTTCTTTCCGTCGACCATCGTCTGCGGATGATAAGCGATCTTGAAGGTAAGGTGTGTTCCAAGGGCATCATGCAAACTAGCCCAAAAGCGAGGTAAATTGAGAACCTCGATCGGAGACTATTCTCTTGGGTACTCCATGCAAACACACGATACGAGCCATGTATAACTCGGCTAACTTGTCTCCCTTGTAAGTTGTCTTCACAGGGATGAAGTGGGCGACTTTAGTCAATCTGTCAACTATAACCCATCTTGAGTCACATCAGGACTTAGTTCGAGGTGACCGGTAATGAAGTCCATTCGATTTCTTCCCATTTCCACCGAGGATCTGTAAGGGTTGTAGCAATCCGGCTGGTCTTTGATGTTCAGCCTTGATTCGCTGACATACATCACAACAAGCTACATACTCGGCGATATCTCTTTTCATTCGTGGCCACCAATACAAAATCTTCATGTCTTGGTACATCTTGGTCTTGCTGAGTGCGAGTGTAATGAACCGTGAGCTTCCTTTAAAATCAGATCTTTGAGTTCCTTCGGTGGGGAACAAAGAGCGTTTCCCATACCATAGATTCCCTGCCGATCTTCGACATCTTAGGGGCCTTTCCTTTGGCCATGAGATGCTTGAATCTCTGGACTCGGGATGCCCTTCTTGAGCGGTCTTGATTCGCTCTTCTAGAGTTGGATACGCTTCTATTGTGGCTAGTGTGCCTTGCTCTATTAACTCAAGGTTGAGGGCTTCAAATTCCTTGCGAGCTCGGGTTGATGTTCTTGAATCATGACATTCTTGCGGTAGGATTTACGGCAATGCATCGGCAACTACATTAGCCTTTCGGGATGATAATGGACATCAAGTTGTAATCCTTTATTAATTCTAACCATCTTCTTTGTCGAAGGTTGAAGTCGATTGGGTGAAAATGTACTTGAGACTCTTGTAGTGCGTGTAGATATTACGGTGATTTCCAATCAAATAGTGTCATCAAATTTTTAAGGCATGCACTCTGCTTTGCTAACTCCAAATCATGAGTTGGATAGTTGTCTTCGTGAGGCGGAGTTGTCTTGAAGCATAAGCTACAACTTTTCCTCCTTGCATGAGCACACAACCAAGACCTTAGCGCGATGCATCACAATAGACTTGAAGTCTTGATGGATGTCGGCGGGATCAATCTGGTGCGAAGTTAACTTCTTCTTCAATTCTTGAAACTCTTTTCACAAGCTTCGTCAATCATACTTCTTTTCCTTTTTAGCGGATGGGTCATTGGTTTGGAAAGCTTAGAAATCCTTCAATGAAGCGTCTGTAGTACCGGCCAAGCCAGAAAACTACGCACTTAGTCACCGATGTGGGTTGTTTCCATTCCATTCATTTGCTACTTTGGATGGATCAAGCTGCGATTCCTCCAATGGATACAATGTGTCGAGAAGCGATTTCATGAAGCCAAAATTCACATTTCTTGTACTTGGCATAAAGATGATTCTCTTTAAGCTTTTCTAAGACCAATTGCAAGTGTGCAGAATGTTCTTCATCGGTCTTTGAATAGATCAAGATGTCGTCTATGAACACGACAACAAACTTGTCTAAGTATTCCATGAATACTTTGTTCATGAGGTTCATGAAGTAGGCTGGCGCATTGGTCAAGCCAAACGGCATGACGGTGAACTCATATAGGTCATACCGGGTGGTAAAGCCGTCTTAGGAATATCCTCATTCGATCTTAGGTGATGGTATCGACCTCGGGTCTATCTTGGAAAAGCGATGCTCTGTCAACTGATCGAACGGTCATCGATGCGAGTAAGGGATACTTGTTCTTGATGGTCACATCATTGAGTGCTCTGTAGTCCACGCACAATCTGGCGGTGCCATCTTTCTTCTTCACAAAGAGAACTGGCGAACCCGGGGAGAAGAACTAGGTCTAATGAAACTTTTTCTTGCAAGTCTTCAATTTGTGTCTTAAGTTCTTCAAGTTCATCGTGCCATTACTGTATGGTCTCTTAGCAATTGGGCTGTCCACGGCTTCAAGTTGATGACAAACTCAACATCTCATGCAGTGGCATGCACAGTAATTCTTCCAGGAAGACATCGGGGTAGCTTGAACTACGTGCGTTGTCTCTAGGGACAACTCTCCAAGGTGGTGGATTGTTCTATTCAAAGGAGAGGAGCGATCCACACTAACTCTTATTGTGGTCTCGGGTTCTTGGTGAGCACCACTTTCTGTTGGCACAATCTATCAATCCTTGATATTTGGCCAGCAATCCATCCCTAGGATGATATCCGGCGTTTGAGATTCTAGCACGAGAAGGTTTGCTAGGAATCAGGAATGTTCCATAGCAATTTCTACCACAGGTGGTGAGGTAGCATAAAGGGTCCCCGGGTGAGCTAAGTACCACGGGTTTCTTTAACTTGAAGGTTGGCAACAAGCCTTTCGGCAAACTTTCTTGAAATAAAAAGTGCGAAGCTCGAATCAAACAAAACTTGTCTGGTGCGAATTAACGAGGCGTACCCATTAGTACTCTGAGGCACCTTGAGCTTCCTGGTGTGGCGTGGTTCACGCGCCATGGCTTTGTGTTGGTGTAGACCTTGATGCCCGTGAAGTCTGGTGACTCTTGCTTGGTGAGGTCACGCCTTGAGCTGGCGTTACTCTGTGTTGAGTCTTCTTTGGAGCATTCGGCGGGTAGGACAACGATTGGCGAAGTGTCCTCTTTCTCCACAAGCGGCGATGGAGGTTTCTTCTTGGGTTATTCTGCTGGTTGCCGTGAGGCGGAGAGCACCGAATCCACTTCCTTGGGACGGGGTGGAAGCGTGAGTTTTCGAGAGGAGGCTGCAGGCGATCCGAAAGATGAGTCGCCTTGGAATGTAGACTTACGGGAAAGCTACCTTGTGGCCTCTGAAATGACATCTTCCTTTGCGGCTAAACTCATGATCTTCTTCTCATTTTCACAAATGAGGGCTTTATTAACCAAGCTGCTGGAAGCTAGAGTAATCATGGAGGATAAGTGTCCTCTCATGTCTTCACGCATTCCCTCCACAAAGCGGTCGATTTTCTCTTCTTCATCGGCTACATCATTGGGGCGTGGCGAGCAAGTCTGGTTAAACTTGGTTAGATACTCATTCTTGACATCGACCGCTTGAGAGCTCTGAATTCGTTCTTCTTCAATCTCATTGTTCAGTTGTGCTGAAGTTGGCCCTGAAGCGGCTTTGAATTCCTCCCGAGAATCGGTGCCATGCGGGTTCAATTTCGACTTGTTGTATTTCCATAACTTCTTCTATTGCGTGGAGAGCGGCGGGATCTTGTGGGGCTCCAATCGTAGATGCTACGACTTCGCTATTCTGCTTCTTCTTCCTCTAGATTCTCTTCACCTCGGCGGCGAGATAATTCTCCCACTGTGGCGTGGCGCCTTCGGTGATGGGTGGCGAAATCCACCTTGTCTTCATTTGAGCGTGGGCAAGGCGAAGTTTCTTCTCGGTGTCCACGAGCGGTCTTGACTTCTAGAGGTTCATTGGCGCGGCAAAGGTGAGGTCGGGTCTGAGAAAATCCGCTAAGCTTGGAGTTGCATTGTTTGGTCGATCTGTGATTGTTTAATGCTTGCTGAAGAATCGAGTCTGCTTGAAACATGACTTGAGTCATTGTTGGGTTTCTTGGTGGTGGTGGAGGCGGTTCTATCCTCGGCCTTAGCCACGACCCGCCACGGCCTCTTCCTCGACTGCGCGAAGGCTCCCACGATGGGCGGCGGCTCTTCTTAGCGGCATCTGAAGGAACTCTGAAGCTTAGAACTAGAGGAGTATATGAGGTTCACTAGCCCTACGGCACACCGCAGACAAGAACAAAGCCAACAAAGAGCGAAGCAAGTACAATACAAAGCCTAGGCGGCTACACTATAATAAGGGGTTAAGTGTTACATGACTCTCGAACAAAGCTTATACACTAAGCTAAGTCATGACACGAATACAAACACATCGTCTACAAAAGAAAGAAACAAAAGTGCTTGCAACCAAAAAGCGCTTTCGGCCAAGCGCTAGCTAACCTAAACTAATCGGCAATGCTCTGCCCAGGGGTCGACCACAGGCGATGCGGTTGCGAGGCGAAGCAGGCGGCTCGGCCAAACTTCGGCGAGCGGGAGAGCGAGAGAACGCGAGCGGGCGAGGTGGCGTCCACGATCGACTCGTCAAACCCGGGCGGTGGGCGAGGTGCGTCCACGGTTGGACTCTCCTAGGCGGCGACGGACGGCGGCGGGCGCGCGCTTCTGCGTGTTGTGAGTCGGAGACGGGTCCATTGGGCGAGAGGCGTCGGCTCGGCACTGGGAGGGCGGGGCGGCGAGAGGTGCAGCGGGGCGGGCGGGGACCGTAGCGGCGGCTACGAGCGCGCCAACTCGCAAGCGGCGTCCTCTCTCTGCGCGACATCCCTCTCTGTCTTTGCGGTGGGTGAGCTTCATCCTCGATCATGTTGCTCCGAAGGGTGTCGGAGTGGGCATAGCTGCCGGTGAGAGTGTCCGCATTTGCCGATCTCATCCATGGCGGCGGTGATGGTGGCTATCATCGCTGCGTAAGCTGGACTCTGCGTCAGCGGTCGTCGTCTCTGGTGTCGAGCTGTGGGACACGCTCCTCATCCGGGAGGTGCGGGTAGAAGCGAAGGGTGACCTCGACAAGAGATCCTCGTACTTCCAACACAAGCGGGTGGAAGCGCGCGTGCGGCGTCTGAATGGCGTCATGGCGGCTCTGGCAGGGTGCCTCGCCCAAGAGGTAGGAAGTGAACTCGCCAACCACGGCGGAGAGGTACACCTCTATCGTCCGGGACTCGCGAGTCTCGATCCTCGTCATCCTACCACGGGCGTGGGCGTGGGAAAACCAAGGTCTGACATCGGTGGCGAAGTATGTCATGAATCCTCCTCGTTCTCTCCGTGAGCGAGGAGGTCCCTGAACCATCCGACGACAGGGTAGCCATCTACAAATTTTGAAAACAAGAGGAGGTCGATACAGGGTAAAACTCAAGTGAAATAAAGATAAGTACAGGACTAGGAGTGAAGAGTAGAAGCAATAAATACTCTATATTTTTAGCAAAGCTTTTTCTTAGTTTTCAAAATAAGATCCAAGTCCTTAAGGCAACGACCAATCTAACTAAGACTCTGATCGTATGCTCGATACACTACTGCCGGACCGGATTTTCTAATCAGAATCCCAATGAAAACGCGTGCTATTCCTGGATCGATGAGATAGCACTCACGGGCATTCTTGAATCATTCATACATGGTGTGAACTAAAGTATCATTATTACAATCGCAGAGTGACATAGACCACGTCGGTCGAGTTTTACAACAAGGGCCGTCGGGCCAAATTGATTACAATACGAGAACACCGATTACGGTGGCGGAAGCAAAGGTAGAGCTCATCTCTTCACAGGCAAGCGGCGGGCAACAGGTATCCGATATTACCCAAGGACCGGATAATATCGGTTGTGCGCAAGTACCAACGAAGTCAACTTAGGCTGCGTCGAGGCCTGAACTACGGATCCTAGACTACTCTTCATCGTTTCCTTGCCCATCAACTTCGGTTCCTCGAAGTAAGCGTAGTCTCCTCCATCGTCATCCGAAGGGTTTGGGGAGAGCGAGGATGAGCACAACTACCGTGCTCATGAGCCAATACACAATGCAATGATATACATGCAAGGCTTACAAGGATGGCTCGGTTCTTTTATTTGCGAAAGCACCACTTTTAAATATCATAAGTACAAATTCCTAGCACTTAGCATTTTTAACAAATTTCATTTTAGTTAAAGAGACTACTTGTGCAATATTTGTATCGCAGAGGTTACCTCCACCTTCATGCTTATTTTGATCGTGGTTACATCCACCACTAAGCGACACGGGTACAAAGACCGGGATAACCAATCTCGGGGCTAGGTGAGCCGCCACAATTTTCATACCACCCAAAGAAGGTTTTGAAATAGAACTAACTCAAGTTAAGTTCCCATGTCCGCTTTGACCGTAGGCACATTTTGTTTAAGCATTTGTAACTCTGCAGAGATTGTACACTTTACCCACAAGAGACAATTAACTCGTTGCCCTACACGATTCCGTAGTCGTGTAGTCGAGAGGTTGTCACAATAACTTTTCTAAATATCTCGCGCCTTCCTCGTCTCACCCATATGGGGTTATGCCCATACGTTGCGCGGGATGTCCACCTCGGCTGATGGCGTGGCGTGGCTACACCTCGGCGGCGAACTTCACCTTGACTCGGTGTCCCATCCAAGCCCGACATACCGAGCTTGTGCCTCCTTTAACCCTCCAAAGTGAGATGATTTTGAGGATTTGATAAATGTACTAAGCCAAGTCGCGATTTGTTGCAGACTTGTGGTTGTACTTGTTATACACAGGAGGTCGTGACAAGAGTAAGTCCTTAGGGTTATGCAGACGGCTCAACCACATTCCGCCATTCTCGTGCTACATCCGCACCCACCATCTTACCATCCGCCTGCACGGGTATTAGCGATTTGGGGTTTTGAGATGTAAAAATACAACAATTCAACCATCTCGCCATTTACCCGCAATGTTGCCCAAATCATTTATGTTTGAAATGATGATGATTAGGACACGTTCGTCCCGTACTTAAGCAAGTCTAGCATGTCGCTTAAGTACAACCTATAGCTAGTATTACCATATAATTACTAGGGTGACAATGGAATTAAGGGATTCAAATTGTCAAGGATGGCATAGTAATTAATTATTCAACAAATGGGTATTAACTACCTTAAGCTTTAACATACATTTGATTAAAGAATTAAAGCATGCAATTTGCTATTTTAAAAGAATATAATTTGCATAAAATGTAGGCTCAATATGATCAAAGTATTGACTCGCTTGGTTGTAGGAGAGAGTCCGGTAGTCTTGTTCTTGATCGACGTGGAGGTCTCGGTGTCTCCGAAGTCTCTGAGGCTAAGTCTGGAAAAATAAGCGACAAGCAACGAGAGCCAATAAATACACACGAATACACAAATGAACTCCAAATGGAACAAGACCTATGCCATTAGCAAGATCTTGATTTTAGAAATTTTAGAAATTTACTTCATAAATTTTGGAGTTGAAATGGGAGTTATTAATATTTAAAATGTGTGCTGTGTGCACCTTTCATGCACTCAAGCTCAAGCTCCCTGCACGCCAAGGGGTGATTTTTTTTTTCCAGATGGAATTGGTGGGCTTTCAAATGATGAGTTCAAGGCCACCTTGCTTCAGTTACTTGTGTAGATGCAGTGCTAGTCCTTGAGTCCAACCAAGTTCGCTTAGATTAGTGACTCAAAAAAAAAATCGCAAGATTAGTCTCACTGTCACTCGATCGCTTTCCATGCCAGGTGAAGTTACGAAACGATGTCAAATTTCAATATTTTATGACTCCATATCTTCGAGAGGCAATTGTTCGTTGTCACATTTTTTTTAAAAAAAAAATGGGGAACAATTGGCTGAAGTACACATCTTAATGCTCACAAGGCACAGTTCGGAGTCTCCTAAATATTTGTCATTTCGCTTTATTTTCACTGTTTCTGGTGTCACTGGCTAGTCGAGATTGTTTAGGATGTTATTCTCCTGAATTTGCTCTTTCGGACGCCCGTTTTGGAATGAATTTGTAACTGAACCGGCGCCGGTAAATTACATGAAGTTGCAGAACTTGCATTACACAGAGAAGCGTAGAAGCAATGGTTATTTGCCGAAGTCATGATGACCATTTCAGTCAGTCTTGTTGAAAGCTAATTAAGCTCTTTGAAAGGTTACAGAAAAGCAGAGGTGAATTTAATTGTAATACACATGCTCGTCAGAGCTGGTAGCAAGTATACACTATAGCTGTAGCCAGTAAGCCCGAGACTCACCCATCACCGAGACTGTAAAACAAACATACAGCGAACCAAACAAACATCGCTGCGT
Organism: Ampelocalamus luodianensis; assembly: GCA_036346255.1. Lineage (NCBI taxonomy): Eukaryota > Viridiplantae > Streptophyta > Magnoliopsida > Poales > Poaceae > Ampelocalamus > Ampelocalamus luodianensis. The sequence continues at coordinate 6,980,501 of CM070626.1, forward strand.
ACATCCAACACCATACTATTTGAACACAGAAGGGATTTTTGTTTTAAGCATTTGGCTAAAGAAAGCATCGGTTAGAATTTACAAAACTTGGGACAGGGAACAAGATCAAAAGGCAGCAGTTTTTTTTCTTCTCGTTTTACTTTTCTGTTGTTTACTTTTAAAAACCTCCATATCCTATTTACGTCGAGGTTGGTATTGTTCTGGTGGAATGCTGGAGTGAGATGAAGGTAGTCCCTCCTGATGGGGCAACATATTTAAGAAACTTCCTTGAACGGGTTCATCTTCATCCATGCTCTCTGTTTGAATATGAATAAAGCAAGGTAAATAGATCATGCATATCAAGTAAATGGTGAGGGAGAAACTAATGTAAAATAGTGGCTAGTGCTCATTACCAAACAATGTCTTGATAGTTGGTCGCTTTGATTTGGAACTCTTTTTCTTCAACTCGGCTGTTGCACAAAGCACGAAATAACTTTGTCAAACTAAAGAAACTAAGAATACATAATCCCTAAACAAGGCGTAATTGTGCACAGCATGAACACGGTGAAGAGAGAGCTAACCAATTCCTGCAACTTCATCATCATTCACAATTTCAAAGTTCTTGTACGTATATCCAACAAAGTTTGCATCCTTGGATGGAAGCATCTGTAAAAGAATAGTTTTCAATTCATTGACTAAATGGCATTACCAAAATGCAGCCCAACATGAGTAAACTTCCTCATTAGCACCCTAAACATCTGCCCCCTCAAAATCAATAGTGAGAAAATTTTGGAAATGTTCCCAATACATTATTTTTTATATTTTATGGCTAAAGAGGCATGCTAGAAGCACATCCACATTCCACCACTGGTCAATGTACAGATTTTCTCTATCTTTGGATGGGGAGAAAACTGAGGGGCATAAAGAATGGAGTATGCATGCATGCATGCCAATGCCATATAAAAGGCACACTCCCGGGAAATTTATACAACATTTCACTTGACAGGAAGATATATAACTTTCTATAACTAGGAATGTCCTGTATAATTTCTAACTACCCAGAAATTAGCAATTCATGGTGAATTCAGGCATACCTTTCTCCATGGGCCCGACTTAGATGAACTTTGAATTTGTGCTCCAGCCTGCAAAATAGTAATGAAAGGTAAGTGGAAGCGTGACAACTTAACCTTTCTACAAAATTCAGTAAAATAACCTATCCATAACTCAAGCCTCAACAGATCAAAACCAAACAGCATTTTATCAAGGAAAATCATTTTTAAAAAAAGTAGCACTGTTGGGCCCAATTAATTAGTAAGACTAAATTGCACCAGACGTCTTCAAATTTGCCCTGTTGTATCACTTAAGAGTGCAAAGAATTCGTTCAGTTGTCTGATTAGATCACTGAATTATTCAATTGTACCACTTAAGAGACACTAACCTGGCAAGTTTGAGTACCTCCGGTGAAATTTAGTCAATTAGGGAAGCACAGAGAACCAACACACCCCCAGCCTGTTCCATTGAAGAAGACAAAGAAAGAAAAGTAACTAGGGAAAAGCATTCATGCATACAGTGGCAGGTGCACCAGGTGGGGACATGTTGTGGACGCATTTGTGGGACAAACATACCAGCGCCAACGTCGGGCTGCCGTATCCAACTCGGAGACCACGGCAGCAGGCTGAGTTCCTTTCGGCAATACGATGACAGCTACAGCGTGCAGTCCGGTTCGGCTACAGCTTCGTCTTGGTTGCAGCCACAGCTTGGAGTTCAGTTAGGTTATTAGCATATATTCTATAGATAGATTGGTTTGATTAGGAAGTTGTAATTCGGTTATAGATAGTTTGTATTTAGCAAGTCTTGTTAGGGAGGGCTCCTCATCTATAAAGGATGCCGGCTATACTTTGAGAAGAAGAATAAAGATTTGATTCAGCAACTCTAGCCAAATCAGAGCCTCACGATCGGCAAGGACAAGCCTTCCAGCATGAGGGTGATTTGAATATCTTCGTCTGCGTAGCTTAATAAGTGTAAACTCGACCATAAGCTCGCAACCGTTATTTATTAATTAAATTAGTCGTTTATTCTTATGTTCATCTTTATGTGGAGTGATATTCATCTATGTTGACACTGTGTGCACTAACGTGATTCTGGACTAGCGCGTTATACGCAGAGAGTCCATATTTGCATATTTGGGTTCTGACAGAGGTGGTATCAGAGTCATACTGACTGTAAGTCTTGACCTTAGTTAGATTGGTCGTCCTTAATAAATTTAAAACTATTTTATAAAGCAAAAATTAACTTGCAAGATCAATGAATTGCTTGACTCCTCTCTCGACTCATATATTGCTGAAAGTCTTCTCTTCGCTGATTTTAATTTGGTTCTTACCTTTTGCCGGTCTTTGTTATATGGCACAACTGCATACCTATGGAGAGCATACCAGAGGTTTCGCTGCTGAGTTGTGAAAGATTATACAAGCACTTGGAGGATTCAAGAGGCCACTCTATCGAGGCACCAACTGGATGGTGAATGGCCGGAGCCGTGGTGTGCTGTGTCGACTGACGATCTACGCCCGAGAGGATACCAATGCCAGTCATCCCATGAACATCACCGTTTGGAGGATCATCTTCAATGAAGGGATCCAGAAGTCTTCGCGTCTTGCCATCCTACGAGTGTGCAACATCTACACCAACGAGTTGAAGGGATTAGTCTTTCGCCTTCACCCCCGCGCCTCTGCAGTGGACCGTCCAGCCCGCTACCCGCTACACCTTGCTCACTTCGTCGCCGCCTAGGAGGAAGCCTTGGAGACTACTACCGCAGAGCTACAGGGAGTCTACCAGACGTTGTAGCTTCCAGAAGAGAGGATTGTAGAGCTAGAGGAAGCTTTGTATGCCCAGGAGCCGCTTGTACGTCTACCTAAGGAGCCTGAGAAGCCAGAGCCGGTCGTGCCTGCACCTGAGTCACCGGTTCCTGTTGCGCCAGTTCCAGATCATCAGGATCAGTTCGCGAGGATGTCTACTCGTCCGCCAGCCTACCGCAGGGAAGAGCGTTGTCGTGGTTGTTGAGGTTACCTCAGTGAGTGATGCAGCCGAGAGTTAGGCTTAGTTAGTTGAGGCTCAGTGTACGAGAGCGGCGTCAGCTTAAGATTAGTAATGTCCTGTAGACGTTAGATTGTTTTAGGTTCGCTTTCGTTTTCTTGTGTGCAGTATGAGCTGCAAAAACCCTTTGGCACTTGTTGCAGCCATGCTAAGACCCTTATTAATAAATAGTTTTCTAGTTGAGTTCTTTGTGTCGTGTTTGTTGGGTTTAACCTACCCCTGCTTAGTTCTTAACTTACCTTGTGCTTGCTACCATATCTAATCCCTTTGAGCTTCCGCCAGATGGTTCAGACTCGCAACACCGCTGCCAGTGGATCAAGAACCAATGGAGCCAACAGAGCAGAGGGAAGTGAACAGACCCTGCAGGAGCAATTCCACCTCAAGCACCGCCAGTAGATTTGCTGAATTTTGGAGCGTTCATGGCCGCCCAAACTCAGATGATGTATTCAATGATGAATCAGATGCAGAACATGAGTAATAACCAAGCCAGCAACAATGCAGCACCAGTTGCTCATAGTCTCGAAAGCACGGACACGCCTGCAAGGTGCCGAGTCCGTGTCGGACACGACACGGACTCCGGCACATATTCCAGGCGTGTCGGAAATTGCAACCACAAAAAAAACAAAAATAAATCGGACACGTATTGGACACTTAGGCCCATTCGATTTGGCCGAATTCGGCCCAAAACAGAGCCAGCCCATTCCAACACCATCCTACCCAAGCTGCTGCGATCCGAGGCAAACTTCGACGCCGCTGCGCCCCGGCCCGACAAAGACCGCGCCGCCTCGCTGCGTCGCCAGATCCGGCGGCGACCGACGGCCACCGGCGGCGCTATGCTCCTTCCTTGCTCCTGACGCCGCTCTGCTTCTTCTCCCCTTCGACCGGATGCCGCCCGACAGCTCCCGCCTGCTGCGTCGCCAGATCCAGCGACGACCGACGGTCGGACGTCGCCCCTTCCGTGCTCCCGACGACCTAACGCCGCTCTGCTTCTTCTCCCCTTCGACACCGCCTGTAGCCCCGAGCTTCTCCCCTTCGACGCCGCCTGCAGCCCCGAGCTTCTCCCGACGACCCGACGCCGCTCTGTTGCTTCTTCTCCCTCCAGAGGCTGCCTGCTTCTCCCCTTCGAGGCTTCAACACCGCTCGGTGACTCGGTGAGTGTCTGTCTTTGAGTTGTTTCAGTTGTTTCTTGTGTATACATATGACTATATGAGCTGAGTGCTGAGAATGAGATAGTGAGATGTAGACATGTTGTGCTGTTAGACTTTGTTGGTTCCATCCTTGTGGATATGTATAGAAAATGCGGCCTCATAAGTTTGTCTGTTCAATTGTTTAATGAGATTGAATACCATACTGACATAATGACATTGCTTGGAACTCGGTTGGATCATAAAAATGCAATGTCTAGTTGTCTACTACTATAATCATGTATTGTTATGTTATTCCCTTCCTGAACCATGGTGCCTTGCTGTAGATTTACGAATTAGAACTTAGGAGATGGAGCCGGTTGGTTCAAATGATGAGCAGCAGAATGTGAAGACTTCGTTGTGGAATCATGTCGAGTGCCTAGAGAGGACTGGTGGAGGAGGAGGAAACATGAGATTCAAATGCAAGTATGGTAAACTTGTGTACACCGGGAGTTACTCTAGAGTGAAAGCACATTTACTCAAAATATCTAATGGTGGAATCAAAATGTGCCCAAAGGTAACCGTACCTATCCTTACTCAACTTAGAAGTGAAGTTGCAAAGGCCGAAGAAGAGTTAGCAAAAACAAAGCCAAGACACGTTCCCTTGCCAACAAACATCACTAGTACTGCTGATAGTTTTGCTTCATCTAGCATGGGTTCTAAGCGGAGGGGAACTTCAGGCTCAACTTTGGAGAAAGCTTTCAACAATGAAACTCGCCAACAACTTGATGCTATGATTGTGAGGATGTTTTATTCTTCAGGTTTGTAATCAACTTGAATCAAAAGCATTGCTTGAATTTATCCAATTGACACAATTCCTTGGAAGCTTTCAACTAATTTAGGGTTATGTTTTTTGTTTACAAGATTGTCTTTCAATGTAGCAAGAAATCCACATTATCAAAGTTCATATACCTATACGGCAGACCACAATATTTTTGGTTATGTTCCTCCTGGAGACAAGTTGAGGACCACTCTTCTTCAACAAGAAAGGGCTCTGATTGAGTCCTTATTAGAGCGGACAAAGAGCACATGGTCCGAAAAGGGAGTTACCATTTGTTCAGATGGGTGGTTGAATGCACAAAGGCGACCACTCATAAACTTTATCGTTGTTTCTGAGAGCATACCGATGTTCTTGCGAGCTATCAATGTCGAAGGCGAGGTGAAGACAAAGAAGTACATTGCAGAGAAGTTGATTGCTGTTATTGAAAAAGTGGGTACAAGAAATGTGGTCCAAGTCATCACTGACAATGCTGCAAATTGCAAAGGTGTGGGTTTGATTATTCAGCAGAAGTACAATCACATCTTCTGGACACCCTGCGTTGTTCATACTCTTAATCATGCTCTGAAAAGTATTTGTGCTGCTAAAATGCCAAGAATTGATGATGAAGTCCTCATCTTTGAAGAGTGCCATTGGATAACTGAAATTGCTCAGGATGCTAATATGATCAAGAATTTCATAATGAACCATGGCATGAGGCTTCCAATGTTCAATGAGTTTAGCAATCTAAAGATGCTTGCCATTGCTGAAACAAGATTTGCCTCGGTTGTGGTCATGTTGAAGCGTTTTTGCATGGTCAAGAGGGCATTTCAAAGAATGGTAATTAGTGAAGCATGGGAGGCTTACAAAGATGACAATGTAGGGATGGCACAATTTGTTAGAGACAAAGTTCTCAATGAAGCGTGGTGGGGCAAGATGAACTACATTATTGACTTCACTGAGCCTATATATGAAATGTTATGTGTAGCGGACACTAACACACCATGTCTTCATCTGATTTATGAGATGTGGGACACAAAGATAGAGAATGTAAAGAAAGCGATATATAATTGGGAAGGAAAGCAAGATAATGAGGAGTCCACCTTTTACTCGGTTGTTCATAGCATATTGGTTGATCGGTGGGCAAAAGGCAACACTCCACTCCTAGGATGCACGGACACGGACACGCGTGTCGGATACGACACGTATCGGATACAGGATACGCCATTTTCGAAAAAATGGCGACACGGGGACACGGCTGTATATATATAATAATAATAATATATGTATATGTATATCAATATATGTATTATTGAACTAGGTATCCTAATTCTTGCACTCGAATTGAAAGTAATCTTATCTTTATCAGAACAAGAACCCAACAATGCAATGAGCACATAAAAGCACAAACGGAATTATTCTTCAAGAACATGCCCAAAAGTCAAGAACTAACAAAAAAAACTAACCATTTCTTTTAAAGCTTCATATGTTCGTTCGTCGTAGATTTGTACATTGCGATACTACGGCAACCTAAAGAGTTCGATTAGTCCATTGAAATCCCAAAAACTAGAGGACAAGAATCTAACCTCCACGACCAACTGCGCAACAAATCTAAGGAATAAATTCTCAAGTATCGCTCAAGGCTACCAAGAAAGCTACGAACAGATCAAGAAAGAAATCCAAGAACGTAGCCAAGAACCGAGACACTGATTGAGTTAGCAGGTAGGTTAACAAGGGGTGAATAGTTGGGCCGGTCGTTTTGGGCCGAATTGAATCGGCCCCAAGTGTCCGATACGTGTCTTATATGTGTCTGATACGTATCGGATTTTGTTTTTATTTTTTTCGCGATTGCAATTTCCGACACGCCGGGGATACGTATCCGAGCCGTGTCGGAGCCGTGTCCGTGTCCGACACGGACACGACACCTTGCCGGCGTGTCGGTACTTCCGAGCTCCACTCCATTGCTTGGCACATTCACTTAATCCAAGGTGATATACAAATCTGACTGTAATTGCTATTTGCTAATATTTAGTTCTTGCAAAAGTTTTAATCCATTCATTTTCTTTTGTAGATATTATAGTGAGAAGTGGATAAATGAAGGTGTTGGCCGTGTACCCCCCACAAGGATCTTGAAATTTCACAAATGAGAATGAAGTGCTTTAAGAAGTTTTTCCTTATACTTACCACCTCAGACACGTAGAAAAGCATTCAATAATACATATGCATATATATTATTATTATTATTATTATTATTATTATTATTATTATTATTATTATACACAGCCATGTCCCTGTGTCGCCATTTTTTAGAAAATGGTGAATCCCGTGTCCGATATGTGTCGTGTCCGACACGCGTGTCCATGTCCGTGCATCCTAACTCATAGTCACCATGGACAGTCTAAGCTAGCAGAGTTCATGAGGACTCACCCGCCGACTTTTTTCGGAAGTGTTTCGCAAGTGGAAGCTGACGATTGGCTTCGCGTGATTGAGAGGAAGTTGTTGATCACTTTGTGCAATGATCACGAGAAGGTTCTTTATGCTACCCATCAGATGGAAGGCATTGCTACTGAGTGGTGGGAGAATTTTTGTGCTGCACATGAGACTCCGCAGAATATTACTTGGAAGGAGTTCTTTAGAGCTTTTCGCCAGTACCATGTGACGGAGGGAACCATAGATTTGAAAAAGGATGAGTTTCATGCACTTAAGCAAGGAGGTACGACAGTGTCCAATTACCTCAACAAATTCTCTCAGCTTGCACGTTGCGCTGCAGAAGATGTCGTTACCGACAAGGCCCGACAGAGTCGTTTCCTGAAAGGATTGAACACCGGATTGCAAGTCAGACTGATTACTTATACTTTTTCGGATTTCCAGGAGTTGGTCAATAAGGCTCTGATCCTTGAAGACAAGCGCAAGGAGTTGGATGATAACCACAAGCGCAGATTGGCTCAGCAAGGGAGTCATCAGTCTCGGCAGAGAGCGAAGGCAGTTCCACAATAGTTTACTCGCTTTCCGCCGCAAAATTCATTTAAAACGCCTGCACCAACATCAGCATCTCGTCCAGCTGCTCAGAATTTTCGTAATTCTACTCCAGTCAACCCCAATCCAGGAGGCAACCAGCAGAGTGTCCCTAGACTTTGCTACACCTGCCGAGAACCGGGACATTTCGCCAACAATTGTCCTTAGAAGGGAGCGATGACTCCAATTCGTTTCAACCTTGTAACTACCCCAACCAGGGATTAAAATCCCGTGAATCATGGCACGGCGGCCATCACACGGAGGGCCGGATACGGATCTCGGCCGGTAATCCCGGGCTGTTCAAATTCAAATTCGAATGGTTTTTAATCAAATTTGAACGAATTTCATCCGGAAAAAATCGGTTTGACCGGTAACCAGCCGGTTACCAGTACCGGCGACTGGCCGGGATCCATCCCGGGACCGGTTACATGACCCTTGACCCCAACCAAGACGCCAGCGCCAGTTAACAACCGAGGAGTACCCCAAGTTGCCGGTCAAGCCGGAGGAGCACCACAGTCCGTGGCTCCTCATCTATAAAGGATGCCAGCTATACTTTGCGAAGAATAATAAAGATCTGATTCAGCAACTCTAGCCAAATCAGAGCCTCACGATCGGCAAGGACAAGACTGCCAGCGTGAGGGCAATTTGAATATCTTCACCTACCAGCAACTTAGCCATATTAGGACATGAGGAAGGTCTAAAAAATCCTTGAAAAGTTAACGGATGTTAAACGTGTAAGGCCATGCACACAAGCAAATTTATTGGACAAATTTGATGGTGTGTGTGTGCCTTATAGTCTTATACATTTCCTTAACCTTTTTTTCTCTCCAAAATGAGGTCACTTAGGAGATCATGAAATTTGGTAGGTCACTTAGGAACATGTAGGAAGTTTTGGGATGTTCCTATCCCAACCAAAAAATGGGTGCACCCACCATTATGTACATTAACCCGCTTTAAGAATAACTAAGCATATTTAAAAAGAAAAATACATAGTTCTAAACAGAAAAGGTAAAAACAATTAAAACAGGTTAGCAGCTTCCATTCAAACAGCAATTGTCTGATGGTGAATATTTCACCAGTATAAAATAAACAACACTCAACATTCTGGAAGACCCCTTATGTTAGCCATTGTATTATGTGTCAGCCCTGCCAACAGTTGGTGCGTGGCAGCCAAAAAAACACCGGTGAGTATGGAAACAAGTGGGAAAAAGATGTTCTCATTTACAGACATTGTACCAGTAGTTCGGGCCACTTTGATCACTGACTGTCACGTGACAACCATCTTAGTTTATAGAGTAGCCAAAAATTATTAACACAGATTATCAACAGAATTAAGCCAACTGGAAAAACAGAAGACTACCTCCTCAAATTTCTCGAAGTTCTGAGTATCCAGCTCGCCATTAACTTCTGGTATGAAAGCAGCTTTCATCTGATACAATTTTTCCCATTGGAGACCTCTAAACCATGTATGTGCCTAAAGTAGAAGATATGATGATATTAGTTAAGCAAGTGGTTGAGAGCAGTGAGGGCGTATGTATGTGTAAAACATGTGGAAGAGAGCACACTTTAATTTCATGGGCTCCTTTTGTTCCAAGTCTCTGCTCAACATTACACAGAAGTTTGCTGATGAGATCCTTAGCTTCAGGAGAAAGCTTAGCTTCTTCAGGAAATTTCAAGTGACTTCTCCAGTTCACAATCTGCATGAACAAAGAATAGTTTAAAATGGATTGAAATGCATGCTCATAAAGCTGCCTACATGAGTATTTTGTGTTCTGGAGTAAAGAAAAAGTTACTGAAATCGCTGGCAAATACAGCTTTCCATAAAACTTCCCACTAACAGGACACTTCACAAGGTAAATCCAAGGTTGTGCTTGGATTATTATAATCTAAGGTCCATGTTAGCTATATAGTAGGGAACTAGGGATGAGCTCCAGTGACAAGCTGCAACCATCAGAATCCAGCCACACAATAATTTAATTGCAGGCAAGTCACACTACAATGGCACACAAAGCATTCGGGTCTGTTGTCTGTGTTATGAATTTGACACAAGGTTGTCTCAAGTGAATCCAGTGAGGATTGCTTAGGCCGAATATAGCAAATTTCATATAAATATCCTCGAGATGACAAATGAAGAAGTCTATGGGAGCAATGCACATACCTTTCTACAGGTTGACATTGGATCCTCCGAATAAAATGGAGGATAACCAACAAGCATTTCGTACATGATAGCACCAAGAGACCACCTATGAAAGAAACAAATATGATATCAAGAATCCATTGAATACACAAAGCACACGGAATGAAAAAAATTAAGAAGTTTAACAATTAAAGACAAAATTACAAGATGAGAAACCTAACCAGTCACACTCCATTCCATATCCTTTCTTCAGTAGAACCTCTGGAGCAATGTAATCAGGAGTACCAACTGTTGAATATGCCTGTAGTCCAGAAGTATAACCAAACATGTTAGATATACTCGTGTGCATATTCACCTATTAATATGGCATATCAAGAACTAACATAATGCATCATTCACACAATCCACTAGAAGTTGAAAGCTTAGAATATGAGCTATTTGATTTCCTCCTAATAGTACATTGCCCCACTGAACAATCCAGGTAACTGGTTTTCTTGATCTGAGCAAGCTCCATTCAACTTACAGTATCCCTCCCATCAGCCATTGACTTCACTATATTAAATTCGACTTGGTTCAAAATCATGAAAATTGGCATATTGCACCAAAACTGTGTATCCTTAGAACTGAAAGTTTCCAAATTCTGATAGTTCTTCAATAAAAAATATTCATGTTCAATGTAACTGCAACCTTGTCAGTGGAAACACAGTTGAAAGCTTGAAAATCTGAAGGAGCAAAATAGTTTTGATATGATTTTATGCCAGGTAGGAGGCCAAAAAACAGATATAGTGTAGGTGGCAAGCTAGCACAGATGTCCAAACAAAAGGTCATATCAAGTGTGGATTCATTACAACAAATGAAGGGACATACTACATAACATTAACATATCAACTTAAAAAGATGTAGCATCATAACATTGATAATGTTTTCCCCAACCATCAGTAAGTTGATTCAACTCAGATATGACACTCACCAACATTCGTCGGTTCTTTTGCCAATGTGACAATTGCTCCTGCTGTGTACGCTTTGGTGCAGAAGAGTTGCTTAACCGACTGGTATTATCAGGCAGAGGCTTGGCACCTTTTCCAGATGTATAATCTGGCTCATTCAAATTCGGAAAATTACTACTATCCAAAGGTTTACACAAACCAAAGTCAGAAAGCTTCAAATGACCACTGTGATCTAACAATAGATTATCTGGCTTGATATCCCTGACAAAAAGAACACAAAGATACATCTTGTGAATTATGGGATCATCAAATTTCTTAACAAAACATGGGAACACTTATATGATACCGATGAATGTAGTTGTGCTTGTGGATGGACTCTATTGCTAGTACGGTTTCCGCAATGTAAAATCTGGCTTCATCTTCTGTCAGTGTGTCCTTGCGCATAAGCAAAGTCATCATGTCACCACCAGGAAGGTACTCCATGATGAGATACAAGTACTCTTCATCTTGGAAAGAATAGTAGAGCTTGACTATGAAAGCACTATCAACTTCTGCAAGAAGGTTTCTTTCGGCTTTGACATGTTCTACCTGAAATATGTATAAACATGTCAGAGGAAAGCATGTAAACCAGAAACAGAAAATAAAAAATAACACGGATAGACCATACATGGTACCTGGCCCCTACGAAGCATTTCAGATTTCTTAAGCTTTTTCATTGCATATACATTTGTAGAGGTCTTCTCTCTACAAAGACGGACCTGCATGGTTACAATTTACAGTGACATTAAACGTGGTGCACATCACAATGACCTCAAAAATACATAGAATTGGTGATGAGTACTTAGCTGAACTTGTACTTTTGTAACAGACTAACAGGGCATATCTTTTAGGGGTTTAATAGAGCAGGGAAAAGAACAACACAGCAAGTAAAGAATAGAAATAAGTCGCAAATAACTGAAATAGAAGACAAAAAATGAATAGACACCAACCCAGTATATAAGAATTGTTTTAAACTACATGGGTCAACTGCAGTAAGCAAGGAGCGTTTTTCTCCTATTCACTTGTTGAAAAGGAAGAAAGGTCCTTGTATCAAAAAAACCGTTGATCCAGATGTTGATAGTAATTAAATTATTAATAAATAACAGATGATAAAGCAGCAGACATATGGATTGATTTTTTAAAAAAAAAAATCCACAGTGAACATCAAGGCCAACCCCTTTTTGGTCTAAATAAGTTTCAATGGTAGCTCATGGACATAAAGGACAGGACCCTTTTTCTGACTCAAGTAATTTTCGGTGGCAGATCGCAGGAGGTTTGCAAGCTATAAGCAGGTGGATCTGTATTTCTTTGTAAAAAATGCAAGTCCCTTGTGGACTTGAGTAACTGCTTGCAGCCTTCAGGCTGTCACAAAGTGGTCGGAACATAGAACAGTGAAATGGGAAAACTACGAGTGCCTTAAAAAAAAATCACACATGCCTGCAGTGAATCATGGAAATTCAGCAGAAGCATGCATCAAGGGACCACATGACAAGTTGAATGCCATCATTACAGGGGACCAAAGGTTGGATGGCCCGTCAAAAACCAAAAGACCAAAGAATCTAATGTGTCAAATAAATGTAAGGGCACCTTTTTGGACAAGCAGCATATTTGCTTTTTCCCACTATTCTTACAGGCAGAACAGCTCCATGTTAAGTGGGAAATATACATGATGGAGCACAGAGCAGCACAATTTTCCAATCAGATAAGAGATTCAACTTTATAGTGAAAAAGGTTGTATGAGCAATAATGTCAAGCCCAACATTGGTCTGTCAGAAGCTACCATTGACGTGATAGAATAAAAAGGCTAAAAATAAATCATGTCATGTATAGCATTGCTCTGCTCTGCACCAATTGTTAAGGTCCTGTAATTAGGAGGTTAAACAACAAAGACCAAAATGAGCAGTACCTCTCCAAATGCACCTCTTCCTATAATTGTCAAAAGTTCAAAATCTTCAACCCCCATCTTGTGTCTCTGCAAACGCATATATTCAGTCTCTTTTTTCTCCAAATGTTTTAGAATGTTATTTTGCTCTTCTACAGGAACTTCGGCATCCTGTAATTTCCTCTCCAACATCCAGCGCCTAAAAGTAAACCAACATATCAGAAAGGTATGCTCACAAAGTTGTAGGCAGTGAATGGGCATAAAATAGAAGTGAATTACACATCAAAGAATGAAGTAGATTGAAATGAATTACAAGTGATGCAAAAAGAAGCCTTAGCGAGTAATGCCAATTAGAAGTTCAAATTGAGTAGGAAAGAATCAGCTCTTCGCAGGTTATCAAAATTGTACTTTCAGAATTTCAGAACATTAAAATCCACAGCGATGGTGTCAAAATCAAAAGCTTTGAAAGGGACACGACCACACGGCATTCAAAATTTCTCTTGTGGCAAATTGTTTTGATTTTAATTTTTAATGCATCAAACCTGAAACCAATTCATGAATCATATATATGGTATGAGAAATACTACAAAACGCTGTAGCGTTCCAAGCCAAATTGACGGTACAAGGCTTCACCATTCGATCGTGAGCTTTCAACGCTTCAAATCACACCTACACCACAAAGGCATATCTGTATCCATTTGAACCCATCGACGCTCTCATCCACCCATCATTGCATCTCTCTCTGTCTTACCATCTCCTTCACTGCGGAGGTTGGAGTAGCAAGCAACAACGGGCCAGCTCGCGTGGCGGCGTACACAAGCAGGTACGGAGACGGGCAGCCGTGGCTAGTGTTGACTCAATCTACGCAGTGGCTGCGAGTGGGTGGGGAGCGACGGTCAGGTGAGCGCCACCAGTGAGCAGCGGACGAGTGTCGTGGCCGCGGGGCGAGCGGGCACAACGGCAGCCATGGGCGAGCGAGCGTGGCGGCAAGCCACGAGCCAACAGGCGTGTAGTTCACAGGCGGGCAAGGCCACAGATGACGGCCGAGCAGCTGATGCAATAGAGGGGCAGACACGGCAGCGACCAGCGGCCATGGGCTGAGTGTGGCTACAAACAGGGAGCAGGCGGCCGGTCGGGCATGGCCGGCGAGGACACCGAGTAAGCCCAAATTTTGAAACTTGTGTGACACCTAGCAAATGTGTTTTAAAACACAGTGAAAGTTTATTCAATTTTCGAAACTCCTGTGAAAATTGGCTGAATTTTGTTTTGAAACCTCTTTGAAACTAACTTCTGACACTCACAGTTGAAAACTTCTTGAAATATTAAGTTTCCTATATGAAACTCAATGAAGCAAAGTTTTAGTTTTGAAATTTGCTTCAACCTCATGTTTGAAACTCAAGGTTTCAGTTTTCAAAACCGTTTCATGTGGAAACTCAAGGTTTCAGTTTTTGAAACTTTGTGAAACCCGCTTTCCATTTGTGTTTCATCTGGTTTTTATATGAAACTTGCCAAAACATTGGTAAAACCTTCCAAACCTTCTCGAAACCCACTGAAACTTTTTTCTGAAACCTCTTGAAACGTTCTGTAACTTTTTTATTAAATGCGCTGAAACCTGCTAGAAACTTCAAACCCGAAAACCTGAAAGTTCATGAAACTTTTATGTAACTGAAACCTCGTGAAACTCCATGAAACTTGCTTTCCATTTGTGTTTCATCTTGGTTTTATATCAAACTCGCCAAAACATTGGTGAAATCCTCTGAAACTTCTCAAAACCCGATGAAACTTTTTTATGAAACCTCTTGAAACATTCTGAAATTTTTGTATGAAATGCGCTGAAACCTGCTTGAAACTTCAAACCCGAAAACCTGAAGCTTCATGAAATTTTTATGCAACTGAAACCTCATGAAACTTCAAACCCAAAAACCTGAAGCTTCGTGAAACTTTTTATGCAACTGAAACCTCATGAAACTGCTATACTGTTGGAAACGCATTCCAACGGTATAGTGTGGGCTAGCAGCTCCCATATGGTATTGAGTTCGAAGTTTTGCTAAGCTCATTGTGTAACCCTAGAACTCAATATACTATTCAAGCTACCTACCTAACTTGCAGTTAGTGCCTTAATCAGATGGACTTTCTATTTTGGGAATTGCCAAGGCCCCAACACTCTTGTAAGGACTTCACCTTAATACCTGAACCCGTGTTAACCATTCCGATCCCAACATGACATGTGATCTGTATTGTTGAGCATCCTGCTCAATAACAGCAAGAAGGGGGGTGTTTGCTGTTTTTCTATTCTATAGCGCAATTGTAATTTAGAATTTTCCTACTTGTATGTAAAACTTGATGGAGTCACGGAACTAAATCTACAGCTAAAGCAGGCAAAAGTACCAAAGAATTTAAGTCTATTGGCCTACCTCTCTTTCCTATCTTGCAGGGACTTCATCTGGGTCTTGTAGTGGTTCTCAATGTACTGTTTTGCCGCGGCAACCCTCTGCTTCGTCGCACTAGAAGGGGCGTCATCGATTGGGGGCTTCCCTGGATCCTTCCCATGGCTGGCAGCCACCGCTGGACTCTTCGATTTGTCCCTCGGCTGGAACTTCCGGAACCAACTTCTCGCAGAATCCATCTCCGCTCACAATGGCGTCATCTCTGGAACCAGCGAGCCTCTTATATTGACCAATCCAGCAGCAGCCCACAGGAACTCTGAAACGGTCAATCCGCTCCAATTGGATCGGATATCCAAATCAGCACTTCTCCGTGGAACCCGATGCTGGGAACGATACCTCTATCTGCAAAATAGAGCAAAAAAAGATTCACAATCAGAATCGTCCAACCAATTTGTAATCCATCGCATGACTAGACGGAACGGTCAAAAAATTACTTCCAAGTTAGAAATTTCTGCCATACATAAAACTACTCCAGATTTCAAAATCTAACCACGCTGGGATCAAATTATCCACCAAAAGGAGCAACTAAAGCACCGGTTTCGAAGCAGGAAGAGCAGTTAAGATATCAATTTCCAGCCGAAAAAAAAAACAAAGAAAATCTCAAACAGCCGCATTACGGCACCGAGAGTCGCAGAATTCGATCCAGAAATCGCATTGCCGCCATGCGAAACCCCCAAAATAACCAACAAAAAGCAGCACCAAAAACCCATCAACCAACAGAAACGCCCAGCCCACACCTAAGCTCAAAGCCACGCGCCGCAGGCGCAGAACACCAATTCGCCACCAGAAGCCCACCCAAAACCCGCAAGTGCCGCACGCAATCCCCTCCTCCCAAGCTGCAATTCACTCACGGCCGCAGTCGCAAAAAAAAAAAAAACAGCAAAAGAGGAAGAGAGAGAGAGGGAGGAAACGGCCCAAACTACTGGCCAAATCGGGCGGCGGGAAGGCCCAGCGCGGATCGCGCGGCGCGGTGCGGCGGGGAGGGCGCTCACCTCGGCGGGGGCGGGGGCGGGGGCGGCGGAGCGGATCTCGGGGGGCGAGGCGGCGATTGGAGCAAAAGGGGGCAGGCAACTCGCCTTTTTTTTCCCTCAGTCCCCCTCCGGGATGGTTGTCTTTTCGTGGGCAAAGAAAGGCAAAGCTAAGCGTGTGAGCAACAGAAAGAAAGTTATGAGAGGGGGTGGGGGCGATAAGTGTAGGCGTAGGACAGGAGTCAGGAGTAGACCCTTGTAGCTAGTATTGACCAGAGGCCACGCTGGAAAAGATGAAAAGCAACTGCTGTAACAAAAAAAATACATTCAAGAAACCAGCTTTGAGAGAGCAGAGACAGTCACAGTCAGACAGCGGCGGCTACCTCGTGGTATAATCAAGGTACCCTGATGGTATATGTGTGCAGTTAAAAAAAACTATCATTGGTATGGAATATATTACAAAAAATATATGTGTGCTTGTATTTGCATATATAGTCTATACGAAAATAATATTATTTGATTTATCATAAAATGTACTTATACTGTAATACACTCTTGTACTATTTATGAACATATGATGAAAAAAATTAATAGCCAAAACTCTATCTTGAAGATTGTGATCCTCTCATTCGAAATTTGAAATAAATATGACAAGTTTTCAATTCGATAAGTTTAAACGAAAATTCAAAGACAAAATTTACACGTGCATCGAAAGAATATTTTAAAAAAATAAGCCAATAAAAACATGCATAAAATCCATGAGAAAATTGGCACCTTCGCCTTTACGAAACACCATTATTTCGCAATAGTTGGATATAAAATAACGTTGATCAATATAGTGCTTCTAGCACTTTTAGTACTTCAATAATGGCACTTCAATGGCTAGTCTAAATTATTCGAAATTCAATCAAAACAATCTAAATAACAAGAATGGCACAATATTTCTACCCTCTACCATCATATCACCGTGTCCCACCAACGCCATCCAAGCGCTGCAAATATTAATTTCACACACACACACACACATATATATATATATATATATATATATATATATATATATATATATATATATATATATATATATATATATAGGTTACACTTTTAGCCCCGTTTGGATCCTGAATTGAATTAGTTTTTTGGAATTAGAGTCCCAATTCAATTTCATGTAGAATTGGCATTGAGCTCTGCCATTCCATTGCTAGATCTAAGCCGTTCCTTCCGGAAGGAACGATTCAGAGCAACTACTACAGTATTGCTATAGTGTAAAAAAATATCATCGATGCTATGGTATTTTTTTTTCTGCAGTGATGTTGCAATATTTATGCTACAGTTGCACACCACGATTTCATCCTCACGTTTTTTATCCAACGGCTGCTACGCAACGTCACGGTACTGTAGCACCATGACATTGCAACATGAAGTCAGAGGATACGTTTCCCTCAATTTTTTTGTTCAGTTTTGCTAAACAACGTTCGACTGTTTTTTTGGTTAAAATAGTCAAATTTTCATCGATTCGATATGCTTTGAGATTTACACTTCTTCTCGTCTAATGAATTGAGTCCGAATTTATTATGATTTTTTCTTCAAAACATAACGGGTTCACCACATTACCGTATTTTGTTGATATAGAATTTCATATATTTTTTTTGTTTTTGTTTTTGCTCAACCTATCAAAGTATATGTTAGATTTTGAATCATGTGATAGAAATATAAGTTATTAAGATTTTCCACGATAATTATAGTGACCAAGAACAAAAATTATATAAACAGATTACTGTAATGTATGTGTAATAAAATTGTAAAAAACTAAAATTTGATTGTTTTGGGCAGAGAAACAATCGAATCTGATAAAGACGACCCTTCTTTGTTTGGTTGTTAGTTAATTTGGTCGTTTCAATTCCTGTTGGCTTGCCAACACTAGAAGTCTAGAAATGGATTTTTTTATAATATTAATTTAAAAGATAATTATAAAAATAAATAGTCAAAATAAAAAATTACAAAACTAGGCCCATGTCGCTAGTTGAAATGGCGACAGGCTCTTGTCGCTATTTCAATTGGCGACAGGGGGCTCAACAGTACCCAGAGCTCCCTGTTGCCATTTGAATTGACGACAGGTCCCTATCGCCAACTAAACTAGCGACAAATATCCTTAATTTTCTAATTTTAAAATTTAGAAAATCATCATTTTTTAATTCGTCTCCACTCCTTTTGTACTGAGTATTTCTAAGCGGATACTTTGTCGACAAATCATACCGATATTATATAACATTTAGCACAACGTCGTAACATCTTTTGTCGATAAATCAAAATTTCTACTGACTATTTCTGAGCACATATTTCATCGATAAATCACAATGACATTACATAACATTCAACACAACGTCATAACATTTTTTGTCAATAAATCACAATGTCATAATATCCAGCGCAACGTCATAACATCTAGTTTTTTACAAATCAAAGTGATATTACAAACCTTTCCCGTGGTCGTGACCTCAACGTTCCCCATGTGAACCACCTCTAGTCGGGTGGTGTGAGGACCCGGGGTATTTAACTAGTAATACTTAACCTCCATATGGTTCTAGTATTACTAATCAAATATCCAAAGCCTCGATGGACATGTGCTTCCCAGAATTGCATCACATGCTCATCATCACAAAATTATACATCATTTTCATACAACATTTGACACTAAGTTCAACAACGACATACATAAAGTAAAGTTATTACAAAAGAGCCGACCGGCCAAATAACACAATATACAAGAATGACAGCGAAAGCAAAAGCGTCATAAGATGGCTAAGAACAAAAGTCGACCAGTTAGCCAACACAACCCACAAGGCAACCGACCGGGCCGCCAAGCTAGTCGCCCCGCAAGCTACCACAACACAGCTCACAAAAGTGAGGCTCATCGAGTTCACCTTCTTCCTCTGCAACAAATACATTTAAGCAAGACAACTGAGTACACTAAGGTACTCGCAAGACTGACGTGTGGAATAGCAGAACTGTTCATATGCTACATGCAAGCTTATTTAAGTGGAGGTTATATGTCTCATTTTGCACAAAGCCAACTTTATTTGCAATAATGTAATACATTTAAAAGCAAGTTTGCAAATCTGTTTTAATGTTGAATATAACAACGAATTAATAATAAATACAAGTAACCACCTAGAAGTGACTATCCCAATAGCCACCACAACATAGAACGAATCCCCAATTCGTACCACCCATCAAAATTTAATTAAAATGTTGTAGTCTAACTCTTGAAAAGCTTACCCAATCGTGTCCATAACCTAGGACGAGGCTATTCGAATAGTTTTAACTCTGCAGAGGTGTACCAATGTACCCACACTTCAGACCGCCTTTAAGCCACAAAGCACACTTAGAAGGTATGCAAGACAACTAAGTCCTACGAGACGTTTCCAATCTTGTGCATTAACTACGAGCCGCTCGTATGGATAGAAACTCATACGCTTACATTGCAAATCGAAAGACAACCAGCCATCACGGGGGAAGCCTTTCGGACACTACAATGCTCCCGGCACCATCCCTCCTGCGACTCCCTACGACCCGAAGCCAATACACGCCAAAGTACTAAGTCAAGAGAGGTCTCATACCCTCTAGTGTGGTTAGCACGCACAAATTGCCTGGATAACAGGTACTCACAAGATGTTCGGTCCTTAATTGACTCGGACACCATTCCAGTCACACCCAAAAATCACATCGTCTTACCATTGTGCCCAAGTCCAAATCTTTTTGCTTTTAGTTTTTGGGTTTTTGCAAATTGAACATAGCATCAAGCCGAAATATAGATACATAGTAAGTATTTGTGTGATCAAGGTTATCGACAAGTCGATAACCGCCCATTTCTACCGGAAGCTAAGCATGGCTAAGCAATTAATCCGCAAAACTACTAAGTGACAAGAGCTCATCCACGAACTCTAAATCACAGCAATAACTTAGGCTCATGGTAGTGAAGGATAATCATTTGCCTAAGGAAATGCATCTACTAGGTCCACTAACGACAATAGTTTAACACAAACTAGCAATGCATACATAGAATTTGTAAACAACATAAATACTTAAAAATACAGGGATTAACATGATCAAATTGCTTGCCTTGCTGGAATTGTTCTTGCTGCAGAGGAGGATTCTCAGGTTCAATAAACTCTTCGGAACATAACGCGAAAAGGCGATAAAACCAATAAGAACGAAGAACACCAAACAAAACTTCAACAGCAAAAGACATCCAAATCCCATGAAATTTATACAGCAGCTAGAGGTTGATTTTAGACAATTTTAGGAACAAGAATTACTTCATTTGGACTTAGCATGAAAAATTTATGGCTAAACTAAGTTCTCTCAGCCTGAAAAATTCTAATTAAATTAATTTCAGTTACTGTTCAAGGCAAAAATTTCTAGAATGATCTGGAATCTGAAATTTTTATGGTAGGTAGCTAAGGTCATCCTAAGAACAGCAAAGTTGAGTTCACATCATTTGGAGTTATAATGAATTAGTTATGATTTTTCGAAGTTGTAAAACTAGCATATATTACTTTTTTCAGGAACATGAATAAGGACAAGGCCTAGTTCATATTAAAGCATGTCTACAGATAAATTTTACCAAGTTGAGTTTGCTCAATTTGGAATTACAGAGGAAAAGTTATGTATTTTACAAATGTGAGATAATTTCTAAACATGCTTCCCTATTGAACATTAAAATACATCCTAAACCAATTTCCAGAACAGCATAGTGACTACATCTATTCTCAAATTAAGATTTATCCTACCACAAAGCTACTGTGATTTGAATCATTCAAAAAGGAGCTAAGATGACAAAGATATGCACAATTGAAATTCTGAACATTTAAAAGACTTTGAAAACCAGCTCTCGGGGGAGGTCCAAATGAACTAAAGGAAAAGGAGAGGTCGTGGCCGTCGATCCTTCATCGCGCGGCTACGGACCTCAAAGCACAGTGCACCACACGACGCGCACAAGGGAGGTCTGGGTCGTTGAGATCAGATCCAACGGTCCAGACGAGCACGTGAAAATCCCGCATGGAGGTGCTCAACGCGCATAGGGGAGGTCGAGACCGTTAGATCAAGATCTGACGGTCCTGATCTCCGAAGGAGGTCCTAAGGCTAAATCTACGGAGGGAGGTCTGGACAGTTAGGATCTCTCGGGGAGGTCATGGATGGCCAAGATCCCTACCGACGGATCTAAAGCGCTGAGGAGGTCTAGGCCGTTAGATGGAGATCCAACTGTCCAGAGCTACGGGAAGGTCCTCAAGCGGCGGATCTAATCGGAGGAGGTCGGGACGGTCAAGATCTACCAGGGGAGGTCTTGAACGATCCAGATTTAGTCGAGGGAGGTCCGAGCGATAAGGTTTACCAGAGAGAGGTTTGGACGGCTGAGATTTCCACGGGGAGGTCTACAACGGTTCAGATCTGCTCTAAAGAGGTCCTTAGCTCCTCCGAACAAAGGACCAGTGGGAGGTCTTTTGCAAAGAGGACCCCGATGGAGGTCCTGGGTGGTCTTTGCAAAGTGAACGAGGTGGTCTTTTTGCAAAGAGGATCTCGGTGGAGGTCCAAGGGGTGGTCTTTTTGCAAAGACACGAAGGTGATCTTATCGGTTAAGATTGGGCCTAGGGAGGTCTTTGTAGGGAAACAGGTAGGCTACACTAGCGCAAATTAAAAAAATTCTACCCGTAAACCAAGATCACTGCAGTTATAGATCACGGTCTTACCACTAGACGCGCAGTGCGAAAGTTGATGCGACGCGTCGGGCGGTGTAGTCGTACTCGATTGATGCAAGATGCGTCGGGCGAGTAGTCGTACTACTTCCTCGTCCTCGTCGCGGCGCCCCACGTCTGGCTCCTTTCTTGCGGTTCGTCCCAACGCCACGGATGGCGCCTCAAAGGTATCCACACGTGCGGGAGGAAGCGGCGCGCGCCGGACTACTAGATCCGCGCGGCGACTAGGGCGTGGGAGGGTGGCGGCGTGGTTTGAGGATGTCACGAAAAACTCAACTCTCAACCGGCGCGCCCTGCCCTCCTTTTATAGACGTCCTTATAATGGGCTTCTACGAATAGAGGCCCATTAGGACTCAATACCCGATCTAGTCGGATCCAATCCGAATTAGGCTTCACTTCTTAAGTGTGTGACCTATGGTTCACATATGTTTAGACATGACGCGAGTACACATACTTGGTCAATAGTTGGTAGCGGCCTCTAGCAAGACGTGCCAACTCCTAAACATACGTAAATATCATATCGGACGAACCATCACAACGTTATGTACATGTCAATCCCTTTGCCTCACGATATTGGTCGAGCTCCAAGTCGACCACTCTTTCTCGATCCCGTGATCCGGAATCCCTTACTAGGTTAACTCTTAACCTTAAGTAGCATGGCCATGCATTTCGGATCCGATCACTCGAGGCCCAGAGATATCTCTCGGTAGAGAGGGCAAATCCCATCTCGACCGACCATGCCTCGCAAACATGCTTCATGACAAACCCGAAAGCTACCTTTATAACTACCCGATTCACGGAGTAGCGTTTGATAGCCCCTAAGTAGGTCGATTCACATCTCAAGTACATGCGACAATCTCGTGTCTAAGGACAAGGCGTACACATTATGTAGAGAGAACCATAAGAATAATTACTATGTCTCATGTTGGGTCGGTCCAACCCCATGTTCTAAACATGTGTCCACATTATTGGTTTGACATCTCCATGTCTATGACCTGTGAAACATGGTCATCAACCGATACATGTGCTAATCAATCATTCACGTGTGTCCTCACATGAACTCCGACTAGGGACAACTTTAGAATAACCATACAAGTAAAGAGTTTCACAAACAAGTCACATACTTGTTAATCAACACAAAGGCAATATTCAAGGAACATTTATTAAATCATGGATACAATGAAATATCATCATCAATATGATTGCCTCTAGGGCATATCTCCAACAGTCTTAACGGTTAGGATCAACACTAGGGGGAGGTCTGGGGTTTTCTTTATAAAAGACCAGGGGTGGTCTTTTACAAAGAGGACCCTAAGGGTGGTCTTTGCGAAATGACCATGGGGAGGTCTTTTGCGCACGGGGAAGATCTAAACGGCTAGGATTTAACCAGGGTGGTCCTAGACGGCTAGGATCAAAACAAGAGGGGAGGTCCGGGCGCTAGGATTTTTACGAGAAGGATCCTACGACCAAGACCTAATCTGAGGAGGTCTTCAATGGCTGAGATTAACCCTAGGAGGTCGAGCGGGGAGGTCTGGGCGGGGCTTTGCCGTACGACAACAAGAGTTCATTCCGACAGCGCTTAATGGCTCATCATTAGCTACAGGAGCTGCCCGAATAATATGCGACAAAAGCTCGAGCACCTAAACGAGCTCACCGCCGGCGATAGGGAGCTCGTCGGCGGGAACCAAGGACATGGCTGAGTTCCAAATAACGTCAAGAACCTAAAGGACGTGCTCTCGACGGCGGCGACGGCCTGGAACGCCGGCGAGCCGGAGAGAGAGGAAGAAGTCCAATACGGTAAGACTACAAAAATCTACACGAGCTCTAGAAAGCAGTAATTAGCTAAGAAATGGGCACCTGAGGGCAGAGAGGGGACCGGGGTGGTCGGAGGAGCTTGGAGAAGGTCAACGAAGTCCGGCGATGAAGTGCTTGCCGGCGATGGAGAAGAAGATGATCCCGAACACGAAAAGCAGCTCCCCAACTTGTCCACCTCTGCAATGGTGAACCGAGCTAAGTTAGAGCAAGCCCTAGGTGATCAAGATAACAGTGAAAAAGGCCAGAATGTTGCTGGGACCACTGGAGCTCGGAGGCCTTCGGGAGCTCCAAAACCCGACAATGGTGGTGCCTAGGGTTCTTGAAGCCTGGTGGAGGGAGAGGAAGTCTAAAGGAGATAGGGAGGAGCTCAGGGTCTTTTGTAGTCACAGGAGCAAGACCACGGGCAGAGGCAACCTTCGGGTGCCTACTCCCTGCCATGGACTTGCTAGAATTGACAAGGGCAGGTAGGGGATGATTTCTTTTAGGGCAAAGCTCTGACACAATTAATGCATGGCAGAAAGAGGCGTTGGGAAGGACCAAAAGTGCGAGCCATTGCTCCCAACCGCTCGATTTCGACCCACGCGACAAAGCGCGTGAAAACCATGACGACCAGACCTCAGGGAGGTCGGGAGGAAGAAAAACAGGGCCAAGGGAGGTCCTGGACGTCCCTGATGCACTCGGGGTGGTCCTGGACGCCCCAGATTTGCCGAAGCGGGGAAGGTTTTAACGGCTAGGAGGTCCGAGCGCACGGGGAGGTCTGGGACGTTGGATTCCAATCCGACGGCCCAGCACACGCCCGCACGAGCCCGAGCCCGAGGAGGTCTTCACAGCTGACCCGACCGAGCCCGATAGGCTGAGCCTGACTCGGGTCTGAGTCAGACTCAGATCTAGGGTTCCAGAAGTTAAACTTCAATAGGAGCTGATCTTTGGAGACTTAACTAGAGTAGCAATTCAACTTCAAAAATCATGAGATTTTTGCAGAAGCTTGTTGGATGAGCTATTTACCTTGAATAAAATTTGTAGAGGTTTTGGTGTTGAGAATTTTCCTCTAAAAATCTTAACAAGGTGCTGGTCCCCAGTTTGACCCAAATTTGGTCGGGTTTGACTGCCCTCCAAATATTCAAACAATTTTCAAAAAAATGTGAAACTTTTCAGAGGGGTACACATTAACCCAAGAACTTGGAGAAGGATTTCCAGGAGAGGATCATAAGGTCTGACAAGATTGTTTTTGAAAGCTCAAGATTTGGATCAAAAGACTTGTGACTTTGTATTTCCATAACTCTTGTACAATAATTGTTTAGTACACACAGGAAATACATGATGTAAGAAAAAGTTTTAAATTCTACTCATTTTCTTACATTTGAAACACAAGTCTAAAACTTGGGATGTTACAGGTGGTCGGATGAGGTTCTCGCGGCGACGTCCAGAATGTCGATGCCTCCTTCGTCCCGATGATTTCTTGCAGGGCATTTCTTAAAGGTGTGCTTAGACTCCCTGCAAATGGAGCATTTCTTCGAACGACGTCCGGTTTCTGCTTCGTCTATGTCGTTCCTGATGCGTCGTACCTATTGCCGACCAACCTTTCACTTCAGTCTATCAATGTCTGCGGCCCAGATAAGTTGCTCCTAGGTCAGATGGTTAGTGAAATGGTCAACCACGATGTAACCATACATCTCTGCACTCCATGTTTACATCACCTCCTCCTTGTTAAAATAGTCAGAGAGGTACTGACCGGGATGCTGCGCCACCGTCAAACATACGGCCATGACATGGGAGCAGGGTCTATACAACAGAAGGGTCTTGTTGCGAGTGCATACAAAACTAGCGTGGCATAGCGTGCACTCGTGGGTGATTCTCTCGCGGTTCGTCCTGCAGTGTCCTTTATCCCTGCACATTATCTTGAAGTGAAGCTCTCTTCTGTTCATCTTGAATACCTGATATATCTCACCTTTCTTGCTCTTCTCGTCCATGTACTTGGTGATCATGATGGAGTATAGTACTCTGTCATTTGTCATGATGAGCGACGCGTGATTGTTTATCAACAAAGTAATTTATGGTACCGCGGAGAATTGCCTCCATAATACCAACCAAAGGGAGGCACCTTGCGCCGCGCATGATTCAGTTGTACACCTCAGCTAGATTGGTTGTCATGATACTATATTGAGCACCACCCCTGTCATGTAATAACGACTACTTCTCCTTAGACTTGTGCTCAATCCAGTCCGAGAAGAATTTCACCTGAGCCCCCCGTCTTCCTCGTCACACTGGGACCATCTGTAGGTAGTTTTGGCAATGCTTTGGGGGCCTGATCAGCGTTTGGGGTGGCCCTTTTCGCTGCCTCCTTTCTGTGCATTTGGGTCCACTCATCTAGAATCTTACATAGTGCTTCAAACTTTCGTTACTGGTTTTGGTTGCATAGTCGCTTGAACAGGTTTATCAAGTTCTTATTGTGGAAGTACTTGTAGAAGTTTGCACCCAAGTGTCTCATGCACCACCTGCTCTACAGATCTGTCTATGGAAGTGGTTCGTTCTCTCCTTATTGTAGCTAAGTTATTGCACTCAACATGGTGGCATGCCGATCATGCATGACGTATACGTTTGGACGGCCCTGTACAACAGAAATTCTCAAATTCCTCAGGAACCACAACCAACTGTCCGTGTTCTCGCTTTCAACGAAAGCGAATGCCATGGGAAGAACTTGATTGTTCCTGTCCGTCGCTATTGTAGTCAGTATCTGGCTCTTATACTTTCCAGACAAGAATATGCCATCCACACACAAAATTGGACGGCAGTGCTGGAATGCATTGATGCATAGATCAAAGGTGAAGAATGCTCGCTGTAGTAACCTTTTATTGGCCCACTTTGGATTCGTGGAATCATGAAAGTCGTTATGAGTGTCGGGATTCCTATCTTGTATGACTCGGAGTAGCCTGGGGAGGGTATGGTAGGAGTCCTCGAACGTACCGACCATGATTCCAATGTCTTCTGTTTTGCCCTCCACATCTTGGCACAGCTGATTGTGTACTGGAACCTTGGCTCAATCGCCCGAATGATGGATCGTGGTTCAAAATCTAAATTGTCCACGATCTCACTGTACATAAGGTTGACGATGAAGTCTGATGACAGGTTTCTGTGGGACTGCACTGACTCAGTAATGACACATGTGTGAGGGACCACTATAGAGTATTTCCAATAGGTGTCCCACTTAGACTGAAGTACGTGCACTCGCCAAGGGCATCCCTCTGTGTCGTACTTCACGTCGTAGCATCTTGGGTTAGGCTTGATGACTGTGAATGCACGCCGCATCGACAATACCCAAAATTTGACTGCCTCTTGCACGACATCCTTGCATTTGTACATAGCTCCTTACGTATCCTTGCTCTGGTCATACTCCCACGACACATGAGAGCCTTCATTAACGATGAGGTTGTCAAACTGGTATGTGTTCCATTCGAATGGAACTGCTTGCTGGTCCACATATCCTCGTCGTCAGATCTTTTATCTTCTGACAATGTCATCTAGTCTTGGTCTTCAAGATCCATCCTTTGCACTAGGGCTTCCAGCTCCTCACCCTCGTTAGTAAGCCCACTAGCTTGCCTGACTGAAGGAGCTACTTTCGCAGGGTCTTCATCGACAACATGAGCAACTACGAGAGCTTTGGCCATTGTGTGCATTGCGCTGTGGCTGGAGTTCTTGACTTCTTCTTCGGCCGCCGATGCTGGAGTGGGCTTGGCAAATGCATATACCAGAAGGACCAAATTCTACTGTTTCCTCCTCACCACGCGTACATATGACTGCCACGACCTTGTTTCCTTGAGCTGTACTAACTCCTAATATGTGCGCTGTGTTGCTCGGGGGTAAGGCAACTCAATCTCAGATCGTACACAGCATGGTCTATACCGAATAAGTGGAACAACCACCGCATCACAACGCCCATGTACACTGCTTTGGCCTTGGCAGGGGCACGGTCGCCTATTGAAAATAACACAAATTAATTCCCTCGGGACCCTCAAGAATAGCCCCCCGACCATAGTAAAATTTAAAGTTGGTGGCGTCCGACATATTTGACGTACTACACTGTAAACAAGATTTCCACTATTAACCACATATCTAAAACTAGACTACCTAACAAAAAGAATTATGTACAACATACTAAACTACACAACTGTATATCTAAAACTATGTAATCCATTCGGTTAAAAAAATTATCTCAAAGGTGGGCGACCGGACGGGTAGCGTTTCGCTAGTTTCTCTCCTCCCCTCTACTCCTCTCCCTTCCCTTCCCTTCCCTCCCCTCTTTCTTTTTTTCTGAATAAAAGTGAGTTTTCCCCCCGAATTTTTAGGTTTCTAGGGTCTTTTATAGAGGAGATTGTGTCACCATTTGGAATGACGACAGGGACTTGTGGGATCCCTATCGCTATTTGAAATGTCGGGTTTTTAAATTTTAAAATTAAAAAAATTAAGGAGAGCGCTTCCTGGGACAACGACAACGTCGGCCATGAGCTCCCACAGCGCGAAATCCTCGAGGGCGCTGCCAAGGCAACTTTGTGCCTCCCCAATCCCGATCTGGATTCCGTGGAGTGGAGGCTTGAGGATGAGGCAACCTTTGGTGGTGTAGAGCACTGACGGCACGACGTCGATGGCCGCCAGAGCTGAGGAAGATGGGCTACAGGGGACCTGACACATCCATGCTGGAGGCACTAGATCTAGAGCGGCAAGGTCAAAGAGGGGGAGCTCGGCGGTGGTTGTGGTCGAGGGAGCTTGTTGGTGACAGCGGTTGGTTGTCTGGAGATACCGAAGTTGGGGAAGGAGACGTAGGAAGGCGGGGAAGACAAAAGGGGATTTGGTTGGCGGAGCTCGACACCGGCGGTGGTTGGTCCATGGGAGCTCACCAGCGGTGGCGGGTGGATGGACCTTGTCGACGGCGGAGTTCGCCGTTGGATTGGAAGGGAAATGTGGAGTGGAGGAAGGAGCCTGAGTCCACGAGGAAGAACACTCGATTTCACTTAATTCCAATTCCAATTCCAACTCCAAAGACATTCAAATGAAACAGCATGTATTCAACCAACTCAATTCCAATTCTCCAATTCCATGGCCAATTCTACAAACCAAACGGAGGGTTACATAATTTCAACCTTCTAGCATGTAGTAGTTCTTTGGTCCAGTAAAATAAATAGCATTGCCTTACTATATATTCTCCTAACAGTTACAAATATCTTTTTTAGACCCAACAATCACAAATATCCCACTCATGTGTGCTGCTCTATACTAGTCCACATATGGTTAGTTTCATCCCTTGCATATAGTTTTGGTCCCACGCACAACCATTCCTGTGAAATGTAAAATTGTCC
Organism: Ampelocalamus luodianensis; assembly: GCA_036346255.1. Taxonomy (NCBI): domain Eukaryota; kingdom Viridiplantae; phylum Streptophyta; class Magnoliopsida; order Poales; family Poaceae; genus Ampelocalamus; species Ampelocalamus luodianensis. Next base: position 7,009,868 of record CM070626.1, read on the forward strand.
ATTTTGATAGACAAATGAGATGCTTTCGTGTAATTTAGCTTTAGCACGCAAATTCCTACACAATTAGGCCATGTTTGGTTTGGCTCGTTCGTAAGCCCAACCACCCGTGTGAAGTTATATATTACCAGTTTGATTATATAAACCACCTAAAATTTAACAGGAAAGTCATCATTTACCCATCTTTCATATAGCTTCTATGATTTGTATTTATTTTTAATGCAGTTGATTGTTTGCCCCGTCTTGTATATTTGGATTGATGTTTTGGCATTTTTTTTGCTATTTTCCTAATTTCTAATTCCTTTTCACATTTTAGCCCATGTGAAATGACTGTTATGCCCATTTCCCTTCCACGGTGGCCCCCCCGCCTCGCAAGGAAGCTCCCCTCCATCATCTCCAAGCACCAGTGCCTCATCTTACTGGAGATTGCTTCACTAGAGAACACTCAGAGCCCCACGACCTCCACCTCTTCCTCCATCCCCCTCGACCCCTCCCTGCCGCTTCTCCCACATCTCGCTGTAGAACCCTCTCCCGGTGCTCCCCGCCGAGCCGCTCCTCCCGCTAGCGGTCTCCCACCTCTCATCGCAGAACCCTCTCCTGGTGCTCCCTGCCGAGCACACCTCCAACCCTGCCGTAGGCGGCACTAGCCGCACCTCACGGCGCTCAATCTCCACCTCTTGCTCATAGCCGCATCCGACTCCCTCGCCTTCCGCTCCAACCACCGCCTGACATCCCTCCTCACGCCCTTCCACCACCTCCCCTTACTATGGCGCCTCCTCCAGCTCGTCCTCTCCCGCCCCTGCCCTATGCCGATGATTCCATCTTCATCCGCCCTGAGCTCCTCCTCACCTTCCTCAAAGGCCATCCTCGCATTTGCTGTCTCAAGCGACATCCCCGCCACGTATGACGCCCTTATGATGCCCTTGCGTCCCATATGCCTAGGCCAAGGGGCATATCAGACATTTTGCATGGGCTAAAATGCAAAAATGAATTAGAAATTTGGAAAATGGCAAAAAAAAAATCAATCCAAATATCCAAGACGGTACAAATAATCAACAACATTGAAAATAAATGCAAATAGTTGAAGCCATAGGAAAGATAGGGCAAATGATCAATTTTTTCCTAAATTAACATGTTAATTTTCAACAAAACCGTGATGGCTAGTGGGTGTGACCGTGGTCAAAATTGCTTTTATATACCAACTAGTAATCATGCACGTGCAAAGCACGTCTCCTCTAATATAAATTAAACCAAACATATTTCAAGCATAAAACATACAAACCATACACATCATAGTACAATATCCTCCAAATTTCGAACACCCTACTTGGAAATTTAAAGCAAGTGAATGGTGCATAATTTTTAACTGACACAAATAATTTTGTCTTGCATGTTAAAAAGAGATCTCACATAGTCATGTTAAATTGAATGATATAAAACAGAGCCATTTGTGGAAATTAGTATGTAATTGTTTTGAGAGGGGTTAGTATGTAATTACGGTATTAAAATATTAGCAGGATATGAAATGAATCTGAGCCATTCGATGTAGATGACCAAGGGTTAGGATTTTCTAGGTATACAAACTTGGGTGGATGTAGCAAAGAAAAACTCCTCTTTTTTTTTTTTTATATTAGTGTAGATATGCTTAGCGAGACTATTTCATACAAATACATTAGGGCCTATTTGGATTGAAAGAATTTTATAGGAATTTTGAATGATTCTACTTCTTATGATTTTTTTCCTATGAGGGTTGTTTGAAACATATGAATATAGTTGTCAAATTCCTATGGAATGTATTCCTACACCACTAATTGTATAGGGAAATGAACATGAGCTCAAACCTAGTGATGTCCAAATGGACGGCTCGGCCTGGCTCGGCACGGGCCTGATTAGGCTCGGCATGGTTGGTCCGGCTAGGTAATCGGTCGTGCTGTGCTGGTCTAGGCACGAAACGCTAGCCCATATGACATGATAAACTGAAAAAATGTAAAACAATCCTAGTGTATGTGTGCATATATATAGTTTAAAAATAAAATAAATTTATATATACTTATAAAATGAACTATATAAAATTTAAAAACTACCAAAGAAACCATATAAGTATTAAAAAAATAAAAATCATATAATATTAAGAAATGAAAATAAAATCACACACACACACACACACACACACACACACACACACACACATATATATATATATATATATATATATATATATATATATATATATTAAAAAATGAATACCATGCTAGTCCGACGAGATGGGGTGGCGACCTAAGTATGACACGGCTCGTCGGGTCATGCCAGCCCGACCCAGCTACAGTGTAGGTTGTGCCGTGTTTAGACCGGGCCAACAGTCCTATGCTTCGAGCCTTCCCGAGAAGCTCGACCCATTTGGTCATCTCTACTCAAACCTCATGTTTTTTTTTTCCTCTGAGAAGTTCAATGCATTCTCTCTCTTTCTCACTCCACTTTCTCTCTAATCAAGTAACATCTAATATCAAAGTCCATGTATTTTTCCTATGAAGCACCCAAACACATCTTTTAAGCAATTAAGCAATTCATATGGTTTTATTTCCTGTAGGATTCAATAAGCCACAACAATTTCAATCCTGCGTTTTTTCAACGCCCTTAGCTTTGAGAGTGCAGAAATACGACCTCACTCAGACAGTTGTTACAGAAAGGCGAGGTTAGCGTGAGAAATGATCATAGAAGAGAGAGAAAGCAAACCAAAGAAAAGTAATAAAAAGTCTATCAACACACAAAAAAAAGAGCGATGAAGAAATAGATAGAGTAACACACAAGTCAAGCCAAAGTCTTCTATATCTAATTATCGGATCCGGAGTGCAAGTTTTGTACTGTAGCAAATATTATAGCAACGAAAAATATGTTTAGTAGCAAATTTACTATGTAGTTATTGATCTGAATCCTTAGTTTTTTTTTGATCAAACAGTAGAAATCACCAGTAATACACACTGTAGATCATCCGATTGAAACCTGCTAAGACCCTGGATCCTAGTCAAACTATCTCACCGTGTCATTCCCGTGCCTTGCAAGTGTACGTGTAAGCTTTCCCTAAAATTCTAATCAAGAAAAATATCTTGCTTCCTTTTCTGTCTCTCACTTTCAGTTTATCTTTTTTTTTTGTCATAATTTGGTCGCTGTTTCTATTTTTCACTATTTTTTTGTTTTTAAGTCAAAAGAAAGATGGGGAGTAAGCAAGACTGGGAGGAGCTTCCCCTCTCTCTCTCTGCTCTCAGATCCAAAACCCAAGCACATCTCCCGAAATCCAAATCCTAGCACCCAATTCGCGCGGCCGCTGGGGTTTTGCGGACATGAGAAGCGTCAAGGCGGATGGCGGCAGCGGTGGCGGCGCCTCCTCCTCGTCTTCCACCGCAGGTTATTCCTTTCGCTGGCTAGTTTTGGTGTATTTTTTTGGTGGGCTGTTGTTGAGTTTGATCTGGTTGGTTGTTCTTGGGTTTAGTGGTGTTATCGTTGATTCGGTGCTAAAAACGACGCCTTTCTTTCTGCTTGTGATGGACTGATGCGCATCTTCGCGTGTTTCCGGAGAATCATCCCGGTTATTGAACTCGAGTAGCTAAATTTCTTGTTTCTCGCCTGCAGTTTGGGTAGATATCTGTTCTTGCGAGGTATTAATGGAATTTGTGGCCTTTTTCTTCTGCAGAGAACACGCGCTTCGATGCGGCGCAGTATGGCTTCTTTGGCAAGGCGTCCATGGAGGGGTTGGAGCTCGGCGGTCTGTTGGAGGATGGAGGCGTGGACGGCGATGGCGGCGGATTTGGTGGACCTGATGATGGGGGTTACCAGTTCTCATCTGTGGGAGAAGAGGTGCGGCTCTCAGTAACTTCATATCCGGCAAGGCCGGCTTCGTTTTTGCTACGGATTGTGTGCATTGCATGCTTCATAGAGTTTCGATTTCGTTGGTGTTTGCTACTGTTGGAACGAGTGGTCACTTAGTGATCTTTTCTGCAGTAGTAGTAGTCAGGGCTTGTAGTTTTGACATACCCTCAGGGATAGCGGATACTTACGTTCTTTCGCTGCAATGAATCAAGGATCAGATTGTGCGGCCTAACTTTTGATGCTGTGGGGTCAATATTTGGCGCAACTGAAGATTCATCCTTCTAAATTTAGAGAAGCATGCATTTAATATAATATGATTAGAAAATCGTATGCCCAACTGTGTCCTGTGTAATTTTGTAGGAGAATTATGTATGCTGGCTTGCTAAGAAAATCTAGAAATTTTGATGCTGCTAGCTGATTAGGACTTGATTGAACAAGATTGAAATACCTGATTAGTGCCAAGAACGTTTTATTTTTCAGGATAAAGCAGTAGTGAGAAATGGAAGGTGGTTTTTGAAATAGCTTCCTAGTTAGCCTTCTCACAGCCCCAATCTTTAGGTTAGGCCACCCCAATTTTGATTCTTTTGGTCACCCACAGGTGGATCTAATAGTTTTTCCAAAGGTAAAGTGAAGCCACAACAGGCCTAGGCTATTGTCAGCAGGAAAAGAGGTGATGGTAGCATGCGTCTTTGGATTCAATAAAATTCCTTGTTTGAGGTAGTCTGATGCTACAACATCGGCCTTCCTATAGCCTAGTCTCCAACTTGCATTGCTCTACAGCTCAAACGTGTTTCACCATGGAATTAGGGATTAGTAGCCAAATGTTACAATTGTAAGTTCTTGTTCTTTAGAAAATTCAAAATTACAAAGCTGGACCGTAAAGGGATGTAAATAGTCAAGCTTTCTCCTTCTGCGCTATTAAATGCCATTTCTCGATCACTGCAGTGACTTATGCCTTCTCTTACCACCCACCCTGCTGCCGCACCACACACACAAACACCCTCCTCGTTGTTGCTATCAGGGCTGAGATTTGAGTACCAACATCCATCTATTGATAAGATCTGCTCATCAGGTGCAATTTAACTCAGTTGCTTTTTGGTATAGTGTGGCACCTGGTGGTGTTTGAAGGTGCAAGTGTGAACTTATTTTGCTTAACAAGAATACAACATTTACTTTTAGTTAGTGGATACAATTGTTTCAGATAGATTGTAATTGTAGGCCTATAGCAATTATACTTGTCTGGAGAACTTGTAGCTATTATACTTGTCTGGAGAACAACATGCTTTCAGTAATCAGCGCATTTTCTCTGAATGCAGTTTGATTGCTCTAGTATTTTCTTGGACATTACTTTCTTGATCAGCTAAAATTCCGCCACTTTTATATTAATGTTACCAATTTATTTCATAGGTCATTCCAAGATTTAATTATTCAGCAAATATCTTCCTACCTACTTTGTAACTTTGGTCACTTTTCTTTCAGCACTGCTTTCTTGTTGGCTCATGTAGTCCTGTTCCTTCTATATTTCATCATGAACATTTGTCTTACTCAGTTACTCTTATATTCCTGCAGATTGATTGTATGAGTAACTTGTCTGAAATTGATGATCTTGCAAGCACTTTTGCAAAGGTTAGCAACTTCTATCACTAACTTGACTACTTCCATTGGTGTCTTCAATTTTAAATGTTTCGTAACTTAACTTTTAAGATATCCAATTATCTACCTTAGTCTTAAATGTTTTGGTGTGTCCAAGTTGGCGAATGATCCTTTCAGTAGCATGTTTTTTAAGGCTTATTACTATATGCTCAGTGCAGTTGTTTTCCTGAATTGTTTTATGATTCTTCCTAACTTATATTATATTTAACTAATATGTTCTGAACACAATGGCCGCTTGTGTCAAATTTAGCAATATTGGAAACAACTTTGTAAAGATTGTTGGAGTACTATGTGATACATTAGGGCATTCCCCTCCCTTTTCAGCTTTAGCCATTCCCATAAAAGAGGGTTAACCACACCATATTCTCAAATTTTTCTGGTCACAGGTTCAAAAAAGGGTATGGATATCAGAATTCCATTTTTAATGTGTCTAAACTCTAAAATTCTAATGTACTAATATTTCATGCATAAATGCAGTAGGTAGAGTACGATGTAGAGATCTGCGAACCTCATGAGTCATGAGTTAAATCAAGTATCCTCATTCTATGTAGTTTATAGTAGGGTGTCGGGACCCGGATTTCCACATCCGAAACCCTCCGTGTCTTCTGCACTAGTCCAGGATCATACTAGCGCACATAGTGACAACATCGATGAAATATCATCAATTCAACGAAATAACTAAAAAGGTAGCAACGGAAAATAAGATAACTTGTGGTGATCATCCGACATGCTCAGGGGTAATCGAGTGGAGAGCATATCCTAGTTCGCAAAGTCTTCAAAGTGCTCATCGTATAACTCTTTATTAACTTGCCTTTCAACTGCTAAATAATGTATAAAGCCGTAAGTACATAAAGTACTCAACAAGTCGTAGGGAACGGTATGCAATTAATATTCATGCGAGGTTTGAACAAAAGGATAGCCATATAGTTCTTTTGCAGAAAGAAAGTGTTGGTAATAAATACAGGGAATAGATTGTAAATCATATTTGGAAAGATATAATAAATAGTCTTTTGCATTGAAACAACTAGTGAACTTCCTATTCACTTCACAACCATTCCACTATCCAAACATTTTATGAAATCTCTATACCTCGTGTGAAATTACCAGACATTGTCCATAACCAGGGATACGGCTGTTCGAATAGTTTTAACACTCTATAGAGATTGTACAGTTTGACTCACAAGAGATAATCAGTTTATAATGCTAGCCATCACACGCTTCCTTGGGCGTGCGACTAAGTGATTACCACAAGGCCTTTAAAATACTCATTCTCAACCCACTCTTGCCTGCTAAGGTTTCACCACCAAAAGTTATCGCACCTAGACGGGGGTCCCCTATTGTGCCATGTGAGTCTACTCATCCATCCCGGAACCCATACCACCACATGACAGTACCAAAGTTAAGACATTGCAAATTAATCAACCAGGATCATCCCGTATTGGACATGTGGTTGTACGATATGATCCAGTTCAATGGCGCACAAGATTAAGTCCTTAGTATTCACCCAGGCGAGACTAACTCATCCCAAATGCACAAACGACACCCCCTTTACTGCATGATCATTCGCCTGAGCATGAAATCATTTTGTTTAACCAAGACCAATGGTATTCCCTGCCATGGCACACAACTTTTACAACAGTGACATCGCACCCCAATTCCATGTCTTATTAAGTCAAATTAACATCATTAACTATGTGAAGACGAGCCCACCGTATAGCTAAGCATGGATAAGCATAACTACATCAACCCATGTTGGTAGTACAATTATATCCAACTAATGATAACCATCCTTTGGTGACATTGGATACATGGCATTTACGATAATCAAGGTGGCATAATGACAAGTAGGTAATTAGCTACTCGCAGAAATAGTTGATATAAAAGTTGCATGTATGTTGATATAAAACAATATACTTTTGCAAATATAGGTTCAATATGATCAAAGGTTACGACTTGCATTGGCCTTGTTCAGTTACCACACTTTGATCTTCAAATCCTACCCCACTCTTTGAAAATCGTTGTCTAAACGAGAGAAAACGAACGAGGCACAAATAATTTCAAAAGAGATTCAAATAAAATCCAAAATTAACAAAACCAGTACTGGAAGAGAGTGTTCAATTTTAAATGAATTAAAAAAGAAAAACAAGCGGAATTAGAGTTTGGATGAAGGAGAACGGGCCTCCAGAAGTTTGGTCGGGAGAGAAAACCGGGAAAAAGAAAGAGGAGAGGTTAGTATGGCCGACAGGTGGGGCCAGGGAATATTCCGGAATCTTTCTTTTTTTGGATTTTCGAAAAAATGTCAGAAGCTGACAAGTGGGCCCATGGTCTATGGACCAGGTTCACGAAGAAGACTTGCCGGTCTACGATGATCTGGGTTCACGGAATAGGAACTGATAGGTGGGGTCCATGTGTCGCGACACAATCCACGGTGAACCAAGTTCACACGAGTTTTGGATCTAAGGCTTGGGTATGGTGACACGCAAGCAGCCACGCGTGCACGGGTGCTGAAGTGGAGGCGAGGTGGTTGTGACATGGCTGCTGACTAGGACAACACGGCGACGGCAGAGGCGGCGCACTGGGACCGAGGGTCTCCGACGACGGCGAGGCACGGCGGAGTGGCGCATCGCAGAGAGGAGAACGCGGCGATGGTGATGACGCGGATGCGGCGGCGAAGAGGAAGGCTGTGGCCAAGGCGACTTCTACGGTGGCGAGGCTACGAGCGAGTGAGTGTGCGCATCGGATAAAATACGGCACGACGAAGCTAGGGAGGTGGACGGTGACGCGGACTCATCGGCGACGGGGCAATTGGCGATTGAACGGCGGCGGCAAAGGATCGGGAAAAGCCCGATATCCCAACGATGGCGGCTCCTCGCTCCAATTAACTCCTCCCGAAGCTTGGCGACGTCAAGGCGTTCCGGTTGACGCGGTCAGATCCAATGGGGAAGCTTCGCAATGGCGGCGCGTCGAGCTCACTCCTCGTCTCCAATGGCGGCGTCGGTGGATTTCAAAGAGGGCAGCGCGGCTAGGGTTTTCGGGTGCGGCGCGTGAAGAGTGCGGAAGCCAAGGATCGGGGCGGGGTTTTAAAGGCGAGGAGGTGGAGTCCAAGACGGAGACGACGACGACGTTGTGCGGGATAAGGAGACTGGGAGGAAGACGGAGGTGACTGACAGACAGGCGGGACCCACCGGTCAGCGTGAGCGGCGCGGACCGGGCTGCAGAGCTAGGCTGGCAAGCGGGATTGGGCTGACGGGGAAAAGGAATTGGGCCGAGAGAAAGAAAGGAATTCGGCTCAAAGGAATTTTCCGGAAAAGAAAGGATTTAGGATTTTCCGGAAAGGAAATAAATTAAATCGAGCTCAAAGAAATAGCAAATGAACTCAGAAAAAAATACAAGAAAATTCTAGAAAATACTTTGGAACAAGAGGAACTCAAATAAATAGGTTTTGAATTTAATTGATGTTTGGATTACTCAAATTAAATTGTTTTAATTTCTGAAAATTCAAACTAAGCTTTAATTAATTAAAGAAAATTCAAATGATTATTGGATATACCTTGGCCTACTATTTTTTGTCATTCATTCTGTGGATCGGTAGTTTCATTCTAGTTTTGGTTTATCCAATTTCTCCTTTTATTTACCATGATGCTTTTATTGCTGCTTCCTCACACTGCATATTGAAAAAATGCCTCATCTATCTTCAGTTGAACCGAAGTATTAGTGGAACAAGGAATCCTGGTGTTATTGGTGATAGACGATCATTTTCTAGGGAAAGTAAGTAATATTTCTGCCCTCTATTACTATGCTCTGTGGGATAAAAAACATAGGTAAACTTAATATTGTACCGAACCATATTCGGGCATGTTTAATAGGGAAGAATGATAATCAAACCTGTAAACATAATCCAAAAAGATGTCTACATTTCCAAATCTTTGTTCTTAAACGAGTTGTGTTCCAGAGCTAAATATTGTGTTTCTTCAGGTTCTTTGACTACCGACTGGGTTCAGGATGCAGACCTCCCAGATTGGGTAGATCAGAACATACTAGACAGTGGTGAATTTCAGGACAGCAAACAATGGTGTTCACAGCTGCAATCTTTGCCTCAGTTTGGACAGTCGAAACCACTGTGCCGAACATCTTCATATCCCCAGGAACCACTACAGCACCGCTCAAGTGAACCTATTCTTGTAAACAGTTCTTCATTTACATCCTATCCACCACCAGGTGGTAGTGCTGGATTATCTTATCCTGCCCAAGGTCTTACACGGCACTCGAGCATTCCATCACCTGGTACTGGTCACCAAATGGGTTCTCCAAGTTCGTCGCTTTCTGGTTCTCCATATCATATGACTGGTCTACCTCATAGACTGCGTTATGGACGAAGCATGTCTTACACTGCTGCAGATCTCTCAGTGAACAACTTCCTGCAAAATGACTGGCCAAACCAAGCTGGTCCTCTTGCTTTTGAGCATCTTAATCTACGGCCCAGTTTATTGCAGCAGCAATTATCGCTTCCAAGTAGTTCAATGTCTTCATTGCTATTTTGTCAGCAGCAGCAGAGATTGCCACCAGTCCAGCCATCCCTTCACAATTACCTAAACTTGCAGCCTCACCAATTCTATCACCATTATTCTCCAGATATAGTCGGCAAGTTTGATCCTGTTCCTAATGTGCCTTCACCAAGAGACAAGAGATCAAGGTCAGGGAGAGGTAAACCCAGTAGACGCTTTTCTCAACAACCTTCTGATACAAGTACCCAGAATATTGATAATGGGGGGATAAAGTTCAGATCCAAGTATATGTCATCCGAAGAGATAGAAAGTATTTTAAGAATGCAGCATTCTGCAAGTCATAACAGTGATCCTTACATTGATGACTACTACCACCAAGCTTGTATAGCCAAAAGATCTGTCAATTCTCAGCACAAGACAAATTTCTCCCCTATGTCAATAAAAGACTTCCCCTCAAAGTCCCGATCTGGTGGTGATCAACATTCATATCTACAGGTTGATGCTCTTGGAAGAGTTTCGTTCTCTTCCATACGCAGGCCTCGCCCTCTTCTTGAAGTTGATATTCCTTCATCTGGTGATGGTTTGTATGATCACAAGTCATCTACGAGGCCACTGGAGAAAGAGCCAATGCTGGCAGCCAGAATTACTGTCGAAGATGGTATATGTCTCCTTCTAGATGTAGATGATATTGATCGGTTATTACAGTCTAACCTGGCACAGGACAGCAGCTTCCAACTGAGGCGAAGGCGACAGGTTCTCCTTGAAGGCTTAGCTGCATCACTTCAGCTTGTCGACCCTTTTGGCCCCAACAAACCTGGTCATTCATCTGGATTGGCCCCTAAGGATGACCTTGTTTTTCTTCGCATTGTTTCTCTCCCTAAAGGACGTAAGCTTTTGGCACGTTATCTTCGACTCCTTGTCCCTGGAAGCGAGCTGACCCGTATAGTGTGCATGGCTATTTTTCAACATCTTAGGAGCTTGTTTGGGGGTTTACCGTCAAATTCTGGTGCTGCAGAAACAACAGTTAGTCTTTCCAAGACTGTTTCCTCTTGTGTGCGCCATATGGAACTAAGTGCCCTCAGTGCCTGCCTTGCTGCTGTTGTCTGCTCATCGCAACAGCCACCTCTCCGCCCTCTTGGTAGCTCTGCTGGTGATGGGGCTTCTCTAATCATCAAGTCAGTACTGGATAGAGCAACTGGGCTACTTGCTGATCCTCATTCTGCAGCCAACTATACCAGATCAACCCGTTCTCTTTGGCAGGCATCATTTGATGCTTTCTTTGGACTTCTGACAAAATACTGTGACAGCAAATATGAAAGTATCCTGCAGATGTTCGCCATGCAGGGTTCCGATTCTATGGTTGGATCTGAAGCCTCCAAAGCAGTTAGCAGGGAGGTGCCTGTTGAGCTGTTACGTGCAAGCCTTCCTCATACTAATGAACAGCAACGCCAGATGCTGCTAGATTTTGCTCGGAAATCTATGCCTGTAACTGGTAACCGGTTTTAGTCATCCTTGTGCTAGCTAGCAGTGGACATATTACTTCCGAATCTGTTCCCGGTTAACACTACTGAAGAGACTCATGTGGCCTTTCTTAAATTACATGTGCAGCTTGTCTTCGGATGGTAATTATAATATTTGGAGACCTGCTTTGCTTTGTCATAAGATGTGAGCTTGGAAAAGTTCCATCGGCTCGATGAAGTTAGCATTCCTCAGACTGTGACCAATGTTTAGGATCAAGATTAATTTATAGAACCAACAATCTCCTTCATGTGGGTCATTTCACATAGCACCCATCTGATGGCTATAAGACTATAATAGATTATGCATGTAAGTATCCTGTTGTAACTCTGCAGTGATGAACCAGACGCCTCTTTGGAGGAACTTAGTTTAACCCTTATTTTCTCCCAATGAAGAAGGTAGTGGATAGCAATGGTTGTACAAGTTCAATTTTTACATCCATCCCCTTCTGTTTGTTTCTTGATGGGGGATCAAAGGTTGTGCACTGAAGGGGTGGCACGTCTCTTGCAACACAAGGAGAGCCGTGGTGAGCTACACGACATTCGAAACGGTCGGCTCGGCCCCTATATTATATTTTTTATTTGCAGATGATAGTATTTTTGTTGCTCGGGTGATGCAAAAAGTGTTGATGCATTGAAGTCACATTTCATTTGTATTGTGAAGGTTCTGGGCAGAAAATTAATTTAGAAAATCCTCTATTTTCTTTGGCTTGCATTGCAACGATGGTGTCAAATAAGGAGTCATGGCTTGGCTGAATGTTCATAATGAAGCCCTTTAGGATTCCTATCTTGAGATGCCAACTGAGGTGAGCCGATCACCGATGATTTTTTTATTTCTTGCTTGATAGAGTGTGAAAGCGGGTCAATGGATGGACTGATTGGCCATTGTCACAGGCGGGGAAAGTAGTCATGTTACAATCGGTGATCCAGGCTATTCCAACTTATGTTATGAGATGCTTTCAACTGCTGGTCTCGACGTGTGAGAATGAAAACCTCCATCGCTAATCACTTGGGGGTTATTGAGAACGGCAAGAAAATAAAACTTTGGGCAGCATGCGCTTTCGTGATCTTGTGCTCTTCAATCAAGCCATGTTAGGTCGTCAAGGTTAGCAGCTAATAACGGCCGGGTCGCTTTGTGTGAAGGTGTTGAAGGGTCGTTACTTTCCTAACTGTGATTTTTAGGATGCCCCTCGTCCAAGATTTTCTTCGTATACTTGGAGGAGTATCTTCTTTGGGAATGAATTAATGCAGAAGGGTATACGATGGGGAGTCGGCAATGGCAAAAGTATCAAAATATTATCTGATAACTCGATACCTAGCAGTGCACCCAATCTGGTTCAGCTGCTAGTGCCCCTTCCTGCGGATCAAACAGTTGATTTTCTTATATAGGAGGAGCATGTTTCTTGGGATATTGACCGGGTTCGGTCTATCTTCCCTGAGGTGGTGGCTGATCAGATTATCTAGGTGTCCTGTGCCCATTAGTAGGCAAGGCGGTGAGGATTTTGCTTCATGGCCACATACAAGACATGGGTCTTACACGGTACGCTCTACATATTTTTTTAGCTCGGATTGAGAGCTTTTATTCATCTCGAAGCAGCCCTGGGCGTAGTCTCTCCTCAGCGTACGGTGCGGATGAAAAATATTGGAAGTCACTCTGGACTATAAAGGCACTGAACAAGACGAAAATTCTGTTGTGGCGTTTCACACATGATTACCTTCCGTGTGGTTTCCGGTTGAAATGGAGGCATATCCCAGCAAATGATACTTGTGTCTTCTGTGGGAGGGAGGAGCGTATCGAACATCCCTTCCTTTTTTTGTCAGTTTGCCCGTGAAGTTTGGCGTGAAGTGAAATTGGAGTATGACTTCCATCTCTGTTGTAAGACATTGAATTGTGCTAAGCAGTGGCTGTTCGATTTCCTAGGACGTTCCTCGACTCGGGAGGCAACAGTTCTTTCTGTTACTCTGTTGCATATTTGGGAGGCTCGTAATGGTGCACGTAATGATGAAGGTTTGTTGCACCCTCGAAGGGTGGCTGCGAAAGTTAAAGCTTATGTTGAGTTGATAGTGTTACATATCTTCAATCTGAAGCCAGGTCATAGGCGTGAGTCCTCGCATTCAGTCCCTAAATGGACTCTGCCGCTGACAGGTATGGTCTTTATTAATATTGATGCAGCACTATCTGCTTCTTCTCATTAGATGGTGGTTGGCGTGGTGGTCCAAAACCACATTGGTGAATGCTTGGCAGCCTGCAACGAGCGCCTTGATGAGATCGCTACGCTAGAGTTAGTAGAAGCATTGGCGTTTCGTCGTGCAACGGCCCTTGCCTGCGATGAAGGATATCAAAAATGTCATCCTTGCTTCTGACTACTTGTTTGTGGTGTAACGGTTGAATTTGTCGAGGCAGGATTGATCCTGTTGGTGTATTTATCTCTGATATCAAGTCTATGACAGATGGCTTTTCCTCGGTTGTTTTTCGTCATGTTAGTCGTGTGATAAATGTGGTGGCACATACTCTAGCTAGATCTTGTGAGCACTCTGTTAGCTTTTTTATTCGTAATGGTGTACCGGAGTGTATCCGGGCGACTCTTTGTAACGATGTTTTGTGTTAATAAATTGTCAGCATTCTCTCTAAAAAAGATATGTCATCTGGTGAGTGGTGACAGTGTAAAAGCGCAATTTACCCTATTTCTAGGCATTTGGGAAGATATTCTAGTTTCGTGGCTTTATAAGCTTAACATTATTTCGGTTGCTCACTGGAAATGGATGTGGTTAATTCCATTTTGTTTTTGTGCGCTATATCTGGTGCATGGTGATGTTACCTGCTGATGTTTTAATCCACTCCTAAGTGCATTGCACAATTTTATTCATTTCTCTTTCACGATATGGACACATAGAGCGGTATTTGGCAAGTATTGTTTTTGTGCATCAAGAAAGTTATGGAAAATATTGTTTTGCTTCTCTGATTATTGGTTGCAGGATATTCGCATGCCTTCTCTTTACTAATTTTCTTTCACCCTTCAATCTTTTGTTTATGGGAATTTGTATATGTGATGTATAACTAATTTGTCAATTGTTTTTTTGAGGGGAAAATTTGTTAATTGCCATGCAAATCCCTTTTGTTGAAATTGGCCCATATGAATGACCTATTTTCTATAATTCTAAAATATGTATGGTTTAGTACCATATTGCTAAGACAAGGTAGATGTGACTAATATGTAAGGTGGAGTTCTTGCCACTCTTTGAAACATATGACACATGGGTGGAGGTGGCACGAGAAGGGATTTGGCTAAACACACGTGCGCGCACGCGCGCGCGTGTATTCACATATTTTCGTGTGGAAAATCGCGTGACTTGTAACTTGCGACGGTGCCGTGACGTTACATCACAATAGTAACCCATACCTTCTTGATCGGAGATCCCGTAACTTAGGCAACGGGAAAAACAAGTTGATGTTGTAACAAGAGAATACATATTCATTAAACCCATGTCAATAGATAAATTACTTTCGATTGTTTGGAAGGTTGGCATAAACTCTTAATATATTATGTTGTTTAAATGAGAAAAATGTATTAGCCTACAGGATGAAAGAATATACCTACTTGAGCTTAACTGTGTGGTCACAGTTCACGAGAACAAGGCTTTCTTCTTGATCGGAGATCCTGTGACTTAGGTAATGGGAAAAACAAATTGATGTTGTAACAAGAAAGTACATATTCATTGAACCCATGTCAATAGAAAAATTACTCTCAACTGTATGAAAGGCTAGCATAAAACCTTAATATATTCTGTTGTCCAAATGAGGAAGATGTATTAGCCTGTAGGATACCTAGAAAGAATATACCTATTTGAGCCTAACTGTGTGGTCTCAGTTCACGAGAACATAGCATTCTCTAGAAAGCTCATGAGAAGATAAGGGGCATGACCATATAACGCTCTATTCAGACGTGGTTCATTGACAACCTAGTATCAGTTGAGATTTATGGTGATGTTTGATCACGAAAAGTTGTGAATTCAAGGCATAGTTCATTCATTAACTGTGAGAAGATGGATCTTATCATTCTAGGTGCAAGTTTAACCCGTACGAGACTTACACTAAAAGACTGGTATATTAACAGTACTTCAACACAATATTTTTTTACATCTTTCTACTTCTTGCTTTGGAATTGGTGGGAGATTGTTGGAAATTGGTCCATATGAGTGATGACCATTTTCTATAATTCCAAAGCATGTATGGTTTAGTACCATATTACTAAGACAAGGTGGAGGTGACCAATATATAAGGTGGAGTCCTTGTCACTCTTTGAAACATGTGACACATGGGTGGGGGTGGCACGAGGTCTTTGGCTAAACGCGCGCGTGTATTCGCGTATTTTCGTGTGGAAAATCGCGTGACTTGCGACTGTGGCGCGCCACTTGGTAGACCAAGCCCACCTTATTTTTGCTGAACTATACATCTCTCTCTCTCTCTCTCTCTCTCTCTATTTGAATGAGATTCAAATGTTTGAATTTGAGGCTTTATTGGGTATCGATGACATGCAGTTATCAGTACGTAAATGACTAGTTAAATGTGTCAGTTATCAGTGAGTAAATGACTGTTTAATCAGGTTAGTTCGTAGTCTGTATCTCTATATCTATGCTTGGAGATGTCCAGAGTATAGGGTGATGAACCACTACCTCCATTTCTTCTTTTCTTCATTCTACAAACATGTGCTGTTGTATTGCGCCATCTGAACCTCATCGACTCTTCTTCTCGGCGTGCACCATGAAGAAGGGGAGCGGTATCTCTGAGTCGTCGCTACCGTGAAGACCTGCACAGGGGCGGCAATAAGGTTTCTGGGCAACGCACATCTGCGTGACCGCTCACTTCGCTGATTCATCTACGTTTCTGCACTACATCGAGTCTGCGTCTGCACTGCTTTTTGTTCTTCATCGGACCAATCAGTAAATCTTTCGTGTGGCCGATTGACTTGTTTACATTATGTTTTTCATATATTGCAAAGTACAATGAGTTGCCTGCTGTCAGTACTGATTTATGCATCATTAGTCATTTGCGATATTTGCCTTCTATTAAAATTTGGAATTAAAATATTGCCCTCATTTTCAACACTCCAGAATCTTATTGCAAACTTTGTTGCAACACAACAATGGCTGGTGCTTCTGATGCTATGAAACCTGAGAGATTTTCTGGTCAGAATTTTCGTAGATGACAGACTAGAGCCAAGTTCTGGTTCATGTCTTTAGGGTTGTGGTGGGTAATCCACCCGTAGTATCCATTTACAATTGACCAGTATATATAGTTCGATAATGTGAACAACACTACTCTTGGCTGTATTCTAACTATTCTGGCAGATCAGCCCTACGATGTGTATATGGACTATAAGTTCGCTACAAAGTTGTGGGATGCACTAGAGCACAAATATACAGAGCCACAGGAAGGTCGCTGGCTCTACATGTGTGAGCAATTCTGTCGAACCCGGAAGCGAAAGATCCCGAATTCTCTGTGTTTATACACTAGTCCAGGATTTCTAGTGCACACAGTCAAACAAAAGTGATAGCAAAATCATATCACGCACTTTATTAATAATAATTTCTGAATTTATTACAAAAGGGTCTGAGGCCAAAAGAAAAGAGATAACACAGCGAAAATAAAATAGTGGTAGACCACACGACTTGCCACAGCAATCGTGCAGGCGTAACCTATTCGTCGAGATCCTCACCGTCACGATAGAGATCTTCTCACGAATAAAGATTATTCAGCAAGAGTAAGCACAACTTCCGTGCTTGCAAGTTACACCCAATATTGAAATTTTATGCATGCATAAGGTAAACAAAGGATAATGGCAGTGTTGTTTTACTTAAACAACATTTTTAGGTTAAATACCAATATTAATTTTCTAAGGCCAGTTTTAATATTATAACTAAAATCCGTGATTAAAATGACAATGAATAGTGGATAACCTCCATTAAATGAATGGTGAAGGATACCCTCCTATCACTTGGCTAACCGCCCAAATTTTACCATAGGATTATCCATCCTAAAATCATCAGTGGAAATCATTTTATAAACCAAAAACAAGTCTAACTTAGAGTGGCTTTGCTAGCATGTCTATGACCATGACGCGCTATTCGAATAGTTTCTACTCTGCAGAGTTTGTGCAGCTTTACCCACACGAGATAATATGCTTTTAATGTCGCCAAAGCACGCTTAGAAGGCGTGTGACTAAGCAATTATCATGAGGCGTTACAAAGCGGTGTCCTAGTGTATTTATGCCCGCTAAGGTTTCGCTACCATTGGACTAACCATCCTCAGGAAGCTCCTCTTGCGCCAAAGTGGGACTAATGTCTAACCAACACCCACACATACAACATAGCACAAATAACACTAAAACACCACAAATTATTTAGCCAAACCCTGCCCATACAGGACATGTGGTGGTACGATAAGGCGTAGCAAAGTACGCTCAAAGACCGGTCTTTAACTGACTTGGGCGACTTTCCATTTAAATAAACCCATGGGCCTTAATCCTAACCAGATTAGGCCCGTGCATGAACCTGCACTCACCATACATCCATCTCGCCCAAGTCCAAACCCATTTTATTTTATTTAGAGTAAAAACCTCTTTATAACCTTTCGTGGTAAAATAACACCACATAATCAAATTCACATCAAATTGTAAATGATTTGGCTAAACCTTCCCAAATTTATAAATATGACCTAAGCATGGCTAAGCATATTATCAAATTTTTACCTAAGGTAGCAAGGCATTCGTAATCGATAATCAAATTGGCCATACAAGGGAAATTGGAATAACTATATACAAAACAGGACATTCCAATACTTATATAAACATATGCATGCAACAGTAATTTAAAAACAATAATTAAATAATTTAAAATACTGGGAACAACATAATCAATAGTGTAACTTGCCTTCGTTGAAGTTGAAACTAAATCGTCGGAAGGATCTAACTCTCCGGAGTCGTCGAGGTCTATACGCGAAAATACGATAAATTCAATATTCAAATTCAAATAAATTCAAAAATATAGATCAAAATAACTCCAAATTGAAATATTTTAGTTTAATTAGCTAGATTACAATTTTATATAATTTTTGCAATTTGAAACACCCAATTTGGAGTTCAGATGCAAAAGATATGAATTTTAGAAGTTTTAAACCTAAATCTGGAATTTAATTGAATTCCTCGAATTAATTTTCTACTAGAAAATCCATTTATTGCGTAATGCTGACGCCAGCGAGGAATTTCTGAAAATTAAAGGAATTAAATTAATTCCTGACATGCGCGCCCCATGTGTCATAGACACGGTCCATGTGAACCAAGCCTACGGGCTTTTGGCTCAGAAGGATGGGGTGGACGCGGTCGATGTGGCCGACACGCGGCAAATCTGGTGATGTGGCGCCCAGGTGGCGGTGAGCTGGCGCGTGCGTGGCAATGCCACGTAGGACCGAGCCTGGCGTAGCTCCGGTGAGCGGTCTCGCTGGTGGTCCACGCCGCGGCGAGCTAAGCGGATATGCGCATATTGGAGAGGAGACAATTGCGAACTCGTGGGTTACCAAAACGGCGACGGAGCGTGGCCGGAAGGTCGTCGGCGACGAAGTTTGGTGGCGGCGGCGTGCGGTCGTCGACGAAGAAGACGATCCCGAGGTCCTCCGGCGAAGTGGATGGTGGCAGCAGCTTCGCACGGGTGAGGCGATGACGATGGTGCCGACGGCGGGGAGGGAGGGGCTACGGCGGCGCCGGAAATGGAGAAGAATCAAAGGTTTTCGCCGGCGAGATCTTAATTTAGGGCGCTCTGATGACGGAGGCGAGCCGTGGTTGGTGGCGGTGTGTTGTGGAGGATGCGGCGGTCCGCGCACCTATTTATAGGCGTGGCGTGGCGTGGCGAGTGCCGTGAAACACGAAGGTCGCGTGGTCACGCGGCGAGATTTTGGGGATTTAGGGCGCCGGAAAGGAAAGTGGTGGCCGTGTCGGGGGCGGAGGGAATCAAGGGTTTAAATGCGCGCATCAAATCAAGAGATACGACCTGATTCGCTCGGTTTTGGAAGGTCCCGAGTTGGCGTTCATGGCGGAATCGCGGGGAAGAAGAAGGAAAGTGAAGGAAGAAGAAAGGAAAGGAGGAAGATGACGGTGGGCCGTCCGATTTTGATCGGACGGTGGAAACAAAACGTGCGAACCGGTAAGTTGGGATTGGGTGTAGCCGTTGGATCTTGATCCAACGGTTGAAATAGATCGCGGGGTGCAGGGAGTGTTTAAGTGCTAGGTCTTATGGGAGCCATTCGATCTAGATCTAACGGTAACCGTTGAGTGGGACGTTTGGAACTTGTGAATACATCCCGGAGTTCTAGCCGTTGGATTTTATCCAACGGTTGAGATGCGTCGGTGCGGGCGTGAGAGAGAGGGGAGAGAGAGACTGACGGGTGGACCCGCTGTCAGCGAGAGAGGGAGGGAAGGCGCGGATGGGGCGGGCCGCGTGGGCCCTGCGCGCGCGAGAAAAGAACTGGGCCGAGTGGGTTTCGGCCCATTGGCTGTTTAGGATTTTCTTTTGATTTTCGATTTTAAATAATTACTGACAATTCATTTAAGCTTTAGAATATAGCAAATTGAGTCCAAAATTTTTGAGAAAATTCACAGAAATTCTCTGAGGCATTTAGGACTTAATTAAAATATTTTCAGCGATTACTTGGTAATAGATTTTGCAAATAAATTTGTTTAGCCTTAAATTAATTAAGGAAAAGCTTTTGAAAATTCCACAAAAAATCCACAAA
The DNA here is from genome assembly GCA_036346255.1 of Ampelocalamus luodianensis. Classification (NCBI taxonomy): domain Eukaryota; kingdom Viridiplantae; phylum Streptophyta; class Magnoliopsida; order Poales; family Poaceae; genus Ampelocalamus; species Ampelocalamus luodianensis. Next base: position 7,030,189 of record CM070626.1, read on the forward strand.
AAAAATCATTAAACTTTATTTTCAACTGGAATTTAAAATTTGGGCTGTTACAAACCTACCACCCTTAAAGGGAATCTCGACCCCGAGATTCAAGCTTGGTTAGCGAAAAGATCAGGGTAGTTGGCCTTGAGTTCTTCTTCATTTTCCCATGTGGCTTCACTTTCTGGATGGTGACTCCACTGCACCTTGTATGATCTGATGATTCTGCTTCTGGTAACACGTTCTGCGACATCCAGAATTTTAATTGGTCGCTCCACGTAGGTAAGATCTTCTTGAAGGTCAAAGCTTTCCAGGAAGGTATGGTCTTCTGGCGCTCGCAGGCATTTCTTTAATTGTGACACGTGGAAGACATTATGTACTGCTGACAAGGCTTCTGGCAGTTCTAATTGATAAGCTACTTCTCCACGCTTTGCCAAGATCTTGTATGGCCCGATATACCTGGGTGCGAGTTTACCTTTTGTCTGGAATCTCCTCACACCTCTAAGTGGGGTAACTCTGAGATAGACAACATCTCCTGCCTCAAAGTTTAATTCCCTCCGACGGTTATCGGCATAACTCTTTTGTCGGGATTGGGCTACTTTCAGATGCTCATGTATGGTTCACTTTACTTTCAACTTCTTTGATTAACTCAGGTCCAAGGAGTTGACGCTCTCCTACCTGATCCCAAAGGAGCGGGGTTCGGCATTTCCTACCATACAGAGCTTCAAATGGAGCCATCTGCAAACTGGCTTGGTAGCTATTATTGTATGAGAACTACGCGTATGGCAGATCCTTATCCCAACCTTTTCCGAAATCTAATGCACAAGCTCGAAGCATATCTTCAAGAACTTGGTTGGTGCGTTCTGTCTGACCATCGGTCTGGGGATGATACGCCGTGTTGAAATTGAGTCTGGTCCCCAAGGCTTCATGCAGGCTTTTCCAGAATCGGGAGGTGAACTGGGAAGCTTTGTCGGACACAATCTTCTTGGGTACTCCATGTAGGCAGACGATTCTGGCCATGTACAATTCCGCTAGCTTACTGCTCTAGTAGGTGGTCTTGACATGAATAAAGTGGGCCACTTTGGTTAATCGATCAATTACTACCCAGATAGAGTCATATCCCGATTGGATCCTGGGGAGTCCGGTGATGAAATCCATCCCAATTTCTTCCCACTTCCACTCGGGGATTGGTAATGGCTGCAACAAACCTGCGGGTCTTTGGTGTTGTGCCTTGACTCTTTGACAGACATCACAATGAGCGACGAAATCAGCAATTTCACGCTTCATGCTGACCCACCAATATTTTTATTTTAAGTCCTGATACATTTTGGTGGTACCAGGATGAATGGAGTATGGCGACTCATGAGCTTCTTTCAGAATCGACTCCTTTATCTCCTGCTGGTTGGGCACACAGATGCGGTCTCCGAACCACTTGTCCCTCGTTCATCTTGGAGAAACCTGGGGCTTTGCCTCTTCTCATATTCTTCTTGATTTCTTGGATGTCTTCATCTTCCAACTATTTTGTTCTAATATGATCTGAAGAGTGGGTTGAACTTCCAGCGTTCTGAAACCTTGGTTGACAATCTCCAATTCAGTGCTTGATTCCTCATACACTCTGGTGATTTTGTTGTACCATGGCGGTATTGCGGTATGCCTTCTGCTCAAGGCATACGCTACCACATTAACTTTGCCGGATGGTAATGGATTAGAGGTCGTAATCCTTTATCAACTCTAACCATCTCCTCTGTCGGAGATTGAGCTCGAACTGGGTGAATATGTATTTCAGGCTTTTATGGTCCATGAAAATCTCAAAGCGGTTTCCAATGAGGTAATGCCGCCAGATTTTCAGAGCGTGTACAATTGCTGCTAACTCCAGATCATGAGTCGGATAATTGCCTTCGTGTGGTCTCAACTGCCGGGATGCATAAGCCACAACTTTGCCTTCCTGCATCAATACACATCCGAGGACTTGACGGGATGCGTCACAGAATATCTCAAAATCCTTGCGGATGTCCGGTAATATTAACACCGGTGCTGAGACTAGCCACTTTTTCAGCTCTTGGAAACTTTCTTCGCATGCGCTTATCCATTCAAACTTCTTCTCTTTCTTCAGAAGTTGAGTCATGGGTTTTGCAAGTTTAGAGAAACCTTCGATGAACTGCGGTAATAACTGCCGATCAAGGAAACTTCTCACCTCGGATCGATGCAGGTTGCTTCGGTCCATTCCGCCTCAACCTTGGCGGGGTCTACTGCAATTCCTCCTACGGATACAATATGTCCAAGGAATGCAACTTGACTTAGCCAAAATTCACTCTTGCTGAATTTGGCATAAAGTTGGTGCTCCCTGAGCTTGTCCATGATCATCCTGAGATGCTTCTCATGCTCTTCTTCATCCTTCGAATAGATGAGGATATCGTCAATGAAGACGACCACAAACTTATCCAGGAATTCCATGAACACCTTATTCATCATATTCATGAAGTAAGCAGGGGCGTTGGTTAGTCCGAAGGACATTCATCAAACTCGCATGATCCATATCGGTGGTGAAGCGGTCTTCGGGATATCTTCCGGTCTGATCTTCAATTGGTGATAACCAGATCTCAGATAAATATTAGAAAAGACACTTGCTCCCTTCAACTGGTCAAACAGATCATCGATTCTGGACAACGGATATTTGTTCTTGATTGTCACCTCGTTGAGTGATATGTAATCAACGCACATTCTCATACTATTGTCTTTCTTCTTGACAAATAGTACTAGGGCTCCCCATGGTGAGGAACTAGGTCGAATGTACCCTTTGCTTCGCAGCTCTTCGATTTGCTTCTTCAGTTCTGCTAACTCGTTGGCTGGCATCCTGTAGGGCCGCTTCGAGATCGGAGCTGTCCCGGGACTAGATCAATTAGGAACATGATGTCCCTATCCGGTGGCATGCCGGGTAGATCATCCGGAAAGACGTCGGGATATTCTCGTGCCACGGGTATGTCTTCCAGTTTCACTTCCTTCAAGCTGGTGAGTATGGAACTTCCTCCGGTGCGGGTCTTGGGTTTGAATTCAACAGATAGGCCTTGTTCATTTGTGAGGGTAATAGACCTATTGGTACAGTCTATTTGACCGTAGTTTTTGGCTAGCCAGTCCATTCCAAGTATTACATCCAGACCTTGGGAGTGTAAAACTATCAGATCTGCTAGAAAGGATACTCCGGATATCTCAAGGGTAAGATTTGGGCATAGAGAATTGGTTCTCATTTCCGAGCCCGGGGAATGAATTATCATGGGAGTAGCTAAGGAGGATATAGGTAACCCATATTTTCCCACAAATTTATTTGACACGAAAGAGTGTGAAGCTCCAGAATCAAATATGACAGATGTTGGTATTGAATTTACGAGGAACATACCGAGAACAACATCTGGCGCTGTTTGAGCTTCCTCGGCGGTGACATGGTTCACCCGTCCCTTGGTGAAGCGCTTTCTTTGATGCAGTGGTGCCGCGTAGCTGGAACTCTGAGGTTGGCCTTGCTGGTGCCATACCCTGCTGCTTCTTTAGGCATTTATTAGCATAATGCCCCGTCTCGTTGCAATGGAAGCACGTGACTCCGGAAGCTGAGGAGGTAGAGTGCTTCTGCTGAAACTGCCCTCCCGATGGAGTGCCACGGAAGTTGGAGGGGTTGGAGAGCTGCGGCGGTGCCGGAGTACGGGACGTGAAAGATTGAAACTTCCCACGTTGCTGCGGCTGCGGTGTGGAGATGCGAGGTTTGGGCAAACCTCTTGCGTTGAACCTCTGAGCGGCCATTCTCCGCTTGCGGTTCTCCATTTCTGTGTGTTTGTCCTCCTACCTAATTGCTTTATCCACCAACTGCTAGAAGTCGGTGAAATTCTGAGAAATAAGTTGGACAGAGATATCATCATTTAACCCTTCCAGGAACCGTTCCTGTTTGTCCTCATCTCTAGCTACGTCAGCTGGGGCGTAGCGGGCAAGTTGATTGAAGCGGTGAAGATATTCGTTCACCGTACGGTTGCCCTGACGGAGCGCGTGGAACTCCTTCTTCTTTAACGTCATCATCCCTGCCGGGATGTGTGCATGACGGAAGGCTTGCCCAAAGTCAACCCATGAAATGGATTGAGCATCATTATGGGCGATGCAGTAGTTGTCCCACCATTCCGATGCGGGACCGTTCAGTTGGTGAGAGGCAAACAGAACTCTCTCACGATCAGAGCACTGACTGATGTCCAGCTTCTTCCCAATGGCCCGAAGCCAGTCATCGGTGTCCATTGGTTCAATACTGCTTGAGAAAGTCGGCGGACGCATTCTCATAAATTCGGACATGGTTAGCCTCTGATGGTGCGGGGATGGGCGGAGCTCGCTGCCGCTACGATAGCGGCAGGCGTTCGAACATTCTGCGATGGATCGGGCAGGAGGTCAATCAGATGGGTCTGATTAGCCATCATCTGGCGCTAGTCGGGTCCTTCGCTCAGTGGGGGTGGTGGCTGCGGAACGTGATTATCCTGGTGATCCGTCTGATCGTTTCCTTGTCCGTTGGCGCTGCTGCTACCGTTCCTGCGGGTGTTCACCATCTGCGGGATCCTCCAAGGATTTAGATAAGATGGTAGGAATTCTAAGGGGGATAAATCTAAAATAGCCCAAGAACCAATAAACACACAACAAAGAACCAACTTTTCAAAATAGTTCTTTTTATTCATTTATTTTATTAATGGATTATGGCTATCACAAGGGTAATTGATAGCTCATAATTCACGACTAAAGTACGGACTAATCGAAAACATCTATGGTGTCTTGGGGTATAGTCTATCTCATTGGAGCTACCGCTTTGCCTTGTAGTGGCACTCGCTTCAATGCCTTTATCCTAAACTCGCATACTCCAAGCCATCTTGAGCGGTACGCAAGTCCTCCAGGGTATTCCCGTAGGCGTAGTCCAGTGCCTTCGTTAAGTCCACCTGGTGCGTCAGCTCGGGGGAATCTTCTTCTTTGGAGGTGCGGAAGACACTGTCGAGTCTGGTCGGAAGATGCATCGGGTAGTAGTGGAACCCGGTGCTGACGAGGTAGCGGTCGTAGATGTGGCGGAGTCGACGGACTGCCTCTCTCGCTGCATCATGAATGCCATCGGCGAAGGTGTAGCGTCTGGTCGGAGCGTGGAAGGTGTGGAAGACCGTGTTCGGCGACAGATCGGAGTAAATCAGCACTTCCACCCTCCAGAGACGTCGTTCTCCCACCTTGTACCGATAGCCCTGGAATGTTGGCCTCTTCTTGTAGTCCAAATGTTGCATCATCTCCAAGGGAGCTCGGCCCAGTGTCCAACAATGACTCCATGAGAAATAGCGTCCGGTACCTCGGCCATCTACAATTTTTGAGGAAGAGATGAGTTAGTAACCGTTTTAAAGAGAAGGGTTGAAAGATGACTCTGGATAGACTCAAAATAGTTTTTAGTTTTTGAAAATAAGTCCTTTAGGACAATTGTGGGGCCACGACCTACAGTCGATATGGCTCTGATACCACTTTTGTCGAACCCGGAAGCGAAGTATCCCGAATTCTCTGTGTTTATACACTAGTCCAGGATTTCTAGTGCACACAGTCAAACAAAAGTGATAGCAAAATCATATCACACACTTTATTAATAATAATTTTTGAATTTATTACAAAAGGGCCTGAGGCCAAAAGAAAAGAGATAACACAGTGAAAATAAAATAGTGGTAGACCACATGACTTGCCACAGGCAATCGTCTGGGGCGTAGCCTATTCGTCCAGATCCTCACTGTCCTGATAGAGATTTTCTCCTGAATAAAGATTATTCAGCAAGAGTAAGCACAACTTCCGTGCTTGCAAGTTACACCCAATATTGAAAGTTTATGCATGCATAAGGTAAAAAAAGGATAATGGCAGGGTTGTTTTGCTTAAACAACATTTTTAGGTTAAATACCAATATTAATTTTCTAAGGCTAGTTTTAATATTATAACTAAAATCCATGATTAAAATAACAATGAATAGTGGATAACCTCCATTAAATGAATGGTGAAGGATACCCTCCTATCACTTGGCTAACCGCCCAAATTTTACCATAGGATTATCCATCCTAAAATCATCCGTGGAAATCATTTTATAAACCAAAAACAAGTCTAACTTAGAGTGGCTTTGCTAGCATGTCCATGACCGCAGACGCGGCTATTCGAATAGTTTCTACTCTGCAGAGTTTGTACAGCTTTACCCACACGAGATAATATGCTTTTAATGTCGGCCAAAGCACGCTTCAGAAGGCATGTGACTAAGCAATTATCATGAGGCCGTTACAAAGCAGTGTCCTAGTGTATTTATGTCCGCTAAGGCTTCGCTACCATTGGACTAACCATCCTCCGGAAGCCCCCTCCTTAGCCAGGTGGGACTAATGTCTAACCAACACCCACACATACAACATAGCACAAATAACACTAAAACACCACAAATTATTTAGCCAAACCCTGCCCATACAGGACATGTGGTGATACGGTAAGGCGTAACAAAATACGCTCAAAGACCGGTCCTTAACTGACTTGGGCGACTTTCCATTTAAATAAACCCATGGGCCTTAATCCTAACTAGATTAGGCCTGTGCATGAACCTGCACCCACCATACATCCATCTCGCCCAAGTCCAAACTCATTTTATTTTATTTAGAGTAAAAACATCTTTATAACCTTTCGTGGTAAAACAATACCACATAATCAAATTTACATCAAATTGTAAATGATTTGGCTAAACCTTCCCAAATTTATAAATATGACCTAAGCATGGCTAAGCATATTATCAAATTTTTACCTAAGGTGGCAAGGCATTCGTAATCGATAATCAAATTGGCCATACAATGGAAATTGGAATAACTATATACAAAACAGGACATTCCAATACTTATATAAACATATGCATGCAACAGTAATTTAAAAATATGAATTAAATAATTTAAAATACTGGGAACAACATGATCAATAGTGTAACTTGCCTTCATTGAAGTCTTGAAACTCTAAATCGTCGGAAGGATCTAACTCTCCGGAGTCGTCGAGGTCTATACGCGAAAATACGACAAATTCAATATTCAAATTCAAATAAATTCAAAAATATAGATCAAAATAACTCCAAATTGAAATATTTTGGTTTAATTAGCTAGATTATAATTTTATATAAATTTTACAATTTGAAACACCCAATTTGGAGTTCAGATGTAAAAGATATGAATTTTAGAAGTTTTAAACCTAAATCTGGAATTTAATTGAATTCCTCGAATTAATTTTCTACTGGAAAATCCATTTATTGCGCAATGCTGACGCCAGCGAGGAATTTCCGGAAATTAAAGGAATTAAATTAATTCCTGACATGCGGGCCCCACGTGTCATAGACACGGTCCATGTGAACCAAGCCTACGGGCTTTTGGCTCAGAACGATGGGGTGGACGCGGTCGATGTGGCCGACACACGGTAAATCTGGTGATGTGGCGCCCAGGTGGCGGTGAGCTGGCGCGTGCGTGGCAAGGCCACGTAGGACCGAGCATGGCGGAGCTCCGGCGAACGGTCTCGCCGACGGTCCATGCCGCGGCGAGCTAAGCGGATATGCGCATATTGGAGAGGAGACAATTGCGAACTCGTGGGTTACCAAAACGGCGACGGAGCGTGGCCGGAAGGTCGTCGGCGACGAAGTTTGGCGGCGGCGGCGTGCGGTCGTCGACGAAGAAGACGATCCCGAGGTCCTCCGGCGAAGAGGATGGTGGCGGCTTCGCACGGGTGAGGCGATGACGATGGTGCCGACGGCGGGGACGGAGGGGCTACGGCGGCGCCGGAAACGGAGAAGAATCAAAGGTTTTCGCCGGCGGGGATCTTCGAATTTAGGGCGCTACGGTGACAGAGGCGAGCTGTGGTTGGTGGCGGTGTGTTGTGGAGGATGCGGCGGTCCCGGCGCACCTATTTATAGGGCGCGGGCATGGCCGAGCGGCCGTGGAGAGCACGAATGTCCACGCGGTCACGGCGGCGAGATTTTGGGGATTTAGGGCGCCGGAAAGGAAAGCGATGGCCATGTCGGGGGCGGAGGGAATCAAGGGTTTAAATGCGCGCATCAAATCAGGAGATACGACCTGATTCGCTCGGTTTTGGAAGGTCCCGAGTCGGCGTCCATGGCGGAATCGCGGGGAAGAAGAAGGAAAGTGAAGGAAGAAGAAAGGAAAGGAGGAAGATGACGGTGGGCCGTCCGATTTTAATCGGACGGTGGAAACAAAACGTGCGAACTGGTAAGTTGATCCAACGGTTGAAATAGATCGCGGGGTGCGGGGAGTGTTTAAGTGCTAGGTCTTATGGGAGCCGTTCGATCTAGATCTAGCGCAGCAGATTGAGTGGGGCGTTCGAACTTCTGAATACATCCCGGAGTTCTAGCCGTTGGATTTTATCCAATGGTTGAGATGCGTCGGTGCGGGCGTGAGAGAGAGAGGGGAGAGAGAGACTGACGGGTGGACCCCGCTGTCAGCGAGAGAGGGAGGGAATGCGCGGATGGGGCGGGCCGCGTGGGCCGTGCGCGCGCGAGAAAAAAACTGGGCGAGTGGGTTTTGGCCCATAGGCTATTTAGGATTTTCTTTTGATTTTCGATTTTAAATAATTGCTGACAATTCATTTAAGCTTTAGAATATAGCAAATTGAGTCCAAAATTTTTGAGAAAATTCACAGAAATTCTCTGAGGCATTTAGGACTTAATTAAAATATTTCCAGCTATTACTTGGTAATAGATTTTGCAAATAAATTTGTTTAGCCTTAAATTAATTAAGGAAAATCTTTTGAAAATTCCACAAAAAAAATCATTAAACTTTATTTTCAACTGGAATTTAAAATTTGGGTTGTTACAAATTCTTTGACTTTTGTATGGATGAGGCTAAGTTCATAGTTAGACAAGCTCATGATCTCTAGCTATTAGTTGGTGAGATTGCGCACCTAGGCTGTGTGTTGCCTCTTAAGTTTGTGGTTACGGGCATTGTCGCCAAACTTTCTATTTCTTGGCGGGATTTTGCCACTAGTGTGTAACACAAGAGGGAAGAGATTTTCGTTGAAGATCTCATTGCTGCCATCGATGTGGAAGAAAAGGCAAAAGCAAAGATGCACCTATCACTTTTGGTCAGAACAATGCAAATTTCATAGAGAAAAAGATTGGTTCAAAGAAGTACAAATCCAACAAACTAAACAACACAACTAGCTTTACGAAGAAAACTGAGAAGAAGGACATAAGGAACATCACCTGCTTTGTGTGTGGGAAAACGGTCATATGGTGAAAGACTGTCATTTCCGCAAGAGCAAAGATGCTGAACAACCAAAGAAGAAGGCTGTCAACGTGATCATAGGTGAAGCCTCAACTTTAGGAGGCTATGGTAGTTCTCCTATTGTTTTTTTCAACATGTCAATCAAATGATTGGTGGGTTGATACTGGTGCTAATGTTCACGTATGTGCTGATATTTTCTTGTTTTCTTCTTACCAGGCAGCAGGGGCTCCCTCCGTCCTAATAGGAAATGGGTCGCATGTTTCTATTCTTGGTGTTGGTACGGTGGATCTGAAGCTTATTTCAGGGAAGATTGTTCATAGGAAGAACGTGCAACATGCTCCTACAATAAATAACAACCTCATTAGTGGTTCTGTCCTATGTAGGGATAGTTATAAGCTAGTTTTTGAGTCAAATAAAATTATAATGTCTAAGTTCAAAAATTTTGTTGCTAAAGGCTATGAGAGTGGAGGCTTGTTCCGCCTAAGTATTTTAGAGTCTTGTTATAATCTGAATGTTGCAACTGGTTTAAATAAATGTGAGGCAAATATTTGAAATTCTCATTTCTATCATATTGGTTTTGATAGTATTGCCAAAATGTCCATATTATATTTAATTCCAAAATATGAAATTGTCAAAGGATCAAAGTGCCAGTCATGTATGCAAGCAAAGCAACCTCTCAAACCCTTTAAGGGATTAGAGGATGAAAAGAACTTGACACCATTAGATCTTATTCATTCAGATTTGTGCGAAATGAATAGATTGTTGACAAAAGGAGGCAAAAGATATTTTCTAACTTTTATTGATGATGCAACACGCTACTGCTATGTGTATTTGCTAAAAACTAAGTATGAAGCTTTAAACTACTTTAAGACTTGTAAGGCCGAGATTGAGAACCAACTAGAGAAGAAAATAAAAAGATTGAGATCTGATCGTGGAGGAGAGTACATCTCTCATGAATTTTTTATTTCTATTCTGAGCATAAAATAGTCCATGAATTTACACCACCATATTCACCTCAATCAAATAGGGTAGCTGAGAGGAAAAATCGAACTCTAACAGACTTGGTTAATGCCATGTTAGAGAGTGTTGGTATGCCTAAGGCATGGTGGGGGAAGCTATATTGACAGCAACTTTCATCCTAAACAGGGTAATCACTAAAAAAGTGATATTACTCCATACGAACCAATCCCACTATGATGAGAAAATCTTTCTTATCTCGATGCTTTGATATAAAAGACTTAGGAGAGGTAGATGTCATTCTGAATATTAAATTGATCAAGAAAGAGGATAGGATCACTTTGAACCAATCCCATTATGCTGAGAAAATCTTAAGCCATTTTGGCTATGACAATTGTAAAATTTCTCCAACGCCCTATGATGCGAGCATTAGCTTCGAAAGATCCAAGGGCCAAGAAAAGATCAATTAAGATATTCGCAAGGTTTCCTAGGCTCCTCCGGTGCCTTTTTAGTAGGGCCAGGTACGTAAAGTTTCTAGCGTTTGAAGGTCTCGTCTCGCATAGCATAGTTCAACATGTTCCTCTGCTCGATGAACGCCCTACTGTACATGTCGGGCCGTCGATCCATTGGAAGAAATTGCATCGCATCTTTGACTGCCATTATGCACAGATGTAGTTAGGGATTTTTAGAATGAAACGTAAGATGCGAAAAATCTATGTGTGTGCAAGATTCACTTACGAGGATGTTCCTGTAGTACGCCCAGCCGGCCGTCATTGGGTGTGTGGACTGGATGATCTTAGCCGACTTCGCACACATATTGCAGGTGTAGAAACTCTAGTGGTACTAGCGCATCCTTCATAGAACAATTCGAGTAGGGTTTAGCCCTCTCGGCAAGCCACTTACGCTTCTGCAGCATCTTCGCATAGAAGTTCGCCTACGAGTCCGACATCTCCTTCCTCTCTATTGTGTGAACCAAGCTTTGGTGAAATGTTAGGTGTGGTGGTGTAGTGTTCTTCCAACTCTCTTCTCCCTCTTATAAGGGGTCTTTTCGGTCTGAAAAGGTGGTGTAGCAGAGTGTGGTCTTTTTAGCCTGAAAAGGTAGTGTTGCAGGGTGTTGTCATCTCGGTTTGCAAAAGTGGCTGTAATTGGCATGTCGTGGTTCATTCTTTTCAGTCTGAAAAGGTGGCATGATAGAGTGGTCTTTTCGGTCCGAAAAGATATCATCGCAGTGTGTTGTCATCTCGGTCTACAAAAGTGGCAGCGTGTGGCGTGACAAGGTGCAGTATTTTTTATCTTAAAAGGTGACCTGGTAGAGTGTGGTCTTTTCGGTCTGAAAAGGTAGTGTCGCAGTGTGTTGTCATCTTGGTCTGCAAAAAGTGGCAGTGTGTGGCGTGACCGGGTGCGGTCTAAAAAGGTGGCTTGTTAGAGTGCGGTCTTTTCGGTCTTAAATGGTAGTGTTGTAGTGTGCAGTCATCTCGCTACATAATAGTGGGGTTTAAAGGCTAGAAGCAGGGTTGTATGAGGTGTCACGATACTGACTCCCTCACATGGTTACTTGTAGACACAAGAACAAATAGTATCAACACACGAGATAAACGTAATGTAACTTGTACATAAATTAATATTTACATGATATGATTGATATTTACAAGAACAAATATCTACTCGCGGGCCCTCTTGGGGAGTACACCACGTGTGGCCCCTCCCTCGCTTGGTGCCGCTGCGCGCTGGTGTGAGTACATCAATGGCTGTGGCGGTGAGGTACCCTACCGACACGAGTATCCTGAGGAGGTGTCGCGAGAGGGTGCTGCGTCGGCTGGCTCGGTCCGGGTGCACCGTGCAGTTGTGAAGCCCCTACGGAAACCTCGTTGCTCCCGCCGTGCGAAGGCCTACCGCCACCCTAGTCAAAGTCGAAGTCCCCGGAGCGTGACTCCTCGTGTGACACCACGTCCTCATCCCAAAGCGGTGTACGACCTGTGCAACATTACGTTATGCATGTAAACATGGCAAAAATGATAAAATATTATGTTATGCATGCAAACAAGATAGACATATCTTGTCGCACGAAGGCAGAAGATGGCTCCGCGTACTCCTACCCTATGTACGGGGGGCACTCTGGACCTGTTAGAGAAAATTACTTTTAGTAACTACTGGAGTTTGAAATAAACAACCAGATGTGAGTGTTTCATGCTGACCTACGAACTATGCTGGGGTACTCCCAGCACAGTGCCACAAGGACCCGCCCACCACGTCCGGGTGAGGAGTCCTGGGGCGTGAGGCACCATGGCTCACTCTCGTCCATGCACAGGTGGGTCCATAAGCTCCCTCGGCCTACGACAAGACGCAATTTGGATCCCCTATCTCGTCTTCTTAACGAACTGGTCCATGACTGCTTTGATCTCCTGCACCGTTAAGATGAAGCGCTCCCCAAGCGTCGTATTCCCCGAGCATCATACGACGCACGGAGGTCGCCAACTCGTGCATCTCCCATTGCAAATCAACTTGTAAACATAATTAACAAGTTAGAAACCAAAAACTTGCAAAGCAAATAAGAAGTATAGACCGTTCAATACGTACCACACGATAGAATGCGGATTTCGACTGGGTGGGGTACGTGTCGAACGTCGCGCCTCGTGTCATGGTGGGTCGTCCATGACCCTGACGCAGCAAACCCTCATCCAACTGGAGTACCACTCGATGTACTCCTTGTATGTCCCGGGGTCGTAGGGAGCATCCTCTTGGACGACGTCCTCCAAAACGCAAAGCCAGCCCTGAACGCAAGGGAACATCCTGCCCACCCAGGAAGTCATAGCAAGTACTCCCTTCCTAGTGTACATGTAAAAGGCAAAACGATTGTTTCGTACGTATGTAAGGCAAATGGTACGACAGAAGTAAAACATGAACCCATGGACGTTTAGCGCCAACAGCTGCCCTCAAGGGACTGGGACCTCCTATCGCAGACCAAACTTGCGCATCAGTCGATGCACGTGGTACTCCTCCATGAAGACATCGTGCACTAAGCTCCTCCATGTGTACCAGTACGCGTGGTCTCGCGTGCATAGGCTCAATGGGCCTCGAGGTGCGCACGCGTACACCCTATCGAGAGTGTACGGTGTCCAGATGACACGGTCATCCATTAACTGATCGAACATCGCAATGTAGTTCAGGTAGGACGCGTGCGTAGTGATCGTAGTGAAGGTGACCTGTGGAATAGAACAACAGAAACTTAGCACAAGAAATTGAATTAAATTACAAAAAGAATAAATATTCAAAAAACTTACCCGTCGATGACACCACACCATTTCCATGGTTGGCCGGTCCACGGCGGTGACGGCGCACATGGCGATGGTGTAGGCTCCCAGGTCCAGCTGTGATCGTCCAATTTGGAAACGCTCGAAGGACCACAACTAAACAAGCAGCGGGCATCCGGTGAGGATGGAGCTATCCTGAACTTGGTGGGACGCGTCACACAGGGTGCAGTACATCACGCACAGCACCGCTGGGCCCCAGACGTAGGGCTGGATCGCCTCCATCTCCCATTTTGCCATCTTGCGTGCGTACCGGACCGTAGGAACATCACCCACCCGAACAGCCACAACAAGTAGGCCTCGAAGTGCCTCCTTACTGTGTACTCGGGTGTGTCCTCTGCCATACGCTTCAACAGCAAGAAGACAGAGATACACCACTAAGTTGCACAAAACAATTGAAGCGGAAGGACAAGAGTTATAAAAACTTATGTAGAATTGGCAGACTCACTTCAGCGACGGCCCATGGTGCTGCTGAACTCCCTGTAGCTGGTGTTGGGCGACAGCACCCCTTGGAACCCCATGAGGAACTCCGCGCGCCACGTGGCCGGGATATCGTGCGCCAGGAGGAAGCCCGCACAGGGCAACCCGGTTAGGAAGGTTATGTCCTTAAGCGTAGGCGCCATCTCCCCGCATGGGAGGTGAAACGTGTGTGTCTCCGGCCTCTACCGGTCAACCAGTGCCATTAGGAGGCACCGGGTCGTATGGAAAGCACCGCAACGTACGACCATAGCCCGTTCGGTCCTTGTAGTCCTCCCATATCGTCTCCACCATCCTCACTAGTGGAAGGAGACATGCCACTCTCAACCTGCGTCAAAAGGATTAAGAACAAACGTGAGTCCACCCAAAGTAGTTAGATGGCAACTGAGTACACGAAGGTCACCATTACACGTACCTCAGAACGCACCATGGGTCCAGCCACCATGCCCTTATGGGCGTGCGCAGCCGCAACGCGCCAAGCTCAATCGCCGCCTCACCCTCCTGGGGAGGATGGTACTGAGGCGGCTACAGTTATGCGCGTCAATGACCGGATCAAGCAACTCATACAATCACTGTGCAGCGTCTCATAGGTCCACCATACCTAGAAATTCAGTGCATACATTGTAAATACTATGAAACCTATACAAAAAGTAATAAAAATGACATTAATAGAATATTTACCGTGCACAAATAGAAACCAAAATTAAGTTGGAATTATTTTGATTAAGCTCTACGTACTCTATTTAGCTACTCTACAATTTTTATAGATTTTTTATAGAAATCTTGCTACTTTTCTTATTTGGAAAGTGTCTAAAGCATTTACAAAAATTTTACCGTGTACAAATAGAAACAAAAATTAGGTTGACAATATTTTAGTTTAGCTCTACATACCCTATGTAGCAACTACGGATTTTTTAAATAATTTTTAGAGATGTCTTGTTAATTTCTTAGTTTAAAAAGTATTTTCGGCATTAACAAAATATCTACCGTACACAAATGGAAACCAAAATTAAGTTGTGATTAGTTTGATTAAGCTCTACATGCCCTATTTAGCTACTCTACAATTTTTATAGATTTTTTACTGGTATCTTGCTATTTTCCATGTTTAAAAAATGTCTCCAGTATTTATAAAATATTTACCATATACAAATAGAAACAAAAATTAAGTTCATAATATTTTAATCCAGCTCTACATACCCTATGCACCTACTCTGGATTTCTTATAGAATTTTTAGAGGTGTGTTCCTATTTTTCGGGTTTAAAAGTATTTTTGGCATTAACAAAATATTTGTCGTATAAAAATGAAAACCTACAAAGTTTTCTTAATATTTTTGTGGATTCATTCTAAATCGTTCGAGTACTCCAACATAAATAATATATATATGATGACTAAACTATACACAGCTAAAATGATGTAATACATCAAAAGCAAGACAGCTAAAATGATCTAATCCATTGAATTCTAAGTTGTTTTTTTATTTGCTAACCTACAAGGTTTTGAATTTATGTACAAAGTTGCAAGAATATTTACCTGCAAAATAGATGACCAGATGTGCTTTTTCCTCTCCCTCTCCTCCGCTAGGACTAGGCAGGGTTTCGCTACGTCTCTTCTCCCCTCTCCTCCTCCCTCTCCTCTCTCTCTCTCTCTCTCTCTCTCTCTTCTCTTTTTTCTGAATTTTGGGGTATATATAGCCAGCCTCTGTCGCCAATTGTATTGGCGACAGGAACCCGCGGGTTCCTGTCATCATTTCAACTAGCGATTTGCACACTCTTCAATCATATCGCTGGTTCAAATGGCGACAGACAGTTGGAAACGCGACTGACAGCAAATAGATTCTTGTCGCCATTTAAAATGGCGATAGAATCCTGTCGCCATTCCAAATGTCGGCAGTGGCCTATTTTTATAAAAAATCGATTATTTTTTGGTAATTATTTTTAAATTAATATTATTTTAAAAAATCTAGCTCACCATTCCTCGTCCTACACGGCACAGGGTTGGCCCCCATGACCCTCCACCACAACAGATCAAAACCACTCCGGAACAAATACAAATACGATTATTTTTAAAATAAAATTATTTTAAAAGAAATTTACAAAAATAAATAGTCGAAAAATATTGCAAAACTAGGCTACTGTCGCCATTTGAATGGGCGAAAGGGCCCTGTCGTCGTTCCAAATGGCGATAGTAGCTTAGAGAATGGTGATAGGGACTAAAATAGTGTAGAGAGGTCCCTGTCGCCAGTTGAAATGGCGATAGGGACCTATCGCCACTCCAACTAGCAATAGGACCCTGTCGAAATGGCGACAGGGATCTCACACTTCCCTAACTTTTTTAATATTAAATTTTAGAAAACCGTCATTTCAAATGGCGACAAGGATCCCGCAAGTCCTTGTCGCCATTCCAAATGGCGGCACAATCTACCCTACAAAAGACCCCAAATTCTGGTATAACTCACTTTTATTCAGAAAAAAGAGAAAGAGGGGACGGAGGTGATGAACCCGAAGGTCCGATTTGTTGGCCCGATGTTTCGATGAGAACGATAAGTCCGATAGGTGTCGCTCAACTCTCACGATCCTGGCTACGAACATGCAAGGCTCAAAACCACGCAATCACTAAACTGATTGACAAGTCTTATCAACCGTGCACGAATACCCGGTTGACCTGACCACGAAGGTCGATTCCTGCAGACACCGAAGAAGCACGCAAGAACAAGATAATAAGCAATCTGAAATTGCAAATAGGATTGAAATATTTAATTGAGTTGGGATTTTGAAGCAGTATTATGGTTGGTCTAGTCGACACAAGCCAATACACGAAGTTGCAACAAGGCTAACTTTTAACTAAACAAAATCCAAGAAAAATAGAGGGGTGCGGCCTCCTTATATAGGGGAGAGGGAGCCGCAAATGTCTAAGCGCTAGCAATATTATACTATTCATAGGTTACTATTCACATAAACAGTAACCGTAAACAGTGCGTCTGGCCCAGGTGGAGGCGGCCCAGGAAGTGGCCGGCCCAAATAGGCCAAGGGGTGGCCGGTCCAAATAATCTAGAGTGGTGGCTGCCTTTTGGGCCAAATAATTGATACAAATACAAGGCCCTCGGCCCAATGTGAGGTGTCAAAGCACCAGGTATAAGTGAAGTAAATTCGTCTACGCATTGGAGTAGCGCTTGATGCAGCCGAATCGATGACAGTCGAATCGCCCGGTTAGAGGTGGAGTAGTGGTCGTATCCGAAGGGTTGATGTCCTCATCAGGAGGCAGAGGACCAGAGAGGAGTAGAGGGGAGGAGAGAAGCTAGGGAAGCGCTGCCCATTCGGTCCTCCTCCTTTTAGGTAGTTTTTTTTAACTGAATGAATTACATAGTTTTAGATGTACGGTTGCATAGTGTAGTATATTGTACATAATCCTTTTCGGTGGGTAATTTAGTTTTAGATATGTGGTTAATCGTGGAAATCTAGTTTACGGTGCATACTTCAAATATGTCAGACGCCACCGATTTTAAAATTTACTATGGTCTGTGGACTATTCTTGAGGGTCCCGATGGATTGATTTGCGTTATTTTCAATCGGTGATTGTGACCCTAACAAGACCAGAGCTACTTATATGGGGCGCTGTGATACGGTGGTTGTTTCACATATTTGATTTGGACTATGTTGTGTATGATCTGAGATTGAGTTGCCTTGCCAACCGAGCACCACATGGCACATATTGGGAGTTAATGCAGCTCAAGGGAACAAGATCATGGCAATCATCTGTACGCAGGGAGAGGAAGGAATGGTGAAATTTGGTCCTACTGGCCCAGACATATGGCAAGCCTACTCCTGCATCGACAAATGAACAATAAAGGGTGGTGATGCCCAAGAAGAAGTTGGGGACTCCAGCCACAACGTGGCGCACACAATGGTCGAAGGTCAGGGAGTTGCTGATCCTAACGATGAAAACCCTGTGGGAGGAGCTCCTTCAGTCAGGCAAGCTAGTGTGCTTGCTGGCGAGGGTGAGGAGCTAGAAGCCCTAGTCCAAAGGATGGATCTCGAAGACCAGGACTACATGACATTGTCAGAAGATAAATGATCCGACGACGAGGATGATGTGGACCAACAGGCAGTTCCATTCGAGTGGAACACACACCAGTTCGACAACCTCGTCGTTAACAAAGGCTCCGTGTGACATGGGAGTACGGCCAGAGCGAGGTCAGGCAAGGAGTATGTACAAATGCAAGGAGACCGTGCAGGACACAGTCAACTTATGGGTTTTGTCAGTGTGGCGTACATTCACCATCGTCAAGTCTAACCCAATATGCTATGATGTGAAGTATGACATAGAGGGGTGCCCTTGATGAGTGCACGTATTTCAGCCTAAGCGGGACACCTTCTGCAAATGCTCTATAGAGGTCCCTCACACATGTGTCATCGCTGAGTCAATCCAGTCCCACAAGAACCTGTCATCAAGCTTCATCGCGAACATCATATACGGTGAGATTGTGGATAATCTAGATTTTGAGCCATGGTCCATCATTCAGGCGATTGAGGCAAGGTTCCAGTACACAATCAGTTATGCCAAAACGTAGAGGGCAAAACAGAAGGCATTAGAATCAAGGTTTGGTACTTTCGAGGACTCCTACCACAACCTCCTCAGCCAACTCCGAGTTATACAAGACAGGAATCTCGGCACTCATGTCAACATTCAAGATTTCACACATCCGAAGTGGGGCAATAAGAGGGTACTAAAGCAAGCGTTCTTTGTCTTTGATCCATGCATCAATGCATTCTGGTACTACCGTCCAATCTTGTGCATGGATGACACATTCCTGACTAGAAAGTACAAGGGTCGACATCGAGTGCAATAGCGCGACGGAACAATTTTATAAAATCATTTAAATAGTTAGTAGGAAAATTCACCGTGGCATTCAAAAGCTTAATATTGATTCAATAAAAAAAGCGAGAACACGGACATCTATTTTATTTGGGTTCTTTGTGCTTAGATATATATTTTCTAGATTTTTCTAGAATTTTTTCTCGAGTTCATTTGCTATTTTCTATTGCTTATTTGAATTTCTGTATTTTCTAAATTAGAAAAACTATTTAAAATCTCGAAATAGTCTCGGGCGAATCCCTTTGGTTCGGCCCATCTCCCTGTCGCCCACACAAACCCCGCACCGCACTCTCTCTCTCCTCCGCGCGGCATCCCATTTCACTGTCGGTGCAGCGAGTCATGTGCGGACGTGCCGCGTCGAGCCTCCGTCGGCCGGCGTGTGGGACCCACAGGTACTGTTCTTCGTCTCCAACCGGACTCTTCTCTTTCCTTATCTCGCCGCCGCCGGTTGTTTCTTTGCCGTCTTTGCCTCGGACTCTTCCCGGCGGCCGTGTATAAAGGAGAGGACCCCTTCGCGTCGCGTCCCTTCCGCCGCCACCGAGAATGAAACCCTAGCCGCGAAATCGCGAAGAAAGCTTGTGCGGCCGCAACTCCGTTGAGCTCGTGCGTCGCGCCGTCGAGCCGTTCAAGCCTCGCCACCGCCTTCTTGAGTTCGCACAATCGAGGGCTACCTCCGGTGACCTCGGTTCGCGCAAAACGCCGGAGCCTCGGATCCGCCGCGCGTGGTTGAACCTCCGCCCGATCGTCGCGCCGGTCATGCGGGTCGTCTCGAACGCGTGTGAGCACACCGGTGTAATCCTCGTCTCGCCCTCTACCTCCTAGTGCCACCCGTCGCCGCCGGCGAGCCGTCGTTCGCCGAGACCGTCGGGACCCGAGCGCCACCACCCTTGTTGTCATCCATGTCACCGCCACCGTCGCTGCCACGTCGGCCTTTTCGCCCGCGTGTCGCCCAGTGACCCACCTTGTCAGCCGCCATCTCAGCCGCCGCCTCCGTGTCGTCTACTGGGCCGCCCGCGTCAGCCGCCAGTCAGCGCCCGCGTGCCACCTCGCAACCCTAACCCTAGATCCATCTCGCGTGGACTTGGTCCACGGTGCACCGAGCCACTGACATATGGGTCCCACCTATCAGACCAATTTTCATCCCGTCCGAACGTCCTCAGATGACGTCAGCGTTGCGTAATAATCCGATTTTTCTTCAGAGAAATAATTCGGGAAATTCTGGAAAATCCAAATTAGGGTTTCTTTTTAGATTTAAACTTCCAGAGCTCATAACTTTTGCATCCTAACTCCGATTGAGCTCATTCAAATTCCTAAATTTTTCTAAATTCAAGCTCTATTTATCTGAGATTTTTATTTAATTTTTGGAGTTAGTTTTGTCTCTGTTATTTATTTGTTTTGTTTCTTTGTCTCGTTTGCGAGTAGACGTCGATTCGTCGGGGAATTTCGTTGAAGAAGGAGCACCCCAAGATCAAGACCAGTACATAGACCTTTTCCAAGGCAAGTCGTACCTTTGATCATCTTGAACCCAGTTTTCAAATTACTTTGCTTCAAAGTACTGCATTCTATTTTAATTATTTATTTAAATGCTTCGGGTATAGTTATTATCCAATTTGTTATCACACCTTGGCCTTGTATGTCATATATCCTTGTCACCCTAGATTGGTTATTAGTTGGTATTATTATAGTACCAACGTGGGTTGGTTAGATACGAGTATAATTGCTTAGCCATGCCACGAGTCATCATCTCATGTAGTCATAAACATTAAATCGACTAAGTGATTATGGAACTTTGTGTAAAAGCTGTGTGCTATGTGTTATTACTTCGTGATGGCATGTGTTGCACTAAAACCAAGCCAGGTGGTAAAGGATTTAGACGAGGCAAGTGGTGGAAGTTGTGTGATATGGTGGACTTTGTGATGGGAATGATAATCTTTGTGACTTAGTTAGAACATGGAAGTCTTGCTTTGGTCAATTAAGGACTTAACTTTGTGCGCCATTGAACCCAGCTCATCATGCACGACCACATGCCCGTATGGGACGGGCCTAACTTAGTAAGTTATGGATTCTCGGCATTGATGTTCGGTGGATAGGTTAGGGTGTGTGACAGGTGGAGGTGTGACTACTTGGTGGTTGCATCGCGGGACGATTCGTCTTTCTGTCGGTGTGTGTTATACCAATTCTATGTGGTGGTATAGCGGTTTGTAAGCACACTGGGAATGTCAATGTTTGAGATGAAGTTTCGAACTGTTTTGTTACGATTGGTGCTTGCTACACTAGTTGTATCTTGTGGGTAAAGTGTACAACCTCTGTAGAGTGTTAAATCAATCTATTCGAATAGCGCGTCATGGTCATGGACATGCTCGGGATTTCACACGAGGTAGATTTTCATAAAACCTTTGGGAAGGAGTGTGTGACCTCAATCATATGGCTATGTGAAATAATTTGTTTAGCTTTGTCTGTGTGCACTAGCGTTCCTAAGAATTTGAGGATTTCTATTGTATAGGGTCGTCCTAACGTATGCGTCATACATGATCAGCATGCGGGCCTGCTGAGTGCAGTAACCCAGCTATAATAAGGAGAGAACGAACCACTTTCATGAGTGGATCTGCAGAGCAGGTGGTGTATGAGGCACTTGGGTGTAAACTTCTACAAGCAATTCTGTAACAAGAACTTGATGAACATGTTCAAGCGGCTGTGCAACCAGAACCAACAACGAAAGTTTGACGCACTCTGGAAGATTCTGGATAAAAAGACCCAGACGCACAGAAGGGATGTAGCAAAAAGGGCAGCTACAAGCGCTGACCAGGCCCCCCGAAGCATTGCCACAACTACCCACAAATGATCCTAGTGTGTCGAGGAAAAGGGGGTGCATGTGAAATGCCTCTCGAACTAGATTGAGCATGAGCCTAAGGAGAAGTGGTAGCTGCTACATGATAGGGGTGGTTCTTGATATGGTCCTTAGTGGTCGCTGCTACATGACAGGGTTGGTGTTCGATATAGTGTCATGACAACCAATCTAGCCGAGGTGTATAATTAGGTCATGTGCAGCGCAAGGTGCCTCCCTTTGGTTGGTATTATGGAGGTAATTCATTGCGATACCACAAATTACTTTATTGACAGAATAAATAGCACGCCGCTCGTCATGACAAATGACGGAGCACTGTACTCCGCCATGATCACCAAGTACAAATAGGAGAAGCACAAGAAGCAGTGAGATGCACCGGCAGTGGTGGACGCAACACCAGTGCGCACCGGCTCTGGCCACCGTGCCCGTGGAACCCCCCTGCTAGTATCTCTTCCGCCTAGACCCATCCATGGACAAGCACCGCTAGAAGAACCGAAGAAGGAAAGCATTGTACCCAAGCTTTCAAGAAGGAACTCAGGAAAGAAAGCACCGAAGAAGAAGCTTTGTGAAGAAGAAACTCTGGAAAGGAAATTTGGGTTGTTTCGCATTTGGGCCATATTCTTTTCACAAACAAGAGACAAAGAAAGCTAATAGGCCCATTTTTGCACTCCCTAAATCCCTAATTCCCCACTCCCCACTCCCCAAATCCCTAAATCCTTACTCCCCAAATCCCCATTCTGCCATTCCCAAATTCCCTATTCTCCACCCCAACTCACCTGGCGGCTGGCACACGCGGTCGACGGCGGGGGCGACCGGGCGAGGCGGCGAAGTGGGTCGGCCGGCACGGGGCGAGCATGACTGCGCGAGGGATGAGCCATGAAGCCAGCGTGGGGCGAGCCTGTGGGCTGTGGCCGAGCTGCCATCGGCGAAGGCGTGGGCGCGGCGTCGGCATGGCCGCGTGGGTGGGCGCCGTGCTGGGGCACGCGCGGTCAAGTGCCGACAGAGGCGCGACCAGGGGACTATGTCTGCGTGGCTGCGTGAGGAACTAAGGAGCTTTGAGCCTTTGAGGACTTGACCGATCGACGAATGGCTATTAAGTCACTGAGGAGTCAACTAGTCAAGGTAAAGTCACAAGGACCAGCCGAGCAGAGGTAAATAGGTAATTACTAAATACTATTACTAATAATTAGGTAAAGTTGACACTTACGGTGGTCAGTGGCTCACTAATTTAAATTGAAATGTTGAAATGGTGTTATCTGCTTGTCTAGTCTAGTTACATGTACTTAGTATTCATGGATTACATACAATTTATGGTAGATTTATAAAAGATGGACAAACGAACTTTGCATAGTTATTTCTCCAGTAATCCAAATACAAGTATTACTCCTCGAACCAATGAGAGCACAAATCAACCAAAGAAACCTTGGATTGATTTTAATCCGGATGATACCATTGCCGATCCAATAATGAAAATTATCAAGATAGATTTGCGTAACAAAGTCTCCGATGAATGGCTCAATAATTTGATGGTGTGGTACACTGAGTGGGAGATATTCAAAAGCATTGATGATAAAACAATCATGGATCGTTTTCAACAGATGAAATCTTGTAGAATGAACTTGCCTCCTACTCCTAGTCATAACTAGCGGTTTTGTGGTATGTTCTATACTTCCATTTTATTTTAATGTTTGTAATTAGTCATAATTTTCAGATTGTTTCACTAATTTAGCTATTTTGTTCCACAAATTGCTACTCGCACGTATTTATAAGCATTTGTACTGTTATGTTCATTAGCCAGGTACTACCTCAAGTTTATTTTACATTCTCGCTTTGTCTCTTGTTTATTTATGTATAAATTTGGATTGCATTAGATATTATAATATATTATGTATGTTTGGCACAATTTTATCGTATTAGCTTTCTTCCATGAGCAGTTGAGCACCCCCTCTATGTTTGTCCTGCGTACGCATCGTGCACCGGACATTCAAGATAGGCAAAAGGGAGATTCGCTTCGAGATACTATGCAAGATAAAGGATGCCGCGGGATGGACCACGAGAGGATCACCCACGAGTGCACGCTACGCCGTGTTAGTTGCGTATGCACTTGCAACAAGCCTCTTCTTCTACATAGACTCTACTCACATGTCATGGCCGCATGTTCGACGGTAGCGCAGCATCCCAGCCAGCACCTCTCTGATTATTTCATCAAGGAGGAGGTGGTACAAAGCTAGAGTGCAAAGCTATATGATTACAACGTGGTTGGCTATTTTAGCAACCATCTGACCTGGGAGCAACTTATCTGGGCTGTGGATATTGATAGGTGAAGGGAAAGGTTGGCCAACAACAAGTACGGCGTATCAGGAACGATATGGACAAAGTAGAAGCCGGGCTTCGTACGAAGAAGTACTCTATTTGTAGAGAGTCTGGACACATCTTCAATAAATACCCTACGAGAACTCCATAGGACGAATGAGACATCGGCAGTCCGGACGTCGCTGCGGGGACCTCATCCGACCGCCCCACTCGAGGCGGTTGACGTGGCGGGCGTTGAGGTCGTGGCCACGAAAAATGTTCGTCTTGTTGACATATGTGGTGGCTAATGCTTTGTAATATCACTTTGATTGGTCGAAAAACTAGGTGATAACGTTGTGATGAATGATTTATAATATCAGTGTGATTTGTCGACAAAATATGTGAGAACATTACGCTAAATGTTATGTAATATCATTGTGATTTGTCAATAAAAAATGTGATAATATTATGCTGAATATTTTGTAATATCATTATGATTTGTCCACAATATATGTGGTCGAAAATAGACAGTAAAAACAAACAATGGTCCCTGCCGCCAGTGGGAGTGGTGATAGGGCTTTATCGCTACTTCAACCGATGACTGGAACCTCTCTGCACTGTTCTGAGTTACTGTCGCTATTGCCTAGACTACTGTTGTCATTTGAATAGGTCCATTTCGCCATTTCAAATGTCACAGTAACATAGTTTTATAAAATAAAAAAATCACCTATTTATTTTTTAAAAATTCTTTTAAAATAGTACTCCGTGCTCTGTCAGTTCCAAAATCGGCGGGGCATTGGTGTCGCCGCCGTCTTCTCACGAAATCCCCATCCTCCCTTCCCCCTACACACCAACCGCGTGATATGCCTCGCAAATCCCAGGGGTAAAATCGTAACAGTTTAACTCCACCCGCCTTCCACTTCTAGCCCATCGCCTCCACACTACACAGCAATGGCGCCCTAGGGTTTACCGCTCCGATTCGCCCGCTCGCCAGTCGCCACAATGCAGAGCTCGCTGCTGGCAACGCCTTCGCCTCCTTTGATCCAGGCGGGCCCCGTGAGCGTGAGCTGCCGCGCTCGACCGATGTGGGCATCGGTGGTGCGATGCCACGCGGAGGCGGCGGCGACGTCGGTGGGCTGGGCCCCGCCGGGGCCGTACACGGGGAGGGACCCGGAGGCGAAGAAGCCTGCGTGGCTGCGGCAGCGTGCGGCGCAGGGGGAGAAGTACACGAGGCTGAGGGAGTCGCTCGGCGAGCTCAAGCTCAACACAGTCTGCGTCGAGGCCCAGTGCCCCAACATTGGAGAGGTAGAATTAAGCACGGAATGCTAAAAAATATCAAGATGCAATGCGTTGTAATGCAGGTAAAGTTGTGAAGTTCTGGTTTGGTTTTGTGATGATGGCATGCAGTGCTGGAATGGAGGCGGCAGCGCGGGCGGAGAAGGGGACGGCATTGCCACCGCGACAATCATGCTCCTCGGCGATACGTGTACCCGGGGTTGTAGATTCTGTGCCGTGAAAACCAGTAACAAGCCTCCACCACCGGACGCCCTGGAACCTCTGAAAACAGCCGTGGCAGTTGCGAGTTGGGGGTATGATCACTGACAATTATTGCCATCTTAAGACGATACTACAAATTATCTGAGAAATGGTGTTCTTTTCAGAGTAGACTATGTTGTGCTGACAAGTGTTGATAGAGACGACCTTCCTGACGGTGGAAGCGGTCATTTTGCCCAAACAGTGAGAGCTCTAAAGGTTTGTCCGTCACGCTTGACGGCCTTAGTGTGGTAATTAAATTAGTGAATCTACCATGCTAAAGTTTTGGGGTTTTTATTCAGGAATTGAAGCCCGGGATATTGGTGGAGTGTCTAACTTCAGATTTTCGAGGTGACCTGGAGGCGGTTGCATCTTTGGCAAACTCTGGTCTAGATGTGTTTGCACACAACATTGAAACTGTGAGGAGTCTGCAGAAAATAGTTAGAGATCCTCGAGCCGGGTAATGTGCTTCTGTGATTTTCCATTTTAGTAAAAAACATTGGCCTGTTGCTTAGTCTATGTGGAATCTTAAATACTAGATTTTCAATTCATCATACCCATAGAGTTCTTGATCATCTTAGGTCATACAATACTCTAATGATTGTTAACCTCCCACTCATAAATTTGAAAACCTGAAATTGGCTGATAATCCTAGAAGCATCAAGCAATTACAGAAAATCACTAATGTCATCATATTGGTATCTGGTAATGTAATTGTTATCTTATTTCTAGTCTCTTATATCTACAGATATGATCAGAGCTTAGCAGTTTTGAGACATGCAAAAAATTGCAAAGAGGGCATGGTAACAAAGTCCTCTATCATGCTTGGACTAGGTGAGACAGACGAGGATGTGAAGCAAGCCATGGCTGACTTGAGGGCCATCGATGTTGATATCCTGACCCTGGGACAATATTTACAGGTATGAATGTATGATCTTTAATCCACTTTGCCAGTATTGTTTATATCCTTCCGGCCTTCCTTTGTTGACACCCAAAGCTCCTTGATTATACAGCCAACAGAAAGACACTTGAGAGTCAGAGAATATGTGGCTCCCGAGAAGTTTGATTTCTGGAAGGAGTATGGAGAATCTTTAGGTTTTCTTTATGTCGCTAGTGGACCTCTGGTAAGCATTACATACAGCTGGTTATTCTTTTAGATAATATCTTCTTAGAAAAGGAATACTACAGTTTCGAAGAAAAAAAATGATAATTTACTAATGTTCGTTGTTGTGTAGAAAGGGAAACTGCTACAATTTGTCAATTTGTATTTGCACCATCAACAAAACATGTCTTTCTTGGCATCCCTGTGTTGTTAGTTGTTAACTTGGTAGTAGAATTGCATGCAATTTGCCGTTGCTGCTATCAACAAATGACAGGAATTCAATTTTGTGTTTGTTGGACTTTCTCAGGTTCGGTCTTCATATCGTGCGGGTGAGCTCTTTGTCCAAAATTTGGTCAGACGGAAAAAAGCCGAACTTGCATCTATTGCATCCTAGTCAGATACTTTCCAGCCGATTCTATTCTTTGATGATAGTTTTGCACGGAAAATTGTACGCTGAGGCCTGCAGAGAGGGGAACATAATCACCCTTCAAAGTTATATGGCATTGGCACTTATCAGTAATCATTGCCTAGACTTGTTACTTTAATCGTATTGTAATTTCTCCCCGCCTGGATCAGTCACCCGGTTTCGGAAATACCATTGTAGTTGGGGTGGAATTACCCACCAAATGCCATCGAACAAAACCCCTCTCACCACCCCTCTCGATCGCATCTCTCCCCTTCGCGTAGTCTCCCGTTCCCTCACCTTATTCTCTTCTCGTCTCGCACCTTATTCTCTTCTCGTCTCGCGAATGGAGTACCCAAAACCCTAGTTGCAAGCCCTGGGCTGCCTCCTTGTCACCTGCCTCCATTGCGATGACCGATCGACCTTCCCCTTCACCTCCCTCGTCCTCATGGCCGACGCTCACTACCAACATAAGCAGTATTTTTGCAACTACTCTGCAGTCCTCACCGCTAGAGTTGCTATGGCCCCTCGTCGCCGGAATTCCTTTGCCCCTCACCGCTTGGTCACTCACCGCCGGCTCATGCTCCTGTGAAGGTAACAGCTAGCTACCGCCCCTCCTCTTGTCCTCTCTCCTCCCTTGGATTGTGTAAAATCATAGGAAATTATATAGGAAAATGAGTTGGATTTGTCCCCCATTTTGTTGAAATGTGTAGGATTTGCCTAGATCTGGAAATGGTTCATATAGCTAAATCATATGAATGCATGATTTTATACCGTGGAATGGTTCCTTTTTTGTGCCTAGATCTGAAATAATTTTGGTGCCCGGATGTTTAACAATGTATGATTGTACAAAGGAAAGTTGCAAATTATTCCCGCATTTTGCTCTACTGGAATGAAAAATCAATAGCAACAGCATTTGTGTTACTATGATGTACCATATTCTAAACATCTATTCGATCTGCACATACTGGCTGATGCTTTCTGCCAATACTTTCATGTCTAAATCCCTGCTCTCTGTACTATTCATTGTTGAAGTAGTCTAGTTGTTGCAAAAGAATTCAGAAAGTTTAGGATGATGGCGATTTTTTTTTGAAGAAAAGTTCAATTAGACAAGAACTAGTGTGTTTTGGATGATGCCTAGCAAATGCATGCTCCTTTTTTGTCCATGAACCAGATGAACGAGTGATCCATGAATGAACCATTTGGATTTCAGTTTCTCAGTAGTTTCAGAGAAAAATTTCAGCTCTGCTATAACTTTATTTTGGTGGTAATTACTAGTTAGTCAATTGGTAGTTTGTAATGTGCATTTTTTTGTGTGAATTAGAACTCAAATTGAGTTATGATTTGTATGTAAATTGGTATACTGGAGGCCACAAAGGAAAGCTTACGTCATGAAAAAGAAGGAAGAACAGAGGATGTCCACACTGAATTGTTGCATAGTAGTGGATAGAGTAATTGAACACATGCAGTTTTGTTCAGATTTTTGTTGTAACTTCAATAATTGAGCAGTGATGTATATAGAACTGATGTGTAATGATCTTCGAGAATGTAACAAAGGCAATAAATTTTGTTGTCATTATTTTTGTTATTGAATCGAGCTCGGCTACCTTGTAATTTTTTAAAAAAAATATATATGTGCAAATAGAAATGAGTAAGATACAAATAGACTTGAAGTGTTGAAACCAGGGGTAGCATGGTCTTTTTTCCTCCAATCCTCTCTTTCAGGGTTTTGGGAGCCAACGTCCTACCAAACGCTTCTCTCAGTCAGTTTCAGATTCTCAAAGGAGTGGTTCCTTGGAAGAGCAGGAGTTGGGAGAAGAAAAATGAGGAGCGGAGCCCTACCAAACATGCTCTTATAATGGTTTTTTTGCCTAAATGGCACTGTTGGTGAGGTTAATAGCAAAAATGGTCGTCGGCGCATCATAATGCCAAAAATGGCACCATGGATGTGTCGACGGCCAACACGTGTCCAAAATTGTGCCTCCCGCGCCGATTTCATCTCCACCGCATATCTGGCGTCCAAACTCGCCTCCTCCCGCCACGTGGCCTATACCATGCGTCTGGCGCCTGGACAAGCCTTGTATGTGCAACCAGCGCATGGCGCTAGCTCCACCGGCCCCCCTACCACGGACGAGCGTCATGTGGGTGCATCTGCTACCCCCTAGCCCGGACAAGCCGTGTCCGAGCGGCATCACGAATTAGCTAGCTTGCCTCTTCTATTTTAGTTAATTAATATAATACTGCACATCGATCGATCGCATCACGAAATGCATGAATCATTTTGTAAGGCAACTACTTGGCTGTTGCATTGCATGCGTCCGTGTTGCCCCTACTTGACCTAAGGCAGCTATACTTGACCTAAGGCAGCTATCTATCTATCACTCTATCCATCTACTCCAGACTCCAGTACAAGGGACTATATTCTTGTGATTAATTAGTCTGACATTAATTGCCATGGCCATCTTCAGCCCCACAAATCTCAGCATCCCCACAAATCTTCAGTTATCCACGTAACGCCTACAGGAGTGTTACTCACATGATTACAGGAACTAATTCTAGCCATTTGACATCAGTTGGACACAACTTGTTTGGGCTAGGGGCAGCGGACGCGTTGTCCTAGCTAGGGGGGCAATGGACGTACCCATGTGGCGCTGGTCGCACGTATAGGCCTGGTAATGGGTTGGGTTGAAATGGGCAAAATGGGTTGGGTTTTACTTCGGATTAGTGGAAACGAGTTGATGCCACGAACGGGTAGGTTTGGTTTGGATTTGTAGAGAAAACTGGTTGGTTTGGTTTGTTTTGGGTTAACAAATTTTGGGTTCGTATGGTTTCCACCCTGTAGGATCAAGGATAACCGACTAGAGGGGAGTGAATAGGATGTTTCTAAATTTAATCGATCAAATTAAACTTAGAGCAAGATAGTTCTAGCAAATACTTCCTAGCACGATATAATGAAAGAACTACCAAGCAACTTACTAGAATAAAAAGCTAATGTCAATACTAGAAACA
The DNA here is from genome assembly GCA_036346255.1 of Ampelocalamus luodianensis. Classification (NCBI taxonomy): domain Eukaryota; kingdom Viridiplantae; phylum Streptophyta; class Magnoliopsida; order Poales; family Poaceae; genus Ampelocalamus; species Ampelocalamus luodianensis. The sequence goes on from CM070626.1 coordinate 7,060,242, forward strand.
ACTTTAGCTAAGCAATTCAACACGAGGTAAATGCTAGAATTGTAAAAGCGGAATAAGTAAAAATAAGAAATAACCACAAATGTGACAATAAAGTTTTTCCCGTGGTATCGAAGACTTGCCGGTCTTCACTAGTCCACGTTGAGGAAGCTTGACAACTCAAGCCGGCTCCACAAATTAAGCCTTCCCTCGATCACTATAGTTGTTCTTCCTCCGCTCCGGAGATGGTGAATACCAAACCACTCACAAGCTCGCACCGGGTCTCTTCACAATCTTCTTGAAGAGATCACCGTGTTCCACCGCCAAGGCCGTCTAGGAGTTTGGCAAAACTCCAAGAGTAATAAACCAATGACCTTCGTTTGACGACGCTCAAGTGCAATAGGATCAACTAGAATGAGTGAATGCACTTGAATGAACTCAACAACCTCACAATGAGTGCACAAGAGTATTTGAGGTGTTGAATGAATTCTCAAGGCTCTAAGGATGTTAAATGAACACTTGCTTCCAGCCCTTGAGCAGTTGGGGGGATATTTATACCACCCACCAACAAAGATGACCGTTGGGGAGGCAATCCCCAAATTTTAGCAAAATACGGTATGACCGCCAACTAGATCACGGTACAACCGCATCCATGTCAGAGCACCGTAACGGTTAGAACGGCATCATTAATGCCTTTAACATAGCCGTTGAACAACCCTGTGCGGTACGACCGCCAACCAACATGCGGTACAACCTCATCTCCCGGTCATACCGCACGGAGGAGCGGTACAACCGATCGAAGGGTTTCCAAAAACGCCGAAATGACATGCTCTCTGTAAAATACGCACCGCCTTATAAAAATCGGTACAACCACATATCGGTACGACCGTTTCTCAAATGCGGTACGACTGATTATCAGGAAGAGCTCTGAGCCAAAATGCATCTGTTCTGGTTTTATTCAACCGCCAACTAGAAAACGGAACGACCGCAATGCGGTAGTACCGCTCGAAGAGCCGGTCGTACCGCATTGGCGCTCAGTTGGTTGTGACGAACAAAACCTGGTAATACCGCCAAGTTAAGCGCGGTTATACCGCTTGATGCGGTACTACCGCCGGTTAACCTCTGGTACTACCGATTTCTGACAAAAACACATAGAGCTTTCAAACTCAAATTCAAATGCATGTATGATCATAAATTGATCCATATTGCACAAACAATGCTATAAAGCTACTAGTCACGATCCCTCTTAATAGTACGGTATTTAACTTATAATTCGGTCTTTCAACTATTTCTCCTAAGATCGGTAAAACACAAAAAGAATCTAGACTACTTGTACCTTGTCTTGAGCCATGTAGATATTCATTGAACCATTTAGCATGCATCTTTACGTCATTAAAACCACCAATGGAACTTAACCTTGTAAATACTCGATAAATACGTTAATCTCATGTTCACATATAGTCATTAATTATCAAAACAATTGTTAGGGGCCTAGATGCTTTCACACCCATGGGTTTAGCCTAGTGGGTTGGAATGGGGGACCGTAGTCACCGTATGAGAAATTGAGAATTGAGAGGTGAGCTGCCGAGCTCTAGCGCTGTCGTGGTCATCCAATGATCTCTTCATCCCACAAGAATATGCTCCAGCTCATGTGTTCCTTTGTGCGTGCCTGATCCATCGGCCATCTTGGTGTGGCTGCCAGGGGCGGAGCCAAGTTAGCCCACCTGGTGTCACAGGACACCAGGTCCAAAACAATTTTTAGTAGGGACCAGCACCTCCTGCCCATGTGTGCACCCCCAGCCGAAAGTCTATGCATCCGAACCCTTCCCTCCAGCCCAACGAAACCACAAGACAGCAACAACCCACGAGACGCATGAGGCCCAACGAAGCCAGCAGCAGAACACTGGGCCAGCCCATGAGCGGCATGAGGGTTGAGGCATCGTTTGCTCCTGAGTCTAATTGATTCGATCGATCCCAAACCCAATCGAAGCTAGAGTCGCCTCGCACCCCTCGCTTCGCCACAACACCACCTGTTCGTCTCGCGCGGTCGTAGGAGACACGCCCCGCACCGCACCCAGCCGTCGATTGCCGGAGAAATCGGTTGGCGCCCTCGCCTGCTATCTCGCTACAGTGCCGCCTTGTCCATGTTGCCTCGTCAACACCTAACCAAGTCATCGAAGAAGGCTTAGACCCACCCGATAAGGCGATCACCCGAATCGTGAATTGTTACTTGGTGTTTACTTTGCTCTAAATTTCTCTCAATTCTTTCGATAAGTTTCAAGCACAGGGACTAAATTTGTGAGTTATGATTTCAATATGATGATTGTTCGCTTATTTTTTGTCTAATTGTAGGGTTAATTATTAGGGTTTAAATATGGTTTTTTGGAATACCACCCTAGTTCATTGCAAATCGGAGGAAAAATTAACCAATATTATTAATAAGTTTCTTCATTTCGGTAAGCATTTTTATCAGTACTTCTTTATCATCGTACATTGTCATCGGTTATGTCAAAATATTGATACTAAACATTGTTGGATACAGTACTATTTAGTATAGTGTTGCTTGCAATTATATATGTTACTATATGCATGGTGAAGTGGTGAACTCCGGTCATTTCCGTTCTAGTCCCACCTCTGGTGGCTGCTCGCAGAGGTCATTCGTTTCTTTGTGTTCATATAAGCCGAATAATCTGATACAATCTCGCAGCATATCGTTCTCCTCGTGTTGTTTGTAAAACATTGGACGTGTGTATGATAAACATCACTTGACATGGATCGTGCATGTGTATGCTTGAGGGCTTGTGCGCATGATTGTTTTGCTGATTGCCTATCAACAAAAAAAAGTTGGGCTGTGATTTTGATAATATCGAGTGTTGTATGAGCTATGGTTGAATGATTCTCTTTATGGTTGCTCACAACTTCATGATACACTGTATTTTTTTCTGGATAAAAAAAGTTATAGAAATTATGACAATGGTGGTAGCCTTTAGCAGCGTGAACTAGTGATGCAATTTGATCGGAAGGCGAGAGGGGGAAGGAGAAAAAAGAAACGACGCCTGTGAAATTGGAACTCTCGTATAACCTACAGGCTGAGGCTAATGGGTTGGAGATGGGTTCAAATGGGTTGGGAAAATGGGTTGCACCATTATTAGGAAATGGTTTGGTTTGGTTTGGGTTGAAGTGTCATGTGGGTTGGTTTGATTTGGGTCCTAATGGATGATTAGTGGATTGGTCTGGTTTAGAATAATGCAGTTTGTTGTTGTGGTCTGGGTTGGACGTGGGTTGGGTTCTTGACCATTAGGTCTACGCAAGGATAAGGCTTGTCTAGGCGTCAGACGCACGATATAGGGCACGTGGCGGGAGGAGGCGAGTCCGGCATCAGATATGCGGTCTAGGCGTGGAAGGCACGGTTTTGGACACGTGTCAGCCGCCAACACGTCCGTGGTGTTATTTTTGGCATTACGGGCGCCAACGGCCATTTTTGCTATTAACGTCGTCAACCAGTGTCATTTAGGTAAAAAAAAACTCCATATAATGCTATTATAGTGTTTAGTTTGTTTGTGAAAATTGCGACGTGCTTTGGCTGATGAAGTGGTGATGATGGCTGAATGTATGCGGGAGTTCCTTTACTCGTTACTCATTACGTACCTATAAACACGATTAGGGCGTGAAACCTTTTCTCAGGTGCTTGACCTTGCATGCGAGGCAGTGCACTACACCATGTGTAGCCTTGCGATAAAGACACTTTTGCACTGGCCAGTGGCCAGGCCACGTGCTCAGGGCATGTTTGGTTCGATGCCATAAGTTAGGTATGCCACATATGTTTAGGGCAGCGTTTGTTTCGATGACAAATTTTGCCTCGCTACAGGAATGTCAGGAAGTTAGGCAGCTTCTTGTTGCTTTGCAATAGGTTTCTAAGGGCGAAGTTGCGGCGAGCAAATCGTTCGCCAAACTTTAGGCGCGGCGCAAGTCCGAGGGGAAAATGATGTATGTAGTTGATTACGCATGTACGCTGGATGATGCTTATGGCCTATAGCACCTATAATGGCTTGTAGTTGATTAATGATTATGTTTATGTTTATGTTAAGTAGATTGCACATCTATTAATTACTCCATGATTACTTCGTTACGTTGATTATTATTTTCTATACGGCAATTATCAATGGTTAAGTTTACAAACATGTCGAGGGACAAACATATAAGGCCGCGAGAGGGTAATCTTACCACTTCATACAATGAGGTAACCATGCCAAGTTTGGCTATAAATCAAACAATTGCCACACATTTTGGCCAAACTTGTGGCACGTTGTAACCAGTGGCGGAGCCAAAATTCTTTCGAAGCCTGGGCAAGTCCACGGCTACGACCACGCCACGAGTCCATGGTCGCTCGCTCGTCTCCTAAGTCCGCCACGAAGCGTGACTTGCCCGGGCTGTAAGACTGCTGGCTCCGCCGCTGGTCGTAACCCGTAACACAATCCAAACGGTGGCCTCACCCAATTTGCCACAACTCTAGACGTAGTAACCAACCTAACAGCCTTGCTTAGACCATCGACAGGTTATGAATGCTATGGCTGCTAATCTATCACAACGGGGTGGTGGCGCAGTTGGTTAGCGCGTAGGTCTCATAGCTACATTATGTGAGTAATCCTGAGGTCGAGAGTTCGAGCCTCTCTCACCCCAATAAGTGACCGAGTAATGATGAAATGTTCTTGTGACACATCTGGGTCGTCACACTTCCATCTGATCATCAGATGATTCGAACTAATCCTGAACCTGGTCTCTTTTTTTTTCTTTTTTCTTTTTCAAATTTAATCTAGACCGCTAAATTTCCAATCCAACGAATGGGAGCGCACCGGCGCCGCGCCCCTTCCAACCGCCGGAGTCCACTGCGCTGCGTGCGCTACCGCTCCTACCAATCCTCGCGGTTCCAGACTTCCAGTTACTTGAACCCAGCCGCCGCCGCGCAGCCCGCGACGATGCCGCCGCCGCCGCTGCTGCACCCTCCTCTCTCCCTGTGCCCTCACCTCCTCCGCCGCCGCTCCCAGACCCTACCCCCTCTCCTCCGACGAAGCCCCACCTCCAACCCATCACCTCTGCCCCTCCTGCCCAGGCAGCGGCGCCTGTCCCCGCGCGCCGCCGCAGGTGCCGTCACACCACAACAACCATCTGTCCTTGGTTATTTTCCTTGTTCTTCATTGACGCGTGCCGTGTCGGTGTTGGCCTGTGAGTTTGTTGTAACCGTGGAATGTGGGGTTCGCTGCAGGGGTGGAGGAGGCGGCGGTGGACTTCATCACCGGCAGGCGGAAGGCCACCGAGGTAGCCCAAGCGTAGGTATCACCCCACTTTTTGTATTTATACGGTAATCGGCCTTGTAAACGGTTTTACTATTTAAAATTCAGAGAAATGTATACGTGCGTTTGTATTAACAAAATAAGCATCTAATTCATTTTATTTCATGCATATAGAATGGAACTACCAGGCTATCAACAATTGTCCACAGCAGTGACATGAAGAAAAAAATTGACATGATGTGAATCTAATTAAAGAATCATAATTGAATGAATGAACAGCTCAAGTGGCAATGAAAAGCAAAGCTAGCATTCATCTCATCTATGTCATAATGTTCCATGTCATATGGCAATCTTGTAACTTTACCTAATAAACGGGCATGTTAAATGTTAACGGCCGTTAAACCGAATAAACGACCCGATAAAACGGACAAACCTTGAAATGTTCATAAACGTAGCGGGCAGGGGACCTTTACCATTTTTAACAGCCGTTATTTAGAACACTGATCGTTGCGTAATCTATTCTTTCTTCCAATGCTGAAATTAACCACATGATATTCTTTCCAAGTTAATCGCTTTCCGCTTTCCAGTCAAGTGGTCAATCCTTTACTGCTACGCAGTAAGTAATGAGCATCTGTGAGATGGGTCTTACTTTTTACAAGTAAATAGTTCGTCTTGGAAACACTATCCAATTCTAGTGAGATGTGTAAAATAAGCACTTTTTCGCATTATTTAGTTTTATGTGTTTGTCTGATTAGGGTGTGGAGAAGTGTTGTTCGGAAAGGGGATACTGTGGTTGATGCCACATGTGGGAATGGCAATGATACGTTCGCTCTGCTTAAGATGGTAGCTGACGAAAGAGGGCAAGGGCGTGTGTATGGGATGGACATTCAGGACTCAGCGATACAGAGCACTTCCTCTTTTCTGAAAATGGCTGTCGATAGCCATGAGGTATGCATTTGAAGCAACTGCAGGAAACCTAAATTTGTTGCTAGATTCTTTTACATCTACTAAACAAAGTACCTTTTATCTGTCTCCTCTGAAAAGGAGAGACAAAATTGAACAAAGATAAAAACCATGCACTGACAAAGTGCCTTTTACCATGCACTGATAAAAAAAAACTAAATTTGTTGCTAGATTCTTTGTGATATTCTGCTTGGACCTTAGTATATAGAAACAAAGGATCATTACCATAGTCTCGTGAAATCTCTGTGTGGTTCTATGCTTGTTGTGACTTTTTTTTTCCAGATGGAACTAGTCAAGCTGTTTTCAATTTGTCATAGTAGAATGGAGGAGATTGTCCCACAAGATTCTCCTGTCAGGTGATCAAGCCCTTTTGGTTCTCCAAGTTTCAACTTGTTTAGTGTTATGATTCAATAACAGTGTGTCCTTGAATTGGTAGATCAAGCAATTAAGATCTTAAACATGTTGATTTACTAATGGCACTTTGTTTTGTAGGCTTGTAGCATTCAACTTGGGCTACCTTCCAGGAGGAGATAAAACAATAATCACTGTACCTAAGACAACTGAGCTGGCCATGCAAGCTGCCAGCAGAATGGTTAGTTCTGGGGGACTCATAAGTGCCCTTGTATACATTGGGCATCCGGGTGGAAGGTAAATGCCAGCTGCTAATACCGTGTCCCATGTACTGTAGGCTTGTTCATCGGTTGCTGATTGCAAATATATATATATATATATATGATAGGCTTATAGCTAAACGTGTTGAATAAGGGATTTAGTATTTGATGAATTAATACAAAAATAAAATTGCTGTTAGTATTGCACGGTTTTAACATATCAGCAGAATCTTGTTGTTTAACAGTACTTCAATCGAATATTATTTAAGACTGCATTTATTTACTTTCTTTCCCCTCTGATCCGTAGGGATGAACTGGATGCTGTTGAATCATTTGCGTCAAGCTTGCCTGTTGACACATGGGTGAGCTGCAAGTTTGAGATGCTCAATAGGCCAATTGCTCCTGTACTTCTTCTCCTGCACAAGAAATGATCGCACTTCCGATCAAGCCACACGATGTTGGGAATGACTGCATCCGCAGTTACCGATGAAGCTAAATGTCACAATGGAGTAATAGGAAGGGCTAAGGATTCGAGATTCTCATGGTATTTGCAGCGGATTCGGCAGAGTCTTCTGACAGCTTGGGGTTTCGATCAAATTTAACATTTTGAGAGCTTCACAACTGTATTTTTCACGTGCTGCAGTTTAATTTTCACTGAATTCAAACAGTAACTCATGATATATGATGTATTCTTTCATGACTTTGATAGTTTGATTTCTAACTCTCTACTCAGTTTTTGACCTAACAAATAGCGGCAATGGTGTATGGTTCTGCTGCCTGCTTGCCATACGTGCAGCGGGCAATTTCACAAGTTTATTATATGTGCTGAAAACGTGTCTTTCAAAGAATAAAGAGTAAAAGACGCACATATTGATCCGTAAGTGTTTCTTATCAAATAGGTGTATGATAATTTCCAGTAGCGGACGTTCCCCAGGCGGCAGACCTCATTGTATATTACACGTCATGCCTAAAAAATTCCAGACCTTCTATTATCAATAAAATAACAGCCGTTTTATTCACAGATGCAATAACAATCGAGAACAAATATTTGGACACCCAGATAAGCCAGTGACAGGGACCACGACCACATAAACTAAAATTTCCTAACAAGAACATATAAAGTCTAGTTATGATACTTACATTGCACAGAACAAAGTTATGCACTTTTGTGCCATCCTAGATTTTTTTCTCGATTACTTAATCTGCCGTACATGCAGGCACGCATATAGAACAAGATTAAGGCTTGGTGTTAGCCTTATAACTTAGAGAGGTTGCAGGTTGCAAGCTGCAATTGAGTCGATGATCCATGCGCTGCTCACAACTCTGCCACCAGAGGCGCAGGCCAGAGCCTGAGCATCAGCTTGCCTGCGATCATCAGCGTTGTTGACATCCTTGGATTTTGCCTTCTCTTGATTCTCGACGCTGTAGACGATGAAGATGGGGGAGTTATTATCAAGCAACTTCTGCTGGTCTCTTGAGACGGGCTTCCTTTGCAAAAGAGTTCCACCCGCTGCAACCACAAGGTCTTGTAGGTAACCTCTGAAGGACTTGGTGTAGTCTCCATGGAGGTAGAACCGCATGCCATCGAATATCTTAGGTCGCTGCAGAATAAATAAAGAATGTGATTGCTATAACATATCCACATGAGCTGATGAGCAATCATGCACGCTAAGAAATGCTCTAATCTAGTCTTTGATGCTTAATCGTGCCAAATTTACGGCTCCAGGTCTACAAAAACTTCCTTCTACTGAATTCATATATTCAGTTGCCTTAATCCTTACTAGTGAGGACAAATGATTAATGGTACCTTGTAATGCTTCCTCTATAATCTCTAAGATTGTTCAAATTGCCGTACTGATTTTATTCAATTGCAACTCACATGGTGTTGTTTTCAAGTTCACACTAGCTTTATTGATATCAATTATCAAAAGCTGATTTCTATATGATCCTAACAGAACAAACGTGAAAATGGTGTTGCCAATATTTGAAAAACATCAAGTGAGTGTTATATACGCAGATGCTTGTACTGTTGTTACTGGCCACTACATTCTAGAAAGCCTTCTGCTGATTCCACTACTTGTGTCAGTGTAGTTAATATAAAGCAAGTAAATGGAGTATATAACAATGGCAAAGAATGTTTACCTTGTTAACTATTCTTTGTCTTCCTAACCTGGGACCCTCACTAGTCCCATGAACATCGGTCAATACTTCGAATTTTTGTTCCTCAACAGGTTCCATACAATCCATGCAAGTCTTAACCCCTACAATATAAAGTCAGCAGTTAGCAACAAAGGGCATTAATATCACTACAATTACGAGCTGTTCTGCATGGATATGACAATGTCCGCTTCAGTAGCACAATGGCCTTACAGTCTATAGAGACAATCCATTTGCCATTCAAGATTGCCATCAGAAACTTCAGTGTGCGCTTGCATGCACCAGACAGGTCAGTTGATGCAATAACATGGGTAACGCTAGGACTCCAACTTGTTGAAATAGGCACACCAGCTAATTTTGCAAATTCCGATACAATTCCCTGTGTAATTTGCTCTTTTTGTTTCAGTTAAAATTCAAAGTAAACAAATGTCATTGATTTGATCAGGAAAATAGGATGAATATTAGAAAGGACCTTCTCAGCAGCAGAAAGGGCTGAACAGCAGAGAACCCACTTCTGTGGTGAACCAGATGGCCATTTCCAGTTATTACCACAGTCTTGACTGGATCTTACTTCAGATGGCCTGAAAAACCAGTTATCCTACAGTAAGTACTCGTATATTTGGCAATCTTAGACCACTGTACTAACATGTTTCAAACAGCAGGTTCTAAAGATACCCTTTTGGTGTTATTCTCCTTCTAGATTGCTTTTGTCGCTCAGAAGTTTCATTAGGCAACTTTGAAGACAGATGTAAAGGGCATAGCATCACAAAGTTTTCCTGAAGTGAAAATATTAATTAAAGCAATAAGATACCAATTTAACTTTTTCAATGTCAAGAAGTTATTCGGGTATAATTGAAACCACCAGTTTCAGAACACATTATGAACTTACATTATCCCATCTACACTCTGGGATCAATTTAGCGCAGGTGAAGTGGAAGCTTTTTCGACAATTCATCTCAAAGCATCCAAGAGCAGCACCTTTAATTCCACAGCAAGCACACTTGATCCGTTTGCTTCTAGCCAATTCAGTTGTAAGATTAAACACAGACTCATCTTCAAAGTATACATCAGGAGCCCTTCGGTGAAAGTAAAAATTATATACAAATCAGTTAATATATATCAAAAAAAACTTCTTCCAATATAATCTTGCGCTAGAAAGGATAACAAACCACTCCAGGCAGTTCTTGTGAGAATGTATAACATTAGCCCCTCCATTAAACTCTGCAGGGACTTGTTTTCCATTATGGTAGTTAACCATCTCTCCGGACTCCTTTAAAAAAAGATAGATATTTGAACTAAGAGGAAGAAATTGGAACTTCGAGAAAAAAGGCATTTGCAAATCAACTTATCTGAACATACCTCTGTGACATCATCAGATTGGCAGAAAGCACATGAAACCTTAGAAACGGTATCCTCACATTTCTTCAGGAAAACATTACGTGCAGTGCATGCTTGAAGCTTTCCAAAGTTTTTCATTCCTGAACAATCTGATTGTTTGATACTTTTTGTACGATTGTTCTTAACTGATACATTCTTTACTGAAGGAGCTGTGCATTTTGCCACATTACTTTGGCATCTCCCAGGTAAAATGCTCGGTGTATTTCCATCAATGTTTGATTTCATGCTCTCAAGTCCAATCTTACTGTTCGGTTCTCCACAAAGTTTGCTCTTTTTACTTCTACCACCCAAGGGTTTGTGTTGGGTGCAGTCTTTTATGAGGCTGTGAAGCTGCGGCGTTTCTGTTTCATTCCTGGAGACTGAAAGAACACTTATCTTTTCAGCTATAACACCATCAGACATTCTTTTGACTCGCTTACTTCTTGGTTCACAGTTACTCTCTGTAGCCTCTACTGTACTCTCCCGTGCTATTCCCAGCTTCCTTCCGTTTTTCTTTCTTTGACTATTTTTGTTCTTTTTCTGGGGCCTTTCTGAAAGCTGGCTGTCAGGTGCTTCAACCTCCGAACCATCTTCTTTAGGAAGAAATGTCTTCGGAGAGTTATCATTGGAGCAAAGAAACCGATTGCTGTTGCTAGAGGCCTTGTTTCTTCTACTTGAAGTATCTTTCTCTACAGTACTGCTATTCTTCTGACATGACTTTGCAGCAAGACTTTTAGGGCTATTTGAATCTTGTTGATTGGCATCAGATTCTTTTATGCTGAGCTTCCCACGATTAGGCAACTTTGTGTTCTTGCTGTTCCTAGCTCTTGCCTTCTTTTTCTTCTGCTTCATTTCTTCAGCTCTGACAGACTGAGCTGCATTACTTGCATGACCTAACTTATCAAATGAACCACCAAGATGCATGTCTTCACCATCATCCTTCTCTGTGATTTGATCTAGTATATTCTTAAACGTACCCTGAACAGACAAAATAGCTTAATCAAATACATGCTAAATGTATATAAACTGATATTATAACAAGGACGAAAAGGAGGAAGAACATAGTGCTTCTGGCTTCCCTAGCCAAAATACCTGCTTTTTCAATGGAGTGGAACACAGCTCAGGAGAGCAAGGTCTTTGGGTCCATTCAAATAGTTCACTATCGAAGACTTCTGTAGCCTCAGCTTTGCTCTGCAACTCATGTAGCCAAATGATAAGCACAAAATTTCAAACAGAAGTTAACAAAGGTGATCAGAATAACTTACATTCGGAGTCATATTAATGGGGATTTCATCATCAGAATCTTTAATATCACTAAATGAAGGTGCATTGTGACGCAAGGGTGTATCCAATGATAGTGGATCACTTAACGTTTCAGCAGTACCACCTTCTTCTTCCCTTAGCCAAAAAAAGGGTGACAATGAAGGACTTTCCGGTCTATCAGAAGTCAATGCTTTATCTTTACCCTCTTCAACATCACCATTCAGATTGTTTTTTGGCTCTTCGGGCTTCATAATCTTCTCAGGCCTTATTGGTGTCTCAGATTCAGGGAATGGTGTCACATGTATTCTTTTGTTAGTAGAGAAAGAAGGCTTTATAGTAGGACAAGATGCAAAAGCTGTAGTAGCCTTCGTTGTGTTCTTTTCCTTCTTTGATGGTACCTTCTTATTTTGTACTGTTGATTTTTGCAATCTTCTAGACGTTTTCCTGGTGTTAGCAGTAGCACATGCTGATCCACCTTCAAGTAAGAATAACAATGTAAGCTCAAGATTCAAGAATAATTATTCATACTCTAAAAGTGATTTTATAGAGAGCCAAGCAGCCAATTATCCACCAGACAGCATGTTGAAATGAATTCAACAAATGTGGTACAGAACAAAGATATGCAAAACAATCACTGTAGCTAAATCAATATTGAAAATTAATGTTGTCATTGCTATCTTGCACATATGCTAGCAAACAGAAAAACAAAGCTTATGATACGTCGCAAAATTACCTGCAACTTTAGCCGCTGGAGTCACCTGTGTTGAGACAACATTAATTCCTGTTGCAGCCTCCATGCTTTTGAAAATGCTGACAAGATTGTCCATGTGAGGTGCTGGCCGTATTTCTACAAGCAAAACCAAGCTTTAGGCTGAGTTTCAGACCAACTAGAGATCAAGGTACACATCAGAACTTCTAGTAAACATCAGTTTCATTTAAACCGGGTCCTTAAAGGAAAGATACTTGCAATTTTATCAAAGGTAAAATGGACCAGTGCTGCCCCCAAGGCATTCATATGTAATTTTTTGAGATTTTCAGTAAATTAGGAGTGCTAGGCAGTTTAACTTGTGTATTTGTGTGGCTATCCTCGTAATTAAGCAGACTCAACGCAACAACCACACCATACTAACCTCTTCGGCCGAACGGAACCTTGCACACGGGGCAGCTCGAGCTGGATTTCATCGACTCCATCAGGCAATCGCTGCAATAAGTGGAAAAGTGGCATATAAACCCAAAATGGACAAGACCATCCACGCCGTTGTAAATTTGCAAGTAAATTGCAACGGAGGGGCCAGGGAGGAGGGACTCACTTGCAGAAGATGTGATTGCAGGTGATGGATACCGCCGAACCGAGCAGGCTCAAGCTGCCAAGATCAAAATTTTCAATTAATACACAACAGATCGTAATTCCCACACACAAAAAAAAGTTTGCCCATTGGGGGCATCGAAATGGATAAAAATCTCACTAAAAGATCAAGAAAATGAGAGAGGAGAAACAAATCCAGGAAGTAGAAGTTGGCAGATCCACGTATTGACCACGAGAGTATGGATGAAACCAAGAAAAGGGAGAGCGTGGTGGCATACCAGATGGGGCACTTGAGCTCTCGTCCCATCTTCTCGAGGCTCCCCATGTCCGCCATTTCGATCTCTCGATCTCCTTCTGGGCTCTGGAGTTTTTGTGGTTTGGGGGATTTTCAGATTTGGGAGGAGGAGAGGGGGATCTCGGGGGAGATTTTATCTTGGCGGGAGATTTCCCTCCAAAGTTTCAATTCGGTGCTCTCCTTCTTCGGCAAGGAGCCGAGGCGACTTCGCGCCGCGGCCGCGCCTTTCTGTCATGGTGGGCTCGGGTTTTTTTCCCCTGCCATGTGGGCCTCTCGTGTCACTCCCTACCAGTGCTTGATTTAAAAAAGGTTTTTCTTTGTTGGCTGACGAACTTTTAAGTCTAGTGTTCAAAACTTTATGGCCAGAAATTTCACAAGAAACAATATAATACGGAAATCATGTGAAATTCATGTGTTCCAACACAGAGAATCAAATAGTGAGCACAAGTTGTGCAAAATCGCTAAAGCATTTGCTCTAGATAATTTATGTTGCATCCAAGGTTGTCACTATCTCTATTCGAGTCGTAAAATCTTAATAATCTTACGATTCTAGCAAAATTTTGATAGGACCAAGATTGTAATTTAAATGCGATCCTCCTTGATTCTGCTTATCCTAGTAATTAATTATTAAAAAAAAAACAGTAGCATATATCCTTTCAATCATAAAGTTTCACCTTTTACCCATTCGTATATGCTATTATTTGTATAGACAACTATATATTAGTCAAGTAAATGCTTCTAAAGTGTAAATTTTTAAAATATATATATTTGTTGAAATACATGGTAGATTTGAAATAATGTATCTTTTGAAGAATACGATAGGATCTTAGATTCTACGTATAAATCCACGGTATGATCCTATCGAAGCATCTCCAATTCAATTCAAGACCCTGAATACTGACAACCTTGGTTGCATCAATCATACATTGAGATATCGGAAATGCTTTGTGTACGACGCCCCAGCGAGGCCGCTCGCGCCGCCCCTGCACACCTCCACCTATCGCCTCCTCCGATCGGCCTCGAGCGTCGCCTCCCTCCTCCCCCTACCCCTCCTCCACTTCGCCTCCTCCCCTTCGCCCGTGTCGTCCCCGCTGTCCCCTCCTTCCCTTACGCCCGCGCTGACCTCACCACCCCCTTCGCCTCCATCGCTTGCGCCGCCCCTGACGCCTGTGCTGGAGGGTCGAACCCGTCGCCTTGGACCAATTCCATCTTTGGGGAGCATCCTCGTGCTTTCCTGTATTATGGCCACAAAAAGACCTTCATTGTTTCGTCTCCCCGACTTTGGCCCTCCGCAAGCGACTAACGGTGCCTCCTGCCACCACTAAGGTTAGCTACTTTGTCGCCGCCCAAATTATTTTCCTAGTGGTTTCTAAGCTTTGTCGCTTTGTTTCCTCATCGTTTTGCCTCTTTTCTCCTTTCCCTCCTTCGGCGATCATGATTTCTTGTGGCGTTGTCGTCACTCTGATTGTTGATTCGGTGAATGCCACTGGCTCCCACTGATTTCTTCTTAGCTTCGTCATCCGGGTGCACGGTTGTGTTCTTTCCCCTTCTTACTGTTTTCGTCATCTTAACACTGTTGTCTTTCGTCAATTCATTGTTGTGGTTCCTCTTTGTAGTTCTGCAGCTGTGTGTGCGAAGCGTGCATTGCCAGAGCGTACGTTGGCGGTGGCCCATTGCCGCAGCTTCGTGGCGGTGCCGAGGTGACGTGCTCATTTTCCCCTCCCCTCCCTCCTCCATCGATAAGGTAGATGGACTAAGCGCTTCAAGCCGATTTGTGTATGAGCATCAGTTGCTTGTATATTTCAACTAACCATACCTCTATGGTGGTGTACACATGCTTGTACACTTTGGTTTAACATGTTTACAGAATTCCATTCTAACACAATCAATTCGATTGCTTTATCAATTTTTCAAGTCTGAATTGGCCTGAGAGCATAAAAGAAATGCAAAGAAATTGGATAGGGAGATAAGGAGATTTTTTAAAATAATCTATTTTTATTCCAAAATACAATACTATACCTCTATTTTGTATTTTATAGAAATAATCATTTGTCGCTCTACCGTTTGGCGACTATAGAGTCGCCCAATGGTTGAGCGACTGTAGAAACCACCCAACGGTTGAGCGACAAATGTACAAGTCGCTCATCGGTTAAGCGACTTGTGCTAGTCGCTCAACTGTTGAGTGACACATCGACAAGTCACGCACCGGTTGGGCGATTTAAAACAATATTATTATTATTTTATTAATCCAATGGAAATAATTGTGGGGGAATAAATGATATTTTTTGTAGGTAATATATTTAGCAAATCTTGTTTGTAGGTTGTTATTTTTTGAAAATAAAAGGGTGGTGACAAGATTGGTTGGCCCGTTTGTGATTTTTGTAGATTCTCAATGGTACGAAATCTGTTAGACTCGCAATAACATTTTTGTGATCATCGTATGTTGTTGTAGTACGGTAAATTTCTGAAGAATTTTGTGAGGACGTTTGAGGTAGCAATGATTTGTAATAGGAAGGTAAGTGATATTGCGATGCGCTAGGGAATTCATACACGGTAGAGAACTTTGAAGAAATGATGCAACAATAACAACACGACAGTTGATCCGACAAGAGGGGTACATAGTACGCAGGCTAACGAACCAAGGATGATACACGTCGACTAGTCGCTCAACCGTTGGACCACTACTTGCTGCCAAGTCGTCCAACGGTTGAGCGACGGGGGTAGGAACGATTGGTAAGTAGTAAGGTAAGTTATATTACAATGCACAAGGGAATTCATACACAACCATGTCATGGTAATTATAAAGTAAAATACGTACACCACAAATACAAGTACATAAAAGCACAATGAAGACCCCCTACCTGCCGCCCACTACACCACCCGCATTACCTCCTCCGTCGTCGCCACGTCCCTCCCACGGTCGATGCCCGCCCGTCGTGACCGCTCCGGGCCAGCTTGGACCTCCTCCTCGTCCTCGATTGAAGCGCCGTCTTCGTCGATGGCCTCCACCATCCGCTTAAGAGGTAGAAGACCGGCATCGCTCAGCCTGCAAAGCACAAACAAGTAAGTACATAGTGGACATATGATAAAAAGAAGTGCCACAGTTTGTAGACAAACTTGTCTCTCTAGCGTGGGTCTAGTCTCCGTGTTCGCGCACAGACCATCCCAACAATCGCCTTGTTCCCACCCTCAGGATGCGGGCACGACGCCTGGCACGGTGCTACGCGTCGACGCACCGGTCCAGCAGGCCGAAAGGCCAGTCGAAATCACCAAGGCCACGAGCCATACCCGTAAATCAATTTCAACTTAGCAATTATGACACAATTAGTGGTTTAATTATTTATAGCGTAGCTTCGGAAATTCTGAAAATTTAGTTGCATTCTTACATAAACTGCATATTTCTCAACATATATAGCCATAGCTGCATTTCGGTTTTAGGGGTTAGGGTTATAGCCGCATTTCGGTTTTAGGGGTTAGGGTTAGGGTATAACCATAGACGCATTACAACTATTAACAACTAAATTGGAGTTAGTTCTACGACTACACTATTTACAACTATTAACAATATGCAACGTACCCGACACAACTACACATCTAATGATTTTAGTTGCTAACCCACCATGGTTTCAAAGTAAATCTACAAAGAAGTGCAGATAACTCACCGTCGATGATGCGCGGACCTCTCCTCCTCTCTCTCTCTCTCTCCTCTCCTCTCCTTCTCTCCCCCTCCTCTCTCTTTCTCTTTCTCTTCCTCTCTCTTCTCCTCTTTCCCTTCCTCCTCACGGCTGCTCTGCCTCTGTCCCGAGCAAAAATGCCGATGGCCGGCATGCGCGCGGGTTATAAGCCCCTAGTCGCGCCAACGGTTGAGTGACTAGGGGCTAAGTCGCTCAACCGTTGAAGAGACTAATTGCTAAACTATTGAGCGACTACTCCACTTGTCGCGTAACTTTTGGGCGACTTGATTAGAGTCGTCCAACGGTGGAGCGACAGAGGATTAATTCTGTAAAAAAAAAAAGCAGAGATATATTAGTGTATTTGGAATAAAAAAAGATTATTTTTTTAAAAAAAATTCGAGATCTGAAGGTGCTGAACTTGAATTTTCTGCAGTTGAGCAGGAAGGACGTGATCTAGGTGCTAAATTGTTAGCTTATACAACAAGGCCTGGCACCACTTTTGGTGCAACGTGTGTATTCTGGCTTCTTTTTTAATCTTGTGCAAACTTTTTCAGTTTCTTCACCCAGATGGACAATATTGAACTGCCCTTTTTTTTCTGCTGCAGATATCTTGTTGTGGCACCTGAGCATGTTTTGTCGCCATCTCTACATCCAAGGAACAACATGTACATGTATGTTTTTTTTGTCCTTTTCTCGGCTCATCACTGAAGTTTAATATGGGTTGTTGGAAAAGCAGACAGAGGAATACAGGGAAGTCGCAGCAAGAAAGAGAGAACTGAACTTCAGAAGGAAAAAACCGGAGTTTTTGGTGCCCAGCAACCGGGGAGATCATTCCAATATGGGTGGCAGATTATGTCTAAGAAGGTTTGTCAATATATCTTTCGTTCTTTCGTATTCCGATGATGAGTTGTGCATCATCAGTGTTATCTTCATATTCATCTTCTTCTAAAGAAAAATTCAAATGCTAGAAACTCTAGACTTTAGTTTGGTAGAGAACCTACTATTTGACTATTTGTACATCTAAAGAGTAGATACTTTACACTGGCTATTTTTAACATTAAACGCAAGAATGTTTGTAAATTAACAGTTGGCCAATGTAGCATGCAATTTAAAAAATGGTAGATTGTAGAGATCTGCGATGCTCCCTTATATTATTTACCCTAAGGATGCCATATCAAGTCATACTTAATGTCCAGATTATATTGAACTCTGAAACCATATAAAGCGCGGCATAGCACGCACTTTCATCCTAGTTCATTTCGATTGCCAGTGAAGTGTTGAACTGCAAAGCTGCTCCCTATGGACGTTGGGAAATAGGAAGTAAAGCTGCATGGGGAGTAGTTCTCTTCCGGGCGCAGCATTGAGGTAGGTATCCAACCAGGCGTCCAGGCGGCAATCGGGCTCCAGTAAACTGTCTCTGATGACCTTCACTCTGCAGATAGTCTGATACACTTGCAGCAGTCTTCATGATCATAGCAACAAACATATAATCAAACCGTATTTGCAACACATATAACAGCAAAAGAAACTGCAGGGAAAGATAGCTTGATCCATTCTCAACATAACATGATTGAGCATTTGGATTCACAGCATAATACTACATTAGCGCTCTTTTTTAAGTAACAGTTACGCAGCTGTTGCTAATCCGGACAAGATTGAACTTGCGCGTTGATGTACAGAGTAACATCGCGTGCGCCAGCATACAGCAAACTTTTCTGCAGAAGGACAGTACAATCCAGAGCGGAAATTAACATAGGGTTAGCAGCTTGACGTGGATACATACAAGAAAAAAATATCCATGCTACAACATCTGATGAAGGCAAGGGCTTCCTCGAAGAGTCAACCAACAGGCTCAAGAATGGCTTGCCTAGCAATTCCAGCATCCAGAAAGAATGCATGGCTTCCCTTCAAGTTTGGTTGTATAACATTCATCAGGTCCTTGCTGAGAGATGCTCAAGATCAAAAGGCATACATTAGTAATCACTTGCAGCATGTCTGAGGTAGGTGCCTGTTGGAGTAAAATAGGCAGCCAGTAAACTTTTACTCCATTTCTTATGTTACCGAGTACTTCGAGTTTCATCTCATGAGAATGTAATAACATCCTGAAATAGAGAGAGAAAATATTTCAGCAAAATTGGGGCTTTCACGCTTAGAATGTTGGCTACCAAAAAAAACAGATTAAACATATTGATTGCATAGTGCTGACAACATTGAAACATCTGATGGAATGAAACAATTGTTGACCATATGAAATCCAACAGACGTAATGAAAACATAATTTCTATCCAATCATGCTTTTCATAGAGCCTTGTAATTGTATAAAGTGGACATGCACTAGTTAAAAAGGTAGAGCACAAAGTGGTGTACAACTGTACATCAAGTCAAGTAAATTTCCTTTGAAAAAAATCAAGTAAATTTGATGATTTCTTTTACAAAAATTATAAAATAAACCAGAGACTATTTTAGGGGGCTCCAAAAATATAACCCAAAAATAACTAGTGGACCATACATTCAGGTGTGGGCCCTTCCCCTTTCTCTTCTATTGTGCAGGATTCCAGATTCCACGTATGCGCTTAGGTTATGTGATATGTATAGCAGGTAGTAATTTTAGAACTACAGTATGTGTCATGTGGAGTCATATTGGGGGATCCACATGATGGTAACATATGCAGTTAAATACATCCTCTACACAACTGAGCAACATCTTTCTTCCCTAAAACCACACTTGCCTTCCACTAGACTAGCCTCAAGTGTCACGAACCTTAGTTCATAACAGGGTAAACACCGTCAGGAAGAAGGCCGGATGGCGTCGGCTTGGTGGGATGGGAGATTAGACTATAGACTGGAATGACAGAACCTTGGAAGAGAGACTAGATTAATTCATCTTTCTTGCTTCCTTGATAATGGATACATGTTATCCCTTTTATAAAGACGATCCGACTTGACTCCTAAAAAACAATCTCTACGTCTAAGAAAACTTATCTCTATTAGATGGAATATATCTCTAAAGAAGTAAATCCAACTAACAAGGAAACTAACAATTCTTATCTCTATTTCCAACCTGCGGGCCGCAATACCGTGTGCACTGTTCACACACGTGAACAGTCCGCCCGTGACATCAAGCCTCTTTGATATTTTTCCTATTTCTTAATTGCGTAATTCCAAACTAGTAATGGAACGGATGATCCTTGATGGATGCAGCTCTGATCAGAATGGGTAAAACAGCTGAAAAAGTACAAGTTCGAGCAGATATATTCACAACCCACCCGCATATCTCTGCAGCAAGAGATTAGGCGAAGTAAAGAAGGTTAGTCAGCTAGAACCTGTTTGCTTCTAGATGCTAACGGGGACAGTAGCGCATGAACCATGCACTCTTGTTTCTGGATCTCAACCAGTCAACCTGGTCGGGTCACTAAGATTCTCAGAAGTCAGAACTAAAAAAAAAACAGTTGACATTGCATAAGCACCACAGGCAAACCGACTAAAATTTAATATTTGTTTCATGTATCATCAGTCATCACTGATGACCGACGTAAACTTTATTTTCCAACGTTGCAAAAGATGATCAAAAGTCATTTGCTAATGGATCGGACAAACTATTAGTTGATAGCGATAAACATGAGCTATTTATTATGCAATATTCACATACTTTTTAGTGAAGTTTAGACCAAGGTTATTGCGCTTATTGCAAAAATGAACACTTTCAATTACAGAACACATTTTTCAAGAAATATGGATGATGCTTTGTTCATTAGTCACTGCTGGATTGTGAATCTGGGAGCCTTTCCAACGTTCCTTCAGGATAAGATGTACAATAACGTATTGCCAGAGCTCATAATGTTCATGGAGATAGGATTCTGAATTGAGTTTCACTGTACGGTCAGTCAGGCAATGTACACAAGATCATGTAAATTGTAAACTGAGTCAAGAAACTTGGTATATACCGCTAGGTAGAACAGCAAAGGCAAGGTATATAAAGCAGCCAGCCAAAACAACAGCTTCGCAATACCTCCATACAAGTTCACATTCAATTCAATGAATGGTTTTTGATACTTTACTTTTTAGTTATGACAACATAACTGAAATATTAACGAGCTAAACCTAAAATCGGTCCACATAAACTCTCAGAATATTTAACTCATGTTGTTTACTACAATGCGTGTTGATAGCGGTGAGCTGTTCATGATAGTGTCTCAATTATGCGGGAATGAGCAATAGGAAAGTGACCAAACCTTGGCAACATCAATTGCAGAAAATAACTAGACAAACATTGGATCGAGTGTGATGTGAAATTTACCTCTCACAGATGGAATTTCTGAAATGCTACTCCCTCCATAGCTTAGAATGAGTTCATCTCAAGGCTATACGTCCGCCGCTTGAGAAGCATCCTCACTGCTGTCCGATACGGCTCCTCAAAGGCATCTGAAACCCAGCACCCACCCGCTGACCCAGCAGCCCCACTCCCAACTGTGTCCCTTGTTGCCTCCTCACTCGGCTTGATGGCCACCAATGTCGCTCCATTCAGCACCAAGCCCCCGGGCAGCTCAATGCGCGGTGCGTACCACAGTCGCATGCTAAGCGCAGGCATGAGTGTCCGGTGTGAGCCCCCAGATGCCGATACCGGCTTGACCCGCAGCTCCTGCAGCTGCCACTTGTCCATAGTGAGCACTCCCTGCCCATCGGCGTCCGTCAGGTCCAAGCTCTCCAGAGTCGTGTGGTCGGCAATAATCGGCTGCAGCAAGTAATGGCGTGCCGACGCCGCAATCAGCGAGCTGATGGTCCACACCACCCGCAGCTTCAGCCCCCCGTTTGTGTAGAACGACTCCGGGATACTCCCTGACTCGTCAGACTCGCCACAGTCAGCAGCGGGAGCTGTGCCCGCACCGCCCTTGCCAACGGAGGACGGAGAGGCCGAGGCCGCACCGAGGATGACGCAGCTGCCGAGCGTGGACCCGAAGTCGGCCTTCCACTTGAGCAGCACACCGTCGTCCATGCCGAGCTCACCCGCTGGTAGCTCGATGCGCAGGCGGCGGAGCTCCTTGAAGGAGTTGAGCACCTCCGAGGGCGAGTGGTGTGACACATCGCCAGGAGGCGGCGACGAGCAGGGGTGGCGGGAGGAGGAGGACGACGCGGATGCTTGGAGGACGGAGGCGGAGTTGGCGGGGGAGAGGATCTGGCCGAGCGCCTGGATGGGCTTGACGATGCCGCCGATCACGATGCGCGCGATCTGGGAGAAGACGGTGCGCGCGCGCCCGGAGGCCGTGGGGGAGGAGGGCGCGGACGGGGAGGAGGATGACGAGGAAGAGGCGGGGTCGTCGGGGATGACGCAGTCGACGCGGACGAGGACGGAGTCGACGAGGGGGACGAGTGCGTGGAAGCGGCGGGAGACGAGGGAGCAGCGGCCGAGCGCCTTGACGTCGCCGATGCGGTTGAAGATGACGAGGAGGAGCGGCTCGGGTAGGCGGTCGAAGTGGTCGTCGCCGGAGGCCGAGAGCCGGTGGTCGTCACGGGGGTCGCAGCGCCAGCGGCGGGATCCCGCGGGATCTTCGGCCATCTGCGGCGTCGGAGACCGGATCTGGGAGGAGCGTGGCCGCTAGGGAGGCGACGAGGAGCGGAGAGAGAGAGAGAGAGAGAGAGAGAGAGAGAGAGAGAGAGAGGTGGGACGGCTTGCACTCTCTTGTTTTTGTTTGGGAAAATGCAGTGTAGCCCCTGAACCGTCCTGAAATCACGGTGATATATAGAGTCCCTCGCTCCCCCTTTAAAAGTCCTATTTTTATCGGACATATAAATTCTCTAGTTCTTGTCGAAGCCTATGTATCACAATCACCTCTGAGCATAAGCTAAGCTCAACAAATTGGAGATATAGAGCTCGATAATTTGGCATGTCATAGAATGCAGATTCTTCAATTGATAAAGACGAAAAGAGTCAGCGGTTACTAACTTTTATTTTAAACCCTTTTACCTTTTGACTTTCCATGGGTCGTTTGACACATGCAAATTTTTTAGATGAGTAAATTTCATTGTGCATCATGTTATTTAACCATCGTGTCATTTAGCACCACCTTAATAATTCTTCACTTTGCACCATATTTTTTTACCTTGTATTGTATACTACACTAGGGACTTGGCCATTACCTGCCGGAATCTCGCCACCACGTCCTTCTTCCTTGACGCCGACCGCTGCCACTATCGTTGTGCCCCAAGCTACCCACATCATGGTGTGTTCCACCTCGCGTTCTTCGATTCCCCTCTGTTAATTGCGTCAATCCCATTGTAGGAGAGCCAAGTCGAGCTTCTTCACCATTACTAGCCGAAACCGCCACCGTCGTCCATCTTTGCTCTGTGGTGCTTCCCCTTCAATTCCCCCGCACGATAGCTCCTCCTCGGCATCCTCTCCCTCCTCTTGTGCTCGGTCCGAGGCCTTGGAGCTCCTCTGCGTGCGTTTTATGTACCGGTGAGTTCCCTGAGGCATGTTGATGCTCATGTGTACACCCCTTTCTTCCCTCTTATCCTCTGACGCCGCCGCCTGCAGCCGTGAGCATGCCACTCACCCCTCAAGTCATGCTGTCGTAGGCCTTAGCCTCGCTCCTCTCCTGTCGTTGCCTCCTATGTGAGCTAGATCACACGGTTGCTCAAGTTAGTCAAGTCCATGGTGCATCCCACAAATACATGGTAAGAAAGCCTGGCGCAAAGTGATAAAATCTGATAAGGATGGTATAAAGTGACACAATGATAAAATTACATGATACAAAATGAAATTTACTTTTTTTAATTCATACGAAAGTTAACTGTTTTTCACTTAAAATTCCTGTAATTTAATAGTGAATTTTTTGCGTTTTAGATAGGACGTGAACAGGCAGAAGCTAGTGATTGCGGACGACAGTCGATCGATCGGAGCGGTGCTCCTGCAGTGCACGCACACTGCCCACGGCCTTTTTTCTGGGCTCTCTCCATGTTTCTTTCTGTTGAGGAACCGTCGCTGGCGAGTCCAGTCCGAGCGATTACCTCGTAGACAAGCGTAGAATCGTAAGAACAATGCATGAACAACAAGAACAGAATAAGAGATAGAACACAGAGATGTAGGGGGACTTCTTGCTTCTCTTTATTCCTTCATCCATCGATCAATCAATTACAATGAATAGCACCCCCTATTTATAGGCTACGACCCTTCTAGGGTTTGGGATGAGGAGCCCACCTTGGCCAGACTCCGGTCCCGGCCCTGCTTTCCAACACTCCCTGGGCACTCATCCTTCATGTCCATGTCTCGTCAAAACTCCATAAAAACCCGATGGGAAAAATTTGGAGAAAGAGTACATGAATCATGTTCCGTTATCTGTCTCGAATTGCCTCATTAAAAACCTTAGCGAGAAACTTCAGAAAACTCGTCAAGGGAAAAGAGTACAATCCACCCAATTTCATTTAATCTCCGTGATTTGCTCTTTGGGTACTCGATCTTCGTGATCAAGCTTTAGTAATGAGTTTGTGAAGGTTCTCCTGATTCTCGCACTTCTCTAGGTCTTATCATTCCAATTCCACGCACGCACCTTTCAAAGCTAGATCTTTGGAAGTGACTTAGTGAATAAATCGCGATTCTCACACGACCTAGTATGCAAGATGCTTTGATTACGTTCATCTTTTGCAATTCATGAGCATAGAAGAACTTGGGGTTGATATGCTTTGTGAGAGGATTCTTCACAATAACCCATCTGCACTTGTGCAACACAAGCTGCATTATCTTCATTGATAATAGTGGGGGTTGGTGCGGTGTTCAATCCACATAACTGCTAGATGTAGTGAATCATCCGCCGAAGCCAAGTACATTCTCGTGAGGCCTCATACAATGCTATTATTTCCAAGTGGTTCGTCGAGAAGTCGATACAAGACTCTCGCTAGACGATTTTCATGGAATTGCGCCCACCACATATGAATTCATAGCATGTTTGCAATTTGGTCGTATCACGGGTCCTACAGTACCCATCATCGCATTGCCATTCATAGTTAAGTCTTGATTCTTTCGTAGAATAGACCAAGTTCTTTGCTTCTTTGGAGGTATCGGAAGATGTCCTTTATTTCTGCCAATGCTTTTGGTAGGTTACGTACTATACCTTGCTAATAGGTTCACAGCAAATGCAATGTCCGTTCTAGTACGCTTTGTTTAAAACATGAGTGTTTCTATTACACTTAAGTGTGGGAATTCGGTCCCGAACTTCCTCCCCTCTTCTTTAGGTCCAGATGAGTCTTTGTCTTGCTTTGCAAAGATCTTTCGACCATTGGCACTTTCAAAGGGTATGCCTTTGCCAAGTCGAACCTTTCTAACACCTTCTCGAGTGTAGGGTGATCGATGCAATAATGTTCCTTCAAGGGCATGCTCAAACGCAAGCCTAAGCAATATTTGGTTTTACCCAAACCTTTCATTTCGCACTCCAACCTGTAAGAGTTTGCTTTCTTAATATCCTTCGAGGTTCCGATAATATTCAGATCATCTTCATACATCGAGATTATACAAAATCCATTCAGGATCGTCGTATAAATACACGAGATTATTCTCATTGTTTGTGTAGCCTTTCTTGCATAGAAAGTCGCCTGCGATTATACCACATTCTCGCTCCGATTGCTTAAGTTCGTACAATGACTTTCTGAGTTTCACACTGTATATATTTCTATTTGCTCTATTTTGGTTCGGGACAGTGATACATTCAGGTATCTTCATATAAATGTCCGAATCCAATATTTCATAAAGGTATGTCTGGTATTCTATCCATCAATTTCACTTCTAACTTCAAGTTCACTGCCATTGAGATAAATATTTAAAGGAGTTCGCCATGACCAGTGGAATATGTTTCTTCATAATCATCTCCTGGATGTTCGTGAAAACTTCGCAACAAGCCTTGCTTCTTTTTATTTCTCTTTCAACAAATACCCACTTATACCTACTGGTGCATTGTGGGGAGACGTGCGACTTCTGAGCCCAAACGTCTTTCTTTATTCGAGAGAATAATACGCTTTCTATTGCCTTCTCTCAATCTTCTCAATCGATCTTTTCTTTCATTCAGCGAGCGATGCAGGCTCTGAATCAAGATTGATGATTGTGGCAAGTTTCTTTGCAAAGTAAATGTCAACATTGGCTGTTGTCATATTCAAAGGTTCTCCCAAGGTCATAAAGTTTATAACTATTTCTTCAAAGGGCGATTCTTCTAATGCTTCTACTTGCTCACCGCGCTTCCAATTGCGGGCAAGTCCTTTAGTTTTCAGCTTGATGTGTGCGCACACATCCATGCCGATGTCTCCTTCATGGGATGTTCAATTCGTATGCCTTTTCGAAGGTTCCATACCGATGCCAGTCTCAACCGCTCCCCTCGTTCGGCACTTCGGTGATCGGTGTGTCAAGTCCGTCTTATCCTTTTCACCAGCGTCCCGGTTGCCGGATTCGAGGGACCGGAGTTCTCGCCCTTTGTTACGAGGCCTCGACGGATTAGGATACCTTCAATGGTATTTCAACCTCTCCGTGCATTGCTTGCGTGCAAATGCTACTTATTCACGCTCTTCAAATCACTAAAGTAGTCGCGCTTGATTCGCTAATACTTGCAAATCAATTATCTTCGACTTCAATTGTCTTCTAAACTTCAATTCAATTGTCTTACGATCGCAATTATCTTTCCGACTTCTCTATTTGCTTTACTAGTGCGCGGGTCATATGCATAGATTTCAATTATCTTATGGATTTCAATTGTCTTCTAGACTTCAATTGTTTCCCGACATTATTATCAAGGGTTGATTTCTCCCCTAATGACGGAAACTAACCTCATCTAATGTACTATCGTGAATCGGGCATTATACAAATCTCTAGTCATATGGTCCAAATACTTGATTATGGATCTTGTCTCATAGCCAACGATATCCCGGACTTTCGAGAAGACCCATTTCGGCCACTGCGGTGGTGGTATAGGTATATAACCCTTGCAACCAAACTCGCGAAGATGAGGAATTTTCGATCTTCGACCCTTGCGCTAGTTGCATAGTCGGATGGATGTTATAGGCCGACGGTCTAAAATTGATGAGAGTCGCTACGAGCAGATCGCGTGTCCCCAACATATAGTTGGTAAATTACAATTCTTCAAAGTTACGCTAGTCCATTAAGGTGCGGATGTGCGGTATAGAATGCTCAACTTTAGTTCCCATTTTCATACAATAATCATCAGATGCCTTCGGAGTACATTCTCCGGCGTTGTCCATTCAGATGGACTTCACATGATGATCATGGAAATTATTTTTTTTTTCAATTGTTAATTATCTGCGAGATTTAGCTTTGCAAAAGCATGATTTCTCATAGACAATAAACATATGTGCGACCATTCCGAGGAAGCATCGATGAGCACCATAAAATACCTAAATGACCCTTACAGGGGCTGTATAGGACCGCAAAAGTCTCCCTGGATACGGTCCAGGAATGCAGGGACTTCATCCTTCGCTTTGAGCAAAGGTCTAATAATTAATTTTACGGTGGCACATGCGGGCAACACAAAATCTTCCAGATTCGAGAAATTCTTTATATTCATATTATGTCCTGTGAATTGTTAATTATATCTCTCATTAGCCTAAGACCTAGGCAAGATAATCTATCATGCTAGAGATAGAAAAGTTGAGCTTCTAAATACGGTTTTCAAGGCAGATAGGCCGCAGTGCCTTAATATTAGTGTAGTATAGCCCAATTTCATATGAAGGAAGATATTCTAATGCTATTTTTCACTTTCTTCACGCTTTGTAATGAGCAGTATTCTGCACCATACTCTTCTTGATCTCTACATGGAAACATAGCGCAAATATCCTTGAGAGTTCTAGTCGATTGGGTACAACAAGTCTTTTTAATGACCAAAGTTGTGCCCGTTTGAGTATAATTATGGCCCTTCCGAGCTTATTATACAAGTATCACGCTGCTCATCGTCATAAGACTACCAAAGATTCGCCGATCGATCGAAAAAATTTATGTTTCTCTCAGGATGGTATTCGTTATGCCGCTACATGCTAAGCACACTTCCTCCATAGGGCGCCACACGCGTTCTAATATAATGTACTTTATTAATATGTAGCAGAAAGCAAGCAACACATAAATAAAATACTTCAGATATCAGAACGTAACTTGCTATTATAAAAACGGGAAAATAAGTCTTGCAGGACTCATAATAAGAATTTAATGCTTTGCTCTCCTAGAGCTTGCAACCATTATTCAATAATTTAAAATTCTACTTCAATTACAAACTGCAAGTTTCTATAAAAGGTCCGAGTGCAATGCGTGCACTGGATCTAATAAAGTAAGTATTCAGAACTTACGCTAAATCGGCTCCATGCGCGATCTTCTCTCTTGGGCGCCACTACTGGTGGTGGTCGCCGCGATGTCCAAAGGAGGATGATGGGGCACTCTTTGGCCGTTCACATTCATAAGTGCGACTAATGGATGTGGATCCTCTGCGGCTCGCAATGGCGAGGTATTCCTCATGCTATCATTTGTCCTTCTTCTTGACCGTAAAGCATCAATAATGTGCGACGCACGACCTTACCCTTCTTGCTCCTCTCATTTGTGAGAGGCTTCATCACCTTGTAGTCATGCGGTGAGCTTCATGGCCAACCTGCTACTAGGTGGTCGCAAGATGAAGTTCTTTCCTAGAACATCATCTTGAGCTTGTAACTTGCATGATGTCAATTAATTCGGCATACTTCATGTAGCCGTTCTTAACGATAGTTGCGTGCGGATTGTACCGCAAGGTAGCGAGGGTCTTCCCAATCGTCGCTCATCCGTGATCACATTACCACGCACTGGAGACCGATATAAATTCTATACAAATTACGCCATACTGGTCGGTTCTTGAACTACTCGTTCGTGATGCCACCATATTCCTATTCATGCAAAAGTTCAAAGGATTACTGCTAGTAATCTGCATAAAATGGTTGCAAAATTCTCATAATGTTCATCGAACTCTGTGTTCAGTATTCTCGTATTTTTCTACGCATTTTTCATGATTTCTCGCTATTTTCAATGATTAAAAGCAATATAAACAATTACAGATAATCAAAACAAGAAATACTGAGAAATAAATTGCATAGAAATAATAATAACAAAATAAACATGCTTCAAATGCAAAACCGATTCAAAATTGAATTCAGAGACTCTTTCTGCTAGGAAAATGACTTCTCGACAAATTACGCAAATTTCGAATTTTTCCACCGCCTCCCTTTTTTTCGTTTGCGGTGGTTCAAGCGGTGGCGCAAGGCCATTAGAAGGCGCGCGCGGTGGTGGCTGCCACGCAAAAACCGAGGCCGGTGTGGCCATGCGGTCGAGGCGGCGCGAGGCGATCGTCACGCTGCGAGCCGATGGCGGTCTTCCACCACGAGAGTGGCGGTGTGATACAAGATGGCGCAGCCGGAAAACGCACAGATGGGCACACGGAGGCGGCGGTGTCGCGGTGATCGCGAGGCCGGCGGCGATGCACGGCTCGAGTTCGGGCGGAGCGCACGGCGCAGTGCGGCGAGCGCGCGTGTCGAGCGCAGATCGGCAGAGTGCCGCGTCGCGGCGGCGGTTATGTTCGGCGAGAAGCGTGCGGGGCGTAGCAAAATTCTTCGTGTGCACCGTTCATCCGAAAAACACCGTTCATGGTCGGACATCGCTCGCACGAACGCTATTTCATGCGCGCATCGTTCATCTCGCGTATCGTTCATCCGCTAAACATCGTTTCACGTGAAATCGTTTCATAGCGACATTCGCACGACACACATCGCTCATGCGCGCACTGCTCATCCGCGACGCATCGCTTCATCCGCGCAGTATTATTCACCACGGCGCACATCGCTCATCAATCGCGGCGCCGCATTTCTGCGGCGAGGGGCTCAAGCGTCTGCGGTCTCGTGCCGTGCGCGCGCGTGGCGGTGCCATCTTCGTGGCGGGTGTGACACCAAAATCGACGACGACGCGGCTCTACAGGCCGCTTACCGTCCTTTTTTGTTATGTTCATGTATGCGATGCA
Source organism: Ampelocalamus luodianensis (assembly GCA_036346255.1). Lineage (NCBI taxonomy): Eukaryota > Viridiplantae > Streptophyta > Magnoliopsida > Poales > Poaceae > Ampelocalamus > Ampelocalamus luodianensis. Next base: position 7,090,171 of record CM070626.1, read on the forward strand.
ATATAATGTAGTATGAGATTGCAATGAGGCGCGGCTTCATGCCGACATGTGCGTGCTTGCCGCGTGCTAGCGGGTGGCCTGCCGTTGCCTCCGGTGGCGATACGTGATGGCGGACTATGCCGCCGTGGCGATGTCGCGAGGTAGTGACACCGCTGCGTGCGGCCGTGCACATGATGCCTTTCATGCGATCGCATATACAACCTACGATGCATAATCATCATATACTCTTTCATGCAACCCACCGATCGGCTTGGCGGCGACTTCAAGTCGGCTCGCGGTAGATTAGAGCGGATTTGCACCGTGAAAACCAATCTAGAAAGCCAAATTTGCGTAATTGAAAGCAATCTAGAAAAACGATTCAATCCACGAGTGTCGCTCATCGACGGTTACCTTTCGATGCGAGGAGAGTCGATCGTTGATAACGTGTTGAGGAACCGTCGGCGAGTCCAAATTCGGCGACACTCGTGAGACAAGCGAGAATCGTAAGAACAATGCATGAACAACAAGAAGAATAAGAGATAGAACACAGAGATGTGGGGACTTCTCGCTTCTCTTTATTCCTTCATCCATCGATCAATCAATTCTGATGAATAAGACCTATTTTGTGCGCCACACCCTTCTAGGGTTTGGGATGGGCTTTTTCTGGGCTCTCTCCCTGGGCCCGGTTCAACACTTTCCTCCTTTCCTTTGGGGAGAGGCAGCTTTCGGGCGTAGATTAGGACCGATGCGCTTTGGCATCTCTTCTCTAGGGACTAGCGGCGAGTGGGGACACGAACACGACACTGCCGCGGCACAGGTGCGGGGCTGGCAAAATGACGGGGTTTTTGGTCTTTTCGGGTGGGAATCTGTTGAAAAAGGGTGGTGGTCACTCGCCAGTTGCTGCAGTCTCCAGATGCTATGCTCGCATCAGTTAGCAGGATCCTCCGTGCGGAATCTCTAGGTCGCATCAGTATACTCATTTCTTCATAAACTAAACTGGGTCTCGACCAGGGTCTAGCATAAATTATACTTTTCTTGTTTAGTACTTTTTTTTTAATTTAGCGGATAAGGTATTTGCTAGAACCGGCGGCAGCTCTAGCACGAGAAACACGATCATACACAACACGAGGATACGAGAGATACGAAAATTTATTTACAAGGTTCGGTAAAACTACATTCCCGAGAGTCGAATCGCGACGATTCCGTCCATACGAGGGTTTCTTTTTACAATTAGGGTTATAAGAGGTCGACGGTATATGACAACAATATTTTTGTATGAAACTTTTCTAGAATCTTCTTCTTTTTGCTACAAACAGTAGCTGTTTTGGTGTTTATAATTGCTTACCGTGCTAGATGGGCATTTTCACCTAATGCAAATTGCGTACATTTTACAGATTTTTCATGCACGCGTACGCAGGCCCATCTGCACGCTTGGTTGGTGCGCAGGCGTGCATGGCAGACGAAGAAAGCCTCCGCGGCGTCGCGGCGTGTGCCGTGGCTCGTGAGAACAACCATCGATCACGCAGGCCAACCAGCAGCGGTAGCGTGGAAGCGAGCAGAACGGTGGCCGGGCGTTCGGTAGGACGCGTCCTGGTAATGTCGAGGGTACAGGTTGCTGCTTCGTCTCAACTCACATTCCATTCCATCATGCTCGAGGTGATTGGACGTCGTCGACGGCTGGTTTGATCTGAGCCGTCGGGCTCAAGATCGAGCGGCTCTTCGGCGCGGTCTACTTCTTGGTCCGGTTGGACGCCACCCATCAAATTAACTTCCATTTCGAATTGGTTGGAATCATTCAGGCTTGTACGTGACACACTTTCTACCAGTTCTTTTTCCTCTTTCAATTCACGGTTTTATGGGACATGGAGTTATCGACTTGTTAAATGTTCCAGCAGTTGACATCAATCACCTATCACGGTTTGAAGACGAGCAATTAATGTAACTGTTTTGATGATGAACAATTAATACAACGCAGGCATGATTTTTTTATGTAGTACCGTATGATGTGAGTTTCGGGTGTGCTGTTTCAGTTCCACCTCGGTAGCTTATAGGTGCAAGTGCAACTCCTAATGTGGAGCTTGATTCCTTCGCCGAAAAATAAGTTGAGCTTGATTCGAAAATGATGCAGCAACGAGCAATAATTCCAAGGCCAGCAGCAAGCAAATAAGGACCATCCTTTTTACATTCCGCTTTGTTCCTCTTTCCTTTTCATTTGCGATCCTCTCTTATCCACACTACGCATCAACCAATGTCAAATGGTCATGCTACTGTTTCAAGATGGACAACATCCGTGAGGAACTCTCGATAAGACCCCGTTCCATAGAATTTTTTTTTTAGGGTGAGGGAGCTAACAACCGAATAGGATAACTATTATGAAACAAATTCCAACACAATAAGAAAGGACCGGGCTTGTTCTGGTACTACTGTGTGCTGTTAAATCGTCCCAAAACATGAAAATCCTGCAACATTTGTATGTTCGAAACAGGGCCTTAAAAACACACAAATCCTTTGAATCCCACTATCAACGAACCGGGTTTGTATTGTCCCGTTCCCCAGTATGCCAGCAAAGATTCTTGTGCCCTACCATTACGACGTGCACAGGCACCATACATCACATACCGAAGTACACAAAGCAAATGTAGCATCAAGCATGGGACCTATTATAGCCAACGATGCGCACGTTCTATTTCACTAAATATTGTTTGTGTTTGCGCGGACGGGCTAACAAACATCAATGTGCCATCTAAATCATCAAATCTGTTATCAGGCAAATGGTTGCTTTTGGATGTTATTATGTCCAAAGTGAAGAAACGAGGGTTGTGATGGTGGTGTTTTAACTTTTAAGCCTATATCATGGGGAACAGCAGCTAAAAGAAGGCAATATTTTACATGCAATTTGGCCACTCTACGTCTCAATCTCATCTAGGAAAACAAAAATGCCTAAAAAATAAGCCGCATAAGGAGCTGGCAGTTGACCAACAGGATTCCACTGGCACCTAAATTGGCAAGCACAAGATACGTTAGAAATGAAGAGAATTATAGTAGATAAATCAAGAAGATCAACAGCATAATTACCGGAGCAAACATGTATTTCCACATGAAACATAGAATCCTTCATAAGATCATCTTTGTACCGATTGACAAAATATAGATGCATTGTTAAACAGCTTTTGAAGACTTCCGCGTAAAAACTTAAGTGTCCGGTGAAGATTTGTCATGGTAGTATGATCTCAGGGATTGAATGAGATGTTCCCTCAGTGATTCTGGAATTTCTGACCTAAATTTTCTTCCAGAATCACTTATTAGCTGCTTTCTGCATTATAAGAGAAAAGCATACAATATTAGACCCATTGAATGATGCAAGCAAGCAAGCTACCCAGAAGTGTAACAATGACCATGCACGTAATTGTGCACAAGGGAAATGCAATCTCATATGTGGTGGGGCTTCTGAATGATAGCCAGGAAACCAAAAGGTAGTGCAGTGCAGTGCGGCCGTACCAATAACCTTCTCCCACTGTGAGGCATCAAGAACATGGACTAGTCCAAAAGCATTTCAAAAATATTTAAGTTTATTAAGATCTTGCATATAAGAAATGAACTAAAGGCAACTATAGAATATTATGAAGAAAATGTCATGCAATCAAGTCCAGCTATTTTCTCTGTACAGCAACCTTAAGGACTAGTAACAGAATTAAAATGGAAACAATGAAAGAATCATAACACTCGTACTGCAATCAGGCAGCACTACAATGGCACAAATAAATGGTCTCACTTAGTGAAGTAATAAAAAAAATCCTAATAATGTAATAATAAATGTGGATCAATGTTACATTGTGCAATGCAGAACATTAAGGAAACAATTACATATATAAAGATCTCATGAGCAAAAGAACAATAGAATAAAAGCATAGAATAAAAGCATAAGAACCATCCCCATATATAAATATCTCGTAAGCAAAAGAAAAATAAAGTTGAATCACAAAAAACATCAGAGCAAAGCAAAGCAATTTCACCTCAATGCATCACTAACTTGAGGCATGCCTGCATTTTGTACACGCCGCCTCTTTTCGGAACGCATGAAATTATAGACAAGATCCACCCAACCAGACGATCAAAGCTCAGAAGATGCTGATTCAGCAAGCCTGAATATTTTAATTAACAAAACATGCAGTAAGCATTATGAAATCATTACTAGCTCACAAAATGAATTAACACCAATACATGAAAGAAAACTCTTCTGCATCCCAAAAAAATCAGGGAAAAATTCAAGATAAAAGATAAAGTTTGTAAATGGGGAAGCATCTAGTGCAAATATGCTAAGTTGCTAACTCAATAACTAGCATATGGGTCACTGAATGAGGTTTGGATGGATTAGATTTAGAGGGATTTCAAAGGGGTGAGATTCTTCATGCATTATTTCTCAATCTCTGAGGGTGTTATTCGCAAAGCATCCATCCATGTCACCCTGAATCTATTCCATCCAAGCCCCATGCCATGTTAGCACCCTTAAGTTGATACTTTCTATTGACAATAGACTTAAATGAACCTTATCCTGTTCTGGCTTAGTTTGCAAAATTCACCAATTATCCATTTGTAAACAACTTAGGCTCCATTTGGCATTGTGGTGGTTTTTGAAAAGCACTTTTTTTTTCTAGTTTTGGATATAACAATCATTTGGAAGCATCTTTTTTGGAGCCATAACCGAAAATTCTTACTATAATTGGTAAAGATTTTCATAACTAACTAGATTCAATAGCGCAGTACAGTACAGCACAGCACTGCAACTACAAACTGGCCCTTAATGAGACTTTCCATAGATATTACTAGTTCACAATGCAATTTTTAGTGATGTGCAAACCAAGGTAGCATCAAATTTGCTATGTTTAACATATTTGCATAGTATTCTATATGAAGTGGATTCTGTTTAAAATATCAAAAATCAAAATCAGTAAGTGATTTAACATGGAAGGTGTGTAATGTCCGAAAACTGCAGGAGAAAAAGAAAGCAACTGAATGGACAATCAGTGTTTCATGGAAAGAAATACAAATAGCAATAGCAACATACTGTCAATTAGAGACTTACATTTCCTTAAACTTCGCTTCTTCAAGAGGGCGTTTCAAGCATGCACTATACTTGGATGTAGCCACCACATCATTTACCGAGTTAGCAGACACTTCATGGTGTAAAACTGAACTTCTAGAATTTCCCAAACTACAAATTTCCTTATCCAATGTTGAGGTAATGGAACTAGATGACTGTTCAGAATATTGTTCAGCACATGTGGCCTTAGCAACACTGGTCTCTTGGAGATCAGTGCAATGAATTGGATGTCCATTTCCATTTGCATCCTGCAACATTCTTTGTGAATTAACATCCATCGTATTGCAAGAAATACTACTGTTAGCATTACTTTTACTTGGTTCTGCAGATTTCCCAGACTCACACCCATCCAGTTCTGACAGTGTTACACCGTCATTAACTTCTGGCTTATTTCTTGAAATGAGTTTTGCTTTGCCATTTGATGTAACCTTTTCTGTTCCAGTATTCTTTAAGTGGATCGGCTTGACATGTGGACCTGGTGCAATCTTGCCATTCTTCAGGGGTAGAGGCGCAATATCTTTAGTAGAACATGATCCATTCTGTTTTACTAATGGTATCTTCAGGGGCTCACTAGATGTGGCAGTTAATATGCCATTTCCATTGGTGTTGGAAGATTTAACTGCACCAGAAGAATAACCATTTGTACTAGGTTTTTTATTTTTCGTACTCAGTATATAGAATAGGATATAGACCTTCTCAGACAGAACATCCTGAGAGCTTGAGATGGAGACATGAGAATCATTACAGCAATACCAGCGACCAATAGCATCCTGCACGTAATGTAAGTTCCAAGCCACCATTTAGCTAGATGTTAGGGCAATAAACTTGAAGAAAATTAAATACCGAGGAATAGCATATTACCTTAACATATGCATAGTAGTGACCAGACTCTGGGGAGAACCCTGAATGGACAATACTGCCAAAAAGATTATATACTGGCTGTGAACCCTACAGATCCATGCAAAGCAATACAATTAAAACAAACTGACGGGATACTTGATATGAAATATTGCTAATAAATGTTAAAAGAAGACAATGCGCTAGAAAATCTTGAATATTGTTCAGAAAATATGGAGAGGAATCCGGTGTTACTCAGCAGGATCAAATTTTTATTGTTACAAATACAAACACTGCTTTATATGATGAGCAATGTTGGGACAGACTACAAGGGGAAATGATATCACAAAGGAGCTTGAGTGATCTACGATTAAATACAGAGATAGTGGGTTCCAAGTGAAGAAAGATCCTGCAAAGGGATATCAGACTCATAGTCCAGCTGTAGTCTGAATCTGCAGCACTTGCCTTTGCAACTTTGTGATACTCTGGTAAGACCAACACAATCCAGAATTTCTTGAAGCTAAATGACATTCTTAAAATAGATGTTATTCACAGCCAACCAATTCTGGCTTAGACTGGCACCTATTTTGCCGCATTTGTAGTTTCATGCAGTTGAAATTGGTCATGCATTAGTCTCAAACCGGCAGGAAAGCTATTACTACAGCACTTACTATGGAAAGCAATTCCACTCAAGGTATTCATAACAATGTAAGAAGCATGCTAAGCACTAGTTAAAAAGTCCTTTATTTGACAATAGATGTTTCATTGATAATCTCATAGTTTCCGTGAAGATCAACAGGGGAAATTGTACAAGGGCCTAGTCATTAGGTGACTTTACTCTTAGTCTCTCATTGCATTGAAGGCATTGACATAACAAATGTTTTTTCACCTGACAAACACCTTCTCTCACATTCAAAATGGGCCACAAATAAATAGTGCCTCCAAGAGTTTACATGATACTTCAAACTTTATTGGGACTAACTTATATAGCTCGGTTGTAGATAGCGAAATAAAATCTCTTCTATATTTAGTAGTTTTCCTTTTCGAGCCATGAAGTTTAACTTGTGTCCAAATCTAATGGTTCTTGATTACTCCAACAGTCCAACTTGTTGTCTACGCCAACTAAATTAGACAGTCAGGAAGCAAGAGCATTGTTTTATGGCCGCAGAGAAACAAACAGAAAAATAGCTAATGAATAATAAGACAAAATTTAAGCTACCACTTACACATAGTTTATAAAATCAACAAAAGAGCAGACAGGTATGCTGTAATTAAGATATGTAGAATTTGCAACCTTAAAGAGAGTTACTTATTAATCATTATTCCTTAAGTTCTTTTTTTTTGTCTGGCACATAATCGGTGGCCTGGTTTCACTGGAGCGGAGAAGAAGCGCATAAATAAAAGAGAAGATAAGAGCTAGGTATATCAAAACAGAAGACAGAAAGTTACTTCCCTGCAGTTCACTTGGGGCTATTAAACTTTGTGACAAATATACAAGTGCTAAAAAAAGGCACCAGGACTCAAATTTTCAAATTGCTAGGCATAGTGATATCTATATAGGCCTTTTACCCATTACCGAATAAGGATTAAATAACAGTACAAACAAGGGCCCTAACCTGAGCAATTGTTGCTCAACCAATCAACCACTAGCTCAGATAGAACCCTCGGAACTCAGCAATACATCTTTAAAGATGAGCTTGATTGTAAAATAGATTATTTTCATCCCTTTTTTCAGTTCATTGGTTATTTAGAAATCAGTTCATTGGTTATTTAGAAATCATGGGCCTTATCAATGTTCATTATTTTGAAGTTTGATGCAGTGAACCTCAGAGTTGATCTCACACATAGTTGCAAACAATGTTCCTGAACTAACTAGATATTGATGGCACCCAGTCGTAGCATAACCACAACAATGTAGCATAGCAAAACTACATCAATCAAACAACCAACATGTGGTCACTGCTCAATGAGCAACCCATTACAAGCGAAGTAGATTGCTTTTATGACTAGTTATATATTCATAATACTGCCTGCCTGGGAAACGTCCAACAAATACTCTAACAATGTGACAATCAAAGGTCATGTTGTACCTGGTTTTTATTATTCATGAAGTCGGAAAGAACAAGAGCCTCCTTGAATTCTATGTTCTTGTTGATCTTCCCGCCATTTATTCCCTCAAACCTCTAATAACAGCACCCCAAAAATGAAAATAAACATGGATCGTCAGCAATAGCTCTTAACCAAGTCAAATAAACAACAATAAATTCTTTACAGAATACAAATACCAGGAATGAAGATTAATAACCTTAAGATGTATGACAAGCACCTTAGGTGCCCTGAGTATGAACATTTGCTTCCGCGCTAAGGTGAGCTTCTTGCATCTGCAATACCAAAATTCACATTTCAGTAAGGCCTGTTTGGAACACAGGAAAAATATAGGAATCCAATCCAAGTGCAAAACTACGGGAAAAGGAAATACAGGGGGGGGGGGGTAGGTGTTCAGATGAGTAATAGAAAAAAGACAGGAAACTGTGATCGCTTCATGAAAAAGCAATATAAAAAAATACCCATTGCATATACTGGAAGCCACAACAACAGTTAATAAATGGTCCACATATTTTATTATGTCACACTTAGCCCTTCTTTCAAAAAAAAAATCGAGCTCACTTTCATCCATCCATCTCCCCCAATTTAACCCCCGACCCACCCCCCCCCTGGTGCACGGCGACTAAGTGATGCTGGCACATGGAAGAGGCCACATAGCAGCATTCGTGCATACCCAAGAAGGATGTAACACAGTGGTATCAGCACGTAGTGGAGGCAATGGTAGTGGTGTGTGGTGCGGCAGTGCACAGCAACAATGAGCCTATTTCCCAGTCCATACTCCATATTTTGATCTTTTGCATGCCATGCATTCTATGCAAGGATAAACTGGCCCATCTGGGCAATACCTCACTGAGGCAAGGTTAGCTGTTTAGTTATTTTTCCTTGGTGTAAAATGGGTGTACGCTTTCAAGAAATGCATAATGATTGCTCAGATTCTTTTATAATATTTACTAGAAATTATTTGATGGACCACAACGTTACAAAATCATGCTTAAACAAATGTTGCACACATGGGAGAGCCATTTGGCTCTCCGCATAGGGCAAGCTTTTCCTTGCCTGTGTGAGAGTTTGCTGGGGCCACACAAGGTCTGTGGAAATCTACAAAACAAAATAAGCTTGCCCGGCAAGATTAGGCAGGCAGACAAGAGATCAGATCACCCATTCCCACGTAAGAAAACTTTCAAGAGGTTTATACCTTGAACTAATGTTTAGATTCCTGTGAAATCATGAAAAACGAAAGTGATCATACGCATTTCCGACAGGGATTCTTACATTCCAAAAGGGTAAATAGTGAAAATTCCTACCGGATTTGGAATCCTGAATATTTCATTTGAAAATCTAGGGCATCGACGTTCTCTCTAAAAGATTCTTCCATTCCAAGCAAGTAAATAGTGAAAATTCCTACCAGATTCTGAATCCAATATTTTTCCTCTAGAGATCCTACATTCTAAACAAGCCCTTACTAAGAAAAACTCGATAATTTATCAGCAATTGACTAGCCCAAAAAACATACCTTTCGCAACTGTACTTGTTTGCACCATCCAAGATCTCGGGCTGAAAGAAGCGGGCAAGGGCGTCACCAACAGAACTGCTCCCGTGCAGGTCGAGGCTGATGTCCATGATATCGTCGGTTTTGTTTGACTCTCCCTTGCACACGAGGCACTTCACCTGGCTGAGCAGCGCCCCGCCAAATGTCTCCTCCATCACCATACAGGGCACCTGCCCCCAGCAGCCCTCCTGGCCAGTCTCCATTGGCACTTGCCGCATGGAGGCGCTTGCGTATGCGGAGACCAGCAGTGTGACAAGCGTCTATAACGTAGCGGAGGAACTCGTGCGCGTCCTCCTGACAACCCCACCGGAAATACTCGGCGAAGAGCGGCATGCAGCGGATGATTTTCCCCGGTGAATCCAGGGCCCCTGCTTCCGCCCGAAGCAGCCGCGCGATCTGCCGTTCGAGCACGCAGAACGCGCACTCCTTGTCCCTGTTCGGGAACACCTTCTTGCCTACAAGCAGACGGACCAACAGAAACATCAGCTGCCTGACGAATTGCACGAATACAAGTACACTAGGGGAAAGTGAGAGCTAGGGTTTCGTACACAGATTGGAGTGGCGGGAGGAGAGGCAGAAGGTGGCGAGGGGAGGGGTGGACGCGAGGCACTGGAGCACGCTGTTGAGGTAGCAGGTGTTGCCGAGGTTCTTCAGCCCGGGGGGAGTGCCCGAGCGGGGGCGCCGCGGCGGCGGCAGGGACGGCGGCTCCGCGGTCGGGGCCATCATCAGCTCGGAGGGGCGGGCGCGGCGGGGGCAGCGCTGCCGAGGGGCAGCTCGAGGTCCTCCTCCTCCTCCTCTCCACGTAGCGCCGCCGCCGCCGCCCACACCTCATCCGGTCGCATCGCCCACCAGCGAGCACCGCGGAGGAGTGGCCACCGTGGTGGAATTGGAGCTCCCGACGCGAGCTCTAGGTTTAGTATTCCGCGGTCTATCTTTTAGATAGGTTTGTTGGAGATTCTAAGTTGTGAAATATAGATGTGTCTGAGGCAAATGATCGTAATTAACGAGAACTAACAGTAATTGATGGTAATTAACGATAATTAACACCAATTAACGATAATTAATCACAATTAACGACAAATGAAATTCTACCATGCAATCTTTGCCGTTGGCTATACATGCAGATTGGTGCTATGCATGATGTTTTTCTTGTATAAGTTCGTGAGTAATTGAGGTATTGTTGTGTTTGGTGGAGATAAGACATGCTCGTTACATATCATGTAGTGTACAGAGATTAACATACACATACAAGACATATACACATTTCTCAACACAAAAAAATGATTTTGCAAAGATTGCACCAAACAACATACATTTGCATGTATATGTATACATATACACGCAAACAACGGTGGTACCGATGGCAGGGAAGGTGCAAAGGCTGCGGCTTGGTGGACGATGACGATGGGGCTTGATCGTGGCCCACATGGTCGACGGCAAAGACGAAGTGGGAGAGAGGAGAGGGGAGAGGAAGCTCGGCATGGTCGAATCTCAAGGGACCTGAGCTCGGCAAATCCGCGGCCCCTCGCTGTAGCACCGGGCGCGGCGTGGGAGAGGAGAAACCAGGGGAAGGAGGCGGGGTTGGAGGGGAGAAAGGCAGTTCGGGGCAGTGGCATCGAGGGAGGAGGCCGACTAGAGGAGAGGAGGTTGTCCGGGTGGCGCGAGAGGAGGCTGGCCTGGAGGAGGAGGCGGCGGTTGGGGCCGACGCGGGCTGTGAAACCCTAGCACCGCTGCTAGAGTTGGGGAGCTCTGGAATAGGACTGAAATGTGGGGTGGGAATTGGGGGTGAGGGGGTGGGTTCCGGATTATATATGTAGTATGAGGGCGTAAAATTCTTCAACTCTAGGGGCAATCTCGGAAGTGGACATAGCCAGATGGGTCGTGTCAGCCGGGCTCGCCCAAAGCACGGCACTATTGGCCCACCCCGAGCACGGCACAACCCGCATTGTTCATGGGTCGGACTGACACGGCACGAAAGCTCATGTCGTGCCTAGGTCCGCAGTCTGGCATGATGTGCCGGGCCGGCACGCCCCGAGCCCCGCACAGCCAACAACCACAACGAGCCGTTGAGGCCAGCGCAGCACGGGGAGGAGGAGTCTGGGCTTGGGCCGTCGGGCGTGCCGACACGAAGAAGGAAGGTGTGGGGAGGAGGATGCGCAAAGGAGGATGGGATAGGCACGGGGAGGAGTTGGCGGGCTCGGGTACAGGGAGGAGAAGGCCGAGCTCGGGCACAGTCGGCGCAGAGACAACGGGGAGCAGGAGGCTAGACACGACGCGATCAATGTAGGGAGTAGGAGGTCGGGCACGGCACGCCCAATGCGGGAAGGAGGTGGGGCATGGCGCATCCGATGCGAGGACGAGGCGGGGCATGACCGACGCGCGCTGAGGAGGAGGAAGTGGCGCGCAGGCATCGGCGGCGCGAGGCGGCGATGATGACCCAAATGCGCAGGCCGAGGAAGTCGACTGGCTCTTGGCCTCTCACTACAACATGGATATAGATTCTAGGGCGATTAACTAAACCTGGCGTTTAGCTTAAGTGCCACTGAATAACAATTCCATGACGTTTATCTTAATTTATGGGTGTTTACTAGGATGGCGCATAAATGTGCTGGAGTTGGATGCACCACGGCACAAATAAGTGTCGACATATTCTTAATTAACAAGGGCATATATTAATGCCGGTTTAGACCATAGACCGATGCTTAATATATGTCGGCCACCTCCTTCATCGGCTTCCTCCCCCTCGCCCCCTCACCCAGCTCCACCCGTCGCCTCCACCTCCTCCACCCGCCGCCTCTCCCTCGGCCCCCTCGCCCAGCTCCAGCCTCCGCCCGTTGTCTCTACCTCCTCCACCGACCGCTTCCCCCTCACCCAGCCTCCACCCGTCGCTTCCACCTCCTCCACTGTCCGCCTCCCCCTCACCCCCTCACCTAGCTCCACCCGCCGCCTCCACCTCTGATGAGGACATCCTTAACTTGGATACAACCACACATACACACACAACTGATCCACAACTAGTGTTACAAGGACTAATTACTCGAGCTCATGCTCGCCAACTTAATCACCAAGTGAATTCGTTCATAGATTTATATATTACTAAGAATAGACCGCTACCTAATGAAAGTGATTTAATCGTGCTTAGGAACATGATAAAGGATCAAGGAGAGGTATGTGGAGTCATGGACAAGCATAGAAGGCATAATGGAGATCATCAAGTTACTTTGGGTCCGAGCCAAGTAAGAGTTCGAGTTGGACTCGTTCTGGATTCGAGTTCAGACTACTGCGACAACACTAAGTTCAAACGGTCATAACTTCTTCATACGGACTCCGTTTGGGACGTTCTTGGATCTCATTGAAAGCTTATCAAGTCTACTTTCCAATGGATCCAACCTCAGTTTCAAATTCTAACCGAGTCAGCCACAATCAACAAAACAATCTATGTCTATTTTTGAGCCCGAGTCAAAAGGGTGTTGTGCCACCTCCTCTTGGGCCCATGGACCTTGTAACCCTAGGGGCGTGTGTCCACTTTTCTGGCCGCCACCCTGGTCATCTTCCCATATAGGAGTCGATGCCTCCATTTGCTAGAACTCGAATTTCGTTGAATTTGGGTTTAGCCATTGTGCAAACTTCTGTTCTTCAGGTGTGTTGGTCGACCACCTGTCAAGACAGCCTTCGGGATCCCATCTTTGTTTTTAATACCATAAACATTACAGTCCTATTCGCAATAATAGATTGTCTACATCTTATTTTTGCTAGTTCTTCGATTGCACGCAGGAATTGAATCTCGTGTTCAGGTTGATCGCGCTTCCAGCAAGGTTAATAATATCTCGAAGTTGGTTCAATGATTGTTAAGACGCAAGTGTCGTCGTATGGTTGTAGTCGGATCACGAGAGTCACCTCCACCAAAATCGATAGTTGTCAATCTCATCGAAAGATCGGGCACCCCGCCTCCATCAACCTCCTCCACCCGTCGTCCTCCTCAGCCGTCCGGCCGTCCCCAAAGCCACCGACGACTTCACAGTGACCCTCAACACCACCTCCACCTGCGAGTTCTCCATCCGGGGCTCCTACTCGCTCCGCTACCAGCCCTTCATCACTGGCCGCATCGCCGTTGACTATCAAGATCCTCTTCTTCTAGCCCAACCATCAAGATCCTGGTGAGTTAAGATTTGATATGCTTTACACAGGTTAAGATTTGATATGCTTTACACAGATTAGCTAAGTATTTTCTATTGTCATAAGTTTGACGTTGTAATATACAATAATATCTATTTACTAGCAGCACAAAAAATGGATACATTTACCTGGGCACGCAGTCGAGTACCTCACCGAAGCAATCCCAGTATCCCCCTGCCACCTCTCCCTCTGCCCCACGCAAAACACTCGAAGCCCCTGGACACCTCCCGCTCCACACCGTGCCCGATCTCGCATGAGGGGCACCTCCCCGCGGCGTCCGCAGCCATGGGAGCTCAGCAGAGCGTCAATGCGGGGAAAGGTCGGTGCCCGTCCGGCCCTCGCGGCTTATCCCTCCCCCTCTCTTGGTTTGTTAGGGTTGTTCCGTATACGTGGTTAGTGGCTGTTGCGGTTTATGTGTTTGTGGAAATGCCGCAGCCAAGGTTGATGTGCACGTCGACCTCACCCGCATGCTGTGCGAGGCGCTCCTTCTGCCGCCCTGAGGTGCTCGGTCTTTTGCCTCTTAGGGAGTTGGAACGCGTGTGTACCATGGTGTTCTGGCCCTTGGATCTTGACATGTTGCTCTCTTGCGTTGTTTCAGGAGCTCTGGCGTTGAAAGAGGCCTAGGAACTGAGCGCTACTCGGTTGAAAGAGGGCTCTTTCAACTGAGTAGCGCTTAGTTCCTAACTCTGTACAATTCATGACAGAGGAAAAAAATACAGTTCTCACTTGCGTATAACACAGAATGCCCTGCCCACCGGGTGCCTACTTTCTTTCTTTAAAGGAAAAAGTCTGATTTACTCTTTTGAACTATCAGAAAAGTCTGGTTTATCCTCTGAACTACCAAATTAGTTATTTAACCCCCTGAACTTGTCAAATCCGGTTATTTAACCCCTCACAGCGGTTTAGAGCGGTGGTTTTGCCTACGTGGCATGATTTTACCCACGTGCCACCCACATCACCCGTCTTCTTCCTGTCTTTCTTTGTCTTCTCTCTCCTCCCATCTTCTTCACCGTGCCTCATCATCTCCCTCACGCCCCCTCCTCCCCCGTTGATGGCGTCCCCAACCCAGCCGGCAACGTTGCGATCGCAGCTCACCAGAGGAGCTAGGCGGGACACCCTCCTCCTATCCCTATGCGACACTGTTAGAAATAATGCACGGATCAAGGGAGACGAGAGACACGAATTTTACGTGAAAAACTCTTGCGGGAAAAAACCACGGGCGCCAACCGGCGATGATCACTATATGAGGAGTGTTTACAAAACACCGGGGATTACAATGAGGTGTGAGGCGTCAACTCTCCCCGTGCGGCTTACAAGAGGTATATAAAGGGACAAAAGGACTTAGAGTCCAAGTAAGAAACTAATCCGCTAATATGGCAACTAATCCGGATACTTCCATATTAGAAATTCGGATCACAATATATCCCATATTCAACAATCTCCACCTTGAGACGAATTTCCTCTTATAGCATAATAAAAAATTATCAATCATCAAATATCTCCACAATAAGATAGAAATCACCGTGCGCCAACTAGTCTCTAGGACTAGACTGTAATACCAACTAAGCTTGAGCAAAGCTCAAACTTAGTAGCAGGAACTGGCTTTGTCATCATATCAGTTGGATTATCATGAATACTTATCTTGCACACTTTGACATCACCTTGAGTAATAATACCTCGAATAAAGTGATATCTCACATCAATATGCTTTGTTCTCTCATGGAACATCTGATCCTTTGTAAGGCATATAGCACTCTGACTATCACAAAATATAGTAGTGCAAGAATTATCTCCACAAAGCTCAGTATACAAACCTCTCAACTAAATAGCTTCTTTACAAGCTTGAAATAGCCATATATTCCGCTTGGTGGTGGATAAGGCAACGATGAGATTGCAAACTTGCTTTCCAACTAACAAAGACAACCACCAATGGTGAAAACATAACCTGTGAGAGACCTCCTCTTGTCCAAATCACCAGCATAATCAGAGTCAATATAACCAATAAGTCCATCTCTAGAATTTCCAAACTGCAAACAAGTATTAGAAGTGCCACGCAAATATCTGAATATCCACTGAACTGCTTTCCAATGCTCTTTTCCAGGATTAGCCATGTATCTACTAACAGCACTCAGTGCATGAGATAAATCAGGACGAGAGCAAATCATGGCATACATAAGAGAACCAACTGCACTGGAATATGGAACTCTAGACATGTACTCAATATCATAATTTGACTTAGGACATAAGGTTGAAGATAATCTGAAATGCGAAGCTAATGGAGTACTCACTGGTTTTGCATCAGATAAGGAAAATACCATTGTTCATGATGCACCTATATTAAAAGGACTTTCTCAATATAACCTTTTTGACTAAGGTATAACTTGCCAGATTTTCTCTCTCTAACAATCTACATGCCGAGAATTTTCTTTCTTGCACCTAGGTCCTTCATCTCAAATTCATTACTCAATTGTGCTTTCGGTTTGCTATTTCGACTTATCTTTATGACCATCAACATATTATCGACATAGAGAAGTAAATAAATGGTGAACCATTATGATCTTTAAATAAACACATTGTCATAATCGATCGCTTAAAGTTATGAGAGAGCATAAAGGAGTCAAATCTCTTGTACCATTGCCTAGGAGACTGCTTCAAACCATAAAGAGATTTCTTTAATCTACAAACAAGGTATTCTTTTCCAGGAATAACAAAACCCTCAGGTTGGTCCATATAAATGTCTTCTTTCAATTCCCCATGTAAGAATGCTGTTTTAACATCTAATTGTTCAAGTTCATAATCATGCATAGCAACAATACTAAGTAAAGTGCGAATAGAACTATGCTTCACAACTGGGGAAAAAAACATCATTAAAATCAATACCTGGAATATAACTATAGTCTTTAGCAACCAATCTTGCTTTATACCTTACTGGTTCAGTAGGGGAAATACCTTCCTTTCTTTTGAAAATCCACTTGCAACGAATAAACTTCTTCTCCTTTGGCAATTTCACTAATTCCCAAGTGCCATTCTTTTCAAGTGACTCCATCTCATCATGCATAGCAGTTATCCACTTATTGCAATCAGTGGAGCTAATAGCCTCAGAGTATGATGAAGGTTCTGAATTACCTTCAATTTCTTCTGCCACACTCAAAGCATAAGCAACAATATTAGCTTCTTTAATCAACCTCTTAGGTGAATTAATATCTCTCCTAGGCCTGTTAACTGCAATAGACTGTTGTGGTTGCTGCTCAACAATAGGTGCATCATGAACAATGGTATTTTTCTTATCTGATGTGTTACCTGAACCAACAGAGTGTTCCACCTGAACACTTGAATTCTGCTCACTCTCAACAGGAACGTTAGTAGACAGTTTATCAGGAAGCATAGCAGATTCATTAAAGACAACATTTCTGCTAATCACAACATTCTTTGTTTCAGGATTCCACAACTTATATCCTTTAACACCAGATTTATAACCAAGAAAGATGCACTTAATAGCTCTAGGCTCTAATTTTCCATTATCAACATGAGCATAAGCGATAAACCAAAACTCTTAATTCGAATAATTTGTTGGGAACCGGACCATACCTCAATTGGAGTCTTCTTTTCAATTGTAATATTGGGTGACCGATTAATAAGATAGCAAGCATGGAAGCGGCTTCAAATTTAAAATGCCTATGCAAACCTGCATTAGACAACATGCAACGGGCTTTGGAAATGATGGTCCTGTTCATACGTTCAGCTACACCGTTTTGTTGAGGAGTACCAGAAATAAAGTAATGCCTAACAATGCCTTCAGTCTTGCAATATGATTCAAATTCATCAGAACAAAATTCCATCCCATTATCAGTACGAAGTTTCTTTACCTTCTTTTCAGTTTGCCTTTCAATCATAGTCTTCCACTCTTTAAATGTTGAAAATGCTTCTGGCTTATGTTTCAAGAAATAAGACCACACTCTTCTAGAATAATCATCAATAATTGTTAACATATAACGAGCACCTCCTAGAGATGTCTTGCGAGATGGCTCCCATAAATCAGAATGCACATAATCCAAAATACCTTCTGTAGTATGAACCGAGGTATTAAATCTCACCCTTTTGTGTTTGCCAAACACGCAATTCTCACAGAATTTCAGTTTGCCGATGCTATGTCCATCAAGAAATCCTCTCTTACTCAATTCTGCCAAACCAAGTTCACTCATATGCCCAAGACGCATATGCCAAAAATTAGTAGCATCAGAATCAGATAATAAACTTGAAATTACAGCAACATTACCTGATATTGTAGTACCTCGCAGATGGTACAAATTGGCAGTTTTAATATCAGCTTTCATCATAATAAGAAAGCCTTTTGATATCTTCAAAACTCCACCTTCACCAGAATACTTGTACCCTTTAGCATCAAGAGTACTCAAAGAGATGAGGTTCCTTTTCAAGTCTGGAATGTGTCTCACATCTGTCAAAGTTCTGACAATGCCATCAAACATCTTGATCTGAATTGAACCAATTCATGCAACCTTACAAGATGAGTTATCACCCATCAACACAGTACCACCTTCAACAGGTTCATAGGTGACAAACCAATCCCTATTCGGGCACATATGAAAGGTACAGGCAGAATCAAGAATCCATTCATCATTGGTCTTAGCACATCCGGCAAATGCAATAAGGATTTCTCTATTAGGACTATCATCAGCAACAAGGGAGGCTTTACCTTCATCATCTGGTTTACCTTTTGGCACTTATAATGACTAGTTCTCTTTTCTTTATTCTGCAGCTTTCAGCATTCAGAGATGTCGTGCCCACTTTTCTTGCAATATTTGCACGACTTGTACTTGCCTCTAGATTTCGACCGGTTCTTGTAGCCGTTCGAACTTTTGTCTCGAGGTCTATTATTTGAGGTCTTCTCTATTTGCCTGCCACGAATAAACAAGCATTCTCCTTTCGAGCTTGAATTTTCAGAAGGTACCATCTGTTTCATCTTCTCCTTATCATGCAAAGCTTCATAAACTTCATTAAGAGTGAGAGTGTCTCTACTATATAATATGGTATCTCTGGAATTTGAAAATGAACTAGGCAGTGAACACATAAGAATAATACTCAAATCCTCATCCTCTTATTTTACCTCCATCGACTCGAGGTCGGCAACGATCTCCTTAAACGCCGAAAGATGATCAAGCACGAATTCTCCTTCTTGTAATTTATGAGAGTACAACTTCTGCTTGAGATGCATCTTGCTGGTAAGATCATTTGTCATGCAAATTTTTTTCTAGTTTCAGCCATAATGCAACAACTGTCTTCTCCTTCAAAACATCCTGCAAAATATTATTTGATAGATGAAGATGAATCTGAGATAAAGCCTTACGGTCTTTACGCTTGTCATCTGCGGTCCATACAGTAGGTTGCTTCGCAAATCCTTCTAATGCATCATCCAAATCCCATATGTGCCAACACAACCCTCATCTTGACTTGCCACAACGAAAATCTTGTGTCTCGATCCAGGAGTGAAAGATCATACTTCAAAGTTGCCCTGAGGAATAAAACCTGAAAATTGCTTGTACTGATCTGTGTAAACCTAGCAAAAATCACGACCTCTTTGGTACACCTTTTGTGTACACGAATGAAAAAATCTTCAAAACCCTGGTACGATTCTTATGTGCACGTAGCAAAGAAGGCCAGAAATTGGTCCTCCACGTGAAACAATCAGGAGCTTGCTCGGTGATAGATTAAAGAAAGACAAAATTTCTTGGACCTGCTGCTTGGCTGAGGGCATGTACAATGGTATAGACAGCTGCTGTCTATAGCAACTATCCATGTCACCTATAGACAACACTAAAGACAGCTCATACAATGGGTTGTGATAATACACCGCTATAGGATTACTGATAACACACAATCTTTATTGCTTTTCTTGGTTTTGGTGCTACATCATTGCAGGATTATAGACAAGCAATATTCTCTCTCTTCGTTCTCTTTCATCCACGTCAGCAAAAATCCTATGTGGCAAATGCTATAGACGGCTGACATAAGCCCATTGTACATGCTCTGATAGATTAAAGAAAGGAAAAAAAAATTCTTGGACCTGCTGCTCGAGGGTACGACCTTGCTTTTGGTTTTGTTCTGCTGCAGATTGATCCTTGCGCGCTGGACTTTCTTTGTCCGCACGCTGGCTTCGGTGGCTTGGCTTCAATCGCGCACGGACCGAGGCGACACGATCGTGGTGACGCACGGACGACGGACAAGCGAAGCCGATGCGTAGCGGTGAAGCCCTCGGGATGAACGCGCTCTTCAAAACGCTCGGAGCGATGCGCCACGGACGACGCTGGCGCCAAAGGATCGCGAGATGAAGCGCCGCCGCCGATCGGATCTGAAAGAATTTTTTTCGTATCTCTCCCAAACTCTTAATCTCCTGTGCTCTGATACCACTTGTTAGAAATAATACACGGATCAAGAGAGACGAGAGACACGAATTTTACGTGAAAAACTCTTGCGGGAAAAAACCACAGGCGCCAACCGGCGATGATCACTATATGAGTAGTGTTTACAAAACACCGGGGATTACAATGAGGTGTGAGACGTCAACTCTCTCCGTGCGGCTTACAAGAGGTATATAAAGGGACCAAAGGACTTAGAGTCAAAGTAAGAAACTAATATGCTAATATGACAACTAATCCGGATACTTTCATATTACAAATTCGGTTCACAATATATCCCATATTCAACAGACACTGCCGAGCGCCTCCTCATCGAACGCCTCTCCCTCCCAGACCTGCCTGCCGCATCCTCCCCGTTGGCCTTCCTCACTAGTAGATGCCCAAGCCGGCCGAGCGACGCGTAGAGGCGACGGTAGTGGCCAGGCCATGAGCCGGGCGGCGCAGAGGGAGACGCGACCAGAGGAGCCAGGCGGACCAAGGAGTCGGGGAGGCGACGCTGGCGGCGAGCCAGGCCGAGCCACCGGCACAGAGGGAGGCCGAGCGGCGGGTGTCCCAGGACTCAAGGAAGCCTCCCCCACCTCCCTTCTTCTTCTCCACCATCGTGGAGCTCCCTCGCCACCGGACTTCTTCTCTGCCCCTGGCCGCCGCCGCCCCGCCACTACGGCCGCCCCCGAGCTTCCCCGACCTCCCCTCTAGCTTCCCCACCCCGAGCGCAACCAGTTCGCACACCTCCCTCCTCCCTGCGCTTCTCCTTTCTTCCCCAATCCCATTTCTTCTCCACGGCAAGCGGGCGAACCGGGGTCGAGCTTTAAGGGCCGGGCTGGGCCACGCACACGCACGGGTTGGAGGCGGCCGGGGAGGCGACTCCGGGACGCAACATGGCGGGACCAAGCCTACGGGAGAAGTCAGGAGGAGGAGCCGGAGGGAGATCCGAGTGGCGGTGCGGGCCACCAGGCCGCGCCGGGGAGGCCAGGGAAAGGCTGGAGGTGGCGGCGGCGCTAGGAGCCGGAGGTCGATCGCGGGCCAGCCAGAGGGAGGGGCCGTGTGGAGTAGCTGGAGGCGGCAGGGAGCCAGCGGCCAGAAGCGCTGGGGCGAGGGCAAGTAGGGCGGTACCTAGAAGAACCGTGGAGAAGAAATGAGATTGGGGAAGAAAGGAGAAGTGAGGGAGATGGAGCCTCCCCAAGCCACCCAGTGCATGTGGGCTTGGTCCACGCACTGTGGCCGTGAGCCAAGCCACTGTCCAGCGGGACCCACTTGTTGACTGGGACAAATGAGAGGTCACGTGTGCAAAACTACTGCCACATCAGCAAAACCACCATTTGAAATCGGCCGGAGGGGTTAAATGACCGTATTTGACAAGTTTAGGGGGTTAAATAACCAGTTTTGTAGTTCAAGGGAAAACCGGGACTTTTCTGATAGTTCGAGGGAGTAAACCGGCTTTTTTCCTTCATTAAATGAATGCTTGAGCTCCTAACCAAATTTCAAAACGACAAGAATTCTACAAACTTAACATGGGGCTCTGGGCTCATCGGAAACAAATGTGCATGCTAGTATGTTCAGCTCAATTCATCTACTATTTTTACAAATCTACCCGAGTGCCGCGTGGAGTTTTTTCCCCTAAGGGGTTTGCTATGGTGTACTCGAGTGTTTTTTTTGGGTTGGTGAGTACCTGAGTTTTTTTTTTTTTTTTTTTTATTTATTTATTTATCTAGGCTATGTTTGGTGATATCTCATTAGGGTAGAAGGCAACATGATCTCATGTATTGAATCTAGATCTAAAAGTTCAAAATTTAAGTACTAGTGAGCAACAAAATACTCAAGTAATTCCTAGACACTCCCATTTTCTAATACCTACGGGAACTAAAATACTTCATGTGAAATTCCAGATGGGCTAATTCCATATACCTCTTTTGATGGAGTCTTCTTGTCGCGATCTGACCTCTCCAGCAGCCCAATCATCACTAATTTCACTTGCCTTTTGGTTGGGATGTGTTGATGTTGCTGTTGTACCAATCCAGCACTGTCAGCGGTGTGCCGGTGTGCACAGTTCACACCGAAAGGGAAAGAGATATTATAACGCCACTCGATTTTGTGAAGTTATCACCACCCACAGAAAAAGATTACCCATTTTCTTGGCAGATTTTTTTTTATTAATTAATCTTTTATTAATTTATTTTTATTATTAACTTCACAAATTTTATTTTTAATTCGGACCCTTGATAAAATAACATTGTTATGTAATAGGATAAATCCACTAAACAACACTATCACGCCACCATTAGTGGCATGACAAGAGCTTGACAAAATACAGGTTGACGCGTGACAGTGTTGTTTTGTCACATCACAGCTGATGGCGTAATCAAAGGGGTCAGAATTAAAAATAAAGTTTGCGGATTAACAATAGAAATAAATTAAAAAAAATAGTTAATTAATAAAAAATTCTTCTCGGCATGAAAGAGCCACCTTCACTCACTGCACTGCCACACATGTAGTTCCCAGTTTCCAACTTGTTGACCGACACCAAAATGAACCTTTTGATGGAGGCAGTGAAGGTAGATCACAACATTATATGAAAATCCAAATTGAAGAGAATAAAGACTAAATACAGAAGAAACGAATCACTAAAAGCCTTAACATAATTAACTTTGCATTACGCTCGAAGCTACTACAAGCTCAATTCACAAGGCGAAGATCCAAGCCTGACAAGAAAAAATATGCCAAAAGTCTGCAAAATACTACACCAGACATGCCCAATCCAATAACCACGCGATCCACCGCACGTTTAAACAGGCGAGGTGGCCTCGAGGAGGTCCTTGCCGAGGTCGCCGTCGACCTCGTCGCCGGTGATCCGGTCGAGCACGAGCACGGTCCCCATGGCGAACGCCGCGTCGAAGCCGGCCCGCACCCACAGCACGAACACGTCCCGCCCCAGCACCACGTGCGCGCCCTCGTCCACCTTCCTCCGGACCTCTGCCACCACCACCTCCTCCTCGCCGTTGACGGCCACCACGCGGCAGCAGCGCCTGGGGAAGGAACCGTCGACGCGGAACTCTGCGGCGGCGGGGGCAAGGAGGTCGATGAGGACGGCGGCGGCGCCGGAGCCCACGCCGAGGATGGAGGAGCGGCGGGCGGAGAAGAGCGGCTTCTGGCCCTGCGCAGCGCCGTCTCCTAAAAAGCCGTCCCAGCGGTGGTGCAGGCTGGGGCGGCGGCGGCGGATGGTGAGGACGGGCTCGCCGGCGGGGCCGAGCAGCGCGAGGTCCCCGGCCGCCGCGCCGCCGCCGCACACCCCGCCGCGGCCGTAGGTCTCGACGCGGAAGGCGAGCGCGCCGGTCCGGTGGTCGTACGCCTCCAGCCCGTCGCCGGGCGAGAAGAGCGTCGTCTTCCGCACCGTGAGCTCCCTGTCCTCGCCGTCGCAGTGCTCCTCCCCCACTATAACCATCCCCTGCGCCATCTCACTCCTCTCTAGCTTGCCCCGCGCTTCTTGCTCGGCTCTGCGCTGTGCAACTCGGCAGTGGTATGGTTGTGTTGGGTTGTGTATGGGTGGAGACGGTGGGCGCTGGCTTTGAAGGAGGTGAAGGGGGTAGCGTCGTAGTGATATCGGCGTTGCTTTCGCGTTGCCTTTTCTCGGTGGGATATGTTGCGATGCACACTACACGTTGGCCAACGCTTCATCCATGGCGGTTTTGTGGGGTCAAACGATGAGGTTGATGAAAGGATGCGACAGATCAGGAAAGAGGTTAGCTTGTAGTTTATAATTAAATGGTCATATGTTTATATACTAAGAAAATAATATAGACTAGGCTAGAAGTATCAGTGGCCAAGTTAGTTAGAACTAGGAACAGGAGAAGTAAGGAATAAAAGATCGGATGCCGTCGGTAGCGAGGATAACATAGTTAAGAGCTGGGGTGATTGTAAACGAGTTCGCCACTAGCTTAGAATCTTTACCTGTACCGTACCAACATACGGAAGTAGCACTATGAAGTATGAACATTTCAGATAAGATTGTTCCATCAGCTAGAGTTGGGTTGGAACTCTTGACGTCATCTGATCTGATCTGATACCTTGCGCCCGCCGTGCAGTTCTACACTTCGGAGCGGCAGAGCTCGGCGTGCAGTACATGCATGGTAAGTACGCACCGGAGCGTGCCAAAACAACACCGCAACGCATGCCTTCGGTGAAGCCTATCACTGGCAGGTGACTAGGTGAGATACATCATACATGGACCGAGGCTAAAAGGAGAGGTCGTTTACACACGCGCCTGAGCCCGATGGATCAGCTGCCGGCGTCCACGTTCTTGCCACGAGCTCGACGCTCAGGCCTCGGAGTCCCCCGGTGTCGGGTTCCGAAGTTCCAGATTTGGCACCGACTCTGTCCCTCCTTTCGGGTGCAGGACTCGAGGCGAGTGTTCTCTGCGACCTGTTTTTTTTTATTTTATTTTAAAAAAGAAGGTAGGGCCCGGAAAATCTGTCCGGTCAAAAAAAACAAAATGCTAGATCAATAGCTACAAAGTTTTGCTACACTAAATCACTGCAATGTTGTTTCACAATTGCTATAGTACAACTGCAGAATACTGTTTACATACTAAAAAAAGTTGTTCGCACTATCAACCTCTGCGGTTAACAAAGGATATTGTCATCTTTTTTTGAGAAATGTCTAAGAGGAACTAGTCATTTTTTCCTTTTAAGAAAGTTTTTTTTTCTCGGAATTTCTCCTCTGGAACCGATCGGACACCAGTGCCAAATCCCGAACTCGAGCACTGGTGGGCTATGCAGCCCCTGCTGCCACAAGCCAAGTGAGCTACGCTCGCTTCCCAGGATATGGTCATCTGGATCCCGATGATTCGCAGATTGGATCTCCAAAGCAGTGAGGTACTCGTCCTAGGAGAAAAAACAAGAAAATGGACACAGGTGGGGGTAGACGCGGGAAACTTGTGAATGTGACGAAGCTGCTTATCTTTTCGAATACACGCACTTGAAATTGGAGTATCAACGATTCAACGTCTTTGCAGATTGTACTTGCATACCTTGCCGACCGGCCAATGTGTGCTCAAGCGCCCGTTGTTTTCGGCGTGCGGCAGCGCGTTGCCACCGCGCGTTCCTGCTCCGCCGCACCGCAACGACGCCCGCGCGCCCGGTAGAGCATCGGCATCGCCCGCACCGCACGGTTGGACAAGCTTTCAGGTTCACGGATGTGCCTGGTGTCGCGTTGGAGCTTGGAAGCCAGCCGGTGTCCGCCCGCCCGCCTGTCACAAGTAGAATCGCGCACCATTCGCCCAAGCGCGCGCAGCGCATCCACCACTGCGGCGTGTCCGGCGTCGGAAGGGAGGAGGTTTCCAATTTTTAGCGACCGACAAGCGGAGCCCTAGGCACAGGCTTTTTTAAACCTGACAGGTCGGACCCACAAAGAGGGCTCTGTTTCCAACTTGTTTCACGTTCACGTCATGTCTAGGGGTGGATAACGAGCCAGCTCGATTTGATTCGGTCAAACTTGTTAAGAAACCGAGCTCAGTTTGGCTCGTTATGAACTCACGAGCTGACTCGTTTGGCTTGGGATCGTGGGAGGGCGTTGAGCCGGACGCAGAAGAAGAGAGCGTCAGGCAGAGGGGGACGCTTTGTGGATACAAGAGGGCTGCGACTTGCTGGACTAAACTAGTAGGCTTAGATTGAATTTGTTCTAGTTAGACTATTAGATTTATTGGGTTAGATTTCAATATAAACCAGCTTAACGAGTTGCTACGAGCGGCCTACTCGTTTGACTCGAGTACACTAGTTTTGGGTTTTTTTCCTAATCCCTAGCCGCGCCTTCCGCATGTGCCGCGGCCGCCCTCTCTTTTCGTCCCCTGCCGCGTCAGATCGCTCGCCTCTCCCGGTGCCCTAGCGAGCACCGCCACCGATCCCAACCGAAATTGCGAAATCACCCGCGGCGGCAGGATGGGCGACGAGGCCAAGTACCTGGAGACGGCGCGGGCCGACCGGTCCGTGTGGCTCATGAAGTGCCCCCCCGTCGTCTCCCGCGCCTGGCAGGCCGCCTCCGCGTCCTCCTCGGCCGACGCCAACCCAAACCCCGTAGTCGCCAAGGTCGTCCTCTCCCTCGACCCCCTCAGCTCCGACGAGCCCTCCCTCCAGGCAAGCACCCCCCCTCCCCCGTGCATCGGATTGGTACGGATTTGCCCCGTAGAGTCGCTTCGAACAAACTGATGACCCTACGGATTGGTACTAGTGGTGTAGTTAGCTGTTGAGTGTAATGCAGTACGCTCGAACAAGTTGCGTGCCTGTTTGAATTAGGTGCCTGCATTAGCCATTAGGTGATTGAATGGACGGGTGATTTTCAAGCAAGAGAAAATACTTTTCATTTCGAGTTAATTGCGTAATGCTATACTCCGCACACACGATGTAGAGGCAGAAGAGCATAAATGCTTTATGCAGACTGAATTGGCTGTGTTAAAAAGGCTCAGAGGTTTAATTTGAAGAGCTGGATGTCATATTGCTCTGTCCAAGTGTTAATTGTTGCTCATTCTATGTTTGTTTCATACTCATTATTTCCTGCTTGTGGTACCTATCGTTCTTACATGATGTTATTGGAATGACAGTTTAAGATGGAGATGGCTCAAACTAACACTGGCAATACACCAAAGAGTTATTCCTTGAATATGTTCAAGGATTTTGTACCCATGTGTGTTTTCTCAGAGGCTAACCAAGGTAGGAACCAAATTCCCAGCTTGTTAGCTTTATTGTGCTCGCATGCACACCTCTTGTCTCTGTATTTTACTGTCCTGACGGACACGATTTGGATTCGTTCTTGTATGTCAGAGATCCATTAACGCTTGGTTCTACCTATGTACTTCTTAGTTTAACACAATGATATGGTTTTGGTGCAATAATAAGCTTGTGGAAACAATCAAGTGTACCAAAACTATAAGTGTATGCTGCATATCTCTAATATTGCACACATGTTGCGCATTTTTTCTACATGAGAGCTTGAGCTAGCCTCTTCAAACATTTTGTCTGTACTTTGTAGTTGTGGGATAGGAATTCATTAATATCTACGAATTTTCATTCCCAAACTTTTGGCACCATAGTCATGAGAAATTATTTCATGCAATTGCTTATGCCATTATCAATGGTGTGACCTAAATGATTTGATTTGCCATTGTCTGGGTTTTGATTGCACACTATGGGCTCTCTGTTGAATTTTAATCATATTAC
Source organism: Ampelocalamus luodianensis (assembly GCA_036346255.1). Lineage (NCBI taxonomy): Eukaryota > Viridiplantae > Streptophyta > Magnoliopsida > Poales > Poaceae > Ampelocalamus > Ampelocalamus luodianensis. The sequence goes on from CM070626.1 coordinate 7,117,558, forward strand.
TTGTGCCATCTTCATAATTTCGTTGCCCTGTTTGCCTATGAGTCCTCATGCGGGCATAAAACATGCTATCTTTTTCTTGATATATCTAACGATCTTGGTCAATTGCATCTGACCTTAATATCTTAAACTGTACATTTTAATGTTCTTACTTTTGGGGCTTGCCCAAATGTTTTGAGTGCATGCTTCATACTTGGAAGCAGGATTTGGAAACTAGTAGGTGGCTAGGTTGTTATTGTACTCCCTCTAGTCACAAAAGGAAGTCATTTTGGGTTATGTGCAGTCAAACATTATAAACTTTGGCTATCAATATCTTTTTGAATATTTAGATTGGACACATGAAAATGACATGTAGATTTGTCACGAAAATTATTTTTACAATAATATAATCTTATTAGATTTTGTAAATATATTACAATGGAAATGAGTGATCAAAGTTATATTTTGAGGACCGCGTCGATGTCCAAAACGACTTTCTTTTGTTACTGGAGGGAGTATTTACCAAGACTACTATTTCCTAAACCGTTTGATTCATGGTTTGGCATTTATTTAGGGTTATAGGGGGATTAACGTTGATTCTAAGCGACTTTCGCATAATTTGTGCATATAGACACATCCTTTTGTGCATATAGGCCGTCCTTTGACAAAGTTATTTCACAGGAATAGGAAAAGTACTGTCATAAATTGCTCTGTCTAAAGCCAACAGTTTCCAGATTGATTTAATTCTTAAACTTTTTAAAAGCCTAACCAGTTGACTTAAGGTGGGTACAAGTACAACTGGTAACAGGTCACCGGCAGGTTACTGCCTGTAACCAATTGGAAAAGTTCCCACTTACTAGCAACTCTGCGGTTTTTGGTTCCTAACGAATATTGGGGTTCCTCTAATAGCATCCTATTAGTTTTGAGTACAACTGAAGTATAACCTCTGTTTGTTGCAGGGAAACTTTCATGTGAAGGAAAAGTCGAGCATAAATTTGACATGGAGCCTCACAGTGATAATTTGGTGAACTATGGAAAGTTATGCCGTGAAAGAACACAAAAGTCCATGGTTAAAACTAGAAAAGTGCAGGTGGAGTGCTTCAATGGCTATTTGACCTTATTGTTACTTTAAAGTATTATAATTTACCCTTGTGTTCGCTACTTGTAGGTACTTGACAATGACCACGGAATGAGTATGAGACCAATGCCTGGCATGGTTGGTCTGGTACCTTCTGGTTCAAAGGTAGTTTCCTCTTCCAATATGACAATTTAGGGCGATTCATTGTGCTGTTGTCTTAATGATAGGGATCAACATTTGCTAATATGTTTAAGTGATTTCATATGTGATGTACAGTTTTTCAAATTTGTATGGTTGTCTTAGGGATCGCAATGTTGAAATTACATAGAACATATATCCGTTTTCGTGGTACCTCTATGCTTAGGTCTTACAAAACAATCTTCAGTTTTGAAGCTTTTCTCTCCTTTTTAGATCTTCATCACGTTGTCAGTCTCTTCATCTTGAACTATCAATTATAACTTCTCATGACATATTCAATTTTGTGTTTGTCAGGAGAAGAAGAAGCAAACACCAACCAAACCATCTGATGTCAAAAGAACACGTAGGGATCGCAGAGAATTGGAAAATATTATATTCAAGCTTTTTGAGAGGCAGCCCAATTGGGCACTAAAGGCGCTAGTGCAAGAAACTGATCAGCCGGAGGTATTTTCTGTACTTATATTCCTAATATTGCTAGTAGGAAAAAGCACCTGCTAAGATAAATTAGTTTCAACTATAGATATTTTATTTTTTTGTTCTCTCAGTAGCCACTTAGGGATTGTTTGTGTTTGGCTTTATGCAGCAATTCCTGAAGGAGATACTGAACGATCTCTGTGTGTACAACAAACGAGGACCGAACCAGGGGACGCATGAGCTCAAGCCTGAGTACAAGAAATCGACAGAGGACACCGATGCTTCTTGAAGATGCTAAGCATATTCGACTGCTGTTCTATAACTGAGATACTGAGAACCTGTTGGCCTGATGTGCCGGACGATGAGTTCTCTATTGATTACTCTTGCCGAAACATCAGAATGCGTCGGTTACATTTGTTTTCTTTTTAAGAGGCATTGTTTGTAAGGATAAGCTGATGCATATTGATTATAGAAGAAAAAAAAACTGAGAAACTACATGAAAGAGCGTGAGTTTCACGGTAAATGTACCTCATGGGAATTTTTTGAAACGCCGTACCTCATGAGAATCACGACGAGGATTTGACATTGTGTAGAGTTCAGCAGTTTAGGGCAGAGGAAAGGGATTAACCTTAATGATCAATAAACATGTAGCCCGTTTCATGGCCTATTTGGTAAGGCTGTAGCTTTTTTAAAAAACAGCTTTCGGTTGGGCTGCAGGGCTGAGCAGTTGAGTTGAAGATATTTGGTGATTGGTTGTTTAGTTTTTAGGTACTGATTGTAGATGATAAATGTCTGAAATGTTTTAGAGGCAAATAATGGCACGTTTAACGGCAATTAACACATTTAATGACAATTAACAACAATTAACGAGAACTAACGACAATTGATGGCACTTTACGACAACTTGCAATCAACAATAATTATCGCAATTGATGATAATTAACACAACTGACTGTAATTAACAACAACTAATGACAATAATTATTCCATGATCACATAAGTAATTCATCTAAATCAGAAAAAAAAATGAAGAAAAAACCTAGATCTACACGGTTGTTGTGGCCCCAGGAATGTCAATGACTAAAACTTAGGAAATAATTGTTACACGTTGTAATTTGTCCCCGAAACTAGCGAATTCATCTGTGTCACCACTCAGAATCTAAGCCCAAGCTTCCTCCTTTATGATAGCCAGCGTTCCAGCAGCCTGGATTCTTTCACGCTTGAAAATTCTTCAGTTACATTCCTTCCAGATTAGGCACATGACAAGGGTAATCACTGTGTTGAGGCCAGATCTGTGTGAGCTACGCTCTCATGGATTCCTACTTAGTATTTGCATTAGTTGAGAAATAGGGGGAGAAGTCTGCGCGCCGCACCTGCCGCTCGGTCATGCACTGCCGTGTATCGGGACGCTCGCCGCGCCGGTTAGCAGTGACGGAGCTTGAACAAAATCTCAAGAGGGCCAAAGGTGAAAACTGCAGATCATTGTTCAATTTCATCGAAGTTCAGTGACATTTGGTTACTTAAATTAACTTTTGATCATACAAAATCAGAAACATCGGAAGAAAATGATTTATACATTGTTAAAACAGTTCCAGAAATATAGGGAAGCACAAACTAATTACTAACATCACCAATCTACTTAAATACTACCCATAACACACAAAAAGTGATACAATTCCCTTCAGAATCAGATACATCACACGTGAAGTTCGATTAATTTCTAACTCATACCCCGTGACGATAGCTAGGGCCCGCGGCCCAGGATGGCCCCGACTCGAGCCGCAGCCGTGTCGTCTCCCGCATATTTCTGTTCACCAATTGGGCCTCGAACAAGGCAATGAGTGCTGCAGCCAGCCCATCAAGTTACTACACAGCCCAGGAACAAACCCCCCTGCGCGCATACGGTCTTCGTCTTCCTCCAGCCATGCGCCGCCCAACAGAGCCCTTTCTCTAGCGCCGCCTAGCCACCCCAAATCCACCGTCGGTGCTAAGGAGGATCCCAGGGGTCCGGCGGCCGGACCTAGTGCTCGAGCCCCAACTAGCCCCGACGGTGGCTCCGCCCCCGGGTAAACAAAGCAGCTCCTCCTTTCTCTCCCAAAACCGTGTTCTCTCGACCTCGGTATAGATTTTCACATTGTTTTAGCAACTTCTACCATCTCAAACTTGTTGCGACTCGCAATGTTAGATGTTTGTTCCAGTGTAATCGAAGAAGGGGTGTTTGTCTTGTTCAAAATTTTCTCTTTTTGCGTACCTCTTCTTCTTTACCATCTTACGATGTAACAAGCAACTACGGGTCGGGGACGGAGCGCGCTTGGCTGGCCAGTGCGCCATGCACGCGAGGTGTTTGTTCAGATGTCTCAGCAGCGTATCTATGTCACTTGATCGTTTGCATGCCTTCTCCGTTCAAGATTTAGTTTCCACATGCCATTGAAGTGTTTGCGATTACCTCTGGTGGGCATTGGGTATTATGTAGTATGATCCCGGCATACGGCTGCTCCTTTTGAATGACCAGATTGCTTTGATGTAACATACACACTGGCCCTTGGATTGAGTGCAGAAAATTACTGGACATGGGGAAAAAAAAACTAATCGATTGCACGATGCCCATACTGTTGATCGTGGATCGATATGGTAATGGAATTCTTACCTCTGTCCAATGTGTTAGCTTAGTATGGTGGGATTGCCTAGAGGACCTCAAGGTCCAATGTGTTATCAAACAATGCCTCCGATGTGTAAGTGCAATAGTTCAATCCATAGCAGAAGTGCTTTAGGGTTACAGAACATATTGCTTTCCAGTCCGACATTGGTTGTTATGTTAACCATTAGCACTTTGCAATCCGTTTTATCTCCATAATTGAATACCAAACAAAGTCCCACGTTGTGACATGTAATTGAGAAATTAATAACGGTGGATTATTACTTTATTATTACTGTTGAGATTATCAACCCTTCAATCATGTTGTCCCATTGTTATAATGTGAGGTGATAAAGAATAAGCATCTCCTCAGAAAAGATGTGTTGCCTTTGAGAAGGAAAATGACTTCCCCAGTTTTTATCAGAACAGACAAACCACAATCGACACTTATCGCTTTGTCTTCCCCTGTACGTGCCCAGCAGTTCAGATATAAAGTGTTTGTCTAATGCCTTTTAATTATTCTGTTATTTGAGCAGTTAGCGCCTTTGCCCTGATCCTCATCCTTCCAATATTGCAGTTCAGATGATCAGTTGGTATCCTGATGCATCTTTTTACTCATATTGTTTTTTGCTGTAAAAGTTTACAATGAGTGCATAAAAGCTCAAGAGAATAGATCTGCTAGGGCAAAATGTTGAGTGAAATTGATTGCTCGATGTTTTCTTGATTTTAAATTCAATGGGTAAACAGGGAAGTTTTCCAATGATTTTATTTGTGGTTATATCATTTAACCTTCTTTTCTCCATGCATGTAGGTTCACCATGAATTCTGTCGGCACTGGATTGCTGAAGGGCTTGAGGAGGATCTTAGAACAGCAAAGGAAATCAGTTGGTGGGTTATTTCCCATTCTTCTTCACAGATTACACCTAGTATGTAAGCTGTAATCGATGATACCATGATATGTACAATTATACTGAGAACCAAGCTTTTTGTCTCTTTGTAGATTTATGCAGAAAATCACGAGCTTGGAGTTCTACTGTTTCTTTTTCCGATCTTGATGAGAAGGGTGGCATGGGCGTTGATGATGACTATACAGATTCAAGGAGAGAGTTAGAACCTCAAAGCGTAGACCCCAAGAAGGGCTGGGGATTCCGTGGTGTGCATAGGGTATTAAGTATTATATGAAACAGTGATTGGTGTTTTGGTTTCCAGGAGCATAATTTGACACTTATTGATACGTTCCATTCTTGCTAGGCTATAATATGTGGCAAAGTTGGACAAGTGCCCTTGCAGAAAATTTTAAGGAATGGGTGTACAGTAACTGTATTTACTGTTGGAACTGGTGGCATGTTTGACCAGAGGGTGGTAGGGGCTGAGGATTTGCCGAAGCCAGCTCAGTGGCATCGAATAGCTGTTCATAACGAGCAGCTAGGTGCTTATGCTGTTCAGAAGTTGGCAAAGAAGTATGTGGTTTAAATAAGAATATTTTTTCCTTTCTCTCCATATTACTATATAACCTTTGCCAGTGCTTTAGCTTGGAAATTTATTTTTTTACCGTGGATAGTGCTATCTTCATTATTGCCTTATTTCAGTTCTGCAGTATATGTTGAGGGTGATATCGAAACCAGGGTCTACAATGACAGCATTAATGATCAAGTCAGAAATATACCAGAGATTTGTGTTCGACGTGATGGTATGTTGATCCAGAATTCAACTAAAAATTTAACAATAATTCAATTTCGTTGTAGTAATTTTATATAGTGAGAATTAATTATGTCAGAATAGTTTTCATAGGTAACTCGATGTCTCTTATTCTTATATTTTATTTGCTAAAAAACCTTTTTACTCTGTAATGCCCAACTGTACACAGCTGTGCCATTCTGCTTTCTGTAATTATGCTGCATTTTTATTTCAATAATTTTTTCTATTTGCACTTTTAAATTATTTATGCATCCTCATTGTGCAAAAGCTCATTTTCGAAAAAAATATTCTATGTACAGGCAAGATTCGATTGGTTAAATCTGGGGAGAGTGCTGCTAGCATATCATTAGATGAGCTAAGTAAGTTCACTAACTGTCTTAAGGTTCTGGTTTATAAATTATTGCTTGTAATTCTATTGATTGAGAATTATTCACACAGATGGATTTCTGTGTTTTAGTGTTTACCATGCAAATCATAATAACAATAACCTTTGGATGCAGGAGAAGGATTTTTCTAGTTACAGCAAAGTATGTCAGCACAGTCAGGAGTAGACTTCTTGCTTGAGGCATGTTTCGAATGTGTGTTTTTTTTGTTAGTTTCAGGCTTTCAGCAGTACTAGGTTTTTGACTTTTGAGTAGTGTCCACAACCCCTGCTGGCTGCAAGTTCCAGGTTTTCATTCAATTTAACTTTAGCTTATAGTGCCAAGTTTGCATTATCTGAGAATACCTTCAACCATCAATCAAACATTCCCCTCTCTGATTGGCGCCACTGTCTTTCCATGATTGATACAAATCCATCATTGATCTGTACCTCCTTATGTTTTTTTATAGTAAAAGACGATGCTTTCTTGCTAGTAATATTTTAAAGTACCTTATAACCAAGCTCATCCTTTCATGTTTGCCCACAGCTTGGTATTTTGTGTAATTACATACTGTTATCGTGTGGTTGCTTGATTACCTAGAGGATTTTAATATCAGATGAGTTCATATTGTGAGTTGTATCTTCATCTCGAGGAAACATGCTCATACAACTTTCACATGTTGTAACACTAGGGTGATACCGCATTTTCAAAAACTGTCTGTCCCTGTCAATGACATGTTGCAAACCTGGGATGGTAGAGTAGTTTCCTTATTTATCATGTTTTTAGTCTGTTTGTACCTGTTGGCAATAGACTGTTTTCTCTGGAGTGCTCCAGGGGACCAGGGCTATATGAAGAGTGGCACAGTGACACTCGGTTAGGTCAAGTTCTATGCAAAATTGTCTAGTTGATATGTTAAGAAAGAAAAACATTGAACAGAAACTGCAAAGGAAAATAGGCGAAGTAACTGCTCACTCTCTACATCATGAGAGGTTGTTTTCACTATAAATCAAGAGAATCAATTGAAGACGAGAAACAAGCTACCAAATAAATATTGTAGACTTGAAGACAAAGAAATGCAGAACAAGATATGTTGTCCTCATTAAAAGCAAAAGGAAAACTGAAAAGCAGTTAGATGTATCTTCTGTGAACGAAGCTTGCATACATTAATTCATGCATAAATGCAGTGGTATTGAAACTTCATATTAATAAGATCGAATCATATTTACACTTGACATGTTGCCGAGGAATATCAAAAGTAAATTTCTAGGAAACTAACTATTCAGTAGATTGAGAGAGTAGCATCCAAAGGTGGCTAAAAGCATCATGGTTGATGTTCCTCACTTCGAAAGCTTGCCACCTAGTTAGAGTGGCTGTGCTTTTGATGGTGTTGTAGGCCTCACCTTTTCTCTTGACCTCCTTCTGAGCATCTCCCTCATGCCGTCGGCCACCCGGACCGCCGGGCTCGACAGTGCCATCCTGCAGAATGCCATATGCGCTTTGATAGCCTCTTCGATACCTTGCTGGCCTCTTCTATCTCTACGGAGTTCATCCCCTACAGCCTCTGAGCACAAGCCACAGAGCCATCTCCCTCCAAAGTTGGCCTTGACATTCGTTATGTATTCCTGGGTGCAGTCCTCTTTCAGGCCGCAGCATGCACACCTCGCTGATTCAATGTCCATCTTCAACGCTGATGGAAACTAGATGTGAAAAGTAGGAGACGCATAGAAATAGAGCAGGAGAAAGAGGGAGAGAGAACAAATAGAAGAGAACAATAGGGACCTCAGGACTAGGTTGCTACTTGTATGGAAAATTTGAAGAACTTGTATTTTTCCTTTGGCTTGTCTCGCTTATCTTGATTGATGATTGAAATTTTGGGATTTGCCCTGGCCCACAGTATCTTCAGCGGTGTACTAGCTGGTGAGAGCATATGATTTGCTTTGATGGCTACCAGTTTACTAGGTAAAAATGATGGTGTAGGGAAACCTAGTTCGCATGGCTGCAACTGTGTCGAAGGTACAGGCAGGAGCAGATGTCCGTAGTCTTGGTTAGCTCTAATACAGTAAACTTGGTCCAGTTGTAATTCTACTGTTCTCTTCCTGTAAGTCGTTGATCTGAAATGCCAGAGTTGTTTCATATGCGATATGTTAACCACAGTAGTCTTGCTTAGGTTGATTGTTGAAATTTTCCACTCCTAATTTTACTCAAACTCACCTATATTGTAAACATATACTTTGCTGGACAGGTCATAACTAGTTGTGCATTATGTTGAGAAAAGGGGATACATGTAAGCTCTACCATGGTGCTGCTTTGTTGAAGCCTTGAAGTATGGGATGGTTCTCACATCTCTGCCTCGCCAAAGGTATTAAATTTGCCGGTGTAGGCATGTAGACCTTGCCCTGGCCTTCCAATCCTCCTTGGCATTGCGTGGAATCTGGCCCAATTATGCCTTAGTTTCTTGATAAACATATTTGCACTCATCTTTTTCCATGGTGTTCATGGTGAACGGTTTACTTTGATGACCCGTACGTCTATCACGGCAACAGGATGATGTAATGATTATTGAAGGTACACAAGGGTAGATGCGCTCAGCAGTCAGCATTACTGCATGTAGCGCAAATACAGTCTTTTTGGTTGGGTTTCTGAAAGTCCTGGATCCCTGTATGGATTAAGAAATTTGAAGGATTTATACTTGAAATTATTGCGATCTAAATATGCCCTAAGTTGAGAACTGAGCTGGGTTCAGTGGTTGGCGTTGCCGCTATGCAGGCCTCCCACCCGCGTTCGACCCTGGGGGCTCAGCGTGCGCGTGTCTCACGAGGGGGACTGAGTTGGGGCTCAGTTGCAAGAGGGAGCTTTGGGCTTTCAACCCGTTCACGGTTCGAGCATTGGTTTCCGTATACACCTCGTGAGGTAGGATGCTTATTCTTTAATGTAGACTGGATGATGTAAAACCGGACATAAAAAAAACATGTCCTAAGTTTTCTTCACCTCCAGGATTTATCCTGTGACGAGTTCAGATAATCGGATTGATGATTTTGGTTGAGTCCAAAGTTAATGACCATTATCTTGTTATCCCCAACAGCGGTGAAAAAGATGGAAGTAAATCTGGTGCATAGAGCTGGTGAGACGGTGTTTGAGAGGGTACAAGGGAGTAGATGCGCATAAATAGCTCTTGCGCTTGTTTTTACATGCCTGGTGTGAGGACAATTGTCCGGCTGTTTAGTACTTTGTACAGAGGGATAGTACGATAGGACAGCCTGAATTTCACGGTGCCTAGCCTAGATGCATCACAGTTTACCGTATGCGAGGGCCGAAATCATCGCGTACGTTGCGAGTAGCAAGAAATTGGAACCATCCTCTGGCATTGCATAGATAAGCATAATACCATGACATCACGGCAATCCAAGCCACCTGAGTTTGGATTACTGCTACAGTGGTTTTATGTAGTGTTAGCTATCATGCAAGATGGATCTCGCATGTTCTTTTTTGATCCAACGGTGGTGCACGGTGATAATGACACTTTTTTGATTCAACAGTTCACGGTAATAATAATACTTTTTTGATTCAACGGTCCACGATGATAATGACACTGCACCATTGTTGCCGCCATTGTTGCTCACTGTAAGAGGACTTGCATCCGAAGAAACTCCTCACGCGTGCCTAAGCGTTCGTACGTAGCCTGTGCCGGGTAGATCGAGTAGCGTTCCTGTGCATGCGCGTGCGTGCAGCCTATGCCTAGCTAGCAACTCCTCGCCGCCTCCTTTGCCTCAGCCAGACGCGAACGGCCGGCCGCGGCGGCGCCCGAAGCTGCCGCGTTTCGTCGGGCGCGTACGTACACACGGGCACCTGAGTCGGAGACAGCGAACCGCTGGCGCTCGTCCCGGCGCGTGGGCGGACGCGCGCGTAGACGAAGACGTGCGTACGAGGCTCGCGGCGAGCGACCCCTCCCCCGGGCCACTGCCGTAGCGCGTGCCGTGCCGTGCCGCTAGGGGCACGCACGCACGCGGACGACGCAGGCCATGTGAGGCGCGCGGTGGCTGGGGTCACGGGGCGCGGGCAGGCACGTGGCCGCGCCGTGGAGTTTCGCGCCGCGACTCCGACAGCTCGGTGGCCACTCGACAGCGCCTGGCGTCCGTAGGGGTACTGCTCACTGCTCCTCCACGTGAAGGCCGCCCTGCTGCGGCACGCAGTTTCGGCTGCAGGAAGATCCGTCGCCGTTGGTCGGAGATGCATGGCAGATCCACGCCGCATTTAGCAAATCCAACGGCGTCCAGCCGCCGTCTCGTCGGAAACCGTACATTGCATCTGAGGCCGGCGAGAATGTGTCTTAACGAACATGCCGGCATTTCGGAAGTACGAGCTTCTGGCTGGCTTCATGTGAATGTTACATTCCAATCGAGTTTTCCAATGTGACCTGATGCTGAGAGATGCAACGCAAGCCGTTGATGCTCGATCTAAACACCCTATGTATTATCATTGTGTCTGTTGTCTGTACCACGGTATGGACCGGCTGGGCAGACCAAATCATGCGTGCACGGACAGTGGGGGTGGGGGTCCCCTGCAACTTGCAAAATCCAGTATAATCCATCCTTTTCAAAGCCTAGGTTTCCACGACCAACGGATCTACGAAATGGACGAGCACGACATTCTACAAGACATTGCTATGCTCTCAACTCCTCGTAATTAGTGGGACCCCCCCTTGCTCGTGCCCTGATCGGGGGCGCCCAGCCCAATAGGCTGGTGGGTTCCTGTCGCCAGCGCCACATATAAGAGGTGGGGGCCGGGGCAGCACGAAAGCCAAGGTTCACCGTGCCGGCCACCATCCCCACCAAAAACACTAACCTGATCTTCAAGGGGGCGCTCCAGCGACGGAAAGTTCCACCACCGCCGCCAACGAACCAAAGAATGGCGGCTCTTCATCCTCACGACGACGGTGGGATCTAGACCCCGCACAAGAATCGAAGACAACAATGGTATCGAGCGGAGTCTTACCGGTGTGGTCGCCACGGCTTGCACCGCCTGGGCACACGCCCGCGTCGCCGTCGCCGCGGCGCTTCGCTGCTCGCTTCGGTCGCGCCTCGCTCCGGCAGAGTGGGCCTCTGCGCCAAGACGAGGAGCGCCGCTCCGCTGAGCAGCGCAGCCGCGCGCGCGCCTCTCTCCGATGGCGCTGCGCCGTGAGCGCCCGCCGCCGAGCCGCCGGTGCGCCTCCTCCGATGGCGCCGCGCCGCGCTGCCGCTCGCGCCGGGCGCCGCATCCATCGCCGCGAGAGAGGGGCCGGACGAATGAGAATGAAGAACACGTTCTTCAGATCTATAGAACCCATTGCCACGATGATGAGGAGCAACAAACCTCAAATAGAAGATGTGCCAAATGAGGAGGCCCAGGAGGTCTCAAAGAGTAAGAAGATCGACTATTTCGATGATTATCGATTTATCATACAGAAGAATTTCAAATGGAGGATGATCCCACCTCATTTGAAGAAGCCATGAGAAGCGAAAATTCCTCAAAATGGCTTGAGGCCATGGAAGAGGAGATGAGGTCCATGAAGACTAATAAAGTCAGGATTTGGAAATTATTCCTAAAGGAGCCAAAACAAGAGGTGTAAATGGGTCTACAAGACAAAGCTTGACTCCCAGGGAATGTAGAAAGATACAAAGCGCGACTTGTGGCAAAAGGCTTTACGTTAAAGAGAAATCTTTACATGAGACCGAGAAAAGTCTCATTGTAATCAATCCTTCTCTTTGCAGCCTTTGCCACAAGTCGCTTTTGTATCTTACATTCTTGGGAGTCAAGCTTGTCTTGTAGACCCATTTGATCGCCTACTGTTTGGCTCCTTTAGAATAATTTCAAATCCTGCACTTTATTAGTTCATGGACCTCATCTCCTCTTCCATGGCCTCAAGCCATTTTGAGGAATTTTCGCTTCATGGCTTCTTCAAATGAGGTGGATCATCTCCATTTGAAATTCTTCGATGATAAATCGATAATCATCGAAATAGTGATCTTCTTACTTTGAGACCTCCTGGCCTCTCATTTGGTACATCTTCGCTTGAGGTTGTTGCTCCCCTCATCCGTGGCAATGGGTTCTATAGATCTGAAGAACAGTTCCTCATTCTCATTCATTGTTGCCACGGGAGGAACAATAGCAGTGTCGGCACCACGATGTCTTGCATCGTCGGTGCGGCAATGGCGCAGTAGTATGAAGAATGGCTCTTGAGTCATCGGAGTAGGCGCACGCGCTTCTCTTCAAGGTCAATCTCTCGAGCTACCATGTTTCCTCATCATTTCATCCTCTAAGAAGACAGCGTGTCTCGTTTCTACAAACTTTGTATATCATGTCGACGGTGAGAAACGAAAACCTTTTGACTTTTCAGGGTAGCCAATGAAATGACAACTTACTATTTTGGGATCAAGCTTCCCAAGGTTTGGGTTAAAAACTTTAGCCTCACAGAGACTCCCCACACTGCAGTGGTTTAGTGAGGAACTCTTCCTCATCCACAACTCGCACGGTGTTTTGGGCACCGACTTACTAGGCACTCTGTTGAGAATATGAATGACGGTTTTAACGCTCCATCCATAGACTCAATGGCGGTGTGGAATAGCTCATCATGCTTTGCACCATATCCATCAGAAGTGCGGTTGCGTCTTTCAGCTACTCCATTTCTTTGAGGTTCGCGGTGTAGAATCTTTGAGCTACTATACCATTTCTGTAAAAACCTTGCAAAGGTCCAGAACTTGTCCATATGGGGTATGTCGACCGTAGTACTCCCCAGTCGAATCGGACTATCTTAATCTTTAAATCGTGTTGGTTTTCAATTTCAGCCTTAAATATCTTGAATTTATCCAAGGCTTCATTTCTTTCTTTGATTGGATAAATATATCCATAACGGAGTAATCATCGCTGAATGTTATGAACGAGTCATATCCATCCACACTTTTCACGGAAAAGGACCACAAATGTCCGTGTGAATAATTTGTAGAATTCTTGTGCTTCTTTTGGCGTCTTTCTTAATGTTCTTTACATATTTTCCTTTAATGCGATCCTGCATTGTTCTAAGTCCGATAACTCTAATGGAGGAAGAATATCATTTTAACTAGTCTTTCTATTCTCCCCTCGAAATATGGCCTAAGCAGCGATTGCCATAATTTCGACGACGCATCTAGAGTTCTCTTTAGTTTTTTACATTCGTGAGCGAGATTCATTCACTTTCTCAGACGCGTCGACGTTCCCATTATCGCATCGACATTCACATCATCACATAATGATAACAAATAAAGCCCATTTGTAAGATGGCAAGACCAACACATTCTTTATTAAACATTATTTCACACTTGCCATTTCAAAATGACAATCATAATTCATCATTGTCCAAACATGAAACACTAATCAAATTCCTCTCTAAAGAGGAACATAAAGAACATCTCTAAGTAAAGAGTGAAGCCATCACTAGCTTTAATGAAAGATCGCCAACGGCTTCAACCAGCTTGGACTCCATTTGCGACTTTAATGCATCTTTCTTTTCTTTGCGTATTCCTCGTCGACGGAATCTCGCATATTATTGGCAACATGAGCAGTTGCACTGAATCAATCCACCAGTAGATTTTGAATATCATACATACATGGACTCATTTATGAAGGTAATAATGTTCTCACCTTTCTTTGCCATTATCATCTTTAAATAATCGGGACAGTTCTTCTTGTAGTGCCCCATCTTCTTGCAGTGAAGACACTGATCTTTGTCTCATCGTAAATTTATTCGTTGAGGTCGATGGGATGGGGCTTTTCCCTTGTGCTTTGAGGAGAAGTTATTGTTGTAGTTCTTTTTCTTGTTGTCCTTCACATAGTTGATAGAACCACCATGTGAGATTTAAATCTTTCCTCCTCTTGCACACACATAGCTATGCACTTTTCTAAGTCCATTTCTCGTTTGCATGTTGTAGTTGACAACAAAGGTGTCAAACTTTTCAAGCGAAGCAAAAATCAAATGAATAAGGAACTCATCCTTGAGCCAAATCCATTAGTTTAAGCTTGATGCCAAGTTGCTCATCCTTAGTATGTGTTCTCTTATGCCACTTTGCCACCACGAGTATCTTTCTGTCACAAGTCGCTAATGAGTATGTAGCATATGTCTTTGAAGAGCCGATGAATCGACTCTTTATTTTCTCAAGGTACTCTGTGTGGTGTCACACTCTGCGATTGAGCCCACAATTGTGTGCTCAATCGTGTTCTTTATCACGCCAAACATTTCTTGTTGGCGGTGACCACTTTATGATCAAGATCATATGCCATTTTTATGGGAGCATAGTCCTCATGCAGTGCGCCAGCAAGACGTCTCATTTTCATTCTCACGGTGCCACAGCTCGCGGGGACACGGTGCAGGTGACTACCGATCCACCTCGGCTAAGATGAAGGCGAGTCAATCTTTTTCTTCCATTCACCGTAGTTATCTCCTTTGAGAACCGGGATATCACTGATATAGCCCATCAAGGAGTATCCTCCTGAAAACACATTCATATTCAGTGAGAATATTTAAACATAATAACAGCAAAATTATATGCCTTATTTCCAACGTTGGTCAAAAATACGACATACAATTAAATCAATTTTATCTATACATTAAATCTACATCACCATTGGGCAGAAATAGAAATAACGCATAAAATCATCAATTAAAAAATTACAATATTGTTATTATCAACGTTGGTAAGAAAATATCAATGTCATAAAATTCTGGAAATTATATCTATTTTTCCAAAATTAAATTCTCCCGTTGGTTCGAATTTAATAATGAAAATTAATCAACATTAACTTTTGCAGCGAAAACTGTAATTATTCTAAAATAATTCATTATACAGAAGCATTATACTGTACACATTTAATCTCTGAAAAATTAACACGTTGGTGCAAAAATTTACAGAGATTTTTGATCAAAATTTCAAAAATTTCAATCACATTCACTCATAAATGCTTCTGAAAATCATTAAAATTCTTTTCACGGATTTACGGTTCAAAACATCAATCCGGCCCATTCACTTGCGCCACGGCCCACGACGATCGCCTCTTTCTCCACGGGCCAAACCCCGCAGCTGCCATGCGGCCGGCCTCAGCTCACCCGCACGCTGCGCGCCGCCTATCCGCCCCGCCCGATCTCCACGGTGACCGGCCTCTTTCTCCACGCGCCAACCCCTCGCAGCACGCCTCGCGTGGCGGCCTCATGACCACTCCGCCGAGCGCGCCGCCCATCTGCCCCGCCCGATCTCGGCCGTCCATGCGATCGGACGGCCCCGAGTAACCCCACCCCCTTAACCCTAGAAACAACCCACCCCTTAACCCTAGAAACATTCGGCCCCCCCACCGAAAAAACGGATCTGGCAGGGAGGGGCGGCGCGGCGGGCGCACCAATATAAGTACCGCAAAGATGCTAGCGGATCCGCTTACTAAAGGCTTAAGTGCAAAGAAGAGTTTCAACAATGGTATCAGAGCCAACGGGAAAAGAGGATCGGGCCTTACCTTTGCGCGCTCGGCGCGTGCTGCTCGCCGCGGCCGCCGCCGCCGGGTCGCGCTGCTCGACCGACGCGCGCGCGCCGTCGGCCCGCCCGCGATGCCCGCTGCCGCTCCGCTCGGCGCCGCCTCGCGAGTCGCGCTGCGCCTCCGTCGCGGCGCCGTTTGCCGCCGGTTTTCGCTGGTCGGCACCGCCCGACCCTTCCGATGGCGCGCTGCCGCCCGCTTCGGCGCCGCCTTCCGCGATGCGCCGCCTCCGCACCGCTCGCGCGCGCGCCGAGCGCCGCTTCGCCGCCCGCTTTCCGGGTGGAGGACGAATGAGCGGCGGCGGGGTTAGGGTTAGGGTTAGGCGCTATGATCGGCCGTCCGATCCGCTCGGATGCGATCGGACGGCTGTAGTCCCTCCGGCCGTTTTCGGCCCAAAGGGGAGAAAGAGGCCGCCGTGGCCTTTTTGGGCCGACCCGAAGTGGGCCGTGGCGCGCATGTTTGGGCCGGATTGAGTTTTTGCACAGTAAATCCGAAAAGAGTTTTATTGTTTTTTTCAGAAGCAATTATGATTGAATTTGAATGAAAATTGAATCAAATCTCTGTAAATTTTGCACCAACGTGTTAATTTTTTCAGAGATTAAATGTGTACAGTATAATGCTTCTGTATAATGAATTATTTTAGAATAATTACGATTTCCATTGCAAAGTTAATGTTGATTGATTTTTCATTATTAAATTCGAACCAACGGGAGAATTTAATTTTGGAAAAATAGATATAATTTCCAGAAAATTTATGATATTGTTATTTTCTGACCAACGTTGATAATAACAATATTATAATTTTTTGATTTTATGCGTTATTTCTATTTCTGCCCAACGGTAATGTAGATTTAATGTATAGATAAAATTGATTTAATTGTATGTCGTATTTTTGACCAACGTTGGAAATAAGGCATATAATTTTGCTGTTATTATGTTTAAATGTTCTCACTGAATATGAATTGTGTTTTCAGGAGGATACTCCTTGATGGGCTACATCAGGGATATCTCGGTTCTCAAAGGAGATAACTACGGTGAATGGAAGAAAAAGATTGACACGCCTTCATCTTAGCCGAGGTGGATGGTAGTCACCACACCGTGTCCACGAGCTGTGGCACCGGTGAGAGATGAAAATGAGGTGATGCCGCTTAGCGCACTGCATGAGAGGGACTATGCTCCCATAAAATGGTATATGATCTTGATCATAAAAAGTGGGTCACCGCCAACAAGAAATGTTTGGTCGTGATAAAGAACACGATTGAGCCTGCAATTGTGGGCTCAATCGCAGATGTGACATCGCCACGAATACCTTGAGAAAATAAAGAGTCCGCCATCGCTCTTCAAAGACATACGCTACACAATTGATTAAGCGACTTGTGAGTAAAGGTACTCTGGTGGTGGCAGTGGCATAAGAGAACACATACTAAGTATGAGCAACTTGGCATCCAAGCTTAAACCAATGGATTTGGCTCTCAAGGATGAGTTCCTAATTCATTTGATTTTTGCTTCCTGTTGGAAAAGTTTGACACCTTTGTTGTCAACTACAATATGCAACCCGAGAAATGGGACTTAGAAAAGTGCATAGCTATGTGTGTGCAAGAGGAGGAAAGATTTAAATCTCACATGGTGGTTCTATCAACTATGTGAAGGACAACAAGAAAAAGAACTTCAATAGTAACTTCTCCTCAAAGAACAAGGAAAAGCCCACGCCCATCACCTCAACAGAATAAGTTTGCGATGAGACAAAGATCGGTGTCTTCATCAGAAGAAGATGGGACACTACAAGAAGAACTGTCCGATTACTTAAAGATGATAATGGCAAAGAAAGGTGAGAACATTATTACCTTCATAAATGAGTCCTCAGTATGTACAATATTCAAAATCTACTTGGTGGATTGATTCAGTGCAACTGCTCATGTTGCCAATAATATACTGATTCCGTTCGACGAGGAATACGCAAAGAAAAGGAAGATGCATTAAAGTTGCAAATGGAGTCCAAGCTAAAGTTGAAGTCATGGCGATCTTTCATTAGAGCTAATGATGACTTCACTCTTTTACTTAGAGATGTTCTTTATGTTCCTCTTACTGAGGAATTTGATTAGTGTTTCATGTTTGGACAATGATAGTTATGATTGTCATTTTGGAAATGGCAAGTGTGAAATAATGTTTAATAAAGAATGTGTTGGTCTTGCCATCTTACAAAATAAGCTTTATTTGTTATCATTATGTGATGATGTGAATGTCGTATGCGATAATGGGAACGTCGCGTGCTAGAAAGTGAATGAATCCTCGTCTACGAATGTAAACAGGAAACGAAAGAGAACTCTAAATGCGTCGTCGAAATTATGGCACTGTCGTTTAGGCCATATTTCGAGGGGGAGAATAGAAAGACTGTTAGAGTGATCTCAGGCATTTGGCCCAACGGCCAAATACCACCCTTTGACCGTGCCACGATCGGGCGCCCATTAATTGGTGGTGGGCCTGTTGCCGCCATATAAAAGAGATGGGGCCGGCGCACGCACGACGAGGTTCACCGTGCCGCCACCATCCCCACCTACAAACCCTAACCCGATCTGAAGGGTGGCGCTCTAGCGACGGGAAGCACCACCGCTGTCTCCTTCATCGGATCTGCGCCGCCGCCGTTGCCGTCATCCTTCTTCCACGACCGCCGCTGCCGCGCCATGGCCGGCTCCTCCTCCACGCAATCGGACGGTACCCTCTCCCTCTCCTCTCTTCTCTCTCTCTGATCTACCCTCCCACAGAGAAGAAGTCCAACAAAGACTAGTTAAGAATTATATTCTTCCTCCATTAGAGTTCTCCGACTTAGAACAATGCAGAGACTGCATTAAAGGAAAATATGTAAAGAAAATTAAGAAAGACGCCAAAAGAAGCACAGAGTTCTACAAATTATTCACGGACATTTGTGGTCCTTTTCCGTGAAAAGTGTGGATGGATATGACTCGTTCATAACATTCACAGATGATTACTCCGTTATGGATATATTTATCCAATCAAAGAAAGAAATGAAGCCTTGGATAAATTCAAGATATTTAAGGTCAAGTTGAAAACCAACACGATTTAAAGATTAAGATAGTCCGATCTCACCGTGGGGAGTACTACGATCGACATACCCCATATGGACAAGTTCTGGACCTTTGCAAGGTTTTACAGAAAATGGTATAGTAGCCCAAAGATTCTACACCGGCGAACCTCAACAAAATGGAGTAGTGAAAGACGCAACTGCATTACTCGATGGATATGGTGCGAAGCATGATGAGCTATTCCACACCGCCATTGAGTCTATGGATGGAGCGTTGAAAACCGTCATTCATATTCTCAACAGAGTGCCTAGTAAGTCGGTGCCCAAAACACCGCATGTTGTGGATGGAAGAATTCCCTCACTAAACCACTTACGTGTGTGGGAGTCTGCTGAGGCTAAAGTATTTAACAAAACCTGGGAAGCTTTTCCCAAAATAGTAAGTTGCCATTTCATTGGCTACTCTGAAAAGTCAAAGGTTTTCGTTTCTCTTGTCCCGCATGGATATACAAAGTTTGTAGAAAGCGAGACATATTGTCTTCTTAGAGGATGAAATGATGAGAGGAAGTATGGTAGCTCGTGAGATTGACCTTGAAGAGAAGCGGGCGTATGCGCCCACTCCGATGATTCAAGAGTCATTCTTCATACTACCCTTTGTCATCTTTGCACCGACGGTGCAAGACATCTGTGGTGCCAAGACTGTTATTGTTCCTCTGTGGCAACAATGAATGAGAATGAGGAACTGTTCTTCAGATCCTATAGAACCCATTGCCACGATGAGGGGAGCAACAATAGCCTCAAGCGGTAAGATGTACCAAATGAGGAGGCCCAGGAGGTCTCAAAGAGTAAGAAGATCGGCTATTTCGATGATTATCGATTTATCATATAGAAGAATTTCAAATAGAGGATGATCCACCTCATTTGAAGAAGCCATGAGAGCGCTAAAATTCCTCAAAATAGCTTGAGGCCATGGAAGAGGAGATGAGGTCCATGAAGACTAATAAAGTCAGGATTTGGAAATTATTCCTAAAGGAGCCAAAACAAGAGGCGATAAATGGGTCTACAAGACAAAGCTTGACTCCCAAGGAATGTAGAAAGATACAAAGCGCGACTTGTGGCAAAAGGCTTTACGCAAAGAGAATGGATTGATTACAATGAGACTTTTCTCGAGCCTCATGTAAAGATTCTTCGTAATCATAATGGCATTAGTAGCACATTATGATTTAGAGTTACATCGATGGATGTAAAGACGACATGTCTTAATGGGGATTTGGAGGAAAATGTTTACGTGGCACAACCGAAAGGTTTTGTCATGGAAGGAAATGAAAGAATGAGATGCCGTCTAAAGAAATCGATTTATGGGTTAAAGCAAGCTTCAAGACAGTGGTACTTGAAGTTTGACAAGATAATAAGAAAATTTGGGTTTAAAGAGAATGTAGAGGACAAGCTGTGTTTATGCAAAGTTTAAAGATGGAAGTTTATCTTCCTAATCACGTATGTGGATGATATCCTACTAGCTAGTAGTGATGTTAGTCACTCATCGAGACTAAGAAGTTTTTGTCCTCAAACTTTGATATGAAAGATCTTGGTGAAGCTTCGTTCGTTCTAGGGATCAAATTCAGGGATAGAAACAAGGGGATATTGGGTTTGTCACAAAAGGCATACATAGAGAAAGTCTTAAAGAAATTTGGTATGCATAAATGTAGTCCTTCACTGCACCTATAGTCAAGGGCGTGAGATATGAGGATTTTCAATGCCCCAGAACCAAGATGAGATCGATCAAATGAAAGCGGTTCCATATGCTTGGTTGTTGGAAGCTTACAAGATGCTCAAGTATGCACACGCATACGACTTAGCATTTGTTACACTGGTTACTTGGCGATTCCAGAGCAATCACGGAATAGAACCTTGAAATTGATAAAGAAAGTCTTGCGTTATTTGCAAGGAACAAAGACCTCATGATGACATCTGAAGATCGATTCACTCCATATAGTGGGTATACTGATTCTGATTTTGCGGGAGATGATAGAAAGTCTACATCCGGATATGTGTTCACTCTGTTGGAGGAGCTATATCGTGGAAAAGCTCAAAGCAAACCGTCACTACATCGCCCACAATGTATGCCGAGTTTGTAGCATGTTATGAGGCTACGGGCAAGTGAACGGCTAAAGAAGTTCATACCGTTTAAAAGTGGTTGACGACATCAATAGACCACTTAAGTTGTCTTGCGATAATGAACCCGCAGAACGTATGCCCACAACAATAAGTCAAGTGGTCTTTGCCAAACACATTGACATAAAGTACTATGTTGTGAAAGATAAAGTTCAGGATCAAATTATAAGTCTTGAGCATATAAGTACGCAAAGATGTTAGCGGATCCGCTACTAAAGGCTTACCACCCAACGTGTTCAGAGAACATGTAGCCGGCATGGGTTTAAGGAAAGCCTATGATTCTGGACTAAAAGATGACCCAAAAGATTAAAGTAACTATTTGAGCAGAGGTGTATTGTAATTGTTAAATCTATCGGCAATTGACCGTGACGATGAGACATGTTCTATGCACTAATCTGTGATGGAATGTGTAAAGGCAAAAGTAATTAAAGATAAAGTATAGATTGAGATCAAGGGGGAGAATGTTAGAATGATCTCAGGGCATTTGGCCCAACGGCCAAATGCCCCCCCTTGCTCGCGCCCTGATCGGGGGCGCCCAGCCCAATAGGCTGGTGGGCCCCTGTCGCCAGCGCTACATATAAGAGGTGGGGGCCGGGGTGGCACGAAAGCCAAGGTTCACCGTGCTGGCCACCATCCCCACCAAAAACCCTAACCCGATCTTCAAGGGGGCGCTCCAGCGACGGGAAGTTCCACCACCGCCGCCATCGAACGCCACCGCCAACGAACCAGCAATGGCTGGCTCTTCATCCTCTACGACGGACGGTCGGTACCCCTAACCCTTTCTCTCTCTCTCTCCCTTCCCTCTCAGATCTAGACCCCAGACAAGAATCGAAGACAACACAATTTTGTTTTTTGACTGGAAACAGGAGGGAAAAATCCCTACTGTATATATAAATAAATAAATATAAAGGGGACAAAGAAAAAAGAAACTTGAATTTACAAAGAGAAGGGAGGAGGAATACACAAAACAACAAAACTAGGAATCCTTAACCGAAACCTCTCAACCAGTTAACACAATATTTCTGTAGAGACGGCTTAACCCTATGGATAACCATAGCAAACGCATCTCTAAACTCCCTTTTCCAGGCTAACAAAGACACAGCTCCGTTGCTGAATATAACCTTATTCCGAATACTCTAGATAGACCAAATGACTATTTCCCGAAAACACTTAAGACCTGAGGAAATCTTGCCACCTTGAATAAGCTCAACCATTGGGAGCGACAAGTCCCAGGAAAACCCCACAAAACGCCAGCACCATTGGCTGAAGGTGCAACCGAAAAAAGGTGCTTCAAGGATTCAGTGTGATGCCCAGAACAAAGAACACAATCGTAGCTATCAAGAAGAAACCTTTTGCACAGAAGAAGAGCTCTCGTGTTTAGTCTATCTTTCAGGAGCGGAGCAGCCAGCAAAAGAACTTGTGCTTACTCACACAATATGACTTCCACAACCAGACAAAAGGAGGTTGAGAACCGACTTGTCCCAGTAACTAAAGATAAGCTTGATGAGGCGAAAACACTGACGAACCCTAAATATAGGACTACTCATCCGGTTGATCCTGAAGTGGCAAGAAGGAGGACATGGTTCCATGGAGGGACTGAAGTTCCAAAGAAGCAGTCGGTGAGAGAGGGAGATGAAAATGAGAGACAAATTATTGTAGGTTCATTACTCTACGTGGCAGTATGTACGTAGCTAACTTAATTAGAAGATCGGGGGCCCGGTATAAACGTCGAGGCTAACCCCTCGTTAGACGTAACTGCTTGTCCAGTGAAACATTAGAGAAGCACCGCTACGAGCCTAGATCGAGTCCTCCAAGGTAAATATGGGCGGTCAGGTGCAGTTTATAACCGAGCATGTCCATCAGGTCATCAGGGTTTCTCGCCGGCGGACCGCCCATCACCTCTCCATCCATGTCGCGTGTGTGTTAGTGTGTTTCTGTGTTAGGGGAGGCGCAGCTTCGTTCTTGTAGATGGAGACCTAATCTCATTTACATGTCCATGTCCCCGGTGAAGCAACGATGTTGGGCTGCTTTTTAGTGCCTACACAGTACATACATCTCTTCTCTTCTCTTTTTTCTAATTAATTTCTTTTTTTATTACGACCAGATCTAGTACTTCACATTGGCATAGTTTCTCATGGGTCCACTTGTCAGTGGTCATTCAGACAACAAGAGAGGTGATGTATGAACATATGCCATGCGTTGTGTCGAACTTATATGGTCTCAAAGTTATGTCATGTACTCATGTTGAAGCGGCGATGGTATTATGTCGTGTCGAACTTGCAGTATACTAAGCTATTATGTCGTGTGATAGTTAGGATCATTATGTACTCATGTTTAATAGTTAAAGGTTTGAAGTGATGGTGGTATAACTCAATATATATTCATTTATGTATGCGTGTCCTATCCGCCTGTATTATCCGTGTTCGATCTGAACCCGTCATATATCCGTCCCGACGGTATCGTGTCTGAAACTCCAAATTCTTATATGTATCCGATATGATCGTATCCAACTTCAAATCTGGGGAAAAAATATGGGTTAGGATGCAGTATAAATAATACAAAATTGCTAAAAACTGTCGCATGTTATTTTGGCGGGAAAACAGTCAAACTTCTGACCTTATGATTTTGCACGGAGATTCGTGCTCCAGCCGGCGACGTCGTCTTCTCTGATGGCGGCGACGGCGAGTTAGAGGTAGGCTTCACTGAATTAAGGCTTCGGTTCACCAAGTTAGGTTTTGGGTTTACTGGGGATTAGCTATAGAGGGAGGGAGGGGCGGCGAGGCGGCGTTGGTGCAGTCGGCCACAGGTCGGAGGAGGGCGGTAGAGGTCGGCGGGGCGACAGGAATCGACTAGAAATTAGGAGGGGGTGGCGCACCGGTGGAGGAAGATGAAGCGATAGCGGCGGTGCAGGAGGTGGGCGGTGCCGATGGAGGAAGAGGAGGCAGTAGTGGTGGGCCAGTGGCTAGGGTGGGGCCGGCGGGCCTCACCGGCGTCGGGGGCGGCATCGGCGAGGCAATAGGAGGCGGCGTGCAGAGGGGATGGGGGCGGGGGTGGCGCGCGGAGGGGATGGGGAATGAGGTTGGGTTAGGGTTAGTTTGGCTTGTATAGAATTAGTGGGAAGGGTTTGGACCGTTAGATTAAGATCGTGCGGTTGAAAAAGTGACTGATTTTATGGGCTAAATCACTCAAATTTTTATGAACGATGGATAGACAATCCCTATATATTTCTCGTACAGTTGTTCTCGTGGACTGCTTAAACAAGCCACTGCTCCAACACCATATCCTGGAGTGGGATTGGCATCCTCTGCCATTGCAGAGGAGCACAGTATTATGATATTCGTCAGATTTGAGTCGTCTGATCCGAGAAGAACGGATTAGATCAACGATGCCACAGTGTTTGTGAATAGTGCAAATGCTACAGTATTTTACTGCAGTTGAAAATCACGATTTCATCCTTTGCCTTTTGATCCGACGGCTACAACGCAATGTCACGGTACTGTACGCAATATTAGAGGATGTGTTTCCTCTGGAGTGAGCATTTGAGCAGGAGAGTCCTGCTGGTATGGTGGTATGAAACACTAACCAAGGAGCAGATACGAGTGTGATCGGTAGGCGAGGATGCGCGGGGCGAGTGGTGCCACGCCCACTGCCATAAGCCCGAATTTGAGCCAACAAGACTGGGTGAGTAGGCTGTTCATTCTGGTGAGCTCATGTCCTGTCTGTAGCAATAGCAAAGGCTTCTTGCTTGTTAGGGTGCCCACAGAAGCAAACCCCTAGTTCCTACACCAGATAATGGGGTTCGGTCCATAGATTTGTCTTTCTTTCGCCATGTTTCGCTCAAAGGGTCGAAGAGATATAGTAGGGTTTAGTCAAGCTTTTTCTAATCTCCATTTTCAACTCTAAAGAAAAAACTAACGAGTAACACACTAAGCATAGAAATTATATTAAAAGATTTATCAATTTTCATTAAATATTATAGAAAGAGGTAGAATTTCTTTTTGTTTCCAGGGATTTGAGAAAAGAGAGAGGCTTTTGTCATTTTTTTAAAGAGGAAACATGAACAGATGGGTGGGATAGGCCCGATCCAACAGAGCTATACCGGGCCGAAACGTGACCGCTTTTCTGTTTGGTCTTAGAGCTCGTTGCTGGGCTGACTCTGGGCCAACAATCCGGTTCGGTAATATAACATACTCGTGCAAAAACGGAAGTCGACGAACTCTTCTTCGATTCCAACCAGACACGACACGACGCGGAGTCGCCGACTCAGCAGCCAAGAACAGCACGGGATAAAAAAACTACAACGATCAATTGTGTTGGGTAGGAGGTTAAAATGTCATCGATATTTAGAAGACCCAAACTTTTCAAAAATTTAAAACTTGTTTGAGTTTGGTTTTAATTTAGATTTCTTGCCAAATTCAGAATTTCTCAAAAAAAAAAACCACCTTCCTCTTTTGGCTTTCCGTTTGCCCGAAGGCGCCTTTCTCCCATGCGCTTTCTTCCTTGTCTTCTTCTTCCTTGCGTCGCCATGTCCTACGCTAGCATCGCACCGCATCGACTCTTCCTCACCTTCGTCCCCGTCAGCTCCGTCCTCGCACCGCCCCCCGCATCGCGCCAAAGACTCCGCCACCTCACCCCGCCACCTTGCCCACGCAACAGCGCCGCCGCGCCAGTGCCATCTCGCCTCGAAGCTTCAATCACGCCAAGCCACGCCACCCGAGCCCGAGCTCTGCCGCCACCGCCTTCCCTAGCTATAAAAGCCCATACCGCGACTCTTTCCTCCTCAGGAGCCTCACCGTGACACCTCAAATCTCCCTTCTTCCCCAATGACGGCCACCTTCTCAAATCATTGTCAACCTTTCTTTCCTCTTCCGGTGAGACGCTGCCCAATTCTCCACCTCCCTCCTTCTTCTCAATTGAGCCCACCCCTAGCATTCCCTCACCACCACGAACCCGTCCCCAAGCTCCAAGCCTGCCGCGCCACCCCTAGCTCCCGTCGCCTTGTGCCAAGCTCCGCCGCCCATGATCCACACCGCCATGCCACCAGACCACCCGAGCTACCACCACCACCACCACCACCACTGTCGGACTCCCCTTGGCTCGCTAGTGCTCAAGCACCGACTGTCTTGGCCAAGCGCTCCTCCGACTGGGCAAAACCCCAAAATGGGTTGCCCGTGCCTCACTGATCCTCACTACACCACTCGGCGCCACCGTCGACTGCCGGCGCTGGACAGAGAGGGGGAGAAAAACAAAGAAGAAACCAACAAATAAAATAAATAAAAAGGGATCTAGGCTCCCTTCGATTTAAAGGTCGAAGTGGGCCGAATACCCTTTTGAGCCATTAAGTAAGCCCAACTGCCAAACTAACCTAATACTATGCAGCCCATTCCTATTCAAAGGACAGCTCGAGACAAGCCCAATATTGTCATTCGGCCCAACACTATTCAACCCATTAGCCTATAGCTAAACCCATTACTATTTGACGAGGATATAATAATCCTCATTTTATTATTCCATAATCATGTAATATGACGTCACTTGGTATACCCCTTAATGTTATAAGGGAGAAGTAAGTTAGGTGGTCGTAAACTCTTCTACGACCACCCCTAGTCGTAAGTTTTTCGACCAAGTTGTGTTACGCTTCTGTTGCCCACCCCCAAAGCAACGGGGCGATCGAAAGAGCGAATGACCAGATAATGAAGGGAATCAAGACCCGAGTCTTCGATCAGCTTGTCAAACGCTCGGGGGCTTGGGTACAAGAATTACCTTCCGTATTATGGGCAATTCGTACGACAGCTAGCCGAGCTACAGGAGAAACACCTTTCTTTCTAGTCTTTGGTGCCGAAGCCATGCTTCCACCAGAACTAAAGATCAGGTCAGCACGAGTTGAACAGTCTAACGACTCTCTTCAAGAACAACTTCGAGCAGACGACATTAACTTGCTCGAGGAAAAAAGGGACCAGGCCTTAATCCGATCGACAGTCTACCAACAAGCCCTGCGCAGATACTACGATCGTAAGGTCCAACCTCGCAGCCTTGCTGTAGGTGACTTGGTATTGAGGCTTATCCAATCCCAGTCTAATCGGAACAAACTTTCCCCCAAGTGGGAAGGTCCTTACACTGTGGTCTAAGTTACGCGTCCAGAATTGGTACGACTTGCAATGGAGGATGGCCGTGTTCTATCAAACTCTTGGAACATTGACAGTTACGCAAATTCTATGTGTAACAGGCTTCTACGACAATAAAGTATCAGGTTTTTCCTATCTTTATTGTCTCTCTTTGAATTTTGCTTTTACTTTTGACCATTATTCATATACTCATTTCCCTTTACACTGGTCGGAGAAAGAACATCAAAACTAGTCAAAGTCTCTCCTCTTTGCATGTGGTCCCGCCCGCTGAAAGGAGCTTCCTAGTGTAGCTTTGTTCTTAACTGTTCCTACCAGTACAAAGCTTTTTGGGCTCGGAAACATGGTCGAATTTTTTTAAGCAAATTCATGTCAAGTTAGTTTATTTATTCATTTTGAAAAATACTCTAAAAAGAGCGCACTTTTGAGATTTGTTTGACCATTTTCTGGTAGACTTGATTGGTTTTAACTGGTTGGAGGCAGAAACACACCTAGTCGAAGCTTCTCCTTTCTGCACGTGGTCCTGCCCACTAGAAAGAACTTCCTAGCGTCGTTCTGTTTCCTACTCTTGTTGCCAGGACAAACTTATCAGGTAAATCGAAAACAGTCGAATAAATTTCTAAGGTACTCTAGATGTTTGTTTCACTCAAGTTGTCGTTATCGATTTGATTAATCTAGTTAGAGATGGTAACATCACCTAGTCGAAGCCTTTTTTCTCTGCATGTGGTCTTGCCCACTAGAGGGAACTTCCTAGCATCGATTCGTTTTCCATTCTTTCGACTAGAGCAAGATAATCGATTCTCGAGAACTATAAGTCGAACAAACCTCTCTGTTTTCAGAAACCCTTTCTTTACTATTTTCTTAGTTTATTCCAATAAACTAAGTAAATAGTCGGGGGGCTAGGATAAAATTATAAACATGACTTTATTTCTTAGTCTTAGTTTTTTTTCCGAGTTGTCATCTTACGTGTTACTAACTACTCTACAAGATGATTCGCAGGGAAAAAGAAGGAGAAAAGAGGAATCACTCATATCTGGTCTGATCACTTATTCCTTTTTTATTATCTTACGAGTTACTAACTACTTTACGAGATAATTTACAGGAAAGAAGAAATGATCATATATTTATACATCACCAAAAAAGACTTGTCTTTACGAGTTCCTATTACAGACTACTCGGGTAAAGGAGATTCTATCTGCATCTCCTCCGCGACCTTCTCGCCGACCGACTGCATCTCCTCGATCAGCCGTTCTGCTTCAGATTCGGTGCAATCGAAGTCGGCTTCAACAGATGAGGATTAAGGTTAGGGTCACGGGCCTTAGGCTTTGCTAAAACAAAGCTCACAGCTCCTTTGACCGCTTCCCTTATCGAGTCATTCTGGTTGGTCTTCAGAGTAGACATCAACTCTTGCAGCGTACCGACTTGCTCCCCAATGGCACTCGTATGAGCGGCCATCGTGTCTTCACGGGGAGTAACCTTCCCGGCACGAAGCTCATCGAGTACATTGTTCATAAGCGAAATGTTGTCTTGAAGATTGATCTTCATTGACTTCATCTCCTCCTGGGTACAAGTCGAAGCCTCGTGGAGTTGTTTTATTTCAGTTAGTCGCTCTAAATGGAGTAAGGATTAATTAGATAAAACAATTCTACGAGAAGATAAAACAATTTAGCAGCAGATAAAAGATTTACTTACCGCTAATTGAGAATCTAACTTCTCAATTTCCTGGTCTTTCTCCTTCGCGACGCGAGAGATCTCGCGGACAACCAAGGACTTCTCCTGGACCTCGACCCGAAGAGCCCCTGCCTCAGCCTGAAGAGCCTTATTTTTGACTTCTTTTTCTGCAAAAGAATAAGAGGTTAAGAAGGCGGAGATCAAGATCAAAAGCAGTCGTAACTCCACGTACTGTTTATTTTTTCCTGCAATCTTTGAGTTGCAGAGTTAGCCTCCTGAAGCTTCTTCAGAAGGTCGGTGGCCTTATCCTTTAGCTTGTTCTCCTCGACTTTCTCGAAGTCGAGTGCATCAGCTAAAATCTTTTCGTCACTCTTAAACCTGAAAGGTTAAAGAAAGACATGTATAGACAGATGAGTAGTCAAAAGTATTTCTACGACTGATGGGTGATCGTAAGTTTTTCTACGATTACTCCCTGGTCGTAAGTTTTTCTACGATTAGTACCAAGTGGTAAGACTTTTACGACAATCTTCTACGAGTATTGAGTAAGTAATCAGTTTGTAAAACGATTACGAGAATCGGTTACTCACCACCTCTCTGCTTGCTCGCAGAGCACCGCTTTCTCTTGTCGTAGTTTGACAAGTTGCCGATTGTACTCGCAAATTGTGGCAATTTGTTCTACGACTCTCTGCAGGGGAGAAAAACGATAAGAGATAGGGATAAAACCATACATAAGTATCAATGAATACTTACATTCATGTTTGACCAAGCAAACATGGACATTATTCGCGACGGATCCTTCAGCCCATCCATCTCCTCGACTCGTTTCCACCAAACCCCCTCGAGACGTTCGTAGTCGAAGACATCTCCGCAATTGGGAATGCTGCTGGGGTGAGGAACTCGATCGCGAGATTAGTAGGCAGAAGATCCTACGATAGAAGCAGGGCCAAAGAAATCAGAGCAAAAGTTAAAATACTCCTCTTCCTCTGATTCGGTGATAGGAGCACCGCCTGGAGGACCGGAAGGAACGTCTTCGACTGCCACCTTACCGGCACAGTGGTCGGAACTCTCACCACCGTCGACTTTCGGCGTCTCCCTTGCGGCCTCTTCTGCCTCTGCTGCCGTCCCTACGACAACCTCGGTGGTCTTAGTGACTTCTGCGGCTACGACTTCCTCCGCCGCAGGAACAGTAGCTGGAGCCTCAGCCACTACCGCAGTCACATCTTCACCGGCTAAAGAGGTGACAGCGGGCTTCTCCGTAGAAGCATTCTTGGGGGCTGAAGGCGTTGGGCTAAGACCGCAAAACAAAAAGTAAGTTAACTCGTGAAAAACAAAGGATAAATGATGTTCTTACACTTCTGTTTCTAACATACCTCTGTGTACTGGATCTAACCTGGAACTTGGGAGCAACTTTCCCAACGAAAGGTTTCTTCGACTTCTTTTCAACCATTGTGGGTTAAGATTCGATCGAAGGAACGGGAGTCTCTTCTTCTCGACTCCCCGAGTGGCCGAGACCCGTCTCGACCACCTTAAGACCACTGCTCTCCTCGGCCTCAGGTCCTACTGGAGCAGCAGTTTCCTTCACGACAGACATGAAGCCCTTCCAATTCTCCTTTTCTAGTTGCCTTATAAAGCCATCAGAAGCGGAAACTGCGAAAGACTCATTGTCGTAATAGAAAGGTACCTTAACCTTAGGGACTTTGCGCTTAAGGGCAAATGTTGCTTCTTCTGCTTTCTTCTTTGCCGCGGCCATGTCCGCGGCAAATTTAGCAAAAGGAGCAGGAGGAGCCAAACTCGAACCCCCCTTGTCGCCGACTTTTACTAGTCGACGCTTCTTGGTTGGGGGGACTTTGCTGACTCCGCCTGCGCAGTCGCCCCGACGACCACCAAATCGACTTCCTCGTCGTCTTGGCGGTTCTCTATACATACTTTCCGTTGAAAAAAAGAAAAAGGAAGTGGTCGTAAGTTTTTCTACGATCACTAACTGGTCGTAAGTTCTCCTATGACCAGCTTACAAGTTGTAAGTTTTTCTACGACAAAAGCATTTAGTCGTAAATCACTTTACGACAATAGGTGCCTAAAGACCAAGTCGTTTTTCGATTACCTTTAGGCGCTCCACTTTTTCTTCTGCGGTCAAAACCGCAATAATTTGTGGAGCTGCTATGTTGGACGGACTCTTTTCGCAGATAAGCCTGACGCGAGTGTCAATCTCTGCCTGCGGAAGATCTGTGCACGCGAACAACAAAATCAACAGACCAGATCGAGATTACACAAGGTTGAAATCAAAGAGTGAGTTTTCCACTTACCATCCTTGTAATCCCTGGTCGGGTCTTCTTTCCCCGAGTACCTCCACATAGGAGGAACTCGTGCCTTCAAGGGGCTGATGCGCGCGTGATGAAGTCCTTCACCACGTGCCAACCGGTAAGCCCCCCTGTCTTCAAGTCCTTGATAGCTTGAATATAAGTGGTGATCCGGTCGAGATTACTGGGAGTCAAATCCCAGGAAGAGGCCCTCTCGACGGCTTTCCCAACAAACGAGAGGCTGTCTTCCTTGGTAACCTCCCAGTAAAACCACTTCTTCTTCCACCCCGGCCATGACGACCAGGTAAACATCTGAATGTACTCCTTCGACTTACCGTCGTGGAGCTTCAGACCACAGCTACCGGCAATCCCGTCTTGACGAGCCATTCCGTAGTAGTACTGGAAAAGCTCGAGATTCGCCGGAATCCCCAGGTAAGCTTCACACAAGTACACAAACACGCTCAGGATTGTGATGGAATTAGGACCAAGGTTCACTAATTCCACCCCAAAGTGCTCAAGCGCGAGTGTGAGGAAGGGGTGGGCAGGTAATCGGAGGCCGCACTCATAGTACGCCTAGAAAATCGAAATTTGATCTTCCCCCGTGGGCCAATGCTCTCCGCTCGCCGCAATCCACTTCACGAGTAGTCCCTCGGGGATCTTCTCGGCGGCGACTAGAGCAGTCATCTTCGCATCGTCCATTTCCGATTCAGCCCACTCGGAGACGACCCTAGCCATCTTTTCTAAAAAAGGGAAGAGTTGGATTTAGGAAAACTCCAAGAAAGCGTACAGTATCACCGACGGCGGAAGAGACGAGAAAGCAATGAACAGTCGGGGTGAATTAGTGAAAAGGTAAGAACCCTAAGTTTACCTCCATAGTCCGTTTTATAACCGTGCGCTTGAAACGAAACACCGTGGAAACCCAACGGTTTCCACCGCTTCGGGAATTGCTCAAACGGACAGACCTTTAATCTGCCCGTACGAAAGTACCAAGACTATTTTCACACCTCAAGTGAAATTACCTTCTTGACCTTCAGATCAAAAGAAAAGTCGATCGGAAAAGCTTTACTTCCGATCATAAGCCCACGATTACTCTAAAGTCGTAAGATTTTCTACGACTACCTTGTAATCGTGAGATTTCTAATAAATTGCCTCGACCAAGCATATTTCTGGTCGAGAGAAACACGTGTTGAAGAGTTTTTCCTTCAACGTTTTTTCTACAATCTCCTAGTGATCACAAGATCATCTATGACTCCTCGACCAAATAAGTTATTTTACTTGAAGCTGGGGGGCTAGATGACGAGGATCTAATAATCATCATTTTATTATTCCATAATCATGTAATATGACGTCACCTGGTATACCCCTTAATGTTATAAGGGAGGAGTAAGTTAGGTGGTCGTAAACTCTTCTACGACCACCCCCCTAGTCGTAAGTATTTCTACGACTATGGTGTAATCGTAAGTCCTACTGCGATTACGTCCGGTCATAAGTCTTTCTACGACCAGTACCCAGTCGTAAGATTTTCCTACGACTACCCTCGAGTCGTAAGTCCTGCCACGACCAGCCCTGCTACGACTTCCTCACAATTAACTGGGTCCACTCGTCAGAAGGTCCATTTATTGGTGAGGATCTGAGCAGTCAAATCACGCAGTTATACCTGAAATAACTACATAATATTCTCCACTATCTCTGATTGATAACCGTTGGACAACGTGGGGAGGTTACTACTCCGGTAATTACTCTCATTATTACGCAATAATGAGTGCCTAATTAGCCTGGAATGACAACGCCCTAACAACTTAGTATAAATAGGTGTCTTTTGGAGATAATGGAGGAGGCTTTTTGGGGGAGAGACAGTCAGTAGTAGCATTAGCACAAGACTCTTCACTGATTGTAATCAGAATACCCAAACCAATACACACAGGAGTAGGGTTGTTATTCTCATTGGAGAAGACCCGAACCTGTATAAAAATTCCCGTGTCTCCTTTGTCTGCGTGATCAATTGTGGAGACCCTCCGAATCAAATAATCTTTACGTAAGATCGGTTCTAAAACACCGACAGTTGGCACCGACCGTGGGGATCTTCTGGTAATTCCTTGTCAACAGTTCTTTCTTTTCTCTTTGATGCTACCATGGCAGGAGAATGAAACGAGGAGAATTGGTTTCGACTTGGCCGATTACGCAGACATCGACATGGATGCCGGCTTCGACTACGAGCCGAGTATCGAATCATCTGACGGTATTGCCGCCTCTGGAGATCTTCTATCAGATCTCGGAGATTGCATCACCGATGGAGTTCAGGAGGGATCTGTATCCCCCACAGCAGTACGCTCCGCTGAGGAACCAGCTTCCTCAGGGGGCAAGGGTCAACACGACCATCAATAGGGCTGCCCCGAGATAGATTCGCAACACGACGAGAGTCTTTCCTCCAAGTGTTCGAGTCCCCCTAAGGCAGTACGACTTGGCAAGGCAGGTTCTGGAAGCCATCATTCCAGAGCTCCAACGACATCTGATGGTCCTCTTTCTCCGGATAATTCCGCAGAGAAGAGGATCGAACATGTTGTTCCTCCAAGTCCAACCATCCCGTCGCAGGACGCACCTGTAGACGGAGACAATTATAACCCGGAGTTCCCCTACCTGGAGAGGTTTACTCCAAGTCACCCAATGGTGTCACTCGACTACTCCTCAAGCGAGGAGGCCTCGAGTGCAAGTGGAGGTCATCCACGGGAGGTCTTCGTCATTCCCCCTGATAAGAATCATTCTCCTGGAAGAAGGATTGGCGATGCTCCCCAGCGAGCACACTCTACACCCCCTCGTGGCAATGGCAAGGACACCACCGCTGGAGAACGAGACGAACACCTTTGTACACTGCTCTTTCGATTAAATATCTACAGGATGACACATGCTCTTGTGTACAGAGCAACCGCAATTTGGGGGTGGGACAGAAGTGAAAACGAAGAAACACTAGCTGGTCTACACAACGGTAGGCACTATCAACATCGGACCGCGATTACTGTATGGTCCAAAAATCTACCGGGTACAAGCTAGAAAGGTTGAGTAGTGGGAATGACTTGTTATCTCAACTCAATCACACGCTATCGTGTGGTGTGTATATTGTATGAAAGTATAAGTTTGAGGTATCTTGTGGGTAAAGTTGGGCAACTCTACAGAGTATAATCAATGGTATTCTGATATGTCATGCTTCCGATTAATAAAGCTGTGTTCATGCAATGTATGAGGCATAAGTAGAGATTTTGAGATATTAAGGTGATAATTACAGATGTTGAGTAAACCCCTGATGATATATTAGTATGATTTTACTATTTTAAAGATAAACTGTTTTATCTAAATTGATGCATCCACATATACCTGATATGGTAAATCCTCAACAATCAATTGAATTCCTTTCACGTAGTTAAATAGCTTTCCCATGTGACTTGCTGTAACATCCCAAAAATTCATAAATGCAAAAATATAGAATTTTTAAAACTTTTTGTGTGATAACTAATGTCGTTCCTCTTGATTGCATTTTTGGGACTTATTTGGATTGCATCTTAGTTTCTTGCTGGTATGAGTGGTATAAGAATCAAAGAACCCTAAGATAAGGGAACCCTAGAAACATAAATGGTCAAAGCAAACAAACTTAAAAGCCTTCCTTTTCAAAATATTACGTATACACCCTCAGAATAAAAAATGTAGAATTCAACACCTAAATCCCTATGGGATCAAAAAGTCTGTTTAGGGAGGTCCAATGAATATCAGACTATGTCTGCCATTGCAAGAAAATTTCCAGATGAAAATACCAGAACTAGATGCAACTCTAAGATCCTATCCTAGTTCTTTTTTCCTATTCTCCTGAGCCTATTCCCCCCGTTTCACTGTTCCTCTAACCCGCTACTGGCCGAACTCGTTGCAACCGGGACCTCTCCGGCGGTCATAGCCAATTGTAGCTGCGCCTCCTTCCTACGCTCGGCGTCCACGATAAAGGTGCGAGTGTGCTAGCAAATACTGTCACTCGGCCATTACTCGATGTCGCTCAACCCGTGACTCCGTCGTACTGTGCTGCTAACCCTGTCAACATCACCACCACTCCGCCTTGTCGGGCCGTGCTAAATTGCTTATTATATAGCGGCCCCGAGCCCCTTCATTGCCTTTCCTTGCCACACTAGTACTAGTTATGCCTCCTCCATCCCTCAAATGAGCTTGAGCTCCAGGTAAGGCTTGAGCGCTCGTTTCGGCAGATCGCCGCCACGACGCCGCCATCGCCACTAACACCCATCGGTGAAGCTCTTCCCTCATTATATGCATCGGCTCGTGTTCCATGACCCAAGAGACATTTCCCCTCAATTGAACCCACTCTCTGTTCACAGGAACCGCCGCTGACCTCGTTCTGCCTCCCCTCCGACCAGAATAGCCAAGTAGTCGAGTCAACTTCGCTGGTGAAGCATACTCCAAGGCTATTTCTTCGGAACTGTTTACCTACTCCCTTGAAGCCATCTTGAGGGTTGATTGCTCATCTTCCTCGAGCCATCACCACCGCTTGGAGCTTCTCTCGTTGTCCCTGTCTACCGACGCCAGACCAGCTCCGGCTAGCTCATCCCCTTCGCGTCATACTAGTACGTTCCTAGCGGCCACTATATGATCATACTCATTCTACTTGCGCGGTAGCATTGTCGGATCCGCGAATGCGCTATAGACCAGGCAATCTTGACACGTAGTCATATCCTTCCTACGACCACGTTGAGTAGTCGAATCCTTCCTGCGACCACGTTGAGTAGTCGTATCCCTTCTACGATCACGCATAGTCATACCCCCTCCGACTACAAGTAGTCGTACCTCCTCCGACTACACATGGTCGAATCTCCTACGACTACAGGTAGTTGAGTCTTCTTCCAACCACGTGATCGTGTAGTCTTCACGTGTAGTCGAACCTCCTTCGACTACGCATAATTGAACTTCCTTCGACTACTCACAGTTGAATTACCGTTGAGTACGCAGAGACGAACTTCCATCCACCTGGAATATAGTCGAACCCCGTAGTTGAACTTCCTTCGACTACACGTAGTCGAAAACCCCTTCCGACTAGGTAGTCGAAGCGATGTTCAGTGCTCGAGCCTTCTACCTGGAATGTAGTCGAAGCTCCTTCCGACCAGGTAGTCGAGACCCCTTTTCAACCACTAGTCTACAGTTTCGACCACTCAGTTTCGACCACTGAGTTTTGACCACTGACTTTTGACCACTGAGTCTCGACCACCCAGCTTCGACCAGTGAGTCCCGACCACTTAGCTTCGACCATTGAGTCTCGATCACTCAGTTTTGAAACCGTCATTAGATTAAGGCTCATTAATCGCATTTAATTCGCCGCATAATCATAGCGTTTTCGTTTCATAATCAGGCTCATTATTCGTAATTAATTCATCGCGTAATCATAGCGTTCTTTCCATCCTGACAGGATTGCATGGCAAAATAAAATTACAAAAGGAAGCTGTGTTTGGACCCACGGTCGAAATCGAAACGGTCGCACTATTCACACGCACGTCACGCGCCCGCGAAGCCTGGCCTGGCGAGGCGAGGCGTGGCCTGGCGAGGCGAGCGAGCGCGCGCGTGTAGTCCTCCTTTCTCCTCTTTTCTCTTGCTTTACCAAGGCTATACATGCTCCACCTTATAAGGTGATATCTCTCCACCTTGGCTAGCAATATGGGACTAAAGTATCCCACATACCACTATGCATGAGTGGACCTTTGGGATTTTCCTAGGATTTATTGATTAGTGAATGGGCCAAAACCCAATTAAATCCAACACTTTAGGCCATGACAAAATCGTAACGACTGATAACTTAGCAAAATCCTAACAGCTTTTGTAACCAAGCCCCAGAAACATCATCGCACCAATGCCTTCCGTTCCCCTACGCAATTGAGATGTGGTCTAGGTGTTCAGTTTGACAAACTTCAACATATTGAGCCGTGCACCACCTCAAATTTTTAGAAGCTTAATGGCATGGTGGCAATAGGCTGCCAATAAACGCTGAAAGGGGATGGAAAAAAAAATCAATGAAACAGTCATCTACATAGCTTGGAACATTTAGAAGGAGAGAAATAGAGGATATTTCAAAATGTGCAAATGAACTCGCAGCAGCTCGCCTTCAAGATCAGAGAGGACATCCAACTCTAGGAGCAAGCTTTCCTTGATTAGTTTTCTCTTTCTAGTCAGTACCCTTGCGGCTCCAGTCGCGAGTCTTTGGTTTACTTTGAGTAGTTGTGTTCCTTCTAGTTTTGTTTTGTTAGAGTTTATGGGCTTGGTCCAAATAATATTCTTCAAAAATCCTAGGAAAAATCCCAAAGGTGTACTCATGCATAGTGGAATATGGGAAGTTTAGTACTATATTATAAGTCTAGGTGGGAGGAGACAAACTTATAAGGTGGAGTCGGTCTTACCTAGTTGAAGCAAGCAAAAGAAGAACACACACGCGTGCTCACTCGCCTCGCCATCGCCCGCGCGCACAACGTGCGCTTGAATGGTCCGGTGATTTCGTGTCTGGTTGGGTGTGAGGCTTCTTCTTTTTGCACCTTAAAACTATGCCGTGAGTTCTGCTTCCATGGTTGATCTTGTCAAAATGGTCTGTTTATAAGACCTCCATGAAACAGCAGCACCGTCTAGAGTGAAGATATATCCACTCGTAGCCTTAATCTCATCAGCATCAGACATCCAATTGGAATCACTATACCCTTCAAGTACATCAAGGTACCCGGTATAATGAATTCCATAACTCATCGTACCTCTCAAGTAGCGCATAACTCGCTCGAGTGCTCGCCAGTGATCATCTCCCGGATTAGAGATAAACTGGCTTAATTTGCTTACATCAAATGAGATGTCAGGCTGGGTAGCGCTAGCTAAGTACATGAGTGAACCAATAATCTAAGAATATCTCAGCTGATCCTTTCCTAGTCTTTTATTCTTTCGAAGTATTAGACTAGGATCATAGGGTGTTGAAGAAGGCTTGCTATCTATATAGCCAAAACGATTCAAAACCTTTTCCACATAGTGTGATTGTAGAAGTGTAATCACATCCTCACCCTTGATCAGCTTGATGTTTAGAATTACATCAGCCTCTCCCAGATCTTTCATGTCAAAACTTTGGGACAGAAAAGACTTAACCTCGATAATCACGTTAAGACTTGATCCAAAGATAAGTATGTCATTAACATACAAATACAATATAACTCTTTCACCCCCACTATAGTGGTAGTGAACACATCTATCCGCTTCGTTTACTGCAAAGCCCGTAGATGTTAAAATTCTATCGAACTTCTCATGCCATTGTTTAGGTGCTTGCTTGAGACCATACAGAGATTTTAGTAACTTGCAAACCTTACCCTCTTGACCGGTTACCGCAAAACTATCAGGCTGTTCCATGTAGATTTCCTCATTTGACTCTCCATTGAGGAAAGCTGTCTTAACATCCATTTGATGGACAATAAGACCATGTGAGGCAGCCAAGGATAGTAGTACCCGTATAGTGGTCAATCTAGCAACAGGTGAGTAAGTATCAAAGAAATCCTCTCCTTCTTTTTGAGTATAGCCCTTGGCCACAAGCCTTGCCTTGTATTTTTTAATAGTACCATCAGGCCTAAGCTTTTTCTTGAACACCCACTTACATCCAACTGGCTTGTAGTCATATGGACGATCAGTGATTTCCCAAGTCCCATTAGCGAGAATGGAATCCATTTCGCTACAGACCGCATCCTTCCAGTACTCTGTATTAGGAAATGCATATGCCTCTGAAATGGATTTGGGAACATCATCCACAAGGTACACAATGAAATCATCTTCAAAGGATTTTTTAATCCTTTATCATTTGCTCCTTCTAGGAACAATACTGTCCTCCTCTTTGTTGCGCCTCCTTGTTTACTCCATCCTTTTGTCGGTGTGCAATGATGTGGGGAGAGCAGTGTCTTCGAAGCCGGTGACCCTCATGATCCTGCACAGGTTGCGGTGAATCAGATTTTTGTAAAGCATCCACACAACTGTTCACAGCTTCCTCCTTCGCATCAGACTCTGCCGTGACCTTCGCCGGAGCGATTCTCTGTAAGTCGCGGTGATATCACTTGACATGTCTAGGTTTTGCTTCCTAGAAATTAGTCGTGTGATGATGATGATTCCAACTTCTGTTGGTAGTGTTATTGTTCTAGGCTTTGCCTTGTTAGCGCATATATACGAGCTAGATGTATTTGAGTTCATGATCATGCTACTATTCGTAGTTTCAAATATGCCTAGTGTGTGTGTGTGTGTGTCTATATATATATATGCTATTGTTGCATCGATTATTGTTTTAGGAATTAAAATAATCATAAAGTGTGCATTTTCCTAACAATCCAAAAACTTGATAGGCACTTTGTGATGGCTGGTTTTGCCGAGGCTATGAAACCGGAAAAGTTCACCGGTGTGAACTTCAAGGGATGGCAGACAAGGATCTAGTTGTGAACTTCACGAAATTGCCATAACTTTTGATTCTATGATCCTTTTTTAGTGAAACTATCGCCATTAGATCAAGAATTTCATTATACATATGCTTGTAAATTTTCGTGTCAATCTAGCAAAGTAGTAAAAAGTTATATGCACTGAAAGTTGACCCAGTTTTCTGTTTGAATCTGAAACTGTCTGCACTTGTGATTTTTGTGCGACTTTTTCAGTCGTTCTTCATAAAGTGGCCCCCCAAAAATTATTGAACAAGCCGTTATAAAATGAAAAAAGAATCATTGAAAAATAGGCATATGACAAAAAGTTACAGCCATAATACCGACGTACTGTCCAGTAGACAGAAAACAACGGTTTTTAGTGTTGGGTCAATACTTGTGCTATTCACTCCAAATTGCATTCTATTGAATTATATTGTGTATACCACTCCTATATATTATTATACACTTGTTTTAGCCTCCATCCATCCTTAGTTGATCAACAACATTGTAAGATCGAGGAGGCCGACTAGAAGGGGGAGAATAGGCGGTTTTAAAAACTTCTTGGCTAAAATCGATTAGTAATGCCGAAGCTAATATCAAAAGGTTTTGCACAATTAAAACCTAAATTAACTAGGTTTAACTAAGTGCACCAACAATGATATGACTAATGATTATGAACAATTAAGAACATACAAGTAAGCAATCAAAGATTATATCATGAAAGCATCCATACACAAGGAATAAGCAATTTTAATTCTAGAAATGTAAATTGTACAAAGTAAAACATAAGAGTGCAAACCACAATTGACACGTCGATGTTTTACCGTGGTGATTGGAGACTTGTTGGTCTCCCCTAATCCACGTTGAGGGAAATCCAAACCAATTGGGCCGGCTCTACGAATTAAACCTTCCTCAGAGGTAACCAATACCTCAAACCACTAAGGTTGCTCTTTCCTCCACTCCAGAGATGGTGAGCACCACACCACTTACAAATTGCTCGGGTCTTCTTACAAGCTTCTAGAGAAGATCACCGACGCACGACACCACCACGCCGTCTAGGTATTGGCAAACACCAAGAGTAACAAGTCTACAACTTTCACTTGAACCAATCAAGTGTCTAAGCTCAAATGGATAGACAATCCACTACCTAAGGCAACACATGCACTTGGGTTTGCTCTCTAGGCACACTTAGTGCAACACATGCACAAATGCTAGAGAAGGCTTACTCTTAACTCTAGAGAATGTATAATGGCACCCTACAACTTCCATTATACGGCCAAGGTGGGTATATATAGACCATACACATAAACTGACCGTTGGAAGAAAGGATCAGCACAGTAACGACTATAAAACTAGCTGTTGGAGAGAGGTACGGTACTACCGCCAACTAATACGTGGTAGTTCTGATAAACGGTAGTTCCGCACAACACATTGCGGTACTACCGCACTACCGAGAGAGCAACACATGCTCAAAATTGCGGCTAAGGGCCAAAGTGCACACGTTCTGGAATTTACGTACCGCCAGCATAAGAACGGTAGTTCTGTGAGTCCGGTCATACTGCGCACAAAGCGCCGGTATTACCGTGCTACCTCAGAGAAAAACAAGTTCAAAATGCAACGCTACTGGAATTTTCATACCGCACAAAAATCGGTACATCCGAGGCAAGGTACCACCGCGCACACAGCGTCGGTACTACCGTGCTTCCAAAGAGAGCAACAAATGCTTCTATGAAAAACACGTACCGCCATAAAGCCCTGTACAACTAAGGTGCAGAAGTTCCTCCAAAGGAACAATGGTGCTATCGTTATGCGGTAGTTTCACCACGAAACTATGGTATTACTGTTCTAGCGGTAGTTCCGCCCAAAACAATGTCAGTACTACCACACCACCTCAAAGCAACACATGCTCAACAGGTACGGTAGTTCCGCCAAGGAACCGCTGGTCATACCGCACAGTGGTAGTTCCGCGCAACATATGCTGGTACTACCGATAGACCAGAGACAAGCACAAACTGACTTTCAACAGAACAACTCAATTGCAAAACATATTTGCCAATTGATGCCAGATGCATATAAGGCATGAAGGCAGGATTCTCAACAAGTTGCAAAACACATTTGCCAACTTTTAGAATCAAAACCATAACTAAAAGGTACATGGACTTAAACTGTTTGCAAAACACATTCGCAAACTACAGTCCCATGCTACAAGGATTTGAACATGATCCTCAACTATTTGCAAAACACATTCGCAAACAATTAGCATCATGTTACAAGGATAAGGTGCATGGACCTAGACCATTTGCAAACTATAGTCACAT
The DNA here is from genome assembly GCA_036346255.1 of Ampelocalamus luodianensis. NCBI lineage: Eukaryota > Viridiplantae > Streptophyta > Magnoliopsida > Poales > Poaceae > Ampelocalamus > Ampelocalamus luodianensis. The sequence goes on from CM070626.1 coordinate 7,159,520, forward strand.
GCTACAAGGGTTTAACTATTTGCAAAACACATTAACAAATAGCAATATGCCAAGATGAGCTAGAGTAAACACAGTGAGCTATCAACACATGACTAACTCAAGCTACTAGTCAAAGACCTCTCTTAATAGTATGGCAACCTATACTAGCAATCCGGTCTCCTAACCAAACACCGAGACTGGTAAAAACTAGGAACACATCCTTAGCCCTAGCTAGTCATACCTTTGCCTTAAGTATACACTTGAAGCTAGATGACACATGTCCTCACTTCAAGTCCGGTTCTTGACTTGACATGCATCAACATATGATGCATTCTTCATTTGACCTCCATCAACACATGATGGGTCTTCTCTTGACTTGATGATCAACACATGATCATCTCCTTTTCCTGAGCTTGATGTGCATCAATACATAATGCATCCTCTATTCCAAGCTCTTCAAGTTCAATATCATTAACACATGATGATCTTGATTACTTCGGGGTCTTGTCTTGAACCTCATCAACATATGATGATTTTCTTCATCTCGAATCTTGATATGACGACAATCAACACATGATGTCATCCGTAGTCCTCAACCACATGGAACCTAACCTCTTCATCCAACTCAAGGAAAATGTTAGTTCCACAATATGATTATAATTAATTACCACATCATACCATTAACTCATAATGGTTGGGACAAGATACCACAATCTTTCTCTCTTTAGTAATTGATGATAATTACTTCAATAGCAAATAATTGAATAGAGATAAACATGAGTATGTATAAACTACACAAGTTATATATACTCACACATAAGTATATATGAACTACATAAGTTATATATACTCACACATAAGTATATATGAACTACACAAATTATATATACTCATATGAATATATTAACTACACAAGTTAAATATATTCAAGGATATATGAGCATCTATGAACTACACAAGTCTCATATGCTCTCATATACTCATATGAATATATTAACTACACAAGTTAAATATATTCAAGGATATGTGTCAAAGTAAAGATCCTTAATATATGTGGAAAGAGAATATGGATCAATACAAATTAAACCACAAAATATAGAGTGAACTCCCTCTAAATGTGTGCATACACAGATATGTAATGGAAACATATGCACATATCCAAGTTAACCTTTTTGGTGGAGGTTAACCTATATTTTGGATCCGAGGAATGCAACAAGATATAATAAGAAGAAGTAGAATGCATACCTCTTGTATTTTCATCTTTATATCCAAACGAGACTAAGTAATAGATAATAAATAGAATTGTTAATCTCACAAATAGATTTGTCATTAATGAATATATACCTGTTTGGATTTTTGCTTTTATATCCAAGCTGAGATTAAACATGATATAATAATAAGAGTGTTAGTCTCACAAGTGCATTTGTCATTAATCACCAAAATAACTATTAACACATAATGGCGGATCTAGATCCATCAAACACAGGCTAAGTGCTAGATACGAACTATAATTCAATTCTGTGCAATATCTGAAATTAACTGATTGTTCTCCTTGCTACCTAATATTAAGCATGTCTAAGCTATACTTTCTACTAACTAAGCATATCACATTGAACCGGCCCTCGCAATTGCTCTACTCATCACATGAGTCCGGTTATCACAAAACAACCACCGGTTGCACCACCTGTTTGCATTGTTAAGAACTCGTAAGAGCTTGAGAGATGTGTGACTTGTCAAGCTCCACCTCCTAGTGGTTGATAAGAACTTACATAATTCTCGTGTATCTTCTTGTTTTCTACTAACCATGATAGGGTCAATATCACATAAGAGGAAGTTTCGTCAGATCAACAACACCATTGACTCATGTCCTGTGCCTGAACAAGGTAAATTTAAGTATGCATTCCCATCTTTTGCTGGCAAATTTGATCATGATGCCTATGTTGATTGGGAGATAGCATTAGACAAAGAATTTGAATATTATGATTGGTCTGATAGGCAAAAGATTAGAGCTGCCATTAGTGTTTTTATTGATGATGCAATACTTTGGTGGAAGTATCTTGGTAGACATGGAAGAGTGCCTCAAACTTGGAATGAATTAATTTTATTTTAGAGATGACTTCGTTCCTAAATATCATGCTGATTATATGCTAGCTAGATTGCAACGTTTAAAACAAGGTAGTAGAACTGTAAGAGAATACTATCATGAATTAAAAACTCGTTTGTTGCGTTGTGGCTTAAAGGAACATGTTGAAGCTACAGAGAATAGATTCTTAAGTAGGCTTAATCAAGCAATTTAGAACCTTCTTGTTCACAAATAATATAATTCTCTCTCAGTTGTTTATACTTGTCTATAAGGTTGAAAGTTGGATTGAGGAGAAATTGAGAATGCTTGATGATAGAAAATATGAGAACAAACCTGTGTTTATGTCTTTTCTGTGACTAACAACTTGCAGGAAGTTGAGAACCATGCCGAAGAGGAGAATAAGCTGATTAAACCACTGACTCCATTGGTTGAGAAGGAAGATTGCTTGTGTATCTTGTTCTTCAATTGCTCACAGGAATTGAACCTCGTGTTCAGGTTAACCACGTTCTTGGCGCGGTTGATAATAACTCAGAGTGTGGTTTAGCGATTGCTTGGTGTTTTGGTCGTGATCGGTTAGAAGCCTACATCATCAAAGTCGTATCTCCACAAATCGATGTATCATCCTATCGGAAGATCAGGACCCACCTGTCTCATCAGAATGCAATTGAAGAATTGAAAGAATTGAAGAATAGAAAAGGATCAATTGAGGTACTCTCAGATTATTAGTTCACTCATGTACTTGGCTAGTGCTACTCGTCCTGACATCTCTTTTGCTGTAAGCAAATTGAGCCGATTTACCACTAATCCAGGAGATAATCATTGGCACGCACTTGAGCAAGTTATACGCTATTTGAAAGGTACAATGAGTTACAAAATTCACTATACTGGGTATCCTGGTGTATTTGGGGAATATAGTGATTCAAATTGGATTTCTAATGCTGATGAGATAAAGGCTCGAGTGGATATGTATTCACTCTAGGCGGTGCTTCCGTCTTATGGGGGTCTTACAAATAAACCATACTGACGAGGTCAACCATGGAGGCAGAACTCACAGCTCTAGACACAGCTACTGTTGAGGTAGAATGGCTACAAGAACCGTTGATGGATTTACCTATGGTTGAAAACCCAATTTCAACTATCCTTATGTACTGTGATAACCAAACAGTTATCATAAAGGTGACAAGTGCAAAGGATAATATGAAATCCTCAAGACATGTGAAAAGACGGTTGAAGTCTGTCAGAAAATTGAGAAACTCCAGAGTGATAACTATGGATATATCCAAACAACTAAAAATCTGACAGATCCCTTTACAAAGGGACTATCATGGAATGTGATTGAAAGTGCATCGAAGGAGATGAGAATGAGACCCAGGTGAGTTACACATAGTGGTAACCCAAACCTATGTGATCGAAGATCCCATGAAATAGGCCTTGGGAAAAATAAACTGTTTGAATAACAGTAGAGTACATTATTACTTTATATCTCACTCCGTTAGAGATGCAATACTCTAATTACTGTAGGGTAGGATGACTTTATCTTAATGTGTTCTGAGACTTAACGGCAAAATACCGTCCTACAAGGTATTAATTCTTGTAAGAACGCAACTATATGAGCCCAACTGTTGGTCACCGTTCATGAGATGTGGGTGATCTCTAAGAAGCTCATGAAGATACACATGAGTATGACCTATATGCTCCACCTAAGGCGACCAAGTATCAGCAAAGGCCTTAGGTGAACCTTGTCCGTGCAAAACTGTCAATTCAAGGCTTAGTCCATTGTGTAGTTATGGGCGGGTGTAGCTTGAGATTCTAGGTGGATATTCAACCTTAACCAGTCTCTACCAAAAAACTGGTATATCAACATCACTTTAGAATTATAGGCAAATTCATGGTGCTTTGAGATCTGGTGGGGGGTTGTTGGAGTTTATGGGCTTGGCCCAAATAATATTCTTCATAAATACTAGAAAAATCCTAAAGACCCACTCATGCATGGTGGAAGGTGGAAAGTTTAGTACCATATTGCTAGTTTAGGTGTGAGGAGACCAACTTATAAGGTGGAGTTGGTCTTACCTAGTTGAAGCAAGCAAAAGAAGAACACACGAGCGCACACGTGCTCACTCGTCTCGTCTCGCCTCGCCATCGCTCGTGCACGTGAATGGTCCGGCGATTTCGTGTCCGGTTGGGTGTGGGGTTGCTACTTCTTTTTGCACCTCAAAACTATGGATAACATCTATACGTATCAGAAACTGAATGTTTGAAGTAGACTGATTATGCGAGGCTTTATGGCACGCTTTAATTGTGATTGATTGTGTTTCCAAAACGTTTATACAGAGTTATTGCGGCAGTTTCCACGTATGCCGCCGATTCCATATGAGGATGAGGGCGTCTCCATTTAGTGTAGACAAAACGGATTAGCCTCAGAATTTTTTGCCTTGTTCTCCTCTGTGTTGCGCCGCCTTGTCTACTCCATCCCTTCGTCAGCATGCACTGATGTGAGGAGAGCAGTGTTTCCGAAGCCAGTGTCCCTCATGATCATGCACGGGTTGGGGCGAATCAGGTTTTTGGGAAGCGTTCGCGCGACTGCTTATGGCTTCCTCCTTCCTCCCTCACCCGCTTTGTGTCATCTTCTTTGTATCAGACTCTACTGCGACCTTCGCCGAAGCGATTCTCTGTAATTAGCGGTGATATCACTTGATATGACTAGGTCTTGCTTCCTAGAAATTAGTCATGTGATGATGATAATTTCTACTTTTGTTAGTCTTATTGTTCTAAACTTTGCCTTGTTATCGCATATGTATGATAAAGATGTATTTAAGTTCATGATCATGCTACTGTTCATAGTTTCAAATATGTCTAGTATATATGCTACTGTTGCATCGATTATTGTTTTATGAATTAAAATAATCATAAAAGTGTGTATTTTCCTAACATGTTTTTCCTCTCCCTTGTTAATTCTTGAAGTTATTTTATTCTTTCTTTAATGAAATTGCCAGAGCTCTTGCCTTATCGTTAAAAAAACATATAATTCTGTCTAGAGTCGTATTTCATTTTGGCAAGTTACATATCATCCATGCCATTTTACCTCAACAGGAAAATGCAACTATTTTTTAGGTTACTTAAAATTTCTAGATGACTGCACACATGTTTTAGTGAATCTGTAGCAGTTAAAAGTTCCATGTTTGCTCGATTCTGTTTGTCACAAACCCTATTTTAGTTTTAGGATCTCTCGGATGTTGCAAATAGGTGAAGATTCTTTTTTGAGAGTAAACAGGCGAAGATTCCGAGGACCCTTTGGTTTGACATCCTTGTCTTTTTTCTCTTTCAGGGTTGCAGCTTCAAAAACCCAGTGATATCTATTGGAACTGGAGAACACATTGATGAATTTGAGGTTTTTGATGCGAAACCATTTGTTAGTCGTCTGTTAGGCTAGCAAACTACATTCAATATTATTTTTAACTTAGTGATTCTTCTTTCTAGTTTACCTAACTTTGTGTATTTGGCAGGCATGGGAGACTTGTCTGCCTTGATGGACAAGATCCAGGATGTTATGCCTGCTGATCAACAACCTGATCTTCTGCAGAAGCTGGCTGAAGGAACCTTTACTCTCAGACTTCTGTATGAGCAGTTCCAGAATCTTCTGAAAATGGGTCCTATTGGCCAGGCTAGCTATTTTGTTAGTATTTGAATATGTTAACATCTGATCAAATTTAGTATGGTACATCATAGTTAATGTTTAGTTTCAGATTAAATGCTCCAATAACACAGCAAGATTCTAACTATGTATACTTCTGTTATAACATTTTTAAGCATGCATTGTCTAATTCTATCTTTCAGGTCTTCTCTATGTTGCCTGGATTTAGTTCTGAGTTGATGCCAAAAGCAAATGAGAAGGAAGGCCAAGCAAAGATTAAGCGGTACATGACGATTATGGATTCCATGACAGATGCAGGTGAGCTAGTCTAACTATATAAGGCTCTCTTTTGTGTGACTAGACTGGCGTTCTGAAACTTATTTGGCCCTCATCTACTTTGTAGAGCTTGACAGTCACGAATTATTCGGACCACTCGGGGATCTGGCAGGCTCGTGAAAGATGCGATGGACATGCTGGATGAGTACAAGCGGCTTGCCAAGATGTGGAGCAAGATGGAGGGGCTAAAGATTCAGAAGAATGGAGATATGAATGCGCTGGCCCGCAACCAGAATCTTCAGCAATTGCCCAAGGCCCTCCCTGCAAACGTGCTGAAGCAGATGGGTTACAGTCTCTCATGAAACAAATGGGCTCGAAGGGCATGGGCAAAATGTTTGGAGGCTTGGGTGGTGATCACCACTCTTGCAAATATAGATAGGCTGTGCAAACGCTTGACAACCGTTGAGGACCTGGTTTTCGGTGGATCATCGGCTTGGTGCTAAATACAGCTTTTCTTACATGGAAACTGCTACTTGGGACTGACTGTACCGCGGTTTGAATGTCTTGCATCAAGTTTTGCCGGAGGTGGTGCTCGCTGTATCGTAGAATTTGCTCTATGTGTCTCTCTAAAGACCTCCATCCTGACAAGATTAGTTTCCAAGTTTCCATTTTGTTTTACCCAATGTTTCTCTGGAACTGACATATAGGTCACCAAAATAGAGGAATAGCTTTCTGAAATTGTTGAAACATTGCTAGTGATGTGCATATTAATTTCTGGAATATGGACTTTTCGCGTAGAAGTGGTATGCCCTTTGCTCCTATTTTCGACGACTAGGGAAATGAGGAGCCTTATCTTCTCTGATGAATTAATTATTGCTAATAATATTTTCTGTGCTAAGATTTTAGAACTGGAGTTTGTAATGTGATAAATTTCAGATTGCCTTGCATTGTAAGCAACGTTTCATGCTCGATTAAAAAGTCGTAAGGAAAGGAGTAACGCACCATACTTTATAGTAATGCCCTTTTCATCTGAAAAGAAAGTAACTTGACATGCCATGGCACTCATTAACTGTGCTAAAAAAACATAAAGCTCATACATGGGACGTTACCTTCTTACTGCACTACAAAAAACACTTGTCTGATGCACCAGAATTTTGCAGTTAGCTACTTATCTCTAGTTTTTTTTTTTGGAAATGCAAGACTTTATTTTAGCTTTGAAATATTAGATTCAACGGAAGATGTATCTTTTAACTGTAGATAGATAGCCTAACAAATTCAAATTGGAAAACCCTACTCATCTCAATAATTAACCATGCAAAAATGAGTTCTCACGCATATAAAAAACGGAAAGGAACTATCTCAGGTTAAATTATTAAGTGAGATTAAAAAAACAAATGGCAAATCGAACGGGCCAATTTTACGAAGAGATAGCACACGATTTCGTTTCGTTTACCACTAGCCTAATTGCCTTTCTCTCGGACCAACAAATATGCAAATATGTAAAAAAAAAAAAAAACTTATCTCAAACTTCGAAAACCTTCCTTTTCCCATGGTGAGACCGAATGCCCCTAAAAACCTTCCAAAAAATAAAAGGCCAAAACATACAAGATTCAAATTTCAAAACGCTCCTAACCAAATCTCCTACCAAACCGAACCCATCCAAATCCAAAGCAACACCAACAAGAAAAGGAAACACAAAACCAAAAACCAAAAGACTTTCCAAGAAAACACCAAAAGCCGATAAACAACAAACCCCACAAGGAGGATCCAGCAAGCGGGCCCACACCCAGTCTAAAAGAGCCACCTTCCCACCCGGACGGCCGGACCCGTGCGCCCACCCTCTCTCTCCTCTCCCTCTCCTCGCGCTCCTCCCATGGAGGCCACCCCGATCTCCGTGAAGCCGCCGTCGCCGGCGGCGCCCCCGGCGACCGCGGAGCCCCGGGCCTCGCCGCCTGCGGCCGGAGTGGCCGAGGTGGAGCCGTGCGGCATGAACCAGCTCGCGCTCACTCCCAACCCCAAGCGGTGAGGGTTCGGGCCCGGACCGGGGGCGCCTCGGTCTCATGATTTGGGCGTTTCCTGGGGATTTTGGGTGATCTGATTTGAGGGGTTTTGTGTTCGAGCAGGCAGAAGGTGGAGGAGACCGCGGATGGGAACGGGTGCAAGCATTGCGCCTGCAAGAAGTCCAGATGCTTGAAGCTGTAAGGAGCCCCTCTTTCTTCGATTATGTGGCGATTTTGTTGTTTTGTTTCAGGATGGAGTCTGTTTTTCCTAGGACGCTTCAAGCTTTTAGACATTTAGCTAAGGGTGTAGTGGTGATGGAAATGTTGGGTACTGTGCGATTTGCTGCAGCGATTTGCATCCATTTAGGTAGTATAGATGTGGGATTGATGCGAGGTTTTGCTGGTTTGATTCCCTCTGATTCGATAGTGCGGTCAGACATATGGTTATAGCTAAAAAAATCCGTGTGTTGTTGGGTTCTCTAGTGCAGTTGTTTGAACAGGTTGCAGCTTGCTTCTCTTAGTGGGCAGTGCAAATGTCAGGAAAAATTTCAAATTTAATTGCTCCCTGTGGTGTTATTAAAATCAAAAATTAAAATTTCATGCTGGAAAGCTTATCGCTTATTTTGCATATGTTTGTGCTATTTGATTGTCTCAATTCCCCTTCATAGGTTACCTCTCGTACTCCTTTGATCCATATAGCTCATGGCGCAGCTTATAACTATGTTACCAACCTACCGCAGCTACTATGGAAGCCATACATTTGTTTGTCCTTCTGAGAAGCTGGAGTCATACTTTTTTATTCTACCGCAACATATTATGTAGATCAACATCATCAGATTGAGTACATGATGATTAGTTCACATTGCTTTGAATCTCTATGCCTGTCTGTGCTGTTAATTTGCTTATGAACTAAGGACTGTAATTATGATTGCTTTGCTGATCCAGTAACATAGATCATCATTATTTGCGTATGCAGCTATTGCCCATGTTTTGCTGGTGGAGGTTATTGTTCTGAAAAGTGTGGATGCCAGCCATGTTTCAACAAGGCTGCTTATGCTGAAACAGTTCAGACCACTCGCAAGGTGCTACTTTCACGACAGAAACGGATGTCGCTGAAAATTAATCGAAGATCTGAGGCTAATGCTGAAGCTGTGGTTGTTTTCTTAACTCAATTAGATTATGTCACATTGGTTGAACTTTCCTTTTATTTATATTCATAATTTCGATACTTCACCTACAGGAAGACGCGCACAATTCTTCTTCTTCCACTCCGCCAAGGAGAGGTTGCAATTGCAAGAAATCAAGTTGCCTAAAGAAATACTGTGATTGCTACCAGGTTTCATCCTAACTCGAGCACTTTGCTAAAGCTTTGGGTACATCATTTTTCTCAAATTCATTCGTATGAACAGGATGGGACTGGATGCTCCTTATTTTGCCGATGTGAGGATTGCAGGAATCCTTTTGGGAAAAATGGTACTTTCACAAACTATTGTTACTATTCTAATGCGTCTAATAATCCTTTTTTTCCTCAATGAAATGTGTGTACCTGTATAGATATCTCCTTGTGCAATTATCATGCACTGGCTAATGACTGTTTTCCTACTGCAGAAGGTATAATCATGGAAGAAAGTAAGCGTTTTATATACACTGGCGCAGACCTGGATCATAGCGAGGATGAACATGACTTTGTTGTGGAGCGTTCACCTCGTCTACAATCACCAATCTCAAAGGAATCTTCTTTGCAACACACTTCACCTCACAACAGAGCCTCCAGTAGAGATGCACACATGTTACCGCAGGCGCTGTCGCAGTGGCAGCCCCGCTCATGGCATTGTTCAAAGAGGCAGAGCAATGATCGGGTGATTGATGACTCTGGAGAGTACAAAAATTCAAATAACGATTGGCAATTATCGAAGCATGAAGACAACTACAGCATATCAAGATGCATTCAGATCCTGAACAGCATGGTCGAGCTATCGCAGGTGGAGAAATCGGTTGCCCCTGATGTGTTCCTACAGCCGGGCAACCGGGAAATATTTATCTCGCTCGGTGGTGACGTCCGGGCCATGTGGCTGAAGCGCAAGATCCAGCACCTGACTTAGAACATGTTTTCTAGTGTTGTTTTGGAGCGGTGATTGGGGGGAAATATCAAATCATGATTTAGATTATGCATGTCCTGCTGGTCGGCTGAAATGTGCAGGATCTTTGGCTTTTCTTGTATACTGAGATGTATCCCAGATTTCCATCATCTGTCTTTGTAGAGAGCTAGCGGCTGCGCACTTTGTAACCGGTTAATAATAAATGATTTATGCACCTAGAGCTAGTATAATGGTATGCCTGGCACTTTGGCTGTTGCCTAAAGTTTCAGCCTCCGTTTAGAACGTCGGATTTTTTTTTTCACAATTCCTACGAGAATTGAATTGCTTTTTTTTTTACGAAATTCCTATGGAACTCGTGCACGGGAATATTCTGCATCGCAATTCCTATGGAACTCCTGCATGGGAATATTCTGCGTTGCAAACGGGGCCTTGGGGATCCATTCCGCGTGTCCCTATGGTTCAGTGGTGATCCCCAATTTTAATCGATTTGTTCGGGGACAAGGTTATCACTGTTCCTGGGCCTAGGAACGTTTCACACCGGTCCAGGCGTCGTGTGGCAGAAGAGTCGTCCGTCCCCACGTCCAGTGACGCCGCCACCGTGCGGCTGCATCGGACAGGCCCAGCCGACCTATGTCACTCGCATCTCGCGTCGCCCAGCAGCATCGCGAGCGGCGGCGGTCAGCGCCCACCGTTACACCGCAGCCAAGCCGGTCCGACCACCGCGCCTCCCGTTCCACTGGCTGCAAACCTGCTGCCCCTGTCAGACCTCTTGCAGAATCTCCAGAGGGCAAGAAATAAAAATCCATATTGTTTTTGTAATATGGTCATTATCATCACTTAGAGTACTGATCATGCTGTGGTGTCATCTATATAATTCTATGACAAGTTGATAACAATTTGCTGACATTTGCCACGGACACAACAAATCAGGCCCAAGTGAGCAAATGAGCATGAAACTGCAAAATAAAATGACCAAATCATTCATCAAAACGTCTGCTCCATTGCAATTACCCCATACAAGGGACTTGCTCAATTTTATAGCCCGATTTCATTACAAAGGTAAAGTCATACGAGCTTATTATGGCATTCTGAATTTTAGTATAAAACACGCAACACAAGTTTTGCCCCCAGTAAATAGTTTTGAACACGAATATCACTTCCATGCACCAAATGGGGGCACCATGGCATCTTTCATTTGCTGATTCACGGGGGCTAACTGAAGCTCTTGCTGCAAACATCGAAGCAGGAATTAGGATTTAGCAGTCCACAAACAGTGCCATGTAATTAAGAACTGCATGGGAAAAAAAGTCTTTCAAACACCATACCTACTCATGTAGCTTAACTAAGTCACCTTAATGATGATACCAGGGATCAGTTTCCATTGAGTATGTCAATAAGAAGATTTAGCAATGGAGTGTTTTCTGATATGCAACCTGCAGGCAGCCGAAAGAAGATTATGAAACAAATGGAACAAGGCGTGTTAGAAACAGTGGACAATTGAATATATATTCAACATTATTTTCTCTTACGTCCTGAAATATTTGAAAAAAGGAGCACTGAATCAACAAACCAACTTTTGTGCGACTAGCATATTTAGATGCCTGTGTAAAACCCCATTATTTAATTTCTCAGTTGTGTTCTTACGTTCTTGTTTTGGTTTTTTGAAATCATACACCATAGTGGTATGGCATCCTAAACAAACCAAAGAAAACGTTCTTGTTTACTTTTGTAATGATCTTAGATCATTACAGGGTAACCACCGCCAGAAGGACGACCGGACGGCGACAGCTTGAAGAGGAAGAGACTTTAGAGGAGGAAGATAGACATAGACGGGAATGAACTATTGTTTCTTTATTCTTCTCGCTTGATTGATAATAGATACATGTTACTCTTTTTATAGGGATGACCCGATTTGACCTCTAAGAAATAATCTTTAAGAAAACATATCTCTAACAATTCAATCTAATAATAACTTTCCTAACTAATAGATAACCTTCTGATTAACTAATTCCTATATAAGAAAACTAATCAACTATCTAGGGAAATAGATATTCTTATTGGGGAAGGTAATCCCCTCCTAATCCTGGCGCTACAGTACCCCCAACCCATGACAACTACTCCCCTCCTTTCACAACAGCTCGTCCTCGAGCTGTGGTGACAACCATGGCTGAAACCCTAGGAGACCCCATGTTGACGAGAGGTTGCGAGGGCTACATAAGTCCTTAGAGATCATCGCCTCCACGCGCGGTAGCGGCAAACTCACCGGTTGCTGCGGTAGGCATGGCAGCAACCCTAACAACGCCGCGGTGGCCACGACGTATTTCGGTAGGGCCGCGGCGGGCTCCAGCAGCATCACTGTAAGACGTGGAAGTGCAGCAGCTGCCGCAGGTTGCTGGAGGTAGCTCTGTCGCCGCCGTGGAAGGCGTCACCACCTCTGCAGAAGGCATCGCCGCCGCCGTAGGAGGCTTCGCTGCGTTGCTACGATCATCTTCTCCAAAGTGGTATGCATGTCGAAGAAGATGGCCGTCATCTTCTTGTCGTTGTCGTTGGTACTCATGGCCATCTTGTTGGCGTTAGCCTTTATCATAGCCAACGACTCGACGGCAGGTCTGATGGTTTGATCTGTTGCTATAATCATGGTAGCAGAAGTCGTGGGAAGGGATCGACTGCTTTGATACCAAATGTAATGATCTTAGATCATTACGGGGTAAACACCGCTAGGAGGACGGCCGGGCGGCGACGGCTTGAAGAGGGAGAGACTTTAGAGGAGAAAGATAGACATAGACGGGGATGAACTATTGTTTCTTTGTTCTTCTCGCTTGATTGATAATAGATACATGTTACCTCTTTTATAGGGATAACCTGACTTAACCCCTAAGAAATAATCTCTAAGAAAACATATCTTTAATAATCCAATCCAATTCAATAATAACTTTCCTAACTAATAGATAACTTTCCGATTAACTAATCACTATACATAATCACTATACAAGGAAATTAATCAACTATCTAGGAAAATAGATATTTTTATTGAGGAAAGTAATCTTTCCTAATCCCTGCGCTACAGTGCCCATTGTACTGTTCATGTGTGTGAACAGTACCCCCAGCCCATGACAACTTTACTCTGAACACCATACATATCAAGTAAGCATTTACAGCCACACTTATATGTAGCTTCAACCCAATTACACCAACAGAGCAGCAATAGACAATCATGCTGCATAAAGCCCAATGTTTCCCTAGGCACTAGACGCAGCCCTCCCTCCCGTGTAGCCCGCCTAGCCGATTTATCTTGCCTAGGCGGTGATTAGGCACTAGGCGCTAGGCTGCTGCCCAACTAGCGCCTAGGCAAACACTGATAAAGCCCCTAGAGTTTAGTTGAAGAACTAAATGTTTGGGTACTGTATAAACAGTCAATTTACTAGTCTTCAAAATCAAAATAGTAAAAGCATAAAAGTATCAATAGTTGTTAAACATACCGAGGTTGAAGTCTTCAGCAACTCCCTAATTGCCATTGTAGCATAGGATGATGCTGGTAAAGTAAATGCTAATTTTATGGCCAACTTGCTTGGTAATATATCTGAGCTGCCAATAGACTTGTTTTCTACTAAGCTAGTTCCACTAGTTGACATGGAGGTATCCAATGACCCAACCAACTTGCAATCAGGTGACTGGGAGCCGGAAATCCCACTTGATAGAGGCTCATTTGTTTTTTTGGCTTCTGTAGGCTTGTCTCTGGACAGAATATCCAAATCATTTTCTGCTAAAGATGCACTATCATCCGTGTAAGTCATGAGTTCCCTGCAGTCATATTGAAGCATTTAGCGTAACGATGCAGTCATATTGAAGAATTTTAGCAGAACAGTGCTGGAATTTCTACAAAAAAGCGAAGGACTACATGGCAGTGTCATTCCTCCTAAATTCATTATGCAAGGAACAAACTGAAACTTCAAGCAAGCTCAAGGAACAAGAGGTCAGATAATGATTCTGATCAATTAAGTAATTAACACAGTAAAAAGTTGATGGAATTACACATACCACTCAAAATCAATAGGTCGCTGGAACACCCGGCGGTAACCTCCTTTCATGCTTGTAATTGAAAACTCCCTTACAAATGGTGTTTGCATCATACAGCACAATAATTAGGATGTGAATAGCAGATTGAAACAAGCACGTGCAATGTGTATGAGAAGAATACTACATTGGAAAAAAAAATTACAGAACTTGTGATTGCACAATGCACTAGGCCACTCTGTTACAGGCAAGGATCCAAAACCCGTCTCGGGTGGAATCCCCGGTCACTGGCCGGAAATGGTAACCGGCCGGTTACCGGATTTCCCGGAAAAAATCCGGACAAAGTTCGCTTGAATTTGCTTAAAAACCAGCCGAAATTCAAAAATTGGAATTTGAATGTGCAAAACCCGGAAAAACCGGCCGGTTTTTCCGTTCCCAGTCCCCACCGGTAAGACCGGTAACCGGCCGGTTTTTTTCCCTGGTTAGAGGTGCCTGCGATTTCAATGACTATGGATGATAATTAAAAGAGGATTTTGCTGGGTACACACTACACAAAGAAACTTACTTGACACCATGAGCATTCTCTGATAAGCTAATGCCATCCTGAGACATGAAAGCCAAAATAACGTTAGGGTACTCATCACAGAAGAAGCTATGTGATTTTCTTTTCCATTTTTCATCATAATCTTTCACTAAAAACATATTGCGTAATTCATAGTCAACATATTCCAACAGGCAACGACACTACAGTATCTGGTTTTGTAAAATAGGCAACCTAAAATACTTGCACTGGAAATTCAACAATGCACAAGTTTTAGCTATAGCAAGCAAGAACCTCTGAATAAATTATGAAATACACATTGTAGGATAGTATTACCTTTTTAGCCATTTCATGGTAAATCTCAGCAACTTCATTCCCTGGGAACAATGCTTGTGAACTGCATATTAACATATATAAGCACAATACATTTTTTTCAAGGGACACACAATATAAAAGTTGAATGTTCATACGTGGAATTGGTCATTACCCAGGCAAAGGAAGGACAACATCTTCAAATGAGTAGATGCCTTTCAATAAATCTTCAGAATCAACTATCTACAAGTGAAACAAAGGTGCATGATTAGGAATTTTAGAAGGAGCAGTTTTTGTGCATGAACATGTATGTCACATTGTTTATAGCAAACCTTCACGGACTGGATTATTTCTTCTGGAAGTGTTTCAGAACACATATCAATTTCAGATGAATTTGTATGGTCATCATCAGCTTCTGAAGTATCCACTGAAGTAGCTTCTCCAGGAGGGCTTTCTTTGCTATAAACTAAGTCGCCTTCTACAACCTGTGAAATGCCTGTCAAGTCACCAGTTAGCATATGAAAAAAAAAGAGAGGAACAAAAGTTCACCAGAAAAAACTACACAAGATGACCCACTTCAAGAAACAAATCAAGGTTAGCCCAAAACATCAAACTGTAAAATGATTCAATTAAAACTGAGTAGCTGTAGAAGGATGAAGTAGACTGACCATACTTTTCAACTCTCATGCTGGCAGCATGATTCCACAGGTTACTTTGGTAACTATGTACATACCTACATGAATAGTCAACATCAAGTAAAAAAGTAGGAAAAAGCATGAGGATTATTCAACAAAACTCAGCGAAAGGGCAATAGAAATGCTTCAATAGAGCAAGTGGTATGTAACTTGAGCTGCAAAGTAGCAAGGCATGCACAATTCTATTGACTAATAGGTAAACTGGATGTACTACTGTTGATGGCAGATTACATGAAAGTGATTCTATTATAACTTTCTATATTCTATTACTACCATATTCTTAGAGTGGAAAAAATAACAGTCATGTACTAATTAACAGAAACACAGAATCAAAATTTAGATGAAGGCATGTAGCATACATCATTCTCAATGTTCTTGGTATACCCTTTAATGCCTGTAGATAGTTACCAGGGCATTTCTTCAAACATTGAAGCTGGAAACAATGCATGGAAGAATATATCAGTTTAAATTCCGAAAAGATGTGCGTTACAACAGATACTTAGAACAAAAGGCACCCTTGTTCAATTAATACCAGGGTATGTAATGAAAAAGAACTACACTTACAATAGCCCTCTCAGCTACAAGATGTCGAGGAAGTTCCTCAGTGCCATATCAATATCACCATGTTCCTTGTAATGTTCACGCACCTCCTTTATGTCATCACGCTGTTCAGGGTATTAAGTTATGTTGAACAAAAGTTGACACAACTCAACATGCAACTACTAATTGGACAAACAAAATATTTCAAGGATATCTCCTTCCTGGGATCAAGGATCAAGTTTACAGCACTTTTCCACTCTCCTCTAAGCAAAGCAGCTCCAACAAGGTGGGTTGGTACTGAACCACTTCCAAAACGCTAACCAGAGAAAATAGATAAACTTGATGAGTTTCAGAAATAACAGGGAAATAGATTTTGAAGTACGAGCAAAAGCTCCTCGCTTGTACCTGCAAACCATAGTAGTTGATAAATCCATTCTTTCCTAAGCCATCCACAGCAGCCTTTATTATGTCTTCTGATTCTGCAACAACACCCCTGAACAAATGCAGGAAAACATAAGTTCTTCATTTGATCTGTTTTCTTTAAAAAAGCTACAAGGTTTGGTGCATGTGGACTAAAGTAGCATAGCACACAGCAAAGGCCGCAACTGTAGAGGCACTGTTAGTAGTGGAGTAGTGTGTAGTTGCAAATCAGGCCATCCATGTGCTTTAAAATTTGTGTGATTTACTTTTTGCTTTAAAATTTGTGTGATTTACTTTTTGCAGAGGGCATTGGAGCACTTCTCTATACTAAATTATAATGAGAAAGAGAAGAAAAGGCACCTCAGAGTAATTGTAAATCGATTTCCCATGAGTTGACCAAGAACAAGCCCCTCCTTCACATAACTAGAAAGGGTTAGTTAGTTGCTAAAGTATCAGCATTTAGGACCTATTGTAGTCAATAGTCATATCTACAAAGAGGATAATTCGATAATGTATTTGATCACCTACCAGAAGTTTCCAACTTTAATTCCAAATAGTCGATTATTAAGCGCAGCCAATCTGTTGGATGGCACCTTGAAAACAGTCACCTAATAATTAAGAAAAAAGAATCAGAAAATTAGCCATTGCAAGAAAATGTATGCGAAGAGTCATAACCATGAAACAGGAACGAGAAGTTATTTATATATAGGAAAAATACATAACCAAATATATCAAATTGCCTGAAAATCATCAACATAACCAAACATATTTAATAGATTAAACTAATGACATTATCTAGAATGCATGTAAATTAATAATTTAACATGCAATATTCCATAGCAGAGCAGCTATCATTTACCTACCTGGTTGTAACACCATAGTAGTGTATATAGTCAGCTTATAGCTTTAGCTAAAATCGTCAAGTATTTCCTTCCACATAATCACTATACAAGGAAATTAATCAACTATCTAGGAAAATAGATATTTTTATTGAGGAAAGTAATCTTTCCTAATCCCTGCGCTACAGTGCCCATGGTACTGTTCATGTGCGTGAACAGTACCCCCCAGCCCATGACAACTTTACTCTGAACACCATACATATCAAGTAAGCATTTACAGCCACGCTTATATGTAGCTTCAACCCAATTACACCAACAGAGCAGCAATAGACAATCATGCTGCATAAAGCCCAATGTTTCCCTAGGCACTAGACGCAGCCCTCCCTCCCGTGTAGCCCGCCTAGCCGATTTATCTTGCCTAGGCGGTGATTAGGCACTAGGCGCTAGGCTGCTGCCCAACTAGCGCCTAGGCAAACACTGATAAAGCCCCTCGAGTTTAGTTGAAGAACTAAATGTTTGGGTACTGTATAAACAGTCAATTTACTAGTCTTCAAAATCAAAATAGTAAAAGCATAAAAGTATCAATAGTTGTTAAACATACCGAGGTTGAAGTCTTCAGCAACTCCCTAATTGCCATTGTAGCATAGGATGATGCTGGTAAAGTAAATGCTAATTTTATGGCCAACTTGCTTGGTAATATATCTGAGCTGCCAATAGACTTGTTTTCTACTAAGCTAGTTCCACTAGTTGACATGGAGGTATCCAATGACCCAACCAACTTGCAATCAGGTGACTGGGAGCCGGAAATCCCACTTGATAGAGGCTCATTTGTTTTTTTGGCTTCTGTAGGCTTGTCTCTGGACAGAATATCCAAATCATTTTCTGCTAAAGATGCACTATCATCCGTGTAAGTCATGAGTTCCCTGCAGTCATATTGAAGCATTTAGCGTAACGATGCAGTCATATTGAAGAATTTTAGCAGAACAGTGCTGGAATTTCTACAAAAAAGCGAAGGACTACATGGCAGTGTCATTCCTCCTAAATTCATTATGCAAGGAACAAACTGAAACTTCAAGCAAGCTCAAGGAACAAGAGGTCAGATAATGATTCTGATCAATTAAGTAATTAACACAGTAAAAAGTTGATGGAATTACACATACCACTCAAAATCAATAGGTCGCTGGAACACCCGGCGGTAACCTCCTTTCATGCTTGTAATTGAAAACTCCCTTACAAATGGTGTTTGCATCATACAGCACAATAATTAGGATGTGAATAGCAGATTGAAACAAGCATGTGCAATGTGTAGAGAAGAATACTACATTGGAAAAAAAATTTACAGAACTTGTGATTGCACAATGCACTAGGCCACTCTGTTACAGGCAAGGATCCAAAACCCGTCTCGGGTGGAATCCCCGGTCACTGGCCGGAAATGGTAACCGGCCGGTTACCGGATTTCCCGGAAAAAATCCGGACAAAGTTCGCTTGAATTTGCTTAAAAACCAGCCGAAATTCGAAAATTGGAATTTGAATGTGCAAAACCCGGAAAAACCGGCCGGTTTTTCCGTTCCCAGTCCCCACCGGTAAGACCGGTAACCGGCCGGTTTTTTTCCCTGGTTAGAGGTGCCTGCGATTTCAATGACTATGGATGATAATTAAAAGAGGATTTTGCTGGGTACACACTACACAAAGAAACTTACTTGACACCATGAGCATTCTCTGATAAGCTAATGCCATCCTGAGACATGAAAGCCAAAATAACGTTAGGGTACTCATCACAGAAGAAGCTATGTGATTTTCTTTTCCATTTTTCATCATAATCTTTCACTAAAAACATATTGCGTAATTCATAGTCAACATATTCCAACAGGCAACGACACTACAGTATCTGGTTTTGTAAAATAGGCAACCTAAAATACTTGCACTGGAAATTCAACAATGCACAAGTTTTAGCTATAGCAAGCAAGAACCTCTGAATAAATTATGAAATACACATTGTAGGATAGTATTACCTTTTTAGCCATTTCATGGTAAATCTCAGCAACTTCATTCCCTGGGAACAATGCTTGTGAACTGCATATTAACATATATAAGCACAATACATTTTTTTTTTCAAGGGGACACACAATATAAAAGTTGAATGTTCATACGTGGGAATTGGTCATTACCCAGGCAAAGGAAGGACAACATCTTCAAATGAGTAGATGCCTTTCAATAAATCTTCAGAATCAACTATCTACAAGTGAAACAAAGGTGCATGATTAGGAATTTTAGAAGGAGCAGTTTTTGTGCATGAACATGTATGTCACATTGTTTATAGCAAACCTTCACGGACTGGATTATTTCTTCTGGAAGTGTTTCAGAACACATATCAATTTCAGATGAATTTGTATGGTCATCATCAGCTTCTGAAGTATCCACTGAAGTAGCTTCTCCAGGAGGGCTTTCTTTGCTATAAACTAAGTCGCCTTCTACAACCTGTGAAATGCCTGTCAAGTCACCAGTTAGCATATGAAAAAAAAAGAGAGGAACAAAAGTTCACCAGAAAAAACTACACAAGATGACCCACTTCAAGAAACAAATCAAGGTTAGCCCAAAACATCAAACTGTAAAATGATTCAATTAAAACTGAGTAGCTGTAGAAGGATGAAGTAGACTGACCATACTTTTCAACTCTCATGCTGGCAGCATGATTCCACAGGTTACTTTGGTAACTATGTACATACCTACATGAATAGTCAACATCAAGTAAAAAAAAGTAGGGAAAAAGCATGAGGATTATTCAACAAAACTCAGCGAAAGGGCAATAGAAATGCTTCAATAGAGCAAGTGGTATGTAACTTGAGCTGCAAAGTAGCAAGGCATGCACAATTCTATTGACTAATAGGTAAACTGGATGTACTACTGTTGATGGCAGATTACATCGAAAGTGATTCTATTATAACTTTCTATATTCTATTACTACCATATTCTTAGAGTGGAAAAAAATAACAGTCATGTACTAATTAACAGAAACACAGAATCAAAATTTAGATGAAGGCATGTAGCATACATCATTCTCAATGTTCTTGGTATACCCTTTAATGCCTGTAGATAGTTACCAGGGCATTTCTTCAAACATTGAAGCTGGAAACAATGCATGGAAGAATATATCAGTTTAAATTCCCGAAAAGATGTGCGTTACAACAGATACTTAGAACAAAAAGGCACCCTTGTTCAATTAATACCAGGGTATGTAATGAAAAAAGAACTACACTTACAATAGCCCTCTCAGCTACAAGATGTCGAGGGAAGTTCCTCAGTGCCATATCAATATCACCATGTTCCTTGTAATGTTCACGCACCTCCTTTATGTCATCACGCTGTTCAGGGTATTAAGTTATGTTGAACAAAAGTTGACACAACTCAACATGCAACTACTAATTGGACAAACAAAATATTTCAAGGATATCTCCTTCCCTGGGATCAAGGATCAAGTTTACAGCACTTTTCCACTCTCCTCTAAGCAAAGCAGCTCCAACAAGGTGGGTTGGTACTGAACCACTTCCAAAACGCTAACCAGAGAAAATAGATAAACTTGATGAGTTTCAGAAATAACAGGGAAATAGATTTTGAAGTACGAGCAAAAGCTCCTCGCTTTGTACCTGCAAACCATAGTAGTTGATAAATCCATTCTTTCCTAAGCCATCCACAGCAGCCTTTATTATGTCTTCTGATTCTGCAACAACACCCCTGAACAAATGCAGGAAAACATAAGTTCTTCATTTGATCTGTTTTCTTTAAAAAAGCTACAAGGTTTGGTGCATGTGGACTAAAGTAGCATAGCACACAGCAAAGGCCGCAACTGTAGAGGCACTGTTAGTAGTGGAGTAGTGTGTAGTTGCAAATCAGGCCATCCATGTGCTTTAAAATTTGTGTGATTTACTTTTTGCTTTAAAATTTGTGTGATTTACTTTTTGCAGAGGGCATTGGAGCACTTCTCTATACTAAATTATAATGAGAAAGAGAAGAAAAGGCACCTCAGAGTAATTGTAAATCGATTTCCATGAGTTGACCAAGAACAAGCCCCTCCTTCACATAACTAGAAAGGGTTAGTTAGTTGCTAAAGTATCAGCATTTAGGACCTATTGTAGTCAATAGTCATATCTACAAAGAGGATAATTCGATAATGTATTTGATCACCTACCAGAAGTTTCCAACTTTAATTCCAAATAGTCGATTATTAAGCGCAGCCAATCTGTTGGATGGCACCTTGAAAACAGTCACCTAATAATTAAGAAAAAAGAATCAGAAAATTAGCCATTGCAAGAAAATGTATGCGAAGAGTCATAACCATGAAACAGGAACGAGAAGTTATTTATATATAGGAAAAATACATAACCAAATATATCAAATTGCCTGAAAATCATCAACATAACCAAACATATTTAATAGATTAAACTAATGACATTATCTAGAATGCATGTAAATTAATAATTTAACATGCAATATTCCATAGCAGAGCAGCTATCATTTACCTACCTGGTTGTAACACCATAGTAGTGTATATAGTCAGCTTATAGCTTTAGCTAAAATCGTCGAAGTATTTCCTTCCACACTTATGTGTGATATTTTAGTCAATTTGATCCAAAAACACAATCCATGATTCCGTAAAGAAAATTCAGTGAGATGGTAAACATATGAGAAATAAATACCTGTTGTGTGGTGACAGCACGTTTATCCTTTGTCCCTGCAAATCCAAATGAGCGTGACTGCGAAAAGCATAGTCAGTCATAAATCAATTAGCAAAGAAAGGAAAATGAAATAATGAATCCAGCCATTCAATACAGAGAAACACAAACACAATGTTATGAAATAGCAACCAAGATATACCTGCAGTCCTAACATTTTTCCTATTACTCCTAATGCTTCTTGGGTGTCCTTGTTCTCTTTGTAAAGGTGAAACCTGATCAATGTCCCAAAATGGTAGCCCCAGTTACAACACAAGTTATAAGGAAAATTAGACGCATCACAGAACATTATATTCCTTACTGCACAACTATACAATAGCACCCTACAGCTACATTAGTTGTGTTACCAAATTTAAACAAGTAAAGCCTACCAAGTAAGTCATACATGTGGAATGAATAATACAAACAACAGTTAAAAATCTCATGACAACAAGTGATAAAGTCAAACATAATGCCCTCACCTCAGGAACTTCCCAATATGATCTGGCCAATTCATCGACCCTCTACTATCAAATGGCCTGTCATCTCTCCAATCAGAACCACTCATGTTCTTCCTCTTCCTTCCTCTCCCACCACCACCCCTCCCACCGCCACCCCGCCCTCCCCCTGCTCCCGATCCCAACCGCACCCTAATGCACTTCTGAACCCCATCGCTGTGTTCCACCGTGTCCGTGACCAAGAACTTGAAGTTCTTCTTGAAGAAGTTATGCACCTCCTACAACCAAAAAAACACCCAAATCACGCGGTTTCCACATAACTCAACAACACAAACAATCGGCAACCGGGATCCGAACCCACCGATCGATGAGCCTTGTCGGCGTCAGCCGAGAGAATAACCGGCGAGACATCACTCTCACCCCCGGCCGACACCCTCTCGAGAAGGCCCCTCAACGCATCGCAGTCCGCATCACCGCAGAGCACACGGAACGACTCGAGAGCCTGCGAGTGGTCCGCGTCGGCCGACGGCGCCGCCTTCTCCTCCTCCTTCACCTCCACGCACTGCAATCCACAAGCGGCATGAAATTGGGATCGGGCGTGTGAATCTGTGAGCCAAACGTCGCCACGGCGAGGTCAGAGAATGTGAGTACCTCGTGGGGGGGATCGAAAGAGGTGAGGCGGACGAGGGAGCCATCGCGGGCGACCTCGTGGACGATGAAGTCGGAGTAGCGGTGCTTGAGGACGCCATGGAAACCGAGGAGGGAGGAGACGAAGCAGGAGATGCCCACCTCCGGCTCGGAGAGGGAGCTCGAGCGCGCCATGGGAGGTGGACTGGATTGGGGTTAGGGCTTTGGGAGGGAAAGGGAAGAGGAGGGTTTAGTGGAAGGGAAATGGCCAGGGCAAATTTGCACGTAGATCCAAATGGTAACGTATAATATTTCAAGTTTTGAACGGATGTCAACTCAAATACTGCAGATGCTCTCAGGCTTATGTACCGTAAAATTGCCAAAATACCACTGGCTAAGGGCTTGTTTGGTTGGTGTTTGGATTTCATGTTTGGAAAAAAGTAGTGTCTGGAGGTAACTTGAAAAATAGATAATTTTTGCCTAATCGAGTAAATCTGAAGATGAGTTGTTTGGTTGGAAGCTTGTGCCTGAAATTGATGAATGAAAAATAGAACACTAGATCGAAACTACAAACGGTGAATCGGACTGCCTGGCTCCCAGGCGCAAGTTTTCAACGCATGGCTCAACGCTACTACCTGGCCTGGCAACTTATGCAGGTACCGAAGCAATCAATGAACCGGCAGTCACCAGGTGCTCCTCCGGCCAAGCAAAAGGCTCCCAGGTATCAAAGCAAACGGGCCCTAAGTCTAGGTTGCCAAAATAGTAAAATACCATTGGGCTGTGACAATGGCAGGCCTGGTCCCACATGTCTTTGACATATTTGGACATCTTCAATAGTGACCACCTCAGTCGTCTCTTACCTACCATGTAATTCAAAAGTCTAATAGAAGGAGAAAGGATGTGAAGAGAGAATGCGTTTCTTTACGTGACATATCATTCAAAAGTCTAATGGGTGAAGAGAGAGAATGTTTTATCTCTTATATAAGAGACAAGTTGAACACACAAACCATCGCAAATAGTAAGTGGTTAATAAGAGAAGTTGTGTTTAAAATGAATGATTTTATAGATAAATTGTTAGAGCTGTTGTTTCTAATATATGCAAACTGGTATGAGAGCAACTCAAATCACCCTCGCTTCATTTAGTCTAATACTTTTATCTTTCCATGTCTTGATTGATAGATTCTCTCGAGTAATAAGTACAACTATTTGTTGCATTTACCAATTGTTTCGTCGTTTGCGATAGATAATAACCACTCAGGCACTCACACGAACGCTACGAGTCTACGACTACTGTTAAAAAAAATCTTACTATTTGGTTCCAAAAGTTCTTCAGAGTAGGATGGGGAATCCTGACCGAATAACAGGCTGAAACGCCTAAGCATCAAGCTGTCACTCCAACAAAATCCACAATGTATCAAGGGCACAGAGATCGTGTTTAAACTTTAAATGGACGAACAGCACGAGCTGAACACTAACACGATAGTAAAGTGGTCGATTCTCCCAGAATGCCCAGGGATCCAGCCCCTTTGCCAAATACAAGCTTTCACCACTGCAGCCAAATATCAGTGGACAGTTTCCCTGATGGTGCAAAAGAAGAAAAAAAGTACAGATGGTGGCAGAGGTGTTCATTGTTAAACAAAACAGAGCTTCAGAACAAAAAGAGCACATCGCCTTCCATTGTTTGCAGTTTGCACACCATACAGGCGAGCCAACTTATTTGTGTGCTTGTAATTCAAAGCAAACCTAGCAGGCATCTAGATCCCTGCATGGAGGAGGTTTCGGCTCACCGTGCAAGGTGGTATTCCCTCCAGCTGGGCCACAGTTTTTCCGCTCTGGATGTTGTGTGCCGCGCTGCAAAAGTCATCCGATCATCAAAACCAGTGCATTAATCTAAACAAAAATACTGGGGCTTGACATATAGAACAATCAAACCAAGTAAAACATGTCGTTAAACAAAGTAAAAGAATCCAATTAAGTTAGGTCAAGCTTACAGGAGGGGTTTCTCCTCTTCTCAACATCTCAACAATCTCAACAACTCGTTTTGGAGTGAGGTCCTCCTGAAAAAAAAGGGAATGTACAAAAAGAAGCTCAGAGTTACAGAACACAGATAAGTTTTGTCAAGTCCTCTTCTATTAGCAAAGCACAGGTAAGTTTTGTCATCTCATCTTTTGTTAGCACTTGTCTTTAGTACTACACTACATCTAAATGTTTTGTTCTGTGCATATACATGGACTTAAAACACGACGATTGCTCTGAACACACTAGTACTCTTTTATCACATCCCCTCTGCGCTAACAGTATACATTATGCAGTAAATACCTAATTATTCATATTACCTACTTTTCGTATCTGACCAGGTGGACAAGTTACTAATTCTTACAAGATGTGCTGTGGTGTTTCTGCTAAAATTTCCACCAGATAATAGCAGCACAAAGTCATCAATACTAGGTCATATCCAGTAAGTATAGACAATAATGGAGAAAATTTAGCATGCCAGAATAGTGCCAATGCATATGTATTGATACTACCTGGAAATAGCATAATAAACTTACATAATAATTGTATGTGTAGCCATCTGAACCTTTAGAATAGTCAGCCACAGTAATCATGGGAGCATTCACACAGCAACCCTGTGAACACATGACAGAAAGGTGAAAAAAAGTTGCATTATACAGCAAAAATATAAAACAACCAAGCATTTAAAACCACTCATCAACAAGACACTATAGACCATTCCTACAGCTAAACACTTCAGAGTTCAGACCCAACTAAAAAACACTATTTGGTGGTATCTGAGATAGCATCTAGTAAACATGGTGTTACCATGCACTCCATTTCCCCAACTGAAAATAAACCATCGCTTGTCACCTCTGCGAATGAAAAAAAAAATGTTAACGAAGTCACATGGACAGCAAAAAGGAGTTCATGCTCAGAGGATAAGGTTTGTAGTAACAAATTAGAAAGTGGCATGCTTAGTTAAGCTAACAGGATAGGTGGAGTGAATAATACAAACCATTCCGTTTAACTCCAAGGTGCTCTAACAAGGTTTCCTCAATTTCACGTGAACCACGGATCATACAAGGTGTAGTTCCACACACCAAAAGGTGATATTTACCCACCTACATGGCACAAAAAGATCAACAGTATCATGAGGTGCTGGTTGGGCTAGTAATGAGTACAAAGTAGGCAGTCATGCATCGAGATACCTTAGTCCGATTAAACATTGTGTAAAATGTAGCAACTTCATAGACCCTGATAGGCGCAACTTCGACAATTTTAGCAATCTGAAAAAACAAGAGACAATATTGTCAGGAAGTTACAAAAATATAGAAACCTAACTTCTCCAAGATAGAGGGGGAAACAAGAGAAAGGTAAACAAAGAATAACACTACTTCATAGCATACGTGAGATCAATGTGTTAAAGACTACGGTACTTGCGGCAACAATGTCAACCTAACAGTCATGGTGAGAGAAAAATGACTCCAGCTTTTAATCATTATCTGATAATATGCCCTCAGAATAATATAACTGTATCAGCTATCGCATGAATATTTTAAGACTTCTATAGCATCAGGTGCAGAAACACAATTATAATAATAAGAGATTTCAACTAACATGTTGACAAACAAAAGTGTTATTCCTTGACTAGCAATCCCTATTCTCTAACACAACAACAACAACAAAGCCTTTGGTCCCAAACAAGTTAGGGTAGGTTAGGAATGAAACATTCTCAAGATCAAAGAGACGAGAGCCTTGCAAATAAAATAAAAATAATAATAATAATAATAAAAATTATAAGGCTAAAACCCTAAGCCGTACATCCTGCCATCTGAGCCGAGAGCCTAAAACACAACCCCTAAACCTTTTTATGGTTCCAGTACATGGATCGCTAACTTCCATGCGCTCCTATCCAAAACTAATTCTTTAGCTACATTCCAATCCCTCAAATCTCTTTTAACTGCTTCCTCCCATGTTAGTCTTGGTCGACCTTATCTTTGCCTCTTCTTACGTTTTTAGTACGTCTTAAAATTTCACTACGTACCGGTGCCTCAGAAGAACTCCGTTAGAGATATCCAAATCATCTCAAGTGATGTTAGACAAACTTCTCTTCAATTGGTGCTACCCATACCCTATCACGTATATCCTCATTGCAAACTCGATCTCGCCTTGTGTGGCCACATATCCACCGTAGCATCCTCATCTCCGCTACACTCATCTTCTGTATATGTTGTCTTTTAGTCGCCCAACATTCTGCTCCATATAGTATCGCAGGTCTGATTACCGTCCTATAGAACTTACCCTTTAACTTTTGAGGGACTTTTTTGTCACACAGGACACCCGATGCTTGACACCATTTCACCTACCCCGTTCTAATCATGTGGCCCACGTCTTCATCAATCTCTCCATCTCGCTATAGCATCAATCACAAATATCGAAACATGTCCTTCCTAGGCACTACTTGTTCGTCCAACCTAACATCTCCATCATCTGCCCCGGCACCGCTGAAATCACACTTCATATACTCAATTTTAGTCATACTAAGTCTAAAACCCTTTGATTCTAAGGTCTTCCTTCACATCTCTAGATTCCTATCAACACCTATCCTACTCTTATCAACTAACACTACGTCATCAGCGAAAAGCATACACCAAAGGATATCTCCTTGTATGTCCTGCGTGACCTCGTCCATCACTACGGCAAACATATATAGGCTCAACGATGACCCTTGGTGTAGTCCTATCTTAATAGGAAAATCACTAGTATCACCACCACATGTTCTGACATTAGTCGGAACATCTTAGTACATATCCTTAATTAGGATAACATACTTTGTTGGGACTTTTTTCCTTTGAAGCGCCCACCACATGACCCTTCTTAGCACTTTGTCATAGGCTTTCTCTAAGTTGATAAACATCATGTGAAGATCCTTCTTTTGCTCCCTATACCTCTCCATCAACTGTCGTGTCAAGAAAATCGCCTCTGTGGTCGACCTCCCAGGCATAAAACCAAATTGGTTTGTCGCCACGCTAGTCATTCTTCTTAAACGGTGCTCAATCACTTGCTCCCAAAGCTTCATTGTGTGGCTCGTGAGCTTAATTCCTCTATAATTAGTACAACTTTGAATGTCTCCTTTATTTTTGAAAATTGGTACTAATGTGCTCCTCCGCCACTCGTTAGGCATCTTGTTCAACCTGAAAATGCTATTGAACAAATTAGTTAGCCAAACGATCGCCACTTCTCTCAGGCATTTCCATACCTCGATTGGAATGTTATCAGACCCCAACGCCTTACCCACTTTCATCCTTTTTAAGGCCTTTCTTACTTCTGACTTCTGGATTCTTCGAACAAACCGCCTATTGGTGTCATCAAAAGCATCATCCAGTTCAATCATACTATCGTCATTGTCATGATTGAACAGCTCATCAAAGTAATCTCTCCATCTATCCTTGATCTCATCGTCTTTCACCAAAAGTTTATTAGTGTCGTCATTGATGCATTTAACTTGGTTGAAATCTCTCGTCTTCCTTTCTCGAAGTTTAACCATCTTGTAGATATCCTTCTCGCCCTCCTTTGCACTTAGCTTCTGATAAATTTCCTCCTAGGCCTTACCTCGTGCCTCACTGACCGTTTTTTCCTTCTTTTTTGTTGCTTTGTATTTTTGTACGTTGTCGTCACTCCTATCATGATGCATATGCTTGTAGCATGTCTTCTTCTCCTCGATAACCTTTTGCACTTCCTCGTTCCACCACCACATGTCTTTAGGTTCGTATCTTGTCACTCGGGTCACTCCAAACACCTCTGTAGCCACCTTCCTAATGCGAGATGCCATCTCTGTCCACATACTATTCGCTTCTCCCACATTCCATATCCCTTCCACGATCATCCTCTCCTTAAACGCCTGTGAGGCGTCCCCTTTGAGTTTCCACCTCTTCGCCCTCGTGGCTCTGACGACCTTAGCCTGTCGAACTCGTGTCCTAAAACGAAAGTCGGAGACTACCAACTTATGTTGCTGGACAACACACTCACTAGGTATAACCTTACAGTCTATGACACACTCCCCATTCTCCAACACCTTACTTAAAAGTATGTCTCCTAGTGAGGCCATTTTTCTTGACATTTGACAATCAAGTCCAGAATAACATTGTCATATCCAGTCGTGGTTACTGTCACTTCCAAATGTTCTCTCTCCTAGTAACTCGATTCTTCCCTATCTTCAGTAGGACTCAGATTTGAATACTAAAGAAAACTCAGCTAACTTTCCTCCATTTCTGAAAGAACGGGAATACATCATTGCAAGTTTAGGACCATATGATCCATATCAATAACAGCGAACGCATTTTCCCCCCTTTCAACTATATAACTGAGACGATAATAATGAAGGATTAGACCACAACACTATACTTAATTAGCCACAAGTAAAATTTGTTCTTAGTACAACAGTTAAGGCAGCTCTTGGTAAGGAAAGTGTCATAATTGAAGACCATTGACATTGAGCAAGTTGTTAGCTAAACCAACTGCCCAATATGCACATGGTATTTTTCTGTGCACCTAGACAAACTTAAGGTTATACCTAGTCGGTTAAATTCCTGACAAGTGAATAGGCAGAAGAATGTCCTGAAAAGGGACACCAGCTACAACAAGAAACAAGGGGTATTTTGGTTCTGAATGTCTGCTATACAAGTACAACAAGTAAGATACTATGATGTAAGTGTTTCAGTGAAGGAAGGTATAGCAACTATAGAATAGTGTGTGTTACAACAAGTTTATAAGTGCACAAAATGAAACATAAAATAGCATACTAAAGGTTCGAAATAGGTAACAATCACAATCTCATATAAATTTGAACTTACAGCGTTCATTGCTGCAACTGGCACCCATCCACCATGCTGCTGCTGCGCAAGATCAAGCATCGGAATAATACCAGATTGCTTGTAGTTGCTCGGATAGTGAGACAGTATCTCCTTAACCTGAATTAAACATTGCAAAAGAGAATTTAGTCCAGATAACTAACTGTAATCAGCTCTGTACCACCAATATTAACACCATTCACTAAGCCCAATTCTCCAGTCAGAGATAGTACATTATGCTCCCATACTCTATTACATTTGCTTATTGGTACGGTGTCAAATGTTTTTTTAAAATCCCTTCACAATAACCAAAAAACCAACTCAAACTTGAGACTCTATCATCCAAGAGTACCAACCAATGCAAGAACATCACATTACCACTGGAAATGCTATCCTAAGAGCCATATCTGAACATCGGAGAACACAAGTTAACAGGGTCTCTCACAGTTACTCCAAATCTAGCCAACTGATCCAATCCTCCCTTACACGCGCATCGCAGACAACGGGAAGAGCAATACCTTCTCCCTGTTCGCCTCCGTGAACTCCCACGGCATGTCCGGGTTGTTTTCCGGCGAATCGATGTGCTGCAGAACAACACAACACGTAAATCTAACTCACTCTTCATCAACGGCAAAACAGATCAGACCAAACGTAGACGCGGATCCGAGAGCGCTCACGTAGTTAAGCGCCGTGGAGAAG
Source organism: Ampelocalamus luodianensis (assembly GCA_036346255.1). Lineage (NCBI taxonomy): Eukaryota > Viridiplantae > Streptophyta > Magnoliopsida > Poales > Poaceae > Ampelocalamus > Ampelocalamus luodianensis. The sequence goes on from CM070626.1 coordinate 7,190,290, forward strand.
GACCTGGAGAAGTAACCCGTGGCAGAAGCGGCCGATGCAGAGGCAGAAGCGATCTAGAAGGAAATATTTTCGCGAACGAGATCAGATTATTAGTCTGGGGAGGAACGGCGGGAGAGGGATTTGCGAGGGGGAGGGGCACTAACCGGAGAGGGAGACAGGCGGCGGGCGGCGGCTTCTGAGGCGGAGGCGAGCCCGAGGATGCGGCGGGACGCGAGGCGGGCAGCCGGCGGCAGCATGGTGGCCGGCGTGGGGGAGGCGAGGGAGTGGTGGTGATGGTATTTGCGTGTGGCCTGGCCGCTCGCGAGGTAGGAGACGACGACCTGTCTCGACTCTCGGGTGATTCGCTCGCTATGACATGAACACAACCAGCCCAGTCGGCCTATCCCAGATTGGGCTTGAGAATAAGGCCCATCGATCAGTGTGCTTTCCTAAAAAAAAATTGGTTCGCTGTTCAACTTAGGTATAGACAATATATATATATGCTCATCCATATATGCATATATTCTTAACATATGTTTAATCTAGAGCGAAGATCGCGTAGACCTCATGAAGTGCGGACACATACTTTAACTATTGAAATCACTTATATGTGTACTATTTATCTCCAGAAAAATTATTTAGCGAGACACACCAAAATTTAACATCAAGGATCGAGTCGGGTGGGCTGCTGGCACAGCAGTGTAGCTAACCACCTGAGCTAACGCTCGGTCCTCCTCTGATCCGATCCCTGCAGCACAACCTGCTAATTCATGCGCGCGACGGCAAGAACGAGCACTTGAAGAAGATGGCAATTATGAAAGTCCTCAGGATCGAGTGATTTCCGTAGATGGCAATTACTTGGAGCCGAAGTTGATAAATCACAATTCACCACCCCGGCTCGCCTCACCCTCTCCAGTCTCTCGCCCCTCTCTCCCTTTCTCTAAACCCTAGCTTTTCCGCATCCATGGCGTCCCCCTCGACGCATCCCACACCTGACCTGCCCGCCGGATACACCTTCACCCCCCAGGACGACGAGATGCTCTCCGTCTACCTCCGCCGCAGGATCGCCGGCGAGCCGCTCCCCGGCGCCTCGGGCAAGTTCTTCCACGAGGCCGACATCTACGCCGCTGAGCCCGCGACGCTCGCCGGGGACTACCCGCCCGCGCCGGCAAGAAAGGGCGAGAGCAACAGGTGGTTCTTCTTCAGCTCCGTGAGGCCCAAGAACAGCCGCGGCAGCCGCAAGTCTCGGACGGTTGGGGACGGCAAGGGCTCCTGGCACTCGGAGCGGGCCCGGAAGGACGTGGTCGACGGGGAGGGCCGTCTCGTCGGGCACCGTCAGAGCTTCTCCTACAAGCCCAAGAACGGCGACAAGTCGGAGTGGCTTATGACGGAGTTTGGCGTGGATCAAGAAGATGACAAGGGCCGCCGCGACGAACCCGTGACGGTTCTTTGCAAGATCTACCAGAGCCCTCGTATGCGCCGATCCGCGTCGAATTCGTCATTATCGGGGTCAGCGCGCAAGAGGAACGCGACGGACGAGCGCCCTGATCAGGCTTCATCAGCTACCGTGAGGCAGCGGCTGTTTCCTTCTCCAGCTGCACCAACTCCGCCGGCCGCGTCGCAAGACAAGGACGCTACATTGGAGTCTCCTCACGACTTCTTGATGTCCGTCGAGCCAGAGCCAGAGGCAGAGGAGTCTCAAGGCGAGACATCACCGTTGAACTACGGCTTCTTCATGGCCGACCACGCCCGTTCCCCGCTGAGCTTCTACGACACAGCCCTCCTCGGCGACGGTGACGATTCCGGCATCCCGCCATGCGCGCCTGATGCCGAGACGCCTGGTTCTTGGACAAGGGGCCACACCACCGAGCCTTGCATGAGCGGGCTGGAGTTTCTTGCAAGCTTTCCCACGGACGACGAATACTGGAGCGACGCTGCATTCGCACAAGATGCGTCCTACCGGTGCGGCAAGTCCTCTGCTCTTGACTCGCCGGCGGCATCGACCCCGTTGTGCAGTGGAATGGACTTCTGCAGTTCATTGCCTGACGACTCATTCAATCTGAAATTTTGAATGTTTATTCGAACTCCGTTTGTGATTTCTTGTGGTGCAATCATCGGTAGCTGCAATCTTTGAGCTGAGAACTGGCTCAAGCTCATGCACTTCCGATCCTTTTGCGTTTACTTTATCTGTTCATTTATTTGCTATGATGATTTCACCCCTCATCATGTATCTCCGACTGTAAGATATCCCAATTCTGTTAAGATGTTGAAATTGGCTGCAACATGAATGACCAATTCGTTCCTTTTATCGCGAATTTATGTGTACTTTGCATTGTTCTTCTCGCATTACATGGGAAAATAGCGAATTGCTTGTGCACGGATTACATCAGCTCTGCATCTTCATTCAGTTAGAACTCCCTGGACAGTAGCCTCTTCGTCGGTATCGTTTGGTTTTACGCTTTCATGCATGCTCAGTCATGCTGTCGGCTTCACCAATGAGTTCTTTGGTGCGATCTACTTAATCTGCGCCGGTGTCGATTACTCGATTCATAGCGTTTACAAATTTGCTAGTCTGGCTACGGGATTTGCACGAAAGATTCAAAACATGTACACGTGCTGTTCTTCTTCAAGCTAACGGCTCTGTCAGTTTGCTGTTTCAGATTTCCTCTTTCGTGATTCATAACCGTAGTCTCACGCTCAAGCACCATCATACACAGGATCAGAGATCAGTCAGAGTACAGGAAAGGAACCAAAAGATGATATATTCAGAGCGAGAGGCCATCGGAGTCCTCGTCCTCGTCGAGGGTGGAAGTGTAGATTGTGTAGAGGGACCAGATCAGGCCGAACACGCCGAGCAGGATCCACCCCAGCAGGTTGTTGCTGAGCCCCAGGCTCAGCCCGGTGCCCTCCGTCGACATCCGATCGTCGACCAGCGCCAGCGCCGGGGCCGCCGACACCGTCATTGCGCTCGCCGCGGCTAGCAGCGACGCGCCGTTGACGACGGCCGGGGCTGCCGCCTCCTTGCCGTCCTTTGAGTTGCTGCACTTCACCTTCTCGGCTCTCACTCTCAGCTGAGGCAGCCCTGCAGTTAGCATGCAGCTCCTTTGTGTCACTCAACAGAGACTTCACATGCTGCAGATGATTGGCATCTTTTGTGACAAATTGGTAGATGATGAGCTTACCTAGAGCCTGCGACGGCCTGGCGACGGCGGCGCGGGCCACGATGGCGGTGGCCGTGGCGGCGCTGATGATAGCCATGGGTTCTCTCTCGTAAGCTAGCAACACTCTGGTCTCTGGGGGAGAAGCAACAAGTGACTCTGGGCTACTTTCTTGGTGCTGTTCTTCAGGCGATTTGCAGAATCGCTGCAATTAAGTGTGGCTGCGAAGTGTTTGGTTATCCATGCGTGCATGCTCTATCCTCTCCGAGCCAATGAGCGCTCGCCACCTGGATACGTAGATTCCCATCGGAGAATGAGCAGAAGCTTCCACCCTGAGATGGATGAGTGTACGACTCCAACCACCAACTTTGATACAGCAAATATAAATGGTGGCCGTCAGCTACAACACTACACATCTGAAGCCTGAATATGTAATGATGTAAAAACTAAAAGCGTTAGGATCCAATCCGAACACATGAACCAGGAGATTGCACGGTGCACAACATGGACAAGAGCCATAGATAACAGATGCATACTTAAAACTAAACAGAAGTAGCAGACATGATCTCACAATTCCACTAGACATAATAGAATTCAAAGTGAAACAAACTTTCCTCAGACAAAACTCCATATGCTAGAGAACAAGTCTTTTACAAAAACAGATAAACGCAGGTCTAGAAAAACTTTTGACACAGACCAGCGCATGCCCTGGGATCCTTCACTTGAGAGGAATGAATCTCGAGGAGTGGGTAGCGCCGATACCAGGCCTTCCATGCTTGACGGGCTTGTAGCTGATGGAGAATTCAGCAAGGTAGTGACCAATCATCTCAGGCTTGATCTCAACCTGGTTGAAAGTTTTCCCATTGTACACTCCAATTATGCTGCCTATCATCTCTGGCACAATGATCATGTTGCGCAAATGAGTCCTGACAGGCTCTGGCTTCTCACCAGCAGGTGCCTCCTTTTTCTGTACATGTTCAGAAAACAACCAATGGACTTAAGCTCTTATAATCTCAAACCAATGGTATGGGCTTAAGCTCTTACAATTTCAAACCAATAGTACAACAGACAAACAACAACAGCATTAATAGTATACTATTAAGGCTTGATGCCATACAAGTAACTTAGAAACGATGCAAACAGCAACATACAAAAGCATTACCATAAATTTAAACACATGCTTATCCACATGATCACATCAATTGATACCCATCAAAGTGTATATTCTGACCAGTAACCAGTTTATATCATACTTTTGTAGTTTTTCATTTCCTTTTCTTTCATGCTACATTAAGAAAATAGATGCTTAAACACAATAATTACAAAGCATTAAATATGTGTCACAGTGATTCTAAAAGGTACAAAAATATAGTGCACAGACTGCTCAGAACTACTATACAGCTTTGCAGTGGAGTGCTCAGTAGTGGGGTCTAAAGACCAATAAGATATCCCCATCCGAAGGTTTAATAGCTAAGCACACGTCACCATGGCTACACTCACATTTCTCCAAGATCAATATCAACAAAGACCATAAATGTGGAATTGGCAGCTGATAACTCAGCAAGTACTAACAGCATGTGTCCTAAATAAGTATCAATCTTCTGTAGCATAAATGTGTAATCAAAATATTCGAGCCCATTTCAAACAGAAAAATCAGCACCAACGTTCGGATGTTGCAGTCTTGCAGAAAAGCACTCAAGGAATACCTCTCCAATGACATGAAATGAAACAATACATTCAGTTGGGTCCAGTAAAACTTGGCATCTATTACTAAAAGCGATGACATATCTGCTACAGTATATCCAAAAACCTTAAATTAATCATCTCAACTACAAACCTGAACCAGGGTTCATCAGGAAAGTAACATATGGGCTCATGCCTTACCCAATTTGACTCTTAAGAGTTTATTAGCAATATTTTACTAAAACATTTTAGTGCTGCAAACAGTGCATGCCAAGATTTTAAAACCAAATAGCAGGGCAATCACTTAAACATATTTTTTTCTACTTCCCTCATCTAAAATATTCAAATAGTAACAGTGAAGGCAAACAAAAGTATAGTATATGGGACACTACGTCCGACAGGAATCTACTTAGTCGAACGACCACCAAAAAATCTACTTAATCGAACGAATCCACATTATACCCCAGATACACATGCTAATTGCTAAGTCAGAAATAATACGCACTCAACTCAACGTCTGTAAATAACCCATTCTAGCATGTGGCACAACAAGTATACTAGTATAGAACACAGTGACCATTATAAGATGCAAACAATTCATCGAACTATAGAGCAGAGAGAAATATGTGCATTACCGCCTTGCGCAGCCTCTTGATGAGCGCCAGGGGCTTCCTCTTCAGTCCCCTCTGGAACCTAAAACAATAGACAAGCACAGACCAATTAAAACAAACGAACTAGTCGTTCTTCCCTTCAAGAGATCTCACTCTTAGGACACCACTGGATTTACCTTCTGCGGGGACGGGCGGGGAAGAGCTGGACCAGGTCGTCGGTGGACATGTCGAGGAGCGCGTCGAGGTCCACGCCGCGGTAGCTGAACTTGCGGAACGTCCTCTTCTTCGGCTGCCCTCCGGCGGCCACCTCCGTCTCCACGTCCGCCTGCAAGGCCATCACGCAGCACAGGGATTAGCTCGGCGAGAGGGAAATACGCAAGGGTTTGAGGATTCATGGCGGGTGCGAGTTGGTCGCAGCTCACCATGGCTGCGGCTGGTTGGGGGAAGAGGGGCGACTAGCGAGGGGGAGGCAGCAGGTTCAGTGCACGGGGAAACAATGGAGGCGGCGGCGCTAGGGTTTGGGAAAGGTGGGGAATGTTGCCGCTGGTATATATAGGTTGGGGATATATACGATTGAGTCCTTTCCAAAGTACCTAACGTTATTGAAAAGGAAAATTTTATCATATACCCTCCCCTTAGATGGAAATTCAGGATTTACCCTCCTGGCCCACATGTCATTGACCTATGGTGACCCCACATGTCATTGAGGTGGGAGGTAAATCCGAAATCTCAAATTCGGAGGCTATATGATCCCATTGAAAACTCTATTTGACTCTATAGCCAGTCTAACTCCATGTTCCTCTTTTAGATAGCTAGTTATAATTCCTGAATCCTGAAGAACATAAAACATTCATAGCTGTACTCACTGAGATATTTTTCTAAAAAGGACATTGTTGCAAATGGGATGGTTTGTGTCCAATCCAAACTTTGCCCACCCAGCCGCCAAAGCTTATGCCGGCATATGCAATAACCCGCCAATGTTTGTGTGAGCTGATGTGGCCATTGCCACAATCAACGTAGACATACGTAGGTTGGGGATATATGCGATTGAGTCCTTTCCAAAGTACCTAACGTTATTGAAAATGGCCATTGCCCATTTGACTCTACTATAGCCAGTCCAACTCCATATTCCTCTTTTAGATAGCTAGTTATAATTCTTGAATCCTGAAGGACACCAAACCTTCATAGCTGTACTCACTGAGATATTTTTCTAAAAAGGGAATTGTTGCAAGTGGGATGGTTTGTGCCCAATCCAAACTTTGCCCACCCAGCCGCCAAAGCTTATGCGGGCATATGCAGCAACCCGCCAATGTTTGTGTGGGCTAATGTGGCCATTGCCACAATCAACGTAGACATACTTAGGTTGGGGATATATGCGATTGAGTCCTTTCCAAAGTACCTAATCTTATTGAAAATGACCATTGCCCATTTGACTCTACTATAGCCGGTCCAACTCCATGTTCCTCTTTTAGATAGCTAGTTATAATTCATGAATCCTGAATGACAGAAAACCTTCACAGCTGTACTCACTGAGATATTTTTCTAAAAAGAGTATTGTTGCAAGTGGGATGGTTTGTGCCCAATCCAAACTTTGCCCACCCAGCCGCCAAAGCTTATGCGGGCATATGCAGCAACCCGCCAATGTTTGTGTGGGTTGATGTGGCCATTGCCACAATCAACGTAGACATACGTAGGTTGGGGATATATGCGATTGAGTCCTTTCCAAAGTACCTAATGTTATTGAAAATGGCCATTGCCCATTTGACTCTACTATAGCCAGTCCAACTCCATGTTCCTCTTTAGATAGCTAGTTATAATTCCTCAATCCTGAAGGACACCAAACCTTCACAGCTGTACTCACTGAGATATTTTTCTAAAAAGGGCATTGTTGCAAGTGGGATGGTTTGTGCCCAATCCAAACTTTGCCCACCCAGCCGCCAAAGCTTATGCGGGCATATGCAACAACCCGCCAATGTTTGTGTGGGCTGATGCGGCCATTGCCACAATCAACGTAGACATACGTAGCAATGTGCCGAGCAACAGTGGACGACGACCACGCCTTGGGCTTCTAGCCGCACAGAGACCACCTCGAGATTCGCGCGTTCTACCTCCGCCTCTCCTCCCGACGCCCGTGGACCTCTCACTTGTCTTCCTCCCCGCCATCGGCGGCGCCACGCTGGAGCTCAACTGCCATGCGCTCCCGTCGGGAACACGGTGTACGCGAGCGCCGACCACGTCTGCGCCGTCGAGGCGCACGGTTCGAGGTGCACGCCAGCAAGGAGTTGGCGGCGGACAACATCTTCAACCAACGCCCATGGACCTCTCACGCGTCTACCTCCCCATCATTGACAGCGCCGCGCTAGAGCTCAGAGGTCATGCGCTCTCGCCAAGGACGCGGCCCACGCGAGCGTCGACCATGTTTACGCCGCCAAGGGTGCGCGGTTTGAGGTGTACATGTAACAGCCCAATTTTTATATTTCAGTATAAATTAAAATTTATGTATTTTGTGGAAATTTTGGAATTTTTAAAAGCTTATTATAATTATTTTAAAATCAAAACAAATTTATTTGTAAAATTAAAAGCCAGCATTTAGTTGGAAATAATTTTACTAAATCCAAAATAAATAAGGGAATTTATGTGAATTTTTCATAATTTTTGGAATTATTTTACTTTTTCTAAAGCTTAATTGAATTACTAGAATTAAATCAAATGGAAAAGTCAAAAGAAAATCCAGAAAACCTAACAGCCGAAAGCCCTTGGCCCACCTCTGTTTTCGGCGCCTCCAGCCCAGCCCACCCGCCTTTTTTCCTCTCTCTCTTACATGACGGCCCCACCTGTCAGGGTCTCCCTCTTCCTCCCCTTCTTCCTCCCCATCCCGAGCCGCTCGCACGCCATTGATGCTTCTCGAAGCTTCGCAACCGACCACGATTCTATCCCTAATCTTCCGCGAGAACGTGTGCAACCTCTTCCCCTTATCCCGCCGCCTCTTTTCGCGCCATTACCCCACCTTCTCCACGCCCGGTTCGCACGAAGCCGCAACGGCCGCTGCCATAACCGCAAGCACGATCTCCTCGCCCGGCCCCTCCGCCTCTATAAATAGGAGCACGGTGAGCCCCTCACTGCACGCATCTCTTCCCCAAACTCCTAGCCCCTCCCCTCCTCTTCTCCGACCACAATCAAGGTTTTTCCCCGCCGGCCGCCGCAAGCTTTGGCCGACAATTCCGCCGCCACCGTCGACGCCTGTGCCTCACCGACGACACCACCGGCATCACCGCCCTTAGGCCTACCTCGTGCGCGCTAGCTTCGCCGGAACGCTGCCCGAATCATCTCGCCGCCACGACCCGAACATCTTCGCTGCCTCTCGAGCTCGCCGCCGACCAACCGCCGCGTCTTTCCGCCTCTGAGGTGAGCACCACAATCAGTAAAGCCCATTCGATCTTTTGGTACCATCACCGGCCGCCGGAGCGCCGCCAATCTCCGGCGACCCTCGGGCCGAGAGCGCCCCCCCCATGCTGACGTGGCGTGCTTGCGTGGCGCCACCTTCTCGCCAGGTCAGGCCCACCTCAACGCCGAAGGCCTGCGTGGCATGCTCGTGTGTCATCGACGTGGCACCGGTCCACGGCGGATCAAAGTGCTTTTCGTGGACCCGGTCCATGGACCTGGGCCCACATGTCAGTAGAAGAAACATTTTTCCTTTTTAAAATAAATCGGCTGAAATTGTTATTCCACGTGCTGACGTCATCGTTGCGCAATAAGTCGAATTTCCTTTAGAAAAATAAATCAGGAAAATCTAATAAATTTAGAAATTAGGTTTTAAATAGATTTAAACTTCAAAAATTCATAACTTTTGCATCTGAACTCCAAATTGGGTGTTTTAAGTTGCAAAATTTGTATAAAATTATAATCTAGCTAACTAAGCCAAAATATTTCAATTTGGAGTTAGTTTGAGCTGAGTTTTTGAATTTATTTGAATTTGAATTTGTCGTATTTTCGCGTATAGACTTGACGACTCCGGAGAGTTTGACCATTCCGAAGACTTAGACTTCCAGGACGTCAATGAAGGCAAGTTACACCATTGATCATATTGCTCCCAGTATTTTTAAGTTATTTTCAATTTTTAAATTATTTAATGCATGTGTATGTTTGTACAAATATTTCAATGCCATGTTTTATATATAGTTACTCCAATAATTCATTGTATGACCAATTTGGATATTATACATGAATGCCTTGACACCATAGACAAGATATTATCAAAACTAGTCATATGCTTAGCCAGGCTTAGTTCACACTTACGAATTTGGGAAGGTTTAGCCAAATCTCTTACAAATTTATTTCAAACTTGACATGGTGGTATTGTTTTTACCACATGAATTTATAAAGAGGGTTTTACTCTAAATAAAATCAAAAATGGGTTTGGACTTGGGCGAATTTGATGAACCCGAAGGTCCTATTGTTGGTCCGATCTTTCGATGAGAACGATAAGTCCGGTAGGTGTCGCTCAACTCTCACGATCCCGACTACGAACACGCAAGGCTCGAAACCACGCAATCATTGAATCGATTGACAAGTCGTTATCAACCCGTACGAATACCCGCTGACGACACACGAAGGTCGATTCTCGCATACACCGAAGAAGCACGCAAGAACAAGATAATAAGCAATCTGAAATTGCAAATAGGATTGAAATATTTAATTGAGTTGGGATTTTGAAGCGGTATTATGGTTGGTCTAACCGACACAAGCCAATACACGAAGTTGCAACAAAGCTAACTTTTAACTAAACAAAATCCAAGAAAACTAGAGGGGGTGCGGCCTCCTTAAATAGGCAATGAGGAGTCACAAAACTAAAGGGACTAGCGAGGCGGGACTAATCTCGCAGGTTACTGTTCACGTGAACAGTAACCGCGCATCTAGGTGGGCCGCTGGCATATGGGCCAAGAGGAGTTCGATTACAAAGCCCAGATTGGCCCAAACAGGTGATATAACGCCTTCTTTAGATGATTGTGATCAGTCCAGAAGGAATTTGAAGGTGAGGCCGGATCCGTTGGAAAGAGGACGAAATAAGCTTTCAATCAAGTACTTGTGGACCTCCAACGGACTCTGTATGTGAAAGTTATGCCGTTAGAAGTTGGTGCTATCAAGCTGATTCGAACCGATCGACCAAAACGTATCCAACTTGGCACATGCAAGAGCACCATGGCTTGTAGACAAAATACCATGGCATGTAGGCGTAGTACCATGGCATGTAGATGTAGCTCGATCCAATTGGGTAATATGGTCTTGCATTAGCCGAAAGTTCTATTGGCGACGATGTTGTTGAAGTAGAGGATGCAGTGCAGCAGGTCGAAGCAGTGGTTGCATCCTTAGGTTTGATGTCCTCATCATCCTCCCTTTCTTGAATTGGAGTCGTTCTCGACTCAATCGTGGTCTCCACATCATCACTTTCTCGCAAAGGTTAGTAGCAACAGAAACAAAGAAACATGCATATCTTCCAAGGACACAAAGATTCTTTGCAAACCATACTAGAGCATTCAGATTGATGTTGTTCCAAGTCAATGCAAGCAGATTTTGTAGCTAACATAACAGGTGCTTTCAATTTAATTTCACTTGGAGCTATAATCTTACGATCATCATTTGTGTTCTCCTTACTTATTCTCGCAGATCTTTCTAATGCATCTTTTAATATAGCAGAAGAAGACATTGGAAGCAAGGTGATTTTCTTTTCTTTATATGTGAAAGTATAATGATTAGATCGACCATGATGTTCAGTATATCTATCATATTGCCAAGGTCTACCTAACAATAATAAGCATGCGTGCATAGGTACGACATCGCAATCAACATAATCATGATATGATCCAATAGAAAAATGTACGCGCGCAAGTTTAGTTACCTTCAACTTACCACAAGAATTCAACCATTGAATGTAGTAAGGATGAGGGTGTTGAGTTGTGGTCAAGCCAAGCTTCTCGACCATGTCTATGCTAGCAAGGTTGTTGCAACTTCCGCCATCGATGATGACTTTACAGGAACGTTCTTTGATGACGAACTTCGATTGGAACAAGGTGTGGCGTTGATTTTGTTCAGCAAACTCCATTTGAGCACTTAGCGCACGCTGGACAACTAAGCTTTGGTACATGTCAGCTGCCTCATGGCTTATATGTTCTTCCTCAGTGTCATCACCTGTATTGTTAGTTGCAACCAACACATGTTCTTCCTCAATATCGCTAGCCGAAGTGTACTCACCATTGTCCTTGACAAGTAAAGCTCGCTGACTTGGACAATCGCGCATCAAGTGCCCAAATCCTTTGCAACGGTGACATTGTACATCTCTAGATCGCCTGTAGAAGCAAAGAAGAAGCACTTTTGTAGGACTTGTACCTTTGCGAGTTGCTTGCCTCGGGGACATGCGTAGGAGTGGAAGGAGGCAGGGGCGCACGGCTTGAGGAGGGTACCACGTGTTGTTGCTGGCTTGGCCGACTTGTAAAAGATCCTCCAAAATTGCCCCTAGGCGAGATTGTCGACCTGCACTTCTCTTTCGACTTTGCAAGCAAGATGGAACAAACGAGTGATAGAATTGTATTCTTTATAATCAAGTATGTCTTGAATTTCTGGTTTAAACCTCCCAAAAATCTAGCCATCTTAGCATCTTCATTTCATCTAAACCACAACGCAATAAACCAGTTTGCAATTCTTGATAATAATCCTCTCTGAACTACTACCTTGTCTTAAGCGTTGTAATTTATTAAGCAAATCACGTGAATAATATGAAGGTACAAATCTATGTCTCATTGCTCTCTTCAAAGCATTCCATGTCCTAGGTATGTCCCGATGAGTACGACCATATTCACTCCACCAAATTGATGCAAAATCGAAAACTCACTAGTAGCACCTAACTTTCTTATCTTGAGAATTCATGACAATCAAATTTTTGTTCTCACTGTAAGCTCCCATGTGAGATAAGCATCGGGATCATATTTTTCAAGAAAAGATGGCATAGTGAATTTAATTTTACCAACCTGCATTATTATGGTCACGCACCTCACGTTGATTTCTTCTCATACCTTGACGATTGTGATGAAGCCGACGATGGTTACGATCATGGTGAACATTGATTCCATCTGTTTCGTGTCAGCAGGTGTAGTTGTTCATTTCTTCTTCTTCCACTTCATCGCCCAAGAGCGAGAGCGAGCAACAGATGGAGTACGCCAGCGGTTGTGTAACGCCAACAAAGATGAGGCGGCAACAGAGGGGCTCTCTCTAGTCGCTCCACACGTAGCAATCGCAGCAAGATCGTTATTGGTGCGATCTAGAACTCTCTCAATGCGCTCCGAATGTTGACTCAACAAGCGTGAAAAGTGCCGCATGATGTCTTTCGTATGAGGCGTGAGAGGTGCATCTTCCTCAACATTGGGCTCGCTATTCTCCCTTGTGACCCCGAACCCGCCATCGTTAGTAGAAAACAAAGAACAGATCACGGTGTATATGTCCCTATGACTACTAGGTTCTGGAGTTTCACAAGTCACTCACACTCAACCTTATACCCGTTCTTACAAGTTATTACCAATGCAAAGAAGGAAGTGGTACAACCGGTGGTCGGGTTCGTGATACTCTCACTTGCGATCACCAACGACACGTGGAACGACACCGTGAGTTAGTAGGAAGTGGAGCTCGGAAGGCTAGTATGTAGCAAGGGAATAGCAATTATTCAATTCAGTATGCAAAGTTGAAAAATAGTTCAAAGTACTAGTCACAAGTGCTGGTCCTAGTCTAAACCAAACCTAGCTAGAGCAACTCACAAGAACGACTAGTAGAACCAAAGGCGGGCTAGTACAGGAACCACCAACGCAAGCGAGCAATGGATGAACTATGCCAAAATGAACAAACGAAAATCAAGGAAATGAGGTAGCTCTTAATTTTTTTTCTTCTTTTTCTTCTCTTTCTTTTCTTTTCTTTTTTTTAACCTCAGAAAGCTACCGAGAATCAGGAGAGCTTTCTTTCTCGGCTGCTACAGTAACCGCGTTTACTGTAGCAGCACGCAAATTGTTTTTTCTTTTTTTCCTTCTGCTCTTTTTTTTCCTTTTTTTTTCTACCTCAGCAAGCTACCAGGAACCGCAAGGGCGTTTTGTTCTCGGCAGCTACAGTAAACCGAGCTCGTGCTACAGCGCGTGAGACCTTTGCTCGGGTGGAAGTAGCAAAAATCAAAGCAAAATTTGATGACTCATGCAACAACCGAAAAGCTAGCTTGGTGATTGAATAAACAAATAAAAGAAATAATCTTCTCTGTGCTTGCTGGTCGGCTATTGATCTTGGACTGCTGGACTTCAATCCGATCCACGCAAGACCTTGCTGTTCGGACCGAGGACGTTGGACCGGGGCGATGCAAGCGCACGGTTGACTGCTTGTGCGACGTACGGGCGCTTGGACCGAGGACGAGCGCTGGCGATGCTGGCGCCGACAGGCGGACGATGCTTGCGCGTCGACGCGACGGGAGGTCGCTGATCCAGTGAAGGCGGGCGCGTGTGACCGAGACGGCGGCGGCAGATTAGATCTGCTATTTTTTCTTCAAGCCTTAAAGCCCTAGCGACAGGACATCCAGAACTAGACGATTTGCAAGAGAAACTAAACTAGATCAATCTAGATTGAAGACCAGCACAAGGACTCGACGATGCAACGACAATTCAACAACGCAAACCAAAAAGAAAAATTGCAAAGGCATAAATTGGTTTGGACGATGAACTAAACCTTTCTACTTTGTTGATTTTTGGCTATGTGGACTGTAGGAAAAAAAATTCTCACCGATGAACCTGTACCTCTGATACCACATGATGAACCCGAAGGTCCTATTGTTGGCCCGATCTTTCGATGAGAACGATAAGTCCGGTAGGTGTCGCTCAACTCTCACGATCCTAGCTACGAACACGCAAGGCTCGAAACCACGCAATCGCTGAATCGATTGACAAGTCGTTATCAACCGTACGAATACCGGTTGACTCGACCACGAAGGTCGATTCCTGCATACACCGAAGAAGCACGCAAGAACAAGATAATAAGCAATCTGAAATTGCAAATAGGATTGAAATATTTAATTGAGTTGGGATTTTGAAGCGGTATTATGGTTAGTCTAACCGACACAAGCCAATACACGAAGTTGCAACAAAGCTAACTTTTAACTAAACAAAATCCAAGAAAACTAGAGGGGGTGCGGCCTCCTTAAATAGGGAATGAGGAGCCACAAAACTAAAGGGGCTAGCGAGGCGGGACTAATCTCGCAGGTTACTGTTCACATGAACAGTAACCACGCATCTAGGTGGGCCGCTGGCATATGGGCCAAGTGGAGTTCGATTACAAAGCCCAGATTGGCCCAAACAGGTGATATAACGCCTTCTTTAGATGATTGTGATCAGTACAGAAGGAATTTGAAGGTGAGGCCGGATCCGTTGGAAAGAGGACGAAATAAGCTTTCAATCAAGTACTTGTGGACCTCCAATGGACTCCGTATGTGAAAGTTATGCCCGTTTGAAGTTGGTGCTATCAGGCTGATTCCGAACTGATCTGACCAAAACGTATCCAACTTGGCACATGCAGTAGCACCATGGCTTGTAGACAAAATACCATGGCATGTAGGCGTAGTACCATGGCATGTAGATGTAGCTCGATCCAATTGGGTAATATGGTCTTGCATTAGCCAAAAGTTCTATTGGCGACGATGTTGTTGAAGTAGAGGATGCAGTGCAGCAGGTCGAAGCAGTGGTTGCATCCTTAGGTTTGATGTCCTCATCAGAATTGGTTGGAATGGTGGGTGCAGGTTTATGCACGGGATTGATCTGGTTAAGATTAAGGCCCATGGTTTGTAGGAATGACGCCCAAGTCAATTGAGAACCGATCTTTGAGCCGCTTATTGCTATGCCTTACCGTACCACCACATGTCCTGTATGGGCAGGATTTGACTAATTAATTTGTAATATTTTAGTGTATTTGTGTCATGTTGATTATGTGGGTGTCGATTAGACTTTTATTCCCACTTGGCGCAAGAGGGGGCTTCCGGAGGACGGTTAGTCCAAAGGGGCGAAACCTTAACGGACATGAGTACACTAGGACAAAACATTGTAAAGGCCTCATGATAATTGCTCAGTCACACGCCTACGAAAGCGTGTATTGGCCGACATAATGAGCATGTCATCTTGTGTGGGTAAAGTTGTACAAACTCTGCAGAGTAGAAACTATTCGAATAGCCGCGTCCGCGGTCATGGACATGCTAGCAAGGCCACTTGAAGTTAGATTTGTTTTTGGTTTCAAAATGTTTTATCAAATGTTTGAGGATGGTTAATCCTTATGGAATTTTGGGCAGTCAGACATGTGTAGGAGGGGATCCTTCACTTATTCATTGGAGGTTATACATATTATAACATTATTATTGTAAAATCTGATTTTAGTTATAATATGAAAATAGCCTTAGAAATTACTATGGATATTTAAACTAAAAATGTTGCTTTACGCAAAATAACCCCTGTCTTATTCACTTGTTACCTTATGCATGCATTTTTCATTCCATATTGGGTGTAGCTTGCGAGCACGGTAGTAGTGCTCACTGTTGCAGAATAACTCTTATTCAGGAGAAGACTTTTTCCCGACGGTGAGGACCAGGACGAGTAGGCATTCGATCCCAGACGATTGCTTGTGGCACATCGTGTGGCTCACTTATATTATGCTTCCGCAGTGTTATTTATTTGATATTTGATATTTGTTGTTCAGACTCATTTGTATTAAACAATTGATTACTTAATGTTATTTACGATTTCGTGATATGATTGTGATATCCATTTTGTGAGATTGTGTATACTGGAAATCCTGGACCGGTGTATGAACACAGAGAATTCGGGATCCTTCGCTCCCGGGTTCGATAGTACGCTAGCAAGGAGATGGCGGTCAGACGGCGTCTTCAGCCGGCACCGTGGAGGCGGGTGGCACGTCGAGTGCCACCGGGCGGCGTCGACGGCAGCAGTCGCGGAGGTGGTGGTCTTACAAAGGGCGGTGTGCTGATGAGGAGCAAGGCTCAGGCATCGACAAGGAAGACGGGATGTGGGACGAGGCTAGATGGGATATCAAAGGAGTCCACGAACGTGGGGTGGGGATGCAAGTGCGGAGCATGCGGGAGGAGTGGGAGGTAGTCGGAGATGATGGCGATGAATGGAAGGAAGAAGAGGTGGTGGTGGAGATGGATACGGTGAGGTGGGCGCTGGAGATGGGGGCATGAGACCATCGACGGGGATATGGATGGGGAATTGGGGATGAGAGGTTGTGGGCTATGTGGGCCGCCACTTAAGTCCACTTAAAAGAGAAGTTAGTCCGTGGGAACCCACTCACTGTTTATTGTGGGCGATTTAACCCACTCCACTTGCACCCCTGATTGTTCTGTTCATAATCGTATTATTCAATGTTATTTGGCCGTTAGTAACTCTATAAATTCTATTTTAGAACTAACATGTGCAATTGCATGGCTACCCAGTGGCGGGGTCAGGATTTTGACGATGGATGTGCGAACTTAAGATACATATATTCCTTAAAGTTCAAAACAGAAGTTCAAATGACACAACTGGTACTAATCAAACAAAACGGTTTGCTCTAGCAATCTAGCATGCCATAGTTGCACAAGATTAAAAAAAGATTGAGGATTCGATATTTTCAGAACTTACAATAGTCAAATGTTCAGCTATTGTGGCATTGTGCTCCCAAACTCAATCAATCAATCTCCCATCTCGACAGACGGCAGCTCACCACGCCCACGCAAGTCGTCGTCAGAGTCTCGGAGACGGAGTCACAGAGACCGAGACGCCTGACGCCGGTCACCGGACAAAACCGCAGTCGGCACGGGCGCACGGCTACACACTGCACACTGCCGTTGTGCCCTTCACACGTGCTGGCCTAGCTATTGGGGTTGGCCAGCTGCAGGGCTGCAAGGGGTTGGCACAAAGGAATGAAGGGGAAGGGGTTGGCCGACTGCTAGGGCAAAGGAATGAAGATGGGGAAAAGGGGAATTTGGGGATGGGGTTGGTCGATTGGCGCCTGACGGCTGCTAGGCAAAGGAACGAAGGGAACTGGAAGGGTTGGAGGACTGCCCGATTCATCTGGAGAGTGGAGACCTAACCTGGGGGTTGGGGCATGTCACTCACAGGGGCCACCAGGCTAGGCTGCTTGAGTTAGACCAAACTATTGTTCAAAACAAGCAAAAAACACATATTTATATTAAAAATTTTGTGGACACACGTTTGAAGTTAGACCAAACAGTTCTAATAGCTTAAGTCATACACACATTTGTAGTCAAAACTCAAAACCAATGATGGTTTTTTAGGTAAACCAACCATAACATGTCTATGAATGAATTGATTTCCCGTATCATCATGTCCTAGCTAGATACTCGCGTGTTGCAACGTATAAAAGGAATTGTATATAAGATGGGTTACACTCCACGAGAGCGAGCAGAAGTGGGAGGGTGAAGGATCTAGACCCGCCATTATGTGTTAATGAAGTATTTTGGTGATTAATGACAAATACACTTATGAGACTAACACTCTTATTGTTATATCATGTTTAGTCTCAGTTTGGATATAAAAGCAAAAATCCAAACATGTATGTATTCATTAATGACAAATCTATTTGTGAGGCTAACAATTCTATTGATTATCTATTGCTTAGTCTTGTTTGGATATAAAGATAAAAATACAAAAGGTATGCATTCTACTTCTTCTTATTATATCTTGTTGCATTCCTCAGATCCAAAATATAGGTTAAACTCCATCAAAAAGGTTAACTTGGATATGTGCATATATTTCCATTACATATTTGTGTATGCACACATTTAGGGGGAGTTCATTCTATATTTTGTGGTTTCATTAGTATTGATCCATATTCTCTTTCCACATATATTAAGGATCTTTACTTTGAAATATATCTTTGAATATATTTAACTTGTGTAGTTAATATATTCATATGAGTATATACAACTTGTGTAGTTCGTATACACTCATATTTAGTATATACAACTTGTAGTTCGTATATACTCATGGTATATATAACTTGTGTAGCTCATATATACTCATATTACTTTATATTCAATTATTTGCAATTGTGTTGTGGGACTAATGTGTGTGCTAAGATGTTTTCAAGGCTTAGTCCCGGAGTTTGAATGATGACATGAAAAGGAAATGCAAAGGTGATAAACGATTGACATGGCTCAAGACAAAGGAGTCATGCATTGCATTTCGAAAAGCTTCTAGAAGAAGTTCAGTGGAAATCGGTATGACCGCATTTGGTCAGCGGTACTACCGATGTGCGGTAGTACGGAGTTCATGTGGCGGAACTATCACAGAGCGGTATGACCGCAAATATGTTGGCGGAACTACCGCAACCCGGTTGTTCCGTTTGTTATGTGACGGTATGTAAATTTCGAGAAGGTGTTTTTACGTATTTCTCGAGCCTCGAAATCGGTAATACCGCATCTGAGAAACGGTACTACCGGAGAGCGGTATTACCGGATGCTAGTTGGCGGTAATACCGTACCTGTCAGAAATGGCTTGTTCAGAAGCATTTAATGCAGGTTTATCTTGGTAACTAATGTTAATGACATTGTGGGACTAACATTTTCCATGAGTTGGATGAATAGGCTATGTTCCAGGGTGATGAAGACTTTGGATAGCATCATGTGTTGATCGTCATCAAATCAAGGCTCACGAAGATGATGCATCATGTGTTGATGCATATCAAGATCTCGAATAAAAGATGATCATGAGTTGATCATCGAGTCAAGAGAAGACTCATCATATATTGATTGAGGTCAAGTAAAAGAGGCATCATGGGTTGATGCATATCAAGACAATGACCCGGACATGAAGCGAGGATATGAGTCATCAAGCTTCAAGTGGATGGTCAAGGCAAAGGTATGACTAGCTAGGGCTAAGGATGTGTTCCTAGTCTTTTACCGGTCTTGGTGTTTGGTTGGAAGACCGGATTGCTAGTATAGGTTGCCGTACTATTAAGAGGGGTCTTGTCTAGTAGCTTGAGTCTCATCATGTGTTGATAGCTCAATCTTGCTTGCTCTAGCTCACCGTGGCATGATGCTATTATTTGCGAATGTGTTTTGCAAATAGTTGAGGCTCATGCGTCTAATCCTTGTAACATGTGACTATGCTTTGCAAATGTATTTTGCAAATGATTGAAGTCCATGTACCTACTCCTTGTGGTATGATCTAAGTTTGCAAATGTGTTTTGCAAATGGTTAAGATTCATGTATATTCTCTTGACATGGTCTAAGTTGTGTGTTGCTATTTCTTTGGACTTAGACCATGGTAGTGGCTCTTTTGAGTTCAGCTTTTTTGATTTGATCAAATGTGTTTGAGATCAATCAAATAGGTGGGTTGTGTAGCCCTCTGAATAAGCTTTCAATAGAGTCCAAGATCACTCAATTCCGACATCGGAGTCAAAAGTTATGAACTTTTTACCGAGTGTCGTCTGTGCTGAAAATTGGGCTGCGGTAGTACCGCCCTATAACAGTGGTAGTACCGCAGAACGGTAGTACCACCCTATAACTGTGGTAGTACCGCACCAATGCTGTAACGGCTAGTTTTTGCTGATTTCAGCTCCCAACGGCTAGTTTTTGTTGTGGGGGCTATAAATACCCCTTTGGCCGGTTGAGAGGTAATCTTTGGCATCCCATTTCACTTACTTGAGCTAGTGTGAGCTTCTCCACTCAAGTGTGCACGTGTTGCACCTTGTGAGCAAAAGGGAGAGGGTCTAGTTGCATGTGTTGCAACTAGAATTGGATTGAGCATTCAATTGTGCATGTGTTGCACTCGGTGAGAGTCAAGTAAGGGGTTTGGCTTATTACTCTTGGTGTTTGCCGACACCTAGACGGCGTGGAGGCGTCGTGGTCCGGTGATCTTCTCAAGTGAAGCTTGTGAGAAGGGCCGGTGTTTGTGAGTGGTTTGGTGCTTGCCATCTCCGGAGTGGAGTAAGAGCAACCCTAGTGGAGCGAGGTGTTGATACCTCGGAGGAAGGCTTAATTCGTGGAACCGGCCCAATTGATTTGGGTTTCCCTCAACGTGGATTAGGGGAGACCGGCAAGTCTCCGAACACCACGGTAAAACATCACCGTGTCATTGTGGTTTGCATTCTATTACTTTACATTGTGCAATTTACATTTCTTGTATTAAATTGCTTATTCATTGTGTATGAATGCTTGTCATGCTTTGTGATATTTACATTGCTTAAATTGAATTGCTTACAAGTCTATACTTGATTGATTATTATCAATAGACTTGTATTGTTTGTGCACTTAGTTGAGCCTAGTGGATTTAGGCTTTATTTGTGCAAAACCGTATTTGTATTAGCTTCCGCATTAGAAATATGCTTGATTGATTATTATCAATAGACTTGTATTGTTGGTGCACTTAGTTGAGCCTAGTGGATTTAGGTCTTAAAACCGTATTTGTATTAGCTTCCGCATTAGAAATCGGTTTTAGCGCATAGAAGTTTTTAAAACGCCTATTCACCCCCCTCTAGTCGGCCTCCTCGATCTTACAGAGGAGGAGGAGCTAAGAGCTGTGGCGCGGGAAGGGGATGTGCACGCAACCGAAGGAGCAATTATGGTGGGAGGTGAGAAAGGAGGCGACGCGCCGCCCGGCAGCCGCGTTGTTGTCGACGAGAGTGTGCCTTCCACGCACGGCGGAGCCATCCCTCGTTGATCTCCTCAGGCACGAGCAGCATAGATGCCACGATGTCGGCGAAGCGCTCCCAATGGCGCACCTGGTCAACGCCGTCACAGGCGACGTTGCAAACGCCACGAAGTTTTGTTTAGCAGTTTTCTCTTGTCTTTCCGTAGCGGTTTTTTAGGCCAGGAGGGTGTGGGATGCGCATGGGACAGGTGAGAGTAGTCGACGTGAGTTTTTTTTCCAGGGGTGGGACGATCGTCCCGCTGCACGGGAGTAAACTCCTTTTATTAGTTAAGAAAAAAAAAGTACTAGTTAAGTCAATGGCAATACTGACAGATGGAACTATAGAAGTATGAGCAGAAGTAGACATAAATGGCCAGAATTTTAGTGATGCAGGGGCTAATTTTGGCATGGATTAAGTAATGAACTGTACCTGATTCCCCCAGACAACTGCGAGATAGGCATCACATACTACATCGACGAGCTCAATGCGGTAAGGATTCCTCACTCTCGTCTGTCTCGCCCTCTTCGTCAATACTATCCTCAACTGGCTCCCAGTACTCGGTGATTGTCCCATCTTCGGTAACCTTATACCCGACGCCCATGCGGTACGGCCCTGGCCATGGCTATGTCCGTTGGAGTTTATAGGCTTGACCTATATATAATTTTAATAAATTCTAGAAAAATCCTAAAGATCTATTCATGCAGGGTAGAAGGTGAAAAAATTAGTACCATATTGCTAGTCTAGGTAAGATGAGACCAGGGGCGGATCTACAGTATGTTACAATGGTGCACAGGACATCGGGTCAAAAAAATATTTTTCTTTATATATAAGGTCAAAAATCATTTTCTTTATATATAGTTGTGTATATATAGTATGGAGGGGTTTGCTAAGGAGTACTTGAGTATTTTTTGGGTTTGTGAGTACTTAAGTTTTTTTTTTATCTATGCTATGCTTGGTGATATCTCACTAAGGGAAGAGTCAAAGTGATCTCATGCATTGAATTTAAATATAAGAATTCAAAATTTGAGTACTTGTTAGCAACAAAATACTCAAGTACTCCCTAGACATCACTTAATATGGACACCCCTAACCCAAGATAAGAGGACACCCTAAGCCACAACCCAATATAACCCAAAATATATATAGGGAGTAAGGACACCCGGTCATTTTCGTTCTGGATCCGTCATTGCTGGTAGATTTGATGTCGCGGCGCTGTAGGTGAAATAAAGTTTTGACAATAAGCTAACACGCGTTATATGGGATGAGTTGGGTTTTCCTTTCAAACCGCGCCACACCAGGCGGCACCAAAGATACCACTCATTGTTATGGCTTAACAATTGAGTTTTATCCGATTGAGTTCTATAAAGTTCAACTAATAAAAACAGTGTATCGCCGTGTTATGCAAAATATCACACGTTATATTCATATGATTTATATAGGGTAGATCAGGCTTGAGAGTCTTTCTTAAAAGTTTTTGTAAACTTTCTCGGTAACAAATTTTCTGCAATAGAGAACCCGAAACTAGATCCACGTCAGTCATTTCCCCAAGCTGGAAATGGTTGAGCGGTGAGACATATCAACAACCTCTCTAAAATGTGCTCCATTTTTTTCAACACGTGACCGAACTACCCGAGTCAAGACGGGAAACAACGATGTAACGAGTACACCAAACAATATCCACATGACAAGTGCTTCTTGTTTGCTCCAAACTTAACGGGGTGATTAATAATATACCATCCACTTAGATGACTTTTGAGCATATACCCTCATTCCCGATGTAATTGAAAATATACCCTCTATTTAGATGGATACTTGATAAAATGCCACATTCGCAATATTGTATTAATATCCTATTTTTTTGCCATGTGAAATTACCATCTTGCCCTCAAGATATGGAATCGTGTGATGGAAGCGGGAGCGGCACCCACAAGAAACCGAAGACCTGGCTGGCGCCGCTGGTTGCCGCCCTCAGCGATGATATCCTTGGCGAGATCCTCCCCCGCCTCCCTGACATGGCATCACTCATCAGTGCCGCCCCTCGCCTGCAAGCGCTGGCACCGCGTGGCCTCCGACCCCGCCATCTTCCATTCCCTCCGTTGTTCCCCGCTCCTCGGTTTCATCCTCGCCGACCGCGGCGATATGCCCGTCTCCCACCGCTATCCTGACCTCTGCTTTATCTTCACTTCCTACCATCACCCAATCGGGCCTCTGTCATATCGGATAGCGATTTCTTCTTCGAAGACCTCCCTGACATCGATTCGGACGACGAGGAGGAGGATGGATACTAGTACGATGAGTGGCGCTTCTGCGGTCGCGACAGCCAGGACCCCGCCGTCTACGACCCCCGGCGCACGTGCGGATCACCAGCGTCAGCGAGTCGAAGAAGGGGCTACAAGAGACCAGCGCGCGGCTGGCACACACAACCGTCGCGCTCGCCCTCGCGTTCGAGTTCCACGCCGTGGTGGACCGGCTCGAGGACGTCCTCCTGTTGATGCTCCACATGAAGCGCGATGAGTGCATCGCCGCGAACTGCATCCTCACATGCACCGCCTGCTCCGCGATGAGACTGGCGGCACCCTCGCTGACCTCCTCGGGCTGGCGCGTTGCACAGGCGCTGCCATCCTCCTCCTCAACGAGCACAAGTGCGGGCTCAAGCGCAGCGATGGGAGGCGCAGTTCGCGCGCACGTTGCGCTGCTGTGGTACTATGTCATGGTGTTCAACGCCGTGGACGTGGCCGATCTGGCGGACCAAGGTGGGGAGATGTTCGCGCGGGAGATCAGCAACACGGTGGCATTCGAGAGCGGCGACCGGTTCAAGCGGCACGAGAGCTTCGCGGGGTGGCACCCGCGGATGGAGGACGGTGAGTTCAAGAACGCCGGCATCAGCGACCGTGGCGATGTTGCAGCGCACGATCGCGAAGATGTTCACGCCGGACAAGTACAGCGTGCAGGGCGCAGGGCGACATCGAGGGGCTCACGCTTCGGCGGCTGAACCAGGCGTTCTATGCCGTGATGGCATGGACGCCGTGAACGAATTCCGCATGACCAAAATGCGGATATGTTTTAAGTTGTTGAAATTTTCTTAAGTTTAAGCCACTTGTTGTGACCATTGGATTTGTATAGAGATTGGTGTGTCATACTATTGTCATATGATTGGATATTGATCTAATAGATGTCATATGATTGAATATTGATCCAATAGTTACAACAAGTGACTTAAACTTAAGAAAATTTCAGACAACTTATGAATAGACAATCCTCAAAAAATGCAAACATGATGTTTTATCAAGAAGCTGTTTAAGTAGACAATAGCAAGACTGATATTATTATTTCCCCCAAAACTAAATCGATCAATACAGCAACCAAAATATATCTTTTTCGTGAGCAAGAACAGAGTCATCAATCACACCGTAGGTGCCGACGCGGCACCGGCCGGCCGCTCCAGGACGCCGGCGTGGGCGAGCAGCGCCCACAGCTGCGTCATGAACTCGCCGCCGGCGCCGAGCATCTCGGCGTGGATGTCCACGTTGTCGGACGGCGCGAGGAACAATATAAACTCCGCCCAGAACTCGGCCAGCACCTTCCACCGCCGCTCGTCGTCGGGCACGGCCGTCCTAAGCTGCCCGCCGAGCAGCGCGGACCTCTCGATTATGGTGGTGGTGCCCACTCTGTCGGACACGCCGCCGCTTTCCAGGTAGCTCTGCTCATTGATCTCCATCTTCTCTAGCTGCGCAAGTATGCTGCTCTTGTTCTTGCAGTCGAGGAGATGGTCCCGCACCTGCTGCACCGCCGTGTCAAAGATCTGCTCGGCGTTGTAGCTCGGGTCCGGCAGCATCTCCGGCACGAAGGCCACCAGGTAGGCGCAGTAGTTGGACAGCTTCCTCGCGATGAGCCGGTGGTCGTCGCTGTCATCAGCGACGGCATCGGCACGGCGAGGACTACTAGCCCAGTCACAGCGAGTGGTCACGACGTGCCACACCAGGATCTGGTCGGTGATCTTCAGAAACCTACACGCCCATGTCAGCTGCGACAGGCCGTGCCTTTGCATGGTAGAGACGCCATTGGTGAGTTGGCAATCGCACTCCTTGAGCGAGACGAGCACGGCTCGCCTGACCTGAAGAGGCAGCTCCTTCCTCCTGCCTCGCTTCTGGCCCTGCCTCCTCGGCTCCACCAGGTACAGCGTCAGCCACGACAGAACGTTCAACGGTCGGTGGTTGAACCGCTTCAGGAGCACGTACTGGCCGACATTGTCCT
Source organism: Ampelocalamus luodianensis (assembly GCA_036346255.1). Classification (NCBI taxonomy): domain Eukaryota; kingdom Viridiplantae; phylum Streptophyta; class Magnoliopsida; order Poales; family Poaceae; genus Ampelocalamus; species Ampelocalamus luodianensis. The sequence goes on from CM070626.1 coordinate 7,215,689, forward strand.
CCCAGTACCTCGCCTCCGGCGGCGTGATGCTCTCCTTCCACCAGAGGTGGCCGCGCCGCCGCTTCGACCAGGGCCGGTCGTCGCACACGCAGCGGAACACGGTCTTGACGTACCTCCAGTTGTTGGAGAAGCCGGCCAGCGCCTGACACAGCTGGAGCGCCGCGGTGATCACGACGATCACCACCGTGACGGAGCGGTCGAGGTCTTTTACGCCGATCCGGATACGGCGGTAGGCAGGGCCGAGCGTGCCAAAGAATGCGGTCCACATGGTCAGGCCTAGCACGGCGACGGCTATGCAGACGTAGGTCTTGGCTCCCACCAGAACAATGTTCCTGGTGTAGAAGAAGTCGTAGAGAAAGGCGAGCTCTGCCTCGACGACCGGAAGGCGGCGGCAGGGCCGGTGGCCCTGGTGGATGAGGCCGTGTAAGACGAGGTCCGTGTTTTCGCGAGCGGCTTCGCCGAATGTACCGTAGAACCGCCGCCAAAGCAGCTTGAACAGCGTGAATGCGGCGAAGTCTTCGCCCCGCCTTCTCAACGCCATCAGATCCTCGATCATCGATCCACCGGTAAACTCGGTCGATCGTGACGACCGACCTGACGGAGCTCCGCGTCACCATGTCGTCCCGGGCTAGGCGGCCGCCTTTGTGTCTCAGCGGCACCATGGTCTCCTCGCCGTGGAAGAGATACTTGTACCCTTTCATGGACTTGGGATCGGCCGGCTGCTGGTCGGCGGCGAGGGACTCCTCGACGTCCATATACTCGGCTACCACCTTGACGGACTGGTTAGGGAGGCTGGCCTTCATCATCTCGACGATCTTAGCTGCCGTCTTGAGCACGTTGAGGCTCCAGAACGCCCAGATGGCCGCCCGGTAGCTGGCGTTACGACCGGTTGCATTGACGATCAGCCAGAGCACGAGGCCGGTCTGGAGGACGTGCTGCAGCAGCAGCTTCTTGCGCTGGTCCACGCCGCGGCGGCTGTGCACGGCGCGCGCGACGCGCCGCTCGATCAGGAGCAGCGCGGCCGCCCAGAGGACGAACGTCTCGCCGCGGAAGGGCCCGTTCTGAATGAGGCCGACAGCGTAGGAGACCACCACGTATGACAGCGAGTACGCCATCCACATGATGCCTCGGAGCAGCCTGTCGCTGCTCCGGCGGCGGGTGGAGCCGTACAGCACCAGCGCGGCGAGGATGAGCGCGCTGAGGAGGACCACCACCTCCATGCGCAGCAGCCAGCCTTGCACCGTGCCAAGGCTCTCGAAGATGCCGCCAATGGCGGCCTTGTTTACCTCCATAATGGAGGCGCTTGAGCTTGACTGACTGGATACAATACAATAACCTGTGATATTGCAATAGCTGAAGCAAACCAAACTCTCTACCATGGAAGGCTAATGCCTAATGGTTCGTTGATTGATCCTTGCATGAAGAGGAATAAATGATGAAATGGGATTGAATTGAAAAAAATGATGAAAAAAAGAGAAAGAAATGGGATTGAAGTGGGCTGCAAGCCTGCAAGATAACTTCTTTCGTGGGTTGTGGTGGTGGACTTTGATGCAAGACAAGAATCTTTACAAAGTTTCACAAAACATTTGGCAGAAACCTTTCTTCTCTCTTGAGCCTGTCTGATATCCAAAAAGCTCAAGATTCTTAGCAGCTGGTGGTCGTCATTCTGCCTAGAGCTATGAGGAGCAGCTAGCTTCAAAACTGCCGACCAAATGACCAGTAAAATGACACCGAGTGAAGTAAAGGATATATACCATACATGGGTACAATATATGACCAGGCAGAAATGCAACCTGCAAGAGTAGTAAATTTAAGGAGGAAAATCTATTTTCCAACATTCAATTATCGTCCAAGTCCGATTTTCAACCTCAAACTCCAAAACCTTCTAAAACGCACCATCGAGCTCTCGAAACCGTCAACTTTGCCCCTTTCAGCCCTTCCCGCCCGGTTTCATGTGATGTGTCTGCCACATCATCTAGCAAATCATAAAAAAATACAAGTAGAGAGGGACAAAGAGAGGGCATGCAGAGAAGAGGGGAGAGCACATGCAGGGTGTGTTCGGTGGTGGCGAGGGGGCGTGGAGAGGGGTTGGCGACCTGGAAAATGGATTCCCGCAGGGGAGAGGAGGCTAGGGGTGGCGTCGTTGATGGCAACAACGCCCGACTTGGAGAAGGAGAAGTGACCACAATCCACCTATAGAACCAAAGGTTACATTCAAAACCCAAGTCATCAATTCTCAAAACACAATCACGATTTTGTAAAATGCTGGGAACTAGCTACATGGGATACAAGCTCCACTCTTGCAACTGAACAAGATATTTTGTGCAGGCAGGAGGTATATCAACTAACCAATCGAAATCGAGCAGTTGCACCATTCCCAACGTGTCAATCATGTTAAGTTCAAATGACATTGCAGCAACCCAGACGAAATAATTTAAACTGTGCCGTGGCAAATTAACGTATGTTAAACCAGGCAAGTGCATTCACGCACCAGGATCATCATCATCACCGTCAGTGTCCCAAAAGGGCGGGGACGTCGAAGGGCTCTCACTCTCGCCATGATCATAGGACCGCCACTCCGACAAGGACTCACCGGACAGGCCGCAGTCCTCGTCCCTCATCCCAGCCGTGCTTGTAGCAGAATCATCAGTCGCCGCAGCACCAGACATCCGCAAAATCCTTGGCTACTCCAAGCAACCTTATTCGCAGCTGCATATATGAACGACAACAACATCATATTTTAGCCGAATTCAACATACCGAAATGCTAACAAAACCAGGTAGTACAAAAATCTCCCATCCGGGGAGACTCCCAAGTCCCAACGAAATCAAGTCGATTATCTCCCGAGAACCATTACCAAACCCACACCAAAACCCCCCATAAACACGCATATCACAATCCAACCAATACAAAACCTTCCAATTCGCGAAAATTCCCCTCGAATTCGACTAAGAAAACGAGACAACCCGAGCTAAAAGCACCTCCCGGGGGCAAAAAAAAAAAAAAACTAGCCCGTCATCCGATCAGCCAGCTCCCCGACCAAACGAATCCAACACACGTAACCACTCGAACCCTCGTCCCCGAGACGCGCCACCGCTCACATCGGGGGCCCGGGCGCGCGGCCCCTGATCTAGTAACGACCCGAGAGCCAGGGGTTTTACCTGCTGCAGCCGCCGACGGGAGGACTGGGCTGGCGCGGCGGCGGGGAGAGAGGAAGCGGAGGAGGGGAATAGGAGAGAAGGGAATATTTTTTGGATTGGGGAATTGCGATTTGTACCTACGAGACGGGGAACAATTGATAATTAAGAATTTGCATCCAATAGAACACTTTCTCATCTTTGCTATTATATAGATTGTAATTTTTTATTTATCATTTTATACAATTTTCAATCATTCTTTTACCACTTTGAACTTTTTAACTCATTTCTCATTTTTCAGGCCAATTACCCCCACCGAAAGTTACCGAAATGTCATCTCGGTCACTTTACAAGAGGGCTGAGCTAGTCCGGTCGAGCTCGGTCGCCTCGCAAACCCTTCACTCCTAAACCTAGCTCCACAATCCCTAGCTCGTGGCGGTGACCTCGACAGCTTCACCACGGAGGCGGAGTGCTACCGCGGAGGAAGACGACGGCCATGTCTCAAGGGTCTTTCTCGGTGCGACCAAGCAAGGGCACGGAGCCGAAGCATGGACCGACGGGTCTTCCCCTGATTCTATGCCCCGTATGCGAGGAATATGAGGTTGTTGAGCGCGTATCGAACACTAAGGCCAATCCTCGCAAGCGATTTTTCAAATGTCTGATGAATGAGCCTAATGTAAGTATCCCTTCTTGATGTTTGGCACCTTGTTGATTGGCATCCCTTCTTGATTCGGTTTTAGACATTGTTGATTTGTACCCCTTCTTGATGTTTGACATCTTGTTGATTGGCATCCGTTCTTGATTCGGTTTTAGACATCGTTGATTTGTACCCCTTCTTGATGTTTGGCAGATGCCCGGTAAATACACTTTCTTCATGTGGCTCGAACGATATCAAGCTTGTAACAGCCCAAAGTTATGTTACTAGAAATAAAATAAATAAACTTATTGTTTTATTGAAATTTCTGAAAATTTGGAAAGAGTTCTATTGCTTTAATTGAATTTTTTGAAATTTTAAAAGTCAAAAGTAAAATTTATTTGAAGTTCTTGAAGTTTTGTTGGATTTAAATTGAAAACTAAAAGTTAGAGTAATTTCTGAAATTTTAAAGCTTTTTTCAAAGTATTTTTAAAGCTAAAATAATTTATTTGCAAAATTAAAAACCAACTTTAAGTTGAAAATAATTTTATTAAGTCCAAAATAATTCTGGGAATTTCTGTGAATTTTTTTAGAATTTTTGGATTTTATTTGCTAGTTTCTAAAGTTTAATTGAATTACTTGGATTATTTAAAATAGCAAAATCATTTAAATTCCGAGAAAATCAAATAGGCCGAATTCACCTCCGGCCCACTCCTCTCCACCGCGCCTTCAGCCCATTCGGCCCGCCCGCTCCCCACCCTCTCTCTCCCACCGCCCCGGCCCCACTTGTCACCTACCTCTCTCTCCGCTCGGGCCCACCCGTCACGGCCATCTTCCCCCACCTTTTTTCTTCCTCTCGCGCAAGCCGCATGCCTCCGCCATTTTCGGCCGCGCCAAACTCCGTCAACGTCGTCTTTTTCGCCCCCTCACCTCACACGGACGTGCGCATTCAAACCGCCACTCGCCACCTCCCCCACTCCGCCGTTTCTCCTCACGCCCACGTCCGTCGGATCTTCGCCATCACCGCCGCGACGCCCGCGCCCACGACTTCCTCCTCCCGTGCTTCTCCGCCCCTATAAAAGGAGGCATGGTGCGCCCCTCGTCTCACTCGATCTCTCCCCACCGCCCACTCCTTCTCCCTCACCCCACTCGGCTGTAGTCGAGATTTTTCTCGCCGTCGGCCGCCACCCCTTCCGCCGCCTCTAGCGTCGCCGTCGACGACGCCCCGGCAAATTCGACTGCACCATCGGCATCGCTGCGACTCCACCGACCCCGTGCGTGCACTCTCCCGGGCCAAGGACCACCAGAGCCCGTCGCCACCATCAAGCCCGCACGTGCCGCCGCCGGCCATTGCTACGCCTTCAGGTGACCAAAGAATGCGCCCCATGATCCTCGTGTCCCCCTCCTTCCCTTGCCACCCTCGTCGGACCTCGCCGGGCCGCCGTTCGCCGGCGCCATCCTGGCCCGAGCGCCGCCGCTCACCAGGTGACGTGGCACCGCCACCTCACCTCCACATGGCCGCCACCTCATCTCTTTTGCCCATGTGGCAGCGACATGGTCGCCTTGTCACCTGCCCGCGTGGCACACCTAGATCCAACCCAAGCCAAAACACTCATAAACCCAGTCCATGGTGCACCCTTCAATGACAGTGGGTCCCACGGTCAAAAATTCTTTTTCTTTTTCTTTTCAGTCGAAAAAGCTCTGTTGACGTTATGCTGGCACAATAAAAGCTTTTTCCTTTAGAAAAATAATTTCAATAATCCAGAAAAATCCTAATACTATTATTTCATGTAATTCTAATCTTCTAAAGCCCATATCTTTTGCATCCGAACTCCGATTGAGCTCATTCAAATTTCTCAATTTGTCTAAATTCAAGATCTAGCTAACCAAACCAAAATTATTTAATTTGGAGTTCATTTGATTTGTTATTTGAATTTGGCTTATTTCACTATTAGATTTCGACGACTTCGAAGAGTCAGATTTCGACGCCGTTTGAAGAACACATAAGAGGATTGATTTTGACTGTATGATCATCATGATTGTACACTTGGACTACCTGGAGAAAGTGCTTGTGAGTACTAGGTGACCTGTTAAGGAAAACAACATCACCTCATCTAGCAAGGCAAGTTACATTTTTTTTATCATATTTGCACCCATTATTTCAAATTATTTAAATTTTGTTTTAAATTACTACTGCATGCTTATTTATATTCAGTAATTTAACCTCCTATTTTAAATTTATAGTTATACCTAAAATCCTTTGTATGACCAATTTTGATAATTGAAGCGAGCATATTGTCACCCTAGATAAACCTAGTTGATACAATAGTATGGACTAGGATCATTTGGAAAATATCGTACTTAGCCATGCTTATAGACCAAATATATTTTATTTGGGGAATTTCAACCAAAAATCAACTATTGTTTAAATCGTACCCTTGGCATTGGTGTGTCATGGGAGTTTTATAAATGACTTTGGAAAATAAAATAAAATGATGGTAACCTCTATATATTATTTTTAATATATAAAAGACCATATGTTTTCATGGTCGTAACCCCTGATGTGCACGACCTCACTGGTCGTAGAAATTTCAGAGGTTACATAATGGGTACCCTAGTCGGACGAAGGCCTAAGCCAAGCTCCCGACCAGGAGAACTACTCGTAAAAGGTATGAACTGATACTTGGAACTGATTTCAACTATATTCTCTACCGTATGACGAATGAAGCACGTGCATATTCCATATCATACGATGTTTCTTATCCAGACACAGTAACGAACAACCTCCATGCGGTTATATGTCTCATACATATATAACCGTCGAACGGTTGGTTCTTTATCAACCGTCACTTGACTCCGACCAGACGCAACGCTTCACATCAGACGCCTTCTCTAGAAGTAACTGCCGCCTCTTCAAGGGCTATTTAAAGATAGAACCTGGACAGATCAAAGAGGAAGGAAGAAGACAAGTTAGAGCCATCACACTAAAGCACAAGCCTTAGATTTGTGTGATAGGTTTGATATTGTAAGGGAACAAGCAGTGTTCTCAGAGCATAATCTGTAAAACCCAGTTCATACTGAATAAAGAGCAGTCCCATTATTCCCTTAGATTTCCCACATCACTTTCTCCTTTTCTTTTCGTAAGATCGACGTCTTGATCGTCGACAGCTGGCGCCGACCGTGGGGGGCGCGGCGTGTAATCTTGGAAGAATTTCTTTGCTCATCAAATCTTTGTCCATTCCCCGCTTGTGATCGCTGATGCGGTTATGGCGGGAAGTTGGGATGAAGAAAACTGGTTCGATTTGGCGGACTACGCCAACCTCGACATGGATGCGTGCATACGCGCCATGGAGGAAAACATAATCTCTTCATCATCCTCCTCCGCTAGTTCGCCCATGGCAGAAATCGGCGAAGTCGACCGGATGGATGAAGACACACCGCTACGATTAGTGGCGGTTTCAGAGTAAGTGCTTCCGACCAGTTCGGTACACCCTAAAGCCTCAGCAAGCCCGGGCCTTTCGACCGGCAAAAAAGGTGACGAAAATTCAACACCGCAACCCGAGGTTCAATATACCTTTGATGCGATCATGGTTGATAGGTACTCACCGACGGCTTCTAGCAATTCCAGGAGCCAACCGACACCTGGTGACGGTGTCAATGAAACCTCCATTGGTCGTAAACCAAGTAGGGATGATAAAGCTCAGCATTCGATCGGCATTGGCGGATCGGCCGAGGCCCTTCCAAAACCTCGAGAGGTGCCGATCACCGATCGCTTCGTCGTGGAAGCTTCGCGAAGCTCAAAGGCTCTCGATCGACACGACGGAAGCTCATCGAGGATCATCGCCGGAAGCACGAGGTCAATGCGATCGGAGATACGGATCACAATACCCGCACGGTCCTCCATACGTTGTCTCGCCACCACGCCATAATGGAGATGGTACGCGGTCAAGCACCAAATGTCGGAGGTGACAGAACTGGTGGACGTTCACCGGTTAATACGCCTGATCCTTCCCAAACCAATATAAGGGACCAGGCAAGATCGATCAGGAGATCGGGGGATTCAAGCCATCAAACACCTTCTTCCGCAAAATCCTCGAGACCTTCGGTAACAATACAAAACTCGCATGAGTTAGAGATATGTTAAATACTTCGACCGCTCGGCGAGACTCGGTGTTTTGCCCAACTTGTAGGTCAAATGTCAGAGATCATCCAACAGACGATGCAGCGCACAGAAGCATATCGGGAACGAAGGCACCCGCAAAGTGAGACCATGACTTCGTCCCAGCATTCTTCCCGAAACAGGGGCCTGCATGGTCGTGTTGAAGATCAGTTGACACTACGACCACCTCGACGATTCCGACCAACAAGTCATGACGGGAGGAGACTATTCCAGGAATCCTCACCCTCGCTTCGTCGAGAGGAGCAATCGCTTGGACCTGGTGATCTTTGACATCACCTAAACCAGGCAAGTGGTCGGAGGCGTTCTACTAACGTCCACGCAAGTGGTCCTAGAAATCGGCGACTACAATCCGCACCTTTTCAAAGAAGGCGCCACGAAACTAACGCCTTCCACAGGCTCTAGGTCGACGTTGGCCAAATAGGTTCCGACCAATTTTGATAAATTCAATGGGACCCAAAATCCTTTGAAATTTCTCAGGTCCGCTATACTGGTGATGGAGCAAACTATCTTCCTACGGTATTAGAAGGACCGATCGTTTGATTGCGTGTATACTTGGGAAATTGCGACCTTTTGATTGCAAATTTTCAGGGTACGTATGATCGTCTTGGAAAGGAAGACGATCTCCATAGAATACGGCAAAACTCAAACGAGACTCCCCAGCAGTATATCAAAAGATTTAGCCAAGTTCGTAACTCAATACCGGAGGTTGCAGAATCTTCCGTTATCCAAGCCTTCAAAGCAGGATTAAGAAATCGAAGGTTTACGGAGGATTTAGCTATATATCCCCCACGAACAACCATCGAGCTCTTCGACATGGCTGACAAGTACGCAATGGCCAGTGAAGCGATCGAGTGGAACAAAGTCATTAATCAAAAGGATAAAATTCCTCAACCTGGTTTGAATAGGACGGAAAACAAGCAAAAGAAGACTCTCAAGAAAAAGAAGCATGACAGAGCCAACGATAAGGAGGTTCTTGCTGTTCCTAAAAATTTACCAAAGGAAGAAAAGATTATACTGATCGTGGCAAGGCTAAGGCTCCGACCAATGATTACAAGAAAAATAAAAAATGGTGTCCTCTCCACCAACAAGCAGGACACGACCTGCGCAATTATCGCGCTTGGCAAAAGAAGCTGGAAGATTATTATGCAGGTAAAGGTCCACTCCAGTCGATCCAAGAGCTCGGGGAAACAAGCTCCAAGAAGGACAAAAATGGTGACGAAGAAATGGAGTACCAAGAACCTCAGCACACTGTCGATGTGATCTTCGGTGGATCTTCTTCGTATGAGTCCAGACGTCACCTGAAAGCCATAGAGCGAGAAGTCAATCTTACCGAACCTTCGATCGCCGTTAAACCTTCAATGTGGTCGGAGACAATAATCTCCTTCAGCAAAGAAGACTACCCCATTCCTTCGACTCGATCAGGTAGGTTTCCAATTGTCGTTGAGCCTACTATTAATAACTACAAGGTTAATCGGGTCTTGATAGATGAGGGTAGTTCTTTAAATATTTTATTTGCAAGTGCTTTGGAAGACATGCAGATTCCCAAATCCAAGGTAAAACCTGTGAAATATGCCTTCCATGGCATAGTTCCTGGGTCTACCGCTAAGCCGATAGGGCACTTGTCCCTACTGGTTACGTTCGGAAAGCCCGACAACTTCCGGACAGAAAAAATTTCATTTGATATGGTAAACTTCGAGACTGCATACAATGCAATTCTTGGTCGTCCAATTTTAGCAAAGTTCCTGATAACCACGCACTACGGTTATTAGAGTTTGAAAATACCGGGACCAAAGGGTGTAATCACGGTCCGAGGCGATCAGAAAATAGCCTACGCATGCGATCGGAAATGTTTAGAACTAGTCGATGAACTTCCGACCAGGGGAACTAACACCGTTAACATGTAGGTCAAACATTCAAGGCCGAAGATGACACCGAAACCTTCCGACCAGATAAAAGAGGTACAACTCGACGAAAGTGATTCTCCAGAGGGTGCCAAGATACTAGTCGGGGCAGGACTCGACCTTAAATAGGAAGAGTCGCTCGTCTCCTTCCTCCGAGCTAACCGGATGTATTCGCCGGCAAAGGTCCGATATGCCCGAGTCCCGTGGAGGTGATCGAGCATAGGTTAGCTTTACATCCTAACAAAAACCGGTCAGCGTGGCTACGGCGTTCGTGATCGATCGAAAAGAAGCAATCTAGTTAGAGATTGACAAACTTCTCAAAGCCGGGTTCATTCGTGAGGTTGAAGAATCTAGATCCGCCATTATGTGTTAATGGTATTTTGGTTATTAATGACAAATGCTTTGTGAGACTAACACTCTTTGATATACCTATTGTTTAGTCTCAATTGATTTAAAGATCAAAGAGGTATGCATTCGACAACATCTAATTATATCTTGTTTGATTCCTCTGATCCAATATATAGGTTGAACTTCACCAAAAGGAAAACTTGTAAATGTGCATATGTTTTATTTACACACTCGTGTATGCACACATGTAGGGGGAGTTCAAGCTATATCTTGTGGTTTCATTAGTATTGATCCATATTCCTTTGTCCACACATATTAAGGATCTTTACCTTGAAATATATCCTTGAATATATTTAACTTGTGTAGTTAATATATTCATATGAGTATATACAACTTGTGTAGTTTGTATACACTCATTTTGGTATATATAACTTGTGTAGTTCATATATACTCATGATCTTGTTGTTTCATTAGTATTGATCTTTGTGATCTACTTTGAAACACAACTCTTGAGTATATATATAACTTATGTAGTTTATATATACTCATACCAATTACATTCAATTATCTCAGAATTGTGTTGGTTATCATCAATTACCAAAGAGGAAAGATTTTGGTATCTTGTCCCAACCATTATGAGTTAATGGTATGTTGTGGTAATTAATGATAATCACATTATGGAACTAACGTTTCTCCTTGAGTTGGATGAATAGGTTATATTCTAGGTGTTTGAAGACTTTGGATGACATCATAGGTTGATTGTCATCAAGTCGTGATTCTTGAAGAAGAAGAAATCATCATGTGTTGATGATGTTCAAGAAAAGGATGATCATCATGCGTTGATGATATTGAAGTGAAGAGCTTGAAGTAAAGGATGCATCATGAGTTGATGCGTATCAAGTTCAAGAAGAGGAGATGATCATGAGTTGATCATCAAGACAAGAGAAGGTGTCATCATGTGTTGATGGACATCAAGTCGAAATCATGAAGCAAAGGAAATCATCATGCGTTGATGATTGTCAAGCTTCAAAAGATGTGCAAGGCTAAGGTATGACTAGCTAGGGCTAAGGATTTGTTCCTAGTCTTTTACCGATCTCGGTGTTTGGTTGAGAGATCGGATTACTAGAATAGGTTGCCGTACTATTAAGAGGGGTCTTAATTAGTAGCTTGAGTTAGTCATGTGTTGATAGCTCATTGTGTTTGCTCTAGCTCAACTTAACATGTTGCCTATATTTGCGAATGCGTTTTGCAAATGGTTGTGGCTCATGGTTAATCCTTGTAGCATGTGACTTTAGTTTGCGAATGTGTTTTGCAAACGGTTTAAGTCCATGTACCTTATTCCTTGTGGCAATGATTCTAAAAGTTGGCAAATGTGTTTTGCAACTTGTTGAGAATCTAGCTTTTATCTCTTGTGTACATGTTGCATCAATTGACAAATATGTTTTGCAAATTGAGTTGAGGCAAATGTACAAAGCCTATTTTCGCCTTGTGCCGATCGCCGCGTCCGACCGCCTCGTAGCGGTCTGACCGGTGGTAGCGGTCTGACCGCCATGAGTTGGGCGGTCTGACCGATCTTCGTTTGTACCGGCCGTAAGAAACGGTACTACCGGGGTGCGGTAGTACCGGGAGTTTGAAGCGGTACTACCGGAGTGCGGTAGTACCGAACTTTGTTTGATGGTATGTATTTTCCAGAAGATTGTTTCGTTTTGCTCGTGTTCGATTGAGCTTGCGGCCGACCGCCTCGCGATCGACGTTGAGAGCGGTCCGACGGCCATTGGTTGGCGGTCGACGATTGTGAGTCCAACGACTAGTTTTATAGCCGCAGACTTGGGCGTCCGACCGCCATTAGTTGGCTGGATCGACCGATTTTGTCCGAGCCTCCGGAATCTTTTCTCAACGGCTAGTTTTTGTGTGTGGGCTATAAATACCCACCTTGGTCGTGTGAGAAAGTTGTTGCTTGTGCCCCATTGAGTTTCTTTGAGCTAAGAGCAAGCCTCTCATACTCTTGTGTGCATGTGTTGCACTTAGTGAGTGATTGAGAGCAAACCCTAAGTGCATGTGTTGCATTAGGTTGTGGATTGCTTATCCATAGAGCTTTGGCACTTGATTGGTTCAAGTGAAAGTTGAGTCTTGTTACTCTTGGTGTTTGCCGACACCTGACGGCGTGGAGGCGTTAGTGCGTCGGTGATCTTCTCAAGTGAAGCTTGTGAGAAGACCAGGCGATTTGTGAGTGGCTTGGTGCTCGCCATCTCCGAGCGGAGTAAGAGCAACCCTAGTGGATAGAGGTGATAAGTTCAAGTTGGAGTCGGTTCAAGCGGTTGAACTCACTTAGAGGTGTTGGTTCGGTTGGAACCGGTCCAAGTTGTCTGGACTTAACTCGGAGGTGTTGCCTCGCGTTTTGGAGCCGATCCAAAAGGTTGAACTTACCTCAACGTGGATTAGGGGAGACCGGCAAGTCTTCGATCACCACGGGAAAAATATCGCCGTGTCAATTGTGGTTTGCTTTCTTGAGCTTTACCTTATTGCAATTTACATTCATTGTATAATTGCTTATTTACTTGATTGCTATCGTGTATGTGCTTGATTGATCATATCATTAGTTGAAAGCTTACAAGTTCATGCTCTATTGATTATTATGTTTATACTTGTATTGTTGGAGCACTTAGTTGAGACTAGTGATTTTAGGTCTTAATTGTGCAAAACCGTATTAATATTAACTTCCGCATTAGAAATCAGTTTTAGTGCATAAAAGTATTAAAACGCCTATTCACCCCCCCTCTAGTCGGCCTACTCGATCTTACAGAGGTCGACCACCCAGAGTGGCTCGCCAATCCTGTAATGGTTAGAAAAGCCAATGGAAAATGGCGAATGTGTATCGACTTTACAGATCTTAATAAAGCTTGTCCGAAGGACGACTTTCCCCTACCTCGCATCGATCAACTTGTAGACACTACTTCTGGGTGTGAGTTGTTAAGTTTTTTAGATGCTTACTCTGGGTACCACCAGATCAATATGAGTAAAGAAGATGAAGAGAAAACTTCCTTCATCACTCCATATGGTACTTACTGTTATGTAAAGATGTTATTTGGTCTAAAAATGCTGGTGCAACATTCCAAAGGTTGATGCAAAAGACCTTTAGCCCACAGATAGGTCGGAATCTTGAAGCCTACGTCGATGATCTGGTCGTAAAGAGCATCAACGCCGGCGATCATATTCTAGATCTACAGGAGACTTTAAATAACTTAAGACGTCATAACCTTAAGTTAAATCCAGATAAATGTGTGTTCGGAGTTTCATCGGGAAAGCTTCTTGGATTCCTAATTTCGGCTAGAGGCATCGAAGCAAATCCAGCGAAAATCGTTGCCATCAATCAGATGCGCGATCCGACCACAAAGAAGGAAGTCCAGAAACTAACCGGTTGTATGGCAGCGTTAAGTCGTTTCATAGCACGGTTAGGCGAAAAAGGACTAGCTTTTTTTAAGCTTCTCCGGAAACATGTGAGTTTTGAATGGACTAAAGAGGCAAGCAGCGCATTTGAAGAATTAAAACGGTACCTTACGAGTCCCCCAATCTTAGTCTCTCCGAGATTGGGAGAAACATTGCTAATTTACGTGGCTGCAACGCCACAAACGGTTAGTGGTGTACTGATCGTAGAACGAGACCATGTTCAACGACCAATATATTACGTAAGCGAAGTCTTGCATGGACCAAAAGAAAGGTATCCGCAGGTACAAAAGTTGCTCTATGGTCTCCTTATAGCTTCAAGGGAACTAAGGCATTATTTTCAAGCCCATAAAGTGGTCGTACCTAATGAATATCCTCTTGGTCAAGTCCTAGGAAACAGGAAGTCATCAAGACGAATAGCAAAATGGGTGGTTGAGCTTGGGGCGTTCGATCTCCATTTTGTCCCACGAACAGCAATCAAGTCATAGGCAATAGCAGAATTCATTGCCGAATGGACAAACCCTGAACCCACCCAGGGGCCCGAGTACGAGCACTACGATGAGTGGACATTGTACTTCGATGGTTCCTTGATGTTGCACGGCTCGGGGGCTGGGGTCATCTTGATTTCCCCTACTGGCGAACAAATAAAGTACGCTATTTAGTTAAACTTTCTCGCTACTAACAATGTGGCGTATCGAAGGTTTATCGCGGGACTTCGAGCAGCTCGTTCGTTCGGGATTCGCAGATTGCTAGTGAAAGGCGATTCTCAACTAGTAGCGAATCAAGTAGGGAAAGAGTATCAATGCTCTAGTACCAAGATGTCATCATATCCGGCGGAAGTACGGAAACTCGAAAAGCATTTCTCCGGTCTTCAGATCCAACACATTCCTAGAAAGGAAAATGTAACACCCCAAGACCCACATTACCCTCGAATGCCACTAAACCACTCTACACCAACATAGCGGAAGCAAAAACAACTAATGGACACAATATTAACGGATAGAGTTCAATAAATTAAAACAACTACTAGCAATTTAATCCAAGAGTAGTCCACAAATTCAACATTATTAAATCAAAAGAACACTCGCGAATAGCTAGTCATTAGGCTAGTTTCCTCTCAACTTTATTACAAAGATAAATTGATGAATTGAGTGCATAATTGTAGTGCCGCTCTACCCATCCCAGGAATGCTTAAGAATCACCTGGAAGGGGGAAAGAAACAGCAAGGGTGAGATAAAATCTCAGCAAGTATATTGATTAACAAGTTATTCAAATAACAAGCAAGCTACATCACAATTTATATTATTGCATGACCGCAACCACATTCCACTTTCTCATTCAATAAACCACATGGACTAACATGAGTCCGACCTCATAAGATTTCAAACATTGGCATAAGTATGCAATTCCTCCATCCACAATTTTAATGCAAATGCATGCCATGCTCCACCGCACTCCTACCCATCAAGGTAAGTGTGCATCGATCTACCAGAATGTACGATGTCAGACTTGCATCTGCCGCGCCATAAGCGGCGACATCCACAATGCAATGTCATGATATGTTATGAATGATATGATACTCATAAACCACATAAGTGTCATCCTCATAAGGGCACCAACAAGATTAACTTTTATTATTACCACATAGCCACTATGGAAAATATATCCATGATCCACATTCGCACATAAAGCAACCACCTCATGACTTCACGCAAGATATCCAAAGTAAAACATTCAATTATTAATTGTTGTTATCACCTCATTTGTAAGTCAACCAACCATGGCATAATACTTCAAAATACGAGAATTATATAGATTGCAAGTAGTAAGAACAACCAATTAAACGGTAGTAACACTGCTACAATTACTTGCCTTCCACGATGCGACGCGTTAGCCGGCAAAAGTGATACTCCTAAACCTGAGGCTTCACCTCCTAAACAAGTAAAATAATTTCAATAAGGACATAATATAACCAGCGCTACTAATCGGCGTTCTACACCGCTTCCTAGATGACTCAAGTCGAGATTACAAAGCTGAAACCGAAAAACAACGTTTCCTGCCATATACCATTTCTGGACAGCAGCACGGTAATTGACATAACTCATGAACTGGAAGTCGAAAAGAGGTAAACCCAATTTCTGTAGATTCTTAACTGACTAATCTACAATACTCTAGTTGACACGATAATCCAATTCGGCCAATAAAATAGGCTAACCATTGATTGAACTTTCAGTACAGAAACTGCCTACTCGTTCGAACAGCAATACTAGGATGACCATAACTTTTAATAGGTAACTCCGAATTGATCGTTCTTTATCAATCTGAAAAGGTTATCGAATTATCTACAATAACCTAGTTGTGTGAACTTTCAGATTCTACCAATTTCCCTTTCATATTTTAGGAAAAATCCAGACAGATTATTCTCGTCAGATTTCTGCCAGCAGATACTAAATCGACCATAACTTTTGACTCAGACCTCGGAATTGAGTGATCTTCGTGGATACTGAAAGATAACGACAGATCCCACATAACTCTAGGAGATGGAATCTTAAAATTCAGTCTCTAAATACATGAAATTACCCACGCAAGGTACTGGATAGAATTGAATCTTTTGCAGCCAAACTTTTATCCAACAATTCTAATCGGTTTCGCATCTACTACGGATCAAACAGCGGGGAAGGCATCTCGTTACCCTTGAAGAGCCGCTAGAGCTTACTGAACCAATCCCCACGCAAGTTCTTCTTCTCCTTTCTCCCTTTCTCTTCTTTCTTGGACGTTGCAACCCGGGCTCATCCTCCTTGTTGTTTCGGGTGGCAGCAGCAAGGGAGGAGAAGATGGCTGCCAAGAGGTGGAGGGGGTGGAGGTGGAGACGCAAGTGGAAGGGGAGGGGGTGCTTGTGGCGGCCACAAGGGGGAGAAGGGGAAGGGATGGGGCTGCCCTAGGGTTAGGAGGAGGTGTGGGGCGCATGGGCTTGGGCCTGGTGCGGCCCCCCCCTTGGGCCACTCATGACCGGCCACCAGGCTGGTTTAGCCTGGCCTAAAGCCCTAGGTTCTGAAAAAAAAAATTCAAAAAAATAATTTCTCTCTAAACTATAATCAGGGTATTACATTCTACCCCCCTTAATAGAATTCGACCTCGAATTCTAACCATCGAAAGGAACACCAGAACAAATTGCACAGAAATGGAAACAACGAGTTTAACACGCACCCGCAGTAAACATGTATGGGTAAGGCTCGCGCATACAAGATTCTAGCTCCCAAGTGGTCTCTCTCTCGGACTAGTGAGACCACAACACAAAGACGTAAAATAACATCCGACCTAACACTCAACGTGAACTTTCCCGGTACACTCAATAGAAGAGGATCAAGGTAAGACCTTACCGAAGGTCAACGCCTTTAACGAAAGATCAAACTTTGAGTTGCTCAGCCTACTCACTTAGCACCGAACATAACAGCGTTGCGTGACGTCGCGTATGGACTGAAACGGCCAACGCGATACGCCAACTTACTAATTACCACAATTGTCTAAAACGAACCAAAATATCTTAACCAAGCTCCCTTCAAGATTAAAACACACCACAAAACCGTAACCACCCCTCGACACGTTTAGCGCATAAAGGCCGCACACATGCCATGCCGTATGTCCACTTCAGACCACATGCGCCATATGCCCACGCCCGGTCCCGCACGCTCAGCAAATAAGGTGGATGCTCAACAACTAACTCTTCATCTAGTGAGGGTCGCCTCCTTTAAACAATAATACACAATGTAAAAGGTTCTTAAACCACAGATCCACAAGGAGAATCCAACTGAAATAGAAAGTTGTCATCACAACCACGCAATACTAACTCTCCACCAAAAGGGCGTTTACAATTGAATACCACAAAGCCAAAGGAGGAACCACTCGAATGCCCAAATTAAATACTCCTTTTTTTTCTTGTCCGAATTGCAAGGAGTCAAACATGCCAAAGACAATACCAACTCACATTGTGTAAGACACCAACAACAAAGACAAAACTCAAACGAGAATGAAGAAAATGATTCAGACTGAGGAAACATTATTTTTCTTAGTTTCCCTTAGGAAATTAAACTTCACAAAACTTGTATTTCGAGTTCATCACATCTTGCACAAGCTCAAACTTCTTCACTAAACATCCTCAAGTTATGCTCAAACTGAAAAACATCATCCACACCATGGTGGAGAGACTCTATTGAATCCATCGAGTACTCTAGGCAACTCGCCCCATCAAGAAATTAATTTGATAGAAGGCATTCAAAGCTTCACAAATATAGGTCCCATGCAATCATATTACCTCCAATTTTCCAGAATAACAACTCAGAATCTCCAGTACACATGCTCATATACTACACCCGAAGGGTTCTATCAATGATCATTCCACTTCTTAGGAACCGTCATTATCAAATTTCCGTACACGAAATCATTGTGTGACTAAAAAAAAGCAAATACCAGATTTAACCTCCAAGACCCCTACAATTTCTTTTATAACAGATAATGAAGTCATCGGATATAATCTCTAGCCTTTCCACAATTCTAACATACTTACTCATTGACATTGTCAGAAATCACCCACAGAATCTTGCAACTCTGTCTAATTGTGTTACTCTATACAATTAATCAAGGTTTCTATACCTTCGATAATCCCCAACCTTTCAACATGAACAGAAGTTCCGGAATTTCACTATATCATAGGTTCTACTTAATCATAACACTACTCAAACTTACTTCAAAGCCAATCATTCCATGTGAATCACATTTCCTCCAAGAGGTACAGATCAAAACCAATTCATCTTCTGCTACTTCCCCCAAAGCTTGGTAGTAAAATCTCACCACTACCATTAAATAACCACCACCAAACAGTTGCCAAATTACGCTTTGTAAAACTTTGCAACACAAAACGGTGAACATTTCTCAAAAGAAAGAGACGAACCAGACAAGTTTCACACACAAGAAAATGTTGCTCTCTCACAAATGAGCATGAAACTCAAAAGAAATAACTGACAACAAAGATCTTAGAAAATGAAAGTTAAGTTCACAGTTGAGAGCACAGACCACTCACAAAAAGAAATAGCAAATATCAACCAATAAGAAAGATATTGCGATTGTAATTCGACATCTCTTGTGCATAAAACGCACAACGTCTAGGAATGATTCAAATAACCACAAGAACTGATTAAGATCCAAAACCCTTCTTCAACACATCATAATTGCTCGGAACAGTTCAACTATTCAAGAAACATGATATCCAAATGATCCCAACCACAAAACTCAAAATAATTTTTTTTCTTTACGAGATTTCAAGTAAAACAAGCAGATTAATCTTCTCTTAAACGAACCAACATAGTTTTCAATGAGTGCAACCTCACGTTGCCAACTCAAACTAAAGAGCCCTTAAGACAAAATCACACGAATCTCTTAAGAAACAATAGGACATTCCAATATCTCATTTTATTTAAAATACTTTCACTTTTAGCTACCAGAGCATTTGCAAGCTCCAAAAGATCACAAGAGCTAAACTTGAAATACTCCATGTAAGTGATATCACTAGGCGACCAATTTACTGCAAGTACTAACATCAATCTCGCCACAACCATTAGAAAACCCTTTTTAAACCCTTCGAAAGACCCGTGTGAAATGAAGAGTTGATTCTTTCTCAAAAGGAGAGGCAAATAGAAACGATTTTTCACTAACCAGAATATCATTTACCACTCGCAATGAACATAGAACCAAAAGAAATAATCAATTAGACAAAAACTCAGAAAACATAAGACGATACCACACTTGAGGACATAGGCCTCAAAGGAAGAGATTGTCAAACCTTAACAGATAAGAACAAACGGACAATCAAAATCAAATCGTGTGAATCACCTAAGAACCAATAGAACTTTGCGACCGCCGCTTTATTCGACGACTCCCAATTACCACATCAATCTTGAACACCAAAAGATCATGAAAGCAAAACTTAAAATACTCGTTTAAGTAATATCACCATAGGTAATCAAATTACTATGAGAACTAACATCAATCTCACATTCTGACGACTTAATAACAACGACAATATACACTAGTACCAAGAATCATCAAACTTTATTACTACATCCTGAAACTTCCTAAAGGAAACACAAACCACATGGTTGAAACAAATTTATTATATCAAGATTATGCTAAGCAATATCAATATCACAAGGCACGCTATCAAGACTACTTACGAAGATTCGTCTATTCGACTATTGGTGTTGCTCAACACCACCATCAGCGCTCATTAACAATTGATGATTGCACTAAACATAGGGGTACATACGGTACTGATTCCAATTGCAATCACATAACCGTTTATAAACATAGATTCAACATTTACCCTTGCTCAGAAATCATTTCAAAACATGATTAACGATTCCCTAACCTAATTTTCTATAAAAAGGATTTCACGAATCGATACACCGGCACCCATCTGGTCCTTTGTACAGGTTTCGATAATTTTAGCATATCAGGAAAAAGGTAAATCTAGCACCTATGTAAGATCCATAGGTTCTGAACAGATATAGACAATCTCTTATTTAACATACACCATGTATCAAATACAAGGACATCCCAAATTCATCAATTTCACTTTCATGGATGGTAGTTAAGAACCATTAATTTGCACCATGCTAATGACCTAACTTGGTAACTCATCTCATAACAATCTATTCGTTTAGTTATAACTTCGCATTTTTTAAGCATGATAGGGCATCACAAAAAAAAGATTATAACACCTTCATTCAAAAAGAGAGACTTTAAACAACAGACTCGAAGTAATCCAAAAGATACATACAAAGCCAAAGCTTTCACATGATAACAATCTGGCAATAGAAAACCTTCATTAACCAAACTATCGACCGAATAAATGAGTCATTCTCTTCCAATGAAAAAGAAGGAGCAACCAGGAAAACATCAATCTTGCCAATTGACAACTATCACAAGTAGTAAGAACAACTAAACAGTCGAAAAGCAATAATTGTTTCAGAGAACCAATAGGGATCTATTGAAAAGCATAAACTTTCATGTTCCACGAACCTAGGAGAAATTCATCAACCACCACAGGGCAAGAATCGCCAAATTCAGAAATCAAGGAAGAGAACAACTCTCTAAAGCACTTCACGCTTAACACCTGACCCTATGATACTCGGGGTAACTACTCCCCTACCCATGTACCGCGAGCAGTGGTGTAACCTGGTGAATCCCAGAGTAACAACCACGATCTCCTCTTCTTAACATCCATTATCGACACGCAGAAACGATATAATCAATTATGAATATACATGATCATCTCATGACAATCATAGAATAAAGTCATAAATATAATACATCACATCATCATAGATTAACAGCAAGAAGGATAGTACAGAAGCAATTTAACAATTGCTCAACTGATGAAACATAACAATAGAAATACGGAAACAATGAATTACCCAACCCCACCTACTGTGCACAGTGTGTCATTTTAATAACTTAATTACCACAGACCTGAAGCCCGCTCTGATACCAACTGTAACACCCCAAGACCCACATTACCCTGGAATGCCACTAAACCACTCTACAGCTGAACATAAGCGGAAGCAAAAACAACTAATGGACACAATATTAACGGATAGAGTTCGATAAATTAAAACAACTACTAGCAATTTAATCCAAGAGTAGTCCACAAATTCA
This sequence comes from Ampelocalamus luodianensis, assembly GCA_036346255.1. Taxonomy (NCBI): domain Eukaryota; kingdom Viridiplantae; phylum Streptophyta; class Magnoliopsida; order Poales; family Poaceae; genus Ampelocalamus; species Ampelocalamus luodianensis. The sequence goes on from CM070626.1 coordinate 7,237,043, forward strand.
ACATTATTAAATCAAAAGAACACTCGCGAATAGCTAGTCATTAGGCTAGTTTCCTCTCAACTTTATTACAAAGATAAATTGATGAATTGAGTGCATAATTGTAGTGCCGCTCTACCCATCCTGTGAATGCTTAAGAATCACCGAAAGGGGAAAGAAACAGACAAGGGTGAGATAAAATCTCAGCAAGTATATTGATTAACAAGTTATTCAAATAACAAGCAAGCTACATCACAATTTATATTATTGCATGACCGCAACCACATTCCACTTTCTCATCCAATAAACCACATGGACTAACATGAGTCCGGCCTCATAAGATTTCAAACATTGGCATAAGTATGCAATTCCTCCATCCACAATTTTAATGCAAATGCATGCCATGCTCCACTGCACTCCTACCCATCAAGGTAAGAGTGTGCATCGTACTACGGCAATGTACGATGTCAGTCTCGTGACGGCCATGCCATAAGCGGTGACATCCACAATGCAATGTCATGATATGTTATGAATGATATGATACTCATAAACCACATAAGTGTCATCCTCATAAGGGCACCAACAAGATTAACTTTTATTATTACCACATAGCCACTATGGAAAATATATCCATGATCCACATTCGGCACATAAAGCAACCACCTCATGACTTCACGCAAGATATCCAAAGTAAAACATTCAATTATTAATTGTTGTTATCACCTCATTTGTAAGTCAACCAACCATGGCATAATACTTCAAAATACGAGAATTATATAGATTGCAAGTAGTAAGAACAACCAATTAAACGGTAGTAACACTGCTACAATTACTTGCCTTCCACGATGCGACGCGTTAGCCGGCAAAAGTGATACTCCTAAGCCTGAGGCTTCACCTCCTAAACAAGTAAAATAATTTTAATAAGGACATAATATACCCAGCGCTACTAATCGGTGTTCTACACCGCTTCCCAGATGACTCAAGTCGAGATTACAAAGCTGAAACCGAAAAACAACGTTTCCTGCCATATACCGTTTCTGGACAGCAGCACGGTAATTGACATAACTCATGAACTGGAAGTCGAAAAGAGGTAAACCCAATTTCTGTAGATTCTTAACTGACTAATCTACAATACTCTAGTTGACACGATAATCCAATTCGGCCAATAAAATAGGCTAACCATTGATTGAACTTTCAGTACAGAAACTGCCTACTCGTTCGAACAGCAATACTAGGATGACCATAACTTTTAATAGGTAACTCCGAATTGATCTTTCTTTATCAATCTGAAAAGGTTATCGAATTATCTACAATAACCTAGTTGTGTGAACTTTCAGATTCTACCAATTTCCCTTTCATATTTTAGGAAAAATCCAGACAGATTATTCTCGTCAGATTTCTGCCAGCAGATACTAAATCGACCATAACTTTTGACTCAGACCTCGGAATTGAGTGATCTTCGTGGCTACTGAAAGATAACGACAGATCCCACATAACTCTAGAAGATGGAATCTTAAAATTCAGCCTCTAAATACACGAAATTACCCACGCAAGGTACTGGACAGAATTGAATCTTCTGCAGCCAAACTTTTATCCAACAATTCTAATCGGTTTCGCATCTACTACGGATCAAACAGCGGGGAAGGCATCTCGTTACCCTTGAAGAGCCGCTAGAGCTTGCTGAACCAATCCCCACGCAAGTTCTTCTTCTCCTTTCTCCCTTTCTCTTCTTTCTTGGACGTTTCAACCCGGGCTCATCCTCCTTGTTGTTTCGGGTGGCAGCAGCAAGGGAGGAGAAGATGGCTGCCAAGAGGTGGAGGGGGTGGAGGTGGAGACGCAAGTGGAAGGGGAGGGGGTGCTTGTGGCGGCCACAAGGGGGAGAAGGGGAAGGGATGGGGCTGCCCTAGGGTTAGGAGGAGGTGTGGGGCGCATGGGCTTGGGCCTGGTGCGCCCCCCCCCCTTGGGCCACTCATGACCGGCCACCAGGCTGGTTTAGCCTAGCCTAAAGCCCTAGGTTCTGAATTTTTTTTTCAAAAATTTTTTTCTCTCTAAACTATAATCGGGGTATTACAGAAAAGTTTCTAGTAGGCTAGTTGGTCCGGATGGCTTCCACAAGGACATCCGTCCCGTCCGGAGTTTTTCTCGAGAAACTCGATTCACCCTTGGTAGTCGAGCCTTCCGAGGACATAGATGTTCGCAAGGAGGTGGCGCACCTTGATTCTGCAAACATGGATGCTCCACAGGTCGATGATGGTTGGCGCCATCACGATCACGGTAGAGATTGGATGACATCGATCTACAATTATCTTCAGCATGACCTAATTCCAGAAGATGATGTAGAGGCTGATCGTATAACACAAAAAACCAAATCATACACTCTAATTGAACGTACCTTGTACAAACGAGGATCTCACGGAGTGTTGATGAGATGCATATCTCGCTCGGATGGCATTAAATTGCTAACCGAAATTCATGGAGGAGTTTGTGGAGCTCATCATTCCTACAGAACTTTGGTTGGTAAAGCCTTTAGGCAAGGATACTACTGGCCAACTACCCTTCATGATGCAAAAGAGCTCGTGACGAAGTGCGTACAATGTCAGTTTCATAGCCGACAAGTACATCAGCCGTCTTAAGCTTTGCAAATAATTCCTCTTTCTTGACCTTTTGCAACCTGGGGATTAGACATTCTGGGACCTTTCTCAAGAGCACCCGGGAGCTTTGAGTTCCTTTTCGTCATGATTAACACGTTCACTAAATGGATCGAAGCCGAGCCGGTTGTAAAAATTACAACTGAAGCCGCCAAGAGGTTTCTCACAAAAAGCGTGGTTACCCGATTTGGTGTACCCAGTCGTATAATCACCGATAACAGTGCCCAGTTCTCGAGCAGCAATTTTCAGGAATTCAGTGACGACCTAGGTATCAAGATACATTTCGCTTCTGTTGCTCATCCGTAGAGCAATGGAGCTGTGGAGCGAGCCAATGATATCATAATGCAAGCAATCAAACGACGAGTGTTCGACCAGTTACTTCAACGGTCAGGAGCTTGGGTTCAAGAACTTCCTTCTGTATTATGGGTCGTTCGTACCACAACTAGTCGTGCGACCGGTGAAACACCATTCTTTATGGTTTACGGAGCTGAAGTCATGTTTCCTCCAGAACTTAAAATTGGTTCTGCTCGAACTGATTGCTTTTCCGAAAGTGATCAGTGTGAACGACGACTTAACGACATCAATTTCCTTGAAGAACGACGAAATCAAGTTTTGCTACGATCAGCAATCTACCAGCAAGCCATGCGTCAGTACCACAGTCGTAAGGTGCAACCTCGCAGCCTAGCTGTAGGTGATTTGGTTCTTAGAAAAATTCAGAACCAAGCGGGTCGCAACAAACTTTCACCTAAGTGGGAAGGTCCATATACTGTGGTCGAAGTTACCTGACTAGGATCGGTACGATTAGCTATGACAGATGGGCAAGTTTTGTCTAACTCTTGGAATATTGATCAATTACGTAAGTTCTATGTTTAATTTCATGTATTTCATTTCCATTCATATTTCAATAAAGATGCATTTCCTTTTAAAACGATAAGTATGGTTGTTTATACTTATTATTCATCGCAACTGGTCATATGCCTTTATTTTTGCTGGTTGGTCGGAGAAGACACTCATTCTCTCCGATATTCCTTTCAAAGGGATCTCAAATACTCATGGTTGCTGACTTAAATGTCACAGATCACACCGGTTTTAGTCGTGATCATTGCTTCAATGATACACACGCACAACCAAATATTCTTTTCTTAAAGAAACATACGAGTATAAGGAGTACCAACTTAGATAATTTATATGGTTTTCGTTCTTTCTTGAATTTGAAGACTGTTATTTTATTTCAACATTCTGTTCTACTCAAGTTTGGCTACTGGTCGGGACACGGAAAGCCTCCTGATCGAAGTCTCTCCTCTCTCCATGTGGTCTTGCCCACTGGAAGGAGCTTCCTAGTGACGGTCCTTTTCCTATGATCATCGTTGTCAGTCGGATTTGAGCATGAACACGTTTTGCGAAATATTTTACAACATTTCAATTCTTGAGATATACGACCAGATCCGAATATTTTCTAAACAAAGTTACTTATCTATTCATTTTATTTTTTGCATACATTCTTAATGCATATCTTCTTATCAGCAAATCCAGTCTTTGTTATATCTTCAGACTACAAGAGGTATTCGATAATGGACAAGAACTAGACTAGTCGAAATCATCAACTGGTTCCGACCACATGATTTCCTAGTATCCACTAGATCTCTGTTATACACATTATCAGCACTCCTACCATGGTCTTTGTTGTTGCTTAATTTCTTGGTCTACTGCTTTCTTTTAGTAAGGTTCATCTACTACTATAAGCAGGTTCATCTACTACTATAAGCAGTCGGGGGCTAGGAGATATATGAGTATTTAACAACATTGATAAGACAAAGCAGGATTTTCATTGATAAAAGGTAAGTTTCATTTTACATAGTCTAATATTACATCCATTTACATGTTGGGACAACCAGACTGGTCGCTACGTGATGGAGATCCGACTTCAATTTCTTCAGCAACTTTCTCTCCGAGAGGTCTTACTTCCTCGAGAAGGTTTGTTGCTTCACTTTCAGAGCAGTCGAAGTCCTCTTCCACAGCTTTAAGACTAACAGAGGGGTCGGAAGCCTTTAGTTTTGCTAAAGCAACACTAACTCCATTGACAATAGCTTCCTTCATCGTTTGGGTATGGTTTTCCCCCATAGATTTGAGCAGGCCTTTGAGATCTTTCAGAAGTTGGCCAAAATAGTTCATCTTTTCCACTGGATCTCCTAAGGAAGGCAAGCTTGATCCTGATCCCATATCAAAGATCATTTTGTTAAGAGCCAAGATTTTCTCATCAAGGCCAAATACAAGGGCTGCCTTTTGGCCACGCTCAAACTCGAGGGTCTTCTCCGCTCGTTCAAATGTTTGGGTTTTTTCTGCACGAGTGGATAAAAAGAAGTCATCATGCTCTTCAAAATTGGAGTCATCGAGCACCGTTAAGTCTACGACCGCTACCTTTGATTTTCTTCTCACAAGAGTCGAAAACCTCCTTTGCTCGGTCATCGCATGCTCGATCGACCGGTCTTTACCCCGATTTTCTTCCTCGCTTTATTATTATGGCTTCTTTGGCCACAATCTCTTCTTTAATTTTCTCTAAATCTATCAAATATGATAGAAAGAGAAGATTAAGTTATAAGGAGAAACAAGATAATAAAACTTAGGATGTCAAAAAGAGAAATGTTCTTACTTCTCAGATCAGAGTTTTTTCTGCTCCAAAGTTTTTATTCGCTGGGCCAGTCCTCCGACCACAGCATATTTCTCGATCATGTGCTACAAAAATAAAATCCCTTTCTTTGGTAAGTTTTTAGAAAAACTTTAAAAGAAAGAGTTGTAAGGGGTGTCGTAGAACACTTACCCGAATTGCCATGTCATTATATTCGAAAAAGATTGTATCTGGACCAATCTCAGCTTGACGGTCCGATATCTTTCCCCAGGCTTCATCAAGTTCCTTATCCTCGATAAATCAGGGAGAAAAAGAGAATTTGTTAACCTGAGAGGTATTTCCAGGAGGAGGTGGAACCTGTTGAGGATCTTTGGAGATGACTACCTCCGAAGAAGGAGTAAAGATTACTAGAGGATCCTGAGCAGATGTTGAAACCTGCTCGGGGGCTTCTTTTACCACTTCATCTTCGGCAGTCTTAGCTTTAGGAGTATTCTGATCAGGAACCTCCACTACCACCTCTTCCCGAGGAACTTTTTCCTGAGGGGTGCTCTGGTCGGACACGACTAGAACACCAGAAGAACTGTTCAAAATTAATTCTCTACAGTTAAGAGATATTTCTTATCTTTTACCATTCCTTTCATATCTTTAAGTCATTCATTCAGATAATGAGGATGTCGTTTATTTGGATTCTTTTTCTATATCTGGATGCATACCCTCTAGATCAAATATCCAAGATTCGACTAAACCTCATTCCTTATTACAAAGATATGAACAGAATGAAGCTTTATTCCATTAAAGATCCAAATATTACAAAAACCCTTGGTTACATTTCTTCTACAAACCTTCTAAACAGAAATCCTTCGACTGGTTCTTCGAAGAATAATTTCAGGTTGATCGAAGTTGATTTCTGGCAGAAGGAGACTTGAGATGTGTAACCAAGTAGGCGCTGGTTTCGCACCTTTCTCTTGACATGAACTTCGATCTTGATTGAAGACTATACATAATGAAGTCTTCACTCAATCTTCGAAGATCATATTCACCTTGAAAACAAAACTCATAGACTAAATTGACTTCTAGATCACCTTAGGGTCACTACTCCATGGATCTGGACCCCAAAATGGTGATCTAAAAGTCAATTTGTCCCATGAGTTTTGTCTTATCAAAAGACATAAAGGTGTTATGAACTCTGGATTTCTAAATTTCATACTTGAGAAGGTTTAAGAAGAGAATTTTCTATCACAGAACCGAAACTAAGAAGGCTGGGGATTTTTTTTCTTTTCTCTTCAAAGATCTATCATCTGAAGGTTATTTATAACCTTTAGATTGTGATAGAATTAAAGAAGATAAGAGTAGAAGTCCAACGGACACAAAAACTCTTCAATTCCCAAAGAGAAGTTCTCAACTTTAAAGTGAATACAAACCGCTTCAAATGCCCTTGCATTTAAATGAGCGTCATCCCGACACGACTTCATCGGAAGAAAAGTGTTCACACGACCTATTCATTTAAAGTTCGGGGGCTAGCTGACGAGGATTAAAACCTCTATATATTATTTTTAATATATAAAAGACCATATGTTTTCATGGTCGTAACCCTTGAGGTGCACGACCTCACTGGTCGTAGAAATTCCAGAGGTTACATAATGGGTACCCTGGTAGAACGAAGGCCTAAGCCAAGCTCCCACCGTGAGAATCGCCGTAAAGGAATGAACTGATACTTGGAACTGATTCCAAGTATATTCTCTACCGTATGACGAATGGAGCACGTGCATATTCCATACCATACGATGTTTCTTATCCAGACGCAGTAACGAACAACCTCCATGCGGTTATATGTCTCATATACATATAACCGCCGAACGGTTGGTTCTTTATCAACCGTCGCTTGACTCCGACGAGACGTAACGCTTCACATCAGACGCCTTCTCTGGAAGTAACTGCCGCCTCTTCAAGGGCTATTTAAAGATGGAACCTAGACGGATCAAAGAGGAAGGAAGAAGACAAGTTAGAGCCATCAGACTAAAGCACAAGCCTTAGATTCGTGTGATAGGTCTGATATTGTAAGGGAACAAGCAGTGTTCTCAGAGCATAATCTGTAAAACCCAGTTCATACTGAATAAAGAGCAGTCTCATTATTCCCTTAGATTTCCCACATCACTTTCTCCTTTTCTTTTCGTAAGATTGACGTCTTGATCGTCGACAATGTGAAATCCCTGAAAGAGAAGATAACAGAGTTGAAGGAGTCCCTTGCTGATATGAAGATGGGTAGGCAGAACCTAGTAGGGGTCAAAATTGTGAAGTTTGTGTGTGTAGTGAATGTGGTCCTAGTTGTGCTGCTTGTGATGATGCTATTATTCAAGTAGTTGTATGGTCAGGAAGATATCATAGTTGTGTTGTAAGAATTGAATGGTGTGAGTTTTGTTATCCCTTTTGGGTCTGAATGACTACATGTATGCATTACTGAAGGGATCCTATTACTGAATGTCTGCATACATGAGTTTGGTTATCCCTTTTGGATTTGAATGTATGCATTACTGAATGATTATCTGTATGCACTGAGTGATTGTCAGAAATTTCTGTGAACAATGAGACCATCTCACAATCAAAATGTCTTGAGGGAGGTCCTGGAGGTCGTGCGGGAGGTCCTGGAGGGGGAGGTCTAGGAGGTCCTGGGCACTGTAGCGACCGAGACAAAGTGGTTTAGGGTGCAAACTATGCAATCGGGCGGCACCCGACACGTTCGTGCGCGTGCCCAAGTTTTCTAGCGACGCGAGCCATCGATCTCTAAGCTAACGGGTGAGATTTGCGAAGCCGTGCTGGTCATCCTCGCACGTGATGCACTCCTAACCGTTTCGGACCTCCTAACTTTCATCCTCACCGTCCCGGACCTCCCTGACCGTTCCGGACCTCCTAGCTTTCATCCTCACCATTCCGGACCTCCTAGCTTTCATCCTCACCGTCCCGGACCTCCCTCGGTTGATCCTAGCCGTTGCGGTCCTGCTTTAATCGATCCTGACCTTCCATATCCTCTTTGGAATGATCGCAACCGCTAAGGACCTCCCTCAGCACGATCTGACCGTCGGACCTCCCCGAGCGTTCCGGACCTCCTAGCTTTCATCCTCACCGTTCTGGACCTCCTAGCTTTCATCCTCACCGTCCCGGATCTCCCTCAGTTGATCCTAGCCGTTGCGGTCCTCCTTTAATCGATCCTGACCTTCCAGGTCCTCTTTGGAATGATCGCAACCGCTAAGGACCTCCCTCGGCACGATCTGACCATCGGACCTCCCTGACCGTTCCGAACCTCCTAGCTTTCATCCTCACCGTCCCGGACCTCCCTCGGTTGATCCTAGCCGTCGCGGTCCTCCTTTAATCGATCCTGACCTTCCAGGTCCTCTTTGGAATGATCGCAACGCTAAGGACCTCCCTCGGCACGATTTGACCGTCGGACCTCCCTTGAGGGATTACAACTGGATCTTGGTATGGCCGTTAGATTAGAATCGTGCGGCCCATATTGAAAGATACCGGTTGGGGGAGGTCCTGGAGGTCCTAGAGGTCTAGGAGGTCTTAGGGGAGGTCCTGAAGGTCCAGGAGGTCCTGAGGGAGGTCCAGGAGGTCCTCCCTCAATGAAGGAAACCCAACAAGGTGACATTACATTACATTAAATCTGACACTAGTGCTCCAGATGACACTTGTTCAGCACATTACATAAGTGACAGTACATTACATTCCCTTTCCTCACATTAAATCTGACAGTTAAGTGACAACACATGTCACTTTTTTTTTGAGTTAACTTCTTGCTTGGTCCTGCTGCACTAGAGCTTTCTGCACTTGGTCCCTCTGAACTTATGCACATCGCTAGTTTCCTGTAAAATTTGCATTAGGCTATGCTGTACACACATGGTCCCTCTGCACTTCAACAATTGATAACAAGAAATTGCATACCTTCTAGTTACAGGCCCTAGGCTATCTTCAGAGGTCCGAGGTAGGATGATTCTTATTGTTGATGGTGTTTCCAGTTGGGCAATGGTAGCAGCCATTGTTTTCTTCCATTTCTTCTTTGAAGTTCCAGGTTTTTTCTTGGTGGACTTTCTTTTCCTGAAATGGACAATGATGAAAATTTATATGGCAAAGAAAGGTTCTTTGAAGTGTTTGTAGTGTACCTTTTGTGTGGTCCATTAAGTGGGCAACCAGCAGTCCTATGGCCCAACTCTCCACATCTGTCACACCTGCATTGCCTCTTTGGTGCAGGATTCTTCTCAAGGCAGTTTCTGATTTTTGTTTTCCTAGGTCTGCCAACAGATCTTTTTGCAATGGGTGGTAGCAACTTGAAACCTGGATCAATCTTTGGCCACTGCCCAATGTCTGTCATTGGTTGTATGACATCTTGATATGCAACCCTAAATCTTTGTACTGAGTAGTAGTCATGCACATAGTCCTCAATGTTGGCACCTCTTAAACTAGAAATGAAGACTAAAGCATGTTGGCATGGCTTTCCAGTGTGCTGCCACTCAAGGCATGTGCATTCATAAGTTTGCAGTTTGACTACATGCCTAGGTCTGTCCATTGGATTGTCAAACTCAGTCACTTCTGCAGTGAAATTGGCACCAGGTTTGGCCTTCATATGGGCTAATCCCCTTGTCCTCATTTTGAGCTGATTGATGACAACAGGTAATATTGTCCCTTCTAGCCTCTCTCCAATCCTCCTCTTGAAAAACAACTCCATGACCATCTCCCTTATCTTGTCAGCTAGCTGATGAACAGGTAGGTCTTTAACATCTTTGACCCAACTGTTGAATGATTCTGCCAAGTTATTGTTCACATAATCACACTTGATGTCTTTACACAAGTAGCACCTCATCCAATGTTGGTTGTGATGCTTCTGTAGGTAATCACCAACTTCTGGGCAGGCTGTCATGATTTTCTCCATGTGGTGCTCAAAAACTTCTTGTCTGTATGCCCTAACTGCAGGATACATGTTGGCAAAAATATCACCATGGAACTTCTTCACAAAATTTTGCATTAAGTGACTGAAACATTTCCTTTGCTCACAACGTGGAAATACCTCCTTCACTGCATTCTCCAGTCCTTTACTTGCATCACTACATATTGCCAACAAAGGAGGCTCACCAATTGCTCTCTTCAACTGCTTGATGAACCAAGTCCAATTATCTAGTGTCTCAAACTCAATGAAGCCAAATGCCACTGGAAACATCCAGTTATGTCCATCCAATGCAATCACTCCAGCTACCTGCCCATTCCACCTGCCATTCAGTGCTGTAGAATCAATGCTAAGGTATGGTCTGCATCCAGCCTGAAACCCTTCAATGCATGGACTCAAAGCAAGAAAAAATTTGTGGAAGTAGACATTCCCATTGACAGTCTTTGTGTCTATCTCCACAACACTACCAGGAGACCTCAGCTCTATCTCTACCTTGAAGCTGTAAAGCATATGGAAGCTATCATCCCAATTCCCATATAGCATATCAATAGCTCTCTGTCTCCTGCCTGCACTGCTGGATATGTGAGAGTTACATTGTATTCATCTTGCAGCCTACCATGCAATTCTTTTGCACCAACATTTGGCTCATTCCTCATGATTCCAACAGCCCTATCTGCAATCCAATTTCTTGATGCCATGCTAGTTTTCACTCTGCTTGTTGATACACAATTGTGATCATCTACCATCTTGCTGACCTGCATGACAAATGTACAACATTTAGTAACATAAAGTATGCAATACATTATACTAAGTTAGCAAGATTAAAGTTAGTACCCTGACAGTTCTTTTATCTGGCATCAGAACAGCTACTATTCTCCAAGGGCATTCTTCAGCTTTGCATGAACCTCTGAACCTTCTTGGATTTGATTTGCTTGTCAATAGATCAAATTCTTCATTTATTGCATATTGCCTAATAGCCATCCTAAAGTCTTTCATGGTAGGGAATGTGCATCCCACTGCCATCCTTGGCTTATCCTCATCATACATACAATGCCTTTCCTCGTGATTAATGTCATCCACTAGATTTCAACGCAACAAGATCCTCTTGCACTCATTGATTTGCGGTTGCACACCACCAGTATGCATCTTGTAGTTAGCAATGCCATCCTCATCTGTGAGTCCCAGCAGTTCATACATCGCATCATCTCCCATTGCCACATCTCTGTCATCCTCAGCAGCTGATTCATTAATGTCAAGGGTTGACCAATCCACCCTGCCTTCTGATGCATTGGTTGGGACATATGGTGTATATGCTTCAGTTGTTGGAGGTACTGCATTGGAGGTGGCTGCTGCATTGGGAGATTTCGGATGTGACATTGTCATAACAGAATGAACAGAATGAGTGGAATCATGCTGGCTTTCATTCAAAGATCGCCTTGATTCACTCCCTTTCTTGTCGACAATTTCTACATAAAATGGCACAAATTTTGTTCTCCATCGTGTCAAAAAAAACATCACACAACTGAATTGCATTCTCAATGAGCAACTCTTCTCCACTGTCCCTGTGTATGCACCACAACTGCACATTTTGACAAGAACCCCATACGATCCTCTCACCCAACTCATGCGAGAACTTTTCCGGTGTATACCCACGGGAGTCAACAATCCATTCAAAGCTTTGACGCTCAAATCTCATCTTGCTACCATCCAGATGCCTAGCATCATACGGGCCAACTACTACGGATATACTAAAAGCCCTTTCCGGATCAATCCTACTCGAAAGGGGAAAAATTGAATAAAAAATCCAACTACTACGTTCCTACGATCATACTTTCCTTTCTCCGAATCACAAACAAAAGCAAACAAAATTGAAGCATAGAAGCAACTGCAACTAACCCGACGGGGATGTCCTTCGGATCCATGTCGCGGTTGCCTGCCGACGCGCAGGAGGTCAACTCGCCTATGGAAGCTGCTGCTGCTGCTGCTGCTACCGCCGGAGTCCTCAAGTCGCACCGCACCGCACCGGAGTCCTGAGGTCGCCTTGGCCGCCGCCGCGTACGAGAGTGGAGCTAGGGTTTCGGGAGGGAGTGCGCACAAGTAGCGAGAGCAATGGAGTGGCTTCAGTCAAGACCTATTACCTATGTCTTTCTTTAGTTTAAGAGGTCAGAGGGATTTCGGTCTTTTCACAGTCCTGAAAAATGGGAAATGAGTTAAAAAGTCCAAAGTGGCAAAATAATGATTGAAAATTGTATAGAGTGGCAAATAAAGGATTGCAATCTATATAATGACAAAGGTGAGAAGGTTGTTCTATTGGGTGACAAATTCTTAATTGTCCCAATTTAATTTGAGAGAGACGCCGACTAGCTGAGGTGTGTGTGCCTGTATGGCCTTGGCAGTTGGCACGGTCTGATCTCCCTTACTTCCACTCTTCCGTCTGCGACGCGCGTAGCCCGTGCGGATGGGGCGGGCGGACGTGTAAAAACCCGAAAAAGGAAGGAGTCAGCTCGGCGGCGATGGCCGATGAGCGATGCAGAGAGGAGAGGCTTCCGTTTTTCCTTTGTGGACTTTCCGCCTAGTTGGCCCATGTTTTCCCGCGGCGGTGGGGCTTGCGCTGCACGCTCCGAATCGCGGTGTTCTGGGGGCCATGGTGTCTCTCGATTACGAACGTTTTGCGTCTGTGTTTTTGTTGGTCTATCTATCCAGGGCAGATGACTGGTAGTCATGAGACCAATATATGCGTGAATGGTCCGACGATTTCGTGTCCAGTTGGTTGTGGAGCCGTTGCTTCTTTTTGCACCTCAAAACCTTGCAAACCATGTATACGAATTTGAAACTGAAAGTTTTTATGGCGCGCATTAACTGCATTTAAAACAGATTAATGGCATCGGTTTCTTTTGGCTAGCTGCTTATTCTAGGAGGGAGAGAAGTCTCTCTCAAACTAAAGAATAGAGAGAGAGATCGGTACCGTTATGCTACCTTGTTCCTCTATGCTGCGCAACCTCGGTTTCTCCATCCCTTCTTTGGCATGCACCGACGTGAAGAGAGAAGTGTCTCCGAAACCGGCGTCCCTCTTGATCATACACAGATTGAAGCGAATCAGGTTTGTGATCATGCACGGATTGGAGCGAATCAAGTTTTTGGAAAACATTAGCGCCACTACTCATAGCTTCCTTCTTCTTCATCATCCTCTGCGTGTCATTTTCTTCATATCAAACTCTATCGCAACATTTGTCGGAGTAATTATCTGTAAGGCACGGTGGTATCATTTGATGTGGCAGGGTCGGTGCAGTGTGTAGTTCGCAGTCAGCCTCGCGACGCCGCACGCGCGCGTATATGTCCAGATTCCAGAGCCTGAATTGCCACCGAAATGTGCGGTGATCCCTTCTCCTGATGCATCGACAATGTCAACTCATGAATCATGGTCTTTGCCGACCGACTCTACGAGTAGTAAGGATTATCATCCGTTTGCTGATACTACTTCGGTCAAGAAAAAGTGGTTGCTTTGGACATTGACAGTCTCAAGGCAAACCTTTGGCCACCAATTTCTATCGTAATATATATTTAGAGCAAAATAAAATTATAATATTACGAAAACATTTTTAGACACATCTAGGTATACCATTTTCAACTTGCTGATCCTAACATTTATTAAAAAAATATTGGTCAACACTAATTTTTGAGTGGTGCGAGACTGAAAGTAAGTGCCAGGACCCCAAACACCTCTGCTTCTATACTACTCCCTCTCGCTACTGCCTTGGACCTGGCAGTTGGGCAGCAATGTCCCAAATTGTAGATAGGAAGAAAAATGCAGCTCATTCTAGCACCAATACAACGGTTAGGAATGAAAAAAAGCAAGTAACCGTCATTGCTGTACAACTTTCAAAAGGCTTGCAAACTATACCAAATGGATATTTGCTGGTCACAAAGCATGTGAATAGAGATGCATACCTACCTAGAAGGCGCAGTCGGAGATCAAGTCGTCTCCTCCAATTTCTCCACTTCAATAAGTATCAGGCGACTAACCTGGTCCGATATCGCCTGAAACAGCTACCAGGTGGTGGTTTTACCTTGCAGCGAGCGACGGACCCAAAAGCCCGCCAGTATGCACCACTTTTCGACGAGAACCGTCAAACTGGGTGACTATTTTCTGGGTTCCAATGTTTCTTTAAGAACAATAGCAACGTGACATATGGCATTTAATCAGAAAAGCAATCAACTTAAAGCGATCTAGCTGCGGCAACCACTTTACAGAATATATCCCTTTCTTTCCCCTTTTAAAATTAAAAGTTTCAAATTACAGCCCATGACAAAGCTCAGACCCAGGATCAACATCTGTTACAACAAGCATTATTTTGACCGTAAGATTGTATACAGGCATCGCATCACCAGCGTCCATTGGCATGGCGGCGATACACAGAGCCTCCATTTGTCCCACTCGCCAAATTAGTGTAGTCCCCCATCTGGTGTGGCAATCCATTTGTGTTAACTCCAACATTCATCGATGGATTAGGAGGGCCATACAGCCAAGGCTTCGACGAATTCATGTCAGACAAGCCATTATAATACATATCCAATGAGGGAAATTGTCTTTCCCTCATCCCTTGAAGAGTGCTCATGTCATAGGCCCTAGGGAATCCCTCATCATAGTAACGCTCGGTCAAATTAAACCGGCCGGGACTACTAACAGAAGCCATTTCCAAATCTGCCAAGTTGCCTCTTAGCGAAAATGGCAGGCCAAATGCATGGTAATCATGACTTCTAGACTCTGGCATACTGCCATTGTGCTCGTCCTCGAGCAAATCGTTAATGATGTCAAGGTGCGGAAATTCTTCCGCAACTGGCGCCTGCGGTTGCTGCATGACAAAACTGACAGGAGTCTCAGATTGGAACTGCCTAGGTGGTTGCAGTCCTCCAAACCTGCTGGGTTTTTCTGTTTCAGTACCCCGTGCTTGCTGATAAGTATCACCTTTCCAAGGTTGTTGATGTGCATGACTGTTGGTGGTTCGTTGGTAAGGAGAGTCATCCCTCCATAGATGCTTATTGACATTACTGTCACCTTTCCATGGTTGCCAACTATTATCATGTGCTTCTGACTTGCCCAATCCAGACATGAATGCATGCCTAGTTGACCACTGATCATTCGTTCCAGCAGGAGGCATCATTACAGACGTAGTTGATGCATATGTTGACAGTGGCTGTGAAAGGGCAGTACCTTGGCCCAGAGAAGCTGACAGACATGCAAGATTTGCGGAGGTTGTACCCAGACCAGGCCTACCAATGAAGGCATTACGGTAGGTCTGTGGAACATAAGCTGGGGCAGAAGGGGAGGTATCGTTTCCTGACCTTCCAGCTGCTTCACTCATCGAGGTGAAAGCAACGTGGAAACTTGAACTTGTGGAGTAGTTGGTACAGTTGATCTTGGTGTAGGAAATACAGGGGCACTTGAAGGCCTCGTTGTTGTCACAGCAACCTCAGAAACTGAGGCAGATGTGACCTTTACAGAAGTAGTCCCTTCCTGAGCTTCTGATTTGGACGGTGGAAGAAGTTTGTGGCAATTCTGAGGAAAGTGGAGCAGCTTTATCAACTTGTGGTAATCTTGAGGGGACTAGAATGGATTTATCAACTTGCAGTGATCTTGAAGGAAGGGAAGCATCTTTAGCACATGTTGGTGATTTGGGGGGAACTGGTGAAGCTGTATCAGCTGGTGGAGATTTTGGAGGAACTGGAGTAGCTTTATCAACTGTTGGCGATTTTGGGGGAATTGAAGCTGCTCTCTCGATTAATGGCGATCTTGAAGGAAGAGGAACATCTTTATCTATACCAACTGGAGTTGATTTTGAGGAATTCGGAGACGCTCTATTGGCTTGCAATGTCGAACTTGTTACACGATCTTTGTTTGAAACTGGGTCAACTTTTGTTCTGGCAGGAGCGATACCAGGCACAGCTTCAGTACTCATGGTAGCTGGCATGCCTGAGTAAGCTTCCTCCGGCACCCAGTTGGTCACAGGGACATCCTTACTTGCTATTCCATTAGGTTTTACATCGGCCGTAACTTCTGAGGAATGCTCTGGGCTCTTCAGAGCATTAGGTGGCTTCTCCAAAGAACTGGATGATGTAACTTCTGAGGAATGCTCTGGGCTCTTCAGAGCACTAGGTGGCTCCTCCAAAGAACTGGATGAGGATGATGACTCACTTGTCTTTGTTTGAGAATCCATAGCTTCAAAATGAGCTTTGAAAAGTTTTCTCCCCTCAATGTTCTTCTGAAACATACATAGATAAAAACAGGTTACAGAAAATGAATTGGTTGAAGTTTACTGTTAACTAACTAATGAACACTCCAAATGCATCCCATTTCAAAGCAAGAAGACAAGACCCAGGTAGCACATCCATTCCAAGTGAAAACGAGATAAAAATGGAGCAGTTGAGCTTGACAAAAAAAAAGCAGGTATAATCATACTAAATCCATGGACATCATAGACCAGCAAAACACCGCACAAAAACTTAGGAAAGAACCTAACATAACAATTTTGATTCGACTTATGAGTTTATCTGGACTGAATCATCAGCCATAGGAACAAAAAATATAACATTAACCATTTTGCATTTAATTTCGAGCCGTCAACTTCTATAGAATGACAGAAGAACAGAGTAAAAATAGAATATTCCAGATAATAAGCATTTACGAAATGTATCCCATTCAAAACAAATGCTCGTCGTTTAGATCCTTCAAAGCCTCAAAGGTCATGCATTTGTCAAATATGCAGCAACTGAACTTCGAACTTCACAACAAAATAAAGGCAAATATTTTTGAAAGAGTAACTTCACCTCATGCAGACGCTGACCCAGCCTACAAAGTTTATCTTTCAAGGTGAGTAGAACAGTATCCTGGTCCAATTTTGGAGCTGTGCCACAGCTAAAACTATTGCGAGCTGAACCACCAGTAGAACTCGAGGGAAAACCGTCACCTTCTTCAGCAAAGTTGATAATGCTTATGCCCTTGTTACGCTGATTTTTCCCTCTGCACACAAGTCCATTTAGGGCAGATGCCAATCTTACAATAAGAACAATGTGAAACTTATATAATAATATTCACCAACCTATTTGGTGACAAGTGATTTTTGCTGAATGGCAAATTGTTTCCTTTGCTGTGAATACCGTTAACAGCAGCAAAATCAGCCGAAAATGCTGATGAGTTAGCCTTCATAGAGGAGACTTTCTTTCCATTCATGGGTCTAGAATTCTTGTCACCTGAGTCTGGTTGACGCACCATTACTGAACTATCAAAATTATCTGGTCCATCTGAAGCATCTTCTTCCAAGGTAGCATCAACCTTTGTTGTCACTTCTTCTGCCTCCTTAGATGGTAAGCCATCACTATCATCAATTGCAATTTCATCATTAAGTCTTTCCAGAATTTTCGCTTCAGATTTCTCATCTCTTACCTTGTCTTTAAACTTACGATTGTTCTTCTTTTGTTTGGCCTGAAAAGGGATTAATTCAAGAAGATCACACATGGGAAAACAAACAAGACAATACAAGAGCAATGAAGGCATCAAGCTATCAACGATATCTAAGGTTAAAAAAACTAGAAATTTAGAACACAAATGACAACTCAGTTACTCAAACTATATATGCAACGATCCTACAAAATGTATAGGCTGAGGTTTTAAGAATCAAAGAGAACTTCAGAACAGCTATATCAGGCACTAAACTATCCATTGAGCAAGACACAATAATCAATGTTCATCCTAGTAACTTATTCATCACAAGAAAGAAGGCTGTTCTTCAACAATAGCAGTAGTACAAGACTTCAGAAGATAATTCAACGTTACTAAATCAAGACTCAGTGCTAACTCAGAGGACTCAGAGCTAATATTAGCATCTTGAATATTATGCTTACGCAAAGGGAAACCAGATGCTAGGGTAGCGAACTAGCAAAACAGAAGTAAAATCAGCGTTACTTAAATTGACGAAAGCTAATAACTCTAGGGTATCCTCGCAGCAAAAAATAAAGCTAGGGTAGCTAGCAGAACATGTGAAACCATGGTAACAGAAACCAGAAAGAAAACCATTCCTGGTCAAATTGAGATGGCCTGCCATACAGCTATAGGTTAAACAGCTCTCTCCAGCTTGGGAAATTTTATGCAAGTTTTGGCTGGATTCCGGGCCAAGTGCAGTACAACTCATAATGCCGATTTATTAAAATTCTTTTAAAAAGAAGGAAAAAACTAGTTCAACCCCCCTCCCCCCCCCCCAAAAAAAAAAAAAAAAGTTTGATGGTTCGTCTACTCAACCCCTTGAACTATAAAACCAGGTATTTTACCCTCCTGGACTTACAAAACCAGAACAAATGCTATGGCGGTTTCGGAGGTGGTTTTGCCACCGTGGCAGATGACATGGACAGTGGCATGGTGATAACTTCTACAAAAAAAAAAACTTGTACACCAAGCCCCACACGTCAATGACTCGAAGCTTTATTTTTATTTTTAAAAGCCGCTTTTGGGGTGGGAGAGAGAAATGGATAGAGAACAGGACATCTTCTTCCTCACGTACACAGGAAAGGTAAGGGATCGACCATGCAGTGCTCAGGTGTAGCAACCGGCTGTCGTGGCAAGGCCTAGGGATGGGCAAAACGGAAACACACACAACGCAGCGAAGCTAATGGTGGTGATGGTTTAGCAAGAGGGGCACTAGAGTAGCACTGGTCGAGGAGATCTCCTCTCCACCGTGCCACCATTACCGCTAGCCACCAAGCTCGATCTCTTAAATTAGTGAGCCACCTCGACGTTCGTTCGCGTCACTTTGTGTTCCACCATCTTCTCATCCAAACCCCTAAATTAATTTGATAAATTTACTCACAGTAGCCGGCAATCGAGTTTCTTCCCCCTCGCCTCCGTTCGAGTTTCGCCATCGTTATTCGTCTTCTACGGGGAGCCTCCGTCCAATTAACTTATATCAGAGCTTCCTCTTGCCGTGTTCTACATTTTGACATATCTATTCCTCCCAACCTTTGTAGCATTACCTCCACCATGGCCAAACCACCACTGCGGTTGCCATCCATCACCGGCACCTCCTTGCTGCCCAACTCCCCGAACCACCACCACCAAGGATACAAATCTCGGAACCGGAAAAAACCCACCCGGCGGCCGGTAACGGTAACCAGAAAAACTGGAAAAAACGGTCAAAATTTGAAAATTGAACTGGGAATGTTTTCAACCTGGTAACCGGAACGGTTACCGCCCAAAACCGGAAAACTCACTTAAAAAACTGGAAAAACCGCTTCAAAACCAGAAAATTGAATTGGGGATTGTCTAAAAAATGTTGGGACTTGGGACTACAATAATTGAAGCATATTTAGCTCACACAAAAGGTAATCTAGCACAAAAAAGGCCTAAACCAACCTAGTAAGTGCATTATGCAGTCATAAATTTAAATTTAAATTTGGAAAAATTTGTGTGATTTTTTCCCTCCCGATTCCCACTGGTTTTTCGGGTAACCGCCATTTTTTTTCTTGACCACCATCATCGGCTCTGCATCGTCGCAAGAATTCCATTTTCCCCTTTCTCGGGACCTGCCACCCCTGCTTTGCTGTTCTCGTACCTAGCCCAAGATATATTTGTTCCTTCTCTCTGTCCAGAGCCAGAGGAGGAAGACGACCCCTCTCCGTCCCTCTCTTTCTCCCTATGACAAGTAGGATATTTCTTTTAAGAAAAGAAAAATAAACTTGACAATGACAAGTGGACCCCACTACTTGAAATAAATTTTAAGCTAAAGTCATCGCCACGTCATCGTCCATGTCATTTGCCAGGTGGCAAAACCGCCTTCAAAACCGCCTCAGGGGGTATTTAGATAGTAGTTACGCATAGTTTAAGGGGCACGATACCTAGTATTATACTTCAGGGGGTTAAGTAGACAAACCACCTTATTTCTAGGGTGTAAATAGACTTTTTCCTAAAAAGAGTTAAAAAATCAGGGACAGGAAATAGGTAAAAACTAGAAGGATTTCAACCAGTTCCCAGCAGAAACCATATGCAACTTGACCGACTTTTTTAACATCCCAGTGGCTGATTCCAAGCAGTTCCTACCCGAAAATCGCTCAGTCACTTGGCAATAACAGAGAAGGATATGAAAAGTAAGACACCGATGAAACTGCAAAATTTAGGATGCAACTCAAACTCAAAACGTTGTTTTGTCATGCATCAAACCCAATCAAAATAATAAGAACTACAATGAAGAGGAATTATAAATCCTAACAACAATCACTCAGTAAATTAAGTTTCATAATTCTTGGGTGAGATTATTGTTCCAGAAAACTATAGCTATTAGCTACAGAGTTGTTTCCCTGATGTGGCATTGCTAAATACTAACGACAATATGACATTCAAGATTCAACATAAGAAACTAAGGGGGTGTTTGGTTTGAGTGATCACCTCATCCTAGATGGGTTGGTCCATCATGGGATCATCCCATCAAATTTGGTGGGATGACACCATCCCTCATTTGTACTAGCCTTATGCTTACGAGGGATGAGGTGATGATGGACCAACCCATTCCATTCCTCAAACCAAACAAGTGGGTTAAGTTCAGAGCTAGGATCGGATAGTCCATTCACTATCTGGTTCCTCAAACCAAACACCCCATAAGAGAATAAACTAAGGCATATAAAGAATGTGACCAGCTTTTTCTTTGCACGCTTGTCTTTTTCATTTGCACCACCGCCACGCTTCCCCTTCATCTCATTTTCAAGAAGCCCTGCTGCCTCCTCCTCACGAATTAGCTCTTCTTGCCTCTTCAAAGCAACAACTTCTTGGTACGCAACTTCAATTCCACTGACACAAACAAAATGTAAGACACCGAAGCAACAAGTAGTTGGTCACTATTAAAGATATTCTACTACCCAAATTTTCTTTTCAAACAGAAGAGATGCCTTTAATTTTTTGTGTGTAAAGAAACAACAAAAGAACAATATTTTAGTATTTTATTGTAATGTATTTTGTAAAACCTAAAAAAAATGATAGTATAAAAGTATTTTTTGGGACAATTCTACTCATATCATTTTCATCTGGTCAACCTAAAAATTCATCAAGATATTTGTTGATCAAAGATAAAATAGTTTGACTGCACACATTCTAGGACAACACTTATGTTATTAATGGAGTAAGTATTTTATTGCTAATGGTTATAATATAAGTTTCAGTAGAAGAAGATGTGGCTTAATATGGGATAAGTACCTTCTAGTACTTTGGGGTAGGATCCAATTAAGCCTTGAATATTCAAATCGGGCCAACTAAGCTAACCCTTCAGTTCTATTTTCATCAAGTTTGCTATGTCAATTTTGTTTTCTCTCTTGTATAAATCTTGAAACTTTAAGGCTTAAATAGCTCTATTTGAATGTCCAAAACTTTGAATAAACCAGCCCACAAAGCTTGAGGACCAAATAAGTACTTGCCATTTCTGTTATTGACCAAGAGAACAAACTAGATTGAAGTAATGAGAAGATAAAAATACAAAACATTGTCACCTAAATATATGAGATAGCACAAATGTTTCAAGTATCTTCCGACCAAGCTCAGTTAGGCGTCTTTCCTCACGCTCCATAGAAATTTTGTTAACCTCGCCAGAACTACCATCCTATGAAGATGGGCATAATTATAAAATGATTAGGTGCAACTTCACTGCTGAAGTATAATAAAGGCGTACAGGATTCAAATAAGAGCACTTCAGAGTTCAGACATAATAATATCATATGATACATACAAGATTACAAGCTAACCAGTACCCAGCCTGCAGAGATAGTTCGGACCAGGGATCAAAATCCCGGCCGGTAACCGGTTTTACCGGTGGGGACCGGGTGAACAGTAACAGACCGAAAAATCATATTTGAATTTGAATTTTTGACTGCGTAATGCACTTCCTAGGTTGGTTTAGGCTTTTTTATGCTAGATTACGTATTGTATGAGCTAAATATGCACTTCCTAGGTTCCGTTTCATCAAATCTCTATTATTTATGACCTCTTAAGCCTTAATGGATTGATGTTTGTTTCTAAAACAAAAGTCTCTGGTCTTTTACAAATTTGTATGTATGACATTAGTACTCTATATATTTTGTTTCCCTTGGATTTGGTATTATGCTTAACAAAATAGTTCATACAATCCAGTTATTCATTTTACATTTTTACTCTATATGCGTGTAGTTCAGATTAACAGACTCATATGATCAAATATGTTCTTGAGTCTCAAAAGCTACTTTCTTAACTTTTTGAACTAATCTAGACTGTCCACGCTGCAGCTGATTAGTTTTCTTTTGTTGTAACACCCATGTAGACTTGGTAAAAAGTTAATGGTTAAGTCACTGAGCAATGCTATTCAAAGTTCTCTTGAAAACATGACACTTCTTTCTAACCTAATCATTCATCAGGTTTTTCGGTTTTTGGTCCGGTTTTCCGGTTTTTCAGACCGGTTTTTCCAAAACGGCCGGTAACCGGTATTCAAAAACTGCAGTTCAAAATTCAGACTTTGAATTTCATCCGGTTTTTCTCCGGGATTTCCGGTAACCGGCCTGTTACCGGTACCGCCCGCCGCCCGGGATTTCCTCCGGTACCGGGTTTTCTATCCTTGGTTCGGACAACATAATAACTCCATCCCAAAGCATTTGTTTATACAAACTAACATATCATTCAGAAAATGCCACATACTAGGCCACATACTAGGATACATACAAGATTACATAATAACTAACCAGTACCCAGCCTACCGAGATAGTTCGGACAACATAATAACTCCATCCCAAAGCATTTGTTTATACAAAATAACATATCATTCAGAAAATGCCACATACTAGGCCGTTATGACCAAAACCAGGAACCTTTCTTACAACGAAGGAAAAATTGAACAAGCAACAACAGCTAGTTGTTGTGTATATCACAAAAGGTTGTTGTCCACTCAAGAGCTGTCAGAAACTAGGCTACATCACCGACAGATTGCAAATACAGTAGATAAACTGCTAAGGTTAATTAAACTATATTACCAAACCAGTCCGCGCAGATATGAGAAACTAACAACAAAAATATAACCTAATAGAATAGATCTAGGAGCAAGAAAAACTTATATTTACTAAGATGTGTAAAGTGAAAAAAAAACCATGTTGAAATATATCAAAGCACATTATTCCTACCTTCATGCGGCTCTGGGAACATTTGTCATCCTTTGGAGATACAGCTTGACAAGGCAAAGGTTCTAAGGCTGCACTCTCGAGCAAAGTTATAACATCACCAGCCAAAACAAATATGTCCATATCAACATGAACCATGGGTTCAGGTAGTTCATCCAAGTCTGCTAAGTTTGTTCTCCCTTTCTTGCCCTTGCTCTTGTATTCAAGTGCCTTCAGGCCCGTATACAAAGAGTCCATCACTAATGTTGAAGTAACCTCTTTTTCTACAAAGAAATGCTTCACCAATACTTTTAGTATGACATCAGTCTTCTCCCTGGACATGCGATGTCTGGTGCTTGGGTCAATTGCTGACCAGAAGGCACGAAAACTGCAAAGCCAACAAAGATTTCAACGTGTAAAAGTAACAAACAAGAAAACATTAATAACACTAGAAAAGCTAAAAGGTCTAACCTCGACCATCTCATTTTGTCCTCAATGAGCTTGCTAAGTTTATTTCTTTGTTCCTCAACAAAACGTCGGTAAATTTGTTCTATATTTGTCGTATAGACACGGAGCAATTCTCTTCGATATGGACGATCAAGGCAACGAAATGGTCTGTCCACTTTCTCCCTTAAAAATCAAAATACAGCAGGCTGATGTTACATGATAGTCCACGCTTGATTTATCAATATCAAGAAGAAACAGAAGTTGGCAAGTCTTCTAATATATATAGAAGTAGCTGAGCATAATGATGATTTGCTGGTCCGTATGAGTTACTGAAAGCTAGGAGATTGACCAAAAGAACGAGAAACAAGAACAAGTCTGGAACAAATGCAATAGATGCCCACCGTGGGAATAGTCACAGTAGAATCAATAGGAATGCATTGCAGGAAAAAACAAGACATTCGGATAAATTGGCAGGCTACATGTAGAACTTTCAAATATTTTGTTCCAGCGACGAGGACATGAAGCAATAAAGATGGACATGCTCAAATAAACAGACCTAAAGGGTTTCTTCTGTGGACATGAATTAGAAGCACCATGATGAACATATTAGCTATCAATCGTGAGCATGGACAGGTTAGCTACCTGATAACTTGAACTTGAGCTATGATTTCAAGAACATCGTCGACAAGAAAACTGTCCTGAATCTTTGACAACTCCATAAACTTTTTCCATCCCCAATCATGCTCCTTCTTCCAGAACCTATGCAAAGTATCTACAAAATTTACTTAATTAACGCCTGAACATGGCGACAAGCTAATCATTGTAGCTTCCTAGGAAGAAAACAAACCAAGTTCAGCTCACCTGAGTATTTAATTTTCTTAGGATCTATATTACCTACAGCAATAGTGAACTGTGCAAAATGGCTCCATCCTGAAATTGTCATATTAGAATCAGAAATCTAATTTCCCTGATGTGCGCAAGATAGCAGCAGACACGCAATATCAAACCTGGGAGAAGTTTGTCATGATTAGCCACACAAAGAAACAATGACAGGTGATTGGAGACATCACATCCTTGAGGGTATACAAGAACATACCTGTGAAATAACAATTGGAAACAATAAAGGCATCAGTATGTGGGCATACAGAAAATAACAAATACATGGCAGAAAATGAGTCAGGATGCTTTTGGATTTGTTTTTAAAGTCTTCAGCAAAGCTATAAAGCTTTTTGAAGCTAAAAATGAAAAATCTTTAGTGGCCACAAAAGCCAAAACCATGGGATGTACGGATGCACCATATATGTAGAACAAGATACACTTACACTATGTTAACAGTTTCTAACAGAATAACTAAAACAGAGATATCAGGGTTGTGAACTGCCAGTCCTCACTCCTCACCCCCTGCTCCCCACAACCACCCACATGAAATAAATAACTGTGATAAAAAAGTAAACCTAACATGTCAAAATATTATGACAATGGCACATAGGAGAAAAGGATTATGTAGCATTCTCCAATTCCCAACTTAGGAGGAATGTTTTCAATTCAGAGCTCACAGAAAAAGGCTAAGCGGAACCCCTACTTTGTGTCTTCTTCCTTTGCAAGCTTGATGTGGGGTAATCATATTGATAAGCTAAATGCTTTACAATGCCACAAATAATAAAAGTTTGCATTCTTGAGAAAGAGTCAATATGTCAGCAAAGCATGTACATGATAGGCTCTAGGGTCATAATCGTACATGACTGGGGTGAAGGAAAAGATAGCAAGATCAAAATTGGCACAATTACATTCTCTAGACACCAACATGAGAAAACAAAAATAAATGATAACTATGACAAACAAAATAATATATGCAAGATAACAGGATAACCGCCATACAGGAAACAAACTCTTGCATGCAATGTCGTCACACGAGACAAAAAGGAAACATAGATGGTAAACCATAAAGCACTAAAAAACACGCATGATGGGCTGTATCTAACACAGTCCAAGTGAAAAGCGACCAGTTCATCAAAACATGCAGGGTAAATGGCAGACTTCATCCCCTCAGTGCACAAGTCACTTGAAACTAGGTCATTTATCAAGACTAATGTTTAAGTTTTCTGGGGAAAAAAAGCAGAAAAGAGAAACATCGAGACAATGTTTTGTAAACAATTACCAACAAGAACTTTACCATTTGTAACCACCAGCTTCAAATGGCTCGCTTTTCATTTCTTTCTTGTTCTCCTTTGAAAAATTTTCAATCCTCCAAGTATACCGCCCGTACAAGTCTGAAGGTTTGGGGCCTGATATAGTAGTTCAGAAAAATGAGCTAAAAACAGGGTAAAAAACAACTTCAAAAGAAAAGCACAGCATGTTATCTTTGAAAGTTAGTTTAACCAATAACATGTCAAAACTTGAATCAGGGCAAGAAATTGGATTTATCCATACAGCAAAAGCAAATGTTGACAGCAACATAAATATAATTCGAGCTAGATCAGCTACAAATCAACTATTTAAAAGACTTATTCCAATTCACTACTTTACACAAAATGTAGACGACATCAACGGGACAACTAAAGACATTGTGAGATGGCATAAAACAGAAGGTAAATGAATAATTTCAGTGTATAGAGGGGCAAAGAAAAATTCAGAATTGATTTTGTGGAAGCTAATTAAGATGGCCAGTTGAAGGCGGCGTGGAGTGACAAACACGGAGCATCAGAAATCATTAAATTGTATACGCAAGATTCAACAAAGTATTAATCGCATGATATCTCATTAGAAGTTTAGTACCTTCCAAATTTGAAGTTGTGTTTAGAAAGTGAGCTAATTAATCATCAGAATAATTGCAGAAGATAATAATCAAACATTACTTTCAAAAAAAAACTATCCAATCAACTAGGTACATATCGATACCCTCAACAAAAACAAATAAAACATGGTCATAACATTTTTTCCTTTACAAGAGAATTAGTGGCCAGACAGTTTTATATTTATATGATATGCATCGAGCTCTAAAATGCATGTGGTCTGAGTTCGATCATAAATGTCTTGAATCATCTGACATTCTAGTCTAATCATATCACTATTTTTTATTTAGTGGAAGATATTAAGATAAATTGAACTTTTCTACATTCATACAATGCGAATCAGATAGGACAAGATTTCCTAATGTGAGAGCCAATGCCAAGCATCGTCCATCATCATGCCCATGTAACGTTTAAGTGAGCAGTCAGCGATTATTTTAATCGTAGTTATGGTCGTCAAAGTCCCAGTATATATCCACCTTGGATGCTGTGGCACTGCCTGATGGATCAATCAGTACTGTCTACACACTTGTGCCCAATGCCAACACATGTCACTCAAAGCACGGTTACTTTCTTGGATCTTACTTAATTGGCAAAATAATATTTTCCACTTTTGAAAAAACAGATGATTATTATGCCAACAATGCATCTCTTTGACTGCACTCTAAATTCTAGTCCCTCCATTTCACAATATAAGTCCATTTTTTTAGGAAATCAAGTGTAGTCTATTGCAATTTTACCACCTTCTACCCTACTTCTAAAGCATTGAAAGAGGTTGAGTGATTGAAGTATTTCATTTAATAGGGGTAAGTATGGTCCAATCTCATTAATTAACTATTTCTTAAATCGTCTGCCTCCTTGGTCGGTGAGCACAGGGTGGATGGACTAATACTGTGAACTGGAGGGAGTAATTTGGCTAGCCGCCACTACCTTCAGCTGACAATTCACTGATCGATAGCTGAACAAACTGCACACTCCACCTTAAGGCTACAAAATTGTTTCATTTATGACACAATGCACTAACATGCCTACTTTCATCTGAAGCCATTTTGTAATTGTAGACTTTTTCATATATAAACTAGAGCTTTTGTAAAATGCTGGGAACTAGCTACATGGGATACAAGCTCCACTCTTGCAACTGAACAAGATATTTTGTGCAGGCAGGAGGTATATCAACTAACCAATCGAAATCGAGTAGTTGCACCATTCCCAACGTGTCAATCATGTTAAGTTCAAATGACATTGCAGCAACCCAAATGAAATAATTTAAACTGTGCCGTGGCAAATTAACGTATGTTAAACCAGGCAAGTGCATTCACGCACCAGGATCATCATCATCACCGTCAGTGTCCCAAAAGGGCGGGGACGTCGAAGGGCTCTCACTCTCGCCATGATCATAGGACCGCCACTCCGACAAGGACTCACCGGACAGGCCGCGGTCCTCGTCCCTCATCCCAGCCGTGCTTGTAGCAGAATCATCAGTCGCCACAGCACCAGACATCCACAAAATCCTTGGCTACTCCAAGCAACCTTATTCGCAGCTGCATATATGAACGACAACAACATCATATTTTAGCCGAATTCAACCTACCGAAATGCTAACAAAACCAGTAGTACAAAAATCTCCCATCCGGGGAGACTCCCAAGTCCCAACGAAATCAAGTCGATTATCTCCCGAGAACCATTACCAAACCCACACCAAAACCCCCCCATAACACGCATATCACAATCCAAAAAATACAAAACCTTCCAATTCGCGAAAATTCCCCTCGAATTCGACTAAGAAAACGAGACAACCCGAGCTAAAAGCACCTCCCGGGGGCAACCCGAAAAAAAACTAGCCCGTCATCCGATCAGCCAGCTCCCCGACCAAACGAATCCAACACACGTAACCACTCGAACCCTCGTCCCCGAGACGCGCCACCGCCCACATCGGGGGAACGGGCGCGCGGCCCCTGATCTAGTAACGACCCGAGAGCCAGGGGTTTTACCTGCCGCAGCCGCCGACGGGAGGACTGGGCTGGCGCGGCGGCGGGGAGAAGAGTGGGCTGGCGCGGCGGCGGCGAGAGAGGAAGCGGAGGAGGGGAATAGGAGAGAAGGGAATATTTTTTTTGGATTGGGGAATTGCGAGTTGTACCAACGAGATGGGGAAAAATTTTTGGGAGAGACGCCGACTAGCTGAGGTGTGTGTGCCTGTATGGCCTTTGGCAGTTGGCACGGTCTGATCTCCCTTACTTCCACTCTTCCGTCTGCGACGCGCGTAGCCCGTGCGGATGGGGCGGGCGGACGTGTAAAAACCCGAAAAAGGAAGGAGTCGGCTCGGGCGGCGATGGCCGATGAGCGATGAGCGATGCGGAGAGGAGAGGCTTCCGTTTTTTCCTTCGTGGACTTTCCGCCTAGTTGGCTCATGTTTTCCCGCGGCGGTGGGGCTTGCGCTGCACGCTCCGAATCGCGCTGTTCTTGGGGACATGGTGTCTCTCGATACGAACGTTTTGCGTCTGTGTTTTTGCTGGTCTATCCAGGGCAGATGACAGGTAGATTTGATGTCGCGGCGCTGTAGGTGAAATAAAGTTTGACAATAAGCTAACACGCGTTATATGGGATGGGTTGGGTTTTCCTTTCAAACCGCGCCACACCAGGCGGCACCAAAGATACCACTCATTGTTATGGCTTAACAATTGAGTTTTATCCGATTGAGTTCTATAAAGTTCAACTAATAAAAACAGTGTATCACCGTGTTATGCAAAATATCACACGTTATATTCATACAGGGTAGGTCAGGTTTAAGAGTCTTTCTTAAAAGTTTTCTAAAACTTTCTCGGTAACAATTTTCTGCAATAGAGGACCCGAAACTAGGCCCACGTCAGTCATTTCCCCAAGCTGGAAATGGTTGAGCGGTGAGACATATCAACAACCTCTCTAACATGTGCTCTATTTTTTTCAACACGGTGACTGAACTATTCGAGTCAAGACGGGAAACAACGATGTAACGAGTACACCAAACAATATCCACATGACAAGTGCTTCTTGTTTGCTCCTAACTTAACGGGGCGATTGATAATATACTCTCCACTTAGATGACTTTTGAGCATATACTCTCATTTCCGATGTAATTGAAAATGTACCCTCCACTTAGATGGATATTTGATAAAATATCACGTTTGCAATATTGTATTAATATCCGCTGTTTTTTCGTTATGGCCATGAGAAATTAGCATCTTTCCCTCTCTCGAGTCCGTGCTGCTCCGACACGATTGAGTTCTCTTGAGAAAATAAAAAATATGGAATCGTGTGATGGAAGCGAGAGCAGCGCCCTCAAGAAGCCGAAGACCTCGCTGGCGCCGCTGGTTGGCGCCCTCAGTGATGATCTCCTCTATGAGATCCTCCTCCGCTTCCCCGACATGGCATCACTCATCAGTGCCAACCTCGCCTGCAAGCGTTGGCACCGCGTGGCCTCTGACCCCGCCATCTTCCACTCCCTCCGTCGTCCCCCGCTCCTCAGTTTCATCCTCGTTGACCACGACGAAATGCCCATCTCCCACCACTATCCTGACCTCTACTTCATCTCCGCCTCCTACCATCACCCCAATCTGGCCTCCGTCACAGCGGACAATGATTTCTTCTTTGAAGACCTCCCCAACATCTATTCGGACGAGGATGGATGGATACTAGTACGATGAGTGGCGCCTCCGCGGCCGCCAGGACCTCGCCGTCTACGACCCCCGGCATACGTGTGGGTCACCAACATCGGCGGGTCAAAGCAGGTGCTGCAAGAGACCAACGCGTGGCTGGCACACGCAACCATCGTGCTCGCCCTCGCGTTCGAGTTCCACACCGTGGTGGACCGGCTCGAGGATGTCCTCCTGGTGATGCTCCACATGAAGCGCGATGAGTGTGCCGCCGTGAACTGCATCCTCACCACGCACCGCCTACTCCGCGATGAGATCGGCGGCACCCTCGCTGACTTATCGAGCTATCGCGCTTCCATCCTCCTCCTCGAGCGCAGTTCGCACATGCGCTGTGCCGTTGTGGTACTACGTCACGGTGTTCGACGTGGTGGATGTGGCCGGGCTTGTGACGCCCCGTGTGATTACCCCGAGGGTAATCACACTTAAGCATACGGATTACTATTCGTTTGCCTGGTAGAACACCGCTCTAACGAATAGTAAGCCTTACCAGAGTTAGCGCATCAGAACAATAAGATAGAAACTGTCCTTTATTCAACAGTTAGCCACGCAGGGCTAAGGTCTTAATACAAGCTTTATACAATTACCCAAGGGAACTTCCCCGCTTCTCTTGTCGGCTCAGGAGTACCGGTAGCCTACTCGTCCCACATGCCAAAAGAGCTCCCAACTCACACTGGGTCCTCTTATTCAAAGCCTTCTCCTCCAGCTGTTGCTTCTGTACCTGCAAGTCCTTTGTCCCACTCGGGATAGTTCCCGGTCGGACTAGGATCTATAAAGGAGAATACTAACAAGGTTGAGTACACGAATGTACTCAGCAAGCATTAATAGCAAAAGATGCACAGGATGCACTATCTCTATTCATTATCACAACTTCTAAATCATCTCACTTTAGAAAATAGATCTCGACAATTATGTGGCAAGTTTTAATACTGAAAAACTCTACTAGTCACTCGGAGAGACGAAAGACCCCCTGTGGTTCCCGTAGACTCCAATCCTGGAGACTGGCATGAATTCATGATTTAGTTTAGCACTGCGTAGGCTTTGTACCACTTTACCCATAGCTATTCTGAACTCTTCGTGAACAGGGTCCACCGCATTGCCTTAGATGCGGGTTCGAGATCGAATACGTAACGTTTTCCGTGTTACGTGATTAATTTCTCCACCTCACCTTCCGTCGGTGCAGATTTAGTCACGCTGCTGACCTCATCATCCACCGAGTTCTGGTGAGGTTGGTTGAGGCAGCTTCTATCCTGCACTCAACACTCCACCTTAGCGCTATAGCGCCTTGGATCCCCCACTTCCGGACTATCCTCCACCGGTCCTGGGTTCCTCCATCACAATCACTCACACCTAATACTTACCCGTTGTGGAGAGCATAGTCACGTAACAAGGTAGCATTTTCTGCCCGTCGAAACGGGAAAATGATTGACACTGAATTACGGTATCTGACCGAGCAAGAGTTTGTTGGTCCTTATATTATAACCATATGTAAAAATGGGCCCACCTCTTACCTCATCGTCATCATCGTCGTTTCTCCCCAGCCAGGGCCCCCTTTTACCTTCCTAATAAGTTTCATTCTTTCTCAATTATCTTAATCATCTTATCTCAATCATTTTCTTTAGGTTTTGGAAAACCATTTTGATGCAATACTTATAATAGTGCAAGATAGGGTATATTTTTAAAGTAACTATATTCATGTTCAAGAGGATCGCTTGCCTTCGTAGAAGTAGGAAAGGTTGGTGCCGATGAAATTCTGATCAGCTGCTCCTGTCGGTGTTGGTTCGTCTTCTATAGCAATCGACAACACGAATAATAATATAAATAAATACATAGTTGATTTGAGGTGATACGATAGATACCTAAGTTAGTGGCTTCTACAAGTTAGCACAAGTTAATTTAAATAAAACCTTTCGAGACCTAAGCGGAGTTAGCACTTCCCGAAATAACCGTTCTATTGACTACTTACTCTAAGATCGAACACCCGAGATTCACGCTTAACTAATTAGTCGCAAGCATTTAGCGGCCGGTAAATAATTTACTAGCAACTACCGCTGAGAAAACAGTAATCTACAACAAATAAATAGAATCTACCTAATCCTAATGCTACCCTTAAATCTAAAATCTTTCATTTACTCCTAAACTCGACCTAACTCAACCCTAATTCTAACCTAACCCTAGACACACACACGCACACTCTACCCTCATCTCTCCCTTCTTACCCCCTTCGGCTGCCTCCCCCTTAACCTACACACGCACGCACGCACGCACAGCCGTTCCCCTTTCTCTTGCTTCCCACTCCCCCTCTCTAATCCAAATCTCTCCCTCACTCCCAATCGCCACCGCCGCTGGACCCGGCTCCTCCTCGGCTCGGCGTCCTCACCCGCGCTGCCGCGCCCGCGCCGCCTCCTCGGCCGGCTCCTCCCGGCCTCCTCCTCTCTGCGCGGCACAGGGCGCCGCCGCCTACTCACCTCCCCTTGCCGGCTCGGCCGGCCTACGGCCGCCGCCCCTTGCATGCCTGCGGCTCGTGCTCACCTCATCGAGGTTAACCTACACCCTACTCTCTCTCTCTCTCTACCCTCTCCCTTGCTCTGCGATGCAAAAGCGATGATCTGAGAGGTCTATATGATGATGCTATTGAGATCTGGTGTTATGTGTGAATGATGAGTATGCATGAAGGTGGTGTTATGGTGGTGGGTGTGGCTTGGGCAGCGAGAACAAGGAGGGCATGAAAAGGGGTTTTACCTTTGTTTGGGGCTATGCCGATTTGTGGGTCGAGGGTGGCAGTGCCGGCCTGGCCTTGCTGGTGCTCCCCTCTTGTTCGTGTGGTCCTTCCTGTCCTGCTGGGTGGTGTGGGGTTCAGGAGGTCGCCGATGGTTCAATGTCGTCGCCTCTGCCGCCCCTGGCTCTCCAGTCTTCGCTCTTCTTCCTGGTCCCCTGGCTTCCAGGACTTCTTGCCTCCCTTGTGGTTGCCTTCGGTTGGATGGGAGTGTGGCTGCTGGTTGGGGAGAAAGAATGGTGCTGGCTGGTCTTGCTTCACTGGTAAACTGAAGTAATACCTCTCCTTAATCTCTTTCTCTCATCCCTCCCCACCACTGCTCTGAGATGGTACTGCACTGAGAGCTAGATGTTGACACTATCATGGGATGTTCTATGCATAAGGGGTGCAACAGAGATGTAATCAAGTTACCTCTTGTGGGATTTGGGGTAGGGAAGAGGGTAGCAGTGTTGGCCCTGTGCTGGTGCTCCTCTCTTCCTCCTCAGTCCAACACAAGCAAGATGCAGAGAACTGGGCTTGCTGGGGATTTCTAGCTGCTCTAATGCCTAGTGTAGGCTTGACCTTGATGCTGGCAGTGGGGAGCTTACCTTGCTGCCTTCGGCTGGGTTTGAGAAAGGGGAAAGTTGGGATGTTTCTGTGAGGCTTGTCCTCAGTTCTGGTGGGGGAATGTTTCGGCTGTGGGGAGGGATAAGCTTGAGGAGTTTGGCTTGTGCTGGATATTTTGCTGGCTGCCCCTTGTGGTGGGTTAATGACCACTATGCCCTTGCCCTTATCCTGATGGCTTTCACAGAGCATGATTTTTGTTGGGGGCTTTTTGGTCCACGGTTTGAAAATCACTATACGTTGGTGCCCGATTAAATTAAACGCCGAGTGATGAGACCCACGGAAGTGACAGGTACCGATTGACTTCGGGTGGTCTGGACACCTTGATGATCAAGGACCGATTAACTCCGGTTGGTCTGGATACTTGATGGTCTAGGGACCGACTGCCCAAGTTGTTTCAGGTATTCTACTGCACTTTGGGGAAAATCTGACGGCCACTTCCGTCATTCTATTACTCTCAAAGGAAAACTGCTCTCGGTGGTACTAATCGCTTTTCTTTGTTTTGGTGGTCTACGGAGATGAAGATCTGGACAGGCGGGAGGTGATTGGATGAAAGGCAAGGAGGGCTTTGGCGGAATGCATGCAAAGATCAGGCTTTGACTGAGTTGGGATTGTGCTGTTCGCTATGCATAGAAGTAAATGCCAGGATGCATTTGGTGCTGTCTAAAC
The DNA here is from genome assembly GCA_036346255.1 of Ampelocalamus luodianensis. Classification (NCBI taxonomy): domain Eukaryota; kingdom Viridiplantae; phylum Streptophyta; class Magnoliopsida; order Poales; family Poaceae; genus Ampelocalamus; species Ampelocalamus luodianensis. The sequence goes on from CM070626.1 coordinate 7,271,348, forward strand.
CCAAGATGTAATATGTTTGCAAACTAATTGATGTAAAATGCTCTTGTAAACAATGTTATTATAGACTTATTTATCTACTGAGAAGGGAAAATGCAACTTAGCTATGACCTTGATTCTGCTGTTGCACTGGTGAATGCAAATGATTATTGTACTAAATGAGGAGATTGAATGAATGATGCAATGATGGTTCTACTGACTATTTATGAAATGCTCGCGAAACGAAACCCAACCATTGTTGCTTAATAACGATCTTAACACCACCGTTAGCTTACTGCTAAGTCGAGATTAATTACCGCTAAATACCGATTACTGCAATGCGATTAGGTCTAAAAACGTGGGTCCTCACAGGGCTGGCGGACCAAGGTGGGGGAGATGTTCGCACGGGAGATCAGCGACGCGGTGGCGTTCGAGGGCGGCGACCGGTTCGAGCAACATGAGACCTTCGTGGGGTGGCGGCCGTGGATGGAGGATGGCGAGTTCAAGAACGCCGGCATCGGCGACCGCAAGGCAATGTTGGGGCACATGATCGCGGAGATGTTCGCGCCGGACAAGTACAACGTGGAGGGCGCAGGGCGACGACGAGGGGCTCATGCTCTGGCGGCTGAACCAGGCGCTCTACGCCGTGATGGCATGGATGCCGTGAATGAGGTGGGGTGGTGGCAGGGTGTGGTTGGGAGAACAGGGAGGGAGTGAGTAGAGGGGGGAGAGAAGGGTGGAGAGAGGGCAAGATGGTAATTCCGCGTGATCTTTATCAAGAATCCATCTAAGTAGATGATATAATATCAATTACACCGGAATAAAGGTATATACTCAAAAGCTATCTAAGTGGATGATATATTATCAATTCCCCCACTAAATCGATCAATACAGCAACCAAAATATATCTTTCTCATGAGCAAGAACAGAGTCGTCAATCACACCATAGGTGCCGACGCGGCACCGGCCGGCCGCTCCAGGACGCCGGCGTGGGCGAGCAGCGCCCACAGCTGCGTCATGAACTCGCCGCCGGCGCCGAGCATCTCGGCGTGGATGTCCACGTTGTCGGACGGCGCGAGGAACAATATAAACTCCGCCCAGAACTCGGCCAGCACCTTCCACCGCCGTTCGTCGTCGGGCACGGCCGTCCTAAGCTGCCCGCCGAGCAGCACGGACCTCTCGATGATGGTGGCGCTGCCCGCTCTCTCGGACACGCCGCCGCCTTCCAGGTAGCTCTGCTCCTTGATCTCCATCTGTTCTAGCTGCGCAACTATGCTGCTCTTGTTCTTGCAGTCGAGGAGATGTTCCCGTGCCTGCTGCACCGCCGTGTCAAAGATCTGCTCGGCGTTGTAGCTCGGGTCCGGCAGCATCTCCGGCACGAAGGCCACCAGGTAGGCGCAGTAGTTGGACAGCTTCGTCGCGATGAGCCGGTGGTCGTCGCTGTCATCAGCGACGGCATCGGCACGGCGAGGACTACTAGCCCAGTCGCAGCGAGTGGTCACGACGTGCCACACCAGGATCTGGTCGGTGATCTTCAGAAACCTACACGCCCATGTCAGCTGCGACAGGCCGTGCCTTTGCATGGTAGAGACGCCATTGGTGAGTTGGCAATGGCTCTCCTTGAGCGAGACGAGCACGGCTCGCCTGACCTGCAGAGGCAGCTCCTTCCTCCTGCCTCGCTTCTGGCCCTGCCTCCTCGGCTCCACCAGGTACAGCGTCAGCCACGACAGAACGTTCAACGGCCGGTGGTTGAACCGCTTCAGGAGCACGTACTGGTTGACCTTGTCCTCCCAGTACCTCGCCTCCGGCGGCGTGATGCTCTCCTTCCACCAGAGGTGGCCGCGCCGCCGCTTCGACCAGGGCTGATCGTTGCACACGCAGCGGAACACGGTCTTGACGTACCTCCAGTTGTTGGAGAAGCCGACCAGCGCCTGGCACAGCTGGAGCGCCGCGGTGATCACGACGATCACCACCGTGACGGAGCGATCGAGGTCTTTTACGCCGATCCGGAGACGGCGGTAGGCAGGGCCGAGCGTGCCGAAGAATGCCGTCCACATAGTCAGGCCTAGCACGGCGACGGCTATGCAGATGTAGGTCTTGGCTCCCACCAGAACGGTGTTCTTGGTGTAGAAGAAGTCGTAGAGGAAGGCGAGCTCTGCCTCGACGACCCGGAAGGCGGCGGCAGGGCCGGTGGCGTCCTGGTGGATGAGGCCATGTAAGACGAGGTCCCGCGCCTTCTGCGAGCCGGCTTCCGCCGGAATGTACCCGTAGAACCGCCGCTTTAGCAGCTTGAACAGTGCGAATGCGAGGCAGAAGTCCTTCGCCCTGTCCTTCTCAACGTCACTGTATCCCTGATCATCGATCCACCGGTAAACTCGGTCGATCGTGACGACCGACCTGACGGAGCTCTGCCTCAGCATGTCGTCCCGGGCTAGGCGGCCGCCTTCGTGGCTCACCGGCACCATGTTCTCCTCGCCGTGGAAGAGATACTTGTACCCTTTCATGGTCTTGGGATCGGCTGGCTGCTGGTCGGCGGCGAGGGACTCCTCGACGTCCATGTACTCAGCGACTACCTTGACGGACTGGTCGGGGAGGCTGGCCTTGATCATCTCGACGATCTTGGCGGCCGTCTTGAGCACGTTGAGGCTCCAGAACGCCCAGATGGCCGCCCGGTAGCTGGCGTTGCGGCCGGTCGCGTTGACGATCAGCCAGAGCACGAGGCCGGTCTGGAGGACGTGCTGCAGCAGCAGCTTCTTGCGCTGGTCCATGTCGCGGCGGCTGTGCACGGGCGCCGCGTACGCGCTCGCCTGGATCAGGAGCAGCGCCGCCGCCCAGAGGACGAATGTCTCGCCGCGGAAGGGCCCGTTCTGAATGAGGCCGACGGCGTAGGAGACCACCACGTATGACAGCGAGTACGCCATCCACATGATGCCTCGGAGCAGCTTGTCGCTGCTCCGGCGGCGGGTGGTGCCGTACAGCACCAGCGAGGCGAGGATGAGCGCGCTGAGGAGGACCACCACCTCCAGGCGCAGCAGCCAGCCTTGCACGGTGCCAAGGCTCTCGAAGATGCGGCCAATGGCGGCCTTGTTTACCTCCATAATGGAGGCGCTTGAGCTTGACTGACTGGATACAATACAATAACCCGTGATCTTGCTATAGCTGAAGCAAACCAAACTCTCTACCATGGAAGGCTAATGCCTAATGGTTCGATGATTGATCCTTGCATGAAGAGGAATAAATGATGAAATGGGTTTGAATTGAAAAAAAATGATGAAAAAAAGAGAGAAATGGGATTGAAGTGGGCTGCAAGCCTGCAAGATAACTTCTTTCGTGGGTTGTGGCGGTGGCATTTGATGCAAGACAAGAATCTTTACAGAGTTCTTGGCAGAAGCCTTTCTTCTCTCTTGAGACTGTCTGATATCAAAAAAGCTCAAGATTCTTTGCAGCTGGTGACCGTCTTTGAGCTATGAGGAGCAGCTTCAAAACTGCCGACCAAATGACCGGTAAAATGACACCGAGTGAAGTAAAGGATATATCGCATACATGGGTAACGTAGATGACCAGGCAGAAATGCAACTTGCAAGAGTAGTAAATTTAAGGGAAAAAATATATTTTCCAACCTTTTTTTTTTATGTAAGAAGGTAGAGGATATTCTACCTTATGTCCATTATATTTCAACGGTAGTCAAACAAGAGATACAAGAAAAAGAAGCAATGGAAAGACCAAAAGAAAGGAAAAGAAGTATAAAAAAAGGAAATAAAAAGAAAAATAAGGAGAAAAAGACAAAGAAAAGAAAATTACAACAAGAGTTGGCACCACCGACGAACACCATCTTGATACTTGGGTTTCATACGGTGTAACCAGAGATTGATTAAACTATGAATTTGGTGACGTAGCAACGTCGCATTATGATCCGAGTGTTGAAAAACCCGGCTATTTCTTATCCTCCATAATGTATGGGCGCAGGCTGCAAAGCAGATCGACCAAATTTTGCAAAAGCCTTCGTCCCCTACTCTTGTCGTTTCCAAGAAATGTAGCATGTTTTGAGACGAATTTGCTTCCCTTATGAGATCTAATTTTCTCCAAAGAACGTCAGCAGGCTTGCAATGCAGAATGATATGATCAATCGTTTCTATTGCAGGGCAGATATCACAATGTGGGTCAAGAGTCCAATGTTTAACTGTCATGTTGTCTCTGGTGTTCAAACGTCCTTTGAAAGCAAGCCATAAGAAGATTCTACAGCTGTGAGATATTGATCAATTCCAAGTGTAGTCCATCGCTGGGCATTTTTGTCCATGAAAAGATAAGGTTCTATAGAATGTAGACGTAGTTGGGGTGGCCATGGTTGAAATGGATATTCTCTGATCCTGAGTATCTGGTTGCAGCTGCTGGGTAGATAGAAAATCTTGCAGGATCAGGAGTTTTGAAGTGGCTTGTTGTGAAAGAACCGGCTGTAGTGAGAATACCCGATTGTTATCTCTATGCTGTGATCGGACAATGCAGTTTGGATGATTCGCAAAAGTAAACAGAGTTGGTAGACAGAGTTGAAATCTCCCCCAATGACGTCCATTTATCTTTCCAAAACATGGAGTTTGCTCTATTGCCAATAATCACTTCTGTCAATTGTACAGTCACCTGTAAATACTGCCGATATTGTTCTCTAAATTGTTGTGTCTCTCTGACGAGGGTGTATCTGAATGTCATTCTGAAAGTATCGCGTTCTTAACCAATGGAAGCAAGTATCATTATAATTGGACAGTAGTTTGGCCGCAACTTTCATGAGTAAGGCTTGGTTATGTAGTTTGAGGTTTCTGAGCCCTAGACCCCCCTGTTCTTTCGGTAGAGTAACAGTCGTCCATGCCACAAGGCAGTGGCCTCCATCCAGTTGTTTTTCTCCATGCTAAAGGAAAGCTCTCTGAATTTTGTCCACGGCATCAATACTACGGTCCGACCACTTGATGCAGCTCATGTAGTATGTTGGTATGGTTGATAGCACTGCATTTATCATTGTCACCCTCCCTCCCCATGACAGTAGGCATGGGATCCATCCAGCCAATTTCCTATCCACTTTATCAATGATCGGTTGTAGCAGACTATGAGGAATCCTACTCATGGTGAGAGGGAGACCGAGGTAGTTACATGGTAGATGGCTGATGGGACATTGTAAGGTGTTGGCTGCCGTAATAGCGTCTTCATTAGACATATGAATTGGTATTAATGTGCTCTTATTATAATTGATTATCAGACCTGAGAAAGAAGCGAAAGTGTCCAGTAACTCCTATAAAACCGTCACTTGTTGAATAGTACCTTTTATCAAAATGAGAGTATCATCCGCGTACTGCAGGATTGGCAGATTCTCTTGAATGTCTAGAGGATGTGAAATTCTGCCATTGGTCCCAGCCTGTTTAAGCAGTCTTTGTAGAACACCAACCACTAGAATGAAGAGATATGGGGAGAGGGGGTCTCCCTGGCGCACACCACGTTTATGAAGGATTTGGTCGCCTATTGTCCCGTTAATGAGGATGTGAGCTTTGTTGGTCGATAGGATGTTGTAAATCCATTTGGACCATTTGCTGTCAAAGCCTCTATGTTGCAATACATATAAGAGGCATTCCCAATTGATCGTGTCAAACGCCTTATGGAAGTCTAGCTTGAGAACTATCATTGGTTTATTCCTTTTCAGTGCACATTGAACTAATTCAGATGCCAGAAGGAAGTATTCTGTTATTGATCTTTTGGTAATGAATCCTGATTGCATTTGATCAATGAGGTCTGGGATTTTTCTTTTTAGTTTTAGAGCTAGAACTTTGCAAATCAGTTTCGTAATACTATGCAAAAGTGATATTGGCCTGAAATCTTTAATGTCTGTTGGCATCTCTGTTTTTGGTATCAACGTGATATACGATGTGTTAACTCCAGATAGATCAAGATTGGTTGTCTGAAACTCCTCAAAAAGCCGAAGCAGATCAGGTTTGAGAATATGTATGAATTTTTTAAAGAATTCGTTTGTAAAACCATCCGGCCCAGGGCTCCTGTTGTTTGGGGAGAGCCTCACTGTCTCTAGAATTTCACTCCAAGTGAAGTCAGTCGACAAGGAGTGCAGATTCTGAACTTCCGGATATAGTTCTGTGAGGTCAATATTGGGAATCCAAAGTTGTAGTCATGCTATATATATCTCTAAAGTGTTCAGTGGCTATGTGTAGTTTTGAGGCTCTGTCATAGTGCTCAATCCCGTTTTTATTAGAACCTTTACACTATTTTTCCATTGATTGATTGTCGAAGTGATGTGGAAGAAGCGTGTGTTCTCATCACCGAGTTTGCACCATTTGATTTTTGCTCGCTGTCTCCATTTTAATGCTGACAACTTCATTATCCTTTGAATATTTTCTCGGATCCTTCCTCTGAAGATGTATTCTATGGTAGTCAGCGGCCTCCATTCCTCTACGTTGTCCAGGTATTCTGCAGAATGTTTGTTGTCATGTAGTAAAAGTGGTAAGCTGTGTTTCGACTTGTGCCAAGCTCTAATCTTTGCACGTAGTCTTCTCAGTTTTAGATTTACAACCGAACAACTGTTTAAGCTTCTGGTACCTCTTGTCCGGTTATGAGTTACCAAATTCCAAAAAACAGGCAAGGATAACCAGTAATTTTCGAACCTGAAGAGCTTTGAGGGAGGAAAGTTTGTGTTCAGCACAGCTGTGATAGGGCTATGATCTGAAGTGATGTTCATCTCTGCTTTTGCTAAAATATCCTAAAACATTTTCTGACCCTTGACTATCGTCCAAGTCTGATTTTCAACCTCAAACTCTAAAACCATGTAAAACACACCATCGAACTCTCGAAACCGTCCACTTTGCCGCCGTCGGCCCTTCCCACCCGGTTTCATGTGATTTGGTTGGGCTCCGATGCTCCGGTTGAGAATCCGGAGCTGAAGCCCTACCAAACAGACCCTAAGTCGATAAGACTTGGCACATTACTAGAGTGGGTGATAGCAAAATAACTAGATTGACTAAATATGATTACAGTTAAACAATTCCCAAGACAGTAACTCCGACTCACCATTCTAACATCTCATCCGAAAGAAAACCATCATATGCAAAGCACAGACTTGGATCAAGCAAGGCATTATCCATGAACTAAACAGCAGTATGCAGTAGTTAATACTTAATACTCATATGAAGTGCCACCAGAGGGCACTAGTCCATTCAGAGTTGAAGGATCATTTTATTTAGGCGAATACTGCTATACTATAATATTACTGGGCCATGTGTAGCTCAAGCTTTCCCGTCAGTTCATCCTTCATAGCGCCGACAACCCTGTCCTTAACATCTCCTTCCTTCATGAACAGGAATGTTGGCATGGCCTCAACACTGAATTGCTCAGCAATAGGCTGTTTTTCACATAAATCTTTGTTAGGAAATCGGAGGACAAAAACAACACAGAAGTTGTACTACGATGCTCTGTAAACAGTGCCATAAGTTCCACTACCTTCAGTTCATCAACATCGACCTTCAGGAAAACAACATTTGGAAGCTTCTTAGCGAGATCAGCAAAAACTGGAGCAATGGTGCGGCATGGTCCGCACCATGATGCAGTGAAGTCAATCACCACCTGTTACGAAAAACAAGGTTAACATGCAATTGAGAAAAATATGCGGAACATGCTTAACACTGTTGCTAATTCAACAGATAAAAGCTTATCAGATCATGCAATTCAAATTATAATGCTTTCGAAAAAGATATACATTAAATGATTGTGATTATTCCTGAACTTCTGGATTGGATCATTGGAAGTCTGTTACAAAATTACAAACTACCAAATAATCACATTCTTGATTCAAAAGTGCATAAATTTCATAAACATTTCATGATTTAGTGTTCTAGCGAGTTATCTTTTTTTTTTTCAATAACACACAAAATACTTCCACACCCCTGCATTAGTAGAAGAGAAGGAAACACACAACTGGACTACGACAAGGGCTAGTGAGTTATTGTTGTGGTCGTTGGTTGGGTACGGGTCCGATGACCAAGGATTGGGCACTCGCCCTTGACCAGCCGGCGGGGCCGCCAAGGCCTGTTGAGAGGAGGGAGAAGACTAGAGACTTTTCATGTTTATTTCTTTGCTTCCTCTTTGAAATTACATGCTGGGTTCCTTTCATAGGACCAAATGACTGATCAATCGTATCCTGAAGGATATCGATTGCTAACTCATGTATCCTGAAGAGATACTTACTAACATATCTCCTAAACTTAAGGGATACTTGAGTAACTAAAACATACTTGCCAAACTAACAAATCTAATTGCCTAACTTCCATGTGGTTTCCTTGTTGCCGAAGTTGCTAAACTGGTGCTGCCTTGGACGTGCTTATCCTCTACCGTAACCTTATGCACCTAGCCTTGCTGCTGTATCATAACAACTTCACCACCGTTCACAAGGCAGCTCGTCCTCGAGCTGGCAGGTAGTGGCCAAGGACGAAGCCCGTCGTGACACCACGTCGATGAGAAGGAGCGATAACAACCTTGCACCATGTGGAAGTGGATGAATGAAGCCTCGATGAACAGCAGCGAGTACAACGGCCCTCCGTGGCTTGACGTCACATGAGTCGCTGGCGGCATGGGCAGCCAGCATTGGGGCAGCAGCGACACCCTTCCTACCACGGAGCGCAACGTTGTTGAGAGAGGCGCAACGGCGTCGCAATCCCCTACAAGGCACCCGTCGTGTTCTGCACCTCTGTAGGAACGATGTCGGTTGATAGCAAGGAGAAGACCGCGAAACCACGACGATCTTCCTCCCTGGCGTGGGCACTGACGGTGGCAGCGCTACTTGTAGCGGAGGCATCGCCAGTGGTATTGGAAGTGTCTCCAGCGATGGAACAAGTAGCACTGGTGGTGGAGCCAAGGGTGTTAGCAGTGCGGTCGACGCCGACAGCACCTCAGCCACCTCCAGATGTGACGCCGGTAGTGGAGGCGCGACCATGAGTGGAGGTGTCTGCACGACCAGCGCAGCGGTACGCTGCCTCTTCTCTTCCATGAATTCCGCCTTGAGCTCCATCGTGAGCCTCGTGCACTCTTGGATTCCTGAGCGAAGCTCAGTGTAGAGGCCCCTCATGGCCTTGAGTTCTTTAGCATCAGAATCGAAACCCTCATCGCCCACCATGGTGGAAAAGGCGGCGATTGGCTCTGATACTAAATGCTGAGATCGTTGGTTGGGTATGAGTCCGAGGACCGAGGGTTGGGCACTTGCCCTTGATCGGCCGGCCATGCCGCCGCCAAGGCTCTAAGGCCATGTTGAGAGGAGGGGGAAGACTAGAGACTTTTCTTGTTTATTTCTTTGCTTCCTCTCTGAATTACACACTGGGTTCCTTTTATAGGACCGAATGACTAATCAATCATATCCTAAAAGGACACACCAATGCCAAGGGTACAATTTAAACAACATTTGATTTTTGGCTGAAATTCCCCAAATCAAACATTTTGGGTCTAAGCATCACTAAGCATAATTTTCCAAATGATCCTAGTTCATACTATTGTATCAACTAGGTTTTTATCTAGGGTGACAGTATGTTTGATTCGATATCAAAATTGACCATACAAAGGATTTAGGCATATCTATGAATTTAAAAACAGGAATTTAAATAATTGAATACAAATAAGCATGCAGTAATAATTTGAAACAGAATTTAAATAATTTTAAATACTGGGCTCAAATATGATCAAAAGTATAACTTGCCTTGCTCAATTAGTTGTTCTCAAACGGCGTCGAAATCAGACTCTCCGAAGTCGTCGAAGTCTATACGTGAAAATAAACAAAATTCAAATAAGATTCAAATTAACTCCAAATTAAATAATTTTGGTTTAGTTGGCTAGATCTTGAATTTAGACAAATTTAGAAATTTGAATGGACTCAATCGGTGTTCGGATGTAAAAGATATGGGTTTTGGAAGTTTGAATTATAAAGAAACCCTAATTTTCAGATTTTATTGAATTTCCCGAATTATTTTTCTAAAGGAAATTCGGTTTATTGCGCAAGCTGACGTCAGCACTTGGAAAAACAATTTCGGCCGAATTAAATTTGTAAAGGAAAAAGAAATTGGCCACTGACATGTGGGCCCAGGTCTTGTGGACCGGGTCCACGAAAATGCTCTCTAGTCCGCGGTGGACTGGTGCCACGTCGGTGACACGCGGGCGTACCGCGTCAGCGAGAGGGCGACGTGGTGCCTACGTGGCGTGTGCGTGGGATGACATGGCAGTGCCACGTCACGCCGGTGGGTGGTGGCGCACGGAGCCCATGACCCGATGAACGGCGGCACGGCTGCCGGCGGCGAAGACATCCACAGGTAGAGGGGATTACGAGGGTCTCAGGGCTCACCTATACGGCAGTTGGGTGCGGAAGGAACGCCGACGGCAAGGAGTTTGGCGGCAGCTCAGAGCGGGTCAATGGCGGCGCGGAGCTCCAACGGAATGCAGGTGAAACGGAGGTGATCCTCGGGTAGGCCTTGAGAAGGCGATGCTGATGGTGTAGAAGGCGGGCGGGCGTCGTTGACGGCGGTGCAACCGGCGGCGAAAGGGGTGAAGGTCGTCGGCGAGGATTTGCAAAATCCGGCCAAACGAAGAGGGGAGAGGAAGAGTGGCTTGAGGGTAGGGATGGCAATTGTGCCCGATTACCCGTGTGCCCGTGGGTAAATACCTTAATGGAGCCGGGTATGGGCTGTTTTTTTTGCCCACGGGCATGAATATGGGGAAAATTCTCTGGCCGTCGGGTAAACGGGTACGAGCACGGGTGAGCTCCACCCGTACCTGCCTCGCCCGTTTACCCACGATATGGACTGACAGGTGGGTCACGAAAAACCCTAGGGTTAGCACTCAGTCACACACACAAATACAACTCCCTCAGTCCCTCTCCCCTCCCGGTCTCCCCAACCCCTGAACCCTTTCTCCAGCCGCCACAACCGAAGGCCCGAGTGCCCGACCGCCTGAAGCTGCCGCCCCCTCCTCTCAGCCGGCTCCCGGCCCCACCCTGCGCCGCCTCCTCCCGATCCCCAGACACCTCCTCTCCCGATCCGGGCTCCGATGCACCTCCTCCCGGCCAGCTATCGTCGCTCCTCCTCCCGGCCGGCTGTCGCCGCTCCTCCTCCAGATCCGCCTCCTCTCCCCGGCCGGCCGCGCCCCGCCTATCCTCCTCCGCATTCACCCCGTCCTCCTCCCGACCGGTGGCCGCCTACCTACCTGCCGCTCCTCCCGATCCGGGCTCCGTCGACCACCTCCTCCAGACCGCCTGTGCCCCTCTCCCGGCCACCGCGCCACCGCCGCCGCCGCTAGACCGAGGTACTGAAAAGTATGACTGGAAAAATATTTGTGCCATTTGTATGCAGGATCTGCCCCACCTATTTGTGCCATTTGTATGTAGGATCTAGCTGGAAAAATATGACTGGAAAGTAGTAGTAGAAAATACAATACTCTGATACTTTAAAAAACATGTGCATAGCGCAGTACTGTATAAATGACAAAAATGATTCGAAACCCTTCAGCACACTTCTGAATTGATTAGACTCTTGTAGGTAGGTGGTCTCCATATCATAAACTTGCTAGCATATAGACGTTACCATAAGTTGTATGATTCAAAATAATAATAACAATAATGATAAAAGCATGAGCAGTATAACTTCTTTGCTTGCTTTGACATTTGCCCAAATCCTATCAGTAGATACTGTCGCATTTAGCTATTACTTATGTAATAATAGAAAAGACGACACCATACCAAGAAATTTTATAAGTACTTCGACAAGGTTAAGCACATGCCAAGTTTTATAACAGAATTGAAAGCATTTTTGCATGCATCGGCATCGGTAAAATAACCTCACAACCATCCACCAAACTCTTTAGCCTCACGTTTGAGTACACCACAGCTTCCCTGCCCCCTTCACTAATTACTAGTATACTTGTCAAGAACAAAAATTCAAGAACTCTGTATGTTCTACTCTTGTTGTAAACTTAATTTGTTTATGTGTGAGCAACTATGTCAGTTTGTATTTTTATTTTATTTGTTGAACTTAATTAGTTGTCTTATTGAACTTGATGTGTGAATTGTGATAAATTTTATTAGTTGTTGAATGTGTGAATTGTGATGAATTTAATATGTGCATTGTTTATGTGTGACGAGCATGCTCGTGGGCGATGGATACCCAGTTACCCATGGGCGACAGTGCATGGTTCGCGGGTAAACATGTTATGATCCTTAGATCATAGGGATAAACATTACCGGGAGGATAGCCGGGTGGCGTCGGCTGTTAAGGGAGAGGGAAGACTATAGATTGGGGAGACGAAGGGGATTGGGACTTAGACTATTGTATTCTCATTGCTTACTCCAACGACTACAATATGCCTCCTTATATAGAGGGTTCTTCTAACAATTATGGATAGGATCAATCTAAAAGATGACTTTCCTAACTAATAGATAACCTTCCAAACTAATAGATAACATTTTCAATTACCTAATCCCTATACAAGGAAACTAATCAACTTGTCGACGATCAAGACGTCGATCTTACGAAAATAGAAGGAGAGAATGACGTGGGAAATCTAGGGTAATAATGGGACTGCTCTTTTATTAGTATGAACTGGGATTTACAGGGGATGCCTCCTGACTAGATGATGAACTACTCCTGTTTACATTGAGAGCACTACTTGTTATCTTACAATACCAGACTTAAAACATGAATATAAGATCTATGCTTCAGTCTGATTGCTATATCCTCCTTGCTCCGTCCATGCTCCATCTTTAAATAGCCTTTGAAGATGTGGCAGTTGCTTCTGGAGAAAACGTCTGATGTGAAGCGTCGTGACTGGTCGGAGTTAAATGAGGGTTGATGGAGAGTCAACCGTTCGGCGGTTGTGTGTCTTGTGAGACACATAACCGCATGGTGGTTGTTCATTAGTCTTTTTAGTATAAGAAGCGTCGTGTGGTATGGATGCACGTGTCCCATTCTTCACACGGTAGAGAGTATACCTGGAGTCAGTTCCAAACATCACTTCATACCTTTTACGAACAGTTCTCCTGGTCGGTAGGTTGGCACAGGCATTCGTCCGACCAGGGTACCCATTGTGTAACATCTGGAATCTCTACGACCAGTGAGGTCGTGCACCTCAGGGGTTATGACCATGAAGACGTATAGTCTGTTATGTATTAAAAATAATACCTAAAAGTTTTAATCCTCGTCACAATTATTTAAGGAAATAGATATTCTTATCTGGGACCCTTTCTATTCCCGTGCTACAGTATCTGTGGTACTGTTCATGCACATGAACAGTACCCTGGCCCATGATACTACTCCTCTCCTTTCGCGACAGCTCGTCCTCGAGCTGTGGTGGCGGCCATGGTTGAAGCCCTAGGAAACCCCATGTTGATGAGAGGTCGTGGCGCCAGCGGAACATTGCATGGAAGATGGTCCGCAACGCTCCAATAGATGTCGACCGGTCGCGTGGAGAAGACAGTCGTTGGGCAGCGGCCTTCTTCCTCGGCGAGGACACCGTTTGGGCAACCACAGGCAGGGAGGTCGACGATGCAGAAGTCACGGGCGAAATCAGAGACGCCTCCGGCAGCGCAGATCGCGCAGCAGCTGCTGCCCGTGCCTCCTCCCTCTTCTTCTCATTTTCAATCAGCTTGGTCACTATAACCGCCATGTCTGCCAAGATGGCTTTCATGTCATCTACGCCAACACTCATCTCGTTGAGGGTGACCCTCATGGCCTTGAAATTCTCGGCAGCAGAAACCATGGTGTTGGCTCTGATATCAAGTTGTTATGATCCTTAGATCATAGGGATAAACATCACCGGGAGGATAGCCGGGTTGCGTCGTCTGTTAGGGGAGAGGGAAGACTATTAGATTGGGGAGACGAAGGGGATTGAGACTTAGACTATTGTATTCTCATTGCTTACTCCAACGACTACAATATACCTCTTTATATAGAGGGTTCTTCTAACAATTATAGATAGGATCAATCTAAAAGATGACTTTCCTAACTAATAGATAACCTTTCCAATTACCTAATCCCTATACAAGGAAACTAATCAACTATTTAAGGAAATAGATATTCTTATTTGGGACCCTTCCTATTCCTGTGCTATAGTATCTGTGGTACTGTTCATGCACGTGAACAGTACCTTGGCCCATGACATGACATGGGCAGATTCTTTGTCGTCATCCGCGGCATGCGCATGGGAAATGGGGTGGCACTACCCGAGCACTACCGCGTGCGTCGCACCGATTGCCATCCCTAGTTGAGGGGTTTGGACGAGTGTGAAGATGCGCACCCGGTGCGCCCTTTTATAGGGGCCGGGGAGGGGTGAGGGGGAAGATCATGCGCGGCAATGGCGGCGGCGGCGTTTGGGGCGCGGGCGAACTGGGCGTGGAGAGAGGGGGAAAGTGGGGATGGAGGGAGAGGTGGAGCACGGGGATCGTGCGCACGTCGCGCGAGTCTCACAGGCAGTTGAGGAGTGGCCGTTGACGGAGCTCCCGTGGCGCTAATGGCCGGCTCGAGCTCTGTCACGCGGAGGAGGTGGGGGAGACGATGAAGCGGGGCCGTTGGATTAGGATCTGGTGGCCGGAACGGCGTGTGTGGCGTGGGGGTGTGTTGGTCGTCTGATGTAAATCGGACGGTCGAGAGAGGGTGGGGCAGTTGAGGGGGAGAGAGGGTGGAGCGGGCCGCTTGGGTGGGTCGAGAGCGCCGGGAAAAATGGGCCAAACAGTGAGATTCGGCCCAAAGATGTTTTGGGATTTTCAAATTGATTTCTGATTAAAATAATTCTAGTAATTCATTTAGGCTTTAGAAAATAGCAAAATAAAACAAAAAATTATGGAAAAATTCGTAAAAATTCCCTTATTTATTTTGAACTTAATAAAATTATTTTCAACTTAAATTTGGCTTTTAATTTTGCAAATAAATTATTTTGGCTTTTGAAATATTTAGGAAAAAGCTTTTAAAATTCCAGAAATTACTTAAATTTTCCTTTTTAACTTTAAATCCAATAAAACTTTGTTTTAGACTTTTAAAAACTTAGGAAATTCAAGGAAAGCAATAAATATCTTTCAAATTTCAGAAATTTCAATAAAATAATAAAGTTATTAACTTTATTTTAGGTAATATAACCTTGGAATGTTACAATATCGATTGCTAACTCATGTATCCTAAAGGGATACTAACTAACATATCTCCTAAACTTAAGGGATACTTGACTAACTAAGACATACTTGCGAAACTAACAAATCTGATTGCCTAACTTCTGAGTGGTTTCCTTGTTGCCGAAGTTGCTAAACTTGCTGCCTTGGACGTGCTTATCCTCTGCCCATACGGCCGGCCTGCCGGCCGTAACCTTATGCACCTAGCGTTGCTGCTGTATCGTGCACATAACAGTTATCTTGATCATTCTTACCATACGAACTTGAAAAGACGCTCTGGTCTCTGTATAAAAAAAATTGGTGCAGAATTTCAGCACTACCTAATAGGGGATATTGCACACAGTAGCAGTTTTTACAATCTCAAAAGAAAAGTACGAAAGTATTCTCCAATCTCCATACATCACAAAACTTCTGAACCAACACTAAACGCAAATAATGTTGCAGCAGTTCTAATTCTAAGAAGAGCTATGCCATTTGCAACACAAAAGTGTTACAAAGAATTTATACTGCAGATTATGTGTTTACAAAATACGCATCAAGCATCATTACGTGGGATCAAGGCGAGTGTACACACTTCTTTTATTTTAAAAAATATCAACACTTTACACTGGTTTCAAACAAAGCAAAAGCAAAACCTTACAAAAGAGAAGTAGTTCCCTTCGCTACAGTCTCATATCTGCTGCCAACGCATTTTTCCGACCAAACGGATGTAACTGTGATTAACTGGTTTAACGAGGCCCTGATCAGAAAGTCCAGTAAACGAGTTCGCATGGTTTACACGCAAAGAAAATGACAGTTTTTGCTGCAATCCTGACAAAGGTCAGAAAAACACTAGATCCCTAACACCCCAATTATTAGTATTATTATTGGGGGGGGGGGGGGAGGTCCCTTATATGCTCTATGAATCATCAAACATAAAAAATAAACGCAAAAATTCCAACATAAATTCCTCGTCAGATGGCCCTGAAAATATACAGGGAAAGCCCAGGTATTACCCTAATCACCAAAACAGTTTAGTTTAAACATTGGGTAGACAAAAACAGTCACGCTCGTGCAGAATCTTAAATAAACCCTAGGCTAGGTGGTGTATGCATTGATCTTGCTTGCTGCCTTGCAAAGCTAGGCGGAGAAAGGGAGGGAGGGAGAAGAGATCGGCAGATACCAGCTTCTTGGCGCTGTTAGCCTCCTCGATCTGGATGCTCCACTCCTCCAGGCTGTGGATCGCAATCACCGATCCCTCCACCTGAGCCGCTCCTGCCGTCGCCGCCATCTCTCTCGCGCACTCTCCTCGGCAAGGACCGCCTCTTTCTCACGCGAGGACAGACACGGAGACACCCACTTGCTTTCTCTCTCTCTCTCTCTCTCTCTCTCCCCTCTCGTTGGCTCGCCTTCCGAAAGATATTGTCCGGGATCAGGAGGAATCAGGATTTTTATCATATCTGATGACATTACGAATATGCCCTTATATTCCTAGGGAAAATCACGATCAGCGCCCTTGTCCGGAGCAGGTTGCCTCCGTTGTCCGATCTGGAACGGACGGTCGGGTTGGTGTGCTCAAACCAAGGGGCAACCTTTTAGAAGTGTGAATCGTTGTGATCAGACTGAACGTTCGTTTACCACTGAAATCGGACGGTCCGATCTGGAACGGACACTTCGCACCTTCATTTCCAATCTTTCATTGTACTCGTTTTGCAAACATACATGACAAACAACAATTTTTTAAAGAAAGATTCGTTTATATTAATACTAGTTAAGTATTCGTACGTTGTGACGAAAACACAAACTATAGAAGCAAGTAAAATAACCTATTTTGAAGCTATTTTCATGATGGGCCAGGTGGGCATGACGGTGCAAGGAGAGGGTCGGCGCGACGTTGATGGACACGGGGAGCCATGGTTGTAGGGTGAACGGGTTAACCATTTCATCAAATAGGATGTCGGTGTGAAACAAGAAGATGAAACAATCATTGCGGCAGCGACGGTGCCAGAAAGAGAGAGAAGACAATTTATGGGGAGCAAAAGGAAATAGGGTAAGCAATACCATGATCAGTCATTACATTTAACTGAGCTCAATTCACAATTGTCGAATCCGGGAGCGAAGGATCCCAAATTCTTTGTGTAACATATACTAGTCCAGGAACAGCTAATGAACACAGTTAAACAAAAATGGATAGCACAACCATAATACGCGATTCATTCATAATAATTAAGTTTGTTACAAAAAAGGGCATAAAGCCAACAAGCAAAATACAGCGGAAGTAAAAGCAGTAAGGTAGATCACACAATTTGCCACATGCAATCGTCTAGGGGCGTTGCCTAGTCGTCCAAGTTCTTATCATTCATGTAGTAGTCCTCCTCTGAACAACAATTCATTAAGTAAGGGTGAGTACAAAAATATACTCCGCAAGTTACACCCAATAACATAATGTAATGCATGCAATGATTTAACAAGGAATGCTTATATGGCTCAATTTGTATAAAGCGACACTTTCAATTTAAATATTAATACTAAGTTCCAAAGCAGATTAGCTAAAATCAAGTTTTAAATGATAGTTTTATAGTAGATAACCTCCATATAAGAATTGGTGAAAGATACATTCCTATCACATGGTAAACCGCTCAATTTCCTAATTGGATAAACTATCCAAGATCATTTGTCAAAATCTTTTGAAATCAAAACAAATTATAACTTTGAGTGGTTTTGCTTAGCATGTCCTTGATCGTGGACACGACTATTCGAATAGTTCTTAACACTCTGTAGAAATTGTACAACTTTACCCACAAGAGATAATCATCTTATAATGTTAGACATGACACGCTTTCGAAGGCGTGTGACTAAGTGATTATCACAAGGCTTTTACAATGCGTCATTCCAACGTAGCCATGTCCGCCAAGGTTTCGTTTTCTTTGGATAGAAACCCACCGGACTTAAGTCCCCTCTTGCGCTATGTGGGAATATATAAAAGTATGTCATTATGACACCCACGCAACTAGATGGCACAACCATAATGGAATATTGCTGTCGTAGCAAGAAAAGGCTAGACAGTGGATACAGAGTACCCTTTGTCTTGGGAGAAGACCGAAGGGGAGAGGAGCTAAGACCCAAGATGTATGAATGTATTGCTCATGTATAAATGAGGAGAATGAAGCCAAGCCCCCTTTACATATGCCCTTTGGGCTTTATTTATAGGAGGGCAAGAATGGACATTTATCTTCTTACCCTCACAATGTTGGGAGAGAGAGGGTATTTAAGTACATTCGCCTAGAGTACACCATACAAACTAGGTCTACACATATACAGTATCTCTAACGGTACACCGGTATTCCTGAGGACCCTAGGGTGTGGGGCACCCCTTGGTGCCCTGCTA
This sequence comes from Ampelocalamus luodianensis, assembly GCA_036346255.1. Classification (NCBI taxonomy): domain Eukaryota; kingdom Viridiplantae; phylum Streptophyta; class Magnoliopsida; order Poales; family Poaceae; genus Ampelocalamus; species Ampelocalamus luodianensis. The sequence goes on from CM070626.1 coordinate 7,289,863, forward strand.
CGACAATTGCAAATTATTTAGCCTAATCCTGCCCACACATGACAAGTGGTAGTACGATGGGAGTTAGCAAGATGCAGCTCGAAGACCGGTCATTAAATGACTTAGACGACTTCCAATAAAACCCTGGTCTCAATTATAGAAATGAATCGATCCCGTGCATTAACATGCACAATCCAACATTAATTTCGTCCAAGTCCAAACTATTTTTTTATTTATTTTCTAAGTTAAATCATTTGCTAAAAGTTCTATGGTAAAAACAATACCATAGCTTCATTTTAAATCATAAGTGATATTTTGGCTAAAGTCCCCAAATTCAATATTTTTTTGTCTAAGCTTGACTAAGCATAAAGTTTTTCAACATATTCTAGTTCATACCAATGTACCAACTAGATTTTCACTATGGTATCTAGGAGTGGTTAATTCAATGACAAATTTAGACGTACAACGAAATTGGGAATAACTATAAAGTTAAAATAGGAATTTAAATATGCATGCAATAATAATTCAAAATATAATTTAAATAATTTAAAATACCGGGATTCAAATATGATCAAAGATATAACTTGCCTTGCTCGAAAGCTTGAGGATCTAACTCTTCAATTAGTTCGGGTTCCCCGGAGTCGTCAAAATATATACGAGAAAATGAGCCAAATTAAAATAATATTCATAAACTTCAAATTAAATAATTTTAGTATATATAATTAGGTATTGATTTTAAATGAATTTAGAAATTTGAATCACTCGAATAGGAGCTCGAACGAAGGAGAACGAGCTCTCGGAAGTTTGAAAAACACATGAAATGATGAAATGAAATTTCAAAATTTAGTGGAATTGATTTTCTAAAGGAAAATCAATTATCGAGTCATGCTTACATCAGCACAGGAATTACGGATTTTTGGTCGAAATATTTTTCAAAAGGAAAACGTTTGTGGCTCTGACATATGGGCCCCACAGCCATGGACTAAGTCCACGATGGCTCAAGGGTCCACTGTAGACCTAGCTTGCAACACAGAGGTGGGTTGACACGGGCTCCACGCGGCTACCACACGGCGAGGACGGGCGAGGTGGCGCGGAGCTGGCGCTAATGCAGGCGCCCACGTCACCAGAGGACGGCGGCGGCTCGACAAAGGGCTCACCGGCGCTACGCACCACGACGAGGGTGGGTGAGGGCACCGAAGGGAGGAAAGGGGTGAGGCGAATCTAGTGCTCACGATCTCGACAGCGCGGCTTGACGGAGCGGCTGGCGGGCGAGAGGGAGAAGTGGCGGCGGCGACGGTCGAAGGCGGCGTGGGCTCTCCAGTGAAGGTCCGGCGAAAGATCGAGGGGGCACGACGTCAAACACGGCAAGGCGAAGCTAGGGGTGGAGACGTTGGCGGCAGAGGACCTTTTCCAGCAGTGCAATCACCGATGGGAGGAGCTTCAACCGAGGAGCTTCAATGGCGAAATACGGCGAACAAGGAGGGAGAGGGAAGAGGGGAATGGGGGAAAAGGAAAGAGGAGGAGGAGGGACGCACGGAGCTCCCATTTATAGCGGTGGAGATGGACGGAGGGAGAAGTTGCGCGGTATGGGTGTAGGGCATGGGCGTCCAGAGCGGGGCAGCGTGTGCGAGAGTAGGGCATGGGCATGGGCTCGGGGATGGGCGCAGTAGGACGGGGGCATGTGAGGCGCACTGATGGGAGTGGCATGGCGAGCGACGAGGGCGACGGGGCGGTGACATGGGCGTGGATGTAGCCCGATATGGGGCGCAAGGCATGGGCACGAAACGGGAAGAAGAAGAACATGAGGAAGGAGGCTATCGCGCTGGCCCGGGCTGACAACGAGACAAGGGGAAAGGAGAGGGGGGTCGGGCGTAGGCAGAAGCTGGGTCGGGGAGTGGGCCGCGGGAGAAAAGAAAACGGCTGGAGAAGAGGGTTTTGGCCCAATTTCAATTCCGGAATTTTGAGGTTTTAGCAATTTCAGAAAAAGAGTTAATTCAATTAGGATTTTAGAAAATATCAAATAGAGTCCAAAAATTCTAGAAAAATTCACAAAAATTCCTCGAATCATTTTGAACTTAATAAAATTATTTTAACTTAAAGTTGCCTTTTATTTTTGCACATAAATTATTTTAATTTATGGAAAATAGGAAAACCTTTTTAAATACCAGAAAATTCAAGATATTAATTAAATTTTATTTTCACTTTAAATCCAACAAAACTCCAAAAAACTCAATAAATTATCTTTTGACTTTTAACATTCAGGAAATTCAAGAAAAACACAAAAACTCCTTTGAAACTCAGAAAATCCAATAAAATAATAACTTTATTAATTTTAAAATAGTAACATAAACGGTCGTCCTAACCAGAAACGGTCCTAACCAGAAACGGTCGTCTGATGGTTTTACAACCAAATCGCCCACAATCGCCGAGTGCTTCTCAGCTGCCTCATGGGCTAACTGAGCTTTGACTTGCTCCAGCTTAGTGCCAACAGCTAATAGAAGCTGCAAGGAGTATTAGAACAGGGAAGCGTCCAATAAGACCATAGTCCTTCCTTGATCCTTACACACAGTTCAAAATTTATTTGCGGCACAATTGTTTGCCTTCAGATTATTTGCAATGTGTAGTTTATATTTCTCCAGGTTGCTGCATAGTGACTTGGAGAACATCAGTATTAGAAAGGTTTCCATAGTTTCAATTGTAAAATCAAAGCTCAAAGGGCTCACAAGCATGTCATGATGTGATTAGTAACTTCTTCAGTGCAAATATTTATTGGTTCCTCTAAGTGATCTTTAAAATTTAGAGAAAACTAGATTGGCACTTTAAAACAAAACATTATTACATATGCACTTACAAGAAGGGGAAGGAAAGCAATCCAAAAGTATGTGTGCCAGCCTGCAGGTAAACAAAATGAGGCGTAAGACAGCTTTAAGGACAACTTTAAGAAGCTTAAATCCTGAAATATTACTGCAGTGCCTAGCTGCCGTGTGGAAAGGGACAAAACTGTTTTGGCAAGAAGATTCTACTGGGAAATAGAAACCACAGTAGTGCTTTTCAAAAGGATGAACTAAGCTTTACCATTAACATTCAAAGAATGTGAAGATCACCACGAAGATCCACAAGTACTGGCTAAAAGGAAATTTATACAGCATGGTTAAGTTGTGCATAGCAAATTATCTTGGAGTTTAAAAGGAATATATAAACGACTGTACAACTCTTTGTATTACCTTATACCAACCACTTTCTTAATATCAGCCTCTAAAACCCTCATCACGAATGGACTCCGTCACTGCTTTTGCCGTTGCAAACCATGAATAGGCTAGGCATTTCGTTGGTTGGTGGCCAGTGAGGAACCAGGAAGACACTGTGCTGATGATGGTGTCCAGGGGAGGGCGGCAGCTTCATAATGTCCAGAGCGAAGGAACTGATGAAACAATGTTACAAGGAAAGAGCACCAGGAAACGAAGAACAATACCAGAGTCAGCTCCACAGACGGGCAAGCAAATTTGAGAAGCTTACCATTCAAATCGACGACGGCCAGGATGGCAGCGGCTACACCTCGGCCTCCTTCCCTCCCTCCCTCCCTCTCCCTCTGTTCTTGTTCTTGACGCGGCAGGGATGCACATGCTACGATCTCTGCCTGTGCCGCCAACAAACTATAGCTGCACGACTGTTGTTGATCTGTAGCTCCAGTGTCGCGCGCCCTCAAGTCACCATTGAAAGTAGACGCGGCGGCGTGGGCAGAGGGCAAGCGCGAGGGCAGCGACCGCATGGCCGACTTCGGCGTCTGAACCGAGGGGTCGGGAAGAAAGGGCTGGGAGGGTGAGCTCTGGTGGCAGGTGAGGGTGGCGAGCACGTAGCCGTCCTCGGCGGCGGCGGAGGAGGCTTGGGAGAGAGGCCGAATTTTTTTAATTTAACTCTTTTTTTTTCGTAAAAAATGCATATTTATACCCCTGCTAGTCTTATTTTCAGTTTTGGACCCAGGGGGTCGGCGCCGTGAGTCACGGCGCCGAGGTAACTTCTGACTCGGCGCCGTGAGTCACGGCGCGAGGTCCCGAACCCTAGCCACCGGGCAGCCAGCGTGGCCGGCACCTCGGCGCCGTGACTCATGGTGCCGAGTCGTGTTACCTCGGCGCCGTGACTCATGGCGCCGACCGCGCCACGATCTCGGCGCGAGAGCTCAATTATATACCTATCCGAGCCTTCATCTATTTCTTCCTCTCCTCTCTCGGGTTTTCACTCAACCCAACCCGCCGAACTTTTCGAATCACCAATTTTCACCGTGGAAACTTTGAATTGATCCATACAACCGAGAGCAAGGTATCCTCTTTGTCCTCCTCACTTTTACGCATTGATTTGGTCTATATCATGTGTATTATGCAAAATTAGGTTAGTCATGACCTAGGGTTTGAAGCAATTAGTCTCACTTGTTTTATTGATTCGTATTGTGTATTATGGAACCTTAGTTACGTCGGTCCCCTCTGTTTCTCCCACTGTTAGGATGCCGAGGCGTGGTAAAGCTAGTAAACCAAGGTAATCTTTGTCCATCGTATTCTAATTTGTCGGTAATATGTAGTTCATATTATGTAAGGTTCATACAATTTGTTGTATTTCGGATTAGGCAACAAGGTGGTGGGCAATGCGTTAGCTCGTTTGCCACGCCTAGTGGCGTTCAGTGCCCATGTGCTCTGCGGTGATGCTTGTAGGGTGGCGAGATCGATGAGGAGGACACGTCACAGCAGAGGTATTGGATGTGTCACAATTATGCCTTTGACCCTACACCTCAACAGATCCGCATTGGATTGTTGGTGAGAAATTAGTGGCTTTTTCTTTGTTCTTGCGATGAATCAATAACATTTCATTACGTTCTTAATGACCCATGTTTTGCAGAACCTCCCCGCTATGTGACTTTGAGCGGTGGATCGACACGAGATCAAGGAGGAGGACAAGCGAGATATGGAGGGACGAAGAAGTGGGATGCGGAGCGCGAGGAGTGTTGGAGAAGACACGCAAAGAGGAGGCAGCAGAAAAGGAGCGCGAGGAAGAGGTGAAAATGAGGCACTGACTAAGCGTAGGGGAGAGGAGAGGAGGCTTGAGCGTGTTCATTGTGCTAAGGCTGCAATGGAGGAGAATCCGGATGCTTTGAGGAAGGGAAAGTGGCCTCGTTGCACTCAAGAGTGTGCTAGACTTAGTAGTTATGGTTTAATAATGAACAATGTTATCATTTCTGGACTTGTTATTTTGTTGTACTCTTGTCATGTCTTGCACTTTTTCAGTATGTGCATGTGAGTATATTGTCAAACTTGAACATGTGAGTAGCATGATTTGTTTTTTTGGTCACTATGCCTATATATTTGGTAACTTTTGGTGGCCACCAACAATAAGCACACGTTCCTTTGGTCCCAAAGATATAATCACTACTCGCATATAATCACGGAAAAATTCGCGAGTTTCCCTGTTTTCGACCATCCACATTTAATAATATGACACAAATATATCATACGAGCATATATTCATCAAAATACCACACGAATAGTGGAAACAACAATCCAAAAGTCCAAATAGTCCATAAAAGTCCATACAAGGTACATAAACACAGTCCCTCATCGCCTCCTAGCCTTGCCCTTTCCACCAAGAGCGTCGGTGCACGAGTGTAAGGGTCACGCGGACGTCGGTGCCTACGCGGTGGAGGCTTCAAGGTCGTGTCGAAGGAGCACCGAGCCGAGACGGTCCAATCTCCTCGGCCTCGTCCTCCTCCTCGCCACCAATCTCCTCGACCTCGCCCTCCTCCTCGCCACCAAGTCCTCAAAAGTATCCCCGGTCGTGCGGGACGAGCTCGCCTCGGAAGTTGTACCTCAGTGTGAAGAAGTGCCGAGCCTACGGTTTGATTACTGCGTCCGGAAGATGTCTCTGTGGCACGTGGACGTCCATCGGTGCCTGCATCCTGCAACCACAACGAGCAGCAGCGCTGCGTAGCCGTCTCGCAAGTCTCTGCGGTTCATCATCATTTTGTTAGTTCACAAATGTCATATTTGGTTACAAGTTTATATTTTGATTGCCATGTATTGAAAGACTTACTCCAAGAAAGTTGTTGAGTGTCGTCTCATCGACTCCTGTCCTCGGGAAACGCTCTAGGTCAAGCACGGATCGCCTCAACGTGTTGCCCTGCACACATTGTTAACATATGACTACTCGGTTAGTGTGATGCAAATAACATTAGCGCTATAATTGATTGCAAGAAAAAGGTTAGAAGTGACATTACCACTCGATCTAAGATCGGCGCAGCCTCCACCAACGTCCCTCCCCGAGTCGCAAGGTCGTAGGAAGTGTCTTCATCACCAAAAGACTCCATGTCAGCGTAGTCCGCTTGGGTCCCATTGCACCTTCAACTTTGTCCGTGTCACACCAAGGTACCAAGAAAGGTATGCACGGAAGTTGTAGTTCGTGTGCGGGTGCTCATTGGCATAGACGTTCTCATGGAGGAGTCCCCACACGCCTATGTGGTCACGGTGCAACGTCTCGAAGTCGTCGTCTTTTACGCTTCGACGATCGATCCCGCAATATATACATCATCGGTGCAAATATAGTGAATTAGTAGTTATGTATACAAAGGACAAAAAAAGTAGCGACGCCACTTACTTGTGCAACTCCACGACGCCGAGAACGGCTCCACCGCCACTCTGCCGAGGCCAAGCGGCGTGCAACTCTATGTGGCAAGTGATACTTAACAGCAGAGAAGCGCATCGCGGACACCTCATCGTGTAGAGGTCCTCGCCCACGCCGCACATCGTGCTCGATCCAAGCCGACCACCGCCGTCTCGTAAGGCTCCCAAGTGACTGCGTACAAAAGGTGTTTAGGTATTGTAAGAAAGATTGAATCGAAGATCGAACTCTATGTGAAATGAAAATGCAATGAACTCACCATCGAAGTCGTAAGTGTGTCAAGCTCGTTGGCGTACTCAACGTACGCGCGCTCGCCCCGGCAAACGGAACTCGAACGGTCCCAAAGGTGGGCAACCGTCGGTCGGTGTCGAGGTTGGCCACTTCAAACCACGGACGAGGAGGAAGAAGCGTCGGCCGACCAACCGTACACGAGACCACATCCAAAGTGCAGAAGGTACACACACCGCCGATCGACGCGTCTTTGAGAAGACCGCCGACAAGCCGAGCACAAGTGGCGGTAGAGGAAGGACAAAACTCCGGAAGCCCGATTGTAGCCACCCGCCATGTCCCGGTCGGCCAAGCAAGGAGGTACATCCATGACGCGTTGTCTCCGTCGCGTCGAAAGAGAACACACCCAAACAAGTGTAGGATCCAAGCTCGCGAGAGTAGGTGACTGTCTCCTCGGTTGCATTGTCCGGCACTAAGCAAACCGCCGCTCGAGCCAACTAATAAGAACCCCGAGGTGCGGGAAGCGCAGTGTCTCGGAGGAAGCTCTCTCCCAAGGAAGGCCTCCTCTGGCTCTCCAACCGTCGGACTGACTGTCCGAATCGAACGGCCCGAACACCGAGACCAAGAAACTTCGCACGTCTGAGCAATGATCATCTCACCACAAGGTAGGTGGAAACTATGAGTTCTTGGCCTCCACCGCACAAACATAAACGAGTACTAAGGTCGCTACATAAATGAACACCAAAACGGTGGTAGTGCATGGGTTTGTTAGTCAATGTACTGTCAACCAAAGGCGTGATCGCGCGGGGTTGATGACGGGCAACCCACGACGAACTCGAACGATACGACGCCCGTGCCAGCCCTCTGAAGTAGAGGAGTGTACCTGTCGTCGTACCGCATGTCCTCGAACCCGTCATGGGTTCGAGGACGAAGAGGCGATTCTGTAAAGATTACAATTATTTAATATGAATCCATCGAAAAAATGAAATATAGAGACATACAAACATGTGTTGACATTACCACCCCCTCGGCGGTCAGACGTCCTCGGTGGTGCTCCTCGTAGTACGGATCCGTGAGGTGGAAGCTGCGCCATCCGCAAACATAAATAGCGGATGTTAGTTCTGATAAAATATAAAATTGAGTACAAGAGTGGAATAAATACGGTTAGTAATTAATAAACCCTTGATAATTATTTATTTGCACTCGACTAAGTGGCGGTGACAAGTCACGAGAATTATGGCCAAGTCGCGCATTTGCCACATTGGTTATGCTCGAGTGCATGTAAGAAAGGGGTTGCTCTTCCTCGCCTTGTCCTTCCGAAACTTGATCCATAACCATCTTGTGTCTAGTCCTCTTTCTACTCCCACGCTTGTTCCAACGACAACTGGATCGGCTATGTACTTGGACCGAGTAAGGAGGCCACCGCCCTCGTCCGTAAGGCTCAAAACGGGAGACCATGTAAGAACAAGGGTATCAACGCTGAACTCCCTAGGTATCCCGCTCTCGTGACGCATAGTTGCGATGATTAGTCGTCGCAACATAGTGAGAACATGGAAAGTGGTACTGTCTTGTTCTCCCACACGCAAGAGAAATCAATGAGCACGACAATATGACTCCTTGACGGCCGGACCTCACCATCGCCATTGTACCACCCTTTCAATGACCTCATACTTGCCCGTACTATGATCAAAACATGACACCTCATGTGTGCGAGCCCTATCCTTTGCCCTCTCTAGATGTTTTTTGGGTTTAGGTGCCCATGTCTCATTACTACTCTGTCGTCCTATTGCATCCAAGTGCCTCTCGTTGAACCACACAACAAGCTTGTAGAAGGTGAATGATACGATTGCATTGACGGGCATGGCACGTATACCCTTTAGCAAACTATTAAATGATTCACCATGTTGCTAGTCCTGAAACTCATACCTCCACCACCATGGTCATAGGCCCTAGTCCATTTCTCAGTTCCTCAAGCAAGCCTCTCAACCACTGTCTACCCTCGTGTTTGTTCCGGTTTGAGTGTTCAGACTTCTCTTCGAACAACGACACCTCAAGCTGGCGTGCAACCTCCTCGAAAAGAGGAAAGTTATCCTTTGTACCATCCTTACGGAGTAAATTCTCGGCGAGGTGCCGAGTGCACCACCGGTGATGGATAGGTGCGTACCCCGGAATCTGCTCCTGTACAGCACTAAGTATGCCCTGATGTCTGTCAGATATGACACCAACCTCCCTGCCAGGGCCAACAACATGTATCAGAACAAGCCGCAGGAACCATCCCCAACTATCTTTGTTCTCCCTCTCCACCAAAGCAAACGCAAGAGGGACCAATGTGTTGTCTGCGTCAACGGAAATGGCTATCAACAATGTGCTCATGTACTTGCCAAGAAGAAAAGTACCATCAATGGAGAAGACGAGACGACAATGCCTGAATGCCTCGATGCACTGTGGAAAACACCAGAATGCGCGGAAGAATATCTGCCTTCCATCCTTCCATTCATTTGGTTTGGGGATGTACTCGTAATGCATGCCTGGATTAACTGCTTTCATTGCATTGAACAATGCTGGCAACTGCTCGTACCCCTCCTCCCAATCCCCATATATCATCTTCCAGGCTCGCTGCTTTGCCCTCCATGCTTTTCCATACCTTATGTCGATCAGAACATCTTTCGTGTCATCTCCATAATTGTCCTCACCTTCAAATTGGGTGCCCTTGATATTGAGTATAGTGATCTCGCAATGAGGGTAGATGTCAATCGCGATGCTTCGTTTCAAGTTTGATTCGCACAAGTGTGTGGGCCAACGATTTTGGTGATCTTGAACTTGCTGTGTCCTTCTGTTTCCTAGCACACACCCTCCAATTACAATCGGCCTTCTCACACACCACTGTAACGCCATTGCACATAGGAATGCCTAACCTTGAAAGGTCTTTTGCGCTTCACAGAATACTCCTGTAACCACCTTCTCAATGTAGGCAAGTCCTTGAAGACCAAACCCTTCTTGATTTCCATGCTATCCCCGGCTTCAGGAGCCTCTAACAACTCGTCGTCTCTGCCTTCTGCATAAGCACCTTGGGAATGACTAAGGCTGCTGAATTCTTCAATAGCTGGATCACGATTAGGGCAGAATTGTATGATGAGCTCAATATCTTGTTGTGTCAATCGCAACAGCCGGTCTTCATCGGAATCAACGGCTCTAGCCGTCCCATAAGGCTCCTCATCATCATCAATCTGAACATCAACGCCGTTAGAGGCCCTCTGCATTGATCCATGTTGCTGAAGGTGCCACGGAGGGCGACCATCATTTTCGGGAACATCTCTGCATCACAACCACACATAGGATGGCAATTGAGACAAAGGAATAGATTAATGAATGGTAAACTAAAGTGGTACTACGACACTTACTTGGATGGTTACGAGTCAAAGGATCTCTGAGGGCCGCAGGATGAGAAATTCCAATCTCATTCGGGCCGGATTGAGCATCGGGTACCACAACCGGCTCGTTCACATCCGCATCACAATTGGGTAACGGAGGGTCCAAAGGGGGAGGATTACCCAAATCTGGTGAATGCCCATAAAGGGGTGAATGCCCATGAGGGGGTGAGTGCCCATGAGGATTAGGATCAATGGACAACTTCCCCACAAACAAATCCAAACATTGATATTGGGTCCTTATCACCGATCTGACATAATTTTACCACTGATCCTCAGAGTCAATTGAGACCATCCGCCTAAAAATAGAGTCTTTAGAACCAAGGTGAAGTACACCCTCAACTGAGATGCCATCCTCATTACCATGACAACATAGAACCTCACGAGCTCTAGCGACCAATTCACCATAAGACGGACGATCACTAAGCAGCAGGGACACACTTTCCATCCCAACAAATGACACATTTCCATAACCATCTTTCTCAATACTGCCTCCATGGTGCAAGGTTACTAGATTGTCCATCTAATCCATACAAAAGGCAGTGGTTGTTAATGTCTAATAGTAAAGTAGTATACTAACTAATTGCATACGTAACTAATTTAAGTTTATAACTACCCAAGTAATTTGCTACCTAGCAAACTAAATAACTATGTCTAACTAACTATATGTAACTAAACAAACTAAAATTTCTAACTATGTCTAACTATATCTAAACCCTAACTACATTATATGTTACTAAATTATCTATGTCTAACTATATATCTAAACCCTAACTACATCATATCTAACTAAAATTGCTATGACTAACTATATATCTCAACCCTAACTACATCATATCTAACTAAAATTGCTATGACTAACTATATATCTCAACCCTAACTACATCATATCTAACTAAAATTGCTATGACTAACTATATATCTCAACCCTAACTACATTAACTATATCTAAACCCTAACTAACTACAATTTCTAACTAAATTTACTAACTACATTTTCTAACTCTAAAAAAAATTTCTAACTACAATTTCTAACTAAATTTCTAACTACAATTTCTAACTACAATTTCTAACTAAACTTACTAACTACAATTTCTAACCAAATTTACTAACTACCTTTACTTATTTAAAAAATAAATAAATAAATAAAATTTTACCGCCGGCGTGTGCCGCCTCTTTCATCACGCCGCACGGCAGTGCAAGCAGCAGCGGTGGCGGGGTGGAGGGCGGCGGAGCCGCCGCAGCGGCGGCGGCGGGACCGGGCAGCGCGGCGGAGGAGGAGGGAGCGGCTCGGCGGCGTGCGCGCGGCGGGGACCGGCTTCGGGGCGAGGCGCGGGCGCGACGCAGCGGGCTCCTCCCCGAAAACCGAAGGCGAGAAAGAGAGAGAGAGGGGAAGGAGGAAGAAGGCCCGCGGTCGTTTTTTTTAATGCTCGGCGCCGAGGTCGGCGCCATGAGTCACGACACGAGGTAACACAGCTCGACGCCATGAGTCACGACGCCGAGGTACTGGCCACGCTGGCTGCCCCGGTGGCTAGGTGTGAGGACCCCGGTTTATTCGGCTTGTACTGTTTAACCATCCACTTGGTCCTAACAAGTACAAATCAAATAAACCAAGCCTCGAGATATGTATACTTCCTGCAGTGCAGTATACACACCTGTTACAAAATCATGCATCAATTCCATTCATACACATAGAGCCAAGCAAAAGCAACAAGCGAAAGACATAGATAATATAAAGAGAGTTATTACAAAAGAGAGGCCGAAGGCCAAAAGTCATACAAATAAGTAAATACAGTGGAAGCAAAATGGCCATAAGATGGCGATAAACCAAAGCCAATCGGTGTGCCTTTACCCACAAGGCAACCAACCGGACCGCCAAGCTAATCGTCCCAGACGGCGCCGCAACACAACTCACAAAAGTGAGGCCCTTGGGGCTCACCTTCTTCCTCTGCAACAATTAATATTAAGCAAAGCAGATGAGTACAAAACTTGTTTTTGTACTCGCAAGACTGACGTGTGAGATAACAGAACTATAATTAACTACATGCAAGCTTTATTTAAGTGGATGAGGCTCTGGACTTATTTTGACATAAAGCAAGTTTTCATTTGCAATAGGGTAATAGATTCAAAGCAAGTTTGCAATTAACTTTTATTGTTCAAATAAAGAGAGACAATTATAGCAATAGATAAATGACAACACCAACCTAGAAGTGACTAACCCATAGCCACTACAACAATAGCATGAAGTACCCCTTCATACCACCCATGTCAAGTTTAGGTTTTTAAAAGGTTGTAGTCTAGTTCTTGCACGACCTTACCAAGCATGTCCATAACCTAGGACGAGGCTATTCGAATAGTTTTAACCTGCAGGGTGTACCAATGTACCCACACGATAGACCGCCTTTCCACCACCACGGTTAGCACACTTCCTTTGGTATGCGAGGCATGGCTAAGTCTAACAAGACGCTTTCCAATGGACGATGCTAATTAAGAGCCGCAACCCACGGGAGAAGGACACATTAGATGACCTAACCGGTCTGCTAATGCTCCCCTCCAAAACACACATACAAGAACACACCCACCGACCAGCTCCTAATTAACACCTCCCAAAGTACTTAGTCAAGAGAGGTTCCATATCCCCTCGTGTGGTTAGCACGCAATAAGCGCTGGCTTAGTGACACAAGTAACTCGGTCCTTGGGGACTTAGGCACCATTCCACACACCCAACAGATCACATCAACATACCATTGTGCCCAAGTCAAGATATAGTTTTGTTTTCAGTTTTTGATTTGTAAATCAATAAAACACAAGGGTTGGACATAATGGAGTAGTATAAGTAGTTGTGTGATCAAGATCACCGACTAAGTCGATGATCGCCCAATACTACCGATAACTAGGCATGACTAAGCAATATTTATTCGAAATCTACTAAGTGACAAGAGCTCATCCAACGAACTCTAATCACAGCAAATAACCTAGGCTCAGGTAGTAGAGGATAATCATTTACCTACAGATTATGCAACTAGAGGATTAACTAATCAATTTAACAACAAATTAGCGATGCATACATAGAAGTTAAACAAAATATTAGACTTTTAAAAGTAATGGGATCAATGGGAAATGATCAAACTGCTTGCCTGCTTGTTGTGGCTCAAATTGTTGCGGAGGGTCGTTCTCGGGGTTACCGCAAATATCGAATCCTAAGCGAAAGAGCGAAAACAACCAATAAGGCGAGCAACACTTAAATGGAAATAGCAAGCAACAATTATCCAAATGCGTGAAATTTACACACAAGGTAGAATACGAATATACCTAGACATAGAAACTGGAAAAACTTAATTTGGATTTGTGGTGCAAAAGATATTCCCTAAAAACCTATTTTCGGCCAAAATGCTACACTTAAATAGCACTGTAGCAAAAATATTTTCTAGAAAGGTTTTGAAGCTGAAATTTTTATGGTAGCTACCTACTGGTATAGTGGTAACCCATATAAAATTTCAGGTCATTTGGAGTTATATTGAAAGAGTTATGATTTGTTTAAATTGTTTAGGGTATTAAACTAAAATATGATCCTTATGATTTAAAAAAAATAGTAAAATTTGTGAAACCGATTTTCCTAGCAAATACACTACCAGTGGAAGCTAAACCAATTGGATTCACACAAAAATGATCTATGGATTAAAAGTTATGCATTTTACAAGTTTGCTAAAGTTCTGAAAAACAGTATTAAGTTCACTTGTTTACCATTTTTGAAAATGGTTTTCCAGGTTTGATTATGGTCTACAATTATTTTTATATTTAAGTTCAAGTTATAAGGAAGCTAACAAAATTGGAATCATCTAATTCAGAGCTAATATGACAAAGATATGAAAATGACAAGACCCAAAGGTGATACTGATTTCTGGACTTAGCACTTTCGGGACCTTTCCTAGCATTCGGAGACGTGGACGATTGAGAGCCGTCGATCTCAGATCAGACGGACGACATTGAACCAGACCAAACACTCCTCACGCGCGCGGAACAGAGGGCCGACGTGGAGGCTCCAGGGTCGTTGATCTCTGGATCCAACGGCCGAAGACCAGCCACGTCGCTCCCGCAACGTTGTCGTCCGGACAACGCGCGAAGGCTTCGGCAAGACAACGCCGCGACCAAAGGCACGATGGCGCGAGTGAATGCCAGGAATGGGTGCGCAATAGCATTGCGCACCCTCTGGTACCACCCACACCGACGGTGGTGGACCAGAGCGGCGGCGCGACGACGAGGGGCGGCGCGGTAAAAATGACAACGACGATAAGCAGCAAAAGAGCTCCGCAGCGGACATTCCAGCGGTGCCTGAGCATCTAGGGGCTACGAGGAGCTACCGACCGACGCGAGGTGCGAGGCGGTCGGGCGCTCGGCGACGAAGTTCGCGACGGACACGAGGAAGATGACGCGGGGAAGACGGCCTGGGCAAAATCAACCACGCCGCGTCATCACGATGGGTTCCAGAGAGCACAGAGAAGCTCCCTGAGAAAGGAATTAGAAAAAGGAGCACTCACCGGCGCTGGAGACGAAGAAGGATGCTCGCGGCCGATTTGGGGGAAATCCAAAATCCCGGTGCTCCCGTTGAAGCAACCTGAAATGGAGTGGTTGTTAAGCACCACCGAGGCGAGAGGGAGGTGCAGGAGTAAGGAGGGAGCCAAAGAACCACTGGAGCACCGTCGGCGACAGGAGCTCCAAGCTCGGCAATGGCGGAAATGGGCGCTGGGGTGGTATGGGCTCGCTCGTGCTTAGAGAATGCAAGAGGGAGCTGCGGGGAGAGGAAAGGAAGCCGAAGGGGGTGACCCGGGAGCTTAAGTAGGTCTGAGAAGCAAGAAAATGCCGTTGCTTCACCACGGGTCCTCTCTGCCGCCGCGGTCGCCGTGAGCGACGGGAGCAGGTGAGACGACGACTAAACGGGGCGGTGGAGTGACGGGCATTAAATGCGGAGACCCGTTGGCGAGGACGCGGAGTGGACAGGGCGCTGCACACCCACGCCCTGCTCTGCCATCGACGACCTTGCGCGCGGCCGAGCGAGAGGAGGACGACGACGCGCAGCCGTCCGATTCGCATCCAAGGGCGAGGGCACGATCGCGTTGAAACGGCATCCGCGAACGACGACCGTCCGATTGAAATCCAACGGCTGCGAATCCGGGGCAACCGGAGTTGTCCGAATGCATACACGAACGCGAGCCGTCCGATGGAGATCCAACGGTCCAGAGCGCGCGCGCCCGATCGATCGCGCCGGTACAGTTAGTTGACTCGACCGAGTCGGTTGGCTCGAGCCCGAGTCTGACTCGAGTCCAATGAACAGTGCAAACCCATTAGAATTTGATTTTTGAGCTGAAACTTTTGGGGATTTAATTGAGGCATCAAATCAACTCCAAAATTTACAAAATTTTAACTGGAGCTTGCTTACCTTGGGGTTAACCTTCCATAAAATTTCCAGAGGGTTTTGTGCACTGGAATTTTCTCAAGAAATTCCAGAAGGTTAAGACAGAGGTTTGACCAAGGTTTGACTTGCCTCTAAAATATTTCAAATAATTTCCCAAAATTATGAAATAATTCAGAGGTGTTACCAAGCCACCCTAGAACCAAGGAAAATTATTTCCAAGGGTTTGACAAAAGATTTGACCAAGGAGGTTGTTGACTTGATAATTGAGGCTTTTGATTTTGAATTTCCCAAAATTCCTTTACAAGAATTTCAGAAAAGTTTCAAGAGTAAAAGGATGAAGGAAAAGTTTTAATTTACCCTCAATTTCTTACATTTGAAACACAAGCCAAAATGGGGATGTTACACTAGGGTTCGGGACCTCGGCGCCGTGACTCACGGCGCCGAGCTGTGTTACCTCGGCGCCGTGACTCATGGCGCCGACCTCCTGGGTCCAAAACTGGAAATAAGACTAGCAGGGGTATAAATGTGCGTTTTTTTTACGAAAAAAGGGTTAAATTGAAAAAAATTCGGGGAGAGAGGGTGCGGAGGGCGAACCCGGGCGGTGGAGATGGGGCACCGACTATTGGTGGTGGGGAGATCGAATGCGCGATGCCAGGTGGGCAGGCCCACATGTCGGCGCGCCTGGTTCGTGAAAGGGAGACGGGAGGAGGCAGGGAGTAGAAAGCATCACTCATCACCGCTTAGTTTTTTAAGTGGTAAAGAATAGCTCCTGGATATACAACAGAAGTACCAAACTTTTAAGTTGATGATTCTAGATAAACTATATGTTACCATCTAGTCCTTAGGTCGATAAATGTGTTGCACTTATTTATCTTCCTCCTCTGGGCCTTGCAATGGCATTATGATTACCGATAATCATGGTAGCGTGAGGTAGATTGGTGATAATATCCATTGATGTGTAGAACCTATGTCTCAGTAGCAGTGTTGTTCATCAGGAGAAAATCAGAGGACATTTATTTATACCCAACTAGATCCAGTGTCGATCTTCGTCGTACGTGTCACCACCGTCGTCCGGGTGAGCTGACTCATCAAACTAGACATGTTCAAGTCTCGGTCGACACTAGAAAAGCCTAGTCTCGAACGGGCAGGTTTGAGCCCGACGCAGGCTAGGTCCAAGCCCGAAATCCCTTTTTTGGAAAGAAAATATTGTTATCTAATTCCTTTTTAGAATAAAATATTAACATTTAATTTATTCCATAAAAATATCAATATCTTTTAGTTTTATTATTGCTGTCAGTTTTTTTCGGGCTTCGGCCCCATCGTCTCGATTTTCTGGGCTCGGGCCAGGACCAGATTGCCCATGAACATGTTAGTTGAAATCTATCACGGGTAAATAAAAACCAGCTAAGAACTCGCTAGAGAAGAGCAAACTAGAATAAATTGGTCTTGGAGGAAAAAAACAGAAAAAAAAAATAATTCTAGAAATTAACGACCCCCACCCACTTACCAACGAGAAACTTGGGAGAAAAGGTAAGATGGGCCAGTGATGGATCAACGGAGTTGCAGCAAGTGGCAGCAACCCATTCCTCTCCTCTCTCCGGCGTGGCTAGGGTTCGGCCGAACAACACTTTGATGTTGTGCACAGTGATCGCATAAGAAATTTGGAGCAGCTAGGGCGAATTTCCAAGGCTCACACCTAGTCTTTAAGTTGGGGCGCAAGTGCGGCAAATAGATACCACAACCAACAAAAGTTCCTATTCGACCCTGTGCAAATGATTCTCACTATGAACCTAGAATCTGTTGTTACTGTAGAAAATACTATGCAAATAGTGTTTTGAGTCTAGAAAATCAGTACTCAGAGGTGGTACTGTAGCAAAACACAACAGAAGCAATGCTTGTTTACTGTAGTGTTTTGAGTCTAGCGATTTTACTATGCTGTTGGGGTAATACAGCAAAGCACAACAGAAGTAACGCTGTTTACTGTAGCAGAAAACCATTGTGACTTTACTGTACTGTTTGGTACTGTAGCTCTCAGTATAGACTGTTCATTTTGAATCGTATGATGAAGATAATACCCTACGGAACACCCACTTTTTCTCCCAAAAATCAACAGTGAACTCGTGTCCTGAGCTGGCTCGACGTAGACAAATCCTTAGAGTACCGCAAATCCGGTAACTATGGTAAACTTCGGACTAAGTGGATCACGCAAGACTGAAAACCCACAACTCTCCATGACAAGCAATAAGCAAAAGCAAATTGGAACTAAGAAACTAGGGTGAATTATTCAGAATCATCCATTCATCATGCAATAGGTATGCCTGAATGCAGGGAATGAACTCAACTGCAGGCTAAAACTGCTCCATATCTCAACATGCTGCCTCCAAAAGCTCACTAACTACTACATGTAAACTACCCCCAATCAGAAAAGGTACTTGGACAGGACATACTTGGGGGCGGGCCTACTGTCCCCAGCCAGTGCTGCATGTGCACCCCAATGGCGTCCAGGTGCTGACTGCTCCGGCCATGGAACCCGACCACCTTCCCTTTGGTCGTCGCCGACGAGAAGTAGGCCCCGACCTCCTGGCCGAACGGTCCGTACTTCCCTCGGTTGCTGATGAAGGTGATCGATGTCAGAACTCGAGGCCCTTCCTCCCTGTTCGTGTTGTAGGAGCCGTATATGCATGTCAGGAACTCGTGTGGGTAGTCCAGCTTGACCTGCAGATGCATTTGGAGAGAGCTCATTATTTATGCTACTGAAGAAAGATGAACAGTTCTGTGTTGCCAGTAAATTGCATGATATGTTATTCCTTGGCAAGAGAGGAACTTGATTGATTATACTCACCCTATGGGTTATGTGGCCACTGTTTCCATGCCTTGCAGACCAGATGGATTGGTCACCCCTGTCGTACTCGATCTGTATCGAGCCGATAAACACGCCTCTCATGACATAGATTTGCTTCACGCCGGTGTAGACACCGTCGTCCCATGGCCGGCCTCCTTCCCCACCCCATGGCCCTGGTCCCATTGGAACAGGTTCTTTCACTATGCCATATGCAACCTGCAGAATGATTCAAATGCATCACTCACCTCTGTAGCTACGGTATATTGTAAAGCTTCCATACAAACATACATGATTCAGACAAGAAAGTAGTTACCTCATCGTCCATTTCACTCTGTGCTTGCGCAAGCATGTCATACCGCAGAGATGGGCTCATCCCGGTCACTGGTCTGCTACTAACTCGCTGTGGTGCCACCTTGCCTTCCTGAACATGAACTCCAATGCCATCGATGTACCATCCCTCCCTGCCATGGAATCCTACTAGCCTTCCATTGGTAAAACTGGTGGAGAAGTAGGTACCGTACTCATCCCCATATGGTCCATATCTCCGCCTGTTCGTGTGGAATGTGAGCGATCTGATCACCGTTGGGCCCATGATCATTGTCGAACCATAGTACCCAGTTATATGAGTCAAGACCTCTGAAGGAAAATCGAATACTATCTGTAGAACAAAAGTACCATGTCATCACAATCCTCTATATAATTGTCCAGCAAAAGAATTGCATTACTGAAATCACATTACCTTGTCGGGTGAAACACCTCCACTGAATCCATGCTTGTTGCCCCACACTGCCTGCCCATTTCGATCATACAGTACCTTCATAGAAGAAATTCCCACTGCGCGTGTCAAATTGATCTGCCAGACACCGGTGTATACGCCATCATCAAAGATGGTGCCACCACTTCCACCCCAGGGACCATACGTCTCAGGGCTACTCATAGTTGCAGCTCCCTTCACTCCGTATGAGCTAGGAAAAGAAGCCATCTGCAAAGCAAAGTTCAGAATTTAAAGACTGTACAGTTATCAGACATGAATAATGGACACCAGAATACAAATGTCATAGACTAGTTTGTGACACCTTATTCCAGAGAGCTCCATCATTGTAGTCCGGAGATGGATTTGTATACTGCTGCTTAGGGTAATTGCTAGTATAAACAGTGTAGCTGTCACCTCTATCTCGCACTGCGAGGACCATGTCATGTCCAGTACCATCCTCAACGAAACTATAACCATTTCTGTTATACGCACTTGGAAGCCTTTGACTTTGAGGTGAGGCTGGAGAATTTGATGGATTTGGAACATGCACTTGCTTCATATAAAAGCCTATCGAGTTGAGATACGACCCAGACCTTCCGTGAAAACCAATAATCTTGCCACTGCTCACCGGGAGTGAGAAAGGTGTCCCATCTTCAGTGCCGAAAGGCCCATACTTGGAACGGTTGCTCTGAAATGTCAGTGATCTTATGATAACCGGAGTCCCACAGACTGATCCATAGTAGCCACTTACAGACACAAGGATTTCATCAGGAAAATCTAGCTTCACCTGCAGATTATACGTACGAAGTCTGAATAATATTGTTCAGAAATATGAAAACTAAAGAAGCACTCCTCCAAAGTAGAATGATGATCAGAGTAGACTTGTGTTGTATAAGCTCAGCTATGTTCATATAAGCAAAATAAACGTGAGCCCAGAATATAAAACTATGGCCTAACAAGTATCCTTCAACTTTATCAGAATTGTATATAGAAGTTCATGTTTGTAGGATCAAGACCAACAGTCATAGAAACTTTCTTTTCAGATTGTGCACATAGGAAATTTTGCAATCATGTTAGAAAAAACTGAAAATGTTCTGGTAGGGATTTAATAAACTAGACCTTCTCTGTTTCAGAGCCTCCATCAGTACTGCCATGCGTCTCTGACCAGACCGAGCTTCCTTTCGAGTCATACTCGATCCTTATGGAGTCAATAGCTGCACCGTGGGTGATCACAACCTGCCGTATCGTCGAGTACACACCGTCATCCCAAGGGCATCCTCCTGTCCCTCCCCAAGGACCAACAACTATGGGGTTCTTTCCATTGCTGCTTTTGATGCTCTATTAGACATGACCACCAAATCTTTGTGAGAGCATAATCACGGCATTTGAATACTAGAAATCATATGATACATAATGGAAATAATGTGTTTAAATTTCATATGGAAATAATGTGTTTAAATTTCATCGCCACTCAAATCAAAGTGCTGTTACGACTGTCACTTAGCAAGCTTTCCATGGAAGAAGAAGGTATCAATGTGATGCGAGTTCTGTTCTGGAACCTAAGAAATTCTAGGGGCCTACAAGTGTCAAGCTCCAAAATTAGAAAATAAAAAAATCAAATGTTTCAAATGTCGCAGCGATCCTATAACCGAGCAACATCTGAAGGCTGTGTAAGACTGAACAATTCTCCACAATTCCAAAAAGGCACCATGGTAACAGGCTAGCTCCTATTCTGGACAATTGTAGGACAACATTTCTGAAGATTCTATAGATGCTTAGAAACTCATTTCTCTGTTGTAGACACTAGACCACACATATGTTTTGGAAAACAAACGAACAAATGTGCACACAAGTTCATGAGCAAACAAAATAGTGTACCATTTTTTGTTGTCCGAATAGGTTCAAACACTTGAGAGATGGAGAATCAAGATTGTGACTCCTACTACCCGTCTGCTACTACGTTCTGGGCTTATTAAGACAACAAGAAACACCAACCTGCCAATTTATAGGATGACTGGAACAAAGAAGGCCAAGGGAAACCCGCCACTGTCACAAGCAGGCAGCCGTGTTAACGGTTGAAGAGACCTGAAAGCAACCCAGGGGAACTCGATTCGCTGACCTACTGGAGCCAATTCACACAAAAATGAAAAATAACGCAATCTTTTCCCAACCTCTCATATTCTCCTTTTCCTTCTCTCCCATGCCTCGCCGACTTTGCATGATTCCAATTGTTAATTTCGCGATGGAGAACTAAAGAAGCATGGACTTCTTTATATCTATTATCCAGCAGAATGTTGTTTTCTTTGTTTTATTAGAATAAACTTCGCTGTGTGTGGATGGGCTGAATTCGACTAGTGGTGCGAGGGAAGAGCTGGGGTAAAAGAAATGCGAAATAATTTTCAGAAAAATTTCGCAGGATTCCTTATTCTACCTTTGTGTGACGGGCACTTCTTGATTATACTTTTGATGTGTTTTCTTAACAAGAGGAAAGGAAATGGGGGACTTCACCGTATTCATGGTCTCACACTGCACACTGAAAACTAAAAAAAAGGAGGTGAAAGTGTGAAACTTCAGAACTAATCCCAGATCCGTAATTTTGCAAATGGCATGGCATCGAAAGTTCGATGTCTTGTTGGTTCCGAATGCTTGCATGCAAAGAGGAATTTGGTGGGTTTCTGTACCTTTGTGAACTGGAAGGCACTTGACTTCGGCACGGTTTTGGCGCGCCGATGATTCCGGCGTCGTTGCCATCAGTATCAAACCGGCCTCCGTTTTTAGGGCTGGGACGTGTGGTTCGCTGCATATGGCGCCTTCAGCGTATCGTGAACGCATGTGTCAGCGGCGAATCAGGACGAAAATAGAGGGAAGAGATCGGAATATGTTCGCCTATGTCAGTGGTGAATCAGGATAAAAATAGAGGGAACGAGATTGGAATATGTCCGTCTGTGTCAGTGGCGAATCAAGATGAAAATAGATCAGAGGCTCTATTGTTAAGGTTATAGCACAATATAAGTATATCATATTATATCTATTGGTCTTTTGTCATTGAATTGTCAAATTCATACATAAATGAGTAAATTTTGCAAAACTTCATATATTTGTACAAACTATCGTAAAGCTTTAAATTTAAGGCTCAATTTCACAAAACTCCAGATTTAAGGAGATATGTTATCACAAACCTCCAGGTTTTGGGTTCCAACTACGGCGCCTAACGGTGGAACCTAGAACTTGGAGTTTTATGAAATTGAGCTTTAAATATAGAGCTTTGCAATAGTTTGTACAAAATATGTGGAGTTTTACGAAATTTACTCTCTAAAATATGGAGTTTTAGTGATACAATATTAAATTATGAATATTCATAAACATTAAAAATAAAATAAAAATATACCACTAAGGTACTAAATTTGATTACAACGCAATTTCACTCTACAAGTTTTCATGTCTTGAGAGCGTTAAATGATTGTAAATATGCTAGTTGCATTATTTGAGAAATAATTGTGCAAAGTTCGCTTCTCTATTTTTGTAAATCTAAGAAAAATTAAACAACAACCAGTCAACCACTAATCAAACAAATTGGCTAATCGGCTAATGGCTAGTGTCTTGATGTTCAATAATCAATTAAACAACTATTTGTATCAATTCATCAATCATAAATTAAACAACAACCACCATTTAAACAATTGCATCAATAATCAATTCATCAATCTTCAAGTCTACCTACATTTACAAAAAACAACAAATTTGGGGATCTGGGAGAGAAACAAAATCACTGCCTTACCCTCACCCAGCAGCAAGCCACTGCGGCATTGCCTCAGTACCTCCTCAGTCCTCACTTCACTAATCAGTAATCACTGAGTCACTGCCTGTTTGCCTCAATGCCTCCTTATTCCTCAGTTCTTCTTCACTGCCTCACTGGTGATTCATCTCCTCCCCCTGAGGCCCCGACTCCTCTAGGCCTGAGCGGCCGAGCCCGAGTTGTCGCGATGCTAGCAGGCCGCAGGCACCATGCCAGCCACCGTGGCTCCGCGTGGCCACCCCCGCCCGCGCCCGCGGCCCTTCGAGGCTTCGACAGTTCAGCTCCGCGCTGGGCTGCCGAGTCGCCGAGACACCGACGGTCGTCCGCCTCCCTCTCCGCGCCGAGTAGCTGATCGACACCCCCTCCGCCGTGCTAGGCTGCCGAGTCGCCGACCGCCACTCCCTCAGTGAGTCTCTCTTCGTCTCTCGAATCTGGGCGTGTGGGTGTCGGTGTGGCTGAGACCTGAGAGTGAGAGTGTGAGACTTTATCTTCTCTAATTGACTGACTGGATTTGGCCCGGCAGCCGATTAGGCCTTAAGCCACATGCCTCCATCTCCATGACCATGAATCCAAGAGGCAAGAACAACCCACATGGCTGGCAGGCTGGCCTAGCCAAACTGTCTTCAACCTCCGTCTGCCGCAGGAGCAGAGCACCTCGTTGGATAGTTCTCGCCGGTGCTCACTGCTTAGGCCTCAGTGGAGGGAGGAGGGGGTGCTCGATCACCCACTAGCACCCACAGTGGTCTCGCCCTTGGCCAGTGTGATGCCTCTTTACCGGTACCGCGTGTGCGCAGTGAAGGAGTGTTTTCCACTGACGTGGAGCAGCAAAACACACAAGATTGATTCCCTCTTCTCCGACTCCGGGAGCGGAGCACAAGGTGGTGGGAGTGATTGTAAACTGCATAAAGTGAACACTAACAATACCTTTTGGTAAACAATTTAGGCCTTGTGGAACACATGAATTTTCCTTTTCCTCTGGGAATTCAACTATTTTCTATAAAAAAAAATTATGTTCCAACTTCCAAACGAGTTTTTTTTTCTCTAGAGAAAAAAAGTTCGGCTGGGTTTGAGTCATGATTAACCAAAGAGCCATGATAAATTGCTAAGCATAGCTTGTATAGTCTTAACAACATATTCTCGATAAGGGTTTTTGCTGAAGGAGATCTCCTTAGGAATTTTAGGACAAATTTTTATTTTTTAGTAATTAATTATAAATAGCACATAGGGAATTAGCAAGTTATAAAACCTGATGAATTAACTACCATGCTTGTAATTATATATCTATCTATTATATTACTAAGATCGAGGAAAAAGAAGCCACCACGTTAGCTCTCAAGGACTAAAAATGTAACATCCCAAAAATGGTTAGATGCAAAAAAATATGGTATTTTTAAAAATTTATGTGGTATCTATTGCCATCCCTTTTTGCCTGCATTTATGAGACTTATTTGAGTTGCATTTTCTCTTTTGGGCAGTACCATTAATGTAAAACGAAAACCCTAATTTCAGAAACCCTAGAAACCTAAATTGTAAAAAGCGAAATGATCATATACAAGTAAATCATCATAACGTAGTATTACCTTTGAAATATTACATGAAATATAAACCCAAAAATCGAAGATCTATTCGAAGCCTAATATTTCGAATGTACGAAAGCTCAATTAGAATTCATTAGCAATTGTCATATTGTATCTACCACCACGTAAGAATTTTTTAAAACAAATTGAAATGAGAGAATGGAAATTAAAAATCTAGATTAGGTGTAATTGTACTGCTAATAAAAATGGGGAAATATTATGATACACATTTTCCCTCAAATCAAATAATAAAGTGCAAGCCAACAGGAGCTTAAAAGATTTTTAGAGAAAAATATGAAATAAATAAAATTCTACAAAAATTAAGGTATGAACTAGACTATATCAGGAGCTTCACCAAAAATTTTCATAATTTTTGGAGCTCAATATCTATATTTACAAATCCGCTCAAACTCTCAACTGATTTCAAAAATTCTAGAAAAACCCAATTGCCTTTCTCCTCCCACTGACCAACCGGGCCCACGTGCAGAGGTTCCCTTCCAGGCACCTATGCCCCCGAATTTTTTTCAATTTAGCCCTTTTTTCGTAAAAAACGCATATTTATACCCCTGCTAGTCTTATTTCCAGTTTTGGACCCAGGAGGTCGGCGCCGTGAGTCATGACGCCGAGGTCCCGAACCCTAGCCCGGTGGCCACGCTGGCTGCCCCGGTGGCTAGGGTTCGGGACCTCGGCGCCATGACTCACGGCGCCGAGCTGCGCCGACCCCCTGGGTCCAAAACTGGAAATAAGACTAGCAGAGATATAAATGTGCGTTTTTTACGAAAAAGGTTAAATTGAAAAAAATACTGCCCATGCCCGTCGCATGCACACTGCCACGTCTTCCCTCCGCCCAGGCCGCCGGCCACCATCGCGCGCTCCGCCCCATCGCCATAAAAAGGCCAGCCCGAGACTCCCTTGCCCCTCCTTTCCATTCCCCTTCTCCTTTCCTCCGCTGCACACCAAGGAGCCCCAAAGCGCGCACGCTGCTCTCGGCCGCCAAGCCGCCTGTGGTGCCACTCCGTCATTCCGACCGCCTCAGCGAGCTCCTCTCCCCGCCGACCGCGTCACACCGCGTCCCCAAGTCCCCAAGTCCCCTCAGAGTTTCCCCTCACTCGATTTTGGTTTCCCCCGTAGGAGCGCACCGCACCGACCTCTTCTCCGATTCCGGCCGAAGTCGACCGCCGCCGTCACCATGGTCACCTCAGCAAGCTCCAAAACATTTCCTCGGAGCGGGAGCACCTCCACACCGCTCCTAACCTTCCCCCATCATCCATTGGAGCCCCCTTCCACCACAGCGCCGCCGCCACGAAGCCCTTGCGGCGGCGCCGCCGGCTCTCATCGCCAGCGCGCCTCCGGCCATCCCGACCCCCTTCGTCCACCTCGGTACGATTCCCTAGCTCTCTCGGTGCTTGTGCTCTCTCTAGTTCCCCTCCTCCCTCACCGGTGCGCCGCCGCCCTGTTTCTCCTCTAGGTCCCGCCGCCGCACACCACCATCCGGTTGCTTCCGACCACCCACGGCCGCGCCGTCACTGCCCTCGGGGTCGCCTCACATAGTCGGTTCCATTTTTGCCCTCGGTGGCCGCCGTCGACCTTCCAACCGCCGGCACCGAGCCATGCCCGAACCGCCTCCGGCCATCCTCTGTTCTGTGGTCCTCTCCTTCTCTGTGTTCTCTGTATATTTCATTGTGCATGACACCTGATCAGTGAGCCCCATTCATGTAGGGGATTAAATCAAGGAGGTTAGAGGTTTACATGTATAATTAGAGGTGATTTAAGATGAATGGTATGGGTAGTTAGAGGCTAGTTGTCAGTGAGCACTGAACTGATATGAACTAAAATTGCAAAGACAAGTATGTTGTCAGTATGATGCAAAGGCAAGTCTGAAGTAGTATTGTAGTGGCACAGATCAATGAGTATGCAGATAACATTGCATAGATAGTTAGGGTGATTAGGAGTTGTTAATTAGATAATTAGTTTGGTAATTAGTTAGCCAATTAGAAACTGTTAGTAGATTACTTAGCTACTAGAGGTTCTATTGTCAGGAAACAGTATGGTTAGAAAGCATCTGTCAGTGGACCTCATGTCATTAAGTGATTAAACAATGACATCTCAGTTAGCACTAAAATCAGGATTAGATTAGTAGTAAGCTAATCAATACTGTAAAATTAGTATGTATACATTTTAATCAGGATAATTAGTGATTAAGTAATTAGCCTAAGGATATTAGAAGGTCCATTAGTTGTAGATATTCAACTAGCAGACTGCACTTTCAGATAATGTTAGTTAGTAAACCATATGCTCAAATGGTGTTAACTAATAAACATGACCAGTGAGTAGGGATTAGCTAAAAATGGTTAAAGCTTAATAAGGAGATTAGGGGGGTAACTAGAAATTAGATTGTATAGTATTTGATTAATGACTATGCCCTTGCAAATTACAACTGCAGTAGTGATTGAATTAAGCAATTAGAGCCTACATGAAATCATCAGTGACCAAGGTTAAGTGAATTATGATCAAGTAAACAGAACAAGATTGGGTATATGTATATACCTATTTGTCAAAACAGTGGACTGTGTAAGTTAAGGCTTAGGTTATAGTGATATAGCCATGGTTGGGCATATACATATGAACCAATGATCAATAGTTAACCTTAGGCCATGGATGTAATACTAATAATAATGGATTGCACAAGAGGTTAATCAGAGTTCATAGGGTTTAGTTGTCCCAATAACATGCAAATCCTAGAACATGGCTAACATAATAATAATGGTAATAGTTATAACTTAATTGATTAGAGCCGATTGGTGTGACCTTGTATGAAAATATTAATTGCTGGAGAGAGTTCATGAACCCAAAACTTCGTCTCTATTAACACCTAGCTATGCACACAGTAGATTATGGTGAGTGGGCCTTAGCTTGTTATGTCCCACAAAGTACTTTCAATATATGAGATGCATAGCATTGTGTCCCACATTATCGGATGCTTAGTAGGATAACTAAGTCGATCAAAGCAGTAATCTAGTTAAGTTAATTAGGGTGTCATGCTATGCTGCGAAGTGTGGATAGAAGTTTTGTCCAGCCAAGTTCAAATCTGATTACGTACACTGATATAGTATAGTCTTACATTCAGGATTGCCCCAACGAACAATTAATCGCAACCAGATAATGTTAATAAAATGAACTAGGTTAATTACTCACTAAACAAGAATTAGCAGTCAACGATACAATGGGTTAACTCATAAGGCTGATATTTAGCCAATGCTTGGAAATTCCAGCTAAGGCTCATGTAATTTCCTTGATAAATATAAATCGATAAAAAAGTTATTAAGTAAACTAAGTCCCATGTGTCGGTGAGACTTATGTCTACCCAGAGTAAGCCCCGCACTTATGCATAGGTCTCACCTGACTATCATGGAACTTCCTCGGTAAATAGAAAATAATAACTAGAATAGTCATTAGAGCAGTCAGGCTTCGCGTGAGCAGTGATGGTATGTCCCCTAGTGGATGATAGACATTCATCCACCAGGCATCGCCTAGGCTCTAGCTTACATCCGTCGCTATCCACTCCTAGTAGAAGTACAATTCATGGTCCAAAAGTGGACCATAGGATCCTATCTAGCTGGGTGACCTCTCCCATCTAGGTAATCATTGAGGAATGTTCCTGCAGACATCCCCCCTCTCTCCATTTGAGGAAATTTATCCTAGTATTCTTTGATGACATTCTGGTATACAGTGAGAATTTATCAGATCATGTTCAACATCTGCACATAGTTCTAACCATATTAAGGCAAAATCAGTTGACTGCAAGGATGAGTAAGTGTTGTTTTGCTATGACTGAGATGGGTTACTTGGGCCACATTATTAGTGGATCAGGAGTAGCTACATATCCAAAGAAGATCACTGTCGTGTTGAATTGGCCAGTTCCTGCAATTCCAACCAAACTTAGAGGGTTTCTAGGATCGAGTGGGTACTACGGCGATTTGTGAAGGAATATGGTGAAGAAAGACTCCTTTGTATGGGGAGAGGCACAAACAATAGCTTTTGAAAGTTTGAAAAAGGTGATGACCACTTGCCTAGTTCTAGCTTTGTCAGATTTCACAAAACCATTTATACCGGAAACAGACTCTTGTGAAATTGGACTAGGAGTAGTATTTATGCAAGGAGGTGGACCTATTGCATATTACAGTGAATCTCTGAGGATCAGGGCAGCAAAACAATCTATTTATGATAAAGAGACCATGGTCATCCTTGAAACACTAAAAAGATGGAGGCATTACCTACTCGGCAACAAGCTGCTGATCAGAACAGATCAGAAAAGTCTCAAATACATCACTGTTTCGAGATTGGTGGAAGGAATTCAGCTGCGCAAGCTACTGGAATTTGATTACATGATGGAATATAAGAAGGGAAAGGAGAATATTGCAGCTGGTGCATTATAAAGAAGAGATGGCTCAGGCGAGGACAATGAAGAAAGATGTTGTGCTATTGTCACTGTCATGCCAAAATGGGTGGAAAATGTCAAGGTAAGCTATAGTAATGACCCACAGTATGAGAAAATTGTGGGTGATCTTCAAGAAAATGCTGGAGTTGATAACCAGTACACCATGGAATCTGGGTTGTTAAGGTATAAGGGGAGAATATATGTAGGAACTGGAAATGACATCATGTCTAAAATTCTGGAATCTTTCCACTCTTCAACTTTTGGAGGACATTTAGGTATGAGAGCAACTTACCATCGAATTAAGAGGTTATTCTATTGGCAAAGGGTCAAAGGAAATGTGGAGTCATTAGTTGCTGAGTGTCCAGTGTGTCAAATTACTAATCAGAGCATATACACATTCCTGGATTGCTAAATCCCCTAGAGGTTACAAACATGGCTTGGACACACATTACCATGGATTTCATCGAAGGGTTGCCAAAGTTCAAGGGCACAGAAGTGATCCTAGTGGTGGTAGATAGACCGGCAAACTATGCTCATTTCCTACCTCTTTCTCACCCCTACTCGGTTCAACAAGTGGTACATGTCTTTATGGACAACATATTCAAGCCCATTGCTATTGTAACTCATAGAGACTGAATTTTCACCAACAATCTGTTCCAGGAAATTTTTAGAACCTTGAAGGTGTCCTTGTGACTCAACAGTGCTTACCATCCTCAAATACATGGGCAAAACGAAAGGGTGAATCCATGTTTGGAATCTTATTTGAGGAGTATGACCTTTCAGGAACCAAGAGAATGGATGAATTGTTTAACACTAGCTGAGTGGTGGTACAATACATCATACCATACTTCACCAAAGATTTCTCCTTTTCAGGCCTTATATGGATATCCACCTCCTCAAATAGGAGAATTGACAATTCCTTGCAACATATTGACTGAATCTTGAGTCACTATGGAACAAAAAGAACTCATGATGGAGATAATGAAACACTTTGCTGACAAATCAAGGTCTGAGAGGCAATTCAAAGTTGGGGACATAGTATACCTTAAAATGCAACCATATAGACAGACAACTTTTGGCATAAGAGGCTCTCTGAAACTCAGGTCAAAATATTTGGGGCCTTTTCGAGTCTTGGACAAAGTGGGTCAAGTCGCTTATAGGTTGCAATTACCGGTGAACACTACTATTCATCTAGTTTCCCATGTGAGTCAGTCAGTCAGCTGAAGAAACATTCGGGGACTCATGCTATACCAGTCCCAGGGCTGCCACTGGTTGGAGAAGACGACAAAATCAAGACTGGGCCTATAGCTGTACTTGACAGAAGGGTTATTCCCTGCAGGAATGAACCGGTGACACAATGATTGATTCAGTGGTTAAATGTGGGTCCTGAAGATGCAACTTGGGAAGATGTAACATTCATTCAGAGTATATTTCCGAATTTTGAACCTTGAGGACAAGGTCCAACTCAAGAGGAGGGCATTGTCAGATTCTGAAATGGCTAAGTCTGAAATTTCGTAACAAGATTCAGAATTTGTGGGCGCTCAGTTGAAATCGGCAGCTTGCATAACGTTTCAACGAATTCAGTTAAGCCAAGATGGAAGGCGGAGATCGGTGGCATACACTGGACGGAAGATCCTACGGTGCACGTTCGGTTCAATAATTACTGTGGCGTCATCTATATTGTCACCGAGTGATTTCACTGAGATGAATTCAATCTTTACTGTTTTTACTTCATTTAGGTAATGTGAACTGCAATTGACCCTGGGACTATATAACCCAGCGTTGTCGTTAACGCAGGTAAGAACAGAACAACATATTAGTGCCTCTCATAGCTAGTACTATTAATGTGTCACAAGCTCGGTCTCGAGATCGCAGGTTGTAGTTGTGCTCGACCTGAGGGCAGCCGGAGCGATCGTTGTTGTCAATCGGTCGATCCGTCGTGAAGTTCAGAGAAGAATCGTGGCAAAGAGAATACGGGAAGCAGGATAGCAGAATAAGAAACAGAAGAATTGAGTTGAAGTTGTATATTCTTAGCCTTTCTGGAATTACAACGTGTACTCTTATATAGCAATGCTACCTAAACTATCTTTGGAAACAAAAGAAAAACAAGGAAACCTTGTAACATCTCTGATTACAACTCTGAATACGACAATTTCTATTATAAGTCCGATACGCCTTGATGACCTGTTGCCGTGTTGTAACCTGAAACCGAAACCAACTCTCTGTCCGTTGATGCAGCTGAGCTGTTCTCTAATCCGGATACGCCATCCACTCCAGCCGTAGTGTTGCGTAGTTTGTGACGCCTGCGTACATAGGTACGCCCCCACATGACATCTCCCTCGTCTTGAAGAAATAGCTTGTCCTCAAGCGTGAACGAAGGATACTGTTCTTTGAAACGATGGACATCTTCCCAAGACGTATCAGCAGCAGACATGCCTTCCCAACGTACTAACACTTGCCATACGCCTCGAGCTTTACGAGCGCGCACTACTTCAACAGGCGTTGGAGAAACCTTTCCATGATATATGTCTGGCAATGGTGGAGGAGCTTGTGGAGGAGTTCCGATAAAAGGCTTCAAAAGACTAACATGAAAAACATCATGAACTTTTGTTTTAGATGGTAATCGGAGCCGATAGGATACGTCGCCAATTTGCTCAGCTATCTGATATGGCCCATAGAACTTCGGTGCTAATTTTCCGGTAGTTTGAACCGCCAAGGACGCGATCTTTCTGTGCTGAATTCGTAACCACACCCATTGATCAATATTTAACTTGACATCACGATGATGAGCATCATAAAAATGCTTGTAACGCTGCTGTGCTTGAAGCAAACGATCACGAACCTCAGTAAGAAATAGATCTCTATCCTTTAACAGCTCATCCACGGCTGCGACTTTAGCACTGTCTGGCTCATAACAACGAAGAGATGGCGGATCTCTCCCATAGACAACCTTAAAAGGAGTATCTTTAAGTGAGGTATGAAACGAGGAATTGTAACAATACTCGGCCCACGGAAGCCATTGGAGCCATTGACGAGGCCGGTCACCTGTTAAACATCGCAAATACATGGTGATCACTTTGTTGACCACTTCGGTTTGTCCATCTGACTGTGGATGAAAAGCAGAACTCCGATTCAATTGGACTCCCGAAAGTTGAAACAATTCCTCCCAAAATTTACTTGTAAAAATTGGATCCCTATCACTGACGATGGATGATGGAATACCATGCAAACGAACAATCCCTTCAAAAAATGCCCGAGCAACCGAACTCGCTGTGTATGGGTGGGCTAATGCAAGAAAGTGAGCATATTTGGAAAATCGATCGACAACCGATAAAATAACGGTTTTACCATTAACTTTGGGAAATCCCTCAATGAAGTCCATTGATATGTCTTCCCAAACCTGAAACGGGATGGCCAACGGTTGCAACAGTCCTGCCGGGTGTAGATGGCTGCTCTTGTTTTGTTGACATACTGAACAAGCTTGTACATACTGCTGAACCAAACGACGAGCGTGAGGAACAAAAAAATCAGCACGAAGCCTGTGGAGAGTTTTCTGTACGCCCTCATGCCCCAATGTATGCGCAACCTCTAGAATGGTTGGCAAAGTTGGAGATGACTCAGGAACATACACACGCCCGCGATAAGTGAGTAAGTCATCTACAAAATTCCAATCAGAGCTAGCCGTGCCATCATCAATGGATGTGCGCAACTTGAGCAAGTCTGCTGATGTCAACAGCTCGGCACGCAACTGCTGAAAGAGAGCAAAGCTATTTGTCGAAAGCGCACAGACCATTACTTCTGTTGATTCTCGCCGTGATAATGCATATGCTACAATATTTTGCCGACCGGGTCGAAACTCCACACGGAATGTGTAACCCAATAGCTTACTAACCCAGCGATGTTGAGGTATCGTAGCTAAGCGTTGATCCAATAAGAACTTTAAACTATAATGGTCGGTTCTAACCAAAAATGTCTGAGCCCACAAGTATGGACGCCAATGCCGAATTGCTTGAACCAGACCAATAAGCTCTTGTTCATACGCCGCTAACTGTTGATGTCGAAGAGGCAGCGGTTTGCTAAAAAATGCAATGGGCCCGGTGCCCTGATGCAACACTGCCCCAATCCCTGTGCCTGAGGCATCACATTCCAAAATAAATTCTTTGGTAAAGTCGGGCAATTGAAGCACGGGTGCCGACGACAAAGCAGTTTTTAAGAGATCAAATGCACTGGAGGCTGCCGAAGACCATAGAAAATTTTCTTTCTTTAGCAATTTAGTGAGAGGTGCTGCGATGACACCATAATCTTTGATAAATCGACGATAATACCCAGCTAAGCCAAGAAATCCTCGCAAAGCTCGTACTGATCGTGGAATAGGCCATTCTTGCACCGCCATCACTTTTTGTTTATCCATAGCAACTCCTGAACTAGTGATCACATGTCCCAAATACGACACCGAGGATGTACCAAATAGACACTTGGAGCGCTTAAGGAAGAATTGATGGTCTCGGAGTACCTGGAAGACAGTGCGAAGATGAAGAAGATGTTCGGACCAGGACGCACTATAGATGAGTATGTCATCAAAGAATACGAGCACAAAACGCCGCAGATACGCACGAAGGACCGCGTTCATCAATGCTTGAAATGTTGTTGGTGCATTTGTGAGTCCAAATGGCATTACCAAAAACTCAAAGAGCCCCTGGTGCGTTCTGAAAGATGTCTTCTCGATATCAGATGGATGCATCCGAACTTGGTGATAACCAGACCGCAAATCCAATTTAGTGAAGAATTTGGCATCCTTGAGTTCATCCAAAAGTTCCTCGACCACCGGAATGGAAAATTTATCCTTGACGGTTTTATCATTTAATGCCCGGTAATCCACACAGAAGCGCCACGAGCCATCTTGTTTTTTTACCAATAACACGGGTGCAGAGAATGCAGAAGAGCTCGGACGAATAGTCCCCTTCATAAGCATCGCTTGACATTGTTTTTCGAGCTTTTCCTTCTGTGCATGAGTATAACGATATGGCCGGACTGCAATTGGAGAAGTGTCCGGTAGAAGATGGATGCGATGGTCCAATGTTCGTTGTGGCGGCAAGCCCTGCGGTTCTGTGAATAAGAAGTGGAATTCCTCCAATAAGTCGTGTAATAAATCTGGTTCCCCATGCTGTGAAGCTAGGAGAGACTGCCCTGTTGAGGGGATGCCATGCCAAGTAATTTGCCGAGTATGGTGCCAAAAGGACAGAGTCAAATGCTGGAAATCCCAAAGAATAGGACCCAATGTACTCAACCATTGCACCCCTAAAACCATATCAAAACCGGCTAGCGGAATCGAATAACAATCCAAGGGATAAACCTCTTGCTCAATGCGTACTGGTAGATTGGAACAAAGCCCTGTGCTGGACAAGCTATCGCCATTAGCCACTGCCACTTTCAGACCTTGTTGGGGCTGCAATTGTAATCCTGCTCGCTGGACAGCGGAATCCCCAATAAAATTATGAGTAGAACCGGAGTCTAATAAGGCAATTAATTGTGTTGAGCCCACCCAAACCGACAGCTTCATTGTTTGAGTAGAGCGAGGTTGAATGCCCGACAGTGCGTGAAGTGATATGGCCGGAGCTGGTTCATCCGCACAGTCGTCCGTTGGTAACTCATCTGGATCGTCGGGTCTGACTTCAAGGAGGAATAATCTTTTGCAGCGATGTCCAGGGACGAATTTCTCCTCACAATTGAAGCAGAGACCTTGCCGACGACGTTCGGCCATTTGCGCGGCAGTCAATTGTTTGCGAGGCAGCGCTATGGCAGGAACAACTGTTGTGTTGTCAGCGCTGGATACTGTGGCTGGTAAGGCGCGCTGCGAAAATGCACCCGTATGCGTTGGCGCAGGTTGCAGAGGTCTTGTGTTGCTCGAGTTCACTGCTTTGCCGCTCGATCGAGGAAGAGTGGAGGTAACCAGGTGCCGCTTCTCATACGCACGAGCCAATGCCATCGCCAACTGGAGACTGCCTGGATTCTGGAGTTCCACATCGGTGCGTACCGGCTCCATTAAACCGGACGTAAATAACTGAATCTGCTGTGCTGATGTCAGGGAATCTGCCGGCACAATAGACTCAAGAACTTCTCCTGATAATCATCAACGGTACCGACTGCTTGCAGTTTCGCAAGTTCCCCAAAAAAATTGTTGCGAATTGGTGGGCCGAATCGGAAATTGCAATACTCTTTGAACACTCTCCAGGATGGTTCTCCCTCATCACGCTCCAATTGAAAATACCACTGTTGCGCGGAACCGAGCAAGTGATACGCGGCAAGCCATACCTTGTCCCGTTCGGGTGTTTGTTGGCCTCGGAAGAATTGCTCGCATCGATTTAACCACCCCAAGGGATCATCTTTGTCGTCAAAGGTGGGAAAGGATAGTTTGTGACTCCGGATGCCTTGATTGCCAACGAATACTGAATTCTGCTGATACTGGGTTGGGTGGGTGGGCAGCACTCTGGCTGGTGCGGGCAGCAAGCCGTCGCCAGATTGCATCGACCTTTTTTCCAATGCCCCAACACGATCCTTGATGCCTGCAACCTCCGCTGTGATGTCTGTTTTGAGTTCATCCAACTTGAACGTCATGGCTGCCATGAAGTCAGCGATCTGTTGTGTCAACGCCAACATCTCGGATGATCCAGCCATGGGCTCTGATACCAAGATGTCACAAGCTCGGTCTCGAGATCGCAGGTTGTAGTTGTGCTCGACCTGAGGGCGGCCAAAGCGATCGTTGTTGTCAATCGGTCGATCCGTCGTGAAGTTCAGAGAAGAATCGTGGCAAAGAGAATACGGGAAGCAGGATAGCAGAATAAGAAGCAGAAGAATTGAGTTGAAGTTGTATATTCTTAGCCTTTTTGGAATTACAACGTGTACTCTTATATAGCAATGCTACCTAAACTATCTTTGGAAACAAAAGGAAAACAGGGAAACCTTGTAACATCTCTGATTACAACTTTGAATACGACAGTTTCTATTATAAGTCCGATACGCCTTGATGACCTGTTGCCGTGTTGTAACCTGAAACCGAAACCAACTCTCTGTCCGTTGATGCAGCTGAGTTGTTCTCTAATCCGGATACGCCATCCACTCCAGCCGTAGTGTTGCGTAGTTTGTGACGCCTGCGTACATAGGTACGTCCCCACATGACATAAGGGGAATTTTGAAATATGTCACTTCTGAGTTTGTGGTTTTGAAATATGCTACTTTTCAGTTTTTTCTTTGAAATATGTCACTCCTCATTACACTCAGGAGTGGCATATTTCAAAGAAAAAACTCAGAAGTGATATATTTTAAAACCACAAACTCAGGAGTGACATATTTTAAAATATGCCCATGACATAATGAAGGTAAGAAAAGAGCAACATATTAGTCTCTCTCGTAGTTAGTACTAGTTAGAACCCTAGCGCTCGTTCGTCTCTTCGCTTATCTGACCAATTTTCCACCAAAGCGACCATATCAGGTCTCTGAACCTTCAGGGCCTGACAGGATGCCGTTTGCAGCGCGCTACCGTGCTTATGGAGGCCGCGGACGATCTGCTGGTCGCTGGCTGCAGGCGTTAGCTGCAGATTTGGTTCAGCGCTGCGCGTGCGCTTGCGACTGTCCACAGGCAGGACAGGAAAACAAGTGCAAGGGAGCAGTCGTACAAAATTACAAACGGCCAAAGATACCATCATGAGCTCATAAAAATCGCTGTGCTAAGATCACACACGAGAACAGTATGACAGCAGTACAGTTTACCATTTCACGGCCTAACGTGTATTTTAAAATAAAGTTTGGAGATGCCACGTGAAACTTTACTGGAAGGAGAAAATCTTTCTCATACTATTGCCCAAAGATGGGTGCCGTATAGCTTTCACCGCTTGAATTAGTTAGATTCAGGTGGACAACATCAGTTCGTCTGCTCCCCACGTGTAAAAGAGCTTCAGCTTGTTCTGGCCTCGAAATGATCTTTTTATTGATACAATCATCACTTCGATAGACGATAAACAATCCATGTCCACCAGTAACTTCCTGCTATTCCTTGAAAGAATGCAAGATTTTGGAGACCTCAAAGCTCGTCCTGAACATGAAACCAGCAGAGTATAGATGTTAATGAACTGTTTCTTCTGTAACTTTGGCCGTTCCTAGATAGCAAATGATGATGCTTTGCAACTTACATGGTCGTCGTCCATATAGTCCCTACGATAACGCTGCAAATGCAGATGAAAGAAAGGAAGATGTCAGTTATGATCGATAATTCGATATAGCACCATACCACTGGCACTAGACATCAAAACACTGTAGTTTTGAAAGCTTAGCAGTTAGTACTGAACTGCAAAAAGGGAAAAATTATCCAATATGACAGAGAAGAAATGTACTCTTTTATATTTATCCCTGTAATGGTCCCTGCCGCGGTGCCGATCCCTCTCTCTCCTTCGTTTCTCTCCTTCCTCCCGTGCTCGTTGAGCTTCCTGTGGAAAAGCAGTCCCTGTTAACTTGTTTATGAACTGGGATTGTTTAGTCCTGACTCTGAAGAATGGTGAATAAAGAACGGTAAACAGTCGACTAGAAAGAAATTAAGCTTCCACTCTAACCTCATCTTCTCTAGCCTTCCTCCGCTTTTCAGCTCCTTCGAAGGCCTCCTTTTCAGCCTGAAACATAGAGATAAATTAAGACAGAAAGTTCCCAGGAGATAAACACCAAGGATCAATTTAATAAACATGTCTTATGCCTACCTCTTTGTTTGCTCCCCAAGTTTCGTCTACAACCATTCTCGCATATTCCGGGTCATCACAAATCAAAATGTTGTCAAAAACTGAACCAGCTTTCACCTGTATGCCATATAGTAGTTAGTCTAGGCAGTATTTATATCATTCAACACAACCAAGGATTACAATAGAACAAACATCTTTAACCAATAACTGCATGTGGTACCTGCCAAACTTCAATTCCAACGTACTGCAGAGGTTTCAGCACGTATAGATCTGGGTCATCCTCAAATTCTGTGAAAGATGTATATAGTTAACTTAGTGTTAATTTTCAAAGTTTTAAGGGGTGAGGTTCAGCTCAAAGTCAGATATGCAGTGAAAATTACTGTTAAGTACAAACAAAAAGTATCGGACATAATGAACTTGAGAATATGGGAAACATTATTATAGTACTGACAAAAGATGGGGCAATTGTTTCTCACCTGGATTGTCAATCCATGGTGTCTTCCATTTTCCCTTGTAGTTAGGGTTCTTAATTTTCTGTAAGCAGAAGCATGTGAGAGTACATAATTGTTAAAAGAAAAGGAAATTCATGAGGAGCTACCAGTCAAGAAAACAAACCTTGCGTTTCCATGGTCCCTTGTATTCTGGATTTGGTATCATTCTGGGCTTCCATACACCGTCATCGTCATCATCCCATGACTCAGGCTGATTTAGTATAAAAAGAAGAAAAAAATACATCTCGTGTTATATTTATTAACAATAATATACACAGCCATAGAACCACTGCGAAAATGTTCCTTTAGTTGTGCTGGGTTCAATATTGCTGCTAGCACCTCAGCAAATATGACTTGGTTGTTTCTAAAGAACCAAGCAAAATGAAACAAGCTTGAATAGGTAAAATGGAACTTTTGTTTACACTCAATACTTTTCATAATATAAAGAAAAAAACATATGATTGAACATCCAAATTCGAATAAATTAGTGTGTTCTCAAGCATGAATATGTCAATTAAATGCTTAAATATTAGAAGTTGGATTTATGTCAGAACTCAGAATGCATAAGTACATACCTTTTTGTCCTTTGGATCAGGAATCTCTTTAGGAATAGAATCATAGCCCTGGGCAGTGCAGGTAAAAGTTACAGAGCGTTCTTGATCTAGATTATATTCACAACAGGAAATACGACAATACAGACCTCTGGCTTAACTTCATCAGGATCTTCAATATATTCCCTGTCATCCCAATTTTTTGGCTGCAATAAAAACATATCTAAGAGAAGGCTTTGACAGAAATTTCTCATCATAAAATTGCTTTGATCATGCACAGCAAAGCCCAAACCTTTTTTGCGTTAACTTCTTTGATCTTACGAGGAGGGAGGATGTCCCAGTCAGTGTACATACTCCCAAACTCTCTCTCCCGGTTATCAACAAGTAGGCTATAAGAGGCATCAGGCCTAAGAATAAATGTGTAAAAATGTGTCAACTTGTCTGTCTCACATTTTAGATCTTTCTTGATAGGATAGTTTTGCCCTTGGTAAGAAAGTATAAGATGGAGCTTTTTTGTCTGATCGCCACATATATCAGGCCCAAACATAAAGCTGCAGAAGTAAACATCAAGATAGTTAGCAGATGCAACTCAGAAGAAGATTAGACATAGTGAACAAATACTAACAATTCAATAAGTACAGCAATGAGGCCTGGATCATAAGTCACTGCAGCATTCCATAGTGTGTAGGTTAACCTCTAGTTCCAGATTGTCCTCCAACCGTGGCTGGTTACCACCAGTAAGGCAGTAGAGTAGTAACAAATTTTACTGGTAAGGATTGTTATTTGGTAATCCAACCGGCTTACATGTTGGGATTTAAGGCTTACCATGCTGATTTATTGATTATCTAATGCATTCTGGTCAAGTTTTGTATTATTTTTGCATGTAAACAAAATGTTTTCATGATATTCAGTGATTTTTATTAAGAAAAAAACATAATTGCCAAAATGAACAAATTGGACTTGAAGCTGTCTATTTACAGTATGTATCCCTTTTGCTGGAAAAGCCATGCGATGTCATCGACTTCATCTAGTACTGGCCTGGTTATCATTAGTGGCCACTAGAAACATGTACAAGTTCCTAAGGGTATACAGATCACTACCAGTTTTTGTTGAAACCTTTGGATATTACTATGAAGCAAAGAGTAGCACTTTTAGAGTTCATGGACAAACAAAAACACAGAAATAATGTTTACTTGAACTATGAAGGAAACCTCATAAATAAAGTGAATTTGGAGGCCAAAAACAGGGAAGCAAATTGACCTGTAAGGAGTGTCACCACCAAATTTCTTCTGGTTGACATAACCGGACATAAGCTTGATGTAAGCACCACCACATTCAATATCCTGTTCAATCTTTATCGAATACTGAACCACCAGCGTCCGGTTCTTGTTACTCAATTCTGGGAACTTTGCTGATATAGCAAAATGCCTAGCATCTAGGGTTGTTTGTATACCTAAAATGGTTGCAAAACACAAATGACCACATGATGCATGAAACAAACCATAGCATAAATAAGGCTCCACTTGTATGGGTTGAAAGTTCAAGCATAATCGAGAGAGGGCATTTAAGTTTTGAAGTGTTTATGATGAAATGAAAACAGGGACCAAGTGAAACTAGTAGTCTGAGCTCAACGTCTTATCAAATTTACTCCAAAATACATACTCATTATTAATTAAAATAGCACCAAAGCAAGACCCTCACCTTTATCGTCAGGATCTCCAGAATAGCTTCCTGCTGTATGTTTGAACGTTCCGGCTTTGCCTTCACTCCTTTTCCAGTCAGATTTCACCCATCGGCTCCCCCACCCATCTAAAAGTGAATATATTGCACAGTTTTATTAAGCGCGCAGAAACTCACCCGACAAAACTAATGAACACGAAAGTTTAACTAATGCCATCAGTTCTTGAGAAGTTCATGGATTGCACACAAAAATCACAGCAGCATGATTGTAGGTTAGTTCACACTACCACTGTTCTCTTCCAATTTGCATACCAAAAGGCACAACTAACATTATAAGCTCTCAAGATAAGTTTACACTCTCTGAAAGCTAAACAATCAACGAATTTTCCTCTGATCACACATCATAGACAGAAAAATGTTTTCTAATCTGGCAGGACATCAGGGGGGATGCTTCCCATCAATTAAATTTCACGAGAGTAGCAACCAGTAGCAAGCATAACGATAGTAGTGAGTAACAACACCAAACTAAGCACTTGAACAGCTAAAACGAAAACCAAACTAAGGAGCGCGTACAGGTACAGTACCATCGAATCGCTCCTCGAAGAAGACTTCACCGGAGGCGAGGATAAGCAGCGACGAGAGGGCCAGTAAGCCGTGGAGGTTGCGGCGGAGGCGACCCATCGCCGCCGTACCTGCCGCTCGCCGGAGACCTGTGAAATGCAGTGAGCCTTTTGCTTCTCAATCCTACAGGTGTGAGCCAACATATTTGTAGAGGGAGCGAGCAAGCCGCAAAAGAGGCTTCGGTCTGGGGGATATTTACGATAATGCCATGCCGGCTCACTCCAACTCGTAGACGCGACTCCGTAACGCGAGTGGCATTCTCGTGGTTCTTACGAGGACGCGGGCCAATCAAGGTTGTCTCTCAGTGGGTCACATACACACACGCAGCCTGGTCTTCCGTGGTGGACCGGCCAGATAGACGGCGACGCGAACGAAGACGTGGACTTGTAAAAGTCCGCGGTGGACCATGATTTCCACAGCCAGAGGGTGGGGCCTACAAAGACCGCGTCCAGGCCATCCACCCCGCCGCAGCGAATCACAGCGCGGCGGACGGTCGGAGCTCCCACGAGGGCCAGTAACATAGCGCCACATCACCAAGTTCACGTGTTTGCCGCGTGGCATCCTCCACGTCACAAACCTAAACACTGCATCCGCGAGTAAATCTCCACAACCCCACAAGCATTTGTCGTGAACAGAAGAAATTGCATGCGAAAACTTATCAACTTCAATTCAAGCATGAATAGCAATGTTCATGGCTTCATGGATTCTCCCAGCCAATGTTGCCGAATGACCTAAAGAACCTATCATCAACTGTTACGTATCACGGGATTGAATAAAAACAGCTGACAAAATCCACAGCACGGCAACATTGTTCACCATCATTTGGGGCGAAGGAATTCAAAAACAATAGGAATCCATTGAGACTTCAGATTACTTCAACATTACATCTTCTTTCGACCCCCACAATTCACTTAACAACAAAATCCAGAAGCATACTACAGAAGCTAAATTAAAGCCAGATAAGCATTACTGTGAAGTACGGAGGAACCATCTTCACCATCTCAAATGCTTAAACCTCCTGTACGTTCAAGCCTGGCAAGAGAAAAGCTCATAATCAGTAATTAGCAAAAGAGCCGGGCAATTTGCGCAAACATATAGTTCATAAGCAGAGAACTTTTTCCAGGATGGGGATACAAGCTAAGTAAATGCACTGAAGCAAACAACAGAAGCAAGCCTTCAGCTACTAGTAGTCCTTATCTGCTTGAAGACCTAACGATCTTACTGAAATCGAATAAAGCATGTAAATCATTAGAGTTCAATTGTTACTCATGGGAACACGAAGTGCAAATATATAATTACAATATGGATTTTACCAGTGTTGCAATGATGTGAAGTGCAAACTGGCATGTACAGCAAGTCAGCAACATAGCCATAAGCTATAATTCTCAATTCCAGAACAGTTTTTCTGTTCTGCGTTAGTCCTACATCACAGGAAAGCTGACTCCTTTCTTCTGCAATATTTATGATCACAATTCACAGTTCACCATTAGGAACGGTAATTCTTTGCTGTCAGCCTATGTCATGCTACATATAAAATGGCTAGACAAACATCTTCACTAAATTTATAATACAGCAATGTCTCGTTCCATCCAGATCTAAGTCACACATTACTAGTCAAAGCCACTAAGCATGGAGACATCTGGAGTTCTCAATATACAAGACAGGATTTAAAATCAAATTGGACTAAGCCCACTACATACCTGGGGGGAGAGACTGTTTCAGCTTGTTGGCCTTCTCAGTGTCGTACACACACAGCGTGTAGAGGTACTTGGAGCAGCGCACCTTGAACTTGACGGCATCCTTGCTCCTCTTGATCCTCACAGAGCGGGCATCCTTCCTCCTCGCCGTGAGAAGGAAGTCCTTGATCTCATGGATTTGCTTCGGCTATAGGCAAACGGAAAATTTAGAACCCACCACACACACACATCCCAAAAGAGTCAACCACTTACAACTAATCATCCTACCATGTCAGTATGTCACTTCAACATTGCAGTGTGGTATCATCAACTGTTATGTAGGAATCTAACAATGCCTTTACAATAACATCTGAAGAAAAATCATGTGAAGCCTTTACCTCTAACGAACATTTTACTGCCAATTATTGAATCATGAACTCTTCTGACTATTTCCCTTGAAATCATGAACAAAAATCATTGTATGCCCCTAGGAATTATCAGCACTATTGACAATTTGAATTACTCACAGGTTATTGCTGCAATTCGATCTGCGCTATAAAACCAAACGGCATGTAGAGAAAGCACTACAGACTAGCTAGATCTGATGAAAAAAAAAGGAATCATCCTAAACTACGCGTCCGCCCCAAACTAAGGAGCAACATAAACAGAAAAGATAGGCAAATTTCGCCTTCCGAATCCTTCACTCACGGTTAACACATCATACATCGAAGAAAAATAAGTGCAACATATACAGTTGGATTGGATACAAGGAGGAGAAAATTACCA
Source organism: Ampelocalamus luodianensis (assembly GCA_036346255.1). NCBI lineage: Eukaryota > Viridiplantae > Streptophyta > Magnoliopsida > Poales > Poaceae > Ampelocalamus > Ampelocalamus luodianensis. Next base: position 7,333,505 of record CM070626.1, read on the forward strand.
TGTTGGCGGCGCTTGGGAGGAGGCGACGAGCCCTGCAGCTGCAAACCCTAGCTTATTTTTTGGTGCGGAGGCGAAACGGCGGCGGCGGAGTCGAGCTGGGTTTTGTAGCCAGAAGAACCCACAATTCGGTGACTACCTTTCTACTTCTATGGGCCGTGCACAGAGGCCTAATTATGTATGGCCCAATAGGCCCAAACAATGACGTAAGAACTAAGAACGGGCACAATTTATATATTTTTTATTTTGATTTGATGCATTCTGTCAAGGCTTGGGAAAAAAATTCGCTAAGATCTGTCGAGATTTGAGAAGCTAGTAGGCTGCCAAATCATATGCAACTCGTCCGAAAAAATCAGAACAAAATTCTTTCAACTTGTGAATAAAAGAAATTCCTCCATTTATACCAGACCCGACAAATGAAATGAAGGCAGAGCAAAGCAATATATTTGCATTTGCACTTTAGTACATGAGAACAGTAACACCTCTGTAACAATAGCTGAATAGCTCCACCAATTGAGCAAAGAAGCAAACAAACAAAAAAAGATTCCTCATTTCTTCTTTCTGCAGATCCAGCTCTGCAGTCTCCAGGCTCCAATGGTCGACGACCACAGTTGAATCAGAATTAGACGTGGTAACCTGACGCCCAGCTCTTGGCGTACTCGCCGTCCGCCTCCTCGCCGCCGTCGTCTAGCCGGAGAGCGAGCGCGAGCGCGAGCGCGGCCCACTCGAGCACGAAGATGGCGACGCCGAGCCCGCCGACCAGCCTGAGGATGACCGCGCCGTCCTCCTCCCGGACGTAGGACCGCAGCTCGGCGAGGAAGTCCCCGGTGCGGGTGAAGGCGAGCAGCGCGGCGGCGCCCTGGAAGATGGCGGTGAGGACGGCGCCAGCGGTGTGCGCGGTGCCGTGCGCGGCGGCGACCCCCGGGCCGCTGAAGGACCCCGAGCAGCCGGCGGCGGCGAAGACGGCGGTGAGCGCGTGGAGGAAGACGAGGAGCAGGCCGCACGTGGACGGGAGGAGGCGGAGCGAGAGCGTGAGGAAGATGCAGCCCGACGCCGCGCCCAGCAGCGCGTAGTTGCACAGCAGGAACGCCTTGTGCGCCGCGCCCGCCATCGGCAACCACACCACCAGCTTCTTTCTCTCTTGCTCAAGGAAGTAGGAGGCTTGCGACTTGCGAGTGCGATGAACTGGAGAGTGAGGAAGCGAGCATTAATAAATTCGTCGCCTCGGTGGGAAGCGGATTTGCGACCGTTGGGTGGCGACGTTAACGGCTAGTGCCTGCCTGCCTGCCGGGGAGGGCAGGGGAGGGGAGACGTTAGGATGGGCAGGGGAGACGTTGCGTCACTAAAGCCCTTTAAACATGAGGCCCAATAGCGTACGGAAGCCCGGCCCATGCACGCGCGGATTTAATGTTTGACTGCCTGGTTTTAAAATGGGCTGACTAAAGCTTCTGAATTGAAAAATATCTGAAATATCCTGAGGCAGATGATGACTTGTTTGATATCGTTTAACGATAATTGATGGCAACTAACGATAATTAACGTCAAGTAACGACAATTAATGATAACTTATGGCAATTAACAATAACTAACGATAATTAATGGCAATTAACGATAGCTAACGATAATTAACGATAACTAACGATAGTTGACAACAATTGACGACAACTAATGACAATTGAAGGTAATTAACGATAGCTGGCGGCATTTAACGACATTCACTAATTATATAAATAATTCATTTATAGCAGAAAAAATAAAAAAATAAAATTGAACAAATAAAAATGCCGACGAGGTAGAGAAACCTAGTCAACTTGGAAGTTATTTAGCAAAATTATGGTGCAGAAAAAAAACTGAATGATTTTGTAATCTCAAGAGTTGTATGGTTCAACAGATCATTCAGGCATCAACATCTTTCAATTAAATACCAGTAAATAATTTGAGCATGCAAGTTGCAACCAAGAGTAAGAGTATCAAGTGCAAACCATTGTTTAGGTGTATACCAGAGTAAACCATCGTAGAAACAGTACGTAACATTCATGAATTCATAGAAATGAAACAGTACACAACATTAAATTGCAAGGGACTGAACTCGGCATTGGCCTTCGAGGATTACTCGGTGCAACAACTTGTCGCGATGGCAATGAGCCTGCTGCATCAGCATAGTCGATCTTGAGAAGATTGGCCAGGGCCTAGTGGTTTGCCTTCACCTTTGCGAAAAATAATCCTATAGGACATGATCCATAACTCAATTGATGTGGACTAACTCCACTGCATGACACGTGTCCTTTCATGAATCTCAAAGCGTGATGTAATAGTCTTCAGTATTCAATTCGTGAAAATTCGTATCAGTGATTTATGAGGCTGTGCGCTTTGAGATTCGTAAAAGGACACGTGTCACATGATAGAGTTGGTCCACATCAATTGAAGTCCTATAGGATTATTTTCCCACCTTTGCAGCGCGGTTGGATGTGCCCACCCCAATGGTATGCTGAAGCAGCTCATTGTATAAGCTTTGATGCCCGATCTGACATGTATAAGCTTTGATGCCAGGGCACTAGGGCGGTGAAGTTGTCTTAATCTAACCAAAGATTGACGTACAATTGCAACTTGATTTTTTTTTTTTGTAACCATCGTTTTTATTTTTGAAGTCACAGGAATCTCGATTCCTGCTCTTTGTCAACACCAATAATTTTAGCTCAATAACAAACTTTCTTGAGCAAGCAACCCAGTTGACAAAACGCACATTTCTTTTTCTAGAATACGGCGACGAACTTAAAAAATGTACTATTATTGTTCAAGCATTTCTCCATGTCGTTATGACTACTAGTCCTCACGTGGCTTCGTTTTTCCTTCAGCCTTTCAGTGGTGGAGCCAGCTTTTCACCACCGTAGGAGTGCTAACTTAAAGTAATATATAGTTTTACTGACTTGTAACTTCACTAACTCACTACTAACTATTCTATTTTTTTACATAATACATTATCTATATAATTTTATGTACTAATATACAATCAAACACTTACACATAATCACAAATGTCATTGGTGGTAACAAAATTTATTATATGTATATATATACACTATGTATAATAAGTATTTTCCTAAAAAAATTAGAGGTACACTGTACTCCGTACCCCCATGCTCCTATATTGCTCATAGCTCCGTAACTGCACCCTTCCAAGTTCTAGCTGCCATGGAGGCCACACTTGTGTTCTTCCTTGTCTTCCTCTTCTGTCTCTGTGGCGCGAGTGCTTCCGGCTCGCGCTACTTCACCTCGATGTTTTCCCTTGGAGACTCCTACATTGACACCGGCAACTTTGTGATCATGGCTACTCCGGTTGTGCCCGTGTGGGTCGACAAGCCTCCTTACGGCATGACCTTCTTTGGCCGCCCCACAGGCCGCCACTGCGATGGAAGAGTCATCATCGATTTCATCGGTAAGTCGAGACATCTGATTCATAGCAGTACCAGACGAAGAACTCTTTTTGAAGTTTGAGTGCATGTTCGATTTGGACTCTGTGCCAACTCTTCAATTTCCCATGGTTGTAGCCGAGGAGTTTGGTCTCCCTTTTCTTCAAGTCTCCCTGCAGGTGAGCAGATCGAACGTCTCGCACGGCGTAAACTTTGCTGTTGGCGGTGCGACGGCGATCGATGTCGACTTTTTCGAGAGGAGCAACCTAGTTCAGTTCAAGCTTCTGAACAATTCTCTGAACGTGCAGTTGGGTTGGTTCGAGGCGCTCAAGCCATGGATTTGCAACACCACAGAAGGTCTGTGACATGCCCTCCAGTATCCATTATATCACCCCAGTATATGTCCTCTAAGATGCTAACAACTTTGTCCTAGATGTTGTCCTCTAAGATGCTAACAATCTGTCCTAGATCTTTGTCCTCTAAGATGCTAAAGCTAGTCAAGGTGCTAGTCCAAGATGCCACAAAGACCACAGTACAGAGACTTATTCATCATTCTCCCCCTAAGTCTTGTGCGTCGTTTTGTGGGAAAGTTGAGCCATCCCGATCGGTGGTGAAGATGACGGAGCCGACGCCCTTGATTTCCACGCCGGAGGCGTCCCCAGACTTGACGGAGCCTCGGACGCTAGAGTCAAGCTCGGCGAAGAACTCCCGTCGACCGGTCATGTGATGGGTGGCGCCGGTGTCGATGCACCACCCGTCAGTCTTGTCGTTGCCGGAACTGTCGCCGAGGAGGGTGTGTGCTTTTGGCTCGTCAAGGTGGAGGAGAGCCGCTGCGGCGGTGCGGCTGAGGTGGTTCGATGCTCGCCTAAGCAATGAACGAGCGGTGCTCCTCCTCCTCCGCTGCGCGACGTGGGCTCGGCGCGTCGTGGTATCGACAATCCTTGGCCCGGTGACCGGGCTTGCGCGGTTGTAGCAAGAGTCGTCCGCGCGGCTCTTGCTTGCCGGGCCGCGCGCTACGGCGCCTCCACGGTCATCACCTCGGCACGTCCTCGCGCCCTGCAGGCGTCTTTGCGCGGCTTGCGCGCTTGCCACGCTTGTGGCGCTGTCGTGGAAGAAGGCTCCCCCTTCTTTCATCACCGGCCGCACCACCGCGCTCCGAGTGAGGAGGAGCTTCGCCAATGGTGACGGGTCCCGAGACACGTGGCTCATCGCCATCAACGACCTTGAGGCGACCTATCGCCTCCTCGATCGATTATCGTGGAGAGGTCCAAAGAGACCGGATCGAGTGAGCCATCCGCTTGTACTTCTCGGGGATGCAGCGAAAGAGCTTCTCCACAACTCTCTCGCCGTAGATGTCATCGCCGAATCGCACGGGCCCACGCGAGTGTTGAGACGGAGAGCAAAGTCATCGGCGTCCTCACGGCTTGAAGGCCGTGTTCTCCCACTCCGCGCGGTGCTGCGATGTGGACTTGGCGCGCGCCGCCGAGCGCGTCGTCGCAGATGATGGCGTCCCAAGCCTCCTTGGCGATCCGCTTGTTGGAGAGCGAAGCGCATCTCGGCGGGGCTGCAGCAATGAGGGCATCCGGCGCCGTCGATCTGGTCGAGTCGGCGCCGTCGTGCCGGACCGTCTCCCACATGTGCCGCACTGAGCCTCACCTTCATCACCGCGCCCACTCGACGTAGTTGGCCTTGGTGAGGTAGGCCGCCACCGCCGGGGCGGCGTCCCGACAACGTACACGGAACCCGTGGTAACCACGGTGCACGGTCCGGGAGAGAGCCACGCTGCGCTGTGAAGGCCGCGCTCTATCGACCGTCGCCGCCGTTGTCGTGCGCGCCTCTTCGAGAGCGCCACGCCGTGCGCGCCTCCTCGAGGCGCCACCGGCGCGCGAGCCGCGCTTGTCCGGGCTGCCGCCAAGCTCGTGGGCGCGGCGCGGCGCCACCGTCGCCGCTCTTGCTGTGGCTCTCGCCCGGCCGGTCGAGGTGCGTCGGCGCTATCGTCGTGAAAATAGAGCTACCGACGCCGCGCGAGCCTCGACCTCTCATTGCCGCAGACGCCGTGCATCTGCCGCCGTTGTTGCTTCCACCCTCGCCACAGCTGCTGCCGCTCGCCGCTACCTCGACACACCTTCGCCGCTTGCGGCATCTCGCCGCTGCCGCTGCTTTGCGCTTTGCGCGAGCTCGGCCGTCACGACGCCGCGTGCTCGAGGCGCATCGAAGGCCGAGAGCGCCTGCGGACATGGCGCGCTCTGGGGCATTGCGTGGAGAGAGCTGCCGATGAGCGCTGCTCGTCTCGGAAGAGTGGCGAGGGCACCGAGCCGCTGGTGCTACGGGTCAATGCTTTGTGAGGCAGGAGAAGGAGATGAGCGGGGAGATGCTCGAGCTCTGAGGATAATATAGCTCGATACCGTTGTTACACTTGCCAAAGACCACAAGATAGACTTATTCATCATATATAAGCAACTGACTGAAACAGGGTGCAGAGGTTGCTTCAGTAAAGCCCTATTCATCGTTGGGGAGTTTGGAGTGAATGACTACAGCTTCATATGGATGGCGGGGAAGACGGAAGACGAAGTGAAATCGTATGTACCTAAAGTTGTGAAAACTATTGCCATGGGCGTGGAGGTATATATGCCCAGTACATTACTACCATTTATTCAGTTCTACTTTACCACTGTCTGATCTTTTCTTTTTAGAAAAAAAAACTTTACCACTGTCAAATATATATCCATAGACGTTGGATGTAAAATCAAACCACGATAGATCCAAATATTTCCCCCCTCAAGTTTGTAATCCTAATTTTTTTTTCGTGAGGAATTCAGCGTAAAACATACTATATTAAACAGTTGAATTTTGTTTCATCGTTTACTTATCATCTCTGAACTTTGCAACCTCAACACATGGCCTAAGTAGTTTACCTTCGCACGGTTGCACCACAGAGGCTTATCAACGAAGGCGCGGTTTACGTCGTCGTGCCGGGGAATCCTCCAATCGGGTGTTCACCCACCATCCTTACTCTACTCTTGGGCCCCAACAAGACGGACTACGACCACATCGGCTGCCTACGCAACGTCAACAGCGTGGCCAGGTATCACAACGTGCTGCTCCGTGCGGCTCTGGGCAGGCTCAGGGGCAAGTACACCCATGCCAGGATCATCTTCGCCGACTTCTACGACCCGATCATTAGAATTCTCGAAAACCCCAATCATTTCGGTAAGCAGTGCCGTCTTTCTGCTTCAGCCTCTTGTTGACATTTTGTTTGAACATAATGACCTGTACTTGCTGCAGTCACTGACTTGTCTGAACTTTTGCAATCTGCAGGAGTCGCCGCCAATGACGTTCTCAGAGCTTGCTGCGGAGCCGGCGGCGCGTACAACTGGAACGCCAGCGCCATCTGCGGCATGCCCGGAGTGACCGCTTGCCAGGATCCATCGGCGTACGTGAGCTGGGACGGGGTTCACTACACGGAGGCCACCTACCGCTACATTGCCAAGGGGTGGCTCTACGGCCCTTACGCTGATCCGCCAATTCTGAGTGCTAGTCACCACTAACTTGCTGAAAACCCATTACACGATATGGAATATTGATTTACAATTTGCACTGCACTTAGCCGCAGGGTACAGCAAAGTGAGTTCCAATGCATCAGCAGATGGTCAGAGACTCGAAGTATGCGATGAGACCTTCTTTTGGATAATTTCCACAGTTTATATTCTGATTTCATCAACATTACATTACACACAACACAATGTAAAAGAATAAAAAATATCTTGGACCTGTTGAAGTCCATACGGACTCATTCGCTAATCCTTGCCTGAGTGGTACTTGTTGGAAATGAGGGCAATATTTTAATTCCAGATTTTATTAGAAGGCAAATATTGCAAAAGACTAATGATGCATAAAACAAGATCGATAATGCATAACTCATTGTACTTCACAATATATGAAAACCAGGATGTAAACAAGTCTATCAATCACACAGTAGACTTACAGATGAGTCTGATGAAGAGCAGGAAGCGCCGCAGACTTGATGCAAAGGTAAACGTAGATGTCGCAGAAGCAAAGAAGCGGTCGCGCAGATGCGCTGCCCGAAACCTTATTGCCGCCCGTGCAGGTCTTCACGCAAAGAACGGTTCGAGATATCGCTTCCCTTCTTCACGATGCACGCGAGAAGAAGAGTCGGCAAGGTTCGCATGCGCAAAGATAACAACGACGCATTTTCGTAAGGAAGAAGGAATGGAGGCTATTCTTGTACACGCTATGCAATCGGACGTCTCGGACATATATAGATGCGCATCGTAATCGACATGATTAAATGACCATTTACCCATCGTAATCGACACACTTAACCGACCATTTACTCACCGTAATCGTTACACTTAACCGGCCATTTACCCATCGTAAATCTGTCATCATCACCCAATAAAGCCTCAAATTTAAACATTTGAATCTCATTCAAACAGAGAGAGAGATGCAAGGTTCAGCAAAAATAAGGTGGACTTAGTTCGCCAAATGGCGCGCCACGCCACGCGCGATCGCAAGGTCGCAAGTCACGCGATTTTTCACGCGAAAATACGCGAACAGCGCGCGCGGCGCGCGTGCGTGTGTGTTTAGCCGAGCCCTTCTTATGCCATCATCATCCATGTGTTACATGTTTCAAGGAGTGGCAAGGACTCCACCTTATATGTTGGTCACCTCCACCTTGCCTTAGCAATATGGTACTAACCCATAAATGCTTTGGAATTATAGAAAATGGGCCTCACTCATATGGGCCAATTTCTAACAATCCCCACCAATTCCAAAGCAAGAAGCAAAAAGGATATCAAAGATATTGTGTCAAGAAATCATTAATATACTAGTCTTTTAGTATAAGTCCGTGCAGGTTGAACTTACACCTAGAATGACAAGATTCATCTTCTCACAGGTGATGAATGGACCATGCCTTGAATTCACAGCTTTTGTGATTAGATTTTACTTGAAATCTCAATCGATACTAGGTCACAAAGAACCGCGCTAAACGGAGCGTTATTTGGTCATTCTCCTTATCTCGCTCATGAGCTTTCTAGAGAATGCCCTATTCTCGTGAACTCGCGACCTCACAGCTTGGGCTCAAGTAGGTATATTCTTTCTAGGTATCCCGTAGGCTAATACCTTTTCCTCATTTGGACAATGTAATATATTAAGGTTTTATGCCATCCTTCCATACGCTTGAGAGTAATTTGTCTATTAGGACATGGATTCAATGAATATATACTCTCTTGTTACAACATGAACTTGTTTTCCCATTGCCTAAGTCACGGATCTCCGATCAAAAGGTATGGGTTCTTGTTGAGTTGTAACTCCAATGGGCCTCATTCCCATGTCCATAGACGCAACGGAAATCGCCTTCCGTGCTAGCCCCTTTGTGAAAGGGTCCGCGATTTTTCTCAATGCGTATATAATTCACGAGAATCACTCCGAGTTCCTCAATTTTCGTGATTTAAGCCTACGCTTCACATGTCCGAGGACTTCATGTTATCCTTAGTACTTGTAACCTTAATCAATACCGCTTGATTATCACAAGACATTAGGATTCTGGTATTGGTTTCGCAACCACTGGCAAGTCCAACATAAGCTCTCTAAGCCATTCACCTCAACGAGTCGTGTCTAGTGCTACAAGTTCGCTTCCATAGTTGACCTCGTCAATATAGTCTGCATTTACACGACTCCATGAAACTGCAGCTCTGCTAGTGTAAAGATATAACCACTTGTAGCTTTGATCTCATCTCGCATCGAGATCCAATTTGAATCACTATATCCTTCTAATACGAAGGATGCCCAAGATAGTGAATTCGTATGAGGTTGTGCCTCTCAAATAGCGCAACACTCTCTCAAGTGCCTCCCGTGATCATCTCACGGGTTAGAAGTAAACCGACTTAATTTTCTCACAAAGAAATGATATGTCAGTCTTGTGGCACCAGATAGATACATAAGTGATCCAATAATTTGTGAAAATCTTAATTGATCTTTTCCTAACCCTTGATTCTTTCAAGCTTAATGCTTGCATCATAGGGCGTTGGAGAAATTTTACAATTCTCATAGCCAAACGGCTTAAGATTTTTCAAAGATAATGGGATTGACTCAAAGTGATCCCATCCTCGTTCTTGATTAATTTAATATTCGAATAACATCGCCTCTCCTAAGTCTTTCGTATCAAAGCATCGAGATAAAAAGATTTGACTCGTCAATTACTGCAGTTGTTTGTTCCAAATATAAGTATGTCATCTACATATAGGCACAAGATCACTCCTTGACCCCCACCATAACGATAGTATACACATTTATCACTTCATTCACAACAAAGCCGTGCAGATGTTAAAGTTTTATCAAATTTCGTGCCATTGTTTAGGTGCTTGCTTTAGACCATATAAGGATTTTAATAATCTACATACCTTATTTTCCTGTCCAGAAATCACAAAACCATCAGGTTGAACCATATAGATTTCTTCCTCCAACTCTCCATTAAGAAAAGCTGTCTTTACATCCATTTGATGGACATGTAGACCATAAGAAGATGCTAACGCAAGGAGCACTCGATGGTGGTTAGTCCGCGACAGGAGAATAGGTATCAAAGAAATCTTCTCCTCTTTCGGGTGTAACCCTTGGCCACAAGTCTTGCCTTGTACTTCTCAATAGTACCATCAAAGCCTTAATTTCTTTTAAAGATCCACTTACATCCTACTGAGTTTGCACCGATAGGACGATCGGTGATCTCCCAAGTCCCATTAGCCATGATAGAGTCCATCTCGCACTGGATCGCTTCTTTCCAATACTCAGCATCAGAAGATGCATAAGCCTCTGAAAGGGTCGTTGGCACATCATCCACGAGGTATACAATAAAGTCATCACCAAAGGTTTTCTCAACCCTTTGTCTCTTGCTCCTACGAAGAGCTTCTGTGACTAGATTGTTATCCTCCTCAGGGATATCACATATTGGTTCAGAGATGGTGGGAGGTTCAGAAGTTTGATTATTCTCACTTTCAATATTTTCAATTTGAACATTCTCGGTTTGTGAAGTACTTCTTGCTGTTCTCATAGGAAAATAATCCTCAAAGAATGAAGCATCTCTAGACTCCATTATTGTGTTAGCAATAATCTCAGGAATTTCTGATTTAACTACTAAAAATCTATAGGCCGTGCTATTATGAGCATATCCTAGAAAAATACAATCGATTGTTTTAGGTCCAAGCTTTCTCTTTTTCTGCAATGGTATATTGACCTTGGCCAAACACCCCCAAGTTCGCAGAAAATTGACATTGGGTTTTCTCCCCTTCCATCCCTCATATGGAGTAATATCACTCTTTTAGTGATTACTCTGCTTAGGACGAAAGTTTGTCAATATAGCTTCCCCACCATGTCTTAGCATACCAAAGACTCTCTAACATGGCATTAACCAAGTCCGTTAGTGTGCGGTTTTCCTCTCACTACCCCATTTGATTGGGGTGAATATGGTGGTGTAAATTCATGGACTATTCCATGCTCGTAATGCATTGAGAAAATTCATGAGAGATGTACTCTCCTCCACGATCGGACCTTAGTCTTTTATTTTCTTCTCTAGTTGGTTCTCAACCTCGCCTTATAAGTCTTAAAGTAGTTTAAAGCTTCATCCTTAGTTTTTAGCAAATACACATAGCAAAGAGCGTGTTGCATCATCAATAAAAGTTAAAAATATCTTTTGCCTCCTTTTGTCAACAATCCATTCATTTCACACAAATGAATGAACAAGATCTAATGGTGCCAAGTTCTTTTCGTCCTCTAATCCCTTAAAGGGTTTTCGAGGTCGCTTTGCTTGCACACATGACTGCACTTTGATCCTTTGACAATTTCACATTTTGGAATTAAATCTAACTGACATTCTAGCAATACTATCAAAACCAATATGACAAACGAGAATGCCAAATATTTGCCTCACATTTATTTAAACCATTGCAACATTGATTGTAACAAGACTCTAAAGTACTTAGGCGAACAAGCCTCCGCTCTCATAGCCTTTACCAACAAAATTCCCGAACTTAGACATTACAATTTTATTTGACTCAAAGACTAGCTTATAACCGTCCCTACATAGAATGTAACCACTAACGAGGTTCTTGTTTATTGTAGGAGCATGCCGCACGCTCTTCAAGTGGACAATCTTCCCAAGTAAGCTTCATTCTACCGTACAACACCAAGAACGAAGCATGCGACCCGCTTCCCATTAGGACGGAGGAAGCCCTCACGCTCGGTATGAAGAAAACAAGGAAATATCGTAACATACGTGAACATTAGCACCGTGATCAACCCACCAATCGGTGGATTGACATGTCTAAAAACAACAGGAGAATTAATATACCCTCCCGAAGTCGAGGCCTCGCCTATGATCACGCTGATGACCTTCTTCTTTGGTCGTTCACCATCTCTCGCTTTTATGAAATGATCTTTCGCCATATGACCGCTTTTTCCACACACAAAGCAGGTGATGTTCTTCATATCCTTTTTCTCAGTTTTCTTCTTAAAGCTAGTTGTCTTGTTCGTTTTGTTGGATTTGTACTTCTTTGCAACAGTCTTTTTCTCTATGAAATTTGCATTGTTCTGACCAGAAGTACTAGGTGCATCTTTTGCTCTTGCCTTTTCTTCCACATCGAGGGCAGCAATGAGATCTTCAACAGAAATCTCTTCCCTCTTGTGTTTCAAGCTAGTGGCAAAATCCCGCCAAGAAACAGGAAGTTTGGCGACAATGCCCGCAGCCACAAACTTAGGAGGCAACACACAGCCCAGATGCGCAATCTCACCAACCAATAGCTGGAGATCATGAGCTTGTCCAACTATGGACTTAGCCTCATCCATGGTAAAGTCGAAGAATTGCTCACACATGTAGAGCCAACGACCTGCCTCTGCCTCTGCATATTTGTGCTCTAGTGCATCCCACAACTCTGTGGCGGACTTATAGTCCATGTACACATCATAGAGCCGATCCGCGGAATGGTCGGCGACTAAGAGCGATGTTGTTCGTGATTATCGAATCGCATATACTGGTCAATCAGAACGGATACGTGGGTGGATTACCCACCACGCCTCAAAGACATGAGCGAACTTGGCTCTAGTTCGCCATCTACGGAAATTCGATTTAAAACCTCTCGTGTTTCATAGCATCAAGCTCCAACCATAGTTGTGTTGCAACAAAGTTTGCAATAAGGTTTCGGAATGTTGAAAATGAGGGCAATATTTTAATTCCGATTTTATTAGAAGGTAAATATTGCAAAAGACTAATGATGCATAAACAAGATCGATAGCGCATAACTCATTGTACTTCACAATATATGAAAACCAGGATGTAAACAAGTCTATCAATCACACAGAGACTTACGATGGGTCCGATGAAGAGCGAAGCAGCGGCAGAGACTTGATGCAGCGTAAACGTAGATGTCGCAAAGGCGCAAGCGGTCGCGCGAAGCGCTGCCTCGAAACCTTATTGCCGCCCGCGCGTGTCTTCACGGCAAAGAACGGTTCGAGATATCGCTCTTCTTCACGATGCACGCCGAGAAGAAGAGTCGGCAAGGTTCGACGGCAGCGATGCAGCACGCATTTTCGTAAGGAAGAAGGAATGGAGGCTATTCTTGTACACGCTATGCAATCGACGCCTCGGACATATATAGATGCGCATCGTAATCGATGATTAAACACCATTTACCCATCGGTAATCGACACACTTAACCGACCATTTACTCATCGGTAATCGTTACACTTAACCGCCATTTACCCATCGTAATCGCTTTGTCATCATCACCCAATAAAGCCTCAAATTTAAACATTTGAATCTCATTCAAACAGAGAGAGAGAGAGATGCAAGGTTCAGCAAAAATAAGGTGGACTTAGTCTGCCAAATGGCGCGCCACGTCACGGCACGGTCGCGCGTCGCAAGTCACGCGATTTTTCACGCGAAAATACGCGAACGCGCGCGCGCGTGCGTGCGTGTGTGTGTTTAGCCAGAGCCCTTCTTATGCCATCATCATCCATGTGTTACATGTTTCAAGGAGTGGCAAGGACTCCACCTTATATGTTGGTCACCTCCACCTTGCCTTAGCAATATGGTACTAACCCATAAATGCTTTGGAATTATAGAAAATGGGCCTCACTCATATGGGCCAATTTCTAACAGTACTGTCTGAAGGCGTTTAGAATGACGCACTTGAAGCTTCCATTGATATGCCAGGAGTATAAATAGTACAGGAGCGATAAACGTTGTGCAGCCAAATCGGTTGTGATACATGCCAAACATAGCGCTAACAAAGGAGGAACTATAGCTGGCGTGAATATCTTCTGGAAGGCAGGTGCAAGATGTTCAGGATCCTGCAACTGGCAAGATCACGTCTAACAACCCCACCCACCCAGTTGGAATGGGAGCGGGGCGGGCGTTCAAGCTGGGGCAAAATTCCCGAAAGATAGATGTCGGTAGCCCCTTAGTGAAGACGTCGGCGTACTGCGAGGTGGTCAGCATGTGGAGCATGCAGGCCTCGCCGAGGGCGATATGTTCCTGCACAAAGTGCAGGTCAATCTCAACATGTTTCGTCCGTTGATGTTAGACGAGATTAGTTGAGAGGTACACGGCGCTAATGTTATCACAGAGAACGATCGTGGCCTGCTGAAGGGGTTGATGTAGCTCGAACAGGAGTTGACGAAGCCAGCATGACTCGGCGACGACACGGTGCTCTGCCTCGACGTTGGAGCGGGATACGGTGTGTTGCCGCTTAGATGACCATGAGACCAGGTTGTTGACGAGGAAGATCCCATAGCTTGAGTTGGACTTGCGGGTGTCAGGGCAACCTGCCCAGTCGGCGTCAGTGTAGGCGGTGAGAGAGGCCAGCGAAGTCCAATGTAGCTGCTGGCCGTGGTCGATGGTGCCCTTGAGATAGGGAAGGATGCGCTTTAGGAGATTGGCATGCGGCTCACGTGGGTCATGCATGTGGAGGCAAGCCTGCTGCACCACGCACGTGATGTCAGGACGTGTGAACGTTAAGTACTGAAGCGCGCCTGCAATGCTGCGGTAATCCATGGCGCTCTCCACAGGGGGCACTGGAGGAAGGGAACTTTGAGCTCGTGTCGACCAGCATGCTGTAGGGATGGCAGTTAGTCATACCGATGCAGGTTAGGATGTCTACAATGTACTAACATTGGGAGAGAAAGAAGCCGGCACTTGTGCGCTGCACTGAGACACCAAGGAAAAAATGCAGGTCGCCAAGGTCCTTAAGAGAGAATTCTCAATGAAGCGAATGATCATCCTCCGAAGAAGAGCTGGCGATGAGACGGTGAGGACAGTGTCATCAACATAAAGTAGAAGGTAGACAGTGTCAACACCGCACTTGTAGATGAAGAGGGATGGGTTCGCTTTCGAAGCGACAAACCCCAGAGTCGCAAGGTACACCATAAAACATCTAAACCAAGTATGCGGGGCTTGCTTGAGGCCATAGAGGGATCGGTTGAGGCGGCAGACGTGAGAGCTACGATCGGCATCAACAAAACTGGAGGGCTACTGCAGAACACTGTTTCAGATAGCATGCCATTCAAGAAGGCGTTGTTGACATCAAGTTGGTGCACTGGCCAGTTATGCGACAAGGCCAGAGTGAGCACGGTGCGGACAGTGGCCGGTTTGATGATCGAGCTGAAAGTCTCATCAAAGTCGACTCGGGCTATTGAGAGAAACCGCAGAGGACCCAGCAAGCCTTGTACCAATCCAAGGAGCCGTCGGGCCTCAACTTGTGACGAAAAATCCACTTGTTTGTCACAACATTCGCACCAGGTGGACGGGGAACCAAGTCCCAAGTGCAGTTGGTGCGGAGAGCATCAAACTCGCGCTGCATGGCAGTCCGCCAATTTTCATCATTGAGAGCTGCATGGTAGGTTTTGGTAATGGGAGAGAGGGAGGTAACGGAGAGGTTGAGACGCTGGAGCGGCTGGCAAAGCCGTGTTTGCCGCGCGTCATCATCGAGTGGTCGTTGACAACGGGAGCGACCGGTTGAGCGGTAGGTGGTGGAGGGGGTGGTGGTGTAGTTGGCACAGACATGGCGGGAAAGGATGATGCAATTTGTGGACAGATCCAAACATCAATAACCCTTGGTGATCGGGGTAGCTGAGGAAGACGCACATGGTGGAACGTGGCGCGAGTTTATGAGCTGCAGTGGCTGACAAATTGGGGTAGCAATGGCAGTCGAAGACGCGAAGATGGTCGTAGGAGGGAGGCGAACCGAAGAGGGTAGAGTAGGGAGTGCGTAAGTTTAGGGTTTTGGAAGGGTGACGATTTAGAAGATAGGTGGTAGCATAAAGAGCTTCTACCCAGTAGACCGGGGGAAGACTCGCCTGGAACAAGAGGGAGCGCAAGATGTCATTGGTGGAGCAAATAACGCGCTCAGCCTTGCCGTTCTGCTGGGATGTATGAGGACACGACATGCGGAGCGCAATACCGTGTGTAAGGAAGTACGTGCGGGCGGTAGTGTTGTCAAACTCACCACCATTGTCACACTGGATGCTTTTGATGGTGGCGTTGAATTGAGTTTTGGTGTAGGCAAAGAAATGTGTGAGAGTGGCGAACACGTTGGACTTTAGGCGAAGAGGGAAGGTCCACAGGTATTGAGAGTGATCGTCGAGAACGGCAAGGTAATATTTGTAACCGGAGACGCTAGGGATGGGTGAAGTCCACAAGTCACAATGTAGAATACTTTATTAGCACGAGAATATAATGCGCGGAGTTGCTGAGGGGGTCTCCGGCGAGGGCCCCAGATGGGGGTCAAGGGGGCTCTCGCTGTGAGGTGGTACACGCCAGAGGTAGGCGAGGGAGTCGACGAGTTGGCCCGATACGAAGGCATGGATGGCGAAGGGGGAGCCGACACGAGGGGGCTCAAGATGGAGCCAAGGTGGCGCAACGCGGAGGCGAGGCCGGCGAAGAGGGTCACACCAGAGCGACGGGGAGCCGGCGAGGCCTGCGCGGAGAGGCATCCGCGAGGTGAGGTGGCTGTCGTGAGGATGGAGGTGGGGTTGAGCCCATTGAGGCGAAGCGCATGCGCGCGAAGCCGCCAAGGGGCACCGAGGGGGTGTGGTGCGAAGGGGCTTCATGGGGGCTCCGATGCGAGTTGGGCTGCGCAGAGGATCTTGAGTTGGTGGGCCGCGAGCTGGGCTTCGGCCTCGTGCCGTGCGGGGGAAGCCACGACCGCGAGCTGGTCCACCACCTGGCTTTGGCCTTGTGCCGCTCGAGGCCAACCCGTGCGAAGTGGTTGTTTGCCCCGCCACGACGGGTGCAAAGGGTCCAGTAGGTCAGCCCACGTGCGAGGCAGGCCCATGTGCGAGGTGGATGTTTGCCTCGCTTCTTCTTTCAAAACTGATGGTTTTAGACCCTTTGTCATGAGAGCACCAAGTTAGAGAAGCCAAATGTATTAGTTGTATTGAGAGAGTAGTGAGTGAATGAGAGAGTGAGACACCCCCTTCATACATATCCTTGATGCCATATATATGTGGTAAGTCTGGAAAGAAAGAAACAAGAGGATTTTTCAGCAACAGCGAAACGACGTTATCGGAACTGCTGCGATCATCAAGGAAGAGGCTAGGGCATGAATTTTAAGTGGGGCAAAGCATTTGGCGGCCTACTTACCGGCGGGAGATTTAGCTATTTTGTAACGACCGGTGTTGTGTTTTTCTAGGGTCTCCTTTCTTTTCTTTCTCTCTCTCCCTCTTTTTTTCTCTCTTTCTCTTCTCTCTCTCATCTCTTCATATTTTTTTTCGCTTCCTTTTTTTGTAATTCACAAACTTTTTTCTCCCCTACTTTAATGCATTGATGGCAATGCTCTTGCCACTCCCCCCAAAAAAAAAGAAGTGACATTTCCCTTTTTGCTCCTGCCTTATAATGATGGAGAAATATGTATTATGGTATATTCCAGTGGTATAGCCATATGTCTAGCTTATGTACATGCGTATACTCCCTAAGACATACTAGGTATACCTGACAACCCTAGCGGATAGGGCGTAGCTATGACACATGGTCGACCAGGTGACATTTACAACTTGCTTGAATGCCTTTCCCATCTCTAGCGTCTCTACGTAGCTTCCATGCTTTTGTGCTCTGAATGAAAGGCTGCGAGGAGACATGGCCATAGATTCCTGCAGCTCCCGGGAGCATTCACTGACGGGACAGCGCAGCGGTGGCTACAAGACCAAGGTTCAACTCGCCGTCAAGGAGACAGCTACCACCGATGAAAACAGCATCCGATGCTGAGGTTTCACGGGAGAAGAAGAAACCGATCCATGGAAGAGAACGATCTCTTGGTACCCGCTCGTAAGCGCAATGACCATGCGAATGAGATCACAGCCTGGTGGTGTCACTGGTGTGGCCTCTGAAACCTCCACCTCCGCGGCGCGCTCGATGAAGGCGTACTCCATGTCCACCGGGCCGTAGATCTCCGTGACTTCAGTTTCAGGTTAATGCGAATGCCGTATTGCGGCGCCCCGTGTCATTACCTCAGGAGTAATCACACTTAAGCATACGGATTACTATTCATCTGCTCGGTAGAACACCGCTTCAACGAATAGTAAATCTTACCAGAGTCAACGCAGCAGAACAATAAGATAGAAACTACACTTTATTAATATTACAGCAGTTAGCCACACAAGGCTATGGTCCTTCTTACATGTAGTAATTTACAACTTGCCAAAAGGAATTAATTCCCTTCATTTGCCTGCCTTGATCCACCAGTCGTCTACTCGTCCCATGCGTCGAAGATGGCGCCCATCTCGCTCTGGCCCCCGTAGTCAGTGCCCTCGCCTCCAATGGCCTCTATGGTACCTGCAAAACCCTCATCTCACTCGGGATATCTCCCGGCCGGACTAAGATCTAAGCAAGGGGAGAGATAGCAAGAGTGAGTACTAGTGTACTCAGCAAGCATTAATATCAAAAATGCACTGGATGGCTCATCTCTGTTGGTTATCACATTTTCTAATCATCTCTGTTCTGAAGAAAAAAAAACTAACTCATCAAAACCTTAGGTGGTCAGTTTTAATTTAGAAGAGATTACTTGTCACTCGAATAGAGGAAAGACCCTTAGCGGTTTCCGTAAGCTCCAATCCAAGAGACAGTCATGAATTCATGATTTTGTATAGTACTGTGCAGGCTTGTACCACTTTACCCATAGCTATTATGGACTCGTTGTGCTAGGTTCCCCAGCATTTCCTTTGATGCGGGTTCGAATTCAGAATACAGAACGTTTTTCAAATTACGTGATTAGGTCTCCACCCATTATTTTCTATCGTTGTCCTGAGCGCACCCAGTCCTCCACCGAGTTCCAATAATGTTGGTTGGGGCGTCCATCTCTCCTGTGCCCCAACACTCCACCTGTTGCGCTACTATAACGCCTTGGACTCTCTCAGTTCCGGACTTATCCTACCGGCCCCTGAGATCCTCATCCCTACACCACCCATGGAATATTACTTACCCGATGTGGAGATGATATATCACGTAACAAGGTAACATTTTCTGTCCGCCGAAACGGAAAAATGGTTGGCACTTAATTACGACCTCTGATCCGGGTGAGAGCTTTGTTTGTTCTTATATACTAACCATATGTAAAGGGGTCCCACCTCTTACCACATCATCATCATTTTCTCATCGCCTCCCCTGCCCTAGCCCCCCTTTACCAACCACAATATTAACTCTTTACTTACCTTCTTCATCTTTCTTAATTATTTCATCTTTACCTCATCTATTCGATTTAATTTTGAGACATAGTTTTGATGCAATATGTATATATAAGAGACAGTAATATACAGTTTACATTTAATATAACTATATTTATGTTCAACAGAATAGCTTGCCTTTAAAATAGTAGCAAAGATTGTCGGCGAAGAACTTTGTATCAACTACTCCCGTCTGCGTTGGATCATCTGCTGCAATTTCGTGACAGTGCGAGATAATAATACACAAATACTTAGTTGATTTTTGGGTGATATTATGCGTACATAAGCTAGTGCAATTCATTTTGTTAGTGTATTTTAATTTAACAATATTTTTCGATCCCCGCTAAGTTAGCACTCTCCAAGTGTTGCCGTTCTACGATCTATTCACTCTAAGGTCGAGTTGACGGAACGAGCGATAAATGTACGCAACCTAAAATACTACTCGCGCTTGCATTTTATTATGTCTATCAATTTTTATTTGCATAAACTCCTAATTCCTTTAACCCTAATCCCCCATATTTCTCCTTGGCTCACCACCCAGCCGAAATCCACACCCCCCCCCCAAACTCCAATCCCCTCCTTCCTCATCCACCCGACAGCCCCCTTCCTCTTCACCCTTCTCCCCCAAATCTTCTCCCCTCTAGGAGCTCCTCCGCCTCCTACTAGGCCTTGTCCCACCGGCTCCCTTCCTGGCTCCCCCCTCCGACCTGGCGGCGCCGCCTCTTCACCTCCCTACGCCGCGCCTCTCTTTCCCGTGCCCCTCCCCTTCGGCTGCCGGTGCCGTCTCCGATCTCCAGCACGGCGCCACCGCCCGTGTTCTGCTCCTTCGCGGCTCCGGCCCGTTCCCTCTGCGCGCTCGGCCCGGCCTATGGCCGCCTCGCGCCTGCGCCTTCCCTCCTGGCCGGCTTGGTCTGCCTACCTCACTCCTCACCGGTCCCTACTTCCCCGGATATTAATCCCCTACTGATACTTTTGTTTTTAGTGATTGTGGTTAATTCCTGCTTTGATACTAGTTGAATTCCATTTATGCATGTGTATGGTGATGGAGGTGGTTTGATTTTGGTTGCTCTGTTGATAATGCAAGGTAAAAGATTTGGAGGTGGGCTCACTGATGTTCAAGCATGCAAGGAGGAGGTGATGGGGTGGGTTGTTGTGGTGGTGGCGTTTTGCCGCGGTTCGCACTGAGGTATATCACCCCCCTTCTTCTCTACTCCCTTATCCCTCCCCTTGCTCTGTGATGGTTGATGACTGAGAGCTGAAGGATGCATGTGTTTTGCGGTAGCTTGAATGAGGTTGCTACTGTGATGTGATGAACTGAGGGTTATGTGTGCATGCTCTGTGACGACATCTAAGTGCTCTGAGAGCTTTGCCTTTAGGTGCTTTGCTGCCAGAAATGCCGAGATCTAAGTGGTGCATGATTTCTATGATGCTAAAGGTGTATAGTGGAATGATATGAGGTATGCTAGTATTACCTCTTGTGGGCTTAAGGAGATTGGGGAAGAGAATGGTAGCGCCGGCTTCAAGCTGGTACTCTTCTCCTCCAGCTGCCTTGATGCTTGGTGGTGGCTTGAGGTGGCTTGGTCGCCTTCCACCGCCTGGCTCCTTGCTGTCTGGCTCCTTGCTCCTTGCCTTCTGGCTCCTGGTCGCCTGGCTCCTTGCTCTCCTCCACCAGTGGCTCTGGTTGGCTTCTTGTGAAGAAGAAGGGGGTTGCCTCGGCTGACCAGTGAAGAAATGGGGTGAGGTGCTGTGATAGAGGGGATGGATCTCTGAGACTTAGCTGAGGGTGGCTTTTGACTGGCAATGAGCTGGCCTCCTGTGCTGGATATTTTGGATGGCTTGGTTCTCATCTCTTTGGCCCTGTGCGCTATTGTGTTTGATATTTTGGGGTGCTTTGGACATATGAGGAAATGGTGGTTTGTGGGAGTTGTGACCAAGGGGGAATGAATCTCATGGGGGCTGGTTGTGGGTTGGCATTTGACCTGTGCTTGGTATTTCGAATGGCTTGGTGAATGTGTCTTGACTGGGGGAAAAATGAATCTATCGCTGGCTCTTATCCCTCTGGCTCTCACATTCTACTGTTGGCGGGGTAATGCTGATGGACCTCCGGTCCAAATGATGCTTCTACTACTATTGTGGTTTAAGGACCTTGGGTCCAAAAGTGGGCTTTGGATCGGTTTTCGGATATTTGGCTGAGGTAGGTCGGCAAAATGTGGGCATCGATTCTAATATTGTCGGATGATGCGGCCCACAGAAGGCAAAATGGTGCCACTACCCTAGGGTGGTCGAGAAGCCTAAATGACCTTTGCAAAGAGTCTGACAGCAATCTTCTCCTTCTCCCAATCCTCACTTTAATAATACCATGCTTGCTACTGTCTAATGGTAATGGTGGAGAATGTAGGTGTGCAGGCGTTGGATGACTGGGGAAAAGATTTGGCACACTGGCAATCAATGGATAATGATACAAGGAGGGCTTTAGCAGCATGAATGTAAGATGATGGATTGCAATTTTTATTAATTTTTGTCATTTCTTTTGATTGGTTGTACATAATTGCTGCAGTTTACATTGTAAATAAATTGTGAAATTTAATCTTGTATCAATTGTTGGATTGTAATATATGTTATGTTTGGTTTGTACATGGACTGTTTTAATGTTTTCAGTTCTAATGCTTTCATGATTGAACTCATTGATATATTATTTGTTGTATTGAGATGATGTGGTATGATTATTAAAATGCTTTGTATTGTTAAATGTGTGAATTTAGATGGTTTGTAATTAATCGAGATTATGTTTTAACACCGCGTTAAAGAATTTTAATTATGGCTAATTACCATTTAGTGTCGTTTAGCTTAAGCCAATAGTTTGGGTTCTCACACGTATGGTGAAGTGTACTCGATGCACCCATCGATGAGCTCAGCGTCGTCGTCGTCGCCCACGGTGCTGCCATTGCCGTTGCGCGGAACTTTTAGGTTGTACTCGTCATCCATAAGGTACATGTGGTACCACTCAAAGAAGGATGCTTGAGCGGGAGAGCGAGGCAGGAAATAGACACAGAAGAAGCTTTCCTCCAATCGAGCTCTTCATTTTTTTCTCACACTCCACGTTACACACACTGTATTTCTCCGCGATTTCCGAATAAGGATCTAGCTTGGCGAGATCGAAGTCAGCGCTGTCGTGGTGAGACCCTGCAGCCTCCATGATGGCGTAAGATTAGCTAGAGCTAGAAGGAAAGACGACGACGGGGCAGGAGATTGCTGCCATAGTAGAGTAGGAACGAACGACTCGGGGGCGGCGGGCTGGCGCTGTCGTCTTTTACGCTTAGAGCTGGGAATTGGGCCGTGCCGTGTCGCCCACAACTCGCATTCGGCCGTCTTGCCGTCGCGTGCGCCCACCGTGCCGGGCGCGTCGTCGTGTCTTGGCTCGGCGGCCACCCCGCCGTGCCGCGCCGCGGCCGCCCACTCGCATTCGGCGAGCCGAGCACGCCCAAAGCCCGTCGTGCCGGGGTCGTGACATGTCAGCCCAAGCCCAGCCCTAAGTAACTATTGACGGCGGAGGCGGCAGCGACCGCCATCTTCATTCCTCTCGTGCGGTCGTGCCCGCCTCATTAAAAACCTAGTTAAAATTGAATTAATTGCGTAAAAACATGGATACAAAAATATTTCGAGGAAAAAGTGAAATTTTCTTAATATTTTACAGATACAATGTTACTACCTCGTTAAAAACCTTACGCCCCAGAGTGGGGTTCCCCAAGTAAGGAAAATAGTACAATAACAACATGTGTACATACTAACTACTCATCAATGTCGGGATCGTTCATGCGTTCGAGGTCAGCGTACGCCTGCACGATCTCAAGATCCTCCAGTTGATGCTGTTGCCGCTCTTTGGCCAATTCCCAATCCTTGGCGCATGTGATTGCCTCCGCCATCCTAGGCGTGAGGGATGGTCTTCTTTCTTCAATTATTCTCCCTACCATGCTGAACGTTGCTTCTGAAGATACAGTGGACACCGGCACCAACAGAACATCCCGTGCAAAATGTGATAGTACAGGAAATATCCGCTTGTTGTTCTTCCACCACTCGAGCAAGTCTATCTTTCCATCGGAAAGATCAGGATCGATGTTTGCAAAATCATGCTCCAGGTAGTGGTTTAGCTCTGAAACATAATTCCACAAGGGGGCTACCTGAGACTGAGAGGACGAAGAACTAGACTTGCCCTTTAGCTTCTTCCACAAGTGGGATGTCAAGCTTTTCTTTCCTTGTTGCGTCTGCTGTGTGGTCTCTGATCTCGCGAACACTGTTCAAATATCCGCCAATCGCTTCCATACCGTCTTGAACAACAAGGTTCAAGATATGGCGTACGCATCTCTGGTGGAGAACATAACCACCAATATACGTCTGCAATCTTGGGGTGAGGATGTTTGTCAGAACCCGGGTATTAATACACCCAGATCCTCTGTGCATAACTGAACTAGTCCCATGATCAGTGGCTAGCTCACACAGTAAACAAAATGATAACAAATTCATATCACAACTTTATTAACAACAACAGAGTTGATTACAAAAGAGGCTTACAGGCCAACAATAAAATAAACACAGCGGAAGACGAAGAAGTAGTAGGGTCCAGCAATCTGCCACAGGCAATCGACTGGGGAAGCGGCCTAGTCGTCGAGATCCACATTGGTAGCAAAGTCCTTCTCCTCTGAAATGTGTTTGCATAAGCAAGAATGAGCACAACTTCCGTGCTCGCAAGTTACACCCGTCAAATAACAGAATGACATGCATATATGGATGTAACAAAGGATGGCTTAAGGGTTGATTTGCATAAAGCAGCATTTTCTTTCAATACTTGTACTAAGTTCCAAAGCATTTATTCTATAACTAAAAATCATTTTATAAATTCTCAATTTTATAGTCAGATAACATTCACACATGAATGGTGAAGGATACCTCCTATCACATGGCTTCCGCCCAATTCCCGTTTGGATAACGGTTTGAAGGAGTCATTTTCAAACAAAACCAAAGTCTAACTTTGAGTAGTTCTGCTAGCATGTCCATGACTGTGGACACGGCTATTCGAATAGTTTTACACTCGCAGAGGTTGTACAGCTTTACCCACATGACAAGACTTCTCTAGTTTGTCCAGGCATATATCTATGCCACCGCTCACTACCTTGGGTGAGCGGTCTAGAGCACGTGTCAAGGCCTTACAAAGTATCATTCCACCGTAGTTACCCTCGCTAAGGTTTCCACCACCCCTTTGGAATAAAGACCTCCGGTTCGGCCCCTCTGCGCTAGGTAGGACTAACATAAGTCGTAACATGACTACCCATTTCATCTCGTAGGAACGACCACGGTGGAACATTGCAGACATTAGCAGGTCCTACTCCCATACGAGGACATGTGGTGGTACGGAGTGGCATAGCATCATGCGCTCAAGACCGGTTCTTAATCGACTTGGGCAACTTTCCAACAAAACCCATGGGCCTCAACCATCCCCGATTGAGCCCGTGCATAAACTTGCACCCACCGAACATCCATTATGCCCATGTCCAAACCATTTTTATTTATTTCATTTTTCAAAGTCATAAACTTCCATAACATACCGATGTCATGGATACAATTCGAACAACAATTGATTTATGGCTGAAATTTCCCAAAATAAACATGTTTGGTCTATAAGCATGGCTAAGCCTGATTTTTCTCAAAATGTTCTAGTTCATACTATCGTATCAACCAGGTTTTACCTATGGTGACAATATGTTTGCTTCAATTATCAAAATTGGCTATACAAAGGAGTTTAGGCATAACTATACATTTAAAGCAGGACTTTAAATTATCGATATAAATAAGCATGCAGAATAATTTAAAATGTAATATAAATAATTTGAAATAATGGGATCAACATGATCAAGGGTATAACTTGCCTTGCTTGTTTACTCGTTGCTCTTAAATGGCGCCGAATCCGGCCGTCCAAGTCGTCGAAATCTATACGTGAAAACGAAGCTAAATTCAAATAACACTCAAATAAAATCTAAATAAAATCCAAAATAAATACTGGGAGGAAGGTATTGATTTTATATGAATATAGGAATTTGAATCGACGGAATCGGAGTTCGTATGGGGGAGAACGAAATTATAGAAAATGACATGCATGCATAAGCACTATTCATGCATGGTACTGTAGCTCATGTGCATGGCACTGTAGCGCTTGCATGTGACATGAAGAAATGGCGATGCGGGCGAGGAAAAGGATAGGCGGCGGTGAACTACAAAAATAGAATCCGGGAGCAAGACGGACCCATCGGTGGTGGTCGCGTCGTCGCGAAGGTCCGGTGTGGCGGCGCGACGCAAAACGATGTCTGATGAATAGTAGCACCGATGAGCCGGTATTTTGGAGTAACGGAAGGGAGCATCGCGAGAACGTTGCGAGACGGCCAACGGTGTGGATGATATCGCCGGGAATCAAAACGCACGGAAATGACGATAGAAGGTTGTTGATCGCCTCGCAAAACTTTTACTTGCGGCGAGATAGAGGGGCGAATTTAGGGATATGAAGAGGACGTCGAGGCACGCCGCGACATGGTCGCTCAGGAAATGAGTAACCGAGGAGAGAGAACGGAGGAGATATTAATAATGGACCAAAATAAACGACAGAAAATAAATAAAATCTAAAAATTACGAAATAAATACTAAAAATAGTATGTGAATTTAGATGGATTTAGGAGAAAGAATCAATGGATTTGGAACTTGTATGTGAGAGAATGAATTTTTGGAAGCAATAAAACGTTATGTACAAATGATGAAGCGACTAGATAAATTGTTACTGTACATCTTCCACCTTCAGCCGAACAAAGAAACTGAGAAAAGAAATGGTGGTGCCTAGGGAAGGAAAAGGGAGAGGTGGGTGATAGGGACGGGGTGAGTGAAAGGAGGGGCACCCTGTGCTGCTATTTATAGGGCGAGGGCGACGACGGGCTTCGTGCGGCGCAAGAAGCTTTGAACGGTACGGCAGCGGTGATTCGGGAATTGGGGTGGTTATGGAAAGGTTTAATGGCCGGTAATGGAGGAGGTGATGGCCGGGGGTGTTAATGCTCTTGATTGCGCGAAGATTTGGGGAGGAAATCACGGTTTTCAAAAGCTTCGTGGTGGCTTCTAATGGAGGTCGCTGTGCATGCGTGTTTTCTGTCTGGCAAAAGAAAAGGAAGGGGAGGGCAAAGGGAGGTGGCGGCGCGGCGGTGGAGATGGCCGGCGGTGAGGTCGGCGCCGTCGGGCGGAGGTGGTGAGGGTGGCGGCGGGGTCGGCCCTTGAGAGAGCTCATGGCTGCTCGGTTACAACTTACAACAGAGAAGGAAAGTAATGGCTGGAGGTAGAAGAAAGATAGAAAGGAGTAGAGAAAAGGAATAAAAGGAGATAACGCATTGATTGAAAGTAAATTGGCAGCTTGGCTGTGCATGCATTCAGATCCCCCACGTTGAGTGTGCAGCTCCTGGGAGCACATACGGGATGGGTGACCCGATTGGGAATCTCATTTTTTTTTATTTAAATTATTTTTTTCGAGTCTACTGTTCATCATATACTGTATAAAAGTACTGTTCATGAGGTTTGGACGGTCCGAATGATTTTCCTAATTTTCGGATTTTAAATAAATCAATAAATCAAATAGATTTTTAGAAAATAGCAAATAGAGCCCAAAAATTCTAGAAAATTCACAAAAATACCTTGAATTATTTTGAACTTAATACAAATAATTCCAACTTAAAGTTGGCTATAGTTTTTGCAAATAAATTATTTTATCTTTGAAATAATTAGGAAAAAGCTTTTAAAAACTCAGAAAATTCCAGAAATTAATTAAATTTTTATTTTTTTCAATTCAAACCCAATGAAACTTCAAGAACTTCAAATAAATCTTACTTTTGACTTTTAAAACTACAGAAATTCAAATAAAGCAATTAGACTCTGGCAAATTCTCAGAAAGACAAGTAAAATAATAATTTTATTTATTTTTATTTTGGTAACAACACTTTGGGATGTTACAATGTTCATAGCAGTAGTGCTCGCTGATGCGTTATCAAGAGTGATAGAAGCAATCTTATTATCTATCTTAAAATCATGAAGTACGTGTAGTATACGCTCAGCAATAGCCACTCCCGTGTGTGATTCGTTAATTGGCTTAAACCCTATGACTCTCTTGTTTAGTTTGTAATTGTCGTCTAAATAATGGGCTACAACACTAAGGTAGGCACTTCTCTGGTGTGATGATGTCCAAATGTCTAAAGTTATAGCAAAAGAGAACTGAACTTGTAGGAATTGTTCTTTTAGCTCTGCTAGTTCCTTATGATACATTCGTAAAATATCAGATGTAGTGGTTCTCCTACTAACATGTTGGTATTGTGGGCAAAAGCGCGTTGGTCATTTTTCAACGCGGCTTTCACCCATCCTAATTGGTTGATCTTCCGCGACAATATATCTAGCGATTTCCTCACGGGCAGAAAGCGGGTTGTATACCCAAGTACTTACAGATCCATCGGCCTCGAAGTTTAGCTGCGTTTGTACTCCTCCCCCTCGGCTCTGTGTCCCGATCTTGCGCAAGCATGCCTTGTAGTGTCGGTTCAAGTGCCATGTCCCTGCAGCTGTACGAGCAGTTAATTTAGCTTGGCAATAATTATATGTTGCGATATCTACCATTTGGCCATCATGGATTTCCTAGCTCCAGGTCATATGCTTCCAGCAATTCGCCCTTCGTCCAGACCCGCCAATGTTGCCGTCTGTGGATGCGGGGGAGAACTCTGGAGTCCCCATTGGCTCCGGACCGCCATGGTACTCCTCGTAGCCCTCCGTACCGTCCATATGACGGTCATCCATGCCGTAGTCTTCCATGCTTGGCGACAACTAGCGAGCATCAACGGGAGTCTGAGCCGGAGGAGGACTAGGGGAGCGACGGCGAGAGCTTACACTAAGTCGCCTCGCGCCCTTTTCGTGTTCGACTCTCAGAGCATACCGCCGGGAGCTCCTTGGTGCTCGACTCCTGGCAAAGATAATGGATAGATGGTGAATAAATGGGGAGAGTAGATGGTTGTTGAAGAAACGAGAAGAGTAAATGAATGAAGAAGAAATGAGAGTGGATGGCAAATGCTCAGTGAGAGTTCAGTTTTATAGGCACGGTGAGTTGCTTCCGAACGTTAAGCATCCGAACGTTACTTCTGATCGTTGAGCTTCGAACGTTGCCTCTCACTATCTTTTTCCCGTGATTCCCTCTCACTATCTTTCCCAGCGCCAACGGCCATGGTCCTCTCTTCCTTTCATTTAAATTTTTTTACTTTTGTCATGTCAGCTCTCATCTTTCCTTTCACTCCTCAGTCCTCACCCGTTTCCACTGCATATTCTCATCTTTCCTTTTTACTTTTGTCCTTATCGCCATCCCCATGAGGCCATGACTCCATGAGTCCATGACCCTATCTACCGAACAGCTCCCATCCTTGCTTCACTCCTCATCGGCATCTCTAGGCCTCCAGCGCTTGCTTCACTCAGCAACCCATGGAGTGACTCCATCCCCCCACCAACCGACCACCACACCAGGGCCTCCAATCCCCCCACCTACCGGCCACCAGGCCCTTAATCCCCCATCCCCACACCACATGGCCGAGCGGCGCGGGAGGCGGGAGGGCGAGGAGGATCGGCGGAGGAGACCGAGCGGCGCGGCGGTAGGCGCGGCGGGGGAGGCCGAGCCATGCGGGAGGCGGGAGGGGGAGCGCGGAGGCCGGGCGAGGAGGCGCGATGGAGGAGGCCGAGACGAGGCGCGCGCGGAGGCCGAGCGGCGGGCGAGGCGCGCGGTGAAAGGTGGAGTGGCCCTCACCGCCCTGGCCTGCTTCCCGGCAGCTCGATCCCATGGCGCTGCCGGCCCGTGCTCCTCCCCTACTTGCAGCTCGGCCTCCGGTTCTCGCCGCTGCCTCCTGGCGCGGTCCTCGCCTCGGTCGGTCGGTCCTACGCGCACCGGCTCGGCCTCCGTGCATGGCAGAGCTCGTAGCTGACCTCCCTCCCTGGCATCCTGGCTCTCCTCTTCTCCCCTCCCTTTTGTCTCTTCTTACTTCCTGGGAGGCGGATGAAGAATCTAGACCCGCCATTATGTGTTAATGGTGTTTTGGTTATTTATGACAAATGCTTTGTGAGACTAACACTCTTTTTGATATACCTATTGTTTAGTCTCAATTGGATTTAAAGATCAAAGAGGTATGCATTCGACAACATCTAATTATATCTTGCTGCATTCCTCGGATCTAATATATAGGTTGAACTTCACCAAAAAGGAAAACTTGTATATGTGCATATGTTTTATTTACACACTCGTGTATGCACACATTTAGGGGGAGTTCAATCTATATCTTGTGGTTTCATTAGTATTGATCCATATTCCTTTGTCCAGATATATTAAGGATCTTTACCTTGAAATATATCCTTGAATATATTTAACTTGTGTAGTTAATATATTCATATGAGTATATACAACTTGTGTAGTTTGTATACACTCATTTTGGTATATATAACTTGTGTAGTTCATATATACTCATGACCTTGTTGTTTCATTAGTATTGATCTTTGTGATCTACTTTGAAACATAACTCTTGAGTATATATATAACTTATGTAGTTTATATATACTCATACCAATTACATTCAATTACCTGTTAATTGAAGTGATTATCATCTATTACCAAAGAGGGAAAGATTGTGGTATCTTGTCCTACTATTATTGATTAATGGTTTGATGTGGTAATTTATGATAATCATATTGTGGAACTAACGGTTTTCTATAAGTTGGTGAAATAGGTTATGTTCCATATGGTTGAAGACTTCGGATGATGTCATGAGTTGATCATCATCAAGTCAAGTGTTTGAAGGAAAAAAGGATATCGTCATGTGTTGATGATATCAAGAGAAGAACATCATCATGAGTTGATGATATTGAAGTGAAGAGCTTGGAGTAAAGGAGATGATCATGAGTTGATCATCAAGACAAGAAGAATCCATCATGTATTGATGGAGGTCAAGTGAAGAATGCATCATAAGTTGATGTATGTCAAGACTTGGGATGAAAGACGTCATCATATGTTGATGAGCATTAAGTCAACAACCCGGACTTGAAGCGAGGATGTGCGTCATCAAGCTTCAAGTGGTTGCGCAAGGAAAAGGTATGACTAGCTAGGGCTAAGGATTTGTTTCTAGTCTTTTACCGGTCTCGGTGTTTGGTTGGAGACCGGATTGCTAGAATAGGTTGTCGTACTATTAAGAGGGGTCTTAATTAGTAACTTGAGTTAGTCATGTGTTGATAGCTCATTGTGTTTGCTCTAGCTCAACTTAACATGTTGTCTATATTTGCGAATGTGTTTTGCAAATAGTTGTGGCTCATGGTTATTCCTTGTAGCATGTGACTCTTGTTTGCGAATGTGTTTTGCAAACGGTTTAAGTCCATGTACCTTATTCCTTGTGGCGATGATTCTAAAAGTCGGCAAAATGTGTTTTTGTGACTTGTTGAGAATCTAGCTTTCATCTCTTGTGTACATGTTTCATCAATTGGCAAATATGTTGTGCAAATTGAATTGAAGCAAATGTGCAAAGTCTGTTCTCAGTCTTGGTGACTGTTGGTGGTCTGACCGCCCTTGTCAGCGGTCTGACCGACAGCATATGAGCGGTCTGACCGGCATCGCGGTTAATCGTCGCGGTCAGCTTTTTCCAGAGAGCGACTTTCTTGGTTATCGACCGAGCGGTCTGACCGACGTGTTTCGGGCGGTCTGACCGACCTGCGGTAGTACCGGCCCGCAGAAAAGGTACTACCGGAGTGCGGTAGTACCGAAATTTGTATGGCGGTACGTGTTTTCCAGTAGAGTTGTTTTCTGGTTTGCTCGATGCTCTGATTGAGCGGTCTGACCGCCCTCTGGCGGTCTAATCGGTGTGAGCGGTCTGACCGGCCATTGGTTGGCGGTCAGACCGATTGTGAGTCCAACGGCTAGTTTTATAGCCATTGGCGCTAAGGTCCGACCGCCATTGGTTGGCTGGATCGACGGTTTCGTCGTATTCTTCGGAATCTTTTCTCAACGGCTAGTTTTTGTGTGTGGGCTATAAATACCCACCTTGGCTGTGTGAGAAAGTGGTTGCTGGTGCCCCATTGAGTTTCTTTGAGCTAAGAGCAAGCCTCTCATACTCTTGTGTGCATGTGTTGCACTTAATGAGTGATTGAGAGCAAACCCTAAGTGCATGTGTTGCATTAGGTTGTGGATTTTGTATCCATAGAGCTTTGGCACTTGATTGGTTCAAGTGAAAGTTGAGTCTTGTTACTCTTGGTGTTTGCCGACACCTAGACGGTGTGGAGGCGTCGTGCGTCGGTGATCTTCTCAAGTGAAGCTTGTGAGAAGACCCGAGCGTTTGTGAGTGGCTTGGTGCTCGCTATCTCCGGAGTGGAGTAAGAGCAACCCTAGTGGACCGAGGTGGTTGATACCTCGGAGGAAGGCTTAATACGTGGAGCCGGCCCAATTGGTTTGGGTTTCCCTCAACGTGGATTAGGGGAGACCGGCAAGTCTCTGGGCACCACGGTAAAACATCGACGTGTCATATTGTGGTTTGCATTCTTGAGCTTTACCTTATTGCAATTTACATTCATATAATTGAGTTGCTCATTTATTGTGTATGAATGATTGTCAAGCTATGTGTTATTTACATTGCCTAAATTGAATTGCTTACAAGTTCATGCTCAATTGATTATTATCATTAGACTTGTATTGTTGGTGCACTTAGTTGATACTAGTGGTTTTAGGTCTTAATTGTGCAAAACCGTATTTGTATTAACTTCCGCATTAGAAATCGGTTTTAGCACATAAAAGTTTTAAAACGCCTATTCACCCCCCTCTAGTCGGCCTACTCGATCTTACAATGAGCGCGGAGGTGAGCGGCCGCCGACGCCGACAACGCGGCGTGCGGCCGTCTTGGGCGTGTTGGGCGTGCGGGCGGCCGAGCACGCGACACCACCACCGGCCGTGTTGTGCCGCCCGTCGTGCCGGCTTCCCAGGCCCAGCCCGTCGTCCGTGTCGTGCCAACCCGGCCCGCCACATGGTGTGCCTGGACCGTGCTTGGGCCGTGCCAAGTCGGCCGGGCCTCGGGCGGGCACGGAATAGCCCGGCCCGACTCCCACCTCTATTTGCGCCAGGAGCTCGTAGCCTCTCATACATGATGGGGATCCAGGGTTCAGTGAGCAGTGTTTGTGAGTTTGTAAATACTACCGTAACTGTAACATTGATCTCGATTTTTGATTTTTGAACAGACGACGGAGTTCGCTTTCTTAATGTCATGTACTGTAAATCTACACTGAATCCTTCAATATAGAGTATCCGTTGCCTGCAGAAATCTTGTTTTGTATGTATACCGCCCTGCCTGCAGAAATCTTGTTTTGTATATCGCCCGTTGAAATCTTGCACGAGGTCTGGTTGAAATTGGAGTTGGGAACGAATTAGTTAAAATAGTTGAAATTGGCGTTGGGAACGAATTAGTCAAAATGGATTATCAATCAGGTGACGATCGACATGCGGCAAGCCGGAACAGTTCCGATCGCCTTGACACAGCGCCAGGCCACGAGTGCATGCAACCATGGAGTCCAGGTTGGATAGTAGTATACAGGAGCATATGATTATGCACTTACATCCAAGATCCAACTCAGCTCATCCCCATCCCATCACATCACATCACAATAAAACCAGCTGGGAATCTCAGCCACGATGGAACAAAGGTACCTTAAGCACTAGGAAATCCCAGCCATGATGAAACAAAGGTGCCTTACTGCCTTAATTACTGCCAGTACTAGGAAATGTTTGGCTGGAACTAGGCATGTTTTAACGTTCGAGTAGCATGGCAAAGGAACTACTGGATACCAGGGTCCAGAAATGTACACAAGGTTCACACTGCATAGCAACATTTATGTACATGCGCCAGTCAGGCACAGCTAATTCTGAAACGAACTTACCACCCATCATTGCCGGCACCGCCACCCTTGCTGTTGTTACACCCCCCATCCGCCTTGTCCCAGGAACTGCTGCCACCTCCTTGGGCCCCGCTCCCTTCAGCTTTCTCCCACGATCCTTCTTTCTTTGGACCAGCTTCTGACCCACCCCATGAAGGCTTCTCCGTGGGCATTCCTGACCCTCCGGTTCCTCTTGACGAATTCCAGCTATCTACATTGCTCTTTTCCCAAGACCCTCCTCCTCCGCCTACAGATCCCCCTCTGCCAGTTGTCGTGTCGCCGGGAGGAGCACCCCACTGACCCAGGATTCCTTCGCCAATAGATGATTTGTTTTGACTCCAGGCGTTTCCATCATTCTTTCCTGCCTGATCACCTCCACCAGATGGTTTTGGCGCTCCCCAGCTATCATTTTTGTCACTCCCCCAGTTGGACTTGCCTTTTGCAAAAGCTTGATCTCCTTCAGTGGTTCCTTTGTTGGCACTCCAGTCAGAAGATTGAGACCAGCTACTACCTCGATCTTGACTGAAGGGCCTTCTCTCATTGTTGTCATTCCAGTTTTTGTAACCACCATCTCGGTCTCTGTTTCCCCTGCCAGAGTCCCAACTACTACCATCTCGGTCTCCTGACCCGAAGTTGTTACTTTGATTGCGATCACCTTGACCAAAGCGTCCTCTACCTCTTCCTCTGCCACCATCAAAATCCCTCCTGTTCCAGCGATCTTCAGACCTTTCTCCACCCGATTCATCATTTCTGTTACTTCCTCCACTCCATGAGGATCCACTGTCCCCAAAATTCCTTCCTCTCCCTCTGCCTCGGTTCCCACGTCCAAAACCGCCCCTACCATATCCAGTATTATCATCACCATACTTTGGCTTGCTCCAATCAGGTCCCTGATCTCCACTTGAGGAACTTGGTTTACCCCAAGAAGATCCCTGATGCCCACCTGAGGAGCCAGCATTGTTCCAACCCCCACCATTCCCATTGCCCCCTTTACTATTCCAGGCATCAGTCTTTTCCTCTGTTCCAGAACTAATAGATGCAGCATTGCCCCACTTGCCCTCACTGCCAGAGGGAGCATCCTTAGCCTTACTGTTCCAGCCATTATTATTATCATCGGCACCCGCAGTAGAAGTCACCTTGCTTGCCCAAGGATCAGTTTCTTGTTCTTTGCCTACAAGAGAATAAAATATAAGCATCTCAAAGTACCACACAAAAAAATAAAATCAATTTCTTTAGCTCAAAATGTCAAGCAGAGCAACAAATGTGAACACTATAATTCATCCCCAAAGCACCTTTAGTAGATCCAATTTTGCTTGCCCAAGGATCACTTTGCCGTTCTTCACCTAAACATGAGAACAAAGGATACGCTTTTAGTACATCCAGCATTGAGCAGAATATGAAATTTACTTGGCCTCAGAACTACCAGATGCAGCATTCTCCCAATTTCCCCCAGTACTACAGGAAGAGCCTTTTGCCCTGGTGTTCCAGCCATCACTGTTATCCTCGGCACCTGCAATAGATATATAAGTCAGTACACAACTATATCTCAAAACATCAAGTAGAGTAAGTGATATGGGTAATCCAATTATCTCTTCACCTTTAGTAGAAGTCATCTTGCTTGCCCAAGGATCATTTTGTTCACCTACACAAGAGAATAGAAATAAACACTTTGTAGCACATCGAGCAGAGCAAGGATTTCTAGCACACGACTCAGCACCTGCAGTAGAAACCATCTTTCTAAACCCAAGAATCACTTTGTACTCAAGGGTAACAAATAGGCACAATATTAATCAACACAATAAATTTGAGTAGCATATTCCCTTTGAACTTAAAATATTTATTTAGGTCTTGATAGCATTATCAAATGAAATTGAGATCCAGAACTTGGAGCAAATGTGTACACATATAGACAAAAGTAGGACCAACCATGTATGTCTAATAAAGCTACAAATTTTGAAACAGGCTACACACCTCCAGACATTTTTTTATCCTCTGAACTGTTCCAAGTGGAGGTCTGATTTTCATCACTCGGCTTGGTGCCTTCACTGCCACTCCAAAGCTGACTGCTTGATGGATTTGGGGCATTCCAATTCTCTCCACTACCCCAAGAACCTTTATTGGATGCACCTTTATCCCAATCAGAAGAACCTCCATCTACGGATTTTGGCTGACTGTTTCCCCAGTTTGGTGCATCACCACTGCTCCTTTCCTTTCCAAACTCAGAACTGCCTCTATCTCCGTTTGTCCAACCATTGGCTCTTCCTCTTCCTCGTCCTCCATATTGGCCCCTTCCTCTTCCCCTCCCCCTGTATCCACCAGAATCTCCAGCTTCACTGTCCACCAGACTATCAGACCTCCATGAGGGCCTTCCAGAACTGTCACTACCCCATGAGCTCTTCCAGTTTCCTTGGTCATTTCTGTCACCCAAATCCCCAGATTCTCGGCCCCTGCCTCTCCCTCGTCCTCGCCCAAACCCTCGGCCACCTTCAAAGTTTCCACCAGATCTGCTCCAGCTGCTATTCTGATTATATCCCCCAACATCCTCTCCCTTGTTCCAGCTTGATGGACCGTCACCACCTGAAAATTTTGGTTTGTCCCAATCATTGCGACCAACTTGGTCCAATGCTCCAGCTTTGTTCCAGTTCCCACTTTCATTATTTCTTTCTTCTGACTTAGCAGCTGAATCTTTTTCTTTGCCCCATGCTTCCTCGTGTCCTTTACCCACAGCAGATGATTTATTCCAGTCGGCAGCAGCGGTATCCCAACCTCCAGTGCTACAGTTTTGGTTAGAGGTTTTAGCTTCGTTCCACCCAACTGTTCCATCACCATTATTGTCTTTTGACTTGCCCCAGGCATCATCTTGAGCAACAGGCAAGGTATCAGATTTAACCCAGGCATCATCATCCCCTCTCCCTGGAACAGATGAAGATGATCCGATACAATTAGCAACAGCAGTATCCCAAGCCCCACTT
This sequence comes from Ampelocalamus luodianensis, assembly GCA_036346255.1. Taxonomy (NCBI): domain Eukaryota; kingdom Viridiplantae; phylum Streptophyta; class Magnoliopsida; order Poales; family Poaceae; genus Ampelocalamus; species Ampelocalamus luodianensis. The sequence goes on from CM070626.1 coordinate 7,369,607, forward strand.
TTGTCTGCATCTTTCGAAACTGCGCCTTTTCCTTGGTCTTGATTTGACTTGCCAAAAGGTTGACCCCATCCTTGACTATCATCCTCTAACTTCCTCTCTGGTGGCATTGAAACCTTTTCCCAGGTATCTTTTTCTTTCATATCTACTTCTTTGACTTTGCTGCCCCAAGGATCTGAGTCATCACCAGTTCCCATGTCCGCCACCTTGCACGCCTCACCCCAATTGTCACTCTTTTCATTCTCCTTGTTGGCTGCTGCACCATCCCAAGAGCTGCCACCGACATCCGATCCACCACCTCCAGGTTGTTTATCCCATGCATTGTCACTGGAGCTTTCCTTTTGTGTAGTACTATTGTTCCATACTTCAACAGTTGAAGACGTTTTCTTACCCCATGGATCTGAATCACCCTCAGCAGAAGATGCTGTTTTCTTACACCAGGGATCAACTTCTGATTCTCCATCTGAAAATGTAAAAGTTGCACACTCAGCAAAACTATAAACACCTCAACTACTAGTAAATGTAAACAATCTCATAAGCATAGAGGAAATTTTCCATACATGACATGCTACTTCTGCAGAAAGATGATATTTCCTACTTTCCCAGAAACTTGAATGAAAAAATATCCTACGCATGTGTACACCCTAAGCTTTTTCGTAAACTTCCATCTATAGCTAAGTTAAAACAGCAATATCATGCTATAGTATTTGAAGCCATGCCTGCAATATTGATTTTGTTTTATACCACAAAGATGCAACTCAACATAATAACATAATGAAAAAGGAAATAGTTTGTCTGCTGTATAGTCAACAAAATCATGAAGGTGTGCATAAGCAACAGCTTAAAGGGATGACTACAAATAGAACATCCAGTGATTTGCTATCATTGGACACCTACACACTGTCAATCTATACTTACGCCCCCTGTTCTCCTTCCCTCGGAAGCAATCCCCTATGACCTAACTCCCGCGTTTTTCATCCACTAGCGCACTGCTTTGCCATATATGATAATTTCTAGGCTTACCAAGTGAATCAAGTGGCAATAAACTCTGAATGTGAGAATAACGTGGTGTGGGACACGCAACATCCATGAAAGCATAAACCATACTCTAGTGGACAGCATAGTTGATGGATTGTGGTTGATGGAAAAGAAGAGATGAAGATATTATTTTAGAGGAACATTGGAAGATGTAGAATGAATAAAAGTCACAAATAAGAACTTCCTTTGGAAATGGCTGCTACAGTGTTGTACGAATGGCTGCTTTATACATGGAGGAACATTGGAAAACATAGAATGAATATAAATCACAAATAAGAGCTTCCTTTGGAAATGGCTGCTACATTGTTGTACAAATGACTGCTTTGTACATGTATACAGTTTACATCACATGACATTCTACCTATGTTATCTAGGCGACGCCTAGGCGTCCTGCGCTCCAGGGTGGACGCCAGGGGTCATCGCCTAGGTCGTAGTAGTTAGGCGAGCGACTGGTAATTCTAGGCATCCTAGGCGGAGATTAGGCGTCCTAGGCGGAGGATTAGGCATCTAGGCTGCACCTGTATTGATGTTTTGTGATGTCTGCTGTGCAGAATCAGATTTGGAGTATTGGATACTGGCATACTGCCGATCATTGTTCAGGATACAAGTATTAAGGTTTGGAGTTTTAGAGTATTTGGGGTATTGGATACTGCTGATCATTGTTCAGGATCCTATTTTCCTGCCATCATCTAATCATCGCCTAGGCGCCTAGGCGTCTTGGCGCCTCCAGAGCGCCTCGCCTCGCCTTGTTGTCGTGACAACATAGCATTCTACACATGCAGGAGTATCTAGTGCAACGCCGTGAAATGTAGGTTTATACATTGCAACACTTAACAAAACTCAAAAGTTGCTGCAAAATATGGCAATATCAATCACAACATTATGATAGCATAGTTGCAATATATCTCGATAACTAGAGCAAACTTTGGGAATACTTATTACAGTAAATTAAGCTAAGTCTGTAATATTTCCCAAATAAAGACCCCTATTATATGGATGTGACATGTAAATTCCTTCTGCAAAAAAAAAGGGTTCACACACACCAAAAAAAACATGTAGGATGAAGGGTTAGAGAAGAAGTTTCAACATTTTGGGAACACTTCTACAGCATACTCATCACCTTTTGAAACATTTTGTGATCAATAGTTGCAACAATATCCCAAAAGATACCAGAGATGCACCATTTGTGTAAACCATTTACAACAAAATCCTAAAGTTATTTTGTGATAAATCTTGTTTAACAGGCCATGCCACATCTCGTCCCACCTGTTATTCACCCCTCACTAAATTAAACGGATTTGTGTTTTAGCACTATAGTGGGCCCACCCAATCCCCTAATGGGTCCACTTCTTGCACTAAGTCAAGCCCTTCTATAAGTTACGGAAAGGATAGCTGATAAGGCAGCTGATACTTCAGCAAGCATTTCCAACAGATTCAATGATGCAATACCATTGCGATCAAACAATAACAAAAATCAATGAAGCTCTAAAATATGCTACCACGTAGAAAGGCTCCAAACTACGGTACCGAATAGAAGGGCCTAAAAGTAAATATTACCTGCATTCTGAACTGGTAAAGAGGAACTTGAAAAAGGTTGCCAAGAATCACTGCAGGGAATCAAACAATTCAGTGAATAACTAGTATAAATGCAAATAACAATAATTCAGGACATTTATTCCTCTAAATGTTGTTTGTTAAGGGTATTAGTAGTATGTGCACTAGTATGTGTGTTAATCTGTATGTGTCAAGGGTATTTGTTACGAAACGAGGAAGATTGCAAATGAACTAGATGTATGTATTGAGGCCCGAAGGGGCAAATATATAGTGAATACATGGACACAACCCTAGACTAACACACAATACCACAAATACCCTTGACACATACACATTAACACATATACTACTAATACCCTTACCCCCCCCCCCCCCCCCCAAAAAAAAAAAAAAAAACTCAAGGCGTATGCAATAGAGTTTGAAAGGGATAACACTAAGCTAGAAGATAAATCCGAAGTCCGAGTCTTGAAAAGTCGTCATGGCGTGCGTGCAGCTCTTGAAAAATATCTATCGGATAGCTAACAATCTCCTCATGCATGGTTACTAAGGAGCTAAGGCAAGGTGAGGCGCCAAGGCACCACCCAGACGCCTAAGGCGACGCCATACGAGCTGCAATGCAAACGTGAAAAGAAAAAAGAAAAAAAGAAGAGGAGAAGAAAGGTAAAAGAAAAAAGAAAAGGCCCAGCCCATAAGCCAGCCCAGCTCACCCCCAGGCCCCAACTGCCAACCTCTTCTAACCCTAGCCGGCTAGCCGCCTCTCCTCACCCAATCTCCCACGTCTCTCTTTCCCCACCTGGGGAAGGCAGATCTGGCACGTGCGGAAAGCACAAAGCCGGCGGCACGTCGCGACGGTTGCGGAAGCGCAGCGGGGTCGTCGTGGAGCAGTGGTGGGAGATCCGAAGGCGCGCGGCTTTGCACGGTGGAGGGAGCCGTCGTCGTCGTTCCAGAGGTCCTCAGCGACGGGCTTGAGGAAGCGGTTGGCGAGGGCGACGGGCACCTTGTCGACGAACTCCAAGATCTAGGTGAGCTCCTGGCTCCTCTCTTCTCCTTCTACCTCCCTCTCCACTGAAGGCTCCGAGCAAAAGAGGTGCGGGCAGGGCACGGGGAACCGCGGGGAGGAGGCACCGAGGAGCCGCGCGACGGCGACGGGGAGCCGGCGGCAAGGCGGGGGCGACGCAAGGCGAGGCGACGCCTTAGCACACCGGCAGCGCCTTACCGCCTAAGCGTCGCTTAAGCGACACTTAGGCGACGCCTTAATAACCATGTCCTCATGCACACACTGGTGGCAGCCATCCACAAGGTGGTACTACCTTCACAAACTGTCCATCAGCAGGTACCAAAGCCTTCACAAACGTCCATTGGCTATAAATGTGGACACTTCCACATCATGTCTTCGTTCGGAGATGATGAAACCGACAAGTATAAAGAGATGTCAAATCAAGCCGCTAAAGAGAGAAAATCTAAAATCACGCCCACTACAAAGCAAGGCGGAGAAAGAGTCATGACGATGACGATAAAGAAGGCCATTGGTCAAGAGTCACAACGAATGTTAAGATGTGTAGCAAGATGGCGACGACACATGTCAAGTCGCAAGATGGCAAGGACCAAGAGGGCAAAGTTGCATCAAGCCATCAACAACAATGACGATGAGGTAACTGCACTCGATCCAATTGGACGGACCACGACAAACCTAAAAGAAAGGAAGCAAACAGCTGACTGACAAAGAAGATGATGGACTGGCACAGATTCAACGACCTCAAGGAGAAATGCAGCAGACTTGGATGGACTCTATGGAAAACACAGGAAAAGGACTCAACATACTAGCAGCAGCAAAAGACACATTGCCTCCAAATAGCAAGATGCCATGATTAACGGGGATCACAGGAGATGGCACACACACCTCAAGTGACCCAAATAGCAAGCAACAACACGAAAGAGCTTAGAAGCAGCGGTGGAAAACAGCAACCACCAGAAGGCAAACAAAGGCGGATGAAACGCACAGCCGGCCAACATTAAAGCAATTCAGCACCACAAATCCCAAGCAGTAGCACACGAACAGCCCAGGTAGCAGACCACTAGGCCCAACAGAAGCTGAACGAACAAGAACATGTGCTACAGCAGAGGAAAGAAACAACCAGATATGGTGAAGAAACTCACCGGAGAAGTAGGCTATGATGGTGGTGCTGATTTGAGTCAATGCAAATCCAAAGGAGCACAAACTCGAACAACAGCCACCAGATTGAGCTCGGCGGTGAAGAAGTAACAGACCATAGCAGCAATAGAGTCAGGATCAGAGTGCTCTGGAGCAGGGCTGGCCAAAGTGGCAGCAAGGAGCAGAGCAGCTGGAGTGAGTAGAGTAGCTGGCTCCTAGTCCCATGAAGAAGATGGCCGAGTACAGATTGGAGCCGAGCAACCGAAGGCGGTGGAACAACCACGGAGCAGGTGCCGACGGCAAGAAGAGGAACGGAGCGAGCTTGGAGATGAAGATGGCCAGCAGTGACAACGAAGCCGGCGAGAAGGCCAGCCCCATTGGGAGCTGGTGATGGAGATGACCCGCGAAGACAACGAAGCAGGCGAAGATGGCTAGCTTGTTGGAGCTGGTGATGGAGATGGTCATGTGACGACGAAGAGGCCGACGATGACGATGGAGCTCAAAATCAAGGAAAACGATGGTTGGTGATGAAGGTGAGGGCCTTCTACCGTGCCGCTACCTGCTCCCTTCTCTGCTCCCCGCCACCGCCAAGATGAATAAAGGTCGGCAATGGCCAGCGACGATGGTGGTGCACGAAGATGAAAGAAACCTCGGAGCCAACGAGCTGGCGAACAACGGCGACGAATCTGAGCTCGATCCAGATCCGGCGAGAAACGAACTTGGCGACGACGAGCAGTGCCCGGATCCAAGCCCGATGACGAGGAAGACAACGGTGGAGGCCAACTCGATGAAGGAAGGCAACGAAGGGCGACAAGGGCTGCTGCTGTTGCTGCCGGTGACAACGAAGACGACCAGGGAAGAAGATGAAGGCCGGCGGCAGCAGGGATCGATGGATCCTGGGACAATGGCGCCAAATTTGGCCAGCTCCATCCAGATCTGGTCAGGGAAGACGATGTCGGCGTCGGATCCGGTCGAATCCGACCGACTGCGACGTGCAGATGAGATGGCGACGCCCCAGGCAATAATGGCGACGACGGAGACCAACCGGTCCAGTAGGTGATGGCAAAGGCAAGCTCCGACGACGAGGATGGCCAGATCCCACCCGGATCTGGCGAAGAGGATGAGCTCCGGTTGACGGAGAGGATGCCGAATCCGGCAAAGATGAACCGACGGCGCAGGATCCCGTCCATGGCGATGGAGACGCAGCTTGGTGCTGCTAGAAAACGACCGGGACAGAGGACGATGCCAGCACATGGGATCTGGCCAGAGCAGATGCTGCAGCAGTGCAGATCGACGAGGCTGCCCCCAAGAGCGAGATTTCTCCTCCCAGGGGCAGCGCAGGCTCGCAGCGAAGCAAGGACTTCGGCTAGAACTCGAGAGCCCAGCACTCTGATACCATGTTACAAGACGAGGGAGATTGCAAATGAATTAGATGTATGTATTGAGGCCCAAAGGGGCAAATATATAGTGAATACATGGACACAACCCTAGACTAACATACAATGCCACGAATACCCTTGACACATACACAATAACACATACTAGTACACATACTACTAATACCCTTAACAATGTTATACACCGAGTCTATAAGCGGAAAGAGCCCAACCAGAAATAATTTAATGAGCCATCACGTTGCTCTCTTAGAAGTTGAGAAATTTGAACCAGATAAATGCAAGAAGCAAGATAACATGCAACTGAGCAAGCAGTGCAAAAGCAAAATAGCAGATATATTAGTGACATCACAGAAGGGCGTAAGAACATGTACCTTAAATGATCCTTACATACTTGCAAAGTAAAGACAATGTGAAGTTCTAGGTTATGTAGAAATAGTTAAAAGGGCAATAATTTGAGCGGTCTAGCAAAGTAAGAAATTTGAAAACTGGCATTTTCCTTAAAAATTTAGATCTCAAATTTTCATATGTTCAGTTAGTTGCATGACAAAATGGAACACAGGTTATGTAGTTCCATAAAAAGTCAATAAAAGTGACAGTTTTTAATTAGGCATTTACAAGGATAGTTAAAGAGTAAACTAGACAGGAAATTTTGTTAGTACAAAATGCATGCCTACGAATCTCTCTTGTGTACGATACAGACTTGATCTATTCCTTTTCAACTACAAAGAAGGATTAAATAAGTATAGAAGAAAGAAATACAAAGCATGGTCAAATAAGCAGAGGAAAGAAATCTGGTTCATGTCACTTTTCAAGTATCACACAGGACAAGATAACTACCCTTCTAAAAGTAATTGCATATAAATGATAGCAAAACAATATAAGCACAGTTTGGTTTTCTAAAACTGGGTCAACTAAAGCTTGATGGTTGCTACCCTTCTCTAGCCAATTATTAACAGTAATTCGTCTGGCACCATTGAAATGGTAATTAAATTTGGTCATTTTGCTTTTTCATGGTTGGTAACTGTGCAGCACCAGCTCTGGCACACAAGTCCGTTTTGAACTTTTGATGGGGTAGCTAGGGGATGGAAACAGAGGGTTGTGGGTGGACACACATATTCATAAAATCTGAAGTCCGGGTTTAGGCCGGTTGTACAGATAACCATCAAATATAAAATCAGGAAAGGAAACTAGAAAACATGAAACAAACCTGCCAAAAGATGGCAATCCATTGTCCCATGAGGTTTTGTCTGCTTCTGAACCTAAATTTAGAATCAATGTAAGTAACAAAACCCACGATCTACAAGACCAAACTGATAAAAGATAATAACAAAGAATTTGAGTCTTATACACTATATAAACAGCATAAAACTCTGCTTCTTACATTTAAACAACTCTACCAAATGGGCAGCATAACAGGCACCAGCCAGCAGCAAATAATTTTGGGGGAGATGAGTAACCTTTTCTCCTTAAACACACTGTACAGACCAATCTAGCTAATAGCAACAACTGCTGTACACATGAAACACACACTTACCAAATAATGATGTATCTTTATTTCCAAAAGTACCAGATGGAGCACCAGAGGAGTTATCCCTGGTATGCCATATAACACAATGAGGAGCAAAAATGGAAGTGATACTATGCAGAAATATGACGATTTATGCAGTCGCACAATACTAAAACAATCAACAAATGAAAAGAGAAAATTGAAACATGTGTAGATGCTTACCCCCTTTTAGTTGGCACTGAGAGCGACTCAGCTTGCACTGCAAACATAACACAGAGAAGTCAGGCATTGTCCAAAGAACAGCTCCAAGGATACTGTGCTAACCAACCTGTAATAATTTTCAGCAGAGAATCTAGCTTAACAGTTACATCATTTCGAAATACTCGAACTACTCTACAGAGATAGCCCTTCAAAGGACCCTTTCGAATACGCAGCATCTGCCCAATTGCGAAAAGTTGTTCTCTTGTGCTCTTGTAAGGCCTTTCAGCTGGATGATCAAGGAAATCAGAACAAAAAACTTATTTTCTGTTGACGAAGTTGTGGATCATGGTCATTTTTCAAATAACATTGCATAATAAAAAAATCAAGAAGCACTTACTGTCTTGTTGCTCATTTTGCTCATATGATATGACAGGTGACTCAGAAAACATGGGAATTGGATTGTTATCCTGATACATAAAAACAAAGTGACACAAAGAACGGCTCCAATTCATTGATAGGTGAAAATACTGTTTCTAGTATCTACATACCGAATTTTCAGCAGTGGAACTTGCCAATTCCTTCCGTTTCTTGATATTTTCACATGACCCGCATTGGGCACAGAAAAATCCATTGTTCTCAATTTCACTTTCATTATAGATAAACAGTATTCCCATGTACAAGTGTTTAACAACTCCTTGCTTACCCTGCAAAATATATTAAACAGATCAGCAAGGGTGACAAATGGAAGGAATCAAATTCTCAAATAATTATAGAAAGTAAAAAACATAAATTAAAGCTATAAAGCATGTAATTACAACAACAATGCAACACATCATAAAAAGTACAGCATAGCACCTATACAATGTTAAACTACCACATTAGCAAATAATTGATGGAAGTACCATGACCAAATAATTGATGGAAGTACCATGACCACTGTTAAGAGTGTTGTATGAGTGTTGGTTGTATATTCTCTCCCTCTCTTAGCCCATGTGGCCCATGAAGCCCATGTACTCTTCTCTATATATACTCGTCCATTAATGAATAAGGGGCAGAGTTGTGAATAGCAAAACCCTAACCTCAAAATTACTCTAACATGGTATCAGAGCTATCTCCAACCCTACCCCTATTTCCATAGCTGCCGTCATTCCGTCGTTGTGCTTGTGCTCCCTTCGCCGTGGGCCGGCGGGCCCGAGACACCGCCTCATTGAGCAATAAGTACCCGACGAAGATCTTGTCCCGATCTCGATCCGCAACACTCCTCTGCGCCTCATCGAGCCAGAAGTACCCGGCAAAATCTTGATCCGTGGTACCCAGCGAAATCTCAATCCGTAGCGATCTTGAAGCTCGGGCCCCCGCTCACCAGCGAAAGTTTGCGGCTCATCGGAGGTCGAGCCGCTCCTCTACCTCACCTCCCCTCCGAATATGCGCTCGCGTCGTCGTCAATCTGCGCCGGGCTTTGATCCGCGCCGAGCTTCCTCCCCCACACATCCTCATCACCTCAAGCGTCGACGCCGCCCCCACGGCGCCTCACCTCCAAATATACGTCGAGCCGTTGCCTGGAGGCTGATGTGCCACTGGGGACCTTGCTTCCCATGGCGCCTCACTTCCGGATCTGCACCAAACAGTCGCCTGGAGGATATCGCACCATTGGAGACTGAGTTGGTACTCTCCCTGCAACGTTTGCTTACCTCTATGTTGGTACTGCCCCTCTACTCCAAATTGTTGCTATTGTGTTGTCTACTGTTGATCTTTACTGCTACCGTGTTGTCTACTGTTGATCTTTACTGCTACCGTGTTGTCTACTGTTGATCTTTACTGCCCTGTGGTTGTGGTCCATCAAGATGGCAAAATCTGACTCAATGTTTGGGGGCAGTTCATCTCTCGTGTTCACGGACATCAAGCTCAATGGATTGAACTACCGAGCATGGGCCTTCTCAGTCAAGACTACTCTTAGGGGTTATGGTTTGACCTCTTATTTGATTGACGATCCGAAGAAGGTTGATGTTGAGGCAGTAAAGGCTTGGCAGAAAGAGGGTGATCGTGTCATGACTGGCCTTGTTTTGAGTGTTGATGTTTCTCTGAGGACGAGTCTTGAGTATCATATTTCAGCCAAGCAGATGTGGAGATACTTTGAGAAGAGAGATGTTCAGGCCAGTGGAGCTCTTCGCTTCACATTGCTCAAGAACCTTCATGGTATTCAGCAGCAGCCAGATCAGTCAGTGGAGGAGTATTACAGTGCTTTCACTCATATAATTGGTCCTCTAAAGTCTATGACACCGAAGGCTACCACTGCTTGCCAGTCTTGTGTTGCCAAAGATGAGTATGCTCACAGACACTCATGTATCAGTTTGTGGTAGGACTTCGATCAGAGTTTGAGCCTGTTCATACTTAGTTACTCAACTATTCCACTCCACCGACTTTGACTGAGGTGCTTTCTAGTTTGATTGCAAAGGAGAATCGTCTTCATTCGCTTATGCCTATCTCAGGATCCTCGCCACATGATGTCTTGGGTCTCTCACAGCGGTCTGGATCTATCAGAGCGACACCCACAGGAGTGCTAGTATGTTCTCATTGCAAAAGGACTGGTCATCTTGTTGACAAGTGCTTCAAGTTACATCCAAATCAGCTTGTTGATTATCGTGCCAGACATCCATTTGATCGTCGTCGTGGAGCACCTACTGGGCCTCCAAGAGCACTTACTAGAGCAGCCACTGCTGCCACACCCACACCTACTGTGACTTCTAGATCAGTGTCTGCTATGACCTCAGTTGCACCTTCTGCTTCAAGCGCTGCTCATCCTTGGGTTCTGAACTCGGGTGCCTCTTTTCATGTCACATCTGACAGCTCTCAGCTTGTTGCTCGTAGGCCCGTGATTGATGCTGCATATGTTCACATTGTTGATGGTACACCTTGCTCTATTACTCATCAGGGCATTTTCTCTACATCTCGCTTCTTTGTTCCTGATGTGTCTTTTGTTCCTTAACTATCTATGAACCTTCTTTTTGTTGGTCAACTCACTGATATGAACTATTTCATTGGATTTGATGATTCTTCTTGTTTCATTCAGGACCATTAGAGCAGAAGAGTGATTGGTTATGGCCATCGCCGTAGAGGCTCTTCTAGTCTATGTTTTGGACATATTACATCTTCCTTCCACCAGTACGTCGAAGGCCTCAGTGTCTTCTGTTATGTCATCATTTCAGTCTCCTATTGGTTCTTCCTTCAGCAAGTGGCATCATAGGCTTGATCATCTTTGTGGAGCTCGCCTCACCGCTCTAGTTCACTAGGGTTCCTTAGGTCATGTCACTATTGAGTCTAGTTTTCATTGTATTGGTTGTAAACTGGGAAAACAGCTACAACTTCCATATTCCGGTAGTGCTTTTGATTTGGTGCATTCAGATGTATAGGGTCCATCTCCTTTTGCTTGAAGAGTGATCATAGTTATTATTGTCATATTTGATCACTCTCGATATACTTTGATCTATTTTATGAAACATCGCTCTCAATTGATTTCCATTTATCAGTCTTTTGCTAAGATGGTTCATACACAGTTTTCTTCTTCTATTTGTGTTTTTCGTTCTGACTCTGGGGGAGAGTATCTTTCATCTGCTTTTCGCCAGTTCCTTTCTGAGGGTACTCTTCCTCAGCTGTCGTGTCCTGGTGCTCATGCTCAGAATGGTGTTGCTGAGCGCAAGCACTATCACATCATTGAGACTGCTTGTACTACTCATCTCCTCCTTTGTTCCCTCTCACTTCTGGGGGAATAGTCTCTACGGCAGTCTATCTCATCAACTATCAGTCCTCTTCTAAACTTCAGGGCAAGTGTCCTGATGAGGTCCTGTATAGAGCACTTTCTCGCTATGCTCATCTCCGTGTCTTTGGTTGTGTCTACTATGTCCTTTTTGCACCTCGCGAGCACACCAAGCTGAGTGCTCGGTCGATTGAGTGTCTTCTTGTGTTATAGTCCTGAGCATAAGGGCTATTGTTGCTATGATCCCTCAACACGTCGCATTCGCATCTCTCGTGGTGTGACCTTTGATAAGGGTCGACATTTCTTTTATCATCCTTCTACACATCACACTCCTTCCACAGATTCCACCTCCTTTTTGTGTCTACCTCCAAATTTTTCACCAGACTTGTCTTCTCCATATACATCTTCTCCACCAGTTTCACCTTCTAGTGTGTCTCCTCCACCAGCTCCACCAGTTTCTGACACTTCCACTTTTTCCTTTCACTATAGTCGCCGACAGAGAGTTCCTTCTGATCCTCAATCCTCTTCTCCTGACCCTCCGACCAATACCACTGACTCTGACGATCGTTCTACTACATCATCGTATGCCCTACATGATCGTTCTTCTATTCAGGCACCAGAGAGATGGGGGTTTTCTCGTGCAGGTGCAGCAACTGAGCTAAGTACCTATCAGGAGGCTACCAGTGTACCTAAGTGGCAGTTTGCTATGACAGAGGAGCTCACAGCATTAGAGTGCACAGGCACTTGGGATCTTATTCCGCTACCATCTGGAGCTGTTCCTATCACTTGCAAGTGCGTGTACAAAGTAAAGAACAAGTCAGATGGGCCAGTAGAGCGATACAAGATATGTCTTGTTGCAAGAAGTTTTCAGCAAGCTTATGGTCGAGATTATGATGAGACTTTTGCTCTAGTTGCTCATATGACCACAGCCCGTACTCTTATTGCGGTTGCAGCAGTACGCACATGGACTATATTTCAGATAGATGTCAAGAATGCTTTTCTTCATGATGATCTACATGAGGTCCATATGCACCACCCCGGTGTTAAGGCTCTTACAGGCTATGTTTGTCGCCTTAAGCGTGCTCTATATGGTCTCAAGCAGGCTGCTCATGCTTGGTTCGAGCGTTTCAGTTCTATGTTTCAAGCTGCTAGTTTCACTCCGAGTGAGCATGACCCTGCCTTGTTTATTCACATTTCTCAGCGGGGTCGTACTTTGCTTCTGCTGTATGTAGATGATATGCTGATCACAGGAGATGACATGGACTACGTGGCTTTTGTCAAGAAGAAATTGAGTGAACAATTTATGATGCCTGATTTAGGACCATTGAGCTATTTTCTAGGGATTGAGGTTCATTCTGATAATGATGGCTACTATCTCTCTCAGCATTGCTATGTTCATGATCTGCTTGTTCTATCTGGGATGATTGATACTCGTACTGCTGCCACACCCATGGAACTTCACTTGAAGCTTTGACCTAAAGACGGTATAACCCTAACAGATCCTTCCTGCTATCGTCAGCTCGTTGGGAGCCTTGTCTATCTCACTGTCACCAGGCCAAACATTGCTCATGTTGTTCATGTGTGCAGCCAGTTTGTCGATGCTCCCACCTCAGTCCAATATGGTGATGTTCTTCGTGTGTTGAGACACTTGAGGGGACTGCGTCCAAACGTCTGTTATATGCCAGTTCGAGTCAGCTCCAGCTCCACGCTTACTTTGACTCCACTTGGGCAAGTGATCCTGCTAATCGTCGATCTATCACTGGCTACTGTATCTCTTGGTACTTCACCCATTGTCCGAAATCCAAGAAGCAGACTGCGGTGTCACGCTCTAGCGCAGAGACTGAGCTTCGGGCTCTTACCACTACCACCTTGAGTTTGAAGGGGGTGTTAAGAGTGTTGTATTAGTGTTGGTTGTATATTATCTCCCTCTCTTAGCCCATGTGGCCCATGTAGCCCATGAGGTCTATGTACTCTTCTCTATATATACTCTTCCATTAATGAATAAGAGGCAGAGTTGTGAATAGCAAAACCCTAGCCTCTCAATTATTCTAACCACCACATCGAATATTAAAAAATATTTCAAGTGAATGTTTTCTTCAAAAGAAAACAATAAGCGTACTTTTCCACATTGCCAGAAAAAAATAAGGCTTTACAATAGCAGACTCCTGGTAAATGGAAAATTAAAATTTCACCTGAAATGGTCCTTCCAGAACTTTAACAGTGTCATTAATGGATATTATCTTCTTCTGATGGTCAACAGCTGTAAACATTTTGTCTACGCAGCCTTTCTTAATATCCTGCTTTCTAACAGTTACTGCAGATCCTTCGGGACCACCCTTTAATATCTACGAGAAAATCACTTCTTCTTAGACCAAAACAAGAATGTGGAAATGACGTGTGCAGTGAAAGAATGTTACCTTTAAACCATCTTTCTCAACAGCAATGACCACACCAAAATCTTTACGCCTGCTCATTAGGAAATAGAAAATAAGGATGGCATCTGGTAATTAGTTGAGAGTGACTAAAGATCATATAACAGATCCTCACCCATAAAGTACGAGATCATGGAGTTTGAATTCATCATCTTCGTCATCATAATTTTCAGTAGAAGTAGAAGCTTTAAGATTTGATGCCTTGGAGTTGGAGCATTTATCTTTAGAAGAAGATGCTTTCATATCCCGCTCTCTGGGCTGGTTCCTTTTCTTAGGACCAAACATGCTGGAGACCCAATCCAAGTCATCAGCAGAACTTCTATTGCTTGGAATAGAAGAGAACTTGAGAAGCTCGGTTTCCGTTGGTTGAATCCCCCAGTAAATCAAAGAACTAAGAGCAACCCTTTTATACAGGAAACCATCTTTGAACATCAAACCATCAAGCACTTCAAAAACATCACCAGTCTGACGATCACGTCTCATTTCAATATGAGGTCTGAAGAACCTAATAGGATCAATGAGATTATGGAAACAGTGTCAAAGCCTGGTCAGAAATAAATGATAGCAGATGGCTATTGGGTGCAGGAAAAGGAAACACTGGAAATAGAACAAAAGTATTTACTCTAGTTCTTGTGAGCTGATTAGTCGCGGAGCAGGAACTGCAGCTTCTTTTAGTGAAATTGCACCACCCTGCAAAGATCAATCCGTAACATAAGTTATGTGGTGGCAATTCAAACTGTCAGCCAGACAAGAATTATGCAAGTGGGAGAAGTGAAAAAATTGGTTGTTAACAATCACATGGATGAGCCAAACAATAGTACAGGGTAGGTAAACCAACAGTGTGGCAAAATTAGTTACTCAGTCCATGATATTACACTTGAACAGAATGAAAATGGGTAATAGGTACCACAGAGTTTCAGTCATAATTTTATTGTAGCACACAACAACATTGGCATATCAAGTTTTGGTGACAAAGATGGAGCTCGAAGCTTGACGCAAAATCCCCCAAAAATACTACCTTAGATGTAATCCCAGGTTCTTGATTCTTGGCAAATGGCAATGGAAGAATTTTGAAAAGTACAGAAAAAACATAGAGAAAATCAGCTTAGTTATGACCTAATTTCATGACAGACAGGCAATAGAGTTCCACAAGACAGATATGAAGCAACTTTACACGTTATAATAGCTTCAGACAAAATCAGCAAAGCAAGTGCAAATTGAACTCAAGCCAACCAAAAATGTTAGGCAGTTTTTACTGCCAAAAAAGTAAAAGAAAATACAGAAAAAAGGTGTAAGAGCATTACAAATTTTTTCGAAATAGCTTGGAGATCAACTCTCGGTATAAGCTTTATCATCACTCTTTTCCGTCCATCATCTGCACTCACAACCTACAAACTCACAGGGGCATTGCGATGTAAGAACAAAGAAATTAAGAAAATATGAAGATGGTAGATGCTTCCGAAAAGAGAAGTAATAACCCAGTTTACCATACCTGTGCTAGATCACCTTTATAATTTCCACTCTTCATGCGCACCCAGGTACCTGGAGAGATTTCAAATGGTTTGGCACGACTAGATAGCAAGCTAGGAACTTCAGATGCAGGAACAGAACTAATTCTGCTTGCATAAACGTTGCAAAATCCTTTGCATGCCTGCAGCAAGAGATGCCCATATGGTCAGTGGGTCATTTTACAACCTGGATACAAAGTACAGGATGTTTATGGAGAAATCTTGGAAGGGAAGAAAATTTTGTCGACTATGCAAATTATGTTTTTTTAACATCCATTGAAAAGCTCCTCTCCTTTCCAAACTTCCATCTTATTGAGTTGCACAGAAGAGTTAATTGAATTGAAGTGTGCGAGAAATGACAAAAATCATTGCTAATTTATGTCATAGATAAAAGAACAGGTTTTCAACCTTTAACAGAGCAAGATGTTAAAGCATTACCCGATATTATCCCAAACCGCATAATATAATGGATAAATGGATAGTGCATCTCATGTTATTCGACTTGTTCTTCCCATCATTCATATGTTTTTATTTTTACAATTAAAGGATCAAATTATATACCTCTGTAACATCACAGGCCTTTTCAGCTTCAACAAAAACAAATCCTCTTACATGATCAAGTGCAAATGCTGAGATAATTGGCAATTTGGTACCAAACTTTTCCAAATCAACAAACTTTTGCATGAAGCAGAAAGCCATTTGGCGCTCACGCCCAACCTGAAATGCAGTTAAACATATCAGCATCATATTCTAGATATCAAATGCTAGATCAACATTGGAGTCAAACGTTTGTCAATCACAAACCATGCATTTGACCCTCCAAATAGTAGGCTCTTTCAATGCACCATCCATGGTAAAATCGTCATCACATTCGTTGGTAGAGCCACCATAAGCGGCATATCTAACACGATTAGCATAACGGTCCTTGACGAATTCCTCAAGTTCGTCACCGCTCAGCTCCTCTTCCTTTACCTTTCCAAGAAATGGAAGAGGGTGTGACCTTTCAGTTCTTTTGAGATTGGCAGTTTCTGTCTTTTCCTCAGTAAAGAAAACTGCAGTGTTCATCAGCAAGATTACATTATCAGAAGATTCAAATAATAATCAGGTACGATAAGCTCATGTCCAAATGGTGCAAGATAAATTGATCATTAGTGCCTAGAAAGCACAATAACCTACAATGTATTGATAATTGTTAAAATAAAACAACAATTTGATAGCAAGTATAATCAGACAGTATAGACAGAAGATCCAAAGGCAGAAAATTTTAGATATTGGAATCCTACCTAGAAAAATGAAGCAGCAAACCAACAAAAGAAAGGAAATGGCAAAAGGAAGCGTCAACTTAAGTCCTCACTATACAGTATACACCGCAAAAGCCAGTAGATGAAACTAATTATGGACATTATATATTCCTTGTTTATTTAATCCTTATTATTAAAAAAATCTATTACAGTAAAATAATAACGAGATCACATAAAACAATACATTATTTCTGCCCTGTATGTGTCCTGGTCAAAAGTTACCAAATGTTCTGAATGTTGATGTGTGCCCATAAATGCATTTCATCATTGTAAAAAAATAAAAATAAAAAAGTTCCAATGATTGACCAACCATGTTTTACTTGGTAACTCCCATCAAAATTCAAAGAACAAGTTGATTAGGACCCACTATGGCTGAAGTGCTGCAAGCTAGATGATTATATATAACTTTACAACCAGTGTAAATAATATCTAGAAAAACGCAAGGCCCAACATTCCCACTGCAGCTTACCAGTTCATGTCAAAATCAAACTGCTATGCAAATCACCGGTTCATGTCTAACTTTACAACCAGTGTGAATAATATCTAGAAAGCAAGCTAAATGATTATATCTAAATTTACAACCAGTGTAAATAATATCTAGAAAAACGCAAGGCCCAACATTCCCACTGCAGCCTACCAGTTAATGTCAAAATCAAGCTGCTATGCAAATCACCAGTTCCCCAACACAAAAGACAGGCTTTATCCCTAATGCAATGATAACTGACTCAGTGCCGTGTAGAAGCAAGCAAACTTATGTATATACTTGGGGAGCCATATTACAATTCACAAATTGCTGTCCTAAAAGGTGGTTTAAACAAAAGAGAGAGCAATACAGCAACAAAGCAGAACCCTCTCAAGTCCCACTTTCCCACTAACATATATCATATTAACGACGTCAACGGTTTATACACATGCACAAACAAAGCACATGGCGGTAAATGATCCTGACAAATCAATCATCAGCTATGGTGTAGGTGAGGTCGGTATTTGACCATTGTAAGGTGTGGAGTGTGGATCTTCTTCCTCTTAATAGAATGGCAGCACCGCAGCAGTTCTCCTGCTTCCACTTCAAAAGGACAAGTCAATCAGCATGCCGAATCACTTACTACAAACATGTAAACTCTATTTTTCCATTCAAAGAAAGCCTAGATTGTAGCTATTGCTGCTACTGATTAGTCATTTCCTCATCCAAGCACTTCTATATGCATCGTAACAGCATAGGACTTCTATCTAAGGGTTCCTACCGAAAGGGAAAACAAAAAACCCAAGCAACACAAATCCAATCAAGACAACAACGTAAAAAATCCCCAAATAGGAGACCCACAGGAGCCGCATTGCTCAGAACCCAAACACCAACCACACCAACCAACCGATCCGACCGCGACGCCACCGAACGGGGCTAGTGAATCGAAGCGACCGTACCGTCGTCGAGGTCGTCCTCGGACTCTGGCTCTTCCTCCTCCTCGTACTCGTCGGCGACGCAGGCGGCGTCGTCGAAGAACTGGACCACGCCGGGGCGGCGGCGGCGCTTCGCGGCGGCGGAGGAGGACGAGGGCCCCGCGTCGCCGGGGCCCTTCCGCCGCTTGCCGGAGCCGGAGGCGTCGGAGGCGCGTGGGGGGTTGCCGGCCACCTGCTTGCCCTTCCCCTTCACCGCCATGGGGATGAAGGGAGCGGGCGAGCGGGGAATGGGGAGGAGGAAGGGGAGGTGTTGCGACCTGCCCGAAGAGTCGAGGGCTTTAACCCCAGGCTGCCTTCCGTTTCCGAGAAATGGTCGTTTTCAGATGCCCCCTCGAATGATCTGTAATTGTGCTGCGAGGAAGTTTGTGGGTGCGGCGGCGGTGTGCGGCCGGTGAGGAACCAGAGGGCTAGAGGCGGACCTAGGGTCGGTACTGTGTCACCAGTCCAACCCACCCTCTGCTGTCTGTTGTCATCTCTCTCACTTCAGTCTTCGAGGCTCCAGGTACCCATTGGCATCACTTCCACTGCTAACATCCCATGCTCCATTTCCAGTCCTCTCAGGCATGTGGCCAGAGAGCCCATAGTGGGAGCTAAAAAATATAGGGCCCGTTTGCTTTGATACTACCTGAGAGCCTTTTGGAGCGCCCGGTGACTGTCGGTTCATTGATTGTTTCGGTATCTGTGCAAGCTGCCAGGCCAGGCAACGACGTTGAACCAGGCGTTGAAAACTTGCGCCTCGGAGTCAGGCAGTCCGATCCACCGTTCGTAGTTTCGATTCAATGTTCTATTTTTATTAATTAATTTCAGGCACAGACTTCCAACCAAACAACTCATCTTTAGATTTGTCTAGTCATGCAAAAATCATCTACTTTCCAGGTTACCTCCAGACACTACTTTTTTCCAGGCATGAAATTCAAAGCACCAACCAAACAAGCCCATAATAGGTGAAAAATCATGACAGTTAAATAGTGATCAAAAGAGAGCGAGGACATGGTGGCCATGTCATCCCAATTTGTTTTGGACGTTTGATCCCGCGCGTCTTTTCCATAGGCTATTGGTTAGAGCCCGACAAACATCTTTTTACTTTTTACAAATATTCTGAGAACAACTACATTATGGCTTAAAGAGTGCTGATTAGCACTCAAACAGCCTTCATGCTCAAATATAGCCCCTTTTTGATACAAATACTTATCTCATGTTCACCATTTACAAAGATTCTCGCCAATTGAAACACGTGTTGCATCGTGATACAAGTACTATTGAATTGCTGCGTATATAAGCTACATTTTTACGGTCACATTTCTGAATTATTGTTGCATCTGAAACTATAAACAGGGTCAAAAATGCCTTGTCTTACATCAATTAGCTCCATTGTTCCTGCTGCTCATGGATCATCATAATTAAAAGTATATTTATCACGTCCGGGTGTTAAAAATCCTAAAGATTTCTTTTCACAAAAATGAAAAACTGTTGCTTATCCTTTCCATTTTGTTTCAACAAAACCTACTAGATTAATATGACAACTGTATTACATTTTGTAGCAAGAGCGTGGGCGCTATGAATGTAGGCATCTCTTGGTTTCTTATGCCTCCTCACTGTTTATGAATTTTCCCCTTTGGATTCGTCCCTATCTCCCTTTCTAGATTTTTTTTTTTACTTTCTTTTCGCATGGCACATTCATTTTGCCTAGAATCATGTTCTGTTCTCTTGTTTGATGTGCAGCTGGTTCGGGTGTACTTTTGTTGATTTTAAGGCTTAACACAATTTTGTTCTTGCATTGTCTTTAGTTTGCCCCTTTGTGATTGTTAGATCAAAACTTCACGGTAGTATGTTTTTGCCTTTCTGTTGTGGTTGTTGGTTGGTACGGATTCAAGAACCGAGGGTAGTGCACTCATTCTCATCTAATCGCCGGCAGGGCTCTTCCCTGTCGAGATAGCGAGGCTCTGAGACCTGATTAGTCAGAGAGGCGAGGGATCGCCCTCCAAACTCGGCGGGACTCTTCCCGACGAACAAGGAGGCTCTGATCTTTAGCCAACCGGTTAGGTACTAGCTTTCTTTATTTCTTTTCTTCCTTGATAATGGATACATATTATCCCTTTTATAGGGTTGATCCGACTTGACTCTTAAGAAATAATCTATAAGAAAACTTATATCTAACAATCCAATTTAATAATAAATTGCCTAACTAATAGATAGATTCCTAAATAGCAAAGAATGCCTAACATGGATGATGCTACAGCACATGGGCTACAGTAGACGTGATGCTACAATATCATAGCACTACAGTGCCTCGTTGGATATTGAACCGTAACACCTTCTGTGCTGGTTATGACCTTGTAAGTTAGGAGCATAGTTCTTTTTGGGCATCATTTTATTTCGGTTTGATTTCTACCAGTAAGAAACGACCGATCAAATTGGGGATTAGTCAGACTGCACAAGTGCTTGTGAATTTAGGGTTCTCTTGATGTGCTCAGAATTCGGGTCATTTAATCTTATATTGCAATTGACTTGGAAAAAGATGTAGTTTTCATGATAAAAAAATATCTTACCATTCTGATTGGAATAATTCAGAATTTGCCACAATGAATAGA
Source organism: Ampelocalamus luodianensis (assembly GCA_036346255.1). Classification (NCBI taxonomy): domain Eukaryota; kingdom Viridiplantae; phylum Streptophyta; class Magnoliopsida; order Poales; family Poaceae; genus Ampelocalamus; species Ampelocalamus luodianensis. Next base: position 7,390,497 of record CM070626.1, read on the forward strand.
TGGATTTCAGGATTTGCTCCTCTATATGTCTATGACATGTAGGCCCATATTATAGACACATAGGGGGTAAATCCTGAAATCCATCTATCTCATAATGACAAATTCTGAAATCCCCATTCTGATTTGGTCCCATGATTACTTGTGCAAATTTTGCTGCAAGCCACTATTGCTGTCACATTTGTGAATCCATTTGTCTACACAAGCAAAAGGAATATCAATAGTCTGCTTGGGCTCTGGTATTCTTTCCTTCTTAGAACAACTTAGAGTTCCTTGCAAATTCTATCGCTAAGTTTTTTTGTGTATATAAGTTAATTTTTTATACAGTCACATGTTTGAGTTATTGTTAAATCTGAAATTATGAATAAGGTCCAAAATGCCCTATCCTGCATCAATTAGCACCATTATCATGTCCATGGGTTAAAAAATCATATAACTGTCTTTCAGAAAAATGAAAACCTGTTGCTGTGCTTTACGTTTGTTGCGACTAAACCTATTAGATGGTTGTGACAGTTGTCAAACATTGTGTAGCAAGGGTGTGTGCTATGTATTTTTTAGCTTACCAGAACTTCAATCTTATTACCCAAATCAATAATTGCTCTTCTTACATGCCTACATATTTATTAGATGCACCAATGATTTCGAAGATTTCCCAAACAAGAAATTAACTCTATTACTTTGCTTGAAAAATTGTCGTTTGGTTAATTAGCAGCTTTTGATCCTTTTTTATCTTATATGATCATTCATTATAGTAATTTACACTTTTTGGTGATATCTTCCTGCAGGACGCTCCCAAGCTAATCGTTCTGGCCTAACAATCAATTGTTTCAGTACCCTTTCCTCATGATGGATTTATTTTGTTTATGCTCGTGTTGCATGACAGCTATATCTTTTTTTCGTTTGGGTTTACCTACGAAATCTGCCACTGTGTGGTTTGAAGATAATAAACAAAACCTTCAGTACATCAAAGTCACAAAATGCTTGCTTACACAAGTTGCATGTAAACTTAGACTCAACAGTCCATTGGTTCAAAGGCTGAACCGCTGAAGAAGCAATCCCTCCGTGGGGCGTTCTGAAACTGTCCATTGGTTCAAAGGCTGAACCGCTGAAGAAGCAATCCCTCCGTGGGGCGTTCTGAAACTGTTGTATGTTTGTTCGTATTTAGCTTTCATGCCAGATTCTGCTCTATTCACCAAATTGCCCAAGTTACACAGTATGTTAACATGAGATCCTGATTTGATCTCTCATTTTTTTTCACCAAATTACTGTTGCATGCGTGTGTCATGATTCATAGTGTCAGCCATTTGAGTCCATTGCACCCAGTGTACCTTTGTGGAGTACTATCCTAATATCTATATTTTTTTGCTAATTGCACGTATTGTTGTGTTGTTTTAGTTATTGCTACTGCTACTTCTGGCGGCCACGAAGCCACATGTATCGGCAGCAAAACACACTATAATTTGGAATGTAATAGAAACGCTATAGTATCTACTTAATCAGTGAATCCTTACTGATACAGACATTAATGCACTGCTCTATCAGCATGCCAAGGTGTGTAGAAGGTTTTTGCCGAACTATTTTTATTAATTAATCCTTTTTAAAATTTTATTTTAAAGTTAACTTCCGACGTATTTTATTTCTAATTCTGACCACTTTGGTCACACCACCATCTATGGCGTGACAAAACAACATTGTCACGCTATAGGATAAGTCCGCAAAAATACACTTTTTGTCACGCCACTAGTGGTGACGTGACCAAACAATACTGTCACGCCACCACCTGTGGTGTGACAAGAGTTTGTCTAGAAACGGGCTGGCGTGACAGTGTTATTTTGTGGTGGCGTGACCAAATGGGTCAGAATTGAAAATAAAGTGCGTCAGGGGTTAACTTTAAAATTAAATTTGAAAAGGAATTAATTAATAATAAAAATCATTTTTGCCTCTTCGTCTCGGCCGTACGACAACGCCATGCGTTGCGGGCATAAGTTCCTTAGATCAAAACACACGCGTCCAAGGGCGTGCTCAGGCTACTAGTATACTACTCCCTCCGTTCTTTTTTATTTGACACAGTTGATTTTTTACGGTCAAACTTTCTAAAGTTTGACCTTCAATAAATTTAAAATTATCTAGATTGGCTATATAAAAATTATATCATTAGAATTGTCGTTGAAAATACTTTCATAATATTATAATTTTATTAGTATATCTTAATGTAAAAGTAGTAAAAAATTGTGGTCAAAATCACATCTCGAAGACCGTGAAAAATTAACTGTGTCAAATAAAAAAGAACGGAGGGAGTATAAACACAAAGCAAAGTTGGGTTCGGACTTTGGATTGAATGGACCAATTGCTCCACAGCCATCCTCTAAATAAATAAATAAATAAACTGCTGCACAACCCAATATTGGACTATGAAATATGAATTAAAGGCCAGAGTGGAACATGGGAATTTACGAGATTTCTTATGTGAGGAAATTTCACGGGGATTTTACGGACTATATACCGCAAACAAGAAGTATGATTCAACGTTTATTTATCAGCCCTTCAAACCTTTTCAATGGCCATGTTCGAATTCGATACTACAATTAAAAAATTGGTTAATATTCGATGCCAGAAAAATTCCATGAACATTGTCACTCTTATTTAAAAACAACCGAATAAAACCTCACTACGCTAAATAAAAAATGAAATTATATCAAAGTTAACCCCACTATTATTTCCTGCCTACCATATTCAAAGGACATGATATTTTAGAGTGTCTTCAATGCTTGTGGGTTGTCCCTACGCCGACGTAGATTGCATTTGAGGTGGATGAAAGAGAGAGAGAGCCCGTCAAATAGCACAAGTCATCCCTCATGTGGAGGAGGGCCACTCCCCCGAGAACCAAGACGAGAGGGACATAGCATACCTGGTGTTGAAATGAAAGACGCCCCTGGACGAAGCATTTTGTAGGCCCAGCGGAGAGAAACGTGAGCACATGACCTACGACACGATGCTAGCCAAGCAAAGTTGGCAGCACGGGATCTGGCTATGCCATGTGATTTGGCCGCCTGAGCTCAGATTCGACCGTAGCCATAGCGCCCACAACTATTGTGGGATAAAACTATGTCACGTGATTTTTCCGCCGGAGCTCAGATTTGGCCATAGCAGTAGCATCCGCAACTACTACTGCGTGGGATCCAGCTATATCAAGAGATCTTCCCGCCGCAGCTCAGATCTGGCCATAGCCGTAGTAACCACGAGTACCGCATGGCATCCGGCCACGGTGTTTGCCATGGCCCGGATCTAGCCGCTGATGGCTCGATTCGACCATCGATGGCGAAAAGAAGGGGAATAGAGAGGGAGGGCATGGAGATTGGGGGGAGATTAGGGCGGCTTATGGTGGGGACAAGAATGAGAGAGGGGGTAGAGATGAATGGGGAGAGAGTGCAATTGTCTAGTGGGGTTGTGGGATAAAAAAAATAGAAATAGAAATAACGTCAGGAGAGCCTGGCATGCCGTATATAAAAGGTAGTGTTGTAGTCGTATCATATTGCTAGCTATGCGATTTGTATTTTTTTTCCTTTGGTACATGTGTACTATAGGAAGAGCAAGTCAGTATTATTAAATGGCTTGCTAACAATTAACAAAATTCCATGTTGAAGCCTAGAAAGCCCGTGGTGTGGGGTTGAAGAAAGAAAATAACCCATCCGTGGTCCCTCAATTATTCAATTCGTCCAATTTTTGTCCCTCATTTACAAAACCGGGTAGAACCCGACCCATCTCTCAATACCAGACAATCTTTACCACTCTGCTTGTTTGCCCGCGGTTTTGACCCATCTGGAGTCCACTTTAGATCTGATAAAGTCCATTTTTGTCCTATGTGGTGTCCACATCAGCCATTGCTACCTCCAGGCCATCTTCCTTCTCATGTTGCTCTCTCTCTCTCTCTCGGTCGTTGCTCCCCTATTCGGCCATCTTCTCTCCTCCCACTCTGGCGGTAGCGGTGTCGCACACTTCATGGCGCATGGTGGCCAAGTCCCCTGTGCGGAAGTAGATCGGCTGGTGGCCTCCCCCGTTGCTTCCTTCCTCGCCTTCGGTAGCCTCCCTCGTTGCCATTGTGGAGACCCCCCATCGTTTCCCTCCTCGCTTGTCGTGACCAACGCCTTGGTCCACTTTGAGCTTGTCGTGACCAGCGCTGCCGCCCCCAATTCGAGCTTGTTGTGACCAACGCCGATGCCCCAATTGAAGCTCGTCGCAAAGGTTGCCATGCCCAATGCCTTAGTCCAATATGAGCTCGTCGTGACTAGCGTCGCGGCCCCAATCGAAGCTCGTCGCGGCCCCAATCGAAGCTCGTCGCGTACGTGCCTCCATGCCTTATATCTCTGACCTCACCTCCTACCCGCGAGCTCTGATGTCCACAGTCCCTCTCTCTCTCTCTCTCTTCATGGCTGAATGTGGTGGCAGTAGGAGGAGTAGGGAGTGGCTGGTTGGAGCATGTGGCAAACTGGCAGCCGTCAGCAAGCTAGTAGGGAGGAGCACGGGCGGTAACGGTGGTCCGGTGCTGAGGTAGGGAGTGAGAAAGCTGCCTTCCATTGCCTTGCAGATTTGGTCAGCATGGCAAATAAGTCGGCGGGCAACAAACGGATGTCGTGGTCAATTGGTGGCAATGGAGGTTCGTGGGGAGAGGAGGAAGAGATATAGGAGGATGAAGCTACATGAGGAAAGAAGGTTAGGAAGAGAGAGAGAAGATGAGGAAGAAAAGTAAGACGAGAGAAAAATGAGGATGACAGCTTGGCCCTATAATTTGTTTTCATGAATTATCAAGCCATGTCATCTCAATTGCCAACTAGGATGCCACATCACTTAAAACCACATTTGCTCGGGTTTTGACAATTGGAGGACATGCTGTATCAGATTTTGTAAATGAGGGACGAAAATTAGACGAACTAAAGAGTTGAGTGACCATAGATAGACTTTTTCCTTGCAGAACAGTCTCAGATGATAGTGGCAGATGATGTAGAGACATGCGCTTAAGCATGTCTGCATGTATGACCACGCTTCACATGAAAATGAAGGGGAAGACATATTTTCACAGGAGAATCTGGGCAGCTGATCCTTCATCCAACGCCGCCCGCACCCAAGGGGAAAGCATATTTTCTCAGGAGAATCTGGGCGGTTGATCCTTCATCCAACGCCGCCCGCACCGAAGCCCATGTAGTCTTCTGATCCAGTTTCCACACCTACGAGAGCAGCATAAGCAATGGCCGTTGCGCTTGAAATACAAAAGCCCCTACCTCCTTTCCTCCTCCCGCCTAAACAAACCTCTCTCGAATTCCCCTTCCTCCTCCAAATCAAGAAACACCGGCCGGTTCTTGATTCTTGATCCCTCTCCGTGCGCAGCAATGGAGCACTTCGAGAACGCGCGGTCCGTGCGGCTCAAGAGCCACCTGGGCACGTACCTCTGCGCCGTGGACGACGACGGCGGGGAGACCTTTCCCACGGCTACCGCCGCAACTCCCGCGAAACCGTCTGGGCAGCGGAGATCACCGGCGACGACTACATCCGCCTCCAGGGTCAGCAGGGGCTCTACCTGGGCGCCACCGATCTCCCGGCCGCCCACGACGGCGGCCGTGGCACCGGGGCCTGCTGCAGGGTCATCCAGGGCGTGCCGTCCACCGCCAACGACAACACCTTCCTCTGGGCGCCTCGGCGCGAGGGGAAGAACCTCACTCTCTCCGGACCCTACGGCCGCCTCCTCCGCGCCAGGTTCGGGCAGACGCCGCAGGACAACGCGGTCACCGTCGAGTTCGAGGCCGCTCCGGAGGAGAGCTCCTGGGTGGTCGAGGTCGTCCCGTCGGAGGCAGTGCGGGCGCCGGCGCGGGCGCCACCCTGCCGCGCCCAGTCCTGCGACGCCCGGTTGGAGACGACGTCAACGTCGGACACGGTGTCCAGCGCTTTCGTCAGGTTCTATTCCGACAAGGTACTCAAACGGAACACTGATCCTGATTGCTTGGTATGTTCTTCCTCGAGCTGAAGCGTGCCGTTCTTGCGTAATCGCAAGCATGTTCCGATTTGTTAATTTCTTCGAAAAAGAATGCATCCTTTTGAGTTGATACTGCTTATTCTCGCGTGACTGCAAGCTAGTTCTGCTCGATAGTTCCTTGGGGTAAAAAAAAATGCTAATTTGGTTGATTCTGATTTCTGTATTGTCAATTTTTATTGGGAAAAAATATGTTCGTGTTCGTTTGGTCCTGAATGAGTTGCAGTCTGATGAACTGGTGTTCTTGTGAAGGAAGGAATTTTCTTGGATTCGTCCATTACTTGTGATCGCATAAACCTACAGGGCTCGGTTAGTACTTGTTATGTGATCCAGGACTAAGTGATTCATAATGCTGGCTAGGAACCGAAAAAGAAGCTTGAGGAACCACCAATTAGCGAGGAGCCCCTGTACATGCCGGTGCCACGCGCGATCTTCTACAACACCGCCAGGGAGGACGGCAGCGTGGACGACTTCGACGAGGGGACCTGGAAGTACTTCACGTTCAACGAGCAGAGCCTCGCCGTGCTGCGCCGCCGGCTGGAAGAGGAAACCCAGCGCGAAGACTTCATCATCTGCCGCCGGAGAGGCGCCGTGCCGAGGCTGTTCCCCGTCGTTCTGGACCTGCCACCCGGCAACAATGACATGGAGTTTGTTCTGGTCTTGGTGTCCTTTAAAGGTAACGATGGGCCTCTCTGCTTCCCAGGCTGCTAAATTTTTGTTCTTGTTTAGCATCTGAACTTCTGCTAATGCGGTTGCTAATAGTTCCCTGTCCTTGCTTAGTTTCTGAACCTTTTGTTAATTCATATTCTTGACATTTGCGGAACAGTTTACTTATGTAGTTGTCCTCCTGTGTTTGCAGTGGCAAATGGTCTTCAATGGCCAAATGGACGTGGCCCAGCATCCATGTAGGAAGAATTAATGGAGAGTACCTCAGTGCAGCGATACGCTCTTTGTAGTGTCTATTCTTTAGAATTGTGCATAGAGCTGAATATTCTTGTGCCTGCTGTAACATTTCAGTATTTCACGTACCTAGGATGGAGCTTGATTCTGCTTTGTGCTCTAGTCCTGGACAATAGACACGTAGCAAGGTTGAAAAAAACTGGTAGATATAGACAGAAATTTCAGAAAGGTACACGCGATTTTGGGGAAGATTGATGTTGAATTGGGCCCATGAATAATATTGGAGTTTCTTTCAGTCATTCAACTCTTGGGAGTTTGTCTTTGTTCTAGTAGTACAGATGATGTTTGTTGTATACCAGTCTCTTTTTCTTATCAGTATCATTTGTTTCTGTCAGTTGCTTCAAGCTGCTACTTTGGCTGTGCCTGTTTGATGCTGATCTAACAGGCTTTGCCCTAGATGAAATTTCAATTGCTAGGTATATTACTTTGTGTTGGAACTTAATTTGAAGTAAATCATTCAAAATTTTGATTACAAAGCCAGGAAGTGAACAGTCCACTTGGCAATTGTATATCCCGAACAAGTTCACAACATACTTCAAGAGTCTCTGCAATCAAGAACATGAAGAAAAGCCACAGTATTCCTTCAGGGAACGTTTTGCATCAACCCCAGCTATATGATATCTATAATCAGATCTCTCATTCACACTGTAACATCCACAACACCTCCTAGATATGCACATATACTTCTAAGGTAACACGCCATATGCACGCTAAGTAAAAGATAAAAAATCTCGCGATATAAGGAATCAGCAAGCTATTTGGTCCCTGCCGGTGGCTATCTCCTCAAATACAGGCAGCCTCGACCTGAAAGGCGTCCATTCATTCGTCACAAGGTTTAGTCTCTCCATGATCTCTTCGCTGACACTCAAGCCAACATCTAACGGTGATGAAACATGCATCATCGGGCCGAGCTCATGGAGCAACTGCTCAGCTCGGCCAACCACCTTGTCATCATCCGATCCGGAGATTCTGCGTAGTAGGACACCCTCAAGAACTTGCCTTGCCTCCTCATGCCTGCCCTGCTTAATTAGGCAGAACCCAAGGTTGCATGCCCTGTTGGCATCAGGCTCAACAGTCTGCGCCTTGCGGTATACCAATTCAGCGGCTTCATAGTTGTTCTGCTGCATGTAAGCCCAGCCAAGATTGCCCTGTAATGTACATCTGAAAGTTTCAGTAACTTGAGAGTGTAACTGAATACTGAATTGACATGCAAAATTACCAATCAGTAGGAGTAACATGGGAGCAGTAATCTATACCAGGATGCGAGACGTTTCCTGCTGGATGGAGACCTGGAATTTCTTGCCATGGGAGCGTGCTGTCTTGGTCGCCTTCCCATTGAAGGCCTCGCCGAGGTATATCATCTTCAGCTTCTGTTTCAGTAGCTCTATCTGCTCCTCGACTTTTCCGCATTTCTGAATACCAAAATCAACGTCACATTAGAATGCAAGAATTAATCCTTGAGCACTTTTGCAAGATGTGCAACAAAATGCACCTTGTAGAGGTCGATGAGGAGGTTGTCTAGGGACTCCTGAGCCTGCCTGGAGCACAGGTGCCTGAATGATCTGATAGCTTCTATCGCCTCCTGGGCGCGATCCTGCTGCTTCATCACCACGGACATGTCCTTCAGTGCACTGTCCACCCTGTCCCCGGAGTTGATCGCCTTCCAGAACCACACAATCGCCATCTCCGCATCCTTCTCGACAAGCTGATTCATCCAATGAAGTCGTTTGATCCAAGTCAGCAATTAAGGTTGCAGAGAGAACTTCAGCAAAATCTTGTTTAACTATTAATCCTGAATTTACGAGAACTGAGCGCAGCTCAGTTGGCAAGAGGGACGTTGGTCCCCGCCCACTCGGCGCGTGTGCTCGCCGCTTCTTCTTTAATGCAGCTAGAAAATGGCCACAAAAAAATTCCTGATTTATGTGTGTAATTGAGTGCTTATTTTTAAGTATTTAGAAATTAATCAATCGTGAAGCACGTCATTGATTGCACCAGTGAGTCACTCATTCCGCCCGTTGGATCACTATCCATATCTGTTAACCATGTGCCCCAGTGGGCAACTTTTAGACTTTAGTACAATGAATGATTCAGTAGTGAGCAGTATTGCTCAAAGCACAGAACCAAAAACAATAATAAGAACAATCTTTCAGTATCAAGCTAAATTCAATCTTTCCAACAAGGATACCATAGTTGTCATTTACAAAGGATATAAACCATTAGCACCACAAAAAAAAAGGTAATACATAAGGGAATTTCTTTCAGCACTAGGGCGAAGGCGAATCGACATAGAAAACATCCCAAGAGGCGCCAGGAAACATTCGAAAGATGCTCGCTTTGATGCTAGTATTGTAACTGAACACTCCTACATGATTAATTAAGCTAGCTATGACAAATTGCCAATCCAATGTTACTACAACCTACGTACTCAAGGAAAGGTAGAGAGAGAGAGTTTGCAAGAACAGAGAAGAATTCCAACCTGGAGGTGCTTAGCTCTGACGTACGGGCTGTCCCCTGCGGGCACCTTGTGGACGACATGGAACAGATCTTTCTTCTCCCCTCCTCCTCCTCCTCCTCCTCCTCCTCCTCCACCTCTCCTCTTAGAAGAAGAAGAAGACATGGTTGAACAGAACCTGAATCCTCAACAAGAGACTGAGAGAGACGAGATGAGAGCAAGTAGCAAGTAGCGCACGGCTAGGTGGTTTCTTTCGCGGTTTGCTTGGTTTGAGGGATCTGGGGGTGGGAACTGGGAAGGAAGGGGGGCAGGGGAAGATGACGGGGGTGTGGCGTGAATCCGGACGGGATGGCGTCCGGGTTCCATAGTGGAAGTTGGATGGGGACTTGGGCTCTGATTAAGCGTGCCGGAGCGAACCACGTGTCAGGATCTGCGCGGGCGCAGTGACGTGCCCGCGGCGCCTTGAAAGAGAAATGGTGTGAGTTGTGAGCGTTGAACAGGTCCAGTTGAGCTCGGATTGGCTGCGTCTTCTACATGCATGCATGTCTTTTATTAACCACCTTCCTTGCACAGTAGAGTAGTAAAAGAAACTTACCTGTCTTTTTTTACTTAAAAAATTAGAGCGTGTTAAAATGTGAGTCACCGTGTATGACTCGAGTGAATCGTTGGATGGAAAATCAACACTCCAGATCAAGTGGGGAAAAGTTAGAGAATAAAGATGATCAGTTTGGAACATGGGTATACGAAACTCTTTATCTTTACTACTTATTAGCAGAGTGCTCTGCGTTGCAACGTAAACACAAACTTTCAACGAGATGAGAGGGTGAGAGAGGAGATGGGGACAGGGGAGTGTGTGGAGCGGCGACGGAGCCTAGGACAAGAGAGGGAGACGAGGAATGCGACGTAGGGGGCTTTGCAAGCACCGAGGGATGGGGACGCATGCGGACAACCGGTGGTGTGGGTGGTTCTGACGACATCGAGGTCAAATGAGCGCAAATCAAGGGCGGTGGCGTCGGCGTGGGTGCGAGGCGGGGGGGGGGGGGTTGAATCGAGGAAGAAGAGCGGGGTGGCGATGACGCAGATGTGAGGAGTGGTCACATTAGGGACGCGTCGTGACTGATACGGTGGTCCAAGTGCACGCGGAGGTTTCATTGTTTTTTTTACGTACGTATGGGTGGGATGATCCTTCCGTTGCTCGGGGGTGAACTCCTTCTTTTCTTAGTTAAGATTAAGATTAATTAAAAAAATACTTTAGTGGTGATGAGTGATGCGTTCTTTCTCTGTCCTCCCCAACCTCATCACTGAGTGAATTGGCACCGACATGTGGGTCTGCCCCCAAATTGTGCTATGTTTGTTGGCTTGCGCAAGAATCAAATGCGGGGTTGTACAACAAGCAAAAGGCGGCAAAGGTGGCGTTGTTCGAACAAGTGAAGGTGGCGGAGGCACGCAGGGCGTAGGCCGACGCGCAGTTCTTTGAGCAAAAGCTGGTTGAGGATGCGAAGCATAGAGAGGTGGAGTCAGTGGCCACGGAGTGCAAGTCCAAGGCGGAGTGCATGGCGTCCATGCTCGGGGCGCTCAACGGCAACTACCACGTGCTCAGGGACATGTACCAGGAGATGGCACACATCAACGCCAGCACGGTTAGTGGCATGCAGCCCAAGATCAGCATATGGAGAAACAACAGCTCGAACGGCGCCACGAATGCCGGCGTAGCAAGTGGTCGGGGTGTACAAGATGTTACCGTCGCCGCTGTCGACAGTGCACGAGCAGACCGCATGCTGCAGCCGGCATGGATGGGTGCGCTGCCCAAAGACAATGCCACCAACTGATCACTGTAGAATGCGTTCGTCATTTCCTGTCCAGCTACTTATTCGCTAGGTAGTTTTGGTAGCTTATCATCTTGTTATTCTAAATTGTTAATTTAGAATTGTTAGGACTTACACTTTTGTTTAGGTGCATCCATATGGTTTAATCAACTGTAATAATACCAAATGTGATGAGGACATCACTTCTACTGATAAGAACACTCCTCTTGTTACCGCCATGAACGACGTGCAAGGTCCAATTACACGGGCACATGCTCGTCAACTAAATTATCAGGTAAATTCATTTTTAGGGCTGAGTGTATCATTTAAGAACTCTATGATGCTGCCTAATGGAGATGATTTGCTTGTGCTTAGGAATCTAGGACTGGACAGCAAGGAGTTGGTGTGTATCAAGGAAGGAGAAGACAATAACAATGGCCAAAGGAGATGAAGAATTTGTGGCCTCCAACTCAAAGAGTTTCGGTCACCCTTTACTTGGTACTGCGTCACCTTTTCTTTAGCCTACAAGGCTTGTATTCGAGTCCCATGGGCTGACTTGGCCCATATGAGCCATATGTGGGATAGCCACCCCGGGGGGTCTATACTGTTCATGTGAACAGTATCATGGCCGTGTGAACAGTACCCTTCCTCGGGTTTCTACTCCTGGCCGCCCTCCTCATATAGGAGCCGTCGCCCTTTAGTCCAATTTGGGTTTTTCTTTTAGATTATCCTGCATAGCAGTTTCACCGCTTGTTCGGTTTGAGGAACCCCAACTTTGTGAGCTTTATTATTATTCGCAATACAATTTCAGATTGCATTTTCTACTCTCTTACTTGTGTTCTCGATTCGCTTGCAGGAGATAGCCTTCTTGGCGAGGTCAATCGCGTTCGGCACGGTTGATAACCAACGGAGCAGTGGTGTAGTGATTGTGAGGGGTTCGATTTGTTCGGGTCGGAGCCTTTGGATCATCAACGTCATGTTCTCCACAATCGACGTATCAGTACCTTTCGGAAGATCGGACCAACACTCATATCAAGATGTTTGAGCATTCGAGTTACTATATATTTTTTGAACTCAAGATATGGTTTTAAGACTTGTTTGTCAACTTGGTTTACTTATATCTGCATGAGATGTTTCTACAAAACAATGCCAACTATGCTTGAACTGATGTTGTGATACAGATGCACATGTCTAAACACTAGTTACATGGATTTTAATAAGACAATATGTAGATTTATTGTCTTTGGTATGGTGGAACCACTTCCGTCCTTGCAGTCCTCAGCACAACCCGCTGCAAGAGCCGCAGCAGTTGTTCCCACTGCGAGAAGAAGGTGGCTGCGATGTAGTGGACACCAACACACGGCTAATGCGACACCGCCACTGAACACCAACCTGAAGTGCCTTCAGTCGACAAAATTGGTCCACGTGGCCTTTTGTAACACCCCGATCTTTAAATCAGAATGTTAATATTTAAGTAGGAGATCTAATAAAAAAAAAATGGTAATGTTTTAAAAATTTTCCCTTGTTTAATTAAAACGTTGCTTCTAAAATCAAATCGAATTGTTCGAAAGACTACATTTATTTATTTTTTAAATTATTTCGACCTCTTGTTTTAGCGTGTATTTCAAAACTCATGACATGTCATTCATCTAGATCATTGCTGTCGCTTTCAGTTCGACCGACCGCAGGCGAGACGCCCGTGGGTCCTTTCTTTTTCCCAACTTCTCTCCTCACAATCACTACCAAAAGTCAAGAATTTGATAACGCATGTTATACCGTTGCATTCGTTGTCTCGTAAGCATTTCATTTTAGCGGTTAGTTCGCACATGCGAGTTTGTTTGAGCAAGTTGGAGAAAAGAGGGAAGAAATATACTGCGATTTATTTCATTGTCATTTTTTTTGTTCCCTCTCCCATTTGAATGGACACTGCCATTTCACACCTCCCCAACCATTTCTTTATTCTCCCAACACCAAAGCCTTTAGGCCTACACTGCTACACAACTACTCCATCCTTCCCATTTCTTTTGCTCCCAACCGAAGCAGTCCTACTACCCAAAACCATTCATCCACCCATCCATTTCTTCCCCACGCATGAGAACTCACTTCTAGTCATAGCACTTTTGTACATGTTCATTCCTATACCTTCTCTCCTTCAAATCTCAATCTTAAACCGAAAATCTCTCTATGCATGTTTCACCAATGTGTTCCCCATCACCTAAGCATCCCATTTCTCCAATTAGATTTTGTATGCAAGGTCATTTGGGTGATTTGAAGAAGAGGGAGGAAGAACAACAGTGCACTGTCTGCATCGGCAATGTCTTGCGTCCGGGAACAAGGCAAGCGCGAGGGCATGGCGTGGTCGAGTGAGGCGGAGGATTGGCGGCACGTGGCGCCAACGACGTCGGCGCGATGGCGCGGCCGGCGATGGCGAGCAAGGCACTGGGACGGCTCAGGAAGCGGCGCGCCTAGTACACGGCGGCTTGCCGGGTGTGCATGCGGCGATGGAGCACAATGCCTTGGCGGCAACTGCAGCGGCTTGGAGCAGATTGGAGGCACCGCTGCGCGTGCGCATGCGGCAGCGGCAAGGTGGCGACGAGGTCGGCGTCGATGGCGAGCCGAGCACCAAGACAATGGCATCGACGGCGCGCTGCGCCGCATGCATGACGCGCGAGCACGGTGGCAAGGAGAAGCCGAGGTACTAGAGGTGGCTCGACCGCAGGAAGAAGAAATGGAGAAGAGGCAAGCCGAGGTGGGTTCGGGAGGAGTCAAAACCGGATGATTCTTTGTTGGAAGTCTTTGCTCTCGGTGGTCCATTTGGAAGACTAGAAATGCACCATCATTCGAACAAGCACCTCGTTGGTCCCACAAATCGCTATTTTACTTATGACAACCATCGGGTTCGGAGCAGCGATCTCGAATATCGGGCGGTGCAGATTAGTAAGCCTTATTGAGTCAAAATATTTTGAAATTATCAAATTACTTTCAGAAAGTATAAGTTAGTAATATCTTTTATTCCTCATCCATGTTAGTATCATTCCTTACCTCATTCTGGTTTTGGTTTGCAAAACTAACTTACCTTGCCATTCTAGTCCTTTAGATGAACCCTCAATACCTTGTCCGTGAGACTCAAAGTGAAGATGTGGACAGATATCCGGCGTTTCTAGAGATATAATGTGAAGAGCAAACTTCGCTTATCAACACCAATACTCCATCTACCATCGGGATCAAGGACCAGGGATGGAGGAGTATTTGGTAGTGATCAATATCGTTGCCAGACGCGTGACAAGGAGTATCCCATACGGATTCCAGGCTTGTGGCACCTCTGAGGCCACGGCATTGCAGGAAGTGGCTAGTGTAGCACTGAGCCATCTTCGTCATGACTTGACGAAGTTAGCTCAGCCTCCATGCTACCACCCTCCTATGCAAGCACGTGGCGCAGAAGTGAACACTGTTGCCAGGATCCGGTCTGGGAAAGACACTTAATTGCGACAGCTGGCAAGGTTGATTCACATCATGGATTAGATCCATCATTGTACTATGCATGAGTTATGGGAGGCGCGGCGTCGTCTCACTATGACTCAAGGGCATCTGCAACCCCTATGCAACATGGGGCTTGTGGACCGGCATGTGCTTTATGGGGAGAATGAGGTCTCTCCATATGCGTCTGCACCACCAGAGTACCGTCTTCCTAAAGTATGAGGGCAAGTACTCAATCTTGGACCAAGACGTCAAGCTCGTATGTTCGTAGGTTTCTCTCGTGTCCAGAGCATCGGCGAAAGGACGAGAAGACGATGCCTTGCTTTGATATTATGGTTAAATTAGGGTTTATTCTTAGATTATATAAGCCCTAATGATATTATTACTTAGCTGGTAGACGCTGGATTTTGTGGCGATCATTTGCTCTCTTTTCCAAGTAGTTGTGCATCGCCTACGGATGGGTTGTATCGCAACTATGTCGGAAAACTAACCATGCTCGTTTGTATCTTGTCTTTGTCCCCATCGCTTTCTTTTCGTTGTTTCAAGTTGGTTCTTGTGTTATGGAGCTTCAAATCTCTAAATTGAATTAAGGACCTTACCCCTGTTGTTTCTCCTACCTTATGCTTTTCCCTCTCATCTCTTTAATGGAAGTCGCATGTTGATTAAGGGATTGATAGCGGAATCGGTAAAGAGAAGGATATGATTGGATAACTGCTATTTTATCTTTAGTTAGATCTTTTATGTTGGTTGATGTCGGTGGTTTTCCATTGTCAAAGTGATATTTGATGATCAAGAAATTGGATGATTACTCATGATTCCCCAATATGATCTTAGATGAGTTAATTAGATTTTTGAACCCTGAGATGGTAATCTTTGTGGGATCAATTGTGGATTATGGTAGGCTTTACCATCAAAGGTTACAATATGAGTATAAATGGAACCATTGAAGTGAGCTGTCAACTTGCCAACGGGTGATGTTGGATTTATATCGGAAGAATATGCAGGTGCAACTCATAGAATACATGAATAGAATTGAATAACTAATTTTGGTAGTGCACTTGTGGATTTAGATTTTAGATATGTCTTAGTTGGTATATTGATGAGATTGTGAGTCAGATTCAGGTCCAGCGTGATAAAAGTAAGAATTTGAAACTGCAATGAGATTGTAAATTTTGCTAATGATGATCATTTAGAATTTTTAAAGTTATATTTGAGTATATAACCGGATCGTGATACTTTTAGAGATGGAGACTGGTTAGGTGATTGAATGGCCATATGGTGGATGACTATGAGGATTGAATATGAGATTTATCTTTATGGGAATAATTGTCACAAGGATGATGGAATTAGATTAATTCGGGGTGATTAAGTGTGGCGGTTGAATTTAGAGAATGCTTGAGGATAAGTAGACTATAAAAGATATTGAGTTAATATCATTGAATTGAACTAAGATAATTAGCATGGATAACTTGATTTAGACAAAATTGTTGATTCAAATTATTTGGATTATGGTTGGACTACAAACTCACCTCGATGGATGACCTTTTTGATGATTTGATTTACTTATGTCAGGGTTGATTGTGGATAAAGGAGGTATAACTTTAACCTTGGATAATTGTGTTGCTTTTGGTGATTGATTAGATCCTACTAAAGGAATGGGTGGTTTAGACCTTCAAAGATAAATTGGTGTATTTGATGGATTGATTATTGCAAGGGGATTGATCATGCTAACAAAAGGATTGAGATGCCGAAATATAGAGATATTGCTCGAAGATGCAATTTGATCTTATATAGATGTACCCTATTTTAGAAATTAAAATGGTTGTGAGAAAAGTTGCTTAAAACAACAAATAATTGATGAATGGTTGATAGTATATGTCAATTGGTGAATTATAGGAATTGAAATATGAATATTTAGTGCTCATGATTTGAGAGTTATATTGGAGATACCCTATGATAGAAATTTATAAAGCCAGCGTAATGGAATATGTGAGCAATATGGTGGTTTCACTTAGGATTATATTGATCACGATAATGTAATCAAGATTGGAGTTAAACCATGATTTATATTGTGGGACTGGATTAATAGATGCTTGTCCTCACTTATGCATTGTGAAAATTTAGAAGTAAGTCAGTATCCTTATTATAAATCAAATCAAACCTATAAATTTTTAGTGGTTCGGAAGATTATTTCAAAGCAAGTAATTTCGGTGGTTAACGTATAAATTGTGGAACGAAAAATTGGAGTGTGCTTGCTATGGACTAAATACAATCGGTGAATTTTAATTGGAAGAACCACAAGTAGAGGTTGCCGAACCAAAAGAATTGAGGTAGTGGTGGTAATGGATGGAGATCGAGTCGTTCAGTCTTTAAAAAGAAGATCGAATTTTAACAAAGCGACCGAGTCTTTCTGCCCCTATATATTCTTTTCCGTCCGAATCTCGGGGATGAGATTCTTTCTAAGTGGGAGAGGTTTGTAACACCCCGATCTTCAGAATCAGAATGTTAATATTTAAGTAGGAGATCTAATAAAAAAATTGGTAATGTTTTAAAAATTTTCCCTTGTTTAATTAAAACGTTGCTTCTAAAATCAAATCGAATTGTTCGAAAGACTACATTTAATTTTTTTTAATTATTTCGACCTCTTGTTTTAGCGTGTATTTCAAAACTCATGACATGTCAT
The DNA here is from genome assembly GCA_036346255.1 of Ampelocalamus luodianensis. Lineage (NCBI taxonomy): Eukaryota > Viridiplantae > Streptophyta > Magnoliopsida > Poales > Poaceae > Ampelocalamus > Ampelocalamus luodianensis. Next base: position 7,407,893 of record CM070626.1, read on the forward strand.
TCATCTAGATCATTCTTTGTCGCTTCGAGTTCGACAGGCCAAGCGAGACGCATGAGTGGGTCCTTTCTTTTTCCCAACTTCTCTCCTCGCAATCACTACCAAAAGTCAAGAATCTGATAACGCATGTTATACCGTTGCATTCGTTGTCTCGTAAGCATTTCATTTTAGCGGTTAGTTCGCACATGCGAGTTTGTTTGAGCAAGTTGGAGAAAAGAGGGAAGAAATATACTGCGATTTATTTCATTATCATTTTTTTTGTTCCCTCTCCCATTTGAATGGACACTGCCATTTCACACCTCCCCAACCATTTCTTTATTCTCCCAACACCAAAGCCTTTAGGCCTACACTGCTACACAACTACTCCATCCTTCCCATTTCTTTTGCTCCCAACCGAAGCAGTCCTACTCCCCAAAACCATTCATCCACCCAGCCATTTCTTCCCCACGCATGAGAACTCACTTCTAGTCATAGCACTTTTGTACATGTTCATTCCTATACCTTCTCTCCTTCAAATCTCAATCTTAAACCGAAAATCTCTCTATGCATGTTTCACCAATGTGTTCCCCATCACCTAAGCATCCCATTTCTCCAATTAGATTTTGCATGCAAGGTCATTTGGGTGATTTGAAGAAGAGGGAGGAAGAACAACAGTGCACTGTGTGCACTGTCTGCATCGGCAATGTCTTGCGTCCAGGAACAAGGCAAGGCGCAGGGGCATGGTGTGGCCGAGCTGGGCAGAGGATTGGCCGGCACCAGCGGCGGCCAACGACGTCGGCACGATGGCGCAGCCCGGCAGTGGCCGAGCCGAGGCACTGGGACGGCTCCGAGGAGCAGTGCGGCGGCCCAGACACGGCGACTTGTCGGAGCTGTGCATGCAGCAGTGGGAGCACGGCGGCCTTGGCGGCAACCTGCAGCAGCTTGGAGCAGGATTGGAGGCACTGCCGTGCCTACATGCAGCAGCGGCAAGGTGGCGACGAGGTCGGCGTCGATGCGAGCCGAGCACCAAGACAATGGCATCGGCGCGCGCGCTGCATGGCATGACGGCGCAGAGCACGGTGGCAAGGAGAAGCCGAGGTACTAGAGGCCGCTCGGCCAGAGGAAGAAGAAATGGAGAAGAGGCGAGCCGAGGTGGGTTGGGAGAGTCAAACCGGATGATTGCTGTTGGAAGTGCTCTCTGGTGGTCCATTTGGAAGACTAGAAATGCAGCCATCATTCGAACAAGCACCTCGTTGGTCCCACAAATCTGCTATTTTACATATGACAACCATCGGGGTTCGGAGCGAAGATCGAATATCGGGGCAAGCTGCGGTGCATGATGCATGAGGCACTAGTTTTCGCATGCTAAACAAGCGGTGATGCGTCTTGTGGACTAAACGAAACAACAACGGCTTGGCGGCGTTCGCGGCGTAGGCGCGCATGCATGCGGCGCGATAGCGAGGCAAGGCGAGGCGGTGTGGCGTGCCGCCCTTGTGCGCGGTGTCGACAAGGCGGCTCCTTGGGCATGGTGAGCGGCGGTGACGATGCGGAGCGGGACAAGCGGACAATGGGCTCGCACATGCGGTGGTACCGAGATGATGAACATGGACAAGGAGCCGGATGCGGAAGCGGCGACGACTACGGTGGACGCAGATGTGGTCCGGCGATATTAGGCACGCCTAGTGCCATGGTAAAATACTTCACGTTGAATTGTGTTATCACATTACGATATTAGTTATGCATGTTGCATATTAGTCATGAGCATAGCATCTATTTATGCATATTTAATTATAAAAATGAATTGGTAGCTTTAGACCGGTAAAATTCTCCGGTTATGTCTTATTTATGCGTAGGCATGTTTTTGTGATGTATGTCGGTAGATTACGAATAATTTTATCGTCATAGCGGAATATGTATCTTATTGATCAGTAGATACTAGCTAAAATATATGAGTTGATTATTTGATCGGACAATATTATTGTGAAGTCGTATGGATGCTAGTGGTGATCTTTGGAGGATAAATTAATTAGAGGTTTCTTCTCACACTGGACTTGTAATTTTTGGAGATAGGACACATAAAGATTTTTGTAATTTATTACTTGATGGTTGACTTATGTGTTGATGTTTACTGATATATCTTTTATATATGTGTATTGTTGCTCGTTTGATGTCGGATTAAGTATATTTTTGGATTGTTTGATCGGAGGCCTTAACTGATTGTTATGCGAATCTTACATGCTAGAATTTGGGACATGGTTGAATAGATTATTTGATTGTAGATAAATATTCGGATTGCCATGTAATTAATAGAAAAGTCCTACGTACCGAGTCGGTGGAATTGTGCCTCTATTGGATTAGTGGATGAATTATTATTAGTTGATCGTAGAGGCGCATATATGTGATTGGATTAGTAGTTGTCCTACATGACTAGTCCGGTGCAATGGATGTAAGTTGATTTATTAATAAACTATTAGATGTGGGATGTGTTATTAAAATTGTTAAGCTCATTATGTATCGGTTGGTCAAATAAACCTCGGTTGGTGGAAATTTTGGTGTATAGGAATGTGATTTGCCGAGGAGAGGCTAGTAGAGCTAGATAGTTAGTATTAGCTTAAATAGTATATCGGAGAACGATTGATGGATTTAATCATGGTCATATGCCCACGAGTCGGTGGATTCGTGTAATTATCGGATAGGTTGTTTATTTGGAAGATCATGAGTTCGGGCATCACTCGATGGATTAACTACCTTCATAAAGATAATATCTTAGTGGAGGTTAGTATGGGATTTAGATCAAGATATGAGAATATAATTGGAGAGTGTTATACATGTGATTGGATTCAACACCGGAGAATCGGTTAAGTATATGAGTATGGGAAGGTTAGATTTGTCGGTAGATGTTTTCCTTAGGAAATAAATAGAAAGGAAAATAAAATAAAATACATAGACCCCACTTGTCATGGCATAGTCTAGGTCATTCTACCTATAAAAAATATTTAATGCAGTACCAAATCAGAAAAGAATTATTTTTACACGAAAAAGTCCTTTTAACTTCAATAATTCATAACTAATTCATATGAACTCCAAATGGGGTGATTCAATTTTTATTAATCTTAAATTTTAATTACCTTTCATACCATGTAAAGCTTATCCCTACCACTGTTCTACAAATTTTCACAAAACAATTAAATTCGGATGAACAGTAACAAAACATTGATTTTCAACATTTTCCAAAAATCTGATTTTCAAACTACTATAACTCTCTCATATAAACTCCAAATGGAATAATTTTTGTACCTAAATTCATTTAAAATCATAATATAGCTACTGTATAAATTTCATGCATTTTGGAGCAATTTGAGTTTTTGGCTATTTCTCGGTGTTTATTCGATATCGCCTTTCTATAGATTCCGAGTTGCCGGAAGTAAGAGAGTACGTAACCGAGAGTGAGCAAGTGAACTACCAGCAAGGCAAGCATCATTTGAACTTTCTTTTGCATCATATTTGATCCCAGTTTTGGTTAAGATAGTGCAATGATAATTGCTTGCATGCTATTTTGATTATGTCAATATTTTTGTGATGTGTAGTTTAGTTATGTCCTATGCTTGAGGTTAATCTTGAATTATGCCAACTCCTATATGCTTAAGATAGGATGTGTGAATTATGGGTTATAGAACTGCTTATCCATGCAAGTCTAGATACGGTAGTTCGATCGTTGGGAATAACCCGGCGGTTTTGGGATAAACACAACTCTCATTTTTATGATTTATACTTCAGATCTTGTAGCTGTTTTATGAGTTAAATTTTGTCATTTTTAAATGAGCTTTTAGTCTGGACAAGTGTTGGTTAGTGATGGTGCTTTGTGCACGAGCATTGGGTAAGTGGAAGGACTTGTCTGGACAATTAAGGACCGAACTTTGGGTATCTGCTGTTCAAGCAACACTTGTGCAGCCACACGCGGTATATGGGTGCCGTATGGTTAAGTAGGGGGAGGGTTTTATTGTGTTAAGTCCTTGGTGGTGTAAGGGGCATAGCGACCGTGAAATCCTATGTTCCTTAGGAGCGGATGTAATCCTTTATAGTGTGCAAGAGAGCACCAATTTTATTTGTTTTGATTGCATCGGTATGTTCAATATAACTTGTGAGCCCCCTAGCAAGTGCTATCAGACGCTTGTACTAGGCAAGAAGCCATCTCACAAGGGGGACTTAGCTCAATAGGGCTTTCTTGCTGAAAATGACTATATCTTGATTTACCCGACCGGCATACCATAGGAAGTATGCTATTTTCGGAGGCATCTGTAGGCTTACGGGCTAATCAAGTCGTGTGGATAAAGTAGTACACCCCTGCAGGGTATAAATCTATTCGAATAGCCGTGTCCACGGTTATGGACGACCGCTTGAAATTTGTGGCTGCTTATTGTTAGACTTTTAACTAAAATTGTGGTCGAACTTGGTATTCGTCATGAACGGGATGTTTATGTGTTTAGTACATCAAAGTGGGCTGCCACTTTGGTCTTTGTATGATTCAATTGTTTATTACTGAAATGCTTTACTACATGCTTTACTTCTACTCCAAATCTGATTTTAAAATGGGCACATGAAAACTAGTATGTGTTGGATGTTAATTGTTGCGTCTCTTTCGCAAAACTAAACCAATATGAGCCATCCTTTGAATGACCCTTATGCATAATTAATTTTATTTGTGTAAGACTTGCAGTACACTTGTACTCGGCCGGATGTTTCTTGGCCTTTTCAGGTGAGGAAGGTTATGAGTTTGACGATCTTGTTAGTGTTGACTTGGGTGACACTAACGAGTAGTGTGCTATCATTTAACCCCCAGTCGGTTGCCGATGGGTGATGGGCATACCACTACTGGTCTTTTGGTTATTTTACTTGCTTCCGCTACTACTTGATACTTTACTTTGAATTTGGTCGATTAGTAGTATGTAATAAGTTGTAGACTTTGACTATTATGCGGTATGTCTTTTGATCTCTTGTTGTATGTGTTGTATGGATGTAATCAACGTTGGATGAGAGTATGAGTATATTGGTCGTTGATCTTGGGAGCCAATATAAGTCATACTCGTTGTTGATGAATTCTCATTTAACTCACTAAGTGTAGTGCTTCGAATCGAAAGAGAATCGACAATCATGTAGCGCTCGCAAAGGAGCAGCGTGCATGATCGTTGAGGCTCTAGTATTTGGTTAAGCCTCTCACTTGGATAGAGTTAAATTGGAATTCATTTACCCAAGACCCGTGATTATGTCCCTAAGACCTTGTCTAATCTCGGTCTTATAGAGATAATTACCGGGGTCCCCACACCTTTGCACCAGGAACTCACTCTTCGTGCCCTGAGTGTGAGGCGACGACCACGGCCATGCGTGAGCCGGCCAACCTTCCAATGGTTCATGCGTGACGTGGTCATCGTCGGCTTCCACTCACCAGTGGGACCAATCAATCACCCAGCCAAGAAGTCCCCCACCACCGCCGCCAGTAGCGGCGAGCCCCAACTATGTCCTGGTGTTCGTTGTCATGCCCATTTATGGGCCCCAGTCGTGCCACGATCTTTTTCTTCTTGGTTTTTTAATTATTTGCATTGGTACCACGGAGTCAATTGATTTGTGTTTCTATTTTTAATTTTGCTGTCTTGATGGTCCTATGTATCTCATGGCATTGAAGTCGTTGTGATGCTCGGAGATTGAAGTGAGACATTGCGGGATCTCAAGACGATTAAAAGCTCCTTTGCAATTTGATCTGTTTTTTGGTAGTGGTTAATTCCCCAATTCATGTATGGAAATATCACATTTCTCTGATTTCATTCTGTTGTCAGAATGGTTTTACATGATCAAAATTTTCTGTTTCCCCTTTAGAGTGTAGACACAACACCGTGAATTGGTACTATAGTCTTAATTTGGTGTTTAGTATGGTGTTAGTGTGTGATTATGTTGTGGTTTTGGTTAGAGTTTTATTTTTCTAACTTGAATCCTTGCATATGCACGGTTTTATTTTCAAATTTCAAGGCCAATCACTTTTTCGTGAGGTTGGTTGAGTGGGACTAGGTGAACATTTGTTTAATTATTCATTTGATTGTGCTTCCATCTGCATGCGAGTTTGGTTGTTAAGTGAGATATGTTCTTGTCAACTATGACTGATTGAGTTTTTAGAGATTAGTTGATTCAACCACATCATAAACACGCCAAGGCTAGGGGAGACATTTGCCGCAGTGGAGTTCGATTGGGCGTATTAGCGAAGCCGAGGGTACAACAGTAGAGGTGCGATGAGGGGCGGGCGGATCCCGGCCAGGCACCACGGTGGAGCTGAGGGTGCTGGTGGCTCAAAGTGTCGCCACAGATCTCGACTGGACGCCGCGGTAGAGCCAAGGGCAGCTCAGGCGACTCAATATGTATGGGGCAATATATTCTTTTTTAGCTGTAGCAACACACGGGTAATCAACTAGTGTTCTAAATACTCCATCTAGTAAAAAAACATATCATTTTGGACATCGACATGGTGCCCAAAACATATTTTTGACCACTAATTTCTTCTGTAATATATTTATAAACCCAATAAATTTATAATATTACAAAAATACTTTTCGAGACAATTCTATGCATATGATTTTCATGTATCTGATCTAAATATTTAAAATATATTGGTAGCCAAAATTTTCAAAGTTTGAATGTACGTATCCCAAAATGATATGTTTTTGTGACCTAAGGGAGTAGACAGGAAGAGCTGCATAGTATTTTTATTTTCTTTTTTTAAAGGAGACTTTTTGTTGAAGCGTATATGGTAACTTAAAAGAAACAGATAATGCTAGATCGATACGTCCGGAGTAAACCATAGCATCGTACACTTGCCTTCTCTCCTTAGTCCTCATCCACACACCCATTATCGCTCTTATTCCTGAATATCCCCATATCCTCCTCCACATTCAGCGAAATCGAAGCACCTCCATGCCCCATCTCTTTGTTGTAGTCCCCATATCCACGCACGTGCGTGCGCGCGCGCGCACACACACACACACACACACACACACCCCTAGTGCAAGCACGAGGTCTACTACCATCATAACGAGGAGTTTTTGGCTCATTTAGCCTATTTTTGAAATGAAATAGAAAAACTAGCCCCTCTCGTCTGAAATGACAAAAGTGACACCTTTACCACGCTAAATTGTCGTGGAAATCATGTGCCACGATCCTAGACCGCGGCAGGCGACCTACAGCACTAACATGTGCATCCTGCCGCAGACTAGGAGCATGGCATGCCACATGACATGATCTGGGAGCATGGAAGGTTGTCTACCGCGGTCTGGGATCACGGTATATCGCTACAATTTAGCATGGTAGATGTGTTATTTTTGTCATTTCGGATGGGGCTAGTTTTGCTATTTTGTTTTAAAAAAGTGACATTTTAGCCAAAGACTGGCACAACGAGATCTGACCAAGCATACACAAGCTAATCACCAATCGGTGTTGTCCCTTTGCTAGGCATAGCAACTTCAAGTGGCACCGAGCCGATCGAGCTCCCTCACGGTCACGTGTTCTTCTGCCCCGACATACCAAGCTCCACCGTTGGTCTCTTGGTCTTCGGTCTAAGATTGCCCCCGCTCACGCTCGTGGGACGACCATCTATTTCATCTAGAGCATGCAGGAGGCCACTCCTTTTGTCCTAGGGGCGGCCCACTAGTCCCACCAACCTAGCGAAGATTACAAGCAAGAGCACCCCTCAACACAGTCGAAGGGTACCAAGTACCCCTTCGTACAGAGCGAATGGTACAAAAAGGGCGATATGATAGCCTTGGATGAAGGGTACAAACACACCTTGGAGTGAAGGGAGTCCATAAAGGCTTCGCTCCAGGTCACCTCGCACGGAGCGAAGGGGGTCCAAGAAGCCTTTGCTCTGAGGCCACCTCACACGGAGCGAAGGGGATCCAGGAGTAAAGGCGTGGTGGACAAGGTCCATGAAGATGCACCGTGCACCAAGGCTACGCATAGAAGGATGCAAGGACCATGAAGCCACTATAGTCATATGGCATTTTTAGGGGTAGCATTGTAATCTCATGTACCCCTGATGTAATACTATAAATAGCCCCTCTTCCCTTATGGAAAATGGAGAGAACTATTAGGAATAAAGAAGAAATCACATTTACTCATATTAGCACCACTTCCCCTTTTCAAGGACCTTGGGGCTTCGCCTCTTCTCCTTGCCGGGAACCTAGGGGTCCTACCTTCTCCACTGTTTAGTTTGTAGCTACGACACCTTCTGAGGAGCAACCAGGGCTTGTTGTACCTATCACCGCTGCGAGTAGAGCTTGCTGGATCTGGCGGGGCCGAGGCTAAAGGAAGCAGTGCCACAGGTAGGCAGAGAACAGGCGGTTGAGAGATGACATGGTGGTGGTGTTAGGCCGATCTCACCTATGCCAGATCTGAATTTGCTGGCGACAAGGTCCGGTGGGGATGTTGCAAATGTTTTCACAATTTATTGTGCATACCTTTTGCAATTATTGCAAGAAACATTTTTATTTGTTGCAATTCTTCTCAATATTTTTTGTCGTAAAAGTTTTGATCGATTATTGCATCATAATTATTTCTTCTTGTAGTAAGGGTGTCGATTTGTTGCGCCATTTTGCTTCAACTAGTTTTAGTGGCGGCAATGATCTTTTATGATTTTTGTGTTGGTCTTTCCATTTGTTGCAAACATTGTTCTAAATTATTGCGTATGTAGACCCAGAATGTTGCATTGTATGTAACATCACATATTTGTTTCTTTGAAACTTGTGTAGTATAGAAGCACTACTGTGTATATCAAAACAAAATTTGTATGTTTTGGTGATACTAAGTTTTTTTTCTTCAAAATTCTTCATTCGGGTTATTCCTATTTGCTGCCCCCGTTGACCATATTTGTTGCACATAGTGTTATGAAAATCTTGTTCCATCTGGGAGGGGACCGTACGATGGGAATGTTTCTACATAAGTCCAGATGCTAGTAACACCCTGAAGAAACACATGCTAAAAGAGATAAAATTTACCAAATACCCATTAGAAACCAAAGATTGGATGGCAACAGTGAGAGAGAATAAGAGTCTAAGTACAACATATAATATCATACACAACGAGCAAAATGGAGCAAATACGTGACCAAGAAAGGTCAACACTGTATACAAGCAATGCCCTCACGAAATTACTACTAGTAGAGTAGTAGTAGACTTGATAATCTGTACTAGGAGTAGTTTGGGTTCTAAATATATTGCAGAAAGAAAATGTTGCGTGAAAAGAAGAAGATGGGAGTTAGACTACAACTCCACTACTGAGTGAAGGCCACCTGGAGTTGTTGTTAGACGGAGTAATCAATTGCAGAAACAAAGATTGGGTGCAAAGATGCAACTGACAACGAAGGCACCAAGGTGGCCACTAAGGTGATTTTTTTTACCATTTTGAGGCAAGATACAAAATTCATGTATAGCCTATATGATATAGGCAACCAACGATACACATCGCTCAATGCTTTGCTCAAAGAAATTGTGCCAAATAATGGTGATTTGTAGTGGTTACCTTGTTGTTCCAACGACACATCGCCGCACATGGAGTTCCGTAAACTATTTGACCCAAAAAAACCGCGCCCAAGGTCAGAAGCGCATTAGAACCGCCGCTCCCGCTCACGATGTTGTCGCTCCCGACGCCCCTCCGTGCGTCGGCCCTCCATCACCGCCCATTTAATTGGCCGTCTAGCCAGCCAGTTCCTCCCCTCCATCATTGCTCGTCCGCTCGTCCATTTCTTCCCCATCTCTCTGCTCCTACTCTGACTGCACCGTTGTCGTCCAAATCCGATGTCCTACCCAGCGGATTTCACGGCCAAATGCCTCCATCCGACTCTTTGTGCTGCCCTAATTTTCCTCCCTCTGTTTCCTTGCCTGATTCACTTCCTTCTCTCGCAGGCTCCAACTCTAGCACCAGTCCGCCAGGGTCTTCGCCACTGGCGAGTTATTGATGCCTCCCTCTCCGTCCCTCGGTGAAGTCACCAACATGACCATGCCACCGTCGGGTTCCTTGCTCTCCTTTGCCTCTGTCTTGCCCCTGCAACCCCCACGTGTGGTTCTCCACCACCTCCGGTTTGGGTTTGCAATGGTGCCGACCCGCGGTTTCGTCGCCCGTGTGCCCGTGTTCGGCGTCTTTCTCGCCTTCGTCGGCCTCGGTGTGCCACCATCGCCTCTGCCTCGTCGGTGGGGAGAGAGGAAATAGGGAGAGAGAGAGGCGGGATGAAGAAGAAGATGGAAGAGCAAGAAGGATACATTAGTCTTTTCGTAAACATGAGTGATAAAAATGAGATGAAAGTTGAGATCTATGGCAATGAAGGGATGAGCAGTTTCACAATAACATTTTAGGGACCCGGCCAACTTCCAGTAACAAATAAGGAATTAATCCAAAGGCCATCTCCAATGTTGTGTTTTAGCCGGTTCAAAGGAGGAGAGAAAATGTATTGAATCTATTCAATACATTGGAGGTGTCTATTTCAACATTTTTTTTTGAAACCGGATTCTACTTAAGAGTCGATTCAAAGTATTAAACAACTTATTTATGAAAAAGAGAGAGTGTGTGATTGAGAGAGGATATTATTTTTTATGATTTTTTAATGTAACGTGGGTCCCAATTATTAGTAGGAATTAATTCAATACATTGGAGAAAAACAAACTTAATTCCTTAAATACTTAAATGACATAACCTAAGTGCTGAGCGGGCATGTTGGTGTCGTTTATCCAAACACGAAGGGATCCAGCTCCCGTCAAAACATCGGTGCCTCGGAGAAGATCTCTACAATGTTAATGGACCTGGAAACGATCTCCATTCTATACTCTCTTTCCAAGCTTTTTTTCTAGGACTACTATACTTTACATCAAGAAAAGACGATGAATCCACAGCTTGTACGCCCCCGTGGGACATGTACTACAGAGGGTATATACGGCTACCCGTTCTTTTAACAAAAGATTGGAATAACCTTCATCATCGTCTCAAAGTGCGTAGACGGGAAGAGAGGGGGGAAAAGACACCTGATTCGTAGTTCGATCACATGCTTCTGCCAGGATATACGCGCTTTTTAAAGGATCTACATGCACGAGCAATGAGTAGATTACACGAACGAATCAAAGATCACCGTATTTGACTGGGCTTTCTGTCTGGGAAAGAAGGAAAGTGTAGGGGCTCTTTCGAAAAAATCTCTTGGAACAAGAGGGGAAAAAAAGCCTCTGCTACCTTGCACGTTTAAAATCCATCCGTGGCTAAAGCGAATCCAACCCTTCTCTTGTGGTTGCATTGTGCGGTTTCAGCTCCCCCATGGCCGGGGCCTTGTAAGGCCATGTACAGTGTGTGCTAGCTAGCTTTTCCCCTCTAGCATCGGTGCTTGCCCATTGTAGCAAGAGAAAGCGAGGGATGCCACGAAAAAGATTTCTGAAACCGGTGCATATAGAATATTACAGGTCCACTTGTAAGTGAAATGAGAGAGAGAGAGAGAGAGAGAGAGAGAGAGTGGTGGGAGAAAAAGAAATGATATATTTTTTAGTTGTGGTCTTGTCTTGAAAAGAGAAGGAGATGCTAAACCCTTAGAAGAAAGACAAATATAGCATCAATATGATGTAGCAGTGAGGTGACAAATCTGACATCTATAACGTTATACATGCCCTAAAGAAGCAACCCACCAACGGTAGAGAGCACACAAGATTTAGGCAGATCGGTGTGGGACGAATGTTAAAGTGCGAATAAGCTGATCGTGTTTACTTAGTAGCTACATTGAGTTGATCATTGCATGCTACCAGGTGTATGTATATAGAGACGCGAAAATCTTTAGTCTAAGACCCGTCTAATCCGTTTACGTGAAATAATAATTATGATAGTTAGGGCCCTTGTCCTTATGGGTCTATGTCACTGGTCTGGTCTAGTCATATTGAATCATTTCCATGGATTTGAAAAGGACATCGTAACAAAAGGGGTAACATAAGATTTTTTTAGATAATGGAAGAGAAAACCTCTTCTGGCCTCTGTATCCGAGGACACATACAACCTAAAATTTATTACATAAATCGAAGAATTCTTAACCAGGCGAAACAGTAGCCCTATAAACCATAATGAAGCGGCAAAACAAACGCCGTAAAAACATAAACCAACGACAAAACAATAGCCGTAAAAACAGTAAACATCATTCTGAAAAGAAGCAACAATATAAAAGTGTTTCAAACATCTCGAAGCCTATTACATAGCTTCCACTCATTCTTGCTGAAGATCTCCCTTGTAATGACCTCCAATGCTTTGCTTCCACCGACCAAAGCCTCCCGTCTTTCCTGGCATTGCAAAACTGACCAAGAGTGGATCCAATTGATGCATCTGAATATAACCTGTAGAGGATGATCAATAATTTTCTTGTCGAAAACGACATCATTACGACATAACCATATAGACCAGCAAAGCGCCGTCGCCCCCACCAAAATAGTTGCTTTTGAATCTGAATTAAGACCTAATAACCAGTTTCCAAAGATATGACGAATAGTATTAGGTCTATTAAGATTAAAAGCAATTTGGACTATGCGCCAAGCAAAATGGGCAAAATGGCATTCAAAAAACAAATGTTGTATAGTCTCTTTTTTATCACAAAAACAACAATTTGTATCACCTCTCCAGTTCCGCTTTATTAAATTATCCTTAGTCAGAGTAACTCCTCTACAAAGATACCATAAGAAAATTTTTATCTTAAGTGGTACTTTAACTTTCCATAACTTTTGACATCGAAAACGACAATTGGTATCACTCAAAACATCATACATAGATTTGACGGAAAATTGTCCATTCCTACGCAAATTCCAACGAACCGCATCTTTATCCATGGTAAGATGAGCATTGGCTATGCTCCCCATAAGATTGTTGAAAGCAATCAAATTTGATCCAATAATCGCTCTCCTAAAACTCAATATTAAAGGTGTGGTTCCTAAAACATACGCAATCAAAGCTGTTTCTTTGGACTACCTCAAATAAAGTTGGATAAAGTTCATAAAGAGGTTGATGCCCAACCCAAATGTCCTTCCAAAATCTGATTTGTTTCCCATCCCCAAGACTAAAAGAACGATGTTGAATAAAATCATGTTTTACCTTCATTAATCCCTTCCAAAAATGGGAATCCCCAGGTTTACTCTCAACTTGAGAGACAGACTTATCATTCAAATATTTATTTTTAAGCAATTGCTGCCAAACTCCTTCTTCATTCAAGAGTTTAAACAACTATTTAGCTAGAAGACACTTATTTTTTATCTTGAGGTTTTGAATTCCTAAGCCACCTTGTTCTTTGGGCCTATAAAGAATATTCCATTTAGCTAACCTATACTTTTTTTTATGGTTGTCATTCTGCCAATAAAATCTGGACCTAAAAAAATCCAGTCTTTTAAGGACCCCTTTGGGTATCTCAAAGAAAGAAAGCATAACATAGGAAGACCACTCAAAACTGAATTTATAAGTACAAGTCTACCACCAGTAGATAAATTTTTCCCTTTCCAATTGCTCAACCTTTTTTCAAAGCGATCTTCCAAACCCTTCCATTCATTATTCCTCAACTTTCTAAAATGAATCGGAATACCCAAGTATTTAAAGGGAAAAGAACCCCTCTCACATCCAAATAAATCTAGGTAATGAGATTCAAATTTTTTTGCTTGTCCAAAGCAAAAGAGCTTACTTTTATGAAAATTAATCTTTAAACCAGAAAGTTGCTCAAACGCACAAAGAATAAGCTTCAAATTTTTTGCTTGATCAAAATTGTGATCCATGAAAAGAATAGTATCATCAGCATATTCAAGGATAGAAAGACCATCATCAACCAAATGCGGTATGATCCCATTGACATGACCCTCATTCTTAGCCCTTCCAATCAAAATAGCTAACATATCCGCAACAATATTAAAAAGAATTGGAGACAGAGGGTCCCCTTGCCTAAGCCCTTTCTTGGTTTGGAAATAAGGTCCAATGCTATCGTTAATCTTAATCCCACACCGCCCCTACGCAACGAATTTGTAAATCCAAGCACACCAACTTGAGAGAAACCCTTCATTCTAAGAGTTTCTTTTGAGAAAAGACCATTTGAGCTTATCATAAGCCTTTTCAAAATCAATCTTAAAAATGATACTGTCTAATTTCTTTTTATGAAACTCATGGATGGTTTCATGTAAAACAACTACTCCTTCCATAATATTTCTCCCCGGCATAAAAGCTGTTTGAGATGATCGAACAACCTTTTGAGCAATACCTATTAGACGATTAGTACATACCTTAGTAAAAATTTAAAACTCACATTTAATAGGCAAATTGGCCTATATTGCTGAATTTGTCATGCATCTTCTTTTTTTGGAAGTAAAGAAATGACGCCAAAATTTAGCCTAGAAAGAGGTAAATAGCCTCTATGAAAATCTCGAAAGAGAGCCATCAAGTCATTTTTAATAATATTCCAAAAAACTTGATAAAATTCAGCTGGAAAGCCATCTGGACCCGGAGCTTTATTATGCTCCATTTGGAAAATTGCATCTTTCACTTCTTTTTCAGTAAACTCGGCAGTAAGATAATCATTTTCAAAGTCAGAAACTTGAGGTATATCATGCGTGATATTCTCAATCATGGAAAAGTAATTGCTATCAAGAGGTCCAAAAAGACCTTTATAATAATTTGTAATGTACTGCTTTAAATGAATCTCACCCGAAATAACACCCTCCTCTTGTTCCAACCGAAAAATTTGTTGTTTCCTATGTTTACCATTGGCTATCAAATGAAAATACCGAGTATTACTATCCCCTTCAAGCAAGTGCTTCGACTTAGCACGTTGATACCATTTGATTTCTTCCTCTCGCAGTAAATGTGCAAGACGCTCATTAGAACTGTGCTTAAGGTTAATTTCAAAATTAGATAAACCTGTAGACTCAACTTTCTTATCAAGATTATCGATGATATTCAAAAGATGTTTTTTCTCTAACTTATACGCATCACTAGTATTTTTAGCCCACCCTCTGAGAAATTGTCTAAGCGCTCTAATTTTGTTTTGCCATCGATCAATTGCAGAATTACCAACATTATTATGTTGCCACACCTGATCCACCAGATCAAAAAACCCATCCCTCTTAAGCCAACCCAACTCAAATTTGAACAGATGTTGGTTCCCAGTATCAGAGGTAGCCCTAGTGTTAAGAACAATAGGCGTATGGTCAGAAAGAACACGTTCCAAAGCATTTACAGTGGTCAAAGGGTACTTCTGTTCCCAATCCATACTCACAAGGATTCTATCAAGTTTTTCAAAAGTAGGATTATCCAAATTATTTGCCCATGTAAATTGCACATCCGACAGTAGAAGTTCTCTTAAGTCTAGGCTCTCAATAATGACATTAAAAGAAAAGGATAATGCCGATCAAAATTGTCATTATTTTTCTCCTCACTGCGCCTTATGATATTAAAATCACCACCAATTAGAATAGGCAAGGTTTCCTTGCTACACGCTTGAACTAATTCAGTTAAAAATTTATCTTTATAAGTGGTT
Organism: Ampelocalamus luodianensis; assembly: GCA_036346255.1. Taxonomy (NCBI): domain Eukaryota; kingdom Viridiplantae; phylum Streptophyta; class Magnoliopsida; order Poales; family Poaceae; genus Ampelocalamus; species Ampelocalamus luodianensis. The sequence continues at coordinate 7,423,422 of CM070626.1, forward strand.
GTGCAAAGACCATACACCGCCACAAGGATCCATTGGAACCCATCTTTCTTATTACGCAAATGAAGCTTAATAAAAAAATCTCCCTCAAAGATGGAGCCAACCTCAAAAATAGCCATGTTAACACCAAGTAAAATACCCCCAGAACGACCATGGGGTGGTGGCTGTGCAAAAAATTCCATACCACCGCCAAGATGTTTTAGAAGTGAATTAGAAAAATCATTCTTAACAGTTTCTAAAATAGCAACAAAATCCATATGTTGTTCCCGAACTAACTCTGCAATGAGTCTATGTTTATTTGGTCGCCAAGTCCCTACTATTCCAAAAACCCCTTTCATTTTTTCCTTTGTTTGTTTTTAATGCGAGATTCAACAACTTTTGCAAGCGCTTTCTTAACACTGTTCTTTTCTTTTGTGTGAGACCAATTGCAAATCATGATCATCACCATAACCAGTTCCTCATAACACAAATCGCTACATAAGCTATTTAGGAGGATAAATCAAGGCTATCGGTTTCTCGTCCAAATCCTCTTGGGAGGTATGTTCTTTACAAATTTTTCTCGAACAAGCCAATCTACAAGCCAACCTACCAAGTTCAGTCCTTTTAATAGCTTCTAAAGAAGAGGTCTTTTCCAATTTATTAATTCCTAAAGAAATTCCTATTTGATTCAAATTAGAAATAGCAACCTCATTTGGAATATCCAAAATTGAAAATGCATTATTTAAGTTAGTACCTTTGTTCTCCTCCAAGTTTTTATACTTGGCCCTTCATACGGCCTTCAGCAAGGAATCCTCATCCGCTCTAGCTTTGCTCGCGAGACGCCGGCTCCACCTTGGCTCCTGCGCCGAATCCAGTCCAACCATGCCCCCTTCGTTTGCCACCACATCCGCTGACCTCCCCTTTTTCTAAACCAACGTCCACTCTGAATCATCAGACAACGGAGCACCTGGTGATTGTCCCTGATGCATCTTTACCGCCACACCAGTCGAACCTCCTTTTTTGGGCATGTCCACCAATGGTAAAATTGCACCCTTAGACCCTTCGAGAGACAGTTTCTCATCCCAAGTCGGTGGCGAAACCGTTGCCAATGAGTCCACTCCCACCTGAGCAACACCTGTCGATGGCTGCCACAACACCATTGCCCCCTCGGACGCACAATCCTTGCCCTCCTCTACCTTCGATCCACCCAAGCTCTCTTTTACAACCTCCTGTTGTGAAATAGGAATAGCACAAACGAGACTTTTTCCAAGAACAAAACCACTAGCTTGAGACGACGAGATGATACCACTTGAAGTCGTCCCCGTCGTGGCCGAAACATTTTTTGCCCTCTTAGCATCCCGGTCCATCGTCTCACGGTCCTTCATTTCCTCATCATCATCCCCTCCTTTATCCTTACCGTCTTCGTTATTTTGCTCATTCCTCACATTTCCTTCTCCCATATTGCCATCTAAATCTTGCTCAACTTTAAAAAATAATTCATAGACACTGTGCCCAACAACAATATCGACACTCGTAGGTATTAGAGAAACATCTATAACCCCCACCTGCAACCGGACTAAATCTTTCTTCCTTGTACTTATCCTTTCTTCCTTGTACTTATCATGTCCACTTTGAGAGTAGCACCAACGATAGAACCAATGGCACAAAGACTAAGGTAGTCTCTAACTTCATAAGGAACCCCAAAAACTTGCACCCAGACTGACCGAAGCTGAAACTTCGGAGTAGGACCCGGCTTCCATTCCTCAAAACGTAACACCACCCCTTGAGATTTGACTTGTATATCCCCAATTTGGATCATTCTTGCCAATTCTATGGGTGTCAGAAATTGTACCAAAAAAACATTATGACCAATTTCTTTCACATCCCACTGCCAATCAATCGGAATGAGTCTTCTTAACTCCCCAATGACCCATTCAACCGACATCTGCCCACCAACAATCCGAACCACCCCCAGCGTACCCTGTTCATCCCTCGACCTCGACGGGCCTGCAGATGGAACCATATAGAACCCCAGGACCTCAGCCCCATACCCACAGAAATATTCCACTGGTTTTGGCAATTTGAGCAACGGACATCTCGGCGCCAAATGATTAGTATAGCCACAAATATCACAGTGCAACACAACTGGACAAACAGAAGTAGTATGCCCCTTCTCCTTGCATCTGAAGCAATATCGCTTATCCTTGTCGTCAACACCATCCTTCACTGACTGCACATGATGATGAACAGTTGGCTCTCCACGTTCCACCGGCACAACCACCTGAGCCAACTTCTCTGGCCCTGCCACTACAACCGCACCAGCAGACGGAGCCGGGGCCATGCCTACATAAGATGAGAGAAGTTTGTACAACCTTTCAAAATCTGTCCATACATTGTGTTGTACATTGATAAGAGTTGCGTTGATCCATTCCAGGAGATGCAAATGAAGTGGCAAATCTAGGTCTTTTCTACCTGGTTCGGAGTAAAAGGCCTTTGTTCTGTTCTGTATTTGGCATAACCTCTCTCCTAATTTCCTTGTCAGTAAGCTAAAGAGGTGAATATCCATGCATAAAGAAAAAGTAAGCTGAAGAAGTGAACTGATTGTGTGAATGCATGTGCAAGTACAAATATTCCTCCAAAATTTCGTAACCCTGTATTGAACTCATGTACTTGGACCTACCTGTCATTTGTTTGCTTTCTTTTTAATTCTTTCGAGAGGCATATGCCATTTCTGCTCTGAAATTTCATAACGATCTATTCCGGAACCCCCACCATTGCACCATGGAATGGATGATCCATACTGGTTTCTTGGTTCTTTGTTCATTTTTTCGCTGTACTTTGGCCAGCACATCGGTTGTCAATCTGATGAATAAAATTTGGTTTTTTGGTAAGGATAGGCGAAGTAAATTTGGCATCAAACCAAACATGCCCTAGTTTCTATATCATATATCCCTACATCCTAACGCGCCGTGAACGAAAGAGGCAATTAAGGGACAACACAAATTAAACCAGTTGCTTTCTCTTTGGAGACATCAGATAAAATTAAGGGCAATTGAGAATATGCCACTCCATAGAATGACCTTCTACGTTTTGCCAATATAAAGATTGTAATTCATGATTTGCTATTATATAGAGTGACAATTTAGAATTTTGCCACTTGGATATTTTGTCACTGTCTTTACCCCCTTCTTCCTCCTCCCATGACGGCGGCTTGTGCGAGGCATGGCTGAGGGCGGCGGCGGCTGAGCGGCGGTCGAGGTGCGGGACACGGCGGCCGAGCCCTAGCGCAGCGTGCGGCTGCTGGCACTCGGCGAAGGCTTGCGCGAGACGAGGCCAAGGGGCAGCGGTGCCGAGGCGATGGAGCGGCTGGTGGTGGCGCCGAGGCGCAGGACACGGTGGCCGAGCCAGAGGCCCAAGCGACGCCGGCTGAGGAGTAGCGGAGCGGCGGTGGCTGGAGCGGTGCCGAGGCGATGAAGATATACGGCGCGACGATTGTAGTGCGTGTGGCGGGGAGGCCGAGCGCCGATGGCGGTGGTGGCAGCCGGATCCGGTGACCCGCAGCCGGATCCGGTGACCGGTTCGGCCTAGAGAGAAGAGAGGAGGAAGGGAGGAGCATATGGAGGAAGAAGGGAGGGAGAGAGAAGGAGAAGATGGGAAGAAAGAAAGAAGAAGGGGAACGGAGAAGAGGGGTAAGAGCAAAATTGTTAAAAAGTGGCAAATTCTAAAGAATCACTATATATAATGACAAATCATAAATTGCAATCTTTATAGTGGCAAAACGTAAAAGAACATTCTATGAAGTTAATTGTCCCTAAAATTAAACCACTTGCTCTGGATCTCATCTGAAACGTTAGTACGAATCTCAACGCGCATCTGACACATGCCACCATGCATTACGCCATGTGGGCACACAGACATCTCCAACGGGAAAGAAAGAACTCAAGAAGCTGAGAGGGCGAGGAAGCCTGAACTGCAAGAGAGTGTAGGGGCCGGCCCCATCAACTTCCAAAGAAAGGAGCTCGAAATCAAACAACTCACGTTCCGAACCAGCTCAGCTCTCCTCCCCATGCATGGTCCTACAAAAGCGCGGCACTTTGAACTCGCAAAGACAAAGAACAAAGAGCAAAGCTAGCTACTAGGACGAGGCAGCAAGAGAGAGAGAGAGAGAGAAAGCAGCCGAGCAAGCAAAGCAAAGCCCCAAGCATCAAAGAAGAAGAAGGAAAAGGAGAGAAGGGGATAAGAATGTTTGGCGAGTATAAACCCAGCAGGATCACAGATTCCCATCACGTAGAAAAAAGGCACATTTGCGCGATCTAAATGCGTATTAGCCGTGCACTTGTGCTGTACTGCTAACTGCTGTCTTTCCCTAAGATCATTGATCTCGCGCATTGCCATTGTCATCATACTACTCTGGCCTCCTCTTCTCTTCTCTTCTCCTCGTTGGCTCCCTTTCCTTTGCTTTTCTGTACTATCGGCTTCATATAGCAGCTGGTGGTAGGCCTCGTGCCTCTGCTTCTCTTATAGCTCAAGAGCATCATTGCTATTTCCATTCTCTCCCTGTGAAAAAAAATTAGGGTCTTAGTGCAGAGAGAAGAAGAAGAAGAAAGCTAAGGCAAAGGAAGATCTCTATATGGGAAGACGATCGGATAGATCGCTAGGGGCATTGGTGTGTTGCAGGTTAGCGGTTGTCTTCTTCATCTGCGCTTGTCTTCTGGTGGTCATGGTGGCGACAGATGCTGTGAACTTAGGGTCGAATGCGGCAGCTCCAGCCGGCGGTGGAGTCGCCGAGAGGCGGACGGACTTCACGACGAGCTCCCCGGCGCGATATTCAGGAGGAAGGCCGGCCGGTGCAGACGCGTTCCGAAGCAGTGAGAGGAGGATCCCCAAGGGGGCTGACCCTATTCACAACAGGTACCTCAATCCATGCATGCACTTGTCGTTTTAATTACTTAGCATGCATTTCGCCTCTACTACACTGTTATTTTTGGTAAAGTTTATAGCATTTGCTGAGCCATTTCTCAAGATTTTTTTTTTTGGCATCAACAAATTAATAATTCCAACTAGTGCCTAGCGGTAGCATGGAGCGAATGGATTGAACTGAAGAAATGGCACGAGGCAAAATACTCTGCTCATTGTTACTCTCCCGTTCTGTTCATTGTTAACGTACAGATACTCTGCTCATTGTCAGTTGTCATGCAATGAACAACGAGAAGTATTCCTATGCTTTCACCCGGCAAAAGGCTGCATATAATTCAAAGAAAAAACAATTGATTTGCACATAATCATTAGTAAATGTGTTTTTTTTTCATTTACTTCTTTTCTCTGTGGAAGCAGAGAAGCGCCTACCCCACAGGCCCACATGACACCTGATAAATTCCTAGTTTGTTTCATCCAAGAGTTCTTGATTCTTAGGTACGTTCTGGCATTTGGCAAGCAGAAAAAACAAAGGAACAAAGCAAGTGTACTTCTGAGCTAAGCAAAGCATTTCAGAAGTCCCTTTACTGACAATAAAAGCAGCACAGTTAACTATATGCCCACCCGGGACACCTAAGCTTCCATTACTGGAACCTTACCCTCCCTGCTTTTGTTGATTTAGCTAGGCCAACTAAGATAAGTATCACAGCCAAATGATTGGCAAGGTAGTACAATTGTCACCTCATAAGAAAAGAACTGCAGATGCCAGTGGATCTCATTCATTCATAGGTGACGGTTTAGTCGCATGATTTGTAATGATTGAGGTTAATTTTCAGTCAATGTTTGTTTGTAAGGCTTCAAGTCACTTTTAATTACTTCGGTGCTTTAAACTCATTAATAAAATGGGTTGTGTGCATCTTTGATATAGATCCCAGGAGAGTTTTTCTCTTCCATTATCTAAAAAAATGCCAGTGGGTCTCACAGATCAGTACATAAGAGGGCCATGGTTCTAAACAAAACTAAGGAGTCCACTAAACAATCAACTTACATGAACACTTAGCACTCACCTTCTGCTAGGTTTGGTATAGCTCCATGTTTGACAGAAATGCGCTTTCAGGCGTGCCGGGAAGACGACGATTGCACCGCGGCGGAGAGACTAGCTGGAGCCCTCCGGCGACGACTGAAGCATGCATCCACCGGCCGGTGCTCTTCTTGGCTTCTTCCAGTGAGCGTTTGGATGGGAAGGAGGAGTTATATGATGATATGCAGTAGCTAGCTTAGGTAGCTACGACGTGATCCTTGGCTTTGTGCAAAGAGGTAGCGAGCTAGCTATCCTTTAATGGGAATTTTGGTAGTGGCGGTATGTACAAAGTTGCAATCTTCCCTCAAAAGAAATCAGTCATTTTTTTTGATCAAGATGGTGATTGATATTTGATCAACCTACCTTTCGCATATTCTTCCAAGATTTGATTTGAATCTATGGTGATTTTTTTCTTCAACTTTTGCGTATGTCTGTGTCAGTGTATCGAACCAAAGACGCCGAATTGGCGGTCCTTGCCTTGCCCAGAGCTTTTCTCGTCTTGTAATCGCTTCTCCTGTGCACAGCTTGCTCTGTTAAGTTGTCAGTAGGTCAGAGTGTTCTGACAAAGTTGATGATGTATATATATGCAATCACTGTATGTAAATCATTCGTTATGGTTTGCAATATCTGTGCCTTGTGCATACAAAATTCTCCAAACATGTATACATTGCATGACAATTGTCATGCCATGAGACATGAATCTTGAATCATCTTTTAAGTTACAGATTCGGGAAAGCAAAAGAGAGAGGTGACGAGAGAAAAAGAGAGCTAAAGCTAGCATCGAATATACGGCTTGTGCTTGCGAGAGTGGCGCTTTCCCTTTTACTTCTTTTGTTGCAGCTCTATATTTTTTGAAGTAATCGAGGAGTAAGAAAGAAAAGAAAAGAAACATGTTCCCGTATGAGCTTGAAGAAGCCAGCTTGGCTCTCAGTACATGACGACACAGCTAGCTCCTAGCTCACGCACAAACGTACACACCGGTAAGTGAGTCTTCTCTGAAATAACATGTTTTTTTGGTTTCAATAGCAAAACTAGGCCCACGAATGAAATGACACTCTTACAGTGAAAGTCATGTGATGCGCACCAGGGCGGAGCTGGGCCTCGGACCTCTTGGGCAATGGCCTGAGGCCCAGCCAAAAATTGCCAATTGAATGGAAAATTTTCAACGTATAAATCTGAGGGATGGGCCAATGCATGCTGGGGCCGGCCTTGGCTCCGCCCCTGTGCGCACCCAAACCGCGGTAGGAACGTATGCGGTCCACCTGCCGTGCTGGCATGCCGTCCTGTCACGGTTTAGGTGCGTGATGGCCTGTCACGATCTGAGTGCGTGATACATGGCTTTCGTGGCAAAATCGCATGGTAGAGGTGTAATTTTTGTCATTTCATTCACAGGGTAATTTTGCTATTTTGTTTGAAAAAAAGACTAAATAAACCAAAAGCTCTCTGTAAGTCCAATAAAGGTCAAAAGATTCAACATAGTGTAGTAAAATTTCCTTAAGATTTCCCCTCTAAAAGACTAGCAAATGAAAATGTAAACAAGAACAGTGCAGTGCCTGTGTGCTCGCCGAGGTATCTGCCGCGAATGCACATGCATGATTTGTATGCACGTACGGCCCAATGATGCGCGGCAGTTTCGCCGTCGATCTTCCGACCGACGTGACATGAACTATGGTTCGCGCCTGCCGCCTGACACCCGCGACACGAACACGCGCGCACCAGAGATCCATGTAAACCAAAAGCAGTCTCCTTCAGACTCGATAAGGTTTGGGGGTTCTTATCGAGCAAAAGAAGGCCGAATTGACAAAGGTGACTAATCGAACCAGGAGGCCAGAAAGAAACAAGACACCGATGCTGCTTGCTGAGCAGCCGAGAGCGGGCACACTAAACAGTAGACACTATCAGACAAAGCATCCTTTGAACTGTCCACATCGGTACTAAAACTGTTTGTAGACACAATGTGATTTGGTCTTACGTCTGGCAGCGAGCAATTGACATGATTATCGAAGAGTTTAGGATTTAGTTATTTGTTTTGCAAAAGCTGGCCTGCTGTCAGGAGACAGATGGTCTGACTGGCCATGGGGCGGCCTGACCGGCCATGTCGGATGGACTAGTGGTGCAGGTTGGAGTAAATGGACACCAAACACTTACGTGAGTGTTGGGGATGTATTTGCACTAGGTATCATTGAAAATAGAATCTGAACGCGAAACTAGATAGAAATTAACTTAAAAGTCTATAAAGGGTGTTTTCTGGTTTTAGAAAGAGGTCTGACCAGCCACATTATGGTGGTTAGACCGTTGACGGTTAGACCAGTGCCCTACTACTGGTGGGCGCGATCAGACTTGTCGACGCAGTCAGATTGGGCAATGGTTAACGGTCGGACCGGCTTGGTGGTTGCGGTCTGACTGGCCATGGTAGTTCATTGCATAGTGAGCTGTGCTAAATTTTAGGAATTGGCCAAAAGTCATGGAATTATCGTATATGTGTTGCACGATGCATATTTTGGCTAACGTGGGTCAAGTTGCGAATAGCTTATGCCTGAAATCGATTTCGTGGTCTATTATTGAGCAAGGAAGCTTGGAGTCAACTACGGTCAACGGCAAGGATGATCGGAACTTGATTTGGTGAAATCAAGGTCTAGAACGATTAAGAATGCTAGGTGAAGTGATTGGTCTCAAGCAAGGTGCAAGATGGACAAGAACGAAAAGTTTGATGCATTGGGTTGTATCAAGTGGCTTGAGTTAGTGCAAGTGTTGAGATAGTCCGATGGGAGCTGGATGAGAGATACATGCCGACATGAGGAAAACAATTAGTGAACCTACGTGTGGTGAAGCATGATGTTGCTTCACAAGATTGGACTCGGTTAAAGATGGAAGGATCGAAAAATGGCATTTTGTTATCTTCACTAAAATACCAAGTTGGTGACTTTGGAGAAATCGCAGCGCATAACGACGGAAAGGAGAAACCGTTTAAGTCATAAGGAGGACAAGATCACGAAGAGATGAATTCGGGAGTGCCAAATCGTTATTCGTTTTGAGAAGCATGCGATAGTGAGAGACCTATTTATGTATGGGCTTAACGACTGCCCGTTAGGGTTTCTCTCCAGTTCTAACCTCCACTATATAAGGGGTGGTACAAGATTTGCACAGTAACCAAACCTAGGAACCCTAATTTGATATTTTGGGGAAAGTTGAGACAAGAGAGGACACTAGAGTTTGAGAGAAACCTTGTGGGATTGAGTGCTTATGAGTGAGCTTTTGTCCTTCATGATGGAATGGTTGTAAACTCTCAATCTCTTAATATTAATCCAATCAAATTCATGCAAAGATGATTTGTCTCTTATTCCCCCCCCCCCCCCTCTTTCTTGAGATTTTGAGTTTTTGTATTCTAAGGGTGTTGCCTTGGTCTTTTACTGTGATCTAGCTTGCTAGGAATTGTAAAAGTTGATCTAAGGTTATCTTGACAATCTTTAATCCACGAGTAAGTATTTGGATCAAGTTTTTGTTTTCACCCGGTTTTGAGCTCTCTTGCACCCAAACAAGAAATTCTTTGAATCTTGGCTATGATTGTCTATATATTAGATTGGAATTGGTCCATACCTTCTTGTTAAGTTGTGTTTGAAATCTCAAGTAGTTTGGATTTGTAGATCAAAAGTTAGGCTATATTGTGGATCCAAAATCGTCTTGATTTTTATGTCAATCGAGAGAGGTTAGACTGCTCCTGAGCGATGTGAGCACCCTCCAAGGTTCATTGGTGTTAGCTAGACACCGATTAATTTTGCCAAAAAAATCCACTATATAGTATGTGTATTACATATATAATGAATTATAATCTAATTAGGCCAACTGCACCACAACTCCTCTCAAACAACCAAACCATGAATCCCTCCGCCGCTCCAAAACCTCAAACTAGCCTATGTGATGGTCGGCCTATGGTCACACACCCTTCGGCCTTTGCCTTTTGGTCATTGGACCATTCGGTCTAGCTACAACAAGATCATTACCCTCATCTTTCTCTCTAACCCTAACAATTAACAAACAACGATCGACTCGACATCTCTTCCTCTCTCTCGCCGCGCGCGCTTGATGCGATGAAGCCAAACGAGTGGCTGCGCGCGACAATATGGTGGAGGTCGGCACCGATCGCAGACAGCCATTGCCGTTGGGGCGCCGATCAGCGAGAGCGGGATGGGCGATTGTCGAGCGGGAGGCGACCCGACACCTCATGGCTCCTGACAAGAAGGAAGGACGCCAACTAGGGGCCACGGTACCCAAATTCCCAATAGCGCAGAGGTGGGTTCAATCTAAATTACCTGATCCTCAATTCCCATACCAGTAAACAGCAAACTCAAATGCTCAAACCAGCAATCTTGTTTGTGTTAGTTTGAATTGTGATTGATAATTCTTGTATTTTTTGTGTTAGTTTAAATTGTGATTGATATCTCTTGTATTTTTTTTTTATAAAATGTAAATCTCAGAGCTTCAAAAAAAATGAAGAAGTGTGTCGATTTGAAAGGCATGAATGAGAAGTGTGTCAGTTTGAATTGTGATTGGTAAATATTTTCTTTTTTATGAAATGTAGATATCAGAGCTTCAAAAAAATAACTAAGAAGTGTGTCGATTTGAAAGGTATGAATGAAAATCGAGTTAGATTGTATCTTTTCTTGATTGTTTTGTAATTACACTAAATTATTGAAGATGTTGTCATTAGTACGAATAATTTGTACTTTTATTTGTGGTATTGTGCTCCTTTATATTTTACATTGAACAATATTTTTGTAACTTCAAATCGATTTCGTGGTCTATTAAAGCTTGGAGTCAACTACGGTCAACGGCAAGGATGATCGGAACTTGATTTGGTGAAATCAAGGTCTAGAACGATTAAGAATGTTAGGTGAAGTGATTGGTCTCAAGCAAGGTGCAAGATGGACAAGAACGAAAAGTTTGATGCATTGGGTTGTATCAAGTGGCTTGAGTTAGTGCAAGTGTTGAGATAGTCCGATGGGAGCTGGATGAGAGATACATGCCGGCATGAGGAAAACCATTAGTGAACCTACGTGTGGTGAAGCATGATGTTGCTTCACAAGATTGGACTCGGTTAAAGATGGAAGGATCGAAAAATGGCATTTTGTTATCTTCACTAAAATACCAAGTTGGTGACTTTGGAGAAATCGCAGCGCATAACGACGGAAAGGAGAAACCGTTTAAGTCATAAGGAGGACAAGATCACGAAGAGATGAATTCGGGAGTGCCAAATCGTTATTCGTTTTGAGAAGCATGCGATAGTGAGAGACCTATTTATGTATGGGCTTAACGACTGCCCGTTAGGGTTTCTCTCCAGTTCTAACCTCCACTATATAAGGGGTGGTACAAGATTTGCACAGTAACCAAACCTAGGAACCCTAATTTGATATTTTGGGGAAAGTTGAGACAAGAGAGGACACTAGAGTTTGAGAGAAACCTTGTGGGATTGGGTGCTTATGAGTGAGCTTTTGTCCTTCATGATGGAGTGGTTGTAAACTCTCAATCTCTTAATATTAATCCAATCAAATTCATGCAAAGATGATTTGTCTCTTATTCCCCCCCCCTCTTTCTTGAGATTTTGAGTTTTTGTATTCTAAGGGTGTTGCCTTGGTCTTTTACTGTGATCTAGCTTGCTAGGAATTGTAAAAGTTGATCTAAGGTCATCTTGACAATCTTTAATCCACGAGTAAGTATTTGGATCAAGTTTTTTTTTTCACCCGGTTTTGAGCTCTCTTGCACCCAAACAAGAAATTCTTTGAATCTTGGCTATGATTGTCTATATATTAGATTGGAATTGGTCCATACCTTCTTGTTGAGTTGTGTTTGAAATCTCAAGTAGTTTGGATTTGTAGATCAAAAGTTAGGCTATATTGTGGATCCAAAATCGTCTTGATTTTTATGTCAATCGAGGAGAGGTTAGACTGCTCTGAGCAGTGGCAGACCCTCCAAGGTTCATTGGTGTTAGCTAGACACCGATTAATTTTTGCCAAAAAAAAATCCACTATATAGTATGTGTATTACATATATAATGAATTATAATCTAATTAGGCCAACCAGACCACAACTCCCTCTCAAACAACCAAACCATGAATCCCTCCGCCGCTCCAAAACCTCAAACTAGCCTATGTGATGGTCGGCCTATGGTCACACACCCTTCGGCCTTTGCCTTTTGGTCATTGGACCATTCGGTCTAGCCACAACAAGATCATTACCCCTCATCTTTCTCTCTCTAACCCTAACAATTAACAAACAACGATCGACTCTGACATCTCTTCCTCTCTCTCGCCGCCGCCGCGCAGCCACGATGAAGCCAAACGTAGTGGCGGCGCGCGACAATATGGTGGAGGTCGGGCACCGATCGCGCAGACAGGCCATTGCCGTTGGGGCGCCGATCAGCGGCAGAGCGGGATGGGGCGATTGTCGAGCGGGAGGGCGACCCGACACCTCTCATGGCTCCTGACAAGAAGGAAGGACGCCAACTAGGGGCCACGGTACCCAAATTCCCAATAGCGCAGAGGTGAGTTCAATCTAAATTACCTGATCCTCAATTCCCATACCAGTAAACAGCAAACTCAAATGCTCAAACCAGCAATCTTGTTTGTGTTAGTTTGAATTGTGATTGATAATTCTTGTATTTTTTGTGTTAGTTTAAATTGTGATTGATATCTCTTGTATTTTTTTTTTATAAAATGTAAATCTCAGAGCTTCAAAAAAAATGAAGAAGTGTGTCGATTTGAAAGGCATGAATGAGAAGTGTGTCAGTTTGAATTGTGATTGGTAAATATTTTCTTTTTTATGAAATGTAGATATCAGAGCTTCAAAAAAATAACTAAGAAGTGTGTCGATTTGAAAGGTATGAATGAAAATCGAGTTAGATTGTATCTTTTCTTGATTGTTTTGTAATTTCACTAAATTATTGAAGATGTTGTCATTAGTACGAATAATTTGTACTTTTATTTGTGGTATTGTGCTCCTTTATATTTTACATTGAACAATATTTTTGTAACTTCGAACATCCATTCTGGAAATCTTGGGTCCGTCACTGCCCTGAAAGAGGTCGGATTGCCCAAGCGATCAAACCACCCATTACATGGTGGTCAGACCGGCTGAGGGGTTTGATGGTTGAGCTTGTTGGTTTCAGCTGAATTCTTCCGTTATAATTTTTAGATCTTGGTCTTCATAGCTTCACGTAGCTATTAGAGTGAACAAAGGAGTAGAATTCCAGGAAAAAAAAGAGGAATCTTATTCACCCCTCCTGGTCACTAATATGATCCATCACTTTTTTAATGGCATACTTCTTTGTTTTACAAACATAACGCAAAATAAAAGGTGACAACCCAATCACTATTATGATGAAGCTCACCCAAGCCGAACTAGAGAGACGTACAGGTCTTCCTTGCTCGACCAATAAATTCTTTCGAGAATCGAGGTTGTTTGGACCGGACTGCTCGCTCCAATTGGCAAGATCACAACACGGATCATGGGATGTACAATCCTACGTGTTGATGGTTTAGTATCAATCTTATGAATGAATGATGGGGGGCTCTCCTGGAGCGAAACCACACAAAAAGGGACACAAGAATTTTATACAGGTTCAGGTCTTTTTTTGAGAGAATAATAACACTATTCCTTTGTTTGTTGTACTGATTGTGTTTACAACAAGGAGTCACTAAAGCTAGGGCTTAATCTTCTTGTCTCTCGCTTATCGTCTGTCCCACTCTGCTCTGTCCAATGACTTTACTCTTTATATAGCGTATGAAGGGGAGACATTTGTCTACGTCAAGAGACACTTGTCTTTTGATGCAATACAAACGTTTAAGGGTAGTTATTGTCAGAGACGCATCCCCCACGTCGCCTTGTGTCAGAGACAGAGGTTTAATACGTGCATTTATCTCAGGAATAACGATACATATCAACTACTGCGTATATTAAACATAGCGCACAAATATCCCTAGTTGATTGGGCCCGCATGTCTGTAGGCTTTATTGACTATAGAGTGATCATAGATGACCTAGTCGTAGTAAGACTTACGACCATGAGGTAATCGTAGAAGAACTTATGACCATATATGATAATTGTAGTAGAACTTACAATTAATATGTGGTTATAGAAGAACTTACGATCATATAGAGTGATTGTAGTAGGACTTACAATCAATAGGTGGTCGTAGAAGAACTTTTAGTGTACTATAATTGTTTCCCGCTACGTACTTTTTGTTGATGTTTAATTTGGCCGTTTGGTCACTTGTGTAAATTATGGACCTGAATCCTAGTCATGTAAGTCACCTTTTAATAATGTATGACATGTGTATGACTGTGCATGATGTTGTTCAGGATATGTGCATGTTAGCCATTGATCTTGGGAGCTAATGCGAGATACATATCCATGAACTTGAAATCGTGCACGTTTCCTACTAAGAGTTATGCCTCTGGTGTAATCTCTTGACTTGAAACAGATTCGATTTTGGGGTCCCATACCAATTGCTAAGGGAATATTTTTGTACAAACTGTCAGAATTAAAGTTCTTGTTTTGTTGACATTCTATGTTTGTAGAAGCAATATCCCTATATTTTTGTACTACATAAATTGTTTACCACAAGCTTACTTGAGTTACAAACCTTCCAAGTTATAATTATTGGTTGAACTGTGTAAGCCATAGAGTGTATGAAGAAGAAATGGTTGTGACGCTATACTAAAGTGCCCTTAATTTCAGCTAATTGTATTTGCATATAAACTATGTGCTAAAGGGCTTTGTGCCTTGATCTTTAAATAGATTTTCTTTAAGTTACATGTCCTGTTATTTTTCTGGAAGTATATTGTTTGAAGTCTTAATTCTTTTGACAGTGGGAATCCTTGCTAATAGACTTTCTGCTACCTCAAGTCTCCCAAGTCTGTTGCCAACTAGCTTTTAGTGCGTCACGTACTTGTAATGTTCATTCTTCCTTTTCAATTACTTAAACATTGCAGGAGACATTAGATTAATTTTATATGTGCATTTGAAGCATATATTTCTAGGATTGGGCTATTACTGTATTTAGTTTCGATAGCCATAGTCACCTATGATTTTATACATGCGAGAGATACTTGGGACTTTGGGAGCCACAAATGTACTGAGAATAGCTCTAGTGCAATGCTTGCTACCATGTTCAAAGTTTTGCTTTGCTCTTGAACATCAAAAGAGTTGAAGTATATGTTTGGAGTGTTAAAATTGGTTAGACTGGATTTTTTTTTTTGCCTTTTCCTTTTGTTTATTTAAAAAATTCTTCTTGTGGCCATTAAACCATTGTGACTCAGAAAAAGCTACTAGATTTTTTTATGGCAAAAAAACTTTTAGATGTTACATGATGTGCAGGCTATGCTATTTTTGAACTTCTACCATTTGTATAAGCCATTGGACCATTTGTATAAGCCATTATGATTTCCAAAACAGTAATAATACATCCATGAGACAACCCTTTTATACTTAGCAAATTGACATAAAGTTAACAAAATAAGGTAATGGATGACTAATTAAATGGGTTCTTTGTTAATGAAAATTACAATTTGTTTGTTACTATTTTCAATTTGGTGGTTTTATATGTTTTTGTACAGAGTGCATAACTGTTACATTTGGCACCGATTGAACTGGGCATAATTGTATCACCCATTGTTATAGCGGATAGACATCCAAACTGTTACTGTGCTTCGCATGACCTTAGAAGTTAGAACTAGTTGTTCTGTTTTCCAATTCTCATTTATCAGCTACACTGTTTCTTGAGGAGACCTGTAGTTCTGTTTTCCAATTCGCACGACCTTAGAAGTTAGAACTAGATGCATGCTTTCTTTTTTTCTTTAAAGTTCTCTTTGGATCTTTTTCCATGCATGCTAACTATACTATTTTAGTGTTCACACAAGTTTATTTGCAAGCACCTAAAGAATTGCTAGTGATCGCTCTTTTGTTGCAGCTAGTTATGTGTACACTGTCTCAAGAAAGTGCTTGTTATGGCTACATTGTTGGGCATTTTATTTAGTTCTACTTTTGCTTATGGCTAAACTGTTGGAGACTTTGTTTGGTTGTACTTTACAGTACTTGTTTCGGTTTATTGCATACATTGATCTGCTATGTGATGAGCCATCGATCTGTACGTTGCATGGTTTGTTATCTCTTGGATGATGTATGACATGATATGTCGATTTATTGTTCAATTCTAGGGTTAGAATCATGCAAACCTTAAATGCTTGTGAGGTTTGGTGTTAGAATTGCTGCTTGTTTATATATGTAGATGTAAGTATGTAACCAAATAACACATGTAGATCACAAAGATTGAAGTTAGTGTTGATTAGTATGTTTATTTGATTCATGTAAAGCTTAAATGCTTGTGAGGGTGTTAGAGACAACCTAAAAGACAAACTATTAGAATAGTTGTATCTAAATATTATCTCAAGATGACATAGAGGATGTTAGAGACAACCTAAGTGACAAACTATTGGTGATGCCCTTATTGATAGACTTGACCTTAGTGGCTTCACCGATCATCTATGGTACTGACGAGTACTGGGCCACTGAGGTTCTTCATGGCCTGGGGGTGGCATCTGGTGAAACTATAATTCTATAGTCCGCGTTCAGTCTTGAATATATAACACAGCCGCAGCCTTTTATTAAGAAAGAAAAGAGTAGATGAGTAGTTAAGTGTAAAATCACCTTCTCTAATCAATTCTAATGACGTTGGAAGCCGAAACGAGCCTGCTTCGCAGCCGCGAGCGCCGCTCCTACTGACCTTGCGCACAAACCCCTCGTCTTCCGAGCTGGGAGCCCCCCGCAGCTTCACTTCCCCGCATGTACATCTCCCACTGTCTCTCGTCATAAAACAACCCTCCTCACGCTAGTCAGTTCTGGCACGGCACGCTCCTCCTGTCCAGTGACCAACCACACCGCCCTAGCTCCAAACATGCCCAAGAAGCACAAAATGGCGCCCAAGCAAACCAAGGCCGAGGCGGCCGACGCCAAGGGCGCGGCCGCGGCCGCGGCCAGCGCCGTCACCGCGAGTGCCATCGCGACCTCGTACAACGACCAGATCCGCCCGCTCCTCGACGCCGTCGACCGTCTGCGCCACCTTAAGGTGACACAGGAGGGTATCCAGCTCCCCACCATCGTCGTCGTCGGCGATCAGTCCAGCGGCAAGTCGAGCGTGCTCGAGTCGCTGGCCGGCATCAGCCTCCCGCGCGGCCAGGGCATCTGCACCCGCGTGCCGCTCGTCATGCGGCTCAAGGACGACCACTCTGCCGACTCGCCCGTGCTGCAGCTCGAGTACAGCAACGGCCGCGTGGTGGCCACCTCCGAGGCCAAGGTCGCGGACGCCATCAACGCCGCGACCGCGGAGATCGCCGGGAAGGGCAAGGGCATCTCCGACGCGCCCATCACCCTCGTCGTGCGGAAGCGAGGCGTGCCCGATCTCACCCTCGTCGACCTCCCCGGCATCACGCGCGTGCCCGTCCGGGGTCAGCCAGACGACATCTACGACCACGTCGCCAAGATCATCAAGGAGTACATCGCGCCAAAAGAGAGCATCATCCTAAACGTGCTCTCCGCGACGGTGGACTTCCCCACGTGCGAGTCCATCCGCATGTCGCAGCAGGTGGACCGCACCGGCGAGCGCACGCTCGCCGTGGTCACCAAGGTCGACAAGGCCCCCGAGGGCCTGTTCGAGAAGGTCACCATGGACGACGTGAAAATTGGACTCGGGTACGTCTGCGTCCGCAACCGCATCGGCGACGAGACGTACGACCAGGCGTGCGCTGAGGAGGAGCGGCTGTTCAAGTATCACCCGCTCCTCTCCAAGATCGACAAGTCCATGGTGGGCATCCCGGTGCTCGCGCAGAGGCTCATGCAGATACAAGCGACCATCATCGCCAAGTGCCTCCCGGACATCGTAACGCAAATCAATGACCGCCTCAGCCGCAGCAGCGCCGATCTCGACCAGATGCCGCCGGATCTCAACAACGTTGCTGACGCGGTGAGAGCGTTCTTCCACATTGTCAAGCAGGTGTGCGCGTCCCTGGAGAAGATACTCGTGAGGGGTGAGTTAGACGAACACCCCGACGATAGCCACTTCCACGGCACGGCGCGCATCGCCGATATGCTGAACATATACGCTGGGCGGCTGCCTGCACAATGCCCGAGTCACGGCGGCGATCCGTTTCTGATGGAGGAGATGCGTGTCCTGGAGGAGACCAAGGGCATCAAGCTCCCGAACTTCCTGCCGAGATCGGCGTTCCTCGTCATGCTCAAGAAGAAGGTGGAGACCATCGTGCACGTGCCGCATGATCTCGTGAACGAGGTCTGGGAGTACGTGGAGGGCGTGGTGGTGAAGATACTGATGAAGCACTCGGACAACTTCCCCCAGGTGCAGTCGTCCTGCCGCCGCGCGGTCCATAGCCTGATAGAGAAGGCGAGGGCGCGATCGGTGCACCACGTGAGGGAGCTCATCGAGATGGAGCTGGTGGCCGACTACACGGCGAACCCGGACTACGATAAGACATGGACCGAGATCATGGAGGGCCGTGACAAGTTTAAGGATGCTGTGGAGGACAAATCCAAGCCCACGAGGATTACCCTGAAAGGCTTTGGAACAGTGGACGTGTCGCATCTGAGGGCGCATGCTGACTTGGCAGGGCAGGCCTTTGACCTGAGGGCACGCCTGACCGCGTACTGGAAGAGCATCGTGCTCCGGCTCGTCGACGGCCTGGCGCTGCACGTCCTTCGCGGCGTCAAGCGGCTCGTGGAGAACGACCTTGAGACGGAGCTCTCCGACGAGCTCTTGGGCAACAAGATGGCCGGCGTGGAGCGGATGCTCGCGCCGTCGCCCACCACCGGCACCAAGCGTAAACGCCTCGAGAAGAGCATCGTGCTGCTTCGGCAATCCAAGGAGGTTGTGGCAAACATCATGGATAGGATTAGCTCATCATGTGAAGTCTAGCAAGTTAAGCTGTGATGTGCTTGTTTCGTTTGTGGTTACTGGCTTTTAATTTGGTGAAGTGTGATCTTTTGGATGATGCGTTTCAGTACGAACTTTGTTATGGTTAGTGCATCCTGTTTTTTAATGTGTCAGCTGCCCAGTGATATAACGGTTTACTTTGTGTTCGCTAGCTTTAGCCATAAAATGGAAATTTTGTTCTTTTCCTGTTTCACTATATGCATTTGCAAAACTCAACAATCGACTGACATGCCCAGTTTTTTGTGGACTAATGTTGGGAAGATCTTGGTTAGGGTGCACACCGCTGAAAGATTTGACCACTAATCTCTATTGTATCTCGGCCAGAAAGAACAGGACGGTGAGGGAGGCTCTACAGGGAAATAATTGGATCATAGACCTCAGACGGAAAAATCACAGTGCACCACATCGTGGAGTTCGTGCAACTGTACGACAAGGTTGCATAGGTGTCACTAGCGCCGGAAATACCAGATGACATTTCTTGAAAATGGATCTCCACAGGGAAATACACGGCCAAGTCGGCATACAATGTACAATTCGTGGGATCGATTGCGAAACCATACGTCAGCCTCATCTGGGAATCTTGGGCTCCACAAAAATGTAACATTTTTGCATGGCTCATTGTCTAGGAATGGATACCGACGACAGATGTCCTAACAGAGAGACACATACAAAATGATTATGTACAAATAACCCAGAAACAGTACGACATCTGCTAATCAATTGTGCCTACACAAAGAGAATCTGGAACGCCATAGCATCTTGGGTTCAACATAATAGCATGTTACCTTCGCAAGGGGACGTCTGTAACATCCCTGTTTTTCTGAGCCTTTCTGAAGTTTTCAAAATAAAAATAACCATTTGATTTATTGATTTGTTAAACCTTAACTTGAGATTTTTAGAATCGAAAGTGATTTAAATGACTAAATCAAACTTCAACTAATCCAATGGTTGGTTTTGAGTTTACTGAAGTTCTCTGGTTTTTAGATCCCCTTTCTCTGTTCATTCCTCCTCCCGCGTCGCGCTTCGTTCCCAATCCTTGTGGGTCGTCCGATTAGAATCAAACGGTCTTCATCTAGCACGACCTCCTCTTGGTCACGACCGCCCCTTTTTGCAAAGACCATCCTTTTGGTCGCCACCACCTTTTTTGCAAAGACGACTCTCCTGGTCACAACCGCCCTTTTTGCAAAGACCACCTCCTTCTCCTCAGGACCATCCTTTCGGTGAGACCTCCCTCTTGGTCACACCTCCCCGTTGACCTTGACCAACCTCTCAGTTTCAACTAGCCCTGTTCACTTTCTCCTTCCTGCATGTTTGTTGCAAAAGTCTTCATCTTCTCCTTCCTGCACGTTTGCTGCAGAAGTCTTCGCGCATTAAATGTTGTCACCTCTGTTGTACCCATCTCCTCTGCTTGTCTCCTCCCTTACCTACTCCCGTCCCCTTGCTCACCTGCCGCCGTGTGCCTGTGCTGTGCCACCGTGAACCCCATTACTCCATCCTTGTCACTCAGTTCTCCTACCTCCTCTGTATTTAGCGCACCAGGGAGCCTTTTCCCTTCTCCGCCCCATCCGTTTTCACCTCAACACTCCTTCTTTCTTGCTCTCGCCCCGCAGTTTTACACCGTTGGACCTCCTTCCGTTGAACCCCCTTATCTAAAGTTTTTTGAGTTAGATTTCATTTGGATCTTTATTTGGACTTTATTTGATCTTGCTCTGTTCTCACATGTAGAGTTCGATGATGCTGGGGAACTAGAGTACTTCGAGGAAGTAGATCCTTAAGCTTTCGAGCAAAGCAAGTCATACTCTTGATCATATTGCACTCAGTATTTCAAATTATGTACCTTTCATTTTAAATTACTACTGCATATGTATTTCAATTCAAGTACTTTAAATCCATGTTTTAACTTGATAGTTATTCCTAATTTCTTTGTACACCCAAACTTGAATGTCTTTCGGACTACCCTTGATACCTTAGTTAAAAGCTAGTTGATACAATAGTATGGACTAGAACGTGTTGCAAAACTCTATGCTTAGCCAAAACTTAGCTAAAAAATCTTCGATTTGGGGAAGTTAGCCAAAAGCTCAACTCTGTTTTCAATCATTGCTATGGTATGGTCAGTACCATGGAGCTTTTCTGAAATGTTTTAAATGTGGTAAATTGTAGTGAAAATAAGTTTGGACTTGGACGAACCGGATATTTGGATGGGTGCATGTTCATGCACGGAATCGATCCATTTCTATGGTCGAGGTGCAGGGTTCGTTTGGTTGTCGCCCAGATCAGTTAAGGGCCGGTCTTCAAGTGTATTTTGCTATGCCTTCCCGTACTACCACATATCCTGAATGGGCAGGACCTGGCTAACTAATCTGCAACGTCCCACCGTGGTTGTGCCATCCGGTTGCGTTGGTGTCTTTCACGACCTACATTCATGTTTTCCCACATAGCATAAGAGGGGGCTTGAATCCGGCGGGTGGTTAGCCCAATAGAAGCGAAACCTTAGCGATGCGGGATTAGGGTGGGATGGCGCATTGTAAAGGGCTTATAATAATCTTTTAGTCGCACACCTTCGGAAGTGTGTGAGCGAACAGTATAATTGATTATCTCTTGTAGGTAAAGTTGTACAACCTCTGCAGAGTGTAAAACTATTCGAATAGCCGTGTCCACGGTCAAGGACATGCTGGCAAACCTGCTCAAAGTTAGATTTTGGTTTTGTTTTCAAAAGACTTTGTTAAATTGTTTTGGATCTCTATCCAAATGAGTTTTCGGCGGACAGCCTTGTGATAGGAGGGTATCCTTCACCGCTTGTTGATGAATGTTATCTAACTATAAAACTTGTGTTTAGAAAAATAAATTTTAGTTATGGTTTAGACTGCTTTGGAACTTAGTACAAGTAATTAGAAAAGAACTTGGCTTTATGCAAACCAACTTTATAAGCATTCCTTTTGTTATACCCTTGCATGCATCAATTTGTTACTTGATGGGTGTGACTTACGAGCACGGTTGTTGTGCTCACTCTTGCTTGTTGATAAGCAGGTGAAGAGGTCTACGCAGAGGACCAGGAGGTCCTGGACGACTAGGATGCACCCCCAGCTGATAACCTGTGGCGAATCGGGTGGCCACGACCAGTTTTTGGTTTTCCGCTGTATTTGCTCTTGGATTTGTGCCCTTTTGTAATTAACTCAAAATATTGTTAATATAGTGATGTTGTATGGATATGTTATCATCTCTTATTTGATTGTGTACGCTAGCCACTGATCATGGTACTAGTGTGGTTGACAAAGTGTGCCCCTGGGACCGCGACAACGTCCAGGTGACGATTCTGCATTAGTGGTTGGAAATATCACATAGAGAAATCAACTCCAACAGGAAAGGCCAAAGCTCGTTAATCATACTAATATTGTGGCGTATTTGAAAAGAAAGAAACAGAAGAATTTTTCAACACCAAAGGAACGACGAGGGAGGGGTGATTGCGATAATTAAAGAGGAAGCCAGGGCCTGGATTTCTATCAGGGCAAAAAAAAATTAGCGACCTATCTACCGACGGGAGACGCGGCACTTGCTTGAATAGGGAATTGTCAAGGTGGTCCGGGTTGTTTTCTGCTTCCCTTTTGGTTTTCTTTTTCTTTTTTTTTCTTTCCTTTCGGTTTATGCTGTTTTTGGGTTCTCCCTTTTTTCTGGCTTCTATCTTAAGACCTTACATCTATAATCGTCAACCATGTGGTTTTTTAAACCCCCCCCTTTAATGCAGTGTGGCAGTCCTCCTGCCATGCCTTTCAAAAAAAAAGTTGGAAAGATCTAGAAAATGAACTCATATTGTTGTTATTACTAGCCAGTGTCCGTGTGCTGCAACGGATCTCAAATTAACATATATGTTCTAAACTTGAAAAACCAATATGCAAAAGTTAATTATCCTTACATCTAAAAATTGCATACAAAATTCACATCCGATCAACAAGCCACAAAGAGTTTTATCATAAACAAAATGTGCATATGATCTAACTGTCCACAGAAGATCCTTATAGTAATATATACATGTATGCACATATCTATTCATAAAAGATCCCACCAACTCATGAGGTGGGAGCAAGAGGAGATAGATGGTATACTCACCACCACCACCAAGTCATTTTATAATAGTAAAGATAAATATAAAGATTGGCAAACAAAAACACAGCTAGTGAGCATATCCCTTAACCAATGTTCTCCAGGTCAAATGGTCCGACACGCATCCTCTGGCTTTGCGTTGTGCTTCGCAACCATCGGATCGAAAAGCAAAGGCCGAGATGGGGGGTTTTCAATGAGCAAAAGGTGGTAGCAAAAATATCGCAGCAAAAAATGATGTAGCCACGGTATTGTATCAAACACTGTAGCACCACTGAAGCAGTTGATCCAAGCCGTTATTTCCAAATTTGACGGCTCAGATCTTTGCAATATCATGATACTGTGCTCCTCCGCCATTGCCAATGCAGAAAAGTAAATGGAGGCAAGGAATTAAGACTCGCACTTTCCATGCATTTGGTCCTTCCATAGATAAGAAAAGCATGAGTTCGTTCGAAGTCGGCAAGGCCGTTGACGTGTGGATTACATGCCAGTTGTAACACCCCCTTTTTTTTCTTTCCTCCTTGGTTCTTCCCGCGGACCCTTGCGCGCCTCTCGCCTTGCGCCTGCGCCGCGCCGCCGCGCGCTCGCCACCCGCTCGCCCGCTCCCGCTGCAGCAAGAAGCCGCCGCTGCACGCTGTCATCTCCTCACGTGCCGCTACCCCGCCGGTCACCGCCCCTACGCCGCCTAGCCGTGCGTGCGCCTTGCCTTCGCCGGACCCCTTCCCGAGCCTCCTCGGTCCTCCTCCCGACTTTAAAGCCCTAGCACCTCCTTCCCCTCCTCCCCCTTTTTCTCCTTCCCCCCCTCCCCCGAGCAAGAAGAAGAAGAGCAAGAAAGAAGAGGAAGAAGGAGGCCGAAACTCACGTCCGCGAAGCCGTGGCCGCCGCCGCTCGGTGTCCTCCCCTTGCTGGCCGGTGAGCCCCGTGCACCACCATTTCCCTCCGGCAGCCGCCGTTGCTGCCGCCGCCGTGCCCTCGACCCATCCTCTCCCCGCACGGCACCACCGTTCCCTTCTCCCCGCTCCACCGCCCCGTCGGATCTCCCCGTGGCCGTCGCCTGAAGCCGCGCCCCCACCTCCCCGTGCCGTCGCCGCCGGCCGAGACCGCCGCCCTTTCCTCCCCATCCCCGCGCGCGCCGCGCCCCATTCTCTCCTCGGCCTCAGCCCGAGCCCCCTCCTTTCTTCCGCGGGCGAGCCACGCCCGAGGCCGCACCCGCGCTCCGTGGCCGTCTTTCGCGTCAGTGCGTCGTTTTGGCCCGAGCCGTGGGCCGGGCCGATTTCTTGTCTGTGGGCCGCGCTGGTTTTCTTTTTGTATTTGATTTTATTTTCTCTTTTCTTTTCTTTTTCAAAAGAGAGACTTCAAGTATTAGTAACTCCCCCATTTCAACTCCAAAAATTGTGATTTAAATTTCTAAAAATTTGTTAATTCAAGATCTTGCTAATGGCATAGGTCTTGTTTAATTTGGAGTTTATTTGTTATTCATTTGTATTTAATTGCTCTTTTTGCTTGTTTATGCCTTTTTCCGGTACGTTCGTCCGACTAGGATTTGAAGACGCCGGAGATCCCCAAGTTGATCAAGCCCAAGATTATCAAGATCCTCTTACCTATATCCCAGACGAGTTAATACTTTGATCATATTGAGCCTACATTTTATGCAAATTATATTATTTTAAAATAGAAAATTGCATGCTTTAATTCCTTAATCAAATATATGTTAAAGCTTAAGGTAGTTAAATACCCATTTGATAATTAATTAATTATTATGCCATCCTTGACAATTTGAATCCCTTAATCTTTGTCACCCTAGTAACTATGTGGTAATACTAGTTATAGGTTGTACTTAAGCGACATGCTAGTCTTGCTTAAGTACCGAGATATTAAAATATTTCAATCATCATCCCTTTAAACATAAAAATGATTTAGGCAGTCATTGGTGGTCCATGACTGAGATAAATGTGGTGATTTAGTTTTACTCCTCAAAATCCTAATATTGCTGTTACGGTCTGGGCGGACTGTGTGATGAAGAGTATGTTGATGGGTACTAATGTAGCCCAAAGAATGTTGATGTGTGAAATGATCTGCCTAGACAACCCTAAGGACTTAATCTTGTCATGACCTCCCGTGTAAAATAAGTACAACCACAAGTATGCAAACTGCAACTTGGCTTAGTAGATTTATTGAACCTTGAAAGTCAGTCCCACGAGAGGAACAATTAAGGGTGCAAGTGTGAGCTTGATCACGTTTGAATGGGACACCGATGGTGAAGTGTCTTCTACGGCGAGACGTAGGGGGAGACATCCCGCACCAATATATGGGCGTAACCCCATATAGGTGAGATGACGGAAGGGGCGAGATATTTCGAAAGGTTACTGTGACGGTCGCTCAACTACATGACCAAGGAATCATGTGGGGTAACGAGTATGACTATCTCTTGTGGGTAAAGTGTACAACCTCTGCAGAGTCTAAAGCTGTTTTAAGCAGTGCGCGCCTACGGTCAAAGGCGGACATGGGAATCTTTACTCGAGTTAGTTCTATTTCAAAAACCTTGTGGTTGGGATGAAAAATGTGGTGGGCTCACCTAGCCCTGAGATTGGATTTTGCCTGAGTGCTCGAACTCAGTGATGTTGGTAATTGGGGACGGACCCAGTCAAAAGCATAAAGTAGAGTTTCCGATGGAGGGAACCTCTGTTGTTATTAAATATTGCACAAATACTCTCTCTAATAAAATACAATTTGTTAAAATGCTAAGTGCTAGGAATTTGTAATTATGATATTTGAAAATATTGCTTTAGCAAATAAAAGAACCAGAGCCATCCTTATTAAGCCTTGCATATATATTATTGCATTGTGTGTTGGCTCGCGAGCACGAAAGTTGTGCTCACCCTCGCTCTCTCCCCCAAAACCCTCAGAAGCAGAAAATCCTGGAGATTACGACTACTACGAGGATACAGAAGTCGGAGGACCCGGAGATAATGAAGCGGAGTGTAGTCTTTAGATGTTCTAGTCTCGCTCCAGTCCAGTTGACTCCGTCGGTATTTGCGTGCATCCAATATTACCCAAGCCTTGGTTAATATCGGTCGCACACGGGTTTCCCCAGTCACTTGCCTATGGAGAGATGAGCTATCACCTCTTTTGCTTCCATTGTCGCTTCCGCTTTTGGTAATGTAATCAATTTGTCCTGTTCGGCCCGTATTGTAAAACTCGACCCGACACGGTCTATGTAAACTCTGTTGTGTTAATTAATGAATGGTATGGTTTTTACGCCATATATGAGTTGATTCAGTGAAGTAACTGTGAGTGCTATCTACTGATCCAGGGAATAGCACAGTATTTCATAGAGGATTCTGGATTACAAAATTCGGGTCCGACACCAGTACACCGCAGGCTTGGTGACACCAGTATCAGTATGTACCGAACTTGTTGGCTTGCAATGAAGGCAGGGCCATGGGGCCTGCAGTCTAAAAAAAACTTGTGGATTACATGCATGCATTACAATTTTTTGTTTTGTTTTTCATCAACAGAATCAGAGGTTCCCCTGAACCGGACCGCGCATGCTAATGGTACCTGTAAAACAGGAAACAAATCAGTAGATAAGCCATTGTCAAACGGTACTGTAGCCCATCAGGCATCCGTGATTCTAGCGCTAGGTCTTTGCTGAATCAGCGCTAGGTTCGCTCGAATCAGCGCTAGGTCGTTCCACGATTATAGCGATTACGCTATCGATTGTAATCCTACCATGTATACTCAATCATGTATAAAAGGGGAAGAAGCCCTATGTGATTAATACGCCAAAAAAATTACGTCTTTCTACTTGGTACAAATGTCTTGACCGATCTACTGGTCGAATCTATATCTCGCGTGATGTTGTTTTTGATGAATCCGTGTTTCCCTTTGCTACTCCCACGAAAATTCCTAGTATTGTTTCTTCCACCGATCAACCTCCCTTGATGTTTCCTTTGTCCGAGCCAGTAGTCCAGGATGATCGTATGCGTAATTATAACCCGAATTTGTTGGAAACTAATGTTGGTACTGCAGGCCATTCATCTCCAGGTGATGCATCTCCAAGTTCACTTGATGAACTGTCTGCTGATGACGAGTCGACAACGGCAGTGGATGTCCCTACTGTGTCGCCTCAAACGGTGTCTATTCAGGCCCCTATGCCTGCTCCACCTGCTGGTACTCATCCGATGCAAACTCGGAGGAAAAACAATATCATCCACCCCAAGCAGCTCACTGATGGGACTGTGCGGTATTCATTACACCGTCGTGCGTTTCTTGCCGAGCCGGTCTCGCATAGGATGGCTTTATCTGATCCTCAATGGCGTTCAACCATGGAAGCAGAATTTGCTGCTCTTCAACACAATGAGACCTGGTGTCTTGTTCCTCGGCCACCGGGCACAAACATCATTGGATGCAAATGGGTTTTCAAGTTGAAACAGCGTCCGGATGGTTCAATTGATAAGTATAAAGCCCGGCTTGTAGCACGCGGTTTCACTCAGCGCTATGGCATCGACTACCTTGATACTTTTAGTCCGGTCGTCAAACCGGCTACAGTTCGCTTGGTGCTCTCTGTGGCTATCTCCAAGGGTTGGAATCTGCGTCAAATTGATGTCAATAATGCTTTCTTGCATGGTGTTCTCAATGAGGATGTGTATATGCATCAGCCACCAGGCTTTGAAGACCGCCATCATCCTTCACATGTCTGCAAGCTTACCAAATCTCTATATGGCTTGAAGCAGTCGCCTAGAGCGTGGTATTCTCGTCTCAGCGACAAGCTCCAACAACTTGGTTTTATCCCTTCCAAAGCAGATACTTCTTTGTTTATTTTCTGTCATGAAGGCGTCAGTATTTATATGCTCGTCTATGTGGACGATATCGTTATTGCCAGTTCTTGTTCAAAGGCGACTGAACAACTCCTTCATCGCCTTGCTGCTGATTTTCCTATCAAGGATCTTGGGCAGTTGAGTTACTTTCTTGGCATAGAAGCTGCTATGCATTCAGGGGGAATGAACTTGACACAGAAGAAGTACGCTTTGGACCTTCTTCACCGTGCTCATTTGGAGAATTGCAAAGCTTCTTCTACTCCAATGTCTGTACAAGATAAACTATCCAGTGCGTCTGGGCGTCAGCTTAGTGAGGACGATGCCTTCAAATATCGCAGCATGGTGGGTGGCTTGCAATATCTCACCTTAACAAGGCCGGACAGCTCTTTTGCCGTTAACAAGGTTTGCCAATACATGTCAAAACCAACTGATGTGCATTGGGAGGCAGTCAAGAGAATTCTCCGGTATGTGAAAGGAACGGTCTCCACTGGACTGAGTCTACGACGATCGCAGTCTACACTTCTCAGTGTGTTTACTGATGCCGATTGGGCAGGTTGCACCGATGATCGCCGCTCAACCGGAGGATGTGTAGTGTTCTTCGGCACAAATTTGATTTCGTGGAGTGCGCGAAAATAGCCTACTGTTTCTCGCTCAAGCACCGAGGCTGAGTATAAAGCTCTAGCCAATGGAATTGCAGAAGTAACCTGGGTGCAATCTCTACTCAGGGAGTTGAATATACCACAGCCAAGAGCACCGATACTGTGGTGTGATAATCTCGGCGCAACTTATTTGACAGCCAATCCAGTGTTTCATGCTAGAACGAAACACATCGAAGTGGATTTTCACTTCGTCAGAGAAAAAGTGGCGCTTGGAGCGTTAGAGGTGCGCTTCGTGTCCTCGGCTGATCAAGTAGCAGACGCCTTCACAAAACTAGCGACCAAACAGATGTTGGATCGATTGAAGTACAATCTCAACCTCAGCTCCGCCGGATGAGATTGAGGGGGAATGTAAAACAGGAAACAAATCAGTAGATAAGCCAATGTCAAACGGTACTGTAGCCCATCATGCATCTGTGATTCTAGCGCTAAGGTCTTGCTGAATCGGTGCTAGGTCGTTCCTCGATTATAGCGATTCTGCTATACAGTTGTAAGAGCATCTCCAAGAGACTAGGTAAATCGTTTTGTAAATGTAAATATGGCTATTATTAGGAAAAATTGTCTCCAACAGACTCTGTACATGGCTCTCCAAATTTGGTAACTCGTCATCCCTGAAATTTGGTCTCCATACATGGATAGCATATCGCTCGCCATCCGGCCTTTTCGAGCCAGCGGCTCCTTTCCCAAGATCGCGCTTCTTCTTCCCGCTGCGCCCCTTCTTCCCACACGCTGCCCTTTGCGCCCGTTCCCCAATCAATCACCGGCGGCGCCATGTCCCCGCCGCCGCGACACCGTGGTCCGGCACTGTGGCGCTGGGTACGACAACTGTTGCTGGTCATCTTCTCCGATGGCCCGGTCCACCGGCGCTCCATGGCTCAAGGAAGCGGGACTCCATTGGTTGCGAGGGCCATGTCGATTTAGAATGGATGGAGAACAGAGAGGTCGGATTGATGCGGTGTCGAGTGATTCCTCCCATCGACTTCAATGGCGGCCATTGCAGCCCCCTCCCAAACATGAGCCAGCCACGGTTCCTCTTCCCGGATCAAAGCCACGGGGCATCATCGAGGAGGAATTATCTGGCGAGGTCTTGGTCATTTTATTTCGTTTGTCAGTCTGTTCCTAGCAGTGGATGAATTTTGCTCCTCTCTGTTCAATGGATTCTCATGATTGGTCTCCATATTTTGCTTGTATGTTTAATGGATGAACTTTGGTATATAGATTAGTGGGTGGCAATGGAGAGTATGTAGTAATTTCAAAAGGTGGAATGTTTTCATTAGTAGAACTAGCCTCAACATATTACGTACTGAAATTGGGAATTATTGTTTGTGCAAACTGAGATTACTGAACTAAACTGAGATTATTGATTGTGCAAACTGCAGTATACATATATGAAGCAAACTGAGATTATTGTTTGTGCAGCATTAATGCCAAGCAATAGGCACAGACATTTTTTTAAAAAAATAAGATTCTTATCGCTGCTGACTATTCCATCCTCCCGATAGCAATGGGCAATGGCAAAAAAAAATTTAAAAAAAAATATTCCTGTTGCTTTGCAACTATTCCATCCTCCTGATTAATCTTTGGAAATAAATCTTGTATGGTTGTCTCCATTGACCTATAGCATGGAAAGTTGAGGTCATATCTGACATTTGTGTTATCTGATTCAGTTTGTTCTGAAACGTTATAGGAGTCTTGGCAGTACTCTCTAGCAGTAGAAAGCTCTATACTTGTGGCAGGTGGTTGACAGTGAATGCATAGTACATCGGCAACCATAGAATTTTAAAAACCAAATGATTAATCTTTGTTATTTGCTATCACAGGTGCCATGGATTCAGGGGGATCTTTCACTGACCTGATTACAAAGGGCTTTGGTCTTCCTGGTCAGTTTGAAAACCCACCTCCTGCTCAGGAAGTAGTAGCACAAGATGGGGTTCAAGTAATAGGGAAAGGAAACCAGAAAAGAACAAAAAAATCCACAATTGAAGAGGATGAACAACTTGTGAAAGCGTGGCTAAACGTAAGTTTGGATCCAGTGAAAGGTGTGGACCAATCACGTACCACATATTGGAAAAGGATACATGCATATTTCCATGCCCACAAGGATTTCTCATCTGATCGCACGCAAGGCTCTCTGATGAACCGTTGGTCTGGTATACAGCATGATGTGAACCTCTTTGCTGGTTGTCTTTCCAAGATTGAGGGCAGAAATCAAAGTGGAGTGACTATCGATGACAAGGTTTGACGACACACCTTTCCCTTTCCAATTGTATATGATTTGGATGCATCTCACACATTCATCTCTGTCCACTATGTAGCAAGCAGATGCATTGAAAATATTTATTAAAGAAGACAAAAGATAGGCAATTTCCATACATGCATTGTCGGAAATTATTAAAAGACCAAGCTAAGTGGGCGATAGGCGCAAGCGCATGGAAACCAAAGCCAATCAAGAAAAGCGAAGGTTTTAGCCAATTCAAGTCCTACATCGCTCCTCCTTTCTTTGCCTTTGCACATCGTTGATGAGAATCAGCATTCAAATAGTGCACTCGAGACCTCCAGGCGTAAGAAGGAGAAGCAGAATTACGGCAACATTCTAGCATCAAGCATTGGATTATCTTTTGGCAAAAAGAAAGAAGCCGATGCGAGAAGGAGTTGAAGAAAGAGGAGCGGTGCAACAAAGCCTTCGCATTGCAGGAAGAAAGGATCAGACTGGAGAAAGAAAAACTTGAGTTACAAAGGGACCAATTTGAGTTCAACAAAAACCTGGAAGAAGAGAGAATTATGAACGTCGACACAAGTCGGATGTGCATCGACCAAAGATCGATTACTATGAAGGGCTCAAGAATGCCATACTTGCAAGACGCCTAAATAATTAGATGTGTCATTGTTTCTATTTGTAGCTACCCTTGGAATATATTTTAAGTAGTTGTTCTCAGATTACGACATTTGCAGTTCCTGTGAGTGAATTATATTTGCAGTCCCTATTAATATATTTGATCCTTGTTCTCAGTTGCCACAAGTGTGGTGATGTATCTTGCATTCGTTCCTCGTGAATGAGACATGGCCTTGTACACGCTTGTTCAATAAGCGAATGAAAACACAAATCATGATAGCCTTGTGCACAGTTTGTTCAATAACCGAATGGAAATACAAACCGTTCTAACGGCAAATAAAATCATTCAACAAATTATATCCTAATGAGACATAAAATCATTCAACAATAATATTCTTATATAAATCGCATGATTTTGCCACGGTGTGCTCAACAAGGTCGGCTTGTAGTTGTGTGTGAGTTTCCTTGTCCTGAATGTTCTTGTAATTTTGGATGAATTCATCTAGTTCAGGTGTACCATTATGGGATATTTTTACCTTTTCGCCCATGTCATCATAGCTGAAATCATCTTCGTCAATACCCTCATCTTCGACAATCATGTTGTGCATAATGATACAAGCTTTCATGATTGCTGCAAGCGTTTCCTCATCCCACTCACGAGCTGGCCCTCGAACGATAGCAAAGCGAGCTTGTAGAACCCCAAATGCTCGTTCAACATCCTTCCTACAAGATTCTTGTGCCTTGGCAAAATATTTCTTCTTGTTCCCTTGCGGCTCTGGTATGGTCTTCACGAACGTGGCCCAAGATGGATATATGCCATCTACGAGGTAATAACCCATTGTATAATCATTCCCATTGATGCTATAATTAACTTGTGGACCGTCACCTTCAGCAAGCCTTGCAAATATAGGAGATCGTTGAAGAACATTGATATCATTGTGCGAGCCTGGCATCCCAAAGAATGCATGCCAAATCCAAAGATCTTTAGAGGCAACTGCTTCTAGTATAATTGTAGGCTCCTTTTTATGCCCTCGGTACATACCATGTCATGAAACAGGGCAATTTTTCCAGGTCCAATGCATGCAATCTATGGAACCAAGCATTCCCGGAAAACCTTTGCTCTCACCAATTGTGAGTAATCTAGCCGTATCTTGTTCATTAGGCAATCTCATGTACTTAGGTCCAAATACTTGAACAACAGCTATGACGAACCTTCTCAAACTTTCTAGAGCAAGATTTCTCCAATACGAACATAGTCATCAGTGAGCATCACCGCTACACCATAAGCTATCATCCGAAATGCTGCCACCACCTTTTGCAAACAAGTTAGTCCTAGGGTACTGGCTGCATTTCTCTTTTGCACAAAGTAGTTGTCGTGCTCTTGAATAGCATTCATTATGCGCACAAACACGTGACGCCTCATTCGAAACCTCCGCTTGAAATAGTTCGCCCCATACGTAGGATCATCTGAGAAATAGTCTTGAAAAAGTCTGGAGTGCCCGGACTGCCTATCACGATTCAATACGCGATGTCCCTCAATAGAACCTCGGTGATATGGTTGATTGTCATTGTCCTCTGCTACTATGTGTGCGGCAAAGAATATATAAATCATCCTCATCGTCCAAGTCGATGACTCAAGCACTTCAT
Organism: Ampelocalamus luodianensis; assembly: GCA_036346255.1. Taxonomy (NCBI): domain Eukaryota; kingdom Viridiplantae; phylum Streptophyta; class Magnoliopsida; order Poales; family Poaceae; genus Ampelocalamus; species Ampelocalamus luodianensis. The sequence continues at coordinate 7,456,438 of CM070626.1, forward strand.
TCAATACACATGTATCATAGAATTCATCTTCAGAATCCATCGTTGACACACCTTGAGCTGTAGGGAAGAAGGACAACTTCTCTAATAAACCGAGATAATTATCTATCAATTTACAAAATTATATGTACAGATGGCCAAATTAAACAAACCTTCTAGCCGGCTGGGGCAGCCACCAACAGGCCGCCGCGATTCCCGCTGCCGCGTGCGGCGTGGTTGGATGTCGACCGCCGCCCTGCGTGCCTTGATGGGCGGTTGGGCGACCACCAGCAGCGCGCGATTCACCGTCAAGCCATGCGGCCTTGATGGTCGGGCGACGGCCGCCCCTGCGTGCCTTGATGGTCGAGTTTGGTTAAGCCCCTACCGTGTGTGGCTCGCGGACGTGCACGATGATGCTCGGGCTGCTGCCACAACCCGAGTTCCGAGCGTTGGCGAGGTCACGCGATGATCCGGAAAAGGAGCGAACGGCCAGGACCACGGGATCGGGATGCATCCGAAAACAAAAGGTGCGTTGACGTGGCAAGTTTGAATATGGAGAGTCTCAGTTTTTAGATAGTCTGTTGGAGTAGTCTATTTTTTTAGGTGAGATTCATTTTAGAGAATAGCTAAATCACTAAATTTAGATATTCCTTTTGGCTAATCTCTTGGAGATGCTCTAATCCTACCATGTATACTCAATCATGTATAAAAGGAGAAGAAGCCCTATGTGATTAATACGCCAAAAAAAATTACGTCTTTCTACTGTACCAGCCCGGTCGGTCACAAGAAGCCCATTCAAGTTAAATTGACTATACAGGCACGAGACACGATTCATATCTCACTAATTAAAGTCATAGAAAAAAAACCCGCTCAAGATCGTCTAGTTGCTCTCGATGGTCTGCATATAACTGAGGAATTAAGTGCATATACAATGGTATAGATAATTATTGTCTTTAATATTTCTCTATATCATTTATAAACAGCGCTAAAGATAGCTCCTACAATAGATTGTCTTTTTACATGTTTCTATAGACAACTCTTCCGTATACAATGTATTTTGTTTCTCGTATTACAGCCGACTACTGCATGAGAAGTAACACAATTCTCTATACCCCCTCTCTCTCATCTACATCATCTCGTGTCCTACGTGACAAGACTTAGGACATATTCAATAGTTTGAGATAACTTTGTCTCTGACATATGCTACACCATCTTTAGAGACAACATCTTCAATAGATAGTCTCTAGCACACTCTCTAACATTTATATTTTATAGTTTTCCTTTGAAGTGGGTCTACATGTCATCTAAAGTAGATTAATATATCATATCTTGTTTCGCGTGCACGACAGTCTCTTCAGGAAGAGTCGACTTGTGCTCTCTCTCCTCCCATTCTCTCCTCCACGTAGGATTTTATTAACATAACATAGCTAAAAGACGACAATAAATATACTATTGAAGATACCCTTACAAACAACGAATATCACACTGTTATACATTTCCTAATCGTGCTCGCGCCAACCGGAACCACCCTGAGATGGACCTGTTTTCTGTATGGTTGTATCCATCTCCACCCCGAGTTCCCAGTAAATCACATCCCTAGTGGATGTCTACGTCCAACCGCGATGTTCACTCAACATGCTCGTCGCCGTTGCTCTCCTCCCCACCCCACCCACATTATTCTCCTTTAGCAAGTAAAGGAGGAATCTTTGGCGGATACGGCCAGTTTACGAATTGTATTTACACTTCTGACCACTGACAAATGGTATTTACAAAAATAGCAACGCGCGCAAGACGCCACCGCGCGCGCTGGCTCTTTGCGCCATACGCCGCGGCGCGGCGCCACGCCACCCGCGCCGCCCCGCCCCACCACCGCAGCGCGCGCGCCACGCTCACCGCGCGCGCGCGCAAGTTTTTTTCAATTTTTTTAATTTTTTAGATGTAAAACATTTTTTTAAAAAAAAATTTGCTATGATGGTGGGGCACGCTCACCTCGCGCCACCACTGTACCATTTTTTGTTTTTTTTTTTAAAAAATCATTTATGTTTTTATTTTTTAAAAAAATCATTTATGCATATTTTTGTAATAATTTTTAAATATAGTAAACAGGGTCCAAAAATTATGAATTTTTTGTGAGCCTTCTGACACTGTGTATTTGCATGTGTAATATTTTCAAAATTTTATGCATTATGAATTTTCTCAAAATTCATTTAAGTATATTGTAAATAGAGTTTCATCATTTCATGTGACTTGGAATGTATAGAAAAAACGCTGCATTGCAACTCCATTGGAGATATCGATATACAATATGACAACACATATTATACCACAGGCTAGATAAACTTGTACATGAACCAACTGAGAAAAATGTGGCATGCAGATCATATAACGATGGACCGTAACCTCAGACTCGTGTGCGTTTGAAGGCTACGAGACATCGTTATATGATCTCGCACGCCATGTATTTCCTATTTGGTTTATGTACAAGCCTATCTAGCCTGTGGTGCGATGCAAGATAAAGAATAGTATCCATATTAGGTTTCATCTTGCATCCCGAGCTTGTCCGCTCCTCTCTACCGTGAAGTGATAGGATATGTCTCCTTGTAGATGGCTCTTCGAGTAGACGGTGACCTTGATGCGCCACATTTCCTTGCCGTATTTGTTGATAGTGAAGCCATGATACTGCAGTGGTGGACGAGCCCAAACCCTAAAGTATGCACCACAACTCGCATAGAAACCCACCTCCTTCTCTGCGTAGGTGTTCATGAAACACATCTAATTTTTTTGAAATTAAGAGAAGATAAGTATCCAATTTAAACCATAACATTTTTCTATATACGACTAACAAAGTTAATTACCACTAAACTAATTCATTACTACTAAACTAATTCATTACTAGTCAACTAACTAATTACGACTAATTAATTACCCTAAACTATCTAATTACGACTAGTGACTAAGACTGACTAATTATGATTATGATAATAACGGCAAAAACATAGCACAAATTACCTGTCCTTTGAAGGAAGTAATCAATCAACCATTCGGGGGAAGTAATCAATCAAGGTTGAGCGACGAGCGAGTGCGAGTTCGGTATTTATAATGAGCGGAGAAGGAATCGCGGCGTTAGCGCGGAATTCGTCGGTTGGCGCCGGAATTTCTGGACGAGGTGACAGATGTGCGGAGTAGGGAGGAGGGACGGTGGGATAATGGACAAAATTTCATGAAATCATTTCAAGTCACATGAAATGATGAAACTCTATTTACAATATACTTAAATGAATTTTCGAGAAAAATTCATAATGCATAAAATTTTGAAAATATTACACATGCAAATACACAGTGTCAGAAGGCTCCACAAAAATTCATAATTTTTGGACCCTGTTTACTATATTTAAAAATTCTTACAAAAAATATGCATAAATAATTTTTAAAAAAATAAAAACATAAATAATTTTTTAAAAAAACAAAAACAAAAAAATGGTACAGTGGTGGGCGCAGGGTGAGCGTGCACCCACCACTGTAGCAATTTTTTTAAAAAAATGTTTTTACATCTAAAAAAATTAAAAAATTGAAAAAAAAACTTGCGGCGCGCGCAGGTGAGCGTCTTGCGCGCGCTGGTGGTGGGGCAGGCGGGCGCTGGGTGAGCGCGTGCGCGCGCGCCCGACGTGGCGGCACAAAGCCTTGGCGCGGGGTGGCGATGCGCCGCGTTGCTATTTTTGTAAATACCATTTGTCAGTGGTCAGAAGTGTAAATACGATTCGTAAACTGGTCGTATCCGCCAAAGATTCGTAAAGGAGATGGACATGCATGCTTCTACTACAATTTGGAGTGTTGATTTTGCTACAGGGGTAAGCCAATTATTTATGGGCAGGAAGCTGGTTCACTGCTTTACCGGTTGTTTCTCTTGTGAGTGATGTGCTTGTTAAACAACTGACATCTAGGCTGATCTACACATTTACGCGTGCTGCTTGGAGGATTTTTTCCGCTTGGAGAGTTGGAGGATGGCATGCATATGGTGCGATGACTTGGTGGGTATTGATTTGTCGATATTAGCAGACTAAATCTTCGTACTATGTCGTACACCAAGCAATGATCCGGCAACAGCAGCGACAACTAGTCGACGAGAAAAAGAAAGTCATTCAAACAACAGAATATTACTGGCAAACCAGGGCAACAAGCAGCCACCCAACTGAAGCAGCTGCCAGAAACCTCTTGCATTACTTCTAAAAAAATTAAACCTCCTGCATTAATTAATTTCAAACTCCGGATCCGGATGACCTAAAAAAAGACAGATTGAGGGGCCCAGTCGCTCAGACCTATGCATAAATCATTCATCGGCATACAATTTTGCAACACGCTGCCCAGCGTGTGAGCTTTAAAAAAATTGACTGCGAAGTGCGAAGTACTCGCGCGTTCATATAAGTTCTACATATCTACGAACAATTTGATTGTTGAAACTTCTGCACAAGCTCTTCCACAAGCAATCGTATATCGAGCACAACAATCAACAATGCATAGTTGTGGCTGATCTCTGCATCAACGCAAGATTTAGTAGACACTTCCGGTTGACCTCGCGCACGCAACTGCTGAACAAATGGTCGGGACATTTGATGGTATGCACGACGTAGCAGCTACGCCAAGAGACGCCACATGTACTCACCGTGGCAGCGCGTCGTCTGGGGCACCTAGCCCACACGGAGCGGCACACAATCTGTGCATCGTATCTTGCTAGCAGCACACACATCAAGGAATGAGCGTGTGTAGTCGTCGTCATTCTTCGGCTCGTATTCCCGGTGCATCCCATTCCCAGCAGCTAGCTCACCCCTGAGACCGTCCGATTTGCCACTTGATGTACATCCTCATCACCCTCTCCAGTTCTCCGTATCCTCCCACTAGCAACTTATATATGACTCGCTGAAATGCCCGCACGTTGCTACGGATAAAAAAACATATATCGAAAGATTATACAAATTTGTGAAAAATATAGTTAGCCAATTAGCAGATAGGTAAAAAGATGCATCAGGTGTTGTGCTAATTGCAAGATATGGTTATATGGATCATCAACAAATATGGTATAATTATGAAAATATAACAAAGGCATCATCACATTTACTGGTGGTGGCAATCAGACATGCAGAGCATTTATTTTTATATCACTGAATAAATTCAGTTGTTGAATGCCTTACTGGAGAGCATTGATATTTGAGTCATGCACATCATTTTCTTCCACCAGCTTGTGTTTAAGGTCTTTTAATTTATTGTGTAGCTCTCGGCTGCCACAAGCGTTCTTTGAACTGTTCGCACACATCGTCCCAATAAATATTTCAGTATTAGGTAATGTTAGCTTGCTGGGATCAAACTTCACGAGTTAATGAATTAATCTCATGTTAGCTTTTGTATCATTTCAATCCAAATAGAAAGCAAATGCACAATCATCGCAGGAGCCAGTGAAATTAACAATTCCTAATTTTCACAACAAGTCTATTGAAGGCTAACCTGACTGAATACGGACGTACCACGTGTCCACATAGAAAGGTAAAGACAGGGAGGGAGGGAGTCGTATCTCACCGTAAGCCTGCCAGTTGTGCTTGCCTTTGGCCTGCTATGCTTGCGTCACGCGCACGCCCGACTGCCCGCGCTGGCCCTCAGCCTGCTGTGCTTGTGTTGCACATGGCCTTCACCTTCGGCCAGCCACGCCTACACCACATGTCCCTCGCCCTCGGCCTACCTGCTGCTGACATCGTGCGACCGTGTTGCTCTGCCTGACTGCCACATGCTTTCTTCCATTGTGAGAAAGGAGAGCGAGAGTGAGATTAGATGTGGAGGAGAGGTGAGAGCGATCAGAAAAGAAAATAATGAGCAAGGCATTTCGTTGAGCGATTGATGGGCAGTGAAACAAGGAGTCATCAGGCTGATTTGGGACTGTGAGCCTAGAGTTTCGCAAAGCCTACCAAATTCATTATGGAAACGACGGAGGAGCTCGAGCTCGCCTGTGGAGTACAGGAAGCAACCGCGACGGTGTGGGTAGAGGAACAGCGTGAGGGTGGCGAGCACTGCGTCGCGATGCTTTGACGGCGATGGCAAACACGACATTGAGGGTAGAGGGTGTACACGAGGGCGGTGTTGGGGGCGAGGCGGCAGAAGGACGAATCGCGACGGGGAGGGCCTGGCACGTGGGGAAATTGCCATGGGAGATAGGATGGAGAAGACGCGGGGGCGCGCAGGACGATGGTCCAAAAGTCGACGGAAGGGGTGAGACGAGGTGGAGCCATGTGGGGACAGAGAGGGCGAGCGTGCACTTGTCCCACCTGTCGGTGTGGATGGGTTGTGAGGGGGAGAGTGGAACAAGAACGCATCACTCACCACGACTAGAGTCTTTTTAAATAGTAAAGATACCGAGTGTTGATTCACATGAAGAGGGCAATAATTTGTAGTCCATAGGGAAGCAACTAGCCTATACTATACCGTTGGGAGCTCTTCCCAATGGTACATCATCCACCCATCCATTGTGATGGACAATTTGGATTATGCCCACACTCTCCCCTCACCTATCCACTCTCTCTCATCGCCGACGATTTTTTAAAAATCTAGGACAGTTTAAAGAAACTTATGAAAATTCAATTATTAAGTTTCTCACAAGGTTTGGGCAAGATTTCAAAATTTGAGTAAAAATTTGGATAAGTTTCAAGTAACAAAAGGCAGGTTTTAGCAAGTTAACAAAAGCAAATTTCATGAGGTTTCAAGAAGACTTCTCAGAAAGTTTGGTCAAGTTTCAAAATTTGAGAAATATTTCGAACAAGTTTCAAGTCACAAAAACATGTTTCAGCAAGTTTCAAGAAATCAAAACTTGATTTCAGCAAGTTTCGAACAAGTTTATGAAGTTTCAAAATTGAAACTTGAAAGAAGTTCCATGAAGTTTCAGCCCAGACTGCAAATTTCAAAGAGTTTTATGTGAGTTTCATAACGAGTCTTCAAGTTTCACAGAGTTTCATGCTAGTTTCATTCCCTAAGCTTCAAGTTTCATAGAGTTTCAAGGCGAGATTCACACCCCGAAGCTTCAAGTTTCATGAGGCCATGTGGGAAGTGGCGTCGGAGTCCATGTACCATTCACCGGACGAGGGGGGATTGAGCGACATCGTGTTGAAAGAGTTTAACAGAGCCGCTTGATTCCAGTGCCCTGTGGTTGACATGGGCGTCCAGGGGGCAGAAGTCGACCCGTTAGCTTGCTGGAGACTTACGCCGGGCAAACCTCCGCTTCGGTCTTTGGGAGGTGGGCGCGTCTGACCCTCAGCGCCGCTATCGCGTCTGACCCATCGGGCGCTGGAGGGGCGAACTGGACCGGTGCTCGAGGAGCAGCACGGGTCTGCTGAAGCGCCAGATTGGGCCGCGGGCCAAGGATGGACGTTGGGCCCGTGTGGGGCGGGACTGCTCGCTCCGGACCGTGAATTCGAGCGATGGCGAGCCAACGTGGTGGTTGGCGTTGGACACTGGCGCCGCCAGCGCTCTGCGTGTGCTGGCCAGTGTTCGTCGAGGAGCTGGAGCCGCCGTTGCCGCCTCCGCCAGTGTTGCGGCTGACACGGCGGTTGTTGCGGTTTTTGTTGTTGGATCGGCCGCCGCCGCCGTCGCCCTCGGTGTGAGAGTTTCCACCGGAACAGGAGGTACCGCCCCCGTTGTTCTGGCCGGTGGCAAGGAGAGCCGTGGACGAGGAGCCGAGCCTGTTACGCATGGTAAGCTCTTCGAGCATCAGGTCCGCACACACGTCCACAAAGGACAGTAGCGGTTTGGAACGCCGGATCAGGGCTGCCAGGTGGGAGAACTTGTCATTGAGGCCGCGCAGCAAAGCAAGGACGAGTGTACGGTCGAGGACGGGCTCGCCCAGATCGCCGAGGGCATCGGCCATGGACTTCAGCTTGCGACAGTAATCGGAGATGGAGAGGTCTCCTTGGGCGAAGTTGCAGAACTCGGCGTCGAGGTACAGTTCTCGGGTCTCCTTGTTCCCAATGAACTGTTCTTCAAGGCCGAGCCAGACGCGGCGTGCGGACGCGGTGGGTGACATGATGATCTCAACAAGGCTGGAGGAGATGGTGCCGTAGAGCCAGCTGAGAACCGTGCACTCCATGCGGTTCCAGGCCGGATCGTTGGGGTAGACGACATCGGAGAGGACGTGGTCGGAGAGCGCGTATTTGCCGACGACGATAAGGAAGAGACCGCGCCACTTGGTGTAGTTCGGCGAGTCGTAGTCAAGGACGACGAGGATGAGGGTGCGGATGTTGAGGACGGCCACCGCCTGGGCATGTAGCACGGCGATGGTGGTGGCCTCGAGCGCGTTCTACTGGTCGCGAAAAGCACGCTCGTCCTCCTCAAGACGCTGGCGTTCAGTGTCGAGGCGCACATGCTCGGCGTCGTGAGCGAGTTGCTGGCGCTCGGCCTCCATCATGGAGTCACCCATAGGAAGTCGCCAGTGGCTAGGATGCAGAAGCGAGGGTCGCAGGATGCGAACCACTCATGATACCATGAAAGCAATGATCTTTCCAAAAGATAGGTTCGGTACAAATAGCCAATGAGGCGTAAAGAAGGCAACTAATCCTAGGATTACATGCATGCAAAAATATAGAAACAAGATTAATCCTGGGTTGTTGCCGTAACTAACCGAAGCCATCCATTGCATCTGGACTCAAGTTTATATGGCGCTGTAGCGCGTCTGGTGTGGAGGACCGAAGCACCGTGGACGTGAACGTCATGTGACCAATCAGTCTAACACCTTCCACGGGAAGCCGTCGGGGAGCACAGTAAAAGCGAGGACGCCGGGGTGCTCGCACGACCCCACGCCTGTCGTTGTCAGTGCACCTCGCTCTGTCGTCTCACCACGCTCCTTGTCAGCGCTCCCCACGGGCTTCGTCTTTGCACACACCCATTGTCGGCCATGAGCTCGCCGTCGATTCGCACGATGCCTCACCGGAGCTCACATTGTCGATAGCCATGCCTCCCGTCACTGTTTGCCGCCGTACCACGTCGGATCGAGGAGCACCACCATGGCGCCATCGATTGTCTAGCCGCACTAGAGTGATTGCATTCGCACCAAGCCACCACCACACATTACGAGTGTCGCCGCCGTCTGATGGCCAGATCCGATGAGGAGGACGTCGGGTCTGGCAGCCGAATGCGGGGATGATGTGTTTCCGGCGAGGAGGACAGATCCAGCGGTGATGTCAGTGGTGGCCGGAGCTGTGGGCGTCGCTGCTTTGTCAGGTGGTGGGTGTCGCTCATGGAGAGAGAGAGAGCTATGAGGATGGTGGAGATGGTACCCGTTTGGATAAGGATAGGAAAAGTAGGTCCATCAAACGGCTTGCACGAGATGCATCGGATGATGATTTCTTATCATGTCGGTTGGGGAAAGAACACTGTAGAGTTCTCTAGATTTTCTTTTTTGTACCAATCGTCTAGTAGTTTATTTACCTTGTGACAAGTACCTCTAATTTATTTACCTTGTGACAGGTACACAATTTCAATTTTCAAACGCCTAATCGCTGCTACTGCGTACATGTATGTGTAGCCGTGTGCTGCGTACATGAGATGTATATTGGTATATGCTATATTTAGTTTTTAGAGAGTACAAGGCAGAGCACATGTCCCATATAATGCGTACATGTATGTCCTCCTAAAATCGATGAACACCGGTGTAAGTTTGAAACTTGAACTCTAATGGGCTTGATGCACACCCGCACGTCTAATCATCTGGCCAGCATCCAGCATGGCATAATGGCCTTCAGCTTCACGTGTTTGGGTTTGTTGCACGCGTGGGAGAAAACTGGGCTTGGGCTGCTGGCACTTGAGAGTTGAGAGGGGGAGGCTGATTTCCTCCTCCCCTGTACTCCAAGGCGCTGTATCGTTAGCCTGCAGCAAAACTAAAATACATGCAGGCAAGGACGAGTCACCCTTTGCATGCTCAAAAATAATTCTGCAACAGCAGCAGCAGCAGCTACTCGATTAGAAATTCAGGAATCAGGACCAGCTAAGCTATGCATGCAGACACCCAATCATCCCTGGCAAACCATACTTGAATTAAAAAAAGGAGCAGCCAGTTCAGCACCAGCCATCAATCCCTTGTTAATTTCCAACCCAGCCAGCCTCCCCACGCCTATATATTTCCCTCTTTTCTGTTCTCTCGCATCTCAATTAATAGACACCATCTTTCTCGCCCTCGCTAGCTTGCTCTCTACGCTCTCCGTCCTACGTTTCGGCGTCCGTTCGATAAGCTACGAGCCAATGGCGGCAATCCTTCGGCTCAGGATCCTCGCCGCGGCAGCGGCTGCCGCCGTCGTGGCGTCGTCCCTGGTCGGGACCGTCTCAGCCGCCGACGGGCCCGCGCCCGCGCCCACGTCCGGGGCCAACCCCGCGACCGTCCCGGCCTTCGCCGTCGCCTCGCTCGCCGCCGCGGCCGCTGGGTACCTCTTCTGCTAAAGCCGCATGCGCTGATCGATCGGTCAGGCAAGAGTGATTATTGGTTAATTACTGTTTCAATCATGTGATTGATTTGTTGAGGTGAATTTCATTTTTGCGGTGGTTGTATTTTGGGGTGTATTTGTACATGTATATGTGACATGGAGTCTGTAGTAAATCTCTTTCAGCGATATAATAAATTTTTTGTAGTAAATCTATAGAGATGTTTTTATTTACAAGATTTATACCATTCTATTACCCTCGTTGTCACCAAGCTACCGGTGAAAACCGTTCGCAAATCGGAGCTTCGAATCAAAAATTATTACCACAATAAGATAAAAACATATTTACGTACAAAACAAGAATTCGCGTAGGTTTTACTGTCAGATTTGACGATACCAAGACTTTTACTGTCGATTGCAACACGTGCGCATGTGTTTACCGCTGATCCTACGCGGGAAGCACATGAGGGTGTGTGCCTCGCTTAGCGCAGAGGAGCATGGGCTGGCGCGTAGTGCGGCCTAGCCAACGATTCACACGCAGAATAGCTATTCAGCGCACACTACCGTGTGTACAAGACTTTGATTATATATTATCGTGACAGTACTTGAGAATTCAATCTTTGTCATGTTGGTGACCGTACAGTCCGCAGCCTTGATTAGAATTAATTTGTTAAGGCCCTAATCTAATCTCTGGTGGAACAACCAGCTGGTGAAAGGTGGTGTAAACCACGAGATTACCAAAATTCATATGCGGCCAACAATCTCAAAACACCAAGGAAATTAATTTCATTTTACTCCACATGATCCTTTTGTCATGAGTCAACATGACTTCTGGATGAATGGGTGTAAAGTACATACAAGTGTGCAGGATCTGACAAAATGCACCTCCTTTTTTTCAGTACAATTAACTGAATAAGATGAGACAGTAGCATATGGAGCGAAAAAAAATCAAAAGGGAAGATTTATATATCGTGCAAACTTTGACATCATTGAGACGGTGATCAGCTTCCGTGGTGGTTTGTGGTGCTTGTAGGTGTTGCTGTGTTGTCTTTTGGGTTAGCTCGGTGTTTTGTGATGTCTTCTCGCTTTGGCCTGGTGTTTGTATTCTTCTCTTTTTAATGGAACGAAGCAGAGCTCTTGCCCCTGTTTTCTTTTTAAAACAAGACGGTGAAATCGGGAGCGTATTTTTATTTTTCAACAATCTTGCGCCTGATTAAACACAGCATGTTAGCCACGAGAATATGGAAGTAATTCAGTAATAGCCAACCAGTGCTACCAAACAGTAAGAATGCGAGTCATGTAGCCATGGCTCCGATGCCAGCACTGTCAAGCGAACTTCACAAAAAGCTTGATTTCTTGACTACCGGCAGGCTTGTCATGAGTCATGACTCAACAATGGGTTTCATTCGTGACAGAGTTGTTATGCTTTTCTTGACAACTAATTGATCCCAGATGAGCTGTTAGCTGACACACATAATTTGGGACAGATTTTTAGATGTATAACTCTCACACGATCATACAAAATCAGGCTTGTTCTTCCTCTGAAATTACCTGGTGATGCGCATGCAGTTGCTGAAGAAATCAAATCAGCAATATTGATCAGTGAAAATTTAGAAGACTGATGAATCCAATGTTTCTGACAGTGTAAAACAATCAATCAATTACAAGTAAATGTGTATATACTGATTACAAGATTTATATATATATATATATATATATATATATATATATATATATATATATATATATATATATATATTATATAGAAATGAACATGTAATATATACTCATACATTAACAGGAGAAGAACTGAACAAGATAACAAATGGCACAACGCGTGTCCATGGCCTTAGAATAAGTAACCAAAGGCAAGTGCGGTCAAGGACGCAGCGGCCACGGCCGGGGCAGCCACCGACGCGCCGGACGTCGGGGCAGGAGCCGGTCCGTCGGCCGCAGAGGCCGTGCCAACCAGGGACGAGGCCACGACGACGGCGGCGGCGGCCACGGTGAGGAGCCTGAGCTTCAGAGTGGCAGCCATTTCCCTGCTCCTCGATGGATGCTGATGCCTGATAAATTTGCAGGTGGAGCAAGAGAACTAATTAAAGATGCTGTCAAGCCTGTGCGTTTGGGTGGAGGAGAAGAGATCACTTGGGGAGTTATATATAGTGTGTAGTTGGAATGAGTCTCTCAACTTGCTTACATTGTGTAAGGTAGGTGGGTAGGGAAGCTAGCCTTGGAAACAAAGGTTTCTGGCTGGAACCCTTCTGGCATTTCCTGGGTGATTGGCTGCTTTGGTTTGGCTGCTCTGCCCGGTTCTTGTTTCGCTGCCTTAAAATAGGAGAAAGATCTGCCGCTGCCTAGCTGTTGGGTCCCCAATTGTACCTTCCCCATTAGCTGGTGGTCTTCTCATTGGACAGCCATGATGAAATGCCAACCTGCACGCTGACGGCTCGGCGGTTAGAACTTCGAGCTGTGCATATGCATCATGCATGTCGTCTCGGCCACGTTATTTGGATTTAACGTGTTCGTTGGAACTAGGTAGTACTAGATCAAACATAAGGCCCGATATGACGAGGTAGGCCGTGCCGGACTAAAATGCAAGCCAGCTTCGGCCTTCGTTGGGCCGACTTGCGCCGAAATGACCCATGTTCCGAGAGAGTCGAGCCGTCGGACCATGCACGCGCGAACATTCTCCCGTCCGCCTCGCGGAACCCAAAACTGTGCGGCCCAGTGCCTGGCGGCGGACGGCGGCGGACGTGACAATGGCCACGGGATTGGGCCGCCGTATTCGGCGGCACGTGAGGCACACTCTCGGCGACGTCCGCGGGTCAGCGAATTCCGGCCGCACGGGAGACGCTTTCTGGTCGCTGTGAATTTGATGCGCCAGCAAACTGAGCTCTCTCTTTTACTGAGCTTTCGCCGCTTGTACAAAGCCCTTTGCCAGGATTGTGACTGTTGGGAAACTATGGGCCTGACCCGCAGCGGTCCATTAGGTGGCGCCCATCCCAAACCCTAAGCAGTCGTAGTGTCATTATAAATAGGGGTGCTATTCATCAGAAATGATTGATCGATGGATGAAGGAATAAAGAGAAGCAAGAAGTCCCCTATATCTCGCGTGTTCTATCTCTTATTCTCGTTCTTGTTTTCATGCATTGTTCTTACGATTATGAGTTTGTCACGAGGTAATCGCTTTGACCGACTCGCCAATGACTTGCCTCAACACGTTATCGCCACGATCGACTCTCCTCGCGATCGAAAAGGTAACCGTCGATGAAGCGACACTCGTAGATTGAATCGCTTTTCTAGATTGCTTTCAATTCCGCAAATTTGGCTTTCTAGATTGGTTTTCTACGGCAAGTCCGCTCTAATCTACCGCGAGCGACTTGAAGTCGCGGCCAAGTCGATCGGTGGGTTGCATGAAAGAGTAGATGATGATTGTACCAGAGGTTGTATATGCGATCGCATAAAGGCATCATGTGCACGACCGCCGCAAGCGGCTGTCATTACCTCCGCGACCGCGCACGGTCGGCATAGTCCGCCATCACGACGCCACGGAGGCAACGAGCGGTCACGCCGCTAAGTACGCGCGCAAGCACGCACATGTCGGCATGAAGCGCGCCGCTGCAATCTCATACTACATTATATTGCATCGCATACATGAACAAAAAAAAAAAAGACGGCCGATGGCTGTAGAGCCGCGTCGCGCGATTTTGGTGTCACACCGCCACCAAGATGGCACCTACCACGCGCAGGGCATGAGGCGGCGAATGCTGCGCCATGAAACAAAGACACCGCGATTGATGAACGAGGTACGCGCCGTGATGAATGCGATCGCGCGCATGAACAGTGCTCCTTGCATGAACAAAGGTTCGCGCGGATGAAGCGGTTCCACCGTTGATGAACGATACCGCGGATGAACAGTACCATTGTTGATGAACGATGCCCAGATGAATGGGCTTTTTCGCATGAACAGCGTCGCGAAAATTTTGCTGCACCCGGCCACGGGCTTCGCCGAACATGACCGCACCGCGATGGCGCCACTCCCTCACAGACGGCGCCGCCGCGATGGCGTCAGATACCGGCCTGCAGCGACGGCGCGGATGAAAAAAAATGGAGGAGGGCCGCCTGCACGGACACCGCCACCGCGACGGCGCCTCACTGCATTGCGTGCTCGAGCGCCGCCGCACCGGCAAGCCGCCGCTGCCAGGTTAACCGCCCGACGCGGCACTCTCGCCGACCGCCACTCGCACACGCCTCCATGATCGCCGCACTCGCGCCTCTGACTCAGGCTCGAAGCGATCGTGACGCACCGCCTCGCGAATCACCGCGACACTGCCGCCTCCGTGTACCCCATCGTGTGTGTTTTCTCGGCTGCTGCGTCTTGTATCGCACGGCCACTCGTAGTGGAAGGCCGCCATTGGCTCGCAGCTGCGATCGCCTCGCGCCGCCCTCACCCGCATGCCACACCGCCTCGGTTTGCGTGGCTGCAGCCACCCGCGCCGCTCGAATGGCGTTGCGCCACCGCTGAACCCACGGCAAGCGAAAAAGGGAGGCGGTGGAGAAAATTTCAAATTTGCGTAATTTGTCGAAGTCATTTTCCTAGCGAGAAAGAGCCTCTGAATTCAAATTTTGAATCGCTTTTGCATTTGAAGCATGTTTAACTTTGTTATTATTATTTCTATGTAATTTATTTACTGTTTTGATTATCTGTAATTGTTTATATTGCTTTTAATCACTGGAAATAGCAGTAAATCATGAAAAATGCATAGAAAAATATGGGAACACGAACCTGGAGTTTGAAGAGCATTGTGAGAATTTCGCAACCATTTTATGCAGATTACCAATAGTAATCCTTTGAACCTTTTTGCATGAATATGAAGATGACTGGCATCACGAATCAGGAATTTGAAGAACTGACCCAGTATGGTCAGAATTTGTACAGAATTTATAACAGTCTTCAATTCTGTGGTAATGTAATCACGGATGAGCAGAAGATTGAGAAGACTCTCTACCTTTCACTCGAACGCGGTGCAATCCGCAAGCAACTATCGTCAAGACGGCTACATGAAGTATGCCGAATTAATTGACATCATGCAAGTTGCAGAAACTCAAGATGATATTCTAAGAAAGAACTTCATCTCGCAACCACCTAGTAGCAAATGTTGGCCATGAAGCCATCGCTAGCGTGACTACAAGGTGATGAAGCTTTTCACGAATGAGAGGAACAAGAAGAGTAAGGTCGCATGCGTCGCACATTATTGATATTTTCGATCTAAGAAGAAGGGCAAATGATAGCACGAGGCATACCGCCATTGCGAGCACAGAGGATCCACATCCATTAGCGCACTTATGAATGTGAATAGCCCGATGCGAGCCCATCATCCCTCCTTTGGACATCGCGGCGGCCGGTAATGTAGTGCCAAGAGAGAAGATCGCGCATGGAGCCGATTTAGGCGAGGTTCACGAATACCGCCTATTAGATCCGATGCGCATTGCACTCGGACCTTTATAGAAACTACGATTTGTAATTGAAGCGAATTTTGAATTATTGAATAATGGTTGCAAGCTGCGGAGAGCAAAGCATTAAATTCTTATTACGAGTCTGCAAGACTTATTTTCCGTCTTTATAATAGCAAGTTACGTTCGATATCAAGTATTTTATTTATGTGTTGCTTGCTTTACGCTACATATTAATAAAGTACATTATATTAGAACGCGTGTGGCGCCTTATGGAGGAAGTGTGCTTAGCATGTAGCGGCAACGAATACCATCCGAGAGAAAGCAATTTTTTCGGTCGATCGGCAAGAATGCCTGGTAGTCTTACGACGATGTGAGCAATGATACTTGTATAATAGGCTCGGAAGGGCCATAATTATACTTCCAACGGGCACAACTTTGGTCATTGAAGAAGACTCGTTGTACCAGAATCGACTAGAACTCTCAAGGATATTTGCGCTAATGATTTCCATGTAGAGATGAAGAAGAGTATAGTGCGAATACTGCTCATTACAAAGCGTGAAGAAAGTGAAAAATTGCATTAGAATATCTTCCTCCATATGAAATTGGGCTATACTACACTAATATTAAGGCACCCTGTACTATATCGTCCTAAAAACCAGTATTTAGAAGCTCCGAACTTTTCTATCTCGACATGATAGATTGTGCTGTCTAGGTCTTAGGATGATGAAAATATAATTAACAATTCACGGGGACATGATATGAATGTTAAGAATTCCTCGAATCGGGAAGACTTTGTGTGCCCTGCATGTGCCACCGAAAATTAATTACTAGACCTTTTGCTCAAAGCAAAGGATGAAGTCCCCGCATTCTGGACCGTATCCGGGGAGACCTTTTGCGGTCCTAAATAGCCTGTAAGGGTAATTTGAGGTATTTTATAGTGCTCATCGATGCTTCCCGGAATGGTCGCACGATATGTTTATTGTCACGAGAAATCATGCTTTTGCAAAGCCAATCTAGTAGATAATTAAATTAGAAATATTTTCTTTGATCATCATGAGAAGTCCACTCGAATGGACAACGCCGAGAACTCACTCGAAAGCATTTGATGATTATTGCATGAAAATGGGAATTAAAATTGAGCATTTTGTACCGCATGTCCGTACCAGAATGGACTAGCGTAACTTTGAAGAATTGTAATTTACCAACTACGTGTTGGGGACACGCTGATCTCTCTCGCATGATAACTCTCATCAATTTTAGACCGTCGGCCTATAACATCCATCCACCTAAGCAACTAGCGCAAGGTCAAGACTAAAACTTCTCATCTCTGAAGGTTTGGTTGCAGGTTTATGTACCTATACCACCACCACAGGAATCGCAATGGGCCTCTCCGAAAGTGGGATATACGTTGGTTATGAGGCAAGCATCCATAATCGTATCTCGACCGATATTGGAGATTTGAACAAATGCCCGATTCGATAGTACATGAGATGAGGTTAGTTTCCGTCATTGGGGAGAAATCAACCCTTTTATGATAATGTCGAAATAATTGAAGTCTAGAAGACAATTGAAATCCGTAAGATAATTAAAAATCTATGCATATGACCCGCGCACTAGTGAAGCAAATAGAGAAGTCCGAAGATAATTGCAGTCGTAAGATAATTGAATTGAAGTCTAGAAGACAATTGAAGTCCGAAGATAATAGATTTGCAAATATTAACAAATCAAGCCCATCGGACCACTTTAGTGATTTGAAGAGCGTGACCAAGTAGCATTTGTGCGCACGCAATGCCTTTGGAGAGGTTGAAATACCAATGAAGGTATCCCTAATCCCGCCCGAGGCCTCGAGAAAGGCGAGAACTCCGCCTCGAATCCGGCAACGGGGACTTTGGTGAAAAAGGATAAGAAGGACTTGGACACACCGATCAAAGTGCCCCGAACCAAAGGGAGCGGTTGAGACTCGGTATCGGTATGGAACCTTCGAAAAGGCATACCAGTTGAACATCCTCATGAAGGAGACATCGGCATGGATGTGTGCGCACACATCGAGTGAAAAACTAAAGGACTTGCCTCGCAATTGGAAGTAGATGAGCAAGTAGAAGCATTAGAAGAATCGCCCTGAAGAAATAGCTATAAAATTTATGACCTGGAGAATCTTTGAATATGACAACACCCAATGTCGACATATACTTTGCAAAGAAACTTGCCACAATCATCAATCTTGATTTGAGCTCATATCGCTCATTGAATGAAAGAAAAGATCGGATTGAAAGAAGGCGGTAGAAACTAAATTATTCTCTCCGAATAAAGAAGGGCGTTTGGGCTCAGAAGTCGTACATCTCCCCTTGTGCACCACAGTAGGGCATAAGTGGATATTTGTTCGAAAGAGAAATGAAAAGAAGCAAGGCTCGTTGCATAAGGTTTTATTGAACATCCGGGAGATGATTATGAAGAAACCTATTCCCGGTCATGGTGGAACTCCTTTTAGATATTTATCTCAATGGCGTTGAACTTGAAGTTAGAATTGAAATTGATGGATGAGGTACCAGCATTACCTTTATGAAATATTGGATTCGGACATTTATATGAAGATACAATGTATCCTCGTCGAACCAAGATAGAGCAAATAGAAATATATACGATGTGAAACTCGAGAAAGTCATTATACGAACTTAAGCAATCAGTGAGAATGTGGTATAATCGCTTGAGGCGACTTTCTATGCAAGAAAGGCTACGAACAATGAGAATAAATCCGTGTATTTATACAACAATCCCTGAATGGATTTTGTATAATCTCGAGTGTATGAAGATTATCCGAATATTATCGGAACCCGAAGGATATTAAGAAAGCAAACTCTTACCAGAGTTGGAGTGCGAAATGAAAGGTTTGGGTAAAACCAAATATTGCTTAGGCTTGCGGTTTGAGCATACCCGAAGGAACATTATTGCATCGTCACCACACTCGAGAAGGTGTTAGAAAGGTTCGACTTGGCAAAGGCATACCTTTGAAAGTGCCAATGGTCGAAAGATCTTTGCAAAACAAGACAAAGACTCATCTGGACCTAAAGAAGAGGGGAGGAAGTCCGGGACCGAACTCCCACACCGAGGTGCAATAGAAGCACTAATGTATTTAGCAAACTGTACTAGAACGGACATTGTATTTGGGAACCTACTAGCAAGGTATAGTGCAGAACCTACCAAAGGCATTGGTGGAATAAAGGATATCTTAGATACCTCTAAGGAAGCAAAGAACTTGGTCATTCTATAGAAAGAACAAAGACTTAACTATGAATGACAATGCAAAAATGTATTTGTAGGACCGCAGATATAGCCAAATCGCAAATAGGCTATGAACTCCTATGTGGTGGAACTGCAATTCCATGAAAATCGTCTAAGCGAGTCTTGTACCGACTTGACGAACCACTCGAAACAATAGCATTATACGAGGCCTCACGAGAATGTACTTGGCTTTGGCGGATGATTCATTGCATCCAGCAGTTATGTGGATTGAATACGCACCAACCCCGCTATTATCAATGAAGATAATGACTTGTGTTGCACAAGTGCGGATGGGTTATTGTGAAGAATCCTCTCACAAAGCATATCAACCCCAAGTTCTTCTATGCTTATGAATTGCAAAGATGAACGTAATCAAAGCTTCGCATACTAGGTCATGTGAGAATCTTGCATTTATTGAAGAAGTCACTTCCAGCATCTAGCTTTGAAAGATGCATATGTGGAATTGGAATGATGAGACTTGAGAAGTCTGAATCGGGGAGAATCTTCACAAACTCATTACTAAAGCTTGATCACGAAGATCAGTACCCAAAAGGTAAATCACGGAGATTAAATGAAATTGGGTGGATTGTACTCTTTTTCCTTGACGTTTTCTCCAAGTTTCTGGCTAAGGTTTTTAATGAGGCAATTTGCAAAGATAGCGAGAACATGATTCATGTACTCTTTCTCCAAATTTTCCCACTTGGGTTTTTATGGAGTTGTGAGACATAGACATGAAGGATGGGTGCCCAAGGGAGTGTTGGGAAACTATGGGCACGACCTGCAGTGGCCCATTAGTGGCGCCCATCCCAAACCCTAACAGGTCGTAGCCTATAAATAGTGGGTGCTATTCATTGTAAATGATTGATCGATGGATGAAGGAATAAAGAGAAGCAAGAAGTCCTCATATCTCTCGTGTTCTATCTCTTATTCATTCTTGTGTTCATGCATTGTTCTTACGATTCGAGTTTGTCACGAGTAATCGCTCGGGACCGACTCGCCAAGCGGTTCCTCAACAGTGACGTCGACGCTTGACAGCCCTGGGGCATCATCTCTCAGGAAAAAAACAACAGTATACAGGCACAGAGCTTTAGCGCATCGAATCGGCAGTATGTGTACGCATGTATTCAGCCGCGACTACGATGATTTTTTGCGCAGAAGTCCCACCGCCACTATGAATTTCCTTGTTTGCCTCGTGGTTAAACACCGGCTACCGTGCACAGTGGCAGGCGGCACGGGCGTCTGCTCGGGCTCACCGGTGAACCGCCATTGGTATCTAGTTGAGCCTCGCCGTTGTCGGAGGTGAAGAACATGACGTTTCTAGAACCATAGTTAGACTTGCGCAGGCGCAGGCAGACTCTTGACTTTTTTTCTGGCTCCGCCGACGACGGTGCGGACCGAATAAGCAACGAGACCAGGAGCGACTCTCGCGCAGAAAACAGAAGCAGCCATAAGATTCAGGACCACAGACAAAGGGTTGTCTCTGATCTCATTTCTGACCTCACTTCACGCGGCGCGGCTGCTGCGAGTGGAAGGTAGAGAGGGAGGGGAATCAAGCTTTTTGCACTAAATTGACCCGAAAAGGACGTCCACGTTCAATGCACCCACACAAATCCGGGCCAATCCAGAGAGCCCCTACGCATCACATTCACACCAACTCACGGCGCATCTTTGCAGCCTCGTGGGGTGATCATGGCATGGCTACTACAAAAATGCAAATGCTTGGCGGCCACGCGGGAGCGTCCCCCAGTGTCACCGCCAGGTGGGGCCCACAATGACGTGACCCACACTTGTCATCCAGTGTCGCGCGACGTGTGGACGCCACACGGTAGTCAGGTGTGATGCTCCCCATCACCGTTCCGTCTTCCCCTCTCAGTCCCACCACCACGCACCCGTGCCGCGTGGAAAATAAATTCTATGGGACGGGGCCTCACGTGAGGCCCCTCGCGGATGCCGTCCATCTGTGAACAGTGACGAGGGGTGGAAGAGAATCGGACGGTGGGGAGGAGGGGCCTCTCCGTGAGGTCCCGTCCCAGAAAATTTGCTTCCCGCCGCGTGCATACACCGCGACCCGTGTTGGTCTCTATACGCTTCGGACCTAGGAGAACGAATTGGGTGGTGTACTGTAGACAACGTGCACCCAAATAAATTCCCCTCGTTTGTCCCGGTGGGGTGGTGTACTGTAGACAACGTGCACCCGAATAAATTCCCCTCGTTTGTCCCGGTGGGCCAGGCGGCGCTCGCCCCTCCCGCTAAAAGTCGAACAAATAAGTTGTACGATTAACCAGTATTATGATATTGCATAACAGTTATCGGATAAAAAAATAATAGTTAAGATAAAATATTACAGTAAACTACTGTTTATAAATACTATTTTACAAAATACTGTACACAGATCTCGAAAATGTGAAGACACTGTGCATCAGTGATATTCCCGTAGGAATGGCGGACAGGCAGCCGATGCGCATCCCATAAAGCCTTGGTCTCGGCCCCTCGGCCGTGCGAAGTGCCCGCACGAACAATTCTCTCTCGCTCACTCGCATCTCCGCCTCTCCCCGGGCTCCAACCGATTCCAGCTCCAGCGATGTCGGCAGCGGTGGGGGGCGCCGAGTTCCACGGGCTCCGGGGCGCGGCGCGGCTCCCGAGGTCGCGGATGCTTGGGAGGCCGCTCAGGGTGGCGCCGCCCGCGGCGTCCCCGGGGGGCGGCGGCGGGGGGCCGTCCGCGGCCAGCATACGCGCCGTGTCCGCAGTGAGTTCTATGGTGGTGGACTGGTGTTGGTGTGTTTTTCCAGGGTTTCGTCTTTTGTGGGATAGATTTTCGGGTTCGAGCGTCTGGAATGGATTTTTTTGGGGGGGGAGTGGGGGGGTTAGGCGACCATGATTTGTTGAAAATGATGCGGTGAAATGTCCGTGTGACGCGTTCTTAGCATTCGGATTACGGTGTATTTTGGTGGGGTTAACCTGTGGAAATTTTTCCCCCTTGTTTACCTGCCGGTGAATTTGCCAAGTGGCGGTATTGCCGTATTGGATCAACCGTGAACTGTTGAAAAGTATAGAAGAGACAAGTTTTGTTCAAATCAGTTCCCCTTTTTAGTGTTGATTTTAACATTTTGGATTGGTCATGCGAACAAAACCAAATGAGGTCTGGCCCGGCAAAACCAAATAAGGTCTATCATAGATTCTATTTTTAGACCCCTAATAGACTTTTTTTTTGTTACAAAACTGTTCATCTTAGTCTCTTACCCCTGGAATGTTGGTCCCTGGAATGTTGGTTCGAACTTTGCTGTTGTATATATTGCTAATTTCATTTAGCAGAAAATGCCGTGCAATGATAGACCGCCACTTATGATATCTGAAGTTCTGAACCTGTGTAATGTGCATCGTGCCTGCAGCCTCTGAAGAAGGATGCATCTGAAGTTAAGCGCAGCAAGGTTGAAATAATCAAGGAAAAGAGCAATTTCCTTCGGTACCCTTTGAATGAGGAACTGGTCTCAGAGGCTCCAAATATCAACGAGAGTGCTGTCCAGCTGATTAAGTTTCATGGAAGCTATCAGCAGAGCGACCGAGATGTTCGCGGACAAAAGAATTACTCGTTTATGCTCCGAACAAAGAATCCTTGTGGAAAAGTTCCGAACCAGCTTTACTTGGCTGTGGATACACTTGCCGATGAGTTTGGCATTGGAACACTCCGTTTGACAACTAGACAAACATTTCAGCTGCATGGTGTCCTTAAGAAGAACTTGAAGACTGTCATCGGCACTGTCATAAAGAATATGGGCTCAACATTGGGTGCTTGTGGAGATCTCAATAGGAATGTGCTTGCACCTGCAGCGCCTTATGTCGGAAAAGATATTCTTTTTGCTCAAGAAACAGCAGAGAATATTGCAGCACTTCTTACACCACAATCTGGGGCTTATTATGACCTTTGGGTGGATGGAGAGAAGATAATGTCAGCAGAAGAACCTCCTGAGGTCACGAAAGCCCGCAATGACAACTCACATGGAACAAACTTCCCTGATTCCCCAGAACCAATCTACGGCACCCAGTTTCTGCCCAGGAAGTTCAAGATTGCAGTCACTGTGGCTGGTGATAACTCTGTTGATATTCTGACAAATGACATTGGTGTCGTTGTTGTTTCAGATAGTGCAGGAGAACCTGTTGGCTTTAACATTTATGTAAGGGACTAAGAACTTGCTGCATTTCATCTCTGTGTTTAGCAAAGCTTTTCTTACTTGTTAATTTATTCTTCAATGTTTCTCTATCCCTATTTTCAGGTTGGAGGTGGCATGGGAAGGACACACCGAGTGGAAACCACATTCCCTCGACTGGCTGATCCACTGGGTTATGTCCCGAAGGAAGATATATTATATGCTATAAAGGCAATAGTCGTCACACAGAGGGAAAATGGAAGAAGGGATGACCGCAGGTATAGCAGGATGAAGTATCTGATTGACCACTGGGGAATCGACAAGTTCCGGACTGAAGTTGAAAAATATTATGGAAAGAAGTTTGAAAATTTCCATCAATTGCCTGAATGGCAGTTCAACAGCTACCTTGGCTGGCAGGAACAGGTATAATTCCATCCTTATTTTATCTTGATCTAGTAATGGTAATTTATTTTCTTAATAAAAAGGGAACTGCATCTTGTTAGGAAGGATGCCCCAATATTTTTATTTTTATTGGGATTATCGATGATTTACCACTAAGTTGATGTGCAATTGATAATTTGTCACTTCATATCTCACTGACGTGTGGGTCGCCACACGTCAGTGAGACATGGAGTGGCAAATTATCAATTGCACATCAACTGCTGTGGGCTGTGCCAAATTATCAAATCCCCCTATTTTATTAAATGCTTTTCTTTGTTCATAATTTGATCAGCATCTAAGGTTTTGTTTACTCCCCCCAAATCCTCAATACTATTGGCTCTCACACTGTAGTCTAGAAAAGAGCATTTGATAAATCTGCTACTTTACTTGCATGCTTGTTCATTGACAACATCTATACTTGTTAGTTATTTCCTGAGCTCTAAATTACATTTTAATTTGGTTTGCCTATTACAGGGTGATGGGAAATTATTCTATGGAGTGCATGTTGACAATGGTCGTATTGGAGGACAGGCAAAGAAAACTCTACGAGAGATAATTGAGAAGTATAATTTGGATGTTAGTATTACTCCAAACCAAAATCTTATCTTATGTGGGATTGATCAGGCATGGAGAGATCCGATCACTGCAGCTCTTGCGCAATCTAGCTTGTTGGTAAGATTTCTTTTGTTCATTTCGAATTCATATCCCTGGCCTGTAATATATGTACCTATCATGGTTAACATTAGATACTTGTAGATTGTTTTCTTTTGAAATTCTTCTTGCTGCTTCTGCTGCACCTATTGATTTTGTAGTTCTTTTTATTACTACTTTCCTGTGTACTGAGGTTTCTCTCACGTTGAATACAAGCAGACAGCGAGCTCTTTTTCCCCCTAATAAAAGTTGGATTTCTTAACATCTTGGTATACTGGTGGACTCTTTGACTGAAGTTGGATATTCATGTATGTAGGAACCAAAGGATGTTGATGCCCTGAACTTAACTGCCATGGCATGCCCTGCCTTACCACTGTGCCCTCTGGCACAAACAGAAGCTGAACGAGGGATTCTTCCTATTCTTAAACGAATTAGAGCGGTGTTTGATAAGGTATTCATCTGTCGTCTTTGATAAAAATCAGTTCAACGGACGAATATTGTGCGTACTGGAGTCTTCTATTTGACATAATGTTGTCTACTTGATAGGTTGGCATTAAGGATCACGAATCTGTAGTGGTGAGGATAACTGGCTGCCCTAATGGATGCGCTAGACCATATATGGCAGAGGTTGGTTTTGTTGGTGATGGCCCAAACAGTTACCAGGTATAAGAGAGATTGAAATATTTTGTACATCATCGGGCTACATTCATTTGGCTTCATTTTTTGTGCCTTTTACTCCATTGGGTTTGGATTTTTCTTATATTCATTGAGCTTTTATTTACTGTGACCATAGATCTGGCTTGGAGGAACACCGAACCAAAGTACGTTGGCAGAATCATTTATGAATAAAGTGAAGCTTCAAGACATTGAGAAGGTTTTGGAACCACTGTTTTCATATTGGAATAGCGCACGTCAGGAAGGTGAATCTTTTGGAAGCTTCACATGCCGAACGGTGAGTGGACTCTATTCTTTCTGCAAATAATATCACAGTAGATTTGGACGATAAATCGTTTGGAACTTAACACCCAGAATCATTTGGCCACTCACAAGTTAATATTCTGTTCTTGCCTGCTGTTCACTGTTCCTCGGACGCTACCTTCTAGTCATCTATTATCTTATTAAAGCAGAGTCCAAAAAGCCATCATATTTGCTCAAAAGGGTTAGAAATTTTCACATTAATCGGCGGGAAAAAAAATAAACATCTACACCATCGATCGTGGTAGGTCCAAATTATAACGGTCTAGATTAAAAGAAAAAGTCATGTCAAGTACAATAAAACTGAAATTCAGAAGAAAAAAAAATAAACAATTTGATTTCCATAAGAATTCCTAACAATAAAAGTGAAATTCGGAATAAAAATAAAATAAAATTAGCAATTTGATTTTCATACGAATTTCAAACTAAATTCCATAAATAATTATGATTCGGAATAAAACATTGGAAATTAGATTTGCATACGGAATCCAACAAAAACTAAAATTCGGAATAAAAGCCTAACAACTTATTATACTCAATGATTTTCTTCCATCAAAGTATATACTTCAATTACGTTCATCATGTTGTAATTTTTCTTCAAACTTCTATTATCATTTCTAATGTTTAAGATGTCTTAAAAGTATAAATATTTTATAAGATACGTAAATATATTTTCAAGCATTTATATAAACTTTGAAACAAATCTAGCCGCATAAATACACGGGCTACCTGCTAGTCAGTAGAAAACCAACAATATTGTTTAATTATAACTTTCCTTTAGTGTACTTTTCATCAACTTTCCTACATGAACGTGGATATTTACACTCCATGTTCACTCGCTGGTTCTCCTGTACATGGTTCCCCACATGACAGTTTGATACAGGAAAATGCCAAGTCAGAATAGATTTGTTGATGCATATTGTCAACCATACAATACATAGGAATTTTTTTAAAATAATATTATTTTAAAAGATATTTACAAAAATAAATAGTCGGCCCAAAAAATTACAAAAATATGTCATATGCTTGATTGAGCGGCGGCAGGAACCTATCGCCGATTCAATGGCGATAAAAACTCTGTCGCCGCTCGCCTTTGATTGAGGTATTTATCGCCATCTCAATCGGCGATAGAACTTCTCGCCGATTGAATGGCGATTATTCTGTCGCCAGTTCAATGGCGATAAATACCACTAGCCAATTTTGCATTTTGCCTATTCCACTTATGCAGTTTGTGATTTTTCGTAAATTTTGAACGAGACGAAATCATTAGACTCGCAATAACATTTTATCATCGCCGTATGTTGTTCTACTACGATAAATTTTTGGAGAATTTAACGAGGATGTCCGAGGTATGAGCGATTCGTAAAGAGGAAGGTAAGTGATATTACGATTCGTTCGGGAATTCATGCACATGATATTACTGAACTTGCGAGAACATCATAACACTTAATTGAAATGATAATTCGTAACATTGATAATAATTTTTTCCGCGGTCGCGATGTCAACGTCGCCATGTGGATGCCTTCTAGTCGGGAACGCGGATGAGGTCCCCGCGGCGACGGAAGGTCGATGTCTCCTTGATCTGAGTATTTCGCGTGGGGCATGTCTTGAAGGTGTGCCGGACTCTCGCAAATGGAGCACTTCTTCGTGCGACGTCAAACCGCCTCGTCCATATCGTTCTCGATCGCGCGTGCACTGCCGTCGGCCAACCTTTCCTTGAGCCTAGCAATGTCTGCGGCCCAGTTAGTTGGTCCCGGGTTGGATGGCGGTGAAATGGCCAACAACGCGTAGCCATACATCTTTCCACTCCATGTTTGCATCACGCCTCCTTGGTGAAATAGTGAAACTCTTGCCGGGATGCGGTGCCACCATCGAACAGTGGCCATGACATGGGAGCGGGGCCTATGCGAAGAAGAAGGGCTTGTTACAAGTGCATACGCAACTTCTCGCGGCGTAGCGTGCACTCATGGGTGATCCTCTCGCGGTTAGTCGCGGCGTCCCTTATCCGCACATTATCTCGAGCGGCTCCTCGTGCCCATCTTGAATGCTCCGGTGCATCTCACCCTTCTTGCTCTTCTCTCCATGTATGCGGTGATCATGGCGGAGTAGAGCACTCATCATTGCCATGGCGAGCGACGCATTCTCGCATCTGTCAACAAAGTAGTTTGTGGTACGCGAGAATTGCCTCACAATACCAACCAAAGGTAGGCACTGGCGCGCGCATGACACGATTGTAGACCTCGCCTAGGTTGATTGTCATGATACCATATCGAGCACCACCCGTCATGTAGGCGACCACTTCTCCTTAGGCTCGTCCTCAATCCGATCCCGAGAAGCATTTGACTGCGTGCTCGTCTTCCTCGTGACACTACGAGCGCGTGGGTAGATGTGGCAATGCCGGGGCTTGGTCGGCGCTGGGCCGCGGCGTCTCGCCTCCATACGTGGGTTTGGGTCGGTCGTCCGAATCTTCGAGTGTTTGAACTTACGCTGCTGGTTACGGTTGCCTGCAGCGCTGAATAGATTCAAGTCCTTGTTGCGGGCGCTTATAAGTTCGCACCCAAGTGCCTCATGCACCACCGCTCTGTACATCAGGCCATGGAAGTGATGCGTTCTCTCTTCGTTGTAGCCCGAGTTATTGCACGCAGCAGCCGCTGCGTCGGCGGTCATGTATGAGGCATACGTTGGGGCGGTCTGCGCAAATCTCACATTCTTGGGAACCACAACCACATATCCGTGTTCTCGCTTTCGCAGCGAATGCCACGGAAGAACTTGATTGTTTCGTCCGTCGCTATTGCGATCAATATCCGCCCTTGTACCTGCTGTCGAGCGTGCCATCGATGCACAAGATTGGGCGGATCTTGGAATGCATTGATGCATGGACCAAAGACGAAGAATGCTCGTTGTAGTACCCTCTTATTAGGCCGCCGGATGCGTGGCGTCTTGAATGCCCACATGAGTCTGGGATTCTGTCTTGTATGACTCGGAGTTGCCCGAGAGGTTGTGGTAGGAATCCTCGAGCGTCTGGAACCTTAATTCTAATGCCTCGCATTTTGCCCTTGAGCCTTGGTATAGGCGATAGTGTCTTTGGAACCTTACCTCGATGGCGAATGATGGATCGTAGCTCAAAATCTAGGTTATCCACGATCCCGGCGTACATGAGATTGGCGATGAAGCTTGATGATAGTTCGGTGGGGCTTGCGACTCGCGGACGGCGCATGTGTGAGGACCACTATGGAGCATTTCCGATGGGTGTCCTGCCCCAGGTTGAAATGCGTGCAGCGCCAAGGCATCCTACATGTCGCACTTCACGTCGTAGAATCTTGGGGTAGACTTGACGACGGTGAATGTGCGGACGCCAAGCGGTGCGAGAATTTGACCGCATCACGCACGGCCTCCTTGCATTTGTACGTAGCTCTTAGTCGACCTCGCTCTGTCGTACTCCGCGGTACGGAGCCTTCCTTGGCGACGAGGTTCGGCGGTATGTGTTCCACTCGGATGGAATCACCTGTTGATCGCATCATCATCGTCCTCGAACCTTCATCTTGGACAATGCCATGTAGTCACGGTCTTGAGATCCATCATTTGCACCGAGTCTTCAAGCTCCTCGCCTCGTCGGCAAAGGCCACTAGCCTCTCACTGAATGAGGTAATTGTGTGCCTCGTCGGCGCATAGCCTTCGGGCGACATCGGCAACCTCTTGCCATACGCCATTGTGTGCGCGCGCCGAGTCACCTATTTATTCCTCGGTGTCGCGAACTCCTACTTGTTGGGGACGCGATGCACGGGAGTGGGTTTGCAAGCGCTGGACCGAAGGACCAATTTCCATCCCTCTCCCTCGCCATGTGTACATCGATCGCCATGAATTTGTTCCTTTAGTTGCACTAACTCCCAATCGTGTACATCATCCGCCGGGGCAAGGCAACTCAATGTCGGATCGTAGACATCACGATCCACTTGGGCGTGTGGAACAACCACCGCATCCACAATAGCAAGATATGCGTTGCTCGGGTCTTGCTAGGGGGCACGCTTTGCGCCCGAAATAACTCAAATCAATTCCCTCGGGACCCTCCATAATAGTCCATGGTACGTAGTAAATTTTGAAATTGATGGCGTCGGACATATTTGGCGCTGCTTGTAGTGTGAAGAACATTGACACGATGAACTACATATGTGCAACTAAATAGCCCACAAAAAGTATGTAAAACGGACTTGATACATAACGATACATAAAAATCATGTAATCCGTTACGTTAAAAAATTACGAGAGGTTTTCGGCAGCGGTGGAAGCGGTAACCGCTAGCTTTTCTCCTACTCTACATTCTCTCCTTCTCTTTTTCTTTGAGTAAGGCGAGTCTGTGTGGAATTTCGAGAGTTGAAGAGGGTTATATCTGGTCATGGCTTTCGCCGATTTAAGCGGCGATAGCTTCACCATCGCCATTTTAAGCGACGATAGCTTCTATCGCGATTGAACTTGCGATACATAGATGAACGGCGACAAGCGGTTCAAGCGGCAAGGATTCATTTTTGTAACTTATTGCGGCGAGTTTTCTTGTTGTAAATATCTTTTTAAATGTGGCGTGCATTGTTGCAAGATTTTATCGAGGCGATTGAGGATTAATGATTTGTAACTACAAAGTGATATTATAATCGTCAGAATTCTGCACAAATCAGTTGGAGAACAACTTTGGAGAAATGGCTAGCGATAACAATAAGACATTTCATCCGAACAAGGGGTTACATGGCACGCAGACAACGAACCGGGGCGGTACACGCATGCCTTTAGGAAATTGAAATACATAGGATTTGTGGAGGACTATGGTAAAACTCGAGTGGGCGTGGCCATTTACCCTTGCGGCCCATTTCGGCGTTGTACTCCTCGCCTTGCGCCTTAGCTCGCCGCGATGGCCTCTTCCGCTCCTGCGGCCTCCGTCGCCTCGCATGCTCACGCTCTCGCTGCTCCTCACGCCGCTGTCCCGCCTACCTTGCTCGGCACGCTCGACTTTCAACTCTTTGAGGCGCCTTTCACGAGTCTCGATGTTACCCGCCCGGCCCGACTCTTCCGTGTCGCCAAAGACCACATGTCGTAGGGTGGATCTTGTCGTCGATCCGCTGTAGGAGTCGCATAGGGGTGGCGGAGGCGCGCGGTAAAGAGAGTTCGTTCTGTTGTTAAGCGAAGAAAAATAACATCGTACCATGAAATCGTTTCATTCACCGGATGCTCATCGTTTTGTCACGGCGTAGTTTGCGCGGACCAATGCGCGCGCCCGATGGTCCGCTCATCGGTTGATTTGCGCGCGCTTGAGGCGTCGAGCACACCAAATAGGGTGGCGCCCACCTATCGGGAGCCGCCCGGCGTTCGCGGGCATAGGTGGTCGCGGCCGACCCGTAACCATTCGGCGTACTACGAGGTAGCTTCCTCGATCCGCGATTACGGAAAAGTTTTGTGTGTGAAAGGTTCGACTAGCGGCATGATAGCGAAGCGCTGGTCTCATGAGACACCCATCCTTCAAAAGCTTACGGATTTTCTCCATTCCTTCTCCTTGTCCATGTTTTCTACTTGGTGGTGCTGTTGTGGACTTGTTGGACGATCTGCGCTGTATTTATAGCTAGAGCGGAAGGACACCCAACCCTTGAAAAGCTGGCTCGTATGATCACACCGTGCTGAAAAGCTGGCTCGTTTGGTCACATCGTCCTGAAAAGCTGGCTCGTCCGGTCACATCGTCGTGGAAAGCTACCTCGTCTAGTCACTTCGTCCTGAAAAGCTGTCTCGTCTAGTCACATCGTGCTGAAAATCTGCCTCGTCGGTCACTTCATCACGAAAAGTCATCGTCGGTCACATCTTGCCGAAAAGCCGCTCGTCCCGTCCACATCGTCTGAAAAGTGCTCGTCCGCCCACATCGTCTGAAAAGCCGTCTCGTCCGGTCACATCGTCTGGCGGCGCGTGCGGTGAAATCGTCACGAAAGCTAGGTCGTTTGCTCACGTCGTTAGAAAGTTTCATAGCGCATCACGTCGTTGTCAAAAGTTTGATAGTCGCCACGTGGTATTCAAAAGCTTTCCAGATCGAAACTAGATAATGTCATAATAATAGTTCCAAACACAATAAGATTTACTTGGCTACCATAAAAATAGATGCAAGTAAATCAATATCTAGTGGCGTCCTCTTAGGGAGCTACCGCGTGTCGCCGGGCCTCGCCTCGCCGCTGCGAGTGCACGTCGGAGGGTCGCCGTGCTGAGTACGACCGCGCGAGTAGTCCGCGGTGGTCTCGCCAGGCTCTGCGTTGGTCGGGTCTGCGCCCACTAAATCTGCGACAGTGGGACGAACTCGGCGCGCCGTCTGGTGATAGCGCCCAAAGAGAAGCTGCGTGTCACGCGGATCCTCGAAGAGGTCTCGATGGGTGCCGATAGGTATACATTGTCGGCGACAATGTATCGTCCTCCCAAGCCGTTCTGCGAATAATTACGTTACAAACATAACTATGGCGGAAAGGACATTACTCGATCAAGCGGAACTTACCTATTGGCCCGAAGATGTGCTCGGACGACGCGGCATAGTCCTGGCCCGCGTATGGGTGGAGCGAGGACACGTAACGAGAAGATAGTCGTTACAAACTTGGAAGGTTCGAAATGAAGAAGCGATGTGGCGTGTCGTACTCACCTCGGCATGTCGGTGCTTCGCCCATCGCCACGACGACGCGTGCGCCGGCGGGGGAGGTTGTGTCCGCCACCTCGGTGGCCTCGTCCTGCATGCTGGTCGGTCCGCGATCGGTCGGCATGCGACCGTCGCGATTGCACTCCGCGTACCCCTGCCTCACGATCCGTGCAGAGCCCTTTGGTCTCCGCGGCGTTGTCATGTCTTTCGCGAGTCTACCAACTCGACAATCTCGGTGCGGATCCACGCACGGGTAATCAACAAGTTGTAGACCTAAGTATGTCAAATTAAATATGAAATAAGGACCGTTCGATGCGTGCGCGGCGGTGAAGCGGTCGGTGAGTGGGGTATGTCCGACGTCGCGGCCTCATGTCGAGGAGAGTCGAGCACGACCGGACGCACCAAGCCTCGTCCGAGTAAGTACCACTCCATGTCCGCCGCACGTCCTGGGTCGTCTTGATCTTGCCCACGCTGGGCGAGGTCCTCTGCGCGCTACTCAACCTTCGACCCAAGGGGCCATCCGGCCCGACGGGACGTCGTGCCACGAACACCTTCCTAGTGTACTGTGGACGGCAAGAAAAATATTTGTGCGGATGTAACACATATTATGCGAATGAAGTAAAGAGTGAACTTACGCGCGTGTCGTCTTGCAAGACACGCCTCACACGGTGGGACCTCTTGTCGAAGACCGGCCCGACGCATGACACGTGCACGGTACTCTCCACGAAGATATCATGCACTAAGGCACTCCACGTGTACCAAGAGGTAGTCTCGCGTGCCGCACACAAACGATCCATTGAGCGCGCGCTGATAACCTGGCGTCATCATGCGGTGTCGGATGACGCGGTCATCGGTCGGTGATCGAACATCGCAACGATACTCGGGTAAGAGCCTGCGAGGCGATCGCGTGAAGGTGACTCGTGCAGCGAGAACGCGCAAACTAAGCACACGAAATAGTGATTGCAATGAAAACAATAATTGATGAAACTAACCCGTCGGCGGCACCACGGTGCCCATGGTCGGCGGTCTGATAAATCTGCGGGGCGTACAAGCTATCCTCGTGACGCTCCGAGTCGGTGTTGCCGTCCGATTCGAAATGCTCCGGCGACCGCAGTGCGGAGAAGCGGACATCCCGAGGATGGAGCCGTCGTGCGCGACGCGGCACGCGTCGCTGCATCGCGCAGATCGTCGCAAGACAAAGACGGCGGACCACGCGCATCGCGGGATCTGGTCGGCCGGTGAGTTCGCCACCTCGCGCTGCGTCGGATGTAGTGCTTGTCGACGCCGCCGCCGCGTGGGAGCCCGTGAACATGACCCACCCGAACAACCACGGCGGTAGGCCTCGAAGTGCCTCCTAACAAAGCATCCTCACCGGTTCTCGTCACACGCTCGGGCCGCAAGAAGACACGCATACGTCGCGAAGGTTCACATACAAATTGTTACGAGAACAAGTGCACAAACACTTACGTGGCCCGGCAAATCCACTTGCGTGGGCGGCGGCGTGTCTTTGGACTCCACGACCCATTGCTGGCGGGACGCCGTGGAACTGGCGGGAGGTCCGTGCGCCACGCGTGGCGGCGTCGGCGCCGCCATCGGAGCGCCTACGCACGGCAACCCGGTCGGATAGCTCACGTCTGCGGCGTCGGCGTCATCTCCCCGCGGGAGGTGGGCGACGTGGGTCTCGGCCTCCGTGGTCAACCGGCCAAGTCGGCCGCGGCGATCGGAAGCGCCTAGGCGTACGACCAAAGACGCCGGTCTCGATCATCCTCCACCGCCTCCACCATCCTCGCGAGTGAAGGAGGCTCGCCTCTCAACTCGTGTGTCCAAACGATTAAGCACAAACAGGAGTCAACACAAAATAATCAGACCGCGATTGAGTGCATGAAGAACACAACTTCACGTACCTCGGAATCCAATCTCGGTGCAGCCTCCATGCCCGATGAAGTGCGTGGCGAACGCCCAAGCTCTATCGGCGCCTCGCCTCGGGAGCACGCATCGAGGCGGCTACGGTGGCGTGTCAATCATCGGTCAAGCAACTCGTACTGACTCGCGTCTGCCATACTGAAAATGCAACAAAAAAAAGTTCATATTTTTTCATGCATCTTTACATAGCCTACGTAGCAACTACGAATTTTCTATACAAATTTAATACATGTCATTCTATTTTTCTAGTTTAAATAGTATTTTTCGCACTAACAAGATATTGATCGCAAGACTAACACAATAATAATAAATAAGACTAACAAATAATAACCGCGCACACTTATTCCCATTGCTCTTCCGACCTAATCAGCTACTTCGTCTTTATCTCACAATGTACCATACTCAATTCTATGTCGCTATTGTCACAATTCTATGTCGCTACACAACTCAAAATATGTACTACACAGTTCGACTACATTTATCTAGCCTACTCAATTCTATGTCGCTATTGCCACAATTCTTTGTTGCTACACTACTCAAAATATGTACTACATTTATCTAATCTGCTCAATTCTATGTCGCTATTTTTGTTTGCTAACCTACAAAGGTTTGGACGTAACGTACACAGTTCAGAAAAATTTACCTGCAAGATGATCGCTCGAAACTGATGTTTTGTCAATCTCTCCTCCGCGATTTAAGGGCAGAGCTTCGCTACTATTTCTTCTCTCCTCTCGAACTCTCTTTTGTAATTTTACGGAATTAAAATGAATTATGCAATCGATTTTTTGGGGTTTTATAGCGGGTCTCGCCGCTTGATTGAATCTGGCGGCAGAACTTATCGCCGATTCAATGGCGACAGAAAGTTGAACGGCCGGCGAAGGTGGCAAAGGTTCTATTCGCCGATTGAATCTGGCGATAGGTTCTGTCGCCGTTCAATCAACGGCGACATGACATATTTTTTGTAATTTTTTGGGGCGACTATTTATTTTTGTAAATATCTTTTAAAATAATATTATTTAAAAAAAAATTCCAATACATAGCCCCTATGTTCTAGTGGAGTCATGCCAAGCAACATATTCTGTGTTGTTAGCAACTGCATCAACACAGATTTGTTGATGCATATTATCAACCATACAATACATAGCCTCTAGGTTCTAGTGGATTCATGCCAAGCAACATATTCTGTGTTGTTAACAACTGCATCAATAGCCAGCCAGTACGACTTACTTGGCACATTTTTATCATCAAACTGGACTTCTAGGTCCTATTCCCTCTGTTCAAGAATATATGACGTTTTAGACATCAATGTAGTCTTCAGTATCTAACTTTGATCATTATTTTTATATGATTATGTTAGTAAAAAATACAAAATTATTATGTTATGAAAATATTTATCATGACAAATATAATGGTATTATTTTCTCGTGACCAATCTAAATAGTTTTTCATATATTATTAGTGAAAGTTTGAAAAGTTTGATCGGAAGTTTTCTTGGACTTTTTCACAAAAAGTGGGTTGCAGTAGCTAAATAGTAAATGGTACGGATGTTGCTTTGCATGTTGCAAGCTTATTTCGGTAAACTGGGGGCAATAGCCATGGTTTCCATAGTGAATCCAACAAGTACCTATGTACATATTACAATTTTATTTTGAAGATGGTCTTCTTTTGTCGCTTGCTGTAGTGCTTTATTTATTTCAGAATTGCATTTTACTTAATTATCTTATCTATTTCGTGCATTTCAGGGATTTGACAAATTGAAAGAGGTGGTAAACAAGTGGGGAGAGTCAGCATCAGCCGCATGAAGGGTTGTTTTTGTTGGACAAGTTCCATCACAATTTTGGCTAAGGGACAATCTGGACATGGTCAAGGGCTCTCCAGATATAAACCAGAAAAGCAGAAGGAAATTTGTCAATTTCGTTGACAAGCAGAGGACGAATGGGTTTGGGCTTGTTCCTTATGTTTGTTGAGATGGGTAATCAAAATTTTCGTGTGTACTTTGAAGGAGAACTTCTTTGGCTGTTCAACTTGAGAAGAAATCCCTTGAAAAAAATAAGTGCTTGAGAATAAATTTGACCAAGGTAGCGGCGTTTTTGCCCTTATCCAGGCTGCACTGGAAACTGGCCTCATGCCGGGCCAGCACAAGAAGTCGGACTAAACCAGCTGGTCGGCCTGACGCGGTTCATTTTGCGGTGATTTGGGCAATTGGGCTTTTCTTCTCTGGAATTGCTGGCGGGCTGGGTCCGCATGAAACACCCAGCGAGCTGCTGGAGCCCATTGTGCTGTTCTCGGCTTCCTTTTCCCAATCGGAAGAGATGATAGCCGAAGCTTAGAACATGAAAGTTGCGGTATCCCAAAAGTGAAAAGTGCACACTGTATACTAAACATGAAAGCTGCAACACGGGCAAAACTGCAAAAGGCGGAGCCTGACGAGCTTCATGTCACTGTGCGTGCATGTCGGCATGCGAGTGCCACCTTTTCCCCTGCGTGGGGAAGCGAGAAACTGCGAGCCGCAGAGCCGGAGCGAATGGGCTCGTCTCAGCTGCTGCAAAGCTGGGCTAGTGGCGGCAGAAAGCGCAGGCGCTCGCAGCACGCCTGACGCGCGCGCACGGGCACGGCCCACCGTTTTCCGGTCCTAAGATCCGGCGCGATCTCTCCGTACACCGCAAAAGCAACGAAAAAAAAAAACGTTCCAGCGCAAAGCTGAACTGGCGAGGCGGCACGTACAGCAACACTGCGCCCGTCTACTCACCAGCGGTCGGGATGAAGCCGCGGAGGTGGACACAACGGCGCGGCGAGATCTTTTTTTATGGGAAAAGGATCGCTCGGGACGGCGAGCGGCCGACAGGCGGCGGGTGCGGTGCGCACGTCAACGCGTGCGCCCTGGCTAGTTGAACGGTCGGCGCGCGCGGCCGCGGCGCGGAAAGGCGCGTGTCGTCCCTGCCACCCGTGCCGCTGTCTACGCCCACCGGCTGCTCCAGCTGCGGCGGCGGCGTCGCGATTTATAACGAGAGCGCCGTTACACCGGCTACGTCCGGTGCATGGCCGAATCGATAAGTCACACACGACCGATACTTCCTTTCTTGCATGGAGCTATACGTGATGTTTATGTGTTACCCGAATTTGAGATCGACATGTTCAAGCGAAATCGACCAACAAATGGCAATGCATGCATGCAGCGCCATCTGATTTTAGTACACTGGCCAGTGGGTTTTATGTAGCAACTCGGTACATTACGTTGTTGAGGGTACACTTATCTTGTCAGTAGTAGCGCTACGCGACTCTACAAGCATTGAAAGCAATGGGACGGTTCAACTGCAAAGCTGAGAGAAGTGATTGAATACGCAGGCACGAATTGTTCCATTCGATCGGCGATTCAGTTGCACATGCCATGCCAGCCATGAGGACTTGAGCAAAGTTGTTGAGAAGTAGAGTTATTGAACTAGGGAATGCAAGAAGTCATTGAATGCCCAGGTGAAACAGATCTTGATGGAGTGGATGGACCATACATGGAGGTAGTAGAACACAAGCAGAAACTTCAGTAGAGCCATGGATAGAACACACACTTCAGTGTTGCAGAAGAAAGAAAATATTACAACCCTCGAAAGAAGAAAAGAACAGAATACATACATGCAATTCATCTACAGTCTAAAGATTACATCGAGGACACCAAAGACCGCAGCAGCACATCCAACCTCAATCAGACAGCGCTAGCAACTATATAATTAAGCCGGGATTGATTTCTTCCCGGGGCTAAAAAATCCAACCCAGGGAGAAAATTACCAGCGATTACGGTGTTATTACACGCCAAAATACAGCTGCTAAACCTAGTTACTTCTAACGACCTATGGAATGGAGTGATTACTAGATGAGAGAGGAGAGAGTAGGATTAGTTGGCGCTACAGGAAGATGAAGCATTCCATGGCCACCAAGGGGTTTTCCAAGGACTCCTTCCCCTCGCCGTCGCCGGCCATGGCGGCGGCGGCAGCCTCTTGCGCCTCCGCCGGTGGTGGCGGTGGAGACGCAGAATGCGGAGGACAGTGCGGCTGCATAGGCGGCGGCGGCAAGAGCTGGGGAGCCGCCTCCTGTGCACGCCGCGGCGACGCGCGGCCGCATGACCTCGTTGGGACAGGTGGTTTCCGCTGTGTGCAGGAGGAGGCGGCGGCCGCGCGGCGCTGGTCCTGCTGCCGCTTCGCTGCCGGCGATGGCGACCTCCAACAGGGCCGCTCACCGGGGTCGCGCCGTGGGGGCGGCGGCGAGGGAGATGCGCGCCCGCTTGGGCGCCCAGCGCCGGGGACACGGTCCCGCCTGGCGCGCCCGAGCTCACCGGACACGGCCCGCTTCCTGGCCGGCTTCGCCGGGGACCGCTGTGGCCCTGCCGCCGTGGTCGCGGCCGACGACTCGGACGCCGCCTCCGACTTCTCGTCGGCGGAATGCGCCACCCCCACCGCCCTACGGACTCTACCGCCACCATCCTTCACCCTGGCATTGCAACCCTTCGCCTTGGCCTTCTCCCATCCATGCTCCACCGACGGCGCCACAGCGCCAGCAACCCGCCGAGGCTTGGGCCGTGGCTTGGTGTTCGGGGTCTCCGAGAGCACCTCCTTGACCTTCTCCTCCTCCAGCGGCGGCGGGTCACGGGCCTCCGCCCGGCGCCGGGAAACCTCCCCTGCCGCGGCCGGCGGCTCAGCGCGCTTCTTGCTTGCGCAGCAGCCCATGCCTCCCTTGTCCTCCTCCTCGCTTCTTGCCGACCTTAGCTACGCGACCATTTCCCGCGAGCGCGCGCGAGCCGGTGGTGAGAACTGAGGAGGAGCAGGACTGAGGAGGGGTAGTTTAGGAAGTCGCTGGGGGAGTGCCGAGAGGCCAGAGAGTGGCTTTGGGTTTCCCTCCGTTGTGCTTTGATTTCTGTGAGGAGGAGAAGTTGTGGTGGGACTTGGGAGACCGGGAGTCAAAAGGGCGGAAAATAAATCTTCCGGGGAGAGTCTCGGCGAGGTCATTCACACCACCGTCCATCATTTACAGTATGAGAGGGGATAGAGAGATCGAACGGTGAGGGAAGGAAGATCCTCCCCCGAGAATTTGCTTCTCAAAAGGGCTGAGCTAGTGAGCACTGAGCAGGGTTTGTGATCAGATATAGGCTTAAAATACTACTAATCAGGTTCAGTTCTTGATCACTGCAAGAACTGTGTAAAATAGTGTCATGTACGCTCTCCTAGTTCTAAAATAAGTACTACTACTGCCAGTTCTACAAAACTGTGTAAAACAGGGGATCGTACATGGGCTCCCGCTATCTTACTCCTACTCTGCAGTTTTGGCACCTGCGCTGCGCTCTTGCCGATCGAAAGTCTGAACTTTTAATCGGCAGTTCTGCACTCTTCCGAACGTTAGCACTTTTCACCCACCGTGCAGCAGTTTGTCCAACAGCTTCAAGAATCAAACATGGTTGTTACTTGTTAGGTTAGATAATGCCTTAGTGTGATGGAGCAAATCTCCTAAAGTTATCTCATATATCCATTTACTGGAGCTTAATTAATTGAGGCGTTTGTATCCAATCTGATGTTTAAGAGTCGTGCAGAAGCTTAGAAAAAAGGAAGCTGCTACTCGCCAATATCCAAGTTTCATGTTTTACTTTTCGGTTTTGACAAGTTTCAGGTTTCAAATTCATATTACCGCGGGAGCGAATCCAACAGGGGGCTTCGTGAGGCCGAAGCCTCCCCTTCGCCGCTCGAAGCCCTCCACCCCCACCCAACCTCCAGCCATGGCCATGGTTGCCTCAACCAACTTACAAGAAGAAGAAGCAGCCAAGGAGGAAGTTAGGAAGACAGGAACAAAGCATTTGTGGGCCTTGTACCCTTGCCGAAGCGGCCCATAAGACCCAACTTCACCCCACAAGTCCCCTCCTCACGCTCTTTGTTCCCCGTTCCCAAATCCATCCCAAATCCACCCCAAATCCATCGAGACAGAGCTGGCCGCAGCCAATGGCGCGCAGGCGGTGAGGCACCAGTGCGCCACCGAGGAGAGGAGGGAGCTGGGGCAGGGGAGCTATTGCGTCGGGCGAGGAGGGAGTTGGGGCGGGGGAGTCACTGAGGCGTCGTCGGTAGCCGGAGCCCAGAGGAGGCCGAGGCAGGTAGCCAGGCGCCGAAGGAGGTCGGGGGAGGAGGCCTCTGGCCTAGGCTGGGGACCGAGGAGGCGGAGCAGCGGAGGCGAGGACCAAAGAGGCGGAGGAACTGAGGGGCGAGGGAGCCTGGTGGAGCTGGGGAGAGGAGGCTGGAGGGGGGCTGTGGGGCGGCGGAGCTACGGCCTGCGGAGGAGCCGAGGGTCGAGGGAGCCGACCACCCGGGGGAGCCCAGGGGAGCTGGGGAGAGGAGGTCGACGAGGCTAGAGTGGGGACAGGCCGCTAAGGCGCTGAGGAGTGGCGGAAGCTGAGGACTAGGCGATTGCCGACTGGAATTGGGAGCTGAGGCGTGAGGAGTGAAGTATGAAGAAGTTTGCTGCGTGTTGAAGCCTTGAGGCATTGAACCCACCCTCCATTTTAATCCGGCTTCGCCACTGTATTACCGTGGAAGTTTTTGCAGGTTTCATAAGAGAAATGAGAATGGTGATAATTCAAATATCCAACTACGAAGATGTGGTCAGTCGACGGCAGGGTTTGGGTACCTGGTCTCAAATTTTTACTGGTGGGTCCGGTAGGACCGGTTTAGCCAAAAATTTCAAATCAAATTTTGAATTTTAAAAAAATCGGCCTTAAATCGCTGAACATTGGTTGAAAATATTGGTCAAAATTTTTGAAAACAAATTTCGGCAAAAAAAAATCCTTCTATATTTGACAAAATTCATACCAAACAAATATTTCGGGACTTAGTTTGAACTTTTACCGGGGTCCGAAAATGATGAAAACCGACCGAAATTTTGAACCGTGATCGACGGCAGCACCTAGGTCCAACTCAAAGTAGCCGCCGCACACCAGTCTAATGGTAGTGGCGGTTGCAAGAATTTGAACGCTCGAGGCAGCAACGGCATGTTGGTTTGAGAGTAGTGGCGACGGAGATCCAACTCGACGCCAATAGCACCCTATCAATTTCATAGCAAGGAGAGACATAGAAGGGTAGTATAACGGTAGTAGTGCAACAGATAGGACTCACCAATATCCCGTTGAATAGATTTGGAACAACAACATTCTCCTTACCACGCAAGGTCGTAACAAGTTCAGCTTAACGGTAGCAGTGCAACAGATAGGACTCAACAATATCCTGTTGAATAGATTTGGGACAACAACATTCTCCTTATCACGCAAGCCCGTAACAAGTTCCTTCTCTACCTCGATCAATGCACACGCACACACACACACTATATATATATATATATATATATATATATATATATATATATATATATATATGAAAATGGTATGGTACTCCTGTGAGTATATACTCTTATTTCTCACATACCACTTAAATCGTATGATCATGTCTCTTTATCAATTTGAGCATACTCCAATAATGATTATAAGATACACCCAAAGTGAGTTCTATGAAAAAAATTCATTAAAGTCCACCTTTAATAGCAAAATTTGTGTATATACTTTTATAGGATCGTCAATGGCAATCGGAGAAGGGTTAAATGATTATAAGCCCTAGCGGAAGCTTTTTCTTCGAATATATTGTATTCTAATTGTCCAACCTGTCAACACAGTAAGAATACAGAAACAAAAGACAACCAAATGGGAAAAAAAGCATTTTTCTGGTACTGTAGTAAGCTTCATGTGCACTGTAGCAAATAGTGTGATATACTGAAGGTACAGCATGTGTTGCTGTAGCAGATTAAAAAAAAAATCGAAGGCATCGCTATTGATCGTTCTTATCTCATGATAAACCAACAATGCTTATGTGTTGATTTGCTTTCCTGAGCACAGGCTCCACGTGTGCTACTGCTATTTAGCATCCAACCAAAAGCAAACTAAAAACAACAGCACAGATAAAAAAACTCTGATCTCCTCCTGTGCACATGATGTGTGCATGTGTGTTTCCTGCCACTAGAGATGCTTCGTCTCTCCTCACGGCGATCAAGGCGACACGAATTGCACTAACTGAACCATACGCACCTGTGTCACACGAAGCTGCAGCAGCGTCCGTGTGATACGCTGGCTTGCGCATGCGACAGCAATCGACTCGACAAAGAACCGATGCACGCTGATCGAGGAAAGCAGCTGTCGAACGAAGGACGAAACACAGCGAAATGCGTTCGATCTGTGCGCACAGATCGAGGACTGAAGATAACACCGACGATCGCTCGGGACGAAGCAAGAACCAAAACGCGCCGCCGTCACGTTTTTCTTCCGAATAGATCTAACTTTTTATTGCCGAACCATGTCTATTCATGGCTACAAAGTGCCTTCAAAAGCACACTCAAACCCTAGCAAAATCTCCACGTTTCTCAAGCCGTCGCTAGCACATATATACCAGCCGCTGCTAGCACCTAGCATGTTTAGGTACACCAGCAGACCAACCAAAACTTTTCACGTACAACATCAATTAGTACATCTTCTATGCAGCCCATCATGCATGCCACTATTATCACTTAATCTCTCTATAGCCTCACGCAGGTTTTCAATTTTGTTCCATGAAAAACTTCGGGGCTGAGCGAAATGGCCGAAATTACCGAAATTTTGGTAATTTCGAATTCAATTCGAGCAAATGGTCGAAATTGGCATTCAAATTTGACCGAATTTCATCAAAATTTTGACAAATTATGACCGAATTTTGAATGTTGTTTGAATTTGGTCTGAATTCATGTGCAACCAAATTTTTTGACCGAAACGGCAAAAAATCGTGCTCCAGCGAAATGGGCGAAATTTCATGAAATTTCGTCGAAATTTGGGACCCTGGCCTCACATACAAAGACTTCCAAAACATGGCCAGCCTATGTGTACCACCGTGAGCCCATCAATTCCTCATGCCGCTACTCGCACGAATTCTTCAGCCTTCTAAATTTTGGACACCTCAAAATTATCACGTGTTTTAGCCTCCGAACTGCACCTCTGTAGCTCCAACACGCATCATCCAATTTTAATATTCACGTGCCCCAACTCGAGCTCGACTATCTCCTCTAGCATCCTCGACCCTCTGGACTATGATTTCGCACCAAGCCATCTCCCGGTCACCGCCGTAGACCACGACCGCCTCCGAGTTACCCTGCACATACAAAGACCAAAGCACCATCTTTTCCTGACACAAGTTCTTCCTAACTTGACCGACATTAGTCCACACACACCACACGCCTCAAATAACATCAATACCCAATATTGTCAATTATTCATCAATTAAAATATCATAGACCTAGCCACATGGTCTAACAACTTCTTTTATATATGAAAAAAGGTATATAGCAAAAATAAAGGACTCTAATGAAAAATTTTCAATCAAGTTGTATTGGAGTATCTTGTGTCTCACATTTAAACCATCAAGTGTTTTTTGCGGTTAGTTAATTTGTTAGTAGTTTGGCCCTATTTGGAATGCCGGATTTTCCCTATTCTTGCGGGGATTGGACTTTTCTTGAGAAATTCCCGCGTTCCAACTTCCAGACATGCCTTTAATCTTGATACCCAGGGGTAGTCACCTATTTGAATTTTGTTTGCATTGGAATAGGTTTGGGTTGATTGTTTATTTGTTTTATCTTTTGTACTATTTCTAAGTTATGTTGGATCAAATGGCACCTTTGGTTGACGAAACCTGGAGGATGAAGTTTGAGAGAGTAAGAGAAGATGGCTTCTCCCACCATATGCTCGCGCTGCCCCCCCTAGTTGGCTTCCTCCTCGTAACATGAGAAACAACCACGTACAACTGTCCATGCTTAGTCCATTTGGCTACAAATGAAGTTGAGAAACAGATGGTATTCATATGTCCTTAAAGCTAGGGTTCAATAAATGATTTTATTTTGTCAAATTTATAATACAGGTCCCACATATATTACTAGATCTTAGGTAACAAAGCACACCTCTAGCTCTAATTAAGATTATTCCTACCGTCATTCTCAAAATAGACGTCGTCCTACATATGCTTACAAATGGACCTTTTAAAACTTTAACCAGTAATACACATAAAAGTATTTTCATTTATCACATTAAAAGTATTTGCATTGATCACATAGGAAAGGTGTTCATGAATTTTTCATCGAAATTGCTCCCATACCATTATATGTTTACATTAGTAACTTTTGGTAACACATAACGAGAAAAAAATAATAGTCAGATGTGTGTGTAACAACAACTAAAAGAGATGGAGCACTATATTAGTTTAAGGCCATGCACTTATTGATTGATTTTTAAATCAATCCAAAAAAGCTCAATTGTGTTCATTTTTCCTAAGCAAATTGTGAGGACCCGGGGTATTTAACTCG
Organism: Ampelocalamus luodianensis; assembly: GCA_036346255.1. Taxonomy (NCBI): domain Eukaryota; kingdom Viridiplantae; phylum Streptophyta; class Magnoliopsida; order Poales; family Poaceae; genus Ampelocalamus; species Ampelocalamus luodianensis. The sequence goes on from CM070626.1 coordinate 7,500,771, forward strand.
CAATACTTAACCTCCATATGTTTCTAGTATTACCAATTAAATATCCTGAGCCTCGATGGACATGTGCTTCCCAGAATTGTAGCACACATATATTTTTACAAAACCATGCATCATTTCCATACAACTTACAATACCAAGTCTAGCAAAAGACATACATACTATAGAGTTATTAAACAAGGGCCGACCGGCCAAATGACATCAAAATAATAACATAACAGCGGAAACAAAAGGTCATAAGATGACAATAACAAAAACCAACTGGTTAGCCAATAACCCACAAGGCAACCGACCGGGCCGCCAAGCTAGTCGCACCCACCGCAGCAAAACTCACAAAAGTCGATCCCTTGGGGATCCACTTCCTCCTCTGCAACAATAAAACAATGCAGTTGAGTAAAAAATGTACTCGCAAGACTTACGAGTAACAAGCCTATACATAGCTACATGCAAGCTGAAACAAAGGAGATGGTTATATGGTTAATTGGACGCATAAAACAATTTTTATTTGCAATAATGTAATAGATTGAAGACAATTTCTCAAATCTGTTTTTAATTGTTAAAATAACAACGAGACAACAATAAGTAGCATAAATAACAACCTAGAAGTGACAAACCCAATAACCACCATAACATAGCACGAATTCCCCATTCGTACCACCCAATTCAAGTTTTAGTGAAAATGTTATAGTCTAACTTTCGAAAGACCTCCCCAAGTGTGTCCATAACCAAAGACTTGACTATTCGAATAGATTTAACCCTGTAGGGGTGTACCAATTTACCCACACTTCCAAAGGTATGCCGGCACAACTAAATCCTACGAAACGTTTCCAATATTGTGCATTAACTACGAGCCGCTCGTATGGATAGAAACTCATACGCTACATTGTAAAGCCGAAGGTCAACTACCTCATAGGATAAAGCCTTCGGACAACTACAATGCCCCCAAACACCTTTCCTCCTACACAACCTCCTGCAACTCGGAGCTAACACACGCCAAAGTACTAAGTCAAGAGAGGTCCCATAACCCTCTAGTGTGGTTAGCACGCAAAATGCTTGGTTTAGTGTAACAAGATGTTCGGTTCTTGTTGACTCGGACACCATCCATTCACACCCAAAAGCACACCATCTTACCATTGTGCCCAAGTCTAAAATATTTTGCTTTCAGTTTTAGTTTTCTCAATTAACATAGCACAAAGTGCTGAACATAAAGCCATAATAAGTTTTGTGTGATCAAGATTATCGACTAAGTCGACAACCGCCCAATTCTACCGGTAGCTAGGCATAACTAAGCACTAACTCGCAAACTACTAAGTGATAAAGGCCCATCCAACGAACCTTAAATCACAGCAAGGTAATCCTAGGCTCAGTAGTAGAGGATAAACATTTGTCTACAGATTATGCATCTAAAGGATCAACTAACCGATAATAGTTTAACAGCAAAATAGCAATATATACGTAGACTTTGCAAACAAGATATTAGACTTTGAAAATAATAGAAGCAATATGATCAAATGATGCTACATCTGCTTGCCTTGCTGGAGATCACAATCTTGTTGCTGAGGATCACTCTCGCACTCAACAATTTCTTCAGAACCTATCACAAGAATGAGAAAATCCAATAAAAACGGCGAACACCGAAAAAGACTCAAAATACAAAGTCATCCAAAATCTATAAAATTTACACAGCGGGTAAAGCATGGTTTTAAATGAATTTATCAACAAGAATCATTCAATTTGGATAAAGCATACAAAAGTTATAGCCTAAACAAGTTCAATCGGCTGAGAAATTCAAATTTAATCGGCTGAGAAAGTTTTTGAACATGAAAATTTTATGGTAGGCAGATAATGACATCCTAAGAACAGAAAAAATTAGTTTACTACATTTAGAGTTAAAATGAATTTTTTATGATTTTTCTAAGTTATGAAACTAGGGCATAGCATTTTTCAGAGGCAAAGACATAATGAAAACCTATTCTATACTAAGGCATATTAACAGAGGAACCTAACAAATTTTAGTTTGCTGAATTTGGAGTTACAGAGAAAAACTTATGCAATTTTCAAGTTTTACTGGATTTCCAGTACACAATTTAATGCTCAACAAAATAATATAACCTACACAATTTATTTTGGTATAGAACAAGGTTCAAACATATTTTTAGATTAAAGTTTAGTTAAACAGAGATTTAACAAAATTTGAATCATCTAAAAAGAAGTTAAAATGAAATAGTTATGAAATTTTAAAGTTTAACACAATTAACAGTTTACAAATAAAGGATTTCGGGAATTAGATATTACTAACCCAAAAGGGAAAAACCTGGGTCGTCGATTTTGAATCGAACGACCCAAACGCGAGGGGCGAACGAAACGTGCACAGCGCCACACACAGCCAACCGTTGGATTAGATCCAATGGTCACAGTGGAGGAGACGTTCGGCGGTTCGAACGTTCCAACGAACATGGACCGCTGATCTAAAGATGGACGACCCACATCGAGAGTTCCGTTCGGAGGTTCGAACGTTCGCGTGATCTGAGCCGCAGATCTAGAAATGGACGACTCAGGGGGGCTAGATCGTTAGAACTCCTAACGTGCCAAGGAGGTCTAGACCGTTAAATCAAGACCTGACGGTCCAGATCTGCACGGGGAAGTCCTAAAGGTTAGATCTATAAGAGGAGGTCTTGAACGGCTAAGATCTCCACGGGGAGGTCCTAAACAGTCAAGATTTGCTCAGAGGAGGTTCTGAACAATAAGATCTAAACGAGAGGAAGTCCTGGACGGCCAAGATCTACATGAGGAGGTCCTGGACGGCCAAGATCTACACAGAGTAGGTCCTAAACGATAAGATCTAAAAAAGAGGAGGTCTTGGATGGCCAAGATCTACATAAGGAGGTCCTGAACGGCCAAGATCTACAAGGAAGGTCTTAAAGGTTCTCTTTACACAAGTCCACGGGGTAGTCTTTTGCAAAGGGGACCCAGGGGGTGGTCCTAAGGGTGGTTTTTGCAAATGACCCAGTGTGGTCCTTACAAAAACGACAAAGAGGGTGGTCCTGAGATGGAGGTCGTGAAGGTGGTTTTTGCAAAAATGACCACGAGGTGGTCTTTTGCGAAACACAAAAGGTGGTCCACCAGAGGGGAGGTCCTAGAGGTGAAGATCATCACACAGGGAGATCTTAACGGTCAAGATCTAACCTAAAGAGATCTCAACAGCTAAGATCTAAACCTAAGAGGTCCTGAAGGTTGTCTAAGGGGTGGTCTTACGACAACAGGACTTCAGTACTTCACGGTTTTGCTCGTCGGCTCGCCGCCGGTGACTCTAGTCACGGCAGCGCAGCCCAGGGGCAGTAATAGGTTCACAATAACATTGCGCACACAATGGGAGCACTTTCAACGGCTGAATCGGCCTAAAACGACGGCGAGCCAGAAAGTGGCGGCGGTGATAACCACGACCAAAACGAAAAGCAAAAGGAGCTCTGCAGCGGTCCAAAAGAGCAGGTGCCCGAGCATCTAGGGACTACCACGAAGTTACCTGAGCACAGAAGAGGTCCAGAGGAGGTCGGAGAAACTCTAGCAACGATGACCACAGCCGACGCTGAGGGTGACAAAGAGGATAAGCGGTCCTGAGCAAACAGAAGGTAAAAGAAAGGTAAAGGCAACTTCAAAAGACCTCCTAGATGGTCCATGAGTAAGCAATTGAAGCATAGAGGTCCTTACCGGAGTTGGGGACGAATGGGACCTCCTTCGACCACAATGATTGAAACCCAAAATTAGATTATTCCTGAGAATGAAATCCAAAATTGAGTTAGGGGAAAAGCTTGAGTTGATGAGATGCACAAAAAAGATGCGAAAGAAATGGGTAAAGAACCACTGGAGCACTGTCGACGATGGAGGTCCTCCACGGTAAACAATGGCGGAAAGGGTGTTCTTTGAGTTTTGAGCTCACAGAACAAAGAGGGGGCTAGGGCGACAAAGAGGTGCTAAAGAGGAACAAAAGAAGGAGCTCAGAGGTCCTCAAATAGCTCGAGGTCAACGGTTGCACAAGGACAAGCTCTAATGGCGGACAAGACCTAAAGTTCTGCCAACGCCGAAGGAACGACGGGAGCACGTAAGGAGCAGGGATAAACACTGACAAAGATGAAAACGGGGCTCAGAGCCGTTGAGGGGGGCCCAACGAGGTGACTTGGCGCTACACCTCTGCCATGGCGCACGCGTGTACGGGCGCGAGGAGGAAGAAGAAGAACAGAAAATGAAGTTTTATGTTGAGTCAAAAGGTCTTGATCGTTGGATCAGAAATGAATGGTTCAGATTACATGTGACGTTCGGAGGTCCGAACGACCCATTCAATCAGGAGCGTTGAAATGAAATCCAACGGCCCAAAATGCTCGCGCCCAACTGACCGCGCCTGAGTACAGTTAGGGGGTTGGGTTCAACCAAGAAAGTAGGTTGGGCTCGAGTCGGACTTGAGTCCAACAACAAAGTTGAATAGGGTTTGAATTTTGGGGTTGAAATTTTTGAGGAATTTTTAAATGGAGCAAACTAACTCCAAATATTCTAAAAATTTTACAGGAGGTTCTCAACTCCAGGGTTGACCTTGTATAAAATTTTCAGAGGTTTTTATGCAGAGCATTTTTCTCCAAAGTTTTTTAAGGTTCTGAGCTAGGATTTGACTCAAGGTCAAACTGGTTTGACTGGCCTCTTAAAATATTCAAACAATTTCTAAAAATTGTGAAATTTTTCAGAGGAATCACACAGCATCCCTAGAATTTAGGAAAATTATTTTCAGAGGATAATCACAAAATTATCTAGAAAAGTTCTTAAAGGGTCAAGACTTAGGTTAAAAGAGGCTTGTGATTTTGTATTTTTCATAATTCCTTTACAAGAATTTTCAGAACATACATACAACGACAAGCTGCAAGAAAAGTTTTAATTTCTACACATTTTCTTACATTTGAAATACAAGCTAAGATTTGGGATGTTACACAAATTGTATTGGTTACAGCTCTTCGATCAACCCCTCAAGATTTTCCAGCCAAGGCGTTCAGTCCATATATAGTAAAGGATGCACTACAGTAGCTTTTAATCTATAGAATATGTACATGTTCAGTTTAAATATTTTGTTCAGTCAATGCAAATATTATTATCATAATTATTTCATACAATATCATGTTTGATTGTTTTAAACTAGTTATACTAGCAATTCCCGACTCATCTTGACCCACATTTCTAGGTTTTGTATCTATCCATTTATTTATATGAAATATCAATATCCTTTTACTTGCCAGTTTAAGATTAGGTTGCGCTTTCGTATTCATTTTTGTAATCTTAAACGTTTTCCAAACAATTTGGAAATTGTTATTGTACTCCATGGTCTCTATATGATATAGGTTGATGTTATTTACTAATTAGCACCATGAAATTACAAAGGAAACATTTACTAAACTAGATTAATTTTTTTCTCTCTAGCCATGATGAAATTTACCTCTTAGGATTCAACATAACAGGTTGTAATATGGTTTGTGTTTTAGTTGACCATGTTTAGACAATCAACCACATTTAGACAAACATATTTTCGTCCTGGTAATTAATTTATAGCTTAAGATTATTCATGTACAGATAAGATTCTTGTTATCTACAATGTCCACATCTATTAATTCACCGACGCGGCGTAGCGTGCACTTTCATCCTAGTGAAACATTATTAGCCATTTGTTTCTTTACCATTTTCAACATGGTAGATCAAGCTTGAGCAATGTCTAACCATTTGGTAAAAAAATCAAAACATTTAAAAACCACTTACGTCATCATCTGAGTAGGGGTGAAAACAGGGCGGATAATTTCCGTTCGATCCGATGCCATATCCAGGAAAAATCCGCCTGAAGTACCATTTTTTAGTCCCGATTGCATCTAATATTATCCGCATCCAGAAAATCTCATGGAATATGGGGTAGAATAAGGATAGAGCAATATCTGATATGTATCCGTATTTTATAGGATATCCGATAAATCAATAAAATGGATATTCGATAAACATCAATATTCTCTAATATATAATATAATTTGACACTTTCGTTGGTAAAGTTATATCTTTTCTTTATGTGTACACTATCCATCAAGTTATTCGTAACCGATTTGAATCCGATCCACATTCGCCTCGTGCACACATCTCGAAAAATTTGTATTTGTATCCGTATCTAGGGTATTTGTATCTGACTCGAGGTAAAAATATGAGTTAGGATAAGAGAAGAGTAATATTCGTCCGTATCGGACCCGTTTTCACCTATGTATCTGAGGCCCACGTTTAAAACATGATAATTTTTATTATCACGTAGAAATTAAACTATTTCCTGCAAATCCTTATAAAATTCATACGTTCCAGACGATTGACGCTTGATCGGCTGGTTTGAGATCCAATGGCTCGAGGATTTCTTGCGGCCGAAAGGGACACGACACCAACACAGTCCCGCACCGTACGGCCAGTCTGGCCTTCTACATTCCTGGGCCCACACACAGCCCACCTCACCTGACCCCACCTGTCATCGACTACCACCCGGAGCCACCTCATTTCTCTTTCCCCATAACACGCAAGTTGTAGTCTTGGAGAGGCAGCACGCTAGTACAGCAGCGGTTGGTCACCACCACCACGTCCATCGCCGCCGCCGGGGAAGGAGGAGGAGGCGGCCATGGCGAGCAAGCACGGCCGCAACGGATTCGACGACGACAACGTCAACCCCTTTGCGGTGAGTGCCCCTCGCGCTACGTACCCACTCTGCCTGCCTCGCGCCGTCGGCACCAGCCTTCGGGAAGCTTTCCGCCATTTGCGTAGATCTCGGGGTTGCCTTGTCTGATCTGATCCGCGTTGGTTTGTGCTCGCATTTGGGATCCGTAGTTACTTGGTTCCTGCCGCGCTGGATCTGAGCGCCGGGGGGGGGGGGGGATGCAGATTTGCGCGCTTGGAGTTGGCAATTACGCTGTGTAGGTAGTGTAGGTTAATAATTGCTATTCGAGTGGATGGTTAGCTCTGGATCTGTGTTCATGTGAGGAACCAAGTAAACTTCCTAGTGGATGATATTAGTAGCTTGTGCTGGGTGATTGGAAGGGATATAGGTGGTAGTACAATGTGGTACCTTAGATGCGACGCAAGAGCATCTCGCGCCTTCCCTGGTCTGGCGCTGTCTTATATGACTAGGTTTGTTTGTTATTGAATACGTGTAATTGTTGGAGCTCGGTTACTACCATGCTATATTGAGTCTCTTGTGAGTTACAGTACAACATTATGTAAGAAGGATCTCCAACTTTGTTGTCTTAGTTTCTTTGTGTTGGTAGTGTTTATCAGGTAGAGTATGTTCCATTAGCTGCTGGTTCGGGAAATGCAATATGATGATGTTTGTTTTACCTTTTTTTGTGGCACTTTAACAATGCACTAATTTTAGACCCACTCTTGTGTCTTCAATTAATCAAGTGGTTTATAAAAGGAACCAATTCTCTATCGATATGCGACAAGCTACTTGTATTGTATGTTAGAACTTGGTTAATGTGACACCAAATGTATTTATAGGTCATGGATAAAAATCTTAGGTGTGAGGTTTCTTCAATCGAGGCAGTTGGTTTAATTTTCTCTATGAAAAACTCAAATGGAAGTGTGTGTGTGCGTGTGTGTGTGACATACAATTTTTTGTAGTAACATATAAGGTTTTCACTTTTTTGCACCACTTGATGGGTTTATTTGTTGGTGACCTCATCTAGTTGACTTAGATAAGAGCATGTTCGTTGGTAATTTACTTTAAAACACCTGCTCTGTGGCAACACACATATCGTGGACAATTGTGTGGGTGATCAGAGACAAAACTAAGCATGCCTGTGTCCATCCCCATGAATGCATCTATGCATTAACAGAGCATGTTCAACCACATATAAAATAGTTTAGGTTTTATCATGCATATTTACTGATCGTTGGGTAAGCCAAGCCAGAATTTCTATTAAGAATCAAGCAATAATGCAGCTGTCCAACAATTCATTTACTCATCTTCAATAAAATTTTTTGATGTTTTTGCACAGTTACTTTTTTTTTTTGCCTTGTACTGTTCATTTTATGCTATGACATGGTGATACTTCTATTTTATGTGGAACTTTGTTACTGAGCAGCAGGTTGTATCTAATAGAAAAGAAAATCATGTGATTACTGAGTTGTGCAGAAGCTTCTAATTTTGGAATTATTAAACTATGTGATTGATTTATATTCCAAATGCCTCCTATTCTGCAGGGAGGAAGTGTTCCTCCTGCCTCCAATTCTCGGCTCTCACCTCTGTCCCATGAACCAGCTGATTTTTATAACGTGGACATTCCTCTGGATCCAAATAAGGTACTTGCAACTCCATCGAATGTTAACTACTGTATCAAATTCTAGTTTCGAGACGTTTTTCTCCACCCAAGAAAACAATGTTAACTTAGCTTCTTACTTTAACTGGGTAGATGCTCTCTTCACCATGAGTTTTTCTGTCATGGTCAATGTTTGATGCATTATCATGTACATGAAACATATCATGTTGTTCCTTTACTTGTACTGGTGGTGCGCCGAGCTAGTTTTGGTTATTCTGCAATTAGTTTGTTTATGGATGATTCCTTACGTTATTGCATCCATTTATCCGCATTTAGGATATGAAGAAAAAGGAGAAAGAACTCCAGGCAATGGAAGCTGAGCTAAACAAAAGGGAAAAGGTATGTGCCTTACAAGTGTGGAGTGATTCAAGTTTTCCTGTGCTCATTGCCAGTTGCAGAAATGTTGATAAATGATAAACTAACTACAAGTTGTCTCATAAGTGGTCTTCAACAGCAATATATTTCATAGTGTGAAGCTAGAAGCTACAGTTCTGTCAGGATGTATTGTTTCTATGCCACCCGAGGCATTACTTTATTCAGCATTACGTCCAATCAAACCATGATTTATATGGATTTCCAGACTGCTGCATATAGTAGCTGTCCTAGCCCTATAATCCTGACAGTTTCCTCGATGCTACCTACTCCCTCTGTTCAAGAATAAATGACGTTTTGGATATCGACACGGTCTCCAACATGCAACTTTAACCATTACTTTTTATATGAATATGTTCATAAAATAATATAAAATTATTATATTATGAAAATATTTTTGATAACTAATCTAATGGTACTATTTTCACATGACCAATACAAATAGTTTATATATATATATATATATATTGGTGGTCAAAGTTAAGGAAGTTTGACTGCTCACTTTCTAAAACGTCATATATTTCTGAACGGAGGGAATATTAATTATCTGGTGACCTGGCCATAACAATGTGGTAAATTTGTAGGGGTATGTAGTCCACATAAGTTGTGTTCCCTTAACTTGCTAAAACTAACTGTAGTTGACCATAATGAGCGTTGGAACTACTGAAAATGTAGTCTATGTTGAAGAAAGTCATCGGAGATCTATGGACTACTGGAACTTCCTACCTGTTGTGATGCAATTTCAGTCCTAAAGTAATATGAGAAAAAACAGGACCTGTTTGCATTCTGGTTGGGCACATAAAAATCCTGCTACAAAGTAAAGGGTGCTTTTGCCCATTTGGATTTTGGACTCATTAGCCAGATATGGAATCTTATCTCTCAACTTTTTTGATTAGTTGGTAGGTTACGATGTTGTATATCCAAGTGGTGAATTCAGTTTTCCTTTAGAGACATAAGGGTTTATTTGAGATAACCATGTTGCTTGAGCTTGATATTAAATATGTTGAATTTGAGAGTGACACGTGAGAGCATTTTAAATCAGAGAAGGAAATAGTCTAGTTCCACTGTGTTCCATGTATTTGAGTTCATGCTCCATATGTTGTATTTACTGTATGTGCTGTCCTTCTCTAAATGCTGATCTGATTCTCTCTCTCTCTCTCTCTTCCCTAGGAATTGAAAAGGAAGGAAGAAGCTGCATCTCGAGGTACAATTCATATTCTTTCCTTTCCTGAATAGCTTTAAACCTTTAACTGTTTCCTTTTGGGTACATTTACTAGCATAAAGATTTGAAGATAGAAGCAGGATTGGTATAGGCAATTGGTTCATGAGGAGATGTACCGAGATACTTCTGTTTGCCTAGTCAAGTTGAGTGGAGTTTGCAGTTTGTTGTTGGTTTTGTTCACAGATAAAACAACATAAATAAGCATTTTACTCTTTAGAGCATGGGACATCAGGGTTATCTTCCTGTATGGTGGTTGGTGATATTTGCTGATGAGATTCTTTTTTCGTAGATCAATGATTTTCCATTGTCATTCTCGTTGGAGTTAGTAATTTGCATGGATCTGATTCCAGGCATTTCGAAAAATAATCAGTTTCATTTTCTTCTCACAGGAGCAAATTTGATTTGATACCTTTGCATTGCCTGTTAGAGTGGATCTGGACTGTTCATGGCTAAATGCTCTTAAGAACTTTTGCTGCTATTTCTTTATCTTAACTTCATCACTTCTTTGTTTCTTTTGCAGCTGGTCTTGTCACAGAAGAGAAAAACTGGCCACCTTTTACCCTCTCATTCACCATAATATTTCAAATGAGATACCCATCCATCTACAAAGAATTCAGTACCTTGCATTTTCATCATTTTTGGGTAAGCTGTAATAATGCTTGAAATGTATTGTTCACACCTTTTTGCTTGAGTGTGTTCCATTGGTTTTTCTCTCCATATTCTGCACTAGTAATGTAATTATCAACCGGAAGCGAAGGCAATAAGTCTGGATTCCTTAGTGTTTTGCAAATTTATTTATTATTTTCATTTGATTGGTGGACTGAGACATTTTGCAGAAAAGAACTTTGGTAGATACGGGGCTATTTTATGGATTTTATATAACATAGCGGATTTTATATAACATAGCTCAACTGAGGTGCTTATTTCTGCAAAACTGGGATCTCATGCAGGATTGGCAGCCTGCCTCTTTTGGAATATCATAGCAACTACAACAGCATGGATTAAAGGGGAAGGTATAGCTCAACTGTACCTTATTGTCTACACCTGATATATCAGCTGTCATCAACGCTATCTCCCTGACATTTGAAACTGATTGGACCTCTCTGCTTCAACAGGTGTTATCATCTGGCTGCTTGCCATTATCTACTTCATATCTGGTGTCCCTGGGGCTTATGTGTTATGGTATCGCCCTCTTTATAACGCGATGAGGTTGAGTATACCCTTTGATCCTTTATTAGCAATACAACAATTTCTCCTATCTAATTATTTCACATGACCATATCTTGTTTTATTTCAACGTCTGTCATAGAACTGAAAGCGCTTTGAAGTTTGGGTGGTTTTTTCTGTTTTACCTGGTAAGATACGCTAAATTAAAGGCTCTGCACAGCCTCGTCTTAGCATTAAATTAAAGGCTCCACATATCCACAACCACATCAATTGCTCATACTGCATGCCCTACTGAGTACTGACAATCTTTGCCCATTTCCAGATTCATATAATCTTCTGCGTGTGGTCAGCTGTGGCTCCTCCATTTCCCTTCAAAGGAAAGTCTTTGGCGTAAGTCTCCTATCCTTTTTTACTTGTGTACTTACTGCCTGGGATGTCATGTAGGTATAGTTGCAACTAAGGTTAATTGTAGATTGTAAGTTCATTTCCTTAGTGTTATTTGTGTTTCTTCCCTAAAAGATCATTCCATAAAAATAAATTGATGTTTCATTGAACGATTAGTCTGAAGCTGGTACATACTACATACTTGAGGTCAAGCAACAAGTTCCCGAACCCATTGTTGCCTTCTACCTGAGTTCTGGTCAATGTTAACATCTGCAGGGAATTATTGCAGAAACAATGGTAGGCCTAAATTTCTTTTTCAAAACATCAAAAGCACATGATGACATAATATGTGATCCTGGAACTGGATATATAGGAACGAAAATGTAGAAGCAGGCACATGTGAACAAAAGCTGATGATTATGTTTCTTGTAAACCATGCCATTCAAAGTTTGACATTGACTGATAAGACATGTACCACTTGCCACTTGGTCTTGAAAAACCATAACCCCACCAGTGCCAAACTACTGCCACAGTTTCACAAGGTACTAGACTACTAGCGGTGTTGATAAATTTTGGTACCGCAACCGGAAGCTCTGCTTCAGACTGTCCATGTTATCATTCATATTTTAGACCTTTCCTGTAGTATGTTGTCTTTGTCTAGAATGCATTCAAGTTTTCTATCTCTTAACTAAACTTCTTTGCTGTTTTTATCGCTGTAGTGGGATTTTGCCTGCCATTGATGTAATAGGCAAGAGTGCTATTGTGGGGGTAAGTCTACATTGCATCATTTATCCTTATTACGGGGCTATTAAGTATATTGTCAGAATTCATTTTTCTTATACGGTCACATTTTTTCTTTACTCAGTTCATGTGCTAATAATTTATTTACAAATGGATGAGCTGTATGATGTTGCCACTCCACAGAGTCCACTACCTAGACTGGAAAATCATTGCATTTTGCAACAGACCTCTTGCACCATACCTCAAACACATGAGCACCTGATACTTTGCTTTCTGGCTGGCTTGGTTCTTAGGACTGCATGGTTGATCAAACATCTCATCCTTTGAAAGTCATACACTAAATTTGCAAATCTTGTTTAATTCCTTACTGATGTACATTATTTTTTGCATTTTCATCTGGCAGATATTTTACTTTGTTGGATTTGGAATGTTCTGCCTTGAATCACTGCTGAGCATTGGTGTCATTCAGGTGGGTGTTGTTCCCCTCTCGTTTTCTGGATGGTTGGATCGTCAACATTTTCTATTTAAAAACCTTAACCTGCATATGGCCTATTACATATTAACTTTTTTCTTTCTCTTCCAATCATGAGTATGCGTTTGCCGCTTGACTAATAGCCAAAAGTCAAATGAATATTTTGGTTTTCTTTCCATTAAAAAATTATGACCATGGACTGTTGACCCCATTGTTACTTATGAGTAGCTTCATATGGAATGCATTGGTGCCAATGGGCGTAGACAAGGATCAAAAACCCGTTTCCGGGGTAAATCTCGGTCGTTGGCTAGAAAAAAAAACCGGCCGGTTACCGGATTTCCCGGAAAAAAACCGGATGTAAATTGCTTGAATTTGATTAAAAATCATTCAAAATTCAAAAATTAGAATTTGAACTTGCAAAACCCGGAAAAACCGGCCGGGATCTAAAATCCCGGACCCCCGCTGGTAAGCGGTTACCGGCCGGGTTTTTTCTCTGGGCGTAGATATCCTCATGGAATGAAATATTGTTATATTTGCATTAGTGAGATTTTACGTAGACCAGAGATCTTTACATTGCAATCATTTTTCAATGTATTTATATTTTGCCTCGAAAGGGAAATTATCATGCTTTTGATCATCGAACTCTTTCACTCAACCTGCAGCAAGTATACATGTACTTCCGTGGAAGTGGAAAAGCCACAGAAATGAAACGTGAGGCAGCACGCAGTGCTCTGAGTTCTGCATTCTGATGAAAAAACGAGAAGCAAAGCTATAGCTAGATGGTGAGTGGAAAGAAGCAGGATGCGCCAATCGGGCATGGCGTCTTGTACATCCCTGCAGCGTGCGGATTTGGATCATCGAAAGCCTACAGCTAAATATCATTTTGCTCCTGTAATATAAGAAGCCTTCTTGTATTGGATACCTTAAGGTGTTTTTATTTTTGCCATTTGTTACCAAGGTTTTAGATGTGATTGATAGGGAGAAGTGATGAATGTTCTTGGTGGAATAGATTTGCATATGCGTGCGTGAGAGGAGTTACTTGGTTTATTTTCTTGCAACATGGATGCAACCTGCTGTTCTTGTCAGCTAAGACGATTCACTTGTATGACACATGATGACTGATGTTCTCCGTTCTTCGTGTGGCGTTATCTTCTCCTTTGCGATGATATCCAATATATCCATCGAAATATGCTGATTTATTTTTTCCTTTCGTTGGGCAGGGGTTATCTTCTCCTTTCATTCTGCTTTTAGTCATTTGTGCCCAAATGAAGCATAATTGCAATTGGAACTTTGGAATATGCTTCAAAAGGTTCGTTGGTAGCTTCATGACCGTAGCGTAGCTTCGGTAAAGTTGTGTGGGCTCAGCCTAGCGTGTTTGCCTTTTGTTTGTCATTCTTTGTTATTGGACATTTAAAAATCATGTTTTTGCTAAAAGATATTGAACATTTGTAGCTCTTGGTCAAAAAGACACTGAGGCCAATATAATAATATATCTGGGCTAAAGAGGAGAGAGAAAGCCAATGAAAATACCATTTTACCATTCCGGTCACCTTCCTCTGGCTTCCTTCATCACTTTCCTCCTCTCGCGTGCCGCTCGACTGTCTCGTCGAGAAAAGGCCGAGCCCGCTTCTCCCTCCGAGCTGCTCCCATTCCGTTCTGCCGCCGCCAACATCACGCCGCGTCGTCGCTGGAGCGCGCCCACGCCCACACCTTCGTCAACCCGCACCTGCCCCCATCTCGGTCGGTCACTTCGCTAGAGCACCCATGCCGCCGCCCTCGGGAGCTCGGAAGCCTGTCAAGCCCCAACGGCTCCTCCTTGCTCCATGGCTATAAAAGCCCGAGCACCTCTCCTTGCGTCTCCCTTACCCCACTAGCCACCTCAGTCCCACCCTCTGTCACCAAGAACAGCCGAAGCAAACTCAAGCTCCGAGTTGGCCGCTGCGCCGCCTCCTCCATTTCTTCGCTTCGGTGATCTCATCCCGCGCCTCCTCTGTCACCTTATGTTCTGGTGAGCCAGGAACATTTCCCCCCCAACTCACCTTGCTTTTGGTCCGCAGGCGTCGCCGTGATTCCGTTCTTCATCGCCTTCGGCCAATTCGCCCTCTCCGTCGCCGAGCAAGCTCCTCAGCTCCGCAATCCAATTGTTGGCGTTGGAGCACCGCATCGGCGACCCCTAGCTTCCCAACCGCCGGATCAAGCTCTCCCCTCCCTCTGGCCGCCGGCACCATCGACCTCCCTGCGCCGCCCCGGCCTCCCGTCGTCGGTCCACTCTGGAGCTCCTCCGCCTTCACGGACCGCTCAGTATGGTCCCTCGTGCGCATGCTCGCCTCTGTTTCCTCTCCCCTCCCTCTGGCCGTCGTCGCCTCCGATCAGCTCCCATGCCCGCCCACTCCCGCCGGCGCTAGCTCCTCCTCGGCACCGCCCCAGCCACAGCGCCGCCTCCCTGGGCCTCTTCCACTCCCCGACATCCCATTTCACCGGTCCCCGCTGCCTCTCTGGTCTCCGCTCACGGCCGCCAAACCCACAGCCACGCGCCCCCCTGGCTTCCCCAGTCGGTTGAGCCAGTGACCCCCTCCCCTGTCTTCTTTCACTGACCGCGGTCCCACTCGTCATAGAGGGAAGGGTATAAAGGTCATTTGGTAGTGTTTCTCTCTCCGAAACAATGAATAATAATATAATAATTGCCTTAGTGTCCTACGACCAAAATACACGAAATTTGAGTGTCTTCTGGCGAAGCCACGTTTTTTTGGATGTCCGCCAGTAAAGGTCACGAAACTGCAGTGCTCTGTAGCCAATTTTTCCTTTTTATTATAGCCTAAAACTATTGCACGTTAGACATGCTCTTATCTCTCTCCGAACTTCCTGTCACTTTAATCATCGAGCGAGGCTACCCACACACAATCTCCCCGCCTCCCCACCACCTTAATGTCACTGATGTAAACGGCGGAACCAGGATTTTTAGAGATACAGGGCAAACTTTTACCGTAAGTAAATTTTTAGAGATACGGAGCAAACTTTTACCATAAGTAAAGAGGACATGAATTGATTCAACAAACAGCATAAGTAACCATAGAAAACATGTTCAAGTTCTTAATTAATACAATAACTAAGCCTGAATTGACTCTTTTTTTTTTTAATGAAGTTTCAGAAACATCGAAATCAAAATGATGCTAGAGTAAGAGAAGGGAGACTTCCTTCGGGCGACCAGGGGCCCCGGCCCCGGCTCGCCCTATGGTGATTCTGCCACTAACCGTCGACGACCAATGATGCTCTCTTCGCTACACCTACAGTCCATTTTTAATATCTCTAGGCCTTCGACAGCGACCCTCGAGCTCATTCGACCGCCACTCTCAAACCACCTCTATCATCCGGCGATAGTAAAAAAACACTCAAAACATATACCCAGCACTAAGATTCGTGCATGGTGTGCGACGTGTGGCCTCCTAATTCGTGGATGATGACACTTTCCCAACGGAGACCAATCTTGTCAATTCCATTCGAGAGGCTATTCCGGTTTGCCTCTTGGAAAGGATCACGTCGGTATCGACCCATTCCATCGTACTATTCTATAGTTTAATACGATAATAATATATGTTTAATTATACACATTGTAAGATCCCAAAAATTCTAACTTGGGATAATTGTACTGAGAATAAATGTTGATATATTTTGAGCATGTTTTTTGAATTTTTTTTCTCAAATCAATTATTGCATTTGCATACAAAAAGTACCTTAAAAGAATTTTTGAGAAAAATTAGAATAGATAAATTATGGTACAATTACACAAATAAATACACAGTGTCAGAAGCCTCCACAAATATTTTCATAATTTCTAGAGCTCGTTTGCTATATTTAAAAATTCATCAAGCTTTCAGCCTATTTCAAAAATTCAAATCCAATTCCTTTTCGCGCCCGCTTTTTGGGCCGAAACTACCGCGGCCCAACTCCCTTCGCGTGCCATCTTGGCCCAGCCAGACCACCCCGCTCACTCCCTCGCTGACACCCTGGCCCCACCTGCCAGGGGCCGTCGTCCACCTCGCGCTGCGCTCGCTCACCAACGCGCGCCCATGCCTGCTCCACCCCGCTCCTGGTTTGCGACACCGCCCACCATTTTCAACGGAGTGACGCGCCACCAACTCCTCCGCTCCCCATCCCGCTACTACAGCGGCCAACCACCCTCTGTCGTCCCCTTTTCCTGCGTGGGCGGAGAACGAGAGAGTGTGCTCTCGAGTTCTCGCCGCGCTTGCCAATTTCTCGCGCCTCTCTCGCACAATTCTCACCAGTGCATAAGCATTTATGCGTGTCATCTTCTCCCCATCTCGCCCCTCGTTCAATCTCACGCAACCCCTGAGCTCCTTGCTCTCTCGATTGCCGAGAACGAGCGCGTCGTTCTCGGCGCTGGTAAGAGAGCTCATGACCGCTATTGCTTTTGGTGATCTCCTCTTCCCATGATGTGCGCGGCACATTGATCCTTGTGCTTCACTCATTCATTTCCTTTGCTTGATGTAGCCCCTGGAGTCCTGTAACGCCGAAACACCATCATCTTCTTCACCTCCTGTGAACACACCGATCCAAGTCGGCGTGTTCCCACCATTCTGGTGAGCTTGAGCTCAACCCTACCTCATCACAATGTCTTCCATCCTCTAGCTATGCGATTCCCTCACTCAATGATGTCCCTCAACAGAGAATCCAGGCGCCTGCGTTTCTTCCCTAATTCCAGCCGTCGCAACCATTTTCGCTGTTTGCCGCCACCTCGGTGAGTCACTGATCGATTCCTTCCTCATTATCCATCCTAAGTGCGCATGCAAGCTGATGCGCACCACCTTGTAGCCTCTCCATCGCCGTAGAGCGCCATCACCGTGAAGCCGCCGCTGTTGCCCATCGTTGTTCCAACCTCTCTGGTCATCCTCCGATGCCATTAACCACCTTCGTGAGCTTCTAATAGTCTCCTAGAGCTAATGCACCGGTTAGAATGGATGTTTAGCTAGCGTAGCATAGATTTCCCCGTAGCCGATCATGGTGCCACCGCGGGAGATGTTGTCGCTGCTCTGGTGACCATTGATCCCCGAGCCCCTACCAATAGCTTCACAATAGCCCCTAGAGCTTATGTGTACCACCTTTCACCTTATCTCTGTCCTATTTGTGAAAGTCACCGCGAGCCCGAGAGCCTCCACCGCTTCTCGCCGGCATAGCGCCACCTCCATCCACCTCTCCGGCCATCGCCACCACCCGGTAGGGTCACCGTCAAGCTGGGAACTCATTTTGCCATCCTTGAGCCAAGCCGCCGCGCCGTTCGCCGCCAGCGAGTTCACCTTCGCTGTCGGCCATGCGTGCTCTACTCCGTCTCTCTCTCTCTGTGTGTGACAGTGGCCCCACTCGTGTTTAGGATTTAACTAGCGCTAATGACAATAGTTAAAGGTAATGGCCATTGACGTGGGTCTGATCAGAAAACTAATTAGAAATCTAATTTAAATAGATTTTAGAAACTGAGTCACTGACATGTGGGACCCACTAACTATTTTCATTAATAAAACGTGTTAAAAGCCTAAGAGACTAACAAGTGGACCCCACCTGTTAGGGATTAATTCAGGATAAAATTAAGTTAAAGCTAATCACTTAGTTAATAACTAATAAGTTTATGACATGTGGGACCATCCACTGTTTTCTTAATTAAAAAATGATTTCAAAACCCAAAAGACTAACATGTAGGCCCCCCTGTAAGAAATTACTCCAGCGACGTCATCACTTTCTTATTTCCACTATTTTTCAAACCGAGCAAAATTCAAATGTGAATAACTTTTGCATATGAACTCCAAATTGGACGATTATTTTTTCTAAATCCATATAAAATCATGATATTTTTGAATATGCAAACATATTTGAATTTTGTTGTTGTTTAATTTAATTTATTATATTTGATTTATTCTCGGTTCTTTCGAATAGATATCGAAATCGCGAACGAGTCATTCGACGACCAAGAACCCTCACTCTCTGAGCAACTTGATATAGACAAGCTCCTCCTTTGATCATGTTGATCCCACTATTTCAATTATTGTATTTTATTTGCAAAGTCTATTATGCATGTGTGTATGTTTGGCTAAAAATTGCTCTATATTTATGGGTAACATTAGTTAAATTTCTATTGTATGCATGAATCTTCCTTGTGATGTTGATATTCTTAATATTGTAGCCTTTAGGACATGGTTTAGATAATATTTAATGTCAATTTGGGTATTTCAATTACGAATATCGAATAGATGCTTAGTCGTGCTCTAGTTTTCACTAGATTTGAACATTTGATAAAATTTGCATATGGATTTGGAAGATTTTGAAATGATTGAACCAGAGGGGTTACCTCTGTTAGTTTGGTATAAACATAAAAATGAAAATCTTAGTTTTTGACACGGGCGAGTTATATTATGAACTGTGAAATGTGAGAGTGTGCTCTCTCATGTAGATAGGGGAGATTCTCGTCCAGGTCAATTAAGTACCAAGCTTCGCCGTGCCAATTTAAGCCTGAGCGTACAATCACATGTGCTAGTTATGGGATAGCCGTAGCTAAATAAGTTATCTAGGACTAGCCTTGCATTGTGGTAGAAAGTAGTAATAAGGGCATTCTAGATAGCTTTGCTCGAAAGGGCTCCTTGCATTGTGGTAGAAAGTAGTAGTAAGGGCATTCTAGGTAGCTTTGCTCGAAAGGGCTCCCTTCACCGAGGTGTTGGGAACAAAGCCTTCCGATACAATGGGGAATGCCTCACTAAGGGGATGGACCGTAGTGAGGGATTTGTCGGGCTGGTGCAAGGTTAGGACTAGGCGATGTAAAAGCATGTTATGAACTCTAGACTGCATACTATAATATTGTGTCTGGTGGTATCGACGGATACCGAACAAACTAGAGACCTCATATCATGTGGGTAAAGTTGTACAGCTCTACAGAGTGAAAATCTATTTAAATACTTGTTATTTCATACATGTTAATTGCTCTTTAAAATTTCCGTTGCAAATTATTACATAACGGTGTTGCAAATTAAACTTGCTTCATGCTGAAAATAACTTATAGCGTAAAGGCATACCTTTGTTTTTTATACTATGTTGCAATACACTACAAGTCTTATTGAGTATAAAATATACTCAATTTTGTTTAAATTATTATTCAGAGTATGAGGATGCACCGGTTCCCAACGACGCTTACTTTGCATCCGGTACCGGATGGTACGGTGACCAGTCTTTCTAGGACTAGTCCTTGTCGGTTGCCCGTGGATAGGGATGAGACACCGCTAAACCATTTTGGTTTTATCTACTATGCGTCCACTGTTCACCCTTTGAAACTTGCAGTTTAATTTGGCCGGTCGGCCCTTGTAATATAAACTTGTTGTATAACGCTTAAATTTAAATCCGATTTGTTTCATGTTGTATGTATATTGTGCAGGGATATGATTATCAATATTGTGGATGTGTACTAGCCACTAATCATGAGACTAGTACGGTACATACACGAAGATTTAGGGTATTCTAAGCCCAAGGTGGGACACACACCCGTATTTCACTTATAATTTTACTCGAAATGCATAACCATAAAGACCAAATATGACAAATAGTGGGCCTAATTCAACATGCTTACATGTGGCCGTGTGGGCCTAATAAGAAATGCAATGACACCACTATAGCCATAAGAACCCAGCCCAATACTTCCATCCTGCCAGCAGCACATTTCCTCGAACCACACGTCAAGGCCCACTACCGTCTCATGTTCCAAACATCTGAATATTGATTATTTACCCTCCCGTATTTATATTTTACTTTCCTTCATGACGTAATTGATTTTTTACCCCCACCTACTCTATTTCTTGATTAAATAGCATATTTTTATTATTTTATTAATATCCGACTGTTTCCCGTTTTGGCCATGCGAAAATAAATTTTGCCCTTGCCCTCCACTTTCGCTTGCTCTCCCGCTCTCCCTTTTCCATTCCCCAACCCAACCCAACACCATCGCCAAGATTGATGAAATTAGCTCATATTATTTCACAAGAAACGGATAGATACATTGCAACTTCTTACAAAGAGGTCTCACAACTTATCGAGCTTAGTGCCGGCAAGGAAACGCTTGGCCTTGGCGGCGGTCCAGACGAGCGGCACGGACTCGCGGTCGGGGATTAGGCGGAGGTAGGCGTCCCGCGGCGAGTCGGCGCCGTGCGCGCTCGTACACGATAGTGACGGCAAGAGCGAGGGTGCCATCGAGCTCCGTGGCCTCGATGGCCACGACAGCGCCGGACGTGCGCGACGTTAGGCATGCGCGGCGCGAGGTGGTGGCCACAAGGTCTCCCTCATGGAGCGCGGCGAGAGCGCGCACGTAGACTCCGCCGGCCTCGGTGGTGTCGAGGCAGAGCGCGTCGCTGCAGATGACGCCGTGCTCGCGCATCTAGTGCTTGAAGGAGCAGAGGCAGCTGCGCGGACACGAAGGATCTGACGTCTGACGTTGGGGGTTCATATTTAGGGAGGATGGAGAGGAGGCTTTCTTGGTGTAACAGGGGGAGGGGAGGGGGGAGGAGGCGGTGGCAGTTGGTTAGGTTGGCGAATGTAATGGGGAGGAAGGAGAGAAGGCGGAAGGGAAGGGAAGGGCAAAGGCAAAGGCAAATTTGTATTTTTGTATGGCCAAAACGGAGGAAATGACCAGATATTAATAAAATAATAATGAAAAGAGTGTATTTAATTAAGAAACGGAGTAAATGGAGGTGAAAGATCAATGATTTTTTTTTTGAAATAATATTTTTAATTTTTTTACAAAACTAGGTAGTCATCTTAAAAAATTGCAAAAATAGGTCCCTGTCACCAGATGATCTGGTGACAGGCTCCTGTCGCCAGTTCATCTGGCGACAGGCTCCTATCGCTAGTTGAATTGGCGACAGGAACCCTGAACAGTGCAGGTAGGTTCCTGTCGCCAGTTCAACTAGTGATAGGAATCTAGGAATTTTTAAATATAGTAAATAAACTCCAAAAATTACAATTTTTTTTTGTGAAGCTTCCTGATACAATGGTCTTGCTTGTGTAAGTTTTTCATAAATTTATCCTTTCTGAATTTGTCTCTAAAATTTATTTAAGTATATCATTTGTAAGAATTTTTACATATACCAAATGGGGTCCAAAAATTATGAAATGTTTTTTGAACGCTTCTTATATAGTGTACTTGTTTGTGTAATTTTTATAGAACTTTTTTATGTTCTGAAATTATCTCTAAAATTAACAATTTACATAATCAAGTACACTACATCAAAAACCTAAATTAAGAATTGTTTAGACAATTTCAGGTCATATAAAATTCTGTAAAAACTACACAAACAATTACACTATGTAAGGAGCGTTCACAAAAAATTTCATAATTTTTGGACCTCATTTGGTATATGTAAAACTCCTACAAATGGTATAATTAAATGAATTTTGGAGACAAATTCAGAAGAGATAAAATTATGAAAAATTACACAAACAAGAACATTGTATCAGGAAGCTCCACAAAAAATTTCGTAATTTATTGAGTTTATTTACTATATTTAAAAATTTCTAGATTCTTGTCGCCAACTGCTCCAGTTCAACTGACGATAGGAGCATGTCGCCAGATGAACTGGTGATAGGAACCTATTTTGTAATTTTTTGAGGCGTCTACCTAGTTTTGTAATTTTTTTAAAAATATATTATTTTTTAAAAATATTCAAAGATAAAGGAGGATAAAATATAAATACGTATGTCACGGGAAGGTAAAATAACCAATTCCCCCGTTAAAATCGGTTGTTCATATCACTCACCACAGTTTCCAAACGCCGCCGCTGCTACTGCCTGCCCAGCCGAGCTCTTTGCCTCCTTCACATTACCCCTCTCCTCTGCTCCTTATCCGCGCCGCGCAGCCCACCGACCTAAAACCCTAAACCCCCGAGCAAGAGATAAAGCATGGCGGCGCCGCACCACGTCCCTTCCCAAAACCCTAGCTCCCCCACCCATGGCGCGGCATCCTAGGCCCCCCTCCCCCTCCCCGCCGCGCGCGCCCTCGGACTCCGACGCCGGCTTCGACCCCATCGAGGAGTGGCTCGTTGACTTCGACCAGGCCATGGCGAACGAGCTGGCCAAGAGCTTCGGTCTTGGCGAGGAGGCGGCGGCCCCGGGCGCGCCGGAGCCGAAAAGCTGCGAGGGTGGGAAGGTCTCGGAGGATGGCTCGGTGTCCGAAACCCGCGGGTCTGGTGTGAAGGAGGAGGAGGTGGAGGAGAAGGACGGGTTGCTCGGCCAGTTTGCCACTTCTTGCGGCGGCGAATTCGATGTGAAGGAGTCTGAGACGGTGAGCGGTGGATTGGGCGGGCAACTTGGCCCGTATCAGGTTCCATTGTCGGGGATTGGTGATTTGGCTGCAAAAGAGGATATTTCGGAGGGAGTGGTGGATGCTGAGATGAGTACTATAGCTGCTGATGCTGAGATGAATACTGCGGTCTCGGTGAAAGAGGAAGTGGTGGGTGGAGGAGGCAAGGAGGAGAGCAGCGAGGACGAGGAGGAAGGTGAGGAATCGAGTGAGGCTTCGTCGAGCAGTGAGGAGGAGGGCGAAGAGCAGAGGGCTAAGAAAGACGAGGAGTCAAGTGAAGCCTCGTTGAGCAGTGATGAGGAAGAGGAGAGGGCAAAGAAACATGGTGGTGGCGCTGACATGGAGGCCCTCCTTGAAGAGGGCGAATTGATGATTGGGAGCGATGAGGAGGAGGAGGAGGAGGAAGCACCGAAGGGTCGTATCAAGTCCAAGCATGAAGTAGAGGTATTGGGTTGTATCTTGTGCTGGGCATCTTCACTCATTACTTATTTGGTACTTTTTCTTGCATGTAGCGGAGTGTTAATCATTTGCTAGTGAGTTACAATTCGGTTCCTAATTAGTACAATTGACATTGTAATAAATATTTGTTACATGGTTAATTTGTGAATAGTAGCCCATGCTTGATACAAAATATAAGTTTATGCTCAATTGTCCATTTGTTCTTGTGGAAATCCTGCACTATCTGTAGCTGTATAGCGACAAACTATTCTGTGTTGCTATGCAGTTGCTACAGCTTCTGTATTCAATTGCTAAAAACCACATATAGAATTGCTACAAGAATATACAAAGGGTATAGCCTGATGCTTTCGATTTTTTTTAAAAGTTTTGTTGTTAGTATGCCTATTCTTAAGTAGATATACCTTGCAGGTCCTTCCTCCAGTGCCAAAAATTGAAGTACAGTTGGAATCACATCATAAGACTCTCCCAGTGGGAACAATTTCAGCTGTAAGTCTTATATTTATCATGAACAAAAAAAACTGCCTTATTTTTTGTTTTCAGCACTTTATAAGTACCAGTTCCTTTTTATGTGACATCTGGTGAAGATTCAATCAGTTCCCATTATATGTGTAGGTGTTAAAAGGAGTAGATATTTTGTATAGAAGAACTAGAAATCTATTGAACTTGTGTCCACTGAGTTATGTTTGTACTGTATTAGTAGCATATTCTGAAATTTATAATTGTCCGGATGGTAGTGGACCTAGAGGTTATATCATATGTTTCGTTTACTTCAGCTACCATTTTCTGTAGCATACTTCTCCAGTGTGGTGTTTGAGATTTTTGTTAATAAAAATTGCTTCTCATTTAGTCCTAGACTGATGAAATACACATCATATTTCCTATCAGACCCATATCCTGACTGTTTGCCTGTTTGCTGTCCATCCAGATCATGGGTGAGAGAGTGATTGTTGAAGGGTCAGTGCAACACAATCCCCTGGATGAGGGTTCTATATTCTGGATAACCGAAAGCAGGACACCACTTGGTATTGTTGATGAATTATTTGGACCTGTCAAAACCCGTACTATCTCGTTCGGTACAACTCTGCAGAAGAAGTGCCTGCTGGGATCAGTGCAGGAACTGCTGTCTCTTTTGTTACAGAGTTTGCAGATCACATCCTAAATATGAAGGAGCTATGCTCCAAAGGCTATGATGCATCAGGAGACAATGATGCGGATCAAACTGATGAACTTGGATTCTCTGATGACGAGAAGGAGGCTGAGTACAAAAGATCGTTACGGCTGGCAAAAAGGCAGACTGATAGGCAGCATGAGTCTAAGAAACCTTCTGGTGATAAGAAGAGGGCACAACCCAGGGGTGCTGGATTTCAAAAGGACATGCCACCTAGGATCCGTGATGCACCAACACCAGGTCACCAATCACAACCTCATTTTCACCGCTCTGATACGTCTCCTGTGGTTGTTGACAATGGGACACGTCCATTGGGGCCTCAAAACTTTCCTATGAGTGCACCAACAATGCTGCCACCTGTCCCAGTGAATTCTACCATGCCGTCAGCTGTTCAGATCGCAAATCAGATGGGTGGTTGCTTCATCAATCCGTCACAGCAGTTCTTACCACAGCAACCAAATGTGGTTTGGCCTGGCGGGTTTCCACCTGCACCGCACCCCAACATGGGGGTTGAAGGAGCTGCTCTTGCAGCTAATATTATGCAGAACATACTTATTGGAGCCAACCAATACCAGCAACAGTTCCAGAACCAGAATTTTGGTGGCTTTCTGAACCAAATGCCTATGCCCCCACCGCAGTTTATGCCCCAGAGCGGAATGCCTGCAAATCCAATGTCGTTCGGTGGACCGCCTGTAAATCCTCCATTTGTTCCAGCGCCTCCATTGCCTATGGGGCAAGGCAACTTTGGCCAGCCTCCACACATGGCCGGTGAGCAAGGACCACCTCCTGGATTTCCCAATGGGCAAGGATTTGGGCGCCTCCCAACACCGCCCGGAGATGGAGAACAGCCTCCTGCGCAGTTCAATTCTGGGCAGTTTAATCAAGGGAACTCGTCCTTCCGTGGCAGAAGGCCGCAGCAACGGGGAGGCCGGTATTCATCCGGGAGGGGTGGTGGCCGGCATTCATCCGGGAGAGGTGGTGGCTGGCACCGCAAATAGGTAATGGCAGTGCTCCTGCCCCCAGTGTAATTTTGACACTTGTGCTGAATGACTTGCTTATATTCAGTATGTGTGCTCCCATGTATTCGCAAACGAGAGATGTGACCAGTTTCTTGTAATATGCAAGCTGTGTTCTTGTAATACTATGCCTCCATCCATTGTTAGCTATATTGAGGTATCTTGTGCTTGCTGCTTGGTCTGGCTACCTACGATTCCATTGCGTTCGGAGCCGAGAGGTGATGCTCCCGGCTTTCCCATGGGGAAACAGGCAACTCGCTCGGTACTTGCCGAGCAAGGCAGGCGGTGTGGGTGTGGACGTGGTGCGGGCGCCTGCGCCGTTTCATCGAAATGCCAACAGCGGCCGCCAGCGTTCCATTTGAGTCTGACGGCCCACAGCCACGGGACGACCTAACGCCGAGCCTTGATTTTTTTAATTTGGCCCGTGCTGTCATCTTAATTACAAAATAACCACTTTTTACTAAAATTGTAAAACTGGTCCCACAGCCATGAGACGACCTAATGCCGAGCCTTGATTTTTTTTTTAATTTGGCCCGTGCTATTACCTTAATTACAAAAATAGCCAATTTTACTAAAATTGCAAAACTGGTCCTCTGCCGAGTTCGGAAGAACGAGAGGCCGACGCGTGGCACTCCCCGCGCTGGGGGCGCGGAAAAGCGGGGCGCAACGCGGGAAGGTGGTAGGCCCGGACGGTTTCCCAACTATCAGTAAATATGCATGATTGATATCTTATGCCCATTTTGAGGGGGAATGTTGAAGAGTTCGTGTTAGATCTAAATACGAGTTGTATTAGAGTCAGAGTCTACTTTGAGACTATAAATAAAGGCTATAGGATCATACGGGAGACATACAACAATTCCCTAAACCTACAGTTAATTACCTATGTATTTCAAATTTCCAGTTGAAAAAGAAAATCACAAGCTTTGGTGATAGCATGAACTGTTTGTTCTATGCGGATTTATGCTACTCTCAGTCAAATGAGAATGGAGAATCAATTTCTGTCTGTCTTGAATGTTTCCATAGGACATACTTATCTTTACACTTTTGCTTTTCTCACTCCTTAGTTTGGCATCTTTTGTGTGCTTGTCTAAATGGAGACTTTTGTTGGATCTAAAGCATCCTTGTACATATTGCAGTTCAGGGCAACAAATTTGTTAGGGAGTCTGCTATATTTTCATCTGGAAGGGGTGCTACAGATGCAGAAGTCTTCAATGAGTTCTTCAACCGTGGTTCGAAAGGTCCTGAACCATGCTATTTCCTTGTCTGTATTACTTTACTTATTTTTCCCGTTTGAAGTGCTCAGTACATACATTAGTAAAGAAAACAGTAATGAATTCTTAATTGGAGTGGAAAATTGTTGAGAGACCCCCTCCCGGGCTAATTATGGGAAACACCATGAATTATAGCTTAATTGGCAAGCTAGAGTTTGTCTACGTACTTTACAGGTTCTGCCCATTTAATATATGAGACCATATGAATTAAACTGAACAACGAGATCCCATATGCCATACACATGAATGTATAGGTGAAGTTGGGTTGAATCTTAAAAAAAGATATAAATGGCACATAGTCACAATAAAATTTGAATAACTGCTAAATTAGGGATTTTTTTTTTGATTTGGCCCCTGCTGCCACCTTAATTGCAAAAATAACACCCCTATCATCGTATTTGCAAATCTAGCCCCCTCTTGAGCGTAGAAGCACCGGACGGCGACACATGGCACTTCATGCGGTCGGCGAGCGCGGGAGCCCGGGCAAGCGCGGGAGCATGCGGACCGGCACGGAAGATGGCGGGCCCAGTCGCTTTTCACGCCACCGGAGTGCAGGAGGTGGCCGCCACCTTCCCGTGGTGCCCAAGCGCAGGAGCGCGGCGCATCAACAAATTGCTAATGCAAAGCATTGCATTAAATACCGAATTAAATAATGTTAATGCAATGCTGCCAAATTAAATAATGTCTCTTAAGATTTATTTTCGTATAATCACACGGTGCCCTACTGGTTCTGGAACAATTGTGGACATTGAGGCTGAGGTCAAGGACGTCGAGTGATATTTCTTCAGGACTGTGCTTAGAACTCTCTATCGCTTCGTCAGTATCAGTTTTGCTGCTAAGGCCAGTTTTTCCAAAGGCTGTGTAAAAGCTTTGTAGCACTCTCATCGTCCATGTTTAGCTCCCTTCACTGCACATACTGTAGGACATAGGAATGCAGCCTAGTTTCAAGCAAGTACTGGCAGAAACAGATCGACACAGCACACGACAGGGTAGCTTGTCTGCGTAAGTGACGACGTAGTGGTAGTGCGTTCTTTCCGGTTGCACGTCTGAACTGATCTCTGCTTGAGCTGCTATGTGTTTCGTATCTACTTGTGTGTAAAATGACAAACTGGAGATAAGTTGTGAATATTTGGATTGCTTCGTTTGTTTGTAATAAATAAAGTGAATGCTCACGTTGCCACCGACTTGAACAGACTTCACCGGATCGTGGGTGGGAAGCATCACGCACGCAGCCGCGCGAGCGCGAACCATTTATTTCGTTCCTTACCTACCACGCGCGTTCAAGCGGGCGGACGCGGGTGCGGCGCTTTGCCTGCCGGGAATCCAAGTTGTTCCCAATCGCGGGTTCGCAGCACCGAGGGATGCCAAAAAACAAGGGATATATTCGCCGTTGCCGGGGATCGAACCCGGGTCACCCGCGTGACAGGCGGGAATACTCACCACTATACTACAACGACTTGAATGCTAATCTCACATTAGATTCGCACTTAACGACTCTACATGACTCAGAAACAAGTAATGCAAGTTGAACGGACGAACGCATGCAGCAACCAGCACTAGATATTTTCCTGGTTCACAACTGAAACCCCACCCCACCCCACCCCACCACCTCGCCAAAGCCTTCCGTCCCGCTACATGGATTTCGGTGAAGTTGCTCCGCGGCCGAGGGCCGAGGCCACCGAGAACGCGCGCCTACGTTCCCCCTCCTAGCCGCAGCACGCTTCGTGGGGCAGCAGGCCACGCGCTCGTCATCTCCACACCTCACTCCCTTGCCGATCCGCCCACGCCCACACCGCCCTGCGCCACGGCTACACCTCCGCGTACAGCGCCACTGCACATATGCCTGCGCTGCGCAATGCCCGCTCGTCCATACGTCACTCCTCCCCACTCAGTTAGGTTTGAAAACGGATCGGACGGATAATAGCTCTGTTATATTTGTTTTTATATTTTTTCTGGATTCGAATATGAATACTCCATATACGAATAATATCGAATACGAATACAGAGTGAATACGAATCGAAACGAATACGATCGCGGATATTTTCGGAACATAAATACCCCTTAAATTGTATGCCAAAAATTAACGAAAACATATAACTAGTTTATTTGATGCAAACATTCATGAATTGCTCATATTTTCAGCAACCACACATAAGATTTGCACTAACAAGCTGTATTAATTAGTTCATCACAAAAATAACACTTATTTTACTATATTTAGTTCATAAGTTATAACTCACAAAGTCATAAGTCATCACGCATTCACACTTATTTCATCACATACATAAAACTTAATTCACACTAACATCGATCAGGCTGGATGGTTAATCTATACGCAAATGACTGTAACATCCCAAAGTATGTTACCAAAAATAAAATTAATAAATTTATTATTTTGTTGGATTTTATGAGATTTAAAAGAGTTTTTTTGGTCAAAAAGAAAGATAATAAAATAAAGTCAATTATTTAATTTCTTAGTTTTTAATGTCAAAAATAAAATTTATTGAGTTTTATGGGATTTTACTGATTTAAAGTGAAAAAAAATCTTGAATTTTCTGGATTTTAAAGGGGTTTTTACTATTTAAAGAAATAAAAATAATTTATGTGTAAAAATAAAAACCAACTTTAAGTTAAAATTAATTTTATTAAGTTCAAAATAATTCAAGGAATTTCTATGATTTTTTTAGCTCTATTTGCTATTTTCTAAAAGGATATTTGATTTGTTGCATTTTCTGAAATTCGAAAATCAATTAAAATTTCCTTTTCTCTTTTGGGCCGAAATCCTCTTTTGGTCTGAAATCCGGATATCCGGCCTTCGTCTTATCCGGATAATCCGTATTCGTATCCGCCAGATAGCATGCCTACCGTTTTCGTTTTGGCAAAAAAATCGAATTCGTTTCTGATCCAAGACAATCCGAATTCGTTTTCATCCGGATCGGTCGGAAACTACCCGATCCGTTTTCACCCCTACACTCATGGCGAACCCAAGACTAAATCTTAGGTATGGCGGCTCATCACTGCCTTGTCGGGTGCCGCTTCTTCAGTGGGCGTAATGACTGCCGCCGCTTCCCCGCACGCCATTAGAGCTTGGTCACTAGGCCCTCGCTCGATGACTCCATAAAGTGTATCACTCAATAAATTAATAATAAGTTCAACTAACCTCTTTTATCAAAGAACAAGTGCTCAATGAATTAATAAAATAGATCCTTTTGGAATATACAAACATCCTAGATGTCTTAAGCACTCATGTTAATATGTTACTCCATCAAGTAAAAATTTCACTAGCCTGCCTCTATGTTTGCTCTCTCGAAAAATAAACACAATTCCTAGTACCTTAACTCACTGGGACACTACTGCAAACTCTAAATCCATCTGCCGATCTTGCAATGGTACGATATTTCCTCAAAACAAATCACTGTGAGAGCCTTCCGTGGCTGCCTCGAGTAGGTTTGGTGAGTCCATTCACCCCATGGGTTTATGTGTGTCCATCATATGTGTGTATACATCTCTGTGAGAGATTGAGAGATGGGACTTGAGCCATTCAACTCCAACACGCCCGCACCCACAGCAAAGCTAGACAGACATTCTGCCGCCTGCGCGGGACCAGGGGCACCGGCTCATAATGCACAGAAGATCAGCAGCAGAGCAATGCTTACTTCCTAAGCACCAAACCAACCAAAAACACTACAATCTCTAGCTCATAGCACTAGCACATTGCAAAGCGGCAATTCCATGCAGTCCCAAGAGTCAAGAATCAAGATAAGGTGTCCTCCTGAACTGTCGAACCATATGAAGTTTCCAATGATAAATTCCATTGAATATATATACACGCGCAGCAATGATGGAACAAGTTGGGTAAAGGCAGTAAATATCTTTCGGCTGATATACAG
The DNA here is from genome assembly GCA_036346255.1 of Ampelocalamus luodianensis. NCBI lineage: Eukaryota > Viridiplantae > Streptophyta > Magnoliopsida > Poales > Poaceae > Ampelocalamus > Ampelocalamus luodianensis. The sequence goes on from CM070626.1 coordinate 7,531,642, forward strand.
CTTCAATTACAAGTTACACCAATCCGTTCAAGATTTCTTGGCATGGGTACCAGCCTCCGGGGAACACATTAGCTGGGGCAGATGTATAGAATAGTAGGTAGCAAATGTAAGAAAAGCACAGCTAAATACTACGAAAATCTTGAACCATACAGACGAAAACAGGGTTAGGTACATGAGGATGCTCGTTGTGCTAATTACCGCTAAAAAAATTGCGAGGCACTTAAGTGTGGACAGAGCCCTTCAGTTCCTTCATTAGGGAAGTGGCCTAGTGTCAAGAAATCAGACAGAAGTTTGTCCTTCAGTCTAAACCTCTCTATCAGCCAATCAGCTACTTCATCTTCTGATGTGGGTATGTCAGAGACTTGAATAATTTTAGTATGGATGTGGACTTCTGAAGGATCGATACCATAAACATTGTCCAGAAAACTTGGTAGCCGATGTTTATATGCGATTGTGATATCATAAACTGCATTAATCAGAAAGCTGCAAGTCAAGCAACCAAAAGAGCAAAATCCTGAGAGCAAAATATTGCAAACTATACATAGTAAACCACATGAAAGCATAAAGTTATAAAATATATATTTCAAGTAAGCACATCTTTCAATGGTCAAAAAGTTATCATGTCTGTGTTTGAGGACTCCAGTAAAAGTTAACTACACATGTACTTTTGCTTCATCAACTACAGTAAACATACTTGGAATGTTGTTTGACAATTAGTACTAACAGAACTTTTGGGTTCAGCAGCCAGGTTGGGTAAGGTGTTAACTGTTAACTTCTGATGAATGCACAAATCCTAACATTCAGAACATGACTGTCACTTTTTTTTCTTCTTTGCAAATGCTACCGTGATCAGACAGTTGTCCACAGATGTCACAATAACGAAGTATAGTACAGTATGAGAGGAGGGGGGACTTACCAGCATCTATGGAACTCCCCAGCTCTTGCAGGCAGCAATTGAAACCTTTTGTCTTGGGAAGGAGGACATTTTTCAGAATAGGCAAACCATGCTCTGCCGCATACTCTTGACTTTTGATACATTTCTTCTCACTGAGATATTAGCACCAATTAGCATCCAGATAAAGAAAAAGAAGGAAGAAGTAAAACACAGTATTTTTTTTTCCAGATGCAGAATGTTACTGTACAAGCAATACAATTAGTAAGTGTGTACAGTATGCAAAGTCCGTTTTAAAATTTTCAAACTCCGGAGTCTGGACCATTTGTGTTACCAAAAAATATAACTAATGGAAGGTGAATGTTCAACAATGCTTTTGGAAGACTGGAATGCGTACATAGATCATGCACACAGGCTATACAAACATGTAGCAATAAACTGAATGGGAAGAGACCTTACGTATAATCAGTGCCTTCAGGAAAAACTGCCAGCCAAAGGGGATCCTTGGGGTTCTTCAATTCTGAAAGCCTGCTTCGGATTACTGGTTCATCAATCTCCCACTTCCGCTCTACTGGGATAAACTCAATAATGTGAAATGCCCAGCTAAAAACAGGCAATTTCATCAAGCTTCTCTTGAGGATGTACTTGATACACTGCAAACGGTCTTTCCTCAATGCAAGATCCCACAAGTACATCCAGTCGACCTCAGTTCTGTGGTTAGCAAATAACAAGACACGCTCTTTGGGGGGCACATTTTCACCAGAGAAAACAAATCTGGTCTTGTTAATCTTTTCAAACAAAAAAGGCCACATGGCTAACCACATCCCAAACAGAAAGCACGTCGACTTTCTGCTGTAATGCACACTGAACAACCGTATAAGAAAAGTAGTTACGAGGAATAGGTAAACCATCATCATAAATGCTGTCAACAGCATAATCACCAAACATAATACACCACGGCATCGTCTCATTGGAGTCAATGGGTGGTGTCTTGGTCCATTGTTCAGAATGGAAGGACCAGGGGGATCAACATTTTGCACTTGCTTTCCATTTACATGATGCCCTTGGGAACCATTCATCGTGTATAACTAAAATGTGAACCCTAGTCCCTTTCTAAAATTCACATTCCCAGCACCAATGAGACCATCTAAACTTCACTTGTGAAGGGAGAAATGAAAGCTGCACAGAGTTAATAGAGATCAAACGTAAGCATGCTAATATCAGTTAGGGGCTTGCACAATTAACTCGAAAGTACACCTAATCTTTGGCTGCTTCATGCAGATCTGTAACAAGAAATAAGCAAACATCAATGTTCACCAAGGCGCTAGGCGACCAGCGCCTAGCTCCTAATCACCGATTAGGCGGGGCTAAGTGGCCGCCTAGGAGGGATGAATCGACTAGGTGGGCTAGGCAGGAGGGTGTCGCCTAGCACCTAGGCGCTTCCCTAGGCAGCCAGCCACCTTTTAGAACAGTGGCAAACATAAGCAGATAACAAAAACCAGGTCCATTAAAAGCCTGACATATGCCTTATGCAAGAATTTTGGAACATACGCCAGGGTCTATCCATGTATCCTAAACCCTCAATCCAAGACAAAACTGACACAACCTCGCCGGCCGCCGCTGCCGCACACCCACTGCCACCTCCAACCTCCTCCCGCGCCTCAACCCCACGGTCAACCCCGCCCCGACACCGGCCACCTCCTGCCCGGCGCGCCTCTCCTCTGCCACCTGCGGTTGCCTCACGCTGCGCCCGGTGCCCAACCCCGGCCGCGCCTTCCCTGCGCCACTGCCGTTGCCCGACCCCGGCCGCACCCTCCTCCCACCACGCCATGGCGGCGTCCTCCCTCGTCGTCAAGTGCTACCATGGCCTCCACCGGATTAGGCGTCGCGCGCCCATCTTCGTCCCCCTACGCGACGATCGCCGTCAAGTCGCCGCGTCCGGTGACCACAGGTTGAAGCGTCCCAACTTCAACCGCTGGTCCCGTTCTTCCTCTCACGTGCGGCAAGTTCGGACTCGCTCGCGCGTCGGCAGCTCCATCGCGGCATGCCCGGGATGCTCGATGGCGTCGCCGACTCCTGCGTCCATAGCTGGCTACTCGGCTCCGTCGCGGACGACGTCCTTGGCCTCGCCCTCGCGCCTGACCAGACTGCCCGCCAGCTTTGGGTCGCCATCGAAGCCCTCTTTCAGGCGAACAAGGCTTCCCGCGCCGTCTTCCTCAGCCACGAGTTCCATTCCATGGCGCGAGGCACTCTCCATTGGCGAATCTTGCGGAAGATGAAGGCCACCGCCGAGCGCGTGGCGTGGCGTTGGCTACGCCGTCCTCGACTCGCAGCTCGTCCTCAACCTGCTGCGCGGCCTCAACCCTCGCTTCTCCAGCACCTCTGACAACATCGCCGACTCCGATCCGCTGCCTAACCGCCGCCGCGCGGGCGGTTACGAAGAACTCCGTCTCGCCAGCGAAGCCAAGGTAAATCGCCAGGCTGCGCTTCACGCCGACTTCCTCGCCGCCTGGGTGGCATGCCACGCCGCTACGGCGAGGCGCCGTGGCGATCCGCGGCCGCGATAGCGGCGGCTCAATAGCGGGCGGTCGGTCGCCGCCAGCGGCAGCGGCGGTCGCAGACAGGCAACCGTCATCGGAAGAAAGCGGCGCGGCGGCAACTACGAGCGGGCGGCGGCATGCGGCGCGCACCCGCCGGCCACTGGATGCCGCTCCGTGGGCGCGTCACGGCAGCGATGGCGACCCCGCAGGCGCCGCGCAGCGGCCGTGGCGTCGCCGCGGCCGGCATCTGGCGCGCACTACAGCGCACACCGCTTGCGCCCGCGATTCAGCGCCACGCCGGTTCGCCGCCGGCGCACGCGGCCAGCGCCGGCGGATGGGATCGTCCGTCGTCACTTACGAACCAAATGGCGCAGGGCGCCAACAATTGGGTACTGACACCGCGCCCGCGCTCACATGTCGTCATCGGATGGTATCACGCTTCTCTCGCCTACCTCAATACAATTCTTTCATCACGTAGGCAACGCGGCAGCACCATCCCATTTCTGTCGTGGCACATCCACCTTACGATTCTTGTGGCTGATTTCCACCTCGGCAACATCCTCATTGCTCCCGCCCTAGTGCGCAACTTTGTCGTCTGCTCGCGGTTTACTCGTGATAATCGGTGTTCTATTGAGTTTGGCGCTTTGGGTTTTTTCATGAGATCCACGGACGGCGCGTGATTTTTATTGCAATAGCGCTGGGGACCTCTACACCATTCCTTCGTCCACGTCCACGGTTGCAGCCTCGCCACCTCGTCCACCCTGTGGCATCATCGCCTTGGCCACCCCGGTCCTTCCGGCCTCGCCAAACTACAACACTTGTCGGTCATAGCTTGTAATAAGAGTCCGTGGTCTTTGTGTCATGCACGCGACTTGGCAGCACGCGGCACCCTTTAGTAGTTCAACGTCTGTCACTACTACTCCTTTCGCTTTACTTCACCGTGATGTTTGGACATCTCGATTCTTAGCGCTTCCGCTATAAGTATTATCTTGTGTTACTTGATGATTACTCTCGCTTTTCTTGGTCGTTCCTCTCGCCATAATCGATGTGCGTCATATTGTTGATTTTGTAGCCTTTGCTCATACACAGTTCGGCATTCTACCCAAATGTTTCCAAGCCGATAACGGCACTGAATTCGTCAACAATGCCATCACTACCTTCCTTACTAGTCGCGGCATTGCCTTACGTTTTTCGTGTCCGTACACCTCGCCACAAAACGGCAAAGCTGAGCGCCTACTTCGAACCATCAATAACACCATACGCACCCTACTGATTCATGCTTCCATGCTCACCCTCTTGGTGAAGCCCTAGGCTTACCACTTATGTGCTTAACCGCGCCTCCTCATCCATGCATCACAAGATACCCTACCGGCTCTGCGCCGAAGCTCGGATTATTCCTCCCTCCGTGTGTTGGTGCCTGCATTATCGAACCTTAGTGCAACGGCAGACCCACAAGCTCTCCTCGTTCGACTCCATGCGTGTTCCTTGGTACCCCTCGCCACGAGGGTATCGTTGCTGGACATGTCCGGCCGCCGTATCATTATATCACGGCATGTTGTCTTGATGAGCTTGTGTTCCCGTTCGCCTCGGCACCCTCGGCGGCCTCTGTGCCGTCTTCACTTGAGTTTTTGATGCAGGGACTGTCTTCAACGCCGGCAGCTCCGCCACTTGGCGTTGAGCGACCGCGTACTACCTCAGTTGCTCCCTCCCGCGGCGTTGGCGCGATGGACCTCCCGGACCCGGCGGTCATATACGCCGGCCTTGCACCGGCCGGCCGGCGCGCGCTTCTTCGCCGCTCGCTGCGGCGGCGCCTGTCGGTCCCTGCTCCGGCCGGCGCTCGGCCATTGCTCCGCTGCGGCGGCGTCCCATCGTCTACGGCGGCGACGCCGCCGGCCCGTGCCTCCGGTGCCCCGACACCGTGGCGCTCCGGCGCCACCGCCACCTTTCGCGCCCACGGCGCGATCTCGAGCCGGCGATCTACTCGTCGTCCACCGCTCAACCTCTCGCCACGGCGGCCTCGCCGATCGGCGAACTACTGCGCAGCCGCGCTGGCGACCCGATTGGCGCGGCTGCGATAGCGGAGGAGTACAAGGCTCTCATGGACAACGGCACTGGCGCCTCGTCCCTCGGACCGCCGGTGCTAACATTATCACCGGCAAGTGGCCGTACAAGCACAAGTTCCACTCGGCGGCTCCCGGCACGGCACAAGGCTGTTGGGTCGTCCGAGATTCTCCCAGCCGGCGTGTCGACTACGACGAGGCGTTCGGCCGGTTGTCAAACCGGTGACGATCACGCCGTCCTCGGCATCGCCGCCTCGCGTGCACGGCACATTTCACCACCGATGTGAAGAACGCCTTCCTCCACGGTCGCTGGAGGAAACCGTCTTGCCGGCCGGCCGTCGGGCTTCATCGACTCGCCAACCACGATTATGTCGTCTTCGCGAAGTCACATGCGGGCTCAGCGAGCTCCGGGGCGTGGAACGGTAGCCGCCTATCGTACATCGCCGCGTCGGCTTCACTGCGACCAAGTCCGATGCATCTCTTTGTTTACAAAGATGGAGATAGCGTCGCCTACCGCTTCGCATCGTCGGCGACATCATCCTCACGGCATCGTCACGGCACTACTTGCACATCATCGCGCGCCTCCGCTCGAGTTCGCCGCAGCGGACCTCGGCGACTGCACCGCTTTCGGGATCTGCGGCGCGTGGCGATGCGGGCTGTTTTGTCCGCAGCGCCCGATCTGTATCGACCTCTCCGCCGGTCTTGGCATGTCCGAAGTGCCACCGACCGCGGCGCCGGCGATGCCGGACCAAGCGCCGGCCACCGACGGCGCTCCGTGGTGACCTGCTGAAATCACCGGAGCCTGTTGGTGCACTCGATGACGACCGACACGCCCGATCGGCCTATCGCCGTCCAGCAAGTCCGCTTGTTCATGCATGATCCCCGAGCGCACCTCGCGGCGATCAAGCGCATCTGCGATGCGTCAAGGGTTCACTCTGCTCGGTCTTCACCTCGGCGTCGGCGCGTCAGCGAATCATCGCCTACTCGATCTGCGTGGCTGGCTTGCGCGACCGCGCCGCTCCGCCTCCGACCTGAGGTACCTTCACCTAGCAATAACTATTAAGTAGATTGGCACTTGTCCAATTTGTAGCTCGGAGTGACATGCCCATTTTGCCTTGTTATGAACATCTGCCAGTGTCAACATATACAACAGCAACAAAAAACACTCGAGAATGTCTGTTCATATCCATGTATGCAAATATTTGCTGTGGCTAAGGATCCATCGACAAATGCACTTCAACGACAACAGTAAGCTGTAAGCAAATCTGGAATGTGACAATCATGAGACTTACACACTTAAGTGACAGGTTGACACTAGTCTAGCAGTGCTGTGATGCCAGAGCATCTACAAATGCCCTTCAACTATGGCAATAATAAAATCTGGAAAGTGCCATTCATGATACTTAAGACACCTAACCCAACATGTTTATACTAGCCCAACACAGCAACGACATGCATCTGTCTGACACCTAGCTAGTACTACACCATTTCTCAAAAAAAAAACACTAGTACTACACCTTTTCAGAACTCGGCATGCCGCATATCCGCGTCACAAATCACTCGCGGAGCAAGCGCAACTCTAACAAAACCTCAAATTAATCCTAGCACCTAAAGATACATTTCCCACAATATCCCAACATGCAGTAGTACCGTAGACAGCTTGAGCTCAATATCCCCACATGTAATAGTATCGTAGACAGCTTGAGCTTTCCCCTTGCTGCCCCCAGGCATCTGCGAGGAATCGGAGAGGGCGGCTACTGAGGTGGAGAGGAGGGAGTACCGGAGAGGGGAGCCGGCGGTAGCGGTCGGGGCGAGTTGCCGGTGACTCAGACGGGATTCGAGGTGGGGTTTTGGCTTTTGGGTGTAGAGGGAAGCGAGGAGCTTTTGGCTAATGTAGTCCGAATGCCGCGGTAAGCAGCAATTCTAGCCTCTTCGGCCAATCAAACTCGAAAATGGCACTGTGTAGTTGTGCAGACAGGCTACGTGTTTAGTCCGTGTCCCAGAGTCCGGAACCCGTTGCTCGTGCGCCCCAGTGCCAGCCTGCCAGGACAAGCCAAATCCGGTCCCACAAGCCAAATGAAGCCTGAATATTTATTACTATTTGACACTACTTGAATACTATTTTAACATCGTATTAAAAACACTATTTAAAATATTGTATAACACTTCAAAATTTTAGCCGATAGCATTTTTTTCTCCTTGTTTTTATCTCGTATTCGTGACTTCAAATGTATTATCACATCTACCACAAAAATGCATTAAAATAGTGATAAATAGTGGCAAAAAAACTGTTCACAATTTTTGAAACCTAAATACCGTGCCTGTGGGGGGCTAGACTTGGCTTGTCCTAGCCCATCGGAGTCGGACTTAGCTTGTCCTAGCCCCTGGGAGCCGGATCTAGTCAAAACCGTGTCTTTCAGGGGCGGATTTGCCTTGTTCGTGCATCTAGGGCACAGACGACGGGTTCCAGTCCCATAGGGCATGGACTAGGACACATGATGCGCCCGCGCGGCTCTGTATTTGCATTTAGAGGTGGATCGAGTATCCACTTGTTCATGTGTTGCACTTGGTGAGAGTCAAGCAAGGAGTTTGACTTGTTACTTTTGGTGTTTGCTAACACCTAGACAACGTGGAGATATCGTGATCCGGTGATTTTCTCAAGAAGCGTATGAAAAGGCTCGATGTTTGTAAAAGTTGGAGCCCACCTAGCCACCGAGAGGGGGAAAGAGCTACCACCAGTGGATTAAAGTGTTTGGCTTAATTCATGGAGTCGATTCAATTCGTTTGGGCTTATCTCAACTAGGATTAGGAGGGACCGACGAGTCTTCGAACACCACGGTAAAAAGATCATGTGTCTTTGTAGTTTGCTCGCTTGTGTTTTATATTCTTGCAATTTATATTCTTAGAATTGAATTGCTTGTTTATCACTCTAGGATTGCAAACCTTGACCTAAACTTAGGTTGATGATGTATTTAGTTAAGACTAGTTGATTTAAGCCAAAGAGAATTTTGAAACTGCCTATTCACCCCCTCCGGACGACCTCCTCGATCTTACATGGGTCACTGAGTGATTGGACGCAGTCGCGCGGTGAGCTAGCGATTGTGGGTTATTTTCCATATAAATATAAAAATATGGTTTATTTATGTAAATTATATTAATAAATGGTTTATTTTGAAAACGAATTCATGGAGGGTCTATACTGGGTGGATGGATGGATGGGCCTAGGGGAGCACGCGATTCGAATGAGGTGGACTGGAGCGTGGCACTATCAATCAACAAATAGTCACAGAGGTTCATAGGTTAGATCTAAAAACTAGAACTACTCCTAACGTGACAAAGTAAATTGCTGACAAGGTAAAAGTAGATTGTTATGGGTTGCCATGTGCCCCTCTCCTAATGCCTTTGCCTAGGTATATATAGCATTTACCTTTGCCTTCTGTATATTAATCTCCCTCCGCCCGCCAACCCGGCCGTATCATATTCGATCTATCTTTTTCGTCCATTTTTGTTTGGCATTTCAACTTTTTTTTTTGTAGTTAGTAGCTGATTCTATCCTTGAGCCGAGCGGCCGAGGAATCAAGCGCTGATCGGCGCATCAGCTGGAAAAGCCCATCCAGTTGGCAAATGCCAACGGCACCGCGTGCACGGAGGAGCAGCTTCGTCGCGCACACGGACGGACCTGGTGGAGATGGACGCCCGCTGTGCTAAAAAAACTCTGTCCGCGCGCGGCGTTCTTGACCGCGGTTTGCGCCAGCAATCATGTTAGTGTAACACGCGAACGGACGCGCCGTCGCGCCGCGTTTTCTGCCTGCCGTGGCGTGGCACGTACACACACACAAAAAAAACAAAAAAAAAAACAAAAAGTTCGCCGTTGCCGGGGATCGAACCCGGGTCACCCGCGTGACAGGCGGGAATACTCACCACTATACTACAACGACTTGGGTTGCTATTTCTCCTTTTACGTTTTAATAGTATGAAGAGATAACCAAGCACGACACACGATCCGTTTCTAAATTCCCCCGTGCGAAGCAAGACTATTCAGCATTTGCAAATTTCCGTTCTGCGAGTACCCAACCACCACCTCATCCATTTCCTGAGGAAATGCAGCTTACTTCGCTGTGGAACAAAACAGTACATTGATTCGTGAAATGTAAACTTCATTCATCCTTGCGCTGGAGCAGGGAGTCCGACATGTCCTTTGCACGGACAACCTCAAGGCCCGAGAGCTCCTCATGTACAGTACGGCTAGAAGTCGTCGTCCTGGTTGGGCTTGGGCGAGGTGAGGATGGCGGTGTACAGCCGGAGCTTCTCCTCGCCGAGCGAGGAGCACCGGGACAGCGGCCGGCGCGGGCGGATGAAGGAGAGCGACGCGAGCGTCTTGCGGTGCTTGTACCGCCGCCACGCGAGCTGCACGGCCACGGCCGCCCACGTGCGCCACCCGGGCGAGTAGTAGCGCGCGCTGCGCCGCACCTTCTCGTTGGTGAACGTGTACCGGAAGTGCTGCGTCACGTACTTGACGTCCGCCGCCTCCAGCCCGAACGCCTCCGTGCTCTCTAGCGTCACCAGCGTCGATGACGACGCCGGCAGCCGCTCCAGGAACCGCCGCCGCAGGCACCACGGCAGCAGCTCGTCGCCGCTGAAGTTGCCAGGCCCCAGCATGCAGCAGCTCGTCGCGCCGTTCCGCAGCACCTGGCTGCACTGCAGGTGCCCACGCACGATGAACAGCATCCTCTGCACCGGGTCCCCTTCTCTCACGATCTGAAGACACGCAAAAGCCACACCGCAGCAGCTTCAGATCGATAGGTCTCAGAAAAACACACAGCTTCATATCCATATTGGAGTACTCTTGGTTGACACTTGACACCAATGCGTTTGCAATGAAATTTCATTGCTGTCTGAAATAAACTTACGATTTCTCCTTTGGGGAAGATGAGCGACTTCACCCTGTCGCAGATGTTCTCGAGGACGAGATCATCCATGTGCTGGAACAGCGGCACCTGACGGACGAGGTCGAGGCAGAGGTGGTATTTGATGTCCCGGCGGAGCCCCTCGGGGAGGTCGCGTATGATCTGGCACTCGTCGACGCCGCGCGTGGCCGCCCACCGCTGCCGCTCGAACTGCCGCACCCGGTGCCGGAAGCTCTGCGGCAGGTTCTTGCGCTTCATCCACCGCTCCACACTCCGCAGCCGCGTGTGCATCGCCTGCTTCTTGGACGTCGTCGCGTTCAAGAACACCTTGATGTTTCCTATGAGCATGGTGACAAGTACCAGCCCTCCGGTGATGGTGATGATATTGAACACGATCTCCAGCCACTCCGTCGTGCTCTCCAGATTCCCAAACGTGCTGCATGCAAAAATTAATTCGCATCAAGAAATGAAAAGATTAACGACGATGGACACGCTAATTGGTGTCCTACTAACGTGACAAATATTTTTCTTGCCTGAGTGTCATGAGGCCCCAGAAGATGGGGAGCAGCATCTTCTCCAGCCTGCTCGGGTTGGCCACGAGCATGACGGTCCACTTGTACGCCCCATACTGGTAGTTGTCGCCGCTGCTGAGGCACATGCTCCTGGCCTGGGCGTTCTTGGACCAGGCGTGCCTGTCGCCGCCGATGGACGCCACGGCGGCGCCGTAATACAGCGGCTCGGCGCAGGCCACCGCCCCGGACACGCACCCCGGCGCCCCGGCCTGGAAGCACTGCTCTTTCAGGCACTTGGTGGCCCTCTGGACCCCGAGCAAGTACCAGCACGCGCCCACTGCCTGAAAACACGATGCTAATAGCAAATCAGCATGTTCCATTAGGCAACAGCAACTCGTACATATACCATCATTCATGCATGCATCAGCTCAGCTGTAGCAGTAGTACTCTGTCATTTTCCTACATAGCATCATATATCAATGGCATCCAATGCTAGCTGCACGCATGTGCTGGCCAAAGAGCTAGCTAGGTTAGAATCATGGAGCAGTAATAGCGTCTAGCTAGGTCAGGACGACTCTCACATGAGCGGCGACGAAGTAGGCCATGAGGTTGAGCGCAATGCCCCACCAGATGGTGCCGAAGATGTAGCCGGACTGGTTCTGCATCCGCCGGAGGAACACGGCCGAGTGGTAGATCTTGGGCAGGTACTCGAACAGGAACGCCACCAGCAGGACCGTCATCACCGCCGTCGTCGACCCCGCCCGTATCATCGCCGGTGCAGCCACCCAAACGACCACCTGCACGCGAACATTCATGCATGATATACACATCGTCCATCACTACAGAGACCAAATTAGCTCACGACATGACACTACACCGATCGACCCGAGCCGATTGCCACGACCACGATGGATAACAAAAGGAACTAGCATGGTTGGTGTGCGATTTTGGCGGCGTAACGAGGTGAGCTAATTAATGATTAGTGTCTTCGATTGGTGAAGGGGGCTCCAAAATGCAAAACGAGCCACGCCTGCGAATAAATTTTGTGCAGATAGATATGTTGCCCCATCTGAAATTACATGGGGGTGCGTGAATGGAATTGATGAACACGGTGACTCGTACGTACCAACGGCTGCAGATTATATAGCCATAAACTAGTTAAGCAGGCAGGCCACACGCATCATGCAGTAGAGAATATAGCCGAATAATGTGCTTTTGGACAAGCAGAAACAGAAGGCATATCATGCATGCGCATGGCCTACTTGTTCAACCAGACAGACAGGCACACACCGATCGATCGAGCACGTTGCTGTGCACAGAGCTCGATCATCCTAGCTACACGTACCAGCGTCGTAAAAAATGGCAGTATGTGATTGGAACCAGTGAAAAAAAATTGGTGAAATTTCGCCGGTTACCGGGCTTACCGGTGGGGCCGATAGAACTACAAACCGGTCCCGAAATTTTTTATTTGAATGAATTTTGTCAAAAAAATTGAATTTGCTTGAATTTTGTTTGATTTTGATTTTTTTAAAATTTAAAATCCAAAAGTTTTAAATTTAAAATCCAAACTTTTTCTGAAAAAACTGGTTACCACATGTAACCGGGCCTATCGCTAGCCTCCGATTTTTTTTTTGGTAGCGAAAACCCTGATTGGAACAGAGGGCAGCATGTTTGTTATTTTGACAGAATGAGATCATATAGCTAGCATTGTGCCCAGCTTAGGGCTTGTTTGGATAGAGAGGGATTAGAACTAATTCATTTGGATTGGAAGGGATTTTAATTTAAATTCCGAGTCAACCCAAAAGGATTGAATCGATCACAATGTATCTAAACGACCTTTACTAGTTGACAGAGGACACTTCACTAAATTGTTTAGATCGAAATCCCGTGGCTCAAATCTGTAGCGCCGTCGCCGGCCGGCGAGGCTCTCTAGCTTTTGTCGTGTCGTCCCCATCCGTGATCCGTCGTTGTCCTCCTGCGTTTTCCGCCACCTCGTCCACCTCCTTAACTTTGTGCAATTAAGAAGTATTTCTTTAACTTTTAGAGAGTATGTATTTTTTAAATGTTACCATTGCAAGGAGTGGGATATATAACCACGATTTAGTAATGAACAACACAATGAGTCCGGGAGGGGGGCGGTGTGGCATGTAAAAGTTGAAGTATTTATGTGTTATGAACCAAACACTGATGTATACATCCACCACATACCCTATTATTATTATAGGGAGAACAAATAAGCACCTTGAAGTAGCAGGTTCATCATGCATCATATATTTATATGAACCAACAAATTAAGTCCATAACCAACATTAGCACACACAATAACAATAATTTGAATGAAAATTTTGTCTCAACAAAATGAAGTCAATTACCGAACAAAACCAAAGAAAACTAAAACTAAGATACTTTTTTTAAAAAAAGGGATTGCCTATTCGTAAGATAACTGGAATTTTATTAAGTATAAGTTACATGTTTTATCCATTGGATTAATATCCAGTCATATGACACATCAATCTTTACACAAATCCAATGGTCACAACAACTGACTTAAACTTAAGAAAATTTCAGACGACTTAGAAATAGCAAATCCGAAAACTAAGATACTTGGAACAGAATTAAGTCCATGGCATCGTATTTCTTTGATCAACCAGCAAAACTCTCTTGTTTTCAAGAAACCACTATGCAATATATAGAAAGGGATGAGATCTACGCCATAGTAACACTGAAAGAATGGGAAAATAAACCTATGAAACCAGGTAGTATGTTGGCCCAAACCGAACTCGAAGAACCTTCAGCAATTCGGAACAAGAGACTCATGGCAAAACCGTATACGTGAACACACACGTACAGCGAGGAAGCCAATCGATGAAGCACTCTATGCTCCTGAAGCAATACACACACACGTACAGGAAGAACTCACGTACACGCTTGCTGCAAGGAACAATCTCACGTGCATGCTATGGAGGAAAGATGAAGTGCACACACGAGACGTGCACTAGAAACACACATGCACTAGAACACACGTAGACAATTCTGGTAGAAGCACGTACGCAAGAAGCGAGCGAAAGTTTTTTTGATGCTACATTGCCTCGCAGCGTTTTCTCTTTCTTTTTCTCTATTGCTTCAATCAAACTGATATAATTACATGCCTTTTTAAAGACTACCTGATCAACTTGCTAGCCAAGCCAAAACTAAACATGGAAAGCTTAAACATGGAAAGCCTAACAAAGGAAATAAACTAATTTTGATCTGATGCTGATTGCATCAGAATCCTGATACCCTACTATTTGGCAAGTCTAAATTAATTTCCAACATAGTATCCATGATTAGACCGAATACGTTTCATGATTAGACCGAAACAACAACAGAAAGAAATGTAAAACTGGTGCGTATAGATTATTTGTGCACCTGCATCACGGGGAGGATGACGAAGAAGTCCAGCACCATCCCTTTCCTGGACCTGGCGTACGCCGGGAGCTTGCGCGTGGCGTCGGCCTCCGCCGCGGCCTGCTCCTCGTCCGCGCCGCCCCTCTTCCGCGCCTCGCGCGCGACGCGGAGCTGCGTGACGACGTTCCAGGCGTGCATGGCGTCCACCATGCAGCGGAGCGCGGTGACCGCGGCCGCGAGCCAGCCGTCGAGGAAGACGCACATGAGCGGGCCGCTCAACGACACGGCGTACAGGAAGAGCGGGTCCACCATGAGCCCCGCCGCGCAGGCGAGGAGGTAGGCGCGGTTCCACTCCCGGACCCACCTCGCGCGCGGGTCCAGCGCCCACGTGGTGCCGAGGCGCCACGCCCCCAGCCGCCGCCGCAGCCGGCGCTTGGCGCCGTGGCCGCTGATGACCTTGCTCTCATCGGCCTCGCCCCGCGGCGGCGTCTCTTCTTGGTCCCTCCGCGCGTCGCCGGAAGGGGAGGTGGAGGAGGAAGGCGACGAGCGCGTGGAGAGCTCACTTGACATGGCGGTGCAGCTGCGCCGGCGAGGCCGCGGATCCGGCAGCAGAGGACATGAGCCTGTGGAAATGTAGGGCTCGTGTGTAGGGGATGGATAGCTTGTACTGGCTAGCTAGCTCGTGTATCCGTACATATATGGAGCCGTAAGTTCACAGTACACTATATTGAAATGACCACATTGCCCTCTCTGCTCCAAGTTAGCACGGTATATTGCTTCATTTTGAGCACGAATTAGCAAACGTCAGGGTGGGGTATCTAAGAAGTACTTGATTATTTTGTTGCTAACTAGTACTTAAATTTAAAATTTTTAGATCTAGATTCAATACATAAGATCACTTTGCCTCCTCCCCTAATGAGATATCACAAACATAACATAGATAAAAAAAACTTAAGTACTCACAAACCCAAAAAACACTGGAGTACTCCCTAACAAACCCATTTTAGAAATCATGGGTACGCAGCTAAGTGATACCACATAAACCATATCAATGTCAAAATATACGGTTTATATTTGCAATTGGAGGGGTATGGGTTAGTGAACGTGTGAACGGGCCATTTAAAATATGGACACTAATGATAACGATATTATACACACACACTACTCAGTAAAGTCTATGCA
The DNA here is from genome assembly GCA_036346255.1 of Ampelocalamus luodianensis. Taxonomy (NCBI): domain Eukaryota; kingdom Viridiplantae; phylum Streptophyta; class Magnoliopsida; order Poales; family Poaceae; genus Ampelocalamus; species Ampelocalamus luodianensis. The sequence continues at coordinate 7,547,122 of CM070626.1, forward strand.
GTAATAATAACGAAAATCTTGTACGAACTGAGCTATTATACGAGACCCCTTTGTGAAAATGATCTTAGCTGCAGGAATCGATGAAATATCGATGAAGACAAGCAGAGTCATCATGCATAAATTGATCGCATTTTGGAGGCGGCGGCTTGAGCCACGTTGCGGGTTATTGTCGCCGTGGATCGGAGCTTTTTTTTTCTTCTTGGGAACGATCGGAACTTGTGGTTAAATCAGGAGGATTAGCCGATTATTTAGTCATAAACGTAGTGATGCAAAGTGGCAAACATGAGTAGCTAGATAGGAGTAGGGGTACTTAATTGCTAGTTTGCTACTATGGTTGTGCTACTGTTCTTCCTTTTAAAAATAAATCGGTCTGTGCAATTTTTTCAAACAATTGGAATTAGTTAATTTATGGCCCCGCTGGTGGTGTTCATGATCCAGTCATGATAAAATTTAAATTTGAGGGAGACAGGAGGAAGGCGACGAGCGCGTGGAGAGCTCACTTGACATGGCGGTGCAGCTGCGCCGGCGAGGCCGCGGATCCGGCAGCAGAGGACATGAGCCTGTGGAAATGTAGGGCTCGTGTGTAGGGGATGGATAGCTTGTACTGGCTAGCTAGCTCGTGTATCCGTACATATATGGAGCCGTAAGTTCACAGTACACTATATTGAAATGACCACATTGCCCTCTCTGCTCCAAGTTAGCACGGTATATTGCTTCATTTTGAGCACGAATTAGCAAACGTCAGGGTGAGGGTGTCTAAGAAGTACTTGAGTGTTTTGTTGCTAACTAGTACTTAAATTTTAAATTTTTAGATCTAGATTCAATACATAAGATCACTTTGCCTCCTCCCCTAATGAGATATCACAAACATAACATAGATAAAAAAAACTTAAGTACTCACAAATAAAAAAAAACACTCGAGTACTCCCTAGCAAACCCATTTTAGAAATCATGGGTACGCAGCTAAGTGATACCACAGAAACCATATCAATGTCAAAATATACGGTTTATATTTGCAATTGGAGGGGTATGGGTTAGTGAACGTGTGAACGGGCCATTTAAAATATGGACACTAATGATTAGTGGCAAGGGTTAGTACATCTCAAGTTTGTATATCCTGAAGTAGCTTTTCAAAACCCGAAAGGATTTTATTCTGAAGTACTGCCCATATAATGGGAAAACAAAAGAGTCGAATAAATTGGTTGCACGAATTATTCGATCCAGGCCTTGCATGATTGTGCTGTGTCGACGATGGCGTTTGGATCCGGATACGAACAGCGATTTTATCCTACGTGAACAGTGCTCAACAGCAGCAGCATACCAAAATTACGGTAGAAACAGTAATCAATACTGTAGAAGCATCACCCGTCTGCCGTTAGCGAAATTCACCGTAGAGATTTTACTGAATTCTCAGTACCGTAGCACTTGATCCGATCCGTCCGTTTTGAATCGGACGATAAAGATAAAGAAGTAACGCGTGTCACCGTGTTTCTCTGCACTAGGTGCCATGCTAATACACGCTCTTCTCGACAAAAATGGTCACGTCGATCTAGGTGGTGTTTTGGTCATCAACATTGATAATCTCTGTATGTGTGTCGCTGGACTAGCTTGATATTATACACACACACTACTCAGTAAAGTCTATGCAGTAATAATAACGAAAATCTTGTACGAACTGAGCTATTATACGAGACCCCTTTGTGAAAATGATCTTAGCTGCAGGAATCGATGAAATATCGATGAAGACAAGCAGAGTCATCATGCATAAATTGATCGCATTTTGGAGGCGGCGGCTTGAGCCACGTTGCGGGTTATTGTCGCCGTGGATCGGAGCTTTTTTTTTCTTCTTGGGAACGATCGGAACTTGTGGTTAAATCAGGAGGATTAGCCGATTATTTAGTCATAAACGTAGTGATGCAAAGTGGCAAACATGAGTAGCTAGATAGGAGTAGGGGTACTTAATTGCTAGTTTGCTACTATGGTTGTGCTACTGTTCTTCCTTTTAAAAATAAATCGGTCTGTGCAATTTTTTCAAACAATTGGAATTAGTTAATTTATGGCCCCGCTGGTGGTGTTCGCGATCCAGTCATGATAAAATTTAAATTTGAGGGAGACAGAAACAGAGTTATAAAAATATGATGCTTATCACAATACAAATGCATGCATTTTTTTTTTCATTTTTTGCGAGGTGATTACAAATGCATGTTGAGTGTGCTGGAGAATAATAAAGTAGTAGTACTACCTAGCAATCTTTTAAAAAAAAACTAGAACGAAGGAGAGAGACATCCCGAAAGCATTTTAATAAGGTCTAGAAAAAATCCCGAAAGCCGGTTCTGACCCGTACGCTACCGCAAAGCGACCGTGCAACGACTACGGGAAACACACAATGAGAAGTTTTTTTTATGAGAACCAGAATTCGAGCTCTAGTTGATAGCCTCACACCTAAAAATCTTACCACCGTGCTATGAGCATGTTCTCACTAACTAGCAATCTTGCTCTCAGTTTCGGAGGGTGTCAGTTGGTTTTTTCAAAAAGAAAAAGAAAAATTGGAGGAGCAAAGGTACTACTCTGCGAATAGAGGACGACTATTAAAAGGCACATGGGTGAAATCGAAGGATGCGAGAAGGGAGTGCCAACTTGAGGCTGGAGAGTGAAATGAAAATGAAATCTGAAATTTACTGGCACTAGCAGGGCCTATTTTTTTAGTTATTGAAAATACACGTCTGATTTTAGTATGAGTATGGTACACAATTTTTTGTGCGCAAAACATTTTTGATATTTGCATTGAATCTCATTAGATCAGATATGCGAACTATGTATGGTTGTTCAACTTTTTTGTGTGCTAATTTACTGCTCTATTCAGTCACAAGAGAATATCGTTTTGGGGTATGTGTAGTTAAACTTTCTAAATATATGAAAATGATATATACAAATTTGTCTTGAAAATAATTTTTATAAAAGTATAGTTTTATTAGTGTCGATGTCCAAAATGATATTCTATTGTAATTGGTGGGAGCTATAGTCTCTCTATACGTAGTCCCATCATCTTGCAATTCCCCTAAACCGCATGGAAATCTTATCTTACTCGTTCTTTATCAATTTTAGGAGAAGAAAATTGGATTTAGGTGGCACTAAGAGCTTTGTTAACCTGTAAAATTGGCGCCCAAACTCACATTTTAAAAATCTCATAAGGAAAGTGACGTACGCTTGGATGATCTTACCAGAAATTGTCGAAAGGAGACGGATACTACTAGAAGCAATATTAAACAATAAAAATTGGTAGTACTACTAGCAAATGGGGCCATTAGCTAGCTTGATGTGTATGTCCCCCAGAAAAAAAAAAAGAAAAAAAAAGCTAGTGCTTGTACGGGATCGATCTACGTGTTTGTGGAGAGAAGGGAGATGCCGAGATGGGCATTTGGCTTTTACTTCTCCGATCCATCGCTAAGATGGAAATTTGCGTATTCCAAATGTGATCCATCATAATCCAGTGCCTAATTTCAGTAGCATGAAACGAGCTAGTAGTTCTGCACAATCCCTTTTGTCACTCAGAATAAAAGCTAATGAAGCAATGGATTGATACATCTGGTGACTGTTACTGGTGTACTTATTGATGGTATTATTGCGGCAGGAGAGGACTAGGAAATTTCCAGGCAGTTTCCTGCATCTTGTTAGCACCCATGTGGAGTCTTCCGTGAGATCGGGCAACAGTGGAGTCTCCCTGTCGAGAGCATGCACGGCTTTTGTTCTACGCTGGAAGCCGCATCGCGATCGACATAGGATCCAACGCATGAGCTACAGATTAAACACTGTGGTGTTTCGTTTCAAAAAAAAAAAAACAGTGCGGTGTTCGGTTTTTTTTGGCCGCATGTAACGTCATGGAGTAGTTGATTCAGCCTCATGATCGAGTCCAGTCACATCGTTGTAACGTACGGCATTTGTGTTCTTGTGACCCCAATCACATCGTTAATGAAGCTTCCAACGGGGGACACTTCTCACGCGAGGCCTCCTGTGTCGCTCTCCGGGACGACACCGGAGGCGACAACTCTATTCACCTTGAGAACCCAGTCGTCTTCTCGTTACTCTTCACCGTCGTCACCGTCGATAACGGCGGGGCTCACTCCCTCTCCCGTGGCCTCCTCCTAGCGTCAAGTAGCAGCACCTTCGTCCAGCAGCCATTATTTTCCTTCGCCGGTCATCCTTGTCGTCCCTGACCTCGATCCGGGGCGGATCTGCTTGCCTTCATCGCCGTCGCCCCTCGATTGGTCGTTGTTAAGCATGACCCGCATCGGATCCGGCGCCCGCCGCTGGGAGCCGTCGTCTCCGCCAGATCTAGGCTCGGCTTCCTCTTCCTTGGCGTTGTCTCTACCGGCTCGTCCTAGGCATAGTCTTCTTCGGCGACCTCTTCATCGTCAACATTGTCTCTGGGCTCCCCCACTGGATCCGGTCGGATCTAATAGGATCTGCCGGCCTTGGGTGTGAGCCGTTGGAGCCCTTGAGCTCAGGAGATGAGTCGAAGAGCCAGACGGGAGCCAGACGGGTGCTAGTGTCCCTCGTTTGTCCTCCCCCTGCAAACCCGCAGCAGCTTCATCGCCGTCCGGAGTCCTTCTCACCACCGAATCCAGAGCCGTCCTCTCCGGATCTGTCATCGTCACCCATCACCGGTGCTTGAGCTGCCGGTTTTCAGCTCAACCGCCTCCCTCCTTTTTGTCTGTTCGTCGATCTGCCTACTTGCAGAGAGAGCCCAACCAAGCTGAGTTATTAAGGTGCTTGTTGTGGGTCATTGTTCTGAGGAGTACCAGGCCGGTCGTTTGAAGAGGTCCAAAGAGTTGGACGATCGCCGTTTGAGTCATCGTTTGGAGGTGCAGGACAACTATTGTGCCTTTTGGGAGGAGGATGAGTGGAGTTAGAGCTGTCGACTTCTTATGCACGTTGTCCACCATCGTCATTGAGCGGAGAGACCGCTTCCTCACCCTTCATTCTGAAGTTGATTGCTGGTTGTCCTGCTAGTGTATGGTGCTTACCATGGTTCTTCAACCTAGGTGGACCTGTGGTTCATCTTACATCTGCTTCTATCCTTTTTCTCTCAAGCTTTGTGCAACGGTGGTTCTCTGTGTCTAACTTGAAAATCAGTTAGAAGCTTTAGCGTGTTAGATGGTGTTAGAGTTTAATCAAATAAAATAATTTTGAATTAATTGAAGTTTGATTTACTCACATTAAATTGTTTTTAATTTATAAAATTTTAAATTAAACTTTAACAATTCAAGAAAATTCAAATTGTTATTTTAATTTTAAAAATATCAAAAAGACACAAAAATTGGGATGTTACAACCTACCCCCTAAAAAAGAATATCGTCCCCGAGATTCGGACAGACAGAGAAAAAGGTTGGGAAACTCGGCTCTTGGTTTCCAGGTTGCTTCCTTCTCTGATCGATTGCTTCATTGCTCTTCGTAGAATTTTAATGTCTTGTTCCAGGTACGACATTCAACTTCTTAGGAATTTCTGATGGGATACTCCTAGTTGGTGAGATCCTCCTTTAATTCAACTTCCTTCAGTGACATATGCTCTTCTGGTACCCTGAGGCATTTCTTCTATTGCGGCACGAAGGAAGATGTTGTGCACCTCTGATAGCTACGGTTGTAGCTCCAATTTGGTAAGCTGATGCCAAACTGCTGGTTCACAACTATGTACTGGAGTACCAACTAAAAGTTACAAATTGGACTTCCAATTTTTGTTGGATCCTATTTCTTACGAATATTGAAATCCACCATTCCAGCATAGCATAATGTCACCAAATTGAAAACCAATTCATTTAATTATTCCCACATTTTATCGGTAAGACAACATATTTCATAATTTTTCTTGGACATATGTTTAAATAATCTAACAAAATTCACCACTTTGATTAAATGATTTCTTTACTGTACAAATCTACAAAAATCATGTGGTAATAATCATATAACCCAATCCAAATATATTACAAAATCATGCTAAATTTCACTATATCCATTTTTGGAACAAAAATTTCTCCAACATTATAATTGCATTGTTGCCTTCTCCCAGTTTTAAATAAATTGGCGACATCATATACTTAATTTCTCCAACATATTTAACAATCGCCAACCTTCAGAATTTCTTTATATAATCCAATGTCTAAATTAAAGAACTTTCCTAGCTACTACTTGTACTCCATTACATTCAAATTTAAACCCACTAAACTATTTCATCACAATCTATCCAACAATTAGTTAGACCAACTCCATTATCCGTAAGATAACCATCAATATAAGAGCATACTTTACAATAACAATTTGATATGCTTATTGCTCCATCTCATTGTTCAATAAATTAATCCCCTAATGATGGTAGATCCACCCAAATACAATAACTCCACCAAGCTCACATATTCTGCAAGATTCAACCAACTCTACCCAATCTAACATCATGAATTGAGAAATACATTTCTTTTCTTATTTTACTCTCCACTTTTACTGCACACATTTCTCAATTATATTTCTCCGACAAACATTATAATCAATTTAAGATTTGATTTAAATCCAATTTCTCCTTTCGATTCCTAATAATTAAAACAGTGCTTCATATTTAGATACCCTTCATGATCAATCCAATTTTTTCTCTACGTTCATTTTCTTTCTCTATAATCTATATAATCCACCAATCTACTATTTTTTTTTAAAAATAATTCATAATCAATGAATATCCAACATCATATCCTTGTATTCACAAGAACTTCTTTTAATATCAGCCAATCTTAGAATTTCCCTAACCCCAAAGTCAGTCTAGCAATGATTCTCTTAAATTACCTAGCTTGGCATCCAATGACACTATTTATTCCCAACAAGAGTAGCTTCCATAAATTTTGGATCTCAAGATCACAACAAAGTACGATTATTGATGGTATTGGATACTTAGTTTTGTTGACGATGCTTTATCTCCATGTTGTATTTGAAATTGTAATTTCCTTCTGACATGATATCCGAGCTTAGCAAAAGAAAAGAGGGAAAAACAAAGATAAGGAAATAGAGGTAAACAATATCCTAAACAACCACCAAAGACAAACTCAACAAGAAGGAAACTACACTTGAAATTAATAAAGCTGAAAATAGTACTTAGAATGGTTGTATCACAAGTGCCTAAGGGCTTTGATACAGTTCAAATCACTCACAAACAAATAAATAATAACGTCTAAATGCACACGACTTTTATTGGTCACTACGGTCACAAGACCAAAGAACTACTACTCTAACTTATATGGACGGTCGACTTGAAACAATCGACAGATCTTGAAACTTCCAAGCCATCCGACGCTTTGATCACGGGAAACTCAAGTCAGCTATAGAGATTTCTGAGGTGAGGAGGTCAATTTAAACATAATGTTTGAGAAAAGACAAGAGATAAAGACCTAAGAATGAAATAAGAAAAGAATATAATAAGACGAGAGAAGAATAACTATTCATGTCAGGTCAATTCAAAAATAATGTTTGAGAAAAGACAAGAGATAAAGACCTAAGAATGAAATGAGAAAAGAATAGAATAAGACGAGAGAAGAAGAACTGTTCATGTCAATTGGTTGGTTTGATTTATAAAATAAATTTGGAAATTTTTGATTAAAACGACCATGCTAACTATGGTTGCGTCCTACAGTCGATATGACTCTCATACCATCTCTGTCGGGACCCGAACTTGCAAATACAAACCCTTTGTGTATTCTGAACTAGTCCCATGATCAGTAGCTACCTCACACAGTAACAACATCGATAAAAACCATATCCATACAACGAAATAGATAAAAAAATAAGTAAATTATTATTAAATAGAAGCAACGGACCTTATGATCAAAGTTTACATAATTTACCACACAGGGTTTAAAAGACAAATAGAACTCTTACAACGGAAATAAGATAACTCGTGGTGGCCATTTGACATGCCCACAAGCAATCGAATGAGGAACGCATCTTAGTTCGCATGGTCTTCAAATTACTCCTCCTCGTAGAACTCTGGATTCCCAGATTCTTCCTCGTCAACTGATCAACAATGGCATAAAGACGTGAGTATATAAAGTACTCAGCAAGTCGTGAAGAATAGTACAAAATTAATATTTATACAAGGCTTGAACAAAGAATGGTTGTATGGTTATTTTGGAGAAAGCAATATTGACAGTGAATACAATAAATAGATTGGAAAGCACATTGGAAAGATATATTAAATAATGTAACAAATTCTTTGTAACAATCAGTGAACAACCCGTCCACTTCCCAAACCAAACCACTAGTGAACTACCTGTTCATTTCCCATCCAAACCATCATTCCAACATTTTAAGAAAATTCTATACCTCGTGTGAAATCATCAGACATTGTCCATAATCGAGGACATGGTTGTTCGAACAGTTTGACACTCGGTAGAGGTAGTACAACTTTATCTACAAGAGATAATCAGCTTATAATATCAGTATGGCACACTTTCATAGATGTACGACTAAGTGATTATCACAAGGCCTTTACAAAGCTCTGTCTTAACCCTGTTCTGCTCGCTAAGGTTTCACCACCGACTGGTTCCATCCATCACAATCGGGGTCATCTCTTGCGCCAATGTGAATGTCCATCCCAAAGTTCACACTTCCACCCAAGATGGAACCAAAAATTGGGATGTTACATTCTTCCTTCTCCGTCATCCTCTTTGCGTTGTCTTCTTCGCATCAGACTCTACCGCGACCTTCATCGGAGTGATTCTCTGTAAGTCGCGGTGATATCATGTGATATGGCTAGGCCTTGCTTCCTAGATATTTATCATGTGATGATGTTGATGCCTACTTCTGTTAGTAGTGTTCTTGTTCTAGGTATTTGCCTCTTTAGTGCATATATACGAGAGATATATTTGAGTTGATGATCATGCTACTGTTCATAGTCCCAAATATGCCAAGTATATATGCCGTTGTTGATTTAATTATTGTTTTAGACATTATAATAATCACAAAAGTGTGCATATACCTAACAGATTGTGAGGGTGTTGTCCTTCCCATGGTTGGTGATGTGTGTTTTGTGTGCATGACAGCTGGTTGGTGTTTGGTGTGGTGCTAGATGGTGTTTGCCCTAGCTAGGTGCTTCAGATGATGTCTCCTTCTCTACCTATGGAGTTTTCTATTGGGACCGGTGTTTGTACTTTTTTTCTTTTTGTCATGTTTTATCAATACAGAAATGCTTGCATATGATGAACTTCGTACGGTACTATTATGATAGCCCGTCTCACACGTCAAGGCCTACTAATGGTCTACAAACTAACTCAAACCCACACCATCCCACTTCAATGAAGCACATGAATCAAACCCAGCCCAGCTCACCAGTCCACATTCAAAAACCAACTCAACCCAACCCACATGTAACTTCAACCCAAACCAACTCAAACCATTTATCTTAGTATGGGTTCGACCAATTGAAACCCATGGGTTCAACCCATTTGAACCCATTTCCATGTCTCAGCCCACACTAATTGCATCAGGTGCTTAGCTCGTTGTCAAGGTGGAGCGTGTTGCAGGCGGCCTCGAGGGGGACGCAACGAGCTGCGCCGACGGGTCGGCGGATGGGTCGACCTTGCCATGGATGCAGGAGTGTGCGATCCACCTTTGGAGGAGATCGAGCGCAGCCTCGACGAGCTTGGCGCTGCCGGAGCTGGGCACGGAGGAGACCGGCGTGAGGAGCAGCTCCACGTTTGTGAGCGAGAGGCTGCGAAGCAGGCCCAGCTGCGAGGAGGAGGACGGCGTGGAGGGGAAGGTGGGTGTGGACATGCCTGTGCCGCCGGCGGGGGGTTCTGGAGGCGGTCGAGGATGGACTTGGCGGTGTGGGAGAGCTTGGAGTGCGCCTTGTTGTGACACGAGGCGTTCTTGATGAGCTTCTTGAGGAAGGGCACGAAGGCCTGCACGAGGCACAGGTCGGACTCCGGTGGGGATGGCGGCAACGTCACGGCCATAGAGGCCATTATTCCTCGACGGATTTGATGGCCGCGGTCGTGCTGCACTGGGTGGATCCGGATCTGGGCAGGGAAGGGGGAGTGATGCGGTGTGGGGGGTTTTGGGGTGGTTTGGATCGATGAGTGTGGGTGGGGAAGAAGAGAGAGAGAGAGATGGCCACGTGCGTAGATTTGGTAGGGGAGCTTGCCAGCGACGGATGGTGTATGACCGGTGGGGACGAGTACATGTGGGCACGTATTGTCAGTGGGTGATTTGGAACTTTGGATCGGCAGGTGGGCCGTGGGGGTGAGGGAGAGAGAGAGAGAGATGGTCACATGCGTAGAGTTGGCAGGGTGTATATTGCAACTAAGAGGGTAAGGTCTTCCCACGGGCTAAAACCACGGTTGCGCTCACGGGTGGGACCATTCGGAACTCGAAAATTTCGAACCCACACCAAACCAAACCAAACCGTTTGCACTGTAAACCCAACCCAACCCGTTAGATGTCTCAACCTGTTTCTACCCATCCAAAGTCAATCCAAATTAAAACCCAACCCATTCTAACCCAAACCATTAGCACCCTGTGTCTGCCAAATACCTCTCAGAAAAGGAAAGGAAAATGCGGCCTCCTCTCTCAGCATTGGCCTAAATCCAACAAAATTCACCACCTCCCTGTCAAAATTGATTTCGAGTTCTCGGCGACTCTACCGGATCATCGATTTCCTAACGAGAAACAACATAGCCAAAAACTTATCTTGAATCTTGAGTCCTCCAAGTCAAATCTGAAGAGAAGCTTTAAGAACTCATTGCAATTCTGTTCAATCTTCAATTTGTTTAATTCAATCTCTAGGTCATGGCTAGAAGCAAGAAGCTACCACAGGATCGGCGCACGCAGCGGTGCAGTGGCGAGGAGCCGCACAGGCACATTGGGGCGGGGCAGCGCCCGGCGGCATGCTCCATGTTCGTCTCAGATAGCCACGGCAGGCGCCTCGATGGACGAGGAGCCCTCATCGTTGAAGGTAGGTGCAGGAGTCTTCACATCACCTACTCATGGCGCAACGCTGAAGGGGAGGAAGAGAGTTCTGACATTCGATGCTCTTGTTGATTTTTTTCATGGGCTTGGGGTTTGGGAGTCCGATGCTCTTCTTGATTTTTGTCATGGGCTTGGTGATGAGGGCATCCCTAACACTTATACATCTTTCCGTATTGGTGGTCATACACATCTCGAGGTGGGCGCCATACGTGGCCTTCAAATAATTCAAGTCGAAGTGCATATTGGTCCACCGACGAGCAAGAGCTAAACTTCTAAATCAACAGTGCTTTTGTTTCTTAATGAATCTTCTATTGTCATTGATGAGAATTGGGTATTACCTCATGCAAATGTTTTGTGCATTCTCGAGTTTGAACATTGTGAAGCCTTTGGAACCAAGAGGAGGCGGAGTCAAAGCAATGGAGGAGAAGCTCACGTGGGTCAACCAAGGGAGAAAAGCCCAAGAATTCAAGCCCAATTCGGATCTTCCACAAGTGCAACCGAAATTCATCTCGAATCAACTCGAATTCAATTCGGATTCGGTTCGGGACAGCCCAACAGGGCTGTAATAAAAAACCATAACTTTTGCATACGGAGTCCGATTGGGGTGTTCTTGGACTTGTTTGAAAGCTTATTCCAAGGCCCACACAATGGTTTTGGCCTCAGCTTCAGAAGACTTACGGTCGCGCCGCTATGGCGAAACAATGTGACGGACTTAAGTTAGGTTTTCCTTTTGTGTGTTTTAGGTCTTAGCCGAGTTAGAGTTTGATTCGGCATGTGTGGCCGCCCTAGGCGTGCGTGAGTCATGGAGGCGCCTTAAATACCTTGCCCCTCCCTTGTATCCATTAGACCAGTTTATTCATAAGATTGAAACATAGCTATTGCTTGTTCTTTCGACCCGAGTTCATGCGAGGACTTTGAGAGAGGACTAGGCGATCCAATTGTTCGCTCGCAATTCAAGGTCAAGCCGTCGTTCCACGGGAATCGGGACTTGGCGTTAAATCGTTCGTGGTCTCGCGACGAACAACTACCCGTGTGTTGTGGCGTATTCCGAAGAGTTGAGGGTTCGTGCATTGGCGCGAGTGTTCAACTAGCGACATCGTCTACTTCGCATCAACTATCCACGGTTTCTCACTGAGAAGATCGGGCCTCCCCCGTATCATGTGGTATCAGATTCTAGGTTTACTCGGTGAGAACTTCTTTACCCGTAGTTAGATTCGTTTTCTTTCCTATCGCATAATAAACCAAAAATTGCAGTACCAAAACCGTAGTTTAATCTGTTATTTCTTGTGCGTTTAGTTAAGTTTTCATCCATTAGAGTTTTGTTTTAGTGCTGATCCTTGTGTTTCCATTGCGTAGCTTAATCTTTATCAAAAAAAAATTGCTGATTGAACTCCTCAATTAGCACCCAAAACCATCATCCGATCGTCAGTGCGCTATCTTGCCAAAGACAATCCAGAGACAGTGTTGTTTCTTATCCGAACTCCTTGGTGTGACTAGAGTCCTAATCAACCTCTAGCTCAAACACAATCCGAGTCCAATTGCTCCATCTTGAGTTTCGCCACTACATCATAGCCTACGAACCACATTTGGTGTCCTTTATATCCTTTCATCTTGAGACTAGCTATTGATATTGCACCTAGGTTTGCTCATTCAAGTTGATTACACGTTCTTTGTTTTGTGAGGTTGCGCAGTTCCACGGGGAGCAAGGCGAGAGGAAAGAAGGAAAAGGCACCGCATAGAAAGAGCCATGCATATGAAAAAAAAAACGCTAACTTTGCATACGACCTCCGATTGGAGCGTTTCTTGATCCGTTGGAAAGGAAGCGGAAAATAGAGCCAAAAAGAAGAAGTCTGCAGGAAATGGGATTTTACATCGCGTAAGCCACCGGGCATACGTGTGCGGAAAACTTCGACCCCAAAAAGGTCGTTTAGGGCCTCAAAGCGGGCCCGCAAACCGAGAAAAATTCGATTTCTCGATTTCGCTCAAAATTGTGAGCCCTCTGCGGTGATTCTAAGGTACCCGTGACGCGGCGACATCCCTTTTCGAGTTGATCCGCGCATACTTTTAGCTACTACTGACGGGTCATCTTTTTAGCTTGTGTTTTTCAATTTTGATTGAGCAATCTTGTGCCCTAGTATATTCCTTTGCAATTGGCTAGCATCTATCCCGCACTTGGTGCAAAACGAGCTGGTTTCATCTCTTTTCCCGCCGCTAGCTCAGTCCTTTGTTTGCATTAAGTCTCATTTATCCTTGCGTGTGCGTTCATACACTTCGCTTAAACTCGTTGGATCGACACATAGGCAAAATACTCTAGCTTGGATCATTACTTAGCTTTACAATACCTTGAATATCAGTTGCATAGGATATACACATACCTGTCCAAGCTCCACCTACACCCGCTTGTGTACTCCTTGCTCTTGGTTACGCTCCTACATTACGGGTTAAGGTCGTTCATTGTCTGGCCGCGCTTTGCCGTCCTTGATTCACTTTGGAGCGGTAAGCTTGTCTTGTTTTCGGGATGGTGAGTTGCGGCGTAGTAGCGAGAGCTTTTGTTTTACTACCCAGATATAACCTCGTTTCTTGTTTGTGAGTTGTTGCTATGTCAGGTCACGAGGAGGATCCACCTAATCCGGAGGCGCCGGTTACGTGGACAGAGTACACTCGGTTGCGCGAGATGCTACAAAAACAACTTCAAGATGGTGACAATGGCGTGCGCGATGAACTCGGGAAGTTCGTCGGTGAACACCCTCGGGAGGAGGTCACACAATTGCGTACGACCATCAACAATAACTTCCTGGAGCTACGCGCCATGTTCGCTCAACACAATCTACGTGGGGGTGCGCAAGCTGATGACACGAGTGTGCACGGCCCTCCGGCCGTTTTGCACAATGAGACCGAGGATGAGCATGCTATTCGTGTGGATGAGGAGCGGCGGCGACGCAAAGCGCGTCGCATGGCGTGCCGCCAAACATCGGGATGGCGCCGCGGCACGCCTCGAGCTCATGGGCGTGGCCGAGGCAACGGCGCGGTGGTGGGCGCACCACAAGGTGTCCACGGAGGAGGTGTGCATCGTGCACCTCGTAGCATGGCGGATGAGGCCGAGCAATGGGATGACGATTTCCCCGTCGACGACTACGATGACCGACAGCGCCACCATCGCAACAACGTGCAGCGTCGACACGACGACGCCGACGATTTTGTCGCTAAGCCCAAATTTACTCTTCCTATATTTTGGTGGTACGGATGTGGAGCAATACCTCACTTGGGAGTGAAGGTGGATAAGTTGTTTGAATGAACAACTATTCCAATGAGAAGAAGTTGTTGCTTGCTTCCAATGGCTTGGATGATTATGCTACACATTGGTGGGAGCGATTCATTCGTAGCGCATGGAGCGCCATGAGTTGCCGATTATCACCGGGAGCGGATGAAGCGGCATTTGCGGGCACGCTTTGTACCTCGCCACTTCAAGCGCTCACTATTTGAGAAGTTGATGTGGTGCGACAAGGTATAAGGTCAATTGATGAATATCATAAGGAGATGGAAACTATCATGATACATGCGGATGTCGCGAGAATGAAGAATGCAGACCATGGCGAGATTTCTAGTCGGCATGAATCATCTTTCATCAGCGCATTGTCAATCACCATCCCTATAATGATATGATTGAGTTGCGCACCAAGCACGCGGCCGGCGACAAGTGATTGAAGATGCACGTTCGTTGCCGTTCACGTCCTTGACCAGTCCAGACAGCCATATAACAACAGCCACCAAACAAGAGCACTCCACGGAAGCAATTCGGCAATGCGCGATTCGCAAGTAAGAAGTGGAGAGTACACCAAAGACGGTGCGTCGACTGCGGCGCCACGCTAGTGCGACCTCGTCTATGGGGTCAACAGTCGTTCACGTGACATCATTTGCCACAAGTGCAAGGGTGTTGGCCATTTCGAGGATCGCCCAAATGTCGAACTATGCTTATCACCGAGGATGGCGGTTATGTTTGACTAGTGATGACGAGTCGCCTGATGCGCAACCAATCTTGCACACTGATGACATAGAACAATGTGAGTGCGATCCTGAGTTTCCTAACACTGAGCAGTATTCCATTGTTTGCACGCCCAAGGTGCTTAGTGTGATGCCATCGCCGTCACTCGAACAGCGGTGCAATTTGTTTCAGACTTGGGCGAAGCTTGATAAGGGTAAGGTCTGCAAAGTGATCATTGATGGCGGAAGTTGTCACAATTTGGCTAGCAAGGATATGTGTCATAAGTTGGGTTTGAAGTACTTGCCGCATCCACGTCCTTATCATGTGCAATGGTTGAGCGACAAAGAGGAAGTGAAGGTGAACTATATGGTGCGAGTGACGTTTTCTATTGGGAAGTACACCGACATCGTGGATGCGATGTTGTGCCTATGACGGTGTGTCACTTGCTCTTGGGACGCCATGGCAATATGACCGTTTCATTGTTCATGATGGGCGTACAAATCGCTACACATTTCGATGGAATAATATGGATATCATCTTGAAGCCCCTTACACCGCAGCAGTTGTGAATTCTTCAATGCGAGAAAATTGAGATGCACGTTGAGAGGCGCCAAAGAGCGAGAGAAGAATTTAGTGATGTTAGCCACCAAATCGAAATGAGAGAATTCAGCGAAGATCCCAATTTGGTGCACTTTGTACTATTGTACAAAGACGCCTTGCTTTCGACTAACGACTTGTCTTCTCTTCCTAGTGGTGTTGCTTGTGTTTTACAGACTTGACGTCTTTCCAAACGAGGTACCGGTGGGCTACCACCAATTCGTGGGATAGAACATAAGATCGACTTGATTCCGGGAGCGTCATTGCCGAACCGACCACCGTCATCGCACCAATCCCGAGAAACAAAGGAAATTCGAAACAAGTACAAGAGCTTCTCTCCAAAGGGTATGTGCGTGAAAGCTTAAGCCCTTGTGTTGTTCTGTTATTTTAGTTCCTAAGAAAGATGGTTCATGGCGTATGTGCGTAGATTGTCGAGCGATTAATAATATCACAATTCGATATCGTCATCCTATACCTCGCTTAGATGATATGCTAGGCAATTGAGTGGTGTCGTTATTTTTCTAAGATAGATTTGCGCAGTGGTTACCATCAAATTAGGATGCATGAAGGGATGAGTGGAAACAGCATTTAAAACAAAATTTGGGTTGTATGAGTGGTTAGTCATGCCTTTTGGTTTAACTAATGCACCTAGTACATTCATGCGCTTAATGAATCATGTTTTAAGGCATTTGATTGGTAAATTTGTGGTTGTGTACTTTGATGATATTCGATTCTGATCATGATGAATCAACACATAGACCATCTTAGACAAGTTCTACAAGTTTTGCGTGAGGCTAGGTTATTCGGTAACTAGAGAAGTGTACCTTTTGCAAAGATCGTGTCATCTTTTTGGGCTATGTTGTTTACGCATGAGGAGTTGAAGTAGATGAGTCTAAAATTGAAGCGATTAAAATTGGCCAACTCCGTGAATGTAAGTCGATTAGGAGCTTTCATGGTCTCATTGGTTTTATCGGCGCTTTGTGAAGGATTTTAGCACCATAGCTGCCCTTTGAATGAACTTACTAAAAGGGTGTTGAATTTGTGTGGGGTAGCGCAAGACAATGCTTTTCTTGAACTTAAGAAACGCTTGGTCAAGCACCGTTGCTTGTTTTACTGATTTCACTAAAAATTTTGAAATTGAGTGTGATGCTAGTGGATTGGGTATTGGCGGTGTTTTAATGCAAGAGGGTAGACCGGTAGCTTATTTTAGTGAGAAACTAAATGGTGCTCAATTGAATTATCCGGTCTATGACAAAGAGCTTTATGCTTTAGTGCGTGCGTTAGAAACTTGGCAACACTATTTATGGCCTAAAGAGTTTATTATTCATTCGATCATGAGGCATTAAAGTATTTAAAGGGTCAAGCAAACTGAACCGTAGACATGCCAAATGGGTCGAATTCATTGAGTCGTTTCCTTACATTGTAAAATATAAGAAGGAAAGGAAAATGTGGTAGCCGATGCACTCTCTAGGAAAAGTGTGCTTTTAACTCAATTAGGAGTGCAAGTTCTGGTTTAGAGAGTTTGCGTGATTTATATGCTCATGACCATGATTTTTCCGTTCATATGCACATTGCAAAGAGGGAAAAGGCTGGATAAATTTCACATCCATGATGGGTTTTTGTTTCGCACTAACAAATTATGCGTTCCGGACTCCTCCGTGCGTTTGCTATTCTGCAGGAATCACATGCGGGTGGGTTGATGGGACATTTTGGACGTGAGAAGACGTTATCTATCTTTGAGCGATCACTTTTATTGGCCTAAGATGAGGCGAGATGTAGAGAGGTATGTGCAACGGTGCATTACTTGCCACAAAGCGAAATCAAAATTGAATCCACACGGTTTGTATACCCCTCTACTGCTCCCAATGCACCATGGGAGGATATTAGTATGGATTTTGTTTTAGGATTACCTAGAACTAAGAGGGAGTGATTCTGTTTTGTCGTTGTGGATCGTTTTCAAAGATGGCACACTTTATTCCGTGCCACAAGAGCGACGATCGTCGCATATTGCTAACTTGTTTTTCGGGAGATCGTGAGGCTACATGGCGTGCCACGCACTATTGTGTCGATCGTGACGTGAAGTTCATGAGCTACTTTTGGAAGACACTTTGGGGTAAAGCGGGACGGTTGTTATTCAAGACGACTTGTCATCCCCAAACCGATGGTCAAGCGGAGGTGGTGAACCGCACACTTCGATGCTACCGGACCATGATCAAGAAGAATCGCGCGAGTGGGAGGATTGTTTGCCGCACGTGGAATTCGCTATAATCGGGCCATGCACTCCACTCACGCGATTGTGTCCTTTTGAGGTGGTGTATGGTTTCAAACCCTTTACGCCGCTTGATTTGCTGCCACTTCCAAGTCAACACCGTGTTCATATGGAGGCATCCAAGCGAGTGAGTATGTGAAGAAATTGCATCTCAAAACAAAAGAGGAGATAGAGCGCAAGGTCAAGTCCTATCTTTGAGAAGGCGAATAAGAAACGGAAGAAGATGATTTTTCAACGGTGATTTGGTTTGGGTGCACTACCGCAAGGATCGTTTTCGACGCCGCAAGTCTAAATTGCTGCCACGAGGTGATGGACCTTTCAAGGTGCTTGCAAAGATTAACGACAATGCCTACAAGATAGAGCTTTCCGCGATGACTATGGCGTGAGCTCTACTTTCAATGTCTGATTTATCACCTTTCTTTGGTGGTGATGATCCAGTCGAGGACGACGCCTTTTCAAGAGGGGAGGATGATGAGGGCATCCCTAACACTTATACATCTTTCCGTATTGGTGGTCATACACATACCGAGGTGGGCGCCATACGTGGCGCTACAAATAATTCAAGTACGAAGTGCATATTGGTCCACCGACGAGAGCAAGAGCTAAACTTCTAAATCAACAGTGCTTTTGTTTCTTAATGAATCTTCTATTGTCATTGATGAGAATTGGGTATTACCTCATGCAAATGTTTTGTGCATTCTCGAGTTTGAACATTGTGAAGCCTTTGGAACCAAGAGGAGGCCGAGTCAAAGCAATGGAGGAGAAGCTCACGTGGGTCAACCAAGGAGAAAAGCCCAAGAATTCAAGCCCAATTCGGATCTTCCACAAGTGCAACTGAAATTCATCTCGGAATCAACTCGAATTCAATTCGGATTCGGTTCGGGACAGCCCAACAGGGCTGTAATAAAAGGCCATAACTTTTGCATACGAGTCCGATTGGGGTGTTCTTGGACTTGTTTGAAAGCTTATTCCAAGGCCCACACAATGGTTTTGGCCTCAGCTTCAGAAGACTTACGGTCGCGCCGCTATGGCCGAAACAATGTGACGGACTTAAGTTAGGTTTTCCTTTTGTGTGTTTTTAGGTCTTAGCCGAGTTAGAGTTTGATTCGCATGTGTGGCGGCCCTAGGCCGTGCGTGAGTCATGGAGGCGCCTTAAATACCTTGCCCCTCCCTTGTATCCATTAGACCAGTTTATTCATAAGATTGAAACATAGCTATTGCTTGTTCTTTCGACCCGAGTTCATGCGAGGACTTTGAGAGAGGACTAGGCGATCAATTGTTCGTTCGCAATTCAAGGTCAAGCCGTCGTTCCACCGGGAATCGGGGACTTGGCGTTAAGTGCTCGTGGTCTCGCGACGAACAACTACCCGGTGTGTTGTGGGCGTATTCCGAAGAGTTGAGGGTTCGTGCATTGGCGCGAGTGTTCAGCTAGCGACATCGTCTACTTCGCATCAACTATCCACGGTTTCTCACTGAGAAGATCGGGCCTCCCCCGTATCACTTGGGGTTTGGGAGGAGGGAGAAGAAAGGCCATGCTGCCATGGAAAGAAGAGGTACTCACGTGACTGCTTGCATCTACGAGTGTCGTAGGAAAACTGCCGTACGTGTAGCAGTGCTGTTATTAACATAATGGCAGTTCTCCTGCCGGTTCTTTCATAAAAACTAGAAACCTGCGCGCGCCTTGGCGCGCGAAGGCGAACACAAGTATTTGTGTCTAAAGAAAAGAAAATTCTGGAGATAGAACTAATGTAGTTCATCAAATGGTATGTGGAGGTAAGTCATGTTAGGGTCTAAAATCAAATAGTCCATAACCCCACACTCAAGAGTAGATATGGTTACAAAGAAAATTAATTAAGAGCAAAAATGTTGTGTAGAACAGGATATTAATGTTGTACACAACTATAATATATAGTTCAACTTCAATAGTGCTTTTATCTCTGATTGATGGTATCAATTCCCAGGAGAGCTTGACGCCAAAAAAAAAATGTCAACTCCAAGTGAAATCCAAATTGCTGGTGTCTATGAAGAGATAAAGAGTTTACAAAATTGGAACAAACTAATACTCCATTGCTTGTTTGCCAATTCATGGAAAAGGTTCATGCATATGACTAAATGTCTAGGCGCCACAGAAAGGTTGAGCAAGTTTATTTACATGTCTTGTAGATGGCTTTAGAACAATACATTTTCCTTTCCTTTGTGAGTTCAGATCCATGTTACCACCATCCTCTTCAGCTTCATCCTCAGGGTTCATTTCCAATATATGAAACAGTTGAGAAAATACATAAGTAGACTTTGGGGCAAATTGCATCAGAAGTTAAGAATTGTACATTTGGCTTGCACGAGACCACAACTTTAAACGTTAAGTATTGGTATTCTCGAGGACTCAAAGGTCGAAAAGAGTGAATATCATGCAAGGCAGCAAAAGTCTATGAAAAACAATGATATGAACCAACTAAAATCATTGTAGAGTGCTAACATTTTATGACAACTACCATATAGCCAGTATTACTGCTTTAAAGATGAACTGCCTCCTAGGTAATTTAAAAAAACCGGTCACAAGAAATATAATAGGGAAATCGACGTGCACATTATTTAGAGGGAGAGGAGATATTTGTGTCTCCTCCAGGTCATGTATTTGTTGGAATTAAAACCTACAGCATATAATCAGTGGATTCGGTACACATAAAGCCCAAAATTAGAGCATGTGAGATGTAAGGCTAGTATGTAGAAAGTACTAAGTTAGCATGCAGAATCGGCAAGGCTGATAAAACAATTCATATGTAGATCCAGACAAGATATAGAGGGAGCAAGCATTAAGAAGCACATTAGAACTAACTAACAACAAAAAGGTACAAAATGTCGAGCCATACAAGCATGTACATAAAAGAAGCATGTAACAAGAAATGAAAATTGTAAGGAAATATACCTTATACTGACCTGTGGACCGTTCTAAGTTTTTCTTATTGACATCTATATCTTTGATAGTAGTAACTCCATTCTGGTCTAATTCATGATCATCGCGTATATCTGGATCAGCTTCCTGGTTCACAAATATTTCATCTTCAACAGTACTGAAAATTTAGTGCAAGACAACTCAATATACATATAAATAACTGTGAAGGAAACAATGGACACCTTCCAAATGGGAGGAAACTCCGTAGTCTAGAAATTAAAAAAAAAATGAACAGAAGCATATTGTTTGAGATACAATGCAGCAAAAGAGTGTTTTGTAACTTTGAAAGAAACCCTAAAACTTGTAATGCGCTGTTGTATGAGTAAAGCTAGAGTCTCCTGAGAGGTGTAAGATGCTCCTTTAGTAATAGCTTTGAGTATTCTCATAGTGAAGAGGAGAGCATAAAACATCAATATCGCAACCTTACCTCGTGCTTCCCAGCAGTCATATAACTTTAGCCCATATCATTAGTAGAATCCCAAGTGAGGAGTTTTTCGGACTCTGAAACAAATGAAAACCCCAAGTTCAGTATAAAGTCAAACCAGATCATAGTACTAATGGGGGAAAACGTTCATTTTCGCATATCACTGAACAAATGCAATCTCATGATGGTAGCTAGAACTAACAGTCTGAATCTGACATTGATTTGGTTCTTCAACGTTTTTTGTGGAAATTAGTCCAACCAACAAAAGCAGAAATTTGCAATCATGCTCAAGCGAACAAAGATTTGAACAGCCAATCATATCACCATGGTTATGAGACAACTAAAAATATGAGTCCCTTCTTCTTCTTCTTCTTCTTCTTCTTCAATCACACCAGTTATGATTTGATCCCTGAGAGCATCGCAGGAACAAGGTTTCAGAAAATTTAGAAATAAGCTTTACTTCACAAACATGATCCGTGCTTTAGTCCTCTTTCAACATTTCACACTCGATAGATAAACAAATACCCACTTAATACATTCACTTACCACTCACAAATGATTCTACTTACAGCACATCAGAATATGCAAACCACTCTGAGCTCAGCCTTGCCGCACCAATTCAAGAGAGACACCTCCCAATCCGAATCATTACTCACGCAAACATCAACACCCCAAAATGCACTCAGCAGTAAGCTTGTACTCCAGAAGTCCATCCTTTAATCATCAGTTCGCAAGTTTCCACCAAATCCTCTAAACGATTCCTACCAGCAATCCGCCACAGAAAACACAAAATCTGACAATCCCTAGCAACTCTAGCTCTACCGCAGCCCACATGAAGAACCAACGAATGAACTGGAAGCAACAGAACACAAATAGAGCAACAACGAGAAGGGAGAGCGCGAGGCGTCACCGGAGATGGCCATGGCGAAGCCGCACCGACCACCACACACGTCCCTCTACCCATCGCCGCCGGCGGTCGTCGGGCATGGCCCGAGCAGCGACGAGCGCTGCGGCGAGACGCCAGGGAGGTACCCCCACATCAGCACCACCCAATATGTAAGAAAGAAAAGAGAGGGGAGGAAGATGAGACCTGGCCCTTGTTATCCACGTTCTTGGTCTGGTAAAAGCACTTACGGATGATCTGCAACCGGAGCAAAATAAGCCACTGGGTGACGCTGGTAGTGGAAGCGGGGGCGGGGGAGGAGGCGTTTTCGGGAAAGAGGAAGGAGCTTGGGGGAGGAGTGCGGCGAAGGAGGATGGGGCGATGGGGAAAAGAGCAGGCGATGCAACCGAAGAATCCAGAGAGGAGCGTGGGCGCGTGGCAGATTGCGTGGCGAACAGAGCGAAGCAGACTGCGGCGCGGCGCGTGCGAAAGAAGCCTCAGTACCGATCGGACGGCCGGGGACGGAGAAGCGTGGATCCGACGGATATGAAAATCTTGTCGACGTAGCGTCTCTATCTGCTCCCCAATTCTGCCTCCTTTTATATATAGAGATTAATCACGTCGTTGTATGTACCGCATGGTCAGATCGCTCTATGGTCACCGGTACACTCGTGCACATACGTGGCCTGCTCGATTACCATGCATGTCCCGGAGGATATTGGTCGATACGGCCAAACGTGGCATATGCAAGCACAATAGTCTCAGAAAATTTTGATCTTTTTTTTTTTTGAGCTGAGAAAATTTTGCTCTTGATCGAAGAGATGAGTAAACAAACAAACCATGTATTGACGTATATATTGATGTATATGTGTCCTCCTGAATCGATCACCTTCACCGTAGTCCTTATTCGTAGCATGCATGCGATGGATCAACCGATCCATGCACGCAGCTCAACCAACGATGGCGCCGCCGACGCCGACCCATTGGCTGGGGAAGACCGCGGCGCAGGTGCTCGCACGCCTCTTCCTCCGGTGGGATTGTTGCATCATCTTTTCTCAGTTGTTGCATGAGTGTTTAATTTTGTTGATATTGTCTTCTTAAATTTCAATCTTGTTGGGAATTAATTATCTAAT
The DNA here is from genome assembly GCA_036346255.1 of Ampelocalamus luodianensis. Classification (NCBI taxonomy): domain Eukaryota; kingdom Viridiplantae; phylum Streptophyta; class Magnoliopsida; order Poales; family Poaceae; genus Ampelocalamus; species Ampelocalamus luodianensis. The sequence continues at coordinate 7,570,360 of CM070626.1, forward strand.
TATTGCAATCATGATTACATAATGTTGTTGGTACATTTTTTTATTGTTTCATCTGCATTTTTAGAATGTCTTAGGCTATAACAAGTTGATTTGTTGCATGAGATTTCTTATTTTGTTGCAATAGATACTTTCCGTTGATGCAACAACGTTCTTTTTCTGTTGCAACATGTTGTTGGAATTTTGTTGCATTGTGGCTTTTCTTTTGTTGTGCGGCTGCTTATTTTTTGTTGCACTATTGACTTTTGTTGTTGCATGTGAGATTGTGAGGTAGGGCTGTGTTTGTTGTGAAAGCTTTGTTTTTTGTTGCTAAGTCGTTGTTAAAATTGCTATCGTAGTCGTAGAATCGTACAATTCTACAACATCAATACGATTTAAATCGTATCTTGAGTCGTACCTAATAGAATCGTGGTAGAATCGCGCACCTAATCGTAAAATTGGGTAGAATCACGGTAAAATCGTGTATAATCACGTAGCATATCAAATTATAAAAAGATTTAGGTGTTTGATTGTGTTCTATCCCTCAATTCAAGTTATATGATAAGTAATAACTATTTAGTAGGTTAGACATTAAGATTTGGAGGTTTGGAATAATAAAAAATATTTTATTTATTTATTTATTTATAATACTTTTTATGTAAAATATTCAGGTAATGACAAGATTGTTAAAACCAATATTCTAGCCGTAGCTAAGAATGACATTGAATCTAAACCGCGGTTTAGACATTTATCAGTCAAATTAAATACCAAATGACCAAATAAACACTCATATTACACATTGAAAAAAAATGTATTGTTGGTAGAATCAAGTAGAATTTTAGATTCTATGATTCGATCCTAAAATACGATTTTACGAGTGTCTCCGATCCGATTCAAAATCACGATTCCGACAACCTTGTTTGTTGTACCTACATTTTTTTTTTATTTCGTACGTTTAGTGGTGTTATTGCGTCACCGGAGATGATATCGGACGGTTCATAGCCCTTGGGTTTACGAGGATCGGATGGCAGAGAGAGGGGCATCCGACGAAAAGCACCCATATAATGGTGGCGAACTGGGGCGCCGCGTACATGGGATACGTCCGGGGGTAGGTAGCCACTCCTTTTTCAGATAGAAACTGAAACGGCGAAACGCGAACATTCGATGCACCGGGAGCAGGAAGTTAACTGCAGACTTGCAGCCACAGTATTGCCGAGTGTGCAACTTGGCCCTCGAGTCATCAGGCCTGACAAATTGGAGCCCGGCCCAGCTTTACCCTGCAAGGATTTCGGCCCACCAGGAGGCTTTACACACGAAATTCGGGCCATGATAGATGATGGCCGCGCAAAAAATGTGCGCGCGTGTCGATCCGGCACGTGTAACATTTCCGGTGATCTCGCCTCGTCTCGTCCAGGGTGAGGTGAGGTGAGGTGATGCACGCGCTACGCCGCTGTCATATTGGCTCCCTGCGACCGATCGCGCGGCTCAAGCTGGTCGAGAATTGATCTAGGCGATGCTGCTTCTTCTGTTGGGGAAGATTTTCTGCGCATCTCTCTCGAGTGCGCCGCGTGCCCCTCACCGTCTCTCGAGCTCGGCCAATAACTACCACAGCAGCAACATGGCCATAATCCGAGTAGTGTCCTCTCTCTCTCTCTTTCGGCAGGCATGCGTGCGTGTAAGCATCAACGACCATACATGGTTCAGCGGGTCACCTCCTACTGACATGCTAGCCAGCTGCATCTACATTTCGGTCCAATGTTTGGTCGAGCCTTTCAGCTTTTCCTTGAACAATACATGCCTGCCATCTTTTCTTAATTTCCCTTTTGATCTTTTGCTGCACAGTTCTTTTTCTGCATGCACGCCCTTTCCTGAATCTTGTAATCAATGTTATTCAATATTCTCTCCTTTAATACGTTTCTACTTCCCATAGAAACTGGGAAAAAACATCTTAGATATTTTTAAGAGCACAAAGCATATCGACGTATACATTCAACACACATCACCCACGCACACTACAACTCAGCGCGCAACAGCCACATGTTGTTCCGTTGTTAGTACATCAACAAAGCCTTTCGACCTCTCCACGGACAGAAGTAAACTCTCAACTTTCTTTCTTTCCCCCTCTCTCTCTTCTTCGACCTCTCCCTCCGCCGTGCCGTAGCAGGGGGACCAAGCTAAAGCGCGCACCACGCTGTGTACTAGCTACCTGCTGTTTTTTTTCTTCAGAGGCGCGTGGGGAGAGGAGCATCTCCAGGACAGGGCACCGCCACCGCGCCGATCGATCGAGCGAGCCGCGTGCCGCGCGGCCTGCTAGCTGCCGCGCGGCAGGGGTGAAATGATAGTGCGTGGCCGGGTGACTGGATGCGAATCCTTGTTCAGATGCATCCAATCTTCCCAAGTACCCACCTCGCTGATATGTGTGTGATACTGTGCTCAGTACAAGCTCGTACCACCAGCATTTCTCCTTTCTGGCCTCCTGCACCTGAGTACGTGGCCTCCAACTAAAGCCTGCACTGCTCCCTCCTCGTTTCAGCACGGGCCATAGGTGCATGCCTCCTTTTGGGCTTTCCCTGTAATCTTGCCTTTTTCAATTTCTGACCCTGATTAATCTGCTCTTTGTGAAAACCTAACTCATGCATTACTAATTTACTGCTAGCCTCGCTCATCACTAAAAACGAGTAGGCTTCCAGATTCTATCTAGACATGTTGTGGTCCTCCAGGGAGATTGCAACCTGGAATTGATCTCTGATCGCCGCAGGAGTGGCCGGCAAATCTGTGGCAGTGGATCAGGCTGTGTTGGCTGCATGCATAGCAGAGCCAGTGCCAGTGCCAGTTCTCACCAATGGCGTTTAGTGCTTTTAACCATCTTGTACCCTCTTCTGGGCCGCCTACCGTCGGCCTTTGCTAGCTGGGACAAATGCAGGTTGAGTGGCTCAGAGAGGAAGCTGGCCAGTGCGAAAGTAGCTTGTGCACCGTTTTGCCCTCCTCCCATCACCACCTAGGGTTTGCAAAAAGGCTACTGCTGCTGTTGATCTTGTGAAGGTGTCAAAAAATTGAGGTGAAGTTTTTAGTTCTACTACTCGTTCTCTATCTATGCTTTGTGCATCTGCAATTTTTTGGCAACTTTTTCTTAGAGCTGAATTTGTGACTCTAACTTACCAAGAAAGCTCAAATCAAATGGCCTTCATCAAATTTGTACTAGTGTGCAAATTATACCCTAAAGCAGATGCTTGAGCTAAACAACAGAAGAGGTAGTCAAATCTGATATTTATATAGCATTACAACCTGAATCTGCAGCATTGATCTGAAGAAGATGAGGCATATCTTGGATCTCACTATTGTCTGCCCCACACAAAAAGAAGTGCTGGGGGCATCTTTGTATTGTACTGAAGAGAAGAAGGCTGCAAGGTCGTGAGCCATGACGCATCTCTCTCTCTCTCACACACACAATTATATCACTGTAGTAGGATCATAAATGTTTATAGAGCCAATCATTCTCTGCAAGGTAGGATCCAAATGGGCAGACCTTGAAGTACAATGTGTGCATGGCTCCAAGTAGGAACAAAGCATCAAGCAGTCACTGAAACAGATCCTCCGCTCTTAAATGAATTATTGGTCTACTCTTTCTGACAGGCCAAAGTAATGACTTTCCTCCATTTCTTCTTTCTTTTGTAGAACAAAAAGAAGTGATATCAATGCTCTGGTATTTTTTAAAAAATAAACGAACTGCGCAACTCAAATCCAGTCCCAGTAAGTATGGCAGTCATATATTAACGTCTACATGATCTACAAACAAGCTTCAAACTATGATCGTGATGCAATGCAATCCCATCACATCAAAGTGAGATGCATCTGTGCCATAACATGATGTCTCATCAAAATCACATGATTCACAATATGTAGCGTCACCTGGCCACTTCAGCCTTCAGGTGAAAGGTATTGCGTTTTCATTTCAGGCTATGGATTTGGTCATATATATACATGTTGTTATGACTCGAGATTTGCTTCTCTTTTGCAGACCAAAGTTAATTTAATGTGAGATTTAGGTACTGCTTATTTTTACCCTAGCAAATCAAACTAAATAACGAAAAATCGCATGTTGTTTGGTTTCCTACCAAAATTTAGTAACACCAATGAAAACTAATGTCACGTGCAATTCGAGAGTGAGGAAATTGCTTACTAAAATTTTGGTAACACCAAAATTTTGGTTGATCAGGATCCGAACAACATTTTTTTTTGTCAATCTTGGACTTTACTAGTTTTTGGTTATACCAAAATTTTGGCTTAGCTTAGTTTGATCATCAACCAAACAGTCCCTTAGTAACATAGGGTTAAAGTCTTCCAGACTCCAGAGAGCTCGAATACGGTAGCAGTAGTCCTGTAGTAGCGGTGGAGAACAAATGGACGGCGTAGATTGAATTCGGCGGAGTGCTACACGACAGAAACGGGGGCCGCGGGGAGCAGGACGTTGGGGCCCACTTGACAGGCGCGTCGATCCCACGTCTCCCCGGTCCCACCAGCTTTCCCGTATTCGTGTACGTAGACCGCATGCAATATTTTGCAGGGCGCACGACGCAGGGCAAAAAAAGTACAGCATGTATAAATGCATAATGCAAACAGTATGTGCACATGTACATACGAAATACGTACATACCTGAAACGCTACGTACGGTCCCACCTGTCTGACGAGCGAGACCACGGCGAGATGCGCTGTCTCTCCGTATCCCTCACCTTCACTGAACTGTATAAAAGCAGCACCCCGGGAGGAGACAACCCCTCTTGCCATTGCCACACACAGCCAGAGCTTGCTTAATTAGTAGTAGTTAGTGCACCACCTCTTGGCTTCTTCCTCTCATGGCGACCACGCCCTACTTCCTCTGGGCCCCGCAGGAGTCGTCTTCCGCCGCCTCCGGCTCTGACATCGCCGGCTTCGGCGCTCGGGAAACGGAGGCGGCGCTGGCCGCGACGGCGGCGACGGAGGCGGCGCTTGTGTCGACGGAGGTCGCGGCGGCGGTGGCGCCGCCGCGGCTACGTCGGCAGTCGTCCGGGTTCGGGAAGCAGCAGGCGGGCGGGAACAAGAAGCCCCCGCAGCGCGGCCTCGGCGTGGCGGAGCTCGAGCGCCTCCGCTTCGGCGGAGACCCGCTGCGCCACCTCAACGCCGCTGCGGCTGCGGCCGCCATGGGGGACGCCGCCAACGTCCAGGGCCACTCTGTACTCCACCACCACCTGCCGGTACACGCCTTCGATGCCGCCACCGGCGAGCGCTACATCTCGCCGTTGCTGGTCGAGCCGTCCCCTGCCCCTCCGGCGCCGCCGGCTCCCGTCTGCTACGTCCACTCGGCCTTGGCCGGCAGCCGGAGCTTGGCGCCGGAGCAGCAGTACTTCATGGATCGCTGGGGCCGCATGGGGGGCTTCACACCTGTGGTCAATGCCGGCTCCGGCCACCAGCCCCAACTGCCGCCGCCGCCGCCTGCGCCAGAGCACCCTTCAAGCCAAAGCACCATCTGGCGTCCGGCGTCCTTCTCCTCCTCCTGTATCCACACAGGGAATCGCTGCGACCTCTGCTCCAGGGTAGGCCCTTCTAGAACATTCTAGAATTCTCTCTGACCCCTTTTCTTGTGCTACGGTTGTGCTCATCTAGTCATCTTGTGTTCCTTCTTGCGCGCGCGCTCGTATGCACTTCTTGACGTACACCTCCAATTGCAAAGACGATGAGGACCTTGACAGAGAGAGGAGCACGGACCTCTGCCGCCGTCGCCGCCGCCACCACCACCAGCACAATGCCAGACTACTCCATCTACGATCTCGCCGCCGCCATGGCCACCGCTCGTAAGGTACATATACAAGTGCACACATGCATACGCACGTACAACATTGGCGCTTGCAATCATCTTCTTGTTAAATGTAACTCACCACGGTACTGCAGCAGATGCAGGAGAAGGGAGAAGGGTTCTTGGCTCGGGAGAGAAAGGAGGAGGAGGCGGCGGAGACGAAGGACGTGAGGGAGATTGAGTTCTTCCCGATGAGCACCAACAACGCGGCCGGCGGCGTCGGCCCCGACATGTCCGAGTTCGCGACGATGGGCTCGACGCCCTTCTCCTCGTCGTCCTGCGGTGGCTGCACCGCGCCGCTGGACCTGTCACTGAGGCTGTAGAGGTAAGTTTGATCGCGCGCCTACTACGTAGGTTGTTGATGCTTAGTTATCGCTGTCCTTTTGCTGCTAATTTGCGAACCTTTGTGGAGACGAGATCACTACGCTGCCGTTCTATATATGTTTAAGTGGTTTTAGTTTGGTTAATCTCCGTTTCTGTCGAGTTGCTACTTGCTACTTTGCCAGTACTAGTAATTTTGTCAGTAAGATGATATGTGTTAAACCTTTTAATATATATAATGCGATGTTTATGCCATGGCATGATCCCGGGTATTTTCTTTTATCTTTTGGTTTCGTGTTGTACACAACTACACATGTTCTCTTGGGTGCACTCGATCTTGGCAGTTTAGGTGCACACGTACTTATGAATGCAACTAGAAATGTTTGTGCAAATTAAGAAATGCAATTAGCCAATTAGCAGTGGAGCAATCGAATCTCTGTGGCCTCAGCTCTGAGCAAGAGAGGATATCAAGGGAGGCCAAGCCTGTTGCTGTGCAGCATGCGGCTGAGTTGCACAGAAACGAGAGGGGACCAAGCAGAGAAGGCTCCCATGAAGTGGATTTTTACCTGTTAAAGAAACATCCCATTATCTCATCAGTTGTCTCTTACTGTATGATCTATTCCGTCCAGTCAATCACGAAAGAGTGACTCCTGGACTTCATAAAAAAAATGATTACATGATCAGAGAATTTACTAGTAAAAGGAATATCTCGTTGACTTCAAAAAATAAAAGCAACGTCACTCTTTTGTGACCGGAGAGTATTTCCAAAATATATGCACAGATCTCGAGGTAAAAGGACAACAAATTCCACAACGGATGTGATAGAGGTGTCTCCTCAAGGGACCAGACCCTCTACAATAATGCAGAGGGACACTGATTGGCACGTTGAGACTGAAATAGTGATTCAACGCACAATATCTGCAGTATATTCACTGTAGCAACAATATTCTGTTTTACAAAGGATTGTAGTGTTGATACTGTAGCACTAAAATCTGAGCCATTAGATCCTGCTCGTACGGTTTTAGATATGCTCCAAATACACCGCACTGTTCATTTTCCCTCTAATGCACAGCATCTTCTTCCGTCCTCAAGAGTTTAAAAAGCTTTTCCCATCACAAACTTCCCTGCGTGTTTCCTCAAAAATCAACCCATCACAAACTTCCATGCGTATCTACAGTAGGTCGTCGAGGAGACAAAAGAATTGGTTAAAGATGGATCGGCATGCATGCGTAGTGCGTATATACGTGCATGGTCTCGTCCTAGAACCGTGCAGTTTGCTGCCAAACTTTAGCCTAAGTACATGCATGCATGAGACTCAGATCGATCAGTAACAGCTGATGATAAGTTTGTTTTATGACCCATATTTTCACTTGTACAGGGTCACGGCTTTAGCTTTCGATACTCAACTGTGCGATCCCTTAATCATAAGAAAACAACGAGTAATTGAGCGGAAAGCCCTCGAAATGACCGAGTAAATACTGCAAATGAAGGCATGTTTAAGCATGGATAAACATACCACATCCTTGCAAGAAAGAGGAGGGAGAAATAAGAGATGGGTTTAGATTCCGCTATGCAACGCAATGCATGAGACTCCATCGATCGGTAAGAGTTGATGATAAGTTCGATTCTATTCTACCCGCCTGCGGCTAGTTTGTTTGTTTTACGACCCATGTTTTCACTTGTATAGGGTCACAGCGTTAGCTTTCAATACTTAATTGTGAAAGCAACGAGTAACCGAGCGGAAAGCCTCCAAATGATTCTAAGTTATCTGAGATTTTCTAAAGTCTAAGTTGATTTTTGTGATTATTGGATTTTCGTAGAGATTGATGCAACATATGATTGGATGTTAATACAATATAGATAAATGTGACTTATGCTTAAGAAAAATTCAATCACCTTATGAATAGACCATTCTTTATCACCTTTTCAACTGTTACAAAAAAATATTTCTTGCTTTTGTTCATTCATGCTGCAACCTCTCGCCCAAAATGCTACTCCAATTTGCAGCTGCGCTCTACTACAGAAGTTAGATCCGGACGCTTGCGATTTGGCGGTGGATGGTCGGACGGCCAGGGTGCTAGCGGCTGTATGTATGCATGTATAGTGATACAACAAGCTAGCACAGAGGAGGTGGAGCGGTGAGGCAATAGAAGCAATGCTATCATGGGAGGCGGCAATAGAGCCATGGGTGGTGCTAGAAACCACAGGGAAGGCCGGCGTCGAGGTGGACCATGAGGCACGGTGGGGGCAATCCATGGCAAATGAAAAGATCTATTTACCAACCATTGATATACTCAGATACACTCGTTACAATCATACACAGGAATTGTGCCGTAACAGAAGGAATCAAGTAGCCTAAAGAATAGGTCTATGCATGTACATTCTTAATAGACCCACTCAATTTCAACTGCTCTGTGTAGATTGATTTTGCGCCGAATGTCTGCAAACTGATACGCCATAAGAGGTTTTGTGAATATGTCTGCTAGTTGATCTTGACTTGGAATGAATCGAATATCCAATATCTTCAGTGCCACTCGTTCTTTGACAAATTGAAAATTGACTTTAATGTGTTTAGTTCTTGCATGAAAATGGGATTTGCTGACAAGTATGTAGCTCCTAAATTGTCACACCATAAACATGGAGCTCTTGACTGAAAAATCCCTAACTCTCCAAGTAAAGATTGAACCCAAATGATTTCAGCTGTTGCATTAGCCAATCCTCTGTACTTTGATCCGGTGCTTGATCTCGACACTGTTGCTTGCTTTTTAGAGCTCCACAAGACAAGGTTTGGCCCAAAGAATACTGTGAAACCACCTGTCGATTTTCTGTCGTCAGGACAGCCTGCCCAATTGGCATCTGAGAAGGCACTGACAAGTTCAAAGCTTGTGTAACACCCTCTTTTCTCTCTCTCCTTCCCCCGATCCCCGTTGACCGGCGCCGACAACCCGAGTGGCGCCATCGCCTCCCTCCCCGCTCGCCGTCCTCGCCAGCCCCATCGCGCAGTGCCCGTCCTCGCCGCTCACGCCGCTCCCACGCCGTGCCTCGCCCGCGACCGCCCCTGCCACGCCGTCGCCTCCCCCACCTACTCCACTACGCGAGTGCGCGTCCTCTCGCCCGTCGCTCGTCGCGCGTCGCGCGTCTCGTCCCGGCTCCCCCGGCTCCGCCTCCGCCGGTGCCCCACGCTCCCCGGTCCCCTTGTCCTCCTCCACCTCCCCCTCCGGCTATAAAGCTCCCCCCTTCGGCCCCGTTCCCCACCTCATTTTCCCCCCTTCTTCCCCAAGCAAAAGAACTCGAGGAAGAAGAAACAAAGAAAGAGAGAAGAAGAAGGCCGAAGCCCTACCTCCTCCGGTCGCCGTCGCCGCCGTCGGTGAGCGCCACTGCCGTCCCCGCGCCTTCCGCTCCCCTCCGTCGTCGCCTTCATCGTCGTCGTCACCCCGAGCTCTCCTCCCCTCTCGTGCGCCGCCGCTCCCCTCTGTCGCTGCCCCTCTCCGGTCGCCGTCACCGCTCCCGAGCCCCCTCGCCTCCCCCTCACCCGCGCGCCGCCACCGCCCCCCCTTCCCTCTTTTAGCTGCCCCCGTGGGCCGCCCTGCGCCTTGGGCCGCACCCCCCCCCCCGCGCGGTTTCGGCTGAGGTCGTGGGCCGGGCTGTTTTGTGGTTTTGGGCCGCCGGCAGTTTTTCTTTTTCTTTTGTTTTTCTTTTCCTTTTTTAATTCAAAAGTGAGGCTTTAAAAATTAGTATCTCCCCCTTTTCAACCCCAAAAATTATAAAGTAAATTTTTAAAAATTTGTAAATTCAAGATCTTGCTAATGGCATAGGTCTTGTTCAATTTGGAGTTCATTTGGGTATTCTTGTGTATTTATTGGTCCTTTTGCCTATTGTGTCTTTTTCCGGTACTTCGCCCGCGTAGAGTTCGGAGACACCGGAGACCTCCACGTTGATCAAGAACAAGACTACTCGGACCCTCTTCCCTACACTCAAGGCAAGTCAATACTTTGATCATATTGAGCCTACATTTTATGCAAATTATATTCTTTTAAAATAGCAAATTGCATGCTTTAATTCCTTAATCAAATGTATGTTAAAGCTTAAGGTAGATAAATACCCAGTTATGGAATAATTAATTAATATGTCATCCTTGATATATTGAATCCCTTAATTCCATTGCCACCCTAGTAACTATATGGTAATACTAGCTATAGGTTGTACTTAAGCGACATGCTAGACTTGCTTAAGTACCGGGATATTAAAATATCCTAATTATCATCTTTTCAAACGTAAAATGATTTGGGCAATCATTGCGGGTAAATGACTGAGATGGTTGAATTGTTGTATTTTACTTCTCAAAAACCCTAAACTGCTAATACCCCGTCTGGGCGGATGGTAAGATGGTGGGTGCGGACGGAGCACGAGAATGACGGGAATGTGGTTGAGCCGTCCAGACAACCCTAAGGACTTAATCTTGTCACGACCTCCTGTGTATAACAAGTACAACCACAAGTCTGCAACAAACTGCGACTTGGCTTAGTAAATTTATCAAATCCCGAAAGTCATCTCACTGGGGGATAAAAGGGGGGCACCAGCTCTGGGTATGTCGGGCTTGATGGGACACCGAGTCAAGGGTGAAGTTCGCGATCACGAGGTGTAGCCACGCCACGCCCGATCGAGGTGGGCATCCCGTGCAACGTATGGGCGCAACCCCATATGGGTGAGATGATGGAAAGTACGAGATATTTAGAAAGGTTATTGTGACGACTTCTCGACTACATGACCAAGGAATCATGTAGGGCAACGGGTTAATCGTCTCTTGTGGGTAAAGTGTACAATCTCTGCAGAGTTATAAATTGTTTAAACAGCCGTGCCTGCGGTCAAAGGCGGATATGGGAACTTAACTTGAGTTAGTTCTATTTCAAAAACTTTGTTGGGTGGTATAAAAATTGTGGCTGGCTCACCTAGCCCTGAGATTGTTTTTCCTGGGTCTCCTTACCCAGTGTTGTTTAGTGGTGGATGTAACCACAATCAAAATAAGCATGAAGGTGGAGGGAACCTCTGCTGATATAAATATTGCACAATTATTCTCTTTAACCAAATGAAATTTGTTAAAATGCTAAGTGATAGGAATTTGTAGTTATGATAATTGAAAACATTGCTTTAGCAAATAAAATAACCCGAGTCATCCTTGTTAAGCCTTGCATGTATATTATTGCATTGTGTGTTGGCTCGCGAGCACGGAAGTTGTGCTCATTCTCGCTCTCCCCCAAACTCTTCAGACAATGCAGATGAAGGAGACTATGCCTACTACGAGGGACCAGAAGTCCATGGGCATGGAGTCGATGAAGAATAGTCTAGGTTCTATAGGCCAGGTCTCGCCTCGGTCCAGCTGACTCCGTTGGTGCTTGCGTGCATCCTATATTATCTGAGTCTTTGGGTAATATCGGGCGCACACGGGTTTCCCCAGTCGCTTGCCTGTGCAGAGATGAGCTCTCACCCTTTTGCTTCCGCTATAGCTACTGCTGTCTTTTGTAATGTAATCAATTTGGCCTGTTCCGCTACCGCTGTCTATGTGAACTCTATTGTGTTAATTAATGAATGGTATGATTCTACGCCATGTATGAAATGGTTCAGCAATGTATCTGTGGGTGCTATCTACTGATTCAGGGAATAGCACAGTGTTTTTACAGAGAATTCTGGATAAGGAAATCCGGGTCCGACAGCTTGACTTGCATATCTTCAATCCATGCGTAGCAGTGTTCTTCAGATATCTCGATGTCCTTTTAACCGTCGTCCAATGCTGAGAAGTGGGAGAATGTAGAAATTGACAAACGTTATTAACCGAGAAGGAAATATCAGCTCGTGTCAATGTGAGGTATTGCAAGGCACCCACAATGCATCGGTATTTGGTTCCTTCCTCAGGTGACAAGAGATTACCTTCTGTTGCAGAGAGCTTCTCAGTACTTGCCATTGGAGTATTCATTGGTTTGCATTTGTCCATGTTCATCTTCTTCAGCAAATCTGAAGTGTACTTGGACTGAGTGAGAATGACTCCATCTGATGTTTTCTTGACTTCAATGCCTAAGAAATAATGCAGATTGCCCATATCCTTTATAGCAAACTCAGATTGCAGCTTCTCTAGTAATTTAGCAATAACTTGGTTAATTGGATGAACTTGTGATGATAATGTCACCAACATATATGAGCATGTATACTATTATACCTTTATTATTGTATATGAATAGTGATGTGTTTGCTTTCGAAGGGATGAAACCAAGTTCCCGCAGTGTGGTACTCAATCTTGGAAACCATGCGTGAGGTGCTTGCCTGAGCTCGTATAACGCCTTATCCAACTTGCAGACATACTGAGGATACTTTGAGCTCTCAAACCCAGGTGGTTGTTTCATAAAAACTTCCTCTTCAAGAACGCCATGAAGAAACACATTCTGAACGTCCAATTGTCATAGACTCTGCCCCTTTGAGATAGCCAAGGATAGAATAAGCCGAATTGTTGTTAGCTTCACCACAAGGCTGAAAGTGTCTTCATAATTGATCCCATGACTCTATTTGAAGCCCTTCGCTACTAGATGCACCTTGTATCGATCAATAGTCCCATCAGCTTTCCTTTTGAATTTAAAAACTCATTTGCAATTAATCAAGTTCATCCCTCGCTGAGGAGAAACCAAATGCCAAGCATGGTTTCTGATCAGTGCATCATGCTCCATTTTCATTGCCTTCCTCCAATTTGTGTATGCTAAAGCATCAGTTTGACAAGTTGGTTCTACTTGTGCAGCATATGCATACCTCACTGTCCCATCCTTGAACTTTTGATTTGTCTGATGTTGTTCTTGAGTCAAGTTCTCATCGGGTGCTGTGATGGTACTGAGCCAGTATTTGCTTCAGCCGAGTTGTGTTCAACACTACTATCGGCAGGCACGGCAGTAGAAATGTGGTGACTGTCAACAAATTCAGTTGTCGTGGCAGAGTCGGTGACATTGCTTGTACCGACAGCATCATGATGAGGAACAATACTAGCTGATTCAAACATTTGTACAACAGGATTAGAGGACTACAAAACTGTATTGGGCAAAAAAAGAAATATGCTCATTAACCAATTGGTCATCCCTACTAGCAAAGTGAATGGATTCCAATGGATTTAATTGAGGAAGAAGAATTTGATCGATGGTGTACTGAACATCTGAAGGAGATGTAAGTTTGAAAGGAAAAACATGTTCATCGAAAACAACATCATGTGAAATGTATACTCGGCCAATGGGTGAATATAGGCATTTGTATCCTTTGTGAAGACTATTATACCCAAGAAACACACATCTTTTAGACCTGAATTCAAGTTTATGAGAATTATATGGCCGGGGATTTGGCCAACACGCGCACCCGAAGGTTTTCAGCAGAAAATAGTTTGGTTTGCTTCCTAGAAGTTGCTCTAAAGGAGTAAGTGAATGGATTATTGGAGTTGGAAGTCAGCTTATGAGATAGCAAGCCGTTTGAAATGCTTTGTCCCAAAATTTTAATGGTATTCTTGCATGAGCAAGAAGGGACAAAATTATTTCAACTATGTGGAGGTGCTTCCTTTCGCAGCTCCATTCTGTTGGTGTGTATGTGGGCAAGACACACAATGTGCAATGCCAGATTGAGTGAGGATAGAGTACAATCTTTGGTACTCCCCCAAACCGATTGAAGATAAAGGATCTTTTTATCAAGAAGACGCTCAACACGAGCCTGGAATTGCACAAAGACATTTGCAACTTCAGATTTGTGTTTCAACAAGAATAGCCAAGTAAATTTGCTAAAGTAGTCTATGAAACTCACATGGTACTTATATCCTCCAACTGAGGTTTGGGCAGGACCCCATACATCGAAAAATACTGTTCAAGAGGTGACATAGACACATTATTTGACAAAGGAAAAGATAACTGATGGCTTTTGCCTTGCTGACAAGCATCGCAAACAAAAGATTTATTCTCTATGCTAGACAAAGGAAGTTTATTGAGCTGAATCACTTGTTGAACAATCGAAGAAGGATGTCCCAACCTATTATGCCACTGCTCCTGATTAGTTCTGATGCTTGAGAGAACTTTTCTTGATGAAGCAGGAGAATCAGATGAAAATGGGTAAAGGTTGTCTTCATTATGGCCGTGTAGAAGTGTCTTCCTCGTTGCAAGATCCTTGACAACAAAAATGATTGGGATGAAACTCAAACATGACATCATTGTCAGATGCAAATCGATGAACAGATAACAAGTTATTGGATGTTTTTGGAACAAGCAGAATGTTATTCAAATAGAGAGTTTGACTGGGGATGTGAATTTCAGAATGACCAATGTGGGAAATGTGCATACCTGTGCCATTTGCAGCCTGCACTTTGTCCTTACCATTGTACCTGTTGGACCGAAAAGGCGACTAGATGGGGGGTGAATAGGAGCACGATCTCTTTTTCTCCCAAATTGAATTCAATACGAATCTCACTCCAATAGCTATGTAAGCTACGAAGATCAATCAATCAAGCACAGCGGAAGACTTGTATTGAATCCAATCAACACCTCGAAGCAAAATCTTCAAAAACTCAAAACACCAAGACCCGGGCGGTCAGACCTCTCACGGGGGCGGTCAGACTGGTCGGCCTAGCGGTCGGACCAATCCCAGCGGTCGGACCTCTCTCTCGGGCGGTCAGACCTCTAGTTCATGAACAGAAAAATCAGCACGAGAAACCAAAACGCAAATTGAGCTAACTTTTGATTCGTGCGTCCAAACCTCATGAAACTTGACACACACCTTCTCAAGGATGTCAGGAACCTATTCCAAGCAACGATCGTGAAGGTCCTTGCCAAAGTTCAGACCTTTTTCCATTTGAGTGAAGGTGGTTCGAAAACCGAGCAAAACTCGAAATCTGATCTAGAGACTTGCTCGTGGGTGATTGATGATCAAGATGACCCTAGATGGGTTCCCACATGTTGCAACAAGTTAGATCACGGCAAGAAATCAACCAAAAACTCGCGGATCAAAGTAAGACTCAAAATCACCAAATAGAGATAAAGAAAGCAAATGAACTCATCTTTGAGTGAACTTTCTTTGGATTGATTTGATATGGTATTGGTTTACAGCCACTCCATCAATGGAGGACAAAGACTCAATACATGAGCACGAAATCAAATCCAACTCTCTAGAACCCTAACCTCCACTAATCCTCTCCCTAAGCAAACTAGGGTTTCAAACACAATGAAAGGGTTAAGGGGGTGCAGCCACCTCCCTCCTCTATTTATAGTGGAGGACTAGACCTTTTAGAAGAGTTTCCATAATGGGCTCCCGTTAAGGCCCAACACAAACGGGTCACACACGCACGCATTTTAAAGCACCATCTTCATCTCCTCTTGACCTAATCCGCTTCTCCAACGCACCGTCTTGCGCCGCGGGTTGGCAAAAGGTAACCAAGGCGGTATTTGGTAAAATTACCAAAATACCCTTCTCGGTCCTTCTCCAAGACCGAGTCCAGACAGCGGCACTCGCTGTTCGCCACGTGTAGGTTGATCCAACGGCTCTCATCATGTCGGCAAGTTCTCCCATCCGGCCCCACCGAAACCACCATGGCACTTGCACCGACCCGCGCCGCTTGATCCAACCCGCCGCACCGAATCGCCTGTTCGGTCATCTTTGTCCATCTTGCACCATGCTTGAGTCCAATGACTTCACCCGCATCGCCGATCGCTCAACCTCGCTCTCCAAGCCTAGTCCCGATCATCCTCGCCGTTGACCGTCGTTGACCACCAAGCAACCTGCACAACAATAGACAAGCAAATCGAATCCGGAAACAAGTTCTTCACAACTTGACCCATGTTAGTCAAAACATGCATCATGCAACACATATGCAATGAAACCTATGAACTTGACCTAACTAGAACACAACGCCGCCACACGGGACGACGACTTAAGTCAAAACCAGTCAGACCGCCACTATGGTCGGTCTGACCGCCCCTGCCGGTCTGACCGCCAACAGACGGCCGGTCTGACCGCCACCAAGGGACTTAGCCGAAATTCCAACTCTGAAATCCGCAACCTCTCTGGAAATTCCAAACGAATAAAACTTTTGACTGGAGGCTCCAAAAATTATGGGACCAAGAGTAGTAGAACCTTCTCTCTTGCCTACACCCTCTATTTTTGGCCCAGCCTCAAACTCCAACACAACTTTCAAAGCCGGTCTGATCGCTCAGCAGTAGCCAGTCGGACCGCCACACTGGTCGGTCTGACCGCCGCCCTAGCCGGTCGGACCGCCAGCAAGTTCACCCGATAAACCACTTGAGGCACGGCCGGTCTGACCGCCACCAAGGCCGGTCTGACCGCCTGAGGCCTAACAGAACCTGATCTTTGCCGGAAACGCGTGTTTCCGCAAACCTTCAACGTCATTGCCAATTGTCACATCATCCTAAGATCATGAGCATATCCCCATGATATCCATAATCTTCCCCTTGATGAACACATTGGCAATTCCCAACAAATGCAAATTTTTGAGGTTTGAAAAGTAAAAACTCGATGTTTTCGCGCAAAGACACAATTCGGTCCATATACAAGAGAAAGCAATGGAAATGACCAAACTGGCTTCAGAATAGTATAGGCAAGTGAGATAAGGCAAAAGAAAGCGAGAAAGCTTCATTTTCCAGAAGTAGTCAAAATCTCACTTAAGGCCCATATGAAATAACAATTGTTCGATATGACCTTTGATCATCGTGAGGCTCAAGAATTGCAATCCAAGTTCAGAAATGGCAATACGATCAAACGAATGCAAATATGAAACTCCCCCTCACTATGATCCTCAGATTTCAGAAAATTTCAAATTCTACAATTTTCTCCCCCTTTTTAAGACTTTTATATCTTCTCCCTTTTATACATCTTGAAATATCTTCTCCCCCTTTGACAATGGAGTCATCAAGGAGTCCAGAGATAATAAATGCAGAATGAGGGAAAAACATAAGAAGTAGCATGCATGAAATGCAATGGAGTGGCTTCATATTTTTGTATTTTTAATTTTTGATTACAAGAAGCTTTGGAGATTACCCAAAAGAACAAGCTAGCATTTCTAATATTGCACAAACAACATATCAGCCTGAATACGCTAGCAAGATCATGATAAGACTTATATAACAAAGCTAAAGCTAGAAGGTTCAATATAAAGCAATGAATTTTAGCATTTTAAGCAAAGCTTCAAATCTAGCAAGTTTATCAACAGAGATCCTAAGATGATACTGGCCATGTCAAAATGTCAATGTGAGATCAAAAAGCTAACAATGACCACATTAAGAGACAAACAGGTCCTGAATTGAATCATGTTGCTCAATTTTTCTCAAACGCCTATTTTTCAACAGTTTTTTATTTGCAATGAATATTGAAGTTGATTAAAGGTATATCTTAGTGAAGAAGATCCTGGACTAGGAGCCATCCACAAACTCTTCCTAAGCTTCTACTGTATGACAAATCTTGAGGTTCATGTCAATTTTGACAAGCAGTCCCCATGAGATCGTCTGGATCATCAAACTATCTCCAAGTTCATGTCTATGACATGCAGTCTCGTGAGAGTAGTTTGACACATTTTAAGCACAAAACCATCCTTCAATTTGATTTTTCATTTTTCACCAGAGCAGTTTTAGATTCTTAAAAGAACAAGAAGCTCAAGTAATGATCAATACTAGATTCAAGAGCTAACACAGCAATTTTGACAGGGCCAATGTCACAAAAGGAGCACTAATTGCGCAACTAGCTAAAGTATCCACAAATTGCAGTTTTTATTTCAAGTTGTCTTAAAGTTCTGGCTCATTCAGCAAAGACTTAGCTACACATGTGAAAGCATGATAATTCTAGCAAGTCAAAGAACTAGACATGGCATTGAGCAGAATTGAAATACTAAAGTTCAAGAGGGTAATAAGCAAAGCTTCATCAATTTTAAAAGACAAGCAGAAAAACTTATATTACAATGCGTCTTTTTGGATTTTCATATGAATGCAATATGATACAATGAGATGCACAAAAGACTTAAAAAACCTAAAAAGAGCAAAAAGACCAGAAGAAAATACCACTAGAAGAAGGTATCAGAAAAGATCAGAAAAACTCAGATGAACAAGGAAAGTTCAGAAGAACAAGGAAATTTCAGAAGAACAAGGAAAGTTCAGAACAGAGCCAACTCCCCCTCAAACCAACCCGTAGGGATAAATTTCCCCTAACTCACTTCTCAAGGTGGCAAACCTAGTTGGATCTAAAGGCTTGGTGAGGATATCAGCCAACTGAGCCTCGGACTCCACGAAATGCAGCACAATATCACCCTTCTCGACATGGTCTCTAAGGAAATGATAGCGAATGTCTATGTGCTTGGTCCTAGAGTGTTGCACAGGGTTTTTAGCAATATTTATAGCAGAAGTGTTATCACAGAAAAGAGGAACACTATCAAAAGCCAACCCAAAGTCCTCAAGAGTGGACACCATCCACAAAATCTGACTACAACAACTAGCAGCAGCTACATATTCAGCTTCAGCAGTGGATTGTGCAACAAAAGACTACTTCCTAGAAGACCAAGAGACAAGAGAAGTGCCTAAGAAGTGACAAGTGCCTGAGGTACTCTTCCTATCTAGCCGACAGCCCGCAAAATCAGAATCAGAAAACCCCCGAATGGACAAAGAAGAAGAACAGGAATATCAAATGTCATACTGGAGAGTAGAATGTAAATACCTGAAGATGCGCTTAACGGCTTGGCGATGAGAAGTCCTCGGAGACGCCTGAAACCTCGCACAGAGGCAGACCGCAAAGTGGATGTTCGGTCTTGAGGCCGTCAGGTACAGGAGGGAGCCGATCATGCTGCGGTACTCGCGTTGATCCACGGCTTCTCCTTCCTCATCTGGATCCAGAACAGTCGAAGTCGCCATGGGAGTGGCGATCGGTTTGCAGTCACCCATCTCGAAATGCTTGAGCAGATCCTTGGTATACTTCGTCTGATGGATGAAGATCCCTTCCTTGCATTGCTTGATTTGAAGCCCCAGAAAGTAATTGAGTTCTCCTATCATACTCATCTCAAATTCTCTGGACATGGTCTGAGAAAAACTAGAACCAAGAGCATGAGAAGAACCACCAAAGATAATATCATCTACATAAATCTGAGGAAGCAGGAAGTCATTGCCATGCCTAAGAATGAACAGAGTCTTGTCTACCTTTCCCATCTCAAAATCATTCTTAAGCAGAAAGGTCTTAAGTCCATCATACTAGGCTCTAGGGGCTTGCTTAAGACCATACAAGGCTTTGGATAACTTGAAAACATGATGTGGATGCTTGGGATTCTCAAAGCCAGGGGGTTGCCTAACATACACTTCCTCCTCTATAAAACCATTCAGAAAAGCACTCTTGACATCCATCTGATATAATCTAAAGCCCTTAGAAGCAGCAAATGCAAGCAGAATGCGAATGGCTTCCAATCTAGCAACAGGAGCAAATGTCTCATCAAAATCTAACCCCTCAACTTGGCTAAAACCCTGAGCTACCAACCTAGCCTTGTTTCTAACCACAGAACCATCCCCATTTTGTTTATTTTTGAACACCCAATGGGTTCCTATCACATTATGACCACTAGGAGGTTCTACTAGGTTCCAGACCTTGTTCCTCTCAAAATTCTCTAACTCCTCATGCATGACATTAACCCAGCTAGAATCAGATAATGCATGTGATATATCACGGGGTTCGAAAGAAGCAACAAACGGAGAATGAGAGTAGAGACTCGGATCGTGATACCTGGAGCGAGTGACTCGCTCATGAAGATTACCGATCATCTGATCCGAAGGATGACGCCTCTGAATGTGAAGTGGAGCGCCCGGGGGAGACATCATCTCTTCGACCTCCGCAGGTACTGCTGATGATGAAGATGCAGCAGGAGCCTCAACTGAAGGTGAAGTAGTCGTAGCAGGTTCTAGAGCTTGGACAGCTTGGACAGGAACATCAGAAACAGGTGGAGGAGCAGTAGCAAGCTCATCCTCATCTTCTTCAACAAAAATACTCTCTGTCACCTGTAAGTCACCTGAAACATCGGATCTAGCTCCAGGGCTAGTCTCATCAAAAGTGACATTGCATGTCTCCTGAACAAGGTTAGTTTCAACATTAAAAACCCGAAAACCCCTCGAATGTGCAAGATAACCCAGAAATAAACCATCAAAAGTCCTTGATTCAAATTTATCTAGGTTTCCTGTCTTGAGAATGAAACACTTAGCTCCCAAAACTCGAAAGTGAGAAACAGAGGGTTTTCTACTAAATCGAAGCTCATAAGGAGTCTTGCCCAAAGACGATCTCAAGAAGACACGATTTGCAATATGGCAAGCTGTAGCAATAGCTTCGGCCCAAAACCTCCTCGGTGTGCTATACTCATCTAGCATCGTCCTAGCCATCTCGACTAAGGTTCTGTTCTTCCTTTCCACAACGTCATTCTATTGAGGGACGTGTGGAGAAGAGAACTAATGCTCAATTCCGCGCTCAGCACAAAAAGAAGCAAAAGAAGCATTCTTGAACTCCGTGCCATTGTCACTGCGAATCGCTCTCAAGGCACCCGGAAGTTCAGAAGTCAAACGAAGAATAAGATCATGATAATGACCAAAAGCTTCATCCTTCGAAGTAAGAAAGAACACCCAAGTGTATCTCGAAAAATCATCGACTATGACAAGAATGTACCATTTGCCACCAATTGACCGAACCTAGCAGACCAACAAGATCCATATGAAGCAATCGTCCCGGTCCGTACCATGACCATAGTCACCGAAGGGTGTGAGGCGGCAACTTGCTTGCCATGCCTACAGGGCGCACATACAGCATCCTTGACAGCTTTAAGTTTGGACAAACCTCTCATGAGATCAAGGTTGTTAACTCGCGTCAGATGATCAAAACCAATATGCCCCAAACGTCGATGTCAAAGCCAGAACTCAGAAGAAGGTGTAATCAACCATTTAAGAGAACCAGCAAGAGATTCAGAAAAATCAGCTCCAAAGATCCTAGCAGCTCTATAAATCCCAAAAACGAGCTCACCAGCTGAATCAAGCACCCGAGAAGCATTTTTCTTAAATATAGTCTCATAGCCATCATCAAGAAGCTGTGAGACAGAGAGAAGATTGGTCTGTCAAGCGATCAAGATCAGTAGTGATATGGTCTGTCGCCCCCGTGTTAGTGTACCAATTTGTGTCAACGTTGTAGGATGGTGTGGTCACCGCAGCAGCAGTAGCAACAGTCTTGTTCTCCTTAGCTTGATATGAATGATCAAAACGATGGTAACACTTGAGAGCAACATGTCCCATTTTGCCACAACCTGACAGATTGGTCTGTTGTTGGTGTTTGATCCTTGTCCTTGGCAATCGCGACAGTCACGACACTGGCCACACCAGCAGCCTCGCCCACGATTGCCATTACCACCACGATTATTGGGTAGGCTGCATTTGCTGAGGATCATGAGCCCTGCATTATGCAATTGTTTTGTTCTACACACGTCTCAAAAGACAGAAGATGAACATAAACATCATTGAGTCCAATCGGATCTCTACGAGTTGACAGAGATGTCACAATTGGATCATACTTTGAGTCCAACCCATCGAACAAGAAATCAACGATCTCCTCATCACGCAGTGGCTATCCAGCACATGCGAGACGATCAGCAAGCTAGTCCCTTGGCCTTGTGGAAGTAGTCGTGCATTGTCATGTCTTTCTTCACGACATTGGATAGCTGTAGGCGCACTTGCATGACGCGGGCTCTAGACTGAGACGCAAACATGCGTTCCAGTGTAGCCCATACTTCCCTTGATGGGTTCAGAGGCATCACTTGAGCTAAAATATCTAGAGCAAGAGAAGACAAGAGAGTGCTGAGGACAGCTTGATCCTAAAGTAACCAGGCCTGATATGTCGGGTTGAGGGCTTGAGCAGCGCCATCTGTTGTGGTCGTGGTGACCATCATGTTAGGAACACCAATTGATCCATCGACAAAGACAATGAGCTGTTGACTCCTTAGGTATGGCATAATTTGCGCTTTCCATAGCAGAGTTGTCTCAGTTCGACTTGATGTTGATCAAGTGACCGAATGATGGTATCGGGAGAATGCCGGTGAAGGTAGAGCTTGTGGCGGCGGACGTGAGGCTAGTGGTGAGACTGGCGGAGCTAGAGGTTGACATCGTCAGAAGAGGGGTTTGGCTCTGATACCATGTAAAAGTATTCAGATTACAGAGTATTGGTTGAAATCCCGCAAACCTCAATCGGGTTCACGATATGTTTCTTATATTGTCAAACCATGAACAATAACCTCCCGACAATGCAGGGATTAGTTGCCGTGTATGCAGGATTACAATCAGAATACAAAACATACTCTGATACACTCGTTACAAAACATACTCTGATACACTTTTCTCGGTAGTCTGGCTGCTTGATGTTGCCTCACTTTTCTGTATCAGTGTCGGAAAAATCTAATCGTGTTCAAGGTATAAGCAAGTGAACAACTCGTCAATCAACGAGGCAATAGACTACTAACAGTTTAACAGAGGAAAGGTAAGCTAGACTACGAGCTTTCTCTGTTGCCCCAAGTATGATGAAGAATCTAGGGTACAGTAGCAGACTGAAACAAGGGGTCTCAATAGCAAAGTACTACTAGGGAATAACACCAGAGTCGCATCATATTGGCCAAGCCTGGCAGTGAAAACAACTGGGGAATCGTGTCCCAGGGAGCCAAGCAGAAGCATTCATACGCAGCAACTATATGCGGGAATAGATTATTCTCCTTTCGACAACATAAATATCTCAGGAAGCAAAACAATAAGAACTCGTCCATGATCTACAGGTACAAACTCAGAATGCAAATCAGAGCAGAACATTGAAGCGACCACGCAGTTACACAGGGATCTGCATCAAGCAAGAATCGCTTTCTCCGTGTGATCTGGATGCTTGTTATTGCCTCACTTTTCTGCAACAGACCAAAAAAATTGAACAACCCATCAAACAAGGTGCAGAATAGGTAAAGAACTCATCAACCAAGGTGCAGAATAAGCAAGCAAAACAACTCTTCAACCAAGGAGGGGTACAATTAACAGAGGTAAAGTAAAAGAATAAGTGCTGAAAATAGTTGATCTCAAAGAGACAAAATAGCTAGCATATTATTGTGAGCTGCAGAATATGGTATCAAACAAATGGTATGCTGAGGACCTCTAGTTTTGTTCTATTTATGTTCAACCAAAAGATTGGCATGAAAGAAGGTGACATCTCTCGGTGTGTCTATGGGTAGTTCCGTACTATATGTAGCAGGCTGTTAATTCTCATATATTTTTCTCGAAGAAGCCAACCAAAATTTACTCTGGCCCCTGGGATTTGAAGTTTGAGCATCTGACATAAACTTGCGAAAGACTGTTACTCTGGAAATTCAATAGTTTCACTTGTGTGATGGAATTAGAGATGTTGACTGTGTATGTCCATGCATCTTTCGTTGATCGATCAGTATCTGTTTGGTAACCACAGAAGTGCAAAACTGCAAATATTACAAGACCTCACACTCCTAGCCCCTAGGATGATGAAGCTACTACTATATGACAAGTTTGTATATACATCTGGAAAAATACAATATTGCAGATATTTGTTGGTTGAAGAAAATGGTGGTGATATGATCACCCAGAAAAAAACGGTGGTCATAGAGCCACAATAATGCATAATGGCCAATATGAAAGAATAAAAGATGGGCTGGACTACATGCTATCTATGTGCCAAATGAAGCTAATTGTGTGGCATAGTGCAGCCAACTTTTTTAACAGTTGGAAACAAGCCTTTTGAGTAAATAACTAGTAAAAAATTGAAGCTAAGAGTTGTAGACATATCCGTCTAGTCAGCTAAAAGAGTGCACAAACATATCACCTACAATCCGTCCTGTTTTAGCGTGGACACAGCGGTTGTGAATTTGGACAGGTAGTAAAGCCTACCAAATCAATATTCCTGCATTAGCTTTTCGTTATGTTTGTCAGGTATTTCATACTTAATGTAGATAAGACTTACCTCATAAGCCAACCTTTTAGGTTTATAGCATACAAGCCAAATAAGCTAGCCAATTACATAAGCCTAAAATCTTCTACCAGTGGATTATAAACTCTTGCACACTTATAAGCACAGTTAGCGTGGCTTAAACTTTTACCTCAAATAAGCTGGCCATCCAGCCCTGTTAAGCCCATATGAAGGACAGCTGAAACAAGACCCCATTTCATTCCTCCACATGTAATCGCAAAATTGGTTTCTATCATGATTTTCTAAGGGGGAAAGATGAATGAACAGAATCACAGAATAGTGACTAGTAAAAAAACTTTTAGGGCCTGTTTGGAACACAGCAATTTGACATGAATTTCACAGGAAATTGTTCAGTTCCCACATTCCAAATGGGGCCTAATGAATCCACCTGTTGGTGACTTTGCAACTATTATGTCTACAAATGATGAGCAGGTAAAATTCACTTGATCTACAGTTTAGACTACTGTTTATTTTTTTATATTTCTATTTTGGTTACTTGCATCAATCCCATCTTCGCACCATATATATATAAAGTATAAACACAACTA
Organism: Ampelocalamus luodianensis; assembly: GCA_036346255.1. NCBI lineage: Eukaryota > Viridiplantae > Streptophyta > Magnoliopsida > Poales > Poaceae > Ampelocalamus > Ampelocalamus luodianensis. The sequence continues at coordinate 7,595,075 of CM070626.1, forward strand.
TTGTGCCCCTGGACATACAAAACAGGGTGCAAAACTCCATGCAACAATCGCACTACTCTGTCCTATAACATAAATGGGCCTGTTTATCCATCCTACTAGCATAGAAGTGTCAAATGCAAGTAAACAAATAGTGTATGCATAAAAAAAAGTTGACTCAATACAGAATGGCATGAAATGTCAAATGTAGTTTCACATACCGTTGTTAGTACAACTGTTTTACTGGTTCACAATTCTAGAGTACACCTCTTTCAAGCTCTGGCATTTCTACAGGGATATGTATTTGCACCACTATACACATTCTGATGCTTCTAGGACAGATATCACTTCATTAATTTGCTTCATTGCTTGAATTATATTGTCCAGTCAAAATGAGAAAGTTAGACCGTTACAGGACAGCTATCGGATAATGCCACATCTTCGGGCTGGTAAAATCGATTGCAAGATCATGGCAAAAGTAAACCTTTATTGAAAGGACTTTCATGCTGAATTAGTTCTAGTGCAATGCAGCAGTTTACTAGCAATACTCTTCCTTTCATGTCTCCTTGCCATCTATACCGCACGCATTCTAATCGTTTCATTACCTACTTCATGGCAAACTAATCAATCGATAAATGCAATAAGAATTAAGAAGTACAAGATCGAGCAAAAAAAAACAGACCTTTCTGCCCCTCAGGCGCCTCATGATACACAGGCTCATCCTCTGGCACCGTGCGCAGCTCATCCCCCACAGCCTCCCCACCACCCGCTGCCCCGGCGTCATCAGGGTAGCGCACGACCACCACGGGGCAGACGCAGTGGTGCACGCAGTAGTCGCTGACACTCCCGAGCCTACCTTTGCCCGCCCTGCGCGAGGCGCCGAAGCCTCGGCTGCCCATGATCATGGCGGACAAGCCGAGGCGCTCTGCCTCGAGGCAGAGGCGCTCCTTCATGTCGTGGTCCTTGACGATGTGGATCTTGAAGGGGATCTGCGCGGCGACGAGCGGCTGCGCCAGGTCCTGCGCCTTGGTGGAGGTGAAGGCGTCGAAGTCCTCCTCCCGCTTCTTCTGCGCGTCCTCCGGCTCCTCGGCGGCGTTATTGGACGGTGCGCCCCCGGCGTCTAGGTCGTCGTCGACGGAGACGGGGATGGATCCCCAGTCGGCGCCGTAGAGGACGGAAGTGGGGCGGACATGGAGGAGGACCACGGCGTCGCCTGGGCGGAGGTAGTTCTGGACGGCCCACTTGACAGCGAAGGCGGACTCGTCGGAAAGGTCGACGGCGATGGCGATGCGGCGGTGCGGGGAGGAGGCCGCGGCGGAGGCGGTAGCGAGCGAGGAGAAGAAGAAGCGCGGCGAGTTGGGCTGGATCGCTGCCACCGCCTGCGCCCCGGACAGGCGCACCGGCGGCGGCGTGGAGGGGGACTTGTCGCCGCCGGCGGTCGGGGAGACCGGGTGGGTCGCCATCGCCTAGGGTTTACGGCTCCTTTTATTTTCGTCGCGGCAATTCGAATCGATGGAGCACTCGATCTGATCAGGGGAAGGGGAGAGACGAGATGAGGAGGGTTTTAGGTTGGAACAAATGGCAGACTACAGAGGAAGACTGGACACGGGGGTGTTTTTTGGTTAATAAATTGCGGAAAAATTAATTATTTGTCACTCTAAAAGAGTGGATTTGATGATTTATCACTGTATATGTGGATGACATCTAGACTTCGAGATCATATATCATTCACATATGAGTGACAAATAATCAATTACCAATCTTTGGTAGTGGCATATGATCAAATCCCCCATAAATTGCTGGTGTTTTGCGAAAGCACAGTAGTGGTCTACTGTTACTTGGACACGCATCTGCGCTTTGTCACTTTTACGCTTTCTTGATTTATGCTGCTTGCTGCTGCTGCTGCTCCTGCTTGCTCTCTCCCTCTAATATCGACAGATGCCATTACGGCAGGATTGCAGAACTGACAAAAGAAGTTGACCAACTGTACCCACGCATCAGCATAGCATCAGCATCAGCAAGCAACTTATCTTTGGCCATGAACCAACGCAACAATGACAATTGACAGGATGGTCTGCTCAGATGAAGATTAACTGACTATCACAATGTTAAAAAAACGCAAATCGGGCCGGTCAAGACAGAAGAGTTTCAGAAGAAAGCACTGCTCATTCTGTAACCTCGAGTGCTTATTCCTTCGATACACAGCCAACAATCCACGCCTCAACAATGGGTAGTTTTGAGCTTATCACTCGATTTCGTGGAATGGACGATCACAGAGGAAACAACCTCACTCAATCTCAAACCAATCAAAATTTTCGACGTGGTACAGAAAAATGTTTTACAGTTTGTTGCCCGCACTTTGTATTCTACGAATCGGGCCATCAATTTGCAGGCCAGGGAGACGCATTTCTCCGTCAGAAGGATGATCAGCCTTAGGAATGGCTGGCACAACAGGTACATTCCTGCTCTTTGATGGCTTCACTGAACCATGAACTGACCGGAAATGCTGGGATCTCGATGATTTCAGAGCAGTTGAACTGCCCGCCGAACTCCGAGGAAGCTTGAGGTTCAGCCTCTTGCTCCGATCACCACGGTCTGAAGAAATGGCCCGGCCATGACGGTCATCCTTTGAGAACCTCGACCTCATGGCTTGCTTGTTGTAGTAGACAAGGCGCGGCAGAAGGCTCAACACATACTTCTTCAGCTGTTCATCTCCGACGTTCTTTTGCGCAGGGTTGCCTTCCAAATTTACTGATTGCAGAGTGTTGCAGTTGGCGAGTTGGCCAAGGCATTTCGAGGTTGAGATTTTGTTGAAGTGCAGGTCGAGGACCTTCAGCTTGAGGAGACGGTGGAGGCCTTCGACCTCGCTGATCTTGTTGCCAGCAAGGTACAACTCCTTCAGAGAAGAACAAGAGGACAGGCCTGCCAAAGGAAAAGGTAGGAACAAGGATCAGTCAACTTTCTTGTGCATCTGCACATCAAGTGCATTACTGTTGCTCGTGCAGCATCAGCAAAAGAGAAGTCGGGACGTAAGATGTAATATACTACTACCTGGCATACCACTTCCTAATTTAAAAAATGAAAGAAGAGCTGTCCTATATACATTAATCAAAACTAAAAAACGATCCATACTAATTACAAAATCCTGGTAAGAATTTCACACGTGAAATTTAGTATCACCGTACTATGCTAAATGACCAATAAGGTAAAATTGGTACTAAAATAGAAAAAAAGTTCAGTATGCACACTAAAGTGCAGTTCTGCTTTCTGATACTTGTGAAATCAACATGAAAAGAAATACTACCATTTCAAATTTATCTCTTATAGAACGAAACATACTCATAGCACAATTTTCCTTTAGACCCAAAGACCTGCTTGATCCGACCTTTTGTGTATTTTGCGTATTTCCCTGACAGTACATCCAATTACACAACACTTCTGACAGACATTATCAGGTCAACAAAAGGTTTGTGTTAAATGTCTACACTTTAAGTTCCTCGCCCAAAAAGGCCTACACTTGAGGAGGTGATATTCCGTTGAGTAGAAATAAATTCATGGCAAATGCATGCAATTTCACGGTTGCAGTTAATATCCTCACTGCTTCTCCATGCTAGTTACAGGATGAGGATAGATACTGCTTGTTAAAGCAACTGCTAGCAGGCACAACAAATGAATAGCAATTATAACATGTTTTAAAAGTTAATGATAGATAATCTTGGTTGGAGAGCAAAATAATGATAGATAATCTTGGTTGGAGAGCAAAATAATGATAGATAATCTTGGTTGGAGAGCAAACAGCCTAGTAGAATATGGCAACCGAATCAGTTTAGTCAGTAGAACATAGTGTACCATAAGACAGTACATGTAAAAAGGCTTCAAACTGAAAACTGGCATAAGAAGATTACCATGGCCAATTTTAGCTATTCGGTTGTAACTCAGGTCCAGGATACGAAGACGTGTCAACTCTCTTAGGCCTTCAATGGTTGAGATGTTATTTCTTGACAAATTCAGCATATGAAGTCCTTTTGGAATAGCACCTGAAGTTATTCGAACTGTAAGGAGAACAAGTAACACTAGTTGAGAAAGGTTCAAAATCAACTAGTTAAAAACCACTGAACCAAAGACAAAAGCATTGCGAGTAGGATCATGAAATAAAAAAAGAAACAATAATACTAGACAGATACATACTAATTGAGTTTGCTGCCAAGTTAAGCAGCCGCAAACCACTAAATGCACTAAGAATTGGTATTGCAACCAACCAAAGATTAGACAACTGTGCTACTGAAGATGATGGTTTCAGCGTTGCGATATAGTTGTAAGCTGTTTCCATGCCAAGAGGACCTTTCGAATTGAGCTTTGTGGTATTACCAACTTGTTGAGAATTCATTAGATGCGCAGCAGAACTTGAACATTCCCCCTGTTCATCAACGGCCATATCATTTGAAACAGCAATTTGGCAGATCCAGTTCTCAATTCTCCTAACATTGAATTCTTCTGGAGACAACATGCTGCAATTCTGGTAACAAGATTCAGGCTCACAATTTTCCACCAACGTAGCACCTTTTTTATGATCAGTTTCTTGACAAATATCTTCAGTATTGCATGCATTATGTGATAGGTCACCATAACTCAGATCTTCAATCAAGTTTCCATCCCTTGCCAAGGTCACTGCTGCAGTTGATGTAATATCTGAATGATGGCAGTCATCTCCCGATTCCACATAGCACTGTGAAATTTCATCAACTGAACTATTGTTACATGCAGAATCTTCAATCTGGCTTTTGCCATTGATCTTCTCGTCTCTGGAATAGCGCCGGGATTGTGCATTGGATTGAACACAATCTTCTGAGACATCTTCGCAATGACCTGGTGAAACTCTGGCTTCTTCCGTGTAGGGTACTCCCTCCAGTGCAGAACACAAGTTCCCAAATGATCTGGAACGTGGCACAAATTGTGCAGGATTAAGACCATCTTCAATGAAATTGGAAATGTGCACCTCAAGGTTTACAGAATGTGATCTGGTTAACACAGGTTGATGCAAAGATGACTGCACTTCAGAGTTGACAAGATGATAAGTCAACGCATCATCCTCAAAATCACATTGCTTTTCATTGAGCTGTTCAGAATTTCCAAGGGAGGACAGACATTCGTGTTGATGTGGGTCATTGAGGTCATCGGAACAACTGAGATGATTTTCCTTCTTTTCATCATACAACCCAACAGAGCTGGTGCTATTGCATCCTCCTATATGATTGTTCTCATCAAAGGAATCAACTACATAATCTTCCCTTTTATTGTTTATGTTATCAAAATCATGAAGATCCTCCTTTTCAAGCATGTCTCCAAGAGATTGACTTTTCTTAATCTTCCTTGACTCATTCTCAGTGCAAAAGTTGAAGTCTTCCGATCTCCAGCAGTCCTCATGATGAGAGCTGGTATGCTGGTCAACGTTAGAATTTGTGGCATTTTTGCCATCTACCTTTGGATTTGAGTTCAGAGATGTCTGTGTGACTTCACTTAAAGACTTAACCAGCTTCTGAAAGGAAAACAAGCCCAACATTTACTTATGCGACGAAACTATATTTGCTGATTGCGACAAAAGATGTGGAAGAAAACATCCAAACAGCAGACCAATTTGTACCTTTGATCGGTGATGATGGGACGGATTAGAGAAACAAGAGAGCCGGACCATTTTCAAATTAAGTGAGAAAATGACAGATACGGGCTACTTTATTGTATATTTGATTCTGATCAGTGATGGTCATTAGCCATAATCAAGGGAAAGCCCCTCCAGATGGCATGCCTTCCAAATGTAACATGGATTTGCTGCAAAGAAAAATAATCCTAGAACCTCACAACCTTGAACAGCCACCTGCCTAGAGGTGCACACCAACAGTTTTTGTGTAGCAGCCAGAGTGGAAGAAAATCTATCTGTCAGACCTGACAGATCCAACACACAAGAAGTATTATAGAACCAACCCTGAAAAAGAAAAAAAGGTATAAGGTGCTACAGTTATAATATGAACCAGATCAAGATGATGCTATACAACAATAATTTTTTGAAACAATGATGCTATACAATAATAGTCATGCGGTTTCAACAGATAGATGAAAAGGAACAGAATACAGTGTTAAAAATACTTAGTGAAATTAGATTATCAAAACATAAACATCATTACTAAAAATACTTAGTGAAATTAGATTGTCAAAACATAAACATAATGTTATCATCTGAATGTTGATAATAAGATATGGGGTTCAAAAGAAGATGTCCACAACCATGTCCATGATCAATACTTCACCATATTTTCCCTTACAAGCTTTAGAATAAATGACCATAAAACCACATCTATGTTAGTGCTCATTTGAAAAGTTTGTGATCAATTCAGTATTTCAGTGTCATTTACTCCTTAGTAATGCTCCCATGTTGCACTAAGTTAATCGTTTTATTTGCACAGGGGCAAGACTAATGTTTCCAATCAATAAGCACTTTAGGCATAAGTATATAAGAACAGAAGAACAAGCAGTTCACACTTAGGGTCAGAAAGGTGCAAACACCAGAGTCTCATTTCTCTAACCAACTTAGGACCCATTTTAACATATTAACGTACAAATGCACGACTACTCCTCCTAGGCCCTAGCAGCGTACCTTCACCCATGGATTGATATTACCATTATTCGCAGTTATCTAAAAGCTTGCCCCTAGAAGTACTATACGCAGCGTACCTTCACGAATGGATTGATATTAGCATTATTCACAGTTATCTAAAAGCTTCCAATGTATCCATATGTAAAATTAAGTTTTTAAATCAAAACGGTGACCAATGACCAAAAAAGAAAGAAAGAAGAACGGTGATAAATTGAACTCCAAAACCAAACACTCGTTAACTCTAGAAATAACAGCTGCAAGATCTCTCAATACGACAGTTTGGAGGACATTATGCGACGAACACAATGGACGAGATGGAAAGATCATGCGACGCATATCCTGAACCATGACGGCATCTTTAGGCGAACCAATTGAACATCCAACACCACAAAGCTAACACATTAACACAGCCAGCCCACCTAATGACAATCTAACATCGCAAGACTAATTAATCACAACCAAGAAATAGATGCAATGCCTGATACAGGACAATAATTTTCTTGTTTGCACAAACAATTATACCCACCAAATTAATCAACGACCAATTTTCAAACAAGAACAAGGAAACCGACAGGTGGATCAGACACAGGGATCACGCCGTCACGAATAGAACAGCCAAGAATCTACAAAGGAATCGCATTACGCAGCAACGCAAATTCCCTCCCAAGAACAGAGAGCAGGCACCTCTGCACACCAAAACCTACCCTCGCGCACCAATCACCGAGCCAAATCCACACCACCAAAGGCACGATAGCCGCATCAGCAGCGACCTCTCCCATATAACCCCCGGCGCGAATCCTCCACCCCAGACAGAACCGAACCCCGCGATTTGAACAGACGAAATCAGTCGATAGAGGCGGCGAATCCGAACCTTCCCTCCCGCTTCAGATCAGAACCGGCCGCGATACTCCCTCTTTTTCGCGAAGAATTGGCTCTCTTTTCTAGGGGACGGGCGGAGAGGAGAAGAGAAGACAGCGGCGGAGCAACCGGGGCGTCTCTTTTTACGCGGAGGTTTGAAGGAACGCCACTAGAAGGTGGTCGCTGCGGGCCAGGGCTTTAAATAGTGGTGGCTAGATGGGTTGTGATTTGCTTGGGCCATAACCCACGTACAATGGGCCAACTCGATGCAGTACAAATAGTATTAGATCATACTAGACACGACACGAGTCCGGCACAACCCATCTGACCCAAGTGCGGAGAGCCCGAGCTGGCAAGCCGCCGAGGGAGGGAGTCGAGGGGAGAGGAGGGCGGGGCGGCGTCGGCGTCGGCGCGGAGGAAGAAGGGGCCAACGCGAAGGAAGGAGGAGAAGAGGGAGGAAGAGGAGGAGGAGGTCGGGAGGGGGCGGCGCCGGCGTGGAGGTGGAGGGTGGCACTGGAGTGTACGACAGTGGGTAGACGAAGCGGCAGGGGCGCAGGCGGTAGTAGGGGAATACTATTTTTGCATATTTTTATTGTTATTATTTGTTATGCTAAGATAAAAGTAATAATAGTGTTTGTTTTAATTTTGCAGTTTTTGTTATGAAAAATTATGATAGTTTTGCTCTTGGTGATTACGGACTTTCACCAGAGAAAGTTGCATCTATGGAGACTGCAACTGTCTCAAACCAACCGCAATTGTTAGCGGAAGTGCAAGGCGAGGTTCCGTCATTAGGCTCTACGACAGCATCTTCGTTGGTGACCACCAGAGCAAAGAGGTCGAGGCCATCTACATCGGGAGTGTGGGAGAATTTCGACAGGATAACCAAGCGAGACGTAGAAGAAAATTTGTCATCAGGAATTATCTACAAAGTCTACAGGAGGGACAAAGCACTTGCAAAGCCATGCTACAAGATGTAAGGCCAAGCAAGGATGGGTGATGAGGTAGACACAGCTACAGTACAACTCTAACGGTACGATACGTAGCTGGGACTACGATCCTGAGGTAGCTCGTCAATCTCCCTGTTGTTTAATTGCTTCTGATGATTTACCATTGGGCTTTGGAGAGTCTAATGCTTTCCAAACTTACATTAGAACAACGTATAATCCTAGATTTTTTTTTCTATTTCTAGACAGACAACAACTAGAGATCTAGTAAAATACTATAATGAATGTTGTGATAAATTAAAGGATAAAATTGTTACGTGCACATTTTCGGTGGGCCTGACCTTGGACATATAGAGTGGCCGTATAAGGGAGGATTATCTTAGTGTAGTTGCTCATTATGTTAATGATGACTGAGTAATAGAGAAAAGAATTATATATTTCAAATTAATTGATGTAGCACACACAGCTGAGAATATTACGAACTATATTATCAAAGTCGTAGAAGACTTCGATCTTATAAAAAAAATATTCGCAATTACTCTAGGCAATGACGATGCGAACTCTAAGGCCATGCATATTCTTACTCCAGTCTTTAGTACATACGCCGATTTTTTTCTTACTACATCAGCGATGCGCTTATCATATTATTAACCTTATAGTCAAATCTTGTTTGAAGATGTTAGATGTGTATCTTAAATCTTTTCACGGTGCAATTTCTTTCTTGAATAATTCTAACGCAAGAATAGCAGCATATAAGAACTTCTGCAAGGCAATGGGTGTACATCTAAGAAAATTCGGTTTGGACATGCCAATAAGATGGATCTCGATTTACCTAATGCTTAAGAGTCTTTTACCATATAAGAATATTTTTTCTGTTTTTATTCAAGCACACTATCAGAACACTGATGGTAGTATACTATTGACTGAGCAATATTGGTTCGTTGCTGAGAAGATACTACAATTTTTAGAAATTTTTTATGAGGTTATTGTTGCTTTGTCCGCTGTCTACTATCCAACATCTCCTATCATTGTGCATAATATTTTACATATTGCTACTCAATTAAAAATATATGAAAATAACTTAGTTTTACGTGAGCCTATTGTTGCTATGAAAACTAAATACCTTAAATATTATAGAGAAATCCATTTCCTATATGTATTTGCATTCATTTTAGATTCTAGAGGTAAAATTGAAACATTTGCTATGTACTAGATCTTCTTAGTAATGCTACAGGGCTATACTATACTAACTATTTTACTGAAGTTCGTTCTCGATTACATGAGATTTACCAAATGTACGAAAATAAGTTCCGAGAAGTCCGCTTGCAACGACCTCCAGTAGCCCCGCCTCAAGTAGCAAGACAAATATATGGGACAAGATCTTCGGCGGCTCTTCCTTTAGATCCAGGTCTTCTTCTTCTACACCGCTGCCTGCTCAGCCAAGAACAACCCCAAGGAATGGAAAACTATCCACCTATCTGAACAGTGATACGGTAGATTTTAACTCAAAAGGCTTTGAAATTTTGCAATGGTGGCATGTCCATAAGTTAACATATCTCGTGCTATCCATACTTGCACGTGATGTCTTAATTGTTCCTGTCTCGACGGTTTTCTCCGAGTCTGCTTTCAATCTTTCTGGAAGAATATTGGAGGAGAGAAGAACACGTCTCACGAGTAAGACGGTGGAGATACTTCTAACCGTGAAAAACCGGGAACAAACTAATTCGCAAACACAACACTCCGTGCAAAATACAAAGTTGTCGGACATGTTCGAAAATCTGTACCTCAACAATGACACTTAGAACAAAGATGTATGTAGAGCTATAGGTTGTATTCTTTTTTTCTTCACCAAAGTTTTCTCATATTGAGTAAAACTTGGCAAAGGTTTTAACGAGGCATCCATTTCAATATTAATAAAGCTCTTTATTATATTTTCAATATGCGTGTCTCATTTTTTACGACTTCCATATGTATTTATGAATTCTACACAATTTTCTGGTTTTTTTCTTCTTTTTTTCGGGCTAAGTGGGTCAGTCGTACACGGCCCGGCGGGCCAAATGGGATCGTGCCAGCACGACACGACACAACGTTGCTTCGGGCCGCCACCCAGGCACGTGGACCGGCCCGACACGACACGATTCTTACACGGGTCGGAATGGGTCGTGCCAGAATGGGTCGTGCCGCCCATTTGGCCAGCACTAGCTTTAAATCATAGTGCGAAAAACGGACCGGCGAGCGAACCGTTCACATGATCAGTTCATAGTTCATTGGTCCAACCGTTAGTTTTTTTGGTTGGACCGTGGTTCAATAGTAATACTATTTTAATATTTGCCGACAGGATCAATTGGTTAGGGCATCTACTTGACAATGTAGCCTAATAAAGATGCATATGTCCACTTAGACCAATAATGAATGTAGTCCATGTGGCTAACTCCATCGTGGGGAAGCAAGAGGAGAAAAAATCCTATAGGACCTGGTCCACAACTCCATCAATGTAGACCAACTCCACCGTGTGACACGTGTCTTTTCACGAATCTCAAAGCGTGACATGCTAGCCTTCAATATTCAATTTGTGAAAATTTACATCAGTGATTTATGAGGCTGTGCGCTTTGAGATTCGTGAAAAGACATGTGTCACATAGTGAAGTTGGTCTACATTGATGGGGAGTTGTGGACCAACTACTATAGGATTTTTTTTCCAAGCAAGAGGTTGCCAGTTCAAATCCTAGTAGTGTAATGTTTTTTTTAATAATTTGTACCCAATTTTTCGGCAAACGATCCAAAGAGCAAATTGGACCGGACCAGGCTCCGGTCTTGGTTTTTTCAGGTCAGACCATAGGTCCGGTTTTTTGTACTATGCTTTAAATCCAAAAAAATTATATGACACTATAAATGTTTCAAAAATATGATCTGCCATTGTAAAGTGGTATCTTACTTACATAACACTGTAAACTTGAAACAATACCCTTTTATACCACTGTCGTCAACTCTATTAGATTTTTTTGTTAACTTTTTCAAAAATACCCATATTACCCTCCCTATTTTTCTCTTCATTTTATTTCTTCTCCTTTTCTTTCCTTTCCCTCCTGCTTCTATCTCTTCTCATGCACACCTATCGTTGCTGTCGCCTCTGCTCGCATCGTTGTCGCTGCCTTCTCTGCTCCCGTTGGTATGCTACTATGTCATCATGCCGCAACCGCTCATCCTAGTGATGTAGCTCCTCGACTTCCTCTAGCACGCCTTCCTGCTTTGCCTCTCATCACTCGGCCTCACGGCGCCACCGGCGGCCGACGACCACCTGGAGCTCTGGGTGCTGACACCCTCATCGTTGGTGGTTGCAGCGGTAAGCGCACTGACGCCCATCAAAGCCCAACTCCCCACCATCCGATAGGCCTAGCTCCCCGTTGTCGGATCTGACCGCTGGAGGAGTGCCTAAACATCCTCACTGTTGCCGCCGACAAGACATGTGTCTCCAAGCCTTGGTATGCCCCAATTCCCACCTCGATCGGATTGCCACTTCGTTCTGACTCAATAAGATTGTGTAATTATGCCGCTGTTGTTGCTTGTTTTCCACAAATCAGAGGTGCACACGGACGCCGACTCCTACCGATCTGACCACTCCCCTATGCTATATGAAAACAGCACGACGAAGGATCCACAAAACAACCTAATTTTTGAGCTAGTGATCCAAACCTGTCGAACCCGGGAGCGAAGGATCCCGAATTCTCTGTGTTCATACACCGGTCTAGGATTTCCAGTGTACACAGTCTCACAAAATGGATATCACAATCATATCACGAAATTGTAAATAACATTAAGTAATACAAATGAGTCTGAACAACAATATCAAATATCAAATGAATAACACAGCGGAAGCATAATAATATATGTGAGCCACACGATACGCCACAGGCAATCGTCTGGGTCGAAGGCCTACTCGTCCGATCCTCACCGTTGGGGAAAAAGTCTTCTCCTGAATAAGATTTATTCAGCAAGAGTGAGCACAACTTCCGTGCTCGCAAGCTACACCCAATATTGAATGAAAATGCATGCATAAGTTAACAAGTGAGTATGGCAGGGGTTGTTTTGCATAAACAACATTTTCAGGTTAAATAAACATAGTAATTTCTAAGGTAATTTTATACTATGACTAAAATCATATTTTAAAATGACGATGTTGTAATATGGATAACCTCCAATGATTAAGTGAAGGATCCCCTCCTAACACTTGGCTTCCCGCCCAACTTTTCATAAGGATTAACCATCCTCAACATTTGATAAAGCATTTAAAACCAAAAACAAATCTAACTTTAAGTGACCTTGCTAGCATGTCCATGACCGCGGACACGGCTATTCGAATAATTTCTAATCTGCAGAGTTTGCACATCTTTACCCACACGAGATGACATGCTCATTATGTCGGCCACTACACGCTTCCGTAGGCGTGTGACTGAGCAATTATCATGAGGCATTTACAATGTTCTGTTCTAGTGTACTCATGCCCGCTAAGGTTTCACCCCTTTGGACTAACCGTCCTCCGGAAGCCCCCTCTTGCGCCAAGTGGGAATAAAAGTCTAACCGACACCCACATAATCAACATGACACAAATACACTAAAACAATACAAATTAATTAGCCAAATCCTGCCCATACAGGACATGTGGTGGTACGGTAAGGCATAGCAATAAGTGGCTCCAAGACCGGTCCTCAATTGACTTGGACGTCATTCCTACTAACCATGGGCCTTAATCTTAACCAGATCAATCCCGTGCATAAACCTGCACCCACCATTCCGACCATTTCGCCCAAGTCCAAACCCATTTTTTATTTTATTTTGAATAAAACTCTCTTTATAAATTCATGTGGTAAAACAATACCACTATGTCAAGTTTGAAACAAATTTGTAAGAGATTTGGCTAAACCTTCCCAAATTCTTTAAGTGTGAACTAAGCCTAGCTAAGCATATGACTAGTTTTGATAATATTTTGTCTATGGTGTCAAGGCAGTCAAGTACAATATTCAAAATGGCCATACAATGAAACATTGGAGTAACTATATATAAAACAGGACATTAAAATATTTATACAAACATATGCATGCATTAAATAATTTAAAAACTGAAAATAACTTAAAAATACTTGGAGCAATATGATCAATGGTATAACTTGCCTTCGTTGACGTCTTGGAATTCTAGGTCTTCGGATTGGTCGAACTCTCCGGAGTCGTCGAAGTCTATTCGCGAAAATACGATAAATTCAAATTTAAATTCAAATAAATTAAAAAATACAATTCAAATTAACTCCAAATTGAAATATTTTGGCTTAGTTAGCTAGATTATAATTTTATACAAATTTTGCAACTTGAATCACCCAATTTGGAGTTCAGATGCAAAAGTTATGAATTTTTGAAGTTTAAATCTATTTAAAACCTAAATTATGAATTTATTAGATTTTCTGGATTTATTTTTCCAAAGGAAATTCTAGTTATTGCACAATGATGACATCAGCGACAGGATTTCGGAATTAAAAGAATTAAAAACAAAATTCTGACAAGTGGGCCCTACTGTAAGTGGCTCGGCTCACAAAGACTGGGTTTACGGTAATTGGACTGAGGGGGGTGGTGGACCGTGCCACGTTGGATGTTGACCCGGCAGCGGGAGGGTGAGGTGGCGTCTACGGGGCGGTGAGGTGGCACGCCGTGGCAGCCACGTGGTTGGGCCACGTCAGCTGCAAGCCGGCCGTCGGGCTCGCCGACGAACGGTGGCGCGACGGCGGGAGTGGGTGACGCTAACGGAGAGAGAAGGGCACGGGGGTTAACATGCGCACCAAATGGTCACCTGAGGCGGCGGCGATAGCCGGCGGCGAAGGAGAAGGCGACGGCGTTGTTCGGGTCGTGGCGGCGAGGTGGTTCGGGCAGCGTTCCGGCGAAGCTGGTGCGCGCACGAGGTAGGCCTAGGGGCAGTGATGCTGGTGGTGTCGTCGGTGAGGCACGAGCGTCAACGGTGGCAGCGAAATCGTCGACCAAAGCTTGCGGCGGCCGGCGGGGAAAAACCTTGATTGTGGCCGGAGAAGAGGGGAGGGGCTATGAGTCGGGGGAAAGAGATGAGTGCAGCGAGGGGCTCTCCGTGCTCCTATTTATAGGGCGAGGGGAGCCTGTTAGGAGGAGATCGTGGGCGCGGTCATGGCGGCGGCGACGATTTGGGTGCTGTGGCGTTCGCGTGATCGGCGCGAAAGAGGGGTTAAGGGAAAGTGGGCGGTTGGGCGCCGGCCAGGCGCACGTCACGCGGGACTCGCAGTGAACCTGGGCGACGGTTTTGACGGAGCTCCCACGCGGCGAAAATGGCGGCAGCAAAGGGGGAGGAGGAGGAAGACGTGGGCGGGTCCACCTGGCGGCGAGGGAGCAGAGCCTAGCGGGTGGGGCCGCGCGAGTGAGAGAGAGAGAGAGAGAGAGAGAGAGAGAGAGAGAGAGAGAGCGCAGGCGGCTGGAGTGGGTCGTGCGCGGGTGGGTTTGGGCCGAAGCTTTGGGTTTCGGCCCAAACGGAGTTTTTGTATTTTCTTTTGATTTTCAATTTATTTTATTCCTGATAATTCCATTAAGCTTTAGAAAATAGTAAAATAATTCCAAAAATTAAAGAAAAATTCACAGAAATTCCCATACTTATTTTGGATTTAATAAAATTATTTCCAACTTTATGTTGTCTTTTAAATTTGCAAATAAATTTGTTTTGGCTTTGAAATATTCATAAAAAGCTTTTAGAAATTCCAGAAAACTCCACAAAAATATATATTTTTTAATTTTTACTGAAATTTAAAATTTGGACTGTTACAAAACCACTTGAGATTTTAAACATAGCTCAATAAGAAAGTCAGAAACCTATTCCAATCGAAGATCGAGACGGTCATAGCCAAGGTTCCACGAATTTCTTAATTGAGGGCAAGAAGGCTCAAACTTAGGGAAAAGCCTAAACTTGATCTAAAGGCTTGCTCATGGATGAAAGATGATCAAAATGACATTATGTCAAATCCCATAAGTCCTAACAAGCTAGATCACAACAAAATACCAATGCAAAACCCGTAGAACACAAAAAACCCCAAAATAACCAAAGAGAGAGCAAAAACAAGAGAGAACTCATCTTAGCACAAACTTGATTGGATTGATACGAGGAATTATATGTTTACAACCAGTCCACAATGGAGGACAAAAGCTTACTCACAAGTACTCAATCTCTCCATTCATCTCTCTAAAATCCTAGCCTCCTATATTCAAATTAGGGTTTTCAAGGCTTAGTTGTGTAAATCCTACATCGACCCTTATATAGTGGGGGTTGGGTATAGAGAAAAAACCTTAACGGGCACCCGTTAAGTCCACACACAAACGGCTCTATACTCGCGCAGTACTGCAGCAAACAAATGTAGGAGAAATATTTAACACAAATTTTTTACTGTAGCAAAATTGTTGCTGCAAAAACACTATAGCAATTAGTCCGAATCTCTTGCTTTTTGATCAAACGGTGAAGATCGGCTTCTAATGCCGAGTATTGTAGACCATCTACATTGAAATCAATGCAGATGATCCAAATTCCTTGTACGATACCTGTTAATATTTATAGGAAGAAGTCCATTTGATCTCCTGAAGTATTCCTATCCGATCACTTAACACCTTGATCTAAAAAATGGGCCCTTTAACCCACTCACATTGAAAAACCAGAGCACTTAACCCCCATAGCTGTTTTGCTTAGTGGTATTACCTACGTGGCACTTAGTTAGCTTGGTTTCATCACATAGGATGCTGAGGTGGTAGGAGGCTTGCTTAATGTAATTCCACGTGGCGCTGCTCTCCCTCGTCGCCTCCTACTCCCTCCTCAACCCCTCTCGCCCACTCCACCTCTTCTTTGCCGACCTCCCGCCTACTCCCTCCTCGCGCCACACCGCGGCCACCGGCGACCTCGCCTCCTCTTCGCCCACCTCTTGCCCACCGCCGCCCGCTCCCTCCTCGCGCCACGCCGCGGTTGCCGGATCTACCACCCTCGAGCCCGTTGGCACCAGATCTACCGTCCTCGAGCCCACTGGCCACTGGATCCTCCGTCATTGAGCCCATGCGCCACCGGATACACCGTCCTCAAGCCTGGCCTGAGGAACATGGTGAGGAGGAGCGAGACCACGACGCCGGTGCTGCTGATCTTCTCGCCCGCGTCCGCGTCCATGGCGAGGTGGGTGAGCACCTCGTCGTCGATCTTGCTGTAGTTGTCGTGGTCATGCGCGAGCTTCTTGATGAGGAGACCGAGGAGGTTGCATTCCTCGTTTGGTGCCGTAGAGCAGCGACGACACGAACTCAATGGCGTCAGGGGTGCTGGCCACGTGAGCGCGTTCTGCTTCTTGCTGGCGACATGTCGACCTGCCGTAGCGCGGCATCCCTGAACCACGGGCTCACCGCAACGTTGACGAGGATGCTGACGCTGATGCGCTGCTCGTATGCACATTATGAGATCACTATTGTATAACCATGTATATAGTCCATTGTAATTTATACAATACATGATGAGCAATATGTATTTTGTACATTATGTCATGTATTTGTATGATGTATTCTTGTACAACATGTAGTATGTGCATGGGTACAATATATTGTTGGAAGAAGTCCATATGTTGAGTCATCGCCACGCCTGCTGCCACCTCAACATCCCATGTGGTAAAATTGGGCTACCTGGTGGCACGTAGACAATACCACCGAACAAAATAGCCATAGGGGTTAAGTACATTGATTTTGCAACGTTAGAAGATCAAATGATTGATTTTTTAGATCAAAGAGTTAAGTGACGAGACAACAATACTGCAGCGGCCAAATAAACTTCTTCCATATTTATATTCGAGGCGCTCTTTGCGTGGATCGCTCGAACACAAAAGGCGACGTGTACAAATCCATTAGCTCATGAACCTGAAAAATAATGCGAGGATTTCGGTGGTTTTGCGGCGATCTGACGCGTTGTTTTGGGCCGTTGCGCTGTGGCCGCTGGGGAAAGGTTTTGATGGGCTTTTTTTTTTACGTAGATTTTTTTTTGACGTAGTTTGATGGGCTTTCAACTCTGAAGACCTTTCGCACGTGGAATCTGCGGCTGCTGGTGGGTGGTGGAAGAATGCGGCTGCTGGTGGGTAGTGGGTACTCTACTATTCTCACCGTGGTGGAAGAAGGCGGCGCCGGCTCTCGGCGCCGGCTGCAAGGTGAAGAAACCTTACCCCACCCAGCCCTTGATTTTACTTCACAAATACACCCCAACTCTCTGGATTTTTGTAGTATTCGGGTGGATTTTATTCGCGATTCAGTGCTAGAACTAAGCAATCACGATTCACAAAACTACGTGCGATTCTACAGCCTGCAGACACAACAGGATAAGGAACCAAGCGCGAACGCCATTGATTCTAGTACTCCACGGTCGCATCCCGATCGATAGGAGAGGCTTAGCCTGCTACCGACCTTCGATCATGGTGATGGTCATGTTGTCCACGAAGCTGCAGTCCGGTTTGCTGGAGGACGTGTCCTCTGTCGCAGCTCTTCTCGCAGCGAAGCCGGGCTGCTTGGGGGTTGGCAACGAGGCGATGTCGGTGGCGGCCAGCATCTGGAGCACCTGGGACATGAGAGGACGGTCGTCCGGGTTCTCTTGCACACACAGGAGCCCCACTTTGAGGCATTTCAGCACTTCGTCTGAGTTGAATGAGCCGTTCAGAGTTTCGTCGACGAGATCGAGGCTGTTCCCCTCATTCCATAAGCTCCAGGCCTGGTAAAAGTTCAGAGATATTTGCCAAGTTAAATTAATAAGCGTAAGTCGCGTAGAATTGATGAAATGTATTCATGCTTACATGTGCTAGAAGGTTTAGGTGGTTGGAGTAGCTGTAGACACCTCTGTTCCTTTTACCGGTAATGATTTCCAGCACTATAACACCAAAGCTAAATACATCTGATTTCACCGAGAATACTCCATCCATTGCGTACTCGGGAGCCATATAACCGCTGCAGAGTACCATGCAAACATAATCGACATTAGGAGATTAAATGGCAAGGTCAATATTAGGTGATTAAATTGTCTACCAAAACTCTTAGTTACTTACTATGTGCCAACCACTCTAAGTGTATTGATTTCTGTGTCGTCCCTGCCGAACATTCTTGCCATGCCGAAGTCTGAAATTTTAGGAGTCATCTCCTTATCAAGAAGAATGTTGCTTGTCTTCAGGTCTCTGTGGATGATTCTATATCTCGAGTCCTGGTGAAGATACAGTAGACCTCGGGCGATCCCCTCGATTATGCGGTATCGCGTTTGCCAGTCAAGAAGCATGCTCTTGGATTTGTCTGATAACATAGGTAGATTGCTATTTGTTCCTTGAAAGATTAGGAATTTTCATGCTCACAAAGGTTAAGTGCATACCAAACAGAAAGTAGTCCAGGCTTTTGTTTGCCATGTATTCGTATATAAGTATCTTTTCTTGTCCACAGATGCTGCAGCCAATGAGTCGAACAAGATTCCGGTGCTGGAGTTTAGCTATCAACATAACCTCATTCTTGAACTCATCGAGACCCTGTAATGATGTCTTTGATAGTGTTTTAACAGCTATTTCTTGTCCATCGTCAAGCTTACCCTGTAGTTTTGAAGTAAAGTATTTTCAATCAGACGTGCAGTGACCGTGTTCCATAGTATGAAAAGTTAGAATGCATCTTTGTTGTCAACTGTTAATGATGTCTTTTAACAACTCTTTGCAAGACACAAACTTTTGATTTGTTGATGATTCTGATACTATTATTAGCTAGCATTCCTGATGCCACTTCGAACTAATGAATTGTCTCTGAAATCTTAAAATGTACCTGCAGTATGACTGTGATTTATATAGAGATTCGTACCTTGTATACTGGCCCAAAGCCACCTTCACCAAGCTTGTTGTCGGTTGAGAAGCCCTCTGTGGCTGCTGCTATTGTCTCCAAATCAAATAGTGGCAGCTCCAGGTCACCACCATGACTATTTCCTTCACTTTGGAGTCCTCTACTGTGTAAATCACCATTCCATTTACTTTGTCCTATTGGAACATCAAAGAGAATGAAATCAGCAAAATAAGAGGTCAGTTTTTTTTGTTCTGCACTTCTTTTGTACGTTTCAACTAAAGGGAGGTAGTTTTTCCCCTTTTTGGAAGTCAGAACCTCAGAGGTGATTGCATGTCACCTGATCGTCTTGCTTTTGTCCTCTTTCTTCTCCAAATGAACAGCCCTATAAGTGCTAGAAGAATTGCCAGTGCACAGATGCTGACAACAACTGCAATCATAATGTGCACCTTCTTCTTAGACTTGCTAGTTGAATCTGTGCAAGAAATCACGACTATTAGTTCAATCATGGACATGGTTGTAGCTACAACGTTCATATCTGGATATTACTTAGATGTCAATATACACTGCAGTGTAACACTACTTGTGAATTGTGAGCATTCCTTTTGCAGATGAAATGTAAGCATTCAGAGGACTGCTGAACTAAGAGTACTGCCAACAGAACAAAATTGCATGTTACAAAGGTTGAAATCATTAGCCTTAGAATCAGAGCTGCATTCTTGTTGCAAAAAATAAAAAGGAATCAGAGCTTCATTTCTTTTTTGCAAGGTTCTTTTTTGCAAGGAAGCTTTATGTCGAAATATTCACTTTGGAATATCCACATACAAACATTGGTTGAATGAACCCAGTTAAACTCATGCGTTGGTCCATTTGTGGTTCTCTCTTGTACTGTTATTGAGTGCAGAGGTTCTGGATCTAAAATACGTTGTATAATATTTTGCAGAGATGGGTGCTCACTAGTTCATACTTCATACCAAACATTCTCAACCATGGAGGGAACAATGTTAATGCATCAAATGCATTATGTAACCTTTGATCAACTAGCAGTAGGTAGGTGACCTTGCCCTACAAAGTATCACCTGAAGGAAGATAGAATAGGTGGAATTGGATGTATTGCATTGAGCCTCTCAGGCGGTATATATAGGGGTACAAGACTTGGGGGGCAAGACATGGACTCTGTTCTACCAAATATATTGTACTCTAACATACCAAGTATATGTATTCTAACATCCCCCCACAGTCACAACGGGAGCGTCGCAGACGGTGAGACTAGAGAAGAAGTCGAAGAGCTGACATCCCCCCCACAACCATAACCGTCGATGCGTCGCGGATGCTGTGACTGGAGCAAGAACCGACGAGTAGCTCAAGCAAGGCGGTAGCCCTTTGTGCCGATGTCGAGGTAGCCGAGCGCGAGGGCGGAGTAGTCGTGGTCGAGGATCTTCGGCCGAGATGGCCGTGGTCGACGTAATCATGGTCGGGTTACCGATGTCGAGGCGGTCGCTCATGAAGCCGCGGGCGCAAAAGAGGCGCCATGGTGATGACGAGAGCGTCGAGGCGATGCCGTCGAAGGGGGCGAAGCGTCGAGGTCGACGCGATCAAGCGCCAGGCGAGGCATGTGCCGGGTTTGCCAGACCCGACAATGTGTCGGGGACGAAAGCACGCACCGGTGTTGCCAGTACCGGACGTGCTAGGGAGAGGGCCCCAACCAGGCGTGGTTGTGCTGGACGTAGAGGAAGCAGTGCGGGAGCGGACGCTCCGACCCGAAGGCGAGCAGTCCGGGCGGACGCTCTAGCTCGAAGGCGAGCAGTCCTGACGCAAGGTACAGCGGCGGCGGTAGCGCTCGATGTCGGCGATGAGGGCCCGATCAGCATGACGAAGACCAGGTGCATACAGATGGCGCACAAGAGGTTGCGCAGCACAGTCGTCGATGCACAGGGGACGGCGATGTAGATGCAACGACGAGGGGACACACGGGCGGCGGTGCTGCGGCCCGAGGAGGCGACACAGCAGTAGCCTTGTTGCTCGGAGAAGATGCACGTAGTATTCGACGACGGACGTCACGGGAGCCGGGTGGATCGTGTACAATCGGCTGATCAGACCGACTACACGCGAGGCAGGACGACGATGGAAGAAGTCGGCGGAGGCGTCCCGATCTGTGGTGGCGGTGACGAACCGACGATGAAGACGTGCGGACGGGAGGACCGAGACGCGACACGGGAAGGCGTCCCCTCGGCATCGCATACCCGACCTGGCCGCACAGTCGAAGAGGTAGAGGCCGGTGTAGTCGACGCCGATGTCGGAGTAGATACGTGCGAGGTCGACGGGCGATAGGCGACTCAACCCCAATCAGTGATGGGGAAAAAAAAGAAAAGATACAACAGCAGAGATAAACCACCTCCTTTCCCCGTGGGACCCATTGGCCTCTTGCCTTTTTCTAATCTCCCATTGAAGATGTTTGTGACTGAACCTTCATAGCAACAGCAATACCATTCTCCAAACAGCCAAAGCCAAGGCCTTCATTCTCTCGCCCGGATGGGAGCGGCAAGCCCGGAGGCGACGCGACTGGAAGAGGCGGCGCGGTCGGAGGAAGGCAACCCCGAGCGGACGAGCCAAGCTGCGGCCTGGGCTCCAAGCGACGGCCTCGGATCTGAGGAGGAAGGCGGCGGGGTCTTCGGCGGTCCGGGCTCCAAGCGGAGGCCCCCGGACGGCGGCAACCTCTCCAGGCAGGGCGGACGAGACGAGGACGCCTGCAGGATCGCGACGGGCGGACGGCGGCGACCTCTCCAGGATCCGCGAAAGAGGAAGAGGGCGGCAAAGAGGCATCCGGCCAAGATTCACCAGAGAAGGAGGAGGTCCGAACTGCTGCTTGACGACGACGACGACGATGGTGGCCGGATCAATAAGATCCGCCGCTTAAGCGATGATGCCGCCCGGCGGAGATAGATCTCCCGGGCGTGGCTATCTTGAAGCGGCGAGTAAGTTTAGATCTAAACCCGCTCTGATACCATGAAGGAAGATAGAATAGGTGGAATTGGATGTATTGCATTGAACCTCTCAGGCGGTATATATAGGGTACAAGACTTGGGGGGCAAGACATGGACTCTGTCCTACCAAATATATTGTACTCTAACATACCAAGTATATGTATTCTAACATCACCAACCTGTTAAATTCGGGGTCCTTTTATGTGGAATTCTGAACAAAACATACAGCAAGGGGGGTCCATGCCTAACCTGGACTGTGGCACCATGGATCTGGGATGCCTTGCTCTACACAAGCTACGATCATATGGAAAATGAGCTCTTCGTAATGTTGCAGTGCAAAGAGAAGACTGGTGTCACTGTTTGCATGTCTTGGTCCAACATGTGTCCTTCTTGCCCAACTAAAATATCTGGACGATGATGTGGTAGGTCCAGTCTTTTTGCTGGCATAGATCCGTTTTCATGTGGTACGTTGAGTGACATGTCAATGAACTTTACCAAAGTTGTAAGAAGGATTGGTCTGTACAGATAATAGCACTCATACTGCGGGGTTCAGACTTGGAAATGGATGCTGCGATGCCCATGCAGCAAAGAAGATTATCTGCAATTCCACACTAACCTTTGGTTCCCCAAGACGGTGCTGACAATTCAACAGGAAGGAGCCATTTTCCCGAGGATAAACTGGAAAGAAACATTGGATTTTACTTTGTTTCAAGCCTTTATTAAATCATGTGGTAGTGCTGGAAAGGGTGTACCACCTTGACCCCAGCAGCAGCAGTGTCCTTATGCATTACTGCAGACAGAGCCTAGCCTGGACATCGCAGTACACTATTGATTGTCTGGATCTGGAGAAATCTTCAGATAGTTCAGTCACAGCTTGCTAGTGTCTGAAGGTAATAACAGGCTTTGTGATGGCAACAACTGGTACGAGTATGTTGATTCTTGCTTACTTTATTTGTGTGTCTTGATTTCCTTTGAAATGGAACATCCATGGTACTACTGTTTCTTAATTTTGACATCTTATGTTGATGCAGGCAACCTAACGTCTCTGTTGAGCTCCATTGAAGAAGTAAACTGCCAAGGCTTTTCGTTTACCAATCTAATGCATATTCTTTTTTTTTTTGGAGGGGGCAAGGAAATGCATATATTCATTTGATCACGCAACATGCAAACCTAGAAAATTCTAGTGCACATAAATGACCTTTATCCCCACGAGAGAAAGGGCCTCCGCTTCTCTTTCCTCTTTCTTTCGGTGTTCATCTGTTTGACACTTTGACTGATCCATGCAAAAAAGAAAAGACTCTTCAACATTCAGTCATGCATCAATCATCGTGGATACCTAAGTACCTTATGGTTCACGCACTTCATACACGTCAACCACATCCACATGTGAAAAAACACACCCACACCAAGAAACATGTGGATTTAGACATGGCTTGTCTTTGATCACAATGTTCCGTGATTCCTCACGGCATTTACACCTACTGGTCGATCATGTTAGAGATATATATGTATAGTGTGTTATTCCTTATTGTTATAAGGGGCTCTTTGCATATTCACCACATGTACTTGTGTATATATACTGGCCCATTGGCCCCATATTGAATACAAACGCTATTCATAACATGGTATCAGAGCGAACCTAGGGTTTGCCGTCGCTTCGCTTGTCGCCACCGCCGCCGACGTCGTCGGGTCTGGAGGTCGTCGCCTTGACATCATCTTGACGTCTCCCGAACGGAGGAGCCGCCTCCGTCTCGGCTTGAGTCGGCCGGCGCCGCTCGTCCTGCCGTCGGCTCGTCATCCCCCGATCGGATCCGCCGCCTCCACCCGTCGCCGCCGTCCAACGCCGGGCCGCTCCACCCGCCACGCCGCCGCCGCGCCGTGGCCGCTGGCGCCGCCGCCGCATCCTTGTTGCGGATCGCCGCCGCCTCGGCGCCGAGCGCTGAGTCCCCACCTTCTCTGCGGTCGCCGCCGCCCGGTCGTCGCGCCTCGGACGTCGCCGCCTCCGTGCCGCCGCGCCCCGGACGTCGCCGCCTCCTTGCTACCGCGCCTCCAGACGTCGCCGCCTCCGTGCCGTCCGGGGTCGCCGCCGACACACCGTCGTCGAGGGGGGCCCGCCGCCGCCGAGACTCGGGGGAACCCTAGTTCCCCGCTCGATCTTTCTCGTGAACAGGCGGCTTTTAAGCCGGCCCAAACTCACGCACGTAAAAAAAAAACGTCGTTCTAACCGCCGCGCCGTCCAGCGTCGCCTGTTAGACCTCGTTGTCTTGGTCGCCGCACTGTCCAGCACCGCCTACCAATGGGCACCGTTTCCCTCCCTCGCTGCCCGGTGATCTTCGATGGTGTTAATTACACCGACTTTGTGTCTCACATGCGCATCCACATACGTGGTCTTCGTCTCTGGGGCGTCCTCTCTGGCGATGTCACCTGCCCGCCTTGCCCTATTCCTCCGACGGAGCCTACGCCTGTTGCGTTGCCCCCAACAGCTGACAAGGCTGCGATTGAGGCCACTGGTCTTGCTGATGATGAAGCTGTCTCTGCCTACCAAGAGGCTCTGGATTCCTACAAGGATCGCCTGACCGCCTACACTCAGTGGTACGATGATGATGCTCGGGCTGCTGCTGTCTTCATCGCCAGTATCCAACCTCAATTTTCTTCTGAGGTTGTGGGACTCCCTACGGCTTTCCAGATGTGGACTCATCTTCGTCAGCGCTATGAGCCCTCTGGTGATGCCCTGTACCTCTCCGTGGTCCGCTAGGAGCACTCTCTTCGGCAGGGTGATGCTATTGTTGACGTTTTTTATGCTCAGAGCTCTGCTGTTTGACGTCAGCTGGACTCCCTTCGCACTACTGGATGTCGCTTCGTCCTCGTTGCTCGCCGTCCGGCCGACACAGAGTTTCAGCGGATCTACGAGTTCCTTACTCGCCTTCGTCCTAAGTTCGAGCAGCGACGTGCCTAGCTCCTTGCACGCCACCCTCGTGTCACTCTCCTAGAGGCTCTTACTGAGATACGTGCGGAGGAGACTCGCCTGAGTGGTGCTGGCCTGCTACCACTCCCCTCCGTGCTCGCCTGCTACACCAACGGCTCCACGCGTCAGCACATTGCCTCCTCCAGCGGCTGCCACAGGTGGTGGTGGCCGCCCTCCATCCGGTGGTGGTCGTCCTCACTGCTCCTACTGCAATAAGGTCGGCCACATTGAGTCCCAGTGCTATAAGAAGCGCCGCATCTTTCTCGCCGTTCTTCTACTAGCACCGCATCGGTCTTCTACATCGACGCTGCATCGACTTCTTGGCATTTCTCTCACCGAGGTGAGATAGCCGGATTTCGACGCCGCTGCCGCTTCGGTTCTCCTCGGCAGTTCTGCGAGCTCGCATCGACTCTTCGGGCACTGAGAAACCACCTTCTACACAGTCAGGTACCTCCCCGTGGATTCTTGATTCTGGAGCATCTTTCCACATGACTCCTGATCCTTCCACTCTGTCTTTCATTACACCCCTTGATTCTCCTGTCAGTGTTCTTACTGCTGATGGTACATCTCTTTCTGTCTCTGGTCGAGGACCTCTTAGCAACTCATCTTTTCATGTTCCTTTTGTTGCTTATGTTCCTCGCCTTACCATGCAGCTTCTTTCTGCTGGGCAGATTACTGATCTTGGTTGTCGGGTCATTCTCGACTCTGACTCTTGTTGTGTTCAGGACCGCCACACGGGAGCTCTGGTTGGTTCTGGCCCTCGGCGCCTTGACTCACAGCGTCTCTAGAAGCTTGACTGGCTTCACCTTCCTTCCGCTGCTACCGTTGCCGCCAGTCTCTCAGCTTCTGCCACTTCGCCTACCAGCTCTTTTCAGCAGTGGCATCACCGTCTTGGTCATCTGTGTGGATCTCGTCTGTCGTCTTTGGTTCGTCGTGGTCTTCTGGGGTCTGTCTCAGGAGATGTGTCTTTAGATTGTCAGGGTTGTAAGTTAGGTAAACAGATTCAGCTTCCTTATCCTCATAGTGAGTCAGTGTCTCAACGTCCTTTTGATCTTGTTCATTCAGATGTTTGGGGTCCGGCTCCCTTCGTTTCGAAAGGGGGTCATCGATATTATATCATTTTTATAGATGATTTTTCTCGCCACACTTGTATATATTTCATGTCTTCTCGTAGTGAGGTCTTATCTATCTATAAACAATTTGCCACTATGGTCCATACACAGTTCTCCACCCTATTCGTGTCTTTCATGCCGACTCATTGGCGAGTACCTCTCGTTACTGCGCAGCCTTCCCATCGCGCGGTACTCGCTCGCTTCTCTGTCCCGGTGCTCATGCTCGAATGGTGTCGCCGGCGCAAGCATCGTCATCTCCTTGAGACGGCTCGTGCACTGATGATTGCCGCCTCTATTCCACCTCACTTTTGGGTCGAGGCTGTTTCCACTGCCACCTATCTCGTTAACATCCAGCCCTCTTCTGCTCTTCAGGGTGCGATTCCTGTTGAGTGTCTTTGTGGTCTTCTTCCTGACTACTCTGTCCTTCGTCTGTTTGGCTGCGTTTGCTATGTTCTCCTCGCCCCTCGAGAACGTACCAAACTGACTGCTCAGTCTGTTGAGTGTGTCTTTCTGGGATACAGTGCCGAGCACAAGGGATATCGGTGTTGGGATCCTGTTGGTCGACGGATGCAGATTTCTCGGGATGTGACTTTCGACGAGTCTCGTCCCTTCTACCCGCATCCTACCTCTCCTTCGGCTTCGGCTTCCTCTGTGGAGTCTCTGTCTTTTTTGACCTTTTCAGATACACCTATATCTGTCTTGTCCTCATCCACCCGTCCCACTGAGTCTCCACATATTCCTCTTGTGGCCTCTCCGCCGTTGTCGCCGCCTGCTTCGTCTCCTGCGGCTCCTCAGGCTCCTCCCACTACACTCGTCTACACTCGTCGACCTCGTATTGAGGATCTTCCAGATGAGCCATCTTCTCCTGATGTTCTATCTTCTCCTGATGATCCATCTTCCCCTGATGGGTTATCTTCTCCTCGCTACGCTCTCCGCGATCGCTAGTCGATTCGGCCTCCTGCCCGTTTTGGTTTTTCTGGTGCAGCTACTCTTGAGCCTGTCTCCTATCGGAATGTTGTTACTCATCCTGAGTGGCAGCATGCTATGGCCGAGGAGATTGCTGCCATCAAGCGTATTGGTACTTGGGATCTTGTTCCTTTTCCATCTCACTCTCGTCCCATCACGTGTAAGTGGGTCTATAAGATTAAGACTCGCTCTGATGGCTCTCTTGAGCGCTATAAGACGCGTTTTGTTGCTCGTGGCTTCCAGCAGGAGCATGGTCGTGATTACGACGAGACTTTTGCTCATGTGGCTCACATGACTACTGTCCGCACTCTTCTTGCGGTGGCATCTGTTCGCCATTGGTCTGTTTCTCAGCTTGATGTCAAGAATGCCTTTCTTAATGGCGAGTTGCGTGAGGAAGTCTACATGCTTCCGCCACCTCGGTATTCTGTTCCTGAGGGCATGGTCTGTCGTCTTCGTCGTTCTCTCTATAGCCTTAAGCAAGCCCCTCGTGCTTGGTTTGAGCGCTTCTCCTCTGTGGTCACTGTTGCTGGCTTTTCAGCTAGCGATCATGACCTTGCGCTCTTTGTCCACACTTCGTCTCGTGGTCGGACTCTTCTTCTTCTGTATGTTGATGACATGATCATTACCGAAGATGATTCTGAGTACATTGCCTTTGTCAAGGCTCGTCTTAGTGAACAGTTTCTTATGCCGGATCCTGGTCCTCTTCGTTACTTCCTTGTGATTGAGGTTACTTCCACTCCAGATGGTTTCTTTATGTCCCAAGAGAAGTATATTCAGGATCTTCTTGATCGCGCCTCTCTCACTGATCAGCGTACTGTTGAGACTCCCATGGAGTTCAATGTTCACTTCCGACCCTCTGATGGCGAGCCTCTTTCTGATCCGACTCGCTATCGTCATCTTGTTGGGAGTCTTGTCTATCTTGCTGTTACTCGTCCAGATATCACTTATCCAGTCCACATTCGAGTCGGTTCAGATCCGCTCCCACTCAGTCCACTACACCACCTTCTTCGAGTTCTCGCGATACCTTCGTGGGACTATCTCTCGCCGTCTTTTTTCCACACTCCAACTCGTTCTGACTTCAGCTTATTCGGATGCTACTTGGGCGGCGATCCTCGATCGCGATCTATCTCTGCTACTGCTTTTTCTTGGTGGTTCTCTCATTGCCCGGAAGACGAAGAAACAGATCGCAGTGTCCCGCTCGAGCGCAGAGGCCGAGTTGCGAGCTATGACTCTCTTGACACAGAGATTACCAGCTACGGTGGTTACTTGAGGATTTTGGTGTTTCGTCACTACACCGACTCTCTCTTGTTCGATAGTACAGGTGCTATCAATATTGCCCGTGACCCTGTGAAGCATGAGCTTACCAAGCATATTGGTGTTGATGCTTACTTCATGCGGTCTTGTGTGCATGATCAGGTGATTGCTCTCCAATATGTGCCTTGAGCTTGGATAGCGGATTTCTTCACGAAGGCCCGCACTCGAAACAAAGACGGTTTCTACCTCTCTAAACTCAGTGTTGTTGATCCACCATGAGTTTGAGGGGGGGTGTTAGAGATATATATGTATAGTGTGTTATTCCCCATTGTTATAAGGGGCTCTTTGCATATTCACCACATGTACTTGTGTATATATACTGGCCTATTGGCCCCATATTGAATACAAGCGCTATTCATAACAGATCAGACAGATCACCATCCAACTCACCAAATATGGACACATTGCAACAGAAACATCAGGCTTCACTCTAAAATTTGGACCAGATGGCCCTCACTTATCAGTGTTTTGGACTGTTGCAACACGAAAATGCCGAATTGATTTCTTCTGGAAGGAAGGAAAACGCCGTGCCCATTTTGCTTCGCAGCGCTGGGATCGGATTGGGACTGGAATCATGCACTAGCAGGACAGATTGTAACGTGAAATGGACATGCTAATTTGTCAGGTCAGTTTACTGTTTTCCCATGTGCAGTGCAGCTATATAATTATCAGGTATGAACTGTGTGTGCATGATTGGACAGGCATCAAAGTCTTCTCAAGAGGTCTGGAGTTGCTTGGAACAGAATCTATCCCAGCTTTCTCAAATCATCTTTTCCTAATCCTGCTTTCATTGGATCACACCATCAGGTGACATCAGGGATAGTAGAAGACTTGGGCAGAGCATCAGAAAGACACAATACAAGGATACTTTTCTACGTGGAGATGGTACTTGGAGACCGGACGTTGGACAAGAACAGGCAAGGTAAGCATTGGAATCTAATCTCATTCAGGTGGTGCGGTTTAATTTTTGTCCAGCTTCTAGTGAATGTCGATATTTTTCATAGATCCTGCTCATTTGCCCCCATCTACATCATGTAGTGGGCTTCATACTTTGGATGCTATGTTGCTGATCTATGCAACTTGGACACGAGATTCTCTTCGTGAATTTAAGCTTATCCATGTCCTGCCTTACATAATGCTAGTGTGTAACACCCTTGCCAATGGGCTGGATCCGCGCACACATAACACTTCATTTATATTTTTATCATCGTTTTGTGTAAAAGAGTTAACTCGAAGGTGATCATATGGACCACACTATCCCACCACATAACTCAATATGGACCGCACTACGAGCAGATTAAGGTATTACATTCACACCCATAAGATTCCACATGGATCACATGAACCGCATTACAAGCATACCAGAGTATTACAAGTTGTTAACTGCTAGCTTATATGGTTATACTTGCTTCTGATATCAAAAGTTATAATTGCTCGTTGAGTCTGGATCCTACTATAGGTGCACCCGATAGGACGAGTATCCAGCAGGGTAGACAGCATCATCAGAGCATTTTTTCAACTCCATAATCAATTTGGTTATGTCAGCTTATTTATTTTCAAGACAGTAATTATTACCAACTGTTGCTGCCAGTTCGTACCAGTCTTTTCAGGAAAGAGCTCTCTTGCTTCCGGATAGAAGTGTAATTATCGTGGTTCAGCTCAGGCGCATGGTTCGTGCAGGCCCAATCAAAGAAAAATACATAGGCTAGAACCAATAAAAGAACAAGAACAGGTTTTGGAGCATACCTTAATTAATTTTTTTTATAAAAAAAACGACGTAGCAAAATAAAAACTAGCCATTAACTACGTAAACTTTAGCCATGGTGTTTGCACGCATAAATCGGTCGGGATGAGCAGATCCAGCAATCCAAATCATTAGGGTCGCCGTAAGTCCGTGTCGCCTAGACGCTTGCCTAGACCGTCTGCGTCTAGGTGCTAGACGTAGTCCTTTCACCTAGACCGCTTAGCCGATTTATCCCGTCTAGACAGCCATCTAGCCCCGCATGGGCTTGCCTAAGCGACGATTAGTTGCTAGGCGCGGAGCTGCTGCCCGACTAGCGATTGCGTACATCCCACCACCCTCCACCTAAAACTTATCCAGGTCCCTCATAAACTATATGCTATGCAATTTACCTGTGGACTTTTCTGGATTTCATGACATAATCTTTTGCACCATTTTGAAAAAAAATATTATAGATTACTTGTAATATGGAAATTCCCACATGGAGATCCTAGTAGTGGTTATTTCCTATTGGAATTTGTACATAGTGAAGTATACATTTTTGGAAGTGTCTATACAACATGCGACTGATTTTTTTTTTAAAATCAGTCACTTTTTGAGCCATCAGATGGAGATCCAATACCCCAGATATCACCTCCCCACTATATCCCTAACCCAATCTCACTTCCCACTCTCTCTCATTAATCATAGAGTGTATCAGTCGCAAAATGTATAGCAGTTTTCTACAAATTTTTTTAAGCTTTCACTTTTCAAGTCCCGTAGAGTTATTTTCCGAATCTCCATAGTAGTTGGTTAATGCTCGAGTAAGGCCCACTTACAGGGAGAGTGTGTCATCCCACTAACCGAACTACTAACTTGAGATGGGTCAAACTTTTAAAAATAAAAATTTAAACTTAAAAAAAAAGAAACGGAAAGGAAAGGCAAAAAAAGGGGGTCAAACTTGAGATGCCAAAGGCTGCAAGGCCCTAGCCTATAGTACGCGATAGGACGGCACCAAGAAAAAATCGAAACCATGACGGCACTAAAATTTCACCAACTAGCATCCGTGATGAGTCATGAGTAATCACGAGTGATCACATGGCAGAACAAGAGAAGCAATGCGACACGCACGTACGTAGACGTAGCGAGGAGCAACGTACCGAGGTCGGCGGCGGCGAGGCGGACGTAGAGATCCTGGCCGCGGACGTAGAGATCCTGGCCGAAGTTGGGGTACACGCGGAGGTCGGCGAGCCCGCCCGTCCACATGACGCAGCCGCGGTGGCCGGGCGCGCCGCTGAGGTTGGTGTTGGCGTACGCGGTGCAAGAGCAGTTCCCCAGGCACCACTGCCGGCACAGCGCCCGGTTAGCGCCGAAGTCCACCACGGCGCTGGTCGTGTCGGGCACCTTGGCGTGCCGCACCACCGTGAACCCGTCGGTGCCGTTGGCGCAGTCGAGCGGCGTCCCCCGCACGCAGCCGTCCCTGCTGTCGCGCAGCGCCCACGCCGCCGGCGACCGCGGCGTGAACCCGTGGAGGCACGAGCACACGGGCAGGCTGTTGGTGTCGCACACCCCGTTGGGCCCGCACGGCGACACCGCGTCGCACTGGTCCTTGGGCGCGTACCAGTACAGGTTCCACGCCCCCGCCGCCTCCACCCACGTCCACCGCTGCAGCAGCCCGCCGCCGGCGCCCGTGCTGTTCATCACCAGCCGCGACACGATGCTCGCGTTGCGCACCTGGAAGCTGTAGGTGACCTCCCGGGCGCTGTTCACGAAGCTGAAGGTGAAGCCCTTGTAGGTGGCGGTGTCGGGGACGCCGGTGAACTGCACGCCGTCCCAGGGGCCGGAGCGCCACGCCTTCGTGGGCCCGTTCCAGATGAACAGCTCCGGGTCGCCGGAGGTGTCCATGGCCAGGAGGACCGGGCTCGGCGACGGGTCGGAGGGGCTCGTCCACGCCGCCAGCTTCATGTTCTTGCCGGCGGCGAAGTCCACCCCGACCCTCATCCCCGGGAGCAGCGTGTCGGTCGGGTGGTCGAACCCCTGCCACGCCACGTGGCCTTGCGCGTCGGCGACGACCAGGTTGCCGTCGTCCCGTATCCGCGCCGTGCACGGGCCGGCCAGCACCGCTGCCGGCGCCGGGGAGACCGACCAGACGACGGTGGAGTTGGCGCCGGCGACCGCGAGCGTGCCGTCGGGGGAAACCGACAGGGTGGCACCGGCGTTGTCCTCCACCGTGCCCGGCACCGGGTCGGCACGGTTGGCGACCCAGACGACGGTGCGGAGGGAGACCCGCGCGTACCACACCCCGACGTAGGTGTTGTTGGAGCCCGGCGGGGTGAAGAAGCCGAGCGCGAAGCTGCCGGCGCCGGCCGAGACCAGCGTGTCGTTGCACCTGAGCGGCTGGCCCGGCGAGATGGTGTCCCGGGCATGGGAAGCCGACGAGAGCAGCAGCAGCAGGAGGCAGAGCTGGTGGTTTTTGGCCATTGCTGTGAGTGCAGTGCTGTACTACAGCTACTACTAGTAAACTCGCTGCCTCGCTGCACGAGAGCATCGTTGTGATCAAGTGTTTTACACGGGGCACCGCGCGAGTTCATTGGTTACGGCCAGCGCCTCATTTTCGGCTCATTAGTTGATTGAAGTGAAGTGAGCAAATTTCGACCGCGCAACGTTTCTGGTCACGACCTGGTTGGTCCAATTGTTAGCTGCAGCCGCGTAGGAAGGCTAGGGTGGGTTGGGCTTGGGCTTGGGCCACTCGAGTTTTTTTTTTTTTTATAGAATAGGAGGGTTTCCCTTGTCTGGTTGGCCCATTACCGATCGGCCTGAAGAATTTGCTAATGCAGCATGATGCATGTAAAATGTTGTACTGAACCGTGACACTGATCAGCTAAGGAAAACCATGGATGCGTGCGCTGCAATTGTAGAGCTATGGATACATATACATCTGGGCATTTTGGCTGTGTTGCGGGGACGATGATGATGAAAAGACGGTCGTGCAACAGGCGCGTAGAAGCCATGAGTGCATGCGGTTGCGGCTGGCGATCGCAAGCTAGCTAGAGAAGTAGAGATCGATGCTATCATTTCTTTGCACGGGTCGATGGGCCGAAATATGTGCAGAGATCTCGCGCACGCATATGACACGTCAGCTCACGCTCGACCGACACATGCGCAGTGCGAAGCCACCGTGAAAATGGTGGGTGGACTCGAAAGCATAGAGATAGAGATAAATTGTTACAAACATAGTCTTTTACTCTCGTGCAATCTAAATTTATATAGGCTAAAGACTAGATGCGAAAAGAATGAAGGAAAATACCATAGTATATGGCTGCTGCAAGTATTGAAGTATCAAGTATACAACTACGTTACCAGAGTATGCGTCTGCTATCTGCTAAAGACTAAAGGGGAACGAATGAAGGGAAATAAGAAATCAAGAATATATACTAGTATATGGTATACCACCACACCATGCCACCAGGTAGTCAGGCACCAGCCGCTGAGCCGCACCAATCAAGTCCACTAGTCTAGCACTTCAGCCGCAGGGCCCTAACAGGCGCCCCCATAGTTATCAATTTTATTTTGGAGGTCATTTCGGTTTGTCTCTTGGTATGAAATACGTTGGTACCGGTCTATTCCGACGTACCGTTCCGGATTTTAATATAATAATATTTATTTATTTATAAATATATATGTAATTATATGCACACATAATTTCACTTTGAATCTCACTTCAAATACATAACCATAGAATAAAAATGACACATAATTCAATTACTTCGTAAATACAAAGGTCGCATGTAGTTAAATAATACAATATGAGCTCATAACTTCATATATTTTACTATAGTATAGCATAATTTTACTTACCGAATGAGTAATACTAGACTCACTTTCCAAATTGATTCGAAGAAGTGGTCACTTCAATTTTGATTTTTTTTTACCAGACCGAAATGGCTAGAATGGACCGAAATGGGCTAGAATGGCCAGTATTGACCGGTATTGAAGTCGGTACGGGATTGAGGCTACGGTGTGCCGGTATGGCATGTTCCAGCCATTCCGGGCGGTACTGGAATAGAATTGATAAGTATGGGCGCCCTCCTCCTCGGCTCCTCCGTCATCGCCGACGTCGTGTTGCCGCTCGCCCCGGCTCATCACACCGCTGCTAGCCTACCACGGTTGCGCCTCCTTACGCCACCGCTGAAGAATATAGACCTCCTATTATGTGTTAATAGAGTATTTTGGTAATTAATGATAAATTTATTTGTGAGACTAACACTTTTATTGATATACCTATTGTTTAGTCTCAGTTGGATATAAAGGTAAAAAATCATGAAAGTATGCATTCGACATCATATTACTATATCTTGTTGTATTCCTCGGATCCAAAATATAGGTTGAATTCCACTAAAAGGTTAACTTGAATATGTGCATATGTTTTTATTACATATTAATGTATGCACACATTTAGGGGGGGGTTCACTCTATGTTTTGTGGTTTCATTAGTAATTGATCCATATTCTTTTTTCCACATAAATTAAAGATCTTTACTTTGAAATATATCTTTGAGTATATAAAACTTGTGTAGTTTATATATACTCATTCTTTATATTCAATCATTTGTAATTGTGATAGTTGTCATCAATTACCAAAGAGGAAAAAAAATTAAAGTATCTTGTCCCACCATTATGAGTTAATGGTATGTTGTGGTAATTAATAACAATCATATTGTGGGACTAATATTTTTCATGAGTTGGATGAATAGGTTATGTTTTAGGGTAATGAAAACTTTGGATGACATCATTAGTTGATCGTCATCAAGTCAAAAGCTTGGAGTAAAGAATGTATCATATGTTGATGCATATCAAGATCTCGAAGAAAAGAAAATCATCATGTGTTGATGATGCTCGAGAAGAGGAGATGATCATAAGTTTATCATCAAGTCAAAAGAAGGCTCATCATGTGTTGATGGAGGGCAAATGAAAGATGTTATCATGTGTTGATGATATTCAAGTCAAGAACCTGGACTTGAAGTGAAGATGTGTGTTATCAAGCTTCAAGAAGATGCTCAAGGCAAAGGTATGACTAGCTAGAGTTAAGGATGTGTTCCTAGTTTTTACCGGTCCCAGTGTTTGGTTGAAAGACCGGATTGCTAGTATATGTTGTCATACTATTAAGAGGGGTCTTTACTAGTAGCTTGGGTTTGTCATGTGTTGATAGCTCGTTGTGCTTGCTCTAGCTCTCGTTAGCATGTTGCCTATATTTGCGAATGTGTTTGCAAATAGTTGGGGCTCATGTTTAATCCTTGTAGTATGTGACTTTAGTTTGTGAATGTGTTTTGCAAATGGTCTTAGTCCATGTACCCTATTCCTTGTGGTGTGATTCTAAAAGTTGACAAATATGTTTTGCAATTTATTGAGAATCTCGCCTTTAATCATTGTTTGCATCACGCATCAATTAGCAAATATGTTTTGCAAATTGAGTTGAACCAGAATGCAAAATCCTTGTTTTCTGTCTCTGGTGGTATGACCGTAGGCTGCTGAGCGGTCTGACCGGACCTGTTTGAAGACCTTGTTGAACAGTAGTCGTAGGCCGTGTCGTGAACAGTGATCGAAGACACTAGTCGTAGATAGTGGTCGTAGACAGTGGTTGAAGACCTGAGTGGTCGAAGACCTGTGTGGTCGTAGAAAGTTGTCGAAGACCTGAGTGGTCGTAGACCCTAGTCGTAGACCTTCGTAGTCGTGAATCAGTGTGGTCGTAGACCAGTTCGTGAACAGTGGTCGTAGACTTGAGTCGTAGACCTTCGTGGTCGTGGACCAACGTGGTCGTAGACACTGGTCGTAGAACAGTAGTTGTAGACCTGTTCGTGAACAGTGGTTTGTGGACACTGTGGTGAACAATGGTCGTAGACTTACGTAGTCATGTACACTGTAGTGAATAGTAGTCGTAGACTTGTGTGGTCGTAGACCAGTGTGGTCATGGACACTGTTTGTGAACAGTGGTCATAGATCTGTGTGGTCGTAGACCTAGTCGAAAACCTGTTTGAGGACCAAGCGGTACGACCGCAATTTGTTTGACGGAACTACCGCGTCGCGGTAGTAGCACAGTTCATTGAGCGTTATGACCGCAACCCGAAAGTTCTAAACTTTTGTTGGCGGTATATATTTTCCAGAAAGACACCTTTTGAGCGTGTTTTTGCTCTGCAGGAAAGCGTGTTTTTGAGCCACTGCTCTCCTCTCTCTCAGGGGAAGGGGAACATGGTGTGTGCAGTGTGCTGGTGGGGCAAAACCCAAAACAAAAATTCATTACTCATTCCCCAACTTGTTCTCCTCTGCCTCTGTTCTTCTACTCTCCAGACTGCAGTCCTTGGCAGAATTAACCAATAATAATCTGAAGGGTGATCTGATCATGAATTCCTGACGACATTTTCATCACGAGATCGACATCGATCGGGCAGTTGCTATTGCTTGGTAGTTGGAACTGCAGCTAGCTGGTCCTTGAAATCGCTGGCTCCTTGGACCACACCTGCCATGGCAGGTTCCAAGATCACTGCCCATCGGAGTTGGTGGCGACAATGAGATGGAAGCATCTTGATGTGACAGGAACCAAATCTATCTTGGAGTTTAGTTCATGCCAACCCCAAGAGCCAACTTATGATTGGTCTCCGATCGAGCTCTCTAGCTTAATTAGTGTACCTGATGCAGCATTAATTGCTGCTGAAGGTACTACTACTTGAAAGGCTCAAGCATGTCTCATCTACTGATCTACAGACTACAGCTAGATCAGTCATGACATGTTTCTGAATTCTGATGCAACCACGAGTCCAGGAGCAGTGATGTGTCTGTCTCTACGTAGCTTAATTTGTTCTTCCAGAAACTCATTGCTGAGGCCGATTGCAGTTTGCAGCAACTGGCCCGCCGGTTGGTAAGGGTGGGCACAAGAGTTGATCACTGACCGGATAACGATTGGGAGTTTTATCATCAACGTCCTAGTCCCATGTGTGTTGCATGGCGCAGCTGAACTTCATAGCATGAGGAACATTGTCAAATGCATAGGGAAGAATTGGATTAAGGTCCTCTGGGAAGCTAATCCTACGTTAAGCCTGTTTGAAACGTGGAATTGAACTGCTTCCTGTGAAATTCCTGGTTCCAAATACATTTTCATCGGCCACAAGCTTCATCACTCAATCTGAGCCGTTGATTCATCAAAGGAGAACCGGATGAGCCGCACAGCTCGTGACGAACAGTGCCACCACCACGGTGGGCGGGGATCCGTCTGGCAACATTTGGTTGGAGGTCAAACCAGAAACTGCAAGCCGGCCTATAAAAGCTCGGAGTCTCCCCTCTCCCCCCGCACACCACACTGCCCCCTCTGGAACTCATTAAACAAACGAAGACTAACCAGTCCCGCCGATCCTCTTCCTCCTCCCAGATCTCAGATCCGTGGAGCACCAGCCCGTCGTCTCCAATGGCGGTCAAGGTCTACGTTGTGTAAGCATCCGCAACATCGGCTTCTTGGAGCTGATCTATTTACCCAATTACCCTATTGCTCTGATCTTGTCTGTGCTTCCTGAAACTGACTTCTTGATAACACTACCTGTTATTACACATGGTTCTGTATCGAGGAGTTCCTTTGACCTGAACCTGAAGTATTCCGGCAACCACGATCCAGCAACCATTCATGTGCTATTTTTCCTGGAATCTAGAGCTGTTTTAGTTTTCACCATTTGCGCGTCTATGTCTAGGATCAACTAACTTAAAGATGTGGGGTGAGTTTAGAGTTTAGACTTGTGAATAATCCGTGCTTAGCTTTTTAGCTGTCATGGCCTCAATCGTGGTGGTCTGTTTGGTAATGGTCGTCGATGGAATTGATGCCGCGATGGGGGCCAACCCAAACGGTGGTGGGAACTGATCCTGCACTAATCGCGCGATGTTCCCTTTACTACATGGAGTCTTTTCCTCTTGTCGTGGGAAATGCACACCTGTGTTGTTTGCGCCCCGGCAGACATTGGCGACTCCGCGAGTGTTTCTGCAACGATCTGTAGTATACTTCTACACTCCTTTTAAAAAGATAAACGCACAAGTTGCAAAGCGTTTACGCTTACTAGTGGATGCAAATCAGCACCTTGTTGCAGTTGCTTAGGTTACTGTCCCAAGTTCAGTTGCTTTGGGAAAGATTTAATATTTTCATTCATATATGTTATCTTTACCAACTCCCATGTTCCGACCAGCTATTAAGGACAAGTGGACAACTAGTCATGATTAGGCATGGTGATCAGATTGCTGTGAAAAAGACCAATCTGCCAATGCAATTTGTAAGGTTTTTTAGGACTAATGCGATCTGTAAGTATATCATACTGCAGGTTAGAGCACAATATATATAAAATATGGATCAATTTGAGTATACTCCAATAATGATGATAAGATACCTCAAAGCGAGTTTCATAAAAAAATCATTAAAGTACACCTTTTATAGCAAAATCTATGTATATACTTCTTTTATATATGAAAAATAGTATTTAGAAAAATAAAAAGCTCCAATGAAAAGTTTTCAAACAAGTTGCATTGGAGTATCTTATAATTAGTATTTAAGTATACTGAAAATGATATAAAAGTATAGTATATTTGTTTAAGTGGTATATTCGGAGTGAATATATATATATGGAATCCTTATGTGCATTATATAAAATGAAACCCATATTTTTACATTAGTGTGATGCAAAACTAATCTGTTTTGTGCAATATGAAACTTGTATATGAAGTTACAAGTAAAATGTAGTATTTCCATTCTCTCCTAAAATGAGTTTCTACGGTCTTTTTTTTTATTAAAAAAAAAGGTTTTCTAGTTTTTCATTTTCAGTTGATTAAACTTTTTGGGTGTCATTCTGTCTGTCTACATACGCAAACTTGTCAAATGCAGCACCTCAATGAAAATGATATTCCTTTTTCTCTTGTGCGCAACTATGATTTCTACGGAAATGGATCATTCAATGCAAATGATCTACAATACTCTGTATTAGAAAAAGAACTCCACCATCCGATCAATAAACAAAGGTCCAGATCAATAACTGCATTGTTGTTCGCTACAGTAAACTATTGATACACTCATAAAACACTGTTCACACGGTGATCCTCTGTGTTACAGCTGAGGATCTGGATCCGATTTCTACTGGTGCCCTTTTCTGTTGATGTGGATTTTCCACTACAACCCCACTGTGTCCTCTGTTGGACATGCATGTTTGCTAGCTCTCGTTGCTTCCCAGTCACACCAACGACATGGACCTTTACTTTCTTTTTCCCAATTATTTATGCCTGTCTTAGCAAGCTTATTTGCAGAACAAAACCAACCAATGCATAATTAATATCCAAACAGCTTGACAAAGTAGTCCACTGTAGCAGGTCTTCCCCCCTCTTCTGGGTCTGTTTGCCAAAATTTTCAATAGCAGATTTTTCTCCTCTTGATCTGTTTGCAAAGATAAGGGGAAAGAAGAGCTTAGGCCCTAGCGGAGGCAAAGTGCTTGGAGCAAATAATTCCCGTGTAATTAAACCCTAAGCCTTGTACTAGGCCTTTGGGCATCTTGTCTTTTGTGCTATCTTCTTTATTAATATAATAGAAATTCCTCCTGTTTCTTAAAAAAAAGTAGTCCACTGTGCTTCTGAATATTTGAATGTAAATACAACCTATCCTGAAAGAGGGAGAATTCCCATGAGCATTTGGAGGATGTCACTCTTGAACAGCAGAAATATGCTAGTGTCCTCAAGCATATTTGAGTGTTCGGTATAAGGTGCATGTATCCTGCTATTGGCAAACACAACATTTCTCTGTCGATGTACGTCACATCTGTTTTGTCGAAGTCACATCTATCGGAAGCTTAAGCAGATAAATAACCACCCTATTATTGTCTAATATAATTGGGCCATGTTTTTAGTTTTGCTGGCTGAATGGGATCGTCCAACTACCAGAAAGTGAGCATCTAGAAGCCTTTGAACAAAAGACGGAAAACACCAGGGCTATTTTTAATACACCTTTACACCTACTTTTAATCAAATTTATAGTTTTTGCTGCACGTGGTTGTTCTGTTTACTTGGTGGCTTGGAGAAAACTCTTTCATCATTTACAGATGAACTTCTTAAGCCATAAATAAGATAAGTTTACTGAAGTTGTTGAAGTATGTAATGGTGTGAAATTGTGGACATATGTGTCTTCCTTAGTTCATTTCTGCATTATGTACATTTTGGTTCATGATGCCCTTATTGTCTCTGAAAGCCCAAGTACTCTCAAGATACTAATGGAAACAGAAAGAAGTAGCGATTGATGTTGTATGGGAAAAGATCATTGTGTTTTGATTCTTGCACATCGATCAAAAAAAGAAGTAAAACCACTACCATTTTTTTCTATAGGTATTACTCCATGTATGGTCATGTTGCTAAACTAGCTGAGGAGATCAAGAAAGGCGCCTCGTCTATCGAAGGTGTGGAAGTTAAACTATGGCAGGTCAGTCTCAAGAATTAACGTTGTAGCTTACTTGGCAACAATGTACTTTCTCACTGTGATGCTCATCAGTCTCCAAGAAGGCAAGAACTATTGTGTTAAAGCGTATGAAATGACTACTAATTTACAATATCTGAAAATATTGCTCATATTAATTCTGTCACGCATGTTCTTTGGTCTGTTTCTGCCGAGTCGTATAAAAACTTACACATGTTTACTTACCATCCGGAACTGAAGGTCCCCGAAACCCTCTCTGAAGAAGTGCTTGGCAAGATGGGCGCACCACCAAAGACCGAGGCGCCGATCATCACGCCGCAAGAGCTCGCCGAGGCCGATGGCGTCCTCTTTGGGTTCCCCACGAGGTTCGGCATGATGGCCGCGCAGATGAAGGCGTTCTTCGACGCGACCGGCGGGCTGTGGCGGGAGCAGAGCCTGGCCGGCAAGCCCGCCGGATTCTTCTTCAGCACCGGCACCCAGGGCGGCGGGCAGGAGACCACAGCGTGAGTGATCTCTTTGTCACACTGCATTCTTGCAGGAATTCAGTGTCAGGAAGATCAAAACGACTGACAGTGTTAGCAACGTTTTTCACCGTGATGTGACGGCTGGCTCGATCGATGGATCGTCAGGCTGACGGCGGTGACGCAGCTGACGCACCACGGGATGGTGTTCGTGCCGGTGGGGTACACGTTCGGCGCCAAGATGTTCGGCATGGAGAAGGTGCAGGGCGGCAGCCCGTACGGCGCGGGCACGTTCGCTGGGGACGGGTCGAGGTGGCCGACGGAGCTGGAGCTGGAGCACGCCTTCCACCAGGGCAAGTACTTCGCCGGCATCGCCAAGAAGCTCAAGGGCTCCTCCTCCTCCGCCTGATCGGATCATCCTCTAGCGAAATTATCGCCATGCCATCCATGAAACGCACGCACGTCCGTTCAGTTGTGAGGCATGCGTCTACTACATCTCCTTTGCCATTTGGTTGCCTGCTCGTGGTACTAGA
Organism: Ampelocalamus luodianensis; assembly: GCA_036346255.1. Lineage (NCBI taxonomy): Eukaryota > Viridiplantae > Streptophyta > Magnoliopsida > Poales > Poaceae > Ampelocalamus > Ampelocalamus luodianensis. The sequence goes on from CM070626.1 coordinate 7,636,895, forward strand.
TTTGATCCGTGTTCTCGTGGAACTTAATTTGCACTATGTCACGTGTGATACGATCATACGATCGATGCATGTTATGGTTTTGATTGAACTGGTTGTAAAATTTGTAAGTGGATTGAATAAAGAAGAAGAAGCCCCGCAAATTTGGCTTTCTAGATTGGTTTCCTACGGTGCAAATCCGCTCTAACCTACCGCGAGCCGACTTGAAGTCGCCGGCCAAGCCGATCGGTGGGTTGTACGAAAGAGTAGATGATGATTGTACCGTAGGTTGTAGATGTAATAGCACGAAGGCACCATGTGCACGGCACCGCCTGCAACCGGCTGTCACTACCTCCGCGATACGTTACCGGTCGGCATAGTCCGCCATCACGTATCGCTACGGAAGCAACGACAGAGCCACACCGCTAGCACGCGGCAGGCATGCACATCACGGCATGAAGCCGCGCCTCCGTTGCAATCTTGTACTACGTTACATTGCATCACATCTACATGTATACACAGCAATCATGTAAAGAAAATCGCGGCCTGAAGCCGCCGCATGGCCTCTGTCGCACATGCATGCAGCATGCCACCGCCCAGGCCCGTAGCCACAGCCGGAGTCGCGCGGCTTGGAATCGCCGGCCGCCGTTCCAGGCCGCTACTACCGCCGCTTGAAGTGGCCACCGTGCCTTGAGTCACCGCCGCATGGAGCTTGTGCGCCCGCAGCCGCATGGAGCTGCAGCCGCACCTCTGGTCGGCCACCGTCTTCGCGCCACGCCGCGAGCCGCTCACGCCGCGAAGCGCCACCGGTGCCACCGCGCGCATGGCCGCCCGCGGCGGCCGCCAGCCCACACGGCGCAAACCGAAAAAAGAAGAAGGAAGAATGGGAGGCGCCGCCGCCGGCCCGCCGCCGCCACGACCGTCGCACGCGCTAGGCCCTCGCCGCCATCGCGCGCGCGCGCGCCGCGCCGCGCCCGCGCCTGTCCCCACGGCGCTGCCGCCGCTGCACCGCCGCCTCGAGTCGCCGTCGGCATGGGCTTGAAGCACGGCCGCCACCGCTGAACGCGCGGCGCTGGCCACCTCGCTGAAGGGCCGTCGCGCCGCGCGCTCCCTCCGTCGCCGCAGCCGCCGCACGGCACCGGCACCACACGCCTGCATGCACCGGCCGAACCGGGTGCAAGTCGCCGCCGCCACCTCAATGAGCAGGGCAGAGAACCCTACGCACATTCTTTTTCCTAGTCTTGCCAAAAGGGCCGAATGGCCATAAGGCATGAGCAACATGCCGTGGGCCTCATGAGCATGGCCCAATAACAAGTCCGGCTGGAAGGAATTTCGGGAGTAACAAAGAAAAAAAAAAGGGGGAGTTGAAAGAAATCCTGATATTTGCAAGAAAACCCCTCGGAATTATGTAAATTGCGACAATTTATTTGCGAATAAGGGAATTATGCGGATAAACCCCCTGGAAATTGAAATATTGCGCGCAAATTCTCTCAGAACTGAGATTTCGCGTTTTAACCCTGAAACTTGTAGTTTTCGCCGAAAAATCATTTTCCAGCAGAAAAGGGCCTCGGGAATTCAATTTTTGAATCGATTTTTGCATTTGAAGCATGTTTAACCTTGTTATTGTTATTTCTATGCAATTTATTTATTGTATTTACTGTTTTGATTATCTGTGATTGTTTATATTGCTTTTAATCACTGAAAATAGCAGTAAATCATGAAAAAATGCATAGAAAAATACGGGATCACGAACCAGGAGTTCGAAGAGCATTGTGAGAATTTTACAACCATTTTATGCAGATTACCAGCAGTAATCCTTTAAACTTTTTGCATGAATATGAAGATGACTGGCATCACGAACTAGTAGTTCAAAGTACTGACCCAGCATGGTCAGAATTTATACAGAATTTATCACAGTCTTCAATTCTGTGGTAATGTAATCACGGATGAGCAGAAGATTGAGAAGACTCTCTACCTTTCACCCAAACGCGGTGCAATCCGCAAGCAACTATCGTCAAGACGGCTACATGAAGCATGTCGAATTAATTGACATCATGCAAGTTGCAGAAACTCAAGATGATATTCTAAGAAAGAACTTCATCTCGCAACCACCTTGTAGCAATGTTGGCCATGAAGCCACTGCTAGCAGCTACAAGGTGATGAAGCCTCTCACGAATGAGAGGAGCAAGAAGGGTAAGGTAGTGCGTCGCACGTTATTGATGCTTTCCAGTCTAAGAAAAGGGCAAATGATAGCATGAGGCACACCTCGCCATTGCAGGCACAGAGGATTCACATCCATTAGTTGCACTTATGAATGTGGACAGCCCAGTAGCAGCCCCCATCATCCCTCCTTTGGATATCGCAGCGGCCACAGCCGTAGCTGCCCAAAAGGAGAAGATCGCGCATGAAGCCGATTGAGGCAGAAGTTCCTAAATACTTCGTCTATTAGATCTAGTGCACGCATTGCACTCGAATCTTTTATAGTAACCTGCAGTTTGCAATTGAAGCAGAATTTTGAATTATTGAATAATGGTTGCAAGCTCTAGCAGAGCAAAGCATTAAATTCTTATCATGAGTCCTGCAAGGCTTATTTTCCCGTCTTTATAATAGCAAGTTATGTTCTGATATTTGAAGTATTTTATTTATGTGTTGCTTGCTTTCTGCTACATATTAATAAAGTACATTATATTAGAACGCGTGTGGCGCCCTATGGAGGAAGTGTGCTTAGCATGTAGCGGCACAATGAAAACCATCCTAAGAGAAATGGAAATTTTTCAATCGATCAAAGAAGAATCTTGGTAGTCTTACGACAATCGCAGGCAGCGATACTTGTATAATAGGCTCAGAAAGGGTCACAACTATACTCCCAATGGGCACAACTTTGGTCATTGAAGAAGACTTGTTGTACCCAGAATCGACTAGAACTCTCAAGGATATTTGCGCTATCAGTTTAGTGTAGAGACCGATGAAGAGTATGGCATGAATACCTGCTCATTACAAAGCGTGAAGAAAGTGAAAATAGCATTAGAATGTCTTCCTTCATATGGCTGGGCTATACTACACTAATATTAAGGCATTTGCACTGTCATCGCCCTAAAAATTGTATTTAGAAGCTCAACTTATCTATCTCGGCATGATAGATTATGCCGCCTAGGTCTTAGGATAATGAGAGATATAATTAACAATTCACAGGGACATAATATGAATATAAAGAATTTCCCGAATCTGGAAGATTTTGTGTGCCCCGCATGTGCCACCTGGAAATTAATTATTAGACCTTTTGCTCTGAAAGCGAAGGATAAAGTCCCTGCATTCCTGGACCGTATCCAGGGAGACTTTTTGCGATCCTATACAGCCCCTGTAAGGGTCACTTAGGTATTTTATAGTGCTCATCAATGCTTCCTCGGAATGGTCGCACGTATGTTTATTGTCTACGAGAAACCATGCTTTTGCAAAGCCAATCTCATAGATAATTAAATTAGAAATATTTTCCCTGATCATCATATGAAGTCCACCTGAATGGACAATGCCGGAGAATTTACTTTGAAAGCATTTGATGATTATTGCACAAAAATGGGAATTAAAAGTTGAGCATTATGTACCGCATATCCACACCCAGAATGGATTAGCAGAACTTTGAAGAATTGTAATTTACCAACTATATGTTGGAGACACGCAGTCCTGCTCGTAGCAGCTCTCATCAATTTTAGACCGTCGGCCTATAACATCCATCCAACTATGCAACTAGCGCAAGGGTCAGTACTGAAAACTCCTCATCTTCGCGGGTTTGGTTGCAAGGGTTATATACCTATACCACAACCGCAGCGAACTGAAATGGGTCTTCTCCGAAAGTCTGGGATATGCGTTGGTTATGAGACAACATCCATAATCAAGTATTTGGACCATATGACTGGAGATTTGTATAATGCCCGATTCGCTGATAGTACATGATATGAGGTTAGTTTCCCGTCATTAGGGGGAGGAAATCAACCCTTGATGAAAATGTCGGGAAATAACGTGGTAAGCCACGAGAAGTCCAGAAGACAATTGAAGTCTAGAAGACAAATGAAGTCCAGCAGACAATTGAAATCTATGCATATGACCCGCGCACTAGTAAAGCAAATAGAGAAGTCCAGAAGATAATTGCAGTCCAGAAGATAATTGAATTGAAGTCTAGAAGACAATTGAAGTCCAGAAGATAATTGATTTGCAAGTATTAGCAAATCAAGCGCGATTACTTTAGTGATTTGAAGAGCGTGAATAAGTAGCATTTGCAAGCAATGCACCTGAGAGGGTTGAAATACCATTGAAGGTATCCTAATCCGCCCGAGGCCTCGGAATAAAAGGCGAGAACTCCGGTCCCTCGAATCCGAAATAACCGGGGACGCCTGGTGAAAAAGGATAAGAAGGACTTAACACAGCCGATCACCAAAGTGCCCCAGAACTAGAAGGGGAGCCAGTTTAGACCTGGCATCGGTATGGAACCTTTAGAAAAGGCATACCAGAATTGAACACCCCATGAAGGGAAACATCAGCATGGATGTGTGCGCACACATCGGATTTGAAAAACTAAAGGACTTGCCCGCAATTGGAAGCGGCGGTGAGCAAGTAGAAGCATTAAAAGAATCGCCCCTTGAAGAAATAGTTATAAACTTTATGACCTCGGGAGAATCTTTGAATATGACAACAGCCAATGTCGACATTTACTTTGCAAAGAAACTTGCCACAATCATCAATCTTGATCCAGAGCCTGCATCGCTCGATAAATGAAAGAAAAGATCAGATTGAGAAGATTGGGAGAAGGCAATCGAATCGAATTATTCTTTCCGAATAAAAGAAAGACATTTGGGCACAGTAAGCCATACGTCTCCCTTGTGCACCCGTAGGGTATAAGTGGGTATTTGTTCGAAGAGAAATGAAAAGAAGCAAGGCTCGTTGTACAAGGTTTCACCTGGACATCCGGAAGATGATTATGAAGAAACCTATTCCCGGTCATGGCGGAACTCCTTTTAAATATTTATCTCAATGGCGTGAACTTGAAGTTAGAAGTGAAATTGATGGATGAGGTACAAAGCATACCTTTATGAAATATTGGATTCGGACATTTATATGAAGATACCGAATGTGTCAACGTCCCGAACCAAAAGCGAGCAAATAGAAATATGTACAGTGTGAAACTCAGAAAGTCATTGTACGAACTTAAGCAATCAGGCAGAATGTGGTATAATCGCTTGAAGCGACTTTCTATGCAAGAAATGCTACACGAACAATGAGAATAATCTCTGTGTATTTATACGACGATCCCAGAATGGATTTTGTATAATCTCAGTGTATGAAAATGATCTGAATATCATTGGAACCCTGAAGGATATTAAGAAAGCAAGCTCTTACCTGGAGTAGGAGTTCGAAATAAAAGATTTGGGTAAAACCAAATATTGCCTAGGCTTGCAGCTTGGGCATACCCCTGAAGAGATATTAGTGCATTAGTCAGCCTACACTCACAAGGTGTTAGAAAGGTTCGACTTTGCAAAGGCATACCCTTTGAAAATGCCAATGGTCGGGAGACCTTTGCAGCAAGACAAAGACCCGTACAAACCTAAAGAAGAGGGGAGGAAGTCACGGGACAGAATTCCCACATCAAGTGCAATAGAAGCACTAATGTATTTAGCAAATCGTACTAGAACGGACATTGTATTTGCCGTGATCCTACTAGCAAGGTATAGTGCAGTAACCTACCAAAGGCATTGGCGGGAATAAAGGACATCTTCCGATACCTCCAAAGAAGCAAAGAATTTAGTCTGCATTCTCTGAAAGAACCAAGACTTAACTATGAATGGCAATGCGGATGACGGTACTTGTAGGACCCATACGACCAAATCATAAGCGATCTATGAACTCCTATGTGGTGGAACTGCAATTCCATGAAAATCGTCTAAGAAATATCTTGTATCGACTTCGACGAACCACTTGGAGATCATAGCATTGTACAAGGCCTTACAAGAATATGTTTGGCTTCAGCGGATGATTCACCACATCCAGCAGTCGTGTGGATTGAATACCGCGCAAACCCCTACTTTTGTATGAAGATAATGCAGCTTGTGTTGCACAAGTACAGATGGGTTATGTGAAGAATCCTCTCACAAAGCATATCAACCCCAAGTTCTTCTGTGCTCATGAATTGCAAAGATGAACGTATTTAAAGTACTGCATACTAAGTCATGTGAGAATCTTGCAGATTTGTTCACTAAGTCACTTTCAGCGTCTAACTTTGAAAGATGCATACATGAATTGGAATGATGAGACTTAGAAGTGCAGAATTCAGGGGGAGAACCTTCACGAACTCATTATTAAAGCTTGATCATGAAGATCGAGTACCCAAAGAATAAATCCAGGAGATTAAATGAAATTGGGTGGATTGTACTCTTTTTCCCTTGACGAGTTTCCTGAAGTTTCTCGCCAAGGTTTTAATGAGGCAATTCGTGCATCACGTGTAACGTGTATCATGTACTCTTTCTCCAAATTTTTCCCACTGGGTTTTTATGGAGTTTTGAAGAGACATGGACATGAAGGATGGGTGCCCAAGGGGGAGTGTTGGGAAACCATGGGCCTGACCCTGCAGTCGGCCCATTAGTGGGCGCCCCATCCCAAACCCTAGCAGGGTCGTAGCCTATAAATAGGGGGTGCTATTCATTGTAAAAGACTGATCGATGGATGAAGGAATAAAGAGAAGCAAGAAGCCCCCTACATCTCTGTGTTCAAACTCTTATTCTGTTCTTGATTGTTCTTGTGATTCATGCATTGTTCTTACGATTCTGAGTTTGTCTACGAGGTAATCGCTCGGACTGGACTCGCCAGCAACGGTTCCTCAACATGTTCAATACTAGTACCATGCAATCCACTGATTCCTATCCCAACATTTGGTGCTGGTTTCGGCACCGTAGATACCAGGCCCACTTCTGGGCCCAAATCGATGATACCATTCGTGCGTCCTGCGTTGCTGTGCTCGCTCGGGCCGGTCCCGGGCCGAACAAAGCAGGCCTAAAGGCGTACAAGGTTTTCTTTCGTCAGCGCGGTCTGATAGCCACTGCTCATTCATCCCGGCCCAGGCCAGTGACTACAACTGACAAGATCGACGGCGACTCTGCTCCTCCCTCCGGCACTGGGATGGGAGCACAAGTGCCACGACACACATTAGCTCGTGGTGCAGTGAGCACGTTTACAAACTCACGAGGTTAATTGTCCCATAATTGCAAGCTTGCTTAAGGCCATCCATGATGCGTTGTTTTAGCCGATTCAAAGCAAGATAAAAGACATAAAATCGATTCAACACCGGGGTTTGGTGGGAGGGCGTATCCACCGTAGCCCCGCCGCGTCCTCATCTCATGCGTTCCACACGGACAAGCCCTCAGACCATGTCGCGGCGTCCGAGTTCTCATCTCCGACTATAGATTTGCATAACTGGTACGGTGTGGTCTTCCCAATTCCTATTATGTACATTAGCAAGAAATTTGTTGTTGAGGACATTGGTTCTTTGTGCTATAGTGACTGCAATTGTTTGAGTTCTGCCACTCGATTGGATTTTTGTTTCATTTTTACTGCTATGAATGTCGATGGTGTGGGCTAGCTTTGGAGGTTCGACGTTTATGTATTCAACCTGGTGTTATGATCACTGTAGTGCCTAATTTGTTAGGTACTATATGTACCTTTGTGCTTATGAGATGTACTTGGTGTGTTTGTTGGCCATACCCTTTATGAACACTGCAGTGCCTAGTTTGTTAGCCACAACACACTATTGATTTGCATATGAAGCAATCATGCAATGCAGGAAATTTGGCTCCTCAAAATCTCATTTCTAGCTAATTGTCCACACCAAACATCAAAGACTGTCTTGATATTATAGCTATTACAGTTGTTAATCAAATACAAATATATTTCAAATAGTTGGCATTAGAATTGTAGAGATAATACAAATTATATTTTTGAATGTAGCAGCAAAAATTGCAAGGGCAATTCAACTAGTTGTAATAACAATAAATAAGTTCCAATGTTTCTTTTGTGATGATTGATTACCTCTAAAGTTTCTTTTGTGATGATTGATTACCTTAGAGGAGCCACTTAGTCCTAATTATATCTCACTGCATTTCCAATTTATGAAATTCATTTAGGTTACATCATGTTTGCATGTCTATCCTTTTTCAGGGGAAAGGATTATCAGTCGGCCGATGAATTCCTAAATTTTTTTATAAAATTAATCTAATTTCCCTTTTCTACAACATGCTCCTCATTAGCTTTCCATCTCACAAAATTCATCCAATTTCCCTTTTCCACAATATGCTCCTCATCAACCCCCCATGTTACAAAATTTTCACTACGTTGGTGGCACTTCACACTACACTCCACCCCTGGCACCACGGTCACTAGCAGCCAACGGGAATCCATCACCATCACTCTCTAAATCGTGCAGTCTACAATCCCAGTCATTCGTCCATATTGATAGTGGAGACGACGATGGAGAAAGTAGGACTGAGAAGTGCTTGAACTGGACACAAGAGGAGGATGTAAGATTGGTAAATTTTAAATATAGTCATATTTAGTAGTTCATATGAATAATTACATAAGTTTTTCTTGTATGTTTTCAACATAACTAATGTTCTTTGTTATCAATGTAGATGAGTGCATGGTTGAACAATTCAAATGATTCTATCATGGGCAATAACAAGAAAAATGGTAAATATTGGGGAGATGTTGCTGCTGCCAACAGCAGCAGCACCCAAAAAAATCGAAGACGACTAGCGAAGCAAGCCAAGGACCGTTGGCATAAACTTAACAAACGGGTCAATGAGTTCCAATGCTCTTGGTTGAAGGCTTCTCGTATATATACTAGTGGACAGTCCGATGACCAGTTAATGGACAAGGCCCACCGTATCTATGGTGAAGACTACGGAGGACAATTTTTACACATGGGTACTTGGAAGGCTGTTACAGACCAACCGAAGTGGCATGCTTACAATAAAAAGGTCCATGCCGGGGAGACGGGGGACCAGACATCATCTCTTACAAATATTGAAAATATCTCGCACCCGATAAGAACAAAAGTAGCCAAGGCTGAACGCAATGACAAAGGCAAACCAAAGTCAAAAATAGTAGAAGTGAAAGAGCTCGATAAATATCTAAATCCACAGGCTGAAACTAACAAAAATCGCAGCGAGGTGATGGAATTGCATAAACGTATCTCAGCTGACAAGCTTGAAGCGGCAAGGCTTGCTTATCTTACAGCAAAGGAGAACAAGGAGGCCAAGATGATAGATAAGGAGGCCAAAATGATTGATAAGGAGGCCAAAATGGTTGATAAGAAATCAAAAATGCTGGAAACATACATGGCACTCATTACTCATGACACTAGTAACATGCCTGACGATGTGAAAGGTGAGCACATGGAGGCAATTAGGTGTATGCGGCTGAGGTTATTTCCCGATGATGGTTGAGTTCGAGAGGTAAGTAACATATTTGCACTTCTGTTTTTTGTATTTTTGAGAGAAGTAGAGCTAATCAACCATTTTGGCCTCCTTATCGATCATTTGCCTCTATGTGCTTTTGATGTATGGTTCTTAACTAATGTGAGTTAAGTCTGTCAGTTCTACTGTCTTGCTGAAACAACTCTCTCATTGAGCTCCTAAGACAATACTCCTGTTTATGTTCACTCTTGCATACCACCGTACTCGCTAACTTAGCACGCAATTGAGTGTATCTTTGTATGTAGGACGCCTAAGAGGTTAAGACCGAACCCACCTAAGTAATTGAAGCTTGTATTCTTGACCCTATTTATCTTGCACTTACCTGTATTCTGGCCTATCATATGGGCACTCTTAGTTTCTTAGTTAACCTATGTTAATCTGTGGTTCTTAACACTGTTTGTTGATCTACATTTCACCTACGCTGTGACTATGGATTATCATGCCATTCATAACTGGAAAAGTGGCCATAATCCATGGTATATAGTTCTTGGCTTCTTGCACAGTTGCATTCGCCAGTGTATTCAATATCCATTTGATAGACTTCATTTGTGATTACAGGACTATTACAAAGTTCTGGATGTTGATTACGATGCATGTGATGACACCATCAAATTGAGTTATAGAAGATTAGTTCTGGATTTGATAACGATGTAAAATGCTTTAACATGCTCTCTTTCTTGAGATATTGGAGTGACTATTGAGTCCTGATAGATATATTTTCATTCAGCAAGTATTAACATACCTTCCACATCCAACAAAACCACATATCACACAGAAGCAGAGGTTTACAGAAGTGTGACAAACAGAACATTTAGGTTTCCAAAAGTTTGACAAAACCACATAGTAGTGCGAAAAGGCAAGGAAGTAACTCGACACTAGCAGTCTAACTCTATAATTATATATGGTTATAGTACTGACAAGAATATGTTTGTATATATAAGGAAGTGTTTGCTCATTTACAATTTTATGCTCCATGTAAATTTAGTGAAGGTTAATATACATCTTAGATTCAAACAAAGAGTGAAATTTATTTATATGAGCATATATGAAGATAGAGAGTGAATATTTAATATTTTGCAAATGCTCCTGAACCCAGGATAAGTTCCTACTGGGTATTCAAGACTTCAGATGACTGTATATTGGACTTTATGCTCCATGTAATAGTTCTAAGGAAATAACATAGGTGCATGTCTGATATAAAAATTATCAGTTAGCAGGAAACATTTTAGCAGCTAGAATTATGTCTTTGGATTCCTAATTATATTTGTTGGTTACTTGTAGGGTGTGTGACACTGAAAATGATACCTTAGCATATTACAATTATGTCTACTTCAACCTCAAGGTTCATTTGCTGCATGACATAGTAAGAGAACCTTCAAGAGCTTGTTGATCATCTTTTGGTGATCATCTCTTAGGTGGTATACTTTGGTGATCATCTTTTGAGCGACTAGTACTCTTTGGCTTTTACATGCTTATTGTAATTTTGGATTCCTGTATGACATTGTTGGATTTGTTCCTATGATGGATGAATGAGTGACTAGTACTCTTTGGTGTATGTTTCACATCCAATGTAGAAGAAACGAGCAGCTAGCACAAATAGAATGGCTATTTTGAATGAATAAATTGGTTGAATACTCCATTGTAACTATTCTGAAATGTAGTACTCTTCGCAAATTTCTGATGATTTCTGATGATTTGTAGTACTCTTTGTAGAATGGCTGTCTTGTTCTGGAATGTAACAAGATCTATTGTTCATGGGGAAGTGGCCGGTCTGGTGTTGAAACATATACAACTTGATTCACTATTGACTTGCCAAGTTTGGAAATTATCAGTGAATTAACTTGCAGTGCAATTCTATGTGATGACCTGATGAAGCTTCCTAGCTACGACGACGATGTTACAGACCAATTGAAACTTGGTCCTTAGATCGACCGACTGGCTCAGATTAATTGAAACGGTAAGCGTATCTACGTATATGCATTCATCGGTCATCACATCTGAACTGCATCAAACATCTGAACGGCATCGAACACATTAACAAAGAATGTTCCAACATTCCACACACAAACGGCTACATATGCATTCATGAGGAATTGCAGCAAGCAGTTGAATGAGCAGTATTAGGCACCAGTTCACACACTATTTTATAGACATTCAGCAGCAACAGGTGGTTGCATTCAACATGTATGATTAGTTCACACGTATATTAGCACCAGTTCACACATGGTTCTATCGTAAGTTAGAACTGATGGATGAGATGTCTCTGTTCGCTAGTATTCCAATTCACATTAACACACACCACATAATTCAAAACAAATTAACACACACCAGTTCACATGTATGTGAACAGTGAGCACGAGTTCACATGTATGTGAACGTGAATACCAGTTGATACAAGCATTCATGTGTGAGCTCCAAAATGATATATAGCATTAGACCTTGCCGAACCATCCTCCAAAAAACCTTTTTCTACCTCTTATTATCCTTTCAACACTCAAACTATGTCACGCCAACCGGACTCTTCTTCCTCGGATGATCTTGACTATTCTTTCTCAGAGGATCTCGATGATATTGACCCAACGGAGTTCTACACAATCGAAAATTTAATTGCCGAGCAAGATTTCTTAGACTCAATCGCCGACTAGGTCGATGCGAAGTTGAAGGCCAATGTTGATCAAAGAGCCGAATCATCTCATTGCCGAAGTGGTACCAGGAGGTACATACAGAGGGATCGTGAAGACGCCCATGACAAGCTCGTGGCTAATTACTTCTCCGCACATCCTGTCTACACTGATGAAATATTTCGTAGAAGGTTTCGGATGAGAAGACATCTCTTCCTACGAATCGTGAGTGCACTAGGCGAATGGGATTCCTATTTCACTAATAGGACAGATGCCACTAATCGTCTAGGACTCTCACCACTACAGAAGTGTACGATAGCAATTCGTATGTCTACTGACCAACTTAATGAGATACTAATGATCAGCGTGAGCACTGCATTGGAGTGTTTGGGTAAGTTCGTACAAGGGGTTATTGACAAATTTGGTGCCAAGTATTTGCGGCCCCCACATGTGAGAAAGTGGAGCGTTTGCTTTAAGTTGGTGAATCTTGTGGCTTCCCTGGCATGCTAGGGAGTATTGACTATATGCATTGGCAGTGAAAGAATTGTCCAGTTGCATGGAGGGGCCAATTCACCCGAGGTGACCATGGTGTCCCTACTATGATCCTCGAAGCGGTTACTTCGCAAGACCTTCACATATGACATGCTTATTTCGGTGTCACCAGGTCTAACAATGACATCAACATGCTTAATCAGTCACCACTGTTCATTGAAGCATTAAAAGGGGGATCTCCACAGGTGCATTTCAATGTCAATGAGAAGCAATATGATAGGGGTTACTACCTTGCTGACGGTATATACCCAGAATGAGCTGTCTTCATGAAGATAATACCACTCCCTCATACAGATAAGGACAAATTATTTGCACAACATCAAGAAGGGGCAAGGCTGCAGAATGTAAATCTATTTAAATAGTCATACTTATGGTCATGAGCGTGCTTAGTGACATCTCATCGAGTATTATCTCTTCTTTTGCAAAAATAATTTTATCGGGAAAGGAAATGGGATGGTTTGTTGTTATTTAATTTGAGTGCCACATCCATGGTTGAGAATAAAAGGTTGACCGCAGCCAAGGAGGGTCGCTATTTGTCATTTATTATGTTACCTACCTGTTGTTCCTTTAGTATTTAACTGTTCTTTGAAAATTCCCTTGCAAAATACTAAGTATTGATATTGCAAATGAAACATGCTTAATGCTTAAAATAGCTTGTAGCATAGAGCCTTATCCCTTGTTAGCCGTACATTTATATCAATTTTGTGATACACTATAAGTCTTGCTGAGTATGCAATGTACTCAACCTTACTTAAATTATTGTTCAGAGGGTGAGAATGATGAAATACCGAACGACGCCTTCTTCGGTTCTGGTACTGGGGGGTACGAGGATGGGTCTTTCTAGGTCTTATCATTATTGGTTGCCTGATGGTTTGGATGCGCATGCCACTGGACTTTTGCGTTTAGTTTATTAAGTTTTTCGCTGCTATTTTTTATACTTAAACTTTTATTTAGCCGGTCAGCCATTGTATTGTAAACTATGTAATCACTTAAGTTTCTATACTATATTTGTTTCATGTTGTATGTAATTGTGTATGGATATGTATACCAATGTTGTAGATGTGTGTACTAGTCACTGATTATGTGACTAGTACGATGCACATATAAGGATTTTGGCTATTCAACGCCCGGGGTCTGACAATATTCGTATACGTTATAATATTTAATTTGTGTTTGTATTCGAGTATATTCGAATTCGAATTCATATTGGCTTAAAAAAATATGAATACGAATACGATAAGACCACTATTCGATTCGTATTCGATCCGTTGACACCTCTACTGCGGGGGCATATCCGGTGGACAATGAAAGCATGTTACGTACAACCGGCAAAAAAACGTAGAGAGTTTTCAAGCGTATTTTTCTAGGGATTACTCATACTCCTTCCTTCATTTCTTCTACTTTTTTTTTTAAAAAAAAACTCATACGACTTCCCTTTACCCCCTTCCCCTCCCAAAACCCTAGCTTGCCACCATTCCCACCCGCGAGCCATGGCCCACCTCCCGCCTCCTCAATCCCGCCACCGTCCGCTAGTAACATGAGGATCGGTGAACGTTTTCATGTGCCAACCAAAATCGCGTAGCTTGTAAGTCAGCAGGCCACATACAACAGAAGGAAAGGGAAAGCCTACTCCAATAAGGGTTTTCTTTCTTTTTCTTTTTGAGAGAGTACAAGAGAACACACACCCACTCACTCTATCCGCGCACACACATGTACGCATCTACTACACATGCTAAATTTTGAGGAGACTCTAGGGCCATATAGACCCACACTTTCTCATTGAACGTATATGCGTGTGTTTACTCCGATTAAATAAGACACACTGTGTCGATCCGGGTTAGTAGGAATGAACACTCTCACTCCCACCACGAGAAAACCGAATTGTCCTTGATTGTGTTTGTCTCGGCTAACCATGTAATAAAATCTGCTAATTAATAAATTTCTTATGGCAATGTTGCATTGCATTAATTCCTTGCAAAAAAAAAAACAAAAGGTTGCATCGCATGAATCGACGTTTCTTTGACTTGTTGCAAGCAAAGACAATGGGAAAAAAGGTGACACATCAATTAAAAGGCCAATCAGGTGACAGTATTGTCTTTGTGGAAGAAGACCCTAGCTCGTTTGCTACAGATAGGATGCTGGCTACGATATTACATTCAAAGACACAATCTTTGAGTAAAAGAAACTACGACCCTAGGCACGTGTGACATATAAAGCCAAATACAGTGACCTAAGATGTTTATATATATGGCTCTGCATTGCATTATCAATTAATGATAGTATAAGTTTACTTAAAGAAATGTATATGTTGGAGACTAACTGATACCTTTCGAAAGGAGAATCATGATATTTCTTAGATAGTATCAAACACTTGGGAGTGTTGTGCTATATATACTAGTAATTACTCCAAGAACTTAACTCAATCGTTAATATACGCACAAGTATAAACTAGCTATACAATGACAATGTACTTGATTAATTGTTTGTATTAAAAACTAACGCCAACTGCTCACCCCTGCATCTACTTACAACGTCTAACCCTCCTTTTGCTTCCAAAGTTTAGCACCTGTTCAAACATTCCCCTCCCACCAGCCACCGTACCCCCAACCTGTGTCAATACAATACTAACAATGGCACTATTCCTTTGAAAAGGTGCTTATATATATGTAGCATATCATTCTCTTTTCTACCTGTCCCAACAGATATAACCATGTTAACCTGTCTCTGAAGACTCACCTCCTAGCAGGGGTGGAGCCAGCTAGGTTCCCGGTATGCATGGGCACCCCGAAATATTTCAAAAATTATGTATGTACCCTTGTTAGCTAAAGGTTTTATTGAATTTGGATTTCGTTGCAATTTGATGTTACTTGAAGAAATTAATTGCAAATTGTATTCCATGTCTCCATTCATATTTTGTAGACAATCTAACACCTTTTTCCCTCTACCTATGTGGCACTGTGAAGGGGGACGGAACTACTTTATTTTATTTAGCTTATAAGAACTTCTTTAGTTTCTAACTCAAAAATCAAGTGTCCGATTCTCTGACTGTTTGCGCCATTGCGACCATCACGATGAGTGTAATGATTCAAACAAATATTAGGTATCTTATATGAGATATTTTACTTACAAATTTTGAAGCCATATGTAACGTAAATAGGCCGTATCAATACTAGCCTAATAAGCATATACGTACTAAAAACCATACATGTTTGTCAGGTGGTAGGTTACACAAACTGTCGTGTGAGCCATGTGGTATGCTAATAAAAATTTACATAATGACTATATATTTTTAATAATTAAAATTTGTTTATTAATATTAGTATTTTTTTTATTGTTATCACTCCATAATAAATTGTTTACTCAACTAATTGTGTAAAGTATCCAATTAATTGGAAAGAAAGCTCAACTAATCTACATATCTACAAACAACCGATGATATTCAAGCTATCTCCTTAACTTTGGAAGTCTAGAAAATCCCACAATAATCCTTAAATCAGAAAAAAAAAACAAAATTCCTAGAAATTCTCTCATTAACCGAGAGAAAAAGAGAAGATCTACACTGCTTATTTTGGTGGGGCCAAATTATCATGGTATAAATTAATTATGTATAGATATTACAACTATTACAATTGTATAACAAATACGACTATATATTTGAAATACAATAGAGTTATATAACAAATACAATATGTTGCAATATCTAGCTGTGTAATTGTGTGGGAAATTCCGCTAGTTATATAGAGAAAACATTAAGTACTGATAATACATGGTTTACTCGGAGCCAACTTTTGATAAACCGATAATCACTTAACAACCGTTATTTTACCCTATTTTTAAATATCAATGGTGCACCTTTAACATAAATTTTCTAGCTCCGCTACTACCTCTTGTACGGTTTTCTTTTATTCCCGCTTTTTAATTGCCCTTGGTTTTCTTCAATGCAATCTACACGTACATTTCACTTTGACAACACATTGCTGATTGCGTAGCTTTCGCTTTTGCTTTTGCTTCAACACTGTGTTTTACTGACATGAGTACATATTGCTTAACTAACACGCATATATACCTAGCTACATGCTACTACATGTCTGTCTCTATCGAAATGTGCCTCCAAAGGTAGGGTGCCAGAACTCCGGCGCCGTCTCGCTCGCCACCGTGTAAGTGCTCGCGACCGGGACGAGGCACAGGCCTCGGCTGCGCAGGTCCTGCTTCGCCTCGCCACCGTCCTTCGCCTTGTCGGAGCCCTAGTTCATTAGACAAGTGCAATTGATATGTGCAAAAAAAAAAAAAAAACAAACAAACAAACACTGGAGAATGCAAACTAAAATGGTGGGTAAACTAACTCTCTTTTGTAAATATACATACCTGTTGGTGCTGTAGCTGCATGGGGCGCCCACATCTCAAGTACGGAGAGCTCAGAGACTGCAGATATCAGTTCAGTAGCATATATGTATGATATCAGTTCAGTAGCATATATGTATGAGTCAGACAAGTTTTGCTATTTGGGAATAAATAGCACAAGAATTTCTTCAGTGATTTATATAATTAGGGGTTGCTTAGAGACTTTGATACTTACGGCAACTTGATCGTGAAGGAACTTGATGTATTCGATTGCCTCGTGAAGAACCGATGCGGTATCCGTCTAAAGCGCGGTTGCGATCGAAAAAGGATACAATACCCATCAACTTACAGATGCATTATAGAGCAACAAGCAGAAGCGAAAAGGAAGAGAAATAAGAGAGAATTGAAAGTCTGAAACGACTAATGCAGAAAAGAAAAGAAAGGCCGGACGGATACCTTTCCAAAAGGCGAGACCAGTTGCTGGAGCGCAGTGATTCTGTCCCCGAGCTTCTCTTTCCTCACCTGCGGAGGAGAATCAAAAGCAATCCAAAAGTCATCATAATTCAATTGATGCTAGCTTACAAGAATATCTAACTGAGCTGGCCGGAAAAGAAGGAAGAACAAATTAAAAGGGGGGAAATATCTGATCGATGGGTTAGATGGATCACCGGCCAGCCGGCGGCGCACCTTGAAAGTCGGCAACGGAGATTGCGTCGCGATCCGGGGCTTCTTCACTGCCGCAGGCGAGTCAGGAATACTTCTTCTCGTCACCGACGAGCAGGCGTCCTGAACCGGTTCCGTATTGGACTGCACCTACAGGAACCGAGTTAGAAGAAGCCCTAGCTAGCTAGCTAGTAGGTAGCAATAGCATTAGCATCTAGGCATCAAGCTAATCAACATGATATATATACCTTGAGGTCCTTGACGGGTTTGGGCTCTAGGGCCTGCAAGAGAAGCTGCGGAGGCTCTGGAGCCTGCCCGAAAAGCCCCGACGAGCTGAAGAAGCCGGGGAGCAGTTGGTGCTGATGCTGCGCAGACGGTGCTGAGTTCTTGAGCAGCTGCGAGAACGCATAGCTACTGGCCGAGCCGGAGTACTGGTTGTCCGCGTACAAGGGCACGCCTTGCGACGACGCTTCCGCTGCCGTGCCGTCGGCGTACGGTTCCAGCGCTGCCTGGTCGAGCAGGAAGTGGTGGCTCGCGTCGCCTTGGAGCTGGAGCAGCGCGTTGAAACTAGTGGTGACCTCGGCTGCTGCTGCTTTCCCGCCCCTAGTAGCCATGCATGGAAGAACAAAGATATATGCAGAGGCTACCTTGGTGTAATAGATTAATTATAGCTAAGCTTGATTTGTACTTACATGAAGGCTTGCGTCCAATCCGTGTGTGGATCAGCAAGGAAGGAGGACGAGGAGGCGGCAGCGTCAGGTAAACCAGGCTGGAAATTCATCGAAGTACTACTAGCTTCTGACTCGGTGGCCGGCGCCGTCGAGCACGACGACGCGTCCGCGCCGGTGCGTGCAGAATTCCACCACTCGTCTGCCATGGGGAGATAGCTAGATCTACTCGACGCCAAATTAAGACCTTTGGTGTAGTGGAATAATCTGAGATGTATATATGCCAAGTAGTGAGGAATTCGGCCGGTATTGGCCGGCGGTGGACTTGTGGTTGTGGGCTTGTGAAGGGCACAACACTAGGGGGTTCTGACTTGTGAGTTCTGACCTTTGAATGGGTGTGGCTAGCTGGTTACCGAAGTCTGGACACTAATGGCCCCTCACATCCAGAATTCCGAAAGTAGCCTGTTTACCGTGGAAATTCCAAATCTAGCTCCGTGGGCCCTCCTGCTGCGGCCCCGGCACGCAGCAACAAGATGCTGCGCGTGTGAAGAGCAGCACCAAGGTGCTGCGGCCAGCAAGAGCAGCAGGCGGGCGGTCGCGTGGCTGCAGCAGACGTGCAGTGCGCGGCAGGCGGGCGGGCCAGGCGCGTGGCTAAAGCGCGCGCGAGGGCGGGGCCGTGCTGCGTTGTCTCCTGCGCGACCCGGCAGCAGCAGCCACCTCCTGCGCGCTCCAGGCGCAGCAACTTCCTCCTGCGCGACCCGGCCGCAGCACCCGCCTCCTGCGCTCTCCAGGCGCAGCACCGGCCTGCTGCTTTTCTCATGCGCAGCAACAGGGCAGCATGAGGCTATACTTGGAATTTCTGTTGAGAGGAGGCTACACATGGAATTTTGAATTCACGTGGGGCCAACAGTGTCCAGACTTCGCTGGTTACCTTGTTTATGGTCGTCAGGGCCTCACTTTTTGTTGATTAGATTAGAATATCTAGCTCGTCCTGTGCGCATACAATCACGCGGATCGATCGTGTAGTAGTCATGCACAAGCACGAACACCGCGTCCTTGAACAGTGCCGCTGGAGAAATCTCTGGACCCTTGCTGAGTTGAGAGTTGAAAGCAGAAACCAAACCAGTTGCTAAGTGTGTGTGGTCTCGACCAATCCCATGTAAGGGCTGAGCTTTAGAGAATTTAATTTGTGCCCTAGCTAGGGTGTTACAACCATGCTCCATTTGAATCGACAGAGTTTTATGAGAAGAGAATTTCAGAGGGAATAAAATCCGTCGTAAAATAATGCCAATTTTTTTCTTTCAAAAATCAGACTCGATCCTTGCAAGTTGCTAGAACCACACTGATTTTAGCTTACCAAGTAGTAGCTTTTGTTCTATCAATGGCGCGGCATTTATATTGTTTAGGCAGGATGCTAAACCCCACAATTTTAGGCCTTTGTCTTTAGGGTAGTGCTGGTACACCATAAAGTGAGGGATTTGGGCCACGAATGGGTTCCATTTGCCCCCTTTGCATTTTCTTTCAGCATCACATAATTAAGCGCGATAACACAACAAAAGGGATATGTACTGGCTAGCTAGCTAAGCTGCCTCAAAGTTAATTTCATCTAGTTTATGAACAGTACTCATTTCCTTTTCTTGTGGACCATTGCTGGATTCAAGCAACTATCAAGGCGTTGATCATTGTATCGAGTGTGTAATTTGCCTTCGGGCATGAGATATTATTGTATTGTTTGCGAACAAGTAAAGTAGGATGTGCTGATTTTTTTAAGAGTAAAGCAACGGCGATTAGTTATGGCCAGGTAGTAGCTAGTAGCCTTATGATTCGGTCAATCTCTGCAGATAAACGTGCCGTTGTTCTCTACTCTTAATGCATGCAACATTCCGGTTCACGCACTCAAAAGATAAACTTGAAGGTTTAAAACCGAACTAGTTCACTGGATGTTATGAACTCGATGCGCTTCTGTGCTCTCTGAAAACAAATTAAGAGACACTCAATTTTAAAAGCAAATTGAGGTCTTGATCTGCAACCACCCTTTACCCGGTAGTAACAGCAGTGAATTAAGTTCATAGCCTGAAAGAATCTGAAGCACGAGATGTGAGTTGATGGGTTCATGTTTATTAGTTCAGTCCTCATCAGCAGAATGGATGTTGCAGAAAAATGCCAATTTGCCGAGAAATCGCTCGCCGAATACTAGAATAGCATACGGCCGTCTACGTTGTACAGTGATGTCACGGTGGCGTGGACGATGCCGTGGGGCCGGCGGGTGGGCCCGGAGCCTCGCACGCGTGCCCCGGGCCTAGACCCGGCCTGCCGGGGCCGACCAATTTCCCGGTTGCAGTCAAAGCCCCGAAAGCGACAATCGCCGCCGCCTGCGCCACCCGTCCATTCGCGACCTGTGCTCTGCATGCTGCAGCTCCAGTGCTCCTAGCTAGTCCAGTAGTCCTGCCTACGCATCTGACCTTACCAAGCCTCACTGTTAGCTGCTGTGGAATGTGCACGTATCATCACCGGTTTGAACAGCCCTGAAGTCTGAGCAAAAGGTTGTGGTCAGGTCACACACTCACACCTACCGATCCATAGTCAGAGAGCCGGGCACTGAAAGATGCGGAGAAGTGGTATGATGACTGATGAGGAGAAACAACGAGGCAGCAGCTAGCTCGTTGATCGAGCAAAGAGACAGAGACGAAATTAAGCCATTAACTGGTTCAGTTCAGTAACTCGGAGTTCGGTAGACTGAAAATAACGAGGTCAATCGATCGAGGCTTGGTTCCAATTGGGACAGATATATCTATCGGAGTACTCTTCTAGTCGCGGAGAGATATAAAAATAAACAAGAACCGGCATATCTGCAATTCGATCTGCATATATCTGTGCAGGTCGGAGGAGGCAGGCAGCTGCACAAGGAAATTCCACTGCTTGACAAGCGTATCACCAAAGCTCCTTTTGGCGTCATGACGCGCTGCTTAG
The DNA here is from genome assembly GCA_036346255.1 of Ampelocalamus luodianensis. NCBI lineage: Eukaryota > Viridiplantae > Streptophyta > Magnoliopsida > Poales > Poaceae > Ampelocalamus > Ampelocalamus luodianensis. The sequence goes on from CM070626.1 coordinate 7,658,201, forward strand.
AAGATTGTTGTCGAAGAAGATAGTCTTCATTAAGGAGTTTATTAAGGTAGTAGTATTCCGTTACAGAATGAAACGGACAGTGTTAGTTAAGAGTAGGACGCAACTGCTGTGAGGAAAGCTTGGCTAGTTTATAGTTTAGTGTTTTAACTAACGTAAAGACGCATGCTTTCACATATGAAGCTAGTAATTAAACATGTCTCTAGCTAGCTGTGGACATTAACTACGTGCGCAACCCCGGCGACAGCGCCGGCCTTCTTGCTATTAGTAAAACATAAAAAGGGGTTACATGTCTCTAAAAAAATAATAAGGGATTAGATGACATAAGGAAAAGTACAAGAAAATTTGTTCTGGAATGTCTGTTAGTAGTAGCCTACCAGTGTCTTATGATCTAGGAGTAGTACATTACGCAACTACTGTAATGTCTGTAAGACTTCACAACAAACCTTGTACCGTTGTGTACGCATCCTATCTATGAAACTGCAATTATAAAGTCGGCAATAACCAGTCTTCTTCTATGATGCAATCACTTTATTATCTATGTCAGTTCTTTTCTGATGGTTTGTATATTCTACCGGTAGTATACATTGGTAGTATAAATTAATTAAGGGAGTGTCTATACAACATGCGACTGATTTTTTCTTGAAAATCAGTCACTTTTTGAGCCATCAGATAGAGATCTAATACCTCAGATATCACCCCACCCCTATATCCCTAACTCAATCTCACTTCCCACACTCTCTTCTTCTCTCTCACCAATCACAGAGTGCTAAAATCGCAAGATGTATAGCAGTTCTCATTAAGTAAATGTGACTATTGATTTGTTACGAGCATAACAGACTTTTCTTTGTATTTATAATTTTATTCATGAGCGTATTATAGATTTTTTCCAACTAGGGTTGAAAATATTACGCTTGCGTCATGCGATCCCTACATGGGAAATTACAATTCTATTCTACTACTTATACTACCAGGTATAGTATAACTAAATCCTAACTAATTTGAATTGTTGGATCAACAAGATTTAGCGATTTGTATTGAGTTGAGTGTACCGTAAAAATACTCTTATTTAATTATGGCAGCTTAGTGTATCTTACCGGAGCTTTATTCAGATAGAACATGACAAGCCTATTCCTAGATTAATCTGAGCCTTTGACTCGAACTACATTTTGGTTCCGGTGAACCATTCATCTCAACTCTGTAGTACGTACAAGATATTTCCTAAACCAGTAGCAGGAAACAAACAAAAAATTGATTGTCTAGGTCAACGGGGCCAAGCGACTAAAGCTTGTTGTCCTTTCGAGGATTCTCAAAGCTCCTTGAGCACGACTGGCACTCTCAGAAAGACATTTGACCTAATTATTCCCGCATTTTCTTTAACGAAGTTCTGATTCCATGGATATGCAAGCGAATGGACCTGCTTCGTCAGTTAGTCCAGGTGTTGACTAATGTTAGGCATGCTTCACTTCAGACGAACACGTTCGATCCCATTCAGAGTTTGTTCAGATATGTAGAGATTAGAACTAATCATTTCGGATTGGAAGAGATTTTAGTGTAAATTGTGAGTCAATTTGAACGGGTTGAGTCGGATCATAGTGTATCTAACAAGCCCTCATGTGCCGTGGAAATTCGGAAAAGAACTAAGCCATTACCTGTTACTCTGACATTTGTTGCATCGATAAATCCTCTCTACCCTTCTTCCTTTCGAGAGACAAACATAATCTCTCTCTTGCAAGGGGGAAGGAAGATCTCTACGGTAGAGTTTACGGGCTGGCCACATGTGTACTCACTCTGTCCATAATTGGGCCCGAGCTGTCAGTCCGTCACCACCGACTGGATTTTGGACACCGTGAGGAGACGACCCAAATGCACGCGCTTTCCCAAGTTTTGGCCCAATAGAACTATGCAAGGCACCGCACAAAGCCACCGTCCCACCTACTCAGCCCTAATGGCAACGGGCACGGCCGCCGGAGCGGGCAGCGCCCGTGCAGTACACCGCGGCACCGCCCTCTCCTAGCTTATCTCCCTGCTCTGGAGCGTCTGTGTAATACCTTAGTGCGGTCCATGTAGCCTACGTGGAGTTGTGATGGTGAGATTAGTCTCATATTGCTTGTCTAAAGTGAGTTATAATAAAATATAATATCTGTTGGGTCTAAACGTAACGTCTCTGGATTAACCCTTTTATACGAAGCAGGACAAAAGTGTAAGTGATATGTTATGCATACGCATATCTGTCTTATGAGTAGACTAGGCATTAAGCAGATTTTAGACAAGATGTTAAAGGCTGTGGCACGGCTCGTGCGGCACGCCCTCGTCAGGACTTGGGTGGAGACGGGGCTGCCTGTTGCCTACCGCGGCCGCCATGCCTGGCCTGCTGCCGCACGACAGATTGCCCAAAGAGCAACGAATGGTAGGCTGCAGGTCGTGCGCGACGCGGCCTGGTCAGCACTCTGGTGGAGTCGGGGCTGCCTACCGTGGCCGCCATGCGTTGGCCCGCTGCCGCACGGTAGATTGCCCAAAGAGCAGCGAAGGGCAGGCTGCAGGTTGTGCGGGACATGGCTCAAGCCGCAAAGCACGCTTGGCCCACTACTCCGAGGAAAGTCGCACGCGGCCAGCTTAGGTCCTGTTTGCACGACTCTGCTTTAGGTTTTTGCAACTCCAACTCCAGCTTCATTCTTGAATCTACTTCTATAATAAATTAGAGCAGTTTAAGGAGATGTTTGGTTAGAAAATTAGCTCCAACTCCAGGAATGAAAAAGGTGTTTATAAAAAAAATTATACTACACTCGTTTTGTGATTTGTAATTTTTTTCACCGGCATTTTCCCTCTAAATATATGTTAGCTCACCCAAACATATGTTAGCTCGGCACGATTCACTGGCATTTTCCCTCGAAATCCCAGCTAGTTACACTTTCAATGTACATGTATTTGGAATTTTCTCCATCAAACAAGGTGACGAGGCCCATATATCATCTGCTAACTCTTCTGGTGTTTTCTTAAGTTCTTGCGCACAGATCAGTGAAAACATCAAAGAACCTGCGTGCTTGGCAGCGCGTGAGAAAGAGCATGTGGCGTGTTGGGTCGGCGCTAGGGTTGTAAACGGATTCCTAACCGATCGAAAGCTTGTGAAACGAATATAGAAGAGATAAATGGTTATCCGATATTATCTGTGTCTGACTCCGACACTCCGGCTTCCGGCTCCGAGGAAAAAAATATAGAATAAGACATGAGATGAGCGATATCCGTCCGTATGTATCCGTATATTAGGTGGTACGAGGAAAGCCTGTTGTGATTTCACTTAGAAACAAGATAACGGATAGGCGGGTTGCTGCATCTGAGCAGGCAAGGGATACTGAGTATCTTTCCTTCGACATCTTGGCTATTAGTCTCTTCGTATTCGCTCTGATTGCATCCCTACTGTCTAATATCCTGTGTAGGGGTACAAAAGAAGCAGATAATATCCGACCGACCGACCAAAGGCTCACGGAGTCCGACTACGACTATAAGGGAAAAAAATACAGAATAAGATACAGGATAAACGATATCCGACTATATCCGCTCTGATTATACCCTATTCAGCGCAAGTGCTGTACATGGAGGCCGATTGTGTGCAGAGAACACGCATGCGTGCGCGCATGGCACTTATGCATGTGTGCAGTGCATGGACCACAGGAAGGAGATGGCGGCTTAAGCCATGTGTGTGTGCAGTGCAGTGTTAGCCTATTGTAATTATAGAATGTGTAATTATAGTAGGCAGCCCTTGATTTGAGGCATGTACGCCTGTGCGGTTGCCTTATGAGCCACCCCGGCCTCCATATGTATACATGCACATTGTATGGAATAGAATCAATCATTCCCACACTTTCATGGTATCAGATAGCGGTTCCGATCCGCTACTCTTCCGCAACCCCAGCGCCGCCGCCGATCCCATCGCCGGCGCTTGACTCCGATCGCCCACACCTCGCGCTGCTCCGTCCTGGATCGTCGAGTGTGGCCGCCGGTCTCCCAATCGCCTGCCCCGTACTGCTCCGTCGCCGGGTGCGGCCGCTGATCCCCGCCTCCCGATCGCCCGCCCCGTCGTTGACGATCACCACCGGGCGCGGCCGCTGATCGCTCCATGGCCGCCGACGACGAAGTCGCCGCCGCCGCCGCTGCCCAGGCGGCCAAGGACACGGAGGCCGCCGCGGCTGCTGCCCGCGCCGACGCGGCACGCCGGGCCGAGGAAGCGCGCCTCCATGCAGCTGCCCTGGACGAGTACGAGAAGGCGCACGAGGCCCTCTGGGCGCAAGCCACCACCGTCGTCAACGTCAAGGCCCTCATCCCCATCGCCCTCGACAAGGCCACGGACACCTACACCAAGTGGCGCGGCATGTTCCTCACCGTCTCCAGCGACCTGCAGCAGTCGCTGATGATGCGGCAAGGTCCCGCCCGCAACGCGTGGTGCTACCTCGAGGATGAATTCCTCGGACAGAAGGAGTCCCGTGCCCTTCTCCTTGAGACGCAATTCCGTACCTTCCGCCAGGAGGCCCTGAGCGTCACTGACTACTGCCGCCGCCTTGAGTCCATGGCTGCCTCCCTCGCCGAATTCGGCGACCCCATCGGCGATCGACAAATGGTACTCACGCTCCTTCGCGGCCTCAGTGGCAAGTTTCGCCACATGGTGTCCATCCTCAAGATGCACAGGCCGTTCCCGACGTTCGCTGAAGCCCGTACTCACCTCCTGTTGGAGGAGATGGAGATCGACGCTCGTCCTCCGTCCCCACCGGCCGCCCTCGTCGCTGCGACGTCGCGTCCAGCGGCCCCTGGCGCACCCGCTCCTCCACGTCCGGGAGCACCACGCCTCGCTGCACCGACCGGTGGCCAACGCACCGGCCGTCGTCGTGGCCGCGGTGGCCGCGGCGGACCTACTGGTGGCGCCCCTCCAGCGCCCTCTGCTGGTGCGCCCCCGGCTGGACAGGGCAGCGCCCCTCCCGGCACGGGCGTGTACCCGTCGTTCGCCCATCCTTGGGCCGGCACCGTGCGCATGTGGCCGTACGATCAGTCGGGACGCCCTCCGCCGCCACAGCCTGCGTTCCACGCAGCCCCGCAATATGGCGGCTTCGGTGTTCCTCCCGGCGCCTATGGAGGCGCATACGGCGCCCCACCGCCCCCGTACGGCACGTACTATGGGGGGGCTACACCGCCGGTGTTCCAGGCGCCCTCACCAGTACCAGCGCGCACGGAACCCCACTCAAGCGGGTCTTGGCACCGGACTCTCGGCGCACTCCTTCAACACCATGACGCTAAACCCGCCGGCCTCGACTTCTGAGTGGTATGCTGATTCAGGTGCCGGTTCGCACATGACCTCGGATGCTGGTATACTCTCCACCATTTCCCCGCCCTCTTCCTTTACTCCTTCGTCTATCATTGTGGGAAATGGTGCTTTGCTTCCTGTCACAGCCACTGGATCACATGTTTTTTCTCTACCACAGCGTAACCTTGCTCTTAATAATGTCCTGGTGTCACCCAACATCATTAAGAACCTCATTTCCATTCGTCGTTTTACCACCGACAATAATTGTTCCATTGAGTTTGATCCATTTGGTCTTTCTGTGAAGGATTTGCAAACCAGGAACGTGATCGCCAGGTGCAATAGCTCCGGTGACCTCTACCCATTCTATGCACCTTCCACCAGCACCTCCGCGCTCATCGCTGCACCCACCTCCCTTTGGCATCGCCGTCTCGGTCACCTTGGGCGTGAAGCTTTGTCCAAACTTATTAGCTCCAGTGTTATTTCTTGTAATAAAGATGATATCGATCATATCTGTCATGCATGCCAACTTGGCCGTCATGTCCGTTTACCCTTCGGTTCATCTAGCTCTCGAGCTACTCATAATTTTGATTTAATACACTGTGATTTATGGACATCTCCACTTGTTAGTGCGTCGGGATACAAATATTATCTTGTTATTCTTGATGACTGTTCTCACTACATTTGGACTTTTCCGCTTCGCCCCAAATCCGAGACATTTTCCACTCTTTCTAACTTTTTCGCTTATGTTCGCATGCAGTTTGGCACCACCATCAAGAGCGTTCAGTGCGACAATGGCCGTGAATTTGACAATTCCCAGGCCCGCACGTTCTTCCTCTCCCACGGTGTTGCCCTCCGCATGTCGTGTCCATACACCTCCCAACAAAATGGTAAAGCAGAGCGTACCCTTCGCACCATCAATAACACTCTGCGTTCCCTTTTGTTTCAGGCGAGTCTCCCTCCAGCTTACTGGGTTGAGGCCCTTCACACTGCCACATATCTTGTGAACCGCCTCCCCACTAAAACTCTCGCCTCCTCCACTCCCTACAGCGCCCTCTTTTCTACCCAGCCCTCTTATGATCATCTTAAAGTTTTTGGGTGCGCTTGCTATCCTAACATGTCCTCCACCGCGCCCCACAAACTTGCTCCCCGCTCCTCCTTATGCGTTTTCCTTGGCTACTCCTCGGAACACAAAGGCTATAGGTGTCTCGAGCTTGCGTCGAATCGCATTCTCATTTCTAGACATGTCATCTTTGATGAATCTTCTTTCCTTTCTCCGACATGTCTATCACACCCATGGCTCCCTCCACCTGGATTTTCGTTGATGATCATGATCTTACCGCCTTGATTCTCGGAGCTCGTTTTGTCGCGTGCGGTACCGCAGATCCTCGGCGACACACCCCGTGCGAGGCCGCCTCGTGCCGCCTGGGTCCGGCACAGACCACGGTCCCCAGGTCAAAGACGCCGCCCATGGCGCCACCTTCACACCGCCGTCGCGTCAATCGGTGCTGCCGCCCTGTGCACCCGCCGACAAAGCGCGCCGGCGGCACCATCCCCACGGCGCCACGAGTACCGCAGTTCTGCGCCCGTGCTCGTGCTCGTGCCGTTGCCGGCGGCATCGGCCGCATACCGACACTCGACCGATCGCCATCCCGCCGGTCGCCAATGCGCACTCAATGCGCACACGCGGCAAGGCTGGCATCGCACAGCCCGTGGATCGCTTCAACCTCCACGCTGTGCCCATGTCGCCTCTCCCACGCTCTGTTCGTGATGCACTGTCAGACCCCAATTGGCGCGCCGCTATGCGAGCCGAGTATGATGCTCTGCTCGCCAACGACACCTGGAGTCTTGTGCCACGCCCTCCTGGCGTCAATGTTGTGACTGGCAAGTGGATATATCGACACAAATTGCTCGCAGATGGGTCTCTTGATCGCTACAAGGCACGTTGGGTCCTTCGGGGTTTCACACAGCGGCCTGGTGTCGATTATGATGAGACTTTCAGTCCTGTTGTCAAGCCTGCGACAGTTCGTGTTGTTCTCTCCCTGGCATTATCTCAGAACTGGCCCATTCATCACCGGATGTGAAGAATGCATTTTGCATGGCAATCTTATCGAGACACGTGTAATCGTGTACAACCATCCGTTTTGTGGATTCCTCTCACTCAGATTATGTCTGTCGGCTCAACAAGTCCTTATATGGTTTGAAACAGGCTCCCCGTGCTTGGCATCACAGGTTCGCCTCTCACTTGGTGTCACTCGGATTTGTTGAAACAAAGTCTGATACTTCGCTCTTCATATATCGCCGCGGACCAGACACGGCTTATTTGTTGCTGTATGTGGATGATATTGTTCTCACTGCCTCCTCTGCCGGTTTTCTGAAGCATATCATCGCAGCACTCCAGCGTGAATTTGCTATGACAGACATGGGCCAGCTACATCATTTTCTGGGGATCTCTGTGACACGCTCTACAGATAATCTGTTCCTCTCTCAGCGGCAGTACACTCAGGATATTTTGGAGCGCGCCGGGATGAGTGCGTGCAAGCCTTGCAGCACGCCTGTGGATCTCCACTCCAAATTATCTGCTGATGGACCTCCTGTTGCTGACTCCACACAGTACCGCAGTCTTGCTGGCGCTCTGCAGTATTTGACTTTCACCCGTCCAGATATTGCTTTCGCAGTTCAGCAGATATGCCTCTATATGCATGATCTCGGGAGCCGCACTGGCGCTCTCAAGCGGATCCTGCGCTACTTGCAGGGGACACTGTCTCTTGGATTGACCATGCGCCGATCTTCACCTGCAGAGCTTGTTGTGTACACGGATGCTGACTGGGCTGGATGTCCCGACACTCGCCAATCGACCTCAGGCTATGCAGTGTTCCTCGGGGACAACTTGGTGTCCTGGTCCTCAAGCGCCAAGACATCGTCTCTAGATCCAGCCACTGTGAATATCGTCTTTGTGGCGAATGGTGTTTTGGTTACTTGGGCTGCGTCTACCGCTTCTTGAGCTTCGCCACCCACCTCGCCGTGCCACCACGGTCATCTTTGTGACAACATCGCGTTGTATACCTCTCGGCAAAGAATCCAAAGGCAAAGATCGTGCGCGACGAAGCATGTTGAGATTGATCTCCATTTTGTTCGAGAGAAGGTTGCCCTCAGTCACGTTCGGGTTCTCCACGTTCCTACGACATCACAGTACGCCGACGTCTTTACCAAGGGCCTTCCTACCTCACTATTTCAGGAGTTTCGATCCAGTCTGAATGTTAGCGATGCTCCCGATTAGACTGCGGGGGAGTGTTAGCCTATTGTAATTATAGAATGTGTAATTATAGTAGGCAGCCCTTGATTTGAGGCATGTACGCCTGTGCGGTTGCCTTATGAGCCACCCCGGCCTCCATATGTATACATGCACATTGTATGGAATAGAATCAATCATTCCCACACTTTCATGCAGTGCAGCACATTGGAAGGGAACCAGGAATAAAGGAAAGCATCGAGCCAACAGACGACTTAAACAACAAACATGACGAGCTGGAAACCAAATCAGTTTCTTTTCCTTGAGTCCGACTTGCCTTTCTGTTGTTCACGTGTTGCGTCAAGCCAAGTCCGAAAGGAGTTCTATCAAGGCTGTGCTATTTCCTTGGAGGTAAAGATTGCAGGGAGCATGCAAATAAACTTACTTTATCTCCAAGCCAAGGGAGATCAGGAGGAGAACCAACCGTATGTTTCTGGGATAGATCCGTATGCATCAAATACATGGGACCCACCGTGGCAAGCACCTAAACCAGGGAAGTGCTCGTATCACTAATCAAATTATTTGGATTACTTCATGTTAGGAGAGTCCAAGCAGGAATTGTTAGCTTATCAAATAAACTAGAATGATAAGCGCGCTACGCTGCACTCGTAGAGCGGATTGAGGGACCTCAACGCGATTTCCAAATTATAGGGTTTTCTTTACAAAAACGTAGTGGGACCTCGACGTTATTTCGAAAACCACAAGGGGCTTCGCCAAAAAAACCCACGTGGAGGACCTCAACGTGATTTCCGAAGCAACATAGGGCTTTCTGCAAAAAAAAAAATTGACGTGGAGGACTGGACGTGATTTCGGCAACACCGAGGGCTTTTCGCTAAAACCTGGCAAGGAGGACCTGGATGTGATTTCGGAAACAACAAGGGGCTTTCTGTATAAAAACGACGTGAGGACCTCGATGCGATTTCAGAAGCACCGGGAGGCTTTTTGCAAAAAACCTGAGCAAGGACCTGGACGTGATTTTGGAAGTTACAAGGGGCTTTTCATAAAGAAGCTGACGTGGCGCTGCCGAGCAGCCAGTGATTTCTTCGGCTATTAGATAGAGTTTATTAGTTCGAGTCTGTTTGGGCCCTAGATGTAAAAGGTTTAGGTTGGTGTAAAAGGTCTAGGTCGGTACAAGCATGCACGGTATTAAGAATGAAGTGGATGAATCTCGTAGGGAGAATTAAATAACGGTGACAAAATAACCATGACAAAAGATAGAAAGATTTGTTGAAGCCGACCACAAATTCCTTAATCACAACCTCAAAAGAGTATAAAGGAATGCCTCACTCTCACAACCCTCTTGAACATTTTAGGACCTTCGGATCTTTGCTCTATATAAAAATCTAGTGCTAAAAAATAACCTAATATCTAATCCTCATGCATCTTTTGCTTTGGATGAGTTGGTTGGTGTCTTGTGTTCTCGATGATCACCCTTTATAGCTTTATATAGCGTCCTCTAGTTCTCCTTTAAAAGAAAGTAGGAATCCTAATCCTATTAGAATTCATATAGACATCCTTGTAGACACATTTCTAAGTCTAGTAGGTTAGTATATTACTTAGGATTAAGTACATTGTTTATCTCTCAACTCTTGCCCTAGTTTAATTTTCATTCCTGAATTGTAATACCGGGTAAAACACGTACTCGAACTATCAATACCACGCAATAAAACATCCATTCATATGTTTTTGAGCGGTTTTGACTAGGTTTGACCCACGTGGCTTTCCTGTTAGATAAATAATTGCCAGATCGGCCGCTCGGTCACATCTCCTCCCGTTGCTCGCTCGGATCACCCTGCCATGCTCGTCGTCTCCATGCCTCTCCTCGTCCTCTCCATCGTGCACCTCCCCACCCGCCGCGGCCTCCGCCCATACCTCCATCTCCCCCATGCCGCCGCAAGCCCTCAAGGCCTCTAAGAACCTCGCCCACCTCAAGTCCCCCTCCAACCCCAACACCGTCCTCGCCAGCCTCGGCCTCTCCCCAAAGGAGGTCGCCGCTACCATCACCTCCAACCCGCACATCCTCTGCGCCTGCATCGACCTCTCCTTTGCGCCCATCTCCGTAGAGTTCTGCGCCCTCAGCTTCTCCCCATCCCAGATCGCCCGCCTCGCTAAGATCGCCGGCTGCTACTTCCTCTACCGTAGCTTCGTCTCCAAGGTGCAGTTCTGGAGTCGGGAGCCGGGAGAAGGCGGGATGCGCTAGAGGAGGGTGGAGGCGGAGGCGAGGAAGAACTATGCATGGACTCGACGGGCCACCAGCTGCCGTCGTGGGCGCCGGGGCGGGACCCGTGCAACGGGCGCGACGGTGTAGGTGGGTTCGAGGGAATGGCGTGTGACGGTCGCGGCGGCATTGCCAACGTCTCGCTGCGGGGGAAGGGCCTGGCAAGGACGCTCTCCCCGGCCGTCGCGGGGCTCTGATCGCTCACCAGGCTCTACCTCCACTACAACGTGCTCCGCGGTGGCGTGCCCCTGGAGCTCGCTAACCTCACCCAGCTCACCAACCTCTACCTTGACGTTAACAACTTCTCTAGGCCCATCCCGCTCGAGATCGCCGCCATGGCTTCCCTGCAAGGTGAGCGCAAAGTCAGAGCTCAGCTTCTCTCACTCATCTGTTTCTTTTCCCTCCTTACCGTGCCAAGCCAAGATGCGCTATTTGGGTGCATTTCTTGGAAGCTTCTTGCTCGCATAGTTGCATGTGGCGCCGTGGACTCTGCCACGAGGATATACAACATTGTTGAATTGCTTGGATTGATTCGATTCCTTCTTTTTTATTCTCGTCGCCTCTCTTGGCTTGGTGTTTCTTGATCCCAAAATACGTGCTGGGCTACCCTATCCGTTGGATTTTCCCGAGAGGATTTAATTTGTCAGGACAACTTGCAAGCAGCTCTTGTTGTTCGATTGCAACGTTTGGTTGATACCTATGATTTTGTTATGGATTCATTTACCTTCGATCTTGGTTTGCTTGCCATTTTTGCCACTCTTCTGGTTATTACTCTTGACTCTTGAGCCAGCCTGGTCTGTACTGGGAGGGGGGCTACTTCAATGGAACATCCCCACGCAGCTTGGGCTCTTGAAGAGGCTCACCGCTCTGGCCCTGCAGTCCAACCACCTCAATGGCACCATCCCCGCCAGCCTCGGCAACCTGCCCCTACTGGTGCGGCTGGACTTGAGCTTCAAGGACCTCTTCGGCTCCATCCTGGTGAGGCTGGCGCAGCTGCGTCAGCTCATTGCCCTGGACGTCACGAACAACTCCCTCATCAGCAATGTGCCTTCCGGTAATTAATCCACGCAGATTAATGATCCTATGTCGCTAAGATCGCCGACCGCTACTTCCTCTGTCGCAGCTTCGTCTCCAAGGTGCGGTTCTGAGCTATGCTGTGACTATCACCCAGATCAAGTTCAGCCCTTTCTTGTGTGGTTCAGTTGCTGGAATGGTACCTAACGCGTTCGTCAACATCTATAGGTATTCAGAATTCATACCACTAATATGATTGTAACTTGGAGATTATCTGAAGTAACTTGAGTTGGTACCATTAATGTTCTTGATCAGCAAGGGGAGCTGGCGGAGAGGCTCCTCTCGAGGTAGAAGGCCCGCAGTCTGGCGGTCCGACCGACCGCGCCGCCGCTGGCAGAGTGGGACAGCACGGGGAGCCTGCTGGTTATCTCTCGCCAGGAGCACCTCGAGACCCATGTGAGATAGCTAAGGTGGCAAGCAACGAAGCAACTAACCAGCGTGGACGCATAGGTGGCACAGAGAAATGTTTCTTTTTTCCACGTGTCATGAAACAACTCTAAAAAAAATAAATGATAGTTTTTGCACGGTATTGATACTTGGAGGATGTGTTTTACCCGATATTATAATTCAGGGACGAAAATTAAAATAGGGCAAGAGTTGAGAGACGAACAATGTACTTAATCCTATTAGTTATCCATACTCAACAATCTCTACATTAACTTCTATTGTTGAAGTTACCGCGCTCCTCCAAAAATTCGCTCCAAGTCAGCTCCACCTTTCCCCCTTTTTTCTTCCAACTTTGGGAGTGCCCTCACCACAGGAGTGCATGCACACCACCGTAATGTGTGTGTCGGTATCCAGGCTAGCCTATCCAGACCCTCCACCTGAGAACTTCTTTGTTGTGTAGTTTGGTTAACCACACCTCATGTCCCTACAGCCCTTCGTGTCTTAGGATTACCATCTCCAAGCTCCACATGCTCATCGGTACCGTGTGGTTGGTCCCACCACCTCTTCCTTTTTTCAATAACTCGCACCTTCACCTTTGCGCCTGCTAGTTTTTGCAACCTTTTTTTTTTGTAGTTCCACACATAACTGCAGATGATATCTGAGTACCTATCATTGACGACACAGTTTCCTTCTCCTGACCAGGATTTTTATCAGACCACCCATTGGCTGCTCTCCCCTTATGATCACCCATTAATCAGTATCCCTCATTGCTCTAGTTTCATGATTACTCGTCCTTTGCAAGTAACTCGCATGACTTCACCTCAAAATGATACCTTACAACCTTCGAGTTCAAGCGAGCTCACATATATTAGATTCTTCTTTAAGCTCGAAACATACCGAACTCCCATCAATGTGTGATGTGCTCCATTATACATCTCCAATGTGATCGTTCTCTTCTTAGTAATTGCATACTCCTTGCAATCCGCTAAGTGGACAGTTCCATGTGCCAAGTAGAGAAATCTTTCGTCAAACATCTCCCTCACCGAACATATATGGAAGCAACAACTTAAATCAAATATCCATCCATAAGAAGTACATGTTCGACTGACGACTGGTACATCTGAATCATCTTTCGCTGCTGCCACTGAGCATGCACCCCTCATTTACTTCAAACTTGGATAATCCTTTATCATATGACCTTTCTCGTCACATAGATAGCATACATCTATGACAGTCACTGCTTGATCACCCGAGGATGAAGAATCTGAAGACTTCTACAAGGACCCCACCTCTAATAGATATGCCACTGCCTCATTAAAGTTGAGAGTGCCTTTTCCTAACGAGAACATTCATCACCAATTGCTCCTATGATGGTGGTAGAGATGACGCCAATATGACGACCTTGTTGTTCTCCTCAATTTTTCCATCCACAGTAGTCACCTATGTGATAAGTTTGTTGAAGACATTGAGATGGTCAACAAACCATGTGCTTTCCTCCGTGCGCAACCTGTACAATTGCTGCTTCAGCACCCATCGGTTTGTGAGCGGTTTTGCCATATACAATTCTTCTAAGTCAGTCTATAATTTCTTCAGTGAATTTTCCTTAATCATCGAGTACTTTACCTTATTTGAGAGACATAGACGGATTGTATTGACAACTTTCTGCTCCGTCACCTTCCATTCTTTAACGGATGTCTTTTCCAGTTTGTCCCCTTATCCCTTGCTGGACAATGACATCCTTCACCACGCATTGCCACACACTAAAATTTCCTCCGCTGTCTGCTTGATTCCATACTTTAGACATCAATCTTGATTTTGTGCCACCTGACGTTTTGCCGACCTTCTCACAAATTAGACTAATCTGGCATTGGCTTTGATTCCACTTGTTATATCCTGATACCCCTTCTTATTTGTAGCAACCCTAGATCAGATCAGAGTTTGTTAGAAATGTCACGAATGTGCACGGTATCAAGAACGAAGTAGATAAATCTCGTGGAGAGAACCAAATAGCGGCGATGAAATAACCACAACAAGAAAGAGAAAGATTTGGCAAAGCCGGCCACAAATTTCTTAAGCACAACCTAAAAAAAGTACAAGGGATTTTCGCTTTCTTACAACCCTCTCGAACCTTTTAGGACTCTTGGATCCCTACCTTATACAAAAATGTAGTGCTAAAGAATAACCTAGCCTATAATCCTCTCGTGCATCTATTGCTTTAGATGAGTTGGTTTGTGTCTTGTGTTCTCCATTACCACCCCTCATGGCTTCATATAGTACCCCTTAGTTCTCCTCCAAAAGGAAGTAGGAATCCTAATCCTATTAGATTCATATAAGAATCCTTGTAGACGCATCTCCAAGTCCAAGTAGGTTAGGATATGAGTTACCCATACTCATCATTGTGTAAATTAGAATTTTAGTTATGAATTAAATCGTGTTTTGCGTGCTAGCATTTGTCCTTAGGGTATATCCATGTTACTTGTGAGTTGTGAGTTTATCGTGTGTTGAGAGTTTGTCTTGTTGTTACGAGGGGTCAAGATTGCACTTGGCTTTGCGCCTCCCTGTGGTTCATCCCTTCTAAATCATGAGTTGTGGTGTTCACGAGATGGAAGGTTTTGAAAGTTGTGGGTTGCAAATTTTGTTGTTCTACTTTGAAATATTGGGCAACCCTTGGATTTAATCTCGTCTCGAGGTTCAATCCACATCACAAGGTTAGTGCTGCTAGGTAGAGCCATCCGTTCTGGCACTCACATGTTGCTGACATGGTCGGATCATTTCCACGTTGATGTGGCACAGAGCTGAGGGTCCATTTCTGAAAATAGTTTTTAAATGGGTCTATTCGTGACAATAAAATAAAGAAGTGTGTAACAAAAAAAACTATGTGGTTTTAGTCAACAGTGGTAAACAATAGTATTGACTATATTGAGTAAGTTGCACCAAAGGAAGATGTATTGCTTCTTGGGCCTGTCTACCCCTTCTCGCAATTCCTAGAGTTGGCTACAAACAAATTTGTAGTTACTTTGATATTTTTTATTGATACCACGTGGAGGTGCTGCCATGTGTTCCTTTCTTAAGGTGACGAGTAATCAATGGCAGACTCATAAATAAAGCAAGGGGGTGCTTACTCATGATAGGCTAGAAGTCTCACTAGATTGTAATTAAACTATAACATAGCAAAACGTACATAACCACTGACCCAACAACTGATACTCTAGTGAAACAGATAAATGACAATGAAAAAGAATAATTCTATCCAGAATAAATACCGAATTAAGGGAGATTCGGTCCACCAAACCCACATGAGTCATGACACATCTCCACGCTACATTGGCACCATCATCACCTGCATAAAAAAAAGTAGCATATATAAATCATAAATTGGAATGACAAACGACATGAATGGTAAATTCCCAAAAACAAAAGAATGAAACATACCACTAAGTTACAACACGAGGTAATTTGTTCCGACGTGATTTCATACTTTGAAAATGATGCAAAATGCTATCATCTTTAATCATTGCAAACATGTCTCGCTCAATATAGCATACCACACCATTATTCATCCAATTGTCGCTCATTTTATTTCTGACCTCAATCTTAATAAGATTCATAGCAGAAAAAGCCCATTCAACTGTCACTGTTGCCACAGGCAAAATCATGGCAAGTTCAATGAGACGATACACCAATGGGTAACATGTGTGTTTATCACTTTGAACCATCTTCACAACAAGATTTTCAAGATCATTATAATTTGAGAAATCTTCATCATCTCTCACATTAACAATGAATGTGCCAAGTTGGTTCCTTAGGATTACACGATCATATCCAGAGAAGTCCACAACATAAATCTTAGCAAGTTAGATTAGTTTGTCTTCATCAAAGTTGGATAAAGAATTCTTGAGATCAAGATAAGTAATACATCTTAACAACTGAGTTGATCTTTCAACAAAATGATTGTTTAACTCAACAAGAATTTGGTCAAGCACCACAATGAAAATTCCATGAACCATTCTTGGCTCATCATCTATGAATTATTCTAGACAATCAAATTGGTTAACCATGAGTTTACAAGGGCCCTCGTCTGGATCCCCTGATCTTTGCATGGAAAATAATGGCCAAATGGTTTAAATGGACGCATAGCCAAAAAAGCTCTCCTGCATCATCTCTAATATAAGGATCAAACTCTTCAATTGGCTTGTGAAGCCCCGGATCAGCAACAAAATTATCTATATTAAGCTCAATACGTGGTCTTTTTTGCTCAACACTGCTACCTTGAATTGCTAAGCTTTTTTTAGAGGTCTCTTTTTAAAAATATTTCTCCATCTAGCCAAAATCCTAGCAAATAATAATATACCATTCTAATTAGTTATTGAAATTTGGGAATTGTTGAAATCCAACCCTACTATTCTCATGAACCATTCTTGGCTCATCATCTATCAATTATTCTTGGCAGTTGGCTTATCATCTATGAACTATCTCATAAACAAAACTTCATAAATGCATACCTATGAAGGGAGGGGGCCGGAGGCTGGAGTCCGGAGGGAGGACCAGAGGAGGTCCGAGGCAGTTGGGCGGACCGACAGAGGGAGGAGGCCAGGAGGAGCGCAAGGGCCAAACTCCAAAGGGCAGACCAGGGCAGTCATTGCTGCTAGTGGTCGAGGAGGGCTCGGGCCTCAAGGCAGCGAGCGAAGGGAGCCGGGAGGAGGTGGCAGGTGAAGCTAGGCGTAATGTGGGGGTCGGAGAGAGGAGGCTAGGTGGAGCACAGGGGCCAGACTCCAGAGGATGGAGTAGGGCAGTTGTGGCTGCTGGTCGGGGAGCTCAGGGCACAGGGCATTGGGCGGAGTCAAACGTCGCACTGGGGCTGGAGGGAGGAGACCGGAAGGAGAAGGCAGTGGGCAGATGATACGGCACCAAACATCATTATTACTGATTTGGCCAATAGTGAGCTAGGAGCAATCAGAGCCAGAAGAGAGCAAGGTCCACGACCAATTCCTAAAGGTCCACGACCAGCTCCAGAAGGTCTACGGCTAGTTCAGCAAGGTCCATGACCAGCTTCAGAAGATCTACGACTAGTTCCTGGAGGGCTACGACCACTTTCGCAAAGTTCACGACCACCACCAGTTGGCCTACGACCACGTCCAGATGGTCTACGACCATGTTCAGGAGGCCGACTACCACATCTAGAAGGGTTACGACCACGACCAGGTCTGCGTCCAGGTCTTTGAACAGATCCACGACCAGGTGGTCCAAAACCAATATGGCAAGTGAAGAAGATGGAAAGATCGAAAGCCAGAGATGGGCCAAGAATAGAAGAACATACGGTTTCCCCGATCAGATACATCTGGATTGGTTCAATACCAATTCAAATCAGTTTATTATGAAAGTAAAGAGTCTGTTTTGGATGTTTAGTCTGTTTCTTAGGGATAGAGTCTAGGTATATCACGTTTCTTAGTTTGTTTCGGCCTCAGGTGTGTGTGTGTGTGTGTGTGTGTGTGTGTTTGGACGCACCCTTAGGTGCCAATATAAGGCCAGGGCATAGCCTATTGTACGGGTTGAAAAGTTACGGGTTTAGGAATAGATACCAGAAAATCACCATGGTTTTGGCGGCACATGGTTGGTGTGGTTCTTGAGATTTTTGAGAGGAAATACTCTTTGGTGTGTTGAATCCAATTGTGGTGTTGGATTTGTGCTCGCTGGAGCTTCGGTTCTTCTACCCTTTGTTCACGTGTTGTGGTGTGTGTGGGAGAAGGTTTATCAAGGAAGTCTTGCTATTCTCGTACTGCGTAAGATCTAGGAGGCTACCGTCAAGGTGTACCGTGAAAGATTGGGCCAAAACAATGGGATCCCACTAGCTTGCTAGTTGGATCCGCATCATATGGTATCAGAGCTCCAAGTTGATTATGGTGTGTGCTGAATTTTTTTTCCTACAAGAAGGGATGATGGCGGAAGACATGAAGACAGATTACTCTTTCTGGTTCGATCTGAACTCATGTGATAAAAATCCATTGCAAGATATTTGGTCATCTCAATTCTATGTAAGATGTCAAATGGGAGCGACTACAAGCATTGTGATGGTGGATAAGTTTGCTACCATGAACTTGGCAAGTCAAACCTTTGTCGACCACTTGAAGCTCCAATTGATGCCACACCCTGACCCGTACAAGGTTCAATGGCAAGATCAATACTTTGTGATCAAATATCGCGTAGAGGTACGGTTCACGTTTTGTGGACTTGCTGATGTGGTGGTGTGTGACGTGCTTCCTACACATATGCGCGTGTGCTCGTCGCTGCTTGGAAAGCCATGGACCGATTAGAGGCAGTGGCAGAAGGATTATTCTGATCCTTACGCAATTTCTTCGAACAGGTTGTATACTTTTGTTCAGCAAGAACGACGTCATTACATCGAGTCATACACTTTCGAGTAGTATTTGAAGGATCGTCAATGGAGAGATCGTGCACAAGCTGTTATTGAGAATAAGAAAATTGTTGCTGCTACTAATAGTGGTTCGACCACAACAAAAGAAGAGGTTAAGCTACTGGGCGAGGGTTCTGAAAATTTTTCTACCCCCGACCAAACGAAGGAGGACGATGTGCCGTCTAGTGAGCTAAGCATCCAAGCTAAGAATTTGCAAGGCAACGACGTCGACAAGGTGGCAACAGGGCAGCGTTGGAGCTTGATCCAAACTCAATGTGAAGTCAAAGGCACGACGTGCAAGCTGATCATCGACAGTAGAAGTTTCACCAACATGATTAACAAAGATTAGATGTACGCATTGGGGCTATCCATGGAGGCATTCTGAATCTCATTATGTGGGTTAGTTGAAAAGGACGGAAAGCTAAAAATAACACACAAGGTACGTGTGCCGTTTTCAGTTGACGATTATGTCGATCAAGTACAGTGCGACATTTTGCCATTAGATGTGTGTGGTTTGCTGTTGGGAAGGCCATAGCAGTATGATCGTGATGTCACACATGCTGGGAGAATCAACACTTACACTTTCAAGCATAAAGGCAAACGTCATGTGCTAAAACCAATGGCGGTGTAACATCCCAATTTTGGACTTGTGTTTCAAATGTAAGAAAATGAGTAGAAATTAAAACTTTTTCTTACATCATGTATTTCCTGTATGCTTTGAACAATTGTTGTAAGAAGTTATGGAATTACAAAGTCACAAGTCTTTTTTATCCAAGACCTTGTCTCTCCAAAACATTCATCTCAAATCAGGTGATCATCCTTTGGAAATATTTTTCCTAAGTACCTGTGATGGTATGTGGTCCCTCTGAAAAATTTCACAATTTTTTTAAGTTGTTTGAATATTTTTAGAGGGTAGTCAAACCCTAAATCAGAGAACCTTGCGGAATTTTTGGAGAAAAATGCACTACATAAAAACCTCTTAAATTTTAAGCAAGGTTTATATCTAGGTTAGCAAGTTCCTATAAAAATTTCAGAATTTTTGGAGTTGTTTTGCTACCCCAAATAAACCCTGAAAGGTCTCTGTTCTAATTTTATAAACCAAATCTGGTTTGTACTGTTCATCGGGTCCGAGTCAGACTCGGACTCGAGTCTTGTGATCTGGTCGAGTCAACTAAAGCGCACCCGACCCCCTTTTTAAACCCGCGCCTTTTCTGATCGTTTGATCTGGATCTAACGACTCCGAGCGATTGGGCCGATCGGAACGCCGCGAAGAGCCCACTCGTTTGGATCGTTGGATAAAAATCTAACGGTCTAAAATAAGTGTGCTGATCGGGTCACCCGAAGGGCGCATCTAATCTCATGCGTCTGTTTCTGATCCTAGGGTTCCCGATCCCCTCCTTTGATTTTTAAAACCTAAAAGGCTGGGGCGATCTCAGCCGTCTACGATCAATCCAACGGCCCGAAATTGCCCAAGTGCAATTTGAGTCATCTCCTACCTCCAGACGTGTGTGAGCAGTAGCTAGGGCATGGGGATGTCATTTCATGCTCCCTACAGCCACCCCTAGCCAGCATTAGGGTTGTGAGGGGTGCTTTCGGCCATACCATACCCAACACCATCATTTTCACCTTTTTTACTTTCAGCCGTGTCTTGAGTTTTGCACCATGTCTCCCGAAAAACTCTTGGTGCAAACCCTAATGCTTTCAAAGCTTTATAATCACCTTCAATACCTCCTGGTATCCCTTTACACTACCCTTGAGCTCCATTTTCAATTGTGGAGCTTAATACCCCAAAACCGACAATCCACCATTGTTGACCCGTGGAGCTCCATTCGTGACTTGGTGTTCCAGTGGTTCTCCTTCACGTTTCTTTACACTATGTTTATCTCCTCACTATCTTGAACATATCTCCTCACTTAATTTTGGGTTTGATTCTCAGGAATTGTCCAATTTGGGGTTTGTTCAAATTCGACCGAATTTGGTCATCTTCTTCCTCAGCTCAGGTGAGTGCTCCATTTTCAAATTATTTGCTCATGTAGCTTCTGTGAACCATAATGAAGCTATATTGATACTTTGGTACCACTCATTTTTCTCAGGGTACAAATTTTCACCTTTCTTCCTCAACTCCGGCAAGCCTCCTCCGTGGACAAGCATCTCCGGCCATCTTTGAAGCTCCTCTCCATTTAGGTAGCTTCTTATTAGTCCCTAGAGACCTTGACACACGCTTCTTTGGACTGCAGCGGAGCTTTTTGCTATTTTCAAGTTTGTCGTAAAAGCTCCATTTTCGTTTTTCCGGCTAGCCGGCGTTCTGGCCCCTCACCGCCGGCGAGGTTGCCACCATTAGGTCCGCAACGTTATTGCGATTCCATTTCAGTGCTTGGTTGGTGTCGCCGCGGCCAGAGTCGCCGGCGGCAAGCCGTTGAATGCGCTCGGAACTTTGCCGGCGTAATCGCCCGTTTTCGTCATTTAATTAGGACACAGTTAATACCCAATCATTGCTAATCATTTGGAGTATTAATGATGTCTTAAGTCGTGTCCATTTAGTCGCTGACAAGTGGGCCCGATTCTTTAAATCACCCACTAGCGCAATTCTGCGCTGTTCCGACATCATTAAGAGTTAATCTTGGATTAATTAATGTGTCGGCAGTTAAATGCTGTCGAAATTTAACCCTGGGTCACTGACGGGTGGGCCCGAGGGGTTAAAATTGAAATCCAGAAGTCATTAGTGTCACTCTTAGGTTCATTTAATGCCAATCATTAGTGGCATTAATTTGGTCCTAAGCCGCCTCTTTCAGTCGCTGACCGGTGGGCTCGTGCACTGCGCACGTGTGTTAAAGCCCGCATTTGTGACTTGAAGTCACTGACATGCGGCCCCACGTGTCAGCGTTTCTTTTTGAACTGCGATCGGCCACCGCCGTCCATTTTGCGATCTGTGGCCCAGATCAAGTGGGTCGTTCGGGTCACCCGATCCTCCCATCAGCGTGGGCCGTCCGTTCTCCGATCTGTGGCTGAGATCGATGTTTCGTTCGCGAGGCCCGAACAGCCCCTGCTCGTGGCCTTCCGATCTCAGATCGACGGTGGATATGAGTTGGGCCGTTCGGGTCACCTTCGCGCACCTCTCGCGCGCGCCGTTCGATTCTTGATCAACGGCTGTTAAGTGTCCACGTCATAATCTTTTGATTAGGTTTGTCTGTAATTCGGGAAGCAATTGTTTAACAACTGAAAATGGTATAAAAACTTTAGAAATTCATAACTAAATCATTTTAAACCCTTTTTGGATGATTCCAATGGTAGTAAATTTGTATTGAACTGAAGTTTCATTTAAAAATGCTTTTAGTCATATTTATGTGCTAGAAAATTCTGTATACACTAAAAACTTGATTTCAGCTATTGTTGGCTTTTCCAGAAATTGAATTAAATATTATATAAGGAATATCTTTTCCTGTAAATATCCAAAATGGGTGATTTCAACTTGGATAAATTTTTTATTAACCAAACTTTAATATAAAAAGGATTGTAGGCCTAGGATAGCACCAGAAACATTAATTAATGATTTTGACCCTGTTTTCAGCATTTAGAAAATCCTGTTAATTTTGTAAAAGACACAAATAATTCCCTGTAAATGCAAAATATATAAAATCAATGCTAGAAAATCCCTCTGTTAGCATACTTCAATATGAAATAGGTTTTGAGCATGTTTATGATTCTGGACAAGGTGATGTACTAGGTTTACAACTTAGAAAAATCATAACTAAGTCATTATAACTCCAAATTCAATAAACTCAACTTTACTGTGATTAGGATAACTTATACTACCTGCTATAAAAATTTCAGACCTTAGATCATTCTAGAAATTTTCGCCATGAACAGTACCAGTAATTAATTTAGAGAATTAATAGGCTGAGAAAGAGTATTTTGTCTATATCTTTTGCATACTGAATCCAAATTGCATGATTCTTGTTCCTAAAATTGTCTAAAATCATCCCCTAGCTGTTGTATAAATTTCATTAGATTTGGATGTCTTTTGCTATTGGAGTTTAATTGGTGTTCTTCGTTCTTATTTGCTTATCGCCTTTTCGCGTTAGGTTCCGAAGATAATATTGATACTGAATCTGAGCCACAGCCATCAGATCCTGCACTCCAGCAAGGCAAGCAGATGTAGCATCATTTGATCATGTTGCTCGTACTATTTTCAAATTCTAATATATTGTTTGCAAATTCTATGTATGCATTGCTATGTTGTTTTAACTATTGTCGATAGTTCACCTAGTAGATGCATTACCAGTAGGCAAATGTTTATCCTCTGCTACTGAGCCTAGGTTTATCTTGCTGTGATTTTGGGTTCGTTGGATGAATCATTGTCACTTAGTAATTTACGTGTCATTATGCTTAGCCATGCTTAGCTATCGGTAGAAATGGGCGGTTATCCACTTGTCGATAACCTTGATCACACAAACTTATTATGATATCTTTATTTCAGTCTGTGTTATGTTCAAATTGTAAAACTAAAACTGAAAATAAAAACAATTTGGACTTGGGCACAATGGTAAGATGGTGTAATCTTTTGGGTGTGATTGGAATGGTGCCCGGGTCAACAAGGACCGAACATCTTGTTACACTAAACCAAGCATTCTTGCGTGCTAATCACACTAGAGGGTATGGGACCTCTCTTGACTTAGTACTTTGGCGTGTGTTGGCTACGAGTCGCAGGAGGGCGTGTGTGGTTTGGGTTGTGGTAAAATGGGTTGGCTGTGGTTGGGAGCATTGTAGTTGTCCAAAAAGCTTTACCCCGAGGGGTAGTTGTCTTTTTGGCTTTACAATGTAAGCGTATGGGTTTCTATCCATACGAGCGACTCGTAGTTGATTCACAATATTGGAAATGTCTCGTAGGACTTAGCCGTGCCGGCATACCTTTGGAAGTGTGCTAATCTTGTGGCTTAACGACGGTCTGAAGTGTGGGTACATTGGTACACCCCTGCAGGGTTTTGATCTATTCGAATAGTCTCGTCCTAATGGACACGCTTGGGGAAGTCTTTCAAGAGTTAGACTACAATATTTTAAATTAAAACATGATGGGTGGTATGAACCAGGGATTCATGCTATTTGTGGTGGCTAAAGGGGTAGTCACTTCTAGGTGGTTACTTGATAATTATTGTTACTCGCTGTTATTTCAATGCTTAAAAACTGATTTGTCGAATTGCTTTCAATCTATTACGTTATTGCAAATGAAACTTGCTTTATGCGTCCAAATAACCATATAACCAACTTTCCTTTGATGCAGCTTTCATGTAGCTATGTATAGGCTTGTTACTCGTAAGTCTTGCGAGTACATTAATGTACTCACCTGCATTGCTTGTTGTATGCAAAGGAAGAAGGTGAGCCCGAAGGGCCTCACTTTTGTGAGTTGTGCTGTGGCAGTGTGTGGGGCGATTAGCTTGGCGGCCCGGTCGGTTGCCCTGTGGTGTTATGTGGCTAACCGGTCGTCTTTTAGTTTAAGCCATCTTATGGCATCTTTTGCTTCCGCTGTTACTTGATATTTATGTCATTTGGCCGGTCGGCTGTTCTGTAATAACTTATATTATGTATGTCTTCGGTAGACTTGTTCTATTCTGTTGTATGGAATTGATGCATGCTTTGGTATGATGTATGTGTGCTGCATTTTCTGGGAAGCACATGTTCATCGAGGCACGGGTTATTCTGTTTGTGATACTAGAACCAGTGGAAGGTTAAGTATTACAAGCTTAATAAACCGGGGTCTCACAGGCGGACAGTGCAATCAAATCTTAAAATCAAGTTCGCTGTTGAGAAGAAAAAGGCTTTGAAGATTATCCCGAAACCAAGGACGGTTTCGCTTGAAGGGGGAGGGGGTGATACAGCACCAAACATCATTGTTACTGATTTAGCCTAGAGTCAGCCAGGTGCAATCAGAGCCAAAAGAGAGCAAGGTCCACGACCAGTTCCTGAAGGTCCACGACCAGCTCGAAAAGATTTACGACCAGTTCAGCAAGGTCCACAACGAGCTCTAGAAGATCTACGACCAGTTCCTGGAGGGCTACGACCACTTTCGCAAGGTTCACGACCACCACCAGTTGGCCTACGACCACGTCCAGATGGTCTACGACCATGTTCAGGAGGCCGGCTACCACATTCAAAAGGGTTACGACCACGACCCTGTCTGTGTCAAGGTCTTCAACCAGGTCCATGACCAGGTGGTCCAAAACCAATATGGCAAGTGAAGAAGATGGAAAGATCGAAAGCCAGAGATGGGCCAAGAATAGAAGAACATACAGTTTCCCCGATTATATACATCTGGATTGGTTCCATACCAATTCAAATAAGTTTGTTAGGAAAGTACAGAGTCTGTTTTGGATGTTTAGTCTGTTTCTTAGGGATAGAGTCCAGGTAGATCACGTTTCTTAGTTTATTTCAGCCTCAGGCCGTGTGTGTGTGTGTGTTTGGCCGCACCCTTAGGTGCCAATATAAGGTCAAGGCATAGCCCATTGTAAGGGTTGAAAAGTTATGGGTTAAGTAATAGATACCAGAAAATCACCATAGTTTTGGTGGCACACGGTTGGTGTGGTTCTTGAGATTTTCGAGAGAAATTACTCTTTGGTGTGTTGAATCCAGTTGTGGTATTGGATTTGTGCTCGCTGGAACTTCGGTTCTTCTACCATTTTTTCACGTGCTGTGGTGTGCGTGGGAGAAAGTTTATCAAGGAAGTATTGCTGTTCTTGTACTGCGTAAGAACTAGGAAGCTACCGTCAAGGTGTACCGTGAAAGATTGGGCCAAAACAACACGATCCCGCTAGCTTACTAGTTGGATTTGCATCAGCGGAGCTAGGCGGTGGAGCGGTGGGTAGAGGACAGGGGCGGGGGAGGTCGAGGGATGCATGTGTGGGAGCTAAGGCGGGCAGATTTGGACGGAACATGGGGCAGAGGAAGGAGGCTAGACCTCCGAAGGGAGGAGGGGGCGGGCGGAGCCGGGTGGTGGGGGGTCGGGGCATCGGGAGGCGGTAGGGGCAGTCGGTGGATGCGCGTGCGGGAGCTGAAGCTGAGGGGAGGCCAGGACCGGGAGGGAATTAGGGTTGGTCTGTTGGGACTTGGGGCGTGGGCCTAATACATGGGGCGGATTGGACTAGCCTGGTGCTTCAGCCACCCAGCACCAGGCATGGGTCCACCCCTGTTAGTAATTGCAACCTAGAGCTTGTGTTTGTGTTTGTGGAGTTCATTTTGAGAAAGATTGCAACAATATGATTTCTCAAGTGTTCTCTGTTGGCGGATCATCTGTGATAAGGTGATGACATGTTGGGCCATCCACCCCTTTAGGTTTCATGCATAAATTGTTTGATTTTGAGCTTCTATGTTTTATACCCATGGATCATCCGCCTTGGCGCTGTTTTTGCGTGATAAATATTTAAATTTCTCTATGTTGGTGTTATAAAGTGTGGGCGGTCATCCTGGTCGCCATAGCGAGCATATCCCCGGTCACCGCTGCGAGCATATCCTGGTCGCCGCTGCAAGGAGAGGATCCCGATAGTCACCTCTGGTGCAGTCTTGGTCATGAGTGTCATCACAGCTGCCAACTCCCAGGTGCAAATCCCTCCTCCCCGTTCCTTGGACCACCCCCTCTCTCAAGACCACACGCTTTCTCCTCCCAAACCACCGCTACCTCTGCAAGCACCACTGACACCTGCAAGCACCCATCTCGCCTCCACGGTGGCATCCGAGCCTAGGTGGCCCTATGAGGACCCCAATTGAGGCATCGCGTTGTACATGCTCGACTCATCCTCCCCCTCCCCAGAGGAAAAGCATCAGCCCTTTCCGTTGCTGCATCTGCAATTCTGCCTGCATAATGCATTGATGCTTGAGATGCCTAGCTTAGCTTCTCCTTTGGATTTGATATTTGGATAACCCGCTCCTTTTCTCTAGTCAGGGCCAGTCAAGGGCCTGTTAAAAGGATCAGTAGGAACGCCAGGTCTTTCTTTTTGGTAGCAGTGTCGAAAAAATTGGGCATGCTTGTGTTGGGTAGCTTTTGCGCTCCTGCAAACTGGACTAGAGTGAGTGGCGGACCAGGCTCATGGTCCTCATGCTTCCTACCCTTTTTTCACTGAACTTCGCCATGCAAGACAACATGGAGTCATGTGCTTGGCTCTACTTATGCATGCATGTCTAAGCTATTTGGTGCTTGTGATTCACATGCATGCAGTTCCAAGACCAACTAAATAGCACCAAGTTACCAACCACAGAGTCGTGACATGGGCGGACCCAGCAAGGGTCATGTGTGTTCACTTGAACACCTTTTTTTCTTCGAAATACCATGTATTTAGTAGGTGTATTAGACACATATACTCGCAATTAAGCCAAACGCTTTATATTTATACCTCCAATAGATTTTGGCCCACTGTCACACCTCCCCCTTCCCAATTCATCTCGAGCAGTGTGACCCAGCCAACTAGCCCACTAACCAAATAGCTTTAGACCCATTCAAAGCCCCCTCGCCCACAAACCCTAAATCCCTAACACCACTTTCTCTCTCGCAGCTGGTGCAGGCACACGAGTCCACAAGGCATCCAGGCCTTGGGTGAGGAAACTTGGTGGTGAGGCGAGCATGCGAGGATGGCTCCCAAGCTCTAGCTTAACCCCGGCGGCAGCGCATCAGCTAGGAGATAGGATCAAGGTAGCAAGCGCTAAGAAAGTAGGCGGCGCTAAGCGCGGAGTGGTACATGGTGAGCCGCCTTGGAGCTACGGTCCTAGGGAGGGAGCACGAGGCGACGGTCGGGCCACCAGGGTTGGCAATGCTGGTTGCGCTCATCGACAGTAGCACAGGCGTGTCCCAATTCCTCAATTCCTAAGTCCTAAAACCAAATCCAACAAAATTTCTTAATTATTTTTTAATTTTTTAAATTATTTGAGATGTTGTCTCTAACTGGAACAATTTTTGCTATTGTGGATCGTTATTTTTTCATTGAAAAATATCTATTATCTTATTAAAGCTGAGTCAAAAGAAACCACCATATTCACCCTCAAGGGCTAGAACTTCCAACGTTAATCGGTGCAAAAAGGGAAATATTTACACCATCGATCATGGTGGGTCCAAATTATAACAACCTAGATTAAAAAAAAAAGAGTACATATCGAGTACAATAAAACTAAAATTTGGAATAAAAATATAATAAAATAGACAATCTGATTTCCCTATGAATTCCTAAGTAGAAGAGTCAATGCCAAGTACAGTAAAACTAAACTTCAAAAAATATAAAATAAAATAAGCAAATTGATTTCCACATGAATTTCAAAGTAAATTCTATAAATAATTACGATTCAGAATAAAAAATAAACAAAAATTAGAAATAAGATTTGTATACGAAATCCAACAAAAAAAATAGAAATTTTAGAATAAAAATAAAATAAAATTGATAATTTGATCTCCATACGAATTTCTAAGTAAAATCTATAAAAAATTATGATTCAGAACAAAAATAAAACAAAAATTGTAAATTAGATTTCTACACGAAATCCAACAAAAAAGAAATTCAAAATAAAAAGAAAATAAAAATAGCAATTTGATTTCGATACGAATTCCAATAATTATAATCCGGAATGAAAGCTAAATAATAATTGGTAATTAGATTTGTATACAAAATCCAACAAAAGAATAAATTAAAATCGCATTAAACATAAAATAAAATTAGCAATTTGATTTCAATACAAATTCCAAACTAAAATTACGAAATAATTGTTATTTAGAATAAAAAATAAAGAAAAAAAATACAAATTGGATTCATGTACGAAATCTAATTTGGAATAAAAAACAAACAAAAATAGGAAATTAGATTTGTATACAAAATGCAACAAAAATATGAAATTTGGAATAAAAAGAAAATAAAACTAGCAATTTTATTTTTATAAAAATTCCAATCATTATAAGCTAGAATGTAAAAAAATAATAGTAGGAAATTATATTTGTATACAAAATCCAACAAAAAAATAATTGAAATTTGCAATAAACATGAAATAAAATTAGCAACTTGATTTCAATTCAAATTCCAGTGTAAAATCACTAAATAAATGTAATTCGGAATAAAAACTAAAGAAAAATAGCAATTGGATTCATATACGAATTCTATAAAAAGGAACTGAAATTTAGAATAAAAATAAAATAAAATTTACAATTGGATTTTCATACGAATTCCAAAATAACAAAATATCGAAATAAGTTAAATAAATGTCGCAACTTGATTTGTATACGAACTTCAATAAAAATAACTAAAATGTTGAATAAAAATTTAATTTGTAACGAGGATGACACGAATGGTGTCGGAGGAGACACAAAAGATGCCACCACGTTCGCTCTGAAGGTCACGTGTTTCTATTGCTGCTTCCTAAGGAATACAAATAAAAATAATTGAAATTTTTATTAAAAAATACAAGTTATAACTAGAATAGCAAGAATTGTGTCAGAGGAGACCAGGAAAGAATGCAATGGTATTGACCTGTCCTACAAGAAGACATTGACCCACGAGAAAGCGAAGCGCTAAAGCGGCGACGACAGAGATAAGGACAATGTCGTGCTACTCGTCGGACCCATTGAAGAGAAAATATAATGTTGAAGGAGCCAAGGACCGCGATGGCAAGTGGTGAGCATTGGTATTGTTGAAGAAGCTAGTGGTAAAAAAATCTCGATGATGGGGAAGCTCTGGCAGAGAGAAGATGGAGTTTTATATTAAAGACGATCTATGGATGATATAGGTTCATCAGGTAGATACGAGTGTGCCATCACTGCTGACATTAGTAAAGATAAGAGGTCACCACGATTAGTAGGAAACAACAACGTTCAGTTTGCCAATGTTAAAGAAGAGGAGCGATCGACACGAGAGGAGAACATCGAGCATGTATAACATCATGCATCTGTATGAATAGAAGCGTGGGCGTATAGAGGCGGTGAGCAAACAACTTGGAGTAGAGATGGCGCAGCCGTAGGGAATATGCTCGGGGTCACCGGGGAGAGCATGACACATGTCCCCAGTTGGGATCGGCCATGGTTGCATGTGTATGCATGTTGATGTCGCAATTGTTAGCATTAAGAAATAATTTAAGAAAAGTAGAAGATAACTATGTGGTAAAGTATTGCATTATAAGGGGTAGCAGCTGAGAGGGATCGATAGTGAGGAAGCCACAAGTCGAGTTGGCCAATGTCAAAAAAGAGGAGTGACCAACACGAGAGAAGAGGGTGTCGAGCATGTATCGTAAATCCGTACGAATAGAAGCACGAACGTACAAGAATAGAGAAGCAAAAAGCTTGGAATAGAGATGAAATAGCTATAGGAAATATGCTCGAGGTCACCAGAGAGAGCATGACACATGTCCCCAGTTGGGATCGGCGACGGCTGCATGTGTATACCTGTTGATATTGCAATGGTTAGCATTAAGAAATAATTGAGGAGAAGTAGAAGATAATTATGTGGTAAAGTATTACATTGGATGGGGTAGTAACTGAGTGGGGTCGATCAAGATTTGGGCTTACTGTTGGAAGTTAAAGCAAAAAAGTTGTAATAGTGAGAGGAGATAGAAGCTACACGGTTTGGTGGGGGCAGCCGGCGTATGAGGAAAGATCAGTCCAAGGTAGGTCATCCATGGTGCATCGGTATATGTGTGAGCAATGCACTCTAATACATTATACTATGTAAACTAATAAGATAATTTACCGCACACATAATCAATGTATTGCTTGAGATTAAATAGAGGTACATCAGTACATGTGCATGCATACAATTCGGAATAATAACTAATAGAGTAAAAATAGAGGCATGATCTAGGTATGATGGAGAGTGGTTAGTTTTTAAGAATCCCAACAATTTATTATACTCAGTGATTTTCTTCCACCAAAACACGTACTTCAATTATGTTCCTTATATTACAATTTTCTTGAAGTTTCTATTGTCATTTCCAATGTTTATGATGTTTTAAAGAGTCTAAATAGCTCACAAAATATGTAAATATATTCTCAAGCATTTATACATACTCTAAAACAAATATAACTGCTCAAACGCTAGCCACCCAGCTAGCAGTTTTATTAACTCCGAACACCTTATCACAGAAATCCTCGTCCGTCACTCAGTCATGCACTCGTGCCGGTCTGGGAGCTTTCCTTCACATAAATTCCGCTGAATTGACACATTGTAATGCGTTTCCAGAAAACGGAGAGGACACACGAGAAAAACAGCAAGGAAGAGAATGAAACGTGTACTTCCAAAGGAACGTGAACGAAACGCCAACATTAGCAGTATTGTGCTACTGTGTTGTAAAAAAAAAAGTATGCAAACGCTGAATTGATACAAGAAGCATAGATCGATCTACTTATAGATGTATATGGTCATATATCATGATATGGCACATCTCCACAGCTGGCCAAGGTTAATATACACCTGCCAATTAGCTTCTGGAGGAGCCCCACGCTCCAGATTGAAATCAACTAACACTAGTGCCAAACACCGCCACCATAATACTCTTGCAAGCAAACCTAACCTAAGTTACCAATCAATTTCAAGGGATTTGCATGGTATTGAACACTGGCTGTTTATTTAGGGAGAGAAGGCGAGAGGGAAGGGGAGTATGTACATCCACACCACTAGACGAACGACATAGCTAGCTACCTTAGCTTAGGCGACTACATTAATTGATGCTCATCTTCTTTACCGCTGCCGCTGCCGCTGCTCCACTGCTTGTTCCGGAGGCTCCACTTGGGACACTTGGGGCTGAAGTACCTGGCCTGCACCCTGCCGTCGAGCAGCTCGACGACCGGGCAGGGGCGCAAGCACCGCGGCGCCTTGTACTGGTTGATGGACGCGCCGCCACCACGTAGTCCATCAGCTTGTCGAAGGTGCCGTCCGCCACCACGCGTATCTCGAGGGGACCGATGGACCGGTCGGCAGCACGGCCCTGCCGACACAAGCTGTTCAGGCGAGGCAACAGTCCTCGAACTCCGACGCCGTCCCGCCCCCGCGGAGCTCACAGAAGAGCACGTAGTGGCCCGGGATGGTGCCCGCGTCCGCGTAGCTCGTGTACTCGACAAGCGACGCGCCGAACGTACGGCTCCAGGTGCTGCACCGCGCCGCTCACCGCCGCGTGCAGCTCCGCCAGGGTTCACAATTTTGATGAAACTTCGGATCTTAAGTTACCCTCATAAAGACCGAAATTTTGGAAATTTCGTTACCCTAAAAGAAAATCAATCTATTCAATTATTTTCGTTTTGTTTGAATTTAGACGCTTAAAGAAAGTAAAAACTAGTAAACACACAACAAGAATAAGTAGCTTAGTGGCAAGGCCATATCCTAGTGAATACGATTTTCTTAAAATAATATTATTTTAATAAAAAATATATAAATAAATAGTCGTTTTTCATTTTGCAAAATTAGGCTACTATTACTTGTTAGAATGACGAAATTTTCCTAGCGCTATTTCAATTGGCGATAGGGCTACTGTTACCAATTGGAACAGTGCTGATAGGATCCTATCACCAGTTCAATTCTGCCTAAAAATTCAGTGGGTTTCAGAGAATTTTTTGGTAATATCTTTAAGTATCTGTATAGTTCGTAATCTAAAATTGGAGAACTTTTTTGTAATACTTTAAGTGTCTATGTAGTTTGTAATCCAAAATTGGAGAAGATAACGAATTATGAAGTAAAAAATGCGAGATCGATAGCGCAATAACATAAACAAGCTCCTTCGGAGCAAAAATGAAAAAACAAATATTCGGGTTTAGGGTTGTCAAGCGTGTTGTTGTCCCGATTGTATTGTTCGTAGAACCGATTCCTTTGATAAAAGATTACGAAATATATAATAGTTGAAATATTTGGAAAAAGATATTTAAATTTGAAAGACTTCATAATTTAATTGCGAATTACATGGCGTGCTGTGTTTGGTTACGTGCATTAGAAACGACAGTTTGCATAAATCAACAAACCAAAAAAAAACCTACTATACATGTATGCCTTTTTAGAATCAAAAAAAGGTTGATTGGAATGAAGTTAATCAGTCTTGGCGGCCCATCAGTCCCTTCCCCTTGTCTTTGGACTGCCGCGGCTGTGGTCAGTCTCGAAGTCAGCCATGTTTTGCGAGACAGGCTGTACGATTGAATGGTGTTAGGATAGCACAAGATAGGACCAAATCTATAATCAGGATGCAAATTGATTCTAACTTACCTCTTCGATATGGAGTGCACCCAGGCAATGGGGAGCGCTAGGGCTGCTGCCAGTCTCACTAGCAGTAGCTTCCCCCTTGTCCACAGCGCGCTCGGCCCGGTCGTACTCAACTTCCTGTTCAGGGGTACTCCACCACCACCCAGTTTTTCTTGGCTCCTCCGGTGTCTTTTCAATAGGGTCGAATACGTAAGATTTCTAGCGTTCGGAGGTCTTGGCTCGCTTCACGTAGTTGAATATGTACTTCTACTCAATAAACACCCTATCGTAGATGTTCAGGTCATTGATCCATTGAAAGAAGTTGCATCGCATTTCTAGCTGCCATTATGCGTCAATGAAGTTAGGGATGTGTGAAATGCAACATAACATGTGAAAAATCTATAAGATTCGCTTACGAGCATGTTCACGCACGTGTAGTACGTCCGGGTGACAGTCACCAGATGTGTGGGCTAAATGATCTTTGCCGGTTCTTCGCACACACATTACAGGTGTGAGAACTCCGATGGTACTGACGTATCCTACATAGAACAATCATGGTAGAGTTTAGCCCTGTCAGTAAGCCATTTGCGCTTCCATAGCATTTTCGCGTAGAAGTTCGACGACGAGTCCGACAACTCCTTCCTCTCTGTTGTGTGAACCAAGCTGGAGTGAAGTGTTGGGTATGATGGTGTAGTGTTCTCCTCCAGCTTTCTTCTCCCTCCTTTTTATAAACGGATCGGGTGTAGCGTTGATGGTGGAAGGAGAAGAGACAAGACATCGGTTTGAAAAGGTGACGTAGAAGAGTGTGGTCATTTTGGTATAAAAAAAGGTAGCATTACAGTGTGTTGTCTTTTCGGCCTGCAAAGATGGCAGTGTGTGGCATAAAAGAGTGCGGTCTTTTTGTCGGAAAAGGTGTCATGGAAGATTGTGATTATTTCGGTCTGAAAAGATAGTGTCGTTGTGTGTTGTCGTTTTGGTCTACAAAAGTGACAGTGTGTGGCCTGATAGTGTGTGGTCTTTTCACTCTAAAAAAGTGGTGTGCCCGAGTGTGGTCCTTTCAGTCTGAAAAAGTAGCGTCGCAGTGTGTTGCCCTCTCAGTCCGCAAAGGTGGTAGTGAGTGGTCTGACAATGTGCAGTCACTTTGTTCTGAAAAGTTAGCGTCGTAGTATGTTGTCTTTTCGGTCTACAAAGGTTGCAGTGTGTGGTGTGACAGGATGTGATTTTTTTGGTCTGAAAATGTGTCGTGGAAGAAAATGGCCATTTCGGTCTTAAAAGGTAGTGTCGCACTGTGTTGTCTTTTCGCTCTGCAAAGTTAACGTCACAGTGTGTGGTCTTTTCGGTCTGAAAAGGTGGGGAGACTGAGTATGATCTTAGAAGGTAGCATCGCGGTGTGCTATCATCTCGGTATCCAAAAGTGTCATATCGAAGTTCATACGTGAACCTCTTGCCATGTTATGTTCATACAGATCTAGTTGCCAAAAGTTCATACATATTGCAATTCATACAAAACATACCACATGGTTCATACATGAATCCCTTATGTAGACAACCACTACTACTTAATACATGTTGAACACACTACCAGTAGGATACATGCACACATAAATTTCTCGAGCCACTTCAAGTGGTCAAAAATCTTGTCAAAGTGCTCATCTGCGAGTAGCATGTTCACCATTGGACCATATGGAACTACAGACAGACATTCAACTGCTCTTTTGACCACGACACCAACAGAGTCCGCCCACTGCAAGTACTAGCAACCGTCAGCCTGAAAACCACACCGAATTGTGAAAACGAAGTGACAAACAAATCCAAAATCCAAATACCAACATTCTCGGAAATCAAGCTCACCGAGGAATACATACACTTTTAGAATACACACTCCCTGTTCTCTTCAGTATTGGAGTACATGACATTTGCCTGGACACCACAATTCATGCAGTTCACGCTCCTTGCACTCGCCATCGTCACCCCTCTTCGGCTCATTGAACTAGGCACTGAGACACGGTGCCGAGTAGAGTTCTGAGACAAGTGTATGCAGGTAAGAAAAGAGAGGACTAGAGTTTAATTGTTTGGATGGGCTTTTGTAGTGGTGGGGTTCGGGATGTCGGGTAAATTTTTAATATTAAAATTTAGGCAAATCGTCATTCGAAATGATGACAGGGATCCCACGTGGGGCAAAAAAAATTTAATATTAAAATTTAGACAAATTGCCTATTCAAATGGCAACAAGGATCCCGCAAGTCCCAGTCGCCATTCCAATTGGTGACACAATCTCCCCTATGAAAGACCCCAAAATTCAGGCAAAATTCACTTTTATTAAGAAAAAAGAGAAAGAGGCGAGGGAAGAGAGAGGAGCAAAGTGGGGTAGAGGGGAGGAGAGGAGCTAGCGAAGTGTTGCCTGTTCGGTCGGCCACCTCTGAGGTAATTTTTTAACTTAATGGATTATGTAGTTTTAGATCTATAGTTACGTAGTGTAGTATATTGTATATAATCTTTTTCGGTGGGTAGTTTAGTTTTATATATGTTGTTAATCGTAAAAATATTGTTTATGTCGAATATGCCGGACGCAACCAATTTCGAAATTTACAAAAGTTAGGGGACTATTCTGGACGGTCCCGATGGGATTGATTTGCATTATTTTCAATCGACGACCGTAACCCTAATAAGACCAGAGTAGCGTACATGGGGCGTTGTGATACGGTGGTTGTTCCACACATTCGATTTGGACCATGCTTTGTATGATCTGAAATTAAGTTGTCTTGTCAACCGAGCACCACAGTGGACATATTGGGAGTTAGTGCAGCTCAAGGGAACTAGGTCATGGCAGTCATATGTACGTCGGGCGAGGGATGAAAGGTGGGATTTGGTCCTTCTGGCCCAGGCATATGCCAAGGCCAGTCCTGCATCGACGGCTGAACAAAAAGGTGTTGGTGACGCTGAATAAGAAGTTGGGGACTCGAGCGCGGCAGGAGGTTAGGGAGTTGCTGATTTTGTCAATGAAGACTATGTGGAAGGAGCTTATTTGGTTAGCAAAGCTAGTGAGATTACTGATCAAGGTGAGGAGATCGGAGGCATAGTTCAAAGGATGGATCTCGAAAACTAGGACTATCAAGCATTGTCGAAAGATGAAGTATCCAATGTGGAGGATGCTATAGAATAGCAAACGGTTCCTTTCGAGTAGAACACATACCAGTTTAACAACCTCGTCATTAACGAAGGCTCCCGTGTACCGTGGGAGTACGACCAGAACAAGGTCAGACAAGAAGCCATGTATAATAGTGAAGTCTAACCTAAGATGCTACGATGTGAAATGCGATATAGAGGGATGCCCTTGGCGAGTGCACATATTCCAGCATAAGTGGGACACCTACTGAAAATGCTCTATAGTAGTCCCTCACACATGTGTCATCCCTGAATCAATGCAGTCCCACAAGAATCTATTATCAGGCTTCATCGCGAACATCATGTATGGTGAGATCATGGATAATCTAAATTTCAAGCCACGGTCCATCATTCAGACAATACATACAATGTTCCAGTACGCAATCAGCTATGCTAAGGCGTGGAGGGCAAAACAGGAGGCGTTGGAATCAAGGTCTGGTACGTGCGAGGACTCCTACCACAATCTGCTCGGACAACTTCGAGTCAAACATGACAGAAATCCCGACACTCATGTCGACATTCAAGATAGCATACATCCACGGTGCGACGAGAAGAGTGTACTAAAGCTAGCATTTTTCGCCTTTAGTCCATGCATAAATGCATTCCAACATTGCCATCCTAAGGGACAGATACTTACTGCAGTAACGATAGACGGAAAGAATCAGATTCTTCCCATGGCCTTTGCATTCGTTGAAAGCGAGAACATAAACAGTTGGTTGTGGTTTCTAATGAATATGAAGATTTTTATTGTACATGGCCGTCCTAACGTATGCGTCATACAAGATCGACATGCGACCATGTTGAGTGCAATAACCTAGCTACAACAAGGAAATAACGAGTCACTTCTGTGGGTGGATCTGCAGAGCAGGTGGTGCATGAGGCATCTAGGTGCAAACTTCTACAAGCAGTTTCACACACAGATTTGATGAACCTGTTCAAGCGGCTGTACAAGTAGAACCAGAAGAAAAAGTTCGATGCACTCTAGAAGATTTTGGATGGGCAGACTGGAGCACATAGAAGGGAGGCAGCAAAAAAGCTCGCTACAAGCGCGGACCAAGACCCCGAGGCGTTGCCACTATTACCCACAGATAATCCTGGTGTGACGAGGAAGACAGGGGTACAGGTGAAATATTTCTCGGACTGGATTGAGCACGAGCCTAGAGAGAAATGGTCGTTACTACATGACAAGGATGTTGCTCGATATGATGTCATAACAACCAATCTAGCCAAGATGTACAATTGGATCATGTGTGCGCTAGGTGCCTCCCTTTGGTTGCTATTGTGGAGACAATTATCCGCGATACCATAAAGTACTTTGTTGACCAAAGCAACAATGTGTTGCTCTGCATGGCAAATGGCAGAGTACTGTACTCCACCATGATCACCAAGTACATGAAGAAGAGCCATAAGGAAGAGATGCACCAAGCATTTAAGATGGGCACGAGGGAGTTTCGCTTCGAGGTATTATGAAGGGAGGAAGGATGTCGCGAGATGAACCACAAGAGAATCATCCGCGGGTGCACGCTACACCGCGCTAGTTGAGTATGCACATGCAGTAAGACTCTTCTTTTGCATAGGTCGTGTTCACATGTCATCGCCACATGTTCGACGTTGGTGTAGCATCCAAGTCAGTGCCTTTCCGAATATTTCACCAAGGAAGAGATGATGCATACCTGGAATGCAGAGTTGTATGGTTATAGTGCGGTTGGTCATTTCACTGGCCATCCTACCTGGGAGCAACTGATCTGGACCGTGGACATTGCTAGGTTCAAGGGAAAGGTTGGCCGACGACTGGTACGACGTATCAGGATCAGCGTGGATGAAGCAAAAGCCGGGGTTGTACGAAGAAGTGTTCAATTTACAGGGAGTCTGGGCATACCTTCAAGAAATACCCTACAAAAAATACACGGGATGATGAAGAGGTTGTCAGTTCGAACGACACACTCAAGGCGGGCACCGTGGATGTCAACATGGCGAACGTTGAGGTGGCAACCACTGGAATGGTTTGTCTTGTTGAAATATGTTGTGCTAAATATTTTGTAATGTCATTATGATTTGTCAACAAACTATGTGATGATGTTGTGCTGGAATATTTTATAACATTATTGTGATTTTCGAAAAACTATGTGATGGTGTTTTGCTTAAAAATATGGTGTGCTAATATTGTTTCTTATTACTGTCTGATTTTGTTTCTTATTATGTCGTGATTCCAATTGTAATATGTAGCTTATCTTGTTTATGAAACAACCACCATTGTCTTCGTCGGCGGCGTCGTTGGTGGTAGTAGTTTAGTTGGCTGGTGCTGTGTAGCGATTCAAATGCTGGAGTAGAGCGGTCGGAAAAAAGTCCAAAAATCGTACAAAAGTAAATAAAATAGTACTAAATTTTTATGCATAATTGTGTAAATATAGATTAAAAAAAACAGGGCCCTGTCGCCAATTGAATTGATGACAGGAAAATTTCGTCATTCCAACTAGCGATAGTTAGCCTAATTTTGCCAAAAAAAAATCGAATATTTATCTTCGTATTTATTATTAAAATAATATTATTTTAAAAACATCGATCGAATCCCACGCCTCTCCTTAATTTTTGGAAATAATTTAAATTTTAAATTCAAATTTGATTCAAACCGTTTGAATGAAATTTGTCTAAAGTTACCGAATTTTGATCATTTCGCTGACCTCCGAGAAAAATCACACCGAAATAATTTTCCCTGGCTCCGCCTCGTCCGTCTTGTCCGAGTCAATGCTCAGTACCCACGTTTTTACGCCGCACGTAGTTGAACATCAACACCTCATTCTTGAACCTCACCACCCTCAGCATGTCTCCTACACGATAACGATACAAACCTGTCGCTATGACTCGCACATAGGCATTAATTAGCACACTACATTGAACAGATAGACGCACTGGCATACGTACTGGAGTAGGTGGTGATGATGATCTCGTACCCGTGGCTGAGTTCGACGTCGATGAGGTCGACGTGGTCGCGGTGGTCAGGCTTGGCTGCGGTGGCGTTGCTACCCGAGTGGATGGGGAGGAACTCGAAGTAGCACATTGTGGGGATGAGGGTGTAGTCTACGTCGCTGGGCTTGCACATTGGGTTCGGGTTAAGACCGAGAGAGCACTCGGAGGAGGCGTACGCGGGGCAGGTGACCGGCAGGCCACCGCCGTAGAACTCCAGCGCCGGGATGTACTGTGCCATGGCGCCGGTGACAACAACCTCGATACACTTGGTGTCGGCCCAGACCCTCCGGATGATGCCCTGCCATGGCACAGGCGCGGCCAGTGCTTCTCTAGGAAGCGGAACCCGCGGAGGAAACCAGACGTGAAGACCGCGCCAACGCGGAGCACGTCGGCGCGGTGCATAAGGTCGCAGAGCAGCTGCGCGGTGCATGCTTTGGTACACGTCGACGCACAGGATGGCCTCGTTGGGGCTCGTGTACACGATGTAGGGGTCGTGAGGACGATCGATGAAATGCTGGCTCTTTTAAATGCACAGCACAAGCCACGCCGGCAGCCCGCCCAGTGTGCACGACTCCGCCTTGACGAAGCACAGGTACATGGCCTTGCCTTTATTTGTGCATACTGTATATCTATATTTTATGTGTAATTTGTTTATGTAGTTCTACAATATTTAATTTGTGTTGTATAGAATCTTTTTCGGATACAAATAGTCGTTTGTTATCAATAAAAGAGCACATTTGTAATCAGATTTTGTGAACAAAAGCAAAAGAGAAGAAGAAAATCAAAAAATTTGTTGTTGTTCCAGTGGCACAAAAAAATTTTGTTCCTGTGTTCGCATGTATTCGTCTTCGGTTTGGACCAACAATTGGTATCAGAGCTCTAGGTTCAAAACCCTAGCTGCTGCCTCAAGAGGAGATCTCGACTCCTAAGGTGACATATACAGCGTGTCGACGCAAGACACAGCCGGCGCGGCAGAGCTGCACGGCGAGCATGGGCAGCTGGAGACGCGGCACGGCTGGCAACTTGGCACGGGCCAGCCTCGATGGGTCGGAAGTGACGCTGGACATAGCGAAGCTAGCGGCGACCACGCTGCGTAATCTCGTCGACGAGCTCATGTATGTAGGAGCAGTAGTGCCGAGTCATGTGTGCGTGCATGTTAGTACATTAAGTTAGTTGTTTGTATACATGTATTCATGTTGAATAGATAGTGGTGCACGTCGGTGGAACGCAAGATGAGTTGCGTGTTGCCGAGGTGAAAGCGTTATATTGGTACTATACAGTTGCGGTGTCGTATTTGTGTGTGTGTCCGTGAAGTTGAGTCTGAGACGTTGACGATATGTGTTAACCGTCTTGAATTGAGTCTGAAATATTGAAAGATTGTGTTCACGGTTCAACATCGAGTAACAGTTGAACAAATCGTAGATATCGACTGCCAAAACAAGGAAGATTCGATACACACCTAGTGAGGAACTCGCGGATGGGCT
Source organism: Ampelocalamus luodianensis (assembly GCA_036346255.1). Lineage (NCBI taxonomy): Eukaryota > Viridiplantae > Streptophyta > Magnoliopsida > Poales > Poaceae > Ampelocalamus > Ampelocalamus luodianensis. Next base: position 7,698,661 of record CM070626.1, read on the forward strand.
TGCTAGAGAGGATGGGCAACGTGTCGCTGTTGGCGATGCGGAGGACGTCGAGGACTAGGAGGATGTCCTCGTAGGTGACAAGCGGCGCAAGGCCACGGAATGGCTCGATGGCATCGTGCACGGCGCCCGAGACGCCGATGATGTATTCGAGCGCCTCGCGATGCGCTTCCTTGTAGGAGGCTGCCGCCGCCAGGGCTGGCACGGTGGTTATTTGAGCTTCATTCACGGCGCTGCACTGACTAGTGACTATAGCTAGTGCACTGCTCTGTACCGTGTGTGTGTTGTGTGTCGGCCCTTTCCGAAGAAACTTCAGCCGATCCGAAGACAAAGTAGAGCGCTCGCGTGATCACGCTAGAAGCCAATCCACACATGCACGCGAACTCACGGGAAATTCACGTACGCTGGAAGCCGGTAGATGAAACGAAGTACACGCGCACGGCTGATGCAAGAACGCTCTGGAAGCAAGACACGCTGCACGGCTCTGCTATCACGCTGCAACAACAGAACGCAAGAAGAACAGAGACGATACATGATTTTTGTGCTGCACTGCAGCTTTTCTTTGTCTATTGCTCGCTCAATTCACATTGCTTCTCACGTTACTAAAAACTCACTCATCTGCCCCTTATAAAGGCTGTGTATCTCGTCCAACTCGGATGTAGCCACTGCTAAGTTTAGTTGGATAGGAAAGCAAAAACAGAACTAATAATAAACAAAGATTATCTAACAATCACTTCCTAAATTTTATATACTTATTGCGCTAATCAGTCTCAACTACGATTTGTCCAACTGTTACTCAACTTAGGACGGCAAACATGTCTCCTCAATATCTCGGACTCAACTCTACGGACTTGACTCAGGACAGCGAACACATCTCATTAACGTCTTGAACTCAACTCTACAGACTCGACTCAGGACGATGAACACATCTTCTCAACGTCCCGAACTCAACTCCACAGACTCGACTCAAGATGACGAACACAGTTCCGGATTGAAAACTTAGTTGCCAATTGGACTTGACGTTCAACTTGGCTCACACACTCGGCCGAAGACGGTGGAACAACTCGAACACGTCTTGGACTCTTACTTAGATCCGATTGACAATGGTCGTCAACCTCATAGCGAAGTCATCGATTCTGTCTCTTTTATGCACATCTCCTCGAACTCGTTCTTGAGAGTCTGCGCTCATGCTTCCTTGACACGATCGACACCAAGATGCATCGTCTTCAACGTCTCTCACGTAGCTTTGGCCATCTCCTTTTCGGCTAATAGGAAGAGCGTTTCCTCTCGAATGCCTCCAAAGATGGCCGTCAAGGCCATTTGATCCTTGCATACATCAACGTTACACTCTTCGATCGTGTCCCATACTCCTTGAGCACGTATGTACACTTTTATTTTGATTGCTCATACTGCATAATTGCTCTTCATGAGCATTGGATAATGTAGCGAGACGGCGAAACTCTTCTTTGCCATCGCACCCGACGTCGCCTTGTCACCGGTGATACCACCATCCAAAGAGCGCGGTATGATCTTAGATATACATAGATGAAAAACTCAGGCTTTAATATCAATTGTTAGCCCAAACCGAAAAAACTTCAGCCGATCCGAAGACGAAGTAGAGCGCTCGCGTGATCACGCTAGAAGCCGATCCACACGCACACACGAACTCACAAGAAATTCACGTACGCTGGAAGCCGGTAGATGAAACGAAGTACACGCACACGGCTGATGCAAGAACGCTCTGGAAGCAAAGACACATTGCACAGCTCTGTTATCACGCTGCAACAACGGAACGCAAGAAGAACAGAGGCGATACAAGATTTTTGTGCTGCACTGCAGCTTTTCTTCATCTATTGCTTGCTCAAGTCACATTGCTTCTCACGTTACTAAAAACTCAGACTTATCTGCTCCTTAGGCCAGTCTCAATGGGGATGTCATGGGAGTTTCATGGACATTAAATAGAGTGATATGTCAGCAAAAAATATTGTTTTGCATGTATCGAGAAAGAGAGAGATGATTGGAGTTTCAAGGCCATGAAACGAGCCAGCGTTGTTTCCCACGTTTTGGAAAACGCACGAAACTTGCACTGAGCCGCTCCTTTTGTTTCATGCGATCTGCTGTGGCATGTGGCCAGCTGTTTATAGTTCATGTGACACAATTGATCGCAGCATCTTACAAGAATTAAATGTTGCAAGTACCCTATGAAATAGTGAAATGAAAGTGTGCACTGAGAGAGTCTGTTTCATTCACAGTTACCAATGATGTCACGTCTTGAAAACGGTGGAATGAAACTTTGCACTGAGACTGGCCTTATAAAGGTTGTGTATCTCGTCCAACTCGGATACAGTCACTACTAAGTTGAGTCGGATACGGAAAGCAAAAACAGAAACTAATAATAAACAAAGATTGCCTAAGGCCAGTCTCAGTGGGAGTTTCAAAGGGATTTCATTCTCATTTAATGATACGTCACATCAGCAAATTTGCTTAGTTGGCAAAGTATTCATGAGGAGAGAGAGGAAGAGGGTTTCATCTAGGTGAAACCCGCTCGTCACCGTTACCCAGGCAATGAAACCCGCTGAAACCCGCATTGAGGCCGACGAGTTTCAATCTCATGCCCTCGGGATCACAACTTCATGCACATATTAACTCCTGCAGCTTGACTTGGAAACAGTTAAATGAAACTCCCCACTGAGAGAGACAGTTTCATTTATCATTCCTAGTCTGCAAAGCTGACGTGGTAGTCTTGGTAACTGGGAAGTAAAACCCATCATTGAGACTGGCCTAACACCTTGACCTCTCGGGTCTCGAGTGAGCGCTTCCGACTGTGACAGAAATCCGAGGCAGTGCCGCAGTGGGGAGTTTCATAGATCAGAAGGTGGTCGAGGGCAGCGTCGTATTTTCACGTACGAAATGAAATATAACTCAAGGAATTACGCTAACAAGGATAATTTATGACCAAATTATCATAGTTTGTCCCGTACATACGAAAGGGAATATCACACACATATATATAAGCAATTTTTTTAAATAATAATCTATTAATAAAGAATCACAGAAAAATAGTCGGATTTCTTTTTTAAAAACATGTTTTTGTCGCCATTCCAAATGACGAAACATCCATATCGTCATTTAGAATGGCGACAGAAGCCATGGATCCGGTGCTGCCACCATTCTAAATGACGATAGATGCTTAATTCGCTATTTGAATTGACGACAGAAGCTTATCGTCAAATTCAAATTGCGACAGGAGCTAGAAATTAACCTAATGTCTGATATCTTTGCATAGTAATCTGACATCTCCTAGGCCAAACTAATGTTGTGTGAAACAAGTTGGAGTGGCAGGGTGTAAAGCAAGCATGAAGGAGAAGTTGGCACTGTGGAAGGCGCCACATCGACCTCATCTGACCGTCACTTGAGGCGGGCATCGTGGAGGATGATATAGTGGACGTTGAGGTCACGGTCATGGGATGGTTTATCTTATTGAAATGTTTTGTGCTGAATGTTGTGCTTACTATCATTGTAATTTGTCGAGGAACTATGAGATGACGTCGGTCCTATTTAGTTGTGTTGTCCGATGTACTGATATTATGTCGTGCGTCGAATTATTATATGTAACTTATGTACTATCGCTAATATTATTTCTTATTACTTTCTGTTTGTTTCTTATTACGCATGTGTCGAATTATGATGTGTAACTTATATTGTCATTACTTTTAAATATTTTTTTTAAAAAAAACACAGATCCTATCACCAATTGACAGAGACAAATCGTCAATTCAATTGACGATAAGATCATGTCGTCAATTCAATTAGCGATAGGATCAATTGGTTGGAGAGACATTTTCAAACTTTTCTAATGGCGACAGGATCCCTGTCGTCGTTCCAAATAGCGACAGTGACATTTCGCCATTTGGAATGACGATAAAAGACTATTTTTGTATAAAAAAATCGGCTAGTTATTTTTGTAATTATATATTAAAATAATATTATTAAAAAATTCGATAGATAGCCAACTTTCCAAAGGATGAAAGGAATAATGGCATTATTACTGTATTGACACTACCGGTTGGGGTGGGACGGGAATGTTGGAACAGGTGCTAAAGTTTTTATGTTAGCTGGAAGCCGGGGCTAAAGTTGGGGAGGCAAAAGGACGGTCGCTAGCTTTAGATACAGAACAGTTTTATTGTTTTATGGAAATCCGAGACACCGCTAGATCGCCGGCAACCCGATCTGATAAAAGGGGTCGTTTGGTTATTGTCCCTGGCTCTGTGTCTAGCAAAAAAAAAATGGTACATGGAGATAGTACAGAGTTTTAATGTTTTTTGCTTGGGCAAGCAGCTCTCAAGGTGTGTTGTTTGGTTGGTTATCTGGACCAAAAGAAAATATAAAATTTTAAAAACATGTATGAGAATGAGAAAGCATAAATCCATAAAATACGTCACTCTTAACACTTTCCTTCCTCCTCATCTTCGTTCTTCTAGCTCGAGATTGGTGTGGGGGTGGGGGTGGGTTTGAACCAGGAGAGCGGCGTTGGAGGCGTGAGCCGAGGTCACTGCGGCTGGAGGAAGAAGACAACGGTCGCTCGTCTAGATTTTAAGTGTTTGTTTTCGAGCACCTGAGACTGCCATCTTAGGTTGTATCATGCAAACTCCCGAGATGCTAACCAAACACACCCCAATATGAGCCCTAGGAAGCTCCCCGCCAGACAAGTCGACTCGAGGACACAATCCAAACAAGCCCAAAATCCAGAGCCCCATCGTAGAAGACTGGGTTGCTCTCCTATCCAAACTACGACCGTGCACCACAAGCGCATGCGCCACCATATTACATCTTCTCGAGACATACTCAACCCGAGCAACAATGAAATTTTGTAGGAGGAAACAGAAGAGCGTCCCATTTGACGCTAGCTCATAATCATTGCCACGACCTGGGCGTTAGCTCAGTGGGAGGGTGTGAGGGTGGTCGCCCCTCTAGCTTGGGTTCGATCCTTGGAATTGAAATCAGCACTTCTCACCTGGAATATCAATTTAGGTGGGTCTCAAATAGTACACTCACACGTTGGTACATTTAATAGTTAAAGCACATGCCCGCGCCACATGAGGTCTGAGTTTCCGCTCTAGATTAGGCGTGTGTTAAGAATATACCCATGTGTGTGTGTGTGTGAGCATGAGTGCGTGTGTGTGTGTGTGTGTACGCGAGTGCGTCCGGCGTGTACTCTAAAAAAATCATTGCTGGACACCGAATGTTTCAAAACCAATGCGTCCGTTTCTACAATGATTCTTCCCGCCCCCTAGCCGGTAGTGTCGCAATACAGATACGATGATATCGTGATACGTAATTTTCTAAAAACAAGGATACGCCGATACAACAAGTACATATGTATTTAAAAATTAGAAAAATATAAAGAGGTGATGAGATATTGAGACTATAAGATTATCTTGATGAAAACTATGTATTTCATGCATCCTAGCTAATAGCCATTTTTTGGGTCGATCGAGCTCCTTAATTTCTCCTTAGTCCATACAAATACATCATATAGAGTGGAGTATCGGGGCATCGCTGTATCCCAGCGTATCGCCGTATCGGTGCTATATCAGTGGAGTATCAGGGTATCGACAGACTGCTACAGCTTTCGCTTGGATCGGGTCTTACAAGTACCACGCCATTGCAGCTTCGAATAACAAAACCTCATCCTCCCGAGCATGCATCTTCAACAGACGCTCCATCGATCTATATATAAACATTGAAAACAGAAAACTAGTGGAGCAATCAAATAGCGCTTCCCCGGAGCCTCGGAGGCGAGCAAGATGGGGATTGGATTCACTGGATGGATCGGTGGATGAGATGGGATTGGGATTGAGCTTGGGCCTAGGCCGATTGGCACAGATAAATACTAGAGGGGAGAATTCCGCTGGCCCAACTCGTCTCCCATCTCTCCTGGTCTTCTTCTACCCGAGACCAACACCTCATTCCCTCCTAGTGGCCCCATGATGGCTGCCGGTGCTGGTGAGGGTACCCGAGGTCCAGTGACGTACGCAGAACGAAAATAGAGATGATATTAATGGAATAAAGTTATCATGAGATGGGTTAACAAATACGTATCTAAATGTCATGTGCAATCCAAATTGATATTACCTCCGGTCTTCTATACTTGACGTTCAGACAAAGTAATTGAATTGTATTTGTACTATGTAATGCTGTCTGAACGTCAAGCTTTCAAAACCGGAGAGAGTACATAAATTATGAGGAACAAAGTTAAATTGGGTTAGCAAATACACCTCCTCTTGTCGTTTTAATATGCATGAGGTTAAACCAGTGAGTACTCTATTAGCTGCACATTTCATATTATCTTCAGTTTTATGTCCACAGATAGATGATGATGTTGAGTACATATCTAGAGTTATATATTTTAGTACAGTTGGTTCTCTTATGTACGCCATGGTATGTTCTCGTCCTGATTTATCACATGCACTAAAAGTGTAGTTAGTAGATTCATGGTTAATCCTGTTAAAGAGCATTGGAAAGCAGTTCTGTGGATTTTCAGATACTTGCGTGGTACATCTAATACTTGTTTACAGTTTGAAAAATCTAGAGATGGACTTATTAGTTATGTGAATTCTGATTATGCTGGCGATTTGGATAAGAAGAGGTCACTTACAAGTTATGTGTTCACCATTGGTGGTTGTGCTATGAGTTAGAAAGCAAGATTGCAGACCACTGTAGCTTTATCTACCACTGAAGCAGAGCATATGGTTATTTCTGAAGCTTGCAAAGAAAGTACATGGTTGAGAGGTTTATACATTGAGATTTGTGGAGATACTTCTTGCATTACTATGTTTTGCGATAGTCAAAGTGCTATATGTCTTACAAAGGATCAGATGTTTCATAAAAAAACAAAATATATTGATGTCAGATATCACTATATTCAAGATGTCATTGCTCAAGGTAATGTTAAGGTATGCAAGATAAGTACTCATGATAATCCTACTTATATGATAACAAAGCCAGTTTCAGTTACCAAGTTTGAGTTTTGCTCAAGCTTAGCTGGTTTTAAAGTTTAGTTCAAGATACTTTGGGCGCAAGCTTGATTGGTGTTAAAGTTTAGTCCAAGAAACTTTCGGCGCACGGTGGTTATTTATTGTTGGATATATGCTACAAAGAGGGAATTCGTCTTAAGGTGAAGATTGTTGATATGTGATCTAAATTCTAAAGAGACTAAGGTCTGGAGACACAGCGTCGCGTACGGATTCTTCTTCTTTTTCGGATTTGTTTTTGTCTTTAACTCGAGTCAGTTTTATGCCACCATATATACCCCTTGTAAACCACACGGGAAGAGTAGACGACTCATTAAAATCCCTTCGTTTTGTAAATTTTTTTTTATATAGCGAAGATCGCCTCCGTGCATCTATAGTTTTTTCTCGAAAGGGTTTTTCACGTAAAAAATCGATGTCTCCTTGTTCTTAATCTACTTTATTATTTACTTGTCGATTTCTAACAATAATGATAAAGGTACTGGAAGGTATCAGGGGTGCAGCGAGTGGAGTTGATGCTCCAGTACCCTTGCGCCCCTTTGGTGGATCCGCCACTGTCAGGGTCTGGCCGGCGGTAGCCCGTGCTCCAGCACTGTTTGCCCCCTATGGGTCCGCCCCTGCAGTACCGATTAACTGATCTAGTTAGGATTCAGATGATCATGAAGTAATTAATCTTTTTGCTCACGAAAGCATTGTAGTCTTGTCAGAAGATGACATGTAACACCAATTAAGCTCCTCGATCGCCTTTCTAGCTTTGATATCTGTGGCGCAAGCAAAACAACGAGGCTCCCTGACATGCAACCGCACACATGCACAGGACGCAAGAACAAACATGCCGTGGATCTAACTCTGTAAGCATGCCCCACGCACAAGGCACTGTAACCCAGCTGTATCAACTCTCGATGACCCATCGCCCATGGGAATTATAGACGAATACTTGATCATACACAATGCCACTTTGGTAAGTGGTAGGTACACACTACACACTACATTAACCTTATGTACGTAGTACACTTTTCTTTTTGGAAGATTTGCATAATCACTTCTTTCTACTTCTTCTTCTTAAAAAAAACTCTCTCTCTCTGTGGCAGATAATAATCAATGGATTCTAAAAAAATGGAGGGAGGAATTCTCAAATAAAAAAAGGGAAGGATGGAAGTTAGACGATTATTACGGGTTTGCTAATTTTCAATTGCTTAGAATTTTCTTTTCACCAGTTACCTACAATTGCACAGTACTAAGCCTAAAATTATAGTACCAAGTGATGTACAATTTTAGCATAACTCTACTGTAACTTCAATGGTGTCCGTTGGATCAAAATTTTATGGCTAAAAAATGTGACTGGTGGATAAAGAAATTTCAGTCACTTGAAGCATAGACGCTCCCCAATTATTAATAGTACCATGCGACATATCCATGCGCTGGCCCACTGCGCATGGTAGGGAAAAAAAATACTTCACACTGTACATCCGGCCGAACGCGTATGTTGTGCGCTCACGGTAGAGTTTAGAGCATCTACAATAGTCAATGTCACTTGTTACTAAGGAATAGACACATCAGTATTTAGGTTACGTGGAGGGGAGATAGTGAGGAGAGAATGTGAGTTTGTTTCTAGATGAAGAAACATACAAGTTGTTGATACCAAAACAAAAGAAATAACAAAATAGTTATTGGAGACTTGTTATCTAAAAACTTATTTTATGGCTAGCAATTAAAGTCTTAGATACAAGCTCAAGAAACAATACATTGAAAGACTTGTTTCTTTTTATTAGATCGAGTACTCTCTCTTCTTTTAGTAACAAACTAAGAAACAAACTATTATAGATGCTCTTATAGCCCAAACCTCCCAAATCAATCCTCCGGCTGGGCGTCTGTAGTGGCTAGTCGAAGGCTAATAAACCCGACGACCAGATTCCAATTTCTTTGTCAAATTAGGAGTTTTTGCTTAGATGACACTATTTGAAGCGGTGTTAGAAAAAATGACGCCCCATGGCTTGTCCGTCCTGTGGTGGTGCGGACGAGAGGTCATGTGGCGTCCTGAGGCTTGTCCGTCTCATGATAGTGCGGTGGAGAGCGCCAGTTTGCAATTACGACTATGAGAAAGGCATTTTTGCTAATGTCGTTTCAAATAGGGCTAGGCCAAACATCTGTCAAATTAGTAACGAGCAGACGGGAGTTTACTACCAGTTAGAACCAGCCTGCTGAGGCAACATCTTTCGTCAATAAACGCATTCTCCTTTTCGTAGTCCCCAGCCCGCCAAAGCCAGAGCACATATATGCATGATAACATGTGTGACCTTAGGGTATCTCTAATAGTGTATTTATTGTCGTCTCTTAGTAATGTCACGTCAGCAAAATCCTAAATAGAGGAGAGAGCACAGGTCGTCTCTTCCTGAAGAGACTGTCGTGCACGTGAAACAAGACATGACACATTAATCTACTCTAGATGACATGTAGGCTCGTTTCAAAAAAAATTTATAAAATATAAATATTGAAGAGTGTGCTGGAGACCATCTATTGAAGATGTTATCTTTAAAGATGATATAACATATGTTAAAGGTAAAATTATCTTTTTAACTAACTATTGAAGATGTACTATCATTCCTCGACCTCGATCGGCGCCGGCGTCGGAAAAGGCTCCCGGAGCATGATGTTCCGCTCAGGAGTCATTATCGACCTTATCCAAGGTTTTATCCTATCTTCCACTTATGTGTCCTATATCTAGGCTGGCGTCCACATTTTTTTTGGAGTCAAATGTAGATGAACAGCAAAATCATCAGTAGATCGTGCCGTGTTTTTGTCTCTGAGCAAGGCCACGAACATTCAAACGACACGTACGTACGTCTGTCACAAGATTGAAGCAAAGGCAAGTGCACGTCGCGTGTCAGCGCCGGAGTCGACATGTACGCGGGCGCAATGTATAGGTAGGAGCCAATCATCTTTATCAGTAAGTACATCCTGACGCCGGGGACATTTGCACGTATACACTTGTCGCAAAGAGGGAGAAGCGAAGGCAAACACATTTACGAGGGGAGCCGTTTATTTATGCGGATGCTTGCAAAGTTTTGGAGCGTGATGACATACCGTACGTACGTGTTGTCCACCTGTCCCGTTTGCCTGCCTGGCTGAGTTCACTTTTCTCTGCCTCCGGTCGGTTCGGTACATGCATGTAGATCGATACAACACCGCCACTCGATCAGATCCAGGGGGGAAAATCCAAGCTTGCGGAGCCAAACGTACCTAAGCTCGATCAGCAAATTAAAACCCACGGACAATGTCGAGTGCCACTTTTGCAAAAACAACAGTAAAAACACTATTTTTTACTGATAACATTTGAAACAGTACTATTTTATTAAAAAAAACTTTCAGAAAAAATCCTATAAGATCTGAGCTACAACTAACTCCACCGCATAACACGTGTCTTTTCACGAATCTCAAAACATAACATGCTTCTTCGCCGTGGCGCCCGCGTGAGCTTTTATTGCTTGCTGCACGTTTGTACGCGCAGGCCTACTAGTACACATACATGCGGTCAGAGTCCTATGGGTGCAAGGGGGCCGGGTCGGGTCGGCTCTCACTTAGGTGGGAACATGTGTTTCCCGTTAGGTCTAAGGTCCGACCCATTTAGCTGAGCTGAGTGCAGGTGATCAGACCGAATGTTGGGCTGTTGCCTTCGAGTGATCGAGTGAAGAGGTGTGTGTACTTGGAATTTTCATTGCTGGTGCACCCAGCCCACTAAAAGGCGTCGACTAAGGAATTAATATAAGTACTCTTAATGCAACGCATGAGATGTTCAATAATACATCTTCTCGAGAAAATATTGCACATCTTAATGAGAAAACATTATAAATAACCATGAATAGCGACAAAATATGAAGTTAAGCAGCTAGGAAAAGGGACTGGCTGTCCATTAATAAAAGTGTCGACTAAGCAACAATCTAAGCAACTAATTTGACCACACAAAGTTGTGAAGTCGTCATGGCAGAGTTTAACTCAACAGAAACATCTCTTGCTCACTACCATCTTCAGTGGCAAAGCCACAAAATAACAAGGCACTAGTGTCATCTCTTGCTCCCTAGTCGCTACCATCTTCTCTATCAACATTGAATATTGAGGTGTCTTTCTTCTCAGGACCTGCACGGAGTAAGGAGCAAATAAGCTTTTGCAAAGTTCGTATGTACTATGTATGGAAAGAAACCTGTCATCATTAATCACAAACTCTCATGTTTCAGACTAAAAGAAAGAAATAGCCCTGGTGTCAGTTATTGTTAAGACTAGGTGTAATACAAAAGAGTATTAAACCAAACGGTACACAATAGCTTTCAATGTTGCTGAATTTGCACAAAGTGCTTCCTGAATAGAATTTGTACACCAGTAGGCAATCAACTAATTGATTCAAAGTTACTAGTTTCTTCTCTGGGTCAACTTCAGATATACAACCTTATCTCTTCCATTTTGTTACAAGGGATTCATGAGAGAAATTTCAATATTTCACCGATCAGGATTTTAGTGCATCAGATTACTTGAACTATCACTAGCTATTAGCTAAGCAACAATAAAGTTGCATCAGATTACATAAACCAGTTGTACATTTACACAGTTTGCACCCACACACTGAATTGTTTACTTCTCCTGATATGTCATCACTGTTGTTTCCATCTGCAGAATAACAACACAACTTTCTGAGACTAACAACAACAGTGATGAGAAATGTGTGTGCTCAAACGGAAATTCAGAAGCATATCAGGGAAATGTGCTACATGAACTCTCCTATCTAACTTGCAAGTGGAGATCACAGGTACAAATCAGAACAGAATTCCCTGACTCTATTCTGGCCAACATGTTCCAGCATGTTGTAGTCGTTGGTTGGGTACGGGTCTGAGGACTGATAGCAGACACTCGATCTCATCTAATCGTCGGCAGGGCTTTTCCCTGTCGAGATAGCGAGGCTCTGAGATCTGATTAGCCAAGGAGGCGAGGGATCGCCCTCCAAAAACAAGGAAGCTCTGATCTTTAGCCAACCAGATAGGGACTAACTTTGTTGATTTTTTGCTTTATTGATAATGGATATATGTTATCCCATTCATGGGACGAGCCGACTTGACCCCTAATAAATAATCTATAAGGAAATTTATCTCTAACAATCTAATCTAATAATAATTCTAACTTATAGATAATACCTAATAGATATATTCCTAAATAACAGATCCTTCCTAAAACGTATTGCTGTTCACGGGATTGCTACAGTACAGCATGCTACATTACCCGTTGTATTGTTCGTGCTTCTGCTACAATGCCTCGCTAGAAGTCCATAACATTACACCCCTCGCAGCGAGACTGCTCGTCCTCAAGCTGTCTGGTGGCGGCCACGGACTAAGACCTTCGTGTTCCCATGTCGACGAAAGGGCACGATGACGACGTCGCATCGCGTGGACGAGAATCAACGAAGCTCCGATGGGCAACAATCATGTTATCAAGTAAGACCTTTTTCTCTTCGCTATTAGCCTTCTACTTCTCCAAGAGAGATGATATGGCACCGGAAGCCATGATGAGTGGCTCTGATACCAAATGTTGTGGTAGCTGTTGGGGTATGGATTCGAGGACCGAGGGTAGGGCATTCACCCTCATCTAACCGCCAGTAGGGATCTTCCCTGTTAAAGTAGCGAGACTCTGAGGCTTGATTAGCTAGGGAGATGAGGGATCACCCTCCAAGCTCGGCCAGGACTTTTCTTGACGAACAAGGAGGATCTGATCTTTAGCCAACCAGTTAAATACTAACTTTATTGATTTCTTGCTTGATTGATAATGAATATATGTTATCCTTTTTACATGGACAACCTAATGACCCCTAAGAAATAATCTATAAATAAACTTATCTATGAGACTCTAACAATATAATCTAATAATAACTTGTCTAACTAATAAATAATACCAAATATCTAATAGATAGATTCCAAAATAAGGGGGTGTATCAGGTGCACATGGTGATATGTGTGAACATATGGACATACATAATTCGAGCTGTTCCTCACACGATCGACGGCTGGATGGAGAGCGCCCGCACGCCGGGTGGAGCGACCGCGCAATTTGCGTCCCCCCCCCTCACTCGCCCAAACGAGTGCGGCACTTTTGCATTCGCCCCCCCTGGCCGAACGAGTCCCGCGACATCCATTCCCCAATCCCAAATCCCACGCCAAACCCTAATTTTGCTCTGGCGACCGTGACGACCGTAGCGACCTTGACGGCCACTCCACCTCCCCCTTCACGGCCGCTCCGCCTCCCCCTTGAGCTCCGTGCGCTGCTCCGCCTCCCCCCTTGTGCTCCTTGCGCTTCACCCAAATGGAGCGCCCGTGGTACGCCTAGAGCGCCGCTCACCTGCGCGTTGCCGCCCCACCTCCCCCTTGTGCTCCTTGCGCCTCACCCAAATTGAGCGCCCGTGGTACGCCTGGAGCGCCGCTCACCTGCGCATTGCCGCCCCCACCTCCCCCTTGTGCTCCTTGCGCCTCACCCAAATCGAGCGCCCGTGGTACGCCTCGAGCGCTGCTCACCTGCGTGTTGCCGCCCCATGGACAAGAAGAAATATCGCGGGGAGACGCATTCCGAGTGGTCAGCGACAGACCCTAGCGGTGGGCTGCCTCTCGTGCCATGCCCAAAGTGCGACGCGACGACGATCTAGGCCGTGTCCGGGAGCTCGAAGAATCGAGGAAAAGAGTACTACAAGTGCCCTAGAAACGATGGGGTAAGAAACTCCCTTTTCTGTTGAATTTGGTTTTTGGTTTTGGCGGGCAGTTTATGCATTGTGATGATGAAACTTGGTTTTTGTTGGTCCAGTTGTATTCGGGGGAGTGCGACACATTCATGTGGAAAGACCAATACCTGAGCCATCTGAGTGGGTTGTATCCTGTCGAACAGCAGAGAAGAGGTAGTCTCCTGTCAAGTTGAATGGAAATGAAGTGGTTTTCACAGTGGACCAACGTGTATTGGAAATTTTTGCTGCGATGAAGACCTCATTGGACCAGATCAACAACCCAGTCAGGAAATGCACTTCTGGAGATGATAGGTTCAAAATGGTTGTAGTTGCATTTGTATTCTTGCTATTAGGAATTTGCATTGAGAAGATTGTCAACTAAGTTTCTAATTTGTATTCTTGTTGTTTGAAATGTGAAATGTTTTTTGGATCTGAAATAAGAAATGTTGTTTGGATGTCTCAGTGTAGATTCTGAAATGTGAAATGTTGTTTGGAATGTCAGCTAGTATGTTGTGGTGTCCAAATTCTGAAATTGTCTGAGTGTAGATTCTGATTATCTCAGTGTATGTCCCAGTGTAGATTCTGAAATTGTGAAATGACACCAGATTGCAGCTGGAATGTCAACTGGTATGTTGTTTGGATCTGAATTTGTGTGTTGTTTGGATGGCTTAGATGGAGGAGCAATGGTGTCAGTGACGGAAATTCAAAACTGAACCAAATTTTAGACCTGAACCAATTTCAAAACTGAACCAAATTTCAGACCTGATACTGTAGCTGAGACACACAAATCTAGAACTGAACCAAATTTTAGACCATTGTGAACTGAAGCAGATTTCATATACATGTCAGGATTCATTTGAGACAACAATCCAGAATTTATTGCATTCAATATCAGATTACATCATATTTCAATAGCACATTACATCAGAATTCAGTAGAACATCACAACATTACAACATTACAGCAGATTTCATATACATGTCAGGATTTCAATAGCAGTTAACAGGAAGTAGCACAACAATCCAGAATTCATTGCATTCAATATCAGATTACATCACATTTCAATAGCACATGACATCAGAATTCAGTAGCACATTACAACATTACAGCAGATTTCAATAGCAGTTAACAGGAAGTAGCACAACAATCCAGAATTCATTGCATTCAATATCATATTACATCATATTTCAATAGCACATTACATCAGAATTCAATAGCACATTTCATCAGGAAGCCATCTGGTTTGCCTCTAGTCATCCAGAATTCAATATCAGAGTACATCACATCACTGAATGAGCATCATGTCATCTGGTTTGCCTGCCCACATAAAACAAACACAAAATTTGAGTAAGTATGTAATAAGAGCCCCTAATAAGAGGAACCATAAGGAACAAAATGCTACATTACATCATAATTGACCTTGTTTCCTTAAAGGGCAGCTGCGGCTATTATGGGTACTGATCTCATTGCAAGTCCTGCACATGCGAGCTACCTTTCCCTTCAACTTCTTGGGTTTGCTCCCCCCAGGCCAATTCCTCTTGCATTTGCCTCTAGTGAGATTGTCGGTAGGCGACAATATATCGATGCCATGAGGGATGCCACACCCAAGATATGCTTCAACCTCCTCCACTCTACTTTGTGGTCGGGCAGGAATTTCCTGGTTTATGTCTTGCATAAACTGTTTAAATTTCCCTCTTGCATTATGCATGTAAGGTAGTGAAGGTGTAGCTCGATGTATCAATTCTTCTAAGTCCTTACACATCTCCGAAGCCAACTTTTTAATTTCTTCCTTCGTAGGATCTTTTGGTTTCTCCTCAAGAACATTGCCATTGTCATCGAACACAACCTCTCTCTTGCAATTTGCAGTCCACCTTTTCAAAACATAATAACTTGGAAGCTCATTCAGCAATGCACCTCATAATCCCATGAGTGCCAAACAACATACAGGAGCACTGGGCAATCATGGTGTTAGTATCACAAGTGACTTTTCTTACCTTCTTGCCATCCTCATTGACCGCTGTTACTTTAAGGTCACATACTTGCGCCGTGCTCTCAACAAAACACTTATCTCTTGCCGCAATAACCTCTTTCTGAAATATAGCGAACACCATATGGGTGAATACTTCACTGCCATGCTGCTCTAATGCCCATGGTGTCTTCAACTGAGGCTTAGTGTGAAAGGTGGCATGGTCTTCTCTTAGCTCATTTTGCCTTTGTTCGTCCACTGCAGTGTCAAATCGGATCCAGAACTCAACAAAAGCATGTTTGTAACCAATAAAGTGATTGAAAAAAAGAATTAGCGCTTTCAGACCTAGAAGTTGTTCTAAGAATTCCTGCCAAGGGTATGTCCATAAAGTAGGTTGGTACCCAAGAGACCCGAATCCTATATCGACCAGTGAGCCACTCATTATCTTCCAAACCGAACTCAGAAATAATACCTGTCCACTGATATTCAAATTCTTCTGGAGTTTCTGAGGGATATACACATGAATTGACACGACTGTAAAACATTTTGTTATCCCTCAAATCTGGCCTTATTTTAGTTAGAAGTTTGTTCAATATGTGCCACATACATAACCTATGCGTGCTAGTTGAGAAGACATGCTCAATTGCCTTCTTCATGGCCGCATCTTCGTCGGTTATTATCAGTCTAGGGGCAACACCTCCTATACATCTTAAGAAAGTACGGAACAACCATTTGAATGTTTCAATTGTCTGATTGAGCAACAAGGCAGCCCCAAATAGAACACATCCCTCATAGTTATTCACTCCCATGAAAGGAGCAAATATCATCTCGTATTGGTTAGTATTATATGTTGTATCGAATGAGAGCAACTCACCAAAATGAACGTAATTCTTCCTAGAGGTTGCATCCGCCCAAAAACACATGCACCAATCTACCCTTCTCGCCAATAACA
Organism: Ampelocalamus luodianensis; assembly: GCA_036346255.1. Lineage (NCBI taxonomy): Eukaryota > Viridiplantae > Streptophyta > Magnoliopsida > Poales > Poaceae > Ampelocalamus > Ampelocalamus luodianensis. The sequence goes on from CM070626.1 coordinate 7,715,355, forward strand.
TAGTCAAAATAAAATACAACATTAATCTCGTTCTTTCTAGCTAGATTGTCAAGAAACATCTGAGTATCTTATGACTTTATACTCTCTCTCAAAGTACGATGATAATTTTGCAAGTCCCTCCTTATGCATCCTACATTCTGAAATCCACACTCACTGATATGAAGATATCTAAATGCCCCGGAAGTGCCAATGCTTGCTTGATGGCATGCGAACAGTGCAGTTTTAGCCTTCTCACTTACTTGTCTATTAGACCGTATCAAGTGTTGCTTACTAGGTGAGACAAAATTATGGTTATGGACTTCGACGAATGTGTCTAATCTGAACTTATTGTCCTTAGTCCGTTTGATACCAAACATAGCCTCACAACCGCACCTACTCAATTTATACTCGTATGACCTCTTCACTTTCACATCCACCTTGTCCTTACCTCTTTCTTCCTTCCACCCACGTCTGGCACAATAGTACCGCCTCCATTGCAACACTCCATTCGTAGTCGTCCGCTGTCCGATGCGAACGGAGAAGCCCGCAACATGCGCGTATGCTTTGTAAAACTCTAGGGCTGCATCCTCATCTTCAAAAATCATCCCCTTCGCAGGTGTCAAAGAGTCAGTAACTACCGGTGTGGATGACGATCCCTGCAGCGGTAACGACGATTTAGCCCGTGAACGATATTAATCGTGCAAATTAAAAATTGAGCGCACACTCACGCAGAATGGGATGCTAGCCGCCTTCCGTGGGGTTTTACAATCCGATATCGCAATGAGGGAGTGTGCATCGGCCATTTTGAGGGGTTCTGGACTAGGCAAAGCTACTGGCCGCATAGAGCTGCTTACATCTTCCATTTCGTCCATAAGGCTGCACATCATAGCAAAGCAATCCACAATCAAACACAACTTCATATCAATTGTGAACTATCAGACAACATGATCCACAATCACACAACAGTTCTTATCAATTGTTCATATCAGAGACACAACATTTCTTATCAATTGTTCATATCAGAGACAACACCTTACACAATGAGGCCAGTGGAGGGGGCGACTCGGGACGAAGTCGGCGACACGGCGGACGGCAGCGGCGGGCGCAGTGGCGACGCGACACAGTGGAGAGGAACCGGGGCAACGCCGCGGAAGGGGGAGGCGGCGATGGAGAGGGGCCAGGCAGGGGTGGCGGGAGGGCCGGCCGCGCAATGAGGCGAGGGCGAGCGGGAGGCGCGGGGGGGCGTGGTGTAGGGCGACTCGGCGGCGCGAAGCACAGCACCAGCGCGACGTGGTGGCGGCGGCGCGACGCGGGGCGGCTCGGAGGCTCGGACTCAGGGCGACTCAGGAGGAGGGGCGAATGAAGTCAGTCGGCGGCGCGGCGTAGTCGGCGCGGTGGATGGAACCCTACACCATAAGCTCCATCGTTCGGCCGAGTGGGGGGTGTCGGGGTGGAAAGTGTCGCTCGATCGGGTGGGAGCGGGGGGAGAACGCAAAATTCACTCGGCGCACTGGCGCTCTCCATCCAGCCGTCGATCGCGAGAGGAACGATTCGGATTATATATGTCCATATGTTCACACATATCATCATGTGCACCTAATACGCCCCCCAATAACATATCATTTCTTAATATGTATTACTGTTCATAGGTTTCTAACCCACCATATGCTACAGTACCCATAATATTTTTCGCCCTGCTTCTACGGGCCTCGCTGGGAGTCCATAACACAGCAAGTCATGAATTTAACAGGTAACTCTAATGCCCAAGAGTTAACCAGTACCATCAAAAGAAAAGTACTACCACTACCCCTGAAGCAAGATGATGTGTCATGTTCCAATATGAAGTAAAGTTCAAACAGTAGGGAAAAAAAGGATCAGTGCAAATTTGCCACTCTCCTCTGATTGGAAAAATATGTACCACGAGGGGGAAATAAATAAGAGAGTGGTTCTAGCTTTGTAATTCAACAGAAAACAGAATGATGAACTTGTTAGAGATATATGTATAGTTGTTATTCCCCATTGTTATGAGGGGTTCTTTGCATATTAACCACATGTACCTTGTGTATATATACTGGCCCATTGGCCTCATATGAATACAAGCACTATTCATAACATGGTATCAGAGCCAAAACTAGGGTTTTGGCTTACCTAAGGTTCCGCGCGCCCGTGTGCTGCTCCGTCGCCGTCGCGCCGACTCCCGGCCTCCGCCGCCGTCGCCGACTCCTGGACTCCCGCCCGGCGCTTCCCCCGTCGCCGCTTCCCCGTCACCGTTGCAGCCTCTGCTACCGTCGGCCCCCGCCCGACTCCGCCGGAGCCCGCTCGTCTCCGCTCCTACCCGGTCGCCGGCCGTCGGCCTCCTCCGCTCCGCCGGCCGTCCTCCACTCCCACTGTCGATGCGCCGCCGACGCGCCGCCTTCCCGAGCGCGCCGCCTCCGCCGAGGCCGCCGTTGGTGAGCGCGCCGGCTCGCGCGGCGCTCCCCGCGATCGCCGGCTTCCCCGCCATTGCGGCCGTGCCACGGCTCTCCGCCGCCGTCGCCAGCTGCAGACGGAACTAGGGTTCCGTGCGTGTGTTTGTGTTATGCGGTGAGCTTTTCGGCCGCCCGTTAAAAAAGCGAAAAAAAAAAAAACGTCGTTCTAACCGCGCGCCGTCGGCGCGCTGTTAGACCGTTGTCTTAGTCGCGCGCCGTCGGCGCCGCCTACCAATGGGCACCGCTTCCCTCCTCGCCGCCGGTGATCTTTGATGGTGTTAATTACACCGACCGTGTCTCACATGCGCATTCACATGCGTGGTCACGTCTCGGGCGTCCTCTCCGGCGATGTCACTGTCCGCCTTGCCCTATTCCTCCGACGGAGCCCACGCTGTTATTGCCCCGATACCGATAAGGCTCGCTCGAGGCCGCTCGATCTGCGATGATGAGGTGCCGCCGCCTACCGGAGGCTCGATTTCTACAAGGATCGTCGACCACCTACACTCGGTGAGTACGATGGCGACGCCGGCCGCTTTTGTCTTCATCGCCGATGTCCGGCCTCGATTCTCTTCTGAGGTTGTGGGACTCCCTTCGGCTTTCCAGATGTGGACTCATCTTCGTCAGCGCTACGAGCCCTCTGGTGATGCCCTGTACCTGTCCGTGGTCCGCCAGGAGCACTCTCTTCAGCAGGGTGATGCTACTGTTGATGCTTTTTACGCTCAGAGCTCTGCATCGGGCGTCGATTGGACTCTCTCGCGACGGCTTGTGGCCGTCGTACTCGCCCGTCTTTGCTCGGCCGCACGTGCGATCCGATTTTCAGCGGGTCTACGAGTTCCTTACTCGCCTTCGTCCTGAGTTCGAGCAAAGGCGTGCCCAGCTACTTGCACGCCACCCTCGTGTCACTCTCTTGGAGGCTCTTACCGAGATACGCGCAGAGGAGACTCGTTTGAGTGGTGCTTTGTGCGATGCCACTCCCTGCGTGCTCGCCGTCCGCTCGCCGCTACTGCCTCCTCCAGCGGCTACCACAGGTGGTGGTGGCCGTCCTCCGTCTGGAGGTGGCCGTCCTCACTGTTCCTACTGCGACAAGGATGGACACACTGAGTCCCAGTGCTACAAGAAGAAGCGGCATCTTTCACGCCGTTCTTCTACCGGCACTAGTGTTTCTACGACGACGCGTCGCATTGACTTCTTCGCGACTTCTCTCACCGAGCGAGGAGATAGCGGACCGGCGCTTTGCTTGCGCCTGTGTTCTCCTCGCGAGTTGCGAGGTTGCGCATCGACTCTTGAATCGAGAAACCACCTACTACGATCGGTACCTCCCATGGATCCTTGATTCGGAGCATCTTTTCACATGACTCCGATCCTTCCAATTTGTCTTCTATTACACCTCTTGTTTCTCCCGCTGTTCTTACTGCTGATGGTACATCTCTTTCTGTCTCTGGTAGAGGAACTCTTAGCAACTCATCCTTTCATGTTTCTTCTGTTGCTCATGTTCCTCGCCTTACCATGCAGCTTCTTTCTGCTGGGCAGATTACTGACCTTGGTTATCGGGTCATTCTTGACTCTGACTCTTGTTGTGTTCAGGACTGCCACACGGGAGCTCTGGTTGGTTCTGGCCCTCGGCGCCGTGACTCACAGCGTCTCTGGGAGCTTGACTGGCTTCATCTTCCTTCCGCTGCCACCACCGCCGCCAGTTTCTCCGCTTCTGCCACTTCGTCTACCGGCTCTTTCCAGCAGTGGCATCACCGTCTTGGTCATCTGTGTGGATCTCGCCTATCGTCCTTAGTTCGTCGTGGTCTTCTGGGGTCTGTCTCAGGAGACGTGTCTTTAGATTGTCAGGGCTGTAAGTTAGGTAAACAGATTCAGCTTCCTTATCCTCATAGTGAGTCTGTGTCTCAGCGCCCTTTTGATCTTGTTCATTCAGATGTTTGGGGTCCGGCTCCCTTCGTTTCGAAAGGGGGTCATCGATATTATATCATTTTTATAGATGATTTTTCTCGCCATACTTGGATATATTTCATGTCTTCTCGTAGTGAGGTCTTGTCTATCTATAAAAAATTTGCCACTATGATTCACACACAGTTCTCCACTCCTATTCGTGTCTTTCGTGCTGATTCTGCTGGCGAGTACCTCTCTCGTTACCTGCGCAGCTTCCTTGCTGAGCAGGGAACTCTCGCTCAGTTCTCTTGTCCTGGTGCTCATGCTCAGAATGGTGTCGCTGAGCGCAAGCATCGTCACCTCCTTGAGACGGCTCGTGCTCTGATGATCGCCGCCTCTATTCCACCTCACTTTTGGGCCGAGGCTGTTTCCACTGCCACCTATCTCGTCAACATCCAGCCCTCTTCTGCTCTTCAGGGAGCGATCCCTGTTGAGCGTCTCTGTGGTCTTCTTCCTAACTACTCTACCCTTCATCTGTTTGGTTGTGTTTGCTACGTTCTCCTCGCCCCTCGAGAACGCACCAAACTGACCGCTCAGTCTGTTGAGTGTGTCTTTCTGGGATACAGTGCCGAGCACAAGGGCTATCGGTGCTGGGATCCTGTTGGTCGTCGGATGCGGGTTTCTCGGGATGTGACTTTCGACGAGTCTCGTCCATTCTACCCACGTCCTGCCTCTCCTTTGGCTTCCTCTGTGGAGTCTCTGTCTTTCTTGACCTTTCCAGATACACCTATATCTGTTTTGCCCTTGTCCACCTGTCCCACTGAGTCTCCACATATTCCCCCTGTGGCCTCTCCGCCGTTGTCGCCGCCTGTGTCGTCTTTCACGACTCATGAGCTCCTCCCACTCTGATACCTTCTCCTTATCTTCTACACTCGTCGACCTCGTATTGAGGATCTTCCGGATGAGCCATCTTCTCCGATGGTCCATCTTCTTCGATACTCCATCTTCTCTGATGGGTCATCTTCTCCTCGCTACGCTCTTCGCGATCGCCGATCGATTCGACCTCACCCGTTTTGCCTTTCTTTGGCGCGACTACTCGTGAGCTTTGTCTCCTACCGGGATGTTGTTACTCATCCCGAGTGGCAGCTTGCCATGGCCGAGAGATTGTCGCCTCGAGCGTCTTGGTACTTGGGATCTTGTTCCTTTTCCATCTCATTCTCATCCCATCACCGTAAGTGGGTCTATAAGATTAAGACTCGCTCGATGGCTCTCTTGAGCGCTATAAAGGCGCGCCTTGTTGCTCGTGGCTTCCAGCGAGAGCATGATGTTGACTACGACGAGACTTTTGCTTCTGTGGCCCACATGACCACTGTCTGCACTCTTCTTTCGGTGACGTCTGTTCGCCACTGGTCTGTTTCTCAACTTGATGTCAAGAATGTCTTTCTTAATGGCGAGTTGCGTGAGGAGGTCTACATGCATCCGCCACCTGGGTATTCTGTTCCTGAGGGCATGGTCTGTCGCCTTCGTCGCTCTCTCTATGGCCTTAAGCAAGCCCCTCGTGCTTGGTTTGAGCGCTTCTCCTCTGTGGTCACTGCTGCTGGCTTTTCAGCTAGTGATCATGATCCTGCGCTCTTTGTCCACACTTCGTCTCGTGGTCGGACTCTTCTTCTCTCGTATGTTGATGATATGATCATTACGGGTGATGATTCAGTACATTGCCTTTGTTAAGGCTCGTCTTAGTGAGCGATTCCTTATGCCGGATCTTGGTCCTCTTGGTATTTCCTTGGGATTGAAGTTACTTCCACTCCGGATGGTTTCTTTATGTCCCAAGAGAAATATATTCAGATCTTCTTGATCGCGCCTCTCTCCTTGACAATCAGATCGTTGAGACTCCCATGGAGCTCAATATTCACCTCCGACTCTCGATGGCGAGCCTCTTTTCGATCCGACTCGCCATCGTCATCTTGTTGGGAGTCTTGTCTACCTTGTCATTACTCGTCCGGATATTACTTATCCGGTTCATATTCGAGTCGGTTTGTTTCAGCTCCCACTCAGTCCACTACACCACCTTCTTGAGTAATCGCGATACCTTCGCGGGACTATCTCTCGCCGTCTCTTCTTTCCACGTTCCCACTCGTTACGCGCCAGCTTATTCGGATGCTACTTGGGCGCCGATCCTCCGATCGCGGTCTATCTCTCGCATCTGTGTTTTTCTTGGTGGTTCTCTTATTGCCCGGAAGACGAAGAAACAGATCGCAGTGTCCCGCTCGAGTGCAGAGGTCGAGTTACGAGCTATGGCTCTCTTGATGTGAGATTACCAGCTACGGTGGTTACTTGAGGATTTTGGTGTTTCGTCACTACACCAACCCCTCTCTTGTCGACACGATGCAGTGCTATCAAGATTGCTCGTGATCCCGTGAAGCATGAGCTCACCAAGCATATTGGTGTTGATGCTTCTTTCACGAGGACTTGTGTGCATGATCGGTGATTACTCTTGGTATGTGCCTTGGAGCTTGGATAGCGGATTTCTTCACGAAGGCCGGACTTCGAAAGCAAAGACAGACTTCTACCTCTCCAAACTCAGTGTTGTTGATCCACCATGAGTTTGAGGGGGTGTTAGAGATATATGTATAGTTGTTATTCCCCATTGTTATGAGGGTTCTTTGCATATTAACCACATGTACCTTGTGTATATATACTGGCCCATTGGCCTCATATGAATACAAGCACTATTCATAACAGAACTATGCTAATTACACCTGACCATTACATCAATTCAGTCCATAGATTTATGCACCTACGTTACTAACCGTAAGAAAATGGTAACTGTCTGATCATATGCGCCAGGAAAAGATTATGTACCTAAGTTCTACAGATTATGCACCGCAGAAGAAATGCGTTCACTAGTAAACAGAATCAGTCATCAGAGTCATCTAGAACTTTTGATCTTAGTAATGCGCTCACTGGTTGAGAGGCCACGGTCAGAGATGCCCCTGCCCTGCCCCGCCATGCCGGCCTTTTCGAAAGGCCGCGGAAAGTGCGCGCGCGGGTGCTACTGCTACCGATCGCTCGGCCGGCCGAGACGGCACTCGGCAGTCGGCACACAGCACAGTCGCGCTCGCATGATGACAGGATCAACTCCGGCCAACTCGGTCGTGGCACATTCTCGCCGCGGTCGTAGCGTTTGGTGCTAGCTAGCGAGCGGTGCCCTCGGGCCGGCCGGGTCGGGAAGACTGGATCTATGTCGCCTTGGGGCCCGGTCAATCGGGGGGAATGGAAATTAAATGGCTGGGGCTACCGGCGAGCGTGGCAGCCATGTGACGGCCGCGGCAGGGGAGGGCAGGCGTGGCCGCGGCCAATAGGAATGTCCTGACATGTCGCCGGGCGCGGACAAGTAGCGTGATCAGTCGTCGCCTTGTACTTTAGCGTGCGCGGCCCGCCCGGGGCACCTGTCACTCTCGCCAACCATTATCATTTATTGGCGTGGCAGGCGTATGCATGGATGGTCTCGACGGACCGACTCCCCTCACGTGTCAGGATGGCATCTACGTACACATGGACGCAGATACAGCTTACGTACTAAAATCGATCAAGAACTTTATTATCCGTGTTGCGAATACGCAGAGGGAGGTACTGTATTATTCTCCGAAAATCTTGCTAGGGTTGTAGGAGATAGGATTCATTCAGTCTTGCTATTTTTAAGTCGTTTAAAATTTTTTTAAGTTTAAATCAGTTGTTGTGACTATTAGATTTGTACAGAGATTGATGTGTCATATGATTGGAGATTGATCTAATAGATAAAAAAGATGACTTATACTTAATGTATTGTGTTATTCTCCGAAAATCTTGCTAGGGTTGTAGGAGCTAGGATTCATTCAGTCTTGCTATTTTTAAATCGTTTGAAATTTTTTAAAGTTTAAGTCACTTGTTGTGATAATTGAATTTGTACAGAGATTAATGTGTTATATGATTGAAGATTGATCCAATTGATAAAAAAATGACTTATCCCGGATTGATTATCTTAGCAGATTTTTAGATGACACGACGCAACGAAAGCTAGCTAGGACGACATGTGTGTAGGCCACTATGCGCGCGCGCATTAGCTAAGCTAGCTATCGCTTCGGCGGAAAGCTGGTGGTCTGGAAATCGTGGCGCACAGGCAAGCCTCCAAGATTTTGCCGGATATATATGAACGGATACTACCACAACAGTGCATTATTCAAAGCCGGCGAGCTCCCGTTTGTCCGCGCCACTCAGATCTTGCGATTCGTCGGCACGTACGGCAACTGATATGCTGGCTCAATGCTGTTTGTTAAACGCAACAGTGCCCCCCACCGCATGCATGCACCCCGGCTGAGTGTAAGTGGCCGGCCGTAGAAAAGGCTAACTAGCTAGCTCGTAATGGGGCCCTCGATTTGCTCTACTCGCCTGCAATAAGTCAGGAGCTTTGCAGGGACGCCATCAGCTTCGCGATGGCCTGGCCTACGACGTCGTGCGCTAGCTACTACTCCTACTAGCTAGCACGCAGAGTCGCAGACGGCGACCGCCGGCCACGGGTGGATCAGCGGGCGGTGCCGCTTCCGTGCGACGTCCCCCTCTGCCGACGACTCGGCCGGCCTCCCGGTCGCTTTCCGCGGCCATGCGCCGGAGTCAAGCGCAACTTGCACGGACTTGACGCGCCCAACATGCACGGACCTGACGCGCCCGCGCGTGCTAACATTTCGCGGCACTTGTACTTGTGCGTCGTGAGAGGCACGGAGCAAGCGATCTCACACACGTACACGCGTTGATCGATCCATCCATCCATCCATCGTGTATGTGCACGACTTTGCATTTTCGCAGGCTAGCTAGCTAGACATGCACTGATCGAGAAAGGAAGAAGGAGCGATGCAATTAAAACGGAGGATGCGTGAGTAATTTTGTACTGTCAAGGCAAATGCATGCAGCGCTAATTAAGGTTCAGCATCAAACGACCCTGCGGCAGGTCCTGCCTGACCTTTCGTTGCTTCTCTTGACAAGACAGGATCGTCAGAAAAAGCAGGACGATTTTCTAGCTAGAAAATCATCTAGTCTTCATATTGTCCCAGCAAAAGTAATAAGAGCATTGTTTACCAAAAGCGGCCTTTGACCAGGCAGGACTAACTAATTAGCAGTCAAAAGGTAATCAAGATATGAAGAAGTGAAGATAGCTTTAGCTGGCCGGCCGGGAGGTAGCTCCACTTGCAACAGACAATAACTCCGAAAGGCTAAACCTACACTTGCTTGATCTAATTAGTAAGGCATTGCTTTAGCAATATTTGTAATAGCCAATGGTAATCTAAAACGTAAATGCTAATAGGTAATAAATCATTGAATGCTAATCTGCAAGCACTCCCGTGTTTGCAAAATGGTGAACAGGCGAGAGTGTTGTTGTTTGTTGAGTGAAAGTTGCTCGAAAATCTTAGGATTTGTAACACTTTGAAATAGGTTCCAGATGAGAGCACATTTTTCATAATTTTTGGCCCGTTTGTAACACGAGAATTTTTTCAGATTCCTACGGGGATTGAATTGTTTTTGTAAAATTCTGTTGTTCTAATTAGGCCCTTCAAATTACACAAACCTATGTTTTTGGGAAAATATATCAACTTTTTGACCCATTTGGAACTCAGGAATTTGTACAATTTTGGTAATTAAGAAATGAATTATTTCTTGCAATTTTTTTGCGTTCTTAAATAGAGGCGGCCTCAACTGGATTTAGTCCTGCCACTTTCCAGCTGGAGGGCGTTTGCAAGTTGAGTTGGCATTTTTGACAGATAAAAGTGTAGAACAGATGAAGAAGAATGCGTGCAGCTAGTGGCCGCCCAACCCAATTGGAATTAACATAGGAGACATTCGAGGGCGCTCTGTACAGGACCATGTCGGAGTCACTGGAGTGGTACGTGGACTGTTGACTTATATTTCATCTAAAAGAGCATCCTTGAGAGGCTGAGACCTTGACTAAACGTACGACGATGTGTATATTGGGGAGCAGATAAACTATTCCAAATTAGCAAAGTTGCACTATGTTTTGCGGCGGGATCAAGTTGGAGCATTCACATTTACCACTTGACCGGCGTGTAGGAGCTAGTGGAGACACTGATTAAACTGAATGATCTCTGTCATTACGTGCGGTAGCTTCATAAGTCAGAAATCACGACCACCTTCGCTATGCGTGCTTCACTTTTCGTTAATTGGTAGCATGACGGCGTTCGTCTATAATTAACTGCCCTTCATTGACAACAATTGTTTTCTTCACTGTTCACAACAGAAATAGTTCCTTACAGTTTAGTAGTACTACAAATTATTCCCCGTGAGTTCGTGTTGACTCATGGGATGGACTAAAACCCAAGCTTGCGGTAGTGTAATAATGCTCGGCATATATAAATCCATTTATTTAGGATACATTTTACTCCTAAAATGTCAGATGTGAGACAGACCGGCCAGGAAGTGATAAAAGACCAAACCTGTAGGAACTGGTAGTGGTTGATCCTGTGTTTATGGCGGCATGCACATGCTCAGTACTTGGAATTACACACACAACGACCTCGGGATCGCAGGAGAAATAAAATGAGATCGATTAGCTACCACTGCCTACAGTATTTAGTACTAGTATCAGTACCAACTTGTTGTTCTAACCAAGTGAATGAGCAAATTGCATTACCTAACGCACCAATACTCCGTACTTGTCAAGCAATGTGGGAGTGTGTGCTTGTTGCTTGATCGAGCGCGTACGTATGTGTTTTGCATCGTGTGATCACACGAAATTTAATGTGAACATCCAGTCGCAGTACTCGTAAAGTAGTACTGCTAGCTACCTAGCTAGGTTCAGGGCGACAGGCAAGCTTAAGTTGGATTATTGACTACAATAACTCGCATGGATCTTGCCTAATGCAAGGGGTTATGGGGGACAGGGGCGCAGCAAAGGGTTGGAGTAGTGGTGTTAGTTGTAAACAACAGTATTGACTATTGAGTAAGCTGCATCAAAAGAAGATGCATTGCTTCTCGGGCCTGCCTGCCCTACGTACACATCTGCAGCATCTGGATTGTTTTTTCTTCTTTTTTTTCAGCTGAGCATGTGATGTTAATATGTAATACTACCACTGCACTTGGATTGGTGAAGATCAACTCCTATATATCACGCCCATTATAACATTTATTGCGCTGTGAGAAATTAAGTAAGCTGCTATCTGTTACATCCGACCGATCCGTGTGCAGACAGAACTCTGCAAATGGACGCTCCAATGCTCCCGCTTAGAATGGAAGTATACGAACCATGTTTTGCCTTTCTGTTTTCTTCTCTGTTTGGGCAGAGCAGGATGCGCACAGTTTGTTTGCATATGAGTATATAGTATAATCCAACGACAATATCACTTTTGCTTTGCGAGTAGAGGAGATTTGGGATGGCACATGGGTTGGCTGCGCCAAATTAAGTAGATAGGAAAAGCAGTGTCGCTTTTGAGTTTTGATATTGTGCATGGTACTATTAGTTGCCTAACTCTCCCTTTGCTTCCATTTGGTAAAAGGACACGACCTGCCACTGGAGTAACTTAATTGTTTAGCTACTTGTATCTCCAATTTAGCCGAATGTTGCTACCAGTGGAGTGGTTGCCACTTGGCTGCCACAGCCTCCATTCAGACAGTTGCATTTTTCGCCCAGCCAGCTATCAGATCGTCCATCTCGAATCAGTATCCACACAATTAAAGCTGGGCAATTTGATGACTACCTACCTGATAGAGAGGCATCGTTTTCCCAGGAAGAATCAGGAAAAGTGATTATGCAATCTTCCAAAAAAGATTAACTGTACAGCGTACCTATCCGCTAGCAACAATATACTTACATATCGTGATGTTTTTTTCCCTTGTATACGTAGTACAGAGATGAGTGTACCTACCACATACCAAAATGGCATTGTGCAGCATGATCAACTGTTCCCATGGGCCGTTGAGACTTTGATATTTGATACAGCTTAATTGGTTACTGTGCCTGCACGCGCGTGGGACATACTGACAGAGTTGGATCCGCATGTGCGGGATTGCATGCCAGGTAACCTCGTTGTTTTGTTTGCGCCACAGATCTATCAGAGATCGAGCCCATCGGTGAGCTTAATGAACTGGTTCGTACAGTACATAAATAATCTTCTAAAAAGACCACAAATGCTTCCGTGAGCAAGGAGATATGCATTTACTGGGTTTTTTTTTTCTAGACCAGTTTTTCATGGCTAATTGTCTCTCGGATTGTATACTAGTTCTTTCTTAATCTTTTACACATAGGACAAACACACACACATTGACAAACGTGTCATGTACGTAGTGCGTAGAGGAATTGAGAAGCTGTGCGAGGTACGGCAAGGACGTCCGAGGCGGGCCTAGCTGTTTTCACCGGGAACCGCTACTGTTGCCGACCCATCGGCCGGCACGTACGCGCCATCGCGGCCGCGGCTCACGCACGCAAAGGCCGTCCGTCCGTCCACCGCCGTGTCTGCGGGGCGCTGCCGGCCTCTGCCTACATGCCAACCGTTTATTCCCCAGCGATTTGCTTTGCATGCTCGCTAGCTAACCGTTTGTTTGGTTGGTGGACATCAGAGAGAAAGATACGTCACCAAACTCATTTTATACATAACAGAGTTGAATGGAATGCGATGGTTTGTAACCTGTGGTTTTATTGTTTTTCAAATGAGATAATTCAACATCTAGAAAAAATATTGTATAAATTTATATCCTATCATTTAGGATATGGATAATTTCATTTAAACAACCAAACACATAAATAGTTTTTTTTTCTTAAACCAGCTCGTACATATATCATTTAATACGTCGAACAACCCAACGCACCTAATCGGCCCCCGGCTTCTCGCTAGCCTGCCTCCCTGCCCAGCTCGCACGTACGTTTCCTTGGATTCAGTTCACCAACCATCACAATGGAGCAGCGAAGAAATACTTTCTTGATCTTCCCCGCACTGTCGGCTCGAAAATAAGATAATCTAAACTATAATGAACACGTGTTGAATAGTAGAGTATTTACCAACACATTCTCAACACGGGATTTCATTTCTTGATTTCTAAAACAAAGGATTTCCCGGTTTCAAAAAAAAAGGATTTCAATCGCCGCACACCTTCGTGTCATCGTGTGTACCGCCACGGTAGAAATTTTAGTAGGACACAAGTGTCACATCCAAGTTTTCAAAAGTTTTCAGCACCAAAATAATCTCCAAAAAATTCCGAGTTTAATAAAAATGGCCCCAATTTTTTTCTAAGCTCCATGCATTTTTTTAGCTTAAAAAAATTCGGTCAACTAAAAAACATTTCCCTGTTTTTTTTATAATTTTTCTTCTTTAGAAACTCCCTCCGTTTTTCCACTTTCCCTTCTCGGCGGCACGCTTTCCCTTTAGCTCTTGTGTCTCTGCCCGAGCCACCTCCTCTGCACCACACCCGAGCTACAGAGTCACTTCCCTCCTTGCCCTCGTGTCCTTAAGCTGAGTCACCTCCTCTCTCACATCCACGCTTCCAGCACCACCTCCCTCGCTAGCGCGCACGCTACCAGGGTTCACAATTTCAGCGAAATTTCACCGAAATGTCCAAAATTTTGTTCATTTTGTTACCCTCCAAAAGAAATTCAATTCGTTCAAAAATTTTGGTTTGTTTGGATTTGGAGGGAATTTGGAGGGTTAAAGTGAGTAAAAACTAGTAAAGAAACATCAAACCGAAGATAGCCTGGTGGCAAGGCCCCCTTGCTAGTTTCCTGGACACCAAGGATTGAATTCCACTCAAGGCATTAATTTCTGTGATTATTTTAAATTTAAAATTCAAGTTTGATTCAAACCAGTTTGAAAACCCACCGAAATTATGAAATTTTGATGATTTCGGTTATTTCAGCCCCCAACGAATTTTTTTCAAAAACGAAATTTGTTTCCCTGACACCGCTGAAGCCGTTGCTCGCCACGCACCCCCGCAACGCTCCCTCGCTCACCAATGTCACCGTCGCTGTGGCAGCATCTGCCTGCAGGTGGGCCCTCGCCACCACTTCATCTTGGCCATCCGTGCGCAACCGCCTGCATCTAACGCCCTACATCGCGTTGTCTTCACCGAGAGCTCCGCCTCCTGCAGTCAAAACCAAAGCAGTGAAGTCATTCACTTCTACCTCCATATTTTCACCTCTACCGCTTTGCCTCGCTTCCAGAGACTAGCAAAGCCGCCACCTTGCTCCGGCTTCGTCCCCACCTCCAGTAATGACGCGCCATCACTCTGCCCCCAAATCTGCAATCTCCAGAAAAACCTCGCCTCTGTTGCTTCTCTCCCAAAATCGATCATTCCCAAATCATCCTCACCTCATTGTGATCCCATTTCACCCCTTCTTTTGCTCCAATTCCTCTCGAGTCGCCGTCGCCATTAGCGGCGCCACTCAAGCTCCATGTGCACAGCGCTAGCACAATGTCTAGCTCTTCCGTCCAAACCAAGCATGCGCAGAGCTTCGTATTGACCCACCGATACTTGTGCTCCCCTCTGTTTGCCCACTTCGGTCTCGCCTCGCCATCCGCATCACCAGGATTGCCTTGACTCCTTGGTGCTCATCGTCACCTCCTCTGTTTGGTACTATCGCTAGATAATCTGCCACCAACCTCCCCTGCTTTGCATCTACTACGGCCATCGCATCCCCGTTCTAGCCACCTTTGACCTCTCCATTCGAAACTTCCACCACTCCTAGCTTCCACACTCCGTGTTCTACGCCATGCTCGCTTCGCTTTAGCAAAAGCATTTCTTGAGCTCGCAGTCATCCATGGCCAAGTCGTCCCCTATCTTCCTTCCTCGATGCTGCTCACGTCAGTGTTCTCCACCATCTAAAGTCAAGCGCATGTCGTGTTCCACCCCCACGTAGTCTAAAAAATACCATCATCTTCCCAAAAATCGGCTCCATGTCGCCAACGTCCACTATCTTTGCCGTTGCCACTATGTTCTACCTGTTCCAGACCGATTCGGGCCAATTTTGGCTGAGTCCATCCGATTCCCCTCTTTCCTGGCTATATTTGACTGATTCTTGACCAATTCTGCACAATACAGCCTCTGTTTGGTACTGTTGCACCTCTATTTGTTCCAATGATGCTATCTCAACGCTTTCATCACCCCCCGACACCACTTTGTTCTTTCAGAGTTTCTGTTTTTGCTTTAAAATTTAGATAGTTGTCAACTCGCATTCAAAAGCATAGCATGCCGATGTTTTGCTAGTTTTACTTGATGCATTCAGTAGGGGATGAGGTGGGGCTAGCAGGAGCAGAAGAGTAAATAGAAGGAGCCAGAGTGGCTGAAGGAGTTGGAGGAGTGTTCGACGACTTTGCGCAAGAAGGCAAGCCACGTATGAACATATTGAACCCATATGCTATTACATATGCATTATCTTGTGGTTGTACTAATTATTTCATGTCTGGTTGTTTTGGTACGAGCTAGTTTTGAAATGAATGGTGTAGTTGTAGCTAATTCCTATTTTGAGTCATATTTACCTTGACAAGCTTATTAATATTAGGTTAATATAATTGACAAGGATTAAAACCTCTATATATTATTTTTAATATATAAAAGACCATACATCTTCGTGGTCGTAACCCCTGAGATGCACAACCTCACTGGTCGTAGAGATTCCAGAGGTTACATAATGGGTACCCTGGTCGGACAAAGGCCTAAGCCAAGCTCCCGACCAGGAGAACTGCTCGTAAAAGGTATGAACTGATACTTAGAACTGATTCCAAATATATTCTTTACCGTATGACGAATGGAGCACGTGTATAATCCATACCATACGACGTTTCTTATCCAGAATCACTGACGAACAACCTCCATGCGGTTATATGTCTCATAGACATATAACCGTCGAACGGATGATCCTTTATCAACCGTCGCTTGACTCCGACCAGACGCAACGCTTCACATCAGACGTCTTCTCCGGAAGTAACTGCCACCTCTTCAAGGGCTATTTAAAGATGGAACCTGGACGGATCAAGGGGAGAGGAAGACAAGATAGAGCCATCAGACTAAAACACAAGCAGTAGATTCGTGTGGTAGGTCTGAGATTGTAAGGGAACAAGTAGTGTTCTCAGAGCATACCCTGTAAAACCCAGTTCATATTAATAAAAGAGTAGTCCCATTATTTCCTTAGATTTCCCACGTCACTTTCTCCTTTTCTTTTCGTAAGATCGACGTCTTGATCGTCGACAATAATAATTTAGATGGTACTAACCATGTTTTAATTAGGGTCATGACACTTGTTTCATATGGTATATGCAAATACTAGCCGGTTATGGTGGTTTTACGAAAATGGTGAATGTCGATGGCAAGAATGGATGATAGTGGTGAGTTCTTTATGAACCAGGTTGTGGTTGCTCTTGCCCAAAGCACATAAGGACTACAAAACTTTTGCCAAGATGGAATGACATAGTTCTCACCCATCCATGCGATCGTTCGTTCAAACTTGAATGTGTGTTGTTTTTATCTACATGATGTTTCCGTAGGCATAGGCTTGTCACTAGTGTATCTTTGTGGTTATAATGACACAATAGCTATAGGGCGTCGTCGAGAGCAGTCATAGTTTGACCTCTATACCGCTGGTCGAACTTGACAACAATAGATCTCGTTTAGTAGTGGACAATTCAGCTTGCTTGGTCTGGCAGGTCCCCGTGTGTTAAAATAGATGAATCATCTACTAAGCGGAGACTAGTGTGGTAAAGTAGCATCTCATTCTTGGTATCTCAACTCTGATCTGGTTGTAGTATCATATGGGTAAAGCTGGACAAACTCTGCAGATATTAACTTAAGTGCCGATACACCGTACTTCAGGTTAAAGAAGCTGTGTTAATGGGTGTTGCCAAATATCATGGCATAAGTAGATGTTCTTGATAATTAAAATGTAGATGTGGTGATTTTTGTTGCTATCATCACTCAATTACGACATTTATCAAATGCTTTACTCTCTCTCTCTCTCTCTCTCTCTCTCTCTCTCAATCTGAAAATGAGTCACTATTAAAACTATAAAGAAGGTAAATAGTATATTGATAGGTTACACCTTAACCTTTTCCTTTGAATCGCCATATGCGTATAGTCAAGGTAGTCAGAGTCGAGATCCCGAGTCGGATCGATTTGCCTCCGGTAGGATCGAATCGTAGTATCGAATCATAGAATCGGCGATTCTACGGATTTGTAAAAATACACATATTTACCATCTATACTATAAGTTTGTATGATTCTTATAAGGTTTACCGCTTACTTATTACCAAAAAAGGGGCAAAACACTTCTTATCACACAACAGAAAAGCATAATGGTTATGACATGATGGGTGATATAGTTCTGAACTACAGGAGAACAGCATTACCACACTGATATAATATTTTGCATGCTCCTTGTTTATTTATAGTTTCATTCTCAGAAATTAATATCAACAAATTTTGCTCTAAAACAAAATATCAGCAAAGCCTGGCCTCTAAAAACAATTGCCCTAAGTCTCTACAAGTAGGATCGATAAGCTGTCGTGGGTTCGTAGAACCGTAAGACTCTAAGAGTAAGATCGCGGTCCTAACTACCTTGAGTAGGATCGGATCGACAGTGAGACTCGGATCGACAGGCTGTCGTGGGTTCGTAAAATCGTAAGACTAATAGTAGGATCGTGATCCTAGCTACCATGCGTATAGTTAAATATCATTCCCACGTGGCTTGTTGAGTACGTAAGTACTCACTCTTGCATATTTGGATTCAATAGAATATCCAGATCTTGGTGGTGAGGGTCCTTTTGATGAAATGTATTATGAAGATTGGATTGGTGAGGACTACGATTTTTAGGTCGCTCCTAGGCTCAGGCTTGCTTGTGACTCTGTGAGTGTAGTTGAGAACTTTTCATGTATCCTATGTATTTAGGTCAGTCGGAGGCCATAAGATTTGTAAAACTTATCCCTAAGGCCCTACTTTTTGTTATATGTTGGGCTCTGTTGTGTTTAAACTACTCGAAGTAGGTTGATATTATGTATGTGCACAACTGGTTTCTTGGACAGTTGTGGAAACGTGGGACACTGACTTGTGAATCACCAAGTGTCCCACGACAAGTCTCTAGAAAGCCACATGTAAAACGAGCCAGGCATAAGTTGCAATGCAACCCGGCCCAATGCTCGCATTGACTAGTGATCACTCTCCCTCTTATTGTGCTATCCCACTGTCAAATTGGGATTTTTTAAAATAATATTGTTTTTAAAATTACAAAAATAAATAGTTATTTTTTTTTTTACAAAACTAGGCTACTATCGTCATTTGAAATGGCGACATGATACTATCGCCACTCTAACTGGCAACAGGACCCTATCTCTATTTTAACTCGTGGTAGGGACATCTACATTTTTTTACTGTCTATTTCCAACCACATATTTTGTGGACAAATCACGATGATATTATAAAATATTAAGCACAATGTTATCACATTTTTGTTGACAAATCACAATTATATTACAGAGCATTTAATGCAACATCCTCACATATTTTGTCAACAAACCACACTGATATTACAAACCATTCAACACAACGTCATTACCTAGTTTTTCGACAAATGAAAGTGTCGACGATCGAGTCGCCGATCTTACGAAATGAAATAGAGGAAAATGGCAAAGGCTTCTTGGGAGAGAATGTAACTGCTCTTTATTGATATGAACTGGCTATTACAGGGAGTGTCATTGACAAGACAATAGACTAACTCTAAGTACACAGAGTGTATTGCTTGCTATGCTCTTGAATTAGACTTGAAATATGAATCTAATGCTAATTATGATGCTTCAATCCGATGGAGTGCAATCGTTTGCTGATCTTCTCCACTGAATCCCTCTCTTTCTGCCGTTTGTGTTCTCCTTTAAGTAGTCGATGAAGTGGTGGCGTTGCTTCTCGAAGATAAGCCTGTTGGAAGTATCGCGACTGATCAGAGCGAGGCGACAGTTGTAAACCACATAAGGGTTATTGTCAGTGACATAGAGCCATGAAACGTCGTGTGGTTTGAAGTGATTAGGCACATGCTCCATTCATCACATGGAAGGTATATACTTGGAATCGAGTCCAAGTGCTAGTTTATTATTTCTACGAGCAGTCATCTGGTCGGAGACTAGGTATAGGACCTCATCCGACCAAGGTATCCTCGATGTAACCTCTGGAATTCTTATAACCACATGGGTCGTTAGCCTTAGGGGTTACGACCACGAAGTCGTGTAGTCCTTAATTATGTATTAAGATAATACATAGAGATTTTAATCATCATCAGAAAGTGATATTACAAAGCATTGAGCACCACATATTTAAACAAGATGAACCTTTCCTGTGGCCGCGACCTCAACGTCTGCCATGTCGACCGCCTCGAGTAGGGCGGTCGGATGAGGTCCCTGCAGCGACGTCTGGACTACTAATGTCTCCTTCGTCCTGTGGATTTCTCGTAGGGTATTTCTTGAAGGTGTGCCCAGACTCTATGCAAATAGAGCACTTCTTCGTACGATACCCGTCTTCTGCCTCGTCCATGTCGTTCCCGATATGCCTGTAGAAGTTTGCACCCAAGTGCCTCATGCACCACTTGCTCTGCAATTCCACCCATGGAAGTGGATCATTCTCTTTTTGTTGTAGCTGAGTTATTGCACTCAACAGGCCCACATGACGATCATGTATGACGTATACGTTAGGATAGTCCTATACAACAAAAATCCTCAAATTCCTCAAGAACCACAACCAGCTGTCCGTGTTCTCGCTTTCAACGAATGTGAATGCCACGGGAAGAACTTGATTGTTCCCGTTCGTCGCTATTGCAGTCAGTATCTGGCCCTTGTACTTTCCAGTCAGGAATGTGTTATCCATACACAAGATTAGACGGCAATGACGAAATGTATTGATGCATGGACAAAAGGCGAAGAATGCTCTCTTCAGTCCCCTCTTATTGCCCCACTTCGGATGCGTGAAATCTTGAATGTCGATATGAGTGTCAGATTCCTGTCTTGTATGACTCGGAGTTGGCCGGGGAGGTTGTGGTAAGAGTCCTCGAATGTATCGAACCTTGATTCAAACGCCTTCTGTTTTGCCCTTTATGCCTTGGCATAACTAACTGTGTACTGGAACATTGCCTCAATCGCTCGAATGATGGACTGTGGCTTAAAATCTAGATTATACACGATCTCACCGTACATGATGTTCACGATGAATCCTAGTGACAAGTTCTTGTGGGACCGCACTGACTCAACGACGACACATGTGTGAGGGACCACTATAGAGCATTTCCAATAGGTGTACCACTTAGGCTGAAATATGTGCACTCGCCAAGGGCATCTCTCTATGTCGCACTTCACGTCGTAGTATCTTGGGTTAGACTGAACAACTATGAATGTACGCCGCACCGACAAGGCCCAGAATTTGACCTCCTCCTGCACGGCCTCCTTGTATTTGTACATAGCTCCTTGCCCGGCCTCGCTCCGGTCGTACTCTCACGACACACGGGAGCCTTCGTTAACTATGAGGTTGTCGAACTGGTACGTGTTTCACTCGAATGGAATAGCTTGTTGTTCCACAGTATATTCGTCGTCGAATCCTTTATCTTCTGATAATGTCATGTAGCCCTGGTCTTCGAGGTCCATCCTTTGGACTAGGGCTTTCAGCTTCTCATCCTTGTCAGTAGTCCACTAGCTTACCTAACTGAAGGAGCTCTTTCCACATTGACTTCACCGACAACATCAACAACTTCTGGATCTTTAGCCATTGTGTGCGCCACACTGTAGCTAGAGTCTCGACTTCTTCTTCGGCATCAACACCCCTTCTTGTTCAGCCGCCGATGCAGGAGTGGGCTTGTCATATGCCTGGGCCAGAAGGACTAAATCACATCGTTCCTTCCTCGCGCTTGCGTACATATGACAACCATGATCTTGTTCCATCGAGCTGCACTAACTCACAATATGTGCCCTGTGGTGTTCGGTTGGCAAGGCAACTCAATCTCAGATCAGACACAGCATGGTCCATATTGAATGTGTAGAACAGCCACCACATCACAGCGCCCCATGTACGCTGCTATGATCTTGTTAGGGTCACGATCGCCAATTGAAAATAACGCAAATCAATCCCATTGGGACCCGCAAGAATAGTCCCTAGACCGTAGTGAATTTTGAAATTGGTGTCGTCCGACATATTTGACGTACTGCACCGTAAACAAGATTTCTACTATTAACACATCTAAAACTAAACTACCCATCGAAAAGGATTATGTACAACATACTACACTATGTAATTGTACATCTAAAACTATATAATCCATTCAGTTAAATTTTTTTCCTAAAAGGCAAACGACCGGAGCTTCTCTCCTCCCCTCTGCTTCTCTCCCTTCCCTCCCATCTTTCTTTTTTTTCTGAATAAAAGTGAGTTATGCTAAAATTTTATGGTCTTTTATAGGGTAGATTGTGCCGCAATTTGGAATGACGATAGGGACTTGCGAGATCTTTGTCGTCATTTAAAATAGTAGTTTTTCCAATTTTTAATATTAAAAAATTTAGAAATTTGTGGGATCCCTGATACCTTTTGAAATGGAAATGGCGGCAGAGTTCTATCGCCATTTGGAGTGGCGATAGGTCTTTGTCGCCATTTCCACCGGTGACAGGGACCTCTGTACTGTTCAAGTCCCAGTCATCATTGCCTAGATAACTATCACCATTCCAAATATCAACAAGGCCCTTTTACCATTTTAAATGACGGTAGTAGCCTAGTTTTTTTTTAAAAAAAATGATTATTTATTTTTGTATTTTTTAAAATAATATTATTTCAATTTTTTTTTTGTCAAATCGGATGGATCAAGAGCCAAAAAAAAAAAACTTTAATAAAATCGATTTTGGTGTGAAGCTACCAGCTACTTAAAGAAATTTAATATATCCGGTGCTCCAGGCCCCAAAGTCGGCGAAGAGGCGTTGAACGCAATACAAAATCGCTCCGTTGTCATCATATAAAGAAGACATTATTGGATTTGGGTTCATCGGCTCCAACACTCTAGGCACACAAGCTGGATGAACCAGTGATAGCAATGATTGATGCTGGTGCATTACAGTTACCAATTTATTTTTTTACCGAGATTAGTTTTGTGTGTCACATACGTACGGCCCACATGGTAAACTTTCTAAAACACACCAAATTAAAGGTGGTCATGCAAATCGTATGCCCGATAGCCTCAGCGATCTGGAAACAAACCGCTTGCCACTCGCAGCCCTACACATCATTTATGTGACTCATCGTATAAACCACCTCCTGGCCCATATGAAACCACGAAGATTTTTTTTTTTTTTTTTGCAAAAATACAAGAAACCCAAGGGGAAAAGGGAATAAAAACAAAGACGATGCAGGCATTATATCAAAAAAAATGATAATTTGCTCTTCATTTCATCAATTATCGTAGTTACAATTTCTAAGCTGATATTCCCTTTCGTACGCAAGGGACAAACAGTGAGGACACAAACAGTAGCAGCTAGCAGAGCGTGAAAAGACGGCACTGCCCCTGTGACCGCCTATAAAAAAACCGCCAAACACCGGCTCCCGTTTCTGTCACAAGACAATCACCCACGCTATCACTTATCACTCGAGAAGACCGAGGCTCTCGTTGATAAGCCGCACTTACGCACTACACACACAGAGTGCAGAGCAGTGCCATGCCGGAAGCGCCAATAACCGCCGCGCCTGCCCCGGCGGCGGCGGCCTGCAAGGAGGCGCACGGCGAGAAGCTCGACTACATCGAGCACGTCACGGCGTGCGCGCCCCAGATGCAGCGCCACGTCCTGGTAGACATCCTGGCGCAGAACGCGCCGGCCGAGTACCTGCGCCGCATCGGCGTATCGGGCGCCGCGCCCGACGCCGCCGAGACCTTCCGCCGCCTCGCGCCGCTCGTCACCTACGAGGACATCCTCCCCGACGTCCTCCGCATCGCCAACGGCGACACGTCGCCCATCCTCTCCGGCAAGCCCATCCGTGAGTTCCTCACGAGGTACGTGTTAGATCCATCCTTGTAGTTGTGCATGTGCGCGTTGCACGTACACGTACATGGCGGACGTCTGTGTGGTAACTGATGCGCGCATGCAGCTCGGGCACTTCGGGAGGGGAGAGGAAGCTGATGCCGACGATAGAGGAGGACATGGACCGGAGGTCGCTGCTGTACAGCCTGCTCATGCCGGTGATGAGCCTGGCAGTGCCGGGGCTGGACAAGGGCAAGGCCATGTACCTCTACTTCGTCAAGGCGGAGTCGCGCACGCCGGGCGGGCTGCCGGCGCGGCCTGTGTTGACGAGCTTCTACAAGAGCCGGCATTTTATAGAGC
Organism: Ampelocalamus luodianensis; assembly: GCA_036346255.1. Taxonomy (NCBI): domain Eukaryota; kingdom Viridiplantae; phylum Streptophyta; class Magnoliopsida; order Poales; family Poaceae; genus Ampelocalamus; species Ampelocalamus luodianensis. Next base: position 7,739,027 of record CM070626.1, read on the forward strand.
GTCCTCACGACCCATACACCGTGTATACGAGCCCCGACGAGGCCGTCCTGTGCGTCGACGCGTACCAGAGCATGTACGCGCAGCTGCTCTGCGGCCTCATGCACCGCGCCGACGTGCTCCGCGTCGGCGCGGTGTTCGCTTCCGGCTTCCTCCGCGCGATCCGCTTCCTCGAGAAGCACTGGCCGCGCCTGTGCCGCGACATCCGCACCGGCACGCTCGACGCCGAGATCACCGACCGCGCCGTGCGCGGCGCGGTCGAGCGGGTGCTCCGCGCCGACCCGACGCTCGCCGACGCGATCGAGGCCGAGTGCGTGAGTTCGTCGTGGCAGGGAATCATCCGCAGGGTGTGGCCCAACACCAAGTACATCGACGTCATCGTCACGGGCGCCATGGCGCAGTACATACCGACGCTGGAGTTCTACGGCGGCGGCCTGCCGCTCACCTGCACCATGTACGCCTCCTCCGAGTGCTACTTCGGCCTCAACCTGAACCCCATGTGCGAGCCCAGCGACGTCGCTTACACCCTCATCCCCACAATGTGCTACTTTGAGTTCCTCCCCGTCCACTCCGGCAACAGCGCCGCCGCGGAGCCTGACCACTGCGACCTCGTCGACCTCGTCGACGTGAAACTCAGCCACGAGTACGAGCTCGTCGTCACCACCTACTCCGGTACGTATGCCCGTGCTTCTGTGCATTGTGATCAATGTCTACTTATAAGACAGTGAGACTAACATGCCTGTGTGGTTGTGTCAGGGCTGTATCGTTATCGCGTGGGCGACGTGCTGAGGGTGGCGGGGTTCAAGAACGAGGCGCCGATGTTCAACTTCGTGCGGCGCAAGAACGTGGCGCTGAGCATCGACGCGGACAAGACGGACGAGGCGGAGCTGCACGCGGCGGTGAGCGGAGCGGTGCAGCACCTGGAGCCGTTCGGCGCGTCGCTCGTCGAGTACACGAGCTACGCGGACGCGGGCACCATCCCGGGCCACTACGTGCTCTTCTGGGAGCTCCGCGCGGGCGGGACGGCGGCGCCGGTGCCGGCGTCGGTGTTCGAGGACTGCTGCCTCGCCGTGGAGGAATCCCTGAACAGCGTGTACCGGCAGGGCCGCGCCGCCGACCGGTCCATCGGCCCCCTCGAGATACGCGTGGTGGCGGACGCCAGCTTCGACAAGCTCATGGACTACGCGCTCAGCCGCGGCGCGTCCATCAACCAGTACAAGGCGCCGCGGTGCGTGCGCTCCGGCCCGGTCGTCGAGCTGCTCGACGGCAGGGTGCAGGCCAGGTACTTCAGCCCCAAGTGCCCCAAGTGGAGCCCCGGGAACACAAGTAGTGGAGCGGCAACAACGCCAAGAAGATGAAGCATCAATTAATGGAGTCGCCTAAGCTATGCCGATCGAGCGGCTAATTAGAGAGAGAGAGAGAGAGAGAGAGAACGTTGTTTATGAATGGTCAGCTAAGCCTCGTTAATCAATGGTTGGCTAATCATGAAGTGTCAGTTTAGGGTACGTATCTATGGGCAATGGGATTTTCTTTCTCTTCCTTCTGCTTTTTGAAATAAAGTACTAGTAATCTTTTCCTTTTTGTTTTTTTGTTGATCTTTGGGTATGTATTAGACTCCTGATTGCTAAGCATATCGAGAGCTCATCATGACTATGGAGATATCACCCTTTCGTTTCTAAACAAACCATAGCTGTAGGGTACGTACAATTGATGCGATCATTTCGATTTACGGTGGAATTTTCAGCCCATACATCGTTCATCTAGCTAGTGGATATTTATACTCCCCTCTCCTCTCGTCTTGATCTCTCCTTAAATACACAGCCGCTGTTCAATTCCATATGCAAATAATCCCTTGATTTATATATTTGCAATATATGGTTAATCTGTGATGAAATTGATTGGTAAATTAGGTCGTTTTTTTTTTTTTTTGCTTGCAAGAGTAATATGGTGCGGTGAGTGGCACTAGTGTTGTTCCCAACTTGCAGCGTCAAAAGTGGGCATGCCAGCAGCCTGGCCCAGCTTTGGAGATGTGTCATATACGTACTCATATCATCATATATGACCATAGCTATAAGTAGATCGATCTAAGCTTCTTGTACCAATTCAGCGTTACCTGCCAATCTTGGTGGTTCGCTCTCGTTCCTTTTCATGCTACACTGTTCATTTCCTTGTTTCCCCCTCGTGTCCTCTCTTTTCTGGAAACGTATTACAACGACAAAATTCAATATATATATATAGAGATAGAGAAAAATGGTATGGTACTCCTGAGAGTACGTACTCCCACCTCTCATATACCATTTAAATCGTATGATGATACCTCTTTATCTATTTGAGTATACTTCAATAATGATTATAAGATACCTCAAAGTGAATTCTATGAAAAATTTCATTAAATTCCACTTTTTATAGCAAAATTTGTGTATATACTTCTATTATATATGAAAAGGGGTATATAGAAAAAAAAACAAAGGGCTCCAATGAAAAATTTTCAATCAAATCGCATTGAAGTATCTTATAATTGGTATTTAAGTATACTGAAAATGATAAAAAAGTATAATATATGCGTTTAAGTAGTATATTAGAAGTGGGAGTACGTACTCCCAGAAGTACAAAACGGGATCATGAGCCATTCATTTGTGAGAAAAGGTAGGCATCCGGTTTGTTTTGAGCTCTGGTGCTGGAACGTTCGACGACACCCTCCAACCGCACCTCCAGAGCCCATCTCAGTTCTGCGGAGGGAGCTCCAAAACCGGCACGTCCTTGGTTTGGTGACTTGGTGCTAGCTAGACATGCAGCTAAGCTAGTTGCTCATGAAACTGCATGTGAAGCACAAGCACCAAATAACTACTAGACAAGCATGCATGCATGCAAAAGTAGCGCCAAGTCCACCAAGCCCATGACTCATGTCGTCTTGCATGGCGAGTGGCCGAGTGCAGATGAGGAAAAGGGGGTAGGCAAAAGGAGCAGATTCCTGACAGCAACAGCAACGGCTCAGAGCAGATGCTGACTGAGCTGCATGAGTACGTGAGGACCATGAGTCCATGACCCTGGTCGGTCAGTGGTCACTCGCCACACTCCAGTCCAGTCATTGCATGGCGAGTGGCCGAGTGCTGGTGAGAAAAGGGGTAGGAAAAAGGAGCAGATTCTGACATCAACAGCAACAACTCAGAGCAGATGCTGACTGAGCTGCATGAGTCCGTGAGGACCATGACCCTGGTCAGTCACTCAGCACACTCCAGTCAGTCCAGTCCATTGCAGATGCACGGGCATGCCCAATTTTTTCAACACTGCTAACCAGAAAGAAAGATCTGCTTCTCTATCAACTAGCTTTAGATCAGGCCCTGGACTGACCTTGACAAGAGAGAAAAAAAAAAGGAGCGGCTTATCCAAATATCCAATCCAAAGGAGAAGCTAGCTGGGCACCTCAAGAATCAATGCGTTGTGCATGCAGATGCAGCAAAGGAAAGGCCCGAGGCTTTATTTTCTCTCTCTCGGGAGAGGGAGGAGCACGACTCGACATGATTGTTACATTTGCTGTCGTTTTAGCCAACCGTTTCTTTCTAGATTTCGCCTCTGGAAAAGTATCACTATCTCTCTTCTCTCTCTCACTGATTTTCTTTATACTCCCTTTTGTTCAAAAAATATATGATATTTTGGATATTAACACGGTCTTTCACGTGTAACTTTGATAATTACTTTTATTTATATGAATATATTTATAAAATAATATACTATTATTATATTTTGAAAATACTTTTCATCACTAATTTGATGATACTATTTTCACCTGACCAATATATATATATATATATATATATATATATATATATTAGTGGTCAAAGTTAGTTTGACTGTATGCTTTTTAAAACGTCATATATTTCTGAACAAGAGAGTACCTACCAATATTACGTCATTATCCGTTTGCTTTTATTTTCCCTTTGTTTTTTTCGAACATATGGCAGTAGAATTTCATTAAGCAGGAGAACAGTACAAGTACAAAAGGAAAAGGAAGAGGAAGAGGACGAAGAAGAGGAAGAGGGAAAAAACACTAAACAGGGATATGCGAGGTAGCCAGGAAAGAAAGCATGATTACCATACACAAATGTGCTTGCATTCTCATGGGAGTATGTGTATTAGTAATACAGAAATCACGCACCAACAAATTAACGGACAGCATTAGCAGCACTGCAGCTAGAAGGTCAGGAAAAATGCATATATATATATAGAGAGAGAGCATGCGAGGTCAAATCCTCTTCATGGAAAAAAAATGACACATGACATGCAGCATCAACTCTGATGTCAACACAGAAGTTAACAGAATGAAAGTTAAAACGACATCTAATTATTATATTCTGAAGAGGTGGTAGAGCTAGCTAGAGCGAACTAGCGTGCACCGTTGAGAATTTAATCGTCTCCCGGCGTGCCGGCCGGTGGCTGGGACCGGCATGCATCTGTCAGCCAGTACGGCAGCACCGTGCGCTAGGGTGTCGTGTGCGTGGACGGCGACCGTGTCTGCACCGCGGCAGGGGACACGTACGTACGTTACATGCATACTCGGGACAGGTGTACCTACGTAGCGATGTATATGTGCTCATCATGAAGCGGCTTTGTTTTCGCATGCATGGCTTAACTGTCTCAATTTGGGTGGTTGGGTTTGGCGCACGGCCGAGCAGAGGGAGGGATTCAGAAGAAAAGTGGAACAGATCATGAAGGGGTAGATAGATTGCTGGGGAGACATATCTCCATCTCATAGATTGACACGTGATGTGAGAATCTTAGACCAAATTATGGAACATACTGTTTGGTTTGTTACTGATATGGACCAAACCAAATTTATTTTCAACAACACCAAAATTTGGTTTGATCGCAGTCCAAACAAAATTTATTCTGTCAAATTATAGCTTGGCTCATTGGCCAGGAATGAACCAGCCTCTAATGCGACGTGTAATATCTTAGATCTGACCACCCCCAGCCACATCCTCTCGCGAAAGTTTCTCGTTCCAAACAGAGCTGAATAGTTTTTTTTTCTTTCACGTGTACTTATTGTAATAACGACGACACCACACTTGAACAGCCTGTCAAAATTACTAACCGATAAGAATTGCAGAAGAAACAGTAGTAAGTTGGATGCTTGATGGGTTGATGGCTAACCAATTCATTCGTTCATTCATGGCAGGGCCAGGGACTGAGGCGACTGCCAAGCATGCAAGCACACGTGCAGGTAGGGGGGAACATGTGGGGGTGGCCTCCCCCATATCTTCAGCGTTGGTGCATGGATGGTAGGGCGAAGGGTGTTAGTTGGTGCATGTCCCTTGCTGTTTGTCTCCCTCATCATATCTGAGACTGCATGAATGCACTCTGCAGTGCCCAAGAATTAAACTCGATCTCCCCTTGCCCCCATATACCGGCAACAAGCCAAGGCCCATGCATGTTTCATCGACCCCTCATGTTGCTCTCTCTCTCTCTCTCTCCGTGTTGATATAGTGGTACTAATCGATGTAGCATCGCCAATCGTCCTACAGTATACTTGACGTTTCTTGTGTCCTCATGACGTGCCTCCACAGGGCGACACATACTAGATTTATGGCTCATCCGTCCAATCGCTCACTACAGCGCCCAGTGACGGCAATGCTGTGTGTTGCACTGTGTATGTCAAGGTGCATGCATGGCTTACATGCCTACAAGCTATCACCACCAACAGCTAGCGACAGGTCGCTCGGAGTCAGGTCTGGATCGATCATCGGCAGGCGCGCTGCACAGCGGTGGTGCGGCTGGTACGACGCGTACCCTGAAACGAACGGGTGCTCGTGCTCGTGCGACGGCGACACCGGGGAACATTCCGATCTCGCCAGGGATCTCGATCACCGTCACGCGACAGTGGGTCTCGGTCGCGACCAAACGACAGTGAACAGAACAGCTCGATTTGCACGCCCAGCTGCATGCTACGTCCGACGCGACTGTCAGGATCGCCAATGCAAGCGGTTCCCTGAAGCCGACAGGTACGCGGTCGGAGGCCAGCAGTGGCCGTCTTGTCAGCTTGCTATAGGATTATAGCACATGCCTAGCATATGAGCGTTGCAAGATGGAGCGGCATGTCAGCGCCGTCTTGGCAGCCATGGGGCGCTTGGACAGAGGGAAGAGAAGGAGCAGGATGAAGATGGAAGCGGGAAGCAAGTTGAAGAAGTCAAGTGAGTAATTTGGGCCAGCATGGGCATTGGCGTGTAAGTTATATTGTAAGGTACTGACTCCGTGGACAATTGTAAGTTATTGGGCCCAGTAAGAAGAAGGGAGGAGAGTACCAAGATCCTTATATACTTATATACGAGTACTTAAAAAATAAAATATAATAAAATATAAAATATAGCTACGTCATTAAGCACCTATACACCTATGTAAAAGTTATTTTCTCTAATGCAAGTATCTGTTTTGTAGATGTTTAGATGATTGTATTATCTATTGATTATATATAGTTATATACATAAACACCTCTTAAGTACCGAGCTAATCAAGCACCAATCCCACAAAATAAGCACCTTATCTATCCTACAGAGCAAGAAAGATTAATTTTTCTTTACTAAGCATCTCTCTAAGCACTTGCATTGTAGAGGGATACTGTGTAACGGAACTCCCTAAGAAAAGAAAAGAAAGGGCTTATCTCCCTCTACTGTTCTTCTTCCTCCTTGTTCCCAAATTTCCTAGGTGTTCACACTACGTTGTGCCCAATCCCCGGTGGCGATATCGTTGGCGACGGAGGGACACAACACGTCAATGTTGGGGGAGACGACCAATGGCAAGATTAACCATCGTTAGGGATGAATCGATTTGGTGACACCGATGGCATGAGAGGAGCGGCGAATCGGGAAGGAGAGGCGGGGAAATTGTAGCGGGTGATGAAAGGGTAGAGGGGTCCTAGTATAAAATTTTGGATATAAGTTGTAATATGATTACTTATAGGGGTTGGAGTGTAAATATACTACGTGGCGGAGAGAGGGGGAGAGAGAACACATGTCGTCTCTTTCTGAAGAGACTGTTGTGTACGTGAAACAAGACATGATACATTAATCCATTCTAGTTGACATATAGGCTCGTTTCAAAAAAAAATCAATGTTGGAGAGTATGTTAGAGACTATCTATTAGAGATGTTGTCTCTACAGATGATATAGCATATATTAGAGACAATGTTATCTCTAACTATTAGAAATACGCTAAGCAGGTTTGCATTGGAGCTGGCAATGGCTTATAATAAAGTGGACTTTTTTATTAGCGCGATTCTGAAAAAGCAAAGAATAGAACAAAAAAAAACGCAGGAATATGATAGGAATATACGTGTAAAACAGAGGATTAGAAAACAATTTTTTTTTTTTGTAGGAACGAGTGTTCGGACGAGTTGAGGAAAAACACAGGAGCCATTGAAATGAGGTAGGAGTAATTCCTTTGAAACTCCCGTGATTTTGTGGGAATGTGTTATGAACCTTAGTTCATAATGAGGTAAATATCCGTCGAAGGGAGGTCGGACGACGACGACTTGAGGTAGAACGACGCTAGGTGAAGGAGGACACCGATTGGGGAGGAATAGATTTAGAATAGCCGGTCAAGAGAACGACCACAGCTGGACTTTAGGGACTAAGAAGTTGTTTATTCATCTTTGCTTGCTTCTTTGATAATGGATACATGTTATCCCTTTTATAGGGACGACCCGACTTGACCCTTAAGAAACAATCTCTATGTTTAAGAAAACTTCTCTCTATTAGATAGAATATATCTTTCAAGAAGTAAACCTAACTAATAAAAAAAAACTAATTATTCTATCTTTATTTTCTAACTAATGCACCCGTGGGGCGTGATGTGAATAGTGTGTGGGCTACAGTAGCATCTGTAGTGTTCGGCCCGTGACAGAATGCTACAGTAAACCTAAAACGTTTCGAGCGCAGCCACAATGCTAGACCCTATAGGAAGGAGATTCCTGTCTTTTTCCTATGACATTCCTTTGAACCAAAGAGACCCAAAGTGGTGGTTTGGATCACGAGGATTAGAAATAAGTTTTCATCAAACAAGTTTTAGTATAATTTTTACGAAAACAGATTTTAAGTTCTTATTCTGTTAGAGTAAGCTTATGGATTATTCTGTTTGGGTCAGAAAAAATAAAACGAGTTTTTATGGATACAGTGTTTGGTTGAGATATTTGATAAAATGAAGTTTTTAACCTGCGTCAGTTCTATTTTAACATGATAGCTTCCAACCATTGGATCAACTCCCCTGTCATCTATCAACCATTCGATCTACCGACTTTCCAACACATCATCCCCTCTCTGTCCACTCTGCCGTCAGTCCGTCACTAACCCAACACATCAGTACAGCACCTCCCCATATCTGTTTACTTTCCCCATTGCCTCAATCCTCAATTCTCTCTCGCCACGCATCACCACATAAGCACAGAGCACATCGATCTCCTGCTCGATCTCTCTCTCTCTCTCTCTAATCTCCATGCATCACCACTCCCATCATGTTCCGGTCAAAGCATAGGTGCGTGCGCTACTGCAAGGGGGAGCCCCGCAGCGACGGGCTCGACGCCGACTGGGCGCACAAGACGCTCCTCGAGCACGACCCCGGTCGTCGCCGCCTTCGCTACGAGATGAACGACAACAACATGGGCTTCGGCAGGTTCTTCGCCACCTTTAGCGTCGTCGACCTGAGCTCTCCCGGCGCCAGCGCCGGTTGCGAGCTGCTGTGGGAGTTCGAGTGCGAGCCCATGGCTGGCACGGCCAATGAGGCGCTCACCACGCGGCTACTGGCCGGGCTCGACGGCATGGCGCGCCGGGAGTAGCCCGCCCACCAGTTTGTTGACACTGAGATCGGGTGTATGTAAAATTGGTTTTGTAAAAAACGATCAGCCCTCGTTTTTGGGAAAACGTAATATATTGGACTTACGAGAAACCAGTTTTACTTATCTTGAGAGTTAGTTACCCAATCCAAACAGAGTTTTCCTAAAACAATGCTAAAATCGGTTTTGGGAAAACTGGTTATCACAAAACGCATGATCCAGACAAGGCCTAAGAGTTTAGGAGGAATTGTTTTGTTTTATACAAAATCCTTGCATCCCAATAGCATTGGTGACTGATTAACAAGGACTTGCTGAGAAGTCACAGGCATCCCTTCTCAAAACCAATGTTCCCCTAGGCGGCCAACTAGGCGCTGGGCGCAAGGCAACCGGCGTGCCTCGGCCTCAATCGGGCCCCTAGGCGCTCGGCCTGCCTAGGCGATCAATGCCAGTCCAAGGCGAACCCAGGCGGGTCGAGGCGAGCGAGGTGAGGTAAGGCGGTCCGGGGCGGCGCAAGGTAGGATGGAACAGAAAGAGAGGAGGGGTGGTCCGACTCACCGGTGCCAAATCGACCTCCCGCCGACGCCGAATCAACCTCGCTGACGCCGAATCGACCTTCCCTCCGCTCGATTTGGCCTCTTTGTCGCTCGATTCAACCTCCGCCGCCACTGGTGGAAGCGAGGTTCGTAGGGAGTGAGGCGCGGGGGGGGGGGGAGCGAGGCACGGAGGGAGCGTGGTAGGGAGGCGAGGGGGGAGGCCGACTCAGGCGGAGTTGAGGGGGAGGGGTGTTCGAGGGGAAGAAGGAGACGACGGTGTGCGTGGGAAGGGTTGGGGGCTTGGGGCTCGAGAGGAGGTTGTCTTGTAGGCTTTGAGGGACATGTGTCACAATATGGAGGGGGTAGGGTCTCGATCGAACAACTCAGATTACACGAGAGTAATTTCGATCGGATGACCAAGAGCCCAAGATGACACGAGTCACATGACCACCTCTTTCCTCCTCGCCTCCTCCTTCACCCCCTCGTAGCCGCCTCCTCTTTCCCCTCGCCTCCTTCTTCCCCATCGCTCCCCTCTCGCCTCCGCCTGAGTCGGCCTCCCCCCTCGCCTTCCCCCCCCCCCCCAGCATTCGCCAGAGTCGGCCGAGTGTCTAGGGGAACACTGCTCAAAGCTTCTTAGAATTTGAAGCAAATTTATGCCACATTTGGAACAAAGGAATTTTAGAAGAACCAAAAATTGTTTCTGCAAAATTCATATGTTCCAAACACCCCTTATCTAAGCGGCTGATTTGCGATCAAATGGCTCCTTAAGGCCGCTTTTCGTGACTTTTGACTAGGGAGTGACATTTTAAAGTGTAGAAACTTTTCACAGCCCCCCTCTCCTCTTTGTTTTTGTTCCCTCATATATATTTTCGATGTGAAATGGCCCCCTTATTTCTTGGGTCTACCGGATGCACGACTCTGTGCATCCGGATTGTACCATTGTAGGCTATAGACCCAAGATAAGTAGCTGGGCCTTGAGATGTCGCCCATCAACATAGGCCGGCAAGAATAAACATTTGCCCCAGTTTGTCAATGGTGAATATTTTAACTGAAATGACTTGAAATGATATTAGCTAGATGTCACTCACAGAAGGCCAATCACTCTACCATTCCACACATTTTCCAGCCGGGGGATTCATGCATCCGGAACAGTGGTAACAATGCAGAATTTATCCGTGGGTGTACTGCAAAGCTTTACGAAAGACTCCATAAAAAGAGCATGATGCAGCAAGACCACCAGACGTAACAGCAACAGGAGAAAACAAAATGTTGTAGTACCGACGTTATAGCTAGATGGCAGAAAATAATGGGGTACACAATAACACAGACGATCATGGGCAAAAACTTCATAATCATCGTCGTCGTCGTCATCGCAATTCCATTCCAATATCCAAAATGAAGATGCATGAAATGATGGAAAATACGAGATTGCAAACGCTTTTGTCTCTCTGCCTACATTTTGTTTTGAAACAAATACACTATTACAGATGTCTACACTCTTAGCAGGATGCCAGTATTAGTTGGTTAGCTAACAATGAGTCAGTGAAAAAAGAGTAGTTATAATTTACTGCTTTCTATTTAGTTTAGTTTTCCTTGAGCAATTGTTCCATTCAATTATGAAGTCAACACTCAACAGCCTGTCTCATCAAAATGCTTATAGGTTAGCACAAGTTCTTAGGATATACTATATGTGATGCATTTTCTTCCTTTTTAGTATGATAGTATAAGCTTTTTCTCCTTCCATAAAGTGTGGCATCTGAATTTGAACAGCTAATTTAGATATGTTTAACCAACTGCGATTACCACTATTACAGAACTAATCTGCTAGCATTCTGCTAGCATCTCTCAAGAAACCATTATAGTCAGGAAATCATTTAACACGTAACTAGTAGCACTTATGATTTATGAATCATATGCATAGTTAAAACTCCAAGAAGTTTCATTCTTGGAGTGGACTTTTGATAAATGTTAATCCTAATTCCTATGGGTGCACAGCTAGAAGCCTAGAAAGATCGTACAGTGTAAAAATTGAAACTTTCAGATTGCCATGATTGAGAGGGCATTCTATTGTCCTCTGTAAGTAGCACTTTCAGCACAAGTTTGATGGGAAAAAATTGCAACGTTGGCAGCTGATAGTTAGCACTTAGCAGCAGCACAATTAAAAGAAGAAGAGGCATGGTGGCGCATTCAAGCAAAGCAACTGGCATTAGATAATCTTACATTTTTCTTACCATTATCTACGCGTAATTACAGCTTTAATTCTATGAAAAAAAAATTAGCTTCCTAAAATTCTATATTTGATTTAACACAACAACATATGAACACGAACATTACTTGACAGTACATGAAAGGAATGACAAACAAATCAATGCAGGTTTGAAGTGGTGCCATTACTCTGCAAGATTAGTATCCTAACCTGGGAACCATCCAACGTGGCATCCCTCGTATCCACGACCCGGGACCTCTTGAAGAGCGCGGCGACGGCGGTGGGGTCGAGGTGCCTGTCGACGGCTAGCGCGATGGCGCCGCCGCAGCGGACCGCGCGCTCGGCCTCGGCGGCGAGGCAGGACGGGAAGAGCGCGCCCGAGATCACCGCGGGGTCGTCGTAGAAGACGAAGTCGAAGGCGCCGTCGGAGAAGGGGAGGCGGTGGGGGTCGGCGCGGCGGACGAGCGGCGGGAAGTCGACGAGGTCGATCCCGATGACGTCTCTGACTCCCGCCGCGTGGAGCGCGTGGACGGAGTTGCCGGCGCCGGCGGCGACGCAGAGGACAAGGGAGGAGCCGGCGAGGAGGCGGAGTCCGCGGAGATGGGGGAAGGCGGCGGCGGACAGGGCGGCGGAGCGGCGGTGCCAGCGCGGGGAGGCGCGCAGCATAGCGAGTCGGCGGTCCGGGGGTAGGACGCGGCGGGAGGCGGCGTCGCAGGAGGTGCGGGGGAAGGGGGCGAGGGAGAGGGTGAGGGTGAGGGAGTGGGGCGCAGGGAAGCAGGAGGCGGAGGCGGAGGCGTGGCGGAAGAGGTATACGAGGGAGAGCGTGGCCGCGGCGGCGAGGGCGACGGAGACGCGGCTCGCCAGCAACTGGATTCGCCGGTCCATCGCCGGCGGCGGGTTTGCGGTGTTGGGGGCGGCCATGGGTCTAGAGAGTTGTGGGCAGCAGATTGGATCTTGCTCGTGCTCATCACGGGCTGAATCGTAGTTGGGTTTGGCGAATCTTGGACGAGCAACATTATAGCTCCATACTGTTCTTGGGCCGTAGATTAAAAGGCCTATTAGGCTTAACTACGAGGGTGCCCGCGTAAAATGCAAAACTAGGTTTGTTTCAAAGTTTATTATATCAATGATATAGCTTAGATGTTTAAAAATATTTTTTATGTATTTGTTAGGTTATTTAGGTTTTTAAGAGATCATAAATATTGAAAATGACAATAGAAGTTTGAAAGAAAATACAACTTGAAGAACGTAATTGAAATATGAACTTTGATGGAACAAGAATTATTAAGCATAATAAATTGTTGTGGCTCTTAGAAACCTAACTAATCTCCATCATGCATGGATCATGTAGCTTTGTGCTCATACTATTCCTCCAATAGCTTTTTTTCTCTCTAAAATGTATGCACATGTACCTCTATTTAATCTCACGCAATACGTCAATTACGTGCGCTGCAGATTATCTTATTAGTTTATATGGTATTTAGCGTACCTTGATCACGCAAACACCAATGTACCATGAGCAACCTACCTTGAACTTATCTTCCCTCACACATTGGTTGCCTTACCAAACCGTATGTCTTCTATCTCTTCTCATCATTACAGGTTTTCTGCTTCAACCTCTAATAGCAAGCTCAATTTTTTATCAATCCCTCTCAGTTGCTACTCCTTCCAATACAATACTCTACCATATAGTTATCTTATACTTCTCTCTAATTATTGATTAATGTTGACCGCTACGATATCAAATACGTATACACATGCAACCGTTACCTATCCCTACTGGGGACACCCGTAATGCTCTCTCCGTTGGCCCCGAGGCTATTCCCTAAAGTTGCGCTATCTCTTTGTTCCTCTGCTTCTCAACACCTGTTCTTCTATTTGTTTGGATGCATACATGTGTAGACACATGCATAATGTTATACATGCTTGATGTCTTATTCTTCTATGTTGGTTACTCCATTCTTCGATGTTGGCCAACTCAATATTGTGACTTCCTCACTAACCGCGATGACATCACATTTTCACTGATGTCGATATGTCTGCTTTAGTCACTGCCTAACGATATGGAGAATCTTCTCGCCATCGTCAGTGACGACGTGCCACTCCCAGTGATGGTACGCTCCTAGCTACCTAATGGTCTCATATCGTCCATAGCTCGTTTTCAATGCAAAGCTTCATCTTCTCTTTGTTAGAGCTTCCCATCGTTGAGCTCATTTGGTCATTGACTTCTTCAAAACACCGATACTCATCACTCATCGTTGCGGCCCTTGGATCTTTCGACTCTGGCCTTTCTATTAAACAACCCCTGTGAGCATCACGACATTGTACTCATCTCCAACGCCACTGCCTCGACTCTTTGCTTCGTTGTGGGTCAATGTCTTCTTGTACAACAGATCGACATTACTGCACTCTTTTGTTGTCTCCTCTAACACCATTAGTACCATCTTCGTTGTAACTTTTATTTTTATTAAAAATTTCAACTATTTTTTATTGGATTTTGGATACAAATTAAATTGCTAATTTTATGTAATCTATTTCGAATTTTAGTTATTTAGGAATTTTACTCAAACTAAAATGTTCTTTTATATATTATCCCAAATTTGAATTATTTTTTGTTGGAAATCGTATATAAACCCAATTGCTATTTTTATTTAATTTTTATTCCAAACTGTAATTATTTAGGATTTTACTTTGGAATTTCTATCAAAAGCAAAATGGTATTTTTATTCTATTTTTAATTCTAAATTTTAATTATTTTCATTGGAATTCATATACAAATCCAATTGCTATTTTTTTGAATTTTTATTACGAATTATAGTTATTTAGGGATTTTACTTTGAAATTAGTATCAAAATAAAATCGATAATTTAATTTAATATTTTATTATGAGTTTCAACTATTTGTTGTTGGAATTTGTATACGAATCTAATTGCTCTTTCTGTTTATTTTTTATTCTGAATTATGTTTATTTTAGGGTTTTACTTAGGAGTTCGTATGGAAATAAAATTGCTATTTTGTTTACATTTTATTCTTAATTATGTTTATTTCAAGAGTTTACTTAGGAATTCCTATAGTAATCAAATTGCTATTTTTATTTAATTTTATTCTGAATTTCAGTTTATATTGTGCTTGACATAGACTCTTTCTTTCGATCTAGACCATTATAACCTAGACCTACCACAATTGATGGTGTAGATCTTTGTCTTTTTCCCATCGATTAACATGTGGATTTATTTTGTTTAATTTTTGTTCTAAATTATGTTTATTTGAGGATTTTACTTAGGATTTTTTATGGAAATCAAATCGCTACTTTTTAATTCGTATTATGAATTACGTTTATTTCAGGATTTTACGTAGGAATTTGTACAGAAATCAAATTGAAATTTTTTTTATACGTAAAATTGAAATTGCTACCCCCCAATTCAGTTATTTCTATATTGTACTTGACATGAACTTTTTATTTTGATCTAGACCGTTGTAATCTGGACCTAACACAATTGACAGTGTAGACATTTCTTAAAATTTCACTACTACAAAACAGGCTATAGAAGACACCCCATCACAGACGGGTTAATTTGAATCCGTCTGTGTTGGGTCTGTTGGGCACGGCATTTGCTTTGCCAGCCTATCACAGACGGTTCTTACTAGTAACCGTCTGTGATATATGCTTATCACAGACGGTTTATATACAGAACCGTCTGTGAAATATCACAAACAGTTCTATTTATGAACCGTCTGTGATAATCCCTCATATCACGACGGTTTATTAATAGAGCCGTCGTGATATGTCGCGACGATTACGTGCATAAACCGTCGTGATAATCCTCCGTATCCGAGCGGTTGATAAAACAGCGTCGTCAGAAATATCACGACGGTTTTATTTATAAACCGTGCGTGATATATACCTATCGCGAGCGATTCATATTTTGAACCGTCGTGATATCCTCGCTATAAATACGTTGAGTACCCCGCCCATTCCCATTTGAGCCGCCACCGGATAAAAACCCATCTGCGCGCGGCAGAGAGAGAGAGGAGGAGAAGGAGAGGAGAAAGGGAGGGAGAAGGAGAGGAGAAAGGGAAGGAGAAGAGAAAGAGAGGAGAAAGGGAGGGAGAAGGAGAGGAGAAAGGGAGGGAGACAAGAATCGGAATAGATCGATTTGGTATTTTCGTCGTGAGCTCGAGGGTAACATTCTTTATAACCCAATTGAGATATGGTAGAATATGCTAAGCATCGCGTGTATAAGAGTCGAAGTGGGAGTGGGTCCTTCCATAGCATCGGGTAACCATACGTGAAGAGGGAATTGTGCGGATTTATAATCGCACCAAGGAATAATAAAAACACACAAAGTAGTAAGGAATTAATCCCATTATTAGGAATGCGGTTATTAGCTATTTTGAACAAATCCCGAAACTCTACCCTTTAGAGCATCTGCAATTTACGTGCTTAATTAGCCGGTTCGAATGGCTAGATTTGATGCTAGGAACCGATTTCACAAGTGGAAGCTGCCTATTCCGAAACAAAACTCTAGGAACCGATGCAAACTTTTGTATCCGGATGTAAGGGAATAGAATAATATTTTTCATTTGGTAGTTGGAATAATATTAAAGTTCTGTGAGGGGGAAGGAAATGGAGAGAGAGAGCGGTTGAGAGAGATTTTATTAATCTAATTTGACACTATATATTTTGTTACATGTGTAGCGTAGATGGACCGAAACTGGATGTATGGTGTGAACCGTGTGAGTCAAGAGTACATTAATAGCGTGGTTGCTTTTAGAAGAGCCGTCGAGCAAGATATGTTGAAAAAGGGGATAAAATATATGTACTGTCCATGCATTGATTGCGATAATCTGAAGATGTTTACCAACCCGTGAGATAGAAGCACACTTGATTGAAGGGTTTCAAAAAGGGTATACATGTTGGACCAGTCACGCTGAAGAGCGACAGGAAGTTAGTAATAACGACATCGCCGAGGAAGTCAACGATATGCCGGATGTCAACGATATGCCGGATGTAGACTGTGCTTTTGACGAGGATAGGTCACACGATGACAATCTGGATCAGATGCTACGCGATGCAGAAGAGAACTACAGTGAGAGAGAGTTTTGTAAATTCGAGAGCTTAATGGAGGACTCGGTGAGACCTTTGTTCCCTGGCTGCAAGCCGGAATATACAAGGTTGTCAACCGTGATTGAACTGCTTAAATTAAAATCAAGCAATGGTTGGTCCGATAAGAGTTTCACGGTGTTGTTAGGTCTCCTAGCGGACATTCTTCCGGAGGGAAACGTGTTGCCCAACACCACCTACCAAGCAAAGAAGGTTCTTTGTCCATTGGGAATGGAAGTAGAAAGAATACATGCATGTCCGAACGATTGTATCCTCTATCGTAAAGAGTATGCGACATGCATGTATGTCCGTGTGCAAAGCATCCCGATACAAGCGTCGAATCGCTAGGTTGAAGCAAGGACCTCTGCTAAGATGTTGTGGTATCGCCTATGATCCCACATTTGAAGCGTTTATTTGCGAACTCAAAGAGGCAAGATTGGTGCGTTGGCACTCGAGAGGACCGTAAAAAGATGGAAAGCTAAGACACCCTACGATTACGCTCGAGAGAAACTTCGATCGGAGCTTGAAGAGTTCGGTGCGAGAACCAAGGAATATAAGGTTAGGGTTGAGTGCAGATGGAATGAATCCTTTCGGTAACATGAGCGATCGACATAGCACTGGCCCGTGAATCTATGCATGTACAACCTTCCTCCTTGGTGTGTATGAAGCGAAGTACATTTTGATGTCACTACTTATCCAAGGGCGAAACAACTGGGAATGATATTGATGTGTACCTAGCACCATTCTTTGGAAGATCTTGTGACACTGTGGAGCGAAGAGTGCAGGTATGGGATGCGTACAAGCGAGAGAACTTCACTTTACACGCCATGTTGTTCTCGCACCATCAATGATTTTCCTGCCTGTGTAACCCGTCGGGCTTGATTACAAAAGGAGTCAAAGCTTGTCCGCTTGCTTAGATGCTCTGAGAGTATATGGCTAAACAACTCACGCAAAAGCGTATACGCGTCACCGTAGGTTCCTTCCGAGAGTCACCCATACCGGAAGATGAAGAAACAATTCGACGGAAATAAGGAGGACGGTTCAGCTCCAAGGGCTTTTAGAGGAAAGATGTCTATGATATGGTTAAGGATATCGATGTTGTGCTTGGGAAGGGCGTCAATTAAGAACCCGTCGAAGAACATCCGGAAGAAGCGGTCAATTTTTGGGACTTGCCTTATTGGGAGCACTTAGAAGTTCGCCATCGCATCGACGTCATGCATGTGGAGAAGAATGTATGTGATAGCTTGATTGGTCTCTTACTGAACATTAGTGGCAAAACAAAGGATGGTGTTAACGCACGGAGAGACTTGGTCGATATGAACATAAGGACCGAGTTAGCACCGCAAGAGAGCGCACAGATTTAACGTACCTCCCCGACTTGCTACACTCTGTCCAAGGCGAGAGATATGAGCGTGCGAGCTTGCATGGTGTGAAAGTCCCGTCTGGTTACTCTGCTAACATTAAGAAACTTGTTTCTATGCAAGATTTGAAATTAATTGGTATGAAGTCGTATGATTGTCATGTGCGGATGACACAAATGCTTTCTGTTGCAATTAGGAGTATCTTGCCGAACAAGGTCCGAGTAGTAATCTTGAGGCTGTGTTATTTCTTCAACTCAATTGCTCAGAAGGTCATCGATCCCCAAGGACTAGATGCTCTACAGGTTGAGGTGGTGACGACTCTATGTCATCTTGAGATGTATTTCCCTCTGTCATTTTTCGATATCATGGTCCATCTCATTGTTCACCTTGTGAAAGAGATAAAGATATGCGACCTGTGTTCCTACGTTATATGTACCGTTCGAGAGGTACATGGAATTCTCAATCCTACGTCATGAATCAATCTCGACGGAGGGCAAGCATCATCGAAGATTATGCAACGGAAGAGGTCATTGAGTTCTGCGTCGACTATATGGCTCAGGTGGATCCGATAGGTGTGCCTCTATCTCGTCATGAGGGGAGACTTGATGGTATCGGGACCATCGGAAGGAAATCAATCACTCCGATCTGGATACATACGCTCAAGCCCATTTCATGGTCTTGCAACACATGACCGAAGTGTCCCGTACATCGACGAGCACAAAGACATGAGTACGCAATGAGAATCCAAACCGGTCGGAGGTTTGGATCATGAGAGAGCACAACCGTCGGTTCAACGGATGGTTAAAGGTGCGAATCACTGGGAGGTCATCAAGTGATGATACATTGCTATGGTTGGCACAAGGGCCACAATTTACAATTGTCACATGGCAAGGATATGACATAAATGGGTACACATTTTATACGATACCGGGATAGGAAGAGCCTGATCCGAGCAGCGGTGTCGCATAGATGCATTCGATGCTCGATGGGCTGAGGAGCTCGTACTATGGGCAAATAGAGGAGATATGGGAGCTCGACTACGTGCTTTTCAAGATCCCCCTATTTCGGTGCCGTTGGGTCCATCTCCACGGTGAAGGTTGATAAATGCGGCGTCACTACCGTAGACCTTGAGCGTGTCGGATACAAAGGCGAACCATTAAATCTTGGCTAATCAAGTTGTTCAAGTATTCTATGTAACCGACCCGGCAAATAAGAAACGCCACGTAGTTCTTCATGGAAAAAGAAGGATTGTCGGAGTTGAGAATGTAGTGGACGAGGAAGAATACAATCAATTTGACGAGTTGCCTCCTTTCGGAGATGGCATCAGGCTCGACGAAGAACCCAGTGAGGAAGCTAGCTATATGCGCGCCGATCATCATGAAGGGCTATATTTTAATTAAGAATTTAATCCATTGTAATTAATTTATTCTATAACATCATGTGTTATGGACTTGTAATCTCTCATATATTTTGATATTGATGTCAATGTGGACGTTCATCGTAACCGACAATTGGTTTTTGAAGTAAAATGTGTTATGAGCTTGTCTTCATATATACTTGTCACCAGGTTTTGTCATCTCTCATATATTTTGATATTGATGTGAATGTGGATGTTCATTGTAATTCATATATACTTGTCACCAGGTTCATTGTAATTGATAATTATCCGGATCTATCACGAGCGGTTCTATAATATAACCGTCTGTGATAATGAATCACAAACAGTTCTAATATAGAACCGTCTGTGATATGAGATTATCTCAGACGGTTCTATTTGATAACCGTCTGTGGTATCCCGACAAAACCAATAGGTAATCTGTGATAGAACCGTCTATGATTACTTATCAAAGACGGTTTTAGTAAAGAACCGTCTGTGATAGCCTCTTATAAGGTGGGAACCGCTAGGGTTTTCCTCACTCGTCCCTTCCTCTCCCGCACCACTGAGTTTATCGCGCGCTCCTTTGCCTCCTCTAGGGCTCCCGTTCACCGCCGCCTCCGACCTCGACACTGCCGCCCCGACCTCGCCGCCGCCGCTCCCGACCTCGGCGCCCCCGACCTCGACACTGCCGCCCCGACCTCGGTGCCGCTCCCGACCGCGCCGCTGCTCCCGACCTCGGCGCTCCCGACCTCGGCACCCCCGACCTCGACACTGCCGCCCAGACCTCGGTGGTTTTGAGTGCCATCGCCGTTGTGAGTATTGCGACTTAACGTGTTCTGTCTCTTTGCATATATATACACTTTGTGCTAGTTGTTTTTGATCTGTGATTGAGATTGATATTTGAGACTAGCTCTGGAAGATATTGCAAAGAAATGAGTGATTCGGGTTTTGCTCTGTGATGTTCATAGCCATATTCTAATAATTGTTTCAATAATTAATTCAGTCTTTTGAGCTCT
This sequence comes from Ampelocalamus luodianensis, assembly GCA_036346255.1. Classification (NCBI taxonomy): domain Eukaryota; kingdom Viridiplantae; phylum Streptophyta; class Magnoliopsida; order Poales; family Poaceae; genus Ampelocalamus; species Ampelocalamus luodianensis. Next base: position 7,759,443 of record CM070626.1, read on the forward strand.
ATAATTGAGGTAGCTACCTGCTGTCTATGTGTGTTTCTATGATTACTTTCGGTAGTAGTCAAGAGCTTTGGATCATTTTGTTCAGAGAGGATTGATTAGCTTCTAATCTGTTATACTTGTCTGATTTTGTATCGGCAAAAGGCCTCAGAATCTGAACACTTGAACTGTGCTGCTTTTGTTCTAGAAGCACTTCTTTGTTCTGCTTTCTTGATACTAGTATTGATTCGTGATCTTGCACTCTACTTAGCTTCGCTAGCGAAAGATAGTGTAGTTTAAATACATTCGTAAAGAATTTCTATTGTCATACTGATTAGTTAGCTATAATAAGAGCTCATAGTCCGAATTTTAGTTAATTGATTCATTTGTGAAGTATATTAGGCTTAAGGGCTGTCATGGCAAGGTTTTGAACTTTGCATCTAGCCTTACGAGCACCTTTTAACATCAAGAATTTGAGCTTTATGCTGATTTATGGTGTTTCTTGATATTTATGATAAGCATATTCTTGTGTTTAGATGACATGGTAGAATTTCATGATTTCATGTTATTTTGGTCATTTAAACTCGGTTGAATTATCTTTGGGATGTCATTAATTATTCTGGAATTAATTTGGTATATATTCGGATGCTAGAACACATAATTAAACATTTGTAGCCTCCTTTTGCATTTCATTGGCTGCCCTTGATGTAATATGTACCATGTTTGATGGTGTTTTAGTGTTGCATGTAATATGTACCTCTGCACTACTAATTAGTTTATGTTACTTTTTGCCTCCTTTGTATATGTAAACATCCAAGCTCACTCTGAAGCTATATTGAGTACTATAAGGACTTGCAATATATAGATATTGATGGCACCATATATATTTGTCGTGTTTTCACATACTTTGAGCTATAGCGATCTCCACATCCAAAATAGATTTTTAACATACACGGTTTGTTTTCTTGGTGTGCTTAACCCTCGGCCTGGCACAGGTAGTAATATATCTCAAACTAATTATATAGATAGCAAGTAGCGAGATGGCGAGGCACCATCTTCCCATGTCGCCGACGCCGCGGTCTGAGGCACCATCTTCCCGCCGTCGCCGCGCGCGCGACGACAATGACACGAAGCGAGATGGCAGAGGAGAATCGAAGATTCACGTGGGCGGACCGGTCATCACGGAGGTTAGTGAGTTTGGGGTCCCTCTGCGTCCCAAGAGCTCGTGGCGAGATTCCGGACCATGTGCGGGATACTTGCAAGAAGCGGTCCCCATCACCACACCAAGGTGGAAGGATCGGCGAAAGAAGCGAGAGGCGCGCGTGGGCGAACTATTACAAAGTTCACTATCCCGAAGCGGACATAGCACGCGTGGAGCGGACGGCGATGCTCACGATCGATAAATCGTGGAGGTCGTTCAAGAGCATTCTTGTCACGAATGCGTGAACACGGTCGACGCCTTCGCAAATCACGGATTCTTGATGGAGAAACATGGGGCGCCTTTGTTGCTATGAAGACGACGTCCGAATTTAACGAGCAAAGTGCGGCACACAAAGCTCTCGGACACGAAACACTCATCCGCACGGACTCGGCACCTGGATACGCAGAAAATATGATGAATGGGGCGGCGGAGGACAACGCGTTTCTGATGTCACGGACCGCGTTCCCTAGCTTTGGTTAAGCGAGGGCAAAAGTCTCGTCTTGGGAAGCATCTCTTTACAAACCCGCAGACGAGGAAGTGTCTCAACGTTTGGTAAGTATGTCGAACTACCTAGTTAATAACTCCATATATAACTTCATAGTGTCTATAATAACATGATGACTTCTTGCAGCGTGAATTGTCTGCCCAAACTTCCCAAGGCTCCTTCCATGTAGACATGGAGAAGGATATACTCTCTACGGCCCTGTGAAACAAGGAACACTCGGGTCGCATGCGAGGTCTTGGGGTTACCGTACCATGGAGTCATGGATTCGCAGACGACTACTGCATGTACAGGAGTAGGAAGAGATCTAAGGCCGAGCGTGAGGACCGGTTCGTACAGATGACTGAACATTTTGAAGGAAAGTGGCGGCATTGCAGATCAATTGAATCAACTCCTCGGCCAGCCCAGCGATGCAAGCCGCCTGTTAATTTGGGAGCGATCCCCGCTCGACATCGGAGTGGCGTCGCGCCCACGCATAATTCGGACATGGCGATGTCCAATTACCGATAGACGAGATCAAGGTAATGTACATCTATGGAATGCAGCAAAGATAGACCTATAGGACACTTTAGCTAATTGCGTATCGTTTTGTAGGAGCCGACGGCCTGCAAGCTCGTAGTGAGGTTAGTTGGGTCCATTTCTATTGAGGTCGCGCGGGGGATGGTGCATCCATACCAGGAAGGGGTAGTGCAACACGGTGTCCAGGTGGCGCAGGGTTACGCCAGGGTGGAGGTGGACATGATACATGAACATTTCATGGCCGTCCCGTTGGAGATTCGCCCGAACGAAGAGATCACAACACTAGGGGATGCCGGTACGTTTTATCCGATGGCCCAAGAAGGACATCGTCACGGACCCAGCGATGCGCGATCTCAACACGACCATTCCTCTCCAACGGGACCCTCCATGACTCCACCTCATATTTAGCCTCGAAGGCCACCTTTCGGTTCCTTGAGAAGACATCGAAGGAACAAGAAAAGCGTGTCACCGTATCGGGTCCCGAGTCATCTCGCAAGAAGACGCTGGCAATGCTTAAGACCAAATCAAAATCGACGAAGGCGCCCCTCAAGTCCGGCAAGTCGGCAATATCCGGGAAGTACATCCTCGGAAAACCGTTGTGCTCCCACGTAGTATTAGGGCGTGCTGGATATGCTTGTCAGGCTTTGCATGCCTGGTACTTGGATAGGACCCAAAAGGAGGGGTGCGATACTGGAATCACCGTCAGATACGAGCATAAGCATTTCTTCAACGGGACGAACCACTTCGTCGTGGGCTTCAACGACCTATATGACCTATTCAACCTCGTTGGCCTTGACGCCTCGCTTCTACGATGTTGGACACTGTAAGTGCATACAATCAAGTTCTACAATCACGTAATACCGATAAATATCATAACTCATTTCTTATGTACGGATACATGATGAAAAATGTCAGGAAATTTGGAAAGAACCGGTGGGTTTCTCGACCCACATGTGGTATCATTGCAAACCATCCAAACAGACTCGTCCTTCGTCGAGAAATACATAACATAGGCATTGCTTTGTCAGCAGAACACGAAGTACATCGTGGTGCCCTACAACCAGGGGTAAGTGTCACTACTTGCTCTACTTTATACGCAGCACGAACTCAAGTTTAATGACTATAGTGACATACATGAGTAGGTACCACTGGATCCTTTTAGTCATCATACCAAAGAGGAACCATGTGATATACCTTGATTCCTAATCCGCAACAACCACGACTTGACATTCTAGGAGGAATACTCGCGTGTATGCTCATTTCCTTCATACATAACTCTATTTTAGTCTTCATTAGTTTGAAATGGTCGAGGATAACTTTTGGAATCATGTAGGTCGTTCATCGACTATGTTGCCTACAAAGGAATATACGATGGAAAGAGCGCCCAACTAACACAGGACAAAATTTCGATGCGCTATAATACGATAATCCTATATCATACTTCATAATAACGCATCTCGAATCGATATATGTAATTCTATTTTTGAAGTGCCGCCAAACAAAAAATGATGAGTTATGTGCAATCTCGTTTGCCATCATATGGAGCAAATCATTAGAGCTAGGAAGAAGGATCCGAGGTTTGTGAATCTCTAAATAATTATTTTTAATTATAAAATTAAATATATATGCATAACACTTTATTCTTGCTAGCGACAGGGCTTGAATATAGAATTAGATGGACTCCTTGATAATGAGATCAAGGACATTCGAGGAAGCTCTGCGGCTTTATCATATCGAGAGATAATTAAGGACAGGAGAATTTCACTCCGCCGACCGAGCGCATCACCGCCGACACTTCTCAACCACACGCAAACAATTGACTCAATTGTAATCCAATTTATTTTGTAAAAATACTTGAACAAATGTGATCTTTTGTAGTTTATTTTGAGTAATGATCGATTCGGTTTGTCGACAATTGATTATCGTGATGTATCTGTTTTTGCATGCTTGTTTTCGAGGGCATGGCTAGCCATTCACGAGGCTAGCCAAAAATCGGGAAAAATGTAGTTAGTTTAATGAACTATCACGAGCGGTTTTTATAAAAGCGATGCAGCGAAGACAGATATCACGAGCGGTTCTAAGTAAAAGCGTCGTGAAGTCGAGTATCACGAGCGGTTTTACAAAGAACCGTGCGTGATACTCGACTTCCTGACGTTCGTGTAAAGAACCGTCAGGAAGGCAGATATCGCGACGGTTTTTACATAGAACCGTCTGTGATACTCTGACTTCACAGACGTTTTGTTTCCAGAACCGTCTGTGATACTCTGTCTTCACAGACGGTTGTTGATAAAAACCGTCTGTGATATTCATATCACAGACGGTTTACTGACCGTCTGTGATATTCACCTGTTATCAGAGACCCATTTTTCCAGACGGTTCGAAAACCGTCTGTGATGACGGTTCCAAACCGTCTGTGATGGCTTTTTCTGTAGTAGTGTTTCTAGTTCTTAAAAGCGAACGTGGTGACTTATTTTTCTATCGCTTTAATAATAAAGGTCCAAAAGCACATCTCTTTTTTGGAGCATCATTCACTTTATATCTGATCTTCATCTCTCTCCAAGAAAAAAATATTCTCTGATCTTTTTTTAGGTGATTTACTTTCTCTGATCTATGAGCATGTTGAGAAATTATTTTGTAGAAGTAAAAGTGTAAAACGAGCTGCTTAATCCAACTTCAAAATTCATGATACAAAAGTGTCTCCATTTTTCCTCCTGGCTGTTTCTATGTCATATCCTTTTGATCCTTTCTAAGCTAATAGCCAACCTAACACTATTTTCTTGCAATGCTGGCACGGTGGCATGCATCCTAATAGCAGTTTTTAGTCACTAATAAAAATCAGTAAGCTTATTAGATGGGCGCCCAAGCAGTCGTGAACACGGCTCCATGGCCCTTCCAAGTGAGCACCAGCATGTCCTCTTCTCGCTTCACCCCCCACCCCGTCGCGTGCTCGCTCAGCAAGCGCCTCACCTCGGCCGCCGCCTCCTCGTCGAACCCTACGCCGGCGAATCCGTTCCTCCGCATCCTCTCCGCGAGCCTCGCGCCGGACTCGGACCACTCGGTGCCGTCGACCCCGATGACGCCCTCGATCTTCCGGCCCACGGCCGCCTCGTACTCCAGCCGCCACGGGCTGTCCTTGGGCGCGGACGTGTCGAGCGCGTCGAACAGGATCCAGTGGAAGTTGAAGCAGCCCATGATGCGCGACGAGAGGCTCGGCGAGTCCAGGTCAGCGTCCTCGTCGGTCACGGTAACCAGGCAGGGGTTCAGTGCACGGACCGTGTCCAAGAAGCCGTCCCTCGAGCCCGGCGCGACGTGCCGGAGCCAGCTCTGGCAGTTGACGACGAGGGCCTCGCAGTCACGTAGCCCCAGCGACGGCGGGTCGTACAGGACGGAGGCGACTTCTTGGCAAAGCGTCTGCTTCTTTGGAGACGCCATCGTCGCGGTCTTGACGACGTTGAACTCCAGCTGCACGCCTTTGGACTTGGCGAAGTTGCCCAGCCGGAGGCCGAGCTCCTCGCTTGAAACCCCGAGCAGCGGCGGCACGGCGGGCCGGCCGGACGGCACGGTGATGCGGAGCGCCGGAGGCCCCCCGGGCCGCTTCGACAGCATGTCAATGAGCGTCGGCCACTGCATGCAGTGCGTGATGCTGAGGTCGATGACGTGCACGGCAGCTCTGCTGGCCACCGCGCGGAGGATGGCGCCGTTGGAGGCCGTGAAGCCGAATCGGTGCCACGGGGTGAGGTCGACGTAGTCGGCGAGCTCCGTGACTGACATGGCCCGTTCCAGCGGCTCCCCGTACGCGGGGAGCCTCATGGCAGCCTGCCCGGTGGCGCCCGGGCCGCAGAGCTGGCACGCGCGCGCCACCAGCGCGCGGAGCAGCCACGACGTGAGCCGCTGGTTGGGATCCCCCTGCGAGGAGGCGATGTTGTTGAGCACCCACATGGCCTGCTGCGCCAGCGTCACGTCGTTGGACTCGAGCGCGGCGGCGCAGTGGAGCAGCAGCTGCTGGATGCGCGGCCCGTCGATCAGTGCGCCGGAGAAGCAGAGGGAGCTGTGCGCCCTGATCCCGCTGCTCCTAAGCTCCTGCTCCATACTCTCTATACGGACGTGGCTGGCTACGTGCTAGCGAGTAGCGACACACTGCTACAAGATTTGGATGCTGATCCAGAGCCAAGGAAATATCAAGGGATGGCTAGGATCGCGACACTTGTCGGCCTCGCATTGGACAGATCAGGATTATTTGTGCTAGTGTTTTGAGGTGTGGCAAGAGGCAATCCCTGGAAGGATTGGGCTCTGGTAGCATGCAATTGTAAGAGGTTTTTATAGGTTGTTTTGGTTTGCTTGTTGGAATGACTTGGCCTATTTGTAAGGGCTCTGTGAAAGATCCTTTATAGGTTGTTTTGGTTTGCTTGTTGGAATGACTTGGCCTATTTATAAGGGCTCTGTGAAAGATCCTCTCTTCATTTCCATGGAGAGAAACTGGATAGCCTCTTGGACTCATTCCCTGGGGGAAAAGACAATGTGATATCTATCATTCTTAACGCCTTTGTCTGATTGTCCTGAGTTCTGATTATAATACGAGATTTGGAGCGCTATAGATTTTGGTATATTTAGTTGTTGCAAATTCTTTTCAACATTTTTACTACTTGTAGCTCGATTAAGCTATAAAACAATCTGAAGAACACTCGATATCAAAGCACAAGAGAGGAGCTGAGACATGGAATATCAAGTTCAGGCTTCAGACATCTTTCTTTCGACTGAGTTTTTGTTCAAACGAGTCGACTGTATTATGATATGCTTTACATTGTTTAACTGCAGTGACTCCATTGTTAAAACTAGATTAAGGCCCGTGAGAAGGCGACCGCGGAAGCAGCCATAGCCGCCCGGGCTCTTTTGTCAGTATGGATACAGGCCGAAAATCTGAATAAACTTAACTGAATCTGTCATACTCCGTACTCCATTTTCTACATCAAAGGCGGTCTTTCCTAGAACCAAACAAGCAAGTAGGCCGATTCTCAAGAGTAAAATCCACACGTACGAGCATCTCCGAGCCCTTAAGAAGCTATTATTTGTCAATCTGAGCATGATTGAAACGCAATTGGGGTATGTTTGTTTTCCTACTTTGTCGTATCATTGTCCTCTTCTCATTGATTTTGACGAACGTTAGGTTGGAGAGATAGGAGCCACGTGTGCTCTGCTCACACCCTTCTTGTCACTTGTCAGTCAAAGATTAGTCAAAGATACCATACACCAACGAAGGGGGCGTATCTGGTGCACATGACCTCAAACGTGCACATGTGAACATACGACATCCGAGCGCTCCGTTTTGCATCCGACGGCGAGCGGATGGAGAGGCGCACGCGCTCCCCGCGCGGTCGACATTTTGCATCCCCCCGCCTCGGTTTTGTATTTTGCGTTCCCAAATCGCAGTTCTGTCGTCCTCTCCTCTCGCCCTCCTCCCAAATCGCTCGAGTCTAGGTTATGGCATTTGAGGCTCCGCGAGCGTGGCGGCGCAGCTCCTCCGCCCTTGAGCGCTTCTCCCGCCTCCCCTTGTGGTCCGTCCGTGCTCCCATGATGGCTCCCCCCCCCAATCCCTCGAGTCTAGGGTTAGGGCATTTGAGTCTGCGCCCGCGGCGCCGCATCGGGTTAGTCTAGGGTTAACGCCCGCCGTCCACGCGTTGCTGCATCATGGAGAAGATGAAGGATTGCGCGGAGGTGCACTCCGAGTGGTCGACGACAGCTCCTAGCGGTGGGCTGCCTCTCGTGCCATGCCCAAGGTGCGACGCCAAGATGGTCTAGGCCGTGTCCGGGAGCTCGAAGAATCAAGGAAAAGAGTACTACAAATGCCCGAGAAATGATGGTGTAGGACACTCCCTTTTGTCTTCAATTTGAGTTTGAAAATTGATTTTTTTGTATTGCCCGATGCTTGGTTTTGGTGATGATACTGAAACTGGGTGCTTTATATTGGTCCAGATCTATTCCCCGCGATGCGAGACTTTCATGTGAAAAGATCAATACTTGAGGCATTTGAGGGGGATGCATGTGGTAGAACCGGAGAAGCGGTTTAGCACTAGAATGGAGATGGTTTCCCAAGTCGACCACCGTGTGTTGGAAGATTTAGCTGCGATTAAATCCTCACTGGACCAAATGAACATGTCCATCAGGAAGTCCACTGCTGCCGATGAAAAGTTAAAATTGTTGTTGTCGCTTTTTTATTCTTGCTGCTAGGAATGTGCATTGGGAACATTCGCAATTGAGTCTTTTGTTCTGTTGGTTGTAACATGTCTGAGTTGTATTGAAATGGCTTGTAAATGTGAAATGGTTTGTTAGTCTGAAATGTGACATTCTGGGTCTGAAATATGAAATCTGGAATGTGGAATCAGAATTGGTTTGGCAATGTTCTTGTGCTCAAGTCTGAAATGTGCAAATGTACTTGTTTTCTGTCCAGAATTTCTGGAACTGGAGAGGCATGTGCAAATGTGCAAATGTACATGTTTCTGAAATGTGCAAATGTACATGTTTTCTGAAATATGCTAATGTACATATTTTCTGTCCAGAATGTCTGAGTTGTATTGAGATGGCATGTTTCTGGAACTGGAGAGGCATGTTTCTGGAAGCACATTACAAGCATTGAAGTGATGTTCATGGAAGTCCAGTCCAGAATTTACATCTTCCATTGGAGAGATTTATGTGTGGCATTTTGTTTTGGTTGAAATGGCAACATGCTGAGTACTGAAAATCTGGCAATATATCGATGTCACGAGGGATGCCACACCCAAGATATGCTTCAACCTCCTCTACTCTACTTTGTGGTCGAGCAGGAATTTCTTGGTTTATGTCTTGCATAAACTGTTTAAGTTTCTCCCTCGCATTCTGCATGTAAGGTAGTGAAGGTGTAGCTCGATGTATCAATTCTTCTAAGTCCTTGCGCATCTCCGAAGCCAACTTTTTAATTTCTTCCTCCGTGGGATCTTTTGGTTTTTCCTCTAGAACATTGCCATTCTCATCGAACACAACCTCCCTCTTACAATTTGCAGTCCACCTTTTCAAAACATAATGACTTGGAAACTCATTCAGCAATGCACCTCGTAATACGAGGATAATGTGACGTCAAGGAATCCCGTGAGTGACAAACAACATACATGAGCACTGGGCAATCATGGTGTTAGTGTCACATGTGACTTTTCTTACCTTCTTGCCATCCTCATTGACTGTTGTTACTTTAAGGTCGCATACTTGTGTCGTGCTCTCGACAACACACTTGTCCTTGGCTGCAATAACCTCCTTCTGAAATTTAGCAAAAACCATATAGGTGAATACCTCACTGCCGTGCTGCTCTAATGCCCATGGTGTCTTCAACTGAGGCTTAGTGTGAAAGGTGGCATGGTCTTCTCTTAACTCCTTTTGCCTTTGTTCGTCCACTGCAGTGTCGAACCGGATCCAAAACTCCACCAAAGCATGTTTGTAACCAATAAAGCGATTGAAAAAAGAATTGGCGCTCTCAGACCTTGAAGTAGTTCTAAGAATTCCTGCTAAGGGTACGTCCATAAAGTAGGCTGGTACCCAAGAGGCCCGGATCCTATACCGACCAGCGAGCTACTCATTATCTTCTAAACTAAACTCAGAAATAATAGCTGCCCACTGTGACTCAAATTCTTCTGGAGTTTCTGAGGGATATACACATGAATTGACACGACTGTAAAACATTTGGTTATTCCTCAAATCTGGCCTTATCTTAGTTGGAAGTTTGTTCAATATGTGCCACATACATAACCTATGCGTGTTAGTTGGGAGCACATACTCAATTGCCTTCTCCATGGCCGCGTCTTCGACAGTTATTATAAGTCTAGGGGCAACACCTCCCATACATCTTAAGAAAGTACGAAACAACCAGTCGAATGTTATGGACTTCGACGAATGTCTCTAATCTGAACTTATTGTCCTTAGTCCGTTTGATACCAAACATGGCCTCACAACCGCACCTACTCAATTTAGACTCGTATGTCCTCTTCACTTTGACATCCACCTTGTCCTTACCTCTTTCTTCCTTCCACCCACGTCTGGCACAATAGTACCGCCTCCATTGCAACACCCCATCCGCAGTCGTCCGTTGTCCGATACGAACAGAGAAACCCGCAACATGCGCGTATGCTTTGTAAAACTCTAGGGCTGCATCCTCATCTTCAAAAATCATCCCCTTCTTAGGTGTCAAAGAGTCAGTAACTACCGGTGTGGATGACGATCCCTGCAGCGGTAACGACGATTTAGCCCTATAGCAATATTATTCATGCAAATTAAAAATTGAGCACACACTCACGCAGAATGGGATGCTAGCCGCCTTCCGAGGGGTTTTACAATCCGATATCGCAATGAGGGAGTGTGCATTGGCGGCCATTTTGAGTGGTTCTAGACTAGGCAAAGCTAGTGGCCGCACAGAGTTGCTTACATCTTCCATTTCGTCCATTTTGCTGCACATGAAAGCAAATCAATCCACAATTAAACACGACTTCATATCAATTGTGAATTATCAGTCAACACGATCCACAATCACACAACAACAATTATCAGGGGGCGACAGCTTACACAATGAGGCCAACGGAGGGTGGCGTAGGCGCGTCGGCTCGGACCGAGGCGACACAGCGGCGCGCACGGGGTCGACGGCAGGCGGGGCTCGCTCGCTCAAGGCGACGGCGACGAGGCGGCGCTAGGGGCTCGACGTAGGGCGGGGGAGGCTCGGACTGAGGGCGACGCAGGGCGGCGCTAGGGGCTCGACGCAGGGTGGGGCCGGCTCGGACTGAGGGCGACATAGGGCGGCGCAGGGCTCGGCGAGTGGGGCCGGCTCGGGCGAGGTGACGCACGGCGGGGCACGGGCTTGACGCAGGCGGCGGCGGCGCGGCGAGACGAGTGGCGGCAGCGCGATGGAGAGGAAGGAACCCTACGCCATGAAAATGTTTCCTTCGCCCGCGCCCTGCGCTCGCCCGCGAGCGAGGGGGAAAACACAGTTTTGCCAGTCGCCCGTGCTCGCCCGCGCACGATTTCGCTCGACCACGCGCTCGCCGTCGGATGCGTGCTGAACGGGCCGGATGCGATATGTGCACACATGAGGTCATGTCCACCTGATACGTCCCCACCAACGAACTACTGAAAGGCTGGAATATGGAAGGGACAAATAATTTTGAAGAACACTTGTCGACAGATGGATCTCCTGACCAGGCTGACAAGAAATATAACCGAGTGCCACGAAAATTCACCTGTAAGAGCATCACACTATGGTCCCAAGACTCCCAACTCCCAACAATTGCCTAGTGCGCACTGAAAAATGTTTGTTTTACAAAATAATCTATAACAATTCAGTGTTTGAAATGATGGAGTGTCATCTGGCCAACGCCTTCTCTGAAGAATAATTGCCTGAAGATCTGAAAGAGCCCAGCTTTCGTCACAGCTCCGATGCTCATGTGCCCACTGGAGATAAAGGGACGGGGGTGATAGAGATACATCATGCCGAAAGAAATGGAAGAATCCTCCTTTCAAAAGTCGAGACTGTGTGTGTGTGTGTATTCATGTATTCTGCAATCATATTTATGATCTCGATGCCTCATTTGATCGACGACCAACTTAAGAGACAGCGACACTTTCGTCCACACTGCTAGTTACAATCTCTCCTCCAGTAGTTCTCCTCTAGGGTGGCTCCCTTAATAGCCACTGTATATTCCCTAGGTTTGTACTACTTTCTTCTTATCAATGAATTGAAGGCAGCTCTCCTGCTTTTCGTTTAAAAAAATTTAACAGGTAACACTGAAGAACATATTACGAATACACCGGCACGCAGGGACATGCATATGTAACATGTGATAGATACTCTTTGCTCCTTTTTGTTCACCATATCTTGCGAATTCTTATCAGGTTTATGCCATCTTTTCAATCTCTGTCGACTGTTAGAAGAAGATTAAAGCCTTCCCGGCAAATGCTCTCCTCCAATCCGATTAACGCCGCGAGGTTCTGATTCTCAGGCGGTGGCTTGGTGCGCGTCGCTGTTAATCTTGGGAACTTTTATCTCCAACGACCCCTCGCCGTCGTCCAAGTAGGCCTCCACATTCCTCCAGTCCGCGTCCTCCGGCAGCTCCACCCGCCGGACGAAGCCGTGCTCCCACCACCGGCCGGTGCGCCAGTCCCGACCGTCCGGCAGAGGCGCCCGCCAGAGCCCGCTGACGTCGATCACTCTCATGGCGTCCCCGCTCACCTCAACCTCGCATTTTCTTCCACCTGAAGGGAGAGAAACTTACTGCTTTTTAACTTAGTACATGGTACTAGAACTATATAATAATGCGAGTGAGTTTGGAAATCGTCTTGTACACTACTCTTCGGCTCGCTTTCTGTACTGCACTACGGTGGATGTGGTGTGCCACACGCAAACGTAATGAATATTTCTAGAAACGAGAGGGTTTCATTATTACGGTTAAAGTATGAGTGTCTGTCTTTTTCTCATTAGTTTAAGTTTTTAGATGAACTGGTTAATGAATACAACTCAATATGGTATCAGAGCTAAGAGGTCTTAAGTTCAAGACCCGGCTGGCGCAATTAAAATAATAATTACAACCTACTTATATTCCACGTCTTAGGCCTGAGGGAGCCACACGTGAGGGGTAGTGCATGCAACTCAATAGTTACTATAGTGATAAAGCAGAGAAAAGCAACTGAAGAAAAGAAGGCTACACGCCTACACATGACCTCTAGTTACTTTCATCCCCTCTAGCTAGTTGCAGAAGCTTTCTCTGGCAAATTGCAAGGTCTGCTGGTGTTGGATTCCTACAAGAAGTCGTGTGGCGACTGAGGTGTCCATGGATAGCATACGAACATGGCAATTTGTTCTATCGAACACCTCCTGGTATTCCAAGAAAACGCACGCAATTGGTGGCAGAGGTCTGACCTGACATTTCTGTTTCAACGAATCTATGCTACATCTTATCGCACGTTCAATTTCTAACGGCACCAACTAAGTTGAAAGATTGGGATTATTCGGTGTAAAGAATTTCGCTCCTGTTAGTATCATGTTAACTCAGGTTCCGATCTGAAGTTTGCACAAGCATCTCATACGTTTGCTACTGAAGAATGTTCTAAAACCAGGGGGGAAACATGGAGAAATTAAGTAGCAAAATCTAGACAAGACAGTACCGAGCTGTCAGCTGTGTGCGTACCTGGTATGTCAGCTCTCAAGTAGTAGTCGGACTCCGTCTCGGCCCAATCGACGGTGGTCCTCGCGCCCCGCCGGAGCGCGGCGAGCAGCACGTCCGGCTCGAACTCCCACAGCGGGAAGGCGTCGGCCGGGTCGAAGAACTTGCCGAACAGGAAGGGGCTGAACAGGGACCCCTCCGCGAAGACGGCCCTCGCCGCGCTGGCGGCGTCGCCGCCGCCGTGGGACTGCAGGAACGCGCTGAAGATGTTCTCCAGCAGCGACATGCGCCACTTGGGCGCGGCGCCGTCGGCCTGCCGGACCTCGACCGCCCGCCGCGCCGGCATTGCTAGCTGAGGGGGAGGCTGGCGAGGAGAGCCCGGGGGAGACCTAGAGGAAGGTTCTTGTATATAGGGGGGCTGTGGTGGTGGAGCTGGGAGTCGGCCTTTGCGGAAAGCAGAGGATGGGAAGAGTGATTCCGTCTGGAGTTGGCCGCCTATGCGATGTGATTCCCGCCCTTTTTTGTTTCTTTTTCTGGAGATTCCATTGGTTGGGAGGTTTACTTGAGGGCTCCTGGGCTGTGGAGGTAGGATAGGTATCACTGCAGAAATTCCTTGGTGCCCAGCGGAATCGTGTCACGGCACCGTCTACTACCACAGTGACTGGCGCGGCAGAGAAGAACCAGGGAGCGGGAAGTCACCAGCGTTCGGATATGCGGGCCGAGAAACGAAGCCGGAGGCCCAACACTCTGTACCAGGCGAGGGCTGGGTTATGCCGGGAACTAGGCCCAAGGCCAGATGTAAGCGTGGTGAGTATAATAAGCAGGGAGCTGTGAGGAGAGGAGGTTTTTTTTTTTAAAATAATCTTTTTTTTATTTCGAAATACAGTAATATACCCCTGTGTTTTTATTTTACAGAAATAATCATCCGACTCTCCACCGTTAGGCGACTCGAATCAAGTCGCCCAACAGTTACACGATAAGTGGAGTAGTCGCTCAACGGTTGAGCGACTTAGCCCCTAGTTGCTCAACCGTTGGACGACTAGGGGCTTATAATCCGCGTGTGCGCGCCGGCCATCAGCATTTCACTCAGCATTCCTCTCGGGACAGAGGCAGAGCAGCCGTGAGGAGGAAGGGAAAGAGGAGAAGAGGGGGGGAGAGAGAGGAGAGGGGAGAGGGAGGGAAGGAAAGAGAGGAGGAGAGGAGAGGTCCGTGAATCGACGACGGTGAGTCCCCTGCACTTATTTGTAGATTTACTTTTGAAACTATGGTAGGTTAGCAACTAAAATCATTAGAAGTATAGTTGTGTCGGGTACGTCGTATATTGTTAATAGTTGTAATGAGGCTATGGCTATACCTTAACCCTAACCTCTTAAGCCCATATCCTAACCCTAACCCCCTAAACCCTAAAACCCTAAAACCGAAATGCGACTATGTCTATATATATTGAGGAATATGCGGTTTATGCAAGAATGCAACTAAATTTTCAGAATTTCCGGAGCTACGTTATAAATAACTATAAAGGGAAATTTTCTAATATGCCACTCCTTAGTTCATATCTCACAAATCTGCCACTTTCTACTGTTCCCTCCCCAAAATCACACACTATGCAGTGGCATATTTCGAATTCCAATGGCACATTTGTGATACATCACCTTTGCAGTGGCATATATCAAATAAATCCTATAAATAATTAAACCACTAATTTTTCGTAATTACTAAATTGAAATTGATTTGCAGGTATGGCTCGTGACGACCTTGGTGGTTCCGACGGCCTTCGACCTCTTTGGACCGGTAGCGTCAATCGCGCAAAGACCGCACCAGCGTCGTGTCCTCATCCCGAGGCGGGGCGAGGCGACTGAGTTGGGAGTGGTCCGTACGCGAACACCCCAACAGGCTTGGAGACTAGACCCACGCTGGAGAGACTGGTTTGTCTGCAAACTGTCGCTCTTCTTTTTTATCATATGTCCGCTATGTACTTACTTCTTCGTGCTTTGCAGGCTGAGCGATGCTGGCCTTCTACCTCTTGCGCGGATGGTGGAGGCCACCGACGAGGATGGTGCTCCAGTCGAGGATGACGGGGAGGTCCAGGCCAGCCCGGAGCGATCACGACGGTTCCTGTTCGACCGGTCGCTGTTGACAGCTCTAGTGGACCGGTGGCGACTCGAGACGCACACCTTCCACCTCCCATTCGGAGAGATGGCCCCCACTCTGCAGGATGTCATGGTGCTACTCGGTCTACCTATCGCAGGAGTCACTGCCTCCCCATCGAACGCGCCTACCGACTGGCGCGATGACCTATTGGGCAGGTTTGAGACGGTTCTTCCGGCCGAAGACGCGGCAGCGTACTACGTCTTCTCGGTGTGACAGAGGCATGTCCCGCCCCTACGGTGGCTTTCGCAGTTCTGGGTATGTATGCTATCCATTTTCCCTGTTTAGTGATGCACTATCCTTGCCATATGACTGACTTACTAATTATTCGTTTGTGCATAGGTCGAGCGGATGGACCCACAGGCCAGCGAGTACCAGGTGTTGCAGCACCTTGAGGCATACTTGCTGTGGTTATTTGGCTGTGTACTGTTTACCAGCAGCCACGGTGACTCCGTCGACGCCTACCTCGTGGGGTACGTGAAGGCCATCACCGAGGGGAGGAGGTGCATATCAGCTGGGGATCAGCCGTATTTGTCATGACGTATCGAGGCATGTGCGAGGCGTGCTGCAGGACGAGGCCGGCCTCTGCCCTCACAGGCTGCCCACTCCTGCTGCAGCTGTGGTAGTTCAAGTGCTTCCCTCTCGGACGACCGATGCTGCTCGACACCAATCCGTACTGCGTGGACATGTACCATGGGGCGCGGTGGACCGGCTGACCGCAGGGTCCCTTAGTGCAGTAGACAGGTACGTACTCTCCTGTATCTTTACTTTAGTGCACACATGCATGTCACACGTGTGTACGACCATTTCGTCAAGCAGCTCGACCACCTCACCGCTGACGATGTGCGCTGGGAGCCGTACTCTACTCAGGAGATGGAGGACCGCACTCCCACTGGGCTGTCCTCACTATGCTAGCGTGACCAGGCGTACTGGCTGATGCGGAAGAAGCTCGTCTTCGACGTGTTCGTCAAGGACTACGCGGTGCATAGGGTGATGCACCAGTTCGGTCTCCGCCAGGTTGTTCCAGTCCCCGTCGGGCGTTGGATGCCCGACTCGGTCCATGCGTGAGTTACACATAACACATGTCCCTGTATTTTTTCAGTTCTGTTACGGTGGCTTCTAATTGCAGTGGTACATTTTGCAGGCAGAGTAGGAGGGGTGGAGGCAGGACGAGCTGGGCGGCGAAGATGGAGCCGTGGCTAGCAGAGTGGGCGGACACCCTCGAGGACTATGTGCAGGAGGGTGCCCTGTACGACCCCAGCGCGTATGACGAATACCTACGCTGGTACGCTCTGTAGACACGCACCAGGCTGATGCATGTTGTCGACCCTCCCCCGCTCACGTACCAGCATGGACCGACATGTACCCTGTACACTTCACGCGGAACGTGCAGCTCGCGGTAGGTACTCTCGTGTTTTGAAATGTCTAAGTACGGTTACCACAATTACAAGTTTGACGATTTCATGTACTCCATGCAGATGGACATCACCGCTGGGCGAGGGACTCTAGGTTGATCCTGGACAGGGTTGCCCACGGTGCGGAGGTGATGCATGACAAGCTTCTGCAGGCTCTCCGTTGGGTCTACAATGCGGCGAGGCCTGCTGTGACCCTAACATCGTGCAGGACGGTCCCGGAGGTGGCCACATTGATGCGTACGCCGAGGCCAGCATGTCCTGCAACCCAGTTAGGAGGCTCCGGAGGGCCATGTGCATGTGCCCCACTCCCACCACCGTTGGGCCAGGCCGAAGGGTCAGGGTGGGCACGTGGCTACCCATCGCCACCATCACCGTCGTCATTCCTGGACCCCTACCCGACAGCGTCAGGGCAGTATCCATTCTTCCGCGACCTGCTCGGGCAGGGTAGGTACGATGGGTATGACACTTGGACGAGCGCCATGGCCCACGCTAAAGGTACATTTCGTCTCTTCAGGTTTGTTCGCGTCGATATATTGCAAGAATAAACAATATTTGTCCCGCATGTTTCGCGCCCCAGCCGAGAGTTGAGCTCTACCCACATGAGGAGCCCCTGTAGGACGTGGACGGCTTCTTCGTGGATGGCCCAGGGAGGTCAGGGGAGCACCTCAGCCCGCACCCGTTGAGGTTCTTTCTGGTTACAGCTCAGCAGTGCCCCAGTGGCCACGCAGGTACCGGTGGAGTTGACCCCCAAGGCCTTGGGAGCACGGGTCAACAGGGCTACTAATCGCCTCACCCCGTCGGGCCCTCGACACCCAGCGTTGAGGAGGGCCAAGCGGGGCCGTACGGGTCAGCATCGATCGGGGGTGGGACGTGGCGACGATGGAGGAGGTGATGTGGGTGGTGTAGCGGGCGGCAAGTAGGGGGTCTTCGTTGTGCTTTGTGTACTTGTATTCATTGTGTACATATTTTACTTCGTAGTTACTATGACATGATTGTGTATGAATTCCCTTGTGCATTGTAATATAACTTACCTTACTACTTATCAATCGTTCCTAACTCTGTAGCTCAACTGATGGACGACTTGGCAGCAAGTAGTGGTCCAACAGTTGAGCAACTAGTCGACGTGTATCATCCTTGGTTCGTTAGCCTGCGTGCCATGTAACCTCTTTGTCGGATCAACTGTCGTGTTGTTATCGTTGCGCTATTTTTTCAAAGTTCTCCACTGTGTATGAATTCCCTGGTGCATCACAATATCACTTTCCTTTCTACTTACGAATCATTGCTACCTCAAACATCCTCACAAAATTCTTCAGAAATTTACCGTACTACAACAACGTACGACGATCACAAAATGTTATTACAAGTCTAGTAGATTTTGTACCCTTGAAAATCTACGAAACTCACAAACGGACCAACCAACCTTGTCACCACCCTTTTATTTCAAAATAACAATAATAACCTACAAACAAGATTTGCTAAATGTATTACCTACAAAAATTGCCATTTATTCCCCCCACAATTATTTCCATCAGATTAATAAAATAATAATATTATTATTTTAAATTGCCCAACCGGTGCGCAACTTGTCGATGTATCGCTCAACCATTGGGCGACTTCTACAATCGCCCAACGGTGGAGCGACAGAGGATTATTTCTGTAAAATAAAAAATATAGGTATATTACTGTATTTCAGAATAAAAATAGATTATTTTAAAAAAATTCAGGAGAGAAGGGTATCCAACTTGTAATCAACAAACACAAACTCTATTCCCAATCTACTGACTTCTTCCTCCCAAGTCTCTCTCTAATTCCCAGCCCCCTTGCATCCAATTCCTACCCCACATTCTGCCTCAACTCCTCTACTTCTTAGTCAGAATGTAACAAATCGGCATCCCATTAACAAATCCATTATGATGAATGTTGCAATAATTCCAAATAAACTATGAAAAATATCGAGGCATACCTGTATTCAAAATTTCAAGTCCAAAGTATTTTTCATTTGAAAGGAAAGGAAAGAAAGAAATCCCAGAAGAAATGTACTTCAAAATAAAATGAAAAATGAGGACAAAAGTTATTCCCTCTAGTTACAAATACATGTCATTTTTGGATATGTGCAGTCAAACTTTCAAAACTTTGACTATCGATATCTTTTAAAATATTTAGATTGGATATATGAAAATTATATGTATAGATTTATCTCAAAAAATATCTTCATAATGTTATACTGTCATTGGGTGTTATAACTATATTACAATAGATATTAGTGGTCAAAAGTTGCATTTGAAGTATCGTGTCAATGTCCAAAACAACGTATATTTGTGACCGGAAGGAGTACAATCTCAACAAACTTTTCATTTTTGTTTCTTTTGACTCGAGTTTAAACTTAAAAAATTATAGATCGAAAGTGTAAACTTTTGTTCGGTAGATTCCAAAGTATTGTTCATCGTAGCGTAGCTCTTTGTTGTCTCCAAGGTTGCTGATATGCTTTCTGTGAGCTCGCGCCACAGTAATCAACACCAGGCATCATATGTTACTATCAAAAGACACATGATCCAAAATATGGCCTATGCCCTAAATTATTCTAGAATTTAAAATCATATTTTTCCTATCTACATTGAATCGAGGAAAGCACAAAATTCAGCGAGGGTGAGCTGACAACCCATTGACCATGATAGACGACATGTGTAACACTCGACTCATTAGTGTGGCGGCCCACAGGGGCAGACCCTCTCCTCGGATAAGCTCGGGCAGCCGCCCAAGCTCTCCTTCGGCCGGACCCCCCTCCCAGCAAGCACCGACCACCGGCATCCAGCAAGACAACCGCATGAGGAGAGGATGCTGCCGACTTGCCGATTGACCTCGTCACGGGCCGAGCGCAATGGGCCTGGCCTGGCCTGGCTGGCAGGTCCATTAGCATTAGTCCTCACGGCCTCGTACTCTCCGCATTTTCACGACCGACGCCTCGACTCATGATATCAACCCTCCCCATCCCCAACTCCAGAGCAACGGCAGTGGGTGAGGCGTGTGGTAGTGGGTAAGGTGAGGAGCGGACGACGGTGGGTGAGGGCGGCCGGCGGTAAGGTCCCAGGACGCGACGTGCGGCAACCAGCTCCCAGGGCGTGTGACTGTGGTGACTAGCTTAGTCCCAGCTTCCTGGGGCGTGCGGCGACAACTCCCATGGCCCAGGGTGCGCAACGCGGTGGCTAGCTCCCACTCGGCCACTCCCAGGGTGAGTTCAACATTGTGGATTTTGCATGAAAGTTGAAACAACTACTAGGAGATAATTGGTTGTAATTGTATGGACTATGGAGTGGTGTATAAGTAATTGTTCCTTATCTATTAGATCAGTTTAGTACCACTTGTTCAATTTCATTTTTGATAATTTACTTATTCAATGTCCTTGGGTTAATTGCTTCATGTGAACATATCCACTCTGCAACATACTTCTCATGTGCTAATAAATTTCAGTGTTGTATGGCTTCTAAGTGGTACATTATGTATTCTTTGCCAATGTTTTAGGTATCTTGAAGTTAACCCATTCATGGAAATGTCTTTACTATCGAAAAAAAGAAAAATTAAATTAATCTACAAGAGAGGTGGTGATACAAGAGATTTTGTAATTGAGCATAACATCTCTTTCTTTTTATCCCAGGCAAAGCGATAAAAGGTGTGCCATGATAAACCATTTCAACAAGACAACTTGAATATTTGCCTAGATCAGTAGGACGACTTGATTTATACATAATAATTATGTGTAAATTTGCTTACAGACAAACATTGATTCTATAAATGGTTTATGAGATAATTTGAGCCCTCCTGAGCTAGCGGATGAAAAAATGCAGTGCTCTATCTATTGTCTATTGGCATTGTTGTGTAGCCTAGTGGTATGTATTTTGGCTTCTATTTCTTCTCCATATTTCATGATTTATTATCAATTAATCGTGACTACTAAATACTAATCACTCTCTCTTTGATAGGTTGTTTCTCCTATGTCTTGTCTTTTATTCAAACTATTATGTTCGATAACTTGGTGGTAAATTATTGAGTAAGCTTCATTTGTAAGGTATTTTTTTATGTCCTACCTTCATCTTCACATGTTCGCATACGGATTGTAGTTGTTGATTCCATTTAATGTCATATACTCTTATTACTGTGATTTTAATATAATTTGTTTATTGGTTTTGCTAGTCCACAGTCGCCTGAAAATCAAGGAAGTTTCAGTCGATTTACTCACCTTTGCATCACGCGTGAAGATTAGTGCTCGAGGTCCTCTTCTTCTTCTCCGGTTGGCGGCGGCGGCGGTGCCGAGTTAGGGGTAGGGTTCACCGGTGCCCCTAGGCTTAGAGGGAGGCCGTGGTGGCGGTAGACTGGCGGTGGGTGACGGTAGCGGCGGGGCGTCGAGGCGGCGCCAACGACGCTGGCGTCGGATGCGGGCGAGGAGGAGGGCAGTGTAGGTCGGCGGGGGCAATAAGATCGAAGTAGTTAGGAGATGACGGGAGACGGCGGGAGATCTGGCGGCGGGAGCCACTGGAGATGAGGAAAAGGGTGGTGGCGGGGGTTGGAGAGGTGGGGTGGAGGAGGAGGGTGGCAGGGGAGGTGCTCATCGGCGGGGCTCGCCACCGCTGGAGGTAGCGTGGGGGTGGAGGAGTCACGCAGGGAGGACTCGGGCGGCAGCGACTGGAGAGATGGGGTGAGGACTGAGGTGGAGATTGTGGGTTAGGGTTATATACTCTTGCACAAATCTTGGAGCAATCCAAGCCATTGAAAAGTGTCTAGTATTTAGCAAATTTTCAGGCAACTGAGAAATAGACCCTCCCTTTTTATCTATTCTTTTGGTTTTGGGTAATCCTCTTTGGTCCACGCTTGCGACTATGCCCTACCTAAAATTTAGTCCTGGGTCCGCCTCTAGTGGCCCATGTGGCATGTGGTGTTGTGGTGGTGGTATTAGTCTCATATTGCTTGTCTAAAGTAAGTTGTAGTAGCTTGTTGGGTCCAAATGTAATACCTCTGATTTAACCCTTTTACACGAAGCAAGGATGAAAGTGCAAGTAAGGTGCTATGTGTTCTTAAATCTGCCCCATGATGGATTGGATATTAAGCGAATTTCGAGCCTAGGGTGTTATAGCACAGGCTTCTACTTCGAAAGTGAACTAGTGATAATTAATGGGCAAAATAGGGGACCGTGGCTCGGCTAGTTCTTGGGTATTTGGCTCCTTAATTTTCTCGGTTCTTCTGGACGTCATAGTATTATTCTTTCTTTGTCCTTACAGATTTGGATTGGTTTGTTAGGTGCACCTAGAGGAGAGGTGCCTTGTCGGTTGATCAAGGGTTAAGGTCAATGACCAGCCCAAATTTTGAAGAAAATAAAATTTGTCTATTTTTGTGGATTTTCTGGAATTTTCAAAAGCTTTTCCTTAATTAATTTAAAGCTAAACAAATTTATTTGCAAAATCTATTACCAGATAATAGTTGGAAATATTTTATTTAAGTCCTAAATGCTCCAGAGAATTTTTGTGAATTTTCTCACGATTTTTGAACTTAATTTGCTATATTTTAAAGCCTATTTGAATTACCAGAATTAAATCAAATAGAAAACCAAAATAAAAACTCAAACAGCCTTTGGGCTGAAACCATTTCCGGCCCATCTCCCTTCCGCACTGCACGCCCGGTGCCCGATTATCCGCGCCCCTCCCCTCACGCGCATCTGTTGGATGGCGATCGAACGGCCGCCACCCGCCCGCTCTCCTTCCTTCTTTCCCTGCCGCCGACAGGTGGGACCGCCCGCTACAGCGCCTTCTTCCTCCTTCCTTTCTTCCCCGCGCGCTTTCCTTTTCTCCCCGCGCAGTCCGCCATGGACACGCCTAGGAGCTTCCATATCCGGCGCAAAACACCTGGAATCACCACGATTTGATGCGCAATAAAACAGGGTCCAATCCCGCGTCCGTTCCAGCCTCTACCTTTCCTTACCCCGCCCAAAACTCCCCGATCACCGGCGGCATCCCCGCACGACCTTCGTGCGCCGCACGTCGACCCCGTGCCGCCTTCACCCTATTTAAGGGCGCCCCGAGACCACCTCCTCCACCTCGCCAAGAACCCCCAACCCTCGTCCTCTCTACGCCCCTCAATCCACCGTAATTCGCTGTTAAAGCCGTTCGGCCGCAAGATTGTCCTCGGCGGATTCCGGTACCATCAGCGACGCCTCGACCTCACCTCCGCCACCGTCGGCATCGCTGCATCGCCGCCTACCCCGTGCGCACGCCACCACGACCGGAGAACCCCCACATCATCGCCTTCTTCGGGACCCCGATCACGCCGCCGCCTCTTGAGCTCGCCGCCGGCCAAATCTTCGTGCACCCAAGCAACCGAGGTAATCACCGAGTCCAACACCTTCCCCTCTACCTTTTGCGCACACTCGCTCGGCTCGCCGTGGCGCGAAGCGCCGGCGAGCCTAGAGCCCGAGTCCGAGCCCGAGCCCGAGCCGTCGTTTGGTGACGTGGCACCCCCGCGTGGAGGCCACTTCATAGCCACGTAGGCGCCACCTCCCACCCCTCGCCGGCGTGGCCGCCGAGTCACCGCTTGCGTGGCACCACGCCCGCACGTGCCCGCCAACTCAGCACCCCCCTGAGCCGCAAGCCGTGGACTTGGTTCGCATGGACCGTGTCCATGACACGTGGGGCCCGCATGTCAGGAATTATTTTAATTCCTTTAAAATTCTGAAATTCCTCGCTGGCGTCAGCATTGCGCAATAATTAGATTTTCTAGTAGAAAAATAATTCGACAAATTCAATTAAATTTCAGATTTAGGTTTAAACTTCAAAAATTCATATCTTTTGCATCTGAACTCCAAATTGGGTGGTTCAAGTTGCAAAATTTCTCTAAAATCATGATCTAGCTATCTAAACCAAAATATTTCAATTTGAAGTTATTTTGAGCTGAGTTTTTGAATTTATTTGAATTTGAAGTTAATTTGTCGTATTTTCGCGTATAGACCTCGACGACTCCGGAGAGTTAGATCCTTCTGACGATTTAGAGTTTCAAGACTTCAACGAAGGCAAGTTACACTATTGATCATATTGTTCCCAGTATTTTAAAGTATTTAATTCCTGTTTTCAAATTACTATTGCATGCATATGTTTATATAAATGTTTGAATATCCTGTTTTTGTATATAGTTATTCCAACTTCCATGGTATGGCCAATTTGATTATTGAATATGAATACCTTGTCACCCTTAGGTAAAATTTGTCATGTGCTATGCTTAGATCATATTTATGAATTTGGGAAGGTTTAGCCAAATCATTTACAATTTGATTTTAAATTTGATTATGTGGTATTGTTTTACCACAAAAGGCTTATAAAGAGGTTTTCACTCCAAATAAAATAAAATGGGTTTGGACTTGGGCGGGATGGATGGATGGTGGGTGCAGGTTCATGCACGGGCCTAATCTGGTTAGGATTAAGGCCCAGGGTTTTTAATGAAAAGACGCCCAAGTCAGTTAAGGACCGGTCTTTGAGCGTATTTTGCTGCGCCTTACCGTACCACCACATGTCTGGAATGGGACATATTTGGCTAAGTAATTTGTGGTGTCTTAGTGTTATTTGTGCTATGTTGTATGTGTGGGTGTTGGTTAGACATTAGTCCCACCTGGCGCAAGAGGGGGCTCCCGGAGGATGGTTAGTTCAATGGTAGCGAAACCTTAGCGGGCATAAATACCTTAAGACATTGTATTGTAAGGGCCAAAGGATAATTGCTTAGTCACACGCCTTCGGAAGCGTGCTTTGGTCGACATTAAAAGCATATTATCTCGTGTGGGTAAAGCTGTACAAACTCTGCAGAGTAGAAACTATTCGAATAGCCGCGTCCGCGGTCATGGACATACTAGCAAAGCCACTCTAAGTTAGACTTGTTTTTGGTTTATAAAATGATTTCAACAGATGGTTTTAGGATGGATGATCCTATGGTAAAATTTGGGCGGTTAGCCAAGTGATAGGAGGGTATCCTTCACCATTCAATCGATGGAGGTTATCCACTATTAATTGTCCTTTTAAACACTGATTTTAGTTATAATATAAAAACTGGCCTTAGAAATTATTATTGGTATTTAACCTGAAAATGCTGTTTATGCAAAATAACCCTGCCATTATCCTTTGTTTACCTTATGCATGCATTAGCTTTCAATATTGGGTGTAACTTGCAAGCACGGTAGTTGTGCTTACTCTTGCTGAATAATCTTTATTCAGGAGAAGACCTCTATCAGGACGGTGAGGATCTTGACGACTAGGCTACGCCCCCAGACGATTGCCTGTGGCAAGTCGTGTGGTCTACCACTACTTTACTTCCGCTGTGTTATTTCTTTTCTATTTGGCCTCAGGCCCCCTTTTTGTAATGAACTCTGAATTATTAATAAAGTGCGTGATATGATTTTGCTATCACTTTTGTTTGACTGTGTGCACTAGAAATCCTGGACTAGTGTATAAACACAGGGAATTTGGGATCCTTCGCTCCCGGGTTCGACAATATAGCACGTGAAATATAAGTAAACCTTCTTTTGATATAACACCCTATCTGGCTTGCAGGTATTGGCTTTTGGAATTGCACAGTTGGAATTCAATTCCAAGAATGTTGCTGTTTTGGCTGCCACCTAGAATTGAACTGTTGATTCCAAAGCCAATTATTCCAAGAGGCATGATAGAGCTAGAAGCAAATTTTAAATTACACATGTCATTTATCTTGAAACTCATTCTACGAAATTTAGTAAAAGTTCGGTATTTGAAATTTCAATCTCGCATTCACACCATAAAATTTTCACGAAATCAACTGAAATTTATTGAAGATGATTTAATGTGTAGAGAAGCTAATTTGTGCACATTGATGGACCTAGATGCATAGATGCCCCCACAACTTTGTAGGATTTTTTAAATAATATTATTTTAATAAAGAATTGTACAAATAAAATAGTTGATTTTTTATACAAAAATGAGCTATTATTGCCATTCCAAATGGCGAAATTGTGAGACCCCGATTTATTTAGCTTGTAATACTTAGCTTTCCATTGGCTCTAGCATCACAAACCAAATACACCGTGCCTCGATGTACATGTGCTTCCCAGAATTGCAGCACACATACATCTTTACAAAAGCATGCATCAATTACATACATCAATATAACAAGTCTAGCAAACGACATACATAATATAAAGTTATTACAAAAGAGAGGCCGACCGGCCAAATGACATCAAAGTATCAATAACAGTGAAAACAAAAGTGTCATAAGATGGCTATAAACAAAAGCCAATTAGTGTGCCTTAACCCACAAGGCAACCAACCGGACCGCTAAGCTAGTCGTCCCAAACACTGCCACAACATATCTCACAAAAGTGAGGCCCTTGGGGCTCACCTTCCTCCTCTGCACACAACAAGCAATGCAGGTGAGTACACTAATGTACTCGCAAGACTTACGAGTAACAAGCCTATACATAGCTACGTGAAAGCTGTATCAAAGGAGATTGGTTATATGGTTAATTGGACGCATAAAGCAATTTTTATTTTGCAATAATGTAATAGATTGAAGGCAATTGGTAAAATCTGTTTTTAAGCATTGAAATAATAGCGAGTAACAATAAATAACAAGTAACCACCTAGAGGTGACTAACCCAAAAGCCACCACCACATAGCATGGATTCTCGATTCGTACCACTCATCAAGTTTTAATTAAAAGTTGTAGTCTAACTTTTGAAAGACCTTGTCAAGCGTGTCTATAACCTAGGACGAGGCTATTCGAATAGATCAAAACCCTGCAGGGGTGTACCAATATACCCACACTTCAGACCGCCTTTTTGCCAAGCTATTAAGCACACTTCCTTTGGTATGCCGGCACGACTAAGTCCTACGAGATGTTTCCAATATTGTGTATTAACTACGAGCCGCTCGTATGGACCGAAACCCATACACATGGCTTGTTGGTAGATTGCGGACCGTATCAAAGCTTGATTTCATCGTTCTTCAAGGAAATTGATGTCATCAAGTCGTCGTTCACACTGATCATTTTCAGAAAAACAATCAGTCCGAGCATAACCAAGTTTTAGTTCTGGAGGAAGCATGGCTTCAGCCCTGTAAACCAAAAAGAATGGTGTTTCACCGGTCGCACGACTAGTAGTAGTACGAACGGCCAATAACACAGAAGGAAGTTCTTGAACCCAAGCCCCTGACCGTGTAATTAACTGGTCGAAAACTCGTCGTTTGATTCCTTGCATTAAGATACCATTGGCTCGCTCAACTGCTTCATTGCTCTGCGGATAAGCAACATAAGCGTAATGTATCTTGATACCTAGGTCGTCACAGAATTCCTGAAAATTACTGCTTGAGAACTGGGTACCGTTATCCGTGATTATACGACTGGGTACACCAAATTGTGTGATCACATTTTTGTGAGAAACCTTTTGGCAGCCTCAGTTGTAATTTTCACAACTGGCTCAGCTTCGATCCATTTAGTGAACGTGTCAATCATGACGAAAAGGAACTCAAAGTCCTCGGGTGCTCTTGGGAAAGGTCCCAGAATGTCTAGTCCCCAGGTTGCAAAAGGCCAAGAAAGATGAATTGTTTGCAAAGCTTGGGACAGCTGATGTACTTGTCGGCTATGAAACTAACATTGTACGCACTTCATCACGAGCTCTTTTGCATCATGAAGGGCAGTTGGCCAGTAGTATCCTTGCCTAAAGGCTTTACCAACCAACATTCTGTAGGAATGATGGGCTCCACAGACTCCTCCATGAATTTCGGTTAGCAATTTAATGCCAGCCGATTGAGATATGCATATCATTAACACTCCGTGAGATCCTCGTTTGTACAAGGTACGTTCAATTAGAGTGTATGATTTGGCTTTTCGTGCTATACAATCGGCCTCTACATCATCTTCTGGAATAAGGTCATGTTGAAGATAATTGTAGATCGATGTCATCCAATCCCTACCGCGATCGTGATGGCACCAACCATCATCGACCTGTGGAGCATCCATGTTCGCATAATCGAGATGTGCAACCTCCTTGCGAACATCTGTGTCCTCAGAAGGCTCGACTACCGAGGGTGAATCGAGTTTCTCGAGAAAAACTCCGGGCGGGACGGATGTCCTTGTGGAAGCCATCCGTGCCAACTAGTCTGCCAGAAAGTTTTCCTTTCTAGGAATGTGTTGGATCTGAAAACCGAAGAAAGTCTTTTCAAGTTTCCGTACTTCCGCCAGATATGATGACATCTTGGTACTAGAGCACTAATACTCTTTCCCCACTTGATTCGATACTAGTTGAGAATCGCCTTTCACTAGCAATCTGCGAATCCCGAGCGAACGAGCTGCTCGAAGTCCTGTCAGCAAACCTTCGTATTCTGCCATATTGTTGGTAGCAGGAAAGTTTAACTGAATGGCGTACTTTATTTGTTCGCCAGTAGGGGAAATCAAGACGACCCCAGCCCCCGAGCCATGGAGCATCAAGGAACCATCAAAGTACATTGTCCACTCATCGTGGTGTTCGTACTCGGGCCCTTGGGTGGGTTTAGAGTTTGTCTATTCAGCAATGAATTCTGTTATTGACTGGGACTTGATTGCTGTTCGTGGGCTGAAATGGAGGTCGAACGCCCCAAGCTGAACTGCCCATTTTGTTATTCGTCCTGATGACTCCCTGTTTCCTAGGACTTGACCAAGGGGATATCCAGTTGGTACGACCACTTTGTAGGCCTGAAAATAATATTTTAGTTTCCTTGAAGCCATAAGGAGACCATAGAGCAACTTTTGTATCTGCGGATATCTTTCTTTTGGTCCATGTAAGACTTCACTTACGTAATATATTGGCCGTTGGACATTGTCACGTTCTACGACCAGCACACCGCTGACTGTTTGTGGTGTTGCAGCCACGTAAATCAGCAATGTCTCTCCCAATCTTGGAGAAACTAAGATAGGGGGACTCGTAAGGTACCGTTTAAGTTCTTCGAAGGCGTTGCTTGCCTCTTTAGTCCATTAGAAACTTTCGTGTTTCCGGAGAAGCTTAAAGAAAGGTAATCCTTTTTCACCTAACCGTGCTATTAAACGAGTTAGTGCTGCCATACAGCCAGCCGGTTAGCTTCTGAACTTTCTTCTTTGTGGTCGGAGCACACATCTGATCGATGGCGGTGATTTTCACTGGGTTTGCTTCAATGCCCCTAGCCGAAACTAGGAATCCGAGAAGCTTTCCAGATGAAACTCCAAGCACACATTTCTCTGGATTTAACTTAAGGTTATGGCGTCTTAAGTTATTGAAAGTCTCCTGTAAATCTGGAATGTGATCACCGGCGTTGATGCTCTTTACGACCAGATCATCGACGTAGGCTTCAAGATTCCGACCTATCTGCGGACTAAAGGTTTTTTGCATCAACCTTTGAAATGTTGCACCAGCATTTTTTAGACCAAATGATATTTTTACATAACAGTAAGTACCATATGGAGTGATGAAGGAAGTTCTCTCTTCATCTTCTTTACTCATATTAATCTGGTGGTAGCCTGAATAAGCATCTAAAAAACTTAACAACTCACACCTGGAAGTAGAGTCTACAAGTTGATCAATGCAAGGAAGGGGAAAGTCATCCTTCGGACAAGCTTTATTAAGGTCTGTAAAGTCGATACACATTCGTCATTTTCTATTGGCTTTTCTAACCATTACAGGATTGGCGATTCACTCTGGGTGGTCGACCTCACGAATGAACCCAGCTTTGAGAAGCTTGTCAATCTATGACTGGATTGCTTCCTTCCAATCAGATGCGAAACAGCTTAGCTTCTGCTTGACCGGTTTTTTGTTAGGCTGCAGAGCTAGCCTATGCTCGATCACCTCCCTGGGGACTCCGGGCATATCGGATGCCTGCCAAGCGAATACGTCCTGATTTTCTCGGTGGAAGGAGACGAGCGACTCTTCCTATTTAGGGTTGAGTCCTGCTCCGACCAGTATCTTGGCACCCTCTGGAGAAGCACTTTTGTCGAGTTGTACCTCTTTTATCTGGTCGGAAGGCTTTGGTGTCATCTTTGGTCTCGAGTGTTTGACCTGCACATTAATGGTGTTAGTTCCCCTGGTCGGAAGTTCATCGACCAGTTCTAAACATTTTCGATCACATACGTAAGCTATTTTCTGATCGCCTCGAACTGTGATGACACCCTTTGGTCCCGGCATTTTCAAACTCTGATAACCATAATGCGTGGCTATCAGGAATTTTGCTAAAGCTGGACGACCAAGGATTGCATTATATGCGGTTTCAAAATTTACCACATCAAATGAGATTTTTTCTATCCGGAAGTTGTCAAGTCTTCCGAACGTGACCAGTAGGGACAAGTGCCCTATTGGCTTGGCGGTAGATCCAGAAAGTATGCTATGGAAGGCATATTTCACAGGTTTTACCTTGGATTTGGGAATCTGCATGTCTTCCAATGCGCTTGCAAATAAAATATTTAAAGAACTACCCACATCTATCAAGACCCTATTAACCTTGCAGTTGTTAATAGTAGGCTCAACGACAATAGGGAACCTACCTGGTCGAGTCAAAGGAATAAGGCAATCTTCTTTGTGGGATCTTATATTTTCGATCGATGACTTCGTTCCACTCAACCGCTTCGCTGGCTGTTGTGTACTTGTCAGCCATGTCGAACAGCTTGATGGTTGTTCGTGGGAGATGTATAGCTAGATCCTCCGTAAACCTTCGGTTTCTCAATCCCGCTTTGAAGGCTTGGATAACAGAAGATTCTGTGACCTCTGGTATTGAGTTACGAACCTGTCTAAATCTTTTGATGTACTGTCGGAGAGTCTCATTAGATTTTTGCTGGATTCTGTGGAGATCCTCCTCCTTTCCAGGGTGATCATACGTACCCTGAAAACTTGCAATCAGAAGGTCGCAAAGTTGCTCCCAAGTATACACGTACCCGACCGGTAAGTTGAGCAACCATGATCGGGCTGATCCTTTTAGTTTTGTGGGAAGATAGTTAGCCATTACATTTTCATCACCACCAGCGGCTCTGATGGCAGTAGTGTATATCTGGAGAAATTCCAAAGGATTTAGGGTCCCATCGAATTTATCCAAATTGGCCGGTCGAAACCTATTTGGCCAACGCACAGCCTGGAGCCCTGCAGAGAAGACTCGACAACCTGTGATAGTTTTATGGCGTCTTCTTTGGAAAGGTGCCAGATTGTAATCGGTCGGAGACCGGTTTCTAAAATTAGATTGCCGGTGCTCCGATGTCCCGATTTGGTCGTGGACGTTGCTAGGACGTCTCCGACCGCTTGCTTGATTCAGATGATGTCGAAGATCACCAGGTCCAAGCGATTGCTCCTCTCGACGAAGTGAGGGTCAGGATTCCTGAAACAGTCTTCTCCGCTCATGACTGGTTGGCCGGAATCGTCGAGGTGGTCTTGGTATCAGCTGGTCTTCAACAGGACCATGTTGGCCCCTGCTTCGGGAAGAATGCTGGGATGAAGTCATGGTCTGACTTTGCAAGTGCCTTCGTTCCCGATATGCTTCTGTGCGCTACATAGTCTGTTGGATAATCTCGATACTTGACCTACAAGTTGGACAAAACACGAGTCTCGCCAATGCAGGTCGAAGTATTTAACATATCTCTAACTCGCTGCAGTTTTGTATTGTTACTTGAAGGTCTCAAAGGGTTTCGCGAGAAGAGGGTGTCGATGGCACGAATCCCCGATCTCTGATCGGTCTTGCACGGTCCCTTACATTGGTGGCGAAACAGCGATTAAGCGATGGACGTCCACCAGTTCTGTTACCTCTGGCATTTGGTGCTTGACCGCTCGTACCATCTCCATTATGATGTGGTGGCGAGGCAACGTATGGAGGACCGTACACAGTATTTTGATCTGTATCTCCGATTGCATTGATCTCGTGCTTCCAGCAGTGATCCTCCGATGAGCTTCCGTCATAATCGATGGTAAGCCTTTCAGAGCTTCTGCGAGAAGCTTCCAAGATGGAGAATGGTCGGTGATCAGCACTTCCTGAGGTCTTCGTAAGGGTCTCAGCCTGATCCGACGGGTTACCGATCGTATGCTGAGCCTTATCATCCCCACTTGGTTTATGACAAATGGGGGTTTCATCGACACCGTCACCAGGTGCCGGTTGGCTCCTGGAATTGTTAGAAGCCGTCGGTGAGTACCTGTCAACCATGGTCGCATCAAGGGTATATTGATCCTCGATTTGCGGTGTTGAGCTTTCGTCACTTTTTTTGTCGGTCGAAAAATCCGGACTTGCGGAGGCTTTTGGGTGCTGCGAACTGGTCGGAAACACTTCCTCTGAAACCGCCACTGATCGTAGCGGTGTATCTTCATCCATCCGGTCGACCTCGCTGATATCTGCGATGGGCGAACCGGCGGAGAAGGAGGATGATGAAGAGACTTCGTTTTCCTCCATGGCGCGGATGCATGCGTCCATATCGAGGTTGGAGTAGTCCGCCAGGTCGAACCAGTTTTCCTCGTCCCAACTTCCTTCCATAACCGCATGGGCGATTACGAACAGGGAGTGGGCAAAGATCTGGTGAGCAAAGAAATTCTTCTAAGATTCCACATCGCGCTCCCCACAGACGGCGCCAGCTGTCGATGATCAAGACGTCGATCTTACGAAAAGAAAAGGAGAACAAGACGTGAGAAATCTGGGGAGATAATGGGATTGCTCTTTTATTAGTATGAACTGGGATTTACGGAGAATGTCTCCTGACTAGATGATGAACTACTCCTGTTTACACTGAGAGCACTACTTGTTATCTTACAATGCCAGACTTAAAACACAAATCTAAGGTATATACTTCAGTCTGATGCCCGTATCTTTGCTCCGTCCATGCTCTATCTTTAAATAGCCTTTGAAGAGGTGGCAGTTACTTCTGGAGAAGACGTCTGATGTGAAACGTCGCGACTGGTCGGAGTTAAGTGACGATTGATGAAAAGTCAACCGTTCGGCGATTGTATGTTTATGAGATACTTAACCGCATGGTAGTTGTTCATCAGTGTTTCAGCATAAGAAACGTCGTATGGTATGGAATATGCACGTGTTTCATTCATCATACGGTAGAGAATATACCTGAAATCAGTTCCAAATATCAGTTAATACCTTTTACGAGCAGTTCTCCTGGTCGGGAGCTTGGCACTGGCCTTCGTCCGACTAGGGTACCCATTGTGTAACCTTTGGAATCTCTATGGCCAGTAAGGTCGTGTACCTCAGGGGTTACGACCATGAAGATATATAATCTATTATGTATTTAAAAATAATATATAGATATTTTAATCCTCGTCAACATGCATTAGCTGCAAAAGGTGATAGGAATTTCGAAGGGTAAAAGGAAAAGAAAAAAACTTGCAAACCGGCTGCCATACCGGACCCACCCTGCAGTGTTATTTCCAAGATCGTCCCGAAGTACCAAACGCCAAACCCCTCCTCTAGAATCTAGATTGTTCCCCACCAAAGCCCTAATCCAATCTCTCCGTTTTCCACGTCTCCCTCCCGATGGGGCTCTTCTCGTGGTGGAAGGGGCGCGGCGGCGGCTCGCCGGAGCCGCCGAACCAGCAGCCAGGAAAAGGAGCGGGCGTCGCGGCGGCCGCAGCCGGCACGCACGGGGCGGTGGAGATGCGGCGGCAGCGGCAGGCGGACGCGACGGTCTTCGAGTTCGGGTCGGCGGCGGAGTCCGGCGCCGCCTTGACGCTCGCGGGCTACTGCCCCATCTCCGACGAGCTAGAGCCGTGCCGCTGGGAGCTAGTGCCGGCCGCCGGCGAGGGTGCGCCGCAATTCCGCATCGTCTTCTGAGCACGAGGAGAGAGCAGCCCCATGTTCCGGCACTTGTCATCTTGGGCTGTACCAGGTTTTATAGGTATAAAGGCGTGATCTTTTGGCTGTATTCTGGTACCCAGGCATTTCTTGAAATAAAACTTGAGATATTGATGGGTTTGTTGATAAGATTTGAATTGTTATGGATGGTCGTATGCGCTTGACGTGCTAATTGTTGGATTGCTGAGTTTACTGCTGCTTCAGATGAACATTGAATGTTTTCAAGATTTGTGTATCTAATAAGCTAATTCCAAGATGCAAACTCAAACTACAAGCTAGTGCCTTAAAATTGCTGTGGAAGTTGCTCACAGGAACGTGTTTGTAGTATTTGTGGTCATATTGCTACAGTTGGTCAGTGTAAACCTTACAAATATTTCCAAATTCTTAGACATGACTATTCTGTTTTGGAAGGATAGGCACCTGGGTGTTTAGCAAAGATATCAAACGGTGAGACTACAATGGGCTTTGTTGATAGTAAGCACCTAAGCACCACACAACAGGGAAACAGTTCCCTCCTCGAGCTATGCATATACTGTCTATATTTTGTTACTTTGAACAAAAATATGATCACAAATTCAGTCTATTTGGTTGCAAGCTCGAATTATCTGCTTGATATTGGTGTCTCTACCTGCACACCTTTCTGCCTCTCGAGTCCTAAGTAGTAGGACATGTTAAAGATCATAACTAGGTGTGTGTTATTTGTAGCACTGAAATATTGTTATTCACAAAACAATGGATCAATCAGTATGTGAGATCCTGGCTTTGGGGGTTCATTTGTGCTTACCTTTTGGTTTCTTAAAATAAGGTTATTTGCTCATTGCAGTTAAGTTGGTCAAGCTGAATTGTGTAAACCGGCTGAATCACAAATTCACATTTTTTTTTCCAGTGCAGCTTATGTCCTGTAATGGTTTAAGTTGTGGGAATGGAATAGGCTTATCTGGTTAACCTTTCCTAATTTTAGTATCTAATTTATTCCTGGACTAACATTCAACATCTGTGACGCAATATTGGCTTGGCACTGGAGTTACTCCAGATTTTAGTGAAGCATATCTCTGTACCAAAGTACCGACAGTACTGAATACGGTATGAAGCTACTAGTATAACAAAGCAGAGTTAG
Source organism: Ampelocalamus luodianensis (assembly GCA_036346255.1). Classification (NCBI taxonomy): domain Eukaryota; kingdom Viridiplantae; phylum Streptophyta; class Magnoliopsida; order Poales; family Poaceae; genus Ampelocalamus; species Ampelocalamus luodianensis. The sequence continues at coordinate 7,794,312 of CM070626.1, forward strand.
TGATGGAGGATTGTGCCGGGACAAGGGAGAGCAAGCTTATACATTGATGTTGGAACTTGTTAGGAAAATAAAGAGAAAACTGATATGTATTGGTATGACAAAAAACTACTAAGCATGTAGTGCCACAGGTAACATACTCATGGCAACTTCAGACTGGTTACCAAATTGTCACCTTAATACCTCTAGCAAACAAAGGCTTCATAGAATGGAAGTTCATATCCATCTCAGGTTTGAAATATGTTTTGCGATTCTTCTCTCTTTAACACTTATTGTGTTTGTCAATAGCTCTAAGAATCAACCTGGGTATATGAGATCTGAAAACTTTGGTGCATGATCGGTGATGATGCCCTCTTGTCAGTTGTTGTGGTATGGATAGAATCATATATTTCTCAGTGTACTCATTTCTTAAAGCAGTTCCTTGGGATATTCTTTGCATGCCTTGAACAAACTGAATTGATCTCTTCTATTAGAGGCTATCATTTGCAAATTATCTGATGTTGAAGAAGCTCAGAGAGTGAGTTATGCCTGTTGTGCAATTCATTGTCTCCTTAGGGCATGTACAATAGTCTGATGCCATCTGTCTATAAACTTTGTTACGTAGGATTCTCGCTGATATGTGTGAGAGAGGAGGATGAGAGCTCTCTCTTCGGAAGAGACACCAACAATTAGTATAAAATACTATTGTATGAGGTGTTGTCTATAATAAACACTATTTTTATTCAATAATTAAAAGATGAGTAAATCTCATTTTAGATCATGTATCTTACTATGGTTTCACTTTACATCATCTTTAATAAATCTTTTCACTTTGCACCACTTCTTGCCATGTCTTGCACTTTGCACCATGTTAGGGATTTGACCGCTTTTTGACCGCCTTCTTTTGTGCTCGCGGGTTGGAGAGGTATATGGAGCTCGAAAATTGGATGATGAAGCAAACCATCAACGTTGATGAAGCGGGAATGGCATCGCTTCGCACTAGACTTGTGCACACGAGTTGAGCCGAGCGTTTTGTTTAGCCCACACTCTCTATTTTAAAGGTCACTGCTAGTCGTCAGCAGTGCCTCGCCGCCAGCAAGCTCCACGTGTGCCTCCCCTGTTTCCCTCTCGCTAATGGGGCGTTCTCTGGTACAAAGTGAAACAAAAGGTAAGATAAGGTGGTGTAAAGTGAAAAGGTTTGTTAAGGGCGGTGTAAAATAAAACTATGGTAAGATTACACAGTCCAAAATGAAATTTACTCAAAGATTATAGGGTTTCATATAGAAGCAAGCTTAAGAGATAAATCATTGTAAAAAAATTCTTTAGTCTTGCCTCTAGATGATACGAGGGAGTATATTGTCTCTAAATGACATAAAGGAGTATACATATAAGTATATAACAGTCCTCTACCATTGAACATGCTTTTAGATAATCGGTACTGGCTGTATATACAAATACGGAAGCTGGCTGAATTCAGTGATTGATCAGAGGGCTGTATATACAAATACGGAAGCTGGCTGAATTTCAGTGATTGGTCAGAACCCTTTATGTTTATCACCTGCCTAATTAGACAGTAGGCCGGTTAATCCAACGGAATTACTCCTGAACAATGGCAAACATGCCATACTGGAGCCTGGAGATGTCAAGCAACCACGTGCAATCCCAACAAAAAAAATCTGTCAGACCCCTCAACTGACACCGATGCTAGAATCACAACTCCTAGCCCAGCTCTAGCAGCAGCAGAACACCTTATCTTCTCTTCCAACGACGCTTCACGCTCCAATGGCCTTGAGCCTCTTCAATCCTCCTCCCTCCAAAATCGCGCTCAAACCCCCGCTCCCGCCACTCCCAAAGCCCCCGTTGCTCTTCTCGCCACCGCACCAACCTCGTCTCCATCTACCCCTCCTCCGTAAGCCCCTGCTGCGACCCGTCCACTCCTCGTCGTCCCTGCCGCCGGACGCCTCCCCCTCGCCGCCGTCGTCGAGGGAGGAGGCCGTCTCCCAGGCGAGGTCCTGCCTCGCCACGGCGCTGCGCAAGCCACTCAACAACTCGGTCCCACTTCGGAAGCTCAAGAAGCAGCGGCAGCCCCGGTTCCGCGCCGAGATCCCCGTCGTCGATGACTCGCCGGGCTCCCTCGCGCGCCTCGCGTTCGACGTCTTCTCGGGCCTCGGCGTGTCCAGGAAGGGCTCGCCAGCGAAGCTGCTGCTCGTCTGGCCCTCCTCCAAGGAGCTGGGAGTTGCTCTGCAGGAGTTCAAGAACTGGGGGGACTCGACGTCGTCGACGGTGCACGCGCAGCTGAACTCGGTGGCACCGGACGCGCTGAGCTCTTGCGACGCCGCCGTGTTCTTGGTGCCGGGGCGGTCGCAGGTGGAGAAGATGAGGGCCGCCGCCGACGCGCTGGACCCCAAGCCGGTGGTCCTGTTCAACCCGGCGTGGAGCTTCGAGGAGGAGGAGGAGGCGTTCGGCACCAGCGCGAGGAGCTTCGTGGTCTCCTTCAACGTGGTGTACTCTTTCCTGGGGCTGGAGGTGAAGGGGTTGCTGAGCAACAAGAAGGGAGTGCTTCTCCGGTGCGTCGAGGGCGGGCGGTTCGGTGGGGAGAGCTGGGTGCTCATGGTTGAGGACGACGCGCCGGAGGAGGAGGGGGAGTTCAAGGTAGTGTCGCGGCTGAAGCGGCGGCCGACGATCGGCGAGGTGGAGACCATGCTGTACAATCTCATGGCCGCCAACTCGCCGGTGACCAAGTCGGCCAAGTTCCTCAGGGAGCTTGTGTCCAATGTGACTGGAAGAAAGGGAAAGTAGTAAGCCTGCCTAGCGTTTACACAGCATATTCTGAATCTCTGTCATGCTCATGCCAACTGCCTGCCTGGTTGTAGTGGTAGCAGTATCTTTGTTCAGTTAATTTAGGCTGCAATTGCGCATGATCATCAGATGAGGGCATTGTAAGCAAGAATTTGGAGGAGTTTAAACCCGAACAGAGGTAGTTAATTGCCGGCTATTATGGACAATGGAGGTTTGAGTATTGAGTTGATGCGGTGAAATAGTAACCACTCGGTTACCTGACAGAATTTGCCGCCTCTGCATCCGGAAACTTGCGGTTTTGTGGGTTCTTACAGCAACTGATTGTATACTGGCAATGGCAAACGAGAGAGATCAGGTGTTAACAACCAAGAGTAGAAATTTACAGCATTTGCCGATGGTGTCCGTTCTCAGTTTTCAGAATTAAATTCAAGGCATAATCTGCAGTCCGCGGTCTTCAACAATGTTATTCACCCGACAACAATTCAGAACTCCCGCATCACGCATGACACTCGATACAGTTTTAATCGCTGATTTTCACGGGTGCGACCTGCGACGGCGAGGTTGTGCCACCGGCGGCCACTCTTGCCTCAACCAGATCGTCAAGTAGACGGCTCAGGTCACAGTATGACGACCCCCCTTCCGCCACGGCCGCGTGAGCCTTCGCGGCGAGCTCCTGCGCCCGGAACCTCGCCGCCTCCCCGGTTCCTCCAGGCTCCAAGAACCTCGCCACGGCCCGCGCCACCGCCTCCGCCGGCACGACCTCCTTCTCCTCGTATCGCGTGCTCCGTACCCCATCCCACACCCTCTCCCCGATCTTGAGAACTTCCGTGACCAGCCTCTCCTCGATGAACTGGTCGAACACCAACGGCCATGTCAGCATTGGCACGCCGGCCGCCGCAGCCTCCAGCAGCGAGCTCGACCCACAATGCGTCATGAACGCCCCCACTGACGGGTGGGCCAGTATCGCCGTTTGCGGGGCCCATCCTCTGAAGAACATCCCCCTCTCCCCCACGCGCTCCTCCAACCCGACCGGCAGCGCCCACCCGTCGGCCCTGACCACCCACAAGAACGGCTGGCCGGAGGCTTCCAGCCCGAGAGCCAGCTCGTCGAGCTGAGCGTCGGAGACGTTGGCGAAGGTGCCGAAGCATATGTACACCACTGAACGGCTCGGCTTTGAGTCGAGCCAGCTGATGCATGGCGAGTCGCTGGAGCTTGCTCCGGCCGGTCGAAGCGGCAGTGAGAGGGGCCCGACGAAGTATGCGCGCTTCACGTAGCTGTTGCGCACGTACATCTCGCAGTACTGCTGCTCCAGGCCCAAGAACGTGTTCACGACGATGCCGAAGCAGCGACCATGCGCCGACAATTGCCGGTTGGTTGTAGAGCGGTCAAGCTTCCGCTCGCCCCTCAACATTTCCGGCAGCTCGGTCCTCGGGATCCGTATATCTGGGGGCGGGAACCGAGGAACGGTCACCACCTCGGCGTCGCTATTGACATCGCCGCTGAGATGGCGTATCGCGAGCATCGAGAAGGCCCCGATGACGTGGAACGAGACACACGGCACGCCGAGTTCGTCGGCAATGCCGGCGTTCCAGGAGAAATGCACGTCCGTGACGACGGCGTCCGGTGACCGCTCCTTGATGAGCGTTTCCTGCACGGGGCGCGTCAGGGTCTCGTTGAAGGCAGCGACGTCGATGCGCCACGCGTCAGCGGGCGCGGCCTTGGCGAGGTTCTCGACCCCCGGCGGGAGGCCGTCCACGGCCGGGAACCGGTAGGTGGCTATCCTCACCGATACGCCCTCTACATGCCCGTGCCGCTCGAGCAATGACTGGACGACGGGCACATTCGCCGGCGTGACCGCGACGGTGGCCTCGACGGCGTCTGGCCTGGCCGTGGCGAGGCGGACGGCGAAGTCGGTGAAGGGCCCGATGTGACTGGTCGCGAAGAAGGGGATGAGCAGGACGCGCAGCTTCTTGCTGCCCGCAGAGGCCATTTTCTTGGCAACTCAGGCGCGGAGACTCGTAGTTCGGTAGTATTGCTGTTTTCTTTGTCTACGCCTATGGAAGTGAAGGAAAACAAGATCACTCACTCGGCTGAAGTATCTGGTGTTGGAACTTTTCCCTCTGTTCTTCGATCTAAAAACAACTATGCTCGGTCATTTTGTCCATACAAGAGACACGCTACCCTTTTTCTTCTGGGGGTCCCGCTGTCCTCCCGACGTGACCACCTACAGCCCCTGTCTTCACGTGATAGCACTTCTGTGTCTTGTATTGATACCTGTTAAGAAACCGGGCCCAGGATCAGGAGTGGTCTAAGGTGGGCTCCTCGTCCCAAACCCTAGCAGGGTCGTAGCCTATAAATACGGGGTACTATTTATTGTAAAATATTGATCGATGGATGAAGGAATAAAGAGAAGCAAGACGTCCCCCTACATCTCTGTGTTTAATCTCTTATTCTGTTCTTGTGTTTATGCATTGTTCTTACGATTCTGAGTTTGTCTACGAGGTAATCGCTCGGACTGGACTCGTCAGCGACGGTTCCTCAACACGTTATCAGCACGATCGACTCTCCTCGCATCGAAAAGGTAACCGTCGATAAACGACACTCGTAGATTGATTCGTTTTCTAGATCGCTTTCAATTTTGCAATTGTTGCTTTCTAGATTGATTCTACGGTGCAAATTTGCTCTAATCTATCGCGAGCCGACTTGGAGTCGCCGGCACAATGCCGATCGATAGATTGTATGAAAGAGCGGATGTTGATTGCACGGTGGATCGTTGCACTACTTTACATCGTAATTGCATCGCATACATCACATGAACATAAATAAGAAAATTGCATACGCGCCGTGCATCCGCATCATAGGCCCGGCCGTCTTCGCCGCCGCCGCACGCGCGTGTGTTGCATCTATCGCACATGACCGAGCGAAGCCTCGACGCTGCGTTCGAAATCACCGCCACGAATCGCACGCGCGTTTTCACCCGCCGGCTGCGGCCGCGCGCGCCCGAACGGCACGAACGCCACCGCAGCGCCGCACCCACTCCGCGACAAAGCTATGGCTACCGGAGCCGCATGCACGGGAGCGCCCCGCACGGCCACCTCGTCCCGGCCGTCACGCACCGGATAAGCATGAACCACCCAAATCAAGGGAAACAGACACAAAAGGGGCGGAAGCGCGCGCTGGTCATGATGGCCGCCGCGCTCGGAATCCGCGACGCCGCCGAACCCCGCCGCGCTTGAGCACCGAGTCGTCGGCCGCACGGCGTAGCTCTACCCACCCGCCCGAATGAAACAACCACCGGACATGATCAAAAGAAAGAAAAAAAAAGAAGGGGAAGAGAAGCGCCCGCGCTGCCGGCCCCGGCCGCCTCCATGCATGGCACCGGAGGCACCCTACGCCGCCGCCGGGTCGCCACCTGTAGCTGCGCGCCCGCACCACCGCCAGTCGCGCGACGTAGCCTCTCCGCCGCCGCGCCTTCACCGCCCGGCGGTGCCCGCTCGGCCCGCCCGCCGCCTCGGGCTTCTCAAGCTCCGAGCGCGCGCCGGCGCCTCGAGCCGGAACAAGCGCGCCGCTAAGAGTTGGGGGGGGAAACCCTACCCCGTGTCTTTGAAGCCGGCTGGGTGGGCCTTGTATATGGGCCGAGAAGACATGGGCAAAGCGCCACCACTAAGGCCTTTTTAGGCCGGAAATTTTTTGAAAAACGAAAATTTGCAAAATGGCCCTCGTGATTCTGAAAATTACGAAAACCTTTTCGCGAATAAGGATTTTTGCGAAAAACCCCTCAGAAAATATGAAAATTGCGCACAAATTCTCTCAGAACTGAGATTTCGTATTTTAACCCCTTGGAATTGCAGAATTCACCGAAAATACCTTTTTCAGTAGAAAAGAGCCTCGGGAATCCATTTTTTGAATCGATTTTTGCATTTGAAGCATGTTTATCTCTGTTATTGTTATTTCTATGCAATTTATGTATCGCATTTACTGTTTTGATTATCTGTGATTGTTTATATTGCTTTTAATCACTGGAAATAGCAGTAAACCATGAAAAATGCATAGAAAAATACGGGAACACGAACCTGAAGTTCGAAGAGCATTGTGAGAATTTTGCAACCATTTTATGCAGATTACCAGCAGTAACCCTTTGAACTTTTGTATCAATATGAATATGACTGGCATCACGAACCAGTAGTTCGAAGAACTGACCCAGCATGGCCAGATTTTGTATAAAATTTGTATCAGTCTTCAATTCTGTGATAAATGTAATCACGGATAAGCAGACAATTGGGAAGAACCTCGCTACCTTTCACCCGAATGCGGTACAATCCGCACACAACTATCGTCAAGACGGCTACATGCAGTATACCGAATTAATTGACATTATGCAAGTTGCGAAAGCTCAAGATGATGTTCTAAGAAAGAACTATATCTTGCAGCCACCTAGTAGCAAAGTTGGCCATGAAGCCACTCACGAATGAGAGGAGCAAGAAGGGTAAAGTCGTGCGTCGCACGTTATTGATGCTTTCCAGTCTAAGAACAAGGGCAAATGATAGCATGAGGCACACCTCGCCATTGCAGGCACAGAAGATACACATCCATTAGTTGCACTTATGAATGTGGATGCCCAAAGTGACCCATCATCCCTCCTTTGGACATTGCAGCGGCCGCAGCCGTAGCTACCCAAGAGGAGAAGATCGCGCATGGAGCCGATTGAGGCAGAAGTTCTTGAATACTTCGCCTATTAGATCTAGTGCACGCATTGCACTCGAATCTTTTATGGTAACCTGCAGTTTGTAATTGAAGCAGAATTTTAAATTATTGAATAATGGTTGCAAGCTCTAGCAGAGCAAAGCATTAAATTCTTATTATGAGTCCTGCAAGGCTTATTTTCCCGTCTTTATAATAGCAAGTTATGTTCTGATATTTGAAGTATTTTATTTATGTGTTGTTTGCTTTCTACTACATATTAATAAAGTACATTATATTAGAATGCGTGTGGCGCCCTATGGAGGAAGTGTGCTTAGCATCTAGCGGCACAACGAATACCATCCTAAGAGAAACGGAAATTTTTCCAGTCGATCAGCAAGAATGCTGGTAGTCTTACGACAATCGCAGGCAGTGATACTTGTATAATAGGCTCATGAATGACCATAATTATACTACCAATGGGCACAACTTTGGTCATTGAAGAAGACTTGTTGTACCCAGAATCGACTAGAACTCTCAAGGATATTTGGGCTAACGTTTCCACGTAGAGACTGAAGAAGAGTATGGTACAAAATACCTGCTCATTACAAAGCGTGAAGAAAGTGAAAAATAGCATTAGAATATCTTCCTTCATATGAAACTGGGCTATACTACACTAATATTAAGGCACCTGTAGCCTATACTGCCTTGAAAACCGCATTTAGAAGCTCTGAACTTACCTATCTCTGGCATGATAGATTATGCCGCCTAGGTCTTAAGATGATGAGAAATATAATTAACAATTCACAGGGACATAATATGAATGTAAAGAATTTCCCGAATCAGGAAGATTTTGTGTTCCCGCATATACCACCGGGAAATTAATTACTAGACCTTTTCGCTCTGAAAGCGAAGAATGAAATCTCGCATCCTCGGACCGTATCCAGGAGAACTTTTGTCGTCCTATAATGCCCTCGTAAGGGCATTTAGGTATTTTATGGTGCTCATCGATGCTTCCTCGTAATGGTCGCACGATGTTTATTGTCTACGAAATCATGCTTTTGCAAAGCCAATCTCGCAGATAATTAAATTAGAAATATTTTCCCTGATCATCATGTGAAGTCCACCTGAATGGACAACGCCGGAGAATTTACTTCGAAAGCATTTGATGATTATTGCATGAAAATGGGAATTAAAAGTTGAGCATTTTGTACCGCATGTTTGTACCCAGAATGGACTAGCAGAACTTTGAAGAATTGTAATTTACCAACTACATGTTGGGGACACGCATCTCGCCGCAGCGACTCTCATCAATTTTAGACCGTCGGCCTATAACATCCATCCACCTATGCAACTAGCGTAAGGGTCAGCACTGAAAACTTCTCATCTTCGCAGACTGGTTTGCAAGGGTTATATACCTATACCACCACCGTAGCGAACTACAATGGGTCTTCTCCGAAAGTCTGGGATATACGTTGGTTATGAGACAGCATCCATAATCAAGTATTTGGACCATATGACTGGAGATTTGTATAATGCCCGATTCGCTGATAGTACAATAGATGAGATTAGTTTCCCGTCATTAGGGGGAGGAAATCAACCCTTGATAATAATGTCCGGAAATAATTTGAAGTCCAGAAGATAATTGAAATCTATGCATATGACCCGAGCACTAGTGAAGCAAATAAAAAAGTCCAGAAGATAATTGCAATCCAGAAGATAATTGAATTGAAGTCCAGAAGACAATTGAAGTCCAGAAGATAATTGATTTGCAAGTATTAGCGAATCAACTGCCAGACTACTTTAGTGATTTGAAGAGCGTGAATAAGTAGCATTTGCCTACAAGCAATGCACCGCAGAGAGTTGAAATACCATTGAAGGTATCCCTAATCCCGTCCTAAGGCCTATGAAAGGACGAGAACTCCGCCCTCGAACTGGCAACCGGGACGCTGGTGAAAAAGGATAAGAAGGACTTGACACACCGATCACCAAGTGCCTCGAACTAGAAGGGGAGCCGGTTGAGACTGGCATCGGATGGAACCTTCGTAAAGGCATACTGAATTGAACATCCCCATGAAGGAGACATCGTATGGATGTGTGCGCACACATCTGAGCCGAAAGCTAAAGGGACTTGCCCGCAATTGGAAGCGGTGAGCAAGTAGAAGCATTAGAAGAATCGCCCCTTGAAGAAATAGCTATAAAATTTATGACCTCGGGAGAATCTTTGAATATGACAACAGCCAATGTCGACATATACTTTGCAAAGAAATTTGCCACAATCATCAATCTTGATCTAGAGCCTGCATCGCTCGATAAATGAAAGAAAAGATCAGATTGGAAGAAGGCAATAAAAATTGAATTATTCTCTCCGAATAAAAGAAAGGTGTTTGGGTCTGTAAGCCGCACGCCTCCCCTTGTACACCCTGTAGGGCATAAGTGGGTATTTGTTCGAAAGAGAAATGAAAAGAAGCAAGGCTCATTGAACAAGGTTTCACTGGACATCCAGAAGATGATTATGAAGAAACCTATTCCCCGGTCATGGGCGGAACTCCCTTTTAAATATTTATCTCAATGGCAGTGAACTTGAAGTTAGAATTGAAATTGATGGATGGGGTACCAGCATACCTTTATGAATATTGGATTCAGACATTTATATGAAGATACCTGAATGTATCCCTGTCCTGAACCAAGATAGAGCAAATAGAAATATGTATGCAGTGTGAAACTCGTAAAGTTATTGTGCGAACTTAAGCAATCGAGCGAGAATGTGGTATAATCGCTTGAAGCGACTTTCTATGCAAGAAAGGCTACACGAACAATGAGAATAATCTCTGTGTATTTATACGACGATCCCAGAATGGATTTTGTATAATCACAGTGTATGAAGTTGATCTTACCTGGAGTCGAAGTTCGAAACGAAAAATTTGGGTGAAAACCAAATATTACCTAGGCTTGCAGCTTGGGCATGCCCCTGAAGGGATATTAGTACATCAGTCAACCTACACACAGATGGTGTTAGAAAGGTTAGACTTTAAAAAGGCATACCCTTTGAAGGTGTTAATGGTCGGGAGATCTTTGCAGCAAGACAAGAACCCGTACAAATCCAGAAAAGAGGGGGAGGAAGTCCTGGGACCGGAATTCCCACACTTAAGTGCAATAGAAGCATTCATGTATTGAACAAACTGTACTAGACCGGGCATTGCATTTGCCGTGAACCTATTAGCAAGGTATAGTACAAAACCTACCAAAGACATTGGCAGGGAATGAAGGACATCTTCCGATACCTCCAAGGAAGCAAAGAACTTGGTCTGTTCTACAGAAAGAACCAAGACCTTTATATGACTAGCTATGCAGATAACGGGTACCTGTAGGATCCGCATACAGCCAAATCACGAACAGACTATGAACTCCTATGTGGTGGAACTGCAATTCCACGAAAATCGTCTAAGAAATATCTTGTATCGACTTCGACGAACCACTTGGAGATCATAGCATTGTACGAGGCCTTACAAGAATGTACTTGGCTTCGGCGGATGATTCACTACATCCAGTAGTCATGTGGATTGAATACCGCACCAACCTCCACTATTATCTATGAAGATAAATGCAGCTTGTGTTGCACAAGCACAAATGGGTTATGTGAAGAATCCTCTCACAAAGCATATCAACCCCAAGTTTTTCTATGCTCATGAATTGCAAAAGATGAACATATTTAAAATACTGCATACTAAGTCATGTGAAAATCTTGCAGATTTATTCACTAAGTCACTTCCAGCATTTAGCTTTGAAAGTTGCATATGTGAATTGGAATGATGAGACTTAGAGAAGTGCAGAATTCAGGGGGAGAATCTTCACAAACTTATTACTAAAGCTTGATCACGAAGATCAAGTACCCAAAAGGTAAATCCCGGAGATTAAATGAAATTGGGTGGATTGTACTCTTTTTCCCTTGACGAGTTTTCCTGAAGTTTCTCGGCTAAGGTTTTTAATGAGGCAATTCGTGCAGCATAGCAGAACTTGTATCATGTACTCTTTCTCCAAATTTTTCCCACTGGGTTTTTATGGAGTTTTGATGAGACATGGACATGAAGGATGAGTGCCCAAGGGGGAGTGTTAAGAAACCGGGCCCAGGACCAGGAGTCCGGGCCCAAGGTGGGCTCCTCATCCCAAACCCTAGCAGGGTCGTAGCCTATAAATAGGAGGTACTATTCATTGTAAAGTATTGATCGATGGATGAAGGAATAAAGAAAAGCAAGACGTCCCCCTACATCTCTGTGTTCAATCTCTTATTCTGTTCTTGTGTTCATGCATTGTTCTTACGATTCTGAGTTTGTCCACGAGGTAATCGCTCGGACTGGACTCGCCAGCGACGGTTCCTCAACAATACCATCCCTCTTGGCCTTCAGCAAAGCAATGCCTCTCTTTTTGCTTTTTCTTCATGTTGAGACAAGCCAACGCGACAGAACGCGGAGCAAACAAGAATTTTTTAAAAAAATAATATTATTTTAAAAGATATTTACAAAAATAAATAGTCGCCCCAAAAAATTACAAAAATATATCACTGTCGCCAGTTGAACTGGCGACAGGAACCTATCGCCGGTTCAACTGGCGACAGGAACCTATCGCCGGTTCAATCGGCGCATGTGAACCGCCGCCACTGTCTCGATTGAGATATTTATCGCCAGTTGAGCGGCGACAGAATCAATCGCCATTGAATCGCGATTGATTCTCGCCGCCGCTCAATCGCGATAAATACCTCACCTAGCCAATTTTGGATTTTGCCTATTCCACTTATGCAGTTTGTGATTTTCGTAAATTTTAAACGGTACGAAATCTGTTAGACTCGCAATAACATTTTATCATCGTCGTATGTTGTTCTACTACGATAAATTTTTGGAGAATTTAGCGAGGACGTCTGAGATATGAACGATTCATAAAGAGGAAGGTAAATGATATTGCGATTCGTTCGGGAATTCATGCACACTGATATTACAGAACTTGCAGCAGAACATCATAACACTTAATTGAAATGATAATTCAGAACATTGATAATAATATTTTTCTCGCGGTCGCGACGTCAACGTCTCCCATGTGGACTGCCTCTAGTCAGGGCACCGGATGAGGTCCCCGCGGTGACGTCCGGAATGCCGATGTCTCCTTGGTCCTGAGTATTTCGCGTGGGGCATGTCTTGAAGGTGTGCCTAGACTCCCTGCAAATGGAGCACTTCTTCGTGCGACGTCCGACTTCTGCCTCGTCCATATCGTTCCTGATGCGTCGTACCTGTCGCCGGCCAACCTTTCCCTTGAGCCTAGCAATGTCCGGCCTCAGATTAGTTGCTCCTGTGTTGGATGGCGGTGAAATGGCCAACAACGGCGTAGCCATACATCTCTCCACCCATGTTTGCATCACCGCCTCCTTGGTGAAATAGTGAGAGGTACTACCGGGATCTTCGCGCCACTGTCGAACAAAGCGGCCATGACATGGGAGCAGGCCTATGCGAGAAGGGGCTTGTTACAAGTGCATACGCAACTATCGCGCGAGCGTGCACTCATGGGTGATCCTCTCACGGTTAGTCCCGCGACGCCCTTTATCCGGCACATTATCTCGGCGAAGCTCCTCGTGCCCATCTTGAATGGTCGGTGCATCTCACTCTTCTTGCTCTTCTCCTCCATGTATGCGGTGATCATGGCGAGTAGAGTACTCTGTCATTTGCCATGGCGGCGGCGCATTCATTTCGCATCTGTTAACAAAGTAGTTTGTGGTACCGCGAGAATTGCCTCCACAATACCAACCAAAGGAGGCACCGACGCCGCAGATTACCCGGTTGTAGACCTCGGCTAGGTTGGTTGTCATGATATCATATCGAGCACCATCCTCGTCATGTAGCAATGACCACTTCTCCTTAGGCTCGTGCTCAATCCGGTTGAGAAGCATTTGACCTTGTGCTCTGTCTTCCTCGTGACACTAGGAGCGTCGTGGGTAGATGTGACAATGCTTGGGGGCACAGCCGCGTTTGGGACGCCCTTCTCGCCGCCTCCCTTCGTGGGTTTGGGTCGGTCGTTGTAATCTTCAGTGTTTCAACTTACGTTGTTGGTTCCGTTGCACAAGCGCTTGAATAGATTCATCAAGTCCTTGTTGCGGAACTGCTTATAGAAGTTCGCACCCAAGTGCCTCATGCACTGTAACTGCCCAATTTTTCAATTTCAGTAAAATTTAAAAGTTTATTTATGTTTGTGGTTTTTCCGGATTTTTGTAAGCTTTTATAAATATTTTAAAGCTAAAACAAATTTATTTGCAAAATTAAAAGCCAACAAATAGTTGGAAATAATTTTATTAAGTCTGAATGAGTATGGAAATTTCGTGAATTTTTCCATAATTTTGGAAGTATTTTGCTATTTTCTAAAGCTATTATGAATTATCGAATTAAAACAAATAGAAAAGCAAAGAAAACCTCTATCATGTTTGGGCCAAACCCAAAGGCTCCGCCCAAACTCACTCATCCGTGTGCCCGCATGACCAGTACCGCGCACTCTCTCTCATCAGATCCATCCACCGTTGGATTAAAATCCAACGACGCGCCTCCCACACGCGCTCGCCTTATCTCCACCGCCGATCTCGCATCAACGATCAAGATCTTCCGTAGCCGCCGCACCGTCCGAATGATACCATCAATATGAACCGTGCGATATGAATCGACGCTCGATCTTCGCATCGCCGACCTAAGCCTCTTCTAATCGAACCTTCGATCTAAATCCTACTGACCAGATTCCTCCACGCCTTCTACTCATTTAGCCCCAACCGTTGGATCAAAATCCAACGGACTGCATTCTTTCTTCTTCCGCGCCTTCTTCCTCGCGCGAAAGAATCGCCGCTCGCCATTTTTGCGCCGCCGAAGCCGCTAACGCCGCACCCAACTTCCTCGACATCTCGCGTCGTGCGCACGAGAACCGCCGCCGCGCGCACACGATCCGCACAACTCCCACCTTCTTCTTCCTCCTTCTCGCGTTTATGCGCGACGGCGCCGCAACCGCCGCCGCACGACCCACGTCGTCCTGCCGTTCTAGGCCTCCCCGCACCCTATAAAAGGACGCCCCATGAGCCCCTTCTCATCCTCAATCATTTGCCCTCACTCACTCTCCCTCTCCCGCCGCGAGTTCGCCGCAATCCGAGGATTCGCCGCCAGCCGCAAGTTCCGCCGCCAATTCCGTCGCCGTCGTCCACGCCCTCGCCTCGCCGACGCCATCATCACCTTCGCCGCCTTCTCGCGAACTCGTGCGCCCCCGTCGACCGTGAAGCTCCGAACCTCTTCCGCCAAAGCAGCCGACGCCGCCACCGCTTTCGCCCCGCCACGGCCACCACCTCACCTCTTCCCATCGCGGTGGTAAGCACCATGATCGCCGCATCCTCCTCTTCCTTCGGTAACCTCGCCGACTCGCCACGCGAAGATAAAGACCGGCGACCTTCGGTCCCCGCGCCGGCGCCGCCCTCGCCGACGTGGCTCGGCCACCTCATCGCCACCTCACCCTCCTCTGCTGGCGTGGCGCACAAGTGGCGCCATCACCGCCACGCGCGCGTGCCACGTGGATGGTCCATCGCGACGGGTCCACTCGGCTCGGAGACCCACCACCGTGAGCCGAGTCACTGACACGAGGGGCCCACCTGTCAGAATTTAATTTTAATTCTTTTAATCCCGAAATACTGTAGCTGATGTAATCATTGCGCAATAAATGGATTTTCAGTAGGAAAATAATTCGAAATTCAATAAAATTTGATTTAGATATAAACTTCAAAATTCATAACTTTTGCATTTGAACTCCAAATTGGGTGATTCAAATTGCAAAATTTATATAAAATTATAATCTAGCTAAATAAACCAAAATATTTCAGTTTGGAGTTAATTTGAACTATGTTTTGAATTTATTTGAATTTGAATATTGAATTTGTCGTATTTTACAGATAGACTTGACGACTCGGAGAGTTCGATCAATCAAGATTTAGAATTTCAAGACATCGACCAAGGCAAGTTATACCATTGACCATATTGCCCTATTATTTTAAGTTATTTTCAGTTTTAAATTCCTTATTGCATGCATATGTTGTTATAAATATTTTAAAATCTGTTTTACATATAGTTAATTCCATATGTTATTGTATGGCCAAATTTGAATGTTGTATCGACTACCTTGATACCATAGGCAAGATATTACCAAAATTCAAATATATGCTTAGCTGCTTAGTCCACATTTACTGAGAATTTGGGAGGTTTACACCGATTTCTACAAATTGTTTTCAAACTTGATATTGTGGTATTGTTTTACCACATGAGTTTATAAATGAAGTTTTTATTCAAAATAAAACCAAAATGGGTTTGGACTTGGCGAAATGGTCGAATGGTGGGTGCGAGTTTATGCACGGTTTGGTCCAGTTAAGATCAAGGCCCATGGATTGTAGGAATGACGCCAAGTCAATTGAGGACCGGTCTTTGAGCCGCTTATTGCTATGCCATAACGTATCACCACATGTCCTGTATGGGCAGGATTTGGCTAACTAATTTGTGATGTCCTAGTATATTTATGTCATGTGAATTTGTGGGTGTCGGTTAGACGTTTTATTCCCACTTGGCGCAAGAGGGGGCTTCCGGAGGACGGTGAGTCCAAAGGGGCGAAACCTTAGTGGGCATGAATGTACTAGGATAAAACATTGTAAAGGCCTCATGGTAATTGCTCACCACACGCTTCGGAGCGTGAATTGGCCGACATAACGAGCATGTCACCTCGTGTGGGTAAAGTTGTACCAACTCGCAGAGTAGAAACTATTCGAATAGCGCGTCATGATCATGGACATGCTAGCGGGGCCACTTAAAGTTAGTATTGTTTTTGGTTTTAAAATGCTTTAATAAATGTTGAGGATGGTTAATCCTTATGAAAATTTGGGCGGAAGCCAAGTGTTAGGAGGATCCTTCACTTTATCATTGGAGGTTATCCACATTATATCATTGCTATTTCAAAATATGATTTTATCCATAGTATAAAAATTGCCTTAGAAACTACTATGCTTATTCAAACCTGAAAATGTTTGTTTATGCAAAACAACTCTGCCATACTCACTTGTTTCCTTATGCATGCATTTAAATTCAATAGTAGTGCTCACTCTTCTTTGAATAAATCTTATTCGTGAGAAGATCGCTATATTGTGGTGAGGACCGGACGAGTAGGCCTTCGACCTGCACGATTGCTCGTGGCGCATCGTGTGGCTCCCACTATTATGTTATTTCTTTGTGTTTATCATTTGACATTTGATATTATTATTCGACTCATTTGTATTAAGCAGATTATTTATTTAATGCCATGTACGTTTTCGTGATATGAATGTGATATTCATTTTTGTGAGACTGTGTACACTGGAAATCCTGGACTGGTGTTTGAACACAGAGAATTCAGGATCCTTCGTTCCCGGGTTCGACATGCACCACCTGCTCTGTACATCCGGCCATGGAAGTGGTACATTCTCTCCTCGTTGTAGCTGAGTTATTGCACGCAGCAGGCCTGCGTGCCGGTCATGTATGAGGTATACGTTAGGACGGTCATACACAACAGAAATCCTCACATTCTTCAGGAACCACAGCCAGCTATTCGTGTTCTCGCTTTCAACGAAAGCGAATGCCACGGGAAGAATTTGATTGTTTCCGTCTGTCGCTATTGTAGTCAGTATCTGGCCCTTGTACCTCCCAGTCAGGAACATGCCATCGATGCACAAGATTAGACGACAGTGCCGGAATGCATTGATGCATGGACCAAAGGCGAAGAATGCTCGTTGTAGTACCCTCTTTTTAGGTCACTTCGGATGCGTGGCGTCTTGAATGTCCACATGAGTGCCGGGATACCTGTCTTGTATGACTCGGAGTTGCCCAGGGAGGTTGTGGTAGGAATCCTCGAACGTGCCGAACCTTGATTCCAATGCCTTCGCTTTGCCCTCCAAGCTTTGGCATAGCCGATAGTGTATCGAACCTTGCCTCAATGGTCCGAATGATGGATCGTGGCTCAAAATCTAGGTTATCCACGATCTCACCGCGTACATGAGATTGGCGATGAAGCGATGATAGGTTCGGTGGGATCAGACCGACTTCGGCGACAACGCATGTGTGAGGGACCACTATGGAGCACTTCGGTGAGGTGTCCCACTTGGGTGAAATGCGTGCACGCGCCTAAGGGCATCCTCTATGCCGCACTTCACGTCGTAGCATCTTGGGGTAGACTTGACGACGGTGAATGTGCGACCGACCGACGGTGCCTAATTTGACCGCATCCTCGCACGGCCTCCTTGCATTAGTACGTAGCTCCTATTCGACCTCGCTCGGTCGTACTCCCACGGTACATGGGAGCCTTCATTGACGATTTAGGTTCTCGAACGGTATGTGTTCCACTCGGATGGAACCGTCACCGGTCCGCATCATCATCGCCATCGAACATTCATCTTGGACAATGCCATGTAGTCCGGTCTTGAGATCCATCATTTGCACGAGTCTTCAAGCTCCTCGCCCTCGTCGGCAAGGTCACTAGCTTGTCTCATCGAATGAGGTAATTCGCATAGCCTTCGTCGGCGATATCGGCAACCTCTTGCCCATACGCCATTGTGTGCGCCTACCGAGTCACCTATTTCTTCCTCGGTGTCGGAACTCCTACTTGTTACGACGCAGATGCAGGAGTGGGTTTTGCAAACGCCGACCGAAGGACCAATTTTCATCCTCTCCTCGCCATGCGTATATCGACCGCCATGAATTTGTTCCCTTTAGTTGCACTAACTCCCAATACGTGGTGCCCCGCGGGGCAAGGCAACTCAATGTCGATCAGACATCACGATCCACTTGGAAGTTGGAACGTGTGGAACAACCACCGCATCACAGCGCCGAATGTACGTTGCTCAGGTCTTGCTAGGGGCACATCTGCCGACTAGAAATAACTCAAATCAATTCCCTCGGGACCCTCCATAATAGTCTCTCGGACGTAGTAAATTTTGAAATTGACGACGCCGGATATTTGACGACCGCTGCGATGTAAAGAACATTGACACGATGAACTACATATATGCTCTTGAATAGCCCATAAAAAGTATGTAAACGGACTTGATACATAACGATACATAAAAATCATGTAACTGCTCATTAAAAAAATTACCCGAGAGGTCGGCAATCGATTTAGCAGCGCTTCGCTAGCTTTTCTCCTACTCTCTGTTCTCTCCTTCTCTTTTTGCTGAGTAAGACTGAGTCCTGTGTGGAATTTTGAGAGTTCAAAGAGGGTTATATACAGGTCAGGGCTTGTCGCCAGTTTAAACGGCGATAGCTTCCTGTCGCCAGTTGAACTGGCGATACATAGATGAACCGGCGACAAGCGGTTGAACTGGCGACAGGGATTCATTTTTGTAACTTATTGCGGCGGGTTTTTCTTCTTGTAAATATCTTTCTAAAATATGTCGTGCATTGTTGCAAGATTTTATCGAGGACGATTGAGGGATTAATGATTTGTAAGTACGAAGTGATATTATAATGCGTCCGGGAATTTCTGCACAAGTCCGTTGGAGAACTTTGGAGAAATGACACAACGATAACAATAAGACATTTCATCGGAATAAGGGGGTTACATGGCACGCAGAACAACGAACCGATGACGGTACACACATGCCTTTAGGGAAATTGAAATACATGGGAATTGTGGAGGACTATGGCAGAACTACTGAGTGGAACGTGGCCATTTACCCTTGCGGGCCAGCTCGGCATTGTACTCCTCGCCTTGCGCCTTAGCTCTCGCCGTGATGGCCCTCTTCCGCTCTCGCTCGGCCTCCCGTCGCCTCATATGCTCACGCTCCTACTCCTCACGCTGCCTGTCCCGCCTTCCTTGCTCGGCCTTCTCAACTTTCAACTCTTTGAGGCGCCTTTCACGAGTCTCGATGTTCTCCCTGGCCCAGCTCTTCCGTGTCAGCAAAGACCACATGTCGTAGGGGTGGATCTTGTCGTCGATCCACTGCCGGAAGTCGCATAGGGGTGGCGGAGACTGCGATGGGTAAAGAGAGTTCGTTACGCCGTTACGCGAAGAAAAATAGCATTGTACCATGAAATACGTTTCATTATCGGATGCCTGTCGTTGCTGTCCACGGCGTAGTTTGCGCAGCACCAATAGCGCTGCCCAATGGTCCACTCATCGGTTGATTTGACGCACTTGGAGGCGTCCCGACACTAGCATAGGGGTGGCGCCACCCCTATCGGGGGCCCTTCCGAGCGTTCGCGCGGCATAGGTGGGGGGTCGCGGCTCGACCCAGAACCATTGGGCGTACTACGAGGCAGCTTCCTCAGATCCACCAGTTCTGGAAAAGTTTTGTGTGTGAAAGGTTCCTAACTAGCGGCATGATAGCGAGCGCTGGTCTCATAGGGAGACACCCAATCCTTCAAAAGCTTACCTCGTCTGGTCACATCGTGCTGAAAAGTTGCCTCGTCTGGTCAAATCGTCCTGAAAACCTAGCTCGTGGGGTCAAATAGTCCTAAAAAGCTAGCGCGTCTGGTGACATCGTCCTGAAATCTAGGTCGTTTGCTCACGTCGTTTTCGAAAGTTTCATAGTCGCGTCACGCCGTTGTCAAAAGTTTGATAGTCGCATCACGTAGTATTCAAAAGCTTTTCGTATCAAAACTGGATAATGTCATAGTACTAGTTGCAAACAGAATAAAAGTTACATGTCTATCATAACAATAGTTGCAAACATAAATCAATATCTAGTGGCGTCCCCTCTTAGGGGCCACCCCGCGTGTCGTCCCGGGCCTCGCCCGTCGCTGCTGCGAGTACGTCAGAGGGTTGGGCTGCCTGACTACCCGACCCGCGCGAGTAGTCTGCGGTGGTGTCGCCAGGGGCTGCTCCTGCGTTGGCTGCGCTGGCTGACTCTGCGTCGGCTGGGACGAACTCGGCGCACCGTACAGCTGAGAAGCCTCCAAAGAGAACTGTGTGTCACGCGGATCCCTGAAGAAGTCCTCGATGGGTGCCGATAGGTATACATTGTCTGGCGACAATGTATCGCCCTCCTGCCGCTCTGCGAATAATTACGTTACAAACATAACCATGGCGGAAAGGACGTTACTCGATCAAGCGGAACTTACCGTTGGTTCAAGATGTGCTCGGACGACGGCATAGTCTGGCGGCATACGGGAGGAGCCGAGGACACAGTAGCGTAAGATAGTCGTTACAAACTTCCGAGGTTGAAATGAAGAAGCGATGTGAGCATGTCGTACTCACCTCGGCATGTCCCGAGGTGCTCGCCCCACCGCCACGACGACGCGTTCGCCCCGAGCGAGCAGAGGTCGTGTCCGCCACCTCGGTGACCCTCGTCCCGGGACTAGTCGGTCCACCGGTCGGTCGGCGGCGACGTCGCGATGTGCACTCCGCGCACCTCGCCTCCCCGATCCGCTACGAGGCGCTCTGGTCTCGCGGCGTTGTCATGTCTTCGCGCGAGTCTACCAACTCGACAATCTCCGGTGCGAGATCCACCGCGGGTAATCAACAAGTTGTAGACATAAGTATGTCAAATTAAATATGAAATAAGAACCGTTCGAAGACGACGCGCGCGGTGGAAAGCGGAGTCCGGCTGAGTGGGGTACGTGTCCGACGTCGCGGCCTCATGTCGAGGAGGGTCAGGCATGACCCGGACGCACCGAAGCCTCGTCCGAGTAGTGTACCACTCCATGTACTGGTCGTACGTCTCGGGGTCGTACTGATCTTGCCCGCACTGGATGAGGTCCTCCTGCGCGCTACATCAACCGTCGACCCAAGGGGCCATCCGGTCCGATCAGGACGTCGTGCCACGAACACCCTTCCTAGTGTACCTGTAGACGGCAAGAAAAATATTTGGTGCGGATGTAACACATATTGTGCGAATGAAGTAAGTAGTGAACTTACGCGTGTACGTGCGCCAGCACCAGCCCCCCCAAGGGGCTGGGACCTCTTGTCGAAGACCGAACTGGCGCATGACACGCTGTACCTGGTACTCCTCCACGAAGATATCATGCACTAAGGCACTCCGCGTGTACCAGTACAGGTAGTCTCGCGTGCACAACACCGACAGTCCGTTGGGGGCGCGCGCGATCACCATGGCGTCACTGTACGGTGTCCAGATGACGCGGTCATCGGTCAGCTGATCGAACATCGCAACATACTCCGGGTAGGAGCCCTGCGAGGTGATCGGCGCGAAGGTGACCTGCGCAATAGAACACTACAAACTAAGCACACGAAATAGTGATTGCAATACAAAAACTGACCCGTCGGCGGCATCACACAGTGCCCATCGTCGGCCGGTCCAGGTCGTCGTGCGGGACATACAAGCTATCCTTGTACGCTCCCAAGTCCAGGTGTGGCCGCCCGATCTGGAAATGCTCCAACGACCACAACTGCAGTAGAAGCAGGCATCCCGAGAGGATGGAGCCGCCAGACGACGCCGCGCGCGCGCGCACAAGGCGCGCGACGTCACGCACAAAGACGGCCGGACCACGCGCATCGCGGGATCCGGTCGACCGGTGTCCGCCACCTCGCGCGCGCATCGGATGTAGTGCTTATCGACGCCGCCGCGTGAGAGCCTGTGAACATGACCCACCGAACAACCACAGCGGTAGGCCTCGGCGCCTCTAACAACGACGCCCCCGGTTCTCCACCATACGCCGGTGCGCAAGAAGACACGAACACGCCAAAGAAGGTTCACATACGAATTGTTGCGAGAACAATAGTTACAAACACTTACGAGAACCGACAAATCCACTTCAACGTGGGCGTGCGCGTTCGCCGAACTCCACGTACATTGCTGGCGGGCAGACATCGTGGAACTCGGCTAGGAGGTCCGCGGCGCCACGTGGCGGGACGTCGGCGCCGCCATCGAGCGCCGCGCGCGGCAACCCGGCCGAATAGCTCACATCTGCTGCGTCGGCCATCTCCCGCGCACGGAGGTGGAACGTGTGGGTCTCGGCCAAAGCGATCAACCGGCCGCCGTCAGGCGGGGCCAGACGCGAAGCGCCTGAGCGCACGATCAAAGACGCTGGTCCTGATCGTCCTCCACCGTCGCCTCCACCATCCTCGCGAGTGGAAGGAGGCCTGCCGCTCTCAACCTACGTCCAAACGATTAACCACAAATAGGAGTCAACGCAAAATAATCATACCGCGTTTGAGTGCATGAAGAACACAACTTCACGTACCTCGGAATCCAGTCTCGATGCAACCTCCATGCCCTGATGGGGGTGCGTAGCCGAAACGCCCCAAGCTCTATCGGCACCTCGCCCTCCGGGGGGAGCACGGTACTGAGGCGGCTACGGTGACGCGTGTCAATCACTGGGTCAAGCAACTCGACCTGAAAATGCAGCAAAAAAAAGTCCATATTTTTTTTCATGCATCTTTACATAGCCTATGTAGCAACTACGAATTTTCTATACAAATTTAATACATGTCATTCTATTTTTCTAGTTTAAATGGTATTTTCCGCACTAACAAGATATTGATCGCGCACTAACACAATAATAACAGCGCACTAACAAAATAATAACCGCACACACTTATCCTCATTGCTCATCCGACCTAATCATCTACTTCGTCTTTATCTCACAATGTACCATACTCAATTGTATGTCGCTATTGTCACAATTCTATGTCGCTACACAACTCAAAATATGTACTACACAGTTTGACTACATTTATCTAGCCTACTCAATTCTATATCGCTATTGTCACAATTCTATGTCGCTATTGTCACAATTCTTTGTTGCTACACTACTCAAAATATGTACTACATTTATCTAATCTACTCAATTCTATGTCGCTATTGTCACAAATCTTTGTTGCTACACTACTCAAAATATGTACTACATTTATCTAATCTACTCAATTCTATATCGCTATTTTTGTTTGCTAACCTACAAAGGTTTGGACGTAACGTACACAGTTCAGAAAAATTTACCTGCAAGATGATCGCTCGAAACTAATGCTCTGTCAATCTCTCCTCCGCGACGAACCGGCAGAGCATCGCTACTATTTCTTCTCTCCCTCTCGAACTCTCTCTTGTAATTTTCTGGAATTAAAATGAATTATGCATTGATTTTTTGGGGTTTTTATAGCCGGGTCTCTCGCCGCCGATTGAATGGCGACAGAACTTATCGCTAGCTGAAGCGCGGCATGAACCTCCGCAACTTCACCGCGCCGATTGAATCGCGATAGCTAGTTGAACTGGCTACGAGGTGGCGACAGAATTTCGCCGCCAGATTGAATCTAGCGATAGGTTCACATCGCCCGATTCAATCGCGATAGTGACATATTTTTGTAATTTTTTGGGGCGACTATTTATTTTTGTAAATATCTTTTAAAATAATATTATTTTAAAAAACAATTCGAGCAAATAACGCCAAAAATACTTGATGTCTTTCGGGAGCGCACTGCTCCTTTTTTTCTATTTCTTCAACTCTGCTCTTACATCCTTTCTCTTCTTACATGGTGCTTTTATACTCATGCACGCACACAATATCTCAGATCAACTCAGACTCAATTCTTCTACCCGGATACGGAATAGAAACCAAAACGGAAACTAATAAAATATCAAGAAATGAGATTAACTCTAATAATCACCCACTTAATCTTGTTTATTCACCTTTGATCACGCTGATCTTCTCTCACATATGAACTTTCAAGTCTTCCTCTTTTACCTCCACTCTCATGTGCCGTATCTTCCTGGGCCGATACCGCCCTACCGCCTGCATTTGCTCCATCATGAGCCATGCGCAAACCAACGCTTGCTGTGTCTCGTATCTGGACTGAACTCGTCATCTCTTGCATGCCCGCCTGGGCTTGGGCACCTGCTCTCACGGTCGCCTAGGCTTCGCTATTACATGAGCCTCTCACTCCTCTCTCTTGGACCAAGTCTGCCCGCTTTCCCACATATATCTCAACTGAGGCTATCTCCTCCTGTGCCTACATGAGGGTGGGGTCCATGGGCTTGACCCGAGCCACTGGTTCCTCCAGCAGCAACTGCATGCACGTGGAACTTGCCGTCTCCTTGAGCGCCCTACGCGTCGTCTGGACCCCCCCCCCGAGGCTCCGCCTGCTGCGCCTCCTGCGCCAACTGCGTGCCACTCTTGGGTCTCGCCATGTTTTGGTTTGATACCCAAGTCCCACTCTGGCTCCTCCAGACTGTTCTTCACACAAACCGGTTTACAAGTTTTTAAGAAAATTTTGTACAACCGGTTTGGGTATCTTTTCACCTTCATCAATAGATCTTTGTTCTTGTCATAGAACGTAAGAACTCATCCTACAGCACCACCCTGCACCCCCGTTCCGCCAAATGCCCGAGACTGAGTATGTTGTTGCACAAACTCGGTATATAATATATTTCAGGCAGAATCTTTTGATCGCCGTTCTTGACTTGTAACAATATTGATCCTTTGCCTCTTATATGCACCGTCGAGCCGTCAGCAAACTTGACCTTCCCCGAAATCTTCTCGTCAAGCTCATGGAACATGGAGCGATCTCCTATCATGTGATTGCTTGCTCCATTGTCCAAGTACCACAAAGTAGTGTGATCATGGTTGCCTCCCTCCGTGCGTAGTTTAGGAACTATGTTCTCCTCGTTCAACATCACCATGACCGACGCCTTTTCAACACATAAGGAGAGAAGCAGGGTCAGCTCGTCGTCTTCATTAGCTTGGGTGAGGTTTACCTCCTCGTTCTTCTTCTTGTTTCGGCAATCTGAAGCGTAGTGCACGTACTTGTTGCAGTTGAAGCATTTTATGTGGCTGCGACACTTCAACGCGTAGTGACCGAATTCTTCACATTAAAAAACTTGATATGTGACTTGTCACGGGATCTGTCACTACCGTCTTGCCTAGCCCCGTCTCCACGTTCTCCTCTGCCGCCTCGCCCACGCCTACGTTCACGCTCGCTTTTTGTATCTCCCTTTAACAACAACACCTGCTCGTTATGGGACTGATACACCTGCTCGTTACGGGATTGATACCCCTTCAGTAGCTCCTCATGCGCCTTGAGGGAACCGATGATCTCCTCGATCTTCTTTGTTTCCAGATCTGAGGAGTACATAAGTATAGTGACAACAGGTACAAACTTTTTTGGTAGCACACGTAGGTATTCCTTCACTGCCACAGATTCCTCCATCTTGTCATCGAGAGAGACAATCTGATTGTATAGTGAAGTCAGCTTACCGGCGAACTCGTCCACTGACTAGGTTTCTCCCATTTGGAGATTCTCGAACTTGGTGTGCAAATTCTGGAGTCACACATCCTTCACGCGATCAACTCCCTCGTGCATCTTCTGAAGCGTCACCCACGCCGCACGTGCCGTCTTCTTGCCGATGAGCTGCCGCATCATGGAGTCTAGTACCACTTGGTAGATGATGGCCAAAGCCGTCTGGTCCACCTTGTCGTCCACTTCCTTGTCCTTTGCCTTCGGATCGACTGCACCCCAGACTCCCTGGGCGCGCATATTTACCTTCATCTTCATAGCCCACACCAGGTAATTGTCGGTCATCAGAACATGATATAGGAGGGAGAACAACCCATCCCGAGTCTTCGCCTTGTCGTCCATGATCTTCAGCTACCACCAAGATCAGAACGCTCTAATACCAACTGTTGGAACTTTTCCTTCTGTTCTTCAATCTAAAAACAACTTCGCTCGGTCCTTCTGTCCAGACTAGAGACACGCCTCCCTTTTTCTTCTGTGGGTCCCGCTGTCCTCTCGACGTGACCAGCTGCAGCCCCTGTCTTATCTTCACATGATAGCACTTCTGGCTTCGTGTCTTCTCGTGATACCAGCCCTCATGGCCTTAAGCAAAGATGCGCCTCCCCTTTTGCTTTTTCTTCCTGCTGAGACAAGCAAACGAGACAGAACACCGAGCAAACAACGCTGAAAATACTTGATGTCTTTCGAGAGCACATTGCTCCTCTTTTTCTTTTCTATTTCTTCAACTCTGCTCTTACACCCTTTCTCTTTTTAATGGTGCTTGTATACTCATGCACGCACACAATATCCCAGACCGACTCGAACTCAATTCTTATACCCGGATACGGAATAGAAACCAAAACGGAAACTAATAAAATATCAAAAAACGAGACTAACTCTAACATCTGGCTGGCTATCTGCCCACGTTACTTAAAAAAAGGTACATTTTGCGTGTTGTACTGTTGTTCACACTTAATATTTATTTGATGAGTTTACCAAACCAATATTATATATACTAGCAGATTGCTTGTGCTTTGATACGGATAAAAAACATATTACTCTAGCACATTGAGTTGTTATTGAGATCCGTGCCAACCCGCGTCGTGTCTCCACATGTATTGTCGTACTCACCACCTCAGCCTACAACATAGCCTTGGCTCCAGCACGACACCTCGTCGGGCTTTGATACAAAGAGAGTGCAAGAAAAGATAATTATGTTATTGCTTGTTCTGCATTACGTCAGGGACGTCTCCCTCTAAGATCTAGTTTTCAATGACAACTAAAGCTCCCACGTTATCCGAAGACTCATTGGGTAGTTGCCGTGATTTGAGAGTGGTTTTTATGAATGTTGCTTGGTACGACATCAATGCAAATAGTTTCAACAGAAGACACAACAAACTTAGCAGGTAAAAAACATATTACCTTAACACGTCGTGCCACTGTTGCCTGGCTTGGCTTGCGCCACGCCATCAATCCGTCAAGACACCTGGCTAAGCTCCATTGTGGTCCACGTTGCGGCTCTCGCATTGTGTTCATCTTACATGCAGAAACATTAGTTAAATCAAATGTTTCTGAATCAGTTCAAGTCCAATGCCGCTTTATCACTGTCTTGATTTGGAAGGGATTCTAGAAAGAAGAAAGTCGCCGCTTGTTGTCCTAGTCATTTTGCCCAAGCAGCAGCTCATAAGGCTTCAATGTGAACTTCTTTTTATGCTGGATATCTTGTAGGCAGGATTAGTACAATTCATTAGCGACAAACTTTGTGCCGTTCGCAGGGTGCATTGACGGAAAACAATCACAAAACAATAATGTCTATCAAAGAATAAAGTTAGACAGAGGAATTGCTCACTTGAATAGAAGCACTACCTACTCGATAGCTTTGCTATGCAGGGCGCAATGGAGCTAGAGTATTAGCGTCGCATATGTCTCCTCTACGCAAGCCGCACGCTGACGCTACCACACACCATCGGGCATTAGGCAACCGCGTAGGCCGCCAAGGGTTGGGACCACATCACGTTGGCCTCATTGATGCCAAAACCCAGGGATTCATCCAGTGACAGGGCTATTCCTAGGAGGCAAAGGTAGATGAAAGGTCTGGGGGCGACGCTGATTGGGAGGGAAGACAAGCTGTTTGGATTTGTTCGGGAGAAGGGGGCGTTGTGACGAGGAAAGCGGGGGAGGCTGTGCGATCAGAAGTGGCAAAATAGGAGGAAGGGTTCGCGAGGGATTCAGCAGGCGGCGTCTGCCCTCATATAAATTTTTCCAAAGAGAAGGGGTCACGATGGATCAAAGGTGACCAAGCTAGGTCCACATGGCAGCATGCGATTTCTTGAGAGGATGAGGGTTGCGACTTGCAAGGATTGGAGAGGGATGTGAAGAATGCATCACTCACCACCACTAGGTTCTTTTTAAGTAGTAAAGATAATGACGGTGAGGACGTCCGATATGAGCGCTTCGTTTGTAAGCTCTGTATCCACTGTCCTCCCTAGGAAGAAGATCATACGCCTTATCCGCTTTGTCCTCATCCGCCCATTCCTCCCTGACTCCTCATGAGTGCCTCCTTCTTTCACGCTCTAGGTCACTCCCAACTACAAAGTTAACTAGCCCACTCAACAACGAGTTTTGGCTCATTTAGCCTCCTTTTTAAGCGGAATGACAAAAATAGTTCTCCAAAAATGAAATGGCAAAAATGACACCACTGCCATGCGAAAACACCACGGCAGCAGGCCTGCCGCACACCCAATTCGTGGCAAGTGGCCTACTGCGCACCCAAATTGCGCCCAAACGCCACCTGCCGCTAACTT
The DNA here is from genome assembly GCA_036346255.1 of Ampelocalamus luodianensis. Classification (NCBI taxonomy): domain Eukaryota; kingdom Viridiplantae; phylum Streptophyta; class Magnoliopsida; order Poales; family Poaceae; genus Ampelocalamus; species Ampelocalamus luodianensis. The sequence goes on from CM070626.1 coordinate 7,822,808, forward strand.
AGTCCGCAGTAGGTCACCTACACACAACACCTACCAAAATCTCGGTGCACGGCTGTAACATCCCAATATTTTGGTCTGTTTTTGAAGTTTTAAAAATAAAAATAACTATTTGAAATATTTCTGTTAAAGTGAAAGCTTAATATGAATTTTCTTAAATCAAAGAGGTTTAATATGAATAATCTAAACTTCAATTAAATTAAAAGTTGTTTTATTTGAGTTCCTGGTGTTCCAGAGATTTTTCTGGAATTTTCTAGGAATTTTTAGAATTTATTTGCTATTTATTTGAGCTCAATTTTATTTATCTCTTTTTCCTAAAATCAGAAATCCTTTTTGATTCTGAAATCCTCTTTGGGCTCAAATCCTTTTCTTTTGGCCCATCATCTTTCCTTTTGGCCCAACCAGAGTCGGCCCACTTTTTCTTTTCCTTCCTATTTTCTTTCCTTTGCTTTCTATTTTCCCAGCCAAGTTTCTTTCGGCCTGGCCGTCTCTTTTCTTTCCCGCACCGAAGTTCGGTTGCCTTGGCCCAGTTTATCCTTGGCACTCCCTCTATTTTCTTTTCCTTTTTATTCTCAGCTGATTGCATCGCTTCGCTCGGCCCATTCTTTTACGTGCGTCTCAACTAGCCCATGCCGCCTTCGGCATTTCCTTGCACGCGGCCGAAGCCCAAGTCAGCGCTGAGCGGCTCCTTTCCTTCCTCTTGTTTCACCGCCAGGTGGTCCCACCGCTTTTGCCACGTCCCCATCGTCTTCCTCACATACTCTTGTCCTGTGTCCGGATGAAACACGCCACGAGCGCCGTTGGCTCTCCTGATCTCTTCCATCCTGTGCTATATAAAGCTCGCCTCCCTGCGTCAATTTCTTCGCCTGGCCTTCCTCCACCAAAACCCTAAGCTCCCAGTCCCGGTTTTGTCCTTGTTGCGCCACAATTGTCGAAGACTCGAGCCGCACCGAAGCGCCCGCCGCTTTTGCCATGTCCCAGTCGTCTTCCTCGCAGACTCTTGTCCTGTGTCCGGTTGAAACACGCCACGAGCGTCGTCGGCTCTCTTGATCTTTTCCATCCTGTGCTATATAAAGCTCGCCTCCCTACGTCAATTTCTTCGCTCGACCTTCCTCCACCGAAACCCTAAGCTCCCAATCCCGGTTTCGTCCTTGTTGCGCCGTAATTGCCGAAGACCCGAGCTGCACTGAAGCTCCTTCGTCGTTGGATTGCTCCGTCGTTAGTACACCTCCGGTCACATCGTCTTTATCTTCGTGCTTGCCTCTTCATGGTCTATGCCGTGACGCCATCCCCTTCGCCCGAGGACTACTACATCACCATCAGCTCCCTCGTCCCAAACCTGATCGTCGGCCACCTTGTTCGATCAACGTCACTGGTGAGCCTCGTGCCTTCTTCTGCGCGTCATCTCGTGCCTTTCATCAACCTCAGTCAATTCCCCACCTCCTCCCGGTTTCTTTGCCGCCGAGATGCCGCTGCTGATCACCTTCTTGTTCTGTGTTCATCTTCGCATTACCGCCGGCCTGATCAACTCCAGGTCGTTCCAAGCCGTCTCTGTGATCCTCTTGTCTTCCCCGTTCCGGTGCTCTCTTTTGTTCTCTTCAGGCATCATCAAATCGACATCACCATCGTACCTGAAGTCCACCTCGCCGCCAATGTCGCTGCCACCGCTGTCTCATCGCCGGACTCATGAGCCAACTTCACCCAGAGCATCGCCATGTTCTCGGCTTCTCATTTTGCTATTCCGCTGGAGTTCCCTCGTCGCCGTTCGCCATTGATGCTGCCGCCTCGCCGCTGGCCAGAAGCTCCTCTGTCCTCCTTTGTTGTCTTTGCCACCTCATCCTTCCCTCTCAGCAACCAACTCCACAATCTTGCTGGTGTGTCGTCCATGTGTCGTCCTTGTGTCAGCATGTGTCGTAGACCCAAAATCCAACCCTAGATCCAAATCCAAAGACCCAGTCCACCATGGGCCAACTCTATGTCAAGTGAGTCCCACTTATTATTTCAATTTCTTTTATTTTCTTTTTAGCTGAAATTTCTTTGCTGATGTCAGCTAACGCAATAAATTGTTTTTCCTTCAGAAAAATAATTCCAGTAAATCCTGAAATTCTGATTTTCATTATTTCATTTGATTTCATTCTTATAAAAGCTCGTTCTCCTTCGTCCGAACTCCGATTCAGTTCATTCAAATTTCTAAATTTATATAAATCCGATCTCTTTCTTTTAGAGTTGGTTTCATTATTTTTGGATTTTATTTGAATTTATTTTAAATTTATTCGTGTTTTGTCTGTTGTTTTCTCTCTCGTTAGATGATCTGTTTTGCGGAGGAGGAGCAGATGTCAACTTTGAAGATCCAAGTATGGTAACTAAGCAAAGCCAAGGCCAAGGCAAGTCGTAGGCTTTTAATCATATTGAACCTATATTTTGAAAATTATATTGTTTTATATCAATTGCATATTATTTTTATATCAAATGCTTTGGGTATAGTTATTACTTGTTGTCATTATGCCTCTATTGATAATTTGAATGTCATGAATTATTTGTCACCCTAGCATGGATAATTTTAATTGGATATATTTGGATCACCAACATGGGTATCATACAGATGCTTAGTCATGCTTAGTTACGATGAGTTTATGATCACATGTATCATAATGATTAATTTTGACTTAATAAAATATGAAATTATTGTGGTTAGCCACTATTGTTAAAATTTGTGTACCATGACGGGGTATGTCATTGATCTTGGTTAAACAAAATAATTTTCGCTCGGACGAGCGATTGTGCAATGAGGGTATGGATTTAACATATTGTGTGTTTTGTGGTAGACTCGTCTGAGTAATTTGTTAAGGACTTAATATTGTGCGTCATTGAATTGGGCCTTTTCATATAACCACATGCCTAGTATGAGGACATGCCTAACTTAGTAAGTTATGGAGTTTTGGCATTGACTACTCAGGTAGTATATGGGTGGAGGTATGTACCCTTTTTAAGATCACGTATATGGGCGAGGTTATCGTCTCTAGGTCCAACGGTGTGCGTCAAACCAACGGTGAGGTTTGGGTGACAGTATGCACAACAGGAGAGCCAATTGTCGAGATAAAATTGCTGAAATGTTTTTGTTATGATTGGCGATTGCTATACCGGTTGTATCTTGTGGGTAAAGTGTACAACCTCAGCAGAGTGTTAATTAATCTATTCGAATAGCCACGCCCTCGGTTATGGATATGTCCGGGGATTTCACACGAGAGGTAGAGTTTCTTCAAAAATATGTCAGAGCGTGAATGGGAAGTTCACTTGATGAATATAATGTTCGTTGGGTGAATAGGTAATTCACTTGGTGGTTTATCTTGGGAAGTGAATGGGGAATTCACTGGTTGATTTCAAAGAAACTGTTTACTTTTATTACTTGTGGTCTTTTAAATTGTGCAATTCAATCTATTATTTGTATTTATCGTCAATGCTGCTTTATACAAAAGAACCATACAACTAACCTTTATTCAAGCTCTGCATGAATATTAATTGCATACTATTTCTCTACCACTTCCTGAGTACTTTATATGCTCACGACTCCAATTTCTGCTGCTCAGTTGAAGAATACCAAGCTACTTAAGAGTTCTTCGTCCAGGAGTATCATGAAGGTTCTGCGGATTAGGATGCGTTCTCCACTCGATTGCATGTGGGCATGTTGATTGGCTTTTCAAGTTTTCCCGCTCCGCTGCAAGAGTTTATTTGTTTCTTTAGCTCTGCGTGGCAAGTTAAGCAAACATTGACCATAAGGACTAGTTATTATTATTTGTTATTATGATATCTTTTTAGTTAAATCGAATAAATAAATGGTATTTCATCACTGTTTTCTATGTGAGCTAGCTACTGATCTAGGACTAGTTCAGAATGCACAGAGGGTTCCTGAATCGTATTTTGGGGTCCCGACAATGGCAAGCCACTTGTCGCCGGCTAGGAGGTCGCCATGTGTCCTGTCGTGCTTTGGGTGCACAGCAGGCCCTTTGCTGCGGTGTTTTCGTGTGGTGGGGGTGCCATTTTTGCCATTTCATTTTTTGGGTGGGGGCTATTTTTGCTATACCGCTTTAAAAATGTGCTAAATGAAATAAAAACTCCTCAACCACACACCCCATCCTTATCTATCTACACCCACACAGCAACACGAAAATAGAGCATCGCTTCGTCTACGCCTCCAACTGCCACCGGCTTGCATCCCTGGCGAGCCCCCACCCTCCGTGGGCGTCGCTTCGCCTGCTTATCCCCTGTGCCCCTACGGCTCCATCCTACTCCACCATTAACAACCCACTTTAGGGATGGGTAATCATCCTTGCGCTGCAGTTGGCAAGGTCTCCCAAGCTTCATGGTGGGGAACGGTGGGCAGCGCAACTGAGCTCGACTGTGGGGGAGTAGTGAGCTGTTCTAGGCATCGATGTGATAGAAGAAGAGCTTAGGCCAAATTGAGGAAGGGGATGGGAGGCACAATTCCTGATAAAAGGATGTGAGATGACATCTACACGTATACAAATTTGAAAAATAATAACCATAGTTGAAACCGAACGTTTGAATCACGCTATTCTGCTAGTCTGTTATGACGCATTAATGATGTTTAATGCGGTTTCTAAAATGTCCCGCGGAGTAATTGAGGGAGTTTCCTTCTGTGCCGCTGGATTCTATATGAATAGGAGACATTTCCATTCATAGAGCACGATACATAACCTTCTGTACTTTTGCCCTGAACTCCTCTGTGCTGCGCTACCTCAACTACTCCATCCGTGTGCCGGCATGCACCATCGCGGGGAGAGCAGTGTCTCCAAAGCCGGCGTCCCTCGTGATCCTGCACGAATTGAAGCGAATCAGGTTTTTGAAAAGCGTTCACGCGACTGCTCACGACTTCCTTCATCATCTGATGCACGTCATCTTTGCATCCGACTCTACCGTGACCATTGCCGGAGCGATTCTCTGTAAGTCACGGTGTTCTCTTTTGTCATGGTTAGGTCTTGTTTACTAGAATTTAGTCGTGTGATGATGATGATTCATACTTTTGCTAGTAGTGTTTTTTGCTCTAGAATTTGCCTTGTTAGCGCATTTGAGTTTATGATCATGCTGCTTTTCGTAGTTGCAAATATGGCTAGTACATATGCTGCTTTTATATTGATTATAGTTTTATAAATTAAAATAATCACAAAAGTGTACATCTTTCTTACTATAAGTTCATTAAAGATTTGATCTGGCGAGGGTTGACCATTTATTTTGGTGGTGGGTGTCGGGAGAAAAAAAAGATCTACACCATTTATTTTAGTAAGTCAGGTTATAAGATACAAATTATAACTATTATAATTATATAATAAATACAATTATATTTTTGAAAAATAATAGAGTTACATAATAAATACAATATATTACAATATCAAGCAAAAGATATTTTGGTCTGACCGCGGCAAAGGGGGAAGGCGAGGTCTCGGCAAAGGGGGAAGGCGAGGTCTGTGGAGGGGCCGACGTGGCTGCTGACAAATAAAGGGAAGAGCAATAGGTGCAATTTGCAGAAGCCATTTGCAGTTTTTTTTTGTTGGGTATGCACTCGGGGAGAAGAGTGTGTTTACTTTACATGTAGATCATAGAGAAGAATCCTTGAAAGTGTGGGCACGTGGTTCTCGTGGCACGTAATAAAACATGCAACTTGACTTGCATTCTGATAGGAATGTACGTCGTTTCGCTGGGATTTGTAGTACGTAGGTGCGCCGCGAGTTTTTAGTTCATTTAGTATGTTTTTAAAGCGTAATAATAAAAATAGCCTTTCACAAATAGAATAGCATAAATGGTATATTTACTGTGCAGAAACACCACGACAAGGACCTAATGTGTAGTAGTATATATCGTGGCATGTCATTAGGCGATAAGTGGCGTGCCGCGCACCTAAATCGTAGGAGGCCACCTGACACTAACCTAGAGCGTGACATGTCATCTGCACACGATACCTGCCATGGATTGGGTTAGCGGTAGGTGGTCTGCTACGATCTAGGTGTGTGATAGGTCACCTGCCGCGGATGGATGCGCGACAAGTCCTCGTTTGTGGTGTTTTCGTACGGCAGGATGTCATTTTTTGATCAATCGATGGGGATTACTCTTAATACCTATATACTATAGGTCTTCTGCGTCGAAGGATTCCAATCATCTTGTGTCTTGTTGGATCACATGACTAAACTAATGATCTTTGTACAATGGTAACTTTCGCTTTCGGCTCTGTAGTGAGTAGATGCTGACGGAGAGGACTGAGCATTCAAGTGACACACATGCGAATTGCGATTCACACTGCTCTTGGCTATTAGACGGACTTGGACAGGTGAGGTGACCTCGCAGGGCGCAAGTAGTCGTTGCGACAGCCGTACGTCATACACCTGTCCGAGCTCCGATGTGATGACATCCACACGTACCTGTAGTTGGTGGTAGTGATACACATGGCCACACGTACATGTGGCAGGTGGCAGTGATACACATGGCCTACGGTTAGAAGACCTTGCTCTGCTTTAGAAGAAGCCGCTGTTTTCTAGTTTGGATGCACGACTTGGAAACGTAACCGGTCGTGTCAAGGTGGACCGGACGCATGAGATCCCGCTTCCGATGTCAGTCAATGAGATCCCAGTCGTTCCTTGCATGGGCTCACTAGAGCTGGGCAATTCTATTTTTTTTTAATACTTTTATTGTTAGTACTTGTTATGCTAAGATGAAAATAATAATAGTGTTAGTTTCGCTTTTACATTTTTTGCTATAGATAGTTACGACAGATTTGCTCTTGGTGATTACGAACTTTCACTGGAGAAAGTTGCGTCTACAGAGGCAGCTGTGGTTGCCTCAAACCAACCGAAAGGGCAAGACGAAATTCCGTCATTAGGATCTACGACAGCATCTTCGTCGGCGACCACTGGAGCAAAGAGGTCGAGACTCTCTACATCGGGAGTGTGGGAGAATTTCGATAGGTTGAATCCTTAGCTTAAATATTTTCGCGATGCGATATCTTTTTTGAATAATTCTAACGTAAGAATAGCAGCATATAAGAATTTTTGCAGGGCGATGAGTGTACGTCTAAGAATGTTCGGTGTTGACATGCCGGTAAGATGAAACTCTACTTACCTGATGCTTAAGAGTATTTTTTCTGTTTTTATTCAAACGTACTATCTAAGCACTAACGGTAGTATACTATTGACTGGGTAACATTGGTTGTTACTGAGAAGATACTATAGTTTTTAGAAAAAAAAATTATGAGGCCACTATTGCTTTGTCCGCTATCTACTATCCAACATCTCCTAGTATTTTACAGATTGCTACTCAATTGAAAATGTATGAAAATAACTTAGTTTTACGTGAGCCTATTGTTGCTACGAAAAGTAAATATCTTAAATATTGGAGAGAAATCCATTTCCTAGATGCATTTGCATTTGTTTTAAATCCTAGAGCTAAAATTGGAACATTTGCTAATGTACTTGATATTCTTAGTGATGCTACAGAGCTGGATTATATTAACTATTTTGCAGAAGTTTGTTCTTGATTTCACGATGTTTACTAAAGATATGAAAATAAGTTCTACGGAGTCCGCTTGCAATGACCTCCAATAGCTTCCGTCTCAAATAACAAGACAAATATGTGGGGCAAGATCTTTGGTGGCTCTTTCTCTAGGCCTAGGTCATCTTCTTCTACAACACCGTCTGCTCGGGCAAGAACAATCCCAAGGAGTGGGGAACTATCCGCTTATTTAGACAGCGATACGAAGGATTTTAATTCAGAAGGTTTTGAAATTTTGTAATGATGGCAAACCCATAAGTTAACATATCCTGTACTATCCATACTTGCACGTGATGTGTTAACTATTCATGTCTTGACGGTTTCCTCCGAGTCTGCTTTCAATTTTTCTAAAATAATATTAGAAAAGATAAGAATAAGTCTCACAAGTGAGATGATAGAGATACTTGTAACTATAAAGGACTGAGAATAATCTGATTCACGAATACAACACTCTATGAATAATCCAGCGTTATCGGAGGTGTTCGAAAATCTGTATCTAGACAACGACACGTAGATCTATAAGTTGTACTATTTTTTTTCTTTATCAAGATTTTCTTACGTGAGTTTTTACTTGACAAAAGTTTTAACAAAGCAGCCATTTGAACATTAATAAAACTCTTTATTAAATTTTCAATAAGTTTTTCTCATTTTTACAATTTTTATATTTATTTCTTAGTCTCATTTTTACAATTTTTATATTTATTTCTTATTTCTACATATTTTTCTGAATTTTTGGATTTTTTCTTCTCTGTTTTTTTTTAAAAAAATTCAAGCCTAACGGACTAAGTAGACCGCAACGGCCCATCAAGCTAAATAGGCTCAGGCCGGACCAGACTTAGACCTTCTCTTCGACACATGGACTAACACGGTACGACCAATCTATTAATCGGACCACAATGGCCCGTGCTGAGATAGGCCAAACTGCATCGTGCCGTGACAGGCCACCCCTTCGGCCAGCACTAGGGCCCATGTCTCGGACTCCCACCATGGGTTCAGCCAGTTTCCACTCGCCCACCCGCAGAATAAGTCTCCCATAACTATTAGATGATGTAAGACATTATTACAGCATATGTGTGTTGAAGAGGAGGTCCAACGGATTAGGGAGGCCCTTTTCCCCGCCCGCCCGCCGAGCTCTCCGCCCCAAATTGAAGCCCACCGCCGCATGATTCGCGCACCTCGCCTCCTCCCCGACTCGACAATCCACCGCCTCCCCCTCCTCATCCGGAACCCTCCTCGCTTCCACCGCCGCCTCAGCCTCCGCCCGCCGCTCTCCGCCTCCCTGGCCCCGACCCTAGCCCCGACCCCGATCCGAGGCTTCGCGTCCTCCCGCCTCGCCCCCCTCTGCCTGTTGATGGATCCGGCCATGCCCGCCTCCGCCGCCGGCGCCGAGACCAACGGCTACGAGGATGCATCGGAATTCGCCGACGCGGAGGCGAGGGGCGAGGACGCGGGGGCCGGGATGACGGCGGGGGGCGAGGAGTGGAGGGAGCTGCCCGAGGAGCTCGCCAAGGGGGTGGTGTGCCTCGAGTGCGACACGTCGGCCGAGGCGGCGGCGGCGGGGGCAGGCGGGACCTGCCGCGTCTACGTCGTCGGCACCGCCCATGTGTCGCAGGTGAGCTGGCCTGACCTCGTGACCCCGATATAATGATCTAGCCTCGATTTCGAGCGTGAGTTGCAGGTGTTCCAATTGGGTCGTGTCAAAAGACAGGATTCTTATACGCATCCTTTTGTTCCAGTTCTCGCTGTGGGCATTGCATCGGATTAAAGACCACTGTATGTTCGCATCAGTTCCAATTTTCTGATACTTTTACGTAGGAAGCAAAGAGAGTTCGATCGATCTAAGATTTAGATTCCAAGTACAAAAAATGGAACTGCAAAACGCAGGGAACATGTATATCTGCATGGGTACCAAGTGTACCGTCAAAATCTGCTTTTTCCCCTGGCAATTCGCATATATGTTTGGGCGTAGTACTAGTTCTGGTGCAAGTTACATCAAGGGCGTTACTAATCTTAAATACCGTAGCACCTAGTGGTTTCAATTTGAATGTGCCAAAAGGACAACATCAGGACAACTATACTTTGGATTGATTATTTGACTGTTCATTTCATTGTAGGAGTCATGTGATCAAGTGAAAGCCGTTATCGACTACCTGAAACCTCAGGTTCTTTCTCTATTTACACTGTTAGAATAAGACTCTTGTATTTCCTTATCTGTATATGGCAACTCCCTTTGTACTCCCTATATATATTGCCTATTGGGTCTCTTGAATAGATGCACACAATATTTGGTATCAGAGTTAGGGCACTAACCCTAGTTTTTCCGCACCTGCCTCGTTGCCGCCGCCGCCAGCCCACGGCCTTGTCGCCGCCGCCCTCCTTGGGTCGCCGCCGCTCTGTCGTCCTGTTGCCGCCGCTGCTCTGCCACGAGTCAACCCGAACCTCTCGCCGGCCGACGCGCGCTACCCGAGCCTCCGTTCAGTCGCGCGCCGCTCCCGGAGGCGCCATCGTGCCGACATTGTTTCTCTGGCCGCGCGCTCTTGATGACCCCGATGTCGCCAGCGTGGGAAGGAGACGGGGGCGCTCATTGACAAGCTCCTCCTCGCCGCTGCGCGCGAGCCGCCGCTTCGGCACGGTTCGCGCTTCGCCCGGTCCGCCGTCGCCGCTCGCCGCCACAGTGGAACCCTAGTTCCCTCGCGTTCGTTAACCGATGGCCTTAACTGTCGGGTTAAGCGGTTTCGTGGCGGTCGGGGCCCAAAAAAAGGAAATAAAAGAAAAGAAAAGAAAAAGCGAAGACGTTGATCTAATCGCCGCGCGCGGTAGCGCGTTAGACTTCGTTGCCTTGGTCGCCGCGCGTCGGCGCCCTACCAATGGCTTCCGTTCCATCATTGCGATCCCATTCTGGGAACCAAGCTTAATGGGACGAACTACGGTTGTGGTCTTCGCTCATAGAGATCACCTCGATGGTCTCGCCTCGGGGACATGTCATGGTGCTCGAGCTTGTCCATTGTCGCGGTTTAGCCTCTCTCGGACAACCTACTGCACCTTCTACGAGAAGATGAGGCGCCAGGAGGCAGAGTCGTCGCCGCGGCTGGCGATCTTCTGATGAGGCCTTCAAGATACCATAGGCGCTTTTGAGCGGTGTCTTGACGAGGCCGTGTTCGAGCCATCCGGTGGTCGTGGCGGCGACTCCATCCACCGGACATTGTTGGTGCGTGTGCCACTCGCCGATCCGGGAGTACTTGCGCGGCGATACAGCAGAGCGGCGATGCTCGTTCTTTTCGCTCCGGCGTGAGTTGGAGACGCCGCCGGGCGACTCTCTGTTGGCGACTTCTTAGAGCCGCCGCGGTCTCGGCGCCCGCAGACGAGCTCGCTTCGCTCTGTCGAGTGTCATAAAGCGCGCGAGAAGCGGATCGTGATCGCCGCCTTTATGACTTAAATCGTCGCCATCTGCGCCCGCAGTTTGAGCTCGTCGGGGCTCGATTCTTGGCCGAGCTTCACCACGCACCAAGCGATATCGAGGCTCTTTCGACGCCGTCTTGAGAACCGCGCGGGTTAGCAAGCACGAGTTTGTTCGACCGTGCTTGCTACCCTTCTTCGTTGACTACACCGGCGGTTTTCGCCGACTACGTGATCTTCTCGGTTATGCATTTACGCTCGCTTTTGCACCAGCGGGGTTGGTGCAATTATTGCAAGAACTTCGCACGACTACGGCGTTGTGCGGTGCGCAAAGCGAGAACAAAGCGCGTGGGCGACCCAAGAGGCAGGAGGCCCTTCCTCGACGGGAGGGCGGACCAACATGTCGAGACCTTCTCGGCGAGGTGATTACATTGGCAGATTCGCGAGCTCTACTTTAGCGGCTCTCTCACGGCTCGGCGAGTTACGCGGTCTAGCTCGAGCGTCTCCTCCAGGTACTTCTTGGGTTCTGGATTCTGGTGCCTCTTTCCACATGACACCGGACTCCACATCTCTCACTTCAGTAGGACCTCCTGTTTTTCCTATCTCAGTTCAAGCGGTGATGATACTCTCTCGTCATCGTGATCCGGGCACTCTTTTGTCCACTAACTTTTTTGTTCCAGCTGTTTCTCATGTTCCCCAGCTTACCATGCAGCTTCTCTCACCGATCTCGGCTGTAGGGTTGGTTTTGACTCTCACACCTGTTTTGTTCAGACCGGCGAGCGGGGGCGGTATTGGGGTGGCGGCGTGTAGGGATCGTCAGGGTCTCTACATCCTTGATCGCCTCCACCTTCCGTCCACTTCAGTTGCTCATGTCACCGCTACGACTACTTCCACCGCCACTGCTGCCACCACCTCTGGAGTTTTTGCGCAGTGGCATCACCGTTTAGGTCACTTGTGTGGGTATCGTCTTTCTTCATTAGTTCGTAAGGTGTTCTTGGGCGTATTCTTGTTGACACGACCATGTTTTGTCGAGGTTGTAAGTCGGGCAGCGACTACAACTTCCTTATCATTCTAGTGAGTCATTGTCTTCTCGTCCTTTTGACTTAGTTCATTCAAATGTATGGGGACCTGCGCCTATTATCTCTAAAGGCGGGCATAAACTTTATGTGATCTTCATTGATGATTATTCCCGCTTTACATGGATTTTCCCTATGTCTAATCGTGGTCGTTTCTTGCGATCTATCGTAGCTTTGCAACGATGGTTCGTACTCGCTTGATTCCCATCCGTACTTTTATTTGTGATTACATTGGCGAATCTTGTTTTGGCGCTTTTAGACAGTTTCTTTCTGAGCAGGGCACTCTTTACCGATCTTCTTGTCCCGGTGCCCATGCTCGAATAAATTCTTGGCGAGCGCAAACATCGTCATCCGATTGAGGCGCCGCGCTCTTCTCCTTGCCTCTCACGTTTCACCACGATTGGTGAGGTTGTTTCTACTGTTGCATATCTCATCAATATGCACGACCTCCATACTCTTAAGGGTGTCGATCCTATAGCGCCTCTACTCGAGCCCCCAGGTACACTCACCTTCGTGTTTTTGGTTGTACTTGTTTTGTTCTGCTGGACCTCGTGAGCGCACTAAACTATCGGCCCGATCGATTGAGTGTGTTTTTTTGTTATAGTTACGAGCATAAGGGTTATCATTCTTTGGGATCCTTCTGCAAGCGGATCGGGGTTTCACGAGACGTTGTCTTTGATGAATCTCGACCTTTCTTCTATCGAGATTCGGCTCCTCTTGTTTCCACCGTTGAGTCGATTTCGTGGTTGTCTCTTTCTGACTCTTCACCCATTTCTCCACTATCACAGTCTTCCCCTAGTCTGTTCCCAGTGGTTCCTGCTGTACCTCTGCCTCCGGCGTTGCCTCCTGCAACACCGCCTCTTGTTCCTGCACCACCACCGTCTCGTTTCTCTGGTATTTACTACTCCAGACGTATTTGTCCTTTACCAGTCTCCTCTCCTGGTATCTTGCCGACACCCACATCTGATCCTCCTGATGATGCTCCTCGTTACGTCCTTCGTGATCGGACATCCCTTCGACCTCCTGATCGTCTTGGATTTGCTTTGATAGCTCATGCTCTCTCTGTCACTGAGCCTAGTTCTTATCGTGAGGCTGCTCCTCATTCTGAGTGTGACAGCTCGCTATGGCAGAGGAACTTGATGCTCTTCGACGTACGGAGATTTGGGATATTGTACCGACACCTGTGCATGCTCGTCCGATCACGTGCAAGTGGGTGTACAAGATTAAGACCCGGTCTGATGGTACTATCGAGCGCTACAAGGCTCGTCTTGTGGCTCGCGGCTTTCAGCAGGAGTACGGTCGTGACTACGACGAGACTTTTGCCCCTGTTGCCAATATGACCATTGTTCGCACTCTTGTTGCGGTTGCTTCTGTTCGCTGGTGGTCTATCTCTCAGCTCGATGTTAAGAATGTCTTTCTTAATGGTGTTTTGCATCAGGAGGTCTACATGCAGCCACCACCGGGTATTCATTCTGATGGGCATGTCCATGCGTCTTCGTCGTGCTCTTTATGGCCTCAAACAGCTCCTCGTGCACGGTTTGCGCGTTTTACCTCGTTGATTCTGCTGCCGGTTTCACCATCGGTTCCACGATCCTGCTCTTTTTGTCCATATTTCATCTCGGGGTAGGACACTGCTTCTTCTGTATGTTGATGATATGCTCATCACTGGTGATGATTCCTCCTTCATCACATATGTGAAGAAGCACCTCAGTGAGCAATTTTTGATGACTGATTTTAGTTCTCTTACATACTTCCTTGGGATTGAGGTCTCTTCCATGCCTGAGGGCTACTACCTCTCCCAGCAAAAGTATGTCCAGGATCTTCTTGACCGGTCTGGTCTGACTGACATTCGCACCGCTGAGACTCCCATGGAGCTATCCTTCCAGCTTCGTGTCACTGATGGCGATCCTCTTGAGGATCCTACTCAATATCGTCATCTTGTTGGGAGTTTGGTGTACCTTGTGAGTACTCGTCCTGATATTGCTTATGCTGTTCATATCTTGAGTCAGTTCATAGCTCGTCCTACCCATCTTCACTACAGTCACCTTCTTTGTGTTCTTCGCTACTTGCGCGGGACCATCTCTCGTCGTTTGTTTTTCCTAGCTCCACCTCACTCTGACTTCAGCGTACTCGATGCGACACTGGCTAGTGATCCTTCTGATCGTCGTTCTCTTTCTGCTTACTGTGTTTTTCTTGGCTCCTCCCTGATTGCCTGGAAGACTAAGAAGCAGACTGTAGTTTCCCGTTCGAGTGCAGAGGCTGAGTTGAGAGCTATGGCAGCGATGTGCAGAGATTACTTGGTTGAGGTGGCTACTTGCAGATTTTGGAGTGCTGTGATGGGACCTCGACGACTTTTGTCCGACAAGACATGTGCTATCGAGATTGCGGGACCCGATGAAGCATGAGCTCACCAAGCACATTGGTGTAGATGCTTCATACACTCGCTCACAGGTGTAGGAGGGAGTACTTGGTTTACAGTTTGTGCCATCAGAGTTATAGGTTTATGATTTTTTCACGAAGCCACAGACTAGGGCACAATATTTGTATTTTCTCTCCAAACTCAGTGTGTGTGATCCACCATGAGTTTGAGGGGGGGGGGGGGGTGTTAGAATAGAACTCTTGTATTTCCTTATCTGTATATGGCAACCCCTTTGTACTCCCTATATATATTGCCCATTGGGCCTCTTGAATAGATGCACACAGTATTCATAACATACACATCATCAATAATTTCACCAGTTGGTGCCTTGGTGGATCATTTGGCTGGTTGGCAGCCTTCTTTGAAGTGTTTTTCTCTTTTGTTGATTGATCTAGGAGATTTTTCACTAATTTATTTTCTTCACTTTTGCCAATGTAGGTTGTTTTCTTGGAGCTCTGTACTAGCAGAGTTGCCATTCTGACACCACAAAACCTTCAGGTATGAACATTCAACATGTATTAGATACTAGAGGAAAGAGATGTTTTTCCTATAATGATCATTACATTGAAGCTAGTGTACTTGTGAATGTTGAAATTTAATCACGGGGAAACACCATCAGATTGGTGAATCTGTTGTGCTGTGACCTTTATCTGTTATTCCCACAAATGGTGAAGTAAAATCACTTAGTGTAATAATATGGTTTGAGTTCACAAACTTATGCTCAATTGAAAAATCTCCAATGGATCTCTAATACAAAGCTGGATTAAAGTGAAGTTTGATTTGCCCAAGAGGAACTTGTTCAGAAGTAGACCTACTTTAGTTAATTGACAAAATGTGCTTCAGATTATGGATGTAGCGTTTGCATATTCGCATGGATACTTCTCATGCCAAAGACTGTTAGATAAATCATATTTATGATCTCCAGTTTGACATGTTCTATTCTATAGTATTGACATTTCTTCTAGTTCATCATTCAACATGTTTTGACCATAGGTTCCTACAATGAACGAAATGATTGACATGTGGAAGAAGAAGAAGATGAACACTTTTGGGATTCTCTACAGCTGGTTTCTTGCAAAGGTATGCGGTGATGCTTGTTGTGCAGTTAGTATCATTTAAGTATTTTTCATGTTATGTGATATGTGGATGTTGTTTTTGGCACCCAAGGTTGCTAGCCAGCTTGATGTGTTACCTGGAGCTGAGTTTCGAGTGGCATTTGAGGAAGCGATGAGTTATGGCGGCAAAGTTATCCTTGGAGATCGACCTGTCCAGGTTTGCAACCTAGTGGGAGTTTTGTTTGTTCCTATATATAAGTGTACTGAAAAAAACGGATTACATGAAAGGATCTATGTTGAGAAGTAGTTGACTGACTATGCAAATTTAAGGTTCATGTATTTATAAATATGATCAGCTTTTATTGTGGCTGTTTTTTGTGAATCTAATGCAAACAAATGCGGACAATTTATTTTAATTTTTCAGAAGCAGTCATATATGCTGATTTTCTTCTGTCATTAACTTTTTAACATGTCATTAATTTGAGAGTTGTCAGTTGAGATCAATGTGATCATACTGATACCTATGTTATCAAGGTGTTGCCAAGGCGACACCTAGGTGTCCTGGCGCTCCAGGGTGGACGCCAGGGGTCATTGCCTAGGTCACCCCCGCCTTGCCATAGAGGAGGAGCGCGAACGGTGCAGCAGCAGCTAGCGACGGCGCACGACGGCTTCTCTCCCCGGCTGTGAGCGGCAATGCAAGGGGAGGTGGAGGTGTCCAGATCTGGGTGAGGGAGAAGGCGGCGGCGGCTCACGGCCGGGGAGGAGCCCAGATCTGCACGGGGAGGCCGTGGAGGCGGGCCGTGTGGGGAGGAGGAGAGGGCGGCGGTCGGGGAGGAGAGGGCGGTGGCTCGAAGGAGGAGGGAGGGCGGCGCCGTGTGGGGAGAAGGAGGAGGAATGGCGTGGGAGGAGGAAGAGGGAAGGGCTTGGGGGAGCAGGGATTAGCAGCTAGCAGGAGCAGATGGAGGTGGCTTGAGTAAGAGGGGGAGCAGGGAGCAGTGGCTAGGTGCAAGGTCTGTCCTATATAGGTAGCTTCGGGTTGGCTTGGGCTGTTTCGGGCCGGCCTAGCCCAATTCCACTCCGGCCTGGCCCAACTCCACCCCTGCCCTGCTCCTCTAGCCAATTTTTCAGAGGTCGTCTAATCATCGCCTAGGCGCCTAGGCGTCCTGGCGCCTCCGGAGCGCCTCGTCTCGCCTTGTCGCCGTGACAACATAGACTGATATATCTTTTGATGTCTGGAAAAAAATATACATATTCTCAAAATGATTATCACATCTGGCTGCTTGGATTGATTAAAACATAGCTGCCACTGCTGGCTTATGTCTTAATCTTCTACTGTGATGTGCCATAAACTAATGAGGTTAGTTCTGCCGGTATTTGACCCAAAAGTTAAGATGCATCTAGTTACCATGACCTTGTCTCCTAGGGTAGGAACTGCTTTTAGCAATTAAAGATGAAGCATTTTTGTGGTTCATCTTATGTTAGTTATTGTTGCTATTGACTGATGCTACTTGTTGACATCATGTTATTTTCCTTCAGGATATCATATTGGTCTTTATGCTTTTGGTATCTTGGTCTCCTCAAGAATTTTCTGCAGAATAAATAGCAGTTTGGTCAATAGTATTTTTCATTAGCACTGATGCCATTCTGTCTATTCTTTATTTGTTTTGAAGATCACTTTGAGGAGAACTTGGGGGAGAATGTCATTGTGGCACAGAGCAAAATTTTTGTACTACATTGTTTTCCAGTCCATATTTTTGCCAAGCCCGGAGGAACTTAATAAAATGGTACGCTGTCTTCTTAGGTGATACATTATTACATTTCTTACAATGAACAGTTTTATTGTCTTGGGTCTGTTAATGCTTTGAGGATCAGATACTCCTATTGTCAGGGTTAATATACTATCGTACTTTGGATAAAATATACAAGAAATCGTTACTTTACTGCATTCACATAGCAATGACAATGCTTGTCTATTCAGTTGAAGGACATGGAGGATGTTGACATGCTAACACTTGTTATTCAAGAGATGAGTAAGGCATTTCCTAGTTTGATGGAGACACTTCTACACGAACGTGATATGTGAGTTCCTTTAAAATGAATTTACTTTTTGTAAAGCATTTTGTGTTGTCATTCCCAATGGTACAATAATGCTTTTGAGCTTTAATTATTGAAATTTTGTTTGCAGGTATATGTCTTCCACATTATTGAAGGTGGCGAGGGAACATTCTTCAGTGGTGGCAGTTGTGGGAAAAGGGCATGTTTCTGGAATAAAGAAAAATTGGGAACAGCCAATTGAGGTTATGTTTGTTTTTTTAAAAAGTATTTCAAATAGATTATATTTTTTACGAATAGGAAGTTCATTGCTAATTTTAGATTGCTTGTGTAGGTTAATCTTCTCTTAATTGTCAGATAAAAGATATTAATACAGATTTATATGTTATATGCGCCCTTTGATTTCTCAAATTTCACCCCTTTTTTCCAAACTTCTTGCAGGTAAAAAGTTTACTGGAATTACCAGCGACTAAGCAAGGTGCTTCAAAGATAAAAATTTTGGCATCCATTGGAGCATTAAGCGGTGTGGTAATAGCATCCGGAATTTATATATGGCGTAAGAAATAACCATATGTATGTGCGTCGATGGTTCAAGTCTTGTGTTCAGCGTGCCTTTTAGTCTCAGAAAAAGGTATTTAGTTTTTTACTTATAGTTCTTTTAATTGTTTTTTAACAATAGATGTAATTTCTGAAATTAAAGTTTGTTCAAAGGACAAGTTCACTGCATTATGAAATGTACCTTTTTCCAAAGCTTTTGTATTTTATATTTTTATATCCTCCTTACTTGCAGACTTGGGGCAACTCTTCTGTATTCTGCTTTCTGTTACTGTGAATCTGAGATACACAACTTCAGTTCGAAGCAGTAAGCACGCATGTGATTTAGACTTTAACTCGCATCTCATGCTTATTTACTCACACAAGTTAACTTGCATTTAGGCTGACACAATCTTTGTTACTAATTTTTTATGCGGTCTGGTCAGGTTTGGTGACCAAATCGTGGTTGGCCAAACAAATGGTTCGTCAAACTCTCATGTGCTATGAAGAATGAACAACTAGCTCCACGCGTGCACGGTTTGTCATTCGTCAATGACGGCCATATACAGAATTCTAAATTCATACATTGTTACAGTCGATCATCCTCTTCTGAGCAAAAGCATATAAATTACTTGCAACTTTGTTTGCCCCTTCCCCTAATCTGAACAAAAAGATCGAAGGATACATTTAAACAGAGAACCATACAAAACTACGAATTAATAACCGGTGTATATCAGTATATGTGCATGCAATTCTGAACCTAGCTAGTCGACAAAAATGCCACAAGTCTGCCTGACCTCCCCGAGATGGTCGGGGAGCACGTCGGTGCGCCCCATCTTGACCATCGCCGCCGCGAAGTCTTTGAAGTAGTCGTCCGGCGACGACGCGTTGGCCAGCTTCTCGACGTAGCCCCTCGTCACGGGGTCGTCGAGGAGGCTGCCGTCGGACTGGAACAGGCCCCTCGTGGCGAGCACGTGCCGGTAGTAGCTCAGGTCGAACGTGTAGCCGCTGCCGGGGTCCATGAGCACCTTGGTCGCGCCGCCGCCGCGGGGCGGGCAGAGCTTCTTGAGCTGCGCCGCGTAACCGGCGTCGAGCGACGGGTCCTGGTCCATCTTGCCGGTGAAGTTGTAGAGCCGCTTCTGGAACGCCGCGCAGTGCGAGGTCCCGATGCTGTGGCACCCTGACGAAGGCAAGGCACGGCGCGGCAGCCATTAGTAGCGCTTTGTTAAGCTGTTGCTGTCGTCCACGCGAAAAGCAAGGGGATGGTAGCGGAAAGGAGCTAGGAGTGAGCGCGAAGTTACCGAAGAGGACGGCGATGTCCTTGGAGTTGAGGGACTTAACGCTGAAGAAGGTCTTCACGTCGACGATGTTGGAGTCCGGCGGCGGCAGGTCGTTCTCGGCGTACTCGGCCACGGTGGCGTTGCCGTCTCTCCTCCCGGTCTCCACGCCGTACCACGGCCCGTCGCTCTAGAAGCGAACACGCATGCACCGCCGAGAGTAAGCGAAGCACACGAGAACGGCTCGAGAACTCATCAACTTTTCATAGTAATTTACCAAGTAAACAGCATCCCTTGCCGCGATGGCTATGATGTCCGCGCATGAGACGGTGAGCGAGCAGATGCTCTCCAACCTGGCCTTGATCCTCTCGATCGCGTCGTACCCTCGCATGCTCCGGTTCGGCCTCGCGTCCCTCTCCCCCTTCCCTCTCTTCGACTTGAGCATGATGGATCCGTCGCAGCCCTTCACATGCATAATCACACGAGCAGCAGTCCGTACGCATCAGAATCAGAATCTTCAGGCACGCATGAACCTTAGCCAACTGAAAGATCATCTCAAACTCTACATGCTGGGCAGCTTGCTCGAGAATCACCTGAACGAAGCAGTCGTGGTAGTGCATCCGGAGCAGAGACGGCGCGAGCGTGGGATCCTCCTGGAGGATGAGCTTCATCTCGGCGAGGACGACGTGCTCCGCGATCGGGCACGTCGCATTGTAGAAGCCGACCTGCAGCGCGGCCTCCGGCGACCCCGCGAGGACGCTCACCAGGGTCAGGAGAAGCAGCTGCCGCGGATCCCTGGACATCAAGAAACGGGAGGCAGCCGAGGTAGGCAGGAGACGATGGAATACAGAGCAGCAGAGATGGGAAATGGCCGCGGATATGCGAATTGTACTGCAGCTATGGGGGGAGGCAGCGGCAGCGCGGCAGTACAAGATCGTGAGCACACGGCAAAAGTCAAAGCGTTTGGTTGCCCTGTGCTTTCAGATGGTGCGTGACGAAACGGTGGATTGAGTGTCTCGATGCTACTGCTTTCTCCGGACTGGAAGGGTTGGGTTGGTTGGTGTGCGCGTCGGCTCGAATCGAATGCGGCTGAGGCGTTCGTCAGGTACGATCCGTCCAGCAGTTCCGGCTTCACGGACGCGTGTTCGTGTTGTTGTTGGCTGACGTAACATTTGGATGTTTATCAGTTGCACAAAACTATCGATCTGAGCCACCAAATCAGTGCGCTATCTCTTCAGACATAAAATTCGACAAATACAGCTTGATCTTTACACCGATCAGACGACCTGCCGGCCGTCACCAGGGCTCCGGCACCGGGGGCGGCCCCCCATCCCCCCTTCCGAACTTCCCATTTCTCCTCCTTCCTCCACTCCCTTCTCCTTCCCCTCTCTTCCTCCTCCCGCTGAGGGAGCGGTGGCGTCTGCCGTTGCGGAGGCGGCAAGTCCCTGACGAACCTCCGGAGTCTTGGCTCGGCACTTCCCCCCCGGCCGAAGCCCCAAGGTCGCCGGTGTCCCCCCGGCAGGCCAGATCTAGATCCAAATCTAGATCTGGCCCCCAGCCAGATGAGAGCAGGTTTCGGCGCGATAACTTCGGGGAGGAGCTCATGAGGGAGCTCCTTGACGAGACTGCGGCGGCGCTGTCGATGGTTGCGAATCCCAAGGACGAGGAGGCGGAGCAGCCTCGCCAGTGGGACTCCTTGGGGAACAAGCTCATCTCCACGGTCGCCGATGCTCTCGGGTCGCTAGCGCCCCCTGGTCGTCGGTTACCGCGCCACCCAGAGGCGACCAACACCCGTCGATGCAGCCGAGGAGGGAAGCCACCGATTTCTCTCGTGCCGGGAGGATCCCCGTCGTGCAGGGAGTTGCCGCCTACGCATCTCCGGGGGGCCGTCGTTGTCTTCGCAGGCGCCGGGTGGCCCCCCCGTCGCGCATGGAGCTACCGCCGCCGATTACGCTTCCCTAGGCTGTCACCGCCTTTGCTTGCCCTGGGTTTCCTCGATGCTCCACGCTGGAGAGATCCTCCTTCTGCGGTGCCGGCCGGGGTGGCCACAGTAACCGTGGGCCCGTCGTGGGAGTTTGCCGACCGCCGGCGCCGTGGAAAACCGTCGCTGTCGCCATGCTAGGGCACGTCTGTCGGCAAGTTTACCAAAAGTCCATCCTGCCAGAAGTCCACTCATCCCCGGCTCCAGAACCCCCATCCCCAGGATCTCGTTGTGAGCTCGCCGTTCTGCGCGAGGCGGAGAAGAGAAGGTCGGATTTCCATGTTGTAATGTCGGAGATGCCCCGTGTGTAGGCTGTGTCCTGAGGAGTAGTAGGGTGGCCGTTGGAAGAGTCCGGTCAGGTTGTTGTTGCCGGTGGAAGAGCCTGAGAAGGGGGCTGTTGCCGATGAAGTGTCGTCTCAAAGCGCAAGAGGCGCAAGATGACTGTCCTGGAGGTCTCGTTCATAGCAGTTGGTCCAGTCCACCAGCGATTGTGCTGCGCGGGTGGAGGGGAGAGGAGTCGGAGCCGTCGTCCTTCGGTTCTGCATCGTCCACTGTTACTACCGAGAGGAAGTACCACATCATAACCAATTCGTTTGAAGCTCCTCGCTGGTGGCCCTGGCAGCGTGTGGACCAACCTGCATCTGCTTCCATTCTTCTCTCTCAAGTCGGTGTTAGGAAGATCCTCTTCACTGTCCGGTTCAACCAGTCTGAAGCTCCGGTGGGTCGGATGGGTGTTGTTGGCTTTTCCTTAGCTTTGATGTGCGTGCGACAGTGCTGGATGGTGTTTGGGCGTGGCTAGAGTTGGCTAAATGGTGTCTCTAGCTCTGGTGTTGCTGTTAGAGTGTTACAAGGTGCGCCTCAGTTGTGTTTGCCCTCCCACTGGGGATGTTTTTCCCTCTGTTGATGTGTATCTTTTTTAATCTTGTTTTCTCATACTTTATCAATGCAAAGAGCAGCTCTCCTGCCTCTTTCCTTCAAAAAAATCATTTGGATGTTTCGTACAGGTCGTCCTGGCGTTGTGTGTATGCTGCATTGTGGATTTTTAAAAATAATATTAATTTAAAAGATAATTGCAAAAAATAGTTGAAAAATATATAAAACTAAGCGTCTATACACCGACGACAGGGGCCTCAACAGTACAGAAAGGCCCCAGTCGCCAGTTGAATTAGTGACAGAGATCCTTTGCACTACTTTTGTACAGACTATTTTTAAGCACATATTATATCGATAAACCACACTGATATTATATAACATTCAGCACAACATCATAACATCTTTTGTCGATAAATCAAAATTTCTACTGACTATTCTGAGCACATATTTTGTCGACAAATCATACTGATATTATATAACATTCAGCACAACGTCATAACATCTTTTGTCAACAAATCACAATGACATTACATAACATTCAACGCAACGTCGTCACATACTTTGTGGATAAATCACATTGATATTACATAACATTCAGTACAATGTCATAACACCGAGTTTTTGACAAATCAAAGTGATATTAAAAAATATTGGGCACCACATATTTCAACAGAACAAACATTTCCTGTGGCCACGACCTCAACGCACGCCATGTGGACCGCCTCGAGTGGGGTGGTCGGATGAGGTCCCCGCGGCGACGTTTGGATTGCCGATGTCTCATTCATCCTGTGGATTTCTCGTAGGGTATTTCTTGAAAGTGTGCCCAGACTCCCTACAAATGGAGTATTTCTTTGTACGACGTCCGGCCTCTGCTTCGTCCATATCATTCCTGATGCGTCGTACCTGTCACCGACCAACCTTTCCTTTCAGCTTATCCATGTCCGCTGCCTAGATAAGTTGCTCTTATGTCGGATGGCTAGTGAAATGGCGGTGTAATCATACATCTCTACACTCTAGGTTTGCATCACCTCCTCTTGTTGAAATAGTCAGAGAGGTACTGGCCGGGATGCTGCGCCACCGTCGAACATGCGATCATGACATGGGAGTAAGGCCTATGCAGAAGAAGGGGATTGTTGGAAGTGCATACGCAACTAACGCGATATAGCATCCACTCGTGAGTGATCCTCTCATAATTCGTCCTGCGACGTCTTTTATCCCTACACATTATCTCAAAGTGAAGCCCCCTTATGTCCATCTTGAATGCTCGATACATCTCACCCTTCGTACTCTTCTCCTCTATGTACTTGGTGATCATGTCAAAATAGAGTACTATGTTATTTGCCATGGTGAGCGACGCGTTGTTACTTCTATCAATAAAGTAATTTATGGTACCGTAGAGAATTGCCTTTATAATACCGACCAAAGAGAGACACCTTGCGCCGCGCATGACCCAGTTGTACACCTCGGCTAGATTGATTGTTATGACACCATATCGAACACCACCCCTATCATGTAGCAGCGACCACTTCTCCTTAGGCTCGTGTCCAATCCAATCCAAAAAGCATTTCACTTGTGCCTCCGTCTTACTCGCCACACTAGGACCATCAGTAGGTAGATGTGGTAATGATTCAGGGGTCTAGTCAACGTTTGGGACGTCCTTTTTCGCTGCCTCTCTTCTGTGCGTCTGGGTCCGCTCATTTAGAATCTTTCAGAGTTCTTCAAACTTTCGCTGCTAGTTCTGATTGCACAGTCACTTGAACAGGTTCATCAAGTCCTTGTTGCCGAACTACTTGTAGAAGTTTGCACCCAAGTGCCCCATGCATCATCTGCTCTGTAGATCCGTCCATAGAAGTGGTTTGTTCTCTCATTGTTGTAGCTGAGTTTTTGCACTCAGCACGCCCCATGCATGCCGATCATGTATTACGCGTACGTTGGGACGACCTTGTACAACAGAAATATTCAAATTCCTCAGGAACCACAACTAGTTATCCGTGTTCTCGCTTTCAATGAAAGCGAATATCACGGGAAGAACTTGATTGTTCCCGTTCGTCGCTATTGCAGTCAGTATCTGGCCCTTGTACTTTACAGTCAGAAATGTACCATCGTACAAGATTAGACGGCAGTGCCGGAATGCATTGATGCATGGACCAAAGACGAAGAATGCTTGCTTCAGTACCCTCTTATTGGCCCACTTCGGATGCATGGAATCTTGAATGTCGATATCAGTGCCAGGATTCCTGTCTTGTATGACTCGGAGTAGCCCGGAGAGGTTGTGGTAGGAGTCCTCAAACGTATTAAACCTTGATTCAAATGTCTTCTGTTTTGCCCTCTACGTCTTGGCATAGCTAACTGTGTACTGGAACCTTGGCTCAATCGTCTGAATGATGGATCGTGACTCAAAATCTAGGTTATCTATAATCTCACTGTACATAAGGTTCGCGATGAAGCCTGATGATATGTTCCTGTGAGACTGCACTGACTCAACGATGGCACGTGTGTGAGAGATCACTATAGAGCATTTCTAGCAAGTGTCCCACTTCGACTGAAATACGTACACTCGCTAAAGGCATCCCTTTATGTCGCACTTCACGTCGTATCATTTTGGGTTAGACTTGACGATTGTGAATGTACGTCGCACCGACAAAGCCCATAATTTGACCGCCTTCTGCACGACCTCCTTACATTTATATATAGCTCCTTGCCTGACCTCGCTTTGGTTGTACTCCCACGGCACACGGGAGCCTTTGTTAACGATGAGGATGTCGAACTGGTATGTGTTCCACTCGGATGGAACTGCCTGCTGGTCCACAACATCCTCGTCGTCGAATCCTTCATCTTCTGACGTTGTTATGTAGTCTCAGTCTTCAAGATCTATCCTTTGCACTAGGGCTTCCAGCTTATCACCCTCGTCAGCAAGCCCACTAGTTTACCTGACTAAAGGAGCTCCTTCCGTAGGATCTTTATAGACAACATCAGCAACTCTGGGACCTTCGACCATTGTGTGCACTGCGCTGTGGCTGGAGTCCTCAACTTTTTCTTTGGCATATGCTTGGACCAGAAGGACCAAACACACCGTTCCTTCCTTGCCCTACGTACATGTGACTGTCATGACCTTGTTCTCTTGAGCTATACTAACTTCGAATATGTCTCCTGTGTTGGTCACAGGGGGGGGGGGCAAGGCAACCCAATCTCAGATCATACACAGTATGGTCCAAATCGAATGAGTGAAATAACCATCGCATCATAACGCCCCATGTACGCTGCTATGGTCTTGTTAGGGGCACATTAGCTGATTGAAAATAACGCAAATCAATCCATTCGGGGCCCTCAAGAATAGTCCCTTGACCGCAGTAAATTTTGAAGGTTGTGACATTCGATATATTTGACGTACTGCACCGTAAAGAAGATTTTCACGATTAACTACATATCTAAAACTAAACTACTAACCGAAAAGGATTATATACAACATACTACACTACGTAATTGTACATCTAAAACTATGTAATCCATTCGGTTAAAAAAATTACCTGAAAGGTGGGCGATCGGACGGACAACTCTTCGCTAGCTTCTCTCCTCCCCTCTACTCCTCTCCCTTCCCTCCTGTCTATCTTTTTTTTTGTGAATAAAAGTGAGTTTTTCCCGAATTTTAGGGTTTTGAAAGTCTTTTATAGGGGGAGATTGTGTCGCTATTTAGAATGACGACAAAGACTTTTGAGATCCCTATCGTCATTTAAAATAACGGGTTTTCCAAATTTTAATATTAAAAAATTACGAATCCCTGTCGGCATTTGAATTGGCGACAGGGACCTGTCGCTAATTCAACTGGCGACAGAGACCTCTCTATACTGTTGAGGCTCCTATCGCCAGTGCATAAGCTCTTGTCACCAGTTGGAATGACGACAGATGCCTAGTTTTGTAAAAAAAAAATGGCTATTTTTTGTAATTATCTTTTAAATCAATATTATTTTGAAAGAAAAATCCGCTTTTGCTGGGAAATTACTGGCACGCGTTGAGCTCCTGTAGCTCAGATTAGGCGTGAGGTAGAAAGGCTTTATTTAACCCAGGCCAAAGTTGGGCTGATAGCTCGTTTCAAATCAGGTTTCTCGGTTGCAAAAGGGCCTTGAAATTTAGAGGCCGGGCTGGGGCTACCTGTCCTATTTTAATTTCGGCTAAGCCGAGCACAGTCCGACTGTAACACCTTCCGCTCCAAACCGGCTCGGGCCAAACCCCGCATGGGATAGACAATGCACAGTAGCACACACAACAATTAGGCTTGATATGTTGGTGAGTATCAACCTCAATTAGCAAGGTCGGATTAATCCCAATTCGTCTCATAGTCATAGACATACATGGGCTGCACACGGGCCCAATTCTCCAGTTTGTAGGAATTTCACTATCTATCTATCGTAGGAAACAGTATAATTCATACTAAAATTCCACGTTCTAAATGAGGTCCAAACAGGCCTCAAACGTAAAGCCTTCATAACCCCAAACCTAGGACGAGCAAGGCTAATAATGGGCTAGGCTCCTGGGCTCAATTTTCAGGTTAGTCCCAAATGGTGTGAAGAGTAAAGAGCCCAAAGCCCACACGGCCCGTCCTTGGGCACTTTCTTGAAACGCGTCGCATACTAAAACTTCGTACTAACTGGATACAAAAAGTACCCATGCATACTGTCGGTGAGGGTTCCGCGCTACCTCGAGCCGACGATGAAGGCATGATGTCTCGAACGGATCAACCTCGGACGGGTCCGAGGACCAGTCTCGACGAGACACAATATATCAGCGAACCCACCTTGGATCGTCCAGGTAGCCACACGGTGAGGTCCCGTCGAGTGTCGACACCCGCATACGCAACGGAGCCCACTTGACAATGGACAGAACTACCCCCGGAGCAAGCTAAACCTCGAGGGTAGCAATGTAACTTCACTGGTCTTCCCCCTCCTCCATAAATAGGACCTCTTGTAAATGGGGAGGGAGAGACAACTTGTAACTCTTTTTCCCCATATGCTATACATTGGTATGGACCCTCGTGCGTGAATCTCGTTGAGCTCCCCTTCGTAGTCTTGGCGATCGACACGTCCGACCGGGGTTGCCACATATTTATTATCCGATTTCGTATCAATGACACATACCAAATTTTGCCTACTAACTGCGTACTAAAGTTTGGTCGGACGATGTAGACCACTCAGGATCTTTATTTACTGTACATTAGTACACGTAAGCATTGTTAGTATTCGTACAATTGAGAGAGCCTTTTGATTTGGTGAGGTGCCATCAACAAACAACAATAAGCTATTACTATTACATTATTATAGCGCATGACATGTGAGAAACTACTTAAAAGAAATGTTTCCCTTCTGTACAAACATTCAGGAGAGCTGCACGCCTCTTAAGAAATGCTGACTGCCAGAGAGGCTTGTACTGTGCTGACACTAAGAAACACATCAAATGCTCTGAAACACATGTCATGCTTGGTCGCATGCATGAGTCCATTCTTGACTAGATGTTCCTTCAATTATAGTCGTCAACAGGACGATGAACATGTCGCCTAATCTGCAGCGCGTGTGATGTGCTGCTGTGCGTATCAACTGTATTTGTGAATCATTTCATTTTAGTATGCATGGCAATGGGCAATGGCATCTACTGACACAGACAATTGTATATTTAAGGGGGGAAAAACAAAGTTTATTACACGATCACGAGTTCTTGGAGAAAACTTTACATGGCTGTAACAAAACAATCAATTAATAAAGTAAAAAATAGGAGGAAAAAAAAGGAGAGGAAACAATAACAATGTTGCAATAATCTACATGGAAAGATGGTCACAAATCAAAAGCCTCATCATCAACCCATAACCACCTCGATTAATTAATTATTCACGGAGCACTTCTTCCTGATCTCGCCCTGGCTGCCGGTGAGAACGTCGACGTTGCCCATCTTGACCATGGACGTGGCAAAGTCGGCGAAGAACTCCTCCTTGTACGCCCCGGCGGCGTGGCGCTGGACGTAGGCGCGGGTGAAGCCGTCGGTGAGCAGGGCTCCGTCGGAGTGGAAGAGGCCCCTCCGTTTGAGCACGTTCCTGTAGTAGCCCAGGTCGAACGCCTTGAAGCTCCCGGGGTCCATTTCCACGAGCGTCGTGTTGTCGTCGAGGCTCGTGCACTTGGTCCGCAGCCGCGCCATGTACTGCATGTCCAGCGTCGAGTCGATGTCGTGGATGTTGTCCATGCCGGTGAAGTTGTAGAGCCGGTCGGAGAAGGAGAAGCAGTGCGACGTCCCAATCGTGTGTCCAGCTGATCGTACATAGGATCGATCGAACAGTGTGTCAGAGTCGGCCACGCACGTATATCCATTACTGAACTGAAGCTTTGTGAATTGCAATTAATGTAGGCTAAGGTAGAAGAAATGTTGTTGTTAATTACCTGAGAGGACGACGAGGTCCTTGATGTCAAGGTTCTTCGCGGCGAAGAGTTGGGTCAGCTCGGTGAAGTTGGCGGTGGGCGGCGGCAGCTGGTCGGTCTCGTTGGAGATGGACACCCTGCCGTCTCGCCGGCCGAGAGGGACTGCCCAGAATGGCCCCTTGCTCTGAGAAACAACGAGTAGTCTTGAGAATTTCGCTTCTACGCGTACTGTGAAGCTGGGTGTCTAGCTGTTTGCGTAGTACTCACCAGCCACACTGCGTCCCGGGCCATGAGAGCGAGCACGTCGGCGCAGGAGACAGTGTCGGGGCAGGCCTCCTCCACCGCGGCCTTCACCGTCTCGATGAAGCCAAAGCCGCGCAGCGTCTGGTTCGGCGGCGCGTCCTTCTCCGCCGTGTTGTTCGCGGTGGAGTCCAGGAGAACCGAGCCGTCGCACCCCTGCATTCATTCGTTCATGCGCACGCAAAACGTTAAGCAGGCAAGCAGCACGTACGGTGGTAGCTAGTCACTCACTGCAACCTGCATATGCACTAGCTTACCCTGACGAAGCAGTCGTGGAAGTGCATCCTGAGGAGCGGCCCGGCGAGGCTCGGCGCGGCGGAAAGCGCGCGCACCATCTCCCTCCGGACAATGCCCTCCACGCTGGGGCACGTCTGGCCGTAGAACTTCTCGTCGAGCTGCGCCCGCGCGGACGCCACCGCGACCGCCGAGAGCAGCAGCACTAGGAGAGTCCTTGACGCCATCTTCAGAAGCTAGAGCTACCCAGCCACTCCAAGAAGCTTGCTTCTCCTTGGCTAGGCTGGTCGATTAGGAAGAAGACTCTGCTGCTGCATTGGCGCCCAAGAATCGGGCACGATTTATAGCGCCGGACTGCCCCTCCACCTGCATGTGGTAGGCTGTCTTCCGGAGCAGCTTGCATGGCTCAATGAGTTGTTCTTGCATGGCTCAATGAGTTGTTCATTGTTTGCACTTTGTGGAATCTTTCCTGTAGCAGGTACACTGGCCACGCAGTATAATGTAGCCAGCCTGCAGACTGAAGTACATGGACGTACTAATTAGTTACGGAACTGATCTATTGCCGAGTTTTGATCAACTTAGGCGCCGGGCAAGAGTCAAGGCCACCTACTGGTAGTTAGCGCTTGGCAGCGATGCAAAATTTCATGATCCGTAGATTTGTACCGGCAATTTTAAGGACGTGTCTTTATAGGAAATGGTGCTTTGCATGGATTCTAAAGCAACTGAATCTGACTTAGTTCACGTCTTGTCGCTGCTAATTTGACCGTGTGCGCTTTATCGTCTGTGTTTGAGAGGTTGATCGAAATGCTCCTGTGTTTGCTTGAAAAACTACTCCGAATTGTGCAGACAAGAGGTACAGAAACAGAGCGCGGTGCCTTCCCTTCGCTTTAACCAGTACAGTAGGTCCAGTAACGCGTTTTCTTGAAGCAAATTGAAGAAACTTACCTGGGGAGTGTGCAAAAATAGTGCGCAGAACAAAAATAAAGTGCACCCTTTTGGATTCACCGAGACGGAGCATCGCCGTTGCATCGTGATGTTGATGTAAGAAGCCGTTCGATAGCTCAAAAAATCATTCCTGGAGCAAAGTAAACTTATAAAAAAGCGCGCAGAACAGCAAAAAGAGCAGATACAAAGCACAATTAATACCCCTTCCATTCGATTTAAGGGTATCTCCAACGTATTTATTGTCGTCTCTTAGCTATGCTATATTAACACAATCTTATATAGAGGAGAAAGTGGGAGGAGAGAGAGTACAGATCGTCTCTTTCTGAAGAGATTGCTGTGCACGCGAAACAAAGCATAATACATTAATCTACTCTAGATAACATGTAGGTCCATTTGAAAAATAAATTATAAAATATAAATATTGAAAAGTGTATTAGAGACTATCTATTGAAAATGTTATCTCTAAAGATGACGTAGTATATATTAAAAATAAAGTTATCCCTAACTTGTTTCTGTTTGCTCGTAGCAATCCCGGGATTTCAAGAACAGAATCAAAGTACAGCCTCTGCTCATGTAGTATTAATTAACTCGAAGCCCTTCATTGCACGCAAACGCCAATGACCATACACTGATACTCATACGGGTGCCATGAGCCCGTCAGTGCGGTCATTCCCGGTACGAAGCCTGCTTTTTTCAAAACTGAAAATAAATGGATTTGCAACCACATAGGAGTATATAATCAGAGGATAACGTTGTTCCAGCTCGATTTTACAGCCGAAATCTGAATTGAAAAAGAGCAAGCACCAAGAGTGCACGCAATGCAAACAGCCGATCGACACATGTGCGACAGGGTTCCAAGACGAGGAGCTCGCCAATTATTTGCTTGTACAACTCTGTTTATGAGGCGAATTGGCCTTGTCACGCTCGAATCAATCATCTACCGGCCCTAACAACTCGTAAATGCACCAGAAATGTGGCCGCATATATATTAGGTGGGAGAAACCAGCACGCAAAAGCATCACAGCCACATGGGCAGCTCAAATTTTATAACAAAAATGAACTGATGAGTGAGCTGAGTTGCAGTTGAAGGTTGCTGTCCCGTACCTGTAGCTACTAGTTCCGATTCTTCCGTTCGAAATTCTCTGCTGACCGCAGGCTAAATATAACCGGCAATCGGGTTGAGGCATGCCAACCCCTCATATGATTCACGCAATTCCTTTAGTAATTAGCCAATGAGTATGTAATACGCATCTCTTTAGTATCACATTGACAATTTACATTGAGTTCAACTAACATATAATGCATGTTAGTTCAAATCGTAGTAATTCCGGATTAACCTTTTTGAACGAAGCGATGACAAAGGCACGCATTGCTATTGGGTTGTTCTGTTATAACCCGAACCATTATTTTGTTAGGATAGCTCACCTTGCTGTATTTACTACTGCCTCAATGTGTCTTCTCATTTGCCTCTCTCTCGCTCTCCGCCCACTTCTTTCTTCACCGAAGCCTCTTCTTCCTCGCCAGATCTGGCCCCTCCCCTTCCTCTTTGGCTAGTCGCCGGCGAGATACAGAGAATCTCCTTGGTTTCCCTCTCAGATACAGCCACTCTAGGGCCTTTTGATGTGAATCATGGTGGTGGTGGTTCTTCTTCCACCATCAACGTTCGACCCATTAATTCCCGAATATGTTTGGACAGATTCATCCGCGCTGGAGACTGCTTGGCTCTATGCCTCTATCTCAGCAGAGAGAACGAAGAGAAAAGAGAGGGAAGTTGGGGTGGGAGAGCTCGTTGTGCAAGTGGACCCGGACCCGTTGCCACCCATAGGTGCACCCTGGTAGCTAGAATCATATAAATCAGCTGCGTCTGGAGTTCTCAATTTCAAAACTATCCAGCTATCGCCGGACCGACGATCTAAAACCGGTGGAGATGTTCTTGTTCTCGGCAGGCAGTTTTGTCGACGAAGTGCCCAGCCCTGGTGCTAAAGCAAGCATAATCCTGAAGCTACATACAAAGTAACCTAATGAATTGCAACTCGAAAGATGAAACTAATCTCGTTTGTCAATGGATCAATACGGGATTAGTGTAGCTTGCTGTTAATTAGTTAATTCAGTACTACGTGAGAATCGAAGCTGATAGCAACATTTTTTTCTGGACTTAGCTACATTTCATTATGGGACACTCTATCCCACACTTAATATTTTTTTGAGAACTGCTATACATCTTGCGATTTTAGCACTCTGTGATTGGTGAGAGAGAGGGAGAGAGGGTGGGAAGTGAGATTGGGTTGGATTGGACCTGGACCTATGGATATCCCTCTACCACTAACACCTTCCGTCTGTCTCCCTCATCCACCAAAATCCCAGTGGTCGCCCAGCCCTTGCGCACCTCCTCCGGCGTAGCCAGCGTCAAGGAAGCCAACAGTCCCTCCTGTGCCACCTCGCCTCCTATGGTGCCGATGACGGGAGAATTTTTACGGTACATTCTACTGGTAGTATGTGATGGTAGTATAAATTAAATCTGACAATTGATTTTTTAAGAGTATAATAGACTTTTCTTTGTATTTATAATTTTTCATAAGGATATTACGGATTTTTCCAACTGGGATTCAAAATATTAATCTTGTGCTATGTGATCCTCCACATGGTCAATTACAATCATACCTCTCTTGGAATTCTACTACTCATACTACCGGGTGTAGTATAACTAAATCATAACTAATATGAACTATTGGATCAAAAAGAATAGATGACTCATATAAAATTGAGTGTACCGTAAAAGAGATCGATGACAAATGCATACATCATCTTCGGCGCCATGTATAACGCAAAAGTATAACAGGGGCATTCACCGCTACTACAGGCATATCATTAGGTGGTTCTCCAGAGCTGGGGATATACTTACATTGTTGCCACAAATCCAACGGTGAGAAAATTATTCATTTTTTTCTTATCATTGTTGCCGCATACAACAATGTGATCACACGTCACATTTATTACTAGGGCTCACACAAACACATGCATACTCATGCACTTCCTAGTACTGGCCGGCGAAGAAGACGCTACACTCCTGGGGCTCTATCTGGCACATCGTCGGTAGCCGTGCTACGTACTGCCGCACCTTGGTCAGCCTCACACGAGTGATCTGCTGCTCGGTGCCGACACGAGGTGCAAAGCGAACAGACCCCCTCCGCGGCCTCTCCGACGTCTCTCCGAACTCCTCTTCGGCCGCCTTCTGGCCACCATGGATGACGGTGCGCCGGCCGCAGTAGTTCTCTTGTCCCTTCCGCGACCACTCCGCCGTCTGTCTGCAGCGTCCTTCTCCTTGCTGCTGCCGATGTTCCGTCTGGCCATAGAACCCTTCTCCCTCCTGCTGCTGCTGATGTGCCGTCTGGCCATAGAACCCTTCTCCCTCCTGCTGCTGCTGTGTGCTCTCACCATAGAGCTCTTCTTGCTGACGCCCTGCCGTTTCTTCACCATAGAACCCTTCTACCTCCTGCTGCCGTTCAGCTGTCTCACCGTAGAGCCCTTCTCCCTTCTGCTGCTGTTGCCGTTGCTGCTCTGCCGTCTCGCCATAGAACCCTTGCTCTTGCTGCTGCTCCGCCGTCTCGCCAGGGTACCCTTCTTCCAGGGGCGCCATGGTCTGCTCGTAGTCCCTCACCATCCGGCGGATGGCGGCGCAGCGGCACTCTCGGCCGATGTCCTGGAGCTGCTGGCAGCACCGCATCCTAACGCCCACCTGAAACGGGATGGACACTATGCGCGCTCGGCCGGTCAGCTGCCGATCCACGACCTGCCGGCACGCGTCCAGTGGGTTCTCCTGAACCTCACGCCGGCATTGCATGTCCCTGAACCTCTGCGCGGCAGCCTCGCCTTGGGCGACGGAGACGGCCACGAGGGCCGCGAGGAACACCACGAAGAAGACGAACTTAGCCATTATATTTCACTCTGGACTGTTAATAAATCTCTGTGTAGCTAGTTTGCCCTTCTTGTTTCTGGTGTTCTTGGTGGTGATGAGATGGTGGCGAGGGGGTGGTTTTATATGAATACGAGGAGTCGATGGTTCCGGATCATGTATGGTTGTGTGCATGGTGAGCTTGGTTTAAACTTTAAAGAAGAAGCGTGACCGCGTGAGGAAGAACAAGCTAGGTTAGTTGGGACTTGGGAAAGTGCAAAAGTGCAATTGCTTGGAAGAGTGAAAGATATGGATTGATTTGGAACTTGTTAACTAGATCTTTGGAATGTTTTGTAAAGCTGTACAATCAGTCTTGATAAGATAGAACTTTACATAACCTCTCACATGTTATTAGTGTACACTGGATGGCAAATTTGTTTGTTTACTTGTCTATGTATAGTTGTTAATGGACGTATATAAGGTTGTTTTAGAGTGTCCGGCTGGAAAAGTATGCATGTCTCGTATGCTCACCGACACGAGGATGTGCATGCTTGCGCTGTTGAGTATAGGGTGAGTTTCATGTTTTGGAAGTGTGGAGAAGAGATGGAAAGGTTTGTTAAAGGGATTGGGATTTGTTGTAATGATAAGAAAACTACTCCTTCCGTTTTTCTTTAGTTGACGTTCCCCTTTTATGCTATGTACTGTAGGACGTCAAGTAATTAAAACCGGAGGGAGTAATAAGTTTGGAGCTTGCTAAATATACTTTCCGAAGGATGTAGGACGATGAACTACAAAGTTGCTTTTTGATGCCAACTCCATCGTATATGGATGTACTCAGCACGGAACGTCTTTTGCACTAGCTAGTCATGGCTCATGACGACGGTGAGTCGGAGATCATATATTGACTTATCTATCATCTTGTTTTTAGGGCCTTACAGAAAATGTGTCTGTGTATTGCTTGTTACTTTTGCGTATCGTCTATCGATATTCAAAGCTTCTAATCACATGGATGTGCGGGATTAAACTTGAAAACATATGCAATCTACTTTTTCTAGAAGAAAGCTCCTTTGAGGATTGGTGTTGTTGTCACGTAGTTCAAGTGACACAATCCTATGCTTTTCTGCAGCAAATTTCCTTGCGTTTCTTGCGCTTTCTAACTGGGAATGCGTAGGCAGCATGCATATGGTTCAAGGAACATCACAAAGAAATCATTGAAATCTCATTGTCAATTGCATACGGGATTTGCCGGCAGGCCAGAGCTAGGATTAGACATTCATACTATTATGTAAGATATTATTTGTAGGAACGAAAAGACGACTAGAAGGGGGTGAATAGAAGCACGATTTATTTTCCGCTCTGATTGAATTCAATATGATCTTGACTCTAATAGCTATGAGAGCTATGAAGATCAATATATATACATAGCAAAAGACTTGTACTGAATCCAATTCAAACCCCCAAGCACAACGATTAAAAACACAAAAAACACGTTGATGAATAGTAAAATCGAAACTACCGCAATAAACAGTACGGTACTACCGGGTGAACAGTAAAATTGGAACTACCGAGTGAACAGTGAGGTACTACCGGATGAACAGTAAATGTGACCAGTACTAGAAATCGGTACTACCTAGGGATGGCAATCGGGTGCGACGGGCACGGGTAGTACTCGCCCATACCCATGCCCGCGACCTCAAATTCCCCCCACGGGCATACCCACGAAGGACGGCAGGCGAAGAACCTCGCCCATACCCGTCGCCCGCAGGTACCCATCGCCCGCGGGCATGTCCATCTACTCACGAACATTTAAAGATTGAGCAGTACATCACACGTTCAAATTCAACAACTAAAATTTCTGCTTTGCCCATACCATGCCTACGTATTGTAGCTCCTGGTTGATTCAATAATAATAATAATAATAATCTGGGCATAGTACTCCTAGTCAAAACATTTGTAGGACCATGCTTAGTATATGTGAGACCCCGGTTTATCTAGCTTGTAATACTTCGCCTTCCCTTGGCTCTAGCATCACAAACAAAATACACCGTGTCTCGATGGACATGTGCTTCCCAGAATTGTAGCACATATACATCATTACAAAATCATGCACCAATTCCATACATCACATTAACAAGTCTACCAAAAGACATACATAATATAAGTGATTACAGAGTGGGCCGACCGGCCAAAAAGGGAATAAAGAGACAGTAACAGCGGAAGCAAAAGTGCCATAAGATGGCTATAGACAAAAGTCAATCAGTGTGCCTTAACCCACAAGGCAACCAATCGGACCGCCGAGCTAGTCGTCCCAAAAGCCGCATATTTCACAAAAGTAAGACCCTTGGGGCTCACCCTCTTCCTTTGCATATAACAAGTAATGCAGATGAGTACAATAATGTACTCGCAAGACTTATGAGTAACAAGCCTATACATAGCTACATGTGAGCTGAATTCAAAGGAAATGGTTATATAGTTGTTTGGACACATAAAACAAGTTTCATTTGCAATAATGTAATAGATTGAAGGCAATGGGTAAAATCTGTTTTTAAGCATTGAAATAACAACGAGTAACAGTAAAGTAATCAAGTAACCACCTAGAGGTGACTAACCCAATAGCCACCACAACATAGCACGAACCCCCGATTCGCACCACCCATCAAATTTGAATTAAAATGTTGCAGTCTAACTCTTGAAAGACCTTGCCAAGCGCGTCCATAACCTAGGACGAGGCTATTCAAATAGTTTTAAACCCTGCAGGGGTGTACCAATGTACCCACACTTCAGACCGCCTTTTTGCCAAGCTATTAAGCACACTTCCTTTGATATGCCGGCACGGCTAAGTCCTACGAGACATTTCCAATGGGTTGAGCTAATCAAGAGCCGCACGTATGGGGGTTATCACCTAGTGGACCACCTTACCGGTCCCCACTAGGGACCCATACGTGGAGTAGGATACACCGGCCTAGGCGGGTGCTCCCCTCCCTACAAACATGTCCATGTTGCATATAGTTAAATATACAACCCACCACGCGATTCATTAATTAACACCCCTCAAAGTACTTAGTCAAGAGAGGTCTCATACCCTCTAATGTGGTTAGCACGCAAAAATACTTGGTTTAGTGTAACAAGATGTTCTGTCCTTGTTGACTCGGGCACCAACCATTCACATCCAAAAGCACACCATCTTACTATTGTGCCCAAGTCCAAATCATTTTGCTTTCAGTTTTTAGTTTTCACAAGTAAACATAGCACAAAGGCAAAATCATACAGATCATAATAAGTTTGTGTGATCAGGGTTATCGACAAGTCGATAACCGCCTATTTCTACCGATAGCTAAGCATGGCTAAGCACATCAACTCGTAAACTACTAAGTGACAAAAGTTCATTCAACGAACCCAAAATCACAGCAAACATTCCTAGGCTCAGTAGTAGAGGATAAACATTGGCCTACAGATTATGCATCTAATAGGTCAACTAATCGACAATAGTTTAAAACAAGATAGCAATGCATACATAGAATTTACAAACAATATATTAGAATTTGAAAATAATAGAAACAATATGATCAAATGATGCTACATCTGCTTGCCTTGCTGGAGGGCAGGGTCAGGTTGTTGAGGATCAGATTCAATGTCAATAATGTCTTCGGAACCTAACGCGAAAAGGCGATAAACCAATAAGAACGAAGAACACCACATAAAACTCAACAACAAAAGTCACCCAAATCTTATGAAATTTATACAGCAGCAAGGTTATGATTTTAAATGAATTTAAAAACAAGAATCAGGTCATTTGGATTAAGCATGCAAAAGTTATGATTAAAACAAATTCTCTCAGCCTGTTTAATTCATATGAAATTAATTACTGATACTGTTCATGGCGAAAATTTCCAGAATAATCTAAGGTCTGCAATTTTTATGCTGGTAGATAATGACATATTAAGAACAGCAAAGTTGAGTTTACTAAATTTAGGGTTATAATGATTTACTTATGATTTTTCTAAGATGTAAACCTAGCACATATTACTTTAGAGGAAAGAAATCATGATCAAAACCTAATTCATATTAAAGTTTGCTCACAGAGGAATTTAACAAAATTGAGTTTGCACATTTTGGAGTTATACAGAAAAAGATATGCCTTTTACAAGGTTCAATCCAATTTCTGGAATATGCGAAAGTGGCTGAAATCAAGTTAATATCATTTACAAAATTTTCTGGCACAGAACATCGTCTAAAAGATTTTTTAGAATAAACTCTATTTAAACATGAATTTATTCTAGCTGGGATTATCTAAAAAGGATTTAAAATGAATTAGTTATGAGTTTTCAAAGTTTAATACAATTTTCAGTTGAAAAATAAATGCTTACCGAAATATAATCAAGCTTATCAGAAATAAAATGACGTGGACGAACGTGGACCCTTGATGCGAAATCCAACGGCCCACGCGCATGGGGTATTGCGCACGCGCGTGATCCTAAAGAAGTGCACCGTTGGATCAAGATCCAATGGTCAAAAATGAATGGGACATTCGGCGCTCCGAACGGCCCAATCAATCTCGACCGTGGGAAGGAAATCGGACGGCTGAAATTGATGTTACAATCGGAGGTCCGAATGCACCCACGATCTCAGCCGCAGATCGTGAGATGGACGGCCCCGAGCGATTGGGACGTTTGGAGGTCCGAAAGTCCCACAGATCTGGGCCGTTGATCACAAGATCGACGGTCCACGATTACGCGCATAAAACACATGTGGATTCTAAGTGTGCTGGGCAGTTTAAGTGCATGGGCCCACATGTCAATGAGACAGAGGGCACATTAGGACAGCTAATAAATGCTAAACCCAATGATTAGTGATGATTAGCATTAATTATGTCATAATGTTTTCGCACAGAGAAGGTTTAAGTGGCTGGGGGCCCACATGTCAGTGACCCATTAAGCTATTTCAGACATCAATTAAATGCTAACCAATCATTAACAGTAATTAACAATCATTAGCGCATTAATGATGTCCGAACGGCAACGACACAGAGAGGGACTCCCGTCCGGCAAAACCCGAGCGAGAAAAGAGGCTCGCCGCCGGCGGCTCCGGCCATGGCGGCGCGACCTAAAGGCTAAAATGGGTTCGCAATAGGCTTGTGGTCCCGATAGTGATGACCTCGCCGGCGGCGGTGGCCTAAAACGCCGGCGAGCCGGAAAATAGCGATGGTGATCAAATCGACCGAAAATGAAAATAGCCAAAAAGCTCCGCATTGTCCAAAGAAACGTGTGCCACAGCATCTAAGGACTAATAAGAAGCTACCTTAGCCAAGAAGAGCTTCAAAGGTGGCCGGAGGAGCTTTGACAGTGGATAAGCCCGACGGAGTTGGTGAAGATGAAGTGGAAATAAGGTTCTGAGCAAAATGAACATCACTAGATGATCAAAATAGCTGCATTAAGATCCACAGAAGGTCCATGAGCAATTAATTGCCAAAAGAACCACTTACCGGGGCTGAGGAAGAAAGGGGGCGATTTCAGCCGAATTTGAACAAACCCCAAATTTGACAATTCCTGAGAATGTCAAACCAAATTAAGTTAAGGGAAATGCATAGGAAGTTAAGGAGCTCGAAAGGGTACAAGAAGAATTGAAGATGAACCACTGGAGCGCCCAAGTTCACAATGGAGCTCCACGGCCTCTAATGGTGATTTGAGAATTTCGGTGGTGACGAGCTTAAAAAACGAAGAAGAATCTAGGGGTGGTGAAAAGGAACACCAGGAGGGGCTTTTGGGGGTTTTATATAGCTGAGAAACTAGGGTTTGAGCCAGGACATGCTCCAAAGATGAGCTCAGTTCATGGAGCTGCCATGGACCGAAGAAATGATGGGGGCAAGTGAGAACGGCGACTATAGAGGAGAAGCCCTGACGCGCATTTAATGCCCCGCAGAGAGACGTTGACGAGGACGAGCTCAAGGTGACAAGGCGAAGCTGCTCTCTGCCATGGCTCGCACGCACGCACGGGAGCCCGAGGAAGAAGAAGAACAGAGAAAGGAGATCGCGATCGTCGAATCTGAGATGGACGACCACGATGAAATGGAACAACCGGAGCTCCGATCGGCACACTCGATCTGGACGGTTGGATCCTGATCCAATGGTCCCAATTAGATGGTGCGCTAGCGAGGTCCGAACGGCACAGGCGAGCTTGATCGTTGGATTAAAATCCAACGGTCCAATTCACGCGTCAAGTGGCTCGAGCCTGAGTGCGATTAGTGGACTGGACCCAACCAAGTGGTGCGGCCGGATTAAAAGAAACGACCGGACGCGAAAGGACGGTTGGATCTATATCCAACGGCTGGGGAGCGATGGGGCAACCGGAGGTCCGAACGGCACAACGAACGAGGGCCACATGATGGTAATCCAACGGTGGAAAACGATCGCGCGTTGAACAGAGCCGAGCCAAGCGCTGACAGGGTTGGGTGCGACCAAGAAAAGAGGGTTGGGTTCGAGCCCGACTCAGACCCAACCAGTTTGACTTAGGGTTTTTAAATAAGAGCTGAGAACTTTGAAAGGTTTTTAAAGGTAGCAAATTAACCCCAAAAATTCTGAAATTTTTACAGGAGCTTGCTAACTTTGAAATCGACCTTGCATAAATTTTTCAGAGATTTTTATATAGTGCATTTTTCTCCAAAAATTCTGCAAGGTTCTGGGTTAGAGTTTGACCAACAGTCAAACAGGTTTGACTGCCCTCTAAAATATTCAAATAATTTCTAAAAATTATGAAATTTTTCAGAGGGATCACACACCATCCCAAGAACTTGGGAAAAATATTTGCAGAAGATGATCACAAAATTTGCCAAGAATGTTTTTGAAAGGTCAAGATTTGGATCCATTGACTTGTGACTTTGTATTCTCATAATTCCTTTACAAGGTTTGTCCAGAACATACAGGAAATACATGATGTAAGAAAAAGTTTTAATTTCTACGCATTTTCTTACATTTGAAACACAAGTCCAAACTTGGGATGTTACAGTACAATCATCACGAATTGAAACAGACAGCACATCACACTGATTAGGGTTCAGCCGGTATTTTCATTTTAGCATTTCAGGTTTCATCAATTCATACACTTCCATTGAAAATGGAACCGAACACTCATCTCCTATAAGTAAATTCAAAATTATTCCTGTTGGCCCTGGATGTCTTACAAAAGTAAGCAACATTATCTGCACATTGAAGCAGCGAAAGGAGCGAAACAAGAAAATGGATGACAGAATATGTAGGTCAGTTTGGCAGTAGATGTTGCCAATCTTTAGCTGTGCTCAGGATTCCCGCTGCATCTGAGTCTATAGAAACAGGAACTGCGTGGAAAAGGGGGCAGGTTAAAATTTAGATGAAAGTAAATTGATATCTAGAAGAGTTCTTTGTGTTGATCCAGGCCAGACATGTTACCTCGAAGGACTTCCTTGATCTCTCATACTCGAGCATGCTGAGAGCTTCTTCACAGCTCTGGGAGACTATATGGTCAGGATCCTTTTTACAAATTCCTCCAGAAGTGCAATGCTTTCTTGCTCTACGCACAACATGAGCATAATCTCATGGAACTCTGAAATATATATGCATGGATTCAAGATAGTAAATGGCATTCTGACAAACCCCATGGTATTAGTAACCTGGATCTGGATCTGGATCTGGAGGTGGAGTGCTTCGTCCGGGACTAGGAGTAGTGGCGATCGGGCGTGAGGAGGGGCGTTGGCTAGGAGGAGGATGGGGACGGAGTGGCGGCAGTCGCCCGGGAGCCCAGGAGGATCTAGATCTAACAATCTAACATCAACCATCTAGCATCAAAAGCAAATCCAACACCACCAGTAGTTAACCCCATTATCCTCTCCATGCTTGAACCATAAGTAACAACATCAGAAAAGTAAAATCAAAATCGAACCAGAAAACCAAAATAGAGAGATGGGAAAAGGGGATGAACTGAATCCATGCCACCAGAACACGGGCCAGGCAAGGGCGACAGCGCGGCGGCCGGAGGCCGAGCTGCGTGGCCACGGGCGCGCGAGGAGATGTGCCGCAGCCGGAGGTGAGCGGGTAGATCGGGCTGCGTAGGCATGCGCATGGACTGGAGGACCACGCTGGACCGAGGGGAGGCGTGGCCAAGCCTCGCAGGGCCTAGCCAAGGGGAGGCGCAGAGGCGTGGTGGGCCGGGTGCGACGACGCCGAGTGGCTGGGGAGGAGCACGGGCGGCGACGCTGGCGGCTGGAGACGCCGGGATCTAGCCGGGTGCAGCGCCGAAGAAACTCCAGGGGAGAGAGAGCCATGGGGATTGGGGAGGAAGAGAGATTGGGGAAGAAATAGGATGGGGAAAGTGTCGGCCGGGAGTGGTAAAGCAAGTGGGGGAGGAAGAGCGGCTGGGAAGTGGGGCTTACGCGGCTGGCTAGGGTTTTCTGGTTTTATAAGGGTGTTCCATGGTCCCACCTGTCAGTGTAAATGGCGGGTAATTGGGCGAAGCGGGTACAGGTGGAGCTTACCTATGCCCATGCCCGTTTACCCGATGGGCAAGGAATTGTGCCCGTTTTTATACCCGTGGGCAAAGAAAGACGCCCATACCCGCCTCTATTAGGGTATTCACCCGCGGGTACGCGGGTAATCGGGCATAATTGCCATCCCTAGTACTATCGGATGAATACTGCCGGTACTACCAAAAATCGGTACTACCGGATGAATAGTGCTGGTGCACCGCATGAACAGTAAATCAGCCGATGAATAGGAAAAACAGGCTGAACGTGAAATAAAAAATAGACATAACTTTTGATTCACTTGGCCGAACTCTATGAAA
Organism: Ampelocalamus luodianensis; assembly: GCA_036346255.1. NCBI lineage: Eukaryota > Viridiplantae > Streptophyta > Magnoliopsida > Poales > Poaceae > Ampelocalamus > Ampelocalamus luodianensis. Next base: position 7,865,605 of record CM070626.1, read on the forward strand.
CTTGAAACATATCTTCTCTAGGAGGTTAGGAACCTATTCCAATCAAAGATTGAGTAGATCCACGTCAAAGTTCCAACCTTTTTCGATTTGAGTTAAAATGGTTTCAAAACCGAGTCAAAAATCAAAACATGATCTAAAACTTACTTGTGGGTAAAGAATGATCAAGATAATCTTAGATGCACTCCCACATGTTACAGCAAGCAAGATCACTACAGGAACTCGGAGGAAAACCACAGAATCATCAAAGAGCCCAAAATCATAAAAGAGAGAGCAAGAACCAAGAGAGAGCCATCTCAAGAAATCTTGCAAGGATTGATTTGGGATTGAAGTTGGGTTTACAGCCACTCCATCCCGGAGGACAAAACTGAATACATGAGCGCACAATCAATCCAACTCTCTAGAACCCTAACTCTCCACTTTCCTCTCTCTAAGCACAACCTAGGGTTTCAACTGAGTGTCAGGGTTAGGAGGTGCTGGCTAGCACCCTCTCCTATTTATAGTGGAGGCTAGCTTCTAGAAGAGTATTCCTATTGGGTACCCGTTAAGCCCACACACAAACGGGTTTAACTCATTGTAACATCCCAATTTTCTGAGCTTGAAAATCTTTTAAATAGTTAGTAGGGAGAAAATTCACCATTTGGTTTTATTTGAATTTAATTCAAAAGCTTAATATTGGACTTTGCAATAAAAAACATTTAATGTGAATAATCCCAACATGAACATTAGCCAAAACTATTTTATTTGGGGTTCTCTGTGCTCAGATATATTTTCTAGATTTTTTCTGAGCTCATTTGCTATTTTCTATTGCTTATTTGAATTTCTGGTATTTTTCAAAATAGAAAAGCTATTAAAAATCTCAGAAAACCCTTCGGGCCGAATTCCCTAACCTCGGCCCATTTTCCCTCCACCGCCGGTTTGTGACGGTGGGACGTGGGCTTAGGAAAATCTCAGAAAAGCTATTAAAAATCTCAAAAAAATCTGAGGAAAATTTATTTTTGTGACGGTGGGACGTGGGCTCGTCACAAAAAAATAGATATCCGTGACGTTCTTTGCGGGCCCGTCACAAAAATTAAAGCCCGTGAGGGATTCCCTGTTTTCTGGTAGTGATGATCGTGAAGGATAACACTTTGAGGCCTTGTTTGGAGCGTAGATAAAATGGTTTTAATTGGTCATGAATTAAGCTTTTCAGCTCCGTAAAAACATACCGATCATACCATAAGTTCATTGATAAGGGGCCAATGCTAAGCAAGTCTTCTCTGTAACACCACTTTCTTTAGTACCACATTGCTAGGAGAATGTAACCCCCAGCCCTTTAATACCATATTGCCGATTTATATTGAGTTCCACTAGCATATAATGCTTGTTGGCCCAAACCGTAGCACTTCCGGGTTAACGCTTTTGGGCGAAGCAAGGACGAAAGCCCAAGTAAGGTGCTACGCATGCGTGCCCAACCCGTGGGTAGGCTGGGCTATCAGCGAATTTTGGGCTGCAGGGTATTACAGATGGTATCAAACCATCAACCCTCATTGCACGGGTTGTGTGTGCGTGTGGCCTTGTAGCGGCCACTACTACATAAAAGGTAATCACAGACGGTTTAAAAACGTCATCACAGACGGTTTCCTAAGCCGTCTGAGTTTATGGGTCAGTTATGATATGAGGTCATCACAGGTTATTTTCGAACAGTTTGTAGATACAACTATCTGTGAAAGCTGATGTATCACACACGGTTTGTAGATGAAATCGTCTGTGATGATCTCTTCTCTATAAAGTTTCTAAGCAGTATATGCTTGTGCCTTTAAAACCGGCTTCATATATATATATATATATATATATATATATATAAATATATATATATATATAATAGTTTGTAGTCCCTTGTTAGCTAACTTGAGGTCTGGATTCAGCTAGCTAGCTCGATCCTTGGGCGTTCATCCTAAACGTGCAGGTAAACCACAACATACTTCATCGAAAATCACACACTGGAGTGTGTGATTTACTTCACGCCAATCCTCAAAGTGTTTATAGAATCCTCCTAAACCATGACCTCATAAGTAATAGCAGTAGAACTGAAGTTGAAGTTATTAATTACAAGCATGTAATTGTCTTTAAACCCAACAAGAACACCAAGCAACTAATTGAGTTCTGGTTTAGATGTAAGGATGGCCTCACCGTATAACTTGACATGAAGGAATGGTTGGTTACTGATACATGATGCCAGTTCCCAATCGGAGTACCTGTGCATCCATGCCATTTTTGGAACATAGCGACGTCCAATTACCTATCGACGACATCCAGGTAATTGGATGTCCACGCGCTCTCCTAGCAATCACGCTTCTTGAACTTGCAAGCTCGATGAAGTAGGCCTACAAGTTCAAGAAGCATGGTTGCTAGGAGAGCGTGGGGACATCTAATTACCTAAATGTCGTCGATAGGTAATTGAACGTCGCTATGTTCCAAAAGTGGTGTGGACGTGCAGATACTCCGACTGGGAAGTGACATCATGTATCAGCAACCAACCAGTCCTTGATGTCTAGTTCTACGACGAGGCCATCCTTACATATAAACCAAAACTCAAGTTGCTTGGTGTTCTTATTGGGTTTAAAGATAATTACATGCTTATAATTAATAACAACAACTTCAATTCTACTGCTATTACTTCTGAGGCCGTGGTTTAGGAGGATTCTACAAGCACTTGGAAGATTGGCATGAAGTAAATCACACACTCCAGAGTGTTATATTCGATGAAGTATGCCATGATTCACCTGCAAGTTTAGGATGAACACCCAAGGGGCGAGCTAGCTAACTGAATCCATGCCTCAAGTCAGCTAACAAAGGACTACGAACTATATATATACGAAGCCGGTTTTAAAGGCACAAGAAGCCACTGCTTGGAGACTTTATAGAGAAGAGATTAGGCGTCAGCTCATGCTCAGGGAGGGGGTGGCAGCTCATGCTCGGGGAGGAGGCGGCGAGCTCAGGGGAGGAGGTGCGTCGGGCTCAAGGGAGGAGGGAGAGTTAGAGAAATGTCTCCAAGTCATTTAAAATGAATAATATGCACAACATATACTACATGTAATTTCTCCAAGTCATTTAAAATGAATAATATGCACAACATATACCACATGTACACTAATGGTCTTGTTTTGGAATGGAATAGGTTGTTGCATAAAAAGCAGTTTTAGCAAACTTTCAGGATTTAACCCAGCAATAATAACCAGAAAAAGGCATAATACCAATATGTATTAAATGACCACCGTAACATGAATTCATGAAATTCTTCCAAGTCATCTGGAGACAATAATATGCTCAGCACAAATAGAACACTATCCAGCATAAAGCTCAAATAGTTAAGATGTTCAAGTGCTCTCAGCAGGCTAGTTGCATATGACATAGTCCTTGCCATCACAGCCTTCAAGCCAATTTTCATCATCAATTGAATATGATAATCCTAATCAAACTATGAGCTTAAAGAATTAATGCTCTACTGAACTGTTTTAACAATTACAGAACAGACAAATAAACTATCAGTCAACAGAATGGATTTTGTTCAACAGTGCAAAAGAGATATCACTCCAGATTATTCGGCATACAGGAAATGATTATCTAACAGAGCACATGACTACCAACATCAATAATGAAGACAATCTAAAGCATATGATTAGCAAGGTCTAAAAATAGACAATACCAAATCTATCTGAACTTTACTGGATATCAACACTAACAAATCCAATCCTGATAGAATATCAACAACAACAATAAGCAAAATAATCTACAACTCAAGTCTGATTCTAATTATCATTCAATTTCATGAAAGCAAACATCATTGAGCTTATTGCAAACTCACTGTTAACACTTTGCACTTCTCTCAGTACTAGAGTCTAACTATCACTGAAAGAAAGAACACTAGTACAACACAAATGCAAAGGATCAATCAAACAGAGCAATGTCCAAATACTCACAGAGCCGGAAGCTCTCAAAGCTACCTAAAAGAACAATCGACAAGGCACGCTAAGAAGCGTTGTCCCAAAAAACCTAGCGCCCCACCGTGACGTGGTGAAGGACGAGGTCAATGGAGATACAATGCCGAACTCCACCCACAGGTCACACTAAGGGCGAAGATGAGGAAGCAGGGAGGATGCCGCACAAGAACCTCAAACAAATACTCCGGCTGAAGCACCAACAGAGCACCAAAAAACTGAAACTGCAAGTCTCCTTCTCACACTAGGATTAATCTAAGGCCGACTGAATTTCTACCTCCAATGGCATCAAAACAATTCCCTCCAATGCAAACTCAAAAGAGAAGAGAATGGACAGGGGGTGGTCGATTGGACCGACGGCGGTGACGGCAGCATCACCGTAGTTGTGGCACAACGGTGACACCTTACAAGATACTCTTATCATTAGAGTGTCTTGTGCAGTGAACTGTGGTGTTACAATCGGCAGCAACGGGAAGAAGGGTGACCTTGGCGACGAGGTCGGGGAGAAGGCGTGACTCGGGCGGTGTCATCGATGTTGGGGGCGGCGGCGTCGAGGTCGGGGGCACTCGGGGGGGGCGGAACGGGGGAGAGTAAGGGCGCTGGGGAGTGACAAGTTAGGGCATAAACCCTAGTGGACTCCTACTAATAAAGGGATATCACAGACTGTTCTATTATGGAATCGTCAGTGATACTTATCATAGACGGTTCCATAATAGAACCGTCCATGATATGGTCTCATATAATAGTAAGTCCACCTCCAAACTAGATTTTTTTAAATTTTTGAATTTACATATGGCCAAACAGCGTGGCCACTCGCTTCTTACAATTATATTTGAAAATTTGCTAAAACTATATCTAAAACCACTAATTTTATGGCAAGTAGTTCAATACCTGTGCAAAGAACATGGCATACTTATGCTTAATCCTACAGTCGTCACTGTAGAAGATGACATAGTCATCCCACCCTTCCGTCACGCCTGCACCAGTGGTCGTCCTGCGACAGTGCCCACACTCGGCCCAGCGGCCCGGCCATCCTCTTCCACCATGCCTCTTGGACCGTGTCCGCTGCGAGCCTCCGACATCGCCTGCACTCCCGGTTGGACCTCTTGGCCATGACGCATCCGCCCTCGACCTAGCTGATGTAGTGCTTCCCAACGTCGCGCGCCTCACCGGCCATGTAGAGGAGGAGGCCAAGCATGTAAGCTGTGGCCTTTTGGCTAGCGACGGCCACCCGTTCGAGGCCATTTCCTTTGTTTCGGCTCAATTCCGCGCCAGCCCGCTCGCTCGTGCGTGCGTCCGAGCCTCCGTTCCACTAATGCGTGGGGCCCATGCGTCAAGCCTTCGTCTTCGCTATGTCATCCTCGCGGAGCCGTGCGCTTCATCCGCCATGGCTCGAGCTCGAGTCTCGTATGACAACGGGACTCCTCTAACTAAAACCTCTCGAATTTTGTTGCCCAATCTTATCTCCTGGTTTTCCGCACTCGTATGTGCTTCCAATCGTGCCCGAAACGAACTCTATCTCGTAAATCAAAAGAGTCTGAGTTTATCCCGATTTGGGGATTCCCTAATCTGGCACGCCCAGGCCCCTATAAATAGCCCCTAGGTTCGCCTGTTGCTCCGCACCTCAAAACCCCTAGCTGTTGTGCCCCTTAAACCCTAGCGTCTCCGTATTTGAGCTTTTAGGGTTTTTCCACAGCCGGTTGTTTTCATCGATTTGCTCTGCCATCATCACCACCCATGTACGTTGAGCACGCTGCCAGGTCCGCCGTCACCAGAGCTACCACCAGGACCCTTCACCGTCACCGGTACCACACCAGAGCCTTCGTCCGACAATAGCCGAAGCTTCTCCACCGCCAAAAGCTCGCCGCCAGCCACCACCATCGTCCTTAAGCACCCGTAAGTGAACCAATGTGTTCGCAATAACCTCAGCTACACGCCTACACCACTCATCATCAGTGAGGAACCGCCGTTTGCCGGGACCTTGGTTCCCGAGCCCTTGTCGCCAGCGTTGTGACGTGGTCGTCCGCGTAACCTGCCACATCAGCGTACAGCATGCGTGTCAGCCCATGTATGTGTTGAATCAGCTGCCATGTGCGCGTGTGTGCCACCCAAGCCCGAACCCCGAATCTAAGGTTCGATAGATTTCGTCCACAGTGAGCCGCCTCACCGCCATGTGGGTCCCACATGTCATAATACCTTTTTATTTGTTTTTATTCCGAAATTTCTCGGGCTGACGTCAACATTGCGTCATATTGCAGTTTCTCAATAGAAAGATAATTTGGAATATTATGATAAATCCTTTTTAGGGTTTTTTTTAGATTAGATCTTCCGAAAACCATATCTTTTGCATCCGAACTCCAATTGAGCCCATTAAAATTTCTAAATTCATCTAAATTCGATATCTATTTTACTGAGATTTTATTTAATTTTTGGAGTTTGTTTTATTCTTTGTTTTATTTATTTTTGTTTATTTATTTCGTTTGCAAGTAGACGTTGATATTTCGGGGAACTTTGAAGAAGGAGTTCACCAAGACCAAGACCAGTACCAAGATCTATTCCAAGGCAAGTTATACCTTTGATTATATTGAACCCAGTTTTCAAAATTATATTGAACCAAATTATTGCATGTACTTTAAATATTTATTTAAATATTTTTGGGTTTAGATATTAATCTAAATTGTCATATCCACCTTGCTTATTGTTATGTCATAATCTTTTGTCACCCTAGATTGGTTCATTATTTAGTTGGTATTATCATGGCACCAACGTGGGTTGGTTAGATACGATTAGTTTGCTTAGCCATGTAACGAGTCATCATTTCATGTAAGATTGCAATTATGTGATAAAACTATGTGTTGTTTGCTATTACTCGTTGGTGGTATGTGTTGCACTTAATCAACTGGGTGGTAAAGGATTTAGACTGAGCCAAGTGGTGGATACTATGTGACATGGTGGAGCTATGTGCATGGGAATATTAATCTGTGTGACATAGCTAGAAATTAGAAGTCTTGCCTTGGGCAATTAAGAACTTAACTTTGTGCGTCATTGAACTGAGCCTTACTGTATGACCACATGCCTGATGGAATGGGTCTAACTTAGTAAGTTATGAAATCTTGACATTGATTACTCAGATAGTAGGTTAGGCTATGTGCAAGGATGGAGGTGTGGACTACCACGTAGTACACATTTATGAGCGGTTCGCCATCTTCAGGTCCAACGATGTGTGTCGGACTGGTCTCCTCAGCGGGGTAGTCCGGCGGTAAAGCACAACACAAGTGTCAATGTTAAGATGAAGTATCGAAAAAGTTTTGTTATGATTAGTGCTTGCTACACTGGTTATATCGTGTGGGTAAAGTGTACAACCTTTGTAGAGTGTTAATCATCTATTCGAATAGCCACGTCCGCGGTCATAGACATGCTTGGGGATTTCACACGAGGTGTAGTGTTCATAAAAACATTTGGGAAGGGTCAACTGTGTGATCTAAGTCATGTGGCTGTGTGAATTAATTTGATTAGGCTATGTGTTCTTTGTGAAAATAACTGTTAAATTATTATCGTTTATTTGTTTTGAATTGCATTTCAACCTATTAATTGTATTCAATTGCAAATGTTGCTTTTATGCAAAAGAACCACAGAAGCCATTTCTTTTGAAATAAGTCTGCATCTATACATTGCATTCTATGGTATGACTTACAAGTACGGTTGTGTACTCATGCTTGCTGCAAACATTCAATAGAAGTGGAAGAGTCATCGCCTGCCTTTGAGGAGGAGTTCTACGAAGGTGTTGATCGTTAGGGTCTTGATCCCTGTTGGTTGCTTGTGGTGAATTGATGGGATCTCCGCTGTTGTTTATTTGTTCCGCTGCTATTTAATTTTCTGTTAGCCCTGTGTGGCTTAATAAGTGTAAACTCGACCATAAGGTCAAAACCATTATTTGCTATTCAAATTAGTCATTTATTTTATTAATCGTCTTGTGTGGATCGATATTCATCTATGTTGACACTGTGTGCACTAGCGTGATCCTAGACTAGTGCATTATATTCACAGGGCTCAGAATTGCAATTTTAGGTCCCGACATCTAGGTCCTTCATCGCCTCCTCCCGCTCCAGCGCCACGCGCCTCCCACAATGCCCTCCTTGGATGCCTTGTACATAGCCTTGCAACTTCAATATACGTACATATATATATATAATTCAAGATGTCAAAATAAATAGTAGTACGTATTTTTATAGGTATAAATACATACGTATGTGGCTCGTAGGTTGCAGAGGTCAGCCATAGGCTGAGGAGAGCTCACGGCCACACGGCCAACGATGTCGACAACGATATCGTGAGGAAGAGAGAAGGCGATCGCCGACCTCCTGGCCTTGGTCCTCGCCGTCATGCTCCGCGTGCTCACCATGGTGATCGCTGTGTACATATTCAATGGTACCGTGAGTAGAGCGATGCGTCCGGGATTCATCTTTTGGTGGCGGATGATCATTCTTATAAAACATGAAGTAACTTCCAACCGAAGCCAGAGACGAAGAGACACATCGTAACGTCAGTGCGCGAAACGAAGAGACGCATTACGCGAGAACCGAAGCATTGAACATATCACAGATGGTTCCAACTACAAACCGTCTATGATATGTAATTATGACAGATAGTTCTAAATTACAACCGTCTATGATAAATACACATCATAGACGATTCCAGTAAATATCCGTCTATGATAGCAAATTCAATTCAGGACATGACACATAAACATGTATTACTTGTTTTCACCGGTCAGTAATGCCGTCATGTCGTTATACCGAGATCGTTTACATATATAGAAGATAGTAAATACAAATTCAACCTTTTTTTATTTTTTGTATTTACACACACACACACACACATATATATATAGCCAAACAGCGTGGCCAGACGATTCTTACAAAGATTAAAAAAAGTAGAAACCTAAATAATTTAAGTTTTCCTAGTGGCGGAGGTAGCATGCTATCTCCATCTTCAAAACTTCGTAAGCGATGTCGTTGGCATCGGACGGTTCAGGATCATTAGTGGATGAAGCACGAAATACGTCCATCCACTGACGCGCTCGTTCGAGTTTCTCTCAAAGACTCTTCGACTACTGAATCAAGTCGAATTGAGCCCATAGGCTCTGTACCCTTACTTGAGGGGTCTCAGCAAGGTTGACTCAGTCGGCCATCGCCTCGATTAAGCAGTCCAGGCGACAGCAAGCCCCACGACCCGGCGAAGCACAAAGGACCCCTCCGAAGGGATCCTAAAGGCTCAACAAAGGGGTCCAAAGGCCCTCCGAAGGGGTCTCGAGGGCTCAACGAGGGGCCTCAGGGGAGGCCCAAAGGCCGCATGAAGAACCCTGAAGGGGTCTCGAAGGCTCAACGAGGGGCCCCGAGGGGAGCCCAAAGGCCACATGAAGAACCCCGAAGGGATCCCGAAGGCTCAGCAAGGGACCCGAAGGGGGCAGTCGAAGGGGCCTCGCGGGACCACCCCCGTGAGGGCGCAAGGGCAGTAGGACAGGTGGACCGGGTGTACTCCCCAGGTAGACTAGGACCAGGAAGGTCCACCATGAGCCGAAGGCTACGCATAGGGTAGAAAAAGCCCCTGCAACCCCTATGATTATAGCACCCTTCTAGGGGTACACGTCTAAATTCAGATACCTGGTCGGGAGGCTATAAATAGCCCCTTCCCCATGTAATAACTCGGACTCAGTTTTTTAGAGGCAATTAATACATATTTACTTTCTCACAACTGAAGCCCCTCTCTGAGGACCCTTTGGCCCCTCGCGTAGACACCAAGGGTCCCCCTTTCTCTACTGTCTAGTATTTCTCACTACGACACCGTACTAGTCCCATGATCACTGGCTAGTATATACATCCACAACATTGATAATCACATCCATACATTATTTATACATACAACATGAAACAAAGGTCTTGACTTAAGTGTTTACATAACATGTTTATATTACAAAAGGGGCTGACCGGCCAAATAAACTCAAGTCTCAAAAGAAGAAGAACGGAAGCATAGTAAATAAAACCAAAAGGTCCAGCGGTGTGCCTCATCGATACCCACGGGCAACCAACAATGACTAGTCCCTGATAAGACCCGTCATCGTACCCTTTGATATCGGGTATAAAATACACATCATCCAGGATCGTGTCTTCCTCATACTCCGAACAACAATTTAAGCAAGATTGAGTACATTGTGTACTCAGCAAGACTTGTAGTGTATCGCAACATAATATAAATGCAATGCTAAACAAGAATATGGCTCTACACTATAAGTTATTTTCAGCATGAAGCAAATTTAATTTGCAATACCGATACGTAATAGTTTGCAACGGAAAAATCTAAAGAGTAATTGACATATAACGAAATAACAAGTATGCAACTTTAATAAGAGTAAATCACAACCCTCCTTGGCTATGATCATCGATTCATTCTCAGCTATAGACATGGCACACATGACAACAACAACAATCCATTCCATCTTTTCCAGCAAAGCTATTTTTGCAAAAATCAAGACTATACCCGATGTGACTACACTTAGCATGCTCGTGACCATGAACACAACTATTTAAATAGATTTACACTCTGCAGAGGTGTACAACTTTACTCACACAATATGAGCTCTCTAGTTTGTTGTGAGGACCCCGGTTTATTTGGCTTGTAATGCTTAACCATCCATTGGTCCTAGCATCACAAATCAGATAAACCAAGCCTCGAGACATGTATACTTCCTGCATTGCAGATACACACCCTTACAAAATCATGCATCAATTCCATTCATTCACATAGAACCGAACAAGCAACGAGCTGAAAGACATACTTAATATAAAGAGTTATTACAAAAAAGAGGCCGACCAGCCAAAAAGACATACAACTAGATAAGTACACAGCGGAAGCAAAAGTGCCATAAGATGGCGATAAACAAAACCCAATCAGTGTGCCTTTACCCACAAGGCAACCAACCGGACCGCCAAGCTAGTCGTCCCAGAACCCGCACATCTCGCAAAAGTAAGGCCCTTGGGGCTCACCTTCTTCCTCTGCAACAAAACAATTAAGCATAGCATCTGAGTACAAAAATTGTTTTTGTACTCGCAAGACTCACGTGTGAGATAACAGAACTATAATTAACTACATGCAAGCTTTATTTAAGTGGAGGAGGCTCTGGACTTATTTTCAGCATAAAGCAAGATTTCTTTGCAATAAGGTAGTACATTTAAAAGCAAGTTTGCAATTAATTCTTATTGTTCAAATAACCGAGAAACAAAAATAACATAATAGATAGATGACAACAACAACAACCTGGAAGTGACTAACCCAATAGCCACCACAACAATAGCATGAAGTACCCCTTCATACCACCCATGTCAAATTTAAGTTTTTAAAAGGTTGTAGTCTAGTTCTTGTGGGAAACAATCAAGCGTGTCCATAACCTAGGACGAGGCTATTCGAATAGTTTTAACCCTGCAGAGGTGTACCAATGTACCCACACGATAGACCGCCTTTCCACCAGCCACGGTTAGCATACTTCCTTTGGTATGCAGGCATGGCTAAGTCTAACAAGACGCTTTCCAATGGACGATGCTAATTAAGAGCTGCAACCCACGGGAGAAAGACACATTAGACAGCCTAACCGGCCTGCTAACGCTCCCCTCAAACACCACACACAAAACACCCACCAACCAGCTCATAATTAACACCTCCCAAAGTACTTAGTCAAGAGAGGTTCCATATCCCTCTCACGTGGTTAGCACGCAACAATTGCTTGGATCAATGGCACAAGTAACTCGGTCCTTAGGGACTTAGGCACCATTCCATTCACACCCAACAGATCACACCAACATACCATTGTGCCCAAGTCAAGATATAGTTTTTGTTTTCAGTTTTTGATTTGCAAATTAGTAAAACACAAGGATTGGACATAATGGAATAATATAAGTATTTGTGTGATCAAGACCATCGACTAAGTCGATGATCGCCCAATACTACCGATAACTAGGCATGGCTAAGCAATATTTATTCGCAATCTACTAAGTGATAAGAGCTCATCCAACGAACTCTAATCACAGCAAATAACCTAGGCTCAGGTAGTAGAGGATAATTATTTACCTACAGATTATGCAACTAGAGGATTAACTAATCAATTTAACAACAAAATAGTAATGCATAAATACAAGTTAAACAAAATATTAGACATTAAAAGAAATGGGATCAATTGGAAATGATCAAACTGCTTGCCTAGCTGTTGTTGCTCACTATGCTGCGGAGGATCACTCTCAAGGATGGCACAATCGTCGGAACCTATCGAAAGAGCGAAAAAGAACCGATAAGAACAAAGAAAACGAAAAAGACTCTAAAACCAAAATGCTCCAAATGCTCTGAAAATTTTACAGCAGCAAGAGCAAGATTTAAAATGAATTTAGAAACAAGAACCAACTGATTTGGACTCTTAATGCAAAAGTTATGCTCAAAACAATGTGGTTCGGCTGAAAGAAATGCAATCTGTTATTGTTCACATAATTAAATTATTTGGTGAAAATTTCTAGAAAGGTGGTGTAGCTGAAATTTTTATGGTAGGTAGTTACTGACATCTTAAGGCTAACACAAGTGGTCTCACCTCAATTAGAGTTAAAATGATTTAGTTATGATTTTCCTAAGTCATAAATCTCAGGTATGATCAATTTCGGAAATAAAGACTACTTTAAAACCTATACTATGCTAAAGTACTTTAACAAATGCATTTATAGAACTTTAGTTTATTAAATTTGGAGCTACAGAGAAAAAGCTATGCATTTTTGAAGTTTAAAACAATTAATAAAGTGCAAATAAAAGCTTTCGGGACTTATTCTGGAAAACTGACTCAAACTGGGGAGGTCGTGGGCCGTTGATCAAAAATCACACGGCACACGAGCACAGGCGCGAACTCCACCACGAGCGCCTGGGCGCCAAGGCCTCATCGCGCCTAGGGGAGGTCTTAGCCGTTAGATCCAGACTTGATGGCCCAGATCCAACAGGAGGTACTTAAGGTGGAGGTCTAAGAGAGGAGGTCTGGACGATGAGATCTGAAGGAGGGAGGTCTTTGACGGCTAAGATCTACTGAGGAGGTCTTAACTGCCAACGACTCCACCGATGGATTTAGATCCGATGGCCCACGATCAAGATCGCATCCGGAGTGGTCCGAATGTTCTCCAGATCTGAGCCGCAGATCTAGAGATGAACAACAAAGAGAGAAACTAAGCGATAGCGTTGCAAATAGACTGAGGAGGTCTAGCCCGTTAGATCTAAATCTAACAGTCCAGAGCTGACGGGGAGGTCCTAAAGCTACAGATCTAATGGAGGAGGTCCTAGACGGTCACGATATCCAGGGGGAGGTCGTGAACGGCTAAGATGAAAACGAGGGAGGTCGGGACGGCTAGGATCTCAACGAGGAGGTCATGGATGGCCATGATCTTCGCGGGGAGGTCCTATGAGACAGGTGTTTAACAGAGAGAGGTTTGGACGGTTCAGATCTCCACGAGGAGGTCCTGAACGGTCCAGATCTGAGCGGAGGGAGGTCTTTTCGCACAGAGAACCTCAAGGAGGTCTTTTGCAAAGAGGACCCCAATGCGGCGGGTGATCCTAGCGGCTGGGATTTAACCTACGGAGGTCTTTAACGGCCAGGATTTCAGCGGGGAGGTCCTGGCAGCTAGAGACTTATACAAGGAGATCTAACAGCTGAGATCTGGGTCGGGGTGGTCCTAAATGGCCACGATTGAAACTAAGAGGTCGGGGACACTAACTACACCCACGGCTTGCCGACAAGAACAACGTTTAACCCTAATGATTAGGCTCTCGGACAACTTAAATGCTAATCATTGGGCTACAGCACTTGTCCGAGTAAGGCACGACAAAAATATGAACTCGGTTTTTAGCTCACCACCGGCGACGGGGACTTCGCCGGCGAAAACCAAAAGCACGGCTAGGCTCCAAATAGTAAGGAGAACCTACAGGTACCGAAAACTAGGGCTAGAGCGCATCCTACCGGCGGCTAGCCGGAGATGACCGAAGGAGGCTAAATACGGCAAAACGAAAAGCTACCGAGGTCTAAAAGAACCAGGTTTCTAAAACTAAAGTACTAACCTAGGAATAAAGGAGGTCCAAGAATGGTAGCAGGAGCTCCGGTGACAGTGGTGCTCACCGGAGATGAGGAAGACGACCAACTCGGCCCCGAAAATAAGCTCCCCAAATTGTCAACCTCTGTGAAGGTTAAACAAAACAAGTTAGGGAGACTGAGGTGACCAAGATGATAAAGTGACAGCCAATATTGCAATATTGAACCACTGGAGCTCGAAGGTCGCCTGGGAGCTCCAAGGTCCAGCAATGGTGGCAGATGCTTCCGGGTGTTTTAAGCACAAGAGCAGAGAAAGAAACTAGAGGTGCAAGAATGGATCCAAAGAAGCTTAAGGAAGAAGCTCGGGCTCAATATATAGCCAGAGAGGAAGAACAAAGGCAGTGTCCACGGTTTCAACAAGCTAGGACACTCGAAATGATGGGAGTAGGTGTCAGAGAGACTTTTGAGAAAAAGGGGCTGCCAGACATTTAATGTTGGCAGCACATAGCCGTTTGTCAGCCCTAGAGTTGACAAGGCACTGCTCTTTACTGACATGCACAAAAATTTACAATGACTAGGCCCCACCAGTCAGTGAGAGAACCAGGGAGGACTGGTCAACAAGTGTAACGGCTGAAATCCGCACTGAGCTCCCACTAGGGTGGTCTGAACGGTTGGATGAGAATCTAAGGGCTCAGATTTTAAATAAGGATTAGAGGTCCTAACACTTATGGGAGGTCTGAGCCCCCAGATTCAAAGATGAACGGCCCAAGATCACCCGAGGGCTAGGGGTGGTCGAGGAGGTCTGAGGAGGACGCCCCAGGGTGGTCTTTGCAAAAGATACAAAGGAGGTCCTAGGGGAGGTCCTCGAGGGTTGTCTTTGCAAATGGAACATGAGGAGGTCGCGCAGGTGGGAGGTCTTTTACAAAGACCAGAGGAGGTCTTTGCGGTTGGATTTAGATCCAAGGGTGCATGGAAGTGGCGAGGTTGCACGGCTTGGGTGGTCTTTGTTAGTTGGTTTGACCGAGAAAGTTGGCACGAGCCAGGCTCTGGTGCGGACCCAAGCAACAGTGCAAACCCCAGATTGAGTTTGAAATCCAAAGCTGAGTTTGGAAGAACTTTTATGGGCAGCAAACTTGCTCTAAAAATTGTGAAATTTTTCAGAGGGGTCCCACATCAACCCAAGGACTTAGGAAAAATATTTCTAGGAGATGATCAAAATATCCAACAAGATGGTTTTTGGAGGATCAAGATTTGGATCAAAAGACTTGTGACTTGGTATTTCCAAACTCTTGTACAATATTTGTTTAGTACACACAGGAAATACATGATGTAAGAAAAAGTTTAAATTTCTACTCATTTTCTTACAGTTGAAACACAAGTACAGAATTTGGGATGTTACATTTGTTTGGTATCTGTCGATACTACCGCACACAACATGATAGTATGCAGTCTTTATATCACCTAGTCGTCCTAACTTTGCACTAGCCCGGCGAATGATAAACCCTCACTTCAACCGGGCTCCTCCCACTTCAGTAGGCATTCACCATTGTATTAGCAAGCTTTGGTCCCAACACCTCGGTGAAGAGAGCTCATTCGAGCAAACCTTCCTGAAATGCTCGTACAACTATGGCCTACCAAATTGCAAGGCTAGTCCTAGATGACTTAATTAGATAATATCGTTCAAAACCAACACATGTGGTTGTACGGTTAAGCTTAGATTTCTGGCATCGGCGTTCGGTCTTTAATCGACCCGGGCAAGGATCTCCCCCTATCTACATGCGAGATCACACTTCTCACGTTTATCAGTTCATAATATAACTCGCCCGCATAAAAAAGCTAGGTTTTTCATTTTAATTTTTATACCAAACTAACAGAAGATGCCCCTTCGGTCCAACATTTCAAAATCTCCCAAGTCCATATGCAAATTTCATCAAATGTTCAAATCTAGTGAAAACTAGAGCACGACTAAGCATCTATTGATATTCGTAATTGAAATACCCAAATTGACATTAGCTACTGTCTATACCATGTCCTAAGGTTTACAATAGTAAGGATATCAACATCACAAGGAGAATTCGTGCATACAATAGGAATTTATCTACCGTTGCCAAAAACATAGCAATTTTTAGCAAAACATACACACATGCATACTATTCTTTGCAAACAAAACTCAATAATTGAAATAGAAGGCTCAAAATGATCAAAGGATGTGCTTGTCTTGCTCAGGTTGATCTGAGTGTGAGGGCACTTGTTCGTCAAATGATTCGTTCGTGATTCCGACGTCTATTCAAAAGAACCAAGAAAACCATTAATAATAAAATAAATTCAACAGAAATAAAATTTGAATATTTTTGTATATTCAGACATAGCATTATTTTAGATTAATTTAGAAAACATCATTCAATTTGGACTTCATATGCAAAAGTAATAAGCAATTGAATTTGGTTCGATTTAAAAATTCAAGAAAACCAGAAAGCGATGATGGCATATTTTTCTGAAGATATGCTTTCTAATAAAGAAAACATATTTCCTTTGAACTGAAAGTGACTTTTCCATTTATACATTTTCTGAAAATCAATTTCTTACATGTGGGCCCTACATGCTAGTCTCTCGGGTTTTTAACTCATGTTTTAATTAAGAAAACAGTTGATGGTCCCACATGTCAATGACTCATTAGTTATTAACTACGTGACTATCCTTGACCAAATTTTATCCCAAATTAATCCCTAACAGGTGGGGTCCACTCGTTAGTCTCTCGGGTTGTTAACATGTTTTATTTACAAAAACAGTGAGTCGGTCCCGCATGTAAGTGACTCATTATCTAAAATCCATTTAAATTAGATTTCTAATTAGCTTTCTGGCTAGGCCCACATGTCAGTGGCCCATTACCTTTAACTACTTTCATTAGTGCTAAACTAATCTTAATCAAGAGTGGGGCCCACTGTGAGAGAGAGAGAGAGAGAAGGAGAACAGAGCCACGCGGGTGGTAGACGGCGACGTTGAGAGGCAGAACGGAAAGAGGGTTCCACAGTGATGCTTTGGGTGGTGGCGGTGAGGAGAGAGGTGGACGGAGGCGGTGCTACGCCGGCAAGGAGTAGCAGAGACTCTTGGGCTCATGGTGACTTTCGCAGGAGAGGTGTTCTCGGGGCTATTGGCTTGGCACATTGGACTCAGTGGGTTCATGAGATGCTAATGGGCCGGGCACGAGGACCTAAGGTCGTCTGAGGCGAGCTGACGGTGTTGTTTCGCGATGGTGCCATGGATGGCTACGGGGTTGTCAACAGAAGCCACTCGCCCGAGGTGGAATAAAGGGAACATGAGGATGAGGGGCTCACCACGATCACAACAGTGATGATGATGAGGTCGGAGACAGCTTGAGGCAGCTGGACGGCGGCGAGCAGAGGCGACGACGATGGGCTTCATGGTGACGGCGTGCTATAGTGATGGAGGAGCTACAAGATGGTGCACATTAGCTTGCATACACACCGAGGATGGAGAATGAGGAAGGAATAGACTAGTGACTCACCGAGGTGGCGGCAAACAGTGAAAATGGTTGCAGTGGTCGGAAATGGGTAAGAAATGCGGACACTTGGATTCTCTGCGAGATAGCCATCATTAAGTGAGTGAATCACATAGTTAGGGGACAGAACATGAGATGACGTGGTTGGGTTGAGCTCAAACTCATCGGAATGGTAGGAATGTGGTGGCGCAGTTCATAGTGTGCGTTAGAGACGAAGATGACGATGGTGTCCCAGGGCTCTAGAGTCTACATTGAGCAAAGGAGGAGCATAATTGAGGTGTAAGACAAGTTGTGACGCACGCGTCATGGAGAAAGAAGCTCGCCACAAGCAATGGCAGTGCAGAGCTTGTTCACCAGAGTCGAGAATGAAGCTTACGTTCCCGCGGAACCAATGAGCGAGAAGCTCGAGTTTGCACAAAAATGGAACGGTGGCAAGTTAAGGAAGAAGACGACCCAGTTGGATTGCTTATGTACTGAGGAGAAGAGCGTGAGATAGCGGCTGGAGCGGCGAGAAAATGGGGGCAACGATGGCGGTCTGGCGACGGGACAGGAGGTTGGGGCTGTAACACCCCAGCCTAACAAAAGCCCAAGATGCCACCTCCAACTACTATCACTGCCAATTTTAACAGTTAAACAAGTATTACTAACATCTAGATTTCAAGAATAAACATTCCACAATATGACAATCATAATTTCAGCAACATATTAGTCCATAAATTAAATGTAATATGAACTAAATACTTACCAAAGGCATCAATTAGGGAACGCAACAACTAACAATATTACGAACCATAAGGAACTAAGAGAAATCATAAGTTGTCTAATTATTACCATGGAAATTGCTAAAGTGCTTAAGACCAAAATGAATGAATTATTAGGTGGTGTGAAGTGCAACAAAATGCAATTGTTTCATGTTCTACGTCCACCCCAAAGCAAGTCATCATCAAAGTTCACCTAAAACAACAAATAAGCAAGAGTGGGTCCACGACCCAGCAAGTACAAAGTAAAACATCAAAGAGGCATCACCTCAATGACAATTTATTCTCATTATCTCAGATCACATTTTCATCTTTCATTAATGCAATGCAAACTCATGCTCATGCCACAACTTCACTTCTGTTTATATTGGTATAGCAAATTGTAACACCCGTCGGTGTTTACTTATGCCTGCATTCTCAAATGCGGGGACCCATTGCTCGTATTTTTATTCATATGGGGACCTCATTGCCTACATCTTACATATGGGGACCTCATCCCACTCCCGTGGGTCAAATCATTCCAACATGAATGCTCAATATGCAATGCAATTAATATTCATCATTCTTTTCCATAATCATCATCAAATTATCGAAAGCATATGAGCAATATGAAATAGGCATCCTTCACATGAATAGTCATGACAAGCATTCATTTAACCAAATGATAATTCTAAACATTCAATATCATTCTACCATGCACTTGCCTTTCTAGTTGCAATGACTGGAGTAATGTAAGGGTGATACCAATCCCGAAGTCACTCCGCCTACAGCAAACACCCAACTTAATACAAACTATGGTAATAAAAAAACCACATTTAATCTACAACGCTACTACACGCCCTCCAAATCCACAATTTTTCCTCTTTACCAGACAGTCCCCCTGTTGTCCCAGCACTAAAATTATCACAACTTTCAACCCCCACATGTAAAATAGTGAACCATATCATTATGTAATCTATACATAATTTCCTACAACTTCTTAGGTAACCAAAAGTTCAGATTAAATTATCTAAACCCCCGTTTTTAACCTAAAAGACAGATCTGTCATCTTCTGGACAACAGATTTAATAATTTCATATCTATTAATCCACATGTGCAAATATAATGATCTATGACTTTTCATAAAATACAGGAAATTATCTACCATAACCTAGCTATGCCAAAACTTCCACTCTGCCATTAACTTTGTCAAATTAATGTTTTTCCACAACTACATATAGCAGCAACCCGGTTCTGAAGTGCAATCTTCCAAAAATCATAACTTCTATTCTAGCCATCCAAAAATCATGTTCTTGGACTCTCTGGAATATTTAGGAAGTTAACTACCTTTTCCATGTAGACCAAGACCTCAAATTTGTCGGGACCCAGAATTACGAACCTGAACCCTCTGTGTATAATGCACTAGTCCAGGATCATACTATGCACACAGTTACAACACAGATGAATATCGATCCACACAAGCGATTAATAAAGTAAACGATTAATTTAAATAACAAATAAGGGTTTTGACCTTATGATCGAGTTTACAACTTAATGAGCCACGCAGAGCTGACAGAGAATAAATAGCAACGGAACAAAAATGACTCCAGCGAAAATCCCATTAATTACCATAGGCAACCAACTGGGATCCAGACCTCAACGATCAGCAACCTTCGACGAACTCCTCCTCGAAAGCAGGCGAAGACTCCTCTTCTGTAGGTTTGGGCGCAAGTTTTACAACAAGCGTGAGTACACAACCGTACTCGCAAGTCATACCACAGAATGCAATTTATAGATGATGGCTTATTCCAAAGGAATGGCTTCTGTGGTTATTTTGCAGAAATGCAACATTTGCAATTGAATACAATAATAGATTGAAATATAACTCAAAAGTAAATAGACAATAAATAATTTAACAGCTATTTTCACAAAGACACAAAGCTAATCAGATTAATTCACATAGCCATATGACTTGGGTCACACAGCTCCCATCCCAAAGGTTTTATGAAAATCTACCTATCGTGTGAAATTCCTGAGCATTGTCCATGACCGCAGACATGGCTATTCGAATAGATTAAATTAACACTCTGCAGAGTTTGTACACTTTACCCACACGATACAACTAGTGTAGCTAGCACTAATCGTAACATTGACATTGACATTAACACTCTGCAGAGTTTGTACACTTTACCCACACGATACAACTAGTGTAGCTAGCACTAATCGTAACATTAACATTGACATTGAATTAAAACAGTTCAGAATCTTCGTCTCAAACATTGACATTCCAAGTGTATTTTACCGCCAGACCAACCCACAAAGAAAACTAGTCCGACACACACCGTTGGACCTGAAGACGGCGAACCGCTCATAAATGTGTACTACCTGGTAGTCCACACCTCCATCCTATCACAAAGCCTAACCTATCAACTTGAACATCAATGTTGAGACTCCATAACTTACTAAGTCAGGCCCGTCCCATCAGGCATGTGGTTGTACAGTAAGACTCAGTTCAATGGCGCGCAAAGTCAAGTCCTTAATCGACCAAGACAAGACTTTTATTTTCTAACTATGCCACAAAGATTATCATTCCCATTCACGAAGTCCACCAAATCACTTAGTATCCACCACTTGCCTCAGTCCAAATCTTTTACAACCCAGTTGGTTTTAGTGCAACACATGCTATTACAAAGTAATAACACATAGCACATAATTTTACACAAAGTTCCATAGTCACTTAGTCAATTTATAATTGCAACTCAAATTATATGTGTGACTCGTAGCATGAATACGCAACACTACTCGTATCTAACCAACCCACGTTGGTGCTATAATAATACCAACTAATTAATAAACCAAGCTAGGGTGACAAAGACTGTGACATACAAAGACAAAGTGGATATAACAGATTGGATAATAACTATACCCAAAAGTATTTTAAATAAGTAATTTAAGGTAAATGCAATAATTTGAATTAAAGTACTTTGAAAACTGGGTTCAAGATGATCAAAGGTATAACTTGCCTTGGAAAAGGTCTAGGTAATGGTCTTGGCCTTGAGGTGCTTCTTCTCCAACAAAGTTCCCCGAAGTATCGACGTCTACTCGCAAACGGAGCAAATAAACAAAAACAAATAAATTACAAAGTCAAAAAAAACTCCAAAAATTAAATAAAAATATCAGATAAATAGATCTCAAATTTAGATGAATTTAGGAATTTGAATGGGCTCAATCGGAGTTCGGATGCAAAAGATATGGGATTTGGAAGTTTGAATCTAAAAGAAAACCCTAAAAACTGGATTAACGTATTAATCTGAATTATTTCTTAAAAGAAAAATTGGGTTAATGCGCAAGGATGACGTCAGCAAAGAATTTCGGGAATAAAAGAATTAACTGACATGTGGGACCCACATGTCAGTATCACGGCTCACGGTAGACTGGGTCTACCGAGCCTCGGGATCTGGGGCGAGGTGGACTGCCATGCGTGCACACATGTGGCG
This sequence comes from Ampelocalamus luodianensis, assembly GCA_036346255.1. Classification (NCBI taxonomy): domain Eukaryota; kingdom Viridiplantae; phylum Streptophyta; class Magnoliopsida; order Poales; family Poaceae; genus Ampelocalamus; species Ampelocalamus luodianensis. The sequence continues at coordinate 7,887,438 of CM070626.1, forward strand.
CACACGAGGGCGCTGACGCGGCGCCACACAAGACGACACGTACGCACGGGGCTGAGCTGGACGTTGACGTGGATGACGGCAACGCGACGGCTCTCGGGAACCAAGGGCAACGGCAAACGGCGGCTCGCTGGCGAGGGTGGTGGTACTAGAGTGTAGAGGGGACTAATGCAAACCTATTGGTGCACTCCCGGGTAGTTGAGGTGAACGGTGGTGGCCGGCGGCGAGCTTGAGGCGGCGGAGACCTTCGGGTTTTGTCGGACGAGAGCTCCGGTGGTGCTCCGGCAATGCGAAGGGCTCTAGAGGTAAAGGATGCGACGGTGGACCCGATGGTGTGCTCCACGACGACGCGACGACGACGGCGGCGGCGCAATCGAAGAAAAGCTTCCCGGCGGTGACAACCCTAAAGCTTGGATTACGGCGACGCTAGAGCTCTAGAGCGGCGGTGGCTTGAGGTTTCGGGATGCGGTGAGAATGGGGTACCTAAGGCTGCCTTTTATAGGGGCCGGGGTGCACCCAAGCGACGGGATAAGATCGCGGGTTTGGCGGCGAGGTGGTCGCGAACGTGCGCGTACCGACCGCGGGGACGAGGGGGTCGTGGGGTTGAGGCGGTGGTGGTTGCGGGGCGTTATGCGCACGCACGCGGGAATCTAGAAAGGACATGAGTGGCACATTTGAATTTCGAAGTGCGGCAGACTCGGGCGACTCGTCGGAGAAGAAAGCGGTGGACACGAAGGGGGTGGGGTCCACCTGGCAGTGAGCACGAAGGCACGGGCATGAACGGGCTCCAAAAATATCTGACTGTCAGATCTTGATCGGGGGGGTCCAAAACGAAAGGAACGTTCGGACCACCGAACGACTTAGCCACATCTGACCGTTCATTCTTGACCGAATGGCCCACGTTGATTTGAACGTTCGGACCTCCGAACAGACGAGCTAGGGATGGATCTGCGCGCGCACAGAGAGAGAAAGAGAGAGGCTGACTGGTGGGGACCACCTGTTAGTGAAAGCGGGCGCGCGCAGGCTGGCTGGGCTGCACACGGTTGGGCCAAAGGAGATTTGGGCTGGGTTTCGACCCAAGAGGATTTCTGAGATTAATAATAGGTTTTCCTTTTTAGAAAAATACCGGAAATCCAAATAAGCAATAGAAAATAGCAAATGAACTCAGAGAAATTCTAAAAAATCTAGAAAATATATCTGAGCACATATAATCCAAATAAAATAGTTTTGATAATTATTGATGTTGACTTTATTCATATTAAATTGTTTTAATACTAAAGTCCATGTTTAAGCTTTTAAGATAAATTCAAATAAAATCAAATGGTGAGTTTTATCCCCACTAACTATTAAAGGAATTTTTAAAGCTCAGAAAATTGAGATGTTACAAAATTATTCCATCTTCTATTTTTAATCTACATATTAATACATGCTGCCAAAATACTCTCAGAATGTAGACAAAAATCTTCCAAGGCTGTACTTTTCGCTCGATACTCCGTTTTTAACGATCCATACCTTCCTGAAAAGCTAACGCGATAACCCAACTTTCTCTAATTACATCGAACTCTAATTCTAAGTCTAAATATCCCTAATCATCCCCGCAATATTCTGCCCTAAACCTGACGAATCTGGACAGAAAAATCATCTAATCTTCCCATTGTCCAAACGTTCTAAGAACTGAATAGAGATTAACTTTGGACAAATCTAATGGGTTCAGATCGCTACCCTCAAAGTCACAACGTCGATCACGAATTTTCCTGCGAGATCCCTCCTTCTTTCTACCTTCCTTCTTCCTTCTTCCTCTCCTCTCCTTGTTGTCTCTCTTCTCCTCTTTGGCAGCAGCACTGGCAGCAGGGGCGGTGGCTGTAGGGAAAGGATGGAGGCGCAAGGGGTGGGGTGGTGGTGGCTTGGGGTTTGGGGAGCACAGGGGGACACCCCTAGGGTCCTATTTAAAGGTCAAGGGGTTGAAGGGTCGTGGCTTAGATGTGGTAGGGTTGGAAACAACTAGCATTGAATATGATTCGGAATACACTTTGAATTCGAGTTGGTTTTCCACTTTCCTTTTGTGCAGCAAACACTTCGGAGGTCATAACTTTCTCTCCTGAACTCAGAACGGAGCAATTCTTTTTTTCGTTTAGCTAACTTATAGTACTTGAACTTTCTATTTGTGGAGCTTTTCTGAAAACGTCGACTTCATTACGAAATTTCCTTTGAAAGTTGACTCAGTTACATACTCTGGTTCTCAGTGCAGCCTGCCTTGCGGGCCCCATATATCATACATCGAAACTCCTAATTAGGTCAATGAGGACTCTAAATTGGACAATGAAAAGAGATATATAAGTTTATAGTTACGAGGTTTTCCATTCGAAGTCGTTTCAATCGCGAAAATCATGTTGCAAGATGATTACAGATTCTGTATGATTTCTTAGTGAGACAAATAAGGAATCTTTCAATCTCCATATGTTCTCCTTAAATAAACAGGATATTACAGGGCAATAGAGTGATGCGCAGCACAGTGCTGAGGAGACGAGAGCAGGCAAGCATAAATCAATGAGCAGCGGTCGCAAACCAGTGGCGAACAGCGGCGATGTGGAAGAAGATCTCTGGCGCGCTGGCCCAGCACATCAGAGAGAGAGAGAGAGAGGCAGAGAGCGAGGTGGGCTTAGCTAAGCCTTGGTGGTGTATGAAGGGGTTGGGCCCCGTCGTATTCGGCCCAAGAGGCGAGCGGAAAAGGATTCGAGTTTGAAATTTTTGAATAGGCTGATAGTTTGACAAATTTTTAATTATTGCAAACGAGCTCTAAAAATTATGATTTTTTTATGGAGTTTCCTGACATAGTGTAGGTGTTTTTATCATTTTTACATAATTTCATCCATTCTTAATGTTTCTAGAAAATTCTTTTAAGTTCACTGTTCGTATGCAAATGCAATAATTGATTTAAGAAAAATTCAAAAACATGCTCAAAATATTTTCACATTTATTCTCAGTACAATTATACTAAGTTTGAATTTTTGGAATGTTACATGATCCCACAAAATTATTTGTTTTTTTATTGTTGAACTCCCCTCAGCTCCTACAAAATCCAGCTCTCGTCCTCCTCCCGACTCCACAACCCCGCCCCCGCTGCCTTGCTGGTGAGGCCCTCCTGTGCCTCCTCCTCCCCCACCATTGCTGCAGACCACCTCCTCTCCTCCCCTGCCGCTCGTCTCCTGCTCTCCCACCGTCATTGTCATGGGCCTTTATCTCCCCCACCCCGCCCTTCTTCCCCATCTTCGGCGGTAGCCGCCGACCGCCACCTCCTAATGATCATTGCCTCCGCCACCCACGCCTCCTCTGGTGGCGGTGCCGCCGCCGCCCCTCCCTTCCTCTAAAGCCCCCCATCCCCTCGTCATGTGCATGGTGTATAGCAATTCTGTTGAAAAATAAATAGCTAGCGCTAGCTATGTACGTGTTGCATACTTGCATGTTCTGAATGGTTTTCTTTACATGTATAGTTTGCTCATGCGATACTCCTTTCCAATTGACGCATAGACCATGTGTGCCATGCATGATTTACATCCTAAGCTCATCGTCAGCCAGTGAGTGCAAACATACTGCTATTTGTCATGCGAAAAATTAGTGTATGGTACGACCAGTACAGCTAAAAACTAACATCAATTAAAAGGAAAAACGAACAGACCAAAAATAGTTTCTTGGCTCGAGACCTTTCATCCAAGGAAAAAAAGAAGCTGCCTCATTCCCATCCACAGAGAGAGGCATGGGAAGAAACCAGGTGCAAAAAAGGAAGAGAGAGAACAATTCCTTTCCAGCCTCTTGCATGCTGTTCTTCTCGCGTTGCGAGCGAAAATCATTACACTGCAATCGTGCGCACGGATCGGCACGAGGGTGCTCGTCCACTCTCGCGTCGATCCAGCGATTCGATGGGGTTGCTGAGCTCGGCCAATAGATGCAGTTGTAAGCGGCTCCTGATCTACACATGCTGCTGCTCGTGGGTGCGTGGTGTTTGTGCCAGGAAATGCAGCAGCAAGAACCTCCTGAGCTGTGCATGCTGCTGCTCGTGGATCCGTGGTGTTTGCGGCGGGACGACAAGGGAAGCGGTGCAAGAGACATCGACCTCGGAGACAAAGAAGAAGAAGAGGAAGTGGATGCGCGGCGTTTGTGGCAGAGGGGCGCAGGAGGCAGAGGAGCCATTGACGTTGGAAACGAAGAAGAGGAAGAATGCGACACCGAGCCCTGAACCGGACAAGAAAAAGTGGTCAAAGAAGAAGATTTGGAGGAAGAAGGGGAAGAACGAAAAGAGCGTGTTGGCAAGCCTCGTCAAAGACATCTCGCTCTCAAGTAATATCAATACCATGCCTTCCTTTTTCTGACTTTCCATCTGCATGCACGACTGGAGTGTATAAGGCTATGTACAATGTATGGTGGCGCTAGAACCGCCGTCTCATAGCCACATCATAATTTGCTTTTTAGCTTCAGCGTGTAGCACATCCTTCTCTCTCTAAGACCGTACCCATAACTAAATAAAATATCACATATTTTTCTTCCACAACACTTTCTCTCTCCATCTCGTGTCACTTACAAGTGAGCCCATAACTTTTTTTTTGAACTAGCACCGGTATATGTAGATGCACCGGTGCTAGGAATATTTGTGCCAGCACCGATTGGCTTGACTTGCTCCAAAGGCTAGCACTGGAGCCAAAAGGCCAAAAGGCTAACTAGCACCGTACGCTATGCATAGCCTAAGAAACTACCTACCATCTTTTTAGAAAAAATCAACTATTTATTTTAACATTAGGGGGAATTCATATTTTGCCCTCGGCTTAGTTGCGTTTTCAGATTTTACACCTCTTCCCGTCGTAATACATCCCCCTCTTAGTCTATTTCTTCATATATTTTTTTGCCCTCTTTACATTATTTTATTAATATCCAACTGTTTTCCCTGTTTTGGCCATGCGAAATGACCGTCTTACCCTCCCCATTCCACTCGCCTCCTCCTCCTCTACCGAGACGCCGCCATGACCGACGGCGTCCTCCTTCGAGCATGCAGCCGCAAGGGCGAGTGCCCGGGACCCTTCCCAACTCAAACGCAAATGCTCATCAATCAATCATCATGCATACATGAACATCAATGAAACCATCCAAGAACCAAAAATCTAATATCAGAGAACGAATTAATCCCTAAGAACCAAAAAAACTCGGGTGAGCTCGGGTCGGCCGAGCAGAGGAGGCGTGTGGACGCGGGAGGAGACCGCAGGGGGCCGGGTGAGCTGGAGGCACGTCGACTCCTTCCCGAGGCGGCCTGGGCATCAACGGCGGCCGGAGGGACGCCTGGCGTCGGCAGCGGCCGGAGGGTCGGCGCCTCGGCGACCGAGGGCAAACTCAGGTGGACCAGGAGCTCTAGTGGAGCACGGGGCCCAACGACGATGGTGGCCCGAGGGGCAGCGACCAGAGGTGGCACGGAGGGAGGCAGAGGATCGGGCGGCAGCTGGAGGCGAGGGGCGTCGGTGACGGCACGGGGAGGCCCGGAGCACGGTGGCACGGCCCGGAGCAGAGGAATCAAGGCACGGCGGCGCGGCTCGAGGTAGAGGAAAGCTCTGGGGGCGCGACGGTGCAGATCTGGATACCCTGGGGCGCGATAGTGCGGATCTGGGCCGACAGACGACAGATCTGGGGCGACGGCGTCACCAGGCACACGGGAAGTAGGGGCTGGGCTCGGGTGTGCGTGGAGCAGGGGATAGAGCAAGGGATCAGCGCATGGAGCAGTTGTCGTCTCCTCCGCAGAGGGGGGCTTAGGGGACTGCGGTGGGTTCAGCTCCTCCTCGCGACGCCGCTTGTCGGGGGGTGGGGGAGGGAGAACCGCGGCCGGTGGGGCGGTGGCTGTGGAGTCGGGCAGGAGAATGGGGAGGAGGCAGCGGGGCATGGTCGGATGTGAGGAGGGAGCGGAGGCGGAGTTCGAGGAGGGAGGCGAGTGGAATGGAAGGAAGGAGGAATGTAATGGGGGAGGTCCGGGAGGAGATGTGCACGGGAGAGATAGAGTGTTGTGTGATCGAGGGTAAAAATGTCATTTCGCATGGCCAAAATAGGAAAAATGGTTGGATATTAATAAAATAATAGAAAGAGGGCAAATAATGAAGACTAAGTTGAGGGCAAAATATCAATTACATCGGGAAGAGGTGTAAAATATGAAAACGCATCTAAGTTGAGGGCAAAATATGAATTCCCCCTTAACATTAATACTTGCACAACATCCATATAGGTATTCATGTATTGAACTGGAAAATTTTCAGGGTGAGATTTTTTTGCTCAAAGACATCAACAACAAATTATAGTGGTGTTCACGAAAGTTTGTTTACCTGTTACCTTTTGTTTGGACTTGTTAGAAAAATAGAGACAAAAGAGACACAAATTTTTACGTGGAAAAAAACCCTTGCGGGAGAAAAAATCATAGGCGCCAACTGACGATGATCACTATTTGAGAAGTGTTTATAAAACGCAAGGGAATTACAATGAGGTGTCAACTCTTCACGTGCCTCTTACAAGTGGTATATAAGGGGGTAAAAGGACTTGTAGTCCAAGTAAGAAACTAATCCGTTAATATGGCATATTCCGGATTCATCCATATTAGAAATTCGGATCACATATATCAACTATCTCCACCTTGAGACGAATTTTCTCTTGTAGCATAATAAAGAATCATCAATCACCAAATAACTCCACAATAAGATAAAATTCACCGTTCACCAACTAGTCTCTAGGACTAAACTGTAACACCAACTAAGCTTGAGATAAGCTCAAACTTAGTAACAGGAACTGACTTTATCACCATATCAGCTGGATTATCATGAGTATTTATCTTGCACACCTTGACATCACCTTGAGTAATAACACCTCGAATAAAATGATATCTCACATCAATGTGCTTTGTTCTCTCATAAAACATCTGATCCTTTGTAAGGCATATAGCACTATGACTATCACAAAATATAGCAGTACAAGAATTATATCCATAAAACTCAGTGTACAAACCTCTCAACCAAATAGCTTCTTTACAGGCTTCAGAAATAGCCATATATTCTGATTTAGTGGTAGATAAGGCAACATTAGCTTGCAAACTTGTCTTCCAACTAACAACATAACCATCAATGGTGAAAACATAACTTGTGAGAGACCTCCTCTTGTCTAAATCACCAGCATAATCAGAGTCAACATAATCAACAAGTTCATCCCTAAAATTCCCGAACTGCAAACAAGCATTAGAAGCACCACGCAAATATCTGAAAATCTACTGAACTGCTTTCCAATACACTTTTCCAGGATTAACCATGTATCTAGTAACAACACTCAGTGCATGAGATAAATCAGGATGAGAACAAACCAAGGTATATATAAGAGAACCAACTGCATTGGAATATAGAACTCTAGACATGTACTCAATATCAAAATCTGACTCAGGATATAAGACTGAAGATAATCTGAAATACGAAACTAATGGAGTACTCACTGATTTTGCATCATGCATATTAAAATGATGAAGGACCTTTTCAATATAACTTTGTTGACCAAGGTATAACTTGCCTGATTGTCTTTCTCTAATAATCTCCTTGCCAAGAATTTTCTTTGTTGCACCTAGGTCATTCATCTCAAATTCATTACTCAATTGTGCTTTTAGTTTTGCAATTCCTGATTTATCTTTAGCAGCAATAACATATCATCAACATAGAGAAGAAAATAAATAACCGAACCATTAACAGTCTTTAAATAAACACAACTATTATAATCAGACCGCTTAAAATCATGAGAGAGCATAAATGAGTCAAATCTCTTCTACCATTGCCTAAGAGATTGCTTCAAACCATACAGATATTTTTTAATCTACAAACATGGTGTTCTTTTCCAGGAATAACAAAACCCGCAGGTTGGTCTATATAAATGTCTTCTTCCAACTCCCCATGTAAGAATGCATTTTTAACATCTAATTGCTCAAGTTCGTAATCATGCATAGAAACAATACTGAGTAAAGTGCGAATAGAACTATACTTCACAACTGGGAAAAAAGATATCATTAAAATTAATACCTGGAATTTGACTATAACCTTTAGCAACTAATCTTGCTTTATACCTTGCTGGTTTAGTAGGAGAAATACCTTCCTTTCTTTTGAAAATCCGCTTGCAATGAACAGGCTTCTCCTCTTTTGGCAATTTCACTAATTTTCAAGTGTCATTCTTTTCAAGTGACTCCAACTCATCATACATACCAGTTATCCACTTATCACAATCAGTGGAGTTAATAGCCTCAGAGTATGATGAAGGTTCTGTATTACCTTCAATTTTTTCTGCCACACTCAAAGCATAAGCAACAATATTAGCTTCTTCAATCAACCTCTTGGGTGGATTAATCTTCCTCCTAGGCATGTCAACTACAATGAACCGTTGTGGTGGCTGCTGAACAATAGGAGGATCCTCAACAATAGGTGCATCATGAATAACAATATTTTTCTTATCTGATGTGTCATCTGAACCAACAAAATGGTCCATCTGAATACTTGAATTCTGCTCACTCTCAATAGGAATATTAGTAGGCAGTTTATCATGAAGCATAGCAGATTCATTAAAGACAACATTTATGCTAATCACAACCTTATTTGTTTTAGGATTCCACAACTTATATCCTTTGACACTAGATTTATAACCAAGAAAGATGCACTTAACAGCTCTATGCTCTAATTTTCCATTATCAACTTGAGCATAAGCAGTACAACCAAAAACTCTTAATTCTGAATAATTTGCTGGGGAACCAGACCATATCTTAATTGGATTTCTTTTCAATTGCAATAGAGGGTGACCGATTAATAAGATAGCAAGTAGTGGAAGCGGCTTCAGCCCCAAAAACGTCCATGCAAACCTGTATTTAACAACTTGCAACGGGCCTTGGAAATGATGGTCCTATTCATATGCTCAGCTACACCGTTTTGTTGAGGAGTATGGGGAACAGTGTAGTGCCTAATAATCCCTTCAGTCTTGCAATGTGATTCAAATTTATCAGAACAGAATTCCATCCCATTATCAGTGCAAAGTTTCTTTACCTTCTTTCCAGTTTACCTTTCAACCATAGTCTTCGACTCTTTAAATGTTGAAAATACTTCTGATTTATGCTTTAAGAAATAAGACCACACTCTTCTAAAGTAATCATTAATAATTGTTAACATATAATGAGCACCTCCTAGCGATGGCTTGTGAGATGGTCCCCATAAATCAGAATGCACATAATCCAAAATACCTTCTGTAGTATGAATCGAAGTATTGAACTTCACCCTCTTGTGTTTGCCAAACACACAATACTCACAAAATTTCAGTTTGCCGATGCTATGTTCATCAAGAAGTTCTCTCTTGCTCAATTCTGCCAAACAAATTTCACTCATATGCCCAAGACGCATATGCCAAAGATTAGTAGCATCAGAATCAGATAATGAACTTGAAATTACAGCAACATTACCTGATATTATAGTACCTCACAGATAGTACAGATTGGCAGATTTAATATCATCTTTCATCACAACAAGAGAACCTTTTGATACCTTCAAAACTCCACCTTCACTAGAATACTTATACCCTTTAGTATCAAGAGTACTCAAAGAGATGAGGTTCCTTTTCAAATCTGGAATGTGCCTCACATCTCCTTTTCAATCTGGAATGTGCCTCACATCTGTCAAAGTTCTGATAATGCCATCAAATATCTTGATCTAAACTGAACCAATTCCTGTAACCTTACAAGATGAGCTATCACCCATCAACACAGTACCACCTTCAATAGGTTCATAGGTGGCAAACCAATCCCTATTATGATACATATGAAAAGTACAGGTGGAATCAAGAATCCATTTATCATTACTCTTAGCACATCCAGCAAAGGCAACAAGAACTTCTCCATCAGAACTATCATCAGCAGCAAGGGATGCTTTACTTTCATTATCTGGTTTACCTTTTGGCCTATAATAGCCAGTTTTCTTTTCTTTATTCTGCAGCTTCTAGTATTCAGAGATGTCGTGCCCACTTATCTTGCAATATTTGCACGACTTGTACTTGCCTTTGGATTTCGACCGGTCTTTGTAGCCGTTTGAACTTTTGTCTCGAGATCCATTGTTTGAGTTCTCCTCCTTTTGCCTGTCACGAACAAACAAGCCTTCTCCTTGCGAACTTGAATTTTCAGAAGGTACCATATGTTTCATCTTCTCCTTAATTAGCATGCAAAGCTTCATAAACTTCATTAAGAGTGAGAGTATCTCTACTATATAATATGGTATATCTGAAATTTGAAAAAGAACTAGGCAAGGAACACAAAAGAATAAGACCCAAATCCTCATCATCATATTTTACCTCTATTGACTCTAGGTCGACAACTATCTTCTTAAACACCGAAAGATGATCAAGCACAGATCCACTTTTGTTGCAATTTGTGAGAGCACAACTTCTGCTTGATATGCATCTTGTTGGTGAGATCCTTTGTTATGCAAATTTGTTCCAGCTTCAGCCATAATGCAGCAGATGTATTTTCCTTCAAAACCTCCTGCAAAATATTATTTGATAGATGAAGGTGAATCTGAGATAAAATCTTATGGTCTTTATGCTTCTCATTTGCGATCCATGTGGTAGGTTGTTTCTTAAATCCTTCCAACGTATCATCCAAATCCATCTATGACAGCACAACCCTCATCTTGACTTGCCACAACGAAAATATTGTGTCTCGACCTAGGAGTGGAAGATCATACTTCAAAGTCACCATGTGGAATAAATCCTAAAATTGCTGGTACTGATATGTGTAAACCTAGCAAAAAATCATAACCTATTTGATACACCTTCTGTATACGCAAATCAAAGATCTTCGAATCTCCTGATACGCTTCTTGGGTGGACGTAGCAAAAATCATCAAAATTTGGATCACTCCACATGATTCAACAGGAACGCTTGCTCGGTGATTTATTTTAAAAAAGAATTTTCTTGGGACCTGTGCTGCTGGAGAACGGCTTGGGCTCCTGCCGTGCTGTGCAGTTTGCCTAGGGACGAGCGTTGAAGCAGGTGGACGGGCGGACGCAGCGGTGACGTTGATTTCGCTTCGGCATGAAAAAAAAAAGATCTGGGGCAGGGCGACCTTGCATTAGGCTTCGGGAGCGAATGACGGCCGGGTGATTTTGCCTCTGGATCGGAATCGATCTGCTTGCGCGACGAGCCGACGAACTCCACCGCGCGTGGGGAACTCGATGAATCGACGAACGTCGACCGTAAGAACGATCGGATCTCTAATGCTCTGATACCACTTGTTAGAAAAATAGAGACAAAATTGATACGAATTTTTACGTGAAAAAACCTTTGCGGAAAAAAAATCAGGAGCGTCAACCGGCGATGATCACTATAGATGAGTGTTTACAAAATACAGGGGAATTAAAATAAAGCATCAACTCTTCCCGTGCGGCTTACAAGAGGTATATAAAGGGGTAAAAAAACTTGGAGTCCAAGTAAGAAACTAATCCGCTAATATAGCATATTTCGGATTCATCCATATTAGAAATTCGGATCACATATATCAACAGGAACTACTTTCACCCTGAAATTTGTTGCCTGAACTGGCAATTTATGTTTGTACAATAAAGGCGGATTAAGTGAGACCAGTATGCCACTATTGCACAAACACAACAGCATTTCTGACTGAGCAAAATTGTTACATGCAGATAGTCCCAAGCACAGGGCTGCAGCAGGGGAGATTCTAAGGATCGGCAACCATAACATACCTAGCAGGGTGTTTACATTCCGTCAATTGGCCGATGCAACCAATTCTTTCAGCCCAGAGAACCTGCTGGGAGAAGGTGGCTTTGGAAGGGTGTACAGAGGTTACATTCCAGACACCATGGAAGTAATAAGCATTCCTTCTCCCAGCCTCCTATTCTGTGTTTCATCAAGTTCACTCCTGAAGATATAATGATGCATAACATATTTCTGATGTGAATGGTGTCCACGTCTAGGTCATAGCAGTTAAGCAGCTCGACAAGGACGGGTTGCAGGGAAACCGTGAGTTCCTCGTCGAGGTGCTGATGCTTAGCCTCCTGCATCACCAGAACCTCGTCACCTTGCTCGGGTACTGCACCGATTGCGACCAGAGGATTTTAGTGTATGAGTACATGGCACTCGGTTCATTGCAAGATCATCTCCTAGGTAATACAAACTCATAATGTTCAATCTTCGATCATATTTATCAAATAAATAATTAGATATAAGAGATTGAGAATGCAAGCTAGTAATGGTACCTGTTTGTTCGTTGAATCGTGCAGACGTCACTCCGAATTCTCAACCGCTGTCCTGGCATACACGGATGAAGATTGCAGTTGGTGCTGCCAGAGGCATTGAGTACTTGCACGAGATAGCCAATCCGCCGGTAATCTACCGTGATCTCAAGGCATCAAACATTCTCCTGGATGGGAGTTTCAACGCAAAGTTGTCGGATTTCGGCCTGGCGAAGCTTGGTCCGGTCGGCGACAAAAGTCATGTCAGCACAAGGGTGATGGGCACATACGGCTACTGTGCTCCCGAGTATGCCATGACTGGCAAGCTAACAAAGATGTCAGACATCTACAGCTTCGGTGTCGTCCTGTTGGAGCTCATCACTGGGAGGCGAGCAATCGACACCACGAAGCCGACTCGTGAGCAGATTCTTGTTCATTGGGTGAGCTTTACATCTCGTTGACCAAGCTTCAAGCAAATATGTAGCCTTGAGATCTTTCACTTAAGAATCATATTCTGGTTGTAACCAAGTAAAACGTTCAGACTTCAGATACAAAGATTGCCCATACAGTTTGGAATTAAGATGCTGATGAGCTGATCCACTATATATCTGCAGGCGGCACCACTCTTCAAGGATAAGAAGAAGTTTGTGAAGATGGCTGATCCAATGCTTGACAAGAAGTTCCCCCTGAAAGGCCTATACCAGGCACTCGCAATCTCTTCAATGTGTTTACAAGAAGAAGCAAGCAGTCGCCCGCTGATCAGTGATGTGGTGACAGCCCTTACATTTCTTGCTGATCCAAACTATGATCCTCCAGAAGACATCACAGACCCTCTACCCATATCAACTCCCAATTTAGACAGAGAAACTAGCCAAAAAGAAACTGAAGGAGGTAAAGAGCAATTGCAGCAGAAAAGAGAAGAAGGTAGCTGAAATGGCTTCTGAAACGACCAGATGTGAATCAAGCCAGACAGGTGTGTAGAGGTACCAGATGGAGGAGCCACAGAACTTTTATTGCTCTCTCTGTTGTAATGTACAGCACATATAGGAAGGAGGCAACAACATATCATGTTATCGAATTAGACTTGACTTATGTGCTTTGATTACGCATAAACATTTTTTTCAGTAGCAAAGAGAGATCCTCGTGCAAAAATTGAGCCGGTGATTAATGGTAAATGACAGTTGTGGGCATTTAATGGTTAGTAATATTTTGAGTTGCATGGAGATAATCAGAATCAAGCTTGATATCAAAATAATTCCATTTGATGAAACGAGATAAAATGATGCATTGAGTCTGTATATACCAAGTTACCAACCACCACAATCACAGTATCACACTATACTGAATAATGCCTCATGGGGCAACACAAAAAAAAATTCCCCCATTCCATAGAAATAGTATTTGTGTACTGATGATATTTTTACGCCTAAAGTGGATCTTCAGTGACAGCAAATCTTAGACCTTTGCATGGAAAGAATGAAGCAGCTAGAACTACAGACAAGGAAGAAATCAGAGCTTAAATATAAGTGATAGTAGATACGAATCATGAGTGCACTTTGTCTCCACAAGGTATGGGCCATGTAGCTCTCTTTACAGGATCTGGAACAAGATTCTCGAGCACCCATAGAAATGAATTCGAATGTGTTCCACTAGCGTCAAGAGGCTACAGATAAATATTAGGATCAATAGTTTGCTACGAATTTGTGTGTGACCAAAAGTGTAGTGAAGGCAGAAAACACATAATTCAAGTAAATTGGCAGCTTATTGCAACTACAAAAAATAAGATTGTTTGAAACCTTACAGGGTGTCTATCATGGACAGGCATGCCAAGTACAAGCCTTGCAGTTCATTGAAGTGCTCGGCGACAGAGAAACATGAATTTCAACAGCCGAACAGTTTGATAGAGCCGAGGGTAGTTCAATGTTTTTAGCCGAGGAAACTTGAGGGTTTATTAGACTGTTATTTAATAATACTGTCGTTGCATTGAGTAGTTAAAAAAAAATAGTTATCACCTTTCTTGTAAAAAAACTCAAATGGGTCCGCGGAAACCCCATCCGGGAGTTTTTCAATGATAACGCATCATAGCCATCTTGAAATTTATCGAATTTCATTGACAAGACTAGATGTCAGTGAGAAGCTTCACCAACCAGTTGCCGAATGCCGATCCAACTCCAGTAGTGCAGGCATCTCAACGTCAGTCGAGTCAGAATGTCCAGCAAGCCAACCCATCAAGGTACCAAGGTATGAATCAGCAAGATAGTAGTAGTATATCTTAGAGCAGGGCATGCGAATTCCTGCCTGATACCTGCCTTTTCAATGACTAAGTTGCTGACTTACACATATCCTTAAAACTTAGTTTAAGGGACAACCCGTACAAAACATATCAAAACAACAATGCGACAACACTATCTAGGGCTAACGAAGTAGGAACTATCCGTACAAAACATATCAAAACAACAATGCGACAACACTATCTAGAGCTAACGAAGTAGGAAGACGGAACTATCACACAAATCAAACAATTAAATTTAAACAAGCAATAGTCCTAGACTAATCGTGTTCGCGAAATAATCCGAGACTAATCTGGATATGCATAATTCGTGCATCAATAAAGATCACACCACAACAATTGCCTTTCTTCTAGTGCTTCGGTAAGTAAAATGTACACTGTACCGAACCCACGCCAGCATACAGCGTGACGAATCTGAGCGCACCTGCTCGGGCAGCGAAGCAGCAAGAAGACAATTACAGAGAACCAACTGATGAGTACCACCACCGCGGCGCTGGCGAACAAGAACGAGCGGCGGCGCTAGAAAAAAGACGGGAAAGCCGGAGCTCTTCCACAGCCCTGTCGAAACAATCAGCAGGACGGCCTCCCGAGCCGGTTCGTGGCTTACTGCTCGGGTATGTTAGGTGAGAAGTTAAACTGGGCCGGCCCATGAGCGTTAGGTTTTTTTTTTAGATCTATTTGTTTGGCTGTTGTGTTTTCCTTTTTTAAATATAAAAAAAATCCACTGTCAACAAAAAAAGACAGAGAAAACTATGTAGCAGCTGTGCAAAGAACGACATCTCACCATAGCTGCCATCAAAACTGGAACACCAAACACAGGTGGCATCGCAACATTGTGGTAGGCATTATGGCAGGTCGATTTCTGTTTTTCTATCTCTCTAAGAATTCGCCTTCGCGGATCAGCCGATGTGAACAGCTGTTTTTCTATTCGCCCTTGTAGGCTGTCTATTCTCAGAGTTGGCATTCAGCTCACTAAAGATTTTGAACTTTTTGTGCGTGTGTAAGATGCTTCTCCGATAGTTAGGGTATGTTTTTTTTTTAAGGATGAGACCGGAGAGCTGCCCTTTGTACTGATAAAGTAGGAGAAAATAAGTTAAAAATGATGCACTTTGACGGGAAAACACCCTCGGCGGGAGGGGACCCGCAACTGGGCACGCCCAGCAATACCCTATCAACAGCACTACAGTTAAGGGTACCAACTAGCAAACTCTAACCACAACGAGAACCAAACAGCTCTATTGAAACACGTAAGTTATAGCTAAGAAAAAAGCAACATCTCCCAACCAGTGTATTGAAACTTGGAACTGATTTACACGGGAGAGTAGAGAGGGTCACCCTAACTTCGAACTGGTTTACACCTACGACACACGGCCTAAAGCACAAACGCCGCCCTGCCGAAACCATCAGCAGGACGGCCTCCCGAGCCGGTTCGTGGCTTTCTGCTCGGGTATGTTAGGAGAGAAGTTAAACTGAGCCGGCCCATGAGCGTTAGGTTTTCTTTAAAGATCTTTTTTTGGCTGTTGTGTTTTCCTTTTTTAAAAAATCCACTGTCAACGAAAAAGACAGAGAAAACTACGTAGCAGCTGTGCAAAGAATGACATCTCACCATAGCTGTCATCAAAACTGGAACACCAAAC
The DNA here is from genome assembly GCA_036346255.1 of Ampelocalamus luodianensis. Lineage (NCBI taxonomy): Eukaryota > Viridiplantae > Streptophyta > Magnoliopsida > Poales > Poaceae > Ampelocalamus > Ampelocalamus luodianensis. The sequence goes on from CM070626.1 coordinate 7,903,631, forward strand.
ACAGGTGGCATCGCAGCATTGTGGTAGGCATTATGGCAGGTCGATTTTCTGTTTTCTCTCTCTCTCTAAGAATTCGCCTTCGCCGATCAGCCGATGTGAACAGCTGTTTTTCTATTCGCCCTTAGGCTGTATATTCTCAGACTTGGCAGTCAGCTCACTAAAGATTTTGAATTTTTTGTGCGTGTGTGTAAGATGCTTCTTCCATAGTTAGGGAACGTTTGGAACACGAGAATTTCACACAAATCAGTTTATTTCCCGTAAGAACAGTGGGAAAAAAAATCCCCTGTTCCAAACTGGTCTTAAAGGGATTAATATCTTCTATACCTTTCAAAATTTCAATTCAAATGACAAGATCTGATCAGCTTAAGAAGGCTTCAACCAAAGGTAAAATAATATAATTTGATTTTTCATACGAGCAGACAATAGTACAATGATGGAGATCACATCCTACTTCAGGAGGCTGCATCGGATTCTCCTTGTTTCCTCCTGTCCTTGCAGTGCCTATTGAATAGCAATTCGCAACCCTCTTTATGCTATGTTAATGCAACAAATTATACTTTTCACATGCTCATGCCACCAGCCATAAATGCCTTTGGAACCAGTGATGGTCAATGGTACAATTAATTGGGGCCGGTTTGCTCATGTGAGGGCATCCATTGAAGCTGGGCACATGGTCACTCCATGTGAACCCTATTTGATTAATGGCCTCAGCTAATACAACTAGTACTGCTTCCATCTAATCTTTAGAGAAAAGAGAACATAGAAAGTTGGAGGTTTCAGTTTTGGTGAGATGCGTTGCATCTTGCAACTGATGATACCTGTGCTAGCTTATCATCATGCATGCATGACCTTTTGCAGATCTTTGTATTATGCAGACATTTCATTGATTTTGTTAGTTCAGCCAAGTCAAGAATCTTCCAAGGTTAGCAAGCAGCCGGCTTGACTCAAAATTCAAAAATACGAATTACAAATACTGGCTAGTACTTCCATGACACAAGAGAACAGTTTCATGCGTGCTTATTTGTCACTACTTCCTGACAAATCGAATATGTGCGCGGCCGTGCGGCCTTTTGCCGCCCCCTTGACACTTCACGTTGTTCCATGCGACTTGCCCAGTTGCTGCATCTCTGCCTCCCAAACAAGACGCATGCGAGATCAAGCACATGCCACGCAAAATTAAACACGGTGAGAGAAACCGACTTCTTCGACGAGACGATGAACCCCGTAAGCTCTGCCTTAATACTCGGTATTCTTTCTGTTCAAATCTACTTAGGGTATGTATAATGGTATAGACAGCTGTTGTCTATAACAACCCTCTATGTCACCTGTAGACAGCACTAAAGACAGCTTATACAATGGTTGTGGTGATACAGTCGGCTACAAAATTGTAGACAACACACAATCTTTTAATGTTTTTCTTGTTTCTGGTGCTACAGTCGACTACAAGATTGTAAACAACATCTTTCTCTCTCTTCATTCTCTTTCATTCACATCAGCAAAAATCCTACGTGGCAGAAGCTATAGACAACTGACATAAACCCATTGTACATGCTCTTACCCCCTCCGTTCTTTTTTACTCTACGTTTTAGAATTTTATTATCTCTCGGATGCGATTTTCACCGTTGCTTTTTATAACTTTTAAATAAGATATATTAATAAAATTATAATAGTACAAAACTGATGATATAATTTTTATATAGCCGATCTAGATAGAGATAGTTTTAATTAAATCTATTGGCAAAAAGTTTGACAACACGGATTTAAGTAAAAAATAAAAAATAATAGAGGATGACTTAGAGTAGTTTAGTTTGGAGTAAATTGCAAAGGAGCTCTCTAAACTTATACGGTTGTCTCACATAGCACTCCGAACCAGCATCTTACTTTGTTGACCACCTAAACTTATTTCCGTTTGCACTACAAATCATTTTCGTTGTTAGCCATCGTTTTTTTGTGGTTGATCTGCTGACGTCGCTATCCATCGCACAAACCACATCGCTGCTTCTCCCACAAAAATGTCGCCCATCTTCCTCGGCTCCGGCTTCTGAGACCTCTCCATCCCCTGCTTCTTTTCAGTACAGATAGCGTGGCTCACGGCAAGCAACAAGGCATATGGAGGCGGACTGTGACAGTAGCTACGATGATGCCGGTGATGAGTGAAGTTGGGGACGATGCACTGCTACGTACATGGGCGGACTTAGGGCCAATGTTGTCGGTGTTGTAGCACCGGTCCAGCCCACCCCCTGTCCCCTGTCGTTCTCTCTCACTCCAGTCCTTTAGGGCTCCAAGTACTCATCACTTCCATTGCTAGCACCCTCTTGTTCTATTTCGAGGTCCGCCACTCGCTACGTACTACTACTGCTATTTTAGCTCACCAACCCTCAACACCCAATAATTAGGCCTCGTCGCTATCCAATTCTTCTCATGTTACACGATGAGTAGCTTGATGCCATCGACTTGCCCTTCCTCCTCGGATCTTGGCCGAGTGGCCAGGGGTGATAGCACCATCCGGCTGAAGGACAATGCGAGCAAGCCATGGTGGATGGATCCCCGACAGTATGGTGCGTCAGTGCCTAAGTCATGCCTCCTCTTCACTGGCGCCAACCATTTGGCCTCCGCACCGCCGGATCTCCAGCACCACGTCCTTCACCCCTGAGTTTTTGGCTGATTTGGTATTGTTCATGCATGGAATAGCAAAAGTAGCCCTCTCTCAAAAAGAATTACAAAAAATATCACAGTGGAGCTACGCGGACGCGCCACGTAGCCAGGTCTGTGCTCTAGGGGCCCAAAACACGTGGTTCGTGCCCTAGGGGCACGATTTTAGCACGTCTGCCCCCAGGGGCTCGGACGTAGCCCCGTGTGATTTTTTTAAACTAAAATACATGTTTTCGGCTATCCCCGAATTCTCGTTGTCCCCCACATGCACGAAAAACCCGGGGTCGGATGCGCGTAAAACTAAACGCTTCAAGCGTGGGAGTGAATCAGATTCTGTCTCGTCACTTCGCGGTTGGCCTACGCGCGGCTACAAAACCCAACGATGCGCTCTCATTCCCCCCACACCAGAACCATTCCGCTCTGCGTAGAGAGACGAAGAGGATCGAGTGAGCGAGAGGCAGCACAATCAGTCGAAATTAGTTTCGATTTCGCTGCCGATTCGAGGGTGTTTAGAGAAGTACTTAGCGGTCGTTTTAGTAGAGTTAGTTCGACATCAAGTGAAAGTTTTCTAGAGGGGGTAATTTTTCTCATATGCAATATGTTTATGAACTTTGTAATTAGTGTTGAAGTATTTAGTCGTAATTAATTAGTCGTAGTTAGTTTGTCGTAAATATTTAGTCGTAACTGAAATGGTTGTAATTAATTAGTCATATTTAGTTAGTTGCAAATTATTTTACAAATTAGTTAGTTGTATTTAATGTAGTCATAATTAATTAGTTATGGTTAGTTTGTCGTAATTTTTACTTGTAGTTAATTAATCATAATTAATTACTCGCGTTTGTAAGTCATAATTAAAATTCATAAATAAAATATTCATATTTCGTTAATCGTAATTTTTAGTCATAATTAATTAGTCTTAATTAAAATAATCATAATTAATAAACTATAATTAATTTATCATAATTAATTAGACTTAATTAAATACTACTAATTAATTAGTTCTAATTATGTAGTGGTAGTTAATTGGTCATAATAAATTAGTTGCAATTTATTTGTCCTAATTAATTAGTCGTAGTTATTTAGACTTAATTAAAATAGACCTAATTAAATAACCATAATGAAATAATCCTAAGCAATTAGGCTTAATTAAATACTATTAATTAATTAGTCGTAATTAATTAATGAAATAGACATAATAAAATAACAGTAAGTTAGGTTGTTGTGGCTTTAGGTAATGCCGAACATGCGAGACTTGCTAGTGTTTTATGGCGACAGTATCGTACGGGGCGGACTCAGTGAGTTGGACTAGTCAAGATGCCAGTACAAGACGGTTTGGGCGGAGGGCCTCGATGCGATGAATATTCACGAGCTTAGGAGCTGCATCCGGAGAGAGTTCAACATGGAGGCAGCGAAGAAGAAGCTTGTCATCTAGGGGATCACTTGCACAAATAGGGGAGGGCAGAGCGTATGTGAGCTACTCAAGATGAATGATAGCGTTGCATGGAGCCAGTACATGCAGATTGCTTCCCAACCCAAGGCGGTGATATACGGGAAGCCGATAGTGTACGTGAATTTCGTGCACAGGGCACTAGCAAACCTTGGTGATGCTGGTGCTTCAAGAAGCGAACAACTGTAGGCGGTGCGTGAAGACAGTAACACGGAATGTGTTGTTTTGGAGGAAGATTACGAGAGAAAACTTATGCATAATTTTGTGCGAAATGAGGGGGTGGGGCAATGGTGGTCGGCCTGCATTGACTGTCATGAGTTTCTACTGGACCAGCCCCTCGGGTTGGAGTCCAACAAGGATGCTGACCGAGGCTTGGATGGTAGCGAGGAGGACGCATCGGCGGAATTGTGTCATAGGAGGTGTCTTACGTGGCATCCAGACTTGATGATATTGCAATGCGGTTGCTCATACTGCCACGAGAAGAAGGGTTGGGTTTGATGTTGACACCATGTTAGTTGGGCAGCACTTCCCTAATAAGGCGATCATACAGCAAGTTATAGCACGGTACACTTTGTCCACCATCCATATGTATCGAGTGCCCCTGTACCAGTGGAATGGTGTGGAAACCCAATAGTGCATGAGGCATCTTGCATTGAACTTCTTCACGTGATTCCACAATCAGGAACTAATGAAGACATTCAAGGTGTTGTGTATGCAAAACTAGAGGCAGAAGTTTGAGTCCATCTGGAGAGACCTCGAACATCGGACTACAAGGCATACGAGGGAGTCTCCTCTGGAGACACAGGAGGGATAGCAGGCCGCGAGCGGGAAATCTAGGAGCCCCATAAGTTTCACCCAGTGGATTAATCTCCACGCTCCTGGGTTGGAGAAATGGTCTCAACTGTATGACATCGACGGTGCAAGGTACGACATTATGACGATCAACATGTCCGAGATGTACAATAGCGTGTTGAAAGGTGTTCGATGCTTCTCTATCACTGTGATAGTTTAGGAGACCTGGACTGGCACGGTTGGTTACTTCATCAATAGAGCCACCACAGCGAGGCGACAGCTGGAAGAAGGGAAGCAGTGATCCGAGAACATATAGAGGTATATGGATCAGAAGATGCAGCAAGCTCGTATGCACAATATCTGGGTGATCGACGACCTGAGGAGGAAGTACGAGATTCAACTGAGGCAAAAATATATCAACAATCATGCCAGGGGGGAAAGTAAACATGCTTGCACCCTCGGTGATATGGCTACATACACCTGCAACAAAGCCGAAGATCCTACACAAGCTATGCTCGCATGTGTACAAAGCGTGTGCACAAGTCAGACAGATATCTACGTCGTACATCTCCGAGTACCACAACATGCACCATCTTTTAAAAACATGATGTGCTGAGTTTCACTCGTATGATGTGAACATGAACTATAGATATCTTTGGCTGGATAGGGTGAAATAGGGCCCAAACATAGCCTTGAAGGCAATTGAGAAGGGACGACATACGCAACGCTTCCGAAATGACATGGATAACAACCAACGTGGGGGCCTGAGACGCGCGAGGAAGTACCAGATATGCGTCTAGGCATTATTTTGTGTCGTAATTAATTATACTGTTTGCATGTTAGGGACCGTTATTTTATGTAAACAGGTAGTGTTATCATATTTGCGCCTTTGTGTACGTTATTTTTTCTTAACGGGTACGTATTTTTCTATTCTATTTATTCCGAACTGACTCACCCTTGTTCTATAAGCTAGAGCAAAACAACCGATCTTGGAGATGTCGGACTCGTCATCGGATTTCTATGCGAAGATGTTGCGAAAGCGCAAGTGGCTTACCGAGAGGGCTAAACCATACCCAGATTGTTCTATAAAGGATGTGCCGGTACCATAGGAGTTTCCACGCCCACAATGTGTGTGCGAAGAACCGGCGAAGATCATTCAGTTCATATACCTGACGACTGTTGCCAGGCGTACTACACGTGCGTGAACATCATTGTAAGCGAATCTTACACACACATCGTTTTTTCACACATTACGTTGCATTTCACATATCCCTAACTTCATATGCGCAGAATGGCAGCCTGAGATGCGTTGCAATTTCTTCTAATAGATCGATGACATAGACATGTACGATAGGACATTCATCGAGTAGCAGTACATGTTGAACTACGCGAAGCGAACCAAGACCTCCGAACAATGAAAACCTTACGCACCCGATCCTATTGAAGAGGCATCGGTCGACAAGGGGAAGGCTCCTGCTAGTGAGACCGACGACCGTCCTAACGCTCCCCGTCGCCCTGGCACACTTCGAATCGAAGAGGTAAGTGATGTTTAATTTGCATCCTAATTATTGATTTTGCCTCGCGAACATGCTAACATCATTCAATTTTCCAGTCCGTCTCGCAGAACAAGTCTGCCTTCGATACTGGTCGTCACCGCGGACAGTCAGGAGACAAGGGGAAGGGACCAATAGGCCGCCAAGACTAATTTCGATTATCTTTTTTTCGATTCCAAAAAAGTCGCATGTGTATCGTAGGTGTTTTTCGGTTTATTGATTTGTGCATGATATCGTTTCTAATGCACGTAACAAAACCCTGCGCGTCATGTAATTCGCAAATTACATTGTGAAGTCTCTCAAATTTTATTCTGAAATTTTATCAATTTCATTTTTCAAATTTTATTCCCTAACTTCACATGAAATGATGGAAGGGGGGGGGGGGGGTTTGTTTACCATGCCCCTAGGGGCCAGACTTGAGCAGTGTTGTGCCCCTGGGGTTCGGACTTGTCAGGTCCGTGCTCCTGGGGCACGAACGACGTGTTCAGGGCCCCTAGGGCACAGACTTGGCTACATGGCGCGTTCGCGCGGCTCCACGGTGATTTTTTTGCAATTCTTTTGGAGTGAGGGCTACTTTTGCTATTACATATGTGAACAGTGTCAAATTGGCCAAAAACTCTTCTCCCCCAACCCTAGTGGACCGGTCGCCGCACTTATACACCGCTGTAAGCACACCAATCAACTATTCCTTTGTCAGGCATGCTCCTCCCCTCCCCCTTTATCCTACACTGAGGTCAATTGACCCTCTCCACCACCAGTTAGTTGCCCACCTCGAGCCCGCCATTCCCATTGTCGGCGCCAATTGGGAGCTCGCCCGCTAGCTCCTCTGCCCGCGACACCAACACCCTCTATCCACTCCCCAAGCCTCCTCCATCTCGTTTTCGCTGCAGCCTTGGCCCTTGCCGGCGCTCCGTTAGCACGACGAGTTGTGTTGCAGTGGCCACCGGCAAGTTCCAACTCAGCCACGCGGGAGCCATGTCATCTGTTTCCGTCACCTAAGGGCATAAATGACTCTTAGGGGCTGACAAAGTAAAATGCATATTCAAATTGTTGAGCTAGACAACCACACAAGTTTAAAGAACTTAAGTGCAATTTACTCTTTAGTTTACTATGCATACATGCATGCATCTTAATGTTGAATGTGGCTTCACACAGCACACTGCCCATGGTGTATGGTTGCAATGCAACCAAAGCACACACTAAGCAACATGCGACGTCATGGCAAAGCAAGGGAAGGAAATGTAGTTGGAGGTGGATGGATGGATATACATGAATGGACTCGCCTTTATGTGTTTCTTTCCTAATCCACTAGTTCTGAGTTCTGAGTTCTGATTTCTAATCATGCATGCCTGCATGTCTCACCAACTTGATTGAGCTTCCTGCAGCCATCTAACAAAGGGCGTGGGCTCCATTGGCGTTTCTGACTACACAGAGCTTTCTTTTAGGTTTCCAAGTTCATTTGTCAATGAGCATAGATGCTAAAGCAACCTTGCTTCAAGATTAGGATAGGCGAGGGGTATACTCCTTTACTTGGAATACTTAACACTCCGCTTAAAGGGACCGTATGACAAACATGTTTGATTAACGATCCATTGGTCTGTCAAAGCGTTCCTTGCTTTTGCTTGGCGCTCCAGCGAAGAATTTACGAGTACGTACGCACGGGAAGAGTACTACTAGCACTCTTAGCAGTATGATGCCATCAAGTCATTATAGCCTAAATCAATGTTCTAAAAATGGGTTTACTCACTTACTCAGTTACAATATAATTGCCGCTTTGGCTGCGTAATCCTACTAGATGGGTGACCGAATGGACACCGGTTACCGTTTTAAGAATGCTAGCCAAATTATGTTTGCACTGCTTATTTAAGGTTTGTTTGGAAAACTCATTCTTAGTCAAAAATTTGAACTAAAATACCAGTCAATCTACATGGTTGGATAAGGAATTTGGCCTAACCAAACAAGGCCTTAGATATGACAAAGGAACCAAAACAAAAGAGGCTAATTACATTCTTGCTACACATTAGAGGTTTTCTAATCTTGACCATAAATATGATTCATTGTGTTTTCCGAGTCTCTTATCATCCATCTAGAACTTACTTCCCCATCTCGCAATATAAGTACCATACAAACTGCAATAAAACAACATTGGATAACTAACCTTCAATCACGAAACCCTTTGATACATAGGCATCCTTTTACAATGTAGAGACATCAAACATACCTAAAACATGATGTAATCGAGCATGTACAACATCCAGATTTCTATTTTTTTTTCTAGCAAGTTCCATAGGTAAGACACATAATGGCATATGCCTAACACAAACAACCGAGTTTTGGCTGATTTATCATATTTTTAAATCAAAATAGCAAAACTAGCCTGCACACGAACGAAATGACAAAAAAGGTAAACAACAGAGTTTTAGTTAATTTTGTCTGTGAGCTCGACATATGTCCTGCCACAATCTAGGATCAAAATACGTGTCCTATCGTGATCTTAAATCATGACACGTGGGTTGTCACGATATTTTCGCACCATATAGATGTCCTTTTCGTCAATTCATTCTGCTATTCGTTTTAAAAAAACAACCATTTTAGCAAAAACTTCGCAAAAAACAACCCATTCAAGCCGACCACCAGCCAGAGCAGACAAATGATTCCCCAGCCGGTCCCACCACCAGTGGCACGACAGGTAAATCATCCACACTCCGGAGCCTCTTCTCCTTGCCACTGTCTATAAATAAAGGGGGACACCTCACGTCGCTCCTCCTCTCTCACTGACAGGTGGAACGGAGAAAGTGGGAGCCAGCCGAGTCTCCTCCCCTTCCTCTCCTCTCCTCTTCGTCGCAGCAGCAGCGTTCGCCCCCAAATCTAGTATTCTTGATTTCTCCTGCCTCCTCTACTGGACTGGCCGGCGCGGAGTGAAGATCCATCCGGACGCGGATTGATACATTTTGTTGGTAAGAAAGACTAGGCTTTGCTTCGATTCTTGTTCGTTGGTTGCTCTGGTTTTTTCTGTGCTGTGAACAATCGAATCCAACCATCTCCACTCGCTTCCGCCGCCCATCTGCATCCCCTCCGGCGCCCTACCTCCACTCCGGCGGCCACCACCCGCGCCTCCGCAGATCCGCTTCCCGCCAACACCGGCGACCACCGCAGCTTCTCCCTCCACTTCTCTGCGCCGCCGCCCTCTATACCTCCGTTCCCCACAGCTCCCTCTATCCCTCCATTCCCCACAGCTCCCTCCACCCCGCCGCTGCATCCACCGCCGCCAGTAAGGAAGCCCTAGCTTGCTTGGATGGTTGGATTGCTGTTCGTTTTGCCCTGGTCTTTTCTTTGATGTGAACAATCCAAACCAACCAGGTCTTTCTTTCTTATTCAAGATGGATCGATCTCAGTTGACCCCGTCCCATTGATATGATTATCCACGATCCCAAGGTGCGGGTGAATCCGCTGATCCGCCCTTGCATTTTGGTGTCTATTACCCTTATGAACTAAGTCCGCCGCCCTGACTAGTGACTATATGTTCATACTAAAGTTAAATAGTAAAAGTTGGGATTTAAATTGCTATGTGTGTGTTTAGCAATAAATTCAACGAAATTATTTAGAATGCCGCTTTGGATGAAAGGTCTGTTCTCTTGATGCCACAACAGTTTACGTTCTATGATTCATATAGTTTTGAAAAGCAGGATTTTGTAGTTGTATCTGCTGGTGACTTTATGTATGTTAATCCTTTGTTGCAAAAGGTGGAGATATTGGACTGAGCTATGGACAACCTGTGGCATCTTGGTGATGAATTCCGTGGGCAATCAAAGGTAGTGGAGGACCGTCAATGGTCTCTCGTGACATCGAAGCTGGCTGAGATCACCAAGTCAAAGGCTGAGAGGATGAATGACCTTGACTATGTGCGGATGAACACCGTCCCTGATGTGAAGCAATGGGATAAGCTATCCTACCACCAAGATGAGAACAAGATAGACCACCTCAATCTTAGCCTCATGAACTTAGATCTTAAGATGAATGATCTCAAGATGAATGAGGCTGCCATGAAGAACCCTTTCCGCAACATGTCCTATAACATGAATCCGATATACCCTAAGGGAAGCAATGGGAATGTCAATGCGTTCAAGATTAATGTTGGGGTCAACAAATATTCGAATAGTCCAAATGGGAAAGAGGTAAATGGAAAAAACAATGGTGGTAACAACAACAGTGGAAGCAACAACAATGGGAACAGTAACAACAACTCTGCTGTTGACAAGCGCTTCAAGACATTGCCAACAAGTGAGATGTTACCAAGGAATGAAGTTCTTGGTGGATACATCTTTGTCTGCAACAATGATACCATGCAGGAGGATCTCAAGAGGCAGCTTTTTGGTATGTGTTACCATATCTCCGTAGAAATCACTTGACATATCATTTTGTTTTTTTTTTAATTTGCTTTTTGATATGACATCTCCGGATTTGTTGTTGTTGTTCCGCAGGGTTGCCAGCAAGATATCGTGATTCAGTCCGAGCAATTACACCTGGTCTACCTCTTTTCCTTTATAACTACACGACCCATCAACTTCATGGGGTATTTGAGGTGTGTGATTATCCGATTTTCTGATAACCGCAAAGCCTCGCTACAAATTTCTTAAAACAGCTGTTCACTTTTCATATGTAAATGCTTGTATCACTAGATATAAATTTATGCAACTTATATATCCATATGCAGGAAAGAAATAAATACAGGCTTTCATGCATTGTTCCTTTTTAGATGGACTATTTTAGCTGGTGTTTCCCTTCATTTTTTTTTCTTGTGCCTACATATGTACATGCTTGGAACCATTTTTCATTCAGTATTGTATGATTTGTTACTTTGCAAAACATTAAAATAGGAAATATCATTCTGATGGTTCAGATAGTTCAGCCTATGCAACCAAGAAGCATGAATGGGCCACTATTAGCATGGATAGGAAATATCATTCACGCATCTCACTATTTTAGATGGGCCACTCTGCGTCCATGCATCGCTCTTTAAATGGGCCACTATAGTTAGTATTTTTGTTCCCACCATACTAGTTCTGTATGTATTATTAATTTATTATACCTGTTCCGGTCTAGAGTTAATTTGATCATTCTCCTATTCATTCTGCATGCTTTTGCGCTAAGTTGATGAAGCATTCTTGCATCATTGTTCTGTACTAGGCTATTTTTAGCAATTAGCCAGGTTCTTAATTTTATGCTGCTCTAGTGCTTCTTCCTGCTTGCAATTGTTGTTTCCCAATGATCATGAAGTGGTTTGCCTTTTAATGAAACTTTTAGATTGTTTATGCAGCCTAATAATATTTGTGACCCTTGTGATGGGAGTATCTGTTATCAAGACACATAGATAAGAGATTCATGCATCTTTCTTTACATGTGCTAACTTATTAGCATGTGGTACTGTATGTTTCTTTTTGTATTTCTTGGATTTTTCCTGCTAAGTTGCAATGCTTCGATTAGTTGCTGTTCAACTGTTTTTTTACATAGTTGGAACTTGCAATCCAGGGGTTTAGATTGCAAGCTATGATAGAACATGGTTGGCAACCAACTTTTATTCTTTTTTGTTCTGGGGCTATTCGTAGCCAACATTCTCCTGCTGTTTATGCCCCCTGTGATACTCTTGTGGTCTTTTCGTGTTGCCCGACAATCATATTTAGCTATTCTTAGCCAACATCCACTTTATATGTCAATTAATTTATTTCTTTTGATGGTATGTATGCACCATTATTTTATTGGGGCTTTTAGCCGGTGTTCTCCTGCCTTCTTTTTTTTGGCTTCTATAGTATTTTTTTGGCCCATTTTAAAATTACAGACTTACAGTTGTAAGTAGCTAGGCTTCATTGAGTTACAGTACCTCACTTAAAATCTTTGTTGTTGGCCGTTTTTATTATCTCGTTAAATCCACATCTTAATAGGAAATAACTCATAAATGACTCATTTTAATTACCATAATTGTATGTTGTTCTTGAAGTTCTTTTTGAAATGCAGTCTGCACACTGCGCCTCAATCGAAATCTAGCAGGTTATTGACTTATGGTGCTTGTTGTCTTTTGGTGTTCTAACTAAATTTACCTCGTGTCAGGCTGCTAGTTTTGGAGGATCTAATATTGATCCCACCGCATGGGAAGATAAGAAGTGTAAAGGTGAATCTAGATTCCCAGCACAGGTAATGACTACAGTTGGCACATGTCTATTTATCATTTGCTTTTTGTTTCATGTTCTGACATCTTTATCCTATCAGGTGAGGATCCGTATTAGAAAGCTTTGCAAGCCTTTGGAAGAGGATGCTTTTAGACCAGTGTTGCACCATTATGATGGTCCAAAATTTCGTCTTGAGCTATCCATAGCAGAGGTAACTGTATTATTCCATCTGCTGTGCACATGGTTTGTCTTTGCTATTATGTGATATAGTATTGAATCATGCAATGGCAGCTCCCATCTACAAAGAAACTGTATTAACACTTGGCAGTTTACGTTGTCGACAATTATAATTGAATTTGTTGTTGTTCAGGTTTAGTTTTACTTCTAACCTTCTAAGTCTAATATGCTCGATCAAGTTTTAGTGGTTATAAGGTTCATGACTGGGTCTCAGCATAGTTCTATCTCTTCATCATTGTGGCTTTCCTGGTGTCTCCAGTCTCCACTGCAGTTTCATACCTTTCCATATCCATTGACTGTCTCAGGGGTTACACATAAAACAGTGGACATTTTGTGCTGATGTTTCTTGGGACAAGCATGCTATTCCTTTTTTTCCCTGCACATGCTAGCTGCACTCGTAGACATGCCAAATTTGTTTTAGATTTGCCATTTGGACCTCTTTTTTTTGCGATGCATCATCTCCAAATGAGGTTATCTGCCATGTGAACTGAACATTTTCATCTTAAATTTGCAGACCTTGTCACTGCTAGACCTGTGCGAGAAGGAAGGCATCTGAGTTGTTGCAGAGGTGGTTGCTTTGAGGTTTTAGTAAATATCATCCTTGTATGTTGTGGAAGGTGGTTCGCAATGTTCTCTCGTTTTATTAAGCGCAAGCTGTTGTTGGTTGCATTTTTCCCTGGAAGGACCTGGTACTTGGAAGGCCTCTAAGATGTGAGCCTGTCTGTGTTGTGCCGTCTATAATCTTGGAGATGTCAATGTTTTGCTATTTATGTATTGTAGTAGAGTATACCCAGATGTGAACCCCGAAAGATGGGGGATACTGTAATGCATCATGATGCCCCAAAGTAAGGGCAGTTGATGTTCGAGTGTATTTGTGTTGTACCTTAAAACCTTGCATTTGCCTTAATGCTTCTTTTGTACTGCCAGTGTTGTGGTATGTTCATGTCATGCTATTGCTAGGCAATTTGGCATGTGTCCTGATGTTGCTGCCTTCTATATATTTCTTGTTCCATTTGATATTTTTGGTTTTGCAAATCATAATTTAGTTTGGATGCTGTAGGCGCTAACAATGACCAGCTACAGCACTCAGCTGAAAATTGAGGGCATGCACAGCACTTAAAAACAAACGTTAAATGAAGGTTGTGTTGTAGGTGTACCAAACCTTTTTACCCTTGTGTGTGAAGAACAATAGATTGTGTCAGTGTTGATTGCATCAATTGAACTGCTCAGTGACATAAGTTAGACAGCTAAGACGAGTAGTAGCACCCGTTTTATTGGACTGTCTCAACATGTTGAATGCTGAGCTCATTGGTGCGGTGGGTATCATGTCAGCGCTGAAACCTCACCAAATGCTATCGCAAACGATCGAACAACCGAGATATGTCAAACCCAGAATATATCTGTTCATCTTTTTTTTCCTCTCTCAGAGCAATGTTTAACCAAAAGGAATTAATACATGAGTGCATGCATCACGTACATGTAGACATCTGCATGATCCATATGTTTTGATACCGGTGGGCTACACTAGCGTGCAATCAGAGACGAATCCAACCTAGGAAAACTTGGGCTTCAGCCTTAGGCCTAGGAACTAAGGCCCATAGAGAAATTGCCAAAAAAAATATAAGATAGTGGGCTCAGTTAAGAAAGGAGCTAGCCCAGCCTAGAGCGTAACCCAAATATGGCTCAGCCCCTACGCGCAATTAAAAAAATTCTATCGTGCAAACAAGGAAGCCATATGAGCAAGAGATCATATATTGTTACTACTAGATCATGATGCAGCGAAAGAAAAGTTGGAGCAGACCGGTCCAACACTGCGCGTGTCAATGTAGTGCAAGTAGTCGATCGTCCAACGTCTTTGGCCGTTGATCGTCTCCTCCAGCAGCCTCTCGTGTTTCCTACGTACATTACGGATCGTCCTCGATCAGCGCATCGACGTCTCTACGGTAACCACATGTCTAGGGGGTGGAATGTCGTGCGCTGGTCTACTAGCACCAGCGCGCACAACAGGGTCTTCGGGGAGGTGACGGCTAGGGTTTTAGTGGGTGGTGCAACATCCTCCCAAAATCCCCTACGCTTTCCCTTATAAAGAACCTCTAATGGATCCCTACGTTAGAAGCTCATTAGAACTCTTAACCATGTATAGATTATAATCTGATTTAAGTCTCTAACAGATCCAATCCGAACTAGTTTGTTCCAACACATTAAGTGTGTGACCCTATAGGCTCATGTGTAATCGGCCATGATCCAGAAACTCCTTTATGATCCATAAGTCGGTAGCAGTTCATAGCAAGATATAGCAACTCCCAAATATACATAAAGTGTTGGTGATATGCCCTAGAGGCAATTATAGAGATAATTGTATCACGTCTATGTTTATAAGTTATAGAATAAATGTTATTCTATTCCTTGAATGAATCATCAGTTATAAAGATTATCAAGTATGTGACTTGTTGGTGAAGCTCTTTAACTTATATGATGTCATTCTAAATGTATCCCTGATCGGATGTCACTGGTCGTAATGCTAGTGACTTATCGACCAAAACATGTATTAATTGATGACCATATTTCACTGGTCATGGATATAGGGATATCGAATCAATAATGTGAACACATGTTAGAGAACATGGTATTGGATTGACCCACCTTAAGACACTGTTGAGATGTTATGATTTCATGTGTTATCAGTTAGTCTCAAGCAATGATGATGTATAATCCTTAGACCTGAGATCAGCATGGTTTCCTACATGTGTAATAGTACACTTAGGGGTTGCCAAACGCTACTCCATAACTAGGTAGCTTTCGAGTATGCTATAAAACACACGGAGGAATGTGCCTGGTCGGATATAGGATTTGCCCCTCCTAACATAACAGGAGAGATATCTCTAGGCCCTTCGATGTGGTCGGATAAAGAAAGTGCATGGCCATGCCACTAGTAGTCAAAGAGTTGACCACGTAAAGTTATCCAACACTTGATCGAGAAAGTATTGAACAATCCATGGATGACAATATATCTCACTTGGAGTTCAACCATATATCATGAGGCAAAGGGAGAATACACAAGCAGGTCGTTCAATTCGACAAGATACAAACTAGTCGTATAGTGATACAAGCTGGTCGTAGTCTGGTCGAACATAATCACTAAGTGGTCATAAACTGGTCGTAAGGAGTTACGAATTGGTCATGACTAAATATGAACTAGTTGTATAGAGATACGAACTGGTTGTAAATGATGAGGACATGGTTGTAGATCATATTGCATTAAGGTCCGTCCGATATAATTTATGTGTATTCGGGAATCGTTATGTCCTGCTAGGAGCCGTTGATGACTCGTGGTTGGAAAGGTGTTTTCGAGTTACAACCGAATAAGCATAAATCTACAGGGTCACACACTTAACGAGTTAGAACAAACGAGTTCAGATAGGATCCGTCATGGGTAAAGATGCATGAGGCTATTAGAAAACACATAAAGAACGTGTGTCGCTCCACCGAAACCCTACCAGCCATCTCCTTGAAGACCATACTGTGTGAATTGGTGCTAGCACACTGATGTACGGTGTTCCTTCCTGGATATGTGGATACCGTAGAGGCACTACTGCGGTTGCTGTTGTGCTCAAGGACCATCCACGATCTTCAACAAGGAACGCGATTGGTTGCTGGAGGTGATGATCGGCACCAAGGACGCTAGACGATTGACTACGACCACTACATCGACGCACTTAACATTGGATCAGGCTACTCCAACTCTTCTTCCGCTGCACTACTATGAGATCGAGGAGGCCGACTAGAGGGAGGGTGAATAGGCGTTTTAAAACTTCTATGTGTTAAAACCGAATTCTAATGCGGAAGCTAAATAACAATTCGGTTTAGCACAATTAAAGCCTAAAGCAACTAGGTTCAACTAAGTGCACCAACACTACAAGTCAATAATAAATAGAGCAATTTAGCAAAGACTTGTAAACTATCAACTAATGATATGATTAATCAAGCACATACAAGATAGCAATCATACAAATGAATAAGCAATTATACAATGAATGTAAATTGCACAAAGTAAATTATATGAAAGCTAATCACAAGAAGAACACGGGACACAATAATGTTTTACCGTGGTGGTCAGAGACTTGCCGGTCTCCCATAATCCACGTTGAGGGAAACCCAAACCAATTGGGCCGGCTCCACAAATTAAGCCTTCCTCCGAGGTATCAACACCTCGCTCCACTAGGGTTGCTCTTACTCCACTCCGGAGATGGCGAGCACCAAACCACTCACAAACACCGGACCTTCTCACAAGCTTCACTTGAGAAGATTACTGGACCACGACGCCTCCACGCCGTCTAGGTGTCGGCAAACACCAAGAGTAACAAGTCTCCAACTTTCACTTGAACCAATCAAGTGTCAAAGCTCTCGTGGATACTAAATCCACCACCTAATGCAACACATGCAATAGGATTTGCCTCTCAAACCTCACTAAGTGCAACACATGCACAAATGGGAGTAGAGAGCTTGCACTTAGCTCAAAGGAACTCAATGGGATGCCAAAGATTATCTCTCAACCGGCCAAGGGGGTATTTATAGCCCCCACAACAAAAACTAGCCGTTGGGAGTTGAAATCAGCAAAAACTAGCCGTTACAGCCTTTTGCGGTCGTACCGCACTCACAAGGGGCGGTACTACCGTTCTGCGGTACTACCGCAGTTATACGGGCGGTACTATCGCAACCCAAATTTCAGCACAGACGACACTCGGTAAAATGGTCATAACTTTTGACTCCGATGTCGGAATTGAGTGATCTTGGACTCTATTGAAAGCTTATTAAGAGGGCTACACAACCCACCTATTTGATTAATCTCAAACACATTTGATCAAATCAAAAAGCACAACTCAAAAGAGCCACTACCATGGTCTAAGTCTAAAGAAATAGCAACAAGCAATCTTAGACCATGTCAAGGGAATACACATGAATCTTAACCATTTGCAAAACACATTTGCAAACATATATCATGCCACAAGGAGTAGGTACATGGACTTCAACCGTTTGCAAAACACATTTGCAAAGTATAGTCACATGCTACAAGGATTAGACGCATGAGCCTCGACTATTTGCAAAACACATTCGCAAATAATAGCATCATGCCACGGTGAGCTAGAGCAAGCAAGATTGAGCTATCAACACATGATGAGACTCAAGATACTAGACAAGACCCCTCTTAATAGTACGGCAACCTATACTAGCAATCCGGTCTTCCAACCAAACACCAAGACCGGTAAAAGACTAGGAACACATCCTTAGCTCTAGCTAGTCATACCTTTGCCTTGAGCATCTTCTTGAAGGTTGATGACGCACATCTTCACTTCAAGTCCGGGTCATCGTCTTGATATGCATCAACCCATGATGCATCCTTTACTTGACCTCAATCAACATATGATGAGTCTTCTCTTGACTTGATGATCAACTCATGATCATCTCTTCTTCGAGATCTTGATATGCATCAACACATGATGCATCATCTCCTTGAACCTTGACTTGATGACGATCAACTCATGATGCCATCCAAAGTCTTCATCACCCTGGAACATAACCTATTCATCCAACTCATGGAAAATGTTAGTCCCACAATGTCATTAACATTAATTATCAAGATATACCTGCATAAATGCTTTTGAACAAGCCATTACTAACAGGTGCGGTATTACCGCCAACTAGCATCCGGTAATACCGCTCTCCGGAGTACCGTTTCTCGAATGCGGTACTACCGATTTCAGAGGCTCGAGAAATACGAAAAATACCTTCTCTGAATTTACATACCGCCAACATATTTGCGGTCATACGCTCTGTGGTAGTTCCGCCACATGAACTTCGGTACTACCGCTCCACTTCAGAGCAAACCAAGTCCAAAAAGCAATGCTACTGGAATTTTCATACCGCACAGAAATCGGTACATCCGCGGTGCGGTACTACCGCGCATACAACGCCGGTACTACCACATTTCCAGAAGCTTTTCGAAATGCAATGCATGACTCCTTTGTCTTAAGCCATGTTGATCTCTTATCACCTTTGCATTTCCTTTTCATGTCACCATTCAAACTCCGGGACTAAGCCTTGAAAACATCTTAGCACACACATTAGTCCCACAACACAATTGCAAATAATTGAATATAAAGTGACATGAGTATATATGAACTACATAAGTTATATATACCAAGAGTATATACGAACTACAAGTTGTATATACTAAATATGAGTGTATACGAACTGCACAAGTTGTATACACTCATATGAATATATTAACTACACAAGTTAAAATATATTCAAGGATATATGAGCATCAACGAACTACACAAGTCTCATATGCTCTCATATACTCATATGAATATATTAACTACACAAGTTAAATATATTCAAGGATATGTTTCAAAGTAAAGATCCTTAATATATGTGGAAAGAGAATATGGATCAATACTAATGAAACCACAAAATATAGAATGAACTCCCCCTAAATGTGTGCATACACAAATGTGTAATGGAAACATATGCACATATCCAAGTTAACCTTTTTGGTGGAGTTTAACCTCTATTTTGGATCCGAGGAATGCAACAAGATATAATAATAAGAAGTAGAATGCATACATCTTGTATTTTCATCTTTATATCCAAACGAGACTAAGTAATAGATAATCAATAGAATTGTTAGTCTCACAAATAGATTTGTCATTAATGAATACATACCTGTTTGGATTTTTGCTTTTATATCCAAGCTGAGACTAAACTTGATATAATAATAGGAGTGTTAGTCTCACAAGTGCATTTGTCATTAATCACTTAATCACTTTGCATGCCTTCATGATTTTCACCTTTATATCCAAATAAGACTACACAATATGTATATCAATAAAGGTGTTAGTCTCCCAATTAGATTTATCATTAATCACCAAAACTCCATTACCACATAATGGCGGGTCTAGATCTTTCAACTACGCGTCTAGTGGTAACAATCTATGATATCTTGCTTGCGTGGCATCCTGGTTTACGTGGTAGATTTTTGAATTGCCAACTAGTGTAGCCTATCCATATCCCTTCAGTGGTATTAGAGCCATCATGCATAGCTTTCAATCTAGATCGGTTGCATAAACTTGATATGTTGCAGTAGTAGATTGGATCTATTACTGGTCGGGTCTGGTAACCTATATCGGTTCATATGGATGAAACGATTTAGGCACTAGTCGATAAGATTGATCGAGTTTTGGCGATAGTAGATGGGTTTACGGGAGATGTAAATTGAGAGCACCAGATGATTTACTGTGCTTGTTCGCGATCACATTGCATGATACTCCTACCGGTCGAAATTCGGCCATCGGGGTATGCCGCAATACATGGTCGTAAGAAGGCAGTGATCAGATTGGCTCAGAATAGGATTAATATGATTAATCTGATGATTTATATGGCTCGATTACGTGAATAAGATTCATGTCCTAGAACCCCGCCCGACATGATAAAAAAATTTCTAAGGGCGCTGCCCCTTCTAACCCCGCCCGCTAACCGGCTAGCGGGACCGTCGTGCTAGGTAATCGTTACCGTGTTGTATAATATTATGTGTTCATGTCACCCAATAGAATTGGATTCTATGCATAACACCTTTTGCAGGGATTGATGTGAATAGTATAGCCTATTGTGTATGTGATGCATATATGGATTTTTCATGGCCAGCGTGTCATGCTGTGAGATAGCCATCAAGCTACATATTATTGTATAACAGTCTGAGTGCCGACATGTGATGCTTGATATTCTCGTATGTAATTCATTACTAGCTTTTAGGAGTAATTGCTTAGTAGATGAATGCGGTCAGAGATTTCAAGCATGATGGTCGAAGGACAGAAAGCATGGTAATGGAGATCATCATGTTAAGGGCCATACTGTTTCACAGTTTAATATGATTATTGTGAATGTTTATTTTATTCCTATTATGCTATTGATCATGTTTTATCATTAGATATTTTAACATAGTAGAATAGTATCCCTCAAGAAAAATTAAGTAAAATTTATGCCTTTCCAATTGTCGCACCTATCACGATTTTGATCATTAATTGGTAGGTCTACCAAAGTAGAGTGCCATTAACTATCTTAATAAGATGAGATGAGTGTCAGACACATACATGTATAGTATTGGTTTAACTTAACAAGGCTATCAAAACGGTTTTGGGCATTGGGGGCATGGTGTTGGTTGTCGGGGCATAGAGATGCCACCCAACAATATGATTAGCAAAGGGTTGCTTACCTAAAATCACTAGGTTTCTAGCAATGATTCCAAAGCTCACTAGGACTTATTGATATATGGATCTTGAACCCACTATATAAAGTTTGAGGGAAACTTGGTTTAGAACATATAGTGGGAGTATCTTTTATTAAAGTGTTTAATAGAAAATCTTATATAAATATAGTGCTGAATTTTTTGCATATATTTCTATTGTAGATCATGGCACCTAGTACTTCCTCCACATCTATCTTTAATTTGCGATCTATTCTTGACAAAGAAAAGTTGAATAGAACAAATTTTATTGACTGGTTTCAAAATTTAATAATTGTTCTCAAACAAGAAAAGAAGGAATATATTTTAGAGGGTCCCTATCTTGAGGAACCGAATGTTGATGCTACTCATGCTGAAAAGAATGCTTATGAGAAGCATTGCAATGATGCAGTCGATGTACACTGCCTTATGCTTGTGACCATAAACTCTGAGCTTCAGAAGCAATATGAGACCAGGGACGCTTACAATATGATTGTGGGACTAAAAGACATGTTTCAGGGCCAAGCAAGGGCAGAGAGGTACAATACCTCGAAGGCATTATTTTCTTGTAGGCTTTCAGAAGGTAGCTCGGTTAGTCCTCATGTGATTAAGATGATTGGTCACATTGAGAGCTTAGAAAAGTTTGGTTTTTCCCTAAGCCAAGAGTTGGCTCCTGATGTGATTCTCCAATCGCTCCATGCAAGCTTTGAGTCCGTCATATTGAATTTTTATATGAATGACACGAAGAAGTCAATGACCGAGTTACATGGCATGCTTAAGGGTGCTGAAGAGAACATCAAGAAAAGTTCCAATCATATGATGATGGTTCAAAAGACTACTAGCTTCAAGAAGAAGAATATGTCTTCGAGAAAGGGAAAAGGCAAAGGAAAGACTCAAGATGAGATCGAAAGTCTCAAGGCTAAGCTTAAGAAGCTCAAGCTGGGTCCTAAGCCTGACACAGAATGCTACTATTGTCATGAGACTGGGCACTAGAAGAGAAATTGTAAGAAGTACTTGGCGGAGATAAAAAAGAACAAAGAAAGTAAGACTTCCAGTTCAGGTATAAATGTTATAGAAATTAGTATTGCCACTTCTTTGACCAGTTCTTAGGTATTTGATACCGGATCGGTTGCTCATATTTGTAATTCGATGCAGGGACTGATAAGGAGTAGAAGTTTGGCAAGAGGTGAGGTTGATCTTCGCGTGGGCAATGGAGCAAGAGTTGTTGCATTAGCTATTGTCACTTTACCATTAGTTTTACCCTCAGGATTAGTTATAGAACTAAATAATTGTTTTTATGTTCCAGCCTTAAGCAAAAACATAATTTCTGCTTTATGCTTAGGAGCAGAATATTACGAGTGCAGAATAAAAAATAATTGTTATTTAATTTATTTTGAAGATATGCTTTATGGCCATGCTTCATTAGTGAATGGATTATGTGTGTTGAATCTTGAGGATGAGCCCATCTATAATATTAATACTAAGAGACTTCGATCTAATGATTTAAATCCCACTTTTATTTGGCATTGTCGTCTAGGTCATATAAATGAGAAGCGCATGATGAAGCTCCGTAAAGATGGTCTTCTAAACTTATTTGATTTTGAATTATTTGAAACATATGAATCTTGTTTACTTAGCAATATGACAAGAGCACCTTTCATGATCAGAGGTGAGAGGGTAAGTGACTTACTGGTCGTAATACATTCGGATGTATGTGGACCGATGAGCACTCCGACCAGAGGTGGTTTTCATTACTTCATAACTTTTACTAATGACTTTAGTAGATATGGTTACATCTACTTAATGAGTCATAAGTCGGAATCCTTTGAAAAGTTCAAAGAATTTCAGAATGAGGTAGAAAATCAACTTGGCAAGACAATTAAATATCTATGATCAGATCGTGGAGGTGAATATTTGAGCCATGAGTTTGGTGATCATCTAAAGCAATGTGGAATTGTTCCATAACTTACTCCGCCAGGAACGCCTCAATGGAATGGGGTGTCCGAACGACGAAATCGAACATTGTTAGACATGGTTCGGTTAATGACGAGCCAATCTGATCTTCCATTGTATTTCTAAGGATACGCTCTAGAAACAACGGCTTTCACTTTAAATAGGGTTCCATAAAAAACTGTAGAGAAGACACCATATGAGATATGGACCGAGAAGTGTCCTAGATCGTCTTTTCTCATGATTTGGGGTTGTGAGGCATATGTAAAATGTTTGACGTATAATAAACTCACACCCAAGTCGGATAAGTGCTTCTTTGTGGGGTATCCTAAGGAAATTAAAGGATATTACTTTTATAAGCGGGATGATGACAAAGTGTTTGTTGCCCGAAATAGTGTCTTCTTAGAGAAAGAGTTTCTTTGCAAAGAAGTCAGTGGGAGCAAGGTGCAACTCGAAGAAATTTAGGAAACATCTGAAAATATTTCAACTCCTACTAAACCTCTCTACAGGATAAACAAAATATTGTAGAACCTGTAGATGAGGCATCAGCCCCACATAGATCTAAAAGGCCACATCAATTGCCTGTAAGGTATGGACATGATGTTTTATTATTGAATAATGATGAGCATAAGACTTATGAGGAAGCGATGATAGACCCAGACTCTAAGTCATGTCTTTAAGCCTTGAGATCTGAGATAAAATCTGTATATGATAATCAAATTTGGAACCTGGTTGATGCACCTGATGGTGTTAAAACCATTGAGTGCAAATGGTTTTTTTTAAGAAGAAGATAGATATAGATGAAAATGTTCACATTCATAAGGCACGACTGGTCGTAAAGGGTTTCAAATAAATTCAAAGTATTGATTATGATGAAACCTTCTCACTTGTCGCTATGTTTAAGTCTATCCTTATTATTCTAGCTATTATTGCATATTTCAATTATAAGATATGACAAATGGATGTCAAAACAGCTTTCCTAAATGGGAACCTAAGTGAGGATGTGTACATAACACAACCTGAGGGTTTTGTCGATCCACAGGAAACTAGAAAGGTATGCAAGCTTAAGAAATCCATCTATGGATTAAAGCAAGCATCTCGGAGTTGGAATATTCGTTTTGATGAAGTAGTCAAAGGGTTTGACTTCATCAAGAATGAAGAAGAACCTTGTGTTTACAAGAAGGTTAGTGGGAGCAAACTTGTGTTTCTGATCTTATATGTGGATGATATATTACTAGTCGAAAATGATATTCCTATGCTTGAATCTGTTAAAACTTCATTAAGAAATAGTTTCTCTATGAAAGATTTAGGAGATGCAGCATATATTCTTGGTATATGGATCTATAGGAATAAATCTAAAATGCTAATTAGATTAAGCCAAGATATGTACATTGACACGGTGTTGAAGCAGTTCAACATGCAAGATTCCAAGATGGGTTTCTTGCCCATATCACATGGAATTAGTCTTAGCGAGAGTCAGTGTCCTTCGACCACTGATAAGTGAGACAAAATGAGTAGAATTCTGTATGCTTCGGCTATTGGATCTATCATGTATGCCATGCTTTGTACACAACTAGATGTGTCATATGCTCTAAGTATTATAAGCAGATATCAATCAGATCTAGGTGAAAGTCACTAGATAGCAGTCAAGAATATCCTAAAGTACTTAAGAAGGACTAAAGATGCATTTCTTATTTATGGTTGTGAGAAAGAGCTGGTCGTAAATGGTTACACTGATGCTACCTTTCAAACCAATAAGGATGATTTCAGATCGCAGTCTGGGTTTGTGTTTTGTCTTAATGGAGGAGCAGTGAGTTGAAAAAGTTCCAAGTAAGGAACAGTTGCTGATTCTACAAAAGAGGCTGAGTACATTGCGGCTTCCGAAGCTGCAAAAGAAGTCGTGTGGATCAGGAAGTTCATTAATGAACTGGGTGTAGTTTCTAGTGCTTCCAGTCCAGTGAATCCCTATTGTGATAATAGTGGAGTCATTGCACAAGTTAAGGAGCCTAGATCGTATCAAAAATCTAAACACATACTTCGACGATATCACATTATTCATGAGATTGTTGAAAGAGGTGATGTGAAGATATGCAAAGTGCATACGGATTTGAATATTGCTAATCCGTTGACAAAGCCTCTCTCACAACCTAAGCATGAGGTGCACACAAGAGCTATGGGTATTCAATACTTGTATGATTGACTCTAGTGCAAGTAGGAGACTGTTGGTGATATACCCTAGAGGCAATTATAAAGATGATTGTATCACGTCTATGTTTCTGACTTACAGAATAAATGCCATCCTGTTCTTGAATGAATCATCAGTTATAAAGATTAATAAGTATGTGACTTGTTGATGAAGCTCTTTAACTTATATGATGTCATTCTAAATGTATCCGTGGTCAGATGTCACTAGTCGGAATGCTAGTGACTTATCGACCAACACATATATTGATTGATGACCATGTTTCACCGGTCATAGATATAGGGATATCGAATCAATAATGTGAACACATGTTAGAGAATATGGTGGTGGATTGACCCACCTTGAGACACTATTGAGATTGTTAAGATTTCATGTGTCATCAGTTGGTCTCAAGCAATAATGATGTATAATCTTAGACCTGAGATCAGCATAGTTTTCTACATGTATAATAGTACACTTAGGGGTTGCCAAACGCTACTCTATAACTAGGTATTTATAAAGGTAGCTTTCGAGTATGCTATAAAACATGCGGATGAATATGACTAGTCAGACATGGGATTTGCCCCTCCTAACATAACATGTCAGGACCTAGATTTCCGAATCAGGAACCCTCTGTACTTTTTGCACTACTCCTTAGATTGATTTAATATAAAAGTAATAAGGTACCAGCCTTAAAGCCACTTATTTCAAAAGGGGTCGACAGACCTTGAGTTTTACAGCAGCGGAAACAGCAAAAGTTAAACTCTGAGTGATGACCCATCAAACTGTCCACCGGCATTCGACTGGGGAGCGCAACCTAGTACTCTGAGTATCCTTCATCAAAGCCATGGGCGAAGGAATCGTAGTCGTCCACAGCATCCTCGAAGACTTTTGAGATTAGTTTTGGGGTGTAGTATGTGAGTACATAATGTACTCCGCAAGTCTTGGGAAAGATGCATATGCACAACTTTATAGGGTTCTTTTGCACAAAACAATATTTTAAGTTTAAACATTTTTCATAAAGCATATTTGACAAAAGATAATTTCAATAAGAAAATGAATAAATTGATTAATTGCATCCACCAGAGAAGGTTCTAGCTGCCTGAATGTCTATCCGAGAGTCTCAACTACTCTCAGTTCCGAAAGTTTATTCTTTTGAAATCAAAACCCAAAATCTACCATGTGAAAATTCACCTTGCCCACCCTTGATCTTGGGCACGACTATTCGGATAGTTTTACACTCTGCAGAGGTTGTACAGCTTGACCCACATAAGATAATCAACTTATATTGTCCGTTTAACACACGTCCGGGGTGTGCGACTAAGCGATTATCATAAGGCTTTTACAATACTTTATCCTTACATTAGCTCGCCTGATGAGCTTGACTCCAAGTCGTGGAGGTTCATTTACCATCAACCCGGAGCTCACCATTGTGGGGGATAACCTGCCCGAATGTGGAGATTCATTTAACATCGCCCGGTGCAGGTCCCAATAGACTTGGAGGTTCATTTACCATGCTACATGACCCAAAATATGGAAGTTCATTTACCATAATTAAGAGACACCTATAACTACAGCCTATGAGCTTAATGCTTGGACTCGGTAAATTAGTTGGCCAGATCCTTCCCATAATCAGACATGTGGTTGTACGGTATTGCTCAGTTTGGATAGTCACAAGCGTCGGTCCTTAATATGACTTGGGCGGAACTTCTCACAATACAATTTCTCATGCTTTAACTGCACCCACCTGAACTTACCACCCGCCCAAGTCCAAAACAAGTTTTCACCATTTTATTTTACTTTCCAATCACTGACATTACCTAATGTCATACATTTTCCAAGTAAAGCATTAAAGGTAATAATAGTTTTTCCTCCCATAGGGTGATCGAGACTGAAAAGCATGTCTAAGCCATTCTACCGCGTTTAACTATTCCACAATGTTGTAATCAATATTGCGAAATTCCTATACTAGGGTTACAAAGGTATAGGATGACAATCATCAAAGGAAGGTATTAACAATTTTAGGTTTAACTAACATCCTACAATTTAAACTCATCATTTTAAATGAAATAGCAATGTATAATACTTTAAACACTAAAAATAATATTTTAAAAATTATGGGTACAGAATGTTCAAAGGAGACTCACCTTCGTCGAAGGTTGTGATCACGGTGTCTGATTGATCCAAAGTGGCTTCGGCGGCGTCATATTCTATACACATGAAACGGGACAAATAGATACAAGAAAATCAAATAAAATCCAAAAATTATAAAATTAGTAGTGATAGAAATATATTGAATTTATATGAATTTAGGAACAAGAATTGATGGGATTGGAGTTTGTATGAAGGAGAACGAACGTCCAAAAGATTGCGATCACATGAAATGATAGAAATATAGAAAATGAAATATGCTGAAATATTCCATTGGGGGTAAAAGAAATGCTAATTTTTGTGGATCCCAAATGGAAGTGAGAGAGATGGAAAGAGAGAGGAATGGGTGATTGACTAGGTTAATTATTCTAGCTTTAGTTGCTAATGTAGGTTTCTACTAATGACTTATCTTTGTACAATTCCTAGCTAAATTTGCTTCTGCGTTCTAAAGGATGGTTGCTCACTGCCTACTTCGAGTGAACCTTTAATTACTTATATTAGAATGCCTTTCATAATTAACCTCTAGTTTGCCTAAGCCATTTATTTTAACTAGATCATAATGATCTACACACTAATCCTGAGTTTATCTTTATTGTTACAACAATAGTCTAGGATTCACTAGTGTTGGATGTGTATGCATGTGTCTAATTATGACTACATCATCTTAGGCTATTTACTGATTAACTTGACAACACATTAGCTAAATGTGATATCCACTAGCTAATTACTACTAATTAGCTTACTGGTTGTTTTTAGTTAACCTCTAACCACCTTAATTAGCCCTTAGTCAGCTCAAGTGTATCTTGCTAACTGAACATTTAATAATTCCCTAACCAACTCGTTAACTGTTAGCTAGACCTATATTTGTCTGACTTACCTAACTTATGAACTGACTCAATTAACCCTGCCTCTATTGACTGCAACTTCTACTAACTGACTAACCTCTAATTTTCTAAACTAATCACTAATTAAGTTAACAACATACAGGTGCCATTTGATCTGTATGCTAATTAGGAACTCTAACGATTCGATTCTCCCAACCATCTAACTATGCTCATGTTAACTGGACACTTACTAATATATGTGTCTTACTGACCTCTAATCGCCCTTGCCATTCATCCTAAGTTACCTTTGTTAGCAATGTTCTTACATGACATTAACTTCATAATCACTTCCCTGTCATACACACACACACACAGAAATAGTCACATAGAAACATACAGAGAGGAGTTGAGAAAGGGGGCCCACCTGTCATGGAATCACTCCAGAGAGCAACCCATAGATAGGGCTGAGCATAGACCAAAACAGAGGAAAGCCAAAAGTGGCTCGGGCTTGTTGCGTCGACGGGGGGGGGGGGGGGTCATCGGCGGCGGCTGGTGACGGCCGAAATGGGACCGAGACGCCGAGGCGGACTCCTGGGCAGTGGAGGCGCGTCGTGGGTGGTCGGGTGCGGCCGGACGGGGGTGTGAGGCGGCCAGAGCCGGTGAAGGAGAAGTGGGCGGCAGCGCCAGAGGGGAAGAAGGGGGAAGGTAGAGCACGCATGAGAACCGATCGAGCGTGGGGGACTCACCTGTGCAGGCCATGTAGGCGGAGGGATGCCGAGACGCTCCGGTGATGTGGGCCTCCGGCGGCGCGGCAAGGGCGCCGTGGCGGCGGTGTTGAGGAGGGGCAGAGCACAAGACGAAGGTCGGGGAAGGACGAGTGAAGGGAGGCGATGCTCCGGTAGTATGGAATTGAAGAGAAGCTTACCGGAGAAGGCAATGGTGGTGGTGCTGGCGGTTTCGGCCAGCGTTGGTGAAGAGGCGATTTGTGCAAGCTCCGGTGAGTGGGTGACAATAGATTGAGGGCTTTTGATGGTGGGGCGGTGGGACACCGTGTGACGGGGTTGGTCCAGGGAGGAGGTCGCTGGACGGCTGGAATGGCGGGGTGGCGCACGGTGGCCAAGCGGGTGGCTTAGGCCGAGCCTGCTCTGGCATGTGGTTGAGAAGGGGGAAGGAAGGGGGTGGAAAGCCAGAGGAATGGGGGTGCACTCAGCTGCAGCTTAATATAAGGGAGGCGATGTGCTCAATGGTTTGGCCAGCATGGGCACGGGCGACATCGTGGCGGGCATGCAGGGAGCGGTCGTGGCAGCATGCTGGGAAGGAAGAAGGTGACTAGTATTGGAGCTGGTTAGGCTGCAACATGGCTCGACCAACCGACCAGCCATATGATCAGTAGGAGGGGAAAGAAAAGATTAGAAAAGGCTTGGGAAAAAGGAAGGAGAATATAATTTTAGGTTTGCTAAAAGTCTGATTTTTTGCTTTAAGATGTTCTCATGTGATGATGGTTCGTAATCTAATATTTGATAAACAATTCTGATTGGACTTTTAACCATTTAGATTATTAGGTTTTAAATTCTATACTTTCGACCTTAGGGTTTACGTCACATGCAACATTTAGAACATTAATACTTCTAAATTTACTTTGCTCCTGCAATTCATGATCCTAGGGTTTTCATATTTAGGGCTTCTTGTTATATGATTTTATGTCTTTAGGGTTTTCGTGCTTAGGGTTTCTCTACCATACACCATTTGTGCTGACACAATAGAAAACACAATTCGAATAAGTCTGAAAAATTTAGGCAAAAAGGATGGCAATAGTTAACATACCAAAAAGTTTACAAAATCCTATATTTTCACATTTAGGCATTTTTGGGATGTTACATAACATGAGAGATATCTTTGGGCCTCTCGATGTGGTCGGATAAAAAAAGTACATGGCCATGCCACTAGTGGTCGAAGAGTCGACCATGTAAAGTTATCTGACACTTGATCTAGAAAGTATTAAACAGTCCATGGATTACAATATATCTCACCTGGAGTTCAACCAGATATCGTGAGGCAAAGGGAGACTGGTTTAGGATCTTTTTCTGTTTAACAGTCTCAGGAGAATTGGTTGGGAGACTGGATTATAGGTTAAATGTCGTACTATCAAGAGAGATCATAATTAATAGTCTGATAACATGTTCCTAAGCACAATGGATCAATCTAGGATCATGCATACCTTTCAGATTGTGTTTAAAAAGAATCTCTTGTGTTTTTCAAAGTAAAACGGTAGTACCAAAATTTATCTGGCGGAACTACCGCTCAAACGATAGTACCGTAGTGAATTTGGTGGAACTACCGCTCAATTGTAGTACCACAAGTCCTTTTAAGAATCTATCGTAAAGTTTTTTTTGGTATTTGAGAAGTATTCCAAGTCTTGATCAAAAACCCTTGTTCCGTAAAAGTTAAAATATTTTTTTGGGTTTACTTGGATTTTCCTTGAAAGTTGTTATGTGTATTTTGATTGTGCGGTTGTACCGACGTTCAGACTGCGGAACTACTGCTTGGCGGTAGTACCGATCCTTTGTGCGGTACGTTTTTTTCCAGAACACATGTCTTTAAAAGTTTGTTGCTCTCTCAAGGAACGGTAGTACCGCAGTGCTTCCAGCGGAACTATCGTATCTTCGGCACATCCAATAGTTACATGGCGGTACGTTTTTTACAGAACGTATGTTTTTAGAGTTGTTTTGATTATTTTGGGAACGGTAGTACCAGAGCTCAACTCGCGGAACTACCGCTTTCCCAGTTCTTCCGTTTGTTAAATGGCGGTACATAATTTCCAATACTGTTGTTTTTGGAACTCAAGAAAAACGGAAGTACCTGTTCTTAATCGGAACCTCAGCTAAAATGGAACTACCGCATTTCAGTTGGCGGTAGTACCGCGCCGAATTTCTAACGACTTTGTGAGAGCATTTAATGACTTGTCTGTTCTAGCCGTTACAGGCCGTTTTGGGATGGTGCGGTAGTACCGGCCGTTCAACAGCGGTACTACCGTTTGTGCTGTTTTTTCTTGTAACTTGGTCCCAACGGTCGTTTTGGTAGTGGGAGGTTATAAATACCCTTCCGCCTGCTCTCGGACAGAACTAGTGCTTACACATTTACATTCTTAAGCTAAGAGCATTCACTCCATACTTCATTTACACCTGTGCATTCATTGTGGGGTTGTTGAGCAAAACTTCAAGTGCATTCATTCTAGTTTGATCCATTGCACTTGAGTACTGTTAAGCAAAGATTGTGATCTGTTACTCTTGGTGTTGTTAGCACCTAGACGGCTTGGCGGGAGTTTGCACATGATCTCTTCAAAGAAGATTGTGAAGAGACTCGGTGCCAATTGTGAGTGGTCTGGTGTTCACCATCTTCGGAGTGGAGGAAGAACAACCACCAGTGAAATCGAGAGAAGGCTTAATTTGTGAAGCCGGCTTGATTGGTTCAAGCTTCCTCAACGTGGACTAGTGAAGACTTAGGTCTTCGATACCACAGGGAAAACATCCTTGTCTCCACTGTGGTTGTCTCTTGTCTTTACTTTTGCACTTACATTACAGCTTAAACCTATGATTTACTTGTTTAGCTAGTCTGTATCTTGCATTGCTTTTGCTTCACTGTCTTGAGTAGATATTTATTTCTATCTTCTTGTCTCTAGTTTACGCTGTTAAATCTGTGTTGCTGAAAGTTTAAAATTTGGTCCATTAAAATTTAGAAACCTCCTATTCACCACCCTCTAGTCGGTTATCCTTGATCCTACAACGACTCGTGGTCGAAAAGGTGTTTCTGAGTCACAACCGAATATGTATGAACTTATAGGGTCACACAATTAATGGATTAGAACAAACGAATTCAGATAGGATCTATTTTGGTCTCTTTATAAGGAGATACATAAGGCTATTGGAAAACACACAGAGAGCGTGAGTCGCTCCACCGAAACCCTACTAGCCATCTCCTTGAAGACCATACTGTGCGAATTGGTGCTAGCACACCGGCGTACGGTGTTCCTTCCCTGGACGTGTGGATACCGTAGAGGCGCTACTGCGGTCGCTGTTACGCTTAAGGACCATCCACGATCTTCAACAAGGAACACGATTGGTTGCTGGAGGTGGTGATCGGCGCCAAGGACATTGAACGATTGATTACGACCACTACATTGACACGCTCAATGTTGGATCAGGCTACTCCAACTTTTCTTTCGTTGCACTGCACGTCTAATGGTAATGATCTATGATCTCTTACTTGTGTGGCATCCTGGTTTATGTGGTAGATTTTTGAATTGCCAGCTAGTGTAGTCCACCTGTATCCCTTCATAAAGATTATATCGAACGAACCTTTATAAAGCTCATGTGCAGATCCTTTTATCTCACGATACCATATCGAACTTAAGGCGAGATGCATGCCATCTTGTGATAGCTCGATCCATCAATCGATCTTGTAGTGGATTACTTAATTGTAGTTGACTC
Organism: Ampelocalamus luodianensis; assembly: GCA_036346255.1. Taxonomy (NCBI): domain Eukaryota; kingdom Viridiplantae; phylum Streptophyta; class Magnoliopsida; order Poales; family Poaceae; genus Ampelocalamus; species Ampelocalamus luodianensis. The sequence goes on from CM070626.1 coordinate 7,936,351, forward strand.
CTCAACCATATTCGGCATGGCCATGCACTTCCTTAATCCAACCACATCGAGACCCCTAGAGCCATCTCACGTTAAATAGGAAGGGCAAATTCCATCTTGATCGTTCACATTCCTCCGTATGTTTCATACTAAACCCGAAAACTACCTTTATGACTATCCATTTATGGAGTAGCATTTAGCAACCCCTAAGTCAACTATTACACATGGAAAACCATGACGACCTCAGGTCTAAGGACCCCACATACGCTATGTATGAGACCAACAAATGACACTTACGAACATAACAATTATCGTAGTGTCTCAAGGCAGGTCAATCCAATACTATGTTCTCCAACATATGTCCATGATGCATGAAACATGATTATCAATCAATACATGTGCTGATTCATAAATCATAAGTGTCCCACGTAGTGACATAAGATTAGGGATGCTTAGAATGACATCATAAACATAAGGAAAAAGTCAATTTTACACCACTAAACTCTCCCAAAAGTTCATAAAACAACCCTGAACTACAAAACCACACACCCGACACCCTCAACTCTAAAAAAACGTTCACTTTACCCCCCTTGAGTCGATTCCACTCAGGTTTAAAGCTGACGTGGTGGTGGTTTTGACATGTGGCAGGGCACAGTCAGCGTGATCATCAAAATACACACAAAAAATGTATAGTAGGGCCTACACCTCAGCCTCCTATCCTCTGATTCTCCTTTTTCTTCTTCCTGCCTTGGCCTCCCATCTTCGCCTTGGCCTACCACCTCCGTCTCGGCCTACTGCTACCCGTCTCGGCCTACCATCTCCCCCTCTACCTCCACCGCCACCTCGGCATACCGCCTCCCCCTCCACCTCCGCCTCCGCCTCCTGAAGAATCTAGACCCGCCATTATGTGTTAATAGAGTATTTTGGTAATTAATGACAATCGTTATATGGACTAATATTTTCATGAGTTGGTAAAATAGGTTAAGTCACATGATGATGAAGATAATTGATGGCTCAATGTGTTGATGTTAAAGTCAAGAACCCGGTCTTGGAGAAAAGATGTAGATCATCATCCTAGAGCTCCAAGGGAAAGCACACGACAAAGGTATATCTAGCGTAGGCTAAGGATTTGTTTCTTAGTTATTTTACCAGTTTCAGTGTTTGGCGTGGAGACAAGATTGCTAATGTAGGTTGCCATACTATTAACAGTGGTCTTGACTAGTAACTTAAGTGTGTCATGTGTTGATAGCTCTTTGTGCTTGCTCTAACTCTTTGTAGTATGTTGCCAGTATTTGCGAATGTGGTTTGCAAATAGTTGAGGCTCGTGCATAATCTTTGTAGCATGTGACTTTAGTTTGCGAATGTGTTTTGCAAATAGTTTGAGTCCATGTACCTAATTCTTTTGGCATGATTATAAAAGTCGGCAAATGTGTTTTGCAACTTGTTCAGAATCTTGCTTTCATGCCTTGTTTGCATTGCACATCAATTGGAAAATGTATTTTGCAAATTGAGTTGAAATGAAATTCAAAATTTATTTTTCTAAGTCAACTGGTGGTCTGATTGCAGCCCTTTGGGCGGTCTGACCAGCCCTTGAGGGGTTTGATCGGGCAGAGTGCCGGTCCAACCATCCTGGCGGTCTAACCGCATGTACTGACCAGTCTGACCGCCATGTGTTGGCCGGTCTAACTAGCCCCACGGTTAGTCTCCCCGGTTAGCTTTTTCCAAAGAGAGGTGTTTCTCGTCCTGGCTTGGCTCCTTTATGGAGCGATCTGACCGCCCCTGGCGGTCTGATCGATTTTGTTTGGTCTGATCAGCCCTTGTGCGGGCGGTCAGTCCGGTTAAGTGTTCAACGGCTAGTTTTTATAGTCGTTAGAGTAAGGAAGGTCTGACCAGCCTTTTGTTGGAGGTAAGACCGGGTTTCCCTGTTTTTCTACAGATTCTCCCCTAACGGCTAGTTTTCTTGTGTGGGTATACAAATACCCCTTGTGGCCAGTTGTGGGAGAGCGCTGGTGTTATTTTCGTCCCCTTGAGCTAAGAGCAAGCCTTCTCTTTCCCTTTGTGCATGTGTTGCACTTAGAGAGGTTAAAGAGCAAAATCATAATGCACGTGTTGCATTAGGTGTTGGACAGTGAAAAAAATTTCGACGAAATTTCACCGGTTACCGGCGTTAATCGGGCTTACCGGTGGGGCAAGTAGAACTACAAATCGGCCCCAAAATTTTTGGTTTGGATGAATTTTGTCCAAAAAATCAAATTTTCTTGAATTTGGTTCAAATTTGATTATTTTTTTTACTTTAAAATTCGAAATTTTCAAATTTAAAATCCGAAATTGGCCGAATTTTTTTTCCGAAAAAACCAGTTATCGACGGTAACCAGGCCTTTGCTAGCCTCCAATTTTTTTTTTTGCAATTGGTAGGGAAACCCTGGTGTTGGTTTGAATATCCATTGAGCTTAGACACTTGATTCATTCAAGTAAGATTCTCCGACTTGTTACTCTTGGTATTTGCTGACACCTAAACGGCTTAGAGAAGTTGCGCCGGTGATCTTCTCAAAGAAGGTTGTAAGAAGACCTGGACAGTTGTGAGTGGCTTCGTACTCGCCGTCTCCGGAGTGAAGGAAGAGCAACCCTGAATGGATTCGAGATGTAGGCTTAATTAGTGGAGCCGGTCCCATTTGTTTGGGCTTACCTCAACGTGAACTAGGGGAAACCGACAAGTTTCTAATCACCACGGGAAAAAGATAATTGTGCTTGTGGTTTGCTTTCTTGAGCTTTTCATTCTTCCTATTTACATTTGTAGAATTAAATTGTATGCTTGCCTCCTTAAGTTTGCATTCCTTGTTTTAGATTTAGGTGGTTGTTGCACATAGTGAGACTAGTTGATTTAGATTTTAAATTGTACAAAACCAAATTGATTTACAATTCCACATAAAACTCGGTTTTAATCAAATAAAATTTTAAAACCGCCTATTCATCCCCCTCTAGTCAGCCTCCTCGACTTTACACCTCCTCCTCGGCCTACCGCCGCTCGCCTCAGCCTACCGCCTCACCCTCTGCCTCGGCCTCCTCTTGGGCCTACCGCCTCTGCCTCGGCCTAACACTTCCTCCTCTGCCTCGGCCTACCGCCTCCCCCGGCCACGAGCCGCACTACCTCCTCCACTGGGATCTGGAGGACTCCCTCCCTCTCATTGTGTTCCCGCTCCCGAAGTCGTCCTACTCCTTCGAGTGGCTGGAATGGCGCAACGACAAGACTGCGAGGTGCGGAGAAGATGGGCAAGGCTCTGGCGGGTTGGAGGTGAACTTAACGCGCACATCGCATGTTCCTACAGGTGGATATTCCATTTTGGTGGTCGAGAGAAACGAGGGCTGCGCCGAGAGAGGATCCGACGGTGAAGACCATGGCTGCTTGGTGGTGCTCGGTGGTGGTGGTCCACAGTGGACGGGAAGGTCGAAGGAGGTGGGGGTTAGCTCCAGCGTGACGAGGCGCACCTCGTGACGTTGTTGTCTCGGGGAGGAGATGACGGAGAGGACAGATCGTCGGGAGCAGAGAATGGAGGCAGAGGTGAAGGCGGCTCAAGCAAAAGGCGGAGGTGGCGGTTGCAGCTCCGTGCGGCTGCCGTAGCGGTAGGACAGCGCGCGCATGCAGTGGTCGAAGGAGAGAAGCAGCGATGTGGGGAAAGAAATGGGGAAGGAAATGGAAGAATGAAATGTGGCATCCACGTGGCATCGATGGTAGTCAAACTATTTTGGATTGGGGCACGTCAGAAAAACCACCCTAGTTTGGATTGAGGGGGTAAATTGAACGGTTTTAAGAGTCAGAGGTAGGCGCGCATGTCTTGTTTTGTAGTTTAAGCTTGATTTTCGAATTTTTCGAAGAGTTTGGAGGTGTAAAATGAACGTTTTCCTAAATATAAATAGGGAGTTCCACAAACAAATCATATTGCCATCAATTAATATAAATGATATTTCATTTGATATATAAAATAACATATTATTCAAAAGTTTAAAAAATAGAATAGATACAATCATCTATACACCATGTAATGTCATGATTCGACGGCCTCCGGGATGCTTTGAAGCGCGGGCTTCCAATGCGCCTCCCCGTGCTGGTGGTGGCGACCAACCACCTCGCCGGCGTTCATGATATCCGCCAGCACCTTCTCCACCGGCAGCTCCTTGTCGCCGCCGGCCGCCTTCTCCAGCAACTCCTGCAGCTGCCTCCTGGTGATCCTGATCTTCACCTCGACGCCCTTCCTCTCCTCGCCGTCCTCCCCCCGCTCTGGCGACGCCGACCCCCACTCGCCGCCGTCGACCCACGATACGGCGTGCCGAGACGCGGCGCAGTTGCCCATCCGTATACAGTACAGGCAGCGACTGCGTTTATCGCTTCTTGGTGATTGATCTTGCTGTTCTGAAGATCGAGGAACTCGTTCGTGTGAGACGCAATGCAATGTTGGTGCCAAAGCGGTGTAGGCTTGTATTTATAGTTTTGGAGAGAGGACAAGCTAAGGCGGGAACGTGGTCAGAGAGGGAGGCTGCTACGTGCGAGCTGCGGGCTTCATCCGCTGCAAGACTGTCATTCTGGATTCCAATGAAAATTCTGAATTTCAATGCCAGGTCAGAGTCTGACCTGATCTTTTCTTTCCTTCTCTTTTGGCTTGCCTTCCGAGAAACTGGGTCTGAATCTGTCGCGAAATGTATATGCAGGCAATGTATATGTACTCCAAAATGGCAGGATACAAGTTAAGGCGTAACTCTTTGCAGAATTGCAGTGGTCAGATAAATCTAAGGGAGGTGTTGCTTTCTCAGGTTGACGAATGGCAGCATCCGTCCAATAACACACTCTTAATACTTTTTTCAGGACTGAACAAAAGGTTGCAGTTTGATGTTACATGGAGTAGGTTGCAAAATGGGGACTTGCGAGCTGCAGCTATCCCATCATCGTGTGAACTTTATTAAAAAAACCCTGCAAATGGCAATTAAACAATATGATTTTTCTGAATGTTTACAGTTTATTGTTGAAGTGGGCAGGAGAAATTTTGGAAGCATCATGCAAGCATTTCGCAACATGTTAGCAATGTTTTACCGTGTGATAAGAAGCGTTCAACAAATTAAACAAGCAAGCGTTACCAGCTTTTACTGAATTATTTTCCTTGAAGAACACCACACGTGCGTATTTAGGAGGAGCATATATATTTAATCCAGATCATACATATTTTTCTCGCAAATCACGGTCACAAAGAGAGAAGCATCGTTCTGACAAGATGATATTCTTGGACAAGGAGGCAACCTCCCAATTGATCAGAACTTAGAAGTCTACATAAATCTGCCGTTTCAATTTTTACTGAATTGTTTCAGTGTACTCTTCTGCAGCCACCTTATATATTAGAGTCGTTTGCTTGCATGTAAGAAGCAGTTCTTTCATTAAGAAATGTTGGTACAAGAAAACCCAGTTTCCTGGGAGACAATTGGTAGCTTAGTCCATAACTGCAGGCGATGTGCATGCTTTACGTAACAGCAATCTTGGTGAGATGCAATATTGGTTCAGTTCAAGGAAAGCCCGTGCTTCTTATATTAAAATCACTAGATATTAATCTTGAATCCATGGCAAGTGTGCAGCGATGGAAGAGGTAAAAAGGAGTACTAATCCATCCTGTTTCGAGTTTCTTGTCTGAACAAAGTGGTACAAGCGGCATCTACAAGCTCTGCTCGGTCAGATTCTTCTACTGACCAGTTAGTCGTATCTGTGATTTCAATTTCCAATAACAACTAGATCGGGGGAAAATATTGGTATCAGGTACTATTGTACTGATTTAGGATCTGAAGATCTCTACTTTCCTGAAGTTACAATTTATAGCAAAACCATCCAGTAGACTAGTGCTATTGAAGAATATGATATTTCCTTTGTTGTTAATTGACATCTCATTCTTTGAATTGAAATTTCAAATTTGAAATATAGTAGTAAAAGGGTACCTGTCAATACTATTAATAATGAATTGGATAGGTCAATGCTTGAAACATCAGACACTGATAAGCTTAACTAAGCAAAAATGCAGGTCCTTTACCAATTTGGTGATTTCCCCTGAAATAAAGAACAGCTATTTCAGCTGCCACAGCATTGACTAAACAATCTGTTCATGTGAGCAATAAATTAGAGGTGTTTGACATTCTATCAGCCAAGAAATAACGAATCAATTGATCTTCAAATTAATAGTTCTGAAAAGTCCAAAGAGGGATCGAAGTAATGGCACACCGAAGAATCCCAAATTATGAGCAGAAACCAGCTATCTTCTATGTCAGATTGCAACATTGCAAGTGATTACTGACTACTGAGCATAGCCATGTGTTGTAGTTATTAGTTACAGCCAGTACTACTGTATTATAGGATCTAGAATTGACTATGCAGACAAGTTAACAACGAGCCATGTTCATATACCTACCATCTTGCCTGTGCCAAACTACATGATGAGTATCAAGTATCAACCAATGGAACTGAAAATGCAGATCCGAAAGCAATATCAGAATTCGTTCTTCGATCCATCTTTCTCTGAACGAAGAATTTAACTGCACTTGTTGTAAGTCGTAACCACATGATACACAGACAGAACCAGACTTGGTGAACACTTGTTAGTATGGCCAATGCAGTTCAGCTGTGATGGTAGTATCATGCTGTCTATGATGAAGTATCTGAAGATTTCAGAGCAACAGCTTATGAAGCAAGTAAGCAACTAAGTCAAGAAGTTACGGTATGACATTAACGATGGTCAGTAACAGCACAGATCAGCTACGGACTAGTGGAGTAAATCAAGAACCCGAATTGAACCTTGCAAATCTCAGATAAATAAGGGCATTCGTACATAAACTCTTCCCTACAATTACTACTACTACTCCTACGAGCTCAGGCGACTAGAATCCTACATTAATTTCTTGAGCTGATCTGCTTATCTAATCTCACCCACAATTAACCAGTATCATCTCACGCAAATCAAGGTCAAAACAACAAATGCGCATGCAGACATCCAAGTCCTCCTTTCCCTCCTCCCAATAGCATATATAACTAAGAGCATGTACAATAGTGTGACGTGAACTGTCTGTAAGACTTATCACGTAGAATATTAGATGATGTGGATGAGAGAGATGGAGCGTAGAGAATTAAGTCGTCTCTTATGCAGTAGTCGACTATAACACGAGAAACAAGACATATTATACATGAAAGAGCTGTCTATAAGGATATGTAAAAAGATAACCTATTGTAGAAACTGTCTTTTATGTTGTCTATAAATAACATAAAGAAATATTATAGACAGCAATTATTCATACCATTGTAACATGGTTAATCTTTAACCCCCTACTTAACTAACCCATCCATTTGATTAATCAAGCTGCTACTCCACTGCTCCCGCGTGCATGCACCATTGGATCGATCCAAAACATCCGCGATTTTTTCCGAACCACAATGACTCAAGCGTCGATGTTTAAACTTTCCAAAATCCTCATTTTCAGATCCCTATGCAAGAATCAATCACACGATCCCAGAAAGAGTCAGAGCACATCACAGAGAGGAGAGGCTCGGAGAGAGCTCCAGAACATGCACTGCTTGAGCTCAGATCACTATGTTTTATCTCGCAGCTTCCCTGTAACCAAGAAAGAGCTCAGATCGGCAAGAATGAATTTTCTGAAAACTTGCCATTCCTTCTAAGCCTGCGCATTAAATGGAGTAATCTTCAGCGAGGATCATGCTCCAGTTTCCTAATCAGAGGATTATCGCAGATATAATCAATCCTGTGGGGCCGCCGCACACATGGTTGCGTGATGCTCTCCTTGACCACGCCGTGTGAGCTGCAAATGGCGACTACCATTTCTGATCGTATGCTTTATTTTCTGTACTTAATCGTGCTATAAACTACTCTTATTAGTATAAAGGGAGCGGATAGATATGATAGCGTGGTTTCCTTTCCGCTTTTTATCTCCCAACTTGCGGCTCAGCCAGTGTGCTACTACTACTAAAAGAAAGCATCCCCGTCTTCAAAAAAGAAAAACATCCCCAAAAGCTTAGTACTAGAGCTTTTTTCTTTTTAATCCTTTTTAAAAAATATTTTAAAGATTACATCTTTCTAACTTTATTTTCAATTATGACCCCTTAGGTCACGTCACGTGGTAAAAACACGTTGTCACACCACAGACCTCGGCGTGATCAAACTGTGTTGTCACGCTACTCCTCTTGGCATGACAGGACTTAGCCCAAAAACAGATGTGTCCAAAGAGGTCAGTGACGTGACAGCGAAGTTTGATCACGCCACGATCAGTGACGTGACAGCACAGTTTGATCACGTCACGGGTCATAACGTGATCAAAAAGGTCAGAATTTGAAATAAAGTTAGGAAGAAACTATCTTTAAAATAATTTAAAAAAAGATTAAAAAATAAAAAAGCTCCCTGGTACTATTACCAGTAGCTTCTTTTCCTTGAGACGAGTTGTTTGCTCCCCTCGTGCACTCACATTATTTTTAGATCACAGGCCTACGTGGTGCACTCACATTATTAAGCTTATTGCATCAAAGGAGAGAAAAAAATGAACCGGGGGAATCAGTCTGGTGTCATGGTAGGTTCTGTTAGGAAACCGGGCCCAGGACCGGGAGTCCTGGCCCAAGGTGGACTCCTCATCCCAAACCCTAGCAGGGTCGTAGCCTATAAATAGGGGGTGCTATTCATTGTAAAAGATTGATCGATGGATGAAGGAATAAAGAGAAGCAAGAAGTCCCCCTACATCTCTGTGTTCTATCTCTTATTCTGTTCTTGTTGTTCATGCATTGTTCTTACGATTCTACGCTTGTCACGAGGTAATCGCTCGATCGACTCGCCAATGACGGTTCCTCAACACGTTATCGCGACGATCGACTCTCCTCGCATCGAAAGGTAACCGTCGATGAACGACACTCGTAGATTGAATCGCTTTTTCTAGATTGCTTTCAATTCGCAAATTTGGCTTTCTAGATTGGTTTTCACGGTGCAAACCGCTCTAATCTACCGCGAGCCGACTTGAAGTCGCCGGCCAAGCCGATCGGTGGGTTGCATGAAAGAGTAGATGATGATTGTACCGTAGGTTGTATATGCAGTCGCATGAAAGGCATCATGTGCACGGCACCGCCTGCAAGCGGCTGTCACTACCTCCGCGACACGTTACCGGTCGGCATAGTCCGCCATCACGTATCGCCACGGAGGCAACGACAGGACCACCCCGCTAGCACGCGGCAAGCACGCACATGTCGGCATGAAGCCGCGCCTCTGTTGCAATCTCATAATACATTATATTGTATCGCATACATGAACAGTAACAAAAAAAAGGGACGGCCGACAGCCCTGTAGAGCCGCGTCGTCGCCGATTTTGGTGTCACACCCGGCCACCTGAAGATGGCACCGCCACGCGCGCCGACGGGCACGAGGCGGCGGCGCTTGCGCCCGCTGAAACAAAGACCGCGATCGATGAGCGATGTACGCCGTGGTGAAACGATACCGCAGCGGATGAACAAAGGCGCCGCATGAACGATGCCGTCGCGGATGAACGGTGCACCTCATGAAATAAGATCGCGCGGAACAGTCATCTCGCACGAACAAAGATTTGCGGATGAACATGAGCGCGGATGAACAAGAATCTCGCGTGAACGGTAATCTCGCATGAACAGATTTGCGGATGAACAGTAGGCGGATGAACAGAATCTCGCGTGAAGCGGTAATCTCGCATGAACGAGATTTGCGGATAAGCGATGCGTCGCGCGTGGAATCGTGATCGCACGTGAAGCGATGATCGCGGATGAACAGTAATCACATATGAACGGTGATTACATATGAACAAGATGAAACAAATCTCGCGCGCGCGCATGCGCGTGTGATGTTGGCCCGGCCGTCGCTGCCGGGCGGCGCCGGGCCACCTCCCGTAAAGGTACCGTCGCCCTCGTCGCCGCTGCGGCGCCGCCCATGGCTGTAGCCACCTTGCACCGCGCGGCCGCATCGCGCCATGGCATGAAGTAAAGGAAGGAGGGAAGAAGACTCGGCCGCGGCAATGCCGACCGCGCCGCCTGTCGTGCCGCACATGGCCGCGTGCCGCGCCGCGCGCGCACCGCACCGCCGAACCGCTACGCCCGCATCGACATGCCATGCCCGCCGCGCCGCAAAGCTCGGCTGCGCCGCCGACCGTCCCCGCGCGCCGCGTCGCCGCGGCGACATCTCCGCCCCGCAAGGACGCACAAGACCGCACCGCCCGCGCTCCGCAATGGCCACCGCGCTCGCCGCCGCTCAGCGCCCCACTCACCGGGCGCCGCCGCCAGAATGGCCGCGCGCCGCTCCGTGGCCGCCTTTGAAATTGCGATTTCACTAAAAATCATTTTTTTCAGCAGAAAAGGGCTTCGGGAATCCATTTTTTTTTGCATACTTTTGAACTTGAAGCATGTTTAACTTTGTTATTATTATTTCTATGCGATTTATTTACCGCATTTACTGTTTTGATTATCTGTGATTGTTTATATTGCCTTTAATCACTGAAAATAGCAGTAAATCATGAAAAATGCATAGAAAAATACGGGAACACGAACCTGGAGTTCGAAGAGCATTGTGAGAATTTTGCAACCATTTTATGCAGATTACCAGCAGTAATCCTTTGAACTTTTTGCATGAATATGAAGATGACTGGCATCACGAATCAGGAATTCGGAGAACTGACCTAGTATGGTCAGAATTTGTACAGAATTTATAACAGTCTTCAATTCTGTGGTAATATAATCACGGATGAGCAGAAGACTGAGAAGACCCTCTACCTTTCACCCGAACGCGGTGCAATCCGCAAGCAACTATTGTCAAGACGGCTACATGAAGTATGCCGAATTAATTGACGTCATGCAAGTTGCAGAAACTCAAGATGATATTCTAAGAAAGAACTTCATCTCGCAACCACCCTAGTAGCAATGTTGGCCATGAAGCCATCGCTAGCGCTACTAAGGTGATGAAGCCTCTCACGAATGAGAGAAACAAGAAGGGTAAGGTCGCAAGGCGCGATATTATTGATGTTTTCGGTCTAAGAAGAAGGGCAAATGATAGCATGAGGCATACCTCGCCATTGCAGTACAGAGGATTCACATCCATTACCGCACTTATGAATGTGAACACCCGAAGAGTGACCCCATCATCCCTCCTTTGGACATCACAGCCGCCACACCGTAGCGCCAAGAGGAGAAGATCGCGCATGGAGCCGATTTAGGCGTAAGTTCCCGAATACTTCGCCTATTAGATCCAAAGGCACGCATTGCACTCGGACCTTTATAGAAACTTGCGCTTGTAATTGAAGCGAATTTTGAATTATTGAATAATGGTTGCAAGCTCGGGAGAGCAAAGCATTAAATTCTTATTATGAGTCCTGCAAGGCTTATTTTCCCGTCTTTATAATAGCAAGTTACGTTCTGATATCTGAAGTATTTTATTTATGTGTTGCTTGTTTTCTGCTACATATTAATAAAGTACATTATATTAGAACGCGTGTGGCGCCTATGGAGGAAGTGTGCTTAGCATATAGCGGCACAACGAATATCATCCGAGATAAAGTAAATTTTTCCATCGATCGGCAAGAAGAATTTGGTAGTCTTACGACGATCGCAGCAATGATACTTGTATAATGTGCTCGGGAAGGGTCATAATTATACTCCCAACGGCACAACTTTGGTCATTAAAGAAGACTTATTGTACCAGAATCGACTAGAACTCTCACGATATTTGCGCTAACAGTTTCCATGTAGAGACTGAAGAAGAGTATGATACAAAATATCTGCTCATTACAAAGCGTGAAGAAAATGAAAAATAGCATTAGAATATCTTCCTTCATATGAAATTGGGCTATATTACACTAATATTAAGGCACCCTGACCTATTCTTTCCTGAAAACCGTATTTAGAAGCTCTGAACTTTTCTATCTCTGGCATGATAGATTGTGCCGTCTAGGTCTTAGGATGATGAGAGATATAATTAACAATTCACAGGACATGATATGAATATTAAGAATTTCTCGAATCAGAAGATTTTGTGTGCCCGCATGTGCCACCGGAAATTAATTATTAGACCTTTTGCTCAAAGCGAAGGATGAAGTCCCCGCATTCTGGACCGTATCTAGGAGACTTTATGGTCCTATACAACCCCGTAAGGGTCAATTAAGTATTTTATGGTGCTCATCGATGCTTCCTCGGAATGGTCGCACATATGTTTATTGTCTATGAGAAACTATGCTTTGCAAAGCTAAATCTTGCGATAATTAACAATTGAAAAATAATTTCGATCATCACGTGAAGTCCATCCGAATGGACAACGCCGAGAATGTACTCGAAGGCATCGATGATTATTGTATGAAAATGGGAATTAAAGTTGAGTATTCTATACCGCACATCCGCACCCGAATGGACTAGCGTAACTTTGAAGAATTGTAATTTACCAACTATATGTTGGGGACACGCATCCGCCAGTAGCGCTCTTATCAATTTTAGACCGTCGGCCTATAACATCCATCCAACTATGTAACTAGCGCAAGGGTCAGCACTGAAAACTACTCATCTTCGCAGGTTTGGTTGCAAGGGTTATATACCTATACCACCACCGCAGCGAACTGCAATGGGTCTTCTCCAAAAGTCTGGGATATACGTTGGTTATGAGATAGCATCCATAATCAAGTATTTGAACCATATGACTGGAGATTTGTATAATGCCCGATTCGCTGATAGTACATTAGATGAGATCAGTTTCCCGTCATTAGGGGAGGAAATCAACCCTTGATAATAATGTCGGAAAATAATTGAAGTCTAGAAGACAATTGAAATCGTAAGATAATTAAAAATCTATGCATATGACCGCGCACTAGTGAAGCAAATAGAGAAGTCCGAAGATAATTGCATTCGTAAGATAATTGAACCAAGTCTAGAAGACAATTGAAGTCCGAAGATAATAGATTTGCAAATATTAGCAAATCAACTGCCGACCACTTTAGTGATTCAAGAGCGTGACCAAGTAGCATTTGCTCAGACGCAATGCACCGGAGAGGATTGAAATACCAATGAAGGTATCCCTAATCCCGCCCGAGGCCTCGAAAAGGGCGAGAACTCCGCCTCGAATCCAAGTAACCGGGACGCCGTGAAAAAGGATAAGAAGGACTTGACACACCGATCACCAAGTGCCCGTAACCAAAAGGGGAGCCGTTGAGACTGTATCGGTATGGAACCTTCGTAAAAGGCATACTGACTGAACATCCCCATGAAGGAGACATCGCATGGATGTGTGCGCACACATCGAGTGAAAAACTAAAGGGACTTGCCTCGCAATTGGAAGCAAAGAAGTGAGCAAGTAGAAGCATTAGAAGAATCGCCCCTTGAAGAAATAGCTATAAAATTTATGACCTCGGGAGAATCTTTGAATATGACAACAACCAATGTCGACATATACTTTGCAAAGAAACTTGCCACAATCATCAATCTTGATTCAGAGCCTGTATCTGTAACGCTCGCTGAATGAAAGAAAAGATCAGATTGAAAGAAGGCAGTAGAAACCGAATTATTCTCTCCGAATAAAAGAAGGGCGTTTGGGCTCAGAAGCGCACGCCTCCCTTGTGCACCCCGTAGGGCATAAGTGGATATTTGTTCAAAAGAGAAATAAAGAAGCAAGGCTCGTTGCATAAGGTTTCATTGAACATCCAGAGATGATTATGAAGAAACCTATTCCCGATCATGGGCGTAACCCCTTTAGACATTTATCTCAATGGCGGTGAACTTGAAGTTAGAATTGAAATTGATGGATGGGGTACCAAAGATACCTTTATGAAATATTGGATTCGGACATTGAAGATACCGAATGTATTAATGTCCCAACCAAGATAGAGCAAATGGAAATATGTACAGTGTGAAACTCGTAAAGTCATTGTACGAACTTAAGCAATCAGCGAATGTGGTATAATCGCTTAGCGACTTTCTATGCAAGAAAGGCTACACGAACAATGAGAATAAACCTCTGTATTTATACAACAATCCCGAATGGATTTTGTATAATCTCGGTGTATGAAGATGATCTGAATATTATCGAACCTCAAGGATATTAAGAAAACAAACTCTTACAGAGTTGGAGTATGAAATGAAAGGTTTGGGTAAAACCAAATATTGCTTAGGCTTGCAGCTTGAGCATGCCCTCAAGGAACATTATTGCATCACCACCTACACTCGTAAGGTGTTAGAAAGGTTCGACTTGGCAAAGACATACATTTTGAAAGTGCCAATGGTCGAAAGATCTTTGCAGCAAGACAAAGACTCATACTGCACCTAAAGAAGAGGGGAGAAAGTCCGGGACCGAACTCCCACACCGAGGTGCAATAGAAGCACTAATGTATTTAGCAAACTGTACTAGAACGGACATTGTATTTGCCGGAACCTACTAGCAAGGTATAGTGCGAACCTACCAAAGGCATTGGCAAAGTGAATAAAGGATATCTTCCGATACCTCTAAGGAAGCAAAGAACTTGGTCTGTTTCTGTAAAGAACAAAGACTTAACTATGAATGACAATGCAGAAAATGGGTACTTGTAGGACCCGCATACAGCCAAATCGCAAACAGGCTATGAACTCCTATGTGGTGGAACTGCAATTCCATGAAAATCGTCTAAGCAGAGTCTTGTACCGACTTCGACGAACCACTCGGAAACAATAGCATTATACGAGGCCTCACGAGAATGTACTTGGCTTCGGCGGATGATTCACTACATCCAGCAGTTATGTGGATTGAATACCGCACCAACCCCCACTATTATCAATGAAGATAATGCAGCTTGTGTTGCACAAGTGCAGATGGGTTATTGTGAAGAATCCTCTCACAAAGCATATCAACCCCAAGTTCTTCTATGCTCATGAATTGCAAAAGATGAACGTAATAAAAGTACTGCATACTAGGTCATGTGAGAATCTTGCAGATTTATTCAAGAAGTCACTTCCAAATGGTCTAGCTTTGAAAGATGCATATGTGGAATTGGAATGATGAGACTTAGAGAAGTGCAGTCGGGGAGAACCTTCACGAACTCATTACTAAAGCTTGATCACGAAGACCGAGTACCCAAAAGGTAAATCTCGGAGATTAAATGAAATTGGGTGGATTATACTCTTTTCCCTTGACGAGTTTTCCCAAGTTTCTCGGCTAAGGTTTTTAATGAGGCAATTCGTGCAAGACATAGCGTAACATGATTAATGTACTCTTTCTCCAAATTTTTCCCACTGGTTTTTATGGAGTTTTGATGAGACATGGACATGAAGGATGAGTGCCCAAGGGGAGTGTTAGGAAACCGGGCCGGGACCGGAGTCCCCGCCAAGGTGGGCTCTCATCCCAAACCCTAGCAGGTCGTAGCCTATAAATAGGGTGCTATTCATTGTAAAAGATTGATCGATGGATGAAGGAATAAAGAGAAGCAAGAAGTCCCCTACATCTCGTGTTCTATCTCTTATTCTGTTCTTGTTGTTCATGCATTGTTCTTACGATTCTACGCTTGTCTACGAGGTAATCGCTCGGACTGGACTCGCCAGCGACGGTTCCTCAACAGGTTCTTATCCGATTCTCGTGTTTCAAACAGACCTAATGAAACTTGTTGACGCATCTCCGTGTTACATGCGAATTGCTATTCCGTTGAGAAATGATAAAAATTATACAGTACAATTCTTCGTTTGGCACCCGGAAAAAATCGGAGGGCCTGCAGATTGGCAGTGTTCGTGGCCCGTTAATTATGGATGGGTCGCTGGCTCCAAGCCTCCAACCGGAGGCATAGACAGATAAGGCACAGCCAAGCGGCGGCCCCAACGCGGCGCATGGAACCGCCAAGAAAACGCGGCGCTGCCGCCCCACTCCGCGCATCCGGACGCCGCCGTGCCATGTTCACGGGGCCCCGCCAAGCCAAGAGAAGCGGATGGTATGCAACAGATACCTCTGTTTTTCAGGCATCAACGTTGGAAGAGGTTACGGGTTCAAAATCAAACTAAGCATATATACAATGGTATAAACAACTGTTGCTTATAGTATCCCTCCATATTATTTATAAACAGCACTAAAGACAGCTTTTACAATAGATTGTTTTTTTACATGTCTCTGTAAACAGCTTCTTTGTATACAATGTGTCTTGTTTCTCACGTTACGGTCGACTACTACATGAGAGACGATCCAATTCTCTATGCCCTCTCTCTCCTCCACGTCATCTTGTATTCTACGTGTCAAGTCTTATAGACAGCTAACGTCACATCATTGTACGTGCTCTAACAAAGGAACGGACCACACTAACATAATAACCAAGGGTATCTCAGTTGGTAGATGACATTGTCAATCTTGCGCCCACCCAGATTCAAATCCTAAGGTTTGGCCCGGGTGAATAAAAAAAAACCACACTAACATCAAGAGAAACTCGAGCTTCACAAACAAGTGAATAATTAATGGGATGTTAAACTAGTTTTTCCGAGGCTGTTAAACTAGTTGGACCACCAACCGGTTGGCATATCACGTCATTTCCTCAAATCATGTTCATATGGTATATTTAGAGTTACACGATATATGACAAAATCCCTATAACATCTATATGGCTTCTTTTTAAATTTGGAGAGCTATGCAGTGAGCATTACACTTGTCGAAAAATAACATCATTGCATGCTCCACCTATGGTTCTCACGTTATATGTTATTTTCCAAAGGCCTATCCTGAAATTAGCACAACCGATAGTGTTTTGCACTGGATGAGACCAGTATCCATGCCTCGGTATTTATGCAAGCCTACGCGGTCCCTCACTTTCATGTGAGCTCTTCCCTACTAAAGGGTCACACCACGAACTCCGTGACCAGCGGTGTGGTGCTAGCTCGTGCTAAACCCCATTTTGGGTTTGCTTTGATACGTTTGTTTTCAAGATTTGGAGGTTAATTGGTTTGTGAGCATCATGGAGTATCAGGGTCTCGTTCCTCCTGATTGGACTGGACCATGTGCCACATTGTTAGTTTGTACGCGTACTTCGCTTAATCGCTTGGTATCTTGGACGTTTGGTACGTTGGTGTTAATGCTATGCTCTTCCACCGTGAAATTAAGACAGCTAGACATAAGTTGGAGCTAGTTTTGGATTAATGGAGTTACAAGAAATGCTAGTTTGAAAAATCAACAATATGTCCCAGCAGAAGAATCACCAATAGTATTTTTTGAACCATTGGATCACTTTAAAATCAGACACATATTCAAGGCTAATTCAAACAGCGAGAAATCGACTTTGAGTTTTTTTAAAAAAACAGCCAACCTAGAAATAGCAAACCGGTAAAAGCAATTCACCAATAGCAATAGTTACTTGCACCGATTGTCATCGAAAGTAAAATTACTTGCACCCATTGAAACTAAATTCACTGTGACTTCAAGATTGCAAAGGATGCTGGTCCAGAAGCTACCAATATTGAGTGACATCAAGAGCTGGAATGTGATAGAGGCGTATTTGATGCACCCAGAGTGAGGTTACTGAGATATACTAAGGGCATCCACGATAACAAGGAGGGTACCAAGGAGAGAGAGAGAGAGTTTAGGGGCAACCCTATACAGTGCAGCAAAAGTTGAAGTTGGTCTTAGCATGGAGCAGTCCACAAGCTTGTGGTCATGTCCTAAGGAATAAAATAAAATTAGTCCCACCTGTCGGTGCTGCCACCATCCCGAGGAGCGCTGCCGCCGCCACATCGAGGGAGTCGTGTCGTCGTCGCCACACCGGATTGAGGCCGAGATGTTGTGCCGTCGCCTTCGAATTTGGTCGCCTAGATCCTGACGGAGAAGGGCCACCGCCACCCTATAGGGTCTCCTCCGCCTCCTTCCGCGGCTTTGAGAGAGGGAGGGGATGGGGAAGATATGGATGACACGGATGAGGGTGGGAGAGAGAGAGAGGGGTGGAGGATAGGAGTGGAAGGGGGGAGGGTGGCGTCGTGAAGGAAGATGAGAAAGAGGGGAGAGATGGACGGTGGAGGGAGGGGGTTGAATATTTTCTGGATTTTTATTATGTTGTGGGCTCCATCTTAGTACTCATGTGGACTCCATACATTACATTGAATTACATCAAGTCATGTCATCACATGTGAGACCTATCTTAGAACTAACATGTGTTGTAAAATTAGCGGTTTTAGTAAATATTCAAATATAATTCCAACAACAATTAATATAATTAAAGCATATTTTCAGCGGCATATAAATGACAAAAATGACATATAAACATTTAGTTTCTTTATGTCAAATAAACATGATAATATGCTCAAAAGATACGACTCAAAAACATACAAAATCAACATAATGCTCAAATTTAAATGTTTGTTTATTTGCTCTTAGATGTCGGACTGTTCAAGATGAAATCTTGGCCTCCTCGCCACTTTGGTCAATATAACACAAATTAAATATAACAATTCTCTAAAACAAATTAGGCCTTGAGCTCACATAAAATCTTGCTAGTCTAATTAGTCACATAATACAAATCACCGAATCTGAATTCACTAGACCGAAGGTAATTGATTCTAGCACTTAAGAAATCAATTGACAATAATGTATAACAGTAACCAAAAGGTATCGCAGTGAACATAATTTGATCTAATAATCACAGTGAACAGAGACTGATCAAAGATGACAGTGAACAGAGACTGAACAAAGGTCACAGAGAACATAGACTATATATATCACAATGAACAGACAAGCATATATGACATAATAAACAGACAGCAAGTAATCTTAAGCTCAAGACCAATTTATATCAAATTGTTGTATTCAATTCTCACAATGACTCAACTCCTCATTAAGCAATAACCGAGCCCACAATCATTACTTGCAAAGACTCTCAGTACTAGACAAACTATAGAATGTAATTTAACTACCACATCACATAATGCTTAGTAATGCGAAAAATTGAAATCAACGATACTCACGATGCGGATGACACTCAAAGCCACCGAGTAGAACTAGGCAAAGCACGCGAATCGTGCTATCTCAGAAAACCAATCGCCCCGATGTGCCGCGTTTGAACAGACGTGGTCATCGGAGATACAATGCTAATCCACAATTCAGGACACACCAAAATTGTGAAGTTGAGGTACAGAGAAGTGCCGCACAAGACCAACAGAAGTGCACCAGCCGAGTGCACCCGAGAACACCAAGTACCAGGAGAACTGAATCCCTTCTTCTACACCAAGTCAATGCAAAGCCAACTGAATCCCAGCTCCAATTGGTGCAAGGTCAAGCCCTCACTGCACCTCAATCGAGAAGAGGGAGAAAGAACCGAGATGCACAAAATAGGGGAAGGATTCGGTCCTCATCGCCGATGACACTGGACTCAGCCACGAAGGCGCGATGGCTCCAAAGACCCAAGAATCGAAACCAAATCGGGAGGAAGATAAACAAAATGAGCATTTCTCACTTGTTTTCTCGGAGGGTCAAGAAAAGGGACAGGAGCTACTGCCTTTTGAAGAGGAGGAAGAAAGAGGGCGAACTGCCTGGCTATTGCGAACAGCCGACGCACAAGGCGCCCGGGCCACTCGCGCCTCTAGAACAACCGCCGCCTGGGTCTCCCGCTCTGCCTGCACAAGCACCAGAGGAAAAAGGGGAAACCCCATCGGCGCGAGTGGATAGGGATGGAGCAGAGCCTCCAGCCTTATCTTCTCCTTCCTCTTACACCGACTGGTGGACCCACCAGTTTTATTTTCGGGTAAATATCAAGGAACCCTAGGTTTTGGGGTAGTTGTAACGCAAAACCCCAGTTTTTGAGTTTTATAACAAGAAACCCCATCATTTCAGCCGATCACCACACATAACCCCAGTTTTTACGTTTTTCCCAGCCCACAGCGGTTCCACTCTATTCGCGTTACGGCATGTCGCCGTTCCACCGTCCCGTTGCGCGCCCGTGGATTTGAACACTGGGATTTCTGTGCTCGATCCCACGCGACAGTGAGACATTAAAGTAGTTAAGCCGTATCAACATAGTCAATCGTGCATTACGACAGGGATTTGCTCCTAATGATGAAGCTATAGTGGTTGTCGGTTGTCCGACAAGAGAGGTGCTCTCGGCCGCGGGATTGCCCACCGAATCGCCGACGAACCAGAGCATAGAGGCGTGTCCGGGTGATCAAAATGGAAAGCCATGACCCATGCGAACTTGCCGGTACCGGCGGTGAGGTCTCCGGTGACCGAAGGCGGTGGCGCGATGACATAAGGCGGTGGTGCCATTCGAATAATTGTGCAACTTCGGACGAAGTGATGCATTAACCAAAATAGCGTGCGCACGAGAGGCTAAGGGGTGCTAGGAACTTACTGAGATGACCCAGAGCTAAGGAGGTTGCCAGAGTTGGGCTGGCGATGATGGACGGCGGCGGTGGGGTTGATGCTCCCGTGGAGAGCTCAGCCTGGGGAAAAAGGAAGGGTAAAGTAGGTAGGGGAAACTTAGGTGAGGCCAGGAGATGGTTAAAACATAAGAAATTTGGGTAATGACTTACCATAGAGGTGGCGGCGTGGAAGGGGGCACTTCGGCCGGAGGCGAGGAAGAAACCTTGTTGCGGTGGTTCCTGTGTACCAAAACCAATTCAAGTTACGGGTTTTGATCTTCGTGCCCAGGAACACTAAATGACATGGGTAGGGAGAAGAGAGTGGCATGGGAACGGCCGATGTACTGCGGCGGCGTCGCGACCGTGAACCCGAGGTTCGGCTCTCCTCGGCTTGAGCTCAACGAGAGGAGAAACAGGTAGGGGAGTGTTCGGTGGTGTCTAAAGGGAGAATAGGAAACCCCGGGTGAGTTTTTATAGCCTCAAGGGCAGAGGACTCGTGAGGAGGCCATGGCGGCGTGGGCTCGGTTCATGGCTCTACCATGGACACGCATGAGTGACAGTGAAGCAACAAGAGAGGGTGAGGCGATGCGGTCGAGGCAGCTAAACCAGGTTCGCACGTAAAAAACCAGGGGCGGAGCCGTTGGGTGATCATTTGCGGCCATGGTGTGCGCTCGGCGCTAGCGAGGAGCGAGCTGCGACGTGGAGAAGAAGGTCTGAAGACGAAGGGCCCACCAGTCAGCAGTTGAAAGATGTAAGTGGCTGGTCGGGGTTTTAAACGAGCGGTTGGATTGAGACCGTTGGATCGAGATCGGAGGGTCGGGGACGTCCAAAATGGGCGGATGGTTGATCGGACCGAACGATCGGACCGAGCGTTTGGACGGTCCGATTGAAAATGGACGGCCTCGATTGAGATGGTCATTCAGGCGGTCTGAACGGCCCAAGAGACGTGGACGGTTCGATTGAAATCAGACGACCCAAATAACTTCGCGTCTGTTCGGACTGGCCTGAGCGCGAAGATGGTTGGGTTCAACCAAGATGCTGGCGGCGGCGGCCCTTGCGGTGACGGCGAGCACACGGCCGCGCATGGCGCCGGCGACAGGGTGACACGGGAAGGGAGCCAAGGCGAGCAATAGCGCCGCCTGGTCATGGTGATGCCGTAGGTGAGGTCGGGGAAGCCAGGGAAGGCCGAGGAGGCGGCGCAACGGAGGCAATGGCTGGCGAGAGGGAGCTCGCGGCGGTGGGGCTCCTTGTTGGCCAAGGGGATGAATGGAGGGCACGGGGATGCGCCGTGACGCAGTCGAGAGGGCACGGGGATGACCGGAGGTGGAGGTCACGTGGTGGAGGGAGATGGCCGGAGCTCAGGAAAAAGATGGAGCTCGGGTGGGGTGGTTTGGTGTGGCTCCAGGGGAGGGGAGGTGAGGAGATCAAGGGGGAAATGGGGGGGGACTGCTGCTGGCTTTTAAAGGGGAGAAAAGGGGGGCAACGAAGCTTGGGGCCAGGCGGCCGAGCAACGCGCGGCATGGCCGGCTCGTGCGTGCGCGTAGGCGCGCAACGGGACGGTGGAACGACGACGGGTCGTAACGCGACAATAATGGAACCGCTGTGGGATGGAAAAAACGTAAAAACTGGGGTTATGTGTGGTGATCGGCTGAAATGATAGGGTTTCTTGTTATAAAACTCAAAAACAGGGGTTTTGCGTTACAACTGCCCCAAAACCTGGGGTTCGCTGATATTTACTCTTTATTTTCCTTTATTTTTCTATTTTTTTCTTTTCTCTAATTGAGATATTACCAAAATAACCCTCAAATAAGAACCACCTAGACCCTATACAATGGGGATGCACTAACATGTCCATGTTCCATGCCTTTGCCGCAAGGACCATACAGGGAATGCGTGATGCGTCCCATGTATCGTAGCACGTGTGCATTACCATGTTCATTCATGTATCAACTCCTTTTGCCATAAACTTGAGAGGACACGACGTGCCAAAGAGAACGTGGGCACGTCCTACAACAACGGTCGTTTGTCTGCCAAGCTAGCAAATGTAGAAGCCGGCTCTGCATTAGAGCACAATGATTTATCTGTCTATGTTACGCACTTATACAGTTAGAAACAAAAGGCAGAACAAGTGAAGTTCAGTTAGAAGTTTTAGAAACGATGCAGATCATTAGCATGTTAAAATGAAAGTGAAAGCAAGTTCTATACTTACTTGAAGGTGACAGATCACTTGCATCTATATCTATACTAATTGGAGGCTTCTTTTTTCAGAAGGTTAGATATTAGTTTTTATATTAGTTTTAGATAGAAAAAAACTAGAAATCACCACATTAATCGGGAAAAGAAAAAAACAGCCAGAAACTTTTACGTTAATAAAAAAAGAATACATCTCAACCATCTAAATATAAAAGGGTACATAACGACTCCAAATTGAAAAGGTAAAAAAAAATCCAAAAAAATATGGCATAGAGATATACGTTAATGCACAATTGAAAATTTCCAAAAATGCTATATAGATAGATATGAATTTCGTATAAAAAATAAAATTCTCTATTTTCCAAATACATATAGATTAACAATTAAATTTTTAAAAATTAGTATGGTATCAAATATCTGTCACGCAACAATAAATTAGAAAAATATAATTTTGTTTTTTTGAAAGTTAGTACATTTGAAATTTGGATTTGCGGTTCAAAGAAAATTATGCTATAATATAAATTCATAGTTAAATTAAATTTACAAAAAATATTTAATAATAAAAGCATAACGGAAATCATATGGTTGGCCCGTGTGAATACACAGGTTGACGACTGGTTGGTTTAATCAGGCTCTATGGCACAGACTCGTTTACGGCTTTCGCTTACCGGTACAAACAATTTCGCACCTATTGTTTTCTTGCTTGTAAGCCCTAACATATAAAATAAAATTTGAAATTGCGGAGTACCCAACATCCATGACATGGACAAAACTATTTTAATATTATCTACGATCAAAATCCTAACTCATCCATCACAATTAACAAATGGGTACAACTAACGCCTGAACGTACGATGGGAAACACTTCGACGCAACATCGGTGAACACCTTGTGTAACAATTGTTATCAACACATGTAACAAAATACAGAATAACAGTGAAAAAATGCCAAGGATTTTTCCCACCAAAAAGAAGAATGAATACCATGAGTATATGACTAAGCTAAGTGCTAAACAAGATCAGGAATCCCAAAATAAAAAGTTTATGACCATACTACACTACAATATTTGAAAACAATAATGGCAACATTTTAAAAGTGCTCATGCAACAATAGAATTAAATGTTCGCAACAAAATTGAGAATTGCAGGCTCGGATGTATAAGTGGTATGATTAAAAATCAACGCACCTCTGCTTGAAAATCACTATACAATGCTGCAACATCTTGACCTTTTTAGATGCAATAAATCGAAAACATATTTGCAACAAAACTGATAAGAGATACATCAATTTCCTTGGTGCAACAATTCAACATCCCTAATGCAACAATTTGGAGAAACATATGCAACATGTTTACAATGAGTGGCAACAACAACGACTGATCCGATGCCTCGTCTCCGCACTCCACCCTAGACCACCACTTAATCACCAGCCCTTCGCTCGTCATCCGCCTCCCCCTGCCTCCTCCCGACCTCGGCCTCGCCAGATCTAGTGAGCTCCACCCGTAGACGGCTCAGATGATGTCGCTCAAGCAGCTATCGAGGCATTGGTGGAGGCAGGTGAGGTCGGCGTCGTTGCGGGCGGTGAAGGCGCGGTGGTAGACATCGCACGCTAGGTAGTCACGCCACCTGTCGCGACAGAGCTTGTGGGAGAACCCCAGCATCTGCTACGCCACGCGAAGCCAGTGGCAGAAGTGCAAGAACCAAGTATGTGATTTATTAGAACCTTAAAAAGATTTCACGGGATTTCATAGCGTCGGCTATGATCGGCGGGGATAATCAGGGGCGATGGGTTTGTTCATGGACCATGTGCAGTTATTCGAGTGGGAAATCACTCGAGATGCTTGCAGCGATCAGTGGGAGGAGAGATTTGGGGAGGGAGCCATGTGATCATGGGGATTTGGGGAGGAAGAAGATTGGAGATTTTGGGAAAATTGGGAACAGCCATAAAAGGATCGAGAGAGAAGTCTAAAACACAGGGGATGTGAGGCTCCCGAGTGGATAAGTGTATGGACTTGCTACGTCTAATTTTTTTTACACGTTCGGATGTACGAGTGCTATCATTATCCTTAACAAATTCAATCAACATCCCAACCTCTCAAACTTTAATCACATCCTTATATATAATTCTCCAACAAAGCCAAAACCAGCTGAAACCATTTCATCCAGCCCAAATAATTTCCACTCTCACAAGCTACGAGTCTTTAGCTAAAATGACACATTTTCGAAATGAAATAGCAAAACTAGCCCCTTCCCCCCATAAACGAAATGATAAAAATGACACTCGTATCGCATGATTTTGATGCGAAAAGCCACGTGCCGCTAACTGGGACCACAGAAAGCCACACGTCGCAATCCTAGAGAGCGGCAGGTGACGTGCTGCGCTTCTAGATCGTGGCACGTGGCTTGTCGCGGTCCTAGTCAACGACATATGGCTTTCTAAGAAAAAAAAATCAAACAATAGAGATGTCATTTTATCATTTCTTTCTTTAGTTCTTTTCCAAAAACTCCACAAGCCATAGGCTCACAACTAGGGATGGCAATGGGGCCCCATTCCCCATTTCCCGACTGGGAATTCACCTATTAGGGGCCAGATTTGGGGTTACTTCTTCCCTCACGGGGATGCTAATATGGAAAAATCATTCCCCATCAGGTGAAGCGGGGCCAGGTCTATTTCCATACTCCCCATCCCTGCTACCTACACGGGCCCCCGATAACCCAATAACATATGGCCATATCCCATATGGGCCACTAGTAAGCTCACTACCGCAGTTCCCACTTCCTACTTTCCCAAGCAGTAAGCGTAAGTGCGTAACCCTAGCATCCCATATTCCCAAATCCCAATAGGCGCTTCCCACTACCCAGGCTCCCAGCCGCCGCCCCCTTCCTTGCTCCCGCACTCGGCACTCCTGCAGTCAGCGGCTTGGCACAACCGCAGACGTGCAGTCCCGCTGGCCGCTGCTCCTCTGGAGTCTGGACTCCGGTCCTCGGTCCTCCCTTGCTCCCGTAGTTGGCGCCACGCAAGCCCGCCTCCTTCCTTGCTCCCGCACAGCCACACTCCCATAGACCGCAGTCGGCGCAAGCGTAATCCTCCGACGTGGTCCTCCTCAGTCCTCCCTTGCTCCCGCAGTCGACGCAAGCGCAATCCTCCAACGTGGTCCTCCTCAGTCCTCCCTGATGAGAATATCAACCCTAAGGATGCATCCACTGCTTTGACTGCATCCCCTGCTTCGACTGCACCCACTGCTTCGACTCGCTGTGCTACATCCACATCTTTGATCGAACTTTCGGCGACTGCATTGCTATGTTTTCCAGTTGGACCGAGCTGCCTCTACACATATATGCCGGGCTACATCAACTGCTTCTACTCATACGTGTCGGGCTACGTTTACATGCCATGGTGCTGCATCACCAATTGTTGGCCCATTGGTTATGTAACAAATGGGCTGATTTGGCCACATTGGCCTATATGGCCCATATAGCTGCCCCCTTAGGGTTTTGGGGTACTGTTCATGTGACACTATTCATGTGTGAACAGTACCACCGCCCCTCCCTCTTCCCCATATAGATAATGGCCGCCACCCCTTTTGTTCCGCGGGTTTTATTGATTAAAGTTTAGCTTTGCTACTTTATACTTTGTTCTCTTAGTCGGCGAGATCAACAGCGACATTGTTCTTCGGAACTCCACTTATCAATACATTCACTTCCTATTTACAAATTTCAGATTGCTTATTTATCTTATTCTTGCGTGCTTCTTCGGTGTATGCAGGAATCGATCTTCGTGATTAGATCAACCGGGTATTCGTGCACGGTTGATAACCACTTGTCAAGCAGTTCAGCGATTGCGTGGTTTTTGGGCCTTGCGTGTTCGTAGCCAGGATCGTGAGAGTTGAGCGACTACCACCGAACGTATCATCTCATCGAAAGATCGGGCCAAAAATAGGACCTTCGGGTTCATCACACCCCCCCCACAGCCGAGACCCAAGAGACAACACCCGACGGTCTTCCTCCTCCGGTGAGTCAACCAGACAATCACTCCTCCAGTTCCTCCTCCAGTGAGTCAACCATACAACCACTCCTCCAGTTCCTCCTCCGATTGTATATCTTCCATACTTCTAGATTTGGTTGTAGATTCTTGTATATGAGCTTAGATATCCACATTGTAGCTTGTAGATCCAGGTTGTATATCAGTAAATGAGCTAAGATTCTACTCCAGAATGTAGATTGATGGCTTGTATATCCAGATTGTATGACTAGATTGATTGGCTAGTACTCCAGAATGTAGATGACAGGTTGTAGATTCTATATGAGCTTATATCTAGATATCCAGAATGTAGATGACAGGTATATTACTATATGAGCTTAGATATCTAGATTGTAGATTCTACTTCTACTCCAAAATGTAGATTGATGGATTATGGTTGACAGGTTGAGCATACATAATGTCGACCCCTAGTACTAAAAGTAGTAGCCAAGGCCTAGCTCTAGCACTATCATCTCCACAGCGAGAGTCTGCTCAGCACCAGTGGATGTGGATAGGAATGAGGAGGATATTGAAATTTCAGATGATGAAAACAAAGATGGCACTGTTGGCTTAAAGAGAAAGTTGACTTCGGTTGTTTGGAAGGAGTTCAAGAGAGTGAAAGTCATGGGTCGAATCAAGGCAAAATGTAATCATTGTTTCAAGAAGCTTGGGGGAGAACCGAAAAACGGAACTAAGCGTCTTCACCCCTCTGGTTCAAGAGAGCTCTTGACTGCAAAACTAGATGGAACTCTACCTTCACTATGCTTAGTGTTGCTTTACCCTATAAGTCTGTTTTTGATCGTGCAAAGCATGTTGAGAAACAATATACTTGTGCTCCTAGTGATGCAGAATGGTCATTTGCTACTGACATTGTTGAGAGGCTACGGTTGTTCTTTGATATCATTGAAATATTTTCTGGAACTCAATATGTTACTGCTAATATTTACTTCCTCGAAAATTATGAAATCAAAATGCAAATGAGGCAGTGGTCAACTTGTGGCAACCTAACTATAGAAAATATGACAGTTAGCATGGATCAAAAGTTTGATAAGTATTGGTGTGACATTCAAGGACTAATGGGCATAGCAACACTTCTTGATCCTCAATTTAAGTCTGAAATGTTGTTGGTTTGCTATGAAATGCTACTTTGTATTAGTACTGAAAAGTGTGAGAACCATGTTCAACAAGTCACTACCTCATTATGTAATTTGATGGATGAATACCGAGTGGCTAATTAAGAAGATAATACATAATAATCAGTCCCACCATCTGCAATTGAAGCTCCAGCTGTTATGTTAATCTTTAATGCACGTGTTACTAAGAAAAAGGCCAGAATCTCTTAGGTGTAAATCCGAGTTAGATCGTTACTTGGAGGATGACTATGTTCCAAATACAACGGAAAATTTTGATATATTGGATTGGTGAAAGGTTGCTAGGAAACGCTATCCTACTTTGAGGATGGTAGCACGAGACATCTTTGCTATTCCAGTAAGCATAGTTGCTTCAGAGTTTGCTTTTAGCACAAGTGGGAGAATTCTTAGCGAGCATCGCAGCCGTCTCACTTCTGACATGTTGGAGGCATTAATGTGCTCACAAGATTGGCTTCGAAACAAATATAAAGGTATGTACATAGCAGAGTTTATACTTATATTGTCAGTTATCAACAAAAGAAAATATTAATTACATTTTGTATCTTACAGATGATGAAAAGGGAGCGCCTTCTAGCTTCTAGACTTGCCTTCGAGACATTCAAAAAGAGCTGCAATGGAATACTTTGAAAATAAATAGCAATTTCAAAAGAACAAAAAAAAAACAAATAATTCCATCTATTTTCCCTTTCCTATATTCTTTAGCCTACTCACAGGCCTACAGGCTACAACTACTCTAGAGTACCAGTCGTATCAAAACCACCACTGGGTACTAGTACTACTGGCACTGGATCTCGCACGCCTATCTCCACTACCCACGCTATTCACGGGAATGCCACTGGCCTCGCCGCCGTCCCGGGCCGCCCACGCCCAGTGACCCGTGGCGATGGCGCGCCCCCGCCGCCCGCCGCCGGCGAGGTCCCAGGAGGCGGCTGCCGCCCCGCGCCCGGCGTCAGCCTCCCGCCCCCGCCGCGGCCGCCGGCTGCGCGTCCAGAGCCCCTCCCTCACCTCCGCCCGCCGGGTGGCCGCGCAGCCGCCGCCGCCGGCCACGCCGCCGCTCCGGTGGCCCGCGGCAGCCGGGGACGCCGTCGCGCCCTGCGGTGCTGGCGCGGCCGCGTCCGTGAGGAAGATCGCCGCGGCGCTGTGGCGGGTGCATCCGCCGCCGCCGCCGCCGCAGGAGTCCGGGGAAGCGCGTCGACGGTTCGAGGTAGGCCTTTCTCGAGATCCGTGTGGATCTTTCGGTGGTTGTGTAACCATCGTGGCGTTCTAGGGTTTTATGTGGCCGTGCTTTGGTGGAATCTGCGATAAAGCTGGCTCCTTGGTCTCGTTTTGCTGTGCGTTCTGTGCTGCTCAGCTCGTAATTTTGCAGCGTCGCTGTTTGGAGCAGTTGGAAATAGGGTGGTTTGGTGCTTTTGTGATCTTTTGTTTTTGTCGTTCTTAGGGATGTCCAAGTGTCATATGATGTGAGAAACTTGGAATTTTTATAAAAGTTTTGAGCTGATTGTTCTGAATGCTACGCTATTTGGGCATCCACGGGCGAAGGGATCGAGTGTTTTGGGTTCAAATTGTGTCAGAATGTTGTTGGGGTTTTTTTGGCGAGGAATGTCAGAATGTGCTATCTTGCATAAAGTCTGGAAATCTCAACACGTTGTGCCACCAATTCTAGGCGCCATGTTGAAGCTGAGCACTGGAGCTGGATGTTGAATTTTAACATCTTGCATAAATTTGGCGTCTTGACCTCACAGCTTATCTTGAGTTGGACTTTGCGATCGCATGATTCAGCCATTTTCACTTCTTGGATTACAATGTTTAGCAAATCATGCGTGGACTTGACTAAGTAAAATTTGTATTTGGGAGAAGCAGCAATGCCCATCTTTATGGGTCAGTCTGGAACAGTTTTCTTATTGCGTTTCATGCTGGATTTTTGTAAGTTACATCTTCTTAGTTGGTCCAATTGGTGATCCTTATCGTTCCAGATTGCTTCCGGTTCCATGTATCTCCATCAGTTGGGCCTGAAGATGTGACATCCCCATATTTCCACTTGTTATCTATAGGTCTCTTGTTAGCATGTAACCCATGTGGTCCCCTGAGATAGCTGTTTTTAGTGTTATTGTGTAATAGAGAACTTCAGATGTGTAGTTTTGGACAAGTTTATTCCACTGGGCATGCAAATTTTGTAATACTATTAATGTATATTTTTTAAGTGTTGGTCGTGAACTAACAGAACGAATTTGCAGCCTAGCCCGAAGCATCTGCATACGCCTGATCGTTGCAATTACTATAAATCGGTTCTTGAAGGCAGGACAGGAAGTAAGCCTCTTGGCAATGACATCATTCATGAGGTATATTCTTTGTTTATGAATTAATATTTTGGGTACGATTTATCACTTCCCTTTATGATCCTGTTTGATTAATGAAATGCTTGTGAGCCACAATAGGTGGGAGCTTACTCTCCATCACCCCGAATTGAGATGGAGGTGGCAACAAAGTGGGACCGTCGGTGCTTCAACAATTTGAGGGGTGCTGACTACGACCGTTATCCAGTGGCTGCTGATGCAGAAATCTCTGCGCTAAAAGCAGAGCTTATGCAGGCTCACAGCCAGATTCATGAGCTTGAAGCCGAGAGTCGGTCTGCAAAGAAGAAGCTTGATCACCTGGCGAGGAACCTTGCTGAGGAAAAGGCTTCCTGGAGGAGCAGGGAGCACGATAAGGTTCGAAACATCTTAGATGCTGTTAAAGAGGATCTGAACCGGGAGAGAAAGAATCGGCAAAGGGCAGAAATTATGAGTTCCAAGTTGGTCAGTGAGCTATCCGATGTGAAGTCAGCAGCAAAGCGATATTTGCAAGATTATGAAAAGGAAAGAAAGGCTAGAGAGCTCATGGAGGAGGTGTGTGACGAATTAGCAAAGGAGATTGCGGAAGACAAAGCTGAGGTTGAGGCTCTGAAGAGTGAATCGATGAAGATGAGAGATGAGGTGGATGAAGAAAGGAAGATGTTGCAGATGGCAGAGGTTTGGCGTGAAGAGAGGGTACAGATGAAGCTTGTTGATGCAAAGCTGACACTAGACAGCAAGTATTCACAGCTGAGCGAGCTTCAGTCTGACCTTGAGGCTTTCCTCAGTTTCCACCAAGGCAATACTGTAGATAAAGAAACAATAAGAGATGCAGAAAGGCTCGGGGAAGCAATTTGCTCGATGAAGTATCATGATATTAAGGAGTTCTCTTACAAACCACCGCCTCCTTCAGAGGACATTTTCGCTGTGTTTGAGGAACTCAGACAGAGGGAAGATAATGAGAAGGAGATTGGGCAGTGTAACGGAGATACCCCCATGAGTAATGCAACAAAGATCCATACAGGAAGTCCTGAAGCTGACATCATCTTGGAAAAATCAGCAAACAAATATTCCAATCAACCTTTTGCCAGAAATGAGGAGGAAGATGATAGTGGATGGGAGACTATCAGCCACGTTGAGGAGCAGGGCTCTAGTAATTCACCAGATGGAAGTGAACCATCAGTGAATGGCTTCTGTGGAGGAAACGATGCGTCAGTGAGTGGAACAGATTGGGATGATAATTGTGAAAACTGCAGATCAAATAGTGAGATCAGTGAAGTTTGTTCGACAACAGCAGAGAAGTACCGGAAGAAGGGGTCTTCTTTCATCAGACACTGGAGATCATCAAATGGCGATGGTCATAAGAGAACAGGATCTGAGTTACTGAACGGTAGGCTCTCAAGTGGCAGGATGTCAATTGTCGGCCTTTCTCCTAATTTGAAGAACAGTGAAGTGTGCACGGTTTCACCAAGCATAGGAGAGTGGAGTCTGGACTTGCTAAACCCTCACAAAGTCCGTGCGATGAAAGGATGCATAGAATGGCCCCGAGGTGCACAGAATCACAACCTGAAGTCCAAACTTCTGGAGGCAGGCATCGATGGCCGTAAGGTCCAGCTGTGTCAAGCATTGAAGCAGAAGATATAGCATGGTCTAATCACACGCATTCCATGGCTGAATAGAAGAACATCGTTATCTTGCCTGGAGGGGGTGACTCGTCCGGAGCAGGCACCTACCGCTCTGGTAGAGGAATTGTTGCAGCATTGACCCTCAAATGGGTGCTATCACTGGCTGTACCCAACTGACTGATGTTCTGATAGCCCATCAGCTTGCCTGTAATCAAATGCAATAGTAGTATTTTTAATCAATGCATCATTTATTCATGTTTATTAGCTTCTTGCTGGCTGCTTCTGTCCGTTCCTTTTGTTCTTGAAATCAGATATATATGCTAGTATAACGTTATAACTTGTCCAGGTGACCATGTATTCGTATGTTTAGCTGGACCGAAAATTTGAGGCGGAAAATTGGAGGTGGTGAACCAAACTGATTCAAATAGTGCACATGGTCATCTATTGTAGGGAAGCAAGCATTTTACTGAAATCCACGTGTATTCATCTACCCCATGGGTGTTTCTTTATGGGGTTCTTTATGCTGTCAGAACCGTGAAACCTATTTACTTCAGCTGTAACGCCCATGGGAAATACTAACACGTATTGATGCAGGACTGCATGGCACGGATTCTGTGTTAAACCTAAACTGAATCGGATCTTGATTTGAACATTGGGTTTCGATCGCACAGTTCTGAGACGCTCTTAATGCAGAGTATTATTTATCTTTACCACTCTAATACAGAGAATTCGAATCCCAACCAGTGTAGCTGTAGTGTAGTAGACTCATAGTACTGTGTGTACATATACATCTGTAGTACTGCAGGCAGTTTGAATCCTCCAACGCAGAGAACGCCATGTCGTTTTACTGCTGCTCCTCGAAAGGCAAGAATCTGCATGCGAAGTCCGTGCTGAAAACGGCTACCTAACTTGGTAGTACCAAACCTTGAGGACGTTTTGAGTTGCTGTAAATGAGATGTGTCACTGTAACAGCCTGAACTCGATAGGAATGTTTACGTTTCAAGCAGCAAACGTGACAAATAAATAGGGTTGTCGGGACCTAGAGCAGAAAGATCGGGGAAGTGGGGAACGTTCTCCATGTAGAGCTGCAGCCTGGCCGGGCCCAAACCAAGACGTCAACACCCTTGCGATGAGATGCTCCGTCTCCTGTTGTCTTATCCTTTTCGAGACAGGCTCCCCTCGTGTTGTCATTTCCATCTGACTTCTCGGCCATTTTGGTTTCTGCGGTACGTACGCTGTTGAGATTTGAGTTTGTTGGTGTTCGTTTGGTTGATTGCTTCTCTGCCGGGGAATGACGCAGGAGTCAGGACCCGTGGGCTTCCCCGTAGGCAGCCAACTGGCTGGGTCAGCTTCCATCCCATCATCGGCAAACGTCGCGGCGAGGCGAGAGCCACGCTCATCGAGCGCGGCCTGCGGGCAGCTGGGCACCTACAACACCGCTAAATGCGCACCCGGCACGCACCGCGCGATGCCGCGATCCATCCCCGCCCCAACTGCGTCGCGCGCAATCATGCTAGCCCGGTGGCCGGTAGGGCGAAAGCGCCTTGGGAGAGCCACTGTTCCCAAGCCGGTCTCGCCCGATGGCCCGCGCCGCGCGCGCGCTAGCATAAACACGGTGATAACGGGTGGGTGCGCCGGGTGCCGCCATTAGGCCTCATCCGTTGTCCGGCGCCGAGAGCGCGTGGGGCCGTGGGCCTTGCCAGGCGTGGCGGGCGAGCTGAGCTGGGGGGACGGCGCCTCCGCCAACACGAAGTCGGCCGCGTGCCGGCGTTCCGAAGGCAGACGAGTGGGGCCACTCGGGGACGGCACGACGATAATAGTTTCTACATAAGCAGTTAAGCCTGTTAAGAAACCGGGTCTAGGACCAGGAGTCCTGGTCCAAGGTGGGCTCCTCATCCCAAATTCTAGCAGGATCGCAGCCTATAAATAGGGAGTGATATTCATTTTAAAGATTGATCGATGAATGAAGGAATAAAGAGAAACAAGAAGTTCCCCTACATCTCTGTGTTCTATCTCTTATTCTGTTCTTGTTTTTCATGCATTGTTCTTACGATTCTATACTTGTCTACGAGGTAATCGCTCGGACTGGACTCGCCAGCGACGGTTCCTCAACACGTTATCAGCACGATCGACTCTCCTCGCATCGAAAAGGTAACCGTCGATAAACGACGCTCGTAGATTGAATCGTTTTTCTAGATTGCTTTCAATTCTGCAAATTTGGCTTTCTAGATTGGTTTCTTACGGTGCAAATCCGCTCTAATCTACCGC
Organism: Ampelocalamus luodianensis; assembly: GCA_036346255.1. Lineage (NCBI taxonomy): Eukaryota > Viridiplantae > Streptophyta > Magnoliopsida > Poales > Poaceae > Ampelocalamus > Ampelocalamus luodianensis. The sequence goes on from CM070626.1 coordinate 7,970,270, forward strand.
GAGCCGACTTGAAATCGCCGCCAAGCCGGTCGGTTGGATTGTATGAAAGAGATGATGTTGATTGCACCGTAGATCATCGCATGAACAATATGCATTGCATAAACAGTACACACAACAGAAAATTATAGCGCGGACTGAAGCCGTCGGCCAGCCACGCCGGCCTAGCGCTGCGCACCGGCCCGAAGCCGGTCGCCGGTGATGCATGGGAGCGTCGCCGCATGGCCTGAAGCCGCCTCCGTTGTACTCAAGTAATCACGTGAGTGCATGCATCTTCTAGTTGATTGCATCTTCTAGTCATCCCGTGAATACATATTGCATCTTCTAGTTTTATCACGTGAATATAGATCGAGTGCATGCATCCTCGCAACGCACGGGCGCACAACGCCGTCATCTTGAAGCCCTACACGGCCTAGCGCTGCCCCCACATGGGTCCGGCCGCACCGCAGCGCACCGGCCGTGACTCCTCCGGCAACTGCTATGTGCCCCGCACGGCGCCGCCATGAACAACCCCGTACGGCACCAACCGCCGGCCGGAACCATCGCGCACGAAGCGCCACTGGTTTGCCGTCGGCCACCCGCACGTCGCCGTGTAGCCAACCGCGCACCGCATATGCTCAACCGGCTCGAGCCGCGACGCGCCGCTGCGCCACGCCGCACGCCGTCGGCCAAGTCGCCTCGCGCCCGCGCTGCGCATGCGCAGCCGAGCCGCCGCACCCGCCGCCGCGTGTGCGCGCCACCGCCTCCCCTTGCGCCGCCGCATGGCGCCGCCGCCGCCGGCTCGCGTGTGGTCCCGCACCGGCCACCCCACCTTCCCGCCGCACCGCACCACCACCGGCTTGAAGCCGCCGGTGCCGCACCACCCAAAAGCAAAGGAGGGGGATGGGAGCCGCCACCGGCCATGGAGCCGACCGCCGGAGCTCCCTTCCTGCAGTACCGCACCGCCGCCTCCCGCATGAGGCTCCCTGGCCCACAGCAGCCTTGAAGGTGCCGTCCACCTACCCGCCGGCCGCCCGCAGCGCCGCCCGGCCATCCCACAAGTCTTGAAGCAGCCCGGCCATTCCCGGCCGCCTCACGCCGCCAGAGCCGCGATTGAAGCTTCGGCCGGCCACCTCCTGGTGTCGCCACCGCACGGCGACCGCCTCCCATGCCGCGCGCCGGCGCGCGCTTGAAGCGCGCGCGCGCGCCTCCTCCTTGCACCGCGCGGCCTTGAAGCGCCACCGCACCGCGCGCGCCGCCGCCTCCCTACCGCACTCCGCCTCGGTCCGTCGCCTCGGATCGCGGCTGAACGCTGCTGCGCTGCCGCCTCTTGTACGGCAGGGGCAAGAAACCCTAAGCCCCCACCTCCTCTCTAACGGGGCGGGATGGGCCATGAAGGCCGGCCCATGAAGAAATCGGCGGGAAGAAAAAAATGCAGGGGGTGCGTGCGGAAAATCGAAATTTTTTTTTGCAGAAAAGACCTTCGTAATTCCGGAAATTACAAGAATCTCTTCGCAAATAAGGAATTTTGCGGAAAACCCCCTGTATTTGGGGAAATTTACGGAATTATGTATATTCTTGCAGAATAACCCCTCAGAAATTGAAAATTACGCGAATTTTCTCTCAGAACTGAGATTTTGCGTTTTAACCCTTGAAACTTGCAGTTTTTGCCGAAAAGTCATTTTCCAGTAGAAAAGGACCTTGGGAATCCAATTTTTGCATACTTTTTGAACTTTGAAGCATGTTTAACTTTGTTATTGTTATTTCTATGCAATTTATTTATTGTATTTACTGTTTTTGATTATCTGTGATTGTTTATATTGCTTTTAATCACTGAAAATAGCAGTAAATCATGAAAAATGCATAGGAAAATACGAGAATCTGAACACGAGTTCGACGAGCATTATGAGAATTTTGCAACCATTTTATGCGGATTACTAGCGGTAATCTTATAAACTTTGTATGAATATGAAGATGATCGCATCACGAATCGAATTCAAGAACTGACCCAACATGGCCAGAATTTTACAGAATTTGTAGCAGTCTTCAACTCTGTGATAATGCAATCATGGATGAGCAGAAGATTGAGAAGACTATCTCTACCTTTCACCCAAATGCGGTGTAATCCGCACGCAACTATCGTCAAAATGGCTACATGAAGTATGCCGAATTAATTGACATCATGCAAGTTGCGGAAACTCAAGATGATGTTCTAAGAAAGAATTTCATCTCGCAGCCACCTAGTAGCAATATTGGTCATGAAGCCACTACTAGCAGCTACAAGGTGATGAAGCCTCTCACGAATGAGAGGAGCACGAAGGGTAAGGTAGTGCGTCGCCGTTATTGATGCTTTCCAGTCTAAGAAAAAGGGCAAATAATAGCATGAGGCACACCTCGCCATTGCAGGCACAGAGGATTCACATCCATTAGTTGCACTTATGAATGTGGACAGCCCAGTAGCAGCCCCCATCATCCCTCTTTTGGACATCGCAGCGACCACAGCCGTAGCTGCCCAAAAGGAGAAGATCGCGCATGGAGCCGATTGAGACAGAAGTTCCTGAATACTTTGTCTATTAGATCTAGTGCACGCATTGCACTCGAATCTTTTATAGTAACCTACAGTTTGTAATTGAAGCAGAATTTTGAATTATTGAATAATGGTTGCAAGCTCTAGCAGAGTAAAGCATTAAATTCTTATTATGAGTCCAGCAAGACTTATTTTCCCGTCTTTATAATAGCAAGTTGCGTTCTGATATCTGAAGTATTTTATTTATGTGTTGCTTGCTTTCTGCTACATATTAATAAAGTACATTATATTAGAACGCGTGTGGCGCCCTATGGAGGAAGTGTGCTTAGCGGTGGCACAACGAATACCATCCCGAGAGAAATAGAAATTTTTCCATCGATCAAGAAGATCTTGGTAGTCTTCTGACGATCGCAGCAGCGCGATACTTGTATAATAAGCTCAGGAAGGGCTACAATTATACTCCCAATGGGCACAACTTTGGTCATTGAAGAAGACTTGTTGTACCCAGAATCGACTAGAACTCTCAAGGATATTTGCGCTAACAGTTTCCGTGTAGAGACTGAAGATGAGTATGATACAGAATACCTGCTCATTACAAAGCGTGAAGAAAGTGAAAAATAGCATTAGAATATCTTCCTTCATATGAAACTGGGCTATACTATTCTAATATTAAGGCACCTGCAGCCTATACTGCTTTGAAAATCGAATTTAGAAGCTCTGAACTTTTCTATCTCTGACATGATAGATTATGCCGCCTAGGTCTTAAGATAATGAGAGATATAATTAACAATTCACAGGGACATAATATGAATGAAAAGAATTTCCCGAATCAGGAAGATTTTGTGTGCCCCGCATGTGCCACCGGGAAATTAATTATTAGACTTTTGCTCTGAAAGCGAAGAATGAAGTCCCTGCATCCCTGGACCGTATCCAGGGAGAACTTTGTGCGGTCCTATACAGCCCCTGTAAGGGTCATTTAGGTATTTTAGGCCTCAGAATGGTCGCACGTATGTTTATTGTCTACGAGAAACCATGCTTTTACAAAGCCAATCTCGCAGATAATTAAAATTAGAAATATTTTCCCTGATCATCATGAGAAGTCCACCTGAATGGACAACGCCGGAGAATTTACTTTGAAGGCATTTGATGATTATTGCATGAAAATGGGAATTAAAGTTGAGCATTTTGTACCGCATGTCCACACCCAGAATGGACTAGCAGAACTTTGAAGAATTGTAATTTACTAACTATATGTTGGGGACACGCAATCCGCTCGTAGTGACTCTCATCAATTTTAGACCGTCGACCTATAACATCCATCCAACTATGCAACTAGCGCAAGGGTCAGTACTGAAAACTCCTCATCTTCGCATGTTTGGTTGCAAGGGTTATATACCTATACCACCACCGCATCGAACTGAAATGGGTCTTCTCCGAAAGTCTGGGATATACGTTGGTTATGAGACAGCATCCATAATCAAGTATTTGGACCATATGATCGAGATTTGTATAATGCCCATCACGATAGTACATTAGATGAGGTTAGTTTCCCGTCATTAGGGGGAGAAAATCAACCCTTGATGATAATGTCGGGAAATAATTGAAGTCTAGAAGACAATTGAAGTCCAGAAGATAATTGAAATCTATGCATATGACCCGCGCACTAGTAAAGCAAATAGAGAAGTCCGTAAGATAATTGCGATCAGAAGACAATTGAAGTCCGTAAGATAATTGATTTGCAAGTATTAGCGAATCAACCGCCGACTACTTTAGTGATTTGAAGAGCGTGAATAAGTAGCATTTGCTCGCAAGCAATGCACCGAGAGGGTTGAAATACCATTGAAGGTATCCCTAATCCCGTCCAGAGGCCTCAGAATAAAAGGACGAGAACTCCGGTCCCTCGAATCTGAAGTAACCGGGGACGCCTGGTGAAAAAGGATAAGAAGGACATGACACAACCGATCACCGAAGTGCCCCGAACCAGAAGGGTAGCCAGTTGAGATCGGGCATCGGTATGGAACCTTCAGAAAAGGCATACCAGAATTGAACATCCCCATGAAGGGAGACATCAGCATGGATGTGTGCGCACACATCGGAGCTGAAAAACTAAAGGGACTTGCCCCGCAATGAAGCAGCGGTGAGCAAGTAGAAGCATTAAAAGAATCGCCCCTTGAAGAAATAAGTTATAAAACTTTATGACCTCGGGAGAACCTTTGAATATTACAACAGCCAATGTCGACACTTACTTTGCAAAGAAACTTGCCACAATCATCAATCTTAATCCAGAGCCTGCATCGCTCGATAAATGAAAGAAAAGATCAGATTGGAAGAAGGCAATAGAAATTGAATTATTCTCTCCGAATAAAAGAAAGGTGTTTGGGCCTGTAAGCCGCACACCTCCCCTTGTACACCTTGTAGGGCATAAGTGGGTATTTGTTCGAAAGAGAAATGAAAAGAAGCAAGGCTCGTTGAACAAGGTTTCACTGGACATCCAGAAGATGATTATGAAGAAACCTATTCCCCGGTCATGGGCGGAACTCCCTTTTAAATATTTATCTCAATGGCAGTGAACTTGAAGTTAGAAGTGAAATTGAAAAGAAGCAAGGCTCGTTGAACAAGGTTTCACTGGACATCCAGAAGATGATTATGAAGAAACCTATTCCCCGGTCATGGGCGGAACTCCCTTTTAAATATTTATCTCAATGGCAGTGAACTTGAAGTTAGAAGTGAAATTGATGGATGTGATACCTGCATACCTTTATGAAATATTGGATTCGGACATTTATATGAAGATACCTGAATGTATCACCGTCCCGAATCAAAACAGAGCAAATAGAAATATGTACAATGTGAAACTCAGAAAGTCATTGTACAAACTTAAGCAATCAGGCAGAATGTGGTATAATCGCTTGAAGCGACTTTCTATGCAAGAAAGGCTACACGAACAATGAGAAAAATCTCTGTGTACTTATACGACGATCCCAGAATGGATTTTGTATAATCTCAGTGTATGAAGTTGATCTGAATATCATCGGAACCCTGAAGGATATTAAGAAAGCAAGCTCTTACCTGGAGTCGAAGTTCGAAATGAAAGATTTGGGTAAAACCAAATATTGCCTAGGCTTGCAGCTTGAGCAAACCCCTGAAGGGATTTTAGTACATCAGTCAACCTACACTCAGAAGGTGTTGGAAAGGTTCGACTTTGGAAAGACATACCCTTTGAAAGTGCCAATGGTCGGGAGATCTTTGCAGCAAGACAAAGACCCGTATAGACCTAAAGAAGAGGGGGAGGAAGTCCTGGGACCGAAATTCCCACACTGAAGTGCAATAGAAGCACTAATGTATTTAGCAAACTGTACTAGACTGGACATTGTATTTGCCGTGAACCTATTAGCAAGGTATAGTACAGAACTTACCAAAGGCATTGGCAGGGAATGAAGGGCATCTTTCAATACCTCCAAAGAAGCAAAGAATTTAGTCTGTTCTACAGAAAAAACCAAGACTTAACTATGAATGGCAATGCAGATGACGGGTACTTGTAGGATCCGCATACAGCCAAATTGCAAACATGCTATGAACTCCTATGTGGTGGAACTGCAATTCCATGGAAAACGTCTAAGCAGAGTCTTGTATCGACTTCGACGAACCACTAGGAAATAATAGCACTGTACGAGGCCTTACGAGATTGTGTTTGGCTTCGACGGATGATTCACCACATCCAGCAGTCATGTGGATTGAATACCGCTCTAACCCCCACTATTATCTATGAAGATAAATGCAGCTTGTGTTGCACAAGTACATATGGGTTATGTGAAGAATCCTCTCACAAAGCATATCAACCCCAAGTTCTTCTGTGCTCATGAATTGCAAAGATGAACGTATTTAAAGTACTGCATACTAAGTCATGTGATAATCTTGCAGATTTGTTCACTAAGTCACTTCCAGCGTCTAACATTGAAAGATGCATACGTGAATTGGAATGATGATACTTAGAGAAGTGCAGAATTCAGGGGGAGAATCTTCACGAACTTATTATTAAAGCTTGAACATGAAAATCGAGTACCCAAAGAATAAATCCAGAAGATTAAATGAAATTGGGTGGATTGTACTCTTTTTCCCTTGACGAGTTTTCCTGAAGTTTCTCGGCTAAGGTTTTTAATGAGGCAATTCGTGCATCACAGCAGAACGTGTATCATGTACTCTTTCTCTAAATTTTTTCCACTGGGTTTTTATGGAGTTTTGACGAGACATGGACATGAAGGATGAGTGCCCAAGGGGGGGTGTTAAGAAACCGGGCCCAGGACCATGAGTCCTGGCCCAAGGTGGGCTCCTCATCCCAAACCCTAGCAGGGTCGTAGCCTATAAATAGGGGGTGCTATTCATTGTAAAGGATTGATCGATGGATGAAGGAATAAAGAGAAACAAGAAGTCCCCCTACATCTCTATGTTCTATCTCTTATTCTGTTCTTATTGTTCATGCATTGTTCTTATGATTCTATACTTGTCTACAAGGTAATCGTTCGGACTAGACTCGCTAGCAACGGTTCCTCAATAAAGCGCAGTAATTTCTGCGCTGCAGTTTCTCATCCCCTCTGCACGGTTGCACCACGCCATACTACCATTCGCTGGTATGTTTGTGGCTCTGATATTTGCATGACGCACCGAAACGATACCTCCCACCAATTTTACTGCGTCAACAACGCGCAAGGACTAGTTCTCTAGTAGGCTCCATTTAACACGAACTAACATTCTCTACATCTGCTTTGAAGTTTAAACAGTCGAGGTGTTGCCAAACCATAAGCCGTAGTACAACGCTCCATTGGACAAGAAATAAATCATGTTCATAATTATTCCAGGTACTCTTTTATCAGCTAGTAACAGACAGTGAGAAAGACGAAATATAACCGCCCTGTAGCAAGCCAGCAACCTGATTGCAGACATACTAGGATCACCAGATACGCAACAAGCTTGAACAAAACCACGCATAACCACGATGATAGTAGAAACAACATAGAACCAAACACAAAGCTATAGTCAAACAATAAGTACTTTTATTTAGTTGGCAATATCTCAGACAAACCAGACTCATATACTGGTACTGCATAATGAGGTGACAACACAACTTGCATCAAGTAAGAAACACTTAACAGCGACAACAAGTCTTATGTCTTCGACAGATAGAGAAGTAGCTAGTACTATCACAGCTTCAAGCTTCTGAGGCTTCCCAATATCTGGTAGCACACAATATAATGCATACAAGCATTTATAGCTAGCTTAGAAACCGTGTATCTTGATGTGCTCCTTCTTCGCAATCCCAGCCTAGCAAAAGGAGAGGTCATCAGATGCAAAAATACTAACACATTACACATGGTGTTCATCACAAGAGAAGTCTTAATACCTGAACTAGGAAAGTAGCCACATTCTTACGCTGATCACCTTGAAGCTGAATGACCTGATGACAGTGAACTATTCATCAGTATATCAACATTAGCAGAGAACTGAGAACTTGTTAAGCATGTCCAAGTGCATCATCATACCTGGCCTAGCTCTGGATCCTGGACCACAGTACCATTGCAGCACAACTCCTTGAGATCCTTGAGGATCTTGTTGTAACTGAACTCTTTCTTCAAGCCCTGAACAGTTGTCAGACTCTTTCTGCCGTTGCGCTGCTGAATGCGCACATGCACATAATCCTTTGCTCCAGGGCCAGTGCTGGAGTCCTCAGCATTTGCCTCAGCAAACGGGTCTATAAAAAAAGACGCCATATTATCAGAACGTAAAAGAGTTCCAATAGAACTCATGCGCACACAGAGTGCGTGATAAACACACAATCGAATATTGAATTGGAGACAGATTAAACATGAACCCCTTGTTTATGGAGATTGCACCCATTTTCAACCTATTCAGTAACCAAATTAAGAAGCTAAGAATAACATGTTATGTCGATCCTAGAATGATCAAATTAAATGAAATTTGGTTCGTTCTAAAGTAATAGAACATGGATGTACTGGAAGCATACCGAAGGCAGATGGAAGCTGGACGTCGAGATCAGACATGAAACTTGGTTGTTGAGGTTTGATTGGCACCAAACAGATCAAGCTTTCACTTGTTGGTCTTGTGGAAGCTGCACGAATCATCACATCAATCACACGCTATTCAGGGAACAAACGTTCAAAAGGAAATAGCAACTAGCACAGATCAATACAGACAGACAGCACTTCAATATAAAATTTACCAATTTATTTGTAGCAGGAAAGTGCAAGACTGAAGCAGAGCAGGTTCTATAATGTTACATGACATCAATTAATATCTATCATGCACTTACGTTAAAAAATCGACAACAAGATACCTCCCCTAATTTCACGGCCAAAACGGACCAGCAGATTCCGAGGCCTATGAATTCCTAAATCATATTCACGCAGAGGCAGCGAAATAACATAATCTACCGTACTAGACCTCAGCAAACAGATGGATAGAGATGACCTCTCCCAAATTCGAAGCATTCGAGACGCAAATAGTTCACAAATCAACACATCTAACCCTTTCCCGACCACTATTGAGACGGAGAATCCGCCTGTTTCTCGCATCCCGCAACACCGAAACGAACTAATCGTGTCAAGTTAGGCTATGTCGAGGAACCGTCGCAGGCGAGTTTAGTTCGAGCGATTATCTTGTAGACAAACTAGATAATGCAAAAACACAAAAACAGAAGAATAAATGAACACAGAGATGTAGGGGGACTTCTTGCTTCTCTTTATTTCTTCATCAATCGATCAGCCTTTACAATGACTAGTACACCATATTTAAAGGCTACGACCCTGATAGGGTTTAGAATGAAGAGTCAACCTTAGGCTAGGACTCTCGGTGCTGGGCCCGGTTTCTTAACACTCTCCCTTGAGCACTCATTTTTATGTCCATGTCTCGTCAAAACTCTATGAAAATTCAGTGGAAAAAATTTAGAGAAAAGGTACATGAAACACGTTCTGCTGTACTGCACGAATTACCTCGTTAAAAATCTTAACTGAGAAACTTCAGGAAAATTCGTCAAGTGAAAAAGAGTATAATCCACCTAATTTCATCTAATCTCTAGGATTTATTCTTTGGGTACTCGATCTTCATGAACAACCTTTAGTAATGAGTTAGTGAAGATTCTTCTCCTGAATGCTGCACTTCTCTAAGTCTCATCATTCCAATTGTACATATGTATCTTTCAAAGCTAGACGCTGGAAGTGACTTAGTGAATAAATCTGCAAGATTTTCACACGACTTAGTATGAAGTATTTTAATTTCGTCCATCTTTTACAATTCATGAGCATAGAAGAACTTGGGGTTGATATGCTTTGTGAGAGGATTCTTCACAAAACCCATCTGCACTTGTGCAACACAAACTGCATTATCTTCATAGATAATAGTGGGAGTTTGCGTATTCAATCCACACGACTGCTGGATGTGGTGAATCATCCGCCGAAGCCAAGCACATTCTCGTGAGGCCTCGTACAATGCTATTATTTCCGAGTGGTTTGTCGAAGTCGATACAAGACTCTGCTTAGACGATTTTCATGGAATTGCAGTTCCACCACATAGGAGTTCATAGCATATTTGCGATTTGGCTGTATACGGGTCCTACAGGTACCCGTCATCTGCATAGCCAGTCATATAAAGGTCTTGGTTCTTTCTGTATAACATACCAAGTTCTTTGCTTCCTTGGAGGTATCGAAAGATTTCCTTCATTCACTGCAATGCCTTTGGTAGGTTCTGTACTATACCTTGCTAATAGGTTCACGGCAAATGCAATGTCCGATTTAGTACATTTTGCTAAATACATGAGTGCTCCTACTGTGCTCAAGTATGGGAATTCCGGTCCCAGGACTTCCTCCCCTCTTCTCTAGGTCTGTACGGGTCCTTGTCTCTACAAGGATCACCCGACTATCGACACTTTCGAAGGGTATGCATTTTCAAAGCCGAACCTTTTCAACACCTTCTGAGTGTAGGTTGACTGATGCACTAATATTCCTTCAGGGACTTGCTCAAGTTGCAAGCCTAAGCAATATTTGATTTTCTCCAAATCATTCATTTTGAACTCCGACTCCAGGTAAGAGCTTGCTTTCTTAATATCTTTCAGGGTTCCAATGATATTCAGATCATTTTCATACATTGAGATTATACAAAATTCATCCTAGGATCGTTGTATAAATACACAGGTATTATTCACATTGTTCATGTAGCCTTTCTTGCATAAAAAATGGCTTCAAGCGATTATACCACATCCGCTCGATTGCTTAACTTCATACAGTGACTTTTTGAGTTTCACGTTGTACAGATTTCTATATGCTCTGTCTTGGTTCAGGACAGGGATACATTCATGTATCTTCATATAAATATCTGAATCTAATATTTCATAAAGGTATGTTGGTACCACATCCATCAATTTCACTTCTAACTTCAAGTTCACTGTCATTAAGATAAATATTTAAAGGGAATTTCGCCCATGACCGGGGAATAGGTTTCTTCAAAATCATCTTTTGGACGTTCAGTGAAACCCTGTGCAACAAGTCTGGCTTCTTTTCATTTCTCTTTCGAATAAATACCCACTTATACCCTACAGGGTGCACATGGGGAGGCGTGCGGCCTACAGGCCCAAACACCTCTTTTATTCAGAGAGAATAATTCAGTTTCTATTGCCTTCTTCCAATCTTCTCAATCTGATCTTTTCTTTTATTCAGCGACCGATGCATGCTCTGAATCAAGATTGATGATTGTAGCAATTTTTTTTTGCAAATAAATGTCGACATTGGCTGTTGTCTTATTCATAGATTCTCCCGAGGTCACAAAGTTTATAGCTATTTCTTGAAGGGGCGATTTTTCTAATGTTTCTACTTGCTCACCGTGCTTCCAATTGCGGGGCAAATCCTTTTAATTTTTAGCTCCGATGTATGCGCACACATCCATGCTGATGTCTCCCTTCTTGGGGATGTTCAATTCTGGTATGTCTTTTCTGAAGGTGTCATACCGGTGCTAGATCTCAACTGGCTCCCCTTCTGGTTCTGGGGAACTTCGGTGATTGGCTGTGTCAAGTCCTCCTTATCCTTTTTCACCAGGCATCCCTGGTTACTTTGGATACCGGAGTTCTCATCCTTTTAGAGGCCTTAGGACGAGATTAGGGATACCTTCATCGGTATTTCAACCCTCTCCGGTGCATTACATGCAGACACATGCTACTTGATCACGCTCTTCAAATCACTAAAGTGGTCAGGCAATTGATTCGCTAATGCTTGCAAATCAATTATCTTCTGGACTTCAACTATCTTCTGGACTTCAATTGTCTTCTAAACTTCGCTATTTGCTTCACTAGTGCGCGGGTCATATGCATAGATTTCAGTTGTGTTCTAAACTTCAATTGTCTTCTGGACTTCCCGTGACTTGCCACGTTATTTCTCGATATTTTCATCAAGGGTTGATTTCCTCCCCCTGATAACAGGAAACTAACCTCATCTAATATACTATCAGCAAATCGGGCATTATGCAAATCTCAGTCATAGGGTCCAAATACCTGATTATAGATGATGTCTCATAACCAACGTATATCTCAGACTTTCGGAGAAGGCTCATTGCAGTTCGTTGCGGTGGTGGTATAGGTACATAAACCTTGCCTAAACCTACGAAGATGAGAAGTTTTGGTGCTGACTCTTACGCTAGTTGCATAGGTGGATGGATGTTATAGGCCGACGGTTTAAAATTGATGAGAGACTGCTGCGAGTAGGACTGCGAGTCCCCAACATGTAGTTGGCAAATTACAGTTCTTCAAATATCTGCTAGTCCATTCTGGGTGTAGACATGCGGTACAGAATACTCAACTTTTAATTCCCATTTTCATGCAATAATCATCAAATACCTTCAAAGTAAGTTCTTCGGCGTTGTCCATTCAGATGGACTTCTCATGATGATCAGGGAAAATATTTCTAATTTTAATTATCTGCGAGGTTAACTTTGCAAAAGCATGGTTTCTCGTAGACAATAAACATACGTGCGACCATTCCGAGGAAGAATCGATGAGCACCATAAAATACCTAAATGACCCTTACAGGGGTTGTATAGGACCACAAATGTCTCTCTAGATACGGTCCAGGAATGTAAGGACTTCATCCTTCGCTTTCAGAGCAGAAGGTCCAGTAATTAATTTTTCGGTGGCACATACAGGGCACACAAAATTTTCCTGAGTTGAGAAAATTTTTACATTGATGTTATATCCCTGTGAATTGTTAATTATATTTCTCATCATCCTAAGACCTAGACGGCATAATCTATCATGCCAAAAATAGAAAAGTTCAGAGCTTCTAAATACAATTTTCAGGGCAGTATAGGCTGCAGGTGCCTTAATATTAGTGTAGTATAGCCCAGTTTTGTATGGATGAAGTCATTCTAATACTTTTTTCACTTTCTTCACGCTTTGCAATGAGCAGGTATTTCTTACCATACTCTTCTTCAGTCTCTACGTGGAGACCGTTAGCACAAATATCCTTGAGAGTTCTAGTCGATTCTGGGTACAACTAGTCTTCTTCAATAACCAAAGTTGTGCCTATTGAGAGTATAATTATGGCCCTTCCTTAACCTATTATACAAGTATCGCTGCATGCGATTGTCGTAAGACTACTAACATTCTTGCTGATCGATTGGAAAAAATTTCGTTTCTCTCAGGATGGTATTCGTTGTGCCACTACCTGCTAAGCACACTTTCTCCATAGGGCGCTATACGTGTTCTAATATAATATACTTTATTAATATGTAGCAGAAAGCAAGCAACACATAATAAAATACTTTAAATATCAAAACATAACTTGCTATTTTAAAGATGGAAAAATAAGCCTTACAAGACTCATAATAAGAATTTAATGCTTTGCTCTCCTAGAGCTTGTAACCATTATTCAATAATTCAAAATTCTGCTTTAATTACAAACTGTAAGTTACTATAAAAGATCCAACAAGTGCAATGCATGCACTAGATCGAATCGACGAAGTATTCAGGAACTTATGCCTCAATTTGCTCCATGACGATCTTCTCCTCTTGGGCAACTACAGCTGCGACCGCTGCGATATCCAAAGGAGGGGTGATGGGGGCTGCTACTGGGTTGTCCTCATCTATTAGTGCAACTAATGGCTGTGGACCCTCCGTGTCTGTAATGGCGAGGTGTGACATATGATGTCATTTGCCCTTCTTCTTAGACTGGAAAGCATCAATAACATGCGACGCACGACCTTACCTTTCTTGCTCCTCTCATTCGTGAGAGGCTTCATCACCTTGTAGCTGCTAGCAGTGGCTTCATGCCCAACATTGCTACTAGGTGGCTGCGAGATGTAGTTCTTTCTTAGAACATCATCTTGAGCTTCTGCAACTTGCATGATGTCAATTAATTCGGCATACTGCTTATAGCTGTTTTGACGATAGTTACGTGTAGATTGCACCGCATTCGGGTGAAATGTAGAGAGAGTTTTCTCAATCTTCTGCTCATTCGTGGTTACGTTACCACAGAATTGAAGACTGGTACAAATTCTATACAAATTTTGGCCAAACTGGGTCAGTTCTTCGAACCGCTGGTTCGTGATGCCAGTCATATTCATATTCATGCAAAAAGTTCATAAGATTACTGCTGATAATTTGCGTAAGATGGTTGCAAAATTCTCATAATGCTTATCGAACTCCTAGTTTGTGATCCCGTATTTTTCTATGTATTTTTTATGATTTACTGCTATTTTTAATGATTAAAAGCAATATAAATAATCATAAATAATCAAAACAGTAAATACAATAAATAAATTGCATAGAAATAATAATAACAAAGTTAAACATGCTTCAAATTCAAAAATTGATTCAAAAATTGAATTCTGATGCTCTTTTCTGCTGGAAAAAGTATTTTCGGCGAATTCTGCAACTTCCAGGGGTTAACACGTAAAATTTCAGTACAGAGAAAAAATTCTTGTAATTTTGAATTTCCAGGGGGTTTTTCACAAAAATTCCTTATTCGTGAAAAATTCTCGTAATTTTAGAATTACGAGGGCCCTATTTGCAAAATTTTGAGTTTTCCACCGCTCCCCTTTTTTTCACGAGATTTTCCCTTTTTCCAATTTGTCCACACGGCCAGCCCTTTTATATCTTTCTTTAGGCCTTCTTTAATTAGCCCATGCAGGTCACGTTGCCATGCCCTTTACATGCCATGGCCTTTAAGGCTCATTATTAAATGGCTGGTTGTTTCATTGCCATGCAGGCCCAAAACCAACCGAGCAAGAGGGTAGGGGAGGGGAAGGGTTTCCCCTGCCCTGTGCAACCCTTCCCCTGCTCTGTGCAACATGGTGGCGGCGTGTAAGGAGCCTTAGGCACATGCGGGCGTCCGGGGAGGCGCGGCGTGTGCGGGCAACCGAGGCGGCGCGACGCGATGGGGTTTGTGCCATGCGGTGGCGCGGACCAAGGCGGCCAGTGGCGGAGTGCATCGGGCACAGAGGGTGCCCGCGGCCGACAGGGCCGCGACGGGAGCGGCGCAATGCACGCGTCCATGGCGCGACGGGCGTAGCTCATGCATGCGAGCGTCAATAGCGCGGCTCACGGGAGGCGGGCCGCTGCGGGCGCGTAGGCGCGAGCGCGACGGCTTTGGGCCGGTACGGTCGGCTTGAGCACGGTTCGGCCGGCGACACTTCAGCGCGAGAGCGCGGCGGCGGCGGCGGCGCGGCGGCGAAGTCGGCCGCGGTCGGAGCCCCATGCAGGAGGCGGCGGTGCGGCGCTGCAGGAAGGGAGCTCCAGCGGTCGGCTCCATGGCCGGCGGCGGCTCCCACCCTCCTTTTTCTTTTGTTTGTGTTTTGGGTGGTGTGTATGGACCAGCAGTGCGGAGGCGAGCCTGTGCGGCGGTGGTCCCCTTCTTCCTCTTTTTTCGAGTTCTTTGGGCGGCCAGCGGCGGTGCTAGGCCATGCGAGGCCTGTGCGGGCGCGCTTCAAGGTGCGGTGCGCCCGTGCGGGGGTGGGGCCGGTGGTGGCCTTGCGGGCGTGGCGGCGCCCGCGTTGTGCAGGGATGCGTTCGGCCAGCGGCTTCACGCCGGGGCGGCGCTATGGTCGTGCGCGCGGCTACATGGCGGTGGAGGCTTCGGATGCGGGCCGGCAGCAGTGGGGGAAACCCGTGCGGTGGGAGCGGCGCTGCGCTGGTGGCGGCGTGGCTGTTCGCCGACGGCTTCAGGCCGCAAAATTTTTTCATGTAATTACTGTTCACATGGTGCGATGTGATGCCGTGTTCAATCTAATGTGCAATCGACATCCGTACTTTCATGCAACCACCGATCGATATTTTGTCGGCGACTTCAAGTCTGCTCGCGGTAGGTTAGAACGGATTTGTACCGTAGAAAACCAATCTAGAAAGCAAATTTGCAGAATTTAAAGTGGTCTAGAAAGTACGATTCAATTTACGAGTGTCGTTCATCGACGATTATCTTTTCAATGCGAGGTGAGTCGATCGTGCTGATAACGTGTAGAGGAACCATCGCTGGCGAGTCCAGTCTGAGTGATTACCTCGTAGACAAACTCAGAATCGTAAGAATAATGCAATAACACAAGAACAAAAGAATAGATGAACACAGAGGTGTAGAGAGGCTTCTTGTTTCTCTTTATTCCTTTATCAATCGATCAGTCTTTACAGACTACGATCCTGGTAGGGTTTAAGATTAGAAGCCCATCTTAGACCAAAACTCTGGATCCGGTTTCTTTAACAGGCTATATACGGCTCCACCCCAAAATCCTGAGCCTAATCATAAGGTCCTAACGTTCCCCCAAATTCTGACCATCCAACAGCACAGCTGAAACGAGCCCGACCAGCCCATCCACCCCTCCTCAGGTGCCAAGAACACCCAGTCCAAAACAAATCACATCAAATCCACGCCCCCCAAAAAATTTCCGAGACCCGTTAGCTCCCAAAATCATTGACCGTCAAACCACAGAGCAATCGAAAATTCGTGACGACATGCGATCGAACGCCTAAAAATCCCCAAAATTTAGGGCCAAAAGGCGTGTATTTAATCGGGAAGGGGAAATGGGTAGCAAGTTAGTAACCTTTTCTTTTTCCTGGTGGAGGCGAGGCGGGGGCAGAGGAGAGAGGCGGATAGGACCTGACCACGAGCTGTCTAGCGACTAGCGAGCCTCCTCTCCCACCAGTTCGTTACTTAAAGGCAGGAGAAAAGTACAATTAGGCAATCCGTCGTCCGGAAGAGGCTAATATACAGCTCTACACGGTTCTGGATTCATGCTGACCCATCGAGACGGAGCTTTTTCTGTTCTTTTCTTTTTCAATGGAGTGTGTTGGGATACAGTCTGTATCTTCGTCAATTCATATGAGGGTTCTGTTGCAGTAATTTTTAAAGCACTACTATTGGATGCATGTGTGTTGATTGAATGATTGATGACTGAAAATTGGAAAAATAAATTGACCTTAGCTAACTAAAATGCACAAAACTATGAGTTATTAAGTTGAATACTCGTCTTAGATGAAATTAGCAAGAGAGGTGTGTTTTGCCCAGTATATACTTGCGGCGCGGCGAGTGCC
The DNA here is from genome assembly GCA_036346255.1 of Ampelocalamus luodianensis. Taxonomy (NCBI): domain Eukaryota; kingdom Viridiplantae; phylum Streptophyta; class Magnoliopsida; order Poales; family Poaceae; genus Ampelocalamus; species Ampelocalamus luodianensis. Next base: position 7,987,345 of record CM070626.1, read on the forward strand.
GTGGCGCACGCCATTTAGCGAACAAGTCCACCTTATTTTTCTTGAACCATGCATCTCTCTCTCTGTTTGAATGAGATTCAAATGTTTAAATTTGAGCTTTATTGAGTGATGATGACGATTACGGTGGGTAAATGGTCAGTTAAGTGTAACGATTACGATGGGTAAAAGGTAGGTTAAGTGTAGCGATTACGATGGGTAAATGGTCGGTTAAGTGTGTCGATTACGTGGGTAAATGGTGTTAATCTGTCGATTACGAACTGCATCTATATATGTCCGAGGCGTCCGATTGCATAGTGAGTACAAGAATAGCCTCCATTTCTTCTTCCTTCTAATGCGTCTGGCATCTGCTGGCGTCCGAACCTCGCCGACTCTTCTTCTCGGCACCGTGAAGAAGGAAGCGGTATCTCGAACGTTCTTTGCCGTGGAGACTTGCACGCGGCAATAAGGTTCAGGCAGCGATGTCTGCGCGACCGCTTCTTCGTGACTGCGACATCTACGTTTACGCTTGCATCAACTCTGCTGTTGCTTCTGCTCTTCATCGGACCCATCTGTAAGTCTCTGTGTGATTGATAGACTTGTTTACATCACGGTTTTCATATATTGTGAAGTACAATGAGTTATGCGCTATGAGATCGCTTTTATGCATCATTAGTCTTTTGCAATATTTGCCTTCTAATAAAATTTGGAATTAAAATATTGCCCTCATTTTTAACATTCCGAAACCTTATTGTAAACTTTGTTGCAACACAACTATGGTGGAGCGATGCTATGAAACCCGAGAGGTTTTACGGTGAAATTTCGTAGATGGCGGAGACTAGAGCCAAGTTACGCTCATGTCTTTGAAATTGTGGTGGGTAATCCACCCACAATATCCGTTCTGATTGACCGATATATGCGATTCGATGTCACGAACAACATTGCTCTTGGCTGCCTCCGACCATTGGCGCAGATCGGCTCTATGATGTGTACATGGACTATAAGTCCGCCACGAGTTGTGGGATGCACTAGAGCACAAATATGCGAGGCGAGAGGCGGTCGTTGGCTCTATATGTGTGAGCAATTCTTCGACTTTACCATGGATGAGGCTAAGTCCATAGTTGGACAAGCTCATGATCTCCGGCTATTGGTTGGTGAGATTGCGCATCACGGTGTGTGTTGCCTCCTAAGTTTGTGGTGCGGGCATTGTCGCCAAACTTCTGTTTCTTGGCGGGATTTTGCCACTGGCTTGAAACACAAGAGGAAGAGATTTTGTTGAAGATCTCATTGCCGCCCTCGATGTGGAAGAAAAGGCAAGAGCAAAAGATGCACCAGATACTTAGTGAACAATGCAAATTTTATAGAGAAAAAGCATTGCAAAGAAGTACAAATCCAACAAAACGAACAAGACAACTAGCTTTAAGAAGAAAAGCGAGAAAAAGGATATGAAGAACATCACTGCTTTGTGTGTGGGAAAAAGCGGTCATATGGCGAAAGGCTGTCATTTCCATAGCGAGAGATGGTGAAACGACCAAGAAGAAGGTCATGTCAGCGTGATCATAGGCGAGGCCTCGACTTGAGGAGGGTATAGTAATTCTCTGTTGTTTTTCAGCATGTCAATCCACCGATTGGTGGGTTGATCTTTGGTGCTAATGTTCACGTATGTTACGATATTTCCTTGTTTTCTTCTTACCAGCAGCAGGGCTTCCTCAGTCATAATGAAACGGATCGCATGCATTTCTTGGTGTTGTACGGTGAAGCGAAGCTTACTTCAGGAAGACTGTCCACTTGAAGAAGCGTAAAGATGCTCCTACAATAAACAAGAACCTCGTTAGTGGTTTACATTCTATGTAGGAGGCGGTTATAAGCTAGTCTTTGAGTCAAATAAAATTGTAATGTCTAAGTTCGGGAATTTTGTTGGTAAAGGCTATGAGAGCGGAGGCTTGTTCCGCCTAAGTACTTTAGAGTCTTGTTATAATCAATGTTGCAAGCTGGTTTAAATAAATGTGAGGCAAATATTTGGCATTCTCGTTTACGTCATATTGGTTTTGATAGTATTGCTAGAATGTCAGATTAGATTTAATTCCAAAATGTGAAATTGTCAAAGGATCAAAGTGCAGTCATGTGTGCAAGCAAAGCAGCCCTAAAACCCTTTAAGGGATTAGAGGGCGAAAAGAACTTGGCACCATTAGATCTTGTTCATTGATTTGTGTGAAATGAATGGATTGTTGACAAAAGGAGGCAAAAGATATTTTTAACTTTTATTGATGATGCAACACGCTCTTGCTATGTGTATTTGCTAAAAACTAAGGATGAAGCTTTATACTACTTTAAGACATATAAGGCCGAGGTTGAGAACCAACTAGAGAAGAAAATAAAAGACTAAGGTCGATCGTGGAGGAGAGTACATCTCTCATGAATTTTCTCAGTCTCATTACGAGCATGGAATAGTCCATGAATTTACACCACCATATTCACCCCAATCAAATGGGGTAGTGAGAGGAAAAACCGCACACTAACGGACTTGGTTAATGCCATGTTAGAGAGTCTTTGGTATGCCTAAGACATGGTGGGGAAGCTATATTGACACAACTTTCGTCCTAAGCAGGTAATCACTAAAAGAGTGATATTACTCCATATGAGGATGGAAGGGAGAAAACCAATGTCAATTTTCTGCGAACTTGGGGTGTTTGGCCAAGGTCAATATACCATTGCGAGTAAAAAGAAAGCTTGGACCTAAAACAATCGATTGTATTTTTCTAGGATATGCTCATAATAGCACGGCCTATAGATTTTTAGTAGTTAAATCAGAAATTCCTGAGATTATTGCTAACACAATAATGGAGTCTAGAGATGCTTCATTCTTTGAGGATTATTTTCCTATGAGAATAGCAGATGCGATTACTTCAAACCGAGAATGTTCAAATTGAAAATAATCAAACTTACGAACTTCCCACCATCTACGAGACAATATGTGATATCCACGAGGAGGATAACAATCTAGTCACGAAGCTCTTCGTAGGAGCAAGAGACAAAGGGTTGAGAAAACCTTTGGTGATGACTTTATTGTATACCTCGTGGATGATGTGCCAAAGACCCTTTCAGAGGCTTATGCATCTTCTGATGCTGAGTATTGGAAAGAAGCAGTCCGTAGCGAGATGGACTCTATCATGGCTAATGGGACTTGGGAGATCACCGATCGTCCTATCGGTGCAAACACAGTAGGATGTAAGTGGATCTTTAAAAGAAACTAAGACACGATGGTACTATTGAGAAGTACAAGGCAAGACTTGTGGCCAAGGGTTACACCAGAAAGAGGAGAAGATTTCTTTGATACCTATTCTCCTGTCGCTGGACTAACCACCATCGAGTGCTCCTTGCGTTAGCATCCTCTTATGGTCTACATGTCCATCAAATGGATGTAAAGACAGCTTTTCTTAATGGAGAGTTGGAGGAAGAAATCTATATGGATCAACTTTGATGGTTTTGTGATTTCAGACAGGAAAATAAGGTATGTAGATTATTGAAATCCTTATATGGTCTAAAGCAAGCACCTAAACAATGGCACGAGAAATTTGATAAAACTTTAACATCTCTTGGCTTTGTTGTGAATGAAGTCGATAAATGTGTATACTATCGTTATGGTGGGGTCAGGAGTGATCTTGTGCCTATATGTAGATGACATACTTATATTTGGAACAAACACTGCCGTAATTGACGAGGTCAAATCTTTTATCTCGATGCTTTGATATGAAAGACTTAGGAGAGGCGGATGTTATTCGAATATTAAATTAATCAAGAACGAGGATGGGATCACTTTGAGTCAATCCCATTATCTTTGAGAAAATCTTAAGCCGTTTTGGCTATGAGAATTGTAAAATTTCTCCAACTCCTATGATGCAAGCATTAAGCTTGAAAGAATCAAGGGTTAGGAAAAGATCAATTAAGATTTTCACAAATTATTGGATCACTTATGTATCTATACGGTGCCACAAGACTGACATATCATTTGTTGTGAGCAAATTAAGTCGGTTTACTTCTAACCGAGGAGATGATCAGGGAGGCACTTGAGAGAGTGTTGCGCTATTTGAGAGGCACAACCTCATACGAATTCACTATACGGGCATCATACGTATTAGAAGGATATAGTGATTCAAATTGGATCTCGATGCAGATGAGATCAAAGCTACAAGTGGTTATGTCTTTACACTAGCGGAGCTGCGGTTTCATGGAGGTCGTGTAAGCAGACTATATTGACGAGGTCAACTATGGAAGCGAGAACTTGTAGCACTAGACACACTCTTTGTTGAGGTGAATGGCTTAGAGAGCTTCATTGGACTTGCCACGGTTGCGAAACCAATACCAGCAATCTAATGTATGCGTGATAATCAAGCGGTGTTGATTAAGGTTACAAGTACTAAGGATAACATGAAGTCCTCCGGACATGTGAAGCGTAGGCTTAAATCATCGAAAATTGAGGAACTCGGGTGATTACATGAATTATATACGTCTCGAGAAAAATCGCGGACCCTTTCACAAAGGGGCTATACGGAAGGCGATTTCCGTTGCGTCTATGGACATGGGAATGAGGCCCATTGGAGTTACAACTCAACGATAACCCATACCTTTTGATCGGAGATCCCGTGACTTAGGCAATGGGAAAAACAAGTTCATGTTGTAACAAGAGAGTATATATTCTTTGAATCCATGTCCTAATAGACAAATTACTCTCATTGTATGGAAGGATGGCATAAAGTCTTAATATATTCGTTGTCCAAATGAGGAAAAGGTATTAGCTGCACAGGATACCTAGAAAGAATATACCTACTTGAGCCCAAGCTGTGAGGTCGCAGTTCACGAGAATAGGGCATTCTCTAGAAAGCTCATGAGCGGATAAGGAGCATGACCAAATAACGCTCCGTTTAGGCGCGGTTCTTTGTGACCTAGTATCGCTTGAGATTTCAAGTGAAATCTAATCACAAAAAGTTGTGAATTCAAGGCATGGTCCATTCATCAGTTTGTGAGAAGATGAATCTTGTCATTCTAGGTGCAAGTTCAACCGTGCAGGACTTACACTAAAAGCGGTATATTAACAAGACTTGACACAATATCTTTGATATCCTTTTTGCTTCTTGCTTTGGAATTGGTGGGGATTGTTAGAAATTGGCCCATATGAGTGAGGCCCATTTTCTATAATTCCAAAGCATTTATGGGTTAGTACCATATTGCTAAGGCAAGGTGGAAGTGACCAACATATAAGGTGGAGTCCTTGCCACTCCTTGAAACATGTAACACATGGATGGATGAGGATGGCATGAGGAGGGCTCGGCTAAACACACACTGCGCGCGACGCGCGCGCTGTCGCAGATTTTCGCGTGAAAAATCGCGTGACTTGTGACTTGCGACGCGGCCGTGCCGCGGCGTGGCACGCCATTTGGCGAACCAAGTCCACCTTATTTTTCTTTGAACCATGCATCTCTCTCTCTGTTTGAATGAGATTCAAATGTTTAAATTTCGAGCTTTATTGAGTGATGATGATGACGATTACGCTGGGTAAATGAGTAGTTAAGTGTGACGATTACGATGGGTAAAAGGTGGTTAAGTGTGGCGATTACGGTGGGTAAATGGTAGTTAAGTGTGTCGATTACGATGGGTAAATGGTCGTTTAATCTGTCGATTACGATCGCATCTATATATGTCCGAGGCGTCCGATTGCATAGTGAGTACAAGAATAGCCTCCATTTCTTCTTCCTTCTAATCGTGGCTGCATCGCGCTGCCGTCGAACCTGCCGACTCTTCTTCTCGGCGTGCACGTGAAGAAGGAAGCGGTATCTCGAACCGTTCTGTTGCAGTGGAGACTTGCGAGCGGCAATAAGGTTTGGGCAGCGCATCTCGCGCGACCGCTGCTCGCCTTCGCGACATCTACGTTTCGCACCGCATCAACTCTGCTGCCGCTTCGCTCTTCATCGGACCCATCGTAAGTCTCTTGTGTGATTGATAGACTTGTTTACATCCTGGTTTTCATATATTGTGAAGTACAATGAGTTATGCTAGCTAGCGATCTTGTTTTATGCATCATTAGTCTTTTGCAATATTTGCCTTCTAATAAAATTTGGAATTAAAATATTGCCCTCATTTTTATTGGTATAACAATTACATACATATATTGACTAAAAATAAGAAATCATAACGACAATTCTCGGTTTTTAGGAAAAACATCTTGTTTATATTAATAATAACACAAGATTCAACTACCGAACTTCGACATTGAACGCCCTAGGCGAACAAGCCGGCACCATCAAATTCTTCAGTCACTGAACTTAACTTTTGTTTATCTTCCTCACCAGAGACTTTAGATCTTACAATAGCAGAATGATTGTCGGTGACCACCGAAGCGAGAAGTAGATCGTCAAGAATCTCTATGGATGTAGGACCTGCGCCTTGTTAGCAAGTTGTTCGTCGGGGAAAAAAACTAAGTGTTTATTTATAACTAACTCGGCCTGATGTCAATCTTCAGTGTAGGCCTTAGCACATCGTCCAAATGAGTTGGTCCAGCGAAATCCCATGTGTATTAGAAATCTGAAAGAACGTTAGCTCTTTGGGCTACACAGTAGACTCGTTGGGCGGCACTCTCTGGGCCGGAGTATTGCAGAGGATGATGCTTCATATATCACAAGACCCTGGGCTTCAGAGCGCTTACTTTCGAACACCAGAAGCGCTTCTACTATTATTGGAATATATCGGTAGTATTCCATCCGAATCTGGCACATTTCACCGAAGAAAAATAGCCCCAATTGCAAGTTGATTCTTGAGTAGTATCATTCACGAAAGGCACATTAACTATAGAGTCGTCTCCTTCAGACTATAAAGCAGTATATTCCAAACTAACGAAATATCCAACCTCAGACTCATCCACAGCCGTTGGCTCTTTTTTTTAAGACCTGGCTGTTGATAATAAAACCTCAAAAAGTCAAAATGGCAAGTGAAGTTCAGCCAGGGCAGTGCATGTGGTATGCACACATTCATGAGCCGTCATGATAGATGCCTCAGCTGTTCGGACGTAACACAATAAAATTGCATTTTGCAGAAAAAAGGTACTACCACTCTATGCTACAAATCTTGCCATCTCACATCAACAAGTCATATGTGAACAGACCCAAAACAAAAAATCAAAATTTTAAAACTTATTTGAAGTTTGGTTCAAATTTGGATTTCTTGCCCAATTCAGAAAGTTTCAGCCGTTTTCCGCTTTCCTTTTCCGGAAATCTGTCTTCTCAATTCGAAAACACCCCCACACAAACCCGCCTCCACTCTGTTCTTCTTGTGTGCGCGTCGCGTCGCCAGTCGCCGTGCTATGCACCGCCTTCGTCCCTGTCGACTTCTTCCAATGCCTTCGCCCGAGCCAGTACCCGCCACCTCGCCCAGCGCAATAGCGCCGCCGAAACAGCACTGCACCGCCCCAACCGCCCATTCACGCCACGCCCGTGCCACTTTCGCCAGCTACTCGACGCGCCTTAGCCGCCGCTACTGCCCTCGCCAGCACCCGTCCTTGCGCTAGTGAGACTCCACCTCTCCCGCGACGCCACCCCGCCGCCAGCTTTCCCTTCTCCAGCGCCGATTACGCGCAGCCATCCACGTCGCCACTACGCGCCATGCTCGCCCCGGCTCAACCATTGCCGCCGCCGCCTTGATTAGCTATAAAAGCCTGAGCCCGCCGCATCATCTTCCTCCACAGCCTCAAACCAACACTACTACCACCTTCCTTCTTCCCCAACCTCGGCCATCTCCCTCAACCACCGCCACACCCGAAAAAGCCCCGATTAGCCCCTTCTTCGATCCACCTTCTCCGTCCACGCCCTTGTCCAATTGACCCCACCGTGAGCTTCGCCTCGCCACCGCAAACTCATGCCCTAGCTCCAAGCCCATCCACGCCGACCCTAGCTCGTCGTCGCCATACGCCATGGCCGCGTCGCCCACGGCTCACGCCGCCACAAAGCTCTCCTAGCCCCGCCACCGCCATGACCCCCTTGGTCAACAGGTGCTCAAGCACCAGCCGCTTTGGCCAAAACATGACCGGAGCAGCACCGCCGTTTTCTCCTATTGTAAGATCGAGGAGGCCGACTAGAGGGGAGTGAATGAAGAATATAGACCCGTCATTATGAGTTAATGGTATATTTTGGTGATTAATAACAAATCTAAATATGAGACTAACTCGTTTGTTAACTATGATATTATTTAGTCTCAGTTGGATGAAAAGGTAAAAATCATGGAGGTATGCATTCGATATCATATTCTTATATCTTGTTGCATGCCTCGGTTCCAAAATATAGGTTGAACTCCACTAAAAGTTTAACTTGAATATGTGCATATGTTTTTATTACACATCTGTGTATGCACACATTTAGGGGGAGTTTACTCTATATTTTGTAGTTTCATTAGTATTGGTCTTTGTTCTTTATCTACTTATATTAAAGATCTCTACTTTGAAACATATCCCTTGAGTATATATGTAACATCCCAAGGTTATGTTACCAAAATAAAATAAAATAAAGTTATTGTTTTATTAGGAAGTTCTGAAATTTGAAAGAGTTGGATTGCCTTAGTTGAATTTCTGAAGTTTTAAAAGTCAAAATTCAAAAGTTATTTGAATTTCTTGAAGTCTTATTTGGTTTTATCTTAAAAATAAAAAATTAATTAATTTCTGAAATTTCCTGAGTCTTTAAAAGCTTTTTCCTAAATATTTCAAAGCCAAAATAATTTATTTGCAAAAACTATAGCCAACTTTAAGTTGAAAATATTTTATTTAAGTCCAAAATACCTCAGGGAATTTCTGTGGATTTTCTCTAAATTTTTGGGTTTAAATTGCTATTTTCTAAAGCCTTTTGATTTATCAGTATTAATTTAATTAGAAAAGCAATTAAAAATCAACCAACAGTCAATGGGCCGAAACCTAGCCGGCCCATTCGTTTTCCCGCGCGTGCAGCCCAACTCGGCCCAACTCAGCCCGCGTGCACCGCCGCTCCTTCTCTCCCTCGCCCCACCGCCCGATCCCCATCGGACGGTCACCACCGCCCCACGCCATCCCCGCCCCTTCGCACCCTTGGATTCCCATCCAACGGCCTGCGAGCCTTCTTCCCCACCTCCTTCTTCTTCGCGTAGACACAGCCGCACCCGCCGCCATTTCCGCGCCGCGGAAGCTCCATCTCCGCCGAGATTTTCGCCTCCTCTTCACGCGTCCGCATGCGCACTGGAATCCGCGTATCACGCCGCGCCTTCGCCGGCCAGTTTCCCCCTCTGTTTCGCACGCAATCACCGGAATTCAAAAATCGCCGCCGCGACCTCCGCGCCCGATCTACCGCCTCCGGCCTCCTCCGCCCCTATAAAAGGGAGCACGAGGAGCCCCTCATCTCACTTGATCCCTCCCCACCATCCACTCCTCCTCTCTCGCCTCTATCTCGCCGGATTTTGGAGTTGGAACCTCGCCGCCCGAGCTTCTTCTTTTGTCTTCTCTGGCACCGTTGAGGGGCCCTCGTCGACATCGACCCTGTCATTAGCATCGCGACGCCGCCGCCACTGTACCTCGCCGCCACCGCACGCCCGAACACCGCCGTCGCTATTTCCATCGCCGCCGGCGAACCCCTCATGCCCTTGCGCCACCGAGGTAAGCCCCGAACTCCCCATCGCCTCCTCTTCCTTCCTGGCACCTCGCCGGCGGCAGTCGTGCCGCCGTTCGCCGGATCTTCGGTTTCCGTGCGCCACCACCCGCTGGAGTGACGTGGCACTGCCACGCACGTGCCACGTAGGCGCCACCTCGGCACCTCGCGCCCACGCGGCCACACACGTGTGTAAGATTGAGGAGGCCGACTAGAGGGGGGGTGAATAGGCGTTTTAAAACTTCTATGCTCTAAAACCGATTTCTAATGTGGAAGCTAATACAAATACGGTTTTGCACAATTAAAGCCTAAATCAACTAGGTTCAACTAAGTACATCAACAATACAAGTCTATTGATAATAATCAATCAAGCATTGACTTGTAAGCAATTCAATTTAAGCAATGTAAATGATACTATTGCAATCATACACAATGAATAAGCAATTTAACACAAGGTATATAAATTGCACAATGTAAAGCATATGAAAGCTAATCACAAGAAGCACATGGGACACAATGATATTTTACCGTGGTGGTCGGAGACTTGCCGGTCTCCCATAATCCACGTTGAGGGAAACCCAAACCAATTGGGCGGCTCCACAATTAAGCCTTCCTCCGAGGTATCAACACCTCACTCCACTAGGGTTGCTCTTACTCCACTCCGGAGATGGCGAGCACCAAGCCACTCACAAAACACCGGGCCTTCTCACAAGCTTCACTTGAGAAGATCACCGACGCACAACGCCTCCACGCCGTCTAGGTGTCGGCAAACACCAAGAGTAACAAGTCTCCAACTTTCACTTGAACCAATCAAGTGTCAAAGCTCTCGTGGATACTAAATCCACCACCTAATGCAACACATGCAATAGGATTTGCCTCTCAAACCTCACTAAGTGCAACACATGCACAAATGGGAGTAGAGGGCTTGCTCTTAGCTCAAAGGAACTCAATGGGATGCCAAAGTTGTCTCTCAACCGGCCAAGGGGTATTTATAACCCCACAACAAAAACTAGCCGTTGGGAGCTGAAATCAGCAAAAACTAGCCGTTGCCCTTGGTGCGATACTCTCGCAGATTATACGGGCGGTACTACCGCAGGCCAATTTTTCAGCACAGACCACACTCGGTAAAAAGGTCATAACTTTGACTCGATGTCGGAATAGAGTGATCTTGGACTCTATTGAAAGCTTATTCAGTGGGCTACTCAACCCACCTATTTGATTTGATCTCAAACACATTTTATCAAATCAAAAAGCACAACTTCAAAGAGCCACTACCATGGTCTAAGTCCAAAGAGTTAGCAACAAGCAATCTTAGACCATGCCAAGGGAAAATACATGAATCCCAACAATTTGCAAAACATATTTGCAAACTTAGATCATGCTACAGGAGTAGGTACATGGACTTCAACCGCTTGCAAAACACATTTGCAAAGTATAGTCACATGCTACAAGGATTATCCATGAGCCTCAGCTATTTGCAAAACACATTCGCAAATATAGGCAACATGTTAAGTTGAGCTAGAGCAAACACAATGAGCTATCAACACATGACTAACTCAAGCTACTAGACAAGACCCCTCTTAATAGTACGGCAACCTATTCTAGCAATCCGGTCTTCCAACCAAACACCAAGACCGGTAAAAGACTAGGAACACATCCTTAGCCCTAGCTAGTCATACCTTTGCCTTGAGCATCTTCTTGAAGGTTGATGACGCACATCTTCACTTCAAGTCCGGGTCATCGTCTTGATATGCATCAACCCATAATGCATCCTTTACTTGACCTCAATCAACATATGATGAGTCTTCTCTTGACTTGATGTTCAACTCATGATCATCTCTTCTTCGAGATCTTGATATACATCAACACATGATGCATCATCTCCTTGAACCTTGACTTGATGACGATCAACTCATGATGCCATCCAAAGTCTTCATCACCCTGGAACATAACCTATTCATCCAACTCATGGAAAATGTTAGTCCCACAATGTCATTAACATTAATTACTAAGATATACCTGTATAAATGCTTTTGAACGAGCCATTACTGAAGGTGCGGTATTACCGCCAACTAGCATCCGGTAGTACCGTTCTCCGGTAGTACCATTTCTCATATGCGGTACTACCGATTTCCAGAGGCTCGAGAAATACAGAAAAATACCTTCTCTGGAATTTACATACCGCCACATAACAAACGGAACAACCGGGTTGCGGTAGTTCCGCCAACATATTTGCGGTCATACCGATACGCGGTAGTTCCGCTACATGAACTCCGGTACTACCGCACATCGGTAGTACCGCTTACCAAATGCGGTCATACCGATTCCCACTGAACTTCTTCCAGAAGCTTTTCGAAATGCAATGCATGACTCCTTTGTCTTAAGTCATATCAATCTTTTATCACCTTTGCATTTCCTTTTCATGTCATCATTAAAACTTGAGGACTAAGCCTTGAACACATCTTAGCACACGCATTAGTCCCACAACACAATTTCAAATAATTGAATGTAATTGGTATGAGTATATATAAACACGAAGTTATATATATACTCAAGAGTTATGTTTCAAAGTAGATCACAAGGATCAATACTAATGAAACAACAAGGCCATGAGTATATATAAACTACACAAGTTATATATACTACAAGTATATACGAACTACACAAGTTGTATATACTGAATATGAGTGTATACAAACTACACAAGTTGTATATATTCATATGAATATATTAACTACATAAGTTAAATATATTCAAGGATATATGAACATCCATGAACTACACAAGTTTCATATGTTCTCATATACTCATATGAATATACTAACTACACAAGTTAAATATATTCAAGGATATGTTTCAAAGTAAAGATCCTTAATATATGTGGAAAGAGAATATGGATCAATACTAATGAAACCACAAAATATAGAATGGACTCCCTAAATGTGTGCATACACAAATATGTAATGGAAACATATGCACATATCCAAGTTAAACTTTTGGTGGAGTTTATCCTATATTTTGGATCCGAGAATGCAACAAGATATAATAAAGCGAAGTAGAATGCATACCTCTTGTATTTCCATCTTTATATCCAAACGAGACTAAGCAATAGATAATCAATAGAATTGTTAGTCTCACAAATAGATTTGTCATTAATGAATACATACCTGTTTGGATTTTTGCTTTTATATCCAAGCTGAGACTAAACTTGATATAACAATAGGAGTGTTAGTCTCACAAGTGCATTTGTCATTAATCACTTAATCACTTGCATGCCTTCATGATTTTCACCTTTATATCCAAATAAGACTACACAATATGTATATCAATAAAAGTGTTAGTCTCCCAATTAGATTTATCATTAATCACCAAAACTCCATTACCACATAATGGCGGGTCTAGATCTTTCAACGTGGCGCCACGCCACCTCGCACCGCCAGCACACCCGCACCCTACACTGTGCGGTGGACCGAGTCCACCGTGGACATTGACCCACCCATGGACCTAGTCCATTGACTTGGGGGCCCACCTGTCAGTGAGAAAAATCATTTTCCTTTAGGAAAATATTTCGGCCGAAAATACTTTTCCACCTGCTGATGTCAGCATGCGCAATAATCCGATTTTCCTTTAGAAAAATAATTCAAGAAATTCAATAAAATCTGAAAATTAGGGTTTTTGATATTTAAAACTTCCCGGGGTTCGTTCTCACTCGTACGAACTCCGATTTCGTCGATTCAAATTCCTAAATTCATATAAAATCAAGATCTAGCCATACAAACCAAAATTATTTAATGTTGGGTTCATTTGATCAATAATTACTTTAAACCCTAATTCATTATTCCATGTAAATTCAAACTTGGAAAATTTATATCTTTTGCATCCAAACTCCGATTCAGGTGATTCAAGTTGCAAAATTTGTATAAAATTATTATCTAGCTAACTAAAACAAAATATTTCTATTTGGAGTTAATTTGATCTGTCTTTTTGAATTTATTTGAATTTAGTTTGAATTTGGCTTATTTTCACGATTAGATTTCGACGACTTCGGAGAGTCAGATTTCAACGCCGATTGAAGAACAACATAAGAGGATTGATTTTGACTGTATGATCATCGTGATCGTACACTTGGACTACCTGAAGATAGTACTTGTGAGTACTAGGTGACCTGTTAAGAAAAACAACGTCACCTCAACACCAGACGTTCTGTTAAGGTGATCTGTTAAGAAAAACAACATCACCTCAAGCGAGGCAAGTTATACCCTTGATCATATCGAACCCATTATTTTAAATTATTTATATTCTGTTTTTAAATTATTACTGCATGCTTATTTATATTCAGTAATTGAAATCCCTGTTTTTAAATTCATAGTTATACCTAAATCCTTTGTATGACCAATGTTGATATTGAATCAAACACATTGTCACCCTAGATAAAACCTGGTTGATACGATAGTATGAACTAGGATCATTTAAACGTATTGCTTAGCCATGCTTATAGACCAAACATGTTTATTTTGGGAACTTTCAGCCAACAATCAATTATTGTTTAAATTGTACCCTTGGCATTGGTGTGTCATGGGAGTTTTACAAATGACTTGAAAAATAAAATAAAAATGGGTTTAGACTTGGACGAAATGGCTGATTGGTGGGTGCAGGTTTATGCACGGGCTTAATCTGGTTAGGGTTAAGGCCCAGGGGTTTTTATGGAAAGTCGCCCAAGTCAGTTAAGGACCGGTCTTCGAGCGCATGATGCTACGCCATACCGTACCACCACATGTCCCAAGTATGGGTCGGGACTTGGCTAAATAATTTATGATGTCTTAGTGTCATTGGTGCTATGTTGTTGGTATGGGTGTTAGTCAGACAGTAGACCCATCTAGCGCAGGAGGGGGCTTCCGGAGGATGGTCAGTCCAATGGTAGCGAAACCTTAGCGGGCACAAATACATTAAGACAGAACATTGTAAAGGCCTCGACACGTGCTCTAGACCGCTTACCAAAGGTAGTAAACGGTGGCATAGATATATGCCGGACAAACTAGAGAAGTCTTGTCATGTGGGTAAAGCTGTACAACCTCTGCAGAGTGTAAAACTATTCGAATAGCCGTGTCCGCGGTCATGGACATGCTAGCAGAACTACTCAAAGTTAGACTTTGGTTTTTGTTTGGAAAAGACTTCTTCAAAACTGGTTTATCCAAATGGGAATTGGGCAGGAAGCCATGTGATAGGAGGATATCCTTCACCGTTCATGTGTGAATGTTATCTGACTATAAAATGGAGAATTTTATAAACTTTAGTTATAGAATAACTGCTTTGGAACCTAGTACAAGTATTTAAAGAAAATGCTGCTTTATGCAAATAACCCTATAAGCCTTTCTATTGTTACATCCATATATGCATGTCATTCTGTTACTTGACGGGTGTAACTTGCGAGCACGGAAGTTGTGCTCATACTTGCTTTATGCAAACAAAATTTCAAAGGAGAAGGACTTTGCTACCGACGTGGATCTCGACGACTAGGCCGCTACCCGATCGATTGCACGTGGCGCATTCTTTGGACTCTACTACTTTTCGTCTTCCGCTGTGTTCTTTATTGTTGGCCTGTAAGCCTCTTTGTAATAAACTCTGTTGTTATTTATTAATAAAGTTATGATATGAACCTGTTATCATTTTGTTTACTGTGTGGACTAGCTACTGATCATGGGACTAGTCCAGAAATGCACAGAAGATCCAGGTGTATTAATACCCGGGTCTGACAATATATAACTTGTGTAGTTCATATATACTCATATTGCTCTATATTCAATTATTTGTAGTTGAGGTGATTATCATCAATTACCAAAGAGGAAAAGATTGAAGTATCTTGACCCACCATTATGAGTTAATGGTATGTTGTGGTAATTAATAATAATCACATTGTGGAACTAATATTTTTCATGAGTTGGATGAATAGGTTATGTTCTATGAAGTTGGAGACTTTGGATGACATCATGAGTTGATAGTCATCAAGTCAAGATTCAAGAAAAGGTTGCATCATGTGCTGATGTATATCAAGATCTCGAAGAAAAGAAAATCATCATGTATTGATGATGCTCAAGAAGAGGAGATGATCATGAGTTGATCATTAAGTCAAAAGAAGACCCATCATGTGTTGATGGAGGTCAAGTGAAAGAGTGCATCATGTGTTGATGCACATTAAGATCCTGAAAAGAAGATAATCATGAGTTGATCATCAAATCAAGAAAAGATCAATTATGTATTGATGGAGGTCAAGTGAAGGATGTATCATGGGCTGATGCATATCAAGACAATGATCCGAACTTGAAGTAAAGATGTGCGTCATCAAGCTTCAAGATGATGCTCAAGGTAAAGGTATAACTAGCTAGAGCTAAGGATGTGTTTTTAGTCTTTTACCGGTCTTGGTGTTTGGTTGGAAGACTGGAATGCTAGTATAGGTTGCCGTACTATTAAGAGGGGTCTTGTCTAGTAGCTTGAGTCTTATCATGTGTTGATAGCTCAATCCCGCTTGCTCTAGCTTTCCGTGACATGATGCTATTATTTGTGAATGTGTTTTGCAAATAGTTGAGACTCATGTGTTTAATCCTTGTAGCATGTGACTATACTTTGTAAATGTGTTTTGCAAATGGTTGAAATCCATGTACCTACTCCTTGTGGCATGATCTAAGTTTGCAAATGTGTTTTGTAAATTGTTAAAGTTCATGCATCACTCCTTGACATGGTCTAAGATTGCTCGTTGCTATTTTCTTGGACTTAGGTCATATGTTGACTCTTTGAAATTATACTTCTTGATTTGATCAAATGTGTTTAAGATCAATCAAATAGATAGGTTGTGTAGCCCTCTGAATAAGCTTTCTATAGAGCCCAAGATCACTCAATTCTGACATCGAAGTCAAAAGTTATGACTATTTTTCTGAGTGTCGCCTGTACTGAAATTCTTGACCGGACTGACCGCAGTTGAAAGCCCGGACTAACCGGGAAGGTCGGACTGACCGCCCTTATAAGGCCGGTCAACCTTTTTCAAAGAACATGTTTTTTTTGTTTTCTTCCTCCCGGAAGGCCCGGACTGACCGGGGGTCCGGTCAGACCGGACCCTGTGAGGGCGGACTGACCGGGAATTTTATGTAACGACTATTTTTATAGCCGTTGCACTGTAGCCCGTGATGAGGACATCACTCTTTCGGATACACGCACTACACAAAATCCTCCAGATCCGGTTGCTAAACTACAAGGTCCTATGACGAGAGCTCGTGCACGTCACTTAAATTATGAGGTGAGCTCGTTTCTAGGTGCTAACAATTTATCTATGCAGAATGGTATACTACCTAATAGTTGTGATATTTTGTACTTAGGAATAATGGGAATGATCCATCAAGTCCTGGTCATCTGCGCTGATAGCGCCCAAGAAAAGGAAGTCCTTCTGATTGCGTCGAGAAACGATTTTTGGATTGCAGAAGGAGGACTACGACTAGTTCTCCGTGATCTACGAATAGGTCTACAAGCTCCACGACCAGGTGTACCCGCTCTACGACCACGTTGGGACTTAGTCAGAGTTGTTGAAATAAGGTGTTGCGTCACCATTTTGGGACTAATTGGGCCTTGTAAGCGTATCAAGGTCAAAGCCTAGGTTGTGTACGCCTCTCCCCACGGAAAACAACCCTAGGTCGACCTCCTCACGTCCCCCTATACATATACAGTAGCCGCCACAGTTTAGGGTTGGGTTTTTCTTAGATTATTCTGCCACTTGCAGTTTCGTCGTTTTATGGATTGAGGAACCCCACTTTATGAACTTCATTCATATTTGCAATACATTTCAGATTGCATCTTCCTTGTTCTTGTGAGTTGCTTCGATTGCTTGTAGGAACCATAACCCTCGTGGTAAGGTCGATCGCGTACGAGCGTGGTCGATAACGACAGTCGTGCGGGTGTAACGAATTGCGAGGTGACGATGTGCTGGTCGAAAGCCTCAAAGCGTCAACGTCCTCACGACGAAATCAATCGAACCTATCGGAAGATCAGGCCGCCGTAGTCATCAGCCCGAACTGACTGGCCCTGTGCCTGCGGACTGGCCGGGTTTCCCTGATTTTCGGTAGATTCTCCTCCAACGACTAGTGTTTGTGTGTGAGCTATATATACCCACCTTGGTCGGTTGGGGGCAACTCTTGGCATCTCATTCTATTCTCTTGAGCTAGTGTGAGTTTCTCCTCTCAATTGTGCATGTGTTGCATCTTATGAGCAAAGGAAGAGGGTCTAGTTGCATGTGTTCCAACTAGAATTGGATTGAGAGTCCAATTGTGCATGCGTTGCACTTGGTGAGGTTAAGCATGAGGCTTGGCTTATTACTCTTGGTGTTTGCCGACACCTAGACAGCGTGGAGGTGTTGTGGTCCGGTTATCTTCTCAAGAAGCTTGTGAGAAGGCTCGGTGTATTGTGAGTGGTTTGGTGCTCGTCATCTCCGGAGTGGAGGAAGAGCAACTCCGAGTGGATCGAGGTGTTGGTTCGAGTGGTGAATCAGTTCAACTGGTTGGACTTACCTCGGAGGTGTTGGCTCAAGTTGTAGAGCCGGTCCAACATGGCTGGGCTTACCTCAACGTGGATTAGGGGGACCGGCAAGTCTCCGAACACCACGATAAAATATCATTGTGTCATTGTGGTTTGTTCTCTTACGTTTTACTTTGTGCAATTTACATTTCTAGAATTAAATTGCTTACATGTCTTTGTGTGATTGCTATCATTTTCAATAGTCTTATATTGTTGATGCATATAGTCAAGACTAGTTGATTTAGGTTTTAATTGAGCAAAACCGAATTGTCTTTCGCTTTTGCATTAGAAATCGATTTTAGCCTTAGAGATTTTTAGAAACGGCTATTCACCCCCCTCTGGCCTTCTCGATCTTACAAGTTGTATCAGAGCTTGGTCTCTCATTTATTAGACTTAACCGTCTATAGAGTACAGGATGGCTACTAGTGATATAGTGCACCTAAGTGAAGCACCTCTATTTGATGGCGCGAAGTATGCTCATTGGAAAATCCACATATCATGTTATTTTAAGGCTATGAGCCAAAAAAAAATATAGCAAATTGTAGATGTAGGCTTTTCTCCTCCATTAGATCCTCTTGCTCCAACAAATGAGGAAGAGAAATACTTACATCTCGACGCTCAAGCAACTAATATTTTATTTAGTGCTTTGAGTATAGAGGTGTTCAATGAAACATGTAATCTCAAGAACGCTCATGAGATGTGGACACAACTTCAAGATAATTATGAAATATCCACCTCAACCAAGGATAATTGCATAGAAGAGTGGATGTCGGGAGAAGAATGCTCAATCTCCAACCCCGACGACGATGAGTCCACAAGCCCCTCTACATCAACTCATTGCTTTATGACCAAAGGTAATGATAAGGTAAATAGCATTGATGAACCTACATATGATGAGTTGATGGATATGCTAGAGAACCTAAATGAATATCTTGGGGGGAAAAAAGATAAAATTCAAGGTTTTAAAGAAAGAGCATATCTCTTTTCAAAATAATTATGATATGCTAAAAGAAGAACATGAATCCCTCCTTCTCAAGAAAGTCACTAGCTCCAAGGTGGATATAGGCATTACATGTGATTTACTAGATGATATGTCATGTGTAGCTCCTAGCTCTTGCATTTCATCTAAGGTTAGCATATCCACCTCTTATGATGATTTGCTTGATATGTCTTGTTATTCAAAGATAGACTCTTCTATTTCCCCTTCGCTTGTTGAAACTAACCTGATAGAGGAAAATAATGAGCTCAAGGCCTAAGTCACAAAATTAAAGAATGACTTAGAAAGAAGCTACAAAGGGAAGACCACTCTTGATTATATATTAAGCAAGCAAAGAAGTTTGCAAGATAAGAGTGGTATTGGCTTCATCTCCAAGAAGAAGGAGAATAGCAAGACAAGACACAATGCAAGATACACAAAGAATGTTAAGTACTTTGATTGCCATAAAAAAGGATATTTTGCCTCAGTGTGCACTAACAAGGTTGATGATAAGCAAATGTTATCAAAGAAGAGGCAAATCGGCAAGAAGCAAGAAAAGAAGACAAGAAAGGGAAGTAAAAGCCCAACTTGCTATAATTGCCGAGAAAAAGGATATTTTAGTAAGGATTGTTCCAAGAGTATCACTCCTAAGCCTATTATCTATAATGATCATTATTTGCTTAGGAAGGATAAATACGGTAATGTGTTTGCTAGATGTGTTAGTTCACCTAAGATTATTGCTAGGGCCATTTGGATGCCCAAATCTCTTGTGACTAACATTTAAGGACCCAACCGAGTTTGAGTACCAAAAGGTGCTTAAAATGATAAACATGTACTTGAAGAGGTATTTGAGGTTTGACTCACACATGAAGAGGTGGATTAGATGCATGAGTCTCAACTATTTGCAAAAATTTCAGCACAGACGATACTCGGAAAAACGGTCAAAACTTTTGACTCTGATGTCGAAATTGAGTGATTTTGAGCTCTATATAAAGCTTATTCAGAGATCTCAAATACATTTGATCAAATCAAGAAACACAACTCTAAAGAGCCAACACATGGCCTAAGTCTGAGAAAAAGAGCAACGAGCAATCTTAGACCATACCAAAGAATGATGCATGAACTTCAACAATTTGCTAAACATATTTGCAAACTTAGATCATGACACAAGGAGTAGGTACATGGACTTCAATCATGTGCAAAAACATATTTGCAAAGTATAGTCACATGCTACAAGGATTAGACGCATGAACCTCAACTATTTGCAAAACACATTCGCAAATAATAGCATCATGCCACAGAGAGCTAGAGCAAACGGGATCGAACTATCAACACATGATGAGACTCAAGCTACTAGACAAGACCTCTCTTAATAGTACGGCAACATATACTAACAATCCGGTCTTCCAACCAAACACCAAGACTAGTAAAAAACTATGAACACATCCTTAGCCCTACCTAGTTATATCTTTGCCTTGAGCATCCTCTTGAAGCTTGATGACGCACATCTTTACTTCAAGTTAGAGTCATTGTCTTGGTATGTATCAACCCATGATGCATCATTCACGTGTTATCCATCAACACATGATGGGTCTTCTCTTGACTTGATGATCAACTCATGATCATCTGCTCTTCGAGATCTTGATATACATCAAAACATGATGCATCCTCTTTTTGAACATTGACTTGATGACGATCAACTCATGATGTCATCCAAAGTCTTCATCATCATGAAACATAACCTATTTATCTAACTCATGAAAAATGTTAGTCCCACAATGTGATTGTCATTAATTACCAACACATACCATTAACTCATAATGGTGAGTCTAGATTCTTCAATCTTTCTATTTTGGTAATTGATGACAACCATCACAAATGCAAATAATTAAATATAAAGCAATATGAGTATATATAAACTATACAAGTTTTATATACTCAAAGAATATGTTTTGAAGTAGAGATCCTTAATATGAGTAGATAAAGAACAAGGACCAATACTAATGAGACCTCAAAATATGGAGTGAACTCTCTGTAAATGTGTGCATACAAGAATGTGTAATAAAAATATATGCATATATTCAAGTTAGACTTTTGGTGGAGTTCAACCTATATTTTGGATCCGAGGCATGCAACAAGATATAAGAATATGATATCGAATGCATACCTCCATGATTTTTACCTTTTCATCCAAATGAGAATAAATAATATTATAATTAACAAATGAGTTAGTCTCACATTTAGAGTTATCATTAATCACCAAAATATTCCATTAACTTATAATGACGAATCTAAATTCTTCACCTGCTTCGACCGTGCGCCGCCGCTGTCGTCCACCTCTCCCCGAGCCACCTCAGCCCAAGCAAGACCCAAAAATGGGTTGCTCAAGGCGCGATGATGCTCACCGAACCTTCCCGCACCACCACTCGCCACCGGAGCCACCGCCGTCCTCGTCGGCGTCGCCATCTTCGGCTCGGGGCCGCAGTAGAGCGTCCTGGCTCCTGAGCCACACACAACTCAAGCCGCATCAGGCTAGGCCGAAGGCCTGGCCCAGCTAGCCCAACCCAACAAGCCAAAATGGGCCAATCCAGTGCTATTATTCATTGTGTGGCCTATCACTATTCACAACCCACCTGAAAAGCCTATTACTATTCAACCCACAACTGTTCACCCTAAAATCATTATTGTTCATACAACCCGACCCGCAATAAACAGTACCAACCTAACACTATTCACCAAACCCAATACTGTTCCCTCAAACCCGTTAGACACACACATATACATACATTTTTTATCATTTCGAGCCCATGAATCCCATTTTCAACTTCGTTTAGCCGAATCAAATACCCAATAAATCCCAACCATCTCACACCACCTTTCTTTATATCCTTTTCAAATTTCTTTATTTCATTTTGTTCCCAACTCGCTTCTTATCCTTTTCAAATTTCTTTATTTCATTTTGTTCCCAACTCGCTTCTTGTTGAGTCCGGACTTATTTATTTGATTTTCTTCCACATTAGAAGTCGGATTTGTTGATCAAGCTTCAGAGAGAGTTGATCAAGATGCAGGAGAGGTAAATCCAGTCAAAGACCGCAGAGGCAAGTCGCGTTCTTTGATCATTTTTAGCTTGTATTTCATTATAGTATTACTTTCATTATCGTATTTATGTCTATTACTTTTTTATTGAGATAATTCTTTGAATGTCGTGATGATTAGATATATCCTATCACCCCACATACAAGCCCACCTGTTCATTTGTATGCCATATTCACCTTGACAAGTTTAAGATACATAAAATATTAATAAATATTCAACATTATCACATAATGTTTCCTCAAATACTGGAAAAGAGTATTGGCTAACCGCTAATGGTTTTGGTGGAAAGTTAAGGGTTGAGATCAGAAGGATGGACAACCCAATAGACTTCATAAAAGTGAGTTGAAGGCGAGATCAAAAGGAGGACAACCACGAGTTAGATGTTGGTCCATCGCCTCACTAAAAGACAGATAAGGACTAAAATCTTGTGCCAAATAACATACACAGAAATCGCTCAACAATAGGTTAGATATATCCAACTTGAGTTAGTACACTGTTCTTCCGATTTAATATCTACAAGATGTCAACTACTCTTGTTGTATAGAGCAGCCGTGGATTGGGGGTGAGTCAGGAGTGGACTAGCCAGAGTACTCACTGAACTACACAACGGTATGGACCAGTCCGCATCGAACCACGCACTCCACCATTGGCTGGTGGTTTCTCGATGGCTATATTGACCTTGAACCTACCAAGTAGAGACTAGAAAGGTTGAGTAGTGAAAATACTTTATCTCAACTCAATCGCACACTATCGTGTTGCGTGTATACAGTTTGACAGTATGAATTTAATGTATCTTATGGGTAAAATTGAGTAACTCTGCAGAGTATAATCAATGGTATTCAGATACGTTGTGCTTCCGATTAATGAAGTTGTGTTCATAAGTGATTCCAATATATGATAGATAAGTAGAGATTTTGAGATGTTAAGATGATAATTACAATTGTTGAGTAAACACTTGATGTTATATTAGTATGATTTTACTATTTTAAAGATAAACTACTTTAATTCAAAAGTTGCATCCACATATGCCTGATATAGTAAACCCTCAATAATCAATTGAATTCCTAGTATGTAATTAAATAGCTTTCCCATGTGACTTGCTGAGTTACTTGTGTACTTAATCTTGCTAAATTTTCATCAAAAATATATCAGAGGATTGAATGACGCCTTAGACATCGTGTTAGAGTTACAACCGCACTCAAATTTTACTGTAGAGGCTATTTAGTTCTTCCAAATGTAATTTTAAGCTTTGTACTTAAGATGCCCATTTTGTTACTGCAAAATAACCTTTAAACCATAATTCAATCAAATTAATACTTTCTAAATGTTCGAAAGTAGGTTCGGTGCTATTCCGATTTGCAATCGAAATCCTGGACGATTGCGCAAACCGGATATACCCTATTTGAAAAATAGGGTGTTTCGATATGTAATGTCGCGAGGGACCAGATGTATGCACAATTCCTAATCGGGCCAAATTGGTGTCGATAAACTAAAGAAATATAGTAGCGTTTGGTTTATTTAATGGCTCGACGACCAATCTACCATGCAAATAAAAAAGGGGGGCGAAATTGATTTCTCATCAAAATTTGAAAGAGAAGCGAACATGTAAAGTTGTAAACAATGCAACAGATCATGTTATGTATTTGCAACCAATAGCATTCCAAACTTTCACGACTTGTTCTATAGGTTCCAGTAGTGAGCTGACTTGATTTCCATTGCACCCATGTCATGTATATGCTATGCTGGTCTTTTATCTCCGAAAGCAGCCAGATCTACGGCTCGGAGGGGGAAATTTCCTTGAAGATGTTATTCAGATCACCTTGGTGTGGATCGAAGGCCAGCAGTTTAGTCATTGCATCCTGAAATTTTCACACAAGACACATAATTTCCACTTAAAATTTGTGTGCCCATTTTGCATGTAACAACAGCATAAACGTTTTCCCCCTTAAACATGCCATTCTGCCATCAAGTCATTACCTGGTATTGCTGGTCCTTTGCTACTAATTTCTCGCAAATCACGCGCCTTACAGGTCTCTTGGAATAAATGTCCTCCAAAACATTAGCAGCTCTCTGAACAACTTCATTCGGAACACCTGCGAACAGCCAAACATGAGGATCATCTTTGTATGGACAGTCTGAAATAATATGCTGTCCGGTTTCTTTGTACATCTCCTGGAACCATCAATTTAAAAATGTAAAATGTTAGTCAATTTAATATGGCTCTCCTACTTTAGCATGCCAATTACTGGATTACAATGACAACTAACAATGTGAACTAAATAATACAGTAATTTAGTGTTTCCCTCAAAAAGAAGTAGAGTACTGTAGTGCTAGCATAATTTGCCAGTTGACTAGAAGCTCGTTCCATGTACATACCAGCAAGCTGTGCACAATGCAGTCCTGCGAGAAAAGGTTTGTTACTTGTATCTGACTCAGAAGGATCCATACCTATTGTTGTTTAAATGTAGCACATAAGCTTACCAAAGCTTAAGAGCGCTTGCCCAGGTACAAGTCTTCACCATGGGTATTAAAAGTTAAGCGGGAATTTAGTACAAAAAAGAGCAGAATGGGAACAAGAAAAACATATGACAGCTTTCATGTCTACTTACCGATAAAGAAATATGATATCTCCATTGCTTGTCTGTCCATCAGGATTCAGAACACTCATGGTACAACATTTGATATGTTCAGACTGCACAATGTCTCACATTTATTAAAATCATTACAAATGGGGCTACAAAAGATCGACTGAAAAAGAACAAAACTGTTTCTATACATCAACAACTAAATATTGATTATTACCTGCGGTAAGTAGTTTTCGGTGAAGATCTCCGTCAGATGTGTTGACAAAAGGACCTGAAACAGTTGAAATCATATCCCAACATCACTGGTAAAGATGTCAATACTTCAATTTGTCAAAATTTCCAGCATTATCAAGTAGAAGTGGATTGATCGCATGTCCACGTTTGAGTAAGCTATTTATGAGATATACAAGAGCCAATCAACAACATTAATCTGTCAACAATTGTTGCCTTCATTCAATAAAACAAATGTCATTACACAAGGAATTATTTATAAGATAATATGTTATTGTATGCAGGCGGAATATAGAACCAGGTATTCCCATAAAAAAAAATATAGAGCCAGCTACTGACATTGACAATAATTTGTTGCTCATGCTTGAAAAAGGCGATGTCAAGCTGCTTATTATTTGTAGAACCATCAAATGATATAAACTTGGAGGGGGGGGGGGGTTACTACTGTTAAAGGTATTAGTGGTATTTCCTATTGTACTAGGATTTAGTCTTGTGTCCCTTGGTATTCTATATATATTGTTCATTGGGCCTCTTGAATACATACACAATATTAATAACATAGTATTATAGCAAAGGTTAGGGTTAGGGTTTGCTGCAGCCGCCACCGCCTCCTAGCCTCCGCTCGTCCTCTGCTGCCGCCGCCCCCGGGAGGAGCAATCTCCACTCCCAAAAGCCGGCCTTCTTCGTGCTCGACTTCGCTGGCGACCTGGGTCTGCTCGAGGGAAGGGCCACCCCGCGCTAGGCATCCCACGCGGCCTCACCATCGTCGTGGTCAGCTGCTTGTTGCTCTCCTCGGTTGGTGCTTGGTGCTCGAGGAACCCAAGGGAGAGGCCGCCGGATTCGCGCCGCCCCGAGCTCCATGCGCCTTCGTCTTCTTCTTCGCCGGCATGTACATCAGATCGTGCGGCAGACGGAAGAGCTCCGCCAGGGTCCCTGTTTTTCGATATGCACTTCTCCGTGACGCCGGATCCTGCATCTCCCACCGCCGGGTCTGCCTCCCGCGGCCACCTCCAGATTGGGCCGCCTCCGAGCCTCCCGCCTAGATCCGACAGCCCCGACTCGAATCTCCACCCGAGCGACGCCGACCTCAACACTGCCCGTGGCTGCCACGCCGCCTCTTCGAATCGCCCCCAACCCGAGCCCCCTGCTCCTGGATCCCCGACGCGTCCTGGATCCCTGACGCGCCGCTGCTCGCGCCGAGCTCCGCCGCCCCTAACGCGGTCTCCCTTGCTCTGCCTCCGCTCCTCGATGACACCCTACCTCGGATCCGGCTGGGTTGGGTTGCGATGGTGTGCGGTTTTTGGTTTGACCGCTGCTTCTGCTTTGGAAGGAGAGACGAGGGAGATGGTTGGAGTTTTGATGTTGTGGCCTTCTTCATTGGGATTGCACTGTGCTATTGCTTGCCTTGTGTCATTCCAATTCTGTATGCTCTAGCTGGCCAGAAAGGTGCATCAGTGTTTTGCATTGTTGTGGCCTTCTTCATTGGGATTGTACTGTGCTACTGCTGTCGATGGAGAGGGAGGTAGATTGAGAAAACAGAGAATGGGCTATTATGTTGTTTATGGGCTGCTGATGGTGTTGCTTCAAGCTGAGAAGATGCACGGGTGCTTGCTGGTTGGATGAGGAGATGGGTCTTCTGCTGCTGCTAGTTATATTTGAGTCCTTTCTTTTTTTCATGTCGCTTTCTAAGCCATACAAGTCCACAAATTTATTGTTGATCATAGAAGCATAGGAATTCTCTTTTGCATGGCAACAACCGCCGCTCTTCTCTTCAAGCCGCTGTGGATGGTAGAAATAGTTATGATGCCGCCACTTCTCTCTTAGACGCCACCCCGAGCTTTTAAGATCGCCTCGCTTCTTCCACACCGCGTCTTCGTTGCGCTTCTTGTGCACTGCGTCGCCGCCGTCTTGGGCTTCGATTTGCGCCGCCATGCTTCTATCTATTCCTATTCGGCTTGATTTGACAATTTTCTCTATTCCTGTTGGTTTCATCTTCTTCTTCGTTGTGTTGTTGCGATCAACTTTGCTCCCGCTTACCTCTACTTTCTCAGCCCCTGCACCTTGTGCTTTATGGCTCTCGCACGACCCCAGATGGGAGGAGATATTTTGATACTCGATATATTTTCCAAGAGCTGCACGCTATGACGACATTATCAAGACTCGGATTTTGGATTTTTCCTATTTTAGTGTCAACTCTTTCCAAATGCAATGCTATTGCATACGCGTTGCATTTGAGGGGGGTGTTAAGGGTATTAATGATATTTCCTATTGTACTAGGGTTTAGTCTTGTGTCCCCTTTGTATCCTATATATATTGCTCATTAGGCCTCTTGAATACATACACAATATTCATAACAACTACCTTCTTTGCACTCTATATTCTATATTAATGTCAAACACTACCGTTGTATCTGTCTTTGGAGTTTGAAAACAACGGTATTGTGAATGAAGTGATTTAGGTTTAAGAACCCATAAATAGGCCGCCTAATAAGGGTAGCCATTCTAGTACAAGTATTCACCATGGAAAATGACATATCAAAATGCCTACTGAACTGAAAGAAAAAGGAAAAGGAAAAATAAGAAGATAAAAATGCAGAAAATCTGAGCTAAGCAAATCATGAAATGATGGCTATAATTTCAAGTGTGGTTGTAAGGAATATCAGAAAGAAAAGCCTATCAGATTCATATTCAATAGTAACATTTTCCCGAGTTAGCTACCTAACCTTTGGAGGATAATCATAGTTTGCAAAATGACTGATAGTCCCTCCAAGCAGACCAATACCATCTACGAACAATCAGAAAAGAAAATTAGGCATCTAATCTTGAGCAAGGTGAGGATGGAGATGGCAAAGAAATTTAAGTTTTTGTGTGTTCTCACCTTCTGTTAGAGTGCCCTTACCAAATTCATCCAATAAGCACAGAGATCTCGATGTTGCATGCCTGAAAATTTTCTTCAGTTGTATGTTCAAAATCATGAGACAACAAACTTAAGGGTGGATACTACTATGATACCTGAGCATTGTTCCAACTTGATGTAAATCTATCATAAAAGTTGACTGTTCAGTTGTCATGGATTTGCTTCCCATTGCACAGAATATCCTACAAAGCATTATTGAGAATGTCAGGGATATAACTGTGTTTAATTGAGACGTGTGTGCCACGTATTCTATACATATTGGCCTTTGGCCTACGACAGTAATACATCAATTGTTTTCCTTAATTCTTAACATAGAAAACATGCTATATGCAAACAAAGTGCTTTTATATGATAGACAAACCTATCTGTCAACCCAACAATGGCAGAATCAGCAGGAACAAAGCTTCCAATATGAGCAAGAAAAACCACCAAAGCCACCTGAAAGCAAATATCCGACGCAACTTGAGCTTTGTTGTGGTTCACTAATTTATGTTAATCAAAGTCAGGTAGCACTACCTGCTTAATGTAAATACTTTTCCCAGAGTAGTTAGGTCCAGTTATTATGTTTATTCTTCCTGGGATAAAAACAGTTTTAAGTCATAAAGTTTTCAAATAATACTGGTAGTATCATGTAAGCTTTACATTTGTCGAGAACTAATCACCTGCACTACGGATTTTAGTATCATTTGGAACAAAGGTATCAACAGTCATTTCCTGCAAAGCATGTCTAATTTGCTACTGGAGTAAATTTAGGAACTTCCAGATAAAATATCTTAAACCATAAACTGTTAGTCATACCCATGTAAAAGGTAACATGACAATAGATACTAACCTGCCATTCTGTATCTCAAGTATGGAATCCTCAGTTAAGATGGGCCTCACAAAATTGTTTTGGCGAGCAACATTTGCCAATGATAAAATACTGATGTAACAGTAACAAAGAGAGCACATTGGATCGGTGTATTATCAGTAAGTTGAATATACACAATGAATGAGTGCATACCAATCAAGTTCTGCTGCGAAGTTCACAGCTTTTGTCAGTTGAGGTAGAAACTGAAGAACACGACATACTAAATCCCTTACAATTGCTCTCTCCATGTCTGTGTCAATGTGACCAGGTTTGAGTAAAAATCCTTCGCATCTAAGATGAGGTATCCTAGATATTTTTATTATGTTGCCTAATAAATACTTGGGTGTACTTCCATAGAAATGCTACATTATGAATTTACTAAATTTAGGATAACTAACTTATATCTAATAATATGATATTCATGCACTGCATCACGAAAGGTCCTCTAAGATTTGTGGAATCTCCACAGGCTTATGCCCAAAACTGAAATAAACAATCCAGAGAGCACAAAATAGAAAATCAAACTTGAACTATAGCAAACTCTGGAACATATGATTGTATACCTAGAAATTGACTAATGAATATAAAGGTTTATTTCAAAATCTGTATGTAATTAAGATTTGGGTGGATCATGGTTCCATAACGGTCCGGTGGATGGATAGTATGGTCAAATCGAGATGAAATTCGTTCAAATTTGATTAAAACCATTGAATTTGAATTTGGTGATTAAGTGCTGACGGTGCTTGTTACTTATTCAATCCATGATAGACAGGATCTGTTTGTTGGGTGAAGTGCTGACTGCTTGCTTATTCATGGACCGTAAGTCCGTAACATTAAGGGTAAATTAGCAGCATCAAACACCAAAGAAAGTTCAAAACGGATTTATTTGAAGGAAAAGTTTGTAATATTAGGATAGCTATATCTTCATCATCAGGGCAAATCTGATTATTGTACCAATAGTAAATGTAATTTGAGAAGAAATTACAACAGCAGGGCAGAATTAAAGAAGTTAATAAATTGTTAAAAGTTACCAAGAATTTTATGATAAATATCCCCCAGAAGGTTGTCCAGTTCTCTTGTCTTTTGAGTATGATAGTAGAACCTTCTCTCCTCCGCTTCCTCTGAAAACTGGTGAACATAAAATTATTACAAAATAACAAAATAATAAATAAATAAGACACTGCATACCGCAAATTCGAAATCTTGAAGTCCTATTAACAAGGCGTCACTTATCTTCTCATAAAAAAAGCACATTAAGAATCCTGCAAGCAGAAAATGTGAAGGACATAAAAATGGCAAACACATAAACATTCTCATACTGGAAATTTTTTATATAAAAAAATGCATATTGAATTTTACCAGCATTATCATCTAGCAACTTTTAAAGACTCCAGTAGCAACTACAATAGTAACTATACTATGAAGCTAGTAATTCACAAAAAGAGTGCTCACATATTGCCAATACTTTAAATTCCTATGCAGACCAAACTCAGGCCTTTATCTTCTTACATAGTTTGCCTCAAACATTTAATTAGCAGTAATCACTAATCAAACAAGGAGTTCCATCAAATATTTCAACCTACTACAGGTCATAGCTTAAAACAGCATCAACTTAACCATGAACCCAAACTTTCACCATGTGACACTACTCACACAGTCACACTACATCTACACATCCCCCTAACTAAAATAGAACTATGCCTTTTGGAGGTTGAAAGACTTACTATGTACATTGACCCTAGGTATAGGTTATGAAGTTAGCTTAACTCAAGGTACAAGTAGTCTTTGATGTTTCTCGTGCATCTTTATCAACATGAAAACAGACCACCCAATTACACCAATAAAAAGGTCAATATAACTTCCCAGGGGACAGAAAAATTTTACCAATCTATTCTCTTGCTTTCACTTTGAACCATACAAAATGCTAGATTAATTGAGAAAATATACATTGGTTTCATAGAAGTGAAAGTGCATTAGTTAGAAGTTAGAACCCCCTCTTATATATATTTAATATAATATACCAGAAAAGGAGGCTTTCGTAGCATAAACAAAAGAAACAGGACAAAACTTGAACACACAATAGCAGTGTTTACATCATATTGAAGGCTAGGTAATGTCAAATTAAATAATACAATAAGAACAAAGCTTTATGTAAAGAAGAGGAAAAAACACCTATTTGGTGTACATAGACAATTAGTGGAGCTTTTCTGCATTCAAGTGAGAAATGGAAGGAGGCATTTTCATTAGCTGACACCTAGATGCAACTGAACTGTTAGAAACTATTGAATAAAGGCATAACAATTTGATGCTTCAAAGTAAAATTGGGGTGGGAAGATTCATCACCTGCTCCAAAAAGTCAGGTAATCCTTCATACACCATCCTTAGTTCATCAAGCTATTTTTCACAAAGAGATGATATTGAATTAGAGAAGCCAATCGTAACTTTGAAAAACAACAACAGAAAAATCTAGATATTTAGAAGAACCAGACAAGTTCCATACATAACAAAATCATAAGATAGGTAGCCCTTTACGATAAATGTGGAGAAAACAAATGAATAGCAGTAAAATAAACATAATCTGCAGATGTTTGTTTCCTGCAACAGTTCAGATTTACAACTAAGCACTGAGGATTAGTTATAGATGAATAGCCAGGAAGATTTCATGATGCAACCAGATTAATATTGTTATATTGAAAAAATGGTGTTCAAACTTCAAAGTTCAAACACATGTACACCCACCCACCCACATGTGCACACAAGGTCTACACCAGGATCTCTATCTAATCTCACCAATTTGACCGGACCCCTGTAAGCCACTGAACAATAACCTATTTTGCAAGATGGAAGTGAGGTTTGGAAATGTCATCCTTACATTCAGTGGTAGATAACTACGTTTGAGAAAATGGGGAATAAATTCAGTCTAAATAGTATTGTAATGGCAATCACAACTGCAACAACTGAGCAGGATACCACAGACATACTGGTTATGCTTAAAGCGTAACCTTTAGGATAACCTGCTTCAACTATTGCGCAAAGAGTAAGGTCTGTCAATTGTCTTATAGTTATGAATTACATGAAACTAAATGTTTAGCCATTATAAAATGAAGTATGGGAAGTGGGAACACTTAAAAATATAATTTCCAACAACAGAACTCAACTCCAGGATGGAGAAAGCACTGCACGATCTGACCTCGTCACATAACCCTTCTTTCACCACTGTCTCATAGCCTTTCTCCTTACCCCGTTGCACGTCAATCACACCAATTACCTACCAATCAGAGATGAACAAAATCACCAATTTATGATATACGAGACAGCGAAAACAGGCCTATGCAAAGCTTCACAGACCCCCAGATAAACCAAGTGCGCCTTTACTCTGCAGAATAATCTGGAATATCAACATTAAGTCCCATAGGATGAAATATTCCTTGAAAATATCAACATTAAGTCCCATAGGATGAAATAAAATATTCCTTGAAAATATCAACATTAAGTCCCAATGATTGGTTCTTCTAAATATTTCCTTGATCAAAAGTTTGAATGGTCATATTGCTGTATCTAATGATCCATGGAATTAACCAACAAAAGATGTGGCATATCCATCTATTTTCTAAGAAGTAAAACACATGTTCAAATTTCCTTGTGCATTTCAAGAGAGATACAACTTTATGGGAACTGACCAGATCCGATACATAATCCAGCTCTGCTGTAATTGAAGAATTTGCCTGAAAATATAATAGGCCCGTGAACGAGGAAAAACATTATTGTAACAGCATGAAACTTGTTCAAATTTTCATTAGTTAAGTGGTGGGACCGAGACTGGTACGTGGTACCTTTCCAACCAAGTCAATGTTCATATGTTGCAATTTGTTTGCCAGATGCTCTGATAGTCCTACTTCAAAAATCTTGTTTATATGCAGAAGAGAGCAAATGCACTGAAAAACAAGAGCAGTGAAATAAGAAAATTACCACTATGAGAAATGAAAAAAGAAGAGAAAATAACCAGCATGCAGATGGGGATACTGGACATCTAGCACTTCAGCCATAGCTTCAAATGTAATACACCAAGCCCACCAAGTGGGAGAAGGGGGAAATTATTCAAAAGTGGCTGTGAATTTATCAAAAGTAGAATTCTGTAAAGTACATTCTCAACACCCCTAAGCTCATATACAGTAAGTTAGCCAGATTCAATTAAGCTTTCTGAGCCAGGCAGTGAGCCATCAGGTCAAAAATTGTAAACTGCTCAGTTTGCGCCTCGAAAAACAAGTGAGTGGTTTACAGGATGCAGATACTTGATATCTTCAATCCTAATTTTGTTTCATGTTTAGTAATCCTACAACAGCCTTTAGTTATGTAGTTATGTGATGTTTCTTTATAAAGGACTTGAGGAGCTTAACGTACTATAAATTCTGAAGATGAAGAGTAAAAATAAATATTGTCTCTGCTAAAATTCATGCACCACCTATGATAAATAATATTCAGTGCTAAAATTCATGCACCACCTATGATAAATAATATTCAGTGCTCAACACTGAATATCAAATTGTGCTGCATTACAAAATGTTCTGAAGCAATAATCAAAACATGCAAATTTTTCGGTGATTTCCTGCCAGAAATCTTAAGTGGCCTTAATACTTTCTTAGTTCAAATAAGCAATACAACAAACATGGCTTTGCTGTTAAGTTTCATCAGAACCTACTTGTACGGAGGCATATTTCCAAATTTAAGTTTTCTACAAGTACTGCACCAGTATGCAAGGCTTAAAGAACCGATTCTCTAGAAAGGCAGATAGAACTCATAGAAGATTCTTGTTCCAGGATAATTTGTATTGGCATTTGGAAACACAGCTTTTTTGGGGGTACCTTCAGAAATGTGTGCCAATCACTGCTTGTACAGAAGGAACTTGGAGAGTTGAATTTCTTCAGAAAAAGACAAATGTCAGATGTGCATATTTGAAAACTCTGAAGTTGAATAAAGCATGCCCAAAGAGACTAAGAATAACCATGATACTGTTATGAGCAGCATATGATTATGAAGATTCAACTATTTTATACTACTTTTGAGTTCCTTTTTTTACGTCAGACAATTATAATGTCTCAATTTAATTATTCAGTTACAAAACACAACTCTTGGTCCTTGTTTATAAACATATATACTATGTTTTGTTAAGAGTCTTTACATATTAGTAGTCTCTCTTGGCCCATGTAGCCTATGTAGCTCATAAGGCCCAACTAATCATGTATATATATAACTTCTCAATGATGAATAAAATGCACAATTGTGAATAGCAAAACTTCTCTCTCAATTTATCTAATATGGTATCAGAGCCAAACCCTAGCCTCAACATGCCACCTCGCCGCCGCCGCTACTAACTTCACTGTCGGCGAGCCTATGGTGACCTCAGGGGACTTCCACATCGTGAATCAGGCCGTCCCCTGTCATCCTCGAGCTCGGCCTTCGTCTTCACTGTTGTTCACAAGCTCTTCCGCTCATCTCCATCGTCACCAGTGTCGAATCCGCTCAATTCGCACCGGATCGAACTCCATCCGCCGTCGGCCTCGATCCACACTAAATCAAGCACCCTCCGCCACTGGCCTCGATCTCGGTCGCCGCCGGCCTCGGATTCGCGCCGGATCAAGCACCCTCTGTCACCGCTGGCCTCGATCTCGATCATCGTTGGCCTTAGACTGCCTTGCTCTGCTCCGGACCACCGCCGCTGAGCTTCACCACCCCTACTCTGCCTTGCTCTACTTCGGGTCACGGCCACTGAGCCCCGCCGCCCCTGCTCTCTGAGCCCGTCGCTTGGTACTCTGCTGCAGCCGGGCGCTCTGCTTCGGGTGCTCTACTTTGACTACCGAAACTGCAACTGTTGTTGTTACTTTGCTACGCTGATGCTCTGCCATCGGTGTTGTTTTGCTCGGCTACTGGTGTTTGCCTAGTTGGGCTTCTGTGTGGCGTTGTTGGTTGATTCCAGCCGGTACTCTTGTATTGCTGCTAGCTGCTGGTGCTTGAATCCCTTGTAGTTGCTTGGTGCCAATGTACTTTCTATCATGGTGTTTGAAGGTATTCTTGGTCTTGGTCCTATCCGACGTCAGTCTATCTATTCTCATTGCAAGAGATATGGCCATCTAGAAGATCGGTGTTTAAAGTTACAGCATCTTCTAGTGGATCCACATGTTGGAATGAACCCTTGACCATTCCAATGGGCTTAAAGACCAATATATACAATTTACATGTGTATGTAAATATGCAAAGAACACTCTATACAAGTCATATCTAACACCCCCCAAACTCATGGGGGGATCAACAACACTGAG
Organism: Ampelocalamus luodianensis; assembly: GCA_036346255.1. Taxonomy (NCBI): domain Eukaryota; kingdom Viridiplantae; phylum Streptophyta; class Magnoliopsida; order Poales; family Poaceae; genus Ampelocalamus; species Ampelocalamus luodianensis. The sequence continues at coordinate 8,022,501 of CM070626.1, forward strand.
TTGTAGAAGCTGTGCTGAGCTTCAATCTGTGCCTTGGTGAAGAAATCTGCTAACTGAAGCTCCGAAGGCACATACTGAAAAGCAATAGCATGGTCTTGCACCTGCGATCTCATGAACAAAGCATCTACTCCAATATGCTTGGTGAGCTCATGCTTCACTGGATCTCAAGCAATGCTGATCGCACCAGTACTGTCTGATAAGAGAGAAGTCGGTGTAGAAGTTGAAACACCGAAATCCTTAAGTAGCCACGAAGCAAGTGATCTCAGTTATCAACGATGTCATGGCTCGCAACTCAGCCTCAACACTCGAACGGGAAACGACAGTCTGCTTCTTGGTCTTCCAGGCAATCAGAGAGGAATCAAGGAAAACACAATAGACAGAAAGAGACCAACGATTAGAAGGATCACTAGACCAGGTCACATTAGAGTACGCCTGAATTTGCAAAGAGCTAGAGCAAGGAAAGAAAAGGTGATGACTAATGGTCCTAAGAAGATATTGTAGAACACGAAGAAGGTGACTGTAGTGGAGCCGAGTGGGAGCAGAAACAAACTGACTTAGAATGTGAACTGGGTGAGAAATATCAGGTCGAGTGATCCCAAGGTAGACAAGGCTCCCGACAAGACGACGGTAGCGAGTGGGATCCTCAAGAGGCTCCTCATCAGTGGGTCAAAGGTGAACACTAAGCTTTATAGGAGTGTCCACCATGTGTTGATCAGTGAGACAAACACGAGCAAGGATATCCTGAATGTACTTCTCCTGGGAGAGGTAGTAGCTCTCAGGCGTAGAAGTGACCTCAATCCCAAGGAAGTAGCGAACAGGGCCCAAATCAGACATCAAGAACTGCTCACTGATACGCTCCTTCACAAAGCCAATAAACCGAGAGTCATCCCCAATAATTATCATATCATCCACATAGAGGAGTGCCCGACCCTGAGGAGAGGTGCGTACAAAGAGGGCAGAGTAAGCTGAGGAATATGAAAGGAAGTGGAAAGGGTGCCTCGGCCTGCAACAGGACGAGAGGTGCCATCTGCGATCTAAACAGTAGAAGGAAGAGTTGTGGGACTCACAGAAGTGAGGTGGGTAGAATCTGGTGTCATATGAAAGGAAGCACCAGAGTCCAAGATCCACAGAGACAACATACCTAATGAGGAAGGTGGCAGAGGCGAGAAAAACTACTGAGAAGCAAGAACCAGACGAGTAGAACCCAAGGAGTCTGAGGATGAGCGAACACCGAGGCATTAGAGCAGGGAGAGGAGTTGCTGTGTGACATCACCGGAGGGGCCTTGGCAAGAGACGCCAGCTCCTGAGTGGGAAGCTCTAGAGCCCTTCGGTGGACGTCTACCCCGACGACTCTGGTCCCTCCTGCGTTTGTAGCAGTCCTAGTACTGGTGGTCGTCACGTTGGCAGTAGGTGCAGTGGAGACCCACAGTAGAGACAACAACCACTAGTGTTGCGGGAGCTGGAGGGACCATGGTCAATGTTGACGGAGTCGGCGCTGAAGCAGACAAGATAGCCGACATCTGAGCCGCGCCACGATGACGAGTCTCCTTAGCACAAACACCCGTGCGGACCTCCGCCAAGCTCGGGCGCGGGTGGCGAGTCAGGAGCTGAGCAAGCACAGTCTCGAATTCAGGCCGGAGACACGTCAGGAAGTCGTAGAGACGGTGAGTCTCCTGGTGAGCGCAGAGCCGCACGTAGTAGGAACAGATCTAGTAGACATCCGACCCGAGAGAGTCGAGCTGATGCCACAACTTATACAACTGCTGGTAGAAGTCATCCACAGTGGCATTGAGCTGTTGAAGGGAGCGCGCCTGGTGCACGATGGAGAGGTACATAGCATCACTCATCAGCTGGTAGTGAGCTCCGAACATCAGCTGGGTCGTTGGCAGCTCCACCATATCCATGAAGATGACCACAGGCAGGCTACCCACTAGAATGGCGGTAGCATGAGCTTCGACATCCTGCCACCTCTCGTAGGCGTGCATCTCAGACTGGTAGAGCTCCAAGGCCTCCTCCAGAGCAGCAGTTGCGACCTCCTGAGCAGCCTGATCCACACCAACAGAAAGAGCAGACAAAACCAACGACGTAGGGCGAGACAGACAAGGGTGCTCGCTGCTGAGATGACCCAAGAGGCGCCGGTCGTTGAGGTGAATCCTCAAGTGAACCCCCCACTCCTGGAAGTACGTCTCGTCAAAACGAATGGAAAGGAGTGGGATGGCGAAGGAACCGTTGGCGGAAGCCATCGATGAAGTAGATGCGAGCTCAGGCGGCGTCCGCGGCGAAGAGGCGAGCTCAGGCGGGAGCGGCGACCCTCAAGTGTGGCTCCAGAGGATCACAGCAACGCAACGCGAGTAGAGGCGTCGGCGGGAGCTCGGGCAGGAGCACCGACGAAGCTCAAGCAGGAGCGTCGACAGCCGCTGTGGCAGGGGCACCGGCGGGAGCTCGGGCAGGGCCGTTCGGGCGCCGACAGGAGCTCGAGCAGGTGCGGCGGTGCTCGGGGAGGAGCACCTGGGCAAGGTCATCGGGGCGCCGGTGGTAGCTCGAGCAAGGGTGGCGGTGCTCGAGGACGAGGTCGAGGAGGAGCACCCGAAGCAAAGGACCACGGCGGAGCAGCAGCGCTCAGGTCAAGGTCCAACGCGAGGGATCCGACGGCGGAGGCTCAGGCGCGTTGGAGCGTCGAACTCGAGGGCGGTGACTGTTCAGGAGGGCAAAGCGACGCGGCAAGAGCCCGGATCAGGCGGCTTGGGGCTGGATCAAGAGGCGGTGGCACCGATCTGGGGCAACGGCGGCTCAGACAGGAACAGAGTCACACCGAGCAGAGGAGCTCGGTGCGTGGACGACGGTGGCCGACAGCAGCAATCATGTGGGAAACCCTAACTCTAGCTCTGATACCATGTTGGAATGAACCCTCGACCATTCCAATGGGCCTAAAGGCCAACATACACAAGTTACATGTGTATGTAAATATGCAAAGAACACCCTATACAAGTCATCTAACACCACTAGCCATTCTGGTCCAATGTTATGTCCTGTGTCAGTTACTGCCCTCCCTTGGGTGTTGGACTCTGAGGTCTCTTTCCATGTGACATCTGATGCATCTCAGCTCACATCATGTCGTCCTGCTAAAAGGTATCAAGATTTAGACAACTGATGGCACACCTTGCACAGTCACTCATCAGGGGACTCTTTCTGCCTCTCACTTTGCAGTTTCAGATGTCTCACTTGTCCCTACACTCTCAATGAATCTCATCTCTACCGGCCAGCTCGCAGATATGAACTACTTTGTTGGGTTTGATGATAGCTCCTGCTTTGTGCAAAATCGTCAAACAAGAGCTGTCATTGGTATAGGCCATCGTAAGAAAGGTTTTTGCAGTGCTCTATGTTCTTGATCGTTTGAGTCTCCCTTTCTCCTCCACTTCTGATATTGCTCCTACTATTTCATCTTTTGCTGGTGATCCATCCACTCTTCACTCCTCTACATCTACTTATGTTTGCAAATCGTTCCCTCAATGGCATCATCGCTTGGGGCACTTGTGTGGCTCACGCCTTTCCATTTTGATTCATCAAGGTGCTCTTAGTCCAGTTTCGATTAACACCTGTTTTCACTGCAGGGGTTGTAGGCTTGGCAAGCGAATACAACTCCCATATTGTAACATCCCGTTTTTCTGAGCTTTTTGAAAATTTTCAAAATTAAAATTAACCATATGGTTTATTGGATTAATGAAGCTTAAACATGAAATTTTAGAAAACAAAAACAATTTAAATTGAGTTAACCAAACTTCAATTAAATCAAAATTTGATTTATTTAAATTTCTTAAGTTTTATTGTATTCAAAAGTCAAAAAGAGTATTTAATGTTTTTCTTGGATTTTACTGGATTTTAAAAATAGTTTCCCTTTTCCTTAAAGTTAACAATAATTTGTGTGCAAAAATTAAAAACTAAATTATGGTTATAAATAATTTTATTAAGTCCCAAATAACTCAAGGAATTTCTGTGTATTTTTCTTGAAATTTTGGACTTAGTTTTCTATTTTATAAAAAGCCTTTTCGTTTTCTTGTATTTCTTAAATCAAAAATCCATTTAAAAATCCCCTTTTCGTTGTGGGCCGAAAGCCTCAACTTCAGCCCATTTCTTCCACGCGCTGGGCCCGATTTCCCACGCGGCCCGGCCACCCCCGCGCCTTTCCTCGCCTCCTCTCACCGACAGGTGGGCCCCACCTGTCGGCCTCCTCCCCCACCTTCCTCCTCCTCTGCCCATTGAAGCCCCCATGCGGCCGTGCGCTCACGCCCGTGTTTTCCGCTGACACCTTCACCCGTCCTCGTTGCTCCCGTCGTCAGGCATTAAATGCCGGGATTCCCGCCGCACCCGCTGCCCCGTTTCCTCCCCCTCCACCTGCTCCCATCCCCTCTTCGCCTACCCATGTCCTGCGCGGCCCAGAGCTCCATGACGCCGCCCATGCCGCCCCGCCTCTCTCCTCCCCGCCGCCTATAAATACGGGCCCCGACGCCCTTCGTCTCCTCTCGTTTCCCCCGCTTCCCCGTCTCCCCCTCGCCCCTATTCATCCGGATTTTGAGCTCCAAGAGCTCCGGCCGTACTCCTCGCCGCCGAGGATTCCGCCGGCGTCGGAGGCTGTCCGCCGCCGCCGCCGCCGCCACCCCTAGCATCGCCTCGTCGCGGCGTACCTAGTGCTGGCACCCACTTCCTCGCTCCCTTGTCGAAACTGCGTCGCCTTCTCCAAGCCGCCACCGCCGCTCAACTCCTCGCCGCCGGCCACCGCGACACGCTCCGCCTCGAACCCGCACACGAGTCAGTGAGCAACCTCCTTCTCTGCGCGACCATTGGACTCACCACGGCGCGTAGCGCCGGCGAGCCTGCGCACCTGCATTGCCGTTGTCTCCGGTACCAACGTGGCCGCCACGTTGAGGCCACCTCACCCTCCTCGCTGACGTGGCTCGCGCGCGTGTCACGCCCGCATGGTGCGGCCCTTTGCCGTGAGCGGACTCATGTTAGTCGCTGGACTCTTGCTCTTGGTGATAGCAAGATCCTTACTCTCATGGAGAGGATGACACTTGGAGATGGGGCAAATTTTTCTTGGTTTATTTCTCACACAATGCCATGCCAACCTGAGGGGTTGGGGATACATATTTATAGGCTGGCTAAACAGCCAAGCATATGCTAAGATGCTAGTCTAAGATGATAAGATGTTGTCCTCTAAGATGCTGTCATAGATGCTGTTCTAAAGCTAGTCCAAGATGCTGTACAACCACTCCTAAAGCTAGTCCAAGATGCTGTACAGGAACCATGTGCCCACCCCACAAAGACCACAGTACATAGATTTATTCATCAACTCACAGTGGACCCACGTGCCACTGTGGACCCAATCTACCGGCCGTGGGGCCCACCTGTCAGCTACATGGCCCTTTTTCCAATTAAAAATAATTTTGGAAAATCCGAAAATCTCAATTTCATTATTTCATGTATTTGTCAACTTCCGAAGGTCGTACCTCCTCCGTTCGAACTCCGATTCGAGCGATTCAAATTTCTAAATTCATCTAAATTCAAGATCTAGCTATCTAACCTAAAACTAAATTCATCTAAATTCAAGATATAGCTATCTAACCTAAAACTATTTCATTTGGAGTTCATTTGAATTTATTCGAATTTTATTTGAATTCAGCTCGTTTTCGCGTGTAGATTTCAACAACTCCGGGGAACCGAATACTTCAAAGAGGTAGATCCTCAAGCATTCGAGCAAGGCGAATTACACCTTTGATCATATTGAATCTCAGTATTTCAAAGTATTTAAATTCTGTTTTAAACTATTATTGCATGCATATTTAAATTCAAGTAATTTAAATCCCTGTTTTAACCTTATAGTTATTCCTAAATTCCATTGTACATCCAACTTTGATATTGAGATAATCCATTCCTTGGCACCTTAGTCAAAATCTAGTGGATACATTAGTATGAGATAGAACACGTTGAAAAACACTATGCTTAATCAAAGCTTAGATCAAAAACATTTACTTTGGGGAAATTTAGCCACAACTCCAAATATGATTTAAAATAATACTAGGGTGTTGCCTTTACCATAGAAATTTATAAAATGATTTTACTTGTTAAATAAAATAAAAATTGGTTTGGACTTGGGCGAATTGGATGATTGGATGGTGCACGTTGATGCACGTGTTCCCGTCATTTCTATGACCAGCACCCATGGGTTTTACGAAAAACCGCCCAAGTCAATTAAGCACCGGTCTTCGAGCCGCATCTTGCTAAGCCCCATCGTATTACCACATGTCCTAAGTGGGCGGGACCTAGCTACCTAATTTGTAGCATTCCACCATGGTCGTGCCATTCGGTTGCGTGGGTGTCTTTTATGACCTACTTTTATGTATTCCCACCTGGCGTAAGAGGGGACCTGAACCCGATGGGTTTCTATCCAAAGGGGGCGAAACCTTAGCGAGACGGGACTACGATGGGATGATGCATTGTAAAAGCTTTGTGATAATGACTTAGTCGCACACTTCGGCAGTATGTCAGACGGACATAATAAGTTAAATTATCTCTTGTGGGTAAAGTTGTACAACCTCTACAGAGTATCAAGAACTATTCGAATAGCCGTGTCTACAGTCAAGGACATGCTAGCAAAGCCACTCAAAATTAGATTTTTTGTTTTGTTTTCAAAAGACTTTATCAATTGTTTTGGATTTCTATCCAAATGGGAATTGGGCGAGTAGCCATATGATAGGAGGATATCCTTCACCACTTGTTGATGAATGTTATCTTACTATAAAATTTGAAATTTAGAAAATGAATTTTAGCTATAGAATAAACTGCTTTAGAACTTAGTATGAATATTTAAATGAAAAGTGTTGCTTTACGCAAATTGAGCCGTATAAGCCTCCCATTAATAAATCCCTGCATGCATTATAATCTGTTACTTGCTGGGTGTGACTTGCGACCACGGTTGTTTGTGCTCACTCTTGCTTAATTCAAATATTAAGCAGAAGAGGAATGCTACGAGGAGAACGAGAACTTGGACGATTAGGCTACGCCCCCAGACGATTGCCTGTGGCGAATCGTGTGGCCTACCTTACCGCTTTTGATTCCGCTGTATTTTGCTTATTGGCTTTATGCCCCTTTTGTAACGAACTTAAATTATGTTAAATAAATCGCGTGTTATGGTTGTGTTATCATCTCTTGTTTGACTGTGTATACTAGTTGTTCCTGGACTAGTGTATGAAGTATTGAGAATCCAGGATCCTTCGCTCCCGGGTTCGACACATATCCTTCCAAGCTTCAAGGCAAGTGTCCTGGTGAGGTTCTGTACAGAGCACTTACTCGCTATGCTCATCTTTGTATCTTTGGTTGTCTGCTATGTCCTTCTAGCACCTCGTGAGCGCACAAAGTTGAACGCTCAGTCTGTTGATTGTCTTCCTGGGTTATAGTCCTGAGCATAAGGATTATCATTTCTATAATTCTTCACCACGTCACATTCGCATCTCTCGTGATGTGGCCTTTGATGAGGGTCGACCCTTCTTTTATATCCTTCTACACATCTCTCCTTCCACAGATTCCACCTCTTTTTTGTGTCTACCTCCTATTCATTCACCAGACTTGCCTTCTTCATATACACTTTCTCCACCAGTTTCATCTTCTAGTGTGTCTCCACCAGCTCCACCAGTTTCATCTTCTAGTGTGTCTCCACCAGCTCCACTGGTTTCTGACACTTCTACTTTTCCCTTTCACTATAATCGCCGATAGAGAGTTCCTTCTGATCATCATACTTCTATTCCTCTTGAACCTTCTGATCCTCAGTACTCCTCTCCTTCACTTGACCCTTCAGCCAGTACCACGAACTTTGACGATCGTTCTACTACACCACGGTATGCCCTACGTGATCGCTTTTCTATTCAGACACTAGAGAGATGTGGTTTTTCTCGTGCAGGTACAGTATCTGAACCGCGTATCTATCAAGAGGTAGCCAGTATACCTGAGTGGCAGTTGGCTATGACTGAGAAGCTTACCACATTAGAGTGTACAAGCACTTGGGATCTTGTTCCGCTACTATCTGGAGTTGTTCCTATAACTTGCAAGTGAATGTACAAAGTAAAGACCAAGTCAGATCATCTTGTTGCAAGAGGTTTTCAGCAGGTTTATGGTCGAGATTATGATGAGACTTTTGCTCCAGTTGCTCATATGACTACAGTCCCTACTCATTGTTTTTTTTGACGAAAAACAGGAGGGGAAGCACCCCTACTGTAGAGATATATTAAAAAACAAAGAGTTTAATTACAAGAATTAGAGGAAAGAATAAACAAAACATGACAAACTATACTTTAACCAAAATCTCTCAACCAATCTACAAAAACCGCCCGAAGAGAAGGTTTGACCCTATGGATAACCAAGGCAAAAGCTTCCTTAAAAATGATCCTCCATAACTCCAAAGATACAGCCCCTTGATTGAAAATGATTTTATTCTGGAGTATCCAAATACTCCAACACGCCATAATTGTTACTTCCTTGAAGCACTTCAAACAAAACCGAAATTTGCCGTCTTGAATGAGTTCACCGACTGAGAGAGAAAGATCCCAATCAAATCCCACCGCCAGCCAACATCTTTGACTGAAAGAACATCCGAAAAAAGGTGCTTCAAATCCTCCAAAATGTGATCCGAGCATAGCACACATTCCTTGTTAGCAACATGAAACTGCTTCCAAAAAAGCACTCTCATTGTTGTTGCAGCGGTACACTCGTGAACTATATCTCACATGGCTGTCAAGAATGTTTCATGGTGATCTACATGAGGAGGACAGCCACCCCCAGGTGTTGAGCCTCCTACAGGCTATGTTTGTCGTCTTAGATGTGCTCTATATGGTCTCAAGCAGACACCTCGTGCTTGGTTCGAGTGTTTCAGTTCTGTTATTTGAGCTACTGGTTACACTCCAAGTGAGCATGACCCTGCCTTGTTTATTCACACTTCTCAGCAAAGTCGTACTTTGCTTCTACTATATGTAGATGATATTCTGATCACAGGAGATGTCATGGACTATGTAACTTTTATCAAGAAGAAATTGAGTGAACAGTTTATGATGTCAGATTTGGGATCATTGAGCTCTTTTCTGGGGATTGAGGTTCATTCTGATGGTGATGGCTACTACCTCTCTCAGCATCGCTACGTTCAGAATTTGCTTGCTCGCTCTTGTATAACTGATACTCGCAATGCTGCCACACCCATGGAGCTACACCTGTAGCTTCGTCCTACAAACGATGTATCACTGACAGATCCTTTCTGCTATCATCAACTCGTTTGAAGGCTTGTTTATCTCACTGTCACCAGGCCAGACGTTGGTCATACTGTTCATGTGCTCAGCCAGTTTGTCTGTGCTCTCACCTCGGACCACTATGGTCATATTCTTCGTGTGCTGAGATACTTGAGGACTGCATCCAGACGTTTGTTCTATGCCAGTTCGAGTCAACTACAGCTCCACGCTTACTTTTACTCCACTTGGACGAGTGATCCTGTTGATCATCGATCTATAGCTGGCTACTGCATCTCCCTTGGTACTTCCCTCATTGTCTGGAAGTCCAAGAAGCAGACTGCGGTGTCACGCTCTAGTACAAAGGTTGAGCGTCAAGCCCTTGTCATTACCACCTCAAATATTGTTTGGCTTCGATGGCTTTTGGCTGATCTTGGTATTCTTTGTGCTAATCCTATACTTTTGTTTTGTGACAATACAAGTGGTATTCAGATTGCTAGTGATTTGGTCAAGCATGAGTTGACAAAGCACATTGGTGTTGATGCATCATTCACACAGTCTCATTGTTAGTAGTCGACCATCGACCTCCAGTATGTACCATCAGAACTTCAAGTTACAGATTTAGGCCCAGACTCGAGAACAGCATCGGTTTCATCTACTCAAACTCAGTACATCAGATCCTCCTGATCCACCTTGAGTTTGAAGTGGAGTGTTAAGAGTCTTATACATATTAGTAATCTCTCTTGGCCCATGTAGCCCATGAGGCCCAACTAATCTTGTGTGTGTATATCTATATATATAACTTCTGAGTAATGAATAAGATGCATAGTTGTGAATAGCAAAATCCCTCTCAATTTATTTTATATAATATGTTTTACCAAAACCACATTGTGCATAGGAAGATGGAGCATTGTCGGCAAAAGATACCCATGACCAAAAAAAATTATTGGAGGTCAGTGAAGGGTAACACCTGCTCAAACCCAGCCTGCCAACTGATCACTGTTAGAGATATATGTATAGTGTGTTATTCCCCATTGTTATGAGGGGTTATTTGCATATTCACCACCTGTACTTTGTGTATATATACTGCCCCTTTGGCCTCCTGATAATACAAGTCGCTATTCCTAACATGGTATCAGAACCAATTAGGTTTTTTTCTCTCCCGAACGCGCAACTCGTCCTCCCGTATCCTAGCCGCCGCCGGCAGCTTCCCTCTGCTCTAGCTCCCCTACCGCCGTCATCACCAACCGCTCCCATGCCGCCAGCCCTCGCTGGCCCGCCGCCGTCACCGGTTCTTCTGAAGCCGCTGCCACCGGTTTCATCCAAGCGTCGCCTGAAGCCGCCGTCGCGTCGCTCGGGAAACCTCAGCAGCCGCTCCGGGAGCCGCCGCCGTCACTGCGCCTCGTCTTCCTCGGCGTCAACCGGCGTCGTCTTCCTCGGCATCGCCTCGTCTTTGCCGGTCTTCCTCGACCGTCGCAGAAGCTGCCAGAGCCGCCCGTCGCCAGCGCCGGTTCTACCCGTCGCCGGCGTGATCACCGGTCCCGCCGCCGCCTCTCGCGCAGTAGCAGGGGGAACCCTAGCTCCCCTGTGCTTTTTTGAGCCGAGCGACTGTTTCAGCTGATTTAAGTCAGTCGACCCGGTAAAAAAAAAGGTACAATGTCATCGGGCACTGTTTCCCTCCCTCGCTGCCCGGTGATCTTCGATGGTGTTAATTACATCGACTTCGTGTCTCACATGCGCATCCACATGCGTGGTCTTCGTCTCTAGGGCGTCCTCTATGGCGATGTCACCTGCCCGCCCTACCCTACTCCTCCGACAGAGCCTACGCCTGTCGCGCTGCCCCCGACAGCCGACAAGGTGCTGCTGAGGCCGCTCGTCTTGCTAATGATGAGGCTGCCTCTGCCTACCAGGAGGCTCTAGATTCCTACAAGGATCGACAGACCGCCTACACTCAGTGGTACGACGACGACGCTCGGGCTGCTGCTATCTTCATCGCCAGTGTCCAGCCTCAGTTCTCTTCTGAGGTTGTGGGATTCCCTTCGGCTTTCCAGATGTAGACTCACCTTCGTCAGCGAGACGAGCCCTCTGGTGATGCCTTGTACACATGCGTGGTCCGCCAGAGCACTCTCTTCAAGCAGGTGATGCTCACGTTGGCGCTTTTTACACTCGAGCTTGCATGCCCGAGTCGGATGGGCTCTCTCGCACTTCCGGCCGCCGCTCATGTTCGTCTTTGCTGGTCACATGCGTCGACTGGAGTTTCAGCGGGTCTACAAGTTCCTTACTCGCCTTCGTTCTGAGTTCGAGCAGAGGCGTGTCCAGCTCCTTGCACGCTACCCTCGTGTCACTCTCCTAGAGGCTCTTACCGAGATACGCGCGGAGGAGACTCGCCTAAGTGGTGCTGGTCTGATGCCACTCCCCTCCGTGCTCGCCGCTCGTCCACCTGCTACACCGATTGCTCCACGCTTCAGCACACTGCCTCCTCCAGCGGCTGCCATAGGTGGTGGTGGCCGCCCTCACTCCTACTGCGACAAGGTCGGCCACATTGAGTCCCAGTGCTATAAGAAGCAGCGGCATCTTTCACGCCGTTCTACTAGCACTGGCACTGGTGCTTCTACATCGACGTCTGCATCGACTCTTCAGCGATTTCTCACCGAGTAGGAGATAGCGGATTTCGACGCCGCTGCCGCTTAAGGTTCTACCTCGGCGAGTTCTGCGAGTTACGCTCGACTCTTGGGCACTACGAAACCCCCTACACAGTCAGGTACCTCCCCGTGGATTCTTGATTCTGGAGCATCCTTTCACATGACCTCTGATTCTTCCACTGTCTTTCATTACTCCTCTTAATTCTCCTGTTAGTGTTCTTACTGCTGATGGTACATCTCTTCCTGTCTCTGGTCGAGGACCTCTTAGCAACTCATCTTTTCATGTTCCCTCTGTTGCTCATGTTCCTCGCCTTACCATGCAGCTTCTTTCTGCTAGGCAGATTACTGACCTTGATTGTCGGGTCATTCTCGACTCTGACTCTTGTTGTGTTCGGAACCGCCCCACAGGAGCTCTGGTTGGTTCTGGCCCTCGGCGTCTTGACTCACAGCGTCTCTGGGAGCTTGACTGGCTTCACCTTCCTCCTGCTGCCACCGTCGCCGCCAGTCTCTTCGCTTCTGCCACTCTGTCTACCAGCTCTTTCCAGCAGTGGCATTACCGTCTTGGTCATCAGTGCGGATCTCGCCTGTCGTCTTTAGTTCGTCGTGGTCTTCTGGGGTCTGTCTCAGAAGACGTGTCTTTAGATTGTCAGAGGTTGTAAGTTAGGTAAACAGATTCAGCTTCCTTATCCTCATAGTGAGTCAGTGTCTCAGCGTCCTTTTGATCTTGTTCATTCAGACGATTAGGGTCCAGCTCCCTTCGTTTCGAAAGGGGGTCATCGATATTATTTCATATTTATAGATGATTTCTCTCGCCACACTTGGATATATTTCATGTCTTCTTGTAGTGAGGCATTGTCTATCTATAAACAATTTGTCACTATGGTTCGCACACAGTTCTCCACTTCCATTTGTGTCTTTCGTGCTAACTCTACTGGCGAGTACCTCTCTCGTTACCTGCGCAGCTTCCTTGCTGAGCAGGGCACTCTCGCTCAGTTCTCTTGTCCTAGTGCTCATGCTCAAAATGGTGTCGCTGAGTGCAAGCATCGTCACCTCCTTGAGACGGCTCGTGCACTGATGATTGCCGCCTCTATTCCACCTCACTTTTGGGCCGAGGCTGTTTACACTACCACCTATCTCGTCAACATCCAGCCCTCTTCTGCTCTTCAGGGTGCGATCCCTGTTGAGCGTCTCTGTGGTCTTCTTCGACTACTCGCCCCTTGCATTTGTTTGCGTTTGCTACGTTCTCATTGCCCCTCGAGAACGCACCAAACTGACTGCTCAGTCTGTTGAGTGTGTCTTTCTGGGATACAGTGCCGATCACAAGGGCTATCGGTGCTGGGATCCTATTGGTCGACGGATGCGGATTTCTCGGGATGTGACTTTCGACGAGTCTCATCCCTTCTACCCACATCCTGCCTCTCCTTCGGCTTCCTCTGTGGAGTCTCTGTCTTTTTTGACCTTTCCAGATACACCTATATGTAGGGAAACGGGTAGGCTACACTAGCGCAAATTAAAAAATTCTACCCGTAAACCAAGATCACTGCAGTTATAGATCACGGTCTTACCACTAGACGCGCAGTGCGGAAGTTGATGCGGCGCGTCGGGCGGTGTAGTCGTACCAAGTTGATGCGATGCGTCGGGGCGGTGGTAGTCGTACTACTTCCTGCGTCCTCGTCGTGGCGCCCCACGTCTGACTCCTTTCTTGCGGTTCGTCCCAACGCCACGTATGGCGCCTTCAAAGGTATCCACACGTGCGGGAGGAAGCGGCGCGCTGGACTACTAGATCGCGCGAGCGACTAGGGCGTGGGAGGGTGGCGGCGTGGTTTGGGGATGTCACGAAAAACTCAACACTTAACCGGTGCGCCGCCTCCTTTTATAGACATCCTTATAATGGGCTTCTACGAATAGAGGCCCATTAGGACTCAATGCCGATCTAGTCGGATCCAATCCGAATTAGGCTTCAACCTTAAGTGTGTGACCCTATAGGTTCACGTATGTTTAGACATGACGCAAGTACACATACTTGGTCAATAGTTGGTAGCGACCTCTAGCAAGACGTGCCAACTCCTAAACGCACGTAAAGATCATATCGGACGAACCATCACAACGTTATGTACATGTCAATCCCTTTGCCTCACGATATTCTGGTCGAGCTCCAAGTCGACCACTCTTTCTCGATCACGTGATCAGGAATCCCTTACTAGGTTAACTCTTAACCTTAAGTAGCATGGCCATGCATTTACGGATCCGATCACTCGAGGCCAGAGATATCTCTCGGTAGAGAGGGCAAATCCCATCTCGACCGACCATGCCTCGCAAAGATGCTTCATGACAAACCCAAAGCTACCTTTATAACTACCCGCCATTTGAGTAGCGTTTGATAGCCCCTAAGTAGGTCTATTCACATCTCAAGTACATGCGACAATCTCGTGTCTAAGGACAAGGCGTACACATTGTGTAGAGAGAACCATAAGTATAAAAGCTATGTCTCATGTTGGGTCGGTCCAACCCCATGTTCTAAACATGTGTCCACATTATTGGTTTGACATCTCCATGTCTATGACCTGTGAAACATGGTCATCAACCGATACATGTGCTAATCCATCATTCACGTGTGTCTTCACATGAACTCCGACTAGGGACAACTTTAGAATAACCATACAAGTAAAGAGTTTCACAAACAAGTCACATACTTGTTAATCAACACAAAGGAAATATTCAAGGAACATTTATTAAATCATGGATACAACGAAATATCATCATCAAAATGATTGCCTCTAAGGCATATCTCCAACACTATATCTGTCTTGCCCTCGTCCACCCGTCCCACTGAGTCTCCACATATTCCTCCTGTGGCCTCTCCGCCGTTGTCGCCGCCTGCTTCGTCTCCTGCGGCTCCTCGGGCTCCTCCCACTACAGCACCTTCTTACCCTCTCTTCGACACTCGTCGACCTCGTATTGCGGATCTTCAATATGAGCCATCTTCTCCTGATGCTCCATCTTCCCCTGATAGGTCATCTTCTCCTCGCTACGCTCTCCGCGATCGTCAGTCGATTCGGCCCCCTAACCGTTTTGGTTTTGCTGGTGTAGCTACTCATAAGTCTGTCTCCTACCGGGATGTTGTTACTCACCCTGAGTGACAGCATGCCATGGCCGAGGAGATTGCTGCCCTCGAGCGTACTGGTACTTGAGATCTTGTTCCTTTTCCATCTCACTCTCGTCTCATCACGTGTAAGTGGGTCTATAAGATTAAGACTCGCTCTGATGGCTCTCTTGAGCGCTATAATGCGCGTCTTGTTGTTCGTGGCTTCCAGCAGGAGCATGGTCATGACTACGACGAGACTTTTGCTCCTATGGCCCACATGACCACTGTCCACACTCTTCTTTCGGTGGCGTCTGTTCACCACTGATCTATTTCTCAGCTTGATGTCAAGAATGTCTTTCTTAATGGCGAGTTGCGTGAGGAGGTCTATATGCATCCGCTACCTGAGTATTCTGTTCCTGAGGGCATGGTCTGTCGCCTTCGTCGCTCTCTATGACCTTAAGCAAGCCCCTCGTGCTTGGTTTGAGCGCTTCTCCTCTGTGGTCACTGTTGCCGGCTTTTCAGTTAGTGATCATGATCCTGTGCTCTTTGTCCACACTTCGTCTCGTGGTCGGACTCTTCTTCTTTTGTATGTTGATGATATGATCATTACCAGAGATGATTCTGAGTACATTGCCTTTGGCCCTCTTTGTTTAGGCTTTTTGTCTGGCTTAAAAGCAAAAAAGTCTAAGCCTAAACAAAGGAGTAGCTTTTTTGTCTGGCTTTTAAAAAGCTTAACCCAAATTAAGCCTAAAAGCCATAAGCCATGGGAGAGGTGCTTTTTTTGGCTTTTGCGGAATAGAATATCTCTTTGCCATCGAACTTCGTTAAAATTACCCTCAGAATGCCATTGGTATATAATTGCAAACCGTTTGTTTTTTCGTTCATTTCCAACCCTTCTCCCGCAACCCGCCGCCTCCCCCGTTCCCCCTCCCAATCGCCGACGCCTCCCCCTCCCGTTCCCCCCTCCCAATCGCCGACGCCTCCTCCCGGTCCCTCCCAATCGCGCCGCCTCACGGCTCCCCCGCGCGCGCCTCGCCTCCCTCTCCGCGTCGCCGCCTCCCCTCCCGACGGTGTCGCCTCCCATCACCCCTCTCGAACGCCGCTGCCTCCCATCTCCCATCCCGACAGCGCCGCCTCCCATCTCCCCTTCCGAACGCCGCCGCCTCCCATCTCCCATCCCCATCGCCGCCGTCTCCCATCTCCCTCTCAACGGCACCGCCTCCCCTACCCCAACTCGGCCTCCCAACACCATCGCCTCGTCGCCGCCTCCCCTGCGCTGACTCCGCCTCCCGACACCGCCTTCTCCTCTAGAACCGACTCCGCCTCCCGACGCCGTCGCCTCCCCTGGACCGACACCGCCTCCCGACGTCGTCGCCGCCTCCCCTGTTCTGCCTCCTCTCACAGGTATATTGATGTGCTAGCTTTCACATGTTTTCCAAGAATTGTGCTGGACAGATATGAGCATTGTCTGTTGATGTTGGAATAAGCATGTAAAGGGTTGTATGTATGATCTAAAATTCTCAAGGTAGTCATGGGAAATTTGATTTGTATGTATGATCTGAAATTCTCAAGGAGAAGGCATATTGTACATTACAAATTTCCTACAATAACAAGTTTGGACAACATATATAATATACATCTTTCTTGCCCAGCTATCGCTCAAACATGGATGTTGTGACTCTTGAATAAAAAACTGAAGATAATATATAATATATTAGGATATTAACAACACGAGATTAACTACAACCATTCAAAATTCGCAAAATGAAAAAACCTGCTGTGAATAGCTTAAAGGGCAATTTAACTTACCATCATATGAGGATATGACAGGACTGGGCAATGGGCAGGCACCAACTATAATTGGAAAGCTAAGTAGACCTAGAATTTTGACCGTGTTGAACTTACCATCATATGTAATATGTAATTAGTAAAAGAAGTTACATATTCATTTTTTGTTTGTTTTATTTCCAGAATGATGGTTAGGTTCCTACCAAACCTAACGAAGAGCCAAGTGACACCACTTTAAAATGTAAAGATAAGAAACGAGTTATCCACTTTCATTTCATTGATTTTGGTTATGAGATTACATCACAACTAGATGAAAAAAAAAATATAAGTTTTAGAGAGTTAATTCTATAACATGCAAATTGCATGATGTCGATGTGAAAGACTTCTTTCAAGTATAGTTCGGAAAAGCAAATAAAGGGTAAAGACTAAAGTGGAGTCTTGGGCTGTAGGAATCATAGATTCACATGTTTATTGTGACAACTACATTTGTTTTAAGTTAAAGTTGGGAACACTTGTTACCTTCTGATAATTGGAGTACAACTTCGTAGTGATATGAAAAGTATGTCTTAGTTGAAACCAGAGCGAGGAAAGAAATGCATATACCTCATCCCTGTCAAAATTGTCGCCACTATGTGGATCAAATAGCACATCCCCTGTGGCAAGTTCAAAGCATATGCATGCAAAGGACCACAAGTCAGCAGATGTAGAATACTTGGAGCCCAGTATCACCTCAGGGCATCTGTATTGCCTTGTTTGGGTATCACTTGTGAACTGTTTGTATGTCCAACATGCATTTCCAAAGTCCATCTCATTGCCTTGTTTGGATATGCTTGGTGTGATTGAGCTCCTACATTTTTTTTCTTAAAATGCTTCACTGTATTGTTATGAATGTAGGGGAAAACGCATATCATTTGTTTATATAGCCCAAAACCTTAACCCTTTATGGCCTCATGTAGGACTTGGTTTTTTGTTTCGATTATCTAACTTATGGGACCACACAGCAAATTCATGTTGGACCTCGTTTCATGCATAACCAGTGCTTCAGATTTTCCCAACCACATAATCCCTCAATGGCCTACATCTATTTGGTGATTATTTTTTATGTTTGAAAATTTCAAACAGAACATATGTTCTTTGTTTTGATACTTTGTTATTAGTTGTAAATTGTATAGATGGAGCTAGTCGCTGGTTGGCCGGGTTCAGCGCATGACACAAGGATTTTCAATAACACTTTGGACAAGTATTCGAACCGGTTTCCACATCCTCCGAAGGTAATTATTTCTTTAATCATATAAATAATTGTTATGATAACATTCGAAATTTGTATTGTCAACATTTATAAGTTTCATGTATGCAGGGAGATATTATCTTGTTGATACGGGTTATCCCAATCGAAAGGGCTATCTAGCTCCTTACAAAGGCCAAAAGTACCATCTACCAGAAATTCGTCATGGTTGACAACCGAGTGGGAAATACGAGGTGTTCAATCACGCTCACTCGTCCCTTCGCAATGTGATTGAGCGTTCCTTTGGTGTGTTGAAGATGAAATGGAGAATCTTGTTGGCGTTGCCAAGTTACAAAATGAAGATTCAAACCAAAATTATAATTGCATGTATGGCGCTACACAACTTCATTAGAGATAGTGCTTTACGTGATGAACTTTTTGAGAGATGTGATCTTGACGAAGATTATGATCCAAACGATACACAAACTATATCATTTGGAGGGCACAATGTCAATGGATCAGCAATCGATGATGGAGATATGAGTGTCTTTCGTGATAGTATTGCTACTTCTTTAATGGCCGCAAGAGGGTAAATAGATTACATTAATATGATATATATATGTTGCGGTGACAAGACAATTGCATCATGTATGATTAAATATTATTTTGTTACTGTGTTATTTTGTTTCGTTGACTGATATTGACCTTTCTATAATCATTTCTTCCGTTGCGCAATGTCCAAAATAAATACACGCATGCACTACGAGCGATATCTATTTTGTTTCATATGTACAAATGCATGTATCGTCATATTTTCAGATCCCATGAAAATAAATCAGTTTAAATACATGCTTAACAAGGTCCTTTAAACCATTAAGGGTATTTCAAACCTTTCATCCTTCACACACAACTCAATAAGCCAACATCCTACAAAAAGTCTGACTACCAAACAACAAAGTTTGGCTTAAAAGCTTAGAGGCTTATAAGTTGATTAAGCCAAAAAGCTGGCTTTAAGGTTTAAGCTATAAGCCAAAAAGCCTAAGCCTAAACAAAGAGGGCATTTGTCAAGGCTCGTCTTAGTGAGCAATTCCTTATGTCGGATCTTGGTTCTCTTTGTTACTTCCTTGGGATTGAGGTTACTTCCACTCCAGATGGTTTCTTTATGTCCCAAGAGAAATATATTCAGGATCTTCTTGATCGCGCCTCTCTCACTGATTAGCGTACTGTTGAGACTCCCATGGAGCTCAATGTTCACCTCCGACCATCTGATGGCGAGCCTCTTTCTGATCCGACTCGCTATCGTCATCTTGTTGAGAGTCTTGTCTACCTTGCTATTACTCGTCCGGATATCATTTATCCAGTCCACATTCTGAGTCAGTTCATCTCTGCTCCCACTCAGGTCCACTACAGCCACCTTCTTCGAGTTCTGTGATACCTTCGTAGGACTATCTCTCGCCATCTCTTCTTTCCACACTCCAACTCGTTACAGCTTCAGGCTTATTCGAATGCTACTTGGGCCAGCGATCCCTCTGATCGTCTGTCTATCTCTGCTTACTGTGTTTTTTTTATGGTTCTCTCATTGCCTGGAAGATGAAGAAACAGACTGCAGTGTCCCGTTCGAGTGCAGAGACTGAGTTACGAGCTATGGCTCTTTTGACAGCAGAGATTACTTGGCTACGGTGGTTACTTGAAGATTTTGGTGTTTCTGTCACTACACCGACTCATCTCTTGTCGACGATGCAGTGCTACTCATCAAGATTGTCCGTGATCCTGTGAAGCATGAGCTCACCAAGCATATTGGTGTTGATGCTTCCTCCATGAGGTCTTGTGTGCATGATCATGTGATTGCTCTTCAGTATGTGCCTTCAGAGCTTCAGATAGCGGATTTCTTTACGAAGGCCCAGACTCGAGCACAGCACGGCTTCTACCTCTCCAAACTCAGTGTTATTGATAAACCATGAGTTTGAGGGGGGTGTTAGAGATATATGTATAGTGTGTTATTCCCCATTGTTATGAGGAGTTATTTGCATATTCACCACCTATACTTTGTGTATATATACTGGCCCTTTAGCTCCCTAGTAATACAAGTTGCTATTCTTAACAATCACTTCAGGTAGGCTGCAGGCCTAACCTCCATCTATCTAGAAAGAGAACATTATCAAAGAGATATTATCAGTTTTCACTCTATTTCAGAACACCTATCTTGTTATGACATAGACACATAGTAAAGGGATTTTTTATCATATTACCATGAAAGGAGGAACAAATAAAAGCGAAATAAAAACTGTTCATGAACAGAGTAAACTAAATAACACCTTGAGCATGTGGGGAACATCTCTAACAGACTTCAAAGTCTCACGTAATGCACACATTACTTCTTCACAGCAAAGAAAGAATGATATCTAGCATTTCTAGGAACAACAATTCAGAAAACCAATGGCATCTTTTGGGCATCGAACATTTGAAAGGGTGAAAATTGTGTATTGGACAAATTAAGGATACTGTGTTGAGGCGATTATTTATGACTTCAATATCAATTATAGGACGTAAGAACCATGCCCTAACATGAAGCATAAAAATAGTTAAGACAAATGTCATTTATTATTATGCAATGATAATTATCAAAGGAAACAAACTGACCTCAAGAGACGTCTTCCCATTGGTGTGACACACTATATTCAAAACAAAATCAGTGGACTTTCAGAAAAGAAGTAAAAGAAACAAAGAGCTTACCTACCTTGTTGAGCATGCCAAAAACTGAGAACCTGCATTACAATTAAAAATTGGAAACAGGCTAAAAAAGTACAAGACCTAAATGCAAGATTCTTACCCTTCTTTAGCTCTTCCAATTCCCATGTAACTGGGGTGCTTATCTACTTGAAAAATCTGCAGGGCCTCATAAGCAGCTGCGTCAAGTTTCAGGAACTTGTCTCTGTGAGTGGACGTCAAGGCATACAGTGCTGAATATAAAATTTATGAGAATACCGCCCTGTTAAGAATGCATCCAGGGCCATATAATGAATTGTAAGAATTCAGCGAAACTTTGTTAAGATATAAGTTTCACATGTAATATAATGTTACCCTGCAGCGCAGCTACATAACTAGTCTTCTACTTAAGTTGCTTCGAAAGTATGGCCACAAAAACATCAAAGTGGAAGATGTAATTTAAATTTCATCAAACCAGTATGTTTAGTTCATCTAATATCATCACAGATCAAAGGATAAAATGAGATATGTGCCACCGAATCAATTGTGATGGATGCTCCACCTTCCATCTGCTCGAGGGTATCAAGAAGCCTCTCATTCTCTAATATAGCAAGAAGACCTCCAGCAGCACGAACTTGAACATCACTTCCAAGATCCATCATGGAATTAAGCTGCAAATAAACCCAAAAAGAATGCTTTCACTGCGTAATAACAAATGGTTAACATGATTTGAGAGACCAAGATGAATGATCAAAACCCAATTAGCTAGAGTTTATCAGCAACTAGTGTGACAATTATAGGATACCTACTGTCGCATTTTGGTTTGGCATCACTTGCTCCGTAACCTACTGACCAATCCTTTGATGAATGGTGGAGGAAAATTGATTCTACTGTAACAGGAGATTTGAGGAAGGGTCTGAACTCTCTAGTCATTATGGGTGCACGAGTATCCGGCGCTGTAAATGATTGTGTCTTCAATGGTGCATCGCCAAATGTTAATATGGCGCTGACTTTGGCAAGGGAAGAGGCCTATATGTGGAGTCTGGCAGGAGCCAAGGGATCTCCTCGCCATGTTGTAGGAGCAGCTTAAAGGTCTGCTGTTGTGGTTGGGTCGCCCCCTTTTTTCCTGTTAAGCCGGTGATTTAATCTCCCTTTTTTTTAGTAGTGGGTGTGTGTGTTTGTGTGTGAGTCTGGGTCTCTTGTTTGACTCTCTGGGTCTCTTGTATGACTCTCTTTTCTTCTATTAATATAATGATACGCAGCTCTCCTGCGTGTTCGAGAGAAAAAAAAACAATTATAGGATACCCTAACTTTTGAGGATATATTGAAGAGAATCAGCTTACAAGGGAAAAAAGTAAAAAAGTTGGATAGGCATCCTGATTGCAATTCTTAATTATATATTACAGGTCTAATGAGGAAACAAATATGGTAATTGGTATACATTGTTAGATTATCAAAACTAGGGTTTGCTATTCACAACTCTGCATCTTATTCATTAATGAAGGGGATATATATAGACATAGATACATGGGCCTCATGGGCTACAAGGGTCACATGGGCCAAGAGAGAGAGAGAGAATGTAGAATACACAATACTCTTAACACCCCCCTTCAAACTCAAGGTGGATCAGGAGGATCTGATGCACTGAGTTTGAGTAGATGAAGTCGATGATGTTCTCGAGTCTGAACTTTAGTGAAGAAATCTGCAACTTGAAGCTCTGAGGGAATATACTTGAGGGTGATGGTCGACTGTTGACAATGAGATCGTGTGAAAGATGCATCAACACCAATGTGTTTTGTCAGCTCGTGCTTGACTGGATCACTGGCAATTTGAATGGCACTTGTATTATCACAAAAGAGAGGGGTAGGATTGTCACAAGGGACACCAAGATCAATCAAGAGCCATCGAAGCCAAATGATCTCGATGTTGTAGCGGCAAGTGCTCAAGCTCACCTCGCACTAGAGCGTGACACCGCAGTCTGCTTCTTGGATTTCCAGGCAATAAGCGAAGTACCAATAGAGATACAGTAGCCAGTGATAGATCGGCGATCAGCAGGATCACTCGCCCAAGTGGAGTCAGAGTTAGCGTGGAGCTGGAGCTGACTCGAACTGGCATAGAACAGTCGTCTGGACGCAGTTCCTCTCAAGTATCTCAATACACGAAGAACATGACCATAGTGAACTGAGGTAGGAGCACTGACAAACTGACTGAGCACATGAACAACATGAGCAATGTCTGGCCGGGTGACAGTGAGATAGACAAGGCTTCCCAACAAGCTGACGATAGCGGGAAGGATCTGTCAGGGGTACACCGTCTGTAGGTCGAAGCTGCAAGTGAAGCTCCATGGGTGTAGCAGCAATACGAGTATCTGTCATCCCAGAGCGAGCAAGCAGATCCTGAACATAGCGATGCTGAGAGAGATAGTAGCCATCGTCATCAGAATGAACCTCAATTCCTAGAAAATAGCCCAATGGTCCCAAATCAGACATCATAAATTGTTCACTCAATTTCTTCTTGACAAAAGCCACGTAGTCCAGGTCATCTCCTGTGATCAGCATATCATCTACATACAGAAGAAGCAAAGTACGACCTCGCTGAGAAGTGTGAATAAACAAGGCAGGATCATGCTCACTCGGAGTGAAACCAGCAGCTCGAATCACAGAACTGAAACGCTCAAAACAAGCACAAGGAGCCTGCTTGAGACCGTATAGTGCACGCCTAAGGCGACAAACATAGCCTGGAGGAGCCTCAACACCTGGGGGTGGCTGCATATAGACCTCCTCATGTAGATCACCATGAAGAAAAGCACCTGCACGAGAAAAACCCCATCTCTCTGGTGCCTGAATAGAAGAAAGATCACGTAGGGCATATCGTGATGTAGTAGAACGATCGTCAGAATCGATGGTACTGGCCGGAGGATCAAGTGGAGAAGAGGAGGACTGAGGATCAGAAGGAACTCTCTGTCGGCGACTATAGTGGAAGGGAAAAGTGGAAGTGTCAGAAACTGGTGGAGCTGGTGGAGAAGCTGGTGGAGAAACTGTTGGAGCTGGTGGAGAAGGCACACTAGAAGGTGAAACTGGTGGAGAAGGTGTATCTGGAGAAGACAAGTCTGGTGAAGGAATGGGAGGTAGACACAAAAAGGAAGTGGAATCTATTGAGGGAGAAGTGGAATGTGTAGAAGAATGATGAAAGAAAGGTCGTCCCTCATCAAAAGTCACATCACGAGAGGTGCGAATGCGACGTGCTGAGGGATCATAGCAACGATAGCCCTTATGCTCAGGACTATAACCCAGAAAAACACACTCAACTGACTGAGGGCTTAGCTTTGTGCGCTCACGAGGAGCTAGAAGGACATAGCAGACACAACCAAAAACACGAAGATGAGCATAGTGAGCGGTGTGCTCAGACAGACCTCACCGGGACACTTGCCTCAAGCTTGGAAGAGGGACGGTTAATAAGATAGGCTCTTTGTAGAGACCGCTTCCCCAAAAGTGAGAGGAACAAAGGAGGAAATGAGAAGAGTAATGAGCGGCCTCGATGATGTGACGATGCTTGCGCAAAGAACACCATTCGAGCATGAGCACCGGGACACGAGAGCGAGGAAGAGTACCCTCGTAAGAAAGCAAGCGATTTAAAGGTTGAGGAAAGATACTCTCTCCGCAGTCGAATGAAAACACGAATGGAAGAAGAAAGCGTGTATGAACCATCTTAGCAAAAGGCGATAAATGGAAATCAAGCGAGAGCGATGTTTCATAAAATAGATCCAAGTATATCGAGAGTGATCATCAACAAATATGACATAATAACTATGACCACCCTTCGAGATGGACCCCATACATCTGAATGCACCAAATCAAAAGGATCAGAAGACTGAGAGGTACTACTTTGGGATATGGAAGTTGTAGCCGCTTTCCGCCTTACAACCAGTACAATGAAAACTAGACTCAACAGTGACATGACCTAAGGAACCCCGGTGAACTAGAGTCGTGAGCCGAGCTCCACAAAGATGACCAAGTAGATGATGCCACTTGCTGAAGGAAGACCCAACAGGAGACTGAAATGATGACATAGCAGAAGACACTAAGGCCTTCGACGTACTGGTGGAAGGAAGATGTAGGGTGTCCAAGATATAGAGACTAGGAGAGCCTCTACAGCGATGGCGTAACCAATCACTCTTACGCTCCGACGATCCCGAATAAAACAAGAAGAATCATCAAATCCAATGAAGCAGTTCATATCGTTAGTTGACCAACAGAAGAAGATTCATAGATAAGCGAGGAACAAAGCGCGATCAGAAAGAGAAGCGAGATGTAGAGAGAATGCCCCGATGGGTAATAGAGCAAGGTGTACCATCGGTGTGAACATATGTAGCATCACTCACGGGCCTACGAGCAACAAGCTGAGAGCTGTCAGATGTGACATGAAAAGAGGCACCTGAGTCCAAAATCCAAGGATGAGCGCTAGAAGCGAAGGTGCAAGCGATGTCATAGCGCACATCGATCCGTAAGTCACGATAGATGTGGATGTGGCGCAGATGATCGCTGGAAGGCCCAATAGGTGCTCCACGACGACGGTCAGATGGCTGTCTAGCACGATAAGCAATAAGCTGATCTGGATGTAACTTGAAACATTTGTCAACATGATGACCAGTTCTCTTGCAATGGGAACATACCAACACTCTGTGGGTGTTGCTCGTAGATCCGGATCGTGTGAGAGACTCGAGCAAAGATGCGGTGAGGATCTGAGAAAGACATAAGCGAATGAAGACGAGTCTCCTCGCAATCAAACTAGAGAGCACCTCGGTCAAAGTCGGTGAAGTGGGATAGTTGAGCAACCGAGTGCGAGCAGGCTCAAACTCCGATCAAGCCCCATCACAAATCGATACATAAGCGTCACGAGCATACTCATCTTTAGCAAGACAAGGCGACAGTAACGGCAGCTTCGGTGTCATAGACTCAGAGGACCGATGATATGAGTGAAAGCAACTGTAATACTCCTCATTTGATCGATCATTTGCTGCTGAAGACTATGAATGTTCTTGAGCAATGTGAAGCGAAGAGCACCACTGGACTGAATATATCTCTTCTCAAAGTATGTCCACATCTGCTTGGCTGAAGTATGATACTCAAGACTCATCCGCAGAGAAACATCAACACTCAGCACAATGCCGGTCATGACACGATCATCCTCTCTCTGCCAAGACTTTAATACTGATGGATAAGTCTCTGTGTTGGCTTTTGCCGCCCTTCAAGGACAGCATCCTTGACTGGCGGTTAGCATCTCTTTTGGACAGAGCATCTTGGACTAGCTTTAGAGGACAGAGCATCTAGGACAGAGCATCTAGGACAGCATCTAGGACAGAGCATCTTAGACTAGCATATGCTTGGCATATGCTTGGCATATGCTTGGCTGGTTAGCCCTATAAATATGTATCCCCAACCCCTCAGGTTGGTATGGCATTGTGAAAAGAAATATACAAGAAAAATTGCCCCATCTCCAAGTGTCATCCTCTCCATGAGAGTAAGGATCTTGCTATCACCTCAAGCAAGAGTCCAGCGACTAACAAGTGGTATCGAGCTTGTGTATCCCGTAGCTGAGCATCTCTGCTCACCTCCTTCTCGACCTCGCAGCCCGGCACCGTGCGGCGGCAGCAGCTCGGCCGCCCACGCCTCCTCTCCGAGACGGCGGCTCGTCGGCGACCCTCTCCACGCAACACCCCGATGCGCGCCATGTCCCGCAGCGATCTCGGCGTCGGCCGCTCGAGCACGCGGGCGCGTCGTGACGGCCGAGCTCGCGCGCAAAGCATCGCGAAGAAGCGGCAGAGATCGCGCAACGACGCGGCGGCGCCGAGGCCGGGGCGCGAGCCGGGCAGCGGCGGCGGAGAGGTGGAAGCGGCAGCGCGCAGATCACGGCGTGCGGCGCAGCAGAGGTCAAGGTCTCGCGGCGGCAGCAGCAGCTCCATCTCGCGATGGCAGCGCCGACGCGACCTTGCGGCCTGGAGAGGAAGCGCGAGGCGGCGGCACGATGGCGGCCGCGACGCCACGAGCTTAGCGGCGATCAGACAGCGCGCGCGATGCGATGGCGCTCGAGGAGGCGCGCGCGGCGGTGGCGCTCTGGAGGAGACGCGCGACGGCGGTGGCGCTCTCGAGGAGGCGCGCAGACGGCGGTGGCGCTCCCGGAGGAGGCGCTCGGCGGTGGCGCTCTGGAAAGCGCGCGACGACAACGGCGGCAGACGGGTCGATAGAGAGCGCGACCTTCACGAGCGGCGTGGCTCTCCCGGACCGTCACGTGGTTACCACGGGTTCCAGTCGTTATGGAGGCCGCCCGGTGGTGGGTGGCCTACCTCACCAAGGCCAACTACGTCGAGCGGGCTGCGGTGATGAAGGTGAGGCTCTGAGCACGGCACATGTGGGGAGCGCGCCCCGTGACGGCGACGCCGACCACGATCAGATCGACGGCGCTGGATGCCCTCATCGCTGCGCCCCGCCCGAGATGCGCTTCGCTCTCCAACAAGCGACGCCAAGGAGGCTTGGGACGCCATCATTGCGGCACGCATCGGCGGATCGCGCGCGCAAGTCCACACTGCGACGCCGCGACGGAGTGGGAGACCCCGCCTTCAAGCGGTGAGGACGTTGATGACTTTGCTCTCGTCTCAACACTCTGCTGCAGGTTGGTACGATTCGGACGACACCTCGGCGAGAGAGAGCGCCGAAGCTCTTTCGCTGCGCCCCGAGAAGTACAAGCGGATGGCTCGGTCGATCCGGTCTCTGCTGGACCTCTCCACGATGTCGATCGAGGAGGCGATAGGTCGCCTCAAGGTCGCGGCGATGATGAGCCACGCCTCTCTCGGGACCCGTCACCATTGGCGGAAGCTCCTCCTCGCTCGGGAGGAGTGGTGCCGCCGCCAAGGTGACAGAAGAAGGAGCCTTCTTCCACGACAGCGCCGCATGCGTGGCAAGCGCGGCAAGCCGCGCAAAGACGCCGAGCATGGGCACGAGGACGTCCGAGGGTGATGGCCGTGGGCGCCCGGCGGCGCGCCGGCAAGCAAGAGCCAGCACGAGGCGACTCTTGCTACAAGCTGCGCAAGCACGGTCATCGGGCCAAGGATTGTCGGCCACGACGCGCCAGCCCACGTCGCGCAAAGCGGAGGAGGAGGAGGAGCATCCGGCTCGTTCATTGCTCAGCGAGCATCGAACTACCTCGGCGGCACCGCCGCAGCCGCTCTCTCCACCTTGACGAGCTAAAAGCACACGCCTCTTGGCGAAAGTTAAAACAAAGAAGACCGACGGGTGGTGCCTCGACACCGCGACACCCACCACATGACCGGCGGCGGGAGTTCTTCTCGGCGTGACTCAGCGTTCGAGGCTCTGTCAAGTTTGGGGACGCCTCGGCGTTGAAATCAAGGACGACGCTCGCTCTAGGATCGGGATGGCTCGATTCTCCAAGGAGACACACAAGACTTAGGGGAGATTGATGGATAAGTCTCTGTGTTGGCTTTGCCGCCCTTCAAGGACGGCATCCTTGGTAGCGGTTAGCATCTCTTTGGACAGAGCATCTTGGACTAGCTTTAGGACTAGCTTTAGAGGACAGAGCATCTAGGACAGAGCATCTAGGACACAGCATCTAGGACAGAGCATCTAGGACAGAGCATCTTAGACTAGCATATGCTTGGCATATGCTTGGCTGGTTAGCCCTATAAATATGTATCCCCAACCCCTCAGATTGGTATGGCATTGTGAAGAGAAATATACAAGAAAAATTGCCCCATCTCCAAGTGTCATCCTCTCCATGAGAGTAAGGATCTTGCTATCACCTCAAGCAAGAGTCCAGCGACTAACAAATACCTCAACATCAACCATCTTCGGATCAGGAGGATCGTCAGTCAAATGAGAGGCCAAACCATAACCTCTGAGAGTAGTCTTAACTGAGAATGCCCATGCCCGGTAGTTCGAACCATCGAGCTTGATATCCGTGAACACAAGAGATGAACTACCCCCAAACATTGAGTCGGATCTAGCCATACCACACAGAGTACTAATCACAGTAGCAACAGAGCAATCAACAGTACTAATCACAGTAGCAACAAAGCAATCAACAGCAGCGAGGACGAGGAGCTCTAGCCAAGTTGCAGAGAGAGTACCACCAAGTACCACCTCCAGGCGGAGTGAGTATCACCTCCAGGCGGTGGCTTGGCGTAGAGCAAGGTGTTGTGGATCGAGATCGGGACCACCTCCACGCGACGGCTCGGCGCAGAACAAGGTTTCCAGCGACACGGCAGTCTCCAGGCGATGGAATGGCTCGCTTGATCCGAGTAGGGTCACCGAAGCTGAGGAGGTCCGGATCCAGAGGAGGGGCGCCGGATCTAGCTTCCGTCGGATCTGAAGAAGGCGGCGGCGTAGAGGTGGAAGCGAGGACGACCTCCCGACGCAGAGGATCTTGATGGTCAGAGGAGGGGCGTCGGATCAAGCTTCCGCCGGATCCGAAGGAGGCGGCGGCGTAGAGGTGGAGGCGAGGACGACTTGATCAAGCTTCCGCCGGATCCGAAGGAGGCGGCGGCGTAGAGGTGGAGGCGAGGACGACTTTCCGGCGTAGAGAATCTTGATGGTCGTGGGCGTGGATGGCGCTATCGGGTCTCATCCTCGAAGCTTTTCACTCAGAAATGCAATGCAAGAGCTCTTTTACGATAAAACAAAAGTTAACTTCTATTTTCTAAAGAAGAATAATGGACATGTACTTCTTCAAATTTGGAAGAATGCGATAACGTATAGGAAAAGAATATAAAAAGTTCATTCAATGAAAAGTACAATTTGCATTTGAGTTTTGAAATACAATAGTTGCAAATTTGTTTCTTTGCCATTGTCTGTACCCTACATCTCTTAATGTATTTAAGGTAATTTAGTACGAACCCACGTAGCAAGAGAAACAAATTGTCCTAAATTGTACACATAATATGTGACCTAGATCAAGTAGGAGTGTTGTAAATTGTACACATAATATGTGACCTGGATCAAGTAGGAGTGTCCTAAATTGTACACATAATATGTGACCTGGATCAAGTAGGAGTGTATGACCATCTAAAATGGCTTACATGACAATGTATCTTTCATAAAATTAGAAAAATGAAAATAGGTACAAAGTTAAGTTGTTGTGTGTTATGAATATTGTGTATATTGAAGAAGCCTAATGCGCAATATATATAGAGAGTACAAGGGGTGTATGTCATATGCAGATAAAAAAATAAAAAAGGCAAATAAGGAAATACAAAAGAGTTCCTATTCTAACCGCCACCCCCCTCCCTCTCAAATGCAAGGCGTATGCAATAGCATTGCATTTGGAAATGGTTGATAGTAAAATATGGCAAATCAAAAGTCTGAGTCTTGATAATGTCGTCGTAGCGTGAAGCTCTCGGAAAATATGTCAAAAATCAAAAGATCTCCCATCTGAGGTCGTGCAACAGCCCATAAAGCACAAAGTGCAGGGACTGAGAAAGTAGAGGCAAGCGAAAACAAAGTTGACCGCGGCAACACAACGAAGAAAATGATGAAACCGACAAAAATAGATAAAGTTGTCAAATCAAGCCGAAAAGGAATAGATAGAAACAAGGCAACGTAGATTGAAGCCCAAGACGGCGGAGGCGCAGAAGAAATGTGACGGCCTTAGAAGCTCAAGGTGGCGGCATCATAACGACTTCTACGATCTGCACGCGGCTCAGAGAGAAGAGCGGCAGCTGCTGCCATGCAAAAGGAAATTCCTATGCTTCTATGACTGACAATAAATTTGTGGACTCGTGTAGCTTAGATGAATTCAAAGATAGAGTAGTACGGACTTGGATGGACGCAACGGAAGAAACGACACAAAGGAGCAGCAGATACTAGCAACAGCAGTTTTTTCCTCTCTCTCTCTCTCCTCCATCGCCACCGACACCCTCGGCCCCCTCTATTTTCTCAATCCTCCCTCAAGTCCACAACCAAACAATGCAGGAAGAGAAGTCGAGAAACGAGAGACTCGGAAAGGATGGCCTTCTTGATCTACCCCAGCGTGAACGGTGGCTTGTCCGTCGGCCAGCGCTGGACGACCGCACCATTGCCGGCACGGCCAAGCAGCTCCTTCCGAGAAGGTGTCGTGGCCGCACTCGTGCGCACTGACCCACACGCTGGTGAGTACACAACCCTGCATGGTCCAATAGAGCGACCAAGCGACGAGTTGCGGCAGCGCGCCGAGGCGAGGATCAGGATCAAATCCATCGTGATCAGTAGCGGTAACTGCGATTCTGAAAAACCCGAGAAATACTGGGATGAAGTTCACGAACCAAATTTTGAATTTCAAATTTTGAAAACCGGTAACCGGCCGATAACCAGAAAAACCGGTCAAAAAACCAAAAATCAATAGGCTATTCCTAATATCAAACTCCATTTAGTATGCCCTCATATCAGCGTTGGTACATGATTTTTTTTTGTTGAACCAACAAACCCTTGAACAAACAATCATTAAAATGAAGAATTCGATATCTTGGTCGTTCCTCCTGGAGGTGCTTGGTAAAATGGGTTTTGGCTCGAGATGGCAAGACCTTTTGTGTGGCCTATTGGTTTCTTCTTCCACTCAGGTACTCCTTAATGGTACCCCTGGAGACTTCATCCAGCATAGAAGAGGTCTTCGTCAAGGGGATCCCCTCTCTCCGATGCTCTTTATTCTGGTCATGGATGTATTAAATTGGTTGTTTACAAGGGCTTCGAGGTGAGTCTGCTGTGCTCTGCCTAGAAGACCAATTCAGCATAGAATTTCCCTCTACGCAGATGATGTGGCCCTCTTTCTCAGACCGGTTGCAGAGGACATCTCTTTGACACTAAGCATGCTCCAACTTTTTGGGGATGCTTCGGGGCTCAGGACCAACGTTCAAAAGAGTAATGTGATGCCAATCCAGTGCTCGGATGCTAATATGGTTGTGTTACAGAGTCTACTGCCCTGTGAAATTATGAATTTTCCATGTAAGTATTTGGATTTGCCCTTGTCTCTCAGGAAACTAACAAAGGAACAATTCCAGCCAATAATTGTGATTAGCGGATCAATTACGGGTTGGAAGGCGGACTTGATGCCACGGGTGGTAGGGTAGTGCAAGTGCAATTTGTCTTAATGACCATGTCGATCTATCTAGCCATGGCGTTGATGTACCTCCTTGGGCAATTAAGGCCATTGATAAAATCGTAAGAGGGTTTGTGTGGAGAGGACGCAAGGAAGCAAAGGTGGGCATTGCCTCATTGCTTGGCCCAAGGTTTGTCGGGCCAAGGAGCTTGGAGGTCTAGGAATCTCGATCTGAAATCTCTAGGTATTGCTCTAAGAGTAAGATGGCCATGGCTCAAGAAATCGAACTGATAAACCACAGGCAAGTGCCTCTTCAAGTAAGCAAGGATGTTGAATGCCTTCTCTCCCGGCCATTATTTATGAAATTGGTGATGGAGCAAATACCCTTTTTGGAAGGATAAATGGTTGGTGGTAAGAGCATCCAGGATCTTGCACCCAATCTGTATGATCTAGTACCAAAAGAAGAGCAAGCAGCCGACCTTGTGATGGCGGCTCTTGATGAGAGAAATGGCTAGAAGATATTCGGGGAAATATCAGGGCAAGCTTTTGGAATATCTTGAATTATGGGTTATTTTAGAAGGTATGGTTCTACAGAGGAGGATCCACGATAGGCATATTTGGAGGCTTTGGACTCGGGAGAATATCTGACTAAATCCGCCTTATGATGCTCTTTTTGAGGAGCCTCGTTTTGCCCCATATGAGCGCATCTCGAAATCTTGGGGCCCCTAAGTGTCGTTTCTTCATGTGGTGGTTGCTCACAATCGTTTGTTGGGACGTGACAGGTTGGCTCGGCGAGGTCTTCCTCACCCGGACGGTGTGCGCTATGTGATCGGGAGGAAGAGAACATCCGGCACCTCCTCACCTGGATGTGTGTTTGCAAGACAATTACGGTATGACATCCTACATACCATCGGTGCGCGGCACTTGCCCGTAGCGATCGATTCCTCCTTTGATGCCTGGTGGGATAAGGCGGTCTTGGCGAAGCGGCGATGCGCAAAGGGATTGAACTCCTCATCATCCTAGGCGCTGGACCATCCGGAAGCATCGAAATGATGTGTCTTCAATGGAGCTACCCTAGGCTGTCTCTGACCTTGAACCTTGCTCGGGAGGAAGCCCTTTATGGTCTTTAGTGGGGCTAAGGGACTGCCCTGTGCACGGCTCGGGAGGATGGTTAGGGGGTCTTTGGTCAGGTCTCTCATCTCAGTCTTAGGTATTTAGTTTCGGTAAGTGTGTGTGTGTGTGTGTGTGTGTGTGTGTGTGTGTTTGGGTCTATGTATGACTCCTTTCTCTACTATTAATACAATGATACGCAGTTCTCCTGTGTATTCGAGAAAAGAAAAAAAAACATTAAAATGAATCCTGCCAAGTGCTAATTGCTTATACATCAACAATTGACACAATAGATATCCTTCATGTGAGAATACTATAATTCAACATGCTTTCCAAGTCCAAAAAACCGCCTGGAACTTGCTAATACAATAATTCAAGCATATTTAGCTCATAAAACACGTAATCTAGCACAAAAAAAGACCTAAACCAACCTAGGAAGGACATTATGCAGTCAAATAATCAAATTCAAATTTAAAATTTTTGGTCGATTCTTGTTTACGGTCCCCACCAGAAAACCGTTACAGTGGATTTTGATCCTAGAGGATCCGACCAGCGCAATGCAGGAGGGCCACAACAATGATGAGGTCATGGACCACGTAGTAGGACTTGATCACCGAGCGCTGGAAGCAGTGCGGCGAGATGGCCTTCTTGAAGACAACGTCCAGGCGATGAAGACAAGGCGGCTTGCACGGAGGGAGGACCCGGTCCAAATCGGATCTGGACAGGCAACGGCCCGGCGATGAAGACGAGGCGGCTTGCGCGGAGGGAGGACCCGCGGGACGAA
This sequence comes from Ampelocalamus luodianensis, assembly GCA_036346255.1. Classification (NCBI taxonomy): domain Eukaryota; kingdom Viridiplantae; phylum Streptophyta; class Magnoliopsida; order Poales; family Poaceae; genus Ampelocalamus; species Ampelocalamus luodianensis. The sequence goes on from CM070626.1 coordinate 8,056,183, forward strand.
TGGCAATCCGGAGCGGCGGTGGCGGCTGCGCGGGCGTTGGGGTGGCCTGAAGCCAGGGGCGGCGTGGATCCGAAGCAGAGCACCACGACGAACTCCTCTTGGCGCCATCTGTGGGAGCAGAGATGAGGTGCCTGAGAAGCCGGCTCAAAGGCGCGTCTCGAGCACGAGATCTGGGCGTCGATCGCAAAAGATGGAGAGCCGCGAGCCGATTCGGAGAAGATAAAGATGATGTTGCTGCTGCTTCTACGAGGAAAAACTATGGCTAAGAGGTTGGCCGCCCCCGGGAGCGGAGATTGCTCCTCCCGGGGGCAGCAGGCAGCGTAGGCAAGCTGGAGGCTAGGGTTTGAATCTTTGCTCCGATACCATGTTATGAATATTATGTATATTGAAGAGGTCTAATGGGCAATATATAGAGAGAGTACAAAGAGTGTATGCCATATACAAATAAGAAAATACAAAAGAGTTCCTATTCTAACATTGTGAACAAGCTCTATGGGTGTCCAATTCGGTCTTAGCGAGAATTAGAAAGAAAGAAGGACTTGAGCAGGATATGATCCACAAGATTGAAAGAATGGAAGAGATGAAGTGGATGCGATCTGTGATCTAAAGTGCCTAGGAAAATGAAAGTAAGGCTTTATAATACTATATGGACCAATAATGTTATGTAGAAAAAAGTGGTCCTTCAGTTACCAAACAAGATATAAAAAATAGAGGAAGCATTTTTTTTGTGAGAATGATCCCCTTCAGGTCCCTTTTTTTTTTAAATGGAACCCTCCAGGTCCCTATTTATAAGCATATAGCTTTTTTCCCAGTGTTCCCCACGAAGTTCTGATACGTGACTTTTTAAGGAGGCCAAAATCTTGGTTTTACTGGTCATCTTAGTGAGTGTTGCATAGAAGAAAATATAATAAAGAAAAAACGAAACAAAAAAAAGAATAAATAGCTTTAGCACCAAGCTGAATGAGTTTATCGATGCTTGAGCTAGTACTTTTGAAACCTATGGAGATGAATCGAAACACATAAGTAGAAAACAGTAGCGGCATCATTCTCGTTTAAGATCACTTACAAAGCAGATCCTTTCTTTTACACTTAATCCATCATCCATAGATGCAACTTTCAAGTAGATTAATCTGCAATTTAGACATGCAACTCACATGTATTTCATCAAGTCATCAGGTTGAAGAATTAAGAAATGCGCATATTGTAATGTGCAGAAACTATAGTTCATGATGCATTAAAGTGCCTCGTCTGGTAAAAGGCAGTCGGCAGATAGAGCTGCTAACCTGTGCCAGGCTTGCTCATAGCTGAATGTTGAGCTTTTCATGAGCTTCACAACATGGGCCTCGTCGTTACTGTCTGCGTGATTCCATGCGAAACCGTCAAAAGAGAACAGAAGGTAATGGTTGAAAAAGTGGCGGCAGTCCAAACCATTTCGTTGTAAAGCCGACAAAAGTGCTTCTTCCGTTTTCGTACTTGCATATATTGTGCTTGGTTTTGACTGATATATCACTGATCCAACACCAAGCATATATTCAAGAAAATTAGAGTCAGCTATATAATTTTATTATTATTCCTACTCTAAATGTTGAAATTACTTAAGATTGATATGTAAAAGTATTGTGTTACCAAAACAATTCATATGCATATATTCCAAACAAATATTGATTTCAAATAGATAGAAAAATTGATGTAGTGTCAATGCGAACAGCATACCAAGATCAATCAGAGGAAATCTGTCAATGCTGTCTTCCCAGATTTCCAATACAAAAAGCTGGCGTGTATTCGAATCGTAGTATGCTACTCCAACTCTGAGACACATTAAAGTGACGGGGGTTATAACCAGTTGACTCATTTTGTACCTTCCATCAACTGATCCAACATATATAGTGATGTGTCAGTAATCAACAAAATAAAATTTAGCACTAGAAATCTCGGTGCAGTGATAGACAAGATGAAGTTTACTTGACACACAAACCATGCTGCAAATCAGGAGGGGATATTGTATTTTATTGAAGACTGGCATTCACGTTCTTGAGAAAGTCAGTTATGCTGGATCTTATAATGTGATTAAAATTAAAAAACAAGAAAATTCAAGCAACACATGATGTAGATAGATTAAGTAGAGAAGCTTGTCACATAAAAGTGCGAAACAACTATAGTTAATTCTCAATTGATTAAGTATACATCTAAAAGCTTACCTATGCCCTTGCATTACACACGCCATATGGACCTGAAATATAATCGGATGACAATCAGTAAGTACAGAAAACATCATACCATCTGCCAGAACATAAATTGAGTACCTAACACGAACTAAGCTTTCGATTACAGACGAAATAATCGACTAAAGGACGGACAAAACTGACACACCCCGAAGAAAGCCATCCAATGCCTTTTATGCTTTGCAATGCATGAACAAAGAACCAAAGGCACCTGAGATGTCTGAATTATGGCATTGCACTTCAGCAAATTGGTGTTAATATGGCAATATTACTTACAATAGAATCATTTTTTTATTGAAAATGCAAAAGGAAACCTAAAGATGGCACAAATAACAAGTTCAGATGTATATGCACCACACTCCTCTGGAATACTTTAGATTTAAGAAATACGATTCAAAAGGTAGCACTGTTTAACTCTCCAGTAAACCAAGACACTCATCCATAATACCCAATGACCATGAATGCATACATAATGATAACCTTGTTAGCATCCTGAGAGAACTTCTAACAGCAAATACAGACATACTAACAATGGTATAGTGGAGCAATCATTTTTTGGTGCTTTTTCGCTATGCTTAGATTTTTCTTTAGATCTAGTATGCATAGAGTCACTTCAGAATTCAGATAACACTTTGCCAAACAATCCAACTAAAGCAAGAAATTCTATTACAAGAACACACAACTTCACCTGATTGAAAGATTGATCAAATCAAATCAGACACTTTGTAACATTCATCAAGTCAGAATAAGGTGTGGGTCTGTGGTGTAAAAACAAAAACAAAAATCATGCTAAAGTAATAAATCCATTTGCCAAATCAAGTCCCTTCTGCTTTATGTGCTAAGTGCTATCCAAATTAAATACAAACACCACATTTAACACCAGCAAAAGAAGAAAAAGAATCCCCATAACGAAACTACATAAGCCCTACATCTTATCAAAATACATCCACCAAGCTTTGCATGATCTACTTCCACATCTGGGTTAAAGCAATAGGCAACCTTCAACCTTGCATTAAAATAGCTTTCTATTGTCTACAACACACATTCAATGGAAGCAAGCTTTGAGCTGAAATAGTCGTGTGATAAACTTCATCATGATTCATCCAATGAGGATTCGATCCTTCCTTATTCTACTGAAAGGCTCATTAAATGGGCATATTTAATCAGAGAGAGGCATGAGAGGCTGAAACAAACCAAAACTCAGGTAAAGCAACGCAAATCATGCCAAATTTTAACTGCGGTCAATACCCCCAACAACTATTTTATAAGCTAAAAGTCACGTTTTATAGAAATAACAAACGAACTGAATGAATTTTTAGAGTGTACACCACGCGCAAATAATATTCTAAAACTGCTTCACCCCACCGTGAAGCTTAATGCATCAATTCAAGTCCCATTCCCACCGTACTAAAATTAGAGTATCGCATTTGCATGACATGGGGTGAGCTACTACATGCATTTGATCGGAAGCACCAAATCATAAACTAAATAAAAAATGTTTGATAAGTCTTCCGTAAAATTCATCCGAACCAAATCAGAGCATGGCGCCGCGTATGCATCAGATCATAAGCAGCTACGTGACGCTACAACAAGCATACAAGTTTGGGAAGCGCCATATACAAAACCGTTGTTATCTACAAGCTACATTCCAGATTACGACACGGCGTTGCACAAAATTGGGGTTTCTGCAACACGATTTGATCGGACGGAGCGATATGAGGGGGGTAAAGCGAGAAAAAATTACTCCGCATATACGACGCGATCGGAGGCGAGGAACTCGAAGGATCGGGTCGATACGCACCTGAGAGTCGACCCCCGTCTCCGCCACCTCCTCCTCCTCATCCATTTCGCTCGCTCGCTCGCTCGCCTGGAGGTCGGTGACGACTGGCGACAGCAGCGACCCGCCTCCTCCGCTCCTCTTCTCGGCGGCTCCTCCCCTCCTCCAAGTCCTCGGTCCGGGAATGCGGTCCAGAGAGAAGCGGAGTACAAGCAGCGAAAGCAGGGCGAGGCGAGCGGCGACCGCGGCTGCGGAGGCCGGAGGGAGCTGGGAGGCGGTACGGCGAACGGTCGAGCACTGGATGCGAAGTGGGTGTGGGCTCGACGGCTCAGCGCTGGCTTGTACCGGAAGCTAGAACCGAGCGAGTTTTATAGCCAGCATCAACGCCTCTCTGTGCTGTGGAATTGGTTGCGCGACATTGGCGTGTGTTTGATTAGGTGAAGAGTGAATAAGATAGGTGCTATAGAATAGATGAAATGATTATGGATATAATGATATAAGTTTGATGTTTGATTAGTGAGATAGCATGATACAAGATTTTATCTGGTTGCTTTGATAGGATGATCATGGATGGTTCAAGATGGTATTTGATTGGGACAATCAAGGATTTGTCACCCAATAGAACGGTCTTCTCATCTTTGCCACTATGTAGATTGCAATCTTTTATTTGTCACTCTATACAATTTTCAATTATTCTTTTGACATTTTGGACTTTTTAACTCATTTTCCATTTTTCAGACCAGTGAAAAGACCGGAATGCCCCTGACAGGGACCCTTGCCCAGGACTAGTAGAGGAAATCCCCCTCCCCCTCCCCCGACCGCCACATCCGCGGCCGCAATGGCGCTCACCACCCAGAGCCTCTTCTTCTCCCCGCTGGTGGCCGGCCCTTCCCGGCTAGGCCGGAGCAGGGGGCGCTCCGCCTCCATGTCCGCTGCCGCCTCGCACAACTCACAGCCCCACAACCACCTCTTCGTCGTCTCATCCTCCAGCCCCAAATCCGAATCCAAGACCCCCAAAACCCTCGCCCTCGCCTGTGCCGTCACCGCCGCCGCCTCTGGCACTTTCCTCCTCGCCTCGTCCAGCGGTGGCAGATGGGGGGCCGGAGGTGGTGGTGCCGGCGGCGGCTTTTGGTCACGGGTCTTTTCCGCCGGCGCAGCGAACGCGGACGAGAAGTTGTCGGGAGATTGGGACCCGCACGGGCTTCCGGCTAACATCTCAATCCCACTCACGAAGCTAAGCGGGCTAAAGAGGTACAGGGTGTCGGAGCTCAAGTTCTTCGACCGCCGCGCCGCGTGGCGCGCATACGTGGTCGAAGGACTCCTTCGAGATGGTGACGCTTTACCCGGCGTGTACACCAAGTCGCATTGCTTGAAGGAGCTTGAGACACTCGTCTCTGCGGCATGTTCGAGCAGGTCAATCTCGAGGAAGGCCAAGCTCGATGGCACCCTTGGTCTCACCGTCTCCTTTGTTGAGAGCGTGGAGTGCGGTGAAGCGGTTCAAGTGCATCAATGTGGGGCTAATGGCGCGATCGGGCGAGTTGACTCAATCGAGGACATGACGAGAGAGGAGAAGATGGACTTCCTCGAGGCGAACGTGATTACCAGCGTGTCCGCGGCGCCAAGCCATGCATATTACGAGAATGCTGCATGGGAGTGCGGGAATGACGAAGAAGCAGGAGAAGGTGAGCGCCAGGATGCTGTAGAGGATCAGGGACCGCGTCCAGAAGTGGTACCGCAACGAGGGGTTCGTGTGAGCTCAGGTGGTGAACTTTGGAAACCTTAACACCAATGAAGTTGTGTGTGAGGTGGTTGAGGGGGATATAACCAAGGTGGAGTACCAATTCCAGGATAAGCTTATAGTGATGTATGTTACATTTTAATTTGACTAATGTAACTTTGTTATGAGTCGTTTTAGAAAGGTTCTCGTGCCAGGTAATGTGATCAGAGGGTATTTTGGTAACTTCCGGTGAGGGTAATTGGCTTGAAAAAAGAAAAATAGGATAAAAAGTCCAAAGTGACAAAAGAATGATTGAAAATTGTATAGAGTGGCAAATGTGAGAAGGTCGTTCTATTGGGTGGCAAATCCTTAATTGTCCCTATTTGATTTGATGAATGAGGTCGTGTTTGATAACCTTCTCTCTAGCAATGGTGAGGTTACCACCGACAATTTTTCTTTTTTTCCTTCCTCCATTTTCTTTTATTTTATTTTTATTTTCTTTCTCTTTTTTCTCCTTTCCTTCCTTTTTTTCTCTCCTTTTTTTCTCAACCGATGGCATTCCTTTCTTCCCCTTTCTCTCTTTCTTCTTTCTCATTTCCTTCTTCTCTCCTCTCCCTGTCGTAGTAGGGCACCAAGGGGTGCCCCGCCCCTTAGGATCGTCGGTCATACTCAGAAGGCCCCAAGGAAAGTCATGTGTGTATAGACTAGGTCTATGTGTTGTATCTATGAAAATGTACCTAAATATCTCTATCTCTCAATGTAAAGCAAGGGTAAGAAGGGAAATGACCCTTCTTGCCCCTATATATATGGCCCTAAGGGCATGTAAGGAGGGGGGATTCCTCATTCACACACTCGCAATACACTTATACGTCTTGTGGTTTTGGCTCCTCTCCATTCGGTCCTCTCCCAAGATAAAAGAGTATTTTGTACTTACTGTCTAGTCTTTTTACTACGACAGTTGGCACCATCCGTGTGGACCGAACAAGAAGCTACGCATGAGAGGAGCAGAAGACACCCCCACCTTCGGTAGAAGCCCCCCTGCCGAAGCACACCTGCCGAAACCCCCACCCTCCAGCGCACCCACCTCGGTGCCAAGCGAGGCCCCTACCGACCAACCCCTCGGGTGCGCCTCAGCTCCACAAGCTCTGTCGGATCACCTCCTAGCCATCCCCCAATTTCCCGCTGTGCGCACCGTGCCACCTCGAGAGTACGCACATCCATCAAAAGCCCTCCCAACGGCTCCATCCTCCACATGGCTATAAGAAGGCCCGCAACATCATCTTTCCCTTCTCATCACTCTCTCTCACCAAGCTCCACCAAAGAAAGCAAACTCTGTTTCCAGCCGCCGCACTGCTATTGTCGTTTCTTCGCTCCGGTGAGCCTCTCCCCCCTCACCATCCGCGTCATCTCATGCTCCAGGACACAAGGAGCCTTTCCCCCATCTCAATTTATGTGTTGTCCCACAGGAACCACCTACACCCTCTTTCTTCTTCATCTCTAGCCAACTCGTCGCCCCCGTCGCCATTCAAGCTTCACTGTATCGTGAACCAATTAGCTGCACCCGGAGCACACCGAGGACGTCTCGAAGCTTCACCTTCATCTCTGGCGAGCTCTCCGTGTCGCTCACCTCGCCGCTACCTCGGTCACCGTTGAAAGTATCTAGGCCCCTAAAATTGTTTTGGTAATTAATGACTATATGTGAATGTTGGTTTAACATGTTCATTGAGTATCTACGAGGTGAAGATCCATTGATGGTTAATGATGATGCAAAAAGATGCACGTTGAACGGTTCGATAAAGATCTTCTTGGCTCAAAATAAATATAAGTAGACTAGGATCCTTTTTATATTTTGCTGGTCTTAGAAGAATTGTTTGGAAGATCGGATTTTAGGATAAACGTCGTACTATTAAGAGGGATCGTGACTAGTAGCTTGAATATATGGTCTTGTGCAATATGGATCAATTTAGGATCATGCATGCATTTGAATTCCTATTCTCCAAAAGGTTTCAGTGTGGATGTCAAAAATCGGTTGTACCGACGTCCTTCTAGCGGTTGTACCGCTTGGTGCGGTATGACCGTATGTTACTTGGCGGTACTACCATTTTTGAACTCCTCAGCCAACCGAGCGTTAATACGGTACGACCGGCTCTTTGAGCGGTACTACCGCATTGCGGTCATTCCGTTTTTTAGTTGGCGGTTGAGTTTTACCGAAGCAGATGCATTTTGACTCGGACCTCTCGAGATAATCGGTCGTGCGAATTTGAGAAACGGTCGTACCGATGCTGCGGTTGTCTACCAATTTCGTATGGCGCACGATTTTTCTGAGAGCATGTCATCTCGTCGTTTCGAAACCCTTCGTTCGGTCGTCGCTCCTACGAGCGGTATAGCGGAGTTGCGGTCGTCATCGCAAGTTAGTTAGCGGTCATACCGCAAGGGTTGTTCAACGGCTATGTCGAGTCATTTAATGCCACTTTTTCTAACCGTTCTGATTGCTTTCGGTCTAAAGTGCGGTCGCATCGCACCTTAGATGGCGATCATACCGCATTTATTGCTTTTTAGGTATGACTCTCTAACGGACGTTTTTGTTGGTGGGTGGTATAAATAACCCCCCAACTGCTCAAGGGCTTTGTGCTAGACCTCATTTAACATCCTTAGAGCCTTGAGCATTTATTCAACTCCTCAAACACACTTGTGCACCCTTTGAGAGGTTGTTGAGCTCATTCAAGTGCATTCATCATTCTAGTTGATCCTCTTGCACTTGATTGTTGTCAAGCAAAGGTCATTGATTTGTTACTCTTGGAGTTTTGCCGAACTCCTAGACGGCTTGGCGGTGTTTGCACGGTGATCTCTTCAAGAAGATTGTGAAGAGGCCCGGTGCCAAGATTGTGAGTGGTTTGGTGTTCACCATCTCCGGAGTGGAGGAAGAGCAACCAATAGTGATCGAGGAAATGCTTAATTGGTGGAGCCGGCTTGATTTGTTCAAGCTCCCTCAATGTGGACTAGTGAAGACCGGCAAGTCTTCGATACCACGGGAAAAACCCTCACTGTCTCACTTGTGGGTAATTCTTGTCTTTACTTATTCCGCACTTATAATTCAAATATTTATCTTGTGTTAAATTGCTTAGCTAAGAATTATATCTTGTATTGACATTAGTTTCTTATTGTGTTAGAAAGTATTTGCTAGTACCTTTTAGCTATAAGTTTAATTTGGTTGATTAAATTTAGAAACCTCATATTCACCCCCCTCTAGTCGGTTATCCTTGATCCTACAAGTGGTATCAGAGCTTGGTCTCTCAATTTATTAGACTTTACCGTCTAAGAGAAAAAGATGGCTAGCGAGGCTATGCCTATAGGAAAGACTCCTTTGTTTGATGGCTCAAATTATTCTTATTGAAAAATTAGAATGTCTATTTTCTTAAAGGCCATGAGTCCGAACATATGGAAAATTGTAAATGAGGGTTATGTTATGCCTCTTGATCCAACAAACTTCACGGTTCAAGATGAACGTAATGCTCATTTAGATGCTCAACCTATGAATGCTCTCTTTGGTGCTTTGAACGCGAATGAGTTCAATAGGGTGATCAATCTGGAAACCGCTCATGCTATTTGGACTACCCGCTCATGCACATCTTGATACTCTAGTATTATTAATATACCATCCCTTTACATTTGAATCACATGATCCTTGTCACCCTAGATAATTAAGTGGTGACTCTACTAGTTATAGGTCGTACTTAAGTGCCATACTAGTCTTGCTTAAGTATCAGAGCATCAATTGCCCTAATCATCGTATTTTAAATCATGAACTTTTTTGTGCAGTCATTGGAGGGAAATGACTGGTATATTTGAGATAATTTAGTTTATACTTCTCAAAACCCTAATAACTTGTTGTTACCATATCTGGACGGATGGTATGATGGTTGATGTGGATGTAGCACGAGAATTGGTGGTATGTGGTATGTACCGCCCATATGACTTTAAGAGCTTAATCATGTGATGATCTCCCAATGTAAAACAGTGCAACCACAAGTCTATAATGGTGTCGATTTGGCTAAATAATTTGTATCCACCAGTATAAGTTGCATAATTGGAGTGACCCATGAGTTGTGTTGCTGGTGTAAGCTATCATGGACACGGGTTGTGTCGCTGGTGTAAGCCGTCGTGTTTCGCAAAAGGGGGTTTGGGTGTGGTAGACGTAACCACGCTCAGGTGAAACCTTAGCGGGTGTAACTTACACTGAGGGATGCATTGTAAAGGCCTTTTGATGATCTCTTTGACTCACATGTCTAAGGAAACATGTAGAGCACAACAAGATGATTATCTCTTGTGGGTAAAGTGTACAGTCTCTTTAGAGTATAAACTATTCGAACAGCTGTGCCCACGATCAAGGGCGGACATGGGAACTTACTCGAGTTAGTTTATATTGTAAAAATATTTGTGGGTGGGATGAAAACTCGTCGGGTAGATGTAACCCTGATTTTGAGTTTTTCCTGGGTGGATGTAACCCAGTATTGTTAATTGGATGGATGTAACCCTAGTAATCAAAACTAAGCATATGGTGGATGGAACCTTCACCGTTATATATATTGCACAACTTCTCTCTTTAATAAAATATGGTTTGGTTAAAATGCTAACTCATAGGAGTTTCTAATAATGGTAATTAAAAATATTACTTTTAGCAAATAAAAGAACCCAAGCCATCCTTGTTAAACCTTGCATGTATAATTACGGCATTCTGTGTGTTGGCTTGCGGAGCACTGTTGCTTGTGCTCACCCTCGCTCTTCCCCACATCCCTTAGAAGCTGTGGACCAAGGTCGTTACGCATACTACGAGATTCCAGAGGTTGATGGCCAAGAAGACGGTGGAGAGTAGAATAGTCTCTAGTAGTCTAGGTCTTACCCCAGTCTAGTCGGCTAAGTCGGTACTTGCGTGCACCAATATTATCCAAGTCTTTGGGTAATATCAGCAGCAAACAGGTTACCCAGTCGCTTATCTGTGACGAGATGTGTCTTCCCCTTTTGCTTCCGCTTTTTTGTGTAATATATCCATTTGGCCTGATCGGTCCTATTGTAAAACTTGACCCGATGCGGTCTATGTGAATTTTGATGTTTGTATTTAATGAATGGTACAGTTTACATCCTGTATGAAATAATTCAGTGATATATTTGTGAGCACTGTCTACTGATCCAGGGAATAGTGCAGTGGATTCACAAAGGATTCTGGATTGGCTAAATCCAGTTCGACAAAGCTAGTATAAGAGCATATGACTATAGGAGCCTTAGTTAGACTAGTCGTGCCTAAGGACTTGAGTCTTATTTTCAAAAACTAAGAAAAGCTTTAGACAAAATATAGTGTACTTGTTGTTCTTACTCATCACTCTTAGTTCTTTACTTACCTTTACCTTCCTTACGTTTTTACTCAGTTTCTGACTCTCTCTCTTTCAAAAAATTATAGATGGTCGGAACATCTTCCGAGGCCTCGTGGGATTTCTTCTCTCACGGCGAGTATTTCAGAGAGTTTGTGGTTATATCTTGTTGTTCGTCGTTCAGCTTTAAATACCAACGAAGGGGTGGCAGTTATTCTTGGAGAAGACACCTTTTGAAAGTGGCGTGTCTGGTTAGGGAGGCAGTTGCTGTTAACAAAATACCAACTGATCGCCGGTTAGTGTCAACGGGAGACGAAACTGTGTAGTGGCTGTTGTCAGTGACTTAGGGCCGAAAGCGTCGTGTAGTTTAGAGCAAATAAGGCATGTGTTTCATTCATCACACGAAAGGGGTATACTTGGAATTAGATCTGAGTTGAGTACCAGTTCAAAGATCCTACGAGCAATTAACTAGTTGGGCAATAGGTACAGGACCTCTCTGACCAAGATACTCGTAAAACAACCTCTGGAATTCTCACGACCACAAGGGTCGTTAACCATGAGAGTTACGACCATAAGGGTTATGTAGTCTCAATTAAATGTTAAAGCAATATTTAGGAATTTAATCATCGTCAGGTGACCACACCACCGGTATTGCACTCCTTCCAAGCTCCGGTGACTGCGAGCTCCAAAGGGTACACCTCCTCGGTGGCCACAGAGTTGCGAAAGAAGATGCGCGTGTAGCTCTCGCCCATGATGGCCCGCGCGCCGGCGTCTCTGGCGCGATGGGCGCGTGCTCACGGGAGGAGCCATAGCCGAAGTTGATGCCACCGATGATGACAGCGTAGCGGGACTCTTCCTCCTTGGGGGTGACGAACAGCGTCGGGTAGGCCGCTGTCGGGACGCCGACGAAGGCGAAGGAGCCGAGTTTGCGGTACTCGTGGGGTTTGGATGGCACCAGGGTCAGGTGCTAGGGGCTCGTGCGAAGGGGCTAAGGGTTTGGTTGAATGGCAAAAGCAGGTAAATACCATCTAACTTGGGGGGCAAATTCGAAAGGAGTGGTGGGAAGCTGCGGAAAGCTGCCCCGTGACAGCTTTCGGCTTCCAAGAAAACCGGTGAGAAAAAATTCCGTTTGAGATGACTTCTGGCTTTTTCGAACAAAAAGTCAAAACCGAAGTCATTCTAAACACCCCCGTAATCTAGGACAGTGTGACCTAACTGATGCGTAGGGGTGAAAACAGATCAGATAGTTTTCGACCGATCTGGACAAAAAAACGGATTCGGAATATCTCGGATCGGATTTTTCTCGGATAATTTTCGGATCGGAAACGAATTCGGACTTTTTTTTGTCGGAAACGGAAACGAATACGGTAGGCATGCTATCCGGCGGATACGGAAACGAATACGTATTATCCGGATAAGACGGAGTCCGGATATCCGGATTTTGGCCCAAAAGAGGATTTTAGCCCAAAAGAGAAAAGGGGATTTTAATTGATTTTCGAATTTCAGAAAATGCAACAAATCAAATGGTCTTTTAGAAAATAGCAAATAGAGTTCAAAAATCCTAGAAAAAATCACAAAAAATCATTGAATTATTTTTAACTTAATAAAATTAATTCCAACTTAAAGTTGGTTTTTATTTTTGTATATAAATTATTTTAAATTTCTAAAAATAGGAAAAACCTTATTAAAATCCAGAAAATTCAATAAATTAATTCAATATTTCTTTTTCACTTTAAATCCAATAAAATCCCAGAAAACTCAATAAATTTTATTTTTTACATTAAAAACTAGAAAACTAAATAATTGACTTTATTTTATTATTATTTTCCTTTTTAACCTTATTATTTTCCTTTTTAACCAGGAAAACTCTTTTAAATCTCACAAAATCCAATAAAATAATAACTTTATTAATTTTATTTTTGGTAACATATTTTGGGATGTTATAGTCATTTGCGTATAGATTAACCATCCAGTCTAATCGATGTTAGTTTGAACTAAATTTTATGTATATGATGAACTAAGTGTGAATGCGTGATGACTTTGTGAGTTATGACTTATGAGCTAAATATGATAAACTAAGTTGTGAGTTATGACTTATGAGCTAAATATGATAAACTAAGTGTTATATTTGTGATGAACTAGTTAATGTAACTTGCTAGTGCCAATGTTATGTGTGGTTGCTGAAAATATGAACAATTCATGAATGTTTACATCAAATAAATTAGTTATATGTTTTCTTTAATTTCTGGCATACAATTTAAGAGGTTTTCATGTTCCAAAAAATATCTGTGACCGTATTCGTTTCGATTCGTATTCGCTCCGTATTCGATACTATTCATATTCGTATTCATATCCGGGGTATTCGTATTCGTATCTGGATCCGAAAAAATATATGAAAACAAATATGGTAAAACCATTATCCGTCCGTTTCCGATCCGTTTTCACCCCTACTGATGCGCACATCCACTCGATATATACATGCTAGGTTGCCAATTATGCTAGAAGTACAACACCAAATTGGGCCATGAACATGAAACAACCACTATTTTGATGTCTGCTAGAAGTACACGCATTATTTAACTAGTACAATTTCGGCGACCCTAGGGGATCTATTAGAAACTGGACGATTCAGCCTGAGCGCAATACTAAATCCGCCCCTAAGGTGCTTATCATTAAAATTCTCCTCAAACATGTTTTAGCAAAAAAAATTATTTAGAAAATCCACATTCCATAGTCCATAACAATTCAGTGCAGTTCAGAACTGCATATTCACTACAAAGCAAAGCAGACAATATAGTCCTTTTCTAATACTACCTCTGTTTTCAAATAATTAACAACTTTGGCTTTACTCGTCACACTTTGACCAATCACAATTTTAAAAATATATAGTTAGGGAAGTTGAAAAATCATATATTTGGATTTGTCAAAAAAAAAATATACTTCAATGCTATTGCATATCTATAAGTATCTACATATTTATTGCTAAAAAATTAAGATCAAAGTTTGAATAGTAAAATCAAAGTTGGCAATTATTTGAAAACGGAGGTAGTACTGTTTTCTTCCATGGGCATAGAGAAGCAGCATCTTGCTAACCTTTTTTTTTTTGAGACTAGCATCTTTGTAACTGGTCGAGGTAGAAGTCGGCTGGTGCCAGCCGTGGACCGTGCGGCGCAGTCCTGACTCCTGAGCGACTCCCCAAGTTACGCAACTGAGCCTCATCCGGCGGTTCGCACTGACGCGTCCTGAGCCGACGAAACGCGTGCGGCAGCATGGGCTTCTGCTTCACCAGTAAACACGGCCCGTCAGCTTCGCACAGGGTCAACGACGACCGGAGAACCTTGTGATTCCTCACCTGCCGTCTGTTCAAATCCAGTAGTACTACTACAGTAGACAGTGACGAAGCTTTAAGCCAAATCTCAAGAGAGTCGAAGATCAATGCTAAATCATATTACTACAACATAGTAGAATTTATAGTCATCAAAAAATTTCAGGAAGATTTTGTCCATATTTTGGTTATAAACTACATTGTCTCAGCAAAATATATGTATATGTTTACTCTAAAAACGGAGGAGGAAGAGACGTATGGCGCCAGAAAGCAGCAATTACTTCTTAGGTTGATGGCCATATTACTCGATCATTCCAAGCTTTAGTTGCGCGGGGATGTTTCGTGCTCCGTCGACCGCCGCAATGCCTCATCTAGTTGTCTTGTGGCTTTGCCACTCACGCTTTGTCGTAACATGAGCTGAAGGCAATGAGCAAAAAGCAGAAAGTAAAGCAGTGGTGATAGGCGTTAGCTACCGACTAAACTAAGCTACCAAAATGAGTGAACAATTAAAACTATTTGACTAACTTGTTGAAGAGTAGGAAAATAAAAACTGTGTCAGTGATTCATGGACTAGTGAGGAAGAGGCCAAAGCAGATTGATTCGAACTTAACGGGATTTTTTGAGATGCTGGCAGCAGGGTGGTCATTTGAAGGGTTAAGTAATGGATGAACCTAAATGCTACTGCATACTTAGTGTTACTCTATTTTTTAATTGTTGTGGGGGTGGGGGGGCTACGGCCCACTTTGGCCTTACCTATCCTCTGTCATTGGTCGCAGATATTCTGAGGTATACCTATCTAACATAGCATATGTGCGTCAAGAGTGGGATGGTCACGTTAGATGAAGAGGGAGAGTGCAAATGTGAATGATTGATTGTATTGCAAAAGTTCAATGGGTAATATATAGAGTACAAGGGGCACAAGACTAAACTCTAGAACAATAGGAAAATACCACAGATACCTTTAACACTTCCTCTCAAATACAAAGGAAAATCAAAAGTCCGAGTCTTGCTAATGTCGTCATAGCGTGCATCTTTTGGAAATATATGTCGAGTATCAAAAAATCTCCTTCCATCTGGGGTCGTGCGACAGCCTATAAAGCACAAGATGCCGGGGCTCAGAAAGTAGAGGCAAGCGGGAGCAAAGTCGACCGTGGCAACACGACGAAGAAGATGATGAAATGATAGAAATATAGATAGTTGTCAAATCAAGCCGTAGAGGAATGGATAAAAGCATGACGGCGCAGATCGAAGCCGGAGACGGCGGCGACGTAGCGCAGTGTAGAAGAAGCGCGGTGGACTTAGAAGCTCAGGGCGGCGGCTCAGAGAGAAACGACAGAATAATAACTACTTTTACGATCTACAACGGCTCGAAGAGAAAAGCGGCAGCTGCTGCCATGCGAAAGGGAAGGAGTGAATCAGAAAGCAATCGGCTGACTGACAAGGACTTTGTAGACTCGCACGACTTAGATGAACTCAAAGATAGAGTGTTATGAACTTAGATGGACTCAAATGGAAAAAAAGGACTCAAAGGAGCAGCTGCACTCTTTAACAGCAGAAGAAACTGTGAGAAGCTAAATCTAGAGAAGCCAAAGCAGAAACCGAAACCAAAGCCGGTGAAGCCGAAGCAGCTCCGACCAGATCTGGTTATAAACCAGATCTCACCCTATTTTCTCTCTCCCCCTTTGTTCTCCAGCAGACGCCTCCTCCTCTCTTCTCCCTCGGGCTCGTCCTTTGTGGGCTCCTCATGCTCCTCTGGCGATTGGCGGTAGCGTGGCACCAGAGAGAGCCCAGTGGATCTTAGGTTTTGGGGGGGGGAGAGGCAACCGAGGAGGAGGACGCAATGGAGGACGACACGGCAAAGATCGGGCAACAATCGAAGCCCAGGCGATGTGGAGGGGCCTGAGGCGGCGCAACAAAGGTGCCCAGGGACGACGATGGCAGGATCCGGGTGAGATGGCGGCGGCGACCGGATCCAGGCGACGCGAGGAGGATGGTGAGGGAGCCGTGGCGGCAACCTGAGGGAGATGCGGCGAAATCTAGGGTCACACGGTCGTCGAGGCATCGTAGATGGCACGAAGCAGAGGAGGGAGGCGGCGCTGGACCCGAGCGGCAGCAATCCAGAGCAACGGTGGCGCCCCAGGCGTCGGGGTAGCTTGAAGAACTTCCCCTTTTGCATGGATCCGACCAGATCCGTGCGAGAGAAGGCCAGGCGATGGTGTAGCCAGGTGGGATCGAGCTCGGAGACAACCCGATGATGCTGGATCTAGACGAGAGATGGTCAAGCGACAGCGGATCCGTCGAGATCAAGCTCGAAGACTGCTGCTTGCTGCTTGATGTGCTTGAGACTAAAAGGTGGTTGCCCCAGGAGTGAAGATTGCTCTTCTCGGGGCAACAGTAGCGGAAGACAAGTGAAAGTTGCTAGAATAGAACCTAGTGCTCTGATACCATGTTAGATGGAGATGGAGAGTGCAAATATAAATAGTTGGTTGTATTGTAATAGCCCAATAAACAATATATAGAGTTCAAGAGACATAGGACTAAACCTTAGAACAACAGAGAAATACCGCAAATAGCCTTAACAGGTCAAACAGTTGATAGCAAATGCACTGAGACTTTGAGAGCAAACAATTGGTCATACTGTCAAAGATCCAGAACGGGACGTCCCCAGGGAATTTTTCAACGGCGGTCAATCCGAAGCAATTCACTCGTTAAACGTGTGCAGTCATAGCACGAGTTAAGTGAATACGGCGCATCTGTACGGTAACGGGAGCATAAAACCCAAAGGGCAGCAATTACACCACCTGGGAATGGAGTTGCCGAGTTAAAAGCAGTTCAAAATAGACAGCACGCAGAATTACCGCTACATGCGCAGCACCACCAACACCGAAGATTGAACCAGATAGCTTGTCTGGCCTGTTTAGGACTGCTACTCAATTCCATACATACATTTTAAGTTACCAATGAACCAGGTATACATCACAAGATTTAGAGCAAATTAAACAAGTCACGGTTAAGAAAAAGCTAGTTTGCCCCTCGTTTTTTTCTTTCTATATTGAATGCCTTATGTACAAGTTCACCGGATGTAGATCCCTGCAGACCATGGTACTAGAGGTGATTGACCAAGTTGATAGTGAAGGAGATCTCTGGTGCCACAAATTTTGATCTATCCTTGTGTTTTTAGAGAATATACCAATTCCTGGAGGAGGTAGGAAAACAAAGCAGTACGATTAGAAACTAGAAAGAGGCAATAGTGAAATAAACAGCTAGACAGTCATTAAGAAATTGATAATTACCAGATCCCCTTGACCAGAGGCAAGCGAAGGGTACAGCTCTGAAAGAGATCTCTCTTCCTTCAATCTCTCTAGGCCGTCGAATTGATCCAGTTTTGTCTCATCTGTACTGGTGTCCTTGGTTGCAAAGCATCCATTTCTGGGGTTCTTCCTAATGTATATCTCAACTTCTTTGGCTTGCCGAGACAGCTGAAGAGCAACGAACTGACGAGTGCAGAAGCATAGTCTTGCTTATTCATCTTGAGCTAAATTAAACTAAAATTGCGTAAAAAACGACAAGTTTATAGAAGCAAGTGATTAGTGATCACCTGGCAAAGATGGCGAACAGAGTGTGTCCGTTGGCAACTGACATGGGACCTATCCAATTTAGGCATACTTTGTCCATCAAGTGGAATTAGAACAAGATACACGTTCAACTGCAAAACAGAGACATAAAATTCAACAAACCTATCGGATACAAGAAAATGGACTTCTTGTACAAGTTCTACTAGCCCAGGGTAGCCTGCACAAGTACATGCATATGCTGATGTGTATATTGCCTGCGTAACACTCCAAAAACACACAGCGAACAGACACAACAGAGGGATGCATCTGACATGCAAACAAACCAGAAATGCCATCAGAGACTCACATACAAGATACCTTTACGACCAGCCTTTTAGTCTGTTATTGTATTATGAATTTTCGAAAGCATAAGTAGGAAATAGCAACTGTGAATCTAAATACTATTGTGTGCGATGTACTGTTTTTACCTTAGTATCAAATTCATCAGCATTGCGGAGATGGTCCACCAACTTGGCAACACGCCCACCCTTCACCATCCTTCCACTGGAGCCACCGGCATTGCCATGTCGAGTTTGACTGCGGGTGCCATTTTTCCCCCAGGCAAGCATCTCTCCCCGCAGTGGAGAAGTAGTCATGATATCTCTGCCACCTCCTAAATCATCATTATCCTCAAAGCTACTGTCGATACTGCCAATGGTCTTAGCAGGGGATGATCGTGGCACGGACCACCTCCGAGCTCTTTTCTGCCTTACATCTGGGGAACGATCATCAACAGAAGACGACTCTTTGCTGCCATCATTGCCATTTTCTTCTCTATCATCATCATCCAAGACAGTTGGGACAATATCAGGAGAACTAGTTCGTCCCGTCCTCCTTGCCCGTATATTCCCCCGAGACTTTCTTGAATAAGCTGAACCTGTTGCTTTTGTGGTGGAACGCTTCTTCCCAAGTGCTTCTGTTTGTCTTCGAAATGTTTCAGCAATGGATGCTTGAATCTTCCATGAGAAATGAAGCTAATGTCAATAACAATAAGAAGACGAATATCAAATGCGGAGGGGAAATAATTTCCCTCCATACATTAAATGCATCGATGATTGACAGTCAGATAAACCCACCTTTTTGTTGCGAGTCCTCTCCTCTTCACTGAAAGCAAGTTCCTGTAGTATCAAACTAATTAGAATCACTCGCACCAGCACTACAACGAAAGCTAAATAAAGAAAACAACTAAGTTATCACCTCTTCCTCGTACTTATCAATATCTGGATACAAAGCCAAAATTAAAGCGTCATAATCAGGATCATCCCTCAAGGAACGTCTACTTGCACAATGAGTGCGGCATGCTGGGCATTCATTATTTCTGCAAAAACACCGCATCACTTAGATTATCATAGAAAGAAAGTATCTTTTTGGATTTTGAAACCATAATCAGGTTGGATCTTCACTTTTCGAAAATGACACTGAGACAAGCCATTTTAGACAAATAATATAAGGGACCATACCCAAGCCGCATGGATTTATCTATGCAGTCCCTGCAAAACCGGTGCAAACACTCCATAACCGTCCTTGTCTTCCGGATAATGCCTGCAAAATAGGACCATAAGATAAGCAGATAGACAGATATGCACAGTTTGCACAGAGATGCAACTTACAGTTTCACATTGAAAAGCTTACTCGACCCAGCTTCCTAGTATAAACTAGCTAGTTGCACTTATACACAATGTGGTGAAATGTGAAGATCATAAGCTGTCATGTGACTTTTTGAAAGGAAAAAAACAGTTATGAATTTACAGTCACAACATGCATACTTGCATAGCAGAAACATGTGGAGCGTTGAATTTGCTAGTTTCACCTTTTGTAGTAAATAGTAATAAAAAAACTGTCATCTACATAACAACATCATCCCACTCCAATTACAAGTAACGCTGTCAAGAGAGAAACTATACAAAGTAGAAACTTTTATATCTGAATCTGAAAGCAAGTTGATAAAGTATATCCTTACCTAAGCATATAGGGCACTGCACTTCCTTCCGTATATCCATTAATTTCACTAGTATAAACCTGTATGAGAAAACAATATTTAGATACCAGTTTCAGGCTTTGACTAACATCAAGATCAAATCTTTCGGTATCCATTATCATATCAGTTATTGATCTACAATTTATGGACACATAGAACTGCACTACAAGATTTTTTTTTATAAAAAAATGCATAGTTACAATATAAAGATGGTAATGTTCACAGTGGGATTATAGAAGGGCACAAAAAATTGAAATTATTAGCACCTGAGAATAATTGAACACTGGAAAGGGTTCTTAATTGAAAGCATGTCAAGTCGTATTTGACAGGCGGAGGAATAAAATGAACACTTGTACATCTAGGATGCACGGTTACGTGATACCGGTACACCGGTGCGGGTACGCCAGTATAGCGACACAGCATTTTTCAAAAAACTCCGGTACGCTGGTATGGCAGTATATATATAATAAAAGTAATAAAAATATATAATATAAAAGATAAGTGATAAACTCATAAGACGTACATAGATAGAGCATTGTGGGAATATCCATTTGCTGTAGCCTGTAGCTGGTGTAAATATTACATTCATGCTCATTCAGATGCTTGGTCTTCAAGCAGGTTTGTTCATTAGACTGCCATATATAAGCCAGGGTCGTTGATTGGAGTGGTGTTCCTAAATATACTTTTAGGTACAGTCAGTATTTTACTGTTACTTTTGTGCAGGCTTGAAATCTTACAGAACTGCTATATATATGGCACTATAGGTGCGATGAACACATCAGCTTAATTAGGGTTGCTTCTACTCTTTAAAGTACCTGTTAGATGATTAACACATCAGCTTAGTGAGGGCTGCTCCTACTCTTTAAAGTACCTCTAGATACTAACATCTAACCGTTGTTTTTTGTTCAGAAAATGATCGAGCTTTTGACATTCTTTACTGCATATTCACTCACAGCATCTTCACCTTCATGGGGCTTCTTGGGTTGGGCTGGGCTGGGCTTCCTATTCATTTTTTTGGGCCGTACCAGCACCCGAGCCGTACCGAGCAGTACCCGTTTTTATTTTGCTTTGTTTTATTTCGTAAAAATGCCGATACCACCGGGTACAGTACCCGAGGCGTACCGGTACCGGGTGCTGGTACACAACCCTTGCACAGTACCAGCACATCATAGTTGTACATTTATAGTGTATGAAAAGTCGACTGAACTCGATTAAACAGCTGAGAGATCTAAGAAGTACCAACAAAGTCCAAGGCACACCAATAGGAGGTCTAAAAAAAACTGTGCCTATATAATTATCTGGACCAAATCTGACAATGTGTGTGCTCCAATCTAACAATAGAGCTTTTCTAATGAGAAATATACTTTCCTAATTGGAAACTGCACAGATCCTACAGCAATTGAGAGGCTGAATTGCACCTAGCAACTAGTATTAACTGCAGGACACACACATACAGAATAGAAAAGGAAAAAAGAAAAGAAAATAACTCTGATATACTATGCAGTGATCCCTATGATTTTCGGTAACGAGGACTCACAAAGACAGCTGATGGAAGGGAAATCATATGGTATGTCACAAGAACAAGAAAAGCATGTGCACCAAACTGAGTTAAGACGAAAGACACCTAAGCAGGGTAAGACCTATCGCGGTCATGGAGGTCAGGATAGCAACAGTAGAACTAGATATCACATATTCAGAGCTCGACGGCACAATTCATGACCAAGAAAATTGCGGACTCTTCCAATGCACTGCTGGAAACATGGAGAACAGATTCCCAATACAGACGAAGGTGGCACCAATGACATAACTGATAGCCCCACCGGGAGATCTTACATGGGCTGAATGAGCTTGAATGCCATCCTGCCGCTTGCCATTAAGAGCATGGCGTCTGCACAAAACAATTCGACATGACGTGCACACGGGTGGCAGCTTGACAGAGGAGCTCAGACGGACGCCTAAGCATGGTAAAACGATTGCGATCCTGGAGGTCAGGTTAGCAGTAACGAAGCAGACACACGATAGAGTTCACCGTGGTCGCACACGATTCAGGAGCAACAAAAACGCGAACTGTTCCAATACACGACTGAAACCACGACGAACAAGACTGCCGGTTCAGATGTGACGGGCGGCTCCGGCGTAACAGCTTCGGCATGCGGCGATCCCCCCTGGATGCCGCTCCCGGCATTTGCCGTCACGAGCACGGCGCCTCCGCGGAGCCGTGCGACATGACGAAAGCGGAAAGCATGCATGCTACGGAAAGATCCCATGCCTCGGCAGTGACGGGAGCGCTCGCGCCGACGCGACACGAACGAAGCGGCCACCGCCAGTGCAGCCGACTCCGCCGAACGAAGAACGACTCATGGTGACCCGCCGCCGCCGCCACGACGAACCCGAGCCAGCTTCACGAGACACGACACCACGAAGATCCCATGCCTCGCAGGCGACGGAAGAGGTCAAGCCGACGCGATACGGACAACGCGACCACCGCCAGTGCCCGCGGCTAGGCCAGACACCTCCTGACGGTGGCCTCCGCGAACCGCGACCAACACGCCGAACCGGAGCTAGCACACGGGGGCGCGGCACGAAGACGATGCCAAATCGCAACGGAGGGCAGAGGAGGCGAAGGCGAAGGAGATGGGAAAGGGTGGAAAGGAGAGAGGAGATGGCGTTCACGGTTTACTTACTCGTCCATGTCGCCGTCTCTCTGCGACGACTGGCTGTCGTAGTCTTCGTCGACCCCGCCGCCGCCGCCTTCCTCCTCCTCCTCCTCCGCATCGGAATCTGCCAAGCCTATCAAGCACACACGCCACTTAGCGACATCCACACAGAAACAGAGAACGCGATGCATACGCGCATCGTGAGGAGAGAGAGGCGTCGGCGTCGGCGTCGGCGTCGGCGGCGGCCGGGCGTCGTCAAAGCTCACCACCGTCGCGCCGCTCCTTCCCCTGCTCCGCGGCGGCTCCGTTCGGCATCTTCGGGGGGAGGCCGCCGGCGCCGGCGTCTTCGCCGGCGCCAGCTGCGTCGGGAGCTTCTTCGACGTGGCCGTCGTGGTCGGGAGCGGGCGACGGGAGCGGGCGCTTCTGCGCGGGCATTCCGACCGCCTGGCTCTACGCTCCCCTGCTCCGCGAGGCGTTCGTTTTGGCCGCGAGAGGGAGGGGCCAGGGGGAGGCGCGCGCGGAGGAGAGGAGCTAGTGAGGTCCTGAGGAGGAGGACGACGAGGACGAGGACGAGGAGGGGAGGTGGGTGGAAGCGGCTCGAGTCGACTCGAGGGAGGCGGAGAGCGAGAGGAAAAGGAAGGCAAGGCAACGGAGGGGCGCCCGGCCCCTGTGTGTCGTGTAACCTTGGGTAGGTGCTGGCGTGCTGCGCCTATGCGCGTGCGCGTGCGCGTGCCGACTCGGAGGCTGGCGCTCGCCGCTCGCCGCTCGCGGCGCCCGTCTTGCCCGTTTTCGCTTTTGCCGAATGCCGCCGCGCCTTCGAACGCGCAAGTGCAATTCCGATTTTTCTAACCGTTAGATGAGAATGGGAGAGACTTCAAGCGAAATCCGCCGGGAGAAGCTAGTCTTCGATCACGTCCGTCGACGGTGCATTTTTGGGTCAATGGGAACGACAGCCACTACCTGCTAAACTTCAGGAATTCCAAGGAGAAAGCGCGGTTTGCACGAGGCAATGAGAGGGGATCATGGATTCATAGTTAGGGTACGAATGCTAAGTAGATTGTGGTCACTCTAGTTGCAATGACTATACAGCTTGGTAATTAAGTTTTGAGTGGTTTAGCCGTTATCAGATAGTATAATAGTATGTCGATTTGTTTAGGTGGCAGGACGGATAGACAGATAGCGCAGCATGTGCTTGCCTTCTTCTATTGAATTATAGACTTCACCTTTGCCAAATATTAGTTTTACTACTTGCAGTTGCAGACCAAATAAAACGGTAGATTCAACCCTTCATGCCACAAAGGAACTGAGATAACTGAACTAATAAAGACAACCATGGCCTATGAGATGGTGACAAAGAGCAACCCAAAAATTCCGGGGTTTTTTTTTTTATCGTATGCGAGAAGTACATACCAATTTTGCTCTCCTATTTGAAACTAGTCACTGGATGTCTGGATCGTTCAAAAAGAAAGAAAGAAGCTAGTCACTGGAGAGATAGAAAAGTCACTGAAGAGCTTGTTCCCAGAAATTTAATCCACAAAAGTGGCCTAAGCATTTATGGGGTCCAAATGTGGTTAGGTTGGACCGAACCCAATAAAGTAGTTGGGCTGACTGGGCTGCTAGCCTTAAGTCAGTTTTTTTTAAATAATGAAAACTCAGTTTTTATATAAAGCTAATAACCAGTTTTACAGCAAAAAAATTACCTAAATCAAGCTGGGGCTACTAGCTAACAATCCAGCATACAAGCTCAGAGAGCAAATGACAAAACAGCGCCCCTGGACTACAAGTCCATTACACAAATAACCGGCTAACACAAAGACAAAAAATTAAAGAACTAACACCTAAGTTTGCCTTCCATCGCAAAAGTTCTTCAGCCATTCCTCAGCCGCCTCGAGCAGATCGTCCATCTCCAAAAGATCAGTTTCTACGAGGAGGATTCGCTACCACTGCAAACAAAATACAAAGGCTTAAGTCACTTCTTAGGCTGAGAAATACCGCTCCAAAGAACGGCGATCCTCGAAACACCACTTTGACTTTCCTATACCACTTAAAAGATATGTAGACGCACAAAATAATATTTACCATCCTTTATTACATTTTCCTGTTGTTTTATTTTTCTTAGCCACCCCAAATTACCTTTTTGCCCTTGTTGGACCACACTCAAGTTATGTATACTGTCACATTATATACTATCTTGATTAAATATGCTTTAGTACTAGTGTACTACTAATATTTTCAAATAGATTTTTTAATCGTGGTTTACTTGCCTTTTGAAGGAAATTTTTGATGGTGCGTCAGTTTTGTGCTAACATCTTGATAAGTGTGCTTTAGCAAAAACTAGTACTTTCAGAACAAAATGTGTTTCAGTACTAATGCTTGATCACATCAGTCAATACTACATGGTTAAGACAGAGCCATCCGAGGGGAATGGGTGCACACGAGCTCAGTTGGCCCAACTGGAATAACATGAAAGGTCCAGTGCTTGCTCCAAAGGCGAAAATGTCATTTCGCCTTACAAAGAAAAATAAAATAGCAGGGAAAAACAATAATTGATGGGAAATGGTATCTTGTGCCTCAACATGTCTTGGTACAGTACAAAGGTCAATCTTTGGAGTGGTTTTAGGAGGATCAGCATCCTTTGGAGGGATATTTTTACTAATTTTCCCTTTTTGTGAATTAGTTGAGCTATCCCTTTATTACTCACGCAAAAACAAGGTTACAGTCATCCATTACATGAGAACAAAGAAAAGACAGAACCCTATTCACCCAAGTGATTCTTGGGGAGCTCACGTCGCCTACATGGTGCATGCATGTCCCGCGGCATTAGCTGATCTACAGATTGTTTGAATCTTGAACTCGGCGAAGTACTCATACTCCCGTGCGATATCATCCGGAATGCCCGCTATGGCCGAGCGTTGGCCGTGCCATTCATTTCACAGCGAGACTAGGATCTCGAGTCAGCTGAATTTTTTTCAATTTAACCTTTTTTCGTTAAAACTCCACATTTATACCCCTGCTTGTCTTATTTCCGATTTTGGACTCAGTGGCGCCGTGACTCACGGCGCCGAAGAACATACCGGCGCCATGACTCATGGCGCCGAGGTACCGCACTACGCCACCGTGGCGCCGTGAGTCATGCTCGTGGCGGTACTTCGCGCATGGTCATGGCGCCGAAGCAGATAGCTGCGCCGTGAGTCATGGCGCCACCGGGTCCAAAATCGAAAATAAGACGAGCAGGGGTATAAATGTGGAGTTTTAACAAAAAAAGAGTTAAATTGAAAAAAAATACGGTCGAGTCAGTTTCGATAATTGCCCGACTCAGCCTCCAACTTCTCGCAAGCGCAGCCCCATCACAACAAGCTAGTGCTTCCGCCACCAAAGCATCTAGTACTAAACTATACCAGCTTGTCAGCAGCAGCTACAAAACTTCCAACGGTATCTCTGATGATTGTATCGCTGAATCCATCCGGCCGGCTACTGCTGAAAGCACTATCCACATTAACTTTTTTGCCAACCCTATGGGGGAGTATACTGAATTTTTTTCAATTTAACCCTTTTTTCGTTAAAACTCCACATTTATACTCTTGCTCGTCTTATTTCCGATTTTGGACCCAGGGGGTCGGCGCCGTGACTCACGGCGCCGAAGCTAACACTGACTCGGCGCCATGACTCATGGCGCCGAGGTACCGCACTGCCACCGTGGCGCGGCGTAAGTCATGCTCGTGGCGGTACCTCGGCGCCATGAGTCATGGCGCCAGTCAGGTTAGCTCGGCGCCGTGAGTCATGGCGCCACCCGGGTCCAAAATCGGAAATAAGACGAGCAGGGGTATAAATGTGAAGTTTTAACGAAAAAAGGGTTAAATTGAAAAAAATACGCGAGTATACCACTGGTCCAGTTGAGACAGAGTAGCTAAACTGATCGGTTTCGACATATGCACGTTTTGCTACAAAGCCTCAAATGTTAAACCTAGGATTCAACTACCCACCATGTTTCGGAAGAAAAAAAAAAGATTACGTACATGCTAGGCCTAATTAGATCAAATCAAGTTTGAGGCAACGATTTTAAAATTGGCGTTTGCATTATTGGCCATTGAAGCTATTAATGACACATCTATGACATCAAAGCAGCATACAATCACGTACACGGAATAATATTGTGGAAACTGCAGATAAAGCGCACACAAAGATAGATATCATTAGGGTAGCTGTAACATCCAAAATTTGAGTTCTTTTGGAGCATTTACAAAATAAAAATAACCATTTGAATTTTCTTGCTTAAGTTAAAGCTTAATTTAAATTTTCAAAAGTTAAAACTATTTGATGAGAATAATCTAAACTTCAATTAAATTCAAAACTATTTTATTTGGGTTCCTTGAGTTCCAGGGTATTTTCTGGAATTTTTTAGAATTTTTGGAATTTATTTGGTATTTCTTTGAGCTCGATTTTATTTAATATTTTTCTAAAATTAAAAATCTTTTGAATTTTCAATTACCTTTCGGCCGATTTCCTTTCTCCCGACCCAATCTTCTTTTCTTCCAGTCCATTTCCTTTTGCCCGCTCGGCCAAGCTACTCCGCGCCAGCCTATCTCCCTCGGCCCGCTCACCTCCGTGCGCTGGCACAGTCTGCCTCCATCCCGCTGCCACTGCTATCCTGGCCCCACCCGTTAGTCGCCTATAGTCGTCTTCACCCCGAACTCTGTTTCGCCACTCGTCGTCTTCGATGTGAACTCTACCGCCCTCGCCTTTAAAAGCCGCCCCGGCCCTCGGCTTTTGCACCTCGTGTCGCGCCGCCTCCGTAAACCCTAGCCATCGCCCCGGCCATGCCCCAAAATCACTAGAATCGTGAGGAGAAGTCGGAGTTCACCGTCGTCTCCGTTGCAGTTTTCCTCCTCGTCGGTGAACACAAAGTCTTGCTGCCGCCGCCATTGGGTTCACAGCACCCTGATCTTCGCCAACCTCTCCTCGGTTTTACCAGAGTGCCGTCGTAGCCCATTGCCACCTAGAGCCGTAGCTCGCCGCCGCTTTTCCTCGCCGTGCCACTGTTTTCGATGACCCTCGGTCTTTGTGAGTCGTCCATCGAGTTCGTCGTCACCTCCTCTCCTGTTTGCGCCGCTCCAAGCCCACCGAGCTGCAGTCGTTCGCCGTTGACGCCGTCGCCAAAGTTGCACTGATGCTGCCATCACCTCAACTTCTGGGCCCGCGTGTCCATCCGCGTCAATTGCCACCTCAGCATCCGTGTACGCATGTTGCCCCGTCAGCGCCGCGTGGCAGACCCGAGCCCAAGCCCCAGATCCAACTCACATGGACTTGGTCCACCTGTGGACCGTGTCACCAACACGTGGACCCCACCTGTCAGATCCTATTCCGTGAACCCGATGCAACGTGCGCCATGAACCCTTTTTCCGTGGACTTGGTCTATAGACCATGGGGCCACCTGTCAATGATTAAATTTCTTTTCCTTTAGAAATTTAATTTCGATTGAAATTCTTTTTATCTTGCTGACGCAATAATCCAGAAATTTCTTTAGAAATAAAACTCTAAAATTCCGAAATAGTGTTTTCTCTCTCTTTTTCTTAGATTTAAATATTCTCTAAGGTCGTTCTCCTTCATCCGAACTCTGATTCAGCCCGTTCAAGTTCTTAAATTCATCTAAAATTGAGCTCTTTCTTTTAGAGTTAGGTTTGTTATTTTTTGGATTTTATTTTATTTTATTTAGATTTATTTATGTTTCGTTCGTTGTCTCTCTCTCTCATTTAGATGACCTTTTTCAAGGAGCAGGAGCAAGGTTTGAAGATCAGAGTGTGTTAATTGAGCAAGGCCAAGGCAAGTCATAATCCTTTGATCATATTGAACCTATGTTTTCAAATATATCTCGATTTATATTAAATTTCATGCTACTTTTATATCAATTGTTTTTTGGAGTAGTTAATCACCTAGTTGTCATTATGCCACCAATGATTATTTGAATACCATGAATCCTTTGTCACCGTATGATGGTCATTACTAGTTGGATATTTTTGTATCACCAACATGGATTATCGTAGAAATGCTCAGTTATGCTTAGTTATACTATGGGCTTATATCACATGATCAACAATGTTAGTTTGACTTAATGATATATGGATGTGGTGCGATGCCACTATTGTGCAATTGTGATGAGATACTACTGTTGTACAAGTTGTGGTGTGATGTCGTTGTTATAAAATTGTATGCCATGACAGGGATTGTGATGGGTGTGGTTAAACAACGTGATTTTACGCTCAATGCGAGTGATCGTGCAGTAAAGGGGGTACAGTTAACACTTTTGGGATGAGGTAGTCTCACCTGGACCATGCTGGCCCACGCCGCCTGGCCTGTCGGCTTCGCCTGTGCTCCTGAGCCTCGGCTCGGCCCTGCTACTGGATTTGAGTCCCCAGCCCTTCTACTGATTTTAGTTTTTAGTGCTTGAGCCTGATTTCTTTTACTGATGTGTGTTTTTTATTGCTTATGCAAACATGAAGGAGATGGATATGGGTTGCTATTTGTTTATGCATGAGGAAAGTGATGGAGGTGGGCTACTGCCGTGGTCGCCATGGTCTACTGAGGTAATACCTCCCCTTTGCTCTGTGATGGATACTGAGGGCTATTGCTATGTATGTGGGCTGAGCTCCCTGTGAAATGTCTAGCTCAAGTGGGCTCGGGTGAGCAAGAAAAATGCTTGTAGGGAAAATGGTGATGGATGAATGTGTCCTGTGGAATGTGTATACTGGGGGTTCCATTTTAGACAAAAAGAATAGTGGTTGAATGTGGGCTACCTTGGTCAGTTCGGTCGGTTTGGGAATGGAATGGCGGTGATGCTGGCCGTGGTGGTGGTCGTGGTGCTCTCCCTGTGTTCTTGTTGGTCACTTCAGTCTTCGTTGTCGGCCTGGCGTTGTCTTGGCAATCGTGGATGGTGCTTGTCGTCGCTTGTCGTTCCACCTCCACCTATCTTCCTCAATGCCTTTGCTCCTCTTCTTCGGTTGCTTTCTTTGTGGGTTGTTTTGGGTTGTGATGGCTGTGAAGTGAAAGGGTGGGTTTGTGTGGTTGGCTTGTGTTTTGCACTGGTTGCTAATGGTGCTGTGAGGGTAGCCTTGCTTGGCTCTGTTGTGGGTGGGCAATGGGTTGCTCTTGGTTGCTTGAGCTTTTTGCTTTGGCTTGCTTGTCTTGTTGAGGCAGTGGTGTGGGTGGCTTTGGCTGTGGGCCGAATGGGAGGCTTGTGATGTGGTTTTGTGAATGGGAGGCTTATGCTGGCTGTGTTTTGTGGAGGAGGTGGTTTATGGGGATGTGCTCTCGGCTGGGGAATGGTTTATGTGAGGGAGGTGCTCTCTGCACTATTCTGAGACCTTTTTATTGCGGACGGTAAGTTGGTAATACGGAAAGTGGGTGTTGGGCTAGGTAAACGGAATGGACCATTGGTCCATCAGGCAATGTCGGATTTTTGTACGGTTGAGGTAGGTCGATATACGTGGGTGTCAGATTTGATGAAACCTAAGAAAGTGAGATGGTGCCGACTAACCTAGGTTGGTCTGGGAACCTCGGTGATCTTCCTGAAATCTGACGACAACATTCTTCTATATTCTGACTTCACTCTATTGTTTTTGGATTGCTACTGCTCGGTTGTTTGATGGTGAGTGATGGAACTACGGGTTGGGTTCGGATGGCCGACGAAAAAGGGTTCGACGACTGGCAATCCATGGTCAAAAGAAGGCTTAGCGACATGCGTGCAAGCTTTGATTTTATTCACTAAATATTTGAGTTGTAATTTTTATTGTGATATGTTGTAATTAATTATTGTAATCAATTTAAAGTTTGCATTATTGTTCCATTTATGCTTGTAGCGAATTTTTGTAATTAAGCCCGAGATTGTAATATTTTACTTTTGCTTGCAATGAATCTTTGTAAATGACTGTGATGTTATATGGATGATTCATTAATGCGGTAGTAATTTCGGTTGTAAAATATTGTTGTTGAATTCTGATTGTATTATTTTATATGAAATTACTTGACGATGTGTTTGACATTAACTTGAGATTTTGAATTGTTCTTGATTAGAAAATTTTAATTTCCTGCTAATTAGCGATTTGCGTCGTTTTAGATTAGTCTGATTTTCCAGGTTCTCACATCAGGCTTGTGATGTTCTCAAGCCGAGCCAAGATATTTGGCTTGCAAAATTTTCGAGTCGAGCTCGAACCGCTCGCAAAGCTCGTTTCGGCTCATGGGCACATGCATTGCCTCTGCGCCCAAATCCCATTCCAGTCACACACACCAACACACCACACGCACTGCCTCTGTCCCCAACACACATTCCAGATTGAGTCTCTAGTCGAACCCCGCCCTCCGGCCCACCGCCGCCCCTCCTCCTTCCGTAGCACCCTCACTCTCCGCACCGCCGCCCCATCCTGCTCACCGCTCCTTCCGCCGCCCCGTCCTCCTACCGCCCCATCCTTCTTTCGCCACCCCACACGATGTCCCCGTTGAAACCAGTGAGCTCTCTCAAACTTGTCAGCGTCACATCATGTTCCACGATGTCACGAGCAAGAACCCTCAGTCAATGGCCCAATCCCTCCATAGGAGCACCGCATCACCATCTTCTTCGCCAAATCCAGTCGAACTGACCGCCATCGCTGCCATTTTTGCTCCAGTGAGCTTCTCTCCAACTCCCTCCTACAAGAGCACACTCACACCTCCTTCTTCCTCCCAAAACCTTAGATTTGAAACCTCCTCCTCCAGGCCCTTGTCGCCACGAGGAGCTAGCCACACTGCCTCAGGTCACTACCACCAGCCCACCTCAGTCAACCCCCGTCATCACCAACTACTTGGTGAGCTTCCCATCACCTGTAGATGCTTGTGCGCGCCATCTTTTCTCCCCTCTCCCCCTCCAACACCACCATCCCCTCTTCTCCCTCACCTCCGACCGCCATGCGCCACCACAGACTCACGTCTGGGGCATTGTTACCCGTGACACCGCCACCTCTAGCCTCATCTCCCGCGGAACCTATTTTCAAGGTCGTTGACCCTTCTCCATGGCCCCTTTGCCACCGACGAGCGTGCCCCATGTGTGCTCTGCCCCTCCCCTCTTTCCTCTGCTATATTTGTCTCTCTCTCTGTAAATGGCAGGTGGGCCTGCTCATGGTAGCTTGGCTCTCGAGGGCTCGCGAGCCAGCTTAAGCCTACTTTCGAACCGAGCCAATATTTTAGTCGAGCTTGAGCGAGCCTGGCTCGAGCGGGCTCAACTCATTTCCAGCCCTACCATTAGTCATTGATAAGTTTTTACTAGGTGGATATTCATTTAGTATATTATTGGTTTTGTTGTATAAAGTTATCTTAACTAATAAAAGGACTTTACCTCTGCGCAGTGGGACGAATCGTCTCACTCCCTCTCCCATTATGAAAAAAACACCCGTCCCTTCTCCTCTTCCACCCGCCTGGAGGTGGACCCATGACCGGGTGCATTGGCTTCTCTTTGAATCCGTCGGTACCTCCCTCGATTCACAGCTACTCTCACGATCTCTGTGAAAACTGAAAAGGCCAGCTCCTACGATCTCCTATTTCCACCCCACCTGTCCGCCTGTCCTCTTCCCTGGTCTCCCATCTATTCTCACACCCGTCCTCATCGACTCACCGCACGCCTCTCCATCACCACACTAGTCCTCTATCTCGCGGTGTGCTCTCTCTCTCTCTCTCTCTCTCTCTCTCTCCCATGACGGTGTGGCATCCGGAATCGACAGTGGCGTGCCTCCACCGAGCTCCCAACGTCCGGATCGGTGGCGACGCGCCTCTACCAAGCTCCCGTCGGTCGGATCCGACGGCGACAAGCCTCCATCTGCCCATTCTCTAGCCTCTATCGGGCCACCACCAAATGCACCTCCTATGTCTCCGTGCACATTCGGTGGAGAAGTTGGATCACTGCACGCGCATGGTTGCGGCAAGGGAGCAGTCGGCAAGATGGTAGACCTATGGTAGTGCGGTGGCATGTCTCTGTGCTGGTGCAACAGTTGTGAAGTGAGCAATTGGTAAATACAATGCTCTTAGCAATCCTTGTAGGCGTCGGCGCGGTAAGGCAGAGTCGGGGACGGGAGAAGGCACCGGGAGGGAAGGGAGTAGAGGAGGTGGTGATATCTTGGAGGAGAAGTGGCGGCGCTAGGGAAGGGAGGCGAGGCAGCGACGATGCACGAGGAAGAAGCAGAGATGAAGGCATCCTTCCCTCACGTTCACCGTACCACATTCTATTCATCCTAATCCTCCCCCTACGCCATCGGCGCCTCCTGCTCGCGCTAGCTGAGCAAGTGTCGCCGCCTCCTCCTCGTTTACCACCGTGACACCACCATCGTCTCCTCCCGCCTCGCACCTCCTTGCAGCGATGCGCTAGGCGAGGGTTGCAGAGGTCAATGGTCATGAAAACTGAGCCATAGCTTGGGTTCAGGGTAGAAGAAGGTGACCGTCGGCACGTACCTCTGTTCCTTGCCAACTGACAATGCCTGGAAATGGGCAGTGCGTCAAGAAGGAAAGTCGGCATCAACATCAACTTTCAAAGGTAAACAACCTATGAGTTCACAATTTTAATTTTTGGTTAGTAGTAGTAGCAGGTGATGCAATAGACAGAGTTAATATTTCTGTTTATGTGTTATTCTCTTTTGGGGTTCCGTTGCAATGGACGAGCACCATACTAGTTGTCACCTTATGATACCGTCAAAGTTCTCTGGACTATTCTGGGGCTCCTCCTGCGACACAAAGATAGCATCAATCAACGTAGCTACATAGTCAATCTTTGCCAAGTTCTCCTAGTGCAAAAGCATCACTCATTGTCTCAACTTAGTCATGCAGGTAAGACTCCCCTGCCTAAGCTCACATAACATAGCTGGCTCTATGTTTAACCATAGAGCTATATAACCATAGCTCTATGTATTGGTACTGCTTCTATATCATCGTGAAAGATTAAATACCATATCAATTCTTGATCTTCTCGGTGCATCCTAGTTTCTCTTCCAAAAATTTATACCCTACACTGCCACAGTGGGCGGAAATAAATAACGCCAATGCGCTCCACGGGGGCGCACAGGTGGGCGGAAAAGGGTCCTCTTTATAGCAGGCGAGACAGGCGACATCGCCGCCGTGGCAAGACAGAGGGGAGGGGAGGGGACGGGAAAAGAGCGTGAGAGTGAGAAGGAAAAAACTGAAGCGGCCGGCGAGGTTTTGCTCCCAATCCCTCAACGCCGCCGCCGCATCTCCCCATCCCCATCCCCACCCTCCTCCACCCAAACCCTTCTCGCCGCGGCAGCTCCGGATGGCGAGCGCCGGCCGGGGCGCAGGGCCCGGGGGTGGGATGCCGGTGAAGGATGAGATTTCAGAGGCGGACATGGAGATAATGGAGCCGCCGGAGGAGGCGGCGGAACGGGTGGGGTCGAAGAGGGTTAGGGATTCGCCCAACGCCAAGGGTTCCCACGGTATAGCGCTATGATCGCTCTCTTCATGCATGCTTTACTGGTTCATTTGTTGCTTCTACTTTGGTTGCTGCGTGATTACTCGAAATGTTAGATTTGCGCAAGCAAGGTGTGGATAGGAGATGCAAGGAAACATGCATATTCTTTTTTATGTTAGGCTTTTGTTATTATTTGGTACTGATGTGGTTGTTACTTGCTAGATTTGTTTTTGATTGTGAGGAAGGAGTGCCGTGGAGGCGATTTGGGATTATGGTGGTTTGGAGCTGTGGTAGAAGGCTAGAATTTCGGCATGCAGTTATTTAGGGGTTGCCTTGGAATGCTGAGATGCATAACAGACCCTTTCGGTGTGCATATGTGCTGCTGAGTTTGCTATACTGTTTTGCATAGATGGATTAGGATGGAGTTTTGCGGCTGAGTATGGGTAGCTAGATGGCTTGTAGCAATGTGCGCGTGTGATGTCGTTGGTACTATTAGTTGCCATATAGTGTAAGAGCCAAAAGCTTGTTAGTGAATAGGGTGTGTAGCTCATGCAGTAAGCAGCGACTAGGTGGTAGCTGGGCATAATAGTAGCTGACCCATGCATAACGCGATGAAGCAATGGCATGGTGTTTGAGGCATTTAGTTGCCTTTTTTAGTTATTCTCTAGATTATTCTAGTTTTGTCGTCACGTGGATTGAGGCCTGTTGGTCTATGATAAGTGCTAACGTACATGGGTGACGTAGGCGTAGTTAATTAATTTCCCCGACCTTCCTTGGAGGTTATCAATGATTCATGGAAGATCAATGATTTATATTCCTTGTTTTAGTTCTATTGAATAAGGAACCAGGTTTTTATTGATCAAATCAACCAACTGTCTAACACAGCAAGTACCGCGGGCAAACCCTCATGTTGCTAATTTTTTCCAAGGAGCATATAATATTTTGGTTGACCATCCAGTTTACCTACCCTGCAAGTAGGGCAGAAGTGCCCTCTCGTTGTTGCAATATCTGCCCTTCTTTTAATCAAGTTATTACTGCCGTGGTGGTGTTAAGGAAAGGGTTAATTGTTGTGAAACTTCTTGCAGAAGAGAAAAGTAGGCAGTTCCCACAGGCTTTGTGTACTGAGATGTAATAGATTTGCATGGCAAGTTTCCCAACCATAGTTCCATCATGAGAAGTTTGTCGGTTTATGTTTGATTATCTCACGCCTCACATCATCATGATTAACAAATTTAAGGATAAAATGGACAAATATAGTTCCACCTCCTTTACAGCAAGAAAGACTAAGCTGCCTTGGGATTGTGGGAATTTTAAGTGTAAAGTGTGTAATCTCTATTTTGACAAGTGCTATTATGATACACCAAATTTGTCCTAAATTATTTATAATTGACTGGCTTCTTTACCCTCGTTCCATCCTTCGACTTCAATTGTATTTACTCATCATTGATTTCACATGTTACAAATGAGTTGCTTGTATTGCAAAGGGGCCCAAAGGGCCAATATATACAGTAATGGCAAATATGCAGAAAACCCCCTAAACTAGGGAAGAATATTACAACCTATATATATCTAACACCCCCCCTCAAACTCATGGTGGATCAACAACACTGAGTTTGGAGAGGAAAATACGGTGCTGAGCTCGTGTGTGCCTCCGTGAAAAAGTGTGTGCCTCCGTGAAAAAGTCTGCTAGCTAAAGCTCTGAAAGCACGTACTGAAGAGCCACGATCTGGTCCTGCACCCGCGATCTCATGTAGGAAGCATCAACACCAATGTGCTTGGTGAGTTCATGCTTCATCGATCTTGGCACACCGACGCACCTGCGTCTTTCGCCGCCGACAAAAGAGTGGTCGGTGCGGTAACAGAGACACCAAAATACTGAAGGAGCCACCATAACCAAGTAACCTCAGCTGTCAATGACGCCATAGCCCTCAACTTAGCCTCAGCACTCGAGCGGGAAATTGCTGTCTGCTTTTTGGTCTTCCAGGCAATCAGAGAGGATCCAAGGAAAGCACAGTAGGCAGAAAGAGATCGACAATCGGAGTGATCACTAGCCCAAGTTGCATCAGAGTACACCTTGAGCTGCAAGGAGCTGGAGCGAGGAAAGAAAAGACGACGAGAAATGGTGCCACGAAGATACCGAAGGACACGCAGAAAGTGACTGTAGTGAATCTGAGTGGGAGCCGAAACGAATTGGCTCAGGATGTGAACCGGGTGAGAGATGTCAGGTCGAGTGATCCCAAGATAGACAAGACTACTAACAAGGTGTGGTGAGCGAGCGAGATCCTCGCTGGTCTCCATCGGTGAGTCAAGGTGAACTCCAAGCTCCATAGAGTGTCCATTTGTCGCCGATCAATGAGACAAGCGCGAGCAAGAAGGTCTTGAATGTACTTCTCCTGGGAGAGGTAGTAGCCCTCAGGTGTAGAAGTGACCTCAATCCCAAGAAAGTAGCGAAGTGGACCCATGTCAGACATCAAGAACTTTTCACTGAGACGCTTCTTTACAAAAGCGATGTACTGAGGATCATCACCAGTGATGATCATATCATCAACATACAGAAGAAGAAGAGTTCGATCACGAGGAGAGGTGTGAACAAAGAGAGCAGGGTTATGGTCACTGGCGGTGAAACTAGCCTCAGTGACAACAGAGGAGAAGCGCTCAAACCAGGCTCGAGGAGCTTGCTTGAGCCCGTAGAGAGAGCGACGAAGACGATGCACCATACCATCGTGACAGACAACCGTGGGGCCGCATGTAGACCTCACGCACCGCCATCGGAAGGCATTCTTGACACCCAGCTGAGAAATGGACCACTGGCGAACAGAAGCAACTGCCAGAAGGTTCCGAACAGTGGTCATGTGAGCAACAAGCGCAAAAGTCTCGTCGTAGTCACGACCATGTTCCTGCTGAAAACCACGGGCTACAAGA
Organism: Ampelocalamus luodianensis; assembly: GCA_036346255.1. Lineage (NCBI taxonomy): Eukaryota > Viridiplantae > Streptophyta > Magnoliopsida > Poales > Poaceae > Ampelocalamus > Ampelocalamus luodianensis. Next base: position 8,093,195 of record CM070626.1, read on the forward strand.
TGAGCCTTGTAGCGCTCAAGAGAGCCATCGGAGCGAGTCTTAATCTTGTAAACCCACTAGCACGTGATCGGAGTAACACGAGCAGGTAGGGGAACAAGATCCCAAGTCCCGCCAAGGCTCCGGTGGCAATCTCTCGACCATACTTTCTCGCCGCATCCGAATGAGCAACAGCTTGACGATAAGTCGTAGGCTCAACAAGAGCAGCAGCCGCAAAATCGTAACGCTCAGGAGGCCTGATAGTCCGACGATCACGAAGATCATATCTAGGAGGCGAGGCTGGAGCGGGACCGAGCAAGGACGAGGTAGGGAAAAGAGTAGAAGGCTCAACTGGAGGAGTAGTAAGCCGTGGACAGCGAGAGTAGTGCAGCGGAAAAGGAGATCGCTCAACAGAAGAGCTAGTAGTAACCTCCAGAGGAGGTGAGGAAACCGGAGGAGATGGGAGAGATGGTGGTGAAGGAGACTGAGGTGGAGGAGACGGTGGGGACTTAGACAAAGGAGACAAGGGTGGTAAGACACGAACAGGAGGAGACGAAGTGTTAGGAAAAGTCAAAAAGGAAAGTGACTCAGGAAGCAGAGCTGGTGGCAGAGGAACAAGGATAGTAAGGACGAGACTCATCAAAGGTGACGTCTCGAGAGATCCTCATTTGGCGAGCAATAGGATCATAGCAACGATAACCCTTATACTTAGAGCTGTAGCTAAGAAAAACACACTCGATCGACTGAGCAGTTAGCTTAGTGCGCTCACGAGGTGGAAGAAGCACGTAGCAGACACAACTGAAACAACGAAGGTGACTGTACTGGGTGGCGAACCAGTGAGACACTCAAAAGGGGTGCATCCCTTGAGAGCAGAAGAGGGTTGTCGATTGATAAGAAAAGTAGCGGTAGAGACACCTTCAGCCCAAAAATGAGGTGGGACATGAGAAGTAAGCATGAGAGCACGAGCTGTTTCAAGAAAATGAGGACGTTTTTTTTCTTTCTCTCTGACCAAGCTAAAAAGCTCGCTTCACCAGCGGCAGAAGACGCAAACGCACGGGGGAACCCTAGTTCCCCGCCAGGCGGCGGCGCGGCGGCGCGTGCAGCGCGCGTGGCGTGGCGCGCGCTTGCGGCGGCGGCCAACAAGCGACGACGGCTTTGTAACGTCGGCGACCAACGAGCGGCGGCGCGCGGTCCACCAACGAAGCGGTGGCGGCGACCAATCAACGAAGCGAGGCGGCGGCTCGCGTCGATCTCGGTAGGCGGCGTCGGCGACGGCGGCGCCTCGCGTCGTTCCCAATCAGCGGCGGCGACGACAACCACGCGCCCTCGCGACAAAGCGACGACGACGACGCAGCGGCGCCGGGCAGATCGGCGAATCGATGGGCGCGACGGATCTGGCGGCGGAAGGCCTTGATCGGCGGTGATGCTTGGCGTCGGACGATCGAACACGCAGGCGGCGCGGCAGTTAGAGCGGAAGGAGAGCTAGGTTAGAAACCTCGCTCTGATACCATGTTAGGAATAATGTGTTCATCTATTCAAGAGGCCCAATGGGCAATATATACAGGGAGTACAAAGGGGGGTTACCATATACAGATAAGGAAACCATATACAAGAGTCCTATTCTAACAAAGAATACTGAGGGAGAGTGCCCTGCTCAGCAAGAACACAACGAAGTGAGGTGGAGAGATATTCACCAGCAGAATCTGCACGGAAAATACGAATGGTCGACTCAAACTGAGTGCGAACCATAGTGGTAAATTGCTGGTAAATGGAAATAACCTGACCGCGAGAAGATATAAGAGAGAGCTAAGTGTATCTCGAATAATCACCAATAAAGATCACATAATAGGTATGACCCCCTTTCGAAGTGAAGGGAGCCGGTCCGCAGACATCAAAGTGAATCAAATCAAAGGATCTTTGGGACTCGTAATCACTAGAGGATAAAGGAGTTGCACCGCTGCTAAGCTTGCAACCCGCATAATGTAAAGCAAAGTGTCACGTAAATGTAACCTAGAACACCACTCCCAACTAGAGACGAAAGACGAGAACCACCAATGTGACCTAACCGGGCAAAAGTGGTGGTGGAAGAAGCAGCTGAAGCCGAGGCGGTGGTACTGGTTGACTGGCTAGTGGAGGCAGCGGAAGGAAGATGCAGCCAGTCGAGCTCCCAAAGATGCTGAGAATCATGGCGTCTAGGACCAGTCCCAACTTGAATCCCCGTACGACGATCCTGAACACAACAAGAGTCAGAATCAAGAATGATACGACAACCATGATCAGTGATCTGATCAGCTGATATAAGCTGCATAGTAAGACTAGGAACATGAGATACAGTGGGAACATGAAAAGACGAGGTGGAAAGAGTGCCTCTTCCTGCAACAGGAAGAGATGTGCCATCCGCAGTCTGAACTGTGAGAGGAAGATTAGGTGGTCTCACAGAAGTAAGATGAGTGGATACCGGTGTTATGTGGAAAGAGGTACTGGAATCCAGAATCCAAGGAGATGATATACCCGAGGGAGGAGGTGATGGTGCGCAGACCGTAAGACCTAGCAAAGAAAACTCGGTGTCAGGCGTATGCGAACAAAGCGTCAAGCGGCGTGAGCATCTCCCGTGCGTCGCTCCAAGGAACTCTGGCGTGAACTCGATCGGGAGGATCGGCTCCCGGCGCGACCACTCCGGCGAGCCTTCGCTTCGACGCAGCGATCTTGGACGGTGTGCCCAGGCGCGCCACGATGAGTCGCAGATGAAGGCCGCGGAGCAGCAGCGGCTGCCACAGGGGCGGCGGAAGGCGGAGGCACCATTGTTGGGGTGTGAACATCCAAGACGGAAGAAGGCTGCTGTAGAATCCCTGTCGTGCGAAGATGAGCCTCCTCAGCCCGAACAGCAGCAAGAGCCTCCAGGATGGAGGGAAGGGGCTGTCACATCAGCAACTGAGAGCGAGCCACCTCATACTCCGGACGAAGGCGGGTGTGGAACTCGCGGAGGCGACGAGTCTACAAATGAGCCTGCTGGCGTACACAACAGGTGCAGGACCGACAGACATCCGGCCCCAGAGAGTCAAGTTGACGCTAAACCGCAGCCAACTGCTGGTAGAAGGCATCCACGGTGGCGTCCTGCTGCGCGAGAGACTGTTCGTCTCGAAGAGCGGAAAGGTACAAGACCTCGCTCTTCGACTCATAGTGGGCACGAAGACGATCCCACATCTCTTTTGCCGTAGACAACCCAAGCACCTCAGACGTGTGCTCGGGTTTAATGCTGGCTACCACGATGGCAGATGCCTTAGCATCCCCATCCTTCCACACCTCGTAGGCATGGAGTCGCGTCGGTACTCTCGAGCGTCCTCAAAGGCGAGAATCGCGGCTCACGAACATCCTCAGTGGCATCAACCGGGGAAATGGGCTTGGTTGGTGGGACAGGACGGGGTGGGCAAGGCCGCTTGCCGGCGAGGTAGACCCACAGGCGCTGGCCTCGTAGATGAATCCTCATGTGCTGGACGAACTCACGGTAGTTGACGCCATTGAAGGTGATCGGCGGCGAGGCGAGACTGCACCGTGCTCGAGGTTCCGAGAGGTGCCATCGTGGTGATGGCACGTGACGCCGAGCAACAAGTCGCATGGGCACCCGGCAAGAATGAGAAGGCGAGGACAAAGGAGAGCCGCGACACGCTAAGCGCAGCAGAAGGCAAAGCGAGGGGGCTCGGCGCGCAGAGGCGGTGGTCGGGCGTTAGGCGCGAGGTTCGAGGCGCGGGAGACCCGAGCAGGGGAGACCCAAGGCGCGAGGGAGATCCAAGGCGCGAGGGCCAAGCTCGGAGCTGGGAGACCCGGTCGGAGTAGGGGAGGCGCGGGGGCCCGAGCTCGGAATAGCCGGAGGCACGGGGGCCGTGCTCGAGCAGCCGAAGGCTTGGGAGGCGCGGGGGCCCAAGCTCAAGCAGCCGGAGGCGCGGGAGGCGCTTGAGGTGCTGGAGGCGCAGGGGCCTGAGCAGATCCGGCCGACGGCGCCAGAAGAAGGGGCGGCGGCCACGGGAGGCGTGGGGGGCCCGAGTGGATTCAGCCGGCGGCGCCAGGAGAATGGGTGGCAGCCACGGGACGGGGTGGCGGTGGCCACGGAAGGAGGTGGCGGTGCACGAAAAAAAAAGGAAGGGAAACCCTAACCCTAGCTTAATACCATGTTACAAATGAGTTGCTTGTATTGCAAAGGGGCTCAAAGGGCCAATATATACGGTAATGGCAAATATGCAGAAAACCCCCTAAACTAGGGAAGAATAGCACAACCTGTATATATCTAACATCACAATGATTGACTCAATACCTACATTGCTTTATATATATATATATATATATATATATATATATATATATATATAAAAATAAAAATCTGGCGCCATTGTACCCATGCTCCTGTGCATGGAACCGTCCTATATGTCCATTTTATTTGTTTACTCAGAACACACATTTTTTAAATGATGATAACTTTTCACCTTTGGGGGCTCATCCCTGCAAAATTGGAAATAAAATTTGAAATCACGAAGTTCATACCCAACAATAGTTGGTTCTGGAGCTGGTCATAAGGATCTTAAATAAAATTTGATTGGTTGCCCCCAAGAGATCATGCGATGGATGATCTTCAATTAGTGATATGATGGATGGATCTTAAATAAAATTTGATTGGTTGCCCCCAAGAGATCATGCGATGGATGATCTTCAATTAGTGATATGATGGATGGTTATGGACTTATGGTAGGTTAGTAGCAATTTTTTTAAAAAACCTAAGGTGAGATGCCAGCTACATGGTACAAGAATTGGTATTTCAACTACTTGGAGTGCTTTAAATTTTTTTGTGAGATGAAGTGTATTAACATATTGATATAATACAAAACAGCTAGTAGGAATAAGGCGAATTTAGGTACAAATCTTTGCTGAGGATCTCTGAGATGAAATGTGTTGAAACTTAGATCTTACTGTGAACATGCATCATCTAGGTTTTATTGGAGTGACTACTGCTGAGAAGAAACCAACACTGCAGTCTCATAACAATGTTAAATCTCTGAAGAAAGCTGGCAATGGTAATCTTGTACATCCGAATGTTGATGGTACTTCTAAAATGAGAGGTCTTTATCTGCATGGTATTCATGGCTCGCCGACTCTGGCAGATTCTAATGCTTTGAGGTATGCTAACTATTATTGCTTGTCCTGTGTGCACTAGGAATTTTTTTAACTTTTGAACAAAATTTTCATTTTGCTGTGGTGTTTGAGAAAGGACTTACTGTTTTTTTATCTTAAATCTTGAAACAACCAATTTTGTCACTAATTCACTTTACGCATGTCACAACATAGATTTAGTAGCTCATCTCCTGGTGGAGATCTGGAGAATAAAACCAGAAAGCCTACCAGAATATGTACCTTTTATGCTCAAGGCCGGTGCAAGAAAGGAAAGAGTTGCACTTTTCTTCACGAAGGAGAGGGTTGTGGTTCTGATAACCGGTGGAGTAAAGAAGAAAAGGCTGGTGTGCTTGCACCAGTTGGTTATGGAAATCATAGAGGTATGATCTTTTTAAATAGGATAATCTGTGAAGAATAGCTTGCTGTCACAAACTTTTGATTGCTTTGGCAATCTAAAACATTTGATTGCTCGCTCCTGTGCTCAGGCTCTGAAGAAGGATCTCGAGCACAACGTTTATCGAACTTGGAAGAGCCTGACTTCGAGAATTTGGCGGGTTCATCAAAAGTTGAGCTATATAGGACCCTTATTCATGCTTATGGTGAAGATAGTAGGGGGTTGACGCATCCTGTTGGTAAACATAACCCTACCACACTAAAGGTTTCACAAGGGAAGTTTTGCAGAATTGATGATTCATGGACTACAAGGTCTACCGGTCCTGTAAATGAGCTAGGGCAGATTCCAGTAGTTCAAGAGAAGAATCATGAACCTTATTTCATGGGACGTCATATTAGTTTGCCCGGTGATAGCTATTTGGATGGTAGGGGTACCTTTCCTAGATTGTATCAAGATGGAGGAAAGCTGCAGTCTAATGTGACCACGGGAAGCAGCATAAGTGATTCTCATGTCTCAAGAACTTACCTTGAACCATTAAATCCTGATTATCGGTATCGCCCATTTGACTCATCTATTTCACTTGATTTTCTACAACCTAATGAGAAGTTATCAGCTTATGGTGGAACAACCGAGAATGTTCCCCCAAAACATCAGAAAGAACATAGCTCACGCCGTGCCTCATACAGCCCACATAGTTTACCAGGATTAAAAAATCCAGGCCATGATAGCTCTGATCATTCCTTGGGTAGCCCACCTCTCAGAGCAACTTCTCAACTAGGAATGCAGTCCCTTCATCAGTTAACACCTGGTATCGAGAAGGTTGGTCTCCATAAAGATGTTGATTTGGACAAGGGTTGCAGTACTCGCACGCCTGCATTACTTGTGAACAGTTCACCGCAACCTGCTGCCGTGTCATCAGGGCACCTTTCCCCAATCAAGGATGAGGTCTGGATAACTTCAGTGCCTTTTGTGCCTAATTTTCCTTGTAGTACATCAAGTCAATATGACCGGCTTGTTGACAGTGTTGACCCTCCCAAAGTTGAAAGCATAAATAATCTCAAGCCCTCGAACATATCATGCAGCATTTCAAGTCAACATACAGATGAGAATGTTATTGTAGGTGGAAATACTGACAAATTATTGAATCACAATGACAAGTCAGCAAGGAATATGCCTGCCAAAGGATCAAATGAAATTGCAGGCTTGATTGCATCTGTTAGGGGACGCAGCTCTAGTCTGGATGGTGATAACAGGGTGAAAGCTTGTGAAAGAAAAAACGATGCAGCAATTAACAACGAGAAAACAAGAGACTTTCGTTTTCATTTGGCAGAATATGTAAAGGAGTTGGTGAAACCAATTTGGAAGGAAGGCAATCTGAGTAAAGATGCTCATAAACTGATAGTGAAAAAATCTGTTGATAAGGTTCTTGCTTCACTTGAGCCACATCAAGTACCAGCTTCTGAAGAATTGATAAGTAATTTTATAACCACCTCTGGAACAAAGATAGAAAAACTTGTGAAGGTAAAATATCTTGAATTTGTAGGTCAATGACACATGTAGCCATTAGCCCTCATATGACTGACTGGTGTCTGTTTATTTCATCACAGGCATATGTTGATAAGCATCGTACAAGATGAGATCCCTTTTAAGTGTTGAACTGCTGCACCATAGAGACATCCAAACTTCTAAGTGTTGAACTGCTGCACCATAGAGACGGGATTTGGACCTGGTGTCCTTCCATTATGGTTAATCTACAGTTCTACATTGCTAGGCCCATGCAGTTTTTATTGGTGCGCTAGATGTTTCCTAGTAAGGTATTCTGTTGCATGACCCTGGTTGGTTTGTAGACTTCAGCTGGGCTCCCTAGTACTTAATATGGTGGGTATTAAATTTGATATGTTTCCATGTTAGCTAAGAGGACATCTAATGCAACCAATGTAGAAACTTTATTGCATGTGTGGTTAATCTATGGATTAAAGAATGATGCTTTTACAGTTTATTGTTGTTCTTTCTGTTTGGTGAAGTATTCCTGATGCTTAAAGTCTACATAATTCTTTGAGCTTGATTGAGGGAGCTAGGAGAATCAACACTTTGCTTTGGAGCACAAGTGTACATGAGATGTGAAGAGAAGGATATAAGTAGCTTGTAATGGCCTCACTTCTAGAAAGAGTGGACATAGAGTATTTATACATACTCAACCTTGTTGTAGAACCGATGAAAATTATGTTGTGGCGTTTCGCACATGATTGCCTCCCGTGTGGTTTCCAGCTGAAACGGTGGCATATCTTAGCGAATGATACTTGTGTCTTCTATGGGAGGGAGGAGTGTATCGAACATTCCTTTCTCTTTCGCCAATTTGTCTGTGAAGTTTGGCATGAAGTGAAATTGGAGTATGGCTTCCATCTCTGCCGCAAGACGTTGAATTGTGCTAAGCAGTGGTTGTTCGATTTCCTGGGACGTTCCTCGACTCGAGAGGCAACAGTTCTTGCTGTTACTCTGTGGCATATTTGGGAGGCCCGTAATGGTGCACGAAACGATGAAGGTTTGTTGCATCCTCGAAGGGTGGTTGCGAAAGTTAAAGTTTATGTTGAGTTGATAGTGTTACATATCTTCAATCCGGATCACAGTCATAGGCGTGAGTCCTTGCATTCAGTCCCTAAATGGACTTTGCCGCCGACAGGTACGGTCTTTATCAATATCGATGCAGCACTATTTGCTTCTTCTCGTCATATGGAGGTTGGCATGGTAGTTCGAAACCACACTGGTGAATGCTTGGCTGCTTGCAGCGAGCGTCTTGATGGGATTACTACGCCAGAGTTAGCAGAAACATTAGCGTTTCGTCGTGCAACAACCCTTGCCTGTGATGAAGGATATCAAAATGTCATCCTTGCTTCTGACTGCTTGTCTGTGATGCAACGATTGAATTTGTCGAGGCGGGATCGATCCTCTGTTGGTGCGGTTATCTCTGATATCAAGTCTATGGCAGAGAGCTTTTCTTTGGTTGTTTTTCGTCATGTTAGTCGTGTGGTGAATGTGGCGGCACATACTCTAGTTAGATCTTGTGAGCACTCTGTTAGCTCTTTTATTCGCAATGGTGTACCAGTGTATCCGGGAGACTCTTTGTAACGATGTTTTGTGATCAATAAATTGCCGTCATTCTCTAAAAAAAAACTTGTTGTAGAATCCTACTGTACATAGGATTGAAAGCTACTCCCTCTGTTCTTTTTTAGATGTTATTTTAGAATGCGTGCAGTCAACCTTTTAAAACTTTGACGACTAATATACACAAGATTATTTGGATTTGTCATGTGGAAATCATATTACTAGATTTGTCATAAAAAATATTTTTATATCATTATGTTATTAACAATTTTTCCTAATACATAATTAGAAAAGTAATGGTCGAAGGTGTGTATTGGAGATCATGCCGATGTCCAAAACGACAAGTAAAAAAGAACAGAAGCAGTAATTGGTTCAAGATCTTTATCGTGAGCAAGGTTCTAAAAAGGGTATGCAGTATTCGTTCAGTTACCCACTTAATGGCAATTACGGCCTAATCGGCCCAATTATTCGCCTAACCGGCCATTATGCGGTAACAAGTAGGGGCACCCGTTCCTTGTATACGGGCTAGTATTTGGCCTAGTAGACCTATTTTTAGAACACTGATCGTGAGGGCTATATAAGTCACATATTATTAGTACACTACTTCCATAGGTATTTGTTGGCCAAAGCATGGCAAAATAATAAAATACCCTTGATTACCCTTGGCCCTTGGGACCATTGTTGGGTCAGGGGCAAATTCTTGATGTGTGGCCCCTTGAAGAGTTGTAGCCCTAGAAGTCTTGCTCCTATATGCTTTTCTCTCGTAAATACTTGTGTGTAGAAATAAGGAACTCCTACCTATAACCTTACTATGGTTGACATGGTAGTGTGATGTGTAAAGTATGTTGTGTATCTCTCAAAGCGGATACCCCCAAGGCAAGAGATCTTCAAGGAGGAAGATTGCCTCAAGAATAAGGTAAAGATCCCTATTGAGCCCACACGTGAATTCGAGGTTGGGGGCATTTTGAGGGTTTGCTCTGAAGGTTAGGCAGAGATGCATATGGGTGTTGTCTCCCCTAAGAGGTAAGTTAAATGTCTTCTAGGGTGGTTCTTGAGGTCATTTTGCTTGTTTTAGTGAGGTGTGATGAATTTAAGCCTACCCTAGAGATAGTTTAACCTTTTGCTATAATTTACCCAAGCCCACGTGGGATTGAGCTTATAATCCAATGGCTAAAATAGCATGGATCATTTATCCAATGCTAAAATAGCTTGAGTACACCTCCTATCAGGTAACACCCCGTTTTTCTACCCTTCCTATTGTACCTCGCTCAAAACACCCGCATATACATTACAATATTACATACCATTCGCATCACTCACAACCAAGGTTCTAAAAATCGGTAATCGGTACTCGACAGTCACCCACCTAGTAGTGATTATATAGCATCATCGGTCTGATTATGCGGCATAACCTGGCAATTACACGGTAACAGGTAGGGCACCTGTTACTTGTATACGGCCTAGTAGACCCGTTTTGAGAACATTGCTCACAACCTTTAAATCCAATGTATTGACTCCATTCTTCGCCTTGTCGCCACCAATGATGATATTGTTCGCCATGGCCTTACAATCATGCATCTTACTGGCACCCTTGGCCCTGTTACACCTCATCGTCATTGAGGGCTTTACTTCACATTGTTTGCATGCAATAATCAAGGGATATCTAATGCTTTTGTTGTCATTCAAGGACTTCCCCATGCTTCGCATGGTTCGGACTACCTGCCGCTACCGCCCCATGAGTTCGTTTCATTCGCTAAACACTTTCACTTGAAAGCTTTGGGTCGCAAGCAAATATCTTAAATGCATAATTGTTAAGAGTTTGTTGTGAGAATGGATTCATAATCGCAGCAAAGAGATTAGGCGAACATGTGGTGTGAATAGACCCATCGGTGGTGTGAATAGGCTTGTGGGTGGTATGAACAGACTTATCGTTAGTGTGGTGTGTGAAAAGACCCCTTGTGGTGTGGATAGACCCATCGATGGTGTGAACAGACACATCATTACTGTGATGTGTGAATAGACCTCTTGGTGGTGTGAATCGACCTGTTGATGGTGTGAAAAAATCCATCAATGGTGTGTAGTGTGAATAGACCCATTGGTGGTGTGAATAGTAGTAGCCCGTAAAGTGAAGAATCTTGTTCCTATATGCTTTTCTTTGTGTAATACATGGGTAGATCCTCGATTTGTGATACAAGGAACCCCCGACTTGTGAATCTCTATGGTTGACATGGTAATATGTAATGTGTGAAGAATGTTGTGGACCTCTCAAAGTGTAATGTGTGATGAGGATTGCCTCAAGAATATGGTAAAGATCTCTATTGAGCTCACACGTGAATTTCGGTGAGGCGGGGAAAAAAAACCGCAGAACCGTCGGTTATCAGTTCTTGGTGGTAGCAGGAGCGGAAAACCGCCGGTTTTTACGGGTTTCTGAGTTCAAATTTCAAATTTTGAATTTTGGTTGGTTTTAAACAAATTCAGCGAAATTCACCGGTTTTTTCCGAAATCCGTGAAGTAGTTTTTTCGGTGACGACCGGATTACCACGAAGCGGTTTTGGATCCTTGGGTAGGGCATGGTTATCAAGTCGCCGACTAGTCGACAAGTCGCCGAACACGATCATTCGAGCTACTGAGCTCGACTTTGCGGTGGGACGTGGGGCCCATTGCCGAGGCGATGGCAAAGAGGCAAAGGAATGAGGCGATCGGGGCTCACCACGCGTGGATCGCATCGTTGCGCCTTCTCTGGCCGTCGAAGTTTCATCCGAATCTGCGTCGCCGGAGCTCCTCCGCCTCGTCCATCATCGCGCCTCCTCCGGATCTGCGCCGTCGAAGCACCTCTGCATCGTCGTTGCGCCTCTCCTCCAGATCTGCGCTGAGCGCCTCTGCTTCGTCGCGTCTCCTCCGGATCTGCGCCGCCGGAGCAGCCTCGTCTTCATCCCGGGTCCAGCAACGCCCGACCGTCCTCCTCAACGGCTTGAAGCCGGCTGGACGGCTTCGTCGGAGGCTCACAGCAGCAGGCTTATCAAGGCGTCTCCTCCTCCCTTCGTCGGAGCCACCGCCTTGCCGCCTCCTCCCCGCGGTTCCTCGGCGCCTCCCACACGGGCGAGGAGGAGGCGGCGCAGCGAGGAGAGAGGAGAACCGAGAGAAAGAGGAGGAGGCGGCGCGCGCGCATGCGCGCGTTGCCGTGAGGATGGCGAGAGGCGGCGGGCGTGGAACGCGGGCGAAGAAACCGAAGAAGTGAATGCAGGTGGGCGTGGCTGGGGGAAAAGAGGAGGTGGGAGCAATGGGGCAGCGGCGGGATCTTCTGCGCCAAGGAATCTGCACGGGATCTTCTGCGGCAGAGAGTTTGCTAGTCGCTACATGTGTACATACTACATATCATATGAGCGATGCGTGTCGACTAGTCGACTAGTTAGTCACCGACTAGTCGACTAGTCGGCAAGTCGGTCACTAGAGAGTAGTGTCGACTTGCCCGACTTAATAACCATGGGTAGGGGGCATTTTGCGGTTTCCACTGAGGGTAAAGGAAAGATCCATATGGGTATTGCCTCCAAATGTAGGGATTTCCCTAAGAGGTAAGCTAAATGTCTTCAAGGGTGGTTCTTGAGGGCATTTTGCATGTTTTAGGCACATGTGATGAATTTGAACACGCATTAAAGAATTTACCCCATCCTATGTGGGACCGAGCATAAAATCCAATGGATAAAATAGCTTTGGATCATATATCCAATCTTAAAGGGGAAAATTAGGTATATACCACTAAAGCTTTACAGGTTTGAAATACACCACAGATTTAGTTTCACTTTTATAGCACCTTGTCCGCTACAACTAGTGCTGTAATTACCAAATTGCCCCTTTGGTTAGACCAAACCTCTACCTCCCCACTCTTTGCCACCTGCGTCTCTCCCATGGACCCCACTCGCACCCTACCAACGAACCAGCAAAAGCGGAACGACGTTGGTGTTCCTCCGACCGGCCTCTGATGAGCGGCTAGGCGGTGGTACGATAGACAAGAGAATGCAGGTGATGAAGGAATGCTCTTGGCCGCCGTCGATAGAGAGCATTTGGTCGCCGTTGGTGAGAGATCTTCCTCAATGGGGGCATCGCTGTTCTTGCCATCTTTGTCACTATTGATCGGTAAATCCTGTTAATAATATGAGACTAGGGTTTTGCTATTCACAACTCTGCATCTTATTCATTAATGAAGGGGATATATATAGACATAAATACATGGGCCTCATGGGCTACAAGGGTCACATGGGCCAAGAGAGAAAGAGAGAATGTAGAATACACAATACTCTTAACACCCCCCTTCAAACTCAAGGTGGATCAGGAGGATCTGATGCACTGAGTTTGAGTAGATGAAGTCGATGATGTTCTCGAGTCTTAGCGTTAGTGAAGAAATCTGCAACTTGAAGCTCTGAGGGAATATACTTGAGGGCGATGGTCTCCTGTTGACAATGAGACCGTGTGAAGGATGCATCAACATCAATGTGTTTTGTCAGCTCATGCTTGACTGGATCACTGGCAATTTGAATGACACTTGTATTATCACAAAAGAGAGGGGTAGGATTGTCACAAGGGACACCAAGATCAATCAAGAGCCATCGAAGCCAAATGATCTCTGATGTTGTAGCGGCAAGTGCTCGAAGCTCAGCCTCTGCACTAGAGCGTGACACGCGATCGCTTCTTGGATTTCGGGCAATAAGCGAAGTACCAAGAATCTGAGCGATGATAGATCGGCGATCAGCGGGATCACTCGCCGAAGTGGAGTCGAGTAAGCGTGGAGTTAGAGTGACTCGGCGGCATAGAAACGATCGTCGACGCAGATTCCTCTCAAATATCTCGACACGAAGAACATGACCATAGTGAGCGAGGTGGGAGCAGCGACAAGCGGGTGAGCACATGAGCAGCATGAGCAATGTCGGCTGGTGGCGATGAGATAGACAAGGCTCCCAACAAGGCGGCGATGGCGGGAAGGATGCATCGGTATTGCGTCGTAGGTCGAAGCCGCAAGTGAAGCTCCATGGGTGTGGCGGCGATGCAGTATCTGTCATCCCAGGCGAGCAAGCGGATCTGAACATAGCGATCTTGAGAGAGCACCTCGATCAAAGTCGGTGGAGTGGGATAGTTGAGCAGCCCGAGTGCGAATAGGCTCAAACTCCGATCGAAGCCCCATCTGGCCCGATACATAGCGTCTGTGAGCATACTCATCTTTGGCGACAAGATCGACAGCAACAACGGCCTTTGGTGTCATAGACTCTAAAGGACCGATGATATGAGTGAAAACACCGTAATACTCCTCCTTTTGATCGATCCATTCACTGCTGAAGACTATGAATATTCTTGAGCAATGTGAAGCGAAGAGCACCATTGGGTGAACATATCTCTTCTCAAAGTATGTCCACATCTGCTTGGCTGAAGTATGATACTCAAGACTCATCCGCAGAGAAACATCAACACTCAGCACAATACCGGTCATGACACGATCATCCTCTTTCTACCAAGCCTTTAATACCTCAACATCAACCGTCTTCGAATCAGGAGGATCGTCAGTCAAATGAGAGGCTAAACCATAACCCCTGAGAGTAGTCTTGACTGAGAATGCCCATGCCCGGTAATTCAACCCGTCGAGTTTGATGTCCGTGAACACAAGAGATGAACTACCCCCAAACATTGAGTCGGATCTAGCCATACCACACAATATAGAAGTGTGATAGTAATCACACAAAGAGTACTAATCTTAGAGCAACAGCGAAGATGGTCACAGCGATGCAGAGCAAACACGGCAAAGATATCGCGCAAGCAATATCAAAACTCAAGCAACAGAGGAGATACCACTCGGCGGCGTGGATGCGGAGGGCGGATCGACCTCGACTCGGCGAAGAGGCGGCGACCTCGAGCGCGCAGATGATGAAGACGACGCGAGGCGGCGACCTCCAAGCACGCAGATGATGAAGACGACAGAAAGCAGAAGGATCTGCGTCGAGCAAGAGAAGTCAAGTGCTAGTCCGGAGCGATCTTCTTTGGATCCGAGAGAGGCGGAGGATCCGCTCGCGGCGAAGCGGCGCGCACCGAGCGAGCGCAACTCTTCGCGACAAGCGAGGCGGCAGAGTCGGCGGTCGACCTCAGTGCACGAGCGCGGCCGTCGAGTTCGATCCGGCGCGACGAAGGTGAGGCGCGAGCTCCGAGCTTGATCCGGATCCGGCGCGTCGACGAGGAAGAGGATCCGGCACGTCGAGTGTAAGATCTGGGCGGAGAGCGGCGTGGCCTCCAGGCGGCACAGGAACTTCAAGCGGCGCCGACGCTGAAGAGGTGGAACAGAGTGCAAGATCCGGGCGGAGGAGAGCAGCTCAGGCCCTCCGGTCCGAGCAAAAACTCCCTGCTAAAGCCAGCGGCGGTCCCCTGCTGAAGCCAGCGGCGGTGGATCTAGGAGCTAGGGTTAGGGTTTAATGGCTCTGATACCATGTTAATAATATGAGACAAGGGTTTTGCTATTCACAACTCTGCATCTTATTCATTAATGAAGGGGATATATATAGACATAAATACATGGGCCTCATGGGCTACAAGGGTCACATGGGCCAAGAGAGAGAGAGAGAGAGTGTAGAATACACAATACTCTTAACAAATCCAAGTTGTTGGCCTCCACATCCTGGTCAATGCCTTCACATTCTCCAACATCGTCGCTGTCCTCCTAGTTGAGGAAACCCAATTCAATTGCGGCAGTGGTAATGTATTCCTATAGCGCCATCGTCGCCTCAGAGAGGAGTCAGGTAGGGTTGGAAGCTTTGGATTGCAAGCACGTATCTTATTTGCATAATTATTAAAGAGTTTGATGTAAGAATGAGAGTATTGTGCTTCTTGATGGTTTGGACGCATTGGTGGTGTGAACAAACTCGCTAGTGATGTGAAGTGTGAATACATCCGTTGGTGTGAATAGATACATTGGCGGTGTGAAGTGTGAACAACTATGTTGCCTCTATACGCGATACCGGTATGACGATACAGATATGGCGATACGCAATTTCCTAAAAACAAGAACACGACGATATAACGAGTATATGTATTTAAAAATTAGTAAAATGTAAAGAGGCTACAAGGGATTTGAGACAATGAGATTACCTTGATGAAAACTATGCATTCCTTGCCAATAGCCATTTTTCGGTCCGGTTGAGCTCCTCAATTCCTCCTTAGTCCATGCAAATAAATCATGTATATAATATTGTTACTAATCATTAAATTGCAGACCAGAAATTTGAGAGCTTCCACTTGCCATTCTAAAGCAACTTGATAACCCAAATCAGCTCACAAATCACAGTCTCATCTAGGCATCTACTGCCAAAGAAGAAAGTGCAGCCAAGACAGGAAAATGCAACACAAAATCACAGACTTGGGAGGAGAGTTCCAGTCAGCGGCGGCCGAGAGGGAGGAGGAATGGAGGAGGGGCGATGGTGGTACTCCAGGCGGTGGCGACCGAGAGGGAGGAGGAACAGAGGAGGGGCGGCGGCGGCACCACTCCAGGCGGCGGTTGCCCAGAGGCAGCACTCCAGGGGTGGCGGCCGAGAGGGAGGAGGAATGGAGGGGCGGTGGCGACCAAGAGGGAGGAACAGAGGAGGGGCAGCCAAGAGGGAGGAGGAACAGAGGAGGGGTGGCGGCTGAGAGGGATGAGTTACAGAGGAGGGGATGCGGCCGAGAGGGAGGACCAGATGAGGATGGGAGGTGGGGGGAGGGGGGGCGGCGAGCGGCCGAGAGAGGCGACTGGAGGAGGGGTGTAGGGTTTGCCTGGGATGAGAGTTAGGCTTGTGATGTTTGGTTGGGCCGCTTTGGACGGGGCTTTTCTTGGGCTTTCGAACAAGTGGTGTTGGGCTTCGCGTATCGGAAACGTATCGACGACGTATCGGGAGTTTGTTTATTTATTTTCGAAGCTAAATTTCACCGGTACTCCGTGATATCGTATCGCGCCGTATCCCGATGTATCGCTGATCGTGTACGGGAACGGCTTCAAAGTGGAGTATCGGGGTATCCCAGGTGAACTCCCATGATTGCCAATTTGCCATTACCACCGCATATACTACTACCCTCCAATGATGATATTGTGCTAGTGGCAGACCTAGGAATTTTAGCTTGGAGGTGCACAATTGACGTTCTTCATAATAGGATAAAAATCAATGACAAGGTCAACTAATTGGCTTGTTGATTGTTGGTAGTTGGCATTACGTATAGTGTATTAGAGTGCACTTAATATTCTTGAAGAATTAGTCAACATTTTCCCCAATTAATTAGTATTTTTTTGGCTCACTAACTACAATTATTAGTTTTTAATCATGTTGACATGATTTATACTATGTGTGCCATATAGATGAAGTATAAACTACATAAGGCATTATAATTTGTCAGAATTAAATGATAACCAATTCTAACCTTGATAAAAAATATTTTAGTACATGATCATTGACATGGCCTATTTACACCATACGGCTTTAAAACCTTTTTTTTGTATGTATGAGTTTCTTAGAAGATATCCAATAATTGTCTTGAATCGTTCCTTTCATGGCGATGCACCATGCAAACATATGGCGAATCGGTAACTGTTTTTTTTAACAGGAAAGAGCCAAAAAAGCTTGCAAAGCTAAAAAATTAAGTACTTTATGCACCAATCATAAAGTGACACATAGTTAGGTGGACAGAAATTAGGCCACCCCTGCTTACACTCCTCTTACAAGGCATGTGCACATCACGAGGAAAACATATATTAACTGCATTTGCGATTTCATCAATGGACACAAACAACAAAATGGCTAATCCCAAGAAAACAAACATATATTGCGAAACTGTGGGAGTATTGGTGATGACTATATAAAGTAGCTTGAGTAGTAAGGTTTTGTGCCATGAATGCATGAGTAGGTAAATAGTACATATGTTGAGCTACTACTAGACTCCACTCTTCTTGAAAGGATGAGTTTATGTTCGCTTTCACCTCTTTCTTTTGCGGAAAGAAAATTATACCATCAATTTTAGTAAATGACCCGTGGACCCGCTGTAAGCCTTCAAATTCCACTGAACAATTTTCTATTTAGCCTTGGAAGATTCAAGGGCCCTTGTTCTATGGGCCATTTATTGTCCCTCTTTTTTTCCTCCAAAAGCAAAGCAATTTTAGTGAACAGCCCTTGTACCCTACACATTCCACTTAATTACTTCCCTATTTAGCCTCCATCAATTTGAATGACCATTGGATTTTCCATTGTCCATACCATTCATATTCCACTTAATAACTTTCCTATCATAGTTGTAAAGAAGTTGATGTGAATGAGATCATAACCAAAGCATTATGGGCATGTTTTAGTAATTAGTTACATTGTTCTGCTTAGGAATTTCAAAAGGTGCTGCCAATGAAGTTCCTATTTCTAAGACTTGTGTTGACTGTTTTTTGCATGGTGCTCTGTTACGTTGTGGCTGTGGTTACGCTTAAAATAATAACAATTTTAATAAATAACCCGTTGACATTCCACTTAATAGCTTCCCTATGTAGTCTCTAAAATTTTGAATGACTTGTTCTAGGGGCCATTTACTGTGCCTCCTTTTTTTTTTTTTTTTTTTTTACCAAAAGCAAATGATACTAGCAATTTTAGTGGGCCCTTGGACCTTCCATGTTCCTTTGCATCCCACTTGATAACCTCTCTGACTAGCCTCCATTGATTTGTTGACCCTTGGACCTTTATATTTTACTTAATAACTTTTACCATCCACCCTCTTCCTATTTGAGTCGTCCAATGGTGTTACGGTCATTCTTGAGCCTGATATTTTGTCTTCATTTTATCAGCAGTGATGGAACCGATGAGAGCTGCTATAACTTGAAACTATGTACATGTGATCGGTATATCTCCCCCCGCCTTTGGTGTCAAGAGCAAGGATCAAAGAACCGGTACCGGACCGAATCCCGGCAGGCGGACGGGAACGGTAACCGGCCAGTTTCCGGATTTCCCGGGAAAAACCCGGTTAAATTTCGATTGAATTTGATTAAAAACCAGCCGAAATTTGGAATTTGGAATTTGAACTTGCAAAACCCGGGAAAACCGGCCGGGATTTTGGATCCCAGACCCCGGGCGGTAACCTGTAACCGGCGGTTACCAGCCGGGATTTTGATCCCTGGTCAAGAGCATATGTCCTTAACACCTGATTATGGCATAATATGTGTGGTTTATGTCCTTGCTGTCGAGAGGATATGCACTTCTGTCCTTGGTGTCAAGAGGATATGTCCTGATGTATAACAATAGTTGTTAGATGAGACTAATGATCTTAGCTTGCAGTTGTTTAATACTTGAGTACTGTCTTTCTGAGTTTTCCTCAAGTGGAAATCTTGTGTGTCGACTCATATTTCGGTCTAGAAATAGCAAAACTATTTATTCCTTTTGCTATTTTTTCTTTTACATTGCACTTGACATGTTCCACTTTGTTTTTTTCAGTACACAATGCTGCCGAAATAAACACGGGGCTCATCTGAATTCCCATATTTTGTGTGACCAATGTTGCCATTATTCCTTGCTCATTCTCCACAAAAGGTAAGAGATTGCATTCACTTTCCCTAAACTGTTCCTGAATTTATGTAACCCTATGCCTCCAAACAGCCATTTTCTCTGTAAGAGGTTGCATTCACTTTCTAAGGTTAAATAATGCTATATAGAGAAAGGCACAAAATACTTGACAGTGTTTCTTTTGATGTTTATTTTTTTGTTCAAAATGAAAACATAATGGTAGTTTTTTTTTCTTCGAAAGATGATTTTTTTGCACCTGCTTGGTTTAGGATTTGAACCTAGGCCAAACAATTGGAAGTTGGGACTATAACATAATGTTGATTTGAATGCTCTTTTTCTTTTGTAATTGGTCACTATAACTTAACTACTGTTTTCTTCCTTTAATTAATCACACCAATCCTCTTGCCATCTTTCAAAAAACATTTGGTAGTTGGACTCCCTAGTCCGTGCCACCAAGAACACATCTTGGTGGTAAAACATAGTTTTTTTAGGCAAAACGTAATGGTTAGTATGCTAAAGTTAAGAGTAGAGCCCTGGTACAATGGTAGCTTGAGTGTGAAATGGAAATGGCAGAGACAGAGTATAAAAGAGAAATCATGATTCAGAGGTCAATCCTTTCTGTACTTCTTGAAATATTCTGTGCAGATGAAAATTTTTATTAAGTTCAAAATGATAGGAAGGAGAATTACTTGGTGTGCGCTCCTTGTAGTTGAAGTGCTTGTGCTTCAATTTGATCTTTATGAACATATATGCAACTACTGGAAGTTTTCTCTAGAGGTGAACTTGAAGTTTGGTCTTCTCTGTGTACTATTCAAACAATCATATAGAAGAGGAAATCATCACCTGTCTACGTAGAAAAAAAAAAATGGAAACTTAGTGCTGAAATTAGACAGCAAAAAATGGTTTTTTGTGGTTTGGTAAGACTAAAATCCACACCTAATAGTTTCATTAAAGACAGGTCTCAAGCGTCTCAACAGAAAAAGGGCAGGTCTCAAGCATGATTTGGTCCAACTCAAATGCACTTACCATCAGCTTATAATCCAACAATGCCTTTGCATACAGATCAAGTTCTACAGGTGTCCTCCCATAATCCCATTCAGATAAGATAGTTAAAGGCCTGGGTAAGATCCTGTCCATTGCTGTGAAGATCTATTAAAAAGTGGGAAATGTACTAAAATGAAGCAAAACGTTCAAAAATGTTTTATGAGCTTCATGAATAAAATGTACTCCCACTGTTTCCAAATACATGCTATTCTTGCTTTCAAATTTTATTGCCATGTACATGTTATTCTATTATTTCGAGGTGACATTATACACTTTCTTCCCTTATATCCTTCCCTTGATTCTACTATCAATAACTGAAATTTTACTTTTGCAACCAAGTTATGTTACCAATATTGTTAACTACTAGTGTTGCAACTTCGCATTGGTCAACATGTATTTACTGGGTCCCATATGAAGGCCATATGCATGTGGGAGTTAAGTATGTTTAATCTAATTAAGTCATTCAATGTGGGTACTATGTTTTTTTGCAGTCTTGCCATAGTTCTTTAGCAAAATGCTAATTATACTTATATAAGAAGCTTTGAGTAAGATCCTGAATCCACATATTTCATCCGTCTTTGTGACTGATAAAAACTCAAATATTGATAAATGTTTCTAAATTTCCCTGAACTGGATCTTATTATTCTTGTTGCCTATCCTGCAATTGCAATTCACAAAGTTCGTCATTGCCTATATTATTTCTGTACATTTGATTCTGTTATTAAATGATGATTTCCTCACAACTCCCTGCCGTTGTATATGGACATGGAATACTAGCGACCAGTTTTGTAATGGAAAAAGTCTATTTTACAAGCCTGAACTTTTCGAAAAGTCCAAAAATTAACCTTAAACTACAAAACCAGACATCCTAAACCCTTAACTATCAAAACTGTTTATTTTACCCTCTCAACCCAAACAGGGGTGGTTTTGGATGACGTGGCGCCACGTGGACAGCCATGTCAAGTCCACATCACATTTTTATCCTATTTCTTCCTCCCCTTTCTCTCTCTCTCTCAGTCCACACTTCCTCCTAGCGCCCCTCACAACCCCCACCCGGCCGCCCCAACTCTGCTGGCCCCAGCCTCCCTCGACCGCGCCATCCCCAACCCCACTTACTCCGGCCTCCCTCGGCTGCTCCTCTCCCTCGGAGACCTCCACGCCGCTGCCAAGGCCAGCCCGGACGCATCACGTGGCCTTTTCTACTGCTCCTCCGTCTTCCTCCTAGGTCTCCCCTTCGCGGCTCTCCGGCGACGAGCGGTGGCGCATGCCCATCGGGCTCGCTCTCCTCCGCAACCCTGGTGTGCTCCTCCTCGACGAGCCGACCTCCGGCCTTGACTCCTCCTCGGCGCATGTAGTTGTTGGCTGCCTCCGCGCCGTCGCGGCGTCCTGGGGCACAACGGTGGTGCTCTCCATTCACCAGCCAAGCGCGTGCCTCCTCTCCTCCATGGACTCCCTCCTCCTCTCCTGCGGCACCTTCCTCCACCACGGCTCCCTCGTCTCCCTCGACGTCGCCCTCCTCTCCCACGCTTTGCCGTTCCCGTTCAGTTCAACCCCCTGGAGTACGCCCTTGAGGTCCTTGACCAGCTCCCCTACCCCTCCTCTTGCTCCCCTGAACCCAAGTCAGCACAAGATCTCACCACGTCGTCGAACCACCACAAGGCGGCTATGGCAACGTCTTTGCCGTGCTCTAGGATACATGAGGTGGTGGTCTTTGCATGAGAGGCGTGGATCATCTTTGGAGCAAGCAATGCCGACCAACTTCACGAGGCGGTACTCGTTGGGGCATGTTCTTGGGACCATCCACATCAACGCCTCATTGATATCTCAATCGTCCTAAAAAAATTCTTAAAAAATTCACCGCACTAGAACAACATACGACGATCACAAAATCCTATTGTCAGTTTAACACATTTCGTACCGTTGAAATTCTACAAAAATCACAAACAAAGCAACCTGTTTAGGGTTTGAGCTTCCTGTCACCAGCTGAAATGGCGACAGAAACCTATCACCAGTTGAAATGGCGACAGAATCTATCACCAGTTCAACTGGCGACAAGAACCTATCGCCAGTTCAACTAGCGACAGAGAGCTCGACTGGCGATAGGATGGTAGCAGGGTCTCTGTCGCCAGTTCAACTGGCGATATGATATTTTTGTAATTTTTTGGAACGACTATTTATTTTTGTAATTATCTTTTAAAAAAATATTATTTTAAAAAAATCGTTAAATGGAGGTTGGATTGGAGCGCAGGAGAGCCGAGACACGTCGCCTTTTTTTCCGCGGCCGTGCGATGCTGCCCCGGGGATCTTTGTGTCGTGCGATCGGATCCGTAGCTGGGCCGTTAGATGTTGCTCGCTTTTTTCACGACGTTCGATCGGATTTGCCCTATGTTCGACGCGTGCTTGCTTCGCTCGACACATGTAGTTGCGTCGCATCTGTTATAAATATTGTGTGCATCTATTCAAGAGCCCCAATGGGCAATATATATAGGGAGTACAAGGGGGTTGTCATATACAGATAAGGAAATACAAATGGAGTCCTATTCTAACACCTCCCCTCAAACTCATGATGGATCACACATTGATTTTGGAGAGAAAATACAAATGTTGTGCTCGAGTCTGTGGCTTCGTGAAGAAGTCAGCAACCTGTAACTCTGATGGCACAAACTGTAAAGCAAGTACTCCCTCCTGCACCTGTGAGCGAGTGTATGAAGCATCCACACCAATGTGCTTGGTGAGCTCATGCTTCACCGGTCGGGCAATCGATAGCTTTGTCTTTGTCGGATAAAGAGGCGTAGGTCCAATCACAGGCACTCCAAAATCTGCAAGTAGCCACCTCAACCAAGTAATCTATGCTGTCATTGCTGCCATAGCTCGTAACTCAGCCTCTGCACTCGAACGAGATGTAGTCTGCTTCTTAGTCTTCCAGGCAATCAGGGAAGAGCCAAGAAAGACACAGTAAGCAGAAAGAGAACAACGATCAGAAGGATCACTAGCTCAGTCGCATCAGATACGCTGAAGGCGTAGGGAGGTAGAGCTAGGGAAAAACAAACGACGAGAGATAGTCCCACGCAAGTAGCGAAGAACACGAAGAAGGTGACTGTAGTGAAGATGAGTAGGACGAGCCATGAACTGACTCAAGATATGAACATCATAAGCAATATCAGGACGAGTGCTCACAAGATACACCAAACTCCCAACAAGATGGCGATATCGAGTAAGATCCTTAAGAAGATCACCATCAGTGGCACGAAGCTGTAGGGATGGCTCCATGGGAGTCTCAGCAGTGCGAATGTCAGTCAGACCAGACCGATCAAGAAGATCCTGAACATACTTCTGTCGGGAGAGGTAGTAGCCCTCAGGCATAGAAGAGACCTTAATCCCAAGAAAGTACGTAAGAGAACCAAGATCAGTCATAAAAAATTGCTCACTGAGATGCTTCTTCACATACGTGATGAAGGAGGAATCATCACCAGTGATGAGCATATCATCAACGTACAGAAGTAGTGTCCTACCCCGAGATGAGACATGGACAAAAAGAGCAGGATCATGGGAACCTGACAGTGAAACCGACAGCAGTAATCACTGAGGTAAAATGCGCAAACCAGGCACGAGGAGCTTGTTTGAGGCTATAAATAGCACGACGAAGACGACGGATGTGCCTATCGGGAACAGAATACCCAGGTGGTGGCTGCATGTAGACCTCATGCAAAACACCATTAAGAAAGGCATTCTTAACATCCAGCTGAGAGATAGACCACTGGCGAATAGAAGCAACATCAATAAGAGTGCGAACAGTGGTCATATGGGCAACAGGGGCAAAAGTCTCATCGTAGTCACGACCGTACTCCTGCTGAAAGCCGCGAGCCACAAGACGAGCCTTGTAGTGCTCGATAGTACCATCAGACCGGGTCTTAATCTTGTACACCCATTTGCACGTGATTGGACGAGCATGCACAGGTGTCGGTACAATATCCGAAGTCTCTGTACGTCGAAGAGCATCAAGCTCCTCTGCCATAGCGGAGCTGCCATTCAGAATGAGGAGCAACCTCGTGATAAGAACTAGGCTCGATGTGAGAGAGCATGAGCTATCGAAGCAAATCCAAGACGATCAGGAGGTCGAAGGGATGTCCGGTCACGAAGGATGTAACGAGGAGCATCATCAGGAGGATCAGATTTGGCTATCGGTAAGATACCAGGAGAGGAGGCGGGAAGGGCGAGGGCGCTGAGTAGTAAATACGAGAAGCGAGATGGTGGTGCTGCGGGAACAGAGGGTCTTTGCGGGGAGGCGACGGAGGCGGAGGCATGAGAAGGAGCTCTGGAGGCAGGACTAGGGAAGGCGTGATAGTGGAGAAATGGGTGAAGAGTTAGAAAGAGACAACCATGAAATCGACTCAGCGGTGGAAACGCGAACTCGATTGGAAGTGGGCCATGAGTCGGCTACAAGAAGCGAAGTCGGCGGTGAGATGATGTCGTCGGCGTAGAGTAGCAAGTGGCGAGACTCGTCCTCGGTGAGAACAAAGAGGGCGTGCCGGAGTGGAAGCGGCAAGCCATTTGTCGAAGAAAAGCGCGAACGGCGGTACCAAGCTCGCGAGGCACTGCCGATCCGTCTGAGGACCTGCGAGAGCGAGCGTGATCTGCGTGGCGGAGTCGATGAAACACGGTGTTCTTGGCGATGAAGCCGTCGTCGGTGGCGTGAAGAAGGCATTCTTCCACGTCCGGTGGTGGATCGGCGGAGCGCGGAGGCGGCAATCTGCGAAGCGGTCGAATGGTGGCTTTGTTTGACCGCCGGTGAAGGTCGTCGTAGTCAATGCCTTCGTTGAAAAGCGGACCGCCCGGCGGGAGCCTTGTAGTGGCGAGGACCCATCGGCATGGAATTTGTGCGGAAAATCCACTTGCGTCCACGGCGTTCGCGCGGAGGGCATGGAACAAAACGCCGAGTGGTGTTATCGGCGAGGCACTGTACTCATCCATCATCGCGGCCGCCCGATTGGCCGGCGGCGGCGCTGCGGTAGTTCGTCGGTAGAGCGATGGTGAGGCGAGAGGTGGCGGCAAGCCCTCGTGCTCGCAGCGGGGCGCCGGTCTGAGTGCGGCGTGAGTGGCGGAGATGGGAGTGCGCCCGCGGACTCGGCTGAGGAGTGCCGTGTCTCTTGCGAGGGCGGCGATGGTGCGAGCCGGTGAAGTCGTCGGCCTGTAGTCCGTGGGAGCGGAGCCACAGAGAAGGCGGCGAGGCACGTGACCACGCCCGCCCGGTGGTGGAGAAGCCGGCCAGGGCTAGGGACCGAGGCGCGCCCACGAGGCGAGAAGAGCGGTCGGCTCATCATCAGTGGCGGCACATCGTCAAGGTGGGCGGAGCAGCGCGATCGTCGAGAGGACCTCCGCTGCGAGGAGCGATGAAGCAAGGCAAAAGCGAATCGTTGTCTAGAAGAAATCGGGAAGCGAGGGAATGGGATGGCGGTGGTGGAAAAAGGAAAAGCAGTCTCATCGAACACAACATGGCGAGAAATAATGATCGTTGAGTTGTCGAGTTAAAACAGATAACCCTTATGAGAAGATGGATACCAAGGAAAATGCATGCGCGGAGCGAGTGCGAGCTTATGTGGGGAGGTGGCACGTAGGTTTGGGTAGCATAGGCACCCAAAGGCGCGAAGGTGGGTGTAGGTGGGTGGTTGTCCATGGAGGCGAGTGAAGGGAACCTCATGGGCTATGGAGGAGGAAGGGCGCCTGTTGAGTAAGTAGCGAGCGGCGGCAAGAGCCTCGGCCGGTATCACGGCGACATGGGCGTGAAGCGACATAGTGCGGGTGAGTTGTTGAGTGCGGATGGTGCGTTCGCCTTGCCATTTGAGAGGAAGTGTATGGGCGGGAGGCGGAGAAGTGTGCCACTGGCGACAAAGAAAGTGGTGGTGGGTGTGTTGTGCAATTCGGTGCCATTGTCGGTTTGGAAGCATTTCTGGGGAGGTTAAATTGGGTTTGTGCAAGAGGCGTGAGCTCAACTAAGTGTTGGTGTACCTCAGTTTGCGTCGGAGAGGAAAAACCAACAATAGTATTTGTAATCATCGAGCGGACTAAATAGTATGAAAAACGGATATACTAAGAATGGGAGAGGTCCAAACATCACAATGAATTAGTTCAAGCGGTGCATGAGTACAAGGCGAGAGGCAACGAAGGGTAGGCGGCGTATGCTTGCCTAGTTGCGAGGAATGGCGGAGGGCGGTCTACTTTATTACGAGAAGCAGCGTGTATTTTATTTAGCGGTCTAATCTGGCGGTGGATGGCGAGGCATTTGAGTGCCACGAGTCGCCAAGCGGCCGAGAGAGAGCATGTGAGGCGCGGTGATCGGAGGATAGCGGTATGGTGTAGAGTCGCGGTACTATTGCGGCGATGAATCAGCGTCCGTAAGGTGTCATGAAGAGAAACCAAGAGCGTCAAATTCAAGAAGCGATGATTTTCCACGGGTGAATTGTGAGCGGATAAAGATTACGAGCGAGGGCGGGCGGCGAGAATGTTATTTAGGGAGAAGTTTGCGTGGCGGTGGGTAGGATGGGTGACCTCTGAGCGTGGCCAGGAATGCTAGTGCCATTGCCTCTTTGTTATAGAGGAGGTGGAGGGTAGGCGGCTGGAGAGCATACCATCGGAAGGCGTCATGTGGGGCCAGCGCGAGTCAACAACCCACGAGGCCACAGACGGCCGAGTCTGCGAAGCGGCAATGAGCCCGGCCAAGTCCATGTCGGTTCACAGTGTTAGTGGAGAAGCACAGGCGGGAGGCGAGTGTGCGCTGAGAGAACACGCAGGCACCTGTTGGCGTAGGAAATGCCATGGGTGGGCCGAAGCCGCCAAGAGCAGCCTGATCGTGCTCGAGAGTATAGCGCCTTCGCTTGTGGGGTTGACACGTCGCGCCATCCAGGATCAAAACCAGTGCGCTTGTTGTCGCGTCGAGTGTTATGTGGCGGCGCCGTTCGCATGTGATTTGCAGCTGCTGCTTTGTTAGCGCGTTGCTGCTTCTGGACTCGGCCGGTGGGGCGCCACGAGGCGCGTTGGCGGAGAAGAAGAGGCTGAAGCGGCGGACCTTGTCCTCGTTGCAGAGCGGCTCAGCGAGAGAGTTGGTTCCAGCAGCGGCAAATGTGAGAGGTTCTGGCGGCGATGTTGTCGGCGGACAGTTGGTACTTCGTTGAGGGCGGGCGGGTTGAGGCGAGTTGGGCTCGGTGATGAGTACGCGACGTCGCGAAGATTGTCGGCGGCCTCAGCCATGCGCGCGCGATGCTGCGTCCGATGGAGAGTATGCTGGGTCATCTGAGTGGAACTTCGTGACTCGGGAAAACGGCGTGGCGTATGTTAGCAAGTGCAATTCGGTGATGGCGTCAGGTGGCGTGATCTGCTGGGCGCCGATCCTCGCGAGGTTGAGGGCGAGTCGGAGGCGGTGTCAGAAGATCAGTGCGGATGCAAAAGTCGCTGCACCCATGCGTCATCGGTGGGCGTAGGGAGATGGCGGCAAGGTGCGAGCAGCCAAATTGCCACACATGGCGTGGAAGGCGTGGACCACTTGGTGTAGTTGGAGGTCGCGGACTCGAGGTCATGGGGATGTGGGTCTTCACGTTTACCCGAGCATAGGGGCAAGCAGGAGAGTTGATGTCGTCGACCATGGGCAGAAGGTGGCGGAGGTGGTGGAGGTTACGTGGACATGATGGCACGGTGTTGAGGCGGCGTGACAAGGTTGGGGCGGCTTCGGGGAAGGCGAGCGAGTTTGGGAAGGAGGGAGGGCCAAGATCAGTGCTTGATACCATGTAGAGATGGAATTGGGGCAATTAGCCACACTCTAAATGGGAGAGAAGCGCTGTATATTATATGGCATTCTTCTTTGCTATATATGAATGTTTATTATATGGCATTTCTTTGTTTTGCTATATATGCGATTTACAAATACAAGGGCGAGAATAAATCTCGATCCTAATTGGTTGATGCCTAAATATACAATATACAATTTCCTATTGCCTAATAAAGCAGGAGGAGCGAGGTCTACGATAGAAGAAAGGTCGAGATTCGTCAAAGAGCGTCTCGTGAAATCTGATCCGGTCGGCGAGAGGATCCAGCAACAATAACGGTTATGCTCGAACTATAACCAGAAACACGCTCAAGTGATTGGGCGATTGTTTGAGTGCGTTCACGGCTGCATCAGAACAAAACAAGTACAACAAAAACACAGAAGGTGAGTGTACTAGGGGCTCGAGTAGAGGCGCTCTATAGGGTGACACCCTTAAGAGCGATGGGAGGCTGCATATTGATGAGATATCTGGTAGTAGGAAAGCGACCACGACCAGGCGTGGTGGAGCGTGAGAGGTAAGGAGAAAAGTGCGGCGGTCTCAATCGAAAAACGATGTTTGCGCTCGGCAACCTAATACGAGCATGGGCATCGGGACAGAAGGCGGTAAAGTGCTCTGCTCGAAAGAAGCGTCTAAAGCGCCAAAACAATACTGCCCGTGAGAATCACGTGAAAAATGCTGGATAGAGAATCAAGCGATGCGAACCATCGTTGCAAGGCTACGATGGATGCAAGAAATTGACCACGATGAGACATAGGAAAATCCATGTAAAGCGAATAATCATCAATGAAGATCACATAAAATTTATGCAGCCTTTTGAGATAATAAGCGCGAGTCCCATACATCTGAGATGAACTAAGTCAAAAGGATGAGAAGATAATGACTCACTAGAATAATAAGGAAGTTGTATTTGCGCTGACTTACAACATTGACAAAACATGGTAGTGTCAGCGATAACACGTCCAAGAACACCCATACGAACTAATGAAGAAGAAGCGGGACCCACAAGTAACTTAGCGGTGATGCCACGCGCAAAAACTCGGAGGTGGTGGCGGCGGTGGCGGTGGAAATAGGCGTAGAGGTGTGAGAGCAAGCCAGGCGGGCGGAAGGTGGGGTGATCAGAATGTAGAGACCACGGCGGACCCCTGCAGCGTAGGCGGTCCAAATCTGAGTCCTTGTTTATCGATCTGGATGAAAGCAGTGTGAGAGTCAAAAACAACCTCTGACCAAGATCGGTGAGTTGACCAGCAGAAGAAGCGCATAATGGTAGGGGAACATGGGAAGCAGTGGAGCAAAAATCGATGGATAAAGAAGTGCCACTGACTAACGGATAGAGAAATGCCGTCGGTATGCAGGCGGAGATAGGAAAAAGCAGGTCCTCTCAGGCGAGAGATGTGGAGTCCGGTGTCATGTGGAAAGAGGCACGAATCAGGGCCAAGAAGTACTGGAGAGCGTTTGAGCTAGGTAGCGAGACCTCTTTGAGAAGCTGTGAGAGAGGCTGAAGTAGAAGCTGGCGAAGCTGGCGAGCGAGTCACCTCGTTGAGAAGTTCTGACGTCTTGGCTATCCTCTGTCGAGAAGGGCCTCACTGCCCTTTGATCGGCCACCCCGTGTCTTGTTTTGCTTTTACGCGCGCTGCGTTGATAGTCGTGCCCAAAGTTCTTGCAATAATTGCGAAGCCCGATTGGTGCAAAAGCGGGGCGAAAGCGACACGAGGAAGGACTATAGTCGAAGCGGCCGTCGATGTAGTCGAAGAAGAAGAAGTAGCAAATGCGATCGAGAACAAAGCGTGCGCTAACATGGCCAACTCCTCGGCCGAAGCGTCGAAAGAGCCCGGTGGTATCGATGCGTGGTGGCGGCTCGGCGATTGAGCCACAGCGAGTTTAAACTACGGCGAGGCGGCGTGACGAAGTCATAAAAGCGGCGATCATGATCCGTATACGCACTTTATGACACTCGGCGGCAGCGGAGAAGCAAGCTCGTCCGCTGGCGTGAGAGGCGGCGAGGCCGGAAAAATGGGTCGACGGAGGAGTCCTCTTGGCGAAGCTCTCAATTCATCTTTGACGAAAAGAAGCGAGCATCATTTGCTCTGCTTTGGTATCGCTCGCGCAAGTACACCGAGATCGGCGGTGTACGCGGACCAACAATGTCTGGTGGATGGGTCGTCGGTGGCGGACCACGAGGATGGCTTGAACACGAGCCTCGTATGACACGCGTGCCAGCGTTTATGGCATGCGAAAAGCCTCGTGGCGGCCCGGTGGCGACCTCTGCCTCCTTGGTAGCCTCATCTTACGTAGAAGGTGCGGTAAAGCCCATTTGGGAGGAGGTTGAACCGGCGATGGTGGACAAGCTCGAGCACCCGTGACATGTCCCAGGCGGAGACCATCGAGGTGATCTCCATGAGTGAAAACCCGACCTATAGTTCGTCCCATTAAGCTTGGTTCAGAGAATAGGATCGCGGTGATGGAGCGGTGGCGTATTTGGGCCAGTGCGATGACGAGCAACAAAAGTCTAACGAGCGGCGTGGCGGTTAGATCAACATCGCATTTTTTTCTCTTTTTTTCTTTTTTTTTTTTTGGGGCGGGTGGCTCACGAGCCGAAGCCGACCTTGGCTTGTTAAGGCCACGAGCCATTGGAGCAAGCGAGAGAACAGGGTTCCGCTTGCTGCTGGCCGAGGCCGGGCGGGGCTTGAGGCGTGGCGCCGGGCAGGAGTGGCGGCTCGCGAGCGGCGGCGAGGAGGCGTCGGCAGCGAGGAGGTCGTGGGCTTGCGGCGGCGCGAGGCGGTGCGGAAAAAACGGGTTAGTGCCCTAGCTCGATACCATGTTATAAATATTGTGTGCATCTATTCAGAGGCCCAATGGGCAATATATAGGGAGTACAAGGGGTTGCCATATCTGAGATAAAGAAATACAAAGGAATCATATTCTATGACATCAAGCCCTCTTCCCTAGCACGCCTCCTCCTACCCCCCATGCCGTCTCTCATTCCATCTTCTCGTTCCCCTCCATCGCCTCCCCATGGCCGCCTCCTCCCCATTGTACCCTCCTCCTCCCATCCCTCACTCCCCCTCGCTATTTGTGGTTCGACCCATCCATCCCTGCGGTTCTCTTCCCTTCTATTTCCGCCAATGTTGTTGATTGTTCTCTGTTTGGCCATTCGTTGGTTCTTGCGATTTTGCTTGCGGGGAGGAGTATCTCCCCAAAGATCTTCAGCGGCTTTCCTTCTCCCTGTGGTCTTCTTCCTCCCATTTAGCTGTTTTTTGCTGTCCTAATGTACTCTGCCTCTTAGTTTCCTTGGTTTTCCTTGTGTTTTAGTGGATTTCTCCTCTCCTCTTCGTTTGGCTACTGTTGGGTCTTGTTTCCCGTTGGTCATTCTTCATTTTTGGGTCTCGTTTGCCCTGTCTGCTGTTTCCTCCCTATCTTGGTGTCATCTGCCTGTTCTGTTCTCTTTTTCCTTTTGATTTGGGTTGATTTGACCTCCTCCCCCCTTCGCCCAGCTATTGTTGGGGATGATTCTCCGTTAGTCTGTGCTTTATTTTCCCTGTTTTTTCCTTGTGGGAAGGGTGTCATCTATCTGCGTGGCTTTGTTTCTCTGCTCTTGGTGGGATGCTTAGCAGATCTGTGCAGCTCAGTGGTAGGGTTGGTTGGATCGGAGTAGGGGCTCTTGTTGTGTTGTTTGTTCTTTGGGATCCATCGTGGTTCTTCTTGGTTTTGCTGCTCTGGTATGTGGCGAGCGAGTTTGGGGTTGTACAGGCGGGTTTCGTGATTAATGTGAGGTTTTCGAGTGGATTCGATGCAAGCTTTGATCGGATCCAGTTGTTTTTTGATGGAGTTCTTTGTGCCGTTTGTTGGTTTAATCCCGAGAGGTAGGCCAAATTAATCCATGCGGGGTAGGTCAAACGATTTGGTGTGTATATATAGATTCGTTTTAATCTTCTGTTGTTGAAATGGGCATAGAGATTTTATTGGGTGTGTATGATGCCTTCGTTTCCGTGGTTTTGGACATTTGATGGTTTGGTTCAAGTTTTGAAGTGTTGGATGGAGTTGCTGTTCTCTTGGCAGTTTGTTAGGTTCCTTGATCAGTTGATGATCTCTTCTGATCATTTGTTTGGGCATTGGTAGATAGGTTTCTGGTGCATATCATAGGTTTGCGATTTTCTGAGCTGTGCGTGAAGATTTTTAGTTCTCCATGGATGGCCTCCTTGTTTCCATTTCCATGGTTTAGTGAATCTATTTGTTGCTTATTACATTTTTAGTCGTTAGATCAAAGGTCTGGAAAACGGAGGCGAGTGGGCTAGAATTTGTTCTTTTTTTGTTTCTTTAGATTGTTTTGACAGTTGTTTCGTGTTCCCTTTTCTTTTGACAAAATCTCTATTGTTTCCTTATTCGTTTGCTAGTTGTTTGATTTTAACGACAAGGAATGCAGGATTAGTCAAGACCTGTAATTTTATTTGATATATATATCTTTTGATAACTTGCATGTTACATCTTAGCATCTAAGGAATGATTGACAGAGTAGGAAAGAAACAACAATCTCATGTTTTGCTATCTGTACGAAATTTGGCATCTGGGCTCTTTGTGATTTAAGTGCTAAATGAGTTGCGAAGGAGGAGCCGAGTCTCGATAGAAGAAAGGTCGAGATTCGTCAAAGACAGCGTCTCGTGAAATCCTGATCCGTCGAGCAGAAGGATCCCAGCAACAATAACCGTTATGCTCATAACTATAACCAAGAAACACGCACTCAACTGACTGGGCCGATTGTTTAGTGCGTTCACGAGGCTGCATCCGAACAAAACAAGTACAAAAAAAACATGAAGGTGAGTGTACTAGGGGGCTCGAGAGTAGAGATGCTCTATAGGACTGACACTCTTAAGAGCAGTGGGAGGCTGCATATTGATGAGATATGCAACAGAGAAAGCGACCTGACCAGGCGTGGTGGAACGTGAGAGGTAAGGAGAAGAGTGCGAGCAGTCTCAATTAGAAGACGATGTTTGCGCTCAGCAACCCTATTCTGAGCATGGGCACCAGGACAAGAAGACTGGTAAAGAGTGCTCTGCTCAGAAAGAAACTGTCTAAAAGCGCCAAAACAATACTCGCCAGCAGAATCACAGCGAAAAGTACAGATGAGAGAATCAAACTGAGTACGAACCATCGTTGCAAGGCTATGATAGATCGCAAGAAATTGACCACGATGAGACATAGGGAAAATCCATGTAAAACGGGAATAATCATCAATGAAGATCACATAAAATTTATGCCCGCCTTTTGAGATAATAGGCGCAGGTCCCCATACATCTGAATGAACTAAGTCAAAAGGATGAGAAGATAATGACTCACTAGAATAATAAGGAAGTTGTAGCCGCTGCCCGACACAACCTTAACAAAACATGGCCGTGTCAATGCAGAACACGCCCAAGAACACCCTTACGAACTAATGAAGAAAGACGGGACCCACACAAGTAACTTAAACGGTGATGCCACCGCGCAAAAACTCCAGAGGTGGTGGCAGCAGTGGCGGTGGAAGTAGACGTAGAGGTGACAGGAGCAATCGAATCGGACGGAAGGTAGAGGTGATCAAGAATGTAGAGACCACGGCGACCCCTACGGCGCGCCACCCAAGTACCGATCCTTGTTTGTCGATCTGGATGAAACAGTGTGAGAGTCAAAACAACCCTCTGACCAAGATCGGTGAGTGACCCACCGAGAGAAGGCGCATAGTAAGTCGGGAACATGGGAAAGCATTTGGAACAAAAAGTCGATGGATAAAGAGTGCCACGACTGACAACAGATAGAGAAGTACCGCCACCGTATGCAGACAGAGATAGGAAAACAGAGGTCCTATCGAATCGAGAGATGTGGAGTCCGGTGTCATGTGGAAAGAGGCACCGTAATCCGTAACCCAAGAAGTACTGGAGGAGACGTTTGAGCTAGGTGGCGTAACTCGCTTTGAATCGTGAGAGAGGCTGCTGAAGTAGAGCTCGCGAGCTGGCCAACAGAGTCACCTCGTTGAGAAGTTCCTGACGTGCTGGTCTATCCTCCTGTCGAGGAAGGGCCTCCCCCCCCTTTGATCGGCCAGACCCACGTGTCTTGTTTTGCTTTTTTCGCACCGCACAACGTTGATAGTCGTGCCCAAAGTTCTTGCAATAATTGCACTGAAGCCCAGTTGGTGCAAAAACAGGAGCAGAAACGACACCTGAGGAAGGACTATAGTCGAAGCAGAAGCTGTCGATGTAGTCGAAGAAGAAGAGGTAGCAAATGCAGTCGAACAAAGCGTCTTTGCTAACTCGCGCGAAGCTCTCAAAGACGAAGCGTCGAAGAGCCTCGGTGATCGATCGATGCGTGGTGGCGGCTCGGCAGATTGAGCCACAGCGAGTTTAAACTCGGCGAAGAAGACGACGAAGTCATAGCGCGCGGCGATCTTGATCCGCCTTCTGCACTTTATGACACTCCTGACAGAGCGGAGAGGCAAGCTCGTCCAACTGGAGCCAGAGACTGGCCAGGGCTCGGAAGAAATCGTCGACGGAGGAGTCCTCTTGGCGAAGCTCTCCAATTCATGCTGAAGCAAAAAGAACTGAGCATCGCTGCTCTGCTGGTATCGCTCGCGCAAGTACACCCAGATCTGACGAGTGGCACGCAGACCAACAATGTCTGGCTGGATGGAGTCGTCGACGCTGACCACCAGGATGGCTTGAACACGGGCCTCATCAGCACACCAGCACTGAAAAGCGTTTATGGCATACTGAAAAGCCTCATCAGCAGCAGCAGCGGCGACCTCTGCCTCCTTGGTAGCCTCATCTTCTGTAGAAGGTGCAGAAGTAGGCTGTTTGGGAGGAGGTTGAACCGGCGATGGTGGACAAGCTCGAGCACCAGTGACATGTCCCCAGAGGCGGAGACCATCGAGGGTGATCTCCATGAGTGAAGAGCACAGCCTATAGTTCGTCCCATTAAGCTTGGTTCCCGAGAATAGGATCGCAGCTGATGGAACGGTAGGCGGCGCTGGACGGCGCGGTGACCAAGGCAACAAAGTCTAACAGGCGGCGTGGCGGTTAGATCAACATACTGTTTTTTTTCTCTTTTTTTTTTTTTTTTGGGCCGGACTGGCTCACGAAACCGGCCTTAGCCCGGCTTGTTAAGGCCACAGGCCATTGGAGCGAACGCGCGAGGGGGAACTAGGGTTCCCCCTTGCTAGCGGCGGGGACCGGGCGGGGCTTCGGGCGCGGCGCAAACCGGGCCGAGTGGCGGCTCGCGACGCGGCGGCGAGGAGGAGACGTCGGCAACGAGGAGGTCGTGGGCTTGCGGCAGCGGCAACGAGGCAGGTGCGGAAAAAACTAGGGTTAGTGCCCTAGCTCTGATACCATGTTATAAATATTGTGTGCATCTATTCAAGAGGCCCAATGGGCAATATATATAGGGAGTACAAGGGGGTTGCCATATACAGATAAAGAAATACAAAAGGAATCATATTCTAACAGCATCAAGCCCTCTTCCCTAGCACACCTCTTCCTCGCACCCCATGCCGTCTCTCATTCCACTCTTCTCGTTCCCCTCCATCGCCTCCCACAACGGCCACCTCCTCCCCATTGTACCCTCCTCCCCTCCCCATCCCTCCGCCTCCCCTGTCGCTATTTGTGGTTTGACCCATCCGTCCCTGCGGTTCTCTTCCCTTCTATTTCCGCCAATGTTGTTGATTGTTCTCTGTTTGGCCATTCGTTGGTTCTTGCGGATTTTGCTTGCGGGGAGGGAGTATCTCCCCAAAGATCTTCGCGGCTTTCCTTCTCCCTGTGGTCTTCTTCCTCCCATTTCGCTGTTTTTTTGCTGTCCTAATGTACTCTGCCTCTTCCGTTTCCTTGGTTTTCCTTGTGTTTTAGTGGATTTCTCCTCTCCCTCTTCGTTTGGCTACTGTTGGGTCTTGTTTCCCGTTGGTCTGTTCTTCATTTTTTCGGGTCTTGTTTGCCCTGTCTCGCTGTTTCCTCCCTATCTTGGTGTCATCTGCCTGTTCTGTTCTCTTTTTTTCCTTTTGATTTGGGTTGATTTGACCTCCCTCCCCTTCGCCCGGCTATTGTTGGGGATGATTCTCCGTTGGTCTGTGCTTTATTTTCCCTGTTTTTTTCCTTGTGGGAAGGGTGTCATCTATCTGCGTGGCTTTGTTTCTCTGCTCTTGGTGGGATGCTTAGCAGATCTGTGCAGCTCGGTGGTAGGGTTGGTTGGATCGGAGGTAGGGGCTCTTGTTGTGTTGTTTGTTCTTTGGGATCCATCGTGGTTCTTCTTGGTTTTGCTGCTCTGGTATGTGGCAGACGAGTTTGGGGTTGGCACGGCGGGTTTTCGTGATTAATGTGAGGTTTTTCCGAGTGGATTCGATGCAAGCTTTGATCGGATCCAGTTGTTTTTAGCCAGTAAGGTTCTTTCTGTCGTTTGTTGGTTTAATCCCCGAGAGGTAGGCCAAATTAATCCATGTGGGGTAGGTCAAACGATTTGGTGTGTATATATAGATTTGTTTTAATCTTCTGTTGTTGAAATGGGCATAGAGATTTTATTGGGTGTGTATGATGCCTTCGTTTCCGTGGTTTTGGACATTTGATGGTTTGGTTCAAGTTTTGAAGTGTTGGATGGAGTTGCTGTTCTCTTGGCAGTTTGTTAGGTTCCTTGATCAGTTGATGATCTCTTCTGATCATTTGTTTGGGCATTGATAGATAGGTTTCTGGTGCATATCATAGGTTTGCCGATTTTCTGAGCTGTGCGTGAAGATTTTTTAGTTCTCCATGGATGGCCTCCTTGTTTCCATTTCTATGGTTTAGTGAATCTATTTGTTGCTTGTTACATTTGTAGTCGTTAGATCAAAAGGTCTGGAGAAAACGGAGCGAGTGGGCTAGAATTTGTTCTTTTTTTGTTTTCTTTAGATTGTTTTTGACAGTTGTTTCGTGTTCCCTTTTTCTTTTGACAAAATCTCTATTGTTTCCTTATTCGTTTGCTAGTTGTTTGATTTTAACGACAAGGAATGCAGGATTGGTCAAGACCTGTAATTTTATTTGATATATATATCTTTTTGATAACTTGCATGTTACATCTTAGCATCTAAGGAATGATTGACAGAGTAGGAAAGAAACAACAATCCCATGTTTTGCTATCTGTACGAAATTTGGCATCTGGGCTCTTTGTGATTTAAGTGCTAAATGAGTTGCGAATAGATGGATCAAAGCAATACACGTTTATGGTTGTAGTATCCTATTTGTGGTGAAGAAAGTTCTAGCTTCATACTCCTTCAAGAGATGGAGGTTGTGTTAGCATCTCAGGAATGATTTACAAAGGAGGACATAAACAACCACCCCATGTTTTGCTATCTGTAGGAAATTTTGCATCTTGGCTCTTTGTAATTTAAGAGCTAAATGAGTTTCAAATAGATGGATCGTAGCAGTACATGTTTATGACTGTAGTATCCTATTTGTGGTGAAGAATGGTCTAGCTTAATACTCCTTCAAGGGATGGAGGTTGTGTTTTGGTATTGGTTGTGATACTGTGAGTATCAGTGGGTGTTATGTTAAATGTTGGATTGTATGCGAGCTATGGGGCGTAGCTAGACCTGGATTAACCCATTTTATTCTTACAAATTGTAATTAGGTTTCAAAGCGTACTGGATATGAGTTGCCTATAGGAACGGACGGCGGTAATTCTGACATGCATCGTGTACTGCATATCCGTTTGGTTCACTTGTTGACTTTTCTAATGATTCAATGGGCCCTAAGTTAGCTACTTACTTTTGGATAGAAATGACACTCTCTGTTAGATCCCCATAGTTGATTGTTTGGTTTTGATGTGTTATGCAGATCCAATATTTTCGTTGTCACCCTTAGCAATAAAAAAATACAGACTTGCTCTCTGACCCAAGATGCACGCTTGTTGCCCAGGTATGAAGTTCCTCAACATGTTTAATATGTTTTACTGGAGCATAAATATTCCTTATTAGTAATAGCATGCGCTCCTTCACAGGTACCTCGACGGAGTGGGTTGTCGAACGCACACATTACAATATTTGGTGATATATACCTGTCTGTGTTTTAGAACCGATCTTACGTAAAGATTGTTTGATTCGGAGGGTTTTCACAATTGATCACGCAGAGAGAGCGACACAGGGATTTTTATACAGGTTCATGCCTTCTCCAGAGATAATAACAACCTTACTCCTGTGTGTATTGTATTGAGTATTATGGTTACAATCAGTGGGAAGACTAAGGCTTGTACTCCTCTTGATCGTGTATCTCTTGTCCGTCGTTCCTCGCCTCGTTATTTTCTGACTGCAGCCTTTATATAGTGTGCGAAGAGGTAGCCGTTTCTCCAGGTCAAGAGGAGCCTCATCATTTCATATAACGGGCGTATTGATGGTAGTAATCACCGGAGTAGTAACCTCTCCACGTCGTCTGGCAGTTACTTGTCAGAGATAATGGCGCATTACGTGCAGTTATTCCAAAGAATAACAACATATATTGTCTGCTTAGATTCCCTAATCAATTGGGCCCACTCGTCTGTAGGTTATATCGATTATAGGGTGGTCGTAGCTGACCTGGTCGTAGAAGTGCTTACGACCATGAGGTAGTCGTAGAATATCTTACGATTAGGTACTGGTCGTAGAAGAACTTATGACCAGAAGATGATCGTAGAAGAACTTACGATCAAGTGGTAGTCGTAAAAGGGCTTACGAGTATGAGGGTGGTCGTAGAAGAACTTACGACCACCTGGTTAGCTTCTTCCTTATGATTATATTAGCTTCTTCCTTATGATTATAAGGGGTATACCTAAGAACCGTACGACGGTATATTTACCCATAATAAGAATTACAGATAAATAATAAAATGGGGATTATTAGATCCTCGTCAATACCCTTTACCAGTTGAACAACAGGTTCATATTTAGCCGCCTTTGTTGTTTGATATTGCAATCAGCTATGTACGTACTTTTATGTAGGTAACTGTCATGTTAATCATTAAGAATTTGGCTCTAAGTCCTATTGCGAAGCTGCTATTGTGTGAAAGCCATATGTGGACTGAGATTTCACAATAATGACCCAAGTTAGTAATTTTTGTTGAAGTTAGTTTTCGGTCTTCCTTAATTTTTGGCTGCACTTTTCCCATGGCGTGGGCTTAAAGAGAATAGTTGTTTTTCATGCCTGTTGCAGAACACATAATTGGAATGTCTGATCTGTCTTTAATAGTGAATGCAGATTTATTCTTCCATTTCTGGTTTTAGAGATTTTATGAACTGACAGTGATTGCGTGCATCCATCAGGAATGGGATCATAAGCAATATGTCGCAAAACATCAACAGTCGGCATCTCAACAGTGGGGAAATTTTTACTATTACAGGATACAGAACATAAGGTCTATGACTCAATTTCACGGGTTATTCTCTTCTATCATTTTATGTTGGCTGATCCATTTATCATTTATTGCACACATGTACAAATGGAAATATTTTCTTCGCCTTTGCATTACGGTGCAGTATTTGCTTGACATAGATGCTTATGTAAGTTAGGATTTTTGACAAACTATCCTCAATAATTACAGTGATATATACTTTATTGGAGGCTTTGGCACTGTTGCATGGGTAGATGAGAGACCATGTTCCGTTTTCCATGTTATGCACTAATTTCTATTCTCTTTCCTTTGCAACTCGAAGGAGAAACCACTCTTGAGTAAACACTCGATATATACTTTATTGGAGGCTTTGGCACTGTTGCATGGGTAGATGAGAGACCATTTTCCGTTTTCCATGTTATGCTCTAATTTATATTCTCTTTCCTTTGCAACTCGAAGGAGAAACCACTCTTGAGTAAACACTCCTGCGCTTACTCATATTCTTGTGTTTTACTTTTTCTTGTATTACTTGATCATATTGTTATGGATATATCACCCCCTGCTCATATGTCGCGGTCTATATGTTCTACATTTCTCAATATTGTGCACTTTAGGCTAAAAGAGTAGCCTCCTTTAATTGCTTTTGATTATTATGGTTAGATTTGTATATTCTTGTTGATAAATGGTAATATTCCAATAGAAGTAGTCGCACCAAATTGGGCCAGAATGTTGTTGTGTATTCAATTGCATTAGATTTGTTCGTTTTGAGCTATCCCTAATAAAGATTTGGTGATGCCCCTAATTAGGTTTTTGCTGACATTGATCATCCCTTGGTTGTCTTCATCTTTTACACTTGTATTAATGTAACTTTCTGCAATTTTTTTATCATGAGAAATAAACAAGGAATTGCATAATACCTAAGGTGCTTATTCCCATAACCACATTGAAGATAAGTTGGTCTGATAGAACGGTGATATACAAACTAACATCTAAATTTGTAACTAAAACTGATCAGAGACCTTTTGGTTAGACTTCTTTTTTTAGGGGCGTATTTCCTACCCTGTTCAGTCAGTTCTCAATGAAGGTGCTTCGCTGACAGGAACTTATTGCCACAGGTATGGACTACTCGGATCTCAGCTTCTCACGTTACGGGGACACCTTTTTTGAGGTATGGTCCATGGAATGTATTCAAAATTTTCATGTATGTTATATTCCATGTGGTTATGCCCTTTCTCCGGATAGCCATATTTTTTATTACTGAATGGCTTAGTCGTACTACATTGATTATTCTGGTTTTCTTCAAGCTTAGATATTGTTAAGTTGTTTTGAATATTGTTTTGCATTAATGCCTTTTTATAAAGGAATTTTACCCAGGTTTCTATTTAGCATCTGTAAAATTTCGATCTGTACTTGCAAATTATGACTTCAGCGCATTCATTCCCTAAATATGCATTTGGAAATCTTGATGCTCTATTGCCATGATGCCACACAGCCTTCAGTCAGGCTTTTTTATGCACATCAGAGTTTCAAATTAAACTGTTTGAATTGTATGTAGTTATTTCTTAGCTGCTTGTGTTTTTATGCTCCATCCCTGTTCCCTAGCATAGTTTGCTAACCAGTTTGCTCGCCTCACATTCTTACTGCAGCATGTCCCAGCCAATATGTTGCCGCTGTGCCGTGTGTTCAGCTTCTGCCCTATTTTGCCGACCAACAGCAACATCTATGATCTTCTTTTCCAGTTAGTTCACAACTGCGTTTCTCCCTTATGAAGCATATACTGTCGTCTAGCTTAATGTAATATCCTGTTTATATGCCTTGACAATGCTGCCTGGTCTACAATCTTACATAATCCTTAGTCTCAGTCATGGTGGTGCCACATCTCAGTGATGGTGGTGCCACACATTGCCTCCTTTTGTCAGCGCTAAATAGTCTGATGCGCGCTCGATGCTACTATTCGTAAACGATGGTTGCTGCTGTAATACTCTCCATAGCTTTTGATTACCATCCATAGTCCAAGCTATGATATGACCAATATGATACCGGTTATGAATAGTTTGATGCTGTGTTCCATCTTCATATCTTCTTGACGATTTCCCACACACTAGCACTCAGGGGCGGAACTAGAACGAAAATGACCTGGGTTCACCATTTCATCATACATATAACAACATATATAATTTTAAAGTAACAATGTACTAAATAATAATTTATACGGTAAACATTGGCAAAATGCATCATTTGACCAGAGGTTGGGCTGAATCAGGGTGCACAACTTTTGGACCAAGGGGTGCACATGTAGTATATATGAACTAATTTTTGCTTTTTTTTTTTTGACCCAGTGTCCTGTGACACTGGGTCATCCAACTTAGTTCCGCCCATGCTAGCACTATCGTTCATAGTTTCAAGTTTCATCCTAAGCGTCAAAGCTCATGTTTCCCGCCGCGCGCCAAGGCGCGCACAGGCCACTAGTACCAGTAACACACATAGAAGAAGCCACGAGCCTCGCGCGTAAGTATGGGCCCATCAAAATCCGCCTCACCTAATGTGGCATTGTTTAGGTGCGAAATAGCAAATCTAGTGTTATATGAAGATCAAAGCCAAAAATGGCCTCACGGACTCGCTAACAGACGACATGTGTGAAGCTTGTGCAATAGGAGAGGATTTTTTTGTTCACACGATTTAGTTGTAACCCTTGGTCCCGACGCTCTTGTTGTAATTAATAATTTATTCATAATTAATTAGTCGTAATTAAGTAGTTGTAATTTTTATAATTAATTAGTTGTAGTTAAATATTCTTAATTAATTAGTTGTAATTAATTTTATCGTAGCTAGTTAGTCCAAATAAATTAGTCATAATTATTAATTCTAAATTAATTATGACTAAGTTAATAATGCAACTTGATTTCATGTGTCCTGATTTCAACGCGTAACTAATTTATGGTGCATGTGATAATACAACACATGATTTTATGTGACAATAAAATTTTGGTATGTGTGATAATACATAGAAAGTCAAGCATACAAGGCAAGCGCATAATTTCATGTGTCCTATTTGGAATGCGAGTTTTTAGCTTTTTTGAAATATTAATTTATTAGTGCAAACTGTTAAGGATTACAATGTGTTGTTAAGTAGACACTTATTAGGTATCTTGACATGTCCAACACACCCAATCCGCCTCATACAAGACCGTCGCAAAATGCACAAGCAAGTTTTGCATGTTCGATATTACCTAAAGCTCCAACAACCCAATGCATATGTTTGGAGAAATTCATCATTTTTTACTATACACAATCAAATAAACAGTGTACTATTTAGTCTACATTTCACTACCTTCCTAAAATAACTACATTTCGGTAATCTTTATGTACAAATTTAACCTAATCAGTGTATAATAAAAAACTACTAAATTTCTATAAAAAAAATAATCCTTACGACTAATTAACTACAACTAATTATGTACTACTAATTTATTTGGACTAACTACGACTAATTAATTACTATTAATTAATTACGAGTAATTAATTATAAAATAATTAATTATAAATTAATTTATTATGAATAATTAATTACAAGTAAATTAATTACAATATAGGCATCCGGACCAAAGGTTACAACTAAATGAACGTGAACCCTCTCCCAGAGCAGGAGCAGGGACTTGAAAAGTCCTCTCCCTAAAGCACGGCGTTAATACATGTCACCCACCGACGAGTTGCAGTTGTCACAATCTCCAGCTGGCCGAACATACCTTAGCCCGTCTAGCAAAATAAATTTAATAAAAAGCTTAAACGCCCGAGCCGCATTCACCCGATGTCACAACCTACGCGGTGAAAGCATCATGTCCACGGTCAACGAAAGTCACGCGAAGATGGGAGGGCTACTACTCGCTGACAGACAGAAGCCAGGAACGTTCTGGACGGAGACGGCACGTATGGCTAACCGGATGCTGTACAGGGATTGAAGCAGATTAAATGCAAAAAACAAGCCGCTGTCACGACGGCATGAACGATCCAGCGAATCCGGAGTCTGCTGCAATCCGCA
Organism: Ampelocalamus luodianensis; assembly: GCA_036346255.1. Lineage (NCBI taxonomy): Eukaryota > Viridiplantae > Streptophyta > Magnoliopsida > Poales > Poaceae > Ampelocalamus > Ampelocalamus luodianensis. The sequence goes on from CM070626.1 coordinate 8,136,598, forward strand.
AGCAGCGGCGCCGGCCGGACCCACCACGAGTGAGCTTCTTCGACGTGGCCGTCGTGCTCGGGAGCGGGCGCTTCTGCGCGGGCATTCCGGCTGCCTGGCTCTACGCTCCCCTGCTCCGCAAGGCGTTCGTTTTGGCTCGAGAGGGAAGGGGCCAGGGGAGGCGCGCGGAGGAGAGGAGCTAGTGAGGTCCGGAGGAGGAGAGGTCGATGGAAGCGGCTCGAGTCGACTCGAGGGAGGCGGAGAGAGGAAAAGAAATGCAATGCTGTCCGTAATATGTAATAGAGATAATTGTATGGTTGCTCATTTATATTGATGGGCAAGTACGTGATTTATTCGTGGAACTCTCTATTTATATTATGATGTCATTTTAAACATTTATGATATTATGTCATTATATGAGACACTTGTGATTTATAGATCATTATATTTATTGATTAATGATCATGTTTAACAAATCACGGATATAAGATATTAAATCAATAATGTGGATATATGTTGAAAAACATATTGTTAGATTGGCCAGCCTTGAGATACTATAAGAATTTGTTAGTCTCATACATAGTGTATGTGAGATTCTTGGACTTAAGATCATAATGATTTTCTACATGCAAGACTCAATATGAAAATGCGAGTATCAAGGCCAAGCTCAAGAAGCTTAAGTTAGACCCTAAGTCTAACAGTGAATGCTACCATTGTCAGGAGACTTTGTATTGCAAGGGGAATTGTCAGAAGTATTTGGTAGTGTTGAAAAAGAACAATGGAAGTAAGACTTTCAGTTCAGGTATAAATGTTATATAAATTAATCTTGCTACTTCTTCTACATATTTTTGGGTATTTGATACCGGATCGGTTACTCATATTTGCAATTCGATGCAAAGGTTGGTAAGGAGTAGAAGTTTGGCGAGAGGCGATGCTGATTTTTGTGTGGGCAATGGAGCAAGAGTTGTTGTGTTGGCTGTTAGCACTTTACCATTATCTTTACCTTTAGAATTAGTTTTAGAATTGAATAATTGTTATTATATTACTGCCTTAAGCAAAAAACATTATTTCCGCTTTGTGTTTAGGAGCGGAAGGTTATGAGTTCAGAATAAAGAACAATTATTGTTCAAATATTTCAATGTTATGCTTTATAGTCATGCTCCATTGGCGAATGGATTATATGCTTTGAATCATGAATATGTATCTGTCTATAACATTAATGCTAAGAGATTTGACCTAATGATTTGAATTGTACTTTTATTTAGCAATGTCATCTAAGTCATATATATGAGAAGCGCGTGATGAAACTCCATAAAGATGGTCTTCTAAATTCATTTCATTTTGAATTATTTGATACATGTGAATCTTATTTACATGGTAAAATAACAAAGGTGTCTTTCACGAGTATAAGTGAGAGGTCAAATGACTTATTGGCCCTTGTACATATGGATGTATGTGGATCAATGAGCTCAATGGCCAGATGTGGTTTTCAATAGTTCATGATTTTTACTAATGACTTTAGTATATATGATTATATCTACTTAATAAGGCATAAGTCTGAATTCTTTGAAAAGTTTAAGAAATTTTAGAATGAGGTACAGAATCAACTTGGCAAGACAATTAAATTTCTACGATTAGATCGTGGAGATGAATATTTAAGCTATGAGTTTGGTGATCATCTAAAGCGATGTAGAATTGTTCCACAACTAACTCCGCCAGCAACGCCTCAATGTAATGGGTTGTCTAAACGACGAAACCGAACATTGTTGGACATGGTTTGATCAATGATGAGCTAACCTGATCTTCCATTGTATTTCTAGGGATACGCTCTAGAAACATATGCTTTCACATTAAATAGGGTTCCATAAAAAACAATAGAGAAGATATCATATGAGATATAGACCGAAAAGTATCATAGAGTGTCTTTTCTCAAAATATGAGGTTGTGAGGTATATATAAAAACTTGGGATATGTTGTGTATATTTTGGGCACAAGGATCTATAGGGATGGATCTAAGAGTCTAATTGGATTAAGTCAAGATACATACATTGATAAGGTACTAAAGCGGTTCAACATGAAATATTCCTAGAGAGGTTTCTTGCCCACGTCACAAGGTATTAGTCTTAGCAAGAGTCAGTGTCCTTCGACACCTGATGAGCGAGACAGAAGGAGTAAAACTCTATATGCTTCTACTATTGGATCTATCATGTCTGTCATGCTTTATACACGCCCATGTATCATATACTCTAAGTGTTTGAGCAGATATCAATCCGATCCAAGTGGAGGTCACTAGATAGCAATTAAGAACATCCTGAAGTACTTGAGAATAACTAAAGATGTGCTCCTTACTTATAGAGGTGGGGAAGAGCTGGTTGTAAATGGTTACACTGATGCTAGCTTCCAAACCGATAAATATGATTTTCGATTGTAGTCTGAGTTTGTGTTTTGTCTTAATAGAGTAACAGTGAGCTAGAAAAACTCCAAACAAGGGACGATTGCTAATTCTACAACAAAGGTTGAGTATATTGCGACTTCCGAAGCCGCAAAGTAAGCGATTTGGTTAAGGAAGTTTATTTCTGAACTGGACATGGTTTCTATTGCTTCTAATCTGATAGATCTCTATTATGATAATAGTAGAGCAATTGCACTAACTAAGGAGCCTAGATCGCATCAAAATGCCAAACACATACTCCGACGATATCACATTATTCGTGAGATTGTCGAAAGATGTGTGATGAGGATCTAATAATCCTTAATTAATTAAATTATTTATTTATAATATTTATTATAGATAATAATATCTCTTATACAACATTCAAGGGTACCCCTCAATATCAACAATGAAGGAGATTATAAACACATAGTAGTCGTAAGTTATTCTACAACCACCCTATATAGTCGTAAGTCATCCTACTACCACTTCATGGTCGTAAGTTCTTCTACGACCACCTATTGATCGTAAGTCCTACTACGATCACTTCATGATTGTAAGTTCTTCTAGACCACCTATTAATCGTAAGTCCTAATATGATCACCTCATGGTTGTAAGCTTTACTACGACCATGTCATTGACGACCACCCAATAGTCGATAAGAACCATAGACATGTGGGTCTAATCGACTAGGGATATTTGTACGCTATGTTTAATACACGCAGTAGTTAATATGTGTTGTTATTCCTTGAGATAACTGCACGTATTAAACCTTTGTCTTTGATATAACTACAAGACAACGTGGGGTATATGTCTCTAACAATAACCGCCATTGAATGTGAGCATTGCATCAAATGTTAAGGCGCTTCTTGACGTGGACAACTATCACCCCTTTATGTGCTATATAAGAAGGAAAATCGGTGGACAAAGAAAGAAGGGATTCAGAAAGGACAACGAGAGACAGAAGTTAGCAAGCTCTAGTTTTAGTGACTTTCTCCCTGTTGTAAACACAATCAATACAACAACGTAGGAGTAGGGTTATCATTCTCTTAGAAGAAGACTTGAACTTGTATAAAATTTTCGTGACCTTTTCTGTGTGGTTTCACTTTAAGAGAGCCCTAACATTCATTCATAAGAACAATACTAAACCATCAACAAGGTGATGTGAAGATATATAAAGTGCACACAAATTTAAATATTGCATGTTGATCTGTTGACAAAGCCTCTCCCACAACCCAAGCATGAGGCGCACACAAGAGTTATGAGCATTAGATACTTGTACGATTGACTCTAGTGCAAGTGGGAGGTTATTAGTGATATGCTCTAGAGGTAATCATAGAGATGATTGTATTGCTTCTATGTTTATAAATTTTTAAATAATATGTTATTTCATCCCTTGAATAAAATATTATTTATATTTATTAGCAAGTATGTGACTTGTTTGTGAAACTCTCAATTTATGTTTATGATATCATTCTAAACATCCCTGATCTGATGTCATTGTGGGACACTTATGTTCTATGGATCAACACATGTATTGCTTAATGATCCTATTTCAGATATCATAGATATGAGATATCAAATCAATAATGTGTATATATATTGGAGAATATAGTGTTGGATTGATCCACCTTGAGACACTGCGAAAATTGTTATTTTCTTAAGTGTCATCAATTGGTCTTATACATAGTGTACATGTGATTCTTAGACCTGGTATAATAGTTTACTTAGTGGTTGCCAAACACTACTCCATAAATAGGTAGTCATAAAGGTAGCTTTAGATTTACTATGTAACTTGTGGAGAATGTGAGTAATCATGGAATTTGTCCCCTCCCCCAATGGGAGAGATTTCTCTGGACCCCTCTGTGTCGTTGGATTAAGGAAGTGCATGATAATGCTGAATATATTTAAGGAGTCAACTACAACTAAGTAATTTGTTACAAGATCGAGTGAAGGGTCGAGCTATCATAGCATAACATACATCTCGCCATGAGTTCAATCTGGTATCGTGAGGCAAAAAGATTAACATATGAGCTTTATAAAGGTTGGTTCGATATGATATTTATATGTATTCGTGAGTCGCTATGTCCTGCTAGAAATTGCTATCGACTTGTGGATCGGAAAGAGTTTTCAGGTTACGGGCGATTATACACGAGCCTATAGGGTCACACACTTAATAGGTTAGAACAAACTAGTTCGAATTGGATCTGCTAGAGGCTTAAATCGGATTATAATTCATACGTGGTTAAGAGTCCTAATGGGTTTCTAACGTAGTGATTTGTTATGGACTCTTTATAAGGGGAGGTGTGGGGACTCTTAGGATGATGTTGTACCATCCACCGAATTCCTAGTCACCTCCTCCCTGAAAGTCCTATCGTGCGCGCTGGTGCTAGCACGCCAGCACATGACGTTCCACTCCTAGATGTGTGGATACCGTAGAAGTTTTGCTGCGCTGATCGAGAACAATTCACAACGTACCTAAGAAACATGAGGGACTGCTGGAGCAGACGATCGATGTAAAGGACGTTGGACGATCGACTACTTCCACTACATCGACACGTGCAACGTTGGACCGGGCTGCTACAACTCTTGTTCCGCTGCACCACGCGTATAGTGGTAACGATCTATAATCTTTTACATGTATGACTTCTTGGTCTACATGATTTTTTTTTATTGTGTGCTAGTATAACTTATCTGTATCTAAACAAAGATACCATAGGGGCGTCCGACCCCTGTGTGTCGTGTAACCTCGGGTTGGTGTAGCCCATGCGCGTGCGTGTCCCGACTCGGAGGTTGGCTGGCTCGGCTGGTGCTCGCCGCTCGCGGCGCCCGTCTTGCCCGTTTTCGCTTTGCCGAATGCCGCCGCGCCTTCGAATGCGCAAGTGCAATTCCGATTTTTCTTTTTTAGATAATGAATTCCGATTTTTCTAACTGTTGTATGAGAATGAGAGAGACTTCAAGTGAAATCCGGCTGGTGAATATGCTAGCTAGGATGGTTCCAAGTCAAAGACCGGTCGGGAGAAAGCGCAGTTTCGTCGACGGTGCATTTTTGGGTCAATGGGAACGACAGCCACTACCTGCTAAACTTCAGGAATTCCAAGGAGAAAGCGCAGTTTACACGAGGCAATGAGAGGGGATCATGGATTCATAGTTAGGGTTACTGAACTGACGGCTACGAATGCTAAGTAGATTGTGGTCACTCTAGTTGTAATGACTATACAGCTTTGTAATTAAGTTTTGAGTGGTTTAGCCATTAACAGATAGTATAATAGTATGTCGGGACTACTACTATACAATGTACTGTGGGAATTTGCTCTGATGCTGTTATTTGTTTAGGTGGCAGGACGGATAGACAGATAGTGCAGCATGTGCCTGCCTGCTTCTATTGAATTATAGACTTCACCTTTGCCAAATATTAGTTTTACCACTTGCAGACCAAATAAAACGGTAGATTCAATCCTTCATGCCACAAAGGAACTGAGATAACTGAACTAATAAAGACAACCATGGCCTATGAGATGGTGATAAAGAGCAACCCAAAAATTCCGTTCATTTTTTGATCCTATGCGAGAAGTACATACCAATTTTGCACTCCTATTTGAAACTAGTCACTGGATCGTTCAAAAAGAAAGAAAGAAGCCAGTGACCGGAGACAATGGCAGATCTAGAATTTCATCATGCCTCGAGCTAAACTCTAATAAACTAACATCTTAGAACTAACGCCAATTTTTACCTACACCACGGCATAACAAAAGTAAGCCACAAAAGTAAGGATATAAGGGAAAAGAGGGTGAAGAGGGAGTCAGGGAGGGGGACCTGGAGGTGAAGGCGACGCTCATCGACGGCGTTCGGAAGGACACAGGCGACGGGGACTACGTCGACTAGAAGGGAAGGAAGCGGGAGAATGGAGCCAACAACCAGACGGTGGCGCCAACCAATTGGTTCGTGCTTGCTAGGGTTTGGCCGGTATCAAATCAGAGATGGTGTTGATGCGTGCTTGTGGTCGAGCTGCGGCCTTGTCGCCACGCAGGGGCGGATGGAGCTAGTAACACCAAGCTACGACCTTGCCCCAGCGCGGCTGCGCCTCGCTAGTCACCATGCGTAGCGGCGGCACTGTCGTGGCCCGTGGGTAGAGCGGAGGTTGCAGCCCAGATGGAATGTGTGGACTGTACGGGGAGGCAGACAAACAGCAATGCGGACTGCGAAGGGAGTGCTATGGTGTCGAGTGAGGCACGTGTCGAGGCGATAGGGATTGGTCGATTAGTGATTGGGGTTGGGGGCGATAGTCGACGGAATCGACTGTCGAGCAAGTAGGGTTAGGACTTGTGATTCTACCTGTGGGGTTGGGTTGGGCTAGCGCTAGGAGCTGATGAGTGATGGGCTGTGGCAATTTGGTCTATGGGATGGGAGGAAGAGTGAGGGAGGAGAGGCTGCGGAGTTAGCCTCGGGCTGGCCCACGCGTCTCTAGTTGGGCCACTGGTGTATATGTTTTTTGGGGCCTATATAGGAAAAGGATACCACTATTAATTTTGCAGGCCTCGGGCTATAACCTACCCAGCCTGACGCCTAGATCTACCTTGATCTACCTTGATCGGAGAATTTCTTAACTATTCTAATTTGGAGTTTACCACTGCACAAGCGGCCGATCGTCCTGCCCCCACCTCCTCGCCCTCACCCGCGACTCGCGACCGCACGCACCTCCCTGCTGGGCAACCGCCCGCATCATGTCGCCCCCACCCACTTCTGCGGTAACCACTCCCGAGTCACATCTCTCTCGCCTCGCCGCCTCTCCTTTCTTCCACGTCGCCTCCTCGGCCACTAGCCATGGTGCCGTCTCTTCCACCTCGCCGCCTCCGCCACCAGCCACGACGCCCTCTCTCCCTCTTCCCCGCGGCTGACGCCACCGTCCTCCCTTTTCCCCGCGCCTGACGCCACCGGCCTCTCTCTTCCACCAGCCACGGCGCAGCAGCAGCAGACGTCCGCAGGGGGCGTGAGCGAGGACATGATGGCATGTATGGTGGCGCTGGAGGCCGCGCTGCTGCCCTGCCTCCCCGCGCGTGAGCTCCAGTCTTACTTCATCAGCCTGCAACGCGAGGACTAGCCAATGAAGAAATGCTTCAGATGGTACATTTCTTCAACAATAACTTGACCTGGAAATCACCTCATCTTTGTCCAACTGCAAGTGGAGTAAATACGTACATTGGTTTAGCTAGATGTTGTGGGTTAGGACTTAGGGGGGGTGGCCAATGGTGATTTTGTGTGTGGGTTGGGGGTGGTGTTCTGGGGTCTGGGAAGCAACCTATGGCATGTTGTGGGATTGCTACCAGCCTGATGGACCGGAGTGTCATGGTAGCATGATAGCAGAGGTGGCGAGTCATGGTGTTTGGTTGGTCGTCGGCGCCTTGTGCGTGAGGTGTTCACTGTTTTGCTTATAAAATAGGAGCTCATAGTTTGTTATTGCGAAATCTGGCGTCTTGCTTGTCCATGGGCAATTATGTTGTGATTGGCCTCTTTGATTCCTGGTAGATTAGATTTCATGTGCTTAGAGTACTACGATTTGTGTATCTGTGTTTCAAACCTTAACATTAACCCAGGGTTTTGGAGGTGATTCGATGTGAGGTGATTCGATGTGAGGGTTTTGCACGATTTGGTGTGCTATGTGAGCATGGATTTGGTGGTTGGGGGATGAATTGGTTGGTGTTTTCAGTGGCTTACTGAGTTAATGTTAAGGTTTGATGCTGATATGGAATCGTTGGATGGAGGCGGGTTGTTCCCCTTCTCATTGTTCCCTACATTTTGTTGATTTGATTTGTGAAAGTTTTAAGGTTTTTCTTGAGATATGCCATATTTTTCAGTCTTACTGGAACTCACTGTGAAATCAGTGCCCCTTACTTGGAATAAAACCAAAATGACTCGATAAGTGCGAATGCAATTCAAATCAATTTCATCCTACAGAGTCGAGCATATCAATTGACCAGAGAGGAGCTTGATTATTTTTATCTTGCAGAATTGAGCATTGCGGAGCAGATCCAAGAGTTGAAGAGCAAGGATGACGACAGTGAAAAGCTGGAAAAGGTTATTGGGGAGAAGCCACAAAAAACCTATGTTCAGTTATATGTGCTGAATTTGACTAGACACAAAATTGTTGATCGTCGAACTAAACTAAAGCGGCCTGATAAGTTGGCAACTGATGCTTTGGTGAATTTCAAGAGGACCCAGAATATTATTCTGTACTACGAAGGTGTTGTTAGCAATCGAACTATGAGTCCCTATTGCTTTATATCCTTGTTTGGGGATTAATCAACATTTATTTCTCTAATAATATCTATTTTGCTTGCTTTCTTCCGAAGCTCATGGATGTCCTGGATTTTCTGAAATTGCCTAAAACAAAGCTGTCTAGTCGGCATGTGAAAATTCATACTAAACGATTGTGTGATCATATTGATAATTGGGTTAGTGTTAATAATACTTCGAAGGGAACACAGTATGAGAACTTCCTGAATGGCGGAAGGTGACCAAACTAGAAATTAAGGAGTGATGATATTTTGTTCTTTTTATTAAGTTTATTGATTTGGAACAAGGGTGTTCTCATCTGGACTTCTTTTTTATCTAAGGAAATCTTGTGCAAGTGTTACTAAAGGAACAAGATTAACATGTCATTTTTTTGTCCTGCAGGATTTGCAAAATATATTGGCCAAGCTACGTGATCAACATCACTATTGCCTTTATTGTGGATTCAAGGTCAGCTTTATTCTGTACACAAGTGATGCAATAGGCGGAGTTAGTGTTTTTGTTTATATGTGTGAAAGAAAATTGATATTTATTATGCAGTTTAGGATCTCGTTTGTTAATATGCACCACTCTCTTTTGAGATTCCGTTATAACATATAGCTACCCTACTAGTATTTCCATAATTTTAATCCCTAAGCATTTATGGGGTCCAAATGTGGTTGGGTTGGACCTAGCCCAGTAAAGTTGTTGGGCTGACTGGGCTGCATGGCTTAAGTCATTTCTTGGGCTGAGCAATGCCCTTGCCCTCAAAACATCACTCCAAAATTGACCTTCGTATTATACCATTGAAAATATATGTAGATGCACAAAATAATATTTCCCATCCTTTATTACATTTTCCTGTTGTTTTATTTTTCTTAGCCACACGAAATTACCTTTTTGCCCTTAGTTGGACCACACTCAGGTTATGTATACTATCACAAAATATACTGTCTTGATAAAATATGGTTTAGTACTAGTGTACTACTAATATTTTCAAGTAGAATTTTTAATCGTGATTTACTTGCCTTTTGAAGGAAATTTTTTATGGTGCGTCAGATTTGTGCTAACATCTTGATAAGTGTGCTTTAGTAAAACTAATACTTTCAGAACAAAATGAGTTTCGGTACTACTAATTCTTGATCACATCAGTCAATGAGACACGGTTAAGACAGCCATCCGAGGGGAATGGGTGCACACGAGCTCAGTCGGTCCAAAAGGAATAGTGGTTGTGCCAAGGGCGAAAATGTAATTTCGCCTTACAAAAAGAAAATTAAAATATCAGGGAAAAACAGTAATCAATGGGAAATGGTATTACATGTCTTCTGGGTGGTACAGTACAAAAGTCAATCTTTGGAGTGGTGTCTCCATGATCGATGTCCTTTGAAGTGGTATTTTATGAATTTCCCTTTTTTTATGAATTAGTCGAGCTATCCCCCTTTATTACTCACGCAAAAACAAGGTTACAATCATCCATTACATGATAACAAAGAAAGGACAGAACCCTATTCACCCAAGTGATTCTTGGGGAGCTCACGTCGCCTGCATGGTGCATGCATGTCCCGTGGCATTAGTTGATATATAGATTGTTTGAATCTTGAGCTCGGCGAAGTACTCGTACTCCCGTGCGATATCATCCGGAATGCCCGCTATGGTGAGCGTTATCCGTGCCGTTCATTTCACAGCGAGACTAGGACCCTTGAGTCAGTTTCGATAATTGCCCGACTCAGTCCCCAACTCTCTCGCAAGCGCAGCCCCATCACGACAACTACTTGTCGACGACAAGTTAGTGCTTCCGCCACCAAAGCATCTAAGTACTGAAGTACAGAACTATACCAGCTTACAGCAGCAGCTACAAAACTTCCAGCGCTATCTCTGATGATTGTATTGTTGGATCCATCCGGGCGGCTACCGCTAAAAGCACTATCCACAATAACTTCGTTGCCAACCCTGAGGGGGAGTAGACCACTGTTCCAGTTGAGACAAGTAGCTAATTGAATGCACAATCCTAGGTAGTAGATTTTTTTCAAACATTCGATGTTCATAGTTTGAATGAAGAGATAGATGAATAAGCAAGCACAACTCATCCTATCGCAATGATAGTTGGCCGTCGTCGTCACTTAGGTGTCCAAGATCATTTAGTGCCCATTTTTAGAACATACCTTTTGGACCTTTATTTTTACATTGTTCCCTGCGTTGCTACATGAAAAATTGAATGTAAAAAGAGAACGAGATTTGAAGTTGGTTTTACAACGCATTTGCGAATTGAAATGGCTTTTATAAAAAAAAATTGCAAATTACACGACACATAGGGTTTGGTTACATGCATAAGGAAGGGCATCATGCATGATGCAACAAACCAAAATACACTTACGATATATGTATGCTTTTTTGGAATAGAAATAAAGTCAATTGGAACAAAATTCATTAGTTTCAGCGGCCCATTGCTCCCTTCCCCTTGTCTCCTTGCTTTCGCGAGGTGGCGGCGATCTAAAGTCACCATGTCTGCGAGGCGGCTGGATGCTTGAATGATGTTAAGATAATATAACGTCGGACCAAATTAACAATTGTGATGCATATTGAACATAAGTTACCTCTACGATCTAGAGTGCGCTCGAGCGACGGAGAGCGCTAGTACGGCCGACCGTCTCACTTGTAGGAGCCTTCCCCTTGTCCGCCGCCCTCTTGGCCTTGTCGTCTTCATCTACTTTCTTAGGCTCGTCCGATGTCTTTTCAGTCGGGTCGGGTTTGGGTACGTAAGGTGTCCAGCGCTTAAAGCTATCGGCTTGTATTGCATAGTTCAGCATATACTTTTGCTGGGTGAACGCCCTATCGTATATGTTCGGACCGTCGATCCATTGGAAGAAGTTGCATTGCATATTCGGCTGTCGTTATGCGCGGGCGTAGTTAGATATTTGTGTAATAGAATTTAAGATGCGAAAAATATTTCTGTATGCAAGATAAGCTTACGAGGTGATAGTCGTACGTGTAGTACGCCCGAGCGGCCGTCGCCAGGTGTGTGGACTGGATTATCTTAGTCGGTAGTTCACACACATACTACGGCGCGGGAACTCCGGTGGTGCCGGTGCATCCTTCATAGAGTTATCAGGGAATAGCTCTCTTGGCAAGCCACTTTTGCTTCCGCGGTATCCTCGCGTACAAGCTCATCGAGTCCTCTATCTACTACCTCTCAGTTGTGTGAACGAAACTTTGGTGTAGTGTTGGGTGTGGTTGTGTAGTATTCTCCTTAGATCTCTTCCACCTCTTTTTATAAACGGATATGATGTAATTTTCATGGTGGAGGGAGAACACACAAGAAATCGATGCGTGAAGTGTGTTCAATTATGAGAAGGTAGTGTCTCAGTGTGTTGTTACTTCCGGCTGAAAAGGAAGTGTGGGACAGTTTGGTCATTTATGTTTGATAAGTTTTAGTCCAAGCGTGCTATCTTTTTGGTCTGAAAAACTGATGAGACAGAGTGTTGTCATTTCGATCTGAAAAGCTGCTGTTGCATAGTGTGTTGTTACTTCCGTCTAATAAAATTGGTTGTTTTAAGACTTAAGATTTTTTAAAAAAACAGTAAGTCCTTCCTCACAATAAAAAACAAATCTAACAGCCTGCCCACGAGGGCTTACGTGGCAGATTTGACCACGACAACATTGGTTGCGTGATAACACTGTTTGGCCACGCTACAGGTCATGGCGTGATTAAAGGGGTGAGAATTGGAAATAAAGTTAACGAAGGGTTAACTATAAAATATTATTAAAAAAATGATTAAATATTTTTGAAAAATCGTTCCGTTAGGGTAGCTCTAGTGGCCAAACCACTATCAACGATAAAGATCAAGAATATGGCTCCAACTTAACCAAGATGGTTCAACCTTCATAGGTATGCCTTGATCGAGCAACATGGTAGAATCATAGATCGCATACTCACTCTACTCAATAGACCAATAACCTACATGCAGTCTCCCTGCCATTGGTCATTGATAAGTTTTTTACTAGGTGCATATTCATTTAGGATATTATTGGCTTTCTCGTCTAAAGTTATTGTCACCCTATGATACCGTCAAGGTTCCCTGGACTACTCTATGGCTCCACTTGCAACACAATTATAACATCAATCAATGTAGTTACGTGATCAATCTTTGCCTAGTTCCTCTGGTGCAAAAGCATCGCTCATCGTCTCAACTCAGGCCTGGAGGCAAGATTCCCCTGCCTAAGCTCCCACGACATAACTTGCTCTATGTTCCGGACACAACTCTATGTATTAGTATTGCTTCTATATCATGGTAGGACGTTAAATACCATATTAATTCATGATCTTCATAGTATATCCTAGTTTCCCTTCCAAAAATTTATACCTTATTTCATATTTTGAGTTAAGTAATACAATGTGAGTGGGCGGAAATAAATAACGCCAATCCGCTCCACAGGTGCGCACAGGTGGGCGGAAAAGGGGCCCTCTTTATAGCAGGCGATAGAAGCGACATCGCTGCCGTGGCAAGACAAAAGGGGAGGGGAAGGGAAAAGAGCGTGAGAGAGAGAGAGAGAGAGAGAGAGAAGAAAAAAAAACTGAAGCGACCGGCGAGGTTTTGCTCCCAATCCCCCCAGCCCCCCACCACACACGCACACGCCTCGACGCCGGCGCCGCATCTCCCCATCCCCACCCTCCTCCACCCAAATCCTTTTCGCCGTCGCCGCCGCAGCTCCGGATGGCGAGCGCCGGCCGGGGCGCAGGGCCCGGGGGTGGGTTGCCGGTGAAGGATGAGATTTCGGAGGCGGACATGGAGATTATGGAGCGGCCAGAGAAGGAGGCGGAGCGGGTGGGGTTGAAGAGAGTTAGGGATTCGCCCAATGCCAAGGGTTCGCACGGTATAGCGCTATGATCGCTCTCTTCATGCATTCTTTACTTGTTCATTTGTTGCTTCTACTTTGGTTGCTGCGTGATTACTCGAAATGTTAGATTTGCGCAAACAAGGTGTGGATAGGATATTCAAGGAAACATGCATATTCTTTTTTATGTTTGGCTTTTGTTATTATTTGGTATTGATGTGGTTGTTACTTGTTAGATTTGTTTTTTATTGTGAGGAAGGAGTGCTGTGGAGGTGATTTGGGATTATGGTGGTTTGGAGCTGTGGTAGAAGGCTAGAATTTCGGCATGCAGTTATTTAGGGTTTGCCTTGGAATGCTGAGATGCATAACTGACCCTTTAGGTGTGCATATGTGCTGCTGAGTTTGCTATACTGTTTTGCATAGATGGATTACGATGGAGTTTTGCAGCTGAGTATGAATAGCTAGATGGCTTGTAGCAATGTGCGCGTGTGATGTCGTCGGTACTATTAGTTGCCATATAGTGTGAGAGCCAAAAGCTTGTTTGTAAATAGGGTTTGTAGCTCATGCAATAAGCAGCGACTAGGTGGTAGCTGGGCGTAATAGTAGCTGACCCATGCATAACGCGATGAAGCAATGGTGCGGTGTTTGAGGCATTTAGTTGCCTTTTTTTAGTTATTTTCTAGATTATGCCAGCTTTGTCGTCACGTGGATTGAGACCTGTTGGTCTATGATAAGTGCTAACGTACATGGGTGACGTAGGCGTAGATAATTAATTCCCCCCGACTTTCCTTGGAGGATATCAATGATTCATGGAAGATCAATGATTTATATTCCTTGTTTTGGTTCTATCGAATAAGGAACCAGGTTTTTATTGATCAATTCAACCAACTGTCTAACACAGCAAGTACCGCGGGCAAGCCCTCATGTTGCTAATTTTTTCCAAGGAGCATATAATATTTTGGTTGATCATCCAGTTTACCTACCAGACAAGCTGCCTTGGGATTATGGGAATTTTAAGTGTAAAGTGTGTAATCTCTATTTGGATAAGTGCTATTATGATAAACCAAATTTGGCCTATATTATTTATAATTGATTGGCTTCTTTGCCCTCGTTCCATCCTTCGACTTCAATTGTATTTAATCATCATTGGTTTCACAATGATTGAGTCAATACGTACATTGCTTTTTTTTAATAATCTGGCGCCATTATACCCATGCTCCTGTGCATTGAACCCTCGTATATGTCCATTTTATTTGTTTACTCAGAACACACATTTTTTAAATGATGAGAACTTTTCACCTTTGGCGGTTCATCCCTGCAAAATTGGAAATAAAATTTGAAATCAAAAAGTTGGTTCTGGAGCTGGTCATAAGGATCTTAAATAAAATTTGATTGGTTGCCCCCAAGAGATCTTGCGATGGATGATCTTCAATTAGTGATATGATGGATGGTTATGGATTTATGGTAGGTTAGTAGCAATTTTCTAAAAAAACCTAAGGTGAGATGCCAGCTACATGGTACAAGAATTGGTATTTCAACTACTTGGAGTACTTTAAATTTTTTTGTGAGATGAAGTGTATTAACATATTGATATAATACAAAACAGCTAGTAGGAATAAGGCGAATTTAGGTACAAATCTTCGCTGAAGATCTCTGAGATGAAATGTGTTGAAACTTAGATCTTACTGTGAACATGCATCATCTAGGTTTTATTGGAGTGACTACTGCTGAGAAGAAACCAACACTGCAGTCTCATAACAATGTTAAATCTCTGAAGAAAGCTGGCAATGGTAATCTTGTACATCCGAATGTTGATGGTACTTCTAAAATGGGAGGTCTTTATCTGCATGGTATTCATGGCTCGCAGACTCTGGCAGATTCTAATGCTTTGAGGTATGCTAATTATTATTGCTTGTCCTGTGTGCACTAGGAATTTTTTTAACTTTTGAACAAAATTTTCATCTTGCTGTGGTGTTTGAGAAAGGACTTACTGTTTTTTTTATCTTAAATCTTTAAACAACCAATTGGACTTACTGTTTTTTTTATCTTAAATCTTTAAACAACCAATTTTGTCACTAATTCACTTTACGCATGTGACAACATAGATTTAGTTGCTCATCTCCTGGTGGAGATCTGGAGAATAAAACCAGAAAGCCTACCAGAATATGTACCTTTTATGCTCAAGGCCGGTGCAAGAAAGGAAAGAGTTGCACTTTTCTTCACGAAGGAGAGGGTTGTGGTTCTGATAACCGGTGGAGTAAAGAAGAAAAGGCTGGTGTGCTTGCACCAGTTGGTTTTGGAAATCATAGAGGTATGATCTTTTTAAATAGGATAATCTGTGAAGAATAGCTTGCTGTCACAAACTTTTGATTGCTTTGGCAATCTAAAACTTTTGATTGCTCCATCCTGTGCTCAGGCTCTGAAGAAGGATCTCAAGCACAACGTTTATCCAACTTGGAAGAGCCTGACTTTGAGAATTTGGTGGGTTCATCAAAAGTTGAGCTATATAGGACCCTTATTCATGCTTATGGTGAAGAGAAGATTCCAGTAGTTCAAGAGAAGAATCATGAACCTTATTTCATGGGACGTCATATTAGTTTGCCCGGTGATAGCTATTTGGATGGTAGGGGTACCTTTCCTAGATTGCATCAAGATGGAGGAAAGCTGCAGTCTAATGTGACCATGGGAAACAGCATGAGTGATTCTCATGTCTCAAGAACTTACCTTGAACCATTAAATCCTGATTATCGGTACCGCCCATTTGACTCATCTATTTCACTTGATTCTCTCCAACCTAATGAGAAGTTATCAGCTTATGGTGGAACAACCGGGAATCTTCTCCCAAAACATCAGAAAGAACATAGTTCACGCGGTGCCTCATACAGCTCACATAGTTTAACAGGATTAAAAAATCCAGGCCATGATAGCTCTGATCATTCCTTGGGTAGCCCACCTTTCAGAGCAACTTCTCACCTAGGAATGCAGTCCCTTCATCAGTTAACACCTGGTATTGAGAAGGTTGGTCTCCATAAAGATGTTGATTTGGACAAGGGTTGCGGTACTCGCACGCCTGCATTACTTGTGAACAGTTCACCACAACCTGCTGCCGTGTCATCAGGGCACCTTTCCCCAATCAAGGATGAGGTCTGGATAACTTCAGTGCCTTTTGTGCCTAGTTTTCCTGGTAGCACGTCAAGTCAATATGACCGGCTTGCTGACAGTGTTGACCCTCCCAAAGTTGAAACCATAAATAATCTCAAGCCCTCGAACATATCATGCAGCATTTCAAGTCAACATACAGATGAGAATGTTATTGTAGGTGGAAATACTGACAAATTATCGAATCACAATGACAAGTTGGCAAGGAATATGCCTGCGAAAGGATCAAATGAAATTGCAGGCTGGATTGCATCTGGTAGGGGACGCAGCTCTAGTCTGGATGGTGATAACAGGGTGAAAGCTTGTGAAAGAAAAAACGATGCAGCAATTAACAACGAGAAAACAAGAGACTTTCGTTTTCATTTGGCAGAATATGTAAAGGAGTTGGTGAAACCAATTTGGAAGGAAGGCAATCTGAGTAAAGATGCTCATAAACTAATAGTGAAAAAATCTGTTGATAAGGTTCTTGCTTCACTTGAGCCACATCAAGTGCCAGCTTCTGAAGAATTGATAAGTAATTTTATAACCACCTCTGGAACAAAGATAGAAAAACTTGTGAAGGTAAATATCTTGAATTGGTAGGTCAATGACACATCTAGCCATTAGGCCTCATTTGATTGACTGATGTCTGTTTATTTCATGACAGGCATATGTTGATAAGCATCGTACAAGATGAGATCCAAACTTCTAAGTGTTGAAGACTTGAAGTGCTGCACCATAGAGACAGGGTTTGGACCTGGTGTCCTATTGTGGTTAATCTACAGTTCTACATTGCTAGGCCCATGCAGTTTTTATTGGTGCGCTAAATGTTTCCTAGTAAGGTATTCTGTTGCATGACCCTGGTTGGTTTGTAGGCTTCAGCTAGGCTCCCTAGTACTTAATATGGTGGATATTAAATTTTATATGTTTCCATGTTAGCTAAGAGGACATCTAATGCAACCAATGTAGAAACTTTATTGCATGTGTGGTCAATCTATGGATTAAAGAATGATGCTTTTGCTGTTGTTCTTTCGGTTTGGTGAAGTATTCCTGTTGCTTAAAGTCTACATAATTCTTTGAGCTTGATTGTGGGAGCTAGGGGAATCAACACTTTGCTTTGGAACACAAGTGCACATGAGATGTGAAGAGAAAGATAGAAGTATCCATGTAATTGTTAATAGTATTCTACTCTCTCTTTCTCTGTCTCTCTCTCGGCCCATGTAATCCTATGTCTATATATACCCTCTCAATATTGAATAAGATGTACAACTGTGAATAACAAAATCTCTCCCAAAATCTATCAGCAATGGCCTTACTTCTAGAAAGAGAGTGGACATAGAGTATTTATACATACTCAAATCTTGTAGAACCCTGCTGTACATAGGATTGAAAGCTACTCCCTCCGTTCTTTTTTGGATTAAATCCTTATTTGCCACTGGAACTTGGCCAGGTCCCTAAAATGCTATCGTGAAACAACTCCTCCCTTCGTTGCCATTGGGTCTCAACTTTCATCCTGTTTTTGCACTCCCGTCGGTCAACCATGAGTTGATTATCAAATTGTGTGCGAAAAGACTTATTTACCCTTCTTGCTCTTCATCTTCTTCATCCTCCTCTCTCCCCGTTTCTCTCGTCTCTCTTCACCAGCGCCGAGGTCGACCACCTCCGCCCCCAGCCGCCGCCCTCCCCGCCCCCGCCACCGCCGCCGCTCAGCCCCACCCCGACCACCACCTCCTGAATGCCCCCTCCTCCCGCTCCGCCACCGAGGACACCAACAAGGACACCGCCACCATCACCATCGATGCCCCCAATGCCGCACCCGTGGTTACGGTCGCCGTAGCGGTAGCCTTGCCCCTGTCCGTTGTCACCACCCACCACCACCACCACCACCACCACCACCACCACCACCACGGCCTAGCGAGCTCATCGTTGTCGAGCTTCTTGTTCTTCATCTTCTTCATCCCTCCTTTCTCCCCTATCTCTCTCTTCCCCACCGAAGAGTGGCAGAGGCGACGGCGGCACATCGAGGCCGGTGGAGGCGAGGAAGAGGTCGGGGCCGGTGGCGGCTGACGGCGGTGGGGAGGAGCCAGCGTGGGCAGGGCAAGGTAGCGTGGGGAGGAGGTCGAGACCGGTGACGGTGGGGAGGTCGGCGAGCAGGGGGAGGCGGCGCGTGTGGGGGATGCGGCAGGGGCAGCGGGAGGCGTCAGGGAGGGGTGAAGGTATGAAGAGGAGGAAGAAGGGTAAGATGGGCATTCTGACAAGTTTTCAGTGGTTAACGGCTGCTGGATCTAATGAGGCTAACGGGAGTGGCAAAAATGGGATAAAAGTTGAGATCCGATGGCAATGAAGGGATGGGTAGTTTTGTGCTGGCATTTTAGGGATCCAGTCAACTTCCAGTGGTAAATAAGGAATTAATCCTTTTTAGATGTCGTTTTAGAATGCGTGCAATCAATCTTTTAAAACTTTGACGACTAATATACACAATATTATTTGGATTTGTCATGTGGAAATGATATTACTAGATTTGTCATAAAAATACTTTCATATTATTACATTATTAATATTTTTTCTAGTACATAATTAGAAAAGTAATGGTCAAATGTGTGTATTGGAGATCGTGTCGATGTCCAAAACGACAAGTAAAAAAGAACGGAGGTAGTAATTGGTAAAGATCTTTATCGTGAGGGCTATACAAGACACATGTTATGAGTACACTACTTCCATAGGTATTTGTGGGCCAAAGAATGGCAAAATAATAAAATACCCTTGATTACCCTTGTGTCAGGACTTCAGGCTAAAATATTCAGAGAAGTTCAGAAGCACAAGAAGAAAAGAGAAGGGGGGTTTAGAAGGAAGTCGGCAATGGGTGGAATGCTTTGACGATTTCACTTGGAAAGCTTCAACGGTCAGGATACGAGAAGAAAGGCGTGATAATCATGGTTATTAAGGCGGTAAGGCGAGGCGACCCACCCCTCTCACACCTTTGAAGCGGTAAGGCGTAAGACGAGGCGACGCCTTACTCATGTCCTTAGGCGACAGTGCGAGCGGCGCGAAGATCTGGCGGCAAGCACAACTCGATTCTCGGCGCGAAGATCTCGCTGCCGTTGCCCTTTTTCCCGGCCGGCCGCCGCCGCACGCCGCCTCCACGCCCCGCGCGCGCCGCCTCGATCCTCCCTGCTGGGCCAGGCCACGCCGCCTCTCGGTCCTCCTCGCCAGCGTGGCTGCTCGCGTCGCGCCGCCTCCTCCCTCTTTCACCCGGCTCTCCTCTCCTCCCTTCACATCCGCCCGCGCGCCTCCTCGCTAGCGCGGGAGGTGACGCGAGATGAGAGCGCTGCCGCCGCCTAGGGTTCAGGGTGAGTCTTCAGCTCTCTGGTCTTCGCCCTCTCCTCTTTCCCCTTCTCTCTCGCGGGCTCGGGTCGGGTCCAGCAGCCTCACGCTTTAGCTAGCAGTCCAAGGTGTCGCCTCAGGCCTTCCTTACGCCTTTCTCCACCTGAGCGACGCCTTAGAGACGCCTTGCACCTGAGGCGGACGCCATACGCATGTGCGGCAAGGTAGCGCGACGCCTTGAACCCCTGCGGCGCCTTACCGCTTAGGCGACACCTTAAGGACACCTTAATAACCATGGCGATAATGCAGATCAAACGACATGAATTGAAAGTAGTAGTTGTCATTTTTTATTATTTAACTGCATCAATTGTCTTTTCTTACTTTGAGATGTAATTTTGAATTGTAATCACAAAACATGTTTCACTGGGAGGGGATTTATATGCCCGGAACTTGGAATGAAAAGAACAACGAAAAGCATATTCCTAGTGTTATTTAGTTCTAGAGTAAAGTAGTCTAGAACCTTAGCTTGTGCTCTCTGTTCCTCTTTGCTGTTCTCCGGTGGAAATTCCCCAGTTCAATGAAATCTTCCGTGGATCCCGACAAAAGGTATCAGAGCTAGACAATCCTTGGAAGCAAGGTAGGATTCGGTGAAGGTTGGCGGCGGGAGTCGAGGGCTGCTGTAAAATTCCCAAGTCGATCCGATCCTGTGTTGGGCGGTGAACTCTTTGCAGATTCGAGTAAGGTTGGCAAGAGTTGTTGTATAATTCCCAGGTTCTCTCTGTGGAAGCAGGCAGCGGTGACATCTATGAGGAGAAAGGAGTGATTGCTTCTTCCAGGCGGTCCTGCAGATCTGGAACTAACATGGTGGTCACTACAAGATCATTGTCCCAGGAGTCTATAGTAGGAAGAGAGGAGGTTGCAGAGGTACGTTTTGAACTTATGAGCATGAAGGAGGATATTGCAGACCTTAAAAACCTAAGGTCAGAAGTCACTGAAATTAAAGAGATGATGAAGCAAATGTGGGGAAAACTTATGGAGGAACAGAAGGACCTCAGGAGCTACCTGTGGAAAAGGGGAAGAAGGTGGTAGAAGAGATTACTAACGTTCATGGTGGTCTGGAGACCTCAACTGGTTTAGGGTTAGACATCCCAGCTAGAAGAAGTTCAGGTGTACGATTCGAGATAGAACCGCTTGCAGGAAGGTCTGCATTTAAACCGATCTTCAGTCTAGCTGTGAAAACTACTATTCCCATACTAGCACATCAGTGGAACACTTATGCCAAGGGGGTGGATCAAGCTTATTACATTCACAGTATGCTATAGAGAACACAAGGGGGTGAATACGATGTCATCTTATGGAATGGGTGTGAATCGAGCAGAGGGACAATGTTACCCTGGGGTGTTACTGAGGGATGAGCAGAGAACTCAATACATGGGACTGACAAATTCCAATTCACACTATGCTGAGGCAATAATTAAAGGACTTAGACTGGAGATACCATTGTTCTCAGGCGATGATGCATTAAATTGGTTAAAGCAGTGTGATTTTTTTTTGAAATCTCTGGAACTCCTCCAAACCAGTGGGTAAATCTGGCTACTGCCCATTTCCAGCGAAGAGGTTGAAAAATATGGGAATTCCTTGGCAGATTCTCACCTGGCCACAACTATGTGCAATGATCAGTGATCGTTTCTCAATTGCTAATGCCCATGAGGTAGTCGAACAGTTACAGAATGTCAAACAATATAGCTCCACTGTATTGAACTATATTGACATGTTTGAGGAGTGTGTGGAGCTGGTAAAGAGGGAATCACCCATATTTGCAGGAATCATTCTTGTTAAGTTGCTTTATTGGAGGGTTAAGAGGGGATATCAAGTATGATGTTAGTAGTCAAAAACCTCAGGGTATGAATTGAAGCTTATTGACTTGCAAAGACTTATGAGAAGGCTTCTGAGCAAAAAGAAGTACTGTTCCTGGAAGTTCTAATAGGAGCAAATTTACCAACAAGAATAGGGAGTTCAATCGAGGAAACCAACAGAAGGGGGTTAACAACAAACCCATGGATGTGAAAAACATTCAACCAGTATTGGAAAAAAAGATCAAAGGTGTTGGTATTGCAAGGAGCCGTGGAGTAAACAACACAGATGTAAGATCGGGAGAACTATCCATATACTACAAGAGATGGATGAGGAAGATAATCCAGTGGAGGAACCTGAGAAAGATGACTCAAAAGAGTTGGGATATATAACAACCCCTGATAGCCCAGAGCAAGAAGACACGCAGGGACAACTCATGCAAATTTCAGAATATGTAGTGAGGGGAACTATTGGGCCAGCAACATTTTCCTTGATCACCCATATAAAAGGAGGGGTAGTGGCTTTGGTTGACAATGGAAGCACTGACACTTTTATGGACTAAGATTTTGCTCTTGGAAGCAGTTGTATCTTAAAGACAACTGGATGTAGAAAGGTGAAAGTAGTAGGAGCTGATCTCAGATACCATAATACAAGACTCCCAATATATGATTCAAGACACCAAGTTTTGTAACTCATTCAAATTGCTGAAACTCAATAGCTTTGATATCATATTAGGAGTTGATTGGATCTGTGAGCACATTCCTATTGGACTGGACTTAAGGAAGAGGACACTATCAATCACCAGACAGGGAAAACAAGTGGTGTTCTTAGATCATACTGCCCCAGGAGAAAGATGCATTATCAAGGCACAAAAGTTGAAGAAGATGGTTAAGAAGGGGGTGATAGGCTGTATTATACAGACCCAGAAGCTGACAGTGGAAGAATCAGGAAAAGATACTGACTGCCCGAGGGAAATAGAGACTCTATTGCACAATTTCAATGACATTTTTCAAGAACCCGAAGGGCTGCCTCCTAGAAGAAGCTGTGATCATGTAATTCATGTGAAGCAGGGGGTTGATCCTCCCAACTTGAGACTATATAGTCCCACACCATCAGAAAACAGCTATGGAGGATATTACAAACAAGATGCTGAAAATTGAGGAGATTAGACACAGCATGAGCCCGTATGCATCTCCGGCAGTTATGGTGAGGAAGAAAGATGGCAGTTGGAGGCTATGTGTGGATTATAGACAATTAAACAACATTACTGTCAAGAACAAATTTCCAATGCCAGTGATTGAAGACCTCTTAGATGAATTGAATGGTGCTAATGTTCTATCTAAGTTGGACTTGAGGTCAGGATATCATCAAATCAGGATGGCGGATGAAGATGTTCCAAAAACTGCTTTCAAGACCCATGTGGGCCATTATGGGTGCGTTTGGTTGGTGGGATGAGGTTGAATGGGATGTGATGGTACAGGTAGGATGGTATCGTCCTGGATGAGATGATTCAAGTATGGTGTTTGGTTGGTGGGATGGGATATATGATTTTGTTTGGTTGGTGGGATAGGATGGTCCTGGATGGTTCAAGATGGTGGTTTGGTTGGTGAGATAGGATGATACATGAATAATATTTTTTGCAGTAAAATATGCCAAGAGTGGTCTTGTTTTGTTGATTAAATGACAAGGAACACAACGGTTCAATCGGATCGCAAATTGGATACTCGGTTTAGAAAATATGGTCATTTGAAGCTCGTAAATCATGCATTTTTTTTCGTGCGTGCCTTGGAATTTGAGTGAACGGTGTGGTTCGGGATTTTTTCCCGAACGGGATGATACAGCATAAACATGGAATATTCCCATTTCTTGAATCATCTCATTCCGAACGGTTTGGTTCCATTCAACCAACCAAACACCTGAACGAGCTCATTTCTTGTACCGGACGGTTCAGGACCAAATGATTCGATGAACCAAACGCACCCTATGAGTATTCAATGATGCCATTTGGTCTTACTAATGCACCTGCCATGTTCCAAGCACTTATGAATGGAATATTTGCTAAACAGCTCAGGAAATTAGTGTTAGTATTCTTTGATGACATATTGGTGTACAACAAAACTTTGAATGAACACATAAAACATTTGAGTGAAGTGCTAAAGATATTGAGAGAACACAGGTTGTTTGCTAAGCAATCTAAATGTATCTTTGCCACTGATAAAGTGGAGTACTTGGGACACATTGTATCAGGAGCTGGAGTAGCCATTGATCCAAAGAAGATTGAAGATGTATTAAAGTGGCCAATTCCCAACAATGTAACAAAACTGAGAGGGTTTTTGGGTTTAACTGGTTACTATAGAAGATTTGTTAAGGATTATAGAAAAATTTGCAGACCACTGCATGATGCACTTAAGGGGAATTTCAGTAGGGACAAAATCAGCAAATTGCATTTGATCTCCTCAAGAAAACCATGACTTCTTGCCTAGTGTTGGCCCTACCAGATTTCACCCAACCCTTTATACTTGAAACTGATGCCTATGGTGTAGGAATTGGGGCAATCCTCATGCAGCAAGGTAGACCATTGGCTTACTATAGCAAGACCTGTGAGAGTTGGAGTTCAATCTATATATGAAAAAGAAGCTATGGCTATACTGGAAGCACTAAAAAAGTGGAGACATTACTTCTTGGGAAGCCAATTGATAATTAGAACCGATTAGAAAAGCCTTAAGTACATGACTTCTCAAAGATTGGTGGAAGGAATACAACATAAATTGCTACTCAAGCTGTTGGAGTTTGATTATACAATTGAATATAAGAAAGGGAAGGAGAATAAAGCTGCTGATGCACTGTCAAGAAGGGATGTCGAAGAAATTTGTGAGATCACTTGTATGGCATTGACCACAGTCACTCCAGAGCGGGTTGAATATATAAAGACCAGTTATGTAAATGATAACAATATAGAGACAGTGATGCAAGAAATACAGGCTAATAACCATTTCTGGGGGTGTCATCAGGTATAAGGGAAGAATTTGTGTTGGGGAAACAACTGATGTGAGATAGAAACTCCTAGAAGCATGTCATTCTTCTGTTGTCATTCTTCTGCTGTGGGAGGTCATTCTGGGGTCAGGACTACCTATCACAGGCTGAGGTTGTTGTTTTATTGGCCTAGAATGAGGAAGGATGCGGAGGCAATGATATTGGAATGCCCAGTGTGTCAAATAACAAAGGTTGAGCATGTGCACATTCCAGGATTATTGGATCCTTTGGAAATCCCAGACATGGCATGGACTCAGATAAGCATGGATTTTATAGAGGCATTTCCCAGGTCTAAAGGGAAGGAGGTTATCCTGGTAGTAGTTGATAGACTGAAAGTATGCACATTTCATACCTTTAAGTCACCCATACACAGTCCAAGAGGTTGTCCAAGTCTTTATGGATAATATATATAAGCTACATGGAATGCCTGCTGCAATAGTGAGTGACATAGATAGGATATTTACTAGCAGATTTTTCCAAAATATTTTCAAAGCTCAACAAGTATCTTTGAGGTTTAGTACAGCCTATCATCCACAATCAGATAGTCAAACTGAGAGAGTGAATTAGTGTTTAGAAGCTTATCTGAGGAGCATGATTTTCCAAGAACTTAGGAATTGGATGAACTGGTTATCACAAATTGAATGGTGGTATAACACTTCTTATTACACCTCTTTGAAGATGACTCCTTTCCAAATATTATATGGTTATCTTCCCCCACAATTTGGAGCATTCCATGTCCCTAGTGATGCACTACCAACAACCCAATTGACACTGGAAGAGAAGGAAAAGATGACTCAAACTCTTAAGCTAAACCTATTGAAAGCTCATAATCGAAGAAAACAGTTTGCTGATGGGAAGAGATCAAAACAACAATTCATGGAAGGAGATATGGTTTACCTCAAGATGCAACCATGTAGACAAAATGCATTTGGTCTGAGGGGGTCACTTAAGCTTAGATCAAGTATTATGGACCCTTTTGGGTTATGAAGAAGGTAGGTAAGGTGGCATATCAATTGAGTCTCCCGGAAGGAGTAGCTATCCACTTGGTATTTCACATAAGTCAACTCAAGAAACATGTAGGATCCCAAGCTGTACCACTTCTTGATTTACCATTGGTAGGTCCAGATGGGAAAGTAAAAAAACCAAACCCTTGGCAATATTGGAACGCCGTTTTGTGCAGAGAAGATGTGATGTAGTGGCTCAATGGCTGGTCCAGTGGCAGAATTTGGCTCTAGATGAGGCTACCTGGGAAGATGTATTGTTCATCAGGAAAGTATTTCCAAATTTCCAAACTCGAGGACAAGTTTGATGTTCAGGTGGTAATTGTCAGGACTTCAGGCTAAAATATTCAGAGAAGTTCAGAAGCACAAGAAGAAAAGAGAAGGGGGCTCAGAAGGAAGTCGGCAATGGGTGGAATGCTTTGATGATTTCACTTAGAAAGCTTCAACGGTCAGGATACGAGAAGAAAGGCGCGATAATGCAGATCAAATGGCAGTAATTAAAAGTAGTAATTGTCATTTTTTACTGTTTAACTGCATCAATTGTCTTTTCTTACTTTGAGAGGTAATTTTGAACAGTAATCACAAAACATGTTTCACTGGGAGGGTTTTTGTATGCCCGGAACTTGGAATGAAAAGAACAACGAAAAATATATTCCTAGTGTTCTTTAGTTCTAGAGTAAAGTAGACTAGAACCCTAGCTTGTGCTCTTCGTTCCTCTTTGCTGTTCTTCGGTGGAAATTCCCCAATTCAATGAAATCTTCTGTGGATCCTGACACCTTGGCCCTTGGGACCATTGTTGGGTCAGGGGCAAAATCTTGATGTGTGGTCCCTTGAAAAGTTGTAGCCCTAGAAGTCGTACTCCTATATGCTTTTCTCTGAAATACTTGTGTGTAGAAATAAGGAACCCCTACCTATAGACCTTACAATGGTTGACATGGTAGTGTGATGTGTAAAGTATGTTGTGTATCTCTCAAAGCGGATACCCCCAAGGCAAGAGATCTTCAAGGAGGAAGATTGCCTCAAGAATAAGGTAAAGATCCCTATTGAGCCCACACGTGCATTCGAGGTTGGGGGCAATTTGAGGGTTTGGTTTGAGGGTTAGGCAAAGATGCATATGGGTGTTGTCTCCCCTAAGAGGTAAGTTAAATGTCTTCTAGGGTGGTACTTGAGGTCATTTTGCTTGTTTGAGTGAGGTGTGAAGATTTAAGCCTACCCTAGAGATAGTTTAACCTTTTTTTATAATTTACCCAAGCCTACGTGGGATTGAGCTTAGAATCCAATGGCTAAAATAGCATGGATCATTTATCCAATGCTAAAATAGCTTGAGTGCACCTCCCATCAAGTAACACCCAATTTTCTACCCTTCCTGTTGCACCCTGCTCAAATCATTTGCATATACATTACAATATTACATACCATTCGCACCACCCACAACCTTGAAATCCGATGTATTGACTCCATTCTTCATCTTTTCGCCACCAATGATGATATTGTGCGCCATGGCCTTGCAATCATGCATCTTACTGGCACCCTTGGCCTTGTTACACCTCATCGTTATTGAGGGCTTTACTTTACATTGTTTGCACGCAATAATCAAGGAACATCTAATGCTTTCTTGTCATCAAGGACTTCCCATGCTTTGCATGGTTCGGACTACCTGTCGCTACCACCCCATGAGTTCATTTATTCGTTAAACACTTTCACTTGAAAGCTTTGGGTCACAAGCAAATATCTTAAAGGCATAGTTGTTCAGAGTTGGATGTGAGAATGGATTCATAATCAAAGCGAAGTGATTAGGCGAACATGTGGTGTGAACAAACCCATCGGTGGTGTGAATAGGCTCGTGGGTGGTATGAACAGACTTATCGGTGGTGTGGTGTGTGAAAAGACCCCTTGTGTGGATAGACCCATCGATGGTGGGAACAGACACATCATTACTATGATGTGTGAATAAACCTCTTGGTGGTGTGAACAAATCCATCAATGGTGTGAAGTGTGAATAGATCCATTGGTGGTGTGAAGAGTAGTAGCCCTTAAAGTGAAGAATATTGTTCCTACATGCTTTTCTTTGTGTAATACATGGGTAGATCCTTAACAAGGAACCCTCGACTTGTGAATCTCTATGGTTGACCTGGTAATATGTAATGTGTGAAGAATGTTTTGGACCTCTCAAAGTGTAATGTGTGATGAGGATTGCCTTGAGAATATGGTAAAGATCTCTATTGAGCTCACACGTGAATTTCAGTAGGGGCATTTTGCGGTTCCCACTGAGGGTAAGGGAAAGATCCATATGGGTATGGTAAAGATCTCTATTGAGCTCACACGTGAATTTCAGTAGGGGGCATTTTGCGGTTCCCACTGAGGGTAAGGGAAAGATCCATATGGGTATTGCCTCTAAATGTAGGGATTTCCCTATGAGGTAAGCTAAATGTCTTCAAGGGTGGCTCTCGAGGGCATTTTGCATGTTTTAGGGACCTGTGATGAATTCAAACATGCATTAGAGATAGTGAAACCTTTTGCTATAATTTACCCCATCCTATGTGGGACCAAACTTCAAATCCAATGGATAAAATAGCTTTGGATCATATATTCAATCGTAAAAGAGAATTAGGTATATACCACTGAAGCTTTACAGGTTTGAGATATACCACAAAGATCCAAGTTCACTTTTATAGCACCTTGTCACCCCTTCGCTACGACTGGCACTGTAATTACCAAATTGCCCCTTTGGTTAGACCAAACATCCACCTTCCCTACTCTTTGCCACCCGTCTTGGACTCTCCCATGGACCCCTCTCGCACCCTACCAACGTGCCATCAGAAGCGGAATGATGTTGGTGTTCCTCCGACCAACCTCTGATGAGCGGCTAGGAGGCGGTATGATAGACGAGAATGCAGGTGGTATAGGCATGCTCTTGGTCGCCGTCGACAGAGAGCACTTGGTCGCCGTTGGTGAGAGAGCTTCCCAATGGGGCCATCGCTGTTCTTGCCATCTTTGTCGCTATTGATCGGTAAATACAAGCCATTGGCCTCCACATCGCAGTCAACGTCGTTGTGATCGGCGCGCCTTCACATTCTACAACATCGTCGCTATCCTCCTAGTTGAGGACACCCCAATTTAGCTGCGACAATGGTAGTGTATTCCTATAGCGCCATCGCCGCCTCAAAGAGGAGCCTGATAGGGTTGGAAGCTTTGAATTGCAAGCACATATCGTATCTGTATAATTATTAGAGTTTGATGTGAGAATGAGAGTATTAGGCTTCTTGATGGTTTGGATGCATTGGTGGTGTGAACAAACCCTAGTGATGTGAAGTGTGAATGCATCCATTGGTGTGAATAGATCCATTGGTGGTGTGAAGTGTGAACAACTCGTGATTGCCAATTCACCATTACCACCGCATATAGTACCACCCTCCAATGATGGTGGGGTGCCAATGGCGGATTTATGAATTTTATATTGGAGATGCACAATTGATGTTCTTCAAAATAGGATAAAAAGCAATGTCAAGGTCAACTAATTGGCCGGTTGATTGTTGGTAGTTGGCAAAGCATTACGGATGGTGTATTAGAGTGAATTTAACATTCTCGAATAATTAGTCAACATTTTAACCAATTAATTAGTTTTTCTTTTCTTTTTGCTCAGTAACTACAATTATTAGTTTTTAATCGTGTTGACATGATTTATACCATTTGTACCATATAGATGAAGTATAAACTACATAAGACAAATTATAGTTTGACATATTTTATCAAATGATAACAAATTCTAACCGTGATAAAAAATTATTTTAGTACATGATCATTGACATGGCCTGTTTACACCATATGGTTTTAAAACTTTTTTTGTATGTATGAGTTTCTTAGAAGATACACAATAATTGTATTCAATTGTAGCTTTCCTGGCGATGATCACAATGGTGCAAACATATGGCGAATCAGATACTGTTTTTTTTTACTTGAAAGAGCCAAAGAAGCTTGCAAAGCTAAAAAATGTAGTACTTTATGCACCATCATAAAGTGGCACATAGTTAGGTGGACAGAAATGTGAGAGAACAGTTTGAATGGAAGGAATTCTAGGGGTGCCTATGCATACCCGACACCATAGCTTCATCAACCACTCTATTGTGCTTAATGACCTCATGATTGGTGCCTTGGCCGAATACCCTTATCGTCATTGAGGGCATCACTGTACCTTTTATACACATATAGTCAAGAGTTACAAAATTACTTCTCATGGTGCAGGTGTCATGTGTTCATCACTAGTTACTTTCCGACCGAGCAGAAGAACAAAGACAGGTAGAAGAAGGAAGAAGACGTTACTATTCTCTTTTTCGATAATGTCTAAAACTACACAGTGCCGGTTCCTTTAACGCTAACATCCTCCAATTCTATTACATGGGCCAGGTCCCTTTGTTTCACACCACACCTAACTGCAGCCCATTTAACTTGTCGAAGATTACTTGCGCGCTGCGTAGCCTTTCGCGCCAGAGTCCTTTGCTAGCTTCTGGCGTCTCCGCGCTGGTGGCATCACATTGCCGCCCGCTCGAGAATTAGCTTGCCCCAAGCTAAAGCCGTGGGAAATCTGTGGCGCAACACCTCATAGTCCTCCCATGTCGCCATGGCCGCCAGCAGTGATGTCCACTTGATCAACACCTGCAAATGAGCAGCATTACCTTTCTTAACAAGTCGTTTGTCGAGAATGTCCTCTGGTTGAACGTCTAGTTGAGAGAAGTCCACTGGATGAGGTAAGGACAAGAACACTAGTGTATGATCCGACACTTGAGGCTTCAATTGAGACACATGAAACATTGGATGCACTTAGGCTCCTCCAAGAAGCTCCAACTTATATGCCGCCGGTCCAATCTTTTCCACAATGGTGTAAGGACCAAAGTATTTGTAAGACAATTTCGGGTAAGGATGATTAACAACCGAAGATTGAACATAAGGTTGCAACTTCATAAACACCTTCTCGCTCACTTGAAATTCTCTCCATGATCTCTTCTGATTAGCATATTGCTTCATGCGCAGTTGGGCTTTTGCTAGTTGTAACTTGAGAAATCCTGAGTACGTCTCCCGCTCAGTAAGCATCTCAATTACCGACGAATTGCTAGTTGCAGAGAAATTTGGAATGATGCCCGATGGTGGTTCAACCCCATAGAAAGCTTTGTAAGGAGTGCATCCTAAAGAGGTATGATAACTGGTATTGTACCAATACTCAGCGAGGGGTAGCCACTGTTGCCATTTGGCTGGTGTTTCTTGAACCGCACAACGCAAATACATCTCCAAGCAGACAAGCACTGATTAACCCGTTCACTTTGACCGTCGGTCTGAGGATGCTATGCAGTGCTCATTTGTAATTTGGTGTCCAATAGCTTAAACAACTCCTTCCAAAACAAACTTGTAAAGATCATGTCTCGATCTGAGGTGATGGTTCTTGGAATGCCATGTAATTTGACAATATTGTTAAGAACTACGTTGGCAATCTGAATAGTAGTGAAGGGATGCTTCAAAGGAAAGAAATGAGCATATTTCGTAAATCTATCAACAACTACCAAAATACCATCACAACTCTACATGGGTTGCACTACGAACGGGTCGGGGTATTACACTCACCCCTCCTTAAGGTTAGCCCTCGACAGCACACCGCATACACGGCAAATGCCCAGAACCACTCCTCGGTACACGTCCGTGCATTCAGTGTCGGCACATATGTCATGCCATATCCACTTCGGGCCCACACGCGCGATGCATCATATGCCCGCCTCCTGTCACGCAAACGCCCGTGTAGCAAAGGTTGATGCTCTGATATCATCTGTAACATCCTAGACCAAAATCTGCTCAATGCCTAGCCCACCCATGGAGCGGACCTGCGGATGCATAGTACCCCACTTACTCTTTCGTCCTCGTTTCGTGTAAAAGGGTTAACTCGGAGGTACTACATTTAGACCTAACAGGCATTACAACTCACTTTGACAAGCAATGTGGGAGGATTAATCCCACCATCACAAGTCCAATGGGTGGCACTACGAATAGACCGGGGTATTACACTGTAAGCCTTCAAATTCCACTTAGCAATTTTCTATTTAGCCTTGGAAGATTCGAAGGACCCTTGTTCTAGGGGCCATTTATTGTCCTTTTTTTACCAAATGCAAAGCAATTTTACTGAACAGCCCTTGTACCCTACACATTCCACTTAATTACTTCCCTATTTAGCCTCCATCAATTTGAATGACCATTGGACTTTCCATAGTCCATACCATTCATATTCCACTTAATAACTTTCCTATCATGGTTGAAAAGTTGATGTGAATGAGATCATAACCAAAGCATTATGGGCATGTTTTAGTAATTAGTTGCATTGTTCTACTTAGGAATTTCAAAAGGTGCTGCCAATGAAATTCCTATTTTTAAGACTTGTGTTGACTGTTTTTTGCATGGTGCTCTGTTACATGTTACGTTGTGGCTGTGGTTACACTTAAAATAATAACAACAATTTTAGTAAATAACCGTTGACATTCCAGTTAATAGCTTCCCTATGTAGTCTCTAAAAAATCAAATGACCTTGTTGTAGGGGCCATTTACTGTGCCTCCTTTTTTTGCCAAAAGCAAATGATACTAGCAATTTTAGTGGGCCCTTGGACCTTCCGTGTTCCTTCGCATCCCACTTGATAACCTCTCTGACTAGCCTCCATTGATTTGTTGACCCTTGGACCTTCCATATTTTACTTAATAACTTTTACCATGCACCCTCTGTTTATTTGAGTCTTCCAATGGGAGCTTTGACCTATGCACCAAGACCCTAGCCACACAGGACCTCGAGCAGCATATTGTTTTTAAAAAAAACTTTGGAAGCTTTTTTCTATAAGATTAGGTAACTTTTCGTTTTTGCAAGCTTGGAAAAGCTTAATATTTTTGCAAACGTAGCTGAGCATGTTTCCCCCACAATATTGCTGCATTAATTCTTTAGTGAATTCTTTTTTGTTATCGAACCATGGCAAGCCTGAGTGAGCTAGGGTCTGATTTGCTTGATTCACAAAAGAAACAAGATGAAACTTTATCATGAACTGAACTTGTTTCCTTATCAAACTGAACTAAATAGAGTTAATGCCTGCTTTCCAACCATCAAAAAGGAAAAGCCTTGTTTTCTTCCCTAATGCTAGTCTCATATTTTTTCCAATGTGAAGCTCTGTTTTTATATAGAAAAATGCAAGTTCCTATCAAACTGTCCATTGATGTTTGATGTTTCTTGTTACTTGGTTTATTTCTTGACAAATGGTCTATTTCTTGACAAATGGACTTCTCTTCTGCAGCCTTCAACCTGAAGTGAAGTGATCTCAGCGAAGCGACAAGTTTTGCATTTTAAGGTTGCCAGGTATTACAGTCATTCTTGAGCCTGACGTTTTGTCTTCATTTTATCAGCAGTGATGGAACCGATGAGAGCTGCTATAACTTGAACATATGTACATGTAATCGGCAGTGTTGTAAAAATCGGTCATGACGGCCGATTAGTCGGCCGTTTAATCAGAATCGGCGAGCAAACCGTCACGTATATATGAATCGGAGCACAGTTAACACTTGTGAACGCCAAATCGGCCGCATAATCCGATTAGTCGGCCATTTCCGTATAATCGCCCCGCATAATCCGCATAAACGGACGATTAATCGGCCGTCACGACCGTTTTTTACAACAAAAAATTAGCAAAACGTACAAAAAGATTGTCTCATCGAGCATTGTCTAGTCGTGGTTCCAAATCAACACTACTAGCAATTGATGAAAGTGAGAGTGGCAAGGAGTTGATTGCCTCTTGAAGAGGATTTTCTTGCTTCTAATGAGCCTGAGACCGAAGTGTCTGGTAGTGATGTTGTGCTTGACAATAATTCAGAGTAACTGATTCTCTCATGGTTGTGGGTCATTTTATGTATGTATATTTTAAATTTTATTGTTTTGGTGGTCGTTTCGCTAGTGTGTTAAGTTAGTCTAGTCTACGTGACAATACATATTTTTAATCTATTATCTAAATCTGTTACAAATCGTACTTTGGTGTAGAACTATAATAGTCCGCCAATCAATCTTGTTATCTTTTGAGTTAGTAATGAAGTTATCATGTACAATTAAAGGGTGGTATAAGTTTATTTGATAGTATTGACAATATAATGTGTTCAAATATCTCTGAAACTACTATTATGATATATGAGAACGCCAAATTGTCCGCATAATTCCGATTAATCATCCGTATTCCGATTAATCGCTTAGCGGTATCCTATCCGTCCGACAACCGTATTCCGTTTTTTACAACACTGGTAATCGGTATATCTCCTGCCTTTGGTGTCAAGAACATATGTCCTGAACACCTGATTATGACATAATATGTGTGGTTTATGTCCTCGCTGTCGAGTGGATATGCACTTCTGTCCTTGGTGTCAAGAGGATATGTACTGATGTATGACAATAGTTGTTAGATGAGACTAATGATCTTAGCTTGCAGTTGTTTAATACTTGATTACAGTCTTTCTGAATTTTCCTCAAGTGGATATCTTGTGTGTTGATTCATACTTCGGTCTAGAAATAGCAAAACTATTTATTCCTTTTGCTATTTTTTTTCTTTTACATTGCACTTGACATGTTCCACTTTGTTGTTTTCAGTACACAATGCTGCCAAAATAAACACGGTGCTCATCTGCATTCCCATGTTTTGTGTGACCAATGTTGCCAATATTCCTTGCTCATTCTCCACAAAAGGTAAGAGGTTGCATTCACTTGCCCTAAACTGTTCCTGAATTTATGTAACCCTATGCCTCCAAACCAAGGATCCAAAAACCGGAACCGGGCAAAATCCCGCTCGGCGCCATTTCTCCATTACCGGCCGGTAACCGGACATCCCGAAAAATCCGGCTGAATTTCGCCAAATGGAGTTTGAATTTAGGATGGAACCACCGGAATTTTGAATTTGGATTTGAATTTGAAGGATTCCGGCTGGGATTTTGGATCCCGGACCCCACCGGGGAATCTGGTAACCGCCGGTTACCGGCCGGTTTTTCCCCCATGCTCCAAACAGCCATTTTCACTGTAAGTGGTTGCATTCATTTTCTAAGGTTAAATAATGCTATATAGAGAGACTCAAAATACTTGACAGTGTTTCTTTTGATGTTTATTTTTTTGTTCAAAATGAAAACATAATGTTAAGTTTTTTTTTTTCGAAAGATGAGTTTTTTGCCCCTGCTTGGTGTAGGATTTGAACCTAGGCCAAACAATTGGAAGTTAGGACTATAACATAATGTTGATTTGAATGCTCGTTTTCTTTTGTAATTGGTCACTATAACTTAACTACTGTTTTCCTCCTTTAATTAATTAATCACACCAATCCTCTTGCCATCTTTCAAAAAACAATTGGTGGTTGGACCAGGGATTAAAAACCCGGCCGGTAACCGCCGGTAACGGGGGCCGGGATCCAAAATCCCGGCCGGTTTTTCTGGTTTTTGCAAATTCAAATTTTGAATTTCGGTTGGTTTTTAAACAAATTCAAATAAATTTCATCCGTTTTTTTTTTTTGGTTTGACCGGTAACCGGCCGGTTACCGGTACCGGACAGCCAATGGGAAACATCACATAACCGGTTATGTGATCCCTGAGTTGGACTCCCTACTCCCTAGTCCGTGCCACCAAGAACACATCTTGGTGGTAAAACATAATTTTTTTAGGCAAAACGTAATGGTTAGTATGTTGAAGTTAACAGTAGAGCCCTGGTACAATGGTAGCTTGAGTGTGAAATGGAAATTGCAGAGACAGGTTATAAAGAGAAATCATGATTCAGAGCTCAATCCTCTCTCTACTTCTTGAAATATTCTGCGCAGATGAAAAATTCTATTAAGATCAAAATGATAGGAAGGAGACTTATTTGGTGTGCGCTCCTTGTAGTTGAAGTGCTTGGGCTTCAAACAATCATATGGAAGAGAAAATCATCACCTGTCTACGTAAAAAAATGGAAAACATGGAAACTTGGTGCTGAAATTAGACAGAAATGGTTTTTGGAGATTTGGTAAGGCTAAAATCCACACCTAATAGTTTCATTAAAGACAGATCTCAAGCGTCTCAACAAAAAAAGGGCAGGTCTCAAGCATGATTTGGTCCAACTCAAATGCACTTACCATCAGCTTATAATCCAACAATGCCTTTGCATACGGAATTACAGATCAAGTTCTACAGGTGTCCTCCCATAATCCCATTTAGATAAGATAGTTCAAAAAAGGGCAGGTCTCAAGCATGATTTGATCCAACTCAAATGCACTTACATCAGCTTATAATCCAACAATGCCTTTGCATACAGAATTACAGATCAGTTCTACAGGTGTCCTCCCATAATCCCATTCAGATTAGATAGTTAAAGGTTTGGATAAGATCCTGTCCATTGCTGTGATGATCTATTAAAAAGTGGAGAATGTACTAAAATGAAGCAAAAATTAAAAAAATGTTTTATGAGCTTCATGAATAAAATGTACTCCCTCCGTTTCCAAATACATGCCATCCTTGCTTTCAAATTTTATTGTCATATACATGTTATTCTATTATTTTGAGGTGACATTTTACCCTTTCTTCCCTTATATCCTTCCCTTGATTCTACTATCAATAACTGAAATTTTACTTTTGCAACCAAGTTATGTTACCAATATTGTTAACTACTAGCGTTGCAAGTTAGCATTGGTCAACATGTATTTATTGGGTCCCATATGATGGCCATATGCATGTGGGAGTTCAGTATGTTTAATCTAATTAAGTCATTCAATGTGGGTACTATGATTTTTTGCAGTCATGCCATAGTTCCTTTGCAAAATACTAATTATACTTACATAAGAAGCTTTGAGTAAGATCCTGAATCCACATATTTCATCCGTCTTTGTGACTGATTAAAAAAAAAAATCAAAATTGATAATTGTTTCTAAATTTCCCTGGTCCAGTTTGTAAAACTGGATTTTATTATTCTTTTGGCCTATCCTGCAATTGCAATTCACAAAGTTCGTCCTTGCCTATAATATCTCCGTGCATTTGATTATGTTATTAAATGATGATTTCCTCACAACTCTCTACTGTTGTATATGGACATGGAATACTAACGACCGGTTTTGTAATTAGTATTGATGGCAAGGACAATTTTGTTCTCTAAATAGTGATTGAGCCAAGACATGTTGATTTGGATTAGTAATTGTAATATGATATGAAAAACTTCTCAGGTAACATGGAATCTATGTACTGTTTGGTTATCTTGTGATTGAAATCTTAGTAGTAACTAGCATGAAACTATAAATAAAATATGTGTTGCCATGCTACACCGAAGCCATTGTTAGATGAAATAGTATGTTTCATTTAATCTAATTGGCAGTTTTGTGGGGTGGTTATATTTTATTCTTGTGTAAAAGAACTCAATATGTAGTTAGCCGTTAGCAATTAGCGTGGGACATCCATAAAATACAACTTTGCCACGCTATGGATAAATCATCAATAGACAAAGAACCCATTTAATTGAGTTGTCAGATTGTACTTCTTTTAAAAAAATTATCTAATTTTCCATGTATTCCAAATTCTTGGAGGGTACTGAATTAATTGCTGTGTTACTCGATACCAAACAAAGATGGCATCTTGCTGCTTGCATCTGCTTCCGATTATACGGCAGCAAGTCACGGAACAGCGGGGCCTTTTTTCACATAAGTGTTTACTATTGGTTAAGTGAAATCAGTTTTGGTTTACAAAGCTGACTGAAGTGACTTGTGTTCCGAACGAGACGTTGCACTTGCAAATTGCAATGAAGTTGAAGGTGTTGCTCTGAAGTTTATTAGTACTCCTTCCACGATATGGGCTTGGTTGTATTGTGGGACTGGAAAGATAATTAGGAGTTTTTTCAATTCTTTCATTCATACCTCAAATATTCTAGTGTATTCAGTTTCTTGGAGGAGCTTTTCCAACAATTCTCCAAATAGGGTGTTTTCGAATGTGTATTTTTACGGAGGAGTTTCCCCCAACTGTTAGTCGCAAATTTATTCAGAAACATAGCACCAGAGCAAGCTTCACAATGTTACTGGGAACTGTTGTGGCGCCTACTGGTAATTTCAGCGATGGTTTCTTGTAAACACACCAGCTTTTGTGCATAGCATGGTTTGAGAGAAATGGCTAGATGGGCATATTGATAACATCTATCAGGGACCATCTCTGAAGATTGCACTACGCTCATATACAATGTCTTGCGTGAGATAGATGCACGAGTGTCACACTTTCGAACAACTGCCAACCAAGAACGATCCCCTTATCTCAAAACAGGAAAGAACCATATGGCTCGTTCTGAGCCAGTGATCGTTGTGGGGCCGTCTGCTCGGATCAGCCGAATCTGAAACGTCGAGGAAATGTATCCGATACTAGCAACACGTAGAAGAAACCACGAGCCTCACGTGTAACCGCGGGCCCGTCAAAATCCGCTTGTGATTGTGCGCCCCTACAGCCCATGACGCAGTTGTCACAATCTCCAGTTGGCCGAACATGCCTTGGCTCGTCGAGCTAAATAAATTTAATAAGAAGCTTAAACGCCCGAGCCGCGCTCACACGATTTCACCTACTACGCGGAGTAAGCATCATGTCCACGGTCAACGAAAGTCACGCGAAGATGGGAGGGATACTACTCGCTGACAGACCGAAGCCAGGAACGTTCCGGACTGAGAGTACGGCTAATGGATGCTGTACAGGGATTAAAGCAGATTAAATGCAAAATTCAAGCCGCTGTCACGACTGCATGAACGATCCAGCGAATCCGGAGTCTGCTGCAATCCGCAAGCAGCGGCGCCGGCCGGCCGGACCCACCACGACTACGCTGCTACGGCCTCCAAATTTCAAACGCAACAGTGTGATGCGGAAGAATCAATCAAGCAGATTAGTGACGGTACACCAAACCGCGTCGGAGAGAGAGAGAGAGAGAGCTGTTAGCCACTCGGAGACTTGTTGGAGTTCAGACGCAAAGACGACCGACTCACCGAGTGGAGTACCATCCGGACGTCCGTCCCACTTACTCCGCTCGCCTGAACTAACAAAAGCACAGTGCGCCGGCACGCACGTTCCACGTCTCCGCGTGGCGCCGAGCGATTCGCGGTGCGCGCGCTCGACGGGCACGGTGCGAAATATGCACAGCTACCTTAAGGCTGCCTTTGTTCGGGTCAAGATAACCGAGTTCGCTAATCTTAACTAAGTTAGCTTAACTCAAATTTTATGTTTGACAACTAATCTTGTTAATCTAAATTACTATTTGGCTATACTAGGTGAGTTAGCCATAGAAAAACAAAAAAATTGGAGAGTTAGTTCTATTGGATTAACTTATTTCACTAGTTTGGTGGACTAACATCCTTCCTAACCAAAAGGTGTTTTGACAGATTATACTCCTAACCCACCTCTTAACCCGAACCAAACGGGGCCTGTAAGTAGCACGTACACTACAAGCACCTGTCTCTCTCCCCAAAGGCACCGAACCCGAACCCTTTTTCCACGGCTCACACGAATTATTCCACGACCAGATCCATAGCGTAATCCGCCAACTGTGCCACTGAGCCGCCGGGGCCCACGCTACGTACTTACAGCCGGCGGTGCGATCATCGGGTGTTGGCACTTGGCAGGAATATATATTTTTAAATCAAATGTGTCGGCCGAGGTTTATTTAGCGTCTAATCCAGATCCGGCGATGTGTGATGCTGATGCCTGGTGCGTGGAGAAGCCTCCACCAGTCCCAAACTGCCTCCTCCGTAGAAGAATTCGCGTCTCTCCGTTAGCAGCCGGTGGGAAATGTTTTAGTACAGTTGCAGTACACACTAGTGCATGCTTGCTTGCTTAGTTGTGTTATTTTGTTGTGCTGTATTACATACGTCGACCAGAAATATTATTGTGCAAACTTCTTATTCTAATAAATATTGCCTTTCTTCTCTCAAAAAATAAATAAATATTGCCTTTTTAAAATCTAATAAATATTGCCTCTGCACTGCTTAAATTGTTAATTAATTAGCAATACATAAAAATAAAACAAAATATGTTTATTTAAACGGCTATATATCTCGCACTTCTTCTTAATTTCTTTGAATACTTTTTATCATGTGCATGTTTAAGGTGCCTAGGTCGGGTGTGTTTAACGTTTTAATTATACAGTTTTTATGTAGTATGTGCTCCATATATATGTTCTCAGGAAGGAATATATTGCATTGTTGCAACGTCCATGTCTATGTGGCTTTAGCGAGATGTGACTTTCACTTATTGGATACCCTTTCTTTTTCTTCACCGCACGTGTATCACACCTTAATTTTTGCTGCTTGGCTACTTTAGTGGGGTCTAACAAAGATCTTGCAGAATTTCCATATTTATGTTTAATTTAGGCAATGTTAAAGTAATCCATCGATCCTCTCCTCGGTAATCAGTAAAGTCCAAACGTACTGTAGTTGTGTGCAATTTGCCAGCATGCACAGGCGCTTGCATATATCCTGTATCAACTGTCATATACTCCTAGTTGAAATCATATGCTGGTGTTTCCATAACGCTCATTGGTATCATGCATGTTGATTTATATATGCGTTAGGGCCACCATTTTTTTTACTACATTAAAATTTTCGTTCCTACTGTCACATAGAACTATCACTGTGCGATCCAAACTCTCCAAAGAATCCAATTCTAAGGTCGACAAGACATGGCTTGGCTGCATGCCACGATAAGGCAAAGCTTAGTTGGTGTGACATGAGAACGCATGTGCCGTTGCTTACCGGTTCCAAATAGATTAATTGCGTTGCTTTGAGAGCTATGCTACCACTAGCCCGAAAAGAATGAACACTGACACCAGTTTTTGAGAACAATACACCTTTGTATGATTGTGTCAATTGGTCCAATATATATGAAGTACAACATACAACTTATGGTAACTAGACTAAGTACATGTTAGTAACTCAATACAACAATCTAACTAGTGGCAAAGGCAGCATACTAAACATGTTAGTTATGCTACCGTAATCTGTGACTAGTTCCTCGCATCACACCCTCACTCAACGCAACGAAGTTTACTACTAGTACCCACCATGCCAAATCACTCCGCGGTCTGCGCCCAAGAGTTTTTAGCTTATATGATACTGTTTGAGCTTAGAATAGCAAATTTAGCCTCCTTTGAAGATTAAAGTAAAAAATAACACCGTAAACATTAGTAGACGACACGTATCCTCGTCCACACGTCATGGGCCTCTCGTCTGCCCCATCAATGCGCAGACAAGAAAAAAACGAGCCTAGTCCGCGCCACAGCTGTGCGCACAAGAAAATGGGTGAAGAGTGTTCAATAATGCGCAAACAGTGAAAAGCGCATGAATAAACAGTATTTGGTAGGTTATAAACAGTGAAATGTAGATGAATAGTGTTTAATAGTGCACTTTACTAGTATATACAGTGCTCAGATACACCATCATACGCTGCAGTTGTGTTTTTCTGAAACCGTGCTTTTGGGCGTCGGACTTGCTTGTAGCAGTGGGGTTTTTTTTTTCTGAATCCATGGGGCTGGCACTGCACTACATCGGTGGTTTTTTTAAAAAAATCCGTGTTCTGGGTGCCCCGACATGCATTGTTTTTTTTTCGATTCCACGCGGTGAGCGACCGGACTTGCACGGTAGCTGTGGTATTTTTTTTTTCTGATTCTAGGCGCGGAGATGCACTGTAGCTGTGGGTTTTTTTTTTGCCGATTCCGTGTTGTGGGAGCACGAAAAGGTGTCCGGCCTCCTGGCACACGGACGAGACGGGTCTGGACTCTGGACCCTGGTGTGCGGATGAGAACAAGTGTCATCTGCCGATGAGTCTGTGGTGTCATTTTTTACTTTAATCTCCGAATGAGACTAGATTTGCTATTTTAAACCTAAACAGTGCACCTAAGCCAAAAACTCCAGCGCCCGGCAACTTTTTTTCCAATCTACTACGATAACAGGCAGTGCCGCAGTCTACGGGCCTGTTTGGTTTGTGACCCAGGTGACCATACCAAAATTTCGGCATTGCCAAAACCTACGTAATACCAAAATCTGGGTAAAAAAATAGCGTTTGGATCGTAGCCATACCAATTCACGGGCAATGTCGAAATTTATGTGTTTCAATTGCAGTCATGCCAAAATTATGGGTATGACACGTAGATCCCGCATGACACACACACACACACACATATATATATATATATATAGCCCCAAATTATGCCAACATGGGTCTTGTTTTGTTGATAAAATGATAAGAAACACAACGGTTCAAACGGATCATAAATTGGATACTTGGTTTAGAAAATATGAATATTTAAAACTGATTAATCCATCTAACCAAGCAATTAATGCATTTAGCCATACCAATCACCATTTGACACATGGCAATGTGCATGATGCTGCCATGCCAATTTTTTTATGGTAAAATTTGGCACCTAGCACAGCCCAACGAATTGGCTTGA
The DNA here is from genome assembly GCA_036346255.1 of Ampelocalamus luodianensis. Lineage (NCBI taxonomy): Eukaryota > Viridiplantae > Streptophyta > Magnoliopsida > Poales > Poaceae > Ampelocalamus > Ampelocalamus luodianensis. Next base: position 8,178,929 of record CM070626.1, read on the forward strand.
AAAGCCGAGCAAAACCAAAACTTTTTTGGTTTAACTAAATTTTAGTATTAAATCAAACGCTTGTCAAATACTCAAGGGAACGCTAAATTTTGATATAATTTGTTTGGCGCTCAACCAAACAGCCCCTACTTATTGTGAAATGGGAAACTCTCGTGCTTAGGGCCCGCCCGACGAGCTTGAGTGCCTGGCAACATGGTCCCTAAAGCCATTTTTTACACCAGAAATTGCCAGGTTTACTTTCTCGCCGTCCGAGCTGCCGACGCGTCGCTCCTGGCCACCTCACGCAAATGGACAAGAGGCGGCGCCTGGTACAGTGGTACGCGATACGGGGTACGCTACGCGCACCTCCCGCCGCGCGATCCCGTGGTCCTTGGCGAGAAAGGGTGGCAGTGTCGCAAGCGTGTGGTGCGGGGCGTCGAGGCGTGAGGTGGCGTCGGGGCGTGCTCCTACGTACGCACGTAAGGTGGTCGCAACCGGCGCGTGCCGGTCTGCGGGGCCCCGTGTGCTGTCGGTCCACGCCGCGCGCCTCCACCGCTTTTTAATGCGAGAGGGAGCCGATAAACGGTTGGTGGCTACAGCGCGCCTCGCGATCCAGGCAACGCACTCGCGCGCGGAGCCGGCCGATGCCGACACTTGGCCGTGCCCCAACCCGTCCCACCTCGAACGGCCCCGTTACCGCTGCCGCCTAATGTGCCGTCGTCACCTGTCCCTCTCGGCGTTTTATTTATCTGGCCACTTTACGTGGTGGCTACGGGCTAAGCGGCGGGCGGGTGTCTTTATCGGCTTGCGATGCCGTGTCCATGAGACGTCACGCATCCCGCGCCGACGATGCGGTTGGAGACGATAAATCTGACGGCGAGAGGTTTGGGAGCGGACGGGCGATGCAGACAGGAGGAGCCGTGTGCCGTGCCGCGCCGAGCAGATGATGGCAGGCAGCGGTGGGCCACGTGCCTGTGCGCGCACGCGGGCGGCGAGTTTGGTTGCCCCCACGGCTGCGAATGCCGCCCAGACCGCGGCTCGGGACGCACGGATCGTGATGCGTCGCTCCTGTCCTTCCGCGGGGCCCACGCCGCCCGTGACGTGCTCCCACAATGTGCCGCTCCACGCACCACAGTGGGGCCCGCATGCGGCGGCTTTGATGCCTTTTGTTTATGGGATGCGATCGACGGATATTGCATTTTGCTACTTGTAACGTAGGCTTATTTAGTTACGATCCGAAGCACAACCATTCATACGAGTGGCTTACAATGTTTAGTTCCTGATTGTAATATTCTCGTTGGCCTGTTATTAAGCGCAAAACTACGAATAAAACAAAATTATGAAAAAATCTGTTAGTAATTGTAGATTTGTATTTGTTGTTGTTTAACGTCTAGCGAGTACAATAGTTCGATACGACCGGTACTACATAGCCTCCACATATGTCCATAAGTTCATTGTAGCACCACTAGCACCGTTCGTCTAAGCTTTTTCTTGTAATATGGCAAATATGTATAGTGTTAGCATCATTGTAACCAATACGCCGCAAAATAATGACAACATCAAAAGTATGCCTGATTGCCACTCTCTAATATTAAATAATTGTACTTTAAGACTGTCTTCGTTTAGAATGAGATGTAATCAATCATGTACTACATTATTTAGTTGAAAATAATTTTGTGGTTACTTGTACACTGAAAAAAAATAGATGCAAACGCTCCATTAAGCAAGGGTTTTCCTTCTCGAAGGGAAAAAGGCATCCAAAGAACCAGTCGCCTAGAAGGAAATTCCGCTAGCTATAGCCGCTCCACACGCTGCTCAATTTTCTGATCCTCAGGGGGGGCCAAAAGAAAAAGCGCCTGCCCAATTCTAATGCCGCCACGCTAAAGACGACGGGCGGCGGCGCGGACAGTCAAACCACTCCCTGGCTGCGCCGAGTTTTATTCCCTCTTGCCGCTCCACACTCGCCCCCCATTTCCGCCCCTTTTAACCCCCGCTCCTCCTATAACTAAGTCCCTCCTCCCTCATCCACCCCTAATCCCTACACGCCATCCACACACGCACACACCTTCCGCGACAAGAAGAAAGAAGGATATGGCGCCGAGAACGTCGGAGAAGACGATGCCAACTGCCGCGGCCGGCGCGACCGGACTTGCGCTCGGCGTGGGCGGTGGAGCTGGGGGACCACACTACAGGGGTGTGAGGAAGCGTCCGTGGGGGCGGTACGCGGCGGAGATCCGCGACCCGGCCAAGAAGAGTCGGGTGTGGCTCGGCACGTTCGACACGGCCGAGGAGGCCGCGCGGGCCTACGACGCCGCCGCCCGTGAGTACCGCGGCGCCAAGGCCAAGACCAACTTCCCCTTCCCCGTGCTCCCCACCGCCGCGGCCGTCACCGGCGGCAGCCGCAGCAGCAATAGTAGCACCGTCGAGTCCTTCGGCGGCGACGTGCAGGCGCCCATGCAGGCCATGCCGCTCCCTCCTTCCCTCGAGCTCGACCTGTTCCACCGCGCGGCGGCCGCGGGTGCCGGCGCCGGCGGCGTGCGCTTCCCTTTCAACAGCTACCCTGTAACGCACCCATACTATTTCTTTGGACAGGCGGCGGCCGCGGCCAGTTGCCACATGCTCAAGCTGGCTGCGCCGGTCACCGTGGTGGCCGTGGCACAGAGCGACTCTGACTCCTCGTCGGTCGTGAATCTGGCGCCGTCGCCGCCCGCTGTGTCGGCAAAGAAGGCCGTCCCGTTTGATCTTGATCTGAACAGTCTGCCGCCGGCGGAGGCCTAGTCGCCGGAGTTTTAGCTGATATGACTGCTAGTTTGTTTCTTCGTCGTTTTTTCTTAGAAGAAAATTTCATGTACTCCTATGCTTAGGCCCCCTCTTGGCTCTTGCTTAACGGAGGCAGAGCATTTTTGTAAATAGTTTTTCCGCCGGGGACTTAGCTTCAGAAAAGACCAAAGATGTGTTGTCACCCAAAGACAGGTCCTGCCGGCGTTGCTATGGACCGGATTATATTAATTATGTATTTATAGCCTTGAGAGTATTGAGGAAGTCCAAAATCGAACGCTTTATTTCGTATAACTCCATTTACTAGTTCCTTTTTGAAACGGGAGTGAGATCCATGGAAGGGAAGCCGGAAGCAGTAATAGTCAGGCGATTCATTTATTGGTGGCCTGTGCCGCTGTGCGTTGCACCCGTCTCATCCGAGGCTCTTGCTTGCGACCCATGCAACATCGCCATTATTGGTCGGTTAAAGAAAAATGAGTCATCTCACCCTGCATGGGACATCCACCACCCAGACTCGGCTCATTTTCTCGCCCTTTTAAGTTTTAACCGCTGGTAGTTGGCAGCGCAAGTGGAGGCATCGCTGTCAATTTTACCCGTGTAACAAGAGAACCTCTCTCTACAGTCATCGTGCCGATGAATAATTTTATTCTACTCCCAGCTTTCCCAAAGTCGTGTTCTTCTCGCAGCACTATCGAACTGTACAATGTCAGAAATCGGAGAGAAAAAATAATGCGTACTCCTACGTGTTAGAAAGGCTGTTACGGACAGATGTAGGTGGATAACGAACCCGTAAACGCAATAAATTAAATCAGAATAAAACGGAGCAGCGGCGGCCAGGCCTGCGCGGTGGGGCGGATGGATCTTTCGGCCCCGTCGGTGTGCTCGTACGGCGGGATCGGCGGATCGATACCGTTTGCGCGCGCGCGCGCTCGCTGGTTGCGCTTTCCGCTCGTGACCTTGGGAATAACGTGAGCGTGTGGGCGACGCCCACGGGCCACGTGTGCGCCGCTGCCGGCCACTTCCTGCCGGCCCCAGATTCTCCCTGCGCGCGACGGTGTACGCCCTTGCTGTGGCCGCGAGGGCGCCTGGGGGCGCGGCGCGTCCATCACTCCATTGGGTGCCGCTGGTGGTGCGTGTCCGTGGGCTGGCAGCGAAACGCGCGGGGGCGAGGACCTGGCGTGGTCGCGGCAGACAAGGCGTGGGCCCGACACGCGGGAGGGGCGGGCATCGGGGCGCAGTGATTCGCGCGGCGGCCGTTTCGACCTCGCCCGCGGGGTGTGGGGCCCGCGCCAGCAAGCCACCATCGGAAGGTCGCCACTTTCGTCGCGCCCAACTATTCCTCGGTTGTTTTTTTTATTGCTTTCCTCGTGCAACTCGATTTTTTTTTGTACGTGTTCTGCGGAGAGAAGTCCAGAAAATGACTAGTTGTAAGATTTTTTATTTAATTCTTTTTTAATTAATATTTTAAAATTAATCTCCGTGAACTTTATTACTAATTCTGATCTTTTTGGTTACGCCACCACCTACGACGTAACCAAACCGTACTGTGACACCACCGGTAACGATGTGATAAAATGTGCCACGTAAGCCCTCAGCTGCACACTGTGCCAGCGAGGAGGGCTTGCGTGGCATATGTCATACCAGATCCCATGGCGTGACACGCCTGCCCTGTCACGCCAGATCCCATGGTGTGACCGGGTATTTGTAAATTTTGAATTCAACTAATGGTTGAATTTAGTTCGGACTTGAATGATGGATTTAGAACCTTAGGATTTGGTGGTAAGACGGTAACAAAGGTAGGTGTCTGTGCTTTGTCGTGGATGATTGAGCAATCATTGATTCGTAAGCAGGAAGGCAAGTTATATTCTGATGCGCTAGAGAATTCAGACACGATGCACAATTTTGGAGAAATAACGCAACGTTAACAACACGATAGTTGATCCGACAAGAGAGGTTACATGGCACATAGGCTAATGATCCAAGAACGATACACGCATGTCTTTAGGTAATTAGAAATACGAATTAGAAATACATGGTACATATAGACGAAGAGGGTCGGACTACTGCGTACCGGGGTCATTTGCCATTCCTTACGAGCTCGGTGTTGTACTCCTCGCCGGCCGCCTTGGCCTTAGCCGCCATTTTCCTTTTTTTTCTCGCGCTCCCTGCGCCTGCACGCCTCGAGATGGGCCTACGTCTCTCGCCGGATACGCTGGTTGTGCTCTTCGGTGTGGTGCTCCTCCTCCCTCTTCTCGCGGTCCCTGTTGGCATCCCACTCCTCGCAGTCCAGAGTCCACTGGTCGTGTGGATGGATCTCTAAGTCGATTCACTTGCGGTAACCACATAGCGGATCCGGGGACTACGAGTAGACAGGAGAGGTTGTTAGTGCGAATTTTCAACGAGAATTGGTAGGGGAACATACTGTAACCTGTCCTTGCTGACTACCGATAGCGGCTTGTGTCCCAACAGCGATTGGAATAGTCACTGGAGTAGTTCGCGCAACCCCAGTAACGCATGCCTAGGTTTAGCGGATGCTTGGACTTTAAGAACTTGCAGCTGTCCTTGCACTAACAGAGGGGCGACGTCTCACCCTCGGGCGGGTGTTGTGGCGAACGCTCGGTTGGGATGTTGTGGTAGGGGTTGTTGCTACAGGGTTCGGCATCGTCGCGGGGAGGTGGCCTCCTGGTACGCTCCCTTTGTTCCCCCTAAGCCGCATACTCCCTTTGCATTTCGCGGATCTCCTGCCAGTGCTTGTCTATCTGAGTAAGATTGTGTTGAAGTCTGATTGCAGGAGAACCAGGCATAGAAGGGGTAGTACTTATATGCCGAGCCGGCGCTGTGTACGCGGCTGAATTGTAATTCAGTTGAGGGAAATTCGCGTCCGCAAGGCAGGAAAGCTGACTCGTCTGGTCACGTCGCTGCGCAAAGTTGACTCGTCCGGTCACGTCGCTGCTCAAAGCTGACTCGTCTGGTCACGTCGCTGCGCAAAGCTGACAGCCACAACCCTAGCAATGCGTCTTGCAATGAAATTAGCGGTCGCCTGAAGGTGCTCCCCTGACACTCGAGTAGTCTCACAAGAGTGAGGCTGCTTCATGTTCGCTATTTTTCATTGATTGTCCCTAGTTTTACGCTCCCATACCTTCCATCAGCACCCCCTTTCGCATCTCACAGTGTACCTCTTGTGCGCATCTGAGTGTGTCACTACGAACGGACGATAGTGCCGCACTGAGTATTCTTGCAGCCAAACTTTCATGTCCTCCAAGGTTGGAAACAACATGTTCTTCCGCATTATGTCATTCTCCGTATCCGCAATGTCATTCCTGCTCTTTAAGCCATTAGCACAAACCGCCTTATCAGCCATACTGACATCATCGAATGCGTGCACCAATAGGACCTCACCCATAACACTGCGAAGAACCCGCCCTTCCTCAGAGGAGAAAAGCGGTGCGGGAACCTCATCTTCGGTCGAGCTCTATCCTTCATCGGACTCCACTTCACGGGTTGTTCTATCGCGAAACAACTCTTCCTCAAGCTCGTTCATTACAACGCCATTGAAATCAGTTGCGGGGAAGAAACATGCAGATCCACCGACAGGGGGCCATGGTTGGTACGACTGATGCTAACGAACTCTTCGAAAGGTTGCTCCTCCATTGGGGGTCTCGCGAATGATGGACAGCAAGGTCTAGTTCCTTTGTGTTGCCATTCACCATATTCAAATTGTCTGGCAAATCCTCAACAACGATTGTCCTCCATCGCCACCTCCAACAACCAGACCTGAGATGCGAGCACAATATCCTTGTACATGTCCCAATCATCGACGGATAAGATTAGCAACAACAGGGTGTGCACCTTAGAACCCAGCCCTGTGTTATATCGCCCCTGCATTCTGACAATGACCCTAGGCTCATCCCATTCAAAGGTCGACTTAATCTTAGTCACAAGAGTTTGATAGTCCAGTGATTCGCGAAACAAAAGAACGGTCGCTTCCATGCCACCAAAGTCGACAAAACTACCCGTTTGGCTAATCGGCCCACCAGTAAATACACATACAACTTTGTCCATCTATATCCAAGAAAATATCGCAAAGTCAATACTACATGCCATATGAAAGAAATATCACTATCAACATTGTACAAAAACAAAAGTTGTTTTTCAGTGGACATGCTAGTAGCTTGAAGTTTTTGGGTTGTTTAATTTTTGAATGAGGGCAATTGTGATCTATAACTCTCATTTTTCTCTGGCGGAGACTAACCCTTTATTAAAGTGTGTTAGGTCATACATAGTGGACGAATAACATCAAGAAACAAGGAAATGCAAAAAGATCCAAATCCTACACTACCTGAGTCTCTCCTGCTCAGTCACGCTCGAGATCCCATTCTCGAGACAGCCCAAACCACGTGTTTGGGACCGCTCAGAGCTTGTCTCTGAGTGCGACCTACACTACCTTGGATTCATGTGCCCAGGTACGCTCGAGATACCGTTCTCGAGACCGCCCAAACCACGTGTTTGGAACCGCTCAGGGCTCATTCCTGAGTACGCCCAGGACTTCTCTTCTGGGTACGCCAGAGCTACACACTCGGAGTGCCACGAACCACTCGTTCGGGAATACTAATATGTAGAAATGAGAAAAGTCATATTTTTCGCCTTCAGCCTATATTTCATTTCTTTAATTACACTTGATTAGTTTCAGTGCACTGACGGGCTATTTCAATTATACAGACCTCAATTTTTTTTAACCGGAACATCATGTTACAAACTTATAGATACAATGTCAAAACTCATTGGGAATTCTACATGCCACCTAGCTGCTTCCATTCCCGACGTAGTACTAATAAATTTGTGTTTGGGATTTTCATATTAACTTATAACACATCTAAGCATGCCTTTTGGCAAGAACTACTATCAATCTATCATGATGGTATCGCAAATTTTGATACCATAAGACATGATTACAATGAGCAATTAGCAACTGGGTCATGCAAAGAGCTAGACATATTGGCCATATATTCTATCATGTCCTTGTTCTCACATTCAAGAGCTAGACATAAATTACTAGAGTAAGAAACTGAGAATAAGGACCGAGACACATGCTAGTTATTTCCAGTTTGATAATAGGCATGTTCTTGCTAAAGAACTTATGTTACTTGTTGGTAACAACATGATACTACACAAAGATCTTTGCAACTAGCTCAATGAAAATAAAAAATCAGAGAGCAATACACATATACAACCTATGTATTCTAGTTTCTCTGGCAACCATTCATCAATCATTTCAAGAACACATTCACCACACAACTATTTAATACATGAATACGCATCGGAGACATCAATGGGGGACATTCACCACACAAGTATTCAATATATGAAATACATGAACGCATTCACCACACAAGTATTCAATACATGAAGATGCAAGACATGCAAACCTTAGGGGGCGGCCGAGACTTGTCAGGAGGCGCGGAGGGCGTCGGGGCTGGTGGGAGGTGCGGAGGGCGTCGGGGCCGACAGGAGGCGATGCCAGCGTTAGGGCTGGCGCGAGGGACGGAGAGGCCGGCGTTGGGGAGGATGCGCCGCCACGGGGAGGGCGGCCGGCGGCGGGAGGAGCACAGGCGGTGGGAGATGGAGAGGCGTGGGAGGTAGAGGGGGCGGGATGAAGATGGAAAAAATGGGCTGCACTGACACTCTTAAGTGTTGAGGCTTGTCACGCCATGGGATCTGGCTTGACAGGGCAGGAGTGTCACGCCATGGGATATGGCGTGATATATGCGACGCAAGCCCCTCCCAGCTAGCACAGCGCGCGGCGGAGGGCTTACGTGGCACGTTTTGTCACGTCGCTACCGGTGGCGTGACAGAATGGTTTGGCCATGCCTCAGGTCGTGGCGTGGCAAAATGGGTCAGAATTGGAAATAAAGTTTGTGATGGATTAACTTTAAAAGATTAATCAAAAAGATTAAATAATAAAAAATTCTAGTTGTAATGCTACTGAAAGAAAAGCACTGTATATAAATACATGGACGCTTTTTCGCAAATTCACAAGTAGTACTTGTGTTTCTTTTTATAAAAAATATTTTGACTAGGCACGAGAATTAGAATTTTTATTAATTAATTTTTATTGTTAATCCCGCAACTTTTATTTATAATTCTGACCTCTTTGTCCACACCACCACCCGAGGCATGACAAAATAACACTGTTATGCCAGTTTGTATCTTGTCACGCCACCACTAGTGGTAGTGTTGTTTGGTCACGCCACCACTAGTGGCGTGACAAAAAGTGCTATTTAGCAGACTTATCTTATGGCGTGACAATGTTGTTTTGTCACGCCACGAGTAGTGGCGTGACCAAAAGGGTCGAATTAGAAATAAAGTTTGCGAGGGTTAACAATAAAAATAAATTAGAAAAACGGTTAATATAAAAAAAAAGTTCCGAGAATTATAGAGGTCGTAAACTAAGAGAAAGACAAGAGAAAATAATCATCTATCCATGGTATAAATATATTCAAAATGTGTGAGAGAATAGTCTGTTAGAGACTTACGTATAAATGCAAGAGGAAGAAGATATGACAAATAATGGTAGATAAGTAAAAACATTAATAAATACGTATGTACACATTAAATTTTGAAACAAAACTGTGAAAAATATACGTCTTATATTTTGATACTAGGGAATACATCAGTAATACTCCACTTTCAATCTTCTTACACTAATTTGGTCAACTACATTGCAATAATCAAGCCTAGCGCAAAAAAAAAAAGGTGCCTTATGGGCAATTAATACTAGATTCAACTGTCAATTCAACATATTACATGTAGATATTGCCTACCTGACATTGACATCGATGCACAGAGGTGAATCCGGTTCTACTTCGTTTTTCTAATGAACCATTTTTTAATCACTTTACATAAACAAACCATAACATATTACGTTAGCAACAATGAACATAGATTAATGGTAGAACTAGGGTTTGTGGTTGTAGATCGGTAATTTTATTGTTAATGTCGCGTGCAGTGTTATAATGTAGAATATTTATGTATTTATTATAGCGTAAAAATTTTATAGTATCTCGATTAGTTGATCGATACGTGGAAAACCAAGACTGCTTAGCTTTAGATCCCCAAGATCTAGGGATATTGGTTTTAGGTTATTTATATTTCTTTATTTAATTGAAAATTTACTACATGTGCATGTATGTCGCGTAAGTGAATATTATACATCGATATTTCACATTGCATGCTATATTTTATATATCGTTAACTATATCCATGCATGGCAGTGGTCGGAGCGTTCCTACTTTTTTCAATCGATCGAGACAAAGAAGTACGAAAAGACATTCATTTAGCAGAAATACATGCTGAACTATGCAGTTTCGCCTGAGATCTTTACCTTTTGAAAACCTTACTTAGCAGGGAGCGACGAAGACAAGGCAAAAACACCGATGGTCCTTGATGCCCCTGTTGCACCAAAGATTATTTTGGATGAGGACTTACCCGAAAAAGACCTCTGGACTGAGTACTACGAGGCCCGCATGAAGGCTCACACCCGCAAGGAGGAGTACGATGTATGTCCGCAAGCGTGACACTATTTCCATCCATCGAGTATTTTCCTTCCCAAAAGGCATGTTTGTGTCGTAGTTGTAGTTTGGGTTGAAAGTTCGCGCATGTAGCCATTTGTACTACAGGAATAGCTAGACAAACATATGCACCTAACTAGACCCTACGTGGCATGTAATTCAGACCTACATAGTAAGTGTTATGCTGGAAATGCAATCTCATCTTTGTTGCTTACAAAATATTTTGCCAAATTTTAGCTTATCCGTGTAAAAACTTAAAAGGGTGAACGTCCACATAAAACAATAAAAACATGATTTATTTACAAACAATTGGAGTTCGCAAATTACAACTTTTTACCACTAACAATTATTCACAGACAACTCTTCCGATCATTTAGTTTTGTAAAATTAAAACTAAGTTTATTTAAATTATTTCTTAAGAAATAGTTGATTGTTGTCGACCAGAACTCGACTGGGCTCAGACGCCGCTTGATCTGCGACTGGCCTCAGTCGTATTTTCTTAGCACGACTGGGCCTTCCACGTTAACTAATCGCTGGGCCACAAAGCTATTGAACACAATCACGTGGTGGTGCGATTGAACGTAGTCGTTTGGTGGCTTAGCGATTGTGGGTTATTTTTGTAAAATCATTAAGTGGTTTATTTGTGTAATTTTTAATAAAAGATTTATTTTGAAAAAAAATCTTTACTTGTTCCTAAGTTCCTGCCAAGGCTATCTTTGTGGAAAAAGTGGAAAAAGTAGTAGTGAAGGCAAGTTCGTAATAAGTTCCTTTAGCATCTCTCGTATTGTTGGCGAGGAAAATTTAGTTCGCTAGTACTTATTTTTCCATGGTAAGCCGGAACCCGAAGGCTATAGCTAGCCTAGCAAGCAACCGGACAAACAAAACATCATGGAATGTGAGGACTAGGTGCGGAGTTTCCCGACTGAATTCGCACGTTTTTATAAGTAATTGTGAAAATGATATCGTGGTAGTCTAGAGAAATGGCGCGTATTACCTGCAGCGCTGTCAAACCGTTGCAGGATATAGGCATCGTGGCAAGATCAATCGAGCAGAGGTGGATGATGTAGCGCCATAGTAGCAAATATGTCATACTCCCAGGACTGTTGCAGGCTTCTACCACGCTTTTGGTCTATGGAAGTATGGTGCACGGTTTTGATTTGTTTTGATCCCTCAGTGAATAAGTTTTTATGTCATTTAGTGATTGAGTTTTTTTTTTCTTTAGTGATTAAGCATGCACGCATCAGTCGGTTTCTTTTTGCGGATTGGGATCACGGTAGGAACCTACAACATTCTCAATACACGGGACGTAGCCTCTCACCACACTAAACAATTTCTATCGCGTTCTATAAGAGCTACAGGTAACATGTGGTATGTATTCATGCTTTTTTTATATATAATTTTGTACGAGTGGAAAATTTATTTTGCGTGAGACACAAACTTCTTGGTGTGGGGCTCATGGGAACTGCTGCCCTATAGCTGCAACACGTGAAACTAAGCATCATGCACCTCAAAGAAAACAGAAGTGCCGTGCCCTACATGTCACTGGTCACGTAACGTGTAGGCCTTTGCCCAAAAAATTGTTGGACCGCCGATCCCAAGAAAGACCGAGAAAAGGGAAACAAACGGTCAAAAAGTTTTGCGGCTGCTGCATGCAATGCGCTTTTGCTTTTTTGTCTACTCTAAACCGGTCCATCCCATGCGAATTTTTTTATTTAATCTTTTATTTAATTTTATTTTAAAGTTAACACATTGTAAATGTTATTTTCAATTCTGATCCCTTTGGTCACTCACCACCCGTGGCGTGACAAAACAACACTGTCACGCCACAGAATAACTCACCAAAATCGCATTTTTTGTCACGCCATTGGTGGTGGCGTGATCAAACAACACTGTCACGCCACCACCAGTGACGTGACAAGACTTTGACCAGAAATAGGCTGACGTGACAGTGTTGTTTTGTCATGTCACGGGTAGTGGCGTCACCAAAGGGGTCAGAATTGGAAATAAAGTTCGCAATGGGTTAACTTTAAAATAAAATTTAAAAAATGATTAAATAAAAAAAATCATCCCGCTTGATGCCCTGTTGGGCGCTCGCAGTACTACAGCTTTCGTATGGAAACGTAGATATAGTATTGCTAGCCAGTTGCGGATCTACAATTTTACCACGTCTTGAGCTAAATTTTAACAGGCTAATATTCTAGAATTAACATTAATTTATACTGACACAACGACATGACAAAAATAAGACACAAATACATCATTGACATAAAACTTTATCCCAATGCTCAAAACATATCAAAACATATATAATATAACATCATAGATATACAATTTGAGTACATAAATAACGAAGATTTCACCTCTATCCTGGCCTACCATTTCTTCATTAATAGCCAGACAAGAACCAAAACCTATAAAGATAACATGAAAAAGTAAATCAAACAGAATACATATCAATAACTGAGTAGATCTTCAGCAAAGTAACTATGCTTCTAGATACTAAACAAGTAATCATGTTTTAAAAACGAAATTGTGGACAATTACAAATGTACACTTTGGATATTTTACTATAATGAAACAAACAAACATGAGATCAAGAATCACTTAATATCATTGTTACTTTTGCATTGCATGAGAATAGTAAAGACTAAAGAGTAAAGCCAATAAAGGAGTAAACATTGATTTCTATTGTATATTCCCAAACTTATTTATCCCTCAAAAAAATAAATATAAATTATAAGCTGTAAACACCACACCAACTATTGTTTTCTTGGTTTGCTTAATTATACCAAATTCCAAGTAGGCAGAGGCAGAGCAATGAGCAAATGAGACCTCATCAAGACCTTGAAGGCTTGCACAATGTGAGGGAGAAGCCCATGCAGCGGCCTCCTCCTCTAGCTGTAGCCGGCTCTCAAGCACGCGGCGGTGGGCAAGGAGGGCACGACCGTGCAGTGGTGGAGAGCATGGATGTCGGACCCAGAAGTAACACCTTCAAATTCTCTGTGTATTCTATACTAGTCCCTGGAGCAGTAGCTAGTGTACACAATAAATAAATATGGTAACATTCATAAATCGCACAACTTTATTAATAAATATCAAAGTTTATTATAAGAAAGGCTTACGAGCTAACAATAAAAAACACAGTGAAAGATGAAAAAAAAGTAGTAGAGCCCAACTAATCTGTCATAGGAAATCGATTGGGGTAGCGGCCTAGTCGTCAAGATCCTCAACAGTTGCGAAGTCCTTCTCTTCTGAATAATATTTTATTAAGCAAGACTGGGTACAAAAATGTACTCCGCCAGTTACACCCATAACAGAATTAATGCATGTATAGATATTATCAATGGAAGGCTTATGGGTTGTTTGTGCAAAAGCAACATTTGATATTTTAAATACAGTAGCTAAGTTCAAAAGCTCAAATTTTATGACATCTAAAATTGAGTTTTGGTTGAATTAATAATGCTACTGGAGGCACCAACCTAACACTAACTTAAACACGGGCACCAGCATAGGGCTTCAACCCATAATTTTCTCATGGACATCCATACATGTCATAAACTGATTTGTAAAATATTTTAAAAATAAAACCAAAATCTAATCCGCGAAAGACTTTGCTCAGCATGTCTATGACTATAGACACGACTATTCTAATAGTTTGACACTCTGCAGAAGTTGTACAACTTTACCTACAAGAGATAATTGACTTATAATGTCTATCTGACACACTTTCGTAGGTGTGCGACTAAGTGATTATCACAAGATCTTTACAATACGTCATCCCAAAGTAGTCATGCCCGCTAAGATTTCACTTCTTTTGGACTAAAGCATTCGTCAGAAGCTACCTCTTGCTTCTTGTAGGAATATATAAAAAGTATGTCATGACACCCACACATCAATAAGGCACAACTAAAAGTGAAACTTTGCAAATTATTTACTCCGGTCTGTCTCATACGAGACTTGTGGTAGTACGCAACGACTTAACAATCTGCAGCTTGCAGACCGATCCTTAATTGATTGAGCGACTTCGAAAATAATCCTTAGACCTCAACCATTCACTGAATTGAGCTCGTGCATAAACCTGCATCCACCAACTATCCATTTCGCCTAAGTCCAAACCTATTTTATTTTATTTTATTTTTAAAAGTCATTTATAAACTTCCATGGTATACTAATGCTATGGATACAATTTAAATCACATTTGATTTTTGGCTTAAATTTTTCAAATCAAATATTTCAGGTCTAAGCATGGCTAAGCTTAATTTTTTCTAAAATGTTATAGTTCATACTATTGCATCAGCTAGATTTTATCTAAGGTGTCAATGTATGTATATTTCAATGTCAAGATTTGGCTATACAATGGAATTAGGAATAACTATAAATTTAAAATAGGAATTTAATTTAACTTGAATATAAATAAGCATGCAATAATAATTTAAAATAGAATTTTGTCGGTGTTTTAGAACCGATCTTACGTAAAGATTGTTTGATTCGGGGGGTCTCCACAATTGATCACGCAGACGAAAGAGACGCGGGGATTTTTATACAGGTTCGGGCCTTCTCTAGTGAGAATAACAACCCTACTCCTGTGTATATTGTATTGGGTATCTGGGTTACAATCAGCTGAAGGTCTTACTAACTGTCTCCCCCAAAAAAGCCTCTCATTTCTATCTCTAAAAGATACCTATTTATATTACGCAGTGGTGACTGTTGTCGTTCCAGGCTAATTAGTCGCTCATTATTGCGCAATAATGAGAGTAATTACCGGAGTAGTAACCTCCCCATGCTGTCAAACGGTTATCAGTCAGAGATAGTGGGGCATTATCTGTAGTTATGTCAAGCATAACTACGTATTTTGACTGCTTGGATTCTCACCATTAAATGGACCTTCTGACGGGTGGACCCAGTTAGTAGTGAAGAATTCGTAGCAGACCTAGTCATAGTAGGACTTACGACTAGGGGGGTAGTCGTAGGAAGACTTACGACTGGATACTGGTCGTAGAAAGACTTACGACCGGACGTAATCGTAGCAGGACTTACGATTACACTATAGTCGTAGAAATGCTTACGACTAGGGGGTAATCGTAGAAGAACTTACGACTTCCTGATTTGTTCTTTTCTTATAATATTAAGGGCTATGCCATGTGACGTCATATTTCATGATTATGGAATAATAAAATGAGGATTATTTAGATCCTCATCAAATTTAAATATTAGGACTAAATATGATCGAAGGATGCAACTTTCCTTGCTCACTTAATTGTTGTTCTAAAACGGCATCGAAATCTGGCTCTCCAAAGTCGAAATCTATATGTGAAAATAAGCTAAATTTAAATAAAATTCAAATTAACTTCAAATTAAATAATTTTATTATAGATAGCTAGATATTGATTTTAGATGAATTTGTAAATTTGAATCACTTGAATCAGAGCTCGAACGAAGGAGAACGAGCTCTCGAAAGATTGGAATTCGCAAGGAATGATAGAATTGGAATTTCAGAATTATGGAATTATTTTTCCAACAAGGGGAAGATTGATTTTTTGTCGAATTGATTTTCTAAAGAAAAAGGAAAATGCCATGTATGCGTTAACGGGGCAGCCACGTAGGCTTGGGCGGCTGAGGTGGCGATGATGTGGCGTCGCATGGTGGTGCTATACCAGCACAAAAATCGAAGGCGACTCGGGGACCAATGGCTTTGGCGGACTATAACACCCTGCCCAAAATCTGCTTAATGCCTAGCCCATCATAGGGCAGACCCGTGCACACATAGCACCCCACTTACACTTTCGTCATCGCTTCGTGTAAAAGGGTTAACCCGGAGGTGCTTAGTTTGGACCCCCACAGGCATTATATACGACTATAACTCACTTTAGACAAATAATATGGGACTAATCCCACCACATGACTCCTCATGGTACTACTACAAAAAGGCTAATACTAGACACCTCATCAGAGACGGTTGACCAAAACCGTCTCTATTACATGAAATCACAGACAATTTTGGTTCAGAGACCGTCTATGTTACTGGCTACGCTAAAAACCGTATGTGAAGAGGTAACATCCCAGATGGTTCATGATGAAAACCGTTTGTGAAGTATCACAGACGCTTCGTAAAAATAATCGTCTGTGATATTTAGAACTATCACAAACGGTTTTCAACAAACAATCATCTGTGATACATCCCAAACGGTTATTAATACGAATCGTCTTGGATAATTGTATACTTCACAGATGGGTATTATAAGAACCGTCTGTCATAATTAAATGTTTCAGCTCCCGCACGTTGCGTCTCTTCGTCTCTTGCGCCGACGGGCGATCGATGTGTCGTCTCTTTGTCTTGCGTGCCGACGTTACGTACGATGCATCTCTTCGACGTTTTATAAGAATGATCATCACGCACCATGGTGAGCACACATATGGTATTGATCTACGTACGTATATACATGGTGAGCACGCGGAGCATGACAGCGAGGACCAAGCTAGCCAGGATGTCGGCGATCGCCCCTATTCCTGACGATGTAATTGTCCACATCGTTGGCCTCGTGGTCGTGAGCTCTCCTCAGCCCATGGCTGACCTCTCCAGCCTACGAGCCACGTACGTGATCGATGATTTCGTTTTGAGTCCAATATCCAGTTCTAAACTGAATTTGACTAGCAACAACTACCTTAATTTCTCCTTAACTTTAATATTCTCTAATAGAGTTATTAATTCTGGTATTAAGATTGTGTCGCCTTGAATTTTAGTTGTAAGGCCATGTACAAGGCATCCAAGAAGTACGCCGTGGGGAGGCGGATGGCGCTAGAGCAGGAGGAGGCGATGAAGTGGCAGGACAACGAGCGCTACTTCACTGTCGTCAACCACCTGGCCGGCGCCGGTAACCCAGAGGCCTGCTTCATCGTCGGCCTCATGCTTGTCTTCGCGCCCCAAGATATGCAGCGCGGCCTCATGTTCCTTGAACGGGCGACCATCGCCGACCACAAGGCCGCGACCTACGTGCTCGGCCTCCTCCTCTACATGGCCGGCGATACACGCGACGTTGCGAAGCACTACATCAGGCAGGTCGAGGGCGAGCCGGCCGGCGATGGGTGCGAGATGGGCAAGGGGACCAACTGGGAGTGCAGGCGGTGCCAGAGGCTCGTCGTGAACATAGTCCAGGCGGCGGTGTGGAACAAGATCGGGCCGCTGGGCCGGGTGTGGGCGCTATCGAAGGACGGCCACTGGTGCACGAGCATCGGCTACGGCGTGAAAGGGTGGGATGACTTCGCCATCTTCTGCAGCGATGACTATAGGATTAGGCATAAGTATGTCAATTTCTTTGCAGAGGTGTTTGACTACTTGCCATAAAATTAATTAAAATTATTGCCAGGCAAAGCTTTTGGAAATCTGGAATGCTGCTCCCAGGAATTTCGGTGCATTGTTCTAGAATTTTTGGGCCTTATTAACAATTTTCTAAAACCTTTTTTGATTTTCTGTATTTTCTTTAATTCAAGGAGCAATTAAAAACCTCCAATTCGCTTTGGGCCAAAAGCCACCCCGTGGCCCAGCTTGCTAGCCCACCTCCGGGCTCTGGCCCACGCGCCGTGCATTCCTCTCTTGTGGACCGTCCGATCAAGATTGGATAGCCCGATCAAGATGGGATGTTCGGACGGTCGGAATGTTCCCAAGCGTTGTGGACCGTTCGATCAAGATTGGACGTCCCGATCAAGATGGGAGGTTCGGATGGCCCGAACATTCCCAGGCGTTGTGGACCATCCGATCAAGATTGGACTACTTGCTATAAAATTAGCAGTTTTAGCATATATAGCCACGAGTCATATTTTCTCATTGTTAGATCGACATTCTATGGCCTAGATTGTCTCTTTCTAAAATAGACAAAAAAAGTCACAGACGGTTCTATTATGGAACCGTCTGTGAAACGTATCGCTGACGGTTCCATAATAGAACTATCTGTGATATTAGACCATATCACGGATGGTTCTATTATGGAAATGTCAGTGATAAGTTATCACTCTTTATTAGTAGGAGCTATGCTAAGGTTTGCGCCCTTATACTCTCGCCCGTTCCCCTCGCCCCCGAGCCTTGCTAGGGTTTGTGCCCTTACTCTCGCCAGTTCCCCTCACCCACGACCCCATCGCCGCCGCCCGAAGCCTCCTCCTCGACCCCGTCGCCGCAGGTACATTCACTCTCCCGGCTATCTCTCCACCGACGTCCCTCGGCTACCTCCCCTCGGCCTAGATCTGCCTCTCTCTCCTGGTAGGGTTGCTTGCTTTGGCTGAGGTTTGCGTATGGGGCTCACTCATGCACCAGTGGCTCATCCCTTGCTTGCTTTGGCTGAGGTTTGCGCATGGGGTTCACCCGTGCGCCGGGGGCTCGTCCCTTGCTTGGCTACCGGCCAGCGCCGCTCACTTGCCTCTCCTATGATTTGATTTTTATGCTTGAGCATTCAGTAATGGTATTCTGATGTTTGGTTGATTTATGCATAGTGGGGACATGGATGTCGGTTATACTGGTGGTGGTGTTTGCCGCCGTTGCCGTGTCGCACTGAGGTAAACTATTACTCTTTATTCTCTATCCCGTTCCCTCCCCTTTGCTATGTGAGGGTGTTGGTAGCGATAATATGGATGATACTGCTAGTGTGGCATGAGTCTTTGAGCCGCACTCAAACTGATATTTTGTGAGCTCCTGAATTGCTCTATGATGAATTGATGTCACAAATGCAATTGGATGTGATATTGTGTATAGATTGTGCCTTGAGCTGTTAGATTACCTGTTGTCATGTATTGTTTCGAGCATGCAATTTGTACATTCTGATATACTTGTTGTCCTACATCACAGTTGATAGTATCTTGATAGATTTTGTTCCTGCGTAATAAGTTAATTTTGGTTGATTTGCTAATATCTTAGCAAGTTTTAATCTTGTGCAATTAGCCTTATGAGAGCAATAATCAATCATCTTAATCTTACCATTGTTTGTGTAATCAGCTAGCCTCTTGCCAATCAACTAGTCTCTCGCCATTCATTTCACCTTTGCCAGGTACATCCAACCATTCTATTTTTGATCTCTTCTCTATAAAGTCTCTAAGCAGTGGCTGCTTATGCCTATAAAACCAACATCATATATATATATATATATATATATATATATATATATATATATATATATATATATATATATATAAGAGATAATTCATTATTTGCCATTTGTAATAGAGTGAATTTGTGGATTTGCCACATTATACTGAGTATAATAACAAATCTGAGGATGCACGAAAGTACAGTGGTAAAAAATTGAACCTCCCATATTATATATATATATATATATATATATATATATATATATATATATATATATATATATTGTTCAGACTCCTCACCACTTTGAGGGTCGTCACGCAACATGAGGAGGATAAGACAGCAGCCACAGGCAACTTCATCGAGCCCATGAAGTTTAAGAAGTATGGCTGCCATGATAGCATAAGTACATCCAATTACCTGGGTGTTGTTGATAGGTAATTCGACATCGCTATGTTCTGAAAGTGACATGGACGCGCAGGTACTCCTACTGGGAAGTGGCTTTATGTATCAGCTACCAACCATTCCTTGATGTCAAGTCACTGTAGAACTTAGATCAACGAACTTAGTTCTATGGTGACTTGACATCAAGGAATGGTTGGTTGGTAATACATGAAGCTACTTTCCAGTTGGAGTACCTGCGCGTCCATGTCACTTTCTGAACATAGCGGCATCCAATTACCTATCGACGACATCCAGGTAATTGGATCTCCTGACGCTTTCCTGACAGCCATGCTTCTTAAACTTGCATGAGCTCTATGAAGTTGCCTGTGGCTGCTGTCTCATCCTCCTCATGCTGCGTGGACGACCCTAATGTGGTGAGGATTAACAATATATATATATATATATATATATATATATATATATATATATATATATATATATATATATATATATATATATATATATATATATATATATGATGTCGGTTTTAAAGGCACAAGAAGCCACTGCTTAGAGACTTTATAGAGAAAAATCATCACATACGGTTTCAGCTACAAACCATCTATAGAGAAAAGTCATCACAGACAGTTTCAGCTACAAACCGTCTATAGAGAAAAGTCATTACAGACGGTTTCAGCTACAAACTGTCTATAGAGAAAAGTCATCACAGACGGTTTCAGCTACACACCGTTTGTCATAGTCAACTAGCACTGACGGTTCTGAGTTAATAACCGTCTATGATAGTCTGCATCACAGACGGTTTAAAAACTGTCTGTGATGACCACATGTCATTACTGACCCATAAACTCAGACGGCTCAGGAACCGTATGTGATGACGTTTTTGAATCATCTGTGAAGACCTTTTCTATAGTAGTGTGGGCTACATGGACTGCACAACGATTAAGTCGGGGTATTACATTCACCCCCTCAAGCGCTGACGCCTTCGGCAGCAAACTGCACACACAATAAATGCCCAGAACGACCCCTCGGTACACGTCCGTGCGTCCAGTGCTGACATATATGCCATGTCGTGTGTCTATTCTGGGACCACACACGTCATGCGCCGTATGCCCGCACCGCTGTCCTGCACGCACTCGTGTAGTGAAGGTTGATGCCCTCATTCCATTTGTAACACCCTGAATGAAGAGGACATCAACCCTCCGGATACAACCGCTACTCCACCTCCAATTGGGCTACTATACTTCCACCGATTCGGCTACCACTACTATAGAAAGGGTCATCACAAACGGTTCCAAACGTCATTACAGACAGGTTCTGAACCATCTGATTTTATGTGTCTGCGATAATAGGCTTTTATCACAAACAATTTTTGAGCCGTCTATGATAAGTTACAACACAAATGGTTTCTGGTATAAATCGTCTGTGAAGATCGACTATCACAGATGGTTATATGTACGAACCATTTGTGATTAGATACATATCACAGACGGTTATTTTTACTAACAATTTGTGATATCTTAATTCTTAAATATCACATACGGTTATTGGTGGTAGCCGTGTGTGATTTGGTGGTAGTCGTGTGTGATATCCGACATATCACAGATGGTTGGTGGCGGTAGCATTCTATTATTGGATACATATCATAGCCCAATCACAGACGGTTAGTAAAAATAGCTGTCTGTAATATCTGACATATCACAGACGGTTGTTGGTGGTAACCATCGGTGATTGGATACATATCATAGCCCAATCACAGACGGTTAGTAAAAATAGCCATCTGTGATATCTGACATATCACAGACGGTTGGTGGTGGTAGCCGTCTGTGATTGGATATATATCACAGTCCAATCAGAAACGGTTGTTGGTGGTTGCCATCAGTGATTGGATACATATCACAGACGGACGGTTAGTAAAAATAACCGTCTGTGATTGGATACATATCACAGACGGTTGTTGGTGGTAGCTGTCTGTGATAGTTAGTTGTATACCTAAATATATTTGTGTTTTTCGGCTTGCCTCAGGTAATGCTAACCATGCCATCTGAAAACAAGCAAGCAGAAAACAGATAAATCACAATTGATTTGATATAGAACAACTCAAAGTAATTTAAAACTCAATATCAATTACAAAAGAATGTTCATGTATTATCGCTGGAATTATAATTGAATTACAACTCAAAGTGAATTATAATTCTTCGTTGTCTCCGTTGTAAAACTCTCCATTCGGGTTAATAATCTCCCCCGTGATGAAGGCGGCGAGCCGTCCTTGAACATCCAGGAGGTGGGCCAGATCGAATGTTCTTTCATCGATTGTGATGCCCTGTCGCTAGGAGTAAAGTAGTAAGCATATATTTAAATTGGTAATTAGAAAATAATAATTGCGAGATTGACTGACAAACCTCTGGATCGTTCGTCTTAGCTCTCTTGATTTCCTGCATATGACGACAAACATAGAATGCACATACGTTGTCTTGTATTAGTTGCTTGTGGCACTGCAAAAATAGAATTACATATATAGGTATAGTCGGTTCGAGAGGACGGGTTACGAAGTGTGATATAGGATTATTGTGTTGTAGCGGGTACTGAAAATTATGTCCTGTGTCGCAATGTGGTGCTCGGTTCCTTGTGTTTCCCTCCCCATTAACATAGGCTTTGAATGACCTACGTGATTCCAAAAAGTTATCCTCGGCTATTTCAAACGAACGAAGACTAAAACAGAGTTATGTATGGAGGAAATGAGCATACATGTCGACTACTTTTTGCACAAAGGTGAAGTCGTGGTGTTTGTTGACTAGGGAACCAAGGTATATTACCTTGTTCCACTTTGGTACAATGACTAAAAGGATCCAGTTCCACCAACTCATACATGTCGCTATAGTCATTAAACCTAAGTTCGTGTGGCGTATAATGTACAAATAAAATTTGTATAGCAAGTAATGAAGCACTTACGTCTGGTTGTAGGGCATCAGTATGTAGTCCTTATCGCTGTGAGCAAGCAACCCCTTCATTATGTATTTCTCGACGTAGGATGCGTCTTCGTTGATGCATTGCTCAGAGATCAACAGTGGGTCGAGGAAACCCACTGGTTCTCGCGATCGTCGGGCTAGTTGCATCATGTGTCTATACATAAGCAATGAGATATGATATTTGTCGGTATTGCATGAACATAGATCTTGATTGTACACACTTATAGTATCCAACATTATAGAAGTAAGGAGTCGAGGTTGAACAGAACAAATAAGTTTTTGAAGCCCACAATGAAGTGGCCCACCTTGTGGAGGAAATGGTTCTCCGTGTAGCTAATGGTGAATCCAGTATGTCGGTCTTCCCTCTCCTCATCGGTCTGCCGCATGTACTAGGCATGCAAAGTCCTGCAAGCCAAACCAACGTTGCGTAACATTGTGTCGGTGACCAACGACATTCCAAGGGAGAACGTCCCAGGCTTGTGAGGTGTCTTAATCTTCTTCGATACGGAGGCCTTCTGAAGCGAGGGTTGAGTTGGAGTCATCGAGGGTTCTATTCGAGACACATGGTCGTGTGGGGATTGCGGCACTACAGGGTTCTGTGCAATGTCCCTCTTAGGCCACTGGATAAAAGAATGCACAGCATCCCCTAATGTCATGATGTCTTTGTTCGGAGGGTTCTCCAGCGCGAATGCCGTGAAATTTTCAAGTACGATGTCCACCTGGACCTTGGCGTAACCCTACGGCAGCTGGGCACCGTGCAACACTGTCCCTTACTGGGATGGAAACGCCATCCCCCGCCCAACATCAATAGAAATGGACCCAACTAGCCTCACTTGGATCTTGCTAGGCGTGGGCTCCTATAAAATGATATACAATTAGTTAAGGCGTCCTAGAAATGTATATTACCTGAATGTCGTCGATAGGTAATCGGATGTCGCCATGTTTAGAAATATGCGTGTACGCGACGCTACTCCGATGTTGAGGGGAACTAGCTCCCAAAATCACGGGGGTGGCTTGCAACTGGTTGACGAGTCTATCTATTTGTTCCTGCAATGATGTTATTTGTCCTCCATATTCTACACTAAACTTCGCACTAATCTCCGTAGTAATCTCCACGCGAAGATCCTATTTCAACCGTTCCTCACACTCGGCCTTTGATCTCTTCCGACTCCTATACGCCTCGGAGTCGTGTGGGAATCTCTGCCTCCAAGGTACATAAACCCTAAGGCCTCACGTACAACCTGGGTGCTCCTTGTTTCCTAGGGCCATGGATAGCATATCCCTCTCCCTGACTGCTTTGAAGGAGCCTTGGGAAGATTCGCTAGTCAATGTTTGCTGCAAGAGGCTATCGTGTTATTTTAGACCCTACAAAATTATAAACTTATTAAGAACTAGGTAGTTCGATATATCTTACCAGACATTGGGACACTCCTTGGTCTGCTGGGTTTTTGAAAGAGATGACGCCCGATGACGTGCTTGATGACCTCTCTCTTAACCAGTTTCGGGCGCGCTCATCTGTGATTCCGACAAATGGCTTGGAGGCGTCCCACCGGGCTGCCTGCTCATCCTCTGCCGCCCATTGCGTGATTTTCTGTGCATACCCAGTGGTGCCGAGTCTGTGGGGGTGAGTGTTTTTTGTCTAGATAGCTTTGTGCGCCACACTTTGCTCCAGAAATTCAGCCGTCGTCTTCATCTGCACAAAGATGTCCCATATATCCCACGACACGAATTGATACTTCGTGAAGGGCGTCTGATCCTTGTTCACGTACTCTGTGACAAGCGTGCTCTTGAATGACTTCCACGCTTTTTCCATCGCAAGCAATGCCTCCTGTAGCACGAGTCCCAGGAATTCTGGTGGGATCTCAAACGAGCTTAAAATTTGAACCCACAGCTCGTCTCTCTGTACTTCCATCAGAGACTTCAAGCTTGGTGTGGTGATGGGGACATGTTCCCTTCCAAGTATCCTGTAGGCGGTCCGAAATGCTATTGTTGCTATCTTGGGTTACAGAGGGACCCCACCTTCCGTAACCTGTGTGATGGTCATTCGGCCCACAGGCATTTTCGATTTTCCTTTGCCATGTCGCTGAGTGGCCCCTTTCTTTGCAGCGCCAGATGCATTCGGCCACGGCGGCACATAGTCCATCAAAGCCCCAGACGCATTCGGCGACGGCGGCGAAGACTGTGCGGATGCCATCTTCGAAAAAGATACACACCAAAAGAACTAAATACTTTTGTAGAGTTGCACAAGATACAATCTTGGCCTTTCTCAATACTTTTGTCAAGATTCTTCACTAATTAAAAATGATAACAATGGATTAGACTATGAGCTTAGAATTTGATGCTCTACTGGTTATGTCAAGAGCTATCTCAAATATCAAACTTACTTTCGGTTAACAGAAGGTTGTGGAATTAACAATGCACAAGAATCATGATCAGAATAACATGATTGAATCAATCACAGCCGAAAACAGAAAGCAACAGAGCCAAGCTATTAGGTATAATCTGACAACAGTAAGCAATCCTCACAGCTCAAGTCTGATTTGTAAGCAATTTAATTTCACAATATGACAAAAATCATCACTGAGCAGTAAACTGAACCCACATCAGTACAATGCAATATCTCCCGGTACTAGAATTAACTCAAATTCAGATTTAGACTAGCACAACACATATATGCAAAGTAAAGAACCACAAAAGCTTAAAAGCACCTATTATAGAGAAAAGAAGAAATATTTATTGTTTAAGTTTTCGATGCTTGATGACCAAGAGGGAGAAAAATCTACAGTTGCAATATATTTGGTCTTTAGAGACATAGGGAGAAAGAAATACAATTGGAGCTTGGATAAGCTAAAGCGCGGAGAGATTACTAAGGAGAAGATGACAAGATGGAAAAGAATCCTTTGTGCATCAAAGGAAAAGAAAGAAATGTCAAGAGGAGCTTTTGTGAAAGGGGGGAGTTTTGAAAAACTTATTAAATATTTTGGGCTTACTTAAAAGGGGTAAAATATTAATATTGGGAAAACTATTTTACCTATTTGCCCAAAATGACTTATAGATCTTGTGAATGCATGCCTTTCATTCTTATTTGCTTTATTTGATATTTTTGGAGTGAAATTGTCAATGATATGCAAGTTTAACCTTCTTAAAGAGCCTCTTTGGTCAAAAGTAAAAAAAACTTGCTTAAAAGACTCAAATTTGTGAAAAACGAGATAAAAGTACTTAAATATATATTTCAAATATTTTCTAATGCTTTTGAATTAAAAATTCCTATTTTAGAAACTATTTAAATTCCTATTTTAGAAACCAAATAGCAAATTTGGCCACAAAAAGATCTTGTACGATCTTGTTTTTAGATTAAATGATCTATTTCAATAAATCCAAATCTATTGAGTTTTTTAAAAAGTTATCAATACCAAGCTCGTAGAGTTGGTCATTTCAAATATTTCTCTAGTTCAAAGTTTTTACAAAGGACCAACCATTGAAAAGTTATATTTATTTAAAGTTCACCGAAAAACTAGTTTTGATCCAAAATAACCTATTATTGCATGTAATGAGTTTGGCTATTTGAGCCAGATTTCTTTGTGTATCTTGGCTTGAAATAGTATTTCTAACTCATACAAAGCCAAGAGAGTGAAAAGCTCCATGAAATTCAAATTGGTTTCTATTTTGAACCTTCAATGCAAATCATTCTGAGATTCTTTTGAAATAAAAATATTTTCCCAAAAAATTCTTTTTGGGAGACATTTTAAGTAGTCCAAAATTTATTTCTACAAAATTTAAAAGCATTTAGACTTGATTTGAAAAAGTTTTGACTTTTTCACTCTTTGATCAACATGTTGAAAAATTCATACTTTTGCTTGTTTTGAGCTGATTTGTGATTTTTGTATCTACAAATGAGTTAATAATTTGAGGAATATATAATGATGACATTTTATTGTATTTAGTTGATATTCTATGCGAAATTTTCTCAGATTTATTGGAACTCTTTTAACTAGCTTTTTAATTGTCTTTCGAAGCTCAAATAGAATGTAAAAATCTGAAAAACGTGAAACTTTTAGTTTTCTGAAAGCTTATGATTTTCATATCTTCAAAATGGTTGACATTTGGTTGAGCCTCTCAAAATGAAACTTGTGTGTATTTATAAGGACTAGCTCCTTGATTTATCTTAGATTTTTCGGAGTTTGTCTCCACATATTTCGCAATGCATTGAGGGGTTTTGGCTATATCTTTTTGAGCCCAACATGATTTCAAATGCTCATATATCTTTGGATATTGAGAAAATCGGCTTGGTATCTTCATGAAAAATGCTTCTTGGGAATATTTCAAGAGTGAGCATATTTGATTGTGTTCCAAACATCATTTCTCTTAGTCAACTCAAAATATGGCATCATTTCAAGTTGATTTTCTCTTTTCGGTCATAAATGGGGAGTTTGTTTCATAATCTTTGTGACCAAGCTCATTGTTTTGCAAAGACTCCATTTTGGCTTAGCTTTATTTTGGATTTTTGCTGATAAATGCCAAAGGGGGAGATTATTTGTGTGAGCTACATTTGGATGATTTCACCTTATTTCATGCATGTTTTAAGGAGGTGCATCTCATTCATACACATAGCCTCCCATATACAGCGTGTGCATAAGCATGTCATTCTCATATGCATAATGCTTGAAGCTTTAAATTGCATAGTGACATGCATGGATATAGTTCAATAGCTTATATGCTTATCTTATGTTGATTTATATCCAAATATTACTATTGATAAAGGATTTGTCATCAATCACCGAAAAGAGGGAGATTAAGGAATATAGACCTTTCATTATGTGTTAATAGAGTATTTTGGTGATTAATGACAAATCTAAATGTAAGACTAACTCGTTTGTTAACTATGATATTATTTAGTCTCATTTGGATGAAAAAGTGAAAATCATAGAGGTATGCACCCGACATCATATTCCTAAATCTTGTTGCATTCCTCAGATCCAATATATAGGATGAACTCTACTAAAAGATTAACTTGAATATGTGCATATGTTTTTTTTATTACACATTCGTGTATGCACACATTTAGGGGGAGTTCACTCTATATTTTGTGGTTTTATTAGTATTGATCCATATTCTTTTTCCATATATATTGGGGATCTCTACTTTGAAACATATCCTTTGAGAAATAAAAATTGTGTACTTCATATATACTCGTATTACTTTATATCCAATTATTTGCAATTATGTTACGGGACTAATGTGTGCGCTAAGATGTTTTAATGGCTTAGTCCCGGATTATGGATGACAATATGGAAATAGAAATGCAAAGACATGCATTGCATTTAGAATAGCTTCTAGAAGAATTTCATTGGAAATCGGTTTGACCTCATGTCGAGACCCCGAGTAATGCAATCCCCGGGATCTACTGTGCACACCGAACTTGTCCCAAGATCAATAGCTAGCTCGCACAAATGAAACATTGGTGTTATCATATCCATACAACAAGCTAAAGAAGAAGCGGACATAATATATTAACCAAAAGACCTTACGATCAAGATTTTTACAAGGGTTACCGCGCGGGCTTACAGCAAAATAAAACTCGCAACGATACTTTACAAAACGCACGAGCCAATCGGTAAGCCCTCAGGCTATGAAGTGTAGGACGTCCCCTAGTCGGCAAAGTCTTCCACGAACTCCTCTCCATAGAGCTCGAAGCACCCAAGGTCCTCTTCGGCGGCTGATCAACCAGAGGGCATAAAGTCGTGAGTACTTTGAATGTACTCAGCAAGTCATAGAAAAATATATGCAGGTAGTATTCATGCAAGGCTTGACAATGATAGCTATATGGTTAGTTTGCAGAAAGCAACATTTACGGGGAATACAATAAGTAGATTGCAAATCACAAGTTGAAAGATAATACATAAGTAAACAGTTTTTTCGAAACAGCTCGTGGACACCCTGTCCACTTCGCAGTCCTCTCATGATCACCTTGACCACTGCCCAGACCACGCTGGTCCAACCACGACCACTAGCTTTTAAGAAAGACTACCCCTTGCAGGATATCACTAGGCATTGTCCATAACCGGGGACACGGCTATTCAAATAGATTTACACTCTAGGTTGTACAACTTTACCCACAATACACGACCTCTCTAAGTGATCTGGCACCCATCAATGCCACTACCCACTACCTTTAGTAAGCAGCCTAGAGAGCGTGTCAAGGCCTTTACAAAGGTCTGTCCTAGCTCGGTTCTTCCCGCTAAGGATTCACCATTATGAACCCCCTCTTGCGCCAATTCAACCACCACGAGAGAACCGCACCAGAACTTTGCTAATTAGTTGGCCTAGTCCACCCCGTAAATGAACTTGTGGTTGCACGGTAAGCTCGGATCAATGTCACACAAAGTTAAGTCCTTAGTGGCTACTCGGGCGAGACATTCTCATCCCAATGTGTGTATAGCACCCCCTTTACTGCACGATCACTCGCCCAAGTATGCAAATATTTTCAGTTCAACCGGCCAAAGGACCACCCTAGTCCTGGCACAACAACTTTTATCAATAGTGGCATTGTCACAGTTCCATAGCTTATTAGTCAAGTTTATCATCAATGAATCGTGAGATCGAGACCATCGCATATATAAAGCATAACTAAGCATAATACGCACCCAAGGTTGGTATATCAACGATGTCCAACTAAGATAACCCATCCTACGGATGTCCAAGGGTACATGTCAACTTGTTGTTCACAATTATTCATGGAGTCGTAACGTTAAGTAGGTGTTTAACTACTCTCAGAACTATTTTTTATACAACTAGTCATGCATATTTGTATCAAGACAATATACTTATATAAAAATAGGTTCAACATGATCAAAGGTCTATGACTTGCCTTCGACGAAGAGTTGCGAAGCTTCGGTAGAGGTCGTCGGGTCCAGGAACTCTTCAGAGAAGCCGGATTCTACACGTTCAAAAAAAGCCAAATCATAAAACAAAGCTACAAAAACTCCAACGAAAACACCAAACCAACGCCAAAAGAAAGATACAGAGTTCAGATGAAAATAGAAGTTGGAACCACTCGAGTGGGAGCTTGAATGGATGAGGTTGAGGAAGGTAAGGGGAGAGTGATGAGGGGGAACAACCAGGGAGAACAAAAAGGGTTCTGAGGTGCCTTATATAGGCGAGGTCCAAGGAGGGAGGACGACGCGGGCGTGCAACGGGTGTAACAGAGGACACCGCATTCAATGCGCACGACCGGGGCAGGTGAAGGAGGGGATGGAGGCAAGTAGGGGAGGATACTAGAGGGGGAAATAAGTACTACAGAAAGGACAACATTTAATGTGACTCAATGGCATTTAAGGCGCAAAGATTTCTGCAGCAAACGTGCAGGAAGGAGAAAGTGAGTAGGGCCTGTCGAAACAGAGAGGTAGGTCAAGGTCAACGGGAAGTTGTGATCAAGGGGGAGGTCCTGAGGAGGTCCAAAGGAGGAGGTCCTAAGGAGATGCTCATGGCCAAGAGGGAGGTCCTGATCAGGAGGGTGGTCTGTGCAAAAGGGGAGGTCATGACCATGAGGGTGGTCTTGACCGGGAGGGTGGTCTTTGCAAAAGGGGAGGTTACGACCGAGAGGATCGTCTTTGCAAAAGGGGAGGTTGCGACCGAGAGGATCGTCTTTGCAAAAAGACCAAAAGGGTGGTCGTGACCAAAAGGTGGTCTTGACCAAGAGGGTGGTCGTGGCCTTAAGGGTGGTCTTGATCACGGGGGTGGTCTTTGCAAAAAGACCAAGAGGGTGGTCGTGACCCAAAGATTGGTCTTGACCAAGGGGTGGTCCTTGCAAAAAGACCAAGAGGGTGGTCGTGACCTAAATGATGGTCTTGATCAAGGGGGTGGTCTTTGCAAAAAGACCAAGAGGGTCCTGAGTAGGAGGAGGTTCTGAGGACAAGGAGTGAACATGAAAGAGGCAAACTTGAAAACCAGCGACCTCCAACAACGCAGGATAAACCAATTCGAAGTGATTGAAGTTCGATTAATTCATATTAAATCTCCAAATTTCTAAAATCTCCAGGTTAAGCTTTAGCAATTAACAAAACCGAATGGTTAATTTTAAACTCGAATTTTTAAAATAAAAGGTCCAGAAAAATTGGATGTTACACCTCATTTGGTAAGCGGCACTACTGATGTGCGATAGTACCGGCTTTTTCTTTGTGGTACGTTTATTCCAGAGAGCATGTTTTGGGAATTTTTCTTCTTGCTAAGAATCGGTATGACCACATGTCTTGAGTGGTGGTAGTACTGATGTTTACATGGCGGTACATATTTTTCAAAGAGGGTGTTTTTCTTGATTCTTAAACCTCTGGAAATCGGGGGTAATCACACTTAGGCATACGGATTACTATTTGTCTGCCCGGTAGAACACCGCTCCGACGAATAGCAAGCCTTTACCAGAGTCAGCGCAACAGAACAATAGATAGAAACTGTAGATCTTTATTACAGAATTAGCCACGCAAGGCTATAGTATTACATTACAATTACTTAATTACAATGGGAAACAGATTTCCCCTCGCTTGCCTGACTTGATCCTCCTGTTGTCTACTCGTCCCACGTGTCGAATATGGCACCCATCTCGCCCTGGTTCTTGTAGTCAACGCCCTCGCCTCCTGCTGGTCCTTCGTCCCAATCGGGAGAATTCCTGGCCAAACTAGGATCTAACAAAGGAGAATAATAGCAAGGTTGAGTACACTAGTGTACTCAACAAGCATTAATAGCAAAAATGCATTGTATGACTCATATCTGTTCGTTATCACAATTTCTAATCAACTCTCTTTTCTAGAAAATAAATCAACTCATTTAAATCTTTAGGTGGCAAATTTTAATATTGAAAAGACTACTTGTCACACGAATAGAAGATAGACCCCCAGTGGTTCCCGTAAGTTCCAATCCAGGAACAGGCATGAATTCATGATTTTATTTAGCACTGCGCAACCTTGTGCCACTTTACCCATAGCTACTCTGACCCCTTGTTAACTGGGTTCCCTGCATTTCCTTTGATGCGGGTTCGAGATCAGAATACAAAACGTTTTCTAGGTTACGTGATTAAGTCTCCACCCATTACTTTCTGTTAGTGTTGACCTTGCCACGGTGCTGGCATAGTCACCCACCGAGTTCCAGTAACGTTGGTTGGGCCGGACTCTCCGCACCCAACACTCCACCTAGCGCTATAGCGCCTTGGGTCACCCACTCCCAGACTCTATACCAGCTCTGGGTTCCTCCCTCACACTCACACATAGTATTTACCCGATGTAGAGATTATAGTCACGTAACAAGGTAGCATTTTCTGCCAGTCGCAACGAGAATATGGTTGTCACTTGATTTACGGTCTCTTATCCGGTGAGACTTTTGTTGGTCCTTATATTTTAACCATATGTAAAGGGTCCCACCTCTTGCCTCATCTCTACCTACCACGGGCCCCCTTTACCAGCCATAATATTCATCTTCTCTCACCTTATTCAGTTCTTTCATCTTCATCTCAATTATTCGATTTGATTTTGAGACATAGTTTTGATGCAATATATATAGTATAGCAGTACATAGTTTACATTTAATATAACTATATTTATGTTCAAGAGAATAGCTTGCCTTCGTAGTAGAAATGGTCGGTGCCGACAAACTCAGTATCAACTACTTTGGTCTGCATTGGTTCGTCCTCTGTAACAATGCGGTAGCACGAATAATGTATAAATAAATACTTAGTTGCTTTGAGTGATATGCGAATACATAGGTTAGTGGACTTTACTTTGTTAGCATATTTTAGTTTAACAATATTTATCGATCCCAGCTAAGTTAGCATTCCCCAAGGGTGACCGTTCTATGGTCTATTCGCTCTAGGGTCGAGTTGCCAAAACACGCGTTTAAACATACGGGAGATAAAATGCTACTCATGCTCGCCTTTTTACTATGTTAGTCAAATTTTTAGTTGTGCACATACTTCAAATTGGTTCTCTTTAAGTACACGCGCTTGTTAACTTTTCTAAATATACTCGGTGCTACTAACTTAACTATTTTCCCGCGCCTAAGATACTTCTAACGCATCAGGCTATCTATTTAAGTTAGTTGTTCACGCTGGTGATTAATTCAATTTAAAAGCCTCAGATCTAATATAATTACCAATTTTCCTAATTTTATTTGGACTGGTCTATCTATCTACTGATATCTCTCCACACGCGGTGTACAGATTATTCGGTCTAACTACTCACCACGCCAAGGTTACTATTAATAGCGATCCAAACTACTGCTAAAACTACACATACTAACCCTTAATACTACCTACCAAAATACCTCCCCACCAAATCTTCTTCTCCCTAAACTCCACTCCCCACCTAATCCTACTCTCCTTCCTTCTTATCTTCTCACAGATGAACACAGGAGGTTCATTGCTTCCTCTCTCCCCAGTCTACTTGCTCCAGCCGAAACACCAGCCCCCAAATCCCCCACTTCCTCTAATCCCTAATCTTCTCTTTCCCACTCCTCTCTCCTGGAGCCCCCTCTACTTGGGCGTCGCTGCCTACTCTGGGCACCAGCTCGGCCCACGCCTCCCTCTGGTTCTCCCCCTCCTCCGCAGCTCAACTACAGGCCATCTCTAGTCCGGCGCCTGCGTGCCTCCTAGCCGTCAGCTCGCCGCCTCTAGCTCGGTCCCCAGCCCTCACGCCTGCGGTTGCCACCACCGTCGCCTGTCGGCCCAGCCTTCGGTGCTCGGCTCGGCCCCCCTCCTACTCTCCTCCTCTCTTTCCCCAAGAACCCCTTTATTTGCGATTAATTTTAGTTTCAGATTTGCTTGAGAATGCTTACTGATTTGTTGTTCTTTTCTTCATGCATGGGGAATTGATGCGACTGTGGATGCTAGACCCCGGTTGGCTACTAAGGTGTAAACTCATCCTAATCCCCTTCTCCACTCCTCCCTCTATTGCTCTGTGATGCATGATGAGCTGAGAGTTTAGGCCACTATTGGGGTTAATGTGTATGGGTATTTTGGGATGTGCCTAGAAATGGATGAGTGACAACAGAGGGCTCAAAGTGATGTGTTCTTGATTGAGCCCGACAATGGTGGGGTAAAGGGTGGCTACCTTGACTGTCGATGGTCAGCTCTATTTTGGGAAGAAGTCGGGTTTGCCTTCGCCAGTCGCTTTCTTGGATCGATGCGGCTGGTGGTCGGCTTGAGGGGTAACCGGCCGCCTCCTATTCTGGCTCCTTCCCTTCTTGCCTTCTGCCTCCTTGCTCCTGACCTTCTAGACTTCTTGCTCCTGACCTTCTGGACTCCTTGCTCCTTCTTGATGTGGGTTGCTTGCAAGCAGTGATGGTGGAATCTAAGCTTGCCAATGGGGCTCTTGCTTGCCGACCGTGTGGCGTTGCTCCTGGTTGTGCTTGGTAGTGGCTTGTACTAGGAGGTGAAATGGGATTTGGTGAGTGCTTTGGTTGCCTTGTACTGGGTGGTTCTTCCTGCTGGACTTCGGTGGTTGCTTGCGGTTCCCCTGCCGCCGCCGGTGTCGCCCTTGCCCTTCGGCTTCTCCCACTCCCTAGCTTCCTTGCTCCTTCTCCATTCTTCTTGTGGATGTGCTTTGGGGTGGTGGAGAGGCAGTGGGGAAAATGGAGGCCTTGTGTGTGGCTGTGAGGGGCACGAAGCCCTTGTGTAGGGGGGATGTTCGGCTATTGCCTTATCCTTCGCCCTTATCCCTTGCTTATGCTTCCCTTGACCTCCCTGTGCTCTATTTGACCCTGAGGTGTTGGCTCTCTCTTTGACCCCCGTGAGGCTTCGGCTAAGGGGTGGCTTACGGGGAAGATACTGTGGGATTTTATTACCGCTGCGGTAATCTGTAAAAAGTGGATGCTGGATGCTTAACCTGCCGGATGATGATACCTACGAAGGCGGACGGTGCCATTCAACTTGGGTTGGCCTGGATATCTCGATGATCGAGGGACCGGCTGACTTGAGTTGGTCTGGGAATCCGGTTGAGCTTTGTGTACTCTGATGGCAACCTCTCTTTATTCTAACTCACTCCTACTGCTTTCGGTTAGCTAATTGCTTCTTGTGTTTGTTTTTAACGAACGATGGTACCTCTCGATGGTTTGGCGCTAAATGGACAAGGTGGCAAGGAGGATTTCTGTGACATGAATGCAAGGATTAGATTGTAATTTAATTAGCTTTTATAGGTTACACTGCTATTGGTTATAATTTGATTTTGTAAACTTGCAGATTTCTTGATGTATTGCTTATGTAATTTATCTTGAGTTTGCGTTAAAGTTTCAATTAGACCTGTAAATGTATTTATTTTGTATAAGAATCTTTAGTGAGAGAGTTGTTGGTAAGTTGTAAATCTGTTCAAATTGTTAGTTGTGTGGATTAAGTGTTTGATATTCAATATGAGATTACACTTTGTTCCGGATTAAATAATTTTAATTACCACTAATTACCGATTACTGGTATTTAGTTTAGTCTAATGGTTTGGGTTCTCACATCCTCCCCCCCCCCCACTAAGAAAATTTTGTCCCCAAAATTCTGTTCTCACATGAACAGGTAGGGGTAGGCTTTGCGTAGTGCTTTGTCGTTCTCCCATGTAGCTTCACCAACGGGGTGACTTTTCCGTTGTACCTTGCAAGAATGAATCTTTTGTTTCGGCAGCTTTCGATCTTCTGTCGCTAGAATTTTCACGGGATGCTCGTCATACGTGAGATCATCTCACAATGGTGTATCAAGATTGGTCACGTGCTGGGAGGGCTTCCTCTAGCATTTTCTGAGTTGAGAGGTATGAAATATGTCGTGGATTCGTGACAACTGGTTTGGTAGTTCCCAATTGATACGCTAAGGTACATTTACACTCTAGTATCCGAAAAGGTCCAACATACCCGTTGGCTTCGTTTTCCTTTTAGTCTGAATTGGCACACCATGCGCATAGGTGGTATTTTTAATATACGTA
Organism: Ampelocalamus luodianensis; assembly: GCA_036346255.1. Taxonomy (NCBI): domain Eukaryota; kingdom Viridiplantae; phylum Streptophyta; class Magnoliopsida; order Poales; family Poaceae; genus Ampelocalamus; species Ampelocalamus luodianensis. The sequence goes on from CM070626.1 coordinate 8,214,636, forward strand.
ATTCCCAACTTCGAACTGACGGTCTCTTCTAGGTTGGTTTACATAGGTCCTTTCCCTATATTGAGTGATCTTGAGATACTCTCGAATTAGCTGTATTTTCTCGTCTTTTTTTAGTACCAGTTCAAGGCCTAACCGTGTTCTTTCTCCGACTTCATACCAACGGATGGTTGATCTGTACTTTCTTTCGTAGAGCGCGTCGTATGGTGCCTTTTGAATCCTAGACTGGTAGTTGTTCCTGGAATTAAGTTGATAACCAAATCTATCTCCAGATGTGGGGGTGTACTATCGGAGAGCGGTAGTATCGAAGTCTATTAGGCGGTATGTTTTTTTTCCATAGAGTGTGTTTTTGGTTTATCTAATGCTCTGGAAATCGGTAGTTCCGATCTTGCCGAGCGGTACTACCAGCCTACGGTAATACCGGATTCTAGTTGGCGGTAGTACTGCACCTGACAGCAATGGCTAGTTCAGAACCATTTAATGCAGGGATATTTTGCTAATTAATGTCAATCACATTGTGGGCCTAATATTTTATATGAGTTGGATGAATAGGTTATGTTCCATGATGATAGAGACTTTGAATGGTATCATGAGTTAATCGTCATCAAGTCAAGGTTCAAGAAGAGAATGCATAATGTGTTGATGCACATCAAGATCCTGAAGATGAGATGATCATGGGTTGATCATCAAGTTAAGAGAAGACCTATCATGTGTTGATAGAAGGCATGTAAAGGATGTATCATGGGTTGATGCATATCAAGACAATGATCCAGACTTGAAGTGTAGATGTGCATCATCAAACTTCAAGAGGATACTCAAGGCAAAGGTACAACTAGCTAGGGCTAAGGATGTGTTCCTAGTCTTTTACCAATCTTGGTGTTTGGTGAAAAGACCGGATTGCTAGTATAGGTTATCGTACTATTAAGAGGGGGGTCTTTTCTAGTAGCTTGAGTCTCATCATGTGTTAATAGCTCAAATTCCACTTGCTCTAGCTCTCCGTGGCATGATGCTATTATTTGCGAATGTGTTTTGTAAATAGTTTTAGCTCATGCATCTAATCCTTGTAGCACATGACTATACTTTGCAACTGTCTTTTACAAATAGTTGAAGTCCATGAACCTACTCCTTGTGGTACGATTTAAGCTCGCAAATGTATTTTGCAAATTATTGATATTCATACATTTTCTCTTGGTATGGTCTAAGATTGCTTGTTGCTATTTCCTTGGACTTAGACCATGGTTATGACTCTCTAAATTTTTTGTATTTTCTGCATTTATCTAATGTGTTTGAGATCATACAATTAGTTGGGTTGTGTAGCCCTCTGAGTAAGCTTTCAATAGAGTCTAAGATCACTCAATTCTGACATCGGAGTCTAAGATTTGATGAGCAGAGTAATTCTTCCAAGATTCCACGTCGCACTCCCCACGGTCGGCGCCAGCTATCGACGATCAAGACGTCGATTTTACGAAAAGAAAAGGAGAGAGTGACGTGGGAAATCTAGGGTAATAATGGGACTGCTCTTTTATTAGTATGAACTGGGTTTTACAGGGTATGCCTCCTGACTAGATGATGAACTATTCCTGTATACACTGAGAACATTGCTTGTTCCTTTACAATGTCAGACTTACAACACGAATCTAAGACTTGTGCTTTAGTCCGATGGCTCTATCTTGTCTCTCTCTTGCTCCGTCCATGCTCCATCTTTAAATAGCCCTTGAAGAGGTGACAGTTACTTCTGGAGAAGACGTCTGATGTGAAGCGTTGCGACTGGTCGGAGTCAAGTGACGGATGATAAAGAATCAACCGTTCGGCGGTTATATATCTATGAGACATATAACCGTATGGTGGTTATTCATCAGTGCTTCTGGATAAGAAACATCGTATGGTATGGAACATGCACGTGTTCCTTTCATCATACGGTAGAGAATATGCTTGGAATCAGTTCCAAGTATCGGTCCATACTTTTTACGAGCAGTTCTCCTGGTCGGGAGCTTGGCTTAAGCCTTCATCCGACCAGGGTACCCATTATGTAACCTCTAGAATTTCTACGATCAGTGAGGTTGTGCACCTCAGGGGTTACGACCATGAAGACGTATCGTCTGTTATGTATTAAAAATAATATATAGAGGTTTTAATCCTCGTCAACCACCCTCTCAGTTTAGACCACCCTTTTGGTTTAGACCTCCTTCCTACAACCACGTTGAGTAGTCATATCCCTCCTACGACCACGTTGAGTAGTCGTATTCTTCTTTCGACCGCGTCGAGTAGTCGAATCCTTCTCTCTTCTTTTGACCGCGTCGAGCAGTTGCACCCTTCTCTCTTCTTTCGACCGTGTCGAGTGGTCGAATCCTTCCTTCCTTCGACCACATCGAGTAGTCGAATCCTTTCTCCCTTTGACCAGTCGAATCTCCTTCCGACTAGGTAGTCGAACCTCCCTTCGACCACCTATAGTCGAACCTCCTTCTGATGACTCGTTCTTCTTCGTTCGAACTACGAACAGAGTGATTCAAGTTCCTAACTTCGTCTTAATTCAGTACCTTTCTTTTGGTTCTAGTTTGGTTCTTTTTGGATTTTACTTGGAGTTTTTTTATTTACTTGACTCTTTTCACACATATAGATTATGGCGTTTCTGAAGAGTTCCTAGACCCGACAACCACGACCGAAGCATCTCAACACTTTAACAAAGATTTCGTCTTCTCTGAAAAATTCCTAGAACCACCTGCCGAAGTAACTCAAGCCTTCAACGAAGGCAAGTCGTAGACCTTTGATCATGATGTACCCAGTTTATAAAATTATATTGTTTTATATCGACATACATGGCTAGTTGTATAAAAATGGTTTGGGAAATAGTTAAATACCTACTCGACAGTATGACTCTTTGATTAATTGTGCATGACATGTTGACATGTACCATTGGACACCATAGGTCGGGTAATCTTAGTTGAATATTATTGCAATACCAACATGGGTGTGTATTTATGCTTAGTCATGCTTTAGTTATGTGATGTCTCTCGATCACATGATTCAATGATGATAAATTTGACTAAGTGATGATAAATTTGACTAAGTGAATATGGAATCATGGCCCAGTATTAGCCTTTTTGTGGTAGTGTGCGTCAAACTGTACTCCAACAGGCCGACGAATTTACTTTATTTATATATGGTGCTGCGCTACCTCACATTGGGCCGAAGGCCTTGCGTCAATTATTGGGCCCAAAGGGCAGCCACCACTTTAGGTTATTTGGGCCGGCCTCCTCCCTGGTCGCCCCCACTTGGGCCGCCCCCTTTGCTCCCAGGGCCGTACTGTTCACGTGAACAATACCACTCCGCTTATCCTAGTTATGTGCGGCTCCCCCCCTATTTAAGATGGTTGCATCCCTCTAGTTTCTTTGGATTTTATTTAGTTATAAGTTAGCTACATTGCAACTTCATGTATTGGCTTGTGTCGATTAGACCAGCTATAATACCGCTTCAGAATCTCAACTTTATCAAATATTTTAATCCTATTTGCAATTTTAGATTGCTTATTATCTTGTTTTTGCATGTTCTTCGATTGCATACAAGAATAGACCTTCATGGTCAGGTCCATCGTGCTTCCAGCAAGGTCGATAATAATCATAGAGTTGGTTCAGCAATTGCAGGCATATTGGTCATGTGCGATTGGTAGCCGAATCGTGCGAATTGTCTCCACCAAAATCGACTTATCGTTCTCATCGAAAGATCGGGACACTCTTTGTCGCATCACTGACCCAAAATCCGCTCAATGCCCAGCCCACCGTGGGGCGGGCCTGCGCACACGTAGTACCCCACTTACACTTTTATCCTCACTTCGTGTAAAAGGGTTAACTCGGTGGTGCTAAGTTTGCGCCCAACAGGCATTATATACTACTACAACTCACTTTAGACAAGCAATATGAGACTAATGCTACCACTTGACTCCTCAGAGGCCACATGGGTCACACTACGAGTAGACCGGGGTATTACACGAATGGCGACAACGCAGCCCATAGTGAGGGCACCATATGAGAGAGGAAGGCACGGGGATCACGATGCTCACTCGTCGGAGGTAGGGTGCGTAAGGATCGTTGGCAACCAGGACGGGCGGCGGTGGTGCAATCGGGTTGAAGGCGACGACGATGTTTTGGTAGAGATCTGGCAATGAGAGTGCGAGCATATGGTAGAACGCGGAGAGGCGATGCCAGCGGTATGGTCAATGGTGGTAGGGCGTCATTGACCGGGGAAGGGTTGCGACCGATGGCAAGAAAAAGTCCAAATTCGACGAGGATAAAGGGAGGGGGAGTGGAGAATCGGGTGGGGGGTGAGGGAGATTAGGGGCATGGGATGCTCCCATTTATAGGGCCAGAGGAGGATCGGGGAAGGAGATCGGGCGCACGGGGTTTGCGGCGGTCGGTGAGTGTTCCGGTGAGTTGCAGGGAGGATGAGGCACATGTGCGCGTGAGAAAAGGGGAAAGGAGATGTGGCCGATTCGGAGCTTGAGCCAGGCAGCAATGGTGGTGCATGTGGGTGGCTAGAGGTACGAGAAGAAGAGGAGGGATAAGGGAGTGGGCTGGGCTAGACCACGCAGGAGGAAGTGGGTGGGGGTGGAAAATGGGAAATGGGAAATGGGCCAGGAGGGATGGGTTTGGGCCCAAAAGCGAAAAAGGGATTTCTAAATGATTTTTGAATTTCAGAAATAGCAATAAATCAATTAGGCTTTTAGAAAATAGCAAATAGAGTTTAAAAATTCTAGAAAAATTCACAAAAATTGCTTGAATTATTTTGAACTTAATAACATTATTTCAAACTTAAAGTTGGATTTTAAATTTGCACATAATTATTTTTTTAATTTCTAGAAAATAGAAAAAACATTTTTAAAATCCAGAGAATTCAAGAAATTAATTAAAAAATTTCTTTTTAACTTTAAATCCAAAAAACCCAGAAAACTCAATAAATTCTCTTTTTGACTTTTCAAATCTAGGAAATTAAATACTAATTTTATTTTTTACCAAAAAAACTCTTTCAAATTTTAGAAAATCAAATAAAATAATAAGTTTCTTAATTTTATTTTTGGTAACATAACATTGGGATGTTACAGTGGAGATGGATGGCGGGCGGGAGTGGAGGGCTCGGCCACGCGTCGGTGGAGGGTGGGTGGGCAGGCATGGATGGCGTGGCCGCGCGACGGTGGAAGGTAGCGACGGCGGGCAAGGTGGGCACGGCGTCGGGCAAGGAAGGGGACCCGATTGTGGATTGGGTTCTAGGGATTAATTCCCTTGGAGCTTAGGGCTTGGGGGGGATTTGGTGGCGTGGCCACGTGGGGCTAGGCCAAATGGGCTGGGTCGGTTGGTAATGGGGATTGGAGTAAGATTGGTGAAGGTTAGGTCTAGGGCTGACCACTTTGTTTTTTTTTGTTGGGCAATATAGGGATGATTTTACACTGATTTTTTCTAAGTACTAGCCCGAGGCCCAGATCCGACCTGCTGCTAGCAGTTTGTGGTCGTAGGGTATGCTCCAAATTAAGCTCTATTGTGCTGTTAATTAATTGTGTAGTTTCGCTCATGTGTTATGTTGATGAGCCAATTTTCTCACGAATACTTGACACCAGAAAGGGGGAAAAAAGAAACGGGATGGCAGAACGCTGCAGTCCGCCAGTCCCTACGTTTGTCAACGGTAGGAATCGACTCCGGTTTCGTTAACTTCACAGATATTTTGTTTGGGACAAAAACTTCACAGATTTCAATTGCATTATCCCTGACCGTGAGGTTTACAATATTGCTGATAAGGTCATTCATTTGCATGAGATTAACTGTTCAACACTAATAACAACCATAAACAACATCTAAAAAAATGGAAAATGCTGTGAATAAGTCGTTGGTTAGGCTTTAATTGGTCCTAGGTCGCGATAAGTGATACTCCACCTTTCACCAAACCATTAGTCATCACAGTTCCACGGAAGTATCGTTTGGAAACGAAATAAGATACTACATTTAGCAACGAGGTAACTCCGTGCCGATGATAGTCAGTCCTGTTTACTATTAACGAATTTTATCTACTTAAATTGGTCTATCTTTTTCCTCGCAAAAAAATTGTTCTATCTTTTTGCTTAACAACAAAAAGAGCTCCACACTTCGGTAGAGGTCTTCTTCGGTTGTCCACGTCCACACGACCAGGAGTGGATCTACAGTACCTTATGGGGTGCACAGAATACCGGATAAAAAAAATATTATTTTTAGATATAACTATGTATATATAATATGAACATCCTTAGACCATGATAAGAAAACATCCCAAAAAAAACAACCTAACATAATCCAAAATATATATAAAAAGTGAAAATCTGGATGAATTTCATTCTGAATCCGCGACTGCACACGACACGCCGCAGCTGCGCTCCCACGAGCGGGCCTCATGGCACCCATGCCATGCCCATGCGGACGATCTTCTCTCTGTGTGAGTTGTGGACCATGCTCTCTCCCCACGGCACGCAAGGCCTAAAACTGAGTAGCTGCTCTCTCCCGTGCGTGGTCACCTGCCTAGGCAATAGACGTCATGACTCGTGACCGTCTGAAACTCTGAATTTACACCTGATCTAGTGTGTACAGACTGTGGTAGTGCTCGACTGCTACTCCTAGTTCTAGGACTAGTACTGTTTTCTGCCCAACTGCGTTGACTCTTCTGTACGTTCTAACCCTTGGTCTTCCCTTTCGTCACTCGGCCTGTTTTGGTTTGTGACCTAGACAGCCAAATCAAACTTTTAACAACATCAAAATCCGGATATGACCAAAATTTTGGTAAAGTGTATATGTTTGGATTGCAATCATGCTAATAAACAAAAAGGTTGTCAAAATTTTCATAGCTATGAACATGACACATAGATCCCAGCGTACCATCTAATTTTTTTTATTAAAATATGCTAACATGGGGCTTTGGATTTAGAATTGTGGAGCAATTCCACCTGAGTTGGGAGACAACTAACATGAGAGCTCCTCCCGCCAACGACTCCTCCCTTCCATGTCCCCCTCGCCGGACACTCCTCTCCTCCGACGGCCCCTCGCCAGCCACCATTGAAGTTGCATCGTCCTCTTCCTCTCCAAATCCACCGTACGTTGGCGGCGGGTCGGCGCCACCATAATATCGTCTTCCCCATTGTCGGTACCACTACATCTTCTTTCTTTGTTGCCCACGTCCCTCTACGGTTCCTCTCCACACCCACCGCTCCCAGTGTCCAGATCCAGCCATCCCGGAACTCCGTGGTTCTACTCTCAATCTCCTTCTCCAACCACCACTCCAACAAGGCTCTGGTGACCCACCCAACAAGCGGCCACGTCCATATTTGGTCACAGTCGAGCTTCCTGGTTCATTTCTTCCCCCATGTGCCAATTCATTTTCCAGTTACATCCAAACAGAAATTTGAATTGCCTTCAGAGTTTATTTCCATCATGTGATTTCTTTGGCAACCAAACACAATAGTTGGAGTTGTAATTAGAGACCAATTCCAATTTCAGTTGAAATTGAATTGGGACTCCATTTCCGAGCCTAATTCAATTCAGAATTAAACAGACCCTTAACTTTACCCACGCAAGGCAACGGAAGAGGAGGAACCACGGAATTATCTTTCCCAGGCTCGCAGGTGTGCCTCCAAAGATGGATGAGGAAGCAGTGGGGCCGAGTTCGAAACAACAGAAAGTTGGCACGTAGCACAAGGAATCGTTGGTGCGACCGTGCGAGTGTTGCCAAATCAACATGGATGGCTTCCATGAATCATTGTAAATTCTTTAAATACCCCATTGCAAATCCTTCAAACTGAACCAGGGTCATCAGCAAATCTACTGCTACATCAAAGAAACCGCTGTACTACCGCACCAACATTATCACTTTTCCCATTCAAATAGAGATGCTTTGATGTCAGCATTTTCATCACTGGGATGTAGTGACGCGGACGGCAAATGCTAAAGGGCCGCCATACGTGATACGTACACCCAACGGCGGGTCCCTTGAAAAACCCAGTCAGGGTTGCATCACCGGCCTCGCACCGCGCGGTCAAAAGGGCACGCCGATGGGACGCCTTCTTTTGCGCGCCAAAATTTCCGGCCACGTGTGCGCCGGCTCGACCTGCCCTCATCGCACAGCGACACCGCATCTCTGCCCTCCCTCGTGCGGCCCCACGGCTCTCACTGACAAATCGGCTCTGCCCTGCCCTGCCCTGCCCTGACGGGCCCACTTCTTCTCCGGCCTCATCCTCTGCCTACTCGACACGTCACACGTGCGCCGCGCCTACGAACAAACTAACTATACTGTAACTGTGAATCGTTCGTACCATTGATGCATCGATGCATTATGCGTAGGCATAGCTTCTTAGCTTACTGCTAAAAGAAAAGATTACTCAATCTAATAAAAATAAATAATATATTCTAATAAAAATAAGCATTCTAATAATTTATTTCTTGAGTATTGTATCTAAGATTTTAATTACTATAAATATGTATGATCCATAAAACGAGTTTTGAATAACAAGTAAGCCAACAGAGTATTTTGTTATTTCTTGTACTTTGGTATTAATAATTTGTTTGTTTCTTTATTCAGTAACAAATCCACTTTTTCTCTTCATTATATCTTCTTTACACCACCTAAATACTGATATATTTATCTTTTAATAATAAATGATATAGATTATTGTAAATACACCTACGCCATCTCGATCCGTTTCTCTCTGCTTTGCATGCGTGGTAAAGTCTTTTTCGTGTTCCTTTCTCCCGTGTGGTTCGATGCTTCCGCCTCGCGACATGGAAAGTTGCACGCCGCTTGTGGCAGGCGCCGCTCGGCGCGGAATACGGCCAAGCGGCTGTGATCTTTCGAGGCCCAAGGAAGAAGTCGTTTTACTAGCGCGCAGGCACGTGGTAATATACTAATATGACATCAGGTCGAAGCGCCGGGCGCAGGCACCATCACGTGAGGCAGCGGCGACCTGGGCCCACACGCACACCCCCGCACGGCTCTGCTTTTCTGCCAGCGGCGAGCGTCAGACGGCGGCGAGCCTCATACGGCACCGTGAAATTATTATGGCGCACCGCACGGTCGGACGGGATCGCGCTGCCCACCGAGGCAGGGCAGCGCACAGCGCAGACGTGCACGGCGCGGGCAGTGAGCGAAAAGTACGTACGCTCGTACGTGTGGGGGGCGTCATCTGACAAGACGAGTCAGGGCCGTTCTTTGGTATAGGTACGTAGCTAGGGTTATCAAAACTTAAGGCTCTCTCCGTACCGTAGCTGCGTGCGAGGCAGTTGGGGGCGCTTTATTTGAAACTTGTGCGAGAGTACACGTACTCGACGTAGAGCTTAAAAACATTTGACAAATAACTCGTCATAACATTTATAATTTCACCGTACTGATACCCGTAATTTGGTGTGGAAGAGCATTGCTCGACATTAATCAGATCACGGACGTAGTTTAGTCCTTGCAGTTTACTTACAGGAAAGGTGCGATGTGACTGAACACATAGTTTCGAGGATAGGTACTTATGAAATGGAAAATGGGGGTAGCCCGTGTTTTTTTTTAAAAGAATAGTTCGAGCATAGCGTGAGTTGTCTGGATGGTCCGTGCTTGTCGGGCTGGTCATGATGCAAACATAACATGACAGTGAGATGTGTTGTGCTTGCATTAGCATTCAGGTCTAGCGGATCAGCTCGGTCTGATATGTACAGTATCATGTTGTGCACAGCTCAGCCTAAGCACAATATGACCCAGCCTTGCTAGGCACAGCGACAACGGCGCCATGGCCGGTGAAAAAGGGGGCTGAGGTGGAGGCGGCTGCAGAGAAGAAGGCAACAACGATATCCTTCTTCCCCGTCATCGGCAGCCCTTCGGCGTGGGCGTCTAGGAGTGGCGCCATAGCCACCGTACATGACCATGGGCTGCACACCGGGATGTCGTCGGCGTTGGGTCTTGTCATCGTCATCCTTCAGCCAAAAGGTGGCAGCATCCGCACGCCGTCAGAGAAGGAGGTGGCGGCGTCACGTGATGCCCAACGATCACTTTTTTTGTAGATGGGCTATATGGGCCAACCCGACCCGGCCGGCTAATCGTGCCTGAGTCGGCACAATACAACCCATATAGTTAGCTGTGCTGGTCGGGCCATGCCGCTCATTTTGGGACCTCTAGTGTCAATCGTTGAGTTTTTTTTTTGTTCATTTAGCCTTCTTTTGAAACGAAATAGCTAATATAGCCCATCCTCTGCGATCGAAATAATAAAAATAGCACCACATCAGATTAAGCAGGCGACATGTGTCCTTTATCATGTTCCCAGTCCGCTGAAGCCAAATGTCCGATCCTCGTGCGCAGCAGGCCACTTGCTGCGCTCTCAGCCCGCAACAGGACGACGACGTGCACACATGGGCACCGCAGAAAGGCATGTTCCTCATGTGCATTGGGAACACAACATGTGGCCTGCTGCGCATTGGAGAGGACGGTAGGAGAAGTGTTGCGCACGGTAAAGATGTTATTTTTGTTATTTCGGATATAATAAAACTATGTTTATTAATTTATTTTGAAAAGGAGGCCAAATGAGCCCTCAACCGTGTGACTTTGTGCGTCCGGAGTACTTAAATAAGGGTGTGCCTTGTGTATCTAAAATGAGTTAAATTATTTAATAGAAAAATCCAAGTGTCGAATTTGGTATCAAACGGCATGCCCGTGCGAAATGGTCTGAATGTAGTGTCACGACAGATTAGAAAACACATCAAAATCTCGCATGCTGTGTCAAAGAATTGATTTAAGATCGCAGAACACATGGTGCTGTAGGAGCAATACGCCGGTAGTAAAAATTTGATGCCACGGGAAAACGAATTTTTGGCATGAATAACACTGTTTCAGTCGGTATTAGCAAATGTGGTTCCTCTTGCGTTATATTGCTAAAAATAACAATACGGACGTGTCTCCTGCCGTCACGTGTACAATTCCGCTTGCCCTTAGCCCGGATATGGTTTGTCCATGCGGTGCGTGCCCGAACACGCCAAAATCCGGACACCCCTGGCCCGGTTGCCTCTGCGCCCGACATGTGTCCTATCCGCACTCCCCTCGCCCAGACAAGCCCCCTTCACATGCCCTTTGCCAAGACGCGGCGATGCCGCACACCTAGTGCCCGGACAAGCGTTGTCCGCACGAGTGTTGCCTAGGTCATGCGCCCATGCCTCGAATGCAGTAGCTGCCATGCGCCCATACCCCGGACGAGCTCTGGCTACACGCATGTCACCCGAACAACCAATGATGTCGCATGCCCATGGCCCGAACGCGGCTGGACACACCGCGTGTCCCTCGTCCAGGCCTCACTGCCTTGGTTGCGCAACTTCTCCCGCGCGCCCTGCTTTATTCCATGTCGCCTGTCCATCTTTTATGTCGCACGCGTCGCGCACAAACAAGGCTCTATCTGGCCCCCTTGCCTAGCACCGCCACGTGGCCCGCTTCGGTAGCGCCTCCAGATTTTTCGCTACGCTGTCTGCGGGAATTGCCTTCGCATGGCTATAAATACCGAAGTTGCTCGCTCTCACTCACTTATTCTCAAATTCGTTCTTGTCCTCACGGTCGTCGCTGAGAACACAGAGAATAGAAAAAAAAATTAGAGATTAAAGTTTGGAGCAGTTCTTAGGACCGTATCAGTATAGAACACTCCCCCTTTAAGGCAGGTAATTTTTTGTCCACTGCTATAGTAGTTGTAGTTAATTAGTCTTAATCAACTAGTCCTAATTAATATTGTTTCTAGTCGTAATTAAATAGTTGTAAATAATTTAATCGTAGTTTATTACTGTATATTATTCGGAGGTAGTGAATTAGTCGTAACTAACGTATCGATAATTAATTAGTGCTTAATAATTAGTGGTAATTAATTAATCATAGTTAACCAGGCTTTATTATTTAAGTATGAATTAGTTAGTGGTACAAAAATTAGTGGTAATTGATTGGTCGTAATTAATTTAGTGGTAATGAATCAACGGTAATTAATAAATCGTAATTGTTTGAGTCGTAGTTTATTAGTGTAATTACATTAGTGCAAATGGAGTGGTTGAATTTACATAGCCATAATTGATTAATTGGTAAGTAATTACTCGTAGTTAATTAGTGTAACTAATTACGTATGTACATAGTTAATTATTCTTAATTCATTAATCGTAATTAATTCAGTGAGAATTACTTAGATGTAATGAATTACTCGTAAGGATTTTTTCTGACAAGTAATCAATTTGTCGCTAATTAATTAATTATTCGTATTTAATCACTCATATTTAATTGATTAGTTGCTTGTAATATGTCATAATTCATGGGTAATTAGTGGCAATTAAATTACTCATGATTAATTAGTTTAGTCATCTTTAATTAGTGCTAATTACGTACCATGTTTGTTATATCACGTACTATAAATCAGGTTGTTGTGGCAATAGGTAATTTCGAACATGCGAGACATGATAGTGTTTTATGGCGACAGTCTCATCCGGGCCAGACCTGATTGGTTGGGCCTGTTGAGATACTAGTACAAGGTGGTCCGGGTGGAGGGGCTTGATACAATGAATATTCACGAGGTTAGGAGCTACATCCAAAGAGAGTTCGAAACGGAGCCAACGACAAAGAAACTTATCATCGAGGGGATCACCTGCGCGAATAGGGGAGAGCAGGGTGTATGAGAGCTGGTCAAGGTGAATAGACTGTAGCATGGGGCCAGTACATGCATATTGCATCCCAACCCGAGGCGACAATATACGAGAAGCCAATGGTGTACGTGAATTTCGTACGTATGGTGCCGGAAAACCCTCATGATGCTGGTGCCTCGGAAAGAGGGCAACCGCAGGTGGAGCATGAAGACGGTAGCACAAAATGTGATGTTTTGGAGGAAGTTCACGAGAGAATACTTGCGCATAATTTTGTGCAAAATAAGGGGACAAGACTGTAGTGTTCGGCCCGCATTGACTGCTACGAGTATCTACCGGACCAGCCTCTCGGGTTGGAGTCCGACGAGGGCGCCAACCCAGGCCCAGATGGTAGCGAGGATGACGCACCCTAGTGTGGTGGCCCAACCAGCGAAATTGTGTAATCGAAGGTGCCTTATGTGGCATCGAGACTTGGTGACATCACAGTGTGTTCGCTCGTGCTGCCGCAAGAAGAAGGATCCCAGTGGGGGTTGATATCGACACGCTCTTAGTTGGACATCACTTCTCTAGCAAGGCGGCCGTGCAACAAGCTACAATACGGTACGTCTTGTTCATCAGTTGTGTATACCTGATGCACCGGTCTAACCCAGGACATTACACAGTGAAGTGCGTAGTAGAAGGCTGCCCTACCATTGTCAACTCTCACCGAGTAAAGTTCTTCAGTTCGGTCTTTACGGTCAAGACAGTGACCGAACACACTTGCAAGCTTAGCGATCCCTTGCGTTAGCATCAGAACATGACTTCTACATATGTGGCAAGCCTCACCAGCCATCTAGTTACTGACAGTGGCAGAGCCAAGATTTCACAAAGCCTCGGGCCCAAAACTAAGGTGCGATAAGTCCATAACTAACGTCAAATACTATCAACACTGAGGTATAACAAAAGTACAACACAAATACACAATCGCAATAACATTTTAATTCTATGTTTAACGATACGACAAAATAAATAAAATATAGCAAAAAAATAAGAATGTAATATACCACTAGCACGAGGTAATTTATGCTTAATTAACAAAGATATGGTTCATTTGAGCCTATCATATCTTCGTCAACTATAGTACAAGAACCTGAACCTGCAAACAATGCTTAATCGTCTACGAACACGAAATCGGCAGAACAAGCGAGAATGAGAAAGCGAGCAAGCGAGGATGAGAGTTTGTGAACGAGCGAGTACGAGAGTTTGCGAACTGTCTCTCCGTCGCCTCGGAATTTATTATCGCCTAATGCAAAACATGTCCGACTGCGACGCGACGGGAGGAATCGGATTCCTTCTCGTGCGCGAGGCTTGCATGCATGCATCTACATGCAGAGACATCGATGGCGACAGGGAATGAAGCGCAAAAGTGATGAATGACGATGGGGAGGACAGTGATAGATGGCGACGGGGAATATAGCGTAGGCGTGAAGGCATCCAGGGCAGGGAGGACCGGACGTGGTCCACGTGGTGCGTCCGGGTGAGGAGGGGCCGGTAGAGCCGGTCGGCTGGGTGACACGTGGCTAGTCTGGGCGTTGGGCGCGCGGCAAAGGCTTGTCTAGGCTGGGTGCGCGTCGAAGCGGCTTGTCCGGCCGACAAGTGTGCAGCATGGGCTATCCAGGCGGGGGTGGGGGGTGGGCGTTCGGAGGCGGCGTTGTCCGGGCGGGGGAGACCTGTCTGGGCCGCCGAAAGACGTCCGGGCTATGAGGATGCAGACGAGATTAATGCCGGACGCGGGAAGCACGAAAATGCATACTTGTCCTCTACCGGCAGGACCGTATTATAATTTTTTAGCAATGCGACCCAAAGACACTATTTCTATCAAAACACACGTAACAGTACCATTTAGGCCCATGACTCTGGGGAAACTACGTACAACTACTCCATCCTCTACCGGAAGGACAACGCTTTGTATTCGCAGGAGCTGCTTCGTCTGCATGCATGAATAGCGTACCTAAAGTTTGGCCATTGAATGGTACGCCTCTTTCCAAAGCAGCGCGCAAGCACGCGACAGGTCCGCCACTGCCTCACCCTGCAGAAGGTAGGATGGCAGTCAAGGCTCGGCTCACGTGTTCCCAAGGCCTCCTCTCCTGTCCTCGCGGCAGGATGCCATGCCCGTTCCCAAAAACATTTCGCACAATGAATGCCCCCACGGCCTGGGCCTGCACAAACGATCGAGAAAACAACGCATCACACCCCTGCGTGGGCGTGGCCCGAGCGGTGGAAAGGGGTTGTTTCGATGGATACCACCGCTTGCTCTAATTTTCTTGTTAAGGTGTCGTTTGTAATATTTTTTGTGGCTTTAAATTTGATGACTACAACTTAGCCAAAGTTTAGTAGAACAATGTGTCCAAAAGAAGTAGGGTAGAATATTAAAAAATTATAGTATGCCAGAAACCAAATAATTGCCACGAAAAATAAAAAAATGACTAAGTATGTCTAGATATGGCTCCAACCAAACACCCCAGAATCTGAAGTGTGCCGCACGGTGCCAAGCCAAACGCCGTGCACACGCCACCCACCGCGCAGCGTCCCTCTTGCCGTTTTATGGCGCCGGGCCCCGCCTCCCGGTGAGCGGCGCTGCGCCACAGGCGTCCTCCCCCCACCCGCGAACCGTGCTGCCCCCCGCACCACGACACGCCCCCCTCCCCACGTGAACCGCCCCGCCCCGCGAATCGTATCCCGGCACGTCACTGTGCGCCCCGTCGCTCGTGCACGAAACCTCGGCGAGTGGGTGCGCCCGACTGCCACTGACAGGCCGGGACGTACTTACCCTGGGTCCCACAGGTCATATATCACTATTCCCGTTGGGCGATACTGGCAGCTGACGAGCCCGTATAGCGCATGAGCACGGCGTAACGGACAGATCGGTCCAGGTTTTTCGTCGGCCCCACGCGGCAGCGTGCGGGGCAGGGCTGGGTTCGATCCAGCGGCCAGCCACGCGCGCGAGCTACAGGCGCGGTACGGCAGGGCGGTGGGAGACGGGACTAGGCGTCTGGTCTGGTTGGTGTAGGGCTGGCGTCATGGCGCCAGAAGGCGGGGCCCTGCAAGGCGTCAAATCGCGCGGCGGCTGAGGCGAGGCTGGGCTGGCGACGAGGGCGAGCCGTGCCGGGTCAGCGACAGCCTCAAACCCCCCAAAACCCAGCGCCGGAGCCCCCAGACACCTACCTCCCCATTTCACGAGGCGCGGCATAATAAGTTTAGCAGTAGGGCCAGTAGGGTAGGTATAGAGTGAGAGTGAGTGAGTGACCGAACAGAGGCCACCACCGCGCGCTCGGCAGTATAAGAGTATCACCACTCCGCAGGTGCTTGCTAAGGGTTAGGAGCAGCAGCAGCTGCGCAAGCGATCTGAGGGAGGTATAAGCAAGGAGGCATAAGATGGAGCGGGGAATGAGAGGAGATCAGGGGAGCGACGGCGGCGGCGGTGGTGGAGGGGGAGGGCGGGTGGAGGCGCACTACCGTGGGGTGCGGAAGCGGCCGTGGGGGCGGTACGCGGCGGAGATCCGGGACCCGTGGAAGAAGACGCGGGTGTGGCTCGGCACCTACGACACGCCCGTGGAGGCCGCGCTAGCCTACGACCGCGCCGCCGTCGCCCTCCGCGGCTCCAAGGCCAGGACCAACTTCGCCAGCGGCCACAGCCGCGGCCACCTTCCGCACATTCAGCCGTGCTTGCCTCCGCGACCGGCACATGTTCCCAGCCCCTTCGGCGGGCTCGACGTCAGCCGCCCCTCCCCCTGGCACTTCATCTACTGCCCGGCGACGCTGCAGGTTATGGCGCCGCCGGGACCCGTCGCGGGTGAGCTCGCCGCGTCGCTGCCGTCGACAGTGCTGGAGCTCCGGACGGGACCGAGGAGCCTACCGTTCGACCTCAACGAGCCGCCATCGCTGCTGTTTGGATCGTGATCTCTACACGTAACGTAGAGTACTTAGGGTAGGATCACGGTAGAGGCTAGAGAAGGTAATTAACGGGGAGTGGATAGCACTGGTCCGTGTGTACATACACCTATTTGAGGAAAGTTTGGCCTTCTCATCTTTGTTCATGTTCATGGCTTCCTTTGTTTTGTTGCTGGAAATCTTATGCTTTTGCCTCGGTGTCTCGTCTGCAAGACGCTTTCCCTGGGAGGTTCATAACCAAGTGCGGTGAGAGAGCGCGTCGGATTTTGTTGCTCTTGTGTTCGTTCACCAGGGAATGATTCGTCAGTAGCAGAGGGCTCGTGAGCCCTAAACGTGCGTGCGTGAGTGGATGCGGTACAGCAATAGTTCAGGACGTGCGGTCGGTTCAGGATATTTCATAAGTTCAATTTAATTTGCGTGATGCTCTACTTTATTAGTAATTCTTAGGAATTAATTCACTCTAAACTTATAGAGTGGTTCGGTACGATTTTAGAAACCGCCCTATTGCTTTGATCCTAAAGCTTGTTACTAAAAAGTCCTACTGAATTGATTAGTAATAACCTTCCAATAAATAATGTGGTAGGAAGAGAGACTCACAAAATTACAAGCTCTCCAATGCATAATCTAGTCAGTATGAAGCATCTTTCTTAAAAAAAAACTGACATGACATACATAGATTAAGTATAAGTAAATTAGACTATTGGAACTGCCCTTAAACGCAATGACAGATGCGTGACATAAAAATCCCACTGGCCACAAATAGTATCATTTTAGAATATCTCTAATAGTAATCACCATAGCTGTCTCTTCTCTACCACCATAGCAATGGTGAGGTAGTGCGAGGGAACAAAATTAATGATAAAAATGATAAAAAATGGTTAGGGGAATAATGTTAGAGACAATTGTTACATATGTTGTCTCTAATTGAGATTGAGTTCTTAGAGACTACCGTAGTTTCCGGGTCCCACTTTCAAGCCTCATCGAGAGTATTTTGATTGCCTGAGTTCGTGTTGCATAATTGCATTCCATCCAATTCGACGGCTCAGGTCTCGATCACCTGTCTCTCCAAGTCTTTCTGTTAGGCGTGCGGCGTCCAACTTGTTGCCAATGGCAAACCCCTAATTTCTATTCTTGGGTAGACACACGCAAGTTAATTAACTTCAGTCTACATTCGGTATGGAGGCAAGAAAAATAATCACTTTTTGCCAGTTACTATTACCAGTGTACTCTTGGCCTAAGTAAGCATGCAAGTTCGCCCGAAGAATGAGCCAAATCTGAGCATGTGCAAGAAAAACCTGCTTCCGAGCCAAACAGATAAGATCGTGATTTTTCGAACCCAAAAGGATGTGCGAGAACAAAAGCTGTTCGCACAAACAAAAGGCGAAGGTTGACAATTGAGATAGCGTAGTAATCCACGTTCAGTTGGAGTATACAAGTCACATACATTAGGTGACCAAATGTCCTAGCCTCATGCATGACTTTACATGGCACAAAGTTACGTAAACTGTACCAGAGCGTGATGCCGAAGGAACCTCGGTTCCAAGAGGGCGCCACAAATATTACATCCAATTGAATCTTCCCCCATAGTACACAACTAAACTACCTTCATGCTCTCGGCGAAGCTTCCGGGGTTGATGGTTATACTCTTGGTACAATTATCTGTCTTGTAGATGCCAACCAGCCTATCGGCCAGTTCAAACATGTTGTTTCTGAGACTGCAAATAAGGTGACATATTTGAGTTCATATGAACCACCAAACATGGTAAGGGTAAATTTCACTTCCCCTCCATATCATCTATTACTATTTCGGACAATTCTAGACTTGTTTCTGGAGGGGTATTCTAGCCCGTATGCTCCATGATATGGTAAACTCGTATATACCTCTGAATGGATTTGCAAAATGATTCTCATAAAAGGGTTTTGCAGCTTGAACACAAGTAATGGTGCGAAGCAGAGACCAAAGCAACATTTGGGAGAAGTGAGCTAAGTAAACGTACCTAATAATAATGAATTGGGCATCTTTGGTCCGATCTTTCACATAATGTCCAACGATGGACACGTTCTTGAAGTCTGTAAACAGAAATTAAATTAATTTATTCAAACATCAGATAGTATTACTGAATAGAACTGTCACAAGACTTTTTTTGAGACCACGCAGAACAGTCACAAGACTTACCCAACGCTGCATCTATCTCATCCATAACATACAAGGGAGTTGGTTTATAGTGGTGAAGAGCAAATACCAGAGCCAGTGAGCTAAGCGTCTGAAAGAAAATAGTCAGTTAAATTGGTGGCCCAAAAGAGTAAAATTAGGATGGCAGTTTTTAAGCAATCCATGTAAACACATGCACATTGCAGTATTGCACAATGCATCAGCAAAGGAGTCAATGCAAAGGATTTACTTTTACATTTTACATAGCATCATATGTGTGTAATCAAGTTGCAAATTCAAATTATATGTATGCAACTTCAAGGAAAGGTACCAAGACATTATTTCATGCTGTCAAAGCAATCAACAGGCCGGCCCGTACCAAAGGCAGGAACAAAGTGCTCAACTGCACAGGTCCCAAAAGTTAGGGGGCCTAATTTTGATTTAATCTTCAATTACTATTTGTTAATATCTCAAAAAAAAAATCTACTATAGTCACTCTTTTGTAAGATAAAAAAACTAATCAAGCCTTTTTTATTGCCTTCTTACTGAGAACTTCCCCAACCTCTCTATTGCTCTCTTTATTTCCCTTTTGCTTTCACACAACTACTATTTCTCTCTTATTTGCTTGTGAAAAATAAACCAGCTTCTCCTAATCCTCCTCCTCCTAACTAACTCTGATTTCCATAAAATAATTCCGTTGGTGACGATGAATCAATCCATTCTATTCTCATCTATTTATTGTGGTATTTTTTGTGAACTCAAAACACATGATTTATGTTCTCATCTCATTATCTTGATCTTCGTCCATCGATTGGGCTCTTGTGCTACATTACTTGGTCAGCAAAGCTGGCCTTTCATGCTACATCCTGGCCTACAGAGCCATATGCACTACATCAATTAGTTTGTTTAGTCTTATATCATAGCAGTCAAGAACTTCAGTTTTGTTAACAAGTTTTTAAGACCTACTATTGTTGTCCCTTCTTGTATTTGTGTATTGTTCTAGCTTTCGTCCATCCCTTCTAAAATCAGGAGACATGAATCTTGTTATGAAAAGCATAAGACAAAAAAGGAGAACCAAAGAGCTAATTTTAGGGCCTAATTCTAAACGAATTTTGTTTTCTATTTTAGTAATTGACTTGTCTAAACTGTGACACCTAATTTTAAATTTGGCACAAGGCCACCAAATTCTCGGGTATGGCCCTGGCAGTCAACTATAAACGAGATAGTGATATCACTGTTGAACGCAAAAGGAAAAAATATACACAGGTACGAAATAAGCAAATATGGATGCAAAGGTCACCACGGTCCTAGCAATGGGTAGCATTTGTGCACTGGGTTGCCTCTTGTGTGTCACATTTGGCTGATATATCGGATGGTAAACGCTCATTTCAGGTTCCGAAGAGTTGTATTTGACTACATAATTAGATTTAAATATTTCTATGCACTGTGATATCTTAAATATATGGGGTGGTACAATTGTTTTTAACGGGACCCAATACTAGTATGCATCTTAAAAGAAGTTAGGGGATTTGATCATTTGAAGGAGGCTAATTCAAGCACCTGGAATCAAGATCAATATTACATATTAATAACCCTTTAAGACACCTAGCTATAGCATGCAGTCTTCCTTAACTTCTATCTATAATTTTTTTCTTGTGAAATTTCACCACAAGAAAGTGCCTTAAATCCGTAAAAATGTATTGCAATGTTTCTGGTATGTCCTGTCCTGGTCAATTATTCACGGAATTTTTCAGACAAACCCATTTTTATATATTAGAGAACCAAAACGAACTTCTGTACAAACATGTTTATCATCCAAAACTGCATTCCATTGAAAAAGGCAAATTCTGGTAATGTTTTCCTGAGTGCCATCTTTATCCATAAAACAATGTCATGAAGTTGCCATTCTGACACATCTATAAGTATGGAAAAAAAATACCTTCTCACCACCAGATAGATTGGCAATGTTCTTCCAGCTCTTCTTGGGAGGTCTCACACTGAAAACAACGCCTTCTGAAAATGGGTCCAAGGAGTCAACAAGTTCCAGCTCAGCATCACCTCCAAGAGTAATCATCTAAAACCAAAAGAGATTATTTTGAATCATATTGTTTAGTAGTTAACAAGATTTCATTTCAAGTTTTCAACAAAGCGCAACATGCACAGCAGATAAAGGCAATGGAATGAGCACATCCTTGTTGCAATAATGAGCTGATGTCACCAGCCTTTCTTTCTTGTACTATCTCCCTTTCAAAACATTAGTCTGTTTTCTTCAGAATTGTCATTTCACAATAAATGAGTACTGAGGAAATCATGAGTAAAATTATTGCAATTTTTACACCCCTATAATGCTATTAAAGCTGTGAAAGAGGTTGAGTAGTCAAAGTATTTCAGTTAATACTGGTAAGCACGGTCTAATAGAATTAACCATCTTTTACATTTTGTGACTTCTTGGTCTGTCACACAGGGTGGTTGGACTTAATTTGTGTAACAGGGGGAGTATCATATTACATGCTTGCTATATGTATTCTAGTACCTGATACATCTCCTTCAGTTTCAGAGATATTATGTTGAATCCTGCCATGAACTCATCTAACCTGAAATAATGCATATTGCATGTAAGGTGGCAAATAGGCCAACACAATTGTTAAAATTCAAAGAAAGGAGATACCTTCTCTTCCTCAACCCATCATAGAGCTTTTTAAGATCATCACGCTCCTGAGTGGTAGAATTTAGCTCATCAACACGTTCGCTATATAAACGAGCCTTTGTGCGGTACCTGATCCAACCAATATAAGTAATGAAATTATTGATGCAAAAATGTTTGTCAACAGGTATGTCTCATTAATTCATACTCTGCTATTGAATCCAGGTTTGGACTCAAGTCTTTAAGCTGAGCTTCCAACAATGCCACCATCTCCATCGCTTTTTTCAGGTCACACATTTCATTGAGCTGCTCATCACCTAGTGTTTCTTTGAGTTTCCCAGGATCAATATCATCCTTTTGGATTCTGATGAAGAGAAATGCATATGAGCCCGAGAAAGCAGTATAGAAAACATACAACATTCTTAAAGCAACTGAAAAATAACATTTAGGCATACTGGTCCATGTGTTTAACAAGATTCATCTGAATGTCACCAAGCCTTTTCTTGAATGCCTTCACCTTCAT
Source organism: Ampelocalamus luodianensis (assembly GCA_036346255.1). Lineage (NCBI taxonomy): Eukaryota > Viridiplantae > Streptophyta > Magnoliopsida > Poales > Poaceae > Ampelocalamus > Ampelocalamus luodianensis. Next base: position 8,236,517 of record CM070626.1, read on the forward strand.
TTCCCACTCCTTGGCAAACTTTTTTGTATCTTGAAGTTTGTACTCTGCATCTACCTGTTTTATGGACAAACGGTTCAGGTTGTTAAAAGAGACAAAATGGCAGAGTTAATTAAGATATTAACAGGATAAAAATTCATGGAAGATACCTCAGTGGCTCTCAGTTCATCCATCGCTTTCTTTAATTTGTTGTATTCTTCCTTTGTTTTGCCAAGCTCATCTTTATGGTTGTCCATCATCTACAAGTTGCAAACAGATTCACAATACCCATGCAAAAAATGCAACAAATTCCAGTCAGGGTCCAGCCTAGAGGGCAGCACAACTAAATTACCTCCTGTGTTTTCTTGTAATCTTCTTGAACAACAAAAGCCTTCTTCTCAATATCGTTGAAAATAGACATCATCTTTTCCTTTTCTGCAAGAAGTTTTTCTTTTTCTTTCTTGGACTCCTCAATGCCCTTGGTTAACTTTTTCACCAACTTCTCACATGTAGTTATTTTAACTTTGTGGCGGTTGATATCTGAGCTTGTTTTGTCAAGTTCCTGATGTTTGAAACATGATATCATAAACATCTGAGTGATCCCCAAAAAAACATATACACAAGCATATACTCACAGATTGGATATTTGCAACTTTTGACTTCTGATCCTTGAGCACCTGCCCCCCTGTATTTTCAATTTTCTGCTGAAGTTCTGAAGCCTGGTATATATAAAAGCGAAATTAAGTTAATGCTATGTTGCAAATAATGTTTTCTTCCATTAACAACAATGCTACAATGAAGTACAGAAAAGTCAATAGATGTAAACACAGAATTCAAACAGGAGAGTTCTGAATGTTGGATGATTAGCAATTTTTATGTGAATTGAAGTTGATGTGGGACAAAAGCAGGGAAACATGCTTTAAGTTGAAATGAGACTTCAAGGTTTGTATAGGCACTTGCCTGATCTTTGAGCTTGCTGGAACATTTTGCAAGTCTATTTAGTTCAACTTGCTCAGTTGATATGATGACATCCAGCTCTTTCATTCTGCGAACCTCGTCATCTTTGGGATGCGATGCAGCTTTCAGTGAATCTAGTCGCTTTTCATTGTAACTGTATTGTGCATTCATACTCTCGACCTTTTTCAAAAGAAAAAAAAAAGGCAAAGATAAGGTGATCTCCACACACAAAAACAACTTAAGAAGCAGAACACTGCTAGTTTACCTACCTCCTTTTTAGCTTTTGCCAGTTCCATCTCGAGACGGGATTTAGCTTCTTCCAGGGCTCGATAGCGTTTTTTAGCATCATTAATATTTTCACGCAACCTGTTGAGTTGGTCAACTAGCTTGTTAAGATCATTTTCAGCATTTATAACAGCCTCTTCCGAAACACTTTCTCGGATGGATGTGCCCATCTTGCCACCTCGCGACTTGCTACCACCACCGCTCATAGTACCGGACTTCTCAAAAAGTGCACCGTCAAGGGTAACTACCCGACGGAATTCATTAGCTGCACTATATGCAATTCGGGTAGCCTGACAAAAATAGATGTTTGTTGTCACTGTTTTAAAAATATAAGCAGCAGCTGTTGCTAGCAAATAGAATAGGATGTGTCCTCAATAAAGTAATTCCAGAACTAATGACAGTTTATGTGAAAAATGTGTGGGTGTGGGTGGGGTGCAATTGAATAATTCAAGGATTTACCTGATCAAGATCATTTGCAGCAACAGTATTCCCCAAGGTAGCGAAGAAAGCTAATTTCAGCTTCTCATCTTTAACCTTTACCAGATCAAAGAGGCGTGGAATTCCTTCAGGTGTTTTTACTTTCTCTTTTAGCTTACGAAGATGATGTGATTGCTTTTCCTGTAACGGTAAAAGTACCAAAATCATGCCAAAAACAACCAAACCAACAGGTAAAAAGTTTGTATACAAATAAACAGAAAAGCACAAAGAAAATAAACTAGAGTGTTACCAATATCATAAAAGTTGCAATCCCCAGATTTCTTCTGCGTAGTAACTCAACGCAAGCTTGGGCCGAATTTGTTGTTTCAACAACAATATAATCAAGCCCAGGGCATGCTGTTGATATGGCGACATCATATTTTGCTGCAGGGCACAATGGCTATTAAAATCAAGTCATACACAGCTGAATAAATGTTTTTACAAAGATAAATCATAATTAGTATACCAGGCTCCCACACACCAGTCGCCACTATTGTATAATTTTTGAACGACATTCTCATACTATAGAAAACATAGGAATTTCCTATATCTTTGATGCCCATGACTTGACCAACTGAAGCTTTCCCAAATCACTAAAGGGGTAAATACTAAATCAATACTTCCCATCTGAGATGAGAGACTGAACAACCAAGTCCAACACCGAGATGTCAAATTTAATTTCACTTGCAAAGTCTCTGGCATCAAATGCTTCTTTTTTTGAAAAAAAGGGGTTTTTTGTCCCCACTGCCAGGGAAACACAAACAGTAATACTAATATATAAAATATGAATTAAGAGTGTTGTATATTCTCTCTCTCACACGGTCCATATGGCCCACGTGGCCCATGTAACAATGTTTGTATATAACCTCTCAATTAATGAATAAACTGCACAGTTGTGAATAGCAAAACCCTAGTCTCTACTTTTCTAACATAGTATCACAACCAAGGACCAGCAAACCGTTACCGGGGAACTTCCCGCTGGCTGGCTGGGAATGGTAACCGGCCGGTTACCGGAATTCCTGGTTTTTCCAAATGAAATTCGCTCGAATTTGATAGAAAATCGACCGAAATTCGAAATTTGAATTTGCCAAATATGAACAAAACCGGCCGGAATTGTATTTCCTGGACCCCCGCCGATAATCGGTAACCCGCCAATTTTTTATTCCCTAATCACAACCATTCAACCCTAACTCTAGCACTGTTTCCTAATCCCACCGCCGCCGTCTTCTGCCAGCAGCGTCGTTCGCTCGGGCCTAAGCCGCTCTGGTGCTGCCACCTCATCTCCGTCTCCAAGCCTCTGCTTCTACGCTCTCTTCTCCGATCTATCCCAGATTCGACACCTAGACTTCACGAGCTTGCCCAACGCAGATTCGTGCTTCGAGTTCACCACCGGCACCTGGAGCTCGCCCAAGCGGTGCCTGGAGTTCACCAGACTACCAACGCCTGGAGCTACCTCGACCTTTTCATCGCCAAGCACGCCGGCCTCCTCTGCTTTGTCACCAACGCCGGCTTTCTTCTGCTTTGTCGCCAACGTTGAAGCACGTCGGCCTCCTCTGCTTCGTTGCCAAGCACACCGTCCTCCATCCTAGATCCGGCAACCTTCTCGCCAACACATGCCGGCCTCCATCCCAGATCTGGTGACCTACTCTGCTCCAACGGGATCCGATGCCTTGCCTCCTCTGCTTGGGCAGTAACCTCTTGCGACGACGATTGCTATTGATTATCTTGCTAGACATCCATCTGATCATCGTTGTGGAGCACCTACTGGGCCTCCGACAGAACTTACTGGAGCAGTCACTGCTACCACACCCACATCTACTATGACTTCTGGATCAGTGTCTGCTATGACCTCAGTCGCACCTTCTGCTCCTAGCGCTGCTCATCTTTGGGTTATGGACTCAGGTGCCTCTTTTCATGTTCAAGGTTGTCACGGCGAGCTTGGCGACCACGGTGCCCAAAAGGCGTCAAGACGCCTAATCGTCCAGGCGGACGCTTAGTCGTCCTCTAGGCAAGGCAAGGCGAGCTAAGGACTCTAGCAGTCTAGCACACAATCACACATTAGTAGCACACAATCACAGTATCACACATATACTTCAGTAGCAAGTAGCAACTACAAGTCTACAACTAGCAAGTAGCAACACTACTCAATACTCAATTGCAGTAGCACATCACTACATCAGCTTAGCATGGTTGTTGGCTGCCTCAACATTATCACCACCTTGCTCTCTCTAATTTTCCATCAAAGATCAAAGGTCGATACTCGATAGACCTGCTTGCACATCAGTTGCAACTAGCAATTGTCAACACTAGCAGTCTAGCACATTAGTAGCAAGTAACAAAATGTACGTAGACTCCACAAGTCATCGAGTTGTGATAACGTTACTTGCAAGGGCCTCTCCGATCCAATGATTCCCTCTCCTCATCTCTGCGATAGGGACAACCATGTGAGGCATCCATTTCTTTATTCAGCCAGAGGGGAGAAGCAGATACCAAAGGGGGAAGCAGAGGGAGGGAGGCAGCGCGACGGGGGAGCCAGAGGGGAGAAGCAGAGGCGCGGCGGGGGAGCCAGAGGGAGGGAGGCGGTGTGGCGAGGGAACCAGAGGAAGGGAGAAGAAGAGTAAAGGGGAAAGCAGAGGGAGGGAGGCAGCGCAGCGGGCGCTGCGGGAGCACGAGAGGGAGGGAGTGGAGGTCGAAGAAGGGCAGAAGGCGTACCTGGCGGCCGGCGAGGTGGGGGGCGGCGACGGCTAGCCGGCTAGGGTTCAACACTTGCTTCAGCTTCACTCCCTAGTCCAGCTTCACAACAAAGTGGTGTTGCAGCCCGAGACCTGAGTGCTCCTCCTTCCTTATCCGGGACTGGCGTGGAAAGGCGTCCGCCCAGACGCTCGCCTAGGACACCTCGTCGACACCGCTCCGACCTGGGCGCCCTCCTAGATGGCCAAGGCGAGGCACTCCTCCGCGGCGTCCCCTCCGCATCGCCTGGACACCAAGGTGACACCGTGACAACCATGTTCATATTACATCGGACAACTCTCAGCTTGTTACTCGTAGGCCTATGGCTGATGCTGCATATGTTCACACTGCTCATGGTACACCTTGCTCTATAACCCATCAGGGCGTTCTCTCTACATCCCGCTTCTCTGTTCCTGATGTGTCTTTTGTTCCTCAGCTATCTATGAACCTTCTTTCTGTTGGTCAACTTACTGATATGAACTGTTTTATTGGATTTGATGATTTTTCTTGTTTCATTCAGGATCGCCAGAGCAGAAGACTGATTCGTTCTAATCATCGTCATAGAGGCTCTCCTAGTCTCTACGTCTTGGACACCTTACATCTTCTTTCCACTAGTATGTCAAATGCCTTAGTGTCTTCTGCTGTGCCATCATCTCATTCACCTGTTGATTCTTTCAGCAAGTGGCATCATAGACTTGGTCATCTTTGTGGAGCTCGCCTCACTAATCTAGTTCACCAGGATTCCTTAGGTCATATCACTGTTGAGTCTAGTTTTCATTGTACTGGTTGTAAGCTGGGGAAATAGCTAACTTCCATATTCTAGTAGTACCTCTCACTCCTCTTGTCCTTTTGATTTGGTGCATTCAGATGTATAGGGTTCATCTCCTTTTGCTTCGAAGGGTGGTCATAGTTATTATGTCATATTTGTTGATAATCACTCTCAATATACTTGGATCTATTTTATGAAACATCGTTCTCAGTTGATTTCCATTTATCAGTCTTTTGCTAAGATGGTTCATACACAGTTTTTTTTCTTCTATTCGTGTTTTCGTTCTGATTCTAGGGGAGAGTATCTTTCATCTTCTAAGGGCACTCTTCCTCAGATCTCATGTCCTAGTGGTCATGCTCAGAATGGTGTTGCTGAGCGCAAGCACTGTCACATCATTAAGACTGTTTGTACTCTTCTCATCCCCTCCTCTGTTCCCTCTCATTTCTAGGGGAAAGCTGTCTCTACGACAGTCTATCTTATCAACCATCCGTCCTCCAAGCTTCAGGGCAAGTGTCCTGGTGAGGTCCTGTATAGAGCACCTTCTCGTTATGCTCATCTTCGTGTCTTTGGTTGTCTGCTATGTCCTTCTAGCACCTCGTGAGCGCACAAAGCTTAACACTCAGTCGGTTGAGTGTGTCTTCCTGAGTTATAGTCCTGAGCACAAGAGCTATCGTTGCTATGATCCCTCAGCACGTGGCATCCGCATCTCTCGTAATGTGACCTTTAATGAGGGTCGACCCTTCTTTTATCATCCTCCTACACATCCCACTCCTTCCACAAATTCCACCTCCTTTTTGTGTCTACCTCCCATTCCTTCACCAGATATACCTTCTCTACTAATTTCACCTTCTAGTTTGTCTCCTCCACCAGCTCCATGAGTTTCTGACACTTCCACTTTTTCGTTTCACTATAGTCGCCGACAGAGAATTCTATCTGATCCTCAGTCCTCCTCTCCTCCACTTGACCCTCCGGCCAGTACCACTGACTCTGACGATCGCTCTACTACACCACGATATGCCCTACGTGATCATTCTTCTATTCAGGCACCAGAGAGATGGGGTTTTCTCGTACAGGTGCAGTAGCTGAGCAGAGTACCTATCAAGAGGCTACTAGTATATCTGAGTAGCAGTTGGCTATGACAGAGGAGCTCACAGCATTAGAGTGTACAGCCACTTGGGATCTTGTTCCACTAACATCTGGAGTTGTTCCTATAACTTGCAAGTGGGTGTAAAAAATAAAGAACAAGTCAGATTATTCAGTAGAGCGATACAAGGCTCGTTTTGTTGCAAGAGGTTTTCGGCAGGCTTATGGTCGAGATTATGATGAGACTTTTGCTCCAGTTGCTCATATGACCACAGTTCGTACTCTTATTGTTGTTGTAATGGTACGCACATGGACTATATCTCAGACAAATGTCAAGAACGCTTTTCTTCATGGTGATCTACATGAGGTCTATATGCAGCCATCCCAAGGTGTTGAGGCTCCTACAGGCTATGTTTGTCGCCTTAGGCGTGCTCTACATGGTCTCAAACAGGCTCCTAGTGCTTGGTTTGAGCATTTCAGTTTTTTGATTCGAGCTGCTAGTTTCACTCCAAGTGAGCATAAGTAAATTTACACTTCTCAGCGGGGTCGTACCTTGCTTCTGCTATATATAGATGATATGCTGATCACAGGAGACGACATGGATTATATGGCTTTTGTGAAGAGGAAATTGAGTGAACAGTTTATGATGTCCGATTTGGGATCGTTGAGCTATTTTCTGGGGATTGAGGTTCATTCTGATAGTGATGGCTACTATCTCTCTCAGGCTCTCAGCGTCGCTACATTCAGGATCTACTTGCTCGCTCTGGTATAACTAATACACGCACTGCTGCCACACCCATAGAGCTCCACCTACAGCTTCGACCTACAGACAGTGTACCACTGAACGATCCTTCTCGCTGTCGTTAGTTCGTTGGGAGCCTTGTTTATCTCACTGTCACCAGGTCAGACATTGCTCATGTTGTTCATGTGCTCAGCCGGTTTGTGAGTACTCCCACCTCAGTCCACTATGGTCATGTTTTTTGTGTGCTGAGATACTTGAGGGGGACTGCGTCCAGATGTCTGTTCTATACCAGTTTGAGTCAGCTTTAGCTCCACGCTTACTCTAACTCTACTTGGACGAGTAATCCTGCTGATCGCCGATCTATCACTGGCTACCATATCTCTCTTGGTACTTCGCTCATTGTCTGGAAGTTCAAGAAGCAAATTGCGGTGTCATGCTCTAGTGCAGAGACTAAGCTTCAAGCTCTTGCCGCTGCCACCTCAAAGATCATTTGACTTCGATGGCTCTTGATTGATCTCAGTGTCCATTGTGACAATCATACACATCTCTTTTGTGACAATACAAATGCCATTCAGATTGCTAGTGATCCAGTCAAGCATGAGCTGACAAAGCACATTGGTGTTAATGCATCCTTCACACGATCTCATTGTCAGTAGTCGACCATCTCCCTGAATCATGTTCCCTCAGAGCTCCAAGTCGCAGATTTCTTCACTAAAGCTCAGACTCGAGAACATCATCGGCTTCATCTACTCAAACTCAGTGCATCAGATCCTCCTGACCCACCTTGAGTTTGAAGGGGGGTGTTAAGAGCGTTATATATTCTCTCTCTCTCTCGGTCCATGTGGCCCATGTAACAATATCTATATATACCCTCTCAATTAATGAATAAGCTACACAGTTGTGAATAGCAAAACTCTAATCCCTACTTTTCTAACAAAGGGATCCAAATTTAGTACATCTGTATGGGGCTTCGTGTACTGGTATCAAGAAATAGGGACTAAGTGGAGAAGCCTTGACCTCCTACAAGCAAACCGCCGCAATTTGTTTTGCATTTTTTTTAATAAAAATTGGAATCTTTGAACAAGCCTTAAGCTAAAGTAAATGATAACCTTCTTTACCTGAAACAAATAAGTAAAATTACCGATAGCCTAAACTTTTGTAGCATAATTTGGACCTACAATATATACATAAAGCATAATAGATACTACAAAAATGCAAAACCACATCTACATGTGGATACATATACTATCTTAGCCCTCCAAAATGCCTAAGATTCGTGCAAGGATATTGCAATCAACAACAACAACAAAGCCTTTGGTCCCAAACAAGTTAGAGTAGACTAGGAATGAAATCTCCTCAAAGTCAAAGAGACGAGAGCCTTGTAATAATAATAATAATAAAGCTAAAACCCTAAGCCATACAACCTGCCATCTGAGCCAAGAGCCTAAAACACCGCCCTAAACCTTCTTATGGTTCCGATACGTGGATCGCTAACTTCCATGCGCTCCTATCCAAAGCTAATTCTTTAGCTACATTCCGATCCCTCAAATCTCTTTTAACTACTTCCTCCCACGTCAGTCTTGGTCGACATCTGCCTCTTCTTACGTTTTCAGTACGTCTTAAAATTCCACTACGTGCGAGGATATTGCAATGATTAGAAGATTTGATGGTGATTTGAATTTTGAAAGTTTGCATCAATCTCGGGGCACATTGGAGGGTGGTGATAGTACATGTACATGTGGGAAAACTTATTCTACATACTATCCTAAACTTCTCTATACACTTTGGATCCACAAAAATATGCAATACATTCATCTCAACAAAAGCATTCCACTCTAAGGGCCTGCTTGGGTGTGAGCAATTAGGACCATTAGGTCCACTGGTCCAGTACTGCAATATGAAAATAATTTTAATGGCAAATTTATCCTTTTCACATGTTCAATCAAGATATCTTTGGTCAAAGCTATAATAGTTTAGGGATGTGTTCCAATCCTAGTGGGGAAAATGCAGGAGCAGCATCCACAAGACCCGGGTTCATGTCTGGGCAAGTAAGAATTTGTTTTCTGAGCGAAAAAAATGGGGATATGTTCCGGAGCATGAAAAAAGAATCAAAAACTTCATCAGCAGGTGTGACTGGGGGTGTGGAAAAACCGAATAATCAACCTAGTTCGAAAAAAAGCTGTAATAGTTTAATTACATGCATTCTAGGACTAGGACATCATTCTTTTGTGACTATGGATTATATCTTACCATCAATTGCACCAAGATCACCTAGCCTGCCATAAATGCCATCTATTTCCTTTGATTCCTTCGCTTGTAAAATTGCTTTCAGAACAGTGCCTTGATTCTTCTCAGAATCCCTTGTGCATTTAATCTCTGAAACTTTTTGCCTAGCTGCTTGTTCAAGAGGAATTAGCGACTCCTCCTGTTCTAGGCATTCCTGTTGTGCAACCCAAGTTAGAGATCCAGGAAACTCAGGATCCTCCACAGCAAAAGGCTGACCAAACTTAATGGTCCCAGGGAGAAGAAATGGCTCAAATTAATCTGGAATTGATTTACCTGTTCAACTTTACGAGCTTCAGATGCTTCACTCTGGTGTTTCTCTATTTTTTCTTGAAGCTCCATAATACATTTATCCTTCGTTTTGATTTTTTCCTTAATGCCTTCCATTTGGTTTTGAGCATCAGTTAATTCTGCTCGAGCTCCATCATGCTGAAAACAGGTAATAAGGTTGCAATGCAAATTAAGCAACAAAAGCAGAAAATTGTGTCCACTTAGTGCTTCCAAATACTTGTTGTAACCCACATGGCAGGTCCAGGTTGTGATGGCAAAATTTTGGCATATTAGGGACAGAAGATTTTTGGTGCCTTCAATGAAACATATGTCCAAATTCCAAACTGGCAGCCAAGTGGCACATATAGTGGACAACGCATATTGAAGGAAATTGACGATGGTCTTAATTGTATTTCCATTATTATTTTAAAAAGCAAAAGGCAAGAAAGGCCAACCTTTTCTTTCATTAAATCTTTCTCAGAAGATGCAACATCCAGCCTTCCTTTATGCTCAATAATTTTATTTTCCCATGGTTCGAGTTCAGTCCTTACTCGGGTTAGTTCAGCACGGAGTCTCTCAGTTTCTTCTGTAATTTAAAAAAAAAAAAAAATGGTTATCAAACAGAACAGTTCTATGAAAAAGGAAGAAATAGGCCACTGTTGGTTCTAAAATCACCTCGAGAGCTTTCTTTAATTCGCTCCAGCATCTTATCTTCTTCATTAAATCGTTCTTGCAATTTGGGTATCTCTCCCTCAAGCTGTGGAATGAGATTGGATGATTCTTCCATCTCTTTTGTTGATTGATCCATTTTTAACATATCCTGGATCAAGATGAAGGTGAAACTTTAGACTTTAGTGCTTAGCCTACATCTGAAACCATTTTAATATACCTTTTCAGTTTTGTCCTCCAGCTTCTTAATCTTCTGCTTAAGATGCTTTAAATCTTCCCTGTATTTTACATCATTCCTCTCGAACTCTTTAAATTGATCCTTGCAAGCCTTCATATTATTTTCAAGGTCCTAAACATATAAAGGGAGTAGGTAAAACAAAGTGGCATTATAGTACGATATTATTAGACCAGAACTAGCAAATAAGTCACTAAACTACATCTAAGAAATAATTGAACTTTGAATTAACGATGAGTGAGGTTCCAAAAAATGTAGGTTAAGACGATACCTCTTGTCTTTTGACATGCTTGTTGTAAACAGACTCCATTTCCTTCAGAGTTTGAGAATTTTGTTGAATTTTTTCCCTGGATTATAACCAAAACGATTAGTTATAAAAACCCAAAACTGAAAAAAAAAATCATGTACAGCCGTGGAAATTAATGACCTTTCAGAAGAAAGGTTCTTTTCCAGGTCTGCAACATTCTCTTGGAGCTGAGCAACATGTGAGGTAGCATCATCAGAAGCAAGTATGGTTGCCTTTTCTTGCCATTTCGAAAGTGAGAGCTCCTTCAGCATGTATGTTTCAGCCTCATTTTTCGCACTCTACAGGAAAACAACTCCAATTGTAGTGTTAATCGACCAAAAGAAAAAATTGATAACACTCAGATCAGCACCTCTAAACTGTCTCTTTCCTTCTCAGCCAATTTCAGCATCTGCACTGACGCGGTTCGTTTTTCATTGAGCACTTCCAGTCTAAAAGTATCAGAACATGAGAAATGATTAAATCATAGCACAATGCACAGAATGTGATCATGATGACAACAGGCATTAAAAAATTAGTTAAGAAACTCACTGTTTGTTAGCTTCCTCAATTTTCTCAACATATTGGTTCGTCCCAATGATGTCTTCAAGATACTCTAGAAACCCCTCGTCATGCGGTCCTTGAGCTTTTGGTTTCATCAGGGAGATTTGCTCAACCTCACCCTGTACAGTGCCCACCTCAGAAGTTATGCAGTTGTAAAACCATGAAAGTTGGATTTGTACCTTATAAATGCCTACTGAATTCCACATAGACTTAAATAATGAAATATGCAACATAAGTTGAAAAATTATGAAGGGGACTACAAATCAAATCTAAGAGTTGTCTAACCAAATTAGACATAAAGTATCAGTATTATTCACATGTAAAATGGGAAAAGTGCACTAAGAGTTGTCTAACCAAATTAGACATAAAGTATCAGTATTATTCACATGTAAAATGGGAAAAGTGCACAACACCTGAAGGATCAGAAAGCGATTATTATCAAGGTCCACTCCTTTGCCCTTCAACAATTTAGTTACTTCAGTAAAATTGCTTCCGCGGTCATTTATATAATATTTAGAAGTGTTGTCACGGAAAGCAACTCTTGATATGACAAAGTCACTACCCTCAACTGCCCTGTAGTTTCCATCATCCTGCATATGGCCATAGCGAGAAAAAGGAAAAGGGATTATGACACTTACGAGTAATGAAGCAATAACAAATGCTGGGTACTTGGCTCAAGCAATACCAGATCAATGATTTCTTGAAAATGGACAGAAACCCCAGCGCTATCTAGGTTCTGGTGGTTGGAAGAGTTGTGTATGAGCTCTGAGACCTTGTTTAGGCGCATCTACAGTTACGGGGAAAATTAGTCAGAACTCAGAAGCAATATCTGTAATTTGAAACAACCAAATAAATAAGTTGTTATTAGTTAATAAAATAGCTAATGAATGAATAAGGTCATCTTTCATGAGCTTAAGATATTGAAGAATTTTACATTGTTAATCCAAACTTCTAAGGGAAAAACTTTGCATGAAATGGCCAATGACAATGGGAGAAAAATATTTCATGAAGAAGGATCCCACCGTGTCCGTCTATTAAATACATCCCAATTGGCCACCACAAGATTAGTACTATCAAAGTATCATATGCTAGATACTAGAATACCTTTGTGCAAGGACGTTGTGCTTACTTTTTGCCTGGTATACAAAATATATGAGATGATTTGTTGAGATAGAATAAATACTTAAATAGCTTAAAATGTGCAACTGAGATTAAATGAACAAATATACTGATGAACATCGAATAAAAACATTTACGATATGTAGCAAAAATGCCCACCTGCTTTGCACGTTTCCCAAACACAAAGAGCATTGCATCAATGACATTGCTCTTCCCACTGCCATTTGGCCCCACAACAGCCGAGAAGCTCTGCAACCAAGATAAAAAATATCATATTTCTTTTTGACTCTTAAGAATCATCACCCAGTGAGCAACCTTAGATAAAAAAAACATGCAATATATTCAATTCTATTGTGCACAAATCCTAACTGTAGTGTGAAATTTTGTTGTTCCGAAGAGCTAGAACTTTGTGGTTTACTCTTTACGGTATCTCTGTTTATCATATTATAATTGACTATTGCTATGGCCACATGATACAAATGTTCTGTATCCCTCAGAAGTCAGAACAGTGCATTGGTGTCTTTTTGGGATAGCTAATGCTTATAGTATTCTTTGGTCAATCTACACGTGGGTCCTTTTTTTTCCTCCGCAAATATTACAGTTTCTGCAGGTATAGGGGTCTGCTCATTTGATAGGACATAAAGAGAGGAAAAGAGAATATTCACAGTGGCAACATAAACACTGTAACTAAACCAAACAAAGCGAAACTTATGGTTTCAGAACCACACCTGTGTTAGGGCTACTTACGATAAAACATGGGCTGGCACTTACAGCACAAGGATGACTAAGTACAACCCAAAGTTTGACTGAATGACATAGATGCCACTTTTAGTGCTGAACGGCCACCACTACATTGTTCAGAACTCTAACAAAAATGTGACAATTACAGACTAAGAATTGAGAATTCTGAAAAGGTTTGCCACAAAATACCATTAGTAAAGAGAGATGGCAATCCTAGAATGTAAGACGTGTAACTACTCATAAGTCGCTACCACATGATTTAGTTTTTTTCAGATAATGGAAGTACAACTTCCGGCCTCTGCATCAACTAGAGGTGCACATAATCATTACACCACCATCAGCTAAAAGCTTAATACAAAAAACAGCCAAAAGCCAACAATGACAAACAAATTGTCATGCAATGACTAGCCTAAAAAAACCAGCTAGCCCCGTCTCCGGAACCAACTAGGAGATCGTTCACACGCGAACAGCAGTTGCGCAGCAAAGAGGTGATGATGAGCCAGTCTCAGTAGCGACGTCTCCAAGAAGGGATACGACTCACGTCGTCGTCGCCGGATCCAACCAGCGAAGGTCAGATCAAGAGTTTTCACTCCGAAGCTCAGGTAACAGTGCTCCAAGGCAACGCATTCAAGAAGGTAACGCCACTCAGGTTGACGTTGTTGCCGAATCCAACTAGCGAAGGCCAGATCAAAAGTTTTCACCCTGGGTCGTAGGTACCAGCACTCCAAGACCATGCCACAGCATGACCTCGTCGCTGGATCCAACCAATGAAGGCCAGATCGCCAAGACGACGTCCCACAACATCCCTAACGCCAGCTGGTTAATAACCGTCTACCAGAGAGCAGCCGAGCGCCGCACAAACCACCACCACTGAGCCGTCGCGATCTCTACCAACTGCGCCAAATCTGGATCTACACCGCGCCACCTCCGTCGTCATACCATCGACAAAGCCGCACCGTCGGAAGAAGTCGGCAGAGAAGGGCCCGAGATCCAACCCCGACAAAAGTCCACACCGTTGGAAATCAGCGGACAGACATCGGGCGTCGGGAGTGCGATGCAGATCAGGTGCCACCACCGAGAAGAAGAAGCCCTACCGTCGCCGCTGACCAGCCGGTGGCCGCCGACGGCGGCGGCGAGGATGAAGGAAGGAGGAGAGAGGAGCTTGTTTGGTGGCGGCTAGGGTTTTTAGGAGGAGAGTCCTACCCACAACCAACTATCTCTTGTCTCCGTATTTTATGGCCTTCACCGCATGATTTAGTTGAACATCATTAAAATTTAAAATGATGGCAAGTGCTGCTTCATGATTTCACAGCAACCACAAAACAAGTGAAAGCTGAACTAAAGTGAAGAAACGCTATTTTGAGGATATGTGTATACTGCATGTATCACAATCATACCATGTGTTTTGTGGTAGCAATTGTGCAAGTAAAACAAAGTGAACCAAACAAAAAAACTATTGCTAGAGCATGTCAATGCCACTCCATCAGAATTAAAGCCTCACGTACTTAGCTACAAAAATTCGGCTCCAAATTTTCTGGGATAGCTACAAAAATTCGGCTCCAAATTTTCTGGGATCACAACTAGACGAACTGGGCCAGAACAGGCAAACTGAAGCTATTACACAGAGTGCAACTCATTTAAGATTTCGTAGGCACAGGGAGATGCAAATTTCGAACAAAACAATACAAATTTCCCTCCTAGTCTGTCGAAATCTAAGCAAGGTTGTTAAGTCGTAAAGTCGAGTCGAGTCGCTATAGGAGCGACTTGTCGACTAGGACCGACTAGTCGCGACTAGTCAGTGTACAAACAGGCTACCACCACCACCAGCCCACCCGAGTTGGGCCTGCTACTACCGGCTGCTGCTGCTGCTCCTGGCTACTACTTGTCTACTACTAAAATAGAGAAGAAAGCAAGACAAGAGACAGAGCAAAAATCGAGAGCAGAGCAGAAGAATAGGTGGGAGATTAGATCTACACATGGGAGAAGAGGAAGGAGAGGAGAGGGAATAATTACAAACCAGGAGGTGAAGGCGATGGCGGAAGGTAGCAAGGCGCCAAGGACGACGGAGACGCGGGATGGCTCGTCGGAGAGGCGGAGGCGGCAGCTCGTCAGGAGGACCGCGAAGGGGAGAGAGGGAGTAGCAGCGTTAGGAGCCTCCATCGCCAACCCCGCCTCGCAGACCGAGCAATGGGCGGCAAGTCAAGCAACACCTTCGGGTGGCGATGCCCCAAGCCCCGATGGCTGCAGCCCCTGCGTGTGGCGGTGTGTGTGGGAGGATGGAAACCTAATACTACTCCCACCCTTTAATCATTAGTGATGGGCGGCTAGGCGGGCCTCTCAGCAGGCCCAATTTACTTCCCAACATCCCAATAGCGTGGCCGCTGCGTTCCTTGCACTGCTCTGGCGCGCCACCGCTCTGCTCGCAAGTAACTATCTTCCCTTACCTCCCCTTTCTCTCCTCCCTTGCCCTTTTCCCCTTCCCTCTCTGGGGCTGCGACGGCGAGGTCGCCAACACCGCCGCTTCCTCCTCCTCCCCTTCCTCGCCCTCCTCCCTCCAAAGAAGTCGAGCGACTAGATATACTCGATTAGTCGCGACTAACCGCCGATTAGTCGGCAAGTCGGACGACTAGCCCTCCTAGTCGAGTCGATGGCTCTAGTCGGAAGCAATGCACCGACTTGTGGATTAATCGTCAATTAGTCGCGACTAATCGAGCGACTTAATAACATTGAATCTAAGTAAAATTGTTATCCAAGTGACATATCTAGGGTTTAAGGATCCTATAGATCAAGTAAAAATGCAAGTGGACCATGCAAAAATTGAACTCCTAGTATCCCAAACCAGCTCCAAAACGAGCGAGAATTGGAAAGTGGAAGAGGGGAAACACCGCACATATGATCTACCATGGGCCAAAAATACGAGCACATCTAAGTAAATTTAGCTAGCGCGCGCCAGACAGACAGGGGCGCGGAGAGTGAGAGAGAGAGACCTTGTGGAAAGGACCGATGCGCTGTTCCCCGGCATAGGACTTGAAGTTGCGGAGAACCATCTCCTTTATGAACAGTCGCGGCCTCGCCGCCCTGGCCGGCGACCTCGCAGGCGAAGGCGACGCCGGTGGTGAGGTCTCCATGGAGGAGCGAGACTTAGATATCTCAATACTTCAAAATGCAGCCGCGAGTGACGGGAGCGCGAGCGCCGCCACCCGCGCAGCGATATCACCGGCCCACCCGACACGAGATCTCCGCCGCTGCCGCCCTCGCTGCAGCTCTCCCTCGGCGAGGTCTAGGCGGCGAAGAGGCCAGGAATGAGTTGGTGGTGTGGTGGGAGATTTGGGGAAAGTTGAAGTGGCTGGGAGGGGAGTGTGGGTTTGGGGATTTGGCGGAAATCTTGGGAGGGAAAACTGAAAGGTGGGAGGGTTTTTTTCTTCGACGCGCTGAAGCCGCGAAGATGTCAGACCAAAATAAATCGGAAAACTCTGGAGTTGGGCTGGATTATGATGCTTATGGTTCGGATTCTATGTGGGTCGTAAGTTGGGCTGGTTTTTATAATGGCCTTCTGCGTTTGGTTTGCGCTGTTTATGGGCCAATCCTACATGGCCATACGGTTGGAAAATGCTGTCCTCTAAAAAAAATTGAAAATGCTTACTAACTCCAACGTAGAACTGGATGGCGCAATATTTCACCAAGCGGGAACAATTAACTAGTGTATCTAAAGCCTCGTAACCTATCATGGGATCAAATTTCTATAAATAATCGTGAAAGTCCACGTAAGAGCATGTATAATAGTGTGACGTTAAATATTTGCAAGATTTACCACATAAGACATTAGATAACGTGAATGAGAGAGAGCGAGCATAGAGAATTGGGCCATCTTTTATACAGTAATCGACTGTAACACAAGAAACAAAACACGTTATAGATGAAAAAGTTGTTTATAGAGACATGTAAAAAAAACAACTTATTGAAAGAGCTGTCTTTAGTACTATCTATAGATGACATGGAAGGGTACTATAGACAACAGTTATTTATACTATTGTACATACTCTAACTAATCTATCAGCATGCAGCTAGTTAGCGGTATTCGACCTTTGACCATTAACCAGAAAACTGAGTTGCCTCACAATATATATCTTAGATTTTGTGGAAATTGAATTGTCTCCTTGCGAAAGCCCTGTCAATTCATGGGTTCCAAACAGGTGCATTTTAACAATCCATATCCAAACATAGAGCTTGATAACGCCACATCCAAACATTAAGCATGCCTGTATACAATATATTGTGGTCAAAGGTTTAAGGAGACCCTAAAAAATACATTTGCAGTTTTTTACTGCCACTCGACACCTACTATACAAAGAAACCACGCAAGCCTCATGCCACCAAAACTAATGAGCCAGCAGGACAGTGCATCCAGCTCATAACAAGGAGTGTGCCACCAGTAACACACACTTTATGTTCTTGATTAAGCTTCTTCGTCCAGGCCAAAAGCCAGCACATAATACCCATTATTAGCATAAAATAACTCTTCTTAGAGCGTAAAAATCACTTAGTAGTGCACTAGACAATAATTGATAAGAAGCTGGCATAATGAAGTGTGTCTTGTTCAGTACTTGAGGAGAAACTGCTCGAATAATTAATCCAGCGCATATGTAAATTGTGTAAGTTTGTTTTTTTAGGAGTGGTTACTGTGTAAGATTGTCGATAAGCGTTTGTTCGTACACTCGATGTTTCATTTCCTACGAGTTCACAATGGAACCTATGAACTCCAATTCTCCTAATGCTCTATTTTTTAAGCACAAGGCACACACGCACATACAACACACACCACCTATGCACACACATGTGTGCGTGTTCCCTGCACACGCTTGGAATTTATCAGAGGCAATTGTAACATTCTGATTTTTCTAATGCAATTCAAATGCATGAAAATATGAAAATTTTAAATCTTTTTTAATGCATTTGGGTTATATTCGAATTTCTCTGGATTTTATTTGAAATCTTTGTCGAGTTTTGGAATTTCAAGAAATCAATTAAGAAAATACAAATTTAGGTTAAGGTCATGAAATTTGAAAAAAAAAGTACCATATGAATTCAAATCAACAAACCAAAATTCGAATTTAAAAGTAAAGGAAATAGAAAGAGAATTAAAAACCTCAAAATTCGGTTTGGGTCGAATTCCAATCGGCCCAGCCCGTTTCCCCCCCTCCTTTTTCTGCCCGTTTCCTCTCTCCTTTTTCTTTTTCTCTTTTCTTTCTTTTCTCCTGGGCCAACCCACCCCGCCTTTATCCCTTCCTGGCTCAGCGTCGCCTAGCCCAATCAGCTTCCCTCCACTCCCGCGTGGCCCAGCGCAAGGTTCCCCTCACCTGCACTAGCCTCTTTCACACGCTAGCCACGCTGCGCCCGTGCGCCACCTATAGCCACATCGCCACCATTGTGTCCATGCCGTTGCTAGCGTCGGTGCCGTCCTCGCCCGCCCGCCGCCTAGAGACCACGCTCTCACTCCGCATCGCGCCCACGCTTTTCCACTATGGCTGCGTCACTGTGCACAACAACATCCCGCACCACCGAGAGCAAGCTGCCATCTCACGGGCTCTCCCCTCTACTTAAGCATGCCTTGTGTTTCCCTTCTCGCCCACTGCATTTCCCCCTCTCTTCTCCATCACTCTCTCGTGTCCAAGAAGGAGAACCGAGCCGAAGGGCTTGAACTCTTTGTTTCCGGCCTCCACGCCTTTGAGCCGCTCCAGTTGCTCAGGTGAGCTTCGTCCCCCCCCCCCCACCATGCCCTTCAAGCCCGCCTCAGCTTCCTCTTTCCATTCCTCACCTCCATTTCCCCTCTCGTGCACAGGATCCTCGAGAATGTTGTCTTCTCCTTCAACTCCGGTGACACGCCGCTCGATATAGCCGCAACCCAACCTCGTCGTTTCGTCCAATCTGGTGAGCCCCGTCCAAATCTTTTCGCATCACATCATGTTCCACCAAATCTTGAGCAAGATCCTTTAGTCAATGGCGTGATTCCTCCGTAGGAGCACCGGTGTCATCATCTTCCCCAAAACCGGTAGAAACCCACCATCGCCGCCGCCATTCTTTCCCCGGTAAATCCTAGGTCGACTCTTCCCACATGGAGCATCTCTATATCACCCCTCTTCCTTGCCCAAGTTCTAAATGCAGCCTTCCTTCACCCTAGGCTGCCGCCGCCATCAAGCTCACCTCGCCGCTTTGGGTTGTCATCGCCACATCGCGTCGGCTCTCCTCCTCCGCCACCATCAGCACCTAGCTTTTGGAGATAGCCACTACTTCGCCGCCGCCATGGTCGCAATGCCACTACCATCGTTGTAGTTCGGCCCCTCCCCCCGCCCCCGCCGCCACGTTGTCACCACCCTTCAGCTCAGCGGTACGACGGGAACCATTTTAGGCCTCTTGGGTTGTCCCCGAGGTCCCGCTCACTGACAATGAGCTTGGTCGAGCATGTCTATGGCGTCTCCCCTGTTCTAGTGGGAATTGGGGGAGAACGCATTGTAGCATCGTAATTAAGGATCAATGTCGTAATTAGTAAATAGTTAATTACCACACTAATGTTAGTATGACATGTGGCTCGAGGTGATTAGAAAACCTAATTAGAGTCTAATTTAAGTTCTGAATCTATGACATATGAACCCCACCACTTAAAACACACTGTGTAGACCCAGTCCACATACCCGTACCATTGACTTGTGGGCCCATGACCTAGGTACTATTCCCTTGGACTGATCCCGTGTGGACCATAGTCCTATCTGTTAGTGACTCATGAATTTTCTTTAGAGAAATAATTAAAAAAGAAAATAAAAACTCTAGTGGCCCCACCTGCTAGTGTCTTTAGTTATTTTCAATTAGACAATAAATCAAAAAATAAAATAAAATTATGTGGCACCACCTGTTAGCCACAATAAGAATTTCTAATTGAAAAATAAATCTAAAAGAAAATAAAAATCATTGGACCCTAGCTGTCAGTGAGAGACACCTTGTCTACTATGTTTTTTTTTTTATTTTTCCTGAATTTAAACTTTGGAGAGCTTGTTCCCTTTCGTTTTAACTCTAAATTTGATGATTCTTATTTCTAAATTCAAACCCTACCTAACAGTACCAAAAAATGAATTTTGTAGTTTATTTAAATTATTTGATTGCAATTGTCCCTATGGCAATCGAGCCCCACTAATAACTAAAAGTAGCCAAAGTATTAATTTGTAGGAAGAAATTGAGCACCAAGGTATATCAACATCATTTGGGCCCCTCAGTAGATTTTACTAAGTTTATTTTGCTAATTGAGTCAACTAGTGTATAATTACCCAAAAAAGCATATTAGTGAAATAATAATACCCATAACAAATAGGAGGAGCACACCCTTACAAGTATGCACTTACTAGTTAGTGATAAGGTAAAACGATTAATTTGGTTAGTATCACATTCAATAGTCGGTTCTAGGTCATTATTATTTATTTTGAAATACCAATCAAATATAATATATGATAGCAGGATCCCACACGGTAAATCATAAAAATGAAAACTAGTTAAAATATCTTAAGTTTGTCACTGCGCTCCTCTACGTCAATTAGTAGTTAGTCACTTTACAATGCCAAGTAATATTTAATTAACTAGTGGACCCATACAAGTTATATATTAGCTAAGATAATTGATTTAAGATATAATTAAATTGTGTTGGGATAGTGCTAAGTATAGATTAACCATAGGTTGAAGATTTGCATGGCATATAGTCCCCGCCATAGACCGTTAGTCACTTACATATAGGCCCTTACACTATTAGCTTGCTATTTAAAGGCAATTATTGAGCTCATATATATGTATTGCCTAAGTGCTCAAGAATATTATAATTATTATTTAACCTATAGGTTAATCGAAAGTTAAACACTAGAATTTGTTAAGGGTCAACTACGATTAATGAGTAACTAGTGATCTAGATAAAACTAGCTATTAATTACCATAATATTAGTATGACATGTCGGCCACTTAGGTGTGTTTCCAGTATAAGGATATTTCAGAGTTTGGTTAAATAGCTAGCCCCACACTTTAGTTAGTCATTAAATTAATCATTCTATTAACCAATAATTAAACCTCAAACGTTAATACGACATAGGGATCCTAGCGACGTAAAATCTACAATTAACTTGGTTAGTTAAAATTATATCTATCGCATGTGTACCATCGTAGCTGTCCGTAGGTCTTGCATAACCCTCTTGGAACTTCCTTGATAAATAGAAATTAATAAAAGAAATCATTAAATAAAACTAGAACCACGTATCAGTCGTAATGAGGTGCTTTCAATGAAACAATAGTAATTCAAAAATAAATCAAAATCAAGTTGATTCCATCTATCACCTACCGTTGTATGCTTCCAATAGAAGAACAATCCGTAAAACAAAGAAAGATTAGTAGATCCTACATGTGAACATAAACTCTCTCATCCAAATGACCTAAGAAGATTATTCCCAATATTACTATCTCTCTTTTCAAAATTGCTCCACCGGTGAATATTCTGAGAGCACTATCTCCCTCATCCTAACTCCGAATCCAATAATTCTTGATCCTAAATTCATCTAAAATACAAATCTACGCCCTTATACCAAATATATGAATGTTGGGATTATTTTGCGTTGGATTGAATTCTCTTTGGATCTATTTGATTACCCTTGAGTTTATTGGTTTCGTTTGGTTGTTTTCAGGCGTTCTTGAATTCGATCGTACTTTGCATAATTAGAATTCGAAGTCCTGAAGGAGCAACAAATTCGAGCAAGAGCAAGAGCAAGACCGAGGTTATTGAAACATTGAGTAAGGGAAGTTATCACTTTGATCATATTGCAGCTATAATTTGAATGCAAAGTATATTGTTTTAAATAATCAAACACATGTTTTACTTCGATTACAATTATATTGATATTAGCTCGTAGTTAATGCCTTAATGTTAAGTGAGCTATTAAATTCCCTTCCTTGATCTTGGACACAATCCTTGTTGCCTTTGGAATAATGTTAAACTTAACTAGTCACTAAGTTTGTATCTAAGTACCATGCTTGGCCTTGCTTAGATACATTGACGTGTGTCCATTAATTTGCCCCGATACCATTCAAACATCAAAACTTTATATGGGCAGCCATTGGATGAAATGGCTAGTATGTTGAGCTTAGAAAGGATTGTCAAAACAAAAATCCAAAAACTATTTTAGACTTGGGCGGATAGTAAGCCGGGCGGGTGCAGATAAGAGCACAAGAGTAGATAATGTGAAAGACCCGCCCAAGTCAATTAAGGACTAAATCTTGTGATGGCCTCTCGGGCACTAACAATGCAACCACAAGCCTATAATGGTGTCAACTTGGCTAATTAATTTGATCTGCCTCAACGTTAGTTTCACCATATGGCGGAATGTGGCGTGGTTGGAGCCATAGGAAAACCACACGACACAAGAGGGGGTTGTAGCCCGAGGCTTGATTTGTCTTGGTTGTAGCCAGTGGAAAGTGTGGGCTGTAGCCCGAGGCTTGATTTGTCCTGGTTGTAGCAAGTGGAAAATGCGAGTTGTACTCGATGAAAAAGGTTGGAGGTGGTTGGAACCACTAGATGGTATTGGGTGGTTGGAGCCACTTTATACTATGTGGAGGTTGAAGCCTCCACCAATATTATATAGCATTACTCAATTTTATTAAAATTGGTTTAGTCAAAATGCTAGGTCTTAGGCCTTCTATTTAATCTAATTCAAATGTGGCTTTCTGCAAATAAAAGAATATCAAACCTTCCCTTGCCCAGCCTTACATCTATTATAATTGCATTATGTGTATTGGCTTACGAAGAATGGTTGTGTACTCACACTCATTTAATATTATCATTCAGTAAGTGAAGGAAAAGACCGTACGAGCGCCCAAATGCATCAGTATAATTTGGAAGGAGGAGAGACAAAGGACTAAGTCGCAAGCCCCAATTGATTGCTTGTGAGCATATCCTGAGGGGCCATATATTGTGTATTGATTCTGCTTCCGCTGCAAATATTTAAAGTATTTGGCCTGATCAGCCCGTGTGTAAGTCAAGCGACCATACAGTCTACTTATGTACTATTTAATATTATGTAATAAGTTATTCGTTTGTGAGATATATGTTTGATATTCAATGATGTAACTATGTGCACTAGCTATTGATACATGGACTAGTGTTGGTATACACGTAGGGGTCCAGATTGCAAATCCTGGTCTTGATAGCACCCAATGCCTCACAGAGTGTGGACACACGCTTTCTCACTGAATGCGCACACGTGTGTTACTCCTGAAATCAGTGGACACTAGCGTCAAGTCTGTGACTTAAACCATGGTGGGCTGAGTGCAAACTTGCACGCTAGCCACAAGCCAAACTTCCGACACGCTGGCCACAAGCCAAACTTCCAGTTCTCCAAATGTTCTAGAATGAGACCGTGGATTAGTTGATACTATGCTAGAAAAATAATATGTGAAAAGCACTTGGAAAAATCAATGCGCTCTCGTACAAAGAATCAGGTCAGTGCTTGTTGGTTTTAGAACTGGATTTTGATATCTACATCCGACAAATAACATATGGCACACACATTTCAACGCAATTTGCCAAACGAATATCAAATTACCTCCTTATTCTAGATGGAATAATTCAGAATTTGCCACAATGAATAGATGGATTTCAGGATTTGCCCTCCTATGTGTTTATGACATGTGGGCCCTAGACCCATATGTCATAGACACATGGGGGCAAATCCTGAAATCCATCTATCTCATAATGGAAAATTATGGAATTTTGGACTGTATTGGCCCTGTAGTGCACCGTAATTCCTAAATTAGCCCCCTTAGCATCAAAATTCCATTTTTAGCCTCCTCCTAGCACTTGCTGCCGTCTGGGACGGCAGCAACTCACCTAATGCCGTCGTCGTTGGCAGCACCAAGTTGCTGCCGTGCCCATTAGCAGCAACCAAGTTGCTGCCGTCCCACACGGCAGCATCTCCCCTCCTCCCCTGGCGCACGCAAATCCAAGAGGAGAGAGAAAATACATTTAAGAATATTTTTTGGATGAATTTTTAAATATAGAAAATTAGCTCCAAAAATTATGAATTTTTTTGTGGAGACTCCCAGAACAGTATAGTTGCTTTGGTAATTTTTTCAGAATTTTATGAGTTACTATTTTTCCTGTAAAATTCATTTAAGTATATTGTTTGTAGTAATTTTACAGAAAAAACCGTAAGTCATAAAATTCTGAAAAATTTACCAAAGAAATTAAACTGTTCTGGGAGTCTTCACAAAAAATTTCATAATTTTTGGAGCTCATTTTCTATATTTAAAAATTCATCTAAGAAATATTCTTAAATATATTTTCTCTCCTCTGGATTTGCGTCTACTGAGGAGGAGGAGAGGTGTTGCTTGTGTGGGACGGCAGCACCTTGTCTGCTGCCGTTGGGGAGCGCAGCACATAGGTGCTGCCGCCCACGTCCGCAAAGACGCGCGCCAGGGGGCTAAAAGTGGAAATTCAGAGCTAATGAGGCTAGTTTAGGAATTACGAAGCGCTACGGGGCCAAAAGCGGCAAGAACTCAAAATTATGAAATCCCTCATTCTAGATTGCTTCCTAGTGGGGATATGCTGTCCACTTTCTAAATGATGCTTGCGCAAACAAAATAAAACGTGGACATTGCCTAAAAAAGCAAAGGCACACGGTGTTCAGGTCCACTATAAACCGCTCATTGAGTTACGTCCACTTGTTGTCCGAAGCAATCCGCCAACCCCTTGCTTCCATTATGGTGAGCTCACCGCGCATGCAACACCCAAAACCCCAAGCTGTCTTCGAGCTACGTCCACTTGTTGTCCAAAGCAATCCGCCAACCCCTCGCTTCCATTCTATTAAGCTCACCGCGCATACGAACACCCAAAAATCCAATCTCTCCCCCAAGAAGTCGCGCCCGTATCGCCTTAAGAAACCAACAGTCCATAGGCTCGCCCACCGCGATGGCCTGAAATGGGCAACAACCGCGGCGAGCCAGCGAAAAATGAGACCAGGTGCGCGGCGCCGTGCTTCCACCTGCCGAGCCGCTCAAAGAAGAAATGTTGGAAATTGGCCTATTTATAAGGTCCATTTCCTTTGTAAATTCCAAAACATGCATGATTTAGTCAAGTGATGGGAAGCAAGATAACTAATACGATCAGTCCAATCAGAGAAAGACTAGTAGTAAGGACTTACGGACTAGTCAAGAGTTGGTTGTGCAGGATCACGGACTAGTCTGGATAAGTCACGACCAGTTGTAAAAGGCTACTACCTAGTCATGACCAGATACGAACTGGTCGTAAGGAGTTACAAGCAGGTCGTAAGTGACTACCACCTAGTCGTGACCAGATACGAACTATTCGTAAGGAGTTACAAGCAGGTCGTAAGTGACTACCACCTAGTCGTGACCACATAGGGACTGGTTGTAAGGAGTTACAAACTGATAGTAAGTGACTATCACTTGGTCGGGGATCATTACGACCTGATTGTGACCACATACGAATTGGTCGTAAAGAGTTGTGAGCTGGTCGTAACTGATCGAGAGCTAACAATGCATTTCTCTCTCCTTTTGTGAACTGGCCGGGAGATATTAAACACTGCATAAATACCATTAGTTGGTTTGAATTAGTAGTTACCAGCGACTTAATACATGTTCATTACAACACTTACTAGAGAGTAAATGCTTTGTCCTTATAAGGGTCTAGAGACGTCTAGAATGAACACAAGAAGAATTTATCCATTCCTTTCTTACTTTGTCTACCTCCTCTGGTGAATTGTGATGTGGTGTTGAGCTGTTGTACCACGTCGGTTTTCGTCCTCAGCGTGCAGGGAAGGGAGGAGAGCGGCTATCTCCAAATCGTTGTCGTAGAGAGTACCTACACGGGGCGGCAATAAGGTTTATGGGAAGCTCATCCGTGTCATTGCTCGGCTTCTTCCTCGACGTTGTCTACTTCCACGATCGCGTCAACGCTGCTTCCTGTTCTTCATCAAACTCTATCGTAAGTTGTTCGTGTGGCCGATTGACTATGTTACATTTTGTTGTTGAGTATATTTCGAAGTACAATGTGTTGCCTGCTGCTATTACTAATTTATGCATCTCTAGTTATTTGTGATATTTGCCTCATAACAAAATATAGAATTAAAATATTGTGCATACCTCCAACAATCTAGAAACTTTATTGCGAATATTTTTGTGATCCAGAAAATGGCTCGTGCTTCTAATGCTATGAAACCTGAGAGATTCTTTGGTCTGAACTTTCGTAGATGGCATACTGGAGTCAAGTTTAGGCTAATGTCTTTGGGGCTCTAGTGGGCATCCATCCGAAGTACCCATTTACTATTGAATAGTATATGCAGTTCAACAATACGAACAATACATCCCTTGGTTGCATTTTACCATACTGGCAAACCAGTTCTATAATGTGTACATGGACTTCAAGTCCATCACTAAGTTGTGCAATGCACTAGAGAACAAATATGCAGAAGCTGAGACTGGTTGTTGGCTCTACATGTGCGAGCAATTATTTGATTTTAGCATGGATGATGCTAAGTTGATAGTTGCATAACCTCATAAGCTTCAGGTGCTGGTCGGTGAGATTGCACATTTGGGTTGTATTTTACCTCCTAAGTTTGTAACTGCTGGCATTGCTGCCAAACTTCCTACTCTATGATGGGATTTTGCTACTAGCTTAAAGCACAAGAGGGAAGGTATTTCTGTTGAGGATCTCATTTCTACCCTTGATGTGCAAAAAAAGGCCATAACAAAAGATGCAGCAAGTATTTCTAGCTGGAACAATCAGAACAATGCCAATATCATAGAGAAAAAATATGGCAAGAAAACAAAGGCTTTAAACCTAACAAGACAACTAGCTTTAAGAAGACGAAAACTGAGAAGAAGGATTTGAGGAACATCACCTGCTTCACGTGTGGAAAAGATGGTTATATGGCGAAGGACTATCGTTTTCGCAAGAGCAAAGATGCTAAATAGTCAAAGAAGAAGGTTGTCAACATGACCATAGGCGGGGCCTCAAAAGGAGGATATAGTAATTCACCTATTGTTTATTCGGCATGTCAATCCACTAATTGGTGAGTTGATACTGGTATTAATGTTTACGTATGTTCTTATATTTCCTTATTTTCTTCTTACCAGACAGCTGAGGCTTCCTCCATCCTAATGGAGAACAGGTCGTATGCTTCTGTTCTTGATGTTGGCACGGTAGATGTAAGGCTTACTTCGGGAAAGATTGTACACCTGAAGAATGTGCAGCATGTACCAACAATAAATAAGAACCTCATTAGTGGTTCTCTCCTACGTAGGGATGGTTAGTATTTGAGACAAATAAAATTGTAATGTTTAAGTTTGTAAACTTTGTTGGTAAAGGCTGTGAGAGCAGAGGCTAATTCAAGTACTTTAGAGTCTTGTTATAATCTGAATGTTGCAACTGGTTTGAATAATTATGAGGCCAATGTGTGGCATTCTTGTTTCCGTTATATTAGTTTTGATAGCATTGCTCGAATGTCTAAATGTAAAATTGTCAAAGGATCCAAGTGTCAAACTTGTGTGCAAGCAAATTGACCTTGATAACCCTTTAAGGGATTGAAGGAAGAAAAGAACTTGGCACCATTAGATCTTGTCCATTCTAACTTGTGTGAGATGAATGGATTATTGACAAATGGAGACAAAATATATTTTCTAAATCTTATTTGTGGGCACTATTGTTATGTGTATTTACTGAAAATAAAAGATGAAGTTTTAAATTACTTAAAAATTTACAAGACCAAGGTTGAGAACCAACTAGAAAGGAAAACTAAAAGACTAAGATCTAATCGTGGAAGAGAGTATATCTCTCATGAATTCTTCTAATTCTATTATGAGCATGGAATGGTCTATGAAGTTACACTACCATATTCACCCTAATCAAACGGTGTAGCTAAGAGGAAAAACCAGATATTAACAGACTTGGTGAATGTAATGTTGGGAAGTATCGGTATGCTTAAGATATGGTGGAGGGAAGCTATATTAACAGTAAATTTCATCCTAAATAGAGTAATCAGTAAAAAGCCTGAGATTACTGCGTATGAGGGATAGAAGAGGAGAAAACCCAATGTCAATTTTCTGTGAACTTAGGGGTGTTTGACAAAAGTCAATATACCATCGCAAAAAAGAGAAAACTTGTACCTAAAACAGTCGATTGTGTTTTTCTGGGATATGCTCATAACAGCACGACCTACAGATTTTTAGTAGTAAAATTAGAAACTCTTGAGATTATTGCTAACACAATAATGGAGTCCATAGATGCTTCATTTTTTTATGATATTCATCCTATGAGAACTGCAGTCAGTACTTCACGAACTGAGAATAATCAAACTAAGAATAATAGTAATTATGAACCTACCACCGTTTTTGAACCAATGAGTGATATGCCACAATATGTGATATTCCTGAGGAGGATAATAACTTAGTTGAAGAGACTCCTAGTAGGAGCAAGCAATAAAGGGTTGAGAAAACCCTTGATGACTACTTTATTGTATACATCGTGGTTGATGTGATAAAAACTCTTTCAAAGGCTTATGTGTTACCTGATGCTGGATATTGGAAAGAGGCAGTCCCTAGTGAGATGGATTCCATCATGGATAACGAGACTTGGGAGATCACTGGTCTTCATAGTGCGTGCAAACTATTGGATGTAAGTAGATCTTCAAAAAGAAATTGAGACCTGACCTTATTGTTGATAAGTACAAGACAAGACTTGTGGCCAAGGATTTTACCCAGAAAGAAGGAGATGATTATTTCCATACTTATTCTCCTATTGCCAGACTAATCACCACTAGAGTGCTCATTGCTTTAGCTGCTTCCTATGGTCTACACATCCAACAAATAGATGTAAAGAGAACTTTCCTTAATGGAGAATTAGAGGAAGAGATCTATATGGAGCAATCGGATCGTTTTGTGATTTCTGGATAAGAAAATAAGGTGTACAAATTATTCAAATATTTGTATGGCCTAAAGCAAGCACGTAAGCAATGGCACATGAAGTTTGATAAAATTTTGACATCTGCTGGTTTTGTTGCGAATGAGGCAGATAAGTGTGTGTATTATCATTATGGTAGGGGTCAAGGAGTGATATCGTGTTTGTATGTTGATGCCATACTTATATTTGGGACGAACACTGTTGTAATTGACGAGGTCAAATCTTTCCTATCTCGATACTTTGATATGAAAGATTTGAGAGAGGCAGATGTTATTTTGAATATTAAATTGATCAAGAATAATGATGGGATCACGTTGAATCAATCCATTATGCTGAGAAAATATCGAGCCTATTCAGTTTTGAGAACTGTAAAATTTCCCCAACACCGTATGAAGCTAGTATTAAGCTTCAGAAGAATCAAGGATTAGGAAAATATCAATTGAAATATTCACAAATTATAGGGTCTCTTATGTATCTATTCGGTGACACGAGACCTGACATTTCATTTACTATGAGCAAATTTAGTCGGTTTACTTCTAACTTAGGAGATTATCATTGAAAAGCACTTGAGAGAGTATTATGCTACTTGAGAGGCAACCTCATATGGAATTCACTATACTGATTATCCATCTGTACTGGAAGGCTATAGTGATTCCAATTGGATCTCTGATGCAGATGAGATCAATTCTACAAGTGGTTATATCTTTATCTTAGCTGATGCTGTAGTTTCATGGAGGTCTTGCAAACAGATGATTTTGACGAGGTCAATCATAGAAGCTGAACTTGTAGCACTAGACACAACCACTGTTAAGGCTGAATAACTTAGAGAGCTACTGTTGGACTTACCATTAGTGGATAAACCAATATCAACAATCCCAATGTACCGCTAAAATCAAACAGTGTTGATTAAGGTTATGAGTACTAAGGGTAACATAAAGTCCTCGACAATCCTAATGTATCGCTAAAACCAAACAGTGTTGATTAAGGTTATGAATACTAAGGGTAACATGAAGTCCTCCAGACATGTGAAGCGTAGGCTTAAATATATCAGAAAATTGAGAAACTCCGGAGTGATTACTGTGAATGATATACACACTGAGAAAAATATGGCAGACTATTTCACAAATGGGCTAGCACGGAAGGTGATTTTCGTTGCGTCTATGGACATGGGTATGGGACCCATTTGAGTTACACCACAAAGTTAAGTCCTACCTTCTTGATTGGAGATCTCGTGGCTTAGATAATGGGAAAATAAGTTGATATTGTAATAAGAGAGTACATATTAACTATAATTGTACCTGTGTCCTAATGGACAAAGTACTCTCAACTGTATAAAATGCTAGCTTAAAGCCTTTATGTATTCTAGTGTTCAATGAGGGAAAAGTGTATTAGCCTACAAGATACCTAAAATGAATACACCTAATTGAGCCTAACTATGAGGTCGCAGTTCACGGGAACATGACATTATCTAGAAAGCTCATGACCAGATAAGGGAGCATGACCATATAATGCTCCATTTAAGCGTGATTCTTTGACAACTTAGTATCAGTTGAGATTTCAAGTGAAGTCTGGTCACGAAAAGCTGTGAATTAAAGGCGTAGTCTATTCATCAGCTGTGAGAAGATGGATCTCGTTATTCTAGGTGTAAGTTCAACCCATACGGGACTTACACCAAAAGTCTTCAGTACAATGATCTTTATCATCATTTTTATTCTTTAACTTTGGAATTGGTGGGGAATTATTGGAAATTGACCCATTTATGAGGTCCATTTCCTTTGGAAATTTCAAAACATACATGGTTTCGCCAATTGGTGGAAAGCAAGATAACTGATATGATCAATTCGACTAGAGAAAGACTGGTCGTAAGGAATTACAGACTAGTCGTGAGTTAGTCGTGCATGATCACAGACTGGTCTGGATAAGTCACGACCGGTTGTAAAAGGCTACTACCTGGTCGTGACCATATATGAACTGGTTGTAAGGAGTCACAAGCTGGTCGTAAGTGACTACCACCTGGTCGTGACTAGATACGAACTGATCGTAAGAAGTTACAAGTTGGTTGTAAGTGACTACCACCTAGTCAGGGATCATTAGGACCTGATTATGACCACATACAAGTTGGTTGTAAAGAGTTGCGAGCTGGCCGTAGTTGGTCAAGAGCTAATCATGCATTTCTCTCTTCTTTTGTGAACTGGTCAGGAGCCGTTAAACCCTGCATAAATACCATTAATTAGTTTGAATTAGTAGTTACTAGTGACTTAATTCAGATTCATTACAACAGTTACTAGAGAGTAAATGTTTTATCCCTATAAGGGTCTCGAGACGTCCATAATGAACACAAGAAGAATTTATCCACTCTTTTCGTACAAGAAGAATGAATTGGCCAAGGAGGAATGCCGGCGTGCACCGAGAAGGGATGAGAATGGCTATCTTTGAACCGTTGTCACGGAGAGTACTTGCACGGAACAGTAATAAGGTTTCTGGTCGACGCATCCGCGCGACCACTCGGATTCTTCTTTAGCATTGTCTACTTCCACAACCACGTCAACGCTGCTTCATGTTCTTCGTCAAGTTCTACTGTAAGTCGTTCGTATGACCGATCGACTATTTTATATTTTGTTTTTGTGCATATTCCGAAGTATAATATATTGCTTGCTGTTAGTATTGATTTATATCTTTAGTTATTTGTGATATTTGTCTCACAAGAAAATCTAGAATTAAAATATCACGCATCCCTCCACCAGAAGAAGCCGCCCCCGCCCATCTACCTCGGCCCAGGAAAGAACGCGTAGCAACCCAACGCGTGGCGTCTCAACGCGTCACCTTCCTGGCGGCGGCGTCTCTCTCCACGTGGCGGCCTTCGTTGCCGTCTGCTGCCGCTGGAGCTCCCGGCGACGACGTCACGAGGAGGAGGGCGTCCGCGACAACGTCGACGATGCGGAGCGGCGGCCTGAGGGCGTCGTCCTCGTCCTTCTCGTACTGGCGCCGGTCGAAGTCATCGTCCCGGGTCATGCCGCACAGGCGTCGTTCTTCCCCTCATCACCGGTGTGCACGTCGTCCTGCATTAGTGGGAAAAAAATCCTATAGGATCCGGTCCACAACTCCATTGATGTGGACCAACTCCACTGCATGACACGTGTTTTTTCACGAATCTCAAAGCGTGACGTGGTAGCATTTAGTATTCAATTCGTGAAAATTCACATCAGTTATTTATGAGGCTGTGCGTTTTGAGATTCGTAAAAGAATACATGTCACATGATAGAGTTGGTCCACATAAATAAAGTTGTAGACTAGATCATTAGTGGGTAGCGCGCCTCGTCACCCTTCATTATGTGCGAACGGTATCTTCGGACTTCGTCAGGTCGTTGGGTCGGTGGATCTCCTCTACAACAAGAATCACCCCATGAACAGTCCCGAATTCCGTGATTGATGAACACGTCGTGATACGGTGTAAGTCCAATTAATACGCTTTTTGTGGGCAACGCACATGTTCAAAGACATCGGTACTTATCATTTCAACGACACTGGTAAAATACACGAGATCACTTGTAACTCACAGGAAACCGAACAGTACTTGTTTTCAAGCCATGGCTCACCGTGCAACCATCGCGCCATGTCTCACCGTGCAACCATCGAGCCATGGCATGCAGAAGCGTAGCAGCTGACGCTGCTTGGGCGGCTCAAGAAATTCCTCTCCACGCTCGTTTCGTTCCAGAATGCTCTCACCATTCCGCCAATGACTCCGCGCGCTCCGCGTGCGGTGTCTGTTCCTGTCACGTTCTCGCTTCCGCCGCCGACGCCGGCGAAGGCAACGAGCACGCAGGACGGCAGGAGGGGTGGACTACGCATGGAGCTGAAGCCCCAGAAACCTAGCCCATACAAATCTCCCATTGTGCTACTCTCCATTTTACCTGAAGCAGTTAGGCTCAAAAGTACAAAACCAAAGCTCTAAACCATCTCGAATCGGCCCAGATCAGTGGACGCTACAAGGCAGCCACTACTTCCCAAATTGACACGTGATTTGTCATGCCAAGAATACCTACCCACGTCAGTACGTCGAGCCTTCGCGGGCACACTCTAATCCAACGCGGAGTAGCTGGCCGATTTTTTTTAAAAAAATAGTACATTTTTAATAGAGTTACAGAAATAAACGATGGTTCAATAGAAATATAAAAATAAGCTTCTATTGCCATTTCAAAATGGCCAAATGGCTCTGTTACCATTTGGATTGGCGACGAAAGTCCTGTCACCTTGAGAACAATGTGAAGTGTCTCTGTTGTCATTCCAAAAGACGGTAGAGACTTAATTCGTCATTTGAATCGGTGATAAGCTTCTATTGCGGTGTCCCCCAAGTAACAACGCTTCAGTTCATGCTCTCCGTCCGTCTTCTCGAACGATCTCTCCGTGGGTGGAGTTTGCCTCGAGAGCCACTGCGTTAGTGGCCGCCACCGTTGCTTGCTTCCTCGGCGGTTGCGGACATCTTGCTTCGCTTCGTTTGGGGTATTCTGGGTGTCCCGCCCGAGACGGCCGAGACCTAAGACACTTTCTTCCTTCTAGGTGCCATCGCGATGCTACTTCTCTGTCGCTCCCCCCGAACGGCGCTCACTGTTGTGGCTAGAAACTAAACAATAGAAAATGGAGGGCCTCGGGGTCACTACCTGCTGCCATGAGGGTAGGGGTTTCAAGGTCTCTGAAGTGTGGAGAACATTACAGATGGATGAATGATATCTTTATTTGTGTTAAATTCACCAAAAAATCTCCTATGCTTGATACACAAGATGGCCTATTTATAACATAACAATTTAGAAGATAGAATATCACAACAATACTCCTATAAAGGCCCTATAACTATCGGGACTTCATAATCTTTTCCTTCTTTGTTGGTAGCTTTAGTGCACAGTAGACTCCCATGGACGGTGTCCACCGCATCATCGTCCTTGGTCCATTGCGGGGTGTTGACCTCCCCCTTTGTCCTTTGCCGAAATATCCCTTTCGGGCCAGAGACCCCTTCGGGCGAAGGCGCGAGGTGGTGGGCCGATAGGCCAAGGCATTGAGGTGACATCCTTCCTCTTTCATGTACGCTAAAGGGGCTAATTACTTTGGCTCTTTGTCGGGCCATTAGGGGGCGGTGGTCTGTCCCTACAACAAAAACCGTTAGACTACCATAGTCCAGATGTCCACTTGACATGTAAAGCTCAGACAATGGCATCCTCCGGCTAGCCTGGGCAGAGTCTTTGGCTGAAATGACATTGTTGTAGTAGAAAAAGAATAGACAGTAAGAGAAGGGGGAACCCCGGTGTCCCTGGGGGACCGGGGTGTCCTAAGACAGGGGACCAACTGTAAGGGAAACGACTTCGAGTATATTTCTTCAAACCAAAAATGGCCACCCCTTACATGGTGGGGGGATGGCTACTTATAGTCATTCCTCTCTGTACGTGAGATTACAAGTTTACCCCCTACATGGCCCCACTTAGATAGGGATTGCAGGGTCTTTTCCTACTCCTAAGTGTAGCCTTTGGTCCTTGGTGGACCGTCCTGGTCTCGGCTCACCAGGCTGGTGCACCTGGTCCAGCGGGACTGTTCCAGCAGGGGGATGCGGGGCATTCGCTCTAGCCGGGGCCTCCCGGGTGTGCGGGTGACTGCCCCCTTCGGGGCCCTCCGGCCCCTTCAGCCGCCTCCAGGGCCCTCCGGCCCCTTCGGCTGCCTCCGGGGCCCTTTGGCCCACTCGGGGCCTTCGCCCCTTCGCCCTCTCGCCCCTCCGGGTCCTCGCCCTTCGCCGCCTCCGGCCCTCCTGCGGTCGTGCACGCTTGGGTGCTTGATCGCCGCGGGCCGGTGGCCGCCCCACGACAAGCCCCTCGCGGTCGATGTCTTACTTCGCCATGGTTGAAACCGCGCCTCTTCCCGAAGGGTGCAGGTACACCATCCCCTTCGGCCTGGTGAAGCTTCCGTGCGTGCCTCCCGCTGGGCCGACCGGTTGGTGGTGGTGTTTGCCTCCTAGTCGCATAGATGGGCGCCGCTTGGGATTCGCGGCGCCAGGCGCCGGGCGACATAAATGGACACCGCCTGTGATTCGTTGGGCGCTGTGCACTGTCGGGCGGCATAAATGGAGGCGGCCCGAGACGTTTGGGGTGTTGTGCGGCGCCGTGGCCCGAGACATTTGGGGTGCTGTGCGGTGCCTGCCTCTAGGCGTCATAACTGCGTGCGGTCGTGCCGGATTGTCGGAGTGCCACATGTTGTCTTTCGTTTGGGTCGCGACTCTACTCCGCGCCGCGGCGCCGTTTGGTTTCCTCGCCTATAAATATGTGGCGTGGCGCCCGTTGTGTTATTCTTCCGTCGCCATTGTCTCCTATTGCCGCCGCCGCTCTCTCGCCGCTCCCGCCGCTTGTAATGACGGCGTGGCAAGCGATGGGGCGCCGTCGCGTTTATACCGACGAAGCCGGGTTCTTCGACCGCGGACGCCGCTTGCTTTGCGGGCCTTTCACGGGAGGGAAGTTGAGGAAGCCGAGGACGCCGCGCCCGGCCCGGAGGCGCACCGCGCCGAAGACGAGACGATTTTATTCGTGGCTTTCCGACGCGGTCTTGGCCGCCGGCGTGCCTCGCTGTGCGAGGTGTCAGAGTCAGACGGTCAATATCGCCACCGACCCGAACTCCATCGTGAAGCTTGGCGTCTTCGAGTGGGTGCTCGTCCGGGGTTGGCGCCGGGAGTCGAGCTCTTCGTGATACCTTCATGACGGCAAAGCAACCAAAGAAGAAGAAGAGCACCGCGAGACGCCGAACTTCGCATGTCAACTTCCGGATGAAGGGTGACTCTTCAAGACATGCTCGCTCGCGCCCGCAACCGGTGGGAGACGGATTGGACTCGCCGGTGGTTTTACCACAAGTGCGGCGCCGAGGTAGGCCTTCGTTCTCGCGGGGGCCCCATTCATCTTATCGCCCCGAGCAATCCACCGACGCCGAGGAGGATGCGCCGTTAGCGCCGCCGCCGGCGCCGCGAAGGATGTCCACAGGGATCGCGTGGAGGAGTTCTCGCGCGCTCGCTTTGTGCGCTAGCGCAGGTTGGGACGCTCATGTCGGGAGCCGAGGGACGGCGCCCCGCATTGGAGCAGGGGGCCGCCAGTTCGTTTCGTGGTTATTTTGGCTGGTGGGTTGGTATCCTTGTAGCCGTCCCCTGACCGCCTTGTATCTATCTTGCAGTGTTGCCCGTTGACGAGGCCGAGCATGCGGCCGAGCAGCTGCTGGGCCCGTACACTGGGGAAGAGCACGCACGGCGTGGGCAGGTGGTGCGCGAGCCGCGGTTGAATCGCGCGTACTCGGACCCCTCCGTTCGCCTTGCGGAGCGCTTGGATCCCGACGCGGGAAAGAAGAAGCGCACACGTGGCCCCGACGAGCTGGAGACGTCTGGTCTGATCCGCGCAGCGCCGCTGCATGCCGTCGGTGCCGGCGGCTCTGGTGCTGCCACGGGGACGGTGGGCCCTTCGTCGGCGAGGTTGGCGGTGGCTCCCGAGATGCGGCGGGAGTCAGCGCTCTTGGCGGGGTCTCGAGGTCGCGCGGCCCGCGTCGCGGAGGTGGTGGCGGCTCGTTTGGTATAGCGAAGCCGCCCGAGGAAGTGTCCGCGACGCCCTCGGCGTACGGCGCGGGTTTGCGGATACCCGAGTGGAGGAACGTGTTGTTGCTCTTCCGTGCGCGCGACGCATAAAACCGCCGGTGGGTTTGGGTCTCGCTGGCTTTCCGATGGCGCGCGCCCTCCCGCCGCGCCGATGGTCGGTGGTGCGCGGCCAAGGGGCGGGGCCGAGGCCCGCCGGGGTCTTGGGGTTCGCGCGTGGCGCGCTACGAACCGTGGACTTCAAGTTGAGCTCGCGTGGCCTCCGTTGGCGAGGAGGTGGCCCGCCGCAGCCCCGCCGCTCGACGTGTTTTTCGAGCGGTGCCCGCCGATCAGATGTTCCGCAAAGATCGAGGCGAATGCGGCGAGGTGAGTGACGACGCCTCGACGCCGTTGTTGTAGTGACTTCTTGTTTTGTGCGGCCTCGATGGTTTCCGCGGCGCCGAGCGGATATCCAACGTGGCTACACGAGATTCGGGATGTGGTCGATGCCGAGCACGGCGAACACACTCTACGCCGAGCGCGGCCTCGCCGAGGAAGTGAAGGGGCTGAAGGCGAAGGTCGCTGAGCTAGAGGACCAGTAGAGCCTGGTTGCCGAGCTAGAAGAGCAGCTTCGCGTGTCGAGGAGGAAGCGCCACCGCGAGCGCTAACTCCGCTCTCGGAGGCGGCGGGCGGAGTGGGAACTTTCCGCTAGCGAAGCGCAGGCTACCTGGCGGGCTATGGAGCACATGGAGGGCGCCATGGTTGACGTTGGCGCCGTGCCGCCTCCTCGGATGCATACCGTTGACCAGGTGGAACGGACCCTTGACCGGCTGCACCGTGCCGGGGAGGTGTTCGTCCCGGCTGCTCGCGTCTATGGCAACCATCGCGCAAGACCGTGGACACCGCCTCGTGTCCTCGCAGAAAGCGGGTGTCCCCACGTCAACGAGCTTGGGGCGGGCTCCTTGGCTGTGGCTTCTGCGGCCGAGGTTTCCGCTGGCCGCAAGTTGGTGCGGCGAGCCAGCAACACACTCTTCACCGGTTTTTGGTCTCTCTTCGGCCGGGAAGCCACGATGGACTCCCTCCGTGCGGTTCTAGCCCAACGGGCCAAGGGGAAGGACGCGGCGGTCGAGTCCGGAGCGGCGGAGCGCGAGGCCACCACCGGAAACCAGGTGTGACCCTCCGCTCCCCTGCTAAGTAGTGTTTTGTCTTAGGGTTTTAGTTTAGGGTTTGCCCTTCCTTCCCCTTTTTTTTTTTTGTTGCTCGCGCAAGACTGCGTGCGCCTGAGCGAGCGGAGGGTACCCTTCATGTAATGACCCTGTAAACGTTGTTTTTTTGTTATGAACGCGAAGGCTTTAGTTGCGAAGGTGTATGTGTTTGTGCTGGATATCTTCTTTATGTGCCCTTGAACTTTGCTCAGGGAGGGCGCATGTCGTTCCGTTGCTGCGCTCGGCGCGGGCCACGCCCGCCGGAGGGGCGGCGTGTGAAGACCGCTGGCCGTCGTCGCGGATCGAAGGACGAGCGAAGCTTGGTCACTAAATGCCCCCCCGGATATGTTACCGGAGCGTGGTGTGTCACGACGCGAAGTGGCAACGCTGGAAGAAGGCTAATCCGGGAGGCTCGATGAAGAAATTTTTCCGCTTACGCGTCCGTAGGGCGGCCGCCTTGTTCGAGGAGATCCGGGCTTTTTGGGAGGCTCGCGGGGCTGCAGGCCCACTTGAGGGGGTCACGCCACCGCCCGAGATGTGGGAGGTGTCGTCGAGCAGCTCCTCGGGTGGCGCGGTTGGCGGGGCCGCCGAGGAGGAATACCTTTGGTTCGCATCGAAGTGGCCGTCCGACGAGGAGCTAATTGCGTGGGTGCTGCGGACGGAGCCAGAGGAAATTGCACCTCCCGGGTACCCTGACTACCCGTGAGATTGTTTTATGGGCTTCGCAGGGCTAGGGTTGTCTGGTCTTCCTGGAACGGGCCTACCCAGTTGGGTTCCCCGTTGCCCGTGCTGTAAGATTGTGTCTGTACTTCCGAGTTAATGAATAAAGCGGTTATTTCGCTCGGCTACTGCTGTGGTGTTCCTACGAGGGTGGGGGGCGAGGCCTCGCGCCGTATACATATTATAATAATATTTTTTTATTTAATATTAATTTTTTTTCGTCATCCCGGCTCCGCTGGAGCCCTTGTGTTTTGCGAGGTGGAGGCGAAGCCTCGCGCCGTCCCCTATATTTATTAAAATAGGGCTCCGCTGGAGCCCTTATGTTTTGCGAGGGGGAGGCGAAGCCTCGCGTTGTCCCCCATATTTCTTAAAATAGGGCTCCGTCGGAGCCCTTATTTTTGTGAGGGGGAGGCGAAGCCTCGCGCCGTCCCCTATATTTCTTAAAATAGGGCTCCGCTAGAGCCCTTATGTTTTGCGAGGGGGAGGCGAAGCCTCGCGCTGTCCCTCATATTTCTTAAAATAGGGCTCCGCTGGAGCCTTTATGTTTTGCGAGGGGGAGGCGAAGCCTCGCGTCGTCCCCTATATTTCTTAAAATAGGGCTTCGCTGGAGCCCTTATTTTTGTGAGGGGGAGGCGAAGCCTCGCGCACGCCCCCCATATTTCTTAAAATAGGGCTCCGCTCGAGCCCTTATGTTTTGCGAGGGGGAGGCGAAGCCTCGCGCCGTCCCTCATATTTCTTAAAATAGGGCTCCGCTGGAGCCCTTATGTTTTGCGAGGGGGAGGCGAAGCCTCGCGCCGTCCCTCATATTTCTTAAAATAGGGCTCCGCTAGAGCCCTTATGTTTTGCGAGGGGGAGGCGAAGCCTCAGCGTCGGGGTTAGCCATGCGCGGCGACCCGTTTAGACACCCGCAGGTGTGCACCGGGGCTCGAGGGCCATGCGCGGTGGCTCGTTTAGACACCCGCAGGTGTGCACCGGGGCTCGAAGGCCATGCGCGGTGACTCGTTGAGACACCCGCAGGTGTGCACCGGGGCTCGAAGGCCATGCGCGGTGACTCGTTGAGACACCCGCAGGTGTGCACCATGGCTCGAAGGCCATGCGCGGTGACTCGTTCAGACACCCGCAGGTGTGCACCGGGGCTCGAAGGCCATGCGCGGTGACTCGTTTTGACATTTGAAAGGGCAAAATGCCGGGGAGTACATTTATGGCGATACATCCCCCCGGCGCTGTTGGGTGGGGGGTGGATACCCGGTCGCAGCCGGTGTGTACAGGAGCTAGGGGTAGAACTTACGGAGGCTTTTCGCGTTCCACGTGTGGCCTAACTGTTGTCCGTCTGGTGTTGCAATGTAGAAGGAGCCAGCCCGCGTCGCCCGGGTGATGATATAAGGCCCCTCCCATTTGGGCTCCAGCTTGCCCACTGCCGTAGGGTTCGCAACTCGCTTGAGGACCATGTCGCCAGGCTCGAGCGGGCGCGGTCTGACCTTCTTGTTGTAAGTGCGCGCAACACCCTCGACGTACTTGGTCATGGTTGATATGGCTTGGACACGTTGCTCTTCGAGGAGATCGAGGGAGACCTCCCGCTCGCTCGGGTCAGGCTGCGTTGCCGCTCGGTGAGATCTTGTGGCGAACTCTCCCGGGGTCATCGCCTCATCCCCAAACAGGAGTTTGAATGAGGAGAAGCCTGTGGCCCTCGTCGGCGACGTCCTGATTGCCCATAATGCTTTCTGCAGCTCCTCGGGCCAAAGGCCCTTAGGGAGGCCGACGAGGCACTTCTTTAGGCCGTCTAACAAGTTGCCGTTGGCCCGCTCGACTGCTCCGTTGGACTGAGGGTGTTTGACGGAGGCAAAGCATATCGTTATGCCGAGGTTGTGGCAAAAGGCGCGAAACGCCGCGGAGTCAAACTGGGTGCCGTTATCAGTGACGAGTTCCCTTGGCACGTCGTAGTGGCAGAGGACGCTCTTCCACATGAACCGTTGGGCGGCCGCGGCTGTTATTTTGGCGACCAGTTCGGCTTCGGCCCATCTGGAGAAGTACTCGATGGTGACGGCGGCGGCGGTCGCCCTTAGCGGTACGAGCCGATGACGTCGAGTCCCCAGCGCGCGAAGGGCCAAACGGCGGGGAGGGACTGCAATGGTATCGCGGGAGCTCATGGGTTGCGGCTGGTCCATTGGCACCCTGGCATCTTTGGACGAGGTCTTGTGCATCGCCGAGCGCGGTCGGCCAGTAGAAGCCCTGGCGGAAGGCCCTTGCGACGAGCCCCCACGGCGCTTGATGTGCGCCGCAGAGGCCCTCATGTATCTCCTTCAGGAGGGAGCGACCCTCCTCTTGGGCGACGCACCTGACGAGGGGTGCGCATACGCCCCCTTTGTACAGTTCCCCGCCCATGAGGCGGTAATTCCTTGCTCTGTGCCGCAGTCGCCTTGCTTCGTTTGGGTCTTCGGGATCATGCCCCTCGAGGTACTTTGCGATTGCTTGCCGCCAGTCGTGGGTGACGACTAGGACCGGGCGGCTTGGCACTTTTGTTTCGGGCGCAGCCCCTTGTGCTTCGGGCGCAACGCCTCGCGTTGCGGAAGGCGCGCTGACCACTTCGTAAAAGACCCCGGGTGGGGGATTCTGGCCCGAGCTGGCCATTTTGGCCAGCTTATCGGCGTCTTCGTTGTCGCATCTTGGTATTGGTTGGACGGTGATGCCGAGGAAGCCCGCCGATGCTTCTCGCAGCGTGGCTAGGTAGCCGGCCATTTCGGCGCCCCTTGCCACGAAGTATTTGTCGGGTGTCCGCCACCACCGAACCGTTTTACAATCACCCTCTTTGCCCCGAGGGCCTTCGCTTTTCGGAGGCCCAACAACAATGCTTCGTACTCCGATGCGTTGTTGGTGGTTGGGAAGTCGAGGCGCGTGGTGTGCGACACGCGGCGACCGTCCGGTGCGACGAGGATGGCCGCCGCCCCGGCTCCGATGGCGCACCATGATCCGTCGGTGTACATTGTCCATGCTGGTTCGACGTTGGTTGGTACGCTCGCTTGCGGGGTCTACTCCGCCACGAAGTCCACTAGCGCTTGCGATTTTATCGCCGTTCTCACGACGAAGGTGATATCGAACGACGCTAGTTCGGCCGCCCACTTCCCTATACGTCCTGAAGCGTCTTTGTTGTGGAGCATGAGCGCTAGCGGGTACGCGGTTGGGACAGTGATGGAGTGCGCCTGGAAATAGTGACATAGCTTCCGCGAGGCCATTAGCAGCGCGTACACCAGCTTTTTGAGTTCCGTGTACCGAACCCTGGCCCCCTGCAGGGCCTCCGAGACAAAGTATACGGGGCGTTGGCCTCCGTTTTCATGGACGAGTACGGCACTCACCGCCGCGTGCGAGGCTGCTAAATACAGTAAGAGGTCAGCGCCTTGTTCAGGGTTGGCCAAGCTTGGCAACTGGGCGATGTACTGCTTGAGGTCCTCGAATGCTTTCTGGCATTGGTCTGTCCATCGAAATGGCTTCGACCCCCAGAGTGTTTTGAAGAATGGTAGGGCCCTTTCGGTTGATCTGGACAGGAAACGGCTGAGGGCGACGAGGCGGCCCGTGAGTTTCAGTACCTCGTGAGCATTACCGGGGGGCTTTATCTCTTGGATGGCCCTTATTTTGACGGGGTTAGCCTCGATACCCCTTTCGGAGATGAGGAAGCCCAAAAGCTTGCCAGCTTTTACCCCAAAGGCACACTTTTGCGGGTTGAGCTTTATTCCTTCCGAGCGGAGGCTAGCGAATGTTTCTTAGAGGTCGTCCACATGCGTCTCTCCCAGCTTGCTCTTTACCACGATGTCATCAACGTAAGCTTCTATGTTGCGCCCGAGCTGGTTGGCCAGAACCTTCGAGATGAGACGGGTGAAGGTTGCCCCTGCATTCTTGAGGTCGAAGGGCATGCGGGTGTAACAGAAAGTACCCACGGGGGTAATGAATGCCGTCTTCGGCTCATCCTCCTTTGCCATGAGTACCTGATGGTATCCGGAGTACGCATCGAGGAAGCTCATGAGCTCGCAGCCCGAAGTAGCGTCCATGAGTTGGTCGATGCGCGGCAGGGGAAATTCATCTTTAGGACAGGCTTTGTTGAGGTCGGTGAAGTCGACACACATGCGCCACTTGCCTACTTCTTTTTGTACAAATACGGGATTGGCCAGCCACTCCGAGTGCTTGATCTCGCGGATGACTCCCGCTTTTAACAGTTTCGCGATTTCGCTTTTGGCCAGTGCCGCGCGCTCTGCCGACATGCGCCGCAGCTTTTGCTTCTTGGGCACCGCGTCGCCCCAGAGGGCCAGGTGGTGTTCGGCGGTCATTCTTGCCACGCCGGGGATGTCCTCCGGTCCCCAGGCGAAGACATCCGCGTTGGCGCGGAGCACCTTGAGGATGGACTCGTGTGCCGCCGGCGGCAGCTCCGCCCCAAGGGCTACCATTTTCTCTGGGGAGGCGTCGCTTTGGGGGGACCCTTTGGAGTTCCCCGTGCGGCTTTGGCTTTGGGGCCCACTTGGCAGGAGGCGCAGCCGCCGCGCTCGCGCCCGCCCACGCGGTGGACGTGCCGTCTGCGGCGAGATGGTTTCCGCCTATGTGCTGGCGAGTCTCGTCGCCGCGCCGTGACGATGCCCTGCCGTGCGAGGAGCTTCATGCACAGATAGTTGTGGTGGGCGATGGCGCCAAAGGCATTAAGCGTGGCTCAGCCCAGAATAGCGTTGTATTGGTAGGGCATCCGACAACGCCGAAGGTGACCACCTCGGTGCGGAGGCAAATTCGTCTCAGCGTTACGGCTAAGTCGACCGCCGAGGGTCGGACGCCGACCAAGCCCACAAGGGGCACGCCCAGGGGGGACAGGCGGTCGGGGGGATCATCATCCTGTTAAAGGCGTCGGCAAATAGGAGGTCCGCCG
Organism: Ampelocalamus luodianensis; assembly: GCA_036346255.1. Lineage (NCBI taxonomy): Eukaryota > Viridiplantae > Streptophyta > Magnoliopsida > Poales > Poaceae > Ampelocalamus > Ampelocalamus luodianensis. Next base: position 8,280,101 of record CM070626.1, read on the forward strand.
AGCTCCCCCCGTCGATGAGGACTCGCCGGACCTCGAACTCGGCAATGTTAGCGGAGACCACGAGGGGGTCCTGGTGCGGGAAGTACACCCCTCGGGCGTCTTCGGGGCCGAAGGAGATGGGTATCTCGGCGTAACGAGGCAGGCTGGAAACCGGGTATGTTGCGAGATGATGGATTCGGCGGGCGTACGCGCGGCGCTGTCTCTTGGACGAAATGCCGAGCGAGGACCCTCCGGTGATCATGTTGATGATCCGCTGGTGGCGGTCTCCCTGGCCCTCGTCTATGCGGGGTCTCTGCGGTGGAGCGGGTAATGCGTTGCCGGCGTTGCCCCGGTCCTCCCGCTCGGCCTGCTGGCGGTTCTGGCCCATGTAGTGCTTCATGGCCGGGATGGTGCGGCACTGCGGTCGTGTGCGAACCTCGCCATGGAAGTCACAAAATAGCGGCGGCGTCCGCGCCGCGCGCGCCGGCCGCCGGCGTCATTGCGATCTCGCCTCGCCCCGAATCAGCCCCGCCGGTCATCGGCGACGGCACCGGGGGTGGCGACGGCCCCGAGGGTGGCAGTGGCACCGAGGGCGGTGCCGAGGCGGCCGGTTGACGGGCGCCTCTTCGGTCATCGGCGGTGTTCGGGGTAGGACCGCGAGGGTCGCCGTCGGCGTGCCCCGAAGGATGGCCATCTCCCGGCGGAGACCGGCCAGCTCCTGCTGGAGCGCCTCGTAAGACCCTTGGTTGGCGCCCCCCATATTGTGCGTGGAGTCGTTTGCTTCTTCCGCCGCGCGCGCGGGGGCGCCGCCTGGGAGGCCCCGCCTGCTTGGCCCGGGTGTCGGTCCGCCGCCGCTGGCCTCGTCTTGGGAGCCATGCCGCGTCCCAAAATCAGGCTTCATGACTTTCCTGCCGTGTCCCCACGGACGGCGCCAACTGTCGTTGTAGAAAAAGACTAGACAGTAAGAGAAGGGGGAACCCCGGTGTCCCTAGGGGACCGGGGTGTCCTAAAACAGGGGACCAGCTGTAAGGAAAACGACTTCGAGTATATTTCTTCAAACCAAAAATGGCCACTCCTTACATGGTGGGGGGATGGCTACTTATAGCCATTCCTCTCCGTACGTGAGATTACAAGTTTACCCCCGACATGACCCCACTTAGATAGGGGTTGCAGGGTCTTTTTCTACTCCTAAGTGTAGCCTTTGGTCCTTGGTGGACCGTCCTGGTCTCGGCTCACCAGGCTGGTGCACATGGTCCAGCGGGACTGTATTCATAGGGGATGCGGGCATTCGCCTAGCCGGGCCTCCGGGTGTGCGGTGATCGCTTCTCCGGGCTTTTCCGCCCCTTCGCCTCCTCAGGGCCCTCCGCCCTCGCCGCCTCGGGGCCCTTCGCCCACTCCGGGCCTTCGGCCTACTCCGGTCCTTGGCCCCTTCGGCCCTCTCGCGGTCGTGCACGCTGGGTGCTTGACTGGCCGCGGGGGCTGGTGGGCCGTCCTTATGACAGACATATTTTTATTTGCAATAGCAAAACTAGCTCTCCCCTTATGTTCGAAATGACAAAATGACACCCCTACAATGCTTTTTTTGCTGCAGAAGCCACATGCCCCGCTTACAGACCGCGACAGGCGACCTGCGCGCTCCCAAATAGCGGTAAGCGACCTATCGCTCTTGTATACTGTGTCAAGTGGCATGCGCACGTTCCTACCATGCAGCAGGTGGCCTGCCGTGCTCCCAGTCCGCAATAGGAACGTGCGTAGGCCAGCTAGCGCAGACTGGGAGCGCGGTAGGTTGTCTACCATGATCTGGGACAAGGTAGTTAGGATCGCGATCCTACTCTTAGAGTCCTACGATTCTACAAACCCACGACAGGTCGTTGATTCAAATCGCACTATCGATCCTACTCGTAGAGACTTAGGGCAAAAAAAATTTTGCAAATTTTTTTAGAGGCCAGGCTTTGTTTGCTATGATCTGGGACAAGGTAGTTAGGATCGCGATCCTACTCTTAGAGTCTTACGATTCTACAAATCCACGACAGGTCGTTGATTCAAATTGCACTATCGATCCTACTCGTAGAGATTTAGAGCCAAAAAATTTTTGCAAATTTTTTTAGAGGCCAGGCTTTGCTGATATTTTGTTTTATAGCAAAAATTGTTGATATTAATTTCTAAGAATGAAACTATAAATAAACAAGAAGCAGGGAAAATATTGTATCAGTGTGATAATGCTAGTATATATATCTATATTATGGCATGAACAATCTTGAGCTTGATAATGATAAGCTATTTTTATTTCTGGAGTATGTCTAGCTGCTTTTAAGGAATATACAAGTGGTAAACCATATAAGAATCATACAAACCTATAGTATAGATGTTAAATATGTGTATTCTTATAATTCTGTAGAATCGTCGATTCTACGATTTGATACTACGATTTCGATCCTACTGAAGGCAAATCGATCCAACTCAAGATCTCGACTATGACTACCTTGATCTGGGAACGCGACACGTCATATACCACAGTCTGGGAGCGGGACATGTGGCTTTTGTGGCAAAATAGCGCGATACAAGTGCCAGTTTTATCATTTCGGATGCAAGTGATTAGTTTTGCAATTTCTTTTCAAAAAGAGGCTAAATAACCCACAACTTCACTTGGCAAGGCATGAGTTTTTGACTTATTTGATACTGTTTGGCGCGACAATAGCAAATCTAGCCCACTCCGAAAATCAAAGCTAAAAATAGCACCGCAGACTCGCCCGGAGGCGACAAGTGCCCTCGTCCACATGCTAGGCGGCTGGACACGCCTCGTCTGTGCACCAGGAGCTGCGCATCTATGCGCTTGACGTGTGGAGCCGCCTCGTCCAAGCGCTGAGGGATCGGAACTAGCTTTGCAAAACGATTTAATTTGAACACTAATTGACACTATTTGAAACAATATTTGGTACTATTTGCAAATACTATCTCTCCATTTTAAAAAAACCCAGCCGATAGCATTTTTTCTTTGAATGTTTTTCTTCTTGTTTTTTTGTCTCGCACTCGTAGCTTCAAACTTGGGTGTCAACTCCATTGTGCATACCGTTCGAGATGTCACGAAATCATTCAAACAAAAAAAATTCACATGAAATCACGTAATTGCATTCTAAAAATATATTATTACATGTACTAAAAATATTCATAATTTTGTTCATATGAAATCATGGCGCAGCATAGCCGAGGGTATTATCACATGTACCCCCAATCAAATAAGACATTCTTTGTTCATTTGCCACCAAATAGGGAGTATGCAATCATACGCTTTCCATATATAGCTGACTTTCCATGTATTACATGTGTTGATGATCTAGTATTGATTTTACGATTGATTATTTGAGGCCTTCCTTGAGTTAGATCCACACAGAGATTTAGACACATTTATGCCTCCTTCTTAGAGAATAACAACCATACTCTTGTGTTGTTGTATTGACTATGCTTTTACAAATGGGGAGAAGATCACTAAAACTAAAGCTTAATGACTCCTTGCTGTAATCCCTGATTCTTCTCTTTTTTTGCCTTGTGTCCACTGACTTTAGCCTTTATATAGCGTGTGAAGGAGTGACAGTTACTCTAGGTCAAGAGACGCCTCATCGCTTGATAAGATGCACACGATGATGGAAGTTATTATCAGGGAGATAACACCACATGTCGCTTGTAGTTATTGTCAGAGACAGAAGCGTAATACATACTTTTATTCCAGAGAATAACAACGTATACTGATTGCTCTATGTATTAAACATAGCGTAGAAGACTCCCTAATCGATTGGGCCCATATGTCTGCAGGTTTTATCGAATATAGGGTGGTCGTAGAAAGGCTTACAACCATAAAGTAGCCGTAGAAAGACTTACAATCACGAGATGGTCGTGGGAAATCTTACGACCATATAGGGTGATCGTAGTATAGTTTACGACCACTTAGTTAAGTTTCTCCTTTATGAACGATAAGTGGTATATTTATTAATAATATAAAGATATTGTTGTTTATAATAATAATTACAGATAAACAACTTAATTGAGGATTATTAGATCCTCGTCAACATGTACCACCTGTTGTATGAGCGTATTATGTAGATACTATTAGGGATGATATTCTTTGTTAATTTGTGGATTTAACGCAGATGATATTTTTAATGCTGTACTGTACTACAAGCTAGGTAACCTTGTCTATGAACCAATTGAGAAAAATGCTTAACATACAGATCATATAATAACGTAACCATAGCTTTTGACTCGTGTGTAAATGTGTGAGAGCGAGACTGTGACGGCGACACAAACAAGTAGGCGGCAACCTAACCCGAACAGCAAGGGAACTAGGCCACCACTGTCCAACAATTCACCGAGCCACCGAGAGCAGCGAGGGGTGGCGATGACAACGGTTGACATCCAAATTTGAAGCCGTGAGTGCGCGTAAAAAAAAAAGTGCTATCGGCTAGATTTTTAAAAATAGAGAAATAATCTTAAATAGTATTCGTAAATAGTGTTTAAATAGTATTAAATCACTGTATAGAACCGGTTCCCATCCCTTAGCACACGAACGAGGAAGCTCTGTGCGTCGGGCGCACGGATGGACGGATCCAGCCACCCGACGCGCAGATGAGGCACATCTAGCCATCTGGCACGTTGACGAGGACATATATCATCTTCGGACAAGTCCGTGATGTCATTTTTAACTTTAATTTTTAAAAAGAACTAAATTTGCTATTGAGCGTGTCACCTAAGCCAAAAACTCGGCCAGACACATTGGCTGACGTAGTGACGTTGACGGGCTCAACTAGCCAATACAAAAAGGCGGGCACTTGCAGTGATGAGAGCACCTCGCACGAGCAATCAGAGCTCCACCAGGCCACCAACCCACCAACAAGCTGCAGTGCCAGGTCGGAACGCGCCGATCGACCAGCTTTCGGGCAGCCGCCACCTCCATCATAGAACGCACCGAAGGCGCGCAGTCGCGGTGTCGATCGCGTCACCTCGCTGGCAGACGATGGGCCGGAAGCGCGCGGTGCTGGTGGGCATCAACTACCCCGGCACGGAGGGGGAGCTGAAGGGCTGCCTGAACGACGTGGCCCGCATGCGCCACTGCCTCGTCGACCGCTTCGGGTTCGACGAGGCGGACATCCGCGTCCTCGCCGACGCCGACCCGTCCACGCCGCCGCCCACGGGGGCCAACATCCGGCTGGAGCTCGAGCGGCTCGTCGGGGGCGCGCGGCCCGGGGACTTCCTCTTCTTCCACTACAGCGGCCACGGCTTGCAGCTGCCGGCCGAGACCGGCCAGGACGATGACACCGGCTACGACGAGTGCATCGTGCCCTGCGACATGAACCTCATCAAAGGTGAGATAGGAAATGCTCTTCTTTTGTTGTTACTTTGTTTTTTTTGCTGCTAGTTCTGCTTGAACTAATTAAGTGGGGATCGATCGAATGCTAGGTGTGATTGTGAGAGGGACACTATCTGATTGTTACGTTTCGTGACTTGGCACTGCGGTTGCTGTTGAATGTAATATGATCAGTGTAGGATTGGATTGCTTCATTGATTGTTACACTGAGATGGTCTTTGAGATACGTCAATTCAGATTGTCAAACCAATAGGATCTCCGCTCCATTTTCTTGAATTGGAGAGAACTGAACTCCCGAAGCGAATAGCATGAAAGATTTCAGACCTGTACCTAATATTCTTATCAGTGTTGCTATCCTTTAAGTACGTATCCATAAGTAGTATGTTGATTGCATATTCATGGTGTTCATTAACGAAGCAACTTAGTAATAGATTGCAAATTTTACTGGTTGTAGATGTAATTCCCCAGGCCATGCTACTCAAGAAAGGCTGCATCCCTAGGGATCATCCCTTAAACCAAGTTAGTTTTAGTCGAGGAAAGTGTGCCATAGCACTTTAGCTAATTGAAGCTAGTTGTGAAAGATCATCAAGTGGAACTAAGTTGTAAGTAACCAAGGTCCAAATGTAGACCAAAATTTTTCTTTCAACAGAAGATCGATGAGCTAGCTACCAGACCGGACCAGGTTAGAATCTACCACCACACAACCTGCTCGATTCGTGCCCCTCTCCTGCAATAGTCTGCTATAAGTGTCTCTGCCGATAATTTGCTAGTGCTACGGTACATACTAACATGCTTCACTTGCGAAGAGGATCTTAATTTTCTTGTATGCACCGCAGACCAAGATTTCACGGAACTTGTGCAAAAAGTCCCTGATGGCTGCTTATTCACCATGGTCTCCGACTCGTGCCACAGCGGCGGCCTAATCGACAAGACCAAGGAGCAGATTGGGAACAGCACCAAGCAGAACAAGATCCAGCACCGGGAGCGAGAAATGCAGCTTGCTTCCGGCACCAGCTTTTGCACTTCCCTCATGGAGACCATCCGAGGCGTGCTCGAGTCTCTAGGCATCCACCTCTCTCGCCGTAGCCGCAGCCACGATGCGGGCGAGGAGCCAGAGACGCAGGAAGAGTCGACCGGACATGGCATAATCAAGAGCCGGTCGCTGCCTCTGCCGACGTTCATCCAGATGCTCAAGGAGAAGACTGGGAAGGACGACGTCGCCGTGGGCTCGATCCGGATGACGCTGTTCCACCACTTCGGCGACGACGCCACCCCCAAGATCAAGAAGTTCGTGAAGGTCACGCTGGGCAAGCTCCAGCATGGCCACCACGGCGGCGCCGCGGGCACGGAGTTCCTGAAGGCGAAGCTGGATGGCAACGAAGAAGGGGAGGTGGACGCTCTCAAACCGGCCGCGAAGCAAGAGGTGCAGAGCGTCCAGGAGGTGTACGCCGGGACAGCGGCGGCGAGGGCGCCTCGCAACGGCGTCCTGATCAGCGGGTGCCAGACCGACCAGACCTCGGCGGACGCGACCACGCCGCAGGGCGTGTCCTACGGCGCGCTCAGCAACGCCATCCAGACCATCCTTGCGGAGAAGAGCAGGAAGGTGACCAACAAGGAGCTCGTGCTGAAAGCGCGCGAGCTGCTTGCCAAGCAGGGGTACACTCAGCAGCCTGGCCTTTACTGCAGTGACAAGCATGCTAATGTGGCTTTCATATGCTGAAGCATCAGCTGTGTTGTGTCCACTGATGATGCCTTTGTCCATTGATGGGGAATTCCCCTGCCCCATGTGTCAATGTTTTTGTTTGTTTGTGGTGTGTGTAGGCTACGTTTTTGTTTAGACTTAAGAGTGGATTGATTCGGTACATAATAACATTCTCTGAAGGTATATCCACCTCAGAATAGATACCTGTTTTTGCGTTTTCTAAAAAAGAAAGAACAGAAAAGGCAAAGATAAGCATGTTTCACGCTTTTTTACCTAGCGTTTAAAATTTGCAAATGATGACATATCTTAAGATCGTCGAGAAATTTTTCCATGGAACTGTCTAACCATGTCGTTTAGAAGCCCTAACCATGTGATTGATAAACAGTTTAAGACTACCGGTACATTTTCTGTTTTCTTGGACTGACTACCCGTACTTGTGCAAGATGCGGTAAAAGAATATTCTTAGGAGAAATCCACCGTTGCCTGCTACTTGCCTCCTCAACGGAAAATGATTCTCACACTAACTTTTTTTTGTCGTACTGATCTTCGGCATTACCATCGGCGTCACACAATTTTCTACCATGCGAAGCCACAACTCAGATCAGATCACACGAAGGGCAGGCGAACAAAGAAGGCACCGAGCCGCCAAACGTCCCCATCGCCGTGATCGCCGTCGTCTACTCCGCCCCACAAGCGCCCGAAACCATCGACGCTTTCCATCCCGACCTCTCACCAGCGATAAGCAAATCCCTTCCCCCTCCTCTCGTCCACAAAACCCGCTTTCTTTACGACCCCAACCCCTCCTTCCCTCCCGCCTCCCAACTCACTCCTCTCCACTCCAGCCTTCGCCCACCGCTGCCGCTGCCGCCGCCACCGCGCGCTCCGTCCCAATGGCGTCCTCGGCCGCGCCGCCCACCTCGCTCTCCCTCGCCGTCCGCCGCGCCGCCTCGGCGGCCCCCGCCGCCGCCCCGCTCCGCCGCGGGGGGCTCGCGGCCGGGTGCCAGCCCGCGCGGTCGCTGGCGTTCGCGGCCGGTGGCGGCGTCGACCCTCGGCTGGCGATCCACGTCACGTCGCGCTGCCGCGCGGCGTCGTCCAAGCGCGGGACGCGCGCCGTGGCGACCATGTCGAAGAAGAGCGTCGGCGACCTCACCACCGGCGACCTCGAGGGGAAGCGCGTGTTCGTGCGCGCGGACCTCAACGTGCCGCTCGACGAGAACCAGAACATCACCGACGACACCCGTGTCCGCGCAGCAATCCCCACCATCAAGCACCTCATCAGCAACGGCGCCAAGGTCATCCTCTCCAGCCACTTGGTAAGCCTCCCACCTCTCACCTTTTCCCAGAAATTAATGATCTTGGTCTCATACATACAATGTAGGAGCTCAGGACTGTATAATGTGGGTGTTTGCAGTCATCTGATTTCAAGAGAGAATTTATGAACACTAGCTATTAATTGACGGTTTGCTTCTTGTGTTGTGCGATTGACTGATTGTTAGTTTCTCTCAAAGATAGCTAGTGATCGTTGCAAAGGAGCTAGCAAATAAAAACCTGACTAATCTTTTATATCATCATGTATTTATAAGTTCTAACATTAACATCTTAGAAACTTGGAAGCCGACTGCTGCCGAGCCAAATCAATTGCATATCCTCACTATTGGATCACATATCACTACTTCTCTAGTAGTTAATTGTCCTTTTCACTTTAAATTGTTATACTTTGGATGCCCCTTTTTTATTTGCAAGCAACCCTTTTATAAAGAGTAATCCAATGCCAGCTATACAGACAGCTGCTTATCATGGCTCATGTCATCGTAATGTGATTCATGTTAGGAATTGCAACTTGTATTCTTAGGGGGCCAAAGGGCTAGTATATATATATACACAAAGTACATGTGGTGAATATGCAAATAACCTCTCATAACAATGGGGAATAACACACTATACATATATCTCTAACACCCCCTCAAACTCATGGTGGATCAACAATACTGAGTTTGGAGAGGTAGAAGTCGTGCTGTGTTCGAGTCTGGGTCTTCATGAAAAAATCCGCTATCTGAAGCTCTGAAGGCACATACTGAAGAGCAATCACCTAATCATGAACACAAGACCTCATGAAGGAAGCATCAACACCATTATGCTTGGTGAGTTCATGCTTCACAGGGTCACGGGCAATACTGATAGCACCTATACTGTCTGACAAGAGAGGAGTCGGTAGTAACAGAAACACCAAAATCCTCAAGTAACCACCGTAGCCAAGTAATCTCTGCTGTCAAGAGAGCTATAGCTCGCAACTCAGCCTCTGCACTCGAGCGGGACACTGCAGTCTGTTTCTTCGTCTTTTAGGCAATGAGAGAACCACAAAGAAAAATACAGTAAGCAGAGATAGACCGACGATCAGAGGGATCGCTGGCCCAAGTAGCATCCGAAGAAGCCTGAAGCTGTAATGAGCTGGAGCGTGGAAAGAAGAGACGGCGAGAGATAGTCCCATGAAGGTATCGCAGAACTCAAAGAAGGTGGCTGTAGTGGACTTGAGTGGGAGCAGAGACGAACTGACTCAGAATGTGGAGTGGATAAGTGATATCCGGACGAGTAACAGCAAGGTAGACAAGACTCCCAACAAGATGACGATAGCGAGTCAGATCAGAAAGAGGTTCGCCATCAGAGGGTCGGAGGTGAACATTGAGCTCCATAGGAGTCTTAACAGTACGCTGATCAGTGAGAGAGACGCGATCAAGAAGATCCTGAATATACTTCTCTTGGGACATAAAGAAATCATCTGGAGTGGAAGTAACCTCAATCCCAAGGAAATAACAAAGAGGATCAAGATCCGACATAAGGAACTGCTCACTAAGACGAGCCTTGACAAAGGCAATGTACTCAGAATCATCTCCGGTAATGATCATATCATCAACAAACAAAAGAAGAAGAGTCCGACCACGAGATGAAGTGTGGACAAAGAGCGCAGGATCATGATCACTAGTTGAAAAGCCAGCAGCAGTGACCACAGAGGAGATGCGCTCAAACCAAGCACGAGGGGCTTGCTTAAGGCCATGCTTATTAAGTCGTCGACTAGTCGGTGGAGCATGAACGACTGGGTTCGGCGACTCGACTTGCCAGGTTCCCATCTCGCCACCGTCACCGCAGCTCCCAGCCGGCGCCGCCCTTCCTCCCCCTTGGCGGGAGCTGAAGCTCCTAGCTAGCTGACGGCAGAGATGGAGGCGAGGCGACGTGGATCCGGTCGGGGAGGTGGAAGCGAGCTCGATGTGGCCGGAGATCGTCGCCCTCGACTGCAGCTCCCAGCCGGCGACGCCCTTCATCTCCTGGCGGGAGCTGAAGCTCCCAGGTCGCCGACGGCGGAGGTGGAGGCGACGTGGATCCGGCGTCGGGGAGGTGGAGGCGAGCCTGATGTGGCCGGCAACGAGCTCCCTTTCCCTGTCGCCGTCGCCCTCCTCTGCTCCCTCTCCTGTGGCTGCGTGGTGTGTGTGGTGGAGTGCGTGGTGTGTGTGGCTGTGTGTGTGGATGTGGTGTGATGATGTGTGTGTTGGTGTGTGGTGTTGTGGGGTGTGCGGTGGCTGTGTGGTGTGTTGTGTGTGATTGTGTGTGCTGGTTGTGTGTGTGGGCTGTGTGTGTGCCGGTTGTGTGTATTATGTTGTGTAGACTATGTAAACAGTACCTGTTGACTAGTCGGCGACTATTCGCCGACTAGTCGACTAGTCGATAAGTCGGTCACTAGCAGGGTAGTGTCGACTTACCGACTTAATAACCTTGCTTAAGGCCATAGAGAGAGCGACGAAGGCGACAGACCATGCCCTCAAGAACAGAATACCCAGGTGGCGGATGCATGTAGACCTCCTCACGCAACTCGCCATTAAGAAAGGCATTCTTGACATCAAACTGAGAAACAGACTAGTGGCGAACAGACGCCACCGAAAGAAGAGTGCGGACAGTGGTCATGTGGGCCACAGGAGCAAAAGTCTCGTCGTAGTCACGACCATGCTCCTGTTGGAAGTCACGAGCAACAAGACGCGCCTTATAGTGCTCAAGAGAGCCATCAGAGCGAGTCTTAATCTTATAGACCCACTTACACGTGATGGGACGAGATTGAGATGGAAAAAGAACAAGATCCCAAGTACCAGTACGCTCGAGAGTAGCAATATCCTCGGCCATGGCATGCTGCCACTCAGGGTGAGTAACAGCATCCCGGTAGGAGACAAGCTCATGAGTAGCTGCACCAGCAGAACCAAAACGGGTAGGGGGCCGAAGCGACTAGCGATCGCGGAGAGCGTAGCGAGGAGAAGATGACCCATCTGGGGAAGATGGAGCATCAGGAGAAGAAGGGGTAGCAGGAGAAGATGGCTCATCTGGAAGATCCTCAATACGAGGTCGACGAGTGTAGAAGAGAGGGTAAGAAGGTGCTGTAGTGGGAGGAGCCTGAGGAGCCGCAGGAGACGAAGTAGGCGGCGACAAAGGCGGAGAGGCCACAAGAGGAATATGTGGAGACTCAGTGGGACAGGTGGACGAGGGCAAGACATATATAGGTGTATCTGGAAAGGTAAAAAAGGACAGAGACTCCACAGAAGAAGCCGAAGGAGAGGCAGGACGTGGGTAGAAAGGACGAGACTCGTCGAAAGTTACATCCCGAGAAACCCGCATCCGTCGACCAGCAGGATCCCAGCACCGATAGCCCTTGTGCTCGGCATTGTATCCCAGAAAGACACACTCAACAGATTGAAAAGTCAGTTTGGTGCGTTCTCGAGGGGCGAGGAGAACGTAGCAAACGTAGCCAAACAGATGAAGGGCAGAGTAGTCAGGAAGAAGATCACAGAGACGCTCAACAGGGATCGCACCCTGAAGAGAAGAAGAAGGCTGGATGTTGACGAGATAGGTGGCAGTGGAAACAACTTCAGCCCAAAAGTGAGGTGGAATAAAGGCGGCAATCATCAGTGCACGAGCCGTCTCAAGGAGGTGACGATGCTTGCGCTCAGCGACACCATTCTAAGCATGAGCACCAGGACAAGAGAACTGAGCGAGAGTGCCCTGCTCAGCAAGGAAGCTGCGCAGGTAACGAGAGAGGTACTTGCCAGCAGAGTCAGCACGAAAGACACGAATAGGGGTCGAGAACTGTGTGTGGACCATAGTGGCAAATTGTTTATAGATAGACAAGACCTCACTACGAGAAGACATGAAATATGTCCAAGTGTGACGAGAGAAATCATCTATAAATATGATATAATATCGATGAGAGAAATCATCTATAAATATGATATAATATCGATGACCCCCTTTTGAAACGAAGGGAGCCGGACCCCAAACATCTGAATGAACAAGATCAAATGGACGCTGAGACACTGACTCACTGTGAAGATAAGGAATCTGAATCTATTTACCTAACTTACAACCCTGACAATCTAAAGATACATCTCCTGAGACAGACCCCAAAAGACCACGACAAACTAAAGACGACAGACGAGATCCACACAAATGACCAAGACGGTGATGCCACTGCTGGAAAGAGTTGATAGACGGAGTGGCAGAAGCTGAGAGACTGGCGGCGACGGTGGCAATGGAAGGAAGGTGAAGCCAGTCAAGCTCCCAGAGACGCTGTGAGTTAAGGCGCCGAGGGCCAGAACCAACCAAAGCTCCCGTGTGGCGGTCTGAACACAACAAGGGTCAGAGTCGAGGATGACCCGACAACCAAGGTCAGTAATCTGCCCAGCAGAGAGAAGCTGCATGGTAAGGCGAGGAACATAAGCAACATGAAAAGATAAGTTACTAAGAGGTCCTCGACCAGAGACAGAAAGAGATGTACCATCAGCAGTAAGAACACTAATAGGAGAATCAAGAGGTGTAATGAAAGACAGAGTGGAAGAATCAGAAGTCATCTGAAAAGATGCTCCAGAATCAAGAATCCACAGGGAGGTACCTGACTGTGTAGGAGGTGGTTTCTCAGTGCCCAAAGAGTCAGTAGCAGAACCTGCAAAACTTGTCGAGGGAGAACCTGAAGCGGCAAGTAGGCGTCGAAGTCTGGCTATCTCCTGCTCAGTGAGAGAAACTGCTGAAGGAGTCGATGTAGACGTCGATGTAGAAGCACCAGGGCCAGTGCTAGTAGAAGAACGACGTGAAAGATGCCGCTTCTTCTTCTAGCACTGGGACTCAATGTGACCGACCTTGTCGCAGTAGGAGCAGTGAGGATGACCACCTCTAGATGGAGGGCGGCCACCATCACCTATGGCAGCCGTTGGAGGAGGCGGTGTCTTTGGCGTGGAGTAGTCGGTAGCAGCGGTGGGCGGCGGCAGTGCGGAGGAGTGGTATAGACCGGCACCGCTCGGGTGAGTCTCCTCCGCACGTATCTCGGTGAAGAGCCTCCGGAGAGTGACACGAGGTGGCGTGCAGGAGCCGGGCACGCCCTGCTCGAACTTCGGGACGGCGAGTAAGGAACTCGTGGACCGGCTGAAACTCGGTCGGACGCGTGCGACCAGCGGCAAAGACGAGCAGGCGGCGGCCCGGCGGTGCGAGAGAGTCGGTGACGCCCGACGGCAGAGCTCGAGCGTAAAGCGTCAACGGTAGCATCACCTCTCAAGAGAGTGCTCTGGCGGACCACGATGTGTAGAGGGCATCACGAGGCCTCGAGGCCGCGAAGGTGAGTCTACATCTGGAAAGCCGAAGGGAGTCCCACAACCTCAGAAGAGAACTAAGGCTGGACACTGGCGATGAAGACAGCAGTAGCCCGAGCGTCGTCGTCGTACCACTGAGTGTAGGCGGTCAGTCGATCCTTGTAGGAATCCAGAGCCTCTTGGTAGGCAGAGGCAACCTCATCATCGAGAAGGCGGCGGCCGCCGCGGCGGCCTTGTCTACCGTCGGGGTAGTGCGACAGGCGTAGGTTCCGTCGGAGGAGTAGGGCAAGACGGGCAGGTGACATCGCCAGAGAGGATGCCCTAGAGACGAAGACCACGCATGTGGATGCGCATGTGAGACACGAAGTCGGTGTAATTAGCACCATCGAAGATCACCGGGCAGCGAGGGAGGGAAACGGTGCCCATTGGTAGGTGGCGCTGGACAACGCGGCGACCAAGGCAACAAAATCTAACAGGCGGCGTTGGACGGCACGGCGGTTAGAACAACGTTTTTTTTCCGGGCCGGCAATTAATCGCCCAGCCTTCCAAAGCTGAGGCCCACACGGGCGAGAGTGGCGCGCACGGGGGGAACTAGGGTTTCCCCCGGCAGCGGCGGCTCCGGTGGCGCCGGCGTCCTCACGGCGACGTGCGAGCGGAAGAGGAGGCGGATCTATTCGGCGCGGCGGAGCGGCCGGCGACGACACGACTCATGCTCGAGGTCCGCGCACACGGCGTCGCGGGCGATGGGATGAAGCCTTCGGATGGAGCGACGGTGGCTGTGGTGGTGGTGGCGTCCTCACGGCGACGCGCGCGGAAGAGGAGGCGGCGGAGCAGGCGGCTTGAGCGGAGCAGCCGACGAGGCGCACGGGCAGAACCGACCCCAAGCGACTGGCGAGTGATGGCGGCAGGCGACGGCGGCTGTGGTGGCGGCGGCGTCCTCACGGCGACGCGCACGGAAAAGGAGGCGGCAGGGTAGGTGGCTCGGGCGGAACAGCCGATGAGGCGCGCGGGTGGCACCGACCCCAAGCGACTGGCGAGTGATGGCCTAAGGCAAAGGGGGGATGAGTTGAGGGAAGCCGGCGGCGGCGGCTAGGTCAGGGGAGGACAAGTTGCGCGTCCGGGAGAGGAAAACCTAATTGGCTCTGATACCATGTTAGGAATAACAACTTGTATTCTCAGGGGGCCAAAGGGCCAGTATATATACACCAAGTACATGTGATGAATGTGCAAATAACCCCTCGTAACAATGGGGAATAACACACTATACATATATCTCTAACAATTCATATCCCCCATTTCCTATGGATTTGCAGGGTCGCCCTAAGGGTGTCACTCCCAAGTTTAGCTTGGCTCCCCTTGTACCACGGCTGTCTGAGCTTCTTGGCATACAGGTATTGTTTTATTCTACATCATTGATACTTCTAATTGAGCCTTTGTGTGCTAAAGTGATTGTACTTATTAAAACACCTTTGTATTCACAAATAGGTGCAAAAAGCAGATGATGTTATTGGCCCAGAAGTTGAAAAATTGGTGGCTGCCCTGCCAAATGGTAGTGTTTTGCTCCTTGAAAATGTAAGATTTTATAAGGAAGAGGAGAAGAATGACCCAGAGTTTGCAAAGAAGCTTGCCTCCCTAGCAGATCTTTATGTTAACGATGCATTCGGAACAGCCCACAGAGCACACGCATCGACTGAGGGAGTCACCACGTTTCTGAAGCCTTCTGTTGCAGGGTTCCTTTTGCAGAAGGTTACTACGTTTTCCTTTTTTTGGTTTTTAAGTTTGATGCTTGAACTCAGCAGACAATATAAAACAACATATCAAAGGAAAACAATATCTAGAACAGAAAATTCGAAGTCTTGTTTCTTCAGTCTGAAGTTCTGAACATTTTCTTACAAAACTAAATTACAGGAGCTTGACTACCTTGTTGGAGCTGTTTCAAACCCTAAACGCCCATTTGCTGCCATTGTGGGTGGCTCAAAGGTGTCATCCAAGATTGGGGTTATTGAATCCTTGTTGGAAAAGTGTGATATCCTTCTTTTGGGTGGTGGTATGATCTTCACATTTTACAAGGCACAAGGACTCCCTGTTGGTGCTTCCTTGGTTGAGGAAGATAAACTTGAGCTGGCAACATCTCTCCTTGCGAAAGCAAAAGAAAAGGGTGTCTCCCTTTTGTTGCCTTCTGACGTTGTCATTGCTGATAAGTTTGCTCCTGATGCTAACAGCCAGGTTTGTTACATTTTGTTTTTTTCCTAATCATTGAAAATAATTATCAGTGGACCTTTTCTAGTCAAGTTGAAGCAGCTCACAGTTCTGTGAAGAGATATACTTGACCATGAAATTGTTCTATAGGTTGTCGCGGCATCTGCTATTCCTGATGGTTGGATGGGGCTGGATATTGGCCCAGATTCAATAGCAACATTCAATTCTGCCCTGGAAACAACACAGACAGTCATTTGGAATGGACCAATGGGTGTCTTTGAATTTGACAAGTTTGCAGTAGGAACTGAGGTAATGATCTGTGCAAATACATTCATTCAGCTTTACTATCGAACAAGTTGCACAGCAAGAAACTTAACTATGTATCTCTTTTGTAGGCTATTGCAAAGAAGTTGGCAGAGCTTAGTAAAAAGGGTGTTACAACTATTATTGGAGGCGGAGACTCTGTTGCTGCTGTTGAGAAGGTGGGAGTTGCTGATGTTATGAGCCACATTTCAACGGGAGGTGGTGCCAGCTTAGAGTTGCTGGAAGGAAAGGAGCTTCCTGGAGTTGTTGCATTGGATGAAGCCGTCACTGTGGCCGTATGAGGCTAAGTTTCATTTTTTTGCGTCTTCATCTTCATGTACCATTCTAAACATGATATATTCTTCTCCTTGTTTGCACCTCTTCAACCGGTCAAAATCTAAGAGACCAATGTTTTATAGAGAGTGGGAATTGTTTGAATAACATCCCCAATGACTTGTGTTTACTCGAACTTTCCTTCCCCAGTTAAAATAATTAGCATTAGCAAACGTTTAAATGGATATTTGCCTGTTTGTTCCCTGGGACCTTTCTGTGTCAGCTGTCAGGACCTGCTTCTCTGAGTTAAGATGTGATTTTCGTTTTCATTTCTTTGCCAGAGAAGCAAACTTTAGGTTGTGGACTGTTGGACGTTCTTGGCATGGTAGAAGTTCAGTCTGGAACAATCAGACACCTTTTAACTCCTTGGGAAAATTTCAATTTGAATGCCCCCTCCTGTGGTTGTGATCGCTGTTGATATAAATACAGAGGCCTCTGCTCCGGATTCTCGTTTTCTTGAAGCTGGCCCGTTTGGCATGGCTCCGGCTGCTCAAACGAGGATCCGAGAGCCGAAGCCATGCCAAACGCCCCCAAAGTCTGCACGAAACTTACAGACCAAGGGAGTGCCGAAACTGATAACTGAAAACATCTTCACATTTGTGTGTATAATTATAATAAGCTTTATCCGAGAAAATTCTTCAAAATCTTTCCGTTGGACATGTCGGCCTCCACATATAAACTTCTGTCATGTAGATTTCAACAATTTAGCATTGAACTTGGACATGTAGGGCCGGTGGCTGGCGATGGATATTCGTGCCCCGTGCCATTCCTGTGTTTTGGACGGAGAAGAAGGTGTTAGAGGCGCTGACATGTGGACCCCACTGGTAATTAGATTAAGTGGTAATTAATTAGTGGTTATTTAGTAGGTAATGTCAGTATAACATGTGAGCCCGAGGCAATTAGAAAACCTAATTAAGTTGTAGTTTAGTGTCTAAGTGTATGACATGCGGGCCTCACCACTTAAAACTCTCTACATAGACTTAGTCTATGGACCGCAGTCGCTGACGTGTGGACCCCTTCGCCCCCATGAATCGACGGGTGGACCTCGATCCCAGCTATTAGTCTCTCAGTTTTTTCTGAATAAAAATAATTAAAAAATAAAATAAAATCCAGTTGGACCCCACTTGTTAGCCACATAGGTTTTTCCTTAAGAAAAATAATTAGAAAATAAAATACAAACCTGGATGGACCACACCTTAGCCACAGAGGACTTTTCTAAATAAAATAATTGAGAAAATAAATTAAAATCTCAGCCAGCCTCACCTGTCAAGATTATCATATTTTCTTGAATTTTATCTCGGGTCAAACTTTGAAGAGCCCGTTCTCTCTCGTTTTAAATCCAAATGACTTGATTTTTGTTTATAAATTCATCCAAATTCAAAACCTTTCCAGCATTACCAAAGTTATAATTTTTGGAGTTTATTTAAATTTATTTGAATTTGTGTTGAATTTTGTTATGTTCGCGATTATAGACTTTGACGCTCGGACGCCACCGTCGCTGTTGATCAAGACCAAGTGATATCTATTGTTGAGCAAGACTAATTGATCATGTTGAACCTACTTTTCAAATGCAAATTACTTTGCTTTAAAGTATTACTTGTATGCTTATTATTATCAATGAAATGCTATGTTAAACATTGATGTCTAGTTACTTCATATGTTGGTTAATTACTATTCTCCTCCTGGATTATTGACATTACGTCTACCTTGTCACCCTAGGCTAATTATCATAATAAGATTGTCCTTGGTTAACTAAACATGGATAAAGATTACGCTTAGAGATGCTTAGCGGTTAATTTGAATATAACACAAACATTGTTATTACAACACTTGGGACATGACATGGTTTTAGTGTGGTAACGTGGGTTACCACTGCAAACAGGAAAATATTTTATAAAATAGTGAAGACTTGGGTGAGTGCGTTGTATGAGATGGATGCTATGATTGCACGAGATATGGATTTGTGTTTGTCTGTCTGAGTCGATTAAGAACCGAATCATGTGCCTCGTTTCTAAAATTAATAAGCATGCAACCACAAGTCTAGTATGGGATATGAGGGATACAGGTAGGCTACGCTAGCTGGTAATTCAAAAATTCTACCACGTAAAGAAGTCATGCGAGCAAAAGATAATAGATCGTTATCACTAGACGCGCAGTACAACGGAAGAAGAGTTGGAGCAGCCTGATCCAACGTCGAGCGTGTTGATAAAGTGGTCGTAGTCGATCGTCCAGTGATCTCGAAGCCGATTGTCACCTCCAGGAACCAATCACCTTCCTTGTTGAAGATCGTGGATCGTCCTCGAGCGCAACAACAACCACAGTAATGTCTCTACGGTATTCACACATCCAAGAATGAAACACCGTACGCTGGTGTGCTAGTACCAACTCGCATGGTAGGGCTCTCCTAGAAGATGTGTAGGATCAAGGATAACTGACTAGAGATGGGTGAATAGGAGGTTTCTAAAAAGATCTACAAGATTAAACCTTTAAGCACAATAAAATTAACAAGACTGTCTAACAACAAGATGATAGGACAATTTAAGCTACTCAGGACAGTAAGGAACTGATATAAGAACTTGATGTAAATCTAGCTAAGCAAAAACAAGCACACAGGAAACTGGAAATGTAAATGCTGAAAGTAAAGAGATGAATTAACCAAAGAGAAAACAATGGAGTTTTTCCCGTGGTATCGAAAACCGAAGTCTTCACTAGTCCACATTGAGGAAGCTTGAACCAATCAAGCCGACTTCACAAATTAAGGCTTCCCTCGATTTCACTAGTGGTTGTTCTTTCTCCGCTCCGAAAATGGTGAACACCGAACCACTCACAATTGACACCGAGCCTCTTCACAATCTTTTTTAAGAGATCATGTGCAAACTTCCGCCAAGCTGTCTAGGTACTGACAACACCAAGAGTAATAGATCACGATCTTCACTTGATGGCTTTCAAGTGCAAAGGATCAAACTAGAATGAATGCACTTGAATTCTTACTCAACAACCTCACAATAAATGCAACAGAAAATATGAGGTGTGTAGTGAATGCTCTTGGCTCAAGGATGTAAATGTGTAAGCACTAACTCTCTCCAAGAGTAGGTAGAGGGATATTTATAACATCCCACGCCAAATACGACCGTTGGGATCAGATTACAGAAACAAATCAGCACAAACGGTAGTACCGCCATTGATCAGCCGGTATTACCGCACCATCCCAAAACGACCAGAAACGGCTAGCGTAGACATGCATTAAATGTTCTGACAAAGCCGTTGGAAATTCAGCGTGGTACTACCGCCAACTATCATGCGGTAGTTTCGTGTTATCGGAGGTTCCGATTAATATATGGTACTACCGTTAAACTTTGAAGTTCAAAAACATCAATACTGGAAATAACGTACCACTTCTCATTTTGGATGTATAGAGGTTGTGGTAGTTCCGCGAGTTGCACTCTGGTACTATCGTTCCACGAAAGATCAAACCAACTCCGAAAAACACACGCTCTGTAAAAAACGTACCGCTAAAGATATCGGAAGAACCGGGGATGCGGTAGTTCCGTTATAAGCACTGCGGTACTACCGCTTTTCAAGAGAGCAAACAATCTTCGAAAAACAAGTGTTCTAGAAAAAACGTACCGCGTTGCGGTAGTTGCGCAACAAACACGCCAATACTACCGTAAGAGAATGACCAGATCAGGTTAAACATTCGGAGTGTCTACGTGGACGATCCAGATTCAAAGAAATGTTCAGACCGAAGGTTTTAACCACATGATCGAGAAACTTTCGGACGTTCCGAACAAACATCAGAGGTACCGTTACAAGGATATCAGTAATACCGCTCGAGCGGTAATTCCGCAAAGAACACACCGGTACAACCGAAAACTTTTGAGAAAAACAGATATGGGCAAACAACACAACTCCAAAAGAATGCATGATCCTAGATTGATCCAATATGCACAAGAACATGCTATCAAGCTACTCATTATGATCCCTCTTAATACTACGATATATAACCTATAATCCGGTCTCCCAACCAATTCTCCTGAGACCGGTAAACCGAAAAAGGATCCTAAACTACTTGTGCTTTGTCTTTGAGCCATATTGGTCTTCATGTTGTCCTTTAGCATGCATCTCCATGTTGTTATGTTCATTACTGGGACTAAACCTTTTTAAACACTTAATAAACACATTAGTTCCATATAACATATTGTCATTAATTACCAAAACACTTTTTAGGGCCTATATGCTTTCAAGATGGTGTCTAGGGTTTCTTTTTAGGGGCCTAGATGCTTTCAAGATGGTGGGTAGGGTTTCGATAGAATAACTCATGTATGTCTCGTGTATCCCAATAGCCTTATGCATCTCCTTATATAGTATCCATGACGGATCCTATCCAAACACGTTTGTTCCAACCCGTTAAGTGTGTGACCCGTTAGGTTTATGTGTAATCGGTTGTGACTTGGAAACACCTTTCTGACTACAAGTCGCTAGCGGTTCCTAGCAGGACATAACGATTTTTGAATGCATACAAATTATATCGGACGAACCATAATGCAATATGATCAACGACTAGGTCCTCATCACTTACAACCAACTCGTATCTCTATACGACTAGTTTATATTTAGTCATGACTAGTTCATAACTCTTTACGACCAGGTTTTGACCAGTTAGTGATTATGTTCGACCGGACTACGACTATCTCGTATCACCATACAACTAGTCTGTATCTTGTCGAACTGAACGACCTGCCTGTATATTCTCCTTTTGCCTCATAATATCTGGTTGAACTCTAAGTGAGATAGATTGTTATCCATGGACTGTTCAATACTTTCTCGATCAAGTGTCGGATAACAAGATGTGGTCGACTCTTCGACTACTAGTGGCATGGCCATGCACTTTCTTTATCCGATCACATCGAGGGGCCCGGAGATATCTCTCTCATTATGTTAGGAGGGGCGCCAAATCCTATATACAACCAGTCACATTCCTCCGCATGTTTCATAGTATACCCAAAAGCTACCTTTATAACTACTCAGTTACGGAGTAGCGTTTGGCAACCCCTAAGTGTACTATTACACATATAGAAAACTATACTGATCTTAGGTCTAAGGATTATACATTATCATTGCTTGAGACAAACTGATGACACATGAAATCATAACAATCTCAACAGTGTCTCAAGGTGAGTCAATCCAACACTATGTTCTCTAATATGTGTTTACATTATTGATTCGATATCCCTATATCTATGACCGGTGAAACATTGTCATCAATCAATATATGTGTTGGTCGATAAGTCACTAGTTGTTCCGACCAGTGACATCTGACCAGGGATACATTTAGAATGACATCATATAAGTTAAAGAGCTTCACCAACAAGTCACATACTTGTTAATCTTTATAACTGATGATTCATTCAAAGAACATAATATTTATTCAATAACTCATAAACATAGGCGAGATACAATCATATCTATGATTGCCTCTAGGGCATATCACCAACATGATAGATCTGATGAATACTTTACCGAGTTGTGATGCTATTGCCATATTACGGGCAGTTTGGGTCGTGCTGTTGAACCTGGGCTATAGGAGGACATATCTCTACGTACGCACCCATGTATTTTTATTTGGTGGTACTAAGTCGGGACACGTCTACTCACCCAACGGTGGTTTTCTAGGAGTTTAATGCTGTTACAATGCCCGAGGATCGAACCCATAAGACTGTCTAGTATTATGACGAGTTATTGTAAATGCCTTGTTATGATATTCTTAGTTGTACATCTACGGAAGGGTGTTGATCGGACATCAAAAGTTGATAATACTTTATGGGTAAAGTTGTACAATCTCTGCATAGTGTATAATCTATTTAAATAGTCGTGCCCCCAGTCATGGGCGTAATACAGATAGAATCTCATCATTAGTAATAGGTGGAATAAAACTTGCTTACAAATGATACTTTGGTTTTAAGTTTAAATTGCAATGTCCTAAAAACATAGAAAGATCATTTCAGATTTGTCTCAACTACATGACGATTGGAAAGGTTCCACAACTTACAGGTAAGATGTGCAAAATATCATAGCTAATACATGGTGATAGCTCATTATAAAACTAATATAGAGTGGATCACTCTGGAGTTTACATTGAGTATAAAAGTTAAATTTAAAATTGCAAGTAAAAGAAACTACTTTAATAGATTACCACTTGGAACACACTAACAAATTACAAATATGTTGTAATAAAACTTACAACTAAGTGACCAGGAAAAAAATAATTTTTAACTCCATAAAAAATGACGTAAAAAGTTGATTCACACATTACGTACTAAAACCAAAGACAAAACTCTGATAAAATCTGAAAAAACTTATGCAAACAAACTTCTGTGCTTGCTCAGCCCCTCCTCCCATCCCCTTACGCCTTAAGTCCCACCTCAAAAAAAAATAAATATAAAAACTGCTAAAAATGTCTAGAACAAACCATTTGGAGAAAAACAAAAGCGCAAGAACAACTACTGCATGTAACATGAAGAGCTAACGGTGAA
This sequence comes from Ampelocalamus luodianensis, assembly GCA_036346255.1. Lineage (NCBI taxonomy): Eukaryota > Viridiplantae > Streptophyta > Magnoliopsida > Poales > Poaceae > Ampelocalamus > Ampelocalamus luodianensis. The sequence goes on from CM070626.1 coordinate 8,303,123, forward strand.
GAAATTACAAGTTGGGTGAAGAAATTTGCATAGATATATAAATCTGTAAAATCATGAGCAAATAAGGAACAATAAGATGATTACTTAAGAGTGTAGATACGACCTTAACACGCAAAAAGTAGGCTGTGTTGGTCCCTTGGAGAGGGAGGGATGGTTGTGCAGAGCAAGCAGACGGAGTAAACAGTAAGGAACCGTGGTGGAAGAGGAGAGCGAAGCAATGCAAATAAATAGGCATAACACAAGTTTTCTAATTAATTGGCTACCGTTGTTTAATGCTTGGTTGGAATTGAGTACATCATTCAAAAGTGAATAGGTGTAAACCAAATGCCAATTCAAATTTAGATTGTGAGCGCGAATGACACGTTCGCACTTACCAACCGGTGTTTAAGGAAATATATTGCCAATTTTAGGGCTTTTTAGAAGTTGAATAGATTTAAAAGCATCACGCGCCCAAGGCAGCGTACTGTTGACAGAAGTCCTGTTTTTTTTCACAAATAAATAAATCATAATACTCGCTCCATTCTTAAATATTTGACGATTTTGACCAAATCACGTGTACCAGGGCAATAATTGTTTTTAACAAATTGAGACCAAAATACCATCTGACAGTATTAGAGGCACAAATAATAAGGCAATTAAGTGAGAGGGAGGGATAGAGGCACAAATAAGTGTTATGATACCATCTTCCCAAGCATGCTTATATTGTAGTATTAATTTAATCACATGCATGAGAGAGGAGTAGTATCTAAATTAGATAGAGTACCTCTCTCTTCATTAACTATAGTGTAATCATTATTTTGGGTAAGATACTTGAGCAAGCCTTAACAAGGGAAGAAAAGGAACGAGAAAGTACCAAATATTTGTGAATAATTTTTTTTTGTCAAACACTATTTGATAATAGAGGGAGTACAATTCAAAATTCCAAACAAGCCCTTTAAATAAACTAAGACATACCCTCATATAATCTAAACTTTCAAAAAAAGTTCAAAACATACTACGTATTCGATAGGTGCTGATTAATTGGTGTACCAGCTTTCCTAGGCCCATGCAGAGAAGATTCAATCCACCCATGCCAACTCATGTAGAGGGCCTATATATTTATGCATATGAAAAAAAAAATCTTTGGGATGAGTGTACCAGGGACACGAGGCACGTGGCTGCGCGAACAAGAATTATTGTATGTTTCCCTAGTTCAATCTTTTGTAGATGTTGTGTGTGAAAGTGCATGTATGTGTAGACGTCTATGTATTGTATCGAGTATTTCACAAAAAAAAAAAGATGTTGATGCCCAAGCTCCAAATACCCCATCAAAAAAATGAAAAGAAAAAATGTAACCAAATAAATGGGACACGTTCTTGCAGTGGCGGAGCCAACCCTTCAGTAGTGTGGACACTTGCTCGGGCTCGTCACTAACCACTTTATGTCTGTCAGTGTCAACCGGAGCTGAAGAATAAAACATTCTTAGGTCATGACGAACCCTAATTCATAGTCATGTTAAACTTACCGAGGTTAGACTTTTTTGTTGGCTCTAGATCAGAAGATCATGCTTTACATTCACATTCTCATGTTTCGACACTGTTTATACTGCATACTCCCTGTTGATGCAACGGTGGAGCGAGGCCACAACAGGACAGGCTGGAGAGGACAAAAGTCGCAAGATCCCGTCGACGAAGCCCCGCTGCGCGAACACGATTAGGACTCGGAGTTGGAATGCTCTTCCTCGCCGGACGCGAACACAAAGCCTCGATCGCCTTTATGTGTAGACGCTGGCGTCAACGGAGAGGCGTCACAATTCACGGACACATCTCGGTAGCAAAAGCATCAGAATTTGCTATTGCAACTCTCGATTTGGTTCAAGAATCGAAGAAATCTTTCCGGCTTCTCGGTGTTCTTGGACGGTTCACCTAGGATGGCGAGCTGGGGTGAGTCGTCGATCGTTAAATCTCGGATTGCTTATCGCGTTGTTGTAATAAATTTATTATAATGTTCATCTAAACTGAGTCTAGCTCAGTTAAGGTATGTACAATGGTACAGACAGCTACTGTCTATAGCAATTTTTATGTCACCTATAGACAACACTAAAGACAGCTCATACAATAATTGTGGTGATACAGTCGGCTACAAGACTGTAGACAACACATAATCTCTTAATGATTTTCTTGTTTCTGGTGCTACAGTCCACTATATGATTATAGACAATATCTTTCTCTCTCCATTCTCTTTCATCCACGTCAGCATAAACCCTACGTAATAGAGGCTATAGACAACTGACATAAACTCATTGTATATGCTCTTATAAGTACTCTTCGACTTGAACTTGGTGTTGAAGCTTGATCCGAATTCGTATCGTGTTCATGTAGGACACTGCACCGTCCCATGCCAGACGTGCCATGACCGATGTTAGGGTCAGACGTGGTGTTGATCCAATGCAACTGACTCTGATTCGGTTTCCTTCTCTGTTCAGAATTATTTTTTCTCGCCCTATATATGTACCCTGTAGTCGCATGTTTTAGATAATTTGTCGCTTTGTGTTTGTAATTTCTCCTCATATAATGATTTTCATCTCGTGTGCTCGTGGTTTTTTCGGCAAGTATTTTCTATGTTAAAAATCATGTCTTTTCTCTCCATTTATACAATAAATAGTATCAGAGCACAGCACAGCAGATACCATCCAGAGGGGGAAAAACATCGGTTCGACGACTAGCGTCTCGGCGAGTTGCGTCACCGATTTCTAGCTGGAGCCTGCGTCTAGTCCAACGTGGTGTCTGCATCGTCGACTCGGTTCGCATCGTGAGCAAATGGCCAGATAAACTCGCATGCAGTTACCTCGGGAGAAGAAAAAATTGAAGAGCAGAGAAGTCTCGCCAGAACCCAAAGGAGCAGCTTCGGTGTGGAGAGAACATGCCCAAGCCCAAGGCGTTGGAAAGCAGCCTTGGTTTAGGTCCGTTTGGCACAACTTTATCTTTTCTGAAAAATAGTTGTCGGCTGGGCTGCAAAGTTGAATGGTTACAGGGCTCAACAGCTAAGCTAAAAATATTTGGCATTTGATTGTCTGGCTTTTAGATAGGCTACCTGTAGTTTCTAAGATAAGAAATGTCTAAAATACCCTTGATGATAGTAATGGCTTGGTTGATGCCGTTTAACGGTAATTAACGACAATTAATGATAATTGACGACAATTAACGATAACTAATTCAATTGATGACAATTAACGCAATTAATGATGATTAACACAATTGACTGCAATTAACGACGACTACCGCAATTAACATAATTAATCGCAATTAATAGAGCAATTAACGCAATATACCGCGGTTAACGACAATCAATGCAATGAACCGCAATTAATATAATTAACGATAATTATTACATAAATACATAAAATAAATAATTATTAAAATAAACAATTACTTTACAACAGAAAAAAGAGAGAGAAAAGGGGGAAACAAAGGCAATAGCGTCTAGGTTTGGGTCACCACCACTGCATCCGTTAGGATAGGAGTTCGGCGGTGGCGGGGAGGGAGGGGGGTCGAGGGAGGAGGCCGGTGTCTGGGCCAATGCAGGTCCGGTCGGGGCAGTGGCATAGATCCGATCAGGGCTAGAAACTGGCGGTGTCGCGGACGGGCAGAGGCCCCAGATCCAGGGAAGGAGGAGGGAGCCGGGGAGGAGGGTGGAACCGGGGCGCCGGCGTGGGAGAAGGCGGGGGGAGGAGGGCGGCGGCCGTGTGGGGAGAGGAGGAAGAGGGCGACGGCCGCGTCGGGAGGAGGAGGAGAGTGACGGTGGCTCAGGAGGAGGAGGCGATGGCGGCGGAGGGAGGAGGAGGGGCACCGACGTGGTTCTGGGGGAGGAGGGGGGAGCCAGGGGCGCTGGCGCGGAAAAAGGAGGGCGGCAGGGGAGGAGGAGCGGCGCGGGTGGGGAGGAAGAGGGCCACGCACGGGGGAGGAAGAGGAAGTAGCGGTTGGGGGTTTTGTGCGGTGTCAAAAGAGCATAATTACCCCACAACTTTGGGGGTAAAGTCGGAATGGGGACATGGGAAGCTGCCCCTCTGCAGCTTTCGACTTCAGAAAAAGCCATAGAAAAAAGCCTCCTATTTGGAATGGCTTCCAGCTTTTCCCGAAGCTGAATAACCCAAGGAGCAGCTTCGGTGTGGAGAGAACCCACCCAAGCCTGAGGCATCGGAAAGCAACCTTACGTGGTTTAGTGGGATCCGGATCCTCTACTGTAATGCAGAGGATCATTGTGTGAAAAGTTATCTGTGAGCATATGAGTAGTACGCAGCAGCGGTACGGTGGCAAATATTATAGCAACAGTGAAATATGTACTGCACCGATTTATTGTAACGAAAACACTGTAGCAGAAACACTGTAACTATTGATATGGACTTTTGTTTTTTTATCCATTACCGGTTTAGTGGGTTTTGGTGTTTTCGGCGACTTTTTGCTATGTGCACATAACAAAGCTACTAAGAGGATTTCCTGTCCATTGCATCACGTGCATGAAAGTGTATCAGGGAGGTTTTTCTATATCAGCTAAGTAAACATAAATTTGTATCAGCAAATTCAGGATTTATTCCGCATGACCACAATAAAGTATGATCTTCCACTATTGAATCAAGACACGAGATTTTCTCTATAACAAGTCAAGATACGAGTTGTTCTATCACAACTCGATTTGAACGACGCTCTTTTGGGGGTCAACAAGATGTCTACGGCACTATCCGCTGATGAGAAGTAACGAAAGATTGTAATGCCTTATCTTATATTCATCTTGGTCTATCAAATAATATTATGCATGAGGTTTTTAAAAGGAGACGACCGCCGCCGCGTTACGGTTGAAGCTGGAGCAGATTTGCATGACTAAAGATCTGACCAACAAGATGCATTTGAAGTCGAAGCTTTATTCACACAAGAAAGCGAAAGGCGGATCAGTGTTGAACCACCTGGCAGTGTTCAAATAATTTGTTGATGATCTCGAAGCTATGGAGGTAAAATATGATGATTAAGATTTGAGTCTCATTCTACTATGTTCACTGCTCAATTTGTATTTTACGTTAAAAGATAGTATTCTATATAGCCGAGATACTCTTACACTCAGTGAAGTTTATGAAGCACTGTATGCTAAGGAGAAGATGAAACTTACGGTTTTGAGTGAAACCTCAAGTAAGCATGCATAATGTTTGTTTGTCCGCGGCAAACAATAGGAGAAGGGGTCAAACGGCGATTCGAGAGGTAGAAGCTCAAGCAGATATAGAGGCAGATTTAAGTCTAGAAATAGAAAGTTGTGCAAGTATTAAAAAAGAATAGACACAATATATCTGAGTGCTAGAAGTTGCAGAATAAGAAAAGAAGAAATAAAAATTTCAAAAAAGGATCAACAAGAGGATGAAGCCAAAGCCACCGTTGTTACTAATCAAGCTTCTGACGGAGATGTTATGGTTGCCTTTGCCATTGATTCCAAAACCGGTGATGAGTGGATTCTTGATTCAGCCTGTACTTTTCACATGAGTCCGAACCGTGAGTGGTTCGTTACCTATGAAGTTACGCCAAGTGGTTCCGTGTTGGTGGATGATAATTCACCATACAATATTGCAGACATTTGTTCTATTCAGATCAAGATGTTTGATGGCACCTTCAGAACTTTATCAGATGTTCGACACATTCAAAATTTGAAGGGAAGTCTTATCTCGTTGAGTACTCTTGTTGTGATGGAGGTGGAATTCTGAAGGTCTCAAAAGATTCTCTAGTTATGATGAAAGTGATATGAAGGCTACCAACCTTAATCATCTGTGAGGCACTACAATTTTAGGTAATGTTGTTGTTGCCTTGAATAAATCATCCAATTATGATGCTACTAATCTTTGGCTTATTTGTTTGGGGCATATGAGTGAAGCTGGTCATATCATCGACAAGTTGAAGTTTTGTGAACATTGTGTCTTCGATAAGTAAAAGAGGGTAAAATTCAGCACTGCAACTCACTATACAAAAGGCATATTGGATTACGTTCACTCTAATTTGTGGGGAGAGTCCTGCATTCCCTCGCTTGGAAATGCTAACTACATGTTGACCATCAAGAAGAGTTTGGGCATACTTTGTGAAGCATAAATCGGATGTATTTAAGACATTTAAGGAGTGGAAGATTATGATTAAAAAACAAATAGACAAGCATATCAACAAAATACGTACTAACAATGGCTTGGAGGTCTGTTATGGAGAATTTGAAGCTTTATGCAAATAAGAGGACATTATGAGACATTACGCTGTCCCTAGTACTCCGCAACAAAATGGTGTGGCTAAACACATGAATAGAACCATTATGTACAAGATATATTGCATTTTGTCTAATTCTGGCTTATATAGGAGTTTTTGGGCTAAATTCACATCCACTGTTTATTATTTGATTAATCGGTCAACCAACCTGACAATTGTTAAGAAAATTTCAATTGAGGTATGGTCCGGTTCTCCAGCAAATTATTCAAACTTAAGAATTTTTTGTTGTTCTGCTTGTGCTCAGGTTAATAATGGTAAATTAGAGCCTAGAGCCATTAAGTGCATTTTCCTTGGCCATAAGCCTGGTGTGAAAGAATACAAGTTGTGGAATCCTAGAACCATAAAGGTGTTTATTAGTAAAAGTGTTTCCTTTGATGAATCTATGCTGCATGATAAATCATATGTTGATGTTTTCATTGAGAAGCCACAGAAAGCAAGCGTGTAGGTGGAGCATGTTATTGATTCAGGATTTACACCAGAAGCAGAAAAAAAAACATACAGGAAGTTCCTGTTGTTGTTGCGTCGCCGACGCAACGTTCTATTGCAATGGATAGAGAGAGGAGGCTAATCCAGAAACCTAAGATATTGATTGAAGAAGCAAATATTATGGTTTATTGTTTGAATGTGGCAAAAGAAATTGAAGATACTGCAGAACCTTTAACTTATTTAGAGGCTATCTCTTTTGATGATTCGAAAATATGGATGACTGTCATGTATGATGAAATGCAATCTCTTGAAAAGAATGACACCTGGGAGCTAGTCAAGTTGCTAATTTAAAAGAACGCTATTTGTTGCCAATGGATCTTCAAGAAGAAGGAAGGTGTTTCACCGATTGAAGAGGTTAGGTTCAAAGCAAGACTTGTTACTAAATGATACAACCAAATTCCAGGTATTGATTTTAAAGATGTCTTTTCTCTAGTTGTAAAGCATAGTTCTATTCACACTTTACTCAGTATTGTGACTATGCATGATTATGAGCCTAGCAATTCGACAAGAAAACTACGTTCTTACCTGGGCTGTTGGAAGAAGACATTTATTCGGACAACCAGGAGTTTTTGTCATTCCAGGAACGGAGAATTTTACTTGCAAATTGAATAAATCTCTTTATAGTTTGAAACAGTTACCTAGACAACGGTACCAGAGATTTGACTCATTTACTATCTCTCAGGATTTCAAAGGATTTGATTATGATATGATGAACCCGAAGGTCTGATTGTTGGCCCGATCTTTCGATGAGAACGATAAGTTCGGTAGTCGTCGCTCAACTCTCACGATCCTGGCTACGAACACGCAAGGCTCGAAACCACGCAATCGCTGAACTGATTGACAAGTCGTTATCAACCGTGCACGAATACCCGGATGACCTGACCACGAAGGTCGATTCCTGCATAGACCGAAGAAGCACGCAAGAAAAAGATAAAGCAATCTAAAATTAAAAATAGGAATTGAAATATTGAATTGAGTTGGGATTCTGAAGCAGTATTATGGTTGGTCTAGTCGACACAAGCCAATACACGAAGTTGCAACAAGGCTAACTTTTAACTAAACAAAATCCAAGAAAAACTGAAGGGGTGCAGCCTCCTTATATAGGGGAGAGGGAGCCGCACATCTAATAGAACCAGCGGGGCGGGACTAAATTCGTGGGGCACTGTTCATGTGAACAGTAACCACACCCCCAGGTGGGCCGCCGGTAGATGGGCCAAGTTTAGTATGATTACAAAGCCCAAATTGGCCCAAACAAGTGATATGACGTCTTATTTTTTATGATTGCAATCAGCCCAGAAGGAATTTGAAGGTGAGGCCGGATCCGTTGGAAAGAGGACGAAATAATCTTTCAATCAAGTACTCGTGGACCTCCAACGGACTCCGTATGTGAAAGTTATGTCTGTTTTAAGTTGGTGTTGTCAGGCTGATTCCGGAGGCCGAACTGGATTCCAAAACGGGTCCAGCTCGAACTTCTTGCTTGTCTTGGACCAAAAGTGACATGGCGCTGCACATGTATATATTTCATCATTAGGTAGCATCATATAGTTCATATAATATAAAGACACTCATAAAAACAAGCTCACCTGATAATTTAAGTGAAGCGTACGAGCTCTTATACTTGGAACAGTAAGCATAGCAAATATGGTTGTATCCATAGGGGTCATGTCCTCATTATCCTCCCTTTCTTGAAAACAAAGCCCTCCTCGGCTTTTGATAAGCTGAAAATAGGGTAACAAAGAAGCCAAAGTGTATGCATGGTATATGTATATGTCATCTATTTTAACGGTTCTTCGTTGTTGCACAATTAATGTTAGACGACAGCAGTGATCATAAAAGATCATTATGTTATTAACCCAAGAGTAATCATATATGTGAATGATCAAAACAAAAGTTTTCACACAACAATTATTGCAACTAGTTTTGCAAATGTAAGTGAAGCGTTTATGCAATTCAAATCTCTGAAGTTGTAAACTTGCAGTGATAGCACATATGGGCAAATCTACAACTTTTGGAATCAAACAAAGTTCATCCATATTATTAGATTTCAATGGAGCAATAGCAAATTCATCTAGCAAGGGTGAAAGGATGTGTAAATTCTTCCATACTTCAACATCTTGATGCAGATTGTCCACACTAGATGGTGCAACAAGAGATAAACACATGGGCATTGAATGAATACTAAATTTTAATTTTCTCTCATAATGAACAAGATTCTGCACATAATAATTGTTGTTCAAAACAGCAAGCTTCAATTCATCCATGTAATCACAAGTTATGCATATTCGATAAACAAGAAATTGATTGTCTACACCATAATCCCCAATCAAATTAAACTTATACCTACGGGTGTAGGCACTAGACAAGCATTTTGAACATGCGATTTCAGAAACTTTCTCCATAGCATGTGACAATTTCGCAGGTGGATCCAACACAATATAACATAAAGAGTCAGTAGGAGAAATTCTAGTCAAAACGTCTTTATGTCTAACCAATTCCACATGATCATTGTATGTGATTAAATCATCACATGACTCATTCAAAACAACATGCAATTCAATTATTTCAGCACATGGTGCACTCAACTCTGTTGGCAAATCAATCAAATTATCACAGGATTCATGCAAATTCTCAATAATATCAGATTCTGTAGCTAGAAAATTAATTTCTACCTTCTCAGCACTAGATTCATCCACCTCATGTGATGTAGTGGTTTCTACTACAATCTGATTTTCCCTTTGCTCAATGATACTAGGCATGAAATCATGGTTATTGTTCTTAGGTTGAGTGCTCAAATCAGTACCTTTGGTATTACCTTGTAGGATCGCCTCAGATGATGTTGATACTGAAATTGGTGAGTAGTTAAAAGCTTTTCCTTCCTCTTCTTACTCCAGCTCAATTAACAATGAGCGAGCTATGAGTGCAAGACAACGAGACAGAGTAACGCCCACAGCAGTAGGGGCGGCCATCATGGTAGATGCAGCATCAGGAGAAGCAACCGAAGATGATCTTGATGCAGAGGTTTGTACCGTGCGCTTATTTGTGTTATGTACACGTGAAGGTGTAGTGGAAGTAAACGAAAGAGCACGAACGGTCTTGGATTGTCGTCCCTGTACTTCTTTTTCAACTTGGCAAGCAAGACGAAACAAACGAGTGACAGTGGGAGATTTATAAACAAGTTTATTCCGAATTTGATGGTTTAATCCTCCTAGAAATCTAGTTATCTTTGCATCTTCAGTTTCTTCTAAACCACAACGAGACAAAGCAGTTTGCAAATCTTGATAATAATCCTCTACAGAACTACTACCTTGTCTTAAGCATTACAATTTATTAAGCAATTCACGAGAATAATATGAAGGTACAAATCTATGTCTCATTGCTCTCTTCAAATCATTCCATGTTCTAGGTATGTTCTGATTAGTACGACAATATTCACTCCACCAAATAGATGTAAAATCATAAAACTCACGGGTAACAACCCTAACTTTTAGATGATCAGGAAATTCATGGCATGCGAATAATTGTTGTACATCTAATTCCCATATGAGATAAGCATCAGGATCATAATTCCTAGCAAACGAGGGTACCGTGAAGTTAATTTTATGAGACATACTATCACTATCATATACCTCCCGTGGTGAAAAAACTTGTCTCAAGTGTGCATCTTCCTAGTTCACTATCTTGCACTCCCGTCCAACAGTTCGAAGAAGAGGTGGATATATCTTGCAATCTTTCCGTGAACCTGCCATAGTTAGTAGAAAACAAGGAAACAAATCACAAGTATATGTCCCTATAAACTACTAGGTTCTGGAGGCTCAACCAAGTCACTCACACTCAAGCTTATACCCAGTTCTTACAAGTTCTTACCAATGCAGCAAGGAAGTGGTACAACCGGTGGTTGGTTCGTGATACTCTCACTTGCGATCAGCCCAACAATTGCGAGGAACGACACCTGCTGAGTTAGTAGGAAGTGGAGCTTGGAAGGCTTCAATATGGTAGCAAGGATCAGCAATAATCAAAAAGTTAATGCAAGTTCAAAGATTGTTCAAAGTACTAGCCAATGTTGCTGATCCTAGCCTAATCAAATCTAGCTAATCAAAACCTTATGCAAAGAAGTGTATGTACGTACGCACACGCAACGATCAATGTGACTTGATGCAAGCAAGGGAAAGCCTCACAACAAGTGCTAGGAGAGACGCTAACCAACTACTCAAACTTCTTTCTAAGGGCACAAGATCGTTCGCGTGATGTAGAGCACAAAAACAGCAATATCGATGCACGCAAACAACCCTATAGATTGAGCAGAAACAATAGCTAGTCTCAAATGATGAAAAAAAACAAAATTTTATATGGCTTATATATGCCTTTCTGAAAGGTTTTGACGAGATCTACAACTTTTCAGTTGAGGCGAACTCCAAATTCCGAAAGAAAGATCGAAGGAAACGGCAAAAACAGAAACCGAAAACTTGCAACGCGAAATCGGGTCCAAAGATGGCCGATTTTGGGGCACCTGGATGGCGACTAATGGCTTAGGTGGAAAAGATGTGCCTCATCTTTAGCTTCGAAACGAGCATAAGAACGTCGAAAATGGACACCGTATGCAAAAGTTATGTCCGTTTTACTGAAGGTGTCTCGGATACGGAATTCTACTCGGACTCGAATCCGTCTCGGGTTTAAATTTGAAATTGCTATATCTTTCAAACCCTTGAGCCAAACTTGCTGAAATTTTTTGTGAAAGCTTTTGGTTATATGTAGAAGGTCTCCACCAATTTTCATGCACTTTTCTTTTCTCTTTTTTTTTTACCGCGGCTTTTGTTTTTGCGGTTGCCTCTTTCTCCTTCTACTATTTGGCCGACCCTAGGATTTGCCGTAAGTTGCAAATGACATCAACTCTCCCAAAAGATCACAACAATCCTCTTTTTTTTTTTAATTAACAACAATACAAATTTTCTATTTTTTGGTGCGGATTAGAGGAGTTCTAACCTACGAATTTCTGTTTTAGATGCAAAAACTAAGAACCCTGAAAGAGCGATCAAGCGACGCGAAGGAAAACACGAAATGCAAACTAGACAACGATGAACTAGACTCTAACTAAACTAGCAATCAACAACTTGAACACGACAATGCAACCAATGATTCAACGAACAAAAACTGAAAGAAAAATTGCAATGGCTCAAATTGGTTCGGTATGGATGATAGATGCGAATTTTTTTTGGGGTAATTTTCTGGACTCTAGGTATGAAAAACAAATCTACTATTAAGGGTACTGATTTCTCACCGAAGAACTGTAGCTCTGATACCACCTGATGAACCCAAAGGTCTGATTGTTGGCCCGATCTTTCGATGAGAACGATAAGTTCGGTAGCCGTCGCTCAACTCTCACAATCCTGGCTACGAACACGCAAGGCTCGAAACCACGCAATCGCTGAACTGATTGACAAGTCGTTATCAACCGTGCACGAATACCCGGATGACCTGACCACGAAGGTCGATTCCTGCATACACCGAAGAAGCACGCAAGAAAAAGATAAAGCAATCTGAAATTGCAAATAGGAATTGAAATATTGAATTGAGTTGGGATTTTGAAGCAGTATTATGGTTGGTCTAGTCGACACAAGCCAATACACGAAGTTGCAACAAGGCTAACTTTTAACTAAACAAAATCCAAGAAAAACTAAAGGGGTGCAGCCTCCTTATATAGGGGAGGGGGAGCAGCACATCTAATAGAACCAGCGGGGCGAGACTAAATTCGTGGGGGCACTGTTCATGTGAACAGTAACCACACCCCAGGTGGACCACCGGCAGATGGGCCAAGTTCAGTATGATTACAAAGCCCAAATTGGCCTAAACAAGTGATATGACGTCTTATTTTGATGATTGCGATCAGCCTAGAAGGAATTTGGAGGTGAGACCAGATCCGTTGGAAAGAGGACGAAATAAGGTTTCAATCAAGTACTCGTGGACCTCCAACAGACTCCGTATGTGAAAGTTATGCCTGTTTTAAGTTGGTGTTGTCAGGCTGATTCCGGAGGCCGAATTGGATTCCAAAACGGGTCCAGCTCGAACTTCTTGCTTGTCTTGGACCAAAAGTGACATGGCGCTGCACATGTATATATTTCATCATTAGGTAGCATCATATAGTTCATATAATATAAAGACACTCCTAAAAACAAGTTCACGTGATAATTTAAGTGAAGCGTACGAGCTCTTATACTTGGAACAGTAAGCATAGCAAATATGGTTGTATCCATAGGGGTCATGTCCTCATCATGATAGTTGTGTTTATTTGAAGATTATTAATGGTTCAACTATTTACTTACTCCAATATATTGATGATATGCTGATTGCTGCAAAAGTCAAGGTAAAAATTTCAAAATTGAAGGCACGATTGAGCAAGGAATTTGAGATGAAGGATCTCGGTGCAGGAAAGAAGATTCTTAGTATAGAAGTAACCAGAGATAGACGGTTTGGAAAATTATACCTAGGTTAGAAAGGTATATTGATAAAGTTTTTTGATGTTTCAACATGCATAAGGCCAAACTAGTGAGTACTCGTTAGCTGCACACTTCAGACTTTCTTTAGTGTCATGTACACAATCAGATGATGAAATTGAGTACATGTCTAGAGTTCTATATGCCAGTGCAGTTGGTTCACTTATGTATGTCATGGCATGTTCTCGTCCCGATTTATCTCAGTCACTGAATGTTGTTAGTAGATACATGGCTAATCCAGGAAGAGCATTGAAAAAAAGTTCAACGGATTTTTAGATATTTGCGGGGTACTTGATGTTTGTTTACAATTTAGGAAGACTAGAGATGGACTCGTTGATTATGTGGATTCAGATTTTGCTAGAGATTTGGATAAGAAAAGGTCTCTTACTAGTTATGTGCTCACTGTGGAAGGATGTGTCGTTAGTTGGAAAGCAAGTATGCAAACTACCATCTACTACAGAAGCTAAGTATATAGTTATTTCTGAAACTTGCATAGAAACCGCTTGGCTAAGAGGTTTGTTTATTGAGTTTTGTGGAAGTACATTTTGCACTACAATATTCTGTGATAGTCAAAACGCTATTTGCTTTACATATCATCAGATGTTTCATGAGAGAACCAATCACATTAACATCAGATATCATTAAATTTGATATGTCATTTCTCAAGGTAACATTAAAGTCAGTAAGATAAGTACTCGTGATAATCTAGCTGATATAATGACAAAACCAGTTTCTACCGTGATAATCATTCTATTGGGTGTTCAGACTTAGTTGATATCATTCAGTAGTCCTATGGACGTTCGGTGCATAAGGTGTTCATGCTAATCTGTTCCGAGGAGATCACGTTTTGTTCCAGCTACAAGAGAAATTCGTCTCAAGGTAGAGATTGTTTAGTGAGTGTGATACGAATTTCATTTTCCACTCCAACTCATAGTTCTACTTCTACATGGAGTCTTTTATGTACCACTATAAATATATCTATGTAGTCTATAGGGAATGGCAAGAGCTTTATTATAAGCATCTTCTCATATAGTGATATTGCCTTCGTATGTCTGTGATTTTTCCAAAAGGGGTTTTTCATGTAAAAAATGTTTTTGGTTTGGTACATTTGGTTTCAGAACTCAGAACTTCTAACTATGATACACAGGCACAACTCAAGGTCTGGATTGTAACGCGAGAATTTTCCATATTTTCATGTTAGACCGTTCCCTGTGAATGTACCAAACCAAGGTCTGCTGCTTGTTTCTGTAGTCACTATTCAGAACTCAGAACTTCTTACTATGATACACAGGCACAACTCAAGGTCTGGATTGCAACGCGAGAATTTTCCAGATTTTCATGTTAGAGCCCTGTGAATGGTTTGTAACGCGAGAATTTTCCAGATTTTCCTGTGAGTTAGACCGTTCCCTGTGAAATTTACGGTAAGTTCAGAGCCAGTTTCGTGTACTTTTGCGTGCTTCTATTTATTCTTTTTCATCTTTATGTTACAATCTTTCAACGGAAGCAGAACTCTGAAAAGGATAATTTCAAGTGTAAGGATTAATTAGCATTCTCCCTTGTTCATCAGATTCAACTAGTTCGATGACAAGTATTCCACAAATGCAAGCACTGTAGGCGTTGCATTCCAAATGTTGTGATCACTAACAAGTCATCACCAGGCAAAAAGCACAGATTCGAAACTGCAGGCAACATAGCAATAAAATCGTACATTTGCAGACCTCCAGAGTAAACGACAGAGAACAACCGTCATGCACTAATGATCATGTTCATACATCACTGAAACAACAGAATGTTACACATTGTCACATTGTAGCACGGAGTTTGATACACTACAGAAATGTGAACGGCGTGTTTTCAAAAAGAGAAGAAAGCACGGTCACTGCTGCGGCACATCTGATGGTTTGCTTCCATTGTCAGTTTCATTTGCTTTGTAACCCAGTCCAGGACGCGATGGTTGTTCCTTCTCGCCTTCAAAGTCTCGGGCATCACGCAACGAGGCCTCGAAATCAGTGGAATCTATTGCTGTTGGAAGGAGGCTGCCGATGTCGTCTTTCGCTCCAAAGCCACCAGCTCGAATGATATCCTCAGTAGAGATGGCAGCTTCCATGTTCACATCTACAGATTCATGACAGTTGATGGGACTTGCATTTCCGATATCAGAATCTGCAAACTGCTTCAGGGCCTCTTGATCTCGGCTTGGAACATTATCTGTCACTGCATCTGGCTTCTTTTGTTGAGTTTGTTGTCCGCTACCAAAGTTCTTCCCATCCATGCCTGGAATGATATACCAGATGTGAAAACTCCATGGCAAGATATCACACTTTACACCGCAATATCACACCTAATTAAGTCTTTTTTTAGAAGGTTGATTAGTCATACTAAGTCTTGAGAAGATGCAAATAAAGGATCATCATACAGCTAAGTAATGTAGATCACTGATGACAAGGCAAAATGCCGCGCAGAACTTGATCACTGACGACAAGGCAAAGTGCCATGCAGAACTATCTCATGTTCCTGCTAGAATTATGATATCCTTTTTGGCAGCACACAAAGTATCACCAATATTAGCTTTCGGATGGTTCCCTGGAATATCCAGCAGAGTAACGTTTTCACCACAGCCACCAAATTCGGCCAGAAATAGGCTAGGTTTTTACACAAACTGACCAAAATGTCAATCCATTTCATTTTAAAAAAATGTGAATCCATTTCCCTGGTTTGTTGTTATTCGAAGCACAATCATCTTCTGCATGTATTTACGCATCGAGATGGAAATAAAAAAACCTGTTGACTTCAATCAGGAAAACTTAGTGCTAGGGGTGATAAAAGGCGGACAAGAATTCATCTGTTTGTAAAACACATCATTTTCTCCCCCCATTCGCTTAGTTTGGTCTGACGGTCTTCGCACTTATTTAAAATAATCGTACAATAGCAGTAATGAATCACGGATGATTATAGCGGCTTCTTCACAATTTTCTTTCACATAAGCATAGCAACTTATAAATTCCAATTTCATCACCATCTTCAATAATAAATAAATCGGAAATTTCCTGGAAGTGGATTTCAAATTACTTCAATCGATTTCTAATTCAGTTCTGATCCAGCATAATGCAGTTACAATCACAATGAGAAGTTGCTAGAGATCCAATCGTCTTTCCACTTCGTCATTCACCAAAACGTTCTACTTCTATCAGAACGCGGATTTTAATCCCTCTTTTGCTAAAAAAAAAGGATAAAGATTAATCCCCCACTGCATCTCTACCTTTCCTAACTGGATTCATCATTACAACTACAAATCAAAGCACGCCTACCGCATAAAAGACTACTGATTTGCAAGGGTAAAAAACCCGCATGCGATCGATCAAGATCCCACCAAGCAACCAAAAGCTAGCACGAAGTATCGGATTAAACTAGATAGCGGAAGAAATTAACAAATAGAAACCTGCCTCATCGCACTCACCGGGCTGGAGAGTTGCCACAGAAACGAAGGGCAGAAGATTCAAGAACTCGTCTCTTCTCGCTCTCTCTACACCGCGGAGGAAAAATATATTCCTAGTTTAATCCCCTCTGCTCTTCAGCAATTACGTTTCTACTGTTTTGCCATGGATTCGACCGCCGCGTGTGCAGCGGAAGAGGGTACGTGGCACTACTCCTCTTTCAGCCCAATGAGCTAGTGGGCTAGCCCAATGTATCTTTCTTTCTAGACTCAACTGCGCCGAGGCACTAGGTGGCCCAATTCTCCTTTCTTTTCAGCTGAATTCATAATTTTTGTGTTTTTTTTTCTTTTGCAACATAAAACTACCTCCGATATGTTATTTTAGCCGGTTCGGAGGAAAGAGAAAGAATATATTGAATCAATTAAATATATTAGAAGGGTCGATTCTAACAAAAAAAAAAGAACTGGACTCTACATAAGAGTCGATTCAAAGCATTAATTAAACAACTCATTTATAAGAGAGAGAGTGCGGCTGAGAGAGGATATTATTTTTTTGTGGTTTTTTAATATAACGTGGGCCCTAGTTATCAGTAGGAATTGAATCAATATATTGGAGAAAAACAAGCTCAGTTCTTTAAATATTTACGTAGCATCTATTTGAATTGACGTCAATTCAATACACTAAAAATGCTCTAGGTAGTTTGAAAAATGAATAGCGCTTGCTAGAGAGATTACCATGTCATAATAACATTGTTAACCTGAAAAGTGCTGCTCCACGAATGCAAAAAACACGTAACTGAGCACAAGAGGCTGGCACATGAAGAACAAGAGAAGCACATTGAAGTTGGATATCAATGCATCAGTAGCAACACAAATCATGACTTCAACGCACTCCTGACATCGACAGCAATGAACTACCGGTAGTGCCGTGTATCAACATGCACTGCACATGTATACTAAGCTGCTCCAAATCAGTTATTAATCTGCAAATTAATTAATCTTCTAGTAGGAGGAGCCGGCCGCGAAGTCGACGTGGTAGACCTCGCTCATGTCGGGCTGGAGGATGCCGAAGTGCTGCTCCACGCCCACGGGCTTCTGGTTCTCGTTGAACATGGCGAACAGGTACGTCTCCACCGCCTTCCCGGGCCGCCGCGGCGTGCCGCCGCCGACGTGCCGCACCACGTTGTTGTTGTAGGCCGCCGCGTTCTCCACGCTGGCCCCCGGCTTGTCGCCGCCCGACGGCCACCCGGTCTCCGACACCACCAGCTCTAGCCCCTGCGTCCCGGTCTTCTCCACCGCCGCGTGCGCCGCGTCCACGATCGCGTCGAACATGTTCGTGTACACCAGCCCGCCGTCCGTCACCGAAGCCCCCGCGCCTGACTCGCCCAGCGCGTACCCGAGCTGCACCTTGTCCACGTTATCCACGTACGCGAAAAACGGGTACACGTTCACCAGCAGCGGCGCGTTCTTCGACGCCAGGTAGCCGACGATCGGCGCCATCACCGGCGCGGAAGCCTCGGAGAACGCGCCCTGCGACGGCGGGTACGAGGCGCCGAGCACGGTCGTGGCCACGGTCGTCGTGACGGGGACGCTGATGCCCGCGGCCTTGAGCGCGGATTCGAGGTTCTGCATGGCCGGGAGGACGCGCGCGGCGTCCTCGCCGGGGATGACCTCGTTGCCAGCGTTGATGTACCGGAAGCGGACGGCGTCGGCGAAGGGATGGACGTACGAGCCGACCCACGAGGCGGCGAAGGACGCGTCGGAGGCGAGGCGGGCGAGGTCCTCGTTGAGCGTGCCGAGGACGACGCCGATGCCGGAGTCGCGGAGCGCGGCCAGGACGGCCGTGTCCGGGTGGAAGAGGCGGACGTAACTGATGTTCTTGGCTTTGTACATGGAGATGACCTGGTCCGGCGAAGGCAGGTTGTTGCCGAGCATGCCGTAGTTAACACCAATGGCGCCTTCAGCTCCTGCATTTGCACACGCAAGAGTTAAAATTTAAGTTTTTTTGTGAGGAATGAAGTTCCAGGTATTAGTTTTGTTCATGTCCACATGAATCATTTGATTCACATTTAGATAACATCATGAAATGAAGAACATCGAAGGGTAGGTAACCTAACATGTAATCTGTGGTAATCGAACTCTAGCTGTCAGAAAATAAAACCGAGGTGTCATGCATCGGTTGTATTATCCAACAGTTGGTGGTAGGTAACCTGTGACTTGCTAACACAAAGTAAGATCCTAGATTAGTGAAGGGAATGGTTCTGGCCAACAAATCTACAGGAAAAGAATTGGAAGTAAAAAAAAATCTAAGTTAATTCCGAGCACAACTCCACATCACCTTACGTTTTCTCTACCTAGGACTTGAAACGGCCAACTCCATCATTCATACAGCTTTAGGTAAATATGCAATGAATATACTTTTTCAACTTGGTGTCAAGACCAAATAGTTTCTACTACTTAAAAATTAGAGTTAGTGGTCGTCCATCCTTCCCACCCTCCCACCTCTGTCCCTCTCTACTGACATGTGGACCACGTTATCAGCAAACTATCTCCTCGATCGCATCGTGCGCTCCCTGCTCCTCTCCTGTCATCACCTGCGCCGCTGCCTGCGCTTCCTCCTCCTCTCCGCCCTCGCCTCCACCCCCGCTCTTCTGCTCTGCTCCGTGCACCTCCGCCTCGTCGCCCGTCGCCGCTTCTATCGGCCGGATCTAGACGAGCCTCACTTTCTCCTCTCCGCCCCCGCTCTTCTGCTCTCCTCAGCGCATTGACGAATTGAGATATATTACATTTACTTAATTGATAAATGATTATATTTATGATATGTTTCGTAGCAACGCACTGACACTTCTGTCAATGTCGCAGGTTAAGTCAAAGATATGCTCGCGAAAAAGAAAAACGCAACTTGGTGTGTCAATGTCCAAAGTCCAAACGTTTCACTTGCAACAAGAAATATACAAAAACCTTAAAATGGAATTATGTTTTTCTTTTTGCAATTGTAGTTTACTAAGCTGTGTAGCGTGGAGGATGTCTATATCCTGGGCCAAATAGTCTTATCTAGGTTCATAGCATCTCTAACTCTGCCTAGTTTTAGAGTTGGTTCATTAAAGCACAATGATAAGATATATAATGATGCATGGAATTAAGTTGTCAGCAAAGGCTATAGATTCTCTTGCCTCTTGTGTTTTTTTATACATGGGGACGAATGGACTATGGTATTTAGTACAACAATCTTTTGACTTGTATGGCTTACGTTCTCTGACACGGGCAAACATAGCAAAATTGTAAGAAAACATCCTATCCATTTCTGCGACAGTATATTCCTGTCATATTCAGATGACATAAACAGGTAATTAAATGGATTTAAGCATCAATGCAAAAGGCTTGCCTTTTGATTTCGTCACGCAAAAATACGATCGGCAGAATACTATATTTGGTTGAGATGTAACATCTAATAAATAATGAAAAATAATCTATTTAAAAATCATTAGGTAGGCTTTGCCAAACTTTTACTCACTCTATTGGCCGACATGCAGTGTAGTGTAAGAACAGAATTAGTCTAAGAACAGACCATAGGCCCAGTGCACTAGATACAGTGTTATCTTTTTTTGAAACGAAGATACAGTGTTATCTTACAGCACAGGGGTCTATTACCAAAGTTTTATCCAGTGAGATAAAGGGGTGATTAAATATCTTAAATTCCATAAGGAAATATAGCAGCAGAGAACAATAATGCGTAATGAAATCAGTCATGCCATGCTTCCCCACCAGGGTTATTTTGTAAGAAACCCAACCAAGAACACAAATTAAGAATGAGCTTAGCAACCACCTCTCCGGCTCCACCTACAAGGCTACAACCAGAAGCGATCGATAAATAATAGAAGCAACCATTTGGCGCCATCTTTATCCTAAAGGATCCCCTCCAAAAACAAAAATCCTTTATCCTAATGAGAGTGCAAAACTCGAATCAAGAAACAAGACATTAGGGGAAAGAAAACTAACCTAGCCATTAAGAGAGACGCGGTGAACAAAACCGCAATGAAAGTTAAGAAGTGTCAAGAACAAACTGGGACAGACAGACATGGCCAAAGAAACAAAGACGCGTCACGAACTGAAGACAAGAGAAGAAAGCACAGGTGGACTGATTACTGATCATTGACTGGACTCACACGGCAAGTGAAGAAAACACAAGACATTGAGTACGTACGAGCAAAGATATGTATGCATCATAAACTGAAGAAAATTAAATAAACAGAAGGAATTAAAGTACAGGTGGAACTGATCGTCGACTGATCGAACTCACCCTGAAAGGACGACGAGCAGAGCAAGAAGCTGCAGGCAAGAATCCATGGCGCAATCACCCTGACCATACCAGCAGTAGGCATCCTCGCACCACCACAGGCCATATCGATCCTTCAGAAACCTCTCTCTCTCTCTCTCTCCTTCTCTGAAGCCTGAAATTGATCAGCTCCCGCCTTTTCTCTCTTCGTGAGGTTCTTCCTCTATTTATAGGGCAACGGGGGCGCAACTGCTCAGTTAGATACGTGCAAGAGTGGGCGGTGCGTACGTCCATATCAAATGGAAGCCACCAAACCGTGTGACTCGGCTAGTACAATGCAGGTGCTTAGCAAAGGAAAATTGATTTTTCTTACCATGTAGAACAGATAATGTGTCTATTTTGTAGCATCGATGTTGAATTAGACACCAGTGTTTAAGAGATGCTTATGTATATAACTATATATAATTAATAGGTAATACAATCATCTAAACACTTACAAAAGAAATGCTTGCATTGAAAAATAATTTTTACATATGTGTTTAATGACGTAGCTATATTCTCTTTTTTTAAACACTCCTATATAATCATCTCGCGTTATACATGCCTAGACATTTCGCGCTGGTACACGCATGCGCGCGCGCGTCCGTGGCTGGCTCTGCGCACGCGCGCGTCCGTGCGGACTGGCTGCGGTTAGATTTCGGACGGTCTACTGGTCGCACGTCCGTCGTCAGAGTGAAAAAGGAGTGCATGCCACGTGGACTCGATCAACGGCCCGGATGGTCGACGTGGCTGGCTCGTTGGTGCTTGGCCGCATGCTCGCTTTGACCGTACGTGTCTCATAATATCGGTTTTGATTGATTCGATGGCGATTTACGGTGGCGTGGCATGCATGCATGCAAATTAGCTAGGAATAGTCGCGCGCGTGGATCTGGTTTGTATCTGGGGGAATCAAGGGAAGAGATATGCGTATCGATCTCTATTACAAGTTTAGACCGGAGGTGTTTAGTGGCCAAGATCGCCCTAATGTGTATATCTCGAAAGAAATCTTTGTTAATTAATTGGTACTTGTAATGGCGTAGTGAAACTAATCTTGACCTCGATCGATCGATTTCAATTGTTGCGGCGCATAATGCACGACTCCATGGCTAGCTCATGCGGTAATGTATATAGACCGTGTATACGTACGTGTACATCCATATGCCTGGAACACCAGTGTGACCCCACGTGCATACGCTGAGTCAAGTTCATGTAATTGAATTGTCCAGCACACATGTTCGGTACGTTTTTTATATATAAAAAAAATCAGTAAACTCGTCCCTTATGTTTGTATACGAGTTGTAACACACTAGAATCATATGACATATTTAAAACGCAGGAATTTCGCATATGACACACTAGAAAATTTTCATTCTGATTATTTGGGTATTGCATCATCTATTGACCAAATGTATATGATAGTTGCCAATAGGTATGCGCTTCTAACATTTGTATGGAAAATATTTTTACAGTTTACAATAAGGTATTGTCAGGTAGTAGTTTTTTAAAAAAGAATTGTCCTACAGTGCACCTCATGACCAGGGCCGGCCCTGAGTTTTTGGAGGCCCAGGGCGAAGCTGAAATCCGGGGCCCTTTGTACATACATGTAGTTGATAGTACTAACTGTAAATACATATATATGTTTGCAAATCCTTAACTACGTATGCAAAAGCAATATATATTCATATGCAACAATTCATAAATGTAAAATTACCTTAAAATTCCTTCTAACATTCCTTCTACCTAGTGTTTGCATACTTGGGTGGGGCCTGCACGATTAGCTGTAGGCCGCCCGCTTGCCCGCGTCCAGGGCCGGCCCTGCTCATGACAATCCGCTTTGCAAAGGTAGTTTAGTTAATTAGATGTCCATTTCTACTTGTAACCTCTCATGCAAAAGCGATTTAACCACAAACACGTATGCAAGATATGTCACGTGACCCCCTTGAATACGCATGGGCTAAAAAGACCACACATTTTTGTGTGAAGTGTGAACTCTCGAAAAAAACTGCAGGTTAATTTGTATATAAAATTGTCACAATCTATCGTCGAAATACAGACATTAGGTCACCAAAAGATGGTGTGCTAGCTCGTACTACAGACATGATTCTGACCCAAGTGCAAAACAAAAAAAAAATGTGTTGCAAGTTGCAACGATAACACGCATGAGATCGAGGTCAATGCACGCTATAGGCCTATAATTCCATCTGCATCGTTGATATATCGTACCACGTATTGCCCTGATCGATTTAGATTAGATTAGGTGCAACGCAATCTAACAACCCGGACTACATTTGCTTCACGGTAAATTAACCTCACAGAAAGCTTTTCTTTGTGCCTTTGTCAGCTGTTTCACGTTTGTCATTCTCATCACCGTACGTGTAGAAACTCTAATCAAACGAGTACGTGCATGCATGCAAAGCAATCCACCTGTCACTTGTCAGGTTAAGCTAAAACAGCAAGACAAGAAAGAGGCAAAAACAGTAACGAAATAAGTCCTTCAAGAATTAAGCATTTTCTAAACTCAGGTATTATCTGCAAGAGGAATTTGTGATCTCAAAAGCAAAAAAGTAAAGTAAAGTAAACCATGCACACATGACATGAGAAGAAAGTAACTACACAAATGCACACTACGTACATGAGAGAGGGGGCTCATAAGCAGCTAGCCCAAGTAATTAAACACCAGCACAATTTGTACTACATGGATGGTTTTCTCAAAAACAAAAAAACAAAATTATGTACATGCATGTATGGTAGGATCAAAATATGAACTCCTAGTTCTCTCTCTCTTTTTTTAGATGCCTGTCAGGAAAAATTGATGTCATATCTTACACACTCAGTAAAGAAATCAATTAGTTGCTTGGGTGAAAGTGGTAGATGGTGCATGGGAAAGCGGCACCCTTACAAAACTACGGTGATGTCTGATGATGAGCAATGGCCAATGGGCATGCTCTTGCCCCTGCAGTTTCCTACGTTCGTTGCTATTTGTTCAACAGAAACTTGAGAAAATGCAGATAGCCAGATACGCGTCAGTTCCGTGGCAGTTTTTTGATAGCCTACTAACTTAATCAGAATAAATGTGCAATGCTCGCAAGATATAGCTATTTCCGGCGATTTCTTTTTTCCGGCTATTTCAGTTCTGTGGTTGAGAATATCTGCACGAAACACATCCCATGCATCCTGCAGCTAGCTTGTCGAACATAATTAAGCTTCTGTACAATCACACAACGACAAGCTATAGCTAGCTCTTCCATACTGTATGAACATGCGTCTTTATTAGACTTGGGGAGACAAATTGCTTGCATTACAAGCATATATTATATGTACTTTCAAGACTGGTTTGGGATTGTCGTGGCTTTTTTAAAAGCACTTTTAGCGAACAGCTCACAGTAATTCATGATATATTAACTAATCTTAACGGGATATTTTTAATGGACACGGCAAATGTGCTCTGTAACTACTACCATGTTGATCTAACATATATAATGCCGGTGCTTAAGATTTTTTTAAAAAAAGAACACACGTTAAAGGTGAATCTGGCCAACTGTTTAGAGATATTATCTTCTAGCTTAGCAAATGGAAGATGCATGAACCGGGAAGAAAAATGGAACATGAACACATATATCTAGATAGCGCGATCACTGAAAGGAAAAACCGAGCTGGTCCAAATGTCAATTCGTTGCAAAACTATTTAATGAGCTGGTGCAACTTATGTATCAATCGGTTTGGCACTTGACAACAAGAGATTGTGTTCGGATCTGGATCCTCTGCGGTACAACAGAGAGGTGTTGTTGCTACAGTGTCTAATGCACTGCAACAATTTCACTGTAGTAACATTACTCGTTTTTTACTGTTGAGTGAATTTTTTGTTGTTGTGTTGCCTCTGTAGCACTAGATCTGAGTCATTAGATTTCGATTGACAGCCGAGAGATGCTTATGATACACTGAACTGTTCATCCTACATATTTGGTCCTCTCGTGCAGAGGATCCGTTTCCGTTGTTTTCAGGTTGCCGGTTGGTTGGGTTAACGCGTTAGGCGCGTCACATGAATAGCCCAAGCCTTTTCTTTCTTTCTTTCGTTGAGAAGGCCAGTCTGTAAAAGCTGAAAACGATGCCAAACAGTCCATGACATGTCCATTTTCTCTCCACCGTTTTCGATCCGGCGGTGCTTACGTTCCGTACTGGGGCCACGTTCATGGTGCTTACGTCATGCAACGCCCCCGGTTTACCTATGTTGCTACTTGATATTTGATAGTGTAGAGTTTTTTTTTTAAAAAAAGTAATCTATTTTTAATTCCAAAATACAGTAATATACATCCGTTTTTTTTTATTTTATAGAAATAATCATCTGTTACTCCACCGTTGGGCCACTGTAGAAGCTGTCCAACGGTTGAACGACAAGTGTACTAGTCGCCCAGCGATTGTAGTCACTCAACGGTTGAGCAACATATTGACAAGTCGCGCACCGGTTGGGTAATTTAAAATAATAATAATAATAATATTTTTATTAATCCGATGAAAATAATTATAGAGAATAAATGGCAATTTTTGTAGGTAATACATTTTTAGTAAATCTTGTTTGTAAGTTGTTATTTTTTTTGAAAATAAAAAGGTGGTGACAAGATTGGTTGGTCCGTTTATGATTTTCGTAGATTCTCAATGGTACGAAATCTGTTAGACTCACAATAATATTTTGTGATCATCGTATGTTGTTGTAGCGCGGTAAATTTCTGAAGAATTTTGTAAGGACGATTGAGCAATGCATGATTCGTAAGTAGAAAGGTAAGTGATATTACGATGCATCAGGGAATTCATACATGGTAGAGAACTTTGGAGAAATGGTACAACAATAACAACACGACAGTTGATCCGACAAGGGGTTTACATGGCACACAAGCTAACTGATACGGGGTGACCCGATCTTCTCGAGTAGAACCGTAGATAAATAATGCTTGATGACGAACAATGCTCAGTTGTACACCACGCGTCAGTGCACGAACTTGCAGTTCTATGGATATTCACCAACACGCACCAGGATGATCGCCGCTACACCACGAGCGGAGATCACCAAGCCCTCAATTCTCAGCGAAAAAAGCAAACTTGACCTTGATTTGCAGAACGAACAATTGGTCGCCTAATTCTCTCTCAGAAATCCTCGCATGAACTCTGGTACAAAAGAAATAAGCAATAGCTTTGTCTATTCTTTTACATAAACGTGATCTGTTTTCCCATAGCATTGCCATGCGCTAGCTAATAATGGATCAACGCAAGGCTGTTCCAACCGAACTGATATGGAACATGGTGGAATCAAATGGTTTCCAAATCCTTGCCTCTAATACTAAAAATATAGAACATGCCTAATGTATACACCCGGTTGATTCAATACGGCTGGGATCACAATTATGGCTTGCATGCAAAGCATGCTGGCCATCTCAAGTCACGTACGTGAACAGGCTACGTGACGCGACTTGCGCTGCATTTGCTTTCCTTTTTTTGTTTGGTCGCGGTGAACACGCTCGTACACGCACTACGCCCGGGTCCCCAGTGCGTTCACGATCCGACGATGTAGCGCAGCCTGGCTCCTTTTGGCGATAACATGATACAGCTGGAATCCAACAGTCACAGTGGTCTCGACTCCCGTACCATCTGCGATAGCTCTTTTTCTTCTTTATCAAACCTGAGAAGAAGTAGAGTACAAGCGTTAGGTAGTATAAAACACTCACTAGAATTAATAGCATGCTCTTTAAGAAACAAGGTCACCTGATTATGTATCCTCTTAGCACGGGCTCGAGTGATAGATCCCAGAGGCAAGGCTATTATAATATCGTCTTCATTTGCTTGTGTAGGAAGACAAAAAGAAGATGAAGTGATAGGGATGACCTCATCACTAACGAATCAAGGATGGTACAAGCATACTTTTAGGGAATTAGAAATACATAGGACATATAGATGAAGAGGGTCGAACTACTGCGTGAAACGTGGCCATTGCCCTTGCGGCCCAGCTCGGCGTTGTACTCCTCGCCTTGCGCCTTAGCTTTTGGCCGCGATGGCCTTCTTTCGTACCGTCTCGGTCTCGCATCGCCTGATATGCTCACGCTCTTGCTCCTCGTGCAGCCTCTCCCGCCTCTTCTTCTCCTCTATCTCAGCCTGTAGCTCTTCGAGGCGTCTTTTACGACCCTCGTAGTCCTCCCTAGGCCACCTCTTCCGTGAGAGCAGCATCCACATGTCGTAAGGGTGGATCTTGTCGTTGATCCACTAGCTGAAGTCGCATAGGCACGGCGGAGACTGCGGTGGGAAAAGAAACGTGGTTACAGCGTAACGTGAAGCAAAATAGTGGTGTGCACTGAAATGTGATTTCATTACCGACTGCCTGTGGCTCGGCGTGTTAAACCTGCGGTTGGGTAGTTCGCGCAGAAGTTTGGGCAGCACCAATCACTACTACAAAAAGGTTAATACTGGATGTCTCATCACAGACGGTTGACCAAAACCGTCTGTATTATATGCAATCATAGACGGTTTTAGTTTAAAGACTGTCTGTGTAACTAGATGCGCTAAAAATCGTCTGTGAATAGGTAATATCACAAATGGTTCATATTGAAAACCGTTTGTGAATTATCACAGACGGTTCTAAACACGAACCGTCTGTGATAATTGAAGACTTCACAGACAGTTTTTAATTATAACCATCTGTGATAATATCGCTACAGTTCTAGGTGAGTTTCTTTGTCGCCCGATGAGTACTTTCTTCACCGCTGTCGTCGCCGATGCGTCTCTTCGTCACATCAATTCTCACGCGCCGAATTTATTCCTTATTTTATAAAAAGGATCGTTCGCCATTGAAGATGATCATCATCCCCACATATAACTCTACTCTTCTAAAACAGAAATACCTTCCTCTTCTGTTTCCTTGTCGCCGGCACTGATTGCCTACCTGGCCATACTGTACGAGCACCTCTCTGACCGTACGTTGATGGTTGCGGTGGAAGGACATTGTTTCAACAGTGTCCTCACTCCTCCGCCCGAGGATTTGTTGGAGTAGGTGGCGGCCACCTTCCGTCGTCTTGACATTCTCCTCCGCCGCATCTTCCGAGTGATCTCCCACTTCCGGCGAGTTTACCCCGTCATCGATGTGGTCCTCCACAACGACGTTGCATGTCTCCAGGAGGCTCACCGTCACTTGAACTGCTTAATCGAGGCGGCGGACGACCGAGTCGACCATACCGAGACCCCTCAAGCAAGGGAAGAGAGCATATGACCTCAATTATTCTTGATTCAACAGTCTGAGGGTCTTCTGGAGACACTCGAACGAGCGCGTCAGCGAGTGGACGCATTTCGTGCCGATGAGCACGAACCGTCCGATGCCGCCGCCGCCTATGAAGTTTTGAAGACGGAGATAGCAACCTACCTCCATCACTAGAAAATTTTTGTTTATTTAGGTTTCTACTTTTTTTAATCTTTGTAAGAAGCGATTGGCCACGCTGTTTGGTCATATGTAAATTCCAAAATAAAAAAAATCTAGTTTGGAGGTGATCGAATTACTATATATGTTATATATATATATATATATATATATATATATATATATATATATATATCAGGCGGTTTAGTACAAACAAATATTCGTCTGTGATATGTATCATAGTTAAACAAATTTTCAGCAGTATTTAAATGACAATATATATGTTCAAAACATAGAACTTTGAACAACCTTATCACAGCCGGTTCCATAATAGAACTGTCTGTGATATCTCTTTATTAGTAGGAGCCCACTAGGGTTTGCTCCCTAACTCGTCACTCCCAACGCCATTACTCTCGCCCGTTTCCCTCCCTACCTCAACGTCGCCACTGCAGCCCGAAGCCTCCTCCCCGACGGCCGCCCCCAAGTCGCACCTTTTCCTTGACCCCGTCGTCGACGCCGCCCTTCTTCCTGTCGCCACCGGTGTCGTCATCCTCTCCCTAGCGCACGCGACCTTATCGTTCCTCCCCCATCCGGCTGTGCAAGCACGTCCTCCCTCTCCACCGACCTCGGCCTCGACTACCTTACCACCAACATCGGCGACGTCGAGGTAAGACAAATCTATCACCTATTGGTTTGGGCTGTTGGTATTCATGTGAACCGAGCTGTAATGTGGACACCCTTGGCCTTGCTATTTTGCTGGATGGATGGATGGATCTGGAGGTGGGGAATGGGGTTGTGTTCGCGGTGTGACTACTGGTGCTGCTAGTTGTGGATAAATTCTATTAGGTTGCTTAATGTGTTAATATGGCACAATCACTTATTTTTTTATGCTCTGTGTGATTTGTCTGTGCCTAGGACTGGGAGGTATTGCAAATTTATATGCTCTGTTGAACTGCTCAACGATGTTAATAATCTTGTGCTGAAATTGAATTGATAATTAGTTCATATTTGAGTTCTAATGAATTGCTAACTGTTGTCACTTTGATCTTCAGTTTATCAGTCTGTACACATACAAATTTATACATTGTGATATACAATTGAATTGCTAACTCATGTCATAAATGCAATTGGGTGTGATCGATATTGTTGTATAGATTGTGTGTCTTTTAAATGACCTGAAGGATTCACATGTTTGTATGTCAATTATTCCTTTTAAAATTGCTATTCCATTCCTTTCACCTTTGTCTGTGTAACCGTGTTCATGCCGGTCAAGTTCTCCTCCCTTGCGTCCTAGGTACGTCCTACCATTACATTCCCAATCTCTTCCTATAAGTGTCCAAGCAAGGTGCTTGTACCTTTAAAGCGCTTTATATATATATATATATATATATATATATATATATATATATATATATATATATATATATATATATATATATATATATATATATATATTGTTCGTAGTCCTCAACCACTTTTTGGAGGGTCGTCCAAGCAGCATGAGGAGGATTGGACAGCAACCACAGGCACCTTCATCAAGCCCCTGCAAGTTCAAGAAGCATGGCGGCCAGGAGAGCGCGTGGACATCCAATTACCTGAATGTCGTCAATAGGTAATTGGACGTCGCTATGTTCAGAAAGTGACATGGATGCGCAGATACTCTGACTGGGAAGTGGCTTCATGTATCAGTAACCAACTATTCCTTGACTGGGACATGGATATATATGTATGAAGCTAGGTTTTAGGTTTTAAAGGCACAATCAACCACTACTTGCACACTTATAGAGAAAAGTCATCACAGACGGTTTCAGCTACAAACCGTCTGTGATACATCATATATCACAGACGGTTTTAAATACAAACCGTCTGTGATACATAAGCTATCACAGACAGTTTTATCTACAAACCGTCTGTGATAGGAAACTATCATAAATGGTTCTGAGTTAATAACCGTCTGTGATAGTCTGTATCATAGACGGTTTGAAAACCGTCTGTGATGACCTCATGTCATTATTGACCCATAAACTCAGACGGCTCACAAAATCATCTGTGATGAAGTTTTTGAACCGTCTGTGAAGATCTTTTCTGTAGTAGTGAATAGTATTATCCAATGATCCACATGTTGGTTGATTTGACGCACTTATAGGCGCCCCGACACCAGTAAAGGGGTGGCATCACCCCCATCAGGGGTCTTTCTGGAGGGCGTTTAGTGGGCATAGGAAGGGGGCGCGGCTCAACCCGGAATCGTTGGGCGTACTGCGAGGCAACCTCCTTAGATGAACGAGCTCCGAAGGTGGCTGTTGAGGAAGTGGGTGCTGTGTATAAGGCTGCTGACTAAATGTCCACCCTATTCCATTCCTGCAGGATGGGACCTTCGTCCTCATCGGAAGAGTCATCGTCATCCTCTTCTAAAGCTTCCTCCTCTATCCAGGTCGTCAAGTCATCTATCTCCATCTAACGCACTATGCTATCGATATGCCCCCTGCATCCACCTGTCCAGTGGGCTTAGCGTACGGTGTTCGATCTTCCTCTTCTGCCTTCGCAACATCGTCCATCGCGTCATCTTCATGAACCACGCGTTGCACGCTCGAGCTGCTCCCACCAACCGGACGATAGCTGTCGGCAGGGCCTCGTGCTACTCCCTTCGAACATGCTTGCACGAGTAGCACGCACTCGTCTCCACGGCACCGACAGTCTTCCATAAAGTCCTTCCATGCAACTGTGCGTATCAGTTTGCTCAACTCCCACCGAATGTGTGTGGCATACCAACTTCAAAGCTCATGTAGGACGACACTACACACCTCGCGGTCCAAGGAGAAGCTGCAAGTGAGCCAACGCAGGACATCTCTGATTAGAGCATTCTCTGCGTCCAGGTGTACCATACTAACTTGCGAAAAACCATTCAGGTCAACACCGTACGGACCTTCACGAATCATACCAACACCGTAATGCACTTTTAATCTTGTGGGCTCCTATATGACTGATTTCTCACTGCAAATATTTTGAACATTGCAACTAGCCATTTGTCAACATACATTCACGAAATACGTGTTAAACCAATAAGTAGCGACACGTTGCCTACATTCGGATGAGACTATTACCTTCACGAGAAGATCTTCTCTCCTTATCAATGAGCTTCCTTCTTCTTTCTCTCTTACCTCCCGAGCTCCTCTCCTCTCATTCTCTCCCTCTCCTGGGCTCCTCTACTCCCCCCCTCCATCGTTCTCTCCTCTCTTCTCCTTCTCCCCCTCTCCCGACCTTCTCCCTCTCTCCACTTCCCCTCTTCTGAGCTCCTCTAGTTCTCTCCCAAGAGAAATGGCGAAAGAGACCATGATGGGGGGGCGGATGTGCCTTTCAATACAACCATCTAGTCGCACAACTGTTGGATGATTTGGCAGCAAGTAGTGACCCAACGGTTGAGCTACTAGGGGCTAAGTCGCTCAACTTAAGCGGCTAGTAGCCGAAGGGACTAGTCGCTAAACTGTTGAACGACTACTCCACTTATCACATAATTGTTGGGCAACTTGATCCAAATCGCCCAACGGCGCAACGATGTAGGATTATTTCTATAAAATAAAAAACTGAAGTATATTACTGTATTTCGAAATAAAAAAAATTATTTTAAAAAATCGTAGAGTTACCGGTCATGTGTTCATGATGGAAGATCATACAAGAATCTGCCCGAAACAGTATCTCATCTTACCAGTTCAGCATACGAGTGAAGAAGCCTGTGCACATGGAGTTTTCATTGTTTACCGACAACTTATGTCCCTCCGGAGACATCCTGTCCGACAAAACAATTACAACTTGGTTCATGTCAGTTGTCACTGTGTCCTTATCTCCAAACGAACCAAAAAAAAGGATAGAACAGAGAGACAAGCACACGGGCCGAGAGTCAAATTCGACTCTCCTGTTTGTGCTACGGCCCATCGATCAGGTCCTATGGAACAAGCGACAAAACCAAAACCACACGCATATTTTCCTTCCCATCTAATTGAATCAGTAACATCCTCTCAAAAAAAAATCAGTAATAAAGATAATTGAATCTCCAAAGGTTCTATATACAGGCGGGCATCAAGCACGTGAAGGTACGCGAAACTCAGAAAATAGTCTATCGTGGTACGCTCAAACATAATCTCATCATCAACTCTAGTGTACAGACAACACGCATTTGAGGGCATACAAAAGGATTTTGAAGACCGCTATGCATCAACTCCTGCAAGCTCACAACAAATACTGCAGAAAAAAGAATGAGTCCAAGCCTTGGTATCTCATTTAGGTAGGCCAAGAAGAGACGGTCGGTAAAGAGACTGGCGCTGTGCCATCTCAATCCTCTCCCGTGGATCAGACATTGATTCATCTCGTATTGCCTGTAGAATGGAATCAGTAGCAAGCTCCCTGCAGGTAAAAAAAATAAACAAATTAAGGCAGCTGACAAGACAATAGAGCTGCACCAAAAATAAGCAGCGGCAACAACAAAAACAACAATCCAAGAGCATTCCAACCTCTTGATTAGAATTTTATAGAGTGTTTTGAGTATTGGGCACAACTCGACAGGAGCAACGGGCTTCTTTGCTTCTGGATGTGTCACACTTAAGCTACCTTGACTCAGGAGTTCATAAAATGCATCGACTGCAGAGACACCCTAAAAGTAAAATCAGAGAAACTTAGCATATAGCTATCCCATGTCAAAAACACATCCAGATTCCAGATAGTCAGGCAAATTTCATATTAATAAGATGATAACACTAACCTGGATAGTCCCTTTGCCTTTGATGCTGTCCCCCATTTCCAGAGTCAGTTCCCCCTTAGCTAACTTCTGTCCATACCATGCATTACGACCTTTCAGCAGTGTGACATAAGTATCGGCTAATAATGGTCCAGCAAGTTTCTCAGGGTCTTCTGCTAGGAGGTGGGTGATGTAAATCATTTCAGACGTGCAAAGTGAAAAATAAACTGATTTGCTGGTTGCACTCTCATTGGTTAGTGCTGCCACCATACCTACAAGAAAATAAGATGTTCAGCAACACGATTGAAATATTCGGCTCCCGAATGGTAATGTAGAAGGTGATAAAGAACATGTATGCATAGTGGAAACCTCATATCACCTAGATCTCATATTTTGCTATGTATTGAATTTACTCTTTCTAATCTATGACATGGAAGCTGTGCATATTATATCAGAAGTAAGGTGCTTCCCTGGTCAGTCTGATGAAATGTCAAAGCAGCATTGCATTTGGCAGCATGCAGTGTGTGAAAGAGATAATAGCAATGAAAGCTAAAGTGAATGCAATTGCAAATAACATACTTCATGCTATAGAACAGAAATTATTCCAACATAAGATGACAAATTAGAAAATTTTCTGGTTTAATTGTTAAAACTGGTCATAGTTTTTGTTTCAAGTATCCCATGTGAGCTGCAACAAGGAGAGTCCAACTGTCCAACTGATGGTTTCGATGTCCCAATCAAAAAATTTCAACACAGTCCGAACATAGTAAGAGTAAAGAGCACATGGAACTTACCAGCACCAATGGCATATATGTTCTTTAAGCCACCCATGACTTCATGAGTAATAAGATCACTATTATCCCATACAATAAAATGAGGCTGCCTCAAAAATTTAGCAAGAGGTTTCCTCCACTTGTCAGCTCCACATATGCGAGCATTTGCATATTCTTTGTTATAAATCTCAGAAGCAATGTTAGGGCCTCCAAGGTATAGAATATTTTCCAATGGAACTCCAACTGCAACAAAAACCCACGATCAAGAAACCACAAGCAAAAGCCAAAAAGTACAACATGGAAAAATAAAATACTTAACAGTATACAATAAATTGAGATGAAGAGCAGAGCCAGAAGACG
Source organism: Ampelocalamus luodianensis (assembly GCA_036346255.1). NCBI lineage: Eukaryota > Viridiplantae > Streptophyta > Magnoliopsida > Poales > Poaceae > Ampelocalamus > Ampelocalamus luodianensis. The sequence goes on from CM070626.1 coordinate 8,337,366, forward strand.
TCGGGATGACAATTTCAATTCAGTAAAATAAAAGCCAACGAGCAAATCACAAACTTGTGATGGGTAGAAATGGCAAACCAGAATATACGCAATTCAGTACTAATTCAGATAAGAGATACACATGGAGTATCAGGCGCCAGCTAAAGGGACTGCAGAGAAATTATAACACATGGACATTTATGGTGGACCATTTAGTAAGGGCATTAACTAGCTCTCCGAATATTCAACAACGGACATAGAGAATGGGAAAACAATGTAGACGAACTCCACTGTGTGACACGTATTTTTTCAGGAATCTCAAAGCGTACAACCCTATAAATCAATAATGTGAATTTTTACAAATTAAATACTGAAGGCTAGCATATCACGCTTTGAGATTCGTAAAAAGACACGTGTCACGTGATGAAGTTGGTCTACCTTGATGAAGTTGTGGACAGTCCTATAGGAATTTTTTCCTAGAGAATGTGCCATATAATCATGCAATAAATCTGAAGGACACTAGGTAAAGATCAAGATTAGCCTGCAAATTTAATCAAGAACATTCCACAGACCACAGTGCTGTACCTTGATTCAGTTCAGCGGCAACTAAGTCTTCCTTTAAATTAGTTAGCCCTACTTCCGCAAACATTACGATACGAGATCAAAGAAACTAGTAACTCAACCATCGACTTGATGTCATCGAAAGAAAGGATTAATCAGATAGGATAGCCGAAAGACCAGCAAAGAACTCACTTGCATTGCTGATCATCTGCGTCGGGGTAATGATCCGGGGCACAGGGTCGAGCGACGCCTCGATCCCCTTTGCCAGCGAGATGATCACCGGCGATCTGATCCTCTCCTTCCAATACCTCCCGATCTCCCCGAACACCTCCCTGGTCTCCGTGGAGGGCAGCCCGTTGATGACTATATCGGCGTCCCAGACGGCCTCCTGCAGGTTTGTGACGACCTTGAGCGGGCAGAGCGGCGTGTCGATCATGTTGAGGCAGAAGCCGTCGCGGAGTATCTCGTCGGCGTAGAGCGTGCGGTCGCCGAGCCGCGCCTCGACGTACTTGAGGTAGGCGCATCGGCGGATGAGCCTGCGGAGGACGTCCTCCCGGGAGTTGATGACCTCGAAGAGGTGCTCGGCGGTGGTGCGGTCCACGGCCCGGCCGGGGCGGCGCCACACGCGCACCTGCGCCTTTTCGCGGTAGTGGCAGCCGTAGGCGTCCTGCAGCAGCGCGCAGAAAACGCTCCCCCACGCCCCCGCGCCCACGCCGACGATCTTGAGCAGGTCGCCCTCCGCCTTCCCCAGCAGCCGCCGCAGCTCGTCCAACTTCTCCTCCGCCGCGTGCCCTCCTCCGTTCGCGTAGCTCCCCACCATCACCGGCTGCCGCTAGCCCCGCGCCACTACTTTTGCTTCCACGTACGAGGAGATCGAAGGGCGCAGGTTCGCAAGCTAGCTAAGCAAAAAAAAAAAGCGGGAGGTTTTAGTTGGGGAGGTCGAGGTGGTGGTGAGGTGAGATCGAGGAGGAAACGAAATGCGGGTGGATTTATGGGGTTAGGCAGCCAAAAATACAGCGGCCAAATCCCAGCGCGGACTCGCTGTCGGTCGGCACGGCCGTTTGAATCCCTCGCTGCTAGGAGGGTTGGTGGCGCACGAGGGGAACGAGGGGGGGCGGCGGGGGCGGCCGGGTCAAAACAGGTGGATTTTGGGGGCGGAGGCGCGGCGCGTCCGAAAGGGACGGACATCGCACGGCGGAAGATGGTGACGGCCTGACGAATTGACGACGGACTGAGAGCGTCCATGTGCGTCTCGTCTCTGGCAGGTGGGGTCGCGCCCTGATCCGCTACGAAGTACGGAGGCTGGCGGGGAGGACCGAAGACTGACCTCTCGAGCCGGGATAATTGAGAATTTATCACTCTATAGAACTGTTTGTAGCTTTGTTATTATATAGATTACAATACGTTATTTATCATTTCTTACAATTTTTAATCCTTAATTTGCTACTTTGGAATTTTCTAGTCAATTTCCATTTTTTAGAGACATGAAAAGACCGAAATGCCCCTATCTTCCTTGACGCGCAGCTTGACGAAGGAATGCCCCTGGGTCACATGACCAGGCCCCGCCTGTCTGCCTGCGCCCATGAGTAGGCCGCCATGCCCACCGGGGAGCACCACACCACCGCTGCCTCCTCCTCGCCACTACCACCATGGCGGCTCCACCCTCCTGTCACTTTGACTCTGACTACCGCCGTTGCAGCTCCCCATCGCCCGCCCATAGAGGATGTCGCTATGCCCGCTCCCGTGCCCGCGCTTACCTCTACCGCTGCAAGCCTCACGCTCATCGTCGCCGCCGCAACCGTCGCTGGGGCCATGGAGGAGGCCTCTCTAGGTGTCGCACTGTCGCCGCTCAGGACGACCACCGGGGAATCAGGGGAATTAGCGGGTGTTGGATGAGGTGATGCATCCACGTGCGGGAGCCTGTGCTCCATTGCCAGCTACTGCAGCAGCATTGCCAACGCCGACTTCGAGGGCTTCGCCGAGCTCGTCACCGCGTCGCTGGGCCCTTGCTTGTCCTTGACGACCTGGCCGCTGCCGCGGACTTAGTCGCCGTTGAAAAGCATCTAGGCCCCTAAAAATTGGTTTTGGTAATTTATGATAATATGTGATATTTGGACTAATGTGTTTGTTGAGTATTTGTAAGATTAAGTCAAAATAGTAAGTATGATCGTGAAGCTACATGATAAAGGATATCGTGAAGATCAAAGTCAAGGTACAAGTAGATTAAAAACCTTTTAACTTTTACCGGTCTTAGGAATTATGGTTGGAAGACCGGATTATAGGTTAAATGTCGTACTATTAAGAGGGATCATGACTAGTAGCTTGGTAGCATGCTCTTGTGCCTTATGGATCAATCTAGGATCATGCATGCATCTGGTTTGCCTTTATCTTTGCCAAGTTCGTTTTGTCAAGACAATCGGTAGTACCAGCATTGAACTTGCGGTACTACCGCTCCACGGTATGACCGGACTTGTTGTGGCGGTATGTTTTTCTAGAGAGACCCTTTTCATGTTCTCGGTGCAAATCCTCATCGCGGTAGTACCGTAAGTGTTTGCGTGGTATGACCGGAAACGGTAGTACCGCATTGGTTGCGGAAGTACCGCGCTCGGTTATTCGATCTTTACTTGGCGGTATGTTTTTCCAGCGTGCACCTCTTTTGTCTCTCTTGGAAAACGGTAGTGCGCGCTCACCTTGCGGTATGACCGCTCTGCGGTAATCTACCGTTCTCGATTAGCGGTAGTCGCTCTGCAAGTTAAAACGCTATATCAGGTCATTTAATGCCTCTGTTATAGCCGTTCGAGTGGTTGGAAAAGTGCGAGTACCTGCTTGGTATTGGCGGTAGTACCGCTTGTGGCTGATTTGTGGGGTTTTCTTCTCCAACGGCTATAATTTTTGTTGGGGTATAAATACTCCCACTGCTCAAGGACAGATAGAGAAGACCTCATTTAACATCCTTTGAGCCTTGTGCATCCTTTCAACTCCTCAAATTTACTTGTTCACTCTTTGTGAGGTTGTTGAGCTCATTTAAGTGCATTCATCATTCCAGTTGATCCTCTTGCACTTGAGTGTCGTCAAGCGAAGGTCCTTGATTTGTTACTCTTGGAGTTTTGCCAAACTCCTAGACGGTTGGGCGGTGATTGCACGGTGATCTCTTCAAGAAGATTGTGAAGAGGCCCGTTGCCCAAATTGTGAGTGGTTTGGTGTTCACCATCTCCGGAGTGGAGGAAGAACAACCAATAGTGATCGAGGAAAGGCTTAATACGTGGAGCCGGCTTGATTGGTTCAAGCTCCCTCAACGTGGACTAGTGAAGACCGGCAAGTCTTCGATACCACGGGAAAAACATCGTTGTCTCATTGTGGTTATTTCTAGTCTTTACTCTTCCGCACTTATATTTCTAGTTCGATCTTTGCGCTTGTATTGCTTAGCTAGAAGTATAACTTGTTTAGACTAAGTTATTAATTGACTTATCTCGTTAAATTGTTTAAAAGTTTAAAAACCTCCTATTCATCCCCCTCTAGTCGGTTATCCTTGATCCTACAGCCGCTGTGGAGGCCGCCAAGCCGAGGGCTGCGGGGGCCACCGCCAAGAGCGTCTTCGCCGTTGACTCGGTGGTCAACGGCCTCGATCGGGCCTCCTTCCACCTCCGAGCCTACTTCTTCGGCGTCTACAACGGCCACGGTGGCATTCAGGTTCGCACATCGTCCCCAACGCTTCCTTGCCCACGGTGACGCCCAAATGCGGCGGTTGTGCCTGTTGATCTCGGTGCCTCCTTGCCTAAGGGATGAGGTACGCGCCGACGACAAGCCCCACCGCGCCGAACATTGCCTTGGGGAAGGTTTTTCTCGGTTCGTCCACCTCGCGCGGTGAGCATGCTCGCCTTTGTGACCCCTGTTGAGATAGGTGAGGGCCGCGGTGAGGGCGAGCACAGAGAGCGAGCGGAGCGGCGTCGGGAGGGCTAGCTCGCCAGAGGAGTGGGAGCGCGTAAGTGGAGATCTAGAGGCGCGAAGGCTTGGGGCAGCGGTGCCGTGGGAGGAGGCAGAGGCTAGGGGCCGTCAGAGGAGGAGGTGGATGGCGCGACGGCGGGCGGTGGCGACGGGCGCACACCGAAGTGGTCGAGTGGGAGGATGAGGTGGGGCAGGTGGCGGCGTTGCCGGACGAGAGCCATCGGTTCCTTGGAGGTGAGAAGGGGAGTGGGTGAGGTGAGGTGATTAGGTGACGAGAGAGGGGAGAGAAGGGGAAGGCTGTGTGTGCCCAGGGACATTTCAATAACTTCACGTGGGCATAATTGGCTTGAAAAATAAAAATAGAGATAAAAACTCAAAAATAGCAAAAGAATGATTGGAAATTGTAAGAAGTGGCAAATTACGAATTGCAATCTACATAATAGCAAAGCTGAGAAGACCACTCTATTGGGTGGCAAATTCTTAAATCCCCTTCAAGGAGTGGTCTAATGTTTGATTGCTTATGTCCTCATTCAGCCACACAGATATATTTCGACAGATTACTTGTGTCTCTCGCTCATTTTTTCTGACCTGGTGGCTGACGTGGCATGATCCGAATGAGCCCCACCCTCGGTAGGTCCTTGTCAAGTGGTCCCTGACTACGTTTTGTTTGAAGGATACATAACTCATGGAGTGATGCTTTAATCACACAAGAATGGAATGTTTTGTTCACATTCGATTAAGATGGACAACTGAAATCCATGATCGTTGATTTTATAGGGATAAATCAAAGCCGCATGTACATATGATCTCACGGACTATCTCATTGTTGAAGTGCTCCAAGATTTATGCTACGTTTTTGCAAAAGATCCCCCTCCTTTATATCCCTTCTCCTTTCCTCCTCTCTCCTATCTCTTTCCTCTCTCCCCTCCGTTCGGCTAGCGAGCCGCCATGCCCCCACCCGCCGCACCCGCGATGCTGGAAACCCCACACCCCGCCGGAAACCTTGTCACTAGAAACCTCGCCTCGCCAAAAACCTTGCCAAAACCCATGCCGCCATTAGAAACCCCACAAAACCCCGAGGTTTCCGACGGCAGCACGGGATTTGGCGAGGTTTTTTGGCGACGACGGCAGTGCGGCTTGGGCCAGAGCGGTGCGGTGCGTAGCTCGGGGTAGTGCTGCGGCCGACAGCAGCGAGGCACGCGGGTGGCGTGGCGCGGCTCGCCGGACAGAGGGGAGGCCGCACGGAGAGGAGAGAGGGGGTAGAGAGGGGAAGGGAGAGAAAAGCGGGGGGTTTGTAAAATGGAGGCACGAATATTGGAGCACTTCAACGGCGAGGATTGTACATGAGATTGTGTATAGCAAAAACCACATTTGCTTTCATAGTTAGGATTCTTTAAATTTAAACAAGCATGTACTAGTACTAATATCAAAGCACCACCAACGTTGGTGATAATAGGTTCAGCTGAACCTGTGTTCAAAATATACCTATTCGTAGAACTCATTACTTGATTCCATCTTCTTTTTAAGGACAATGCTATTGTTCCAACGTCTGGTGGAACGGACGCTCACTCTACTCTCTTTCCTCATTTTTAGAAAAATAAATACAGCTATTCTCTCTCCCTACGCATCCTTATCACCGAGCCATGTCCCCAAATGTTTCTAACTACTCGTTCCTCCCTTCTCTCTCCACTCTCATCTGCTCTTGTTCTTCTTACGGCTCTGCCTCCCCATTTGCTCCGAGTAGTCCATGCGACCACGGCCCTTCCTAAATCCCATCGGTGGCCCATCTCCTCCCCGATTGCTCTCCCCTCTGGTGGCTCGCCGGCAACCCGAGCTCGCCGCCAGAGCATCCTGGTGATTGCGCCTCTGCTGCGGCGACCGGGCTCCATCGCCTCCACGCCTGCCTGCGCCTCTGTTTCCCCTGGGCCACGTGCCTCCGCCGCAGAGGCCACTTCCGCTACGGCTGCCTCTCCGGCGCTGGCCAGCCCCGCCAACCAAGTCCGCTGCTTCCTTTTTTGTTCTGATGTTCTGATATTGTGATTTGTTCTGATGTTGCGGTCTATTGGAAAAAAATGTTGCACATGTAGAAAAAAATATACTGTTTATGGTAATGTTGCAAGATTTTTTAACGCATTTTTTTCCCAGATGCTTTGTTTTGATTTTAAGATTAGATGATGTTCACAGTGATGTTCTTTGAGATGATGTTAACGCGTCTGTTCATGGTGATGTTCTTTGAAATGGTGTATATGAATTTTTGATATGTTGCGCACGTTCTGGATTTTGTTGCGTAACACACAATGATGTTGCGCTCGGGCGTATGGCGCTAGCGCTCGGATCGTACGTCCGAGCGCTAGTCGCAACCTTTTTTTTTAAAAAAAAAAAAAAAGAACTCTTTACTTGACGGGCTCCACTCGTGTGTCATGGACTCGTGGACTCATGGTACATAGTTTCAGATGGCACAAATCCTGTTTATGAATTTCCCAGCTTCCTGTGCTATCGGTATGGAGAAGAAGATCCGGTCCATTGGCTGAGCCCGAGTGAGCCTGAATGCATCGGCCGTCTGAGTAGAGGTGGAGCTGGTCCGAGCAGTCCACCTGAGTACAGCACAACACCAGTGACCTACCTCTCTACCAGTGATGAATACGGCATGCTGGGTTTAGCTGGTAAAGAGCAGCTTACCCAAAAGGGGTCGGCTTATGGGTTGTTGCGGTTGGAAGTTGGAGGTTTTGACCGTATTCTGGTCCAACTTTCAGCTGCCTTTTGCTTTCCTTCTCTCTTGGTGCTCCAAATTTTCAACGACTATCACAAAATACGGAGTATTTGCAAAACTATCACAAAATATGGAGTATTTGCAAAGTTGCAACCTGCACGTCCACACCCACCTTTTCATGATGATATCACATTTTAAGTTTTGTCCTTTATTCATTAACTAGTTTATTAGTACAGAACTTATAATTTCAGAAGTATCTGCTGGTTTTCTTTCTCTTTTTTTTTTCTTCATGAAGATTGAAGAATAGCACGGGTACCTGCTTGTGTTTGTGCTGTAAAGCTCCTGTATAGTTCAATATTTTTTTCCCCGCAGTTGTAGCTCTGGCTGACCACGATCACGATAGATGTAAAATGGCTAAAACTGTGTATTCTAGTTAATACATGTCATGTTTGGAGTGTATTTTGGAAGTTTTCACAAATCACAAATTATGCATGTGCCATTTGTGGCAACTTTAATCAGGTGTGACAAAAAATAGAACATAAAAAATTAAAAGGGGGCATTGGATCGGCCAGAGCAAATTGTAGAGGGTACAATCTCTCATAATTCAAAATTAATTTCCAATCAACATTACAGAAAATAGCTACCTACAACTTACAATTTACATATGAAAACCATCATGAAAGGCAATATTGCAATTAGGGAGTTCTTGAACTGATGTTGTCATTCCAACAATCATCCGTAACTAGAGATACAAAATTTTACGTCCAATCTAGACTGCAGGCTGCAACAGCAGAACTTGCTTGCTTAGCCATAAAACCTTAGCCTATAGAAACTATGTGCCGAGACAATAATATGCACGTTGTTGTAGCAAAGAGGACTAAAAAGTATAGAAAGGGGACCGCCGGTTGCTTACGAGGGGAACCAAGGGATCCTTAAGGAGGGACCGGTGCTAAGAGAAATAAATGTGTATTAATTGTCTCAAAAAATATCTCCTTTATTACATAGAGGAGGTGTCTATTTATAGCTTTCTGATTAGGTACATCATATTACATATCTATCCCTAAAAAGACTCTATGGTTATAGGGGCCGCATGTGCTTTTCCTTCCCCTACTCGTCGTAGCCTTCGGCTTATGGTGGATCTTCCTGGTCTTAGTCCACCCGGATGGTATGCTTGGTTCACCGGTGCTCTCCTCCCTTCGCACTGTGCGGGGTGTCCCCGGGCCGAGGGGCCCCGGACGTCCTTAGGCACCCCCGGGGGTCTCCTGGCTCCTGGATCTGTGGTGCTTGGCAGTCCTTCGACGGCCTTCGCATCTCCTCCAGAGCCTAACCCCCCCCCCCCCGAAGGTATGCCTGGTACCCTCGGGGGGGCCCAGACGTGCCTACAACCGCCGGCCCTCGTGGGCCTCCTAGGGGCCTTCGCGTGCCCTTCAGGGCCCTCCCAAAATCGTACTTGGTACCCTCAGGAGCCCCAGGCCGCGCCTCCGACTCATGGCCCTCGAGGGGGGGCCTTGCGGTTTTCGTTGGGTCGTTGGGGCCGGTGGGCTGCCTCTACGACCAGCCCCTCGCGGTTGAGGTCTTACTTCGTTGTGGCTGAAATTGCGCTTTTTTCCTGAAGGGTCCAGACACACCGTCCCCTTTCGGCCTAGTGAAGCGTGCTTTGTGCCGACCCTCCCATGGTGCGCAGGCCACTCCTGCTGATATGATGGCGCATTGGATGCCACGCGCCATGATGCCGATGGTTGGCAGTAATGGCGCTCCTTCGAACAGTGCGAGCCGCCGTTGGCTGTCGTCCACCATAATGCCGGTTGTTGGCAGTGATGGTACCCCCTTGAGCCACGCGACAGTTGAGGGGGGTGCTGTGTGCGTGGCACGTGTCACCAGGTAACTAGCTCGTGTATCTTTCGGCTTCCCCGCCTTGTCTCCTTGTGGTCTTGGCGCGTATATAAAAGGGGTAACCCCCCCGGTCCTCTCCTTACCTCGCGCAAGAAAATCCTAGCTTTCCCCCTTCGCGGTTTTGTTCATTTTGTCCTTTGGGGCTATCTGACCTTTGAGGTTCGGGTAATGCATCCTTCAGAGCTTCGATACGATGAAGCACAACAAAGAGGGAGGTGGCAACATGGTGTACACCATCGACCTCAGTCGGTCAATCGTGACAAAGCGGGTTCTCTAGGCCCTTGTGGACGAGGGGAAGCTGGAGAGCCTTGCGAAGGTGCGGGTCCCCAGAGCGGAGGCGGTACCGGCGTCTTTGCCGAACGAGGCCGTGGTCTTCGTCTCCTTCTTTGATGTTGACCTCCGGATTTCGTGCGTGGAGCTGGTAGCGCGGGTCCTTCAGCTGTACTGGGTGGAGTTGGCGTAGCTGATGCCCAACTCCCTCGTGAAGCTAGTCGTCTTCGAATGGATTATGCGATCCGCGGGGACGAGCAGGGTGGGGTGTTTGTTCGTGTATCTGCACGATGGGCATTGTCAGCCGAAGAAGAAGAAGAACACTGGCGAGACACTGAACTTTGGCAGCGTCAATTTTCAACCCAAGGCGCGGTGCCAGATGTACACTCCTACTCCGACGGCGTGGAATTGGTGGGACACCGACTGGACCCGGAGGTGGTTTTACCACATTTCTTCAGCGGGCGATGGTCTCCACTCTAGCAGAGGATGGTCCAACTTACCGCCACCCTAGAGATCACGCTCACCTCGCGGGATGTAACAGCCCTAACTTAGGGTTTGTATTTCAAATGTAAAATTTTGAGGAGAAATAAAAACTTTTGTTGTCTCTTCAAATCATTTGAAAGTTTCTACATTTTTCCCTAGCAATTTCCATTTTCTAGAATTAAATTCTTGTGAATGGAAATTGTTGTCAGCACATTCTTAGCCATCAAACTTGTGATCATCCCCTAGGAATATTTTTCCTGTCACCTTGATCATCCTATCTACCTCCCTGAATTATTTCACAATTTTTAGATTTTATTTGCTATTTCAAATGACCAAGTCAAACTAGTTGGAAATCTGGTCAAACCCTTGGTCAGCATGCTTGTGAATTTTCTGCAGAACTTCTCAGTGCATAAAAGTTCTGGAAAATTTATGAAATGTTGCTCTCTGTCTCAAGTAGCTACCATAAAAATTTCGGAATTTTGGAGCTCGGGAGCTATCTCTAAAATTCCTAAAACTCTCTCACTTTTAAAAACAAAAATCGAAAACATCGTTTGTCGGGCTCGAACCGAGCCCGACTCAAATCCGACCGTGCCACTTGACTCGGTCGCGTCAACTAGCTGCACGCGCGAGACCAATCGATCGTGACCGTCCAATGCAAATCGAACGATCCACGTGCGCGCATGCAACCGACTTGTCCGAATGCATACATCAATCTCGACCGCCCATCTCGATCCAACGGTCGGAGTGAAATGGTCGAGTCAAACCACCGTTTGCGCCGCGATTTGACTCGGGCTCGCGCCATTTTGTTTCGCTCGCCGACAGCGGGCCCTCTTGTCGTCGTCACCTACCTTCCGCATGAGTGCTAAGGCGCGGCGACATCGCGCATGATCGCCACCTCGCCTCATTGTTCGTCACCGCTTCCGGTTTTCGCGCGCATCACCTCGGCCGCATCTTCCGCCGAGAGGCCATGCCTGCGCAGCATTAATCGCCCACCGTTCCTTTCACAAGCTTGTCGGCACCGTTCTTGAGCTCCTCGGTGCCGAAAGCGCCGCCGCTCGCTTTCCTCCGCCTCATCCCTACTTAAGCTCACCCAAAGCTCCTCTTCCTTCTTTAGACACCATTAAGAAATCCCCTATCAACCATTGCTCCTTCCGAGCTCAATTCATAGTGGTGCTCGAGCTCGTGCACGCATCGTGCCGCCACCACCGTGTCAACACCACAACAAAGTGAAGCTCATCTTCTCCTTTTCGCGTCGGATCGTGTTCCGGACTCCTATCATGTCTTCCCCTCAACTAATTTGAAGTTTTATTCGCGGGGCCGTTGAATTTTGGTGTCCTCTTCTTGGCCGAAAGTTGGGACCTTCGTCCTCTTCTCCGGTGAGTTAGTTCCTAGAGCAATTGCTCGCGCTAGCACCATCTAGTGCACTCACCGAGCTACCTCCATCTATCTTTTCCTCTATTTTTGCTCGGGTTGCTCCTCCTCGGTGACCCCTTGATCGCCGCCGCTCTCGCCGCGGGCCATCTCGGCAACCTCTTGAGCTCGCGTCATTCCGGTGAGTTCTCGGTAACTCACCGATGCCCATGCGCGCTAATTCTTGTTGTGCGCCTCTCAGTGCGGCCGCACCTTATCACCTCCATGCGCGGCCGCCGCGGCTGCGCCGCGCCGCCTCGGTGCTTCTCCGCCAACCGCGACCACCATCGGCTTGGTGGTCCTCCGCAACCCATTTTGCCCGTCGCGACACGCCGCGCCGCCACTCCTTCACGGTGTCGAATCGAGTCGAGCCTCTGTTCTTCCTTGTGCTCCTGTTGCTGTTGTGGTGGCGATGTGGGGCCCTCTCTCAAGCTTTGTAGTCACCGCTTATCATGTTTATGATTGTTCATTAGTTCACTTTCATTGCATGATCAAAATTTGGTGTTGGAGGTTTGAAAGCATTTTAGTTCTAGTTCTCTGTTTGTTCCCTGTTGTCGTTTTTTCGTTGTCGATGAACTGAAAATTAGTTTCATGCTTATGCTATTTAGGTCCTGTTAGACTTGATAAATTGCTTAAGAAGTAGTGTTTGGTAAGGAATTATGTTAGTTAATGATTCTAGATTTTAAAACCCTTGTTGGCATGAGTGATCTAAGAAGTTGTTATTGGAACTAGTGGTTGTCTCAGACTTATTTTTCCTACTTTCTTTGGTGTGGTAAGGCCTTGTAGTGATAGCATCTTGTTATGGTTAACCTTCCAATATGTTGGCATGTTGCTTAGGTGTATTAGTAGCTGAATTTTATTAAAGCCCAAACTTAATTAGAATTTTATGTAGCATCTCATAATTGGATACTTGACTAGTTATGCTTTCAATAGCTTCTTGTAGATTCTGTGCTCTCACCTGTCAATAGTGGTTTTAGAATAGCTAGCTGTTTTTGATGTGTTAACCTGATAATTAAATAATAGATGTGCACACAATCACCATCAAAGTCTATCCAATGTTTAAATCATATAAGAAGAATGAGTTTGTGGTTAGCCGGATCGATAAGTGAGTGGGTCTCTGTAGCAGTATCTGTCATTCTTTTGTGATAGTCTAGCCTTTGTGTATAAATTGGTGTTTGTGTTTGATTATTTGATTTTTGCCGGTGTTATTCGTTCTTATTCGCTGTTTTGTTCAATCGTTAGGATTCGATATTTGCGGCAACCCCGAGAACGATCCTCCGCAACATATTGAGCAACAGCAGCCAGGCAAGCAGTTTGATCATGATTAATCCCAGTATTTTAAAGTTTAAATATTTTGTTTCAGCTGTATGTATGCATCGCTTAATTTGTGTTAAAATGGTTAGCTAAATCCTGTAGATGCATATTCTGTAGGCAAAATATTGATCTCTAATACCTGACCCTAGGTTATTTGCTGTGATTAGAGATCGCTGGATGATCTCTTGTCACTTAGTAGATGCGATTTCAATTTGCTTAGACATGCTTAGCTATCGGTAGAAATGGGCGGTTATCGACTTTAGTCGGTAACCCTGATCACACAAAATTGTCAATAACTTTATGTTTCAGCATTTCTGCTTTGTTTAATTGCAAAACTAAAAATGAAAACAAAAATGATTTGGACGCGCACAATGGTAAGATTGGTGTGATCTTTTGGGTGTGATCGAAAGGTGCCCGGTCAATTAAGGACCGAACATCTTGTGAGTGAATTTTTATCCAGGCATTTCGGCGTGCTAACCACACTAGAGTATATGGGACCTCTCTTGACCTAGTACTTTGGCATGTATTGGCTCCGGGTCGCAGGAGGGATGGAGGTGGGAGCATGGTAGTTGTCCGAAAAGCTTTATCCTGAGTGGGTAGTTGTCTTTTCGGCTTTACCATGTAAGCGTATGGATTTCTATCCATACGAGGCTCGTAGTTAATACACAATATTGGAAAAAGTCTCGTAGGACTTAGTCAGTGCAGCATACCTTCGGAAGTGTGCTTTGGCTTAAAGGCGATGCCAAGTGTGGGTACATTGGTACACCTGCAGGTTAAAAACTATTCGAATAGCCTCGCCCTAGGTGATGGACACGCTTGGGTAAGCTTTTCAAGAGTTAGACTACAACATTTAAATTAAAACTTGATGGGTGGTACGAATCTGGGATTCGTGCTATTGTTGTGGTGACTATTGGGATAGTCACTTCTAGGTTGGTTATCTTTCGCTTTTGTTATTATCATCCTTACTGTTATTTCAATCTTAAAAATGAATTGCAAACTTGCCTTTAAAACTGTACTACCTTATTGCAAATGAAAATTGGCTTTATGCAAATGAAACATATGGCCTCCACCAAATAAGCCCGCATGTAGCTTATGAATAGGTCCGCTAGTTCACACGTCGGTCTTGCGGGTACAAAGACAATCTTTGTACTCGTGTGCTTTGCTTAATGTTTTGTTGCAGAGGAGGAAGGTGAGCCCCAAGGGCCTCACTTCGTGAGTTGTGTTGCCGCTTTCGTGGGACGATTAGGCTTGGCGGTCCTGTCCGATGCCTTGTGGGTTGGAGGCACACCGATTGGCTTTGTTTATAGCCATCTTATGACACTTTTGCTTCATTGTCGTTCTTGTTTATTTGTGTATCTTGGCACGCGGCCTTTGTGCGTAATAATCTCTACTATTTGTTTATCTTCCGTTTGGTAGTGTTGTGTTTGGACTCTATGTTTGGAATGGAGTTGATATCTAATTTTGTACCGAGGTGTGTATATCGCTTTCAGGAAGTATACATATCGAGGATCAGTTTATTTGATTTGTGCTGCTAGGACCAGGTGGTTGGTTAAGCATTACAAGCCAAATAAACTGGGGTCCTCACACGGGAGGAGGCCCTCCTTCATCTGTTGTTAATCGCGATGAGGAGGCTCTCCACGCGGGACCTCGTGGAGAAGTTCTGCAAGCTCGGGGTCTAGCCCCTGGTGTAGGGCTGGAGCATAGAGCTTGGGGACCCAAAGGGTGGGCTTCCCACCATCACCATAGCAGGTCATGAAGGTTTTGGTCTTTGCCCTGAACTTTTGTATATGTAGATTTGTTTTTTAACAGAGTCTACTGGTACCACTGCAGTTGCGCCTATCGACGAGGCCGCCCGTGCTGCGGAGTAGATCTTGGGCCCCTATACCGGCGAAGAGCACGCAAAGTGCGAGCTGGTCGTGTGCGAACCCCACCTGAACCGCACGTATGCGGACCCGATGGTATGTCTTGCGGAGCGCCCGAACCCGAACGAGAGGAGGAAGTGGGCCCGCTTGCCCAAGGAGTACGACATTGTGGGGCTAATCGCCGCGAGGCCCCTACGCTCTATTGGATCTGGCGGCGTGGGCAGCCCTTCCTACGCGAGGGTGGACGGAGCGGAGAGGTCGGCGCACAGAACTCCGGAGCGGGTGGAGCGCGCTCGATCGAGCAGCCCGTCTTCGGGAGAGCGTGGTGCGTCCCCCGCGACTGGCGCTGCGCCGAAGGCCATGGGGCGCGTTGCGGCGAAGGCTAGGAAGGGGCTGGCGAGCTCATTTGGGATAGCGGGTTTGCCCCTCGAGGAGTCCTTGGCTGGTAGCACCCCGTCGCACATTTACGGCGGAGGCTCCGAGGACTCCCAGGTTGTGCCTCCCACTTCGGGTCGCGATGCGATCGATAGGTACTCTTGTGCGTGTTTTGATGCCCGCTCTTTTTTTCTTATGTAGTTTGGAGTATGTGTGTGTGGCTCTAACCCGTATACCTGCTTCGCAGTCCTAAGCGGGGAGGAGGAGGAGGAGAGAGCCGATGGAGATGGCTCCGCCTCGCGAAGCTTCGAGGCGGTGCCTTCGCGGGCCACCATGGATCTGGACCCGCTTTGCCCCGCGGACTTCAAGGTCAACACCGGTGCGGTGAGGCTTTGCGAGGTCACTTGCTTCGTCACCCCATCTTACGTGGGGGACCTCTTCCGGAACATGTCCCTTAAGGGGATGTTCCAATCTGTTGAGGCGAACGGCACAAAGGTGCGTGTTTTTCTTTATTGGTCTAATACATTTGTTTTTTATGTGTATGATGCCACGCTTCGTGCAGACCCTGATGCTATCGAGCGCGCTCAAGGGCGATGTCTTGCGCGGCTTTGACGAGATCTAGAAACGGGTCGACTCGGAGCATGCGTGGAGCAAGTCTCTAAGTGTGGAGCGCGAAGCCCAGAGGGCAGAGCGCGGGGCCCTAGCTGACAAGGCGAAGTCCCTGGAGGCAAGGGTGGCGGAGCTGGAAGGGGAGCGCCACGGTTTGCAGGAGGAGGTGCCGACGCTTCAAGGCGTTCGGATCGACCTCGAGACAAAGGTTCAGGCGGAGCGGGAACTTTCGCATTTCGTGGCATGGGCGACCTGCGAGGCAATGGAAGCCTTGGAGGGCACGATGGCAGACCTCAGCGCATTGCCTCCCCCACAGCGGCACACCTTGGGGGAGATGGACATCACCCTTGGGAGCCTCCACGACGCTGGGGAGGTGTGCCTACCAGCGGTCCGGGTGTGTGGGGACCACTGCGTGAAGGTAGCCTAGACGATGGCCTTTACTTCCTTACAAAAGGCTAGGTGCGAGCATGTTGACACCCTCGCTACCCGCCGTGCCAGTGGCGACCACGGAGGAAGTTGCTGCCGGACACCGCCAGGCGCAGAAGGCGAGCAACGTCTCTGTCCATGACTTCTGGGTGCCGCACGGCCGTGATGCGATGATGGACTCCCTCTGGGCGGTGCAAGCCCAGAAGAAGAAGGGCAAGGCCCTAGCAGATGAACAGGAGCCCTAACTTTTTTTTGGCGAGAGGGTGGCGAAACCTAGCTTTGTCTCCTATACTTTTTAAGATAGGGCTCCGGGGGAGCCCTAACTTTTTTTTGCGAGGGGGCGGCGAAGCCTAGCGCCGTCCCTAATGCTTTTTTAGATAGGGCTCTAGAGGAGTCCTAACTTTTTTTGCGATGAGGAGGGGGAGGCGAAGCCTAGCGCCGCCCCCCATATTTTTTCATATTTTTTTAGATAGGGCTCCGGGGGAGCCCTAACCTTCTTTTTTTGCGAGGGGGTGGCGAAGCCTAGCGTCGCCCCCCCATACTTTTTTAGATAGGGTTCCGGAGGATCCCTGACTTTTTTTGTGAGGGGGAGAGAAAGTCTAGCGTCGTCCCACATCTTTTTTAGATAGGGCTCTGGGGGAGCCCTAACTTTTTTTTTTGCAAGGGGGTGGCGAAGTCTAGCACCATCCCTCATACTTTTTTAGATAGAGCTCCGGAGGATCCCTAACTTTTTTTTGCGAGGGGGAGATGAAGCCTAGCGCCACCCCCATACTTTTTTAGATATGTCTCCGGGAGAGCCATAACCTTTTTTTGCGAGGGGAGGCGAAGCCAAGCGCTGTCCCCCCCCCCTTGGTGGACCTTGGTGCTCGGGGTTTGATGTCCGTTTTGTATGCGCGTGCCCTAGGGTGCGCCAGGCGGCCCTAGGTCTGCGAGGCGTGCGTGGTTTCTGGTTTATGCACTCATGCCTGCGGACGACATCAGTGTGCATAGGGCTATGAGCCATGCGCAGTGTCCTTGTTTATACACTCGTGCTTGTGGAGGGCATTGGTGTGCACCGGGGCTCTAAGCCATGCGCGGTGTCCTCGTTTATATACCCATACCTGCGGAGGGCATCGTTGTGCACCGGTGCTCTGAGCCATGCGCAGTGTCCTCGTTTATAAACTTGTGCCTGCGGACGGCATCGGTGTGCACCAGGGCTCTAAGCCATGCGCGATGTCCTCGTTTATACACTTGTGCCTGTGGAGGGCATCGATGTGCTCCGGGGTTCTGAGTCATGCGCGGTGTCCTCATTTATACACTCGTGCCTACGGAGGGCATCGGTGTGCATCGGGGCTCTGAGCTATGTGCGGTGTCCTTGTTTATACACTTGTGCTTGCGGATGGCATCGGTGTGCACTAGGGCTCTAAGGTCTAAGCCATGCGTGGTGTCCTCATCCTGATCTCAACGGGGAGTTTGGGTCCCCCCCCCCGAGCAGCGGCCCTGGTGGTGCTGCTAGAAGTGCCGAAGGGGTAGTCTCCCCCTCCCTCCGGTGGCTTGTCCTTACGTGAAGACCGCGAGCTAGAGCGACGCTGTGGGGGCCGCCGCTGTTGGTTGTCGAAAGCTCAGCATCTCCCGGTGGAGGAATGCCAGCTCCTGCTGGAGGGCTTCGTAGGCTTCCTGGGTCACGCCTGCAGCCCCAGGCGGAGGCGGGCCCGTCTAATGGTTCTCGGGGAGAGATACCTCAATGGGTCGGGTGTCGCTTTCGACGATGTCTCCTTGTGTGCAGTTGTTGGCTTTCTCCTCCGTGGTCTCAGCGGCAGCTACCGTTGCCGCAAGGTCCTGCTTCGCTTGGCCCTCAGGGTACTCGGAGCCGCAGCCGCCGCGACTACTTCGGCCGCCGCGACCTTGGGTGTGATATTCTTCCGAGGGGCTATGCCAGTGCTTCAAGACTGTGTTTCATGACTCTCCTGCTGCTCCCCATGGACGACGCCAACTGTCGTAGCAAAGAGGACTAGACAGTATAGAAAAAGGGCCCCTGGTGCTTACGAGGGGAACCAAGGGATCCTCAAGGGGGGATCGGTGCCAAGAGAAGTAAATGTGTATTAATTGTCTCAAAAGGCCTCCTTTATTACATAGGGAAGACGACTATTTATAGCCTTCCGATCAGGATACATGAGATTACATATCTATCCCTAAAAGGACCCTATGCCTATAAGGGCCGCAGGGGTTTTTCCTTTCCCTACGCGTAGCCTTCGGCTTATGGTGGACCTTCCTGATCTTGGTCCACCCAGCTGGTACGCTCAGTCCACCGGTACTCTCCTCCCTTCGCACCGTGCGGGGTGTCCCCAGGCCAAGGGCCCCAGACACCCTTTGGTGCCCCTAAGGTGGCCCCTGGGTCTCCTGGCTTCTCGATCCGTGGTGCTCGGCAGTCCTTCGGCGACCTTCGCACCTTCCCCGAAGCCCCCCAAGGTATGCCTAGTACCCTCGGGGGACCCCCAACCATGCCTTTGGCCGCCGGCCCTCGTAGGCCTTCTGGTGGCCTTCGCGCGTCCTTTGGGGCCATCCGAAAGGCGTACTTGGTATCTCTGAGAGCCCGGGCCGTGCCTCCGGCTCATGACCCTCGGGAGAGGGGGAGGGGGGCTTGCGGTCTTCGCCGTGTCATTGGAGCCGGTGGGCCGCCCCTAGGACACACGTCACGTCATTGATACTTGAATTAACACCATATATTCCGTAGAATGTGCTCAAGAGTCAAGACTTCGCATAGATTCTGTAGAATGCATTCAAGGGTCGAGAGTCGAGACTTCCCTGTTTCCTATATCCAGTAATGTATTGTTGCAATCTTCGAGCTTACTTGATCCTCTCGACGCTGAATTCCATCGCAAATCGTTTGGTTGAAATTTCCCGTAATACTTCAGTACCATTATAACGGCTGATTGCTAAGATCATACTATTCTGCAAAATTACACTGACAGAAATCCTGATAAAACATCCTTTTCCATTATGATTGATTGGGTCGCTGACCATGTGTACAACAGAATTTCTATACCTGCCATGAAACTAGAGAGTTTCTGGGCCTTCAGGAATCAGCTCGTAACCATGGGGTTTGATAGTTGCCTTCCTAGATTCGACAGGAATGCACTTGAGGATAACGGAGATAATCATGCTAATTGAGCCAAGAATGACACTGAGCAACCATAACTCCCAACTCAACGGCACAGTGTTCGCAAAAGTGCCAAGAAATTCCACTATGATCACTTGGAATATAACAGTAACTGCTAATATGCTGACAAAGATCCAATTTCTGAATATCCCTCGGAAGACATTGATCTTGTCCATTTCCCTACTATTTATTTCATTGAAAACCTGGAAGCATGGCAATATATTAAATGCAACTTTCTCGTTGAAATAATACGCTAATTCCTATATGTTAGTGAATTATATATGTACTTTGTCCTTGCGTGTAATAGAATCATAAAATCAGGGAATAATGTGAACACGAATATGCTTGGGAAAAATGCTTTGAATTGTTGTGAAACTTTTAAGTTTGGGTCATTTTTTCTGATGAAAGAAAAAAAAAACTCATACTGATTAATACACGGTTGTTTTCTCTGTGGATTGCCACGAATTTCTAGGGCAATTCGTAAGCCATGAGGGAGTCCATTGCATATCGCAATTAGTGTCGGAGATAATTAAGTCAATGAGGTTGCTACTGGCATAATTAAATCACATGGCCTTTACAAAATGAACATGACCTCATAAACGAATGATGACTGATGTCTGATGAACATATTAGCAAGAGAAAAGTGAAAACTACAAGTACAAACTAGTGTGGGAGCTAATTAAGTCAATGAAATTGCTACTGGCATAAGTAAATGACCTAGCTTTTACAAATTGAAGATGGTCAGAGATGAGTGATGATCAATGAACATATTAGTAAGATAAAAATGCAACTAACATAGATCATCCATTGGACAGTTCTGTGAATTCTACAAACTGAAAAGTGACATGCAGTGCACATACCTGGCAAAATATGAATGAATTGAATATGAGAGTATTGATGGTTCTATCAGCATCCGGACCTTCAATATTAAGGAGTCTCTTTCCAACAAACATGAGAGTACCTAGTACAAGGAACTGATACAAACCCTGACCAAGAATATTTCTCCACATAACCCTAGTGATAAAACTGTCTCCCCGCCTCACAGGCGACCGCTTCATCATCTCATCATTTGGTGGCTCTGTGGCTAAAGCCAAGGCTCCCAGTGTATCCATGATCATGTTCACCCATAGCAACTGGACAGCGGTAAGTGGTGCAGTCCCTACAAATTAATTCAAAGTAGACAATATATATGAAATGATTCTAAAAAGTTGCAGCAAAAAGGAGAAACATCATAAGTAGGTGCACATCAACTTCATTCCAAAAAAATGCGTAGGAACTTATTGTAAAAAAATATGCACAGAATGATTGGATGAAAAATATTAGACTCAGCAAGTGTGCAAATACCTATGATACATGCTGAGACAAAATTCACTATCAGAGCCACTATATTAACTGTAAGCTGGAACTGCACAAACTTCTGAATGTTCAAGTAAACCGCACGACCCCATCTAGCAACATTTACAATGGTTTTGAAATTGTCATCCATTATTATAACATCAGCGTTCTCTTTTGCAACCTGCATCCAGTTAAATACTTGCATCAGAACAAGTCCACACTATAATATATCTCGTACACAAAATTCAAATGGTACTGAGCAATGAATACTATTTTAACCAGGGGCGGAAATTATTGAGTTGCATGCACCAACCAGTTCACCCAAAAGCTTAAGTTGATGAGGAAAGGTGGACAATTCACTTATACTTCAACACTCCCCCTCACGTGTAGGCTCCCTCAGGCCTAAGACGTGGAAATAGAAATGGACTGCAATTAATTTTTTTAATTGCGCCAGCCGAGTCTTGAACTCAAGACCTCTTGGCTCTGATACCATATTGAGTTGCATGCACCAACCAGTTCACCCAAAAGCTTAAGCTGATGAGGAAAGGTGGACAATTCACTTATACTTCAACAGAAATGACCTCGTGCAAAAGAAATTCATGTTTTTATACCATCCATAATATGGAAGGCGGTGCATTTACCTAGTGGTATTAATTTGCCTTCTAACCATAGTTACCGGATTCGCTATAAAACCCAGCGAATCGCGAAACCGGATTCGTCGAACCCGAACCGGTTTAGGGTACGGGGTTCGTGTTTGTAGTGGAAATTGGAAGAAAAAGTGGTGAACTACGAACCCGAATCACGTACCGCGACTCAGATGAACTACGTTTCTGGTAACTAGGATTCTAACTAATGTATACAAATCAAAGCTTATGAACAGCATTTATGAAATGCTAGTACAACATGGAAGTTATTTAGGGGGTATGCCTGTAAAAAAATATACCTAATTTTAATTCAGGGTATAGAATACTGGGACAGAATTCAGAGTATTTCTTACTGCAAGAGATTCAAACTGAACATACGAAGGTCCTGGCAGAAGAAAGCAACACGCATTATAGGAAAACATCAAGAAGTACCTCAGTGCCAGAAATACCCATTGCCAGTCCAATGTCTGACTCACACAATGCTGGGGCATCATTGGTTCCATCACCAGTAACTGCAACCACCTCTTGATACATACTTTTCAGGCTTGTTACCAATTTGTATTTGTCCATAGGCAAGGAACGGGCCATTACCTGAACTTGGGCAGTAGATTTAGCTACATTTAAACTTTGAATCCACACATATATTAATGAAAAGCAAACAAGGTAAGCAAAACTAAACCTGAATTTTAGGTAGGAGCTCCTTCAGTTCATCTGAGCTCTTATCATGAAGCTCTCGTCCTTCTATTGCTATTCCATCCTCAGTTAGTATTCCACATTCCTTGGCAATGGCTTTAGCGGTGTTGATGTTGTCTCCAGTCACCATTCTTACCGTAATACCAGCAGCCATGCAAGTCATTACTGCATCCCTGACACCAGGACGAACTGGATCCTTTATACCAAAGAGTGCAATTAGTGTGTAACCATCATCTGGTATAGGTTGATCGTCAGGAATTTCATTCAGATCCTTAAACGCAATGCAAAGTGTTCTCAATGACTCAGAAGCAAACGAATTGATTATATTTAAGACGTGATGCTTCTGCATTTCTAACAAAGGCATTATAGTTCCTTCACTATTGAGGACAGTATTGCACTGCCCCAAGATAATTTCTGATGCACCTTTGCAGAATGTCCGGAGGCCTCCATTAGGTAACTGTATTATCACAGACATCTTTTTCTTAATTGAATTAAAAGGCTCTACTCTTACTCTTGTCAACTTATTGTACACATCATATAGATGCCCTTCCAAGCTCAAGCCAAACTCTAACAATGCTGCTTCAGTTGGCGTGCCCAAGATGGTGTTTTTGCCATCGTCTTCCTTTACCACCTCAGATCCAGTGTTCACAAATAAGCCTTGTATAAGTATTGCCATAACTCTTTCTGAAATTGCATCTTTTAGCTCAGTAATGTTTGTATCACCATTAACAGACTTGGATACATCACTGGTCCAAACCTTATCAACGATCATGTGGTTGGTTGTCAAAGTTCCTGTCTTATCGGTGCAAATACAACTGGCTGAACCCATGGTTTCACATGCTGCGAGATGCCTGACTAGTGCTTTGTCATTCATCAATTTCTTCATGGCAAACGCTAGACTAAGAGTCACAGCCAGTGGTAGACCCTCTGGGACTGCGACGACAATGATGGTCACTGCAATAGCAAAGTAGTTGACAATTGTCAATGCATCATTTGCCGACCAATTCAACAAACCAACATGCATTCCCTTGTCAACCAAAAATCTCACTAGAAGTACTACAAATGTGAGAATAGCAAACACCAATCCTATCTGCCCTATGATTGTAGCCACGCCATTAAGCTTAACTTGCAAAGGAGTTTCATGCACTCCATCTTCATTAAGAGTATCCATGATCTTCCCCCACTCGGTACGCATACCAACGGCAGTAACAAGCATCTTGGCTGTCCCATCTACAACTTTACTCCCCGCATGAAGAACAGGCTTTTCTTCATAAACATGAATTGGTTCACTCTCACCTGACAAGCTAGATTCATCTATCACTAGGCAGTAACCAGATATAAACAAACCATCCGCGGGAACTACATCACCTATTGAAAGATGCAAGATGTCGCCGACAACCAAGTCATGAGTCAAAACCTTCTTGGTTTCCTTATCTCTAGTGACAGGGACAGATATCTTCTTCTTCTCACGGTCCAGTTCCATGAACTTCCGGGACTGCTTGTAATCACTGGAGGCAGTAACTAGTACCACCAATAAAATGCTGAGTATTATGCCAAGGCCATCATAAATACCCTTCGGCCACCCCTCGGTGGCAAGGCCAACCACTAGAGAAACCAGAGCACATATAACTAGAACAATCAGAGTCAAGTCATGTAATGCATCCCACACAAACATCCAGAAGCTTCTAGGGGGCTTCTCGGCGTGCTTGTTAGAACCGTACAGTTTCTGCCTGGTTGCTATTTCACTTTCCTTGACACCATTTTCTAATGAGGCTTTGATTTTCCTAGATATTCCATTGATTCCACCATGCATCTTGAAGATTGTATAATCTTCACGAATGCCATTAATTGCTGCCAGTTCATCTGGGCTGATACAAAATCCTTCTTCAATAAGCTCATGCGGTAGGTGATATTGCTTTACACCTGCATTATAAAATGATTAAGGTAAAATTCAACAGGATAGTTATGATAAGAGCAGAAAGCCAGATAATTAGTTGACGAGACCACACCATCGATAAATTGCAGCGCTGCCTTGTGCACGTTAATTACAACCTGAACTTTGCCCTGTGTAAGAAAAAGAACATCTCTAAGGCAAAGATATGATAATATCGACTTCTGCTATCAAACAGAAAATAACCGAACACGATTTTTCCAGTTCTTAAGGGGAGCAAGTGGCGGCAAAGATAATCAGCATTTACGCTAGAACAACATCCCTTGATCTTCACACATAGTCGACAGATCTATAGCAAATCCGTAAATTTTTATAGGACCTTGCAATTTGATTCCAGTAATCAATGTAAATGTACTCTCCGGTCGTTCAATATGTTAGCTGCAAAATATGACATCAGGCCCATGCTCACATGTTCAATGAGACAACTACATTTACCCAGTTGTTTTGTTCATATGATCAATTTTTTTCCCTCTCTTCTCAATGTAAATGTACTCTCCGATAGGTTAACTACTCGTCTCAATTGACCATGTGCCCATGTTTTCCTCTAGAAGTGGTCGTACAAAGCCGGTCGGTCCGGTCACATGTGAACCTTTGACCAGAGCACGCAGCGAAGAATTCAAGACTCAAGAGTACTACTAGTACTAGGTGAACGAGGCGTGCAATGAACGCCTTCCGGAATCCAAGCACCCGTCCCACGAGACAGTTCAAAGTTCAAACGAGAGGAGACGCAAAGAATTGACATGACACGAGATGGGGATCCACCCGAGACCGAGACAAGTCAATGTCATGCATTGGGAAGTGTTGGATTTTGAGGGCTATTTGTTAATTTCTTATTTTGAGAAAAGTAAAAATATAAGAAGAAAATAGTGAGTGGGGCCCACCTGTCTGTTGGAGAGAGAGGGAGAAATAAGGTTAGAGAAAGTCTCCAACCCTATCCTGGCGGCAACCAGGGGGGCTTGGAGCCACCACGTCGTCCACTCCTCTCCTCTTCTTAAGGTGGTCGACGGCTCCTCCTTTCTTGATCCGAAAATTAGTGAATTCCCTTCTTTTAAGTGTTTCTTCTTCTCCTCCTATTTTGGCTTCGGTTTTGGGGGGTTTGGAGTTCTTGCACCACCGTAGTTGACCCTACGCCGTCGGTGGTGAGCTCCTGATCTCCTTCCGTGCGCATCCCGGCAGTTTCCTTCGTGCGCCCTTTCCTTTATGGGTGTTCGGTGGGGAATCTGACACATGCGCGATTGGAACCTGTGTTGGTTGGCTCTAGCTTGATCTTGAGGTGGAAAGAGCTTTTTCTGTTTTGGTGATTGATGCACCTTGAGTGCATTTGGCCGGTGCACTGTGGTTCTTATGCGGCATCCCCTATACCTCGGTTTCATCATTCGGTGTATCCTGAATTGTGAATATTGGCATTGTATCTCCATCAACCTCGTCTAGTATTCGTGGTACAACAGGGTGATTGGTTTTCTGAGACAGCACGACTCACGTGCTTTGCTCGGTTCTACTCGGTGGCTTCGAGCGCTATCCGCTTCATGAGTTTTCTAGTTTTCTATTTTGTGTATCACTTGGCATATGTGATGTACTAGTTAAAATCTGAAATTTTGATTAATTGGACTGATACCAGTACTGGAGATATTGCTTAGTGATACTGTGGGCTCGATTTAAATGCTCGATGAGGATAAATGTCATATATGAAATTGGATTGATAGCTAGATCAGACTTGAGCTATTTGTTTACTTACTAGTGTTGTTTAATCTTTAGCAATTCGATTCTGTCTCTTTCAGCAGTTCGGTTGCCTTGTGCCTACTGAATGTGATTATTTGTGTACTGTGATACCTATGTTTTCTGTTAGCCGAAAACAGTAAAGGTTGTGATCTCATTTTTGCATTGAGAAATACTATGTTCTTTTTGCACAGTGACATAATTGATCCTTAGTTGGCTGAAAGTATAATTGTTGTTTATTGCTTTTAAGATAATTCTTGATATATTAATAAAGCATTCTTTTGAGCTTATAGTTTGATTAATAGTTGTCATATCTAATTTTTGAAGAGTATAGACATTAGTGACGAGGAGGCTAAGATTATATCTTGAACAACCCGACATCTGAGAGCAATAACCAAATATTTAAATCTGAACATTATGCTGATTTTACTTGTTATAAAGTCCTACCTTTTAAACATATTATCGTGTTTAATTGACATAAAATTATTACGTGATGTCATGTTATTCTTGT
Source organism: Ampelocalamus luodianensis (assembly GCA_036346255.1). Classification (NCBI taxonomy): domain Eukaryota; kingdom Viridiplantae; phylum Streptophyta; class Magnoliopsida; order Poales; family Poaceae; genus Ampelocalamus; species Ampelocalamus luodianensis. Next base: position 8,363,192 of record CM070626.1, read on the forward strand.
CAATTATATGTTGTTGGAATTATATTTTAATTACCGCTAATATTACTATAATTAATTCTAAATATTTGCTGAAACGGCTGATTTCACAACAGGAAGCACAAGCAGTCGCGGACGCAGACGAGCGCGCATCCACGTCACGAGGCTAACCCGGAGGAAATTTCCGAGCACTTTCCTAAGCCCAAAACCACCATGCGAACGGTGCAATTCCGACCTCTCGCACAGAAAATAAAATTAAAGCTTCAGCGAAAGCGACCGCACGAACAGTTCTACTGGCCGTACGGCTCGCCGTACCCGGCTGGCGCCGGCCTCTCTGCGGCGATCGAACGCGATGGAGCGGGGCGGAAGGACTGGTGGGGAGCGTGGGGTGTGTGTACGAACCAGGATCCTGCGGCGCTGGGCGTCGTCGAGGGCGTGGAGGGCGGAGAACATGCGGAAGCGGCGGCGGCGGTTGCGGACGACGAGGCCGACGGCGCGGCGCCACCGGAGGCGGGCCTCGCCGGGCGGGTTCTTGGCGGGTATGTCGAAGTACTCGTTCAGATAGCTCTCGATGCTCCAGCTCCTGCCTCCCTCCATGCTTGCTGCTGCTGCTCCCTCGCCCTCCCGTTGTGCGTGTCAAATGTCAACAGGAAAGGGACGGTTCAGACTTAAGGTTCAGAACGCTGCAACGAAGGAATATATATAGTAGAGGAAAATGGTAGCAAAGACCCCACTAGTCATAGTAAGCCAAAAAAACACCCCCGAAGTTTTATATGGCTAATGATTAAAAAATGTATAATTTTTTTGAAACAGAGCTAATGCTAAATGTTTTATATGGCTAAAAAGTAAGCTTAGTTGTATGTATCCTTTGAATATTTACCTCTATTTAAGTATTTTTGCGTTAACAATAACTTTACCGTTAGTTCAGGGTCAAAATTTACCATCAACACGAGAAATTGAGAATTACAGGTTTATATATTGCTCCTGCGCGAGATTGGCTGGCTGGCAGCAAGGGAGAATGCTCATGCCATGAAACTTCCAAACACTTTCGGGTGCGAAAACCTTTATATGACTTGTTCCATCAACTGGCCCTTTCTTTTAAGTCTTTAACACGTCAAATCGTGCCGATAAGTCAATAACGGTAGATCCGAACACGACGCGCATTTTTGATCTGATCAAGATGCTTTTGATCTTTTTCTTTTGAACGTTCGATCTAGTTGATTACTCGCCGCTCACCAGCACGCACCAGGCTGCTACCTCCTACCTGCACGGCTGCACCTAGTCAGCAGAGATTAGTCTTTGAATTACACAAATGGCAGGTGGGTCCCATCCCAGCACCTTCTCCCTGTCGCACAAAAGGAGCACAGTGACCTACATCAGATCCCAATCTCACGTCGTACTCAAAACGAACGGTCTGATGAAAGTATGAGTATTTTTCGAATTACTTTAATTTAGAAATATAATAGATGAATCATGAGAATTACTCTAGTCATTTTCACAAAGTAAATGAACAAGAACACTATAGTCATACTAAGATCCAGAATGACATAAACTAATATACCTATCTCAGTGTTCAAGTTAACAACAGATAAGAAAACTAACCAACAAATATGTGTAAGATAGACATACCCGGATCCAAAGAGAGAGGAGTAGCGGCAGAGGAGTTCCATCCGATGAGCAAGCAGCAGGAGTCTTGTCGTTCGTCATGGCATAGTGGTAGTAGTCGTGCAGTTGATGTAGACGTAGCAGATAATCGAATGAAGAAGAAGAAGCGAGCAGTCGCGCGAACGCTCCCCAAAAACCTTATTCGTCGTCGCTCGTGCAAGCCTTCGATGACGAGGGTTCCGGAGGCCTGCTCTCCCGGTGCGACCGTACACGTGCCTCGCCGGGATGGAGATCGCCAGAGACAACAACAAAACCAAGTGGTGTTCTGTAGTCTTTCGTGGAGAGTATTTTGTATGGAGAGATCAGTCTCAAAACAAGTGCTTTGTTCATCTAAATAGCAAAAACGAAGAGGCCAGAATGGTGTTAACTGCAACCATTAGTCACTAGTAACCTACAGCCATTAGTCACTAGTAACCGCAGTCATTACTCAATAGTAACCTACAACCATTAGTCACTAGTAATCGCAGCCATTAGTCACTAGTAACCTGCAACATAAAAAATAACCGCAGCCGTTATTCACTAGTAACTACACCGTTACTGCCAGTCATTCGTTAATACCATTTATTGCGAGTCGGTGCGTTTCGATTTTTGAATAGATAAAGAAAAACACGCACGCACCCGACACGCATGCGTACACGTGCACGCACACGCACACGCACACGCACCCGCACCCGCACCGCACCGCACGGCTCGGCTCGGCGAGGCGTGGCGTGGCGTGGCAAGGCGAGCGAGCGAGCGCGCGCGTGTATTGGCCCTCTCCAATTCCACAAAGGGGCTACCACGTTCCACCTTTTAAAGTGGTGTAACTCTCATTCAACTCTCCATATGACACTAAACAGTTTTAGCACGTGCACATGGGCCTTTGGGATATCCCAGGAATTAATTAGAATTAAAGATGGGCCCAGCCCATATTAATTCCAACAATCCCCCATCAGATCTCAATGTCACATGTCAAATGCCTTGATCCACAGTATTGTTTTGATATACCAGTGTTTTAATGGAGATCGGTTAAGGTTGAACATCCACCTAAAACAGAAGCTACACTTATCCACAACTGCACAATGGACTAAGCCTTGAATTGACAGTTTTGTGTGAATAAGTTTTACTTAAGTTCTTAATCGATACAGTGTCGCAGCATCCCCGCGGGTTGGAGCATATGAGTCATACTCCTGGCCTATTCATGAGCTTTCTATAGATTACCCTATCTCATAGACTGTGACTAGTAGTCGAGCTCATATAGGTGTGTTCTTTCAAGATCGCTCAGAGGACAAAGATCTTTGCTTAAACAAGCCACATAACACATTAAGATAAAAATCAACTGTCATACATGATTTAGGAGAGAATTGCATCTCCAATGGAGTGGGTCTATAAAAGTACTCTCCTCCCGCTAACCAAAAGATTGTTTCACCAATCCTACTTCACGGGATCTCCGATCATATAGGATGGGTTACCACTATGGTATAACTCACGTGGGTCTCAAACCCATCTCCTCGATGCATTGTCTATCACATTCCGTGATAAACCCTTTGTGAAGGGATTCGCGATTTTTATTTGCTTGGATATAATCCAGCTATTACTCGGATGAGAGCTATTATCCGAGTTTCTCATTTTTCTCGACATGATTTGATCTTCTCTTCACATGTCTTGATGCCTTCATATTATCCTTAGAACTGTTCACTTTGACGATCACAGTCTGATTGTCACAGTTCATCAGAATAGCCGGAACCGGTTTTTCAACCACCGGCAAATCCATCAAGAGCTCACGAAACCATTCGGCTTCAACAGTGGCAGTATCTAATGCTGTGAGTTCTGCTTCCATTGTTGACCTCGTTAAGATGGTCTGCTTGCAAGACTTCTATGAAACAGCGTCACCTCCAAGTGTGAAGACATATCCACTTGTGGCCTTAATCTCATCAGCATCAGATATCCAGTTTGAATCGCTATAACCCTCCAGTACCCTGGGGTACCCGGTATAGTGAATGCCATAACTCATAGTACCTTTTAGATAGCGCATTACCCTCTCAAGAGCATGCCAATGATCATCTCCCGGATTAGAAACAAAACGACTTAGTTTGCTCACAGCAAACGAGATGTTAGGCCTGGTACCACTAGCTAAATACATGAGTAAACCAATTATCTGAGAATATCTCAATTGGTCTCTGGCTATTCTCCGATTCTTCCTAAGCAACATACTAGGATCATAAGGTGTTGGAGAGGATTTGCAGTCGCTATAACCAAAACGACTCAGAATCTTTTCCACATAATGGGATTGCAACAATGTAATCCCACCATCATCACCTCTCAACAGCTTGATGTTCAAGATAACATCAGCTATGTAACAGCCCAAAACCCCTAAGTTGGATTAGTTAAGCATCTATTGTGCATTTGTGAAATTTTGGACTTGTTAAAAACTTTTGTTGCAGCAAATAGATTTCAAGTGTGGGAATGTTTTAGTTGGATTCTATATTCTCTGACATGCTTGTTGGATTTTCTGGAATTTTTGGAGCTTAATTGGTTCCCTGATTAGTTTGCATGTTCAACTTTGAGTTTGAATTTAAAACACCAACCTAATAGATAAATAAAATAAATGGAAATGAAAGTGATAATTAAAAATCTAAACTCAGCATGATTACTAAATATGTTGAGGAATTAAGTAAAGCATGTTTTGCAATTTCTCACAAGTAATGATAATCAACATTAAATCGAATGGTTTGAAAGACTGCATTTAAATTAAATCGATTTCTTGTTTTCACATGCATCACAAAAAGCATGTCATTATGTATGCATTATTATCATCATCTTTCTTTTCGGTTCGACCGATGTAGGTGAAACGCTGCGTGTTCATTCTTTCCCAACTCTCTCCTCGCAATCACAATCAAAACCAAAAATCGGCAATGCATGTTATATTGTTGTGTTAAATGTTTGCATAAGCTTTTATTTTCGCAAACGGTTCCCTCATGCAAGGTCATTTGAGCAAGTTGGAAAATGAGAGAAATACACCGTATTCATCTAATTCCTCGCCATTTCTTTACCCCAACCGAATTCCATCACCCCGTGCCCCCGCCATCCTCATCTCTCTCCGCCGCTCTCCTGCTCGCTCGCGCCACGTCTCGCCATGCGCGAGCCACCTGCGCCCATGCCTCGCTTCTGAGCAAACCGCCGAGGGCATCGCCCTGCCACATAGAAAAGGCAGCGCACGGTAGCCGCAGCCCTTGGCCTCATACCCTGGCCATTTCTCCCCTTCCTCATTCTTTTCTCTACTAAGAGCCAAGGGCCGCCCTTCACCTGACTCGGTGCAAAGCCGCCCCCTCGTGCTCTCCTCGTGCCACCGCACCCACCCCGCTTCCTCTCGCTGTCGGCCCTCATTTGCGCTTGCGCTGCCGCCGCCACCCCGAGTGCCATGCAGCTCCTCCTCTGGTGCCACCTCCGCCACCAGATCTGTGCCGGCCGTCCACCTCCGCTTGCCGCCACCCCGCTCCCCAGCGCCTGGAGCCCGTGCGCCGAGCCCCGCCTGCTGCTCCATCCTGCCCGCCCGGCCTTCTCCTCCACCGGCCGGCCGCTCCACCGCCGCCGCCTCCGGTCTTCCCGTCAGAACGCTCGCGCATCCTCCCGGTGGCCGGCGGCCACCTGCAGCCGCCGCCAAAAGTGCCGCGGCGACATGCACGACCTCTCCCGAGTGCGCGCCCACGCTGTGCCTTGACCCATGCCGTCCCTCCTCGCTGCCGGCGCCCCTACCTGAGCCACCTTTGGCTTCTCCTTGATTGCCCTCTATGTGTTTGGGTAAATGCCTCAAAGCATGTCTTGTGTCTCTGCAGTGGAGCTCGGCTCGCCGCCTCGGCCCGCAGTGCCGTCGCCTCCGGTCTTCCCAGCACTGACCAATTGCTCGCAGCCACCAGCCGCCCGAGCTGCGCCCTCCTCCATGCCCCTACCTAAGCCACCTTCGGCTCCTCCTTTTCTGTTGCAGGTGAGCCATCGCTCTATCTCCCTAGCTCTCTGAGAATGCAAGTGTGCATGTGTATGTTTACCTGTGAGCAAAAATGGTAAGGGGAATTGATAGTTAGTCAGTATAAGTTGTATGTTCAGAGTCATTGAGATTTCAGATGTGTCTGAATTTCAGAAAATTCAGAGTCTCAGTTTTTCTGACAAGGATGACAGTAGAATTCTGGGTTTAGGTTAGTAGTGAATTGTTCGATATTGTAAATGATTGTATTGATGTGTTATGAATAAGAGGCTTACAGCAGTATTCATTTGTCAGGTTGTACGAATGAAGGTAGTTTAAAAGAACTTGCTGTTGTAGGCTTGGCCAGTAATGAAAATCTTTAGGGTTGTGAACTTTGAGAATCAATAGAGAATAACCTTGATGCCTGACATTGGTGCCACTCAAGATAGTAAATAGAAGAAAGGAAGTATTGTCAGTATAACCCATTTGCAAAACCTTTTGTCTGTTGTTAGCGAAGGTTAACTATTAAGAGGTTAGCTAGTTTCTGTCGTCAGCTCTTTGCAAATCCATTCCAGTAGATGTTTTATGCAAAACTTCTATCTCAGTAGGGGCCCCTCTACCCAGCTCTTTTGGCAGCCCTTTCTTGTTTGCATATATGGCAAGTGGGCCCACCCTCTATCTCTCAGGTTTCTCTTGGTGTAGTTGTGTAAGTGTGGTTGCAGGGTAATAGATAGTCTATAGTAGCAGCTGATCATGAGCCGATAGCAAAGAGTTCATCAGTATAGTATTTTGGTACATATGTATGTTAATTAAAATAGTTAGTGACTAATTTTAGTAGTTAGCCTAGAGACAATAAGAGATTAGTAGTTCGTAGATAATTAATTGGCAGATTATATTCTTAGACAATAACAGTTAGTAGACAAATCAATTGATTAAAATGATAATTAAGTGAATGGTTAGGCTAGAATGGTAAGTAAGTAGCTAGAGCCCAACTGCAGATAATAGATGTGCACACAATCACCATCAGTCTGCCGAAAGAGGAGAGCATATAAGAGGTTTGATTTTGACTGTATGATAATATGAAAAATGTGAGTTTGGAAATAACAGTAAAAAGAAATCCTAACTAATTTAAATAACTCCGAATCAACTAATTTGTTGTTCCTAAAGTTATAATCTATCTGCTGTGTTGTTAATTTATTTTGGATACCTTTTGGCATTCTGGTGTTTATTCGCTGTTTTTCGCTTTGGCAGTTTTTATCGTTAGATGACGTTGATATCGAGAGTGATCCTCTGCAACAAGTCGAATATCCCTAGCAAGGCAAAGGCAAGCAGTTTGATCATATCCACTCAATCCCATTACTTTTAAAATCTAATACTTTGTTTTACTCGTACGTATGCATGCTTTTGTGTCAATGATTAATTTTATCGATTAGAGGTAGTTAATCCCATTGCATTGTTGCCCTGAAAATTGTTCACCCCTGCCACTACCTTAGGAATATTATCCTCACTGGTGAATTAGAACCCGGTGAATGATTTAGGACCTTTTATTTGTCTTTACGATTTGATGCTTAGCCATGCTTAGATACCGGTAGAATTGGGCGGTTATCGACTTAGTCGGTAACTTTGATCACACAAAATTATTATGACTTTACATTTTCAGCCTTTGTGCTATGTTTATTTGTGAAAACTAAAAATGAAAACAAAATGATTTGGACTTGGGCACAATGGTAAGTTGGTGTGATTTTGGGTGTGACTGGAATGGTGCCCGAGTCAACAAGGACCGAACATCTTGTTACACTAAACCAAGTATTTTGCGTGCTAACCACACTAGAGGGTATGGGACCTCTCTTGACCTAGTACTTTGGCGTGTATTGGCCGGTCGCAGGAGGTCGCGGGAGGGATGGTGTTGGGAGCATGGTAGTTGTCCAAAAGCTTTATCTGAGTGGGTAGTTGTCTTTTCGGCTTTACCATGTAAGCGTATGGATTTCTATCCATACGAGCGGCCGTAGTTAATACATAATATTGGAAAACGTCTTGTTAGACTTAGCCGTGCTCGCATACCAAGGAAGTATGCTAACCGTGGTCGTGGAAAGGCGGTCTAAAGTGTGGGTACAGTGGTACACCCCTGCAGGGTTAAAACTATTCGAATAGCCTCGTCCTAGGTTATGGACACGCTTGGGGAGGTCTTCCAAGAGTTAGACTACAACCTTTTAATTAAAACTTGATGGGTTGGTATGAACGGGTGTTCATACTATTGTTGTGATGGCCATTGGGTTGGTCATCTCCAGGATGTCTTTTATGTCACTACTTACTGTATCGTTGTTATTTCTGCAAATAAAACTTGAATTGACAAAACTGCCTTCAAAACTATTACATTATTGCAAAAGAAAACTGGCTTTATGCTAAAAATAAGTCCAGAGCCCCCTCCACTTAAATAAAGCTTGCATGTAGTTAAATTATAGTTCTGTTACCCTTACACGTCAGTCTTGCGAGTACAAAAACAATTTTTGTACTCAGATGCTTTGCTTAATGTTTTTGTTGCAGAGGAAGAAGGTGAGCCCCAAGGGCTTCCCTTTGGTGAGATGTGCTACGGGTTTGACGACTAGCTTGGCGGTCCGGTTGGTTGCTTTGTGGGTAGAGGCACACTAATTGGCTCTTTTATTTATCGCCATCTTATGGCTTTTGCTTCCGCTGTGTAGTTTGTTATTTATCTTGTAAGTTCATTCTGTTGTATATTATGCAGTTTTGATATTGTAACCTCTCGTGTATGGAATTGATGCATAATTTTGTGAAGAGGTGTGTATCTTTGCAGTTAGGAAGTATACATATCTCGAGGCTTGGTTTATTTGATTTGTGATGCTAGGGCGGTGGTTGGTTAAGCATTACAAGCCAAATAAACCGGGGTCCTCACAAGCTACTCCCAGATCTTTCATCTCAAAATTCTGAGACAAGAAATTCGTGACCTCCTTAATCACATTAAGGTTGGTCCCAAAGATCAGTATGTCATCAACATACAGACATAGAATTACTCCCTCGCCCCCACCATGGCGATAATACACACATCTATCAGCTTCATTCACAATAAAGCCTGCAGATGTTAAAGTTATGTCGAACTTTTCATGCCGCTGTTTAGGTGCTTGTTTAAGACCATACAAAGATTTCAACAACTTGCATGCCTTTCCTTCTTGACCATCGACTACAAATCCATCTGGCTATTTCATGTAAATTTCCTCGTCCAACTCTCCATTTAGGAAAGCCGTCTTAACGTGAAGACCGTGTGAGGCAGCCAGAGATAGTAGTACTCGAACAGTGGTCAATCTAGCCATAGGTAAATAAGTATCAAAGAAATATTCGCCTTCCTTTTGGGTATAACCCTTGGCCACAAGTCGTGCCTTGTACTTTTCGATAGTACCGTCAGGCCTAAGCTTCTTTTTGAACACCCACTTACATCCTACAGGTTTACAACCATAAGGACGCTCAATGATTTCCCAAGTTCCATTAGAGATAATGGAATCCATTTCACTCTGGACTGCTTCCTTCCAGTATTCTGCATCTGGAGAAGCATATGCTTCAGAAATGGTACTTGGTGTATAATCCACAAGGTACACAATGAAATCAGGACCAAAAGACTTTGCAGTTCTTTGTCTTTTACTCTTCCTCAGAGTTTCATTGTCTTTCTCCTCAGGAATTTGCTCAGGGATTTGCTCAAAATATTCTATTGGAATGGTAGGTTCAGGAGTTGTATCAGGCTCCTGACTCGATGAACTAGACATATCTTTCATCGGGAAAATATTCTCAAAGAATGTAGCATATCTGGACTCCATAATTGTACCGACATGCACGTCAGGTACTCCAAATTTCACTACTAGAAATCTATATCCAACGTTATGGTGAGCATAGCCTAGAAAGACGCAATCCACGGTTTTTTGTCCAAGCTTACGTTTTTTGAAAATTGGCACATTAACTTTCGCCAAACAACCCCAAGTGCGCAAGTATGAAAGTGATAGTATTTTCTTCTCCCATTGTTCATATGGAGTTATCTCTTTATTCTTTGTGGGAACCCTGTTTAGGACATGACATGAAGTCAATATAGCCTCCCCCCACCATGTTTTGGAAAGACCCGCTGTTTCTAACATGGCGTTAACCAAATCCATTAGAGTGCGATTCTTTCTTTTAGCAATCCCGTTTGACTGGGGTGAATAGGGAGACGTCCTCTCATGGATTATACCATGTTCCTCACAGAATAAATTGAACTCATTAGAAAAGTACTAGCCGCCACGATCAGACCTAACCCTTTTAATTTTCTTTTCAAGTTGGTTCTCAGCTTCTGCTTTATAGATTTTAAAGTAGTGAAGAGCTTCATCTTTAGTTTTCAAAAGATACACATAACAGAACCTAGTGGAGTCATCAATCAAAGTCATGAAATATCTATTACCACCTTTTGTCAACACACCATTCATCTCACACAGATCTGAATGTATGAGTTCAAATGGTGCCAAGTTTCTTACCTCCGCGACCTTATGAGGCTGCTTTAATTGAACACAAACTTGACACTTAGAACCTTTAGCAAGAGTGAATTTTGGGATTAACTCTAAACTGACTAACCGCGTCATGCAACCAAAATTTATGTGACAAAGTCGTGAATGCCAAATAGTAGTCTCATTACCACTGAAAACATGGTTCACAACATTATTACACAAATCTGAAAGAGATAGGCGGAACAAGCCTCCGCACACATAACATTTACCAACAAATTGTCCACACTTGGACATTACAAATTTATTGGACCCAAATACCAGTCTAAAGCCATCTCTACACAGAAGAGATCCGCTCACGAGATTCTTATTGATAGATGGCACATGATGCACGTTCTTCAGTTGCACAATCTTTCCCGAAGTAAACTTCAGATCGACCGTGCCAACACCATGAACAGTGGCATGTGACTCGTTCCCCATTAGAACGGTTGAATCCCGAGTGACCTGGTAAGAAGAGAACAATGAAATATCAGCACACACATGTATATTAGCACCAGTGTCTATCCACCAATCGATTGATTGACATACGGAAAGAACAGTAGGTAAATTACCATACCCTGATGTTCCCGTCTCAGTAGTACCAACAACAACATTAGTAGACTTAGAATTCTGCCCTTGCTGATTCTTCCCACCCTTGCGTTGGCTGCAATCCTTGGCCCAATGACCAGGTTCGCCACACACAAAGCAAATGCTATCCTTTGTGTTCTTCTTCTTCTTCTTGAAGCTAGTTGTTTGTGTGGTCTTGTTCTTGCCTTTGAACTTTTGAGCTTGGTCATTCTTCTTCTGTACCACATTGGCACTAGAATGTCCCTCATTACCTCTGATGTGTGTATCTTTTGCCCTCGCCTTCTCTTCAACATCAAGAGACTCGATGAGATTTTCAACAGAAAACTCTTGTCTCTTGTGTTTCAGGGAAGTAGCAAAATTCCTCCAAGAAGGAGGAAGTTTGGCAATAATGCCTCCCGCGACAAATTTGTCCGGTAACACACATTTGAAGTGTTCGAGTTCTTTGGCCATGGATTGTATCTCATGAGCCTGCTCAACTACAGAACGACTGTCAACCATTCTATAGTCATGGTATTGCTCCATGAGATACAATTCACTGCCTGCATCTGAAACCCCAAACTTGGCCTCGAGTGCATCCCACATCTCTTTCCCAGTTTTGATCACCATGTATGCATCAACTAACTTCTCACCAAGAACGCTAATCACGGTACCTTTAAAAAGGTTATCAGCAGTCTCGAACACTTGCTCCTGTTCAGGAGTAAGTATTCCTTCAGGCTTGCCACTTGCCACATGAAAAATGTTCATGGCAGTTAGCCAAAGCACCATCTTGGTGCGCCACCTCTTGTAATTCGCACCGTCGAATTCGGAGGTTTTAAGCGCAATGGCAAAACCGATTGACGAAAAATGCCTATAATAAGGTTTTTGGATTGTTGAAAGTATGAGCATTTTTCGAATTACTTTAATCCAGAAATATGGTAGATAAATCATGAGAATTACTCTAGTCATTTTCACAAAGTAAATAAACAAGAATACTATAGCCATACTAAGATCTAGAAGGACATAAACTAGTATACCTATCTCAGTGTTCAAGTTAACAACAGATAAGAAAACTAACCAACAAATATGTGTAAGATAGACATACCTGGATCCAGTAGAAGGAGTAGCAGCAGTAGGAGTTCCAGATCCAGTAGCGGCAGCAGGAGTCTTGTCGTTCGTCATGGCGTAGTGGTAGTAGTCGTGCAGTTGATGTAGACGTAGCAGAGAATCTAATGAAGAAGAAGAAGCGAGCAGTCGCGCGAATGCTCCCCAAAAACCTTATTCGTCATCGCTCATGCAAGCCTTCGATGACGAGGGTTCCAGAGGCCTGCTCTCCAGGTGTGACCGTACACGTGCCTCGCCGGGATGGAGATCGCCAGAGACAGCAACAAAACTAAGTGGTGTTCTGTAGTCTTTCGTGGAGAGTATTTCGTATGGAGAGATCAGTCTCAGAACAAGTGCTCTGTTCATCTAAATAGCAAAAGCGAAGAGGCGAATGGTGTTAAGCTGCGATCATTAGTCACTAGTAACCTCGACCATTAGTCACTAGTAACTGCGGCATAAAAATAACGCGGCCGTTATTCACTAATGCACTGCGAATTCGCGACCATTCGTTAATACCATTTATTGCGAGTCGGTGCGTTTCGATTTTTGAATAGATAAAGAAAAACGCGCACGCACCCGACACACCTGCGTACGCACACGCACACACACGCTTGGCGGCGAGGCGAGCGAGCGAGCGAGCGCGCGCGTGTATTGGCCATATCCAATTCCACAAGGGGGCTACCACGTTCCACCTTTTAAAGTGGTGTAACTTCTATTGAACTCTCCATATGGGACTAAACAATTTGAGCACGTGCACATGAGCCTTTGGGATTTTTCAGGAATTAATTAGAATTAAAGATGGACCCAGCCCATATTAATTCCAACACGGTCTGTATTAAGCGCCAAAGTATCCCAAAACAGTAAAATTGTGACAGTGTATTTCGAAATCACTACAGTACTTCACTGTTTCTACTCTATTTGCTGCAGTATTTCTGTCTGGTACTATTCATACAGACCGAAATGACTGTTTAGTAAGTGATCCTTTACGGTACACAGGAGGATCCAGATCCCAAAATATCACATAGCAGCCACACCCCCTTGAATCAATTGTCTGAACAGCAAGTGAATAACACTCAGATAACCGCAGCCTACTGATGGCATGGGTCAGATTAGCTATCAGCTATGCGCTCCATTTGGTAGTAGTTGCTCGTGCACGCTAATCTGCTAGTGGGAGCTCCACCATATATTGTTTATCTTTAACAAATCCATGCATCGTACAGCAGAAAACGAAATTCTAAGGTATGGAGAGCACAAGCGGTTTGCTTTTGAAGATCATTATTATTCAGCTGTTAAAGCCTACAAGAGGAAAAATAAAAATAATAATGTTACAGATGACAGGGATTCATCAAACACAATCCTAGGGGTGCTAATGGTTTAGGTTGGAATGGATTAAACGGGTTGGTTTTTAGTTTTGGTTGGCTTTGGAATGGGTTGAGGCCTCTAACGGTTTGGTTTTTAGTTTGGATTGGCTTTGGATGGGTAGGAATGGGTTGAGACCTCTAACGGTTTGGGGCAGGTTAGGTTTGCAGAGCAAACGGTTTGATTTGGTTTTGTGTGGATTCAAAATTTTCAGGTTCCGAATGATTTCAATCCATGGGCTCATGTGAAATGCGTGACTCCCCCAAACCCTCGTGAGTCGCGGCCCAAACGAACGCTGCCGCTTACCACCCAGAAGCACTCCACCTCTACGGCAATCTCTCTCTCAGTATGTTCTTGCTAGCTAGATCTTGCTCCCCTTCCTGTCCAAGATCCAGATCTAAGTGGCCTTAATCTTTATCCAAAACTTAATCTTTACTTCGCAAGAGATGGATGCATTCTCTTGTATTCGTTGAATATTTTTTCTTCTAAAATATTTTTTAGAACTTAATCTGAGCAGTCCAAGAGATGAATATTTTTCTTCTAAAATTAAGCTAGTGCGTGCTGTGGATAAGTATAAAGAGTAGTCATATTCTTTTCTCCCCTGCCAAGTGAACTAATCTAGCTAACTGGAAAGATCACATTGTGTTACTCAAGTGGATTATCATCCCAGGAGTCATTTCCTTCAAGGTTAGTCTCCTGGTCCTTATAAGTAGGTTTTAAGCTTAATCAAGTGCATTTTTAGCATTTGCAGTGATAAAGATCCACAATTTTGTATGGTTACTGTTCTATAGTTGTATTACAAGGTTATATAGGCACAAATGAATCTCTTTGTGAGGAAATTGTGATGTTTCTTTCACTGATAAGTAGGTTTATACAAAAGAACAAAAAATCAAATGGCAAGAGGCTTATTTATCTTGACATAAGGTCTTAATCTAAATGAGAAAATATATCTGTAGAAAGAAGTCTTCAGCAAATATTACTATATGAGATCCCCCTCAAAAATATTTTTTTGATGAAAACAGTAGAAAAGCCTCCTACTGCAATTAATTAAAAAAGTAGAAAATACAGTAACAAAGAGGGGGGGTAAAAAGAGGAGTGCTAAACAAATACAACATAGAGGGAGCGGGGTGAAGAGGAGCGAAGAAAAGGAGAAAAGGTAGTACAGCTAGCCAAAATTGGATAGCCAATCCGAAAATAGTTGTTTGAATGCCCCTCAAAAATATTACTATATGATAATAGAATGAGATGCAAAATTTTATAGTTTCAGGTGTTAACAGTTAAGCATGAGTGGCTAATTCTTGCATGATCTCAGTGTGCAAGATATAATGTATGTTTGTGGTTGTATCATTTGTGTTTTACTCATGCCCATTATACTAAAATGGCAGGACTTCACCCTACTTGAAGTTGATGATTGAGATGCTTCGTTCACTTGATGAAGTATGCTTTTGGAGAAGAGTAGAATCATTTAATGATTTGTAAAGCTATGTTATAAGCAATTAAGCATTAGCATGAATGTTAGTGTTATAGAGTTGTTCTGTAAGAATTGTATTCGGCTGAATGAATGTAATTTCTAGGTTGCCCATTATTTGGTTGCTTTCTATTGGACTTGACTAGGTTATGGTTTGCTGAAACTGAAAGAGATTGTTTGCTTTATTTTTGTAAAATATATCTTTGGAATTCTCTGGATATTTTTCTCCTTTTTCAAATTTTCTTTTCTTTTCTTTGCAAAGGTTCCTATTTTAAATAATTATTTGTGAGTTATTTCATATTTTAGTGATTTTTTATATAATGTCATGATTTTTATCATTTTTAGTGAGTTTTTAAAAATAATTTTTCATGATTTTTTCTTAGTGATGTTTTCTAGTTTGTGCACCTGTTCAAAAGAAAATATCAAATAATGAATTGATGACATGAGGTACTGTCCTTGGGGCTACTGCTGTTGAGTTGGCCTGGCAGCCAACATGAGCCCATGCACATGGACATGGTCTGGCCGAAACGGTTGGAAATGGGTTGGTTTGGTCTGGGTGTGAAGCGCACGAGGGCTGCATTGCTTTGGTTTCCAGAATTTGATTTGTGGGTTGATTTGGTTTGGGAAGCTAGCTTTTTTTTGTATGGGTTGGGGCGGGCTTAGACGGCATATGCCATATTAGCTATCAGCTATCAGCTATGCACTCCATTAGGTAGTGCTGCTTGTGCACACTAATCTGCTAGTGGGGGCTCCACCTTATGTTGTTTATCTTTAACAAATGAACGTGACTAGCGCTCGTATGTTGTTTTATCCCATGGATGTTCATAACTCAGGCCAATATCAACCGTTCGATTCCCTCTTCAAGCGGTGCAGTAACTACCAACAAATCACGCACCCAAAAAAATTGCAGGTGCAACACAAACTACCCACACGCAACAAAGACAAACTTCCTTTCGTGGAACAACAAGAAACTCGAACGACACGACAAAAATAAACCATCGTGCAACACCTCAGTGCAACAAATAAAAAAATATGTCACAACAAATGACAATAGCTACTGCAACAAAATAAAAATATGATGCAACACGTCATCATATCTATGCAACAAAAACCAACTCTTAGTGCAACAAATGGAAAAACTATTGCAACAACAAAAATGGGAATTCATGCAATAATCACCAACCTCGTGCAGTGCCACTGCTCGCCGGAGCTCCGGCGACACACCATTCTATCCTCATCCTTCAACAACAGGGCGGTTCGACACGCCGGGTAGAGAGGGACGAGGCGTTGAGCCCAAACGACAGGGACACGGTGTCGAAATAGCTAGAATCGACAAGGGGACTGGAGCGGTGGTCCCCGGCAGTGTTCATAGGACGAGAGGAGAAACCGGGGTTCGAGAAGAAGCGGAAAAGGGTGTGGAGGCACGAGCACAGCACCGGATCTGGTGGATCGACAGCGGGTGGCTCAATTGCTTGTAGAGAGAGAGAGAGAGAGAGGAGGAAGCACAGAAGGTGAGTACTGGGCGTGGTTGCGGGGTTGCGTGAGGCGTTCGTGTTAGCATTGTTGTTAACAAATCCATGCACCGTACAGCAGAAAACGAGATTCTACAGTACGGAGTGTTAGTCGCTGGACTCTTGCTCTTGGTGATAGCAAGATCCTTACTCTCATGGAGAGGATGACACTTGGAGATAGGGCAAATTTTCCTTGGTTTATTTCTCTTCACAATGTCATGCCAACCTGAGGAGTTGGGGATACATATTTATAGGGCTAACCAGCCAAGCATATGTCAAGCATATGCTAGTCTAAGATGCTCTGTCCTAGATGCTCTGTCCTCTAAAACTAGTCCTAAAGCTAGTCCAAGATGCTCTGTCCAAAAGAGATGCTAACCGCTTGATCAAGGATCTTGTCCTTGAAGGGCGGCAAAAGCCAACACAGAGACTTATCCATCAATCTCCCTAAGTCTTGTGTGTCTCCTTGGAGGAATCGAGCCATCCCGATCCTAGAGCGAGCGTCGTCCTTGATTTCAACGCGGAGGCGTCCCCAAACAGACAGAGCCTCGAACGCTGAGTCACGCGGAGAAGAACTCCGCCGCCTGGTCATGTGGTGGGTGTCGCGGTGTCGAGCACCGCCCGTCGGTCTTCTTTGTTGCGGAACTTTCGTTGAAGAGGCGTGTGCTTTTGGCTCGTCAAGGTGGAGAGAGCCGCTGCGGCGGTGCCGCTGGAAGTGGTTCGATGCTCGCTGAGCAATGAAGCAGAGCGGATGCTCCTCCTCCTCGCTGCGCGGCGTGGGCTGGCGCGTCGTGGTATCGACAATCCTTGGCCCGGTGACGGGCTTGCGCGGTTGTAGCAAGAGTCGTCTCGTCGGCTCTTGTTTGCCGGGCAGCGCCGCCTGGCGCCCCACGGTCATCACCCTCGGCACGTCCTCGCGCCCATGCTCGGCGTCTTTGCGCGGCTTGCCGCGCTTGCCACGCATCGCGCCGCTGTCGTGGAAGAAGGCTCCCTTCTTCCTGTCACCTTGGCCGGTGACCCACTCCTCCCGAGTGAGGAGGAGCTTCCGCCAATGGTGACGGGTCGAGAGAGGCGTGGCTCATCATCGTTGACGACCTTGAGGCGACCTATCGCCTCCTCGATCGATTTATCGTGGAGAGGTCAGCAGAGACCGGATCGACCGAGCCATCTGCTTGTACTTCTCGGGGGCGCAGCGAAAGAGCTTCTCGGCGCTCTCTCCTCCATTGTAGGTGTCGTCGCCGAGCGTACCAACCTGCAGCGAGTGTTGAGGCGAGAGCAAAGTCATCAACGTCCTCACCGGCTTGAAGGCGAGTCTCCCCTCCGTCGCGAAGTGCTGCGGTGTGGACTTGCGCGATCGCCGCCGTCGTCGTGCCGCGGCGATGGCGTCCCAAGCCTCCTTGGCGATCGCTTGTTGAGAGCGAAGCGCATCTCGGCGGGGCTGCGGCGATGAGGGCATCAGCGCCGTCGATTTCGTCGTAGTCGGCGTCGCCGCACGGGACGCCTCCCACATGTGCCATACCGAGCCTCACCTTCATCACCGCGCCCGCTCGGCGTGGTTGGCCTTGGTGGGTAGGCCACCACCGCCGGGGCGGCGTCCCGACAACGACACGGAACCCGTGGTAACCACGATGCCGGTCCGGGAGAAAGCCGCGCGCGCTGTGAAGGCCGCGCTCTCTATCGACCGTCTGCCGTCGTTGTCGTCGCGCGCCTCTTCGGAGCGCCACCGCCAGCGCGCCTCCTCGGGCGCCACCGCCGAGTGCGCCTCCTCGAGGCGCCACCGCCGTGCGCTTCGGGAGCGCCACCGCCGTCGCGCGCCTCCTCGAGAGCGCCATCAGTGCGACCGCGCTGTCAGGAGCGCGCCAAGCTTCGTGGCGTCTTGCGCGCGCCATCGCGCTGCGCGCCGCATGCGCCTCCCTCTCCGATGGCTCAAGGTCGCGTGTCGCTGTCGCATCGCCAGAGATGGAGCTGCTGCTGCCGCCGCGAGATCTTGACCTCTGCTGCGCCGCACGCCTGTTGCATCACCGCCGCGCCGCTGCTTCGCCTCGCCAGGCTGCGCCAACTCGCTTTGCCCGGCCTCGGCGCCACTGCGCGCTGCGCGGTCTCTGCGCCGCTGCGCTCATGGCTGCTTTGCGCGGCGAGCTTCGGCCGTCGGCGACGCCGCGTGCTCGGCGGCCGAGCAGCGAGCGCTCTGCGGACATGGCGCGCTGCGGGGTGTTGCGTGGAGAGGTTGCCGACGAGTGCTGCCGTCTCGGAGAGAGTGGCGTGGGCGGCGGAGGCTGCTGCTGCTCTGCACGGGCGGGCTAGCTGAGGCGAGAAGGAGATGAGCAGGAGATGCTCAGGCTACAGGATACACAAGCTCTGATACCACTTGTTAGTCGCTGGACTCTTGCTCTTGGTGATAGCAAGATCCTTACTCTCATGGAGAGGATGACACTTGGAGATAGGGCAAATTTTCCTTGGTTTATTTCTCTTCACAATGCCATGCCAACCTGAGGAGTTAGGGATACATATTTATAGAGCTAACCAGCCAAGCATATGCCAAGCATATGCTAGTCCTAGATGCTCTGTCCTAGATGCTGTGTCCTAAATGCTCTGTCTTAGATGATTTGTCCTCTAAAGCTAGTCCTAAAGCTAGTCCAAGATACTCTGTCCAAAAGAGATGCTAACCGCCAGTCAAAGATGCTGTCCTTGAAGGGCGGCAAAAGCCAACACAGAGACTTATCCATCACGGAGAGCAAAAGCGGTTTGCTTTTGAAGATCAATATTATTCAGCTGGTTAAAGCCTGCAAGAGGAAGAAATAATAATAATAATAATAATAATGTTACAGATGACAGGGATTCAGCAAGCACAACCCTACACTGCAAAAAAAATCGACAAGACGTGGCAGATTGAGAATCACTTCAGATTTATTGCTTGCTTGTAAGAACAGCCAAATAAAGCGTAGAAAAAACGTGCAACGGAACCAGTTGAGGTTACTAACTCCCTTATAAATTTTGAAGAGAAAAACGCCATTATCACTTGTAGGGTGCAATGATTCTCCTCCGCCGTTTCGGCGTCTCCCTCTTCACATACATCTTCTCCATCTCATTCAGCGGACGGCTGGATCCATCAGGTAAGCTTATGAACTTCCAGCCACCACCTGCGCCACGCTTTCCATGCGGGCCAAGCTTCTCAACCATGAAAGTCCAGCCATCGTCAGGTCGCCGTCTGCTGTACTTGTGGCACTTAACCTCTCCAGCCACCTGGAGTCAAATAGGGACTATCTCAGCTTAGCTATAGATTTATGCATAATCAGAATTTCTATAGGATTTAAGTATTATATATCAGTGTCCTGTAGAGCTTTGCTGTTGTTAGCATATTAAATACATCACAGCAAATGTTCAGCGCAAAGTGTAGCACAATAACGCTGTGTCATAAGATCAACAAAAATATAGCCAGAAGTTCCAATTTCAACTGCAAATTTTAATGTAATGAGTATAGAATAGTCAAATCTAGTTGCTTAAGATTACTAGTTCTGATGTGATAACCAAGGGAAGAACGAGGGTTCAACAAAAATATTGAGAAACAGAAAGAACAAGCAGGTTTGACTGAACAAGGAATGGGTACTTTGGTAGATGAGCCATGGGGATGGAGAGGCAACTGATGTGGCTTTTCCAACTTCCAATAGCCGAAAATCAGGTTAAGTGGGTCTTATGCTATACTTCATTCCTTATAAATGCTATGGGAACATTTGACTTAAGAAATTTGAAATGTTATTTACATAGTCATACTGTGTATGAAACAACCTAAACATAGCCTGGCTGTGATATCGATCAGGCTAACTTGCTCATATACTACTCGCCATATCTGCTTTTTTATTTCTGCTGAATTACCAGGTAATAGTGGCAACCTTGTGCTGTACAAGCACATGCACGTTATGCTCTTTCAGCCAACTTCTACTATCTTACCCCGAAACTCCTGGTCTCCCAAGCAGAGTTCAAAATTGCAAATTTCAAGTAAGCTCAGGAAAGGTTTTAGAAAATGTTGGTTAAAATAATTATGAAACACCTATTTAATTGGCCCAATGGCATAAATACATTGTAAAATAAGTTCTGTTCTCGGCCTTGCTAGATCAGCATGTAAAAAAATACCAGAAATATCAATCTCCATGCATTGAGAATGCAAACCATTGCAAGCTGGAAGTGAATAGGTAATGGAAGATATCCAACATTCCATACCTTCTTTTTGTTGAATTCCAAGCGTTGAACAAACTCCTCATGCAACATATGGTCTTCCTTCATGGAAATTTCATAGAGCACCTCATCAGGATCTCTTGTGGTGCCATCCCATCCCTCAGGCATAACTTTGAAGTCCGGCTTATATGGTAGAGATGCCACATGAAACTCCCTATCATGGGAATTGAAAAATCTGCGACACATAATTGAGCAGAAATATGTGATATGACAGGGAGAACGGGTTAAAGAAATTGAATGGAATCATATACTCTCATGAGCCCGTTATATGTGATCATGCGGTTCAAGCATAATACAAATTCCACGATTTTCCAAAATAAAAGAAAGGTTATCATTTGACAAGCCAAAAGAAAAGTCCTCGTCAAACAAATCAGCCTACTTCCAACATGTTCTCTTGTAGTCTTGTGTTCCCATAAAATATTGTGGATTTATTATCTTCGGTGTTCAAAATATCAGATATAGGCGGCGATTAATCAGGGCTTAGGCGCTAGGCGGCGGGTGGCCGAGGCGATTTGAAATTGCTGGCTGCCTAGGCGGTCAAAGTCGGTCCTAGGCGGCCTCGGCGGACCTAGGCACGACGGTCTTGGGTGGTCGCTGCGGGGCCTTTGCGGGCGCCGAGGTGGCACTGGGTTGCCGGTCGATCTCGCCTCCCGCGGGTTTTTATTTTCGGTCGAAAACCGGTTTTACCGGTTCTATCGCCCCCCCCCGGTTATGTTACAAATCGGGCCCGAAAAGCCCAGTCCATTCGGCCTCATCGCTCGCATTCCCGTCGCACGGCCCGTCCATTTCCTCGTGCGTGCGTCCGGATCGATCCCATTCCCCAATCCCCTCTTCCCCTCTGCGGCGGCTCCCATTCCCGTTCTCCAAAGATCTTCTTCCTCCCGATCTCTCCCCCGATCCTCGCGTCGCACGGGCGCGAGCCGACCACCGCGCTCGCCGCCGCAACCTCCGCGGCGTCGCGCGCTGCCGGCAAGTCCGACCATGAGGGCCTGCGCCGCGGCGCTCTGGATGCACGATCGCCACCCCACCACGCCGCCCTCAACGCGCGCTGCCGCCGAAGTTCGGCTACCTCGAGGACCTCCCGAACTCTCCACAAGGCCCGCCACGCCTGAAGGAGGCTTCATGGTTCGCGGCGAGGCGCCGCCATCGCTTCCACCGCCGACTCAAGCAAGCGCCGAAGCGGAAGAGAACGCCGTCGCGTCGACGCAGTGAGGCTTATCTTGAATTTCTTTTAGTTGAAAGGATTATGCTTGTACTGAAGTTTAAATTTCTCTGAATTTCTTCTGAATTTCGTCTGAATTTCTCTGACATTTAAATTGTGGTTTGAAAATTTCGGCCAAAACTAAACTTGCCCAAAAAAACCGAAAATCGGCAAAATCGGACTTGCCCCCCGCTAAAAAAAATATAACCGATTTTGAAAACCTTGCTCCCCACTGCTGAATCAAGCTTGGCTGGCATGCTGGAAGGAAGAAGGAGGAAGAAGGAAAGGTGGGGGTGGAGGAGGAAGGGCTGGAGACGCGCCGACACCGACAGTGAAGCAGAGGTGGCAGCAACGGCTATGAAGTAAAGGTGGCAGCCATAGTAGAAGAGGAAGGGAACTCGGCTGGCCCAACACATTCGGCCCAGGCTTCAGCACATAATTACCCAGCTCCTAGGACTCCACAACCGCCTCTCCACTTGATCAAATGGTATGCAACAGTTAGCGAACGCCAGATCCACTTCAACCCGATCGCCGCCGGCCAGATCCATCTCGTTGCCGACCGCATCCACCAAGAAAGGGAGTTGTGCCGCCGCACGCCGATGGAGCTTCATGGGGCTGCGTCGTTGCACACGGAAGGAGTATGGAGCTCACCGCTCGCTAGATCCACCTCGTCCCCGCCTCTGGCACCTCGGAGAGCGAGTTGTGCCGCCGCCACCTTGAGATGCAGCTGCGGCGCGGTGGCAGAGGGAGTGGCATCGTTGCCCTAACCTCCTCCTCCACCACTGCCTCCACGCCGCCGGAGGTGCTGCCGCTGCGCGCCTTTGCCCTCGCATTACTGCTGTCGTGTTGCCTCGCCACGCCCACGGCCAAGTTGGCGCCTAAGCGACACCACTGCGCCGCCCGACAAGCACCTAGGTGAACATTGGTTATCTTTGACAAATCTAGAAACTAATGAGGTATTTATTAGAAACAAAGTTTTTTCCCACTTCAACTTGATAGGTATTTATTAGAAACAAAGTTTTTTTCCCACTTCAACTTGATAGTTGGTACAATGGTCCTATCCAAATGTGACGTGGGAAACATGACTATAATCTTAGAGTTCTAAAATCCAACGTTTCCTTAGAAGAAACAACCACCATGTATTATGCATCATCGAAATTATGCTATCAATATGTATGTTCCAACATGTCTATGCCTAGGTGTCACTTACAATCCATGTTCAATGACTGCCCTGCCAAGAACTTGGTATGCATTTCTAGCTCGACCTTATCATACAAACAAACAAGTATAAGACTAGAAACATACTAGCCACATCAAATATTTGAAGAACTATAGTTCATTTATCTAAAAATTCTACAAAAAGTACTAAATTATAACTTCTTGCCCTCATCATAATAGCACATATGCATCGCACTATAAGCAAAAAACGCAAAATAAAATGCTACAAGAGCTTAGCACCTATTTCCCCTTTATCCAATTACTGAAGAAAGAAGAAACAATTCCTCCATTCGCAAAGATTTTTTAAATGCTCCATACATGCCATGTCAATCCAGTAAGTATAAGCACACTATACCACAAGCCCGACAAAATGCAGTGATCAAAGATTTGATACATATCTCCAGTTTTCAAGTAGCATATAAGGAATAATTCCTGACCAGTAAGTTGCAGCACAATTCCAAACCAGAAGTGTCTTCCTTCCTTCATCAAGAACTTGCCACCTCTTTTCATTTCTTCAACCATAAATCCAGTCATATGGTAATTAACATCACAAGATAAGAACCACCATTTTGTATCAAGAATCTGACACTTGTTTGCCTTCCTAAACCACATTGTCCTAAACTAATCATACAAAAAAAACTTCTAAAACTGAGACATAAAATTATCCTTGTTGACTGTGGGATGGAGAGAACAGGGGCATTCTCCATCAGGAACTAGTTTGAAGTAACAACTCAAAAGTTTAGCCTACTGAAGTTGTGATAACTAATGAGAAACTTATCATCCTTCCACCATTGTATCTGATTTACACCTGGCATGTGTTCCAATTTCGGTTCGGTTTTTAACTACTTGTTTTCTTAATTAAACTAAGAATTGCCATTCTCTTCACAAATGAAACAATTCAACACAGCTGCATTAGCTTACATTCATATTCCTTATATTTAGGCTTCACCGCTATGATTCTAAGGCTTTCAATAGTTGCAGCTTACACAACTCTTCATAATATAAACAGAAGGTCTGCACGTACTCTGGGCAGCTGTCGAGCAGGATCTCGACTGAGTCGTCGAGCGGCTTGCCGCGCTTCCTCTCCTCCTCCTCCTCCATCTCCTTGAGCCACAGGATGGCGTGCACGCGCTGCCGCATGACGCGGAAGTCCGTGGCGAGCCTCTCCACAGTGTACGTCGCCGGGTCCTCCTTGTGCAGCCGGTACATGTCCTGCTTCTCCAAGTCCTTGAGGTACGCGCCCCGGGACCCCGGCTCCCGCACCAGCCTCAGCAGCGCGCACGTCTCCCGCATCCGGTCGCCCCACGAGTCCACGAACGCCTTCCCCTCGCGGTTGTCGCGCTCAACGGCGCGGAGGATCTCCTCCTCGTCGTCCATGGCCCGCACGGCCGACAGCTCCGGCGATACCGGCGCGGAAGGGGGCGCCGCCGGGAGGCCGACGGCGGGGGCGGAGCCGTCGAAGTGGTCCTTGGTGACGCCGGTGGACCAGGACGAGCCCCATTCGTCCCCGCCGCCGCCAACGCCGGAGGATTCAGAAAGGGCGCGGAGGAGGGAGGGGAGCCGCGAGGCGGCGGGCGGCGGCGCGAGGCGGCCGTGGAGGAGTGCTCGGTGTAAGGCGAGCATTTTGGGAGGTTTTGGGGAGCTTTCGCCTTCGCCGGTGCGCCCTTCTGGGCTCGCGGTGTCCTGCTCGCTCGGCTCGGCTCGGCCGATGCAACCGTGTCACTCTAGGTGCTGGGCCTGAGCACAGAGGGGTTCGAACGGACAGGCCAGCTAGAAAAAGCATAAGCTTTTTGTCAATCTGGGCCGGGAAGAGAGATTGGGGTGGAAGAGTCAGGTCGGGATACAATTGGGTTTCCTTTTAGGACTGAGTGGCCCTTTTTATTCTTAGTTCCTATCAGTCATTACTACCCCTGCACTCCTACTGACCCTGGGAACAAAAGAAAATGTTATGTCTCATACCAGATGATTTACAGTAAAATTACTAGTCACATGTGGCGGAGCTAATACAGGAGCATACGGTACATACCCCAATTTATTTGAAAAAATAAAAAAGGATTGTATATTCATAAGGTGATTGAAATTTTTTTAAATATAAGTCATCTTTTTTATCCATTGGATCAATATCCAATCATATGACATATCAATCTCTACACAAATCCAATGATCATAACTAGTAACTTAAATTTAAGAAAATTTCAAGCGACTTAAAAATAGCAAGACTGAAATAAAAATATCTGTTATATATAGTGTGTGTGTGTGTGTATACATGTAATAAATTTTGATACACATTTGTTATTATGTGTAAGTGTTAGATTGTATGTTAGTATATAGAAATGTATAGATTATGTATTATGTAGAACGATAGAAGTAAAAGAGTTAGTCAGCTAGTCACAAGTCAATAGAACTATGTGTTACTTAAGTTCGCACCCATATCGTGAAAATCATGACTCCACCACTACAAGTCTCCGGCGAGAAAGTTGAAGTTCAACAGATTTATCGACTAAATGGTTTGATGGTAACAAGTTGTTCACCTAGTGTCACCAATGTAAATATAATAAATCAGATGATCTTTTCTAGAAACTGATTACGGAAGATTGTTTCTTTTTTCAGCACCATTAGATCGATATGGAAAATATGAGAATGAACTGCGTTGATATACAATGGTTTGTAGTGTGAAGGTAGCATTGTTGTTAGTCCCATAGTAGCAAGAAATCTCCATGTGATGAACCATTTTAATCTATTCTTGAACCAATTTCCACATTAGGACAAACTAATTATATTACAAATTAAATTTTCATACCAATTGGGCAATTCTAGAATCTCAAATCATGTTTCAGTGCAAACCACCTCTTCGTCACCAGGCAAAGGATTAGGAATAAGTCCAGTTTACTCACTCCAACTATCAGAAAAGTCTAGTTTACCCCCCCCCCCTGAACTTCAAAACCAGTTATTTAACCCCCTAAACTTGCGAAATCCGATCAGCAAACCCCTTAGGCCGGTTTTGCATGGCGGTTTTGCACACATGACATCTCATTTGTCCCAGTCAGCAAGTGGGTCCCGCTGGACAGTGGCTTAGCTCAAGGCCACTGTGCGTGGACCGAGCCCACATGCACTGGTCCATGGGTTCTTGACTGCCATTAACTCCTCGGCTCCCACCGTCATAGACTCAAAAACATCACTAAGATCCATTAACTCCAGAGCTTAAATATTTGGCCCACACGTCATTGACCTTTGGTGAAACAAATTCTTCAACCGGATTGCATGAATCTCCCTTCCTTTATCCCATTCCCCATTCTATCTCCCCTCCCTATTCTCCATTTCTACCTCTTGGAGCTTGCTCTCCACCGAAGCTTGTGTCATGTTGCCTCCTTCTCCGGTCGCTGGCCCGATTCCGGCTCCCTGCGCCACCTCCGCCGTCCTGTGCACCTCCAGTGGCTGGCGCCACCTCCTCTCACTTGATTGGCTCTCTCTCTCTATGGTGCCTCCTACCCGGCGCCTCCTCCGAGACCATCGGCGGTAAGCGCGCCGCCTCTTCGCCCGCGTCGCGCCGCCGCCATCGCTCCTGCCGCCGCCGCCGCCACCCGCGTCGCCTTAGCTCAGACCCATATGTGCATCGCCGCTCCTGGCCTGGCTTGGCCGGCACAGCCCCCGGCCTGGTCCTCCCATGGTCGGCCCCGCTTGGCTTGGTCGTCCCTGCTTGGCTCCCATGGCCGGTTTTGGGGGAGAAGTGGCTTCCTCCCCCTTAATTCATTTCTTCTCTGCGGTTTCAGTTTTTAAGGCTTGATTTATTTATGATTTGTGATGCTTGTTGTTGCTCATGCGTGGAAAGGCAGATGGATGTGGGTTGCTATTGGTTTTGGTGACGTCGTGGGAGATGATTTGTGATGTGTTTTGTGATGGATAATATTGTTACTGCTAGTGTTCTTGTGAATTGGGGGACTGGGAGGTGGAGGGGAGGTGGAAGGCCTCGAGCTCCGGAGGTGGTGCCAGCAAAGGCTTCGGGCGAAGCATCTCCATGGAGAAGAAGGGAGGGATGAAGAAATGGGAGCTGAGGAGATGACTGGGACACATACATGCTGACTGGCACAAATGAGATGCCACGTGTGCAAAACCGCCATGCGAAACCGGCCTGAGGGGTTTACTGACCGGATTTTGCGAGTTTAGAAGGTTAAATGACCGGTTTTGAAGTTTAGGGGGGTAAACCAGACTTTTCTAATAGTTGAAGGGAGTAAAGTAGACTTATTCCAAAGGATTATGTGTTCACCTTCCAATGATCATAGTGATCTGGAACAGAGATGCCAGGTGATCGTCAACTCCCTTCCCTCTTTCACCAATTAGTGGAAGCACACCATTCTGCTCCTATCACTCTGGACAACCTGGAAAAGGTGTAACCAGAAGACCTTTCACAGTGAGGATATGAACCGAGTTCTACTCTCCACCTCTTTGATGATCACCTATCTTTGGTCTTCGAGAGCATCTAAAGGACAATCCCCGTAAGCAACTCTTAATTGGTGTAATCAACTTGCAGGAGAAGTAACTTAAATTGCTAATCTTTACCTTTCCCTTTTTCCTACAACCCTAGGAGACGCATGTTTGGCAGGATGCTAGCCTCCTTGTAATCCAAACAGTTCTGGCGCTACTGATGGAGGAGTTCAAGAGGGCTTTAAATCCTCCATTGTTTCTTAAACAAACCAACCACCTATTTACGGATGATATTGTGTTTTTGCTTGATAAAATTGTCAAATATAATGGGGAAAAAGCAAAGTTTATGACACATACTCTGTTTGCGTTTACCCGACACTTTTGACCAAGTCACACTTAACTAGTCAATCATTTGTTTTTATATTATTTAACCAAAATGCCCTTGGTAACTAAACTACTACATTTGTTCTTGTTTAGATGTCGATTTAGCTCTCTACACAAAGAACAATGCACCACTTAATGTTTCATCTTCTGACATATTTGTCATTGTTAATTTAGTCTTGCCTTGAACAATACACTACTTAATGCTTGATCTTGTGAGTTGAGTTTGAGTAATGACATCATACTAACCTGCTTTTAATAGGGGCTCTTTGAAAAAACATTACCTGGAAAACCTAAAATGGTATGTACTCGTGAACAGATAAGTTTCTAAAACATCTAAAAGAGAACAGAGGGAGTAATATACTATGGGCCCACTAAATGTGTGGTGGAGAGGGGAGGAAGGGGAGGTTAATAAGGGCAAAGTAGAAAATTGTGTATAAATCGTGGAATGCTAAGTATTTGTAAACAAATAAGGTGGTAAAAAATGACAAGTATTGAAGGATTATATGTGTGGTCCATCTGTTTCCACCCTTTCATTAGGGCAGTGCACGATTTTATTGAAACAAAAAAACATATCAAAAAACCCAAATGGAACCAGTCTACTCAGTATGATCGGTTTTTGGTATTCGTTGGTATGACAAAAAAATGACTTCTGAGATCCGGTGTTTTCAGTAAAAACAGATAGAAACCGAAATACCGAACTAAAAACCCCCCTCCTTCGCAGCCCACAACCTGATCGGCACACTGGCCCAGTCCAAAACTACCCACGAGTCCATGTCGCACACACATGTAGTCACAACTCACAAGCAACCCTAGCCCCACTCGTGCCTTGCTCCTAGCGGTCGCCACGCAGACGAACGCTCGCCCCCTCGCAGCCCGCTCGTCACGCCGATGCATTCTGTTTGTCCTGACTCCTGCGCCCCCTCCTTCTCTAGTTCCCCACTTCTCCTGTCTGGCGTGCGGCCGCCGCCCGCCCGCCACGCCCTCTAGCCTTTTCTCCTCTACAAGTAGGAAAAACAACAAGCATCCTTCTCAGTCTCAGGCTGGTATCCTCATGGACGCATGAAGCATTTGTTGCTTGAGTTGATATGTAATTTTTCTACAATATGTATTGATGATTTTGTTGGATATATTGAGGGCTAATTGGTAATTTATCATTTTGAGAAAAGAATAATTAGAAAAGGAAAGGAAAAGAGATAGGGTCCACCTATCAATGGGGGTAGGAAGAGATAAGGTCTTGAGACCAAGTCTCAAGACCAAGCAGCGCACTGGGATGGGGCTTCTCCCCTTCGGCCTGGCAGCGGCGCATGCGGTGGGTGACTCGGGCAGGCGGCTCAGTTTGTAGGGCAAAATTAGCACTAGCCGTTGGCGGCGGCAAAGCTCCTCTCCTCCTCCTCCTCTTCAAAGGTGACCTCCACTCTTCTCCTTCTTGGACTGAAAAACTGTGAGCTTTTCCCCTTTTTGGTTGGTTCTTTTTCCCCTCCGATTCGACTTTGATTTTGGAGCCTTGGACCTCCCGCGCCGTCATGCTTGCCTCGGTGCCATCGGAGGTGAGCTCTAGACCTCCCTTTTTTGCGCATTTGGCTGGCTCCATTCTTGCACCATTTCTGTGTGGGCGTTCGATTTGGGAACCAGGAACTTGCGCATTTGGGGTTTGGTTTGGTCAGCTCTGTCTTGGCTTCAGTGAGGAAGAAGACTGTGATTTTGGTGCTTGGTGCTCTCGGGTGCATTTGGCCAGTGCACTTCTGATGATCTTGTGCGGCATCCCTGTACCTCGACTTCGTAATTTTGGTGTGTCCCGAAATTGCAGATTGGCATTGTATCTCCGACGACCTCGTCCGTTCAAATGCGGCGCAACGGGGCGATTGGTTTTTTGAGTCAGCGTCATTCGGCGTGCCTTGCCCGGTTCACTGCTCGGTGGCTTTGAGTGTCATTTGCTTCGTGAGTATTACTGTTTTTTGCATTACTTTTGCATATGTGTTGTGCTAGTAGAAGTTTCAAATTATATTGATTTGATTAACTCTAGCATTTGGAGATATTGCTTGGTAATGAATGTGGGTTCAGTTTAACTGCTCGATGAGGATGATTGTCATATTATGAAATTGAATTGATAACTAGATCAAACTTGAGCTATTAGTATTGCTTACTGTTGTCAACTTATTTCTAGCAGCTTGGTTCTGATATTTTATGTATTTCGGTTGTGACTAAATAGAACTTGATCATTTGTGTTCTATGGTATTGTTGATCTACTGTTAGCTGATTGGCTTAATTGTTGAAATTAGTGATTCCTTTGCGCTGTCAGATGATCAATACTCTGTTTGCCGAAAATCTAATGTGTTGATATAGTGATTCCTTTTGCATTGTTAATCTCATGATCCTTTGTTGACTGAAAATATAATTTGCAGTGTATGAGATAATTCTTGATATATTAGTAAATCATTAATTTGAGCTCAAAGTCGGATTTATTTTTATCATATTTAATTAATGAAGAATATTGACAAAAGTAGCGAGAAAGCCAAGATTACATATTGTACAACTCTACATCTGAGAGCAATCAATAATCGCTTAAATCTGAGCATTATGCTGATTTCAATTGTCCACATGTTCTATGTTTTGAGCATATTATCTTGTTTAAATGACATAGAGAATTTACATGTTTATATTTTAATTTTGTCATTTAAATGTTGCTGGAAATATGTTTTAATTATGATTTATGCTGCTGGAATTAATTCTTAATATTTGCTAAAACCGCTAATTTTACAACATATTTAGCTAATTTGCTCGGTTTGAGCTTTTGAGCCTTCAGGCTTTTAGTAGTTCTGTAGGACTTGTATAGTTGTCTCGTTAATTTGTTTGGGCAGATCTGTACAAGTAGGAATTAGTGTTAGATTGTGGTGTACATAATGTGCTACTGTTTTTTTTATTTGATTTATCAATTTTGAAATATGTAGGACTTTGGGTTTGTACGAAAACTTTTGAGTCTTTGACGCTTTTTTGTGTTAGCAACCACGGAGTCAACAACAGGATCGTGCAATGTATATTTCCTTCCCCTGAAATCACTTCAAGTCTTGTGAATCTTTCACTACTCATTGCAACTTTCCTATATGCTAACTATAAGTTCTTGTGTTCTTTTTGTACTTTAGATGTCTTAGGCTAATAATATACCACTCTCTGGTTGGTCACTAGGCATGGGTAGTGCTGAAGCCATTGGACCTGTGGATGATGAAGCTCCGAACAATGGAAGGAAACAAATTAGTCACAGATCGAAGATGTGGAAGCACTACACGGCAATGGGCACAAAGAAGGTTGCATGCAACTATTGCTTTTAGTTTTTTCTGAAGGAGTACAGGTAGGCTATACTAGCACAGATTAAAATTTCTATCGCATAAATCAGGAAGTCATGCGAGTAAGAGATCATAGATAGTTACCATTAGACCGCGGTGCAGCGGAAGTAGAGTTAAAGTGGTCGGTTCAACATAGCGCGCGTCGATGTAGTGGAAGTAGTCGATCGTCCTCTGGCCAACTGCCTCCTCCTTGCGACCAACCCGATCAGCGCCACAGTTGCAACAGCGCCTCTACCAAAGTTCACACGTCCAGGGATGGAACGTCGTGCATCGGTGTGCTAGCAGCAGCGCGCACGACAGGAGCTTTGAGAGGTGGCGGCTAGGGTTTCGATGGGTGTGTCTCGGGATCACTCCTTTAGCCCCGCATTTCTCTTTATATAGCCTCCATTCGGATCCTTATCTGATACGAGTAGAGATCATATCTCACTCAGAGACTATCATCCGGACCCTTATTGTTCAAACCTGTTAAGTATGTGACCCTATAGGTTCATGTATATTATGTTACCCTATAGGTTCATGTATATTCAGCCATGGGCCGAAATCTCCTTTTCGGTCCATAAGTCGGTAGCGGTCCTTAGCAGGACATAGCGACTCTCAAATATACATAAAGATCATATCGGACGAACCTGTATAGTGCTTATGTACCAATCCCTTTGCCTCACGCTACCAGATCAAACTCAAGGTGAGAAGCGTGCCATCTTTTGATAGCTCGATCCTTCACTCGAACTTGTAGTGAATTACTCAGTTGCGATTGACTCCTCAACCACATTCGGCATGGCCATGCACTTCTTTAATCCAAAATACATTTATTCAAGGGACAAAATAACATATTATTCAAAAGATCATAAACATAGAAATGATACAATCATCTCCATGATCGCCTCTACGACATATCACTAACACTTCTTGTGATTCACAAAAGAATGATACGTCCTCACTGGTGATCATATTCTTGATGATTATAGAAACTCATTGACTCCTTTAACGATGCAAAGTTTTATACGTGCACAAGATTGGGTATGTCGTTCTAAACATAAAAATGTTGAAGCCGGTCTAGTGAATTTTACTAAATTTGAAGATACCCATAATCTGATATGTTGTTCACTTCATGTTTTGCTGCCTGTAGGCATGACAAATAATGGAGGGTATTTTCCAACAAGTGTTTGCTCCTCAGATCAACCTTGATGCCCAAAGAATGATTGGATGAAGATATCTTGAGCTGCACTGTAGATTCCTGAACTTGCGCAAGGTTATGCCACTTAACTCCTTGAACTTGCATTTTACTTTTTTAGCTCCATGAACTTATGAGGTTTCGTCACTTAGCTCTCTAAACTTGTATTTTACTTTCTCACCCCTCTGAACTTGCGAGGTTGTGCCACTTAGCTCCCTGAACTTGCGTTGAAGCGAAGTTCGTCGGATACGATGCTGACGACTTCGTCCTTTTCGAGTTTGATGGACTCATCGCCGCCCCATTCTGACTGTGTTCATCATCCCCGTCACCTCATGCTGACAAAAACAGATTCTTCAGGTCCAGGAATGCACAATGCTCGTGTCTTTGCCGGAGCTCCACTGTCGCAGCTTGCTGCCGTCCTCGCCCTTACCTCCTCTGAGTCGATCGTGTGAGAGAGAAAAGTACATTCCCAGTGTCAGACTCAGAGGACTTTGTGCATGGTGAGTAGCACTGCACGAAGCTACTCACCATGCAAGAAGCCCTCTCAGTCTGGCGCTGGGAATGCACTTATCCCTCTCACTACCGACTGAGAGGAGGCAAGGGCGGCGGCAAGCTACAATGGTGGAGCTCTGGCGAAGTTTGTGAGCACATTATGTTCTCGGGCCTGAAGAATCCATTTTTGTTGGCGTGAGGTGATATGGACGATGAATACGACTGAGATGGGGCTACGACGAGTCTATTGGACTCGAAAGGGACGAAGTTGTTGGCATTGCATCCAACGAACTTCGCTTCAATGCAATTTTAGGGAGCTAATTGGTATAACCTCGCAAGTTCAGGGGGCTGAGACTTGGCACAACTTCGCAAGTTCAGGAACCTACAATGCAATTTTCTCTTTTTGTAATATGCCGCTAGTTGCCTAGTTCGGACCATGGTTGTGTTATAGCTTATAGTCTTCCAATAACTATTTATTGTTATTTATGTTGAAACTGGTACTAATTAATAAGGAAAAATTAGATATATGTCATCGTAAATCGCATAGTTTTAAAATATAGCTTATAGTGACCATGTTTGAAGATATGTCATTATGTACCATTTATATCATTTTTGTACGTATTTAGACCTGTACTTGACTACGTATTTTCATATGGACAAAAATATCTCACCTACCATGTCTATTACTACCGACTAGACCTAGTCCGTTCGTTCCGAAATCCATTCCCTACCTTGATTTTGTATGATTCAATGTTATGAAGATAGCATGGTGTGCATAACAAGTTATGACTATAGATATTAGGACCGGATCTACTCGATGGTAATGGACAAGGCATGTGGAGCATTTTTGTTCATACAAAAATATGTATGTCGTAGCCGGGTCCCATGGGGTGCCCCGCACCCTGGGGTCGTCAGGAATACCAGTGTGCCGTTAGGAATACTGTACATATGGAGACCTAGCTTGTATAATATATTTTATGCCAATGTACCTAAATAACCCTTGTCTCTTTCTCGCCCATAGGGGCAAGAAGGTAAATGTCCCTTCTTGCCCCCCTATAAGTAGAGCCCCATGGGCATGTAAGAGGGGGAGGGCTCTCATTCAAACACACAAGCAATACATATCTTCACTCAGTGTCATTAGCTCCTCTCTTCCTTCGGTCCTTCTCCAAGACAAAAGGGTACGAAGGGTCCTCGCATACGGAGTGTCCCCGTACCCACTGTCTAGCCTCTTTACGCTACGACAGTTGGCGCCGTCCGTGGGGATCGAACAAGAAGCTACATAGAAGAGGAGCTGAAGCCCCAATTCGGCCGAAGCCCAAAAAATCGTCCAAGCTCAAAAATACCGAAGTCCCATTCGGAGCAGCACAAGTACAAGAGACCTCTTCTAAGAAGCCTCCCACACCAAGAACCAAAGTTTGGCGAAGCCAACCTTCGCCAAAGCAAAAGTTTTGGGCACCGAACCAGAGTCCCCAACTTCGGGCCGCCTCTGAAGGCCCCCTTAGCGTCGTCGCCACCGCCGAAGCCCTCGGCGTCGCCACCGCCTCCGGAGGAACCCCGAGCCCTTAGCATCTTCACCACCTCCAGAGCACCCGAGATCCTTCATCGGTCCGCTCCGACCATTCGAGCCGCCGGCCTCCGACGCCCGCCGAGCACCACCCGAGCCTCGCGCGCCGCGCTCACGGAGCCCCTAGCAGCCTCCAAGGACCTCCAGCCGCCTTTGGACTCTTCGCGCCACGACGCCTTGAGCTATCTCGCTGCGCGCGAGGCCCAAAGACTCCGGCCGCTCGGCCACCTCGAGCGCACTCGCGAGGTCGGATCGAGGTCCCTTTTCACCAAGACTCGTGCGGCCCTTCGCAGATCGAGGCCACCCAGCGTCGCGCCTCCACGGCACCCCTCGGCGTCGGCAACCTTCGGCCCCTCGGGCGCTCCGCCACCACCTCGGGGCTCCTTCGGGCCGCCCCCTTCGAAGCCCCCTCGGCAGCGAAGCTCGAAGCCTCCACCGGCCCGCCGCCTTCGGTCCGGAGCCCTCCTCGGGGCGCCTTCGGCGCGTGCCCAACTTCGGCCTTCTCCGAAGCACCGCACCCTCGGGCCGCCGGAGCACTTCGCCTCCACCTCAACCCCTACCTTCAGCCTCCTAAGCCTCGCACCAAAGCTCCACGACCGCCTGCTCCCGCCTCGGGGCCCTCTCGGACCTCCTCCAGGGCCACCTCCGCCTTTAGCCGAAGCCCCCGCGCGGCCTGCGAATGGAGTGAAGCATCACCCCGAGGCCACTTCGGAAGCTACACCCGCGCGACCCCTCGAGTAGTGCCCCTCGCAGCAACTCCGCCCGTTCCGGCTTGGGCATGGCGCCGCCCGGGGCCGCCCTCGTCACGCCCGCCCCAGCCTCGCCACCAGCCTCGGTGCGTCGCCTCTCGTGGCTGCCAAAGACTAGCATGCAGGCAAGAGCTTGAAGCTCAGAGACAAGTATTCCATCCCCAAAGAACTTTGTGCTTTAAGAGGACAAGGAATTTATGTTAGGCTGCAGCGTTGTGTGCGCAAGCGTTCATAAAAATCAAGAGGCTAGAGTCCGTAGCATGCACTTTGTGATTTTACTGAATATATTGTACTGTGAATGGGGCCACCGCAATAATGGCCAGCTACCAAGCCTAGGGGAGCTATAGCCACCACTAGGCGCAGCTAGCCAAGCAACCAGGTCGTATCTATGCATCATGTTTCCGCTGGTGACTTTTGTGGAACATGTAGCAAGTGGGTTTGTACTAGTAAAATAATCTCCTAGCCATAAGCATAAATCACAAGTGTATAAGCCTTTGTTTATTTCGCTAGTAGGAGGTAGGGCTTTGCTAAGCATTTTTGCCGCATGGTTTAACTCGTTGTCAAGCATGAGTGGTTGCTTTGACCGTTACAAAAAAAGAGACATCGTGTGGCTACGCCTGAGAGGGGATGAAGACACCTACACCAGCCAAAACCAATCCCGCACGGCCTAGGATGAGGTACCTTCGGCCGAAGCATGAAGTATCTTTCCCTCAGCACCCGAAGGAGTCCTTCGCTCCGAAGGCCACCTCGTTCCGGAGCCCCCCACCTCCGGTCCGGAGGCCACCCCGCTCCGGAGGCCCCCCCCTCGCATGTGTCTCGCTCCGGAGCACACCCACGCGCAGGCGGACCAACTCGCCTCGGAGGTCGGCCGCACCGCTCCGGAGCACCCTGCGGTTGGGCCTTGGCGGCCCGACAACCACGAAGCGCAGCCCACCTCGGCGGACCAGAGCACACCTTTGTGCGTGTGTTGGGCCTCAGGATGGGCCCACCTCGCTCCGACGGCCTGCTTTGCAATACGGGAACAATTGTACAGATAGCTTCGGGTGGGGGTAGGTAACCCTGCACGCTTGTCTGTCGGCTAGGACTTTAGGACTAGTGAGCCGCCAGGTGAAACATGGGAGCATTTATTGTCTCTTATGCCTTCTGATCGTCGCATAGTTACCAAGCATGTATCCCCACAAGCATATCGAGGCAACTTGTACAATACGAAAGACGCCGCCGCGCATGGTCCCGAACTCCGGTGCACACTAACTCACCCTCCGGGGTGTGAAGTGTATAAACGAACGTCGAGCCCCGCATACCGATGCCTGAAGTGTATAAACAAGACACCGCGTATGGTCGAAACCCGGTGCAACTAACTCGCCGGTGTGAAGTGTATAAACGAATATGTCGTCGTGGCCCCGAGCCCCGGCGCATACCGATGCCCTCCGCAGGCACGAGTGTATAAACAAGACACCGCGCATGGTCCCGAACCCCGATGAACACTAACTCACCCTCCGGGGTGTGAAGTGTATAAACGAAGACGTCGTGCGTGGCCCCGAGCCCCGGCGCACACCGATGCCCTCCGCAGGCACGAGTGTATAAACAAGACACCGCGCATGGTCCCGAACCCCGATGCACACTAACTCACCCTCCGGGGTGTGAAGTGTATAAACGAAGACGTCGTGCGTGGCCCCGAGCCCCGGCGCACACCGATGCCCTCCGCAGGCACGAGTGTATAAACAAGACACCGCGCATGGTCTTGAACCCCGGTGCACACTAACTCACCCTCCGGGGTGTGAAGTGTATAAACAAGACACCGTGCATGGTCCCGAACCCCGGTGCACACTAACTCACCCTCCGGGGTGTGAAGTGTATAAACGAAGATGTCGTGCGTGGCCCCGAGCCCCGGCGCACACCGATGCCCTCCGCAGGCACGAGTGTATAAACAAGACGTCGCGCATGGTCCCGAACCCCGGCGCACACCGATGCCCTCCGCAGGCACGAGTGTATAAACAAGACACCGCGCATGGTCCCGAACCCCGGTGCACACTAACTGACCCTCCGGGTTGTGAAGTGTATAAACGAAGACATCGTGCGTGGCCCCGAGCCCCGGAGCACACCGATGCCCTCCGCAGGCACGAGTGTATAAACAAGACACCGCGCATGGTCCCGAACCCTGGTGCACACTAACTCACCCTCCGGGGTGTGAAGTGTATAAACGAAGACGTCGTGCGTGGCCCCGAGCCCCGGCGCACACCGATGCCCTCCGCAGGCACGAGTGTATAAACAAAACACCGCGCATGGTCCTGTACCCCAGTGCACACTAACTCACCCTCCGGGGTGTGAAGTGTATAAACAAGACACCGCGCATGGTCCCGAACCCCGGTGCACACTAACTCACCCTCCGGGGGGTGAAGTGTATAAACGAAGATGTCGTGCGTGGCCCCGAGCCCCGGCGCACACCGATGCCCTCCGCAGGCACGAGTGTATAAACAAGACGTCGCGCATGGTCCCGAACCCCGGTGCACACTAACTCACCCTCCGGGGTGTGAAGTGTATAAACGAAGACGTCGTGCGTGACCCCGAGCCCCGACACACACCAATGCCCCCCGTGGGCCTAAGTGTATAAACTAAAGATGTCCCGCATGGCCCCGTGCCCCGGCGCACGTAAACGCCCCCCGCAGGCGTAAGTGTATAAATAACCATAGTCGCTTCGAAGGCCTCGCCTCGACGGAGAGACATCCCACATCACGCTCAACCGAGTGAAGACCCTGGTCGTTCTGAAGGTCTCACCTTAGCGGCTAGGGAGTCTCCCGCCTCGAGGGCCTCGCCTCGGCGGAGACATCCCACATCGCGCTCAACCACGCGAAGACCCTGGCCGTTCCGAAGGTCGCCAAGACCACTCGAGGTCGCCTCGGCGGAGAGACATCTCACATAGCGCTCAACCGCGAAGACCACAGTCGTTCCGAAGGTCTCACCTCAGCGGCTAGGGAGTCTCCCGCCTCGAGGGCCTCGCTTTGGCGGAGAGATCCCACATCGGTCTCAGGCCGGAGTCGTTCAGAGGTCCGAGTCTCCGGAGTCTCCCGCCGAGGGCCTCGCGCCAACCGCGCGAGAGACATCTCACATAGCACTCAACCACGCGGCAGAAGACCCCGGTCGCTCCAAGGTCTCGCCTCGGCGGCGAAGTGGAGTCTCGCCGCCGAGGGCCTCGCCTCGGCGGAGACATCCCACATCGCGCCAACCGCGCAAGACCCCGGCCGTTAGAAGGTCTCACCTCGCCGCCGTGAGTCTCCCGCCTCGAGGCCTCGCCTCGGCGAGAGACATCTCACATAGCGCTAAACCGCGCGAAGACCCTGGTCGTTCCGAAGGTCTCACCTCAGCGGCCAGGGAGTCTCCCGCCTCGAGGGCCTCGCCTCGGCGGAGAGATATCTCACATAGCGCTTAACCGCGCGAAGACCCTGGTCGTTCCGAAGGTCTCACCTCAGCGGCTAGGGAGTCTCCCGCCTCGAGGGCCTCGCCTCGGCGGAGAGATCCCACATCGCGCTCAACCGCGCAAGACCCCGGTCGCTCAAGGTCTCACCTCGGCCGGGAGTCTCCGCCTCGAGGGCCTCGCCCGCGGAGAGACATCTCACATAGCGCTCAACCGCGCAAGACCCGGTCGTTCAAGGTCTCACTCGGCGGCTAGGAGTCTCCCGCCTCGAGGGCCTCGCCTCGGCGGAGAGATCCCACATCGTGCTCAACCGCGCGAAGGCCCAGGTCGTTCCGAAGGTCTCACCTCAGCGGCCAGGGAGTCTCCCGCCTCGAGGGCCTCACCTCGGCGGAGAGACATCTCACATCGCGCTCAACCGCGTGAAGACTCTGGTCGTTCCGAAGGTCTCACCTCAGCGGCTAGGGAGTCTCCCGCCTCGAGGGCCTCGCCTCGGCGGAGACATCCCACATCGCGCTCAACCGTACGAAGACCCTGGCCATTCCGAAGGTCTCACCTCGCCACATAGAGTCTCCCGCCTCGAGGGCCACGCCTCGGCGGAGAGACATCTCACATAGCGCTCAACCGCGCGAAGACCCTGGTCGTTCCGAAGGTCTCACCTCAGCGGCGAGGGAGTCTCCCGCCTCGAGGGCCTCGCCTCGGCGGAGAGATCCCACATCGCGCTCAACCGCGCGAAGACCCTGGTCGTTCCGAAGGTCTCACCTCAGCGGCCAGGGAGTCTCCCGCCTCGAGGGCCTCGCCTCGGCGGAGAGATCCCACATCGCGCTCAACCGCGCGAAGACCTAGGTCGTTCCGAAGGTCTCACCTCATCGGCTAGGGAGTCTCCCGCCTCGAGGGCCTCGCCTCGGCGGAGAGATCCCACATCGCGCTCAACCGCGCGAAGACCCCGGTCGCCCAAGGTCTCACTCGGCCGTTAGGAGTCTCCCGTCTCGAGGGCCACGCCTCGGCGGAGAGATCCCACATCGCGCTCAACCGCGCGAAGACCCTGGTCGTTCCGAAGGTCTTACCTCAGTGGCTAGGGAGTCTCCCGCCTCGAGGGCCTCGCCTCGGCGGAGAAGAAACATCTCACATAGTGCTGAACCGCGCGAAGACCCTGGTCGTTCCGAAGGTCTCACCTCAGCGGCCAGGGAGTCTCCCGCCTCGAGGGCCTCACCTCGGCGGAGAGACATCTCACATCGCGCTCAACCGCGTGAAGACCTTGGTCGTTCCAAAGGCCTCGCCTCGACGACTAGGGAGTTCGCAAGCGAGCCCAATCAAAAAAGGGATGGGGGACGGCGTTTTCATCTTTGCCTCCCCCTCCGCTAGCTTTGGGCTGTCCAGCGAGCCCAACCAAAAAAGGATGGGGGACGACGTTTTCATCTTCGCCTCCCTCTCCGCTAGCTTTGGGCTCCGCAAGCGAGCCCAATCAAAAAAGGGATGGGGGACGGCGTTTTCATCTTCGCCTCCCCCTCCGCTAGCTTTGGGCTCCGCAAGCGAGCCCAATCAAAAAAGGGATGGGGGACGGCGTTTTCATCTTCGCCTCCCCCTCCGCTAGCTTTGGGCTCTCCAGCGAGCCCAACCAAAAAAGGTTGAGGGACGACGTTTTCATCTTCGCCTCCCCCTCCGCTAGCTTTGGGCTCTCCAGCGAGCCCAACTAAAAAAGGTTGAGGGACGGCGTTTTCGGCTTCACCTCCTCCGCTAGATTTGGGCTCTCCAGCGAGCCCAACCAAAAAAGATTGAGGGACGGCGTTTTAGGATTCGCCTCCCCCTCCGCTAGCTTTGGGCTCTCTAGCAAGCCCAACCAAAAAAGGTTGAGGGACGGCGTTTTCGGCTTCGCCTCCCCCTTCGTAACAGTCGCCTCCTTATAACAAACAAACATCAACCCTTCACGCCACTCCAAGTCATGAGCACAACTCGCTCGGAGCGGTCGAAGGTGGGGACGGTACCAGGCTCCCAATAGGACCATCGCAAACAGTCACACCAAGAAGTAATCGAACTCCAGGGCTCCGCGACGACTTCGCCTCGCGGCTCGCTTGCCATCGCTTCGCTCGAGGCTATCGCTCGCGGGGGTGGTCCGATCGCGCCGCCGC
This sequence comes from Ampelocalamus luodianensis, assembly GCA_036346255.1. Lineage (NCBI taxonomy): Eukaryota > Viridiplantae > Streptophyta > Magnoliopsida > Poales > Poaceae > Ampelocalamus > Ampelocalamus luodianensis. The sequence continues at coordinate 8,403,603 of CM070626.1, forward strand.
CGAGGGCAAGGCCTCGGCGTGGCGCTCGCGCCGCCGCTTCGCCTTGAGGCCAAGCCTCGGCGTGGCGGCCGCTGTCGATTTCGCCCCGCGGCTCGTCATTGCTCGCCGCCGCCTCGGGCAAGGCCTCGGCGTGGCGCCGCGTCAACCGCTCGCGGGCTCGCCGCTCGCTGCCGCCGCTCGCCGAGGTCAAGCCTCGGCGTGGCGGCCCGTGTCGATTTCGCCCCGCGGCTCGCTGTTGCTCGCCGCCTCGAGGCCAAGCCTCGGTGTGGCGGCCCGCGTCGACCGCGCCGCCGCTTGAGGCCAAGCCTCGGCATGGCGCCCCACGCCGACCGCCGCCGCGGGCTCGCCACGCCACCGCCGCCTCGAGGCTATCGCCAGGCATGGCGGTCCGACACGCCGCCGCCGAGGGCAAGGCCTCGGCGTGGCGCCCACGCCGACTTCGCCGCCCTGCGGTCTCGCCGCCACCGCCGCCTCGAGCTATCGCCTCGGCGGCGGTACGACGCGCGCCGCCGAGGGCAAGGAGGACCCTGTTTATTGTAAATGTACTTAATTAAATTCATACAAGAACACAATTTTAATTAAGGAACAAGTACGCCTCTTAATTAAAGATCATGCTAAAGGTATGAATTTAACAAGTAACAATTTCAATAAACAGATTCTGATATATATGTACCACAATGGTTCCTGTGATCAACGACCATTGTATATATATCCTTCAACAACATTGCATCATACACATACAAGTCATACCTTGGCATAATTAAACATAAGTTTACATCATTCGGTTTAGTACTACAATAGGAAGTGACTTGGTCACTTTAAAAGTCTAACAGCGGAAGCAAAACAAAAACTTAGTGTCCACCAATGGCCTCATCCACCCGCAGGCAATTGCGTGGAGGTAAGAAGTAGCTTTACTCGTTAGCACACCGACGGCGCTAACTGTACTCAGAAGATAACCATCCTCACCGCAACAATAGGTGAGAGTACCTTGAGTACGAAGGTACTCAAGAAGTCTTACACAAACTAATAAAAGAAAATGTTGATTAGAGCCTACGCAAAGGAGTAGAATTTATATATGCATAAGGTTTCAACAGGAAGGTTTAAAGGTTCAGATTTGCACAAAGCGATACATCTTAACCTACAAAAGCTAAATTTTGATAAAGCAATTTAGTAAATCAAAGTTTAACTAGAACAAGAAGTAAATGACATAATTGTAAACAGACAATGCATGAATCCTCATGCAAACCGAAAATAAACCGAAACCACATTTTGGAAATCAAAATTTCTATACAGTGATATCAGCTCAAGTTATCGCCCATGACCGTGGACACGCTATTCGAACAATTTATACCCCGCAGGTGTACATCTTTACCCACATGACTTAGCTAGCTCTGCCTCTGGATGCCTCCGAATGATGACATACTTCCTTTGGTATGCCGACCGGGAAACTAAGATTTGGTATTTTTCAACAAGCTAACACTATTGAGTTGGACCCCATGTGTGAGCTGATCCCGCTAAACAACGATCGATAGCATCTATTTAACCGGGCACACATGTTGCGTCAAGAATGTCGATCCAAACAATTAAATGCGAACCGGGCTCACTACCCATATTAGAATGCAATCGGCACCATTAAGGTATCGATATGCTACGAGCACATATACGCCTCACCCTTCTAAGAACATCGACATCGACATACAAGCTCACATGGCATACAACGCATCATAAGACCAAAGCATCTATGCCATACAAGGTCAATACACATATTCTTACTCTCCTGCTTCCAACCCAATAGTCCTAACATTTTACTTAACCAAACAAATACCATACACTCGCATGTGGAAGTACGTGGGGACTTGAACCGAATAGTCGAGTTCGGTCCTTAATTAACCCGACAAGTCCACCACAAAACCCAATCTCGTGCACAAAAGCACCATCACTAGCTTCCTCTTGTCCAGATCAATTTGAATTTCAAATCCAAGACTGATTTAAAGAAATCGACAAAGAGTTTTAAATGACAAACATTCGCTTGTGATTCCCATGTTTGACAAGATATGCTTGTCAAACTCTAAAATCTCTAGATCGCATATCTAAGCTAAATCAAAATAGACCATACAAGATCTGAAGATTACACTAGAGTTGAGTGTATGGTCATAATTAAGGTAATCCACCATGTCAGTTTTAGCTAGCTATTACAAGTCACATTTTGTATTTTCGAAAAATAGCATGCATGATATCATCGAATTTGTAAAAGCTATTGTACAAAACTGGGTTCAATATGGTGCAAAGAGGATGCTTGCCTTGGTAGTAATACACTTACATTGCATTCAGTTGTTCGAAATATTGTCAAAAGCCTCGTAAGAACCAGATTCTATAAAAGATAATAAACTCCAATAAACACCAAAACGACAACTAGTATAGATCAACGTAAAATGCATGATCAATAAAGAAATGTATGATTAATGAAGATGCTTAAGCCATAACTACCCATATTAGTGATAATTACCCATATTATAACTCACTGCTTTCAAAAGACGAAGTTAGAAGTTATTGCAAAGTCCCGCTGATTTGAAAAGAGTCAAAACAGACAGATTGCAAAGTTTCTGAAAGAAGTATAGATCATGCAAAAGTTCATAAATGAACCTTAGCATGATCTTTGGGGTAATTAATATCCCAAACCAACCTTAGTCTAACCTAATTAGTTAGATTACAAAAGCTAAAGCAAAGCTATTTTGTCGCTGAGCCACAAAAGAACGAGACATATTTCACTATGAGTCAAAATAGATGATGACAAGAATGGAAAGATCAACTTGTCATGTCGCTAGGTTTAGTCAAAACCTAAATAAGATGATAAGTTGACAGGAAGAACCCTAGGTCTTGAAAATGACAGAAAGATCGAAAATGTATAATATCAACTTTTCGCTTTAAGGACGTTGAAGCTACCGATGCTTAAAAGAGTGATTCTTAGCGACTTCTAAGGTTCCTAGGATGCTCAAGATATCAAAACTAGGATTTTGTCTTACCAAGATAGGAAAGATACCAAAACTCAAAACCGATGATGATGGACAGGAAACAAACTCGATTTGACCTACAAAAGATAACCAATCTTTATTGTAAGTAAAGCTGCTTAAGGATGGATAAGCAAAGGATAGAGCAAGAACTCCATCACAAGAAGGAAGAAAATGAGCTTCATGGTCAACAATGGTCATGCAACTCAAAAATTAGGTTTATATATGTGGGAGTTGAGCTACAGGATAATTGGGAAAAGTCTAGAGCTTGATGAGGTGTCCATTTAGGGCTAATTATCCCAAAATTAGTTGCAAAATCTTTGGGATAATTCTCTCCTTGATTTCCAGAGAAATCTGCGCAGAGAGAGGAAGAAGATAAGAGCTAATCGACATGTGGGTCCCATTGTCACCCTCACCCGCAACTCGAGAGCTCAAACAAATGTCACCGTCCGATTGAAATAGACGGCCACGATAAATAGATAGATTAAATGATTTGAATCAGATCATTTAATATGGACTCACGATCTAGATCTACCGATCGGATTAAAACGGAGTTTTAAAGGATTCATTGAGGTCCACTTTCAAATCTGGACGCTGATTGAAATCCAACGCGCAACTAAAAGATATACACGCCGCTCTTTTTAGATGCGATGGCTCAAAGACCGTTGATTCAATTTCACGGCCATGATGTAAATGGAACCTGATGGTCCGATTGCATACACCCATGTGGTCCGCACGATTAAAATCCAACGATCCACCGATTTTGGGCTTTAAAGGCCCACGGTCAAAAAGAGAGCGCTGTTGGATTGAAATCCAAAGGCTCGTATAAACGCGCGCTCGATTTCACTTAAACAAGCGATACCGCTAGATCAAGGATGGACGGCCACGACAGCGGGATCCGAGTCGTCCGAATGATACACTAACTGGGCCACACGATGAAGATCCAATGGCCTGCAGGAGCGCGCGCTTTATAACACGCGGAAAAGGGAAAAGCCGAGGATTTGAATCTAACACGAAATAAAAGCGCCGTTAAGTTTAAAACGGGCGGCGCCACTGCTGGATTAGAAACGAACGTGGAGATTGAATAAGGATCCGGAGTTGTCAGGTTGCATACATCGATCTCGCGTTAGATCAATATCCAACGTGGAGATTAAAGTGTACACGTGGACACCATGGTGTTATAGAAGCCGCTGCTCGATTGAAGATCAACGGCTCAAATCACGTGTGGAGTTTTGGGCTCGCGTTGGGACGTGACCGAGCCGCACCAAGTCGCGATCGGTTGGACCCAACCACGTGAGACCGAGTCGCTACAAAGGCAAGGGTCGGGTTTAGACCAGTTTTGTTGACCGCACCCATTTAAATACTTAAAAGGTTTGATCGGGACTTTAAAAATAGCAAATAAATTTATAAATTCATGAAATTTTTATCGTAAGCTACTGGGATGATATATTTCCCAGATAAATTTCATAAACCACATTTTCACTTTATAAAATACATAATTATTTATTTCAGTGCCGAAAATATTTATTTAAAGACAATAAATTTTTCTTTAAGCCCAAATAATTTCTAGAAATGCAACAAAAATATTTTTAGCCAAGATAATTTATCTAAGCTTTCATAAAAATACTTCCTACCATAATACAAGTTTTATCTTGTATTCCTTTAAATATTCTAAATAAGTCTTTGACTGGGCTAAAGGAAGGTTTTATTTGGTAACAAAGAACTCCCAACTAAGATTAAGAACAAAGAATGATATGAACAGAGCCCATTCATGCTCATAATGCTGATTATTATCGTTGATAAAATTGGGGCACAGCACAAGGCCTCGGCGTGCGACCTGCTACGACTTCGCCCTCATGGTCCGCCACACGCCGTCCGCCTCGGTGGCTTGCGCCGATTCCTTCCGGGGTATCCCAACTCCCCGAGGGGCCGGGGGCGACGATATTGCGTCTGCTCGCCCCTCGGAACCGTGGGACCTGTCCTCATGATCTCGGACCACGCAGACGAGGGAGTTGTCGTAGCGGGCCCATGGGGTGCCCCGCACCCTGGGGTCGTCAGGAATACCAGTGTGCTGTCAGGAATATTGTACATATGGAGACCAAGCTTGTATAATATATTTTATGCCAATGTACCTAAATACCCCTTGTCTCTTTCTCGCCCATAGGGGCAAGAAGGTAAATGTCCCTTCTTGCCCCCTATAAGTAGAGCCCCATGGGCATGTAAGAGGGGGGAGGGCTCTCATTCAAACACACAAGCAATACATATCTTCACTCAGTGTCATTAGCCCCTCTCTTCCTTCGGTCCTTCTCCAAGACAAAAGGGTACGAAGGGTCCTCGCATACGGAGGGTCCCTGTACCCACTGTCTGGCCTCTTTACGCTACGACAATGTAGTCAAGTACAGGGTTTAAATACATACAAAAGTCATGTAAATGATACATAATAGCATAACTCCAAACATGACCACTCTTCAATGCCATATTTCAAATAAAAAACTCTTCAGTGATATATTTCAAAATTGTGCACTTTACGATATATATATATATACAATTTTTCCAATTAGTAATGGTCTCACACGTACTCAGTTGGCCAATGAGGCAATGAACCAATGACCAGCTGGCTAGGGCCTATGTGTCTTCAAGGTCCATGTTCAACCATGCGTGTTAGATTGGTAAATATAGTATTTATCGATGCCGAATCGAAATATTATGGTATTTACTAATACCGAACCAAAGTTCTGTTTGGTATATTTGATATCTCATTTCAATTACCGTATTTTTGAAATTCCGTATCTACCGATCGTACTGTACCGTATGCACAGACTGAGTTTCCGTGCGTTTCCACGGATCTCAAATAAACATATACAAGTTCTAAACTTGAAAAGCCAATATACGTAAAGTAATTGTCTCTACATCTAAAAATTCCATATATAATTCGCATCCTATCAACAAGTCACAAATAGTCTTATTATAAACTATATATGTGGATGATCTAATTATCCACAAAAGGTTCTTATAGTAACATATGCATATATGCACACATATATTTATAAAAGATCCCACCAACTCAAAAGATGAAGAGATAGATGACAGAATTATAATCACCACAAAATATTTCTTTTATAATAAGTAAGGATAAGGAAGAAGTAACAAATTGTAAGTTCGAAAAAAAAATGAGAGATGTTTTCAACCTGTTCAAGCGTACGTTTATACTTGGCGTGAGCTGTGAGCCTGTGGTGACGACCTGACGGGCAACGTGGCCCCAACACCTGTTACATGCTCTCGCAGACTCGCACACGTCAATCAAAAACAGCCGCAGACGACCGGACCCCCCGCAGAGCTCATTTACCGAGCGAGCTATTTTTGAACATGGCCAGAAACTGTGGTGACGACCTGACGGGCAACGTGGCCCCAACACCGGTCCGCACGTCAATCAAAACAGCCACAGACGACCGGAGCCCCGCAGAGCTCCCGAGGAACCCAGAAACTTCCCGGTCCGCCCCGCCCAACACGCGCAAATATCTTCGCCTCCGCGCCGCGTTGCCGACCACCCATCCACCCACCCAAACCGACGGACCATCCATCCAACCCGAAAATACCAATTCCACTCCTTTCCACCGCCACCACATGCTTTGCTTAGCCAGCGCCCAACGTCTCCGCGCACGCCAACGCCGACGCGACGCGACGCGAAGCGCCGTGTTCGGCACGGGGAATCAAACAATCTGCTTCGGTTGGCGCCAGGCCGCTCCTCCACCACCGCCTTTCCCCCGCCTATAAAAGGCGCCCGTGTCGCCCCCTGCCCCCTCGCGCTCTGGTCTTATTCTCTTGTGGTTCCCCGGCGCCTCGTCGCGTTTGCGTTATTTTTTCTTCCGTTTCTTCTCTCGGTCGAGTTTTTTGTTTCCTATACGCGCGATTTTGATTTGATTTGGGTCGTCGCTTTTGCGTTTCTGTGCTCGCAGATTTTTTTGAGCTCGTTCGCCTTCCGTGCGACGCGGGGAGCGATCCGAATTCGATCTGGCTGTTCGGTTTGCGATCTATATTCCTCTCTGATCCGTGTTTCGATCCATGCGCTTTGTGTTCGCCTTCTCCGCGTGTTGATTGCAGGATTGGATTCGATTGGGGATTCGAACTCCGCGTGTTGATTGCAGGATTGGATTCGATTGGGGATTCGAGCTCCGTACATCGTGCTGCGAAGGGGGACGTGCGCTGGAGGTTTGAGGCAGGTCAGTGTCTCGTGCAGAGCCGATCGGTTCATTTGTTCCGTCACTTGGATTCGGTGGTTTCAGATTTGAGTGGTTCCCCGTTCGATCCTGGTTTTCTATGCCTGAGCGCCCTCCTCCGATGGCTAATCACGAGCTCTATTATCCCGTAATACGAGGTGGATTCGATACCCTGGGCTAATTCTAATTGTATCAGCTGATCTCGCTTGTGGTATGTGTTTGTGTTCCTTGAGATGTAGGAGGGTGGTGGTTGTGGAGATGAATCGAAGGGTAGAGGTTAGATTATGGTTTACGGCTGTTTTGATTGCTTATGTTCATGGTTGTTTTGATATCATGGTGATGTGTATGTGCGTTGTGAGCTATCAGAAGCCGTGACAACCGTCTGCAATTGTTGTTGGTCAGATCTGCAGCGGTGAAGTTTTGGAGGCGGATTGAAACTATTCTGGACCGGAGATTATAGAATTGGATAAGCTTGCAATGCTCTGTTTGGATATAGTAACCCTTCGATTTGATTTCTTTGCCTGCATATTTTAAATTTTGTCTTCGACAATTCTGACTTGGTCTGTTGGTCGTTCTCCAGCAATTGGAAATTTGGAATGAGTTCCTTTTGGCTCCAGCAGGGCGCTGGCAGTTCCTCCGCAGTTCCTTTGTGATTAATAACATTCTACTTATCTTCGATAATATACTTTTTAAGACATCGGTTTTTCTATGTCCTCCGTCGGTAATTCGCAGTTCTTGCAGATATTGTGCAATTGAAATCGGTTTATCTGCAATTGAAAACGGTGTCTTCTCTCCCAGCCGGAGCCAAGCTTATCCCTATCTGCCTCACCAATTTTTTTACATGAACCTCATTTAATGCCTGTTTTTATGTTTAAGCGTCTTCCACCCCAAAATAAATAGAACCAAAATGGTTTCTTGCTCACTGCAGGTCTAGTTGATAATTTTGCAAGACCAACCTGATGTCGAGTGAAAGCTGTTTGCAAATCTTTCAAATCTACTTCCAACTCATTAGTTAGATTAACATGTAAAGTTACCTCTTGCAAAGGCAATATTCGGATTGATATGCAGAGGTGGAAGATTCTAAGGGTGTTTTGGAGCTTCAAGCTAGATGGGACATCCTACAACTGTAAAAACATTTCACACTTTTAATGAGTATTTTCTTCCCATTCGTAGCTTTGATTTGGGCTGTCGAAGATTCTAAGGGTGTTTTGGAGCTTCAAGCTAGATTTGGACATCCTACAACTGCAAAAACATTTGACACTCCTTTCAATGAGTATTTCCTTCCTATTCGTAGCTTTGATTTGGGCTGTCGCTTTGGTGTTTGCAGATTTTTTTAGCCCATGTGATGCGGGTAGTGACTCGAATTCAGTTGAATATTCGGTTTGCGGTCTATCTCTGGTGCAATCAGTGTTGTTTCGATCCCTGTGTTTCGTGTTTGCCTTCTCCGCGTGTTTGCAGGGATTGGTTGGGAATTGGAGCTCCTTAAGACAATACCGGACCCTGGAAGTGAAATCAGGTCAGTGCCCTGTGCACGGTCTGTTCGGTTCATTGGTGTGGTCACTTGAATTTGGTGATTTCAGAATTAAGTTGTTGCCGATATCTTGTCTGTTATTGGGTGCTCCTCCAGTGGCTGATCATCAGTTCATTATCCCATAATACGAGGTGGATTCAAGACCCTGGATTGATTCTTATTGTAAAAGTTGATCTTGGTTGGGGTATGTGTTTGTGCTCCTTTAGATGCAGGAGGGTGGTGGTTGTGGAGATTGGATCGAACAGTAGAGGTTTGGTTATGTTTATAGTTGTTTTGATATCACGGTGGCGTGGAATATGTGCGTTGTTAGTTATCAGAAGCTGTGACAACCCTGTTGGGCAGATCTCAGCGTTGAAGTTTTGGAGGTGGATTGAACCTGGTCTGGGCCAGAGATTATAGAATTGGATGAACTTGCAATGCTCTGTTTGAATATCGTAACCATTCAATTTGATTTCTTTGCCTGCGTATTTTAAAATTTTCTGACAATTCTGATTTTGGTTGTTGGTTCAGCAGTCGGAATTATATGGCTTAGCGAGAGTTCCTTTTTGCTCCAGCAGGTCGCTGGCAGTTCCTCCGGTTCCTATTTGTGATTAATAACAATGTTCTACTTATCTTCTTCGATAATTATACTTTAAAACATCGGTTTTTCTCTGTCCTCCGTCGGTAATTCTCTGTTCTTGCAGATATTGACTTACACAGAATTTGCAATTGAAATTGGTGTCATTCTCTGCATGATCTCTCTCCCAACCGGAGCCAGGCTTATCCCTATCTGCCTCATCAATTTTGTTTTTGACATGAACCTCATCATTTAATGCATGTTTTTGATGTTTAGCATCTTACACCCCAAAATAAATAGAACCATATAATGGTTTCTTGCTCACTGCAGGTCTAGTTGATACTTTTGTAAAACCAACCTGATGCCGAGTGAATTCTGTTTGCAAATCTTTTCAAATCTACTCCCAACTCATCATTAGTTAGATTAACATATATACTTAGTTAAACTCTTACAAAGGCAATATTCGGATTGATCAGCAGAGGTGGAAGATTCTAATGGTGTTTTGGAGCTTCAAGCTAGATGGGAAATCCTACAACTGCAAAAACATTTGACACTTACTCCTTTCAATCGAGTCAGTTTCTTACTCGTAGCTTTGATTTGGGCTGTCGCTTTGGTGTTTGCAGATTTTTTAGCCCATGTGATGCGGGTAGTGACTCGAATTCGGTTTGCGATCTATCTCTGGTGCAATTTGTGTTGTTTCGATCCCTGTGTTTCGTGTTTGCCTTCTCCACGTGTTTGCAGGGATTGGTTGGGAATTGGAGCTCCTTATGGCAATACCGGACCCCTGGAAGTGAAGTCAGGTCAGTGTCTTGTGCACGGTCTGTCGGTTCATTGGTGTGGTCACGGTCTGTTCGGTTCATTGGTGTGGTCACTTGAATTTGGTGATTTCAGATTTAAGTTGTTGCCGATATAATCTTCTGTGTTATTGGGTGCTCCTCCGATGGCTAATCATCAGTTCATTATCCCGTAATACGAGACCCTGGATTGATTCTTATTGTAAAAGTTCAGTTGTACGTGTTTGTGCTCCTTTAGATGCAGGAGGGTGGTGGTTGTGGGAGATTGGATCGAACGGTAGAGGTTTGGTTATGTTCATGGTTGTTTTGATATCACGGTGATGTGTGGAATATTTGCGTTGTGAGTTATTAGAAGCTGTGACAACCCTTTCTGCATTTGTTGTTGGGCAGATCTCAGCGGTGAAGTTGTGGAGGTGGATTGAAGCTGGTCTGAACCGGAGATTATAGAATTGGATAAACTTGCAATGCTCTGTTTGGATGTCGTAACCATTCAATTTGATTTCTTTGCCTGCGTATTTTAAATTGTCTGCGACAATTCTGATTTTGGTTGTTGGTTGTTCTCTAGCAGTTGGAATTATATGGCTTAGCGAGAGTTCCTTTTTGCTCCAGCAGGTCGCTGGCAGTTCCTCCGGTTCCTATTTGTGATTAATAACAATGATCTACTTATCTTCTTCGATAATTATACTTTTCAGACATCGGTTTTTCTCTGTCCTCCGTCGGTAATTCTCTGTTCTTGCAGATATTTACACAGAATTTGCAATTGAAATTGGTGTCATTCTCTGCATGATCTCTCCCAACCAGAGCCAGGCTTATCCCTATCTGCCTCATTTTGTTTTTGACATGATCCTCATCATTTAATGCATGTTTTTTTATGTTTCCACCCCAAAATATATAGAACCATAGAATGGTTTCTTGCTCACTGCAGGTCTCTGGTTAAAATTTTTGCAAGACCAACCTGATGCCGAGTGAATTCTGTGTGCAAATCTTTCAAATCTACTCGCCTTCCAACTCAAGTTAGATTAACATATAAACTTGAACTATCACAAAGGCAATATTCGGATTGATAAGCAGAGGTGGCAGATTCTATGGGTGTTTTGGAGCTTCAAGCTAGATGGGAGATCCTACAACTGCAAAAACATTTTGACACTTTACTCTCCTTTCAATCGAGTCTAGTTTCTCTTTACTCCTTTCAATCGAGTCTAGTTTCTTCTTACTCGTAGCTTTGATTTGGGTTGTCGCTTTGCTGTTTGCAGATTTTTTTAGCCCATGTGATGTGGGTAGTGACTCAAATTCGGTTGAATATTCGGTTTGTGATCTCTCTGGTGCAATTTGTGTTGTTCCGATCCCTGTGTTTCGTGTTTGCCTTCTCCGCATGTCTGCAGGGTTTGGTTTGGAATTGGAGCTCCTTATGGCAAATACCAGACCCTGAAAGTGAAATCAGGTCAGTGTCTTGTGCATGGTCTGTTCGGTTCATTGGTGTGGTCCTTGAATTTAGTGATTTCAGATTTAAGCTGTTGCCGATATAATCTTGTGTTATTGGGCGCTCCTCCGATGGCTAATCATCAGTTCATTATCCCATAATACGAGGTGGATTCAAGACCGTGGATTGATTCTTATTGTAAAAGTTGATATAAGTTGTGGTATGTGTTTGTGCTCCTTTAGATGCATGATCGAACGGTAGAGGTTTGGTTATGTTCATGGTGGTTTTGATATCACGGTGATGTGTGGAATATGTGCGTTGTGAGTTATCAGCTGTGACAACCCCCTGTGCAATTGTTGTTGGGCAGACCTGAGCGGTGAAGTTTTGGAGGTGGATTGAAGCTGGTCCGGACAGGAGATTATAGAATTGGATAAACTTGCAATGTTCTGTTTGGATATAGTAACCCTTCGATTTGATTTCTTTGCCTGCGTATTTTAAATTTTATCCGTGAACTGACAATTCTGATTTGGGTGGTTCGCTCTCCAGCAATTGGAATTATACGGCTTAGCGAGTCTTCCTTTTTGCTCCAGCGGGGCGCTGGCAGTTCCTGTTTGTGATTAATAACAATCTTCTCCAGCTTATTTTCTTTGATAATTATACTTTTTCAGACATCAGTTTTTCTCTGTCCTCCGTCGGTAATTCTCTGTTCTTGCAGATAACACATAATTTGCAATTGAAATCGGTGTCTTATCTGCATGATCTCCCCCAGCCGGAGCCAGGCTTATCCCTATCCGTCTGATCATTTTTTTTACATGAACCCCATCATTAAATGCCTGTTTTTGATGTTTAAGCATCTTCCACCCCAAAATAAATAGAACCATAGAATGGTTTCTTGCTGTTTGCTGGGTCTCTAGTTGATAATTTTGCAAGACCAACCTGATGCTGAGTGAAATCTGTTTGCAAATCTTTCAAAGCTACTTCCCTTCCAACTCATTAGTTTGATTAACATATAAACTTAGTTAAACTCTTACAAAGGTAATATTCGGATTGATCTGCAGAGGTGGAAGATTTTTAGGGTGTTTTGGAGCTTCAAGCTAAATGGGAAATCCTACAACTGCAAAAACAGCCGGAGCCAGGCTTATCCCTATCTGCCTCATCATTTTATTTTATTTTTTGACATGAACCTCATCATTTAATGCCTGTTTTTGATGTTTAAGCATCTTCCACCCCAAAATAAATAGAACCATAGAATGGCTTCTTGCTCACTGCAGGTCTAGTTGATAATTTTGCAAGACCAACCTGATGCTGAGTGAAATCTGTTTGCAAATCTTTCAAATCTACTTCCCTTCCAACTCATCATTAGTTAGATTAACATATAAACTTAGTTAAACTCTTACAAAGGCAATATTCGGATTGATCTGCAGAAGTGGAAGATTCTAAGGGTGTTTTGGAGCTTCAAGCTAGATGGGAAATCCTACAACTGCAAAACATTTGACACTTTACTCTCCTTTCAATCGAGTCTAGTTTCTTATTACTCGTAGTTTTAGTTTTGGTTTTCACTTTGGTGTTTGCAGATTTTTTAGCCCATGTGATGAGGGTAGTGACTCGAATTCTCTTTGGCGCAATTTTTGTTCTTTCAATTCCCGTGTTCGCCTTCTGCACGTGTTTGCAGGGTTTGGTTGGGAATTGGAGCTCATTATGGTAATACAGGACCCTGGATGTGAAGGCAGGTCAGTGTCTTGTGCACGGTTTGTTTGGATTTGGTGATTTCTGGTCGCTTGGATTTGGTGATTTCAGATTTAAATTGTTGCTGGTATAATCTTCTGTGTTATTGAGTGCTCCTCCGATGGCTAATCATCAGTTCGCTATCCCATAATACGAGGTGGATTCCAGACCCTGGATTGATTCTTACTGCAAAAGCTGATCTCGCTTGTGGTATGTGTTTGTGCTCCTTTAGATGCAGGAGGGTGGTGGTGGTGGAGATTGGATCGAAAGGTAGAGGTTTGGTTATGTTCATGGTTGTTTTTATGAATTTTGTGTTATCAGTAGTTGTGACAAGCCTAATTGGAAGTGTTGTTGGGCAGATCTGCATAGATGTTCTCGAGGTGTATTTCTAGACTGTAGATCATAGAATTGGAAAAGCCTACGATTCTTGGTCTGGATTCAGTCTTCCCCTTGTTTGATTTCTTGGTGTGAGCTGTTTTATTTCTGCCCTAAAATACTGAATTGGATTATTGGTTCTCCAGAAACTGAAAATATACGGCTTGCCAGGAGTTCCTTTTTTGTCTGAGCACGCCAGGAGTTCCTTTTTTTGTGATCAACGGCGTTCTCAATGTTCTCTATGTTAATATAACTTTCTGATAACACTGTTTGGATTATATGAGTGCAAGATCCTAAAATTGGTCAGCCCAGTGAAGTTTCAGCAGATATTATGCTTTGGATACCTGTTTCTCAATTTGGTTAGCAAAGTTTGGATTGCTGATTTGCAGATGTTTGATATAGTTGCTAAGTCATTCACTCGATGGAATGGAAGATGCTGCAATTGAAGAACTCGAATGATAGTCTTTCTTTGAGAACACACAAAAGTCTACTTTGGGTCTTTCTTTGAACACACAATTAATAGTCTACTTTGGACACTTCACGTTTTGATTTGTCTATACATCATTTTGGTGGTGGCGACTTGAATTGCACTGTTTGTTTCTGATTTGCACCACAGATTTCAATGGCATTGGGTTTCTTGGGCGCTGAGATAGTCTTCAGTCGCATTTTCTCAATTGTGCATCCTTATTTTTAGCATAATTGGTTCATCTCAATGACGGAATAATTCATGGTACATGCAGATTTCAACCTGTCTTGCAGTTGTTGAAGTTAGGATCCCAAAATTAGGAAGTCTGTGAAGTTTCAGAAAACAGTATGCTCTTGAAACTTTCTTGGACGGTATACATGTCTGTGGTAGCCAAGTCTAATTTGTATTTATGAAAATGATTTAAATAAGCTCTACACTTTAGCTTTGCTGCCTAGTTGGAGCTTCCTGAGTGCATTTTTCTGTTCTGAATATTGTTTCGTGCAATAGATGACTGGTATTTGCACACACGTGTTAGTCCCAATCTTATCTACGTATATCTTTAACACATTGCTTGGGATTTGGGAGTCGATAACATTAGGCAAGGATTAAGGGTTACTACAAGCAATAGTTAAGTCTCAAGTCTTACGTAGTCTTAGGCCTCCCAATATTTTATTGCGAAGTCAACATCTATCCGATGATTCCTATAAAACAAATACTTTATAAGTGATGAGATTTTGACTGGAATAATTCGTGTTGCATTAATCGACAGATTGAATGTCAGCTTGTAAATTCTGCGCTGTCTGAAGTGGAAGACCCTCCATTGGGAAAATTAAGAATACTCATCTTTCTCACTTAACTATTAGCCACAGCTGGACATTGTTTCTTTGGTTCCTCTTTCTGATTTATATTGTTGGTTATGAAATTGTTCCCTAGAAGTTGGATCATGTTTTTTTGAAGGGTGGAGTCTTCAGTTGCGTCTTCTTTGTCAGTGATCCTCGACACATTATCTGGCATGACATGCAACACTTGATATTTGCAGATCCTCAACTTGAACACTAATTAAGGATGGGGTTAGTTTATTTAATGGGTTTGATCTGGCCGTTTGTATGGCTGTGGCCCTCTAAACACTTTCAAATCAAAATTCCTTAAGTCTCATGCTTAACAAGTAACAATGCAAATGGAGTGCAAGATCCTAGAATTGGAAAGTCTAGTAAAGCTTTAGTTAGAACGGGACCTCTGGTGCACGGCGCACCTTGGATTTCATACAGCTTATAGGTACTTGCTTCCACTTGCATGCAGTTAGGATGAAATCACTGGCCTGATATCTGGTGCAGCTTGGATTCATTAACTGTGTGTGCTCATCTGACACTTGATTAGTACTAATCAAAGCAATAATATAGGAAATGCCGAAGTAATGAGGTCTGGATTGAAGTAATTTGTGTTGCTTCCATATGCACGGATTGTAGTTGTGAAACAAGGATCCTACAATGGGCAAGATCAATACTCAAATTTTCACTAGCCAATGATGATTGTCAAATTTTAGTTTGGATTGTTGGCTATCAAATTTATTTCCAGAAGTTGGGAATTGTGGAACTTCTATTGGGGTGGTGCTGCTGTCTTCACAATTTTATCTGTGCACTCAGGTGTGTAGCACATATTGGGTTAGCTTTTGTGATTTGCGGTTTTGTCAAGTTGTACAGAGTAAAGATTGCGTTGGAATCTGCGTAATTATGGACCTTACTTCGAGCAAGTTGATACATGTGAAAGTAATTTCATGCTGGCATGGACAAGTTTCTGAACTCTAAACGCGGTAGAAGACCCACAGTTGATATACCTGAACTGACTGCTTGTTTGGGACATTTCGTCACATTTTGATTAGTCTACACATTGATGATGCTGGCAAAGATTGCATCTTGTGTTTGTTCATTTGACATCTTCATGAGCAGTGCTTACCACTATTTGGTTAATTTGTGTGACATAATTCAAATTCTTGCTATTTGAAGATTTTGAACTTACATGGTAAAGAATAAAGATGGCTTTGTAGACCTCAGATCCAACCTCTTGGTTTCACCTATGTCAGCTTATAGTTGTAACTAACAGTTCAGATATGATTAGCAGTAGTGACCTGACTCAAATTTGGGTAATATGGATATGCAGAGGTTTAGAGTTGCTGCTAGACTCCGCACTCACTGGAGGGGAAGGTCCCAAAATTGGAAGCTGAAATAAATAGTTTGCTTTGAACATTTGGCTTTCTTACATTTTGATTAGTGTTATCTTTCACGTGGCAAATTCTGATTTTGGATTGTTGGCCATGGAATTGATTTTTCAGAAGTCAGTTTCTTGTGGGACTGGAGCTTGTTTGGTGCGGATCCGGATTGTGGGTTCCTCGACTAATTGTTTGTTCGATTCACTAGGGGCTTTCCCTATTTCTAGTTTCATTGGAAAATGATTAATTAGCAGCACAATTTGGTTCCTTCTATTATTCTTGGTGTTTGCATATTTTCAACTCCAAAGTATGCGTGGAAGTAGTGTACATTACATATCAGAATTGTTTTGTGAGATTTTACATCCTGGATTTTCTATTTTCTAAGACCAAAACTCAAAGCAGGACAAATTATGTGTTCACGCATCTTAGTTCCCACTAACCTTCTGATCATTAATTGGTAATTAACCTGCAAAAACTTTCTGTATGTTATATTGATGTTGATAATCACACACTAATGGTATGTTCTTAATTCCGAGTAGCAGCATTCGGATTGCCATGTCTTCACCCTCACCAAGTTGGTTTTCATGGTTCTGGATTCTTTTCACAGCAAGGTTTTAGAAGCTAGCTTGCTTTCTTCATGCTAGAATTCTACAATCAATTTACATTTGATTGTTGTGTGTGTGCCGATCTTGCATAAAATCTGTTTGTTATGACCCAATGTGCAATTGTTCCATTGTGTGTGCAAATGTTGCCCTCGGTCCTCTACCTGATCGTGTGTCTCTTGTATCATTGTTTGTAGTGTTTGCTGATTTGTTGTTTGTATTGTTGCAGTTTAACACTGCCGTTGCCGGTCCCAAGCCCGGATGAGAAAATGTGGAGGGAACTGCAAGTAGCTCCTTTTATGGTTTGCGTATAAAGGCTGTATTCTTTAACAGAGTGGTTGAACCGCTGAAGTGCGTGGAAGTCATAAAAAAAATGAGCGAAAGAAATCATAAATTTGAAACGTTGTGCGGGTATGGAGGACGAAACGGATACAGGATTCTCTCAACTATCTATTACTGCGGCATCTTGCATGTATGAGAAAAGGAACTTGCGCAGTGATAATATGTAACCAAACTGATTGCTATTTGACCCATGGGGAAGTCCTTCAATTCGCCAAAGTTCTGCCTCAAAAAAAAAAAAAAAAGCTAAATTTCCTGCATCTTGTGCTGTTGCAGCTTGCTTTTTCCGACGACTTTTTGTGTGTCTTCAATCTTTCCTTGGGGAATCATTCTCTGCGTCAATCTGATCTGGTAAATTGAAACAGCCTCGCAAACAAATTAAGCAGCATGTGTTATTGAACATCTAGTCAAATGTCCAATTAGAAGAACAACAGTGAACTGTACTTGTTTTGTCCAAAACAAAAGTGGATTACAGTTGATATTGCCTTTATTTCGAACGTAGATTATACGGAACGATCAACACTATTGGCAGACAAATTCCTGTGTCCTGCGAGGGAGTACAATTGGTTATCACAATCTATCTTTGAGGGCTTAACAAAGTACAGTTAATAGGAATCGAGGACTTCCACACCGCTTATCTTTTTACGCAGATGATACGGTCTTGTTTCTAACTTCAGTTAGTTCAGATCTACTTGCCATTAATGAAATCCTTCAGCTCTTTGGTGAGGCGTAAGGACTGCGAACAAATTTGGCAAAGAGTTCCATCGTGCCAATTTGGTGCACCCATCAAGAACTTCAACTTATCAATGAAAGCCTACAGTGTAACACCGCTGCTTTTCCTTGCAAATACCTAGGTTTGCCCCTCACTTTGCTAAAATTGTCCCGTGTAGACTTCCAACCACTAATTGACAAGGTTATTAATTGTCTCCAAGCTTGGCAAGCTTGTTTACTTTCTCAAGGAGGGCGGCTTGTGATGGTTCAGGTAGTATTGTTCGCCTATGCCGGTGTACACTTTCATGGCTCTCGATCCTTCGCTCTCGGTCATCAAAGAAATTGAAAAGAGACGTCGAGCTTTTCTTTAGAAAGGATCTCAGAATGTGGCGGGTGAGCACTGTTTAGTAGCATGGTCTTTAGTTTGTCGTCCTCGACATCTTGGGGGGCCAGGTCTGCCCAACTTGATCATCCTTGGTCGGGCTCTACGCTTGCGATGGCAATGGCTGCAGTGATGTTGGTCGGCAAGGCCTTGGGGGAGGCTTCACTCCCAATATAGTTGAGTGGAGGAAAATATGTTCCATGCTTCAATTTCGATCACAGTAGGGAACGGCGAGAATTGCTTGTTTTGGGAGGACCGATGGCTTGACGGCAGATCCATTCATTGACTTGCACCCTCCATTGCCAAGTTGGTGAAGCTACCAATTAGGAGATGCCGAACGGTAGCTCATACTCTTGCAAATGATGTATGGATTCTGGACATTTCGGGGCAGCCACAGCCTGATATCATTTTGGAATTCCTAGGGCTATGGGATATCTTACAATCGATGCAATTAGTATAGGGAGAGGTCGACTCGGTTCTCTGACGCTGGGAAAGCTCGGTTGTTACTCCTCTAAGTCGGCGTACCGGGCTTTCTTCGTGGGCTCCGTTGGGTTTCTTTGCACAGAGGCCATTTGGAGAGCCTGGGCTTCTCTAAGATGCAAAATCTTCATTTGGCTAGCGATCCGTCGACAATGTTGGACGGCCGATCGCCTTCAACGTCGAGGGTTGCCAAACCAAAGAATTTGCGTCTTCTACGGCCACGGGCAGGAGGCCATCGATCACCTTCTAGTTGGTTGTGCAGTGATGACACAGGTTTGGGCGCATTTCCTAATTCAGGTCGGATTGCTTTGTGCGGTTGTTGTGGGTCAGCCCCCTATTCAAGATCATTGGATCGTTGCCAGAAACTACGTTCCTAAACAATGCAGGAAAGGCTTGGATTCGTGCATCATCCTCGTCTGTTAGATGATCTGGAAGAGCGCAACCAAAAGATTTTCAATAATACAACGGCTTCCATCGACCAACTACTTCTATGCATTCTTAGCGAGCACCACATTTGGTGCATATAGTCAACATCAAATCTAAAGTCATCCGCTCGGGAGTAGTACTAATCTTCTTTTGTGTTGTTGTCGTTGGAGGGTCTCACGCCTCTTGGTTGTGGTTTGCTGTGTTTTTCCTTTAACCTATGATACTTCATGTATTTCTTTTGCCTTAATGAAATGATGTGAAAAGTTTTTGTACTTCATTGAAGAAAAAAATAGAACTCAAATTGTGATCTTTAATCACAAGATCAATTCATGGGCAGCTCGACCCAATTTTTTGGGCTTGGGCCCATTTTTAGTCCCGCGGACCCGACCCAAATCACAAAAAGCCGGGAAACACAATTGAATAATTTAAAACCTATTATATTCAGGAAAATAATTTAAAAGTAATAGTTTAATGGGAAAAAGATTTTTAAAAAAATATTCGAGGGGGTTGTGTGTGTTGGTTTCGGGCTTCGGGCTTGCCATATGCGGGCTCGGGCCAGGTCGTTCCAGGTCGGTGATTATAAGGTAATGTGATCATGTCACCTTTGGTAAACACTCCAAACTTGTTTTGGGCTAAGTAGCAATTTTACCAACGGTGTCTATATATCTTTTCTTTTGCTGATTATGCATGAGACAGAATCAACAATTAGGCAACAATATTTGAATGGCCAAAAAAGTCCAACTAAAAGACATAACTCGGCCAAGTGGCAGACCGAAGCAACAAGCAAAAAAGGATCACACAAATCATGAAGAGCAAACAAAAACCTACCAACAGTAGCAAGAACTAGGATCCTCCTCCTCTTTTTATCTCCCTTCCCCACTCCCATCCGTCCAATCGCATCGCTCTCCATCTCCTCCGCACCTCTTTCCAAGATTCCCCCCTCCCCCAATCGCCAAGAAAAGGAAAGAAGGGGAACCAACATCACCGAAAAGATCGGTGGGGAGAGGAGGGAAAGGCGAAAAGGGAAAGCGAGGGAAGGAGGTTTTTCAGCCTGCGAGCGGCAGCTCGGCGTTGCGAATTGAGGCCTAGCCTATCCATCGATTCCATATCGCTCCCCACCTCAAGATGAGATTTTGATGCTGGATTTCAGCTTTTTTCGGGAGGCTTGACCGCCTGGGTATCTCGTCAATTTGGTTCTTGTTATATCCCTCGTGGTTTCCAGTTTCCACTTGAACCGTGTGGCCAACTCCCATCCAGACTTCACTCTGCCTCTTCAATTTTGCATTCCACTCCAAATTTAGTTAGCTGTGTTCTTCCGATTTGGATAGCTCACCAATTTTTGCAGGAAATTGCTGTCCTTGCTCGAATGTTGCCTAGTATAACTGTTCAGTGGTGAGGTCTACTGTCCCATGCAAATCAGATTCATATTTGATCCTTTAATCCGACTCCTCAATCCCTGATCAGTAATCTGGTTGTTACAGCATAAAAATAACATCCTTTGGATTACCTAGTTCTTGATTCCCTTTCGTTTCTTTCTTGGCAACTTTGTTGTGCAACTTGTCCATTGACTACACAAGGAGATTGTTCTTGGCACGTTCTGCCACAATGGATGATGGAGTGGACCTCCCAAGCCAATTGCTCTTCTCCCACCCTGAGATTCCTGACAGCTTCGATGAGTTCTTGAACAACACCACAAGCTGCACTCACACGCACACCTGCAACCCTCCCGGTCCGTCGGCTGCCACGCACACCCACACCTGCCTGCACACGCACACTCAGGTCTTCGCCACCGGCGGCGAAGACGACACCAAAGAAGACCCGGCGAAGGCCCGGAGGCCGTTGGGGAACAGGGAGGCTGTGCGCAAGTACCGGGAGAAGAAGAAGGCGCATGCGGCTTTCTTGGAGGAGGAGATCAAGAAGCTCCGTGCTGCCAACCAGCAGCTCCTGAGGAGGCTGCAGGGCCATGCAGCGCTTGAGGCCGAGGTGGTGAGGTTAAGGAGCCTCCTGTTCGATGTCCGGGGCAAGATCGATGCGGAGATTGGCGCATTCCCTTTCCAGAAGCAGTGCAGTGTTGGTTCTGTGGTGTGCTCTGATCCAACTCTGTGCTTCAATGGGAATTCCGAGGTAGGAGTGTGGGAGGAGAGCTCTAGAGCAGCAGCTGCAGATTGCATGATCGATGAAGACGGCAGCATGTTGCAAGAAATCGATATTCCAGAATCGGTGCATTCCATGGATGATGTTGCATGCTTGGTGACTTCTGCTTCTCTTGCTGAATGAGTGTGTTCAAGTTCAAGGCTTGCTTGCCATTTTTGCGAATCTGTGCCGGCTTCTTGGTTCTTACTTGAGGGGTAACTTTTTTTGTCGGTTAATTAATACACTCTCATGGAATAAAAGGGTGTCAGTGAGTAGAACTGATCCTGTCTTTATGTTTTGATACTACTTGTGTAAGTGTGCAGTGTGTACAGAATATTCATAATGGCACTGGAAGAAGCTAATACTTAATTGTGTTCTGCGAAATTGTACTGCCAGTATGAGAATGAAGTATGATTGACTTCTGATTTGGATTTGTTAGTGTTCAGCTGAGACTCTATTACTGATAAAATGCACTGCTTTCAGTTAGTTGCAGATGCTGTTTACTGTGATATTTCACTGAAGAATCAATTATATGCTTCTTCTAAAAAAGGAACAATTATATCTAAACGTGAGTTTGTTGTTACTTCATGATTTTTCATTATTCATAAACTGTTTTGTAACTACGAAAGTGTGATTATTACGCTGTTTATTCTGCAGCAGAATTTATACATGTTATCAGCCAACGGTGCTGAAATGCTGAGGACTGACTGAAAGTCTGCTAATGATGTGGGAATATTTGGCATGGTTGTGATTTGCACATTTGTATACTGTGTTTCACTGCTCAATACTTATTTCTGAGTCAACTTGCATTTAGCATCTGACAAAATACTGCTGCAAAGAACCAGATATGATCTCGGCTTTTGTGCACTCATCTTCTTTCATATCTACCGTTGCTTATCATGGAACCAACGAATATATTGGTTTCCTAATACTGTAGCACTTTACTGACTGCTGCTCGATGCTTGTTTCCAAACAGTAATCTGACCAGTCTGGGATGCACATTTATCTTCAGCTGTGTAATTCTGGATTTATAATGCCCACTAGACGTATGCAGAGACTTGGTTTAAAAATTCGTAGAGGAGATTCCAAGAGGCAAGCCCCTCTGAGAGAACAACATGTGCAATGAAGTTTTATATTCTCTCAAGCAAAAACATATTCAGAAACCAGTAGCAGAGGTTGGAGATCATGTAATATTCAGTAGAAATGAATTACTCCCTCCAGTCACAAAATAATATCGCTTTGGAGTACATGCAGTTAAACTTTCTAAACTTTGGTTGTTGATATCTTTTTCAATATTTGGATTGAATACATGAAAATGGTATATATAGATTTGTCTTGAAAAGAACTTTCATAAAAGTATAATTTTATTAGGTTTTATAAATCTATTACAATATAAATTAGTGCTCAAAGTTGCATTTTGAGGACCATATCGATGTCCAAACATTTTTTTTTTGTGACTGAAGGGAGTATGTTATACAGGAGTGGTAGATTTTTATTCATGCCGGAAGTGCTTGGTTCAGACATTTCTTGGGAGATCTAAAACCTGTGTTTAAAATTTATTACATTTTTAAGACATAATTTTTTAAAAAAATTGTAAGAAAGAAACTGGGAAGCTAGCATCTGCAGCCTTTTAGCTTTACATGCTATTCCGATGTTGATGCAATGGATCATCTGGCAGAGGCACTATTCTAGTTTACTCTAAACAAGTTGGCCATGGTGGGTTCCTGATTCCTCCTTTGCACCAAGCACAGGGAATGGATTATGATCGGACAAGACATGGTTCCCTAGCACAAGTCTACTCCCTTTTAAAAAGTAAGGAGAAAGTATGATTTAGGTTGGCAATTGGCACTGTTGTAATGGTGGAAGAAGTTATATTTACAGTTGCTAGTACAATATAATCATGGCATCATGTTTATACAAATTACTGTCAAGCACTGTTGTTACCTTCGATATGTAACATGTTTGCATAGCTGTGACTGCATCAGAAACAATTTTCAGCAGTAGCAGTTCTGCAGTTACAAATTTTATTTTGTAAAGCACCATCAAAACGCAATTTAATGAAGGAATTATTTCCTTGAAAGCAAAGTCTGAATTGAACACTTGTTTCAGTCTATATATATCGTGATTGCCACAAACATTATGTTAATAGTCATCTCCATCATTGACAGTTCCAGAAATTGTAGGTTGATTATTGGCTAACCACTCTATTTGACTGCAGAAGCACCAAAAAGTAATCAAACATGTTGTTCTTTGCCCTTAGTTTTTTCGCTCGTTGCAAGCCATTTCAATTTCACTTGCGGCTAAGATTTTTTGTATGTTGCAAAATTATAAATACATAGAACGTTTTCAGCTCCACTTATCAATTATTTATTCATAGTTGATAGAAAATATATGTTTTATTTAGGTAGGTGGCGTCTCCTAAGCCAATATGACGTGATTTTGCAAGATCGCACGTCTCATATAAATTGTCCAAAAAAATATCAAATAAAGAAAGTATTTCAAGTCTCTAAAAATAAAGGAACGTGTATATGTGTCCGTTCAGTGTTGCATAATATGATAATACAACCAACAGGTGTTCGAATACAATAGGCAGATGACAAATCTGACAAGAAACATGAACCGTTTCAACCGATCTTACCTACGTCATTGAGTTGAAAGTTCCAAAAATTATCATGTTGGTAAATGAGCTTGGCATCTTATCATTCGCCACTTTTCAATTGCCTTGAGGTGAGCATGAGACATCAAAAGCGTTATCCGATGAACAAAGGCCCCCACTGTGCCATGTGAGCAGTAAAATAGGATCTTCACTTGTTGGAAAGACAAAATCAGGAAAGGCGGCCTTGCAACAAGAAAATTAAAAGGTAGGGATTTCTCTTCAAATGAAATTTGAAACGGGGCATGAGATTTGGCTGAATACTCCCAACATACAAATTCTTGGCAGCCTTTGTGGTTTATACAGTGTTTGTTCTATTCATGCATCGATATCCATATATTGTAATATGAATCTTCCTGTTTGGAACACACAAATCTCATAGGAAATTTGCAATAAGTGGCATTTCCTGTTGGAATTATGTAAAACTCACACATTCCAAGTCAGCCCCGCAAAAGTTGGTTTGCTCAACAACAGAATTTCTTGCTCACATATACGAACTTGATGAATTTTTTTAGTTCAAAAAAAAAAAAACTGACGAAATTTTTGTAAACGAAAGTACCCAGCACACCAAAGAACATCAGCACACTAACCCAGCTCAGTAACTCGATGAAACTTTTGAGAAGAAAAGCACATGACACATGGAACAACATTGGCCCCATCCATCACCATCATTTGAGAAGAAAAGCACATGACACATGGAACAACATTGGCCCCATCCATCACCATCACAGAAAAACACCATCGGTATCAGACGAGCAAAGAAGAATCCCTATCCAAGGGATATAGAGATTGAAGCATGCAGAAGTCAGTCAATCTGCACAGGTAGAGGTGTCCCTAGACTCCCAAGGGAATTCCATCCAACCAACAGGGATGAAACCAAGCAATACACAATTGCATACACCCTCCGACAATATTGCGATAGTCACTATGCTTTTCAAAAATTGCGAGCAACATGTAGCATTCTTGGTTGTTTAAGAACAAGCTTAACCATAGCTCGAAATTAGCTACAACCGAAAAGGTTCAAGTACAACCAGACAATCGGTCAGAGGCAACTCTCAGCAGTCAGGACTAGGGACTCAGGGCTATACACATTCCAAAGTAATCCAGTTCTCCATAACTAGTCTCACTGAGTTAGTTCATAATTAGCTTGTGTTTTCCAAATAAAGGACAAGAAGAAAAAACACCTTCTCTTTACGCAAAATCTTAAAGAACTGGGCTCTGATTCTCGATTGGGTGCACAATGGTGGACGCTACTAGTTCTCTGTTGCCACAGTAGGTCGGTAGCAATCACAATTTTTTTTGCATCATTTCAAATGTTGTGCTCTCCAGTCAACTGCAAAATCTGTGTTGTCAATGTCATCCTCTTCATTACTTGCTGAGTCGCTGCTGGACTCCATGTCCATATCAACAGGTTTGCTATTTGCTTTAGCGCTACGCATGGCTTTTGAATCCGTGAGCTGTTTCTTCAGCATATCTACGCGCTGCCTGTACTCCGTGTACAAATAAATGGATGACAACAATAAAACCTTAACTTCGCTGAGCATGGGTGATACGTAATTCCGACCATGACAATGGGTGTTTGAACAGCACAAAGATGTGGCAAAGATTGTACTCTTGCTCTAAAATCAAGTACTGTTCCCTCTCAGCAGAAGCGTCAATCTACAATGTACATGCAAAGTTTGCTAGTATCAGCAGTGTGGAACTGATATTTGAAAGCCGTAGAGTACAAATAACGTAGAGTGCAGGTTAGCCTAACCTCTTCTTCTTCAAGGCGGTCATCAACTTCCTGCAAATCCTCCTGAATTTCCTTCTCAAATTCTTTGTATGCATTACTGTGCAAGATTATCTGTTCCCCTAGGCGGCCGCCTAGGCGCTAGGCGCAGCCCCGCCGCCACAACTCGGGGGTAATCGGCGGCTTGGGCGCTAGCCCCGCCTAGGCGGTCAACGCCGGTCCAAGGCGGGACGAGGCAGCTACAGGTGGGCAAGGCGCGGCGGTTCCAAGGCGACGCCTCCACCTCCCCGTCGCGTGATGCGGGGTGAGTCAGGGGAGGCGGCCCAAGGCGGCGTGGACGCGGGTTGGATCGACGTTGCCGCCGCTGTTTCCGTGTCACCCTGTTGATTCCACCGCACTGCCGGCCTAATCGACATCGCCACCGCAGTTTCGTGTCACCCCTATCGATTCCACCGCGCCGCCGGCCGAATCGACATCGCAGCCGCTGTTTCCGTGTCGCCCTATCGATTGCACCGCGCCGCCGGCCGACATCGCTGTCGCTTCCCTGCCGTCGATTCCGCTTCCCCGCTGCCGGATTTTGTGCTGATGGGAGGGGGGAGAAGGAGAGTGCGAGAGCGCGACGGAGGCAGGGGAGGGCAGTCGCAGGGCAAGGGGATAAGGAAGGCTGGGTTGTTCCGATCGATCGATGTTGCGGACTGTTGCGGTCGAATCAGTGATGGGCTTGGGCTGGACCAGACAAGGCCGGCATGTAAGTTTCTTTTTTTTTTTTTCTCAATCTTTTCTTTTTCTTCTTCACTTCCTTCTCCTCTCCCTCCTGCTGCTTTTGTTCGCCCACCTAGGCAGGCTAGGCTCTAGGCGGCCAAGAAGTTCCTCCGCCCGCCTTCCGCCTATGTGAACACCGAAGATTATTAATGTATTTCACATGAAAATTTTAGTGTACACAAGGAAACCAAAAACGAACTGAATACAATAGTATACAACAACAACAAAGCCTTTGGTTCCAAACAAATTGGGATAGACTAGGAATGAAACATCCTCAAGATCAAAGAGACGAGAGCCTTGCAAACAAAACAAAATAAAATAAAATGATAGTGATAAAAAACCTACAAGGCTTTAAAAAAACCTACAAGACTAAAACCCTAAACTGTACATCCTGTCATCTGAGCCGAGAGCCTAAAACACCGCCCCTAAACCTTCTTATGGTTCCGGTACGTGGATCGTTAACTTCCATGTGATCCTATCCAAAGCTAATTCTTTAGCTATATTCCAATCCTCCAAATCTCTTTTAACTACTTCCTCCCACGTTAGTCTTGGCCGACCTCTGTCTCTTCTTACATTTTTAGTACATCTTAAAATTCCACTACGTACCGGTGCCTCAGAAGGCCTCCGTTGGAGATGTCCAAACCATCTCAAGCGATGTTAGATAAGTTTCTCTTCAATTAGTGCTACCCCCACCCTATCACGTATATCCTCATTGCGGATTCGATCTCGCCTTGTGTGGCCACATATCCACCGCAGCATCCTCATCTCCGCTACACTCATCTTCTGTATATGTTGTCTTTTGGTCGCCCAGCATTCTGCTCCATATAGCATCGCAGGTCTAATCGTCGTCTTATAGAACTTACTCTTTAACTTTTGAGAAACTTTTTTGTCACACAGGACACCCGATACTTGGCACCATTTCACCCACCCGCTCTAATCCTGTGGCTCACGTCTTCATCAATCTCTCCGTCTCGTTGTAGCATCGATCCCAAATATCGAAATGTGTTCTTCCTAGGCACTACTTGTCCGTCCAGCCTAACATCTCCATCATCTATCCTGACACCGCTGAAATCACACTTCATATACTTAGTTTTAGTCCTACTAACTCTAAAACCCTTCGATTTTAAGGTCTTCCTCCACATTTCCAAATTTCTATCGACACCTATCCTATTCTCATCAACTAACACTACATCATCAGCAAAAAGCATACACCAAGGGATATCACCTTATATGTCCCGCGTGACCTCGTCCATCACTAGGGCAAAAATGTATGGGCTCAACGCTGACCCTTGGTGTAGTCTCCTATCTTAATAGGGAAATCACTAGTATCATCACCACATGTTCTGACATTAGTCACAATATCTTGGTACATATTCTTAATTAGAGTAACATACTTTGTTGGGATTTTTTTCCTTTGAAGCGCCCACCACATGACCATTCTTGATACTTTGTCATAGGCTTTCTCCAAGTCGATAAACACCATATGCAGATCCTTCTTTTGCTCCCTATACCTCTCCATCAACTGTCGTGTCAAGAAAATCGCCTCCGTGGTCGACCTCCTAGGCATAAAACCAAATTGGTTTGCCATCACGCTAGTCACTCTTCTTAAACGGTGCTCGATCACTCGCTCTCAAAGCTTCATTGTGTGGCTCATGAGCTTAATTCCTCTATAATTAGTACAACTTTGAATGTCTCCTTTATTTTTGAAAATTGGTACTAATGTGCTCCTCCGCCACTCGTTAGGCATCTTGTTCGACCTAAAAATGCTATTGAACAAATTAGTTAGCCAAACGATCGCCACTTCTCCCAAGCATTTCCACACCTCGATTGGAATGTTATCAGGCCTCAACACCTTACCCACTTTCGTCCTTTTTAAGACTTCTCTTACTTCCAACTTTTGGATTCTTCGAACAAACCGCCTATCGGTGTTATCAAAAGCATCATCCAGTTCAATCATACTATCGTCATTGTCATGATTGAACAACTCATTAAAGTAATCTCTCCACCTATCCTTGATATCATCGTATTTCACCAAAAGTCTATTAGTGTCGTCTTTGATGTATTTAACTTGGTTGAAATCTCTCGTCTTCTTTCTCGAAGTTTAGCCATCTTGTAGACATCCTTCTCGCCCTCCTTTGTACTTAGCTTCTGGTAAATTTCCTCATATGCCTTACCTCGTGCGTCACTCACTACTTTCTTTGCCTTCTTTTTTGCTGTTTTGTATTTCTGTACGTTATCGTCGCTCCTATCATGATGCATATGCTTGTAGCATGTCTTGTTCTCCTCGATAACCTTTTGCACTTCCTTGTTCCAGCACCACGTGTCATTAGGTTTGCATCTTGTCACTCGGGTCACTTCAAGCACCTCCGTAGCCACCTTCCTAATGCGAGATGCCATCTCTGTCCACATACAATTCGCTTCTCCCACGTTCCATATCCCTTCCGCGATCATCCTCTCCTTTAACGTCTGCGAGGCGTCCCTTTTGAGTTTCCACCACTTCGTCCTCGTGACTCTGGTGACCTTAGCCTGTCGAACTCGTGTCCTAAAACGAAAGTCAGAGACTACCAATCTATGTTGCTGGACAACACACTCTCTAGGTATAACCTTACAGTCTAAATAGGCTCGTTTGTCCTCCTTCCTAACAAGGACAAAATCGATTTGGCTAGAATGCTGACTACTACTAAAGATAACTAGATGGGAATATCTCTTTCTAAAAAAGGTATTAGCTATCATGAGATCATAGGCTATGACAAAATTTAAGATATCTTCTCCCTCTCGGTTCCTATCACCATAACCAAAACCCCTATACACCGTTTGAAACCCCCCACTAGTTGTACCGACTGAATACAATAGTATCTTTAGTAAAAATCCAGTGCAGCAATTTTTGCAGGAAACATAGAGGAGAAAATAAGGACCCATGAAAACACACACGAAAAAAATACATATGTATTGAAACACAAGATTATTAGCTATTCCAAAGTCCAGACTCCTGCAGATTTTGAACTTGAAAGATGCACAAAAGGTGTGGAAGTAACATGACTTAATTTACAAAATCATCATCAGTTGTTTGGTTTTGTTAAATTATGCTGGTCAGCTTATGCAAGTATGCAACAGTAGACTGTCTGTATTTTAAGAAGCTAGCGAAGGCCATAAAAAGAACCTTTTACACATTCA
This sequence comes from Ampelocalamus luodianensis, assembly GCA_036346255.1. Lineage (NCBI taxonomy): Eukaryota > Viridiplantae > Streptophyta > Magnoliopsida > Poales > Poaceae > Ampelocalamus > Ampelocalamus luodianensis. The sequence goes on from CM070626.1 coordinate 8,433,295, forward strand.
AAGTAAAATCTGCAAATCCTGACAATACTTTATTAAGGGTATATCTGGTGAGGATAATTATTATGGAAAAATTACAACTGCAAGAGCTATGCATGGATTTTCAATGGATGCAACACACTTGCAAGAGGTAGCCATGAAACCTTACTTGATGTCAATTTTTGGAGGTTGGAAACCACGTGCACGGAGATCCGCATCTTTGTTATCGAAGAAACCTTCTGGCAGTGCTCCTTTTACTTGAGCAGTTTCTGAACTCTTCGCTGCTTGAGGCGTTGGACTAGGTTCGCCGGGATGCATGCTATTGCCATTTTTGTTGCTATCAAAGAAGCCATCAGGGACAACTTTCACCTGCATGATATTTGAACTAGCAATGTTTCCAGCTGTTCTATTCAGCTCTTTTGGAGCCGGAGCTTCATCTTCGTCTTCTTCTGTATAGTCAAAAATTCCCTGGAAGGATTCCTTTGACATTGGTAGTGGCTTGGTTCCTTTCTTTGGCATTTGGTCCAACCTGAGAGATGGCTTATTTGTGCTTGCTTCTTTGGTCTTTGGTTGAACATTAGCCACTTCATGACGCACAGACCTTCCTTCAGAACCAGTACCTAGTCATCAAAGTTGTTATATTAGGGCATTCAAGTGCACAAAACCTTGAGGTATATTAGGACTGCTACATGGACACTTCATCTGTTACTATTGCATAATACTACTCGTAGGAAGCTCTACAGAAAATGGACATACATTAAATGTTCTCTATGTACAGAAGCTCTAGTGCTCTACAGAAAATACAACAACATTGGTATTAATGTGCTTCTATTAAGAAATTACAAAATGTTCAAAAACAATTTCCCAATATATTAAATCATAACACCATTTTCACTTAAATGATAACATTTTCATAGGTTCAGTGGTTTTCAGGTATTCAGGTGTAGCCAGGAAGGTAATGTCAACTGTTGCGTGTGAAGTCTAGGTTGACTGGGATTTAACTATTTAAGTAGCATTACCACAGTTTCTAGGTAAAGCTCATTAGCTAAACCAGATGAAAATTAGCATATAAAATACAAGAAGAATATCGCAATGTTATCCCAATTGTTTTAAGGGAAAAAAGTCCAATCGACTATATTGCATTAAAACTCTGTAGAATCATGATATCTGAGTGAGAATACATAGGCCTATTCAAACAAATGGCAGACAAACATTGCACCAGTGGCAAACCAAAAGAGAGAATTTCTTTTCCATGATTATGATAAATTACCTATAGACTTACCAACCACAGAAAGATGACAAATAACAGGACAGAAGCAAATGACTACAGAGTATAGACAAGGATGACCCAGTTGAATTTACACTAAGTATCTTTAAATCGAGGGAGCGCTTTGGCATTCTCACCATCACTTTGCCTTTTCACTCCCTGATTATAAAAAAAAATGGCAGGTAATGTAGAAGATTTTGCTTTCTGAGACTCCACTGATTGTTCATGATTGACACTATTGCCACGACATGCTGCACCTGCTGCAACTTTAGCAGCTGCAGCGGCTTTTGCCTGTACCAGAAAATGGCAAAATATGAACCCAAACCAAAGTGAAAAGAGTTTTGCGCCCCAAGTTTGGTTTTGAGCAGCTGCAGCGGCTGTTTGGTTTTGAGCCCCAAAATGCGAAACCAAAGTTTGGTAATGCCTAACCATTTTGGCCTCCATTTGGTTGGTGGCCAAAATTTGGCATGCCCCATGGATTTGATAGGGTTGGCAAGATTTTTGGGGCAAAACATGGGTGATAAATTTGATGACCAAAGTTTTGGTTACTTTCCTCTCTCCATGACATGCGGGCCAAGCATGGGCATGCCAAATTTTGGCTTGCCTGAGTTTTGGCCATTGTTTTGTTTGCTATCAAAAATTTTGGCCATGCCCTGATTTTGGTAGTGACCAAATTTTCATAAGGTTGATTGGGGTATAAAACCAAACAGGCCCTGATCAGTTCACAAGCAATGTACACAGGCACCTTTGATTGAAAATACATTTCAAACTCAAACAACAACTATAGTGTTGGAATAACCCTTGTCTTCCAATGGGTCTCAAGGCCAGCATATACAAGCTATATGTGCATGAAAATATGCAAGGAACACCCTATACAAGTCATATCTAACATATAGTACCAAATATACGTATGTGTGTGATGTCATAAACCATTAGCTTCTTCTTGGAGCAGTTAAACTATGCTTGAGGGTCTGCAATTTCTACACATAAATAATATGCAGATTTCATGGAAATAAATGTATGCTACTTATTAGTAAGCGGTAACTAAATTTTAAAATGGGAAAAACGGAAACACCATGGTTATCACTTATCAACGAACCACAGTAAATGTATTACTTGAACTACACAACACGTTTATCACCCAAAAAATGTGAGAACAAATAACTGGACATTTTCTATAATAACAGGAAACTGGAAACCAAATCAAAGTAAACCTTAGTTAGCTGTCCTATGCTAGTACAGTGTCATATCTAGAAGGGGTCCAGATTGAATAGTTACCTAAATAAACATGAGTACATGACAGCATACTCAACAAAAATGTATCTGTAAGTAGTAACACTGTTGAATTTCCATATGGAAACTGATCTACGCCAGCACAGGAATCCTTTCATTTGTGTTTCTGTTAACATACCATTGTCCCTATTCTTCTTCTAAAAAGGCAAAACTTTAATTTCACATAGGATATGATAGCTGTTATGAACCTTAGTTCATAATGGGGTAAAAAAATATATGTGTGACTGCCCTCAAACCGGAACCGTAGGTTCAAAAACCGGGAACTTCGTTTCTATATTTGTTGGCGAAACGGATCGGGTTCGGAAAATGCGGTTCAAACGGAATCGGGATATGCGCACGGAACGACCAAATCAACGAAACGGTGAGGATACCGCACATCTTTATACTCACAATCACACACATCTTTGACGATGAAAAGCAATGTAAAGCACGAATTCGGATATTCAAACGCAAATGAAAATAGTTTAGGATTTATCGGTGCTGTGACCGATGACATCTAACAAATTAAAATGGTGGCATGAACATAGCACAAGACATCACATAATAACATGGCATATTTTTCCGATGCTCATCAGGTCCATCACGGAGATCATTTGGGGGCACTTGGGGTCTAGAAGTGAGAGTGGAGACCTAGGTTTTCTTAGATGGGCTAGTGTTGGGCCTCTAGGTGGACAAAAAATTTCTGATGAATTTCGTCCAAATAAATTTGAATTTGAGATGTTTTTGTTGGATTTTGAATTTGAATTTGAATATGAAGAATTTCCGGCCGGGATTCAAAATCCCGGACCCCACCGGGAAATCCGGTAACCGGCCGGTTTTTTGTTCCATGCCTCAAACATCCGCGCAAGTTATCCTTAGAACATGACCAGCCAATTACACACACATAAAAGTGTAAATCAGTCAACATAGACATGACCAGCCAATTACACACACATAAAAGTGTAAATCAGTCAACATAGACAGGGTATTTTCCTCTGCTTACCTCATGATGTTTCCACGAAATTTGGTGTGCAGGCCAAAGTGCTTCAGATTTCAGAGTAATGTTGCAGACTATTCAGATGGGCTGATCATATCCATTGTACCTGCAGAATATGATGCACCTAGCTATTAGATACTTTTACTGCTTAATTAAGATCCTGATGCTCTCTCTTCTCCAGATCAAAGAAAAAATTCTGCATATTGTGTGTTGCTATAACTACAGTTGTTTTGACCACTCATGATATAGGATACAACCTAACACCGTTGCTCTCAAGATGTAAGACAACCTCTAGGACATAATGACAATGGAATCCATCCCAACTAATTTTTTTAGGAAATCCTGACTAAAATTCTCATCCATACGACACTAGCATAAACGGCATTTAGCTAAGCAATGTGTAAAGGGATGACGCAAATGGGGCTATAGTAATATACAAGGTTCGGCTTAGAGCAAATTGGCGCAGCAAACTCTAATCCAATAGCCATGAAATCAAAATTCCGATACTGTAATGTTCTTCTACTCTACTCGAGAATAAGCAAACCGGTTTCGCAGTATCTACGCGATAATAACAAAAGCGGGAATTCATTATTTGCCCTCAGCTTAGATCGGATTTCAGAAATTACACCCCTTCCCGATGTAATGCATTTTTTACCCCTCGCTTAGTCAGTTTCTTCATTATTTGCCCTTTTTGCATTATTTTAAGGAAGAAGTCCATTCTACCCCCTCAAGTATCGACATGCGGACACCTAACCCTCTGAACTAAAAAACCGGCCCTTTGACACCTCGAAGTTGCAAAACCGGATAACCTACCCCCCTCCGGCTGTTTCGTGCGATGGTTTTGCTGATGTGGTGTCCGCTCAGCTCAGTTTCGCCAGATCAACTAGGTGAGTTGGCTTCTTTGGCACTTGGGCCCACCTGTAAGTGAGCCCACAACTTCTCTCTTCTCCCAATCCCTTTACTCCTTCCTCCTCCCCCATCTCCCGGCGCCTCCCCCGCGCGACTCGGCTCTCCTGGTTGCCCGCGCGCCGACCTCCGGTGGCCCGCGGCCCGGCCTTCGGCCGCGCCGGTGCCCGCTTAGCTCCCAACGTCGGCGTGCCTCTCCTCCTCTGCGCCTCGGCATGCGCCGCAGCCGCTCCACGCTCGCCGCTTCGGCTACGCCACCGTGCCCATTCATGAAGCTCCGGCCGATTCCTCGCTCGGGCGCCGCCTCACCTCCTTGTCCTTCACCGACCTCCCACCGGAGCTCCTCTCCCCGTAGCGGCGCCTCCACGGCAAGCCCTCCGCGCCGCACGTGGTCAACGCCGCCGATCGCTCGGCTACTCCCTCCACCCCGCGGCGGTGTTGGTGAGTTCCTACCACCCTTCTGGAACTCATGCTCGCCCTGCCTTCCCGCCCCTCCGGCTCGCACACCTCTTTTCTCCTCCTCGCGCCGGGCCGCATGCACTGCCTGCCGCTCTCAACCATCCCCGGGCGCGCCTCCACCACCCCAGAGTTCGCCTCAGCATCTACATCCCATTTTTCCCATGCTAGCCCGCCGGCGACCAGCACCGCCTCTACGTCCGTGTTCGCCCCGAGAGCAACCCATTCACCGCCTCCGCGCCTCTCGCCCGGTCCGTCATTGCGGCTTGGTCTTGCCGCCTCCTCTCGCCGACTTGCTCCCTCCCCCCTGGAGCTTTGGTGTCTCTCCCCCCTGCCCAATTTACTTCTTCCCCTTGCTCCATTCATTCTCTTGGTTCGTTGCTCCTGGTGGTTTCTTGGTTATTGGTGCCGCCCATGGCGCCTCATCTGGTGCCACCACCGCGCCGGCCTCGCGCGCCGCCGCCACTTGGCTCTCCTCCGCGCCTCCGAGCCTCGGCTCCGGCCAGACGCACTCTCGTGGCACATCGCCGGCCAACTCCTCGCGACACGCTGCCGCTCGGTCCTCGGCTTGCTTGCGCGGCCGGCCGACTCGGCCTCCTCGAAGCAAGCGCTTCGGTCTCCTCCTTCCTGTCATCCTCGTCCTCGTTTGGAGATTGGGGAAGAAGAGCTTGAGGTTGCCTTAGTAAAAGCAGGAGAGAGAGGACACAGAAGGGAGAGCGACGAGATGGAGATTAGGGAAGAAGAAAGGTATCACTCGTAACCCTCGCCACCTCACCTAGCTAAGTCAGCGGCCCTGTTGGCGAAACCGGGCCACCCGAACGTCACATCAGCAAAACCACCGCACGAAACAACCGAAGGGGGTAGGTTATCCGGTTTTGCAACTTCGGGGTATCAAAAGGCTGGTTTTTTTAGTTTAGGGGGTTAGGTGTCCGCATGTCGATACTTGAGGGGTAGAATGGACTTCTTCCTTATTTTAATCATTTCAGCCTGTTTTTCTGTTACAAGACACGCGAAAGTACTCTTTTACCCTGGCCGCACCAAATTTCACGCTCTCGCACCGACCATATCGCCGCGCCCACCCTCGTTCCATGCTCAAGCCCACCACCGCCGCCGCCATGACCGCCGCTGTTTGCACCATCTGCTACGAGGATCTTCGCCCGCTCCAGGCAGATCGATCAATGCAAGATTAGCGCAGACAAACAATTCAAGCCGAAAATCGACCAGAAATTAACACAATGAATTGTCAGGCAGATCAATAAATCAACTCGGGATAATCGATCTGAAACAAACAGGCCTAGATACCCTAACGCAAAGATTCTACCAAAGAACAAGAAACCGTGACAAGATTAGCAATGCAGACGAGTAAATCAAGCCAGAAATCGATCAAAAACTAGCATGCGCAGACAATTCAACACAAAAAATTAGATGATCAGATCAGTAAAGAAGAGAGGAGCACGGGATCTTGGAGAGCTCTGATATTCCATTCCACCCAGATTGTTCATCAATACACCCATCTGATCCAACAACCATCATTCAATAAGCAAACAGCAAGAACAAAAACCATCAAATCCATGTGTAATAGCGACGCATCCCATTTGAACCGGCCAAAATACGCATTGGAGAGACGAGCAATTCACAGAGAAAACTAGGAACCAACTCTGGGAACTCCACCAAAAAACTCGCAAAAGGGAACCAATCCGATGCCCGAGGCTACCCACGCACACCGCAGCTCAAGACAAACACCTCAAGAACACAGCAACACCACACCAAGAGTCCAAGACCAAGTAGAGGAAGATGGAGTGGCGAGAGGAGGCCACTCGCTCGCTGTTGGAGTTGGAGCAATGGGGAACAACATTGGGGGCAAACGCAAGGGCAACAAGGTGATGCAGCTGGACGGCATGTCGTTCCTCGTCAAGCCGCTGGTAGCCGCGGCCGACGTGTTGCACAACCACCCGGGCTTCTAGTTGCTTGATTCTGAGGAGGTCAAGCTCCTCGGTGCCCGTTGGCCCTCAACACGCCCCTTCGCTGCGGCCGCCTCTACTCGCCGCCCTCCGCGTGCCGCCTCTGCCGCCGCCCTCGCGCACTGCTGTCCGGCAACCTCCGCGCGCGGTCGCGAGCTCCTCGAGTCCTCATGCTCGCCGCGCCACCTCCAACCTCCCTCCCGCCACACACGCCGCCGCCCTCTCGCCTCCCGCGCCTCACGCTGCGCTGTGGGGGCGCCACTCCGTCGGCTCAAGATGCGACTCCGAGGCGCAGTGAGGCGCTGGGAGAGTCGAGATGGAACGGAATGGGAGAGCCGCGAGTGGAATGGGAGGCGAGGAATGGAATGGGAGATGCTCACGAGTCACGAGGCTGTCGCGACCAGAGTTCTTGCGCTTTTGGCCCGTGAGCGCCAGAATTCCTAAACTAGCCTCATTAGCTCCGAATTTCCACTTTAGCCCCGCGCGCGTCGCGGACGTGGGCAGAAGACCTAGGTGTCGCGCTCCCAACGGCTAAAGACAAGGTGCTGAGTCCCCACACAAGAAGACTCTCTCTCCTCACAAGACGCAAATCCAAGAGAGAGAGAAAATATATTTAGAATATTTCTTTGATGAATTTTAAATATAGAAAATGAGCTCTAAAAATTATGAAATTTTTGTGGAGACTCGCAACAGTTTAATTGCTTTGGTAATTTTTCAGAATTTTATGAGTTACGGTTTTGTCTCAGAAATTCCTACAAACAATATACTTAAATGAATTTTACAGGAAAATAGTAACTCATAAAATTCTGAAAAATTTACCAAAGCAACTATACTGTTCGAGTCTCACAAAAATTTCATAATTTTGGAGCTAATTTCTATATTTAAAAATTCATCCAAAATATTCTTAAATGTATTTTCTCTCCTCTTGGAATTGGAGAGGAGATCTTCAGAGGGAATGGAATGAGGAACTTGGTGAGCCAACTACGACGGAGGTGCTCACGGAGTCAGGAGGCTAAAATGGAATTTTGATGCTAAAGGGCTAATTTAGGAATTACGGTGAGCCATGATCGAGCCACTGAGGGTAAAACAGATATTTCACGTGACGGGTAACAGAAAAACGGGTTGAAATGATTAAAATAATACAAAGAGGACAAATAACGAAGAAACTAACTAAGCGAGGGGTAAAAAAATACATTACATCGGAAAGAATTGTAATTTTTGAAATCCGATCTTAAGCTAAGAGCAAATAATGAATTCCTCCATAACAAAAACCTGGTGATTTAGGCATATCTACCAAGCCCTTACCATCTCAGTTTATCCCATTTTCCTAGGGTTACTTACACCAAGCAGATGCGCGAGCCAACCTAATCACCACAACCACGGAACAAACTTACCGGAAGGATCCACAGACTAATCCAGCAGCGAACCGCGAGAGACGAAAGGAGAGACAGGGCGATCAGTCGGGAGGAGGAGGGAGCCGGAGGAGACCTGACGAGCGAGGGGTCGATGCGCCTCCCCTGCTTCTCCTTGGTCTCGCGAAGCTTCCCTGGATAGAATCCAGCCACTTCGTCCCCCGCGGAAGCTGCGGCTTCGCTTCTCCTCTAGAACCTTCCAAGCTCTCGCCACAGGAAGGAGGCGGCCTCGCCTCGAAGTCGAAGGCTCGTTTGAGCACGGCGAGAGAGACGCCGAGGCCGAGGCGGCGGCGTTTGCGCTCGCTCGGCCGCTCGTCTCGCTCTCGCCCAGGCTGATGGGCCAACCTGACCGAACGGGGCCGCGCCGAGGAAGTGAAACTGCGGGCCGCGAACCGACACGGCCCGTGCGGATGGGCGGCGACCGAGCTGCCTGCCGCGGGACTACCCGCGCGACGCCCACTCGGCGCACGGGCCAAGTGAGAAGACGACGTGTTTGCTGTTACTAGCGCTGGTCAGTGACACTGAGCAGTGAGCACTGCACTGAGAGCCGCACACAACACATAAAATAATTGGAACGGAAAAGACCAAAAAATAAAAAAGAATGGACAAGTTCTAGATGGCAGCAGAAGCTATCAGCAACGCCCGGCTCCCTATCAGTCCACCACTCCATCACCACCCATATCATTCTCCAGCTCCCAAACCATCCCCTTATCCTCTTCCTCCTCCCCAAGGTATGCTTAGTTTCTCGTTCCTTTTACTTTCTACAGCTAATTGTGCCGCATGGATGCTGCCGCTGTATGTTGGATCGATCGTCGATCGATCACCCTTGATGGTTAATTTTGTGTCTGTGTCCGAGTCGGTTTGGCGCATATGTGAGAGAAACACTGATGCAAGATTTGGTTCAGATTAGGTTTGCTAGATCCTTACCTGCACATGCCGTGTTGCTTTCTTCTTTCCCTGATTCTGAATTGAAAATAAGCCGAGGGCTTCGTCCGATCAACAGAATTCCTGGTGGAAGAGTGCGTGCTTTCAAGGCCGAATACACGGCAAACTTCTCTCTTTTTTTTTGTTGGGGTTGTAAAGACGCTAATTAGTGTTTCCGAACAGTACATGGGATAACTGTGGTGAAATTCTCATCTTTACCTGATGATCTTCAACAAAAAAAAAATCCCATGGGACATTTGCCGATTAGCCTTCGGTCTGTATCCTGCAAAGTCCAGTCATATCAGGATCATCATGTCCTTTAAGTTTTGCTTCCTGTAGCGTCTGCATGTTAATTGAATCCCCAACGTGCTCAGTAATAGTCCGTTTAAGCTTTTGACCTGATTCAACGAAAACAAGCATATGAATGTTAGTGTTGGACTTTGGTATCCGTGCACTTGCTGATATAATCTGAACGAATTATTAGAGGCGAAGGGGAGAATAAGCTTTGTTCTTAACTATTGCCTTCCTATTGTCTGTCGAAAATTTGTGAATTAAAAAGTTTCCTAGGCATGTTGGTCCTCATGTTATGTTAAAGTTTGCACAAGTTGTCAAATCCGAATATTACCTTCTGCCCTAGTATGGAACTTCAGTGAACAATTCATCAGTGTAGTTATTACTTTTTTACTTTCTGTATTATATTCATTTCAGTGTGTGACAAATTTGATATAAAAGATGACCAATCTACTAGTTTGAGTACCTTTTGGGGTATTTGCATGGTCTCTTTCTAATATAGTTTGTGTTTTGTTTATAATTTTAGGTACTTTCTAATATAGCCTTGTGTTTGGTTTATCATTTTAGGCACTAATAGTATCGGCACATTCCCCCTCAATAAATAGATTTTGGAACTGCATAGGACATAACATAACAATTGTGGCAAATACATTTTGGACATGCTTTCTCAAAAAAGTGTGTTGTTTTCTCTCTAAGGTCAATTTGTTTTTTGGTAGGTTAACTAAATTTAGTGCACTAGTGCAATGCTACTTAGTTCTTATATGTAATCAGTGACATATTCCACATTACTACTAAAAAAATGGTGTGCCCTGAACATTATACATAGGATCTTTGTGCTGCTATCGAGTGCTTAATTTGTCACAGAATCAAGGAAGATGTCAAATAGAGCCACGCACTGGTGCTACGTGTGCCAGCGGCCAATTCAGATCCGTGGGCAAGATGTTACCTGCCCCAACTGCCACGACGGCTTCATCCAGGAAATCGGTGAGATGGGCGGAACGATGAACACTTACGGCTTTGCTGGGCCAGACTTTGACGAGCATCCAGACCATCGATCCGGAATGATGGAGGCAATGTCCGCCCTCATGCGACAGCGGATGGCAGGAACAGGCAACGAGCGTGAGTTCGATCTCCACGGCAGACAAGGGACAAGCACACAGCAAGGCGTGATCCCCTCAGGTGCCGGCCACGTTCTGATATTCGGTAGCAATGTACCTGCGCATGCGAGCGAGCATGCAGGATTCAGTGTCCTCTTCAGGGGAGGCCCCAGAGTTGGCGTTGAGCGTGGCAACTTCGGTGGCTACCTTGTTGGTCCCAGCCTTGAAGCCCTCTTCGAGCAGCTACTCCTGCAGGACAACCGTCAGGGCCCTCCCCCTGCTTCGCGGTCGGCGATCGACTCCATGCCGGCGGTGAGGATCAGCCGCCAGCATCTTCGGGCTGACCCGCACTGCCCGGTCTGCCAGGACAAGTTTGAGGTCGGGTCGGAGGCGCGGGAGATGCCATGCAATCACCTGTACCACACCGACTGCATCGTCCCATGGTTGGTTCAGCATAACTCTTGCCCCGTCTGCCGCCACCCGCTGCCGTCACAGGGATCAGGTGGCCCCATCGGTTCGCGCCCAGCTTCGATCAATCCCGATGGAACTTCTGGTCATGGGATTGCCAGCAATGATCGTGGTCTTGCGCCAAGAACTAACAGCGGTGGGAGTCAAGGCGGGTGGCGTAGCTCCCTCTCATATCTGTGGCCGTTTGGCTCATCTAGCTCCAGTTCCAGACCTTCCTACCAACGTGATGAGGGGGCTACAGGTGACACGACATTTTATGAACATCCAGGTCAATTAAGCTATTCTCAGTGGCATTACAACCATTGAACTCCTGCCCTGGTTTTCTCTGCATCCGATCTGCGTGGGCTTCGCCTGCAGGGTGACACGGATGTGGTGGTGTTGATTGATAATCCGGAGGTGTGCTGCTTGTATGTTCACTCAGTTAAGGTGCATGTATATTGTATAGCGTTCATGCTATGGCGTCTGGGTCTCTGCAGGTCCGGATTCGGGTAATTGTGAATGAAACAATGTGGTAATGCCAAGTGGCATTAATTATTACATACGTGAGAGTTATATCACCAGCAGTCCTGTGATATGAACCAAAATAGGATTGTTGGTAAATTTGAACTGTTATCCTATAATTTTCGCGTTGACAAAGGATGTACGTTTACTTTTGTTACCTATCTTCATAGTTGGCATTATTATTGTGCTGGTCTTGATTCGAGTATAGCAGCAAATAATGCTAAATTCATGGCAATTTGATGTAGAGCTGTATCCATACAGAGAAATGGTAACAGCCGTTGTCAACGTAACAACGTGCTTAAGACTTCATATTCGGACTACCAAATGAACACTACAGCACCCAGTGCAACCCACTGAACTGGAGAAGGTAAAAAAAAAACTTAAGTACATCGAGGTGTTGGGAGCAAGAAAAAAAAAAACCAGCGGTTGGTTACCGGAAATGAGAACCGGGAGAGAAAAAAAACGTTCGGATTTTTTAAAATTTATATTTATATTTATAACTGTATAATACACTTCTTAAATTGGTTTAAGTCTTTTTTTGCTAAATTACCTATTGTATAAGTTAAATATGCTTGATTTACTGTACTCCCAAGTTCTAACATTTTTTCCTGTTTTGGTAACAGTTTTTCCGGTTTTTTAAGCTATTGTTCCAATTTTGGCTGGTTACCAGTTTTAAAACTTTACCAATTCAAATTTCAGTTTCTGAATTTTGAACAGATTTTTTCCAGTTAGTGTTACGTGCCGCCGGACGGTTTTTACTCCGGTTCCAAGATTTTGATCCTTGGTTTGGTTGAAGTACGAGGCAAGACACCAAATGTATGAAAACTGTACATGCAGAGAACTATAAGGGCTCGGCGGAAACTAGCATATTAGTAAGTCCAGAATGGTAGCAGTTTTCTCCCATCGACATCAATAGCCAGAAATAGAACAGGATTCAAAAGGGGGCCATCGGCATCAATAACCAGAAATGGATAGTTGTCCACTGGTGTACGCAGCACGGCACACCCGTCACCAGCCCCCACCACCGCCGGAAGACCCACTTCTACCGTTCTGTGCTGGGACCAACTTTTTGGCGCTGCCCCATCCTGAGTCGTTAGAGCCGAATCCAGTATCAGAGCCACCAGCAGCTGCTCCCGCTCCCCAGCCGCCACCGGCACCATTACCACCATCAGAGCCACCAGTAGCTGTTCCCCAGCCTCCTCCACCACCATTGCCACGGTTGCTGTCGCCACCCCCTCCAGCATCTCCGCCTCCAGATCCTCCGCCACCGCTACCGCCTGTGCCCCATCCGCCTCCACCATTGTCAATATTATCAGTCCATCCCCCACTGTTGCCACCACCACCAGTCCAACCTCCACCGCCATCATCACTGCCAAAGTTACCACGACCACGCCCGCGCCCACGACTGCCGGAACTGTTCCTTGAATCAAACCTACCTCCTGCTTTAGAGAAAATGAGATAAATAAAGAGTGATTGCAAGCAGTCCATGCTAGGATTAATACACTGGTGGTAACTGACTGGTTACAAGTCATGTCAAGCTTCTTTTTTTTTGCCAGATTTTAGTCGAAACCCTCTATAACGCGCTGAAGGTTTAGGAAGCACAAAATTGAGATAAACCAGAAAGAGTAGAAAAGATAAAGAATAAGAGTAGAGCTGAAGACCACTGGAAACCTGCTGGTTTCCTGAAAGCCAGATGGTAACACTTATTTTTCCAGGAAATGATTTTTAAAACACTGGCTCATGCAACAAAAGGAACATGGGAATTGACCCTAAAGAACGCTACAGCTAGCTGAAATGGAAACTAGCAAATCTGTGGTTCCACTGAGAAACTCTGAAGAACGACAATGTTAACATTAAAAGTCTTCAATGGAAATATTAAGCTATGCAAGCATCTTTTACTGATAAAACTGGCTAATAAAACCTATGCAGATAAGCTGTGATGACAAAGTATTGTAAATAAATTAAGCACTAACCTGATCTACCAGAGAAAGGTCTATCCCTATCATTGTTACCATCTCCCCTCCATCCATCATTTGCACCACCAGCGCCACCACCAGAACCCCAAGCTGAATTTTTCATAGGCACCATTGCAGCGACATTTCGCATTGATGGACCGGCATCAGGTGGCGGTTTGTCAATATGCTTCTGGAAATACGACACAATGCGATCAATATTGTCAAAGTCCCTCTTCCGAAATCTGAAGCCCTTCGGGTATAACCCAACATACTCATGATGTGGATTTGTACTCCTAATGTAAGACAACATAAAGGTGCCTGGATGTTCATGAGATATGCCAAAACAATAGACTATTCTCATAGGATTCTCAGTCTTCTCCGCTCTTAACAGATCGTCAACCTCACTTTTTAACCCCTTCCTGAATTTGCGGTAAGAAAGCATGCTTTTCAGGTGGCCTACCATTGGATCCACATATCTGTCTATAACCTGTATATTTTATAAAAGGAAAGATCCATCAGTTAGCTCAAAAATAAAAGAATACCAATCTAACTGCTACAAGAGAATTAGAATTGCAGCTAATTGATATGAACTAAAGCCAAATTACTATTGAAATTTATCATGTGCACCAACCTCATCAAGATCTTCAAAAGTTTCATTATCAATGGTCAGTGTTTTTCCTAGGCGAAGCAAACTTGTGATATCTTTATGATCCTTTCCACCTTCAGTTATTTCCTTGTGTGCATAGACGCCATCAAAAATTTTCAGAGTAAGTGTTAGAAATGATGGCCCCCTAGAACTAGGCCGAATGACCTTCTCACCAGGCTCTTTGTCTGATAAGAACTGTTTCAACAAACAGAGTTTCGATCAGATAGTATTAGAGAACAAAAGAAAGAAATGAAGAGTGCAGAACAGAAGCTGTTTAATAGGACAGCAAACCTGCATTGCTTCTTCAGCTGTCAGGTTCTGAAAGTGAGGATGGACAATCATTCGAGGCTTGAAATGTTTTTTTGCAAGTTCCTTTTGTTTCCGAGCCTTATCTTGTTCAGTCTGTAAATACATGTCTTGTTCATGATAGTATGGATCATGATTACTTCTGGAGAATGGTCTTCTCCTCATTTCACTGGCCTTGCATGTTAGGTAAACCATGAACCTATTTTTATTCACATTCTTAATTTTGCCTGTTAATACATCACCTTCATGTAACTGCAGTGATTCTGGATCAAAGCCATCATCAGAATAGTTGTCTCCCATAACTATGGCTTTCAAACCTGAATCAAAGGTGCAAATGATTCTGTTCTCTTGTATATTTCTAACAGTTACTTGAACAATCCTTCCATCTGATATCGTGTCCTCAGTTTCACCAGAGAGCATCCAGAATTCCTCATCTGGACTTGGCTCAGCATAGGGGGTCCTCCAATCAGAAAAACCGCACAGAAGTTCCATCTTTATATCACGCAATGTTTCCCTTTTTTGTAAGTCTTCTGGAATACTCTTCATGTATTCATCAATGTCAAGAACTTTAAGCATATGTGGCCTTTCTCTTACGTGCTCAATTGCCATCTCTTGCTCATCATCATCCATCTCATTCGCTTCATGTGGTGCATCCTCAGCATGGACATCCTTGGCCAAATTCTTTGCCAACGCATATGATTCAGGATGGATCCTTGTGTCCTCTAGCAGATCAATTATTTGAGCACTAGCTGCAGCTGCACCACTCCGTCGGACACGTAAAAACCCAGACGCGTTCATGAATACTTTCCTGCCTAGAGGTTTTACGAGCTCCTTACGACTAAAAATGGATCCCTCTCTAACTAATTCTTTCTGCAAAGCTGAAGCTTTGCGTGGCCCCAAACCAGCAACAAATTGTAATGTTGAAAAATGCAACTCATGACTAGCAGCAAGATTAACATCAAAACCTATCTGATTTGTTGCATCGACCATTACTTGTTCGACAACTTCATACTGCTCATCGGGAGAAAGGAACTGTTCGAGAGGGTGTAATTTCCATGAAAGAATCTCTTTCCCAGGTCCACAGAGTGTTGCAACCATTGCCAACGGATTTTGCAGGTACCGACCAAGTGCCACAGCCCGCTTCACAATACCTATACACAAGTTGAGATGAAAAGAGAGAGTGAGTTATTGAGAAGGTACATGACCAGAAGAACTAACAGCAAATTAAAGCTTTGCTACTATACCTGACTGGCCAGGCAGTTGATCTGAAGATATCCGAGAGTTCTCGTACAAGCGAGGAACAGACTCATCACCGTAGACAATGCTAAAATTTTCCATTTGTGGGTTCACATCTCTTGGATGGTCTTCTACAATTTTAAAAATAACCTATGCAACGATGGATGTCAGTTCAAAATTAAGCAATCAGATCATAACACTTTAAAACCAACTTCCACAAAGTACTATTGTCTTGCCAGCTATCTAGCAGGCATAAAAGAAAAAATCAACCAATCAGCTGTATACACAAACATTTGGAAATATCTAACATAAGGTATTAAGGTTGACAACTAAAGCAGCAATACTCCACGACATTCATGCCAAACAAAAAGATGAACAGAAGGAAGACAGATACAGGATTCTTGAAATATTTAATGTGTATTGAAATACTGGAGCAACTGCATTCCTCACTAAAAATGAGCAACCAGCCAACAATAAACGTCCAAAGAATAGAATGTTAATAGTTGAAAAGCAGCAGTGAGCATTAGAAAGCTATGTGCAAAAGGTCAAGGAAACCCAAGGAACCCACTGGCCCAACCCGCTACAATTCATCAAGCCTAATGGGATGCCATGTTGTGTCTCCTGGCCAAAACAGGAACAACATTAGGCCAGCTCATGGGCCAGCCTACAAGTAAAAAAGAAGAAGAAGAAGAAAGAAGTGCACAGCAACAACAATAGCTGATCTCATGAGGCGTTCTCCAACAGCAAGGTGAACTCAGGTATTAGTGAATACAACACAAGCTGAAACAAATTATCTGGAGACGGCGATGGATGATGCCGCTAGTGATATAGCAACCGATCGAACAAAAAAAAAGGATAAGATCAAGCTTAATTAGCTGGGCCCTTTTGAAAGATGCTCATGCAGGTGCTAGCGTATCATTCCAAACAGAAAAGGCATATTGTTCTAATCTGATTAGAAAACTTTTACTTAAAAACAAATAAGCTCAAATACTACCTCATAAATATCATCCTTTAGTTGTCTGCAGGACAAGTTTGATGTTCCTACACACACAACATGCGGCTGATGGTCAGTCATAAACTTCAAAACTCGCTGCTGGTCATTCCTCTTTCGTTGCTGCTCAGCGACACCTTGAGATCTAATACTGATAGAACCGGCGTACAGAACATCAACCAATTCTCCTGATGAGTCTAGCATTACGAAAGTGGTTGCTGGCTTCCCAGGACCCCAGCAGCAGGCCATAACTCTCAACTCTGATTCATCATCCAGATCAATGTCAGCATCCTTCTTGTCCGCGTCCTTCTTCTTCCAAGGAGCAACAGAAACCTTGTTCCACAACTGTTTCCCATATTCCATATGGAGCCAATTTTTGGCTTTTGCTGTCAACAGAGATCGAGCTTCCTTTTCCATTGATGGAAGAAGGAAATTAAAGAAGGCGTCATCCAGTATCATCTTTCGTTGCTCATCCCACAATTGTGCGGACTTGCTGACACAGTCACTTAGATAATTCTCGCGGGCCTCAGACATGAGCTCTTTCTTTGCATCTTCTGGCAATTTTATGGTAACCTTGAGGAGCTTTTCTTCCTCTGCTTTCTGAATAAGAAGCCACTGTGAATCTACAAACCTGTTTAGTGGTTTCTCTCGCAGCCACTTAACGCCTGATAGTTGATGATAGGGATCTATGATCAAATTGCCCTCAGGTGTGGGGCTTGTTGAGACAACAGCTTTATTCATGAAGATGCTCCGGATATGCTTTCTTACAATAGGTTCACAACCAATCTCAACTGCTGCCTGATAAGATAAAGAACCAGGGGAAATGGAACATTTTGATAAGATGAAATGAAGAACCTAACTCAAATTAAGTTTCTACCCTATAAAGATTGGTTGAAATTGAGTACCATGTGTCTGGCACCACGAAGAACATCTTGTGGTGTTTCAAACATGGCACATGTGAAGTTTGCAGCAACCTCTTCAGGAGAATCTTTCCCGCTATCAAGCTCACCCGCTTCCTGAAAGAAATAGATGATAAGGTGCCAAACTGCTTTTTTTTTTGTACAATATAGATTTAGCCAGGGCGCACAAAGATATATGCAGATAATGGATAGGTTGTGCATGAAGTATTGTTCCAAAGAAAGGTAATGCAAAATATCAGCTTAGATCACGTACAGGTATCTTCGTTAATGTGAGATGGTGACCTAATTGCTCAGCACTCCGACCAAATTGGTTAGCAACCTCCCATAACCCTGCCTTGTGACAAAAACTGTACAAGGATTTCCTTTTTGGTCGCTTAAATTGCCCTTCTTCTTCAACTTCACCAGGAGGGAAATGTAAATTGAATTTCGCATCAACATCCTCCACCTCTTTCTCAGATTTTGCATCCTTTAGTGCTTCAATGATAGAGTTATAAAGTTGCCGATTCAGTGCCTGCCTTGTAACATCATCTATTCTTTGTTTCTCATCGTCAAATCTTTTCTCATAGTACATCTCCAAAGCAACCTTGCGCTTCTGAAGAAGTAGCCACTTTCTGTCTAAGGTCTGAACAGCCCAAAGCAGCTAAAAAGATTAAAAGAACACAAGAATTGTGTCAGTAACTGCAAAATGTTAATAAATTCACGGAGAGGAACCAAAGTCTAGTAATGAATACCTTATGCCACCTCATTTTAGATGTGTCTTCTTCATTCTCCTGTTCATTGGCATCAAGATCCTTTAACAGACTCGGGCAACTCTCCTTCCTATACATTGCAATAAATGGAATCTGACAAGTAACAAAAACTATGTCAGCAGAGTAAGTATAAGGAATTATGCAGAGTACTTGTATAATTTTCCATACTTCAAATTTGTTGACATGCAGCATGCTCAAGACATTCGCAATGTCCTTCTGTTCAATCTCCTTGTTCACTTGCTCATTGCCAAAAAAGGACAGAAACCCATCACTAGTAAGTTGGCTGTGTATCCATGCACTTTCTTCCTCTATCATCGTGTTGTCCGTTGGAGGATAGCCAGTCAATTCTTCAGACAGCTGCCAAAGGAGCAATAAATTAGACATGCACTATGGCACTATCTACTAAATCAAGACCGCCTCTGAAAGTGTCAACCGGTACTTACCTGCATCCTCTCAGGTACATCATTCTCTCTTATTTGCTCATCCTTCGGTGTCATATACTTCTCTGCAAGAATAAATGGCTCGAACTCATCTTCAAGCCTCTTCCCTCTCAGCTCACCAGAATTTGCAGCATCCCTTTCAAGCTCTTGCTTTCTTAGAGCTAATAGCTCATCAACATCACCAAATATATCGTGGGCCTCTTGCAAGGCAGATGATGATACACCTGCTGCTTGTCGTAGTGGCTTCCTTTGAACCTTATCCCTTCTGCAATAGAGGACAGTATGTGCATATAACTTGCAGCAAACATGGTTTGACATAGTTTGACAGAGATACAAAACCAGTTGGCACAAAATATGATAAATAAGCACCGTACCTTAAAACTTGGCCGTTCCCATCAATTTCTTCTTCGTCCACAATGAAATCTGCCATTTCATCCTCCACGTCATCACCAACCTCATCTTCCTCTGCCTGCTGATCCTCCTCGTCAATGTCCTCCTCAAAGGGCACATCTGAGGAAATAGTATTGCAACAAATAAGAAAATTAGACAAGTTACTTCATGCAATCAAACACAAGCACAAGGAAGTATATTCAGACGCAGCTACCATGATGATCACCAAATAAGCTATTACGAACTCTCTCCTCGGCAGTACGCTTTTTTCCTGATCCATCATCATCTGAGAAGCCAGAGCGCTCACCCATTTCAGACTCCCTTCCTGCCTTCTTCAAGCGCTTAAATTTGTTTCCCTAGAGTAGGCCAAAATGCCCTTTCTTCAGAAACACACTAAAAACTTGAGCAGAAAGCTCAGAAATGACATAAACATTATATTCAAACATACAGGCTTTGGACGCTGGATGCCATGAATGTTATTGTCCTGGAGCAACATGTAGTCATCCTCATCAAGCGTGAACTCCTCCGATTCCCTGGAAACATCTCTTACATTTCAGGAACTTATAAACAAGAGATCATATTCTGTTTCCCAATGAGGGATCAAAAGCGACTACCTTTTCTTTTTCTTTTTCTTCTTCCGCCTCTCATCATCACTCTCCCTCTGCTCCTCTTCCTCCTCTTCCTCCTCGTCCGCATCATCCACTATGAAGCCATCCTTCTCGTACTCATCCTGTCCCTCCTCTGCGCATGAACAATTTTACCCCCCACTATTGCTTTGTTAACTCAAGCACACAATCACCAGCGATTCAAATAGAAAAAGGCAACTACTGCAAACTCTATTCAATACCAGAATCATCCTAATATATGAAAGGAACAATTCAAATAAGAAAAGTAGCAAAAAAAACTCAATTCCGCACAAGACAAGAAAGACATTCCAATCGGGGAGCAGGATTAACTACACCGCCCAAATCGCCCACGCAACATAACATAATGGAGAAATCTGACCTTCATCATCCTCCTCGTCATCATTGTCGTCCCGATCGTCCATATTATCCCTGCCCCTCCGCGACGGCCGCCGATCCTCCTCGTCGACGACAAAGTCATCTGCTAGGGTTCGAACAACCAACTTTTCCATTAGAAAACGCGCACAAACCTCCGCCGAGAGCATCAAACCACCCGAAATCGCAGAAATCAGAAACGAAATCGCATACCTTCCTCGTCGGAGACCACCGTGCGTCCACCCATTGTCCTCGAGGCAGCGCAAAACCTAGAACGCGAGAGCGGTTATGTCGAGCGCCTCAGGAGGAGGGGACCTCCTTATATAGGCATCGAGGGAGGCCGGGAGCCGGACGACTCCGCCACGCGTGGGGCGGCGAAATCTAGGGTTTGGCGGGGGTAGCGGCCCGGGCTCGAGCCGACGCCGAGGGGGAGCGATGCGAAGCTCCCGGCGGGCCGGTTGACTGCTTCCACACGCCGTCGAGGAGGCAAATCCGGCAGCCTCTGGAGAGCCGCGAGCCCAAGGCTGGAGCCGCGGCGAGGTCGAGGCGGAGGGTCGTCGGGGGCTTGGAGATGGCGGTAGTGAGGAGTGTGGTGCGATTAGGAAGGGGGAGATTTTGAAGGGTTTATTCGTTTAGCCCCCTATATATTGGGTTATTTATTTCCCATGTGTAATGAAGTTTATCTTTGGTCCCTATGAGGGTATTATTGTAACATTGCTCGTTCTTTAAGGGAGCATGTGGAAACGTTCGGAATTATTGATGCCGGTTGGATAGGAAGAAAATGCGACGGGGGAGCGAGGCCCTCCGACCGTTGATTTACGTGATATCAAGGGTAATCAACGGCTGACGAAGGGAGTCTCACGACGAGGCTCTTCCTCAGTAAATTTCTGAGGTTGGATAGAAGTAGATCTAGAGAGGAGCGCACTTAACCTGGGTAAATGCTTTTGTTACCTCCTTATTAAAGCACCAGGCTAATGCGAATGGGGCCATTACTGTCGATGACAACTTCACAAGCCTGTGAGTACAGATATTAATCAGAAATTAGCGCTACAGTGTCATGGATAAATTAGCAAAATATAGCCTTACTATAGTAGCTGTGCTCTATAGTAAACAGCTAAACAGTTATTTCAATCTGTGCTCGGTAGTAGAACTGTAGCAACTATAGAAACAGTAAAATATCTAGTGCAGCAAATACACCATAGCGATTTTACTGCTTTTTGGAACTGAATCGCTTTTATCTAGACTATTCGTTTTGGATTAGACGACGAAGAGGCTGATCTAATGCATGCTAGTGTACTCCTCTACTAATAAAGAGGAGGATCCGCTTCCGCTCCCCCCCCGAGGTTACAAAATCAGGGACCGAATCATGCCATAGGATAACAGCTCCCGGGCTCATGCTAGTTCCCAGCTTTACGAGACTCCAGATCTCGACGGTAGGCTACTTTAAAACTCTAAAAATGCTAGATAGCACTAAGAATTAGCTTATCTGTAGAGGACCCCGAGCCTTGAATTGTCTTGATCAGTACTCTCCATTGATAACATTGGTCCCAACGATGATTCTGCCCATCCCGAGATCAGACGCAAAGCGAATAACCTACAAAACAGGCATATGCCTCTGCCTATAGATCATATTGTAATGTTGGTTATTTTTTCTTGCTGTTGTACTGTACTGTAGCACTTGATCTAAGTCGTTAAATTTCAATCAGACGGTTGAGAGATACTCCTAACGCATTGGACTATTCATCATCTGCATTTAGAACTCTAATGCAGAGGATCCGTAAACATCGCTTCACTAAGGGCTTGTCTGGGACGACATTGGGAAGCTAGAAGCCGTTTACAATATGCGGAAGCCAGAAGACGCCGGGGTAGCTTCTGTGGCTTCGTCGGGTTTGCCTTCCCAGATTGCCCCTAGAGTTGGGGTTATTTACCTGTCATTGTCACTCAACAAAACCGCCCACCCCACCCCTCTCGGACTCTAACCCTAGTCGGGCGCCCCTCCGCCCGCTCGCCGGCATAGCCAACCCATCCACACCTCCTCCCTCCTTCTCACGGCGCCGCCGCCCCCTTCTCCCTCCTCCTCTTGCGTCGGCGCCCTCCTCCTCCCACCGCCGCCCTCCTTCCCCGTTGCTATCCTCCTCCCCCGACGCTGCCTCGGTCTCCGCCGCCGCCGTCCTCCGCCCGCTTGGCGCTGCTACCATCCTACTCCCGCCGTTGTCCTCCTCCTGATATCACACCAGTTCATTTTCATTTTTTTTTCTTTTTAAAAAATTGGTTATTTCCTTTTTTTGATATAGATGAATTATTTATGTAATCATTGAATTGATTATTTGTGTAATCATGGAATTAGATCAATTGTCGTTAATTGCCATCAATTGAGTTAATTGCCATTAAGATTTACTTTGTGCAAATTGTCATCAATTGTCGTTAAGATTTACTTGTGTGTTAATTGTTGTTAAGATTTACTTTGTGCAAAGTGTAGTTAATTGGTTAATTTTCGTCAATTGTCGTTAAGATTTACTTGTGCGCGAATTGTCGGTAGTTGTCATTTGTCGTTAATTGTCGTAAAACGACATCAAACAAGTCATCATTTGTCTCAGAGAAATTTCAGACATTTTCTAACTCAGAAGCTCCAATCAACCATCTAAAAGTCCGACTGTCAAACACCAAACGTTTTCAATTCAACTGTTCTGCCCTACAACCGATCAACCCTACATCCAGTCAAAAACTGTTTTTTCATGAAAAAAAATACGGCCTCGCCAAACACCCCAGACATGCATGAGCTTGTCCATTCCTGCTCCTTTATTTCAATTCAGTTGTTCTGCCCTACAACCGATCAACCCTACATCCAGTCAAAAACTGTTTTTTCAGAGAAAAAAAAATACGGCCTCGCCAAACACCCCTGACATGCATGAGCTTGTCCATTCCTGCTCCTTGATTATCCTGTTGTCATTTCGACGACAAGACCCTTACCCCCGCTGCATGAATCCTCATACAAGGCCCCATCCAGATTGATACTTATGAACATTTTGAATCGCCTTAGTAGTCGCTTGTGAATTTGGCGCGTCTGTTAGTGGAGAGGAAGTTTCGGTTGCTGACTGATTGGCCTGCGCACATATATAATAACTTGAGGAAATTGCATTTAGGCCTAAGTACATCGTCGTTAGTTTCATAAAATCACAGGTTTAGCCAAAACTTTCACTTACCCACAGGTTCTTTGACTCATTGGTACGCTTTACCCCAACCCGTTGGCATGGCTCGAGTCTGAGGTTTTTACTGATCGAGTTTACCCAGGTGGGGACGACAAATATCAATTTCTAGTACATAAGCAGTATTTTGTAATGCAGGATATGCAAATTCAGCTACTCCCTAACTCCTGACACATCTGGATAAACTCGATCAGTAAGAACCTAAGACTCAAGCTATGCCAATAGGTTGGAGCAAAGCACACCAATGAGTTAATGAACTTGTGGGTAAGTGAAAGTTTTGGCTTAACCTATGGTTTTATGAAACTAACAACGATGTACCTGGGGCTAAGTACAATTTCCTCTAATAACTTCAATCATTGTTCAGAATTGGAAGAGAAAAGCAATCTGTTATTAGCCTAAACCTTCTCTCCAACAAAGCAATTTCACAAACCGAAGCCAATAGAAATTGCAACCACTTCGGTAAACCATGCGTGTGTTCGTCCAAATGTCCAATGGAATCTGCATACTAGCACAAGAAGGCCGATGGGCGGGTGTAATTTTAGTTACCTGGAATTTTTTTTATCAATCAGTCACTTACAATTGCACAGTGTAATTTTAGCACAGCTCTACTATGACTTTTAGTTCTATTTATTTTTGTATTTTTTTGGGTATTTGTAGGGTTCACCTAGATTTACTTTTGTCTAGTTTAGAATTTTTTGTATTTGTAAGGTTCACTTACATTTACTTTTTGTTATGAACCTTAGTTCATAACAGGGTAAACACCGCCGAGAGGACGGCCGGGCAATAGCGGCTTGAAGGGGGGAGGGACTTTAGAGGAGGAAGATAGACATAGACAAGGATGAACTATTCTTTCTTTGTTCTTCTTGCTTAATGCCAACGATTACAGTATGTCTCCTTATATAGAGGACTCTTCTAACAATTATGGATAACATCAATATGAATGATGACCTTCCTAACTAATAAATTACTTTCCTAACTAATAGATAACATTTTCGATTAACTAATCCCTACACACGAAAACTAATAAACTATGTAGAGAAATATATATTCTTATTGGGGAAGACAACCCTTTCCTAATCCTAACACTACAGTACCCGAGCACTGTTTATACGCGGCATTGCTACAGTGACGCACGCACTGTTCATGCACGGTGTTGTTGCAGTCCACGTCGTGGATTCCACGCCATAACATTACACCCTCTCGGCGAGACAACTCGTCCTTGAGCTATCAGATGGCGGCCACGGACTAAGACCTTCGCGTCCCCATGGCGACGAAAGGGCACGATGACAACATCGCGTCACGTGGAGAAGGAGCAACGAACCTCCAATAGACAACAACCCCTTGATGTGGCTTGACGTCACAGGAGTTGTCGGGGGCATGGGCAACCAACGTGGGACAGCAGCGACACCCTTCCTACCACGGAGCGCAACGGTGTTGGGAGAGGCGCGACGGCGTCGCAATCCCCTACAAGGCATCCATCGTGTTTTGCACCTCTGTAGGAACGACGTTGGTCGACAACAAGGAGAAGACCGCGAAACTGCGACGATCTTCCTCCCTGTCGAGGGCACCGACGGTGGCAGCGCTACTTGTAGCAAAGGCGTCGCCGGTGGTGTTGGAAGTGTCTCTGGCGGTAGAACAAGTGCCACTGGTGGTGGAGCCAAGGGTGTTGACAACGCGGTCAATGCCAACAACACCTCAACCACCTCCATATGTGATGCCGGTAGTGGAGGCGCGATCGTGAGTGGAGGTGTCGCCGGTTGTGGTGGCACAACCAGCGTAGTGGTACGCTACCTCTTCTCTTTCATGTATTCCGCCTTGAGCTCTATCGCGAGCCTCATGCACTCTTGGATTCCTGAGCGAAGCTCAGTGTAGAGGCCCCTCATAACCTTGAGTTCTTCGGCATCGGAATCGAAACCCTCATCGCCCATCATGGTGGAAAGGGCGGCGATTGGCTCTGATACCAAATTGTTATGAACCTTATTTCATCACAGGGTAAACACCGCCGAGAGGACGACCGAATAGCAGCGGCTTGAAGGGGGGAGGGACTTTAGAGGAGGAAGATAGACATAGATAATGATGAACTATTCTTTCTTTGTTCTTCTTGCTTAATGTCAATGATTATAATAGGTCTTCTTATATAGAGGGCTCTTCTAACAATTATGGATAACATCAATCTAAATGATGACCTTCCTAACTAATAAATGACTTTCATAACTAATAAATAACCTTTCCGATTAACTAACCCCTATAGACGGAAACTAATAAACTATATAGGGAAATAGATATTCTTATTGGGGAAGACAACCATTTCCTAATCCTAATGCTACAGATCTGCCCAAGTCTTTGTTCATACACTGACATTATTCTGTTGTCACGCGCGCCTTTGTTCACGCACGGTGTTGTTACAGTCCGTATCGTGGATTCCACGCCATAACAAAGCAAGAAGAACAAAGAAAGAATAGTTCATCCCCGTCTATGTCTATCGTCCTCCTCTAAAGTCCCTTTCCCTTTCAAGCCGTCGCCGCCCGGTCGTCCTCCCGGCGGTGTTTACCCTCTTATGAACTAAGGTTCATAACACTTTTGTTTTGTCTAGTTTAGAATTTTTTTGTCTCAACACATAAACTTGTGGTATCCATTTGATCAAAATCTTACGGTTAAGAAATGTGACTAATGGATAAAGAAATTTCAGTCACCTGAAGCATAGACACTCCCGTAATTAAATATTGTACTTCCAGAATCCAGAGAAAAGAGAACAGTTGCACTTCCCTACGTTTGTCTTCTATCCTTCCATTCCAGACTCGAATAGGTGTGAAAATGGATTAATACGAACGGATAATGGTTTTACCAAATTTGTTTTTATTTATTCGGATGTGAATTCGAATACAAATATATTAGATATGAATATGAATACAAATATGGATCAAAACCTAATACGGATCGAAACGAATACGGTAACGAATGTTTCTCGGAACATGAAAACCCTTTAAATTGCTCACATTGCAGCAACTGAAACAAAGAATTAGTTTATACGATCAAAATATTCATAAATTCAGCATATGTGTGTAGGTTTACACCCACTACCTAAAATGTTTTTAATGTAAAATAACTCAATATGATCTCCCTTATATGCTTTATTTAGCACTTTTGCTTACTCGGTATCTATTACCTACCTCATAAACATTGCATAATTCATTATAAAATATTTTTAAAATATTTATTTATTTATATACATAATTATTGTGTTTTGGACTCACAAGAAAGAAGAATGATGAAAGGAGTCATGTTTGGGCAAAAATCCGAAAAAATATAGGGTGTTTAAAATAATTTTTTATGACTTTTTATTTATTTATATGCATAGTGATTGTGTTTTGGGACTCCTAAGAAAGAAGAATGATAAAAGGAGTCATGTTTGTGCAAAATCCGGAGAAATATCGGGTGTTGAAAATACTATTAAGATGTTTGGACATATTTTTGGGCAATTAAATGGACTCAAATGAAAATATTCACAAATACAAAGTTGTGGATCTCATCGAGAGCTATAATTTTGCCTACTCATTTGCTTAATTTGGACTTCTAACAAGAAAGTTATGGTATTCGCAAGACAATGCACATGCAACCTCAAATCAGTATCTTTGTATATTCGAATCTATGTATCTCCGGATATCCGAAGCCATATTCGTATTTGACAAATAGTGTGCTACCTAATCCGTATTCATTTCCGATCCAACATTACTCGATAAATACTCAGCCTGATAGCATTCGTATTCGAAAATAATCCGGATCGGTCGAGAATTATTTGAACCGTTTTCACCCCTACTTTCCAAGGGATGTCCATATGAAATTAATGCAGGTAAACTTGTTTATACTTTGATACCCCTTTTTATGCGTAATAGCCCTCGGATTGGATCAGAGTTTGTGAGACACGACACATACGTGCACGATATCAAGAATGAAGTAAATGAAAATCGTAAAGAGAACCGAAATAACAAGAATAAATTATTAGAATTTATATAAAAAAAATCCTTGTAGGACACTTCTTTAAGTCCTAGTTGATCTACGAGTCACCATACTCAACAAAATCTAGTATGACTAGCCTAGTAGCACCAAATGGCGATGATCTGCTTCGCTATCACATTTGAGTCGAGGTTGTTGCAGTGTATTGCCAACTTTTCTTACTAGCCTATGATTTTAGATGAACTGATTGATACATCTAACTCAATAGATACCAAAAGATCAGAGATTTTGATATGTGATTTGTTGACCTGTAACCTTTTGTAATGTTCTGGTTTAGCTTGATAATTCGGAAAATGCAAATCTGCGGCGGCTCGTTGCTACATACATCTTACATTGTCGTCGTACTACTTTTGTGCAACTTGTGTTCCTGGGAAGCTCAGAACAGAAGGGTACTACAAGTGTAACCGGATTCGTACCGTACGGCCAAGATTACTGTTTTTTAGCTCGAGCCTGTAGATTTCGGCATCAGAGAGGATAAGTGCTGGGCTCAATTGGAGGCTGCAGATATGGAGTATACTGTAGTGGGCCAGTAGGCGCTGGCCCAGCACAAACAGTACCTCGGCGTGAAGATAAGAAGGCTCCGTTGACTGCAAGGTGCAACAGGCTGCATCTGGATGTGAACATGTGTGCCGAATACTACCGAGTTACAACAACAAAAAACACTTTTTATTCGCTAATCTTATCATGACAAATCACTGATTATACAACAAGAGCACCGAGACACGAATAGATACAAATCAAAGTAGATAAGAAAAAGGTTGCAAAAAAAGGAGAATAAAAAAGGAGTAGTGGACTGTCCAACAAAGGAACAGGAGCTACACAAACTAGAGGGCAGCAAATTCCCTGCCTAGTCAAAACCAAGTCATTCACTCCTCTACTTCCCACACCAGTGTGAATTCCCATCCTTGCCCTCCGGCTCCTTCTCGCCGCCGGCCACCACCCCATCCACACCGTTCCCCTCCGCCGAATCCACCAGAGGCGGTGGGGGCATCAGGTGGAAGGCCGCAAACTCGGCGACGGCGGGGTTGAAGGACCCGAACTTGGGCGTCGTCTCCACCCCGGGGAAGCTCCGCGCGTGGAACGAGAACGACCCGCCGTCGCAGCCGTCCGTAGACTCTCCTGCGTCGTCCTCTTCACTCGTCGTCTCCGCCGCCGCGCGGGGCGCGTTCTCGAGCGCCGCCACACACGCGCGCCGCCGTTTGGGCTCCGGCCGCTCCTCCCCCTCCTGCGCGCGCTTCTCGGGCGGCATAGGAGCCGCCTCCGGGCGCGGCGGTGGGGGAGCGGGCTCCTCCGCCCGTGCCTCCTCCTTCGCCGCCGCCATTCCCAAGGATCCGACCAGCTCCGGATCGAGAGGACTTCCAAGAAAGCTCGGATATTTTTTCTTCTCCTCCCCCCAATTGTTCCGATCTGTTCGTGTGTGCGCTTGGCTTGGCTTGCGTGGTGGGGACTGGTCAGATGGTCACACATCCTCACATCACATGGCCTCTCGGCGGGGGGGCGGGGCGGGGAGGGGAGGCTCACGTCACGCGCACAAGCGAGCGCTGGTGCTGCTCCGCCTCCACCGTTGTCGCGCGCGCGGACCAAACCGCACGGTCGCGCCGAAAAGGATGTGTCGTAGATGCGTCGCCGTGGGCTCGTAGTCCGCAGAATTCCTCGTTTTTTTTTATCGCTGCGCGCGCAGTGAGTGCAGTGATTCATCCATGCACCTACGTACTGTGGGAGTGCTTGCAATCCTTGCATATGTGAGGAGAGCCCAGTAGCGAGTAGTACGGCCGGATGCAGCATCTGGCATGGCATTATTATTGACCGTTGGCAGTGGCAGCCTAACCCATGTCATTAGAGCTGGTCAAATGGGCTGGGCCTAATGGGTCGGCACGAAACACGATATTGTAGACTCGGTCCAAACACGACACGACCCGCACTATTTATAGGTTGTGTTGGCCCGACACGAGAGCCCGGGCCGTGCCTGGGCTGCCACCTCGGCACGGTGGGCCGGCCCGCCCCAAGCACGGCCCGACCTAAGCACGACACGTGTGGCCCGGGAGGCACGACTGTGGGGAGGCGAAGACGGAGGAGCCGGAGCGGAGGGCATCGCGGCGCAATGGCGCACGATGCTGCGTGGACCGTCGGAGTGGAGGAAGGAGGAGGGCGTCGTGGGCTCGCGGCGCACGGTGCTGCGCTGACCGAGGCGGAGGGCCGGAGGCGGAGCCGTCGAGGCGGAGGGCCGACGCTTAGGAAGGAGAGGCTGAGAGGGAGAAGAGTTGAGGAGAAAGAATAGAAGAAAGGGCAGGGGAGCTAGGGAGGAAGAAGAGAAGAAAGAGGCGGGCAGGCAAAGACAGCGGCGAGGGTAGCGAGGCAACCGAGCAGCGGCGCCAGCAAAGTGAGTGGGAGGAGGCAAGCTCGTGGGCTGACCTTGGCCCAGCAGGCTAAATGGGCTCGTGCCGACCAGACCCAGCACGAATGGCCGACGCGCCGTGCCTAGGCCACCACCTTGGCACGTGGGCCGACCCAGCACGACACGAATAGTAGCCGGGCCAGAATAGGCCGTGCCTAAATGAGCTGGGCCCGTGCTGGGCCGAGCCGCCCGTTTGGCCAACACTGCATGTCATTATTTGTTTCCAATTTTGGGAGTTCACACCTTCATGGGCACACGAGGTAAGAAGATGTCATCATAAGCATTCCCTAACGCCAAATGGGCGGCACACCATGGCCAATGGCTTGGCTGGCCCAACACGACCAGGCCTAGCACGCCCATTTAGAAAAAGATGCCTGGCGTCGCGCCTGACCTCCTCATGCGTTGTCGTCCCGACCAGGCCAAGCCGGCCCGATGGACCAAGGTCACAGCTCAAGCTCATACATGGCATGGTACGTTGGGCCAAGCCAGCATGACCCGTTGAGGTGTCGGGTCGTACCGTACCTAGGCTAAGGCTGGATCAATAGTACCATGCCTCGACTCAGCTGACCTGACCCATTTGGCCACTTCTATCCTAACCCATGTCGAGTAAAAA
Organism: Ampelocalamus luodianensis; assembly: GCA_036346255.1. Lineage (NCBI taxonomy): Eukaryota > Viridiplantae > Streptophyta > Magnoliopsida > Poales > Poaceae > Ampelocalamus > Ampelocalamus luodianensis. Next base: position 8,463,682 of record CM070626.1, read on the forward strand.
GGGCCTACGAAAACTGATCAAACAGAACTTATGGCTTATGGTTATGGAGCCGAGTTCTCACCCCCCCCTTAAAAAAAGAAGGTTATGGAGCTGGATTTGGACGTTGGAGGTTTTGTTAGACCGAAAGAAGCATCGATGCATTACCTGGTGGATACGACTGGGCCACATCTCTAGATCACAGGCCTCCAGAAGGAAAAACAACTTTCCTTGGGTTACTTTTTACATAACCCAGCTTTCTCAAGAGTGGACCGGACCCTAGAGTTATTCTAACTTGGTTGCCCAAACAAGCCTTAGTGCACTTAAAATAGGGGAAATTAGCTCAATAGCACTGCAATCGTTGGTATTTAGAGAAATAACATCTCAATCGAGGTCGACTGCGAAACAACACCGCAAACAACCGAAATTCTTGAAAATGACATTGTCGTCACTTTGACAGCCGTTAGTGGGTAAAAAGACTCATTCACCCTCATTCTCTTTCCTTTTTATTTTATTTTCTTTGATTCAACTACATTCTCTTTCCTTTTTTTCTTTTTTTTCTTGGATTCAACTACATTGATGGTGGGTATGACGCCGAGCCGACGGTGAGGGCGTACACGTATCAGCCGAGGCCCGAGAGGCAGCGCGCAGGTTCCTGGCGTGGAGGATGGTGCGGGAGGGGGTAGCGTCAAGGGTGGTGCCCGAGCATGAACACGAACACGATATTGCATTTTCAAGATTCGGAGAAATAACATCCAAACTTGTAATTAATCAAACATGAGCATGGACACGATTCGGATCAGATTCATCTCCTCTAAGAAAAATCGAAAGAGCAAATAAGAAAAATCACACCACCGGGTGTATCCGAGACCTTGTCGGATCCGGTGTGGAGACCACCGGATCTGGAGGCTAGGGAGGTGGAGGAGGCCGACGCAATTGAGGACGACAGCGCGAGGTGGAGGACCACGAAGGCTGCCGGGTGGATCCAACCTCTCCCTTGTCGGATCCGACATGGAGACCGCTGGATGTGGAGGCCAGCACAATTGACGACGACGGTGCGAGGCGAAGTAGGTGGAGGAGGTCGACGCGGTTGAGGGTGACAGCGCGAGGTGGAGGACCGCCATGGTCACCGGGTGGATCCGGCCTCTCTCTTGCCGGATCCGACACGGAGACTACTAGATGTGGAGACCGAAGTAGTTGAGGACGACGACGCGAGGCAGAGTTGGTGGGGGAGGGAGCGGCACCGATGGTGGGGAGGGGCGCACCGGGGTGGGCGGGGCGGAGGCTGCCGGCGATGGAGAGAGTTGCGGGGCCGAGACTACCGATGTAGAGGGAGGGAAAAGCGGTGCCAGATGTCCCCTTCCTTTGCCGGAGAGAAAAGGGAGGAGTGGAGAGGAGGAGTGGACGGCGTTGTCAGCCAATGAGGAAAAGGGACGAGGAGAGGAGGGGTAAGACATGTATTAAAGTTGTATTCTCTCACATTATATATTTTTTGCTATTAAAATGGACGGAAAAATGTGACAACCAGCGTTATTTTCAATAATTTCGGTTGTTTGCGGTGTTTGTTCGTAGTCAACTTTAATTGGGATGCTATTTCTCTAAATACCAACGATTGCAGTGCTGCTGAGCTAATTTCTCTGCTTATTGTTTCTTGACTTTCCTCCTTTTGTGTACGGGCCTGCGATTAATATACTAGTGTCTATCCCTCATTCGCTCCGTTCTTATCGCACATACGCAAGAGGCTATTGCAACACCAAAAGCACGGCGAAAACCTTGGCCCAAGCGTGCGAGCTTCATCGCATCTTCGCTGCTTGTGCTTGTAAGCCACGTTTATGCTTTCTTGCAATAATTCAGTTCTGCTATTCCAACGTACCATCTGGTAGCAACCATGCATTGCCAGATGGTTTCTGCAGGCTGCAGCTCCCGACCGGTTAGTCCTCCGATAGTTCCTTTATCCTTATCTGAGTTACCACGGAGGGACATCGTGTAAATAATATTTTATGAGTGTATCAACAGTTCTTTGTAGCGGTATTGTAGCAGTGCTGTAGCCACAGCAGAATATTTACTTCATAAATTTTTACTGTGGCACAAAAACACTATAACTATTGATCATGATTTTAGATATTTAATCATACGATAGAGATAGCCTCTATCGACATGCACGCACGCTAGATCATCTGGATTGATCCCCATCCCCTTAATGCCGGCACCACTGCGTTTACCGTTTTGGGAAGCATCTGACATCAACAACAACATACTACAGGTTCTTTTCCCACGTGTCAATCGCCAAACGCTACCTACGGCTACGAGTACATTCTACCCTCTTCCTTAAAAAGAAAAGAAACGAAACTTCTGCAGGATGATTAGCTGAAAAAAGAAAAAGGAACACACATTGGGCTAGTAATGCCCCTCTAAACGCGCACGTGTCCGGCCCAGATCTCTCCGCGTTTCGGCTCGACGGCCCATCAGGGCCCACCGAATCTCTCCCTGCTCGTACGGCGCGACGCGTGTCGCTCAGCCAACGGCAGCGCGCCGCGTACCCCGAGATATTTCCCCGCGCGCGGGGCCCACCGCCGCTTGCCGAAGTACACGTGTCGGTCTCGGCTGGCGCGCCTGACACACCGGACCACCCCTGATATGGCCGCCGCGATGCGCGACACGCTCCCCCCCCCACCCAAGGCCGCGTCGGCACGTGGCGTCCGCGCGCGCGGCCTACCAGGTCGTAGGGCCGTGGCTACCGGGGCGCAGCGGGACACGTGTCCGGGCCGCCCGGCGTCAGTCAGAGACGGGTCCGTTCGACGGCCTGGTCGGAGTAGATGAGTCGAGTAAAGCTCAGGTGATGCAACAAAGCACGGGTTTATTTGGATAGGATAGGAATGACCGTGATGTTCGTGCTAAGATATTTTGTGATGGCCTGTGCGGTACAACAACGGCTGTGCCTATCTGGGTAGGCGTTAGGTCGGTTATGAACTTATGATATAGGAGTAGAGGTAGGTATTGGACTATTGGTCAAGATGATGGCGAGACTGTTCGGTTCCAACCCAAGGGTGTTACATACTTTCAAGGTATGCACCGTTAAATCTTATAAACTTTAGCTATCAATATATTTTTCAATATTACATTAATTACATAAAAATAATATGTATAAAATTATTTCAAAATAATTTTTGTAGAAGAATAACTTTATTGAGTTTTATAAATGAGTCCGTCTATACAAGATTCGACTGTTTTCTCAACCATAAACAGTCAAATTTTAGTTCATTTATAACTTCATTATACATAAATTACAATAATTTATTATAGTAATTTTTATTCTTAGTCACTGTAATTATTATTGAAAATCTTAATAACTCATATGTCCATTACATGATTCAAAATCTAACATATAGTTTGAGATATTGAGCAAAAATAAAAAAAAGCAGTGAAATTTTATACCAACAAAATACGGTAATATGGTGAACCCGTTATGTTTCAAATTTTTATATATAATAAATTCGGATCCAATTCATCATATGAGAAGAAATGTAAATATCAAAGCATACCAGATGAATGAAAATACGACTATTTTGATAAAAAAAAACAGTCAAATGTTGTTTAGTAATTCTCTTTATAAATATACTACATTTAAAATTAAAGTTTGGTTTTATTTAAAATTAGTGATTAAAATTGTGTTTTTAGGGGTGGTGTTCATATCCGAAACGACATCCTTTTCGTTGCCGCTGCATGCGCCATTTGATTCGTCTTGTTTTGAGAGGCGAGCAGCACACATTAATTAGCGCGTAATGGAGATTTAACGGTAAAGTGCGGTGAAATGTCTTTTGATCGCACCTGCAGAGCACCTAATTATTAGCGTTTGACACCTAGTGGTCCAGTTGTCGCGCGGGCGTGACGACACGACGTCCGGGTCGGGATCTGGTCCGTCCGTACCCGCACCGCCCTCACACACACACTGCAAAGCACGAGACGAAACGCGCCTACAACCAGCTTTGACTGGAGGCTGCGACGCGCTATAATTGTCTACCGGCCGACTAGGCAATTACCACGCGCGGACGCGCGAATCACAGTCACACCGCCGAGTTGGATTGGGGTTAGCGAAGGCGCGCGGGGCGCGGGAGAAATGAGCGAAGGCGCGCGGAGCGGCGGCAGCGGCAATGCGAATGCGAATGCGAATGCGAATGCTGCCGTAACCAACCAGTGGGATGGTGGAGGGGGAGGCGGTGGTGGTGATGGCATTGCGGCGCGGATCCGGGGCGTGAACGCGGGGATCATGGACGAGCAGGTGCTGGCGCTGGTGTTCCGGGCGCTAAACTGGGACCCGCAGGTGCTGTGCGTGGTGGCGCGGGTCAGCCGGCGGCTGCGGGCGGTGGCGGAGCGCGTGCTGTGGCGGGAGCTCTGCGTCTCGCGGGCGCCGCGGATGGTTTCGGTGCTCACGGGCGGCGGGGGAGCCTCTCCCGCCGCGTCCGCGTCGGCGTTGGCGTCCGGGCGCATTGGCGGCGGGTGGCCGGCTCTGGCGAAGCTGCTGTTCTTCTGCTGCGGCGCGGCGGGGGCGGGGGCGGCGGTGCCGGGCCACTTCGCGCCGGTGTCGCGCTTCTCCAAGACGTCCGGGCGGAGCTTCCTGTCGCGGCGGTGCTGGGGGGACGTGCTGTACGTGTCGGACCCGTGCGAGCACGCCGTGGCCGGCGCCGCCGACGACGTGGGCGCGTACCGCGGCGTGTTCCGCGGGTTCATGCGGTCCCGGACGCGGGCCTGCCTGGTGGACCACCGCGCGCCGCTGGAGCCCTGTGTGCGCTGCCCCTACTGCGGCGCGCGCGTCTGGAGCATGACAGCCGCCGGGCTCGCCCCCCGGAGCGCGTGCCGGCGCCTCGGCACCAACGAGGGCCGCTTCGAGTACTTCGTCTGCGTCAGCGGCCACCTCCACGGCAGCTGCTGGCTCGCGCGTCTCTCCTCCAGCGAAGGCGAGGGCGAGCGCGGCGCCTCCGACTCCGACTCCGACGCCGACGCCGACGCCGACGCCGACGGCGGTAGCGACGAGGACGACGGGCACGTCGAGCTGTAAAGCAAAGTGTTAGTAGCCTTTTTTTTTGTTAGAGAAAGAGTTAGTAATCTTAGCAGTGTAGCATTCTCTCTCTTTGTTGTCTTCGATTAACCTCGCCATCGCACGATTGCACTGCTGCACAGCACAGCACAGCTGTTTCGGCCGGGATCAGATGCGTCGCGCCGAGTGGGCCGGCGCGAGCCAGCCTTGTGCTGCCTTTGAGCGAGCCTCGTCTCGTCGTCTGCTCGGTCTTTCACACGCGGGAAGCCCGGAATCTTTGATGCCACCGCAGCGTGGTGGCCTTTAAACAAGTAGTGGGCTTGGTGGTTGTGCGAGTGCAGCGCGGTGCCTCCCTTTGTTTGAGACGATCCCGTGAGCGAATTCTGACATGACTTTGGCACGGTGCGTGTATTGATTGATGCCTTCTGCTTCCCTCCTTTATCTACGCTGCTGCGTTGTTGCAGGGACGGTCCATCCCTGCGACTGCTAGCCACCGTGCGTGCCCATCTTCCTTGGAAAGTAGAAGAATAAAACGCACATGCTACAGTGCTGTACATCACACATTCAAGCTGGATCCAAGAAAACAAAAGATATGGATGCAACTGATACTGCAGAAGCACTATTCAAACACGGTAGCAATATCATAACAGTAGACCGTTGCAAATGATATGGAGCGTTTACTTTTAATCCAACGGTGGAAACTCCCCCGCTAATGCAAATTACTATATCTTATCTATATTTTGTTCTTTCACGAAGAGGATCCATTTCCTCTGCTCACTTTGGCTCTTGTTACCAACACTTTGGCTCTTGTTACCAAAATGGTTCGGGCGCCAGGCCAGGACACGTACATCCACCATGCACATCATAGGCGACGCCGGGGGGGGGGGTGCCCTGTAGGTATCAGTAGCATTTGGTCAGCCCAAGTTCAGTCCCTCCCTGGCGCACCCGCACTCTCCCTCCCCCTCGCCTCCTGACGCCGCACGCCTCCCCTCCAGAATCCAGACCTTGCTTCTCCTCTTGCTCGACTGCTCCGCCAGTCCGCCATCGCCGAGGACGACGAGAGGCCATTGCTTCTCCTCCGCTGCCAACACCAAGGTAGCCAGGTAGGGCAGCCGACAGCGCCTCCTTCTTCTTGCTTCTCCTCCGCCGCCGCCGTCTGGACTTGGGGGATCCCGGATCCGGGCTTGAATTTGCCGATTTGAGGAGGGGCCGAGGGGCGGCGGCCAAGCAGTGGGCTAGGCTGCAGAGGAGGAGCAAAGACTGCCAGCGAGGTGGCGGTGGCCGACGGCCGAGGCCGAGCCGCCCAGCGCGGCGAGAGGAGAGCAGCGGAGGCGGTAGCTCCATTTCCCCCAAAGGCCAAAGTGAAGCTCCACTGCTCCAGACTCTGTGATAGTGTGATTTGTATTTGTATATGTTCTTGAATGTCAAAGCCCAATGCCCCAATCTAAATACTAAATGCCATTATGCCATCAAGGCATCAACAAAGTTGTGTTTATGTTTAAATTGTTGATAAGGAGTTTTCTTTTCCTGCTTATTTTTCTCATATAGTAGTCAGTTAATTAATATTAAGCCATTAACGAGTCAATGATTATTTATGACCTTCAGACATAGATTCTGTGGTATACTGGTATGTGATGAAATCACAAGTGGATTAGTTTTGCTCATATTGGATGTAATCTGCCCTGCCCGACAGAATTGTTGAAGTCAAATAAATTTAGCTTATGAATGTCTCCTAACTCCTTGCTGTGATTTGTATATGTAGGACAAGTTGAATCCTTGAAATAAAAAGGAATAGAGATATCATTTCTTTCTTTCGAGATGGTAAGACGGTCAAGTCAAAAACTATTGAAGCCAAAAAGGTCCGATCCATTAGCTATTTAGGACTCTTTTATTCATGTAAGATTTTATTTTAACTATTTGTATTACATTATTAACTAATTTTGAACCTTTTTGTGTAATTGTGTTGGACTTATGAAATTATATATGTATCGTACAAGATTTTTTTATATCATTGAAGTGTGCACCCCCAGTGATAAATTTCTGGTTCCGCCACTGATGCACATTGCACTAGAGTCTACATCACTCTTCACACCGAGAACAATGGTTGCTCCATCGTTGTTAGTAAGCCTCGAATGACTTCGCAAGAAGCAGGCATCACTTAATTCATTGCGGTGGCGTAGTTGGGTTGTCACGGGTCGAGGCTCTGAGGTTGGCAGGCTGCACACTCGTATACACACTCCAGAGTTCAGTTGCAATCTTTATGGTCTCGAGCTGCGAAGGCCACTTGGATTGGGATTTTTTTTTGAAATAACATTATTTTAAAAGATTTATAAACATAAATAATAATAATTATTTTTTTATAAAATTAGGCTATTGTCGTCATTTGAAACGACGAAGTTTTCCTGTTGCCATTCCGAATGACGATAGACCTTAGAACAATGCAGATGTCCTTATCGTTAGTTGAAATGACGACACAGCCCTATCACCACTCCAACTGGTGACAGGAACCTGCCGCCATTTCAAATGGTGATAGCGATTCCGCAAGTCTCTAAATTTTTTAAAATTAAACTTTAGGAAAACTGTCATTTCAAATGGCAAAAGGGATCCCGCAAGTTCCTGTCGTTATTCTAAATGGCGGCACAATCTACCCTATAAAAGACCTGAAAATTCTGGAATAACTCACTTTTATTCATAAAAAAGAGAAAGAGGGGAGGGAAGAGAGAGGAGCAGAGAGGAGTAGAGGGGAGGAGAGAAGCTAGCAAACCGCTGTCCGTTCGGTCGTCCATCTTTCAGGTAATTTTTTTAACCGAATGAATTACATAGTTTTAAACGTATTACGTAGTGTACTATGTTGTACATAATCCTTTTTCAGTTGGTAGTTTAGTTTTAGATATGTGGTTAATCGTGAAAATTTTGTTTACGGTGTAGTACGTCAAATATGTTGGACACCATCAACTTCAAAATTTACTACGTTTAGAGGACTATTCTTGAGGGTCCCAAGAGGATTGATTTGCATTATTTCTAATCGGTGACCGTGACCCTAACAAGACCAGAGCAGCGTATATGGGGCGTTGTAATGCGGTGGTTGTTCCACACATTCGATTTGGACCATCCTGTTTATGATATGAGAATGAGTTGCCTTGGCAACCGAGCACCATAGGGCATATATTGGGAGTTAGTGTAGCTCAAGAGAACAAGATCATGGCAATCATATGTACATAGGGCAAGGGAGGAATGGTGGGATTTGGTCCTTCTGGCCCAAGCATATGCCAAGTCACTCCTGCATCGGCGTCTGAACAAGAAAGAGGTGGTGATGTCGAAGAAGAAGTCGGGGACTCATGCTTCAGCGTGACGCACACAATGGCCAAAGGTCTGGGAGTTGCTGATGCTATCGATGAAGACCCTATGGAAGGAGCTCATTCAGTTAGGCAAGCTAGTGGGTTGCTAACAAGGGTGAGGTGCTGGAAGCCCTAGTCCAAAGGATCGATCTCAGAAACCATGACTAGAAGGCATTGTCAAAAGATTAAGGATCCGACGACGAGGATGCTGTGGAATAACAGGCGGTTCTAACAGCAGGCGGTTCTATCCGAGTGGACATATACCAGTTCGACAGCCTCGTCGTTAACGAAGGCTCCTGTGTACCGTGAGAGTACGACCAGAGTGAGGTCAAGCAAGGAGCTATGTACAAATGCAAGGAGGCCATGCAAGAGGTGGTCAAATTCTTAGCCTTGTCGGTGCGACGTACATTCATAGTCGTTAAGGCTAACCCAAGATGTTACGACGTGAAGTACGACATAGAGGTATGCGTTGGCGAGTGCATGCATTTCAGCCTAGGTGGGACACCTACTAGAAATACTCTATAGTAGTCCCTTACACATGTGCCGTCGCTGAGTTAGTGAAGTCCTACAAGAACCTGCTATCATACTTTATTACGAACATCATGTATGGTGAGATCGTGAATAATCCATATTTTGAGCCACGATCAATTATTCGGGCGATTGAGACAAGATTTCAGTACACAATCAACTATGCCAAGGCGTGGAGAGCAAAACAGAAGTCATTGGAATCAAGGTTCGGTACATTCGAAGACCACCTATCACAACCTCCCTAGTCAACTCCGAGTCATACAAGACAGGAATCTCGACACTCATATTGACATTCAAGATTCCACGCATTCGAAGTGAGGCAATAAGAGGGTACTAAAGCGAACTTTCTTCATCTTTGGTCTATGCATCAATGCATTCTGGCACTGCCGTCCAATCTTGTGCATGGATGTCACATTTCAGAATGGAAAGTACAAGGGCCAAATATTGACTGCAATAGCGATAGACGAGAACAATCAAGTTCTTCCCGTGGCATTCGCATTAGTTGAAAGCGAGAATACGGACAACTAGTTGTGGTTCTTGAGGAATTTGAGGATTTCTGTTGTATATGGCCATCTTAATGTATGCATCATACATGATCGTCATGCGGGCCTGTTGAGTGCAATAACTCAGCAACAACAAAAAGAGAACGAACAACTTCCATGGGTGGATCTGCAGAGCAGGTGGTGCATGAGGCACTTGGGTGCAAACTTCTACAAGCAGTTCCACAATAAAAACTTGATGAAGCTGTTCTAGCAGTTGTGCAACTAGAACCAACAACAAAAGTTTGACACACTCTGGAAGATTTTGGATGAGTGGACCTAGACGCACAGAAGGGAGATAGCAAAAAAGACCACTAGAAGCACTGGCCATGCCCTTGAAGCATTATCACAGTTACTCACAGATGGTCCTAGTGTGGCGAGAAAGACAGAGATGCAGGTGAAATGCTTTTTGAACTGGATTGAGCACGAGTTTAAGGAGAAGTGTTCGCTGCTACATGGCCGGGGTGATGCTTGATATGGTGTCATGACAACCAATCTAGCCGACATGTACAATTGGGGCATGCGCAACACCGGTGCCTCCCTTTGGTTAGTATTGTGAAGGCAATTATCTGCGGTACCATAAATTATTTGGTTGACAGAAGCAACAACACGTTGCTCGCCATTGCAAATTATAGAGTATTATACTCTGCCGTGATCTCCAAGTAAATGGAGGAGAAAAGTAAGAAGGGTGAGATGCACCGAGCATTCAAGATGAGCACAAGGGAGCTTCGCTTCAAGATACTTGCAGGACTAAAGGACGACGTGTGACGAACCACGAGGGGATCACCCACAAGTGCACGCTATGCTGTGCTAGTTACGTATGCACTTGCAACAAACCTCTTCTTTTGCATAGGCATTGCTCACATGTCATAGCCGTATATTCAATGGTGGCGTAGCATCCTGTGAGACCACGGTTTATTAAACTTGTAATACTTAACCTTCCTCTGGTTCTAGTATCACAAATAGAATAATCCGCGTCTCGATGAATATGTGCCTCCCAGAACAAGCAGCACACATACATCATATCCAAGCATGCATCAATTCCATACAACTGATTATAACAAATCTACCAAAAGACATACATAATATAAGTTATTACAACACACCGACCGCCAAAAGACATAAGTACCAAATAAGTAACAATGAAGCAAAAGTAGCCATAAGATGGCTTAAACCAAAAGACGACCAGGTTAGCCACATAACACCACAGGGCAACCGACCGGCCGCCAAGCTAATCGCCCCTTAGGCGCACACGGCACAACTCACAAAAGTGAGGTCCATCGGACTCACTATCATCCTCTGCACAACACAAGCAATGCGGTGAGTACAAAAATGTACTGCAAGACTTACGAGTAGCAAGCCTATACATAGCTACATGAAAGTGTATTCAAAGGAATGTGGTTATATGGTTCTTTGGACGCATAAAGCAAGTTTCGTTTGCAATATTGTAATAGATTGAGCAATGTTTGTAAAATCTGTTTTTAAGCATTTAAATAACAATGAGTAAACATAAGTAACAAGTATCCACCTAGAAGTGACTTTCCCAAAGCCACCACAACATAGCATGAATCACGATTCATACCACCATCAAGTTTTAATTTTAAAATGTTGTAGTCTAACTCTTGAAAAGCTTATCCAAGCGTGTCAATAACCTAGGGACGAGGCTATTCGAATAGTTTTAATCCTGCAAGGGTGTACCAATGTACCCACACTTGCATCGCCTTTTGCCAAGCTATTAAGCACACTTCCTTTGGTATGCCAAGACGGCTAAGTCCTCTGAACCCTTTCCAATGGAGCGTGCTAATCAAGAGACGACGTATGTGGGTTAATCCTTAGTGATCTGCCGAGCGAAATATGGATCACAAGGACCCATACGTGGAGCAAGATACACCGCCCTGCGTGGTGTTCCTCTCCTACAACGTGTCCATGTTGCATATAATCAAATATGCAACCCACCACGCGACTCATTAATTAACACACCCAAAGTACTCACTAAGAGAGGTCCCATATCCCTCTAGTGTGGTTAGCACGCAGAATGCTCGGATAATGATACTCACAAGTAGTTCGGTCCTTAATTGACCGGGCACCATTCCATTCACACCGAAGATCACACCATCTTACCATTGTGCCCAAGTCTAAATTGTTTTCATTTTCAGTTTTAGTTTTGCAATTTAGACAAAGCACAAGGTGAATTATACACATAGTAATAGTTTGTGTGATCAAAGTTATCGACGAGTCGATAAGCGCCCATTTCTACCGATAACTAAGCATGGCTAAGCATAATGACACGTAAACTACTAAGTGACAAGGGTCCATCCAATAACCCAAAATCACGACAAGTAACCTAGGCTCAGTGGTAGAGGAATAAACATTTCCTACGATAATGCATCCGGTAGGCCAACTACAAGCGATGAGTTTAAAACAACATAGCAATGCATACATAGAATTTGCAAACAACATATTAGACTTTGAAAATAGTAGGAACAATATGATCAAATGAATGCTACATCCGCTTTTCGGTGAAGTGCGAGTCGATGGTCACTGTGGCTCAATATCGATAATAAAATTATCTTGAACCTAACGCGAAAAGGCGATAAGCAAATAAGAACGAAGAACACCAAATAAACTCCAACAGCAAAACACATCCAAATCTAATAAAATTTATACTACAGCTAGGGAAATGATCTAAGACAATGACAGGAACCAGAATTATGCAATTTGAACTAAGCATGCAAAAGATATGAGCAAAGTTCTCTATCTCAGCCTTATAACAATCTAATTAATAATTAACACTGTTCATGGCGAAATTTTCCAGAATGATCTAAGGCCTGAAATTTTTGTAGTAGGTAGATTATGACATCCTAATAACAGCAAAGTTGGATTTACTAAATTTGGAGTTACACATATTTACTTATGATTTTTCTAAGTTGTAAATCTAATGCAAGTCATTTTACAGAATTATGAACATGCCCAAATCCTATTTTATATGAAAGTATACTAACAGATGAATTTAACAAAATTGATTTTGCACAAATTGGATTTATACAGAAAAAGATATGCATTTTTCAAGGTTAAAACTATTTCTGGAATATTCAAAATGACAGAAATCGAGTTATTCCTAGTTATACAATTTTCTGCTACTGGAACATGCTAAAATCCATTTTTATAATAAACTAAAGTGATAACCAAATTTATTACAGATTGGAATTATCTAAAAGCGATTAAAATGAATTAGTTATGAGTTTCTAAAGTTTTACATCATTTTGGTTGTTAAACAAATACTTACCAAATACGACAACTTCAATAAAAGAATAAGACGTGGACAACTCCCAACCCTTGATCTAAAATCCACGGCTCACGCGCGCAAAAAAAAAGACGCCGCGCCGATCGAACGAGCCCACCGTTGGATCATGATCCAACGGCGCGCACGAGTGTATGCATCCGGACGGTGCGGTTGCATACACGATCTCAGCCGTTGATCGAAAAATCGACGGTCGAGAACGATCAAGGCATCCGGAGGGTCCGAACGCACACAAAGATCTGGGCCGCAGACCTAAAAATGAACGGTAGCTATAGATCGCAGTTCAAAGGAAGATGATGACATGTGGGACCGCATGCCAGTGACTTCGAGTCACCCACGCACTGGTTTAACCCACGTGCACAGTGCACTGGGCCCACTTGTCAGCGACTGAGAGTGGCGGTTAAGACCAAATTAATGCCATTAATGATTAACCTTAAATAAACACTAATGACTGCTGAAATTTGATTTTAACCCCTCGGGCCCACAAGTCAGCGACCCAGAGGTAATTTCCGACAGGGATTAAATGCCGACACATTAATTAATCAATGATTAAGCATTAATGATGTCTGAACAGTGCGGGATTGAACCAGAGAGTGATTTAAGGATGTTGGGCCCACTGGTCAGAGGCTCAACGACAACAATTAAAACACAATTAATTCACTAATGATTGGTAATTAATGTGTCCTAATTAAGTGACGAAAACGGGAGCTGCTGTGCCGGCAAAACCCGAGCGAGTTCAACGGCAAATCGCCGGCGACACTGGCCGCGGCGGCGCCAACCAAGTACTAAAATGGATTCGCAATAACACTACGAACCTAATGGTGGCATTCTCGCCGGCGGTGAGGGACTAGAACGCCGGCTAGCCGGAAAATGAAAACGGGAGCTCACGGCTAAACACGAAAACAGCAAAGGGCTCCGCTGCAGACCTAGGATGCGGGTGCCAGAGCCACTAAGGACTAATAAGAAGCTACCTTAGTGACGGGAAGCTTCAAAGATACCCTGAGCCAAATGAGTGATTCCAAAGCATCAGTATAGCTTCATAAAGACCCACAGAAGCTACATGAGTCATTAATTGGAAAATGGAGCACTCACCGGAGCTGAGGAAGAAGATAACCAACTTTGGCCGAATTTGAACAAACCCCAAATTGGACAATTCCTGATAATCAAATCCAAAATTAAGTGAGGGGAAATGTTCAAGGAAGTAAATAGATAAGGTTAGGGCAAAGAAACGTGAAGGAGGACCACTGGAACACCAAGGACACCAATGGAGCTCCACGGGTCAACAATGGCGATTTGCCATTTTTGAGGTGTTAAGCTCCAATAGGGTGAATGAAGCTTGGTGGTGGTCTAAAGAGATACTAGGAGGCATTGAGAGTGCTTATAAAGCCATGAAAGCATTAGGGTTTGCACCACATATCTTTCGGGCGGCAAAACACAGAGCACAATGCGCGGCCGACATGGAAAAGATAATAGCTGGTGCAATAGGGCATGGCATGGCCGAATGTGTCTCCCACGACCCATAATGTCGACTAGGGTAGCCGTAGGGAGCATGAGATGACACTGCCATAACCCCTACTGTGCTCGCACGGCTCAAGGTTGAAGAAGACCAGGGAAAGATGCTCGGGCGATTTTGAGCCCTACGATCTAAATCGGACGGACACGAAAGCGCCACGCCTCGTGTTCAAAACACAACGGGGAGATTGCGAGCCTTAGGATTAGAAATGAACGGCTCAGATTGCTCCACGTCGCAAACTCAATTTACAACGGAGGAACACGCGGGCGTTGGATCTTAATCCAACGGCTCTGATTCAAGAATGCAACCGGAGGGTCAGAAGGTTTCGAGAATCTCAGCGGTTGGATGGAGATCTAACGGTTGGCATTCGCGCAAGCAACCGGAAGGTCCGAAGTCTTACACGCGCGCGGCCGTGCGATTTAGATCCAACGGTTGAGATCCAACGCGTTTTAAAGAGAGGCTCGGTGCAGTTAGTTGATGGACCGAATCAATTGCTCGAGCCCGAGTCGACTCGAACCCAAGTAACAAGAAACCAAGTTTGACTTTGAAATAAGAACAGAGACTTTGAAGGATTTATTTGAGGTAGCAAATTAACTCCAAAAATTATGAAATTTTTACAGGAGCTTGCTAACCCAGATATTAACCTTGTGTAAAATTTTCAGAGGTTTTTATACCGTGAATAAATCTCCAAAAATTCTGCAAGGCTCTGTTTTAATGTTTGACTGAGAGTCAAACATGTTTGACTGCCTCTAAAAATATTCAAACAATTTCTAAAAATTGTGAGATTTTTCAGAGGGGTCACATACCATCACAGAGACTTAGGAAAAATATTTCCAGGGGATGATCACAAAATTTGACAAGATTGTTTTTGGAATGTCAAGATTTGGATCAACTAGACTTGTGACAATGTATTTCCATAATCCCTTGTACAAGAATTGTTTGGCACAACAGGAAATACATGATGTAAGAAAAAGTTTTAATTTCTACTGATTTTCTTACATTTGAAACACAAGCCCAAAATTGGGATGTTACACATCCTAGCCAGTACCTCTCTGATTATTTCAACAAGGAGGGAGTGATGCAAACCTGGAGTGGAGCTGTATGGTTACGACATAGTTGGCCATTTCACTAGCCATCCTATCTGGGAGCAACATCTGGGCCACGTACATTGATAGGCTAAAGGGAAAGGTTGGCCAACTATAGGTACGACGTACCAAGAACGACATGGAGGAAGCAGAAGTCGGGCGTCATACGAAGAAGTGCTCCATTTGCAGGCGCGGCGTGAACGGACCTTCAAGAAATGCCCTACGAGAAATCCACAGGATAAAGGACATTGCCGCGGGGACCTCATCCGATCGCCCCACTCGAGGTGGTCGACATGGCGAACATTGAGGTTGCGGCCACAGGAAAGTTTCATCTTGTTAAAATATGTGGTGCTCAATGCTTTGTAATCTTATTTTGATTTGTCAAAAAACTAGGTGATGACGTTGTGCTGAATGTTTTGTTATATCAGTATGATTTATTGAACAAAATATGTGAGGACGTTGCACTGAATGTTCTGTAATGTCATTGCGATTTGTTGATAAAAATATGATAACGTTGTGCTGAATGTTTTGTAATATCATTGTGATTTGCCCTCAAAACATGTAGTCGGAAATAGACTGTAAAAAACAGGCAGAGGTCCCAGTCACCAGTTGAAATAGCGATAGGGTCCTATCGCCGGTTGGAGTGGCGATTGGGTCCTGTCGCTATTTCAACTGGCGACAGGGACCTCTATGCACTGTTTTAGGCTCTGTCGCCATTTAGATGACAATAGGACAATTGCATCATTTCAAATGGCGACAATAGCATAGTTTTGTAAAAAAAAATCAACAGTTTTTTATTAAAATTTCTTTTAAAATAATATTATTTTAAAAATTCCTCGGATTCAATTGAAACATGATACCAACTAGCCAATTTACAATCTTCTCGAGCGATATCTGACTGCATCATAGGGAAAAGGATGGCTTTATATCTGAATCCTATAGCTAGACATGGCCAAATGGGCAGCACGACATGGCCCAGCCAGGCACGGGCAAGAGCACGACCCATTTCGGCACAGCCCATTCCGGCCCATGAATGAAACGGGCCATGGCGTGCCAGCCCACGTGCCTGGTGGTGGCCCAAGCATGACCCGAAGGCCACTCGTGCCGTGTCCTGTCGGCCTGAGCCCGTTTGGCCCCACCGTGCCACGCAGCCTATGTGCCCCCTTCCTTCCCCCTACCCCTACCCACTTCTCCTCCGGACTCCCTCCCGTCCTGAGCCCGTCGCCTTGCCTTTTCCTCTCTCGGCCCGTGCGCCCCACCGCCTTCTCCTCCCTCCACACCGGCCGCCGGCACTACCCCGCCCTCCTCCACCTATTCCTCTCCTCCTCCTCCTTGTCACCACGCCTGTGCGCCCTTCGCCTCCTAACGCCTTCGCCTCCCTCCACCTGTGGGCTCCATCACCTTCTCCTCCCTCCGCACCAGCTACCTGCGTCGCCCCGTCCCACCCTCCTCCTCTCCTCCTTGTCGCCACGCCTGTGTGCTCCTTTGTCGCCCGTGCGCCCTTCGCCACCCCTTCTCCTTCCTCCGTGTCGGCGCGCCAGTGCCGCCCCCACCTTGCCCTCCTCCTCCCTCCCTCGTTGACTCACCGCCGGCTTGCTTCCTCCTCGCTCCCTCGTTGACTCGCCACCTCGGCCTCTCTACACGGTGGCCAAACTGGTCATGCTGGCTATGTGCCGTCCCTGGCACGACCTGACACTCTGCCAGGGGTGCAGCCCAAGCATGGCATGGGCCTTCACGGCACGGCCCATGAACAGTGTAGGCCGTACTGTGCCTGGGTTGGGCCAACATTGCTGTGTCTCAGGGCCAGCCCAGCCTGCATGCCCCCATCTGAGATGGCCATCGCTACCTGTAGCATCGCTCAACTTAGGTCTGCACAGGATATGGAGTGTCTTGGTATGTACTACATGGTAGAGAAAGTACAAGTGCTTGTTTAGCATTGACGAATCACGAATTTTTGGTCGTATTAGCATGTTTTTGTTTTGAATTTACAGAATTAGCCATCATCAACAATCAAATGCAAAACTAGCCCCCTGCCACACGGTCGTCGTGCGGCGGCCGCTCCCCGTGCGCCACGCAATCCGTGCGGTGGCCCGCCCGCCCTGCCACGTGTCCCCCCGATTAGGGTTTCAGCGGATTAGGGTTTTGACTGTAATTTTCTGTGAAATTTTTTCCGTTTTGATTAAGCATTTTTAAAATATAGAAAAGGAGTTGAAAAAAAATATGAAAATTTATGTGAATGCTCATAACACGGTGTACTTTCTTCTGTGATTTTTTTTTCATAATTTTACTCATTCTGATTTTACCTCGCAGTTTTATTTAAGTGTACTGATTTTATCCCGCCACGTGTCACCCTTCCCCTCCCGCGCACGCGTGGCCCCCTTCCACCAGCCCTGCTCTCCCCTCTCCCGCACGGCCCCGCTTTGATGGCCACCTTTCCAACCGTCCACCCTCCCTCCTCCGCACATTTGTCGACTCCTCGCGGCTGCCCCCCCTTGCCCACAGTGCTGCGTGTAGACAACGCATCCAAAATTTACGACGCTAACGTAGCGGCTCCTCCTTCGCTCAGCTATAAATATCGAAATCTCGCAGTCGCTCTTCGCTAATCCCAATTGCATTTTGCTTCTCGTTCTAGCGCTCGTCTCTGAGAACTCAGAGAACTTAACATAATTATTTTTTTTGGAGATTAAGCAGTCGCTTGTCGCTCGACTTTTTTTTGATAGCTTACCCCCGAAGGAGAGGTAATTTGTCGGATGCTTTTGCCGTTATTCCATAATTAGTTAGTGTACTAGCTATTAATTAGTTAGTTTACTAGTAATTACCCAGTCAATTTAGTGATAAATAATTAGTCATAATTAGTTTAGTGGTTATGTGTCCCGCATATTAAATTAGTGTGAATTAACTACTCGTAATTTATTTAGTGGTAATTAATCTGTTGTAATTACTCATCTTAGTAGTAATTAGTTAGTCATAATTAGTCATCTTAGTGGTAATTAGTTAGTTTAGTCTCTGTTAATTAGTTTAGTGGTAAATAGTTAGTCGTAATTAGTTTAGTGGTTATTAGTCCACCATATTATATTAATGCAAATTAACAATTCATGTAATTATTTAGTTTAGTGTTAATTAATCAGTCGTAATTAGTGAGTTTATTCCTAGTTAATTAGTTTAGTGGTACATAATTAGTCATAATTAGTTTAGTGGTAAATAGTTACTCATAATTAATTTTCAAAAACTGTTCGTAATTAATTAATTATTCTTATTTAATTACACATATGTAATCCATCACTTGCATGTAATTTGTCATATTTAATTACACATGTAGCACGGATAGGCTTGTTGTGGCTTTAGGTAATTTTGAATATGCAAGACTTGTATGTGTTTTATGGCGATGGTCTCGTATAGGTCAGACCCAGCGGGTTAGACCTGTCGAGATGCGAGTATAAGGTGGTCCGGGCGGAGGGGCTCAATTTCGGAGCTGCATCCGGATGTAGTTCGTCACAGAGGCAACGGGGAAGAAAGTTGTGATCGAGGTGATCACCTGCACGAATGATGTGTGGGAGCTCATGAAAGTGGCTGGAAATGTAGCATGGAGCCAGTACATGCATATTGCCTCTCAGCCCAAGGCGGCCATTTACAGAAAGCCGATGGTGTACGTGAATTTCGTACCCAAGGCGCCTGCCACCTTGATGATGCTAGGACCTCTACAAGAGGGAATGTGCTACCTCAGAGGAATGTCCCGCACATAAATTTGTACGAAATAAGGGGGTAGAATCGTGGTGGTCAACCTGCATGTAACATCCCAAAAATTTGGTCTGTTTTGAAGTTTTAAAAGAAAAATAACCATTTGGATTTTTCTGCTAAAGTTAAAAGCTTAATTGGAATTTTTAGAGCTCAAAAATAATTTAATATGAATAATCTCAACAACAACTATAATAAAAATTATTATTTTTGGGTTCTATGTGCTTGGATGTATTTTCTAGATTTTTCTAGAATTTTTCCGAGTGCATTTGCTAATTTCTGTTTGCTATTTGGGTTTTCTGCTATTTTCTAAAAAGGAAAACTAATTAAAATCTCAGATTTTGCTTCGGGCCGAATTTCCTAATCTTCGGCCCATCTTCACTTCGGCGCAGCCCAGCCCGCACGCCATTTCTTTTCTCCCGCCTCAGCCCACTTCTTCTCTTTCGGCCCGGCCACTTTCCTCCCTTCCCCCTTTGTTTTCTTCGCCAGCAACCCGAGCCAGCCCATTCCTCCCGCTTCCTCTTTTGTGACGGTGCAGCCCAAGCCATCAGCCCGTTTCTTTCTTGGCCTAAGCCGAAACTCAGCCAAACTCCTCTTTCCTTTCTTATTTCGCTGACCGTGGGCCTAGCCGCCACCTGCACAATTGTCTTCAACCTGGACACCGAGCTCGTGTCCGTGTTCTTCACGAGACGGTGCCGTCGTGCTCTTTTTGGGACTCCTTCCTCTAGCACTATTTAAAGGACCCCAACCCCGTCATATTTCTCGCCTCTCCCACCTCTTCCAAAACCCTAAACTACCAGCCCCGAAAACAATCTCGTTTTGTCGGATTTCGTCAAAAGAGCCGAGCGCCGCCGTGGGCTTGTGTGTCGGATTTCATCGCCGTTGGTCCCTCTTAGCCCCATCCACCGCCACCGTTGTGATCGTCTCATCGAGATCTACGCAGTGCGCTCATCATCTTCGGTCAAGGATTATCAAATCGCCGTTTTCGTTTCTGTCCGACAACCGGCCGCCGCCTCTCTTCTCCGATCTACACCGCCGGTGGGCCTTGTGCCCTTTTGAGCGTGTCACCTCGTGCACGTTGATATTCTAGTCCAAATCCTGCTGTTATTTGATCTCCTTAGCCGCCGAGATGCCGTCGCCGGCCATCCTCTACCTCTTCAGTCATCTTCACATTGCCGCCGCTCCGGTCATCTTCTAGCTACTCCAAGCCGACCCTTGTGATCCTCGTGCGTTCGCCATCCTGGTGCTCACCTCACCTCTCTTCGGGCACCATCCAATCATCGAAGTCGCCATGGTCCGAGAAGCTCCCTGCCGCTCAAGTCGCCGTCGTCGGCGAGCCCTTACCGCAGAACCACCTCCCAGAGCATCGCCGTCTCCTCAGCATCCCGTTTTGATACTTCGCCGGAGCTCCACCGCTGTGGTTCGCCGTCGACGTTGCCATCTGCATCGCCGGCCATGTCTTCACTGCTCCTCCTTCGTTTTTCTCTCCCGGCTGATGTGGCAGCCGTGTCACCCTTCCACCTCATCATTTTTGTCCATGTGGCGCCCTCGTAAGCTCCTTGGTCATGAGCCACATGGCACACCCAAAAGCTTCACCCGAACCAAACGCCATGAACCCAGTCCATGGTGCACCTAGTCAATGTCCGGCGGGTCCCACCTGTCAGGTTGACTTAGCCTAGTCCGAACGTCCTCCGCTGACGTCAGCCGATGTCATATTCTGGAATTTCCAATAGGAAAATAATTCAGGATCATATGGAAAATCCAATTTAGGGTTTTTCTTTATATTTCAATATTCCAAAGCCCATATCTTTTGCATCCGAACTCCGATTGAGTCCATTCAAATTCCTAAATTTATCTAAATTTAAAATCTATTTATCTGAGATTTGTATTTAATTTTGGAGTTTGTTTTCTCTCTATTATTTATTTATTTGGTTTATTTGCTTGTTTTGCGAGTAGACGTCGATACTTCGGGAAGCTTTGAGCAAGGAGTAGCATACCAAGATCAAGATCAATCCTAGGATTTATTCCCAGGCAAGTCGTGGTCCTTTGATCATATTGAACCCATGATTTCAAAAGTATATTATTTTATACAATTGCATGCTATCTTTATATAAATTACTTTGGGTATAGTTAGTACCTGTTGTCATTATGCCTCCATTGATTATTTGAATCCTATGAATCCTTTGTCACCTTAGCATGGGTAATTTTAGTTAAACATATTTATATTGCCAACACGGGTATCGTACATATGCTTAGTTCAGCTTAGTTATGATGGGTTTGTCATCACATGTGTCTTGATAATTAATTTTGACTTAATGATTTATGGAATCGTGGTGGTGAGCCACTCTTGTTAAAATTTGTGTACCATGACGGGGTTAGTCTTGGGTTTTGGTTAAACAAACTGGTTTTCGCTTGGGCGAGTGGTTGGTGGATAGTGAGGATGTGGATTGAACATGTTGTGGGTTTGTGGTAGTCTCGCCTGAGTAACTTGTCAAGGACTTAATCTTGTGCGCCATTGAACTGTGCCTTAACCGTACAACCACATGTCTGGTATGGGACGGAACTGGCTGAATAATTAGCAATGTCTTAATTTTGGATCTGTCATGTGAAGTGTGAGTCGTGGGAAACGTATTATCACGGTGGCGTAAGAGGGGAGCCCTGTCTGGTCGGAAAGACATTCAGTGTTGAAACCTTAGCGGGCAGAAATGGGTTAAGAAGGAGCTTTGTAAAAGCCTTCTGATGATCACTTAGTCGCACACCTCGAAAGTGTGGTAAACGAACATTATAAGTTGATCTATCTTGTGGGTCAAGCTGTACAACTTCTGCAGAGTGTAAAACTATTCGAATAGCCGTGTCCGCGGTTATGGACGTGCCTGGGGATTTCACACGGGAGTTAGAGTTTCTTCAAAAATATGTCGGAGTGTGGATGAGAAGTTCACTTGATGAATATAATGTTCGTTTGGTGAATAGGTCATTCACTTGGTGGGTTGTGTCGATTGGTGAATGGGGAATTCACTTATCGTTGGTTTGGTTGGGAGTGAATGGGAAGTTCACTAGTCGTTTCAAAACAATTATTTATTTGTTTAATATTGTTTTCAATTACGTATTTTAATCTATTTATTGTATTTGTCGTAAACGCTGCTTTATGCAAAAGAGCCATACAACTAACTTTTGTTCAAGCCATGCATGAATACTATTTGCATACATTTCCCCACGGTTTGCTGAGTACATTCAAAGTACTCATGGCTTTGCGCCCTGTGTTGCTTAATCTCCACAGAAGAACCAGGGAACTCCGAGTTCTACCAGGAAGAGTAGCATGAAGGTTTTGCGGATTAGGATGCGGTTCTCTACTCGATTGCCTGTGGGCATGTTGATTGGCCATTTGAAGAGTTTCGTTCCGCTGCAAGAGTTTATTTGTTTCTTTAGCCCTGCGTGGCAAGTTAAGTAAACGTTGACCATAAGGTCCAGTTATTATTATTATTTGCTACTTTGAAATCTTTTTAGTTAAATCGAATAAATGGATGGTATTTCATCACTGTTCCCTGTGTGAGCTAGCTACTGATCTGGGACTAGTTCAGAATACACAGAGGGTTCCTGAGATGCATTTTTGGGTCCCGTCAGAGGTGGTATCAGAGCCATATCGACTGTAGAACGCAACCTTAGTTAGTATGGTCGTTTTAGCTAAAAGCTTCAAAATTTATTTTCTAAATCAAATCAACTTAATTTGACTTGAGTAGTTGTTCTTTTCTCATCTCTTCTGGTTCTATTCTCATCTCACTCTATTCTATTCTTATCATATTCTATCCTACTCATCTTGTGCCAGAGATCTTGTCTCTTGCCTTTGCTGAATGTTGTTTTATAATCTTAAATTGACTTTCTCACCTCATTAATTTCTCTCGTCCCAAAAGAAAGAAGTTAGATCACTAGCAATTGTCAAGAGTATCTTCGTCGCTTCGTTCGTCCTATTAGAGTTTAGTAGCGCTTTTAGATCGTTGTTGCAATAGGTCTTTATTTGGGTTGTGTGTAAGTGGGAGCTGCAGTTTTGTTATCAAGCATTATGTTGCAATCACACTAAGGCTTTAATTCGAAGAGTTTTATTGTGCTTTCATAGCGTTTCAGCTATGTCTTCTTGTCTTTGCCTTTGGGTATAATCTGTTCCCCTAATTAGGCTATTTCAATCTACTTTGTCTTGTCTATCTCATCTATTGTGCTATTCCCCCTCATCTACATTGCTTTTCTATCTTACATATTAAACCTATGGAGGATTATCGCAGATGGTTGATACTCGCAATACTTCGAGCCGTGCTCAGTCAGAAGATGCCAATGCCAATGTCAATGCAAGTGAGCAGTCACCAGCCCCTGGAGCCGCAGAGCCAAACATGGCACAACTTCTAGCAGCTCAGACGCAATTCATGAGTGCAATGATGCAGAACATGAACGCCATGATGATGCAGCAAAGTCAGACCGTCGCTGCAATAGTCAACTTGTTGAACAAAACAGTCACCATAGTCAGAATAATCAAGCAGCAGCTGTTCCGCCGCCAGTTCATCATCATTCCAAGCTATCAGAGTTTATGAGGACTCGTCCACCTACGTTTTCTCATTCGTCAGAACCTATTCTTTAGTCAGCCCGAATCTCGGGGACGAGATTCCCTTTTAAGGGGGGTAGGTCTGTAACATCCCGAAATTGATCTGTTTTGAAGTTTTAAAAGAAAAATAACCATTTGGATTTTTATGCTAAAGTTAAAAGCTTAATTGGAATTTTCAGAGTTCAAAAACAATTTAATATGAATAATCTCAACATCAACTATAATAAAAATTATTTTATTTGGGTTCTATGTACTGGGATGTATTTTCTAGATTTTTCTAGAATTTTTCCGAGTGCATTTGCTAATTTCTATTTGCTATTTGGGTTTTCTGCTATTTTCTAAAAAGGAAAACTAATTAAAATCTCAGATTTTGCTTCGGGCCGAATTTCCTAATCTTCGGCCCATCTTCACTTTGGCGCAGCCCAGCCCGCACGCCATTTCTTTTCTCCCGCCTCAGCCCACTTGTTCTCTTTCGGCCCGGCCGCTTTCGTCCCTTCTCCCTTTGTTTTCTTTGCCAGCAGCCCGAGCCAGCCCATTCCTCCCGCTTCCTCTTTTGTGAGCGTGCAGCCCAAGCCATCATCCCGTTTCTTTCTTGGCCTAAGCCGAAACTCAGCCAAACTCCTCTTTCCTTTCTTATTTCGCTGACCGTGGGCCCAGCCGCCACCTGCACAGTCGTCTTCAACCTGGACACCGAGCTCGTGTCCGTGATCTTCACGAGACGGCGTCGTCGTGCTCTTTTTGGGACTCCTTCCTCTAGCACTATTTAAAGGACCCCAACCCTGTCATATTTCTCACCTCTCCCTCCTCTTCCAAAACCCTAAATTACCAGCCCCGGAAACAATATCGTTTTGTCGGATTTCGTCAAAAGAGCCGAGCGCCGCCGTGGGCTTGTGTGCCGGATTTCATCGCCGTTGGTCCCTCTCAGCCCCATCCACCACCACCGTTTTGATCGTCTCATCGAGAGCTACGCAGTGCGCTCATCATCTTCGGTCAAGGATCATCAAATCGCCGTTTTCGTTTCTGTCCGACAACCGGCCGCCGCCTCTCTTCTTCGATCTACACCGCCGGTGAGCCTCGTGCACGTTGATATTCTCATCCAAATCCTGCTGTTATTTGATCTCCTTAGCCGCCGAGATGCCGTCGCCGGCCATCCTCTACCTCTTCACATTGCCGCCGCTCCGGTCATCTTCTAGCTACTCCAAGCCGACCTCTATCTATGACACAGGCAGTGCAAGGAATAGGATTATAACGACCAACATGTCTGTCGACGATCAAGGACTTCTTTGGAGAGAATGAGAGTGCTCTTTATTGATATGAATTGGTTATTACAGGGGGTGTCCTTGACAAAGCAATAGACTAACTCTAAGTACACAGAGTGTATTGCTAATTATGATGCTTCAATCCGATGGAATACAATTGTCTGCTGATCTTCTCCACTGGATCGCTCTCTTTCTGCCATTTGTGTCCTCCTTTAAATAGTCAATGAAGTGGTGGCGGCTACTTCTTGAAGAGACGCATGTTGGAAGTGTCGCGATTGGTCGGAGCGAGGCGGCAGTTGGTGAAGTATCAACTGTTCGGCGGTTGATATCAGGGACTGAAAATAACCATATGAAGGTTATTGTGAGTGACTTAGAGGCATGTAACGTTGTGTGATTTAGATTGATTAGGCACATGTTCTATTCATCACACGAAAGATATATACTTGAAATCGAGTCGAGCTGCTAGTTCATTATTTCTACGAGTAGTCATCTGGTTGGAGACTAGGTATAGGACCTCATTTGACTGGGGTATCCTTGATGTAACATCTAAAATTCTTACGACCACAGGGGTTGTTAGCCTTACAGTTATGACCACGAAGTCGTGCAGTCTTTAATTATATATTAAGATAATACATAAATGTTTTAATCCTCGTCAGCTAGCTTCTGAACTTTAAATGAATTTGGTAGTGTGAACCCTCCCAGACGAGAGGTGTATCGGGCAGACCCTCATTTAATGTCGTGATAAAACGAAGTGGTCTGTATTCACTTTAAAGTTGAGAAACTGCCTAGGGAATCGAAGAGTTTTTCTGTCCGTTAGACATTGAAAAGGTTTGTGTCTGTTGGACATTTGGAGTAACTCCTTTTTGCAGTTAAAGCATTGAGGCTATAAAATCTCATCGCACATGGCATTAGGGCTTTTATGCTATCAGATTTTCTTTGAATCCTTTTTTCTTGCACAGAATTTCCTCCGACCTCTGCTCATCTTCTTGCCCAAAACCTTCTTCGACCTCTGTTGATCCACCCAAAACTCCCATAATGTCAGATTTGATATCCAACTGGCTGGTCTCAGATTTGAGCTGAAAGAAACTCAAGGCTTTATAGAAGCAAGAGGGTTGTTGCCAGACAAGGACCTTATTTCTTGGAAATTTTCGGCCGGACAACATTTTCCTCGCATATATCGAATGCGGATTCAGGCTTCCCGTGCACCGATTTCTTTCAAAGATCTTGGAGTACTATGGAGTGGAGTTGGTAAACCTTGTCCCCAATGCAATTGCCAACCTCAGTATCTTCGTCTACCTTTGTGAAGCGTACTTAGGGATTCCGCCAAATCTGGAACTCTTCAGGTACTACTACAGGATGGCAAAGTCGGGGAAATCGCTGGGGTCGCCTGGGGAATGCACTCTCCGCCTCAAAGATGGGAAGGCCGATGAGTATATTCGCATGTTCCCTAAATCCTTGTGGTTGTCATGAAAGAAGAGCTGGTTCTACATGACGGCCGCTTCTGAAGACTGCCTTTGCTTTGCTAGAAAGTAAGCGAATGAGACCCAAGAGTGGTGCTCCTCCACGAAGGAGGAGGGGATTTTGGGGAGTTGGATAGAGGCTATCCGACTCCTTAGTATCAAAGGTCTAACTTCTTGGCATATGGTGAAGGATTTCTCCATACGCCAGATTAGTCCTCTAAAGTCCCGAGTACTTCCAATGCTTTGGCATATTGGTCAGAACTCCACGATCAGTGACTCTTTAGAAGGTAAATTCAAAAAAATCCTGACTGATTTTGTTTTGCTTTTGGTTGTTTATCTTGCAACCTTAAAATCCCCATTTATCTTGTACAATACTTTCACCTAACGAAGTCAGGGAGCTGATCAAATTGATCTGCGCCAGGGAGCCTAATATTAAGGCAGATTTTCCTTGGATTTTGGCTATTGTCTCTAAAGAAGAGAGAGAGAGAGGAGAGGCTTAAGGTAAATACAAAACAACAATACCTTCTTATTGTTTATGTATTTTCCGACCAATTTTTAATGTTACCTGCTTGATGTGCAGTCGGTCATATTGAGGACCAATTTTTCATGTTACCTCCTCAGGGCCGTCAGCTTTTCAGATCGACATGACTGCACTCTGTCTCACCTACAACTTTTTAGAAAGACAAGACAACACTCTGCCTCGCAGGCTACTCACATGAATTTAACCACACCATGCCAACCCTATGGCTTATAAAAGGAGGTGAAAGAGATCTGGAAGAGAACACTACACAACTAAACCCAACACTACACCAGAGCTTGCTTCACTACGCCGGGATGAACAAGTGATAGGACAAGATGAAGAAGCAATGGGACGAGATCTGCGAACAAACATGGTCTGCTGCCGGAAGGGACGAACAAGCAGAGCGTGCCAGGAGGCACTTCCCCGTAATGACGCCCCCCCCGTAGCAGCAACCTCTACCAGAACATTCCAACCGAGCCTTCGCCGCCACACCCGCCCGAAGGGGAGACGCCGCCCCTCTGTTGGTGCAGGGACACATACAAGCTCTTCAAGTCCAAACAGCAGATCTGCTTGGGCATGTGTTACTGGGGTTGTGCGAACTAATCCTATGACTATCCCGATTGTGGTTGGGACACAAGCAGCTATCGACAGCCGGTAAGGACCAATTACACTGTGTTCCCCTATCATTTCTCTTCTAAAGTACACACTAACAACCTCTTCCGTCTACCCTTAGTCTCCAGATCTGCTATGTGGCTACCGCAAGTGGATTGACCAAGAGATCCACCCACACGACCAGAGGCAAATCGACTATGAGGAGTGGATGTCAAAAGGGCCCGCGAGATTCGGGAGGAGGAGCACCGCAATGAAGAGCAAAACAAGCGTATCCATCGGGAGATGAAAGCTCATCTGGAGGCGTGCAGGCGCAAAAAGCGCGAGGCTCGCGAGAGGGAGCGTGAGAAAAAGAGGGTAATGACAGCCAAGGACAAGGAGGCCGACGAGGAGTACAACGCCGAGCTCGCAAGGAAGGGCAAATGGCCTCGGTCCACGTAGTAGGTCGAGCCATTCCGTAGTAGTCCCCGTCCTACCTGCCATGTTTTTTTACTATCCCTTAAAGGCATGTATACTAACATGGTCCGAATGCATGTGTCGCAATGTGCCGTAGTAGTAGCGAGGATGACTAAAGCAATTAGCCGAACCATCATGCCATGTGATCACGTGTAACGTGCTTCTGCCTGTGGACTCTAATATAGTTCTGGTTTTGTGCCTCCGTTGAAATATCAGCAAATCTCAAATAACTAATGACTGCATATTGCATATTGATGCATGTTTTATAGCTAGCTTTCCTTGCTTGATTCGTTTTCTTTCCTATATTGCAAGTAATGACCAGATCATATAGAGAGGTGGATCAAACACAAGCACAAATTGTGATCTATCGGAATTAGTCAGTACAAATGACAACTCTACCTCCCGATTTTAATGTACTAAACCAAAAGGGCTGGACATTTCTGCGCAAATTTTACAGAGGGACATGACAACACTCTGCCACAACACTCGGACCAAAAAGACCAAACTCTGCCGCTCTAACTTTTTAGAGGGAAATGACAACTCTACCTCTGCAGCTTTTCAGGACGACATGACCCGATGAGGCAGTTTTGCACAACGACATGGCCAAACTATCGTGCTCATTTGCCGTCATTTTCTGTTGCTGCTGGTTATATATGGGTGTG
This sequence comes from Ampelocalamus luodianensis, assembly GCA_036346255.1. Taxonomy (NCBI): domain Eukaryota; kingdom Viridiplantae; phylum Streptophyta; class Magnoliopsida; order Poales; family Poaceae; genus Ampelocalamus; species Ampelocalamus luodianensis. The sequence goes on from CM070626.1 coordinate 8,492,286, forward strand.
TTGGCTGCCATTCACCTCACTCTTCACTTCCTCTTCTCGTTTCTTCCAGTCTTAAATGGGATGTTTTCGGCCTCATCTAACTTTCGAGTGAGCAGACAATTAGAATCATTGTGGCAACAACATGTTTGCCCTTGTTGCAGGGATCCGACGAATGTGTTCACCTTGCATACACCAACGAATCCATCCTGAGTGTTCATGAAGTGTTCAAATCTTACGGTAACTTGTGAAAAATCATCCCTAATGAATTCTATTCGAAATAGCATGCTGTTTTATTTTCACTTCAAGCTGCAATTCTTTCCCAAAACACAACATGTCGATTTTGGCAGTGGGCTGATGAAGCTGTTCCCGTGATTTGAGATTTTGCAATGCAAATTGCTGCCTTGCAAGAAGACTCCCGTGGTGTTGCTACATTACGTACAGTGGCTCGACTCTCTATTCAACCAATGCAAAATGAAGAGAATAGACTTAAAAGACTGGATGAAATGATGAAAAGAGTTGAGAAAATGCTTCAGAAATTAGTTAAGATAGTTAGTTTTGCAGTCTTTCTTCTATTATATGTTGTTCTTACCAAGTAGAAGTTTAGTTGTAATGAGATTGTAATGTCCACTCCTTATCTATGCATCGCAGTCCTTTATGAATGGGAACTGACATGTAATGTCCACTCCTTATCTCTGTAACGTGCTTTTGTCTTCGGACTGTAATGTAGTTCTGGTTCCGTGCCTCCCACTTTACCTTCGGTCGATTAGCAGTCAACTGACCTTTGGGTTTCTCGATACCCAGGACACGTCGTCGTCAAAATCACTATTAGCCATGTCATCAGCCAAAGATCGTTTTCTAGAAGTAGGAAAAAGTATAGCATATTTCAAATATCCCATAACCTCCTGTAGACCGCTTGTGAGGACCCCGGAATATTTAACTAGTAACACTTAACCTCCAAATGGTTCTGGCATTACTAATTAAACATTCTAAGCCTCGATGGACATATGCTTCCCAGAATTGCAGCATATGCACATCATCACAAAATTACACATCAATTCCATACACATACATCACTAAGTTCAACAACGACATACATAAAGTAAAGTTATTACAAAAGGGCCGACCGGCCAAATAGAGCAATATACAAGAAAGACAATGAAGCAAAGGTGCCATAAGATGGCTAGAACAAAAGTCGGCCAGGTTAGCCATACACCCACAAGGCAACCGACCGGCCGCTAAGCTAGTCGCCCATAGCTACCACAACACTGACTCACAAAAGTGAGGCCCTCGAGCTCACCTTCTTCCTCTGCAACAAAACAATTAAGCGTAGCAACCGAGTACAAAGATTGTCTTTGTACCCGCAAGATCGACGTGTGGAATAGCAGACCTATTCATAAACTACATGCAAGCTTATTTAGGTGGAGGTTGTATGTCTCATTTTGCATGAAGCCAACTTTATTTGCAATAATGTAATACATTTTAAAAGCAAGTTTGCAAATCTGTTTTGTTATCAAAGTAATGATAAGTAAAGATACATACAAGTAACCACACAGGCGACTATCCCAATAGCCACCACAACATAGCACGAATCCCGATTCGTACCACCCATCAAGTTTTAATTTAAAAGGTTGTAGTCTAACTCTTGAAAGACCTTGCCAAGCGTGTCCATAACCTAGGGCGAGACTATTCGAATAGTTTTAACTGCGCAGGTGTACCAATGTACCCACACTTGAGACCGCCTTCAAGCCACAAAGCACACTCAGAAGGTATGCAGCACTGCTAAGTCCTCTGAGACATTTCCAATCTTGTGTATTAACTACGAGCCGCTCATATGGATAGAAACCCATATGCTTACATTGCAAGCCGAAAGACAATAAATCCCATCACGAGTGAAGTCTTTCGGACACTACAATGCTCCCAACACCATCCCTCCTGCGACTCCCTGCGACTCGGAGCCAATACACACCAAAGTACTAAGTCAAGAGAGGTCCCATACCCTCTAATGTGGTTAGCACGCTAAAATGCTTGGTTTAGTGTAACAAGATGTTCGGTCCTTGTTGACCCGTGCACCATTCCAGTCACACCCAAAATCACACCATCATACCATTGTGCCCAAGTCTAAATCATTTTGTTTTCAGTTTTAGTTTTCATAAGTAGACATGGCACAAGGTGGAAATCATAATCCATAATAAGTTTTATGTGATCAAGGTTATCGACAAGTCGATAACCGCCACTTCTGGAAACTAAGCATGGCTAAGCAATTAATTCGCAACTACTAAGTGACAAGAGCTCATCCATGAACTCTAAATCACAGCAAGTAACCTAGGCTCATGGTAGTAGAGGATAATCATTTGCTAAGGAAATGCATCTACTAGGCCAACTATTAACACAAAGTAGCAATGCATACATAGAATTTGTAATCAACATAAATACTTAAAATCTGGGATTAACATGATCAAGCGCTTGCCTTCTTGTTGTTGCTCAAACTGTTGTGGAGGGTCGTTCTGGGGTTACCGCAAATGTCGAATCCTAAGCGAAAAGGCAAAAGAACCAAGAACAACCAATAAGACGAGCCACACTTAAACAAGCGAGCAAGCAAAAATTATCCCATTGCGTGAAATTTATACATAAGGTAGAATACGAATATACCTAGACATAGAAACTGGAAAAACCTAATTTGGATTTGTGGTGCAAAAGATATTACCTAAAACCCATTTTTACCATAATAAGGTCTTGTAGCAAAAATATTTTCTAGAGGTTTTCTGGACTTGAAAATTTTATGATAGGTTGCTACTGACATTTTAAGGTTAATACAAGTGGTTTCATCTTAATTGGAGTTAAAATGATTTAGTTATGATTTTCTAGGATGCAAAACTAGCATAATGCACTTTCGAAATATAAACATGTGCAAAACCCATTTCACATTATAGCATGATAACAGAGGGATTTCCTAACATCAAATTTCTATTTTTAGGATTTACAGGAATTCTGGTGTCTATTACATCATTAAATGAATTTTTAATTGCTACTAATAAGGTTAAATCTATTAACATATTTTTAGTGTTGATTTAGGCCTACCACCATTTTTAGATTAAAGTTTAGTTAATAACAAATTTATCAAAGTTAAAATCATTCAATTAGCAGATATCTGAGAAAAGATATGCATTTTCCAAGTTTTAATACAATTACGGAATATATAAAAATAGCGAGAAAACAAACTATTAAAGATTACAGAATTTTCTACTACGTAGCGTAGCTAAAAGCATTTTCATATTAAACTTTAGTGAAATACAAATTTATTGCGATTGGTTTCATGTAAAAGGATCTATCTTGAATTAGTTATGAATTTCTAAAGTTTTGATACAATTTTGGTTGATAAATAAATACTTACGAAATAAAAACCAACCCAACCGAAAATAAGCAGCGTGGGCGCTCGTGGGCGTTGATGCCATATCCAACGAGCCACACGCACGGAGAACAGCGCGCGCGCGATTCATAACAGAGCCCACCGTTGGATCAAGATTCAATCGCCACGAGGAAGGATGCAACCGGACGGTGCGGTTGCCTCGACGATCCACGACCGCAGATCTAAGGATGAACGGCTCCGATCACGCCTCCAGTCGGAAGGTCCGATTGCACGCACGATCAGGGCCGCAGATCAAGTGATGGACGGCCAAGAATGATGAGGGAACGGAGGGTCCGAACGCATACGAAATCTAGGCCGCAGATCGCAAAATGGACGGTGGTCCAAGATCGAAGTGCAATTAGGAGTGCTGACACGTGGGGCCGCATGTCAATGACTGAGAGTCACACATGCGAGATTTAACACACGCGTGCACGCGACGCGACCCACTGGCGATGACTTAAAGGAGGTTTTTAGGCGACTAATTAATTACTAATGACCAATGATTAATGATGATTAGCAATCAATGTGCCCTAATGATTTTGAACATGGTGATTTAGGGACGAGGGCCCACTGGCGATGGCACAAGAGGCGATTCGGGACCAATTAAATGCTAACAATGATTAACCTTTAATGAACTCGAGAATTAGGCCTAATGACCCGAGATCGAGGTTTAAGGCCTCACGGCCCACACGTCGCTGACCCAAAAGACAACCTCGCATACGATAATGCTAAAACAGGATTTAATGACAATCATTAGCATTAATGATGTCCAAAGCAATTGGTTAACGCCGGTGATGATTACTGGGGTTTGGGCCCACAAGTCGGTGAGACATTAGGCGATTAAGACACATTAATGACATCCAATGATTAACAATGATTAGGCAATTATCGTGCTCTAATAATCGGCGAAAAGGAGCTTCTCAACCGACAAAACCCGAGTGGCTTTCACGGCTTGTCGCCGGCGACTCGATCGTGGCGGCGCCACAAACTATCAAAATGGGTTCGCAATAGTGTTGCGGACCGCGAGAATGACCTCGCCGCGGTGGAAGTGCAGGAACGCCCGAGCCGAAAACAAAGAAGGAGGCCGACACGGCAAAACACGAAAATAGCAAGATGCTCATTGCGGTCCAAGGAAGCGAGTGCCATGACTTCTAGGGACTATATAGAAGCTACCTTAACCGAGAGGAGCTCCAAATATGGCGGGAAGACTTGAACACGATGAAGTCCACGGAGCGAAGAAGATGAAGTGGAAGATGAGGTTCGAGCAAAATGAGTGGAACCAAATCATTACCACAACTTCATTATAGCTCAAAGAGGCTCCAAAAGCAATTAATTGCAAAAAGAACCACTTACCGGAGCTGGAGAAGAAAGGGGGTGAAACCAACCGAAAATCTCCAAACTTAAAATTGAGTGATTCCTGCGAATGCAACCCAAAATCAAGTTAGGGGATATACAAAGGAGGTTGAGGAGTTCAAGAGGGTGCAAGAAAGGTTGAAGATGAACCACTGGACACCAAGGCCGCCATTGGAGCCCTCGGGTCAACAATGGTGGATTGAAGGTTTGAGATGGTTTTGAGCTCAAACACAGAGAGGAGCTAGGTGTGGTGCAAAAGAACACCAGGAGGACCTAGAGGGGCAATATATAGGGAAGGGATTAGGGTTTCGAGCAAGAACCCGAGTCCATGGTGGGCTCGGTTCATGCTACGGTCATGGACCAAGAAATGATGGGAGCAAGTGAGCACGGTGACAATGGAGGAGAAAGCACAGTGCGCATTAAATACCCCAGAGAGCGTTGACGAAAGCAAACTTGAGATGACACATCAAAGCCGCCCGCGCTCTCTCTTTTCGCCATTGTCGCGCGCTTCGTGGACAGAGGAGCAAGAAGAAAGAGAAAGCAACCACGACCGTTGGATTTTAGATTGGACGGTGCGATTTAAAGAGCCCGCGGACGGTCCGATTGCTTACGAAATCGGGCGGTTGGATTGAGATCCAACGGTCCCAATTGGTTAATGCAACCGAGGGTCCGAATACTCACACGAACGTGGGCGAGCGATTTGAATCCAACGGTGATATCGCACGCACGCGTTTTAAAATGCGGCTCGGTGCAGCTAGGTGGTTCGACCGAGTCAAGTGGCTCGGACTCGAGCCCGACTCGAACCCAAGGAACAGTGAACCAGGTTTTAGGTTTTAAATATGCTGAGACTTTTGAGGATTTATTTGGGGTAGCAAAATAACTCCAAAAATTCTGAAATTTTTACAGGAGCTTGCTGACTGAGACATTGACCTTGTGTAAAATTTGCAGAGGTTTTTATGCATTGTATTTTTCTCCAAAAATTCTACAAGGTACTGGTTTTAGGTTTGACTGAGGGTCAAACAGGTTTGACTGCCCTCTAAAATATTCAAACAATTTCTAAAAAAAAAAAATTGTGAAATTTTTCAGAGGGGTCACATACCATCCCAAGAACTTAGGAAAAATATCCCCAGAGAATGATCAAAAGGTTCGACAAGATTGTTTTTGAAGGAACAAGATTTGGATCAAAAGACTTGTGACTTTGCATTTCCATAAGTCTTGTACAATACTTGTCCAATACAAACAGGAAACACATGATGTAAGAAAAAGTTTTAATTTCTACTCATTTTCTTACATTTGAAACACAAGCTCAAAATTGGGATGTTACACCGCTAATATATCTTGCTGTCAAGACATGTATATCACCAAAATTTAACCCATGATGTTTATATACAAGCACGTCTCCAGAAAGCAACTAAACAAATCAAATTTTCTCTCTTACAGGAAATTGGACTTTGTGACGATGTGACAATGAATGATCCAAACATTCCTATGCTATGCCATATTATATATCGACATCTCTAATAGAGTTGCAATGCAACTTTTTTTTCCATATATTCTAAGTCACATGAAATCATGAAACCCTAATTTCTGTAACCTAAAATCGTAATCTTCACGACCTAAATCCTTCATTTTTGAGACATATAAAATTGTTAAAATATTACATAATCAAGTACACTGGGTGAGAAGCCTTCAAAATCAAATTCATAATTTTTTGAGCTCATTTTCTATATTTAAAAATTCATACAAACAATACACTTATATGAAATTGCGAGAAAAATTCTGGAGGAATAAAATTTTGAAAAATTTACACAACTAAGCATGCTATGCCGGGAGGTTTCACATAAAGTTTTATAACTTTTTGAACTCATTTTTTATATTTAAAAAATCATACAAAAAACATACATAAATGATTTTTTTTAAAAAAAAAGAAAAAAAATGGGGGAAAAACATGTGGCGCCTGTGAGGCGCCACTGCATGGCCGCCGTGTGGCAACGCCTTCGCACGGCGGCCGTGCAGAGTGAGGATGTGGTGGCCGGGGGTGCACTACCGCACGGCCGCCGTGTGGCATGCTGCTAGATTTGCAAAATAAAAAATTGAAGACGCCAACTTCTGTAAATATGTGATGAAAAAGAGCCAATACAGCCAAAAAAAAAAAATCAAGAAATCATTACTATGTAGACCTACCTACCTGGAAGGATGTACAGAAGACATTAGATATGTACCGGACACCCTTTTATATGTGTGCTGCAATGGTATAACGCAGTACTGTCCAAAATGGCATTCTCTAGGTAGTTGACGTTACTACAACGAGTTCAATGTCTCTTGAATCTCTCAACAAAGAGTACTGCCGATTGTGATCGATTGGAGGTCATAGGTCTACATGCTAAAAGTGGGTACTCCTACATCACACAGGGTCATAAGCATGAGACAAGAATTTGACTCACGTAACATTCAACCGATCACGCGGTTTGGTAGTAAAAAGTAGGAAAAAGTTCATGTAACCCCAACATTACTCGACAGTTAGTTCAACACGTTCAATTTTAAAACCGGGTATCTAACATACTGAGCTTTGTATTCCTATCCTTGTAGGCTTTAACTCGGTTTTGCACGATGATTTTGCCTATGTGATATCTTGAGTGAGTGGTTTTTACCACATAGGATAACAAGTTAGCTAAGTGAATGGCAGTCACGGATGACGATGGGAGAGAAGAAATCACGGATGACGATGGGAGAGAAGAAAACTTCTCCCATGTAGACCTCACCTGTCATTCATCCAAACTGGCTAACTTATCATCTTATATGGCAAAACCACTTACTCATGATGCTACCTAGAAACCACAATGCAAAACCCGAACCCGATTAGGGGTTATACAGACAAGATTGTAAAGTTTAGAGTGCTAGATATCCGGTTTTAAAGTCGGAAACGGTGGACGAACTTTCCACCAAAGTTTAGAGGTCACATGGACTGTCATAAAAAATATGAACATACCGATTGTTTGCCTTACGTCCGAAGGGATAGGGTAGCCCACTCCAGTAACCTGCACATGGTTCTATCTCGTCATTCCCATGTTCGTCACCGAAGAACGACAAAAATCGCAGCACCTGCGTAGTGTCGCGCCAACCGGGCAAGCAATTTGCTCTGCACATGGTTCTATCTCGTCATTCCCATGTCCGGCACCGAAGAACGACAAAAATCGCAGCACTTGCGTAGTGTCGCGCCAACCAGGCAAGCAATTTGCTGTTGAACAATCTTGTGTGCTTTGCAAACTACGAACAAAACCCGAAGTTTACAGAGCAAAGCTTTGGCCCCAGCATTTCAGTTGACTACAAGGCTAGAAGCCAACAAGTGGCGGAGCCAGAAATTTAGCAATAGAGGTGCACACTCTAAGAATGAAAAAAAAAAATCTTGTACGACACATATGTAATTTTACAAGTCCAACACAATTACACAAAAGAGTTCGAAATTAATTAATAATACAATACAAATAGTTTAAATAAAATCTTACATGAATAAAAAAGTCCTAAATAGCTAATGAAAATCACAATACCACACGACGCGATCTCATTCCTTAGAAACACTTGATTATATCATCATCACTAACCTTCGAGAAGATATATCGCTCTATAAAAGTGATTAAACAATCATTCAATAGTTGATCGTCCATACTATTTCTCAGCTTACTCTTCACAAGATTCATCGTCTTTCAACGCTCGTCATTGTAACTGGTAGGAGCAATACCAATTTGAGAAGCAAGCACACCAACTTGTAAATGTCATATTTTCTTGTTCCAACAAGCTTAGTAGACAACTCACCGATATTCTTGTTTCTTAAGTGACAAAGAAGTGGTATTAGCTATATGAATTACTCCAAGGAACCGCTCACATACCCGTCCTTCTTTATCAACATAACACAAGCAAAGAGCAAGTTGTTCTTTGTGGGATACATCACTAGACTCATAAGCTAGAATTAAATAGTGATCATCACCAATTTTTTCAATAATATGTTTGGTAGTTTGGATGGTACAACAATTAATTATGTCCGTTTGTATCTCATGGGCAATCATCTTACAATTCCTATGGGTATTGCTTAAGACAACCTTAGCAACCTCCTCATTGTTGTTTACAAGTCATTCCAAAAGTTCAAGAAAATTCCCTTTATCGCTAGAATTTGCACTTTCATCATATCCACGACATGCTAGTCCTTGATGTAAAATAAACCTCAAGCATTTAATTGAATAAATCAACCTAAAAATGTAAAGTTGTTTGTTCTCTTCGATTTGCTTTCTAAGAGTTTGAGCAATTGATGTTGTAGCTTTAATAAAGAAGTTGTATTTCTCTTAAGCTCGATTATGGATACTTTTAATACTACCCACATGCTTGTCAACTGAGTCATATCTATTCCAATTTCTAAATCCTTCTTTAACAAAACTATCGCCTCCCACAATTTTCTCCTTAAACAAATAACAAATAAAGCAAAATGCAGCATCCTTCTCGACACTATATTCAATCCAATTGTACTTATCAAACCAACTAACATTGAAGCAACGTCTTTTACCTGATATTTTAATCCAAGTGTCAATTGCTCATACGTATACATAGTTTAAAAAAATTGTACTTTTTTTGAGGGTATACCTAGTTTTTAAAAAAATTGTATTTTTTTGGTATACCTAGTTTAATTTTTTTCACTTTTTTTTGGGGGTGGGGGGGGGGGTTGCTGTGCACCACAGCCACCCCCTGCCGCCGCCCATGAAGCCAACCCGTGCCAAATGGCGCGGTTACAGTCATTGATAGATTCAAAGAGCCTGGTGCATCCTTAACTGCATCTGTCGTTGGGCGCTAATACGAAGAGATCAAGGAGTTTGGTAAAACGGAAGCATACAAAAGCAAGCGATGAAGCGCTAAAAACATGGTCTAAATAGCGAACACACATAAACATTAAAGTATATATACAACAGAAGGACGGGGCTTACATAGCAAACAGAACATACATATGTTGGGTCTAGAAAACATAGCGCGAAGATTAGATCAACAGAGCGTATGTATCGTTGTGTTGCAAGAAGCTAGGAGTTTAGGCGAGAGAACAATATCTACATACAATTCTGAAGAGCAGTAGCACGAGTAGCAAAAGACAATTCGTACTTATTACAGAAGCTAGATAGCAATAAGCACATATGCTATGTATATGTTGGGTCTAGAAAACATAGCGGTCGTAAGTTTTTCTACGACTACCCTATATAGTCGTAAGTTCTTTTACGGCCACCTATTGATTGTAAGTCTCACTACGATCACCTCATAGTTATAAGTTCTTCTACGATCAGGTCATCTACGACCACTCTATGGTCGATAAAGCTTACAGACATGTAGGCCCAATCGACAAGGGACATTTGTGCGTTGTGTTTAATACACGCAGTGTTTAATATGTGCTATTATTCCTAAAGATAATTGCACGTATTAAACATCTATCTCTGACATAACCGCAAGACGACGTGAGAGGATATGTCTCTGATAATAACTGCCCTGAAATGTGCACATTGCATCAAACGACAATGTGCCTCTCGATATGGACAACTGTCACCGCTTCATGCGCTATATAAGGAGTAAAGTCAGTGGACAGAGAGAAAAAAAAGAGACAAGCAAAGTTTCTCTTATGATAACATGGATCCGGAATCGAAGTACATGACCGAGTACTTGAAGCGTTCATATCGGGTCACATAATGAAAGGGTACGAGGTTGAACCATAATTGTTAAATAAAAGTCTTCGAACCAGGTAGTTCAAATTTAATGGATCATTATGAATATAATGACGTGGTAAAAGTTATGGTTCAAATGTCCCTGTAGAAACCATTACTCTCCTATTATGAATGATATAATGTTCAATTGTATAATAATTTTATAAAATGACATGAACAAATAAATAAAATATGCAGTCAATTGGTTCTAAAAATCCTTGATGAGATCATCATAAGACTCAAAATTCCTAGTAAAAAAAAAGAAACAAAATTACAATATATATAAAACTTATATCCAATAGTCTCTTACCTATAGTAATAGCATCTCCCGGAAAAGAGAGCATCTCTTTAAAGAAAAATTACCTTACCAGGCGATTTCTTAATCACACCAATGATCATATGATCCCTAAAAGTGGATAAGTACCCATCAAGACTCAAAAGAATGAAATGGTGAACCTAAATATCAGAAGTGTGCCACAAAACCACTTATAAAGTGCATCTTCTACTAGAAGTTGGTGGAATGATGGTTTCCTCTAGTACCATGAAGGCATGACATACATTGGTGATATTGGCAATTAATCCCCTAAATGCCAAAACTAAAACTAGTTATATTTTACTCTAAAGTGGTACAACTATACTTTATAGTTCTGTAGAATAAACTATTTGTTATAACTTTAACCACCCAGAGATAGTTATAAAATATTAAGACCCCGAAATGTTTTGATAAATCATATCCGAAAAGCATACAACTTTGCAACTAGTATTACCCCATATCATCTGGAAGGATAATCTACTTATGTTGCACAATCGAATAGTGGTATTTGATAAGTTAAGAATGTTACCACCAGAATAGTGTTTATCCTAAAATTTCCAGATGAGTGATAGGATATTTATATGTAAGACTCTATATTGTGGTAATCCAGTTGATTTGATCACAATATACTTGCCTATATTTATTTTTGAAAAATGTATGAAAGGCATTAGAGTGACAAGACTTCAACAGAAGTTGTCCTCTGGGGGAGTATATACTAAACATTGATTATTATACTTGAGATTTTGAAAATCTTAGTAAGTCTAGAAGGTGTTGATACGATGATTATTGATTAAATTCACCTTGAAGGTTTTACCACTTAACAATTTAGATCCAGTTGGTCGACAATGCAAATATCATGCATAGATCCTGATGATCATTACTAAATCCAGTTGGTACGATGATTATTGATTAAATTCACCTTGAAGGTTTTACCACTTAACAATTTAGATCCAGTTGGTCGACAATGCAAATATCATGCATAGATCCTGATGACCATTACTAAATCCTGAAGATATCTGTCAAATCCCTATAGTGAAAATCCCATAATGGATTTATATTACTTTGTGGTGGTGCAGCTATCTCTTGACGGTCATTAAAGCAAACCGTGGTAGCTACTTCTACCAACCACTCAGAGATGATAACACTATGAAGCCTCACTTGAACGTGTGTGGCTCAGACGTGTGATTAACCACATCCAAAAGTATTGTGGCATTAATATTGTCAAACCCCCCCCCCCTCTCGATTATCTATGAAGATAATATTGCTTGTATTACACAAATACAAACGAGTTATGCCAAAAGTAACATCATGAAACACATTGCTCCTCAATTTTCTATCCTCATAAAATCCAGAAGAATAATGAGGCAAAGATCCCGCAACTCTGCAAGCAAAGTCTTGTGAAAATTCAATTGATTTATTCACTAAATCTCTGCCTGCATTTAGTTTTTAAAGATGCATTCATAACATTGGAATGAGACGGTTTAAAGAGTTACAAAGTTCAAGGAGAGTAAATCCCTAGATCATAACTCTTATCAAATCCTAAGGATTTATCTAAAATCTTGTAGATTGGATCCGAAGATTAAACGTCGTGCTGTTTTCCTTGGTGAGTTCTTCGTGAAGTTTTCTTATATAAAGGTTTTTAGTGAGACAACAAGTGTAATGCAACTTACAAATATAATGTACACTTTTCTCCATTCCTTTTTTCCAATAGGTTTTTGAAAAGAGTTTTTGATAAAATATTTACATGTCATTGTCTATTGCCTAAAGGAAGTGTTACAAAACCTAATTATATGAACAAAAGACTAAACCGTTTTTGAAAGGCTTTCACCTGTATAGACTATAAATATGAAGACCGCTATGTACAACAGACATATAAATGAATAAAGATATGAAATCCCTTCTATACACTTGTGTTTATCCTGCTCCTGTTGTGTTCATGTAAAGTCAGCCACGTAACGACTGCCAAAATCTCAACAAGAATAATCCAATATATAAGCCTATGGTCCACTACTACTCGCCATCTCAAGCAACCCCCTATTCTCAATGGCTTTATTGTTTCAGGTAATCAGGTTCAACGAAATACTACTCCGACCAGGTAAGAAACTATCATGCAGATCCTCATGAACATACAATAGCATTGTGTTGACGACAAACAAGCTTCCAATAAATCAGTGTCAATGTCCAGGACAAACATGTCTCCGCTCTCAACACATAAGACTACGCTTCTAAAACAATCTACTTGTAAAACAAACCACTTAGGGGAAATGAATTCAAACATGTCTCGGCTCTCAACACATAAGACTACGCTTCTAAAACAAACTACTTAGGGGAAATTAGCATCGATTTCGTTTTTATTCGTTTTTATTCGTATTTAGAGAAATGACATCGGTTTGACGACACAGTGCAAAATAGCAGATTTATGTCACCTTCAGCTTGCCACTCGAGAAATTTAATACGACTAACACAAAGACAACAAACCAAAGTACGAACCAATTAGTGAAGAACAAGCAACCGGGAGTTTCAGACTACATTTATGAAGACAGGAAATCCTACCATCACACCAAATTTCTGCTAGGATTATTAGCTTACGCGATTGAAAGCATGTCAACAAGAGTATCATAAAGCACCACGGCCGTCCAAGGACAGCAGACAATTAATTCAGTTCAGCTACGATAACATGTTTACCAACCTAGTTCTATCATTGGTGGGGCAAATGAACAGAGACACTCAATAATGCCTCCTCTCAACAAGCAAATGAAGTATCGATCACAATCCCATGACATGATTCTCAATGGCAAACTGCTACACATTTGATCAATCTAACTATTGGCATGTAGAGGGGGGGGAGGGGAAGACCGGTAGATGCTTTGTATTCTGAAAGCCTGAAGTCATCTAAACATGCTGTCTATGCAGATGACAACACGACCCTAGATATTGAATCCTACATTTCTCATGTCATGGTTCTGAAATCTGAATGTATGATAATGCAATAGAAGATACCAACTGAACCATCTGCATCTAGTGGCGAAGAAAATCATATATATCTGGTATAGTGTTACCATTAACATGCAAAAGTAATCTTACCAATCCGTTGTCAGGTGTAGAATGACCAAGCAAAGATTCACTCATCCATCCAACAAGTTAATCCATAAATCACAAAAATTAAACAGCTGAAAGACGCAACTGTAGAATATAGATTACAGTAAACTCATTATATATTATATAGAAGATAACCACCAAAAGACCAATCTGCAGTTCATTTTTAGTACCTAGGCTACTTGAACAAATAAACAGGCAATGACCGAGAGGGGCAAAAATAGTTGAATAAATAACAGGGTAACATGAAAATTTCTTCTAGCCCTCCAGGAAGTAGTTGCAAATGCAAGTATTTCCTAAACCAATAAATACTCCTGATTTGCTCTTCAGATCCAACTAAAGTTAAGAAGGGAAAGAACGGAACTGGCATCCACCTCCTTGAAAGCAACCGTAGACCAAGCTACAGTCTTTGCACTGATCCCCTGTCCAACATCCCGACATAATCAGAAACACAGAGATACATACTTAAGAAATGAACAAATTTGAGTATTTTCGTAGTTTCTCGCACAACATTATATATTCTGGGACCAGGTTATTCGATAACCACAACAAATAAATCTTGAGTTTTGATTGTCCACACTAGAAAGACTGCAGTTTGATTGCAACAAAGACTTTCCATTTGATCTTTACCACTTCTTTTAATTAAAAAAAAACTGGCATTTTTCATCTGTTCAATGTAAAAATCACATATTTCTGAAAATTTATTCCAATCCTACCACAAATCAAGCTAAAGAACAAACATATTATGCATGCAACCGACAAAGATCACACGAATGAATTTAGAACCAACCAATTTGGGCATGCCAGGGCCGGATCTGGTGCTTTATGCCTGGTTGTCGCTCTTGCGATCACCGTGCCCATCGCGCTCCTGCAACAGCGAGCCAGCCTCCTCGTCGGCCTGTGCGGCCTTTTTCTGCGCCTCCTTGGCCTTGAGCGCCTGCAACTTTACGTGGTTGTAGTAGCCCACCCCCAAGAAGGCGATCCCGTAGCCGAACAAGTTGATGGGGGTGACCGTGTCCCGGATAACGGACCACGAGAAGGCAATCAGCAGCCAGTCCTTGACCACTCCGGCGACATTCATGGTGAGCGCGGATGTCTTGCCGACGAGCAGGAACACGGCCAGGTTGAGCGCAAAGGCGCAGAGCGAGTTGGTCCCGAACACGAAGAAGTCCGGCTGGAACGTGCCAACGGCGCGCAGCCTGGGAAGCTCGACGAAGACCCATGGCACGAGCAGGAAGCCAAGGCAGCAGGGCGCGACGTAGTAGAGCGAGGTGATGGGGTTGAGCGAGATGCCCTTGGAGGTGAGCAGGATCTGGATGAGCACGAGCCTCGTGGCCTCGAAGGCGACGGCGGCTAGCTGGAGCGCGACGCCGCGGACGTCGAAGCGCGCCTCGCCGTAGGCGGCGATGGCGACGCCGAAGGAGATGGAGAGCATGTTGAGCATGGAGGACGACCTGAATGTCTCCTTCTTGAAGAGCACCCCGATGGAGTAGACGGCGACGGGCATGAGCGCCTTGAGCATCTGGATGAACGACACGGAGAGGTAGATGTAGGCGGAGTTGGAGAACCAGAGCGACATGGCGTAGAGCGCGCCGATGGGGAGCACGGCCGAGGTGTAGAACTGCGGCGTCATGGCGGGCGAGGACGGCGGCTCGACGACGCGGAGGACGCGGACGAGGACGACGGCGAGGGAGGAGCAGAAGGCCATGTGCACCATGGTGAGCGAGATGGGGAAGGGCCAGTTGTACATCTTCGGGTCGAGGATGTACTTGTTGTAGACGATGACGGCGAAGGAGAGGAAGATCCAGATGGCCACGTAGCAGTAGGAGAGGATCACCTTCCGTAACACCGACTCCGACATGCCGCCTGCGGCCCCGCCGCCGCCACCCTCCCGCCCCATGGTTTCTCCGGCGAGGCGAGGTGGTGGATCTGGATCCGGGGGGTTGGGTTGGGGAGACGCGGGGGTGAGGAGGAGGAGGAGGCGGCGGATCTGAGGATTTGGTGAGAATGGGGGGCAGGAGGTGGGGATGGGGTGGGGTGGGGTTTAGGTGTGGGAGCTTGGACTGGGCTCGGTGGCCACGTGGAAAATCGCTTCGTTTTCGTTGGTTTTTTTTAAATGGGCTTAACGGGAGCGCTTTGACTTGTCTTTTATTGGATTTCTTTTTTAAAACAAAATTTCGGCTGTGAGGGTTGACAACTTGAAATGGTGTAAAGAGGAGTGTAAACTGCTACGTGCGTAGGCAGTTTTTCGTGTTACATTTTTAAAACGGAATAGAAAAAAATAGCCACCACGATTAAAATGTTAAAAATAACGTCTACCGCACAAAATCATCAGAATAGGCCACCTGCCGCTGACCCAGAGCGCGGCAAGACACGTGGTAATCCCCCAGTCGGTGATAGCCGGTATATCGCTAATCTAGTCCACGGCAGGTCATCTGTGCACGACATCTAACATATTGCTTTCGCACGGCAATGGTGCCATTATTTTTGCTATTTCACCTAAAAGAGCCTCGTAAGGAAAAAAAACCGTGGGCAACTTCTAAAAAACTGCTATGTGCGCAGTTTCTCAAAGAAAAAACTGACATGTGCGCAGATTCTAAAAAAAACATGCTATGTGCACAGTTTCTCAAAAAAAAAAAAACTGCTATGTGCGCACCACAGTGCACTGAATTGTGCTTAAGACGTTCTGTGTTTCCCGTTCAAATTTTGTGAATGTCCGTGAGCTGTGCTGAAAATTGTATAATTTAAATCGCATTCTGTTCCTCTCAAAAAAAATACAAGCTGTTATTTTTTTTAAGGTCGAAATAATTGGCATCATCACTCGCAAAAAAAATGGCATCATGGGGAAGGAGTGGAATGATACACGGAACTTTATCCGAGATGGCGGCTATGCATTATGCATGAATCGCGACTAATCATGGTTGGGAGCTTATCAATTTGTGGAAAAAAAATTGCAACAATTCAAATTATGCAAAATTGGCTACATAGCATCCAACTTTGTGGATATTGCCAGTAGGACACTGAGATAAGTATAATATCATTTTCGGAAGAGGAGAGAGAAGGCTAGTGAAAAATTCATTTTGCCTTTTATCTTATTTCTTCCTCTTTTTCTTCCCCCATTCTCTTCTTCCTTCCTCTTCTCTTCCTCACCAACCGAACCGACCGGCCCCCAGTCCAACCGCCACTGCCTCCACCTGTTTGTGCGCCGCTGCCCACGACATCCTTATCTCCTCTTCTCTTCTTCCCCAGCCGAACCGGCCCAATTCGGCTGTGGGCCTCCCCCGGTCCAAGTATCGCCGCCCACGACGTCCATATCGCACACATCACCTTGCGTTGCACACCTTGCAACCCACTGCCTCCGATGCCCTAGCGTCATCGCCGTAAGACCTCACCATTGTACCGCGTGAGCTCGTCGGAGTTGGAGCTTCTCCACTACTGCCATTGACGCCACCCTCAAGCTCTTCGTCATCGTTTTGCGCCGCTGCCGATGGGCTCGATCCTACCGTCGCTTTCCCTAATATCCCCTCATTGAGCTCCACCTTGTACAACCAACGCCTTTCCTGATCGGTGGTCATCGTGCCGTCCTTGTCAAGATCCAAACATCGTCGTCTGCTATTGCTGCCCTAGCACTGCCGTCAGTGAGCCCCTCTTCCCCTTCCCGCAACTATCTCGTCCTCCCTCCTTTCCTCTCAGTGCGTCGCCCGCTGCGCCGATGTCGGTTGAGGAAGCTCTCCATGTCGGCTCGGACGCTGGCCTTGAGCTCCGAGTCCATGGCCACCGTGTCGAGCGTGGCAGGGTGGGTGAACGGCACCGACGGCCACTGCGACACGAGGGTGTCATCGTCGCTGATGTTGGTGTACAGCCGCAGCTCGCGCCGGTGTTGCTCCATCTCATCAGCGACGGACTCGGAATGCTGTAGGTAGGGCTGCAGCGCTCGAGTCCGACACTGGCGGCATGCGCGCAGGACCAGGCACTCGCGGTCGCTGGCGTCGTCCCCCATGCCGGCGGTGGTCCACGCGAAGCGCGCGCCAAGGAACGCGTCGTGCGCTGTTTGGTCAGGCCGAGCTACAACGAGAAGTCATCTGTTTTCTCTCTCTCTTCTTCTTCTTCTTTCATTGACCGCGAGCCCCACTCGTCATAGAGGGAAGGGTATAAAGGTCATTTTGTGGTGTTTCTCTCTCCAAAATAATGGATAATAATATAATACTCGTCTCAGTGTCATATAACCAATATCCATAAAATTTCAATGTGTTTTGACAAAGCCACGAATGTCCATTAGCAAAGAACGACAAAGTTGAGTGCCAATAACCAATTTTGCCTTCAATTAGTTGCCTATTTTGGTTAATATTGCTATAAACTTTCGCAATTGATTGCTTCAAATCAAACACCGCCACGATCTAACGTGAAACCTCTCTTTTTTAAAAAAAAATTAGTGTGAATAATTACATATTTCCTTACTATTTAGTTTGCCACAGTGTTGACATACACGCATGCCCTACCGGATACATGGATTAGCTTAGGATTTCGAAAGAAATATGGCTCCACAAGGGAGTTCATTTTCCCTCTTTTATGAGTACCAGTCTCTTGTCATTGACCGTCTCTAAGGGTATGTATAATAGTACAAATAACTACTGTCTATAGCAACCATCTATGTCACTTGTAGATAGCTCATACAATAGGTTGTGGTGATACAGTAGGCTACAGGATTGTAGACAACACATAATCTTTTAATGCTTTATTTGATTCTGGTGATACAGTCGGCTACAGGATTGTAGACAACACATTTCTCTCTATTTTTTTTCATCTACATCAGCTTAAATCCTACGTAGCAGATACTATAGACAACTGATGTAAGCCCATTGTACATAACCTAAGTTGTTAACTGAAAACTAATCTTTATTTACTTTCAACAATAGAAAAGAAACACGTTAAGTTGCATAATAATCAACAATTCAAAAACACTAAACTTACCGTCGGCAAAGGGTGACAACGGGAGCAGGTCCCGAGGATGCCCCTTGGCCCGACCCCGACCCCGTGGGGGACTAAAGTAAGTTTAGATACATTTTAATAAAAAGATGTGACTTTGTTTATGATTTTATAAGTATTTAAATATATTATTTTATTCAAAATATATTTTCAAAATTTATGTCCTAATATATATATATATATAATATTTAAAACTATTGTTTATAAACAAACCCATACATTTTTTATTTTCACCTAGTCTCATGGGAACGATTTTTTTATTTTTTTAATCTATTTTTAAAAAATATTTTAATGATAACATTTCTCTAACTTTATTTCTAATTCTGACCCTTTTGACTACGCCACAACGTGTGACGTGACAAACGAGTGCTGTCACGTCACTTCTCTTGGCGTGACAGGATTTAGCATAAAAACGGATGCATGTTGACTTGGAGGGCTATCGTGACAGGTTTGGCCACACAACGATCAACGACATGATAACACAATTTGATCACACTCCGAGTCATGGCACGATCAAAGAGTCAGAATTGAAAATAAAGTTAGAGAGATATTATCTTTAAAATATTTTTAAAAAATTAATTTTTTTTAAAAAAAACAAAGCTCCACGGGAACCTATGGGGACTAGGGGATTTTCTCGCGGGGCCCACCCATAGGGGAAATTGCCAGGCAAAAATACACCTGTTAGTTACTACAAGTTTCCAAGGACGTGCAGTGCACGGTACACATAAGCTCCCTTACCCGGACTATATGATATTGCAAGTAAACAGGTCTAGATCCATTTGGTCCAATCATGCACTGAAAAATGCTGGTAAAAGTAAAATGCTTGTACGATTGAGAGTTCAAATATCTTTGTTTTTAAGGGCCCTCACACTCGGGAAGCAGAAGCACAGACGGCCAGAAGGCATCAACGCGTCGGTCAGTCGGTGGATCTACTACTGTAGAATACGTGAAGACTCTGAAGTGAACAGCCTTGGATGTATTAGACGACTTGGATGCACTGACAACAACCAGTACTATCAATAATTGGAGGGGGAAGCGAATCCTCTTGCATTAAGAGGCAATGCTAGTGACATTTTAGTTATGACACTGTTTGACACTGTTCACCTGTGGAGGATGCAAAACCCAGGGGATTGGTGCTCACTGTTAAGCCTAAACTGTCCTTACAAAAAAAATAATGAGCTGTTATGGACTTTCAGTGTATCTCTCTGTGATGAGAATATATAAGATTGTAATACATTGTGACTCCCGTTGGTAACCTTAATCTCGTACTCCATCAATAATCATCATACAATTTTGGATGGTATGCGAAACTATTGGAGCTTGCCGCCAGAGAGGATGTTTGAATTCTCCGTGGTTTTTGTCGCTGCTGGATAAACTTAATGAGGATGAGTGCTTCTCTCTCTTGCTCGTACTCTGGCGGAATTGGAAGGATGGGAACACTCTTACCCATGGGGGAGTTTGCGAAAACCGACCTATTTTTCACCTTTGATAAATGGAAATGTAAGTAACGTCTGTTTAATTTCTGTTTCAAAAAAGAAGAAGAAGAAGAAGAAGAAGAAGAGAAGATCCGCTCAAAGTCGACGATGCTCGGCTCTAAGGGTAGCAAGACCCAGCAGTGATATCATCCCATTCGGATTTGAAAACAAGCGTAGTTAAGGTCGACGATGCTCAATCCTAATAAAGTGAAACGCGGTAGAAGGAGACGCCAAGCCCGATAGTGCTTGGTCTTGATATTCATTAAACTCGCACAAAACAACTCTCTGTCTTCATTAAACTCGCACAAAACAACTCTCTGTCAATCACAATAAGCAATAGTTTGCATTTTCTGATTTAACAGCCTAGCACTCACAAACTTCAGAACATCACATATGCATCCATCTAGTTCATGGTTGGCCTAGCTAGTGCTTAGCAGGAGTACTCTGTCCAGATCAGAAATAAACAGCAGTTATCGATATTCATAACATTAAGCCTAGTCACTGGCTAGTCATTAGAATAGATCTGTACCAGATTAGGCACAATGCACATAAGCGCATAACACACAACCTGGTTATAAATAATGGGGAAATGGATTAACAGTGGCCTACTTCTCAATATGAAGGTTTTAATACATGATTAAATATTTGTGTCCTCCAGAAACTTAACACTCAAGGACCAAGGAAAATATGACCTGAGCAGCTACATACAGTTGATACAGTTTATCGGTAATTGCCACGACAAATGGTATAAATTGTTTAGTTAACTCGTTAGCATAATTCCTATCTACAGTATACTCACACATACTCATTTCTGGAAATTTCAGTCACACACAAATACTACTCCCAGTCCCAATGAATTCAATACTAGTCCATGCATCTTTGGCCAGTAATGGTGCATCACACAATCTAGACATGCATGCTTCTGTTAATCACAGTACACGAAAGTTCAACACTGATACACAAATATAGTTGGTGATGTTTCAGTGCCAAATCCATACACCTGTGCGTATAATTGTTAATCTAATTCCATTAATTGATTGGCATGTGATGTTTAGTTGTTTGATTTGGGCATCTAGGAAATACCAGTCCAGTAAAGGGAAGTGGTGAGAGGAGATAGGAATATGGAAGAGCGCGTCGTAGCCATAGTTGTGGACGCGATGGCTGGCATGGGGTGGTCGTCGTGCTCCAGATTGCTCGACGCTGCGTTGGATGTGGCGACAGCGCCCTGCCGATCCGCGGAGGCCGACTGAGAGGGCTAGTGCGTCTACTCCTTGAAGAATAGGGAAGGTCTTAGTTTTAGACGTCGATGTCGGGTTGTCACCGGAGAGGTCGGCGAGTCCACGCTGGAGTTGAGGAAGACGATAGCACCGATCGGGTTGGGATGGCGTGATCGGACCGTCGAGTGGGAGGCCTCAGCACCGTTGCGGGAGTGTCGCTGGAGCCGGCGGCTTCTGTGGTAGAGGTTGAGCCTGGCGGCGACGGCGAGGGCGGCGCGGTTATAGGCAGCGACGGGTCCATCCGATGTTAGGAGGCGGTGGAGGGGAGGCGAGAGGAACAACTGGACGGCACCAACGGTGGTGGAGGCTATCGGAGTTGTAGATAGGGGCGGTGGCGCTGGGCTAGGGGCACTGATGTTTTGGGTGGCGACGACACAAGTGAGTGGGAGGAATAGACAGAGGAAGTAGAAGAGAGCAAAGGGAGGTCGCCAATAGCAAGGGAGGCTATCGGAGGTGGCGGATTTGGGTGGCAGCGGTCGGTCGAGAGAGAGAGAGAGAGAGAGAGAGAGAGAGAGAGAGAGAGAGAGATGACAATGTTAGGGTTAGGATTAAGAAGGGAGGTGGTGCATGCGCTCGGGTTGGGCCTGGCCGGCCGGTCAATTGAGGAGAGAAAGAGTGGACCCAGGGGTTGGGTTTTATCCCATTAACAATAGTGCGTCTTGTGAATTGTTTTTCTTTCCATTTTCCTGGTGCATTTACACAAACATCCTGAATTAAATTGATATGGTATTAATTTTGAAAACACTAGGAATTATTCACACTATAAATTATTAAAATAACGCAGCATACATGAATAAGGTTTTGCATCATACTTAGGAGCATGCATGATTAAAGCTTTGCATCATACTTAGAACGTAACTAGGGAATGCTTTTTGACGAGGATATAGTAATTCTTATTTAATTATTTATCTATAATTCTTATTATGGATAAATATACCATCATATGATATTTGAGTATACCCCTTAATGTGCATAAGGGAGAAGCTAGCCAAGTGGTCGTAAGTCCTTCTACGACCACCCCTATAGTCGTAAGTTCTTCTACGACTACCTCATGATCGTAAGTTCTTCTACGATCAACACATGGTCATAAATTCTTCTACGACCAGTATCTAGTCGTAAGTTCTTGTAGACCACCTCATGATCGTAAGTTCTTCTACGACCAGTACCTAGTAGTAAGTTCTTCTATGACTACCTCATGGTCGTAAGTTTTTCTATGACCAGATCAGTTACGACCACCCTATAATCGATGAAACCTGCAGACAAGTAGGCCCAATTGATTAGGAAATCAAAGCAGTTAATGTACGCTGTTATTCCTCGGAATAACTGCGCGTAATGCACCTCTATCTCTGACGATAACTGCTAGGCAACGTGTAGGGGTTACTACTTCGGCGATAACTACCATCAATGGGCCCGTTATATGAAATGATGAGGCGTCACTTGACCTGGAGAAACGACCACCTCTTCGTACACTATATAAAGGCTACAGTCAGTTGATAGAGGGGGAACAAGTACAATCAACACAAGCGCAATCAGGAGTACAAACCCTAGTCTTTCTCTTGGTTGTAACCAGTATACTCAATAAAATACACACGGGAGTATTGTTGTTATTCTCTCCGAAGAAGGCTTGAACCTGTATAAAATTCCCTGTGTCATTCTCTCTGCGTGATTAATCTTGGAGACCCACGAATCAAACAATCATACATAAGATTGGTTCTAGATCACCGACACTTTTAAAAACTTAATTTTGAATTATTATTAGCAATCGATCTTGAGAGTTACCTAGGACATGTAGGACGCGTTTCTAGTGCTTCAATTTGGTCAAAGCTTACTCAGACAAATGAAAGTTTAATTACAATTAAATAGGTGTTAAGTGGATCAGGGAGATCCACCAGTGATTTAGTAATATTATTTGTTCATGACCCAAGGAGGGTTATGTAACTTCCTGTTTGTCCTGATTTCTTGCAAGTTTTCAAAACAAAAAAGGAACCATTCGTTTTATCAAGTTGCCCAAGCTTAACTCAAAATTTAGATTTCAAAAACGATTTAATTTGAATAATTCAAACTTCAATAAACTTAAAGTTGGATTTATCTGAACTCTATCGCTTTTTATTGGGAGTTTACATCAGGTTTCCTTCACCCCGCTTCCCTTTTCTGCGACCCAATCGCGACCTCCCTCCTTGCACCGTCCAATCTTTGATGGACTGCTAGATCTGTTGGTTACGTTCGGATCTCTGAACGTTATTATCGTTTTGCTCCATTCGATCTAGTTGGACGGCTAGATCGCGTTGCGATTTCCAGACGGTTGTAACGTTCTTATCGTTTTGCTCCGTTCGATCGAAATCTGATAGCTCTAGAACCTCCTTACCCTCAGGACCTCCTTCTCCTCAGGACCTCCTCCTCCTCCTTTGGACCCCTTGCCCTTAGGACCTCCTCCTTCTCAGGTCTTTTTGCAAAGACCACCCTCTGGGTATTTTTGCAAAGACTACCCTCTCGATCTTTACCACCCAGTTGGTCACGACCTCCTCTTTTTGCAAAGACCACCCTCTTCCTTTGGACATCCCTCTCGCTTTTGATCAAGCTTTTGACCAAGCCCCACCTAACAGGGCCTGCTCACTTTCTTTTTCCTCCCGTTGTGTCCCTGCTGTAGCGAAAGTCTTCACGCATTAAATGTTGTCACTTCTGCAGTGCTCATTTTCCTTTTTGGTCTCCTCCCATACCTGCTCCAATCCTCTCCCTCACTTGCCCCCGTCGTGTGTATTGAATGCGGCATCCTCTATTGCTTGCCACCCGCTCCTTCCTCAAGACTTCTTTGCGCCTTTATAAAGCACCAGGGAGCCCTCTCGTCTCTCTTGTTGTCCCTGTACTTTAGACCTCCCTCCCGTGAGCTCCTCCTCCTTTGTTCAAGCTCTTTCTTGAGTGGTTCAACTCCTTTCCCCGTTTTCTCTCTGTAACCTTTCTTTTTGGTCTGGTTTGGAGAGTTCTTTGGTCTTTATTTGATGTTGCTTTGCTTATTCAGATTTTCTCGTACGTGTAGATTCCGGCTGCACTGAAGAGTTTGTGGATCCAGCGGCCTCCATCGAAGACTCGCAACTCTACAGTGAAGGCAAGTCGCAGACCTTTGATCATGTTATACCTAGCTTTCGAAAGTATATTATTTTATATCAACATGCATGGCTACTTGTATAAAAAATGGTTTGGGCAGTAGTTAAATTCCTATTTGACAGTATGCCTCCTTGAATAATTGTGCTTGACATGTTGACATGTTCCCCTTGGACACCATAGTGTGGGTATTCTTAGTTGGTCTTGTACTGGTATTACCAACCCGGGAGCGAATTTATACTTAGTCCTGCTTTAGTTGCGTTGGTCTCGCGAATCAAGAATCATCGTCGTTAAACTTGACTAATTGAACTATGAAATTGTGGTGCGATGCTACTGTTGTGCAACTGTGGTGGGATGCCACAGTTATGTCGATTGTGGTTCGATGCCACTGTTGTTAAAACTTGTTGTGCCAAGACCAGGGTGGTCTTTTGGCCAGGTTGATCCCAAAATATTTTCTCACTCAGGCGAGTGATCGTGCAGTAAAGGGGGTGCTATATGCACATTGGGATGAGGTTGTCTCGTCTGAGTGGTATAAGGACTTAACTTTGTGTTCCATTGATCCGGGTCTACTGTGTAACCACAAGATCATTATGGGGTGGTTTGAGCAAACTAATTAGCAATGTTATGGTTTGATTTTGTTGTGGTGGTGTGTGTTGATTCACATGGCGCAAGAGGGGGTTGAGATTGCGAAACCTTAGCGGGCAAAACCAAGCCAGAACAGAACTTTGTAAAGGCCTTGTCATGCTCTCTAGACTGCTCACATTTGGAAGTGAACAGGGGTTTCGACGGGAACCCAATGAGCTAGAGAGGTCGTGAATTATAGGTAAAACTGTACAACCTCTGCAGAGTGTAAATCTATTCGAATAGCTGTGACCCCAGTTATGGACATTGCCTAGTGAAATCGCACGAGGGATAGCTTTTCTCAAAATGGGTGGTCGTGGTTGGTGCTGAGGACGTCCTGGTCATTGGTGTGACCTAGGTGTGGGGGTGGTCCTGGTCGTTGGTGCGACTCAACCTTTTGGGAGCGGTCCTGGGAGTGAGCAGGGTGCTCACGACCTCCTTCAAAAAGAACTGTTACTTATGTATTACTCTTTTAACTTGAGCTCTACAATCTACTTATGATATTCACTGTTAATATTACTTTTCTGCAAATTAACCCTAAAGCTATCTTTTGTCAAGCCTTACATAAATATTAATTGCATACTTGTTCCCTGCGACTTGCTAAGTACATTCAATGTACTCATGGCTTTAAGCCCTCTATTTGAATAGTGGCCGAAGAAGACCAAGGGTGCTCTGACCTCTTTGAAGAGGAGTTTTTTGAAGACTAAACCTTCTAGGGGACGTCCTCCACTCGATAGCCTGTGGGCTTGTCGAATGGCTCTGCGTGTATTTTGTCGTTCCACTGCAACTATTCCTATTGTCGTTTTTGTAAACCGATGGTGGCGACCTTTGTAACAACCTTGACTGTAAGGCTCTCTGTTAATATAAGTTAATTTGTCTGCTTTATCTTAAGTTTGTCATTTGGTTTTGATTACATCTGTGTTGAAAACTGTGCGAGCTAGCTACTGATCATAGGACTAGCTCGGGGTGCACAGTGGGTCCCGGGGGTTGAGTACCCGGGGTCCCGACAGGTTATGAAGGGACTACTTGGTGGTAGAGAAGTTCAGGGCAAGAACAACCTAGGTAGGGTTGTGTTGTGGAAGTGAGGACTCCTCTACATAGCGATATAACTTAAGGACATAACCAAACTAACGCTTACTTCAAAAGCAGTGCAAACTGTACTGACCATAGAACTGGAATGGGGCGGGCTGAACTGATTAACCATGCCAAGTAGTTGCCTCTACAACGGCTGAGAAGTTGGTTGTTTCTAGGTAGGGGTCTCAACCCTTGGGTCTTTGCTAAGGCATGGTGTAGTAGTGGTTACGACCACTACAACAATTTGGCTTGTGCCAATTGGGCGGAGGTCAGAGTATGGGCGGGCTAAAGGTCCTGGTTTCTTGGTTTAGTCGTGCAGCAAAGGTAGCGCAAAGGACTAGTGACAATTTAATCCAAGTGATGATATGGGCAAAGCAGTACACATCTGATTCGAGTAAAATGTGATATCACTCCTAGCTTTTGGGTTTGGAAGTGCGTCGTGTGGGTTTTTCTCTAACAAAGGTTGTAAGATGCCACGTCGCTTTGTCGTTAGTAGATTTCTAAATTAAAATATGGTTTTTCCAACAAATGGGTAAGGGTTTCTTGTTATCGAAGTACTTTTGGAAACACGGCTTGGTGACCAAGAGTACATACCAATGCATGCATCACCTTTCCTCAGCTTGCTGAGTACTTTTGTACTCATAATTGCTTCATTATTGTTTTTTCAGACTTTGTGGTGTATACTAACTCTGATAAAGTAGAAGTTGATACTCATAATGATGCGGGTCTCTCGTTTTGGCCTGATGTCAGGACTGCGATTTTCTTGGCAACCTCCTGGCCGAGGCAGGGTGAAGATTAATATAGATGGCAGCCCTATTAACGACACTGGATGTGGAGGAGCAGGCTTGGTGATCCGTGATGAAAGAGGCTTGGTCTTGTTGTTGTCATGGCGTTTCTTGCCATGTGTTCGTTTGCTTTGGAGGCAGAGTACGAAGCTTGTCGAGAGGGCCCTTCTCTTGCACGACAATGGCGAGGAGGCAATAGCTTCCTGGAGACCGACTATGCAGATTGTGTTTTCGGGGTTGTCTACTTCTGCTCAAGATGGGTCCTTGCATGCAATGCTAATCCAAGATATAAAAGACCATATGGTCTTGGTGGGCAAGGTGAACATCGTCAAGGTAGAGAGAGATAAAAATAGGGTAGCACATGAGTTGGCACAACATGTTGTGCGTTTGAGTAGTAGTGATGTCTGGCTCACTGGAATTCCATCTTGTATCGAGCGCTTATTGCTCGAGGATTGTAATGCTCTCTTCATTTAATCAATGAAATATCTCTTTCACTCGCATTTTTTTAATAACCATCATGCTACATAAATAAAAGATAATACTATAAAACGCTATCGCATTTCTTCTAAAACCAACAGTATATGAAATAATCATCTGATTCGAAGCATTGGAAGCTACATATTGTTGCTTCCTTTGTCCTTATCCATTAGATCCTTACCCGATGCACACCTTTGGTCAATTCATTGTCTCTCCTTCGATCCCCTTCCCACACACACATCCACCTCTCTTTCTCTCTCTCTTCCCGGGAGATTTCACCCACCTATGTTCCGCTCTGCTCTCTCTCTCTCCATAACATATCTCACCTCCAATGTTGACTGATTCACCACCATCCCTAGTGGATATGACATTTTTAGACCACCTCGTAGCTGCAGGGAGCTATGGTGAGGGGTTAGCTGTTATGTCAAGTGGGCGGGGCATGCTGCTATAGAACTTGCACGACGACGGGGCAGCAAGTGGTGTTGGCTCGCGGCAGCAGCTACGGGACGGCGAGCACGGGCTTCCCAAGCGTTGCAATGGATGGATGGTGAGTGCAGGTATGACTGCTAGGCGACGAGCGTGGCGGTCATGGGTTGCCCCAAGCGCGGTGGTGCACAGTGAGCGAGGCGGCCATGGCCTCGCCGAGTAGGGCTACGGATGTCGGAAGTGGAGTAGGCAAGAGGCTTTGGTGCTCATGGCCAGCGAGGTCGTCGGGGTTTGCCCGGATTTGATTCTCGTGGCCAGCGAGCTTGGTGGTAGGCGGGAAGGCCAACGACCACGACATTTCGGCGAGTGGTCGTGCGGCCACAGGTGAGTATGTTGGAATTTTTTTTTCTCTTGTTTGATTTTTTATGAAATTTGTTGGAACTTCTCGAAACATGTTGAAACTTGAAGCTTTTTTTGTCTAAAACTTGAGTTTTAAAATCTGAAACTTTTTATGTGAAATTTGTTAAAACTTGAGTTTCAAAATCCGAAACTTGGTGAAACTTCTTGGAATATGTTAAAACTTGCTGAAACTCTTTTTGTTTGAAACTTATTGAAACTTGAGTTCCAAAATCTGAAACTTGGGTTTAAAACTTTCTTTGAATTTTCCAAAAACTTCTAAAAATATGCGAAACACACTGAAACCTGAAACTTTTAAAATGCTTTTCATGAGACTTCTTGAAACTTCATGAAACTCTTTTGTCTGAAACTGGTTGAAACTTGATTTCCAAAATTTGAAACTTGTTGAAACCTAGACCTGAAACTTTCTTGGAATTTTTTAGAAACTTCTAGAAATCTGAAACGCGTTGAAAACTAGTTAAAACTTTAAACTCGAAATCTGAAACCTTTATTTAACTGAAACTTCAACAGTGTAAACAGGATGTGGGTTAAGTGGATAATGGAATGTGTAACCTCTGTACGTTATGCTGTCTGTCTCAATGAGGTTTCCCTAACACCTTTTAGGCCTTCTCGTGGACTCCGTCAAGGTGACCCTCTTTCACCTTATTTGTTCCTCTTCATAGCAGAAGGTTTGTCGGTGTTGCTAAACAAAGAAGCGTCGATTGGAAATCTACAACCCCTTCAAGTTTGCATAAGAGCTCCGGGTGTTTCTCACCTTCTTTTTGCGGATGACAGCCTCCTTTTCTTTAAGGCCTGTCCTGAGCAAGCAATGAAGGTTAAGGAAGTGTTGAGTACTTTTGAGAAGGCAACAGGTCAGCTAATTAACCCAACAAAATGCTCTCTGTTGCTGGGAAAGAAATCCGATGTTGTTGCAGGGGAGTAAATCAGGAGCATTCTGGGAGTTGAAAGAGTGTCTTTTGAAGCTAAGTATTTGGGCCTACCAACTCCAGACGGGCGCATGAAAGCTAGTAGATCCCAATCCATCAGAGAACGGTTGGGAAAGCGCTTAACAAGTTGGGGAGAGAAGTTATTATCTTTGGGGGGGTAAAGCAACCCTGATAAAATTTGTCGCCCAGGCAAGTCCTACTTATATTATGAGTGTTTTTCATCTTTCTGTTGGAACCTGTGATGAGTTGTCAAGGAGTATTCGTAATTTCTGGTGGGGTTCGGAGGAGGGTAATCGAAAAGTTCACTGGATGGCCTGGGATCAGTTCACTAAATCCAAGTCTTGTGGAGGGCTTGGCTTTCGGGATTTTCGTCTTTTTAATCAAGCTCTTCTTGCTCGTCAAGCTTGGCGAATTTTAGCTTTTCTGAACAGCCTTTGTGCGCAGGTCTTGAAAATGAAGTATTTTCCGGATGGTGATTTCCTAGGCACAGCGTTCCCGTCGACCGGTTCAGTCACGTGGAAGTATTTTCCGGATGGTGATTTCCTAGACACAGCCTTTTTGCATGGACTTAGTTTATTGAAGAAGGGTATTGTTTGGCGTATCGGAAATGGGGAGAATGTGAAAATCTGGAGGCACTCGTGGATACCAAGAGCTTTTGATTTGAAAGTCACAGGAAAGAAACAATCTTGTAGACTGAATTGAGTTTCTCAACTAATTGATCCAATCAGGAGAATTTGGAAGGAGGAGGTCATCAGGTCGGTTTTCTTTGAACACGACGCTTTAGAAATTCTGAATATTAAATTATCTAGCCAACATGTGGAAGATGTTATTGCTTGGCACTATGAGAAGTCTGGTTTGTTCACTGTGAAAAGTGCATACAAGCTAGCGTTTGACCTACAGGGAGTTGCTCAGGGAAGGCCAAGTTCAAGTGTACTTGTTGACGGAAGTAGACCAATCTGGAAATCTGTTTGGCAATCTAGTTTACCTGAGAAAATCAAGACCTTTATTTGGCGCCTAGCGAAAGAAGGGTTGGCGACGAAAGCCAATTGTTGGAAGTGAAAAATGGTGCCTAATCATATCTGTGATTTATGCGGGCAAGAGGAGGAATCAGGTTTTCATGCTGTGATCCGTTGTCCGCATGCAAGAGACCTGCGTGAGGCTTTGAAGAATTGTTTGTGGCTGATGCTAGAGGATCATATGATTTGGTATTCGGGGCCGGACTGGCTTATCCTTTTGTTGAATAGACTGCAGCGTGAGGAGAGTGACAAGTTGATGCTGATTTTATGGCGTTGTTGGCAAGTCCGTAATGACACGATTTTTGCTTCTAAAAGAATATCGACTATTGGCTCTGTCAAGTTTCTTGAGGACTATTGGAATACTCTGTATAATATCCGACAAGATGATCAGGTAGTATATGAAAAAGGGAAGTTTCGGTTGGATACCAAGAGGGCTAGACAGATTCTTGGTTCAGAAGCTAGACCTCTAGAGCAATGGAAACCTCCAGACACAGGATGGGTAAAAATTAACGTTGATGGGGCGTTCTCGTACCATTATGGTGAAGCTGATGTGGGAATAATTATTCGAGATGAGAAGGGCATGGTGCTTCCGTCTTCATGGCGAGCAATTCTCCATGGAAGTGATCCGGAGGAAGTAGAAGCTTGGTCTTGTCATGAAGGTGTAAAGCTGGCTGCAGAGTGGATCCACAAGGCGGCAGTTCTTGGAGCTGACTGTGCTTCCCTTGTCCATCTGCTGTCGCATCCAAAGGAGCATCGTTCTAAACTAATGTTTATTTTGTCTGAAATCCTATATATGGCTAGTCAGTTGCCAAACTTCAGGATTTGTCACACGGAGAGAGAGCAAAATGGTGTAGCTCATGGGCTAGCGCAACTTGCGAAACGACTGAACCGTTGTGCGGTTTGACGTGAGCAAGTTCCTTTTTGTATCGAACATTTGGTAGCTCAAGAGTGTTTTAAACCTTCTGGGTAATCTATAAAGCTCTTTTTTCTTTGAAAAAAAACGTGGGCTAGCAACCCCTAAATAAAAAGACAAAAATTTCAAAGGAAACGCACGCCATAACAAAATATGCCAACGCTTCGGCCTAGATTCCTTGCTTGGAGTCGTTACGTGGGTCCATACGTCGATCCGGGCAAAAGTGCTACACTTTGACACGTTCCCAAGGGAAAAAAACACGAAACAGCTGACATCGTCTAGCATCTGGATTTTCTAGGCAGAACAGAAGTCGATCAGCCGCCGTTGGCAACTTTAATTTGGTGCTCCGGCCTTCATCCACCATGTACCTCGAGTAACAGTGCCCCACCACTCAACCAAAATCTCCACATGAACAGCTACACTTTGGATCTCTATCTCAAGTAAAGCTCCCCTCGATAGCCGTTCGATCATGGTCTGCTTACGATTTAAATCACAATCCAACGGCCATTATGAAGTTCTCCCCACATAAAATTCGCTTCCGTTCGATGCATACCAGATAGAGACGGTGGTGGGCCTGAGGCGCTGGGCACGTAAAGAGGCCGGGGACCGTGTCCTCACGGCGCGTGCCACGCTTAACGAGTCAAACGGTTTCCGCCGAGCTAGCTACCGTGCCAAACCCAGGACCGAACAAGTTGACCTGCGCGCGCGCGCACGAGAGGAAGAACACAAAACACGGGAGTCTGCGAGAGAGACGTGCCGGTCGGTCGGTCCGTGTGGAATTTTTTTTAAAGAAGTCCTTGTTCGGTGCAGTTTGGTGGGGAGGCCCGGTCATGGCCGGGAGCGTGAGCGCGACCTCCCCGATGGCTACGTCGCTCGCTCCACGGCCGAAATGGTTGGTGACCGCACCGGGAGCTGATACGTGAGAAAGTAGGCGAAGGTGTGTTCCTCTTCCGGCTTAAGCTAGTCTCTATTATCTTCTATGGTAGCTAGGGCCTACGAAGGAGCACTTTAGGGTCCGTTTTGTTGGTAGAACGAGGCTGAACGGGATGGTTCGGTTTAAATGGATGGGATGATTCTGAATGGGACGGTACCAACACTGTGTTCTCTCCCCTGTGTCCCCCTACGGCGGCGAACCCATGGCGGCCTTCATCGCCTCGGTCCTCTCTGGCTCGCGCGAGCTCGGCCACAGCAGTACCGCCCCCTCTCTGTCTCGCACGCACACAACAGCAGCAGCATCTCTCCAACATATCTTCGTGACGACGAGACCCGACGCCGGCGGAGGAGGAGACAAGCAGCTCGTCCCCGCCATCAATGGGAATGGCACTGTCCTCGTCGTGCGCAAGGCCTCCTCCAAGGACCGTCACAGCAAGGTCGACGCCCGGGGCCGCCGCATACGCATGCCCATCATCTGCGCCGCCCGCGTCTTCCAGCTCATGCGCGAGCTCGGCCACAAGTCTGACAACCAGACCATCGAGTGGCTCCTCCGCCAGGCCGAGCCCTCCATCATTGTCGCCACCGGCACAGGCACCGCCCCGGCCTCCTTCTCCACCTCCTCCATGTCCTCCCTCCGCTCCAACTCCACCGCCGCCGCCCACGCCCAACCGCTCGCCTCCCCTGTCCTCCCCCACGCCACCCTTTTCATCCTCGGCAAGCGCGTACGCGGAGCCAACGACGACAACCTCCTTCTCCACCTCCTCCCCGTCCTCCATCCGCTCCAACTCTGCCGTTGCCGCCCATGCCCAGCCGCTCGCCTCCCCCGATCTCCCCCCACATCGTCCCTTTCATCCTCGGCAAACGCGTACAGGCTTCTGGGCGCTACCGGCGAGGGCCGACTTCGGCCAGTGCGGATGGCGTGGCATCGCTGGCTCGAGGATGGAGCGGAGGGCATCGCGGGCTTGGGCGGGCTCGGGGAGGGAGTGGAGCGCTCCGAGGCTCGCTGGGGCAACAGCACGGCCGGAGCTCGCGGGGGCGGTAGCGAGTGAGCGTAGGCAGCTAGAGGACGACGCGGTGTGGGACCGTGTGGTTCAGTCGTTTTCGTGGAACGAAAACGTTCAGTACATCAAGCGAATATTCCCTCTCGTGGAATGAGTCGGTCCTGAACGCATCGGTTCGATTCATGCAACCAAACGCATGATCATGCATTCATGCCATATCCCGAACCATCTAATATCAAAACCATTTATTCACTCAACCAAACGCAACTTTATGCGCCGGTGGCGATGGCATATTCGATCGTGAGCCGGCCGCACCATGACGCGACTACTACGAAACTGATGTGGTGCACATAGATACTAGTACTAGCTTGGTAGCAATTAGCAGCTAGCAAGTCGAAAAACAACGCGACCCTGAATCCCTATTGGCCGGGAGAACCGAGAACAAATGGAGTAACCGTCAGAGCATTCAGGGGCGTTTGGTTTGCTACCTTTACAAACCAAAACAAATATTTATAATGCCAATGAAAATTAGATGTTGTTTAATTTGCTATCAAAATTTGGTAATGTTCATAAAAAATTGGTAACACCAATGAAATATAATGACACAAGTGATCAATCTGAGAGCAAAAAAATCGCTCATAAAAAATTTGATAACACCAATATTTAGCTTGGCCGTGATCAAAACAACATTCTTGTGTTAATATTTGACTTTGACTAATTGTTAACTATATCAAAATTTTAGCCTGGCTCATTTTGGCTATCATCCAAACAGCCCAGCCACGGATCCAGCCGCGGCGAGTGGCGACGCACGCAAAATTCTCAGCTATCGAACCCACAAGGCAAAAGTGGACCTGGGCCGATTTCGACTGCATCTGCGGTCGCCGGCCGTTTGATTTCGTCCGATCTAGCCCGATTGCCCGAGCGGCCGCGTGGACGTGGCGCTGCGATGCGGTGGAGGCCACTCGGCGAGAGTAGCAGTCTCGTCCTGGTTGCCCGAGCAGCTCATTGGGCTGTACCAACTACGGCTAAATTAAAGCCAGTCTTTTCAATGCTCAGACCACTCGAAGTACGCATGGAATCAAAGAGCGGCCCATCATCCATCGGCCATAATATAACACCGCACGGTTCAACACAACACAATGGGTGCGTGATCCTGTTGTCTTCCCTCCTAAGCATCGTATCGTACCGCGAAACGGCGAGCAACGCTGAAACCCGGAGAGATGCGGGGGTCTCGATCCGCGAAACTGGTATTCGGTGGTGCTACTAGTAGAGAACGGCCGTCGTCCTCCTCCCGCGCCTCATCTAGCCGCTGTTTCCTCCTCCCGCGGCTCAACTCACCTGGCCGCAGCAGCGAGACCCCGCTTGCGGGCGGCGTGCGTGCACGACGCGCCGGCGGGGCGCGAGAACGACGTCCGCACATCAAGCGTTATATCGATTTCCGGTCTTAGTTATTGGTAATCGATGTATATCTACAGGCAACAGCTGCCTGAAAGCTTAATTTGCTTTTCCATGTACATCATTGGCAGAATACTGATCATTGTGTCATTCTAGTTTTAGGTGCATAACCCATCTTCCAGGGCGATGGTCTTCCCTGAAGGCTGAAGCTTGCGGCTGGAACAGAACAATGCAGGTATTAACTGTTGAGCATATTTCTAGGTCTTGCTGGATGGATGTGATACAATGAATAAGCCTGCTCCTTGATTTGCATATGACTCCAATGATGGGATGCATGCACTGTGTTACAAGTATTTTGACCATTATTCTTGGCTTGCTTGCGATCAGCGCTTGAACTTTTACCACGTCTGGATAACTTGATCCTTTTTTTTTCACGTCGTGTGACAGAAATGGTGCAAGATAGTTTTGTGACTTTGTCAGTTCATTGTTACATTCGACATTAATTCGGATAAATTTCCACGAAGAGCAGGTTGGAATTTATGGGCATGGCCTATATAATATTCTAATTAAATCATAGGAAAATCACAAAGACTCACTCATGCATGATGTAAGGTGGAAAACTTAATACCATATTGCTAGTATAGATAGGAACTAACCAATATATAAAGTGGAGTTGGTCTTATCTAATTGAAGCAAGCAAAAGAAGAACACACACGCACTCGCTTGCTCACCTACGCGCACGTAAATAGTCCGGAGATTTCGTGTCCGGTTGGGTGTGGAGCTGTTGCTTCTTTTTGCACTTCAAAACCATGCATTATGGCACGCATTAACTGCGTTTAAAACAGAGTAATAACGACAATTTCTTTTGCTGGCTGCTGGTTCTATATGAGGGAGAGGAGACTCCTCTCAGTATAGAACATAGAGAGATCAGTATTGTTTTGTTGCTCTGTTTCTCTGTGTTGCGCAACCTCGGGCTTCTCCATCCTTTCTTTGGCGTGCACTGACGTGGGGGAGAGCAATGTCTTTGAAGTCGGCGTCTCTCGTGATCCTACGCAGCTTGGGGCGAATTAGGTTTTTGGGAAGCATTCGTGCGATTGCTCACGGCTTTCTCTTTCTCTATCATCCTTTTTGCGTTGTCTTTTTCGTATCAGACTCTATCACGACCTTCGTTAGAGCGATTCTCTATAAGTTGCGGTGATATCATTTGATATGGTTAAACCCTGCTTTCTAGATATTTGTCATGTGATGATGTTAATACCTACTTCTGTTAGTAGTGTTCTTGTTTTAGACTTTGCCTTGTTAGTATGTATATATGATATAGATATATTTGAGTTGATGATCATGCTACTGTTTATAGTCCCAAATATAACTAGTATATATGCTACCGTTGATTCAATTATTGTTTTTAGGAATTATGATAATCACGAAAGTGGGAACGTACCTAACAGAGCAATGGACGTTCACAAGAGTAAACCAAGGAAACATAGACACTGCAACCTTTATTATTATTATTATTATTATTATTATTTAGAACCACAGACAGCGTCACAGCGCAACTTAATTGGGCTTTGCCGTATGGGAAGGGTTTAGCTTGAGCCTCTCGCGGTTTGTAACGTTCTGTCCAAACTAAGCCAGTTTGTTATGTGCGCATCCAGGTCAGGCAGATGCAAAAATCAAACGATGTTACAATGCATCACATACTAGTACTACTCTATGTGGTACCAGCAAGTCGACTCATCACTTTGCAATCATCAAAGATCAAACCGGAGTTTTGGGCGCGACCGCACGAATCTAAGCTTAAACAGCACGGCAAGACTAGACCAGGGCACCACGCGCGCATCGTACGCGAGTGCGAGAGCAGCTAGCCGCGTGGGGAGGGCAAATCCTTTTAGATTTTTTTTCGTTAGATGGCACTGTTGCATGCGTTTTTAATCAAAGTAGGGTCTCTCATGCCGTATTGCCAAAATTAGCACATAGACGTGTCGTTCGGCGACATATGTGTATTTCTGTGCTTCTCGCACCTAGCATCAATCTTGGCCGCACGCCCATAGCCCGGACAAGCGGTGTGCCGCACATGTTGCCTTTGCACGCCCATCGCCTGGACCTCACGCGTGTCGCCTGGACAAGACGCATTCGCACGCCCTCTGCCCGGACAAACCGTGTCCGCACAAGTGTCGCCCGGAGAAGGCTCCTCCTCACGTCCAACGCCC
The DNA here is from genome assembly GCA_036346255.1 of Ampelocalamus luodianensis. Classification (NCBI taxonomy): domain Eukaryota; kingdom Viridiplantae; phylum Streptophyta; class Magnoliopsida; order Poales; family Poaceae; genus Ampelocalamus; species Ampelocalamus luodianensis. The sequence continues at coordinate 8,529,193 of CM070626.1, forward strand.
GAACAAGCCTCCTCTGAACGAGTGTTGCCCGGACATGTGTCTCTGCCAACCCCCCTAGTCCGGAGTGCCGTGGCCCGACAACGCCTCCGGATTTCCTTCCACCATCATGCCACGTTGTATGCGGTAATTGCCTTCGCGTGGCTATAAATACCGGAGTCGCTCTCGCTCTTGGTCATTCTCAATTGCGTTTTCGTTTTTGTTCTCGCGCTAGTCGCTGAGAACACAGAGAACATAATATTTTTTGGATATTAAAGTTTGGAGCAGTTCTTAGGACCATACCAGCATTGAACGGTCCCCCTGATGGGCAGATAATTTTTTGTCTACTGCATTTGTCATTATTACTGTAGTCATAGTTAATTAGTCTTATTCAACTAGTCCTAATTAATGTAGCTTGTAGTCATAATTAAATAGCAATTAATAATGCATGTGAATTTCGTACGTAGTGCGCCGGGAAACCTAGATGATGCTGATGCCTCAGGAAGCGGCAACCGCAGGTGGAGCTTAAAGACGGTAGCACAAAATGTGTTGTTTTGGAGAAAGTCCACGAGAGAAGACTTGCGTATAATTTTGTGTAAAAATGAGGGGGGCGAAACTGTGGTGGTCGGCCTGCATTGACTACCATGAGTATCTACTGGACCAACCTCTCGGGTTGGAGTCCGACGAGGACGACGACCCAGGCTCAGATGCTAACGAGGAGGACACACCCCAGAGTGGTGGTCCAACCAGCGAAATTTTGTCATCAGGGGTGCTTTATGTGTCATCAAAACTTGATGATATCACAGTGCGTCGCTCGTACTAACAAAAAGAAGGGTCCCAGTGGGGATTTGATGCCGACACCCTCTTAGTTGGGCAGCACTTCCCTGACAAGGCACCCGTGCAGCAAGCTATAGCATGATACGCCCTGTCTATTAGCCGTGTGTACTGGGTGCACCGGTCTAACTCCGGACATTACACAGGGAAGTGCGTAGTGCAAAGCTGCCCTGGCAAGGTCAGGACTCACTGAGCAAAATTCTTCGGCTCGGTCTTCACAGTCAAGGTGGTGACCCTGGGTGATATGGCTACATGCACCTACAACAAGCCGAAGCTCCTGCACAAGTCATAGTCGCATGTGTACAAGGCGTGTGCACAACCAGGCAAATGTACTATGACATGCAGCATCTTTTCGGTACATGGAGTGCATAGTTTTACTTGTATGACGTGGACATGAACTATAGGGATCTTTGATCAGATAAGGTTAAATGGGGCCGAACAAAGCCTTGAAGTCAACTGAGAAGGAACGATGGTAGACGCGATGCTTCCGGAAGGACATGGATAACAGCTAGCATGGGGCCCTGAGTCACGCGACGAAGTACATGATATGCAAGACCCTTGCCCGTTCCATGAAAGATGGCCCAAACAGACCGAGCTCGTCTAGTCGTTATTTTGTGTTGTAATTAATTGTATTGTCTGTATGTACGGGGACCATCATTTCATGTAAACGGGTAGTCTGCTCACATTTGTGCATTTTTGTACGTCATTGTTTTTTAACATGTACGTATCTCGGTATTCTATTTGTTCCAAACCGACTCACCCTTGTTTTGTGCATAATATCAAAACATTAGATCAGCCTTGAAGATGTCAGACTCATCGTCGAACTTCTATGCGAAGATGCTGCAGAAGCACAAGTGGCTTGCCAAGAGAGCTAAACCCTATCCAAATTTTTCTATGAAGGATGCGCCGGTACCACTATAGTTTCCACGCGCACAAATATGTGCGAAGAACCGTTAAAGATCATTCAGTTCACACAACCGGCCACCGCTGCCCGGGTGTACTACACGTGCGGGAACGTTCTCGTAAGAAAATCTTATACACACATCAATTTTTCACACCTTACATTCGTTCCTAACGTCATCCACTCATAATGGCAGCCCGAGAGGTGTTGCATCTTTTTCTATTGGATCGACGGGCCGGAGATGTACGATAGGGTGTTCATTCAGCAAAAGTACATGTTGAACTACGCGATGCGAGCCGAGACCTTCCAGAGATGAAAACTTGCATACCGAACCCTATTGAAAAGGCACCGGTGGAGCCCAAAATAGCAAGGTGGTGGTGGTGGACCCCTGAATAGGAAGCTGAGTACAACCGGGCACAACACGCAACAAACAAGGGGAAGGCTCCTGCTAATAAGACTGGCAGCCGTCATAGCGTTTCCCGTGGCCCAGGCGCACTCCATATCAAAGATATGAGTTATGTACAATTTGCATCTTGATTATCTATTTGGTCTTACGTTCTGTTAACATCATGCAATCGTCCGGCCCGTCTCGTAGAACATGAATGACTTCGACAATCGTCGCCGCCGTGAGCAGTCCCGAGACAAGTGGAAGGGGCTGATGCGTCGCGAAGACTAATTTCGATCACCCTTTTTCTGATTAAAAAAACCACACGTGTATCTTAGGTGTTTTCCGGTTTGTTGAGTTGTGGATGCTGTCGTTTATAATACACGTAGCTAAACCATGCGCTCTATGTAATTCGCAAATTGCAATCTATATTTTGAAATTTCATCAATTTTATTTTTAAAATTTTAGAATGCAACTCCACATGCAATGTTGAAACTCATGTGACTCCCCCCGGTTTAGGGTTTCATGATTTCATATGAACCTCGGTGTTTTCTGATTTCATGTGAATCCGAAACCGATCTACTCCGACAATACGCACATAACTTACAAAATATACATACAAATATAGCACAACAAAAGCGTATAACATCTATGAAGCGTAATTACACACGGGATGTAATATGGCTCACTCGTCTGAGCCACTCTCTGCTCGTTGTGTCTGTATCTGCGTGAGCATCCTAGTTTTGTGTTGAGCATATTCGGTGGGATACGTTAACTAGTCCGGAGAGCGTGTATCGGTTCGGAAGGGTACGAAGATCGTTGAGTGGACGAAGGTGCATCAACAAGCTGACTCTATCCCAGCTGAGTCTGTCCAACATTAACGTCGTCCAGCTAAGTCATGTTAAACTGGTTACCACCTGCAATCTTGTTATTAATGAAGGAATCAAGCAATCCATGCCCACATCATCCGCCACCATGTACGATATCTGCACGTCCCATGGTACAGGGGAGCTCTGGCCTTGATCGTACGATGTACCAGTGACCCCAGAGGAGCTCTGCCCTTGGTATGGTACTTCGTACTGGTCAACATACGACAGGGGTGGGCGCCCTAGGTGCCACGGTCCAAACCCTGGCACCACGTACTGCTCCTTGGCAGTAGCTGGGATGGTCATCCACACGCTCAACTGAAGGCTACAAGATGGAATAATGTTAGGCAAAATAAATATTCAGGACCTAAACTGAACATCTCATACCTTCCGGATGTGCAGTACTGATGACCGAGGGGAGCGCCAGTCTGAGTAGGGGGTGCAGACGGCAAAAGTGATGTATCCCGACGGACGTGCGGCTACAAGATGATATGATGTTAACACAACCTAAGACGTAATAAAAAATAGGACATAAATTTGTACATAACTTACCTCCCCGTCGATCTGCAATGTGGATGACCGACGGGGAGCGCTATAACGCCCGTCGGTCTGACTAGACCATGCCAACCTAGTATGTGAGCACGGTCGGCCCACTCGATACGCAGCGTGTAGGACATTGTCTCTCAACTGACTGCAGCTCATGTTCTTTATTATGTTTTTTGACTCTGCGAAGATGTACTTCATAGTGCCGAGAAGCCCCGGTACAGTGTGCTCTGGACTACGAATGGTGGTCTCAGATGTGCTTACAATCCACTGCAACCACTTGAACTGAAGTGACAAACAACACTTGTTCAGTAACAAATAATACAAATACCATCAATGAAACGAGCAAATGTTGTCAGTGTTTTACAGTATGTCAATCGAACAAGTAACGGACCCGTGAAACGCTGTGTCGATCGATCAAGTAAGGGAGCTGTCCTAGTACATGATCTGCTCCGGATGCTCTGGTGGAGGACGAGTGAGTCTAGTGCGCGACTGTGGTACGTACCACTCGATGTACTGACGGTATGTCCGTACATCATACGATCACTTCTCCTGTAAGACCTCATTGTGCGTCGTCTCCATCCAAGTCGTAACTCACTCATGCTGGACTGCTTGCCAGTCCTCAGCATGTCGACCTGCCCTCGATTGCCTGCATTCGAGAAGGATTGATGTCAGAACAACGGATGTAGGTATGAAGTGTAAACATTACTCGAATGAAGTTGGACTCATAAGTGGATGGCTCGCTGCAGGATCCTGCCATCGGGCTGGGGCACAAGCTGGTACAAATTGAACTATCGCTTTACGTGCTGCGGCGTGTAAGGCTTCACCACATGGGTAAACACTAGGTGGCAGGTCGTCTCCCATAATCCGGCGTTCTGCATGCATTGCACGGACAGTTCGTGCAGCGCTACCGTGTTCACGAAATTTGGGCTCCATGGAGCCCATATGACATCGTTGTCGTGCAACAACTCGAACTCATTGCAGAACATTGGGTAGCACATCACTCGTCTGTCCTTTGCCTGGTGTAACTTGGCAGCAGTCCACCGGGTGCCCATAGTGGGCCCATCTATCGGGTCGTGCAACTTGGGGTACGGGTGCACTGATGTCCCGATGGAGGGCCGTCCAACAGGAAAGTGCTCCCAACTCTACAGTTGCAGGAGCACGTAGCAGACGACAAGGACTGATTTCAAATCGATGTCATGCCGTGAAGTGTCACACAACCCCTATATGTGGCACAAAGGATGACTGATCCCCAATTGTACTGGGGCGTCGCCCTAGACTCCACGTCAGCCAAAGACTCGGCGATGCGAACGAAGCTGTGGTACACTCAATCGCTGAGTGTGGTGGGAAACATGACCGAATCGAAGAGATAAAGAAGGTAAGCGACGAGGTGCGTCCTAACAACCTCGTCAGGTGCATCCACCAAGCATTGACTGGAATTCCTCAGCCATGTCTTAGGAACACTATGGGCATTGTTCAGGACAGGTATGTCAAGCCGATGCCCCAACCGGGCCTTCCAATCCGCTGGCGGACGACTTGGAATAAGTGGCTCACCCCTGATTGGGAGACGGGTCAATAATGAGACATTCTAGAGAGTGACTGTCATCTCTCCCCACCGAAAGTGGAAGGTGTGCGTCTCAGGTCTCCACTTGTCGACAATTGCCGATATCAAACTGTCGTCTAGGGTGAAGTAGCGTCCAACCGAGAGCATCCTTGCAAAGGGCAACAAACCCATGTCCCGAAGGATTGAGACGTAGTGAGCATCGAGTTGCCAGTAATGTTTCTCGGACCGAAGCATGAGGGGTGGTGGGCCATCCGCGTCCCCTATGATCCACAATTTGCACCGGTGATGCTCGTCATAGAAAGGTTCCAGTAGCTCCAATAGAAGCATGGCTTGTAAGAGATGAAAGACACATATTATTAGTGAATAAATTAATAATAACGATGAATTACTAAAAATTAATAATTACGACTAAATAGAGGCAACAAAATTAATATGGACTAATTAATTATGACTAAATTAATTACAACTAATTAATTAAGACCTAATTAATTGTGAGAAAATAATTATGACTAAATTAATACGAGTAGTTAAATATCACTAAATTAATTAGGACTAATTAATTACCACAAATGAATTACAAATAAAGAATACGACTTAATAATGACAACTAGATTATTTAGGACTAAATTAATTACCGTGAATTAAATATCACTAAATTAATTATGACTAATTAATTACCATAAATTAATTATAAATAAATAATTATGACTTAATAAGGCCAATAAATTAATTACAACTAAATTAATTATGACTAATTAATTAAGGCTTAATTAACTACAACTAATTAATTGCAACTAACTAATTATGACTAATTACTTAACTAACACTAACTAATTATGACTAATTAATCCATAATTAATTAACTATGCCATAAATAATTACGCAAGATTAATTTAACTATGACTAATTAATTATGACCTAATTAATTGCAACTAATTAAATAACACAAAATTAATTACGACTAAATGATAATGACTAAAATAATTACACCTAATTAACTACGACTAATTAACTAACACGCTAGGTGCGCAAACGCGCAGGAGGGACGACATGGCGGCACTGGGGGCGTCCGCCCCCAGGAATGGTGGAGATGGACTCCTAGCGCGGGAGGCACGGACGTGGACATGTGTCAGCTGCCGACACATCCGTAGTGTCATTTTTGGGAATATGACACGTGAACAGCTATTGTTGTTAAAAAAAGGTGCCAACAATGCCATTTAGGCCAAAAACTCCCTTCTACTCTGTCTCCAATCACCTTGGCAAGATCTCCATCGTCAATAGACTCACCACTACCCTTCCACAACATCGTACTAATTAGTGGTGGCCAGATGGGCTGCCTGTCACGGCCCAACTTGTGTCAGCACAGGCCTGATTAGGCCTGGCACGATCATCCCGTCTAACTAATCGAGTCATGCGGTGCCGGCCCAGGTACTGTTGTTGGGCCGTGCCGGTCCGACTGTCGCCACCATGCCGCCACCTCCGCGCTCGGCCATGCCCGCCTCCTCCTCCGCGCCCGGCCGCCGTCACGCATGTCGCCTCCTCCTCCTCATCGGTGCCGACCATGACAGTCGCACATGCCCCGCCTGGCACGACACTGCGCGTGTCAAGCCGGGCCGGCCCGTTGGCCTGGGGTGCTGACCCAAGCACAACACACCTAGTCGGGCAGTGTCGTGCCCAGGCCGGGCCAACAATCTCGTGCTTCGGGCCAGCCCGGGCCATTTGGACATCTCTGGTCCAAATCCACTACCAAGGTCGTCGGCGGCCCTTCACCATCAATCAAGGACAATTTGGTCTATTTTCCATCGTTCAAAGTGGCATATAGCAGACTAGCAGTAGCCAGTAGTGGACGTCTTCCGGTGGCAAATATAGGAAGAGGAATATTAAGCAAAGTTTTATACCGTACTCCCTTCGTTCTTTTTTAGAAGTAATTTTAGAATGTGTGTAATTAAACTTTTAAAACTTTGATCACTAATATGCACAAAAGTTGATACAACCCCAAGTGCTACCAAGGCATTGGGTTGTATCCTTAACTTGCAATCTGGTGCTAAGTCTTGCATTGGCATTATTTTACAACAAGAAGAAAAGAAAACACTAGCTTTGTTGAGAGGGAGGTTGGTCGAGGAGGAGGATGGTGTGCGGCGCAACGACAACATGAAGAGAGGCTTGCAGCGCATGGGAGAAGAACACATGGGCCAAGAGTGCTTGAAAAAGGAAGCATGCAGCCAAGAGGAGGGTGCATGGGCCAACTTGGGCCAAGCCAACCCAACTCAAACCAAGTTGCCACATGGGCCAAGGCAAGGAAGCCCAAGGGGCTGCGACATGGACCAAGCCCATAGCACGTGTGGACCAAGGTGGAGAACATGAGTCAAGACCGAGGGGAGTTTTCGGCTAGGCCATGGAGGAGATCAAGTGAGGCTGCTCTACAAAGAATCCGAATTGGACTCCAAATCCAATCCGAAATCAACCCAACCTCCAAATCCGAATTGGACTTCAAATTGAGTTAGAAACTTGAGTGGGCTTGCATGCCTAGTATTTAGGCCGAATTACATTTACAATTTCCCATGTATCTTTTATTTTGAGTTTAAACACTAGAGTTCGAATCGTTTGCGTTTAGGAGTTGTAATAGGGTTCTAGAAACCGAATTGAAGCCAGGCTTGGTCCAAGGCTTGGTCCAAGGCTTGTTTGGCCGAACCACAAGGGGGATACCCCCCTATTTAAGTTGTGTAGCCAGCCCTAGGTAAAGGGGCGAAAAATTCTTATGTTTTGATGAATAAGCAGAAAAGTCATTGTGGCTCCAATGTTTGTTCTTTAGAGGGATTGCCAAAAGAGAGAGGGAGAGAGTTCTCATCTGGTGTTCAGCTTTGGCTCAAGTCAAGAACCCCTTGTTCTTGGATTGAGCCGAAATTCTTATCTTGCAATTCCTTCTTTTCATATCGGTTTGCAAGTTCTTCGTGTGCTTGCAATTCAATGAAATCGGATTGGTTCGCAAGGACTTTGTTTGTGGTACCGTGAAAGATTGGATTAAACAATCAAGATCCATCTACTAAACTAGTTGGATCCTTATCAAAAGTATTTGGATTTGTCACATGAAAATAATAACACTAAATTTGTCATCAAAAATATTTTCATATCACTATATTTTTAATGATTAGTGGTCAAATGTATGTATTGGAGATCGCGTCGTTGTATGTAAAGACAAGTAAATAAGAAGAGATGTAATACTATACCACTCCCTCCGGTCACAAAAGAGTAACGTTTTTTACTTTCAAAGTCAACGAGATGCTCATTTGACTACTAAATTCTTTTATCATATATTCGACAAAAGTTGTAAAAGAGTAATATTATGAAAATATTTTTTATGACAAATTCACTCGTATTAATTTCATATATCCAAACCATACATATTTTAAACAATATCTTTGATCAAAATTAATCGGATTTAACTACACGCATTCTAGTCGGTCAATCTTTCGTAAATCATTTTTCTTCCTCGCAGTATCACAAAGTGAGACTCGGTTCCTGCGCAGTTGCTACTGCGACTGCATGCAAATTAAGTAGGCGCACAGCACTGTGGCACCGACATTGTAGCATACATTTGAGCCGTTGGACCTACAAATGAATGGTTGAGATTGCGTGCAGGCCCAGTCGTTGTTGGGACAGGCGGACAGCAGCCGATCTCCGTCGTTGGCAATGGGGCGGGGGCTCCCGGTGGGCACCGTCCACCCATACGGACGATGCCTGCCTGTTACTTGGGCACCACTTGCCTTCCTTGCTAAGCTTATCTCGCCATCGCATCAAGCCATCTACGTGCGGTGCCAGTACTGCTGGATACCGCGTCCCACCGCTCACGTTGTCGCGCTCGCAGATCACGCAAAAACGCGGCCTTTATCCCGGTCGCTATAAAACCCGTCCCCCCCTTCCACTCGATATATGCGGAGATCGTCTCGATCCGTGGAAATCGGCGTACGGGTGCGCCTGCTAGTGGCCGTCGTCGTCGTCCTCCTCCTCGCCCTGCGTCTCGTCTCGCGGCAGTTTCCTTCCCACTCCTCCAGTTCAACTCACCGGACCGCAGTGATGGCCGAGGCGCAGGACGGGCGCGGCCCGCGGCTGGGCGGCGTGCACGACGCCCCGGCGGGGCGGGAGAACGACCTCCACACCATCGAGCTCGCCCGCTTCGCTGTCGCCGAGCACAACGAAAAGGCCGTAAGACCCCGAAACCTTTACCTAGATCGATTCCCTTTTGATCAAGAACTAGGAGATGTAATTGTTGCTGTTAAGGCCTTGTGATTGACATGTGTGTATCTTGGTTGGTGCGGGCGTGCAGAACGCGCTGCTGGAGTTCGAGCGGCTGGTGAAGGTGAGGCAGCAGGTGGTGGCCGGGTTCATGCACTACTTCACCATCGAGGTGAAGGAGGGCGGCGCCAAGAAGCTGTACGAGGCCAAGGTGTGGGAGAAGGCATGGGAGAACTTCAAGCAGCTCGAGGACTTCAAGCCTGTAGGAGACGCTGAGAGCGCCTAAGGTAATAATAACAAGCTCACAACATTAGAAGTTGGATTTTCCCCCCAGTAAGTATCCATGCTCCTGTAGCAAGCAATCTGTCAGGTCAGGTCAGGTGTGGTGTGGTAAAATTTCTCTGTCATGTTCTGCTAGGTAGCAGCACAAAACAAATTTCTTGATTGGTCTCCACTTACCATGACGATTTCCTCATCTGAACCTTTCTTTAGCAGTTCGTTCATTTGTGATATTTGTGTTTTTCCATGCTCATCATTGGCAGAGGGCTGATCATCGCAGCATTCTTGGTTTCAGGTACATATGTGATATGTCATCTTCCAGTGTGGTGTGTTGCAAGGCTGAAGCTTGTGGTTGGAGCAGAAAAAGGCAAGGACTTGGCTGTACAACATGTCATAGGTCTCACTGGATAGGTGTATCATGATGAATAAGCCTGCTCCCTACCAGATGTATTACATATCACTCCCCATGGAATGCACTATGTTACAAGTATTTTTATGCCTCCTTGACGTGCTTGCCATCAGCGATTCAACTTTCATAACATCTGGACAACTGGATCTCTTTCATGATAGAAATAGCAAAGATTGGTTAGTAAGTTAATTGTTGCATTCAACAATTAAATAGGAGAAAATTGTGGACGTTCATAACAGCTAACCAATGAAACATAAACATGCAACTTAGCATTAAACTGGAGAGCAACCAGGATGTACAACTGGTGAACCTGTCTACATAGTTGCTACAAAAGCACTAGCTATTGACTATTGAGCGATCAACATATGTAACATCCTAAACTAGTTGTGCAGCTTCAGCAGTTACACATATGATACAGGAGAGTTGCTAGTTGCTACAGATTTAAGCTGGGCCTACCAGGATGTACAATAGAGTCATGTCTACTTATCAGCTTCTTAAACTAAAGGCAAAGCTAGCTTCTGTCACCCTTCATCGTTGTCATAATCCTCCTCATCCTCTAATCTATGGTTTGACGACAAGGCAAACTGAACAGGGTCCATGGCCATCTTGTTCATCTCGGGCAGTTGCCAGCCCAGGAAATCCCTGGTCTTTGCTTCTTCACTCAACTCTGAAACAGACGGTCCTACAGTGGCAGCAGCCACGCTCATTGCTGGAGCTGACGGCTGAACTTGCGGTGGCACTGTAACCTCATTATAGTCATCAAGATCCAAGTTTAAGTCAATGTTCCTTAAGGAGGCCCTGGCATTGCTCAATGGGGTAGCCTCCTCCATTTCGGTTGCATCTGTACCATCATCTGTAGTATCTACCTTCAGGTGGACTGGCTTGCTAAACTGGCTTGGAGGAAACTCTTGGTTCTCAATTTTTGGTAAGTGGAAACAATCTCCCTCTTAGATCCACGACCACCACGGCGGCCTCTCCCACGACCCCTCCCACGTCCTCTGCCAGTGTTTGTATGGTTTGCTGCCTCCTGCATGTGAAAAACTATATCAGCAAACGAGCCTGGGGCCCACACCCATAACAAAAGGTGAACTGCAAAATGGGATGATCATCTTAATATATATATGAACTGAACGACGGGGTTGAAAATCAAAGGAAACCCTGAGGTAAATACTAAGCAACTGTTCGTCAAAGGCACAGAAAAATTGTGAAATATGCAACATCCACATAAAGGTAAGGACAATAGAGAAACTAACATTTCTTGTCCGCTTCGATTCTTCCTCGCTGTTTTCTTCAGCAGCTTTCCTGATGAAATTTCAGCATTTATAAAAGTTCAGCAAATAAAAGTTGATCTGGACATATCAGAGGCTAATTAACCACAATAATAGGTTTTTTTTTACCTTCTTTTGCCAAGCTTATCATCAACACTAGCATCAGATGTACACATGTCTGGAACTTTGCTAATTACATCCCTCAAGAAATCATACACATTGAAACTATGAATGCACTGTTTCCTGAAAAGGCAAAAATACTGAATGAGATAATGGGGCCATCAAACAACAATAACACATGTTAACAAAAATCCATATTTGGATCCAGAAAGTAAGTTCATTTCTCTCAAAACGTATAAAGCAACCCCATCCAACCACATGTCCCCACCAACACTGGAACTCATCTACCTTTTGTTAGAACATGCAGAACAACTGTATATATTTGTATAAAGAAAGAGGAATTTACAGGGTTCATACAGCACTCCACTAACTCTGGTGCTAAGTAGTGCCTGGGCCCAAGCAATTAGTAAACAGGATCACCGGACAATTAGCTACCAACTAGGGCACCAAATTTAGTCCAACATGAAACAAAGAGCATGTCCAGACTCCGGACTCGTTGTTCCAGCTAATACCCCCATTCTGTTGTGATAATATACAAGAGCAGTATCAGTATGTCAAAGCTTCTTGACTGTTTGTTATATTTATAGACTACATAAATTACATGAGCAATTGATTATCAGTAGTACATAACTTGCAAAAACAACATATGATTGCGAAAAAATATAACTGACATATGGAAAAATGCTACAAAGCTTTCTGCAATCCTAATCAAGAAGTGTTATATGATGTAATAAATTGCCTATAGCTCTACTGATTCAACAAAAGTGTATGGATATGACAAAACATAGGTCAAGTGAACTTACAAATGAGAAGAACTCACTGTCTTGAGCCCTCTTTGAACTGTAATGTCATATGTCCTATCGCACAAATCTTGCAGAAATAGCTCCAATGCTTTTGCTGCAAATCATGGATCAAAGACTTAGATGTGGTTGAAAGAACATGTGAAAAAAAATGCTAGAACAAGTTATAATGAGCTACGAAAACACACAAAGTGATATAAGCTTGTGAACATGTCAAGAGAAATATCAAGTTACTTTGCTATGGTTTGTCGCGATGTTATGTCAATATGTACAAGCCAATTTCAATTAATGAAAATAATGTTGTGTGTACTACCAGCAGACAAAAGAAAAATTTTGAGTACAAATAAGGTTATAAGATTAAGTTATACCTTGCAATGAATACATTATGTATATCCTTTATAAAAGTATAGTCTTATTCTTTTCTACATCCACCCACATTTATGTACATGTATTATTCCTGCCTAGATTACCTTTTTTAGCTTCCTGCAGGAAAATCTAGCTATTGATCAACAAAATCCAATGGCTCTCATTCAATCTATGTCGTGCCATAGAGACAAGTATGAAGTATCCTTAATTACTCCAGTCAATTTTATGGTCATTTAATGCTGCGCCAGGTGCACACCAATTCTTCCCGCTCCTAGCCTTCGCTTAGATCTCCTTCCCCCTCACCATGGCTCCCCACCAAACTTGTGCCCCATCTTCTCCAACTGTGCTTCCTACTCTCTCTGACCAACAACGCGAACCCTACCGCTCCCCACCTTGTGCCACCAAGACTTGTCAAAGAAATTGACCCAGGTGCAAATCAGGAGAATAGGGAAAGCAAGATTGTGCAGGCATGGTGATAGAATCCGGTGGATCTAACAGGGCATAGATGAGGTCGACTGATGGAGGAGCTTGCTGGAAGTCAGTTCAACATGGAGATGTGGCGGAGACGGTGTGCTTGCCGAGGAAGGTGTGGAGAAGGAGAATACGGATTTGTGCACCGTGATGGGGAACGGGCTTACACGGTGCATGGATGTTTGTGAATGCCATAAGGGGTACGACCACTGAGCCTGTACTCAACTTCATCATCGCCACAGGTTTCAAGTTCGCACCTCAACTGTCATGTCCTTGGTAGTAAGTTCCCCCTTTTATCAACAATAATGGTCAGTGTTGCTACATCTTCCCTACTAATACAATCAATAATGTTTTATGGTTAGTATGCCTCTTGAGTTTGAAATTGAGATTTAGAGTGACCGTAATAGACTTTCAGAACATAACTTCCTGTTCTATAGCTAATAATCATGTCATCTGAATCAAAGTGGTCATCAATTCTGAGGTCTGCATTACTTAGTAATATATTTGGTTATGTTAAGTAGCTGACTGGCAGCTGTAAGTGTGACTGCTCCATGATTCCATGATATTATAAAGTAATTTAACACTGTAAGATCATCAATGGTAGTAACCGCGCCCATGACAAAGCTATACAGAGGCTATAATTCAGGTTTTATCCCTGTTAAGTTCACCAACGGCAAAATGGTTACTGGTGCCTGTTTTGCCTCTGTTTTGTTCAAACTGAGAAAGAACATTAGATACTAGTGTCTGAATAAGTATGTTAGGTTTTGGTTATTACGAGAATATTTTGGTCTAACAGGGAAAAAACTGAATTTCTGGTTCGGGGCTGCCATTTCCAAAGCCTTTTTTTGGAAACATTTTTTGCCACTACATTGCAATACTTATACTAAGTTAAACATTCCTTTTTCTCACAATGCACAACTTCGATAAACCAATTGCATACGTAACATATGTCATTGGCCTCGAAGCGGAAAAGAGCTGCATTCTGTAGTCAAAACTCAGCAACTAATACTGAATGAAGTTAAAGAATAAATGGCTATGTAGGAAAACTCACACACTAGAACAGGTACTGCTAAAGCAATCTTGCCAACATCCTCATCTGTCTGCATGATTTTCTTAATCCGAGGCTGTGTGACACAGGAAAGTAAGATCATATTAGATCAACAGAAGAGGGCCATCTGAAACAAGACTAGTAAGTAGTAACAACAACAACCTCTGATGAATGCAATGTTCATGATGGCCAACCATGTTAATCTTGAAAAAAAAGGTCACAATGGTATATATAGTTTCTCTATTCATTACATGAGCTTATAAGCATTGGTCCTAGCAGATGAAAAAAAAGATTCTGCATGTCCATTGTGAGAGCAAAGAATAATGAAGAAGATATCTCCTGATTAAAGAATTTAAGCATCATCAGAATTTCACTGTATAAACTTATATCAACTAAACACTTGCATCTTTACTTGCACAACAGATGATAGACACACTAGCATGATTGCCCAATAAAATTGATGAAGGCACATTTTCTCCCAAAGTGTTACAGATAGATATTTCGGCAAGAAGTATTCACGTCGGAAGAAGTCATTGCCGGATACAACTATGTTCAATCCGGCAAGCTAGCGTGTTTGGCTGGGACTCTGTCCCTTGTGCACGGCAGGAAGGCAAAGAGCATGCAGGGGAGAAGAGATAGGATCAGTATTCAGTATTAGGAAAATCCCTTATGGATAATTAAGATAGTTTAGGTAGTATCTAGGCAGTATCCATTACGGATACTAGAGTTTGTTCGTATCCCTTCCGGACACGTAGAATCCTTTCCGGTTACGAATAGTGGCTCGTCCTCAATAAAAGGACACCCCATTGTAATCAGATCGGCAAGAAATAACAGATTTGGTTCTCCCCTACAGCCGGCTGTTCAGAGCCTCCTAGCGCTGGCCGGGAACAAGTCCCGTCTTGCGCACGAGGGCGAACTTCATCGTTCTCCCTATCCACTTCGCTCAAACCCTAATTCGCGTTCTCATCTTCTTCCACCTCTCGATCAACATCTCAAGCCAGGTCGTATCACAAAGATAGACCAAAAACAGATGGGGGATGTTACTGTGCTTGGAATCAGATATTCACTGTGGCATTTTACACTACTTTTTATCTATTGGTACAAATCTTTAATTACAACTTGTTGTACGGCAGAACCGCAGAAGGTTAAGCTGTAGAATTCAACTCAATCCATTTACCAGAACACAGCCACACAAGGACGAAATGCACATTGAAATATCACATATCTAGATCTAAGCAACTAATCCATGCTACCAAACTTGATACTTTGAGAACGTTAAAATAGGACTTGCATGATTGATTCCGTACTATTAGTAACATATAGATTGGTATTCCTTGTACTAACAATGACGATTAGACTAACAACAGTATTTGGTAAATTACCAATGCATCTTGGCAACTAATTTAAATTTTCATTAACTGTGAAGCTCAGAAGATTAACTTAAGTATTTAATCATAAATAGTTGGTATGACACGAAGATCTAATAACTAATTTATGCAAGTATGGAACAAAATAACCCTAAATTTTCTCAAACTAGGTCTCGGAGGCACCCTCATCCATGTCAAAACCGTACTGTGGAACTATTATCATGGCAGGACCTAAACAATCCAGGATTTTCCACGCATCCACTGCCTAAATATATTGCCTGTCACACTAGCGAAACATAGACACCAGAAATACAAACGCACATGAAGCAAACACAAGATGAGCGCGCACACACACGCAATTTTTTTAAAAAAATCTAATCGTGCTCGCAAAATCTACATGATATTTAGCGAGTGCACCCGAAAATTCCTGATACGTGCGTCGACCAGGTCCAACAAAGGAGAGAAAATGACGCAGATGCATACTACAATTCCATTGCCCATCAGATTAGCAAAACCTAACTACCGGAGATACAAGCGTACATGAAGTCATGAAGCAAATACAGGGTGAGCACAAGAAAAAAAAATACATATGCCCAAATCGTGCTCGCAAATCTACACTGCATAAAACATACAGGAATCTGAACCTACACGGGAATTTTTTTTTAAAAAAAAAAACCACGCACGACCATATGAATCATCATACCGCGGGGAAGCGGGTGTCCAGCTTCTTCCTCATGGCGTCAAGCCAGCGCGGGAACCAGCGCCGGAAACTCCTCCACGGTGGAGAACACGGCGACGCGGGGTTCGATCAATGCGGGGAGCGAAGCGGAGGACATCGAATCGGAGAAGAAAACCACAAAAAAAACATTAAATAGCGAATCGGATAGGCTTGCGATTTGGGGATTAGGGCTTCCGTTACGTATTTTCTTTAACTTTTTCACAAAAATAAACAGTTTTTTCCCTAAATTGCTCGGCCCATGGCCGGGCCCCGTGGAAGCCTAACCAGTGGACCCGGTGTATAGGCTTAACCTCACGCAGAATACTAAAATAGCGGGTCTATGAAAGCGTTTCGCGGTGACCTCACCGCGTGGATCAAAGGGGGAGGGCGATGTGGGGGGCCACGTCCCTGGGCCTCCCGCGTTGTGCGGCCGCTACACGTCATCCGTCCGTCTCGATCCGGATGGGGTGGGCCCGCATTCTGGCCGGTTCGTAGGGGTGGGGGAGGCGTGACGGTGTTGGCCTTGTATGTGCCGTCCGCTTCCGGGGTCGGCGGAATCGGGCGGCTGAGATCGGTTGTCGCGCGGTGCGGGAGTGCCTGACTCGTGTCCTTCTCTACCCTTTTTGGCTTTTTAGCCTTATCTGGGTTTAGGTGCAACAACCGTAGAGTTCCGTTTTGGAGTTGCCATGTGAGATAAGACTGCGCAATCTTTTGCTTATTTAGTTTTTTTAGCGAAACAGTCAAAAATAGTCCTAGAAATAAAATAGTAAAAATGATATCTCTACTGCGCGCTTGACATCTGCCGCAGACTAGATTAGTTGCACATCATCTGTTATGATCTAGGTGTGCTGCAGGCCGTCTACCGACGGCTGAGAGGTCGTTTGGGTGCACGACAGGGGTGTTATTTTTGTAATTTCATTTTTGTAGAGGCTATTTTTACCATTTTACTTAAAAACATGATAAATAAGTAAAAACTCCTCAAGTCATGTTATTTATCTCTTCCAAAATAGAGAAATCCTTATAGTTTTCCTTTTCTAGTTTAGTGGAAAAGGAACACTCTTAAACCTATCATGTCATGTTTGTCTTGACTCTAGCTTGCTATTAGCTCACGGTTGCTTACAACGATAGTAGCAGCGGCCTTCTTCAGAGTTTGTAGAACCGAGCATTACTTCATCGGGCAACTAATTGGTTTGCAGCTAGTGTTATTACGTGCTATGTGACGATGGTCACTGAGAATGACAAAGGGTGATAACTACCATTTAGGTCTTGTTTGGAAAGATTAAATTCTCAGCCTATCTCTGTGGATGAGCCGAGAATTTAGGATTCCCAAACAAACCTTTAGTGTTTGTTTGGATCCTAAGGATTAGGAATTAGTTTTCCAAAAACATGTTTTATTACGAATTTTAGGAAAACTAATTTTAAGCTGTTATTCTGTTAGGATTGGTTTATAGATTACGTTGTTTGGATCACATAAACCTAAAATGTGTTTTATTAATGTCTTGTTTGGTTGATGTCACTTAATCATCGGAAACCAGAAGCCATGGCAAAACAAAGTTAAAAAATACAAAAGAAATGGCTAGGATTTGATATCTATTTGTCTTCATGCTCTATCAAGTTGTACTAAATTTCTGAAGAAAGAACATAATTAAGGAAAGGAAGAACTTTACTAGACATGGCTGTGCATGACATGATGTTCGGATACTGAAACAAAAACTTTAGAAAAATATATATTGGGATGCATGGTCAGCGATGCATGTCCATGGCTCCGTCGACTTGCAACAACGTCGAGCACATCCGTTCGAGCGACGAGTGATGAGCGATCGTGAAGGCGGCGATCTGACGGCCGACTCAGGCAGCCTGCGTACTTCTCTGTAACACACATTAGATGGGAGCATGCATGGAGCTGGCTGGGAGTTGAGATCGAAGTTACCAACCCCTTTTATCATGTCGATGCGAAATCTGGCAAGGCACTGAAGCCTAACTTTGTTATGCGTGAGAAAATGGGCGTGCAATACACGGTGAAAACGAGGATAAACTATCCTAGTTTTGTGAAAAACAGGTACTGACTAGTTTTCCAGAAAACTCGTGTTTTGAGTTTTAGCTAAAACCAACTTTTGTTATGTTGGTTTTATCCTCTTCTACCAAACACAGTTTTAGGTGGTTATGCTCTTAAACGTGTTTAGCTAAAACTGGTTTTAATAAAACATGAGATCCAAACAAGGCCTTAGGGTTTTTGGTGAACAACAAAGGCGGGGTGACTGGAGGTGGTTGGGTCACATGAGGTAGTGAGTCGGTAGACCACACAAGTTTAGTAGGAGAATATGTTGAGATTTAAATTAGAATGTGAGATGAGGCACTGTGTAGACATCGATGAGTACACGTATAGTAAGTGATTGTGTTGATTGCTCGTAAGGTCGGGGTGATTGGTTGGTTGAAAAGGAGAGTCTAACTTTGTGTCATGTGTTTGACGGGTGCTGAGACTAGCAGTAGCTATAACCCGTCTCAGGTTTCAATGAATAACAACCAACATTGGGAGCCAACTATTGTAACAAGAAAGACTAAACAGTAGAAAAAGGAGACTCTCTAGTGTCTACACGAGGGACCAAGGGATCCTCGAAGAGGGGATCGGTTGTCAAGAGTAAATGTGTATTAATTGTCCCAAAAATCAGGTCTTACTTATTATACGGGGGAGGCGGCTATTTATAGCCTTCCGATAAGGTGCATGAGATTACAGATCTACCCCTAAAGAGGTCCTACTCTCATAGGGGTTGTAGGGGTTTTTTCTATCCCTACGCGTAGTCTTCGGCTCATGGTGGACCTCCTTGGTCCTGATCCACTTAGCTAGTACTCCTGGAGTACCGGTTCTTTCCACCCTTCGCTCGTACAGGGTGTCTCCGAGCCAAGGGGCCCCGGACACCCTTCACCACCCTCAAGGTGGCCCCGGGGGACTCCTTGCTTCTGGGTTCGTGGCGCTTCGGCCGCCCTTTGTGATGGAGACGGGGTGCCTGATCTTTTAATGGGATTGATAAATATCAATTTTTGTGAAGGTGACTCTCGCGATCCGACTACAACCGTACGATGACGCTTGCGCCTTAGCAATTGTTGAACCAATTCTGAGATGTTATTGACCTTACTAGAAGCGCGATCAACCTGAACACGAGATTCAATTCCTGCGAGCAATCGAAGAACTAGCAAGAATAAAATATAGACAATCTGATAATGCGAATAAGAATGTAGTGTAGATAGTATTGAAAAACAAAGGTGGGATCCCGAAGACTGTCTTGACAGGTGGTCGTCCGACACAACTGAAGAACAGAAGTTTGCACAATGGTTAAACCTAAACTCAACGAAATCCGGGTTCTAACAAAGGGAGGCGGTGGCTCCTATATAGGGAGACAACCACGGGTGGCGGCCAGGGAAGTGGACGCACACCCCTAGGATTACAAGGCCCATGGGCCCAAGAGGAGGTGGCGCAACACCCTTTTGACTCGAGCTCAAAAACAGACGTAGATTGTTTTGTTGATTGTGGCCAACTCGGATGGAATTTGAAGATGAGGTTGGATCCATTGAAAAGTAGACTTGATAAGCTTTCAATGAAGTCCAAGAACGTCCCAAACGGAGTCTGTATGAAGAAGTTACTGCCATTTGAACTTAATGCTATCGCAGCAGTCTGAATTCGAATATAGAACAAGCCCAACTCGAACTCTTGCTTGGCTCAGACCCAAAGTGACTTGGTGACCTCTATTATGCCTTCCATGCATGTCCATAACTCTACATGCTTCTCCTTGGTTCTTTTTCATGTTCCTAAGTACAATTAAATCACTTGTATTAGGTAGTAGTCTATTCTTAGTAATATATAAAGCTATGAACGAATTCACCTGGTAATTAAGTTGACGAGCACAAGCTCGAGTAAGTGGTCCTTGTAACACTGGTTGTAGATGAGTTGTGTGTGTAGACGCGGTTGTATCTAATTTAGGGATGTCCTCATCACTTTGGGAGCCTCGCACTAACCTTGGGGTCTCCCCAAGGATAAGCCAGAGCCTCGGGGATGTCCCTAAACGCGCCTCTAGTCTGCCGGCCCATGCAGGCCCTCGGCGGGCCTTCAGGCAGCCCCGGACCCCCTCCGAAGGTGCTCTTGGTGCTCCTCGGGAGGGGGGCCTCGGGCCGCGCCCTAGCCGTAGGTCCTTCGGGGGTGGGCCCTGTAGCCTTCACTAGGTCATTGGGGTCTGTGGGGCCACCCCTATGACGGTGGTAATACAATGAAGGCAATGAGGTGTGTAGACCATGCAGGGTATGAGATAATGAGAAGGATATAGTGGCAACACGTTCAGAGGCTGAGATGTTTGGAGTTAGGAGGAAGCGAGATATACAAGAAGGTGGAGATGGTGGCGAGTGCATATACAATCATAACATTAAAGACTTGTAGAAAATACAATGCAAGTAAAAGCAGAGGCAGAGGCAGAGGAGGGGTTCTATTGAAGATATTAGAGTTGTTGGAGATATTAGAATTTAGATAAGAGCTCTAGTCGTGTACGAGTCTAATAGTCTAAATCGGTTATAATATTTGGCACTATAAATAAAGGGTGTGGGGGTCCCAAGGGACACACAATTATTCCCCGAAATTCAAGACGGTATTAGAGCCAATCCAAATCCACCATCATCCTGAAACCTAACCTTAACCCACGACCCGCAACTCACCTCCTGCTGCTGCCACCGCTGCCCTCGATACGCCCATCACCGTCGTCACCACTGCAACATGGCGCCACCACCGTTGTCTTGTGGGCGTGCGCTGGCCGCCGTGTCGGGACCCAAAATTACGATTCTGGAACCCTCTGTGTATAATGCACTAGTCCAGGATCACGCTAGTGTACACAGTGTCAACATAGGTGAATACCAATCCACACCAACGGTAAATAAAGTAAACGATGAGTTTGAATAGTAAATAAGGGTTTTAATCTTATGGTCGAGTTTACACTTATTACGCCACGCAGGGCTAACAGAGAATAAAACAACAACAGAACGGAAATACTTCAGTGGAGATCCCATCAATTCACCACAGGCAACCAATTGGGATCCAGACCTTAACGATCAGCAACTTTCAGCGAACTCCTCCTCGAAAGTAGGCGTAGACTCCTCCTCTTCTATAGATTTGGGCGCAAGTTTTACAACAAGTGTGAGTACACAATCGTACTCGCAAATCATACCACAGAATGCAATGTATAGATGCAGGCTTACTCCAAAGGAAATGACTTCTGTGGTTATTTTGCAGAAATACAACATTTGCAATTGAATACAAATAATAGGTTGAAAAGCAGTTCAAAACGAATAGACAATATTAATTTAACGGAAATTTTCTACAAAGACACAAAACTAAACAAATTATTTCACATAGCCACATGACTTAGATCACATAGCTCTCATCCCAACATTTTATGAAAACTACCCCTCGTGTGAAATCCCCGAGCATGTCCATGACCGCGGACGCGGCTATTCGAATAGATTGATTAACACTCTGCAGAGGTTGTACACTTTACCCACACGATACAACTAGTGTAGCAAGCACTAATCATAACAAAACGGTTCAGATACTTCATCTCAACATTGACACTCCCGATGAGCTTACAAACCGCTATGCCAACCCTAACGAAGCGCTTTGGCATAACACACACCGCTGGACAAGGACACGGCGAACCGCCCCGTGATGCGACTACCTTGTAGTACACACCTCCACCCATAGCCTAACCTACCACCTGAGTGGTCAATGCCAAGAATCCATAACCTACTAAGTTAGGCCCGTCCCATACCAGGCATGTGGTCGTACAATAAGGCTCAGTTCAATGACGCACAAAGTTAAGTCCTTAATCGACCAAGGCAAGACTTCCATGTTCTAACTAGATCACAAAGATTATCGTTCCCATTCACAAAGTCCACCATATCACAAAGTATCCACCACTTGCCTCAGTCCAAATCCTTTCCCACTCAGTTGGTTTTAGTGCAACACATGCTATCACGAAGTAATAACACATAGCACACAGTTTTACACAAAGTTCCATAGTCACTTAGTCAAATTGAATATTTGCAACTTACATGAGATATGAGACTCGTAGCATGGCTAAGCAATTGTACTCGCATCTAACTAACCCACGTTGGTGCTACAATATTACCAACTAACAACCAATCTAGGGTGACAAGGAAATATGACATACAAGGCCAAGGTGATGATAACAATTTGGATGATAACTATACCCAAAAGCATTTAAATAAATAATTAACATAGAATGCAATACTTGAAATAAAATAATTTGAAAACTGGGTTCAAGATGATCAAAGGTATGACTTGCCTTGGAAAAGGTCTATGTACTGGTCTTGATCTTGGGGTGCTCCTTCTTCTCCAAAACTTCCCGACGAATCGACGTCTACTCGCAAACGAGACAAATAAATAAAACAAATAAATAACAGAGGCAAAACAAACTCCAAAAATTAAATAAAAATCTCAGATAAATAGAGCTCGAATTTAGATAAATTTAGAAATTTGAATGGGCTCAATCGGAGTTAGGATGCAAAAGTTATGGGCTCTCGAAGATTGAAAATCTAAAGAAACCCTAATTTGGATTTTCTAGAATTTTTCGAATTATTTCTTAACAGAAAAATCGGATTATTGCGCAATGTTGACGTCAGCAAGGAATTTCGGAAATTAAAAGAAATAAAAAAAATAACTGACATGTGGGACCCACATGTCAGTCTCAAGGCTCATCGTAGACTAGATCTACCGAGCCTCGGGACTCAGGATCCGGTGGACCGAGCCACGCGGTGCTGACGCGACACCGACGTGGATGCCACGCAGGCGACGGGCTGACGTGGGCGCTGAGGTGGCGGCTGACGTGGCGACGGCGAGGCGGCGGAGGCTCGGGGACTGAAGGTCCCGGCGAACGGCGGCGATTCACCAGCGGTGAGTGGTACCGGGAGGTAGAGGGTGCGACGGCGATCTCGCTGAGGTGCTCACTGGTGCTCGGAGGTGACGAGAGTGGCCGGCGGCGAGCGATGAGCAGCGGAGGGGCTTTGGGCTCGACGGCGACGGTGCTGGAGAGGTTCCCCAGCGAAGGCGACGGCGGCTCTGAGATGCGGACGACGCGGCGGTCCCGATGGTGGGGTCCGGTGGCGACGAGGAAGGCTGGAACGGCGACGATGACGGCAGGGTCCTTCGGCCGGAGTTGGGGACGAAGGTGGCGGCTAGGGCTCCTGGCGGCGCTGTGCTGGTGGCGGCTAGGGTTTTCGGGGGCGACGAGGCTCGGGGTGCGGGGCACGAGGGTCCTCGGGGCCTTAAATAGCCCCGGGAGGCGAGTCCACGAAGGACACGGCGCGGCGGCGGCGATGGAAAGAGGAGAGTCCAAGTCAGGGACGATGAACAGTAACCCAAGGTGGGTCCCACACGTTAGCGACGATGGCTCAGGCGCGGGTGCGTACGAAGCGACGCGGCTGCGGCTGAGAAACAACCTCAAAGATCTGCCCGTCCATCCTAGATCGAACGACCCAAAATCAAAGGGGTGTTCGGACTTCCGAATCGATCACGCGCATCCAGCCGTCCATCTTTGATCGAACGGCGGAGGTGAGCGGGGCGTTCAGAAGGGAAGAGAGATGAGCGGAGGCGACAGCGGGTCCACTGTCG
This sequence comes from Ampelocalamus luodianensis, assembly GCA_036346255.1. Classification (NCBI taxonomy): domain Eukaryota; kingdom Viridiplantae; phylum Streptophyta; class Magnoliopsida; order Poales; family Poaceae; genus Ampelocalamus; species Ampelocalamus luodianensis. Next base: position 8,553,007 of record CM070626.1, read on the forward strand.
GCAAGCGGCGCGCGTGGCGAGTGGGGCGCCGGGAGTTGGGCGGCGGAGGGAAATGGGCCAGAGTTTTGGAATTCGGCCCGAAGCTTTTTCAAAGATTTTAAATAGCTTTTCTATTTTAGAAAATACCATAAATTCAAATAAGCAATAGAAAATAACAAATGAACCCAGAAAAATTCTAGAAAATTCTAGAAAATATATCTGAGCACATAGAACCCAAATAAAATAATTTTGGCTAATGTTCATGTTGGAATTATTCATATTAAATGTTTTTATTGTAAAGTCCAATATTAAGCTTTTGAATTTAAAATTCAAATAAATCCAAATGGTGACCTTTTTCCCTACTAATTATTTAAATGATTTTTAAGCTCAGAAAATTGGGATGTTACACGCCACCACCGCTGTGTCTTGCAGGGGGCACGCGGGCCAGCCGGGCCGATGTGAGGAGGCGCGATGGCGGCAGACGGCCTTGGGCAGACCAGAGGAGGAGGCGAGGAAGGTGAGGGAAGGCGACGGCTTGCGTGGGGTGGCCGAGGGAGAAGCAGATCGTGGGGCCAACATGGAGGAGGAGCCGAGAGGATCCAGTGTAGGAGATCCAGCGCGGAGGAAGGAGGAAGGTTTGCTCGAGCTCGAGCTCGGGAGGAGGAACAGGGTCGGCATGGAGGAGTCCGACGTGGAGGAGGAGCTGAGAGGATCCAATGTAGGGGATCCAACGAGGAGGAAGAAGAAGAGCTCGGGGAGGATCTGGCTCGAGATGATCTGGAGGAGGGTGAGGCTGCAGGAGGTGCTTGCTTCGGGGGTGGAGGATCTTCACTGCTTTGGTGTAGGTGGGGAGGAGGAAGAAGGGCTCGGGGAGGATCTGGTGCTTCGGGGGTGAAGAGGAAGAAGGTTGTGTGTGGGGCGCTCAGGGGAGAGATGGCACTCGCGGATCAGGATCTGGTGTGGTTGCTGGGTGTGGTTGCTCTACTGTATGGTAGTGTTGTGTGTCTGGGATTTGTTGCATGCCTGTGTGCTTATGGGCTGATCCGGTGTGGTTATCCGGATCCGATGTGGTGTCGATGTGGAGGATCAGGTGGAGGTGTGGAGGATCCGATCTTGTAGGAGCGCTTCGAGGGTGGAGGATCTTCTGATCCAGTGTAGAGGATCTAATCCGATGTGGAAGTCTGACGATCTGATCCGGTGTGGATCTAGATCGGTGGAGGATCTGGTGTGATTAAGGAGGATCTAGTGCGGATCCAGATCAGTGTGGGATTTGGTGTGATTGAGGAGGATCTGGTGTGGATCCAGATCGGTGGAGGATCTGTTATGGCTGCTTGTGCTGTGTTGGGCAAATGATAGAGGGGACGGTGTGTTTGCTGAGAGTTCTAACTGCTGTGTTGCTTGGTGGTAACAATATCGGAGGTTATGATGGAAGGTATGGAAGACAGGGTGCGAAGACTATTCATGTAGTGCTTTGGTGGTCGTGCTAACGGTGGAATTGGTGTCGTGAAGTGGTGTTGGTATGGACGCCGGTGATAGTGTTGCTGGAGATGTCTGAAAGAGGATTGAGACTGGAGTCAGGCATAATGGTCTGTGACAGAGGTAAAAGTGGTGGAGGTCGAGACTGCGGGTGTGAGGGTAGAGTGGTGGAGGCCAGGGGTGGCTGGGGGCATGAGGGTAGAGGGAGATGAGGTTGAGGTCGGGGCAGCTGGTAAATGGTGGAGATGGATTTGGTGATATCTCTGGTAACATTGGTGATGAACAACTTTTTGGTCTTTGTGATGGTATTAGTTATGAAATCGATAGATAGCATTGGAGGAGAGAAACGGCCTCTCCCCCAACATTATCAGCCATGGTTGGTGGTAAGGGTAGAGGGCATTAAGAAGGCCTCTCCCCTAGCATTATCATCCATGGTTGGTGGGGGGCATTAGGGAGGAGAGAAGCGACATCTAGATGCCGAAGGCATGCTTTATTGTATTTTACATTTTGATATTTCTTCTTTTCATTTATGTATGAATTTGAATTACACAAAGATATATGTTGGAATCACTTGTCTTGTGTTAGCTTTCACTCGAGCATCCTATATATTTTCCTTTCTACTTAGAACAAAAGGGGCTTAAATTTCCATGAAAATAAACCCTAAGTTTCAAAGCTCCTCGAAGACGGTCTCAAATGCGCACACAGTACAAAACTTCAGTTCAGAACAAGAGATTCGCCAACATTTACATGAATGGCATTAGGTAGAAATACATTCTGTAAAATGATTTGCTGTGTTAATTAGACAACAAAAATCTATGTGAACAAACACATAACTACATAATCATGGTAGAAACGATCTGCTGGCAGTAACTTTATGAGATTCAAAAGGCAATTAACACCTCACATTTTACAACAACATGAGTTCCATCCAGCACCTAGCTGAAAGCAGCAGTACAACCAGTAGCAGCAAGAACAGCCTGCCCAGCAGTGAGAGTATTCCAAACAGCACAGACTGCTCACATCTCAACCGAGACCCTCTTGTACAGCTCCTCCTTCTCTAGGCGCGGCTTGGCAATGGCCTGCAGCGGCGTGCCCATGAACGTGACGAGCCCCGCGGACTCCATCATGTCGACGTCCTCCGGCCTGGTGCCGTCCGGCAGTGACCACTCGAAATGGTGCAGGAGGTGCCCGATCATGGAGGCCACGAGGTTGATCCCGAGCTGCGCGCCGGGGCACACCCTCCGGCCCGCGCCAAAGGGCAGCACTCTGAAGTCACTGCCCTTGATGTCGATGTTCTCCTCCAGGAAGCGCTCAGGCCTGTACTCCAGCGGGTTGCTCCAGACCTTCGGGTCACGCGCGACCGCCCACACGTTAACCATGACGTTGGCGCCCTTGGGGATGTTGTAGCCGCCGATCTTGACATTCGTGCTGGCCTTGTGGGGCAGCATGAGCGGCGTTGGCGGGTGCAGACGGATGGACTCCTTGACGACGGCTTGCAGGTATGGGAGGTTTTGGAAGTCGGTCTCGGCCATGACACGATCACAGCCAACAACACGGTCCAGCTCCTCTTGCAACTTCTTCTGCACTCTGGGGTTCCTGACCAGCTCTGCCATGGCCCACTCGACTGATATGACTGTTGTGTCCATTCCAGCTGTGATCATGTCCTGAACATGAGGAACAAATCCGGGATGGTAAGAACTCACAGCCCAATGAGACAACCAGGATTGCAAGTTCAGTAAATGACATAGATTGTGTACTTCTATGGTATTCATTTCCTAGTCTGAAGAAACTTGACATAAAAAAAATTGGCATGTGCAAGATAGGAGGAACATGCAGAGGCATCCAATGACAAAGCTTTAGCTAAGTGGCCTACTAACCTATGCATTGCGCATTTTTAGTAGGTGAATGATTGTAACCATAAACCACAACCTAATTTCCAACTAGAAAGTAAACATAGACATTTTCCAAATCCCACCATCTTACACCAACCTTGAGACAGTGACATCTCACCCAAAATTATCTGCTCAATCTGGCTAGACTAATAAAAAATCTTTGTGACCTTCAGAAATCAATTGATACAATAAAAGCAATGTAGCATGTGTGCAAAGAATGGAAGAATTGGGAGGACATTGACATCTCATCTGATATTAAAATTTTAGCAGGGCATCTCATATGAAAGTAAAATAAAAGGTGAACTTAAGAAGACTTTTAGTAATCAGTGAGAAAGGGGCATCCAACATACCCATAGAAGTCCAATAACTGTGTCGTCACTAAGGTCATACTGTTCTCTGAGAGTGAACAGTGCATCCACAAAGTGCTGCTTAGCACCACTCTCCTTGAGGGCCTTAGCATGCTCATCTATGATCTTCTTGGTCAGGCGATCCCTTCTCTCATTGTGGGTCTTGTAAAGCTCCTCATTAAGTGGACACAACCACCTCAAATACCAAATATACTCAGCAACAGAGAGAGATGCACCAATCTTGATCCCGTTGTTGACAATAGTCTTGAACTCACGCCCTTGTTCGTCAATGTCACCATTTGCATTCATGAACCGTTTCCCAAAAGCCAGCCTTGTTATATTGTTGAAGGCCACCATAGCAAGGTGATTCCTCACTACCATTGGCTTTTTTTCATTGCCTGAAAATAGCATATGATTAATTAATTAAAAACTCAACACTACTGTGAAACTCCTAACTGATTTAGGGTTCCAATTGTTAGGTAATGTAAACTGCTTCACTGTTGTGCATCATGCCAAATGTCATCTTTCCTTTTTGTGAGGCCGACTCATGAATTAACAGCAACGATCAACAGTAGAACAATAAATGTTTTGCTAAATTATGTCAAAATGTTATCAGTTAGTGGTTTGCTTTGCAACTAACATTACAAAAAAGGAAGGTGCATAAACCAACTAATGTTTCCTACGCACACCAACAAAAACCTAACACTAGCACAAAGGATCCATCCAGTGGCACACCAAGCAAGCCCCACATACCAGGCACAGACATTGTTGGTGTTCATTGAAAGCATTCATTGGCAAAGAATGTTCCAACAAAATAAAGCTAAAACTTAATGTTTTACTTCTTCTGAATATCTATGCTAGCTCTTTTTTTTTTGAAAGAAACAGGCAGGAGAACTGCCTATTATATTGATAAAGCAGGAATAAAACAGATGTCCGATCCTAAAGGATCACAAAAGGTTAAAAGAAAAGAAGAAACTCTCGGATGGCCCAAAGGCCGAAAGATACAAAATAGCTACTCGCCCAAGAAGGTTGCGCTAGGCACCTCTCTCTAGCTGGATCAAGCCCTTGATTTCTCCTTGTTCTTGGTCACAGTCTACTCCGGCTCGCAGTCCACACAAGGATTTCTCTATGCTAGCTCATATTGCCTATACTAAATCAACATATCAGAGAGAAAGATATGCTCAATGCTAGAGGATTGCATTGTACATTCACATGACTTGCTAAACTGCAACACAAGTTGAATAAGGAATTGACTACAAAGTCGGATATAAGTTCAAAAAAGACACTAGAAAGTTGAACTAACAAAGTTGACACAAAGGGGCAAAGCACAAAATGGCATTCAATTAGGCTAACATGTTCATGATGAGCCACCAACTTGAATTTGGAGGATAATGCAGAGTACAATAACTTGATGCAAGTTGCCATTTGTGTGCGCGTGGCGACTGACCACTGACCAGCGATGCAATATAACAGGAAGGATGTGTTACCACTTATTTTCTGATGGATGATGTTGCACACCAGCATTCCACTTTGCTTATTGAACAAAGATTGCTCGGCTGCTCGCTGTTTCAGGGTTCAAGTGAACTTGATAAAGCATGTCACATACTTGGACTCCCATTTTATGGATAATGCCGTAGCAATTAGTTCAAATGCCCCCACTAATGGCTCAAAAATCACATTCTAGATTAATTGCTCTTAATCAAATACCATTAGTCCAATACTGCAGTAAAACTGCCTAAGGACAAAAAGCCTACGTCGATTGTGCTCAAAGTCACAATTGAAGTTTTTATCAATCTGGTCAGTTTTTGTATGTAGAGCACCATTGATATTAACATGACTCAGTGTTTCAGACAAATCAAGCTAAGATTTTTGGACAGATCAAACCAGACTCTTGTTGCCAAACAGTACGACATAAGTTGCTCCTAAATTCACAATATAGAAATTGCTCTCAAATTGTATATGTAAACCACACCAATTCAGTACCAAAATGAACCTACATCCGTTGCGTTGATAAAACAAACCCAAGGTTCCTCAGCACACTGCAGCTGACCAATGAAGATTAACACTGGTGTCATTGTACCTACACTTTTAATTTAGCAAAATCTTAGCAATCCAGCTCTCTAACAACGTGCTTACCACGTGGTCATTTTGTGAGAAATGCACCCACTACAGGCATTTCGACACAGCATATTCGTTTACTATTCCACCAGATCGGCCAAGAGTTGACATTTCCCCTACGATCCATTGCAAAATTGACACAGAAAACCATCAAGAAGCCTACGCAATGGCCGACCCAGACCTGGCATTTTCCTCAAGGACCGATGAGGTGTTTCATGTTTTGAGCTAGGGTTAACGCTTAGTTCATGTTTAGACTCAAGTTCTTTCTCACATTTGGTATCGAGCCTAATCTAGCTCATCATGAACCCTAATTAGTCAAACCGGTTGTCGCGTTGCCAGATCTAAAAGTTTAGAGGCTCGGATCTAAAGTTTTGGTGGCCGGATCTATTGTCTAATGGCTCGGATTAGCAATTTAGAAGGAGGAATCAAGAACCCTAACGAAAATCCCACCATCCGAGCCCTAGAACCCCAATCAAAAACCCTAAGAACTCAAAATGATGCGGCGTGAGTTTACCTTTTGGAGATCCGAGTTCCTCGCTCATGGCGCCGCGCGGCTCGACGGCAGCGGCGCTCAACCTCGGTTGCACGCACGCCGGCGGCGAGAAGGCGAGCGCCAGCTCCCCGCCGCCGCCTCAAGTCGCTTCTACGTCGCCGCCGTCGGAGACGGCTACCTCTCCGCGCGAGCGCCGCGCGGCGCATCGCGGCTCTTCCCGCGCCGCGCCGCCGCGAAGCTCCGTGTTTTTCGCGAGGAGAGGAAGTAATGAAGTTAGGGTTAGGGTTTTCACGTTTTTATCTCGCTCGGGAGAACGTCACCGTCCGATTTGATCAAGCGGTCATGTTTTAGCGAGCCGGATGAACGTTTTGGGCGAACGATTTTGGCCGTCCGATTAGATCGGACGGCGACTTGAGATCTCGGCCGGCCGAGCCGTTTTGGGCAGCCTTTGCTGCGTGTTGGTCGCGCTTCGTTTTGGGCGCGTATTAGTTTTAAATTGAATAGTAGTTTTCTTTTTTCTTTTATTTTCGTGCTTTTCTTTTATGATTAAGTCTTAATGCACTTGATTTAATTATTGTTTGATGCCCAAAATTATGGTATATCATGAATAATGTATTATTGCCCAATATTATGCTTAATCTCTTATTAAAATTGAACCAACGAGAAATTTTAATTAGAGATTTTACATTTATGTTTTTGGCATTATGTATATGCATATGATTATATTCGACCAAAGTTGATTATAATTATATGTAGCCATATTAATTGTTTAGTTCTTTTCATTATCACCTTGTGGTGATGTGAATTAGAACTATAGTTTTTGTGTGTTATTAATCATACCAACGTAGGATTAATTGCATACAACATATTCTTATGATTATTTCGATTTATGCCTGTATTTTGATATTCAAAGAATAAATGCATCAAATGTCATTGCCACCATCGACAACATTGAGCGACTTACGGAGCAATTTTTCCTCCCGGAAGGAGAGAATCCATGTTGTCCTTGGGGTATTAGATCTCGATTATGCTTTAAGGATGCGGCTCCATTCCTCCGAGGTGAGGAAAATTATGATGACAAAAGAAAATTTATGAAACTAATCCGAGAAATGGGAGCGATCCAACCGTCTATCACTTATGATAATGAAGACCTCCATTTCGGTTGGGATCGGGAGCAATCCCGATTCGAAAATGCTAAAGAGTATCCGCATCGATTGAAGAAAAATTTAAGGGCTCTACAAAAGTTTATGCTAGTACTCGATTTGAGGCTCTTGACAACTAAGTATGATGGTTCCGGCAGTATTAGAGAACACATAATGATGATGACCGATATGGTAGGAAAACTTAAGGGATGGACATGGAGATTTCGATGGTTTCTAGTCCATTTCATTATGACCTCTCTCCTTCCGAGTATACGACTTTCAAGATCAACTATAATACTCGAAAGAAAAGTGGAACATGAGCGATTTAATCGCCATGTGTGTTGAGGAGGAGGAAAGAATTAGGACTAAAAGAGGATCTTGCACTTCAAGTTGGTGGCTCCAATAAAAGGAAGTTCCAAGGGACTTCAAATCTAAAAAAGAAGTTGGCGTTCTCCACAATGCCGATAAGTCGGGCCTAAAGTGCACAATGCACCTAAGCCTCATGTAGCTCTGTTTGAGCACCTAAAGGGTGAATGTCATTTTGCAAGCAAATGAGGCACTTTCGGAAGGATCGTGTGGATTCCTAAAGTGGCTCGCAAAAAGGGTAATGATACAATAACTTTTGTTGATGAAACACTTTATGCTAATTTTTCCATTAATTCTCGTGGATTGACTCAGTGCAACTGCACGTTACTAATTCTTTGAGGATTCCATACCGCGAGAACCCTAAGAGGGGCGAAGCCTTAGAGTCGCGGATGGAAAGGATACCTAATGACGAGCCTCGGCAGTCTCCTGTCATAGCCAATGAACCTATTAGAAGATCACAGCGGGAGAGAAGATCCGCCATCCCGAATGATTATGTTGTATATATGAATGAGGATATTAATGATGTAGGGAAGGTAGACGATCCCACCTCTTATAAGGAGGCCATGATGAGTGAACATTCTCCTAAGTGGCTTGATGCCATGAAGGATGAACTAAAGTCTATGAGCACTAATGATGTATGGGACCTAGTAGAAATTCCTGACGGAGTCAAAACAAAGAGGCTGTAAATGGGTCTACAAAACCAAACACGACTCTAAGGGAAATATCGAAAGGTTCAAAGCAAGGCTTGTAGCAAAAGGCTTCTCACAAAGAGAGGGGATTGATTATAATGACACCTTTTCTCCTGTCTCATCTAAGGATTCATTCAGAATCGTAATGGCACTTGTAGCTCATTATGATTTAGAGCTGCATCAGATGGATGTTAAAACGGCATTTCTTAATGGCGACTTGCAAGAAAAAGTTTACATGGCTCAACCGGAAGGTTTTGTCGTGGAAGGCAAGGAGCATATGGGATGTCGACTTAAGAAATCAATTTATGGTTTGAAACAAGCATCGAGGCAGTGGTATCTCAAATTCGATAAGATAATAAGAAATTTTGGTTTTAAGGAAAATGAAGTTGATAATCGCATATATGTTAAGTTTAAGGAGTAAATTCACCATCTTAGTGCTTTATGTGGATGACATCTTATTGGCCCAAGAATGATAAGGATATCTTGTTTGAGACCAAGAGATTTCTTTCATCTAATTTTGATATGAAGGATCTTGGTGATGCCTCTACGTTCTTGGCATTGAGATTCACCGAGATAGGTCCAAAGGAATATTAGGTTTATCTCGGAAGGCATACGTTGACAGAGTGCATCAAGAAATACAATATGCATAAGTGCTCGCTCGCTTTGCTCCTATTGTTAAGGCGATAAGTTTGGGACATTTCAATGTCCAAGGAACCAATATGAAACGATCGATGAAGTCGGTTTTATGCTTCAATTTGTCGGAAGCATTATGTATGCTCAAGTATGCACGCGCTCGATTTAGCAGAATGCAGGATACTTGGCGATATCGGTCAAATCCAGACCGGACCACCTGGAAGGCCGTTAAGAAAGTCTTGCGCTATATGCAAGCTACTAAGAATTTCATGCTCACATATAAGAATTCCGATAACCTTGAAGTTATTGGTTATTCAGATTCGATTTGCGGGATGTGTTGATACTAAGAAATCCACGTCAGTTATATCTTCACACTCGCTCGTGGAGCTATCTCGTGGAAAGCTCCAAACAAACCCTTACGGCATCTTCAACGATGCAAGCGAGTTTGTGGCGTGTTATGAGGCCACCCGGCAGTGTATGGCTTAAGAATTTTATCCGGGACTTAGAGTGGTAGACAAGATCTCAAAACCACTCACCTTATATCGCGATAACGAACCCGCATCTTTTATGCGAGTAACAACAACAAACATCACACCAAGAAGCCTACAAAACAACTACGTATTGCTAATCCCAGTACCGTTTAGTTTAGCCGAGTCAACACGATCGAGCAATTCGTCACCAAACCCACCAACACAAGGACACCGCAACCAACAGCGACCCACCCCACGATTCTTCGGACCAAAGGTACCACTTTTTTTTGCACCAAACACCCTCGCTTTGTACAAAATTGCACAATCTCAATGTCCGGAGATGAAAGAATAGGCGTGAATGGTCTCGCTTGCTTACCCGGGGCGGTGGCGGCGCAGTGGACGGACTCGACCATGGCGGTGACCTCGTCCTCGCGGATGGGGCGCAGCGCCTCGAGGCGCTTGGGGGTGAAGAGCTCGAGGTTGCAGAGCTTGCGCACCTTGATGTAGTGCGGGCCGTAGTCCGCCCAGATCAGGTCCTGCCCGTTGCGGCTGAACCGCTGGGTGGAGCGGTTCCGCGGCCGGTCGGCGAGCTGCTGGTCGTGCTCCTTGAGCACCTTCCGCGCCAGCTCCGACGTCGACACCACCACCGTCAGCGACGACCCGAACCACACCGAGAGGATCGGCCCGTACCGCTCCGCCCACTCCTGGAAGCACCGGCACCGCACCGGCTTGATCTGCCGCAGGTTGCCCACCACGGGCCACGGCCGCGGGCCCGGGGGGAGGCGGCCGAGGCGGAGCCGGTCCAGCAGCGCGAGCGAGATCGGGATCGCCACGAGCGCGAAGACGAAGGGGAGAAGCGAGGTGTCCATGGTGGCGATGCGGTTCTTGGTTTGCTTGGTGGGTTGGTGGAAATGGTGATCGGGCGTTTGGTGGATTTATACGGGGGACGAAACTGAAAGGGGTTTGGCGGTAGGTGAGTGGGGCAGAGCGAGCTTTTCTTTTCTAAAAGAAAAAATATATTTTTTAACTCCTAATAGAAAAATCTTTTAGCTTCTTGTGAATTCTAAATTGTAGTGGTATAGTGGCTACTAGTATGAGATCTATATCAGCATGTTAATGTTCATTTGTTCTACAAATCCACACTCCTACTACTAGCTGATGATGGGTTAGTTGTGTGTTAGTGCTGAGTCTGCTAGTACTGTACATGAGAATGGCAAATTGGGGACTTTGTGTTGTTTACTTTGTTCTTGCCATAATTTTCTGAGGACTTGAGCTCACCAACCACTGGGCGATACCAGATGCTGCTGCTGATTTCATTTCAAGGTTGCTGAAAACTTTGGAGCGCACTGGCTGGTTGACTAGAATTTTGTAGCACAATTAGATCTGTTCAAACACCGTGCTGGGCCTAAAAAGCTCGGCTACGAATGGGTAAGCTCGGGCTCGGTCCGTAAATTTATTTTCTAAATTTTTAAAATATTATTTTATCTTTTTGGAATAAAAATAATATTTAATTTATTTTAAAAATAAAAAGACAGTTTTTATTTTTTATTAATATCAATAGGATTTCAGACTGAAAATCAAATTCCAAGCCTAGCCGGGCATAGACTGAGCTAGGTCGTGAACAGGTCTAAGCACTACCAAACTAGTTTAGGACTTGGGAGTACAAGACTGCGCTGGAAATTCCAAAGTTCAGCTCACTGCCAAAAAAAGAGGTTCTTTACACAATAAACTAAATAAGCCATTCGGATTTAACTAACAATTCCAATTATCGGTACATATGATAACCAGAGAGAAATTGTACGTAACCAGTCTAATTTTCCCGCGTCATATTCTTCTTGTTGTTGGTGGTGGTTTGATGTTTGGTGAGAGAGCGAAACATGGTTCACAGGTTCCTGTGGGCCTGATTCTGTGGGACGGTCGCATCTACGGCCTGACAAATGACAACGGCTGGTTTCATCTGTAGTTTGGTACGGTTTTTTTTTCTTCTGAAATTGTACTGTTAATATCTTGAATAGCAAAAATAGTTTTTTCGCGTTAAATCAAAGCCATCGTGCGGCTCGGCGAGTCCGGTCCAGAGGCACCGTCTGAAATTATTCATTTGTGTGAACAGTTATTTAATACATTATACTATTTAAAACACTACGTAACTATTTGGTAATATGGTCTGAACGTACGCGCACGCCCGTTCCGTTGACCAAACCTTTGTGCGCACACGAAATTTTCCGGCCGGCGTGATCTCAGCTCGATCGAACGAACTCGTGGGTACGGTGGATTCAGAGATCGCCGTCGCCGATCTAGTTCTTCTGTGGCGTAACCAGGGCCTAGGGCTTGAAGTATGTGGACCTAATTCTGTACTATTTCGGTGGACTCGGCTTAACGCACACTTTAATTATGGGCCTTATTCTGTGTGCTGTTGCAGTGACTTCATATGTGGCTTAACACACACTTTAAGTACGGGCCTAGCTCCTCGCAAAAACAAAAAAGGAATGGACCTAGCTCTGTGCTCTCATAATGGGCCAATAGCAGGCCAACAACCCCAGGTGCAAGAACTGACGAGATCCCCTCTCAAAAAGAAAAGAAAAAAAGATTGAGAGTGTCTATGACTCTACGTTAAGTTACTTGGAAATTTAATATTTTTCAGTCACTTGTTTTTACCTTTAGATTTTCATCTAACGGCACGAAAAAAATATTACAAAAAAATACAAAAAATCTAAACTAGGCAAAAGTAAATCTAGGTGAACCCTACAAATACAAAAAATAAACAAACAAATAGAACTAAAAGTTACAGTAGAGCTGTTTTAAAATTGCACATCACTTGGTATTGTAATTTTAAGTTTAGTACTGTGCAACTGTAGGTGACTGATGGATAAGAAAATTTTATGCATGAAAATTAGCAAATCCGATAAAATATATGGCGATCATGGTCCATACACTCCACCACAGGGCAAATGGATTGTCATGTGATCTCAACGTGGAAATCTGTTTTTTCTACCTCTCTTCGTGTAATTACTTAAGCCAGTCTCGGCTTCACTCTCTCTCTATATATATCGGGTGGGAAGCCTCTCCCTGATTTTTTTTAAAAATAATATTATTTTAAAAGATATTTACAAAAATAAATAGTCACCCCCAAAAATTACAAAAATATGTCCCTGTCACCAGTTCAAGCGGCGGCGAGAACCTATCGTCGATTGAATCGCGGCAGGACCTGCCACCTCGCCGCCGATTGAGGTATTATCGCCAGTTGAATCGGCGACAAAGTTATCGCGATTCAAGCGGCGGCGAAGCAATCGCTAGTTCAATTGGTGATAGGACCCTATCGCCAGTTCAACTGGCGATATATACCTCAGCCCTAGCCAGTTTTTGATTTTTCCTATTCCACTTAGCCAGTTTGTGATTTTCATAAATTTTAAACGGTACGAAATCTGTTAGACTCGCAATAACATTTTATCATCGTCGTATGTTGTTCTACTACGATTAATTTTTGGATAATTTAGCGAGGACATTTGAGGTATGAACGATTCGTAAAGGGGAAGGTAAGTGATATTGCGATTCGCCTGGGAATTCATACACACTGATATTACAGAACTTGCAGCAGAACGTCATAACACTTAATTGAAATGATAATTCACAACATTGATAATAATATATTACTACTGTCCGTTTTTTCTCGTGGTCGCGACCTCAACGTCTCCCATGTGGACTGCCTCTAGTCGGGGCACCGGATGAGGTCCCCGCGGCGACGTCCGGAATGCCGATATCTCCTTGGTCCTGAGTATTTTGCGTGGGGCATGTCTTGAAGGTGTGTCCAGACTCCCTGCAAATGGAGCACTTCTTTCGCGACGTCCGGCCTCGCCTCGTCCATATCGTTCTCGATCGCGCGCACATCACCGGCTAACCTTTCCCTTGAGCCTACCAATGTCCGCGGCCCAGATTAGTTGCTCCCAAGTGGGATGGCCAGTGAAATGACCAACAACGGCGTAACCATACATCTCTCCACTCCATGTTTGCATCATCGTCTCGTTGGTGAAATAGTGAGAGAGGTATTGCCCGGGATGCTGCGCCACCGTCGAACAGGCGGCCATGACATGGGAGCAGGGCCTATGCAGAAGAAGGGGCTTGTTACAAGTGCATACGCAACTATCGCGGCATAGTGTGCACTCATGGGTGATCCTCTCGCGGTTAGTCCCGCGACGTCCTTTATCCCTGCACATTATCTCGAAGCGAAGCTCCCTCGTGCCCATCTTGAATGCCTGGTGTATCTCACCCTTCTTGCTCTTCTCCTCCATGTATGCGGTGATCATAACGGAGTAGAGTACTCTGTCATTTGCTATGGCGAGCGACGCATTGTTGCATTGTTAACAAAGTAGTTTGTGGTATCGCGGAGAATTGCCTCCACAATACCAACCAAAGGGAGGCACCTAGCGCCGCGTATGACCCAGTTATAGACCTCAACTAGGTTGGTTGTCATGATACCATATCGAGCACCACCCCTGTCATGTAGCAGCGACCACTTCTCCTTAGGCTCGTGCTCAATCCAGTCTAAGAAGCATTTGACCTGTGCCCTTGTCTTCCTCGTGACACTAGGACTATCTGTGGGTAGCTATGACAATGCTTCGAGGGCCTGGTCAGCGCTTGGGGCGGCCCTTCTCGCTGCCTCCCTTCTGTGTGTTTGGGTCCGGTCGTCCAGAATCTTCCAGAGTGTTTCGAACTTCCGCTGCTGGTTCTGGTTGCACAGGCGCTTGAATAGGTTCATCAAGTCCTTATTGCGGAACTGCTTATAAAAGTTTGCACCACCTGCTCTGTAGATCCGGCCATGGAAGTAGTACGTTCTCTCCTCGTTGTAGCTGAGTTATTGCACGCAGCAGGCCTGCGTGCTGATCATGTATGAGGCATACGTTGGGACGGTCCTGCACAAAAAAAAATCCTCACATTCTTCAGGAACCACAGCCAACTATCCGTGTTCTCGCTTTCAACGAAAGCGAATGCCACGGGAAGAACTTGATTGTTTCTGTCCGTCGCTATTGCGATCGATGTCCGCCCTTGTACCCCCCAGTCAGGAATGTGCCATCGATGCACAAGATTGGACGACAGTGCCGAAATGCATTGATGCATGGACCAAAGGCGAAGAATGCTCACTGTAGTACCCTCTTATTAGGTCACTTCGGATGCGTGGCGTCTTGAATGTCTACATGAGTGCTGGGATTTCTGCCTTGTATGACTCAGAGTTGCCCATGGAGGTTGTGGTAGGAATCCTTGAACGTGCCGAACCTTGATTCCAATGCCTTCTGTTTTGCCCTCCAAGCCTTGGCATAGCTGATAGTGTACTGGAACCTTGCCTCAATGGCCCGAATGATGGATCATGGCTCAAAATCTAGGTTATCCACAATCTCACCGTACATGAGATTGGCGATGAAGCGATGCGAGTTCGGTGGATCTGATCGACTCAATGACGACGCATGTGTGAGGGACCACTATGGAGCACTTCCAGTAGGTGTCCCACTTGGGCTGAAATGCGTGCACGCGCCAAGGGCATCCCTCTATGCCGCACTTCATGTCGTAGCATCTTGGGGTAGACTTGACGACGGTGAATATGCGCCGCACCGACAATGCCTAGAATTTGACCGCATCCTGCACGCCTCCTTGCATTTGTATGTAGCTCCTAGTTTAACCTCGCTCGTCGTACTCCTACGGTACACGGGAGGCTTCGTTGATGACGAGGTTCTCGAACTGGTATGTGTTCCACTCGGATGGAACCGCCTGCTGGTCCGCATCATCATCGTCATCAGAGCCTTCATCTTTGGACAATGTCATGTAGTCCTGGTCTTTGAGATCCATCCTTTGCACTAGGTCTTCCAGCTCCTCCCCCTTGTCAGCAAGCCCACTAGCTTGTCTCACTAAAGGAGGTACTTCGGTATAGTCTTCATCGACGGCATCAGCAACCCCTTGTCCTTCAGCCATTGTGTGCACCGTGCTGGAGTCACCGATTTCTTCCTCAGTGTCAGCGACTCCTACTTGTTCAGACGCGGATGCTGGAGTGGGTTTGGCATAAGCCTGGACCAGAAGGACCAATTTCCATCCCCTATCTCTCGCCATACGTACATATGACCGCCATGAATTTGTTCCATTTAGTTGCACTAACTCCCAATACGTAGGTTGTCTTGCCTGGGGGGCAAGGCAACTCAATGTCAGATCGTACACATCACGGTCCACTTGGAACGTATGGAACAACCACCGCATCACAGCACCGAATGTACGCTGCTCAAGTCTTAGTAGGGGCACGCCCGCTGATTGAAATAACTCAAATCAATTCCCTCGAGACCCTCCATAATAGTCCCTCGGCCGTAGTAAATTTTAAAATTGGCGACGTCAGACATATTTGGCGCACTGCAGTGTAAAGAACATTTACACGATAAACTACATATGTAAAACTAAATAGCCCACAAAAAAGTATGTAAAACGGACTTCACTACATAACAGTACATCAAAAACCATGTAATTCATTATGTTAAGAAAATTACCCGAGAGGTGGGCAACTTGACGAACAACACTTCGCTAGCTTTTCTCCTCCTCTCTCTTGTGTCCTCTTTTTCCTGAATAAGACTGAGTCCTGTGTGGAATTTTGAGGGTTCCAAGAGGGTTTTATAGAGGCCAGGGCTTGTCGCTAGTTTAAACGGCGATAACTTCTTGTCACCAGTTGAACTGGCGATACATAGGTCAACCGGCGACAAGCGGTTCAACTAGCGACATGGATTCATTTTTGTAATTTATTGCGGCGGCTATTTATTGTTCTAAATATCTTTTTAAAATATGTCGTGCATTGTTGTAAGATTTTTTTAGGACGATTGAGGGATTAATGATTCGTAAGTACGAAGGCAAGTGATATTACAATGCGTCTAGGAATTCATGCACAACTCCCTTGGAGAACTTTCGGGAAATGACGCAACGATAAGAACACGACATCTCATCGGACAAGGGGGTTACATGGCACGCAGGACAACGAACCGAGGATAGTACACGCATGCCTTTAGGGAAATAGAAATACATGGGATATGTGGAGGAATAGGATAGAACTACTGAGTGGAATGTGGCCATTTACCCTTGCGGCCCAGCTCGGCGTTGTACTCCTAGCCTTGCGCCTTAGCTCTCGCCGCGATGGCCCTCTTCCGCTCCCTCTTGGTCTCCCATCGCCTCACATGCTCACGCTCCTGCTCCTCGCGCTGCCTGTCCCACCTACCTTGCTCGGCCCACTCAGCTTTCAACTCTTTGAGGCGCCTTTCACGGGTCTCAATGTCCTCCTTGGCCCAGCTCTTCCATCTTAGCAACCACCACATGTCGTAGGGGTGGATCTTGTCGTCGATCCACTGGCGGAAGTCGCATAGGGGTGACAGAGACTGCGGTGGGTAAAGAGAGTTCGTTATGCCATTACGGGAAGAAAAATAGCATTGTACCCTGAAATACGGTTTCATTACCGGATGCCTGTCGTTGTAGTCCACGGCGTAGTTTGGGCAGCACCAATAGCGTTGCCCAATGGTCCACTCATCGGTTGATTTGACGCACTTGCAGGCGTCTCGACACCAGCTAGCTCGTCTAGTCACATCGTCCTAAAAAGCTAGCTCGTTTGCTCATGTCGTCGTAAAAAGTTTGATCGTCGGGTCACATGGTTCTGAAAAGCTAGCTCGTCTAATCAAGCTATCCTAAATAGCTGGCTCGTCGAAAAATTATGGTATCGAAACTCGAGTTTGCCATAATAATAGTTGCACACAGAATAAAATTTACATAGCTACCATTACTGATATTTACAGAAATCAATATCTAGTGGCGTCCCCTCTTAGGGCGCACCCCGCGTGTCGCCCCGGGCCTCGCCCGTCGCTGGTGCGAGTACGTCAGAGGGTCGGGCTGCCTGACTACCCGACCCGCGCAAGTAGCCTGCGATGGTGTCGCCAGGGGCTGCTCCTGCGTCGACTAGGTCTGCATCAGCTGGGTCGAACTCGGCGCACTGTATAGCTGAGAAGCCTCCAAAGAGAACTGCGTGTCACGTGGGTCCCTGAAGAAGTCCTCGATGGGTGCCGATAGGTCTACATCTTCTGGCGACAATGCATCGTCCTCCCAAGCCGTTCCCGCGAAGAATTACGTTACAAACATAATCATGGCGAAAAGGACGTTACGCAACCAAGCTGAACTTACCTGTTGGCGAAGATGTGCTCGAACGACGCGACATACTCCTGGCCCGCGTACGGGTGGAGCTGAAGACCTGTAATAGAAGATCGTCATTACTAACTACTGAGGTTCGAAATGAAGAAGGGATGTGAGCGTGTCGTACTCACCTCCGACATGTCCCGCGGTGCTCCCCCACGCTGCCACGACGACGAGCCCGCCACGTCCGCGGTAGGAGACTGTGTCCCCCCACGCTGCCACGACGACGAGCCTGCCACGTCCGCGGTAGGAGGTCGTGTCTCGCCACTCTACCGACCCTCGCCTCGCATTGGTCGGTCCACCGGGTTGGTCGGCGTCGCGACCGCCCCGACCGCACTCCGCGTACTCCGCCTCCACGATCCCTGCAGGAGCCCTCTGGTCTCCCCCAGCGTTGTCATGTGCTGCGCGGAGTCTACCAACTCGATAATCTCCCGGTGAAGATGCACCTGCACAAGTAATCAACAAGTTGTAGACCTAAGTCTGTTAAATTAAATATGAAATAAGGACCGTTGAATACATACGCAGCGGTGGAAAACGGATTCCAGCTGGGTGGGGTACGTGTCCGACGTCGCGACCTCATGTCGAGGAGGGTCGACCACGACCCAGATGCACCGAAGCCTCGTCCGAGTAGCGTACCACTCCATATACTGGCCGTACGTCTCGGGCTCGTAGGGATGGTCCCCACACTGGATGAGGTCATCGTGCGTGCCACTCCAACCCTCAACCCATGGGGACATCCTGTCCAACCAGGACATCGTGCCACGAACTCCCTTCCTAGTGTACCTGTGGACGACAAGATAATTATTTGGTACGGATGTAACACACATTGTACGAAAAAGTAAAGAATGAACTTACGCGTGTATGTGCGCCAGCACCCGCCTCCCCAAGGGGCTGGGACCTCCTGTCGCAGATCGAACTGGCGTATGACTCGCTGCACCTGGTACTCCTCCACGAAGATATCATGCACTAAGGCACTCCGCGTGTACCAGTACAAGTAGTCTCGCGTGCACAACATCGACATTCCTACAGGGGCACGCGCGATCACCCTCTCGTCAGTGTACGATCTCTAGATGACGTGGTCATCGGTCAGCTGATCGAACATCGCCATGTACTCCCGGTAGGACCCCTGCGAGGTGATCGGCGTGAAGGTGACCTGTGCAATAGAACACCGCAAACTAAGCACACAAAATAGTGATTACAATACGAAAAAAATAAATGAATAAAACTAACCCGTCGGCCGCACCACACAGTGCCCATGGTCGGTCGATCCCAAGTCCAACTGTGGCCGTCCGATCTGGAAATGCTCCAACGACCACAACTGCAGTAGAAGTGGGCATCCCGAGAGGATGGAGCTGTCATGCGCACGCTGGCACGCGTCGCACAGTGCGCGGTACGTCACGCATAGCACGGCCGGACCCCAAGCGTACTGCGGGATCTCATCGATCGGCGAGTCCGCCACCTCACGCGCGTACCAGATGTAGTGCTTGTTGACGCTGTCGCCGTGGGAGCCCAGGAACATGACCCACCCGAACAACCACAACAGGTAGGCCTCCAAGTGTGTGAGAACCTAAACAATTAGACTAAACTAAGTAACAGTAATCGGTAATTTAGCGGTAATTAAAATCCATTAAGACAAGATTAAAATGTAATCCCAGTTGGGTAGCGATTGCTTAATCAACGCGGTTAACAGCAGGATGGTTACAACAATACCTCATTAACGCCTAAAACTCAAAATTTTATACAAAAGAATTACATTACAAGCATAATTGAAGCATTTTCTCGAACTCAATGTTAATTTCATAAGCCCAATACACCAAGGTCTCTGCAATATTACAATCTTGAACGCGTTACTACAAACCGCAGTGTATCTTACAAGAGCTAATTAATTTTCAATCCAATTCTTGCATTCATGTTGCGGAAGCCCTCCTTGCCACCTTGTCCGTGTACCGTCAAACCATTAAACCACCCTTCGTCCCGCAGTCCATCGTTCGCCAAAAACTCAGGATGAAGTTAGTAAACCAAAAAGGCAGTAGCAATGAGTTAGAATAAAAAGAAAGTGCCGTCAGATTTCCCGAAGTTCAGTCGGTTCCCAAACTAACCCAAATCCGCCGGCACCATGATCGTCATGGTTCCCGAACCCACTTTAGTAGGTTGGCACCTTGATCGTCAAATACTAGGCCGATCTAAGTTAGTTAGCACCGTATCACTTCCATGGGTTTCTTCATTCGGCTTGAACCAAAACCCAACACCCACGTTTGCAAAATAGCCAAACAGTAGCCGAAGCACCCTATTAACCAGTGGGCATTGCACAAACAGTGCCTTGTGATGAGGGAGGGGATAAGAAGAAAGGACAAGCTCACAGCCGAGCCATTCCCCCTTGCACAAAGGCCTCATGCCTCTCACAGCCACACAAAGCCTCCATTCACACAAAGCCAGAGCCAAGCCAAGTTCTGGCCCCATCCACCAGCAGCGTAGAGGAAGAAGGGAGCCAGGGAGAAAGCCCGAAGAGCAAGGGTGATGCCGACGGCAGTGGAACCGCAAGCAACCACCGAGGCCACGCCGAGTCCAGCAGGAGGACCACCCACCACACTGACGGCATCCCCTCTGGACCACGCCAGTCACCACAGCGAACATCACCCACAAGCCGACCTCAATCCCAAACCAGCAGGTAAACAACCTCAGGCCCTCGCATCATTTTGTTGTTCATTCCTTCGGATGAACTTCACATACACAATGAACATTTCCCATTAGCAAAATAGCTCTCAAGATCATCATAGCAGAGCAAGGGAGAAGAGGAGGCACAAGGAGCAAGAACGGCGCCGACGAAGGCATTGAACCATCGGCCACCATTAGGACCACGCGGACCGACGGAGGCAAGAACCAGGAGGACCGAAAGCACCGGGAAGCCCCACGACCACCTGACCATCAACACCAACACACTGCCGCCACCGATCAAACCCCCCAATCTAACCGGTAAACCACCCTTTCTCTCCCACTGCCATTCTTAGTTTTGTTTACCAAAGACGAACCCACAGTAGCCCCAATCCCTAACCGTCGCCCTCAATGCACATCATCGGGTATAAGCCGAAAACCCACATCAGAATCATACTCTCAGCATCCATTGTTACATCGCAGAGCAATAGAGGGAGAAGGGGAGTAGGGAAGCATGTTGTACCGAAATAGATCAGAGTAGCAGCCTCATCCCCATCTTGCTTCTTGCCATTTCATCCATACATGCACAGACCTGCATTCATACATCATTAGCAGTGTCAGATATGAAAACCCCCACTAGCATAGCAAGATCTGATCACTAGATGAGCATCGGCACCCAAAATCTGGTTCTTGCTCAACCATAGAGGCCTCAACCGCAAGAAATGGTAGTAGTAGTAGTAGTAGTAGTAGCAGCAGCAGCAGCAGCAGTAGAGAGAGAGGGGTAGAGGAGAAGAGTGAGCCGGGCCGAGGCCCAAGGCCGGGTCGGCAGCCACCAGGGGAGGCGGCACCGAGCCGAGCTGAGCAGCCGGAAGCCGGGGTGAAGACCTAGAGAAACCGAGCCACAACATACCAGGAGGAAGGGATCTAGAGGGTAGATCGAAATAGGGGGAGGAAGGAAGAGGTAGAACCGGGAGGAGGGAGATCCAGGAGTGGGGGAGCAGGTAGGGGGCGCAGGGGAGAGGAGCCGTGGTGGCGAGCCCGCATGGTCGGCAGTGGCGGCGCCTGAAGCCGAGCTGGCCGAGTGGGAAGAAGAACCGAGAGAGCTATGTGGAGGAGTTGTAGTTGGGAGTAGAGGAAGAGGATGGGGGAGAGAAGTAGGCGCCTGAAGGGGGGGTTGTCGGCTGAGTGAGGGGAGATGAGGAGGAAGTTGGGGAGTTAGTAGGAATAGGATTAGGGTTAGGGGATTAGATTAGGGGTTAAGGTATTGGTTAAGCATTGCATTTTCAGATAATAGAATCATCATCTGTCTTTAGGCTTTCCAGCATGTTTGATTTGGTAGTTTGATGCATTAAATCAGATCTGGAATAAAAAGAAATGGTAAATGCTAGCACTAGATAGATGTTCAATTAAATAGCTGGAATAGCCATAGCTTTCGTTAATAGCAGGATCGCCTCGGGCATGCCAAACCTGTAGATATTAGACGGGTAGATCGTTGAACAACCACTTGGGGAGTGCTAACTTAATAGGGACCGAAAAATGTTACTAAACTAAAATTTGGCTAACACAGTAGAAGCTACTAATCTATGTATGTATGGTATCACTCAAACTCAAGTAAGTATTTGTTTATATATTATTCGTGCTATCGCATTGCTACAGAGGAAGAAACCACACAGACCGGAGTACCTGATACTGATCTCATCGACACCAACCATTTCTACTACTACGAAGGCAAGCTATCCTCTCGATCACAAATATAGTTATATTAAATGTAAACTGTATATTGATTTACTATATATATCTATTACATCAAAATTATGTCTCAAAATCAAATCAGATGAACAAGATAAGGATGAGGATGAGAAAGATGAGAAAGATAATTATATGGCTGGTAAAGGGGGCCCGTGGCAGGTAGAGATGATGGCAAGAGGTGGGACCCCTTTACATAGGGCTAAAATATAAGGACCAACAAACTCTCACCGGATAAGAGGCCGTAATTTAAGTACCAACCATTTTCCGCTATGACAGTGAAAATGCTACCTGTTACGTGATTACTTTCTCCACAACTGTAAGTATTATGTGTGAGTGTGATGGAGGAACCCAGAGCCGGAGAGAGTCCGGAGTGGGTGATCCAAGGCGCTATAGCGCTAAGGTGGAGTGTTGGGTGCGGGAGGCGGCACCCAACCAACATTACTGAAACTCGGTGGGTGATTAGGCCAGCATCGTGGCAAGGTCAACACCGACAGAAGGTAATGGGTGGAGACTTAATCACGTAACCTGGAAAACGTTCTGTATTATGATCTCGAACCCGCATCAAAGGAAATGCAGGGAACCCAGTTAAGTAAGGGTCAGAATAGCTGTGGGTAAAGTGGTACAAGCCTGCGCAGTGCTAAATAAAATCATAAATTCATGCTTGTTCCTGGATTGGAACTTACGGGAACCACTGGGGGTCTATCTTCTATTTGTGTGACAAGTAGTCTTTTCAGTATTAAAATTTGCCACCTAAAGATTTGAATGAGTTGATTTATTTTCCAGAAAAGAAATGATTAGAAATTGTGATAATGAACAGAGTTATCATACAATGCATTTTTGCTATTAATGCTTGCTGAGTACACTAGTACTAACTCTTGCTATCTCTCCCCTTGCTTAGATCCTAGTCCGGCCGGGAGATGTCCCGAGTGGGATGAGGAATTTTGTAGGTACCGATGAGGCTGCAGTAGGCGAGGGCGTCGACTATGAGAACCAAGGCGAAATGGGTGCCATATTGACGCGTGGGACGAGTAGACAACAGGAAGGTCAAGTCAGGCGAGCGAGCGGAAATCTGTTTTCCCATTGTAATTAAGTAATTGTAATTGTAATGTAAGACCATAGCCTTGCGTGGCTAATGCTGTAATAAACTTGTACAATTTCTATCTATTGTTCTGCTACGCTAACTCTGGTAAAGGCTTACTATTCGTCGGAGCGGTGTTCTACCGGGCAGACGAATAGTAATTCGTATGCCTAAGTGTGATTACCTCTGGGGTAATGACACGAGGCGCCACAAAGTGCCTCCTAACAGTGACGTCTGCAAGAAGACACATACATGTTAGCAAGGTTCACATATGAATTGTTGCGAGAGGACAATAGTTACGAAGACTTACGTAGAACTGGCAGATGCACTTCAGCGTCGGCTCGTGCGGGCTGCTGAACTCCACGTACCCACTGCCCAGCGGCAGCACATCGTGGAACCTAGCTAGGAGGTCCGTGCGCCACATGGTCGGGACGTCGTGCGCCGCCATCGGAGTGCCTGCGTAGGGCAACCCAGTCAAGTAGCTCACGTCCTGCAGCGTCGGCGCCATCTCCCCGCACGGGAGGTGGAACGTGTGGGTCTCTGGCCTCCAGCGGTCAACCAGCGCCGTCAGCAGGGCCCGGTCGTATCGAAAACGCCTAGACGTACGACTAGCACGCTGGTCCTGGTTGTCCTCCCACGTCGCCTCCACCATCCTCGCTAGTGAAAGGAGGCCTGCCGCTCTCAACTTGTGTCGAAACGATTAAGAACAAACGCGAGTCCACGCAAAATAATCAGACCGCGATTGAGGGCATGAAGGTCGAATCGCACGCATTCTCGGAAGCCGCCTCGGAGCGGCCTCCATGCCCCGATGGGTGTGCGTGAGCGAAACGCCCCAAGCTCTATCGGCGCCTCGCCCTCCCGGGAGCACGATCGAGGCGACTATGGTGACGCGTCAATCAAGGTCAAGCAACTCGTAGTGACTCGCGTGTGCTATACCTGAAAATGCAGTAATATATAAAGTTCATATTTTTTTCATGCATCTTTACATAGCCTATGTAGTAACTACGAATTTTCTTTACAAATTTAATACATGTCATGCTATTTTTCTAGTTTAAATGGTATTTTCGGCACTAACATGATATTTATCGCACTCTAACACAATAATAACCACGCACTAACAAAATAATAACCGCGCACAAATGGAAAGGTAAATAATTACTCCACTTAGCTACTCTATACATTTTTTACAGATTCATAGCTGTCGTCTTCCTATTTCTGCACAAATATCATAAATCGTTCGAGTGTTGCAACATTCCTAACATATGCACGATGAACTACATAATTTTATTATTTCTGCAAATATTCTCATTGCTCTTTCGACCTACTCAGCTACTATGAATTTTCTTTACAAATTTAATACATGTCATGCAATTCTTCTAGTTTAAAAGAGGATTCCTACATTAATAATATAACTACCAGCTACACAACTCAAAATATGTATTACACAATTTGACTACATTTATCTAACCTACTCAATTCTATGTCGCTATTTTTGTTTGCTAACCTACAAGGTTGTCACATAACGTACACAGTTTCAGAAAAATGTACCTGCAAGATGATCGATCCAAACTGATGCTCTGTCAATCTCTCTCCTCTGCGACGAACTGGCAGAGCTTCGCTACTTTTTTTCTCTCCCTCTCGAACTCTCTTTTTTTTTCTCGAATTAAAATGAATCTCGACTGATTTTTGCGATTTTTATAGTTGGTCCCGCCGCCGATTCAACTAGCGACAAGAACCTATCGCCAGTTGAACTGGCGACAGGAACTTCATGTCGCCAGTTCAACTGGCGATAGGTAGTTGGACCGGCGACAGGGTTCCTGTCGCCAGTTCATATTTTTGTAATTTTTTGGGGTGACTATTTATTTTTGTAAATATCTTTTAAAATAATAATATTTTTTTATAAAAAAATCGCCTCTCCCCCATGACCTTTAAAAAAAAATGGATTGTGCTATCTACGAGATGCAGCCCAACGAGCGCATGCGGGAGTGGCGTGGAGTTGGGCAAATCAGAGAGACCGGTCGGTTCTTTCACTCACTCGTCGGTGTCGACTAAAAATGGCATGATTGGTTGCTATACGTTGGAGATTACTTCAGGGCGCCCTCCGTCTTTCCAGGTGAATTTTGATGGGTGTTTCGGGAGACCAGGAGGTGTGATGGCCATGCATGCATACGTGTTCTCTCCGTACTATCTATTTCTCTGATAATATACAGTAACTAGCAAGGTGGTCTGCGTATTTACGCGCTAGATTTGTTTTGAAGTTTTTATAAATGTTTGAGAATATATTTACGTATCTTGTAGGCTATTTATACTTTTAAAACATCCTAAACATTGAAAATAACGATAGAAGCTTGAAGAAAATTACAACATAAGAAACATAATTAAAGTATGTGCTTTGATAGAAGAAAATCATTGAGCATAATAAGTTGTTGGGGGGTTTAGAAACTAATCACTCTCCATCGTGCCTAGATCATGTAGCTGCATGACACTATTTTATACTATATTAGCTATTTTTTCAAATAGTATGTATGTATATGTATCTCTATTTAATCTCAAGCAATACATTGATTATGTGTGTGGTAAATTATCTTATTAGTTTATGTAGTACAATGTATTACAGTACCTCGTTCACACGTACACTGATGCACCATGGCGTGACCTACCTTGAACTTATCTTCCCGCACATGCTAGCTGGCCCACCAAATCGTGTGGCTTCTATTTCTTCTCGCCGTCATAATTTTTTTGCTTCAACCTCCAACAGTAAGCTCAAATCTTGATCGATCACACTCAGTTGCTATCCCTTCCAATGCAATACTTTACCATATAGTTATCTTTTACTTCTCCCCAATTATTGCTTAATGCTAACCATTACAACATCAACAGGCATACACATGCAACCGTCACCGATCCCAGCGGGGCACACGTGTCACACTCTCTCCGGTGATCCCGAGCATATTTCCTATGGCTGCACTATCTCTACTCCAAGTTTCTTGTTTCTCTACCTCTGTACACTCGCGCTTCTATTCGTACAAATGCATGATGTTGTACATGCTCGACGTACTCTTCTCTCATGTCAGTCGCTCCTCTTCTTTGGCATTGGCCAACTCAATGTTGTGGCATTTTCACTAACAGTGTGCGACCTCTCATCTTCACTAATATCGGCATATCTATTTTAGTCGTTGTATAACAATATGGAGAATACGTGTCTAACGATATGCCCCTCACTAGTGATGGCACACTATTAGCTACCCGATGGTCCTATATCATCCATAGATCATTTTTAATGCAAAGCTTCATCTTCTCTCCGCTAGGGTTTTCCTATCATCGAGCTTTTTACCACTAACTTCTTCAACAATGCCGACGCTCACCACTTGCCATCGCGGTTCTTGGCTCCTTCAATATTGGTTTTTCTCTTCAATAGCTCCGGCGAGTAGCATGACATTGTCCTCATCTCCATCACCGCCGCCTCGGCTCTTCGCTTCTTTGTGAGTCAATGTCTTCTTGCAGGATAGATCGATGACATCGCACTCTTTCGTGGCATCCTCTGACACCATTCTTGATATTCTAGTAATAACTTGTATTTTTTTATTTTTAATCAAAATTTTAGTTATTTTTTTTAATTATATAGGAAGCAACAATAGAAACACATGACATTGAGAGCGAACGTGGTAGTTTCTTTTGTCTCCTCTGGCACTATTTGTGCCATCCTCGTTATAAATTATATTTTATTCAATATTCTAGTTATTTTTATTGGAGTTCGTATACAAATCAAATTGTTATATTTATTTTATTTATTTCAAATTTAGTTATTTTAGGATTTTATTTTGGAATTCGTATGGAAATCAAATTACATATTTTTATTTTTTATTCCAAATTTCAGTCCCTTTTTATTGGAATTCATATATTAATCCAATTGCTATTTTTTCTTTAGTTTTTATTCTGAATTACAATTATTTATGGATTTTACTTCGTATTTTGTATTTAAATTTTATTTTATGTTTATTCCAAATTTCACTTTTTGTTGGATTTCGTATACAAATCTAATTTTCAATTTTTTTCATTCCAAATCTTAATTATTTATGGAATTTACTTTGAAATTCATGTGAAAGTAAATTTGCTGATTTTATTTTATTTTTATTCTGAATTTTAGTTTTATTGTGGACTCTATTTTTTAATCTAGACTATTATAATCTAAACCTACTATGATCGACAGTGTAGATCTTTATATTTTTTCCACCGATTAACATGAGAATTTCTAGCCCTTGCGAGTAAATGTGATGCCTTCTTTTGACTCAGCTTTAATAAGATAATAGAAGATTTTTTTAGCGAAACTGTAATATACTATAAATGAGAATTAGCAAATGGTATGGATTTTTTTTGGTAACAGCCTAGTCTATATATTTAGTGGGTACCTTTCATTTACATCTTACACCCATGTATAAATTCCTCTCAATCAAAGTTGGTGTCCATTTCGTACGAAAGAAAAATGCTTGTACATGGTATTACTTGATGGTTGCAGTTTCATACTTTCATGCCCTCTGGCCAAATCTTTTTGATTTGCTAATTTTCAG
This sequence comes from Ampelocalamus luodianensis, assembly GCA_036346255.1. NCBI lineage: Eukaryota > Viridiplantae > Streptophyta > Magnoliopsida > Poales > Poaceae > Ampelocalamus > Ampelocalamus luodianensis. The sequence goes on from CM070626.1 coordinate 8,580,852, forward strand.
TTGTATAATTTTTTTTTATCCATCAGTCACCTATAGTTGCACAATATTAAGCTTAAAATTACAGTACCAAGTGATATGCAATTTTAGCACAACTCTACTGTAACTTTTAGTCCTATTTATTTTTGTATTTGTAGGGTTCATCTAGATTTACTTTTGTCTAGTTTAGATTTTTTTTTGTATTTTTTGTACTTTTGTATTTTTCTTGTAACATTTTTTCCATGTCGTTAGATAAAAATCTAAAGGTGGGAACAAGTGACTGAAAAATAATAAATTTTTAGGCAACTTACACATAGACAATCCCATATTTTACAGAGTTAGGGAGTTTATAACTTTGTATATGGTCGACAAAGAAACTGCCGTCAATGTTCACTGACACGTGGGCCCTTAGAACTTCTACCTCATGCGCAGCAACGGCATGGAGTATGATCGCATGCCACAATAAAACAAATTACTATGCCCGAGTGGTTAGCTTCTTAAACCAAATATATTAAGTTTGATGCACCAACCCTATTTAGTTTGATGTACCAACGTTCTCACTGAAAGTCAAAGTTGTCGAAGAAAGATGAACAATATACTCATATTTTAACATTCTCTTCACGCATAGGCTCTTCTAAACCTGTGACGTGTGCTCAAAGTGGGCTCTAACTATATTTTTGTAAATTGGGCCAATCATATTGAACTCAGTACCTAGTGGCTCTAATTTCATTCTGAGTTTCATGCACCAATCAATTCACTCAGAAACCTAAATTGTTGATAAAAGATGGTCAATATAATACTTCAACAAAACTGTCATAGTAAGAAAAGACTAGACAGTAAAAAAGACGGACCCCCCGTGCCTGAGAATGACTAGGGGATCCTCGGAGAGGGACCAGTTGCCAGGAGGAATACGTGTATTGATTGCCGTGAAAAACTGGGTCTAAGTCATTACATGCGCGGGGGGTGGCTATTTATAACCTCTTCTGACAAGGTATATGAGATTACGTATCTACCCTTAAAAAAGTCCTACGCCTCTAAAGGCTATAGGGGTTTTTCCTGCCTCCTATGCGTAGCCTTCGGCTCGTGATAGACCTCTCTGCTCTCGATCCACCTGGTCCACCAGTGTCCTTTGACCCTTTACACCTTGCGAGGTGGCTCCGGGCCGAGGGGGCCCAAGCCCTTTTGCTTCCTCGAGGCGGCCCCTAGAGACGCCTTCGGTGGTCTCTCGGGCTCCGTTCGGTCCTGTGGTTAAGGATGGCAATGGGGCCCTATTCCCCATTCCCCGATGGGGAATTCATCTATTAGAGGGCGGGTTTGTGACTACTTCATTCCCCACGGGGATAGTAATATGAAAAAAACATTCCCCATCAGGTTTGGCGGGGACGGGGCTATTCCCCTGCTCCCCATCCTCGTTCCCCGATGGGCCCCCGATAATACAGTACATACTTCATAAGTTCATAGCCTAGCCCAAGTGCCCAACCATTGTTCCCCAACCCTAAGCTGTGCATAAGCATAACCCTAGTCCCATACTCCCATTTCCCATCCATTCCCTTCCCAGCCGCCGCCCATAAGTGTTTCTATGAATTCATAGTTTGAGAAATTTCTCTTTGCTGTAGCTGAAATCTAGAAATGGTAGTACCGATGACGGGGATAGGGACGGAGACGGGGATGGAGCCCCGATAACCCGACGGGGACGGGGAGCGGGGAAGAATAGTACCCGACGACGGGGATAGGGACGGGGATGAGGATTTTTTTTTTTTTTTGTCACGGGGATGGGGATGGTCCGCTACTCTCCGACGGGGAATGACCCCGTTGCCATCCCTACCTGTGATGTTTGCCGGGTCGTGGACCCGGTGGGCCGCCAGACGACAAGAACCATTGATTGATGCACGTGCAAGAACAAAGGGCTGACTGAAGTAACCGGAACGAAGCGAACTTGTGCAGTTGTGCTGTCTGAATTGACCAGTTGATGGAACCGGGCACACATGGACTGATAAGATGCAATCACGCAACAACAAAACTCTGGCTTTACTTATCAACTGTTCATCATCTTTGCCCAACTCAATCCAGAATGGCATCACCCGTCCTTTAATAAAAAGATTCCATGAAGTTATTATGCTCCATCTAGGTCATCTTCATGATCTCTCACGGCCATTGGTCTAGCCAGTAGCCCCTACTGACTGCTTACTACCCCAGTACCCTTTGCCTTTTCCATTGCAAAATTGCAAGACGTCAATGCCAAAGTTGCAACTTGCAACCACAACTTTGTCTCACTCACTTATCTGCCAAGCCAAAGAGCAGAGCAAATCTGGCGCCTTGTTGTACCGGCATCAAATTCCCACACACTTTGCTTATTTTAGGCAGAAAAAAACAGGCTTGCTTGTATGTCTGAACGCCTGAGTGCTGTCTGAGTAGGGAAATCTGAATAAGCAGCAACTCGCCATCGTTGTGCTAGCGATGGTGCCCTATTTCACGGCATTGCATTTCGCAAAAAGGGGGTCATACGAAGGCATCGGCGCTTCTTTTTCTAGAACACGATCGATCGATAATGGGGGGCTCATTATTCCGGTGTCGCGCGCCTCGCGTGAAAGCGACGTTCTTCACATCCTTTGATCAGTCTGCAGCTCAATGCAGGGCGAGCGAGCGATCTAGCTAGTTGTTGCGGATTCGTTAGGCTGACCAAGTAAAGCTTTGGTGAAACTTGCTGCAAGTGTAAGCGTGTAGATTCCTCTCGTAAAGGAGCTTTGAGCCTGGCAAAAAAAGAAGGCTTCTTTTGCCATTGACAAACGGATAAGCAGCTCGGTGCTCTGCAGTGGACAACGTTTATGTGGAGAAATGCTTGCGGGCCGCGCACGAATCTTGCGGGTTCCCTCTTGATTCTGCAACGCCGATTAGTGGTTTCCAATCCATGCAGTGCTTCAGGCCATGAAAATTATTTTATCAAAAAAGGTCATGACAATTACTAATTCATTTGATCTGCAGGTTATCGTAGTGCTTATGATCTCCTCCTCATGATAGAGTTTGCATAGTATGTATGCAACTTGCTGATCTCTCCTTCTAATGATAGAGTTTGGTGTTCATTTTGGTTTTGCACTTACATAAATATTAGTTGCACAAGGTTTTGCTATTTGGCTAGTGTGAACCAATACACAAGGGCTGAAAAATTAGTGCACCGCATCACTTTACATGTGTTTCAGGATACCAGCCAAGTGGATCACCAGAAAGAGAGCTTCTTATAATGCATACGTAACTAAAAGCAGAATACTAGTGTTGATGGATAACGGTATGAAGTTGAAGTTTATACCTTGAAGGTGATTCAAAAAAATGGCATATCAGAAGGAAAAAAAAAAGATAATTTAGGCATTAAATAGAAAAAAAAATTAGCTAGGAAGGGGTTGTCCGCATGACAGTAAGTCTGTGATCGAATAATTATTTAGGTTCAATCAAATTGCCACAACTTTTTTCTGGTTAATACTTCGGCGTATTTTCAACAACAAAACAATATATAAGGGTAATAGTAGAATCAGTATTTATTTTTTTACTTGAAGAATTATTTATTAATTATTGATTTGGGAAGCAGATAGTCAAGTTATCCATGAACAAGATCATATAGTGGTCTTTCTTCGATTCATCGATTGATCTATCAGACGATAAGCCCTGATTAAGTGACAATATTTCACCTGTTAAGTGACAATATTTACATGAGTACTCTGGTACTCTGGTGACCAGTAGTGTCCGTACCAAAAGATATTAAGCACTAACTATATAAGCTAGATACTAATAAGTAGTTCAGTAGAGCAGAATTCTGTTTCGCTGCTTGGTAAGCAGCTAGTGTACCATATGTTGTTGAAAGAACCTGTTTAGCAATGGAAGAATAGGTGTAAGGTGTGATGGGTAATATAGTAGTGTATACAAACTATATGTATTGTGTTGAATTGATGAACCACTGTACCTGACTTGCTGTCTGCTGTTTTGGTTAGAGTGGTGTTATCATTTTTTATCTGTTTTAGTGACTGGAGTCTTTTTTTTAGCAGGTGCATCCATTGCGGATTGTTTGGCTATCGATGCTGATGTGCAGTTTAGTTTTGCTTGTATCGTTATGATGAAAAAAACTGGAAGAAAGCAATTGAACAGAAGTGTTATATATTTTGAGAGAGTATTGATGAAGTGGAATAACCTTTTGACTGGATGAGGTTGTGCAGCTTTTTCAGATACTATTATATCTTCAGTAGACTGTGACCCGTAAGCTGTTTGTTCCTTGTGTGAAAGCTGCGAGCAATTTTTAAGCCGAAAGTGGGACAGTGATGAATACGTGTACATAATATGGTATAGTAACTATCTGAATGCGAGCAAAAGTAAATGAGGTATAAGTTACTGAAAAGTAGAGCTCTAAGGTTGCAGAGAATGTGTTTTTTTATACGTATTGAATTTTGTTTTTAAATTTGCGCGAAGGTGGTCTGTTACTGTACGTAGCGACAGTAGTATTGGAATATATTTCGTAAACTATATTGATCGAGGAAAAAGAGGCATGTATAGCTATGTGTCTATACATGGATGAGCTGAATAGCAGTTATAGAATTAAAGAGGCATTTATTATAGAAATATGTGGATGGGGTTTTTAGTTAGCACATGATTAGGGCCTTTATCTGCATCTAATAATCTTAGCTTTACCTTTGGGTCAGTGTTGTGCTCTGTTGATGTTTGGTCAGTAAATAGACTCTTGCGAACATGATGTGATGTAGGGACGGCATCTCCACCGTGAGCCGAAAAAAAGATAGAGCAAAAGTGTCAAAGGCAAGCATGGTACGAATCTGAAGTATTTGCCACTGGTATATTGATATTTTGAGTTAGGAAAATAAATACCTAGCTGAAGCGCTGGCCATAGTAGCTTGTTTTTGAGTTGAGAAAGGCGTTTTTTGAGGATGATGATCATGAAGCTGATTTAACGCGTAAGTATAAACTTAGCATATTAAAGTAGGCAGAATAATTTATGAGAAGTACAATAATTAACCATCTTTGTTGTATGGGAGGCAGGATCAGAGCTAGGATATCTAAGAAGGTAAATGTAAATAACAAAGGTTGTACTAAGCAAATTTAATGGAGTATACTGAGTACATCAATGCTAAATGGGAAATGGAAAATCCAAACACTTTTAATGATGACGATGCTACTAAAGATATCGTTAAAGAGAATTCATAAATACCGATTATGAAGTTTTCTTGAGTATGAACAACAATATTAATAACGTATATGCATAGTATGAAGTAAACTAACAGTACAATAATATAGTTTGTTGTTCTAGTTTTTTTTTGGAAGGGATAAGATTGAATTACATTAATGAAAGTTTAGGTGAAGTTGTATGTACGGCTCTTTCTATGTCTGAGGTGATAGTTCACCTTTTTAGAACGAAAGCTGTAGCAACGGTTGAATATGCAACTCCCGCAGCATGGACGCTTTACAGTTCAACAACATTACCAGTTACCAGGTCTCCAAAACCTCCCTGCAACAACATATCGATCCATCTAAGCAGCAAAGTGCACCGCATGACCTGATTCCCGCACCTGACACACTTAGTTAAGCATCCAACCCCACGTAAGGAACCCCACATAAGGATCGGGCGGCCTGGAGCCATTCGCGGGGCGATCCAACGGCGCACAATTTCTTGCTGACGTAGAGGGCTCGGGAGGAGCTCAAAGTTAGGAGCCTTTAATGTTAGTAATGGTAAGTGGTAACTGTGATGTGGAGTTCATGAAAGAAACTTTCGATGAGTGAATCTTTTGTGACAAGTATCTTTGTAGCGTACTTACATAACCACAGCACTCAAGTTTGCCGGACTGTGCAATGTGATGCCTGATTCACGCTTATCCAGTTGGTCGCAACCAGGCTTCAAAATTTCGGACGAAATTCGGTTCTATTGGCCACCCCATTTAAATGTCATACCGGCCGAAAAAAGGGGATTCGCATGATCCGAACCACATCTAAACACATAAGGGTATGTTCTCTGGTGGTAACCCTCGTAGGCGGTCTTGTGTTTGAGCCCTCGTAACTATAACAGTTTTTTTTTATATCTTTTTCATTTTAACTACAAAAATTCAAATTTTGATTTGAAAATTTTGTCCGAATTCAATCGAAAGTTTCCAAAAATCGGTTCTATCGGTGACCCCGGAAAAAATAAAACGGGTAATCAAAACCATGGTTGCAACAAGGAAATCACCAACTCATGTCAGGCACAGCATTTTCGAACCGAATTAATTGATCTTGGATTCTCAAACGTGAGTACATGATACACACCGTCTCATGTCTCTTGCAAGCTAATACAAGCATACAACATAGAAGAGGTAAAGAAAAATAGCTTTTGCGTGTTCTAAAACAACAAAACACGACACTCTTTGATGAACAGAGAGGTAGAACTAGTAGAAATTAGTGTATTAGTAGCTCAACCAAACATAACAAAACAAAAATGCCACTCTTCCGGTGGTTATAATTGGATGTGTTTGGAACTGTTTAAGAAAATTTCAGACGATTTAAAAATAGCAAATCTGTTTAATAAAACAGTACAGTTCCTCTAAAGTTCCTAGCGCAAAAACTCCGTTCCAAACGGGTCCTAGTGCGTGCTTCGTAGACGAACAGTTCAGACTTCAGAGACCTTAAGCAGACAGCACTTGGACGACGACTTCTCCTTTCAGAGCCAAATTATTGGAGTTTCAGTCCATCAAACTGCACTAGCTCCACGTCCATTGGAGGATGACCTCACGCCATTCGCTTTGTTGCATTCCACATCATCTCCAGCACCGGCAATCTCCACCGCGGCCGGCACGGCATCCGAAGTTGCTCCCACTCCCTTGGAGGCCACCGGCAGCACCGTCTTGGCGTGCGCCTCTTTCTCATGCGTCTCCTTGTGCTTGCCCCATAGGACAGCGTAGAGCCCGATCACGATCAGCACGGCGCCGACGACGTCCCCGAGGTCTATATTCTCGGCGAGGATGAAGGAGCCCATGACGGCGACGATGATCATCATGAGCGGGCTGAACGCCGAGGCGAACACCGGCCCGGTTTTCTGGATCACCCGTCCCTGGACGTAGTAAGCTATGCTCGACGCCACGATGCCCTGAAACAACACATTAAGAACTCGTCGTCAGAATGTCTACTTTGTTGAAAGCAAGAGATCATGGAGATTCGATCGTTCGATGGACATCGAGCGCTAACGTACGGCGTAGGCGGCGGCGAGGAGGTTCATGTCGAAGCCGATGATCCAGACGGATGTGCGACGCTCCATGACGAAGGTGACCACGATGGCCTGCAGCGTGCCGACGAAGCAGATCATGGTGGTGAGCGAGAGCTGGGCCGAGTACTGCTTGATGGTGTGGGTTTGCAGGATGAAGAGGGAGGCCCAGGCGAGGGTCGCGATGATGACGAAGAGCGAACCGAGGAACCAGTCCCTGTCGGTGGGGTCGACGGGGGCCTCCGCGCCGCCGTGGCCGCGGGGCTGCCCGTGACTGGTCCAGGCCATCTCCATCAGCGGGCCCTTGTAGAGGGTCATCAGTATCGCGCCGGCCACCGTCACCACCGTCCCGGCGATCTTGGCCTGGCACCTCACCTTCTTGAGGTCTACCTTCTCCATCCTAGCGTGCGTCACGGTCAAACAGCGTGCAACGTTAATTAGCCTAATTTGTCCAGGTTTTATGCATGCACATATACACAAAGCTCGTCGGAGAATCGCACCTGAAGATCACCGCCATCACGAAGGTCATGGCCGGCAGGATGTTGCTCATCGCGCAGGCAAAGGTCGGGCCGGTGAACTTCAGCCCGGCGTAGTAGAAATTCTGATCAATTACCGGTCTGCAAAAAGAACAGGTGAAATGAGCCTGTCATTCCAGAGATGATAAGCCTTTGCTTGCCAAAAACAGAATCCTCCATTTCATGTTGGAGCTTCCACGTTGGCTTTGCACAAACAAAGCGACACGAGGCAGTAAGGCACTAACCCGAGCAGCGCGAGGACGAAGATTTGGAAGAAGATCGACCACGTCATCCTCGGCCTCACCTTTCTGCCATTTTCGAGTGGTACATTAACTTTCGTCAGATGATCAATGTAGACTAACTAAGATGATCAATGTAATTCTCTTCTTCTTGAAATGAATGGCATGGCAGAGCTTCTGCCCTTAGTTTCAAAAAAAAGTGCGCACTAGCAAAGAGAAATAGCATGCATGGTTTGTATGCGATGCCTGACTAGTAGCTACCTCTCGAGGACCAGAGCGAGGGGAGCAATGGCGATCGTCGCGAACGCGTGGCGGTACACGACGAGCACGTAGTGGCTCATGCCGTGGTTCAGGGAGACCTTGGTGATGACGTTCATGCCGGCGTAGCCGAACTGCAGGGAGATCATGGCGAGGTAAGGCTTGGCCTTCTCGAGGAAACCGCCGCAGAAAGCCATGGCGATCGAACTGTTTCAATCTAGCTAGGTAGCAAGTGATGATTGTATTGGATTTAAGGATGGCAATGGCAGGTGTTAAGAACTCAAAGATCGAGTGAAGCAAGGCTCTGAGCTGAAATGGGGGGAGTTGATCGCTGTATATTTATAGGGTTGTGGGAAGGGTGTTTTGGTAATTTGCGCCGTGTTTTGATTGACAGTGTGAGTAAGGTGGGCCCTGGGAACGCTGGATGCGTATATTCCGAACATGTAGTCCTGCTTCGTTATTTTGATAATGGGCCCAGTTTTGCCTCTGAGTAGAATTCCGGGCCCAGTTTTTAGGGAAAGGGGCAGCTCAATTTTATTCTTCTGCTAATGGGTTCATGCGTGGAGCAGAGCGAACATGAAGAATCAGAATGTGGTCGTAACCTAACGGTGCTTACTGATACTACTTCCTGCTCCAGATTAAACGTATGTGTTCGTGAGTGTATCTGTAGTGCACTCTTAAAAAAACTTATGCTACTGGTGCACATCGTTATTTTAATGGAGATTAAAGTGTAGATTCTAACTTCTACAAATTGTGGTTTAAGTCCTCAAGCGCATGATATTTCCAAATCATGTGTGGCCAAAACGATCATATTTGGAAATAAGTTAGGCGGGGTTATTAATAAAAATAAATAGAAAAAGGTTAAATAAAAAATGTCGTCTGGTTGCGAGCTCGCAAAAACAAATTATCTGGTTCATCTGGAAATGCTAAAGAGCAAGGGCGGATCCAGCCGAGACCAGCGTTGTGGTCACCTCTACTAAACTACTAATGAACATTAACTTTCTATAGGATTTACTAAATTCCATTCTGGTCACATGACCCAATGATTCTATGCTGGATCCACCCCTGCTAAAGAGCAATGTTCAATAGTTATAGAATGGAATTCATGGGCTAGAGTAATGTATCATTCAACATTGCAACCTTTTTGCAATCTGTGATACAACTTGAGATGAGAACAAATGAATTGTCTCTGCTGGGTGACTGGGTCCCTTTCCAAAAGATCAATATTCAGGGGTGCAGGAATGCGTGGACTACACAGTAGCAATGTCTCATAAAACCCACGTTAATTAGAAAATACGTGCATTGTCGTGAGCGGCTGCGGCAAGCTACATTTCCAAACAGAATAGTAAGGACAAGTTTTTGAGTGGCATCCATGGCGGAAAGTTACATCTCCAAACTAGTCGTTGCCAACCGATAGAGGCGTTATATATCCTAGCAGAGTCATCTAAAAGTTCTCAACTCTTCGCAATTCTATATTCCTCTTTGAGGAGTAAAGTGAAAAGAACCGATTCTCTCCTCGGAGGAAACTGGACTTACGTTAACACTCGAAATCCCGAACCGGTGGAAAAACCGGTCGGCGTCCGGTAACGGTAACTGGTCAGTTACTGGAAAAACAGGGAAAAAATTGGATGAAGTTCGTAAACTGAATTTTGAAAACCGGTTATCAGACCGGTTACCGCCCAAAACTGGAAAATACGAAACCAAAACCGGTTACCTTGCTAGCTTCACTCTCTAGGGTAGTCCTCTCCTCCAAGTGTTCTAAAGCATCTAAAATAATAAAAACATAAGTTAATGATAATAAATGGTAACTTAACTAACATACTAAAAACAATAATGGAGTAGCAATTCATACCAATACATTATCGAGAAACGCGAAGGTTGTGCAATGTATTCATTGCTATCAATGAGTACAAGTCCTTTAGATTGAGCTAGGTGGGCTTTGTATTGATCCCAAGTATATGTTTGATAGGCATATTCTACCCAATGATTATAAATTTGTTGGTAATATTCGGGTTCCGTCCACTGGTAAACAATTCTTGCATTAGCTATAAGACCGTAATAGTAAGTAGAATGAGAAGAAATGTTTGACGAATAAGAATCATCACCAGAAGGTAATAGGTTGACATCTCGACGTTCATAAGTCTGAATAGACCTTGAGTTAGCATGTGATTCATAGGAAGAAGAGTCTTGTGGCTAAGAATGATCTTGTTGGCGATCTTTAGTCCTCGTGTAGGTCTTATGGATTATTTTTGAAGCACGACAACCATGGTCTTCATCCTAGGTAGCATGCGTGAAATTTTTCTCACTGGTGAATTCCAATGGTTGACATGTGTTTTGTTGGTCTTGTACTGCATCATGAGCTGTCCCACCATCAACACCATCATCGGTCGACAGAGAGCTACTATCATCAGAGTCTTGGTACTGCACTTCATCAGATGGTGGATTTTCTGTTTCTTCATCGCTTCCAACAATATCCTCCTCAATGGCCTTTTTCTTTTTCTTATCATGCACTGGTTTCATTGTTTGTGTAAGTGAGGCAAAGTATCAAGCCACTCATGGATTGGATTTCCTTTGTCGTACTACAGTGGCATTAATTAGATCTCTAAAAGGATCTACATCTCTATCTTTATTCCTAGTCTTATGCTCTTGTAATCGTAACCTTAGATTGTAGTGGACATATACGAGCTTATGCTGTTTCTTATACTCAAGACAGTTCCTCAATTGTGTATGCACCAAACCAAATGTGCTCCAATTACGTTCACATCCACTGGAGGAAACACATTATGAGACAATCCGCAAGGCATATTTTTGTAGTGTTGGTATCTTCGCTCCAAATGTCATCCACCATGTAGCTACAAGTAACATGAGAATTATATTAAACTCATAGTGATAGTAGATTTTTGTAAGGACCTAGGATTAACATCCCAAATCCTCTGTGCATTTCTGATTAGTCCCATGATCAGCGGCTAGTTCACACAGTAAACAAATGTGGTAACATCCAATGTTGCAAAGTTTTATTAATAAACAACAAAGTTGATTACAAGAAAGACTTACAAGCCAACAGAACAGAACACAGCGAAAGACAAAATAAGAAGCAGTAGAGCCCAGCTAATCTGCCACAGGCAATCGACTGGGGTAGCGGCCTAGTCGTCGAGATCTTCAACAGTTGCAAAGTCTTTCTCCTCTGAACAACATTTTATTAAGCAAGAGTGAGTACAAATGAATATACTCCGCAAGTTACAACCAATAATTCAAATAAGCTAAATTCAAATAAAATCTGAATGAAATTCAAATGAACTCCAAATTAAATACTTTTAGTGTAGATAGCTAGGTCTTAAATTTACATGAATTTAGAAATGAATTGCTCGAATCGGGGTTCAAACGGAGGGGAACGGGCTCTCGAAAGATTGAAAATACATGAAATGATTAAATTGGGGATTTATGGAAATGATTTTCTAAAGAAAAATCAATTATTGCATCATGATGACATCAACGAGGGAAAAGGATTTTTAGCTAAATTATTTTTGTAAAGGAAAAGGCTTTGTGCCTCTGACAAGTGGGACCTACGTCTTATGGACTAGGTCCACGAGAATGCCCTAGTCCGCGGTGGACCGAGCCCACGAAACAACGCGGCTACCACGCAGGCACACACACGCGGCATGAGGGGCAGCCAAGTGGGCTAAAAGGAGTGAGGTGGCGCTGACCTGGGCGACCACGCCAACAAGCAGCCGGCGGCGGCTCGGGCAAGGAGCTTGCCAGCGCTTCGCGCCACAGCGAGCATCGGTGAGGGCACCAAGAGAAGGAGGAGGATGAGGCGAAGCTAGTGCTCGATTTTGGCTACTACGCGTAGAGAGATGGCCTACGGCAAGGAGAATAAGCGGTGACGACGATGGTTGAAGATGGCGACGGGGCTCCAGTGGGTCTTGGAGGAAGATGGTGCGAGCACCATGTAGAGCACGGTGAGGTGGTGTCAGAGATGCTGACGGCGTCGCAGGAGCAACGTCGACGGCAAATAAAACTGCAGCAGAGGAAGCTTCGGCCGAAGGTCTTCTCTGGCGAAATACGACGACCACAGAGGGGGAGGTGAGAGGAGAGTGAGGGGGAAAGAACGAGGAGCTCAAGGGCTCTCTGGGGCTCGCCTTTATAGGGGTCAAGGATGAGAGGGGTAGGAGATCAATGGTATGGGCGCGCGGCGAGGCTGACGGGAGCGCGACATGGAGCTCGGTGTGGCCAGCGGCAGAACGGTGGCAGGTGGGGGCGTGACGCGGGGTGGTAGCGGGATTCGCTGCCCTTGTCAGTGGCAATGGGCATTCAAAGGCGTGGGCATCAGAGCGGTGACACGAGTGCGGCATGGGCTGCCAACGGGAAGAAGGAGCGAGGAGGAAGAAGGCTGGTGAGCGGGGTCTACCTGGAAGTGAGGCAGAGAGGGGATGGGGAAAAAAGAGACTAACAGCGTGGGCCCATGCGTCAGTGAGAGGGAACGTTCGGACCATTCTGAAAAGAGCATGTGTCGATTCAAACCATTTCGAACGACCATGGTAGGCCCACTTAGCAGCGACGCGGGTGCCGTTTGGACCGTCCGAAAGAAAAAGGGCTGCGTGTGCGAGCTGGGCTGAGCGCAAGCAAGCCGGTCGAAGGAAAGAAATGGGCCAGGAGCAAGGCTTTCGGCCCAACAGGTTTGGGGATTTTTAATACTTTTTAATTTCAAAAATTGAGTTAAATGAAATAGGTTTTTAGAAAATTCTAGAAAAATACATAGAAATTCTTTGAATTATTTTGAACTTAAATAAAATATTTCCAACTTATAATTGGTAATTAATTTATTTTGGCTTTAAATAATCAGGGAAAAGCTTTTTAAAAAATAAAAAATTACAGAAAAATAATTAAATTTTATTTTCCACTTTAAATCCAATAAAAACTCAGAACTCAATAATTTTTATTTTTGACTTTTAAAATTTAGAAAATCCAATAGAAACAATAAAACTCCTTTTTAGATTTTCAGAAAATCAAGGAAACGCTTTTACAACTTGGAGAAATCAATAAAATACTAACTTTATTAATTTTAAAATAGTAACAGAACTTTAGGATGTTACAATTTTGTATGTATATAGAAGTTGATAACAACATACCTACAATTACACGATTAGCACTAAGATAAGTCTCATTTGAAGCAAATAGGCCTCGTCGATTACGATATAATTCTGCCTCGCCTAGAGCCTGCACTGCCTCATCGGGTGTATCGACTATTCTTTGAATTGATTTTGTCAGGGAAACGATGAGGCTTGTATTCTTCCCCAAACCATATAGGTTGTGGCTCTGCGGGTTTAGCAACGATGCCGTCCAAACACACTTAGTACGTTAGAAAAAAAGTACAACAAATATATTTTGGGTGTTAGGATTTAGGAAACTATCTACTTGCTTGGAATCATATAGGTGCGGTTCTTTATCATTGCAAATCTTCTATTAACTACCTCTATAACAAGAGCATAGGTAGTCTGATCTTCTTTCAATACGTCCTTAAGTTCAAATTGTAGTTCAGATGTTTTTGCAATCATTCCTGCCACTATTGCAGGTTTATGCTAATCTACAAATCTTAGTAGTCGATAAATCAGTTCTACCGCTTTAATGACCCAATCCATACTGGATCACCATTGTCTACTTGTAAGATAGGAATACATGTATTCTTCTTCTTTGGTCTTGCACAAATGGTTGGAGCTCACACATTTGATACCATCCACTTCATGAATTTGTCTTTTCTATCCCAAAAACTTTTCAAGAAAATAAATGTCGTTCCAAACCTTGTGGTATTTGGATGAACTATCTCTCCTCCAATTTGTTATCCCATTTCATTATTGAGGCGACTGTGGTTGTATAGGAACCGATAAATCCTCTTGACCGCCTTGACAACTCCAGCAACCTCATCGAATTGCCCAATATCCTTCAACATGAGGTTAACGGTATGCGTTGCACACGGCTGCCAGACTAAAGTTAGATACTGTTCAATAACCAGTTTATTTGTTTTCTTGTAGTTTACACCATTGTCAGTCACAATCTGCATAATATGTTGAACTCCAATTTCTTCCACAACTTTATGGATCCAACGATACAAAAAGTCAACATTTTATACATCACTAGTTGCATTCACAGACTTATGAAAAAATATTCTTCCATTACAGTACAATATGAAGTTAATAATACTCATCTGTGTAGGCTCTGTCCATAAATCACACATGATGGAGACTCCATATATAGGCCAGTCATCTTTGAACTGTTATACATACTCCTTTATCTCTTGTTCATTAGAATAAAGATATGGCTCATCAATTTCATGGCCTCTAGGTGACGGAAAGCCTTTACTAAGTTCTTGTGTAACTTTGATGGCAGTACGAAAATAAGGACACTCTGCCTTTTTTTCCAGCAATATCATTACTATAGAACCACTTAGATCAAAATTTTTCAAGTTTTGACTTTGATTCTCCACTAAGTGTTGTATCAATGCGGGGTTGGAGGGCTACTTGGCTGCGCAAAATATCAAAATCAACTCTCACGGACTATGAGCTGCCACACATCCTAGAAAAGGCACTACTTCATGTACCACTCCCTTTGCCACTTCCACTTCCACTTCTGCTTTCGCTTCCTCTACCATTTTCACTTCCACTGCCACCACCATGTTCAAATGTCTCACCTCTAGCTTGTGCCCTATGCTGGAGCTAGTGTAACTCCAATGACTCTCAGTGAGCCCATTCCATCTGCATTTTCTCGTCATCATCAAAGACATCTTGAGATGATGGACCACGAGCTATGGGCTCTGGAGCAGCTTACTCCATTTGCAGTCGTTCATCTTTAATAGATTTCTTTCTTGCCTTCGTTTCTTCACAACTTGCCAGCATGAGCCTTCAAACTTCCACCAGAACCCCACTGCAAGGAATAACATCCCCGTGCTTTCCAACAAGATGTTCTTTTAGGCGGATGACACCTCCGCCTGATTTGGTAAGATAACAATATCTGCACTTTCAACCAGCACCTCCTAGTCTCTCTCCATACTCCCAAACATTGATAGATTTAGGAGTCATCACCTACAATACCACGACTGATTTGTTTTTAAAATTTATCTGCTCATGGGACTAATTTTCCATAACTGATTTTAAGGAAAAGAATAAGAAAACATAATATAGCCTAGCAAGCCTTTTGGAAATGACACTCTAGCTCATGTGACTAATTTTCCATAACTATTTGCAAGAGTAAAAGAGTAAAAGAGATGGAGAGAAATTCACAGATCTAGCTGTTGTTGCTCTTCTTCTCCTTCCTTCCTAGCTATAGCTCTTCTTCTCCTTCCATGTTGTTGCTACTGCTGCTGCTACTAGTGGCTGCAAATCGAGATGCTGCTAGCTACTGTGTACTAGCTGTTGTTGCTACTGCTGCAAGAAAGCAAGAGGGGGGAGAGCATCCAATTCCAATGTGCTTTCTAGGGAGGTGTTGCTGCTGCAAAAGCAAGAGGGGGGGGGAGCATCCAATGTACTTTCCAGGGAGGTGTTGTTGCTGCAAAAGCAAAAGGGGAGAGAGCATCCAATGTGCTTTCCAAGTCTAAGTCTAAATAATCGACATGCAATACAATAAATTTTCTTTTACCTACTTTTCCTCTCCTCCCCTCCTTCCCCTACAACTGCAACCAGGCATCCAAGTCACAACATGGGGCATCCAATGTGCTTTTCAAGTCTAAAAAACCATCCGGACTTACGCATACAATAATTCAAACATATTTAGCTTATACAATATGTAATCTAGCCAAAAAAAAAAAAGACCTAAACCAACCTAGAGAGTGTATTATACAGAAAATAAATAAATTTTTCGGCCGGTTTTTTCTACCGATACCGGCCGTTTTTTTTTTTTATATCATGATCTAGTCCCTACAACACCATAAATCAAGAATTGTTGCAGTATGCGATGTCCTTTCACCCTTAATCTATCTACCTACCTTACGAGTACTCCTGCATCTGTGGTTCTCTGGTTAATTGCTCAAGGCCTGATGCTGTAAAGTGATTGCTCAAGTTACCAGAAAGCAACATGTGGCACTATAATTCTCAGTGGAGTCTGAATCTAAGTCCATGAGACAAAATTCTGGGTGACGACATAGATGTGCATTTGTACAAGTAGTATGGTAAGTGGTAACTGTGATGTGGTGTTCATACCAGCACTCAAGTTTGCCGGACTGTGCAATGTGATGCCTGATTCACGCTTATCCAGTTGGTCGCAACGAGGCTTCAAAATTTCGGACGAAATTCAGTTCTATTGGCCACCCAGTTAAATTTCAAACCGGCCAAAAAACAGAATTCACGTGATCTTTGTCAAATATAAAAGACATTCAGAACCACATCTAAACACATAAGCACATGTTCTCTGGTGGTAAGCCTCGTAGGCTTAGAAAGGGCAGATCTTGTGTTTGAGCCCTCATAATTGCACTTTTTTGTATCCTTTTCGTTTTAACAAGGAACATTTTTGGAACCGAATTAATTGACCTTGGATTCTCAAACGTGAGTACATGATACACACCGTCTCATGTCTCTTGCAAACTAATACAAGTATACAACATAGAAGAGATAAAGAAAAATAGCTTTTGCATGTTCTAAAAAAAAGCAAAACACAACACTCTTTGATGAACAGAGAGGTAGAACTAGTAGAAATTAGTGTAGTAGTAGGCTAGTAGCTCAACCAAACATAACAAAACAAAAATGCCACCCTTATGGTGGGCTATATTTGGACGTGTTTGGAACGTAGGAATTTTACGGAAACATTTAAGAAAACAGTACAGTTCCTCTAAAATTCCTAGCACAAAATCTCCGTTCCAAACGGGTCCTAGTGCGTGCTTCGTAGACGAACAGTTCAGACTTCAGAGACCTTAAGCAGACTTGGACGACGACGACGACCTTCAGAGCCAAATTATTGGAGTTTCAGTCCATCAAACTGCACTAGCTCCACGTCCATTGGAGGATGACCTCACGCCATTCGCTTTGTTGCATTCCACATCATCTCCAGCACCGGCGATCTCCACCGCGGCCGGCACGGCGTCCGAAGTTGCTCCCTCTCCCTTGGAGGCCACCGGCAGCACCGTCTTTTCGTGCGCCTCTTTCTCCTGCATCTCCTTGTGCTTGCCCCATAGGACAGCGTAGAGCCCGATCACGATCAGCACGGCGCCGACGACGCCCCCGAGGTATATATTCTCGGCGAGGATGAAGGAGCCCATGACGGCGACGATGATCATCATGAGCGGGCTGAACGCCGAGGCGAACACCGGCCCAGTCTTCTGGATCACCAGTCCCTGGACGTAGTAAGCTATGCTCGACGTCACGATGCCCTGAAACAACACATTAAGAACTCGTCGTCAGAATGTCTACTTTGTTGAAAGCAAGAGATCATGGAGATTCGATCGTTCGATGGACATCGAGCGCTAACGTACGGCGTAGGCGGCGGCGAGGAGGTTCATGTCGAAGCCGATGGTCCAGACGGATGTGCGGCGCTCCATGACGAAGGTGACCACGATGGCCTGCAGCGTGCCGACGAAGCAGATCATGGTGGTGAGCGAGAGCTGGGCCGAGTACTGCTTGATGGTGTGGGTTTGCAGGATGAAGAGGGAGGCCCAGGCGAGGGTCGCGATGATGACGAAGAGCGAGCCGAGGAACCAGTCCCTTCCGGTGGGGTCGACGGGGGCCTCCGCGCCGCCGTGGCCGCGGGGCTGCACGTGACTGGTCCAGGCCATCTCCATCAGCGGGCCCTTGTAGAGGGTCATCAGTATCGCGCCGGCCACCGTCACCACCGTCCCGGCGATCTTGGCCTGGCACCTCACCTTCTTGAGGTCCACCTTCTCCATCCTAGCGTGCGTCACAGTCAAACAGCGTGCAACGTTAATTAGCCTAATTTGTCCAGGTTTTATGCATGCACATATACACAAAGCTCGTCGGAGAATCGCACCTGAAGATCACCGCCATCACGAAGGTCATGGCCGGCAGGATGTTGCTCATCGCGCAGCCGAAGGTCGGGCCAGTGAGCTTCAGCCCGGCGTAGTAGAAATTCTGATCAATCACCGGTCTGCAAAAAGAACAGGTGAAACGAGCCTGTCATTCCAGAGATGATAAGTCTTTGCTTGCCAAAAACAGAATCCTCCATTTCATGTTGGAGCTTCCACGTTGGGTTTGCACAAACAAAGCGACACGAGGCAGTAAGGCACTAACCCGAGCAGCGCGAGGACGAAGATTTGGAAGAAGATCGACCACGTCATCCTCGGCCTCACCTTTCTGCCATTTTCGAGTGGTACATTAACTTTCGTCAGATGATCAATGTAGACTAACTAAGATGATCAATGTAATTCTCTTCTTCTTGAAATGAATGGCATGGCAGAGCTTCTGCCCTTGGTTTCAAAAAAAAGTGCGCACTAGCAAAGAGAAATAGCATGCATGGTTTGTATGCGATGCCTGACTAGTAGCTACCTCTCGAGGACCAGAGCGAGGGGAGCAATGGCGATCGTCGCGAACGCGTGGCGGTACACGACGAGCACGTAGTGGCTCATGCCGTGGTTCAGGGAGACCTTGGTGATGACGTTCATGCCGGCGTAGCCAAACTGCAGGGAGATCATGGCGAGGTAAGGCTTGGCCTTCTCGAGGAAACCGCCGCAGAAAGCCATGGCGATCGAGCTGTTTCAATCTAGCTAGATAGCAAGTGATGATTATATTGGATTTAAGGATGGCAATGGCAGGTGTTAAGAACTCAAAGATCGAGTGAAGCAAGGCTCTGAGCTGAAATGGGGGGAGTTGATCGCTGTATTTATAGGGTTGTGGGAAGGGTGTTGGGATTATCTAGGTCATAACAATTGACTTAAACTTAAGAAAATTTCAGAAAACTTAGAAATAGCAAATCCGATTCCGAAAATGTAGTCCTGTTTCGTTATTTTGATAATGGGCCCAGTTTTTAGGGAAAGGGGCAGCTCAATTTTATTCTTCTGCTAATGGGTTCATGCGTGGAGCAGAGCAAACATGAAGAATCAGAATGTGGCCGCAACCTGCCGGTGCTTAACTGATACTACTGGTGCACATCGTTATTTTAATGGAGATTAAAGTGTAGATTCTAACTTCTACAAATTGTGGTTTAAGTACCCTGTTACAAGCGCATGATATTTCCAAATCATGTGTGGCCAAAAGGATCATATTTTGAAATAAGTTTGGCGGGGTTATTAATAAAAATAAATAGAAAAAAGGTGAAATTAAAAACGTCATCTGGTTGCGAGTTCGCAAAAATAAATTATCTGGTTCATCTGGAATTGCTAAAGAGCAAGGGAGGATCCAGCCGAGAAGACCATTGTGGTCACCGCTACTAATGAACAATAACTTTCTATAGGATTTACTAAATTCCATTATGGTCACATGACCCAATGATTCTACGCTGGATCCACCCCTCCTAAAGAGCAATGTTCAATAGTTATTGTGCGGACCCGCGTAATTAGCTAATCTTTTTTTTTTCAGTAATCAGTTTTTAGCGGTAATTAATCTCGGCTTAGCAGTAAGCTAACGGTAGTTTTGCGATCGTCGTTAAGCTTCTAGTTTGTCGTCAGCGCGTTGGTTTAGTGGGTTTCGTTGTGTGAGCATTTCATTTCTAGTCAATAGAACAATAGCAGTGCATCCTCATCTTTTCATTTCATCATTTGTCATGTAAAAAATTACAACCCATAGTAGTTTGCATCCAATAATAAAATATTGCATGCATTCTGCCGAAGCCCTCCATGTATCCTCATCCGTTGGTCGCTAGTCTATCGAACCATCCTTTGATCCATTGTCATCGCTCGCCAAGAATGCAGAAAACAGTTAGCGAGCTAAGTTGAAAGCAGTATTCGAGAGTAATAGAATAAAGAAAGTGACCGTCAGATTTTCCCCAAAGTGCAGTAGAATACCCGAAGCGACCTAAGCAGTCGGTCCCTTGACCGTCGAGATACCCAGACCAACCGGAGTTAGTCGGCCTCTTGATCGTCAAGATATCCATACCACCCGAGGTCATTCGGCACCTGTCACTTCCGTGGGTCTCATCACTCGGCGTTTATTTTAATCGGGCACCCACGTATAGTGATTTTCAAACCATGGACCAAAAAGCCCCCAACAAAAATCATGCACTGTGAAAGCCATCAGGATAAGAGCAAGGGCATAGTGGTCATTAACCCACCCCAAGGGGACAGCCAGCCGAAATTTCCAAAGACAGCCGGCCTCCCAAGTTCATCCCCACCAACCATCCCCATAGCCGCCTCGCAGCTTCATTCCCCAGTCAAGCCAACACAATGCACCATTTCCACCCACAGCCGAAGACAACCATGGCAGAGTGACACAAGAGAGGCAAGGAGCCAGGCGGTAGTCGGCGACCAAGCCACCTCAAGCCACCACCGAGCATCAAGGCAACCAGGAGCAAGAACCAGCCGAAGGCAAGCAAAGCGCAAACCCTCCGCTGTCATCCTCAGGAGCAAACCCCCACCAGGCATTAGGGCAGCAAAGAGATGAGAAGAGCACCAGCCATTCTGAAGCCCCGAGTCCACGCCATTCTCATCTTTCACCCCAGAGTCCACAGGAGGTATCTCTAGTAGGCCTCAGATTAATCTACTACACATTTAGCATCACAGATCTCATGCATCACTTAGATCTCAGCAATTTTTGTTAGCAGCAAAGCACCTAAAGCTAGAGCTCTCACAACACCAAGAGTTCACCATAGAGCACAGTCAACTAACCCTCAGTTCATCATAGTAGCAACATCTCCAAACCATCAAAATGTGCATTTAACTTTAGGCCTTCAGTTCTTTTGCCATCGCAGAGCATGATAGGAGGGAGTAGATCTAGGGATCCAAGAGGGGGGGTTTACCTCAGTGGAGCCATGTTAGTACACCACTCACCTCCCTGGCGGCATTCATGCATGAGCATCTTCAATCACAAAGCAAAATCATCAGAGCATAAAAAGTTAAGGCGCGCTCTACATGAATCAAAACTGTAATAGCAGAGGAAGGGAAGGTTAGGGAAGGGGGAAGTGTAGGCGCAGGAGAGGCCAGGGCCTGCGGCCGTAGGCCGGGCCGGTTGAGCCACCGGGACCGGGACCGGCGGCGTTGGGGCACAGAGGAGCCGGAGCTGGAGGCACTGGCAGAGGCGGTCGGGCTAGGGGTGGCGGCGCTGGAGACCGAGCCGAGGCGGCGCTGGCCGTCCGGCTACGCCGAAGGGGGGGGAAGACCAGAGGCAGCAGTGGCACCAGAAGGACCCACCCAGGCGGCGCATCTGGGAGCAGCGGGAAGAAGGAGGAGCCAGAAAGAAGGAGCCAGAAGGGGGAAGGGGTGATTCGGCTAGGAGGTGGGAGGAGTTAAGGAGGTAAGGAGAGAGAGAGAGGGGATTAGAAGGGGTTAGGGTTAGAGTAGAAATCTAATTAGATGCTAGTATTTTGCAGAAGAGTAGAGTGGATTAAATTGCTTAATTGCTGGTAGTAAGTCTATTAGTGTTGATGCTAGATAGTGGTTCCGCTGAGCAAGTTTAATACCAGGGTTGTCTAAGAGTAGTCGTCAGGTTGTCCAACCTATTTACTTAAATAGATAACCTTGCTAGAATAAGTGACTTGATCCACCCTAAGTTTATTTAAGAGGAGTGGGGAGTTGATCGGCTAAGTGAAGGGTGTACGCGGTTGGTATTCTAGTTCAGTGCGTATAGATGCGTTGTTTGACAGCGACCCTAGAGTAATTAGACCATAGATCAGCCACACCTGGGAAGTGCTAACTTAGTAGCGATCTCGAAAAGTGTTCTTTAAATTAGAATTGTGCTAACCTGTAGGAGCCACTGACCTATGTATCTAGAATAGCACTCAAAATCAACTATGTATCTACTTATAGTATTACTCGTGTTGCCATTGGCTCTGAAGATCTAACCGCACCGACGGAACAATCGACGAGTTTCACAAGATCGACCTTTCCTACTTCCTCGAAGGCAAGCGATCCTCTTGAACTTGAATCTGGCTATTTTAACTGTAAACTGTATATTACTATATCATATACTTATTGCATCAAAACTATTTCTCAAAACTCAAATCATTTATTGTTGATGATGAGGAAAGAAAGTACTCGCAAGACTTACGAGTAGCAAGCCTATACATAGCAACATGAAAGTCAGATTCAAAGGAATGAGGTTATATGGTTCTTTGGACGCATAAAACAAGTTTCATTTGCAATATTGTAATAGATTGAACAAAGAGTTTGTAAAATTTGTTTTTAAGCATTTAAATAACAGCGAGTAAACATAAGTAACAAGTATCCACCTAGAAGTGACTTTCCCAAAAGTCACCACATCATAGCATGAATCCCTGATTCATACCACCCAACAAGTTTTAATTTTAAAATGTTGTAGTCTAACTCTTGAAAAGCTTATCAAAGCGTGTCCATAACCTAGACGAGGCTATTCGAATAGTTTTAATCCTCGCAGGTGTACCAATGTACCCACACTTCGACCGCCTTTTGCCAAGCTATTAAGCACACTTCCTTTGGTATGCCAAGCACGGCTAAGTCCTACGAACCCTTTCCAATGGAATATACTAATCAAGAGACGCACGATGGGGTTAATCCTTAGTGATCGCCGACGAAATATGGATCACAAGGACCCATACGTGGAGCAAGATACACCGGCCTCTGCGGGTGTTCCTCCCTACAACGTGTCCATGTTGCATATAATCAAATATGCAACCCACCACGCGACTCATTAATTAACACACCCAAAGTACTTGGCTAAGAGAGGTCCCATATCCTCTAGTGTGGTTAGCACGCATCCGTAATGCTCGGATATGAGATACTCACAAGTAGTTCGGTCCTTAACTGACCGGCACCATTCCATTAACGAAAGAAAGGAAATGATATGATGAGTAATGAATGAAATGAAAGATGATGTAATATTATGGAAGTAAAAAGGCCCGGGCAAAGATGAAAGAGGAATGACCTAAGACAATGACAGAACAAGAATTATGCAATTTGAACTAAGCATGCAAAAGATACGAGCAAAATACTCTTTCTCACCTATATATCAACCTAATTAATAATTAGCAATGCTTATATGAATTTTTCCAGAATGATCTAAGGTCTGAAATTTTTATAGTAGGTAGATTATGACATCCTAATAACAGCAAAGTTGGATTTACTAAATTTGGAGTTATACACATTTACTTATGATTTTTCTAAGTTGTAAATCTAATGCAAGCCATTTTACAGAATTATGAACATGCTCAAATCCTATTTTATATGAAAGTATACTAACAGATGAATTTAACAAAATTGATTTGGCACAATTTGGATTTATGAAGAAAAAGATATGCATTTTTCAAGATTAAATCTATTTCGAATATTCAAAGTGACAAATCAAGTTATTTCTAGTTATACAATTTTCACATCGCAACATGCTTAAACCCATTTTTATAATAAACTAAAGCGATAACAAAATTTATTACATTGGAATTATCTAAAAGCGCTTAAAATGAATTAGTTATGAGTTTCTAAAGTTTTTACATCATTTTCGCTTGTTAAATAAATACTTACCAAATACGCACAAACTTCAATAAAAGAATAAGACGTGGACAACTCCCAACCCTTGATCTAAAATCCCACGGCCACGCTCACACAAAACAGCGCGACGCGCCGCCAACTCAACGGAGCCCACCGTTGGATCAAGATCCAACAGCCGCGCACAGTGTATGCATTCGACGGGCGGTTGCACACACGATCTCGACCGTTGATCGAAAGATCGACGGTCGAGAACGATCAAGGCATCCGAGGGTCCGAACGCACACAAAGATCCGAGCCGCAGATCTAAAAATGAACGGTAGCTATTGATCGCAGGTTCAAAGGAAGGTGTCGACACGTGGGACCGCATGTCGGTGACTTCGAGTCACCCATGCGCTGGTTTAACCCACGCACACTGCACCGCCCACTTGTCGATCGAGAGGGTGGTTAGGACAGATTAAGGCAAGAGGTGGGACCCTTTACATATGGTTAAAATATAAGGATCAACAACACTCTTACTCGGTCAGATGCCGATTTTGATCTAAGGTCTGAAATTTTTATAGTAGGTAGATTATGACATCCTAATAACAGCAAAGTTGGATTTACTAAATTTGGAGTTATACACATTTACTTATGATTTTTCTAAGTTGTAAATCTAATGCAAGCCATTTTACAGAATTATGAACATGCTCAAATCCTATTTTATATGAAAGTATACTAACAGATGAATTTAACAAAATTGATTTGGCACAATTTGGATTTATGAAGAAAAGATATGCATTTTCAAGATTAAATCTATTTGAATATTCAAAGTGGCGAAATCAAGTTATTTCTAGTTATACAATTTTACGCTCTTGCAACATGCTTAAACCCATTTTTATAATAAACTAAAGCGATAACAAAATTTATTACTGATTGGAATTATCTAAGCGATTAAAATGAATTAGTTATGAGTTTCTAAAGTTTTTACATCATTTTGATTGTTAAATAAATACTTACCAAATCTGGACAAACTTCAATAAAAGAATAAGGCGTGGACAACTCCCAACCCTTGATCTAAAATCCCACGGCTCCGCGGCGAAACAGCGCACGCGCGCCAACTCAAAGCGGAGCCACCGTTGGATCAAGATCGCGCGGCGCGCAGTGTATGCATTCGACGGTGCGGTTGCACACGATCTCGGCCGTTGATCGAAAGATCGGCAATCAAGGCATCCGAGGGTCGAGCAGCACACAAAGATCGAGCGCAGATCTAAAAATGAGCAGTAGCTATTGATCGCGGTTCAAAGGAAGGTCTTGACACGTGGGGCGCATGTCGGTGACTTGAGTCACCCATCTGTTGGTTTAACCCGTGCACGATCTGCTGAGGCCCAATGTCGGCGGGCCGAGAGGCGGTTAGGGCGAGATTAAAGATTCCAATGACTAACATTAACTAGGCACTAATGACTCCACGAGATTTGATTTTAACCCTCGGGGAAGTCGTGACCGGAGGAGATTTCAGGCGAGGATTAAATGCGACACATTAATTAACCAATGATTAGAGTACCAACCATTCTCCTGTTTTGACAGCGGGACGAGTGAGGCCGACTGCGCGCGACCGATGGGCCTCCCACTTGCGCTGCGGGACTCACCCCGCTTTCGCCTTGTGCTTCATGCACGATGGCCTTGTCAACCAAGGCACGGAAGTCAAGAAAGTCCACAATAGATAGCTTGTCTCGCGCTCCTCTGACAAGCCATCCATGAACTTCTCTGCTTAGCCTCATCAGAGGCCACCTCACCCGAGCATAACGAGCCAAGTGATTAAACTCGTAAAGGTACTCGATACTGCACTTGCGCCCGCTGACAACGTGGCTCGCGGGCGCATGGCGAGAAAGTTCTCCTACCAAGATAGTGCCGCACCCTCGCCGATGGGATGCAAGAGTGCCCGCCCGCTTCTCGCATCGAGCGATATTGAGCTTTCGCCAACAAGACGCAGCCAATCAAAGATGGTGGTTCTTGTCATCCTGCTCCACAAAAATAGGTTAAACACAACTCCGAACAGAGACAAAGAAAACAACTAACCACTAACAGCTACCTGCCACGTAATTATGCTCTCCACAATGGGTAAGTATATATGTGTGAGTGTGTAAAGAAAGAAGCAGACGCTATAGCGCTGGGTGGAGTGTTGGGTGCAGAGAGAATGAACTGGCCCAACCAACATTACCCGAACTCGGTGGTGGCCATGTCAGCACCGGCGGAAAGTAATGGGTGGAGAAATTAATTACGTAACCTCGAAAACGTTCTGTATTCTGAACTCGAAGTCGCATCAAAGGAAATGCGATGGACCTAGCTCATATAGAGCTCATAATAGTTATGGGTAAAGTGGTACAAGCCTGCGCAGTGCTATATCAAATCATGAATTCATGTCAGTCTCCTGGATTGGAATCTACGGGAACCGCTAGGGGTCTTTCTTCTCTCCGAGTGACTAGTAGTCTTTTCAGAATAAAATTTTGCCACCTGATATTTTAATGAGTTATTTTCA
Organism: Ampelocalamus luodianensis; assembly: GCA_036346255.1. NCBI lineage: Eukaryota > Viridiplantae > Streptophyta > Magnoliopsida > Poales > Poaceae > Ampelocalamus > Ampelocalamus luodianensis. The sequence continues at coordinate 8,607,121 of CM070626.1, forward strand.
GAAAAGAGATGAGCTAGAAAATGAAGAAAAGAATAGAGATGAGTCATACAGTGCATTTTGCTATTAATGCTTACTGAGTACATTAATTTGTACTCAACCTTGCTAGTATTCTCCTTTGTAGATCCTAGTTCGGCCGGGAACTATCCCGCGTGGGACGAAGGACTTGCAGGTACCGGGAAGGTCGCTGGTGATGGGGTCATTGGTTCGAGAAGCCGCGCGAAGTGGATGTCCTGTTATGCTCGTGGGACGAGTAGAAGATCGATGGATCAAGAAAGGCAGCGAAGGGACTTAGTAAATTACTATGTAAGAACCTTAGCCTTGCGTGGCTAACTGGAATAGAAAGTACAGTTTCTATTTTATTGTTCTGCTACGTTAACTCTGGTAAAGGCTTACTATTCGTTGGAGCAGTGTTCTACTGAGCAAACGAATAGTAATCCGTATGCATAAGTGTGATTACCCTTGGGGTAATGACACGGGGCGTCGCAGTTATAGAATGGAATTCATGGGCTAGAGTAATGTATCATGCAACATTGCAACCTTTTTGCAATCTGTGATATATCTTGAGATGAGAACAAATGAATCGTCTCTGCTGGGTGACTGGGTCCCTTTCCAAAAGAACAATATTCAGGGGTGCTGGAATTCGTGGACTACACAGTAGCAATGTCACACAAAACCCATGTTAATTAGAAAATACGTGCATCGTCGTGAGCGGCTGCGGCAAGCTACATCTCCAAACAGAAATAGAAAGGACAAGTTTTTGAGTGGCATCCATGGCGGAAAGCTACATGTCCAAACAGAAATAGAAAGGACAAGTTTTTGAGTGGCATCCATGGCGGAAAGCTACCATCTCCAAACTAGTTGTTGCCTACCGACAGAGGCGTTATATATCCCAGCAGAGTCATCTAAAGAAGTTCTCAACTCTTCGCAATTCTATATTACTCTTTGAAGAGTAAAGTGAAAAGAACCGATTCTCTCCTCGGAGGAAACTGGACTTACGTTTACACTCGGAAAACAAGAATGAATGATCTCCAACAGTGGCGAACATAGAGCTGAAGATGAGCCGGTGCTTGCTACCTTATGCCTGAAGTGCCGGTGCTAGCTGCACCTGTCAACAGCATGGAGTCAACAGCAATAGGGGATCCTTAGGGGCTCAGAGAATGTACAATGCGGTGATATGAGATGTCTAGAATTTTTACCGTATAAAATTTCTGATGATGCAGATGAGAGAAAATAAGGAGAGAGTAAGCTGATTAGCACGCAACAGACGATCTGTAGGCCTTTATATAGATGCCTTTTTTTGTCGGACTCAGATTTTCTAATCCAGAATCCTCTGTGAAACACTGTGCTATTCTCTGGATCAGTAGCTAGCACTCACAGAATACATCGCTGAATCAATTCATACATAGCGTAAAACCGTACCATTCATTAATTCAACACAACAGAGTTTACATAGACCGCGTCGGGTCGAGTTTTACAACACGGGTCGAACTGGCCAAATTAATTACATTACAAAGCGGAAGTGACAACGAAAGCAAAAGGGGGGTGAGAGCACATCTCTCCACAAGTAAGCGACTGGGGAAACTCGTGTGCGCCCGATATTACCTAAAGACTCAGATAATATAGGATGCACACAAAAACCAACAGAGTCAGCTGGACTGGGTCGAGACTAGAATAGCTAACGACTACACTACGCTTCATTATCTCCGGATCCTCCGACTTCTGGATCCTCGTAGTAGTCGTAATCTCCAGAGTTTCCGCTTGAGGTTTTGGGGGAAAGAGCGAGGATGAGCACAACTTCCGTGCTCGCGAGCCAATACACAATGCAATAATATACATGCAAGGCTTAACAAGGATGACTTAGGTTCTTTTATTTGCTAAAGCGATGTTTTCAATTATCATAATTACAAAGTTCTATCGCTTAGCATTTTTAACGAATTGCATTTTTATAAAGAGAGTAATTGTGCAATATTTAATAACAGTAGAGGTTCCCTCCACCTTATGCTTAATTTGATTGGGGCTAACCCCACATATTAACATCACTGAGTCTGAAAACTCAGAAAAAATCCAACCCAGGGCTAGGTGAGCCCACTATATTTTTCATTCCACCCACAATAGTTTTTAAATAGCACCAACTCAAGTTAAATTCCCATGTCCGCCTTTGACCGTAGGCACGACTGTTTAAACAGTTTATAACTCTGCAGAGATTGTACACTTTACCCACAAGAGATAATCGTCTTGATATGTACACACGTTTCCATAGACATGTGAATCAATGGGAGATCATCACAAGACCTTTACAATGCATCCAGCGAGATAGTTACACCCGCTAAGGTTTCGTCTTCAAGGGTTACGTCCGCTTAGATCCGTTAACCCTTACCTAGACCCCTCTTGCGCCTCTTAACGACTTACGTCGTGCGCCCCGACACCCTTCACCACAGAGGCTTACGGCGTCGCAGGACATCTACCTGGTGCAACTCGTACTGAGGGATACAAATTATTCAACCAGGTTTGTACTTTACATACTTGTGGCTGTACTTGTTTTACACGGGAGGTCATGACAAGATTAAGTCATTAGGGTTATCCAAGCGGTTTATTCCACATACCAACCACAACACAACAGTCCTTGGGCTATGTTAGCACCCACTGCCGTACCATCCATCACACCAGTCGCCCAAACAGGGTAATAGCAATTTAGGGTTTTGAGGAGTAAAACCAAATTACCACATTTATCTCAGTCATGGACCACCAATGACTGCCCAAGCTATTTTCATATTTAAAGAGATGATGATTGGGACATTGTAGTGTCCCGGTACTTAAGCAAGGCTAGCATGTCGCTTAAATACAACCTATACTAATATTTACCATATAGTTACTAGGGTGACAAGAATTAAGAAATTCAAGTTGTCAAGAATGGCATGATAATTAATTAATCATCAAATGGGTATTTAACTACCTTAAGCTTTAACATATATTTGATTTAAAGAATTAAAGCATGCAATTTGCTATTTTAAAAGAATATAATTTGCATAAAATGTAGGATCAATATGATCAAAGTATTGACTCGCCTCGGATATAGGCTAGAGGATCTTGAAATTTTGTGCTCGATCAATTTGGAGGTCGTCCGCGTCTTCAAATCCTAGTCGATTTAACGTCTAGAAAAAGGCATGCACAAGCAAAAGAGCAATTAAATACAAATGAACAACAAATAGACTTCAATTTAAACAAGACCTATGCCATTAGCAAGATCTTGAATTCACAAATTTTTAGAAATTTATTTTATAATTTTTGGAGCTAAAATGAGAGAGGTATGAATTTTTAAAACCTAACTTTTGAATTAAAATAGAAAAGAGAAAAGAAAACCAAATTAAAAAAAGGAAAACCGACACGGCCCACAACCACAAAACGGCCCGGCCCACGGCAACGGGCCAAAGCGACGAGCGCGGGCGCGGCCCAGGCGGTGGCCTCAAAAGGAGGGGGGGGCTCGGGGGGGGGGGGAGGGGGAAAGGGGAGGGGAGGCGCGCGAGGAGAAAGGGGTGGCGGCGCGCGAGGAGGGGAAGGAGAGGGGCGACGACGGCGGCGGTGACAGCGACCAGGGGGGAGGCGCAACTAGGGGCGCGGCGACGCGATGGAGACGAGGAGGTCCTGAGGCGCGCGGCGGCGACGACACGCGGGGAGCTCGGGAGCGCGCGGCGGCGACGCTCACCGATGGCGGCGACGGCGACACCGAGAGGTAAGTCCCTCAGACTTCTCCTTCTTTCTCTTTTCTCAGTCTTCTTCTTCTCGGTTGCTTGCTTGGGGAAGAAGGGGGGTCGGGAGAAATGGGGAGGAGGGGAACGGAGGTGCCGGGCGAGGGCTTTTATAGCCGGGGAGGAGCGGGGAGGCTCGGGGGAGGAGGGGGTTCGGGCGAGCGTGCGGCGTCGGGTGATGATGGCGGCCAAGGTGTGCGCGGATGAGGCGGCACAGCGGGCACGAGTGTGGCAGAGGCGGTGGCGTGCACACGAGAGAGGAGAAGGCACGAGCGGGGAGAGGACGGCTCGGCGATGGCGTGCGCAGGTGGGAAGAGAATGGCATGGGAGCTCAAGGGTGGCAGAGCATGCGAGGGGAGGAGTCCGGGCGAGGGTTGACCCAAGGAGGAAGAAGAAAGAAAAAAAATGGGGTGTTACATTTTTGTTGTTATATCCATGCCGTCTTAATCCCACAACGTGTACAAATTGCAGGGTTCTATATAGACAACTCATATCAATAGATGATATGGAGGATGTTATAAACAACAGTTTTTTTTACGAAGCACCCAGTACAATACATAGACGTCTACATACACGCACACACTCACATACACGACGTCTACGGAAGACTAGATGAGCGGAGTTTGACGAAGAAATGATGAAATCGCCACCGGTGCCTTGCTTGTGACGGACATACCACCTCCTACTGAAAGAAAATCCTCCTAAACGAGACATGCAGGACCAAACTTGGGGTTTAAACCTTGGTGGGCTGGTAGTACAACCACCGCCACTAGCCACCCAAGCAAGGCTTAGTTCTCGTTATAAACAACAGTTGTCTATACTATTGTAAAGTTTTTATTTTGACTTTTGCTGCTTGGGTCAGTCACACACTCAAGTTTGTATCTTGTGTTATTCGGACACGCCCGAAAAGCTGTACATGGCTCGGTTCGTTCAATTTGCTAAGTTTTTAAGAGAACGCGAAAACCAATCCAGCTGTGTCTCAAAAAGTAGCACATATCATGAACTGGTCACTCGATTCACAATTTCAGATATATATACCCATGGCCATCGGAGATTACAAGAAGCAAGCAAAATATACCGAAGGCTCTGATAGGATAGCACGCAGGACAAGGAACAAGTTAGCCTTACGGTACACTTCTGCAACAGAATGTCATGCCATGGCATGTTGGGCAGCAAACCACTGACGACTGACATGCAGCGTAGCTCAAAAGCATCGCAATTTCGCGAGAGGAGAGGGAAAAGGAGTAGGCATCTGCATGCGTCACGTAAGTCGAATCCAGCGAATCGGGCTTTCGATTTAACTAGTGATTCGCCGACGACGACCCGGGGAATTACGAGTCGCCGTCGCCGTCGTAGCGTTCGGCTGCATATAGGCACGCACAACGGCAGTGGCGCGTGACTGGCCCTCTGATTCGGATTTTGGGTGGGGAGAATGATGCGCCACGGCGAGTTATAATTGGCAGCTTTTCCTGGCCGTGTAGGTTATGCACTGCATGGCATAAATCATTCAGGCATGTTAAATCGATCGTGCTGGAGCTGCATCGATCGTCAGTGCAATCCTGCGTCGTCGCATAAGCACATATTCCATCATGGTTGGATTTCTCGGTCGGTCCCAAATCCGAGTCCTCTATAAAAAAACACTATGTTATTTCCTAGATTAGTAGATAGTACTCATATAATACATCATTGAATCAATTCATACACAATGAAGACCAAATCAAATATTATATTACAAACATCAGAGTGACATAGACCGCATCAGGCCGAACATGCCAAAAGATTATTACATCACAAAAACAACGAAAACTACAGTGGAAGAAGGGGTAGAGCTCATCTCTCCACAGACAAGCGACTGGAGAAACCCGTGTGTGTCCGATATTGACCAAAGACTTGAAAAATATTGGATGCACGCAAGCACCGACTGACCGAGCTAGACTGAGGGGAGACTAAGACTACTAGAGACTATGACCACTGGGGCTACGACCACAAGAGGCTACGACCACTGGGGCTACGACTGATCTTCATCATCTCCTTGTCCATCGACGCCTTGGTCCTCGTAGAATGCATAATCTCCAAGATCCGTAGAGTCTGAAAGGTTGGGGGGGAGCGAGAATGAGCACAACTTCCGTGCTCACGAGCCAACATACAAAATGCAATAATATACATGCAAAGCTTGGCAAAGGTGGTGTGGGTTCTTTTATTTGCTAAAGTAATGTTTTCAAATATCATAATTAGAAATTCCCGAGACCTCGAAGTTTCGTTTTGAGTACGGCTCAACCGACTTCGCATGGTCGCAAGAGGAGGTTTCGACCACTTGGTCAGAAAGATACGACCATCCAGTCGGAAGGAGAGTTCGACCACGAATAGGATTCGACTACACAACAGTGGTCGAAGGAAAAGAAGGGTTCGACTACTCAATAGTGGTCGAAGGAAAAGAAGGGTTCGACTACTCAACAGTGGTCAAAGGAAAAGCAGGGTTTTGACTACTCAACGGTGGTCAAAGAAAAAGATGGGATTCGACCACTCAACAGTGGTCGAAGGAAAAGATGGGTTTGATTACTCAACAGTGGTCGAAGGAAAAGAGGGGGTTCGACTACTCAGCAGTGGTCGATGGAAAAGAGGGGTTCGACTACCCAACAGTGGTCGAAGGAAAAGAGGGGATTCAACTACTCAACGTGGTCGTAAAAAGGATACAAGAGGGATACAACTACTCAACGTGGTCGTAAGAAGGATATGATTACTCAATGTGGTCGTAAGAAGGATACAAGAGGGATACGACTACTCAACATGGTTGTAAGAAGGATACAAGAGAGATACGATTACTCAACGTGGTCGTAATAAAAGAAGGATTCGACTGCTCGACGCGGTCGAAAGAAAAAGAAAGGTTCGACTGATCGACGCGTTCGAAAGAAAAGAAAATGGTTCGACTGCTCGACACGGTCTAAAGAAAAAGGAGAATTCGGCTGCTCGACGCGGTCGTAAGAAAAGAAAAGGGTTCGACTGCTCAACGCAGTCGAAAGAACTAGAGAGAGAATAGGGTACGGAGAAACTCACGAGGATAGAGAGAGAGAGAGAGAGGCCAGAGGAGGTCGGCAGATGGCGAACGGTGGTGGGGATGCTCGCAGTCGAAGGCGGAGGAGGACGGCGAGGAAGGGGGCCAGCCGAAACTGAAGGAGAAGAGAAATGCGACGACTCCTACAAAACAAAACTGAACTTGAGTGATGGGATTGCTTCAAGGAGTTCTAGGGCATGAATTGACACGGGTGGAAGAGGGGGCTGCACTGGTGCGGCGGGTACAGAGAGGAGGTGCGCGGCGGAACTTCAAGCGAACCGCAGCAACAAGAGTGGGAAATGGAGTGTTGGGTGGGGGAAGGAGATGGAGGAGACTACTCGAGCTCTTTTATAGCCTGGAGAAGAGGAGGAGAGAGCCTCTGAGTTGCTTAGCTAAGGGCGACAGGTGAGAGAACGAGGCGGGTATGAAGCGATGGAACAGAGCAGGCGGGGGAGCAGGTAGACGCACGGGGGTGCGGCGGAGTGGGCATGAGCGTGCTAGGACGACTCAGCATTGACCCCATGATAAGAAATGGGCCGAGCTCAAAGAGGGGATTGAATTTGAAATCGAGCTTCAAGCTGAAAATTCGAAGCCCAAATTAATGAGACAGAAAATAGAGAATTTTGCAAATACACAATAATTTGAAATAGGTTTTGAAAACCAAGAAGACAAACAGAAGGATACTAATCAACAATCGAAAACGGGATGTTACATTCTCCTAATGGCATGGGGTCTAATCGTGTTTAAAGAAAGAAACGAGCACAGAAAGGAGAAAAAGATGCTCATGATGTGCTAATTTTGTTTGTTTTCCTCTTCTCAAGAACCGATTTTGATTTCTAGCGTAACAGTAGTTGAATCGATCCTGGTGGATTTTGGGGGAATTCCATGCGACCACTTAAATGCAGTGTTATCTCTGTGCAATTTTGAGTTGAAACTCTGCTGCCCCTACCTACATAAAGCTTAACTCGGCTGCCTCCTCATCTGTCACCAACTTCCCCCACCTCGGTGAATCGGTGATTGCCTCTCGTCATCCGTCACCGACTTCCCCCAACTTCTCCTCCTCAGTGAATGTGACATCCCGTTTTCGGATGTCGTTTGGTATCTTCCGTTTGGCATCTTGGTTTTCAAAATCTATTTCAAAATTAGTGTGTAATTGCAGAATTCTCTAGTTTCTACCTCATTTCAAAATTTGGGTTTCAAGTTTCAGCTTGAATTTTGGCTTCTTTCTTAATCCTCTCCACCTGCCCCTTGTTTTTCTTTTCGATCAAGTGGTCGAAAGTTTCTATCGACTACCACCTCATTGTAGACCATCTCCTCATTGTTGCCCATCCTTTGATTTGGACCAGCCCCTTGGGCTTAATTCAACCACCTCCTTGGGCTCGACCCATTTCTTTTCCTAGACCGCGCTGAGCCATCCTGGCCAGCTCGTGCCCGCTCTACCGTAGCCCCGTGCGCCCACCTGCTTCCCTACCTGCTCTGTTCCATCGTTGAGCCACTCCCCTTGAATCTGGCGTCCATCTGCGTCTGCCCTGTCCTGTCTCCGTGGTGTTGCGCCCGCACACGCGCGCCCTGAGTCCCATTACCCACCTGCCCTTGACCGCCAGCGCCAGCACTCCCGCCCCGTCTCATCCACAAGAAGCTCTCTGCACACGCCCGCACCCTGCTCTATTCCATCTCTTCATGCCCGCCTCATGCTCTCACCTGTCGCCCTCAGGACCGTGCATCTTTAGCTGAGTCTCCCAGCGGCTCTCTCCTCCTCTCCTCCAGGCTATAAAAGGGCCTGAGAAGCCCTCTTCATCTCCTTTCCACACCCAACTCTCCTCCTCTCGCCCTTGTTGCTACGGTTTGCCTGAGGCTCCGAGCTCTGAGATCAATCCGCCGTGCGCCTCCTCTCGGCCCTCGCCGCACCAGTGCAGCCCCTCTTCTACCTGCACCCTTTTGGTAACCCAGAGTTCCTTGAAGCAGCCCCTCACTATTTCAATTGTCTTTCGCAGGAGCCGCCACTTTTCCGCTTCTTCTCCAAACCCAGCTAACCCCTTCGTCGCCGCCCTCCTTCGCTTTTGACTACGAGCTTCCCGTTGTCGCTCACCGTTCGCCGACCCCCTCTGGCCCCTCTCTCTTTATCCTAGTGAGTTCCCTGTGCCTTGTTGTCTTTCTTTGTTCTCTCTCTGTCCTAGTGAGTTCCCCGTGCCTTGTTGTCCTTCTTTGTTCTCTCTCTATCCAGGCGAGTTCCCTGTGCCCTGTTACCTTTCTTTATTCTTTCGACTGTGTCGAGCCATCAAGTCTTTCTTTATCCTTTCGACCACATCGAGCCATCGAGTCTTTTTTTACTCTTTTGACTACGCTTGAGTAATCGAATCCCTCTTCTTTTTCGACCGTTGTTGAATAGTCAAATCCCCCTTCTTTTTCGACCGTTGTTGAGTAGTCGAATCCTCCTTCTCTTTCGATTGCTGTTGAGTAGTCGAATCCCCCTTATCTTTCGGTTGTTGTTGAGTAGTCGAATCCCCCTTCTCTTTCGACCGCTGTTGAGTAATCGAACCCCCCTTCTCTTTCGACCACTGTTGAGTAGTCTAATCCCTCTTCTTTTTCGACCGCTATTGAGTAGTCGAATCCCTCTTTTCTTCCTCTTGTATCTTTCCTACTACCACGTTGAGTAGTCGTATCCTTCCTGTATCTTTCCTACGACCACGTTGAGTATCCTTCCTGTATATTTCCTACGACCACATTGAGTAGTCGTATCTTTCCTGTATCTTTAATACAACCACGTTGAGTAGTCGTATTCTTCCTGTATTTTTCCTACGACCATGTTGTGTAGTCGTATCCTTCCTGTATTCTTCCTATGACCACGTTGAGTAGTCGTATCCTTCCTTTGACCTGATAGTTGGAACCCTTCTTCGACCAGGTAGTCAAACCTCCTCCCGACCAGTAGTCGAAACCTCCCCTTCCGACCACGTTGAGTGGTTGAGCGGTACTTTTAACCAAATCTTCGAGGACTCGTTCTCCCTCGTTTTAACTTCGATTGTAGTGGGTTTTGTTTCTAAATTCGAGATCTTGCTTTTAGCTCTGGTCGTATTTAATTTGGAGTTCATTTATTATTTCTTGTGTATTTATTTGTTCTCTCTCCTTGTTTGTTTGCTTTCCGGTACGTTCGTGCGAGTAGAGTTCGAAGAAGCCGGAGATCTCCTTTTCGATCAAGCGCAAGACCTCCAAGACCCTTCTGCCTTTAATCAATGCGAGTCAATACTTTGATCATGTTGAGTCCACATTTTTCGCAAATTATATTCCTTTAAATTATCAAAACCGCATGCTTTAATTCTTTAAGCAAATGTACGTTAACTCTTAAGGTAGTTAAATATCCATTTGATGATTAATTACATATTATGTCATCCTTTGATAATTGAATCCATTACTCCATGTCACCCTAGTAATTATGTGTTAACTTACTAGTTATAGGTCGTACTTAAGCGACATACTAGTCTTGCTTAAGTACGAGAGCACCAAGTGTCTTGATCATCATCCCTTAAAATCATGAAATTGTTTTGGGGCAATCTTGGGAGGTACATGACTGCAGTATTTATGATGAATTGGTTTTCTCCTAAAAACCCCAAACTTCTTCTACCACATCTGGGCGGATGGTATGATGGTGGGTGCGGATGTAGCACGAGAATTGGTGGTATGTGGTTTGAACCACCCGGATGACCTTAAGGACTTAATCCGGTGATAACCTCCCTTATAAAACATGTACAACCACAAGTATGCAAAGTGTCGACCTGGCTAAATAATTTGTATCCATCAGTACGAGTTGCACCAGGCAGATGACCCGCGATGCCACAAGCCTTTGTGGCTACGGGTCGGGGTGCACCTCTTACGCGTCCATGTGACCGTAAGACGTGAGGCGCAAGAGGGGGTCTGGGTGAAGGCTGACGCCGACTTATGAGCGAAATCCTTCCTAGGTGAAACCTTAGTGGGTGTAACTAATACTACGGCATGCCTTGTAAAAGCCTTATGATGATCTCCCCTTGATTCACACGTCCAAGGCAGCGTGTGTACATATTAAGACGATTATCTCTTATAGGTAAAGTGTACAAACCTCTACAGAGTGTAAACTATTTAAACAGCTGTGCCTATGGTCAAAGGCGGACTTGGGAACTTTACTAGAGTTAGTTCTATTAAAGAAAACCTTTATGGGTGGGTTGAAAACTTGTCGAATGAATGTAAACCGACAATTTGTTGTTTCTTAAGTGGTCGTAACCAGTGCTGTTAAGTGGTGGATGTAACCACAATCAAATTAAACATAGGTGGAGGTAGCCTCTGATGTTATTTAATATTGTACAGTTACTCTCTTTAATAAAATACAATTTGGTTAAAATGCTAGGTGATAGAAAATTTTAGTTATGATAATTGAAATCCTTGCTTTAGCAAATAAAAGAACTCGAGTCTCTCTTGATAAGCCATGTATGTATACTACTGCATTCTGTGTATTGGCTTGTGAGCACGGAAGTTGTGCTCATCCTCGCTCTTTCCCCCAACCCTTCAGACCCTGCAGATCTTGGAAATTATGCCTTCTACGAGGACCAAGGAGCTGGTGATCAAGGAGACGATGAAGACTAGTCATAGTCCCCAGTGGTTGTAGCCTCTGGTGGTCGTAGCTCTAATGGTCGTAGCTTCAGTAGTCATAGCCCTTAGCCGTCGTGGCCTCGCCTCAGTCTAGCTTGCTCATTGGTGTTTGCGTACAAGCAGTATTATCCAAGTCCTTGGCTAATACTAGTCGTATACGATTATCCCAATCGCTTGCCTGTGGAGAGTTGTGCTCTACCTTCCTCTTTTGCTTCCGTTGTAGTTTCCACCAGGTGGTCGAAGCCCGCGTTTTCCGTTGTTTTTACGTTGTAATCATTTGGCCTGTTCGGCCCTTATGAAAAAAAAAAACTGACCTGATATGGTCTATGTAAACCCTGATGTATTAAATTGATGTTTGGTTTGGGTCCTTCGACTTGTATGAAATGATTCAGCTATGTATCTGTGAGTGCTATCTACTGATCCAGAGAATAGTACAGTGTTTTCACAGAGAACTTAGATTTAGGTCCGACGGTGAATCGGTGATTGCCTCTCGTCACTCCCACAACGCCTAACTCGCTCTAGTCACTGGCATCCAAGCCACCGTCGTGCCGTTAGGTGGGCACTTGTGAACCCCAAAGAACCCTGGCCCTAACCACGGCAAAGCTTTGTGGAGAGGACGCCGCCAGACTATGGAAAATAAATCTGCTAGCAGGCCAGGATCTCAAGGTGCATCTAATGGTTAGAAATTCGATTTATTTGTTGAAAGAAATAAGCTAGCTGTTGTTTATCCAAACCCTAGTAACATCTTTGCTGGGCTTTTCCCCCGATCCAATCCCAGCATGTCAAAAAAAAGTGCCTGACAAACTAGTCCAAAGTCGATCCTAAAAAACTCCAAAATCAGCGTAATACAATTATGAAAACCAACCTATTGGGCTGCCTTAGATCTTGGGCGTAGATTCAACAGACCTGGAACTCAGAGAGTACACTTCTGAGATTCATTTTCTTTGGTTCTACTAGTATTAGCTTTCCTTTTTCTCTCTTGTTTTGTGCACAGTTCTCCCGGGTGGGAGTGTTGGCATCTTGTCGTCGTCTAGGCCTTGTGGCTGTGTTGTTGCTGGTTGTCTCCACGCTGCTGGCCACCGACGTCTTCGCCGTCAACCATGCCATAGAGGGGATGCTCATAAATAAGACTGGATTTAGTTCGGTTGGTCCTCCAAGGTTCCTTGACCATCACCCGAAGAGTGCTGCCGTGGTTGAGAGCCTCTTAATCATCGGTCCACGCCAGCCTAGGCCTCTCTGTTCGGGATTGTCGTCGTCGACTCCGGTAGCCGATGTTGCTGATGGCCAAAAACCACCTCCAATCTCCAAGTGCTTCACGAGCAATGGAGGCCCCTCAAGGCTTCCTCGACGCCGTTGATCTCCAGCGGAATCTCCGCCGTCGCCAGATCCGGGAGCAACGCCAAGAAGCTGTCGCTTCGCCTGCGAGTAGCTCACCTGTTACTCAGGGACGGAGCGCGTGCAAAAGAAAACCGAAGAAGATCAACTCATAGTACATAGTTGCGAGGTGACGACGGCCGGGCGGCGGATGGGTGAATAAAGATCCATGCAATACGAAACTAAATCCTATATTTAATGGTCGAATGAGTCTATATAAGTCAATCTTGGTAATTTTTTTCTTTCTAGTTCTTACTCTATTTTAGTGTTTGATTTTGAAGTTTGACCTGAGGTTTTGGTAATTATCCTTTGGCAATTTGGTCTCCTTTAAAATCTGGCTCAAGCTCTGTCACTACTGTTACTAGTTCTTACTCTATTTTAGTGATTACCCTTTAGCAGTTTGGCCTCCTTTAAAATTTGACTCAAGCTCTGTCACTACTGTTACTCTATTTTCTCTGCCTGTACCCAGGGACTTGGATGCATTTCTATTTTCTTTTAGGGTAAAAGTTTGGGTCTACTGTGCTTCCCATCCTCCGGTATAAATGGGCGCAGTTTTTGCGTGAGCACAGGCGGCCACGTCGTCCCGAATTTTCTTGGCCTTCGGATTCTGCTCGTCTCTGCCCGGCGTCCGTCCGATATTTTTTTGGTTTTGCGTGCCCTCGCGTCGTCATCCTCGCTCGATTCTTCGGTTGCTTTCCCCCTCGTTTCGAACGCCAGCCGCCGAGGCCTCCATCTCGCTCGTTTTCCCCTCCTCCTCGCCCCGCTTCCCCACCTCCTCCCCTCCCCGGCCCCCGCCCACCACCACGACGCGCCTCCATCTCTCCCCTTCCTCCCCACCCCGCACCCATCCCCTCCCAGCGCGCTCCTCCTCCCGCCCCGCCCACCACCACGGGCGCGGCCCCATCTCCTCCCTACCCTCCCCACCCGCCCCATCCTCCACCGCCATTGGAACCGGTTGCCGCCGCCGCCACTCGCCCTCCTCCTCCCTAGCGGCCCGCTTCCTCTTCCTTCTTCGCCTTCGCTCCGCCTTCTTCTTTCTCTCCACAAACGCCCCTTCCCACACCTGCTTCCACCACAGGTGGGCGGCGGTGTTCTCGCCAAGCCACCCCTCTTCCCCGCCGTGGCCACCTCCTCCTCCTTCTTCGCCGCCCCATCTCCTTCTTCCCACGAGTGCCCCCATCTTCCTTTCTCCACGACCTCTGGCGCCACTTCTCCTTGCCCCGCTTCACTACTACGGCGGCGGTGGAATCGCCGTGTCGCCACCCTCCCCATTTCTCCGGCGACGCCCCAACCTCGATGCATTCGTGTCGCCGCCTCCCATCCTCCTTTCTCCAAGACGCGCGCGCGCTCGTGCTCGATGTTGGAGGCGCAAAGCCGCCACCGCGGGGGCAGACGCAGCCGCGGGCGCGACCACGCTCGTCGCGCGAGCGGTACGGAAGTTATTCAAGAAGGACGAGAGGCATCGTCAACGTGGTCCACCGCTGACCCAGCCGTCCGGCCGCCGACAAGCGGTTCCCGTGTCGATCGCTGCCGTCTCGCAGACGGCCGTGCGTGGCGGATGGTGGCCGGCTCGTGCGGGTTCTGCAGACCTCCGGCGGCCCGAGGTGGACGGCGGCAGGAATCTCGCTGACAGCCTCGGTAGGGGGAAGAGGCTCGGCGTGTTCCCATGGGCATGGCAGTGATCATACCGGACTTGAAACGCCGATTTCGGGAGGAATTTAGAGTTCTTGCGATGATCGATCTTGCACTGTATGTATGTGCTTTAACCAGCCTGCCTCTCGATTTACCACCTGCTTGCTCTCTATATGATGCTTGTGATGATCTTGTAAATTTCAGCGTACCTCGATCTGTTCCATAGCTTAGAGTGATAGATGATGAGTGGTTTTAGTGTGCTTAAATCAATACGAACACGCAAAGCTTGTATTTAATCTTTGATCCAAAGAAATTAAGCTTCATTTGCTAATGTGCATTACTCTTACATATCAAATTATTTGTTTTAAATTTGATAAGCAAACTTTTTCGAGTTGAGCATATTCATCTCATTGTCATTGTCTAGGTATCGCAAAGATGAGATGTATTATACCGACAATTGTGTCATTAGAATTAGTGGCTACATTTTGGTTAACCTCATCTTGTTGGGGTCGACATTGCATTGTCTTCCTTAATTATGAACCGATCGCTAGCGAGAGTGCAGTGCGAGACGGTTCATTACTCATAATTCAATGTGTAGACATGGTGCCCATTGAAGGAACGGTCACCTTGTACATATGGTACAAAGTTGGCAAAGCCTACAATAATTTCCAAAGAGCGAAATGGATGTACGGATCTTCAATACCCATTACCTCATGTTTTCCTTTCCTGATTGTGATCATTGGTAAACTGGTAATCTCCTGCCTTTACTATAACTTTAGATGGTTAGTAAGCAAGGTTTTAACAACTTTAGTTAATTGTTAAAATTTACTGAAGAACTACGTTTAATCTGAATTCGTATCCAGACTCTTTTGTGCTTAGCTCCATCTAAATGGGCGCAGTTTTTGCGTGAGCACAGGCGGCCACGTCGTCCCGAATTTTCTTGGCCTTCGATTTCGCTCGCTCTCGCCGCGTCCGTCCGATATTTTTTTGGTTTTGCGTGCCCTCGCGTCGTCATCCTCGCTCGATTCTTCGGTTGCTTTCCCCCTCGTTTCGAACGCCAGCGGCCGAGGCCTCCATCTCTGCTTCGTTTTCCCCCTCCCCCTCCCTCGCCCCCGCTTCCCCCACCTCCTCCCCCTCCCTGGCCCCCCGCTTCCACCACCAGCGGACGCGGCCTCCATCTCCTCCCCTTTCCCTCCCCAGCCCCGCACCCATCCCCTCCCAGGCGCGCTCCCCCTCCCTGCCCCCCGCTTCCACCACCAGCGGGCGCGGCCCCATCTCCTCCCCTACCCCTCCCCAGCCCCGCCCCATCCCTCCACCGCCATTGGAACCAGTTGCCGCCGCCGCCACTTCGTCCTCCTCCCTAGCGGCCCGGCTTCCCTCTTCCTTCTTCGCCTTCGCTCTCCGCCTTCTTCTTTCTCTCCACAAACGCCTCCCCTTCCCCCACACTGCTTCCACCACAGGTGGGCGGCGGTGCTCTCGCCAAGCCACCCCCTCTTCCCCGCCGTGGCCACCTCCCCTCCTCCTTCTTCGCCGCCCCCATCTCCTTCTTCCCCACGAGTGCCCCCCATCTTCCTTTCTCCACGACCTCTGGGCGCCACTTCTCCCTTGCCCCCCGCTTCCACTACCAGCGGCCGGCGGTGGAATCGTCGTGTCGCCACCCCTCCCCCCCCCATTTCTCTGGCGACGCCGCCCCAACCTCAGTCTGTTCGTGTCGTCGCCTCCCATCCTCCTTCTCGGCCACGCAGCGCGCGCGCATGCTGCGCTCGATGTCGGAGGCGAAAGCCGCCACCGAGCAGACGCAGCGCGAGGCGCCGACCACGCTCGCCGCGCGGAGCGAAATACCGAAGTCGCTCAAGAAGGACGAGAGGCATCGCCAACGTGGTCCACCGCTGACCCAGCGTCCGGGCCGTCGACAAGCGGTTCCTGTCCGTCGCCGCTGCCGTCTCGCGATGCGGTGTGCGTGGCGATGGTGGCCGCTCGTGCGGGTTCTCGCAGACCTCCGCCGCCGAGGTGGACGGCGGCGGGAATCTCGACGACCTCGTGAGGGGAAGAGGCTCGGCGTGTTCCCATGGGCATGGCGTTGATCATACCGACTTGAAACGCCGATTTCGGAGGAATTTAGAGTTCTTGCGATGATCGATCTTGCATCGTATGTATGTGCTTTAACCACCGCCTCTCGATTTACCACCGCTTGCTCTCTATATGATGCTTGTGATGATCTTGTAAATTTCAGCGCACTCGATCTGTTCCATAGCTTAGAGTGATAGATGATGAGTGGTTTTAGTGTGCTTAAATCAATACGAACACGCAAAGCTTGTATTTAATCTTTGATCCAAAGAAATTAAGCTTCATTTGCTAATGTGCATTACTCTTACATATCAAATTATTTGTTTTAAATTTGATAAGCAAACTTTTTCGAGTTGAGCATATTCATCTGTCATTGTCTAGGTAATCGCAAAGATGAGATGTATTATACGACAATTGTGTCATTAGAATTAGTGGCTAATGATTTTGGTTAACCTCATCTTGTTGGGGTCGACATTGCATTGTCTTCCTTAATTATGAACCTGATCGCTAGCGAGGTGCAGTCCGAGACGGTTCATTACTCATAATTCAATGTGTAGACATGGTGCCCATTGAAGGGAACGGGTCAGCCTTGTACATATGGTACAGGTTGGCAAAGCCTACAATAATTTCCAAAGAGCGAAATGGATGTACGGATCTTCAATACCCATTACCTCATGTTTTCCTTTCCTGATTGTGATCATTGGTAAACTGGTAATCTCCTGCCTTTACTATAACTTTAGATGGTTAGTAAGCAAGGTTTTAACAACTTTAGTTAATTGTTAAAATTTACTGAAGAACTACGTTTAATCTGAATTCGTATCCAGACTCTTTTGTGCTTAGCTCCATCTTTAGTTAATGGGTGGTTTATGTTTGTCTCCTTCTATTGCACTACTGATTTCACATATGCATCGCCATTGTTATAGTTCATCATCAGGTCAATTACAAGCTTGTGTCAAGAATTACATTAGTTACAAGGTTAAAACAATCTTCAAGATCATTGGTAAATCGCCTATAGAATCACATGGGATTGGGGCAGCTGAGGCAGCATATATACCCACTCTGGCGCATTCAAGAACCAGCTTAAATGTTATATGGGCGTTGTTCCTAAGGAGATCTGTTGCGCCAGATTCAGATTTGACAGTAACAAGCCAACATCCATGCATGCATTTTGTAGTCACTAATCATTCAGGAATCATATCATGAGGAGTTGCGTCTCTCTGAGCTCCCTGCTAAGGTGCGCATTGAGCGGCGGCGCGCGCTGAGCTGAGGTGCTGCGTCTCTCTGAGCTCCCTGCTAAGGTACGCACCGAGTGGCGGCGCTCTCAGCTGAGGTGCTGCGTCTCTCGTGTGGAAGCGATTTCTCTGCCTGTCGCTCTGTGCTCCCTGCTGGGATTATCCTTGATGGACAAAGGTTCGGGCCATGCATTAAGATTGGTTTTCTAATGTACATCCATTGAGTTTTCCTGGGCCACATGTGTGAATTTTCCAGGAGTAGAGGGTTTGCAGTGACTTGTATTTTACATAGTTATAAGCTTTCTTATAATTCAAGGTCAAATTGATCTCGATTTAGGCTCCTTTTGGAATGCAGGATTCTCATAATAATTATGTAGGATACCACACATCCAGTAAGAGCATATGTTTCCTTTCCTACTGGATTCTTGCATTCTGAACTGGTTATACCGGAAAACATATATGATGGAACAATGATGGCAATCATCCCTAGCTCCATTTCCCTTTAAACATACATATGATATTGTTTTGACTTCTGAATTAATTTGTTGTACTTAAGTTGTATAGTCCTTCGTCTCTGGTTGTATCTATTTTCGAATTGAACAAAAGACCCTGGGTGGTTTGAGTTTCTGCTTGTCAATCTGACTTGTGATGATGTTTGAGGGTTGCTAAACTATATGGCTTTTCTGAATTATCTATTACCTCCCTTTGTAGTGTTACCATTTGTGCAGTATTTCTAAATGCATGATTAGGAGGTGAAAACTTTTCGGCGAAATTTTGCTTCATTTTTTTTAAAAAAAACACTACTTGCTGTTACATGCTGCAGCTACAAAATCAATTATCAGTCATGCCAATAGTCAACCTATGTTACAGAATCAGATTTTGTTGATTTGCTAATTCTAACGGTCTGCTATTTGCTCTAGCAAAATGCCTACACTGTGCAACATGCAAAGAAAACACTTTCCGAGCGCGCCATATGGCGCGCACAGGTCACCTAGTTTGTCATAGAATCTAGTTTTATCTAGGGCCTTTTAGCCTTAAAAAAATCCAGCTCAAAAAAGCAACGGAAGCGGCAAGAATCATGTCCCTGTTCAGTTCTTCTCGAAGCATCTCCTGAGGCGGCCACGCCGCCACCACCACTCGAGCACATTTTACGTTATAAAATTTGTGACTCCAATGGCGGATTCCCATCACAATTCGCAAGACCACAGTTTGGGTTCTTGCCTGGGTCTTCAGTGTAGGCCTAGCTAGCTAGGAGACCACCTACACCGCACCAAGTAATGGACGCCTCCACGGCCGCACCACTGTGCCGTACCCGGGCCGGGGCCACATCAACGCGATGCTGAACCTGCGTCGCCTCCTCGCCGCCCGCGACAGCGCGTCCGCCAACGTTGTTGTCACCGAGGAGTGGCTCGTCCCCGTGCCAGCTGGCGGGCGGGTCCGCCTCGAGACCATCCCCAACGTCGTACCCTCCGAGCATGGTATGGCCACACCGGCGACATCGTCAGGTTTGTGGAGGCTGTGTACACCAGGATGGAGGCGCCGTTCGAGCGCCCCCTCGACCGGTTCGGAGCGCCGGCAGCGATCGGCTTGGGTCGCTACCCTGGTATGGTGGGTAACCCGTCATGACACGAATAGTATCGGGCTGTGCCAAGCAAGGCACGAGCCCGGTGAGCTCGGCACAGCCGATTTGGCCCACGTGTTGGGAGGGAGGGAGAGCCAGTGAAATGGAATTAGTGAAGATTATGGCGGTGAAATGGAAAATCAACTCGTCTCCATATGATTAATAACTTGAATCCAGTAGTCCATCATAACATTATTGTGCGCATTTTCACCAGATAACACACAATGCATATATCTCCAATAATACACAACAACGATAAGCATATCGACAAATAAGTAAACAATCCTAGATTAATCGCAGAACCAGCAAACTTCAAACATGAAACAACTTTATGAGCAATTGAGTATACTTGCAACGGTCCAATTCACCCTGAATTGTGAGTCATTCCAAACACAATCGTGAGCACAAAATGCATGAAAGGTTGCATGGGTAGCATACGCAGAGACTACAATGTTGCACACTAGCACATATTGCAGAACGAACCAAGATTTTATGACACATCCTCGGGAAAGAACTACAAACAAAAGAAGCAAATTCAACACACGTAGCATTCACCACGATGCAAAATCGTGAACCAACAACTGCAGCACGTAGATAGTAATAGTTGCGAAATCTAATTGATCCAAAATGACAGGAAATTCAGAGATGTGATAGCAAGAAGCCAACAAAATTCTTCGGAGTCATCACCTGGCGATGATCTGCTAGCACGGAGGAAGAAGGAGGAGGGCGGGGTGGCGTCGGCGTAGAGGAAGGAGGAGGAGGAGAGGAAGAGGGGGAGGCAGCGATGGGGAGGAAGGAGGCGAGGCGATGCGACGCCGGTGCTGAGGGAGGGAGGAAAGGAAGAGGGGAGGCAGCACGGCGCGGAGGGAGGCGATGTGGCGCCGGCGCTGAGGGAGGAGAGGAAGAGGGCAGGCGGCACAGCACGGTGGGAGGTGGGCGAAGCCGTGAAGGGGAGCGGCCAAGCTGCACGGTGGTGAGACCGCGAGAGCGACAGTGCTATGCGGCAATGCGAGTGCCGCACACGGCACGTGCGGGCAGAGTAGGAGGGGAAGAAGAAACGGGTGGCCGGGCAGGCAGGGGCACGGGTAAGCAGCCCAGAAAGCGCTAAGCGGGCCACAACATGCTCGTGGGCTGTGCCTGGCATAACAAGATTAAAATCCAGCCTGTTTTTTTTATCGTTTTGACCGTTTGGCTCTTTAAAAATAGGGTTTTTTTAAAAAAACAAAAATAATTTCTATAAATAGTCACCATACCTCCCCTCATTCAGCATCCATCCATTCCCCAATTTTCCTTTGAAATTCTGTCGTGCAAATTCAAATTTTTTGTGAGATAATTTGGCAAAATTCAAAAAAAAAATGCCAAATTTTTGAAAAATCAATTTTCGACGGCAAGTTAGCAAAAGAAGTACAATTCTATTTTTTGCATACTTTTATTGTTGGTACTTGTTATGCTTAGATGAAAGTAATAATTGTGTTAGTTTTGATTTTGCGGTTTTCGTTATGAACAGTTATGACAACTTTGCTCTTGGTGATTACGGACTTTCACTAGAGAAAGTTGCATCTATGGAGGCAGCTGCGGCTGCTTCAATCCAACCAAAATGGCAAGGCGGAGTTACGTCATCAGACTCCATGGCAGCATCTATGTTGTCGACAGGACAACCAAGCCAGACGCACAGGGAAATGAGGCACCATATGCTATTTGTAGATTTTATCGTAATGAATTGTCTGCAAAGTCTACAGGTGGAACGGAGCACTTTCTTAGACATGCTATAAGATGTTGAGCCAAGCAAGGATTGGTGATGAGATAGACGCAGCTGTAGTACAACCCTGACAAGTATAGTACAACTTCCGAGGATTTACCGTTAGGCTTTGGGGAATTTCTTGCTTTCTAAAATTACATTAGGACTGCGTATAATCCTAGATTTTCTGTCGTTTCTAGACAGACAAAACCTAGGGATCTAGTAAAATACTACAATAATTATCGTAATAAAATAAATGAATTATTTAGTACGTGCATATTTTCGGTAGCTCTGACCTCGGATATATGGAGTGGTCGGGCTAGGAAGGATTATCTTAGTGTAGTTACCCATCATGTTAATGACGACTGGGTAATGGAGAAAAGGATTATAGGTTTAAAATTAATTGATGTAGCACACATGGGTGAGAATATTGCGGGTTGTACTATCGAAGCCGTGGACGACTTTGGTCTTACAGATAAAATATTCTCAATTACTTTCGACAATGCTGCTTCAAACTCTAGGGCTATGGATATTGTTACTCTAGTGTTGAGTACATACGTTGATTCCTTCTTGCTACATTAGCGATGTATTTGTCATATTATTAACCTTGTAGTCAAATGTGGTCTGAAGAGGTTGAGTTCGTATATTAAAGCTTTTCGCGATGCGATTTCTTTCTTGAATAATTCTAACGTAAGAATATCAACATATAAGAACTTCTGCAGGGCAATGGGTGTACGTCTGTCGGTGTTTTAGAACCGATCTTACGTAAAGATTGTTTGATTCGGGGGGTCTCCACAATTGATCACGCAGACGAAGGAGACACGGGGATTTTTATACAGGTTCGAGCCTTCTCGGATGAGAATAATAACCCTACTCCTGTGTATCTTGTATTTGCCCTCTGGATTACAATCGACTAAAGGTTTTCCTGACTGCCTTCCAAGAAAGGCGCTCTTTGTCCCAAAAAGGGTCCTCTCTCCTACTATCTCTAAAAGACACCTATTTATACTAAGCAGTGGCGGACGTCGTCATTCCAGGCTAATTAGTCGCTCATTACTGCGCAATAATGAGAGTAATTACCGGAGTAGTAACCTCCCCATGCTGTCGAACGATTATCAGTCAGAGATAGTGGGGAATTATCAATAGTTAGTCAAAACATAACTGCGTATTTTGACTGTTTGAATCCTCACTATTTAGTGGGTCTTCTGACGGGCGGGTCCAGTAAATCGTGAGGAATCTGTAACAGAGCTAGTCGTAGAAAGACTTACGACCAGACGTAGTCGTGACGATTATATCATAGTCGTCGAAAAACTTACGACTAGGGGGTAGTCATAACGGTTATACCATAGTCGTAGAAGAACTTACGACTAGGGGGTAGTCATAACGATTATACCATAGTCGTAGAAGAGCTTACGACTAGGGGGTAGTCGTAGGATAACCTACGACTTCCTGACTCGCTCTTCCCTTATAATATTCAAGGGGTATGCTTTGTGACGTCATATTTCTTGATTAATAAATGAGGATTATTTAGATCCTCGTCATCTAAATACAAGATACACAGGAGTAGGGTTATTATTCTCATCCGAGAAGGCCCGAACCTGTATAAAAATCCCCGTGTCTCCTTCGTCTGCGTGATCAATTGTGGAGACCCCCCGAATCAAACAATCTTTACGTAAGATCGGTTCTAAAACACCGACAGTTGGCGCCGACCGTGGGGATCTTCTGGTAATTCCTTGTCAATAGTTATTTCTTTTCTCTTTGATGCTACTATGGCAGGAGAATGGAACGAGGAGAATTGGTTCGACTTGGCCGATTACGCAGACATCGACATGGATGCCGGTTTCAACTACGAACCGAGTATCGAATCTTCTGACGATGTTGCCGCTCTGGAGATCTTCTATCAGATCTCGGAGACTGCATTACCACCGGAGTCGAGGAGGGATCTTTATCCCCCACGACAGTACGCCTAGCCGAGGGATCAATTTCCTCGGGAGGCAAGGGTCAACCCGACCAGCAACAGGCCTGTCTCGGGGCAAACTCGCAACACGACGAGAGTTTTTCCTCCAAGTGTTCGAGTCCCCCCAAGGCAGTACGATTTAGCAAGACAAGTTCTGGAGTCCATCATTCAGGAGCTCCATCGACATCCGATGGTCCTCTCTCTCGAAAGTGCTTCCAGGAAGAGGATCGAACATGTTGTTCATCCAAATCCAACCGCCCCGACGCAGACCTACCGCAGACGAGACGGTTATAACCCGAGTTCCCCACGGAGGGGTTTACTCCAAGTCGCAGATGGTGTCGCTCGACTGCTTCTCAAGTGAGGCGGTCTCGAGCGCAAGTGGAGGTCATCCACGGGAGGTCTTTGTCCTTCTCTCTGATAAGGATCGTTCTCCCAAAAGAAGGATTGAACATGCTTCCCGCCGAGCATACTCTACACCGCCTCGTCATAATGACAAGGACACCACAGTTGGCGAACGAAACAAATACTTTAATGAACGTGCGGGACATCCTCAACATTCTCGCACTCCATTAAAGCAAGCTCAGGGGTATGAAACAGACCATTCTGAAGCAACCCGACGGAAAAGAATAGTGGCTCAGAAGAACCTTCCCGAGCGCGCTTATTTCCAGTCGGAGGAAGCTCAAGAGCTCCAGCACATCAATGATTTGCTGGAAAACCCGACTCGAGAACTCGCTTGAGCACCAGGTTATGACCTCTTTGCAGAGGAGATCACGCAAAGGCTTCGTAACACGATGGCCAAACTCGAGCGACTGCGTCGACCACAACCAAGAAGTCGTAATAGTACGGCTACTTCTTCTGCCAGTTGTTCAGAAAACTCGTCGCATAGAAGGAGGCACGACTCTCCCTCACGTCGTTCTATCGACATGAGGAAAATGCCACAAGCCCACGGGAGAGGTGACCTTTCACCACTTCGGCGACAAGACGCACGGCGGCAAGTGGGGTACGAGGAGTATTTCCCTCGTAAGGCTGAGACCTATTGTAGGCCTAGCCCCCCCATGGCTGGGTATCGACGAGTTCGATCACCCGGCGACATTAACCCCTCGTTTTTACAAAGAAGAAGACAAGAGGTTATCTCGGGATGTCGGGCGTTCTCACCCGACTTTCGAGCGGTTCGTTGGCCGCCTTGATTTCGACCAACGAACATGGAGAAATTCGATGGAACTCAAAACCCCATCGAGTTCCTCCAAATCTACACTACAACTATCCGAGCTGCAGGAGGAGGAGAGCATGTCATGGCAAATTACCTTCCGACTGTACTCGATAGTGGTCGAACCCAGCATCAACAATTGTCGAGTCAATCGGGTTTTAGTTGATGGTGGAAGCTCGCTAAACATACTGTTTACGAGTACCCTGGACGAGATGCAGGTACCCAGGACAAAGGTAAGGCCGGTACGATATTCATTTCATGGAATCGTACCGGGGTCTTCGGCCAAACCCATTGGCCAAGTTTCTCTTCCTTTAACGTTTGGATCACCAAGCAATTTCAGGACACAGAAGGTCTCCTTTGATGTTGTGGATTTCAATACGGCATATAACGCCATACTCGGACGACCTACTTTGGCAAAATTCTTGATAGCTACTCACTATGGGTACCAATGTCTTAAGATGCCAGGTCCCAAAGGGGTGATCACGATACATTGTGACAAGAAGATGGCGCACTCCTGCGACCGTCGTTCCCTTGAGATGGTTGGACAACTACCAACTCGAGATGAAAGTCAGCATTCGACTAGCAAGTCGAAGCCTAAAGCTGCACATAAGCCGAACGACCAAGTCAAAGAGGTTCCTCTGGACGCAGGGGAGCCCTCGAAGACTGTTCGCATTGGGGTTTCTTCCGACCCCAAATAGGAAGACGCCCTCATCACCTTCCTCCAGGCAAACGCTGATGTCTTCGCGTGGCAAGCATCCGACATGTCCGAGTCCCCAGGAATGTGATTGAGTACAGGCTAGCTCTACGGCCTGATAAACTACCCGTAAAACAAAAATTACAGAGATTTGCCCCTGATCGACGAGATGCTATTAGGTCAGAATTGGACAAGTTGCTTAAAGCAGGCTTTATAAGAGAAGTCAACCACCCAGAGTGGTTGGCCAACCCTGTAATGGTTAGAAAGTCTAACGGCAAATGGCGTGTGTGCGTAGACTTTACTGATCTCAATAAAGCTTGTCCAAAAGATGATTTCCCTTTACCTCGCATCGATCAGCTGGTTGACTCTACTGCAGGATGTGAGATGTTGAGTTTTCTAGATGCATACTCTGGTTATCATCAGATTAGTATGCATCGAGAAGATGAAGAAAAGACCGCATTTATTACACCGTTTGGGATATTTTGCTATGTAAAAATGTCATTTGGTCTAAAAAATGATGTAGCTTCTTTTCAACGTTTGATGCAAACGACTTTCGCTTCTCAACTAGGCCGAAACTTGGAAGCCTATGTTGACGATCTAGTTTTAAAAAGCACCAAACGACTCAACCATATCATAGACTTGCAGGAGACTTTCGACAACCTCAGAAAACACCAATTGAAACTGAATCCCGAGAAGTGTGTGTTCGGGGTCTCTTCAGGAAAATTACTTGATTCTGGTTTACGAACGAGGAATTGAAGCAAATCCCGAAAAGATCAAAGCCATCACTCAGATGCGCCCCCCGACCACGAAAAAAGAAGTCCAGAAACTCACAGGATGCATGGCGGCATTAAGTCGTTTCATAGCACGACTGGGAGAAAAAGGACTGCCTTTCTTCAAACTTCTAAGGAAACATGAACGTTTCGAGTGGTCAGAAGAGGCTAATCTAGCCTTTGAGGAAGTCAAGAGGTATCTCACGAGTGCTCCTATTCTAGTTTCCCCGAAGCTAGGAGAGACACTCTTAGTTTACCTAGCTGTCACGCCACAGGCAGTAAGCGTAGTACTGGTCGTAGAACGTGAAAACATACAACGACCAGTATACCACGTAAGTGAGGTTTTGCACGGACCTAAGGAGCGTTACCCTCAGGTTCAAAAACTTCTATATGCCCTCCTCATGTCTTCGAGGAAACTGCGGCATTATTTTCAGACGCACAAACTAGCTGTGTCGTCTGAGTTTCCCTTGGGAGCGATCCTCCAGAATAGGGAAACAGCGGGACGCATGGCAAAGTGGTTAGTCGAACTTGGGGCGTTCGACATCCATTTCGTGTCCCGAACGGCCGTTAAATCCTAGATCTTGGCAGACTTTGTCGCCGAATGGACAAATCCTAAACCTGTTCAGGATCCCCAGTACGATTCCCACGACCAGTGGACGATGTACTTTGACGGGTCGCTTACGATAAGTGGCTCGGGGGCTGGGGTGGTCCTGGAATCTCCTACTTGAGAAACCTTAAAGTATGCCATACAATTAAACTTTCAGGCCACTAATAACGTGGCAGAATACGAAGGTTTGCTAGATGGTATACGAGCTGCGAAAGCGCTCTCGATTCGACGACTACTCGTGAGGGGAGACTCTCAACTAGTCGTGAATCAAGTCGGAAAGGAATACCAGTGCTCCAATCCGACCATGTCCCGGTATCTATCGGAAGTACGAAAGTTAGAAAAGCACTTTTTGGGCTTTGAGGTACAATTTATCCCTCGAAAGGATAATTTCCTCTCGCACCAAGCTGCTCGTCTAGCTTCCTCCCGATCCTTGGTACCGAAAGGGGTGTTTTTGGAACAGCTTCAGAAATCGTCTATAGTCGACGAACTGGAGACACCTTATATAGAAACAGCCTCTCTAGAGTACGAAGATACATGGATGGCACCCATCTACTAGTATCTTCAGACGGGTTCTTTACGATGACGATCTAGAATCGATCGATTATCCGAAAGGCCAAAATGTATACTTTGGTCGAAGGTATCCTTTATAAAAGAGGAACCCAAGGGGTGCTCATGCGATGTATTCCGCAGAGCGAAGGATTAAAACTCCTTCACGACATACACGGAGGAATCTGTGGAACTCATACTTCCTACGTAACGCTGGTGGTAAAGCTTTTGACAAGGTTTTATTGGCCAATGATCCTCACGATGCCAAGGAGATGGTTAAAAAGTGTGGGCGATGCGGTTCATAGCCGGCAAATACACCAACCATCTCAGGCGTTGCAAACAATCCCTTTGTCGTGGCCTTTTGCAACCTGGGGTCTTGATATCCTAGGACCGTTACCCAGAGCTCTAGGAGGTTTCGAGTTCCTTTTTGTGGCCATTGATACGTTCACAAAATGGATAGAAGCCGAACCGGTGACTGGGATAACAACGGAAGCAGCAAAACGGTTCATGATGAGATGCATGATCACTCGATTTGGAATACCAAGTCGAA
This sequence comes from Ampelocalamus luodianensis, assembly GCA_036346255.1. Taxonomy (NCBI): domain Eukaryota; kingdom Viridiplantae; phylum Streptophyta; class Magnoliopsida; order Poales; family Poaceae; genus Ampelocalamus; species Ampelocalamus luodianensis. The sequence goes on from CM070626.1 coordinate 8,634,528, forward strand.
TTATCACAGACAACGGTAAACAATTTACAAGCGCAAAATGTCAGGAATTTTGCGACGAGTTGGGAACTCGTTTGTGTTACGCTTCTGTAGCCCACCCCCAAAGCAACGGGGCAGTTGAGAGAGCGAATGGCCAGATAATGAAGGGAATCAAAACCCAGTCTTCGATCGCTTGTCAAGCGCTCGGGGCTTGGGTACAGGAATTACCTTCGATATGGGCAATTAAATGCGACGACTAGCCGAGCTCTGAGTGAAACACCTTTCTTTCTAGTTTTTGGTGCCGAAGCCATGCTTCCGCCAGAACTAAAGATCAGGTTAGCAAAGGTCGATAAGTTTAACGACTCAACTCAAGAAAACCTTCGAGCAGACGACATTAACCTGCTCGAGGAAAAGAGAAACCAGGCTTTATTCCATTCTGCAGTCTACCAACAAACCCTGCGCAGATACTATGATCGTAAGGTCCAACCTCGCAGCCTCGCTGAAGGTGACTTGGTATTGAGGCTTATCCAATCCCAGTCTAATCGGAACAAACTCTCCCCCAAGTGGGAGGGTCCTTACACTGTGGTCGAAGTAACGCGTCCAGGATCAGTACGACTTGCAATGGAAGATGGTCGCGTTCTCTCAAACTCTTGGAACATTGACCAGTTGCGCAAATTTTATATGTAACAAGCTTCAACGACAATAAAGTGTCAGGTTATCCCTATCCTTTTTGTCTATTTTTTAATCTCGCTTTTATTTTTCGACCATTTTTTTACGCTCATCCTTCCTCTACGCTGGTTAGCAAAAGGACAACACATTTAGTCGAAATATCTCCCCTCTGTATGTGGTCCTGCCCGCTAGAAGGAGCTTCCTAATGTTACTTCGTTCTTAAACAACCTGTACAATGTTTATTGGGCTCAGAAAAATGGTCGAAAGTTGTTAAGCGAATTCATGTCACCTTAGCTTATTTCGAAAAAATAAACTAAGAAGAGTGAACTTTTTGCGATGCATCCGACTACTTTTCAAATTACCTGATTAGATTTTTACTGGTCGAAGGAAGAAACACACCTAGTCGAAGCCTCTCCTCTATGCACGTGGTCTTGCCCACTAGAAGGAACTTCCTAGCGTCGTTCTGTTTCCTACTTTTGCTGCCAGGACAACTTCGTCAGAAAAAATGAATGTAGCCGAATGAATCCTTAAGGTACTCTAGAAGGTTGTTTCACTCTAGTTGTCATTATCGAGTTGACTAATCTGGTCGGAGATGGTAACATCACCTAGTCGAAGCCTTTTTTTCTCTGCACGTGGTCCTGCCCACTAGAGAAAACTTCCTAGCGTCGATCTGTTTCCGCTCTTTCGACTAATACAAACAAATCGATACTCGACAACTGTCAGTCGAACAAACCTCTCTGTTTTCATAACCCTTTCTTTACTACTTCCTTAGTTTATTTCGAATAAACTAAGTAAACAGTCGGGGCTAGGATAAAGTTATAAACATGACTTCATTTCTTAGTCTTATTTTTTCCGAGTTATCATCTTACGAAGTACTGACTACTCTATGAGATAACGCGTAGGGAAAATGAAGGAGAAAGGAGGAATCACTCATATCTGGTCTAATTATTTTCTTCCCTTTTTATCTTACGAGTTACTAACTACTCTACGAGATAATTTGCAGGAAAAGGGCCATATATTTATACGTCACCAGCAAAAAAGATTTGTTTTTACAAGATTATATTACAAGACTACTCTGTCAAGGGAGATTCTATTTGCATCTCCTCTACGACTTTCTCGCTAACCGACTGCATCTCTTCGATTAGCTTCTCTGCTTCGGCTTTGGTGCAGTCGAAGTCGGCTTCAACAGAATGAAGATTAAGGTTAGGATCACGGGCCTTGAGTTTTGCTAAAACAAAACTCACAGCTCCTTTGACCGCTTCCCTTATCGAATCATCCTGATTGGCCTTCAGAGTAGATACCAACTCGTTCAGAGTACCGACTTGTTCCCCAATGGCACTCGTATGAGCGGCCATCGTGTCGTCGCGAGGAGCAACCCTCCCAAAGACGAAGCCCATCGAGTACATTGTTCGAAGTGAGATATTATCTTGAAGATTGATCTTCATTGATTTTGTCTCCTCCTGGGAATAAGTCGAAGCCTCGTGGAGTCATTTTATTTCAGTCAATCGATCTGGAAAGAGCGAAGATTGAATAAGTAAAACGATCCTATGAGAAGATAAAATAAATAAATGGCAGGTAAAAGTTCTACTTACCAGCTAATTGAGAACCCAAGTTCTCAATTTCTTGGTCTTTCTCCTTCGCGATGCGGGAGATTTCACGGACAACGGAGGATTTCTCATGAACCTCGATCCGGAGAGCCCCCACATCGGCCTGAAGGGCCTTATTTTCGACTTCTTTTTCTACAAAAGAATGAGAGGTTAAAAAGGGGAGCAGAAACCAAGACCAGAAGCAGTCGTAATTACACGCACTGTTTATTTTTTCCTGCAACTGTTTGGTTGCAGAATTAGCCTCCTGAAGCTTCTTCAGGAGGTCGGTGACGTTATCCCTTAGTTTCTTCGACTCGGCTTTTTCAAAGTCGAGTGAATCAGCTAAGGTCTTTTAAATCGCTCTTAAACTCGAAAGAGTAAAGAGCGGACATGAACACAATCAACCAAACGGTTGTAAGTATTTCTATGACCGATGGGTAGTCGTAAGTTATTCTACGACCACCCCCTAGTCGTAAGTCTTTCTACGACTAGCATAAGTCGTAAGTTTTCTACGACAACCTGATTGTGAGTACTGAATAAATAATCGGAACGATTATGACAATCAGTCACTCACCACCTCTCTGCTTGCTCGCAGAGTGTTGCCTTTTCTTGTCGAAGCTTGACAAGTTGCCGATTATATTCGCAAATCGTAGCGACTTGCTCTACGGCTCTCTGAAAAAGAGAAAAACGATAAGATAAAGAGATAAAACCCCAAGTGGGTATCGATAAATACTTACGTTCATGTTTGACCAAGCAAACATGGAGACTATTCGTGACGGATCCTTCAGCCCATCCATTTCCTCGACTCGTTTCCACCAAACCCCTTCGAGTCGTTAATTGTCAAACACATCTCCGCAATTGACAATGTTGCCGGGTGGGGACTCGATCGCGGAGCGGTAGGCGAAGATCCTACGATGGAGTCGGGCCAAAGAAATCGAGCAAAAGTTAAAATACTCCTCTTCCTCGACTCAGAACGGACACCACGGAGGACCGGAAGGAGCATCCTCGACAACCTCCTTACCGGCACGGTGATCAGCACTAACGTTGTCACCTACTTCCGGTATCCCCCTCGAGGCTTCTGTCACCTCCTCTACAGTCTCTACGACAGCTCCAGTTGTCGTAGCAACTTCAACATCCTTGGCCGCGCGATTTCAAAGAACCGCAGCTTCCTCCGCCGCGGGGATAGTAGCTAGATCTTCAGCTACTATATTTGTCACACCCATGGGATTCTCCATGGGAATATCCCTAGGGGCTGAAGACGCTGGGCTAAAATCACGTAACGCAGTAAGTAAAACGAACGATGAAGTAGTTACTACACTTATGTCTTTTGTTTTACATACCTCTGCGCGCTGGACCTAACTCGAAACTTGGGAGCAACCTTCCCGACGGAAGATTTCTTCGACTTCTTCTCGACCACCGCTGGTCGAGATGCACTCAGGACACCAGGAGTCACCTCTTCCCGACTTCCCGGGTGGACGAAATCAGTCTCGACCACCCTGAGAGTGCCGATTCCCTCGGCTTCAGATCCCACCGGAGTGGCAGTTTCCTTCACAAAAGACATGAATTCCTTCCAGTTCTCCTTTTCTAGCTGTCTTATGAAGCCACGAGAAGCTGAAACTGCGAAGAACTTGTCGTCGTAATAGAAAGGTACCTTAACCTTGGGGACCTTGTGAAAGATCTAGACCCGCCATTATGTGGTAATGGAGTTTTGGTGATTAATGATAAATCTAATTGGGAGACTAACACCTTTATTGATATACATATTGTGTAGTCTTATTTGGATATAAAGGTGAAAATCATGAAGTCATGCAAAGTGATTAAGTGATTAATGACAAATGCACTTGTGAGACTAACACTCCTATTGTTATATCAAGTTTAGTCTCAGCTTGGATATAAAAGCAAAAATCCAAACAAGTATGTATTCATTAATGACAAATCTATTTGTGAGACTAACAATTCTATTGATTATCTATTGCTTAGTCTTGTTTGGATATAAAGATGAAAATACAAGAGGTATGCATTCTACTTCTTATTATTATATCTTGTTGCATTCCTCGGATCCAAAATATAGGTTAAACTCCACCAAAAAGGTTAACTTGGATATGTGCATATGTTTCCATTACACATTTGTGTATGCACACATTTAGGGGGAGTTCATTCTATATTTTGTGGTTTCATTAGTATTGATCCATATTCTCTTTCCGCATATATTAAGGATCTTTACTTTGAAACATATCCTTGAATATATTTAACTTGTGTAGTTAATATATTCATATGAGTATATGAGATCATATGAGACTTGTGTAGTTCATTGATGCTCATATATCCTTGAATATATTTTAACTTGTGTAGTTAATATATTCATATGAGTATATACAACTTGTGTAGTTCGTATACACTCATATTTAGTATATACAACTTGTAGTTCATATATACTCTTGGTATATATAACTTATGTAGTTCATATATACTCATGTCACTTTATATTCAATTATTTGCAATTGTGTTGTGGGACTAATGTGTGTGCTAAGATGTTTTCAAGGCTTAGTCCCGGAGTTTGAATGGTGACATGAAAAGGAAATGCAAAGGTGATAAGAGATCAACATGGCTCAAGACAAAGGAGTCATGCATTGCATTTCGAAAAGCTTCTGGAAATGCGGTAGTACCGGCATTGTATGCGCGGTAGTACCGCACCGCTGAATGTACCGATTTACATGCGGTATGAAAATTCCAAGAGCATTGCTTTTGGACTTGGTTTGCTCGAGGTGGAGCGGTAGTACCGGAGTTCATGTGGCGGAACTCTGGCACAGAGCGTATGACCGCAAATATGTTGGCGGTATGTAAATTCCGAGAAGGTATTTTTTCGTATTTCGAACCTCTGGAAATCGGTAGTACCGCATCCGAGAAAGCGGTACTATCGGAGAGCGGTATTACGGATGCTAGTTAGCGGTAATACCGCTTTGTTAGTAATGGCTTGTTCAAAAGCATTTATGCAGGTATATCTTGTTAATTAATGTTAATGACATTGTGGGACTAACATTTTCCATGAGTTGGATGAATAGGTTATGTTCCAGGGTGATGAAGACTTTGGATGGCATCATGAGTTGATCGTCATCAAGTCAAGATTCAAGAATAGGATGCATCATGTGTTGATGCATATCAAGATCTCGAAGAAGAGATGATCATGAGTTGATCATCAAGTCAAGAGAAGACTCATCATATGTTGATTGAGGTAAAGTAAAGGATGCATCATGGGTTGATGCATATCAAGACGATGACCCGGACTTGAAGTGAAGATGTGCGTCATCAACCTTCAAGAAGATGCTCAAGGCAAAGGTATGACTAGCTAGGGCTAAGGATGTGTTCCTAGTCTTTTACCGGTCTTGGTGTTTGGTTGGAAGACCGGATTGCTAGTATAGGTTGCCGTACTATTAAGAGGGGTCTTGTCTAGTAGCTTGAGTCTCATCATGTATTGATAGCTCAATCTTGCTTGCTCTGGCTCATCGTGGCATGATGCTATTATTTGCGAATGTGTTTTGCAAATAGCCGAAGCTCATGCATTTAATCCTTGTAACATGTGACTATGCTTTGCAAATGTGTTTTGCAAATGATTGAAGTCCATGTATCTACTCCTTGTGGCATGATCTATGTTTGCAAATGTGTTTTGCAAATGGTTAAAATTCATGTGTATATCCTTGACATGGTCTAAGATTGCTTGTTGCTATTTCTTTGGACTTAGACCATGGTAGTGGCTCTTTTGAGTTGTGCTTTTTGATTTGATCAAATGTGTTTATGATCAATCAAATAGGTGGGTTGTGTAGCCCTCTGAATAAGCTTTCAATAGAGTCCAAGATCACTCAATTCCGACATCGGAGTCAAAAGTTATGACCTTTTTACCGAGTGTCGTCTGTGCTGAAAATCGGGCTACGGTAGTACCGCCCGTATAACTGCGGTAGTACCGCAGAACGGTAGTACCGCCCCTTGTGAGTGCGGTACGACCGCAAAAGGCTGTAACAACTAGTTTTTGGCTGTTTCGTCTCCAAACGGCTAGTTTTTTGTTTGGGGGCTATAAATACCCCCTTGGCCGGTTGAGAGGCAATCTTTGGCATCCCATTGAGTTCCTTTGAGCTAAGAGCAAGCCCTCTACTCCCATTTGTGCATGTGTTGCACTTAGTGAGGTTTGAGAGGCAAATCCTATTGCATGTGTTGCATTAGGTGGTGGATTTAGTATCCACGAGAGCTTTGACACTTGATTGGTTCAAGTGAAAGTTGGAGACTTGTTACTCTTGGTGTTTGCCGACACCTAGACGGCGTGGAGGCGTTGTGCGTCGGTGATCTTCTCAAGTGAAGCTTGTGAGAAGACCAGGCGATTTGTGAGTGGCTTGGTGCTCGCCATCTCGGAGCGGAGTAAGAGCAACCCTAGTAGATTGAGGTGATAAGTTCAAGTTGGAGTCGGTTCAGCGGTTGAACTCACTTAGAGGTGTTGGTTCGGTTGGAACCGGTCCAAGTGGTTTGGACTTACCTCGGAGGTGTTGCCTCGCGTTTTGGAGCCGATCCAAAAGGTTGAACTTACCTCAACGTGGATTAGGGGAGACCGGCAAGTCTTCGATCACCACGGGAAAAATATCGCCGTGTCAATTGTGGTTTGCATTCTAGCTTTACTACATAGCAATTTATATTCCTAGAATTAAATTGCTTACTTGTGTGAATGCTATCTTATGTACTTAATTGTTTATATCATTGGTTAATTGCTTTCAAGTCTTTGCCAAAATTGCTCTATTTATTATTGACTTGTATTGTTGGTGCACTTAGTGAACTCAGTTGAACCTAGTTGTTTTAGGCTTTAATTGTGCTAAACCGAATTGTTATTTAGCTTCCGCATTAGAATTCGGTTTTAGAGCATATAAATCTTAAAACGCCTATTCACCCCCCCTCTAGTCGGCCTCCTCGATCTTACACCTTGCGCTTAAGGGCAAGGGCTCCCTGTTCTGCTCTTTTCTCTGCCGCGGCTAGGTCTGCGGCAAACTTAGCGAAAGGAGCAGGAGGAGCCGAGCTCGAACCCCCCTTGTCGCCGACTTTTACGGTCGACGCTTCTTGGATGGAGGGGACTTGACGACTCAATGCGCAATCGCCCCAACAACCACCAACTCGACTTCTTCGTCGTCTTGACGGTTCTCCATGCCAACTTTCTGATTGAGGAAGGGGAAAAGTGGTCGTAAAGATCTTTTTACGATCATTAAATCGGTCATCAGTACGATCAGCTCAAAAGTCGTCAGTATTTCTACGACATTGTCTAATCGTAAGTCATTCTACGATTACATTAAGTCGTAAGTATTTCTACGACATTGTCTAATCGTAAGTTATTCCACGATTACGTTAAGTCGTAAGTTTTTCTACGACATTGTCTAATCGTAAGTTATTCTACGATTATGTTCGATCGTAAGGTTTTCTACGATCAGTATCCAGTCTTAAGTTTTTCTGCGGCAAACCAGTTAGCCGTATACCATTCTACGACAACAGAATACCTAAAGGCATAATCATTCGATTACCTTTAGGCGCCTTTCTTTCTCCTCTGTGGTCAAAACCACGAGGATTTAAGGAGCCACCGTGTTCGCCGGATGCTTCTCGCAGATGAGCCTAACACGCGCGTCAACCTCCGCCTGCGAAAGATCTGGGTGTATGGACAATACAATTAAGCGGACTAAATCAGGATTAAACAAGGATAAAAGCCAAGAGAGTAAGTTTTTCTACTCACCGTACTTGTAGTCCCTGGTTGGATCGTCCTTTCCTGAGTACCTCCACATGGGAGGGACCCTTGTCTTTAAAGGACTGATCTGACGCGTGATGAAGTCCTTCACCACGTGCCAACCGGTGAGTCCTCCGACTTCAAGTCTTTGTGACTTGAATATAGGGGTTATCGGTCGAGATTATCGGGAGTCGAGTCCCGGGAAGAAGACCGCTCGGCGACCTTCCGACGAGCGAGGCTATCTTCCTTGGTAACCTCCCAGTAGAACCACTTCTTCTTCCAACCCGGCCATGACGACCGGGTAAACATCTGAATGTGCTCCCTCGACTTACCGTCGTGGAGCTTCAGACTGCAGCTACCGGCAATCCCGGCTTGACGAGCCATTCCATAATAATATTGGAAAAGCTCGAAGTCCGCCGGAATCCTCAGGTAAGCCTCACACAAGTGCACAAACACGCTTAGCATCGTGATGGAATTAGGACCAAGGTTCACTAATTCCACCCCGAAGTGCTCAAGCACGAGTGCGAGGAAGGGGTGAGCAGGCAATCGAAGGCCGCACTCACAATAAGCCTAGAAAACGGGAATTTGGTCTGCCTCTCCCGACGGCCAATGCTGCCCGTTCGCCGCAATCCACTTCACGAAAAGACCCTCGGGGATCTTCTCGGCGGCGACCAAAGCAGTCATCTTTGCATCGTCCATCTCCGACTCGGCCCACTCAGAGACAATCCTGGCCATCTCTCTTTCTCTCTCGATAGTGAGAAGATTCGAGGTTGGGAAAGTTCCAAGATAGTGTACGGAATCACCGACGGCGGAGGAGACGAGAAAGCAACCGACTGTTGGGTAAAAAGGTAAGAACCCTAAGTTCTTCCCCCGTGGCCTGTTTTATAACCGCACGATTGAAACGAAACGTCGTGAAATCCCAACAGTCGCCACCGCTTCGGGAATTGCTTCAACGGACAGGCTTTTTAACATACCCGTTGGAAAGTCCCAAGACACCTTTTTCACACCTCAAGTGAAATTACCATCTTGACCCCCGGGTCTAATGAAAGGCCAATCGGAAAGGTTTTTGCTTCCGGTCGTAAGGCCACGATTGCTTCGAAGTAGTAAGAAATCCTACGACATCTTGCAATCGTGGTGGTCTTAACAACTTACCTCGATCAAACATATTCCTGGTCGAGAGAAACGAATGTTGAAGAGTCTTTCCTTCAATGTTCTCCTCACAACCCCTTAATGATCAGAGAGTCATCTACGACCCTTCGGTCAAGTAAGCTATTTTCACTTGAAGCTGGGGGGCTAGATGACGAGGATCTAAATAATCCTCATTTATTAATCAGGAAATATGACGTCACAAAGCATACCCCCTTGAATATTATAAGGGAAGAACGAGTCAGGAAGTCGTAGGTTATCCTACGACTACCCCTAATCGTAAGCTCTTCTACGACTATGGTATAATCGTTATGACTACCCCCTAGTCGTAAGTTCTTCTACGACTATGGTATAACCGTTATGACTACCCCCTAGTCGTAAGTTCTTCTACGACTATGGTATAATCGTCACGACTACGTCTGGTCGTAAGTCTTTCTACGACTAGCTCATTATGCATTTCTCACGATTTCATTGGACCGCCCCACGAAGACCCACTAAATAGTGAGGATCCAAACAGTCAAAATACGCAGCATGGGGAGGTTACTGACTGATAATTCCCCACTATCTCTGACTGATAACCGTTCGACAGCATGGGGAGGTTACTACTCCGGTAATTACTCTCATTATTGCGTAGTAATGAGCGACTAATTAGCCTGGAATGACGACGTCCGCCACTGCTTAGTATAAATAGGCGTCTTTTAGAGATAGTAGGAGAGAGGACCCTTTTTGGGACAAAGAGCGCCTTTCCTGGAAGGCAGTTAGGAAAACCTTCAGTCGATTGTAATCCAGAGGGCAAATAAAAGATACACAGGAGTAGGGTTATTATTCTCATCCGAGAAGGCCCGAACCTGTATAAAAATCCCCGTGTCTCCTTCGTCTGCGTGATCAATTGTGGAGACCCCCCGAATCAAACAATCTTTACGTAAGATCGGTTCTAAAACACCGACAACGTCCAAGAAAGTTCGGTTTGGATATGTCGGTAAGATGGAACTCTACTTACCAGATGCTTAAGAGTATTTTACCGTATAAGAGCATCTTTTCTGTTTTTATTCAAATGCACTATCAGAACAACGACGGTAGTATACTATTGACTAAGCAACATTGGTTTATTGCTGAGAAAATACTATAGTTTTTAGAAAAAAAAATTATGAGGCCACTGTTGCTTTGTCCGTTTTCTACTATCCAACATCTCCTATCATTGTACATAGTATTTTACAGATTGTTACTCAATTACAAATGTATGAAAATGACTTAGTTTTACGTAAGGCTATTGTTGCTATGAAAATTAAATACATTAAATATTGGAGAGAAATCCCTTACCTATATGCATTTGCATTTCTTTAGATCATGTAGCTAAAGTTGAAGCATTTGATAGTGTACTTGATCGTCTTAGTTATGTTATTGGACCAGATTAGAGAAGCCCAGAAAACTGATGCGGAAGTGGCCCAAATTCTAGAACTAATGAAACAAGGCAAGGCTAAATGTTTTAAACAAGATGCACAAGGTACTCTATGGTTTGGAAACCGTTTGGTGGTACCATTTGATCGCCACTTAAGAGAATTGATTCTCAAGGAGGCCCATAACTCAAAATTCTTTATCCACCCCGGGAGTACGAAAATGTATCAAGATTTGGAAAAGAAACTGTGGTGGAGCCGGATGAAGCGGCACGTTGCACAGTATGTGGCCGAGTGCGATCTATGTCAAAGAGTTAAGGCTGAGCATTTGAAGCCAGCTGGTGCTCTAGATCCCCTGCCCATTCCCCAGTGGAAATGGGAAGAAGTTGGCATGGATTTTATCACCGGCCTTCCTAGAACTAAAATTGGATTTGATTCTATATGGGTGATTGTGGATCGTTTAACCAAGGTTGCCCATTTTATTCCTGTCAAGACCACTTACACCGGGGCCAAACTAGCAGAACTTTATATTTCCAGAATTGTTTGTCTCCATGGTGTACCAAAGGTGATTGTTTCGGATAGAGGTCCTCAATTCACCTATCATTTCTGGAACTGCTTGTATCAAGCAATGGGAACCAACCTATCCTTTAGCTCCGTTTATCACCCGCAAACGGATGGACAAACTGAGAGGGTAAACCAAGTTTTGGAAGACCTTCTCCGGGCTTGCGTGTTATCCTACAGCGATAGTTGGGAAAAATGTTTACCGTTTGCGGAGTTCTCCTACAACAATAGTTTCCAATCAAGCATTCAAATGTCACCCTTCGAAGCATTGTATGGGAGAGCTTGTAGAACACCTTTGAACTGGTCCGAAGCCGGGGAGAGGCCATTCTATGGCCCGACCTTGGTGGAAGATGCTGAGGAACAAGTTCGTGTCATTCGTGAACGGCTTAGGACGGCTCAATCACGTCAGAAGTCATATGCCGATCGTCGTCGTCGCGAGTTGAGTTTCGAAGTGGACGATCACGTATATCTTAAAGTCTCTCCTATGAAAGGAGTTCGTCGTTTCCAAATCAAAGGTAAATTAGCACCTCGCTATATTGGACCTTTCCGTATTCTAGCTAAGTTGGGATCGGTGGCATACCAGTTGGAGTTGCCACCATCACTCTCAGACGTGCATAACGTCTTCCATGTCTCCCAACTCAAGAAATGTCTTGAGTCCCAGCTAAGCGGCGAGTTGGATAAACTCGACTTGCAACCCGATCTATCTTATCGAGAGAGCCCGATTCGTATCCTTGAGGAAACCGAGCGTAAGACTAGGAATCGTGACATCAAGTTCGTCAAGGTCCAATGGAGCAACCACACGGAAGATGAAGCGACTTGGGAACGTGAAGACCGGATGCGAGCAGCATATCCAGAACTCTTCTCTGCATGAAGTGCCTTCGTATCAAGAAAGGAAAGGTAAAACATATTAATGTAAATTATAACCTGTCAACACTATCTTTGAAGGAAATCAAGACAACATAAATTATAACTTCTAATGAAAATTTTCTAATTCTTCTCCACCCAGATCTCGGGTCGAGATCTTTTGTAAGGGGGGAGGTTTGTCACAGCCCCAACTAATTAAATTGGATTAATATGTATTGCACTAACTTGCATTATCGAATTCAAATCATTTCATAATATATTGTACTTGGAAAATCTAATTTGAGGTAAAAATACACATCAAAATTAAATTTTTAATTCAAATCAGTGATAAAAAGTTGTGATCATCATCTGAAATCAATTTATTTAAATACTACACTAATTATCATGAATTAATATAATTTTTCCAAAATTTTTGGGACTAGTTTGAACCTCATTAAAATTCAAACAACATTTATAGACATACAACATGTTTGAATTTAAAAATCACAAACTATATTATGAACAGTAGGGTTTTATAATTTTTATGGGAACTATATCATCCCAGGAACCCCCACAAATTATTTCATAATTTTTGGAAATTTATTTCTATTTCTAAGCCTCGGTCAAAATAGAGAGACGTAAATTAAATTGCGGTCAAACCCTAGCCCAAACCCTAGACTTTGTTCATTGGACTCGAGCCCGACTCGGCGGATCGGACTCAACCCAACCCACTAAATGCACCGAGTCATGCAACCCTTGGATCGGAAATCAACGGCCCAAATCTCATCACCCGGCCGACTGTCCGAACCCCTTTTTAATCTTAGCCGTCGTTTTAATCAAGCGGCCGAGCCACACCGCATCTTTTTTCTCTCTTGTGCGGCCGACGCACCGGCCCGCACGTCGGGCCGTCTTCTTCCTTCTCACGACTCGCGCAGCGTTGGCGCCACGCGCTCGTCGCATCTTTCGCTCGCTCGATCCACGGCAGGAGCCACCGCACCTCCCAACCTATCCCTGAGCGCCTCCTTCTCACGCCGTTGCTTGTCCGACCGTTGCCGCCCTTTAACTCGCCCTCTCCCTCTCTCGGTTCCTCACTTTCCCTCTCGGTGGCCCAGGGAAAGGAGGCGAGCTCTTCACCTCCTCTCGAGTAAGCTCGAAGCCGTGAAGTCCCCTAGCCTTCTCCTTGCATACCTTCTCCATTTTTACTCATCTGGGCTCTTGCATTTGCTTGTAGTTGTCGGGCCACCCTTGTCGCTCTCGCCAACTCCAGAGCGCGCACCCGAGGCCTCCTCCGTGCGATTATTGTTCCTGGTGAGCCCCTACCTTTTCTTTGCGCGTCATTTCTTGTTCTAGACCTTAAGGAGTAAAACCCCTCACTTTAATTGTCGGATTGTTTCCCCAGGAGTTCGTAGACCTCGGAGTTGTTCCTTTAGGCCGCCAGCGCTATTTCTCGTCAAATTGTCGCCTTGGTGAGCCATTTCTCGATTCATGCCTTTGTTAGCATCTTATGTGCCTAAGTAACCTATTCCGACCACCCACTGTTGGCTTCTTTGCTCAGGTTGCCGTGTCACCGTGGGTCTCTCCTTGCCGCTTTCGATCGCACGCCGCCGGCGAGTTCCAGTGCCTCTCCGGTCCTCTTGTCAACGCAGGTAGTTTTCTCTTGCCCCCTAGGAGCTTAAACATGCGCTCGTTTGTCTGAAGCATTTTCAAATCCGTGTAGCTGCTTTTGCCGTATAGCTCACCGCCGCTCCACTCCCGGCCAGCCGGCGGCATAAGATGGCTATCAGGTCACTCACGAGAACACTTCCGTTAGGTGCGCAGGCTTAATGTGATCACATCTGTGCCCTTGGCTTGAGCCGCCATGGACGGGATCGCCGGCGAGGCTCCGGCCGCGCCGCTTCTGTTGTTGGGCGCTTACGCTAAGCATGTCTAAACAAATTGACCGGATCTACTAAGTGACAAGAGATCATCCAGCGACCTCTAATCACGTGAAGAACCTAGGCTCGGTAGTAGAGATCAATATTTTGTCTACAGGATATGCAGCTACGGATTTAACTAATCAATTTAACACAAATTAAGCGATGCATACATACAGTTGAAACAAAATATTAGACTTTAAAATACTGGGATAAACATGATCAAGCGCTTGCACAGGTTCTTGTTGCTCAGAATGCTCAACTTGCATGCAGAGGATCGCTCTCGGGGTTGCCGAAATATCAAGCCTAACGATTGAACAAATAACGGCGAATAAGAGCGAATAACAGGCAAAACTCAAAAATCAAATGCGAACACCAATTTACACAGAGGCTAGACCATCGCAAAAGGAGTAACAAAATAGCGACTCTGAGACCCACTCACTTATTTGTTAGGTTAACCACAAAATCACTCTTCTTATATGATTTAAACTTTGGACAGGACTTTGATGGTGATTGTGTGCACATCTATTATTTAACCATCAAGTTAACACATCAAAAAACTAGCTATTCTAAAACCACTATTGTGGTGAGAACACGAGAATCTACAAGAAGCTATTGAAAGCATAACTAGTCAAGTATCCAATTATGAGATGCTACATAAAATTTCTAATTAAGTTTGGGCTTTAATAAAATTCAGCTACTAATACACCTAAGCAACATGCCAACATATTGGAAGGTTAACCATAACAGTATGCTATCACTACAAGGCCTTACCACACCGGTGAAAGTAGGAAAAATAAGTGAGAGACAACCACTAGTTCCAATAACAACTACTTAGATCACTCATGCCAACAAGGGTTTTAAAATCTAGAATCACTAACTAACATAATTCCTTACAAACACTATTTCTTAAGCAATTTATCAAGTCTAACAGACCTAAATAGCATAAGCATGAAACCAATTTTCGGTTTCGACAAAGAAAAACGACAACGAGGAACAAGCAGAGAACTAGAACTAAAATGCTTTCAAACCTCAACACCCAATTTTGATCATGCAATGAAAGTGAACTAATGAACAATCATAAACATGATAAGCGGTGACTACAAAGCTTCAGAGAGGTGGGCCCCACCGCCGCCACAACCATACGAGGGAGCAGCAAGGAAGAACAGAGAGGCTGGACTGGATTCGAAAGGTGAAGGAGTGGCGGCGCGGGTGTGCGACGGGCAAAATGGGTTGCTAGAGGACCAGAGGCGATGGTGGTCATGGGTTAGCGGCGCGCGCGGCCGCGGCGGCGGCCGCGATGGAGGTGATAGGTGCGGTGCACGCGAGAGGCGAACAACAAGAATTAGCGCGCGATGGGATGAGTTACCAGAACTCACCGGAATGACGCGGAGCTCAAGAGGTTGCCGGAGATGGCCCGGCGACGAGAGCCAGCGGCGGCGATCAAGGGGTCACCGAGGAGGAGAACTGAGCAAAAATAGAGGAAAAGAGAGATGGAGGTAGCTCGAGTGAGTGCACTAGATGAAGCTAGCGCGAGCAATTGCTCTAGGAACTAACTCAGGAGAAGAGGACGAAGGACCCAACTTTGGCCAGAAGAAGAGGGACACCAAATTCAACGGCCCCTGCGAATAAAACTTCAAATTAGTTGAGGGGAAGACATGATAGGAGTCTGGAACACGATCTGACGCGAAAAGGAGAAGATGAGCTTCACTGGTTGTGGTGTTGACACGGCGGTGGCGCCGCTGGGTGCAGAGCTCGAGCACAACTATGAATTGAGCTCGGGAGGAGAAATGGTTGATAGGGATTGCTTAATGGTGTCTAAAGAAGGAAGAGGGAGCTTTGGGTGAGCTTAAGTAGGGATGAGGGCGGAGGAAAACGGCGGCGGCGCTTTCGGGTAGTAAGGCGGTGATTTTGCCGGATTAATTAACGCTAATGATTGTGGTTAGATAGTTATGAGTCTATGACTTGTGGGCCTAAGGGTTGTTAAGTGGATGCGTAAATTATAGAGTGCGTTTCGTTAAATAGAGTTATGAGTCTATGACTTGTGGGCTAAGGGTTGTTAAATGCGTAAATTATAGAGCACGTTTGTATGTATCCCTAGCATGCTTAGAATGGTTTTACGTTTAGGGTTTTCAAGAGACGATTCGAGGAATACGCCTTCAATCTATTGCTTGGTGGGACCGGTCAATCTTTGATCAGGTCAAAACCTTGACCTCGGTCCCACTCGTCATTCTCTGCGGTTAAGCTAGCGCCGTAAGAAAAGTAGTAAATACTTTATGAAATTCGAAATGAGTTAATTGCACTTGAAAAATATGTATAACTTTGAAAATACATAACTAATTCATTTTAACTCCAAAATGAGTGAAACCACTTCTGATAATTCTCATATTTAATGAACTTTATATTAAAATTGATTCCAACTCTGTCCCTGTAACAGAGAGCTTTATTTTGGAAAATGAGCCATTAATCCTCTTATTTGAACAATAGAAAAAGGGTTGATAACTTCAGGAATGCACAAGTAATTATTGGAAGCTCCAAAAACAGTGAGACCACTTTTGATAATTTTCATTTTCAGTGAACTTAATTCTAAAAATGGTCTCCATGTTACCTCTGTCACAGAAACTATTTTGGAAGAATATACTCCTTAACTCCATTATTTTTATACTATAAAAGGCTGATAACTTTGAAAATCAATAACTAAATCATAAAAACTCCAAAAAGGACAAACTCAACTGTTTTTAACTTATAATAATATTGCCTATTTATCTATGTAATCCACGTACTCGCCACTGTTCTACAAAAATTTCACTTCATAATTAAATTACATAATGACGGCTTATTGAAATCTGAAATTCAAACCATTATAACTTTCACATGCTAAATCAAAAGGAAATAATACTTTCACCAAAAATCATTTAAAATCATGACCTAACTACTGTAGAAAAATCGTGCATTTTTAGTATTTTGGTTTTTGAGTTGTTTTTCTCGGTATTTATTTGATGTTATAATTGTATAGATCCCGAGCATATTGATATCGACACTTACGCTACCGAGAGTGAGCAGCTACTGTACCAGTAAGGCAAGCATCATTTGAACTTTCTTTTGCATCATATTTGATCCCAGTTTTGGTTAAGTTAGTGCAATGATAATTGCTTGCATGCTATTTTGATTATATCAATATTTTTGTGATATGTAGTTTAGATTATGTCCTATGCTTGAGGTTAATCTTGAATTATGCCAACTCCTATATGCTTAAGATAGGATGTGTGAATTATGGGTTATAGAATTGCTTAGCCAGTTAGCCATGCAAGTCTAGATACGGTAGTTCGATCGTCGGGAATAACCCGGCGGTTTTGGGATACACACAACTCTTACTTTATGTTTTTACTTCAGATCTTTGTAGCTGTTTTATGAGTTAAACTTTGTCATTTTTAAATGAGATTTGGTCCGGACAAGTGTTGGTTAGTGATGGTGCTTTGTGCACGAGCATTGGGTAAGTGGAAGGACTTGTCTGGACAATTGAGGACCGAACTTTGGTAACGTCGTTAATTCAAGTACACTCGTGCTGCCACACGCGGGTTGGGAGCCGTATGGTTAAGTAGGGGGAGGGTTTTATTGTGTTAAGTCCTTGGTGGTGTAAGGGCATAGCGACAGTGAAATCCTATGTTCTTTGAGGAGCCGATGTAATCCTTTATAGTGTGCAAGGGAGCACCAATTCTTTTGGTTTTGATTGCATCGGTATTTCCAATATAACTTGTGAGCCCCCTAGCAAGTGCTATCAGACGCTTGTACTAGGCAAGGAACCATCTCACAAGGGGGACTTAGCCCAATAGGGCTTTCTTGCTGAAAACGACTATATCTTGATTTACCAGTAGGCATACCATAGGAAGTGTGCTATTTCAGAGGCCTCTGGAGGCTTACGGGCTAATCAAGTCGTGTGGGTAAAGTAGTACACCCCTGCAGGGTATAAATCTATTCGAATAGCCGTGTCCACGGTTATGGACAACCGCTTGAGTTCGGGAGTTACTATTGTTAGACTTTTAATTAAAATTGTGGTTGAACTTGGTATTCGTCATGAACGGGTTGTTCATGTGTTTAGTACATCAAAGTGGGCTGCCACTTTGGTCTTTTTATGATTCAATTGTTTATTACTGAAATATTTTACTACATGTTTTACTTCTACTTCAAATCTGATTTTAAATGGGCACATGAAAAACTAGTATGTGTAGGATGTTAATCGTTGCGTCTTTTTCGCAAAACTAAACCAATATGAGCCATCCTTTGAATGACTCTTATGCATAACTATTTTTATTTGTGTAAGACTTGCAAGTACACTTGTACTCAGCCAGATGTTTGCTGGCCTTTTCAGGTGAGGAAGATTATGAGTATGACAATCTCGTTAGTGTTGACTTGGGTGACACTAATGAGTAGTGTGCTACCATTTAACTCCCAGTCGGTTGCCGATGGGTGATGGGCATACCACTGCTGGCCTTTTGCTTTATCTATTTACTTCGCGCTACTTGGTACTTTACTTGAATTTGGCGGTGTACTGTATGTAATAAGTTGTAGACTTTGACTATTATGCAAGATGTCTTTTATCTCTTATTGTATGCGTTGTATGGATGTAATCAACGTTAGATGAGGGTATGAGTATATTGGTCGTTGATCTTGGGAGCCAATATATGTCATACTAGTCGTTGATGAATTCCCATTTAACTCACTAAGTGTAGTGCTTGAATCGAGGAGAATCGACAATCATGTAGCGCCGCAAGGGAGCAAACGCGCATGATCGTTGAGGCTCTAGTATTCGCTAAGGCTCTCACTTGGATAGAGTTAAATTGAATTCATTTATCGAGACCAGTAATTATGTCCCTAAGACCTTGTCTAATCTCGGTCTTATGGAGATAATTAGGGGTCCCCACGTTAGTATCGAGCCATCTTGATGTAGGTTAGAGGTAGCGGCATTAGAGTTAGTAAGCCTTACGGAGTCAAAATATTTTGAAATTATCAAATTACTTTTTAAAGTTTAAGATTAAGAATATCTTTTATTCCTTATCCATCTTAGTATCTTTTCTCTCCTGATCCTATTTTGGTTTATGAAACTAACTTACCTTGCCTTCTTGCCTTTAGATGAACCCTCAGTACCTTGTCCGGGAAACTCAAGCTGAAGGAGTGGATGGATACCCGCGTTGCTACGAGACATGATGTGGAGGCGAACTTCACATATCACCCACTTATTCCATCTACCGCCGTGATCGAGGACCGGAATGGAGGAATTTGTGGCGATGATAGATATCGTTGCTAGACAAGTCACGGGAGCATACCTTACCGCTTCGGTAGCGTGGTACTACGAGGCTATGGCGTTACAAGAAGTGGCCTTGGTGGCCATGAGTCGTCTCCGCTACGACCTGACGGAGTTAGCCCAGCCCCCGTATGATCACTTGGATAGAGTTAAATTGGAATTCATTTACCGGAGACCCGTAATTATGTCCCTAAGACCTTGTCTAATCTCGGTCTTATGGAGATAATTACCGGGGTCCCCACATAAAATCTATAAATAACTACAATTTGGCATAAAAATTAACAACTGGAGTAGTTTATGAATTCTAACAAAAGATAATTGAAATTAGGGACAACAAATAAAAGAAAATTTGTAATTTTATTTTCATATGAATTCCAAAGTAAAATATCTTAATAACTAGAATTTTGAAAAATTAAATATGAGTTATAATGAAGATATCGTGAATTATGTCGGAGGAGATCATGAAAGAGTGCAATGACGTCGATCTGATCTACAAGAAGACATTGATCCACAAGGAAATGAATAGCCGAGGCAGCGACGAAGAAGATGAGAATAATTCCATACTGCTCACATTAGCTGTTTGACAAGGACAATGTCGTACTGCTCGCTGGAGCCGTTGAAGAAAAGATCGAAGTAAAAGGAGCCAAGTGTTGTGACGATGAATGGTGAGCATCGGCGTTGTTCAAGAAATCAATGGTCAAAGAAACTCGATAATGGGGGAAGACATAGCAGAGAGGAGATGAAGCTTTGGATTAAAGATGAACTATCGACGATATGTGATCATTGGGTAGCTAGGAGCATGCCATCGTTGGTGAGTGATATGGCATCATTGACGATGGCAAGAAGATTCTCTCTATCATTAGACAATGACTAAGGCAGACATACCGACATCAGTAAAGATGACAGGTCATCCCAGTTAGTGAGGAAGCCACATTGTTGAGTTAGACAACGTCGAGGAAGAGGAGCGACTGACACAAGAGAAGGAGACATCATGCATGTGTATATACATGCATGCATCCTACGAATAGAAGCATGGACGTACAAAAACAAAGGAGCAAAGTGCTCGAAGTAGAGATAGCGCAACAGTAAGAAAAAGGCTTGGGGCCACTAGAGAGAGCGTGACAGGTGTCTCGGCGGGGATCGACGATATTTGCACACATATACGTGTAGATGTCACAACAGTCATTATTAAGCTATAATTAGAGAGAAGTAGAAGATAACTATGTGGTATAGTATTGCATTAGAAGTGGTAGCAGCTGATATATATCGATCAAGAATTGGGCTTACTCTTGGAGGTTGAAGCAAAAAAATTGTGACGGAGAGAAGAGATAGAAGACACGGTTTGGTGGGGGCAATCGACGTAAGGGAAGATAAGTTCAAGGTAGGTCGTCCATGGTGTATCGGTGTATACATGGGTAAAATACTATAATACAAGTTATAATGAAGATTTCGTGAATGGTGTCGGAGGAGATCACGAAAGAGTACAATAGCGTCGATCTGTCCTACAAGAAGACATTGATCTACAAGAAAGCGAATAGCCGAGGCAACAACGACGAAGATGAGAACAATTTCATGCTGCTCACCTTAGCTGTTCGACAAGGACTGTCGTGCTGCTCGTTGGAGCCGTTGAAGAGAAAGACCGAAGTAAAAGGAGCTAAGTGCTGTGACGACAAATGGTGAACATCGGTGTTGTTGAAGAAATCAATGGCCAAAGAAACTCGATAATAGGGAAGACATAGCAGAGAGGAGATGAAGCTTTGGATTAAAGACGAGCTATCGACGATATGTGATCATCGGATAGCTAGGAGTATACCATCGTTGGTGAGTGACATGGCGTCACCGACGATGACGAGAAGATTCTCCCTATTATTAGACAACGATTAAGACAGATATACCGACATCGGTGAAGATGAGAGGTTGTCGCAGTTAGTGAGGAAGTCACATTTTTGAGTTGGACAACGTCGATGAAGTGGAGCGACCGACATAGGAGAAGAAGACATCGCGTATGTGTATATACATGCATGCATCCTACGAATAGAAGCATGGGTGTACATAAATAAAGGAGCAAAGAGCTCAAGAGTAGATATACGCAACGGTAAGGAATAGGCTTGGGACCACTAGAGAGCGCGACAGGTGTCTCTGCAGCGATCGACGATATTTGCACGCATATACATGTGGATATCACAATGGTCACCATTAAGCGATAATTGGAGAGAAGCAGAAGATAACTATGTAGTAGAGTATTGCATGCAAAGTGGTAGCAATTGAGAAATATCGATCAAGAATTGGACTTACTCTTGGAGGTTGAAGCAAAATAATTATGGCGAGAAGAAGAGATAGAAGACGCACGGTTCGGTGGTGCAACCGACGTAAGGGAAGATAAGTTCAAGGTAGATCTCCCATGGTGTATCGGTGTATACGTAGGCAAGGTAATATAATACCATGTAAACTAATAAGATAATTTTGTTGCACACATAATCAATGTATTGCTTGAGATTAACATAGGTACATGTGCATGCAAATATTTTGGAAAAGAGTTAGAGCATGTAGCTACACGATGCATACATAAGAGAGTGGTTAACTTATTATACTCATAATTTTCTTCCATCAAAACTCATACTTCAATTACGTTACTTAAGTTGTATTTTCCTTCAAGTTTCTATTATCATTTCCTAATGATTTAAAAAATCTAAATAGCTACAATATACGTAAATATATTCTGAAACATCTAAGTTATATCATTTATCGCTACAAACTTTAAAACAAATCTAACCGCGCAAATGCATAAGAGTTGACTCTCTAAGACAAAGAACTTCCCTACCCGGTGTACTCGCTTGGCCCTTGCATCCCCTTCATGGCGCTCCACGAACACCAGGCCAATTCGGAAGAAGGCTACATGGCTTGGCTGGACCCGCAACCTTCGGGCTCAGTGCTGTACGTGTCACTCGGCAGCTTCCTCTCGGTGTCATCCACTCAGCTTGATGAGATCGCCATTGGCCTGGCAGAGAGCAAGGTCAGGTTATGTGGGTGCTCCGTCGCGCGTGCTCTCGCGTGCAAGATTTGATCCGCGGCAGCGACGGCATGGTCGTGCCGTACTGCCGTGGTCTGACCAGCTGAAAGTCTTGTGCCATTCTTCTGTTGGAGGGTTCTTCACCCACTGCGGCATGAACTCGACGCTTGACGCGTTGTACGCCGGCGTGCCAATGCTGACTCTTCCCATAGCATTCGATCAACCGATCAATAGCCGGCTTATAGTCGATGTGTGGAATCAGCCTCAAGGAAGGTCCGGGCTGGCGGCGTCATCGGAAGACATGAGGACGAGAGCTTCATTGCCGGAAAAAGGCTTCTCGTACAGAGATATCACGGCTTTCATCAACTACATTTCGAAACGAACTCAATTTTCTCTTAGAAAGGAAGGGGTGGCAGATTTTTAATGATGAAATTAAGAAGATTTATTTATAATCTTTGGTGTAATGATTCAATTGGTGGCAGATTTTTAATGATTCAAATCACCTTCGGTGTTCAGCACATTTGAGAGGTAGCATTTAGGATCATTTTGTTGGGCTGTAAATTTCAGAAAGTGCGATATATACGAGAATGTTCAAAGGCAAATATCGGCTACACCGTTTTGTTGGAAAGCACCCAACTCAAGGTGTATGTTCAACGTCAAAATAATAATTTCAGTTCAGTTCAAGGTGTATCAAAGTAATAAAATACCATTTTTGTCGTGAAGTTTTCAGAAAAAAAGAGAGACCAATACAGACAAGAAATTGACCAACATTTCTGTTCAACACTTTCAACTCTTATTTACTGTTCATCATTTTTGCAAGTGAAATGGCAGGAAATAAGAAATACTTGTAAAATACACCAAGGTATTCAAAGTTGTAGAATACTCATGAGAAAAGAGTAACCCAATAAGAAAAAAAATAGCTCTCAAGCTTTCTTGATTTCCTAAATAATAGTCGTTAAGCAAAACCAAAACAGTAAATCCTAGACAAGGCCTTGAACAACTGCCGGAGGGTGCAGAGCAACACTTCCAAGCTGCTCACTGGAGTACTTCTTGTACACTGCCTTCAGCTTGCTCTCAGGAGCGGCAGCATGTGAGTTAACAAGGACCTTTGCGCACTCCCTGAAACCATCAGATACAAACATTTTTTAGCACACAGTATCCAGTTAAACTAAGTTCTTCAGATACAAACATGCAAGTTCAGAACATCAGATTCAAGGAGTGAATGCTTACATAAGCTGTGCCTCATTGAAACCAGTGTGGTGCTTGAGCGTGTCTGTCCAGAGGGGACTCTTCTTCAGCGTGCATCGAGCGGCATACACCGCAGAGGCGGCAACCATCGATGGACAGAATGATACCATGCCGTACTCCTTCAGTGCCATTTCTGCGAAGAAGAACACCATATGCTCCAGCTGCATTCACACGACAAGAAAAGTTTCAGCACGAAACAATTCCATGGCAAATGTGATATGGAACTGTGTAATCGGTCCAGTTCTTTACCTCCTTGTTGCTTCCAGCGGCTTTCACAAACCGCACAAGGAAGACGTAAGGTGTGGGGACAGTAAGGTTCCACTCCAGCTTATTCAAAATGCTCTTCTCCATGGCAAGAATTTGCTGCCGCGTGTAGGCATTGTCAGATATGCAGATGAAATCGTTGACCTGCACAACACAAGCAATCCACCACTTAAAGAGTGTTCAAACAAGTGCTAGAAATGAACAATATTGCAAAGGTGAGATTTTTGGCCTACCTCTGGTGCCCAAATCTCCTCATACTTGCAGGCGATCAGCATGGCCGCGACGCCGACAAGCTGCAGCTCCTTTCGCAGCACGGGCTGCATCGATAGGTACCGGTCTATGACGTACATCGTGAGGTACAGGGTCTCCGGCATGAGCTCAAACTTGTAGTTAACTTCAACGATCCAGTCGGCGAGGATGGCCCTCATATTGGGATTGATCTCGAGCTGGCTAGTCATGTAGTCAGTAGGACGGCTCTCGTGCTGCAACGGCCAAAAACTTGGTGAACACTTTCAGAACAAGCTGAGATCACTCGGAACAAACTACCTAAAGATGATGAAGCTGCAGTTACCTGGGCATCCTTGTAGAACTTGTAGATGTCCTCGATGTAGTCAACCACAGCCAGCTGGTTGTCGCCGTCGAGCTTATCAATGTCCTCGATGAGTTCTTTTGGCTTCTCAGTAAGGCCACAGGCGAACTGACGATAACAAGGACAGGCGTGCAGAGGTTATGGCACTGAAATGATCAGCTACAATGCAAGAGCAGGATGGATCGGATCACTCACCTTAGAACGAGCAGTAAGCACAGATGTAAGCGTGTTCACAACCTTCTTCCTGGAATATTTGTGGGCAGAGCAGCTTCTTTCACGCTCCGGCAGCTTCTTGTTCTCGTCGGGGCCGATCTCAGTGACATGCTCAGGACGAGGGCCGGGCTTGGTAGCAGGCTTCCTGGCCGGCTTCAGAGCGGCTATTGCATTCTGCAAACCATCACACCAAATTGTGATAAAATCAAATGCTTTGTAGGTACAAGAACTGCAAAATCACACCTAAGTGGCTCGTCTCTGTACCTTGTTCGCCGCAGCGGCGTTCGCCTGAGCTTTCTGTAAGAGCTGGGAGCGGAAGCTCCTGGTGATGGGGCGATTGATCCCCTCCGGCAGCTTGAACTTCCTGTTACAGCGAAGAAGACGGGGTTCAGAAAGGGAATGGAAGGAAGAAACGGCTACAAAAGTCTGCGGTGGTTTCTTGTTTCTTACCCGTCGACCACTTGGGCGTTCACGAGGTTGCCGATATCACCCAATGCTTTCCGGTTAGGTCGGGCGACGGCGGCGGCGGCCTTCTGCTTTCCCGCGGCGACTACAGCACCTGGCCATTGCCGAAGAGAAATAAGAATAGATGGCATTTGCAGCGCGGGATAAGTTTCATGCGAAATCGACCTAAAACTCGCCAAAACGTAGACAAAAGAACAAAGATGCGAACTTTCATCAAATCGTACTACGTTAGACATGCGAAACCCAATCTCGACTAAGGAGCCACATCGAAAAACCAGGAACAGATCGACAAATCGAATCGAAAATAGGCTGGGCACGAATCGGGCAAGAAGGGCAGGGAAAGATCAAGAATTCGTACCAGACGGCCCTGGCAACATCAAAAATCCGTTCTTGGTGAAGGATGCGAACATCAAGAACTCGAACCAAAACAATATGGACTACCCGAAAACCCAATCTTTCCCCAGCAAACGTGCAAAACAAAACAACGAACAGATCAAGAAGATCCTGAACCCTAACAATCCGATCCGCATCAGACCCCCAAAATCTTGGCCCCAAGCACCCCACAATGCAGGCCAGGATCAAATCAAGAACACAAGCAGCGTCAGAACCCCCAAGATCCAATTGCTCACCTCTGTTCGTCGGCTGCGGAGGGGCAGCCGCGCGCTGGTGCCTTGTAGCCATGCGTGTTGCCTCCTGGACTTCCTTCTCCTGCTCCTGCGCTTAGGCCCAAAGGTCCAGAGAGCACCGAGGGACCGAGCACCAAAGGGTCCTGAGCAGCAGGCGGATCCTCCTCTTCTTCTCTCCTCCAATTCCTCTCTACTACTGCTGCTTCTTCTTGCTAAGATTGGAGAGGCTTTTGCCTTTCGGTGTTGGATTTGGGGACGAGAGGAGTGTGGTGGGGCTCGAGCTTTATTTGGATCGGGCGGCTCCAACGGTCGGGAGGCCGTGACCCGTGAGGCGTGAGGGATCAGGGGAGCCAACGGTCCGGACGGAGGAGATCCAACGGCTGGGATTGAGGCGGGGGGAGGGAAACTAGCCGTTGGGGTTATTCCGGGAAAGTATTCGCTCGCGAGGCCGCTACTTATTCTTGGGAAGTATTGACTATTCACCCCTGTCTCTGAGGCTGTGACTTGGGTTGTTTGTGCCTGTGAGCTCGTGATACGGATAGATAATTACTTGCTGAGAAATGCTATACACACACCATGACTTTATCATCATATGCGTATGATGCACGTGGCAGCGGACGCTCAGGGCAGCCAAACAGGCACCATGGTCGGACAGGCTGATCGGAGTTGGCGGGCGCTCAGGGGCAGCTGGTGGGCCCGTCGGAGGAGGGAGGTGGCACGCGGGACTAGTTGAAGGAGGGGTGGAGACGAGCGGGCTGGTCGAAGCCAGTCGAAGGAGGGAGACGGCGCAGGCGAATTCCGTTACTTGCTCTATCTGTGATTGTTTGTTCGTGCGTGTGCAACACGGTGAGAAATTCGGTTGTTGCGTCAGCTTAGTGTTTTATTCTCGAAGAGGCAAATGGATTTTTTTTTTCTAGCTTGGAGCAATGAGATGAAGAACAGTAGCCTATAGTCCTAGTAATTTCAGAAGCAAAAAAATCCGAAGAGGTTAGTTAATGATCGCGGCGTTGTATTTGCTATTTCGAAAGGTGAGGCGTTGGAAGTTCGATTGTGTCGCAAAAGCCTGAAGAGGGGAGTAGTATTTGTTTTCCCTATCGGCATTAGACATTTTCCTTTCGTTTTATCCTCTTCCATTTCCTCTCTGACAACGCGCAGATGCGCCCACTAGTTTCATGGGGAAAGGGAAAGGCAAACGCAAACGCTAACTCGGCAAGGAGCGTCACTACTCACGGTCGCGCTTCGTCCGCCGCCAAGCCCAGTCGTGGTGGGGCTGCGGCGGCACCGCTGTGGAGCTGTGCACGGCGCGGCCCCGCGCTGCACGAAATGCCCCATTGCGATGGTGACATGGTGTGGCGTATGGTGGGCGGTGCCAACGCGACGACGGGATTACGCCGACGTTGCGGCCCAAGCGGTGGCAGCGTGCTCGGTGCCCGAGCCGACAAAGGTTCGGCAGTGTGCTGAAAAATATTTCTATAGGACTTGGTCCGCAATTCCATCAGTGTAGACTCATTTCATCGCGTAACACGTGTCTTTTCACGAATCTCAAAACGCACAGCTCAATAAATCATTGATGTGAATTTTCACGAATTAAATACTGAAGACTAGCATGTCATGCTTTGAGATTCGTGAAAAGACATGTATCACGTGGTGAAATAGGTCTACACTGATGAAATTGTAGACCAAGTTTTATAGGATTATTTTCCCAGTATGCTCAGTAGCCCAACTACTTGAGCTGTCAGGAAACTTCAGCCTTACGAGCAGGGCGGGCTACCAAGTGAACACGGGCCTGGGCAAGTAGGCCGCGACATTGCCAGGTTCAATCCACATCTGGTTGGCTTGACTCTTGAGCCGACATCACACTTTCTCGAGGTTTTTTTTGGGCTGATTTGTCGCTATTTTGACTCGCAATAGTAAAGGTAGTCCTCTATTATAAGAAATTGCAAAATTGGTACCACGGTAGGATAGGTAGGCACTGCATATCACCTATAGCCCTCCCAGACCGGTAGCACATGTGCAACTCTTGATATGGGGAGCTCGATCTTCACGACGAAGAATCGATGATTACTTTAGATCCGTACAACCACACGAACCAATGATATCAACCACTATCAAAACAGCAACTCGTGACAAAAAGAATTCGTCCAAACACACACTTCAATCCTTGTCTACTCGATCACGCAAAAAAAAAAAATAGATGTCTTCCTCCTGCAAAAACACCAGGAAATCACAAGAAGAATAGTGGTAATATCCAAAAAATACTCTCTATTCCCAAAAGCAGCGCGTAGCATTAACCCAAGAATCAAGAGAAAATAGTTTTTTCTGAATAACTTGGTGTATGTTACAATAAGAAAATGTATAGCTATTTATAGCCTAAAAAGGGGAAATAGAATGAATAGATCGTACGATTTCCACCCTTAAAAAGTTTATTTCCCTCCCCCGGTAACCTGAGTGCTGACAAGTGAAATTCCTAATTCACACACGATATTAGACCAAAGGAAAAAAAAATAGCCTAACCGGATCAGATACAACCCAAAATAATTAACCAAACAAAATATTCCAAATCCTTAATTTCCATACGCATCGCAGTCGCATGCATGCACGTTGTCTCATCCAATTCCCGTATACGAGGAAGCAAATTCTCTGTCCCTTTCCCCACCGTCCGATCTTCCCCACCATCTCAGCCCTCGTCGGATCAGGACTCTCACGGAGACCCCTCCCCGAAGATTTATTTTCCGTACGTGGCATATCTGGACCTGATGGCGACTTCCTGGTATTGTTTCGCATTGGGCCCACGTGAATTAAAGGCCATGGACCGAGTCCTTCTTTTCCTTTGTGCATGCAAGTTGCGAAACTAGGTGCACGTAGACGTAGTATATATTCAGCTCTAGTAGAGCAAAGCATTAAATTGTGATATGAGTCCCGCAAGACTTATTTTCCGCCTTTATAATAATGTTATGTTTCGATGTTTGAAATATTTTATTTATGTGTTGCTTGCTTTCACATATTAATAAAGTACATTACATTAGAACGCTGTGGCGCCTCATGGAGGAAGTGTGCTTAAGTAGCACACAAACGAATACCATCCCGAGAGAAACGAAATTTTTCACCGATCAAGAAGAATGCCGGGTAGTCTTACGACAATCGCAGCAAAGAATACTTGTATAATAGGCTCAAAAGGGTCATAATTATACTCCCAATGGGCACAACTTTGGTCATTGAAGAAGACTTGTTGTACCTAGAATCGACTAGAACTCTCAAGGATATTTATGCTAACAGCCAGTAGCATAGATTCCTTTGATTGCCCGCATGTCACGGAGACTACACCGTGGGTGTAGCGATATTTACTTTTAAAGAAACTTGCCACAATCATCAATCTTGATTCGTGAGCCGTGATCGCCACGAATGAAAGAAAAAGATTGAGAAGATTGAGAGAAGGCAATAGAAATCGATATTCTTCTCCAATAAAAGAAAGACGCTTGGGTCGTAAGCCGCACGCCCTCGTGCACCCCGTATGGTATAAGTGGGTATTTGTTCGAAAGAGAAATAAAAAGAAGCAAGGCTTGTTGCACAAGTTTTCACTGAACATCCAGGAGATGATTATGAAGAAACATATTCCCTGGTCATGGGCGAACTCCTTTAAATATTTATCTCAATGGCAGTGAACTTGAAGTTTGAAGTGAAATTGATGGATGGGGTACCAGCATACCTTTATGAAATATTGGATTCAGACATTTATATGAAGATACATGAATGTATCACTGTCCCGAATCAAAACAGAGCAAATAGAAATATGTACAGCAGAAACTGTAAAGTCATTGTACGAACTTAGCAATCAAAGTATGTGGTATAATCGCCAGTTTACTTTCTATGTAAGAAAGGCTACACGAACAATGAGAATAATCTCGTGTATTTATACGACGATCCCGTAATGGATTTTGTATAATCTCAGGTATGAAAATGATTCAATATCATTGGAACCTCAAGGATATTAAGAAAGCAAGCTCTACCCCGAGTTAGAGTCCTAAAAGAAAGGTTTGGGTAAAACCAAATATTACTTAGGCTTGCAGCTTGAGCATGCCCCTCGGGGATATTAGTGCATCACCACCTACACTCGTAAGGTGTTAGAAAGGTTCGACTTTGCAAAGGCGCACTTTGAAAGTGCCAATGGTCTGAGATCTTGCAGCAAGACAAAGACCCGCATGCACTCTAAAGAAGAGGGGAGGAAGTCCGGGACCGAATTTCATATTTAAGTGTGATAGAAACACTCATGTATTGAATAAACTGATTAGACCTGCATTGCATTTGCCGTGAACCTATTAGTAAGGTATAGTATGTTCTCAAATTAATTCCTCCTTGCTTCGCATAATCGCATTGAAAGATTGCAGCAAAAACACATGCTAGCTAGCTGCACAGGGGACAAGATGGAACCCACCCATGTGCAACTCATGGAAATCGAAGTGCGTCCATTATTATTCTTGCGTCCAAGTGGTCTATCCTCTCGGTGTGCGTGTAGAAAAACAAGTTGTAATGTTGTAATGCAGCGGCAACCTAACCTGGCACGTATCCCAAGGCGGGCCCACTGGCAGAGGGAACCGCTTGACGACGTACTTATTTATCCGGTATTTTGGAATTTTTTTGAAATAGTATTAATTTAAGAGATGATTACAAAAAAACTAAATAGTTAAACTTTTTTAAAAAATGACGACAGGTTCTTGTCGCCATTCCAAATAACAACAGGGATCTAAGCACTGGTGATAGGGGGCTCAACAGTACAGAGAGGTACCTCTCGCTAGTCCAAATGGGGATAGATCCTTGTGTCATTCCAAATGATGATAGGGGTCCCATAAATCCATGTCGTTCTTCCAAATGATGACACAATCTACCCTATAAAAAAACTCTAAAATTCTGGCATAACTCGCTTTTATTTAGAAAAAAGAGAAAGAGAGGAAAGAAGGGAGAGGAGTAGAGGGGAGGAGAGAAGCTAACGAAGCGTTGTTCGTCCAATCGTCCACCTTTCAAGTAATTTTTTAAACCGAATGGATTACGTAGTTTTAGACGTACGATTATGTAATATAGTATGTTGTGCATAATCCTTTTCAGTTGGTAGTTTAGTTTTAGATATGTGGTTAATCGTGACAATCTTGTTTATGGTGTAGTACGTCAAATATGTGGGACGCAACCGACTTCAAAATTCACTACGGTCAGGGGACTATTCTTGAGGTTCCGAGGGGATTGATTTGCGTTATTTCCAATCGGCGATCGTGACTCTGACAAGACCAGATCAGCGTACATGGGGCGCTGTGATGCGGTGGTTGTTCTATAAATTCGATTTGGATCGCGCTGTTTATGATCTGAGATTGAGTTGTCTTGCCAACCAAACACCACAGGGCACGTATTGGGAGCTAGTGCAGCTCAAGGAAACAAGGTCATGACAGTCATATGTACGCAAGGTGAGGGAGGAACGGTGAGATTTGGTCCTTCTAGCCCAAGCATATGCTAAGCCACTCCTGCATCGGCAGCTAAACAAGAAGGGGGGACTGCTGCCAAAGAAGAAGTCAGAGACTCTAGCCACAGTGCGGCATACACAATGGTCGAAAGTCTAGGAGTTGTTGATGCTGTCGATGAAGACCCTGTAGAAGGAGCTCCTTCAGTTAGGCAAACTAGTGGGCTTACTGACGAGGGTAAGGAGCTGGAAGCCCTAGTCCAAAGGATAGATTTAGAAGACCAAGACTACATGGCATTGTCAGAAGATGAATCCGACGATGATGATGCTATGGAACAACATGCGGTTTTATCCGAGTGGAACACATACCAATTCGACAATATCGTCGTTAACGAAGGCTCCCGTGTGCCATGGGAGTACTACCAGAGCGAGGTTAGGCAATAGGCTATGTACAAATACAAGGAGGCCGTGCAGGAGTTGGTCAAATTCTGGGTCTTATTGGTGCGGCGTACATTCACAGTCGTCAAGTCTAACCCAAGATGCTACGATGTGAAGTGTGACATAAAGGGATGCCGTTGGTGAGTGCACACATTTCAGCCTAAGTGGGACACCTACTGAAAATAATTTATAGTGGTCCCTCACACAAGTGTTGTCACTGAGTCAGTGTAGTCCCACAAGAACCTATCATCAGGCTTCATCACGAACCTCATGTACGGTGAGATCGTGAATAATCTAGATTTTGAGTCATGATTTATCATTTGGGCGATTGAGGCAAGGTCGTAGCACACAGTCAGCTATGCCAAGGCGTGGAAGGCAAAACAGAAGGCATTGGAATCAATGTTCGATGCATTCGAGTACTCCTACCACAACCTTCCCGGATTGCTCTGAGTCATGTCGACATTCAAGATTCCACGCATTCTGAAATGGGGCAACAAGAGGGTCTTGAAGCGAGCATTTTCGCCTTTGATCTATACATCAATGCATTCCGGCACTGCCGTCTAATCTTGTGTGTGGATAGTACATTCCTGACTGGAAAGTATAAGGGCTAGATACTGACTGCAATAGCGACGGACAGGAACAATCAAGTTCTTCTTATGGCATTCACTTTCGTTGAAAGCGAGAACACAGACAATTGGTTGTGGTTCCTGAGGAATTTAAGGATTTCTATTGTACAATGTCGTCCTAACGTACGTGACATACATGGTCAGCACGCGGGCCAGCTGGGTGCAATAACTCAGTTACAACAAGGAGAGAATGAACCACTTCCATGGGCGGATCTGCAGAGCAGATGGTGCATGAGGCACTTGGGTGCAAACTTCTATAAGCAGTTCTGCAACAAGGACTTGATGAACCTGTTCAACCGGTTGTGCAACCAGAACCAACAACGAAAGTTTGAAGCACTCTGGAAGATTCTGTATGAGCGAACCCAGACACACAGAAGGGAGACAACAAAAAAGGCTGCTATAAGTGCTGACCAAGCCCCCGAAACATTACAACAGCTACCCACGGATGGTCCTAGTGTGGTGAGGAAGATGGGGGTGTAGGTAAAATGCTTCTCGAACTGGATTAAGCATGAGCCTAAGAAGAAGTAGTCGCTGCTACATGACAGGGGTGGTGCTCAATATGGTATCAGACAACAAATCTAGCCGAGGTGTACAATTGGATCATGCGCGGCGCAAGGTGTCTCTCTTTGGTTGGTATTGTGGAGGTAATTCTCCGTGGTACCATAAATTACTTTATTGATGGAAGCAACAACGCTTCATTCGCCATGCAAATGACAGAGTACTCTACTCCGTCATGATCACCAAGTACATGGAGGAGAAGAGTAAGAAGAATGATATGCATTGGACATTTAAGATGAGCACAAGGAAGCTTCGCTTCGAGGTACTGTGCAGGGATAAAGGACGCCGCGGGATGAACCGCGAGATGATCATCCACGAGTGCACGCTACGCCGCGCTAGTTGTGTATGCACTTGCAACAAGTCTCTTCTTCTGCATAGGCATTGCTCCCATGTCATGGCTGCATGTTCGACGGTGGTGCAGTATCCCGACCAGTATCTCTCTGAATATTTTAACAATGTGGATGTGATGCAAACCTGGAGTGCATAGATGTATGGTTACAGCGTAGTTGGCTATTTCACTGGGCATCCGACCTGGGAGCAACTTATCTGGGCCGCGAACATTGATAGACTGAAGAGAAATGTTGATCGACGACAGGTACGGCGCATCAGGAATGACATGGACGAAGCAAAAGCGGGACATCATACGAAGAAGTGCTCCATCTGTAGAGAGTTTGGGCACACATTCAAGAAATGTCATACGAGAAATCTACGAGACGAAGGAGACATTGGCAATCCGGACATCACCGCGGAAACCTCATCCGACCGCCTCACTCGAGGCGGCCTACATGGCGGACGTTGAGGTCGCGGCCACGAGATATGTTCATCCTGTTGTAATATGTGGTGCATAATGATTTGTAATTTCACTTTGATTTGTTAAAAAATTAGGTGATGATGTTATGGTGAATGGTTTGTAATGTCATTGTGATTTATCCATAAAATATGTGACGACATTGCGCTGAATGTTATGTAATGTCATTGTGATTTATCGATAAAATATGTGACGGTGTTGCACTGAATATTATGTAATGCTATTGTTATTTGTCGACAAAAGATGTTATGACATTGTGCTGAATGTTATATAATATCATTGTTATTTATCGACAAAAGATGTTATAACGTTGTACTGAATATTTTGTAATATCAACGTGATTTATTGACAAAATATGTGCTCAGAAATAATCAATAAAAAAAGTAGTGCAGAGGTACAGGAACCTGTCGTCAACTGAAATGACGATAGGATCTTGTCACCAATTGAACTGGCGATATGAACCTCCCTTACTGTTTCAATTGGCGACATGAACCTATTCCAAATGACGACATGGACTAAAAAAATTTCGATATTTAATTTTGTAATCATCTTTTAAATTAATATTATTTCAAAAAAATCTGGTATTTTGTATGTTTCGTATCCTCCCCATCTCAGCTCTGACGGTAGCAAATGATCTATGCATTTTTTACCATCTTGACAAGATCTTCGTAATGATAATATTTTTTCTGACATGTAAGTTTCCTTTTCAGATTCTTCCGAACACGCCTTTACTTTAGGCTTGTACATATCAAATATAGGCCTGCGTATAATTAAATAAAGTAGTAGCTCTATATCTTTATGTTAAATAAATATAGACCCAATTAAAGAAGAATTCACATGGCAATATTTGATACGGCTCAATAGTTCTTTCTAGTCAAATAATATATTTAATTGACAAGTGATAAGCGTGTACGTATCTGCATCAACTTTCCTAGTACGCAGTAGGAGTCGTGCAGTGCAACCAAAAAGCGGCAGGAACCTACCGCATTCCTGGATCGCAGCATGAAGATGTAGCTCGAATATTTTTTTTTGAAATAATATTTTTTAAAAAATAAATTACAAAACTAGGTTATCATCTCAAAAAATTGCAAAAATAGGTTCTGCCGCCATTCATTCGCGACAGTTCTATCACCGCTGAATCGCGCACAGAACCCTATACAACGGGGAAGGTTCACGCCGCTAGTTCAATCAAGCATATGAATATATGAATTTTTAAATATAGAAAACTAACTCAAAAAATTACAAATTTTTTTGTGGAGCATCCTGATAGAGTGTTCTTACTTGTGTAATTTGTTAATAATTTTATACATTATGCATTTATCTCTACAATTCATTTAAGTATACTATTTGTAGAATTTTTAAATATACCAGATGAGGTCCAAAAATTATGAATTGTTTTGTGAACGCTCCTTACATAGTGTAATTATTTATGTAATTTTTGCAGAATTTTATATGCTCTTAAATTGTTTCTAAAAATAAGGGTATACAATCAAGTACACTGTATCGGAAACCTAAATTCGGACTTTTAGAGACAATTTAAGAGTATATAAAATTTTGAAAAAAATTACAAAAACAATTAAACTATATAAGGAGCGTTCACAAAAAAATTCATAATTTTTGGACCTCATCTGGTATATTTAAAAATTCTACAAATAGTATACTTAAATAAATTTTAGAGACAAATTTATAATGGATAAAATTATTAAAATATTACACAAGCAAGAAAACTCTATCAGGACGCTCCACAATTTTTTTTTAATGTTTTGATTTTATTTACTATATTTAAAAATTCGTAGATTCCTATCGCCATTGAATCGATTTACAGGAACTCGCACTGCTGCAGACAGAGTTCTGTTGCGCTCAATCGCGATAGGAACCTATGGCCATATGAACTGGTGACATGAACCTATTTTTGCAATTTTAGGGAGCGATGACCTAGTTTTGTAAATATTTTTTAAAAATATATTATTTCTAAAAAAATTCGATGTAGCTCTTTGGGACCACGGTCGGATCCTACACATGAGGTCTTGTTCGCACGCATGTGTACTAAATTTGTCATTAGCCAACTTGTTTTATGTCATGTATGTATGTGTTATTAAAAAAATAAATGTATTAAGTGGTGTAATTAGGGAAAAGTAATGACAGGGATTTACATGCGTGATTAAAAAATAAGTATACTGAGTAGTGTAATTAGGGAAAAGTAATGACGGGGAGTAGTGGGACATGTAGCGGCAGCAGGCACCTGCATCTCTCCTGGACCCTGGAAGGAATATGTTGCTATCGTAGGGACACCCCACCGACCCCCACGACCTGGCGAAGCACGGCAGCACCGAAAGGTCTTCCAAGGACCTACTCGGAGGTTGCCCCGAAGACCCCCTCGGAGGATTCCGAAGACCCCTCGAAGGATCCTGAAGACCCTCCGGAGGATCCCCGAAGACCTCTTGGAGGGCCCCGAAGACCCTCCGAAGGATCACCGAAGACCCCTCGGAGGATCCCGAAGACCCTCCGAAGGATCACCTTAGACCCCTCGGAGGATCCCGAAGACCCTTCGGTGGACCCAAGGAAGACAGCAGAGGATCGGCGAAGGGCACAGGGTCCGTAGGAACGGTGTAGGATCAAGGATAACCGACTAGAGGGGGGTGAATAGGAGGTCTTTAAACTTTTTCACAAAAATCAGAGTTAGGCTAATTAACAATTTAATCTAAACAAGTTATACTCCTAGCTAAGCAATACAAGCACAAAGATCAAGCTGGAAATATAAATGCGGAAGAGTAAAGACTAGAAATAACCACAAAGAGACAACGATGTTTTCCCGTGGTATCGAAGACTTGCCGGTCTTCACTAGTCCACGTTGAGGGAGCTTGAACCAATCAAGTCGGCTCCACCAATTAAGCCTTTCCTCGATCACTATTGGTTGTTCTTCCTCCACTCCGGAGATGGTGAACACCAAACCACTCACAATATGGGCACCGGGCCTCTTCACAATCTTCTTGAAGAGATCACCGTGCAATCACCGCTGCCGCCTAGGAGTTGGCAAAACTCCAAGAGTAACAAACCAAGACCTTCGCTGACGACACTCAAGTGCAATAGGATCAACTAGAATGATGAATGCACTTTGAATGAGCTCAACAACCTCTCAAAGAGTGAACAAAATGAGTTTTTGATGAGTTGAAAGAATGCACAAGGCTCTAAAGATGTTAAATGTGGTCTAGCTATCTGTCCTGAGCGGTGGGAAGTATTTATACCCCCAACAACAATTAGATCCGTTGGAGAAGAAAACCTATTTTTCACCATATGCGTACTACCGCCATGCAAGGAAGCGATTACCGCACTTCTCCAACCACTACAAAGAACGCTATAACAGCGCATTAAATGACCGACATAGCCGTTTTAAGCGCCAGAGCGGTACTACCGCTAACCGACAAGCGGTATTACCGCAGCGGTCATACCGCAAGGTGAGTGCGTACTACCGCTTCCAAAGAGAGAAAAAGGGTGCACTCTGGAAAAAACATACCGCTTCTCATTCGAATAACCGCATGCGGTAGTTCCGCTTAGCACCGCAGATTACCGTATATCGGTCATACCGCATGAACATCGGCGGTACTACCGTGCTTAGGTTTTGGCACCGAAACCAAAAGAGACTCTCAGAAAAACATACCGCCAACTAACGATCGAACAACCGAGTGCGGTAGTACCGCATGCATAACGCCAGATTACCGATTGTCCCGACAGTGCATAATTTGATTTTGAGAGAGAATCCTTATGCATGCATGATCCTAAATTGATCCATAAAGCACAAGACATGCCTTCAAGCTACAGGACATGGTCCCTCTTAATAGTACGATATTTAACCTATAATCCGGTCTTCCATCTATTTCTCCAAAGACCGGTAAAAGAAAATAATTTCGAAACCACTTGTACCTTATCCTTGAGCTGTACTTGATCTTCATAGAACTTTTAGCATGTATCTTCAAAATCATATTTTTCCAATGGGACTAGTCCTTGCAAAACTCAACAAACCAATAAGTCCCTTTTTCACATATTATCATAAATTACCAAAACACATATTTAGGGGCCTAGATGCTTTTCAATCTCCCCCTTTTTGGTAATTGATGACAACCTAGTTAATGTGTAAGGAGAGGAGTTTTGAATATATCCAAGATTGTGAAACAAGTGTATACTCTTTTGATGACTTTACACAAAGAAAGCTCCCCCTAAACATGTGCATGAAATAGATAGAACATTTTGATAGCACATGAAGAGAAATAAGACAAAAATTTTGTCAGAGTTTCTTTAATCTTGTTGGAACTGAGGAAACAACTTGCAATGATAAGGAATTGTCATATAAGAAATTTCAGTAGAGATAATATCACATTGATAATTAGGACAACCAACAAGTTCTGAGCAAGGTAATGTTAGGATAAAGTCATTACAGGCAATAAAAAACATCAAAAGACTATAAAGTCTGACACCCATAAACCTTAAAGCTACTTTCTACTTCTCCCCCTTTGGCATCAAAGTACCAAAAACAAACATCAAGCAGCTGGATCCTGAGGAGGAACAGGCGCGGGATCCTGAGAGGCAGGAGCTGAAGCCGCTGGAGCTGGAGAGACTGGGGAAACAGTACGAGGGCGACGACGCGTGAACCGTATTGGAGACGAAGGACGTGGAAGAGGTGGAAGACGCTGCTCCATAGAGTCAATCGCTCTCCAGACGGCAAGTCTGTTGTTAGTCTCACTCTGAAAATCTGTAAGAATTGTCCTCATCTCCTGCTGAGAGACTTTCAACTGCATCAGATTATTAAGAATGAGAGTCTGAGTGGTAAGAATCTGAGCAAGAGTAGCTTGACTGTGAGAGCCTTCTGCACCGCCTCCTCTGGGCAATTTCTTCTTGCCGTGCTTGCCGTGCTCACGAGCCGAAATCGAATGGGAGGGTTTTCTCGGGTTTGTAAAACTTATGAGGTGATCCCAAACCACCTCGATATTCAATCTTACTAAGAATTAGGGCCATGATGTAAGGAGCATGATAAATCCGCTTTACCTGTCATTCTTAGAAGAGACAATCCCCGATGATGACATCCACAACATCAAACTTTCTCCCATGCATAATATTATCAATGATATTCCAAACATGTCCTCGAACAAAGATCAAAATTACCACTCTTGGGAAGAAAGGTGTGATTAATAATCCTATTAATCAAACGGGAATAGGTAGCAAGCCATGAATTTTCCCGGAGTGTACCGACATTCGATCATAAAACTCGTCTGCAGTGGGGACAAGTAGAGCTGGTCTCACAAAAGCTTATCCCAATTTCAGAGTGCATCCTCGACACGCTCAAAATCACCCTTAGTGCACTCCACATACCGTAATCATCATCCACTTCATTTTCTTAAAGTCGAGATACATACAAAGTAGCATAGAATTGTCTTATGATTTCTTCATCATAGTCATTTCGAGGCCACAAAATCATGAAGACCAACTTCTTTGAAAAAGACGATATACTCCATCATATTTTTCTAGGGAGTTTATGTGTGACCACTTTATGCATTTATGATCTGCAAACTTCCGTGATGATCATAAACCGCCATAGACTTGCTCCTCGAACTTGGTGTGGAATCGGGATTGATTGAGTTGGAGGCGTAAGATATTGATCTTTGTGTCTCAAGATTGCATAATCATCACCGATATGAGCTCGAGATCAATTTGAGGTTCTTCCGGATCTTCCATCTCTTCATCCGATTGAGCCTGGTTTCTTCTTACGTGTCGCTCGAATCGTAACCCGACTCATGAGGAAGAGATCCTTCCTCACTTTCGAGCCTTACATTGCAGCCCTTTTCCTTTGCTCGATGGATCATCCAAAGGATCGCAGAAGGTAGAGAGGAAGATTGCCCTTGACGAGTTCCCAATTTTGTCCTCGCATCTTTACAAAGAGAGGATAGGTTACAAGAAGTTCAAAAGATCAAGCAACTGGAGTTAATTTGACTTTGAATGATTTCTATTCGTCAAGAAATCGGTAGTACCGCAGATTCCTCACCAGAGTACCGAGGTGCGTAGTACCGCCATTGTCCGCCAGATTACTGTTCCTGCACTCAAGACGTATGAACGCTGTAGTACCGCTTTTACAGACTGCGACCTAGGGCAGTGAATCTAACCAAAAATTGATGTTTCTTTTGGTTTGAATCGAAGAAATAGATGTACTAACATCATTAAACATCAATCTTGCTATTTTGCCCGACTAAAATTACACAGAAACATCTGCATTTCAAATTAACTAGAAAGTGACCTAGGGTTTGAATCAAACGGTAAAACGAGGATTTAAGGATGTTTTACCTTGAGAGATGGAGGAGTTAAACCCTAGAGATGCAAGGGTTCACCAAGATTTGAGAAACAACCGAGTGGAAGGGAGTTTTGGGAGATAGGAATTTCGGGAGAGAAAGAGAAGAGAGAGAAAAGAAGAGAGGCACGGAGAAAATGACCTCTGGGTTACTTTTCTTTCAAACCGATCTGTAGTTCCGCCTTTGACCGTCGGTAATACCGCAAAGCGGTAGTACCGTGGTTTTTGTACCAGTAGTACCGCATCAGCGGTCATACCGCACATAACCCGCTGGTCATACCTGATTATCCCGGAACTTCAAAGACAGTTCTGGATAAAGGTGAGATGAGATTATTTGCAAATGACCCTTAGTTTTGCAATCAATTTAAGAGTCATTAGGGATCATTATGCATAGAATAGACTAATGTCTATATAAGAACATAATTTTTATGAACATAGAAAATCGTTATAACATTTTGAAAATATTTTTCTTATAAAAACTTTTGAGAAACATCAAAACAAACACAATGCATGAGGCAAAAGTTTCAACAAATGTTTGAATAGTCTATGACATTTAATTCATTCCTCAATTTGCAAAACCGGCCTTCATCTAATGGTTTGGTGAAAATGTCCGCTAATTGATCTTCGGTTCGGATGTGGCTAATTTCAATATCTCCCTTGCCCACATGATCTCTCAAGAAATGGTGGCGAATGTCGATATGCTTGGTTCTTGAGTGTTGAACAGGATTATTTGCTATTTTCACCGCACTATCATTATCACACAAAAGAGGCATTTTATTAATTTTAATTCCATAATCCATCAAGGTTTGCCTCATCCATAGCAATTGAGCACAACAACTACCCGCGGAGACATATTCGGCTTCGGCGGTGGATAAAGCTATGGAGTTTTGTTTCTTGGATGACCATGATACTAAAGATCTCCCTAAGAATTGACAATTTCCCGAGGTGCTTTTTCTATCCACTTTGCAACCCGCATAATCGGAGTCCGAGTATCCAATTAAATCAAATTTAGCACCTTTAGGGAACCATAGGCCAATGCTAGAGGAATGCTTTAAATATCTTAGTATTCTTTTACGCCATTAAATGACACTCTTTTGGAGATGCTTGAAACCTTGCACACATGCAAACACTAAACATGATATCGGGCCTAGATGCGGTAAGATAAAGTAAACTACCAATCATAGACCTATAAAGCTTTAAATCTACCGATTTACCTCCTCATTAAGGTCGAAATGACCGTTGGTTGCCATGGGAGTCTTGATAGGTTTTGCATCTTCCATGCCAAATCTCTTGATCAAGTCCTTTGCATACTTTGTTTGACTTACAAAAGTTCCATCTTTGAGTTGCTTGATTTGAAGTCCAAGGAAATAGCTAAGCTCTCCAATCATGGACATTTCAAATTCCCTAGACATCATATCACCAAATTCTTTGCAAAAGTCTTGATTAGTAGATCCAAAATGATATCATCAACATAAATTTTACATACAAAGAAATCATCATCTAAGATTTTGGTGAACAAAGTTGAATCAATTTTCCCAATTTTGAACCCTTTTGAAACTAGAAAATCTCGAGACGCTCATACCATGCTCTAGGAGCTTGTTTAAGGCCATAGAGCGCCTTGGAGAGTTTATAGACATGATTAGGATTCTTAGGATCTTCAAACCGGTGGTTGTTCAACAAACACAAGTTCGGATATTTCTCCATTTAAGAAAGCACTTTTGACATCCATTTGAAATAATTTAATATCAAAGCATAATGCAAAAGCAAGTAGTATACGAATTGACTCAAGTCTAGCTACGGGAGCAAAAGTTTCACCGAAATCCAAACCCTCGACTTGTGAAAAACCTTGTGCGACCAATCTTGCTTTGTTTCTTATCACCATGCCATTTTCATCTTGCTTGTTTTTAAACACCCATCTTGTACCAATGATATTGTATTCTTTGGGTCTATCCACTAATGTCCAAACTTCGTTTCGAATGAAATTATTGAGCTCTTCATGCATTGCAATCATCCAATCCGGATCTTCAAGTGCTTCATCTATATTCTTTGGCTCAAGTGAAGAG
The DNA here is from genome assembly GCA_036346255.1 of Ampelocalamus luodianensis. Classification (NCBI taxonomy): domain Eukaryota; kingdom Viridiplantae; phylum Streptophyta; class Magnoliopsida; order Poales; family Poaceae; genus Ampelocalamus; species Ampelocalamus luodianensis. The sequence continues at coordinate 8,676,349 of CM070626.1, forward strand.
ACAAAAGAGTAATGTTCACAAAATGAAGCAACACGAGATCGAGTTTGAACACCCTTACTTACATCACCCAATATTTGATCTATTGGATGATCTTTTGAAATTGCATTGTGAATTCTTGGTGGTAGGTTTGATGGTTGATCATCCTCCTTATTGTCCTCTCCATTTAGTTGTATTTGACTTGAGGAGGAGGTGGGAGGCTCAACTTGAGTGGAAGATGATGGATTATCTTCGGGCTTGATGTCACCTATTTGCATGTATTCCATTGCTTTTCTTAGTGCTTCGTGACCTACATCATCCAAATTCTCATGCTCTTCTTGAGAGCCATTAGTTTCATCAAATTGCACATCATGTCTTTCCTCAACTAAACCGGAGTTTTTGTTGAAGACACGGTATGCTTTACTGTTAGATGAGTAACCAAGTAAGAAGCCAACATCGCAACGACTATCAAATTTTGAAAGACGAACACCTTTTTCAAAATGTAACACTTACAAATTAAAACTCAAAATAAGAGATGTTCGGTTTTCTTCCAACAAGGAGTTCATAGGAAGTCTTTTTCAAAAGGCGATGCAAGTAGAGACGATTTATGGCATGACAAGCGGTGTTAATTGCTTCCGCCAAAACTATCTAAGTATTATATTCATCAAGCATTGTCCTAGCCATTTCAATTAATGTACGATTTTTCCTTTCTACAACTCCATTTTGCTCCGAGTGTAGGTCGTTGAAAATTCGTGCTTTATTCCAAGTTCATCACAAAAGTCTTCAACTTTAGTATTTTTGAACTCGGAACCATTATCACTACGGATTTTCTTTATTTTGAAATCAAATTCATTTTGAGCCCTTTTAGCAAAGTTTTTGAAAATTCCGGAGGTTTCGCTCTTGTCATCTAGAAAGAACACCCATGTATATCTAGAGTGATCATCTACGATAACTAAACAATAGCTATTTCCCCCGATACTCTTATAGGTTGTTGGCCCAAACAAATCCATATGTAAGAGTTCCAATGGTCTAGAGGTTGACATGATACTCTTGGAAGGGTGAGAGCTTGCGACTTGTTTACCGGCTTGACAAGCACTACAAAGTCGATTTTTCTCAAACTTCACATCTTTCAAGCCAACAACTAGATCATGTTTGAAAAGCTTTTTAAGTTGAATCATGCCAACATGAGCTAGCCTTCTATGCCAAAGCCAACCCAAAGAAGTTTTTACAATTAAACAAGTTTGTAAGCATGAAGCATTTGTGGAAAAATCAACTAAGTAAAGATTTCCAAATCTAAAGCCTTTGAAAACTAAAGCATTATCCTTTACACTTGAAATTGACACACCTTCATTTGAGAAGGAGCAAATTAAATCAAGATCACAAATTTGGGCAAATGATAATAAATTGAAATTAAGTGATTCAACTAAAGATACGTTCGAAATGGAAAGGTCATTTGAGATAGCAATTTTACCTAATCCTATTACCTTTCCTTTACTATTATCTCCAAATGTGATCTTGTCACTTCCTTTTACGTTTTCGAATGTGGTGAACATTTTCCTATCACCGGTCATGTGTTGAGTGCATCCACTATCAAGCACCCAATGTTTTCCACCGGTCTTGTAGTTCACCTACAAAACGAGAATCAAGTTCTTTTAGGTACCCAAATTTGTTTGGGTCCTTGGAGGTTAGTGACCAAGGCTTTAGGCACCCAAATAGCATTCTTTTTAGCGCCTAAAATCGAAGTGCCAATAAATCTTGCAATTATTTTACCATCAATGGATTTCTTAAGCATGTAGCAAGAATCATAAATGCCATAGGATTTAACATTAATATTTAAACAAGTATTTGACATGTGTCCTATCTTACCACATTTATTGCAATATTTACCATTTTGCTTAACAAACCTTGGAGGCTTGTTAACCGGTTTCTTACCTTTCTTGGGTACATACCCAAGTCCTTCCTTATTGAATGAGCACCTTTGCTCACTCAATAATTTGTCAAGGGTTGCTTTACCCTTGAAGCATCTTTCTAAGCTCTTGCTTACCTTGGTGACTTGCTCTTTTAACTCATGATTTTCAACAATTAGCAAAGGATCACAAGTATTTGCAGTTGAATTATTATTTGAGTAACAAGGCATGGATAGCAAATCATCACAAGAAGTAGAAGTACTAGACATGGATTTTGCATTTGGCATAATTTCTACTCTATGCATCTCATTTATTAAATCACACGTAATACCAATATTTGAATGTGATTTTTCTATATCTTTTGGAAAGAGAGAATCATGAGCTTCCTTTAGCTCCTCATAAGAGTCTTTTAGAGAGATATAATCCTTTTTTAAGACTTTAAATTTAGATTTCTCCTTTCCAACATATTCATTTAAATCTTCTACCATGTCCATTAGTTCATCATATGAAGGAGCATCATCATCAAAGGATTTTACCTTATCTCCTTTTGCCATAAGACATGTAGGAGACGAGAAGAGTGATGGAGCTTCCTTTATGGCGATGCCGACAAGTCCTCTTTTCTTAGAAGACTCTTCATCACTTGATTCGGAATCGGAATCCGAATATTCTTCGTCTGAATCCCATTCTCCAATATGAGCTTCATTTTTGCCCTTTTTGTGAAGCCTTTTGAAAAGCTTCTTCTTTCCATCGAATTCTTTCTTCTTTGATGATTTATCTTTGTCATCCTTCTTGTTGGGGCAATTTGAGATTATGTACCCTTTCTCATCACATCCATAACAACGAATGTTGCTATATCGCTTGTTGTCACTTGAAGATTGCCCTTTCTTGAATTTGTTGAAGTTGAAGTTTCGATGTGGGCGTCTTCTCATGAATTTCTTCATTTTCCTCACAAGAAGAGCGTACTCCTCATCCGAGTCTTCTTCTTCATCTTCATCATCACTTGATTCCGCTTTAGCTTTGAAAGCGGTAATTTTCTTCTTGGATGAAGATGATTCCAATAGCTCTTCCTTGTCCTTCTTGTATAGCTCGTTAGTGATGAGGTTGCCCAAAGTCCGGTTGGTGTCATTCTTGGCAACTCGGAGAGTTGAGAAATAATGTCACCAACGCCTCATATTTATCCGGAAGGGCCCTAAGCATTTTGCGCACAACATCAACATCAAGAAGGTTAGTATCAAGGTCTTTGAGTTCATTCACAATGTTGTTGAGCCTTGAGTACATCTCGGTGATGTTTTCATGAGGCAACATTATGAATGTCTCATATTTAATCCAAGCCTATGCAATTTGGCTTCTTTGACCGTGGATGTGCCCTCATGAATTTCGGAGAGGGTAGTCCAAATAGCATGAGCGGTTTCCAAATTGCTCACCCTATTGAACTCATCCGCTCAAAGCACCAAAGAGAGCATTCATAGCTTGGGCATCTAAATGAGCATTACGCTCATCTTGAACCGTGAGAATTGTTGGATCAAGAGGCATAACGTAACCCTCGTTTACAATTTTCCATATGTTCTGACTCATGGCTTTTAAGAAAATAGACATTCTAATTTTCCAATAAGAATAATTTGAGCCATCAAACAAGGGAGCCTTTCCTATATGCATACCCTCACTAGCCATCCTTTCTCTCTTAGACGGTAAAGTCTAACAAATTGAGAGACCAAGCTCGATACCACTTGTAGGATCAAGGATAACCGACTAGAGGGGGTGAATAGGAGGTCTTTAAACTTTTCACAAAAATCGAGTTAGGCTAATTAACAATTTAATCTAAACAAGTTATACTCCTAGCTAAGCAATACAAGCACAAAGATCAAGTGGAAATATAAATGCGGAAGAGTAAAGACTAGAAATAACCACAAAGAGACAACGATGTTTTCCCGTGGTATCGAAGACTTGCCGGTCTTCACTAGTCCACGTTGAGGGAGCTTGAACCAATCAAGCCGGCTCCACCAATTAAGCCTTTCCTCGATCACTATTGGTTGTTCTTCCTCCACTCCGGAGATGGTGAACACCAAACCACTCACAATATGGGCACCGCCCTCTTCACAATATTCTTGAAGAGATCACCGTGCAATCACCGCAAGCCGTCTAGGAGTTCGCAAAACTCCAAGAGTAACAAACCAAGACCTTTGCTTGACGACACTCAAGTGCAATAGGATCAACTAGAATGATGAATGCACTTTGAATGAGCTCAACAACCTCTCAAAGAGTGAACAAAATGAGTTTTTGAGGAGTTGAAAGAATGCACAAGGCTCTAAAGATGTTAAATGTGGTCTAGCTATCTGTCCTTGAGCAGGTGGGGAAGTATTTATACCCCCCAACAACAATTAGATCCGTTGGAGAAGAAAAACCTATTTTTCACCATATGCGGTACTACCGCCATGCAAGGGGCGGTACTACCGCACTTCTCCAACCACTACAGCAACGGCTATAACAGGCGCATTAAATGACCTGACATAGCCGTTTTAACTGCCAGAGCGGTACTACCGCCAACTGACAAGCGGTACTACCGCAAAGCGGTCATACCGCAAGGTGAGTGCGTACTACCGCTTCCAAAGAGAGAAAAGGGTGCACTGGAAAACATACCGCTCTCATTCGAATAACCAGGCATGCGGTAGTTCCGCTTAGCACCTGCAGATTACTCAGATATCGGTCATACCGCATGAACATCAGCGGTATTACCGTGCTTAGGTTTTGGCACCAAACCAAAAGAGACTCTCAGAAAAACATACCGCCAACTAACGATCGAACAACCGGAGTGCGGTAGTACCGCATGCATAACGCCAGACTACCGATTGTCCGACAAAGGCATAATTTGATTTTGAGAGAGAATCCTTATGCATGCATGATCCTAAATTGATCCATAAAGCACAAGACATGCCTTCAAGCTACAGGACATGGTCCCTCTTAATAGTACGACATTTAACCTATAATCCGGTCTTCCATCTATTTCTCCAAAGACCGGTAAAAGAAAATAATTTCGAAACCACTTGTACCTTATCCTTGAGCTGTACTTGATCTTCATAGAACTTTTAGCATGTATCTTCAAAATCATATTTTCCAATGGGACTAGTCCTTGCAAAACTCAACAAACCAATAAGTCCCTTTTTCACATATTATCATAAATTACCAAAACACATATTTAGGGGCCTAGATGCTTTTCAAACGGTGGACCGGGTGTATCCCCCAAAGATAGACCGTGTCCATGAGGGCGCATCGTGCACCAGAGGCTATGCGTAGGGCACACAAAAGACCCTGCAGCCCCTAGGGCTAATGTACTTAGTTAGGGGTATACATGTACTTTCAAAATGCCATATCGGGAGGCTATAAATAGCCCTTCTACTATGTAATTAAAGGAGGACAATCTTGAACCACAACCGAGACCCTGTTAAGTCCCCCCCCGTCTTCCCAGCACGAGGGGTCTCCACTTCTTATTGTCCAGTCTTCTCACTACGACAGTTGACGCCGACCGTGGGGTTAGGCAAGAAAGTCACCCAGAAACTTATGGCCCCCCGAAGGGCAGCACCCAAAGTCTCCGCAACCGAGGCGGCAGTGGCCACCGCGACAGACCGGGCCGCAAGACCGTCAATATGGGCGCAGCCGGCCTTGTCGAGCGAGGCAAGCGTCGCGGACCAAGCAGCCTTCGCGCAGTGGTCACCATACGCGCGAGCGGCCGGGAGGCACACTTCTCCGGCGCGGCGAAGCCGTCCAAACATGATGTCCATCTCCGAGGGCCGATGGCATCTCGCTGGAGGAATGGCGCCAAGTTGTGACACGGCCCCCTCGATGGTCTCCATGGCTCGCCAAGCAGCAAGCCCAACGGAGGTTGACAACTCACGCTCGGTGCGAACCTCCTCTTCAAGCACCGCCTTCTCGCCCCATAGGGCCTTCACCTCCTCCTCCTTCTCGCCCCGCAGGGCCTTCACCTCCTCCTCCAGGGCTTGCACCCTAAGGGCCAAAGCGTCGTGCTCGCCGCTGAGCACCTCGTTCCGAGCATGCTCGTCCTCTACCTGCTTCTGGATCTCCGCAAAGCCCGATGCAATGTCGCCATTGAGGGCCCTCGCCAGCATAACGGTCCGCACAAGCAAAACCGATCAGCGAAGCGCCCAAATAAATAAAAAGGGGGAAGAGGACCTTGACGGCGTTCGCCTCGATACCCCGAAGCATGTCGGGCAAGGTCATTCGTACAAAGAGCTCCCGAAGTAGAGGTGATGAAGCAAAATCAGCCACCGCCCCGCACACCCGCGAGGCGCCTTCGCTAACGCGGAAATCGGCGCGACACATAGGCCCCAAGTCCACCATACCCGAGGGGTGAGCAGGCCCATGTTCCCCCGACTTCCCACCTTCGGAAGCAACAGGGCCAAAACCTCCTCCACCGGCCCCATCCTTCCATGTGACATCATCCGCTGCGATATCAAAGCCTTTAAAAGCATCAGCGTTAAGCAAAATAAGCACCAACCAACCCGCCGGAGTAAGAACTTACCGTGCGGCACCCGCGGGGTGAGCGGCACCTCGATTGCACCATCCTGGCCCCCATACACATTCAAGGGGGTGCTCTGCCTGGAGGACTCGTCGGTATCCAACCCGACGACGTCAAAAGAATCGATCGCTCGCCGCACCTGCGAGGCGGTTCGCTCGGCCACCACAGTGGGACTCCCCCCGCACTCGAAGTATCATGTGGACCGGATGGATCAGCGTTCGAAGCCGATCTTGAAACCTCCAGCCGGTCCGAAGGGTTCGCCGCCGGTCTCTTCGACGCACGACCTGAGCCCTCCGCATTGTGTGAACCAGCACCAACGTCGCGAGGCGTAGCAACGCGCAGAGGGGACACAAAAATTGCCCCGGCTCCCTCAACCTCCACCTGTCGGGCGCGCTTCTTCTTCTTGGCCTCTGGGTCGGGCCGTTCGGAGAGGCGAACTGAGGCAGGATACGCCCTGTTCAACCACCCCTTCTGCACAACCAGACCACGCCTCGCGTGCTCCTCACCCGTATATGGGCCAAGAAGTATCTCCGCGGCGCGGCTCGCCTCGGCGATCGATACGGCTGCAACGAACAAAAAGCACAAATGTCATCTTTCAAAACCCGCAAAAAGCCGGGCCAAGAGTCATACCTTCATGCCCCCTCACAGTAAGAGTGGGGTGCCTAGAGCCGGAGGAGCCCCGCTCAACATCCCAGTCCCGGGCCAACGGCCACAGTCCGAAGGCGCAAAACTCCTCCACCAAGTCGCGCGTGGAGAAGCGCCTCGTCACGTCCAGGAGAAGGCGCAGATGAGCCTCCTCCCTCGCCGTAAGCTCGATGTCGGGGCTGGCGATGGGCTGTATCGGACCACCTCGGGATCACAGCCCATCTTCTGGCACGGAGGTATGGTAGAACCACCTCCGCGTCCAAGCCGTTTCCCACCGGTTCTGCGCCGCCGGAGCAGGCAGGTACATTTGGCAACGCGACCTTGGTTGAAAATTGACGCTGCCAAAATTCAATGTGTCGCCGTCACTGTTCTTCTTCGGTTGGCAGCGGGCATCATGCAAGAACGCGAAAAGACGAGCCTCGCCCGTGGCTCTGGCCGCTCGAAGCATCCACTCGAAGACCCCCAACTTAACAACCGAGTTAGGGGTAAGCTGTGCCAATTCTACGCCGTACAACTGTAGGACGTCTTTCACCAGATTCACGCACGGGATTCGCAACCTGGCATCAAGAAAGGCAACAAAAACTACCGCCTCGTCCGCCCGAGGCAATGACACCGTCTCCACTCTGGGGACCCGGACTTTCGCCACACTCTCCAACTTGCCCTCCTCCACGAGTGTCCGGAGTACCGCCTCTGTCACCGTAGACCTCCCAAGGTCACTCGTGTAGGATGATTCTACCGCAGCATCCTTGCCTCGCTTCATCATGCTTTGGACACGCAACGTAGCAAAGCACGAACAAAACCGTTTGGAAAGAGCCGACAGAATAAGCTCCAAAAAGGGGGGGTGCTGGCTACTTATAGCCGCCCAGGCCAGCCCAACAGGCGCCACATGTCATCAATAAAACGGTGAGCAGTACGAGGAGGCGCCGGTACGGGCAACGATGCCATTATGGCGCGTCAATATGGTGCACAACGCCCCAAGCACCGTTACGGCGCATGACGGCCCCAGCAGCCGTTAGCACACATCGCATGCTAGCACCATTAAAGCACACGACGCCCCAGGAGTCCCCCGCAGAAAATAGCGCCCACACGAAGGAAGACCCTTCGCAACCAACGAAGCTTCGCCACGACAGAGGGGACGGTGCGCCTGGATCTTACAGGGGAATTGCGCGGTTTCAGCCATGGCGAAGCAGACCTCGACCGCGAGGGGCTTGTCGTAGGGACGCCCTACCGACCCCCATGACCTGGCGAAGCACGGCAGTACCGAAAGGTCTTCCAAGGACCTACTCGGAGGTTGCCCCGAAGACCCCCTCGGAGGATCCCGAAGACCCCTCGAAGGATCCCGAAGACCCTCCGGAGGATCCCCGAAGACCCCTCGGAGGACCCCCGAAGACCCTCCGAAGGATCTCCGAAGACCCCTCAGAGGATCTCGAAAGACCCTCCGAAGGATCACCGAAGACCCCTCGGAGGATCCCGAAGACCCTTCGGCGGACCCAAGGAAGACAGCAGAGGACCAGCGAAGGGCACAGGGTCTGCAGGAATGGTGGACCGGGTGTATCCCCCAAAGATAGACCATGTCCACGAGGGCGCATCGTGCACCAGAGGCTATGCGTAGGGCGCACAAAAGACCCTGCAGCCCCTAGGGCTAATGTACTTAGTTAGGGGTATACATGTACTTTCAAAATGCCATATCGGGAGGCTATAAATAGCCCCTCTACCATGTAATTAAAGGAGGACAATCTTGAACCACAACCGAGCCCCTGTTAAGTCCTCCGTCTTCCCAGCACGAGGGGTCTCCACTTCTTACTGTCTAGTCTTCTCACTACGACAGTTGCGCCCCCCGATACACGGCTTATCTGCAGCCGCGATGCCACGTCGTCCACTTGCATTGTCACAGCTGTTGTTGTGCCTCCGTTATGCCGTGGTCCGAGAGCGCTGCAGGTAACAAGCGGCACCTTCTTGACCTATCACGGTGCTATTTTGTCATTTCTTACAACCGAAGGCTACATTTGCTATTGCGAATCAAAAGTAGCCCACATCAGCCAAGACCTCCACTTTCTCAATCGTTCTATAGACTTCCTAAAATTTCTCAATTAGCCAAAACCGAGGACTTGCGCCTTTTTAGTTTTTTTTTTCCAACGCATGAAATTTATAGAAGTTCTATAGGAAGCAATACGATGCTTATAAGAATTCTATAAAATTCCTACGTCCCAAATGGATTAAGCTTTCCAGATAAACTTGAGATGCCACGTTCAATTAGAAAAGCTTTAAGCTTCCAATGGTTTTACACTGAAACTAGTTGTTTATTGATAGCCAAAATGAAACAAAAATTGTGGCATAACCAAACCCTGCGCAAAGCCATATATTGGCAAAAAGAGCGTTGTTTGGATTGTTATCAAGCTAAATTTTGGCGTTATAAAAAATTTGGTGAGTGATTTCTTCGCTCTCGGATTGCCTGCGTTATCAATTTTTTGTAGGTGCCAAATTTTAGTAGTAAACCAAATAACAATAAATTTTTGTTGGTGTTAACACATTAATATTTGGTTTAGTTTGCAAGAGTATCAAACCAAACATCCCCTTAAAAAAAACCTCGGATTCAACGCTCTCCTCAGATGTGTAGGGTCTCTGGTCGGTTGTTGCCATAGACAGCAAAGAAATTTTGTACTACCTCCCCTTTCAAATAATTGACAACCTTGATTTTATTATTCAAACTTTGACCAAGCACAAAATTTTAAATTATTAGTTAGGTAAAATGAAAATCATAAAGTTGGATTTGTCACCAAAAAATACTTTAATAATATTGTACATCTATAAAAAATACATATTTATTCCTAAAAACTAAAAATCAAATTTAAATAGTAAAATCTAAGTTATCAATTTTTTGTAAACGAAGGGAGTAAGGTCAAGAGAAAATTGTAACCTTCGTAGCAAGTACTCACACACACTTGATCTAGATCATTTGCATTATTATAGAGGCCTCTATGTAAACAATGGTTTTTGCGAGGAGACGTACATTGATCTGTAGTGCATTGTAGCAACAGTAAAAAATAACGATGAATCCGAACTTCTAATTTTTGATTGATCATTTCTAATATTATGTCATTGTAAATCGTCTATATTGACAGAAGAGGATTGCAATCCCTCTTGAATCGCCGTAAAATCCCCGGGAGGACCAGACTAGACTCGTACGATTTCCCTTCCAATAACAACGAGCTCGGCCAGCTTGCAGTGTGGACAGGGGCCGACGTGCCGCCCAGCCGTGCGCAGTGACCACTGCCCAGTGCAGCAGCAGTGCTGTCTTGTTGCCTCTTCCAGCTCCAACGGGCGTGACCGAACCTATGCATATCACCCACCGACATGTGGGCCCAACTTTACACGCCCCACCTGTCGATCAGTGTGTCTGGAAATCAACCGCAAAGCGGCTAGCGGTTACACCTCTAGTGTGGGGGCCAGCGGCCAGTGGGGCGAAATATCCCAGGGGCAGTTCGGTCCGTTCGCCGCGGTTAAATTTGAACGGTGAAAATGCCAACCATCCGATCCGACGAGCTGTTGGACGGAGCGCACGGTAGCCGTCAGATTTAGCCCCTGTCTCCTCGTCGTCCTCCTGCGGCTATATATTATTCTCCCTGCGCCCCCCCCAGACACTACGCAGCCTCCACCTCGCGAGTCGCGCCCCCTCGCTCCTCCTCGTCGCCATCCTCCTCCTGCGCCTCCGCGGATTTGCTAACTAATCGTAAGTTTTTAAGCTATTTTTCCATTGCATTTTACTGTGGTAATGCTAGTGGATCTGATCTATCACCTCGTTTGAATGGGGCACTTTTTTTGCCGTGTTCTGTAACATTTTGTTTTTGAAAAAAATCTGGATCGTTTTGGGTGAGGAAGTCGGCAATGTGCGTGGATCTGGGTGTCTGTTCAGCGATTTTGGTAGAGTTATGCGTCGATCCGGTTGTTCAATTTGGTGCTCAAGTTCGTAGTGGGCGGATTGGAGTTGTTTCAGTGAGGGATGCTGCGATCCGCTCGGGTACGAGGGATTGGATTGGTCGTGTTTGCGATCTGTGTGGAGGCCATGTATCTCGAGCGTTTTGAGCTTTCGATGTGAGGAAATTTAAAGGACTGTTTCTGTAGTGATTCGAGAGTGTTCCGTGGTATATAGCCATTTCCGTCAGATTTTGCGCATGGTGCCTCAGATCTGAGGTGTACTTCTGGGGGATCTGGCGCAAACGTGTCTAGTCTTTGTGCGAGTTGCGTAGTATCTGTTTGCAACAGCTTTGTTTGGAGCGATTCGTGTCATGATTCACCCACATTAGGTAACATGTAGCTGAAACCTGAAAGCCTCGTCTCTTAGTACATTAGTTCCAAGTTTGTTCGAGACAATATGGTTTAGCTCGCAACTCCGTGCTAGAGATCATTTTTAGCGCTAGTCTGGTGAAAATTTCACTATGCAGAAGCTATTGGTTTGTTTGAGTTTAGTGTGTAACCGCATCCTGTCCTTTTAAATCTTAGTTTGCTTGTCAATCTTTGACTACCGTACCGTATGTCATAGAGCTTGGTTGGTTCATAACAACCTCAGACAGTTTGCACTTTGTACACATACTTGATGGTTTGGTTCAGCAAGTCCAAGTTAGATCCTGCTTTGTTCTGAGTAAATTAAGCTGGATCCATCATTTTGTGAGGTTTACTGTGCTATATGACAGCTCGCTTACCCCACACATTTCTGATTTTCAGAGAAAAGATGAGAGAGATCCTCCACGTACAGGGTGGGCAATGTGGCAACCAGATCGGTTCCAAGTTCTGGGAGGTGGTGTGCGATGAACATGGCATTGACCCTACCGGGCGCTACGTAGGCAACTCTGACCTGCAGTTGGAGCGTGTCAATGTCTACTACAACGAGGCCTCCTGTGGTCGCTTCGTGCCCCGTGCCGTGCTTATGGATCTTGAACCTGGTACTATGGACAGTGTCCGTACTGGACCATATGGGCAGATCTTCCGCCCTGACAACTTTGTGTTTGGGCAGTCTGGTGCTGGTAACAACTGGGCCAAGGGGCATTACACTGAGGGTGCTGAGCTCATCGATTCCGTTCTTGATGTTGTCAGGAAGGAGGCTGAGAACTGTGACTGCCTTCAAGGTAATTGAACTTATATTAACTTGGCAAGAGCTTAGAGTCCTTATGAGAATTTTCTTGTACTAAATGGAGTTTGGATGTTAAAAAAAATTATTCATAATTTGCAGCATTGAATTATGTTGCTACGCCTGTGAAATTTTAGGCTGATTCTGATGCAGCTTATATTTATTCTCCCAGTAATGCTATACGCTGAATGGTGTGGTCTTTCCTATTAGTGTGCATCGTGTTTCATAGCCATTATTACTTGATTAGTCATTAGTGTTTATTTTACTTGATCTATATTGAATATTTGAATGATGTCCTGTGTGATGTTTAAAATTCTTAGTCATTTCATAATTCATAGTATGCAATGCAAATCAGGGTATGGACCTGAAAGCTTACAAATTTGGATGATGTTGTGTATGATTCAGTTGCCATCTTTTCCAGTGTTAATGAACCTTTTGTCTTACATTGTTAGATTATTGCTGGGGTTTTCTTACACGTGGCTTGCCTATCTTGTGAAATATTTTGATAGTACGTTGGCTGCTTTATCACGCAATTTTAATATTTTGATCTCCTAGCAGTGGTTCTCTATTTAGATTTTAGCATGGCCACTTTCCACATGGAGTCATTATTTAGAAATACCTGTTTATGTTTTCAGGTTTCCAAGTATGCCACTCTCTTGGTGGTGGTACTGGATCTGGCATGGGGACGCTGTTGATATCAAAGATCAGGGAGGAGTACCCAGACCGCATGATGCTGACATTCTCTGTTTTCCCCTCGCCAAAAGTATCTGATACTGTTGTTGAGCCTTACAATGCCACTCTTTCTGTCCACCAGTTGGTTGAGAATGCAGATGAGTGCATGGTTCTGGACAATGAGGCCCTCTATGACATCTGTTTCAGGACTCTCAAGCTGACCACGCCTAGCTGTAAGTGAAATTTACCCTTTTCTATTGTTAGTTTTTACATATGGCTATAGCCCTGATGTACAATTAGATCGTCATAATCCTGATTATTTCGATGGCCTGTTTAAACGTGACATATATTATGTATATATACCTAGTATCGAAACCTGTTATTATGTGGATGTGTACTTCAATCTAGAGTTTATGCTATGGCTTATGAATGATTTACTAATCATCTGTTTGTATGCAAAGAGGTGGCCGTTAATCCGAAAATATGAGTAGTGATAAGCATGGAAATAATCACCTATATGCTTAACAAAAATATGTAATGCAAAATTTATATTGTTGACCTCATGTTTACTACACCAAATTGAAAGATTGAAACTTGTTGTAGTTGGTTGATTTTCGGAACCTCTGTTTTAAAAATGCTTCTGCAAATTATTATTTTAGGGCAGTAAATCATGCTTGACATGGTCTGGACTCTGGAATGGATGGGCCCTAATGCTTGACCGACTTGTTTAATAAGCTTTCATTTCTCTGCAGTGTTTCTACATTATTATGATTCAGAAGTCAGAAACTCAGAACTATCTTAGCTTGTAATGATGATCCGACAAATTGTTAAGATCGTATGACTGTTTTATTGTGAAAACTATTTTATCTTTGGCTTAATTGATCGATGTAAAGCTGCGCAAATGGTAAATTTTTTGGGTGGCTGAAGCCTAATGCACTAGTGATTTACTTTTCTCTGTTTAAATGAAGTTGATTGAATGATAATAGAACTCATGAAACCAAACACAGATTTTGTTATTGCAGCTCTACATATCTTTATTCTTTTTTTGCATTTCTGTTTAGAAATATGTCACTTGATATGTGTTTGTAGGATTATCTAACATTTGTCTCATGCATGCTAATTTCTGCAGTTGGGGATTTGAACCATTTGATCTCTGCCACCATGAGTGGAGTAACATGCTGCCTGAGGTTCCCTGGCCAGCTGAACTCCGACCTCCGGAAGTTGGCAGTGAACCTTATCCCTTTCCCCCGTCTCCACTTCTTTATGGTCGGGTTCGCCCCATTGACCTCCCGTGGCTCCCAGCAGTACCGTGCCCTCACTGTCCCTGAGCTTACCCAGCAGATGTGGGATGCCAAGAACATGATGTGCGCCGCTGATCCTCGCCATGGCCGCTATCTCACTGCCTCTGCCATGTTCCGTGGTAAGATGAGCACAAAGGAGGTCGACGAGCAGATGATCAATGTCCAGAACAAGAACTCATCCTACTTCGTGGAGTGGATCCCCAACAATGTGAAGTCCAGCGTCTGTGACATTGCACCGATAGGCCTCTCCATGGCATCGACCTTCATTGGCAACTCCACATCCATCCAAGAAATGTTCAGGAGGGTGAGCGAGCAATTCACGGCTATGTTCAGGAGGAAGGCTTTCTTGCACTGGTACACCGGTGAGGGAATGGACGAAATGGAGTTCACCGAGGCCGAGAGCAACATGAACGACCTTGTCGCAGAGTACCAGCAATATCAGGATGCCACTGCTGAAGACGAAGGCGACTATGAGGATGAGGATGATCTGCAGGCCGATGAGGAGTGAGGTCTGTGAGTCCTCATGATCTGGGGGCTGTATGCCATGGCCTCGCATCGGTCTGCCACCACCTGTTGCTAGTAGTGTGCTACGGTGTGAGTGTGACTGCCCGCCCATGTTTGGGCACTACGGTTGAGACTAACAGTTTCCCGCAGCTACGGGAAACTCTTCAGTAGACTTGATGCTTGCGTGTGTTCAGTTTTGTTGCGCTTTCTGGTGAACTTGAGATTTCGCACCGTAACAGAGAGTCCGTGGTCGCAGTGCCGATTTGCAATATGCTTGTTCGTGTCTTGTACATGTGCCATGGCTTTTTTATGACCGAATCCTAATGCAACGTTTGCTGTTTTTCACATAGTTCTTCGGTTCTTCCTGGTTAATATATGTGAGGTCCTGTGCATACAGAATTAAAGACTCGATATGTTTGTGTTATGCCGGGGTGTCAACATCGCCGGGAAAACATTTTGCTACTTTTTGGCCGAGTCAAACCTACAGAGACACGGCAATAACCTTTAGACCAAGCAAGGAGGCTCCAGACCTTAGAGACGGCTGATTTCAGCTTGGAATTGATCGTGCCTCTCCCAGGAAACACCAGCCACATCTTTGGGCAGCAACGCAGCGTACGCTACAACGATCGTTCGTATCATATCAGATTCAGTTCAATCACAGCAATCGTTTTCGTGTCCTCAGGCTCAGTCCCACTGTTTTAATATATCGCGCATCGAAAGCTTTCTTCTCATCTCCAGAACGCGGAAAGCACAAGAATGCGAGATTTTTCTTTCTTAATTTGGCCCCGTATTGCTATGTTAATTGCAAAAATGGCCTTTTGTCATCAAAATTATAGCCATTTGTCATCAAAATTATGAAACTACCCCTGCCGAGCGTGGAAGGATTGAAGACTGACACGTGGCTCTTCCCGCCCTCCGGTGGCGCGAAATCCGCCTGCGCCCCTGGCCTTCCGCGACATGCCCTGGTTCCCGCGCCCCTTCCGCGCTCCCCTTCCGCGCTCCGGTGGCGCGGAATCCACCTGCGTCCGCAATACCGCCATTCGCGCTACTGGAGTGCGAGAAGTGCCTTCCGCGCTGAACAAGGGTCATTTTTGCAAATTTGATGCTAAGGTAGCAGTACGGGCCAAATTTTAAAAAAATTCCGAATGCGGTTGGACAAGTGAGACAAGTGAGGTAACGTACTTATGAGACTTTGTATCTTTCCTTTCTTTTTTCTATAGTGGGTACATGGCATCCATTAGTCTGATTCAGGAGGTCAGATTCTGCCTCTCTTTTCCCCCCCTGAACTTTGTATCACTTGTGCAATACGCCACGGGAAACGTGAAGCCTGGCACAAAGTAGCACCTCTCAACGTCTCAATTGCGTCATAAAATCTAACAAAGTACGCCTATAGTAGATCTGCCGTGGTTGCAAGGAAGACCACGGTATCACACACCAACAAAACCGTCAGAAAGAAAAGATTATTTACAGGTGGAAGGATAAAAGCCTCAGATTAGGTAGAAAAAAAGGTCATGAAGAAAGCTAGTCTGGTACTACTAGTAGATCGTATATGCATGACTCATGCTGGCATTCTGGTATCTCGTGAGTCGGCTGCAGGCTTGGCCGGCTTATTCCGGCGGTCGCGGCCTCTGCCCCACAACGCCGGCCAGCATCCGACGGCCGGAGGCGCTTCTATCCTGAAATATTAGATAGAAGTTAGTTGGATATAATCATGTTCCATTGGCATCTGAAAGAACGTAAAAGTAATCATGAACGTGTCAGCACTGTTTCGTAAACCAGTAGTTTCTGAAAAAAAATGTTGGATAGATAAAGTTTGTGAAAAAAAAATCTGGTGCATGGCTATTCCTGTGTACTTTGGCCGTATTGTCATCATTGTTCCTTTTCTTTCCTGGTTATGAGTTCCATTTTTTTTTTGACTCGGAAAGCTAGCCAAGTAAAAAAGATGGAAGAATCATGTGGTCTAAAGGAGGGGAGTACATGGAATTGTCAAAGAAACTGATCCTGAGAAAAATGCAATTAGTACTGATTACTCCTTTAGCGCCGTTTGATGGAAACAGGATGTTCGTGGCCATGGACTGTTTTTTTTTTCCTGCAAGAACGTAATGACTAATGACCACTTACAATGTTCTCAAAGAATGTGTTTTTTTAAGAAGCATGAGAGTTGCCTATTATATTAATAAAGATAGGAGCCGGTATGGAACCGGAAGAAGTCTAGAACAACAAAGGCTCAAATTACACAATATAAATTGCTCCAAACCCTTAGCCCCAGCTAGTTTCTAAGTTTTTCCTTTGTCTTTCACCTTCGACACTAGGTTCCCCAGTTTAGAGAATCTGCTCGTGAAGATTCTGGCGTTGCATTCCTTCCAGATCTCCCAAGAGGTTAGGATGACGATCGTTGTCATCGCCCTCCTTAGGGGTGACTTCGAGGTGTTCATTTTAGACCACCAGTCACCCATGTTGTAACTATGATGCTAGTGGGAGGGTTTGAGCTGGGCGCACTCGAGCCACTCTGCTATATCATTCTACACTCGTCTGGTGTATCTACACTGGGAGAAAAGGTGTAGGGTCGATTTCGGTGCTTGTTTACAGAGAGGACAAATGCCATGGTTAGGCCAACCTCTCGCCTGGAGTCTGTCCGAGGTCCACAGGTGGTTCTGAATGGCGATCCATCCGAAGAATTTGGTTTTAGAGGGGCGGATGATTTCCAGATTAGTTGGTTGTACTCGGTGGAAATTGAACCGAAGAACTGCATCCTATAGGCAGACTTAGCCGAATAAGTGCCGTCTGGAGTTAGCTTCCAGATGATCTCATCCGAGGCAGCTCGATTGAGATTGACGATGCTTATTCGATCCTAGAGGAGAAGGAACTGTTGCACGAACTGGTGGTTTAAGCCGCCTGTAATGTTTATGTCCTGAATCCAACACCCATCCTGGAGTGCTGCGCTAACTGTTCTATTTTTCCATCTTACCAAATGGAATATCGCTGGGGTGAGGTCTTTTGGGGTTGCCCCATTTAGCCAAGGTGAGTACTAGAACGTGGCCTTTCTCCCATTGCCAAGGGTAATGGTCGTGGCTGAGGAGAATAGGCAGCTGTTGGCCTCGTCGCACGGGAGTTCCATACCAACCCAAGGTTTATTATCTGTGTTCCACTCTTGCCAGAGCCAGCGAAGCCTGAGGGCCCGCTTGAATTTTTCGAGGTTGAGGACTCCCAACCCCCCAAGTCGTGTTGGTGTACAAACCTTCTCCCAATTAATTTTGCATTTTCCTTCTGAGATTGTGTTTGTGCCGGCCCAAAGGAACTTATGCCTAGCTCGATCCAAGGCACGCAGGGTGCATTTGGGGGGTTTAAAAGCTGAGAAGTAGTAGGTTGGAATCGAAATGAGCACTGATCTGACAAGGATGTTTCTCCCAGCTAGTGTTAGAAGGTTTGCCTGCCAACTCGCTAACCTACTTCCTACCTTATCAAGGATAGGTTGGAAGTCCACCCTTCTCAACTTTTTGTAGGTAAGCCCCGGGTATTTAATCGAAAAGGTAGATCGTCTCGTTGGGAAATCTTGGAGAGAACCGTGTCAAGGTCAATGTTATCACAGCTTGATCGACACAACTGTGCTTTTTTGAATGTTGGTTTGCAGTCCGAGACTTGGGCGAAGCTTTGGAGAATTGTGGTCATAGTTGTGACGTCGTCTTTTGTCGGCGTGATGAAGATTGCCGCGTCATCAGTGTACATGGACATCCTCAACTTGGCGAACCAGCCCCGCAGTCGATCTAAGTGGCCTAGGTCTGTTGCCAACTCTAGGATTCTGTTAATCGGATCGATAGCCAGGATAAAGGGGAAAGGGGACACTGGGTCTCCTGTCTCAGGCCCCTTCCGTGGTTGATTTTATTTCCTAGAATACCGTTCAGAAGGATCCTCAAAGAAGCCATGGATAGGAGGGTCGCGATCCAATCTCTCCATCTGTGCGGGAAGCCTCTTCTTTGCAGCACTTCGAGAAGGTAGTCCCACCGGACCGAGTCGAACACTTTGGTAATGTCTAGATTCAGAAATAGAGTCGGTGTTTTGGACTTGTGCAGTCTTCTCATCAGGTTACACACATAAATGAAATTATCATAGATGCTTCTTGTCTTGACCAAAACACTCTGGCTTAGGGATATAAGGTTGTTCAGAAACGGTGCTAGCTGAAGCGCCAGCGTCTTGGAGATCCATTTGGCGCCCATCCCATGGATGAGACTGATTGGTCTGAAGTCTGACAACTTCTCTGCCCCATCTTTCTTTGGAATGAGGGTGATGATTGCTGTGTTTATTAGATGGAAACTGGACACTTGGAGGCTGTGGAAGGTACGTAACACTTCCATGACATCGTCCTTTATGATGGGTCAGCAGGATTTAAAGAAACTAAAATTAAACCTATCCGGACCTAGAGCTATGTCTCCTGGCAATTGCGCTAGTGCATTGATGACTTCCTACTCTGTGAAGGTGTCCTCCAGGCTGTGGAGGTCATGCACAGTGAAATTCATTGTCTCCCACCTCAGGTCTAACGACCTGCTGCTGGGAGGGGACATCAGGGGTTGGAAGTGATGTTGTATTTCCTCCTGCTTCTCTTCGTGTGACAAGGCCCATCCATGATCCCTTAGCAGTCGTTGAATGTGGTTTTTTCACCTCCTTGAATTGACTTTAAGGTGAAAAACCCTCGTGTTTACATCGCCCTCTCCGAGGTTGGTAATGCGAGAATTCTACCTTATCCTAGATCGCTCGATAACGACAAGCCTCATTATTCTTTTCTTTAGTGCGGTTCTAAGGGACCTTTCTTGTTGTGATAGCCGTCTATTCTCTTGCGCTATGTCTAGCCAGAGGATCACTTCCCTGGCCATGTGTAACTGTAGTTTGGCCTAAGGGAACAAGGATTTGCTCTAGATCCTGAGGCGTTTTGCTGTTTCGGCAAGCTTGTGGTGCTGACGGTGGATTGGCTCTAGATTATGAGTGGTCGCTTGCCAGGTATTTAGAACCACCTCCTTGAATCCCGGCATGTTGAGCCATAAATTTTCAAAATGGAAGGTAGGCTTCCTCGAAGGACCCGCACTGCTTGAGAGAAGGAGAGGGCCCAGTAGCTGGTATTCATTGCGTACCTTTACCACTGGAGGTTGCCCCGCTTGACGAGGGCGCATGTCTGGCCGAGGCGGAGAGGCCCTCTGGCGGCTTGAGGGAGTCTCCGGTACTTGTTCTGCTCTGTCCTGAGGCGCGCGAGGGGGGGGGGGCGGTGAGGAGACCTTAAAGCTGGCGGTCCTCCCCGAGGGGTGGAGATCCAGATTTGGATCCAGGAGGCGATTTGGTGGGAGAGGTTGTTCTTTTGGGGGGAATCATGCCGTACCAATTGGCAAGTTGTGTTCTGATGGTCTTATAATAATAAGAGTAGGATCTAATGCAAGTGCACTGCAGTCATACTAGTGATACGTACTCCCTAGTTTCACTAGCTAAAAGTCTACAACTACTAACTAATATAACCTCAGAACTCCAGAAGATTTCCAGATGACATTTGACTGCCTGACTAATTTTGCTAATTGAGAGGGATGAAATCAATGGTGCAATTTTCTGTCCTAGCGAATACGCAAGAGAGCTGCGTATCATTGCATCCATGATTCCATGGTGCAAATTTCAAAGCCGACTCGCTGTGTACAGTGTACATCATACAAGCAGGGGGTCTCCAGTTCTGTCGCTTTCAAAGAAAATTGAACCACGCGCTCCTCGATTTGCCACTCACCTGGCTTTGCCGGCAGCAACGGTCGCCGGCGCGCCCTGCCCGGCCCCGGCCGGCATGGCGGCGCGGCCGGGCCGCGGTGCCGTCATGCTCCTGGTGAGCAGCCCCGGGACGTAGAAGTTGAGCAGCACGCCGTCCCCGCAGCTCCCCCTGCCGTCGCTCCGCCGTCTCCGCAGCGTCCTCTCCCTCGCCGCCGCCGCCTGCTGCTGCTGCTGCTTCGACGCCGCCTGCTGCCGCTCAAACGACAACGAGCTCACGTGATCCTTGTGCGCCGGCGGCTGCAGTGTCTCGGCGGTGTCCGTGCTTGCCTTGGCCTCGAGGAGGTCGGAGAAGGATAGCTCGCGGTCGGAGTCGCCGCCGGGAAAGTCGGCGAGGAGGCCCAGCAGCTCCTCCCGGTTCCTGGCTATCTGCTGCGCCCGCGCGGACAGCGGCTTGCCGCCGGCGAGCGCCTGCATCATATCTAGCTAGCTAGCTCGTGCGGCGCTGGGCCGACGTGTTACAACCTTGTATATACGTTTGATGAATCGATACTCTCTCAAGACAACGATGTGCTGCCGTTGCTTATGTAGAGGACGACGGCTGTTTTTTTTCTTTTCTTTGTGGTAAGAGTGATGCGCGCGGCCGGTCTAGAAGGCTAGGATTTGAACAAAATTTCCCCCTTTTATACTTTTGCTATTGAGAAGCTTCTTTTTGGTATGTGTTTGGTGTGTATGATAAGTTACCACTGCCCGCCACACACACACTTAGGATTAATTCCTTCATTATCATCGGATTTCAACTTATATCCCATCTTTGTCACTCCCGTTGGTCAACTATGAGTTGACTGTCAATTTGTATACAAAAGACTTATTTACCCTTCTTCATGGGCTCAGTCGGGTTTGGTGTTGCGGCTTGGCTTGACCGTGTGCAAACAGAAGTCAATCCGAGGTGCAGTACCTCGTCTTCCTCGATGAATAGAGAAGTAGGGGAGGTTGGGCTGCAGGTGGCGGCGGTGCTCCGTCGTTGTAACGGCGAAGAGTATGGGAGCACAACATGTTCCCAGGGACATGGAACCCATTTGTGGCGTCACACATGCATAGAGAGGACTACAGAGGCCGGAATGGTTGGGGCAAGGGCAGCGACCTTCGGTGGCTTTACAGCTCGGGTAGCTAGTGTAGAGGCATGACATGAGCGGGAGCGGCGGGGAGGCCGGGTCCTGTTCCGTGTTCATTGGGGACGAAGAAGGAGGGGTGATGGGAGGGGCCGTCGTCGTCCTCAAGCCCGGTGGAAGCACTGCTCGTTTCGCAACCGCCCAAGGTAATCTACTGAAATCTATCACCATCTACCCTTTCCTCCTAAAATTGATCATACCTTTAGCTTCCTAACACCCGTATCTCCCTTCCAGTGCCCTCCTTCCTCGCCTAGACATGCCGGAGCGCCGCTAGAGCCGCACCACACCAGAACTACACCGCCAAAGCCACACCATCTTCGTCGATCTGCCATTGCGGACATCCTCTTGCCAAACCACTCACATCATGAGGTGTGACTCGTCGAGCTGATTCCATCCACCACCACCGCCGGGCACCCCTTCGTTGTGTAGTGCCGCCGCCACCCTTTCTTCTTGCCACCATGGATGCCGCCGACGCCAGCGTTCTCAGTGCCCCCACCGCCCACCTCGACCACCCAAACATAAGGAGTGACAGGAGAGGGGTGGCGTGGAGGATGAGGGGTGGTTGGGGTGGGGCTAAGTGGCGGCGGGGGAGGCTGCTGCTGGGGAGCGGAGACATGGGGTTGGGGTGGGGGTGGTTGGTCTCGGCGCTGGTGAAGTGAAGCAGGTAGAGGGGGATTGAAGAAGAAGCGGAAGAGTGAGGAGGGAGAGAAAGAAGAAGGGTAAGATGTACATTTTGATAAATTTTAGTGCTTAACGGCGTCTGGACCCAATGAGGCTAACGGGAGTGACAAACAATGGATAAAAGTTGAGATCCGATGATAATGAAAGGATGACCAATTTTCGTGTTGGTATTTTAGGGTTTTGACCAACTTTTAATAGCAAATAAGAAATTAATCATTTTATACGTAAAGAGACGATTTCGAATCAAAAGATACACACGATTCGCTGATTTGCTTAAACAGAGCATACCAGGGAGTGAGACCGGTCGTTATTTACTGCCATAGATTCTGGCAACGTTCGTTGATTTGGTCTAGAAGGGGATCAAAATCAGAGGTGGTCAGGTGACTCATCTGTAGACTGCGCGCGCTACCACCGCCTCCCGTCCACCATGATGGTCGTCCACTGTGCTCGCCGTCGGGCGCCCCAGTAGTCATCACCACAGCCCACAGCACAATTCGACTGTGGCGTGCCAGGCGTAGAAGAGTCTCTCTAGTGCTGCACGCGCGCGTTTAATTCGGCAAGCACAGAGATCATCAGAGAATTCAGAGTACTGTTCTGACGTCGATTTATGACCCACCATCTGGATACCGTAGTTGTGTATATAATGTACAGTACTCGGCGTAAGAGAGCTGACGATGTGCAGGGTTGGTCCCTGGAAATTGGATCGTGTCGACTCATCAGGTCGGGATCCACAGGGTGTTGTCGTTGCCGTTCAAAGTTCAGCCGTTGGCCTTTGTTGGTTGGTTAAAAAAACGTTGTGGCGGTTGACGCGATGCTGACTTTGCTTAGGTCAGGGTTTAGAGGAGAAAACGCACCTATGTGGAGGAGGAGGAGGAAGAATGCTGTTCCGTGGTGATCACCGTGCTATCGGCGACGGCGAGAGTGTGGCGTGGGCAAGGAAGAGAAAAGGCCGTGCTTTTCGGCCCAGACAAGGCTGGCTTGGCAGACAGTGACCTGAACGGGTAAACGGCCCAATCCAGGCTTAGGTGCGTGGTTGCATATTTTGGGTTGAGGCTGAGTTTCGGCCTGGTCGAAACTGGACAGACCAACTCGATTCTCTTTTTATAGAGTTAAAAAAAAAACTTGATTATCTTTTTCTAAAAAAAACGGACCAAAGCAAGTTACCAACCACTGCCACATGTATACAACTATCTTGGGTTGCACATTAGCATGGCCCAAAAAATATATTTTTAAAAAATGCATGCTCATACGAACAGGTCGTATACTCGTATGTAGATACTAATATTATCATATGTGTACCGTAGAAACCACAAGGGATACCAACTTACTCCTTCTGTTCTCTTTTACTTCATTTTTTTTATACTTTTTATGGTCTCCGATATGCGGCTTTGGCCGTTACCTTTTATACCTTTACATTAAGATGTGCTAACAAAATTATAGTTTATGAAAGTATTTTTAATGAAAAATCTATTGGTCGGAACTACTAGAAATATGTCAAAAGATTTTTTTTACGAAATTAGTCGAATTTCTCACATTCCGATCAGTTTGAAAATTCGTGCTCCATCGAGCTTATCTTCCTTATCGCTCGAGGTTCACCAGTTAGGGTTTGGGGTCCACTGGGACCCGATTTAGAGGGAGGCCTAGGTGACGAGAGGACCGACGGCGGCGAGGCGACGGTGGCGCCGTCTACCGCAAGCTTAGGGGAGGGTGGTGGAGGTCAGCAGAGAAGAACAAGAATAAGAGAATATTAGGAGACGATGACGGATCCAATGGTGGTAGACGCTGGATACAGGGAAGAAGGACAGGCGGGGGCGACAGAGCTAAGCGGCGGGGGAGGAAGAGGTCGGCGACGGGGGAGGGGCGGGAGGGGGAGGGGAGAGGGGTTCACTAGAGGGCCTCGCTGGCGTCGGAGGCGATGCCGGTGAGGCAGCGGCGTGCGGGTGGAGGCCGGGTAGCATGAGAGTCGGTATGAGGAGGGCACTACTACACAAAGGGTCATCACAGACGGTTCGAATCTATCATCACAGATGGTTTTTGAACTTCTGAATTTGTATGTCTGTGATAACAGATGGTTATCAAAGACGGTTCAAAAACCATCTATGATAAGTCACAACACAGACAATTTTTTGTTAAAACCGTCTGTGAAGGGCTATTATTACAGACGATTTCTATCAAAAACCGTTTGTGATACGTAGGATATCACAGACGATTCTATTGACAAACCATCTGTGATTGGAGACATATCACAAATGGTTAGTAAACAGAACCGTCTATGATATCCAACATATTAATATTAAATTAGATTAATAAACCGTAAATACTCTTTCTATTGATCAAATATATTAAAATTAATTAGCGATTAACCTAGAGCAAATATAAAGGGTTACAGATCGTTATCCTAGGAGCTTATGACGAAAATCCCAAATATCCCGCGAGATCCTCCTCCCTTTCTTCCTCCTCTCCTCCTCCCTTCCTCCTCTCTTTAGCTTCCTCCCTTCCTTCTCCTCTCTAAGGTTGTGCAATGGGGGAGGAGGCAGTAGTGGTGGTGTCTCAAACGGGAATGGATAGGGGGTCTGTTGGGATCAGGTATTTATAATGCCTACATATCACAGACGGTTCTTATTACGAACCGTCTGTGATACGGAACTATCATAGACGGTTCTTAACAATAACCGTCTGTGATGGCTGAGATTATTACATACGGTTCTATTTAAAAATGTGTGTGATAGTCCCGTATCACAGACGA
This sequence comes from Ampelocalamus luodianensis, assembly GCA_036346255.1. Classification (NCBI taxonomy): domain Eukaryota; kingdom Viridiplantae; phylum Streptophyta; class Magnoliopsida; order Poales; family Poaceae; genus Ampelocalamus; species Ampelocalamus luodianensis. The sequence continues at coordinate 8,701,339 of CM070626.1, forward strand.
TTCCAAAGGAATTGTCTGTGATAAGTTCAACACTTTGGAACTGTCTGTGATGAGGCGTTCAGTATATCCTGTTTTGTAGTAGTGAGAGGAGGAGGTTGGATTTATATATAATGTGAGGGGATTCTGGACAGTTGGATCTAGATTTGATCCAACGGTCCAAAAAACGACTGATTTTATGGATTAATTTAGTCAATTTTTTTGACTGAGATATAGACTTATGTTTTTTATATAGCAAATCTAGATAGTTTAAAATATATTAGTGGTCAAACTTTATAATGTTTGACTGCATGGATTCTAGGATGTCTAAGTAAAAAAGAACGGAGCAAATATGTTGCAACTATTGTTCTTTTTTAAGTGCACTAGTGTTCTTTGGATTAAATGAGTACATATTCAATTATTATTATTTTGAAATGAAAGTACAGATTCAATTACGTTCATTTGTGTTTTTGAATCTTTAAACAACAATCAACATGGCATAAAAAACTACCAACAAACTTGAATAGAATGGATCTATATGATTAAAAGAAATTTTGAGTGCAAGGCGTTTGCTGTCTATCTCCCTTATACTCAGGGGTGGAGATGGGCCTCGGGCCGGTTGGGCAATGACCCGAGGTCCAGAGAAAATGCTAGTGGAATTTTTTTAGTAGGTATACAAAAAAAACAAGTGCACAGTGGACAGACCCTAGGTTTACTAGTCGGCCCGAGGCAGCCGGCCCAGTGGAGCAACCCAGGCGCCAGCGCCAAGTGGCTGCACGGCCCAACCGCCTTCGGTCTCTTCCCCTCCCTTTTGGCCGAAATGCAAAGGCACCCTGGAGTTCCTTCCCCAATCCATCTTCTCTATTCTCCTCCTTTCTCAAACTTCTTTCCTCCTCCTACTCCCACTGGTCACTGGTGCCTTGCTCCTTCAACGCTGCCTTTCTTCCTTCGGCCGCGGCGCCGGCCTGCTTGCCGCCGCCTCTGGCTCCTCCCCCCGGGCGCCTTCGGCTGCTCACACCTGCGGCCCACCCCCACTCGCCCGCAGCTCCCTTTCTAGCGTCGCGCCCGCTGGCTCGGCCAGAGTTGCGCCCGGTCGCTGGTGTCCCCTCCGGCTCCCTCGCCGCTCCCTAGTGGTCATGCGGCTCGGCCTCTGGCCACCGCGCTGTCGGCTTTGCGCCCTTGCCTGGCCCAGGTTATAGACTTCTAGTGGCAAGGAAGGTGGGTTGAGTTCGAAATCTTTGATGAATTGATATGTTAGCATGTTACAGACTTAAGTACTTAACACTTCGGCATAAGACTTTGGCTTGTATGACAGTATGAGTAAATGAGTTATGACTTATCACTTATGATTTATGTCTATGAAGTTATGAGTATGACTCACTGTATGACAGTATGAGACTGAGTGTTAGTGTATGTTTATTAACTTTCTATTTGAAGATTTGATGTACTAAAATTAGAAATACATGATGAAGAGGACCAAAACATTGGCATCTTATTTTCCATCGCAATCCAATCAAACTCTGGAAACAATAGTGGTATGTTACATTCTTATTTCGTAATTTGCATTAAAAATAACGTTGTGGTCTTGTGTCCCTTATTTACATATGTAATTTTATCTTTGCAGGTTCAGGTTTTCGTACTATTATTGATGAAGATATGATAGGATCAAATGAACCAAATCTTTGTTAATTAAGCAAAAATTAACTCGTGCTAGTGGTATGTTACATTCTTTTTTTTGCTATGTTTTATCTATTTTCTCGCATCGTCAAACATCAAATTCAAATTTTATTTCGATTGTGCATTTGTGTTGTACTTTTGTTATACCTCGTTGTTGATAGTATTTGATGTTAGTTATAGACTTATAGCTCTTTAGTGTTGGGCCCGAGGCTCTGTCAAATCCTGGCTCTGCCACTGCTTACACTTACTAGTAGTACTACCATTGCGGCATCATCCATCCTAACCGTGTCACCATGGCACCAGGTCAGAAACAGAAGCACCGTTGATCGACGGCTCCCGAGCAGCTCCCCTGACCGGAACCTCATGATTCACACTCCTTTCCAACGCATCCGTCAGGCTGTCGCCAACTGCGTGGTTCGTCACGATGAAGGCCAGCGCCGTGGGCGCCGGCAACGTGATGGAGCGGCTGTTGAGCATGGTGCTGACCGCCGCCATGTCGTGCCGATGCTGTGGGTCTTCCTAGACGCAGAGCAGCCCTACATGGATGCACCTCAGCAACTCCTGCGGCCGGCGCCCGTCGGCCAAGCTCGAGCAGCCATCGAGCAGCCACGGCACACTCCCACGGCTCCAGTGCCTCCAAACCTTTCCATGCATGGGTAGAATTTGGTGTTGGTCCAGACAGAAGTTACAACCTGACAAGGTTGGGATTCATTCGTTCAGAGATTACAGAGGCCAGCAGATCTTCGGAATCATGGATTCAAGTGTTGCGGTGGCCGGTCACGATCTCCAGGAAGAGCACACCGTAGCTAAAAACGTTCGATTTGGACGAGTAGATGTCGTGTAGGGCGTACTCTAGCGCCATGTATCCGCTGCATTGATTCACGGGAGGACGTTTTATACTACATGCTAAACATGTAAGACGGACTAGGAGTGGACAGTGGCGGACCCAGGCCCAGGGGGGCCTGGTTGGACCATGGGTAACCCATAGCACCTATACCCATCGGGCAACATGGTTTGAAGTTTAGCTGCTTTGGGGTAGAGGAAAAACAAGAAAATAATTCGCGACATGGAATCAACATGACTTGAAGCTTACCTGCACCAAGCCAAATGTTGGCCATTGCTGTCCTGTGCCAACTAACCAAGCCCACCAAACCTATCTATCTCACTCTGACCCTCCTCTCTCTTTCCACCAGGTATCAAGTCCCACTCCAAATCCTAACCAATTCCCCAATACCCATCATGATGAACTCTAGCAACTAATGCCACGAGCGGTGGGCGGGCATGGGCGGCTCACATAGGCATGAGGCGGAAACAATCGGGTAGCGCTGCATGGCACAAGCCTGTGTGCAGCACGACAGCTGGCACGACAGGTAGGCAGCACCGACAATCGGGCAGGCAGATAGTGCGCAACCAGGGAGGCAGACGGCAGCGTCCCATTAGCACCTCTAAATTTTAGTTCTGTATCTGCCACTAGGAGTGGAGACAACAAACTTATTAGGTTCCAGCAATCCTGCTCGTGTTTCCTATGCTTATGTCCATGTTAAATAGCTTTGGCAGGCCAAAGTTTGAGTGTGGATTAAGATCTGAGGCTAAACATGATCTAACGACATTAACCCTAGCTCAATCATGAACACGTAGCATAATCCTTAGAGCGAAAGTGTGAGATACGTACCCGAACCTGAAGATGCCATGAGAGCTTGTAGATGCGTCGGAGTAGAGTCGGGACGGGGTAGCAGTGTAGAGGGGCAGCCGCAGAGGTGGTGTGGGCATGAGCAGCGATGTCGCGGTCATAGAGGTGGCCTTCAGTCTTCACCCACCGTAGCGCTTGTAAGAGCTCGGGTGTGTGCGGGATTTTCGTAGCTTAGAACAACTGTAGTTTCAAAGCCTGCCGAGTCCCCTGAATTATATGGCGCTAGGTGGACGGGACCGAAACCAATTAGAGTTGGTTGCACCCCCGATCAGGGTGCGTAGTGGGGCGTGCCCCCTTAAAGCTCGAAAGTTGTTAGCCGAGATCAACCCAATATTCTTCCCTTTGATCATAAGGCTAACATCATAAGCCCATTCTCAATAAACCAGCATACCAAGGTAATGCGTAGCATGACCAATAAAGTGTCATACAACCCTAGTACCTATAGTGTACTATCCCATCTTGAAATGGATATTCATTATACTTAATGGGAGTTGATTTGCTTTAAGGTCCTTTTATCCAGAATCAGAGGCTTTCCAATAAACCCATGCCGGCAACATGATCACGAAAGATATTGGGTGGTAAGCCTTTAGTACGCGGATTCGCAAGCATTAACTTAGTACTAATATGCTTGATACTAATGGTTTGATCCTGGATTCTGTCTTTCACAACATGGTACTTAATGTCAATGTGTTTGGCAGCACCACTTGACTTTTTGTTACTCGCATAAAATACTGCGGGTTCATTATCGCAGTATAAGGTGAGTGGTTCAGAAATGTTGTCTACCACTCTAAGTCCTGGGATAAAGTTCTTAAGCCATACAACCTGCCTTGTAGCCTCATAACATGCCACAAACTCAGCTTGCATCATTGAAGATGTCGTAAGGGTTTGTTTGGAGCTTTTCCACGAGATAGCTCCCCCAACGAGTGTGAAGATATAACCTGACGTGGATTTCTTAGTATCAACACATCCCGCAAAATCTGAATATGAATAACCAACAACTTCAAGATTACCAGAATTCTTATATATGAGTATGAAATACTTAGTAGCTTGCATATAGCGCAAAGCTTTCTTAACGGTCTTCCAGTGGTCCGGTCCTAAATTTAACTGATATCTGCCAAGCATCCCGGTTACAAAAGCTAAATCAGGGCGCGTGCATACTTGAGCATACATAATGCTTCCGACAGCTAAAGTATAAGGAACCGACTTCATCTGATCAGTTTTATATTGGTTCCTTGGACATTGAAATATCCTAAACTTATCGCCCTTAACAATAGGAGCAGGCGAGCCAGAGCACTTATGCATATTATATTTCTTTAGTACTCTGTCAATGTATGCCTTCTGAGATAAACCTAATATTCCTTTGGACCTATCTCGGTGAATCTCAATGCCAAGAACGTAAGAGGCATCACTAAGATTCTTCATATCAAAATTAGATGAAAGAAATCTCTTGGTCTCAAACAACATATCCTTATCACTGCTGGCCAATAAGATGCCATCTACATAAAGCACCAAGATAGTGAATTTACTCCTCTTGAACTTAACATATATGCAGTTATCAACTTCATTTTCCTTAAATCCAAAATTCCTTATGATCTTATTGAATTTGAGGTACCATTGCCTCGACGCTTGTTTTAAGCCATAAATCGATTTCTTAAGTCGACATCCCATATGCTACTTGCCTTCCACGACAAAACCTTCCGGTTGAGCCATGTAAAGGTTTTCTTGCAAGTCGCCATTAAGGAATGTCGTCTTAACATCTATCTGATGTAGCTCTAAATCATAATGAGTTACAAGTGCTATAACGATTCTAAATGAATCTTTAGTTGAGATAGGAGAAAAAGTGTAATTATAGTCAATCCCCTCTCTTTGTGAGAAACCTTTTGCTACAAGCCTTGCTTTGAACCTTTCTATATTTCTCTTAGAGTCATGCTTGGTTTTGTTGACCTATTTACAGCCTACTGTTTTGACTCCGTTAGAAATTTCTACTAAGTCTCATACATCATTAGTGCTCATAGACTTTAGTTCATCTTTCATGGCATCAAACCACTTAGGAGAATGTTCACTCATCATGGCCTCCTTATAGGAGGTGGGATCATCTACCTTCCCTATATCATTAATATCCTCATTCATATAAACAACATAATCATTTGGGATGGCAGATCTTCTCTCCCACTGTGATCTTCTAATAGGTTCATCAGCTATTACAGGAGACTGCTGAGGCTCATCATTAGGTGCAACATTAGGAATTTCAGAGAACTCAACAGTGGGTGCAACAACAATATTCTCTACTGGAGGTGCAACTACCTGAGGCACAAGAATAAAGGTCTCTGGGATAAGCGGTGAAGGAACATAAACCCGCTTGTCCTCAAAATCTATTTTCCTGGGCTCCAGGTCCTCGTTATTATCTAAGAACACAACGTGTCTTGTTTCTATAAACTTAGTTATCCTATCAAGACAGTAAAAACAATACTCTTTGGATCTCTCAGGGTACCCAATAAAATGATAACTTACTGTCTTAGGATCTAATTTCCCAATATGTGGATTAAATATCTTAGTTTCAGCACGGCAACCCCACACTTGTAAATATTTCATACTCGGTTTCCTCCCAGTCCATAATTCATAAGGAGTCTTAGGCACTGATTTACTGGAAACCCGATTAAGAATATGTGTGGCTGTCTTTAGTGCTTCCATCCACAAACCAATTGGCAAACTAGAATAGCTAAGCATGCTCCATACCATATCCATAAGTGTACGGTTGCATCTCTCAGCTATCCCATTCTGCTGAGGTTCACCTGGTGTAGAATACTAGGCAACAATGCTATTTTCCTGAAAGAACTTAGCGAAAGGGCCAGGAATTTGCCCATAAGGGGCATGTCTTCCATAATATTCTCCCCCACGATTCGATCTTACCACTTTAATTATTAGGTTATGCTGATTTTCAACTTCAGCCTTAAATATCTTAAATTTGTCAAGTAACTCAGATCGGTCTTTAATGGGAAAGATATAACTATAACGGGAGAAATCATCAGTGAATGTGATGAAGAAATCAAAACCATTCACTGATGTCACAGGAAAAGGACCACAAATATCAGTATGAATTAATTCTAAGAGTCCTGTGCTGCGAGTGGCTCTCTTCTTTATTTGCTTTACTTATTTTCCTTTAATGCAATCAATGTAGTGGTCTGAGTCAGAGAAATCTAATGGGTGGAGATTTTCTTTTTTAATGAGACGCTCCAGTCTCCCCCTCAAAATGTAGCCTAAACGACAGTGCCACAGTTTCGAAGAAGTCTCATCATTCTTTTTACGTTTAGCATCACACACATTCAAAGATACATGAGATTCATTAAGGGAAAGTATATAGAGCTTGCCTTGTCTAAAAGCAAGACCAACTTCATTTGAATTAAATGTAATAATGCATTTATTGTCACAAAAAATATGCTTAAAACCTTCATTGTCCAATAAAGAAACCGAAATCAAATTCCTCTTGATAGAAGGAACATAGACTACATTATTAAGACGAAGCATGAAGCCGTTGTCTAAAACTAATGAAATAAATCCAATTAATTCTACTTCGGCTTCTTTTCCATCCACAACTCTAAGACTTTGCTCCCCCTTTCTTAGTGTTCTCGCGGTAATGAATCCTTGCAAAGAGTTGGTAACGTGCACAGTGCACCTGAGTCAATCCACCAAGAATTAAGGGAGAAATCAGCATAAAGAGTTTCATCAATGAACGTTATTGTATCATTACCCTTTTTTGCGAACCACTTTAGAAAACTGACACAATCCTTCTGGAAATGCCCTGGCTACTTGCAGAAGTAACATTCACCCCCCTTTAAGTGCTCCAGCGGGAGCAACATGGGGCTTAGGTGTATTGTGCAGCTTAGGCCCTGACTTATCTGAATTAGGGGAGAATTGCAACTTTTTCTTGGATTTGAAGTCCCCTTGGAACTTCCTTTTGTTAGAGTCGCCAAGTTGAAGCGCGAGATCTTTCTTTTCCGTCCTTATTCTTTCTCCCTCCTGGACACACATGGCGATTAAATTGCTCATACTCCATTTTTCTTTCTGAGTATTGTAATTGATCTGAAATGTCGTGTACTCAGAAAGAAGAAAAGTCATAATAAAGTGGACTAGGAAACCATCAGATATCTCCATGTCCATGCCTTTGAGCTTTCCAGCCATATCGGTCATCATCATGATATGTTCTCTTATGCTGCCGGACCCGTCATACTTAGTGGTTAAGAGCCTCTGGATTAGAGTACTGGCATAAACTTTAGTGGAGCCTTTGAATTTCTCCTAAATGAAGCCAAATACTCTTTAGCATCTTCGGAATCAGAGATTGCTCCCCAAATCCCAACTGAGATAGAGGTCTTCATAATCATTAGTGACAAGCAGTTGGACCGCTCCCATTTTTCAGCATTAGCTTTGTAAGTTTTCTTTTTTCTCATCATAATTTTCCTCACCTTCGGTGGGGGGAACAGGAGCGGTCACCCTTAACGTATAGTCAAGGTCTAAAGCTCCAAGGACAACATGAATTCTTTCTTTCCAAGTGGGAAAGTTGCTCCCCGTAAGCTGCTCAATATTGTCAATTGTGGCGGCAACATTCGAAGCATTTATTGTTGAATATCAAAATACAGGGCAAAATTAGAAATAACATAAGAATGTATTGCATGTGATTAACCCTACGTTGGTTTGATTAATAACATGCAAAACTATAGTTCTAATTCATATCACCGTTGGGCAGAAAATGAAAAAGAACTTAACAATTAATATGGCGACACACGATTACAAACAACGTTGGTCAGAATGTAACCATGTGCATACATAATGCCAAAATAAAATATAAAATCTCTAATTAAAATATCTCGTTGGTTTAATTTTAATTAGAGATAAAACATAATAATATGGTAATAATACATTGTTATTGTGCTACAAACACTAATTAAAATAGTGCATAAATAAACAAGATTAAACATAAGAAAATGCACTGAAAATAATTAGGCCCACTGTTGCAGACCTCAAAAAGCTATTTAGCCCAAAACTCTCAACCAGCCCAAAAAATCTTGCGCGGCCCAAACAGCCGGATGGAGCTCATGAATCTCAACCGGCTCAAAACTACTCCACCAGCCGAAATCTACCTGCATCGTCAGATCTTGATTGGACGGTTGGAAAATCAGTCGGCCCAATTCACTCCGACGCCCTGAAAAAAAAACGACCACTGAATCTGATCTGACGGCAGAGACGTTATCGTGGGCGAATTAAAAACCCCCAAAAAACCCTAACCCTAAGTCATTTCGCCCTCTTCTCCTCCCCGAAAAGTGGAGCGACGGCAGCGGCGCAAGCGGGGAGCAGCACGCGCGATGTGGCGTCGGCGACGACGCGCGCGCGGGGAGCAGCAACAGCTTCGCCGGCGACGGCGCAGAGGAGGATTTGAGCGACAGCATGAGGCGGCGCCTTCGCAGCCCTATTCACCGGCGTGCTCGTGCGACCTAGGTTGCTCGCGCCGCCGTCGAATGGAGCTACGGTGGTGCCCGAACGCAAAGAGACTCTGGTGAATCATCAAAAAACTGTAAGTATTCGCCGTTTAGATTTGGGTTTGCTCTGGATTTCTTTAGGGTTTCAGAAAATTTCCCAATTCCCCTCCTTCTGAAGTGCTAAACCGAGCCATAAGTCATTAGATCCGGCCACTAGACATTAGATCCGGGCACTAGACAAGTTCGGTTGGAAATAATAGGGTTCAAATCGAGTCTAGGGTGGCTCTGGTACCAAAATGTGGGTTAAAATCTAAGGCTAAACATGATCTAACGACATTAACCCTAGCTCAATCATGAACACGTAGCATAATCCTTAGAGCGGAAGCGTGAGATACGTACCTGTCGACGATCAAGATGTCGATCTTACGAAAAGAAAAGGAGAAAGTGACGTGGGAAATCTAGGGAAATAATGGGGCTACTCTTTATTTAATATGAACTGGGTTTTACAGAGTATGCTCTGAGAACACTGCTTGTTCCTTTACAATGTCAGACCTACAATACGAATCTAAGGCTTGTGCTTTAGTCTGATGGTTCTATCTTCTTCTATTGCCTTGTTCTCCTGTCCTTCGCTCCGTCCATGCTCCATCTTTAAATAGCCCTCGAAGAGGTGGCAGTTACTTCCGGAGAAGACGTCTGATGTGAAGCGTTGCGTCTGGTCGGAGCCAAGTGACAGTTGATAATGAATCAACCGTTCGGCGGTTATATATCTTTTATGAGCAGTTCTCCTGGTCGGGAGCTTGGCTTAGGCCTTCGTCCGACCAGGGTACCTATTATGTAACCTCTGGAATCTCTACTGTGAGGACCCCCGAAATCGGATCCGTATCAAGCTAAGTGATTACGCCGTAAACGCAACACTTAATGTGAGACGAACACGATTCCAAGTGACCCGGATATGTGTCACATGCTAGCTCCCAAGGATCAGTGGCTAACATGCACATATCCTAGTACACAACATTGCAATCACATCCATACACCATGTACAAGAATAAAAGAAACTTTAATACATTTTCAACATAGAACCTTTCGGTCCCAATTTTACATAAGAGGGCCAATCGGCCAAATCTAAATAACAATAACACAAATAAATTGCAGCGGAAGATAAACTTAAATAAAGAGGGAATAACCGAGTTGGTATGCCCACAATCCCACAAGCAACCAAGCTGAGTTAAAGCCGTTGCGCACTAGTCCTACGATCAAATAGACACTTTTCAAGTACAAAGTTGTACTCATGAGACTTTTCAAGAAAAATAAGGATGCAAGTAAGTATCAACGGAAGACCACTACACTAGTCAATTTTTCAAAGATAAAGCGTTTTGCATATGAATAAAAGATGCTAACTCGCCATTTGTAAAACATTTATAAGATATTTTATAGCAGTAAGTAATGATCATCAATGGTATCATCTCCAAATATAAACGACACACAAACATCTCATTCGTGGCACCATTCATTCCTCAACAAAATATCGCGCGAACAACGCGTTCATGAAAACATCTCAACTCTGAACAAACTAACATAAAGACATAACATTACCAACCATAACCCAAACTTAGTTTCCCAAAAGCTAACTGTGCCTGCTTTCCCACAAGTGTTGTCCATAACCTAGGACGAGGCTATTCGAAAAGATTTAGTTACTCTGCAGAGTTGTACAACTTTACCCACACGATATGCATTCCTCATAATGTCGGCCAATGCACTCTTCCGTAGGAGTGTGACTGAGGTAGCATAACGAGGCCGTTACAATGTCATGTCCTAACTATCAAACCACCCGAGGCAGAATCCCATAGCGGACTAAGCGCCTCGCACCACAGGTGAACCTCGTTGTGTAAGTAAGTCCCTATCCAACAAGAGACCCTTAAGGGCAATCAAGAGAACAACAAACATGCCCCCACGAGATTGACAAAAGAACAATTAATTACATAACAATAACAATTGTCAACCTCGTTGTGTTTTGATAGCTAACACCCAACAAATTATTAAGCCAAGCCTTCGCCATTATCCCGTGTGGTTGCACGTAAGACTTGGTTCATCACACCACGCATCGGTCCTTAAACACTCGAGACGGGCTACACAATTCCATAATAACAACAACAATAGTAATTCATCATCAACCTACACCCGCCCAAGTTAAGAACACAAAACCATTCCCAACATGACCACAAACCCCGGATGCGAAGATCTGGATACATCCTCAAATCCTACACAATCCAAACCATAAAATCCTCAAGGTTCATTAGGATTCAATTCAATTCACCTACGATGGACTAGCTCCATCAACCGCTCTCGCCACGACTACTAGCATGGCTAAGCATCGTTCTACAAACTAGCAAACACCCATATAACATATATCCTTAATCATTCAAGGCAAAAGGGTAATCAATATTCAAGGGAGGGCTAATGCAAACAATTAGAGATTAACTACATCTACCCATAAACATTTATTTCAAAATAGCATGCAATTGCGATAATAAAACTCACACAAAACTTTAAAACCACGGGAGCAATATGATCAAGAGGAGGGTGCTCGCACTGGTATCACTTGTTCATTCTCAGATTATAATCATAATATTCTCACGAACATATCAATAGCGTTGAAAACCTAGCGAAAAGACGATAAAGCAATAAGCATCGAATAAAGCCAGAAATTCAACATACTCAAATATGCATGAAATTTATACAGTAGGTAGGTCATGATTTTATATGAATTTAGGTGAAAGATTCATTCCATTTGGATTTAGTGTGTGAAAGTTATGGTGGTTTGAATTTCAGATTTCAATACGCCTTCAATCACGTAATTTAATTATGAGATGAAAATTTGTAGAGCGGTGATGAGTACATGGATTACATAGATAAATAGGCAATATTATTTCAAGTTCAAAACAGTTGAGTTTGCCCTAATTGGAGTTTTCATGATTTAGTTATTAATTTCTAAAGTTATCAGCATTTTATAGTGTAAAAATAATTCATTTTGGGATCAATTTCCACAAAATATATCTTCTGTGCCAGAGGTGAGTTTGAAACCATTTTTAGAAATAAGTTTACTTAAAATAAAACTATCAAAAGTGGTTTCACTGTTTTTGGAGTTAAAATGGAATAGTTATGTATTTTTGAAGTCAACAGTATTTTTCTATTGTAAAAATAATAGAGTTATAGATCATTTTCTTAAATCTATAATCTCTGCTACTGAGATATATTTGAAACCTACTTTAAAATAAAATTCACATAATATGAAAAATATCAAAACTGGTTTCATACATTTTGAAGTTGATATGAATTAGATATGGATTTTTGAAGTTAAAACAATTTTTCAGTGTACAAATAAATCTTTTCTGGATTCCTAAAGTGACTAAATCCTTTTTATACCCGAGTCCAGCTAGCCTCATCATCGACAAGGGGGACTGGTCAAGGGTTTTGACCTACCAACAAAGACTTGGGCTCGTAGAAACTAATCAAGGCGTATTCAAGAATACGTCTTCTAAGTCCTGAAACGTAAATCACTTAAAGCATATGAATAATACGCTTTTCTCTAGCAAATACGTACTAAAAGAAATACGCATCCACTTAACCGGCTGCTCGGGCCCACAAGCAATAGAGACATTAGCTTTCTAATTCACCCATTAGTTTAACTAAACCGACATTTTTCTTAATCTAACCACTCGCTTTGTCGGACGCGACCGACAACGAGAGGAGGTGCGAGCCGTGAGCTATGCCGCGGCTCGCCGCGCGGTGGCCTACGCCGCGTGAACCGAGACCACAATTGGAACCCTAATAACCCTACGCAACTTTTGGCGGTTGGAGCATGGCCGAGATGGACCAAGGCGCGCGCGACGCGAGAGGCGCGGGAGCTACGCGAAAAAGTGGCCGAGGCAAACTCGCCGAGGCATGGGCAAAATAACGAGCGCACGAGTAATTACAAGGTCCGTGGAACTCACCGGAGAGACACGGTGGTCGGAGCTCGCGGAGGATGGTGGCGACGAAGACCCATGACGGCGAGGAAGCTTCACCGCGAGAGTCTGGTTGGAGAGGAAGAAGAGCTTCAGCGACGATTGGGGAAGCTCTGAGGTATCCACGCGATGCTCCTGACGCCGGGAAATGGGACTAAGCTTGGTCGCCCCGGAGATGAAGGAGAAAGTGGCTCTCACGGCCGAAGAAGATAGAAACTCCAAATACATGGGCCCCTGCGGAGGTTTGAACAAATTGATTGAGGGGAAAGATCACTTGTGGCCTGGGACGCAATATGACGCACATAAGAGGACAAGGGGCTCACCGGACACGAAGATGACGAAGGTAGACCCGGCGGTGGCCTTCGGGACGCGCTCTGGAAGTAGTGGTGCACAAGTTTGCCCCAGACCCTACAAGCAATGGCAAGAGCCCCGATGAGTAAAAATGGAGAAGGTATATCAGAAGAAGGCTAGGGGATGCCAGGGATTCAAGTTTACCCAGAAGGTTTCACGGAAGAGCTTTTCCTCGCCACCGAGAGGAGAATGGGCGAAAGGGAGAGCAGGAGGCGGGTTAAAGCGGAGAAGAGGACGGAGGAGAGGCGGCGTTAGCTAGCGAGCTCGTGGACCGGTCGCCGAGGCGGTGGGTGACGACGTTAACTGAGGCAGCTCAGAGCTCGTCGGGCGCGTGGCGCTCGGCTCCTGCGCGCGCCAACGGGAGGAAGAAGACGGTTCTGACAGGCGGGCCCGGAAAGTCAGCGGCTCAGCGTGGTGCGAGTCGGAGTCTGGCTCGGTCGGTGCAATTAGTCGATCGGGCTCGATCAATTCCGAAACGTCCGTGCGATGTTAATCGGACGGCTGGATCTCGTGCGTTCGCACCGTTCGACCAGAACGTTTGGGCGGCCCGTGAGGATCACCCGATCTTGATTGGACGGCCCACGTGAGGTGTGGTTAGGGGTTGGGTGGAGCCAAGTTGAGGTTGGGTTCGGTCGGTCCAACAGTAGCGAGCCCGAAGTTTGAATTCAGTTTGACCAAAGCTAAACAAGTTTGACCGGGGCTTTAATTATAGCAATAAATTTCTAAAAATTCTGAGATTAATCAAGGGTGTTCCTCGGATGACCTAGTACTCATAAAAATTATAAAACCATACTGTTTAAGATATAATTTGTGTAAACTAAATTCAAACTTAGTCTAGGTCTATTAATGGTGTTTGAATTTTCTGAGGGTGCAATTGAGTTCCAAAAATTTGGTAAAAATTATATTTATTCATGATAATTATTCTAGTATTTGAATAAATTATTTCCAATTGATGATCCAAGGTTTTTGTTCCTGTTTTTATTTGGAGTTTTAAATCTGAAGTGTATGTTTAATTGGTTTGATAAATTTCCAAGTGCAAAAATATATACAATTGTTTCCAAAATGCCATGCATGCTGATAATATGCATACTAAATCTCATTAATCAAAATGGGGATGTTACATCTACGACCAGTGAGGTCGTGTACCTCTGGGGTTACGACCATGAAGACGTATGGTCTGTTATGTATTAAAAATAATACATAAAGGTTTTAATCCTCGTCAGTACCCGAACCTGAAGATGCCATGAGAGCTTGTAGATGCGTCGGAGTAGAGCCGGGATGGGGTAGCAGTGTAGAGGGGTGGCCGCAGAGGTGGCATGGACATGAGCAAGCGATGTCGCGGTCATGGAGGTGGCCTTCTTTCTTCGCCCACCGTAGCGCTTGTAAGAGATCGGGTGTGGGCAGGATTTTCGTAGCCTAGAACAACCGTAGTTTCAAAGCCTACCGAGTCCCCTGAATTACATAGCGCTAGGTGGACGGGACCAAAACCAAATAGAGTTGGTTGCGCCCCCGATCAGGGTGCGTAGTGGGGCGTGCCCCCTTGAAGCTCAGAAGTTGTTAGCCGAGATCAACCCAACACTGAGATCTCGGGGTTCATGTGTGCGTCAAGCAAGGTGTTGCTTGCTTTGAGATCTCGATGGATGATCTTCAGCCTTGAATCTTCGTGAATATAAAGAGGACCTCTTCCGATCCCTTCGATGATCCTGTATCTGTGCTCCCAATTTAGGTCTAGCTGTATTGCAGGATCTGCATACTCCATGTAAATTCAGTTTGCTACACAAAAAAGGAGGCTTGAAATGAAATTACATTAGGGTTATCCGAATGCAGTATCGAAAAGAATTGTGTCGAAGCTTTTGTTGCAGAGGAACTCGTAGACAAGGAGTTTCTCCTCTTCCTCGATGCAGCAGTCGAACAACCTCACCAGGTTCTTGTGCTGAAGGTTTGCAACGAAGACGATCTTGTAAAAACTATTGATTGAATCTTCCGCGCATCTCAAACGTTGTCGGGCTTATTCATTTATACTTAGGGATTTACAGAAAAGGGAAACACATTCTCATCGAAAAAAACATCTTGAGATATGTAAATTTGACTGGTGGGAGCATAGACACTTATATCCTTTATGATGACTACTATATCCGAGAAACATACATCTTTTACATCTGAATTAAAGTTTTCTTTCATTGTAGGGACCAAGACATGGCAAACATGTACAACCGAAGCTTTTCAAAAAACTATAATATGGTTTTGTACCTAGTAAGCATTCTAAAGGAGTTGATGACTTTATCACTTTACTAGGCAATCTATTTATAAGAAAGTATGCAGTTTGAAAAGCTTCGTCCCAAAACCATACTGGTATAGATGCTTGGGCTAGTAAGGATAATCCTACTTCGACTATGTGCCTATGTTTTCTCTGAGCTGAGCCGTTATGTTGATGTGTGTGAGGACATGATACATTGTGGGATATACCAATTCGTTGAAATAGATAATGTAATTTCTAATACTCCCCTCCCCAATTTGATCGAACATGAATGATCTTCCTATTGAGTAACCTTTCCACATGAGACTAAAATTGAATAAAACACTTTTCAACTTCAGACTTGTTCTTAAGAAGATAGATCTAGGTAAATTTGCTAAAATCATCTATAAAACTTACATAATATCTATAACATCCGACTGAGATGCACGCAGACCCCCAGACATCAGAGAAGATATGATCTAAGGGAGATGATGAAACATATTCTGAATGAGAATAGGGTAGTTGATGACTTTTGCCCTACTGACAAGCATCGTAGACAGTGGATCTATTTGAGTAACTAGACCAAGGTAAACTATAGGATTGAATAACTTGATCTACTACTATGGAGGAAGGATGACCCAACCGACAATGCCACTATTCGCTGGGTTTGATAGCTGACAAAGCCTTCTTCGTTGGGTTTTGCTCTCTAGGAGAAGATAGAGGGTATAGACCTCCTTTACTGGGTCCTCGAAGAACCTTCTTCGTGACACGATCCTTGATAAGGAAGAAGTTAGGATGAAATTCCAGAAAGACATTATTGTCAGTGGTAAGCCGATTTACAGAAAGAAGGTTTTTGTGAGTTCTTGGAATGTGAAGAATATTTCTTAGAATCAAAGAATTGTATGGAGTATGAATTCAGGATTGACCAATATGAGCTATCGACATACCTGAACCGTTTGCGATGTGGACTTGCCGAAGTATTTTTCACAAATAACAAGCTTGTATAATTCGCCCGTTATGTGGTTGGTGGCACCAATGTCTGTATACCAAGATGGATCTACTGAGTATGATCCAGCTGTAACAGCGGCCGCCACACGATGATCCTCGGATTGATAGGAGTGATCAAATTGGTGGTAGCATTTGAGCGCTACATGTCCAGCTTTCCCGTAGACTTGGCATAACAGCCGTTTCCTGTAGATTTATTGTTGTTGTTGTTGTTGGATAAAAGCTGGTTTCGGTTGTCGGTGTTGTAGGTCTGACCACCACCACGGTGGTCATGGCCTCGACCCCAAAATCCTCCTCTGTGTGATGCTGTGTTGACCGATGATCCTGTTGATCTGTGTGATGCTGTGTTGACCGATGATCCAGTTGATCCTCCAACCTGATATGTTGCATTATTGTGCTCTTGACGTAACTCATAATTCAAAATATGTGCGTATAGATCGCTAAGTCCAATCGGATCTGATCGTGTGGAGAGAGAAGCAACCAGTGGATCATAATTAGCATCGAGCCCACACAGCATGTAGATGACAATTTCTTCTTCTTCGAGAGGACGCCCAGCAGTAGCAAAGAGCGTCAGCTAGACCTTTTACTTTGTTGGAGTAATCAACAATAGAAAGATCTTTCCTCTGCATCGTGGCGAGTTATCGCCTAATTTGAATCATCCTAGCTCTAGATTGTGACGCAAACATGCGTTCGAGCACTGTCCACACTTTTGCAGCCGATCCCAGAAATGGTATTTGAGAGAGTACTTCCAGTGATAACAAAGAGAGAAGTGTGCTGAGGACCATATGGTCTTGCTGTAACCAGATTACATAGTCCGGGTTTGGAATCTTTTTTTTTTAGGAATGGCAAGAGCATTGCCATCATGCATTAAAGAGGAGCAAGAAAAAGGGTACACAGTCCAAACAGAGAAGAAAAGAAAGAAGAAGAAGCGGAGGGGACGAACAGAGAAGGGGAAGGCCTAGAAAGCGGCCAAAACAAAAAGGATTAAGAAAAACCCTAAAACGCTACGAGAAGCTAAACAACTCTCGTTGGTAAGTAGGCCGCCAAATGGTTTGCCCCACTAATGATCCATGCCCTTGCCTCTTCCTTGATGGTCGCAACAGTTCCGATGACGTCGTTTCGCTGGTGCTGAAAAATCCTTTTATTTCTCTCTTTCCAGACTTGCCATATAGTAAGGATAACTAGAGAGTTTTGGCCCTTCCTACCCGCGGCCCCTTCCCGAGGTGACAGAGCCATCCACCAGTCCAGGATCGACGTACGAGTATCCCATTGCGACGGCGACATGCAATGGATTGTGCCCAAGTTGCAATGGCCTTCCACACGCCTATGGTATAGGCGCAACCCGTAAAAAGGTGGTGCACCGTTTCTGGATTGTTTGTGCAAAGCGGGCACCAGTAGTCATTTGGCATGTGCCTTCTCGCCAGGATGTCTGCCGTTGGTAGCCGCTCTTGAATGGCTAGCCATGCAAATACATTGCATTTTTGCGGCGCCCAGGAGTTCCAAATAAGAGTGACGTACGGTTTGCGAATTGACCCCCAGAATTGTGCCTTATAAGCCGATTGGGCCGTGTATATTCCTGTCGAAGTCCATCTCCAGGTGATATCGTCCGGCACCTCAGGCGTGAGTGACACCTGCGCAACTCTCGTAAAGAGTTGAGTGAATTCCACTATGTGCTGTTCTGATATCTTTCTTCTGAGGTCAGCAATCCAAGTGCTCCCCTGGAGTGCTTCTCTTACCGTTCTATTTTTCTAGCCGCGATCGCATAGAGGCTTGGGGCCATGATTTTGAGGGGTGAGCGCCCCATCCAAGCATCCTTCCAGAAGCTTGCCTTATCTCCACTTCCAAGGGCGATTTTTGTTGAGATTCGAAACAACTGTCGGTCTGTCTCGTTGATTGGCAGTTTCATGCCACTCCACTGCTTTTTCGGATCCTTCCATTGGTACCAAAGCCAACGAAGGCGGAGGGCCCTACTAAAAGTGTCTAGGTGTAGGATCCCGAGGCCACCCAAATCCTTGGGGTGGCAAACTGTATCCCAGTTAACCCAGCATTCCCCCCCCAAACCTGAGGAGAGTACGCCTCCAGTCCAAAACCAAGCCCTACAACGCTTATCAATTTGCTTCTTTGTCCAGGCCGGTAAATCTGCCAGGGTCATGTGGTATATGGGAATGGAAGTGAGGACTGCCTTGAGTGTCGTTAGTCTCCCAGCTCTAGACAACAAATTCTTTTTGTATCCCCCTAGTCTTGCATCTATTTTATCAATTAAGGGTTGCAGCTGCACTTTCCTTAACTTGCGTAGGGAGAGCGGAAGGCCCAGATAAGTGCACGGCATGCATTTCCTGCTTGCCGGGAAGTCTTGAAGGATGGCGTCCAAATCCAGGTCATGACACTGAATCGGTATAACTACGCTTTTGTTTAGATTTATTTTCAGCCCGGTCACTTCGCCAAAGATATCTAGAAGTCCTTTCAAGTTATCCAAATCCTGCTTGATCGGGGGCATAAAAATCATCGCATCATACGCGTACAGCGACAGTCTTGCCTTGACCATTATGCCATTGAGAGGGGATAGCCATCCTTCGGACGCGACCTTGTTTAGTAAGCAATGTAGAACATCAATTGCCAGTATAAAAAAGGTACGGCGATAGAGAGTCGCCTTGTCTGACCCCACTGCGATGCCAGATTTTTGGCCCGGTAAATCCATTTAGAACTACTGTCGAACTAGCCGTGGCCAGTAAGATTGAGATGCACTCCCTCCATCTTGGCCCGAAGCCACAATGAAGGAGCGTGTCAAGCAAGTATGGCCAGGATACAGAGTCAAAAGCCTTCGAAATGTCTAGTTTGATCATGAGAGCCGGAGTTTTGGAGCAGTGATAACTACGAGCCAGATTCTGCACATAGAGGAAGTTATCTTGTATGCAGCGTGTCTTGACGAACACGCTTTGGCTCGCAGAGATTAAACCATTCATGTGCTTGGCCAACCTTAAGGAAAGAACCTTGGAGATTAATTTGGCCACACTATGAATTAAACTGACTGGTCTAAACTCTGTAATGTTGATTGGTTGCTCCTTCTTAGGCACCAGTATTATGTTGGCCGTGTTGACTTTCGCAAAGTGAGTGCTATTCAGGTTGTAGAATTTTGTGAAAACGGCCAATACGTCTGGGCCTATAATGTCCCAAGTCTCCCTATAGAATTCCCCGGGGAAACCATCGGGCCCTAGGGCCTTGCCACGAGGCATTTTGTTGATGGCGGCTATGATTTCGTCCTCCACAAACGGGTGCTCCAGCGGACCCAAGATGTCTGACTGTCCTTGGATGGGTGCAAGCTGCTCCCAGTCAAAGGCACTAGCCGCCGGCCTCGCCGTACCAAAAATTCTGAAATAATGTCGAAACAGGGCCTCCTCCTTCTCAGTTTGCCGAGTAAAGGTGTGGGTTGAATCGGAAAGGACACGGATGTATCTTTTCCTAGTCCTGACAGTTGCTTTGGAGTGAAATTTTTTGTGTTTGCATCTCCTAGCTTAAGCCAAGTTATCCGAGACCTTTGCCTCCAAGCCATTCTAGAGATTGCCGCTAAACCTAAGATCCGCACTTTTAGGTCCGATCGTAGGTCTTTTTCAGCCAGCGAAAGCATCCTTAGCTCCTGTGCGAGGTCCAAATGAAACAGGATTTCGTGGGCTAGGCACATTTGGGTTTTCTTGTCCCCAATCTTTTCATTGTTCCAGGCTGTGAGAGCTTTTGCCGTTGCTTGCAATTCATATAACAGGATCTTGACTGGGTCAAGTGAATCAGCCTGTTGTAACCATGCTTCGAAGATGACCTCCTTGAAGCCAGACATTAAGGGCCACAAATTTTGGAAGATGAATCGTCTCGGTGGCTTTGTCCTTTGTTCTGCTGAGATCATCAAAGGGCAATGGTCGGAGATCGAGGACGAGAGTGGGCGTAGCATATGATCCGAGAAAAGCTGGTCCCAGTCCGGATTGGCGAAAGCTCTGTCAATCCGTTCCAGAGTGGGGTTAGCCTGCTCATTTGACCAAGTGAAACGGCGATCCTGTAGGTGTAACTCCTTTATCTCACAGTGATCTATGGTCGCCCGAAATTGAGCCATCAGACGCCTATCCAAGTTCTGGTTGTTTTTATCACAAGCCCTGTACAACAGGTTGAAATCTCCCAGAATCAGCCAAGGGCCCTGAATTGCAGCCGAAATGGTCCTCATCTCCTCAAGAAAGGCCCGTTTATGTTGATCTTGGTGAGGTCCATAGACCGTTGTAAGCATCCATTGCGGGCTTTCATCACGTGACGTGACCCGCGCCATGATAGAGTAAGCTGCAATTGAGGGGTTATCAAGCTGGACTTGATCCTCATCCCAGCTTATCAGGATGCCACCTCTTGTTCCAGACGCCGGCTTATGGAACATTCCTCTTAAGCGACCACCTGCTAGGTCATTTACCACAACACTGTTTATGGCTTCTAACTTGGTCTCCTGCAAACAAAGAATAGCACAGGAGGTGTCGAAAACCAACTCTCGAACAACCTGCCGTCTTGCCGGCGCGTTGAGCCCCTAACATTCCAGGTGACTAATTTTAGGAATGACATGCAAAAAAAGGAACCAACAACCTGCAAGCATATGCTTTTGCATAAGAACCCTGCATCCATTACCAAGCTTCGAAAGGGGAACAGGGAGCATACAAAGACCGAGACAGCTGGTCAGGCTTAGCTGGAACTGCAACCCAATGAGTGCTAGACTCGCACACAAGCTTAGACAGGAGTAACCTACAACCTGCAGACCCCAAAACCCAAAATAGGACATTTGCACGTAAAACCTACACAGCCACCTACGCAGCTCATCAGGCTGCTGCCACCTCCTTTGCTAGGGCAGTCAGATCCTCAGCGCTGAGCCCTAAAGCCGGGAGGTTCACATGAGCCTTACCCTCAACACCGACCAGCGCCTTGAGGGCACAGATGACCTCGGGCTGCAGTGGCTGCGCAAAGAGTTGCGCCAGCCGGTCCCTGGTCGAACTGGCAGTGGAGGTGGTAGGGTGGCCAAGGTCGGCCATCCGCTTCTCCAGGAGCACCGATGCCTGCTTTGCCGCTCCTCCTCGCAAACCAGGTTTCTTTGCCGCGAGTCTTGAGCTGCGGCGGGCAGTGGGCTGCTCCAGAGCTGCCACCACCGGCAGCGCCGGTGTTGGCCCAAGCAGGGAGGACGAGCGATGGAGTAAGCAGTGAAACACCTTCTGCCCCTCCACTAGTGGCTGTGCCTGCACCTCGAGCACAGCATCCCCAGCTTCCGAGCCAGCATCGCCGGCCTCGAGCGCCACTTCAGTAGCCAGGCCAGCGTCAGCAGTGGGCAACCATTCCCCCCTGGCTGGAACACCGGGGAAGCCACCCTGTCCTCAGGTCCATCAGGACTCCAGGAGAGCAAGGCCTCCAGTCTCATTGGGTCATCTCGAGGCTCTTGAAACACCTGCAGTTGGGATGGTGCATCCGGGATCGGGTCATCCAAACTGGGGGACCAAACGCCCCCCTGGCCGTCCGGGCCATGACGCGGTAGTGGGGATCCCCAGGAGTCACTGCAAGACTACAGGGGTGTTGCACGCTTGGGTTGCAGCATGAACCGTCTTGGTGGTGACCTTGTGCGGGTCCGGCCTCCGTCTTCTCCCCTTGCTACGGCACGATGAGGCAGGCCCCAGCTGGCCGAACGCCTATAGCGCCCCGTCGGGGAGCGGGAACGCCCCTTGAAGGAGTGCTTTGGACCTCCCCGGCCCCCCCTACTGGCTGCCGGCCAAGCCCGGCCAAGGGCACGGGCGCGACTTTCAGACTGAAAACTTGCACGGTCGGCCCTGTCGTCTCGGTCTTCGTCGTCATCCTTGTCGTCCCTCCTCGGGCCAAGCCTGGAGAGGACATCACCTGCCCGACGCCTATGCTGTCTTCCGCTCCCATCCGGCACCCCTGCAGTCCAGAAGAAATGGACCCGCGAGGGGTACTCATCCTCCTCATCGGAGGCCGGGCCATCAAGTCCTGTGCCAAGAAGGAGATCGTTTGGGGCGAAATCTTCTAGGACACTGAGATGAACAAGAACCTGATAACGAAGACCCTCTCTGGAGCAGGTGAGCATGGGGGAAGGCGGCGGGTGCGTCGGGTCCTGGTGGTGGTCTTCTGCTTCTTCTACCAGGCGGTCCATGAGGGAGAGGTGTGCCACCTTCGGAATGGCGTCCGGGTCCCGAACCCAGACCCAAACCGCCCAGATGTCAGCATTCCGATTGCGCTCTCGGGAGAGCTCGTCGACACGATCAAATTGGCAGTTCCCCCCGCCACGCGCTCGACCACCGAAGGGCGCCAGGCATGGAGAGGGATTCCTTCAAGGCACAACAATGCACGATACCTCCAAATGTTGCGGTGGGCGTCGACTTCATGGTCCCACTGGTGGAACCTCAGCTGGTATCCATCAAAGGAGACCCCTGCCTGCTCTAGCGCAGCATCGTGCTGCCGCTGGTTCTGGAATTCCACCAAGAAGTCCTCCCGATGGTAGTGAGAGACCAAGATGTCTCTCAACGGAACATGCAACCGAACCTGGATGGCTCTCACGATTAGCGCCGGCGTTGGAGTCTTTCGCAGACCAACCAACTTGACCACAATCGACCGGCTTCGAAGTCTGTCAAAATCGGCTTCCATGTCGAGGGAGACTGTGATAGCACAGAACCCCTCGTCCGGCTTGTTGGGGGCGTCGCCAGGGTTGTGATCCTCCATGACTCCCTTGCCTCAGGGAAGAGGGGGCGGCGCCATGGCCGGACGCAGTAGGCAATGAAGCTTGGGAGAGAAGCGAGTTGGGCAAAAGCGAGCGATGTGGCCGTTGCCCTTGCACCTAAGACATCTTATGGGGTCTCGGCAGTGCGCGATGATGTGGTCTTTAGCAAGGCAGCGGAAGCAACGCCCCGCAAGCTGCAAATTAAGACTGGATTGTGATCTGACCCTGGGCTTGCCAACCACCTGCCCTGGCTGTCTTGAATACGACTTCTTTCTCCACCAGAAGCGGTGCCGAACTGGCATCCACTGATCTTGCGTTGGCCGCTGTGGAGAGGAGTTAATTCGGTGGCTGGTATCCCCCGCCTTGTGTGAGGTCCGCACACTGGTCTTGGCACTGGCCAGGCTATCCGCATAACTCTGGATTACGGCGGGTTGCCTAGGTTTGCTGCCCCCGGTGGTTGCCCCATTACTGCTGTCTAATGCTTGGGCACTAGGCGGTGGGAAGCAGCTACTTTCCAAGTCCTGCGATATCATCGGGGTGTGCTCCTCAAGCTGGGCGGCACGAGCTAGGGGCAAGGCTGCATCCAGTAGAGCAATAGACCCAGGCGGACGGGATAGGATGCAGATTTTGGGCGGATTTGGGCGGTGGCGTTGAGCCGAAGACCGCAGGGGCGAGGTTAAGCCGGTTGCATCGAGAAGGGGCGAAAGGCCCTCCGGTGCCTGAGAAGGCTCAAAGGTAACCCCAGACGCTGCAGATTTGGATTCCGAATCATCCCTAACAGGCAGGAGATCTAAAACGCGATCTCTAGCCACTGCTAAAGGAGACGGGGGCCGCACCTCGCTCTCTGAGCCTTCATGCTTGGCCGGATCCTCCAGATCTGGCAGCAGGCCTAGATGACGCGCTAGATTAGGATTGTCGTCACCCAGAGATCCATAGTCGAGCGCTTCCTCCTGCAGGGCACACGGCTCAACGGATGGCATCGCAGCACAGCTCCCTACTGAAGCAAGTCTAGGGCCAGATGGGGGGGGGGGGGGGATTTGGGACAAGCTGCGGGGCAGGAGAGCGCAGGTGGCCGCCGGTGCCCGGGAGGCACCGGCAGAGATGGTTTGCACTGCTAGACTAAGACGCCATGGGTGTCGCCGCGGAAGGCTTCTCAGAGAAGACAACTATCTGACTGGTCCGGGTTTGGAATCTTAGATGCGCCTGAATACGATGTTTGAGTAATCATCATCACCGCCGCTATCCTTGATCCATCGACAAAGCCCAGCAATTGTTGACCTCGAAGGAACGGGAGGAGCTGAGCTTTCTAGAGAAGGTAATTGTCGCGTGCCAATTTCACGTTGACAAGGTGATCGAAAGAGACAGACGACGGAAACATCCCGCCAGTGTTGATCACGCCGTTCTGAGATGTTACAACACCTGAATTCGACAAGATGAAGCTTGGCGATGTCATGGTAGAAGAGGTGGCTCTGATACCATGTAAAAACTATTGGTTGAATCTTCTGCGCATCTCAAACGATGTCGGGCTTATGCATTTATTCTCAGGGATTTATAGAGTCCGTACATGAGTTCAAGTCTAACGCTAGTTGGATGATGAATAGTACACACAATGGATGGTGAATAGTAAATGGACAGGTTACTGATTCTCCCGAACACGTATGACCGAGTTCTAATCTATCTACAAGACAAGTCAGAATCGGTAGCGGGAACAAACCCGGATTACACAACAGACTAATTACTTTAACAGACCTCATTCTTCATCTCGGCCTGTCCCTGCTGTGAAGTTTTTGACAGTCTTTTCACTGCAATCTCCTGCCCATTTAGTAGTGTACCCTAAAATCAAGAACATTAGAATTGGTTATAGGAAGCCATGAAGGAATCAAGAGCCTATAGCTACTAAAAACTGAAGCTGGAAGGTTTCAGGTTTAAATTACCTTGTAGACTGGCCCAAAACCACCTTCTCCGAGCTTATTTTCTTCAGAGAAGTTGTTAGTGGCAACTCTCTAAGTACTCAAATCATACAAGACAGATTCTGAACTTCTCATTTCGTCTTCATCTCCACGATCTGTTCATAAGAAAACATTTTTTTAGATAATCCATAAGAAAACATGAAAGAGTTAAGCCTGAAAGTATTACCAATACATCTTCAGATGAACTAACACTGTTGTTTCAGACTTTAGGCACTTACTGACGCTGCCAATGTGCATACGCGTATGTGGTTTTCTATTCCTCTTGCACAGATAAAGAGCAGTTAGCAGCAGGACCACCACCACCACCACCAAGGCAACCGCCACAGGAATTGGGATAATAAGAGCCTTACTGACAGTGTGGTTACTTCCTGCGTCGACCGTTTGCCATTGTCAGAAGTTCATAATACATGCTGTTTAAGCCTTTCAACAACTTCAGTTGTTCCAACTTTGAACTGTGCTACTTGGAAAATTCGCAAATCTATTATCAATGGATGCACATTGCATGCTAAAAATAGCAGTCCATGGTGGAGTCAATTCTGGTGTCTTCATTTGTCCACTCAAGACGCGAGACTGAAGCAAAAAGGTACAAAAGAAGGGAAAAACAGTATGGCATGGACACTGGGCAAGATAACACGATTTCGGAGTCAGAAAGTGCCAAACGCGTAGGGTACAGGGACGAAAATAACAATGCATACCGGAGAGGCGGAGACCACTTTCTTGTCCGGAGTGATCGCTGGCATTGGCTTCACTGCTTGCCGGCCCCTGCGCCGGTGCCGGTGCCAGTGCTGGCGACATCGCCGCCTTGGCGGCCTGGGCGTTGTAGAAAGGATACACCTCGAACCGGATGGAGCAGCTCCTGAAGATGACCTACCCGCCCTGCTTCCCGTCGCAGCATTTCGGGATGTAGGTGACGGCGCCCACGAGGCAGCGGTAGCAGTCGTTGCCGGCGAGGTCCCGGGTGCACTGGGCCATGCCGTAGATCTTCACAAAGGGCGGGAGGTCGGCCTACCAACACACTGGGCCATGCCGTAGATCTAGTCGTAGAATCATCCGATTGTAACATCCAAAAATCATATTTTGGTCATCTAAAAAAACATATTTTGGGTAAGTGTATTAAAATATGTGAGGAAATAAAAGTTTAAGCATGTTTGTTCATGGAAAATTTATTTGGGCTTGTTTTGAAAATTTTCATCAAAACAATTAATGCAATCAGCAGCTTAGAGTAATTTTCAAGAAAATCACAGAATATATAAAATCCTGAAGAATTTACACAAGGAATCATACTATGTTAGAAGCCTCCACATAAATTTTCATAAATTTTGGAGCCTATCTACTATGTTTCAAAAATTCAAACAACAATCAACCAGTTTGAAAATTTGAAAACTTAATTCGAATTCCTGCCGAGCCAAATGGGCCGAATTTGCCCAGCCCAACTTATCTCGTGCAGTGTTTCAGCCCGCATCAACCTTCCACTCCCCCTCTCGCTGACATGTCGGGCCTGCTCGTCAGGTGGTGTCTTCCACCTCGTGCTCGAGCGCACTAGCGCGCCTAGCCTGCTACGCCGCTCGCCCACGGAACATGACCGGCTCCCACAGTTTAGAGCCTCACCTGCTCTAGCCTCCTCAACCAGCCCTCGCCCATGCTAGTTGCCCCGTTGACGCGCCGCTATCCCGCGCGGGCGATGAGATCGAAGCTCAGTGAGACAAAACCGTTCACGATGACATTTTCTCGCTGCTTCTCTCACGCCATTCACAGCTGCATTTAAGCTCCTCACTACGTCACGAGCTCCTCAGCTCGCCATTCTCGCTTCCCACAAAGAATCAGAACATCTTGTGCTTTGCTTTGCCGAGAACGAGAGCGTCATTCTCAACGTCGGTGAGCGTGTCTCCGCAGCTCCGCTGCTCTCGGTGAGCTTCCTCACCCACGACGTTCTCATCATTTTGACCCTCATGCACCACTCATCCCTCTCATTTGCTCAATGTAGCTTTGGGAGTCTCATAGCTTGATCGCGTTCTCCTTCGTCCCTGACTCCGGCGTGCATCTGATTTGAACCGCTACATTCCCGCCACTCTAGAAGGTTTGAACCTCTCTCGAGTATGTCATCATGTGTTCCAACACTATTTCATCTATTTCCCTCAATCAACGCAGGTAGAATCGCAAAGAACATGAGCTTCAACGTCATCCTTCTCTATCACGGTCGTCGTCGCCGCTGTTTTCATTCTTCCTCAAAGCCCGGTGAGTCTTCGTCCAATTCCTTGCATCCACACCATCCTTAGAACCTTAGTAATCTAATATACTACTTTTTGGAGCACCTCCATCACCGTAGAGAGCCAACACTTGACGAGCGGTCCCATTTGGCTTCTAGTAGCGCCGTCAACCATCTTGGTGAGCTTCTAGTAGTCCCCTAGTGCTTTTATGTGCTTTAGATCAGTAGATTAGCCATCCTAGCCTAGGAATCGTGGTAGTCAATTATGGCGCCGCCACAGAGATAGTGTCGCCACTGCTCCGGTGACCATTAATTGGTCCTCGAGACGCCGCCTATAGCATCTCCGTTGTCCCCTAAGCTAATGCACGCCACCAATCGCTTTATCCTAGCACCTCGCCGCTTCTCACCAGCGTAGCGCCGCCTCTGTCCATCTCTCTGGCCTCCTCCACCACCCGGTGGGATCGCCGTCGACAGGGGGACCCATTTTGACCATTCGCGTCTGCCTCACCGTCGGCGAGCTCCTCCTCCCCTTGGCCGTGTGCAGCTCTGCTACTTCTCTTCCCTCTCACTTTGCTAATGGGCCCATGCGATTAAGAGTTGATTAATGCTAAGTAACAGAGGTTAAAGTTTATAAGTGTATGACATGTGGAACCGTGCGACGAGCGAAAAGTTTAACATAAATAAAATTCAAAATGCACTAAGTATATGTGTCACTGACATGTGGGACCACACACTATTCTCGGTTTTAAAACACATTTTAAAACCCGAGAGGCTGACATGTGGACCCCAACTGCCAGCAGATTAAATAAAATCAGAATTTAATCATTTGTTAATCAGTTAATGAGTGTATGACATGTGGGACCACCATTGTTTTATAAATAAAATCAATGAAATTAAAATATGAGTCACTGACAAGTAGGCCCCACATATAAGTTAATAAAATTTGGAAAAATAATAAAAACGGCTTTCAGTTCAAAGGAAAAAAATGTTTTCTATGTTGTAAAGTGCAAACCTCAAAAGAACTGAGAGGAAAATACACTTTATCTGTTGGAAAGCATAAACCTCAGAAGAACTCAGAGGAAAAATACGTTTTCTTTGTTAGAAAGCGTAAACCTCAGAGAATACGCTTTCGACGTCACCTTTTTATTAATTTTTGGATTTTCAAAACCGAAGCAAATTCAAACCTTAATAACTTTGGCATATGAACTCCAAATTAAGCGATTTTTTCTAAATTCATCTAAAATCATACTCTATATGAATATGACAGGGATGAAGGGAGGTGTTGGTGGTGTTGTGGGGAGGGTGAGGATGAATATGGTGTCGTGGGTTTGAGCTTTATAGCTATTGGGAGGTAGTGGCGCCAGTGGCCGAGCAGAGCGAGCACAGTGTGTGGTGGCGGTGTGGACGACAAGGAGGCTTCGGCGCTACGGTCAATCATACCATTTTCTAGACAAAATGGGGCAAGGTGGCGGCAGGTTGGCGTTGTTGGAGTGGGCGCACCTCACTAGTGCGAGTGACAGCGGCGGTTACGGTGTGTCAAGCAGTTGGCGGCGGTGACGCAGAGCGTGGCGTGGGTGAACGACCGAGGCGATGCGGCATTGACGCTATGGCATTAATGCCCGGGCGAGGTGGCGGGGTCCTAGCATTGGTTTGGCGCGGGCGCTGGCGATGCGGGGCGAGAGAAACATGGGTGGTGGCGGCTTGGCTCGTGGGTGCCTTTGGGCTGAGAAAGCAGAAAGATGGAAATGGAAAGTGTAAAAGTGAAGAAAAAAAGTCAAATTTTCAAACTTTTGGGATATTTCAGGTAGCACGGAGGAGGCGACAATGAGGACGGCTGGAGCGAGGCAGCGCGAGGGGTCTCGTGGCCGGCAGCAAGGTGGAGGCGGCAGCGTGTTGGAGTTTGCGCCGGGTGGCGTGAGGGGTGCACTAACCGGTAGCGTGGCGGAGCCGGTGTGAGGCGATGTGAGGGGTCCTGTGTAAGGAGGTAGCATGGCAAAGGCGACAGCGAGGGTGATCGGCACGAGGCGACAGCGTGGCGGAGTCAGCGCGAGGGGTCCCGCGGCCCACATGTCATACTTGGGCCGTCCACCCTAGGCGGGCTGTTTTCTCGAGGAGGCCCCGAGGTGACACAGGGCTACAGAGTGAAGCTTTTGCTGCGTGGTGGGTGGTGATGAGCCCCTTTGCTCTAACTCACAACCAATGCTTTCAGCTCCTCTTCCATGCATGCATTTTTGTCCAGTTCATATGGATGACGCCAACTGTCGTAGAATTAAGACTAGACAGTGGGTACTCTCAGGGCGAGGGCTCATTCCATGCCCTAGGTATGGAGTACTCTTTTGTCTTGAGGGGCCGAAATGGAGGAGCCAAGACCACTCTATGTATTGAATAGTGGGTGTGCGAATACCTCTCTCCCTACATGCCCTCTTGGGGCCATATATATAGTGGAGGGGTATTTTGATATGTTCCTACAGAGTATACCTATATGTCTGGTAATGTATATGCCCATATTTCGTAGGACTTACTAGGTATTCCCAACGACCCTATAGGGTGGGCACCGCTACAGCAGTATCCACAATAACTTGTCAAGTTCCTTTACACTTGACATCAATATAATTGCCGTGTCGGACTGTCCATGATTTCTATTTGTTTTGTTTTAAGAAATCAGACCAAGAAACTACCAAGCATTTGATTTGATTGTTCATCTCCGGATCCAAGATTGCATACAAAACAACCAACCACTTGAGATAGATATTTGAATAGCTTAGACTGCTTAGTTCAAAAGAGAAGAAAATTTTAGTACAAAGCATCACTGATCGATGTCGTCCATCCTGACCACTGACCATCACCGTCAGGGGTGAATCCACCGGGGGAGCTTTGTCAGGCTGAAGCCCACCCTCCCCCGGCGGCCGGAACCCCCCCCCCCCGGTCCAACTTTTAACCTTCACGGCTTTACCTTCAACATCCAGATCCCCCGCTGCACCAAACAAGAAGAAGAAAGAAGCAGTCAAGCACAAGCAGAGCAACCGAAAGTGGAACAAAAGCGTGTGGGCCTTGCCCTTACCGAAGCCCAGGCTCATCTCATAGTTTCACATCCACTAGTCCACACGACAGTCCCTTCTCGTTCCAAAATTCTCCAATCCCCATCCAATTCCTCCATTCAATCGAGCAATCCCACATTCAATCAAGCGATTGTTCACCTGATGAGTGACGACCTGAGGGCAGCCAGAGCCAGAGGGAGCTGGGGCGAGCCACCGCGGTCCGCACGTCGCTGTCGGTAGCTGGACTGCCGAAGGCCGAGGAGGAGGCTGTCGGGGTGTCGGGCCGAGGCAGGGAGCCAGCGGTTGAAGGGGTTCGCCCCTGGGGGAGGTGGAGTCGGAGGCGGATCTGGGCGGCCGGGGTGCCGGGCCAAGGCAAGGAGCCGGCAGGCGGCAATTACAGGCCCGCAGGTGGTTGCCGAGTGGCCGGGTGGGGGAGGGGGAACCGGAGGCGATTTTGGGATTGGGAGGACCGGAGGAGGCCGAGGCGCCGAGCTGCTCGTCTTCTGGCTGAAGAAGTGAAGAGTGAAGGCTGAAGTCAAGTGCTGAGAAAGTGAGAACGATCGAAGGAGTCAAGTGCTGAGAGGATAAGAGGAAGCAGTCAAGGAGTCAAGTGCTCAGCTGTTGTCTGCTGAAGGCCTGAAGCTTAAATGCCGAACTTGATTACTTAGTGTTGACTGCTTTGTGTTGTGCCTCAGAGTCTCAGACCTCATTCTGAACAAGTAAGGAATTTTATGGATATTATAATATTTCAAAACTTGCTCAATTGATGGTTGAAACAAGAATAGATAGAACTTTTCCATTGGTATATTGCCTCATTGAGCTGATATTGATCCTTCCAGTGGCAACAGCATCTGTTGAGAGAATATTTTCGGCAATGAATATTATCAAAGCAGATTTGCGCTACAAGGTATCAGATAAGTGGTTGAATGATTTGATGGTGTGTTACACCGAGCGAGAAATATTTAGATCCATAGATCATGATACAATCATAAGATCCTTCAAAAGCATGAAAAATCACAGAATGAATTTGCCTCGTGAAAGTCATGATTCAAGCTAGCGTCTTAGTGGTATGATTCTTTTATTTTGAATGTTTATGATCATTTAAGTATAATTTGCTATTGTATCACTAATTTTTCTAATTTTGATATACAGGTTGTTACCTACTAGAACCATATTTACATGTTTTGGGGGATACATTTTTCATTAACAATGTACCTTCATTGTATTTCTCTTTTTCGTTTTGCTTTTATTCATGTATAGAAGTATGAATTTGATTGCATAAGAATACAAGCTTACGTTTGTTACAAATTAGTTTAGTCATTCGAGACTTTGAGCGTTTGAGCTCATCCTCATTTTTCATCCTGAATTCGCCACCGATCACCGTGGCTCCAAGTCAGAAATGGAAGCATCATTGATCGACGGCAAGCGAGCAACTCCCGTTGGAGCCTCAAGATTCGCACTCCTCCCCGGCGCATCCGCCTCCGCCTGGTTGCCAACCGCACGACTCGGAAGGATGAAGGCCGGCGCCGTGGGCGCCGGCAGCGTGATCGAGTGGCTGTTGAGCATGACGACGACCGCCGCCATGCTGGGGCGGAGGTGCGCGTCTTCCTGGACGCAGAGCAGTCCTACGTGGATGAATCTCAGCATCTCCTGCGGCCGGCGCCCCTCGGGCGAGCAGCCGTCGAGCAACTGCGTCACGCTTCCACTGCTCCAGTGCGTCCAAACCTGCCCACGCGCGCATGAGCAGAATTAGCCATTTGCAAGCATATACTTCTACAGTTCTACTTAGATCTGAATGTTCAGCTCACAGAGGTCAGCAGATCTTCAGAAAGTCCTGAATCTTGGTTGTAAGTGTTGCGCTGGCCGGTGACGATCTCCAGAACAAGCACGCCGTAGCTGAAAACGTCGGATTTGGTCGAGAAGATGCCGTGCAGGGCGTATTCTGGCGCCATGTATCCGCTGCATTTTGAAGACATGACATGTTAGGTGTGCATAGAAAGCATGTATTCTGGACTTCTGGTACTATTGTTGCTGTTGGAACTTGGCTACAGACAGCAAACTTACTAAGTTCCGGCTATCCGGCTCGTGTTTCCATCGCTTGTGTCCATGTTAAACAACTTTGCAAGGCCGAAATCTGAGATCTTGGGGTTCATGTCTTCGTCTAACAAGATGTTGCTCGCTTTGAGATCCCGATGGATGATTTTCAACCTTGAATCTTCATGAAGGTAGAGAAGGCCCCGACCGATCCCTTCGATGATCTTGTATCTGTGCCCCCAGCTTAGCTCTTGCTGCCTTGCAGGATCTGAAAAGATCAATTTTGCTTAGCAAACCAAATGGCTGGATGACTTTAAATGCCATGTCAACAGTAGTTCAGTAGGATCATGATCATCTGAATGAAGTACCGAAGAGGATTTTGTCGAGGCTTTTGTTGCTGAGGAACTCGTAAACAAGGAGTTTCTCATCTTTATCGATGCAGCAGCCCAACAACCGCACCAGATTCTTGTGCTTGAGCTTTGCAACCAAGACGACCTCATTCTTCATCTCCCCTTGTCCTTGCTGCGAAGTTGTTGACAATCTCTTCACTGCAATCGCCTGCCCATCCTTCTGTAGTGTGCCCTGAAGAACATTGGATTCAGACAATCAGTCATGCACTCACTCACGCGAAGTCGTTAGGCATGCAAGTGGAGTACTCAAATTAATTTTCAGGTTCCATGATTAAGTTACTTTGTAGACAGGCCCAAATCCACCTTCTCCGAGCTTATTTTCTTCTGAGAAGTTGTTAGTGGCAGCTCGTAGAGTACTCAAATCATACAAGAGGAACTCTGAACTTCTCATTTCATCGGCATGATCTGTCCATAAGAGAACACGAGAGAGATTCAGACTGCAAGTTGTACAACTACTATGCATCTTCAGATATACTACTAATATCAAGTTTCGGCACTTACTGAAGCTGGCAATCTGCACAGGCATGTGCGGTTTTCTGTTCCTCTTGCACAGATAAAAAGCAATGAGCAGCAGCACGAACAGCGCGACAGCAATAGGAATTGAGACAAGAAGAGCCGTCTTGACAGTGCCGTTACTTCCTGCACCGACGGCGACGTTTGTCGTTGTGAGAAATTCAGAATGCATAGCTCTTGTTTTGAAACAGTAGTCGTTAGTGGGGCAGTCAATTCCGGTGTCAATTGTTATGCAATTGTCCACTCAAAACGCAAGATGAAACAACAAGTCTAAAAGAAAGAAGGAAATAGTATGCAACTATGCATGGCACGAACACTATCTGGAGTCTGGCCACGTTAACGCAATAACAATAGTAGTAGAGTTCAGACTTCAGAGCCACACGTGTCGAGTACAAAAGCGTCGTAATAGTGCATACCGGAGACCTTGACTTACCGGTGCTTCCTTCTCCGGAGCGATCGCTGCCGTTGACTGGCACGCCTGTTGGCGCCGGCGCCGGCGACATCGCCGCCTCGGCGGCCTGGACGTTGTAGAAAGGGCACACCTCGAACCGGATGGAGCAGCTCCTGAAGATGACCCTCCCGCTCTGCTTCCCGTCGCAGCATTTCGGGATCGACGAGACGGCCTCTGCGAGGCAACGGTTGCAGTCGTCGTTGGCGAGGTCCCGCGTGCACTGGGTCATGCCGTAGATTTTCGCGAAGGGCGTGTAGCTGGCCCACCCGGCCGCGAACATCCTCGGGGACGCGTACGCCGCCTTGCCGGTGAGGTTGCTCATCAGCTTGCCCAGCTGCTGCCTGAACCGCTCCGGCTGCGTCGCGTTCTGCGTGTTCCGCAGGTAGACCACCATCGACATGTCGGAGGTGCCGAAGAAGCTCGCGTTGTCGTGCCGCAGAAGGCAGGTGTCGTAGATGAGCACGGAGACTTTCTGGCCGGGGCACTTCTTAGCCATGTCCTGCACCGAGGAGTCGAGGCATGTGCGGCAGTCGGACGCGTCTGCGTCGGCGCGGCACTGCGCGAGTCCGTACGCCTGGTCGGACGCTTCGCCGGTGGCGTTCTTGGCGAACCCGGACGCGGCGGCGGCGGCGGGGAGAGAGGAGAGCAGGGAGTCGAGGTTGGCCTGGAAGGCGCCGCCGCGGGTGTAGTTTGTGTCGCTCGGGCAGACGGTGAACATAGGGTCGTCGGCGCTGGCTGCGGCGACGAGGAGGAGGAGGAGGAGGAGGCTGTGCGTGCCGCGTGTGGAAGGCGCCATTGGTTGCTGCACTCCAGGGTTCGTACTGAAGGCGGAAAGGAATTCACGAATTCACGAGCTTGAAAATTTAAAATGGCGTGGCTTCTTCGACGTCGCCCTCGGCAAATATGCGCTCGACAACCATATCCAGAAGTCAACCACATCCGAACCCGACGCCTAGTGGAAGCGTCTTGACGCCTTCGTCTGCTCCTGGCTCTACGGCGTAAGGAGTCAACCATGTCCGAGCCCGACGCCCAGTGAAAGTGTCTTGACGTCCTAATCCGCTTCAGACTCTACGGCGCAATCTCCGCCGACCTCCTGGCCATGGTGATAGACCCCTCGGCCACCGCCCACGCAGTCTTGACGACCATCAGGACATCTACCGCGACAACGCTGACACCCGGGCCATCTCGTACGTGCTGCTTATTCCTGTGCTGTTTTGGGAAGAAGGCAATGTTGCTTGACTTGTTGCGATTATATGTTGGTGCTTGGACTGGATGCGAAAAGCACAGGAGATGCATGGCATGGAGTGGCGTGCCGGCGGAAATGGGAGCTGCACTGCACTGCACTGCGTCGTACGTAGACCATGACCAGTCCGCGACGCGGTAGATCGACTCTACTTGCAATTGCACCAGAGATCGATAGTTCGCCACGTACGGTCGAATTCAGAGCTTTTTACCATTTTTTGGGTACTAACACTCGAACGTCTGATTTGAAAGCTTGGATCGAACGTCTGGGTTACACTGCCTTCGTAATTAAAGCTGTCGCACGCGGGCAGCAGTGACACCGGTGGCCTCGCCTGTTGCGCTTGCGCCAATCAATCACGTTTGACACATATGCTTCTTTTCACTTGTGACCGCTCCTTGGCTCGCCACAGTAATTTTTCTGTCTACTCTACGGCGTTTTTCATTCTATTGTTGACTCATTTTTCCAAAAAAAAAAAAAAAAAAGTAAAGTTGTTTCTACCCGCAGCGAAGTACGTGGACACTTAAAAAAAATCTGTTGGGCAGGCAGATTCGCACACAAGATTCATAGCATTAACCAAAAACAAAGCATCTAAAAAACACGTTGGAAAAAATTACAATATCGTCGTGAACAGTATACAATATTTTTTTTCCTACAGATACAATATTTTTTTATAGATGCAACACTTGCAACATCTTAGAATAATAATTGCAACATCACAAATCAAAAAACAAAACATCTGAAAAAAAAACGCGTTGGAAAAAATTGCAACATCGTCGTGAACAGTATGCAATTTTTTTTTCTACAGATGCAATACTTGCAACATCCCCGGACAACGGTTATAACATCCTAGAACAATGATTGCAACATCCCTGAACAATAATTGCAACATCCCTGAACAACGGTTCCAACATCAGAAAAGATCATGGAGTAATAGCTTTATTATTAGTGACTCACTTGGACAGAGCGTGTATGATACACTACAATATCATTACCCATTAATGAATGGCAAGTATGACTTTGTTTCTTCAACATTTGGCTCGGCCTAGTTTGAACTTTCAGGCATCAGACAACCAAATGCTTCGCATGTTCATCACTCAGTCACGCTGGACCTGCTAATAGCACACCATGTAAGGCCAAACAGACCAAAAACACACCATGTAGCGTCAAACAGGCCAAAAATGCCGCCAGTCAATTCAGTAATTCTTGCACTCTTACTTCCCTTTTCTTAAGAAAAAGTCCTCGGCGGGCCCATCATCTAGAACAGTCTCCGGACTTGTGTGTGAGAGAGTGTCAGTGTGCGCTTGTGAGATGAGCATGTGCAGATAAAAAACGAATGGACCAGGCCTTATGTACCGCTGGCTAGTCGATTTGATAGTGAGGAAAGCATGCCTCATAGGAGCCATTGATCCAAAATAGAATAGGGGATGGAGCGTACGAAACAAAAACGTTACATCGGACATATGGCTCGTATCATTACCCTTTTTTCTTCTTTCGAGACAGAGCCTTTTACCATCTCAAGAGCGAAAGATAGCGAGAGATGTATATTGCTAGCACCACGAGTGAACTGTAGTACGAAGATCAAGATTCTTGGCCGTCTGATAACATGATCAACTGTTTGGGTGAACACTGAACACTGTCCTATGCAAAGTGCCAGAGATAAACAAGGTGCATCCTTCGAGTGCTCGCGTGCATCCCTTCTCTAAATTTGGTGGAACTAGTCATAATTTTTTTGTAAATATTCTGGGTACATAGTTCACAGTATAATCAAGTATCATGCAAAAATTAAACTGGCGTATAATATATATAAAGACAAAGATATAAAATAACATCGTCTAAAAATATAAACATAAAGAAAACACTGCTTTTATCTATATATCGACAAAAAATTGTCTCCTTCGTTTTAAGTGCTAATAGTTCTCACAAAGTCACAATAATACTTAAAGTCACCGAAAGTCAAATTACTATAAATTCTCTCACCAATCGCGACAAAAAAAAAAAGAGTGAAACACATCCTTTGATATTGTATAGCAATACCATAGTACTACAGTATAATGATATTGCGTAGGAGACATCGGATTGAAAAAGAAACGATGAGGCTGCGTTGTGCACCGTAGCAAAATACTGCAGCATTAACACTATTAACAAACAAGGTAGCATGCTGAACTGGGGTTGATCATGGTGGTAGTTAATCCTTGTTAGCTCCTGATTTCGTTTTGCTGTTGCTGGTAGTTTACTATTCTAGTTGTAATCGCAGTATCCAAGCTTCACTTGATGTTTTGGATTGTATCTGCTGGTTACTCCCTTTTTTTCTTGTAATCTGTATTGCGAACTTTTGTTGTCGTCAGTTTCTGTTAATAGAAACAGAGGTTTACTCTTTTATCAAAAAAAAAAAACAAATAAACAAGGTAGTATTACTGTAGCAGTTGATCTGAGCTATTCTCCTCGAATTAGACGGCTCAAATATGCCAATGCAATGACTGAGGATGCCAATCATCTAAACTGTTAACTCAATACCAGCAAAGCTCTTCAACAGCTAGCTCTCGCACTACCGTAAGGATGCAAGCAGCAGAAGACCTGTCACCCAGCAGCCGATTCCACGCACCGATTCAACTGACTCCTGGCAATCTGTTTCATGGACAACGTGGCTACAGCACCCATCCTTACCCCCAACAGGCAGCCATGACGGAACGCCATGACCACAATCACCGGTGGCTTCAAGTATCTTTGTACTATCTCTTACACACTACCACGGCGACGAAACCACTCGAGCGCGTCTCCAACACACAGTACTCCATCAACATTAACCATCACCATGGGCATCAGGAGGAACTTGCCATCTGACATTTTGACGAGCAGCCACACGATTTGTTAGCTCCAAATCAGTTGGAGAATATATCCAACCTTGTCACGAATACGACTCCAACCACCCGGGGTTCAAATCATGGCATCCACCTATTATGCACACGTGATCATGCTTCAGTAGAACAACTGGTCATAAAATGTTGGACTTAAACGGGCCGGATTCAAGGTTATCAAGATCGCGATACGGACCATGAGATTGCATAATCCTACGATACTACAGATCCGAAATGACACAAATCGGTACGTGATTGGAATTTTATAGAATCATGATCCTAAAGGTAGGATCGCATAGAATCGGATAGGATCACTAGGATCGTGCTCAGCATCGGGTAGGATCATGATCTTGACAACAAATTATATCAGCATATAGACATTTTGCTAATTTAAGTTGTAATAGTTTATTTTGCTTTGTTTGTGCTGTTTAAGTGTTGTCCTAAGGTAAAAGATATTTCCATTAATATATTAGAATTTTACAAATAATCAAATAAGATTAAAAAACAATCTTAATTGAATGTAACATGAACAAGTGCACTTACAAAGTTATATTCAAAATTCTACTATAGACTTGCATATTTGAAAAACGTAATTCAATTTGTATACAAAATATACATGCTTTTAAAAATATGATAGAATTGTGATTCTACGATCCGACCCGTCAAACGAAAAATGATCATACCTAGAATCACGATCGTGACAACCTTGGCTGGACCAGACTACCGGGCGGAGATGTTGTTCATCTTCCTTGTTACTACTGCAACGTTGCATACAATGACACAAAAACCAACAATCAGTTTGAATTTAAAAGTATGAATACTATAGTTCAAAAGAAAAGAAAAATAGAATACAAGCATTTAACTCATTCATCTTTCTTTCTAATCCTTAAGAGTGTCAATCGACTTGTAGGGTATTGGATATAGATCAAATGGTCTCCCAAGGTTCCACTCCCTTTTGTACTTCCCTTATCTCACATCTTCTCCACCTAATTGTAACCACAACCTCACCACCATCAAGATAGCAAGGTATGTCGGCACTCCACTACCTCCACACCCCTCGAGTTCACCGCCTACCCACCTCCCGACTTGTCTTCAATCTTATCTCGTGTTCCTCCAATCCATGCATTGACTCATCCCATCTAGGGATGCAAGTGGGTCGGGGTAGGCCGACTCAACGATCATAATTCTTTTGCTTTAGGCAGCGTTTATGTAGGATCGTCGATGACAATCAGAGGGGGTGAATGATTGTAATCCACAGTAGAAACTTTTTCACAAGTCTACTATCTTCTTATTGTTCAACCTGACAACTTAGTAAAAACACAAAAGGGAAAAAAAGAAAATATTTTTCTCGGTTATGCACTGTAGCACCTGATGGCTACTGTAGTGAACAGTATGGTGCACTGTTTATACAGTACGAAAGGTGCTGTACCAAGTATTAAAAAAGTGAACAGCCGCTGTCGCTCTTCTCTCTCGCGAATTACTGTAGCAACTATATATATATAAAAAAAAACTGACGGCAGCACTGTCTCGCTTGGCCGAACTGACAGATAGGAAAAAGATCATGCAAGGAAGCAATTTCTCTTCTTTCACACAGCAATTAAAGCTCAAAGCTGCCAACTATCACATCAATTTTTTACCTCTCAAGACCTCTCAACACACGCATGCAATGCAGCCAATCGCCTCATGTCCTGTCCAAGAAAAAACACCGCCGCTGCGAAACAGCTCTTCGTAGTTCAGCACATACACAGCCGCCGCATGCCTTCATGTAATCGCCGTTAACCCTAATCACTAAAAGCTCACCTATATATACCAGATGCTGGCTAGCATCCAGCATAAATCACGTACATAGCCAGGCCCACCAAATTTTTTCACGTGCAGCCTCAACTAGTACACCTACTACGGAGCCCACGATGCATGTGGCCAGGCCCATCATTCATGCTACAATTAGCACCTAATGCCACTATTAGCACCTAATCCAATCCAACGTGACACCTCGGTAGCTCCAACACACATCATCCATCTTTGATCTCCATGCGTTCCAACCCGAGCTCGATCGTTTCCTCCAGCATCCTCGACCCTCTGGACCATAACTTCGCACCGAGCCATCTCCTGATCACCGCTGTAGACCACAATCGCCTCCGAGTTACCCTGCACATGCAAAGACCAAAACACTATATTTTTTCGGCACAAGTTCTTCCCAACTTGACCGACATTAGTTCACACACACGCCATGCACCAAATAATATCAGTACCTAATATTGTCAATTATTCATCACTAAAATAATCTAGACCTCGCCACATGGTCTAACAGTTTAGAACTCAGAAATTTTATATGATTTTTAAAGAAATTTTGTAGGAATCGGAGAAAAAATTCCACATTCCAAACATGCCTTATTTCTAATGCAAGATCCATGTATACAAAACAAATCACCAATTAGACAGGAATTGAACCACCAATTAGGAGAACATGATGTCATCGTGTTGAATATGGTGTCATGTGCACGAATCTCGTTGTGGATCCAGGGTGGGATATTCAATCGAGTTTTTAAAAATTATAATCAAGTGATGTATAACGTATCTTCGGTCGTTAGGGGAAAACTCTAAAAATTCACACGTGCGTGGCAAAACTTTCGTTCAGCAGTGGTCGTCGATCCGGTCGGGTCAACCTCACGCGTCGTGGACTAGTGACCGGTCACGCCATGCACTGCGCATATACTTTGCTTTTCACGTCCAGGCGCCAACTTATGCATGCAACAAAAAAGACTATCTATTCATAAGTTGTTTGAAATTTTTTAAAATTTAAGTCACTTGTTGTGACTATTAGATTAATATCCAATCATATAACATCCAATGGATCAATATCCAATCATATGACACACCAATCTCTACACAAATTCAATGGTCACAACAAGTAACTTAAACTTAAAAAAAATTTAGACAACTTAAAACTAGCAAAACCGCAAAAAAAGCATAAGCAGCAAGCACGTACGAACCCTGGAGTGCAGCAACAATGGCGCCTTCCCACGCCACACACAGCCTCCTCCTCATCGCCGCAGCCAACACCGACGACCCTATGTTCACCGACTGCCCGAGCGACACAAACTACACCCGCTTCGGCGCCTTCCAAGCCAACCTCGACGCCCACCTCTCCTCCCTCCCCACTGCCGCCGCCGCCGTGGCGAGGAACACCACGGGCGCCCAGCCGGATCAGGCGTACGACCTCGCGTAGTGCCGCGGCGACACCACCTCGTCCATCTGCCGTGCGTGCCTCGACGTCGCGGTGCAGGACGTGACCAAGAAGTTGTTGGAACACACCCAGGAATCAACATTTGCAATTTCCCGTGGACGCATACTACACGGGGAGATGAACAAACACAAAGACACGGAGAGAATTTTTGCCAACGCGAACTCGACTTGCGTCACTTTTCTCTTTTCTCTTTTATTCGACTCGCCTCACTGAAACATGCTGAGAATATTACTAACTTATACACACGCAACACACCCGTACGTGGTGGCTTATCTCCACGCCATTAGCTCCCGGAGACTCGGCCCACTCGCCCAACTACCACACACACGATGCAATTCAAACAAACTAGCAAACTAGCATGCAGCTCCATTGGTGGACTAACTAGCTAACTACATGCAAGTTAACACTCACAACGTGCATGACACATGCCGATACAATAGCAATCAAGATTAATATCCAACAGAAGTGCCCCGGCCAGAAAACCTCCATGCTCATCTACGATGCCTGCCTTCTGCGCCACTAGAACGCGAGCTTCTTCGGAGCCGCGGACGAGTCTCCGGTGCTCTACATTGGAACCCGCAGAATGCGACGCAGCCGGAGCGGTTCAGGTCGCTGCTGGGCTCGCTGATGAGCAACCTCACGGAGGGGGTGGCGTACGAGTCCCCGCGGATGTTCGCGGCCGGCACGGCCGACGTCACGCCCTTCGTGAAGATCTACGTCATGCTCCAGTGCACGCGGGACCTCGCCGCCGACTACTGTAACAGGTGCCTCGCCAGCGCCGTCTCCAACATCCCGGCCTGCTGCGACGGGAAGCAGGGTGGCCGGGTCATCTCCCGGGGCTGCTTCATCCGGTTCGAGGTGTACCCTTTCTACAACGCCCAGGCCGCCGAGGCGGCGATGTCGCCAGCACCAGCACCGTCAGGCGGTGGAGTCAACGGCAGCGATCACTCCGGCCCAGGCAGCACCGGTAAGTCAAGGTCTCCTGTGTGCATTGACTTTGCGGTCCCTTCGCTTAGGGCATGTACAGTAGTATAAACAATGATTGTCTGTAGTACCTTCCATGTCATCTATAGACAGAACTAAACGCAATCCATACAATGGGTTGTCTTTAAGTTGTCTATATATGTCCTCCATAAAATGAGATCATAAAACATGTGGGTTACAGACGGTATAGATACAACAATAAAAGTGATGTCTATAAAGACCTTATAGACTGTCTGTTGCATGCCAGACGGCTTCTACCTCTCTCCTCCTTCTCTCTCATCCATGTCACAAAAAATCTTACATGACAAGTATTATAGACGGCTGATGTCACCCCACTGTACATGCCCTTACGC
Organism: Ampelocalamus luodianensis; assembly: GCA_036346255.1. Lineage (NCBI taxonomy): Eukaryota > Viridiplantae > Streptophyta > Magnoliopsida > Poales > Poaceae > Ampelocalamus > Ampelocalamus luodianensis. The sequence goes on from CM070626.1 coordinate 8,743,789, forward strand.
GTTTCTAGCCAACACTTGTGGCTTTGACCTCTACTGGTCTTGTTGCGTTAACGTGTCCAGTGTCCATGCCATACAGTTTCTTCTTTCTTTTGGACTTTTTGTATCAATCTTCCGTGTTAAGCGGACAAACCACGCCGGAATTCGCTCCATTTATATAAAAAAAATATTGAAGAGGTAATTGGCTCCATTTTTTTAACTCTCTTTCTAAGCATGCAATTGCATATCGTGATTTTTAATATTTTCCCCTGAAATGAAGTAGTGTAGTTGAAAGCATAGGGCAAAAAGTCGGACCAGCAATCGAACTGCTCAAGCAGCCGGTTTATCCGTTCAGCCATTGGTTTTTATATATACGAATATTATTTTATTTATCATTTTTAATAAAAATAGTTTTCCTATTAAATACTACAATCAATTTGTATATCTAGATTATGAATCTCTTCAGAACAAGAGAGTTATCATTAGAATTAACTGGTTTAGTAATTCTGAAAATTGTCGGCGCGAGGCGACGCGAGGGGTCCCGCGGCTGGCGCAAGGAGGCAGCATGGCGAAGGTGGCAGCGAGGGCGACCGGCGCGAGGCGGCAGCGTGCGGAATCGGCGCGAGGGTCCCGTGGCCCTCATGCCGTACTTGGGCCGTCCACCCTAGGCGGGTTGTTTTCTTGAGGAGGCCCTGAGGTGACACAGGGCTACAGAGCAAAGCATTTGCTGCGAGGTGGGTGGTGACGAGCCTCTTTGCTCTAACTCACAACCAATGCTTTCAGCTCCTCTTCCATGCATGCATTTTTGTCCAGTTCATACGGATGGCGCCAACTGTCGTAGAATTAAGACTAGACAGTGGGTACTATCAGGGCAGGGGCTCATTCCACACCCTAGGTATAGAGTACTCTTTTGTCTTAAAGGACCGAAATAGAGGAGCCAAGACCACTCTTTGTATTGAATAGTGAGTGTGTGAATGCCTCTCTCCCTACATGCCCTTTTAGGGGCCATATATATAGCAGAGGGGTATTTTGGTATATTACCTATATGTCTAGACTATGTACATACTCATATTGGCCACAATAACTTGCCGGGTTCCTTTACACTTGACAACAATATAATTGCCATGCCGGACTGTCCATGATTTATATTCATTTTGTTCTAAGAAATCAGACCAAGAAATTACCAAGCATTTGATTTGATTGTTCATCTCCAGTCACAGCCCCATTTTTATTAAATGGGATTTAGATGCATCTCATAAGTATTTCATGTTATTTCTGGAGCATGTGCATAAATTATGCATTTGAAAATTTTTAAATCCAATGAAAACATCTAAATTAAACTAAAGCTACAAAAGAAAATTAAAATAAATGATCATTAATATATATGTAAAATAATTTATTCAAATACTAGAATAATTATCATGAATTAACATAATTTTTCCCAAAATTTTGGGACCAAATTCAAACACATGTCCATAACCTATACTAAGTTTGAATTTATATTATACAAAATATTTTATGAACAGCATGGTCTAAGAAATTTTATGGACGCTAGACCTTCCCAGAAACCTACCTGAATTATTTCATGATTTTACAAAGTTTATTTCTATTTTTAAACCTCCAGTCAAAGTAGGGATTTGAATTGAAATCTAAGTCAAACCCTAGACCCAAACCAGTGGCACTATTCATTGGACTCGAGTCCGACCCGAGCCACTTGGCTTGACCCAACCGTCTAATTGCACCGCACCAAGCCAGCACGCGTGAACCGTTAGATTAAAAGTCAACCATCCAGATCGAGCGGGAACATTCGGACCCTCCCAGACGTCCACTTAATCTAATCCGTCCATTTTAAATCCAACGTTTCACATGGACTCTCTTATCCAGCCTCGCCCGCACCGATTTGTCTCTTCCGCTGACAGTCCAGGCCCACCTGGCAGTAGCTCTCTCCCTCGTCGTCTCCGCACCGTGCCAACGCCGCCCGCGACGGCCACGTAGCAGCCTCGCCGCTTTTGCATGGGACACGCGGCTGCTTTCCTGTGTCAGCACCAATTGCCTAAGCCGTCCGTGCCCTGACCTCACTTCTTCACTTCCCTCCCATCCTTTCTTTTCCTTTGACACAAACCGAGCCCTAAATTCAAGCTCCAGTGTGCGCCGCCAAAGGCCGCCACCATCCTGACCGCTCCGGCGAGATATGACCACCCACGACCGCGTCACGGAGTGCCTTCCACCACAAGGAGTTGAACTCCTCTGTCAATTTGGCGAATATCCCACCGAGGAGCCGCGCACAGGTGTTCTTCCCTGGTCCCGGCCAAAATTGCCACCGCGGCCAATACTCCATCTCCGGCGAACCTCCCTCCGATTCTCCTCTCCTTGAGCATCATATGGCTTCTCTCTATCTTCCCCAACCACTCACCCGCTCTCTTTTCTTTCCCAGGTCGTTGCCGTTGAAGGATCTAGACCTGCCATTATGTGTTAATGAAGTATTTTGGTGATTAATGATAAATGCACTTATGAGACTAACACTCTTATTGTTATATCATGTTTAGTCTCAACTTGGATATAAAAGCAAAAATCTAAACATGTATGTATTCATTAATGACAAATCTATTTGTGAGACTAACAATTCTATTCATTATCTATTACTTAGTCTCGTTTGGATATAAAGATGAAAATACAAGAGGTATGCATTCTACTTGTTATTATATCTTGTTGCATTCCTCGGATCCAAAATATAGGTTAAACTCCACCAAAAAGGTTAACTTGGATATGTGCATATATTTCCATTACACATTTGTGTATGCACACATTTAGGGGGAGTTCATTCTATATTTTGTGGTTTCATTAGTATTGATCTATATTCTCTTTCCACATATATTAAGGATCTTTACTTTGAAATATATCTTTGAATATATTTAACTTGTGTAGTTAATATATTCAAAGGAGTATATACAACTTGTGTAGATCGTATACACTCATATTTAGTGTATACAACTTATAGTTCGTATATACTCATGGTATATATAACTTGTGTAGTTCATATATACTCATATTACTTTATATTCAATTATTTGCAATTGTGTTGTGGGACTAATGTGTGTGCTAAGATGTTTTCAAGGCTTAGTCCCGGAGTTTGAATGATGACATGAAAAAGAAATGCAAAGGTGATAAACGATTAACATGGCTCAAGACAAAGGAGTCATGCATTGCATTTCAAAAGCTTCGATAGAAGTTCGAGCCCAAGTGAAGCTAATCAATCATTCACGTGTGTCCTCACATGAACTCCGACTAGGACAACTTTAGAATAACCATACAAGTAAAGAGTTTCACAAACAAGTCACATACTTGTTAATCAACACAAAGATGACCGCATTTGGTAAGTGTAACATCCCATATGTCGGTCTTGTGTTTCAAATGTAAGAAAATGAGTAGAAATTAAAACTATTTTCTTACATCATGTATTTCCTATATGTTCTAAACAATTCCAACTTTGTAAAAGGAATTATGGAAATACCTAGCCACAAGCCTTTTGATCCAAACTTTGTCTTCCAAAACAATCTTGTCAAATCGTTTGATCATGTCACTTTGTCAATGTAAGGAATATTTTTCCCAAGTTCTAAGGTTGGTATGTGACCCTTCAATCCATAAATGGATTTTTGAAGTTTGCATACTTTTCTAGCATTGTTTGATCGACAAAACCTCGGGTTGTATCATATACACGCCCCTGTTAAATTTCCATTAAGGAAAGTCGCTTTACATCCATCCGCCATATCTCATAGTCGAAATATGCAAGAATAGCTAGAATGATCCGTATTGATTTAAGCATCGCTACAAAGAGAAAGTCTCATCGTAGTCAACTCCTTGAACTTGCTGAAACCTTTTGCGATAAGTCGAGCTTTATGGATATGAACATTTCCATCCATATCAATCTTCCTTTATAGATCCATTTGCACTCTATGGTTTTGACACCATCAGCGGGTCAACCAAATTCCAAACTTGATTGTCTCCCATGGATGCTATCTCTGATCTCATGGCACTATGCCATTTCGCAGTCCTGGTCCATCATTGCTTCCGCATAGGTCGAGGCTCATCATTGTCTAACAATAACATATCTCGCGCATGCGGAGCCTTCGGACCTTCGTGGTGGTGGTGCTTCCTTTGCCATGGGTTCTCAACTTGTTCTCGCCACATGGGCATCATTCGCCGAGTCTTCCCCGATTGGTTCATCTTGAACCTCTTCAAGCCGCACTGCTCTTCCACTTGTCTCCTCGTTGAGAAACTCTTCTCTAGGAAAACACCACTGAGCGACAAACACTTTGCCCTCTAGTCGGTTTGTAGAAGTAATATCCAAAGGTTTCTTCGGATATCCCACGAAGATGCATTTATCCGACTTGGGTGTGAGCTTGTCCGATCAGAGTCGCTGACAAACGCTCACATCCCCAAATCTTTAGAAAAGACAAACTCGTGACTCTTCCTACCCATATCTCATATGGTGTCTTAACTACGGATTTAGACGGCACTTATTAAGTGTGAAAGCTGCCGTTTTCTAGAGCGTAATCAAAAGGATAATGGTAACTGATCGCTCATCATCGATCGAACCATGTCCAACAAGGTCCGATTACGCCGCCGATACCCCGTTTCTTTGAGGCGCCCGGCGGTGTTAGTGTGGAACAATTCCGCAACTCTTCGTGATGATTGCTAAATTCATGACTCAAATACTCGCCACCACGATCGGATCGCAGAGCTTTAATTTTCTTGGCACGTTGATTTTCAACTTCATTCGAACTCTTTGAACTTTTCAAAAGTTTCAGACTTATGTTTCATTAAGTAGACATAGCCATATCTACTAAAATCATCGCTGAAAGTTATGAAGTAATGAAATCCACCTCTAGCAATGCGTGCTCATTGGTCCACATACATCGCATGTATGATTTCCAACAAGTCCGGACGCCTCTCAAAAGAACCTTTGAAAGGTGATTTGGTCATCTTACCAAGCAAACAAGCTTCACATGTCTCAGATGATTCAAAATCAAACAAAGTTAGAAGACCATCAGATGGAGCTTCTTCATGCTTTCACTTATGTGACCCAAACGACAATGCCAAACATAGGTGGGATTCAAATCATTAGGTCGAAGTCTTTTAGCATTTATGTTAAAGATAGGCGCATCATCAAGATTTAAAATAAATAACCCATTCACAATGGGCATAAAGTCATAAACATTCCATTTTAGAGATCAAACAACCATTGTCTTTACTTGCAAATGAATAACCATCTCTCATCAAACATGAGGGGATAAAATGTTTCGACTCATACTAGGAACATAATAACAATTATTCAATTCCATAATAAATCTTGAAGGAAGCTGAAGTTGCATGGTGCCGACGGTCAACGCAAAGAACCCTTGCTTTATTCCCGACGCAAAATCAACTTCACCTCTTGCGACTCTCTACTTCTTATTAGCCCCCTGATCGAGTTGCAAATGTGAGCAATCGATCCGTATCAAATACCCAAGAGTTAATAGGAGAATCTGCGAGAAAATGTCTAAAATATTTATGACAAGTGTACCATGGGTAAAAGTCTTACTTCCAAGCCTTCTTCTTGCATTCATCTAATCCATGTACTTCTTGCGCTTTCTCTTCCAAAGGGCGCTTTACAATAGAAGCACACTGTCTCACCTGTGTCCAAAGATTAGGCTTAGGCGTTATTTCAGATCATATCCTTAACCTTGCCCTTATTCTTTGGCCATGGCTTCTTACCCTTTTTCTTGAAGCTAGACTTGTTCTCACACACCATCACATGGCTAGGCCTGCACACTTCTTAATGTCACTCTCTGCTTTGAGCATCCCACAAAGCTCATTAAGGCCCTTATCCGCCCCATGCATATGGTAGTTCAAATGAAATGCCCATAGCTAGGTGGAAGAGACGCTAAAATGAAATCACTTGCCAACTTGGCCAATTGGAAAACCAAGTTTATCCAAAGTCCGATCAGAACCAACCATTTTGATCACATGTGGGCCTACGGATGCACCTTCGTTAACTTGCATTCCGTAAAAGCCTTAGAGACATTGAACCGCTCACGGCCCGTGTCCGAACATGTCCTGCGCTATGATCATATCATACGCTTCACGATCCTCAAACCGCTTTTGAAGGTCGTTCCATGCATGCAAGCATAAGACAACTAATCTCAAGAGAGTCATCACATGCTTTCTTGTAGGCATTTTTAAAGCAGCAGACGCATTGTTAGCGTGTTCTTCCGGGATTGGGGTGTCCGAACGTTTTCCTTTTATCCGCTCCGAGAACAATTTCGTGTTACTTGACCAAATCAATAGTTTGTTCCATTTAATTTCTCTTTCTCAAGAATCGATCGCAAAGCAAAAGGGTGTGCGTGGTTGCTAGATGCCATTGATCTACAATAGGAAATGCAAAATACTAAGACAAATAAAACCATGATAGAGTAAATCAGATAAACAAATTTAATAGAATGTACTCCCACTAAAATCAACATCCCTCCTGATTCTTAGCGATTCAAGATCCGCAATTAACGAGTCTACTAGTGAGCTTTTGCATCACCGCTAGAAGACAAGGTAATTCGTAAGCAACACCTTGCTAATCATATCTCTATATGACTCTTGTTGTTGGGTGACATCTCTATGCCCCGACGCCCAACCTTTATGCCCCAAGGCCCATAACCTTTATGATAACCTTGTTAAGTTCACCAATCCTTATGCATGTAAGTATCCGATACAGTAACCCATCTAGTCAAGGAAAGTTGATGGTGCCCTAATTTTATAGACCCACCATCAATTTACAAGACATGGATGGTGCAAAGTTTAATTGGGAGGGCATATGTTTAACTTAACATTTTGTGAGGATCGCTATACTTCTACCATTCAAACATGCATAGGAGTAAAACAATAGGAATAGCATTCACTGGGCTGTGACTCAAGATGGCCCATTTTCTCATGGTGATCTCCATCGCCATAGAATCTGGCCCACCATGATGATCTCCATCTCCATGGTTCATGTGTGCCATCCTCCAAGTGATGTGTCCTCCGAGTACTACTATAAGCTATTACTCATAACAACTAGTAATAAAATACATGGATACTAGGAATCATCACAAGTCAAGACGCAGCCGTTAATACAATACTTTGACAACACAATGGCTCCAAACAGTGTTGTCGAACCCATGACTCGCAGTCATGAAAATATTACAAACATGCATCACATACACATTAGGCCATACTGGTCACATACATCCGCAAAACAAGTTATGCATAGAATCGCAACTACCTGATAAGGGGTCGAGGGGTTTCTCTGGGTTCAAGGGCACCCAATCTATGCAATTTTTACATAGGATTTTGATCAAGAAATCATATTTACCACAAATCGATCATCGTTCCGATTCGACCAATTATATTGATCTTCGCATGCCGCAACCGGTTTTACGTGTCACCGCTTCACCCCGATGGCGAATCCGACCGGTAGGGGTATGTTGTTTCACGACCTTAGCGAGATGATCACGCGACATCGATTATTAATCTAGGTTCCGATTCGATCAATCATATTGATCTTCGCATGCCGCAACCGGTTTTACGTGTCACCGCTCACCCCGATGGCGAATCCGACGGTAGGGGTACGTTGTTTCACGACCTTAGCAAAGCATGATCACAAACCGCACCAATCCATTACCGTAACTATACAATCGATCACATCGATCATACCGATTTACATATCGCCATATGCAAATCACCCAACCTATAACATGACAAAGAACCGCCTGATACCACTCGTAGGGAAACAGTAGGCTACACTAGCGCAAATTAAAAATTCTACCAGAAACCAAGATCACCGCAGCTATAGATCACGGCTTACCACTAGACGCCGCGAGTGCGGAAGTTGATGCAAAGACGTCGGGCAGTGTGGTAGTCGCATCGCTTGATGCAAGACGCCAGGCAGTAGTCGACTACTTCCTCGCCCCGTCGCGCGCGCCCCACGCACTCCCTTCTTGCGGTTCGTCCCAACGCCACGTATGCGCGCCCAAAGGTATCCACACGACGGAGGAAGCGACGCACGCCGGACTACTAGATCGCGCGGCGACTAGGGCGTGGAGGGGTGGCGCCGTGGTTTGAGGATGTCACGAAAAACTCAACCCCAACCAGCGCCGCCTCCTTTTATAGACGCCCTTATAATGGGCTTCTACGAATAGAGGCCCATTAGGACTCAATGCCCGCCTAATTCGAATCCAATCCGAATTAGGCTTCGACTTCAAGTGTGTGACCTATGGTTCACGATGTTTAGACATGACGCAAGTACACATACTTGGTCAATAGTTGGTAGCGACCTCTAGCAAGACGTGCCAACTCCTAAACGCACGTAAAGATCATATCGACGAACCATCACAACGTTATGTACATGCCAATCCCTTTGCCTCATGATATTCTGGCCGAGCCCAAGTCACCACTCTTTCTCGATCCTCGTGATCCGGAATCCCTTACTAGGTTAACTCTTAACCTTAAGTAGCATGGCCATGCATTTCGGATCCGATCACTCGAGGGCCCAGAGATATCTCTCGTAGAGAGGCAAATCCCATCTCGACCGACCATGCCTCGCAAAGATGCTTCATGACAAACCCGAAAGCTACCTTTATAACTACCCTGCCACGGAGTAGCGTTTGATAGTCCCTAAGTAGGTCTATTCACATCTCAAGTACATGCGACAATCTCGTGTCTAAGGACAAGCGTACACATTGTGTAGAGAGAACCATAAGTATAATTACTATGTCTCATGTTGGGTCGGTCCAACCCCATGTTCTAAACATGTGTCCACATTATTGGTTTGACATCTCCATGTCTATGACCTGTGAAACATGGTCATCAACCGATACATGTGCTAATCAATCATTCACGTGTGTCCTCACATGAACTCCGACTAGGGACAACTTTAGAATAACCATACAAGTAAAGAGTTTCACAAACAAGTCACATACTTGTTAATCAACACAAAGGCAATATTCAAGGAACATTTATTAAATCATGGATACAATGAAATATCATCATCAATATGATTGCCTCTAGGGCATATCTCCTACAAATCGGTATGACCGCATTTGGTAAGTGTAACATCCCAATTCTGGTCTGGTGTTTCAAATGTAAGAAAATGTGTAGAAATTAAAACTTTTTCTAACATCATGTATTTCCTATATGTTCTAAACAATTCTTGTAAAAGGAATTATGGAAATACCTAGCCATAAGCCTTTTTGATCCAAACTTTGTCTTCCAAAAACAATCTTGTCAAATCGTTTGATCATGTCCTGGGAATATTTTTCCCAAGTTGTAAGGTTGGTATGTGACCCTTCTGAAAAATTTCACAATTTTTAGAAATTGTTTGAGTATTTTAAGAGGCAGTCAAACCCTAGAACCAACCTTCTAGAATTTCGGGAGAAAAATTCTGTGCATGAAAACCTCTGAAAAATTTATACAAGGTCGATCTCAGAGTCAACAACCCCAGTTAATGTTTCAGAATGTTTGGAGTTAGTTTGCTACCTCTAATAATCCGTCCAAGGTTTAGCTCATTTCAAAACCCTGAGTTAAACCAAGAAAATTAAAAGTCAAATATCGAGAGTATGCACTTAAAATAATTTTTGGGAAGAATTTACTTCAATTAAAACTCTAGAAATAATTTATTTAAATCTTATAATATTTATTATGAATAAGTATAGTTTTTCCCAGATTTTTGGAGCTAAACTCAATCCACAGAAAATTCAAACTTGCTTCAATAACCGTTTGTAGATTTGAATTTAAAATAAGAAATTGAATCATGAACAGTGAGATTTAAAATTTTATTTGGTCACTAGATCATTCCAGGAACCCCTCCAAATATTTTCAGAATTTATAGATTTTATTTGCTAATTATAAAGCCTCAGTCAAACCTTTTTGTATTTCGGTCAAATTGGATTTAAAACTCGGGCTCGCACTATTCTTCCGACCGGACCCAACTCAGGTCCGACCGAGCCCGAACCGTTGCGGTCAAACCCAGCCGCCTAACCCGACCCACCAATTACCCTCGCTTGAGCCGTTCGTTTTGAGATCACGGCCGGATTGCCTTGGTCGTCGGACCACCGGCCTCGGGATCGGCCCACCGCCGATCATGAATCAACGGTGCAACCCAGCCCTCCTCTCTCTCGCGATACGGCTGGGCGGCCGCCTGTTTTCCTTCTTCCGGTCGCGCCGCCGCGCGACGCCGCGCCCATGCGCCCTGCGCCTCGGCTACTTTGCCACCGCCTCGTGCTCCTCTGCACGCTCCCGTGCCCAGCGCATCGCCACCTACTCCCTTGACTCCGGACTCCCTCCACTGCCCTGTCCCGTCGCGTCCTCGCTCAGCTCGCCCACGCCGCCCTCGGGACCGTGCGCCCTCGCCTCCCCACCAACGGCTCCGAGCGCCCTCGACCGCCTGTAAAGCCTCCCCTGCACCCTTGGGCAACCCTTTTGCCTCTTCTCCCGAGGGCTATAGGAGCCAGAGCTCCCTCCTTGCTTCCTCTCCTCCCGAGCCCCATTCGGCCCAAGCTCCGAACGCCAAAAGTAGAGCCGCCGCGCCGATTCCAAGCTCTCCGACCGCTCCGGTGAGCCCCGGCCGTCCCCGACCGTGTCACGATGTGCCCGCCACCCCGTGGAGCAAAACCTCTCGGTTATTTTGGAGAAACCGCCGCCGTGGAGCTGCGCATCCGCCGTCTTCTCCGGTTCTGGCTAATACCGCCTCCACCGCCGCCGCGTCCTCTCCAGCGAGCCCAAGCTCGATTCCTTTCGTCATGAGCATCCTCATACCGCCTTATACCTCCCTGAAGCACTCACTTGCTCTCTCGTTCAATCCAGGTCGTCGCCGCCGAAGACCACCTCGCGCCGCCGCGGGTTCGTCGTCGCTGGGCCACTCCGGCCACCCTCCGCCTCCTCCGACCTCTCCGGCGTGCTCCAGGTACCCTGCTGGTCCTCATGCTCCCCCTAACTAGCCCCCAACAGCACCCGTGCGCCGCCGCCCCTTTTTACCTCCTCGGTCGGCCGCCGTTCGCCCTAGCCGCGCCGCCTCGGTGCAGCTCAGGCCGCACTGCCACCACCCCGAGCTCCAGTAGACCTCGGGCAATCCATTTTGGTGGTTGTCGTCGCCTCCGCGCCACTCCCCTCGCCGGCGATGGACCTCACCCGCAGCTCGGCCTCCCTGTTCCCTGTCCTGGCTCCTCTGCTCCCATGGCTGCACCTCCCTCTCCCCTCTCTGTCCTCTCTCACTCTCAATGGCAGTGGGGCCCACTCTCTTAAACCAACCCTTTTCTGCTAATCAACTTTGTGAATGTCTTTAGGTCACTCAAATGGATTAGCAAATATGAAGCTTTGAGAGTTTAGGAGTAGCATTTCTTTTCAGCAATACTTTGTATTGTCTGTGGATGAACTGTTAAGGTAATCTGAAAATGACCAGTTTTGTCGGTAGGCTAAGGACTTTCTAATGCTAGTCCTTAAAAAGGTTATTGTTCAATGGGTACTTTAGTTAAGTGCTATGATTAACTTGTAGATCACTCAAATGAATTAACAGATTGGAAGTTGAGAGGTGTAGCAAGTTTAACTAGTGTCATTTCGTCTGTATGCAAGAAGCATGAGTGAGAAGATAAAAGCGAGGATGACTTGAAAAGAATAACGAGAGGTCATTAGAGGATCAATCAAAAGATCGGTGGACTTATAGAACCTATTGAATGACAAATTAATCACTCAAAATTTAGTTAACAAATGGATAATTAAACTAAGTAACAAAATTTGATGATAGCACTTCGTTTCAGAAATAGTTTGAATTGTTTGTTAATTGAACAGAGAAGTGTTTTGTCAGTGAAACACTTTTGCAAAATCAATTCTCTTAAAATAACAAACCTTGTGTATGTCAATTGATCACTAAATTTTAATTTAGCAAATAGATAATTAGTTGTCAGTAGTTTCAAGTTTAGAATTTGTGCTCTTGCTAGGTATTTGAATAGAGGAGAAGAATTGGTAAATAGGTGATAAAAGGCCAAATGCAAGAGCTAGCAGACCTAGTAGCTAACAGCATGCCACCCCAAAATGTAATTAGCAAAATTCAAACTTGGGTTAGTACGGAGGTTAGTTAGCAACACCTAAAGATAGCTAAACCTTTCTGAAGAATGTCAGTGTTGTGTAAATAGGATAATAGCTTAGTTATTGCAGTAGTTAGTGTTGCCCTAATTCTTTTGGTTAGTTAGTATGTATCTGTCGGTAACCACCAAATCTGAAAATCCTTTGGGATGTGAAAACTTCTGAAACACCATCAGTGGTAATTTAGCTAACAATAGGACTCTCTAGTAAATCCCCTAGCTGCTATTGTTGCCAAACCTTTTGCCTGTTAGGTAAGTCAAATAATTGGGTAGCAGATCTGTTTACTAAGTCTTGTAGGAGGATAGATGAATGTTTCACTAAGATAGTTAGCATGCAGTGATACGCTTAGTACTATAAATGAGTCTTGAGTCAAAAATTAAATTAGTGGTTAGTCAATCAACTTTAGATCTTATGCTATAGTCTCAATTTTAAAGTTCTTAACCGATTCAATTCTACTCTAAATCAAATAATTTCTGTCTCTAAATTAATTACCTTTCTTTTATATTAAATTCTTAATTGTTGGAGACTTTTGGCATTCTGGTGTTTATTCGCTATTTTTCGCTTTGGCAGTTTTTATCGTTAGATGACGTTGGTTACGAGAGTGATCCTCTGCAGCAAGTCGAATATCTCTAGCAAGGCAAAGGCAAGCAGTTTGATCATATCCACTCAATCCTTTTACTTTTAAAATCTAATACTTTGTTTTACTTGTATGTATGCATGCTTTTGTGTCAATGATTAATTTTGCCGAATAGAGGTAGCTAATCCTATTGCATTGTTTCCCTTAAATTGCTCACCCCTGCCACAACCATAAGTTATTATCCTCACTGGTGAATTAGAGCCCGGTGAATGATTTATGGTCTTTTATTTGTCTTTACGATATGAGCTTAGCAATGCTTAGATACCGGTAGAATTGGGCGGTTATCGACTTATGTCGGTAACCTTGATCACACAAAACTTGCTATTACTTATGTTTCATACCTGGAGTTTTGTTTATTTGTGCAAACCAAAAACTAAAAACAAAATGGTTTGGACGTGGGTGAAACTTGGTTGTTTCTTGGTGGGTGCACGGGTTCGTGCTGCACTGGGGCGTGGTTCATCAGCTCCCTGTGTTTGAAGGATGTCACCCATGTCATGTAAGGACCGAGTTACTTGTGTCACTAAGCCAAGCGATATTTGCGTGCTAACCACACTAGAGGGAAATGAGACCTCTCTTGACTAAGTACTTTGGGGGTGTTAATTAATGAGTCGCGTGGTGGGTTGCATATGAGGAATATGCAACATGGACGTGTTTGTGAGGAGGGGAGCACCCGCCGAGGCCGGTGTCTCCCGCTCCACGTATGGGTCCTTGTGATCCATATTTCGTCGGCAGATCACTAAGGGTTAACCCCCATACGTGCGGCTCTTGATTAGCTCATTCCATTGGAAATATCTCAGAGGACTTAGCGTGCTTGAGCATACCAAAGGTAGTGTGCTTCATCCGGTGGCAAAAAGGTGGTCTGAAGTGTGGGTACAGTGGTACACCCCTGCAGGGTTCTTGATCTATTCGAATAGCCTCGTCCTAAGTTATGGACATGCTTGGTAAGGTCGTGCAAGAACTAGACTACAACCTTTTAAAATTAAAACTTGATGGGTTGGTATGAATGGATATTCATACTATTGTTGTGGTGACTATTGGGTTAGTCACTTGTGTTGTCTTTATTGTTGTTATTATTATTATATCATTGTTATTTCAACAATTGTAAACAGTTTGTCAAATTGCTTTGAATCTATTACAGTATTGCAAATGAAAACTTGCTTTATGCTAAAAGTAAGTCCAGAGCCCCCTCCACTTAAATAAAGCTTGCATGTAGTTAATTATAGTTTTGTTATCTCACACGTCAGTCTTGAGAGTACAAAAACAATTTTTGTACTCAGTTGCTTTGCTTAATTGTTTTGTTGCAGAGGAAGAAGGTGGGCCCCTAGGGCTTTCCTTTTGTGAGATGTGCTTCGGGTTTGACGACTAGCTTGGTGGCCCGGTTGGTTGCCTTGTGGGTAAAGGCACACTAATTGGCTCTTTTGTTTATTGCCATCTTATGGCCCTTTTGCTTCCACTGTCTAATTGTTATTTTGTCGCTATTTGGCCGGTTGGCCCTTGTTGTATTTAATCCCTATTATGTATGTCTTTTATTGTTGTGCTTCGATTCTATGCGATTGAATGGAATTGATGCATAATTTTGTGAAGAGTGTGTATATTGCGATTAGGAAGTATACATATCTCGAGGCTTGGTTTATTTGATTTGTGATGCTAGGGCTAGGTGGTTGGTTAAGCATTACAAGCCAAATAAATCGGGGTCCTCACAGTAAGCGGTACTACCGATGTGCGGTAGTACCGGAGTTCATGTGACGGAACTACCGCGTAGCGGTTGACCGCAAATATGTTGGCGGAACTACCGCAACCTGGTTGTTCCGTTTGTTATTTGGCGGTATGTAAATTCCAAAGAAGGTGTTTTTCTGTATTTCTCAAGTCTCTGGAAAATCGGTAGTACCGCATCTGAGAAACGGTACCATCGGAGAGCGGTATTACCGGATGCTAGTTGACGATAATACCGCACTTGTCAGTAATGGCTTGTTTAGAAGCATTTTTGCAGGTATATCTTGTTAATTAATGTTAATGACATTGTGGGACTAACATTTTCCATGAGTTGGATAAATAGGTTATGTTCTAGGGTGATGAAGACTTTGGATGACATTATGAGTTGATCGTCATCAAGTCAAGGTTCAAGAAGATGATGCATCATGTGTTGATGCATATCAAGATCTCGAAGAAGAGATGATCATGAGTTGATCATCAAGTCAAGAGAAGACTCATCATGTGTTGATTGAGGTTAGGTAAATGATGCATCATGGGTTGATGCATGTCAATACGATGACCCGGACTTGAAGTGAAGATGTGCGTCATCAAGCTTCAAGAAGATGCTCAAGACAAAGGTATGACTAGCTAGGGCTAAGGATGTGTTCCTAGTCTTTTACCGGTCTTGGTGTTTGGTTGGAAGACCGGATTGCTAGTATATGTTGCCGTTCTATTAAGAGGGGTCTTGTCTAGTAGCTTGAGTCTCATCATGTGTTGATAGCTCAATCTCACTTGCTCTAGCTCACCGTGGCATGATGCTATTATTTGCAAATGTGTTTTGCAAATAGTCGAGGCTCATACATTTAATCCTTGTAACATGTGATTATACTTTGCAAATGTGTTTTGCAAATGATTGAAGTCCATGTACCTACTCCTTGTGGCATGATCTAAGTTTGCAAATGTGTTTTGCAAATGGTTAAGATTCATGTGTATTCCCTTGACATGGTATAAGATTGTTTGTTGCTATTTCTTTGGACTTAGACCATGGTAGTGGCTCTTTTGAGTTGTGCTTTTTGATTTGATCAAATATGTTTGAGATCAATCAAATAGGTGGGTTGTGTAGCCCTCTGAATAAGCTTTCAATAGAGCCCAAGATCACTCAATTCCGACATCGGAGTTAAAAGTTATGACCTTTTTACCGAGTGTCGTCTGTGCTGAAAATTGGGCTGCGGTAGTACCGCCCTTATAACAGTGGTAGTACCGCAGAAAGGTAGTACCGCCCGTATAACTACGGTAGTACCGCACCAATGCTGTAACAGCTAGTTTTTGGCTGTTTCGTCTCCCAACGGCTAGTTTTTGGTGTAGGGGTTATAAATACCCCCTTGGCCGGTTGAGAGACAATCTTTGGCATCCTATTTCACTCATTTGAGCTAGTGTGAGCTTCTCCACTCAATTGTGCATGTGTTGCACCTTGTGAGCAAAAGGGAGAGGTTCTAGTTGCATGTGTTGCAACTAGAATTGGATTGAGCATTCAATTGTGCATGTGTTGCACTCGGTGAGAGTCAAGCAAAGGACTTGGTTTATTACTCTTGGTGTTTGCCGACACCTAGACGGCGTGGAGGTGTCGTGGTCCGGTGATCTTCTCAAGTGAAGCTTGTGAGAAGGTCCGGTGTTTGTGAGTGGCTTGGTGCTCGCTATCTCCGGAGTGGAGTAAGAGCAACCCTAGTGGAGCGAGGTGTTGATACCTCGGAGGAAGGCTTAATTGTGGAGCCGACCCAATTGGTTTGGGTTTCCCTCAACGTGGACTAGGGGACACCGGCAAGTCTCCGAACACCACGATAAAACATCGACGTGTGTTTGTGGTGTGACCTCTATTGTCTTACTATTGCATTTACATTCATTGTGTATGAATGCTTGCTTTACATTGTGCAATTTATATACCTTGTATTAAATTGCTTATTCATTGTGTATGATTGCAATAGTATCATTTACGTTGCTTAAATTGAATTGCTTACAAGTCCATGCTTGATTGATTATTATCAATAGACTTGTATTGTTGGTGCACTTAGTTGAACCTAGTTGATTTATGCTTTAATTGTGCAAAACCGTATTGTTATAAGCTTCGCATTAGAAATCGGTTTTAAAGCATAGAAGTTTTTAAAACGCCTATTCACCCCCTCTAGTCGGCTTCCTCGATCTTACAGCCATCGAGAGCTTCATTGCGTCGGCCGTAGTCACCGTCGCCAGCCCTCCTCGGTGCTTCCCTATCATGGCTAACCACCTCGGTAAGTTCCTTGCACCCTACTTGTGCTCATGCTTCCCTTATTTTCCACCCCCTCCTTCTCTAACACCGCAGCCGTGTTTCACCTCCATGGCCGGCCGGCGCTCGCCTTGGCCGCGCCGCCATAGTGCCGGCTGAGTCCCAAAATCACCACCCCTAGCCTCCTTGTTCCCCAGGCATTCCATTTTTGTGGTCACTTCGGTCACGCCGCCGCTTCCCCGCCGGCGACGTGCCATAGCCGAGCCTCCCTTGTCTGCTCTTGTAGCTCCCTCTGTGTTTCCTCTGTCTTTTATCTGTAGAGCCACCTGAGGTTCAGTTGCTAGCTAAGAGTGGGTATGAATTGACTAAATCAATTATATAAGTGTTTAGCAATTGGATCAATGAATTAGTGGAAAGGTTTATTTACAAATCAATATAATCTTTTGAATGAACTAATGGACTGAGATGAAGAAAGTTAGTGTTAGTAGAACCCATATGAAAAACCACACTTCTAATGTAAACAAGTATTGTAAATGTCAATTGAATCGCTCCAGAGAGTTAGCAAAAATTGGAAGTTAAGAGTTTAAAGGAAGATTAGTTAGTGGAGATTCAGTTCTGAAAGTACTGGTTGTTTGAACAGTATTATGAAGATGATCATATTCATCTTTGGGCTAATGACTTGGTCAAGGCAGTAGCTAGAAAGGTATGGATTCAATTAACCAATTGAACACTTAAGCTGTTAGTAGAAGTCAAATCTGAAAATCAAGAGTGGAGATGAAGTTTCAGAACCCAACAGTAAACAACCAAAGCTTTTGTTGAAGTAGTGATCAGAGAAGGGATTAGGAAAAGATCTGACTTGTTAGTAGAACCCACTTGTAGATCAAAGCATCTTTTGCTAGCAAATCTTAGGTATGTCAATTAGGTCTCTAGTAAGTAGCTAATTTGAAGTTTGAATTTAAAGGAAGATTGACTAATAGTACTTCAGTTCAGAAAAGAATTGTCATTGTAGGTTGTATGAACAAAAGTGTCGGTGTTTTAGAACCGATCTTACGTAAAGATTATTTGATTCGGGGGGTCTCCACAATTGATCACGCGGACAAAAGAGACACAGGGATTTTTAGACAGGTTCGGGTCTTCTCCAGTGAGAATAACAACCCTACTCCTGTGTAATGTATTGGGTATCCTGATTACAATCAGTGAAAAGGCTCGCGCTAATATTGCTACTGCTGTCTCTCAAAAAGCCTCCCTCCATTATCTCCAAGAGATACTTATTTATACTATACTGTAGGGACGGTTGTCGTTTTAGGTCAATTAAGCGCTCATTATTGCGTAATAATGAGAGTAATTACCGGAGTAGTAACCTCCCCATGCTGTCCAACGGTTACTCATTAGTGATAGTGGAGAATCATCTGTAGTTATGCCTGATATAACTACGTAATTTGACTGCTCAGATCCTCACTAATAAATAGACCTTCTGACGAGTGGGCCCAGTTAATTGTAAGGAAGTTGTAGCAAGGCTGGTCGTAGTAGGACCTACGACTTAGGAGGTAGTCGTAAAAAAAGCTTACGACTGGGTACTGGTCGTAGAAAGACTTGCGACCTGACGTAATCGTAGCAGGACTTACTATTATACCATAGTCGTAGAAATGCTACGACTAGGGAGTAGTCGTAGAAGAGTTTACGACCACTTAACTTGCTCCCCCTTTATAACATTAAGGGGTATTTCGTGTGACGTCATATTACATGATTATGGAGTAATAAAACGAGGATTATTAGATCCTTGTCAAAAAGGTAATATGAAAATAATTAGATTTGACAGTAGGTCCTCCTGTGTAGCATAAATCAATATAAATGATAGTAACCAAATAGAGTGACTGGTTAGTATAATTTATCAGTGAGTGGTTTTAGGAAGTTAATTGTGGGTGGTATTCTAATGTCAACAACTAGAAGAGTAAATTAAAGTGGTTATATGCTAATTGGGTGACAGGTAGTATTACTAGTTGACAGTGGATTCCCTCCCCTTAGTAGCTCCCTGTGGCCATTTCTCTCTCCGTATATTTGTTGGATAGGGGCATGTATATGTATGATGTAATAGGAATAGCTGAGTAACAGTAGGCCCATTGATTAGATTCGTGCATACACATTTTTATTAGGATGGTTAGTGATTAATTAAGAGTCTGTTAGGAGGATGAGTAAGAATAGTTAGCCAGTCAGGAAGTAATATAGTGAAAACAGACATCTACTTAGAAAGTGAATAGTGAGAATAGCTTTGACATCTCAGTTAGCCAGATCCATACTGAGTTGGTTTGTAGTTAGATCAAGCATAGTAGAGTTTAATTGGAGCTTCTCAATAAGCTACTGTCCCTTCAATTATAAGTGAACAGTAGTCATAATAGTTAGTAAGGCGATGAAATAAAGTTTTTCTTCTAAATATACTTGTTCAGGAATTAGAAAGCTAATTGATAGGAGAGCATATAAGAGGATTGATTTTGACTGTATGATCATTGGTGATGTGTATATAGAATGCCTGGAGAGAGTGCTGGTGAGTACTAGGTGTCCTATTAAGGAAAACAACATCGCTTAGGCTCTAGGTATCGTCTGTCTTTATGATTACACTAAGAATTGAATTAACTTCAAAAGTCTATAAGAAATTCATATGAACTCCAATCTATACCTAAATGCATCTAAAATCATAATCTCGTGAATTAAATCTCATGCATTTTCAAGCATTTTGGATTTTTCGGCTTTATCGGTGTTTATTCGATATCATATTTTCTCGCTAGATTCCGAATTGTACGAAGTGAACAATTACGTTTTCGAGAGTGAACAAGTGGACTTCTAAACAAGGCAAGCATCCTCTTGCATCATCTTGATCCCAGTTTCTGTACTTAGTATTTTGAATCGCAATAATAATTGCTTGCATGCTATTTTTGCTATATTTTCACTTGTGAATTTAGATTAGTTATATCCTAATATTTGTGGTTTATCCTTAATCATTCCATACCATTAAGCTTAAGTTGGATATCTTGTGATAGTACGTATACTCTGCATGAATGCTTTGCCCTATAAGTCATTAGAAACGTTAGTTCGGTTGGTGAGCTTATCTCATCAATCGTGGGAAACACTGAACCATTTATCTTTATGTTTTGGTCAAGATCTTCGTATCTGATTTTGGAGTCTAAAATTTGGTTATTTGAACATGTTCGGATCTGGACAAGTGATTGCTAGTGTGGGTGCCTCCGTGCACGAGAATTGGGTCTGTGGTAGTCTTGTCCGGATCATCAAGGACCGAGCTTTGTGCCTTCGTTAATCCAAGTATACTTGTACTTCCACACGCGCTGTATGGGCACCGTTTGGTTAAGTAAAAGGTTAATGCTATTGAGTTGGAAAACAGGGGAGTAAGGACACATGTGTTGATTGCATATGACATATGTGCTTACTTATCAGTAACATATGCCATATGTGTTTGATTTCATACCATGTCATATCATATGTTCTTAGGAGGGTGAGGCCATACATGCGTTCCATCACATGTACTTACCTTAATGGCTCCGATTGCGATCTAATATGTGCAGCTAGCACAACCTTACTTTCTGTCGATTGGGTTGGCGTTCCCGGCACAACATGTGTGCCCCGGTTAAGTAGATGCTATCAGTCGTTGTTTAAGCGGGATTAGTTCACACATGGGTTGTCCAACTCAATAGTATCAACTTGTTGAAAAATACCAAATCTTAGTTTCCCCGGTCGGCATACCAAAGGAAGTGTGTCATCATTCGGAGGTATCCGAAGGCAACGGGCTGACTAAGTCGCGTGGGTAAAAATGTACACCCCTGCAGGGTTAAAACTATTCGAATAGCCGTGTCCACGGTTACGGACAACCACTTGGGTTCGAGACAGCATTTGTTAGAATTTTTCTATTAAAATTGACATGGTTATAACTTGGTATCGGCATGGATGGTTGTTTATGCGTGTTAATTTATCAAGTGGGCAGCCACTTGGTTATGAATTGATCTACATTGAAATTATTGATACTTGTATTCTTTTGGTCTAAAAATTTGGTTTACTAAAGGGCCTTGTTAAAACAAGAATGTGTAGGAATTAAACATATTGCTTTACGGAAAACTTATGCCATTATAACCATTCTTTGGACAACCTTATCATGTATAATCTCATATCCTTTGGATAGCACCTCCCATACACTTTCTTTTATTAGTTTGTGTAAGTCTTGCGAGTACCTTTTGTACTCAGGTGCTTTCACCACTTGTTGCAGGAGAGAACGTCGTACGAAATGGTTTTAACTATCGCACCAGTTTTGAGCGATAGCGGCAGATGCATCGGCTTTAACTCCAGTTGGTTGTTTATGGGTTTTGGGCATGCCAACCTGATAATTTACCTTTATTTTTATGTTTTCTTCCGCTGCAATTTATTGTCTTATGATCAGATTTGGCCGGTTGGCCCTTATACGAAACTCAGGCCATTATGTTCTATTTGTTGAGATTGAAATACTAATGCTTCTAATATTTTTCATGTTTGACCATGGTTGTGATCCATGTTTGGATATGTATATGTTAGTCACTGATCCTTAGGAACTAACATGAGATGCGTATCCGGGAATCTTGAAATCGGTTTTGTTTTATGTTTAGGGTTGTGCCTTCTGCGCAATCACTTGACTTGAAACGGATTCGATTTCGGAGTTCCCACATCTCCGGATCCAAGATTGCATACAAAACAACCAACCACTCGAGATAGATATTTGAATAGCTTGGACTGCTTAGTTCAAAGAGAAGAAAATTTTAGTACAAAGCATCACTGATCGATATCGTCCATCCTGACCACTGACCTGTGACCATCACCGTGGCTCCAAGTCAGAAATGGAAGCATCATTGATCGACGGCAACCGAGCAACTCCCGTTGGAGCCTCAAGATTCGCACTCCTCCCCGGCGCATCCGCCTCCGCCTGGTTGCCAACCGCACGACTCGGAAGGATGAAGGCCGGCGCTGTGGGCGCCGGCAGCGTGATCGAGCGGCTGTTGAGCATGACGACGACCGCCGCCATGCTGGGGCGGAGGTGCGCGTCTTCCTGGACGCAGAGCAGTCCTACGTGGATGAATCTCAGCATCTCCTGCGGCCGGCGTTCCTCGGGCAAGCAGCCGTCGAGCAACTGCGTCACGCTTCCCCTGCTCCAGTGCCTCCAAACCTGCCCACGAGCGCTTGAGCAGAATTAGCCATTTGCAAGCATATACTTCTACAGTTCTACTTGTACATCTGAATGTTCAGCTCACAGAGGTCAGCAGATCTTCAGAAATTCCTAAATCTTGGCTGTAAGCGTTGCGCCGGCCGGTGACGATCTCCAGCACAAGCACGCCGTAGCTGAAAACGTCGGATTTGGTCGAGAAGATGCCGTGCAGGGCGTATTCTGGCGCCATGTATCCGCTGCATTTTGAAGACATGACATGTTAGGTGTGCATAGCAAGCATGTATTCTGGACTTCTGGTACTATTGTTGCTGTTGGAACTTGGCTACAGGCAGCAAACTTACTAAGTTCCGGCTATCCGGCTCGTGTTTCCTTCGCTTGCGTCCATGTTAAACAACTTTGCAAGGCCGAAATCTGAGATCTTGGGGTTCATGTCTTCGTCTAACAAGATGTTGCTCGCTTTGAGATCCCGATGGATGATTTTCAACCTTGAATCTTCATGAAGGTAGAGAAGGCCCCGACCGATCCCTTCGATGATCTTGTATCTGTGCCCCCAGCTTAGCTCTTGCTGCCTTGCAGGATCTGAAAAGATCAATTTTGCTTAGCAAACCAAATGGCTGGATGACTTTAAATGCAATGTCAACAGTAGTTCAGTAGGATCATGATCATCTGAATGAAGTACCGAAGAGGATTTTGTCGAGGCTTTTGTTGCTGAGGAACTCGTAAACAAGGAGTTTCTCATCTTTATCGATGCAGCAGCCCAACAACCGCACCAGATTCTTGTGCTGGAGCTTTGCAACCAAGACGACCTCATTCTTCATCTCCCCTTGTCCTTGCTGCGAAGTTGTTGACAATCTCTTCACTGCAATCACCTGCCCATCCTTCTGTAGTGTGCCCTGAAGAACATTGGATTCAGACAATCAGTCATGCACTCACCGACTCACGCGAAGTCGTTAGGCATACAAGTGGAGTACTCAAATTAATTTTCAGGTTCCATGATTAAGTTACTTTGTAGACAGGCCCAAATCCGCCTTCTCCGAGCTTATTTTCTTCTGAGAAGTTGTTAGTGGCAGCTCGTAGAGTACTCAAATCATACAAGTGGAACTCTGAACTTCTCATTTCCTCTTCATCTGCATGATCTGTCCATAAGGGAACACGAGAGAGAGAGCGAGAGAGATTAAGACTGCAAGTTGTACAACTACTATGCATCTTCAGAAATACTACTAATATCAAGTTTCGGCACTTACTGAAGCTGGCATTCTGCACATGCATGTGCGGTTTTCTGTTCCTCTTGCACAGATAAAAAGCAATGAGCAGCAGCACGAACAGCGCGACAGCGATAGGAATTGAGACAAGAAGAGCTGTCTTGACAGTGCCGTTACTTCCTGCACCGACGGCGACGTTTGTCGTTGTGAGAAATTCAGAATGCAATCTGCTTCAGCCTCTTACCAAGTTCAGTCACCGTCTGAACTTTGAACACTGTACTACTTTCTAAAGGAAATGTATGAATGCATAGCTCTTGTTTAGAAACAGCAGTCGTTAGTGGGGCAGTCAATTACGGTGTCAATTGTCATGCAATTGTCCACTCAAAACGCAAGATGAAACAACAAGTCTAAAAGAAAGAAGGAAATAGTATGCAACTACACGGACACGTTAACGCAGTAACAATAGTAGTAGAGTTCAGACTTCAGATCCACACGTGTCGAGTAGAAACGCGTCGTAATAGTGCATACCGGAGACTTTTACTTACCGGTGCTTCCTTCTCCGGAGCGATCGCTGCCGTTGACTGGCACGCCTGTTGGCGCCGGCGCCGGCGACATCGCCGCCTCGGCGGCCTGGGCGTTGTAGAAAGGGTACACCTCGAACCGGATGGAGCAGCTCCTGAAGATGACCTGCGCGCCCTGTTTCCCGTCGCAGCATTTCGGGATCTGCGAGACGGCCTCTGCGAGGCAACGGTTGCAGTCGTCGTCGGCGAGGTCCCGCGTGCACTGGGCCATGCCGTAGATTTTTTCGAAGGGCGTGTAGTCGGCCGACCCGGCCGCGAACATCCTCGGAGACGCGTAAGCCGCCCTGCCGGTGAGGTTGCTCATCAGCTTGCCCAGCTGCTGCCTGAACCGCTCCGGCTGCGTCGCGTTCTGCGTGTTCATCAGAGGTGACACCACCGACGTGTCGGAGGTGCCGAAGAAGCTCGCGTTGGCGTGCCGCAGAAGGCAGGTATCGTAAATGAGCATGGAGACTTTCTGGCCGGGGCACTTCTTAGCCATGTCCTGCACCGAGGAATCGAGGCATGTGCGGCAGCTGGACGCGTCTACGTCGGCGCGGCACTGCGCGAGTCCATACGCCTCGTCGGACGGTGCGCCGGTGGCGTTCTTGGCGAACCCGGACGCGGCGGCGGCGGCGGGGAGAGAGGAGAGCAGGGAGTCGAGGTTGGCCTGGAAGGCGCCGCCGCGGGTGTAGTTTGTGTCGCTCGGGCAGTCGGTGAACACAGGGTCGTCGGCGTTGGCTGCGGCGATGAGGAGGAGGAGGAGGAGGAGGAGGAGGCAGTGCGTGCCGCGTGGGGAAGGCGCCATTGGTTGCTGCACTCCAGGGTTCGTACGTGCTGCTTATTCCTGTGCTGTTTTGGGAAGAAGGCAATGTTGCTTGACTTGTTGCGATTATATGTTGGTGCTTGGACTGGATGCGAAAAGCACAGGAGATGCATGGCATGGAGTGGCGTGCCGGCGGAAATGGGAGCTGCATTGCACTGCACTGCGTCGTACGTAGACCATGACCAGTCCGCGACGCGGTAGATCGACTCTACTTGCAATTGCACCAGAGATCGATAGTTCGCCACGTACGGTCGAATTCAGAGCTTTTTACCATTTTTTTTCTTCTTTGGAGACAGAGCCTTTTACCATCTTGCTAGCACAAGTGCACTGTTGTATGATTATATGACATCCATTGGATCAATATCTAATCATATGACACACCAATCTTTATACAAATTCAATGGTCACAACAAGTGATTTAAATTTGATGAACCATGTGGAGGTGACCACATGTGTTTGATGAGTAATTGACATTGGTTTAGGTAAGTCGAGTTTGGTTTGGGTGGTTCGGAGTCGAGTCGTTGTGTGGCGCAATTGGGTTTCGTCGGACTTTGGTCAAACTTGGTCGTATGAGATTAGGTTGCATACTCTGATATTTCGACAGGTTTGGACTTCGTCATTGTAAGTATGATGGTATTTACGCTTTCATGTATTGAGCGGTGCTATTTGATGTGTTTCTTGTGCAGGATGCGCAGGACATCGGGTGGAGTCGTGGCGAGACACGATGGACCGGACTAGGCGCAGGTGGCGCTGAGGTCAGAACGGTCGGGATGTGTCGAAGACGACGTGGACTCGAGGTGGTTGCGAGGCGTGCGAGACAAGGAGCGCGGAAGCTTCCCGGAAGGTGCAGGAGGGGCGAAACGGGAATTTCGCAAGGCTGCACAAGCGGGAGCGGGCTCTGTTGGACTTAGCGGGCATAACGGGGTGGAGACCCGTTAGCCAAGGCTATATAAAGGATTGAGGGGCTGCATGACCATTGGAGCACTTGTGAGAGAGTTAGGGTTTTGTGAGTCAAAAGAGGCTTTGGAGGTGGTTTTACCTTTGGGTCTTTAGTTGGTGAGAGTGGGCAGGAGGTAGCAGTGCGTGTCTCCTTGATGTCCCCTTTGTGAAGTGTTCTGTATTTTTGAGAGTGTGTTCATCTCTTCTCTAGGATGTATGGTTAAGGGATTGGGAGAGGGAGAGGATTGAGTGGAAAGTCTTGTAATCATCCTTTTTATTTGAATGTTCATGCGTATGGGGACGTAGCTCAGAATCTTTGTTCGAAATGAAGATCCAAATCTTTTCATTCTTTCCTGTCTCTCGTTCTTTGTTTGTCTCACGTTGGATTTTTGAGTGTTTGTGTTTGGAGTTCTTGCTTGTCGACGAGTATCAAAATGAGTTGCTATGACATGGGAGATGCTCAAAAGCTATCCGTTAGTTGATCCAAAGAGCAAACCAAGTTTATTCACGGATTTCCTCTTTTGAGTTCCTCTGTTTGTTTTTGAGTTTCTAGGGTTTGATGGAATTCTTGATTCCTTTGGAGAGATGGCATGAAATTTGATCTGGAGAGTCCTATGGCTATTGCTAATATATCCTCAAAGTTTCATGGCCAAAAGATCAAAGATGGGGGAGTAATTTGTTTTTGTGTGTTGTCTCTGTACCTTTTTCAGTTTTTGGGAAATTTCTGAATTTCTTTAGTTTTTGTTGTTTTCTCATATTGTTTGGAGCCTCTATGATGTTTAGTTTATGGTCTTGATGTCCCCCTCTGAAAATAACAGAAGCTTGCCCTTCAATTCCGGTTTCTACTGCTGTTTTCGGTATTGTCTGAATTTTTGCTGTTCGGTTTGAACTCTGAAGAACATCTTCTGCTGTCTCGGCCTTTTCTATTCGTTTGCTTCCAGTGGCAGCTCTCTGTTCTCATTTCCAGTTGGCCGAGTGAAGCATTCCTTTTTATTTCTTGATTCGGCAGTAGGTGCTCTTGGTCGAAATCCTTAAAAGCTGTCTGCAGTTAATCTTCTTTCTATCAAAAATACATTCGGCCAAGCACAAAATTTCTGTACTGCCGTTCATTCTTTTCTTTTATTTCTTTTGCTGATCTCCAACCTTTTTGCATGCGATCCAGATGGTGTTATTTTCAGCTGAAATTTTTACTGGTTAATCTCTGACTTATGCTGATTTTTTTAGTGTCGCATGCGTTCCAATCTTTTACTCTTTTACATGCAGTCCAAAATTAATTTTCTGTGATTTGCTTGTGTACGGATTTTCAAGAGAACGACATTCACCCCCCCTCTGTCGCCATTTCGGTCCTACAATTGGTATCAGAGCCGGTTAGCTCTAATCAATAGATCTTAACCGGTCTCAAGAGCCATGGTGACGGACAAGTACTTGACCAAGCCGCCCGTTTTTGATGGCATCGATTACCCTTCGGAAGAGCGAATAGATACATACATCCGTGCCCCGGTATGCCATCCGCGGAAGGTCAAGGTACGATTCGTTGTTCCCGCCGATGAGAACATCAATGCCGGAATATGGTGATGTTGAGGCAAATGCAAAGGCAAGGAACATCATCATCCGTGGTTTGAGTCGAGCGAGTTTGACCGCATATCTCACCGTCGTCCGCCTCACGACA
Source organism: Ampelocalamus luodianensis (assembly GCA_036346255.1). Lineage (NCBI taxonomy): Eukaryota > Viridiplantae > Streptophyta > Magnoliopsida > Poales > Poaceae > Ampelocalamus > Ampelocalamus luodianensis. Next base: position 8,770,888 of record CM070626.1, read on the forward strand.
TCCGGGTGACCCCGATGCATACCATGAGGGCACCACCCGGATCAAGACGGTTCGACAGATCGGTTCAAGCGAATACAACAAATTCGAGATGCTTGTTGGTGAGTCCTCGACGAGTGCTTTCGCGATTTCACAAAATCTTGAGCAACCTCCGAGCGGTCGGTCTCACATACCCGACTCGGACAACGCTCGTCGATGCTCGCGCACTTGATCTGCGTGTTTGGGAGATGAAAGTGACCACCATCAAGGACACGGCAGACCTCTCGACCTTGACTCTTGACGATCAGACTCGCGCCCAAGACTCACGAGATTGACGTTGTCTCGTAAGTCGAAGTCACATCGATGGCTTTGGTCACTAATCCTACGTTGACTCTGGTTCCTCTTCTTACGATTCTCTTTGGATTCTCCTTGCGCTCTCGTGACATAACCGATGATCGGTTAGAGTAGCTTGCGGATGAGCGGTGGCCCTTCTTGCTCGAACATTCTCCCATGCTTACAAGGAGGAGGGACGAAGAGAGGAGGACCGGTGATTTGCTTGAGTGTGGTGGCCCCAACCACATTCGGCAACCGCCCAAGCCGAGAAAGGCAAGAACGATTATGGCGGTTCGGGCAAGAACGACTACACCAACAAGAACCGCAACAAGAAGCCTTCGGCTCTGCACAAGGCAAGAAGAAGTTCGCGACTTTGCAAAGCCAAGAAGCTTTTCCACCGCGTCCTCACCGCTTCGACGACCTCGACCTCGGCGAGGTGGAAGGATGGAGCGACGACGACGGACAGTGACCAAGAGCCCAAGGATGGTGGCAACGACTTCTCCGGCATGTGCTTCATGGCCTCGGGCGAATCGAGCGACAAAGAAGTCGTACTGACTCGGACGAGGTATGCCCCACCCACGACCAGCTCAATCATGCTTTTCTTAAGCTAGGTGGTTTCATGCTAGAGCTAGGGCTAAGTGTCTTGAGTTAGAGAAGGAAGTAGATAAACTATCACGGAGCTTACCTCACTTACATCCGCTCCCTCCGTGATGATTGTGATACATGTTGTGCTCTGTTGGGTGACATGGAGAAACTAAGGACCTCGCATGATAGTGTGTCCTCCGAGCTTGATATTGTTAAGGAGGAGAATGTTAGTCCGCTTGCTCGCTAGAGTTGAGTAGGATGGTCATTTACCCTACTTACTACCGATGAGACTACTTCTCCCACCTCATGTGAGGATAAGGATATTGCCGCTAGAGGACCTTGTGCCATGCTCCTTGATCCGCCCAAGTCTTGTGAAATTGCAATAACTTGAAGATGAACTTAAAGCGGACGAGATCATAAAATTGCTGAACTACAAGCTTCTTTACTTGAGCCGATTGATCCATGCTTGAACTGTCCTAAGTTAATCTAATTGAACTTGGGTGTCTAAACAGATTTCAAGATATGATTGATCATGATAGGAAGTTGGCTCGGTTTGCTTCTAAGGACCTGTTAGCTCACCATGCATTAATTGTAACAAACTAAAATCGACTTGATTGCTTTGGATGAGAAATGTGTGAAGCTAACTAAGGACCTTCTAGAGAAGCCACATTGTGCTTGTAATGTGATTGATGGTGTGGGGAGAAGCCCGTGGTAAGGGTGAGACACCTAGAGACGCGAACCAACTCGCTAGTAGTAGACTGTCCTCTCGTGAGTCTGTGTGTGCACAAGCCATTCTTTCCTCTCTCTGTTGGTTCTTCTTCTCGCTCCCTTACCTTCTCTGTCTCTTCTTCCCCTGCTCTTCTTGCACCTCTCTGTTTGAGTGTCAGCACCTTATGAACACTCTCGAGAGATTTGTAGGAGGCAAGAAGAAGCTCAATCTTATTCTAGACCAATCTAAGATCTGCAGATTTAATCAAGGTCTAAGATATGATTTTTATGATGACATAAGGAAGCATCCACCGTGCTTAGACCCATAGCACTGGTGTGATCAAGACTAAGCCTAGGACCGAGAAAGTCCAATTTAAGTCGGCGGGCTATGTCCAGGGATTTCGACAAAGAAGGTGATTCCACCCATCGCTTCACCTCTCGGTAAGCGAAGCCTCCCGTCGCTTCTACCTCTCGTAAGGTGAAGTATCACCGCACCTTCCGTCGGCGATGGACACACGGTCGATCGATGCTTCAGCGCGCCAAGATCGCGCGTAGAGACCGTGTTGAGTCTCTTAGGCGTATTCAGGGTCGGCCCCAGCAAACTTTGAGTGCACCTAGGACCAACACGAGGTCTAGGACCGTTGAGTCCGTGTTTGGGCGATGACGAGGACTCGGTTTACCGAGTTTTCGGTTTTCGTCCTCGATATGCTCCGGTCGTGACTTCCGCCGCCCCGAGGGTAGATCTCGCTTTCTCCATCAAGATAGCTACCCGCAGCGTGATCGACTTGTTGCCGGTGTTCGACTCGCTCTCCCTTAGCAATGGACCTAGCAATGCCTTCAGTCGCTCATAGACTTTCGCCTTGAGTGACAGAGGCGTAGGATAGATAGAGGTCGATCGTGCTTGACTACTTCATCCGCCGACGTATTACTCAAGATTGGGTGCCAAAATCATCGTTGATTTACCCTAGTATCGAGACTTTACTCTCTTGTTGACTCAGTTCACGCGAGGAAGGGAAAGGTTTGGCTCGTCGACTCGGTGTTCTCAACACATGACCGAGACTCTTGTTGGTTTTCTTCCCTAGTCCGTGCTCCGGTGATGAGAAGATCACCTTCTGAGATGCTTCATCCGGGTGCGCCATCGCCAAAGGTACTGTGCGCATGAATGATTCTTTCTTTTTGAAAGATGTTGCTTTGGTTAGCAAGTCGCAGTACAATTTGCTTTCGATTTCTCAGCTTACCGATGACGGTTTCGAGGTTAGCTTTAAGAAAAACAATTGCAAAATTCTTGATTCTTGGTGTAGTCCGTTTGCGGGATTTCTCGTTATGGGAGGATCTTTCGTGCTGAGTTTTCTGAGTCATCTGGCGATCCTCTCAGGTGTTTAGTTGCTTCTGAGTCCCGCGATCTCTCTTTCTGGCATAGGAGACTTGGTCATATTGGATTTGACCATTTGACCCGGGTTAGCGGCCACGATCTCATTCGTGGTCTGCCGAAACTCAAGATGGTCAAAGATCTTGTTTGCGCTCCATGCCGGCACGGCAAAATGGTTGCCGCTTCTCATCCTCCCATCCACAAGCACTATGACCGATGCACCGACATTGCTCCACATGGACACGCTTGGACCCATTTCAGTACAGTCAGCAGGAGGGAAGTGGTATGTTCTTGTTGTGGTCGATGACTTCTCGAGGTATTCTTGGGTGTTTTTCTTAATCTCGAAGGATGAGACGTTTTCACATTTCCGAGGTCTTTTTAGTAGGCTTTCTGTTGAGCTTCCAGGTGCCTTACGAGCGATCCGCAGTGACAATGGCACATAATTCAAGAATTCCTACTTTGAGAGTTTCTGTGGTGAGACAGGTGTAGAGCACCGCTCTCTTCTCCATACGCCCTCACAGAATGGCGTTGTGGAGAGGAAGAACCTGCACCTTGGTCGAGATGGCCAGACGATGCTTGATGAGTACTCTACACCGAGGAAGTTTTGGGCTGAAGCCATTGCGACCGCGTGCCATGTTTCGAATCGAGTTTTTCTTCGGGCACACTTGCACCACACTTCTTATGAGCTGAGATACGGGCGAAAGCCCAGCGTCTCTCATTTTCGTGTGTTTGGTTGCAAGTGCTTTATTCAAGTCCGGGACCTAGACAAGTTCGAGTCACGCCTCGTGATGGTATCTTTCTAGGCTACTCGACTTCTTCGGGCTTATAGGGTCCGAATCGCGAGTCTAGCAAGTTGGTAGAGACCTGCGAGGTGACCTTTGACGAGGCCAGTCCGGGGACTAGGCCAGATATCTCAGGTTCTCTAGAGCAGTCCGAGACCATCTTTGTGGATGATGAGGACGATGGAGACGATGGTTGTTTACCTGATCCAGCTCCTCATCCTCCCCTTGAGATGCCTTCTTCCACGGCACCTCAAGGTGATCACCCTGCCTACCGCTTCCTCCTTAGCTAGTGGCTCTGCTCTGCCTCGTGCGCACACGAGGTAGAGGCCACTTCTTCTCCTCATCCAGACCTCCCGACATATCCGAGAAGACATCCTTCAGAGCGGATGATTGAGACCTCTTCGAGCGTGTCACGCTGTCACACCGGTATTAATACACCCGCATCCTCTGTGCATTTCGAACTAGTCCCATGATCGATCGCTAGTTCACACAAGAAACAAATATGGTAACAAATTCATATCACAACTTTATTAATAATCAACGAGTTTATTACAAAAGAGGCTTACAAGCCAACAATAAAGAACACAATGAAGACGAAGAAGTAGTAGAGTCCAACGATTTGCCACAGCAATCGATCGGGTAGCGGCCTAGTCGCCGAGATCCACACGGTAGCAAAGTCCTTCTCCTCAAATTTGTTTGCATAAAGCAAGTATGAGCACAACTACTGGTGCTCGCAAGTTACACCCGTCAAGTAAATGTAATGACATGCATATATGGATGTAACAAAGGATGGCTTATAAGGTAATTTGCATAAAGCAAGATTTTCTTTAAATACTTGTACTAAGTTCCAAAGGTATTTTATAACTAAAATTCTCAATTTTATAGTCAGATAACATTCACACATGAATGGTGAAGGATACCCTCCTATCACATGGCTTCCGCCTAAGTCCCAATTGGATTGAAATCCAAACCATTTGATAAAGTATTTTGAAATCAAAACCAAAGTCTAACTTTGAGTAGTTCGCTAGCATGTCCATAACCATGACACGGCTATTTGAATAGTTTTACGCTCGCAGAGGTTGTACAACTTTACCCACAAGAGATAATCAACTTTTAATGTCCGTCTGACACACTTCCGAAGGTGTGCGACTAAGTGATTATCACGAGGCCTTTACAATACGCCATTCCAAAGTAGTTATGCCCGCTAAGGTTTCACTTCTTTTGGACTAACCATCCGCCGAAGTCCTCTTGCGCCAAGTGGAATACTTGCCTAACCAACACCCACACACCAAAATGGCACAACTAACAATGAAACGTTGCAAATTAGTTGGCGTGTCCCGCCCACACAGACATGTGGTAGTACGATAAGGCATAGCATCATGCGCTCAAGACCGGTCCTTAATCGACTTGGGCAACTTTCCAAAATAACCATGGGCCTTAACCCTAACAGATTAAGCCCTGCATGAACTCCGCACTCCACCAATCATCCATTATGCCCAAGTCCAAACCCATTTCTATTTTATTTTTCCAAAGAAAATCATTTATAAACATTCTATGGTAAAACAATACCATAGAACCAATTTAAATCAAATTTGGAAGATTTGGCTAATATTTCCCAAATACAAGATTTGATCTAAGCATTGGCTAAGCATTTAATTATTTCCAATATTATTTTATCTAATGGTGACAAGAAAATGATAATCAATATTCAAATTGGCTATACACAAGGAATTGGAATAACTAAGTATTTAAACAGGGGGATTAAAATAATTGTATAAACATATGCATGCAGTAATAATTTAAAACAGAACATAAATAATTTGAAATAATGGGATCGATATGATCAAGGGTATAACTTGCCTTGCTTGATTACTCGTTGTTCTTAAACGGCGTCGAAATCCGGTCGTCCGAAGTCGTCGAAATCTATACGCGAAAACGAGCTAAATTCAAATAACACTCAAATAAAATCCAAATAAAATCCAAGATAAATACTGGGAGGAAGGTATCGAATTTAGGAAGTTGAATCGACGGAATCGGAGTCCGTATGAAGGAGAACGAACACCCGGAAGGTTGATTATCACAAGAAAAGATGAAATTCGAATTTCGAATTTAAGGAATTATTTTTCAAGGAAATCCTTTATTGTGTTAGCATGATGTTCAGCAGCGGAAAATGAATTTTCGGTCGAATTTATTTTGTAAAGAAAAAATGGTTGAGTCAATGACATGTGGGCCCGGTCCATGAAAACGGGTCCGTTCACGGTGGACCGCCCAAGGAATAGTACCACCACGCAAGCGCACACATAGGTCGCCACTGGTCTTGCGAGGTGGCCGTGACATGACAAGCATTTAATTATTGCGAAATTCAAAATTTTGTTTGAATAGAAAGGTAGATAATATTGAAAGGAACATGTAGGTAAAAGGGTTCGAGTAATTACCCAACGAATGAAGAGATCGGGCTCGACGAAGTTCGATCGGACTTAGGAAGAAGATGTGGCGGTGATGAACAATTAAGTAAATCAAAATTCCACTTGAATAGAAATGTGGCGAATCTCAATAGAACTCACCGGTCAAATTTGGTGCACAACGAGCAACGGATGAGGAGATCGGGCTCGCCGGAGTTGTCGCCGAGTTGGAGAAGAAGACCGTCAGACGCAGTAAAATTTGGCTAACAACGAGCTACGGATGAGGAGATCGGGCTCACGGAGTTGTCACGAGTTGGAGAAGAAGGGCTAGCAGAGGGGTCTCCGGAGGATTTTCGCAAACTGAGCGAGAGGATGTGGGAATGGGGTGGAGAAGCTACTGCTCAATTTATAGGCAAAGGAGTAACGGTTTGGCGGAATTGCTCACGAAGTTATGGCCGAATTTACGCTTTGCCGGAGTTACTGTAGCAGACAGAATATTCCAAGGAATATCCAAGGAATATTCCTTTGAAAATTCGGAAAGACACCAATTAAATCCTGAAAATAGCAAATTAATTCCGAAAAATCCGAAATAAATTACAGATATTAAATACAACATTTTGAATTCAAATAAAATATTATTATTAATAATAATAATTTTATTATTACACAGTAATTATTTTTATATTGCTAAAAATTGATTTTAAACTTGAAAAAATAGTAATATAGGTCTAAAAATTCAATGAATTTTCAGAGTAGTTAAATAGGGTATTTTGAGCTTAAATAAAATATTTTCAACACAAATTTGGTTTTTATTTGCAGATAGTAATTCATTTTAATTGCTAGATATTAAAAATCAAAAGGACTTTTAGAATATAGCAAATAAAATCCAAAAATTCTAGAAAAATTCACAGAAATTCCTAGAGTTATTTTGGAGTTAAATAAAATAGTTCCAACTTATAATTGGTAATAGTTTTTGCAAATAAATTATTTTGGCTTTAAAATATTTAGGAAAAAGCTTTTAAAATTGCAGAAAATTCTATAAATTAATTAGGATTTTATTTTTCAGAACAACTCAACTGAAACTTCAAGAACTTCAAATAAATTTTGAATTTTGACTTTGAAAACTTCAGAAATTCAAATAAAGCAATCAAACTCTGGCCAATTCTCAGAAAAACCAGTAAAATAATAATTTTATTTATTTTTATTTTGGTAACAACACTTTGGGATGTTACAAACTACCCCCCTTAAAAGGAATCTCGTCCCCGAGATTCGGAGAGGCTAGAAAGAAAGAAGACGGACAATGGATAAATGAATTAAGAGATAGAGAGTCTATCTTCAAGTTGGTTTTACATCCAAGGGTTTTGAGTTTGTCCGAAGTTTTGAAGTGTCGACTGGTCTTTTAAGTTCCAGGCGCATCGATAGGTTAGGAGTCCAATGGATTGTAAGAGAATAGCAAAGGGTGAGAGAGAGAGCTGTGAGGGAAGAAGTTTACCCATTTAAAGCAAACGTTGTATACAAGATCAAAAGATCTATATACGACGTACCAGAAGAAAACATGCCATACAAGTTAAGAAACAATACAACGTTCTACTCGATCGATACTCGTAAGCTGGTGAAACGACTCAATACACAGAATAAGTCTTGGTACACTTAAGCTATATGGCTTGGCTGACAAAACGATCTTCGGTATATCTTGTCCATTTTCCTTGGATGGTGGAGACGACGATACTTTCTCGATAGCTCCATGTCTTGTAGTCTTGAACGTAAGGGTTAAGAAACGTGTTGACCATCTATAGAAATTTCCAAGGGAGAGAGGATCCATTTAACATTATAAAATGGTGAAGAAAGGATTAGGTAAGAAAGAATTGCTATGAAGAAGCTATGATAGATGACTAGGACGAGGAGAGAGCAAATTATTCTTTTTCTTGTTATAAAATAAGTTTTGAAATTTTTAACTAACGGCCATTCTAACTAGGTCACGACCTACAGTCGATATGGCTCTGATACCAATTTGTCACACCCGGGTATTAATACACCCAGATCCTCAGGCATTTCTGAACTAGTCCCATGATCAGTCGCTAGTTCACACAGTAAACAAATATGGTAACAAATTCATATCACAACTTTATTAATAATCAACAGAGTTTATTACAAAAGAGGCTTACAAGCCAACAATAAAGAACACAGCGGAAGACGAAGAAGTAGTAGAGTCCAGCGATTTGCCACAGGCAATCGACTGGGGTAGCGGCCTAGTCGCCGAGATCCACACGGTAGCAAAGTCCTTCTCCTCCAAATTTGTTTGCATAAAGCAAGTATGAGCACAACTACCGTGCTCGCAAGTTACACCCATCAAGTAATGTAATGACATGCATATATGGATGTAACAAAGGATGGCTTATAAGGTAATTTGCATAAAGCAAAGATTTTCTTTAAATACTTGTACTAAGTTCCAAAGGTGTATTTTATAACTAAAATTCTCAATTTTATAGTCAGATAACATTCACACATGAATGGTGAAGGATACCCTCCTATCACATGGCTTCCTGCCCAAGTCCCAATTGGATTGAAATCCAAACCATTTGATAAAGTATTTTGAAATCAAAACCAAAGTCTAACTTTGAGTAGTTCTGCTAGCATGTCCATAACCGCGGACACGGCTATTCGAATAGTTTTACGCTCTGCAGAGGTTGTACAACTTTACCCACAAGAGATAATCAACTTTTAATGTCCGTCTGACACACTTCCGAAGGTGTGCGACTAAGTGATTATCACGAGGCCTTTACAATACGCCATTCCAAAGTAGTTATGCCCGCTAAGGTTTCACTTCTTTTGGACTAACCATCCGCCAGAAGTCCCCTCTTGCGCCAAGTGGGAATACTGTCTAACCAACACCCACACACCAAAATGGCACAACTAACAATGAAACGTTGCAAATTAGTTGGCGTGTCCCGCCCACACAGACATGTGGTAGTACGATAAGGCATAGCATCATGCGCTCAAGACCTGGTCCTTAATCGACTTGGTCAACTTTCCAAATAACCATGGGCCTTAACCCTAACCAGATTAAGCGTGCATGAACCTCGCACTCCACCAATCATCCATTATGCCCAAGTCCAAACCCATTTCTATTTTATTTTTCCAAGAAATCATTTATAAACATTCTATGGTAAAACAATACCATAGAACCAATTTAAATCAAATTTGGAAGATTTGGCTAATATTTCCAAATACAAGATTTGATCTAAGCATTGGCTAAGCATTTAATTATTTCCAATATTATTTTATCTAATGGTGACAAGAAAATGATAATCAATATTCAAATTGGCTATACACAAGGAATTGGAATAACTAAGTATTTAAACAGGGGATTAAAATAATTGTATAAACATATGCATGCAAGAATAATTTAAAACGTAACATAAATAATTTGAAATAATGGGATCGATATGATCAAGGGTATAACTTGCCTTGCTTGATTACTCGTTGTTCTTAAACGCGCCGAATCCGGTCGTCCAAGTCGCCGAAATCTATACGCAAAACGAGCTAAATTCAAATAACACTCAAATAAAATCCAAATAAAATCCAAGATAAATACTCGAGGAAGGTATCGAATTTAGGAAGTTGAATCGACGGAATCGGAGTTCGTATGAAGGAGAACGAACACCCTAAGGTTGATTATCACAAGAAAAGATGAAATTCAATTTCGTAATTTAAGGAATTATTTTTCAAGGAAATCCTTTATTGTGTTAGCATGATGTTCGCAGCGGAAAATGAATTTTCTGGTCGAATTTATTTTGTAAAGAAAAAATGGTTGAGTCAATGACATGTGGGCCCGGTCCATGAAAATGGGGTCCAGTTCACGTGGACCTACCAAGGAATAGTACCACCACGCAAGCGCACACATAGGTCGCCACGTGGGCTTGGGCGTGAGGTGGCCGTGACATGACAAGCATGAATTATTGCGAAATTCAAAATTTTGTTTGAATAGAAAGGTAGATAATATTGAAAGGAACATGTAGGTAAAAGGGTTCGAGTAATTACCCAACGAATGAAGAGATCGGCTCGACGAAGTTCGACGGACTTAGGAAGAAGATGTGGCCGGTGATGAACAATTAAGTAAATCAAAATTCCACTTGAATAGAAATGTGGCGAATCTCAATAGGAACTCACCGGCCAAATTTGGTGCACAACGAGCAACGGATGAGGAGATCGGGCTCACGGAGTTGTCACGAGTTGGAGAAGAAGACCGCAGAGACAGTAAAATTTGGCTAACAACGGAGCTACGGATGAGGAGATCGGGCTCACGAGTTGTCGCCGAGTTGGAGAAGAAGGGCTAGCAGAGGGTCTCCGGAGGATTTTCGCAACTGGAGAGAGGATGGGAATGGAAGTGGAGAAGCTACTGCTCAATTTATAGGGGCAAAGGAGTAAACGGTTTTACGAATTGCTCGCCAAGTTATGGCCGAAATTTACGCCTTTGCCGGAGTTATCAGTAGCAGACAGAATATTCCAAGGAATATCCAAGGAATATTCCTTTGAAAATTCTTAAAGACACCAATTAAATCCGAAAATAGCAAATTAATTCGAAAAATCCGAAATAAATTACAGATATTAAATACAACATTTTGAATTCAAATAAAATATTATTATTAATAATAATAATTTTATTATTACACAGTAATTATTTTTATATTGCTAAAAATTGATTTTAAACTTGAAAAATAGTAATATAGGTCTAAAAATTCAATGAATTTTCAGAGTAGTTAAATAGGGTATTTTGAGCTTAAATAAAATATTTTCAACACAAATTTGGTTTTTATTTGCAGATAGTAATTCATTTTTAATTGCTAGATATTAGAAAAATCAAAAGGACTTTTAGAATATAGCAAATAAAATCCAAAAATTCTAGAAAATTCACAGAAATTCCTAGAGTTATTTTGGAGTTAAATAAAATAGTTCCAACTTATAATTGGTAATAGTTTTTGCAAATAAATTATTTTGGCTTTAAAATATTTAGGAAAAAGCTTTAAAATTGCAGAAAATTCTATAAATTAATTAGGATTTTATTTTTCAGAACAACTCAACTGAAACTTCAAGAACTTCAAATAAATTTTGAATTTTGACTTTGAAAACTTCGGAAATTCAAATAAAGCCATCAAACTCTGGCCAATTCTTAAAAACCAAGAAATAATAATTTTATTTATTTTTATTTTGGTAACAACACTTTGGGATGTTACACACGCTCTAAGTCTGGCTTTTCTCAATTCTCGCTCCATTCGCCTTTGTTGCCTCCTTTGAGCCCAAGGACGCTTGTCACGCCCTTTCGATGAGTCTTGGGTCTTTGCCATGCATGAGGAGCTAGAAAATTTCGAGAGGAACAAGGTCCAGTCGCTTGTTGAGCCCCTAGAGGTCACAATGTCATAGGTACCAAGTGGGTTTTCAAAACAAGCAGAGTGAGGATGGGGTGGTCATTCGAACAAGGCTAGGTTGGTAGCTCAGGTTTCTCCTGTGTTGAAGGTTTAGATTTTGAGGAGACCTTGCCCTCGTAGCTAGGCTAGAGGCTATTAGGATTTTGCTTGCTTTCATGGCCTAAGGGCTTCAAGCTTTACTGGATGGATGTCAAGAGTGCCTTCCTCAATGGGTATATTGAGGAAGAGGTTTATGTTAGATGACCTCCGTGTTTCGAGAGCCCCAAATACCCAAACCATGTCTACAAGCTTTCCAAAGCCTTGTATGGACTTAAGCAGCCCCTAGAGCTTGGTATGAGAGGCTTAAGTCCTATTTGTTGAGTCATAGGTTTGAGATGGGTAAGGTAGACAAGACCTTGTTCATTCGCAGCATGGCGATGACTTCTTGCTCGCCCGATTTATGTGGATGACATCATCTTTGGCGGCTCCTCTCATGATCTTGTCTCTCGGGCCTCCGATGTCATGAGTTCAGAGTTTGAGATGAGCATGATGGGCGAGTTGAGCTTCTTCCTTGGCTTTCGATCAAGCAGCACTGGAGGGTACCTTCTGCATCAGGCAAGTACACTCGAGACCTCCCAAACGCTCGATATGAGTGATGGAAAGCCGTGTCCACTCCTATGGCGACATCGCCTTCACTGACCCAGATGAGGATGGCGAGCCGATTGATCGAAGGAGTATCGCAAAGATGATTGACTCCCTTTGTACCTCACCGCTCGAGACCGCGACATACACTTCTCCGTGTGTCTATGTGCTCGCTGTGCTTCTCTCGCAGATCTCACCGCCAAAGTGAAGCGCATCCTTCTGCACCTTCGAGCTACCATTGACTTTGGTATCGGTACTCTTCCTCATCCTGCCTTTCCCCGAGCCTACTCGATGCGCACTTTGTCGGGTCAGAGGATAGATAGGAAGAGCACTTCTGGCACCTGCCAATTCATTGGCACTTCTCTTGTGTCTTGGTCTTCTAGGAAGCAGTTCGGTGTTGCACAGCCCACCGCAGAGGCCGAGCACGTTGTCGCCGCCGCTGCAAAACAGTGCTTTGGATGGTTTCGACCTTGCGGGACTTTGGGTTAGCTATAGACAGTGTTCCACTCCTTTGTGATAACACTTCCGCTATTCACATTGCCAAGAACCCAAGGCAACATTCTCGGACCAAGCACATTGATATCGATATCACTTCCTTCGAGACCATGTGGAGAAGGGTGACATAGTGCTCCGCCAGGAGAGTGACCACCAGCTGGTCGACATCTTCACCAAGCCATTGATAGTTCAGGTTTTCACTCACGGGAGAGCTTGGGGTGGTCTGTCCGTATGGACTGTAGTGAGGGGGAGGTTCTATTCTTTACTGCTTTACTTTACTAATTTTGCTCTTACTCCTTTTTGTTGCATTGCATTTAGGGTGCATTTGGGTTTAGTCCTCCTAGCATAGATTAGAGTGTTTCTCTAGTCGAGTTGCTTAGACTTCCTACTCTTATCTTGTGATTGTAGGATGCTGCTTATTAGCTGTCTCTCTTCTCACTAGGTTGAGCTCACTCACTTCTTATAGATTCTAGCGAGGGTCGGGCCACCCTCGGGTAGACAGGGTACGTGTTTGCTCTCTAGTGTGTGTTTTACTATCAGCTAATAGTCCTAGAGTCATATGGGGTAGATGGGAGTCAGTCTGAGCCATAGTATTCTCTATATCTTATCTATGCTTTAAGGACCCATTGCTTTATGTTTTCTTTGCTGACTTCTCGATTTATTGTTTTGGTTCAAGGGGAGTTCATTTGGGAGCTTCTGGAGCCTAATATTGACATAACTCAACTTGAACTAAAAGTTGCATCTAATGTTGAGGGGGAGCTGGATCTTCTGCATTTCTAGCATTCTGCATTGTAATATAACTACATTGAGCCTCGATTATTATCCTGCTATAACATGTTTAGAATGCTTTACACCTTGCCATGACTTGTGCTTATTTGCTAGATTTATCATGACTTCATATGTGTAGCCTAGCTTTGCCATGATAAGTTAATTAAAATTGCTCAACTTAAACTAAAACTTGTCATGTTAGCACTTGAGATTAGTCTTTCTTGAGCTATCCTTTTATGATTCATGCCATGTCAAATAGGTCGGGTAGAGCGTTGAATCTATATTGAGCCTTAGATTGAGTCGTTTTAGTCTCTTGATGATGCATGAGTTAGTACAACTTGTTAAAAGGCAAAAGATCTCTTTGTGCGAAAAACTGATCTCACCAATTCTCTCCTATGAGACGGCTTGCCATTGCACTTGGCATGAACTTAGGGGAGTTTTGGGTGACATAGACTATCTTCTTAAGCTTTCGCTTGGAGTAGTCGATAAGGCTTGAGACCTAGCACATGATAAAACAAAAATCTGATTGGCAACAACCATGAATTTCAAAAGAAAATATGTTTATGTGTTCAATTTGCTTAAAGCTACAAAAGAATCAAGTACTTAACCAATGTTTCATTCTTGAGCATAGCTCTCATTTGGTCTCAATAGTAGTTCCTTGTTCCGCTTAGCTTATTGACATGGCCTGCATCATCCTAGGATATCTCTAGCTAGACTTTGCTCATTGATGACTTGACATGCTCATAAAAAGCATTACATTTCAGATCGTCATCTATGTGCTCGAGCTAGGATATACATGTCTTGTCATGATCTAGATAGCCTTTTATTGAGTTATGGTTTGGTGTATTACATTATGGTCAGTATGGATAATTCTCATGGCTCTAAATGTTTAAATAAACAAACTTCAGTCATTTCATCCATTGACATGTCATATTCTCTCTATTGCATCTTGATGCGTTTATTGCCAAAAGGGGGAGAATAGAGAAGAAAAAGTCTGATGGAAATAGTTTAGAGCTTTGGAGATCAATTTGCTCTTTCAGTTGTTGCTCTAGTGTTCCTTCTGTCGACATGGTCATTAGCTTCTTTTTCTTTTCTTTGGACCATGTTGGATTCTTCAAAATCAAACTCAACTTCTTGCTTTTTCTGGGTTTGTCAATATACTCATCAAGGGGGAGATTGATGAACCATGTGGAGGTGACCACATGTGTTTGATGAGTAATTGACATTGGTTTAGGTAAGTCGAGTTTGGTTTGGGTGGTTCGGAGTCGAGTCGTTGTGTGGCGCAATTGGGTTTCGTCGGACTTTGGTCAAACTTGGTCGTATGAGATTAGGTTGCATACTCTGATATTTCGACAGGTTTGGACTTCGTCATTGTAAGTATGATGGTATTTACGCTTTCATGTATTGAGCGGTGCTATTTGATGTGTTTCTTGTATGTGTGACTGCAGGACATCGGGTGGAGTCGTGGCGAGACACGATGGACCGGACTAGGCGCAGGTGGCGCTGAGGTTAGAACGGTCGGGATGTGTCGAAGACGACGTGGACTCGAGGTGGTTGCGAGGCGTGCGAGACAAGGAGCGCGGAAGCTTCCCGGAAGGTGCAGGAGGGGCGAAACGGGAATTTCGCAAGGCTGCACAAGCGGAAGCGGGCTCTGTTGGACTTAGCGGGCGTAACGGGGTGGAGACCCGTTAGCCAAGGCTATATAAAGGATTGAGGGGCTGCATGACCATTGGAGCACCTGTGAGAGAGTTAGGGTTTTGTGAGTCAAAAGAGGCTTTGGAGGTGGTTTTACCTTTGGGTCTTTAGTTGGTGAGAGTGGGCAGGAGGTAGCAGTGCGTGTCTCCTTGATGTCCCCTTTGTGAAGTGTTCTGTATTTTTGAGAGTGTGTTCATCTCTTCTCTAGGATGTATGGTTAAGGGATTGGGAGAGGGAGAGGATTGAGTGGAAAGTCTTGTAATCATCCTTTTTATTTGAATGTTCATGCGTATGGGGACGTAGCTCTCTGTAATCTTTGTTCTGAAATGAAGATCTGAAATCTTTTCATTCTTTCCTGTCTCTGTTCTTTGTTTGTCTCACGTTGGATTTTTGAGTGTTTGTGTTTGGAGTTCTTGCTTGCTGACGAGTATCAAAATGAGTTGCTATGACATGGGAGATGCTCAAAAGCTATCTGGTTAGTTGATCCAAAGAGCAAACCAAGTTTATTCACGGATTTCCTCTTTTGAGTTCCTCTATTCTTGTTTTTGAGTTTCTAGGGTTTGATGGAATTCTTGATTCCTTTGGAGAGATGGCATGAAATTTGATCTGGAGAGTCCTATGGCTATTGCTAATATATCCTCAAAGTTTCATGGCCAAAAGATCAAAGATGGGGGAGTAATTTGTTTTTGTGTGTTGTCTCTGTACCTTTTTCAGTTTTTGGGAAATTTCTGAATTTCTTGAGTTTTTGTTGTTTCCTCATATTGTTTGGAGCCTCTATGATGTTTAGTTTATGGTCTTGATGTCCCCCTCTGAAAAGAACAGAAGCTTGCCCTTCAATTCCGGTTTCTACTGCTGTTTTCGGTATTGTCTGAATTTTTGCTGTTCGGTTTGAACTCTGAAGAACATCTTCTGCTGTCTCGGCCTTTTCTATTCGTTTGCTTCCAGTGGCAGCTCTCTGTTCTCATTTCCAGTTGGCCGAGTGAAGCATTCATTTTTATTTCTTGATTCGGCAGTAGGTGCTCTTGGTCGAAATCCTTAAAAGCTGTCTGCAGTTAATCTTCTTTCTATCAAAAATACATTCGGCCAAGCACAAAATTTCTGTACTGCCGTTCATTCTTTTCTTTTATTTCTTTTGCTGATCTCCAACCTTTTTGCATGCGATCCAGATGGTGTTATTTTCAGCTGAAATTTTTACTGGTTAATCTCTGACTTATGCTGATTTTTTTAGTGTCGCATGCGTTCCAATCTTTTACTCTTTTACATGCAGTCCAAAATTAATTTTCTGTGATTTGCTTGTGTACGGATTTTCAAGAGAACGACATTCACCCCCCCCCTCTGTCGCCATTTCGGTCCTACAAAATTTTAAAAAATTTCAGGCAACTTAAAACTAGCAAAACCGCTCTAAATATGGTGGAACCAGTCATAAATTTTTGGAAATATTCTGGGTACATAGTTCACAGTATAATCAAGTATCATGCAAAAATTAAACTGACATATAATATATAAAGACAATGGTTTTGCTAGTTTTAAGTTGCTTGAAATTTTCTTAAATTTAAGTCACTTGTTGTGACCATTGGATTTATATAGATATCGGTGTGTCATATGATTGGATATTGATCTAATGGATGTCATATGATTGGATATTGATTCAATGATCACAACAAGTGACTTAAATTTAAGAAAATTTCAGACAACTTATGAATAGACAGTCCCTAAAGACAAATAACATTGTCTAAAAATATAAAGATAAAGAAAACACTACTTATATCTATATATCTACAAAAAAAATTGTCTCCTTCGTTTTAAGTGCTAATAATTCTCAAAATAATCCTTAAAGTCACCAAAAGTCAAATCCTACAGGGTAATTCAGCGCAGGATTGGTGCGAGGGCAGGGTGGCCATGTCGCCCCGGTTTTTCTTGGACGTCCGATTCCCCGCATCTTCCCTTCCCGGCCGTGCGATATTTTTTGTGAAGTGCTCGCTTGCGTTGCATCGGGTCGTCGTGGCTGCTTCAGCACCCTCCTGTTTCGTCTCCTTCATCGGTTTTCACAGAGAGAGCCTCTCATACGCGCGTCGTCTTCTTCGACGCCTCCCCCTCCCGCCCCCCCTCCTGGTGTTTCACACGAACCCTCCCCCCCTCACCGCCCCCCCCTTCCTCCACCAACGCCTGCAGTGGCCTCGTCGCGCCGCCCCCTCTTCCCTGCCTTTTTCCTTCGCCGCTCGTCCTACAGAAGGGAGCATCACGATTGCCTCGTATTTTTGCCCAAAAACATCCACTATCTCGCCTCCATTCGGTAATTGGCCCTTGTCAACTTATACATTGCTACTTCCTCTGCTGTTATCCTTTTCTTTTGCATGATGGCACTATTATTCGGTAACTAAATTTATTGCATTTCATAATGTCCGAGCACTTGAAACTCTATTCTGAATAAGATCCCGACAATTCTTTTTTACTTTTCAGATAGTATATTTGAATTGTATGCCATAAGTATAGTGATGCAATGAATAGAATATATCACTTTTTATGTAGGTAGCAAGTGATATTGAGTTCTTCTCGATAGGATCGAATTGGTACAATTGGTGATTCAGTTCACAAGCACGTTATCTCGGAGGGAAACCTCAGCAGTGGTATATCATTTGGGTCTGTCATTGTTCTCAGAGAGGTAGGGACATATAGACTGAACAAAAGGGTTTCTTTTTTTTGTCCACCTACTCTACCGTGGTGGCAGGTAATTGGTTTAGCTGCTGAAGATATCGTCGATAATCGATTTCATGTGGCTTTTTTCCATACATCGCGCACAACGTGCTATGTGAATGTTACCCATCAAAATGTGGTAAAGGTATTATTCGTACCCTTTTATATTATACTAGTAGCCATCCGCGCCCAAGCCCTTGGGCGCGCGAGATATGGCCGTGGGGCCCGCGCGTGGAGGGCAGCAGGTGCGTGAGACTGCGTGTGGCGGGACCTGCGCGTGGAGGCAAGCCACGGTTTTGGGCGCGCGAGACTGCGTGGGGCCCGCGCGTGGAGGAAGCAAGACGCGTCACGGCCGTGCGTGGGCCCGCGTGGAGGGAGGCGAAGGCAGCAGAAAGGATGTGAAAATCGGACGGCCGAGGAACGAACGAAGCTTGATCGGATGGACACAAAAAAGGGGCGACATGGCCCGCGAAACGGGGCGTCAATTTTCCCTCTCTTTACTACCGGAGGATTCTTCATGATCTTACGTTGCCAATTTTAAAAATCTTATTCTTGCGATGCGCGATTGTAATAACCCCCATGGAATTAGTTTATGTTGCTATTAGTTTATGTTGCTATTGATGTGTGGAATTGGCTTTTGATGTATATGGTTATGCTTTCCCCATTAATTGTTTTTTAAACTAATGCTGTGTTATTTTTTAAATGTATTTCCCCCTATTTTCTAGGCTGGAAACTGGGATCTCTACGTGTTTTTAGACTACTCACTACGGGCATCTCCAATAATGTATTTATTGTCGTCTCTTAGCTATGTCATGGTAACAAAATCCTGCGTGGAGGAGAGAGGGGAGAAGAGAGAGAACAGGTCGTCTCTTCCTGAAGAGACGATTGTGCACGCGATACAAGACATGATACATTAATTTACTCTAGTTGACATGTAGACCCATTTTAAAAAAAATTATAAAATATAAGTGTTGGTGAGTGTACTAGAGACTGTCTATTGAAGATATTATCTCTAAAGATGATGTAATATATGTTAAAGACAATGTTGCCTTCAACTATTGGAGATGCCATACTAAGTTCTCATTCATCATTATACCCTTGGTTTTGTAAATATCATGATTCATAAATAGCCTTCTCTACGGAGAGTGGAGATGTGAGATGGAGTTAGCCCATTCTTATGATAGGAAAGTGACTTGGTAACTTTTTTTACTGTAGTCTTATTGGGGGGTAGAAACTAGAGATCCCTTATGTGCACTATCCTATACGGGATACTTACAGTAGGTAATGGAGTACTCCATGATAGACTTCATTGCAGATTCTTGAGAAGCCCCTTGTGCAGGGTTAGCTGTTCACTCCATGCATTTGAGCACTGCCAATGTCAAGATGCTATGAACTGAAATTGACACATCAACTGTGTACGAATCAAGAACAAGTCAAGATACTGGTGGACAGATTTGTCATCTCCAGTAAGTGAATGCCTCCTTCAATTCGTCGAATTGATGAGGGAATTCCCCAGATATGATCTAGGAGAAAGAGTAATAGGAGTCAATGGTCCGCTATGGCTGCTGATAGATGCATGCATTTTTATCCTAGGATCCAACTGGTTCAAAAAAACTTAAATATGTTTACAATTATTTATGCTTTCAATTAAACTCATTAGAGGAAACAGTGCTTGCTGGCTGACCATTATGCAGTCTGCTGCTTGTTCCAATAGACTTTTGGGTGTAGATATATATTAGTGCTGTTATATACTCGATTCAAATGAAATATTGTTTTGCTTCAGTCTTGTTTCTCCCCCCAATGACATGATCAACGCGCATTCCGAATATAGCTTTATCAATGTAAAATCAACAAAGAACAATAAACCTGATGCCAATTTATCATGTAGTGAAACTTGTAGTAATATACAAGCATAAGATCTGTGCCACTCATAGTTGACATTATTCTGCTGTAACTGCAATTTCTGGCCAGTGGTCAAATGCAATGGGTAAATACAACTTGCACATATAGAGATGTCAGAAATAGCCAAATAACCATCTGGGCCAGGTGTTATTGTAGTAAGCAAGACTGAAACAACTTCTTGCATCACGGAAATTAGGTTAGAAAGCCAGAACAGATACTCTGCAAGAATGTTTATCTGGTGAAGAACTGTTTAAGCCCTAAGCAGAAGTGTGGATATGTTTTTCCCTTGGATATACGAATACTCAGACCTGGTCAGTATCATTGGGCTTGACCACGGTTTTGAAATTTCTTATTAAAAAAGATATATTTTTTGCCCACGTTATACTAGGTCTGAGTACCATTGGTCTATAATTGCGGATAGGCCTGACCACTATTTAAAAGTTATTATTGTTACATGTAGACCTGACTTAGTACAATTGTATTAAACACACCTTAGTCTATCTTTGTTTGTTCCATACATCATATATCATACTATGTTTATCTGGTGAAGAACTGATTAAGCCCTAAGCAGAGGTGTGGATATGCTTTCCCTTGGATATACGAATACTCAGACCTGGTCAGTACCATTGGGCTTGTCCACGGTTTTGAAATTTCTTATTAAAAAAAAGATATATTTTTTGCCCACGTTATACTAGGTCTGAGTATCATTGGGCTAGAATTGCTGATGGGCCTGACCACTTTTTAAAAGTTCTTATTGTTTTACATGTAGACCTGACTTAGTACAATTGTATTAAACACACCTTAGTCTATCTTTGTTTGCTACATGTATCATATATCATACTATATATGTACGCCTAGCTTCACAATCTCATTCATTTACGCACCTAATATATATGTACGCCTAGCTTCACAATCCCATTCATTTACGCACCTGACATATCGTCATTCTGACACGTTTTTTTTTTTTTTGCCTCACATTAGCTCCAGTGTAATCCTAAACCCTAATTCAAGGGTTTAGTGCAATTCAAGGGCTTCATTATTACTCGACAACAATGATTGTGCCCTCCTGGATTCTCTCACCAATCGAGACAAAAAAAAAAGAGAAAAGATCTCAAGCGTCTGTTAGATGACCCACGTAATTATAATGGCCAAGATCTCTCATCAGGTAATAGTCCAATTAAGACGCGATATATACTTACCTATATCTAATATATTTAGTGCAATTCAAGGGCTTCATTATTACTCGACAATAACGATCGCGCCCTCCTGGATTCTCGCACCAATCGAGACAAAAAAAAAAAAGAGAAAAGATCTCAAGCGTCTGTTAGATGACCCACGTAATTAAAATGGCCAAGATCCCTCGTTAGGTAATAGTCCAATTAAGACGCGATATATACTTACCTATATCTAATATATTTAGTGCAATTCAAGGGCTTCATTATTACTCGACAACAACGATCACGCCGAGAAACGAAGAAACAAGGGCACAAGCGCCACTTTGAAATGCCCGACACACCACAAGCACTTTTTAGAGAAACACGTGCAGCCACATTAGCACACCTCCACCTAATCGTAACTACATCCCTTTTATACTTGTGAATTGCTATATAACTTTTGACAATTTTTTGAAGTCAAATCTGTCACTTTTCTGTTCGTTAGATGTGCTATAAGATTCATGTTATTAATGTACATTCTAACTAGTTCATAGAGTTGAAAGAGGATATTTTTATCAATATAATGACTATTTGGCCCCATATGCATGTGAGGGATTCATCTCGTGATGCTTCGAGAAACATCACTCATGATAAACTAATATCTTTTGCAGTTCATCAAGAGGCATTGAGGAGATTTTTATTTTTTGTATTTGTTATTGCTCAACCTCTCAAAGTACATGTGAAGAATATAACGGGTTCAACACATTGCCATATTTTGTTGGTATATAATTTTATTTTTTTGTCTTTATTTTTTTTGCTCAACCTCTCAAAGTACATATGAAGAACATAACGGGTTCACCATATTACCGTATTTTGTTGGTATATAATTTTTTTTTGTCTTTGTTTTTGCTCAATCTCTCAAAGTACATGTGAGATTTTGAATCATGTGATGGAAATATGAGTTATTAAGACTTTCAAGAATAATTACAATGACCAAGAACAAAAATTATATAAATAATTTACTGTAATTTATGTATAATAGAATTGTAAATGAACTTTCAGAATATTTTTTGTCTTTGTTTTTACTCAACCTCTCAAAGTACATGTGAGATTTTGAATCATGTGATCGAAATATGAGTTATTAAGACTTTCAAGAATAATTATAGTGACCAAAAACAAAAATTACATAAATAATTTACTATAATTTATATATAATAGAGTTGTAAATGAACTTTCAGAATGTGATATTTTTTTTACAAAGAAAACTGACATATTATGTGTAGATAGAACCTTTATACTTTTATACTTCCCTTATGTCATGACCACATTAGCACACCTCCACCTAATTGTAACCACATCCCTCCACCTAATCGTGACCACATTAGCACACCTCCGCCTAATCATAACCACATCCCTCCACCTAATCGTGACCACTTCCACCTAATGGCCTCCTGCGGTTCCCTGATTTAGGGATTGATGGCCCAAATACCTAAACTACCTTGGTCGGTTTTAGTCTTTAAATAGGATCTCGTTGTATTCAGAAAGTGAAAAATCTATCAATAAAGAGGTTCCCATATTGTGCCTACATCTTTGTCTCTCTGTGATTGTTCATCTATTGTGTGGAGTTTGATTGTTGAATTCTACGATTACTATGTTCTTCAACACGTTATCAGCGCGAATCTCTTTACACGACCAAATCGGTATGTCGCCGGAATTTCAGCTTTCAATCTAAGGTAGCTGGGGAGAGTGGTGGGTAGGGATAGCTAGAAGTACTGCCGAGACCAAACTACAAACCAAAGCTTCCTGGGGCTATGGGTGGGATCTTCCCGAACTGTGAACCTCTCAATTGGTCAGTAAAATGAGCTCTAAGGGCGTGGATGGCTCTACAGGCTACCTCCTGTAAGGGTACATAATCATCTACAGAATGCCACTCCTCTACACACTCCAGACTATAGGCTAAGTTCATGGGAATCCCCGTCACTAAGACTCCCACTAAAGGTGTAGCATCCTCTGCGCGGACCTCCTGGAAGTACTCAAGGAAAGGCACCCCCAAGTGGTGCAGTAGTCTCCCTAGAAGCAGTACGTGCTCCCCTTGCACTCTCTCAGACGGAATATTGAACCTAATCATCCTGCAAAAAGGGATGGTTCTATGTTAGTATTGGTGTCACTTTAAGAAAGATAAGCTTTTTAACATAATACTTTTGAGATAAGACTGGAATAGAAATTAACATGAAGACAAGAATTAATAATGTACTTAGTGCCATATAGCAAGCGAGAAAAGCATGCTTAAGTTCTGTAACAGTTTCTATTTTGTTAGCATGACCCTAACTGATTGCACTGATACCAACTGTGGTGTCCCGTGTCATTACCCCGAAGGGTAATCACATTTAAGCATACAGATTATTATTCGTTTGCTCGGTAGGACACCACTCCGACGAATAATAAACCTTATCAAAGTTAACATAGTAGAATAATAAGATAGAAACTGTATTTTATTACAACAGTTAGCCACGCAAGGCTATGGTCTTTAATACAAGTACTTAACTACAAAAGTAAAATGGGGGAAAACCCCCTCGCTTGCCTACCCTACTCCATCGGACGTCTACTCGTCCCACTCACCAAATAGGTGTCCACCTCGCCCTGGTCCTCATAGTCAGTGCCCTCGCCTCCTGCGATCTCCTCGGCACCTGCGTATCCTTCATTCCACTTGGGATAGTTCACAACCGGACTAGGATCTAACAAAGGAGAATAATAGCAAGAACAAGTACTAGTGTACTCAGCAAGCATTTATTAGCAAAGATGCACAACATGATTATTCTCTGTTTGTTATCATATTTTGTAGCTCATCTCTTTCTCTCGAAAGTACTTCATCAAAATTTGGGTGGCAAGTTTTAATTCTGGAAAGGCTACTTATCACCCAGGAAAGTCAGCCAAGACTGTATGAAGAATTAAGGTATCTGAACTGAGAGATTGTCAACGAGGGCTATGTAAACACCTTAGAAGTTCAACCAACCGTTCAGAGTCAAATTAGAGAAAATCGTAAAGAAGATGAAGATATTAAAGAAATAAAGAAGAACATGAGAAGAGGCAAGGCCTCAGGATTTTCTGAGGATGAGCAAAGTACGGTTTGGTTTGGTAACCGAATTTGTGTACCTAATCATCAGGAAACAAAACAATTGATTCTGGAGGAAGCCCATAAATCCACTTACTCCATTCATCCGGGAAGTACCAAGATGTACTAAGATCTGAAGGAAAAGTATTGGTGGGTTAGTATGAAGCGAGAGATTACAGAATTTGTTGTATGATGTGATTTATGCCAAAGAGTCAAGGCAAGACATCAAATACCAACTAGATTGTTGTAGCCTTTACCAATTCCCGAATGGAAGTGGGAATAAATCGGCATGGACTTTATCACTGGACTGCCTAGGACCCAATCGGGATATGATTCCATCTGGATTGTGCTTGACCGTTTGACTAAAGTGACATACTTCATACCAGTCAAGACCACTTACAGAAGCAGTAGTGAGGTGGAGCTATGGAAAAACAAACGACGAGAGATGGTCCCGCGCAAGTAGCGAAGAACACGAAGAAGGTGACTGTAGTGAAGATGGGTAGGACGAGCCATAAACTGACTCAAAATATGAACAACATAAGCAATATCAGGACGAGTGCTCACAAGATACACCAAACTCCCAACAAGATGACGATATCAAGTAGAATCCTCAAGAGGATCGCCATCAGTAGCACAAAGCTGGAGGGATAACTCTATGGGAGTATCAGTGGTGCGAGTGTCAGTCAGACCAGACCGGTCAAGAAGATCCTAGACATACTTCTGCTAGGAGAGGTAGTAGCCCTCAGGCATGGAAGAGACTTCAATCCCAAGGAAGTATGTAAGAGAACCAAGATCACCATCAAAATGTTTCATCGAGGTGCTTCTTCACATATGTGATGAAGGAGGAATCATCACCAGTGATGAGCATGTCATCAACATACAGAAGAAGCAGTGTCCTACCCCGAGATGAGACATGGACAAAAAGAGCAGGATCGTGGGAACTGACAGTGAAACCGACAGCAATAACCACTGAGGTAAAACGCGCAAACCAAGCACGAGGAGCCTATTTGAGGCCATAAAGAGCACGACGAAGACGACAGACATGCCCATCAGGAACAGAATACCCAGGTGGTGGCTGCATGTAGACCTCCTCATGCAAAACACCATTAAGAAAGACATTCTTAACATCGAGCTGAGAGATAGACCACCGACGAACAGAAGCAACCGCAACAAGAGTGCGAACAGGGGTCATATGGGCAACAGGAGCAAAAGTCTCGTCGTAGTCACGACCGTACTCCTGCTGAAAGCCGCGAGCCACAAGACGAGCCTTGTAGCGCTCGATAGTACCATTAGACCGAGTCTTAATCTTGTACACCCACTTGCACGTGATCGGATGAGCATGCACAGGGGTCGGTACAATATCCCAAGTCTCCATACGTCGAAGAGCATCAAGCTCCTCTGCCATAGCGAGCTGCCACTCAGAATGAGGAGCAGCCTCACGATAAGAACTAGGATCAGTGACAGAGAGAGCATGAGCTATCGGAGCAAATCCAAGACGATCAGGAGGTCGAAGGGATGTCCGATCATGAAGGACGTAACGAGGAGCATCATCAGGAGGATCAGATGTGGGTGTCGGCAAGATACCAGGAGAGGAGACTGGTGAAGGACAAGTACGCCTGGAGTAGTGAATACCAGAGAAGCGAGACGGTGGTGGTGTAGAAACAAGAGGTGGTGCTCCAGGAGGTAATACCGGAGGCGGAGGTACAGAAGGAACCACTAGGGACAGGCTAGGTGAAGACTGTGATAGTGGAGAAATGGGTGAAAAGTCAGAAATAGACAACCACGAAATCGACTCAACGGTGGAAACAGGAGGAGCCGAATCTCGATAGAACAAAGGTCGAGATTCGTCAAAGACAATGTCTCGTGAAACCCTGATCCGTCGAGCAGAAGGATCCCAGCAGTGATAACCCTTATGCTCAGAACTATAACCAAGAAACACACATTCAACTAACTGGGCAGACAGTTTAGTGCGCTCACGAGGCTGCAACAGAACAAAACAGGTACAACCAAAAACACGAAGGTGAGTGTACTGGGGGGCTCGAGAGTAGAGGCGCTCTATAGGAATGACTCCCTTAAGAGCAGTGGAAGGCTGCATATTGATGAGATATGTAGCCGTAGAAATAGCCTCAGCCCAGAACTATGGTGGAACGTGAGAGGCAAGGAGAAGAGTGCGGGCAGTCTCAAGCAGATGACGATGTTTGTGCTCAACAACCCCATTCTGAGCACGGGCACCAGGACAAGAAGACTGGTAAAGAGTGCCCTGCTCAGAAAGAAACTGTCTAAAAGTGCCAGAACAGTACTCGCCAGCAGAATCACAACGAAAAGTATGGATGGGAGAATCAAACTAAGTACGAACCATCGTTGCAAAGCTACGATAGATCGTAAGGAACTGACCACGATTAGACATAGGAAAAATCCATGTAAAATGGGAATAATCATCAATGAAGATCACATAAAGTTTATGCCCGCTTTAGAGATAATAGGCGCAGGTCCCCATACATCTGAATGAACTAAGTCAAAAGGACGAGAAGACAAGGACTCACTAGAATGATAAGGAAGCTGTAGCTGCTTGACCAGCTTACAACCCTGACAAAACATAGACGTGTCAATAGTAACACGTCCAAGAACACCCTTACGAACTAATGAAGAAAGACGGGACCCACACAAGTGACCTAAACAATGATGCCACTGTGCAAAAACGCCAGAGGTGGTAGAAGCAGTGGCAGTGGAAGTAGTCGTAGAGGTGATAGGAGCAACTGAAGTGGATGGAAGGTGGAGGCTGTCGACGATCAAGACGTCGATCTTACAAAAATAAAAAGGAGAAAGTGACGTGGGAAATCTAAGGAAATAATGGGACTGCTCTTTATTAATATGAACTGGGTTTTACAAGGTATGCTCTAAGAACACTGCGTGTTCCCTTACAATCTCAGACCTATCACACGAATCTATAGCTTGTGCTTTAGTCTGATGACTCTGTCTCTTTTCTTCCTTCTCCCTTGATCAGTCCAGGTTCCATCTTTAAATAGCCCTCAAGAGGCGCGATTACTCGAGAAGACGTCGATGCGGCGTTGTGTGCAGTCGAAGTCAAGTGACGGTTGATACGGAATCAACCGTTCGGTGGTTATATGTCTATGAAACATATAACCGCATGGAGGTTGTTCGCTGGTGTGTCTGGATAAGATACGTCGTATGGAATATACACGTGCTCCATTCATCATACGGTAGAGAATATACCTGGAATCTATTCCAAGTATCAGTTCATACCTTTTACGAGCAGTTCTCCTGGTCGGGAGCTTGGCTTAGGCCTTCGTCCGACCAGGGTACCCATTACGTAACCTCTGGAATCTCTACGACCAGTGAGGTCGTGCACCTCAGGGGTTACGACCACGAAGACGTATGGTCTTTTATATATATTAAAAATAATATATAGAGGTTTTAATCCTCGTCAGCTAGCCCCCGAACTTTAAATGAATAGGTCGTGTGAACACTTTTCTTCCGATGAAGTCGTATCGGGCTGACGCTCATTTAAATGCAAGGGCATTTGAAGCGGTTTGTATTCACTTTAAAGTTGAGAACTTTGCCTTGGGAATTTGAAGAGTTTGGCGTCCGTTGGACTTCTACTCTTATCTTCTTCTTTAATCCTATCGCAATCTAAAGGTTATAAATAACCTTCAGAGGATAGATCTCTGAAGAGAAAGGAAAAATCCCTAGCCTTCTTAGTTTCGCTTCTGTGATAGAAAATTCTCTTCTCAAGGATGGATTTTAGAAATCCAGAGTTCATAACACCTTTATGTCTTTTGATAAGACAAAATTCATGGGACAAATTGACTTTTAGATCACCATTTCGGAATCCAGACCCATGGAGTAGTGATCCTAAGGTGATCTAGAAGTCAATTTGGTCTATGAGTTCTGTTTTCAAGGTGAATATGGCCTTCGAAGATTAAGTAAATACTTCATTATGTATAGTCTTCAATCAAGATCGAAGTTCATGTCAAGAGAAAGGTGCGAAATCGACGTTTATTTGGTTATACATCTCCAGTCTCCTTCTGCCAGAAATTAATCTTTGATCAACCTGAAGCTATTCTTTGAAGAACTAGTCGAAGGATTTTCTGTTTAGAAGGTTTATAGAAGAAATGTAACCAGGGTTTTTTTTTGTAATATTTGGATCTTTAATGAAATAAAGCTTCATTCTACTCATATCTTTGTAATGAGGTTTAGTCGAATCTTGGATATTTTTTTCTAGTGGGCATGCATCCAGATAGAAAAAGAATCCAGATAAACAATACTCTCATTATCCGATCTGAATGAGTGGCTTAAAGATTATGAGGAAAATGGTAAAAGGGAAAAAGCATCCTCTTAACTGTAGAAAGTTAATTTTGAACAAATTTTCTAGTGTTCCGGTCGTATCTGACCAGAGCACCCCTCAGAAAAATGTTCATGAGGAAGAGGTGGTCGTGGAGGTTCCTGATCAGGATACTCCTAAAGTTAAAACTGCCGAGGATGAAGTAGTAAAAGAAGCCCCCGAGCAGGTTTCAGCATTTGCTCAGGATCCTCTAGTAATCCTTACTCCTTCTCCGGAGGTAGTCATCTCCAAAGATCCTCAACAGGTTCCACCTCCTTCTGGAAATGCTTCTCAGGTTAATAAATTCCCTTTTTCTCCCCGATTTATCGAGGATAAGGAACTTGATGAAGCCTAGGGAAAGATATCGGACCATCAAGCTGAGATTGGTCCAGATACAATCTTTTCCGAATATAATGATATGGCAATTTGGGTAAGTGTTCTACGACCATCCTTACAACTCTTTCTTTTGAAGTTTCTTTGAAAGCTTATCAAAGAAAGGGATTTTTGTTTTTGTAGCACATGGTCGAGAAATATGCTGTGGTCGGAGGACTAACCCAGCGAATAAGATCTTTGGAGCAGAAACACTCCGATCTGAGAAGTAAGAACATTTCTCTTTTTAGTTTGACTTCCTAAATTTTATCATCCTGTTTATCTCTTATAACTTAACATTCTCTTCCTATCATATTTGATAGATTTAGAGAAAATTAAAGAAGAGACCGCGGCCAAAGAGGCCATAATAATAAAACTAAGGGAAGAATTTCAGGGTAAAGACCGGTCGATCGAGCATGCGATGACCAGACAAAAGGAGGTTTTCGACTCTTATGAGAAGAAAATCAAAGGTAACTGGTCGTAGACTTAACCAGTATTCCATAACTCAATTGTAAAGAGTACATTAATTTCTTTTTTATCTACTCGTGCAGAAAAAATCCAAGCACTTGAACGAGCGGAGAAGACCCTCGAGTTTGAGCGTGGCCAAAAGGCAGTCCTTGTATTCGGCCTTGATGAGAAAATCTTGGCTCTTAACAAAATGATCTTTGATATGGGATCAGGATCAAGCTTGCCTTCTTTAGGAGATCCAGCGGAAAAGATGAACTATTTTGGTCAACTTCTGGAAGATCTCAAAGGCCTGCTCAAAACTATGAGGGAAAACCATACCCAAACAATAAAGGAAGCTATTGTCAATGGAGTTAGTGTTGCTTTAGCAAAACTAAAGGCTTCCGACCCCTCTATTAGTCTTAAAGCTGTGGAAGAGGACTTCGACTGCTCTGAAAGTGAAGCAACAAAATTTCTTGAGGAAGTAAGATTTCTCGGAGAGAAAGTTGCTGAAGAAATGGAAGTCAGATCTCCATCACGTAGCGACTAGTCTGGTGGTTCCAATATGTAAATGGATGTAATATTTAGAATATGTAAAATGAAACTTACCTTTTATCAATGAAGATCCTGCTTTGTCCTATCAATGTTGTTAAATACTCATATATCTCCCAGCCCCCGACTGCTTATATTAGTAGATGAAGCTTACTAAAAGAAAGCAGTAGACCAAGAAATTGAGTAATAACAATGACCATGGTAGGAGTGCTGATAATGTGTATGACAACGATCCAGTGAATACTAGAAAATCATGTGGTCGGAACCAACTGACGATTTCGACTAGTCTAGATCTTGTCCATTATCGAAGTACTATGAAATATCACTTGTAGTCGAAAGATATAACAAAGACCGGATTTGCTGATAAGAAGATATGCATGAAGGATGTATGCAAAAAATGAAATGAATAGATAAGTACCTTTGTTTAGAAAATATTCGGATCTGGTCGTATCGAATCTCAAGAATTGAAGATTTGTAAAATATCTCGCGAAACGTGCTCATGCTCAAATCCGACCGCAATGAGGATCGAGGAAAAAGGACCGTCACTAGAAGCTCCTTCCAGCAAGGTGACCACATGCAGAGAGGAGAGACTTCGACCAGGAGGCTTTCCGTGTCCCGACCAGTAGCCAAACTTGAGTAGAACTGAATGTTGAAATAAAATAACAGTCGTTAAATTCAAGAAAGAACGAAAACCAAGTAAATTGTCTGGGTTGGAACTCCTTATACTCGTATGTTTCTTTAAGAAAAGAGTATTTGGTTGTGCGTATGTATCATTGAAGCAATGATCACGACTAAAACCAGTGTGGTCGGTGACATTTAAGTCAGCAACCATGAGTAGTTGAGATCCCTTTTAAAAGGAATATCGGAGAGAATGAATGTCTTCTCCGACCAACCAGCAACAAAAATGACATATGACTAGATGCAACGAATAATAAGTATAAACAACCATACTTATCATTTTTAAAAAGGAAATGCATTTTTATTAAAAAATGAATGGAAATGAAATTAAACATAGAACTTGCCCATCTGTCATAGCTAATCGTACCGATCCTGGTCGGGTAACTTCGACCACAGTATATGGACCTTCCCACTTAGGTGAAAGTTTGTTACGACTCGCTTGGTTCTGAATTTTTCTAAGAACCAAATCACCTACTGCTAGGCTGCGAGGTTGCACCTTATGACTGTGGTACCGACGCATGGCTTGCTGGTAGATTACTGATCGTAGCAAAGCTTGATTTCGTCGTTCTTCAAGGAAATTGATGTCGTCAAGTCGTTGTTCACATTGATTACTTTTGGAAAAGTAATCAGTTCGAGCAGAACCAATTTTAAGTTCTGGATGAAGCATGGCTTCAGCTCCGTAAACCATAAAGAATGGTGTTTCACCGGTCGCACGACTAGTTGTGGTACGAATGGCCCATAATACAGAAGGAAGTTCTTGAACCCAAGCCCCTGACCGTTGAAGTAACTGGTCGAACACTCGTCGTTTGATTTCTTGCATTATAATACCATTGGCTCGCTCAACTGCTCCATTGCTCTGTGGATGAGCAACAGAAGCGAAATGTATCTTAATACCTAGGTCTTCACAGAATTCCTGAAAATTGCTGCTCGAGAACTGGGCACCGTTATCGGTGATTATACGACCGGGTACACCAAACCGTGTAATCACGCTTTTTGTTAGGAACCTCTTGGCGGTTTCAGTTGTAATTTTTACAACCAGCTCGGCTTCGATCCATTTAGTGAACGTGTCAATCATGACGAAAAGGAACTCAAAGCCCCCGGGTGCTCTTGGGAAAGGTCCCAGAATGTTTAGTCTCTAGGTTGCAAAAGGCCAAGAAAGAGGAATTATTTGCAAAGCTTGAGACGGCTGATGTACTTGTCGGCTATGAAACTGACATTGTACGCACTTCATCATGAGCTCTTTTGCATCATAAAGGGCAGTTGGCCAGTAGTATCCTTGCCTAAAGACTTTTCCAACCAAAGTTCTGTAGGAATGATGAGCTCCACAGACTCCTCCATGAATTTCGGCTAGCAATTTAATGCCATCCGAGCGAGATATGCATCTCATCAACACTCCGTGAGATCCTCGTTTGTACAAGGTACGTTCAATTAGAGTGTATGATTTGGCTTTTAGTGCTATACGATCAGCCTCTACATCATCTTCTGGAATTAGGTCATGCTGAAGATAATTGTAGATCGATGTCATCCAATCTCTACCGTGATCGTGATGGCGCCAACCATCATCGACCTGTGGACCATCCATGTTTACAAAATCAAAGTGTGCAACCTCCTTGCGAACATTTATGTCCTCGGAAGGCTCGACTACCGAGGGTGAATTGAGTTTCTCGAGAAAAACTCCAGGCGGGACGGATGTCCTTGTAGAAGCCATCCGGGCCAACTAGTCTGCCAGAAAGTTTTTCTTTCTAGGAATGTGTTGGATCTAAAAACCGAAGAAATGCTTTTCGAGTTTCCGCACTTCCGCCAGATATGATGATATCTTGGTACTAGAGCATTGATACTCTTTCCCTACTTGATTCGCTACTAGTTGAGAATCGCCTTTCACTAGCAATCTGCGAACCCCGAGCTTAACGAGCGCTCAAGTCCCGCCAATAAACTCGTATTCTGCCGCATTGTTAGTAGCAGGAAAGTTTAACTGAATAGCGTACTTTATTTGTTCGCCAGTAGGGGAAATCAAGACGACCCCAACCCCCGAGCCGTGCAACATCAAAGAACCGTCGAAGTACATTGTCCACTCATCGTGGTGCTCGTACTCGGGCCCTTGGGTGGGTTCAGGGTTTGTCCATTTGGCAATGAATTCTGCTATTGCTTGGGACTTGATTGCTGTTCGTGGGATAAAATGGAGATCGAACGCCCCAAGTTCAACCGCCCATTTTGCTATTCGTCTTGATGACTCCCTGTGTAACATCCCAATTTTGGGCTTGTGTTTCAAATGTAAGAAAATGAGTAGAAATTAAAACTTTTTCTTACATCATGTATTTCCTGTGTGTACTCAACATTTATTGTACAAGAGTGATGGAAATACATAGTCACGAGTCTTTGATCCAAATCTTGATCCTTCAAAAACATTATCGTTTCATCTTGTGTTAATCTCCGGGAAATATTTTTCCTAAGTTCTAGGGTTGGTGTGTGACCTCTCTGAAAAATTTCACAATTTTTAGAAATTGTTTGAATACTTTTGGAGGTCAGTCAAACCTACTCAAAATCTGGTCAAACTGTGGGCCAGCACCTTGTGGAAATTTTGGAGGAAAAAGTATAGCACAAAAACCTCTGCAAAATTTATACAAGGTCAATAACTCAGCTAGCAAGCTCCTATAAAAATTTCATAATTTTTGGAGTGAGTTTGCTACCTCAAATAAATCCCCAAACCTCAGATCTGTTTGTAACCCAACTCCAGGGCTGAGTCAGACTCGGGCTCGAGTCAGACCCGAGTCCGGCCCAGCCAACTGGCTCGGTCGAGTCAAGCTCAGCCGAGTTCAGGCTCGGACTCGTGCGCGCGCAAGCGGGGCCGTCGGATGGGGATCGTGTGGCTCACGACCTCCTCGACCTCCTGCGCGCTCGGACCTCCTCGCCGGGTGATCAGGGACGCCCAGACCACCCGAGTTAATCGGGTGTCCAGACCTCCTCGGCTCGTTCTTCTTCCTCTAGGACCTCCTCGAGCCCTGGTCATCATGGTTTTCCCGCACCCGTACGTGTGTCAGGGTCAGAGCAGTTGGGAGCAGTGGCCTGTCACTTTTTGGTCATTCCCAACGTCTCTTTCTGCCATGCATTAAATGTGCCAGAAGCTTTGCCCTAAAGAAGTCGTCCCCTACTGCCTTGTCAAGTCCTGTAGGTCATGGCAGTGGCATGGCTCTTGGTCACAGTAGCCTTTTGCCCATGCCATTACCAAGCTCCCCGGCTATGTATAGCATGTGGCTTTCTTCCTCCTATCCTTTCTCCATTCCTTGTGTGCTTGAACTTCCTCGGTGGTGAGTGAGAGCCCCAAGCTCAAGCACCCGAGAGCACCACCCCCTGCCACCATTGTCACCCTTGGAGCTCCCTGCCGAAGCTCGAGCTCCAGTGGTTCCATCAACGTTCTTGCCTATTTTTCTTGTCATCTCGAGCACCTCGAGCGTTCTCTAACTTGCTGTGGTTATCCATCGCAGAGGTGGACAAGTTGGGAAGCTGCTTTTCGGGGTCGGGCTCATCCTCTTCTCCATCGCCAAGACGCGACGTCACCGCCGGACTTCGTCGACCTTCTCCAAGTCCTCCGACTTCCTCGGACCTTCCCTACACTCGGGTGAGTTCGTTTTAGTCCCTTAGGGCTCTAGGTTTAAGTAGCCTAGCTCGTAGCGCTCGATTTCAATGTTTTCGGTATTGCCGAAAAGATTGTCCTCCGCCATTCTCCGGCTCGCCGGCGTTCAAGGTCGTCGCCGCCGTCGAGAGCACCTCCGTTAGGTTCGCAATACTATTAGCTTCGTTTTGGTGGCTTTGGTTCCCGCCGCCGTGGCCCTGGTCGTCGGCGACGTGCCGGCAAGCTCACCGTCGAGCTCTGTACCTTGTTGCGTTTTTGTCAAGTCTTTGGACCTCCTCGGGTTCATCATGGCCGTCTAAGACCTCCTTAGGGCTAGATCTGGACCTTTAGATCTTTTCCGTGAAAACCCTTAAGTGTAAGACCTCCCCCTCGTTGGATCTTAGCCGTTAAAGACCACCCCTAGTTAGATCTATACCGTAGAGGGGTTTCC
This sequence comes from Ampelocalamus luodianensis, assembly GCA_036346255.1. NCBI lineage: Eukaryota > Viridiplantae > Streptophyta > Magnoliopsida > Poales > Poaceae > Ampelocalamus > Ampelocalamus luodianensis. The sequence goes on from CM070626.1 coordinate 8,805,356, forward strand.
CGTGTAATTTCTAAGTCCCAAGACCTCCTAGAGCAATCTCGGCCGTTAAATACCTCCTGGGATTAGCTCTTAGCCGTTAGATCTGACTCTGTGTAAAATCTTGCGCGCTTGGACCTCCCCTTGGGTTGATCCTAACCGTCTAGGACCACCCTGTTAAATCCTAGCCGTTTAGATCTTTTCCCGTGCGCAAAAGACCTCCCTTGGTCATTTTGCAAAGACCACCCTCGGGGTCCTCTTTGTAAAAAGCCACCCCTGGTCTTTTACAAAGACAACCCCGCTCAAGACCTCTTAGGCGCGATCCTAACCGTTCAGGACCTCCCTAGGTCTAATCCGAGCCGTCCAGATCTCCTCCGATTAAAACCCTATCGCTTAGGACCTCCCCGAGAAGATCTTGGCCATCCAAGACCTCCTCATGTCAATCCCAGCCGATCAAGACCTCCCTCTGGAGATCTTGACCGTCTAGGACCTCCTCCTTTAGATCCGTAGCGTTAGGACCTCCTCCTCTGGTCTAAACCATTAGATTTAGATCTAACGGGCTAGACCTCCTTCCTCAGATTTAAAACCTTAGGACCTCCCCTAATGCTCGGGACCGCCAGATCTCGATTTGACGGCCACGACCTCTCGTAGCGCGAGGACCTCCTTTGCGTCTTGTTGTGCATGCACTGGTCGTGGCCGTTGGATCAGATCTCAACGGTCCAGACCTCCCCAATGCGGGAGGAGGTCTTCCCGTGCGCTGTGCTTCGAGGTCTGTGGCCCTGCGATGCAAGATCAACGGCCCACGACCTCTCCTTTGTCTTCCAGTTCATTTGGACCTCCCGAGAGCTCAAATTTTCTAAATCTTTTATTGTTTCAAATTTCAAAAGTGCATAGCTTTGTCATTTTAATTCCTTTTTGAATGATTCCAGTTGTTATAGCTCTGTTATAGTATGAACTTTAATCTGAGAATGAATTTAGGTACTGTTATATAGTAGAAAATGACTTTAACTACATGATCTTGTTAATATGAAATGATTGTTTAGAAATTCTTTGAAAATGTGTAAATTGCATAACTTCTTCTCTGTAAACCCTTACTGAGCAACTCAACTTGGTAAAAATTGGTCTGTAGACATGCTTTAATATGAATTAAGCCTTGTCTTTATTTATATTCCTGAGAAATGATATATGCTAGTTTTAGAACTTAGAAAAATCATAACTAATTCATTATAACTCCAATTTGTGCAAACTCAGTTTTGCTGTTGTTAGGATAACCATATCTATCTACCATAAAAATTTCAAGTTCCAGATCATTCTAGAAATTTTCGCCATGAACAGTAACTCTAATTAATTTAATTAGGATTTTTCAGGCTGAGAGAATTTAATTTGGCCATAACTTTTTCATGCTAAGTCCAAATGAAGTGATTCTTGCTTCTAAAATTGTCTAAAATCAACCTCTAGCTGCTGTAGAAATTTCATTGGATTTGGATGTGCTTTGCTGTTGAGTTCCTTTTGGTGTTCTTCGTTCTTATCGGTTTTTATTGCCTTTTCGCGTTAGGTTCCGAAGAGTTTATTGAACCTGAGCACTCCCCTCTACAGCAAGAACAAATCCAGCAAGGCAAGCAGTTTGATCATGTTAATCCCAGTATTTTAAGTATTTGTGTTGTTTACAACTTCTATGTATGCATTGCTATCTTGTTTTAACTATTGTCGATAGTTGGCCTAGTAGATGCATTTCCTTAGACAAATGATTATCCTTTACTACCATGAGCCTAGGTTATTGCTGTGATTTAGAGCTCGTTGGATGAGCTCTTGTCACTTAGTAGTTTGCGGACTAATTGCTTAGCCATGCTTAGCCTCCGGTAGAAATGGGCGGTTATCGACTCGTCGATAACCTTGATCACATAAACTTATTATGATTTATGATTTCAGCCTTGTACCATGTCTATTTATGAAAACTAAAACTGAAAATAAAATGATTTAGACTTGGGCACAATGGTATGATTGGTGTGCTTATGGGTGTGACTGGAATGGTGCCCGAGTCAACAAGGACCGAACATCTTGTTACACTAAACCAAACATTTTAGCGTGCTAACCACACTAGAGGGTATGGGACCTCTCTTGACTTAGTACTTTGGCGTGTATTGGCTTCGGGTCGCAGGGAGCCGCAGGAGGGATGGTGCTGGGAGCATTGTAGAGTCCGAAAGGCTTCCCCCGTGATGGCTGGTTGTCTTTCGGCTGGCAATGTAAGCGTATGGATTCCGATCCATACGAGCGGCTCGTAGTCAATGCACAATATTGGAAAGCGTCTCGTAGGACTTAGCATACCTTCGGTAGTGTGCCTTGGCTTAAAGGCGGTCTGAAGTGTGGGTACATTGGTACACCCCTGCAGGGTCAAAACTATTCGAATAGCCTCGTCCTAGGTTATGGACACGCTTAGCAAGGTCTTTCAAGAGTTAGACTACAACCTTTTGAATTAAAACTTGATGGGTGGTACGAATCGGGGATTCGTGCTATGTTGTGGTGACTATTGGGATAGTCACTTCCAGGTGGTTACTTGTATGTATCTTTATTTCGCTGTTATTTTGACAAAAAAACAGATTTGCAAACTTGCTTTTAAATGTATTACATTATTGCAAATAAAGTTGGCTTTATGCAAAATGAGACATACAACCTCCACCTAAATAAGCTTGCATGTAGTTTATGAAAGGTCTGCTATTCCACACGTCAGTCTTGCGAGTACCTTTGTGTACTCAGTTATCTTGCTTAAATGTATTTGTTGCAGAGGAAGAAGGTGAGCTCGAGGGCCTCACTTTTGTGAGCTTTGTTGTGGTAGCTATGGGCGACTAGCTTGGCGGCCCGTCGGTTGCCTTGTGGGTTATGTTGGCTAACCGGTCGACTTTTGTTCTAGCCATCTTATGGCACCTTTGCTTCATTGTCTTTCTTGTTTATTGTTCTATTTGGTCGGTCGGCTCTTTTGTAATAACTTTACTTTATGTATGTCCTTTACTAGACTCGATTAATGTATCTTTGTATGGAAATGATGTGTAATTTTGTGATGATGTGCATGTGCTGCAGTGCAGGAAGCATATGTCCATCGAGGCTTAGAATGTTTAATTAGTAACGCTAGAACCATTTGGAGGTTAAGTGTTACTAGTTAAATATTCCGGGTCCTCACACCCTGTTTCCTAGGACTTGACCAAGAGGATATCCAGTGGGTACGACCACTTTGTGGGCCTGAAAATAATGCCTTAGTTTCCTCGAAGCCATAAGGAGACCATAGAGCAACTTTTGCACCTGTGGATACCTTTCTTTTGGTCCATGCAAGACTTCACTTACGTAATATATCGGTCGTTGAATATGGTCTCGTTCTACGACCAGTACACCACTAACCGTTTGTGGCGTTGCAGCCACGTAAATTAGCAACGTTTCTCCCAATTTCGGAGAGACTAAAATTGGGAGACTCGTAAGGTACCGCTTTAGTTCTTCGAAGGCGCTGCTTGCCTCTTTAGTCCATTCGAAACTCCCATATTTCCGGAGAAGCTTAAAGAAAGGTAGTCCTTTTTTGCCTAACCGTGCTATGAAACGACTTAGTACTGCCATACAGCCAGTTAGTTTCTGAACTTCCTTCTTTGTGGTCGGATCGCGCATCTGATCGATGACGGCGATTTTCGCTGGGTTTACTTCGATGCCTCTAGCCGAAACTAGGAACCCGAGAAGCTTTCTCGACGAAACCCCGAACACACATTTCTCTAGATTCAACTTAAGGCTATGACGTCTTAAGTTATTGAAAGTCTCTTGTAGATCTAGAATATGATCGCCAGCGTTGATGCTCTTTACGATCAGATCATCGACGTAGGCTTCAAGATTCCGACCTATCGGAGGGCTAAAGGTCTTTTGCATCAACATTTGGAATGTTGCACCAGCATTTTTGAGACCAAATGGCATTTTTACATAAGAGTAAGTACCATATGGAGTGATGAAGGAAGTTTTCTCTTCATCTTCTTTACTCATATTGATCTGGTGGTACCCTGAGTAAGCATCTAAAAAACTTAACAACCCACACCCGGAAGTAGAGTCTACAAGTTAATCGATGCGAGGAAGGTGAAAGTCATCCTTCGGACAAGCTTTATTAAGATCTGTAAAGTCAATACACATTCGCCATTTCCCATTGGCCTTTCTAACCATTACAGGATTGGCGAGTCACTCTGGCTGGTCGACCTCATGAATGAACCCAGCTTTGAGAAATTTGTCAATCTCTGACTGGATTGCTTCTTTCCGATCAGGTGCGAAACGTCGTAGCTTCTGCTTGACCGGTTTTTGTTTAGGCTGTAGAGCTAGCCTATGCTCGATCACCTCCCTGGGGACTCCGGGCATATCGGACGCCTACCAGGCGAATACGTCCTGGTTAGCTCGGAGGAAAGAGACGAGTGACTCTTCCTATTTAAGGTCGAGTCCTGCCCCGACCAGTATCTTGGTACCCTCTGGAGAAGCACTTCCGTCGAGTTGTACCTCTTTTATCTGGTCGGAAGGTTTCGGCGTCATCTTCGGCCTTGAATGTTTGACCTGCATATTAACGGTGTTAGTTCCCCTGGTCAGGAGTTCATTGACCAGTTCTAAGCATTTCCGATCGCATACGTAGGCTATCTTCTGATCTGTAACATCCCCAAATTAATTATTGGGATTTAGTATGCATCTTATCAGCATGACTTGACTTTTTGGAATCATTTGCATAATATTTTGCACTTGAAAATTTATCAAACAAATTAAACATACACCTCAAACTTTAAACTCCAATTAAAGACAGGAACAAAAACTTTTGATCATCATCTGAAAACAATTTATTCAAATACTAGGATAATTATCACGAATAAATATAATTTTTCCCAAAATTTTGGGACTAGTTTAAACCCTAAGAAAATTCAAACACCGTTAAAATACCTAGACTAAGTTTGAATTTATTTTACTCAAATTATATTATGAACAGTGACTTTAATAATTTTTATAAATACTAGATCATCCCAGGAACCTCTATAAAAATTTTCATAATTTTCATAATTTTATTTCTATTTTTGAAGCCTCGGTCAAACCATTTTGTTATTTAGTCAAACAAAAATCAAACTCAGATTTAGTACTGTTGAACCGACCGCACCGGACCCAAACCCACGCGGTCCAACCTAACCACCTAGCTGTACCGGTTGGAGTCTAGCGTCGCTGACCGTCCGATGAAAATCGTGTGGTCCACGTGGATCGCTCGATCGGACAGCCTGAATGCACTACTCAATCCTGGCCGTCCATTTTAGATCGTGCGGTCCAAATCCTTCCGACCGAGCCCGACGCGCCACTTGACTGCACCGCACCCTCTCGCCGCGTCCACTTACCTTTGTGCCGCTGACACACCGGGCCCGCACGTCAGGGCCATCTTCTTCCTCTCGCTGACTCGCGCGCAGGGGCGCTGTGCCACGCGCCCGACATGCTCTGTCGCGCCTCCGTCACCTCCGTGAGCCACCGCCCACGCCGACCAGTCCCCGAGCTGCGCCTCCTAACGCTGCCTCTTCCTCCGTCTTCTTCCCCGCTCAAAATCGGCTCGACCTCTCTCTCTCAGCTCACTTCTCCTCTCGGTGGCGAGAGAGAGGAAGCTCGTGTGAGCTTTCTCTTAGGTAAAATCCACACCGCCTTGTCCCTCAGCTCCTACTTATCATGCTTCTTCCGTTTTCGCTCATCTGAGCCTTTGACAATGTTTGTAGGATCCGGGGCAAGCTTGTGCTCCCACTGCCTCCAGAGCACGCCCGCGAATGCCCTCTTTGTGCCATTCTTCCTTTCGGTGAGCTTCTTGCTTTATTTTGCGCGTCATCTTGGGCCATGGGGTCTAAACCTCATTTCCCCTCATCTAATTCCGACAATGCCTTCGCAGGAGTTTGTGAATTTGGTCTTTCCCCTTTTGTCGGCCGATGCCTCTGTTCTTCGTCAAATCGCCGTCATGGTGAGCCATTTCTTGATTGATTCGGTTACACCATCTCTCTCGCCTGAACCCTTCACAACCATTCTTCTCTAATCTCTTGTCGCGAGTTTCTCTCCCTCGTGAACCCGCGTCGCGCCGCCATTGATGGCACTAGTTTCTTCCCGAGCTTCTCCAGCTTTTCTTTTTATGCTGGTAAGCTTCCACTGACTTCCTAGTAGCTCAAGCACATGTTGTTTTGCACTTATTTGCACCGTGGCGTCACTTTCGTTGTTGCCGTTTTAGCACCGCCGCCCTTCTCCGGCGTGCTGTCGGCACGCACCACCGTAAGCTTAGTCACTGGTGCCATTAGCTTCGCTAGGGTAAGAGGAACCCATTTCTGGCCTTGACCGGCACCGGCATGGACCACAGCGCCGGCAAGCCGCCAGGAAAGCCAACGGGAGCGCGGTTCTGTTGTCGGATTACCGACCGAAAACAGTAGCGCAATTAATTTAAATATAATTGTTGATTAGTTGAGTAATGGGTGTTTTAAAAGGGGTTAACATCTCTATTACATGTGGGCCCACAAGACCTGTTAAGTGGATGCGTAGTTTTTAGAATACGTTTTCGCTAAAAGGAGCACGTATCCCTAGCATGCTTAGAACGAGTTTTACGTTTCTTCGTTTAGAAGACGTATTCCTCGAATTACGCCTCTAGTTAGTTGCGGCCGAGACCAGTCCGCGTTGACTGGGTCAATACTTTGACCCCGGGTCCCACTGGTCAGTCGCATTAGCTAGTTGTGGGTGCGTGAGAAAAATACTGAGTTCTTTTAGAGAATCTGGAAAATGAATTATATATGCACTGAAAAATAGTATTAACTTCAAAAATCCTTATCTAATTCATATCAACTTCAAAATGTATGGGACCAGTTTTGATATTTTTCATATTAGGTGAATTTTATTTTAAAATAGTTTTCAAATATATATCAGTAGCAGAGAATATAGATTTAAGAAAATGATCTATAACTCTATTATTTTTACAATAGAAAAATACTGTTAACTTCCAAAAATACATAACTATTTCATTTTAACTCCAAAAATAGTGAAACCACTTTTGATAATTTTTATTTTAAGTAAATTTATTTCTAAAAATGGTTTCAAACTCACCTCTGTTACAGAAACTATAGTTTGTGAAAAATGGTCCTAAAGGGCATTATTTTTACACTATTATTGCTGACAACTTTAGAAATTAATAACTAAATCATAAGAACTCCAATTGAAGCAAACTCAACTGTTTTGAACTTGTAATAATATTACCTATTTATCCATATAATCTTTGTACTCACCAATGCTCTACAAATTTTCAACTCATAATTAAATTACATGAATAAAGGCATATTAAAATCTGAAAATTCAAACCGCCATAACTTTCACATACTAAATCCAAATGGGATGAACCTTTCACCCAAATTCATTTAAAATCATAACCTACCTACTGTATAAATTTCATACATTTTTGAGCATATTGAATTTCTGGCTTTATTCGATATTTATTGCATTATCGTCTTTCATTAGGTTTTTCGACGATAACGATATTCGTGAGATTAATATGAGTATAACCTGAGAATGAACAAGTGATAAGGCAAATGTGCGAGCACCCTCCTCTTGATCATATTGCTCCCAGTGATCTTTAAAAGTTTTGTGTGAGTTTTATTATCGCAATTGCATGCTATTTTGAAATATATGTTTATGGGTAGAAGTAGTTAATCTCCTAATTGTTGCATTAGCCCTCCTTTGAATGTTGATTACCCTTTTTACCTTGAATGATTAAGGATATATGTTACATGGGTTGTTTGCTAGTTTGTAGAACGATGCTTAGCCATGCTAGTAGTTGTAGCCGAAAGTGGTTGATGGAGCTAGTCCATCGGCCGGTGGATCGAATTGAATCTTAATGAAATTTGAGGATTTTATGGATTGGATTATGTTGAACTTGAGGATTAAATCCAGATCTTCGCATCTGGGGTTTGTGGACATGTTGGGCATGGGTTGATTATTGTGTGTTGGACTTGGCGGGTGATAGTGTGATGAAGGGGTGGTCCGGATTCATGTAGCCCGTCTCGAGTGTTTAAGGACCGATGCGTGGTGTGATGAACCAAGTCTTACGTGCAACCACACGGGATAATGGCGAAGGCTTGGCTAACTAATTTGTTGTGTGTTAGCTATCGTAACACAATCAGTTGACAAATGTTATTGTTATTTTTAATTGTTCTTTTGTCAATCAAGCGGGGGGCATGTTAAGGGTCGCCTTACTTGCCCTTAAGGGTCTCTTGTTGGATAGGGACTTACTTACGTGGGGTTTACTCACGTGGTTGAGCGATCATCATCGCTCGCCATAGGACCGTCCTCGGGTGGTTTGATAGTTAGGACATGACATTATAACGGCCTCGTTATGCTACCTCAGTCACACTCCTATGGAAGAGTGCATTGGCGACATTAAGAGGAATGCATATCGTGTGGGTAAAGCTGTACAACTCTCTGAGTAACTAAATCTATTCGAATAGCCTCGCCCTAGGTTATGGACAACACTTGTGGAAAGCGAGCCTGATTAGCTTTTGAAAATATAAGTTTGGGTTATGGTTGGAAATGTTATGTCCTTATGTTAGTTTGTTCAAATCTGAAATGTATTCTTGAGCGCGTTGTTCGCGCGTTAAATTTGTTGAGGTTTGAGTTGTGCCACGAATGGGATGTTCGTGTGTTGTTTATAATTGGAGATTATACCATTGATGATCATTACTTACTGCTATAAAATGTTTTCTAAATGTTTTACAAATGGCTAGTTAGAATCTTTATTGTTTATCTATATACAAAACTTGCTTTATGCTAAAAATTGACTAGTGTAGTAGCCTTCCTTTGATACTTACATGCATCCTTTATTTCTTTTGAAAGTCTCATGAGTACAACTTTGTACTCTAATGATTGTCTATTTATTCGGTGAGAACGACGGTGCAACGGCTTTAACTCCAGTTGGTTGCTTGTGGGATTGTGGGCATACCAACTCGGTTATTCCCTTTTTATTTTAAGTTATCTTCCGCTGTAATTTATTTGTGTTAATTAGATTTGGCCGATCGGCCCTCTTTCGCAACCTTGTACTATAAGGTGCTATCTAAATGATGTTGTAATTGATTCTTTTATTCTTGTACATTGTGTATGGATGTGATTGCAATGTTATGTACTAGGATATGTGCATGTTAGTCACTGATCCTTGGGAGCTAGCATGTGACACATATCCGGGTCACTCGGAATCGTGTTCGTCTCACGTTAAGTGTTGCGTTTACGGCGTAATCACTTAGCTTGATACGGATCCGGTCTCGGGGGTCCCCACATGATCGCCTCGGACCGTGATTACACCCTTTGGTCCCGGCATTTTCAAACTCTGATAACCGTAGTGCGTGACTATCAGGAACTTTGCTAAAGCTGGACGACCAAGAATTGCATTGTATGCAATCTCGAAGTTCACCACATCAAATGAAATTTTTTCTGTCCGGAAGTTGTCGGGCTTTCCGAACGTAACCAGTAGGGACAAGTGCCCTATTGGCTTAGCGGTAGACCCAGGAACTATGCCATGAAAGACATATTTCACTAGTTTTACCTTGGATTTGGGAATCTGCATGTCTTCCAAAGCACTTGCAAATAAAATATTTAAAGAACTACCCCCATGTATCAAGACCCGATTAACCTTGCAGTTATTAATAGTAGACTCAACGACAATTGGAAACCTACCTGGGTTAGTTGAAGGAATGGGGCAGTCTTCTTTGCTGAAGGAGATTATCGTTTCCGACCACCTTGGAGGTTTAACGGCGATCGAAGGTTCGGTAAGGTTGACCTCTTGCTCCATGGCTTTCAGGTGACGTCTGGACTCGTACGAAGAAGATCCACCAAAAATCACATCGACGGTGTGCTGAGGTTCTTGGTACTCCATCTCTTCGTCACCATCTTTGTCCTTCTTGGAGCTTGTTTCCCCGAGCTCTTGAATCGACGGGAGTGGTCCTTTACCTGCATAATAATCTTCCAGCTTCTTTTGCCAAGTGCGACAATTGCGCAGGTCGTGTCCTGCTTGCTGGTGGAGAGGACACCATTTTTTACTTTTCTTGTAATCATTGGTCGGAGCCTTAGCCTTGCCACGACCAGTATAATCTTTTCTCCCTTTGGTAAATTTTTCGGGAACAACAAGAACCTCTTTGTCGTTGGCTCTGCCATGCTTCTTTTTCTTGAGAGTCTTCTTTTGTTTCTTTTCCATCCTATCTAAGCCAGGTTGGGAATTTTATCTTTTCGATCAATGGCTTCGTTCCACTCAACCGCTTCACTGGCCGTAGCGTACTTATCAGCCATATCGAAGAGCTCGATGGTTGTTCGTGGGGGATGTATAGCTAAATCCTTCGTAAACCTTCGATTTCTCAATCCCGCTTTGAAGGCTTGGATAACGGAAGATTCTTCAACCTCCGGTATTGAGTTACGAACTTGGCTAAATCTTTTGATGTACTGCCGGAGAGTCTCGTTTGATTTTTGCCGTATTCTATGGAGATCGTCTTCCTTTCCAGGGCGATCATACGTACCCTAAAAATTTGCAATCAAAAGGTCGCAGAGTTGCTCCCAAGTATACACGGACCCGACCGGAAAGTTAAGCAACCACGATCGGGCTGATCCTTCTAATACCGTAGGAAGATAGTTTGCCATTACATTTTCATCACCACCAGCAGCTCTAATAGTGGTGGTATATATCTCGAGAAATTCCAAGGGATTTTGGGTCCCATTGAATTTATCCATATTGGCGATCGGAACCTATTTGGCGTCTGACTGGAGCCTGTGAGAAGGCTCGACACCTGTGATAGTTTCGTGACGCCTTCTTTGAAACGGTGCCGGATTGTAGTCGGTTGGAGACCGATTTCTAGGAACGGATTGTCGGTGCTCCAATGTCTCGATTCGGTCTCGGACGTTAGTAGAACGCCTCCGACCACTTGCCTGGTTTAGGTGATGTCGAAGATCACCAGGTCCAAGCGAGGGTTCCTCTCGACGAAGTCAAGGTGGGAATTCCTGGAATAGTCTCCTCACCTCATGACTTGTTGGTCGCAATCGTCGAGGTGGTCGCAGTGTCAACTAATCTTCAACACGACCATGCGAGGCCCGCCGGGAAGAATCTTTGCGATGAAGTCATGGTGCGACTTTGCGGGTGCTTTCGTTCCCGATATGCTTCGCGCGTTGCATCGTCTATTGGATAATCTCCGATACTTGACCAGCGAGTTGGACAAAACCCGGAGTCTCTGCCAGGGCAGGGTCAGAAGTATTTAACATATCCCTGACTCGCTGCAGGTTTTGTATTGTTACCGAAGGTCTCGAGGGATTTCTGCTAGAAGAAGGTGTTTGATGGCTTGAATCCCCCGACCTCCTGGTCGATCTTGCCTGGTCCATTACATTGGTTGGGGAAGGATCAGGCGCATTAACTGGTGAACGTCCACCAGTTCTGTCACCTCCGGCATTTGGTGCTTGACTGCCCGTACCATCTCCATTATGACGTGGTGGTGAGGCAACGTATGGAGGATCGTACACGGCATTCTGATCCGTATCTCCGATCGCATTGACCTCGTGATTCCAGCAGTGATCCTCCGATGAGCTTCCATCGTAATCAATGGAGAGATTTTCAAAGCTTCTGCGAGAAGCTTCCACGACGGAGAGCAGTCGGTGATCAGCACCTCCTGAGGTTTTCGGAAGGGCCTCAGCCTGATCCGGCGAATTACCGATCGAATGCTGAGCTTTATCATCCCCACTTGGTTTACGACCAATGGAGGTTTCATTGACACCGTCACCAGGTGTCGGTTGGCTCCTGGAATTGCTAGAAGTCATCGGTGAGTACCTATCAACCATGATCGTATCAAAGGTATATTGAACCTCGGGTTGCGGTGTTGAATTTTTGTCACCTTTTTAGCCGGTAGAGAGGCCCAGGCTTGCTGAGGCTTTTGGGTGTTCCGAACTGGTCGGAAGCATTTCCTCTGAAACCACCACTGATCATAGCGGTGTGTTTTCATCCATCCGGTCGACTTCGCCGATTTCTACCATGGGCGAACCGGCGGAGGATGATGATGAAGAGATTCCGTTTTCCTCCATGGCGCGCATGCATGCGTCCATGTCGAGGTTGGCGTAGTCCGCCAAGTCGAACCAATTTTCTTCATCCCAACCTCCCGCCATAATCGCATCAGCGATCATACCCAGGGAATGGACAAAGATTTGATGAGCAGAGAAATTCTTCTGAGATTCCACGTCGCGTTCCCCACGGACGGCGCCAGCTGTCGACGATCAAGACATCGATCTTACGAAAATAAAAAGGAGAAAGTGACGTGGGAAATCTAAGGGAATAATGGGACTGCTCTTTATTAATATGAACTGGGTTTTACAAGTTATGCTCTAAGAACACTGCGTGTTCCCTTACAATCTCAGACCTATCACACGAATCTATAGCTTGTGCTTTAGTCTGATGACTCTGTCTCTTTTCTTCCTTCTCCCTTGATCAGTCCAGGTTCCATCTTTAAATAGCCCTCGAAGAGGCGGCAGTTACTTCCGGAGAAGACGTCTGATGCGAAGCGTTGTGTCTGGTCGAAGTCAAGTGACGGTTGATACGGAATCAACCGTTCGGTGATTATATGTCTATGAAACATATAAACGCATGGAGGTTGTTCGCTGGTGTGTCTGGATAAGATACATCGTATGGAATATACACGTGCTCCATTCATGATATGGTAGAGAATATACCTAGAATCTATTCCAAGTATCAGTTCATACCTTTTACGAGCAGTTCTCCTGGTCGGGAGCTTGGCTTAGGCCTTCGTCCGACCAGGGTACCCATTATGTAATCTCTGGAATCTCTACGACCAGTGAGGTCGTGCACCTCAGGGGTTACGACCACGAAGACGTATGGTCTTTTATATATATTAAAAATAATATATAGAGGTTTAAATCCTCGTCAGAGGCGATCAAGGATGTAGAGACCCTGATGATCCCTACGGCGCCGGCCAGTCCCAAGTACCATCCCTGTCTATCGATCCTGGATGAAACAGGTGTGAGAGTCAAAACCAACCCTACAGTCAAGATCGGTGAGCTGACCCACCGAGAGAAGATGCATGGTGAGCTGGGGAACATGGGAAACAGCTGGAATAGAAAAGTCAGTGGATTAGAAAGTGCCGACGGTGATGCAGAGGAGTACCGTCGGTATGCGAGCAGAGATAGGAAAAATAGGAGGTCCTACTGAAGTGAGAGATGTGGAGTCCGGTGTCATGTGGAAAGAGGCACCAGAATCCAGAACCCAAGAAGTACCTGGAGGAGACGTCTGAGCTAGACTGGCAGAACCTGCTGAGCTGTGAGAGAGATGTTGAAGTAGAGCCTAGTAGAACTACTGAATAGAGTCACCTCGCTGAGAAGGTCTTGACGTGCTGGTCTGTCCTCCCGTCGAGGAGTTAGGGCCTCCCTGCCCCCCTTGGGTCATCCATGCACCTTGTTCTGCTTTTTGCGCACCGCACAACGCTGGTAGTCGTGCCCGAATTTCTTGCAATAATTGCACTGAACCCCAGTTGGTGCAAAAACAGGAGCAGAAACAGACAGCTCAGAAGATCCTGTAGTCAAAGCAGAAACCGGTGGTGTAGTCGAAGAAGAAGGGGTAGCAAGCACAGTCAGAACAAATTGTGCTGTTAACCCGCGGCGAAGCTCCTCAGCACGAAGGGTCGAAAGAGCCTCGGTAGCGAATCGATGCGTGGTGGCGGCTCGGCGAGTTGAGCCACAGCGAGCTCAAACTCAGGCGAAGACGGCAGACGAAGTCATAAAGGCGAAGGCAATCACGATCCGCCTTCTGCAATTTATGACACTCCTGGCAGAGCGAAGAAGCGAGCTCGTCCAGCTGGCACCAGAGACTGGTCAGGGCTCAGAAGAAGTCGTCGACGGAGGAGTCCTCCTGGCGAAGTGTCTCCAACTCACGCTGGAGCGAAAAGAACTGAGCATCGCTGCTTTGCTGGTATCGCTCGCGCAAGTACTCCCAGATTTGACGAGTGGCAAGCAAACCAACAATGTCTGGCTGAATAGAGTCGTCGACGCTGACTACCAGGATGGCTCGAACACGGGCCTCGTCAGCACACCAGCGCTCAAAAGCGTCTATGGCATACTGAAAGGCCTCATCAGCAGCGTCAGCAGCAACAATAGCGGCCTCTACCTCCTTCTTGGCGGCCTCATCTTTTGCAGGAGGTGCCAAAGTAGACTGTCTGGGAAGAGGCTGAACCGGCGACGACAGACAAGGTCGGGCACCAGTAACATATCCCCAGAGGCGGAGACCATCGAGCATGATCTCCATGAGTGAAGACCACAACCTGTAGTTCGTCCCATTAAGCTTGGTTCCCGAGAATGGGATCGTAGCTGATGGAACGGAAGCCATCGGTAGGCGACGCTGGATGGCGCGGCAACCAAGGCAACGAAGTCTAACAGGCGGCGTTGGACGGCGCAGCGGTTAGACGGCGCAGTCGGGGCCTGAGAGGCCTGTGAAGCACGAATGGGCACGCGGGGGGAACCCTAGTTCCCCCTGCTTGTGGTGGTGGCGGCGGTGGGTCCAAGCTTCAGCGAAAGCGGCGACTGGAGTGTCGGCGACGGCTGTGGCCCGTGTGGCGGCGGAAGCTCAACCCGGTGGCGCTCGGTGAATCCAAGCCGGCACTCGGCAACGCGGCAATGTGGAGGCAATGGCCTGAGCGGCGGCGACAGCCCAAGCCAGAGGCGGCGGCGGCGGCGGCGGCGGCGGCGGAAGGAGCGGGAGACCCGGTGGGAGCAAGGGGAAGGCACGCTTGGCGCTTGGGAAGGCGGCGCAGATCCAAAAGGCACACGGGGGGGTCGTCGACAGCGGCGTGGCATCAGCGGTGGCGGCAGCGTGGCAGCGGCGGCAACCGGAGTGTCGGCGACCACGCGGCCTCTGCGGAGGGACGGGAGGCTCCGGCGGCGGATCCTATGGCGGGAGAGCGTCGGCTCGGCCGGGGCTCGGGCGGTGCTCTCCGACGGATGACCAGGAACACGAGGCGGCGGTTAGATGGCAGCGGAAGGAGAGCTAGGTTAGCCCTAGCTCTGATACCATGTTATGAATAATGTGTTCATCTATTCAAGAGGCCCAATGGGCAATATATATAGGGAGTACAAAGGGGTTGCCATATACAGATAAGGAAACCATATACAAGAGTCCTATTCCAACAGAGGGGAGGAAATGGGGTAGGATGGAGTTGTGGAGGTTTGTGTTGGCTTTGCTCTGGTGGTGTTGCTCTCAGCTGTGAATGGGGCTTGTGAGGCTTTGTGAAGGGGAGGCTTAAGAATGAGGTGTTCTCTGTTGCCCTTTCTCTCCTATTGCCATGTGCATGTCAATTTTGCTCTCACCTTACCCATTCCATTCTCACGGTTGACTATTGGCTTAAGGACCTTTGGTCCAAGGGAGGTCTCTGATACTATGCTTCGGATTTTCTGCGATGGAGGTAAGTCGGTATAACATGGGTGTCGGATTTTTAGAACTGTCGGGTGATGTAACCCATCGAAGTGAGAGGATGCCGACTGACCATGGTCAGTCTGGGAACCTCAATGAGCTTCACGTGATCTGACGGCAGTCCTTCTTTACTTCTACTTCAATTCATAGCTTTTGGTTTGCTATTGGTCTATTGGTTTTTTGTGGACAATGGAAAAATGTGGGCAGGGTTTAGGATTGGCCGAGGAAGGGTTTCGACTTGCTGGCGATACACGAACAAGGATGCAAGGGCCTCGGCGACCAAGTATGCAAGATTTTGTTTTCTTTTGTAATGTACTCAAAGCTGTAATTTTTATTATGATATGTTGTAAATAATTCATGTAATTAATTCCATGTTTGTATTAATATTTTACTTTCGCTTGCAATGAAAATCAGAGTTTGTAACGAGGTTGTATTTCTGATTGAGAAGTCCTGTTGTAACTCTTGCTAATATAAACTTATATTAAACTGTTGTGTGATGTGTTCAATATTAGTTTGTGAGTATTGCTTATCATTGTTTGGATGAATCTAATTTACTGCTTATTATTGTTCTCTTATCGTTGATTATGGTTATTTAGATTAGTTTAAGTTTGAGGGCTCTTACAACCGTTGATACTCCCACAATTATCTATGAAGATAATGCTGCTTGTGTTGCACAAATACAAATAGGTTATGTTAAAAGTAATATCACAAAGTATATTGCTCCCAAATTCTTCTATTCTCATGAACTCCAGAAGAATGATGAGGTGAAGATCCTGCAAAGTAGATCTTGCGAAAATCTGGCTGATTTATTCACTATGTCTTTGCCTGCATCCAGTTTCCAACAATGCGTTTGTGGTATTGGAATGAAGTGGCTTGGAGAGTTGCAGGGATCAGGGGGAGAATCCCCTGAATTATAATTCACTTAAGGTCTTGAAGTTTTACCTTAATCCTGCAGATTAATCCAGAAGGTAAAAATGATGCACTCTTTTTCCTTTAGTGAGTTTTTCCTGAAGATTTCTCACATAAAATATTTTAACGAGGCAACGATGCAATACAGTTTGCGGATGCAATGTACTATTTTCTTCGATCCTGTCAGTGTTTTAGAACCGATCTTACGTAAAGATTATTTGATCTGGGGGTCTCCACAATTGATCACATGGACAAGGGAGACACGGGGATTTTTATACAGGTTCGGGCCTTCTCCAAAGAGAATAACAACCCTACTCATGTGTGTATCGTGATGGTATCCACGATTACAATCGGTGGAAAGCCTTGGCGCTATCATGCTCTTGATTGTCTCTCAAAAAAGCCTCTCAAAAAAGCCTCCCAAAAAAGCCTCTCCCATTATCTCCGAAAGACACCTATTTATACTATGTTACAGTGGCGGTTGTCATTCCAGGTTAATGGGCGCTCATTATTACGCAATAATGAGGTTAATTACCGGAGTAGTAACCTCCCCACGTTGTCTAACGGTTATCAATCAGAGGTAATGGAGGTTTATCTGTAGTTATTTCAGATATAACTACGTGTCTTGACTGTTCAGATCTTCACGGTAAATAGGGCCTACTGATGAGTGGACCCAGTTAACTGTGAAGAAGTCATAGCAGGGCTGGTTGTAGCAGGACTTACGACTAGGGAGTTAGTCGTAGAAAAATCTTACGACTGGGTACTGGTCGTAGAAAGACTTACGACCGAACGTAATCGTAGCAAGACTTACGATTATGTTGTAGTCGTAGAAATACTTACGACTATAGGGGTGGTCGTAGAAGAGCTTACAATCACCCAACTTACTCCTCCCTTATAACATTAAGGGGTATACATGTGACGTCATATTACATGATAATAAAATGAGGATTATAAGATCCTCGTCATCTAGCCCCCCAGCTTCGAGTGAAAATAACTTACTTGGTTGAGGAGTCGTAGATGATCTTGTGACCACTAGAAGGCTGTAGGAAAAATGTTGAAGGAAAAACTCTTCAACATGTGTTCCTCTCGACCAGAAGTATGCTTGGTGGAGGCAGTTTGGAAATCTCACGATTACAAGGTAGTCGTAGAAAATCTTATGACTTTAGGGTAATCGTGACCTGATGATCGGAAGTAAAACCTTTTCGATTGGGGTTTCTTTTGATCAGAAATACACTTGGTCAAGAAGGTAATTTCACTTGAGGTGTGAAAAGAGCCTCGGTACTCCCGAACAGGCAGATTAAAGATCTTGTCCGTTGGAGCAATTCCCGAAGTGGTAGAAACCGTTGGGTTTCCACGGCGTTTTGTTTCAAGTGTACTGTTATAAAACAAACAGCGGGGATGAACTTAGGGTTCTTACCTTTTCTCTAATTCATCTCGACTGTTTGTTGCTTTCTCATCTCTTCCGCCGCCGGTGATACTGTACGCTTTCTTGGAGCTTTCCCAAATCTAACTCTCTCCTTCTTTAGAAAAGATGGCTAGGACCATCTCCGAGTGGGCTGAATCGGAAATGGACGACGCGAAGATGACTGCTTTGGTCGCCGCTGAGAAGATCCCCGAAGGGCTACTCGTGAAGTGGATTGCGGCAAATGGGCAACACTGGCCGTTGGGGGAGGAAGATCAAATTCCTGTTTTCCAAGCGTACTGTGAGTGTGACCTCTGATTACCTGCCCACCCCTTCCTCACACTCGCGCTTGAGCATTTTGGGGTGGAATTAGTGAACCTTGGTCCTAATTCCATCGCAATGTTGAGCGTATTCGTGTATTTGTGTGAGGCATACCTGGGGATTCCGGCGGACCTCAAGCTTTTCCAGTATTATTACGGAATGGCTCGGCAGGTCGGAATTGCTGGGAGTTGCGGTCTGAAGCTCCACGACGGTAAGTCGAAGGAGTATATTCAGATGTTCACCCGGTCGTCGTGGTCGGGGTGGAAGAAGAAGTGGTTTTACTGGGAGGTTACCAAGGAAGACAGCATCTCGTTTGTCGGGAAAGCCGCTGAGAGGTCTCCTTCCTGGGATTCGACTCCCAGTAACCTCGACCGGATAGCCCCCTACATTCAAGCCATCAAAGACTTGAAGTCGGGGGGTTTACCGGATGGCACGTGGTGAAGGACTTCATCACGCGCCGTATTAGTCCCTTGAAGAAATGAGTTCCTCCTATGTGGAGGTACTCGGAAAAAGAAGACCCAACCAGGGGCTACAAGGACGGTAAGTGAAAAACTCACTTTTGAGCTTTAACCTTGGCTAATCCCTGATTTGGTCTGCTAATCATGTTGTTTGTGTGTACATATTTTCCACATGCGGAGATTGACGCTCGCGTCAGGCTCATCTGCGAGAAGAGTCCGTCCAGCATAGCAGCTCCACAAATTCTTGTGGTTTTGACCGAAGAAGAAAAAATGGAGCGCTTAAAGGTAATCGAAAAACGACTTCGTCTTTAGGCACTTATTGTCGTAAAATGATTTACAACTAAAGGGTTCATCGTAGAAAAGCTTACGACTCGGTACTGGTCGTAGAAAGACTTACAACCGGACGTAATCGTAGCAGACCTTACGATTATATCATAGTCGTAGAAATTCTTACGACTTGTGAGCTGATCGTAGAAGAATTTACGACCAGTTAGTGATCGTAGAAGAACTTACGACCACTTTCTTTTTCTGTTCTTCAACAGAAAGTAGGTGTAGAAGACCGCCAAGACGACGAGGAAGTCGATTTGGTGGTCATTGAGGCGACTGCGCAAGTGAAGCCTGCAAAATCCCCTCCAGCCAAGAAGCGTCACCTTGTAAAGGTCGGCGACAAGGGTGGCTCGAGTTCAGTTCCTCCCGCTCCTTTTGCTAAATTTGCTGCAGACTTGGCTGCAGCAAAGAAGAAAGCAGAAGAAGCCGCTTTTGCCCTCAAGCGCAAAGCCCCCAAGGTTAAGGTACCCTTCTATTATGACAACAAAACCTTCGCAGTTTCTGCTTTTCGTGGCGTCATAAGGCAGCTAGAAAAGGAGAACTGGAAAAGCTTCATGTCTTTTGTGAAAGAAACTGCTGCTCCAGTAGGACCTGAGGCCGAGGAGAGTAGTGGTCTTAAGGTTGTCGAGATGGGTCTCGGTCACTCAGGGAGTCGAGAAGAGGAGCTCCCATTCCTTCAATTGAATCTCAACCCACAATGGTTGAGAAGAAGTCGAAGAAACCTTCTGTTGGGAAGGTTGCTCCCAAATTTTGGGTTAGATCCAGCACGCAGAGGTATGTGAGAAACAGAAGTGTAAGAACAGCTTTTACTCTTTGTTTTTCACAAGTTAACTTACTTTTTGGTCTTAGCCCAACGCCTTCAGCCCCCAAGGATACTTCTACGGAGAAGCCCGCTGTCACCTCTTCAACCAGCGAAGATGTGACTGCGGCAGTGGCTGAAGCTCTGGCTACTATTCCTGCGGCGGAGGAAGTCGTTGCCGCAGAAGTTGCTACGACCACCGAGGTTGTCGTAGGGACGGCCGCGGAGGCAGGAGAGGCCACGGGGGAGACACCGGGAGTCGGCGATGGTGAGAGTTCCGACCACCGTGCCGGTAAGGAGGCAGTCGAAGACATTCCTTCCGGTCCTCCAGGCAGTGCTCCCATCACCGAATCAGAGGAAGAAGAGTATTTTAACTTTTTCTCTGATTTCTTTGGCCCTGCTTCTATCGTAGGATCTTCTACCTACCAATCTCGCGATCGAGTTCCTCACCCCAGCAGCATTCCCAATTGCGGGGATGTCTTCGACAATGAACGTCTCGAGGGGGTTTGGTGGAAACGAGTCGAGGAGATGGATGGGTTGAAGGATCCGTCGCGAATAATGTCCATGTTTGCTTGGTTAAACATGAATGTAAGTATTCATTGATACTTATATACGGTTTTATCCCTGTCTCTTATCGTTTTTCTCCCCTGCAGAGAGCCGTAGAACAAGTTGCCACGATTTGCGAGTACAATCGGTAACTTGTCAAACTACGACAAGAGAAAGCAGTGCTCTGCGAGCAAGCAGAGAGGTGGTGAGTATCCGATTCTCGTAATCGTTTTACAAATTGATTACTTACTCAGTACTCGTAGAACATTGTCATAGAAAACTTACGACTTGGTATTAGTCGTAGAAGAACTTACGACCAGGGGGTAATCGTAGAAAAACTTACGATCATCCATTAGTCGTAGAAATACTTACGACTACTCGTCTGTGTATTCATGTCTTCCTTTAACCTTTCAGGTTTAAGAGTGACGAAAAGATTTTAGCTGATGCACTCGACTTCGAGAAAGCCGAGATGAAAAAGCTAAAGGATAAGGCCACCGACCTTCTGAAGAAGTTTCGGGAGGCTAACTCTGCAACTCAGAAATTGCAGGAAAAAAATAAAAAGTACGTGAAGTTACGACTGCTTTTGATCTCGATCTTTGCCTTCTTAACCTCTCATTCTTTTGCAGAAAAAGAAGTCGAAAATAAGGTCCTTCAGGCCGAGGTGGGGGCTCTTCGGGTCGAGGTCCAGGAGAAGTCCTCGGTTGTCCGCGAGATCTCCCGCATTGCGAAGGAGAAAGACTAAGAAATTAAAAAGTTAGGTTCTCAATTAGCGGGTAAGTAAAACTTTTACCTACTGCTAAATTGTTTTATCTTCTCGTAGAATTATTTTATCTAATTAATCCTTACTCCATTCAGTGCGATTAACTGAAATAAAACAACTCCACGAGGCTTCGACTTGTACCCAGGAGGAGATGAAGTCGATGAAGATCAATCTTCAAGATAACATTTCGCTTTTGAACAATGTACTCCATGGGCTTCGTGTCGGGAAGGTTACTCCCCGCGATGACACGATGGCCGCTCATACGAGTGTCGTTGGAGAGCAAGTCGGTACCCTGCAAGAGTTGGTGTCTACTCTGAAGACCAACCAGAATGACTCGATAAGGGAAGTGGTCAAAGGAGATGTGAGCTTTGTTTTAGCAAAGCTCTAGGCATGTGACCCTAACCTTAATCCACATTCTGTTGAAGCCGACTTCGACTGCACCGAATTTGAAGCAGAACGGCTGATCGAGGAGATGCAGTCAGTCGGCGAGAAGGTCGCGGAGGAGATGCAGATAGAATCTTCTTTATCAGAGTAGTCTGTAATAGGAACTCGTAAGGACAAGTCTTTTCTAGTGATGTATAAATATATTATCCTTTCTTCTTTCTTGCAAATTATCTCGTAGAGTAGTTAGTAACTCGTAAGATAAAAAAAATGAAGAAATGATCAGACCAAATATGAGTGATTCCTCATTTCTCCTTCTTTTTCCCTGCGAATCATCTTGTAGAGTAGTTAGTAACTCGTAGGATGACAACTCGGAAAAAACTAAGACTAAGAAATGAACTCATGTTTATAACTTTATCCTAGCCCCCGACTATTTACTTAGTTTATTGGAATAAACTAAGAAAATAGTAAAGAAAGGGTTTCTGAAAACAGCGAGGTTTGTTTGACTTATAGTTCTCTAGAATCGATTATCTTGCTCTAGTCGAAAGAATGGAAAACGGATCGACGCTAGGAAGTTCCCTCTAGTGGGTAGGACCATATGCAGATAAAAAAAGCTTCGACTAGGTGATGTTACCATCTCCAACTAGATTAATGAAATTGATAACGACAATTTGATTGAAACAAACATCTAGAGTACCTTAGAAATTTATTCGACTGTTTTCGATTTACCTGATAAGTTTGTCCTGGTAGCAAGAGTAGGAAATGGAACGGCGCTAGGAAGTTTTTTCTAGTGGACAGGACCACGTGCAGAAAGGAAAAGCTTCGACTAGGTGTGTTTCTGCCTCTGACCAGTTAAAACCAATCAATTTTACCAGAAATGGTCGAACAAATCTCAAAAGTGCACTCTTCTTAGAGTATTTTTTAAAAATAAAAAAATAAGCTAAGGTGACATGAGATTTGCTTAAAAAATTTCGACCATGTTTCCGAGCCCAAAAAACTTTGTACTGGTAGCAAAAGTTAGGAACAAAGCGACACTAGGAAGCTCCTTCTAGCGGGCAGGACCACATGTAGAGAGGAGAGTCTTCGACTAGTTTTTATGTCCTTTCTCCGACCAGTGTAAAGGGGAAATGAGCATATGAATAATGGTCGAAAATAAAAGCAAAATCCAAATAGAGACAAAAAAGATAGGAAGAACCTGATACTTTATTGTCGTAGAAGCCTACTACACATAGAATTTATGTAACTGGTCAATGTTCCAAGAGTTGGAGAGAACGTGGCTATCCTCCATTGCAAGTCGTACCGATCCTGGACGCGTTACTTCGACCACGGTGTAAGGACCTTCCCACTTGGGGAAAAGTTTGTTCCTATTGGACTGGGATTGGATAAGCCTCAATACCAAGTCACCTACAGCAAGGCTGCAAGGTTGGACCTTACGATCGTAGTATCTGCGCAAGGCTTGTTGGTAGACTACTGAACAAATTAAGGCCTGGTTCCTTTTTTCCTCGAGCAGGTTAATGTCATCTGCTCGAAGTTGTTCTTGGTTGGAGTCGTTAAAATTTTCGACTCGTGCTGACCTGATCTTTAGTTCTGGCGGAAGCATGGCTTCTACGCCAAAGACTAGAAAGAAATGTGTTTCTCCTGTAGCTTGGCTAGCTATCGTACGAATTGCCCACAATACTGAAGGTAATTCTTGTACCCAAGCCCCCGAGCGCTTGACAAGCTGATCGAATACTCGGGTCTTAATTCCCTTCATTATCGGCACCGCTCTTTCGACCTTGATTGCTTTGGGGTAGGCAATGAGCGTAACACAACCGAGTTCCCAACTCGTCGCAAAATTTCTGAAATTTTGCACTCGAAAATTGTTTTCCATTGTCGGTGATGATTCGACTTGGTACTCCAAATCGACTTATCACGCATCTCATCATAAACCGTTTTTGTTGCTTCCGTTGTTATCCTAGTCACATGTTCGGCTTCTGTCCATTTTGTGAACGTGTCAATAGCCACAAAAATGAATTCGAATCCTCTTGGAGCTCTGCGTAACGGTCCTAGGATATCAAGACCCTATGTCGCAAAAGGCCAAGATAGAGGAATTGTTTCCAATGCCTGAGCTGATTGGTGTATTTGCCTGCCATAAAACTGGCACTGTACATATTTTTTGACCAACTCCTTGGCATCGTAAAGGGCTATTGGCAAATAAAAACCTTGTCGAAAGGCTTTACCAACCAGGGCTCTGTGAGAAGCATGTGTCCCACAGATGCCTCCATGAATGTCGTGAAGGAGTTTTAATCCTTCGCTCTGCGGAATACATCGCATGAGCACCCCTTGGGTTCCTCTTTTATAAAGGACACCTTCAACCAAAGTATACATTTTGGTCTTTCGAGATAGTCGATCTGCTTCGAGATCGTCGTCGGGTACGGAACCCGTCTGAAGATACTCGTAGATGGGTGTCATCCAGGTATCTTCGTACTCTAGAGAGGTTGTTTCTATAGGAGGCGTCTCTAGTTCTTCAACTAGAGATGGCTTCTGAAGTTGCTCTAGAAAAACCCCTTTCGGTACTGAGGATCGGGAGGAAGCTAGATGAGCTAGTTGGTCTGCGAGGAAATTATCCTTTTGAGGGATAAATTGTACCTCAAAGCCCACAAAGTGCTTTTCTAACTTTTGAACTTCCGATAAGTACCGGGACATAGTTGGATTAGAGCACTGGTACTCTTTTCCGAATTGATTCACGACTAGTTGGGAGTCTACTCTCACGAGTAGTCATCGAATTGAGAGCACTTTTGTGGCTCGTATGCCAGCTAGCAAACCTTAGTACTCTGCCATGTTATTAGTGGCCTGCAAGTTTAATTGTATAGCATACTTTAAGGTCTCTCCGGTAGGAGATTCCAGGACCACCCCAGCCCCCGAACCACTTATCGTAAGTGACCCGTCAAAGTACATCGTTTACAGGTCGTGGGAATCGTATTGGGGATCCTGAACAGGTTCAGGATTTGTCCATTCAGCGACAAAGTCTACCAAGATATGGGATTTAATGGCCGTTCGGGAAACGAAATGGATGTCGAACTCCCCAAGTTCGACTGACCATTTTGCCATGCGTCCCGCTGTTTTCCTATTTTGGAGGATCGCTCCCAAGGGAAACTCAGACGACACAGCTAGTTTGTGCGCCTGAAAATAATGTCGTAGTTTTCTCTAAGACATGAGGAGGGCATATAAAAGTTTTTGAACCTGAGGGTAACGCTCCTTAGGTCTGTGTAAAACTTCGCTAACGTAGTAAACTGGTCATTGTACGTTCTCACGTTCTCGACGATCACTACGCTCTTTGCACTCGTGGCGTGGCGACTAGATAAATTAAGAGTGTCTCTCCTGGTTTCGGGGAAACCAGAACAGGAGCACTCGTAAGATACCTCTTGACTTCCTCAAAGGCTATGTTAGCATCTTCCGACCACTTGAAGCCCTCATGTTTCCTTAGAAGTTTGAAGAAAGGCAATCCTTTCTCTCCCAGACATGCGATGAAACGACTTAATGCCGCCATGCATTCTGTGAGTTTCTGGACTTCTTTTTTCGTGGTTGGGGGCGCATCTGAATGATGGCTTTTATCTTTTCAGGATTTGCTTCGATTCCTCGTGCAGAGATCAAGAAACCAAGTAATTTTCCTGAAGAGACCCCGAACACACACTTCTCGGGATTGAGCTTTAAGTGGTATTTTCTGAGGTTGTCGAATGTTTCCTGCAAGTCTGTGATGTGATTGAGTCGTTTGCTTCTTTTTACGACTAGGTCATCAACATAGGCTTCCAAGTTTCGGCCTAGTTGAGGAGCAAAAGTCGTTTGCATCAAACGCTGAAAAGAAGCTCTAGCATTTTTTAAACCGAATGACATTTTGACATAGCAAAATATTCCAAATGGTGTAATGAATGCGGTCTTCTCTTCATCTTCTCGACACATATTAATCTGGTGGTAACCAAAGTATGCGTCTAGAAAAGTCAACATCTCACATCCTGCAGTAGAGTCAACCAGCTAATCGATAAGAGGTAAAGGGAAATCATCTTTTCGACAAGCTTTATTAAGATCAGTAAAGTCTACGCACATACGTCATTTGCCGTTCGACTTTCTAACCATTACAGGGTTGGCCAACCATTTTGGGTGATTGAGTTCTCTTATGAAGCCTGTTTTAAGCAACTTGTCCAATTCTAACCTAATAGCATCTCGTTGATCAGAGGCAAATCTCCGTAACTTCTGTTTTATGGGTAATTTATCAGGCCGTAAGGCTAGCCTGTGCTCGATCACTTCCCTGGGGACTCCGGGCATGTCGAATGCTTGCCACACGAAGACATCTGTGTTTGCTCGGAGGAAAGTGATGAGGGTGTCTTCCTATTTGGTGTCGGAAGAATCCCCTATGCGAACAGTCTTCGAGGGCTCCTCCGCGTCCAAAGGAACCTCTTTGACCTGGTCGTTCGGCTTTGGTGCAGCTTTTGGCTTCGACTTGCTAGTCAAAGGCTGACTTTCGTCTCGAGTTGGTAGTTGTCCAACCATTTCGAGGGAACGACGGTCGCAGCAGTGCGCCATCTTCTTGTCACAATATATTGTGATTACTCCTTTGGGACCTGCCATCTTAAGACATTGATACCCATAATGAGTAGTTATCAAGAATTTTGCCAAAGTAGGTCGTCCGAGTATGACATTATATGCTGTATCGAAATCGACTACATCAAAGGAGACCTTCTCTGTCCTAAAATTGCTTGGTGAGTCAAATGTTAAAGGAAGAGAAACTTGGCCAATCGGTTTGGCCGAAGACCCCGATACGATCCCATGAAATGAATATCGTACCGACCTTACCTTTGTCCTGGGTACCTACATCTCGTCCAGGGTACTCGTAAACAGTATGTTTAACGAGCTTCCACCATCAACTAAACCTCGATTTACTCGACAATTATTGATGGTGGGTTCGACCACGATCGGGAATCGACCTGGTCTAGTCGAAGGGATCGGGCAATCACCTTTGTCTAGTTGAAGGGATCGGGCAATCACCTTTCTCGAAATTAATGGTGATTTTCGACCACTTTAGTAATTTATTGACAAGAGGTGAGTCGATTGTGTTTACCTCGCGCTCGACAGCTTTCAGCTGTCGTCGTGACTCATATGTCGATGATCCTCCATATATGTGATCAATGGTGTGTTGCGGATCTTGGAACGACATCTCCTCTTCATCATCTGACTCCTTCCGTCCACTTGTTTGTCTTACCTGCTCAAGAGTAGGAAGTGGCCCCTTGCCAGAGTAATAGTCTTCGAGTTTTCGTAGAAAAACTCGGCAGTTACGAATGTCATGCCCTTCTTTTTTGTGAAAAGGACACCACTTGGGTTTGTCGTTCCTCCGATCTTGGCGCTTACCTTTGCCTCAATCAGGATTCTGCTTGGGGTTGCGTGGCTCTTTGTCACTTATGGCCAGGACCTCCATAGAACCGGTGGCGGGAGATTTATGTCTCTTGGCCTTATTCTTGGACTTCTTAGCATTTTTATCCTTTTACTTACCACTTTCGCTTGCCTCTTGAGAGATGTTATCTTCACGATCGATAGTGTTGTTCCACTCGACTGCTTCAGCAGCGGTCGCGTATCTATCGGCCATCTCGAAGAGTTCGGCAAAGGTGGCGGGAGGATGTAAGGCGATGTCCTTTGTTATTCTTCTGCTGCGGACTCCCTGCTTGAAAGCCCTGATCACGGATGAGTCAGAAACTTCCGGAATAGAATTTCGAATCTGACTGAAGGGCCTGATGAATTGGCGTAGAGTTTCATGATCATTCTGTCTTATCCGGTGCAGGTCGTCCTCCTTTCTAGGGCGGTTGTAGGTGCCCTGAAAGCTTGCCAGCAAAATATCGCAGAGGTGCTACCACGAGTAGATCGATTCGAATGACTGGTTTAAAAGCCATGATCGAGGCGATCCTTCGAGTACAGTCAGAAGGTAATTTGCCATGACGTGCTCTCCTCCTCCTGCTGCTCGGATAGCTGTAGTGTAGATCAGGAGGAATTCGATGGGATTTTGGGTTCCATCGAATTTCTCCATATTCGCTGGTCGAAAACGAGGTGGCCAGTGAACTGCTCGGAGGTCGGGTGAAAATGCCCGACATCCAGAGATCACTTCTTGCCTCCTTCTTTGTAAGAAAGAAGGATTTACGTCACCGGGTGATCGTACTCGACGATACCCAACCACGGGTAGGATGGACCTATGATAAGGCTCAGCTTTACGAGGGAAATACTCCTCGTATTCCGCTTGCCGCCGTACATTGCGCTCCTGAAGTGGTGAGAGATCACCTCTCCTGGGGGCTTGTTGGTCTCTAGTCATCCAAAGAGTTTTCCACGGATCGGGAGAACGACGTGAGCGAGGGTCATGTCGTCTCCCGTGCGACGAGTTGTCCAAACGGTTGTCAGAAGATGGAGTCGTGCTGCTACGACTCCCTGGTTGTTGTTGACGAGGGTGCTCGAGTTTTGCCATCGTGCTGCGAAGCCTTTGTGCGATCTCTTCTGCGAAGCGATCGTACCCTGGCGCCGAGCGAGCTCTTGGGTCGGATTTTTCAGCAAGTCGTTGATGTGCTGGAGCTCTTGAGCTTCTTCCGACTGGAAATAAGCACGCTCGGGGAGATTTTTCTGAGCTGCTATTTTTCTTCGTCGAGTTGTCTCAGAATGGCCTATATCAGACCCCTGAGTTGGTTTTAATGGAGTGCGAGAATGTTAAGGATGTCCCGCACGCCCATTAAAGTGTTTGTCTCGTTCGCCAGCGGTGGTGTCCTTGCCAACACCACGAGGAGGGGTAGAGTGTGCCCATCGGGGAGCATCGTCAATCCTTCCTCTGGGAGAATGATTCTTATCAGGGGGACTGACGAAGACCTCCCGTGGATGACCTTCACTTGCGCTCAAGGCCTCCTCGCTTGAGGAGTAGTCGAGTGACACCATCTGGCGACTTGGAGTAAACCCCTCCGTAGGGGAACTCGGGTTATAACCGCCTTCGCTCGCAGTGCGCCCTGCGACGGGATGGTTGGACTTGGAGGAACAGCGTGCTCGATCCTCTTCTCTGCGGAATGATCCGGAGAAAGAGGACCATTAGATGTCGATGGAGCTCTGGAATGATGGCTTCCAGAACTTGTCTCGCCAAGTCGTACTGCCTTAGGGGGACTCGAACACTTGAAGGAAAGACTCTCGTCGTGTTGCGAATCTGCCCTGGGGCAGCCCTGTTGGTGGTCGTGTTGACCCTTGCCCCCTGAGGAAGTTGGTTCCTCAGCTGGCGGTGATAAGGATCCCTCCTGGACTCTGGCGGTGATGCAATCTCCGAGATCTGATAGAAGATCTCCAGAGGCGGCAATACCGTCAGATGATTCAATACTCGGCTCGTAGTCGAAGCCGGCATCCATGTCGATGTCTGCGTAATCGGTCAAGTCGAACCAATTCTCCTCGTTTCATTCTCCTGCCATGATAGCATCAAAGAGAAAAGAAAGAACTGTTGACAAGGAATTACCAGAAGATCCCCACGGTCGGCACCAACTGTCGGTGTTTTAGAATCGATCTTACGTAAATATTATTTGATTCGGATGGTCTCCACAATTGATCACGCATACAAGAGAGACACGGGGATTTTTATACAGGTTCGGGCCTTCTCTAAAGAGAATAACAACCCTACTCCTGTGTGTATCGTATTGGGTATCCTGATTACAATCAGTGGAAAGCCTTGCGCTAATAATGCTACTGATTGTCTCTCAAAAAAACCTCTCAAAAAACCTCTCAAAAAAGCCTCCCAAAAAAGCCTCACCCATTATCTCCGAAAGACACCTATTTATACTATGTTAGAGTGGTGGTTGTCGTTCCAGGTTAATGGGCGCTCATTATTACGCAATAATGAGGTTAATTACCGGAGTAGTAACCTCCCCACATTGCCTCTCTGATGGAATTACTCTTTGTATTGAATTGTGAGCGTGTGAATGCCTCTCTCCCTACATGCCGGAAAATAATTCTATAGGACCTGGTCCACAATTCCATCAGTGTAGACCCATTCCACCGCGTGACACGTGTCTTTTCACGAATATCAAAACATAACATGCTAGTCTTTAGTATTTAATTCGTGAAAATTAACATCAGTGATTTATTGAGCTGTGCGCTTTGAGATTCGTGAAAAGACACAAATCACGTGGTGGAATGGGTCTACACTGATCGAATTGTGGACCAGGTCCTATAGGATTATTTTTCCTACATGCCCTCTTGGGGCTATATAGGGATATTTTGATATATTCCTACGGAGTATACCTATATGTCTGATCTATGTATATGGTCTATGTACATGCTCATATTATCCACAATAACTTGCCGGGTTCCTTTACACTTGACAGCAATATAATTGCCGTGCCGGACTGTCCATGATTTATATTCGTTTTGTTCTAAGAAATCAGACCAAGAAACTACCAAGCATTTGATTTGATTGTTCATCTCCGGATCCAAGATTGCAAACAAAACAACAAACCACACGAGATTGATATTTGAATAGCTTAGACTGCTTAGTTCAAAGAGAAGAAAATTTTAGTACAAAGCATCACTGATCGATATCGTCCATCCTGACCTGTGATCATCACCGTGGCTCCAAGTCAGAAACGGAAGCATCATTGATCGACGGCAACCGAGCAACTCCCGTTGGAGCCTCAAGATTCGCACTCCTCCCCGGCGCATCCGCCTCCGCCTGGTTGCCAACCGCACGACTCGGAAGGATGAAGGCCGGCGCCGTGGGCGCCGGCAGCGTGATCGAGCGGCTGTTGAGCATGACGACGACCGCCGCCATGCTGGGGCGGAGGTGCGCGTCTTCCTGGACGCAGAGCAGTCCTACGTGGATGAATCTCAGCATCTCCTGCGGCCGGCGCCCCTCGGGCGAGCAGCCGTCGAGCAACTGCGTCACGCTTCCACTGCTCCAGTGCCTCCAAACCTGCCCACGCGCGCATGAGCAGAATTAGCCATTTGCAACTTGCAAGCATATACTTCTACAGTTCTACTTGTACATCTGAATGTTCAGCTCACAGAGGTCAGCAGATCTTCAGGAAGTCCTGAATCTTGGTTGTAAGCGTTGCGCCGGCCGGTGACGATCTCCAGCACAAGCACGCCGTAGCTGAAAACGTCGGATTTGGTCGAGAAGATGCCGTGCAGAGCGTATTCTCAATTTTGCTTAGCAAACCAAATGGTTGGATGACTTTAAATGCAGTGTCAACAGTAGGATCATGATCATCTGAATGAAGTACCGAAGAGGATTTTATCGAGGCTTTTGTTGCTGAGGAACTCGTAAACAAGGAGTTTCTCATCTTTATCGATGCAGCAGCCCAACAACCGCACCAGATTCTTGTGCTGGAGCTTTGCAACCAAGACGACCTCATTCTTCATCTCCCCTTGTCCTTGCTGCGAAGTTGTTGACAATCTCTTCACGGCAATCACCTGCCCATCCTTCTGTAGTGTGCCCTGAAGAACATTGGATTCAGACAATCAGTCATGCACTCACCGACTCACGCGAAGTCGTTAGGCATGCAAGTGGAGTACTCAAATTCATTTTCAGGTTCCATGATTAAGTTACTTTGTAGACAGGCCCAAATCCACCTTCTCCGAGCTTATTTTCTTCTGAGAAGTTGTTAGTGGCAGCTCGTAGAGTACTCAAATCATACAAGTGGAACTCTGAACTTCTCATTTCCTCTTCATCTGCATGATCTGTCCATAAGAGAACACGAGAGAGAGCGAGAGAGATTAAGACTGCAAGTTGTACAACTACTATGCATCTTCAGATATACTACTAATATCAAGTTTCGGCACTTACTGAAGCTGGCAATCTGCACATGCATGTGCGATTGTCTGTTCCTCTTGCACAGATAAAAAGCAATGAGCAGCAGCACAAACAGCGCGATAGCAATAGGAATTGAGACAAGAAGAGCTGTCTTGACAGTGCCGTTACTTCCTGCACCGACGGCAACGTTTGTCGTTGTGAGAAATTCAGAACGCATTCTGCTTCAGCCTCTTACCAAGTTCAGTCACCGTCTGAACTTTGAACACTGTACTATTTTCTAAAGGAAATCACGACTGTATGAATGCATAGCTCTTGTTTGCAAACAGCAGTCGTTAGAGGGGCAGTCAATTCCGGTGTCAATTGTCATGCAATTGTCCACTCAAAACGCAAGATGAAACAACAAGTCTAAAAGAAGGAAGTATTCAACTATGCATGGCACGGCCGGACACTAGCTGGACACGTTAACGCAATAACAATAGTAGTAGAGTTCAGACTTCAGAGCCACACGTGTCGTAATAGTGCATACCGGAGACCTTTAATTACTTACCGGTGCTTCCTTCTCCGGAGCGATCGCTGCCGTTGACTGGCACGCCTGTTGGCGCCGGCGCCGGCGACATCGCTGCCTCGGCGGCCTGGGCGTTGTAGAAAGGGTACACCTCGAACCGGATGGAGCAGCTCCTGAAGATGATCCACCCGCCCTGCTTCCCGTCGCAGCATTTCGGGATCCACGAGACGGCCTCTGCGAGGCAACGGTTGCAGTCGTCGTTGGCGAGGTCCCGCGTGCACTGGGCCATGCCGTAGATTTTCGCGAAGGGCGTGTAATCGGCCGACCCGGCCGCGAACATCCTCGGGGACTCGTACGCCGCCCTGCCGGTGAGGTTGCTCATCAGCGCGCCCAGCTGCGGCCTGAACCACTCCGGCTGCGTCGCGTTCTGCGTGCCCGGCACGTAGACCACCATCTACATGTCGGAGGTGCCGAAGAAGCTCGCGTTGTCGTGCCTAAGAAGGCAGGTGTCGTAGATGAGCACGGAGACTTTCTGGCCGGGGCACTTCTTAGCCATGTCCTGCACCGAGGAATCGAGGCATGTGCGGCAGCTGGACGCGTCTACGTCGGCGCGGCACTGCGCGAGTCCGTACGCCTCGTCGGACGCTGCGCCGGTGGCGTTCTTGGCGAACCCGGACGCGGCGGCGGCGGCGGCGGGGAGGGAGGAGAGCAGGGAGTCGAGGTTGGCCTGGAAGGCGCCGCCGCGGGTGTAGTTTGTGTCGCTCGGGCAGACGGTGAATATAGGGTCGTCGGCGTTGGCTGCGGCGATGAGGAGGAGGAGGAGGAGGAGGCTGTGCGTGGCGCGTGGGGAAGGCGCCATTGGTTGCTGCACTCCAGGGTTCGTACGTGCTGCTTATTCCTGTGCTGTTTTGGGAAGAAGGCAATGTTGCTTGACTTGTTGCGATTATATGTTGGTGCTTGGACTGGATGCATGGCCGTACGTAGACCATGACCAGTCCGCGACGCGGTAGATTGACTGACGGCCATTTCTGCAAATACCAAACGAAAACTCATCATTTTGGCCAAAAATTCGCTGCACTGCACTGCGTCGTACGTAGACCATAACCCGTCCGCGACGCAATTGCACCAGAGATCGATAGTTCGCCACGTACGGTCGAATTCAGAGCTTTTCACCATCTTTTTTTTTTTTTCTTTGGAGAGTGGAGACAGAGCCTTTTACCATCTCAAGAGAGATGTATATTCCTAGCACCACAAGTGCAGACGAAGATCAAGATTATTGGCCGTCTGATAACATAATCAACTGTTTGGGTGAACACCGAACACTGTCCTATGCAAAGTGCCAGAGATAAACAAGGTGCATCCTTCGAGTGCTCGCGTGCATCCCTTCTCTAAATATGGTGGAACTAGTCATAATTTTTTTTGTAAATATTCTGGGTACATAGTTCACGTACGGTATAATCGAGTATCATGCAAAAACTAAACTGACATATAATATATAAAGACAAAGATATAAAATAACATATCGTCTAAAAATATAAAGATAAATAAAAAAAACTACTTATATCTATATATCTAAAAAAATTGCCTCCTTCGTTTTAAGTGCTAATAATTCTCACAATAATCCTTAAAGTCACCAAGAGTCAAACTACTATAAATTTTCTCACCAATCAAGACAAAAAGAGAGAGAAAAAAAAGTTCTCAAGCGTCCACACTAATTATAACGGCCAAGATCCCTCGTTAGGTAATAGTCCAATTAAGACGCGATATATACTTACCTATATCTAATATATTTAGTGCAATTCAAGAGCTTTATTATTAATCGACAACGATCGCGCCCTCCCGAGGGAAGAAACGAGGGCACATGAGGCGCCACTTTGAAATGCTCGACACAAGCACTTTTTACAGAAACACGTGCAGCCACATTAGCACACCTAATCCTAAACAAAAACACATCCTTGACATTGTGTAGTAATATCCTGGTGCTACAGTACCATAACATTGAGTTGAAGATGTCGGATCGAGAAAGAAAGGTCGGGATCGTGTAAGTAAAAGCAAAGAAAAATATCTTGAGCATAACACTATTTATGAACAACGTAGCATCATCAGAGCGCTTGCCTCGAGCCGTTCTTTCCGGATCGGACAGCACTGATCTGCCAAAATATCACTTCACTGTGCTCTTATGCTATTGCCAATGCAATGACATGGAAAAATAACAGGTCAGAATAGCTGCCATCGCCGCGATTCTGGCGGTCCGGATCTAAAATTCCAGTCAGTTTTCCTGGGTTTTGCAAGTTCAAATTCTAATTTTTGAATTTTAGATGGTTTTTAATCAAATTGAAATAATTTCATCCGAATTTTCCGGAAAAATAATAATCGACCAGATTCGTTTAGGTCACGACCAAGATTTGTTACATATGTGTGCACTTTTGTGATTATTATAATTCCTAAAATAATAATTGAGTCGACAATAGCATATATACTAGGCATATTTGAAACTATAAATAGTAACATGATCATGAACTCAAATATATCTATCTCATATACATGTACTAACAAGGTAAATCCTAGAACAAGTATGCTATACTAACAGTAGTAGGCAACAACAACATCATATAAATAATTTCTAGGAAAACAAAGCCTAGTCAAAATAAATATTATCACCGCCACTTACAAAGGATCACTCCAACGAAGGTCGTAGTAGAGTCTGATCCGAAGAAAACGACTCGTAGAGAAGGAAGCAGTGAGCAGTCGCGCGAACGCTTCCCAAAAACCTGATGCGCCCCAACCCGTGCAGGATCGCAAGGGACGCCGGCTTCGGAGACACTGCTCTCCCCACGTCGGTGCACGCTGAGGAAGGGATGGAGTAACCGAGTAGCACAGCAATAAGGAATTGGGCAACAGTGCAAAACTGAGTCCGGCTATTATAAAAACTTAACTCTATTTTGCATTCTGTCTTACCATATCTGAGAGGAGAGGACTCCTTTATATAGAGTCAGCGCCAGAGCCCTCCCCCTAGACTAGCAATATGGTACAAAACTTCCACCATGCATAAGTGGGCCTTTGGGATTTTGGTTTATGGGCTAAGCCCAACTTCCAACAATCCCCCACCAGATCCCAAAAGCACCACAACTTTGCCCACAATTCCAAAATACTGTTTCATATACCAGTTTTTCAGTGGAGACTGGTTAAGATTGACCATCCACCTAAAACCTCAAACTAAACTCGCCCACAACTACACAATGGACTAGGCCTTGAATTGGCAGTTTTGTGCGGACAAGTTTCACCTAAGGCCTTTGCTGATACTTGGCCACTGATTGGCTACTCCTCGGGTGGAGCATATAGGTCATACTCCGGTGTCTCTTCATGAGCTTCTTAGAGAGTACCCATTTCTCACAGATTATGACTAGCAGTCAGGTTCACATAGGTATGTTCTTTCAAGAATGCTCTGTAGGATAGCATCTTTGCTATTTAAAGCCACAGAACACATTAAGACAAAGTCATCCTACCATACAGATTTCAGAGTACAGCATCTTCAGTGGAGTGGGTTATAGAATGTACTCTCCTTCAGTTAAGCAAACAGTTTGTTTTTCCCAGGTCCTACTTCATGGGATCTCCAATCACATAGGTTGGGTTGCCACTGTGGTGTAACTCACATAGGTCTTATTCCCATCTCCTTCGATGCATGATCTATCACATTCGTGATAAACCCTTTGTAAAGGATTCGCGATTTTAGTGTTGGGATATAATCCACGGCTATTATTCCAGAATTTCTCAATTTTCTGACTGATTTTAATCGTCTTTTTACATGCCTGAATGACTTCATGTTATCCTTTGTACTGTTCACTTTAACGAGAACCGTTTGATTATCACAGTACATCAGGATGGCCGGAATCGGTTTTTCAACCACCGACAAGTCCATCAGAAGTTCACGCAGCCATTCTGCTTCAATAGTGGTTGTATCCAATGCCGTGAGTTCTGCTTCCATGGTTGACCTTGTCAAAATGGTCTGTTTGCAAGACCTCCATGAAACAGCAGCACCGCCTAGAGTGAAAACATATTCACTCGTAGCCTTAATCTCATCAGCATCAGGAATCCAATTGGAATCACTATACCCTTCGAGTACGCCAGGGTACCCGGTAAAATGAATTCCATAACTCATCGTACCTCTCAAGTAGCGCATAACTTTCTCGAGTGCACGCCAATGATCATCTCCCGGATTAGAGGTAAATCGGCTTAATTTGCTTACAACAAATGAGATGTCAGGCCAGGTAGCGCTAGCTAAGTACATGAGTGTAAGGACCCGGGATTAACACCCCAGATCTTCTGTGCGTAACTGAACTAGTCCCATGATCAGTGGCTAGCTCACACAGTAAACAAGTGTGATAACACAACCATAAACGCTAAAATTTATTAAATGACAACATAGTTATTTACAAGATAGCCTTACGGGGCAACATTAAATAAACGTAGCGGAAGACGATGAAGAAGTAGTAGGGTCCAGCAATCTGCCACAGGCAATCGACTGGGGTAGCGGCCTAGTCGTCATGATCCACACCTGAAGCGAAGTTCTTCTCCTCTGAAATTTTGTTTGCATAAAGCAAGATGAGCACAACTTTCGTGCTCGCAAGTTACACCCATCAAATAACAGAATGACATGCATACATGGATGTAACAAAGGGTGGCTTATTGGTTGATTTGCATAGAGCAGCATTTACTTGTACTAAGTTCCAAAGCAGTTGTTCTATAACTAAGATTCATTTTATAAATTCTCAATTTTATAGTCAGATAACATTCACACATGAATAGTGAAGGATACCCTCCTATCACATGACTTCCTGCCCAATTCCCATTCAGATAAACCAGTTTGAAGAAGTCTTTTTCAAACAAAACCAAAGTCTAACTTTGAGTGGCTTTGCCAGCATGTCCATGACCGTGGACACGGCTATTCGAATAGTTTTTCACTCTGCAGAGGTTGTACAACTTTACCCACAAGACACGTCTTCTCTAGTTTGTTTGGCATCCGTCGATACCACCGCTCACTACCTTAGGTAAGCAGTCTAGAGCACGTGACAAGGCCTTTACAAAGTTCTACCTTAAAGTATTTATGCCCGCTAATGTTTCGCTTCCATTGGGTGACCGTCCTCAGGAGCCCCTCTTGCGCCGAGATGGGTCTCTTTGTCGACCAACACCCACACAATCAATATGGCACAAATAACAATGAGGTATCACAAATTATTAAGCCAGGTCCTACTCCCCATCGAGGACATGTGGTAGTACGATGGTGGCGTAGCAAGATGCGGCTCGAAGACCGGTCCTTAAGCGACTGGGCAACTTTCACAAACCCATGGGCCTTAATCTTAACAGTTAAGTTGTGCATAAACGCACCCACGGACAACCAATTCGCCCAAGTCCAAACCATTATTTTATTTCATTTTACAAAGTCATGTATACAACTCCCATGACACACCAATGCCAAGGGTACAATTTAAACAATGGTCGATCTTTGGCTGAAATTCCCCAAATAAAACATGTTTGGTCTATAAGCATGGCTAAGCACAATATTTTCCAAATGATCCTAGTTTATACTATTGTATCAACTAGGTTTTATCTAGGGTGACAATATGCTTGATTCGATAACAAAATTGGCCATACAAAGAATTTGGGTATAACTATAAATTTAAAACAGGGATTTAAATTACTGAGTATAAATAAGCATGCAGTAATAATTTAAAACAGAATTTAAATAATTTTAAATAATGGGTGCAAGTATGATCAAGAATGTAACTTGCCTCGCTTGAGGTGAGCAGATCAACCGTCAGAGGTGATGTTGTTTTCTTAACAGTCACCTAGTACCCACAAGCACTTTCTCCAGTAGTCTATGTGCACAAGCACGATGATCACATGATCAAAATCAATCCTCTTATGTGCTCTTCAATGGCCGAAATCGACTTCTCAAGTCGTCGAAATCTATACGTGAAAATAAGCCAAATTCAAACTAAATTCAAATAAGATTCAAATAAACTCCAAATTGAATAATTTTGGTTTAGATAGCTAGATCTTGAATTTAGATAAATTTAGAAATTTGAATGGGCTCAATCGGAGTTTGGATGCAAAAGATATGAGCTTTTGAAGTTTGAAAATTACATGAAATGATAGATTTAGGGTTTATAGGAATTTGTGGTCAAATGAACTCAAAATTAAATAATTTTGGTTTAGTTAGCTAGATAATGATTTTATACAAATTTTGCAATTTAAAACACCCAATTTGGAGTTCATATGCAAAAGATATGAATTTTAGAAGTTTGCATCTATTTAAAACCTAATTTCAGAATTTATTAGATTTTCCTGATTTATTTTTCTAAAGAAAAATCATTTTTTTTTTGCGCAAACATGACGTCAGCGAGGATTTTCTGCCGAAAAGAATAAAAGAAAAGAAATTTGGCCGCGGGGCACACGTGTCATAGACACGGTCCTCATGGACCAAGTCCATGGGACTTCGGGCTCGGGGGTTGGGGCTGGGTGGCACGACGCGTGCGTCGTGGGCTGGCGACACGGCGCCACGTGTGGCCGTTCGCGAGGTGGCGCCAGTGGCGTGCCACGCCGCGCGCGGCGGCGGCGCACGGAGACCAAGGAACCGGCCGTGGCGCGAGAGCGGCGGCGAGGTGCTAGGAAGGAAGAGGAGATGATGGGGAGCTGGATGCTTACCGAGTTGGTGCAAGACCGTGAAGGTTTCGCCGGCGGCGAAGGAGAAGGTGGCGGCGAGGTCGGGCTCACGACGGCGAAGGTGCTCCCGTGATGCTCCGACGAGGGCGAAGTGCGCACCGGGACGGCGACGGGGCGGCGATGCCGATGGTGCCCTTGGCGGGGCAAGAACGTCGACGGTGGCGGCGCTAGAGGCGGCGTGGCGCTAGAGGCCGTCGGCGACAAGAACTTCGATTCCGACGAGACGGGCGTGAGAGGGGAGGGGTGAGTGAGGGGGAAAGATTGGGTGAGAGGAGAGCTCTCTGGTGCTCGCTTAAATAGAGCTCGGGGAGGAGAGGGGAGCGAGATCGTGTGCGAGGTGCCGGCGGAAATCGCGGCGGCGGCGGTTGGGCGCGCGGGTGGGATCGTGCGCGGAGAGGGGAAAGAAGATGGCAGCGAGGGCGGTTGGAGGCGGCACGTCGTGCGCGCGTGTGCAAGAGGTGCGGGGCCGTTGGAGGAGGCGGTTGGATGGAGCTCCCGGTGGCAGTCATGGCGGACACGCGCGGGTGAAGCGGAGAAGAAGGGGAGGTGGAAGAAAGGAGCGGGGTCCACGCGTCGGTGAGAGAAGAGGGACTGGTGGGTGGGACCGAGGAATGAGGGAGAGAGAGAGGGGAGCGGGCGGGCCGAGTGGGCCGGCGCGGGAAGATGGGAGTGGGTTGCGGGGGTTTAGGTCCAAAGGGATTTTAGGATTTTAAATTCATTTTGCAATTTAAATAATCCA
This sequence comes from Ampelocalamus luodianensis, assembly GCA_036346255.1. Classification (NCBI taxonomy): domain Eukaryota; kingdom Viridiplantae; phylum Streptophyta; class Magnoliopsida; order Poales; family Poaceae; genus Ampelocalamus; species Ampelocalamus luodianensis. Next base: position 8,844,467 of record CM070626.1, read on the forward strand.
AATAATTCAAAATAGCTTTAGAAAATATCAAAATAAATCCAAAAATTATGGAAAAATTCACAGAAATTACCTTAATTATTTTGGACTTAATAAAAATATTTCCAACTTAAAGTTGGCTTTTAATTTTGCAAATCAATTTGTTTTGGCTTTAAATATTTAGGAAAAAGCCAAAAAATTCTAGAAATTATGTAAATTTTTATTTTTCAATTTAAATCCAATCAAACTTCAAGAACTTCAAATAAATTTTAAATTTGACTTTTAAAACTTCAGAAATTCAAATAAAGCAATGAAACTCTATCAAATTCAGAAAATCCAATAAAACATTAACTTTATTTTATTTTTACTTTGGTAACATAACCTTGGGATGTTACAATGAGTGAGCCAATAATCTGGGAATATCTCAGCTGATCCTTTCCTAGTCTTTTATTCTTTCGAAGTATCAGACTAGGATCATAGGGTGTTGGAGAAGGCTTGCTATCCATATAGCCAAAACGGCTCAAGACCTTTTCCACATAATGGGATTGCAGAAGTGTAATCCCATCCTCACCCTTGATCAGCTTGATGTTTAGAATTACATCAGCTTCACCCAGATCTTTCATGTCAAAACTTTGGGACAGAAAAGACTTAACATCGATAACCACGTTAAGACTTGTTCCAAAGATAAGTATGTCATCAACATACAAACACAGTATAACTCCTTCACCCCCATCATAGCGGTAGTAAACACATCTATCGGCTTCGTTTACTGCAAAGCCCGCAGATGTTAAAGTTATATCGAACTTCTCATGCCATTGCTTAGGTGCTTGCTTAAGACCATACAGAGATTTCAGTAACTTACAAACCTTACCCTCTTGACCGGTTACCACAAAACCATCAGGTTGTTCCATGTAGATTTCCTCATCTAACTCTCCATTGAGGAAAGTTGTCTTAACATCCATTTGATGGACAATAAGACCATATGAGGCAGCCAAGGATAGTAGTACCCGTATAGTGGTCAATCCAGCAACGGGTGAGTAAGTATCAAAGAAATCTTCTCCTTCTTTTTGAGTATAGCCCTTGGCCACAAGCCTTGCCTTGTACTTTTCAATAGTACCATCAGGCCTAAGCTTTTTCTTGAACACCTTGCAGCCATATGGACGATCAGTGATTTTCCAAGTCCCATTAGCGAGAATAGAATCCATTTCACTACGGACCGCATCCTTCCAGTATTCTGCATCAGGAGATGCATATGCCTCTGAAATGGATTTGGGAACATCATCCACAAGGTACACAGTGAAATCATCTCCAAAAGATTTTTCAATCCTTTGTCTTTTGCTCCTTCTAGGAACAACACTGTCATCCTTCTCAAGGATTTGTTCGTGTGTGTGTTCGGAATGTTCAGTGGGAATTATGGATTCAGGAGTTAAATCATTCGCTTGACTAATAGAGTTATGCATATCCTTTATAAGGAATATATTCTCAAAAAATGTTGCATCTCGAAACTCCATTATTGTATCGACATGTATGTCAAATACCTCATATTTAACTATTAAAAACCTATAGGCAGTACTGCAATGAGCATATCCTAAAAAGACACAATCCACAATTTTCGGTCCAAGTTTGCGCTTTTTAGTTATCGGTACGTTGACTTTAGCCAAGCACCCCCAAGTGCGCAAGTAGGATGGTGATGGTTTTCTCCCTTTCCATCCTTCATACGGAGTAATCTCACTATTCTTAGTGGGAACTCTATTCAGGACATGAGTCGAGGTTAGTACAGCCTCCCCCCACCAAGCTTTAGATAAACTCGCAGTGTCTAACATGGCATTAACCAAGTCACTCAATGTGCGGTTCTTTCTTTCAGCAACCCCATTGGATTTAACAGAATTGGGAGAACTCATTTGAGAAATACTCTCCACCACGATCCGACCGAAGTCTTTTGATTTTTCTTTCTAGTTGATTGTCAACTTCTGCCTTATAAGTTTTAAAGCAGTCTAGAGCCTCATCTTTTGTTTTCAACAGATACACATAACAATATCTAGAAGCATCATCAATTAGAGTCATGAAATATCTTTTCCCTCCTTTCGTCAACACACCATTCATTTCACAGAGATCTGAATGTATGAGTTCTAAAGGTACCAAATTTCTTTCCTTCGCAACTTTATGAGGTTTGCGAGGTTGCTTTGCTTGCACACAAGTTTGGCATTTCGAACCTTTGACTATAGAGAGTTTCGGAATTAAATTTAGACTGGACAACCGAGACATACAACCAAAATTTATGTGACACAAACGTGAGTGCCAAACGTTGGCCTCATCCCCATTATTTGGATCACAAATATGGTTCACAACCTTATTACAGAAATCTGAAAGGGAAAAGCGGAACAAGCCTCCGCAATCATAGTCTTTTCCAATAAAGAGTCCAAATTTAGAAATGACTACTTTATTTGACTCAAACACCAACTTATACCCATCTCTACACAGAAGGGAGCCGCTGACGAGATTCTTATTTATTGAGGGGACATGCTGCATGTTCTTCAGTTGCACGATCTTTCCCGAAGTAAACTTCAGATCTACCGTACCAACACCAAGAACATATGCATGCGAACCGTTTTCCATCAACACGGAGGAAGCCCGAGTGACCTGATAAGAAGAAAAAAAGGACACATCAGCACATACGTGAATATTAGCCCCTGTGTCAATCCACCAGTCAGTGGAATGACATACCGAAAGAATAGTAGGTAAATTACCATACCCAGATGTCCCTGCTCCGGTATCGTCAATGGTCACATTCACAGACTTAGTCTGTCTATGCTCATTCTTTATGCCTTTACGGTCAGGACATTTTTTGGCCCTGTGGCCCCCTTACCGCACACATAGCAGGCACCTTTTTCCTTGTTTGGCTTCTGGTTCTTCTTAAAGTTGGTTGTCTGTACAACCTTGGCCTTTCCCTTGAACTTTCCGTTACCATGGTGTTGTACGACATTGGCGTTGGACTGTCCTTCGTCCACCTTAGGATGCACATCCTTCGCCCGAGCTTTCTCTTCAACATCAAGGGACGCAATCAGATCCTTAACGGAAATATTTTGTCTCTTGTGTTTCAGAGATGTGGCAAAATTCCTCCATGAAGAGGGTAGTTTGGCAATGATGCTGCCAGCCACAAATTTATCGGGTAATATGCATTTGAGGTGGTTGAGTTCCCTCGTAATGAATTGTATTTCATGAGCCTGCTCAACTACAAGACGGTTCTCAACCATCTTGTAGTCATGATATTGCTCAATGGTATACAACTCACTGCCAGCATCCGAGGCAGCGAACTTATGTTCGAGTGCCTCCCACAGCTCCTTTGCGTCTGTCATGTGCATGTACACATCGCACAAACGATCGGAAAGAATGCTAAGAACGCATCCCACAAATATTGTGGTGGTTGCTTTAAACTCCTTTTCCTGTTTGGGAGTGAATTCTCCCCCAGGTCTCCCAGAGGCAACCCAAAATACGTTCAGAGCCGTGAGCCACAGAGTGACTCTTGTCTGCCATCTTTTGAAGTTCACTCCACTGAACTTCTCTGGTTTCATTGCCTCAGCAAAACCATCCATTTTCATCACAAAGTGCCTATCAAGTTCACAATCAGATTTTTGGATTGTTACATATGTGTGCACTTTTGTGATTATTATAATTCCTAAAATAATAATTAAGTCGACAATAGCATATATACTAGGCATATTTGAAATTATGAATAGTAACATAATCATCAACTTAAATATATCTATCTCATATACATATACTAACAAGGCAAATCCTAGAACAAGTATGCTATACTAACAGTAGTAGGCAACAACAACATCATATAAATAATTTCTAGGAAAACAAAGCCTAGTCAAAAGAAATATTATCACCGCCACTTACAGAGGATCACTCCAACGAAGGTCGTAGTAGAGTCTGATCCGAAGAAGACGACTCGTAGAGAAGGAAGCAGTGAGCAGTCGCGTGAACGCTTCCCAAAAACCTGATTCGCCCCAACCCGTGCAGGATCGCAAGGCACGTGTAACATCCCAATTTTCTGAGTTTAAAAATCTTTTAATAGTTAGTAGGGAGAAAATTCACCAGTTGGATTTATTTGAATTTAAATTCAAAAGCTTAATATTGGACTTTACAATCAAAAATATTTAATGTGAATAATCCCAACATGAACATTAGCCAAAACTATTTTATTTCGGTTCTATGTGCTCAGATATATTTTCTAGATTTTTCTAGAATTTTTCTGAGTTCATTTGCTATTTTCTATTGCCTATTTGAATTTCTGGTATTTTCTAAAATAGAAAAGCTATTAAAAATCTCAGTTAATCCTTCGGGCCGAATTCCAAAACCCCGGCCCGTTTCCCTCCGCCATGACCAAATCATGCGAGGCCTAGCCCAGCCTGCGCGCCTCCAACTCACATACGGGCCCTGCATGTCAATCTCTCTGCCTCTTCTCTTTCCTTCCGAGCGCCCTGCTTGTTCTCCACCGTTCGATCGAGGATGGGCGGTTGGATGTGCACGATTGATTAATTGCCGAATGTTCCATCGATTTTGGGCCGCTCGATTTAGGATGAGCGATCGATCCTGAGTCTGCTTTCGAGCCGTGTCGTTTCACACGCGCCGCACCGAGCCACCGCCGCCGACAGCGGTGGGCCGACCGCCACGCCATCGTCGTCTCGTCGCGGACTCTACCTTCCGCCCGATTTCTCGCCGCGCCGTGTCGCCAGCGGACTCGCCTCCCCGGCTATTTAAGGCCCCGAGGACCCTCGTATCCCGCACCCCGAGCCTCGCCGCCTCTGAAAACCCTAGCCGCCACGAGTTCAGCGCCGCCAGAAACCCTAGGCGCCGCCTTCGTCTTCATCTCCGACCGAGGAACCCTGCCGCCACCGCCGCTGTTCCAGCCCTCCTCATCGCCACCGGACCCCACTTTGGGATCGCCGTGTCGCCCGCACCTCGGCACCGCCCTCATCTTCGCCGGAGGACCCCTCCAACGCCGTTGCCGTCGAGCCCGAGCCTCAACCTCCGCTTCGAGCTCGCCGCCGACCACCTCCATCGTCCTCGACCACCCGGAGTTGCACCCAGAGGTTCGCAATAGCGAGAGCTACACGCCGGTACCACTCACCGCCGGTGGATCGCCGCCGTTCGCCGTTGTCGTCGGTTTCCGAGCGCCGCCGCTCCTGTTGTCGTCCACGTCACCGCCACCTCGCCGCCATGTCAGCATCTCCGCCTACGTGTCGCGTGTGTGGCGCCCAGTCATCGTCCACGTGCACGCGTGCGTGGGCAGTCCACCGGTTCCAGATCTAGTAGGCTCGGTAGACCTGGTCTACCGTGAGCCATCTCACTGACATGTGGGTCCCACATGTTAGTAAAGTCTTTTTAGTTCTTTTAATTCCGAAATCCCTTGTTGACGTCAGCATTGCGCAATAATCCAATTTTTCTGTTAAGAAATAATTCGGAAATTCCAGAAAAACCAAATTAGGATTTCTTTTAGATTTAAAACTTCCAGAGCCCATAACTTTTGCACCCTAACTCCGATTGAGCCCATTCAAATTTCTAAATTTATCTAAATTCAAGCTATATTTATCTGAGATTTTTATTTAATTTTTGGAGCTTGTTTTGCCTCTGTTATTTATTTGTTTTGTTTGTTTGTGTCTCGTTTGCGAGTAGACGTCGATACGTCGGGGAATTTCGTTGAAGAAGGAGCACCCCAGGATCAAGACCAGTACATAGACCTTTTTCAAGGCAAGTCATACCTTTGATCATCTTGAACCCAGTTTTTAAATTACTTTGTGTTAAAGTATTGCATTTTATGTTAACTATGTATTTAAATGCTTTGGGCATAGTTATTATCCAAATTGTTATCATACCTTGGCCTTGTATGTCATAATTCCTTGTCACCCTAGATTGGTTTATTAGTTGGTAATATTATAGCACCAACGTGGGTTGGTTAGATGCGAGTACAATTGCTTAGCCATGCTACGAGTCTCACATCTCATGTAAGTTGCAAATATTAAATGTGACTAAGTGACTATGGAACTTTGTGTAAACCGTAGTCTTGTGTGTTATCGCTTCGTGATGGCATGTGTTGCACTAAAACCAACTGGGTGGTAAAGGATTTGGACTGAGGCAAGTGGTGGAAGCTGTGTGATATGGTGGGCTTTGTGATGGGAATGATAATCTTTGTGACTTAGTTAGAACATGGAAGTCTTGCCTTGGTCAATTAAGGACTTAACTTTATGCGCCATTGAATCGAGCCTTCTTGCACGACCACATGTCCGGTATGGGACGGGCCTAACTTAGTAAGTTATGGATTCGACATTGATGTTCGGGTGGATAGGTTAGGTGTGTGACAGGTGGAGGTGTGACTACTTAGTGGTTGCATCGCGGGACGGTTCGCCGCATCCCGCCCAGCGGTGTGTGTTATGCCAAAGCGCCGTTTGGGTTGGCATAGCGGTTTGTAAGCACATCGAGTGTCAATGTTGAGATGAAGTTTCTGAACCATTTTGTTATGATTAGTGCTTGCTACACTAGTTGTATCTTGTGGGTAAAGTGTACAACCTCTGCAGAGTGTTAAACCAATCTATTCGAATAGCTGCGTCCGCGGTCATGGACATGCTCGGGGATTTCACACGAGGGCTAGTTTTCATAAAAATATTTGGGATGGGAGCTGTGTGACCTCAATCATATGGCTATGTGAAATAATCTGTTTAGCTTTGTGTCTTTGTGGAAACAATTGCTAAATTATTATTGTCTATTTGTTTTGAATTATGCTTTCAATCTATTATTGTATTCAATTGCAAATGTTGCATTTCTGCAAAAGAACCACAGAAGTCTTTTTCTTTGTAATAAGCCTGCATCTATAAATTGCATTCTGTGGTATGATTTGCGAGTACGGTTGTGTACTCACGCTTGTTGTAAAACTTGCGCCCAAACCTACAGAAGAGGAGGAGTCTACGCTCGCTTTGAGGAGGAGTTCGCCAAGGTTGCCGATCGTTAAGGTCCGATCCCGATCGATTGCCTGTGGTGAATTGGTGGGATCTATACCGAGTTATTTCGCATTCGCCGCTTTATTCTTTGTTAGCCCTGCGTGGCTTAATAAGTGTAAACTCGACCATAAGGTCAAAACCCTTATTTGTTATTCAAACTAATCGTTTACTTTATTTATCGTTTGTGTGGATCGATATTTACCTATGTTGACCCTGTGTGCACTTGCGTGATCCTGGACTAGTGCAGTATACACAGAGGGTTCCAAAATCGTAATTTTGGGTATCAGAGCCATACTGACTGTAGGTCTTGACCTTAGTTAGATTGGCCGTCTTTAGAGTGTCCAAACTATTTTCTAAAGGAAAAATTAACTTGCAAGGTTAATTAATTGCTTAACTCTTCTCATGTCTCTCTCGACTCAACTTTTGCTATAATCTTTCCTCTCCCCACTGTTTTAAAGTTGCTCTTACCTGCTCGCTCGCTTGGCGATGCCAAATCTTCGAGCTATGGTGAGCGCACTGGAGGGTATGCCGCCGAGCTTTGGAAGCTGTTGCAGGTTCTTGGAGGTTTTGATCGTCCACTGTACGTCGGCTACAACTGGACAGTGAATGGACAAAACCGTGGAGTGATTTGTCGCCTGACGATCTACGCCAGGAGGAACAACAAGGCGAGCCAACCTTCGCACGTCTCTGTGAGGAAGATCACTTGGCTGGAAGGTATCCAGGAGTCGTCGCGCTTGGCCATGCTACGTATATGCAACATCTACGCACGGGAGCTTCAGGACACCGTCTTCCGTTACCACCCCAGAGTCGCAGCCGTGGATTTGCCAGCACGCTACCCGTCTACACAAGAAGAGAGCAACGCTACCGTCGTGCACCTCGCCCAGTTCGTGGCCGCCCAGGAAGAAGCTTTGGAGAGGACTATCACAGAGCTGGATCATGTCTATGAGGCTTTGCAGAGAGTTGAAGAGAAGTTCGCCACCCTGCAAGAGATCCTCTACGACCAAGTTCCCGAAGAAGAGGAAGACCCCGAAGAGGATCCTGAAGAAGATCCAGAGGAAGGCCCAGTTGAGCCAGAGGAAGATGCAGAGCCAGAGGAACCAGCTGAACTAGTTGCACCGGGAACGCCTGTTCCTGCTGCACCAGTTCCAGGGCATTAGGATCAGTTTGCCAAGATGCCGGCTCACTTCCAAGTCTACAGCCGTCAGGAGCGTCGCCGCGGTTGTGGAGGCTTTCTCGAGTAGTTGGTCTTAGTTCTAGTTTTGTTGGCTTAGCTAGCTTCAGTTTAGTGAGTCGCCCTTTAGGCGGTAGTTTTGTGTGCTTAGGTCGTTGTTTCTTTTGTGTGCGAGTATGAGCTGCAAAGGCCCTTAGGCATTTGTTGCAGTCATGCTAAGACCCTAATTAATAAAAGTATTTCTTTGAGTTTCTTGAGCTGTGTTTCGTTGGGTTTAACCTACCCCCTGTTTAGTTCTTAACTTATCTTGTGCTTGCTAGCTTATCTAACCCATGGAGCTTCGCCAGATGGTTTAAACTCGTCAGACTGCTGCAAGTGGTTCCGGTACCCCAGCACCGAGAAGCAATGAGCAACCAGCCGCAGGAGCAGTTCCGCCACAAGCACCCCCAATTGACTTGCAAAACTTTGGAGCTTTCATGGCAGCACAGACTCAGCTGATGAATACCATGATGACTCAGATGCAAACTATGAACAACCAGGTCAACAACAACAACAATCAACAGTATGGAGCCCCAGCTGCTCATGGTCACCATGGACCATCCAAACTTGCAGAATTTATGAGGACTCGTCCACCAACATTTTCCGGACACGTCTCTCTAGTGGAAGCAGATGATTGGCTCAGGGTTATTGAAAGAAAGCTGCTGATCACCCAGTGCAGCGACCGTGAAAAGGTTCTGTATGCCACTCACCAGATGGAAGGCACCGCTGCTGAATGGTGGGAAAACTTCTGTGCCGCCCATGAGACGCCACAGGATATCACCTGGGAGGAATTTTCTGCAGCTTTTCGCCAGTATCATGTACCGGAAGGTATTATCGATCTGAAGAAGGATGAGTTCTGCGCTCTCAAGCAAGGAGCTATGTCAGTATCTGACTACCTCAACAAGTTTTCTCAGCTAGCTCGCTATGCAGTAGAAGATGTAGCCACAGATAAGGATCGCCAGAGTCGCTTTTTGAAGGGGTTGAACACTGGACTGCAAGTAAGTCTAATTGCCCATACTTTTTCTGATTTCCAGGAGCTGGTCAACAAAGCCTTTGTTCTAGAGGACAAACGCAAAGAACTGGAAGACAACCGCAAACGCCGAATAGCTCAGCAAGGAAACCATCAACCACAGCAAAGGGCAAGAACATTGCCATCACAGTTCAACCGGTTTCACCCTGCACTTCGTTCGAGCACTCGCACCAACTTCAAGCACTCCGCCCACCGCCAAAGACTTCCGCAGCCCTGCAACTGCCAACCCCAACCTAGGGAGCAACCAGCAGAACGTGCCACGGGTATGTTACACCTGTCGTCAGTCGGGACACTATTCTAACCAATGTCCGCAGAAGGGTACCATCACTCCAGTATGGTTCAACCTTAGAGCTACGCCATCCAAGATGCCAGCGCCAGGCATCAACCAAGGAGCTTCACAAGTTGCCGGTCAAGCCGGAGGAGCACCACAGTCCGTGATCAGAGGCCGTGTCAACCACGCCACTTTGGAAGGAGCCGAGAAGCCGGACGTCGATCGGGTAAGTTTCGTTAACTCGCACTGCATCGCTTTGTTTGATTCTGGAGCTTCGCATTCGTTTGTTTCTGGAATGTTTGCAACCAAGAATAATTTGGAAGTTATGCATCTTAAGCATACTCTGATAGTCCATTCGCCTGGGGCAGAGCTAAGTACTAGAGTGGGATGTTTAGGAGCTAAGTTACTCATAGCTGGAGTTGAGTTTCTAGCCAACCTAATCGTTCTAGATACCCAAACCCTAGATGTCATTCTTGGCATGGATTGGTTATCCAAGCACAAAGCCGTGCTAGATTGTGGCCGAAGAGCCGTAACAGTCGAGGATACCAAGGGAAACAAGGTGGAATTCCTAGCCACCTCAGTTCGTGATAGACATTTGCTAGTGAACAGTCTGAAGACCATTTCCTTAGAAGAAGTACCAGTCGTCAGTGAATATCCGGATGTGTTTCCAGAAGAATTACTAGGGATGCCACCGGACCGTGACATTGAGTTTGTCATCGACCTAGTGCCAGGGACAGCACCAATTTCAAAGAGACCTTATCGGATGCCAGCCGATGAATTGGTAGAGATGAAGAAGCAGATAGAGGAACTTCTTGAGAAAGGTTTCGTGAGACCTAGTTCGTCGCCATGGGGAGCGCCAGTGTTGTTTGTCAAGAAGAAGGATGGAAGTATGAGGATGTGTATTGATTACCGTTCTATCAACGAGGTTACTATCAAGAACAAGTACCCACTACCCCGGATAGATGATCTGTTTGATCATATGAAAGGAGTCGGAGTGTTCTCAAAGATCGACTTGCGATCAGGTTACCATCAACTGAATATCTGTCCTAAGGATATACCGAAGACCGCTTTCTCAACGCGGTATGGACATTATGAGCTCTTAGTCATGTCCTTTGGTCTAACTAATGCCCCTGCATACTTCATGAACATGATGAATAAAGTATTCATGGAATATTTGGACAAGTTCGTAGTTGTGTTCATTGATGATATTCTGGTGTACTCCAAGTCGGAGGAAGAACACGCGAACATTTAAGGATAATCTTGAAAACTCGAGAGCATCGGTTGTATGCCAAGTTCAAGTAAGTGTGATTTTGGAAGAAGGAAGTTGATTTCCTTGGTCATGTGATGACAATGAGGAGTATGATTGACCGGTAAAGTTAAAGCAGTGTTACATTGGGAGCAGCCAAAAATTGTAACTCAGATTCGTAGTTTCTTGGGAATGGCAGATTATTACCGGCGTTTCATCGAAGGATTTTTATCGATTGTTAAGCCTCTTACGCAATTGTTGAAGAAGGAGAAAAAGTTCACTTGGACTCCAGCCTGTGAAGAAAGTTTTCAAGAATTGAAGAAGCGTTTGACTTCAGCCCCAGTGCTGATTTTGCCAGATATTCGCAAGGATTTCGATATCTATTGTGATGCTTCGCGTCAAGGATTAGGATGCGTCCTGATGCAAGAAGGAAGAGTTGTTGCTTATGCGTCAAGGCAATTGAGACCTCACGAGGAGAATTACCCTACTCATGATCTGGAATTAGCTGCCGTAGTGCGTGCTTTAAAGATTTGGCGTCACTACCTCATCGGTAATCGCTGTGAAGTCTACACAGATCATAAGAGTCTAAAGTACATCTTCACCCAGTCAGATTTGAACATGAGACAGAGAAGATGGTTAGAATTGATCAAGGATTATAATCTCAGAATCCACTACCATCCCGGAAAAGCCAACGTAGTTGTAGACGCTCTAAGTCGTAAGAGTTACTGCAATGCTTTGGAAGTAAAGGAAAGTTGCCCAGAACTGTATGAAGAATTTCAGAAGTTAAAGTTAGAAGTCGTGTCCGAGGGATTTGTAGCCAATTTGGAGGTACAGTCTACCCTGGAGAAGCAGATTCGTGAAGCGCAACCAAAGGATCCTGTGTTGTCAGATATCAAGGTCAAAATGGCAGAAGGGAAATTCAAAGATTTTACCAAGGATGATCAAGACATACTCTGGGTTAATGGTCGTATCTGTGTACCAGATATCGATGGCCTAAGACAGCTAATCTTAAAGGAAGCCCATGACTCGAAGTATTTGATTCACCCTGGAAGTACCAAGATGTACCAGAATGTTAAGACTAAATTTTGGTGGCCCAATTTGAAGCGAGAAGTCGCAGAGTTCGTGCCTTGTGCGACGTCTGTCAGAAAGTAAAGGCAGAACACCAGAGGTCAGCAGGTTTGTTGCAACCGCTGAAGATTCCAGAATGGAAGTGGGAAGAGATCGGAATGGATTTCATCACTGGTTTACCCAAGACCCAATCGGGTTACGATTCGATCTGGGTAATAGTCGATCGTTTGACCAAGGTCGCCCATTTCCTGCCAGTCAAAACCACGTACTCAGGGGATCGCCTGGCGGAGTTGTACATGGTCCGAATTGTCAGTTTGCATGGTGTGCCCAAGAAGATAGTATCAGATCGAGGATCTCAGTTTACCTCTCGTTTTTGGCAAAGTTTGCATGAAGCATTGGGTACCCATTTGAATTTCAGTACCGCGTATCATCCATGCATGATGGACGATCGAAAGAGTTAATCAGATATTGGAAGATATGCTGAGAGCTTGTGCTCTAGCTAATGCTACCCGATGGGATAAAAGTTTGTCATATGCAGAATTCTCGTATAATAACAGTTATCAAGCTAGTTTGCAAATGTTACCATTTGAAGCTTTGTATGGCCGTGCCTGCAGAACCCCATTGAATTGGTCAAAAACAGCTGAACGATCAGTATTCGACGCAGACATTATTCAAGAAGCAGAAGAGCATGTGGCCATGATCAGAGAAAGATTGAAGATAGCTCAGTCCAGGAAGAAGAGCTATGCTGATAATCGTCGTCGTGATCTCAATTTTGAACCCGAGAATTTTGTTTATCTTCGAGTCACCCCGCTCAGAGGTGTCAAAAGGTTTCATGCCAAAGGGAAGCTTGCCCCGAGGTATGTCGGTCCGTTCAAGATTTTGGAACGCCGTGGAGAAGTTGCTTATCAGTTGGAGCTACCGCAGTCGTTAGCAGGAGTGCATGATGTCTTTCATGTCTCGCAGTTGAAGAAGTGTCTTCGTGTGTCGGAAGAGCAAGCCCCGCTAGAATCAATTGACTTGAAGGAGGATCTTACCTACAAGGAGCAGCCAGTCAAGATTTTGGATGTCGCAGAGCGCCTCACTAGGAGCAAGACTGTTCGTTTTTGCAAGGTCCAGTGGAGCAACCACTCAGAAGGAGAAGCGACGTGGGAACGTGAAGAAGAGCTGAAAGCCGAGTTTCCTAGCCTTTTCTCTAGCTAGCCTGAATCTCGGGGTCGAGATTCCTTTAAGGGGGGAGATTTGTAATATCCCAATTTTCTGAGTTTAAAAATCTTTTAATAGTTAGTAGGGAGAAAATTCACCAGTTGGATTTATTTGAATTTAAATTCAAAAGCTTAATATTGGACTTTACAATCAGAAACATTTAATGTGAATAATCCCAACATGAACATTAGCCAAAACTATTTTATTTGGGTTCTATGTGCTCAGATATATTTTCTAGATTTTTCTAGAATTTTTCTGAGTTTATTTGCTATTTTCTATTGCCTATTTGAATTTCTGGTATTTTCTAAAATAGAAAAGCTATTAAAAATCTCAGTTAATCCTTCGGGCCGAATTCCAAAACCCCGGCCCGTTTCCCTCCGCCGCCAGCCCAAATCCCGCGCGAGGCCTAGCCCCGCACGCGCCGCCTCCAACTGACATACGAGCCCCGCATGTCAGTCTCTCCGCCTCTTCTCTTTCCTTCCGAGCACCCTGCTTGTTCTCCATCGTTCGATCGAGGATGGACGGTTGGATGTGCACGATCGATTCGGGCTGCCCGAATGTTCCATCGATTTTGGGCCGTTCGATTTAGGATGAGCGATCAGATCCTTGAGTCTGTTTCGTAGCCGTGTCGTTTCACACGCGCCCGCGCCGAGCCACCGTCGCCGACAGGTGGGCCCCGACCGCCACGTCATCGTCGTCTCCGACGCGGACTCTACCTTCCGCCCGATTTCTCCGCCGCCGCGCCCGTGTCTCAGCGGACTTGCCTCCCGGGCTATTTAAGGCCCCGAGGACCTCGATCCCGCACCCCGAGCCTCGCCACCTCAAAACCCTAGCGCCACGAGTTCGGGCGCGCGAAACCCTAGGCGCCGCCGTCTTCATCTCCCGCCGAGAACCTCGCCGCCGCCGCCGCTGTTCCAGCCTCCTCGCCGCCACCGGACCCACCGGGATCGCCGTGTCGCCGCACCTCGGCACCGCCCTCATCTTCGCCGGAGGACCCCTCCAATGCCGTTGCCGTCGAGCCCGAGCCTCAACCTCCGCTTCGAGCTCGCCGCCGACCACCTCCATCGTCCTCGACCACCCGGAGTTGCACCCAGAGGTTCGCAATAGCGAGAGCTACACGCCGGTACCACTCACCGCCGGTGGATCGTCGCCGTTCGCCGTTGTCGTCGGTTTCCGAGTGCCGCCGCTCCTGTTGTCGTCCACGTCACCGCCACCTCGCCGCCATGTCAGCATCGCCGCCTACGTCTCACGTGCGTGGCGCCCAGTCATCGTCCACGTGCACACGTGCGTGGGCAGTCCACCGGTTCCAGATCTAGCAGGCTCGGTAGACCTAGTCTACCGTGAGCCATCTCACTGACATGTGGGTCCCACATGTCAGTAAAGTCTTTTTATTTCTTTTAATTCCGAAATCCCTTGCTGACGTCAGCATTGCGCAATAATCCGATTTTTCTGTTAAGAAATAATTCGGAAATTCCAGAAAATCCAAATTAGGGTTTCTTTTAGATTTAAAACTTTCGGAGCCCATAACTTTTGCACCCTAACTCCGATTGAGCCCATTCAAATTTCTAAATTTATCTAAATTCAAGATCTATTTATTTGAGATTTTTATTTAATTTTTGGAGCTTTTTTTGCCTCTGTTATTTATTTGTTTTTTTTTTGTTTGTGTCTCGTTTGCGAGTAGACGTCGATTCGTCGGGGAATTTCGTTGAAGAAGGAGCACCCCAAGATCACGACCAGTACATAGACCTTTTCCAAGGCAAGTCATACCTTTGATCATCTTGAACCCAGTTTTCAAATTACTTTGTGTTAAAGTATTGCATTTTGTGTTAACTATGTATTTAAATGCTTTGGGCATAGTTATTATCCAAATTGTTATCATACCTTGGCCTTGTATGTCATAATTCCTTGTGTCACCCTAGATTGGTTTATTAGTTGGTAATATTATAGCACCAACGTGGGTTGGTTAGATACGAGTACAATTGTTAGCCATGCTACGAGTCTCACATCTCATGTAAGTTGCAAATATTAAATGTGACTAAGTGACTATGGAACTTTGTGTAAAACTGTGTGCTGTGTGTTTTCGCTTCGTGATGGCATGTGTTGCACTAAAACCAACTGGGTGGTAAAGGATTTGGACTGAGGCAAGTGGTGGAAGCTGTGTGATATGGTGGGCTTTGTGATGGGAATGATAATCTTTGTGATTTAGTTAGAACATGGAAGTCTTGCCTTGGTCAATTAAGGACTTAACTTTGTGCGCCATTGAACTGAGCCTTACTGTACGACCACATGCCTGGTATGGGACGAGCCTAACTTAGTAAGTTATGGATTCTCGACATTGATGTTCAGGTGGATAGGTTAGGCTGTGTGACAGGGTGGAGGTGTGACTACTTAGTGGTTGCATCGCGGGACGGTTCGCCGCATCCCTGTCCAGCGGTGTGTGTTATGCCAAAGCGCTTCGTTTGGGTTGGCATAGCGGTTTGTAAGCACATCGGGAGTGTCAATGTTGAGATGAAGTTTCTGAACCGTTTTGTTGTGATTAGTGCTTGCTACACTAGTTATATCTTGTGGGTAAAGTGTACAACCTCTGCAGAGTGTTAAACCAATCTATTCGAATAGCCGCGTCCGCGGTCATGGACATGCTCGGTGATTTCACACGAGGGGTAGTTTTCATAAAAATGTTTGGGATGGGAGCTGTGTGACCTCAATCATATGGCTATGTGAAATAATCTGTTTAGCTTTGTGTCTTTGTGGAAACAATTGCTAAATTATTATTGTCTATTTGTTTTGAATTATGCTTTCAATCTATTATTGTATTCAATTGGAAATGTTGTATTTCTGCAAAAGAACCACAGAAGTCTTTTTCTTTGTAATAAGCCTGCATCTATAAATTGCATTCTGTGGTATGATTTGCGAGTACGGTTGTGTACTCACGCTTGTTGTAAAACTTGCGCCCAAACCTACAGAAGAGGAGGAGTCTACGCCTGCTTTCGAGGAGGAGTTCGCCGAAGGTTGTTGATCGTTAAGGTCTGGATCCCAGTCGGTTGCCTGTGGTGAATTGGTGGGATCTACGCTGGAGTTATTTCCGTTCCGCTGCTGCTTTATTCTTTGTTAGCCCTGCGTGGCTTAATAAGTGTAAACTCGACCATAAGGTCAAAACCCTTATTTGTTATTCAAACTAATCGTTTACTTTATTTATCGTTTGTGTGGATCGATATTTACCTATGTTGACCCTGTGTGCACTAGCGTGATCCTGGACTAGTGCAGTATACACAGAGGGTTCCAAAATCGTAATTTTGGGTCCCGACAGGACGCCAGCTTCGGAGACACTGCTCTCCCCACGTCGATGCACGCCGAGGAAGGGATGGAGTAGCCGAGTGGCACAACAATAAGGAATTGGGTAACAGTGCAAAACTGAGTCCGGCTATTATGAAAGCTTAACACTATTTTGCATTCTGTCTTGCCAGATCTGAGAGGAGAGGACTCCTTTATATAGAGTCAGCGCCAGAGCCCCCTAGACTAGCAATATGATACAAAACTTCCACCATGCATGAGTGGGCTTTTGGGATTTTGATTTATAGGCTAAGCCCAACTTCCAACAGGATTCAGTCTGGGACCTGTTCTTTGATCCCTTGCAGGGGATGCCAATCCCTTCTAAACTGTAACTCAAAGCCAACGAAGCTCTTCAACAGCTAGCTCTCGCACTACCGTAAGGATGCAAGTAGCAGATGACCTGTCACCCTGCCGATTCCACACACCAGTTCAACTTAGCCCTGTCAAGCTGTTTCATGGACAACGTGGCTACAACGCCCACCCTTCGCCCAACAGGCAGCCATGACGGAACGCCATGACCTCAATCACCCGTGGCTTCGAGTCTCTTTGTATTATCTCTTACACACCACAGCGATGAAACCACCCTCTGTTGTTTCGTGGCACCGCCCCGGACCCGGAGCTAGCGATCGAGCTCGTCTCCAACACACAGTGCTCCATCAACATTAACCATCACCCATGTGCATCAGGAAGAGCTTGCCATCTGATGTTTTGACGAGCAGCCACACTATTTGTTAGCTCCAAATCAGTTGGAGAATATATCCAACCTCATCACGAATACGACTCCAACCACCAGGGTTCAAATCGTGGCGTCCACTTATTATGCACACGCGACTGTGCTTCAGTAGAATAACAGGTCATAAAAATGTTGGACTTAAACGGGCCGGATCCTAGGTATGGTAAAAATGCACACACGATACGGACCATGAGATCGTACGATCTACGATACTACGGATCCGAAATGACACGAATCGGTACGTGGATCAGAATTTTATAGAATCATGATCCTGAAGGTAGGATCGCATAGAATCGGATAGGATCACTAAGATCGTGCTTAGGATCGGGTAGGATCATGATCTTAACAACAAATTATATCAGCATATAAAATTTTATATCACATTTTGCTAATTTAAGTTGCAATAGTTTATTTTGCTTTGTTTGTGTTGTTTAAGTGTTGTCCTAAAGTAAAAGATATTTCCATTAACATATTAGAATTTTAAAAATAATTAAATAAGGTTAAAAAACAATCTTAATTGAATGTAACATGAACAAGTGCACTACAAAGTTAAATTCAAAATTCTACTATAGACTTGCATATTTGAAAACATAATTCATTTTTTTATACAAAATATACATGCTTTTAAAATCTGATAGAATCGTAATTTACGATCCAATCCCATCAAACAAAAAATGATCCTGCCTAGGATCGCGATCCTGACAACCTTGGCTGGACCATGCTACCGGGCTAAGATGTTGTTCATCTTCCTTGTTACTACTACAACATTGCATACAATGATACAAAACCAACAATCAGTTTGAATTTAGAAGTATGAATACTATAGTTTAGAAAAGAAAAAAAATAGAAGACAAGCATTTAACTCATTCATCTTTCTTTCTAATCCTTAAGTGTCAGTTGACTTTTAGGGTATTGGATATAGATCATATGGTCTCCCGCGGTTTCACTCCCTTTTAGGCCCTGTTTGGTACAACTCCTACTCCTAGCTTCTCGTTTGAATCTCATAGAGCAGTACCAAACGCCCAGCTTCTCAAAACCACCAGATGTTGCTTCTCGCAAGAAGCTGTCTCGAAAATGAACTGACAAGGAGAAGCAGCCTTCCCGCAGATTCTCATGGGAATCCAACATTGCAGAAACAAAATTACCCTTGAAGGTCATAGTTATTACCCGCAAATGCCATCGAACTACCCCGTCTCATCCCACCACGCGACACCCCCCTGCGCCGGCCTCCTCCACGCCTCCCCCACCTCCTACTCCCACCTACGCACGGGCCTCCCCTCCTCCATGCCAGCTTCCCCTGCCTCCCCCTCCACCTTCCCCTCCTCCGTGTCAGCTTCCCCCGCTTCTGCCTCCCCCATCCGCGCCGGTCTTCCCTCTCCGCGTCGGCCTCCCCTCCCCCGTGCCCCCCCCCCGGGCATCCCCACTCTGCGTTGGATTCCCCCCCCCCCTCCGCGTTGGCTTGCCCCCTCGTTGATCTTCGCTCGCGGCATCTATTTACTTCTTTGTCATCGCTGGTGTTGGAATTGAGCATATTCCTCAATTTTGCTTGTGTTTTTTTAATCTCATGTTCATCTTCCATCATCAATTGCTAAATACTTACTGATTGCTTGTTTCCAATCATGCAGTCTGGCTGATGTTCTTGCAAATCCATTCCACGCACTGTTCTATGTGATTTTCATGCTGTCAGCCTGTGCACTCTTCTCAAAGACATGGATTGAAGTATCTGGTTCATCAGCGAAGGATGTTGCCAAGTAGCTCAAGGTAAAAACTGATTTGTATGAATTATATGTTTTTCTCCTAGCTAATTATTGTTTGATATTCCTATAAGGATGTGCCGTGCTAGAGGTAATATTTACAAAACCTTCATAGTCATTGCTTTCTGTTTAGATAACTACATAAATGTATAGATGTTTTTTTTACACAAGCCTGTATTGTTGCAAAGCATGCCTCAACTTTAGCATGAATGTTCATTTTGTTGTTATTGTCAGTGGAATATATGTTGGTATATATTGGTATGCTTTCCAGTAGGAGCCAGAGTTTTTTTACCTACTATTTGGAGCAAATCGGTTGTCAACAGACAGGTGTACCATGTTTTATTTAAGGAGATGTTTAAGTAATGATAAAAGCTTCACTTATATTTAATAGCTTGTAGCCTTGTACCATCAAATGTCAGATTTACTCAGGTTTGATAGTTTGTAGTTGTTTAAAGTTGTTCAGTCCATTTTGGCCAAAAAAAATCAGTTGTTCACACGGTATGTTCTGAAACTGTCATAGGTTTAGACATGTTTACATGCTATTTAATGAAACACCGGTTGTGATCTCCTAATACTTATGATTATTAGAAAAAGTTAGAATATGTATAATGGTTTTCCATGTAGTATCTGTAAAATTATTCTGACTTGGGTAATTCAACAGGAGCAACAAATGGTGATGTCAGGCCACCGTGGGTCAAACCTACAGAGGGAGTTGAACAGATACATTCCCACTGCCGCAGCTTTTGGTGGTGTGTGCATTGGCGCTTTGACTGTCCTAGCTGACTTCATGGGTACTATTGGATCAGGAACTAGTATATTGCTTGCAGTCACAATCATTTACCAGTACTTTGAGACATTTGAGAAGGAAAGGGCAACCGAGCTTGGTTTCTTCGGTTTCTGATCACTGTAGCTTCAGGATTATGGCTATAGCAGTATAGTTCAATCTGCTCACAAGTCACAATTCTGCTTGGCCAATGCAGTTGTAATGCTCGTGATGTCCTTCAGGTTCCGGATATTGGTAGACAGTGTTTGATGTATTTTCAGGTCACATACTTGGCATGACCATGTCTCAAATGCAACCATGGTCGTCACTACATTGTCTCTTACAGTCTTCTTTTGTATTGACCATACTAAGAACTGAAGTTTCGCGACCAATTCACTGCACTTGAACTAGCAAAAATTTGTACCATTTGTTTACATTGCCATTTCTTAGTATGCATCGGATGCGTCAACATCGCAAACGAGTGTTATATCCATGGATAATTTCCATGATGACCTTTAAGTGCAATTGCTCAATCAGAATGATGGACACACTACTTGTGATATTTTGTGGTCTTTTGTTATCACTCATTTATCATTTCAATACTTGTACGTAATAGCATTTAATTATCATTTGAACACTTATACGATATGAAAGTAGCTTGTTATTCCAAGAAAATTGAATAAAGTCCGAGTATGTTTCCGAAGAGAAACAAGTCGACATTTTTCGGGCTGATTTTGCACAAGTTTCTTTTCCTAGCAGTAGTACGAATCTTTTTCTAGAGAAGCGAGTCGGCCTTTGTCCGGGCTGATTTCCCTGTCTAGTGATCTGCGTAGTAAGCATTACAAGACACAATTGAAGTATTTATATGAGGGGTAGCTTAGTCTATTTGCCTCTAATCTTCTCTCATATGGTTTTTGGAATCAAACGCTTTCAACAGATAGCTCCTGATTATCAGAGAATTAGAAGCAAAATCTTGAAAATGAGAATCTAGAGTTCTACCAAACATGGTCTTATACTTCCTTTATCTCACATCTCCTCCACCTAATCATAACCACAACTTCACCACCATCAAGATAGCGAGGTATGTTGGTGCTCCACCGCCGCCACCACCACACCCCCCTCGAGCTCACGGTCTACCCACCTCCCGAATTGTATTCAATCTTGTCTTGTGTTCCTCCAACCCATGCATTGACTCATCCCATCTAGGGATGCAAGTGGGTCTCTTTTGCTTTAGGCCCCGTTTAGAACTCAAGAATTTCATATAGATTTTATAGGAATTTCGTAGGAATCGGGAAAAAAAATCCACATTCCAAATAGAGCTTATTTCTAATGCAAGATCCATGTATACAAAACAAATCACCAATTAGACAGGAATCGAACCACCAATTAGGAGAACATGATGTCATCGTGTTGAATATGGTGTCATGTGCACGAATCTCGTTGCAGATCCAGGGGTGGGATATTCAATCGAGTTTTTAAAAATTATAATCGAGTGATGTATAACGTATCTTCGATCTTCAGGGAAAAAAAACTCTAAAAATTTACACGTGCGTGGCAAAACTTTCGTTCAGCCTCACGCATCGTGGACCGGTGACCGGTCACGGCATGCACTGCGCCATACACACTGCTTTTCACGTCCAGGCGCCAACTTAAATTGAAAGATGTATAGCAGTTCTCAAAAAAAAAATCATAAGCAGCAAGCGCGTACGAACCCTGGAGTGCAGCAACAATGGCGCCTTCCCCACGCGCCACGCACAGCCTCCTCCTCCTCCTCCTCTCGCCGCAGCCAACGCTGACGACCCTATGTTCACCGACTGCCCGAGCGACACAAACTACACCCGCGGCGGCGCCTTCCAAGCCAACCTCGACGCCCTCCTCTCCTCCCTCCCCGCTGCCGCCGCCGCCGCGTCCGGGTTCGCCAGGAACACCACGGGCGCCCAGCCGAATCAGGCGTACGGTCTTGCACAGTGCCGCGGCGACGCCACCTCGTCCGTCTGCCGTGCGTGCCTCGACGTCGCGGTGCAGGACGTGGCCAAGAAGTGCCCCGGCCAGAAAACCTCCATGCTCATCTACGATGCCTGCCTTCTGCGCCACTCGAACGCGAGCTTCTTCGGCGCCGCGGACGCGTCGCCGGTGCTCTACATGTGGAACCCGCAGAATGCGACGCAGCCGGAGCGGTTCAGGTCGCTGCTGGGCGCGCTGATGTGCAACCTCACGGAGAGGGCGGCGTACGCTTCCCCGCGGATGTTCGCGGCTGGCACGGCCGACGTCACGCCCTTCGTGAAGATCTACAGCATGCTCCAGTGCACGCGGGACCTCACCGCCGACTACTGCAACAGGTGCCTCGCCAGCGCCGTCTCCGACATCCCGGCCTGCTGCGACGGGAAGCAGGGTGGCCGGGTCATCTCCCGGGGGCGGGCTGCTCCATCCGGTTCGAGGTGTACCCTTTCTACAACGCCCAGGCCGCCGAGGCGGCGATGTCGCCGGCACCAGCACCGTCAGGCGGTGGAGTCAACGGCAGCGATCACTCCGGCCCAGGTAGCACTGGTAAGTCAAGGTCTCCTGTGTGCATTGACTTTGCGGTCCCTTCGCTGGTCCACAACTCCATTGATGTAGACCAACTCCACTGCATGACACGTGTTCTTTCGTGAATCTCAAAGCGTGACGTAATAGCCTTCATTATTCAATTCGTGAAAATTTGCATCAGTGATTTATGAGGCTGTGCGCTTTGAGATTCGTAAAAAGACACATGTCACATGATAGAGTTGGTCCACAACAATTGAGTTGTGGACCAGGTCCTATAGGATTATTTCCGCGCTTACGCGTTTCTAGCCAACACTTGCGGCTTTGACCTCTACTGGTCTTGTTGCGTTAACGTGTCCAGTGTCCATGCCATACAGTTTCTTCTTTCTTTTGGACTTTTTGTATCAATCTTCCGTGTTAAGCGGACAAACGACGCCGGAATTGGCTCCATTTTTTTTAAAAAAAATTGAAGAGGCAATTGGCTCCATTTTTTTTTTACCACTCTTTCTAAGCATGCAATTGCATGTCGTGATTTTTTATATTTTCCCCCTCAAATGAAGTAGTGTAGTTGAAAGCAACGGGACCAGCAATCGAACTGGTCAAGCAGCCGGTTCATCCGTTCAACCGTCAGTTTTATATATACGAATATTATTTTATTTATCATTTTTAATTAAAAAAATAGTTTTTCTATTAAATACTGCAATTAATTTGTATATCTAGATTATGAATCTCTTCGGAACAAGAGAGTTATCATTAGAATTAACTGGTTCAGTAATTATAAAAATTGTTGGCGCGAGGCGACGCAACGCGAGGGGTCCCGCGGCTGGCGCAAGGAGGCAGCATGGCGAAGGTGGCAACGAGGGCGACCGACGCGATGTGGCAGCGTGGCGGAGTCGACGCGAGGGTCCTATGACCCTCATGCCGTACTTGGGCCGTCCACCCTAGGCAGCTTTTTTTTTTTCTTGAGGAGGCCCTGAGGTGACACAGGGCTACAGAGCGAAGCATTTGCTGCGAGGTGGGTGGTGATGAGCCCCTTTGCGCTAACTCACAACCAATGCTTTCGGCTTCTCTTCCATGCATGCATTTTGTCCAGTTCATACGGATGTTGCCAACTGTCGTAGAATTCTCAGGGCAGGGGCTCATTCCACACCCTAGGTATGGAGTACTCTTTTGTCTTGAGAGACCTAAATAGAGGAGCCAAGACCACTCTTTGTATTGAATAGTGAGTGTGTGAATGCCTCTCTCCCTACATGCCCTTTTGGGGACATATATATAGCGGAGGGGTATTTCGGTATATTCCTACGGAGTATACCTATATGTTTAGTCTATGTACATGCTCATATATATAGCGGAGGGTTCCTTTACACTTGACAGCAATATAATTGCCATGCCGGTCTGTCCATGATTTATATTCGTTTTGTTCTAAGAAATCAGACCAAGAAACTACCAAGCATTTGATTTGATTGTTCATCTCCGGATCCAAGATTGCATACAAACAACCAACCACTAGAGATAGATATTTGAATAGCTTAGACTGCTTAGTTCAAAGAAGAAAATTTTAGTACAAAGCATGACTGATCGATATCGTCCATCCTGACCACTGACCTGTGACCTTCACCGTGGCTCCAAGTCAGAAATGGAAGCATCATTGATCGACGGCAACCGAGCAACTCCCGTTGGAGCCTCAAGATTCGCACTCCTCCCCGGCGCATCCGCCTCCGCCTGGTTGCCAACCGCACGACTCGGAAGGATGAAGGCCGGCGCCGTGGGTGCCGGCAGCGTGATCGAGCGGCTGTTGAGCATGACGACGACCGCCGCCATGCTGGGGCGGAGGTACGCGTCTTCCTGGACGCAGAGCAGTCCTACGTGGATGAATCTCAGTATCTCCTGCGGCCGGCGCTCCTCGGGCGAGCAACCGTCGAGCAACTGCGTCACGCTTCCACTGCTCCAGTGCCTCCAAACCTGCACACGCGCGCATGAGCAGAATTAGCTATTTGCAAGCATATACTTCTACAGTTCTACTTGTACATATGAATGTTCAGCTCACAGAGGTCAGCAGATCTTCAGAAAGTCCTAAATCTTGGTAGTAAGCGTTGCGCCGGCCGGTGACGATCTCCAGCACAAGCACGCCGTAGCTGAAAACGTCGGATTTGGTCGAGAAGATGCCGTGCAGAGCGTATTCTGGCGCCATGTATCCGCTGCATTTTGAAGACATGACATGTTAGGTGTGCATAGTAAGCATGTATTCTGGACTTCTGGTACTTTTGTTGCTGTTGGAACTTGGCTACAGACAGCAAACTTACTAAGTTCCGGCTATCCGGCTCGTGTTTCCTTCGCTTGCGTCCATGTTAAACAACTTTGCAAGGCCGAAATCTGAGATCTTGGGGTTCATGTCTTCGTCTAACAAGATGTTGCTCGCTTTGAGATCCCGATGGATGATTTTCAACCTTGAATCTTCATGAAGGTAGAGAAGGCCCCGGCCGATCCCTTCGATGATCTTGTATCTGTGCGCCCAGCTTAGCTCTTGCTGCCTTGCAGGATCTGAAAAGATCAATTTTGCTTAGCAAACCAAATGGCTGGATGACTTTAAATGCAGTGTCAACAGTAGGATCATGATCATCTGAATGAAGTACCGAAGAGGATTTTGTCGAGGCTTTTGTTGCTGAGGAACTCGTAAACAAGGAGTTTCTCATCTTTATCGATGCAGCAGCCCAACAACCGCACCAGATTCTTGTGCTGGAGCTTTGCAACCAAGACGACCTCATTCTTCATCTCCCCTTGTCCTTGCTGCGAAGTTGTTGACAATCTCTTCACTGCAATCACCTGCCCATCCTTCTGTAGTGTGCCCTAAAGAACATTGGATTCAGACAATCAGTCATGCACTCACCGACTCACGCGAAGTCGTTAGGCATGCAAGTGGAGTACTCAAATTAATTTTCAGGTTCCATGATTAAGTTACTTTGTAGACAGGCCCAAATCCACCTTCTCCGAGCTTATTTTCTTCTGAGAAGTTGTTAGTGGCAGCTCGTAGAGTACTCAAATCATACAAATGGAACTCTGAACTTCTCATTTCCTCTTCATCTGCATGATCTGTCCATAAGAGAACACGAGAGAGAGAGCGAGAGAGATTAAGACTGCAAGTTGTACAACTACTATGCATCTTCAGATATACTACTAATATCAAGTTTCGGCACTTACTCAAGCTGGCAATCTGCACATGCATGTGCGGTTTTCTGTTCCTCTTGCACAGATAAAAAGCAATGAGCAGCAGCACGAACAGCGCGACAGCAATAGGAATTGAGACAAGAAGAGCTGTCTTGACAGTGCCGTTACTTCCTGCACCGACGGCAACGTTTGTCGTTGTGAGAAATTCAGAATGCATTCTGCTTCAGCCTCTTACCAAGTTCAGTCACCGTCCGAACTTTGAACACTGTACTACTTTCTAAAGGAAATCACGACTGTATGAATGCATAGCTCTTGTTTAGAAACAGCAGTCGTTAGAGGGGCAGTCAATTCCGGTGTCAATTGTCATGCAATTGTCCACTCAAAACGCAAGATGAAACTATGCATGGCACGGCCGGACACTAGCTGGACACGTTAATGCAATAACAATAGTAGTAGAGTTCAGACTTCAGAGCCACACGTGTCGAGTAGAAACGTGTCGAGTAGAAACGCGTCGTAATAGTGCATACCGGAGACCTTTACTTACCGGTGCTTCCTTCTCCGGAGCGATCGCTGCCGTTGACTGGCACGCCTGTTGGCGCCGGCGCCGGCGACATCGCCGCCTCGGCGGCCTGGGCGTTGTAGAAAGGGTACACCTCGAACCGGATGGAGCAGCTCCTGAAGATGACCCACCCGCCCTGCTTCCCGTCGCAGCATTTCGGGATCGACGAGACGGCCTCTGAGAGGCAACGGTTGCAGTCGTCGTTGCCGAGGTCCCGCGTGCACTGGGCCATGCCGTAGATTTTTTCGAAGGGCGTGTAGTCGGCTGACCCGGCCGCGAACATCCTCGGGGACGCGTACGCCGCCCTGCCGGTGAGGTTGCTCATCAGCGCGCCCAGCTGTGGCCTGAACCGCTCCGGCTGCGTCGCGTTCTGCGAGGTCATCACGTAGACCACCATCGACATGTCGGGGGTGCCGAAAAAGCTCGCGTTGTCGTGCCGCAGAAGGCAGGTGTCGTAGATGAGCACGGAGACTTTCTGGCCGGGGCACTTCTTAGCCATGTCCTGCACCGAGGAATCGAGGCATGTGCGGCAGCTGGACGCGTCTACGTCGGCGCGGCACTGCGCAAGTCCGTACGCCTCGTCGGACGCTTCGCCGGTGGCGTTCTTGGCGAACCCGGACGCGGCGGCGGCGGCGGGGAGAGAGGAGAGCAGGGAGTCGAGGTTGGCCTGGAAGGCGCTGCCGCGGGTGTAGTTTGTGTCGCTCGGGCAGACGGTGAACATAGGGTCGCCGGCGTTGGCTGCGGCGATGAGGAGGGGGAGGAGGAGGAGGAGGCTGTGCGTGGCGCGTGGGGAAGGCGCCATTGGTTGCTGCACTCCAGGGTTCGTACGTGCTGCTTATTCCTGTGCTGTTTTGGGAAGAAGGCAATGTTGCTTGACTTGTTGCGATTATATGTTGGTGCTTGGACTGGATGCGAAAAGCAGAGGAGATGCATGGCGTGGCGTGGCGTGGCGTGGCGTGCCGGCGGAAATGGGAGCTGCATTGCTCTGCACTGCGTCGTACGTAGACCATGACCAGGTCCGCGACGCGGTAGATTGACTCTACTTGCAATTGCACCAGAGATCGTTAGTTCGCCACGTACGGTCGAATTCAGAGCTTTTTACCATCTTTTTTTCTTTGGAGACAGAGCCTTTTACCATCTTGCTAGCACCACAAGTGCACTGTTGTACGAATATCAAGATTCTCGGCCGTATAACATGATCAACTGTTTGGGTGAACACTGAACACCGTCCTATGCAAAGTGCCAGAGATAAACAAGGTGCATCCTTCGAGTGCTCGCGTGCATCCCTTCTCTAAATATGGTGGAACTAGTCATTTTTTTTGTTGTAAATATTCTGGGTACATAGTTCACATTATAATCAAGTATCATGCAAAAAATAAACTGACATATAATATATAAAGACAAATAACATTGTCTAAAAATATAAAGATAAAGAAAACACTACTTATATCTATAGATCTAAAAAAAAAATTTGTCTCCGTTTTAAGTGCTAATAATTCTCACAATAATCCTTAAAGTCACCAAAAGTCAAATCCTACCAGGTAATTTAGTGCAGGATTGGGGCGAGGGCAGGGTGGCCATGTCGCCCCGGTTTTTCTTGGACGTTCGATTCCCCACGTCTTCCCTTCCCAGCCGTGCGATATTTTTTGTGAAGTGCTCGCTTGCGTTTCATCGGGTCAGCGCTAGGGATGGCAATGGGGTCATTCCCTGTCGAGGAGTGATGGAACATCTTCATCCCCGAGAGAAGAAAATTTCCCTGTCTCTGTCTCCATCCCCGTTCTCGGGTGCTATTCTCCCCCCGTCCCCGTCCCAATCGGGTTATCGGGACCTCATACCCGAAAGTTAGATCCCGAAAGAAGAGAAAATAAGATCCATAATATTATAAAATGGGTATAAACATCCACATGCAATGCTAAAATGATAATATTTTTTGATTAATTAGCATCTAAAAAGTAAAGAATGCAAAAGAGGTTATCAAACTATCGCCTTATCGGGTTGTGCAGTAGTAGACTAATGGCCTACATGTCTTATCGAGAGTCCATGTGGGTAGCGAGGATGGGGAGTAGGAGAATAACCTTATCCCCACTTCACCTGACGAAGAATTATATTTGTATATTAGTATCACGAAAAAAAATAGTACTATCTCTATCCCGTGTGAATTCCTCGTCGGGAACGGGGCCATTGCCATCCCTCGTCAGCGCCCTCCTGCTTCGTTTCCTTCATCGGTCTTCACAGAGAGAGCCTCCCGGACGAGCGTCTTCTTCTTCGTCGCCTCCCCCTCCCGGCCACCCCCTCCTCTCCTGGTGTTTCACACGGACCCTCCCCCTCACTGCTCCCGCTTCCTCCACCAGCGCCTGCGGTGGCCTCGTCGCACCACCCCCTCTTCCCTGCCTTTTTTCTTCGCCGCTCGTCCTACGGAAGGGAGCATCACGATTGCCTCGTCCTCCTCTTCTTTTTGCCCAAAAAACATCCACTATCTCGCCTCCATTCGTCCGTAACGCCCGCCGCCGCCGCCGCCGCCGCCGCCGCCGTCTTCCCCGAGTGCGGTCGGGCCGGCTTCGCCTTGATCTCCCTGTACGGTTCACTTCTTGAGGTGTTGAGCGTGTCGTAACGTGTTCCCAGCAAGGTGCTCTCTATCCCCCACCTCAATTTTTGGTTTCCCCTCGCCGGAGCATGCCGTAGCCTTTGCATCATCTTCTCCGCCGACGGCCGTTGTCGCCCCGCCACCTCGGTCATCCCCGCGCCGCCTCGACCACACCGACGTGTTCCTCAGGCCGCCGTGCATCCTATGCTCACGCTGCCCCTCGCCGGCCGCCGCCGGACCGCCGTCGCCCCGTGCAACCCGCGCCGCCTGTGCGCCTCTGGCGCCGCCCGCACCTCCACCGGCCGTCGCTCCTGCCGCCGTCACTTCCTAACGCCTCCTCACCCCGCAGGCGACTCATTTTGGCCGTCGCCGCCGGCCTCCGCCCGGCCCCTCGCCGACGCCGGCGCCCAGCAGAGCCGCCTCCCCTGCTCGCTGCTTTGCTCTGCGTCTCCTCCTTTCTTTCTTTGGTTCCACTTCCAGGCGGGGCCCAGTTACCATACGCTCAGTCCTTCACCTCTTTGCATCTTAGGCGACACTTTTAGCTTACCATTTTGATACAGTGTAGTACGTAATTTTCCTCAGGAAACCATAATTATGATACAGTGAGAAGTACAGCAGCAGCTTGTGCAGAGTGTAGATGGTTTTCCTCAGGGAACCATTGTGTTGATTCTCCTTGTAACCTTAGTAATTGGCCCTTGTCAACTTATTCATTGCTACTTCCTCTGCTGTTATCCTTTTCTTTTGCATGATGGCACTATTATTCGGTAACTAAATTTATTGCATTTCATAATGTCTGAGCACTTGAAAGTTGAAACTCTATTCTGAATAAGATCCCGACATTTCTTTTTTACTTTTCAGATAGTATATTTGAATTGTATGCCATAAGTATGTGATGCAATGAATAGAATATATCACTTTTTATGTAGGTAGCAAGTGATATTGAGTTCTTCTCGATAGGATCGAATTGGTACAATTGGTGATTCAGTTCACAAGCAAGTTATCTCGGACGGAAACCTCAGCAGTGGTATATCATTTGGGTCTGTCATTGTTCTCAGAGAGTTAGGGACATATAGACTGTGAACGAAAGGTTTTCTTTTTTTGTCCACCTACTCTACCGTGGTGGCAGGTAATTGGTTCAGCTGCTGAAGATATCGTCGATAATCGATTTCATGTGGCTTTTTTCCATAGGGACATATAGACTGTGAACAGAAGGGTTTCTTTTTTTGTCCACCTACTCTACTGTGGTGGCAGGTAATTGGTTTAGCTGCTGAAGATATCGTCGATAATCGATTTCATGTGGCTTTTTTCCATACATCGCGCACAACGTGCTATCTGAATATTACCCATCAAAATGTGGTTAAGGTATTATTCGTACCCTTTTATATTATATTCTTCATGATCTTACGTTGCCAATTTTAAAAAACTTATTCTTGCGATGCGCGATTGTAATAACCCCCATGGAATTAGTTTGTGTTGCTATTGATGTGTGGAATTGGCTTTTGATGTATATGGTTATGCTTTCCCCATTAATTGTTTTTTAAACTAATGCTGTGTTATTTTTAAAATATATTTCCCCCTATTTTTTAGGCTGGAAACTGGGATCTCTGCGTGTTTTAGACTACTCACTACTAAGTTCTCATTCATCATTATACCCTTGGTTTTGTAAATATCATGATTCATAAATAGCCTTCTCTATGGAGAGTGGAGATGTGAGATGGAATTAGCCCATTCTTATGATAGGAAAGTGACTTGGTAACCTTTTTTTTACTGTAGTCTTATTGGGGGTAGAAACTAGAGATCCCTTATGTGCACTATCCTATACGGGATACTTACAGTAGGTAATGGAGTACTCCATGATAGACTTCATTGCAGATTCTTGAGAAGCCCCTTGTGCAGGGTTAGCTGTTCACTCCATGCATTTGAGCTCTGCCAATGTCAAGATGCTATGAACTGAAATTGACACATCAACTGTGTACGAATCAAGAACAAGTCAAGATACTGGTGGACGGATTTGTCATCTCCAGTAAGTGAATGCCTTCTTCAATTCGTCGAATTGATGATGGAATTCCCCAGATATGATCTAGGAGAAAGAGTAATAGGAGTCAATGGTCCGCTATGGCTGCTGGTAGATGCATGCATTTGTATCCTAGGATCCAACTGGTTCAAAAAAAATTAAATATGTTTACAATTATTTATGCTTTCAATTAAACTCATTAGAGGAAACAGTGCTTGCTGGCTGACCATTATGCAGTCTGCTCCTTGTTCCAATAGACTTTTGGGTGTAGATATATATTAGTGCTGTTATATACTCGATTCAAATGAAATATTGTTTTGCTTCAGTCTTGTTTCTTCCCCCAATGACATGATCAACGCGCATTCCGAATATAGCTTTATCAATGTAAAACGAACAAAGAACAATAAACCTGATGCCAATTTATCATGTAGTGAAACTTGTAGTAATATACAAGCATAAGATCTGTGCCACTCATAGTTGATCTGTGCCACTCATAGTTGACGACATTATTCTGCTGTAACTGCAATTTTTGGCCATTTAATGCAGTGGGTAAATACAACTTGCACATATAGAGATGTCAGAAATAGCCAAATAACCATCTGGGCCAGGTGTTATTGTAGTAAGCAAGACCGAAACAACTTCTTGCATCACGGAAATTAGGTTAGAAAACCAGAACAGATACTCTGCAAGAATGTTTATCTGGTGAAGAACTGTTTAAGCCCTAAGCAGAAGTGTGGGTATGCTTTTCCCTTGGATACACGAATACTCAGACCTGGTCAGTATCATTGGGCTTGTCCACGGTTTTGAAATTTCTTATTAAAAAAGATATATTTTTTGTCCACGTTATACTAGGTCTGTGTACCATTGGTCTAGAATTGCGGATAGGCCTGACCACTTTTTAAAAGTTCTTATTGTTACATGTAGACCTGACTTAGTACAATTGTATTAAACACACCTTAGTCTATCTTTGTTTGCTCCATACATCATATATCATACTATGTTTATGTTTATCTGGTGAAGAACTGATTAAGCCCTAAGCAGAGGTGTGGATATGCTTTTCCCTTGGATATACGAATACTCAGACCTGGTCAGTATCATTGGGCTTGTCCACGGTTTTGAAATTTCTTATTAAAAAAAAAGATATATTTTTGTCCACGTTATACTAGGTCTGAGTATCATTGGGCTAGAATTGCTGATGGGCCTGACCACTTCTTAAAAGTTCTTATTGTTACATGTAGACCTGACTTAGTACAATTGTATTAAACAATACACCTTAGTCTATCTTTGTTTGCTCCATATACACCTTAGTCTATCTTTGTTTGCTCCATGTATCATATATCATACTATATATGTACGCCTAGCTTCACATTCCCATTCATTTACGCACCTGACATATCGTCATTGACACGTTTTTTTGCCTCACATTAGCTCCAGTGTAATCCTAAACCCTAAATGTAGCTTATAAATCTAAAAATAGAAAAGAAATGCCCGTGACGTTTCCTACATGCGTGCCAACAAGCGCTGGGCTCTAGTTACTATAAATTCTCTTACCAATCGAGACAAAAAAAAAAAAAAAAAAAACGATCTCAGGCGTCCGTTAGATGACCCGTGTAATTATAACAGCCAAGATCCCTCGTCGGGTAATAGTCCAATTAAGACGCGATATATACTTACCTATATCTAATATATTTAGTGCAATTCAAGGGCTTCATTATTACTCAACAACAACGACCGCGCCCTCCCGGATTCTCTCACCAATTGAGACAAAAAAAAAAAGAAGAGAAAAGATCTCAAGCATCCGTTGGATGACCCATGTAATTATAACGGCCAAGATCCCTCGTCAGGTAATAGTCCAATTAAGATGTGATATAAACTTATCTATATCTAATATATTTAGTGCAATTCAAGGGCTTCATTATTACTCGACAACAACGATCGCGCCCTCCTGGATTCTCTCACCAATCGAGACAAAAAAAAAAAGAGAAAAGATCTCAAGCATCCATTAGATGACCAATGTAATTATAACGGCCAAGATCCCTCGTCAGGTTATAGTCCAATTAAGACGCGATGTATACTTACCTATATCTAATATATTTAGTGCAATTCAAGGGCTTCCTTATTACTCGACAACAACGATCGAGCCCTCCCGGAGGCGAGAAACGAAGAAACAAGGGCACATGCGCCACTTTGAAATACCCAACACACCACAAGCACTTTTTATAGAAACATGTGCAGCCACATTAGCACACCTCCACCTAATCGTAACCACATCCCTTTTATACTTGGGAATTTCTATATAATTTTCAACAGTTTTTTGAAGTCAAAACTGTTACTTTTCTGTTCGTTAGATGTGCTATAAGATTCGTGTTGTTGATGTACATTCTAACTAGTTCATAGAGTTGAAAGAGGAGATTTTTATCAACGTAATGGCTATTTAGCCCCATATGCATGTGAGGGATTCATTTCGTGATGCTTCGAGAAACATCACTCCTGACAAACTAATATCTTTTGCAGCTCATCAAGAGGCATTGAGGAGACTTTTATTTTTTGTCTTTGTTATTGATCAACCTCTCAAAGTACATGTGAAGAACATAACGGGTTCACCACATTGGCGTATTTTGTTGGTATATAGTTTTATTTTTTGTCTTTGTTTTTGCTCAGCTTCTCAAAGTACATGTGAAGAACATAACGGGTTCACCATATTATCGTATTTTATTGGTATAAAAAATTATTTTTTGTCTTTGTTTTTGCTCAATCTCTCAAAGTACATGTAAGATTTTGAATCATGTGATGAAAATATGAGTTATTAAGACTTTCAAGAATAATTATAGTGACCACGAACAAAAATTACATAAATAATTTAATATAATTTATGTATAATGGAGCTGTAAATAAACTTTTAGAATGTCTTTTGTCTTTGTTTTTGCTCAACCTCGCAAAGTACATGTGAGATTTTGAATCATGTGATCGAAATATGAGTTATTAAGACTTTCAAGAATAATTATAGTGATCAAGAACAAAAACTACATAAATAATTACTATAATTTATGTATAATAGAGTTGTAAATGAACTTTCAGAGTGTGACAGTTTTTTACAGAGAAAACTGTCACATTATGTGTAGACAAACCCATAAAAGTATAAAGGGTAACCACATTAGCACACCTCCGCCTAATCGTAACCACATCCCTCCACCTAATCGTGACCACATTAGCACACCTTCGCCTAATCGTAACAACATCCCTCCACCTAATCATGACCACATTAGCACACCTCTGCCTGATAGTAACCACATCCTTCCACCTCTGCCTGATCGTAACCACATCCCTCCACCTCTGCCTAATCGTAACCACATCCCTCCACCTAATCGTGACCACTTCCACCTAATGGTCTCCCACAGTTCCCTGATTTAGGGATTGATGGCCCAAATACCTAAACTACCCTGGCAGTTTTTAGTCTTTAAATAGGATCTCGTTGTATTCAGAAAGTGAAAAATCTATCAATAAAGAGGTTTCCATATTGTGTCTACATCTTCGTCTCTCTGTGATTGTTCATCTATTGTGCGGAGATTGATTGTTGAATTCCTCCGATTACTATGTTCTTCAACATGTTATCAGCACGGATCTCTTTACACGGCCAAATCGGTATGTCGCCGAAATTTCAGCTTTCAATCTATTGTTTTTGCTATGACTAATCTAGTAGATTAATTTGCATGTATCAGTTTAGATCTGTTAATCTGCTAATTAGCCTTGTGATTAATTAGCGATCTAATTAAAGATTAGGTTGGTTGGATTAGATCGGTCACTGGTGCTGTTCATAGCCTGGATTACTTCATCACAGCATAGTTATTGTTCATGCACGACAAACAAAAAAAAGTTGTCGCCCGCACCGAAGCCAGCCGCTTGACGCCGCCGCAAGCGCGTTCGCCTGAAGCAGCTGCACCCGCTGTGTTGCGCCGCTGTTGCACC
This sequence comes from Ampelocalamus luodianensis, assembly GCA_036346255.1. NCBI lineage: Eukaryota > Viridiplantae > Streptophyta > Magnoliopsida > Poales > Poaceae > Ampelocalamus > Ampelocalamus luodianensis. The sequence goes on from CM070626.1 coordinate 8,878,863, forward strand.
GCTTGTAGTGCCCCCACCGCGCCTGGCTCTGTGCCCACGCTGCCTCTCCATCGGCTGCCGCTTGCACCGTGCATCGTGCTCTGCGCCGCGAGCTATGCCATGCCGCCTCGTCGCTGTCCTATAGCCGCCGCACCGCACGCCTCCGCGTCACCCATGCGCACGTAATGCGTCATCACCCCTAAGTATGGCGCTAAGGAAACCCTAGCGACTGGTATTGATGCCACCAAATGGACCGACGGGTATGGCCCAAAGGCCAAAATCGAGAAACAAAAAAAACCGGGGAAAAGAAAAAAGAAGAGAAAAAAATCGAGAAAGAAAAAAAAGGAAAATCCCGAAAATTGGCAAAAGGCCCTCGGAGTTTTGAATATTACGAGGAATTTTTTCGCGGATAAGGATTTTTTTGCAAAAAACCCACTGGAGTTAGGAAATTTATAAAGGATTTCGGATTTTTATACATTCTTGCATAATAACCCCTCGGGAATCTAATTTTCGTGATAGATTGGTATATCTTATGATTATTGTGTATTTTAGACCCTCGGTTTATGGTTATTTGCTTTAATATTATTTATTTTTATACAATAACCTCAAATAATCCTAGAAACATGGTTTTTAGGCATATGAACTTTCATAATTTTGTAAAACCTTAGACTTGGCACACACTGGAAGTTTCATACCATGGGTTTTATTTCTGTACCTTTATTTGCTGAATTGTTTTTCTGTCATATTGATAATTCTAAAAATTATCCATAGACCTCGTTAATTAGCATAAATTCATAATAATTTCTAGGAAAATTCTTGATTTTTAAAAAATAAAATCTGTTGAATAGATGTCAAATCAATCTTTACTGATTTATCAATATTCATGCTTTACATTCTTTTTTACCTGTACCAAAACTGAATAATTGTATGAACCTAATGTAGGAGATGTTGGACATTGTAAAGAAAGAATTTGCTGAGCTTGCCCTGAATGGCAACAACTACCTTACCTGGTCGATCGATGCAAAGATCAGCCTAAAGTCGCGATCTCTTGAAGATGCCATCACCAAGCCAACAGCTGGCACCCCCGCCATCCCTGAGGCCGCTAGGTATGCGGCTCTGAACTTTCTGAGGCACCACGTCCATGAAGACCTAAAGTCTGAATATTTGATGGAGGAGGATCTGTCGGGATCCAAATATGCAAATCTGGACCCTCTGTGTATACTGCACTAGTTCAGGATCACGCTAGTGTACACAGTGGTAACTTCGATGAAATATCATTCTATATGCAAAAATGACTAATAAATAGATAAATAACAATAATGATCAGAGTAATGATCTTAAGGTTAAAACTTACAATTAATGCCTCAGAAGGCGAATAGATCAATTAAGCTGCAGCGGAAGGTAAAAGAATAACTTCAGTGAAGCCCATCCATATGTCTACAGGCAATCGACTGGGGTAGCGCGACCTAGTTCTACACGATCCTTGAAGTAAACCTTGTTGATCGACGATGATCTGATATATCCTTCTCAACTAAATAACATTGTTTATAGCAAGAATGAGTACATGGAGCACTCAGTAAGTCATACCACAGAATGCAATTATAGATGATGACTTATTCCAAAGGATATGGCTTCTGTGGTTCTTTTGCATAAAAGCAACACTTGCAGTTGAATATGAATAATAGATTGAAAGCGTAATCCAAAACAAATAAACAATAATAGTGTGAGAACCCTAATAGTTAAACTAACCTAAACAGCACTAATCGATAATTAGCCATAAATAAAACTCATTTAAACAATAACAGAACATAAGCAGTTGATATCGAACACATCGCCAAACAAATTCATACAAGATATATTATCAAAAGTTCATCAACATAATTTACAATATAAATTGTTGCCGCAAGAATAAAACATCGATATAACTCAAAGTCCATCACACAAATTCATTGCAAGCAATATTAATTCAATCACAGCGCAAATCACAATATGAATCCATTACAAGCGAAAGTAAAATATTACAAACTCGGGATTATTTACAAGAATTCGTACAAGTAGACATAAAATAATAATACAATCTCTAAATTAATTACAAGAATACATTACAAGCAGAAATAAAACTTTAATTTGTTACAAGAATGATTTACAACGAATCAAAATATGCAAGCTTTGAGTACATTAAAAAGAATAAAATAAAAAGCTTGCATGCATATCGCCGAAGCCTTTCCTTGTCCATGTATCGCTAGCTAGTCAAACCCAGTCCTCAGCCAATCTGAAGCACTGCCCACGTCCATCGTCCGCTAATCAACCAAAAGACAAGTGCAGACCTTATGCAATAAAATAGAGTTAGAGCAGAGAAGAATTGTCGTCAAATCGCAGGGAGATCCTAGAAGTTCCCAGACTAGCCTAGGTCAGTCGGCACCATCTCACTTCTAGTGGGTCTCATCACCCGGTGTTTATCAAAATCCGACACCCACGTTCTACTGACTTACCTCAATCGTAGAAAATCTGAAGCATAGTGTTCTTTTAGCCAATGGTCCATATGCATTACCCAGCCAAATGGCAACCCACGAGAGCCGAAGGGATGAGACAAGGGCATTTCAGGCATGCACAGGGCAAGGCAAAAGAAAGCACCAGATAGCCCCCATTCTTAAGCCATCCCCCCAATCAAACCTCAGAAGCCTTACATTCACAAGCACAACCAGGAGCACACCACCAATGTAAGGTTGATTGCCCCCACCTGCAGAGGACATCTGGAAGCCCCCAACGAATACTACAGGAATTCAGACTTTCCTGGGATTCTCAGGATACTATCAAAGGTTCATAAAAGGATTTTCCCAGATCACCTCACATCTCACAAAACCCCTGAAGAAAGATGTGAAGTATGTATGGACGGACGTATGTGAGAGGGGCTTCCAGGAATTAAAGCAACGCTTAACCACTGCACCAATCCTATCCCTACCTAAAGACGGAAGTGACTACGTAATATATTGCAATGCCTCGAAATACGGACTAGGATGTGTGTTGATGCAGGATGAGAAAGTCTTCGCATATGCTTTTAGACAATTGAGACCCCATAAGATAAATTATCCCACACATGACCTCGAATTAGGAGTTGTAGTCTTTGCCCTGAAAATCTGGAGACATTATCTCTATGGATCCAAGTGTACATTGTACAACAACCACAAAAGCCTCAAATACATCTTTACCCAGAAAGAGCTAAATATAAGGCAGCAAAGATGGTTAGAACTAATTAAAGACTATGATTTAACCATCAATTACCACACCGAAAAAGCTAATGTGGTAGCCGATGCCCTTAGCAGAAAAACTCAATGCCACCACCTTTCTACCGAAAGTCACACCATTGACCTAATTCAAGCTTTAGCCTGAATATATGAAGATAGAAGTGAAGACTACCACCTCGGAAGCACGATAGCAGCCATGGTATTTCATCCTACCCTTCGTAACTAAATATAAGAACAACAACTTTCAGACCACTTCATCACAGAAGAAGTCCAGAGGATTAAATTAGGCCAACCCTCGGAATTCAATATCGATGATTCCGGAGTCCTGTGGCGACAAGCAAGAATTCGTATTCCTGACCACCCTCCAATTAAAGAGACCATATTGCGTGAAGCCCATGATACCCAGTACACAATGCATCTGGGCAGCACAATAATGTACCAGGATTTAAGGGAAATTTTCTGGTGAGCAAACATGAATAGAAAAATAGCAGAATACGTGAGTCAGTGCAACACCTGTGAAAGGGTCAAAGCTGAACACCAACGCCCAACAGGATTGCTAAAACCATTGGAAATACCTGAATGGAAATGGAAAAATATATGTATGGACTTCATAACAAGCCTTCCTTTGATAGTAAAAAAGAAAGAAGTGATTTGGGTTATAGTGGACCGCCTTACCAAATTGGCCCACTTCATTACCACCAACTAGAAATACTCGATCAATAAACTAGATGAACTCTATGTGGAACGAATAGTCACTCTACACGGAGTACCGAAGACTATCATATCTGATAGAGGATCAGTATTTACCTCTGGTTTTTGGGGAAAAAACTTACACACTGCCTTGGGCACCAAACTCAATTTCAGCATAGCCTATCACCCACAAACTGATGGCCAGACCGAAAGGGTAAATCAAATCCTAGAGGACATGCTATGAGCCTGTGTGCTTAACTTTGGAGACTCCTTGGAAAAACACTTAGCTTTGGCGGAGTTTGCATACAACAATAGCTATAAGTCCAGTACACAAATGGCACCGTACAAGCCCTCTACGGCAGAAAGTGCAGATCACCCATATGTTGGTATGAAGTCGGAGAAAGACCATTATTGGGCCTTGAACTTGTATGGGGAAACGATGAGAAAATCTAGCTAATTCGATATCATCTCAAAATTGCTCGAAGTAGGCAAAAAAGCTACGCAGATAAACATAGAAGAGACCTACAGTTCGAGGTTGGGAATTCTGTGTATTTGAAGGTATCACCCATGCGTGGGGTGCGCCGATTAGGATTAAAAGAAAAACTAAGTCCACGGTATATTGGACCATTTCGGATACTAGAGCGTAAAGGCACCGTAGCATATCAACTAGAATTACCAAGTCAGCTATCAAAAATCCATGATGTATTCCATGTCTCCCAGCTCAGAAAATGTTTGAGGGAGCCCTCTCATCACTTAACCAACTTCGACATACCAGTACAAGACGATTTAACTTACGAAGAACACCTAGTAAAAATCTTAGCTACAGAAGACCGGAGGTTAAGAAACCGGACGATTCGTTCTTGTAAAGTACAATGGAAGAACCACTCCGTCAGTGAAGCCACATGGGAGAACAAGGAAGAACTTCATGAAGCCTACCCCAACCTATTCAAGTGAGAACATGATTTTGAGGACAAAATTTTCTTAAGGGGGAGGATGTGAGAACCCTAACAGTTAAACAAGCGTAAACAACGCTAATCGATAATTAGCCATAAATAAAACTCATTTAAACCAGAACAGAATATAAGCAGTTGATATCGAACACATCACCAAACAAATTCATACAAGATATATTATCAAAAGTTCATCAACAGAATTTACAATATAAATTGTTGCCGCAAGAATAAAACATCGATATAACTCAAAGTCCATCACACGAATTCATTGCAAGCAATATTAATTCAATCACAGAGTTAATCACAATATGAATCCATTACAAGTGAAAGTAAAACATTGCAAACTTGGGATTATTTACAAGAATTCGTACAAGCAGAAATAAAATGATAATACAATCTATAAATTAATTACAAGAATACATTACAAGCAGAAATAAAACTTTAATTTATTACAAGAATTATTTACAACGAATCAAAATATAAATTACAAGCTTTGAGTACATTACAAAAGAATAAAATAAAAATGGGGAAGGGGAAATGAAAATGGGGAAGAATGGAGCCATGGGTTGTCGGCCGATGGAGAATAGGATAAGGAGAGAGAAAGAAAGGGATTAAGAGAGAAAGAGATTAGAAGAAAGGGGTTAGGTTTAGAAAATGGGAATTAGGGAAAGGGTAGGTAAGTAAATTCTAGTGAAAAATTAATAATAGTAAATTTAGCAGTCAAAATGAGCACAAATAATAATTATTGTCAATAATGTGAAAATGTGGACCAATCACATGTATAAACCACATGAGGATAAATAGCAGTAGACTGATCGATAGAAAAATAAAAACAGGGAAAATGCAATATTAATCTAAGACCTTATACAACTAAAATAATCATCGATTAGAACTCACTAAAGTAAACAAAAAATCTGATGCGTTAGAAATAATTTAATCAAGATAAAATAAACAACACCTACGTAAAATCGATTACATCTATTTGCATGCGTAAAATTGAATAAACCTAGTTGCATGCGAGTACGTGTAGTATTCTATTTTCGTGCGATTGAACACCGGTATAGGCAACTCGATCCTAGAGCTAGCGGACTAGAACAACCGTGGTTAGGGAATGTTAACCTAATGGGGGGTCCAAAAATGTTATTAGAATTAAAATCTGCTAAACATAAAATCAACTGACTAATGTACGCATAATAGCACCAAAAGCAGCTAAGTATTTATTTAATTATTATTCATGCTGCCGTATAATTGCAAAGGACGAATCGACTCAGGCAGGAACATCTGATCCCAAATTAATTGACGCAGATCTTTTCTACGAATACAAAGGCAAGCTTATCTCTTGAACATCAGCCTAGTTATATTAAATGTAAATGATACTTTGTTGTATCATTATACATATGTGCATGAAAAGTATGTCTCAAAATCAAATCGGATAAAAGAAAGAAGAGAAATGAAAAGTGAAATGAAATGAAATGAGAAAAGGGTAGTACATCTGAGAAGAGTAGTTGTACTGCAAGAGTTAATATTAAGGCTAGTTAAGGGGGCCCGTGGTAGGAAAAAGAGATGAGGGAAGAGGTGGGACCCCTTTACATATGGTTAATATACAAGGACCAACAAAACTCACCCGGATAAGAGGCCATATTTAAGTGCCAACCATTTTCCCATTTCGACGGGCAGAAAATGCTACCTTGTTACGTGGCTATACTCTCCGCATCGGGTAAGTAATATGTGTGGGTGGTGTGAGTATAGAGGAACCTAGGACCGGCAGGAAAGTTCAGAAGTGGGGGATCCAAGGCAATATAGTACCACACGGTGGAGTGTTGGGTGCGGGGAGTCCCGGCCCAACCTACATTATTAGAACTCGGTGGAGGACTGGGTGAGTGCCCGAGGACACCGACGAAAAATAATGGGTGGAGAATTAATTACGTAACTTGGATAACATTCCGTACTCTGAACTCGAACCCGCATCAAAGGAAATGTAGAGGACCGAGCTCATAGAGAGCACAGAGTAGCTATGGGTAAGGTGGTACAAAGCCTACGCAGTGCTAAATAAAAAATCATGAATTCAGGCCTGTCTCTTGGACTTGCAGTTGTAAATTACTACTTGTAATAGAGACCATAGTCTTGTGTGGCTAACTGCTGTAATAAAGAGTAGAGTTTCTATCTTATTGTTCTGTTGCGTTGACTTTGGTAATGCTTACTCTTCGTCAGAGCGGTGTCCTATCGGGCAGATGAATAGTAATCTGCATGCCTAAGTGTGATTACCCTCCAGGGTAATGACACTGGGCGCCACAAATTGTTTAACAATTGTTTTCACAAATGACACAAAGCTTAATCGATTTCTTTCATACAACTATATGAGTTAAATCACACAGTTGTCCCTCCCCAATTGTTTTATGAAAATATACCCCTCGTGTGAATTCCCCTAGCATGTCCATGACTGCAGACGTGGCTATTCGAATAGATTGATTAACACTCTACAGAGGTTGTACACTTTACCCACAAGATACAATTAACTCATCATGTCTGCCATGACTCGCTATACGGAAGTATGTGAATGAGCAATCATAACAAAATATTTGTGAAACTTCATCTCGACATTTGACCCTCTCGATGTGTTTTACTGTCGTACCAACCCTGACACAACGCTTTGATATGATGCACACCGTTGGACCTGAAGAGGACGAACCGCTCATAAATGTGACCCTACCACAGCGGTACACACCTCCACCCTAGCACACAATCTAACCTACATGCCTGAGTATTCAAAGTCAAGATTCCATTACTTACTAAGTTAGACCCATCCCATCAGGCGTGTGGTTGAACGATAAGGTCCAGTTCAATGGCGTACAAGATTAAGTCCTTAATTGACCAAGGTGAGACTGCCAAATTCTAACTAATAATCATCATTCACATTTTCTAATCACAAGTCCATCATTTTACCATTCATTTTTCCCAGTCACATATCCACCATATCACATAGTTCCACTCCTCGTCTCAGTCTAAATCTTTTCTCACCCTGTTGGTTAAGTGCAGCACATGCCATCAACGAGTAATAGCATACAACACACAGTTTTTACACGAAGTTCCATAATCACATAGTCACGTTTAAATTTGCAACTCATATGATATAAATGACTCGCTGCATGGCTAAGCAAATTATTCGTATCTAACCAATCCACGTTGGTGCTATGATAATACCAACTAATAATTAACCAAGCTAGGGTGACAAAAGATTTGGGTAATACAATGAGCAAAGTGGATATAATCAAATGGGCATATAACTAATCCCAAAACATTTAAATAAATACTTAAAGTAAAATACAATAATTTGAATCCAGGTAATTTTGGAAAACTGGGTTCAATATGGTCAAAGGTACAACTTGCCTTGCTATAGTAACGATATTCTTATTTTATCTTCAATCTTCTACTTCCTTGTCTTCAGTTCCTTCGGACAATTCCGGAACATCAACATCTAACAAGAAAGAAAGTGTAAAACAAATAAAATTCAAAAAGACAAATCAAATGAACTCAAAATTGAAATTGAATGGTACTGGAAGGAAGATATTGGATTTAGATGAATTTAGAAAATTGAATGAATTCAATCGGAGTTCGTATGAGGAAGAACGAGCTCTCAGAAGTTTGATCGGAAAGGAAAATGCTGAAAAAGAAAAATGGAGAGAGCAACTGACATGTGGAGTCCACAGAATATTCTATTTCGGAAATATAGGAAAATGGATGAGTGTATGACATATGGGACCAATTGAAATAAAGAATATTCTAGAATTAAAAGAATTCCAGAAAAGGCAGAGAGAGAGTGACATGTGGGCCATTGGTTCATAGACCAAGTCCACACAGCGATGTTAGTCCACGGTGGACCAATCTCTTGAAGCTAGGGTTTAAACAAGGGTTGACTGACATACGAGACCCGCATGTAAGATCGAGGAGGAGATGGGTTTTGACCTGCCATGCATGCGATGACATGGCTGACATGTCATGAGAAAAGATGAGGTGGCGGCTGGGTGGCATGAGGTGGCACTGAGATGGCAAAGCAAAGGGAGAGAAAGATTTAATAGAGAGAAATCTAAGAAAGAGTGATTTACATGTGGGACTCATATGTAAGAGAGGAAGAGGGAGAGAGAGTTAGAGAACAGAGAGAATCAGAACGATTCAACAGAGAGCGACGAGGCGGCTCCGGCAAATGACCAAAATAGAACGCTGACGATGAAACAAAGATGATGATGTGGTCCAGACGGTGAGAAACAGCAGCAGTCACCAGCGGCAGGGCAAAAAGCGACGGTGGCAGCCTCCATGGTGGAGCAACACTTTCGGCGATATTCCTGGAAAAGGGAGGGGAGTACCGCGTAGAACACGATGATGAGAACCCAACGATGGTGAAGATGAAGGCAGAAGCTCAACGGTTGCGACATATTTGGCCAGAGAAGGAAGGTGGCCATAAAGGAGAGAGAAAGCTTGGTTCTCAGTGCATGGTGGATGGAACTTGAAATTTAAAGATGGGAAAGATATATCAGGACGAGGGACACACGATGACGTGATCAGATTTTGGAGAAATTCACCAGAGAGGTGGGGAACGCGAAGAAAGCGTTTCAGCGTCATGGGTCGACATGGTCAGCAGTAACGACCCATTTAAGCTTTATTAAACCAAATAAAATTGGTGAAATTTTCTAGAGACCTAAACTACTCAAAAGATTTTTGACAAGTCAAATTTTGGGACGTTACAGGATCCCACTGGTGTTATGGAATTCCCTAAAGGAACGCTACAACCAGCAGAGATCTATCCTTCTCCCAGAAGCACAAAGAGAAAGGACTAACCAACGCTTTCAGGATTTCAAGACCGTGGCAGTATGTAACTCTGTCATGCACAAACTTATCTCCAAATTGAGCTTCTGTAACCAAGCAGTTATAGAAGCCAATATGATAGAGAAAACCTTGTGCACCTTCCAACCCAATATGTGGATACTGCAGCAACAGTACCACAATGTGAAGTACTCAAAATACTCTGAGCTAATGTACACTCCGCTGGAAGCAGAGAGACATATAGAACTTCTGATGGAAAACCATCAGATATGTCCAACTGGGACGATGGCTATGCTTGAAGCACACACAAACGCTCAGCAAGCTAGCAAAAGCCAGGACCACGGAAAAGATCCAAAATAGAAATGGGGGAAATGGAAGAAGGTTGGGGCATAGAGAGGCAAGGGTAAACCCCATGGTAGAGGAGCAGGTAAAGGGAGGCCCCATAAGCAAGAATTAGGTAGCAAGACTGCAAATCCTCCCCATACGTACTTCAGATACGGTTGCACCAGCCATTGTTCACGTACTTGCCACACCCCACAACACTTGGTCAACCTCTACATACAGTCCACGGGACGAGTCAAGAAGACTCAGGGGAACAAAGTTGAGGCTTACTTCACTGCTCTGCCTGCTCTGACGGGAACGTCTCCTAGCCAAGACGTCGAGAAAAATGATTACATGGTTCTTAATAATGAGGCTCAGGGAGAAGGAACCTACATGGCTCATGACGATCTTCTTGGAGCGGAGCTCCTGGACCTTCATAAGGACAGGCATGATCCATTTGGAGACATGAAGTAGTCTACTTTAGATGATTTATTGCATATCAGTTTAGTTTCAGTTCCCGATGAACATTGGTTTATCCATACTCATGTTGAGCATTCACCTTTCATTATTTGCTTAGGCTATACTCTTGGCATTGTTATTTTTCCAGATTAATTCAATTAATTATCTTATTGGTCTATGCTTGTTCTATTTGATTTTGAACTATATTTTCTATTGAATAATTATTTGATTATAAATCATGTTTTAAATATAGAACAACCTGGTACGATTTAATGGTGGAAGAGGAAATATGTCTTGTAGATAGTTGCACCACTAATTCGATCTTTAGGGAAACTAAATATTTTCAGACATTAACTAATAAAACTGGGAATATCATGATCATCACCGGAAGCGATGCTCTCATAGTCTGCACTGGAAGGGCCATCATAGTTCTCCTGATGGGTACATGTATAACAGTCGATGATGCTCTTCTATATCTCGAATCGAAATGTACCCTCCTCAGTTTTAAAGACATTCATCTTAATGGAGTTCACATAGAAACCGACAATGAGAATGGTACAGAATATCTACTCATGACTAAGTCCAATGGATGCCAGAAGCAAGTGGTGAAAAAACTCCCCTCTTTCTCATCATGATTGTACTACACTTATATAAAACCTAAAGTTTATGTTGCGATGAAAACTACAGACTTTCCTAGACCTGAAGATTTCATGTGCCCTGCTTGTGCCAAAGGAAAATTAATTACTAGACCCTCTTATCTGAAATTAAGAGACGAATCACCTAGTTTTCTGGAGAGAATTCAGGGTGATATTTGTGGACCTATCCAACCCCCGTCGGACCCCTTCAGATATTTTATGGTCCTGTTAGATGCCTCTACTGATGGTCCCATATTTGCCTGCTATCTACTTGGAACCATGCTTTTGCAAAATTAATTGCCCGAATAATCAGATTAAGAGCAAATTTTCCAGAGTCCATTCGGATGGACAACGCTGGCGAGTTTACCTCAAAGGAATTTAATGATTATTGTATGGCTCTGGGCATTAAAGTAGAGCATTCTATACCACATGTCCACACTCAAAATAACCTTGCAAACTCGTTAATTAAAAGAATAAAACTTATTGCTAGGCCACTCTTACATAATTGTAGGCTACCCACGAGCTGTTGGGGCCACGCAGTGCTGCACTAATCCAACTCAGACCAACTGCATATCATCCAATTTCCCCCTTGCAATTAGTGCGTGAAAAAGAACCAAGTATTTCAGATCTGTGAAAATTCGGATGTGTTGTATATGTGTCGATTTCACCACCGCAGCGTACAACCATGGGCTAATTTACAACAAATAGCTAATAGTCTGCGAGATGCCTTCATTAATCTTAAGAGAGTGATAAAATCACAAATACCTGTAGTAAATGCACCAGAGAGAGTGGAAGTACCCCAGAAGGATACTAAACCCACTCATACCCCTCATGCAAAGAAGAGGGGGAGATCTTCGGGTGCACGGGACTTAATTCTACGGAAACGTCTGCAGAAATAAAGGACCAAACAAGACAAATAACTCCATAAGACCGTTGAAGAACCTCAACCTGATGTTAAGAAAATCACTAAAGTGATCCATCCTGAGGATGTTAACCCCGGTGAAAATTTACACACACAATCTGACGCTGGGAGATCGAAACACCCAGACTCCATCATTGTGGGAAATCATGATGAGTTGGAAGAAATAAATGAAGAAATTTTCACAAATTATGTGGACTTAGGACAGTCATATAAAAGAAAAACTACAGTTGTCGACATATACTTTGCCTCTAAAATTGCTAAAACTCTTGAGCTGGATCCAGAACCAAAGTCCATGGTAGAGTGCCAGAAACGCTCAGATTGGGTCAAATGGAAAGAAGCAATTGAGGCAGAATTACACTCGCTGAATAAAAGGAAAGTGTTCGACCCTTTTGCCCGAACACCTCCTAAAGTGTTCCTTGTAGGAATCAAATGGGTTTTCATTCGGAAGAGAAATGAGAACAACCAGGTGGTGAGATATAAAGCGATGCTTGTAGCACAAGGGTTCACGCAGAGACCCAGCATCGATTATGATAAGACCTACTCACCTGTGATGAGTGGAACCACGTTCCGATACTTAATATCAATGGCAGCTTGTATGAATTTAACAATGCAGTTGATGATGTAGTGACCACATATTTATATGGGTCATTGGATACATATATCTATATGAGAGTGCCTGAAGGAGTTAAAACTCTGGATCCTAATAATACTAATCACAACATGTATAATGTAAAACTGCAGAGGACATTGTGGTACAACCAACTAAGTAACTTTCTCCTAAAGAAGGGTTCCTCAAATAATGATGATTGTCCCTGTATATTTATAAAGAAGTCCCATAATGGATTTTGTGTCATCTCAGTTTATATCGATGATCTAAATATCATTGGAACCGTAGAGGACATAAATGAAGCAGGTTCTTATCTTGTGACAGAGTTTGACATGAAAGACTTGGGTAAAACTAGGTATTGCTTAGGCTTGCAGTTGGAGCACTTCCCTAAAGGAATACTAGTACACCAGTCTACCTATACCAAGAAGGTATTGGAGAAATTTAACATATATAAATCTCATCCTTTGAAGACCCCCGATGGTAGTAATATCCCTAGATGTGGATAAAGACCCTTTCGGACCGAGGATGGAAAACAAGGAAGTTTTAGGACCAAAATTTTCATACTTAAGCGTCACAGGAGCACTGATGTACCTTACTATCGACGATCAAGACGTCGATCTTACGAAAAGAAAAGGAGAAAGTGACGTGGAAAATCTAAGGAAATAATGAGACTGCTCTTTTATTAATATGAACTGGGTTTTACAGAATATGATCTGAGAACACTACTTGTTCCCTTACAACCTCAGACCTATCACACGAATCTACGGCTTGTGCTTTAGTCTGATGGCTCTGTCCTGTCTTCCTCTCTCTCGATCCGTCCAGGTTCCATCTTTAAATAGCCCTCGAAGAGGTGGCAGTTACTTCCGAGAAGGCGTCGATGTGAGCGTTGCGTGCGGTCGAGTCAAGTGACGGTTGATAAAGGATCAACCGTTCGACGGTTATATGTCTATGAGACATATAACCGCATGGAGGTTGTTTGTCAGTGTGTCTGGATAAGAAACGTCGTATGGTATGGAATATGCACGTGATCCATTCGTCATACGGTAAAGAATATACTTGGAATCAGTTTCAAGTATCAGTTCATACCTTTTACAAGCAGTTCTCCTGGTCAGGAGCTTGGCTTAGGCCTTCGTCCGACCAGGGTACCCATTATGTAACCTCTGGAATCTCTACGACCAGTAAGGTCGTGCACCTCAGGGGTTACGACCATGGAGACGTATGGTCTTTTATATATTAAAAATAATATATAGAGGTTTTAATCCTCATCAGCTAGCCCCCGAACTTTAAATGAATAGGTCATGTGAACACTTTTCTTCCGATGAAGTCGTATCGGGCTGACGCTCATTTAAATGCAAGGGCATTTGAAGCGGTTTGTATTCACTTTAAAGTTGAGAACTTTGCCTTGGGAATTGAAGAGTTTTTGTGTCCGTTGTACTTTTTTGGGTAACTCCTTATTGCGGTTAGAAATTCTGAAGCTCATAAAACCCCTTTGTAGACTTAGGGTTTTTTCACTTCCTGCTTTCGTTCTTCATCTCCGAGTAAGCGCGCTCGACCTCCTTTTCTTTCCCACCGAAAGAAATCGATCATGTCGGACCAAATCACCAACTGGTCGGTTTCAGACTTGAGTGAGAAGAAATTAGAGAACTTGGAGAAGATCGGGATGCTTCCTAATGAGGATCGATTTCTTGGAGATCCATGCGTTGAGAACATTCCCAGTAGTGAAGATGGAGAAATTCCTGTTTTTCTTGCATATGTTGAATGCGGATTTAGGCTACCAATTCACTCCTTCCTTCCCAAAGTTTTGGAGTATTATGGAGTTGAATTGGTGAATCTTGCTCCCAATGCTATCGCCAATCTCAGCATTTTTATTTATCTCTGTGAAGCGTACTTGGGGATTCCAGCAGATCTGGATCTATTCAGGTACTACTACAGGATGACAAAGTCTGGGAAGACGATTGGGACACCTGGAGAGTGCACTTTGCGCCTCCATGACGGAAAAGCCAACGAGTACATATTTATGTACTCGAAATCTTCGTGGTCGTCGTGGAAGAAGAGCTGGTTCTATATGAAGATCACGAAGAAAGACAGCCTTTATTATTCAGGTAAGAAGGCGGTCGAGAATCCGAGATGGTGCTCCTCTACAGAAAAAGAGGGAAAAATAAAAAAAAATAGGCTGAAGCAATCAAGCTTCTTAGTGTCAAGGGTCTAACATCTTGGCACGTAGTGAAGGATTTTTCCACGCGCCGGGTTAGTCCTTTGAAGGCCCGAGCACACCGGATGCTCTGGTATATTGGTCGTGATGATACGACCAAGGATTACAAAGAGGGTAAGCCATGAATGATTCCGACCTATTTACCTATCTTAGTTGATTATTTTCGTATCCTTAAATCTTTTATTTTACCTTTACAACTCTATCTTCTGATGAGATTAGAAGCCGGATCAAAATGATCTGCGCCGGAGAGCCTGGCGACAAGGCTAGTTTCCCCTGAATCTTAGCGGTTGTTTCCACTGAAAAGAGGATTGAAAGACTTAAGGTAAGAAAAATCAACCGTTTTTTTTGTTATCGTACATATTATTTTTGATCGGTATACCATAAATCCTTTTTTGATGTGTAGTCGGTTGGGTTGAGGATCAATAAGGTCACTGAAAGATGTGAGCCGATTGATGATCCGACCACCCCTTCGACTATACAGGATGTCAACCTTCCAAAGGTAGGAAACCGAGCATAAATGAAATTTTAGATAAGTGATGTTCATCACCTAATTATCTTTGATGATATATTAGGCGGTTGTCATACCTTCTAGCAAGGTAACTGAAGACCTACCAGTACCTACTGAGGTTACTATTTTGGAGGTCGATGAATCTACATCTACTGATCCGGCGATCAGGGATCTCGACCAAATGGTCGCGGATATCGCTTCTGATTTCCGATCAGTGGATGTGCAAGATCTAGTCAACCCTACCGGTTTAGAACCGGTGAAATCGGTTGAGAAGAAGAGGAAGGCCAGCGCAACGAACTTTGCTTCGATGCGTTACAAGGGTAAATTCAGAAAATCGACCAGGTATATATATTAAATGAAGTGGTCGTATATATACATACCTTAGATCTTCCTTACCTTCTCTCCTTTTTTTTAGATCTTCTGGGGTTCCAGTCATGTCCGACCAAAGCACCCCTCAGGAAGAGGTGGTCGTGGAGGTTCCTGATCAGGATACTCCTAAAGCTAAAACTGCCGAGGATGAAGTAGTAAAAGAAGCCCCGAGCGTGTTTGAGATCCGCTCAGATCCTCTAGTAATTCTTACTCCTTCTCCGGAGGTAGTCATCTCCAAAGATCCTCAACAGGTTCCACCTCCTCCTGGAAATGCTTCTCAGGTTAACAAATTCCCTTTTTCTCCCCGATTTATCGAGGATAAGGAACTTGATGAAGCCTGGGGAAAGATATCGGACCATCAAGCTGAGATTGGTCCAGATACAATTTTTTTCGAATATAATGACATGGCAATTCGGGTAAGTTTTCTACGACCATCCTTACAACTCTTTCTTTTGAATTTTCTTTGAAAACTTATCAAAGAAAGGGATTTTATTTTTGTAGCACATGGTCGAGAAATATGCTGTGGTCGGAGGACTAACCCAGCGAATAAGATCTTTGGAGCAGAAACACTCCGATCTGAGAAGTAAGAACATTTCTCTTTTAGTTTGACTTCCTAAATTTTATCATCTTGTTTCTCTCTTATAACTTAACCTTCTCTTCCTATCATATTTGATAGATTTAGAGAAAATTAAAGAAGAGATTGTGGCCAAAGAAGCCATAATAATAAAACTGATGGAAGAAAATCAGGGTAAAGACTGGTCGATCGAGCATGCGATGACTAGACAAAAGGAGGTTTTCGACTCTTGTGAGAAGAAAATCAAAGGTAACTGGTCGTAGACTTAACCAGTGCTCGATGACTCCAATTTTAAAGAGTATGTTAACTTCTTTTTATCCACTCGTGCAGAAAAAACCTAAGCACTTGAACGAGCGGAGAGGACCCTCGAGTTTGAGCGTGGCCACAAGGCAGCCCTTGTATTCGGCCTTGATGAGAAAATCTTGGCTCTTAACAAAATGATCTTTGATATGGGATCAGGATCAAGATTGCCTTCTTTAGGAGATCCAGCAGAAAATATGAACTATTTTGGCCAACTTCTGGAAGATCTCAAATGACTGCTCAAAACTATGAGGGAAAACCATACCCAGACGATGAAAGAAGCTATTGTCAATGGAGTTAGTGTTGCTTTAGCAAAACTGAAGGCTTCCGACCCCTCTGTTAGCCTTAAAGCTGTGGAAGAGGACTTCGACTGCTCTGAAAATGAAGCAACAAAACTTCTCGAGGAAGTAAGACCTCTCGGAGAAAGTTCTTTGAAGAAATGGAAGTCGGATCTCCATCACGTAGCGACCAGTCTGGTGGTCCCAATATGTAAATGGATGTAATATTAGACTATGTAAAATGAAACTTACCTTTTATCAATGAAAATCCTGCTTTGTCTTATCAATGTTGTTAAATACTCATATATCTCCTAGCCCCCGACTGCTTATATTAGTAGATGAACCTTACTAAAAGAAAGCAGTAGACGAAGAAATTGAGTAATAACAATGACCATGGTAGGAGTGCTGATAATGTTTATGACAACGATCCAGTGAATACTAGGAAATCATGTGGTCGGAACCAGCTGATGATTTCGACCAGTTTAGATCCTGTCCATTATCGAATTACTATGAAATACCACTTGTAGTCGGAAGATATAACAAAGACCGGATTTGCTGATAAGAAGATATGCATTAAGAATGTATGCAAAAAAGGAAATGAACAGATAAGTACCTTGGTTTATAAATTATCCGAATTTGGTCGTGTCGAATCTCAAGAATTGAAGATTTGTAAAATATCTCGCGAAACGTGCTCATGCTCAAATCCGACTGGCAGCGAGGATCGTAGGAAAAGGACCGTCGCTAGGAAGCTCCTTCCAGTGGGCAGGACCACGTGCAGAGAGGAGAGACTTCGACCAGGAGGCTTTCCGTGTCCCGACCAGTAGCCAAACTTGAGTAGAACAGAATGTTGAAATAAAATAACAGTCTTCAAATTCAAGAAAGAACGAAAACCATACAAATTGTCTGAGTTGGTACTCCTTATACTCGTATGTTTCTTTAAGAAAAGAGTATTTGGTTGTGCGTGTGTATCACTGAAGCAATGATCACGACTAAAACCGGTGTGGTATGTGACATTTAAGTCAGCACCCATGAGTATTTGAGATCCTTTTAAAAGGAATATCGGAGAGAATGAGTGTCTTCTCCGACCAATCAGCAACAATAAAGGCATATGACCAGATGCGATGAATAATAATTATAAACAACCATACTTATTGTTTAAAAGAAAAGGAAATACATCTTTAATGAAAATATGAAATGAAATAAAGACAGGAAATTAAACAAAGAACTTACGCAATTGATCAATATTCCAAGAATTAGACAAAATTTGCCCATCCGACATAGCTAATCGTACCGATCCTAGTCGGGTGATTTCGACCACAGTGTATGGACCTTCCCATTTAGGTGAAAGTTTGTTGCGACCTGCTTGGTTCTGAATTTTTCTAAGAACCAAATCACCTCTGACTAGGTGCGAGGTTGCACCTTACGACTGTGGTACCGACGCATGGCTTGCTGGTAGATTGCTGATCGTAGCAAAGCTTGATTTCGTTGTTCCTCAAGGAAATTGATGTAATCAAGTCGTCGTTCACACTGATCACTCTCAGAAAAGCAATCAGTTCGATGAGAACCAATTTTGAGTTCTGGAGGAAGCATGGCTTCAGCCCCATAAACCATAAAGAATGGTGTTTCACCGGTCGCACGACTAGTTGTGGTACGAACGGCCCATAATACAGTATGAAGTTCTTGAACCCAAGCCCCTGACCGTTGAAGTAACTGATCGAAAACTCGCCGTTTGATTCCTTGCATTATGATACCATTGGCTCGCTCAACTGCTCCATTGCTCTACGGATGAGCAACAGAAGCGAAATGTATTTTGATACCTAGGTCTTCACAGAATTCCTGAAAATTGCTGCTCGAGAACTGGGTACCGTTATCAGTGATTATACGACTGGGTACACCAAATCGTGTGATCACGCTTTTTGTGAGAAACCTCTTGGCGGCTTCAGTTGTAATTTTTACAACCGGCTCGGCTTCGATCCATTTAGTGAACGTGTCAATCATGACGAAAAGGAACTCAAAGCCCCCGGGTGCTCTTGGGAAAGGTCCCAGAATGTCTAGTCCCCAGGATGCAAAAGGCCAAGAAAGAGGAATTGTTTGCAAAGCTTGAGACGGTGATGTACTTGTCGGCTATGAACCGACATTGTACGCGCCGTCACGAGCACTTTTGCATCATGAAGGCGATTGGCGAGAGTATCCTTGCCTAAAGGCTTTACCAACCAAAGTTACAGAGGAATGATGAGCTCCTGAGACTCCTCCATGAATTTTGGCTAGCAATTTAATGTCATCCGAGCGAGATATGCATCTCATCAACACTCCGTGAGATCCTCGTTTGTACAAGGTACGTTCAATGAGAGTGTATGATTTGGCTTTTCGTGCTATACGATCGGCCTCTACATCATCTTCTGGAATTAGCTCATGCTGAAGATAATTGTAGATCGATGTCATCCAATCTCTACTGTGATCGTGATGGCGCCAACCATCATCGACCTGTGGAGCATCCATGTTTGCAGAATCAAGGTGTGCAATCTCCTTTGGAACATCTATGTCCTCGGAAGGCTCGACTACTGAGGGTGAATCGAGTTTCTCGAGAAAAACTCTGGGCGGGACGGATGTCCTTGTGGAAGCCATCCGCCAACCAGTCCGCCGAAAGTTTTCCTTTCTAGGAATGTGTTGGATCGAAAACCGAAGAAATGCTTTTCGAGTTTCGTACTTCGCGAGATATGATGACATCTTGGTACTAGAGCATTGATACTCTTTCCCTACTTGATTCGCTACTAGTTGAGAATCGCCTTTCACTAGCAATCTGCGAATCCCGAGCGAACGAGCTGCTCGAAGTCCAGCCAGTAAACCTTCGTATTCGGCCACATTGTTAGTAGCAGGAAAGTTTAAATGAATAGCGTACTTTATTTGTTTGCCGAGGGGAAATCAAGACGACCCGACCCGAGCGTGCAACATCAAGGAACCGTCAGTACATTGTCCACTCATCGTGGTGCTCGTACTCGGGCCCTTGGGTGGGTTCGGGGTTTGTCCATTCGCAATAAATTCGCTATTGCACGGGACTTGATTGTCGTTCGTGGGACAAAATGGAGATCGAACGCCCCAAGCTCAACCGCCCATTTTGCTATTCGTCCTGATGACTCCCTGTTTCCTAGGACTTGACCAAGAGGATATCCAGTAGGTACGACCACTTTGTGGGCCTGAAAATAATGCCTTAGTTTCCTTGAAGCCATAAGTAGACCATAGAGCAACTTTTATACCTGCGAATACCTTTCTTTTGGTCCATGCAAGACTTCGCTTACGTAATATATTGGTCGTTGAATATGGTCTCGTTCTACGACCAGTACACCACTAACCGTTTGTGGCGTTGCAGCCACGTAAATTAGCAATGTTTCTCCCAATCTCGGAGAGACTAAGATTGGGGGACTCGTAAAGTACTTTTTTAGTTCTTCAAAGGCGCTGCTTGCCTCTTTAGTCCATTCAAAACTCCCATGTTTCCGGAGAAGCTTAAAGAAAGGTAATCCTTTTTCGCCTAACCGTGCTATGAAACGACTTAGCGCTGCCATACAACCAGTTAGTTTCCGAACTTCCTTCTTTGTGGTCGGATCGCGCATTTGATCGATGGCGGTGATTTTCGCTGGATTTGCTTCGATGCCTCTAGCCTAAACTAGGAATCCGAGAAGCTTTCCCGACGAAACCCTGAACACACATTTCTCTGGATTCAACTTAAGGTTATGACGTCTTAAGTTATTGAAAGTCTCCTGTAGATCTAGAATATGATCGCCGGCGTTGATGCTCTTACGACGGATCATCGACGTAGGCTTCAAGATTCCGACCTATCTGTGGGCTAAAGGTCTTTTGCATCAACCTTTGGAATGTTGCACCAGCATTTTTGAGACCAAATGGCATCTTTATATAACAGTAAGTACCGTATGGAGTGATGAAGGAAGTTTTCTCTTCATCTTCTTTATTCATATTAATCTGGTGGTACCCTAAGTAAGCATCTAAAAAACTTAACAACTCACACCCGGAAGTAGAGTCTACGAGTTGATCGATGCGAGGAAGGGGGAAGTCATCCTTCGGACAAGCTTTATTAAGATTTGTAAAGTCAATACACATTCGTCATTTCCTATTGGCCTTTCTAACCATTACAGGATTGGCGAGCCACTCTGGGTGGTCGACCTCACGAATGAACCCAGCTTTGAGAAGTTTGTCAATCTTTGACTGGATTGCTTCTTTCCGATCAGATGCGAAACACCGTAGCTTCTGCTTGATCGGTTTTTTGTTAGGCTGTAGAGCTAGCCTATGCTCGATCACCTCCCTGGGGACTCCGGGCATATCGGACGCCTGCCAGGCGAATACGTCCTGGTTAGCTCGGAGGAAGGAGATGAGCGACTCTTGGCACCCTCTGGAGAAGCACTTCTGTCGAGTTGTAACTCTTTTATTTGGTCGAAATGTTTCGGTTTTATCTTCAGCCTTGAATGTTTGACCTGCATGTTAACAGTGTTAGTTCCCCTGGTCGGAAGTTCATCGACCAGTTCTAAGCATTTCCGATCGCATGCATAGGCTATTTTCTGATCGCCTCGGACCGTGATTACACCCTTTGGTCACGGTATTTTCAAACTCTGATAACCGTAGTGCGTGGCTATCAGGAATTTTGCTAAAGCTGGACGACCAAGAATTGCATTGTATGCAGTTTCAAAATTTACCACATCAAATGAAATTTTTTCGTAGGAAGTTGTCGGGCTTTCGAACGTAACCGATAGGGACAAGTGCCCTATTGGCTTAGCGGTAGACCCAGGAACTATGCCATGAAAGGCATATTTCACAGGTTTTACCTTGGATTTGGGAATCTGCATGTCTTCCAAAGCACTTGCAAATAAAATATTTAGAGAACTACCCCCATCTATCAAGACCGATTAACCTGCGATTATTAATAGTAGGCTCAACGACAATTGGAAACCTACCTGGTCGAGTCGAAGGAATGAGGCAGTCTTCTTTGCTGAAGGAGATTATCGTCTCCGACCACCTTGAAGGCTTAACAGAGATCGAAGGTTCGGTAAGGTTGACTTCTCGCTCCATGGCTTTCAGGTGACGTCTAGACTCGTACGAAGAATATCCACCGAATATCACATCGACGGTGTGCTGAGGTTCTTGGCACTCCATTTCTCCGTCACCATCTTTGTCCTTCTTGGAGCTTGTTTCCCTGAACTCTTGAATCGACGGGAGTGGACCTTTACCTGAATAATAATCTTCCAGCTTCTTTTGCCAAGCGCGACAATTGCGCAGGTCGTGTCCTGCTTGCTGGTGGAGAGGGCACCATTTTTTATTTTTCTTGTAATCATTGGTCGGAGCCTTAGCCTTGCCACGACTAGAATAATCCTTTCTTCCTTTGGTAAATTTTTCAGGAACAGCAAGAACCTCTTTGTCGTTGGCCCTGCCATGCTTCTTTTTCTTGAGAGTCTTCTTTTGCTTCTTTTCCATCCTATCTAAGCTAGGTTGGGGAATTTTATCC
Source organism: Ampelocalamus luodianensis (assembly GCA_036346255.1). NCBI lineage: Eukaryota > Viridiplantae > Streptophyta > Magnoliopsida > Poales > Poaceae > Ampelocalamus > Ampelocalamus luodianensis. The sequence goes on from CM070626.1 coordinate 8,901,242, forward strand.
TTTCGATCAACGGCTTCGTTCCACTCGACCGCTTCACTGGCCGTTGTGTACTTGTCAGCCATGTCGAAGAGCTCGATGGTTGTTCGTGGGGTGTATAGCTAAATTATCCGTAAACCTTCGATTTCTTAATCACGCTTTAAAGGCTTGTATAACGAAAGATTCTGCAACCTCCGGTATTGAGTTATGAACTTGGCTAAATCTTTTGATGTACTGCCGGAGAGTCTCGTTAGATTTTTGCCGTATTCTATGGAGATCGTCTTCTTTTTCGGGTCGATCGTACGTACCTTGGAAATTTGCAATTAGAAGGTCGCAGAGTTGCTCCCAAGTATACACGGACCTGACCGAAAGGTTAAGCAACCATGATCAGGCTGATCCTTCTAATACCGTAGGAAGATAGTTTGTCATTACATTTTCATCACCACCAGCAGCTCTAATAGCGGTGGTATATATCTGGAGAAATTCCAAAGGATTTTGGGTCCCGTTGAATTTATCCATATTGGCCGGTCGGAACCTATTTGGCCAACGTCTGACTGTAGCCTCACGAGAAGGCTCGACGACTGTGATAGTTTCGTGGCGCCTTCTTTAAAAAGGTGCCGGATTGTAGTCGGTTGGAGACCGATTTCTAGGAACGGATTGTCGGTGCTCCAATGTCCTGATTCGGTCGTGGACGTTAGTAGAATGCCTCCAACCGCTTGCCTGGTTTAGGTGATGTCGAAGATCACCAGGTCTAAGCGATTGCTCCTCTCGACGAAGTGAGGGTGAGGATTCCTAGAATAGTCTCCTCTCGTCATGACTTGTTGGTCGGAATCGTCGAGGTGGTCGTAGTGTCAACTGATCTTCAACACGACCATGCAGGCCCCTGCTTCGGGAAGAATGCTGCGATGAAGTCATGGTCTGACTTTGCGGGTGCCTTCGTTCCCGATATGCTTCTGTGAGCTACATCGTCTGTTGGATAATCTCTGATACTTGACCTACGAGTTGGGCAAAACACGAGTCTCGCAGGCGAGGTCGAAGTATTTAACATATCTCTGACTCGCTGCAGGTTTTGTAATGTTACCGAAGGTCTCGAAGGATTTCTGCCAAAAGAAGGTGTCTGATGGCTTGAATCCCCCGATCTCCTAGTCGATCTTGCCTGGTCCCTTACATTTTTTGGGGGAGGATCAGGCGAATTAACTGATGGACGTCCACCAGTTCCGTTACCTCCGGCATTTGGTGCTTGACCCCCCGTACCATCTCCATGATTACGTGGTGGCGAGGCAACGTATGGAGGATCGTACACGGCATTTTGATCCGTATCTCCGATTGCATTGACCTCGTGCTTCCAGCAGCGATCCTCCGATGAGCTTCCATCATAATCGATGGAGAGCCTTTCAGACCTTCTACGAGAAGCTTCCACGATGGAGAGCAGTCGGTGATCAGCACTTCCTGAGGTTTTCGGAAGGGTCTCAACCTGATCCGGCGAGTCGCCGATCGAATGCTGAGCTTTATTATCCCCACTTGGTTTATGACTAATGGAGGTTTCATCGACACTGTCACCAGGTGTCGGTTGGCTCCTGGAATTGCTAGAAGCCGTCGGTGAGTACCTATCAACCATGATCGCATCAAAGGTATATTGAACCTCGAGTTGCGGTGTTGAATTTTCGTCACCTTTTTGCGGTCGAAGGCCCGGCTTCTCGAGGCTTTAGGGTGTTCGAACTGGTGGAAGCACTTCTTACGGCGCAATCGATCGTAGCGGTGTGTCTTCATCCATCCGATCGACTTCGCCGATTTCTGCCATGGGCGAACCGGCGGAGGAGGATGATGAAGAAATTCTGTTTTCCTCCATGGCGCGCATGCATGCATCCATGTCAAGGTTGGCGTAGTCCGCCAGGTCGAACCAGTTTTCTTCATCCCAACTTCCCGCCATAACCGCATCAGCGATCACAAACGGGGAATGGACAAAGATTTGATGAGTAGAGAAATTCTTCTAAGATTCCACGTCGCGATCCCCACGACGGCGCTAGCTGTCACGATCAAGACGTCGATCTTACGAAAAGAAAAGGAGAAAGTGACGTGGGAAATCTAAGGAAATAATGGGACTGCTCTTTTATTAATATGAACTGGGTTTTACAGAATATGATCTGAGAACACTACTTGTTCCCTTACAACCTCAGACCTATCACATGAATCTACGGCTTGTGCTTTAGTCTGATGGCTCTGTCTTGTCTTCCTCTCTCTCGATCCGTCCGGGTTCCATCTTTAAATAGCCCTCGAAGAGGTGGCAGTTACTTCCGGAGAAGACGTCTGATGTGAAGCGTTGCGTCTGGTCGGAGTCAAGTGACGGTTGATAAAGGATCAACCGTTCGACGGTTATATGTCTATGAGACATATAACCGCATGGAGGTTGTTTGTCAGTGTGTCTGGATAAGAAACGTCGTATGGTATGGAATATGCACGTGCTCCATTCATCATACGGTAAAGAATATACTTGGAATCAGTTTCAAGTATCAGTTCATACCTTTTACGAGCAGTTCTCCTGGTCGAGAGCTTGGCTTAGGCCTTCGTCCGACCAGGGTACCCATTATGTAACCTCTGGAATCTCTACGACCAGTGAGGTCGTGCACCTCAGGGGTTACGACCACGGAGACGTATGGTCTTTTATATATTAAAAATAATATATTGAGGTTTTAATCCTCGTCACTTACGAATTGCACTAGGCCTAATATTGCATTTGCAATCAATTTATTGGCTATACATGGTGCAGCTCCAACCAGAAGGTATTGGGCTGGTGTTAAGACTCTTCTTAGATACCTCCAAGGTACACAAGATCTTAGCTTGTTTTTTCGGAAGAACCAAGACTTGACCATGGCGGGATATACGGATGCTGACTATTTGTCTGATTCCCACAATGTAAAATCTCATACTGGGTTTGTATTTCTATGTGGTGGTGCAGCCATCTCTTGGCGGCCATTTTAAGCAAGCCTTGGAAGCTACTTCTACCAACCACTCAAAAATTATTGCACTATATGAAGCCTCACATGAATGTTTATGGCTCAAACATGTGATTAGCCATATCCAGAAGTTATGTGGTATTAACACCATTGTGTCGCCCCGTGTCATTACCCCAAAGGGTAATCACACTTAAGCATACAAATTATTATTCGTCTGCCTGGTATAACACCGCTCCGACGAAAAATAAGCCTTACCAAAGTTAACGCAGCAAAACAATAAGATAGAAACTATACTTTATTACAACAGTTAGCCATGCAAGGCTATGATCTTTAATACAAGTACTTAACTACAAAAGTAAAACGAGGAAAACCCCCTCGCTTGCCTGCCCTACTCCACCGCATGTCTACTCGTCCCACTTGCCGAATAGGGTGTCCACCTCACACTGGTCCTCGTAGTCAGCTCCCTCGCCTCCTACAGTCTCCTCGGCACCTGCGTATCCTTCACCCCACTCGGGATAGTTCCTGGCCGGACTGGTATCTAACAAAGGAGAATAATAGCAAGAATGAGTACTAGTGTACTCAGTAATCATTTATTAGCAAAGATGCACTATATGATTCTTCTCTGTTCGTTATCGCATTTTCTAGCTCATCTCTTTCTTTGGAAAATACTTCTTTAAAATTTGGATGGCAAGTTTTAATTCTGAAAAGACTACTTATCATTCGGTAAGAAGATAAACCCCTAGCGATCACCGTAGACTCCAATCCAGGAGATAGGCATGAATTCATAGTTTTATTTAGCACTGCACAAGCTTTGTACCACTTTACCCATAGCTACTCTGAGCTCTCTTAAGCTAGGTTTCCCGTATTTCCTTTGATACGACATCAAGTTCAAAGTACGGAATATTTTCCAAATTACGTGATTAAGTTTCCACCCATTGATTTCTGTCGGTGTCCTGGGGCGCTCACCCAGTCCTCCACCGAGATCCAATAATATTGGTTGGGCCGGTCATCCCCGCACCCAACACTCCACATTATGCTACTATAGCGCCTTGGATCCCCCACTTCTGTACTTTCCTACCAGTCCTGGGTTCCTCCATCACACTCACACTATATTACTTACCCGATGTGGAGAGTATAATTATGTAACAAGGTAGCATTTTCTGCCCGCTGAAACGAAAAAATGGTTGGCACTTTAATACGGTCCCTTATCCGAGTAAGAGTTTTGTTGCATATACTATCAATATGTAAAGGGTCCCACCTCTTCCCTCTTCTCTTTTCTGCCACGAGCGCACTTTACCAGCCTAATTTTTCTCTTACAGCCCAGTTGCTCCTCTTAGCTAGACTGCGCTTTTCTCATATTCATCTATTTTATTTTCTCTTCTTTCTTTTATCCGATTTAGTTTTGAGAGATAGTTTTCATGCACATATGTATAATTATACAGAAAGTAACGTTTATATTTAATATAACTAAGTTGACGTTCAAGAGATAGGCTTGCCTTTGTATTTGTAGTACAGATCGACGTCAATGAATCCTGGATCAACTACTCCTGCCTGAACCGGTTCATCTTCTGCAATTATACGGTAGACGTAAAAAATAAATAAATACTTAGTTGCCTTTGGTGCTACTATGTGTACATTAATCAATTTATCTTCTTTTTTAGCAGATTTTAATTTAATAAACTTTTGGGTCCCTGTTAGGTTAACACTACCCATCTGTGGTTGTTCTATGGTCTATTAGCTCAGGAATCGCTAGTTGCGTATTCTCGCTTTTTATCACCCAAACTACTACAAGTACCCGCACTGTATTTAATTAAGGGACATTAGTGGATTAATCCCTCCCCTCAATCACTATTGGGCCGAATGGTCTACTACCGAGTTTTATCTAGTGCAGTGATTTTATTGGTCAACAATTTAATTCTAGAACTTCAATTTAATTTTGCCCCTTTTCCCGCTTTTATTTATCCTCACGTGGTTCACAAATTTGCAATTCTTATGATTCGTCCGATATCCACAGGTATGTCGTGCACACGCTACACCACACTGACACTTACCACTACTGCTGTTCAGTTCTACTACTAACCCTACTACTACTAGTCCTTACTAGCACTTATCTCTCTCTCTCCCTTACCTAATCCTTTTTGCTTTACTCAATCTCTCTCTTTTATTTTGGTTGAAGGCCTTTGGCCTACCTCTCTCTGCTTCTTCATTTCCCCATTCTTCTTCTCAAGATGTTCGGTGTTTGCTTTTCACAAGTAGACATGGCACAAGGTGGAAATCATAAATCATAATAAGTTTTGTGTGATCAAGGTTATCGACAAGTCGATAACCGCCCATTTCTCTGAAGCTAAGCATGGCTAAGCAATTAATTCGCAACTACTAAGTGACAAGAGCCCTCCATGAACTCTTAATCACGGCAAGTAACCTAGGCTCATGGTAGTAGAGGATAATCATTTGCTAAGGAAATGCATCTACTAGGCCAACTATTAAAACAAAGTAGCAATGCATACATAGAATTTGTAATCAACATAAATACTTAAAATCTGGGATTAACATGATCAAACCGCTTGCCTTCTTCTGTTGCTCAATTGGTTGCGGAGGATCGTTCTCGGGATTACATAAATGTCGAATCCTAAGCGAAGGCAAAAGAACCAGAACAACCAATAAGGCGAGCCACAAATAAACAAAGAGCAAGCAAAACTTAACCAAATCGTGAAATTTACACATAAGGTAGAATACGAATATACCTAGACATAGAAACTGGAAAAACCTAATTTGGATTTGTGGTGCAAAAGATAATGCATAAAAATACATTTTCGGCCATAATTAGCACTGTAGCAAAAATATTTTCTAGAGATTTTGAAGCTGGAATTTTTATGGTAGCTACCTACTGGTATAGAGGTAACCCATATAAAATTTCAGGTCATTTGGAGTTAAAGTGATTTAGTTATGATTTTCTAAGATGCAAAATTGGCATAATACACTTTCAGGAGCATAAATATGTTCAAAACTAACTTTACAGAGAAGTATACCAGAGAGGGTTTTCTAGAATTTATCAAATATATTTTGCATTTACTGAGAATTACTTGTGCATTTTATAAGTCTTCGAGAATTTTCTAAATGCTAAAAATAGGTACTAACTCATTAATCAAGGTTTACGTTACAATCTTGGACCTACCATCATTTTTATATTAACGTTGGGTTAATAACAAATTTATCAAGGTTGGAATCATTCATTTTGGACATACACGAGCAAGATATGCATTTTCTAAAGTTTTATTCATTTTGGAATATTCAAAATGACGAGAAATCAAGTTATTCCTAGTTATACAATTTTACCTCTTTGGAACATGCTTAAATCCATTTTTATAATAAGCTAAAGTGATAACATAATTTATTACAGTTGGAATTAACTAAAAAGTAGCTAAAATGAATTAGTTATGAGTTTCTAAAGTTTTTACATCATTTTGATCGTTAAATAAATACTTACGAAATCTGAGAACAACCCAATAAAGGAAAATGGCGTGGGCGCGCGTGGCCGTGATTTAAATCCAACGACCACGCCGCGCTGGAAATAGCGCCGCGCGCCAAACCTGTCGGGGTCCACCGTTGGATCAAGATCAACGGCTCACACCGATGTATGCAGCCGGACGGTGCGGTTGCCTCGGTGAACCACTACGCGAGATCTAAAGATGAGCGGCTCGAACTCAAATCTAGCGGAAGGTCGATTGCACTCGATCTCGGCCGCGAGATCACGAGATGGGCGGTCGGGATGATGAGAGCCGGATGGTCAGAATGCATACAGGATGCGGGCGCGGTCGCAAGATGGGCGGCTATAGATCGAGTTCAAAAGAAGTGCTTGGCGAGTGGGACGCATGTCGGTGACTACGAGTCACGACGCAACGATTTAACCCACGTGCACGATGCTTTGGGCCTGAAATCGGCGACTAAGCGGGTGGTTAAGACCAAATTAATGATTCTAATGATTGACATTAAATAGACTCTAATGGCTGAGATTTGATTTAAGGATTGGGCCCGGTCGGTGGCTCAACAATAATGATTAAGACACAATTAACAACTAATGATTAGCAATTAAGGTGTCCTAATTAGGTGGCAGCAGGGAGCTCGTGTAAGGCAAAACCCGAGTGGCTTCAACGGCAAATCGTGGCGACCTTTGGCGTGGCGCGCCGCCAGGACCAAAATGGATTCGCAATAGCACAACGATTCTAGGGTAGCATTCTCCGTGGCGAGAAGGACTAGAAGCGCCGGCTAGCGAAAATGAAAATGGCAGGAGCCTTTCGCTAAGTGCGAAAATCGCGATGAGCTCCTTGCAAGCCTAGGATGCGGGTTCCAAAGCTTCTAAGGACTAATAAGGAGCTACCTTAGCGAGAAGAGGCTTCAAGGATGGTCGAGAAGCTTGACCACGGTGGAAGCTTGGGACTTGAAGAAGAAAACCGAAAATGACACCACAGGCCAAATGAGTGATACCAAAGCTTGATATAGCTTCATAACGATTCACGAAGCTACATGAGCAAAGAATTGGAAAATGGAGCACTCACGGTGAGGAAGAAGATGACCAATATTGGCGAATTTGAACAAACCCCAAATTGGACAATTCACGAGAATCAAATCCAAAATTTAGTGAGGAAATGTTCAAGGTGATGAATGGATGAGGTTAGGGCAAAGAAACATGAAGGAGGACCACTGGAACACCAAGAACACCAATGGAGCTCCACGGGTCAACAATGGCGGTTTGCCATTTTTGAGTATTAAGCTCCAACACTGTGAGTGAAGCATGGTGGTGGTCTAAAGACATACCAGGAGGCATTGAGGGTGCTTATAAAGTCATGAAAGTGTTAGGGTTTGCACCACTCCTCTCTCGGCGGCAAAACACAAAACACAAGGCGCGGCCGACAAGGAAAAGAGGTGAAGACGTGTATTAGGGCATGGCCTAGCTCAGTGTACCTCCCATACCCCTACACGTCGGCTAGGGTGGCTTTAGGGAGCAAGAAATGACACTGCCATCACTCCCCTACGGTGCTCGCCGCAGTAGGAGGTTGAAGCGACCGCGAAAAGGTTCGGTGACTCACGGCCGTTGGATGAGACACGAGCGGTGAGATAGCGCCACGCCTATGGCTTTAAAACACAGCGGAGATATTGCGAACCCTACGATTAGAAATGAGCGGCTCGAATGGCTCCACGTTGCAAACTCAAATTACAACGAAAGTGACGCGGCGTTGGATCTTAATCCAACGGCTCACGATTCAAAAATGCAGCGGAGGTCCAGAAGGTTCGGGAGATCTCAATGGTTGGATGGGGATCTATCGGTGATAACGGACTTGCAGCGGAAGGTCGAAGTCTTACAGCGCGCGGCCGTGCGATTTAGATCCAACGGTGGGATCCACGCGTTTTGAAAGAGTTGCTCAGTGCGATTAGTTAGTGGACCGAATCAAGTGGCTCGAGCAGTCGACTCGGGCAAACAGCAGTAAAACCTAGTTGACTTTGAAATGAAAGCAGAGACTTTGAAAGATTTATTTGAGGTAGCAAAATAACTCCAAAAATTATGAAAATTTTACAGAGCTTGCTAACTCAGATATTAACCTTGTGTAAAATTTTCAGAGATTTTTATGCTGCGAATAAATCTCAAAAATTCTGCAAGGCTTTGTTTTAATGTTTGGTGAGAGTCAAGCAGGTTTGGATTGCCTCTAAAAATTTTCAAACAATTTCTAAAAATTGTGAGATTTTCTGAGGCGGCTCAGGCGGTCACGGCGGTTCTGTTCGGCCGGGCGCTGGCGGCGACTCTGTGGACTAGTAGTGGCCCGAGACGCACACCTTTCATCTCCCATTCGGGGAGATGGCCCCCACTCTACAGGACATCGCGATGCTGCTTGGCCTACCTATTGCAGGAGCTGCTGCCTCCCCGTCAGGCGCGCCTGTCGTCTGGCGCGACGATTGCTGGGAAGGTTTTAGGAGGTTCTTTCGGCCGAGGCCGCGGCAGCGTACTATGTCTTCCCGACGTGACAGAGGCATGGCCCGCCCTTGCGATGACTTTCGCAGTTCTGGGTACGTATGCTATCCATTTTCCTTGTTTAGCGATGCACTTTCATTGCCATATGACGGGCTTACTAATTATTTGTTTGTGCACAGGTCGAGCGGATGGACCCAGAGGCCAGCGAGTACTATGTGTGGCGGCACCTCGAGGTGTACTTGCTATGGCTGTTTGGTTGGGTACTGTTTACCAGCAGCCACAGGGACTCTGTCGATGCCCGCCTCATGGGGTACTCGAGGGCCATCGCCGACGAGGAGGAGGTGTAGATCAGCTGGGGATCAGCCATACTTGCCGCGACATACCGCGGCATGTGCGTGGCATGCTACAGGACAAGGCCAACCTCTGTCCTCACAGGCTGCCCCCTCCTGCTGCGGCTGTGGTCGTTCGAGCACTTCCCCCTTGGATAGGCGATGCTGCTCGACACCAGTCCATACCATGCAGACATGTACCACAGGGGCGCGGTGGACTAACCGACCGCAGGGTCCCTTTGGTGTCGTAGACAGGTACATACTCTCTTGTATCTTTACTTTAGTTGTATTATGGGTCATCCATTATAACCAACGTTCTAGTTTGCAGGCACGGTTTGCACACGTGCAGGTCACACGTGTGTACGAGCACTTCGTCGAGCAGCTTGACCACCGCACACGACGTGTGCTAGGAGTCGTACTCTGCTCAGGAGATGGAGGACCATGCTCCCGCCGGGCTATCCTCGTTGTGCTGGCGCGACCAAGCATACTGGCTGACGTGGAATAAGCTCGTCCTCGACATTTTTGTCAAGGACTACACGGTGCATAGGGTGATGCGCCAGTTCGGCCTCCGCCAGGTTGTTCTAGTCCTCGTTGTAGGATCAAGGATGACCGACTAGAGGGGGGTGAATAGGAGGTTTTTAAACTTTTTCACAAATTTATGAGTTAAGCCAAATATCAACAAGTTGTACTTCTAGCTAAGCAATACAAGCACAAAGATCAAGCTAGAAATATAAATGCGGAAGAGTAAAGACTAGAAATAACCACAATGAGACAACGATGTTTTCCTGTGGTATCGAAGACTTGCCGGTCTTCACTAGTCCACGTTGAGGGAGCTTGAACCAATCAAGCCGGCTCCACGAATTAAGCCTTTCCTCGATCACTATTGGTTGTTCTTCCTCCGCTCCGGAGATGGTGAACACCAAACCAATCACAATCTTAGCACCGAGCCTCTTCACAATCTTCTTGAAGAGATCACCGTGCAATCTCCGCCAAGTCGTCTAGGAGTTCGCAAAACTCCAAGAGTAACAAATCGATGACCTTTGCTTGACGACACTCAAGTGCAAGAGGATCAACTAGAATGATAAATGCACTTGAATGAGCTCAATAACCTCTCAAAGAGTGTACAAATGAGTTTGAGGAGTTGAATGAATGCTCAAGGCTCTAAGGATGTTAAATGAGGTCTTGCACTTCGTCCTTGAGCAGGTGGGGTGTATTTATACCACCCACCAACAATTATAACCGTTGGAGAGGAAAAATCAGCTTTTCAGGCCATATGCGGTACTACCACCATGTACCGAGCGGTACTACCGCACATCTCCAACTACAACTGTAACGGCTATAACAGTGGCATTAAATGCTCTGACATAGTTGTTTTCTCCTGCAATGATACTACACGCCTAACTAACTCGCGGTACTACTGCAGTAGCGTCATACCATAAAGTAAGTGCGGTACAACCGCTTCACAAGAGAATCAAAAGAGGTGCGTACTGGAAAAAACATACCGCCAAGTAACGATCGGAACAACGGGTTGCGGTAGTACCGTTCAAGAACAGCGGTACTACCGTAGTCCGGTCATACCGTGCGAATACTTGCTGTACTACCGCTCTGAGAATTTTGCACCAGATCAGAAAGAGGGCCTCTCTGTAAAAAAACATACCGCCAAGTAACAATCGGAACAACCGGGTTGCGGTAGTACCGCACTACAAGCCCGGTCATACCGTTTAGCGGTAGTACCGCAAGAACAACGCCGGTACTACCGATAATCCTGACAAAGCAGGCTTGGTAGAGACAAAAGCAATTCAAATACATGCATGATCCTAGATTGATCCATAAAGCACAAGAACATGCTATCAAGCTACTAGTCATGATCCCTCTTAATAGTACGGCATTTAACCTATAATCCGGTCTTCCAACCATATTTCCTAAGACCGGTAAAAGGTAAGAGATTTCTAATCTATTTGTACCTTGACTTTGATCCATTTGATCTTCACGATATCCTTTAGCATGCAGCTTCAAGATCATACTTACCATTTGGACTTAACCTTGCAAATGCTCAACAAACACATTAGTCCAATTATCACATATTATCATAAATTACCAAAACCAATTTTTAGGGGCCTAGATGCTTTTCACTCGTCGGGCGTCAGGTGCCCGACTCAGTCCACGTGTGAGTTACACACAACACATGTCCCTATATTTTTATCCAATTTTGTTACGATGGCTTCTAATTGCAGTGGTACATTTCGTAGGCAGAGTAGGAGGGGTGGGAGCAGGATGAGCTAGGCGGGGAAGATGGTGCCGTGGCTGGCGGAGTGGGCGGACGCCCTCGAGGACTACGTGGAGGAGGGCACCCCGTACGACCCCAGCGCGTACGACGAGTACCTACGCTGGTACGCTCTGCAAACACGCACCAGGCTGGTGCATGTCATCGACCCTCCCCCTCGCTCACGTACCAGCACAGACCGACGCTTACCCTGTACACTTCGCGCGGAACGTGCACCTCGCGGTAGGTACTCTCGTGTTTCGAAATGTCTGAGTATTGTTACCACAATTACAAGTTTGATGCTTTCATGTACTCCTTGCAGACGTTTCGTCTCTTCAAGTTTGTTCGCGTTGATATATTTCACGAATAAACAATATTTGTCCTGTAGGTTTTGCGCCCCATTAGAGTTGAGCTCTCCCCACACGAGGAGCCCCCACAAGACGTGGATGGCTTCTTCGCGGACAACCCAGGGGAGGTGAGGGGAACACCTGAGCCCACACCCGTCGACGTTTTTTCCGGGTCTCAGCTCAGTGGTGCCCTAGTGGCCACACAGGCATCGGTGGGGTCGACCCCCGAGGCCTTGGGAGCACGAGTCAGCAGGGCTCCTGACCGCCTTACCCTGTCGGGGCCCCGACACCCCTGCGTTGAGGAAGGCCAAGCAGAGCTGTACGGGTAGGCACCGACCGAGGTTGGGACGTGGCGACGACGGAGGAGGTTCTACGGGTGGTGTAGCGGGCGGTCAATAGGGGGTATTCGTTGTGCTTTGTGTACATATTTTACTTCATAGTTACTACGACATGTTTGTGTATGAATTCTCTCGTGTATTGTAATATAACTTATCTTACTACTTACCAATCGTTCCTACCTCCGTCGCTCAACCGTTGGATGACTTGGTAGCAAGTAGTGGTCTAACGGTTAAGCGACTAGTCGACGTGTACCGTTCTTGATTCGTTAGCCTGCGTGTCATGTAACTTCTTTGTCTGATCAACTGTCGTGTTGTTATCATTGCGCTATTTCTCCAAAGTTCTCCATAGTGTATGAATTCCCTGGCCATCGCAATATCACTTACCTTCCTACTTACGAATCATTGCTACCTCAAACGACCTCACAAAATTGCTAAAAAATTTACCTCACAACAACATAAGACGATCACAAAATGTTATTGCGAGTCTAACTTATTTCATATCCTTGAGAATCTACGAAAATCACAAACGGACCAACCAACATTGTCACCACCCTTTTATTTCAAAAAAATAACAACCTACAAATAAGATTTGCTAAATGTATTACCTACAAAAATTGTCATTTATGCCTCACAAGTCACAATTATTTCCATTGGATTAATAAAATATTATTATTATTATTTTAAATGCCCAACAGGTGCACGACTTGTCGATGAGTCGCTCAACCGTTCAGCGACTATTACAAGTCGCTCAACCGATGGGTGACTTGCACACTTGTCGCTCAACCATAGGGCGACTTCTACAGTTGCCCAACGGGGGAGCGACAGAGGATTATTTCTGTAAAATAAAAAACAGAGGTATATTATTGTATTTCGGAATAAAAAATAGATTATTTTTTAAAAAAAACATGAGGTAAAGATCCTGCAAACAAAGTCCTGTAAAAATTCAGTTGAACTATTTACTAAGTCTTTGCCTACATTCGGTTTTCAAAGATGCATTCATAGCATTGGAATGAGATGGTTTAAAGAGTTGCAGAGTTCAGGAGGAGTAAATCCCTAAATCGTGAGGATTTATCCAAATCTTGACTATTAGATCCCAAAGATTAAATGTTGTACTCTTTTACTTGGTGAGTTTCCCTGAAGTTTTCTCACATAAAGGTTTTAGTGAGACAACAAGTGTAATACAATTTACGAATGTAAAGTACTCTTTTCTCTGTTTCTTTTTTCCCAATGGATTTTTGGAAGAAGATTTTGATGAGGCATTTGCATATCGTTGTCTATTGCCCAAGAGGACTGTTATAAAACCTAGTTATGGGCAAACGACTAAATCGTCCTTGGAGGGTTTTCACCCCTGTGGGCTATATATTTTTTTGTTTGAAAAAAGGAAAAGATCACAGCTTTTATAAAGCATATAACAGTTTTACATAAAAAGATCCAAGAATCTGGGAACACTAGATTTCGCTACAAGCCCAAACCACAAAAGACCAGCAGAACCATTATAGATTTTCACAGACAAAATGACCGAACCACAAAAGATCCTACCGAGAAATCTGGGAACACCAAAAGGCGTTGCAAGCGCCAACAACAGGCGGGTAAGCAAAAGTATTACAAATTTCTAGAGGCAAGACTGCCCGAATTACAAAAGTCCCTAGACCACTGTTCAATGTCCTTCATGAAGTTATCTAGTTTAGTGCGTTCAACCCTGGTGATGAGGATTCGCCATCGCTGCAAACAAGATAGAAATTTGTATATCACATCCATAGGTTGCCGAAGGTAAACCCCCTCAAATGCCACCCTATTTCTAACACTCCAGAGAATCCAAGCGGAAGCTGCAAAACTAAACAAAATAACGTTGTAATCAGTAGCCCCCCTCTTATCTAGCCAATTCAACTGAAAATCATCGACAGAAACTGGAATACGGTTCCAATTAAGAGATTCTTTAATACAAAGCCAAAAAAACTTAGCAATGACGTAATTGAACAGGATATGGTGAATGCTCTCAATACAGCCACACAAATTGCAATTCAGACCCCCTTTCCACCCCCTTTTGCTAATTTGTTCCAAAGTCTGAACTTTATTATGATAACATTGCCACACAAAAATTTTAACTTTCAAAGGGATTTTGCATTTCCAAAGTTTTTGCAATTTGCTGGAAACAACACCCCCAAAGAGAATCTGTCTATATAAAGATTTGGTGAAAACAATTTGTGAATTTTCCAAACACTGCATGACTTTGTCCGAATTATTGTTAAGATCCACTTCAGCAAGAACTTCTTTCAAACTCTCCCATTGAATATTTTCCTCAACCCCCAGACATCTCTTAAAAGTGATGTTCCACTGATTATTAATCAAACCCTCTGGCACACTCATTTCAGGAAAGCGACAGATGTTGTAAAGATTGTTAAATTTAATCCTAAAAGGGCAGTCACCATTCTAGATATCACCCCAAAAGGAAATATCAATACCACTCCCAAGCTTGTACTTGACACCCCTATCAAAGCAAGATTTAGCTTTAATCAGCTGTTTCCAAAATTGAGAACCTCTGTGAGAGTTAATAGCTTCTCTGAAATTACTTCTGGGAAAATATTTAGCTTTGAGAATCCTAAACCAAAGTTCAGTACCAGCATAATTCATGCGCCAAATCCACTTAGCAATCAAACAATCATTCATAACCCTTGTATTGATTACCCCTAACCCCCCAAAGTCTTTAGGCCTGCACACAACATCCCACTTCATCATATGATATTTAAAATTGCTATTTGACCCCCTCCAGAAGAATCTAGATCTAATGGTGTCCATTTGCTTGTGAACCTCCTCATTAAATCTGTAAAATCTCATTGAATAGGTAGGAAGACTACTCAAACTGCTGTTCGCCAAAATTAACCTGCCTCCAGACGATAATAGCCTGTTTTTCCAATTGTCAACCTTTCTAGTCAACTTGTTGATCACAATATCTGCTGCCCTCACCCCAATATGTCTATCTCCAATCAAGATACCAAGATAAGTCATAGGCAAAGAAGCCAGCTTGCAGTCAAAAATATTGGCTGCTCTAACAGAATCCTCATCAGACCCTCCCAGCACAAAAATCTCACTTTTATGGTAGTTTATTTTCAGCCCAGATATCCATTCAAAGCAATAGAGAAGAAATTTCAAGTTCAGAAAATAGGTCTCATCATAATCTAACATAAGCACGGTATCATCTGCGTATTGCAAAATAGGAACCCCACCAGGAACCAAATGGGATATCATCCCTCTTAACAGATTATTATCTTGAGTTGTTTTGATAATTTTCTGCTAAAACATCAGCAGCCAGGTTGAAAAGGAAAGGAGATAGTGGATCTCCTTGCCTCAAACCTCTATAAGTCTTGAAATAAGCACCAATCTCTCCATTGATATTAATACTGACTTTGCCACCTCTAATAGTTCCCATGACCTGATCAATCCAGATGTTGGTAAAACCTTTCCTCCTCATGACTTCCTCCAAAAAACTCCATTGAATCTTATCATAGGCTTTTTCAAAGTCCAGTTTCAAAATCACCCCTTTCCTCCTCTCTCTTCTGATCTCATGCAAGGCAACAACCCCATCCAGAATGTATCTACCTTTGATAAAAGCAGATTGGCAATCATTAACCAACTTATCAGCAATCTGGCCTAATTTGTTTGCAAGCAGCTTAGTCAGAATCTTAAAACTGACATTCAAAAGACAGATTGGTCTGAAATGCTTAATATTATTTGCCTCTTTGATCTTAGGAAGCAAAGAAATCACCCTATAGTTAAGTTTTTTCATGTCCAGATTACCTCCAGCAAAGTCTCTAACCATATCTGAGAACTGTTGTTTAATCAACTCCCAAAACTCTTTATAGAAAAAGGTTGGAAAGCCATCAGGACCAGGAGCAGAATTGACTGGAAGGTCTTTAATCACTTGCAAAATTTCGTTATCAGTGAAGTCTTGGACCAATATGAGATTATCTTCCCCAGAAACACTCAGCCTACTACTCCATACCCCATTATGCAAGCCCACTTCCTGAACAGTCCCAGTACCAAAGAGATTTCTATAAAAATCATAAATGTGACTTCTAATGTCATCCTTATTATGAATCAAAACCCCCTCATGCTCAAGTCTGAAAATATAGTCTTCCTTCTCCTCCCATTAGCACAACTATGAAAGTAACCAGTATTAGCATCCCCTTTAGTGATCCAATCTAAACCACTTCTTTGATGCCAATGATTTTGTAACATCCCAATTTTGGACTTGTGTTTTAAATGTAAGAAAATGAGTAGAAATTAAAACTTTTTCTTACATCTTGTATTTCCCTGTGTGCTTTGAACAATTGTTATAAGAAGTTATGGGAATACAAAGTCACAAGTCTTTTGATCCAAACCCTTGTCTTCCAAAAATATTCATCTCAAATCTTGTGATCATCCTTTGGAAATATTTTTCTTAAGTTCCTGGGATGGTATGTGACCTCTCTGAAAAATTTCACAATTTTTAGAAATTATTTAAATATTTTTAGAGGGCATTCAAACCTGTTTGACTTCCAGTCAAACTTTAAACCAGAGCCTTGTAGAATTTTTGGAGGAGAATGCACTTCATAAAAACGTTGAAAATTTTACCAGAGGTCAATATTTGAGTCAACAAGCTCCTGTAAAATTTTCAGAATTTTTGGAGTTATTTTGCTACCCCAAAGAAATCCTCAAAAGTCTCTGTTCTATTCAAAACTCAAAACCTAGTTCCACTGTTCCTCGGGTCCAAGTCAGACTCGGGCTCGAGCCACTCGTCTTGGTCCAGTCAACTAACTGCACCGAGCCTCTTTTAAAAGCGCGCTTTCAATCTCAGCCGTTGGATCAAAATCGGACCATCCTCGTCGCAGGAGACATTCGGACCTTCCGGTTGCTTTGTTTGATCAGAGCCGTTGGATTAAAATCCAACGCTCGCAATCTCCTCTGTCGTAATCCACATCGGCATCGTGGAGCAATCTGAGCCATTCATTTCTAATCCAAGGGCTCCCGATCTATTCCTTTATTTCAAACCTCAGAGGCGTGGCGCATTGTCAGCCGCTCGATCAAAATCCAAGGGTCCAAGATCGCCCGAGCTTTTTCTCTGGTTATCTTCAACCTCCCGCCGTGCGTGAACAGAAAGAGGCATGGCGCCTGTCAAATCTTGTTCCTCTAGCAACGTCTCCCTGGTCGGCATTAAGTGTTTGCAGATACTTTCGGCCGAGAGGCATGCCCTACTCCTACATCTCCATCATTTTGCTTTTCGGTCCATGTTCGTGTCGTGGACTTAGCTCACCCGTGAGGCTCCTTTTTGCCAAACCCTAATCCTTTGGCTATATAAGGTTCCAAAACTCTTTCCTGATGTTCCTTTACATCATCCTAAGCTCCTTATTCATTTTGGAGCTTAACACACCAAAAACACCTCAGTCACCATTGTTGACCCGTGGAGCTCCATTGAGGATCATGAAGCTCCAGTGGTTTTTCTTCAACTATTCTTGTACCCTTTTAATCTCCTCACTATCCTAATCATTTCCCCTCACTCAATTTTGGGTTTCATTCTCAGGAGTTGACGAATTTGGGGTTTGTTCAAATTCGCCCGAAGCCATTCCCTTTTCTTCCTCAGCTCCGGTGAGTGCTCCTTTTCTCAATTAATTGCTCATGAAGCTTATATGGGCTATTGTGTAGCTATTTTGACCACCAGCAGGTGTTCATTTTGGCTCAGGTCTTTAATCTCTTATCGTCTTCCTCGGGTCCGGCAAGCCCCACCGTGGTCAGACCTTCTCCGACCATCTTTGAAGCTCATCTCGGTCATGGTAGCATCTTATTAGTCCCTAGAGGCTGTGGCACTCGCTTCTTTGGACTGCAGCGGAGCATTTCGCTATTTTCACGTTTAGCAGTATAAGCCTCCATCCTTGTTTTCCGGCTCGCGGCGTTCGAGCCACCGCCGCGGTGGTCACCACCTTTGGGTCCGCAAGCCTATTGCGAATCCATTTTAATCTTAAGGTTACGCCGCCGTGGTCGTAGTCGCCGGCGATAAGCCGGGGAATCCACTTGGGTGTTGTAGGTCGTAATCGCCTGTTTTCGGTCGTCATTAGGACACATTTAATGATCTGATCATTGTTAATCATTGGGTTAATTATTGTGTCCTAATCTGGTTCGTTGGGTCACTGTCTAGTGGGCCCGTTGGCCTTAAGCCACGGTTCGGGGTTCTTTAAGACAAAATCTGGGGTCATTAATTGCTAATCGTTGGTTAGCCATTAATGTGTCTTAAGCCGTCAGTTGTGTCACTGCTTGGTGGGCCCCATCTCTTTAATCCACCTCTGTGCGAGATCGTTAGGACACATTAATTACTAATCATCACTAATCATTGGTTTTTAGTAATTAATCGATGTCTTAATTTGGCCCTTGTGGTCACTGACATGTGGACCCACTCATTAAACCCTCCCCGCGCACTTAAGTCCCGTGTGTTGCACTTTGTTGATCCTGGACCGTCGATCTCGTGATCAACGGCCCAGATCTTGAGAACATTCGGACTCTCCGATTCTCTTATCATTCTAGATCGTCCATCTCGCGATCTGCGGCTGAGATCGTGAGTGCAATCGGACTCTCCGAAGGGAGGTGAGCTCCGAGCCGTCCATCTCCTGATCTGCGGCTGTGGATGGCCGAGACAACCACACCGTCTGAATGTATCCCTTCTCGTGAGCCGTTGGATCTTGATCCAACGGTGGGTTCCTTTTTGGGATCGCGCGCGTGCGCTGTTTCCGGCGCGCGGGGGTCGTAGGATTTTAGATCGAAGGCCCACGAGCGCCCACGTCACTTAATTCCCGTTGGGTTTGATTTTATTTC
Organism: Ampelocalamus luodianensis; assembly: GCA_036346255.1. Classification (NCBI taxonomy): domain Eukaryota; kingdom Viridiplantae; phylum Streptophyta; class Magnoliopsida; order Poales; family Poaceae; genus Ampelocalamus; species Ampelocalamus luodianensis. Next base: position 8,920,254 of record CM070626.1, read on the forward strand.
TGTAAGTCTTTATTTGTCAACTAAAAACTGTATTTTAAACTTTAAAAACTAATAACTAATTCTTGTTAACTCCTTTTTAGGCGTTTCTAACTGTAATAAATTCATATGCCCCTTGAGTTTAATATAAAAATGCATTTAGGCATATTCCAATAGTAGAAAATTATGTAACCAATATAACTTGATTCTGCCAATGTTAATTATTCCAGAAATAGCATTAAACTTGTAAAATGCATATCTTTTTCTGTGTGGTTCCAATTTGTGCAGAATCAATTTTGTTAAATTCTTCTGTTAGTATGCTTTGCTTTAAAATAGGTTTTGAGCATGATCATACTTCTGTAAAGTGGCATGCATTAGATTTACAACTTAGAAAAATTATAAGTAAATCATTATAACTTCAAAATTAATAAACTCAATGTTGTTGTCATTAGGATGTCATAATCTACCTGCTATAAAAATTTCAGACCTTAGGTTATTCTAGAAATTTTCGCCATGAACAGTACTAGTATTTAAATCAGTGAATTAATAGACTGAGAAAGAGTATTTTGTATATATCTTTTGCATACTAAATCCAAATTGCATGATTCTTGTTTCTAAAATTGTCTAAAATCATCCCCTAACTGCTGTATAAATTTCATTAGATTTGAATGTCTTTTGTTGTTGAAGTTTATTTGGTGTTTTTCGTTCTTATTTGGTTTTATCGCCTTTTCGCGCTAGGTTCTGAAGACAATATTGATAATAATTCTAAGCCACAGCCATCAGATCCTACACTCCAGCAAGGCAAGCAGATGTAGCATCATTTGATCATGTTGCTCCTACTATTTTCAAATTCTAATATATTGTTTGCAAATTCTATGTATGCATTGCTATGTTGTTTTAACTATTGTCGATAGTTCACCTAGTAGATGCATTATCAGTAGGCAAATGTTAATCATCTACTACTGAGCCTAGGTTTATCTTGCGGTGATTTTGGGTTCGTTGGATGAATCCTTGTTACTTAGTAGTTTACGAGTTTGTGCTTAGACATGCTTAGCTGTCGGTAGAAATAGGTGGTTATCGACTTGTCGATAGCCTCGATCACACAAACTTATTATGATATATATGTTTTAGCCTTGTGCTATGTCTAAATTGCAAAACCAAAACTAAAAAACAAAACAATTTAGACTTGGGTACAATGGTAAGATGGTGTGATCTTTTGGGTGTGATTGGAATGGTGCCCGGGTCAATTAAGGACCGAACATCTTGTAAGTACCTGTTATCCAAGCAATTTGTGCGTGCTAACCACACTAGAGGGAATGAGACCTCTCTTGACTTAGTACTTTAGCGTGTGTTGGCTACGAGTCGCAGGAGGGCGTATGTAGGTTGTGTTGTGGTAAAATGAAATGATTGTGTGTGGGAGCATTGTAATTGTCCAAGAGCTTTACCCCGAGGGGTAGTTGTCTTTTTGGCTTTACAATGTAAGCGTATGTATTTCTATCCATACGAGCGGCTTGTAGTTGGTACACAATATTGGAAATGTCTCGTAGGACTTAGCCGTGCAGGCATACCTTTGGAAGTGTGCTAAATCATGTGGCTTAAAGGCGGTCTGAAGTGTGGGTACATTGGTACACCCCTGCAGGGTTTTAAAACTATTCGAATAGCCTCGTCCTAGGTTATGGACACGCTTGGGTAAGCTTTTCAAGAGTTAGACTACAACATTTTTAATTAGAACTTGATAGGTGGTATGAATCAGGGATTCATGCTATTTGTGGTGGCTATTGGGTTAGTCACTTCTAGGTGGTTACTTGATACTTATTGTTACTCGTTGTTATTTTAATGCTTAAAACTGAATTGACAAACTGCTTTCAATCTACTTATATTATTGCAAATAAAACTTGCTTTATGCGTCCAAATAACCATATAACCAACCTTCCTTTGATACAGCTGTCATGTAGCTATGTATAGGCTTGTTACTCGTAAGTCTTGCGAGTACATTATTATACTCACCTGCATTGCTTGTTGTGTGCAGAGGAAGAAGGTGAGCCCGAAGGGCCTCACTTTTGTGAGTTGTGCTGTGGCAGTGTGTGGGGTGATTAGCTTGGCGGCCCGGTCGGTTGCCCTGTGGTGTTATGTGGCTAATCGGTCGTCTTTTGGTTTAAGCCATCTTATGGCATCTTTTGCTTCCGCTGTTACTTGATACTTATGTCATTTGGCCGGTCGGCTGTTCTGTGATAACTTATATTATGTATGTCTTTTGGTAGACTTGTTATATTATGTTGTATGGAATTGATGCATACTTTGGTATGATGTATGTGTGCTGCATTTTCTGGGAAGCACATGTTCATCGAGGCACGGGTTATTCTGTTTGTGATACTAGAGCCAGTGGAAGGTTAAATATTACGAGCTTAATAAACCGGGGTCTCACAGATTTTCTTCCATAGTATAAGTCTGTTCCAGATCAGCTTCAATAGAATACCTCTGCGACCACTCCTCAGGGTTCAACCCTTGCAAATCTGCCAAAGAATCTAAGTTTCTGAGTTGATCATGAAGAGTTTTTTTTCTTTCTCTTGTAATCACCATTAAGGTTAACACCCCAGCCTCTCAGAAAACTCCTCAACATGGCAATGCAACTGGTCCATTTGTTGAGGGAGTAAACCTTATCATTAGCTTTTCTAACAAACTCCAACCATTTTTGATGTAAAAGGCTCCTGAAAGACTCATGACAAATCCACTTTTTTTCAAAATAAAATCTGCTAGTCTTAATCAGAACATCCTCTCCAGAGTTGAGAAGAATGGGATTGTGATCAGAACCAATCCTAGTAAGACTCTGAACATGACACAAAGGAAAATGAGCCTCCCAGTCAGTTGAAACCAAAATCATGTCTAGATTTACCATGATGGGATGATTTTGCTTATTAGTCCAAGTATATTTTGCACCCCCTTTTTTGATCTCAAGTAGATGATTGTCAGAAATGAAATCATCGAAAAGTCTACTAAGATAGTAGTTCGGATTGGTGGAATTTTTTTTCTCCTGCCTCTCTGATCAGATTGTAGTCACCACCCAAAACCATGGGCAGTACAGTACTCTTGCACTTGTTATCCAATTCATTCAAAAAGCTTTGAGACAAATCATGATGAGCAGGCCCATAAACTACCAACAGCTCCCATCTATAGTTACTCAACCTGCATCTGATCACCATACTAACAAAAAACTTCCCAGAGTCACAACTTTCTGCTTCAAGGAGTTCTTCTTTAACCCCCAGCAGGATGCCTCCAGAATGCCCTTCTGAAGGAATCCAATGCCATTTAAAAGGAAGATTACCCACCAGGTTCCTAAGCTCTTTCTCAGAAAAATTCTGCTTTATAGTTTCTTGCACCCCCCACAACATCCAGATTCTCCTGAATGACAATCTCTTTAAACTGTCTTCTTCGAGCAGCCTTCCCTAAACCTCTAATGTTCCAAAATAAAAATCTCATGTTAATGATCCTTTTCGACCAACACCACCTCTTTTCAGTTTATCACTCATCTTCTTGTTTCCAATGATGTCTGAAGCACCCCTTGTATCAGCATCATTTTTGCACAAACAGGCACCGCCCTCAGAGATTGTATCATCAACACCTTGAGATTCCTGATCTTTCTTGTTTAACTTTTCTTTCTCAGCTTTAGCTACAGCAGCCCTAACAAGCTCCTGAGCTTGCATAGCTGAGATCACTTTAGTACTATTCTGAGAATGATTACCCAAAACACTGCCATAGGAAGTAGCAACATTCTCTAAATAATCAATATAAGCATTATTGAGAACATTAAAGGAAGTAACAGGTTTACCTTGGAATTCCAAGTTATATATGAGCTATATATATGAAGACCCCATGTACAACTGGGAGATAGATAAATAAAGATGCTGGTTCTCCTCTATACACTTGTGTTCATTGTATCTCTTGGTGTTCATGTGATTGCTCATGTTTAGATGGATGTAGTAAGGAGAAAGGACGATACAGTGGTAAATATTCTGAGCTCAACTCCTTTAAATATTTCCTTTCGCAGACCTATTATTGGGTCTAAGTTACATGCTTGGAACGAGTTAATTTAAAGAATTTCTAATCTACATTTAAGTTCTCAAAAGGATGTGTTTAGGTAGAATTTGACTAAGTCTGGACTTTTTTCGGTTCAGTCTTTATATGGGGTACTTAGTGGCAATTATCAAGCCCCAATTACGAACTTCTTTTGGAGAATTAAAATTCCTTTAAAAGTAAAGATATTCCTATGGTATCTCAAGAGAGGGGTAATTTTAACTAAAGATAATCTACTTAAAAGAAATTGGAGAGGAAGCAAACAATGTTGTTTTGCATTAAAGAGGAAACAATTCAACATCTTTTATTGACGCCATTTTGCTCGTCTTGCATGGTGGGTTGTTCAATGTGTGTTTAATCTTTCTCCTCCTGTGAGTATAGCACACATGTTTGGAACTTGGTTAGCCGGTATTCCAAAAAAATTAAAGTCACAACTCCTAGTGGGAGCTAGTGCCTTATGTTGGTCTATTTGGTTATGTCGGAATGATATCGTTTTTGACAAAAAGTGTGACGCTAATCCCTTACAGGCTATCTTTTTGAGTGGGCATTGGTTGAGTGTTTGGGCAAACTTGCAAAAATCTGCTCAGAAGGAGTCCATGTTGGCTGGGAGTCTAAGGTTGGAGTTGGCGGCAAAGCAAATCCTCAATATGCATGGGTGGCGACTTAGCCACAGGATTTGCAACGATTGAACTTAATCTCCATTAGTATTTTGATTGTAAGGCTCCAAGCCGCTTGTAACACATTTGGTTATTCTGATACTCTTGTTCTTGTAATAAATTGGGCTGTATGCAACCTTGATGCAGAGGCCGGAAGAGATTATCTCTTCCATTATCTAAAAAAAGATGGATCTACGAGTCAAGCAACATAATGACTACCGTTATCTCAACACGCACTTTATTTTCATAGATTAAATTGCATTTTTTTTTTTTTGCTTCTTTGCGACCGGAATTAAGCATGCACGTGCCTAGATCACAGTAATTGTCCTACATCAGCAAAATTTGATGCAACTACCACCCATATATACATTAGCACAACCAAATCCAGAGGAATAACATGCCCATTTACATTGTTTAACACATGACATGGGTCTAGGGAACTACTAACTAAATTCTTGTGCGCCAATGTAATTTATTTACAGACGTAAAAATGCAACCAAATGATGGATCAGTTCGATTCATTCGCGAGGGCGAGCAATCCAGAGAGAATTCAAAGTGCGTAATCGGCAGGAATGGTCGCTGATTGCAAGTAGCGCCCGTGCAGATTGACGGGTGGTCAGTATGCGCTGCATTTGTTGAAGAGTCTGCTGTCGCAAATTGTCCGCCTGCAAATAGGAGAATTGTCGCTTTGTCAGCCGGCAAATAACTATATATTTTCTTCCTGTTAATGAGTAATCAACTCAACTCCATGATTTGCCGAAGGTACCTGCCGTAGGAAGTTTTCTAGAGCACCGAGCTTTCCCATTGCCACTGCCATCTGGCCAGAAGACCCTGCAGGACCCAGGGATCCTGCTGCAAGGGTTTCCCCGAGCGACTGTCGTAGTGCTTCCATCCCTTCAGAAAGAGCATCTTCGGATTGCTGGGAGGACTGCTGCAGGTTGCATATACTGGCAAGCTGCTTCTCAGTAAGGGGTTCTAGTTCACTTGCAAGTAACTGTGGTAAAAGCATCAGTGTAAGAAAGAACATTGAGATCAGTTACTGCTTTGACAGAAGTGCATTGGTATGAAAAGGACTAGTGAGACAGATCGGAACCTTAAGAAGCTCTGACGATCGAAATCCACCTAGCCACATGAAGCACCTCTCAACGGGGGTCTTCCACATTCCTGACAGCACATGGAAAGCGTCCGCCTTGGCTGCTACGCCCTTAAGCCTGAAAATTTCGTCGCAGTGTGCCATGTTGCTATCAACAATACTCCGAAGATCATCATCGCCAGCATGTGTGTTGACTGCATCCCTCAGTTCATTTGTTAGCTTGTTGTGCTCCTCCAGCCAGCGTGCATACTCCATGTCAAAGGCCAGAGCTCCTAGAAATTTGAGATTAACAAGTTGAACATAAAATAGAAGAAAGAATGCGAGAATCATTGAATCAACTAAAAAGAAAGAAATTGTACGAAGGACAACCAACAAAAGCTCCATTGTAACCTAAATATTTCACATAGAATAGTTTATTACCATTTTCACTCGTTGAATGGGGCTGGTCTCCCAAAGCTGAAATAAAAATGCCCTGAAGAAATCGGCAAAGGTCAAATAATCAGCATATTTGATAACAGACACATTCTGTTAAATCAAAAGATTGAAGAGCATACCTGTTGGCGAGCACGCTGAAGTTCCTGCTCCAACTGAGTAAGTTTCAGCTTGCTATTCTCAAGTTGTTGGACATATGCCTGAGGAGGGAGAAAAGAATACATAAATTAGAGTTCCAGAGCAATCCTTGCTAACTTGTTCAAAGTAACATACGCACAACGAAAAGGTTAGTGGCATCTCTTCATAGATGATTAGGCACGTGAACATACCTTCTTTCTTAAACGACTTTTCCTAGCAGCTTCACGATTTTGGGCAAGACGACGAAGTGTCTGTCAGTTAAAAAAGAAGAAGTCTGTAACAGCTGAATCATCACATGACCCGTGCATTCAAGGTGTAGTGATCGGATACCTTTTGACCTAGTTTGCCCTTTGATTTGTCACTAAAATCAGAAGCTGTGGGGGCAGAAGGATGTCCTTGTTCAAACTGATAAGTAGACAAGCTTAGTAAACATCTAAGTATATAAATAGCAACAGTTTGGTATAAATAAATAACACAATAGTTTTTAAACATGTTGCGTTAAAACTTCAAAGATCATGCTTATCAACAAAACAAAAAGATATTGTTTCAAGTTCTGCTCCTGTAAAAGTCCGCAATCGGCACTTCTAAGGATGAAAAGTTACAGAACGTCAACATCTAACAGTTTTTTTAGAATAACAGGAGGGGGAAACTTTCCCGATTTCTTTTATTAGAAATCAGACCAAGTTTGCCATCAACATCTAACATAACGGTATAGCAGATGCTTACAAAGCATTTGAGTTGATAATGGTAAGTACATTTTGGTTCTTCTCGTCAATGTCTGGATCTGTAGATGTGTCAGTCCAAGGGCTTGCAACATCCATATTAGAACAGTCCCAGTTTCCAGATACCAATGTTACTTGTGGTTAATACTACCAGATTTGGTTGTGCTCCCTTTTGCTTTCCTGTTGACTGAGGCCCAGCTGTAGGTGCTGCAGCAGTTCTAAGTTCTAACAGTTGAAGAAATAGACTGCAATGGAGAGAAAATGCGTAAATTTTCAACCCAGGTGGCAGTGAATCAGCCATTGGGATCAGCCACCAGCTATTATCAGTGCATAAACGTAGTCCTTCCCGTAACTACCAAACTGAAGGGGATCAGTTGGCTCTGGATTGAACAAGGCCTCTGGAGAGAACAGAAAACAAATCAAGCTGTTCATTCAGCTAAATAATGTACATCCGAATTGCTGCAGCATGGGAAGATATGATGCCCCTCACAACGATCATAAGCAAAAGTATGAAACGAGAGTGAACGAAAATATGTAATTGCCCTAAAATTTCCTTGAAACGTAGAATGCACATCATACTTTGAACCTCTTTGGCCAACAGAAGGTGAAGAATGAGTTGCATGAGAAAATTGATAGAGAATTTAGCTGCATACCTGTGGTTAGGCTGGTAATGTTCTTCTATGTGGAATCTTGCAGACTGCTCAAGCACCCTAATTTCACCAATCCGAGACGGTTGCATGCTGTTCGCATCTGTGCAGCTGAAAAGAGTTGTTCACCACAATTGGTCACATGTTAACAAAAGAATGGACACAAATCATGCAACAAATCTATCAGTGGCATATCTTCTGGAATCTCATGAGAATGGTACGTATATATGTACACTGTAGCACATATATCCACCGTTAACCAGTTTGGTACGTCTACACCCAACACCCAACACGCATTCAGTAGCCATCATTGATGCAATCTATCACAAATATGTGTAGACAGTTGCAAGCTTCTTTTTTCCTCAGCAATGATCGCACTACAGGCTGAGGCTGCAGTGATCAGTTGTAGGCTTGTAGCATAGCAACGGAACTGTGATGACCCGTTTTCCTCCCGGGTCAACCCCCGCCGACCCTTTTGCCAAGGTCAACCCGCCGGACCGGACCCCCTCCTCCCTTCCTCCCCGCCGCGTGCGCTGTGGTTGCCGCGCGTGCACGCCATCGCCGCCTCTCGCACCGCCGCTTCCCGCCGCCATCATTCCCGGCGCCAGACGCCGCCCTCCTCCGTCGCCTCGCGCACGCCGGACTGCACCCCTTCTCCTCGCGCTTCGCCGCTTTAAAGCCCTCGCCGGTGCCCTTCTTCTTTCCTCAAGCAAGTAGAAGCAGAGGAAGAAGAAGAGCCAAAGTTTTGCTTACCTCCTGTGTCGCGTTGCCTCCGCCGCTGCCGCCAAGGCCGTGAGCTCGGGACTCCTCCGGTTTGCTTTCGCCGCCCCCGAGCCCTCCTCTTCACCGCGCGCCGCCGCTTCCTTCCTCCCTCCGCCGCCGCTTTCTTTCCTCCCGCGCCACCGCCGCCGCCTCCTCTCCCCCTGCAGCCGCCGCCGCCCGCTTCTTCCTCGCCTCCCGAACCTCCCTTTGAGGCCGCGCCGCCGCGCCACGCCGCGTGGTGCGCGCATGCGTCAAGCACGCTTTGGCCTAAGGCCGCGGCTCCGAAAGTAGTCATGGCCGTGGTTTATTTTTTTGTTTTTATTTGATTTTCGATTTCTTTTTCTATTTTATTTAAAAGTGAGTCTTTAAATATTAATGTCTCCCTCATTTCAACTCCAAAAATTTTGAAATAAATTTCTAAAAATTTCTAAAATCAAGATCTTGCTAATGGCATAGGTCTTGTTCAATTTGGAGTTCATTTGTGTATACTTGTGTATTTAATTGCTCTCGTTGTTTGTCGTTTATTTTTGCTTGCACTCGCTCGCCAGAGATTTCTGGAGACGCGAGACCTCCACGTCGATCAAGGACAAGACTACTCTGACTCTCTCCCTACAACCAAGGCGAGTCAATACTTTGATCATATTGAGCCTACATTTTATGTAAATTATATTCTTTTAAAATAGCAAATCGCATGCTTTAGTTCCTTAATCAAACATATGTTAAAGCATAAGGTAGTTAAATACCCACTGATGATTAACTAATTATTATGCCACCCTTGACAACTTGAATCCCCAATTCCATTGTCACCCTAGTAACTATATGGTAATACTAGCTATAGGTTGTACTTAAGCGACATGCTAGCCTTGTTTTAATACCGACATTAAAATGTCCTAATCATCATCTTTTCAAACATAAAATGATTTGGGCGTCATTAGTGTAAATGACCGAGATGGTTGAATTGTTGTATTTTACCTCTCAAAACCCTAAATCGCTAATACCCGTCTCGGGCGGATGGAAAGATGGTGGGTGCGGATGTAGCACGAGAATGGTGGGAATGTGGTTGAGCCGCCCGATAACCCTAAGGACTTAATCTTGTCACGACCTCCGTGTATAACAAGTACAACCACAGTCCGCAATAAATCGCGACTTGGCTTAGTACATTTATCAAATCTCAAAATCATCTCACCGGAGGGTTAGGGGGCACAAGCTCGGGTATGTCGGGCTTGGATGGGACACCGAGTCAATGGTGAAGTTCGCGATCACGAGGTGTAGCCACGCCACGCCAAATACGAGGTGGACATCCCGCGCAACGTATGGGCACAACCCCATATGGGTGAGACGAGGAAGGGACGAGATATTTAGAAAAGTTATTGTGACAACCTCTCGACTACACGATCACTAATCGTGTAGGGCAACGAGTTAATTGTCTCTTGTGGGTAAAGTGTACAATCTCTGCAGAGTTATAAACTGTTTAAACAAATGCCTCACGGTCAAAGCATGACATGGGAACTTAACTTGAGTTAGTTCTATTTAAAAATTTCCTTTGTGGGTGGTATGAAAATTTTCATGCTCACCTAGCCCCGAGATTGGTTATTCCCGGTCCTTGTACCCATGTCGTTGGTGGTGGATGTAACCACAATCAAAATTAAGCATGAAGGTGGAGGTAACTCTCACGATATAAATATTGCACAATTTCTCTCTTTAATCAAATAAAATTTGTTAAAAATGCTAAGTGCTAGGAATTTGTACTTATGATATTTAAAAGTATTGCTTTCGCAAATAAAAGAACCGAGCCATCCTTGTAAGCCTTGCATGTATATCATTGCATTGTGTATTGGCATGAGCACTGAGTTGTGCTCATCCTCGCTCTCCCAAACCCTTCAGATGACGTTGATGGAGGAGACTATGCTTACTACGAGGAACCGTGGTTGATGGACAAGGAAACGACGAAGAGTAGTCTAGGATCTGTAGTCTAGGCTCGACGCGGTCTAAGTTGACTCGTTGGTACTTGCGCACAACCGATATTATCCGGTCCTGGGTAATATCATCGATATCAAAGTTTGCCCAGCCGCTTGCTCGTGAAGAGATGAGCTCTACCCTTTGCTTCCGCCACCGTAATCGGTGTTCGTATTGTAATCAATTTCATTCGACGCCCTCGTTGTAAAACTCGACCGACGTGGTCTATGTCACTCTGTTAATTGTAATAATGATACTTTAGTTCACGCCATGTATGAATGATTCAGCATTGCCTGTGAGTGCTATCTACTGATCCAGGGAATAGCACGGCGTTTTCACAGAGGATTCGGATTAGAAAATCCGGGTCCGACAGGAACACAACTCGTGTCTATGAATGTTTACTCTAATCACCAGCGTAGAATATGAGTGCAAATGGGACCGCTTGGATTAGGCTGCCTAATTTTTATTTTTATTTTTGAAAACCGGCAGGAGAATTGCCTGATGTATTAATAGAGAAGGACAGAGGAGAGCCGCGAAGTACCGATTAAAAGTTAACTATGGCTATAATTACAAAAGATTGAAAAGCTCCCGGCACTTGCCCCAAGCAAGGAACCAAGTTCTACCCTCCTCCTTATCTTTGCTATCAGATCCAGCGGAGCGGTGGCTTTATTGTTGAAGATTCTTACGTTTCGTTCCTTCCAGATTTCCCAATTAATTAGGATCAGAGTCATGGTCGTGGTTTTTCTGAGGGAGCCTTTCGTTTCCATTACGTTGGACCACCAGTCCACGATTTTGTGTGGTAGGGGGCCACAGGGATGGCTGTAGGCTATCGATGCCTAGCCAGTCCGTCATGTGCTTCCATATTCTAAACGATAAACGACACTGGGCGAAAAGGTGTATGGCCGACTCCCGAGTGTGTCTGCAAAGGGGGCAAAAGTGCTGGTTTGGCCACCCCTAGCTTCCAACCTATCTGAGGTCCACAGCTTGTTTTGGATTGCCAACCACGCAAAGAATTTGCACTTTGGGGGCGTGAGTTTCCAAATTAATGTGTTGAATTTTTTCACTACCGAACCCAGGAAATGTAAGGCGTGGGCAGATTTTAATGAACAAGTTCCTTTCAAGGATGGCTTCCAAGATATCTCATCCAGAGTGCCTTGTATCAGTTGGATTTGGTTAATTCTGGTCCAGAGTCTCACGAACTGTTGGATGTGGTGGACTGTCAGTCCCCTCGTTAAGTTTATGTCTTGTATCCAACGCCCATTTTGTAGCACCGAGGCCACGGTCTGGTTTTTCCTTTTGGAAATTTCGAAGATTTTGGGGCTAGCTCCTTGGGAGCCTCTCCACCTAGCCAGGCCGAGTACTAGAAATTTGTCGTCTGGCCATCTCCGAGGGATATCCTAGTTGCCGCCGCAAAAATGTTGCGGTTCCTTTCGTCACAAGGGATCTCCGTGCCGGCCCAAGGTTTGGAATTGTCCTTCCGGTTTGCCACAGCCAACAAAGCCTGAGTGCCAAGGAGAATTGTGGAAGGCTGAGGATGCCTAGGTTGCCAAGCTGGGTTGGGCGACACACTTTGTCCCAGTTAATTTTACTCTTTCCAGTCGTGCTAGGATCGTGGCCAACCCAAAGGAATTGGCGCCTGATTCGGTCCAAGGCGCGAAGGACCGTCTTGGGAGTTTTGAAAACTATGAGGTAATAAATAGGAATCGAGGTGAGAACGGATTTGACCAGGATGGCCTATCCCACTGGGGTCAATAAACATCCCTGCTAGCCTGCCAGCCTCCCCACTTTGTCCAAAAGTGGTTGGTAGTCCACCGTGTGTAGCCTTCTAAATGTAAGCTCATGTTTAGGTCTGAAAAGTCAATCGGATTGCTGGGAAGTCTTGAAAGATCATGTTTAGGTCTAGATGGTCGCAGCTAGTTGGGAGTACCGTGCTTTTTTGGAAGTTGGTATGTGGGCCAGAGGCAATCCCGAAATTGAGGATGATCTGGGTGGTTGTGAATATTTCTCCTGCGCATGGGTTGATGAAGATGGCCACATCGTCTGCATATAAGGAGGTCCTAAGCCTGGCAAATCGGTCTCGCGCGCGGGCGAGGGAGCCCATGTCTGATTGTCTGTTGCTACCTTGAGAAGGCATTGGATGGGATCGATGGCCAGAATAAAGAGGAAGGGTGAAAGGGGGTCACCTTGCCTCAACCCCTTCCATGAATGATCGTCTTACCGGAAATGCCATTGAGGAGGACTCTAGACGAAGCTGATCTGAGGAGGGCCGCCACCTAGTTGGTCCATATGTTGGGGAAACCTCTATTACGGAGAAGATCAAGAAGGTAGTCCCAGCGTACCGTATCGAAAGCCTTGGCAATGTCTAGTTTGAGGAAGAGCGACGGAGTTTTAGAGCGGTGTAGTCTTTTTATCAGGTTGCGGACATAAAGGAAGTTGTCGTGAATGCTCCTTGACTCAACGAATGCGCTTTGAGCTTGCAAAACCAGGCTATTCAGGAAAGGGGCCACCGCTATGCTAGAGCAGTTTTCAGCCAATTAAATTATCAGTTATCAAATTTACCTATAAGGGGAAACAGCTGTAAGATGATAATTGCTTATCTGCAGTTCAGACATAATTACTAAAAAAGGCCAGGAGATATACATACCTGGAAATTTAAACTTCACATACAGAAAAAAGATCTCTTCTCGATTAACAGTCAAGACTCAACAATGTCTAGTCAAAATTCCATAGCTGCAAAAAGCTTCAGCCATTCGTGGATTCTATAAAAGACTGATATTTTTCAGGGAGAAACCTCTGATGTTGCTGATATTTGCCTCCAGAGAAAAGAGATGTCAACAGGGAAGCAGTCGAAGCTTCAAGGGAGAAGTGGTCCTCATCAATTATGGAGAGGTAAGCACCAGCCCTGCTTACCTCACCTCTCTGCAACACCTCCTAACTATAGAATTTAGCATTCGGGAGTCAGCGTGACACTCTCTGTAAGACTTCCATAAGGTTCTTTTGCTACTAGGTAATATTAATTTGTCTGTTTCGTCGTTATTTGGTTGTATGATTATGATTACATCTTTGTTGTAACTGTGCGAGCTAGCTACTGATCATGGGACTAGTTCGGAATGCACAGAGGGTCTTTGGGTTGTATACCGGTCCTGACATCCTGGATGGTACTTTTTCGGGACAAAGCTGTCATTTGATAATAGCTTTGTGTTTGTTTTGTTTAATAAACAGCACTCGAGTAGCAAATGAATTAGGTGCTGGGAATCCTGAAGGAGCTCGTTCGGCTGTTCGTGTTGTAATGTCTATTGCTGTGACTGAGGCAGTTCTCATCACTGGGGCACTGTTAGCATCACAGCACATCTTGGGCTATGCATGCAGCAGTGATAAGGATGTTGTCGCGCATGTCACTGCAATGGTTCCTTTGTGTGTGTCTCAGTTGCTGCTGATAGCCTACAAGGAGTTCTCTCAGGTTACATTTTCTAGCATTTGGTTGATCAGCTAATTCTACCTTCCCTTAAAAAGAGCGTAAAAGGAGCTTCCGGCTATGCCTGTGAAGTTTTTTATCATTTGATTTAGCTGTTTGCTATACTTGTTTGCCGGCCATTACACCATACTACAATATCTTTTACGACTTTAGTTTGATTTGCATACTTCAATCTGTAAGCTTTTGTCCAATTTGTTAACAAACCCTGTCAGGTAGCAAGTGATATTACTGCTTTGTCAGTCATACCGATCAGGGTTTTCTTAAAAACCAGGGTAGGCCGGTAAGGCCAGTTTGGCCGAAAATTGGAAAATTTTGGCTGAAATTTTTATTTTTTTAAAAAAAAAATGGATTTTAAATTAAAAATATCAAATTCGAACAAAATTCAAGCAAAGTTGATTATTATTATTTTTTTACAAAAATCATCCAAATCGGATTTTTTGGGACCAGTTTGTACCCCTACCAACCCCCATCGGTAAATCCGATATCACCAATTTTTGACCGAAATTCATAACCCTGATGTCGATGTCGTAAACACATACCATGTGTTATGAATATTGTGTTGTATATTTATGAGGCCCAATGGGCAATATATATTTGGAGAGTACAAGGGGGGATATTCCATATACAGATAAGGAAATACAAAGGGCATATAAGAAAATAGAAGATGATTCCTAGTCTAACACTCCCCCCCCCCTCAAACTCATGGTGGATTACACACGTTGAGTTTGGAAAGAAAATACAAATATTGTACTTTGGTCTGTGTTTTTGTGAAGAAGTCAGTAATCTGTAACTCTGAGGGAGCAAACTGTAAAACAAGTACTCCTTCATGCAGCTGTGAGCGATTGTATGACGCATCCACACTAATGTGCTTGCTGATCTCATGCTTCTTTGGGTCACGGCAATACTGATATCACTTGTATTATCAGACAAAAGAGTTGTAGGTCCCATCACAGGCACTCCAAAATCTGCAAGAAGCCACCTCAACTAAGTAACCTCTACTATCACTGCTGCCATAGCTTCCAACTTAGCCTCTGCACTCAAATAGAAAACTGTAATATGCTTCTTTGTCTTCCAAGCAATCAGGGAGGAACCAAGAAAAATTTATGTCATCGCCAAGTCAACACCACCTTCCCCCTTTCATCCTATATGGCTGCCCCTCATCCCCACGTGTGTGCCTGCGTGGCAGTCGCACTGTTCCTATGTGCCCGGTCCACCGCGGACTTGGGCATTTTCATGGACCCAGTCCATGGCCGTGGGGCCCACCTGTTAATGGCCTAAGCCATTTTCTTTTGAAAAATAAACCGGCCAAAAATCCATAAATCCCCCCACTGACGTTATCGTGATGCAATAATTGATTTTCCTTTAGAAAAGTAATTTCATAAATTCCAAAAATCCCCTTTTTCAATTGTTGATATTGGATTATCGAAGATTGAATTATAGAAATAGATAATTGTTGGATATCGGCTTCTAGAAGTAGATAATTGTTGATATTGGATTATCAATGATTGAATTATAGAAATAGTTAATTGTTGGATATCGGCTATCAAGTTTGAATTATAGAAATAGATAATTGTTGGATATCGGCTTCTAGAAGTAGATAATTGTTGATATTGGATTATCAAAGATTGAATTATAGAAATAGATAATTGTTGGATATCGGCTTCTAGAAGTAGATAATTGTTGATATTGGATTATCGAAGATTGGGTTATGGAAATAGTTAATTACTGGATATCGGATTATCAGAAATTGGATTATAGGATTACATAATCATTGGATTGATGGAAGTCGGATTATAGAATTAGAGTATTGTTGAATGTCGGATCGATGGAAGTCGGATCATAGAAATAGATTGATATTGTGGATATTGGACTAATTGATATTGGAGTATAGGATTATATAATTGTTGGAGATTGGATTATGATTACAATACTAATGGTTTACTTACTGGTCTATAGTTGGCAATCCTTGGACATCAATCTCTCATACCTTATCACCCTAGATAAAACTCTGGTTAATACAATAGTATTGACAAGATGTTTTTGTTTAAAAACTTAATGATTAGACAAAGCTTAGATCAAAAATGTTTAAATTGGGGAACTTTAGCCAAATGTTCAACTATTGTTTAAATGAGGCTATGGTATTGTTTTACCATAGAACTTTTACAAATGATTTATGAAAAGCGAAATAAAATGAAAAGTGGTTTGGACTTGGGTGAAATGGATGTTTGGATGGGAGCATGTTCATGCACGGGATTGAGTCATTTCTATGATCGAGGCCCAGGGGTTCTTTTGAAAAGTCGTCCAAGTCAATTAAGGACCGGTCTTTGAGTGTATTTTGCTAAGCCCTATCGTACTACCACATGTTCTGAATAGGCAGGACTTGGCTAACTAATTTGCAACGTCTCACCATAGTCGTGCCATCCGGTTGTGTGGATGTCTTTAAGACCTACTTTTATATATTCCCACTTGGCGCAAGAGGGGGCCTGAAACTAGCGGGTTTCTATCCAAAGGGGGCAAAACCTTAGCGAGGCATGACTATGGTGGGATGATGTTTTTTAAAAGCCTTGACACGTACTCTAGACTACTTACCTAAGGTAGTGAGTGGTGGTATCAACGAATGCCAAATGAACTAAAGAAGTCGTGTCATGTGGGTAAAGCTATACACCTCCGCAGAGTGTAAAACTATTCGAATAGTCATGTTCACGGTCATGGATATGCTAGTAAAGCTGTTCCAAGTTAGATCTTTGGTTTTTGTTTTTAAAAGATTTCACCACATAGTTTTGGATTTCTATCCAATCGGGAAATTAGGTGGGTAGCCTTGTGATAGGAGGGTATCCTTCACCACTCGTTGATGAATGTTATCTGACTATAAAACTTGAGAATTTTAAAAATAAATTTTAGTTATAGAATATCTGCTTTGGAACTTAGTAAATGTAATTCAGCTTGAAACATTGCTTTATGCAAAACAGTCATATAAGCATTCCTTTGATATATCCCTGCATGCATTATAATTCTGTTACTGGGTGTAACTTGTGGAGCACGGTTGTTTGTGCTTACTCTTGCTTAATACAATGTTGTTCAGAGAAGAAGGACTTCACCAACTGCCGAAGACTCGACGACTAGGCCGCTACATCAGTCGATTGCTTGTAACAGATTAGCTAGGCTCTACTACTTCTTATTCGTCTTTCGTTGTGTTCTTATTTGTTAGCTCATAAGCCTTTCTGGTAATCAA
This sequence comes from Ampelocalamus luodianensis, assembly GCA_036346255.1. Lineage (NCBI taxonomy): Eukaryota > Viridiplantae > Streptophyta > Magnoliopsida > Poales > Poaceae > Ampelocalamus > Ampelocalamus luodianensis. The sequence goes on from CM070626.1 coordinate 8,937,414, forward strand.
CTCTAATATTTGTTAATAAAGATTTGCGATTATGGATGTTACCATATTTATTTACTGCGTGAGCTAGCCGCTGATCATAGGACTAGTTCAGTAATGCACAGAGGATTTGGAAGTGTTAATCTCGGGTCCTTACATTAGTGTGGATGAGAAAATTAGGGAGAACAACAAGGTTGTCATACTAGCATCATCTCTACCACCATCATGTGAGCAATTGTTGATGAATATTCTCGTCGAGAAAAACACTCAACTTCAATTAGGCAGTTGCATATCTATTGGAGACGAAGTCTTTGAAGAAGTCATTGAATTCTTTATTCTCAGGTGGTCAAGCATTAGCTTCCATAGGTGTTGCGAGCAAAAGCATATCACAGCAAGAATGGTAAGAGCAATGGCACACGTGTATGCTATCTTTGTGATGAGGAAGGTCATATGATAAAAGATGTTCGAGTTTGAAGCAGATGAGGGGTGCATGCTCAATGACAATGACGATAGATGATCCATACGTACTAGTCATGAATAAATCAGGTACTTCTTATTGATGGATATTAGATTCACGTTGTTGCTTCCACATATGTTCGACGAAGGATCTCTATGCCTGGCGAATGGAACTGATCATTTAGCAGATTGCAATTAGTATGTAATTACTGATGTAGGAACGATTACATTGGAGATGTATGATGGAGCACATCACACACTGATGGGAGTTCGTTATGTCCTCGACTTAAAAAAGAATATAATATCGGTGAGGTCGTTTGAACTCGATGGTCGTGAGGTCGCACTTCGAGGTGGAGTCACATGAGTTACTTACAAATAACAAGTAATCATGAAAAGTATCTGGAACAATTATGGAGGATACCGATTGAAAGGTAAACCTAAAAGAAAGGCAACCAATGGAAAATCTGACAAAAATCCTAACCAAGAGAAGAAAATTGTGTCGTTAATGGTGGATACTCATATCTCATATGTAGTTATGTGCGGAACTGCAAAGATGGTTGCAAATTTTAGCAGTCGCAAAGGTGAAGGTGTGAGCTGTTGGAGGAATGAAGACGTGGTGGGACCAGCCTCGTGGTACCGACGAGCAGGTGGAGCTCAAAGCGGTACAAATCTATAACATTAAGGGTTGTAAGAACAAGAGGTGTGGTTATCCAAACTACACAGCTAAGGAGCTCTTAGGTGTAGTGTTCGGACGGCCAAGCTCAAATACTGACACACATTACGGGACCAGCGGGCGAGGGCGCAGCACACCCGGCACGCGGCAAGAGGGTGCAGCACTCCCTGTGCGCGGAAGCTCTGGTGCAACGCACCCCGTGCGCGACAAGACGAGTGCTACGCACCCCGTGCGTGGCAGGTAGATGCTGTGGTCCGGGAGCGCGACAAGAAGTTGTTGCAGTCCTGGTGCGTTGAATGGGACACGTGTCACCTAACTAGCCTACTGCGGTATCATTTTTGTCATTTCGGACGTGAGAGGGATACATTTGTTAATTCATTAAAAAAAAGAGGCCAAATGAGTTCAAAAACTCACAATGGCACTGGCGCGGCGCAACGTAGGCGGATAAGTTTGTGTGATGCTTGGCTCTGCCTCGGTGGTGCCGTGCGACGGCAAGGTGGCCACGGGCTCGAACCTTGAAGTAAAACAACTGGGTAATTTTTCATTGAAAATGCATTGGAATTGGAGTTATTGACTAAAACAGCACTATTTCGTAACAAAATAGCAAAACTACTCCCCCGAACGAATTGACAATTCATTCCTAGAGAGCTATTTTTGATATTTTGTTTAAAAAACTCAAGGAATTGAACGTGCTTGTCGTATCAGAGTAACCAGTCTGAGGGACTGTTGGTGACATCCCGAGATTATCCGGTACCTGCAGTCCATTTTCCTCAACACTAGCAACATACAGATGCGCAAATCCACCCAAAAATCAAATCGCCGTTGAATTATAAATAATAACGAGTAGTTTCGTGCAGCTACCATCATCACCAATAAATATACTAGATCAGAACCATATCATTTGATCACAACCATAATCGGTTCATGAAAAGTGAGGCTGAACAAGCATGTTGCCTACAAAACACATTATCTAATTTGCACAAGTGAGCAAGAGGATTCCGGTTATAATCTACACCACAAACACAAAGCCCACGACTAACCAATGGGTGCTTCAGTCTGAAGCACTCTAGTCTAAGTAAGCGCCCAGCGTTTGCAACATAACAGACTGAAATACTCTCGTCTTTGTCTAGGAAATAACCAGACACGCCAGCGTTTGCAACAGAACAGACAGTTTTAAACAACTAAAGAACAGGAACCCAGTACCATGCAGAACCACCTCTCATTTGTAACATTACAAGACATCCTAAAAGGCATGCACATCAAAATTTTAGCATCCCAACTCTGATCATTGGTCAGCATTGGGCTTACTTCCATCGCCTGTGTGATTTTCTGGTGATGCCGTCTGTGGTTCCTGCTGTTGCTGTCCTGCGCTTGTACTGGGTTCAGGATGGAAGTTGATAGGGAACTTGGTGACACGGGGCTTGTCAGCCAAAATGTTTCTCTGCACCCTGTCAATTAACAGCTTTGCTGGAGGCTCTTCTCTCAGCTGCTCATCATCGTAATCGTTGTTCACATAGTAACCCACTCTCATGAACTCCTGCCCCATGTAGGAGCATGTCAATAGAAGCACTGTAACACCAATGATGTCTTCTTCACGAATCTTTGAGGGGTCCGGCGGGTCAGCCTGAAATGAATATGGCGCATCAATGTTCAGGTGCAAATTTAGTATAATGAACTATGAGGCTCAAGTAACAAAGAAAAAATATGTGCAAGGAATGAAAGATTTGAAACTGTGTCAGGATTTCTGAGTTTACTGTGCATCATCCTGGACTCGGTTGATTAATATAGCACAAACTACTTTACCTCGAGTACGAAACGGTAGGTCCCAACATTGACAGGGCCAACAAGCACACTCTCAAGTTGCTGATCGTAATTTTCATCTTCAGCCGATCCAACATATATGAGCTTCCACTCCAGATCTAAAAGGTTAACCCACGAACTCTTCAGCAATATTTTAGCGACCTCATACCCTCAAGAAATGAACATAGATAAATTCAAAACACATGAAGAAAGCTAATTTGGGAAAGAAAAAGGCAATCTTTGGCATATTAGCATTTTTTCACATCAGGTATATCAGTATATTCAATTCAGTACTCTGATAAATATAAATATTGCACAACAATTAAAACTAGTTCAAATTAGATGAAAAGTGGTCTTGTTTCATGACATAAACATATCATAATGACCTATCTTTAGTTGAAGCATATTTGTAGAATTTCTAGGAGGCATCTATACAGAAGCCCAATGATATACTGTATCGTGCTATGGACCAACACGCTATGCTACCTTGTGCCATTGTCAACAAACTGGAAAAAAAAAGAGGGGGACAGGGAAGACAAGCACCACATTAACTACAAGTCTACTATAGCACACAAGGCAAAATCTCTGGATCAAACTTCTGCTTCCTTGATAATGATCAACAGTTCCACACCACTAAATGGATTTTTCACAACAGCAGGATCCCAAGGAATCCCGTTGCTTCTCCAAGATGTCAGCGAGTTAGTCAATGACGAGTGCAGAAGGATAATCAACAAAAGCAAAGTAGAATATTTTATCAGAACCGCTAGCAATAGAAGAGGGAAACTGAGATATCGAGAGAAAAACCCCAGTTGAGAGTTGAGACACGAATGGCATAAAATTTTGACTGCTGCCATTAGCCAAGCCCCTCAAGAAGAACAATAACACAGGTACTAATTCGTTTTAGGTATCACAGATAAGTAACACAAGATTTATTCAGTGCACACTCAATTATAATCAGCTAGAAACAGAGGCTGCTAGGGAATAAGAAAATCATAGTTATAATTTCTAACTTGAATTTATGGCCAGCCAATGATGCTAGGATGTAGGGAAGCTATTTCTACACATGGGTGACCATACATTTGATTCCAGGATAGAATCAAGTGGGGCAAGCTACTTTAGCATCTCCAGGTCCAATTTATTACTTATGTACTACTACACATAGTTAAGGGGTTACCACCAGTGAACTGGCTTGCGACGGATACTGACAAGATTACTCTACATGCTGCTAGGCCGATAGGTTCAGTCCCACAACATACTGTCATACTGATATCAGGAATGAAGGACCACATATCCAATATAGACCCAGAGAACAGTGTGATGAAACCAATTTTGCATTCTTGAGCTGATCCCTCACTAAGGCAACAAGAGAAGTTAACCAAAAAGAGCATCCATTTTCATTTCGGCGCGCTTTTACGAGCTGCAACCAACCAAGGTAGCTTACACAAGAAGAAAGACTAACACTTCAGGTTATATGCCACCTAGTCCTCTCTAACTCGGCTGTTTTGGTCATGAATCAACATTGAGGTACATGTAAACGAGTTAAGCAATTCCTTTGGCTCGTCAATTGGCTTCTACATCCAAAACATACTAGAGAGTGTAGCATTCCCCCATTACACAAACGATCTACTCATTCATGAACGGAAGTTGTCACGACATATTACCATTCACATAACAAATTTATGCGGTTGCCGCAGAGAAATGCATCCCATCCTCGACTCCCACACCACCCCCAAATTCCAAACTCCAGATTCTAGAGGCCGCGAAATCCAAACGCCCCAGGCCGGCTTCACCGATTCGAAACGGCACCGAAACGACCACAACCACACGCAACCCTAGCACGCCGCCACGCATCAATAAAAGCAAGCACCAAAGGAAAGAGGGGGCAAGAGGCCGTACCGTCGTCGAGGGGGATGAGGCACTCGTAGGAGATCTCGAACTGGAAGGGGTTGAGGAAGGCGGTGGGGTTGTCCAGCACCGCCACGTTCGTTATGTTCACCGCGCTCATCGCCGCCGGTAGCTGTGTCGACCAGAGGGAAAGTTTGCCCAAAAAGAGGAAAAACAGCGGTTTTGTTTTGGATTGGCGAGTAGCGAAGCCAACCGGTAGAGCGCAGCTTGTTTGGGTGGTTTTGTGCCGTGGGAGTGACCGCCTGACCGGGGATTTTGGGGGCGGGAAGGGGAAATTGGGTTGGCGGGAGACGCTTCCGAGGTTTGGACTCGGAGAGATGAGCAGGGGCGCGGCGCCACGGGAAGATAAACAAGCCGACTAGGCGATCCTGCACTGCTACTGAAGACTAACGAAGCGGATACTTTTGAACCGAATATGCACGGAAGAAATGGATACGAGGATATCTGATATTATTTATGTCCGACCCTCGACTCCGATAACTGATTTTGACAAGGAAAAAAAATTAAGATGCGTGGTGATCAATGAGAAAAAAAAATGATTGGTTCAGTAACATTGCTTTCGAACGTATTAAGAGAAATGACGTTGCATCGGAGACGCACTGCAAAATGACAACATAAACAACAAAAAATGTTGAAAATAACGATGTCATCATATTTTCAGCTGTTAGGAGACAGGGGATGGGTAAAAAGATGTGTATACCCTCCTTCCAACCCCACCTTCACCTCCTCGTCGTTGTCCTCCACCACCCCACGCCTTCTTCCACTCCGTGCCACCTCCTCGCCATTGTGTCCTTCCCAGTGGCGGAACTACCAAAGGGCAAGCGGGGCGGCGCCTGGTCTCTCGAGGAAGAACCCCCGCCCGCGTCGGTGCCTCCGAGCCTTGACCAAGCCGCCTCCGACCGACTGTCGACGACGGCCATGGCTCCCTTAACGCATTCATTTTGCATACGTGCAGAAGGGGAAGAAAGGAGATGTCAGACGTTCCAACGTGGGCCTTTGCCGAAGCCAAGTCCACTCGGCCCACCTGCTCACATCCATCCCAGATCCCACATCCTGACATCCCTCATCCCCCACCACTGCAGGCTGCAGCTCATGTTCCCATTCCCAAATTTCCCCAATCGAAAATTCAATCCCAAATCGAGAACGCACCTGAGGTGAGGGCCGAGCCGCCGAGGTCGGAGGAGCGAGGAGCCGACTGCCGAGCAGGCGAAGAGGGAGCTGGCCAGGGGAGCCTCTGCCGCCCACGACCCACCGGTGACCGGATCTCGTAGGAGGTGAGGCGGAGCAACGTAGGTGAGGACTGAGGAGCTGCGGCCTGCGGAGGAGCCGAGGGAGCCGGTCGGGGGAGCCCGGAGGAGCTAGGGAGAGGAGGCTGGAGGGCCGTGCGCTGTGCGGCTGTGGTGAACTGGGGCGGCCGTCGTGCGCTATGCGATGTGGTGAACTGGATCGGGAGCTGAGGACTGAGTGAACAAAACAGCTGAAGGCCTGAAGCCTTGAGTGACGAGTGCTGCCTGAAGACTGAAGTTGAACTGCTGATTTGTTTAATGCTGATCTGTTGACTGTTGTCACGGTGTGTCTTTGCCGAACTGCTGATGAGCTGATCTGTTGTGTGCTTGTGTGTCTGCCGAATTGAATTGATGGTACGTGTGAACTCATTACTCAATTGGCAATTTATTTACGTGTTAGAATATAGTGTGATATATACTCAATTAGTAATTTATTCGTAGGCTTGCAATAATGGAGAAACGAACTTTGTCTAAATCCCGAATTCAGGCAACCGACGGCGGCGGTCTTTGTGGCACTGCTGGGAAGTGCGTGCGTCGTGCAGTCTTCTGCATAAGACGGAGTGCTGGCGCGATGAGTAGTGAGGTGACAGTTCGCCGGGTCTTCAATTCTGGTTCCGCCACTGGTCCTCCCTAGCCCTCCTCGCCTCCCAACCCGTCGCCCGCTCCCTCCTCTGCGACCTCTCCTCCGCCACCCCCTCTCCTCCCCGCTCTTCGTCCCCTCTCTCCTCCGCCCCACCCGCTCAACGCCTCCTCCATCCGCCCCCGTCGTCCCACTCCACCTGCCCTCTCCAAGATTCGACGGCGAAGACAACCTCCTCATCATCGATCTCGCCTGACGACGACACGGCTTCCTCATCGTTGACCTCAGTTGACGCAGCACGACTTCCTTGTCGTCGACCTCAACCACGGTCGGCTTTCTTGTCATTGTCCTCGACCTCAGTCGGCGGCGGCACGGTTTCCACATCGCCATCTTCGAACTTGGCCGACTTCTTCGATGACGACGTGGACTCCTTGAGCTTGCTCCCATGGCAGCGGTTGGGCACGTGGCTTCCTCAAGCTCGGCTAGCGGCGTCACGGCTTTGTCGAGCTCGCTCCTGTGGTGGCCATGGAGGCGGAGGCTACTGGATCCAACGACGGTAGATGCTCTCCTCGCTGTTTTGGGAGTCAGTGAGTCACTGCCCTATTTCTTAAACCGTCGTCACCAAACCGCCCAAATTCCCAAATTCGTTGTCCCCTTCCCTCCTTTGAAATTGAGCTCCCCCTCATCTTTCCCTCTTCCTACTGAACTTGCCCAACCGTCCCTTCACAAGCCTCCTCGCCGGGACAATGTTGTAGGCTCGTCGCGTCGCCCGCCTCGCCGCCTTGCATGCCGACCGACACCTCCGACCTCCCCACGCCACGCTGTCTGCATCATGAGCTCCAAACCGATACACTGACGCTCACCATGAACATGCCCAAGCTAGACTGCTGCTGATGACCGCCACCGCCAAGTCCCTCCGCGCAACCAGGGCCGCCGTCGATGCCAGCTTCCTCGACACCTCCTCTTCCCTCTTTAACCTAAAAAATGAGATCCCCAAGACCAGGAACACGTCGAGGTCACTTCCTCATTGTCGTTCCACCACCCGAGTGCCACCGCTGCCCATGCTGCCGTCGAGCGGGAGAAAGGGAGAAGAGTTGTTGTCAAGCCGAAGAGAGAGGGAAAAGGGACAAGGATAGAAGAGGGGTAAAATAGGTATTAAAATTGTATTATCTCGTATTGCACGTGCTTGCTGTTAAAAACAGACGAAAAATATGACGACAATGTTATTTTCAAGATGTTCGGTTGTTCGTGATGTTCATTTTGAAGTGCGTCGCTAAAATGATATTATTTCTCTAAATACGAATGAAAGCAATGTTACTGAGCCAAATTTTTTTATAAAAAAAACTACTGAGTTGGATTGTACCCTAGCCTCAAGTACTATCCAAGCTACAAGGGCGTCTCGCCGATGTGACGACGACACAAATCAACACGACTTCATATAGTACACTGGTACCTGCGAGCTGTACTGCTAGTCGCTAGAGCTGGCCTGATAGCTGCTACTGTTCAACACTTTCGATCGAGCATCGAGCATACGACCCTACGAAGAACTTGGAAGACAGCCACAGGTGAAACAGCGAGTCAAGTAAATGCTCAAGTAGTATTCTGACAGCACTGCTGTCGGTACCAACACAGCGTCAACATAAAGCCGGACTTGATGGAATATACATGAGCAGAGCAGGTGGGTACACATGGTTCGCAAAGAATGGTGTTTTGATTTCGCTAAACATTTTACTCCCAAGGTATTCACACATACAAAGTTCACTGCTTCAACAAGCCTAGCCTAACCAAGGGTTCCAGTTGAAACACCATAATACAACAGAGATGAGATACTAAAACAAATAGCTTGTGCACACGTTGAAACTCATCACCGGAAGGCATGGTACATAGAGCCACTGTAAGACACCGACCACAACATGAGTGATTCCAAGGCACCGCTGCACCTCACTTTTTAGCACACTGCAACACAAAAGCATGAAGCAAAATCATGAGCAAGAAGTCTAACAAACTAGTATCGAAAATAACTCACTGCAACAAACACTTCAAAAGGAGAATATGTGGGCATGACCATAAGCTTATGAGAACAATGTTCTGTCTTCATTTAGCGGTTGGTTCAAATCCAACAAAGTAAAAAGGTGCAAAATAATGTCCAGTGGAGTGGTTTACTACTTTACTTCAAAAATGAAGTTTCTTGGGAAAGAAAATTACTTACTTGTAAAGGTAGGCAGCAATACCAAGTATGACACAGAGCAGGACAATGTCAATGCAGAAGTTGCGACTGGATCTCAGCTGATAACAAGCCAAGGAGGAAAACAGGTACGTATTAGCTCACCCAACTACCCAAGCATTAGTTACGCAAAGCACCAAGAAAAGTGGTTAGGTTTTACCTGAAGAACAGTCTCTTTTAGTCTCACGTTGGTATTCTTCAAATCTGCATTGGCTCTATCCACCTGCATTCATCATTATATCACAAACTAAGCATTGCTGGACAATTGCCAGATGAGAGAACAAAAACTGATGGCTGCTAGAGAACCAACCTTGTCTTCCATTTCATCAATCAAGGGGACTTGCCTATCCAATTCCTGATGATCATATAACTAGAAATGAATCACAGCAAGCAACCTCATTCATATCAGATGCCATGTTTTTCAGAGTTGCCAGCCCTTCACCAATAGTATCCAAACCTTCATCCTGCAGAATTTCATTGCCAAATCCAGGTCACATTACATGAGAAGTCCCACATTCAGTGGAAGCAGAAAATGAAACAGAACAAAAACATTAGTTCAGTGAATTAAAATTTGCCTGTTTCATTTTACGCATCTCATATTCCTGACGAAACTGATTTGATTCTTCTGTCCCCTTAAAGTACTCATCGTCAAAGTTGCCATCTGTATGTATTATGTGGTAAGAGTGAAAAAAAAGGTTCAGCTCGTGATCCTCAGCAGGACCCCAAAAAAACAATTAAAGAAGAAGAGCATCTAACAGGCTCATGCCAGAGGTGACGAGAAAACAAACACAACATCCATTGCTTAAGCAACTTTAGGCGAATAGGCGTGACTAAATGCATGTTTAATCCAAATTTTGTCAATGCAATGCTAATATAGAAAGCAAGAGGTGAGTACCGGAACAATGGAGTCACATGTAAATGTAATAACACTGCATTTGAAAATTGAAACTGGTCAAATTTGGCGCATAACAATGCTGACCTTAAGATGAGGATCCACTCAAAGAATTGAATTTGTAAATAAACACACACGTATATGGAATCACAAGCTTAACATTAGGATTCCTTGAAAATTTGGAAAGCTGCCTTTTATACCGGCATGATAGTTAAAAATTGGGCCAATAAGAACAAAATGAGGCTGCTTAGTGTCATCTGAAACAGGCAATGAGTTAGGGCCTAGGGGAAAGGGGGAGCTTGGCCAGATCTTTCCAACTAAGAAGCCAATGCATATTTCACATATCAATATACAGAAGACATAGGTGATACGATAAATGATGCTCACTGACCAGAAGTAGAGTCGAACTTAATGGCTCCTCCAGTACGGGATCCTGAGGATCCCCAAGTTCCATTTTTCTTTGTTGCAGTAGTACTACCATCTGGTATTGATTGTATTCTATCAGGTAAGGCGGCAACCAGATCACTACGGGCCGCAAGTTCCTCTTTTGTGAGCCCTTTGACCTGTTACAAGAAATGAAAAAAGTCTTCAGAAATAATACTTTAAAATTCTAAATGACTTCTTTACCAAAAAAAAATAATATAACTGCCATAATACTATGTTACCTAAATTTATGCATACCATCCAACTGAACCATATAGAGAAGCATATGCTAAAAGTAGAGCATACAAGTTTACAAGGTAAAACCAACCAAGCAGTTTCTGGCTCAGTGCCCACACATAACCTCTATCTTAACACACAGATATACATGAACAAGGACATCATGTTGTTAAACTCAAAGATGCAGGTGACATGCACAGCAATCCAGATCAAGGGAAATATAATATTATAGAGTTAACAGTACAGGCATGTCGTTGAAAGAAAAAGGAATGGGACAAAGTCAGGAGTACATGAAACTCCATGGCAACAGCAGCAAAAGATTAAATGGATCAATATCAACACCACTACCTTTATCTAGTTGGAATAAATAGCTATGCATTCTAAGAAAGGTAAGCAACAGAAGATGATGACGAGACTCTGTATGGTTTCTACCCATATGCAGAGAACCGGACATCAATGTGCATAAGATCATGTGTAATCAGACAGCCGTGCACCTCATTCTGGGATGGACTCATCTGCGCAACTAGAGCCTAGACAGCACCTTATACCACCCATGAAAGAAAAAAAAAATGTAGGTAGCCTATACTGCAGTCCCATGAAAGTACATGGCAACAAACAAGACCTTCAATTTCCCCCATGTAAGCGTATATTCCATTTGTCCAATCAGAATGCAAACACCGTCCTAGCAACCATATGAAAATCCCTATATGGCCGGCTCACTCCTAATCCAAGGAAGTCACAGAATTCTAGTCCAAACCGGCAAAAAATTCCCTGGAAACTATGCCAAACATACTATTCCCACCAGTCCTAAACTCCACAGAGTGACCCAGCAAATCGCCTCCCTAATGTAGAGACTACTTACAGAGTTACAGTTGACCATTAACATTTAACAATCGCACATCCAAAGTTTAGGCAGTCACCGTCAAGGTAAGCTGGTGGCTAGCAAGTCCTCGCGTCAAAAGAAAAAAAACTCGCAGATCTAGCATAGTTCACCCAAAACTCAGAGAGGGCAATGAATGTAGAGATCGTGACCTTTTTCAGCGCGAGGCGCTGCAGCTTGGGCAGGTCCTCCTCGAGGAGCTTGGCCTTGGTGCGGCGGATCTCGGCGTTGAGCGCCACCACCGCGGCCCGGTTCTTCTCCTGCTTCGCCGACTCCGCTTTCTGAAAAGGGCCCCGACAGCCGATTGGATTCAGATCGAGGGGGAGGAGCCAGACGCCGCCGCCACCGGCGGCCGCAAACAGCGGAGAGAGAGGAGAGGAGAAGATCTACCTCGACGCATTGGGCGATGTCGGCGTCGACGGAGGAGTAGAGGCGGGCGAAGGGGTCGTCGCCGGCGACGTTGGCGCCGTTGAGCCTGTCGACGTCGTACTTATCGTACTTCTGGCAGATGGCGTCCACCCGCGTCAGGATGTCGATCACGCTCATCCTCGCGCCCCGATTCCTCCCGCCACAAACAAAATCGATACAAAGGTTGCGGAGGAAGCAAGGAACACACAAGCGCTGCTTGCCGCTGGGCGAACCGAAGCCAAACTGGACGGGGAAAGGGGAAGAGACGAGAGTAACCGGGGCGGGGCGCGCAGCCTGGTCGGCCAGCGGCAACTCTGCCGGGCGGGACCCACCAGCCGGCACCGGCTTGGGTTGGATTGGACCTTTTGGGCCGAATCAGGTAAGTTTTGGGCTTTCTATGTGGGCCGTAGTTTCGTTTTTTGTGACTGCATCGACCATAGGCCCGCCGCTTCACTAGTCCATGCCATGTTCATAACTCTGAAGCTCAGATGCAATGCTCTGCACTTTCTTTAGGAATAAGTCCAGTTTACTCTCTCTAACTATCAGAAAAGTCTGATTTCCTCGAACTTCTAAATCGGTTATTCTCGTCAGCATGTGTTTGACAAGTGTGAGCGTTCTTCTTTCCTATCCCCCACTAGCTCTTCTCTTTCCTTCTTTCCTATCCCCAATCTCCCATGGCTCTCTCTCTCTCTTGGCCGATGCATGGCGCCACCTCCCCCTGCGCCCGGTCGGCCCGGCTCCATGGCATCGCCACCGCTGGCTCACTACCCACCCCTCCTCCCTTGGCTCGCTCTTGCGCCGCGCCCGGGAGGTTGGGCATGCCAAGGAGGTTGCGCATGTCGGCAAAGAGGTGGAGCGCAGGGGAGTGGCAGAACCGTGGCGTAGCCACAAGGAGCAATGTTGTGGCGAGGATGACCCCGTCGGCGAGCGCGCGCGCCGGTGGTCACGGCGGAGCGCGGCGGCCGCGAGGGGCCCGAGGTCGAGGCCGAGCGTGGCGCCGTGGGCCAGATCGAGACCTGTGCCGAGAGGCCATTGGGCGCCATGCGCGACACCACCACCATGATCTTCTCCTCGGCGACACTGCCGTCCTCACCGGCGGCAGCGGCATCGTGCACCGTGTGAGGACCTGTCTCGGGAGCTCCTGAAGAGATCTCCCAGGACCTCCCAGGAGGTCCAACCAAACCACCTGGAGGTCTGGGAGGTCCTCCAAGACCACCCGAGGAGGTCTCCCAGGACCACCAGGAGGTCTCCAGGACCTCCCCAGGAGGACTCCAAGGTCCACCCGAAGGTCCTCCGAGACCACTCGAGGATCTCAGCCTCTGTGCACCATGAGCTAGTCCCAGGATCTAAATGGCTAGCTCGCACAAACTCAACATCAGTGATCAAATCCATACAACCAGCTCAAAGAGAAGCAGACAAAATAACACATATATTTATTAGCAAAAGACCTTATGGTCAAGGTTTTACAAGATTGCCACTCAGGGCATACAGCCTCAGAGGAGAACCTGCAGCAAAAACAAAATACTCGGAAGGCCATTCGGTAAGCCCACAAGCTACCGAGTGGAAGACGTCTCCTAACGCGCAAGGTCTTGAAAAGAGCTCTTCTTCAAAGAGCACAAGACTTCCTGGATCTCCCTCCTCTGCTGATTAAAACAGAGAGCACAAGCCATGAGTAAATTGAATGTACTCAGCAAGCCATAGGAGAATTGTATGCAAATAATATTTATGCACGGCTTGATAATGGAGAGCTGTAGGGTTAGTTTGCAGAAAACAGTGTTTAATAGTGAATAGCATAAATAGATTTCAAAACTCAAGCTAAAAGAGTAATACATAAGTACATTTGTTTTCAAAGGAGATCGTGAGCACCCACTCACTCCCAAGACCACTCGTGAGAGGTCTGGACGCATCCACGTCCAGGACCACCCCCACTACCACCCTGGAGCACCAACTCTGGAGCACCTTGGACCATGCTAGGGTACACCAGACCACTTTTTTTTTTTGAAAAGTCTACCCCTCATTAGAAATCTCCAGCGTGTCCATAACTGAGGACGCGGCTATTCGAATAGATTTACTCTGCAGAGGTGTACATCTTTACCCACAAGAGGCAGTCGCTTGATATTTCACACGTTACCTTAGACCCGTAAATCAAGTAGAGACTGCCACCGGGCTTTTACAAAGGTCAGCTCCGACTCAGATCTACTCGCTAAGGTTTCGCTTCTAACGGGTCCATCCTCCGCCAGATTCGTGCCCCCTCTTGCGCCAGAACACAACCTCAACAGAACCGAAATAGAACCTCCCTAATTATTACACCCGGTCCACCCCATAATGGACGTGTGGTTGCACGGTATGGCCCAGATCAATGGCTCACAAGGTTAGGTCCTTAGTTGCTGCTCAAGCGAGACCATCCACATCCCAAAGTACACACAACACCCACCACTCACTCCTTGCCTTCTCGCCTGAGCATAAAAGGGTTTTGCGCTCAAACCAGCCCAAGGTCCACCCAATCCAAGCACACAAGGTTAAGTTGAAGCGACCACAAAAGGTCGTGGCCTCACACAGGGCCACACAAAATTAAATCAGCTACATCGGCTGCTACTACACAAGCCACAGACCAGTGCGCTGGGGAAATAACTTAACATTGATGATTTAAGGTGAGACCGATGTCTACTAAAGCATGGCTAAACAAACACGATACCCAGGTTGGTAAGCAAAAAGGACCAACCAAGAACATCCATGCTACGACTTTCAAAGGGAAAACATGTCAACATGTCTTTTCCTCAAATAACCAAAGGGTCTTACTAGCAACTGGGTGGGTAACTACTCTCAAACCATTTGTACAAATAGCTATGCAGGTTATAACAAAATATATACTTTTGTAAAATGGGTTCAAGATGATCAAAGGTCCACGACTTACCTTCGACGACGAGTAGCTGAGCCTCTGAGAAGGCGGCTGGATCCTCGAGCTCCTCAGTGAAACCAGAATCTACACGATCGCAAAGAAACCAAATGAGTAAAGTAATTTCTAGAGAAAACTGAAAAGAGCTCAACTAAAACAAAAAAGAGAAGAGGTCCACTGGGAGGGAGGTCCAACAAGGGGGAGGTTCGAACCAGAGGAGCACGAAGAGCTCTCAAAAACAGAGAGATATCAAGGGGGGGGGGTTGAGTGAAGAACAAGAAGGAAGTGGTTGCTCTGGGTGTCCTACTTAAAGAGGAAGGAGAAAGGAACACCACCAAGGGGGAGTGACCAGGTTTAAGGTATTTGTACACTGCCAACTGGTACAGCAAAGGACAAGAACAGGAGAAGGAGGGGACAAGAGAAGGGAAAATCAAGGGGGAGTTGACAACTCTAAAAGGGCACAGACTTTTGCATTAGAAATGATATAACAAGAGATAGAAAATGTACTGACAGGACTGACAAGGGGGACAGGTCAAGAACAGCAGGGGGTTAGGACTGACAATGGGGCCGGTCAAACTCAAGAGAACTAACAGTCAAAAGGGGTGGCCTCCACCACAAAGGTGGTCTTTGCAAAAAGACCAGAGGTCATGACCACATAGGGTGGTCGTGACAAAAAGATCACACGGAGGTTCTGCGAACAAGGAGGTCCTGACAAAAGGGGAGGTCGTGGCCGCAAAGGTGGTCTTTGCAAAAAGACCAAGGGGAGGTCCCTACAAAAAGACTACGGGGAGGTCCTAACCATAAGGGATGATCTAGACCAGGAGGGTGGTCTTTACAAAAAGATCAAGGGGAGGTCCTGACGGTCAAGATCTAATAAGAGGAGGTTCTGACTGTCAAGATCTAACAAGAGGAGGTCCTGACGGTCAAGATGAAGGCAAAGGAGGTTCAAATAGACACGAGGGAGGTCCAGTTGAACAGAGGAGGAAAGAAGCTAAACGAGGGGGGAGATCCAAAGGGAGAAGTTCAACCCGAATTGAATTTCAGAAATCAAGGACGTTTAAAACACAAACCCGAGCTTGGAACAAGCCTACAGGGAGGTCTGAACCTACAGGGAGGTCCAAACACAAGGGAGGTTTAAACCTACCGGGAGGTCCAAACACAAGGGAGGTCTAGAGGAGGAAAGCTAAGCCGAAGGACACACTAGGCAAATAGAGAAAAGGGACTAAAAGTCGGAGAACACCAACAACTCTAGATCAACCAAATAGAGTTAGTTGCAGTTTGATTAGTTCAAGTTAAATCTCCAAATTGTGAAAATTTTCAAGTTAAGCTGGAACAAACCAACAAAACCGAATGGTTCTTTTTAATTTTGAAAACTTACAAAAACTCTGGACAAACGGGACGTTACAAACCTACTCCCCTTAAAGGGAATCTTGACCCCGAGATTCAGATTGACTAGAGAATAGGTTGGGGTACTTGGGTTTGGCTCACTTTTCCCACTATTTTCTCTTTTGAGTGAGGCAAAATCACCACTGACATTGTTCCCTTACCAGGATTGGAGTTCTGAGCTAGTTGAGCTTGCTCCACGGCAACATGGTTCACTTGGCCTCTTGCAGGAGGAGCGGGAGGTCTGGCAGCTTGACTTGAAACTTGGGGAAGTGCTTGGTTCCGTGGGTGACACTGGGGGCAGTTGATGGCGAAATGACCCCAGTGATGACAGTTGAAACACTAGACACCTTCGGCAAATGTGGTGCTTTTGGGCTGCTGGTGCTGTTGGCTAAGGTGCGAACACCTTGAGAAGCTGGGTGAGGTGCTGCCACAGAGGTACTGGAGGCACCAAGAGGTCCTGAGCACTGGAGTTGGTTCTGCACAAACGTCCTGGATCGCTGAGGAGGTCCTTAAGGAGCACCCGACTGAGGTCCTTAAGGAGCACCCGACTGAGACATCTTCCTCTTGAATGACTATGCAAGCTCACGGGGATTCTTCAATAAGCATGGCCTTGTTTACTAAGTGCTAAAAATCTGCATAGTCGTTGCCAATGACCTGGACCTTCAAGCTTGGGTTGAGTCATCGCTTGAACCGCTTCTATCTAGCTTCATCGGTGGCCACATCCTCTGGGGCATATCGGGCAAGCTGAGTGAACTTGTTGAGGTACTCCCCCACTGACTTGCTTCCTTACCACAGCTCACGGAACTCGTTCTTCTTCATTTCCACCTTCCCGTCTGGAATATAGTAGTAGCGGAAGGCTTCGGAGAACTCGGTCCAAGTGATGCTCTGGTGGTCTGCATGGGCTGCACAGTAGTTCTCCCACCATTATGCAGTTGCGCCTTCAAGTTGGCGCGAGGCAAAAAGAACTCTTTCACGGTCGTCACACCGGATGATGTCAAGCTTTTTCCCTGTCATACGCAACCAGTCATCGGCATCCAATGGCTCGGAGGAGCTAGAGAAAGTGGGAGGTTGGGTCCTCATAAACTCTGATAGCTTGGACTGAGGGAAAACTAGTGGTGGTGACGGCAAAACAACTACTTAAAACCCATTGAAGCTGTTGCAGTGCCCATGCAGGGGCCACTCCACGACGACCGCGTCCTCCATGAAGCTAAGCACCATCCGGTCCAGCCCCACCGACCTCGCGTCTGCCTCACCAGACGGCGACCACTCGTCCCTATCCCTGTACCTCTCCTTCCCATCCCCGGCCAGCCGCTCCGCCGCGGACACCCGCACCAGCAGCCTCCGGAACCTCGACACCCTCGCCGATAGCGACGACCTGGGTTGCTCCATCGCGCTGTGGTGGTTCCTAAGCTGGAACGACAATGGCATTGATCGCAACGACCCACCCTTAGAGAATAATGGGAGAGAGAGAATGAGGAAAGAAAGAAAGCAAGAAGAATATTAATTGCAGATATTTCCATGTGGTAAAAGAGGCCGACGTGGTTGCCAGTCAGCAAAACCACTGCCACGTGTGCAAAACTGCTACTTAAAATCGGTATGGGGGTTTATTGACCAGATTTCACAAATTTAGAGGGGGTTAAATAACCGATTTTAAAGTTCAGGGGGGTAAGCGAGACTTTTCTGATAGTTCGAGGGAGTAATCTGGACTTATTTCTTTTTTTAAGATACAATGTTCTGAAATCTAATCGCTGAAGAGTATAGGCTAGAGAATAAACGAGAAACAAAGGGTGGCCCAGTCGCACACAAGCATTCGAGTTGGAAATGCTTGGCTTACTGTCATCATGATTCATGCATGCACTACTCGGAGAGTTGGAGTTGGACCACCCTACCCCACCCCACCCCACTCCCCACTCGTAGGACGATGAAACCGAAAGCATCAACCAAACTACTCTCGTGGCCATGCTCATGCGCTCCTCTTTAGCATGTTAGAATAATACGGCTCTGGAAAGGCGTCACATGGTTAGCACGCACATTGCACTGCTAATGTCAAGAGATTGAGAGCGATTTTTATTATTTAATCCTTTTTTAAAATTAATTTTAAAGTTAACCTCTCGCAAACTTTATTTCCAATTCTGACCCCTTTGGTCACGCCACCACCCGTGGCGTGACCAAACAACACTGTCACGCCACGGGATAAGTCCCCAAAATCGTACTTTTTATCATGCCACTGGTGGTGGCGTGACCAAACAATACTGTCACGGCACCACCAGTGGCGTGACAAAACTTTGACCAGAAATGGGCTGACGTGACAGTATTGTTTGGTCACGCTACGGGTGGTGGCGTGACCAAAGAGGTCAGAATTGAAAATAAAGTTCACGAGGGGTTAACTTTAAAATTAAAATAAAAAAGAATTAAATAATAAAAAAATTCAGAGATTGACGAACCTGCAGCTGGTTGGCTTATAGGCTCCATCTTGGCAGAGTTTTACCTGAATTTCGACTGTGGAGGATAACCTCTCCAGTTCTGGCTCAACTTTTCCTTCGGCTAGTGTTTGGACACACACTTCAAAGAATCCATACCTTCCCGGTACGGTGGCTCCTCTTCGTGGTAGTTAGCTCCAAAGGGAACCAATGATAAGCAGTAAAAATAGAGAAATTTTAGGGTACATTTTACGGGTAGTATATGATGGTAGTATAAATCAAATTTGATCATTGATTTATTAAGGTTATAATAGATTTTTCTTTGTATTTATAATTTTTAGTGGGGATATGGTCATGCTTCCTTATCTGCTCATGAGCTTTCTAGAAAATATCCCATTCTCGTGAACTGTGACCTTTGAGTTAAGCTCAAGTAGGTGTATTCATTTTATGTATCCTATAGGCTAATACCTTTTTCCCTCATTGGACACTAGAATACTGATACGGGGGATGCCCGATCTTCACGACGTAGGATCGATGATAATTTTGAATCCGTGCAACCTGACGAACCGATGGCGCCAACCACTGTCAAACAACAACCTGTGACAAAAGAATTCGCCCAACCACACGCTCGTGATCCCGTCTATCGACCACACAAGGTAGACGTGTCGCTGCTCCTGCAAAACATAAGGATTCACAAGAACAACGGACGACACAACAGATTAAAACTCCCAATTCTAATGAGAGTAATATTGCTCAAACCCTAGAATCAAGAATATTATTGAAATCTGAAAATATCCGTGCTTATAGGATGGAAGAAACAAGTTATCCACATACCATCACACTCTTCAACCACATGAGACGAGTAATGTGTTCCGCACTAATGAAAATCTCCTATGTTGAGCATCCTTGAATACACTAAAAGCTTTGACTTTCTCTTCATTTGATAGATCTTCCATTGTGTTCAAAACACTAATGCAACTCCCGATAGAGAAATCATCAACACGCCTTGCATCAACTCGTTCCTGGCTAGCTCAAGCCTCCTCCTCGGCTTGCTTTGTTCTTATCTCTAAGTACCTTCCCATCATATCGCCCATGCTCCCATCTTGCTTGCGCTTTTCGCACCTTTTCTCCTTTATCTCTTGAGTTAGTATTAGTCTTCTTCATAACCTTTTCCCCTTTATCTCCCGAGGTAGCATTACTCGCCTTTGATGAAGTTCATGTCAGATTGCACTCGCCAGATGTTGACTTGGTGAACTCATGTCATTGCACTCATCATAATGTGAGTCTGGAAAAAGGTTCTCAGTTTCAACATAATCGACAACATTGTCTACTTGTGTGAGAATAACATGTTGTGATGGCTCAAGAGATGTGAAGTTCATGGTACCCTCAGCTGTTTGTCCTACGCAAGAAAGTTAAAGTTCACTAATATGGAATTTCTTAGTTTAAGCTAAATGGAATAAGTTTCGCAAGAAAGTTTACCATCATATAGATCTCCCAAAGCATCGAACAGGGGGAAAGGCTTACTGCGGAATTTCTTAGCTCTAGGATATGACTGCAGAATGTACGAAATGAGATAATTAATTATGACATTAGCACATAGCACACAAATTTAATAGTGAACGACAAAAAATTGGTGTAAACAAATTACCGTGATGATGTTGGCCCAAATCGTGGATCAAGAACTATCATGCAACGATTGTCATCCCAAGACGCACCATTCTGTTTTCTTGCATCTTTGATCATCTTATAGTCCCTTTTCAGCTCCTTCTCTTTATCTTGTATTTGTTGCTTTTTCAAATTCACATATGGATGCTTCTCACGAAATTCTTTTACAATCTTATTCCATGCTTCACTCGACCATCCGTTGTCGCCTCTGTAAGAAGGGTTGTTGAGCTCATGGAGCAGATCAACTAAAGCCTTTTCTAACCCAGGATTCCACGAGGCTCTAGACTTATCCACTGTAAGCAAAATTAGATCAAAGTAATAAGAAAGTAGACTCGATTATAAGCAAAATTGCATAAATTATAAAGTAATACCTCCTAGTGTTGTTCCCTTTGGTGATGCTTTCTTCTGTGCATTACTAGCTTGCAACAAATTGAATTTTGGAGATCCTCTTGCAAACATCATGACTGTAAAGTAATATCTGATTGAATTTATTCAAATAAATAAACAAAAAACTGTTTTTCCTTTGAAACATCCAGCATAACTACAAATTAATCAAATGGAAAACTGGGTGCAAATAAAACAAATACATCCAACTTAACATCCCATTAGAAAACAAAACATTGTTTTGCTACTATAGCTGATTACGAACATAATCTTCCCACATCTTCTTTGCAATTATATCTCTAACATTATTTCCATGATCCATTTGATTACTAAGTGAATCCACATCGCTCTGGTATTCATTGTCACCTCCTGGAAGATCGACAAACTTTTCAGATGGTATATTGCTAGGCTGGTTATCTAACCACCCCTCATCACCATCAAGCATTCGGATCATATTATGGAAAACTGCTGCAAATTGCTTTGGAATCTTCACTTGGTTCTTTATACGATGGAATGTGCCTACTTTGAGGATGGGGAAGCGCTTCTTTAAAACTCCTAAAGCCCTTTCTACGTGATTTCGCAAGCTTGCGTGACGATGATTAAATAACTCCTTGTAGTCTCTTGGTCCACGGTGACCACGTCCAAACTCCTTCAGGTGATATCGAACACCACGGTAAGGTGCAAGGAATGATGGTGTGTTAGCATAACCACCATCGACAAGAAAAAATTTACCTTCCGGTACTTGAAAACCACTACTCAGAGCAGACCTAAGGACTCTAGCATCTGTGGCAGATCCCTCCCAACCACATGAGATAAAAGTGAAGTTCAAGTCAAAATCACAAACTACCATGACGTTTTGACTCAATGTACCCTTTCTATTCCTGTACGGAGCAGCCTTCTTTCCACTTATAGTAATAGGAATATGGGTACCATCGATAGCACCAATACAATTCTGCAAGGCAAAGAATATATACATGAGTTTTTATTTTTTTGTGAACTAAATATTAATTTATACATGAATGTAAAATTATGCACCTTAAAGTAGGGGAAGAAGCGAGGATCCGATCTAATCTTCCAATGAGTTTGATCAGCATTAGGAAGCTTGACAAATCTATAGGTGAGAGCAGGAATTGTATTGAAAACCTCCTTAAGATGACGATGAATTGTTTCCCCGCTATGCTTGAATTCAAATTGTAAATCTTGAAAGCTTGCATTGTGGGAAAGCATGAACATAAAAAATCCAAGTTTCTCCTCAACACTAACGCCTCTACTGTCTTTCAACAGTTTCTGCTCTCTAAGATAATTTGCAATTGTCCTAAAGACCACTGGCTCCATACGGAATGCAACTCTACAATCCATTTCATGTCCTTCAAGGATTTCCTTAAGTCGCTCTTTGCCAGGTAGTCTAGATGCATGCCTTGGTTTTTTTTCATTTTGTGCACTAGCAGACAATAGATGTAAAGTTGGCAAAACAACGAACATCATGTCGTCATCCTCTTCCCTCCTCCTTTTAGTTCGAAGCACCCTTCTCGAATCCATTTGGCCACTAAACACAAATATTAAACTACTAATCATTTGAAATAATTAAACAATGTAGTTTTTAGCAAACAAGCTACAACAATGCCACAGTTTTGATGTATTATACTGATGCCACAGTTTTATGAAAGGCATATATCCACCTACCCATCAAACACAACATCTCCATGTATTATACTGATGCCACATTTTTGATGTATTTCTAGAAGGGCCAACACAAGAAACGGGTGCCCACTTGATACTGTACTTATATTTAGCAAATGAACAACATGGCATGCCAAAAGTGCAACATTCTGGAATAAGCCTTCTCTAGCATGCATATGCTTTCATGTTATCAAAATTATTTGTGCATGAAAAAAACAGGACTATCAATTTCATGTTATCAAACATGTATGGTTGCCAAATAGTAGGTAAACTAAACAGAGATACATTGAGAATCTGTCAATTTGCCACCTCTCAGCAACAAAAGAAATAACAATAGTAGGTAAACTCTACTTGCAAGCTTTCTACTTTTCTACATAAGCTATTCCAATAACAAATTAGGAGCCAGTAGATAACTCAGGATGAATATCTGCACCCTGCTGCATCGAGCAAACTATTAAAATGACAACAAATATTAGATATTTCAGTGTGAATATCTGCTTCTGTGGTCTTGGATTCTGGTTAATTGAGCGCTTAATCTTCTGGTGTGCTATCACCCTTGGCTGCTTAGCACATCACAAGATTACTCATACCAGTACATCTAAGAACCAGCAAATGTGATTATATTCTCTTCTGCTGTCCTTCCAAAAATTATGCCTTGCTTCACAAGCTCCAACCAACCAATAGTGGAGATGTAGTGTGGAAGCAGTAAATATATGGAAAAACCTATGTGCAGTACTGCAGTGTATGGCATGTAATAATAGCCAACTATGAAAGCTTGATAATTCTAAGCATATAAGTGAACTATTGCATTACAAATTTACAATTACAAGGATTTTGCCTAATCTCCATTAAACCAGCCAACCCCACTAATACGGAGCCAATTCATGGAAATTTATGAAATGAAATGGGCTCCCCCCACCCCCAAGCATTACAAGTGCATTTTATTCCTATATCATTTTTTTGGTCCAATCTCCACCTAAAAGGATAATTCTCTCTTGCGCACGCACATGCGTGTGTTAGGGTGGGTGGGTGGGGGATGGGGAGTAGGGATTATTAAAAAAAAAATGGCTTACCAGGATATTGTGCTAAAAAAATGCTCCACTGATTGGACTATGCAGTAGACATCCAGGAACAGAAAACAACCAACTGCCAACAAACTATTTTATGACACGACGACATAAGTGCTAAACCTGAATGAAGGCTTATAAGGGAAATCAATTCTAGCACTAATCCTTCTAAAAGGAAGAGTTGTAACTTTTAAGTCCTATCTACCACCATTTTGTGAAAAGTTAGCCCATCAAATCAAAACCTCGTGTACAGAGAAGCCACTAAACCCATGTAATGTATTCTACTGAAACATCAGCACTGGCAAATTATTCCGATCTTCTGGTTAGAATGTTTGTAACATTTTATTTTTTTAAGGAAGCAGACTCTACATTTTACAGTTCAACACAAAAACAGGAGCTAGAGTCTCTCTTTCACAAAGAATTAGTTGTTATATCATTTGAATTGAGTATCTTCGAAAGTTTTTGAGATAAATATTCAAGAATGTTATCAGAATTATTTGTGCATGAAAAAAACAGGACTGCATTGCAGAGTCGGCTCACACAAAGAATCCTTACATGGGGTACACCCCCTTGGCTTTATAGCCAACCAAAACTCACGTACATATGACCTAGGGCCGGCGCATATTTTGGTTCGGCCAAAAGGAACCGAACTGCGTATGCATGGCCTAGGGCCAGCTCATATTTTGGTTCGGCCGAAGAAACCGAATTGGACTCTGACTCACGTGTTGCAGTCTCAGATTCTAAGCAAATACTGACTAGAAGTTACCAAAACACATGCAGCATCTCACGTGTGTTCTTCGTACATGCATCATCTTCTTAATTCTTTAATCAACGTGTACACTTTCTAGTTGATATTGATGCATGCATGCTGCATGGTTTCGGTTGCATGCATGTAGCAGCACCAAGTGCTGCATGCTTCGGTTCCCATGCAAAAAAATGTGACTTGATTTATCTCTTTGCTAGCAATTGACAGGAGCTGCTCTTTGCTACTTTTCCTCACACACGAGCCTAAGAACAATTAAAGTACTAACATTAGATAGTAACCAGTTCTTATGTAAATAAAAACCAAATTCAATTAGGAGTGAGTTCACCTGTTGATTAATCTTTTTAGCTCGTGCTCGTGTAATCGGTCCAATCGATGGGATGTCCTCATCAAATACATTAAAGCTTTAAGCCACCCTTCCATACAGATGAGAGTACTTTGTCTATTAGGACACATGTACATATATTTTAAAATTGACTCTCTTGTTCAAACATCAACTTGTTTTTCCCATTACCTAAGTCACATGATCTCCGATCTAAAAGGTACTCCCTCCGTTTTTAAATACATGACGTTTGACCAAACGTACAGTCAAACTTATATAACTTTGACCATTACTTTTCATATGATTTTGTTAGTAAAAAATTACAAAATTATTATATTATGAAATTATTTATCATGAAAAATCTAATGATACTATTCACTCATGATCAATCTAAATAGTTTTTCATATATTATTAGTCAAAGTTAGATAAGTTTGACTGCACGCTTGGTCAAACGTCATGTATTTAAAAACAGAGGGAGTATGAGTTACTGTTGAGTTGTAACTCCAATAGGCCTCATTCCCATGTCCATAGACGCGACATAAATCGCCTTCCGTGCTAGCCCCTTTGTGAAGGGGTCTGCTAGGTTTTCTCAGTGCGTATATAATTCACAATAATCACTCTGGAGTTTTTCAGTTTTCTGATAGATTTAAGCCTACGCTTCACATGTCTGGAGAACTTCATATTATCCTTAGTACTTGTGACTTTAGCTAACACTGTTTGATTATCACAGTACATCAGGATTGTCGGTATTAGTTTCTCAACCAACGGCAAGTCCAACGGAAGCTCTCTTAGCCATTCAGCCTCAATAGTGGTTGTGTCAAGTGCTACAAGTTCTGCTTCCATGGTTGACCTCATCAATATGGTTTGTTTGCAAGACCTCTATGAAACTGTAGCACCAGCTAAAGTGAACACATAGCCACTTATAGCTTTGATCTCATCTGCATCAGAGATCCAATTGGAATCATTGTATCCTTCTAATACAGAATGATATCCAATATAAGTAATTCCAAGAGATGTTGTGCCTTTCAAGTAATGCAACACTCTTCCAAGTGCCTCCTAGTTATCATCTCCTGAGTTAGATGTAAACTGACTTAATTTGCTCACAACAAATGAAATATCAGGTCTTGTGGCACTAGCTAAATACATGAGTGACCCAATAATTTGCGAATATTTTAATTGATATTTTCCTAGCCCTTGGTTCTTTCTAAGCTTAATGCTCGCATCATAGAGCGTTGAAAAAATTTACAATTCTCATAGCCAAAATGGCTTAAGATTTTCTCAGCATAATGGGATTGGCTCAAAGTAATCCTATCCTCATTCTTGGTCAATTTAACATTCAGAATGACATCTGCCTCTCCTAATTCAGAATGACATCTGCCTCTCCTAAGTCTTTCATATCAAAGCATCGAGATAAGAAAGAGACCTCGTCAATTACGGCAATGTTTGTTCCAAATATAAGTATGTCATCCACATACAGGCACAAGATCACTGCTTGACCCCCACCATAACGATAATATACACATTTATCAGCTTTATTCACAACAAAGCCAGTAGATGTCAAAGTTTTATCAAACTTCTCATGCCATTTTTTAGGTGCTTGCTTTAGACCATATAAGGATTTCAATAATCTACATACCTTATTTTCCTATCCAGAAATCACAAAACTATCCGGTTGATCCATATAGATTTCTTCCTCCAACTCTCCATTAAGAAAAGCTGCCTTTATATCCATTTAATGGGCATGCAGACTATAGGAAGATGCTAACGCAAGGAGCACTCTGATGGTGGTTAGCCTGGCGACAGGAGAATAGGTATCAAAGAAATCTTCTCTCTCTCTTTTGGGTGTAACCCTTGGTCACAAATCTTGCCTTGTACTTCTCAATAGTACTATCAGGCCTTAGTTTCTTTTTAAAGACCCACTTACATCCTACAGGTTTACACCCGATAGGACGATCAGTGATCTCCCAAGTCCCGTTAGCCTTGATAGAGTCTATCTCTCTACGAACTACTTCTTTCCAATACTTAGCATCAGAAGATTCATAAGCTTATGAAAGAGTCTTTGGCACATCATCTATGATATATACAATAAAGTCATCATCAAAGGTTTTCTCAACCCTTTGTCTCTTGCTCCTGCGAGGAGCTTCTGCGACTAGATTGTTATCCTCCTAGGGATTTCACATATTGGTTCAGAAATGGTGGAAAGTTCAGAAGTTTGATTATTCTCACTTTCAATTTCTCCAGTTTGAACATTCTCGGTTCGTGAAGTACAACCTGTAGTTCTCATAGGAAAATAATCCTCAAAGAATAAAGCATCTCTAGACTCCATTATTGTGTTAGCAATAATCTCGGAAGTTTCTGATTTAACTACTAAAAATCTATAGGTCGTGCTATTATGAGTATATCCTAGAAAAACACAATCGACTATTTTAGGTCTAAGCTTTCTCTTTTTCTGCAATAGTATATTGACCTTTGCCAAACATCCCCAAGTTCGTAGAAAATTGACATTAAGTTTTCTCCCCTTCCATCCCTGATGTGGAGTAATCTCACTCTTTTTAGTGATTACTATGTTTACGACGAAAGTTACTGTCAATATAGCTTCCCCCAACATGCCTTAGGCATATTAGCACTCTCTAACATGGCATTAACCAAGTCTGTTAGTGTTTGGTTTTTCCTCTCAGCTACCCCATTTGATTGGGGTGAATATAGTGATGTAAATTCATAGACTATTCCATGCTCAGAACAGAATTGACAAAATTATGAGAGATGTACTCTCCTCCACGATCAGACCTTAGTCTTTTTATTTTCTTCTCTAGTTGGTTCTTAACCTTGGCTAAGTCTTAAAGTAGTTTAAAGCTTCATCCTTAGTTTTTAGCAAATACACATAGCAGTAGCGTGTTGCATCATCAATAAAAGTTGAAAAAATATCTTTTGCCTTCTTTTGTCAACAATCCATTCATTTCACACAAATATGAATTAACAAGATCTAATGGTGCCAAGTTCTTTTCGTCCTCCAATCCCTTAAAGGGTTTGCGAGGTTGCTTTGCTTGCACACATGACTGGCACTTTGATCCCTTGATAATTTTACATTTTGGAATTAAATCTAATCTAGACATTCTAGCAATACTATCAAAACCAATATGACAGAAATGAGAATGCCAAATATTTCCCTCACATTTATTTAAACCAGTTGCAACATTTAGATTATAACATGACTCTAAAGTACTTAGGCGGAGCAAGCCTCCGCTCTCATATCCTTTACCAACAAAATTCCTGAACTTAGACATTACAATTTTATTTGACTCAAAGACTAGCTTATAACCGTCCCTGCATAGAACAGAACCATTAACGAGGTTCTTATTTATTGTAAAAGCATGTTGCACGTTCTTCAAGTGGACAATCTTCCCTGAAGTAAGCTTCAGATCCACCTTGCCAACACCAAGAACAGAAGCATGCGACCCGTTTCCCATTAGAACGGAGGAAGCCCCTGCTACCTGGTAAGAAGAAAACAAGAAAATATCAAAACATACGTGAACATTAGCACCAGTATCAACCCACTAATCAGTGGAATGACATGCTGAAAAAACAACAGGAGAATTACTATACCCTCTTCAAGTTGAGGCCTCGCCTATGATCACATTGGCAGCCTTCTTCTTTGGTTGGTCACTATCTCTGCTCTTGCGGAAATGACAGTCTTTCGTCATATGACCGTTTTTCCCACACACAAAGCAGGTGATGTCCTTCATATCTTTCTTCTCAGTTTTCTTCTTAAAGCTAGTTGTCTTGTTCGGTTTGTTGGATTTGTACTTCTTTGCAATAGTCTTTTTCTCTATGAAATTTGCATTGTTCTGACCAGAAGTGCTGGGTGCATCTTTTGCTCTTGCCTTTTGTTCCACATCGAGGACAGTAATGAGATCTTCAACGGAAATCTCTTTCCTCTTGTGTTTCAAGCTAGTGGCAAAATCCCACCAAGAAACGGGAAGTTTGGCGACAATGCCCACAACCACAAACTTAGGAGACAACACACAACTCAGGTGCGCAATCTCACCAACCAATAGCTGGGGATCATGAGCTTGTCCAACTATGGACTTAGCCTCATCCATGTTAAAGTCAAAGAATTGCTCACATATGTAGAGCCAGCGACCTGCCTCTGCCTCTGCATATTTGTGCTCTAGTGCATCCCACAACTCTGTTGCGGACTTATAGTCCATATACACATCGTAGAGTTGATCTGCTAGAATGGTTAGAATGCAGCCAAGAGCAGGGTTGTTCGTATTATCGAATTGCATATACTGGTCAATCATAAATGGGTACTGCGGGTGGATTACCCACCACAGCCCCAAAGATATGAGCCAGAATTTGGCTCTAGTCTGCCATCTACGAAAATTCTAACCAGAAAACCTCTCAGGTTTCATAGCATCAGAAGCTCTAGCCATAGTTGTGTTGCAACAAAGTTTACAATAAGGTTTCTAGAATGTTGAAAATAAGAGCAATATTTTAATTCCAGATTTTAATAGAAGGCAGATATTGCAAAATAGTAATGATGCATAAATCAGTACTAATAGCAGACAACTCATTGTACTTCACAAAATATGCAAAAATAGAATGTAAACAAGTCAATCGGTCACACAAAAGACTTACTGATGAGTTCGATGAAGAACAGGAAGCAGCGCAGACATAGACTTGATGACGTAGATGAATCAGCAAAGCGAGTAGTCACGCAGATGTGCGCTGCCCAGAAACCTTATTGCCGCCCCCCCTGTGCAGGTCTTTACGGTAGCAATGGCTCAGAGATACCGCTCCCCTTCTTCATGGTGCACGCCGAGAAGAAGAGTCGGCAAGATTCAGACGACGCAATACAACATCACATGTCTTCAAAAGGAAGAAAAGAAGGAATGGAGGCAGTCATTCTACGCGCTATACTCTAAACGTCTCCAGGCATATATATAGAGATGCAGACTATGAACTGACTGATTAAATAGTTATTTACCCACTGGTAACTGACACACTTAACCAACCATTTATCCACTGGTAACTGCCTGTCATCATCACCTAATAAAGCCTCAAATCAAAATATATGAATCTCATTCAAACAGAGAAAGAGATGCATGGTTCAGTAAAAAATAAGGTGGACTTGGTCTGCCAAGTGGCGCGTCGCAAGTCACAAATCACACGATTTTTCACGCGAATGCGCGCGCGCGTGCGTGTGTGTTTAGCCAAAGCCCTCCTCGTTCCACCCTCATCCGTGTGTCACATGTTTCAAAGAGTGGCAAGAACTCCACCTTATATGTTGGTTATCTCCACCTTGCCTTATTAATATGGTACTAAACCATACATGCTTTGGAATTATAGAAAATGGGCCTTACTCTTATGGACCAATTTCCAACAGTAGCTACGAATCATAGAGAATATTGCTACTTACATGATGACGCGGCATGCTAATGGTGTTTATCAATTGGTGGTCCGGGCAAGCTTAGGTGCTGGTGGTCAGTGGCAGAGCTATAAATTAGACGATTGGGGTGCACACTTCACACTCACAATTCTATAGTTTCTACAATAATTTTATAATATCATAAATCCAACACATAGGTTTCAAATTTATCAAAAACACAATGCAAATAGTTCAAATAAGGTCTTACATGAATAGAAATTACAAAATTACAAAATATGCAACTATGTAAAGAAAATTATAATACTACTTTACACGTTTTCATGCATTGAAAATGTTTCATTACATCATCTTCACTAACCTTCAAGAAAATTTCTCTCTCAATAAATGTGACTGAACAATCATTCAAGAATTGATCGTCCATACTATTTTTCAACTTGTTTATCACAAGACTCATAGCTGGAAATACTCTTTCAACGTTCGCCGCCACCGGTAAGAGCACTACCAATTTGAGAAGCAAGTATACCAACTTGTAAATTTTATGCTTTTTTGTTTCAACAAGCTTAATAGAAAGGTCACCAAGATTGTTGAGGCAATTGATTCCCACTTGCTTGAATTCCTCCTCTACCTTCTTGAGTCTCCTCCACCCCTTGGACCCCTTTCACCGGTGATGAAAAAGATGATATATTCTTTGCCTTCACTTCTCGATCCCGAAAAAAAGAAAGGATGTTTCTATTCATATTCATGTCTCTACAATCTACATTGACATATCGTAACAATTAACAAAACTTTCAGATTTTCATTCACAATTAACATACAAAAAGTAACAATTAACAACCACTACTCCACTCTCTGTCTCAACTCTCTCTCTGTCCAACCAAGTAAGCAACTAAACCAATGCTGCAACATACAGACTCAGTCACTCACTTAGAGACTCTCACAGCTCAAAGCGTTAGCTATTTCCTATTTAGCCAGCCCATTAGCCCATTAAGCAAGTAAGCAACTCAAGTACTCAACTCACCTCACCTGCTTGGCTAGTACTAGTTGGCTGCTTCAGCTTGCTTCACCAAAACCAAATCGGCAAAATCACCAGACACCAGGCTGAGGCACCAGCGGTCTAGGCATCCAGGCGACCAGGCCACCAATGCCCAGCTGTCTAGGTATCCAACACCGGCCCCTCCCAGCATCCCCGCTCCCCGGCGTGTCCTAGCTCGGCGGCTCTCGACTCCTGAGCCCACTAATCCACTGAAGTACTGAAGTCTGACGAAGAACTGATGATTGATGTTTTGATGTTTCATGAATTGATGATTGATGTTTGAATTTTGATGAACTAATCACTACTCATTTTTCTAATTTTTGGGAGTGCCGGTGCATACCCGGCACCCCAGCTGGTTCCGCCCTGGAGGAGGTGGTGGTGGTGGTGTTGCGTTAGGTGTATACCATGCCGGTGCAGGATCTGTTGCCTCCCCGCTCCACACACGGGCTTCAGTGGCAACCACGACACTTAGCTGTGCAGACTACCCAGGCTGTTGGAACACCTTCGACGCCGACGCCGGCATGGGTTGTACCATGCATCAGGAAAGAATTCAAGAAAGGTCACTAACGACAAGTATTTACATTCCAATGCTGAGATCATAATCTCAATGGGTGAAGGTCGGTTCCTCGCGGTACTGGTAACTCTCGGTTGGGACCAAGACGTGACAACAGAGATGATGATCATGATGATGGGGTTGGGCGTGCCCAGTACTGCGAGGAACGTGATCGGGCGCTTGGCAGGGGACCTCCCGCGGCTCATGGGGGATCCTCCAGCCGGGGTCCGCAAGGCCAGCGTAGGTTGCGCTCACCCTATGGCCACTACAGGCGCTATCCCAATCTGGACATCGGTGTCGACATTGGTTTGCATGGCCGCAGTTGCACAAGATCACCACCACAGAGGCTCCATCTGCACCCCAAGAAACAGGCCACTCTAGAGTCTTGCAAAGCTCCTCTGGAGGGCTAGGCAACACAACATGATCCTGATGCGCAGCACGGGGTAGTGGTGGCACCTGGCATGCCACTAGAACTACAAGTGCAAATGCTTGATCTGGAGTAGGGTGCATTAGACAACCGTGAAGATCCCATGCTGTTAGAGGCTACACTGGGGAGGAACCTTACCATGGCCACCCAGAAGGTAGCTGACCATCCTGTTACCCTGCCAACTGATTTGCTGCAGGAAGGATGCACTTATGTGGGGCTGTGGAGGCTACGGTAGTGGAGACTCAGCGTCCGTTGGTGGCTACACTTGCATTCCCTCGCCCATCTTTAGTCCTCGGACCACGAGCGCAGAACCCCGCCGCCACTCCGGAGACTTCTGTAGTGCGCCGCAGTGGCTGCCTCGCGGCAGAAGCAGAGTGGTACTGAGGTGGGAGGGGCGCGGCAGGCTTCCCTCCTGCTGGAAAAGCGATTCGGCAATGCCACTGGGACTCAACGGTTGGTTAGTGTGGCACAAGAGAAGATCGCCAACCTCTTTAGTACACCATTGGACCCAGAAACCATTCAGGCCATCAAGGGACTAGCGGGAATTGACGGCAAGGCAAAGGTGGACCTCCCAGCCATGGGGCTCACTGCTCGAAGATCTCTCGGCTCTTGCCCGGGAGATTACGGGGCATGAACACCGCATGTATCATGCTGGTAACTTTAGGAGAACGACCGGCATGGTAACCTTATGTTTGTCCGCACTTTGGGTACCACCCATGACAGTGTCCTGGATCATTGTTCCTTGCATCGCCTTTTCTCTGTTTGTGAGGCAATGCTAGCCTTCAATAGGGTACAATGTTGGGATAGCATGGGTGTAGTGATCTTTTGCAGGTGCTTTGTATTGGACAAGCATGAGAATATATATATATATATATATATATATATATATATATATATATATATATATATATATATATATATATATATATATATATATATATATATATATATATGCTATGTGTTCAGCTTTGTTGTGCGTTTTCTTTCTATGTTGAGATATTGCAAAAATTTAAACTGGAATGTGATAGGGCTCAATGCCCCAGCGCGCAGGCAGACTGTCTGAGAACTTGTGGCAGACACAGCATGCTCTATCATATGTCTACAGGAAACAAAACTTGCAGTGATAACTCCCAGCTTGGCATTTGAGATTGCAGGAGGGAGGCTCCTAGGCATGGCTTACAAACCCATCGATGATACTAGGGGAGGTATAAGGTCTATTGGGACCAATCGCTTATGCAAATGGATAATTTGATCATACTTAATAAGTCCATCACAATGAGGGTTAATTCACTTGATGGTGCTCATCCTTGGTGCCTGACCGTTGTCTATGGACCGCATGAGGACCAACACAAATGAGCATTCATTGAGGAGATAAAACATATTCATGATGGGATTGATGGGCATTGGCTAGTAATTGGTGATTTTAATCACATTTATCAAGCTTCTGATAAGAATACTCAAAATTTAAATTGAAGGCTAATGGGGCAATTCAGAGCAGCGATTAACCATTGTGAGCTAAAGGAGATCCATCTCCAAGACCGTAGATTCACCTGGTCCAATGGTCAACGTAATCCAACTTTGGAGAGGATTGACAAGGCCTTCTGTAATGTACAGTGGGATCTGGATTACTCTGATTGTAGTCTGTGGGCGCTGTCATCCTCCATCTCCGATCATTGTCCACTGCTGCTCACGGGTGAAGAAAGATCCAGATTACCCGGAAGGTTTACTTTTGAAAACTACTGGCCGCTCATGTCCAGGTACAATGAGGTGGTCCAGGAGACTTGGTCTCAGTCGGTCCAGGATGTGGACCCGATAAAACAATTGGTAACCAAAATGCAAAAAAACAGCAAGGGCCCTTAGGGCTTGGAGCAGATGGCAGATTGGAGATGTCAAAACCCAGATGCATATAGCTCTTGAAGTGGTCCTTCGGCTTGACAAAGCACAAGAACAACGTCAGCTCTCTCTGGAAGAGCATGACCTTCGCGCAGCATTGAAGCTAAGAATCCTGGGATTGGCGGCCATCCAGAGAATAAAATGGAAGCAACGCTCTAGGATAAATTGGCTACGATTAGGAGATGCATACTCCAAATTCTTCCACTCAAAAGCAAACTCGAAAAGAAGGAAGAAGCTAATCCATACCTTAAAACACCAAGGCAATACGTACACACTCCACGTGGAGAAGGAGGAGGCCCTTGCCAAGCACTACACAGAGATTTTGGGTACTGTGAAACCGACAGGTCAGATTTTTCATGGGACATTCTGGGACTGAAAGCGCTGTCAGCCGGTGCCTCCTTTGACCTGGAACGACCATTCACAGAAGAGGAAATCAAGGCAACAATTAATGAAATGCCGACAGACAAAGCCTTGGGGCCAGACGGGTACACTAGGCGTTTCTTTTGAGCAAGCTGGGACACCATAAAATAGACCATGCTAGCCGTGTTCCACAAAGTGCACACACTCAATAGTCTCTACTTCAAGAAAACAAACACGACAAACATAATTCTTCTCCCAAAAAAGGACCAGGCAATCGAGATCTCCGAGTTCAGACCTATTAGCCTGATACACAGCTTGGTCAAGATCCTTTCAAAGCTACTATCCCTTATGCTCTCAAAGCATATGGATGGTCTCATTTCTGCAAGTCAAAGTGCGTTCATTAAAAGGCGAACTATACAAGACAACTTCCTATATGTACAGAACGTCGCCCGGAGCTATCACCGCTCCAAGACGCCGATGTTTTTGTTGAAAATAGACATCGCAAAGGCTTTTGACTCCATCTCATGGCCATATCTTTTGTACATGCTACAACACAGGGGATTTGGCCATCGATGGAGGGCATGGATGGCAATGATGCTTGGCACATCAATCTCGAGAATTGTCCTTAATGGTATTCAGGGACCATTGATAACCCACCAGTGCGGAGTACGGTAGGGGGATTGTCTTTCCCCCTATCTTTTCATCCTAGCAATTGACGCTCTGCACCGCATCCTTGAAGTGGCGGATCATCATAGATGGCTAACGCCGCTTGATGGAAGATTAATGAAGGCGAGATTGTCAATGTATGCGGACGATGCAATGATCTTCCTGTCACCAACTAAGGAAGACATAGATAATCTCAAAGAGATGTTGCGGGTCTTCGGCGAGGTTACGGGGCTCAACATAAACATCAATAAAAGCGCGGTTATACCAATTCAATGCTAGTCGCTCCATCTGGATGAAATTTTGGAAAATTTTCTAGCTACTCGAGCGCAGTTGCCCTGCAACTATCTTGGATTACATCTATCCCACCGTAAACCAAGGAAGGTTCTGTTCCAACCGCTTTTGGACAAGATACAAAATAGACTAAGTGGGTATAAGAGGAGCATGTTATCGCGAGCAGGGAGGCTTGTTGTGCTGAACGCGGTCATCACAACCATACCGGCGTACCATCTGACCACTACAGAGTTACCGGTCTGGGTATTAAAGCAAATAGACCGACGTTGAAGAGCCTGGTTTTGGGTAGGAGATGATATCTGTACTGGAGGAAAATGCTGGGTTAACTGGAACAAGGTCTGTCGCCCAAAAAAGTTTGGGGGGCTAGGGGTTCTGGGTCTACAACAGTTTAGCCGCGCACTGCGCCTTCGATGGCTTTGGTATCAATGGAAGGCATCGGAAAAACAATGGAATGAGATGCCGCTCCTAATAATAGAGACAGACCAGGAACTGTTTCGGGTATCTACAACAATAACCATTGGCAACAACGTAAAAGTAAATTTCTGGAAAGATAAATAGTTAGGTACGAGGTTACTAAAAGAGCTGGTCCCTAGACTTTTTCGCATTGCGGATAGGAAAAATTGATCGGTGAAGGATGCAATGTAACAGGGAAAATGTATTGCAGACATGAGGCAAAAAATTACCTGGAACTTCTTGCGAATTTTGTTCGGGTTTACAACTTGGTTTGCCAAGTCACGCTGTCCCAAAATGCGAATGACATCACTTGGAAATGGACGGCATCGGGTAGCTATTCAGCAAAATCGGCTTACGACGTGCAATTTATAGGAGCATTGGAGGCACCCTTCAGAGAGCTGTTCTGGAACATCTGGGCACCGTAAAAGTGCAATTTTTTTTTGCATGGATCCTCATTCAACATCGCCTACCAATGGCAGACATCCTGGCTCGTTGACATATGCAAAATGATCATTGATGCCCATTATGTACAGATAACCCAGAAACAGTAATGCACATGTTCGTCGAATGTTCCTATGCCAGACTTGTGTGGTCCTTAGTGGCTAACTAGGTGCAGCGGGATAATCTAAAACCCATGCATTGGCCAACCCGAACAAAAATGGTGGACTAGTGGGCTGATGTCCTCTTTTCAGGAGAGGAAAATTGCAAAAAAGGCCAAGCTTCGCTCTTAGTGCTGATCCTCTGGCACATATGGAAAGAAAGGAATCGATAGATCTTTCAGCATCTCAGGCAAGTGCCGACAGGGCTGCTGTCGATAATCAAGGAGGAAGCCTGGGCTTGGACGCAAAGCGGAGCGACCAAGCTGTACATCTACCTTCATGGTGACGAGAATAATCACGGCGGAGGGCCGGCGTAAGTGGGAAGGTTTTTAGGTAGAGGTAGCAGCGCCGGCCTTTCGTTTTGAGGCCGGCTGTAGGGCTTTGCTTTGCTGTTTTGGCAATGCTTCATTGCCCTTGGGGTTTTGTTTGCATAGCTGTGTGTGTGGGCGCATTTTTTTGTTTTTATCCTTTCATGTGTGTTCTGCTTTTCTGTTGTTTTTTTCTCTTCTCTTTAATGAAATAATGGCTCGCCGTTTCCTCGAAAAAAATAATCTCAACGGAAGCATGGGGAGGATCGAGTAGCTCTTAATTGGTGTTGGTTTCAGAAGACTGCCTTTGTCTCGGATCTGACTGTCCCTGTTGGAATCCCTGGAGAATTTTGCAGCATATACTTGTGGTTAGGTTGGCAATGTCTTCTATGCAAAATCCCGCGGGCCGCTCAAGTGCCCCAATTAATGTCAGCACTCAGAAACCCAAGAAGATCACATGACATTGTCATCTGTGCAACCCAAGAGATTTGTTCACCACAATTGGACACATGTTTCCAGCAAAAGCATGGACATATATAGACCAACAAATTTATCAGTAGTCACGACATATAGAATCTCCTGTAAGAATGGCACATAAGTATGGACATTGCAGCACATACATATCCACCGTTAACCAGTTTGGCTTCTTTATGCTTGCCAAACACATTGCAACAGTCAACACGCATTCAGTAACGATCAATAACGCGATCTATGATCTATCACAGATACTTTCCCAGCAACATTTCTCCCTCTAAAAAAGTTTTAAAAAAATACCAAGAAAACAAAACGTATTATCGAGTGAAGCTACCAGCTCTTCCAAGCTGCCATCATGTGATGCCGAGCTCTGTATGGGCACACGAAGCTTCGGTTATTTTTCTCTCTTGAGCAAATAGGCGGAAACCGAAGCCAAACCAAGAAGCCGTTCCCTTCCCGCCATTCCCTCCCCGCCCTCCATTTAACGGCCACCCCCAGAATTCCTCCGCGCACCCCAGCGCCTACCTGGAAATCTCCCCCAATTCAACTCCCCCATACAAATCCCTCCTCCCCCTCCCGCTCCCCAAGGCTCCGCGTCCCCGACGAGCTCCCCCCGCGCCGTCCCGCTCGCCGCCGGCGCCGGCCATGGGCAACTGCTGCCCGGGGTCAGCGGAGCCCGAGCCGCCGTGTTCCGGCTCCTCCCGCCCCGTGGGCAGCGCCACCGTGCTTCCACCGGCCTCGCTCGCAGCGCCGGCGCCAGCCAAGCCCCCCGCCGCCATCGGCCCGGTGCTCGGCCGGCCGATGGAGGACGTCAAGAGCGTCTACACCATTGGCAAGGAGCTCGGCCGCGGGCAGTTCGGCGTCACGTCGCTGTGCACGCACAAGGCCACGGGGCAGCGGTTCGCGTGCAAGACCATCAGCAAGCGGAAGCTGTCCACCAAGGAGGACGTCGAGGACGTCCGCCGCGAGGTGCAGATCATGTACCACCTCGCCGGCCAGCCCGGCGTGGTGGAGCTCAAGGGCGCCTACGAGGACAAGCACTCGGTCCACCTCGTCATGGAGCTCTGCGCCGGCGGCGAGCTCTTCGACCGGATCATCGCCAAGGGACACTACACCGAGCGCGCCGCCGCCGCGCTCCTCCGGACCATCGTCGATATCGTCCACACCTGCCACTCCATGGGCGTCATCCACCGCGACCTCAAGCCCGAGAACTTCCTCCTCCTCAGCAAGGACGAGCACGCGCCGCTCAAGGCCACTGACTTTGGC
Source organism: Ampelocalamus luodianensis (assembly GCA_036346255.1). Classification (NCBI taxonomy): domain Eukaryota; kingdom Viridiplantae; phylum Streptophyta; class Magnoliopsida; order Poales; family Poaceae; genus Ampelocalamus; species Ampelocalamus luodianensis. Next base: position 8,975,450 of record CM070626.1, read on the forward strand.
CTCTCCGTCTTCTTCAAAGAAGGTCGGGTTCAATGGCAATTACACATGGCAATGCAGTTCCTAGTTCTTGTCGAACTGCAACGAGTCAACAATGGCGTTGCTTCAAGAATAGTACGTTCGTTGCAGGGGAGGTGTTCAGGGACATCGTCGGCAGCGCGTACTACATCGCGCCGGAGGTGCTGAAGCGGAGCTACGGGCCCGAGGCTGACATCTGGAGCGTCGGCGTGATGCTCTACATCCTGCTCTGTGGAGTTCCCCCCTTCTGGGCAGGCAAGTTTATTCTCCTACTTGATATAAGCAGATTATTCATTTATTTTACTTGCATTGTTGCCTGAAGAACAATGATGAGCAAGATTTACCGGGACAGAATCGGAGCACGGTATCTTCAATTCCATCCTGAGAGGGCAGGTCGACTTCACCAGCGACCCGTGGCCGCGCATTTCGCAAGGTGCAAAGGACCTCGTCAGGAAGATGCTCAATTCGGACCACAAGCAGAGGATTTCTGCATATGACGTCCTCAGTACGTGTTTTACTTCTACTGCACATTACAATATTAGCTTGCTTAGCACTTGTACTGTTGTACGGTTGACCGATATCTTTTAGCACGAATGAAATAGTATCTGTTTGATGTCTAGATCATCCATGGATCAAAGAAGACGGCGAGGCACCTGATACGCCACTTGACAACGCTGTTCTTGGCAGGCTCAAGCAGTTCAGAGCTATGAACCAGTTCAAGAAGGCAGCACTAAGGGTGCGTAGTGTTCTGTTCAGCCAGCCTGAAATCAGGAGTAGTACAGAAGTTCATGATGAATTCACTTTGTTCTCTTTAATCCTTGTCAGGTTATTGCCGGATGCCTGTCCGAGGAGGAGATCAGGGGACTCAAGGAGATGTTCAAGAGCATGGACTCTGACAACAGCGGCACAATAACCGTCGATGAGTTAAGGAAAGGGTTGGCCAAGAAGGGAACTAAGCTCAGTGAAGCTGAAGTCCAGCAGCTAATGGAAGCTGTAAGATTATGCTCCCAAAAGCAACCGTAATCATTTTAAATCAATGTACCATACAATGCATTATCTTCACTCTTACCAAATGTGTGTGCTTTTAAACACAGGCCGATGCAGACGGGAACGGAACAATCGATTATGAGGAGTTCATCACCGCGACGATGCACATGAACAGAATGGACCGGGAAGAGCACCTCTACACCGCATTCCAGTACTTTGACAAGGACAATAGCGGGTAAATTTCTGGTTTCTGATGCAATGCCGTTGCAGTCAGCACTAGCATGTAGTGCTAATATTCAGAATTCAGCACGGCAGTCAGTAGTATCACGTATTGCTAATATTCAGAATTCAGCACTAACATGTTCATGCTGCAACCATTGCCGCAGGTACATCACAATAGAAGAGCTCGAGCAGGCCCTGAGGGAGAAAGGATTGCTCGACGGCCGAGAGATCAAGGACATCATATCGGAAGTCGACGCCGACAACGTAAGTCGCCATGATGCCACAAGTCCTAGATGACGTTGTTGGACAGACTGACAATGCCTGATTGTCTGAAATCATCGTGCAGGACGGGAGGATCAACTACACCGAGTTCGTGGCGATGATGAGGAAAGGGGACCCGGAGGCGAACCCCAAGAAGCGGCGCGACGTCGTGCTGTAGAGGCGGGAAGCGACCTTGGCATGGAGGGATCAGGGAACTCATGAACGGACAGACTGCACGGTTCAGTGGAGGATTCTTCAGGGTGAGCGGCATGGAGAAAGCGCGCACGTACATATACGCCATCTCCGCATGCACGCGCATTCTGTGCACACTACGCGATATAGCGATGGGAGGGGAAGTGAGCCTTGTGAAATGACGAATGGGTGTGGGGTTTGTTCTTGTGTTACTCAGCTGTATAATCAATAGAACTGTACATATTGTTTACTTCTAAAGTACTAATTGCCGTGACTTAAAAGAGGCCTCTTCAGATGCAGCTACCAGTTGCAGGATAAAAAAAGCATAGTCTGACTCTCTGAATTTGATCAGCCTTTTTGGAACATACCAGGACCGGCACCGTGCGGAGATCCTGCTCATACTTGGTGAGTTACAGAAGCTTAGCAAGGACTTTGATGTTTTCAAGTTATGTTTTGTTTGCCGGCGGAATGTTATAACATTACGCTGATCATTTATGCGCAAAACAAGCATCTACAAGTAGACAATAGTGTGTTAGTAATATTTGTGTATATGGTTGTTAGATTGGATTGAGAGGGAGAGATACTACGAATATTGTTCGTTGTTGTATTGAGCCTCGGGGGCGGTATATATAGTGCACAAGGTAGAAGAGATAAGGAAGGACTCGATACAAATCAATTCTATCCTATTTTATCTCTAACTACCATATACTCTAATATCCCCATGATCTAAGCGTGAGCGACGGACACTTGGTGGAGAAGAAAACGACAAGAGGACTCAACACGATGATAGCCCTTTGTGCCCAAGTCGATTTAGCCAAAACAGCAGCGAAGAAGTCGTGGTCGAGGTAGCCGTCGCGTGAGGTAGCCGTGGTCGATCTGGTACCGAAGACGGGTCGGCGATGACAGTAATAGCCGCGGCGCGCAGGAAGAAGCGCCAGAAGTGGTCACGACATGCGGGATGACGCTATTAAACCGGGTTGCGCGAAGAGAGTGCGCGTAGAAGCGAAGACAGCGACGCGATCGGGCGTCGTGGAGGAAGATGGCCAAGAGCCGATCTTTGTCGGCCGTTGAGGCGAGCGTCACAATGGGTTTGCCAGCCCAAGGATGAATCGGGACGAAGCGCACGGTGGTGTTGCCACCGCTGCGCCGCCGAGAGAGGACCACCATGAACCATGTGCCAATGTCGGAGGAGACTAGCAGAGAGAAGGCCTCCAAGCGGTCGCGGCGAGCGGCGTAGAAGGAGAAGTGCGGTGCAGCTCGCGATTCTTTGGAGAAGAATGAAATGTAGTCGAGAAGATACTGGCGACACCGCGATGAGGCACGGTGGGCGAGGGCGAAGGCGGCGTAGAGGGACCAACGGCACAGGCGGCTCGTGTCGATGGCGAGGACGGCGGTGGACCACCGCCGAGCGGCAACGGTGGCGATTTGGAGGAAGACACGGCGGCAATGCTCGATGTGGCGAAGAAGATCCCGAGTGGTGATGTTGGCGGTGAAGGCGACAAGAATGGCGGCAGCTGCGGCGACAGGCGACACGGTGCAACTCAAGTCGAAGCGGCGGGGTCCATGGCGATGCGGCCGCGCCGGGAGGCGCCTCTCAACGCCGCGGCGGCGGTGGGCGTGGACCACGATCGACAACACTACGCCCGAGGAGGCGTAGTGGCGACCCAAAGCTTGATGGCGACGAAGATGATCCATCCGAAATCGTCGCGCCGCACGCTCGATCGGGTGATCAAGCGAGGTGGCGCGAGCGGGCGCGGCGAACATGGCCGCTATGGCGGAGTCGAGCGGCGTTATCGTGGGCGACGGTCGAGGCGATGTCGACGGCGGCGGTGGCGACGCAAACCCATCTCGGCGTTATCGTGGGCGGCGGTCGAGACGATGTCGGCAGCGGCGGTGGCGACGCAAACCCATCTCGATCGGAAAGCGGCGAGGACCCTCCGTATGCGGCTCACGAGTACGCCTAGAGCGGTCAAAAGACCAGCGTCTTGGTACGCCTCGGCCGGCGCGCGATCGGCGACGACCCGCACCACCCGCCGCCACGCGAGGCGGGCGAGCACGACTTCGAGGCAGGCGGCGATGGCGGCGGCGTGGTCGAGGCGCGAGACGGCGGCCGGATCAGGCGCGATGACCGGTCCGGCGGGTGGTCAAAGCGGCTGCGGCGCGGATCGGCGGCGTTCGGAAGAAGCGGTCGGCCGCGGCTCCCGACGTGGCGGCGACCTCTCGAGCGGACAAGGCGGGCGAGGCGAGGAGCGCGGACGGCGACTTCCTCGGCGGGCGGAGGGCGTGCGGAGGGCTCTGGTCGCGCGATGATAGGGCGGCGTGATGAGACGGCAGTCCCACCGGCGGCGGCGCTCCGCGGCATGGGGCGCGCGTCTGGCCGCGCCACGGCGGCGCGCGAGGCGGCGAAGATCCGGAAGAAGTGCCGGTGGCGCCCAACGGCGAGCACTGAGAGCGCGGGCGGCGGCTGCGCGACGAGTACACCGTCTGCCGCTTGACAACAATGTAAAAAAAAAAAAACGACGATTGGCCGGGAGGATCGGCGTCCACTCCCGGGTCGCGGCGAGCGCGTGGCGCGCTAGAACGCCCGCTCTGATACCATGTTAGATTGGATTGAGAGGGAGAGATACTACGAATATTGTTCGTTGTTGTATTGAGCCTCGGGGGCGGTATATATAGTGCACAAGGTAGAAGAGATAAGGAAGGACTCGATACAAATCAATTCTATCCTATTTTATCTCTAACTACCATATACTCTAATAATGGTATATCTAAAGTTTATTTTGCATAGTCCTACAATATTTAGACAGTATTCATTATTATTTGTGTGATATCCCTTCAGGATACGTAGAATTATTGTCGGATATGAATAGTAGTTTGCTCTAAATAAAAAAGCACTCCTGTAATCAGATTTTGTGAACGAGAGCAATAGAAGGAGAAAAATCAGAAAATCTGTTTTTGTTCTGATGGTACAAAAAAGAAATTCTTGTGTTTTTGCGTACGCGTTCTACGATCTTATTGTGCTTGCGTGTGTTCATCTTCGGTTTGGACCAACATAGTGCACTTGGCATAACCAGCTACTGAACAATTTTTCTGCTTCAGGATTTGTAATCTTGCTTCTGAGTAATTAATAAAACAGAGCTACAAAAGGGTAGACCTAGATAAAGCAAAGGGGTGGCGTAGTACATGGGAAGATCGAGCTGTGTATGGCTAAACCAAACCCCAGATTTTTTTTTTTGCTAGCTTGTGTGCAGCACGATTGTACTCCTGCTGATTAATGAAAATCAAGCTCTTGGTCTAAAAAAAAGTACATGGGAAGAGATATTCTCTTCGTTCTTTTTTACTTGACATAATTGACTTTTTACGGTCTTTGAAATGCAACTTTGACCACAATTTTTTATAACTTTTACATTAAGATGTACTAATAAAATTATAATATTACGAAATTATTTTCAACGACAATTCTAATGATATAATTTTTATATAGCCAATCTAGATAGTTTTAAATTTATTGACGGTCAAACTAAAAAATCAACTATGCCAAGTAAAAAAGAACGGAAGAAGTATAAAATTGGAAGCATGGCCCATGAACGATGAGCCCGTTTAATGATAAAAAATTTGTCAAGTGTGCTATATGCCCCTAAATTTGAGCGGACGTGTCACTTGTGTTTTTTTCCCTTGAGAATTGCACATCTAAGTCCCTAGACTTTAAGTGTCTCAATAGAGATAAAAAAACACACTTAATTATTAGCAAATAATGATCATGTGACACTTTGACCCCAATTAAGCCAAAGTTTAACCAAGCGATTGCTAACTAAGGTCAATCACAAGCATGTAAAAAGTTGTCCAATAACAATATAACATGTGAAAACTTCAACTCCAAAATATTAATTCTCCAATGAATTTAAATGGCAATCAATTCTCCAATCAAATTGTGATTTAGATTGAACTGAGTTGTCATGTCATCTTTAATTACCAATAATGTATGATTTAGACATTCCTTGACGTACCCACTTATACAAGTTTATATATCTAAATGTGAATTTTTCAAATTTAGGGACCCAAGTGTCACTCCAACACAAGCCTAACGACCTATGGCTTACTTAAAAAAAAAGAGGGCTACATATACAGTGGACTTGTAGACTTGTAGTCTTAACTACAACTTAATCAATTGGATTACAATCACAAGATCTCAAATGGAAGGCCTAGATCTGTTAAACTAAACCGTAGCAGTCGGAACTATTGTGGCCTCTGGAAATGAACAGCTAGGCATTTCGGTCGGTTACAATAGCAACTGTACCTCATCTATGTCCAAATGCAAGACGGATCTCCACCGTTTTGCTATAGTTTTTTGCTATGTTGTTTTTTTACCGTACATATTTTACTGTTGCTACATTATATTGCTCCTCATAAAATACTGTTCACACAGAGGATGCAGGGATCTGGATCTATGTTTGTCGGCCACGAGCAAGCTAGGGAGGTGTGGTGGTGCTGGTGCCCCGCTGTCCGCTGCCCAACCTTCTCTTCCGGCCATCCAATCCGCCAATGTTACTATTGCTAGCTAGTGAACTGTGAAACACGTGGTTCAGCTCCTAGCTAGTTCCTAGTTCCTACCGCTACAGGCATATCTGATACTAGGTACCTCAAACTCGAAGCAATGAATTGTATGGTACGCTGCCACAGTGTAGCGCAGATTTGGAACTGTAGCCTCCTTCAGAAACGCGTATCTTTCCTCCGGCAACCTACTATTCTGAATCCGAAGCCAGCCTAGCTTGGCTAGTGTCATATATGGGACACCTCGCTTGATTAATTGCATCCGTCGTTAGAGCTCACCAATCATCACAACGTGTAACACAAAGTAAGCGATTGCAGTTGCAAATCCAAGTACTGACACATGCATGTGAATAACACTGCACTCTTGTTGCCTTGGGGACATGCTTATCTCTTTAGTTATGTCAGGGCCGGTAACTTAGCAAGGAGAATGAATTGCAGATTAGCTCGATGAACGGGAGACGATGAGCAATCTAGGGCTGAGATAAGAGAGGAGACACTGAGGAACCCGAGTTATGGAAAACCTACAAAAGACAAGGATGACCTCGACGCGTCGTGGTCGTTTGCATCATCTTGTCGTCCTGAAAAAAAGGACTGCTTAATCTGGACCACATTGATGCTTGTTGTAGGCATGCAGCAGGTGCGAAAGGCATCCACAAGATAACGACAAGATTAACACATGCCTGAAAAATTCCGAGCATTTTGTAGTTCGTAACGCACAAGTGGATTAATCCAGACCAGTGAGGGTCCGTAGTTTCAGAAGTATGTGCTGTTACACTGTTACACGGACAAGCCATTAATCACCGAAAGCAAGTGATCGACGGGGAAACGCGAGTCAGACAGAAAACTGAAGAAAAACGAGATGAAAAGATATCATGCGACTTGTAAGAGTTGTTGTATGCGTGATGCATCCATGGTTCAGGGATTCTCACCTGTTCCTATAAATCGGTCTGGACGGGGATGGGGGGATATGTGGATATGGATATCGAACGGGACGGACGGGCTACGTACTGTCGCACGCGTGATGCGTGTGTGCTCGCGTGATGCGTGTGTTCGTTTTCATTTTTTCAGTGAAAGCTGCGTGAAGAGGCGCGACACCTCGTACGCCCACGGATGCCGACATGTACAGCAGCGTGGCTTTTTGTTGCAGAGATGTACGCAAGCGTAGATTCCAAGTTTTGCAGAATTGTGTTGTGCGGAGCAACGAGAACTTCTCATAAATTTTTGCTAGATAGTGACGTGAGAAGCAAAACACAACGCGAACCACCAGGGGCGGATGCAGCACCCCTCCAGCCCGGGCAGCTGCCCGGGCTTTCCTCCATACGCGGCTTTCCTCCATACGCTAATGGGCCATGAGGGGCGGATTGCTTTGCTGGGCCGCGCCCGTCCTGCCCACTGCCCGGGCTTTGCCCCCTGCCTCGGTGCCTCCCTCAGCTGAGTGCCCCAAGCCCCCAATCCCCGGTCGCCAGTTCCCCTCCCCAATCCGGCAATCCCTATTCCCCAACCAGCAAAATCCCCAACTCCTATTCCCCAACCAGCCAAATCCAACCCTAATCGAACACGAGGCTGGAGCGATGGCGGCGGCGGGAAATGACGGAGCAAGGCAGGCGCGAAGCGGCGGCCGGCGGAGAAGCTGGCGGGACTCGGCGGTGGAGCAGCAGGCGGCGCGAGTGGCGGCCGGCGGGGGGCAGCGCGAGCACGACCGTGGCCGGCGGGAGCGGAGCGAGCCAAGCGAGGAAGCGGCGGCAGGAGCGGCAGCAGGCGGCGGCGCCGCGGGAGCAAAGACGGCACGCCGGCGGGACTTCGGGAGCAAGTGGCAGCGATGCAGAAAGACGGCGGCGGCCGGCTAGTGGCTGTGGCCTGTGCCTTGTGGTGTGGTCCTTTCCGCCCGTCGGCCCGTGGCTCCCTCTGGCGGTCGGCGGCCTCTGCCCTTCTGCTGCTCTGTAGCTTGTGACTGTGAGGCGTGAGCACTGAGCCGGCTAGGTGAGCAGAGAGCAGTGACATATCCGTGAAAGAGCAAATGGCGGTAATGTTGAGGTTAGTAGTGGTTCATTATTCTATTTACTTATTATTACATTGTTATTCCATACTTATATTTAACCTTGTTGCAATTGTTTTGTTATAGGTATGTGAACAATGAAGGAAAGGTTGTGGAACGATTTTTTGCTCTACATCATGTCTATGAGACTACATCGGAGGCACTAAAGGTAGCTCTTGTTGATATTCTAGATCGTTATAAGTTATCCATTCATAGGCTACGAGGGCAAGGATACGATGGGGCTTCAAATATGAGAGGTGAATTTAATGGCTTGCAAAGAAAAATTCTAGATGAAAATCCTTATGCTTTCTATGTCCATTGCTTTGCCCACCGTTTGCAATTGGTTATTATCTCCGTTGCTAGTTGTTGCTCATCCATTCATGATTTCTTTGAGTATGTCACCTTGATTGTGACTACAACAAGTGTATCTTGCAAGAGGAGGGATGCATTGACGGAAGAACATCATCAAAATATTTTGGATATGCTTGAGAGGGGTGAGATATTTAGTGGAAGAGGTTTGAATCAACAAACAAGTCTCGCTAGACCCGGGGATACTAGATGGGGTTCACATCATACAACTTTGCTTCGTTTGGATCAAATGTGGATGTCGGTGTTATATGTGCTTAGTGCAGTAGATGAGGATGGGCGTGGACCCTCTCAAGCGGCGGGTTTGATAGAAAAAATGGAGAGTTTCAAATTTGCTTTCATTTTGAAGCTTATGTTAAAGTTGTTTGCCATCACAAATGAGCTTTCACAAGTCTTGCAAAGGAAGGATATAAATATTGTTCATGCTATGGAATTAGTTCATGATGTCAAAGCTAGGTTGGCCTCCATGAAAGAAAGTGGTTGGGAGGACTTATTTGATGAGGTCCAACAATTTTGTGTTGTCAAAGGTATTCCAGTGCTAAATATGGATGAACAAATACCAGTTAGAGGTCGTTCGAGGCGTGATGGGAAGACTTACACTAATCTTCATTATTATCGAGTTGAGGTTTTTTATGTTGCCCTTGACAAGATATGTACTGAAATGAATCATCGCTTTAGTGAAGCATCTACAGAGATATTAGTGTGCTTCTCATGCCTTGATCCAAAGAATTCTTTTTCCAAGTTTGATGTTGACAAGCTTGCTCGTCTCACTACAATTTATCATGCGGATTTCTCTATTGGTGATCGTGCAATCATAAGTCACCAACTTGAGACTTACATCCATCATGTCAGAAGGCATGTTTCCTTTTCTACTTGTAAAGATCTTGAAAGTTTGGCTACAAAGATGGTTGAAACCGAGAAATATTTGGTTTTTCCATTGGTCTACAAACTCATTGAGTTGGCTTTGTTATTGCCGGTGTCAACGGCATCGGTTGAAAGGGCTTTTTCGGCAATGAAGATTATCAAGTCTAAATTGCGCAACAAAATCAACAATGATTGGTTCAATGACTTGATGATATGCTACACCGAGCGGGACATATTTAAACAACTTGATGATGATGTTATTACCCGACGGTTTCAAGCTATGAAGAAAAGAAAAGGACATTTGCCTCGTAGGCCTAGGCCTAATTAGCACATTATCGGTATGTATCGTATCCGTTCTTTTACTTTAAAACTATTGTGGATTTGCATAATGTGTAATTGTGTATCCGAATATTCGATGCTTGCGGTTCTCAATAGACCTTAGCTTTTGGTTTGCCCAGGCTTCAAAATTTCTGGCTCCGCCACTGCGAACCACTACGTGGTGGAGTTGGGGGTATAGAATTGCACTCATCGGGTTTAAATCATAGTGTCCACTTCTACAAACGTAAGTGTTCTTTAGTAAGAACTTTATGAGGTCACAAATTTATACAAAACGTAACATAGTTTGTGGTTAAAATAACTAGGCTAACTAATTGTAAGTCAAGAATTTTTTTACCTTCACAGCAGAAGTCTATAGCTTAAAATATAGTTCTTAGATTAAGTATGTTAGCTGAATTAATAGTAGAAGAAAGTCATACAAGCTACACTACTACAAAAATGCTAATACTGGACGCCTAATCATAGAGGGTTGATCGAAACCGTCTGTATTAAATATAATCACATATGGTTTTGGTTTAATGACCGTCTATGTTACTTTCTGCGCTAAAAATCATATGTGAAGAGGTAATATCACAGACGTTTCATGTTGAAAACCGTCTGTGAAGTATATGATACTTCACAGACGATTTTTGTTGAAAACCGTTTGTGATAATTAACTCATCACAAACGGTGCACATTTTGCTCGCTTACTGATCATCAGGTGCAGTGTAGCTTCTCAACAGAGTCTTCTTCTCCATCTTTGGTGCTACGGTAGTCGCAGGAGATCTCCAAGCCCAGTGAGTCTATTGCCACTCCGTTCCCGGTTTGAGTATCGTCTCACCTTACTGAGCCCGCTCGTGTGGTCCATTTCAGCCATTGTCGCCTACGCGCGAGCTGCCACTGTGGACCTCTCTGTCATAGCCGCCGCCATCGATGCCAACTCTTCTCCGGTGAGTCCTCGACCCCACCAAGGTCGATTTCCCACCTATATGTCCCCCTAAACCTATGCATGTGTTTTGTTTCAGTTTATTTCCACCGAGAAGACTTGTTACCGAGGAGCTTGCCGCCGTCGCCTCTGTTCACCGACGACCAGCCGCCTTGGACCTTCCCCGACTTCGACTAGCCACCTTGGACCTTCTCCGACTTCATTGACACCTTCCTTGTGATCAAGGTGAGTTACTAGAGCATAAGCATCCTTTAATTTGAGTAGTTTCAGACATTTACGCCGAAATTGCTAGCGAAGCCCATGGCGCCGCCACGGGACATCACCGTCGGCTAGCCTCAGGTGACCTTAGGGCCCCGAGCCGCGACTATTAGCAACGCGATGTCCCCCTGAGTCCAATTTGAGCTTTAAATCCTACTGTTTTTAATCATTTAGTTAATAAACTAACGAGTCTATGACATGTGGGACCGTCATAGATTTTATAAATAAAATCATGAAATAAAAAATGAGTCACTCACAAGTAAGGCCCACGTGTAAGTTAATAAAATCCGAAAAAATGTAAAAATGAGAAAAACCACCTTTAGTTCAGAGAAAAATACGATTTCTCTGTTGGAAAGCGTAAGCCTAAAAAAATACGCTTTCGAAGTCACCCTTTTATTTATTTTCAGTGTTTTCAATACGAACCGTGTGATGGACAGAAGCTGGATGTACGCTGGCAACCGTGTGAGTGAAGAGCACATTAATGGCGTGCCTGCTTTTACAAGAGCTACCGAAGAGGATATGTTGAATAAGGGGGTGGAGTATATGTACTGTCTATGCATTGACTGTGAGAATTTGAAGATATTTAAGAATTGAGCGCATATCGAAGCACATTTGATTCGAAATGGTTTCAAAAAGGGTTATACACATTGGACCAGTCACGGTGAAGTGCAAATTATACAAGAAGGTAATAATAACGACATCGCCGACGAAGTCAACGATATGCCGCCGGATGATGTTGATTGTGGTTTCGATTCGGATAGGCTGCACGATGACAATCTAGATCAGATGCTTCGCGGTGCAGAAGGGAACTGTGATGAGAGGAAGTATGTTAAATTCCGGGGCTTGATGGAGGATTTGGAGAAACCTTTGTTCCCGGACTGCAAGCCGAAATACACAAGGTTGTCATCCGTGCTTGAACTGCCGAAATTGAAAGCAAGCAACGATTGGTCCGACAAGAGTTTCACGGCGCTGTTAGGTCTCTTAGCGGACATGCTTCCGGAGGGAAACGAGTTACCCAAAACTACCTACAAAGCAAAGAAGGTACTTTATCCATTGGGAATGGAAGTAGAAAGATATATGCATGTTCGAATGACTGTATCCTCTACCGTAACGAGTATGCAAACATGCATGTATGTCCAGTGTGCAACGTATCCCGATACATTTCCTGAGGCTAGCCAATAAATAGAACTAGATTTACCAATACAAAGGAATATCATAGACGATTTCATCTACAAACTGTCTGTGATAATATATTATAGACGGTTTCATCTAAAAACCGTTTGTGATGTCAGGTTCACTGTTCCATGCACCCGTGAGCCATAGACCAGTAGACCAGAGCCATCGACCTAGTCCATAGACCGTGGGTTCCACCTGTCAGCCTCTATTCCCTATTTTCATCTGGATTTTCTTTTAATTGTGAAATTCATTGCTGACATCATGCTGATGCAATAATTCAGAATTTCCTTTAGAAAAAATTTTTGAAAATTCAAAATAGTGTTTTCTTTCTCTTTTTCTTAGATTTAAATCTTTCGAAAGCTCGTTCTTCCTCATACGAACTCTGATTGAACTCATTCAAGTTTTAAAATTCAAGCCCTACCTTCCTGAGATTTTATATTTAATTTTTGGAGTTTATTTGTTGCTTTATTTTGTATTTATTTGGTTTTTTTGCTTTCGTTTGTGAGTAGACGTTGATACATCGGGAGCTTTTGTGGAAGAAGGAGTTGATCAAGCTCAAGACCAGTACTAAGACTTATTTCAAGGCAAATTATACCTTTGATCATATTGAACGTAGTTTTTTTCAAAATTACTTTAATTCAAATTATTGCATGTTACTTCAATTATTTAATTCTTTAAATATTTTGGGACTAGCTATCCACCTATTTGATTATATCCACTTTGCTCATTGTATTACCTTGATCTTTTGTCACCCAAGCTTGGTTAATTATTAGTTGGCATTATTATAGCACCAACGTGGGTTGGTTAGATACGAATAGTCTGCTTAGCCATGCAACGGGTTATTGATATCATTTGAGTTGCAAATCTAAACTTGACTAAGTGATTATGGAACTTGGTGTAAAAACTGTGTGTTGTGTGCCGTTACTCATTGATGGCATATGATGCACTTAACCAATAGGGTGGAAAAAGATTTAGACTGAGGCGAATGGAAAGAATGGTGATATGGTGGAATTTCGTGCTTGGGAAAAAATGAATCTAGGTAATTTGGTTAAAAATTGGGCAGTCTCGCATTGGTCAATTAATGACTTAATTTTGTACGCCATTGAACTGGGCTATAACTGTACGACCACATGCCTGGTATGGGATAGACCTAACTTAGTAAGCTATGAAATCTTGGCATTGACTACTCAGGTATGTAGGTTATACTGTGTGCCAGGGTGGAGGTGTGTACTACTGTTTTGGGTCACACTTATGAGCGGTTTGCCCTCTCCAGGTCCAACGATGTACGTTGGATCAAAGCACTTCGTCAGGGTTGGTACGACGGTAAAACACATCGGGATGGTCAATTGTCGAGATAAAGTTTTGGAAAAGTTTTTTTTTGTGATAAACTCCGATCAAGTTGATTGCATCTTGTGCGTAAAGTGTACAAACCTCTGCAGAGTGTTAATCAATTTATTCGAATAGCCGCGTCCGCGATCATAGACATGTTCGGGGATTTCACACGAGGGGTAGATTTGTCGAACCCGGGAACGAAGGATCCCGAATTCTCTGTGTTCGAACACCGGTCCAGGATTTCCAGCGTACACAGTCTCACAAAAAGGATATCACATTCATATCACGAAAGCGTAAATGACATTAATTAAATAATTGTTTAATACAATGAGTCTGAAAAATAATATCAAATGTCAAATGATAAACACAGCGGAAACAATATAATAGTGGGAGCCACACGATGCGCCACAGGCAATCGTCTGGGTCAAAAGGCCTACTCGTCCGGGTCCTCACCGTCAAGGTAGCAGTCTTCTCCTGAATAAGATTTATTCAGCAAGGGTGAGCACAACTTCCGTGCTCGCAAGTCACACCCAATATTGAATTTAAATGCATGCATAAGGAAACAAGTGAGTACGGCTGGGGTTGTTTTGCATAAACAGCATTTTTAGTTTAAATAGACATAGTAATTTCTAAGACAGTTTCATACTATGGCTAAAATCATATTTTAAAATGACAATGAGATAATGTGGATAACCTCCAATAATAAAGTAAAGGATCCCCTCCTAACACTTGGCTTCCCGCCCAAATTTTCATAAAGATTGACCATCCTCAGCATTTAATAAAGTGTTTTAAAAACCAAAAACAATTCTAACTTTAAGTGGCCCTGCTAGCATGTCCATGACCGCGGACGCGGCTATTCGAATAGTTTCTACTCTGCAGAGTTGGTACAACTTTACCCACACGAGATGATATGCTCGTTATGTCGGTCAATTCACGCTTCCGTAGGCGTGTGACTGAGCAATTACCATGAGACCTTTACAATGTTCTGTCCTAATATATTCATGCCCGCTAAGGTTTCGCCCCTTTGGACTAACCGTCCTCCGGAAGCCCCCTCTTGCGCCAAGTGGGAATAAAACGTCTAACCGACACCCACATAATCACATGACATAAATATACTAGAACATCACAAATTAGTTAGCCAAATCCTGCCCCCCATACAGGACATGTGGTAGTACATTATGGCATAGCAATAAGCGGCTCAAAGACCGGTCCTCAATTGACTTGGGCGTCATTCCTACAAACCATGGGCCTTAATCTTAACCAGATCAATCCCGTGCATAAACCTGCACCCACCACTCCGACCATTTCGCCCAAGACCAAACCCATTTTTGATTTTATTTTGAATGAAACTCCATTTATAAACCCATGTGGTAAGACAATACCACAACATCAAGTTTAAAATAAATTTTGTAGAAATTTGGTGTAAACCCTCCCAAATTCTGTAAATGTGAACTAAGCTTGGCTAAGCATATATTTAATTTTGGTAATATCTTGCCTAGGGTATCAAGGTAGTCAGTTACAACATTCAAATTGGCCATACAATAACACATGGAATTAACTATATGTAAAACAGGATATTAAAATATTTATATCAACATATGCATGCGATAAAGAATTTAAAAACTGAAAATAACTTAAAATACTGGGGGCAATATGGTCAATGGTGTAACTTGCCTTGGTCGATGTCTTGGAATTCTAAATCTTCAGTTTGATCGAACTCTCCGGAGTCGTCGAATTCTATACGCGAAAATACGACAAATTCAATATTCAAATTCAAATAAATTCAAAAACATAGTTCAAATTAACTCCAAATTGAAATATTTTGGTTTAGTTATCTAGATTATAATTTTATATAAATTTTGCAATTTGAAACACCCAATTTGGAGTTCATATGCAAAAGTTATGAATTTTAGAAGTTTTAAACCTAAATCTGAAATTTAATTGAATTTTCTGAATTATTTTTCTACTGAAAAGCTATTTATTGCGCAATGCTGATGCCAGATACAGTATTTCGGGATTTAAAAGAATTAAAACTAATTCGACGGTGGGCCCCATCGCTTCGGTGACTCACTACGGTAGGATTGGGTCTCACCGAGCGGGTGGACTCAGTGCGCTGAGGTGGCACGCTTCGCACGCGCGGCGCCGACATGGCGCCACGCGGCTGCTTTGCTGCGGTGGCGCCTCGGTGGCGGCGTGTGGCGGTGCCACGTTGGCGGCCACGGCGCCGCGGCGAGGGAAGGTCGCCGGCGTTGTGGTGCGGCGGTGTCGGCGGCTATCAACAGAGAGAGGAAGATGGCGAGCGTGATGCACTCACCCACACAGCGAATAGACGCACGGAGGCGGCCGGCGGCGAGGCGGCGCGGCGAGGTGCGGCGACGACAAGATCGGCCTCCGGATCCTCCGGCGACGGGAACGGGCGCACCAGCGGCGATGAGGCGATGGTGACGGTGGGGTCGTGGTGGCCGGAGCAGCTCTGGTGGCGGCGCGATTGGCGGTGAGGTCCCGCGGCTTGGCGGCGAGAAGAACTTGAATTCGCGGCGTCTTTGGGCGTGCGAGGAGGAGTGAGTGAGGGGTAAAGATGGAGGAGGATAAGGGCTACCCGGTGCTCCCTTTTATAGGGTGAGGGGAGCTTTGGAACGGCGGGGCGACGTGGGGGTGTGCGGCGGCGGTTGCGGCCGATCGTGGCGGTCGTGCGGAGAAGAAGGGGAAACGGCGTGGAGAAGGTGGCGGAGACCGGTGTGGTCTCGTGCGCACGACGCGGGGAGTGCGGGGAGGTTGGAGGAGGCCGTTGGTGGAGCTCGTACGTGGGCGACAATGGCGGGGACTCGCGGCTGACGCGGAGAAGAAGGGGAGGAAGAAGAAGCAATGCGGCCCGTTGGGTTTTGATCCAACGGTCGAAACCGTTCGGGGTGACGTGGAGGAAAATGGCGCGGACGGTTGGTTAGCAGCCGTCCCATTTTAATCGGACGGTGGGAGGGGGTGAGAGGCGGGCGCGGGAGAGTGGGCTGAAGTGGGCCGCGTGCGCGAAGGTTTTTGGGCCGGAGCCTTGAGTTTCGGCCCAAACCGAGTTTTGATTTTCTTTTTGATTTCTCAATTGTTTTAATTCTGATAATTCAAATTGACTTTAGAAAATGGTAAAATGATTCCAAAAATTTATGGAAAAATTCACAGAAATTCCCATACTTATTTTGGACTTAATAAAATTATTTTGAACTTTATGTTGGATTTTAATTTTGCACATAAATTTGTTTTGGCTTTAAAATACTTATAAAAAACTTTTAAAAATTTCAAAAAATTCCACAAACATAAATAAATTTAAATTTTTACTGAAATTTGAAAATTGGGCTGTTACAAGATTTATCATAAAAACATTTGGGAAGGAATAGCTGTGTGGGTAAACTCATTTGGTTGTGTGAAAAGAAATTGATTAGACTTTGTTTTCTTTGTGAAAATAATTGTTAAACTACTATTGATTATTTATTTTAAGTTTCGCTTTTAATCTGTTATTTTGTGAAAATGTTGCTTTTTGCAAAATAACCATAGAAATCATTTCTTTTGGAATAAGCCATCATCTATATAATTGCATTCTGTGGTACAACTTGTTAAGTACTTGTAGTACTCATTCTTACTGTAATCATTCAGCTGAAGTGGAGGAATCTTCGTTTTCTTTCGAGGAGTTTTATGAGGATGGTGATCGCTATGTCTTGATCCTTGTCGGTTGCCTGTGGTAAGTCGATGGGTTCCCGCTGAAGTGGTTTCTGTTTTGCTGCCGTCTCTTTACTTAGTGTGAACCTTGCGTGGTTTAATAAGTGTAAACTTGACCATAATGTCACAACCTTTATTTATTAATCAAATTAATCGTTTATTCTTATATTCATCTTGTGTAGAATGATATTCATCTATGTTAACACTATCTGCACTAGCGTGATTATGAACTAGTGCATTATACACAGAGGGTCCAGATTTGCATATTTGGATCCCGACATCAATATTATCAGTTTAATGTGGGTTAAGTGTATTCCAATATTAAGCTGGTTGTCTTGTTCGTATCGTCGCGACTTCAAATAGGTCACCGGCCCACCAGCGAACCCAAATTCTCTGCTGTACTACAAATAATCATTGTTTGAATAGTGTTTTAAGTATACATGAACACTATTTGGTGGTAGTACTGTATAAATAGTGAATGTCTACTATATCGGAACATACTACAACGATTTTACTGTATTCTTTGGAATTGTAGCACTTGATCTAGACTGTTCATTTTGGATCAGACGATGGAGACAAATGCCTAATGTATTTCAGTGTGCTCCTGATGCAAAGAATCCGCCTCCCCCACCAGCGCCTCACTCCCACTGGTGGGGCCTGAAGCGATATTACGAGGCTAGGTAATTCGGGGCGTTTTAAATCTCAAAAATGTTACGAAACCTAATTGTATGGGCAAAAGATTAAAACACTCCTGGAGGGCTTTCACCCTTTGTAGGCTATAAATATGAGAACTCCGTATACAAGCGGCATACATATGAATAAAAAATATTGGGTTTCCTATGTATACTTGTGTCTCTTGGTGTTTGTGTGCTACAGCTATTTCTCATAAAAAGAATCTCCGGGCGATCTATTTTTTGGCTGCACACGCGTCCTATCCTCCCTTCACCCCTTTTGCAGGCCCAATCCAATGGAGGGCCCATATGTCAGTGGTAAGCCAACTGGCGGGCGGCGTCGCGGGTAAGAGATGGCGGGCGGTGAGGAAAGAATGGGTGCCAATTGGTTGTAATTTGGCGTCAGCGTGGGCCCCACGGATGATGTGCGGCCACCCTATGCAAGAGCGCCACGTCACGGAGATTACCACGCATTGATTGCAAGGGGGTCTCTTCCGTATGCTTTTGTTCCCGAGGCACTAACCCCTGCTGTATTAACCTGCCTCGCCTATCAGATACCCCCGACCTTCTTACCCTTGCACACCTCAAAGTGCTAGGTTCACTCCATCGATTGCACACACTTTTTAAATGCAAATGATTATAAGCCTCTAGAAATTAAAAGTGACGACTTGGTTTGTAGTCTTTAAATCTTGTACTTGATTGTATTAGTCTTTTCTGGTAGAAATTTTCCAATATAAATTATACATTCTCTCATTAATGAAGATAAGAGGGAAAACAAATCTAGACAACTTAATTATTTGGTGGATTCAGGTTATAATGCTAGACATAAAATAGTGGAGACTAAAGTAATAATTTGAGCTAGACTAGGAAATACACTTTGTACACTTTATACACAAAACAAAAATTAAACAGTATGTAAGAACAAAAGGAAGCTTTCTAAAGGCCACTTGCCATTCTTTCTTGAATACAGTGTTGTTATAATATATGAGCTCCTCTGTATTTAATTTTCTTCTTATCCAAAAAGAAGATATTGCTTTCACGAGTCAATCCAATAACATTATGTTGTTTTTATGTACCAATTAAGAATTCACTCCCATATAGCTACAATGGTGACCATATATGCATGTGCAAGGACATGATGTCAAGGCATTTTTCTCTACAGATTTGCTATTACTAAGTTGCCTGTAATTTTCTTAAGTCTAAGTTAAATTTTGTGACCATTAGATTTGCATAGAGATTGATATGCCATATGATTGGATGTTGATCCAATGGATAAAAAATGTGGCATATGCTTAAGAAAGATTTAGTCACCTTATAAATTGACAAAACCTTTTCTCTATTCGTCTTGTGTTGCCAACTGCTAACTGCATTTACTCTTTTTTTTTTTAATTACTAATAGTATTGCCCGTGGACGATTTTTCTTAATATATTTAAATAGTCGGCCATGCTTAAATTCTACAAGTTTTGCAAAAACCAAGGATAAATATTGCATGCTTATATTATTACATATATGTGTAATAATATATATTAGCATGTTTGGCATTGATAGGCACCAAAAGTTTCACGAATCACAAAGCAAATAAGTGAAAGAAAACAACTATCATTAACTAGCTAGTATGATTTGTAGGATACTAATGACAATTATGGAAACACACGAAGTTTCTATTTGTTGGTTAGGAAGAAAATTATGTAACAATATCCTAATGTAAGTGTCAATTTGTAGCATAGTAAAACTAGTAGTACAATTGTGTGGCTACTCTACTTATTACTGGTTATTATAGATTAATTCAGTTGATAAGTACCTATCAGTTAGTTGGTAGACAAACATCGATCTATCTGTGTTTTTAAAATCATATATAGTGCTTCTTTGCGCGCCACATTGTCATTGCTGAGTAGACCTAACAAATTACCTCCACCTCTCTCCCTCTATATCCATTATCCTATCCATTATCCAAGGCACCTCCCCCCCACACACATTGTACGACCATCCCTTTCTCAATGTATGGGGGAGGGGAAGCAAATCCTCTGATATTGCAGACAGAAATGTCGCAGAACATGATCATAACATTATTTTCTGATCGTCGGATCGGAATCGACGGCCGAGATCTAGATCTGTACTGCAGAAAACACTGTAGCAAGCTACTGTAGCGAAAACACTGTAGCATGGGTACTGTTTATAAACTCTGCAGCAGAACTGTAGCACTCGATCTCATTCGTTGATTTTGATGATTTAGATCTTAGAAATGCTATGATACTGTTCATCCGTGACATTCCAACGGGAATGTCAGGGGATGCCAATCTGGGGAGGAGTTCCACTTAACTCTCATCCGGAACCACCGCTCTAAAAATCCACCGAAGTACTGCCGCTTCCAACCATCACTGTCCTTTCATGGCTAGTTAACTCTCATCCAGAACCACCGTTCTAAAAATCCACCGTAGTACTGCCGCTTCCATCCATCACTGTCCTCCTTTCATGGCTACTAAAACTAGAAACCATCCGCCCCCTTATACTCTCCATTCCACACTTGCGAGAGCTCCATTACACCTGTACATCATCCTCTCCTCTCCCTCTCCTTCTCCCTCTCCCTCTCCTGTGCACCACAGGAAGAAGTCGCCATTAATCCTTTCTCTGTAGCTGATAGTTAGCTCGATCCCTCGATCCATCGGCTGTCCATGGACAAGAAGCAGTTCGGTGGTTCCAAGAGCAATGCTCACCGGAGCGGGTCGGCCAGCTCGGGCAAGCACAAGGGGAAGGGTGGCGGCGGCGGCGGCAAGAAGCCGATCAAGGTGGTGTACATCTCCAACCCCATGCGGGTGACGACCAGCGCGGCGGGCTTCCGCGCGCTCGTGCAGGAGCTCACCGGCCGCCACGCCGACCCGTCCAAGTACAGCGGCGGCTCCATCGACGTCGACGAGAGCAGCGAGGGCAGCCCGGCCGAGCCGCAGGGCGCCCTGCCCAGCCCCGGAAGCACCGTGGAGTCGTCGGACCCCGCCGGCCCCGCCGACCACGTCCCGGCGGCGGCCTACTACGACGACGACGAGGACAGCTTCGCGCCGCAGCTGATCGACAACAGGTACTCCGTCTTCTCGCCGCCGACGTTCCTCTACGGCTCGCACAACGAGGTGTGATCCGAACCATTTGCTAAGCTGTGCGGTAGGTACATGTATGTATTGCTTGCATGAGGACGTTTGATCCTTGGGCTTAGCCTACAGAGGATTTGTATCGTATGCGCATGTGTTCGATCGTAGGTAAATCAAAATTAATTTGTGTATGTTGCTCCAAATCGGTGTATACCACTGGCAAAAAGTGTACTACTGTATGGTGTGGGTGCCACCCGATTTGGTTGGGTGTTAATTGATGATTCGCCATATTTGCAAAGATGAAATATTCATGGAAATTATTAAGTGTTTGAACCCAAGATAGTCGGATTCTTTTTTTCTTCTTTTCAAAACTGGTTTCTGATTTTATGCACGGTGGGTCGACATGTCGATTTGATATATGTGTATAAAGGGATGGTTACAAACACTGCTTTTGATGCAAAGCTTAGATTGGCATAACATTGTTTTCTTATGTGATATCTCACCACCACATGGGTTTTAGATATGTAGAGCTATGGTTATATATATGCCTATTTCTAGCTGGGGAGGGAGCTAGCATGCATGTCCGATCCACAGGCCGGCGGGTCAGGCATGCGATGAGTGTCTGTGTATATATGGGGTGTAGGATCAAATTTCTGAGTAAAATGAGCATATTCTTTATGCAATGATCAATTTATAGGCTTAATTACAAACTGACGCTAGTGTAATTTTCGTGGTTTATTTTTTTTTCTTTTGCAAATTAATGAGAACTGAAAACTGTATTAACTTTCTCTTCATATTTCTGGGTAAACTGAGTGTATGCTTTATGCAGAGATTAGCAATTTGCAGGCTTATAATATAATTGATGATATAAGACACTAACGCAACTTATGAAATAAAGTTGAGCTAGGTCAAACAACTACATTTTTGTTCCCCACAGAGAATAAAAGTAGTGTCAATTATTCCGTTATTGGCATTACCCTAATGAATTGCAGCAGCGCAATCATAGGCCCTGTTTGGAACATAGGCATTTCATAATATTCATACGGGAATTATACTGTTACCTGTGAAATTATTTTGAATTCCCTTTGAAATTTATGCAGTCCAAGCAGGCCTTCAATCGGCCGGTTTTGATTGAATTTAACAAAAAAGTAATGGTGCATGTTTGGAGTAATCACAATCATTAAATTATTCAACTCTTTTCTTCCTAGACACATCTATGTAAATAACTCATGCGTGTTTTCCAGATCTACATGATGTATAATTTACATAGTCGCTGATTCACTGAAGATGCCATATATACCAATCAATCGAGTCATGCCTTTGTATAAAAGTCTGTTGAAGTCAACTCATGTGAATATGATATGTTTTCTAACTCTCATGAGGCAGTCGATTCAAGTCATCCCCTTAATTTGTTCATGCATGCAAGACAATGAGTGATCATTAAAGAAATGAGATATTGTTCGATTTTTATAAACAAAGTCATTAACTTTTGCATATAAAGATTTTTTTGAACGGTTTTTCAGATAAAGATTCAAGTAAGATTGCCTCCCCTTTTGTTTAACAATCTCGATGTGTGGTAAATTGCTAAAGCCATCACAGGAAGTTACAAATTGGCTAGCTATAGGTTGAGTTGGTTTGTCAGTTAAGCCATGCATAGTATGTTAATTAATACATATATAAGACAACGTCGAGAAAAGACACATCTGCAGGTTCTTTTTGCATGAAGCAGAAAAAAAGAGTAGTGCCGTGCGCACTGATATAACTAAACTTGCCTTGCCTAAATATGTTTTAATTAATTGGCCATGCATCATGAGTAGCTGGAGCACAGAGTTCATAACTGCAGCACACATGTACACAGCACATAAGGAAGTGTCCCGTTCTGCCAATTAAGTAGTGTAATGCAAGACACATGTGAGAGTTAAATGAACATCAGTCCTGCTATTTTTAAGTCGTCTGATTTTTTTTTAAATTTAAATCACTTGTTGTGACTATTGAATTTGTGTAGAGATTGATGTGTCATATGATTGAATATTGATCCAATGGATAAAAAAGATGATTTATGCTTAAGACAATTGCAGTCACCTTATGAATAGGCAGTCTCAATGAACATATATACTACATGTGAATCAAGCTATGCAGTACTACATACGGTACATTGCAAGGGGAAGCGCGCTAATATACGGTGAATCAAGCTTTCAGTACTTATCATTAATTCATTCTGACGAAGAAAGTGTCTGTGCTAGCTGTGTACTAATTATAGATCGAGTTTTTTTTTTCTCCAAAAGTGTTTGCCATGTTAATTTTGTTCTTTTCTTGAAACAAACCGATGTGAAGAGTACGTATATACATGAGTAAACTAAAGGCATCTGATAGTTAATTAGTGATCATGGGATATTATCGACATAAAAGACCCACTGCATCTCATGTATTTGGCCAGAAGCATGCATGCTGTAACAGAAGAAATAGTCGAAGCTATGTATTTGCTCCAAATAGCTAAAACAGATAGACGCAAAGCGCTCGGCTGCAGGTTTGTTCAATTCGAGTCACGCCATAGTTTATGTTCCATACTTGTGTGGGGGAAACTGGTACTTTTTAAACCAATTTTGATTATGAGCGCACTTTTCTGTTCCTGTTTTGGCCTGTTCCCAGGAATGTGTCTGACATGAAATTACAGAGTCGCCTTTCAATTTCAGAATGCTACGCGCGTTGAGATAGTTTGACCGTATTTCTTCGATGCTTTTATAACAAATGTTCATGTTAATTTGTACAATATATGATAATTAACCAAAGGGTTTACTTTCAGTATGTAGTATTGTTTTGCTTCATGTTAATTTAGTTTAACAAAGTTTGATCATACATGTTACTCTGGTACTCTTACCACCACCAATAATTGTCTATTTGTATATACCAGCATCATGTTTAGAACAAGTACAGTCGAACCTGTTATGCCATGAGCCCATGATCACACAAGGAAGGGGGTCAAGGCTTGATTATCAATTTCTTTATGATCGTCTGACGGCGAGAGAGAGGTCCAAAAAAATGGGTGGATTCTTGGCGCAGGCCCAACTGATATCCCTTGCCGGCTTGCCGCGCAATTTGGCGAGACCGACAGGCGGAGCGAGCCGCTGGAAACAACGTGTTGGGTGTTCGCAAACGCGAGTTTGGCACGGGCGCGTAGGCAACGAGCGGTGAAAACGCAGCCGCGCACGTGCATCCACGGGTCTAACAACCATCCGTTATAGGATAAGTTTATTGATGTGGATCAACTCTATCATGTGATATGTGTCCTTTTACGAATCTCAAAGCGTAAAACCTTATAAATTACTAATGTGAATTTTCACGAATTGAATACTGAAAGCTAGCACGTCACCGTTTTAAGATTCGCGAAAGGACACGTGTCATGCTGTAGAGTTGGTCCACATCAATAAAGTTACGAACAGATCCTATATAATTATTTTCCGTCCGTGCGCATGCCTCGCGATCGCGCGTCGCGCGCCGCGTGAGATCGACCGGGCCGCGCGCCTGCCGCTCGGTGGTTTTCGCCACACGCCTTCGCGGAGCGGTTGCTGCCCCCACGCGCGGCATTGCCTTTGTCACGCGCCTCCGGTTCTGTTAGGTTGGGGTCGGCAGCGTCGAGCACCCAAAGGGCCAGCCGTGTCCGTCAGATTCTGAGCCGTTGTTCGAGACGCCGCGAGCATGCCGTGTCGAGTACGTGCACTCGACTGTGCGGTTGGAAACGCTGTGGTTCACGCGAGGAGATATCTCGAGGCCTTGATCTGGAAACTAACTTTTCGTCCCCCAAAAAAGCCTGGGACTTTTCTCTGCACTGCGAGCATGTTTGCTTCGAAGCCAGTGCTGGCCAATTGCTTGGCCAGGACAGCGACGGCTTCCTGCCTGCAGTGCGTTTGAGAAAATGTGCGCCTGGGAGCCAGCCTCCCGGGCTGTCGATTTATTCGTTGATAGTTTGATTCAACGCTCTATTTTTTATTTATCAATTTCAAGTTCAGACTTTCAATTAAACAATTTATTTTAGGTTTGTCTGATCAGATAAAAATCTAAAATTTTCTAGTTACCTTTAGACACCACTTTTTTTCAAGTATAGAATTAGGTTACCAACCAAACAAACCCTGCATACTTCCTCTTTATTATGGCACGGATCTGCCTCGTGCCTTTTGGAACAAGCAGCGTGTGTACTGGTTTTGAATGGCTCAATCAAAAGTTGGCTGGGCGGTCACCGATCGCAGTAGCGCTCAACGGGTGCTCGTGCCCACTTCTGTGGAGAGAGACCGATGAGATCGCCCCAGCAAGATTGTTTTTGGATGCAAACCGTGTAGAAGTACTAGTTTTTTTTTGTTGTTGTATATTCGGAGTCACGTGAGCAACGATCAAACACTCAATTCACAAAAATATAAAAGTAGAATACCAGACATAAGATGTTTTCTCAATTTTATTGCTTTTGCCCGTAGTTGGTAATGTGTACAACGAGAACCTCTGCCCCCTTTATATAGACGGTTATACGCAATGTTTTTTTTACGTGTACGCATGCAGCAAAGATCAATGAAGTTCCAAAACAATCAAGAGGTCCATTATATACTGGGGCGGATCCACCTGATAGGATGTGACTCTAAATATGCTAGCATCGGGCCGCTGACAGGTCCGGATCAAAAGCCCATATAAACTTCTTTTGGACCTAAAGCCGAGGCTTGGCATAGCCAATTATATGACTAATTGTTTAGCATACGTTGACACCGGTGACTCATTTTTCTGGATCCGCTTCTGATTATATACTTTTTAGACAATAGAAGAGAACATCTTCCGGCCTCTGCATCAAGGATGCATACAACCCATTTTATTAAAGAATTTAAAGTATCTAAGTAAACAAAGCTGTTAAAAGTGCCTTCAAGCCTTACAAGCAAACATCGACTGAAAATTAAACTCAATCATTACAAATTCGGTGACTAAACTGCCACCCATGAATGCTTAAAATTTACTTCGCCACTACTTCCAGCCTGTCGCTTCCGGCTAACATGGACTCTTTCTGGACTGG
Source organism: Ampelocalamus luodianensis (assembly GCA_036346255.1). Lineage (NCBI taxonomy): Eukaryota > Viridiplantae > Streptophyta > Magnoliopsida > Poales > Poaceae > Ampelocalamus > Ampelocalamus luodianensis. Next base: position 9,001,474 of record CM070626.1, read on the forward strand.
TTGCTGCAAATTTGTCCAGGCTCATAGCCAGTGCCTAGTCAAAAAGATAACCTGCAAGGGATTAGCGACAATCTTTTTATCAAAAACAACATCATTCCGACATAACCAGATAGACCAACATAAGGCACTAGCTCTCATTAGGGAGTTTTTTTTAATAATCAATTTTTTATTTAGAATTACAGAAATAATACCACTTATTTTTTTTTTGTCAAAAATAATCACGTGTCGCTCTACGGTTCGACGACTTGGGATAGTCGCCCAACAAGTGCACGATATTTGTCCAAATCGCTTAACAGTGAAGCGACCAAACCGTTCGCCTCATATTCGCCAAACGGAAGGGCGACTTGCTCCTACTCGCCGTACGGTGGCGCGACTATGGCACATGTCGCTCGAGCGCTAGACCCTAGTCGCCCAACGGTTGGGCGACTTCGGGTGGTTTTATACCCCGCGCGCGCGGCCACATGAACAGTCGCCATTTCATTGAGCGAGACCGAGAAAAATAAGAGAAAGAGAGGAGATGGAGAGGGAAAGAGAGGATAGGAAGAGGGAGAGGTGGGAAAAAGTTTCTTCGTAGCGACGACGACGACAATGGTGAGTTTCTATGATTATTTTATATTTGTGTATTTTTTAAATCATGGTATGTTAGCAAGCAACATGATGTGTATTAACATATTGTTAGCAAATGAAATGATAGTAGGTTAAATTAGAAAATATTAGTTTGGAGATAGCATGGTTAATACAATTAGTTTGGAAGTTCATATGGAGGAAAAATCTGTCGGTGAGAATTAATTCAGTTGTACTTTTTCGTGTGCTGCGCTAATTGCGCCTGGGTTTGATGAAGATAACGTGTTACTTTTCTATTATATAAATATGTCGATAACCTGTGCTTTCGGAAATGCTAGTTTATAGAATGTTAAATACATGTTTTTATTTGCACAATAAAAAATTCCTAATATTTTATTTATAGATTTGGTTGGATTAAGGAATTATAAAATACTAAGACAAAAATCACAGATACATGGTTCCAAATCCATAGGATTCCAAAACATGTGAAATTTTGATTTTTTTTTCTGAAAGCTTCACCCATTATAAATATGCATAGTAGCGATGATGTTTTAAGTATTTCGTAATCCATAGCAGGCGTTATAGGTGTTAACATAATATAGCTTTTTGTAGGAAAAATTGCGTGTTTACCACCTGTGAGTTTCATGAAATTGTATGATTTATTTGCCATTGAAATATAATTGATATGCTCAATTAACATTAATGCTTTTTAATTTCTTGATTTACAGGTATGGCTAGTTCGGACTAGCATTTCGGTCTGCTCGACCGGTTGGTCGACGCGTAGTACCGAGCGAGCCGCCGTGTCTCACATTCGGTTCGCGGGGACGACGCTCCTGACTTGGGGGTAGTTTGTACGTGGACACCCCAACGGGCTTGGAAACTGGACCCACGCTGGGTAGAGAGGTTTGTTCCGCAAGCTGTGCCATTTTGTTTTGTGTCATATGTCTGCTATGTAGTTACTTCTTTGTGCTTTGCAGGCTGAGCCGTGCCAGCCTTCTACCTCTAGCGCGGATGGTGGAGGCCACCGAAGAGGACAACGTTCTGGTCGAGGACGACTGGGAGGTCCAGGCCGGTTCGGAGCGGTCACGATGGTTCCCGTTCGATCGATCACTCCTGACAGCCCTGGTGGACCGGTGGCGGCTCGAGACGCACACCTTCTACCTCCCATTCTGGGGAGATGGCCCCTACTCTGCAGGATGTCGCGATGCTGCTCGGGCTGCCTATCGTGGGAGCCCCTGCATTCCCGTCGGACAAATCTGTCAAGTGGCGCGACGCCCTGCTGGGCAGGTTTTAGGGGGTTCTTGCGCTAGAGGCCGTGCCACCGTACTCCAACTTCTCAGAGCGATAGCAGCATGGCCCACTCCTGTGGTGGCTTTCGCAGTTCCAGGTACGTGTGCTACCTATTTTTCATGTTTAGGGATACACTATCCTAGCCATATGGTGAGCTTACTAATTATTCTTTTGTGTGTAGATTGAGCGGATCGTCCTGTACTAGTACACGTGTCAGCAACTAGTACACATGTCGCTCAACCGTTGGGTCCGTACTAGCTGCCAAGTTGTCCAACGCTTCAGCGACTAGTACACGTGTCGCTCAACCGTTGGGCCCGCACTAGCTGCCAAGTCGTCCAACGGTTCAGCGACTATACGGTCGTATAGAAAGCCAGACCCGGTCCCGTCATGGCTTCTTTTGCTATTTCTCTCGTCAGACAACCAGAGCAGTTCGGGAGAGGAGAAAAGGGGAGTGATAGAAGGATAGGAGGAGTGAAGAGGGGGAGAAGGTAGGGAGAGGTAGAAGCAGAGGAGCTCGAGAGAGGCAGAAAAGGGGAGGAGAGGAGCTTGATACGTGAAAGAGAAAGACGAAGGAAGCTCTTTGATAGGAAGAGAAGGTCTCCACGTGAAGGTAATAGTCTTGTTTGTTCTTATTCTCGGCTGAATGTAGGCGACGTGTAACTACTTGTTGGTTTAGCATGTATTTGGGGAATGTATGTTGAGAAATCTCTTGTTGAAATGTTTGAAATTTTTATAGTGATAAATCGGTCATGTCGGAGCCCACAAGATTGAAAGTGTGTTATGGTATTGGTACGGTTCATGAAGGTCCATATGGTGTTGACCTAAGTGGTTTCCAGCAAGTCACTATGGTACATCCGGATGGGGAGAATGCTCGAATCGAAGATATCCTATACTGGCTCACCGGAAGCTTCTGCTTAGACCCCAAGGTGTGGAGTCGGTCTGCCATGCACATTCGGTGGGAGTTGAGAAGCCTGATGCGCATGGTTGAATGGAAGGGATTTTTGGAGGCTGTAGGCGCCGTGGCTACGAGTGCGTGATACTCGTGCAACCATGTCCGAAGGGAGTCGTCAGAGGCCCTTCCGACGGCTCTCGTCGGGTTGGTGGGAGCAGCTCGGATGTGGGGCGCGTGGTGGCCGATGTTGCGAAGGCAGAAGAGGACGAGGTGACTGATGTTGCGGAGGCAGGAGAGGACGAGGTGACCGATAGTGTGGAGGTAGAAGAGGAGGCGGTGACCCATGTTGCTGAGGCAGAAGAGGAATATCGTACACCGCACGCTCAGTCCAGTGCACAGGTGGATGTAGGGGAGCATGTGGATAACATAGTGCGTCAAATGGAGATCGATGACTTGGCAGCTCGGGCAGAGGAGGAAGCTTTTGGAAGAGGATGGTGATGACTCTTCTGAGAAGGATGAAGGTCCCATCCCGTAGAAATGGAATAGGGTGAACGTTGATGGTCTTGCTGTGCACAATGAGCACAAATCACCGTGGGAGTACCATGGGATGGAGGTTCGGCTTCGTGCAATGTTTGCTGACAAGGGATCACTGCAAGATGCCTTAAGCTGTGGACCTTGTCCATGTAGCGGCCATTTCGTGTACTCAAATCCAGCCAGGAGCAGTACATCGTGGTCTGCGAGCAGGCTGGGTGTCCTTGGCGTGTGCACGCACGGAGACCCAAGTACAAAACTTACTGGATTGTCTCCAAGGTGAAGGCACACTCCTGCTTGCTCAGCAGTGTTTTGCCGAGGCATCGCAACCTGACGTCCACCTTCATTGCCAATGTGATGTACAGAGAGATAGTGAAGAAGATGAACCTAGAGGCCAAGCACATCATGGTGGCTATCGAGCAGAAATTCAACTACAAGATTAGCTACGCGAAGGCATGACGTGCTAAGCAGAAGGCTTTGGAAAGGAGGTTCGGTTCTTTCGAGGCATCTTACAACAACCTTCCTCGTATGCTCCAGGTGCTGCAGGACAGGAACCCGGGCACATACATTGCTGTGAAGAACAAGCCATCCAAAAGACCGCCCCTAGGTATTATGGTATTGCAGAGGGCCTTCTTAGCATTCGGTCTCTGCATCGATGCATTTAGACACATGTTTCCCGTGATCTTTGTGGATGAGACATTTCTAGCTGAAAAATACAAGGGCATGATCCTAACAGCAATTGGCGTTGATGGCAACAATCAAATTCTAACCTTAGACATCGCTTTCATCGAAAGTGAAAATTTCGACAGTTGGTTGTTGTTCCTTCGACATCTGAAGGAGGGAGTAGTTGGGGCACGTTCTGATGTTTGCTGTAAGACCCGGGATTAATATCCCAGATCTTCTGTGCATAACTGAACTAGTCCCATGATCAGTGGCTAGCTCACACAGTAAACAAATGTAATAGCACAACCATAAACGTTAAAAGTTATTAAATAACAACAAAGTTGATTACAAGATAGCCTTACAGGGCAACATTAAATAAACACAGCGGAAGACGATGAAGAAGTAGTGGAGTCCAGCTGATCTGCCACAGGCAATCGACTGGGGTAGCGGCCTAGTCGTCATGATCCACACCTGAGGCGAAGTTCTTCTTCTCTGAAATTTTGTTTGCATAAAGCAAGTATGAGCACAACTACCATGCTCGCAAGTTACACCCGTCAAATAACAGAATGACATGCATAAATGGATGTAACAGAGGATGGCTTATAGGGTTATTTGTGCAAAAACAGTACTTGACATTAAATACCATACTAAGTTCAAAAGCTCAAGTTTTATAAAATCTAAAGTTGTCTCTGTATTGATAAATATAGTGCAGGCACCAACCTAACACCGACATAAACACGGACACCAACCCGGGGCTTCAACCCATAACTTTTCTCATGGACACCCATCCATGTCAAACTGTTTTACAAAAATATTTTGAAATCGAAGTCTAACTTTGAGTGGCTTTGCCAGCATGTCCATGACCGTAGACACGGCTATTCGAATAGATTAACACTCTGCAGAGGTTGTACAACTTTACCCACACGAGATAATCAACTTTTAATGTCCGTCTGACACACTTCCGAAGGTGTGCGACTAAGTGATCATCACGAGGCCTTTACAAGGCATCATTCCACTATAGTCCTCCCTCGCTAAGGTTTCGCCCCCTTTGGACTACCCGTCCGCCGGGTTCAGGCCCCCTCTTGCGCCAAGTGGGACTAACACAGGTCATAACATGACTACCCACTGCACTAACAGGAATGACCATAATGGAACTTTGCAAATTAATCAGCCAAGTTCTGCCCATACAAGACATGTGGTAGTACGGTATGGCTTAGCAAGAGGCGGCTCGAAGACCGGTCCTTAACTGACCTGGGCGACAACCAACAGAACCCTAGGCTTCAACCTACCCAGTTGAACCCGTGCATAAACCTGCACCCACCAGACAACCAATTCGTCCAAGTCCAAACCATCATTTTATTTCATTTTCCAAAGTCATTTATAAATTTCCATAACACACCAATGCTATAGATACAATTTAAACCACAATTGATTTTTGGCTGAAATTCCCCAAATGAAACATATTTGGTCTATAAGCATGGCTAAGCACAATATTTTCCAAAATGATCCCAGTTCATACTGTTGTATCAACTAGGTTTTATCTAGGGTGACAATATGTTTGCTTCAATTACCAAAATTGGCTATACAAATGATTTTAGGCATAACTATAAATTTAAACACAAGAATTTAAATTACTGAGTATAAATAAGCATGCAGTAATAATTTGAAACAGAATTTAAATAATTTTAAATAATGGGTGCAAATATGATCAAGAATGTAACTTGCCTCGTTTGAGGTGAACAGATCAACTGATACTGAGGTGATGTTGTTTTCTTAACAGGTCACCTAGTACTCACAAGTACTTTCTCTAGGTAGTCTATGTGTACAATCACGATGATCATACAGTCAAAATCAATCCTCTTATGTGCTCTTCAACGACGTCGAAATCTGACTTTCCGAAGTCGTCGAAATCTATACGCGAAAATAAGCCAAATTCAAACTAAATTCAAATAAGATTCAAATCAACTCCAAATTGAATAATTTTGGTTTAGTTGGCTAGATCTTGAATTTATATAAATTTAGAAATTTGAATGGACTCAATCGGAGTTCAGATGCAAAAGATATGGGCTTTTGAAGTTTGAATTTACATGAAATGTTAGATTTAAGGTTTTAAAGGAATTTGTGGTCAAATGAACTCAAAATTAAATAATTTTGGTTTAGTTAGCTAGATAATGATTTTATACAAATTTTGCTATTTGAGTCACCCAATTTGGAGTTGGGATTCAAAAGATATGAATTTTCTAAGTTTAAATCTATTAAAAACCCTAAATCTGATTTTAACAGAATTTCTTGAATTATTTTTCTAAAGAAAAACCCTTTTATTGCGCAAGATGACGTCAGCGGCTGATTTTCGGGATTTAAAAGAATTAAAAGAAATTCCGACATGTGGGACCCACATGTCGGTCTCACGGCTCATGTGGACCAAGTCCACGGGAGTTTGAGGCTGAGGGGGTGGATCGTGCACATGTGGCGCCGGGGTGGCAGTGAGGTGGCGCTGCGTGGCAGTGCCACGTCACGCCGGCGGGTGGTGGCGCACGGGAGTCGATGATCCGGCGAACGGCGGCATGGCTGCCGGCGGCGAGGACATCCACGAGTAGAGGGGATCGCGAGGATCTTAGGGCTCACCTAAACGGCAGTTGGGCATGGGAGGAACGCCGGCCGCGAACGGAACGGCGACGGTGAGATCGGGCTTACGACGGCGAAGGTGCTCCCGTGGTTCTCGGGACAAGTTGATGCGCGCACGGGGTAGCCCTGGGGACGGCGATGCCAACGGTGGCGGCGGCGAGGCGAGAGCGTCGACGGTGGCGGCGCTAGAGGCGATGGGGCGCTTGCGGCCGGCGGCGACCAAAACTCCGATTACAGCGAGACGACCGCGAGAGAGGAGGAGTGAGTGAGGGGGAGAGATTGAGGGGAAAAGAGGGCTCCCGATGCTCCCTTTTATAGGCCATGGGGAGGCCGGGAGGTGGAGATCGTGGGCGCGGTCATGGCGGCGGCGACGGTTTGGGCGCATGGGCGTTCCGGTGTAGACTGACGCGGAAAGAGGGGAAGAGAGTGGGGTGAGGGCGGTTGGGCACGCCGGGTCGTGTGCGCACGTGCGCGGGGAAGGCGGGTGTTTGGGGGCGGCAGTTGGATGGAGCTCCCGTGGGCGAGAATGGCGGCGGCGGGCGCGGCTCCGCGGAGAAGAAGTCGCGGGGAGAAGAAAGAGGCAGACCGTTGGATTTCCATCCAACGGTGCGGAGGGTCGGGTGGTGTGGGGCGGTGGTGGCCGTCGAATGCGAATCGGGTGGTGCGAAGAAGAAGAAGAGAGAGGGAGGCACGTGGGTCGTTGGATTAAGATCCAACGACCGAGAGAGGGGGAGGGGGTTTGACCGGTTGAAGTGGGCCAAAATGGGCCAGGGCGCGGTGAAAAACAGGGATGGCCCAATAAGTTTTGGCCCATTTGATTTTCCAGAATTTTAATTGCTTTGATAATTGATTTAATTTAGATAATTAAAAAGAGCTTTTAGAAAATAGCAAATAAAATCCGAAAAATATGAAAAAATTCACAGAAATTCCCATGCTTATTTTGGACTTAATAAAATTATTTCCAACTCAAAGTTGTCTTTTAATTTTGTAAATAAATTATCTTGGCTTCAAAAATACTTTGAAAAAAAGCTTTAAAATTCCAGAAAATTCTAGAAATTAAGTAAATTTTTATTTTTCAAATTCAATCAAATAAAACTTTAAGACCTTCAAATAAATTTCACTTTTGAAGTTTAAAATTTCAAAAATTCAAATAAAGCAATGAAACTCTATCAAATTTCAGAAAATCCAATAAAACATTAAGTTTATTTTATTTTATTTTATTTTATTTTAGTAACATAACCTTGGGATGTTACATTTGCATAATCTATGATCGTCACCCTGGGATGATGAAGGCCATTCGAAAACTTCAGCAAGACTCCGGTGAGCCGTTCCCTTGGCCAAACATGAGGAATAGATAGTGCATTCGCCATCTAGGGGCGAACTTCTTCAAACAATTTAGGCAGTAACCGTTGATGAAGTTGTTCAAGAGGCTTGCTATGCAGAACTAGTAGCGTAAATTTAATGTGCTGTGGGAGATATTGGACGAGCACAACAGAAAGCATGTCGTCGAGAGGAACAAGCGTCCTCTCATTCCTAGGGCGGCGCAATCCGAACGCCTCACACCACTACGGGAGCTCGACCCTCCCTATTTGACACGTGGGACCACGAGGGACATCGGATGCTTCTCTCATTGGATAGAGGCCAAGCTATTGCAGAAGTGGTCCTTGCTGCACGACACAAACGATGCAAGGTACGGCATAATGATCACTAACCTTGTCGAGGTGTACAACTGGGTTATTATGGGCCTCCGTTCTCAGCCCCTCGTCGCCATCGTGGAAGGCGTTCTACACAGTATAATCGGATATTTCAGGGAGAGGCATGCAAATGCGGCACTTCATGTAGCCAACCCACAAACACTGTACTGCTCGAAGATTACAACGTACATTCAGACCAAGACCGAGAAGGCACAGTCGCACACGGTCTTCGTAATGGGCAATATAGAGCATCGTTTCGACATGGTCCTTCGAGATAGAGCCAGATTTAGGACGGCTCGGTCTCTTGTTACCCACGAGGTATGCCTTAGAGACCATGTGAATGAACCTAGCTGCACATGCAACAAGCCAAAGCTCCTTCACAAGCTATGCTCTTATGTCTTCGCTGCGTGTGGGACCATCCACATGGACCCATCGAACTCCATATCGGAGTACTTCATGAAGGAGAGGGTGCAGCAGGCGTGGTGCGGCGAGCTAAGAGGCTTTAGGGTTGTGGGAAACTTCGCTACGTTGGATACTACACAGAGGACTTGGATTCCGGATCTTGACCTGCTGAAGAGGGGAAGGGCCGTCGACAAAGTCATCGCATTAGGAACGATATGGACGAAGGGGAAGCTGGAGCCGCGGGGGGGTAGACATTGCCGCCGCTGCCGCCAGGAAGGCCACACTGTGAGAACTTGCAAGGCGCCTGCCGACACGTAGGAACACCGACATGAAGTGCAACACCGCTTCTTGTAGGGTGCGTAGTGCTACTAAGATTAGAACTGCAGTATTTTGTAACTTAATGCACGCGTACAATGCATGTTTGTTCAATACATATCGACGTCTATAGCTTAATGCACGCGAAACATCGATGCACCAGTTCACTCGATAAAAGGCAACCATAAAGACACATCGACCATTTAGTTACATGCTTTATGAGATTAAACATAATTGCATACAGAAGGGGAGAGTACTGACGTACAAGCCTCTCCGACTGTGCCTAATGGTAGAAGGTGTCTCGTGCTACCCACATAGAGTGTTGTACAGGGGGACGCCTCAAACACGGCTGGCCGTCGTTGTAGTGGCACGCATATATACAACTAGGGTTCGCGCAGCAGCATATGAGATCGTAGAAACTTTCTATGTTCACGACCTCCTCGTTGCCCCTCTCGCGCTGCATCTGTTGGCGAAGGTCATCGTTTTCCTCATTGAGATTATCAATCCGTGTCTCCAACTAAAATATTCGGTTCCACAATGTTTCCACGTATATCACAATAGTCGTTCATGGGAAGGATCGATCCAGCAGACAAAGTCGTATTTCGCCATCTGCAGGAAAGGAGGGTTAACATGAAAACTCTATTAGCAGTAACATAAAGCAAACTATTTGCTAATTGTACCCCAGATTGCGGACATCGGAAGAAACATCGTCCGCCATCGAAAGGGCCGTCCGTGACCTACACGACAGCGTCCTCCCTGTGTTTGCATTTCGGCCATACCGGATGAACATGTTTGTTCAGCATCAACGATAGTTAGGGCCGAAGTCCTCCCTCCTTTCGAGGGGACAGTCTTGCTTTAGTGACCTCGGTTGAACTGGTCCCTTATCGTCTGCCATGGTATGTTACTGTACGACGCAGTAGGTTCTTCTTTCTACAGTTTCGAGGGTCGAGTGGTCCTACTTTTGGAGCATGGGGCGTGCATTTTATAGCCCACGGGGGGAGGCTCATAAAGTGGGTAATGTGTTAGCTTGCAGATGACAAGACCAGACAGGGCTGGCTGCTTTGCGCAGTGATAACACCAAACGCGACAGCTTTGCACAGTGACAAGACCAAAGGAGACACCCTTGCGTAGTGACAAGATCAGATGGGGCAGTTTTGCGCAGTGACAAGACCGAAAAGACATGACTCTGCAAAGAAAGACGTGACAACAATCTGCCACGCTAGCTTTTAAGACCGAAAATACATCACTCTGGAAAGCAGGATGTGACCCGATGACTTCTCTCTGCAAAGTAAGACGTGACAACATTCTGCCTCGCCAGCTTGTCAGATCGACATGACAACATTCTACCTCCTCAGCTTTTGATACTGAAAAGACAGGGCTCTGCATGAAAATAACCACACCATGCCAACCCTGTGGCTTATAAAAGGAGGTGAAAAATATCTGAGAGAGAACACTACACAACCAAAGCCTACACTACACCAGAGCTTGCTTCACTACATCGAGATGGACAAGATGCAGAAGAAGCAATGGGACAAAATGATGAAGCAATGGGAAGAGATCTGCGGACTAGCAAGGGCTGCTAGGGAGCAGGATGACCAAGCAAGGGTTGCTGCAATCCGGGTCCAGCAAGAGGAGTGTGCCAGGATGGCAGCTCTCCACAATGAAGCCCACCGTAGCAGCAACCCTATTGTGAACGTTCCAACCGAGCGCTCACCGCAACATCAGATAAAGGGGGAGACGCCGCCTCTTTGCTGGTGCAGGGACCCATGTAAGTTCTTCAAGTCCAAGCACCGGCTAAGCCTGGGCATGTGTTACTCGGGTTGTGCAAACTACTCCGGTGACTATCCTGACCACTATTGGGACACGAGCAGCTATCGGCAGCCGGTAAGGTTCAGTTACAGTATGTTCTCGTACCTTTTCTCTTTCAAAGTAGGCACTAACAACCTCTCCCGTCAACCCGTAGTCCCCGGATCCGCTATGTGGCTACCGCAAGTGGATCGACTAGGAGACCCACCCACATGACCAGTGGACTCTCGACTACCACGAGTGGATGCCAAAAGAGCATACGAGATCTGGGAGGAGGAGCGCCGCACCAAAGAGCACAACCAGTGTATCCAGCGGGAGATGTAGGCCCATCTCGAGGCGTGCAGGCATAGGGAGCGCGAGCCTCGCGAGAGGGAGCGTGAGAAAAAGAGGGAAATAGCGACCGAGGCCAAGGCGGCCACTGAGGAGTACAACGCCGAGCTCGCAAGGAAGGGCAAATAGCCCCGGTCTTCGTAGCAGTCCGACCCTCTTCGCCCATATGTGTGATGTATTTCTAATTCCCTAAAGACATGCCTATATCGTTTTTGGTTTGTTAGCCTGCTTGCCATGTAACCCCTTGTCGGATCAAATTAAGTGTTGATATCGTTGCGTCATTTCTCAAAAGTTCTCCACTGAGTATGAATTTCCTGGCGCATCACAATATCACTTACCCTCGTACTCACGAATCATTGCTAGCTTTATTGTCCTCACAAAATTTTTAAGAAATTTAGCGCACTACAACATACACCGATCACAAAATGTTATTGCGAGTCTGACAAATTTTGTACCCTTAAGATTATACGAAATTCACAAACACACCAACCAACCTTGTCACCGCCCTTGTATTTCCAAAAAAATAGCATCCTACCACAGGATTTGCTAAATGTAATACTTACAAAATGTAACATTTATTCTCACACAATTATTCCAATCAGATTAATCAAAAAGTACAGCTGCCACATGAAATCGCCCAGTTGTCGGGCAACTTCACTAAGTCGCTCAACCAATGGGCGACTTAGTTAACTCGCTGAACTACTAGGTGACTCTAACGCTTGACGCTCTGTCATTAGGAGATTATGAACAGTCGCTCAACCATTGGGCGATATGGTATAAGTGCCCCAACGGTACAACGACTTATGATTATTTCTGTAAAAAAAATTAAGTAGTATTATTTTTGTAATTCTGAATAAAAAATAGATTATTTCAAAAAAAATCCTCCATTAGTAGTTGTGATATTAAAACTTTTGGAATACCGGTTAGCCAATTTTCAAACATGTTTGCTATACTCTCAAGAGAAGATAAATTAAATGCACACTGAACGGCCCACCATGCAAGACGTGCAAAGGGACATTGAATAAAAAGATGTTGGATTGTTTCCTTATTAATACAAAAACAACATCTTTTTGCTCCCTCTCCAATTTCTTTTAAGCAGATTATCTTTAGTTAAAATTACCCCTCTTTTGAGATACCATAGAATTTTTTTCACTTTTAGTGGAATTTTAATTTGCCAAAAAAAGTTCCTAATGGGGATAGAACTTCCAAGTGGCGCATAGAAAGACTGTACTGAAAAAAGTCCAGACTTATTCAAATTTCACCTGAAAACATCCTTTTGAGAGATTAAATGTAAATTAGCAATTCTCAAAATTAACTAATTCTACACATGTAACTTAGGCATAATAATAGGTCTGCGAAAAGAAACATTTAAATGAGTCGTTCTCAAAATATTTGCCACTGTATCATCCTTTCTCCTTACCACATTATAAAGGAATGGATATTAACTTTTTAGTAGAGTCTCCTAACCAAATATCTTTCCAAAACCTAGTTTGCATTCCATTCTTAATCTGGAATTTTCGGTGTTTTAGAACCGATCTTACGTAAAGATTGTTTGATTCGGGGGCTCTCCACAATTGATCACGCAGATAGAAAAGACACGAAAATTTTTATACAGGTTCGGGCCTTCTCTACAGAGAATAACAACCATACTCATATGTGTATTGTATTGGGTATCCTGGTTACAATCAGTGGAAAGACTTGCGCTAATGTTGCTACTGATTGCCACTCAAAAGTCCCTCCCCATTCCTCCCTGAAAGAAGTCTATTTATAGTATATAGAGAGGGAGGTTATCGTTCCATGTCAGGAGGCGCTCATTATTCCATAATAATGAGAGTAATCACCGGAGTAGTAACCTCTCCACGTTGCCTGACGGTTATCAATCAGAGATAATGGTGAGTTATTTATAGTTATTCCAGAGAATAACTACGTATCTTGACTGCTCAGATCTCATAGTTAATAAAGCCTACTAGCGAGTGGACCCAGTTATCTGTGGAGAAGTCGTGGCAGGGCTGGTCGTAGAAAGACTTACGACCAGAGGTAATCGTAGGAGGACTTATGATGAACCCGAAGGTTCGAATTGTTGGCTCGATCTTTCGATGAGAACGATAAGTTCGGTAGGCGTCGCTCAACTCTTACGATCCTGGCTACGAACACGCAAGGCTCGAAACCACGCAATCGCTGAACTGATTGACAAGTCGTTATCAACCGTGCACGAATACCCGGATGACCTGATCACGAAGATCGATTCCTGCATACACCGAAGAAGCACGCAAGAATAAGGTAAATAAGCAATCTGAAATTGTGAATAGGAATTGAATGTATTGATAGGTGGGGTTCCGAAGAACAATGTCGTTGTTGATCTCGCCGACCAAGAGAACAAAGTAGAAAGTAGCAAAGCTAAACTTTAATCAACAAAACCCCCCGAACAAAAGGGGCGGCAGCCACTATCTATAGGAGGAAGAGGGAGGGGGCGGTGGTACTGTTCATGTGTGAATAGTGCCATGTGAACAGTACCACGAAACCCTAGGGGGTAGCTATATGGGCCATATGGGCCAATGTGGCCAAAACAACCCATTCGTTACATAACCTATGGGCCAACAATTGGTGACGCAGCACCATGGCATGTAAACGTAGCCCGACACGTATGAGTAGGAGCAGTAGATGTAGCCCGGCATATATGTGTAGAGGCAGCTCGGTCCAACTGGAAAATATGGCAATGCAGTCGCCGAAAATTCGATCGAAGATGTGGATGTAGTGTAGCGAGTCGAAGCAGGGGGTGCAGTCGAAGCAGGGGATGCAGTCGAAGCAATGGATGCATCCTTAGGGTTGATGTCCTCATCAACTTACGATTACGCGGTAGCCATAGGAGAACCTGCGACTATGGGGGTGGTCGTAGAAAAGCTTACGACCACCTGATTGACTTCTCCCTTACTACTGTAAGGGGTATACTTGATAGCTGTGTGACGTCATATTTACCCATAATACTCAATTACAGATAAATAGTAAAATGAGAATTATTAGATCCTCGTCAGGAATAAACCAAAACGAAAGAACTGCTCCTTGATTTTCATTAAACCAGACCAAAAATGAGAAGTCCCAGGTTTATTAATGATCTGCGAAAGACACTTCTCACCCAAATACTTTCTTTTTAACATCAATTGCCAAATTCCTTCTTCATTAAGCAACTTAAACAACTATTTTTCTAGCAAACTTTTATTTTTTGTGTCTAAGTTCTGAATGCCTAGACCACCCTGCTCTTTGGGTGAACACACTACGCTCCATTTAGCATGCCTATATTTTCGTTTATGATTATCGCTCTGTCAGTAAAATCTAGAGCGATAAAAATCTAATCTTTTGAGAACCTCCCTAGGAACCTCAAAAAAAGATAACATAAACATTGGTAGTCTACTAAGCACTGAGTTAATAAGTACAAAACGTCCATCAACAAACATATTTTTTCCTTTTCAACTATTAAGCTTCTTTTCGACTCTATCCTCAACCCCTTTCCAGTCACAATTCCTTAATTTTCTGAAATAAATTGGAATACCTATATATTTGAAACGAAAGGTACCTATTTCACACCCAAATAACTGATTATATTGAGATTCAACCTCTTTGGCAGTACCAAAAACAAAAAAAATCTCACTCTTGTGAAAATTAATCTTTAAACCTGATAATTGTTCAAAGACACAGAGAATAAGCTTGTGATTTTTTTGCTTGATCTAAATCATTATTCAAGAAGATGATAGTATCATCAGCATACTGTAAAATTGACAACCCATCATCAATCAAGTGAGAAACTACTCCTGATAAAAGACCTGCTTCTTTAGCTCTTGAGATAAAGATAGCAAGCATATCCACAACAAAATTTAAAAGAATAGGGGACAAAGGATCACCTTGTCTAAGGCCCTTCTGAGTTTGAAAAAAAGATCTAAGATCATCATTGACTTTTATTCCAACACTTTCTCCCTTAACTAAGCTTTCCATCCAGGAGCACCACTTAGATGAAAAGCCTTTCATCCTCGGTGTTTGAAACAAAAACGGCCATTTTACTTTGTCGTAAGCTTTCTCAAAATCAACTTCGAATATTATTCCATCCATTTTTTTATGTAACTCATGTATTATTTCATGAAGAATAACAACTCCATCAAGAATAGGGATGGCAATCGGGCGCGGCGGGCACGGGTAGTGCTCGCGCATACCCATGCCCGCGACCCCGATTTTTCCCCACGGGCATGCCCGCGAAGGATGACGGGCGAAGAACCTCGCCCATACCCGCCGCCCGTGGGTACCCGTCGCCCGCGGGTATGCCCGTGTACCTGCGATATGTTTCTGCTTCACAGTCCAAATATCTGGCCATCTATGAACCCAGACCACAAGGATATTAAGCACACACCACATTTAGTAACTCAGTCTCCAAGTTCGGCAGAGATTGTTCAGTAACTATCGTACAAATCGACAGGTAGAAGCACTATTACTTAGCTAATCATGTTACAAGAACACCGCGTAATACAGTGCATTACAATATCTGAAGAAACGGGCAATACAGACATACAACAATATCTACATTCTATAGTCTGTTTGCTCCAGGGTGGTATCAGAATTAAAGGCCTGAAGCCGCCAGCCAGCCAAAACATTTCTTTTCATGGCTAACTGTAGTTGTATGTACTATACAGAGAGATCTAGGATAAACTAAAACTAGAATGTACAGAGTATAACTAGAAGATTCTGTTGTTTGAATTGAAACTCAGCATGCATTTTCCAATATGTGATCAAGATATCATCACAGGGGAGAATAATCCTCTTGTCGATATATGAAGCCAACAGAAAATCTGAATCAGTGAAGGATGTAGAAAAGCGCCATGCCACATCTCATGGATAAGTTACCCAACCTATTCCGTTAGATGTTGAACATCCTAATTGCCCAACCTATTAATTGTAGAATTGAACATCCTATAAAATAAATCGTTTGGTACCTCAAGCACTCTTTATAACATACAACAGCTGCACAGTTATTTCTAGATATCATATGAAGCTTCCCTAACATCAGATTTATTTTCAGAGTTCTCACTTTAGAAGGAATACCTTCCATTTGCAGAAAAAACATATAGGTCAATACGTCCTACTTCACATCATCTCTCTTCATCATTACAAAAGAAGCAAAAATGAGAATCCACTGTTTCCTTCAGTTCCCCTTGCACTGATGACGTAACCTCGTCCTGCAAGCACACAAAAATCACACGAGAGTTCAAGAATAGCTTCAGTATGCAAATCAAAGAACATTTTAACCATGAGACTCGTATGATTAGACAAAATGCTTACTGTCCATAGATCATGGGCAACAACAACAGCTGATGGACTTAGACCATGGGCAACAATAACAGCTGATGGCTTCGTCACTCATCGAGCGGATTGAACTACTGAGTACTGTCATGTCTACTGAGTACTATCATGTCTAACACCACCAATTTGTTCCAAAAATTACATCTAAGAAATCCTACCAAAAGAGAATCACCAAATTCTTGTCAGATTATGCAAGCATGAAAATAGCACTCAGCTATAGCAACGACCACTGCCGAGAATTCCACCCAGAAATGGTCGCCAACCCACGGATCCTGCGAGAGCCCCCAAACAATAAATAAATAAAAACAAAAGTGTGGCAAGCAGTTCGTCCAAATCACAGACAGATCTCGGTGCCTGGAGCTCACCGGGCTTGAAGAAGATAGAGAGGCCGAAGTCGATGGCCTTGAGCGGGGAGTTCTCCTTCTTGTTCGCAAAGAGGAAGTTCACGGGCCGAACTCTTGATCTGGATCTGGAGTTCTTGGGGGTGGTAGCGCGACTGCGTGAGGGGGAGGGACGGGGGCGGCGGCTGGCCAGGAGGAGGTGGGGATGCCGACCGACGAAGGTGGTGCTTGGGGGCAACGAAGACTGAGGGAGTTGTACACCGAGTCCTCCAATTGCACGACCTCGAGCATGGAGATGAAGGGGCTGGACGTGGTGGCGCGGTTCCTAGCGAGGCACACGCTGACCGGGGCCGGGAGTGAGGAGGGCGGGGCCGGCGAGGAGGACGGCGGCGATCGCGGGAGGAAAACGGACCAACAGGGCGGATCGGATCTGGAGTAATGGGGGGGGAGGGGTTGAGGATCTGGATCTGGAGTAATGGGGGAGGGACGGGGGCGGCGGCTGGCCGGGAGGTGGACGGGGGCGACGGCTGGCCGAGAGTTGGAGTTCTGTGGGGGGCGGGGAGGGGGTGCTCGGAGCCAGAAAGGGAGGAGGCGGGGGAAGAGGGAGGCGTACGGGGCGACGGGGGAGGAGAGGAATCCGAGGGAGTGGGGCGGGGAGGTGGCGGTGGATGAGGAGGAGCGGCGAGCTCGAGAGGGAGGCGAGTGCGGGAGTGTGGGGAGGGGAGAGGGCGACTGCGAGGGGGGGGGGCGGGGGCAGCTGAAGTCACGGCCGAAGGGGTATTAGGCATCGTGAACTAGGGTTTTTTGGGCCCACATGTCAGTGCGGGGTTGGCGGGTAAACGGGTGTGGCGGGCACAGGTAGAGCTCACCCATGCCCGCGCCCGTTTACCCGATGGGCAGAGTATTGTCCCCATTTCTATACCCATGGGCAAAGAAAGCCCCCCATACCCAACTCTATTAGGGTATTTACCCGCGGGCACGCGGGTAATCGGGCACAATTGCCATCCCTAATCAAGAATAAGCCTCCCCAACATGAACGCCGATTAGGATGGTCTGACAATCTTGTGAGCTACACTCATAAGCCTATTAGTAACCACTTTAGTAAAGACTTTGAAACTAACATTTAAAAAATAAATAGGCCTATATTGCTGAATTTCCTTAACATCCGTTTTTTTGGAAGTAATGTAATGATTCCAAAATTCAAACAAAAAAGAAGCAAAGAGCAACTATAGAAATCATGAAACATAGCCATCAAATCATTTTTAATGACTTCCCAAAACACCTGATAGAACTCAGCTGGGAAGCCTTCTAGCCCAGGTGCTTTATTATGCTTCATTTAGAAGATTGCTTCTTTCATCTCCTTTTCAGTGAAGGGTTCTGAAAGAAAATTATTTTTCGCATTCGAAACTTGAGGTATATTATTTGTAAAAGCATTAATCATAGATAAATGATTAACTTCGGATAGACCAAATAAACCTTTATAATAGTTGGTGATATACTTTTTTAATTGTACATCACCTCGAACTAACCTTTCCTCTTGTTCAAGCTAAAAAATTCTTTGCCTTCTATGCTTACCATTTGCAATCAAATGATAATAGCGAGTATTTCTATCTCCCACCAGAAGAAATTTCGCCTTGGACCTTTGGTACCACTTAAATTCTTCTTTTCTGAAAAGTTGTGCCAATATCTCATTAGCAGCTTTTTTAAGATTAAATTCTTGATCAGACAACCTCAGAGACTCAGCTTTTTATCTAGCTCATCAATTACTAAGTTAAGTTCTACCTTTTCTTTTTTATAAGTCCCACTGGTATTTTTAGTCCAACCACGAAGATAATGTCTAAGAGATGTGATCTTGCATTGCAAAATTTGTAAGGCAGAATGACCTCTATTTTCCTTGATCCACACATCTGCCACCTTCTCCCTAAACCCCTCCTTACACAACCAACCTAATTCAAATTTAAATAAAGGCTGACTTCCTCTATACCGAGTCGCTCTTGTATTTAAAAGCAACGGCGTGTGATCAGACAAAGACCTTTCCAGAGCATTAACTGTAACCAAAGGAAATTTATGCTCCCATTCTGTATTCATTAAGACTCTATCCAACTTTTCAAATGTTGGATTATCTAACGAATTGGTCCAAGTATAATGTCTACCAGATAAAACTATTTCTCGTAAATCCAAATTATTAATCACAGCATTAAACAAGAAAGGCCATCTCAACTCAAAGTTGTCATTATTTTTTCCCTTGAATGTTTGATTATATTAAAATCGCCCCCAATTAAAATGGGAAAAGATTCTTTCCTACAAGCATGAACAAGTTCGTTAAAATCGCCCCCAATTAAAACGGGCGGCACCAGGCGGCTTCGGGCTAGGCTGCCGGTGCATGCGGCTCCAGGCCGACGACGTTGGTTTCGAGCGCGACCGTGCGTGGCTCTACAGGGCCGACCATCGGCCATTTTTTCTCTGAGTTTACTGTTCACGATCATGCGGATGTAGATCGGATCTTGGCGGCGCATTCTGGCACACATACCAAGACGACAGCATACGGCGCCGATGTCGCTGAGTAGTGTGTGCATACAAGCAGCATAGATTGGTGATGCACACGACGCTTCTTGGTCGGCTCACCCCTTTTTTTCTCTCTTTTGTCGGAGGTGGTGCCGTGCGGGGCGGCCTGGGCGCACGCGGGTGGCCGGCACTTCGAGCGATTGGGTCGGAGCGTGGCGGCGCTGCAGGCTCACGCACCGAGTGGTGCTTCATGATGCGGCGCGGGCCATGGTGGCTCTGGCGATGCTTATTGGCCTACGAGGCCGTCGGCTCATGTGCGCGAGCTACGGGCTGCGGCGCGGAACACGGTGCTGGTGCCGTGGCATGCTGCGAGGAGGCCATGTGTGGGGAGAAGCCCGTACAGAGGTGCCGACCATTGGGGGCTCCAGGCTGCCGGCTAAAATTATTTCGTGCAATGCAATGTATACTGTTCATGCTATGCATATGGTTCATGCAATGATCTATGGTGCAATCAATATCCTCTCTTTCATGCGATCTACCGATCAGCTTGGCTGATGACTTTGAGTCGGCTTGCGGTAGATCAGAGTGAATTTGCACCGTAGAAAACAATATAGAAAGCAACAATTGCAGAATTGAAAGCAATCTAGAAAACGATTCAATCTATGAGTGTGGTTCATCGACAATTACCTTTTCGATGCGAGGAGAGTCGAACGTGCTGATAATGCGGCGTCTCGTGTCATTACCCCAGGGGTAATCACACTTAGGCATACAGATTACTATTCGTTTGCACAGTAGAACACTGCTCCAACGAATAGTAAGCCTTACCAGAGTTAGCACAACGGAACAATAAGATAGAAACTATTCTTTATTACAACAGTAGCCACACAAGACTAAGATTTTGGGATACAAAATATTTAATTACAAAAGAGGGGGGTTAACACAATCCCCACGCTTGCCGCTAGGTCCCTCCAGAAGTCTACTCGTCCCACGAGTCGAATAAGGTGTCCCCCTCGCCCTACTTCGCGCAACCAACGCCCTCGCCTTCTGTGGTCTCCTCGGTACCTGAAAATCCCTCATCCCACTCGGGATAACTCCCGACCGGACTGGGATCTAAGCAAAGGGGAGAGATAGCAAGAGTGAGTACTAGTGTACTCAGCAAGCATTAATAACAAAAATGCACCTGATGACTCTACCTGTTGTCCTTATCATATTCCTACCTCTTCTCTTTCTCTGAAAATAATCATTAAGATTTAGGTTGCAAATTTTATTTCTGAAAAGACTATTTGTTACTCGAATAGAAGATAGACCCTGGTGGTTCTCGTAGATTCTAATCCAAAAGACTGGCATGAATTCATGATTTGATATAGCACTGCGCAGGCTTGTACCACTTTACCCATAGGTATTCTGAGCTCTACTTTAACTAGGTCCCAGCATTTCCTTTGATGCGGGTTCGAGTCCAGAATACAGAATGTTTTCCAGGTTACGTGATTATGTCTCCACCCATTACTTTTCGTCGGTGTTGACCTTGTCACGCTGCTGACCTAGTCATCCACCGAGTTTTAGTCATGTTGGTTGGGCTGGCTCCCAATCCCAACACTCCACTGTGGCTGGGTCGGCTCTCTTCCAGTTCCCACCACTCTACTGTGTGGTCCTACTTACCCGTTGTGGAGACATAATTACATAACAAGGTAGCATTTTCTGCGCGTCGCAACGGAAAAATAGTTGGCACTTAATTTATTGTCTCGTATCCGAGTAAGAGTTTTGTTTGTCCTTATATTATAACCATATGTAAAAGGATCCCGCCTCTTGCCTCTGGTCTTTCCTTACCCAGGGTTCCTTTTACCCACCTATTTAACTCTCTTCCAGTACAATAACTCTCTTCCGGTTGTACGGCTCTCATCTTCTTATCTTTTCTTCTTCTTTCCTTCTTTAACCAATTTGATTTTGAGATATAGTTTTTGATGCAATACATATATAATATAGCAATATAAGGGGTACATTTAATATAACTATATTTATGCTCAAAAGCAAGCTTGCCTTCGTAGTTGTGATAAAAAGCGGCGTCGACGTACTCCGGATCAACGACTCCCACCTGCGATGGATCGACTGCTGCAATATATGGCAGACGCGAATAATACTCAAATAAATACTTAGTCAATTTTTGGGTGATATTATACGTACATAAGTTAGTGCATTTTATCTTGTTAGCAAATTTTAATTTAACAACATTTTTCGGGTCCCCCGTTAAGTTAGCACTCTCCAACTACTGTCGTTCTACAGTCTACCGACGCTAGGGTTAAGGTTGCCGAAACTCACGGTTTAACGCACGAAAATAGAAAAACTACTCGTACTTGCATTTCGCTAAGTCTACCAAATTTTATTCGAGCAAAAACGCTATATTGATTTTATTTATTACCCCTTTTCCCTAATCCCCTCCTACCTAAGACCAGTCTCAATGGGCATTTCATGGGAGTTTCATGCACATTTAATACAGTGAGACATCAGCACAGAAGGAATATTTGCATGAAATGGGGAGAAGAGAGAGGGGAATCGTTTCATCCCGGTGAAACGAGGTCGCGTTGTTTCCAACGTCTTGGTAACCGGGTGAAACGGCCATTGAGGCGTTTCATCGCCATCTCCCCGATCCCGTGCGGGCGGAGCCGCGCCATCGTCGCCATATTCCCGCGCGCAACCGGATCTTCCCGCTCGCGCACCCCTATCTCGCCCCCTTCGCCATCCCTTCGCCCGCGGCCCGCTACTCGCCGCCCACGCCCCATCGCCCGCCATGGATCCGCCGCCGGCAGAGGAATCCCGGCAACGCGCACCCGGCAGAGGAGGGAAGGCGCGCCAACACCGGCTTGGACTAAAGAAGGGCTCCATTGTTGCGCCGTCACCACCTCCAGATTCGTCGCTAGCGCCGCCACCGGTTCGTCCGCCGCCGCCGATTTCCTCCCAAGCTTCGCCTACTCCCACCCCTACTGTGCCGACTCCGGCCCCTGGTGTGCCTAGTTCGTCTCCTGCTGCGCCGACATCGACCGTGCCGCCACGGCCACCTCAAGGACCAGGATGGGGCGGCATACCCCCAAATTTTGCATCTCTTCATGGAAACCAGCAAGGCTCAAATTCATGGTACGTTTGATTTCGATCTCTGCAAATAGTTGATTTCCATGGCTGCAAGTAGTTCAAATGATTTCTACAGATGGTGTGGGGACCCCGGTAATTATCTCCATAAGACCGAGATTAGACAAGGTCTTAGGGACATAATTACGGGTCTCCGGTAAATGAATTCCAATTTAACTCTATCCAAGTGAGAGGCTTAGCCGAATACTAGAGCCTCAACGATCATGCGCGCTGCTCCTTTGCGAGCGCTACATGATTGTCGATTCTCTTTCGATTCGAAGCACTACACTTAGTGAGTTAAATGAGGATCCATTAACAACGAGTATGACTTATATTGGCTCCCAAGATCAACGACCAATATACTCATACCCTTATCCAACGTTGGTTACATCCATACAACGCATACAACCAGAGATAAAAAGACATACTGCATAGTAGTTAAGTTTACAGTTTATTACATACGGCCGACCGGCCAAATTCAAGTAAAGTACCAAGTAGCAGCGGAAGCAAATAAATAAAGCAAAAGACCAGTAGTGGTATGCCCATCACCCATCGGCAACCGACTGGGGGTTAAATGATAGCACACTACTCGTTAGTGTCACCAAAGTCAATACTAACGAGATCGTCATACTCATAATCTTCCTCACCTGAAAAGGCCAGCAAACATCTGGCTGAGTACAAGTGTACTCGCAAGTCTTACACCAATAAAAATAGTTATGCATAAGGGTCATTCAAAGGATGGCTCATATTGGTTTAGTTTTGCGAAAGAGACGCAACAATTAACATCCTACACATACTAGTTTTTCATGTGCCCATTTTAAAATCAGATTTGAAGTAGAAGTAAAGCATATGGTAAAACATTTCCGTAATAAACAATTTAATCATACAAGGACCAAAGTGGCAGCCCACTTTGATGCACTAAACACATGAACATCCCGTCCATGACGATTACCAAGTTCAACCACAATTTTAATTAAAAGTCTAACAATAAGCAGCCACAAATTTCAAGCGGTTGTCCATAACCGTGGACACGGCTATTCGAATAGATTATACCTGCAGGTGTACTACTTTACCCACACGACTTGATTAGCCCGTAAGCCTCCGGATGCCTCCGAATATAGCATACTTCCTATGGTATGCCGTACGGTAAATCGAGATACTGGTCGTTTTAGCAAGAAGATCCCATTGAGCTAAGTCCCTCAACCCATGGCTCCTAGGAAACACAAGACGTTAACGCTCCATCCTATATATCCTAGGAAACACAAGACGTTAACGCCCCATCCTATCGCCCAAAAGGAACACGGATTTCCGGTCCCATGCCCTTACAATTTCACCACCGTGGGACTCAACACAATAAAACCTTCCCCTACTTAACCATACGGCACCCATATACGCGTGTGATAGTACGAGTTTTGCTTGAATCGCAACAACCCAAAGTTCGGTCCTTAATTGTCCGGACAAGCCAAACCACATACCCAAATCTCGTGTACGAAGGCACCATCACTAACCAACACTTGTCGGACTAAAAGCTCATTTAAAATGACAAAATTTCACTTATAAAGCAGATACGAAGATCTGAAACAAAAGTATATCAAGAGAGTTGTGTTTGTCCCATAATTATCGGGTTATTCGACAATCAAACTAGGTTCTAGACTTGCACGACTAAGCAAACTCGAACAACATTACTTCACTCATCCTACCATAGCATTTCAAGAATGGAATAATTCATGGATAGCCTCAATGACAAGATAATAGGATGTGTCTAACCATTCATAACAAAAATAGCGACAATATAAGACTATCATGCAAGCAATTATCATTACATCTACCCTAGCAAAATTGGGATCAAATATGATGCAAAAGAAAGTTCAAAGGATGCTTGCCTTCTTTGGTAGTTCACTTGCTCACTCGGTTACTTACTCTCATACTTAGGCAACTCGAATCTAAAGAAAAGGCGATATCGAATAAATACCAGAAATAGCCAAAAACTCAAGTTGCTCCAAAATGCATGAAATTTATACAGTAGCTATATTATGATTTTAGATGAATTTAGGTACAAAAAATTATTCCATTTGGAGTTTATATGAGAGAGTTATAGTAGTTTGAAAATCAGATTTTTGGAAAATGCTGAAAATCAATGTTCTGTTATTGTTCATCCGAATTTAATTGTTTCGCGGAAATTTGTAGAACAGTGGTAGGGATAAGCTTTACATGGCATGAAAGGTAATTAAAATTTATGATCAATAAAAATTAAATTACCCCATTTAGAGTTCATATGAATTAGTTATGAATTGTTGAAGTTAATTCAATTTCTAGTATAAAAAACATTCTTTTATGAGATTTCTATTGCAATAAATAATTTTAATATGTAGGCTGACCTAGCCTCAGCCATGACAAGAGGGGCCTATGTATTTTCTTTTCTTTTCTATTTATTTCCTAAAGAAAACATCTACCGACAAATCTAACCTTCTCATACTCATATACTTAACTGATTCTCCGATGTTGAATCCAATCACATGCATAACACTCTCCAATCATATTCCCATATCTTGATCTAAATCCCGTACTAACCTCCACTAAGATATTATCAAGGTAGTCAATCCATCGACTTATGTGCATATGTCCATGACTAACTCCATCAATCATTCTCCGATATACTATTTAAACTAATACTAACTATCTAGCCCTACTAGTCTTGCCTCAGCAAATCACATTCGTATACACCAAAATTTCCACCGATCGAGGTTTATTTGACCAACCGATACACACCAATCGATCAACTCATATCCATACCACCAAACTTAATCAAGAACGACCTCAACCAATCCAATAATATATGTGCCTAAATAAACAACTAATAATCCTTTATCTACTAATCCAATTGAGGGTACAAATCTATCAACTCGGCACATAGGACTTAACTACTAATTTCATGGCAAACCAAATATTTATCTGAAATCAGATAATCCATTCTACCTTCTCCCAATTCTAGCATATATAACTCACAAACTAATGCTAAAATCATCCGATCCATTTGCTCATGAAAAAAAAATAAATCCCCGATTCCATCTCCATATCTCAATACATATCATCACAAAAGGTATCCATCAAGTAATAGATCATAAAATCCTTATGCGTCCTAACTCCAAAAATTACTAATCCAACGAGAGGATACCCTCCAATTAATTTATCATCTAAAATCACCACAAATTTGCATGTGACTCCAAAATAATATCATCCAATGCATTTTTAATTTAGCATCCACCGACCAACAATACAGAAATTCACTACAACAATCTAATCATTCGCATCCACAATATTTTATCACATAATCCCGCCTACGCACAAATAAGTCCTAACCGGAGAGTTACATCGGTCTTAACCTACTAAATAATTTTTACAAATAAATATGCATAAATAGATGCTATGCTCATGACTAATATGCAACATGCACAACTAATTTTCATAATGCGGTAACAAAAATAACACTAAGAATTTTACCGCAACGCTAGGTGTGCGAATCGTCACCGGGTGTCGTCTTCTCGGCACTCATTCGCGTCCACCGTAGTCGTCGCCGTTACCGCGTTCGCTCGCTCTCTCGCCCGCCGTAGTCGTCGCCGAGCTTGTCCGCGTCCACATCCGGCTCCTCGTCCATGTCCGTCATCCTAGTGCCGCCGCATGCGCCACGCCGTCGCATCGACACCGCCTCGCCTCGCTCGCCGACGCGCGTCGTGCATCGGATCGTCGCGCGTGCTCGGTGTGCCTCGCGAGCCACCACGCCATGCCGCGCGCCCATGCATGGTCGGCCTCGATGTCGCGCCTCGGAGCCGCCCAGTGCCTCGGCCCGCCACGCGCCGTCGACGCCGCCGCCGCCGCGTCGCCGCGCTCGCTCGGGCGCCGCTTGTCGATGCCCTAGACAAGACCTCTTCTTGCTCGCCGCCACGCCACCAAGCCGTCGCCTTGCTCCGCCGCTGCGATTGGCGATGCTTCCACTTGCCGCACTCGTGCCACAATGGGGCCGCTAGCTACTTTGGTGTTCGGCTCGCCTTGTTGCCGCTGCAGGCGCAGGCGCCTCGGCGCCTCCGCCGACCCATCGCCGCCGCGGCGAGCAAGCGTGCCCATCGCATGTTGGCTTCTCTCATGCCGCCAACCGCGGCGCCAAGCCGCCGCCGCCGCACATGCCGCGCAACGCCTCACGTCCTCGCCGTCGCGCCATGCCGAAGCCCGCCGTCTTTGCCGCCCTCGATCGCCGCACCATGCAACAAGCCGGGCCGAGCCGAGCCTTGGCCGAAGCTGGCGGCGGCGCGCCGAGCTCCTAGGCCGCTAGCCGCGCGTGGACCACCGCCGACGCCGCTAGAGGCGATGTCGGCCACCTCGCCGAGCTCTTTGCAGCATGGTGGCCGCCGAGAGTCGTGCATGCCGCACCACCACACGCATGGTATGCATCGCTAGCTTCTTCTCCCTCTTTGCAAAACACTCAAACAAACTCGCATGTGAAAACTAATTGTATGGATGGGAAGCTTATGAGATGAGAAACACCATGGCATAACATGCATGAGCAGATTTTGTGTTCTTGAGAGTGATTGGAAGGAGAGAAGGTAAGAGCTTTGCTTGTGGTCATGGAGAGAAGAATGGTGTCTTTGTGTTGGAAGAAGAAGATGGCGGTGAGTGGGAAGATGTGGTCGTGAGTGGTTCGGTTTCATCGCCTAGGAGAATAAAGAAATGGTAGTGGGAGGTGATGTAGTATTTGGTTGTTTCATTTATCTTGGACGTGAGATATTTTGGTGTGTGTTGCTCTCTGTCTTTGTGTCATTTGGAACTAAAAGATGGGCGTGGCTTTGGTGTTTCTGATGAATAAAATAGAATAGAGGAGTGGGTTTGGCTCGGCAAAATGAAAGGCGGTGAGGATGGTTTTAGTGGGCACAAAAGAAATGAAGATGGGTGAGGCATTGGGTTGGGAGCTAAAGTTGGTAGGGGATGGGGCTTTTCTTTGTGGGAGAGAAAGTTATGGTGATTGAAAAAATGGTAGTGAGGATGTGGTTGGTTTTACTGGTTAAAGAAATAAGGATGGCGATTAGCGGTGAGGATACATGATGAAATGGTTGTGTCTCGAGAAAAGAAATGGCAGAGGTGGGTTGGTTCGGTTGGGGCAAGGGTGAGCAGAAATAAAATTTAATGATGAAATAAATAGCAGCAATTCTTCCTCCTTCTTGCATGCCACGCAAAGAGCTCGCACTCGAAAACCGATTGGAGAAAGCAGAACGCCCTCGAGACGACGATCGCAACGCTATAACATGCGTTGCATGATTTCTGATTTTCGGTTGTGTTTGCGAGGAGGGAAGTTAGGGAAAAGAAATGGATACACAGACGTCTCGCCTGCGGTCGGTCGGACTGAAAAAGAGCGGCGGTCTAATGTATGCACCACGGTATGATTTTTGAAATGCATGTGAAAGCAAGAGACCAAAATAATTTTCTTTCATTTGTAGTCTCTCGACCAATTCAATTTAATATTGTTTGCTATTATTATTTATACAACTTTTAGACAACTCGATTCGATTTTAAAGGCAACATTTGAATTAAACATGAAATTTTTTTTAAAATATTGCCAAATTTTTATTAGATCGCCTACTTAAATATTAATATCCTGATCCTGAAAATCGGGATGTTACAGATGGTTTAGTAGAATTTTTATAGTTGATTTGTAATACTGAAAACGATTTGTACAAATGGTTTATGCCTGCAAGTTGTTCAACTGAATATTGCATTATCTCTGAATCTCGATATGTACTTGAACTCCAAGTAGTTGATTTGTGTACTGGATTCCTGAACTCCAAGTAGTTGATTTATGAACAGACCTCAATGGCTGGATCACAAGTACCTGATACAATTTAGTTGATGCCTGCAAGTACTTGAACTGGAAGTAGATGTTCATGTATCTGTACAGTCTAATCTTTGATTGCAGTCATGTATTTCTGATCTAAATAACTGAAAATTTATTTTAGGATATATCCGCCAAGTGGTTTTCTACATATGATGCAACAACCACACTATCCGCCGCAACCACATGCACAAGGAGAAAATTTTCATTTGGTTGGTCAAAATATGGCTTTCAACCCAATATCTCCACCAGCAGCAGCAAGTGCCTATGGAACACCATCACCACAAGCTACGAAACAAGGCACTTCAACTAACAAGAAGGTGAACATTGTGATTGATGAAGATGAAAACAATGATGCAAACAAGGCAGTAAAGAAAAGATATTGGAATCATGAAGAGGAAGAACGACTGGTAATCACTGATCAGTTTAACATTTTGTAGGCCATTGTTTGGTACAAAACTTCATTTGTTCATATTTTCTTGTCATTGATTTTGTAGGCCAGTGCTTGGTTGGAAGCTTCTAAAGACCCAATTCATGGAAATGACAAGAGAGGTGATACATTTTGGAAGGAAGTCACTGATGAGTTTAATAGGAAAGGGAATGGGAAGCGTAGAAGGGAAACCAACCAATTGAAGATTCACTGGTCACGCCTCAAGTCATCGATTAGTGATTTCAATGATTATTGGACTAAGGTGACTCAAATGCATACAAGTGGATACTCCGACGACATGTTGGAGGAAGAGGCACAGAAGATGTATGCAAACAGGTTTGGAAAGCCTTTTCCGTTGGTGCATTGGTGGAAGATTTTAAAAGAAGAGCCCAAATGGTGTGCACAGTTTGCGACAGACAAAGACAAGACTGAAGTAGTTGATGTTCCAGAAGAACACTCACGTCCCATTGGTAGAGAAGCAGCAAAGGCTGAGCGCAATGGAAAGCGTAAGAAGGGAAATGCTATGGAAGGAATTGTCATCCTTGGTGACAATATTGAGAAAATTATCAAGGTGGAGCAAGATCGGAAGGTGGAGCGCGAAAAGGTCGTGAAGCACAAATTCGATATCAAATACAAATTTGAAGGCAAGAACGAGCAAAAGGAGGCAAAGATGTTTGAGGTGTACAATTCCTGCTCAATCAAGATACAAGTCACATGTCCAAGATCAAAAGGCTAACAGAGAGAGGCAATACGCAAGTTAGAAGAAAAGTTGTTTGCGGACTAAGGTTAGTTACGTGAATCAACATACTTTTCTTTGTCATTTTCTAGAAATTTGACATCTTTTCAAATATATTTATCTTTCTGTCCCTCTCTGTGTGAATCTTTGCACTATAAAATTGTGTGAATGCGGCGCTATAGTTAGAATGTGTGAATCTTTGATCAGTAGTTAGAATGTGTGAATCTTTGCACTATAAAATTGTGTGAATCTTTGCACTATATGTGAATGGCGTTTCACCTATATGTGTGAATGCGAAGGCGGTCTGTATATGTGATTGCGATTTCACATTCTATTGTGAATGCTGCATGAAGTGTGAAAACTGCTGTTAGTTTCACCTATATACATGATAGCCTCCTCTCTTTTCCTTGCACACGAAGGCCTTCTCCTATTCTCATTCATCTGCCATCAAGTTTCTAGTTCTCAGCCTTCTCTCTTCGAGGTAACTTTCTATTTTTTCTGGTGCCAGTCATCTCTTTTCCTCATCCTCGTGTATTCACTATTTTTCTCATCTGTAAAGATGTCTGAGGAGAATGACAACCTTGATGGAAGTCAAAATCCTTTGTACTCGTTGGACGAGTTCCTTGCGGAGGAGGAGATCATAGATGATGTTCTCAATCAAGCCAAGGTGGTCATACAGTCCACCATCAAAGAACTTGAGAAGGAGGCTTCTGAACATCGATTCAATCCGAGGAAGCACATCAAGAGGCCACGAGAGGAAGCGCATGAAAAACTAGTCAATGATTATTTCTCAGAAAATCCTCTTTACCCTTCCAATATTTTTCGCCGAAGATTTCGTATGTCTAGGCCACTTTTTCAACGCATCGTTGATGCCTTGGGCCAATGGTCTGATTATTTTACTCAGAGGGTCGATGCTACTAATCGGCAAGGGCTTAGTCCACTACAGAAGTGTACCGCAGCTATTCGCCAATTGGCCACTGGTAGTGCTGCAGATGAACTAGATGATTACCTGAAGATTGGAGAGACTACTGCAATGGAGTCGTTGAAGAATTTTGTCAAAGGTGTTAGAGAGGTATTTGGTGAAAGGTATATGAGGCGTCCCACTATGGAAGATACTGAACGTCTACTCAAACTTGGTGAGAAACGAGGTTTTCCTGGTATGTTTGGCAGCATTGACTGCATGCATTGGCAATGGGAAAGATGCCCAAATGCATGGAAGGGTCAGTTCACTCGTGGTGATCAGAAAGTGCCAACGCTGTTTCTTGAGGCCGTGGCATCACATGATCTTTGGATTTGGCATGCGTTCTTTGGAGCAGCAGGTTCTAACAATGATATTAATGTTTTGAACCAGTCTACTATATTTATCAATGAGCTAAAAGGACAAGCTCCTAGAGTCCAGTACACGGTCAATGGGAATCAACACCACACTGGCTATTTTCTTGCAGATGGGATATACCCTGAATGGGCAGTATTTGTTAAGTCAATACGACTCCCTATCACTGAGAAGGAAAAGTTGTATGCACAGGAACAAGAAGGGGCAAGAAAGGATATCGAGAGAGCCTTCGGTGTATTGCAGCGTCGATTTTGCATCTTAAAACGACCAGCTCGTCTATATGACCGAGATGTACTCCGTGATGTTGTGTATGCTTGCATCATACTTCACAATATGATAGTTGAAGATGAGAAGGAAGAGGACATTGAAGAAAATCTAGATCTAAATGTGGCTCCAAGTTCAGCAACCGTTCAAGAACCGGAAGTATCTCCTGAGCAGTCTGTTCCGTTAGAGAGAGTTTTAGAAAAAGATACTTCTATTCGAGATCGATCGACTCATCGCCGACTTAAGAATGATTTGGTGGAACATATTTGGATTAAGTTTGGTGGTCGTGCACATGTATCTGGTACTTGTGAGTATCTTTTGCACTATTGCTTATCTATTGTAGTTAGTTATATACCTTAAGAATTTAACTGCACTTCATTTGTATTTTATATGTGATATCTATGATCTCTGATCCTGCACTACTGAATGTTTTGTGACTGTAACCTTCGGTGAACTATTTTTGTTTCTGCAGGATGAAAGCGACTATGTGAAACCTATGGGGGTGCAAGGCTGAAGGCTACATGTCTTGTGAGAACAACCAGTGAAAGGCCGTGTGCAAGGCTGAATGCTATCTGAATTTTTTTTTAATCTATCGTAGTTTACTATCTTAGTTCCAGTGAGAACATGTCTATGTGAATGCTGCACTGAGATTTTGCACTTCTCATCTGGTCCATTACTCCAGTTGTGTCACTTTCTAATATGCAGTGAACTGAGAGAGCCTATCTGTACTTTTTTGCCTATCTTAGTTTGAACTGCTCATGTGAAATCAGTTTGTACTGCACTCACTGGAGACGTGCAAAATCAGTTTGACCTGCTGCTGCTGCCAGCCTGAATGGTTGTTGTGGCTACACGATTCATAGGGTGCATATAATCCCAACAAACTGCAGCAATTAAATGCTTTTCTTAGCCTTGGAAACATCAAAGTGAAACGCTGCATTGTGGGGGTTGTTTCATGGACGGTTTCATTTGAGTCTTCATGACGTTTTAATTTTGGAAACTGTGCAATGACATTTGCCATTGAGACTGGCCTAACCCTCGTCTAATCCCTCTCTCCCTATCTCTAACACAGCCTAAACCCACCCCCAGGCGCACTCATTTTCTTCCCCACCTTAATTGCATCTACTGGGTTTGGACGACACAACCCAGGCCCCCATCTTCTTCCTGATTCTACCTTCACCTCACTCCCCATCTCCTCTCACCCTCTATCTCTCTCACTTGCGGCTTCTTTCTTGGTGCTCTCCTCCTGGCCAGAGCTCCCCAAGGTGCAGCCCTGCCGACTCCCTACTTGCCGCCTCCGTCGCCAGCACCGCCTCTAGCGCTGCTCGCCGCGCCCGGCAGCCGGCCCCCTGCGCCGCCGGCGCCCCTCGACTTGGCCTCCGGCCACCGGCCTCCCACGCGCCTCCATCGGCCTGCTGGCTCGGTCCTCTACCCGATCCACCCCTTCCCCTTCCTCTCTCTCTTGATTTGATTTCTTGATTATGCAAGATTTTTCTTCTTTACAGATGATGCTATATGCAGCTTATGCATGACGATCTTGGAGAGGGGAGGGGCTGTGATGATGTTCTGAGCCTTGGTTTGGGGTGATGGTGGGCTGTTGCGATTTTGGACAGCATGGCTAGGGTGGATTTGGGGCATTCTGAGCATTGCTTTTAATTAACTCTTTGTTGATGTTTGAAGCTTATGGCTCACTTTTAGATTTCTGTGGACTAATGCTTGGTGAAAGAAAAGGAATATGGATGCATGGTGGGTGTGGGAGATGTACCATCAAGGGCTTCACTGAGGTATGAACTCCCCTATTCCTCTCTCTAATCCTTCCCCCTACTGCTCTGGGAGGATGACACTGAGAGCTGTGATGTTACTGTAGGATGTGCTCTGTGATGCTAAAATCAGTGAAATCACTGTGGGTGCATTCTTGGCCGAAAATAGGGATGGCTAACAGAGGGGTTACCTTTGTCGGGTTCGATTTGGAAATGGTAAGGCAAGGTGTTGATGGCGATGGTTCGGTTGGTGCTTCCTTCGTGCTGATGGTTCCCTACTG
Organism: Ampelocalamus luodianensis; assembly: GCA_036346255.1. Lineage (NCBI taxonomy): Eukaryota > Viridiplantae > Streptophyta > Magnoliopsida > Poales > Poaceae > Ampelocalamus > Ampelocalamus luodianensis. Next base: position 9,034,574 of record CM070626.1, read on the forward strand.
TCGGTTGGTTGCCGGACTGGGTGGCCGATACTGGAGCTGTCGACGGTGGGGGTGAGGTGATCGTCCGCCTGCTGGTCTCGGCGTGGCCCTCAGTGGTCGCTTGCGGTTCAAGGACAGTGGGGGTGAGGTGATCGTCCGCCTGCTGGTCTCGGCGTGGCCCTCAGTGGTCGCTTGCGGTTCAAGGGCCGCCACCGGAGTCGCCCGTGCTCCTCGGTCTTCCCTTCTCCCTGGCTCCCTTCCTCCTATGCTTCTGGTGGATGTGCAATGGTGATGCTGTGGCTTTGCTGGTGTTCTGTGAGGCTTGGCAAGGGTGGCAGTAAGGGGGGGATGAATGGGCTATGCAAGGGGGATGGCTCGGCTGTGGCTTGTCCTTTGGCCTAATCTCCTCTGTTCTCTCTCCACTCCGTGTGCAAGATATTTCTAGGAGGATGTTCTTATGTCCCTGGCTCTCTCTCATTCCACTGCTTTGCCATGGACCTTTGGTCAGGGGGGGTTTCGGGTACTGTAGACAGGTGTTGGGTTTTAGCAAATGCCGGGTGTGGTGACAATGGTGTGGTGGCCTGGCCTTGCTTGTGCTTGCTAGTGGAACTTGGGAATGCTTGTGGTCCATTGGGTTCTTCGGCTGGGAAGGAATGAAGGCTTGTTGTGCTCGGTGAAGTGAGGCTTGTGTGCTGGCTTGTGAAGGAAAATAGTTTTTTATGGGAGGAGGATTTGGCTGGATGGCGATGGACCAACAATGATACAAGGAAGGCTTCGGCGATATACAATGCAAGATTTAATCTGTAATTAAATCATTTGTTGTAATTCATATTGTGATCTGATGTAATTGATTCTTGTAATAAATTCTGAGTTTAGAAATTTTTTATTTTATTGCTAATTACATATTAGCCTTGTTTTAAATTAGCTTAATTTTCTGGGTTCTCACAATAATGTGTTGAGAAATCGTTGCTGACGAGTCCAGTCTGAACGATTACCTTGTAGACAAACTCAGAATCGTAAGAACAATACATGAATTACAAGAACAAAATAAGATATTGAACACAGAGATGTAAGAGGATTTCTTACTTCTCTTTATTCTTTCATCAATCGATCAATTTTTATAATGACTAGTACCTTATATTTATAGGTTACGATTCTGCTAGAATTTAAAATGAGGAGTCTACTTTGAACCAGGACTTCTGATCCTAGCCCGGTTTCTTAACCGAAACAACTTACGCAACCAATGTAGTCCCCTCCTGCAGGTTTGATCTGAGCGTGATACATTCAAACACGCCGCTGAAGGGCCCGGCCCAAAAGCCTCGGTACTAGGCGTAATAGGACTTGACGCAAAAACTGGCAGAGCAGCCGAGAGAGACCAACTCTGGCGCAACAAACGCTCCTTTACTGCCGTGCCCCGGCCAGGACAAAGGATATTGGCGATCTGGTTTCACGCACGCCACTGGTGGGCCCAGTCCAAATGCCTCAAATCCAGCCGAACATTGAAATGATGATGATTTCAGCAGAGCAACCGGTTCAGACGAAATTTGAAAAACCTCTGGCGTAACTGCCGCACCTAGCTTGCTACGCTCCGTCCAAGACGAAGGAGCTCGGCGAACTCTTTCAATGGCTGAACCTACCTTCACCGGCGGTGATCTACGAGGAGGTGGTAAAGGCCCTTTCCAGGGACGACCACCACACACACCTTGCTTACTCCGGTCCGGCAAAATCCTCACCTCATGGAGCTCCGCTTGGCGAGTACCCCGCATCAATGGCATCACCAAAAACTAGATCATTCCACATCTTTGAGGACGACCCAATGCCATTGCCCCGCTTACCTCCAACCTGCAAAGATCTGCGAAATTTAGGCGAAATTATGTACTTACCTTCTAATTTCGAAACGATGAAACTAACAACTCGCATTTAGCTTGCATTTCATTTAACATGTAGTGGCTAAACATCTTTGGGCGTCTAAGACTCGTTCTACATATATGTGCGGAGCGTACAATGCAGGCAAAGGGTTTAGTTAAGCTAATCGAGAGTAATTGTCACTCAACTTTCTTCAAGAGGACCACATTTCGAGTTCAAGTGTGGGAATCGTTCTTCACTGAATTTTCTTGTGGATTCTCAGGCACCACCACCATTTCTTTTTATTGGACCCATCATCATAATCCTTCTGCTTACCACGAGTCCACGACCATACTCCTGCGCCTGTTCATCTCAGCCACACACGTAGACATGCAACTTTGGAATTCCAGGTTCGTGTGTGGGGTGTGTGAGTTGCGTGTACTTGAGGGAAAAGCCCTCGGGAAACTCGATTAACTATGGAACAAGTTACAGAACAGGCGAAAGAAAATGAATACAATGTGTTGCACAGAACAAGTTCATAGGGCTTCCACACCTTACGGGATCACAGTAGATAATTATCTGCCTGACGATGGGATCAAGAGAAGAAGGCTAGCCAAATATTAGTCTCTCATTGGTCATCGATCCCTTAACTGCACTTAACGGAATAAGTAATAAATTAGCCATTTGAATGATACCCAGGCTGTACACACAATTTTGTTCTGATTTTCCATATTTACTTTGTATTGGTAGTGAACAAGGTGAGGAGAAAATTTCTTAGAGAACCAATTTCCAAATTTCTTAGAGAACCAATTTCCAGTGGCCTTCGTTTGTCACCTTTCAAAGAATTGGCGTCTCATGGTACTGCAGATCTCATCTGCCACAGCTGCATTTTCAAGTAGGAATTTCTCAGCTTCTGCCTGTCTGCCAGGAACTCATTGTTGATCCAATACCCACACCCTTCCTTCACAATAACTCCATGAGAAGAAGCCATATCCAGTATCTGATTCGTAGCAGATCCCCTTCCCAAATTTGATGTCGATGCCAGCTTCCTTCAGAGTTGCTGAAGCTAATTTGTGTTGAAAACCATGGGCCTGACCCTGTAATCGGCCCATTAGTGGGCGTCCCATCCCAAACTCTAGCAGGATCGTAGCCTATAAATAGGGGGGTGCTATACATTGTAAAGGATTGATCGATGGATGAAGAAATAAAGAGAAGCAAAGCGTCCCCCTACATCTCTGTGTTCAATCTCTTATTCTGTTCTTGTGTTAATGCATTGTTCTTACGATTCTGAGTTTGTCTACGAGGTTATCGCTCGGACTGAAATCGCCAGCGACGGTTCCTCAACACGTTATCAGCACGATCGACTCTCCTCGCATCGAAAAGGTAACCGTCGATGAACGACACTCGTAGATTGAATCGCTTTTCTAGATTGTTTTCAATTCTTCAATTGTTGCTTTCTAGACTGTTTCTACGACGCAAATTTGCTCTAATCTGTCGCGAGCCAACTTGGAGTCGCCGGCACAATGCCGATCGATAGATTGCATGAAAGAGCGGATGTTGATTGCACAGTAGATCGTTGCATGTCTAAGTACTGAATTACATCATACTACATCGCATACATACATGGATGAACAGTAATCTCGAGAGAGAAACCCGATCGCGACGCCTCGTATGGCCACGCCTGTCGCGGCCGATCGTCACACTGCATGTGGTGGCACCGCCACCACCGCCCGCAGCCGCCTGCTCGCTCATTGCCGCTGAAGTGGCCTCCCGCAAGGCGAGCAGCCCCGAGCCGGCGCGCGCCGATCGGCCGTGCCGCCGCCACGGGCCTCCCGCACCTCGGGCCGACCTGCAGCGCCGCGCCGCCGGCCTAGCCGCGCCGCACTCTCCCCGGCACCGCGATAAGCCGGCCGCCAATAGCAAAAGAAAAGGGAGGAGGAGGAAAGAGTATGGTGGCGCCGGCGCTAGAACCCGGCCGCCGCGCCAGAAGCCCCTCTGCGCGCCCCGCATGAGCGCCACTCCCGCCGGGCCACGCCGCGCGCGCCGTCACGCGTCCTCCCGCACCGCCGGCTTGCCGCGCGCGCGCGCGCGGCGCCGCCTCTCGCCGCCACCGGGTTGCCGCTGGGCGCGCTGCCGAACGCGGCGTGAACTGCCGCCTTGATGCACGGGCGCGGGCGCCGCTGCGGCTGCCTCCTTGCGCGGGTACCGCCGCCGCCACCGATTGCCCGGATTGGGGGCAAGAAACCCTAAAGGGCACCCCCCCCTATTTGATCCGGCCGAATGGGCCCCGGGAAAGGCCAATTGGGCCGAGAAAAAGGCTCGGGCGTAGAGAAAGAGAAAGAAAAAAAAGGGGGTCTGGCCGAAGAAGAAGAAAAAAACTCAGAATTTTGCAATAAGAACCCTGAAGTGTTCATAATTGCGTTGAATTTTCGCGAATAAAGGAATTTTGCGAAAAACCCCTCGGAATATATGTAAATTACGCGCAATTTCTCTCAGAACTGAGATTTCGTGTTTTAGCCCCTGAAACTTGCAGTTTTCGCCGAAATATTCTTGTTATTGATATTTCTATGCAATTTATTACTGTATTTACTGTTTGATTATCTGTAATTATTTATATTGCTTTTAATCATTGAAAATAGCAGTAAATCTTGAAAAATGCATAGAAAAATACGGGATCACGAACCAGGAGTTCGAAGAGCATTATGAGAATTTTGCAACCATCTTACGCAAATTACTAGCAGTAATCTTATGAATTTTTGCATGAATATGAATATGACTGGCATCACGAACCAGTAGTTCAAAGTACTGACCCAGTATGGCCAGAATTTGTATAGAATTTGTATCAGTCTTCAATTCTGTGGTAATGTAATCATGGATGAGCAGAAGATGGATAAGACTTTCTACCTTTCACCCGAACGCGGTGTAATCTGCATGCAACTATCGTCAAGACGGCTACATGCAGTATGCCGAATTAATTGACATCATGCAAGTTGCGAAAGCTCAAGATGATGTTCTAAGAAAAAAAACTTCATCTTGCAGCCACTTAGTCGCAATGTTGGCCATGAAGCCACTACTAGTAGCTACAAGGTGATGAAGCCTCTCACGAATGAGAGGAGCAAGAAGGGTAAGGTAGTGCGTCGCACATTATTGATGCTTTTCAGTCTAAGAAAAAGGGCAAATGATAGCATGTGGCACACCTCGCCATTGTAGGCACAGAGGATTCACATCCATTAGTTGTACTTATGAATATGGACAACCCAGTAGCAGCCCCATCACTCCTCCTTTTTGGATATTGCTGCGCCCGCAGTCGTAGTTGCCCGATAGGAGATGATCGCCTCAGAACAGATTGAGGCAGAAGTTCCTGAATACTTCGTCGATTCGATCTAGTGCACGCATTGCACTTGGATCTTTTATAAAAACTTGCGGTTTGTAATTGAAGCAGAACTTTGAATTATTGAATAATGGTTGCAAGCTCTAGGAGAGCAAAGTATCAAATTCTTATTATGAGTCCCGCAAGACTCATTTTTCCGTCTTTATAATAGCAAGTTACGTTCTGATATTTGAAATATTTTATATATGTGTTGCTTGCTTTCTGCTACATATTAATAAAGTGCATTATATTAGAACGCGTGTGGCGCCCTATGGAGGAAGTGTGCTTAGCATGTAGCAGCACAACAAATACCATCCTGAGAGAAAATGAATTTTTCCAGTCGATCAGCAAGAATACTAGTAGTCTTACGACAATCGCAGGCAGCGATACTGGTATAATAGGCTCAGGAAGGGCCATAATTATACTCCCAATGGGCACAACTTTGGTCATTGAAGAAGACTTGTTGTACCCGGAATCGACTAGAACTTTCAAGAATATTTGCGCTAACAGTTTCCACGTAGAGACTGAAGAAGAGTATGGTACAGAATACCTGCTCATTACAAAGCGTGAAGAAAGTCGAACAATAGCATCAGAATATCTTCCTTCGTATGAAACTGGGCTATACTACACTAATATTAAGGCACTTGCATCCTATACTGCCTTGAGAACCGTATTTAGAAGCTTTGAACTTTTCTATCTCTGGCATGATAGATTATGCCGACTAGGTCTTAGGATAATGAGAGATATTATTAACAATTCACAGGGACATAATATGAATGTAAAGAATTTCCCAAATCAGGAAGATTTTGTATGCCCCGCATGTGCCACCGGATAATTAATTACTAGACTTTTCGCTCTGAAAGCGAAGAATGAAGTCCCTGCATCCCTGGACCGTATCCAGGGAGAACTTTTTGCGGTCCTATACAGCCCCTGTATGGGTCATTTAGGTATTTTATAATGCTCATCAATGCTTCCTCGAAATGGTTGCACGTATGGTTATTGTCTACGAGAAACCATACTTTTGCAAAACCAATCTCGCAGATAATTAAATTAGAAATATTTTCCCTGATCATCATATGAAGTCCACCTGAATGGACAACGTCGGAGAACTTACTTCGAAGGCATTTGATGATTATTGCATGAAAATGGGAATTAAAGTTGAGTATTTTGTACCGCATGTCCACACCCAGAATGGACTAGCATAACTTTGAAGAATTGTAATTTACCAACTACATGTTCGGGACACGCAGCCCTGCCCGCAGCAGCTCTCATCAATTTTAGACCGTCGGCCTATAACATCCATCCACCTATGCAACTAGCGCAAGGGTCAGCACCGAAAACTTCTCATCTTCGCAGGTTTGGTTGCAAGGTTTATGTACCTATACCACCACCGCAGCGAACTGCAATGGGCACTTCTCCGAAAGTCTGGGATATACGCTGGTTATGAGACAACATCCATAATCAAGTATTTGGACCATATGACTGGAGTTTTGCATAATGCCCAATTCGCTGATAGTACATTAGATGAGATTAGTTTCCCGTCATTAGGGGGGAGGAAATCAACCCTTGATAATAATGTCGGGAAACAATTGAAGTCTAGAAGACAATTGAAGTCCAGAAGATAATTGAAATCTATGCATATGACCCGCGCACTAGTGAAGCAAATAGAGAAGTCCAGAAGATAATTGCAGTCCAGAAGATAATTGAATTGAAGTCTAGAAGACAATCGAAGTCCAGAAGATAATTGATTCGCAAGTATTAGCGAATCAACTGCCAGACTACTTTAGTGATTTGAAGAGCGTGAATAAGTAGCATTTGCACGCAAGCAATGCAGGAGAGGTTGAAATACCATTGAAGGTATCCTAATCCCGCCCGAGGCCTCGTAATAAAAGGACGAGAACTCCGGTCCCTCGAATCCGAAGTAACCGGGGACACCTGGTGAAAAAGGATAAGAAGGACTTGACACAGCCGATCACCGAAGTGCCCCAGAACTAGAAGGGGAGCCAGTTGAGACCTAGCATCGGTATAGAACCTTCAGAAAAAGTATAGCAGAATTGAACATCCCCATGAAGGGAGACATCAGTATGGATGTGTGCGCACACATCGGAGCTGAAAAACTAAAGGGACTTGCCCCGCAATTGGAAGCAGCGGTGAGCAAGTAGAAGCATTAGAAGAATCGTCCTTTGAAGAAATAGCTATAAACTTTATGACATCGGGAGAATCTTTGAATATGACAACAGCCAATGTCGACATTTACTTTGCAAAGAAACTTACCACAATCATTAATCTTGATTCAGAGCCTGTATCGCTCGCTAAATGAAAGAAAAGATCAGATTGAGAAGATTGGAAGAAGGCAATAGAGACTGAATTATTCTCTCCGAATAAAAGAAAGACGTTTGGGCCTATAAGCCGCACGTCTCCCCTTGTGCACCCCGTAGGGTATAAGTGGGTATTTATTCGAAAGAGAAATGAAAAGAAGCAAGACTCATTGTACAAGGTTTCACTGAACGTCCAGGAGATGATTTTGAAGAAACATATTCCCCGGTCATGGGCGGAACTCCCTTTTAGATATTTATCTCAATGGCAGTGAACTTTAAGTTAGAAGTGAAATTGATGGATGGGGTAATTGCATACCTTTATGAAATGTTGGATTCAGACATTTATATAAAGATACCTGAATGTATCCCTGTCCCAAACCAAAACAGAGCGAATAGAAATATGTACAGTGTGAAACTCATAAAGTCATTGTACGAACTTAAGCAATCAGGCAGAATGTGGTATAAGCGCTTGAAGCGACTTTCTATGCAAGAAAGGCTACACGAACAATGAGAATAATCTCTGTGTATTTATACGACGATCCCAGAATGGATTTTGTATAATCTCAGTGTATGAAGTTGATCTGAATATCATCGGAACCCTGAAGGATATTAAGAAAGCAAGCTCTTACCTGGAGTCGGAGTTCGAAATGAAAAGGTTTGGGTAAAACCAAATATTGCTTAGGCTTGCAGCTTGAGCATGCCTCTGAAGGGATATTAGTGCATTAGCCAGCCTACACTCAGAAGGTGTTAAAAAGGTTCGACTTTGCAAAGGCATACCTTTTGAAAGTGCCAATGATCGGGAGATCCTTGCAGCAAGACAAGGACCCGTTCAGACCTAGAGAAGAGGGGGAGGAAGTCCTGGGACCGGAATTCCCATACTTGAGCGCAGTTGGAGCACTCATGTATTTAGCAAACTGCACTAGACCGAACATTGCTTTCGCAGTGAACCTTCTAGCAAGGTATAGTGCAGAACCTACCAAACGCATTGACAGGGAATAAAGGATATCTTCCGATACCTATAAGGAAGCAAAGAACTTGGTCTGTTCTACAGGAAGAATAAAGACTTAACTATGAATGACAATGTAGATAACGGGTACTTGTAGGACCCGCATACAGCCAAATAGCAAACAGGCAATGTATTCCTATGTGGTGGAACCGTAATTCCATAAAAATCATCTAAGCAGAGTCTTGTACCGATTTCGACGAACCACTCGGAAACAATAGCACTACACGAGGCCTCACGAGAATGTGCTTGGCTTCGACGGATGATTCACCACATCCAGCAGTCATATGGATTGAATACCGCACAAACCCCTATTATTATCTATGAAGATAATGCAGCTTGTGTTGCACAAGTGCAGATGGGTTATGTGAAGAGTCCTCTCACAAAGCATATCAACCCCAAGTTCTTCTATGCGCATGAAATGCAAAAGATGGACGAATTTAAAGTACTGCATACTAAGTCATGTGAAAATCTTGCAGATTTATTCACTAAGTCACTTCCAGCATCTAGCTTTGAAAGGTGCATACGTGGAATTGGAATGATGAGACTTAGAGAAGTGCAGAATTCAGGGGGAGAATCTTCACAAACTCATTATTAAAGGTTGATCATGAAGATCGAGTACCCAAAGAATAAATCCAGGAAATTAAATGAAATTGGGTAGATTGTACTCTTTTTCCCTTGACGAGTTTTCCTAAAGTTTCTCGGCCAAGGTTTTTAATGAGGCAATTCGTGCATCACAGCAGAACGTGTATCATGTACTCTTTCTCCAAGTTTTTCCCACTGAGTTTTTATGGAGTTTTGACGAGACATGGACATGAAGGATGGGTGCCCAAGGGGGAGTGTTTGGAAACCATGAGCCTGACCCTGCAGTCGGCCCATTAGTGGGCGCCCCATCCCAAACCCTAGCAGGGTCGTAGCCTATAAATAGGGGGTGCTATACATTGTAAAGGATTGATCGATGGATGAAGGAATAAAGAGAAGCAAAGCGTCCCCCTACATCTCTGTGTTCAATCTCTTATTCTGTTCTTGTGTTAATGTATTGTTCTTACGATTTTGAGTTTGTCTAAGAGGTTATCACTCGGACTGGACTCGCCAGCGACGGTTCCTCAACAATTTGTTCTTGATTATCTGCACTGATATACCGATGCCAGTAGCCTGAAAAGGCAGAATTTGTGGCTATTAGTGTAACTGTGTAAGTTTGACATCTTCCTGATGATCTACTATGCACAGGCTATGAATGCTACACACTTTTAGTAGAACAATGTGCATTCGTGTCTAGTGCTGTACTCAAGGGTAAGCGGAGAACAGCAGCTAAGGGATATGAAAAGCTATGAGTAATACCTGGTCTTCACTATAGCGCAATTCCCATCTTGAAGTCCTCATTCTGATTGCAGCATAGAACCCTAACGCATTACCACAACAGGGCACCTCCTTGTAGAGCCCAGGAAACTGGTTTGAGCTCAACTTTGTTCTAACCTACAAATATAGGCTATCAGTAGAGCCAAAGAAGTATGGCAGCAACATCGTAGCCCCTTCGTGAAGACAATCATGCATAGATCTTGGAGGCTTTTGATTAGGATCGTCTGCACAAGAATAAAGACTCGCAAAATCACAGTAAAGCTACAACACTACCAGTATGAAATGGCAGATTCCCATCAGCACAACAGAAAGAGAGAGAAAAAAAAATCAGGAATTCACTCTTTTTTTTAGGAAGTGCAAAATCTTTGCACATCTTTTCATTGAGTAGAAGTAAAAAAAAAAACTGAGAACCAAAAACAATGCCAAACACAAAACAAAAGGGGCTGGTAAACGAAAGACCCCTAGAGCAACCAGAAGCCCTACCAAAACTACTACTAAGAGAAATAATTACAAGAAGACGCCACCAACTCACCCTAGCTAACACCTTACGGTGAAAAACGATTGACCGAAAAACTAGGAGAAGAAAAAAACTAAGCTACTCCTACTCCATTGATGCTCCCCGTCCAGGCGCCGCTGCCATGCGCCAAAGGTGATGCTTGTCATGAATACTAGCCAGAACATGATCGATAGAAGCTGCGACCTTCTCGAAGATCCTTTGGTTGCACTCTTTTCAGATCATCCAAGAGACGAGAATTATGTACGAATCGAGTTCCTTCCTGCGATGCTTTGGTTCCAAGTTTCTTGCAGTAATCCAATGCTCTTGAAGGGCGGTCTGACTAACAGGGACTGCTTCTCGGAACCCTACCTGCCTTAGGAACCGCGCCCAAATTTGTCCGGTTACCGCGCAGGGTTCCAAAAACCGTTCCCGGGCATTTTCCCAGCAAAGCGGTTTGACCGGTAACCGGCCGGTTACCGGTCAAACCGGTTTTTTTTCCGAACGAAATTCGATCAAATTCGCTTAAAATTCGTCCAAAAATCAAATTTTGAATTTTGAATTGGCTAAACCGGACGTTGTAGTTCTGGTATTTGATTTCCTGGATGCCCTCCGGTAGCCGGTAATCGGCCGGGTTTTTTTCCATCCGCGCATCCCACAATAATGTGATTGATGGTTTCCAGGCCATGTCCGCAAAACACACAAACACCTTGGTTTTCCAATCCTCGGCGATGAAGGCGGTCGGTCGGCTGTCCAGCATCGATGGCAAATCGCTAGCCAAACAAAAAAAATTGCATTTGAGGGGAGCCCTAGCGCTCCAGATCGCATCGGCACAAGGATAAGCAAGTGAGCCAAAGAAGAACGCTCTATAAGCCAACTTTGAGGAGTAGCAGCCTGAGGATTCCCACAGCCAAAGCACCATGTTGCCCTCGTCCGACGATAGAAACATGTTCCATAACCGCAGAAATTCCAGTATACTAACATCCTTTGGGCGACCCAATATGTCAGAGATCCATGAGTGCCCAAGGAGGGCGTGAGCAACCGTTCTTTGCTTCCTTGTTGATAGCTTAACCATCTTTGCTATGACGGCGCTAGACCAAGAATGGGTCAGCTATCAAGCCAATGGTCCTCCCAGAACAAAGAATTTTCACTGTTGCTGGTTCTGACCTGAACCAAGGCTTTGAACATGTCTTCCTCAGCTCGAGTAGATTTGTTGAGCAATGTTCCCCAAGGCCTTTCCGACCACGACCGTTGCAACCATTGCCAGCGGATGCGAAGGGCGAGACCTAGGATGAACAGGTTTGGTAGTCCGAGTCCCCCAAGATGGAGGGGACAACATACAGAGGACCATGCCACAAAACATTGCCTACCCGCAACTTTCTGTATTGTTCCTTTCCAAAGAAACGCTCGATGCCTTTTATCGATTTCTCTGATTACCGAGAGGGGTGGGTCGAGGGCCATAAAAGAGTACATTGGTATAGCTAACAAAATCACCTGAACCAGAACGAGACGTCCCCCTTGGCAGAGCATGCCTGTCTGCCAAGCTTGCAGGCGGTTAGCGACCGTATCCAGGAGAGGTTGGAACTCCGCTCGGGAGGGTTTTCTCAGGGTGAGACGCAAGCCCAGGTATTTGCATGGAAAAGCAGCTTTTTTGCAATGCAAACTGTTTGTGATGAGCTAGATCTCATGTTCGTTGCACCGAATAGGTGTGAAGGAGCTCTTTGCCAAATTGGTTTGAAGGCCCGAGGCTTCACTGAAGAGCTATAGAATTTCTTTGAAGGCTAGCAGATCTGAGCTGGCTGGAGTTAGAAACATGGTTGCATCATCTGCATACAACGACAGCCGGTGTGGTAAACCCTGGTGCCCACCGATTTGTTCGAGCAACGCTGCATGTTCCGCGGCTAGGCACAAGCTATTTAGGGCGTCCATAGCGATGATAAACAACAATGGCGATAGAGGATCTCCCTGACGAAGGCCTTGACCGTGCCACGTCGGTTGCCCTGGCTAGCAATTGACAAGCACTCTGGTGGACAACGAGCCGAGCATGATACTCAACCTGGCACACCATCTAGGCCCAAACCCTTTGTGTCAAAGAATTTCCATCAGAAAGGTCCAAGACAAATAGTCGAAGGCTTGCACGATGTCAAGTTTGAGAAGGAAAGCCGGCCTTTTTTGTTGGTGAAGAGAGTATGCTGATTGCCTGACCAGTACGAAGTTGTCTTGTATGGAGCGACCTTTGGTAAAAGCGGATTGATTTGTTGCTACTAACTTTGTGAGTTTTGGCGCTAGCCTTCTGGCCAGAACTTTTGAGAAATTTTTTGCGAAGCTGTGCAGCAGGCTTATTGGCCGGTAATCACTCGGTTCCTGAGCTTCAAGCTTCTTCGGCAGCAAGGTAAGTGTTGATGCAGAAATCAACACACGAGGTCGTGAATAACCAGATCGCTTTGTTTTCGTAGAAGCGCACGACTAGTTTTCGAGTAAACTAGCAAAGGGGATAATTCTTCAATTATGGCGAAGAACTGGCTATTTTACAAGCAAGAACAGCAAATGATAGCTACTCCAATCTCGCAGGAGCATGCGGCTGGTTTACAGGCAAACTAGCAAAGCATAGCTATTCTATTCTAGACCTAGATGCGAAAAGTAGATGAAAAGTAAAAAGAACGATTCTGTAGATTGATTGTGTGTGTTGTTGAATCGGCCTTGACCCTCTATTTAAAGGGCGGCAGGTCTTAGCCGTAAGCAACCAGGACTTCTAAACCGAACAAGATTTATAGATATGATTTGATTATGCTTCTATAACTGACACATCTTTCCTATTCTATCACGTCCTGGATACTCTGACAGGGAAGTCTTCATGGAATGTCTTGAAAAAGATCCTCGCAGAAAGTCTTGAGAAGGTCCTCGCGGAAGATCCGTGTGGGAGGTCTTGAGTGATTTACGGCGGCTTCGCCAACTGAAAATTGGAATGACCGTAACGCGGTAGTACCGCACCATGAGCCCGTCGTACCACTTTTAGGACCAATTGGTTGTCTTTGAAGAAGTCCTCGTGAAAGTCCACGCGGAAGGTCCGCGCGGGAGGTCCTGAGGAGGCCCTTGCGAGAGGTCCTGGAGGTCCTGAGGAGGTCCTCGCAGGAGGTCCTGAAGGTCCTGAGGAGGTCCTTGTGGGAGGTCTTTAATGCTTCTGATGACGCCATGTAGTGCCCCTGGGAGATACTGAACGGCTCTAATGACGCCACGTAATGCCCCAAGGAGGTCCTGGACGGTTGTGATCATGCCACATCAGCACCCCTGAGGAGATCCTGGGCAGCTCTGATAACGCCACGTGAGGGCCTCTAGGGAGGTCCTGAACAGTCCTAATAACGCCACATGAGGGCCTCTAGGGAGGTCCTGAACGGTCACGATGAAGCCACGTGGCTGCTTCTGAAGAAGTCACGCGAGAGCCTCTGAGGAGATCCTGGACGGACACGATGAAGCCATGTGGCCTTTCCTGGGGAGGTCCTGGACGCTCCTGATGAAGCCACGTATGCGCTCTGAAGAGGTCCTGAGCGGCCCTGATGGAGCCACATGTCTTGAGAAGCTGATGTCCAAAAGAATCCTTCATGTTCGGCGGTCCGAACGGTGCACGGTACAACCGCCAAGGGATGCACGGTCATACCGCTTTAAGTGGTAGTTCCGCCGGTTATCCTCCGGTACTACCGTTTTGAATCCAAGACCTTCCAGGATGTCTTTGAAGATGTCATCTAGGAGTTCTTAGGAGGTCTTTGAAGCTAGGACCTCCTAGGAGGCCTTTGAAGATGTTAACCAGGACCCCTCGGGAGGTCTTTGAAGCCACTCTTTATAGGTGTCAAATCTTGTCATCAACACATGCCCCCTGTTTTTTGGTAAACAAACATGTTTGCCACAAAAATATCTTCGATTGTTCTTCAGAACGATGATTAAACACTGGCCATAAATGCTCCTCAAACATTCTGCCAAACACTCGGATAATACTTTTTCAAATATTCGAAACAAAACAATGACCTTTAGAATACGCAGGATGTATCTGGCCGATAAAATCTAAACCCTGTCCATAAAATGGCCATATTTTAATTATAAAATGCAACATAGCAGCAGGTGCCAATTGCATATCACCAAACTCCTGACATGACTCTTATCCTTTATAATATCCAAAACAATCTTCCAACATAGTCGGCCAATAGACCATTTTATCTTATAGGCCGACTAATGTATACCACATATGCCTTCATGCACCTCACCTAGAGCAACTTTAGATTGATCCGAACCTAAAACCTTTAAAAGCAACTCATCTATAGTTCGGTGATATAATTCTCCATCAAGCAATATATACTTTAATGCTTGTCACCGAAGCTTTCTATCAACAGGTTGACTAAGGTTTTCTAAAAAATTAAATAGAGGTTTCCTCCAATCATTATGTCTGGCAAAGCTTGATTATTTCAAAGCATCCGAACTGCCATCATGCTGTTCGGCTACACATATTGTAGCACTTTCTAACATCGGTTTTTCTATCATGAACAATTTACCTCTTCTAGCCTGACAACCCGATGCTTGTTGTACTAAATCATTTGCTCTAGTATTCTCATGACTAATAGTAAAATCATCCAAAGACTACACCAAAACCATGGAGAACAAATTAACATACCTGGGGAAAGATTCCATGACGTAGGCATCAGTGGGACATGCACCGAACATCGACCGTGTAATTGCCAATGGTTTTGATGACCAGATGCAAACTTCTGACCTCGTGGTTGCTTCTTGAATCCCTGCGCCTGATCAAACCCATGTTGATCGGCCTTTTTATTCTCGTAATTAGCCAGGATTTGTTGGCATACTGCTTTCGTCTTTGTTTTTTGTGTAGTTCTAGCAATAGATGCTCGAACACTATCTTTAGCTTCAATTTGTCTACTACCATTAGGGACCCAAACCATATTATTCCTTTTGCCATATGTTTCGTAGTCCTTTTAGCTCTATTATTGACAAGCTCACTGGCCATCATTATCTCCTTGCCTTTTGTTACATCAGCCTTTCCTAGCCAAATCAACACTTTCTTGTCTTCACAATTGAGCACACTTAAAGGGAAAGATTGTTTCTCTACTTTGTGCCCCCCTCTCTCCTGACAATTTGCAAACTTCAATCGACCTCCATTAATGGCCGATTGTAACTGCCGACGAAACACATTGCAATTGTTAGTATCATGAGTGAACACATTGTGCCATTTGCAATATGAGTGCCCTCTCAACTCCTCATGTGATGGTATAATATGAGGATCTGACAACTTTATATGTTTTTCTTTCAATAAGATATAAAAAATGTGATCACATTTAGTCATATTAAATGTATAGTTTTTCTTCTTTAGCCGATTCTTTTGTGGAGACAGCTCCAAAGCTAAACAAACGAATGGCTCAGATTTGGTATCTACCCATTCAGCTATACATTTATTTGTACTTGCCATGTCCGATATTTTAGAAACATATTCTATTTCCTTAATATCGGTTTTTTCAACTTTACTACGCTTTGAACTTATATCCTCAATACGAAAATAATCATGAAGCTTGTTCCCCATTTGTAACCAGGCATGAATTGAATTTGGAACAAGTAAAGTAAACCCTATAGATGTAATACCCGACGACGATAATGAAAACAACTTTAATCTAAATGAATTGCCTTTACCAGCCTCTCTACATTGCACAATAAAATGGCCGACATGTTCTATAATGATTCTATTATCAATAATCAAATAAACTTTTGGTTCAGCCAAAACTGAAATTTTCTCTTTACTCGTATGGTCAGTAACCGAATCACAGGAGAGTTCATTTTCAATTGAAGCCTTGGTGCTAGAATTTCTTTTTTCATTAAAGTCTTCACCAACCGAACAAGTGTCGTGCTCGGCCTCTTTCATTGCATGCACACGGCACATACTGCCTAAATCATGCCCATAATCCGCCACTGTTGTCATTGTCAATTTGTCAAGGCTAAGGCCCGAACTACTTATGTGTTCGTTCGGCCATCCTAAATTTTGTGACGTGCTACTGCTACTATAATCAGCTTCAACTAGTGTAGCACCAATCTGACGCGTAACAGTACCATCACCGATAATATCGTCAGTAGTCGTCAATTCTTCTTGCCTCTCCTTTTCAAACTGATCGTTAATTATTTTAGCATGAAATTCAGATGATAACATAAAGACCTCTTTTATCTCAAGCATAGCAGACCCACTGTTTTCGATATATTCTCGCATGGCTAAGCTTGCTGTTTTCGACGCAATAGATTCAACACAAGTATTGTTTTGCTCGGCTGTTACTGTAGCCGAACTACTGTTCACGACTTCTGTAAATAGATTACTGTTCATATCCAAACCAATCGCTGAAATTTCACTTTTGCAATCCTTAGCAACAACAGTGGGCAATACTTCTTCTTTTTCCTCAATATTAGCCGACAATTCAACAGTAGCCGGGCTTTGCTCTTCTCTTTCAATTACAGCTGGCTTTTCTTTTTCTAAAACCAACTTTGGCTTCTTATTTCTAGAATAAGCATTGAGATGCTCTCTCATGTTTTTGCGCACTTTAGTTGCAATAACTTCTAAACCAGCCCTCCACTTTTCTTCATCAAATTGCCAACCAATATTTTTAGACCCTATGTGCTGCTCGGCTGCGAGTCGAGTAGACATGGAATCAACTTGTCGTTCTGAGCTAACAGTATATGGCTTTGAGATATTACAAGAATATGACGTTGTGGGCTGCACATACGGTGTATCTTGTTGGAGGACCCTAGAATAGCTTTCCGGCCACGAACTGTGGGGCATACCGGAACTCTGGGGTGGTATAGGAGGTACATTATATGCTACGGTATTGTATGGAGGTACATGCATACTTGCTGAATTCCCGTCTATTCGGCCATAATCATTAATGGAGTATGGAGCCGAATTATATACATTAGGTGTTGCATATGGCGCTAAGAAAGTATAGGGTGTAACCCCCGTTCTAGTAACATACAGTGCAGCATATGATGGCTCATAACAACTGGCCGAACCCATCATACTAATTCGGCCATGCAGATCGTTCATTGGCACGCTAGTTTGTAGTACTCTAGGTGGTGTAAATATTGCCGATGAATTGAAAGACACAGGCTCAAGTCATATGTTGCTAATAGCATTGAACATTTAAGCATGCATATTGTTTTGCATTGGCTATTGCATATTATCAATACGTTGTAATTCTAAAACAGGAGATCTACAACGATTACCAAACGTGTAATCCGAATTTCTAGTCGCAGCAAATTCATTCAACATGGGCAAAGCAACATCAACATATGGATCCATTGCAACTACAAGATTAGGCTGGGAAACAGGTAACATACCTGCAGAGGTTGCACCTCTAGCTTGGTGCAGATTGATAACATCGCAGCCTTCTTCTTGATCGTGTCCAGGGAAAAATCCGGCTATAACCTATAGTTGAACCAATTTCCCCAGCGGAGTCGCCAATTTGTGTTGACGCAGAAATCAACACACGAGGTTGCGAATAACCAGATCGCTTCATTTTCGTAGAAGCGCACGACTAGTTTTTGAGCAAACTAGCAAAGGGGATAATTCTTCAATTACGGCGAAGAACCGGCTGTTTTACAAGCAAGAACAGCAAAGGATAGCTACTCTAATCTCGCAGGAGCACGCGGCTGGTTTACAGGCAAACTAGCAAAGCATAGCTATTCTATTCTAGACCTAGATGCGAAAAGTAGATGAAAAGTAAAAAAGAACGATTCTGTAGATTGATTGTGTGTGTTGTTGAATCAGCCTTGACCTTCTATTTAAAGGGCGGCAGGTCTTAGCCGTAAGCAACCAGGACTTCTAAACCGAATAAGATTTACAGATATGATTTGATTATGCCTTCTATAACTGACACATCTTTCCTATTCTATCACGTCCTGGATACTCTGACAGGGAAGTCTTCATGGAAAGTCTTGAAAAAGATCCTCGCAGAAAGTCCTGAGAAGGTCCTCGCGGAAGATCCGCGCGGGAGGTCTTGAGTGATTTACGGCGGCTCCGCCAACTAAAAATTGGAATGACCGTAACGCGGTAGTACCGCACCATGAGCCGGTCGTACCACTTTTAGGACCAGTTGGTTGTCTTTGAAGAAGTCTTCATGGAAGTCCACACAGAAGGTCCGCGCGGGAGGTCCTGAGGAGGCCCTTGCGAGAGGTCCTGGAGGTCCTGAGGAGGTCCTCGCAGGAGGTCCTGAAGGTCCTGAGGAGGTCCTCGCGGGAGGTCTTTAATGCTTCTGATGACGCCATGTAGTGCCCCTGGGAGATCCTGAACGGCTCTGATGACGCCACGTAATGCCCCAAGGAGGTCCTGGACGGTTGTGATCAAGCCACATCAGCACCCCTGAGGAGATCCTGGGCAGCTCTGATAACGCCACGTGAGGGCCTCTAGGAAGGTCCTGAACGGTCCTAATAACGCCACGTGAGGGCCTCTAGGGAGGTCCTAAACGGTCCTAATAACGCCACATGAGGGCCTCTAGGGAGGTCCTGAACGGTCACGATGAAGCCATGTGGCTGCTTCTGAAGAAGCCGCGCGAGCGCCTCTGAGGAGATCTTGGACGGACACGATGAAGCCACGTGGCCATTCCTGGGGAGGTCCTGGACGCTCCTGATGAAGCCACGTACGTGCTCTGAAGAGGTCCTGAGCGGCCCTGATGGAGCCACATGTCTTGAGAAGCTGATGTCCAAAAGAATCCTTCATGTTCGGCGGTCCGAACGGCACACGGTACAACCGCCAAGGGATGCACGGTCATACCGCTTTAAGTGGTAGTTCCGCCAGTTATCCTCCAGTACTACCGTTTTGAATCCAAGACCTTCCAGGATGTCTTTGAAGATGTCATCTAGGACTTCTTAGGAGGTCTTTGAAGCTAGGACCTCCCAGGAGGCCTTTGAAGATGTTAACCAAGACGCCTCAGGAGGTCTTTGAAGCCACTCTTTATAGGTGTCAAATCTTGTCATCAACAGTAAGCAACGCCTGATTCAACAGCCTGAAATTAGCTCCTGCTAAACGACCGAGGGCCTGAAATGCAGCCATTATACCTGACTTGATGAGCTCCCAACATTGTTGGTAGAAAAGGCTGGTAAAACCGTCCAGACCCGGTGCCTTTTCGGATATCAAGCTCTTGATTGCTTTCCAGACTTCATTTGCTAGTGAAATCTGCTTTCAGACCATGTAGTTCATGGGAAGGAACTCCCAAGAAGCTAAAGTCCAAGGAATGAGAGCGAGCGGCCAACATTCCAATGAGCTTGACGAAGTGCTCGTTGAAGGCCTCTTCCATACCTTTCTGCGAGAGGACCTAGGAATCAGTGACCTTTAAGCTTGCAATATAGTTCACTCGCCTTCGATGATTTGCATGGAGGTGAAAAAAATGTGTGTTTGCGTCCCCTTCCTACAACCATTTGATGCGCGACTGTTGACGAGCAATAGTTCTTTGAAAGGAGCATAAACCTAGCATTTTCTTTTTGAGCTCCATCCTCAACTAGCGCTCCAAAGGGGCAAGAGATATTTTTTCCTCGGCTAAATCTAGACGACAGATTAGTTCTTTGCCATCTCGATTTGCTGGTGAATGCTACCACATTGACGCTGGTTCCATCTATGCAGTGCACGACCTGTGGCTGAGAGCAGGTTGTGGAGACGACGCAAGGGATCGGTCATAGAATCGTTGCATTTCCATGCTTGCAGGACCTCCTCTTGGAACCCTTCTATCCTTGTCTAGAAGGATTCAAAGCGGAAACATTTCTTGGCTCCCGATAAGAAAGCTATCGACAGCAAAAGAGGACAGTGATCAGATGTCGTGGATGGTAGTGTGCTAAGAAAGCAGTCCAGGAACATGAGGTCCCACTCCATCGAGACGAAAACCCTATCAATGTGCTCCAGGGTTGGCCTCTCCCTTGCGCTTGTCCAGGTGAAGGATCTTCCGTTAAGATGTATCTCCTTAAGTTCTAGATCATCTATCACCTAATGGAAGCTACCCATTCGTCTTCTATTTAAGCGATCATTATTCTTGTCACTGGCTTGAAGGATTAGGTTGAAATCTCTTGAGAATCATCCAAGGACCGAGGACGGTGCTCTGAATATCACATAACTCCTAGAGGAACGCGGCTTTATCGGTGTCATCTAAGGGGCCATAGACTACTGTCAACCAGGAGGAAGAACCGCTCGGTGACGTACTCCACCTTGGCTGTTATTGAATGGTTCCTTTTACTTAGCGACGTATAATTAACCCTACTGGAGATCCAAGCTAATAAGATGCCTCCTCTCGACTGGGATGACGGAAGGTAAAAGAAGCTGTCGAAAGATTGCCCTAGGGTTTCCATAACAATGGACGAGTCAAGAACACATAGTTTTGTTTCTTGAATACATGCAACCGAGGTATGCGAAGCTATTACAGACTCTCGAATTACATTTCTCTTAACTCTCAAATTTAGCCCCCTTACATTCCGGGATATGAAATTGATCTGCAACCTTGCATGATGATGTTGCCGTGACCAACGACCAAACGTGTAGGGGCTTAGGCAACAGATTGGGTTGCCGGAGCCAAAACGGTCTCCACAAGACCAACAGCACCAAGCTTTCAGCAACTGCTACTATTGTTTATCTTTCAGGCAGTGGTTAAGTCAGTACTGAGCTTTCACTGACCCAAGTAAGAGCACATCAAACCCATTTGATTTTCAAGCATAACATAGAAAACGTAGGTTTACAAGAGCATAACATAACATATAACCTTTGTGAGTACATAGAGAAATGTTCGTTCATAATTGCAAGAGACTAATTATAATAGGTTTCTTGTTGGAATAAGAGGTAGAAACAGTACAAGCTAAACAGATTAAGTATTCACTACTCAGACAACATTATCTGACAAATTTTGTGGGAAGTGAGAACAAAGGTTTCAAGGAATTGAAGTGGCATTTGAATGTTAATACAACAAAAAACAAGAAACACAAATAATTTCATACCTGATTCACGAAAATAATAAGTGTTTCAGAGCGACTTAATGTGTATTGAATTTTTCAAAGTGCCCGAGCCATCAAACGGGATTGTATGTCTTTAGAATTCATGTATATTTCGCCTTCAAGTTCACATTTGGGAATAAGTGCCGCCACCTATCATCAATCCAGTAAAAGCATCGTAAAAAAATATAACATAGCTTAAATACAAAGTAGATAAATTTGGCAAACTTAGCAAAAGTTCATCAATCATCAGTCGTCGCATATTTGGAAATAGAAGTTCCATGGCTCAAACTTAAGATGCAGATTAACAATGCATCAGAAATGCAGCATACTTAAGATGCAGATTAACAATTCTTCCAATTATGCTCTAAAACAAGCTGTGTTTGGAGCTTTCCAGATGGACCAAAACATTGTTTGACCCCTAAGGTTATTAAAGCGATAAGACGAGACGAGGCGACTCACCACCTTTTTACCGAATCAACCAGCATGACAACCTCTTGATTCTGTACAACACTCTGCAATCTAAATGTTTGCACATTGTCGTTCCCACTCACTGCTTCATTTGATATCGTTAGGAGCTCTGCTGCAGCTTGCGACACATCATCCTCATTTTGCTGAGAACTCTAATCACCATCTCCCATCATGCCCCATAACTCCTCTACCACATGAAGTTGAACCGTTGCAGCACACTTATGTTCCTGAGACCACTTTTCACCGCATGTATGGCACAACCCTTTTGCGCGGCGATACGCTCTGAGAGCTCCAAGCTTATCATCCACAGGAGCAGCCCTCGCTCCATCCAAGCCTCTTTGATCATCTGGTCGCCCTCCCGATGCAAGTGCTCCTCTTCCGAGTGGTGGTGGAAGAGGTAACGTCGTGCGCATTCCCGCACGCGTATTCTGTGTGTAATCCAAGCGATGAGGATCTCGCCTCGCAGTCTCCAAAACCTCTTCCCGCAAACAAGCTAAGGCGACTGCCGTGTCCAACTCTTGCGACCAATGCAACACCACTGCAGCTCTTACATCACTCCTCAATCCATCCACAAACTGAGTAACAAAAAAGACAAGGTTCCAAGAAGCATAGTGCGCCAGCATGTTGTGCATTAGCTCATTGAATTTCTCAGCATATTCAACAACTGTATTGGTTTGTCGTAGGCGATTAAAATGTCTAACCAACAGTTGGAACTCCTCCCGGCCAAATCTGCTGCAAACAGCCTCTGCAAATGATCCCGGAGTCTCAAATCTGGTATGAGCCTTTGACGCCTGCAACCACAGAAGAGCCCTTCCAACAAAATACATTGTGGCCACACTGATCTGGAACTCTGGTCTGATTGAACAAACTCTGAAATAATTCTCACATTTCAGTTGCCATGTCTTGGGATTGTCCCCATCAAATGGTGGAAAATCCAATTTAGGGGGAGGAGGATGATAATGATTGCTGCCCATGTATCTACCAGATTCAGACAAGTTAGTATTCAGATCAAAGCGTTCGGACGTACCAGAATCCAGAGGTGGCAAGGATTGAAACCTTCACCCAATCGTCTTCCCCGGATTATCAACGTCCTCCCGACGGTTGAAGGATCCAGCACCAGAATCCCTGCGTGCACGAGGTACCTCCTCCTGATCCAAGGGTGGGTAGCCTGTCTCTGGATCGAGTTCAATCTTGGCCTCTGGTCTTGGGAGAATCAGTGGCAAGTCTACTGGTCGTAACACCAGTACGGGATTGCGAGCGATTTGCACCATCTGAGATTTCAGTTCACCCATCTCAGAGCGCAACTCCTCCACCGTCGTTTCAATCTCTGGTTTCCATCTCTGCAACTTGAACACCGCCGGTTTGATCTCCTCAACGGTAGTACGGATCACTTCTGTTTGGTCTTGGAGCGTCTTGATCGACTCACTTTGCGCCAAGATAACCCTTGTTAACTCAACAATCTGCTGCTCCATTTCTTGAGAATGGACTTGCGTGAGCGTCACGTAGCGTGGATAATCCAGGGCGTCATAAGATGGCTTTGATACCAATTGTTACCTTCCTCTTCAGATATCACTCAATCCACACTGAATGTATGTGTGATTACAAGAAGGAGAAAGGGATTGGAAGAAGAATAAGACTGGGAATAGAAGAACTGGAGGAAGGGTTCAGAGTCTTCAGAGTTCTGATATTACATTTCATCTCCTCTCCCGAGATACAGATATGACATAAGTAATCCTCTCCAACCGAATCTGCCAGTGGGGCCCGCACCCGCTCAAGAGATAACACACAACTCAAGTAACCCAGTCTGTCGCTGGATAGCGATCAAACGGCTGTCGCCGACCTCTGGTCTTCTGTAACATCCAAAGTTCTGTTACCAAAATAAAAATAAATAAAAATATTATTTTATTGGATTTTTTTGAAATTTGAAAGAGTTTCATTGCTTTATTTGAATCTCTGAAGTTTTAAAAGTAAAAAAGAAAAATTCATTTGAAATTATTGAAGTTTTATTTGGTTTGATGTGAAAAATAAAAATTTAATTAATTTATAGAATTTTCTGGAATTTTAAAAGCTTTTTCCTAAATATTTTAAAGCCAAAATAATTTATTTAAAAAAACTATTACCAATTATAATTTGGAACTATTTTATTTAAGTCCAAACTAACTCTAGGAATTTCTGTGAATTTTTCTAGAATTTTTGGATTTTATTTGCTATTTTCTAAAAGTCTCTTTTTGTTTTTTTAAATATCTAGTAATTAAAAATGAATTGTTGTACGCAAATAAAAACTAAATTTGTGTTGAAAATATTTTATTTAAGCTCAAAATACCATATTTAACTAATCTAAAAATTCAATGAATTTTTAGACCTATATTACTATTTTTCAAGTTTAAAATAATTTTTAGCAATATAAAAATAATTATTGTGTAATAATAAAGTTGTTATTATTACTATTAATATTTTATTTGAATTCAGAATGTTGTATTTAATATCTGTGATTTATTTCGGATTTTTCGGAATTAATTTGCTATTTTTTCCGGAATTAATTGGTGTCTTTCCGAATTTTGAAAAGGAATATTCCTTGGAATATTTCATCTGCTTCTGATAACTCCGCGAAGGCATTATTTACTGCAATAACTCCCGAAAGCAATTTCAGTCAAACCGTTCTTTCTTTGGCCTATAAATGAATCGTAGCTCTCCACCCCATTCCACATCTCTCTCTTTCGATTTACAAAATCCTCCCGGAGACCCCTCTGCTAGCCATTCTTCTCCAACTCCGGTGACAACTCCGGCGAGCCCGATCTCCTCATCCGTAACTCTGTTGTTCGCCAAATTTTACCGGTGAGTTCCTCTCGAGATTCTCTACATTTCTATTCAAGCCGAATTTTGATTATCCTGTTGGTTCACTGCGACCACAAAAGTACCGACGGTCTTCTTCTCTAACTCCGGCGAGCCTGATCTCCCCATCCGTTGCTCCGTTGTGCACCAAATTTGACCGGTGAGTTCCTATTGAGATTCTCCACATTTCTATTCAAGTGGAATTTTGATTTACTTAATTTTCCATAACTGGCCACATCTTCTTCCCTAAGTCCGATGAGAACTTCGTCGAGCCCGATCTCTTCATCCGTTGGGTAATTACTCGAACCCTTTTACCTACATGTTCCTTTCAATATTATCTACCTTTCTATTCAAACAAAATTTTGAATTTCGCAATAATTCCACTACTACAAAACATGTCATACTGGACGCCTCATCACAGACGGTTCCAAAGGAGTCGTCCGTATTGAACTTATCTGAGCGGTTCCCTTTGCAAATGCGTGATAGTCATCATCGCGAGCGGTTCTTATTACCAACCGTGCGTGATACTTCTGACGATTCCTAATAAGAACCGTCTGTGATAGTGCCAAATCACAGACGGCTCCTTCTACCAACCGTCTGTGATACTTCACAGACGGTTCGTGATACCAACCGTCAGTGATAAGTAACTCATCACAGACGGTCAGTGATAAGTACCATGGCAATTCGAATTCTAAGCCATGGTAAATCAAATCACGAGCGGCTCTTAATACCAAATGCAGTGATGAGGTACTATCACGAGCGGTTCGTATTAAGAAGCATGCGTGATGAGTTACTTATCCGAGCGATTCGTGATATGAACCGTCATGATTTGTCATCCTGAGCGGTTTTGTATGAAAATGCGTGATTCGCAGCTGCGGAATTTAAAAATTTTGAACACGTGCGCGGGAGGCAAAATATGTCCTTATATATTATGGCCGACCTCCTGCAGGCGTCGATCTCGCACTCCGCGATCCGGTCCTCCTCTGGGCTCGGTCCTCCCTTGCTCTGGCAGTCCTCCTCCGAGCTCCGGCTGGTAGCTCCTGCAGCTCCCTGGGCCCCCGCTACACCTCCAGGCTCCGGTCCTCCCTTGCTCCCGCAGTCCTCAACCTTCGACGTGGTCTTCCTCCCCAACATCTGAGAGTCGACGTCGACACCAATGCTGACCTCCTCTAGTCCTCCTCTGACGCCGACGCCGACGTCGAGCTCCTCTAGTCCTCCTCCTCCGACTCGATGTCTCTGGTACATGAGGTTCTGTTGGTACTTTTGTATATGAGGTTATATTAGATTCAGATCCAGATTTGTATGTATGAGTTTGTGGTACTTGTGCTAGATTCATATCCAGTTTACATTAGATTCTCCTCGATTCTATACATTGGTACTTGTATATGATCGAGTGTATGCGTGTATCCATGAATCCATGGCTTGAGAAATTTATTGGGAGGCTTAGGAGTTGGGAATCTATGTATATGTATCAATGAATCCATGTTTGGGAGGCTTCGGAAATGACAGTGTATGTGTATGAGTGTATCAATGAAAAATGGCAATATTTTTTTTGAAATCAAAAAAGCTATCACAGACGGTTGAAACAAGAGCCGTCGTGAAACAGTATCGCTGCATCGTTCGAACAAGAAATGCAGTCGTGATAATTGATATCTGAGCGGTTCTTGTTCGAACCGCTGCGTGATACTGTTTCACTGAGCGGTTCTTGTTCTCAACCGCTGCATGATAGCTTTTATCACTGCATCGCTCAAAAAGCGTATGTGATAACGCTTGCTATCACAGAGCGTACTTTTACGAGCGGTTGGAAACCGCTCGTGATGACGATTCGGCAAATGCGTGATGAGGTTTTCTGTAGTAGTGTTCGTCACTGCCATGTCACGATCACCTCACCGCCCTAAGCCCACGTGGCAGCCCACGTGTGCGCTTGCGTGCCTGGCAGTAATCCTTGGGCCGGTCCACTGTGGACCAAACCCATTTTCGTGGACCCGGGCCCACATGTCATTGACTCCAACAATTTTTCTTTACAAAATAAATTCGGCCGAAAATTCATTTTCCCACCTGCAGACATCATGCTAACACAATAAAAGGATTTCCTTCAGAAAAATAATTCCTTCAATTCTGAAATTCGGAATTTCATCTTTTCATGTGATAATCAACCTTCCGGATGCTCGTTCTCCTTCATACGAACTCCGATTCCGTCGATTCAACTCCCTAACTTCATATAAAGTCGATACCTTCCTAGTAGTATTTAATTTATAATTTTTGGATTTTATTTGGATTTTATTCGAATATTATTTGAATTCGGATCGTTTACACGTATAGATTTCGACGACTACGGACGACCGGATTTCGACACCGTTTAAGAACAACGAGTAATCAAGCAAGGCAAGTTATACCCTTGATCATATCGATCCCATTATTTCAAATTATTTAAATTCTATTTTAAATTATTACTGCATGCTTATTTATATTCAGTAATTTAAATCTCTGTTTTAAATTTATAGTTATGCCTAAAATCCTTTGTATGGCCAATTTTGGTAATTGAAGCGAGCATATTGTCACCCTAGATTAAACCTAGTTGATACAATAGTATGGACTAGGATCATTTGGAAAATATTGTGCTTATCCATGCTTATAGACCAAACATGTTTCATTTGGGGAGTTTCAGCCAAAAATCAACTATTGTTTAAAGTGTACCCTTGACATTGGTGTGTTATGGGAGTTTTATAAATGACTTTGGAAAATAAAATAAAATGATGGTTTGGACTTGGCGAAGTGGTTGTTTGGTGGAGTGCGAGTTTATGCAGGCTCAAGCTGGTAGGTTGAGGCCCAGGGTTTTGTTGGTTGTCGCCCAGGTCAGTTAAGGACCGGTCTTTGAGTGCATGATGCTACGCCTTACCGTACTACCACATGTCTTGTATGGGCAGGACCTGACCGATTAATTTGCAAAGTTCCATCATGGTTGTCTCTATTGTTGCGGTGGGTAGTCTTTCATGACCTTTGTTAGTCCCACCTGGCGCAAGAGGGGGCCTGAACCCTGCGGACGGGTAGTCCAAAGGGGGTGAAACCTTAGCGATGGAGGACTGTGGTGGAATTGCGCGTTGTAAAAGCCTCGTGATAATCACTTAGTCGCACACCTTCGGAAGTGTGTCAGACGGACATTAAAAGTTGATTATCTCCTCTGGGTAAAGCTGTACAACCTCTGCAGAGTGTAAAACTATTCGAATAGCCGTGTCCACGGTTACGGACATGCTAGCAGAACTACTCAAAGTTAGACTTTGGTTTTGTTTTCAAATAACTTTATAAAATGATTTGGATTTATATCCAATCGGGAATTTGGGCAGGAAGCCATGCGATAGGAGGGTATCCTTCACCATTCATGTGTGAATGTTATCTGACTATAAAACTGGGAATTTACAAAAAAGGATTTGTAGTATAAGATATCTGCTTTTGAACTTAGTACCAGTATTTGAATAAAATGTTGCTTTACGCAAATAAACCAATAAGCCATCCTTTGTTACATCCATATATGCATGCCATTCTGTTACTTGACGGGTGTAACTTGCGAGCACGGAAGTTGTGCTCATATTTACTTTATGCAAATAAAATTTCAGAGGAGAAGGACTTCACTACAAGTGTGGATCGTGACGACTAGGCCGCTACCCCAGTCGATTGCCTGTGGTAGATTGCTGGACCCTACTACATCTTCGTTTTCCGTTGTGTTCTTTATTGTTAGTTGTAAGCCTCTTTTGTAATAAACTATATTGATTATTAATAAAGTCGTGATATGAATTTGTTATCATATTTGTTTACTGTGTGAACTAGCTACTGATCATGGGACTAGTTCAGAAATGCACAGAGGATCTAGGATGTTAATCCCGGGTTCTGACATCTTCCTTCGGTCTTGCCGATAGAACTGGTTCTCCTGTTCCTCGTCCAGTACTTCCTTTTGGTATGTAGCATACGTCCCCGACGGCCACCGTCGAGTAGTTGAACGTCTCTGGTGCCGTTCCAAAGTCGTCTGGCCGCACGCGGAGCCATTGCAACCAATTGCCCGGGCGCCGCCTCCGCGGCTTGCCACCGATCACCATGATGAAAGGGCGCCACCTCCGCGGTGCATCGGCAGTCACCGAGCCGAACAGCCCCGCCGGTTCTCGACCGAGATCGAAACGGGCACACCTTCGCGTCACCGCATCGATGCCTCCACATCACCGCCGGTCGCCACCGCCCTCTCCGTCGTCGCGGACAGGCGCCACCGCTGTCGCCTCGATCTGCACCGACGCCTCCGTTGCACTGCACAGACGAGGTCGCCCCGTGCCGCCTCCGCGGCTCTGTGCGGGCAAGGCAAAGGGCTCCGGCTCTGTGCAGGCCGTAAAAATTTTGGCCCAAAAGGCCAATCAAAGACAACCTGTTCTGTATTCTTAGCGGTAGTGTTACCTTGGTGATAACGTGTTGTATACTTAGGATCACATTACCTATGATTAAACACTCAACTCATAAAAATTTAAAAAATAAATCTCAGGCCTTCTCTCAATTTTGTTTGTTTCTCCCATAGGCAGTGATGGAGTGACGTGTACTATGAAAGCCCCTTTGCGCCTTTTATATAGATCGCGGATATCGTCTAAAGCCATGTACAATGTGAGAATGAGCAGTGCTAGAAAGAAAAGTGATACAAAGCATCGGTGCTAGCCATTGGGCTATTATGCCGGTGCCAGGACCAAAAGTCTGAACCGGTGCAAGTCCTTGCTCCGGTGACAAAGAATAGAAAAATGTTTTTTTTTCTTTCCAAACTGAGAACATGACCGTTACAACTGTTACAGTACTGATTCATTTGTTCCATCATGCTACAACAATACATACGACAGGTCGACAGCTACCTGCATGCATTCATTCATCACACATAACTGTTGCTTCGATGTCTATATAATATATACATGAATTCATTCATACATGCATTGCCATACTCATCCAACTTCATCAAAAACATCTCCTGTATCCATGGTGCCAAGAACAACGGTACAACCTGCTGTTAACATTGACGAATGGAGTGAGAGCACTCCAGATGATGAAAAGAGAGGAGGGCGCCAAAATTGGAGTATAGAGGAGAATCTACGGGTAGTAAGTGCATGGTTGAACAACTCAAATGATCCAACAGATGGCAATAATAAGAAGTTAGATCGCTACTGGAAGCAAGTTGCAGAAGAATACAACAAGAATTCACCTAAAGAACAAAGAAGATCAGCTGCGCCATTGAAAACCCACTGGACCAAGACTACCCAGTTCGTTACAAAGTGTAATGCATGTTGGATTAAGATGAAAAGCACATATCCTAGTGGTCAATCCGACAATCAACTTATGTCAACTTATGGAGAAAACTCGTGCAGAGTACGGAAGAATTATGCAAACCAAAAGGCCCTTCCCATTAGAGCATTGGTGGATAGAGGTGAAGGACCAGCTTCCCATTAGAGCATTGGTGGATAGAGGTGAAGGACCAGCCTAAATGGATTAGAGCTTATGGGCATGAAGAAATGAATAAGAGAAATAAGTTGAATGCATCAGGAGCTTACTCTTCTTCAAATCAAGACACCGATGATGCAAGTCCTGTTGAAATTCCTCGACCCGTAGGGCGGAAGGCAACCAAAGCGCAACGGAAGGGCAAATAGAAGGCCAACTCACAATGTTTTGCAAGCAGCTTCGCAACTGAAAGTGTGCAACTATTTAACGACCTTCAACTGCGGAAATCAATTGTTGCTGAAAAAATGGCAGAAGCATCAATCATTCAAGCTGAAGCATCAAAAGTTCAAGCTGAAGCCGACAAAGAGAGAGCTATAGCAGAAAAGGAGAGGACAAGGGTAGAAAAACTGGCCAAATACCTGCAGCTACTTGATAAAGATACCTCAGGTTACAGCGAAGCTCTTAAGGCGCGACATGAACAAGTGTTGGATTACTTAGCTAGGGAACTAATCAGTTCAGATAATTAGAAAATAAATTGTACTTTCATACATATTATGTTCTGCATGTAGCTTTCTAATTACTGTGTAATACCTTTTCTGAATGCTTTGTAGCATTTCTATTTAGTGTACTACTTTCTCATTTCTGCAATCATGAATTAATGTTATCAATGCAATCATGTACTACTTTCTCATGTTCGGTAGCATAAATTAATGTTATGAATGCAATCATGCTTAGCTACTGTGCTTAAGACAGAGAGTATGTATTGTGCTTAAGAAAAAGAGAGTATGTACTGTGCTTAAGAAAAATAGAGCAGTTGCTTTTACCCTAGATCAATAAAGTCTTTTCCCCTTTCCTTTTGCAGACTTGCAAAGAAAATATCTATGCTTACATTAGAACGAATTGAGAGGCGAAGATGTTAAAAAAATTCAGAACTACATAATACTGATTTCATGCTATAAAAAAAACTAGGTCGCATTGCTGGTAAAAGAAAGCATTCAATAAGCCGACTAGCTGTTGTAAACTAGCCATTGTGAACACTTATCTATAGATTAGGGTTGACAGCTCATTCCACCTTGCTCTTCCTCCACTACCTATTTCAGCCAGCGAACTTGTCACTGAAAAAGATGTCCACAAACTCAAATTCCAACTCTGACCTTCCCGATGAGTCCAGCAACTTTGTGAGCATCAACGAATTCTTTTGGGATTTCATCAATGATCCAGTTGAGGCTCAGATTAAAGCACAAATTCGAGCTCAAATTGAAGCGCAACAAGGAGGTACGTCCAATCAGCACAGAAGTTTTTCTCGAAGGCACATTGGAAGAGATCGTGAAGCTGCTAAAAACCGATTTGATGGCTGACTACTTCTCGGACAATCCAGTGTACAACGACGACCAGTTTCGTCGAAAGTTTCGTATGAGACGTCATCTATTTGTACACATTGTGCAAACTATTAGTGATTGGTCTCCGTATTTCCGTCAAAGGAGTGATGCATTTGGCAAGGTTGGCTTTTCACCCTTGCACAAGTGCACTGCTGCTATTCGAATGCTGGCATATGGAACCTCTGCTGATTTGTGGGATGAAAACTTGCGCATGGCGTCAAGCACAGTCATTGAGTGCTTGACAAAATTCTGCATAGGTGTGATGGATAATTTCAGTCAAAAATACCTAAGAAGGCCCAATAATGAAGACATACAACGGCTACTTCAAGTGGGGGAGGCGTGGCTTCCCTGGGCATGTTGGGAAGTCTTGATTGCATGTATTGGGAATGGGAAAACTGTACGGTTACATAGATATAATCATGTATATATAGTGTGGACATCTCTAGCTCAGCACGAAGGGACACCCTAAGCCACAGCCCAACAAATTTGCCGAGGCTCGGGCCCAGCCGAGCACAGTGGGGACCCCGGTCATATTCATTCTGGATCCGCCACTGGGTGTGGCTAGATCAAACAATGATATAAATGTCTTAAACCAATCAACTTTGTTCAGAGAAGTAGTGCAAGGAAGAGCTCCAAAGGTTGAATTTATGGTGAATGGCAATGAGTACAGATTGAGGTACTACCTAGCATATGGTATTTATCCAGGGTGGGCAGCATTCGTGAAAACAATACCCTTGCCTCAGAGTGACAAGCCCAAGTTATTTGCACAGCACCAAGAATCAGCAAGAAAAGATGTTGAACGTGCATTTGGTGTTTTGCAAGCTCATTTTGCCATTCTACGTAGTCCAGCACGACAGTGGGAAAGGCAAACACTTGCTGAGATCATCATGTATGCTTGCATTATATTGCATAACGTGATCGTAGAGGATGAGCGGGATTCTTATGGGGTTCGCTACGACTTCGACTATGAACATGGAGGTTCCTCCACACCATTGACTGGATTCGGTCATGGGCCAATTCATGAATTTTCCAGGGTACATGAGACAGGTGACAATATTCGGAATCGTGCAACACATTGGCGTCTTAAGGTTGACTTGATGGAGGATATTTGGCAACGCTTTGGAGGAAATCAAGCTTAGCATTTATTAGTTTGACACTCAATTACATGTATCCTTATCGTATGCATTTTATCATGCCCGTTGAGTATTGTCTAATTTAGATTACAAATGTCTTAGTCTAGATTTCAGCTTAAGTAAGTTTGTAAACTTAAATCTTGAGTGTCAACATCATTGCTTACTATATGTGTTTGTACTGAACTACCATTATCCTTAATCTTTCACTTGTGCGCAACACACTACCAACAACAACGAAGCATCGTTCGCAGCCAACTAAGAATTAAATCCACATTTCCCCCCAAAAAAAAAAATTAAAGCGATCATCCATCCAAGAATAAGCACCAAGGGTGTACCGAGAGGAGAACAATACCTTGGCCTTGGCCCTTGGGGTAGTGTGAGAGCCGCCGGCCGGTTTAGCTTGTAATATTTAACCTTTCAATTGGTCCTAACATCACAAATTAAAAAATTTCGCTCTCGGTGTATTATGTACCTCCCAGGATAACGGTACACATACACCATCACAAACAAACATCAATGTCATACACAAGTTATTACAATACCGATATCCTCATAGTTTACAACATAAAAGACATACAAAGTTCAAATTTCTTACATAGGACCGACCGGCCAAATAATACAACAAAATAAAAAGTTTTTAGCGGAAGTAAAAGCCATAAGATGGCAGCGAATAAAAGCCAACCGGCTGCCCTTACCCACAAGGCAACCGATCGAAAACACCTAGCTAGTCGTCAAAGTCGAAGTCAGTCTCACATTGGCTAACGCCTTGGGGATCAACCTCCTCTGCAGCATAGACAATTCAGCTAAATATAAAGTTGTACTCGCAAGACTTACAAACAACAAAATAACATAGGTGCATTCAAGTATCAAAAGAATGCTACTACACTAAGCAACTTTCAGCATAAAGGCAATTTCTTTGTAATAGCGTAATAGATTGTAAGGCAATTGACCAAATCAATTTGTATTTGTTTAAATAACAGCGAGACAATATTAGAAACATTATTAACAACCTAGAAGTGACCGCCCACAACCACCACAACAATAGCACGAATGCCCATTCGTACCACCTGATTTCAAATTTTATCAAAAAGGTTGAGTCTAACTCTTGCAAAACCTAATCCAGCGTATCCATAACCAAGGACATGGCCATTCAAATAGATTATAACCCTGCAAGGGTGTATAACAACAACAGAACATTTTTCTCCCTAACAGCTACCACCTACGGCTCAGAGTTAACGCATAACAAAGTACTAAGTGAAGAGGGGCCCCATAATCCCCCCATGTGGATGCACGCAATAATGCTTGGATTAGTGACACAAGATGTTCGGTCCTTGTTGACTCGGGCACAAACTACACACCCAACAAACACACCATCCAACCATATGCCCAAGTCCAAATCCTTTTATTTTTATTTTTAATTTTCCAAATACAATATTTACATGAGTACCCTGACTCAAGTAATTAAAGTAATGACCATCGCCGAAACGATAATCCCCATTCTACCAAACTAAGTATTGCTAAGCAACACTGACTCGTATACTGCATATATGACTATAATACATCCACCGGGCTCTAATTCACCAGCGGAAATAATAACCTAGGCTTACTGGCAAGGGAGGCTCTAATTCACCAGCGGAAATAATAACCTAGGCTTACTGGCAAGGGATAAAGATTTACCTATAGCTTATGCAACTACTAGGATTAACTACCTCTTAACGAAAAATTAATCACCAACATAAAGCATGCATACATACAGTTGCAAAACAAGATAATTGTACTGGACATAGTAGGATCAACATGATCAAAGGGGGGATTGCTTGCCTTGTTGAGGATAGTCTGGATGCTGCTGAGGATCACTGTCGAATATACTCGAATCTTCGAAACCTACCGAACGAACACGAAGAACGAATAACGCCGAGATTAACCAAAAATTCAAATTCATCCAAAATGCATGAAATTTACTTACACGGTAGGTAGAGTATGATTTTAGATGAATTTAGGAATAAAATTTATTTTATTTGGAGTTTGCATGTGAGAGTTATGCCCTTCCGAAAATCTGCCAGAGGAGAAGTTCCAGAAAAAACACTTTCGGTTACTATAGACGAAATTAATTCTTTTTGCAAAAAATTCCAGAATGGTGGTGGAGACAAAAATTACATGGTCAGGCATAGGATACAATTTTATGAAGAACAAAATTTGATTTGTCTCATTTGGAGATCATATGAATTTTCTATGATTTTTCAAAGTTATGCCATTAGTGTACAAATAATTCGAATATCAAGATTTTCTGTGATAGTAACATGTTTCAAACCTATTCCAAGTTAAAGTACAATAAAAATATAGAAACCAACAAAATTGATTTCACTCAAATTGGAGTTGATTTGAATTAGTTATGAATTTTTGAAGTTTAACCAAACTTCTTGCTTATTGAAATTTTAACTTGGTCAAATTTGTGTGGATCTCTATTGCTACTGAGATCATGAACTTCTAATTGCTTTCTGTTCAGTTGATTGTGAGTGGCTACCAAGCACCTTCAAATAACCTTAATTACTAGTTTTAGCTATCATCATGTGGTTTGTAAAATTGAATTCTCCATTAGTTATTAATCTTGCTTACTGTTCTACCCAATTTTCTTATCTCATTAATTTTCTGCCTAATCAAATCATTCACTGTTTGTTTTGGATAATCATCTTAATGCTTATTTTTCAGATTGATTTGCCTCTGTTAGTTTAAGGTCCAAAGCTCAACTGGAACAATAAACCTTCTAAGTCCTTGAATTTAGAAATGTCATCAACCCACTGTCATTTGCAAGTCTGAAGTTTGAGACCTCCTTTGTCTATTCATCCTATTAGAGGAAATTTGCTGAGTAAGAGAGTTTGTTAACTAAGCCTTTTTACTAATTCAAATACTCATTTGTTAAGCAAGGTTTTGAGTGATCTAATAGCTAAACACAACACTTAGCATTGATCTTCCTTTTTTTGTTCATACAACCTACAAAAGACATCTTTCTGAATTGAGATGCTACTAGCTAACTTCCTTCAAATTTCAACTTTCAAATTTAATAATTCATTTG
Organism: Ampelocalamus luodianensis; assembly: GCA_036346255.1. Lineage (NCBI taxonomy): Eukaryota > Viridiplantae > Streptophyta > Magnoliopsida > Poales > Poaceae > Ampelocalamus > Ampelocalamus luodianensis. The sequence goes on from CM070626.1 coordinate 9,070,284, forward strand.
AGTGACCTAATTGACATTCCCAATATTTGTTAGTATTAGATAACTAGTTTTGCAATTGGGTTCCACTGACATTCCAAACCTTCTTCTAATCACCTTCTCTTCTCTGTTCATCATCTCATTCAAAGGACTTTACTGTTTTGTCAACTAATCTTCTCACTAATCCAATTATCCATTTGTCAAATATATTTGAGTGATTCAATCAATCATCAAAAGGTTAATTAGCAACTGCATTTGTGTCTAACAGGCTGGACCCACATATCAGCGAGTGAGAGAGAAGCACACAGTGAGCACAAGGAACAAAGAGGCTAAGCTGCGGTCAGCTTGGGGGGTGGCGCAAGTCGCCGGCGATGGAACAGCGGTAATACGCAAAATGGAATGCCAGCGAGACAAGGGAGCTAGGGGAGGTGGTTTTGTGGCACAGGCGGCCCTGTGGCGGCGCGACGAGGTCATGTAGCGGCCAGCCGTGGAGGCGAAATGGTGACGGCGACGTAGAGTGGAATAGGGGGTGAGTTAGGGGAAGCATGAGCATCCATGGGGTGTGGGGAACTCACCAATGTGGTTGGAGGAAGCCGTGGAGACCAGAGTTGGGCTGGCGGCGGTGACCATGGGTGGCGCGGCTGGTTCATCGTGGGGGCGGCGCTGCGGAGGAAGAGAGCACAAGTGAGTGGTAGGGTTAGGTAGAGGAAGGTCAAGGTGTACTCATGGGGAGAGTAATCGAAGGTAGGGTCGCCAGAGGAGGTGTGGAAAATAGCGGTTTTGGCCGGAGTTGAAGAAGCCGGATGCGCGGTGCTCCGATGGTGGTATCCTCAAATTGATGGAGGGGAAACCTTCCTAGGCCCCTGGAACACCTTTTGACGTATACAGGGATGGTCGGAGTTCGCCGGAGCGGCCGAAACGACGACGAGGATTTGGCTTTACAGCCATGGCTCTTGGCATTGAAGCTCGGTTTGTGCTCTGGAGAAGAGAGGAAAGGGGATGGAGTGGCAAAAGGGATGAAGCGAGCTTGGGAGCGCCATTTATAGGCGAACAGGGGCAAAGAGGTTGATGGTGGGTGATGTTCTCGGTGCGGCAGCGTCCATGCGGCACGGGTGACCGAGAAAGGACTGCGGCATGGACACGGCGCAACGCAGGACATGGGTGACATGTGGAGAAATGACTGCATGGGCGAGGGCAAAACCACGGATGCGTTCAAAATCCAGGGGCGAGGCGAGCTCTAGCGGCATGGGCATGAGCAGCGTTGGCGATGGTACTGGGAACGCATGGAGAAGAAGGCCTATGGGTGGGGCCCGCAGGTCAGAGAGAGGGTAGGCAAAATTGGGTTTTCCAGTTTTCAGAAAAAAGCTGAGGACTAAAAGGGATTTTTTAGACATAGTTGTTTAGCTCCAAAAATCATGAAATTTTTAGAGAAGGTTGAGGACACAGTGAAGATTATTGTGTAAAAGTTATAGGGTTTTGTTTGTAATACATTTCTCTCTAGAATTATTTTAAGTTTCTGTTGTATGCACTTTTATTGTTTGACTTTTGATTCTCCACTTTGACTGGTTGTTTAAAATAGTAATTCAATTCTAAAAATTGTGAAATTTTGTAGGTGAGTTTCTCAGGTGTTTCAGAACCTAGGAAAAATATTTTCAGACACTGTTCACTAGTTTTGTTTGTAGTTTAAATTCAAATTCCAATTTGAGCATGCAAATTAAATAGGGAACCAAATGTCCTCCAAAAATTCAGAAAACTTCAAACAAGCATAACAGAGCAGATAAAATCCAAATAAAATTTAGTTTCTATTTCTGAGCTAGAGAATGTAAGTTTGCAAATTTGAATTTGAGAATTCTTTTGAACCTACCTCAAGCATTCTAGGAGCCTTTGAGGTTTTACTGTTTATACTTGGGATTCCAAAATAAACATCCCCACACCTGAAACCTATTTAATCTTGCTTCAATTTCAAATTAGGCTTTTGAATTGGAGAAAGAGTATTGGATTTCTAGGTTTAAATTCTAGCCTTAAAAAATCAAAAGATTTTCAACATAAGGTTTACACTCTACTCTAAACTAAGTTTCAAGATCTTGACAAAATATTATTTTGTTTTAGAAAATTCATTCCTAGAATTTGGAAGACCAGGTTTCAACCTATTTGCTTTGCAACAAAAAAAGTTTTGTTTTGAAAAAAAAAAGTCCAAAATTTCACAAATGCACAATAGATGCTTAACTAATCCAACTTAGGGATCTTGGCCTGTTACAGATAGCATCACAGTCAAGGTTGTTAAAAGCGCAACTCTAGTCGTAAAATTGTACGATTCTACAACACTAATATGATCCCAATCACATCTAGTAGAATCACGCTCCTAGTCGTAGAATCGGGTAGAATCACGCATCACCTCAAATTATAAAGGATTTAGGTGTTTGGTTGTGTTCTATCTCTCAATTCAAGTTGTATGATAAGTACTAAGTAATTAGTACGTTAGACTAAGAGGGGGGGGTTTAATTCGCGCAAAAGAAGTGCAACGGTTCGGAAACATGAGTATTTTTATTTGACCGCGGGTCTATCCAAAAGCTAGCACTGATGCTAAACATTGGGTGAAAAAATAAAATATAACACCTCTGTGATGTGACAATAAAGTAAAGAATCTAGCAGCTGCTACATTCTACATGATCTAATAAACCATACTCTCCCTAGCAGGCTAGTTTATGTGAAGTGGCCCTGTACAACAATTTTGACGTTTTGGCATCGATTCGTTCTGACCGCGAGGCATGGTCCACGGCCTTCGGTAGTATCGCTAATTCCAAAGCACCGCACACTCGTCTTTTCTGCAGTTGCTCGGCTGTCGGCACGAACTTGTTCAAAGCCAAAAACGACTCTATGTCTCTGCATGAGTGCATGACATAAAGCAATGTACGCTCTTCGTTCTTCGCTCCATCTGTTTCGTAACGAACAAAAGGTCGCAATCGCATATGTTTTGCCTTCGAGACGACGTAAACAACAAACCTGCCAGCCCGGCCGCCACTGCACTTTCTGTTGTTCCTTGTGTACTTTGGTTTAGTCTCCTAGTTCAGTTATTATTATTAATCTATCTGTAAAGAGCTCAGCAAATTAATCTATCTGTCGCACACTCACTCATCTTGGTGGTTTCGAAGTTCCAACTTCCAAGGGCGTCGGATGTGTATTCCCTCTGCCATGCCGCATTGGGGGAGCTCAGCAATTCAGCATCCATGTGTCTATCTACCATTCTGCTGTCTCATTGTTCACCTCGTCTGATTGGGAAATGGGAATCAACACTGCGGATAAAGACACACAACGGAGCGAAAATTTCCTGCTAGATGGCGATAGGCACCTTCAGTTCTATCTGTCTTGCCAAGGCGCCTTGACAAGACGAATTCTGATCGTAACAAAATAAGATGATAGGGTAAGCACGGCTACGCATCAAGGGTCTTTGTCGGAACGTAAGAGTCTCGTATGGATTCTGCAGGAAACTTAACATTTTTTCTTTAGGATTCACATGGAAAATAGTGCGTTCCAAATGGGGGATTTCTCTTATACCCCGTTTGGATGCCAGAATTGGGGTTGAATTGGGGAATTGGAGGTTGTTCCTAGACAAGTTCTCAAACGACTTGACTTTTATCGATCTAGGTTCTTCTGGCAGGGCGATAATCATAAATGTAAGTACAGACTTGCTAAATGGAGTTTAGTTTGTTCACCCAAAGAGTATGGAGGTCTTGGTATTCAGAACTTAGATGCAAAAAATAAAAGCTTACTTGGGAAATGGTTATTTAAGCTGATTAATGAAGAAGGGGTTTGGCAATCCTTGCTAGCTAGGAAGTATTTGGGTGACAAGAGTCTTTATAAGTGGTTAATAAACACAGGACTTCTCGTTTTGGTCGGGGCTTATAAAAATTAAAGATCATTTTCTTCGATTTGGGTCTTTCCAGGTTCAAAATGGGATGCAAACTAGGTTTTGGGAAAACATTTGGGTAGGAAATACTCCGTTAAAAAGTCAATACCCTGCTCTTTATAATGTGGTAAGGAGAAAGGATGATACGGTGGCAACTATTATGAGATCGACCCCTTTAAATATTTCCTTTCGAAGACCTATTGTTGGATCCAAGTTAATGGCTTGGAACGAGTTAATTTTGAGAATTATGCATTTACAGTTAAGCTCTCAAAAGGACATCTTTAAGTAGAATTTAAATAGATCAGGTTTGTTTACGGTAAAGTCTTTCTATAGGGTACTTATTAACAATGTTCAAGTCCCTATTAGGAATTTATTTTGGCGAATTAAAATTCCCTTAAAAGTGCAAATTTTTCTTTGGTATCTTGAAAGAGGAGTTGTTTTAACTAAAGATAATCTGCTTAAACGCGATTGGAGGGGAAATATACAGTGTTGTTTCTGTATTAAGGATGAAATAATTCAGCATCTTTTTATTGATTGCCCAGTTGCACGTCTTGCATGGTGGGTTGTTCGATGCGCGTTTAATTTATCTCCCCCGGTGAGCATAGCAAACATGTTCGGGAATTGGTTAGCCGGTATTCCAATATCTTTAAAGTCACAACTCTTCGTGGGAGCTAGTGCTTTATGTTGGTCTATTTGGTGTTATCGGAACGATGTTGTTATTAACAAAAAGAGGATCATTAATCCTTTGCATGTTATCTTCTTGTGTGGATTCTGGCTGCGTGCTTGGGCAAATTTACAAAAATCGGCCTAAAAGGAGTTTATGGTGGATGGAAGCCTCAGATTGGAGTGTGTAGCAAAGCAACTCCTCAACTCTCACGGGTGGCAGCTTAGTCACCGGATTGGCAATTGATCATTTAATTTCCAAATGGTCTATTTGTGGTTGTAAGGCTTCTAGCCAATTTTTAGCAACTTTGGTTATGTTGGTACTGTTGTCTTTTTGGCTATTTGGTGTTGTAAGGCTTCTAGCCATTTTTAGCAACTTGGTGATGTTGGTACTTTAATCCGTTTAATAAATGGGCTGTGTGCATCTTCGATGCAGAGGCTGGAAGGGATTTTTGCTCTTCCATTATCTAAAAAATTCAGAGGTTGTTTGGATGTATCCAGAATTGGATCTCGAAATTTGACCCCAATTTCATGGAATTGTCTCTTAGTTGAAAATGGGCCACTCCCAAATCGGACCTTAGGAGGTCTGATTTACACGGAATCAGCTCAACTCCTCCACCTCTTTCCACGACACCATCGCCGCCACCGCTGGCTGCCTCCTCTGCCGGGACAATCGTCGTCGCCAGACTCACGGTTGTTGTTGTTGTCGTCGAGCTCCACGGCCTCTTCCTTCCCATCCTCGGCGCGCTCCTGTCGGCCTCCCGTTGCCGCCTCTAAGCTCCTCGAACCGTCGCCTCCGTCGAGCTCCGTCAACCCGCCGAGATCCGTCGATCTACCGCCGCCGCGGACCTCCTGCCTCTCATGACCACTGCTGACCTCTCCTCTACGATGATAGTGGCTCGCTCTAGATCTAGGGCTGCTCCACCGCCCCCACCACCAAGGTCTCGTTGTCCATCAACACCACCACTGAGTGGCAAGTGGGAGGGGGTCAGCGGTGGGCAGCAGGTGGGAGGTGTCACCGATGGCAACAGCTAGGGTAGGGTCGTCGGCGCAGGAGGAGACGGTTTGTGATTTCTTCAAGCATGCAACCAAACACTATACAAAATTGATTTGGATCCTAAATTCTAGTTTGGAATTCTACTGTCAACCAAACACTACAATTGGAATTATAAACCAATTCCATTTCAACTTGAAATTGAATTGGTGCCAAACGGACCCTTAATAATTTTCCTTTTTAAATATGGTTATTGTTGTATAATCGAGGTCGCGTTACTGACGAACGAAGCTCTCACCTTACAAATAATAAACAATAAATAAAAAAACACAAGGATGTGGTCCCAATCTTCTCTCTTTATTAATCTCTTTGCCCGTAGGCTTGTGTGTACAATGAGAGTACACTGCCCCTTTTTATGTAGGAGGATGAGGTCTCCCTTCAAGCATGAATAAGCAATATAAGACTAAACTAACTAACGAGCATTGTGGGCTGATAACCCCCCAATGGGTCTTTGTTTAGATAAAGTGTCCATATATAATCGGACCTCAGAAACGGGTTGATATACAACACTCTCTCTTGGAGACTTTGTCAGCGCTATGTGCGTGCCTTATTAAAAATTTCTTTCGAAAACCCAGTAGAAAAAATGGTAAGAAGAAAAGATTACATAGCTCATGTTCTTGCCATTGCACATGATGCCTCATTAAAAATGTGCGAATGAGAAAACTCATTTGATAAAACTCAAACAAGGGAAAAAGAGAATACAATATCTATTCATCCAATGTTGAACATATATGAAGATCATATATCTCCCCCCGAAGACAACGACTCATTGGGTCTTTTCATACTAATACCACGGACAAGTTTACCAAAACTTAATCCTGGCAAGGTCTTAGTAAACAAATCCGCAAGATTCTCCAGAAGGACTCACTTTTAATAAACCAAGGACTAGCGCTTAATTCTGAAAAAAAAGTCAAAGGGATTTTCTGCAAAAGCGCCAAGAAGATCCGATCGAGCCTTATGGGCTTTAACTAACTTCCCAAATAGGGTCTTTGCGTAGCCCGCTGGGTTTTCCCCTAACCCTAGCGTGGCTCGACCTGAGCGCACACACGTGCACACACAAAGGCGTGTGGCGGTGACCTTAGTGTGCTCAGTCTGGCATTGCCACAGAGGCGGAGGTATGGGTGCTGAGGCGGACGGCGGCGACCATGGCACGGAGGCACCGAGGGCGTTCCATACGGAGGCACCGAGGGCGTTCCATCTCCCTTCTTCTCCGATGGACCGACGTGAAGGTGACGACAACAGCAGAGTATGGCGGCTGCGGCCACGGAGCGAAGGCGTCGATTTGGCCGGCGACGTGCGACGCGGAGGTGACGCACAACACACCTCGCCCAATCGGCTCGATTGGTCGACAACGCGCTGTGGAGATAGCGCCCGGTTGGTGGTGGCGACGTCGGCTCCCAGGGGACGACGCGGTCAGCACGCACATAGAGGCATGCGCCCAGCTAGCCGACGGGATCGACGACAATGAACAATAGAATAAAAACTAATCTACTAAAAAGTATATTACCGTTAGAATTGAAAACTTGGATCAAAGGAACGTACATGAAGTCTTAGGTTAGATTGCTATCGTGATGATAGCATGTTGTATAATCGAGGCCATGTTGGCGACGAATGAAGCTCTGAACTCACAAATAATAAACAATAGACAATAACATAAGGATGTAGTCCAAGCCTTCCCTTTTTATTGATCTCTTTTCTCGTAGCCTTATGTGTACAATGAGAACATCATACCCTTTTCATACAAGGAAGGTCTTTCATGCATGAATAAACAATATATAGCTAAACTAACTAATGTGCTTTATGAACCGATAACCCCATAATAGACCTTCATTTAGACAAAATATCCACGTATAATCAGACCTCATAAACCGGCCATATACAAACACTCGTGACATTTGTCTCTTTTCCCCTGAAAACAGAAACTGAACGAGAGACTGCTAGCCTACAGAGAGACTTGAAAAAGCCCTGTGGAGCGACAGGACGAGCAGGGGCAGAGAATCCGCGGCCGCGGCCGCGGCCCGCTTCCGTCGAACGTCAAGGTTTGTTTCGAGAAAAGAATCTGGGAAATGACTGCATTTTTCGTTTTGCTTTTGCACATGCAAAAGCCTTTCCCATTTGAGACTTGAGAGGACATGTCGTCGGAGCTTTCTTCAGAGTGGTTTACAGGCCGGCGTGAGTGGGCTCTGCTCTGCTGCGTTTGCATCCAAATCCTTCGTGCTTTGCTTTGTACTCAGTACTCGCCATGATTTCATCGGACGCTTCTCGTCTCCCCTTTGCTGGGAGAGAAGGGCTTCATGGCGTCCCCCTTCCTTTTCCTCGTAGGCCATGATTGCTACGAGATAGCTTGCGTTGCTCGCACTTCTTAGATCGCGCCATCACTTTGCAGGTCGTATTCGGAGCCCTTGTTTTACTTTTATACTGACATTGAGACGGCTACATTACATTTTTTTTTTGTCTGAACTCTCTCGATACAATGGATTTGGGTGAGAGTAGACTTACTAGGAAGTCCCGTGTTACGTCTCTCATTATTATAATACATATATTTGCAGGTAAGCTTTTTTTTTTTTTTTTTTTTTTGCCTTGGCCGTGAATTCCTCGTTGGGCTGCCTTATTCTTTTGTGTCCCTAGTTAGCTGAATCAAAATTTTGACAATGCTAAAATTAGGATATGAGTAAAACTTTGGTAAAGTAGAGACGTTTGGATTGTAATCATGCCAATTGTCAAAAAGATTACCAAAAATTTCCAATTTGTGAGTATGATGTGTGGGTCCCACATGACTTATAAATTTTTTGTACTAAAATATAGTCAATATGAGTCTTATTTTGTTGATTAAATCATAATAAATACAATGATATAAATAAATTACAGATCGGATGCTCGGTTCAATAGATATGGTTGTTTAAAGATAGATAATCAAAGAAATTATACATTTAATGTATCCAACCTTTGCTTGATAAGTCATGCTTGCATGCTGGTTGTGCCACGCAAAAATTTGGCAAAGGATTTTATCGCCCTCGATTTGCCACCCTATTGGTTGTGCTAGGATTATCAAAATTTTGAGAGGTAACATCAAATGTTGGAACCGAACCAAACACTAGCTAAATTTTTAAGGTAATACAAAAATTTTAGTAAGGTAAACTGTGGTCATAAACCAAACACGCCCTATGTCGCGGAGGGCATGAGCTTGTGCGATCTCGACAATAATGGATTCTCTAGCCCATTGTGAATACAACCCAAATCTATACCGTCCATCTTTTCATCAAGACCTGTGCATGAAATTGCTTCATTGAAATACAAAACCAAAATACATTACATGTACATGACATAATACATGTGTGGGTTCCATCTGTACAGCCTATACCAGAAAAATCTAACCCCCTATTTCATCTCCACAATAGCCGTGTGGCGACGCAACAAGCGAGCAACAGTGGATGGTTCGGCCGCGGTGCAACGGAGGATGGTTGTATCCACAGCGGTGTGGCGGGGGACAACTGGTGAAGGGTGGATCCGGCGTCTTCCTTGGCTCTGGCCGCCAGATCGGACATCCCCGGGTGTCCTCCATGGTTCTTCCCAACGACGGCGTCGCCGCATCTAGCCATCCTCCATGCTTCTTCCCTGACAACTACAACGCCAGATCTGACATCCCTTTCCTCGACAACGGCAGTGCCGGATCTAGCGTCCCCTCCCCTCAGGAGTACACCTGTAAGATCAAGCATGACCGACTAGAGAAGGGTGAATAGGAGGTTCATAAAATTCTTGTGCTCTAATTGATAATTTTAGTAAGTATGATCTAATTAAACAATTCTAACACAATTCAAGAGATATATTCTAAGCTTTTACTAAGACACCTCAAAGCCATGTTAATACTAAATACATTTCTAGCTAAGCAATTTTACACAAAATAGATTTCTAGAAATGTAAATACGAAAATAGTAAAGACAAGAGAAAAAACTACAATGAAGACAAGCGATGTTTTCCCCGTGGTATCGAAGACTTACCAATCTTCACTAGTCCACGTTGAGGTAACTCCAAACGGATTGGACTGGCTCCACGAATTAAGCCTCAAACACCTCAATCCCACTATGATTGTTCTTCCTCCACTCCGGAGATGGTGAGCACCAAATCAATCACAATCGTTGTCGGACCTCTTCACAATCTTCTTGAAAAGATCACCGCACAAACTTCCTCAAAGCCGTCTAGGTGCCAGCAAACACTAAGAGTAACAAACCACAGTGCTTGCTTGGAGGTTATCAAGTGCTAAAGAGATCAACTAATGATGTATATACACTTTAATACTCTCAACTACCTCAAAATATGAAATATGAGCAAATGAGTGGAAGAGAGTGCACCAAAGGCTCAAGTGTATTCAATGAGATCTTAGGTACTGAGCTTAGTGCTGGTGAGGGGGTATTTATAGTCTCCAACCATAAATTCGACCGTTTGAAGAAGATCCCCTGAAAATTCAGCAGATGTGGTACTATCGCTATTGATCGACCGGTACTACCGTAACTATTGTTCAACGGTCGACTACTGTTCGTTTAATGTTTCTGAACTAGCCATTACAGAAAGGTGCGGTGCTACCGTACGGCAGTAGTACCGCTCGGCTCAATTGGTACTACCGATATCCAGGGGAGGAAAAACTCACAAAAACATGTTCTCTGGAATTTACGTACCACCAACTACTGTTTCTTAGATGCGGTCATACCGTTTATACTGAACCTTTTCTAAAAGTTATTCTAGATGCAATGCATGACTCTTAATTGATCAAGATGGCACAAAATAAATTCTCAAGCTACTAGCCATGATCCCTCTTTATAGTACGTCATTTATCTTATAAATTCGGTCTTTTCACAAACACCGAGACCGGTAAAAACTATGAAATAGTCCTTAGACTATGAAATACATTTGTTTTGAGTCATGTCAATCCTTTATTATCTTTACATTGCTATTTCCACGTTGTCATCCATAATCCTCGATTAAACATTTAAGATATCTTAGTACACATGTTAGTCCATTAACACATTATTGTCATTAATTACCAAAATTATTTTTATAGATCTAGATACTTTCAACACCGCCACTTGCAATTCGCCCTCGTCGTCGTCGGCTGCCGAAGTACACCACTGCCTACACTTCTCTGCGGGCCTTGAATACTCTGCCGCCGGAGTGCACCTGTTCATCGCCGCTAGTCGTCATCTAACACTTGCCGCCAGAGTGCACCTCTTCGTCGCCGCAGGTCATCATCGAGTACTTGTCGTCTGGAATAATTGCCGCCGAAGTGCTTTGTCCTCGCCACCGGCTACCGGAGTATAGTGCCGGTGGGAGTATTTCGTTGCAAAATGTTTTTTTGGTGTGCAAAAGTACTAGTATATCATGGTACGGTACATGTATACGTGACTAACTGTGTATTCGTTTGCACAAGGGATTTTTTATGAAATTTTTGTGTATATCTACATGTTTGTACACACACTGACACAAGTGCTATGCAAAGTCTTTGTGGTTGTGTATAGCATACGGTAGGTGTAAGCTAATTTTCAAATTTCGTACTTCAAATGAGATGGGAGGGGAAGAAGTACACTGATCCCACACTTGTCATCTCAGCTCCAAATACACAATTACAACAGAGCTTATACATCCACAAATACATGGCATAGCACGGATCTCAATGAAATCCAATGGCAGTGATTGTGATTTGTGTTATAGTCAGAATCGGTCGTAGATTTTGGTTTCCGCAATACAATCCAAAACATTCTCCCATATTAACAAAACATCAACTGGTACACAGTTTGTGTACTGTAGTATGTATACTGCATACGAGAAAACCCATACTCTCAGAGCAAAAGGAAAAAAAAAAAGATCCTGTCAACCCGTGTCTCCCTGTCAGTTTGTGTACTGCCTCTTCATAGTTCAAACTTCAGTTCTGAAAGCAAAGGATTAGACAAGGTCTGTCACTATAGAAAAACACTGTACAAAATACTGTAACATTTAGTGTTGTTTATAGGCACTGTAACGATCAGTCCCATCCGTTGCTTTCGATCCGACAGCTTGGATTATCGAAATATTATGCAACTGTTCACACGTGACGTTCCAGCATCCAAATCCCTTCTCGGTCAGTTCTTCACCACCACACCTCGCTGACAGAACCAAGAGGCTGCCGGGCCCGCCACCTGGCCGGCAAGAAGGCCCCATCCTCCCCACTTCCATCTGGGCCCCACCGCCTCCCCCGGGTAGACCCGGCCCACCGTGCACTCCTCCCTTCCTCCCGCTCTCCATCACGCCCGCGCGAAACCCTAACCGCCGAGCGAAAGAAAAATCCCCAAATCCCAAGCCTCCCCTCCTTCGCGCGTCGCTTTCGCCGGACACCACCACCTGCCGCTTTCCCCTCCCCTCACCCTTTTGACCCCAGTTCCCAATTGGGAATCCGCACCCGCGTCCGCCCAGTTGGCCTTAGACAGCAGCAGCAGGAGCATTCCATTCCCTCCCTGTCCCCACGAGCACGCGGTCTGCACCCGCTCGCGGCCGAGGAGGAAGCCGGCGCCCTGCGCACCTCGCCCTCCCGAATCGCTGGTAAGCCCCCCCGGTTTCTTGCTGGTTTCTTGCTGAATTCGGGGTGTGAGATCGGGAGGTGGGTTTTGCTGTGCTGGGAGTGGGATTGTGTGTCAAGTCCTGTTTGCTTTTCTTGTTTTTGTATGTCTTCTTGGTGTTGTGCTCTAGTGGTTATCGTGTGAGTTTAGTGAGCTTTTGTGTAGATGGGATTCTGCTTTTGTGTGAATTATGAGTGCTCGAAGCGGATGGGCTGTGGATTGGGTGAAGCGTGGCAAAAATATTGCGTTTGAGTGGTGATGGTGAGCCTTGTTTTAGTGGAAACGCCTTCGTTTATGGGGTTTCCTTGTATTTCTGTAGTGGTTACGGCCATGGTTTATGGCTGTGCGTAGATGTGAGGACTTTGTTTGAATTTGAGGTTCCAAAGGTTGGGTTGGATGTTTGGACGATCCTTGTGATCACGACCGGATCCAGTTTATTTTTCTTGCGATTGTGGCCCCAAATTCATTTGTTGTGTTTGCCATATAACATTTTAGCGATAATTGCTTGTTCAGAAAGCAGACCTTGGATGAGATTGAACTCTGAGTGGTTGTTTAGAGGCTTCTTTTGGCATTTGGGGTGACGGAAATTACTTGTAGGCTTAGCATAACTTCGGGTGATATCCAGCGTTTGTTTTGATATGGAGGTTTGTATACATAAGTAACTTTTAGAATTGAACTGGTGTTGGCTGTTGAGACTGGAATTAGCCATGTTGTTTTTTATATCAAATTATGATGCCACGATGTGTTTATAGTGTTTCTTGTTCATTGTTTTTCCCGAAATTATGATGCTACGATGTAGTTTTGTAAAGAGCATTTTTTTAATTTATTTTGGAGACTTGTCAACTTTTCAGCAACCAGGGCTAAATATTCTTATCGGAGTTAGTTTGGTGTTTGAATTTAGTTTTTCTTAATACCTTAGTTATAAAAGGTGAGTTTTATTCTAATCATGATTTGGTAGTGTTTTATCCAATTTTAGTGGAAATAGTAGAGGAGATCCCTGTTAAGCACTTTAAAAAAATAGAACGAAGGTAGTATCAAGCTTTATTGAAGAAAGCTAGAATTAATCAAGTTTACTTTCATCAAGATGAATGTTTCTTACATTTGCTTATAATGAAATAATGTAAAACTTGAATGTGCTGTTTTGACATTTTACCTTCGACTAGATATAATCCATGAGACATATGATTCGGGCAATCAAAGGTAGATTTCCTCGTCCAAATTTGATCGCTTAACTTGGCCTTACTAATTTGTTTGACATCTCTTTCCAATTGTTGCAGTATTCTCATGATGTACCATGCTAAGAAGTTTCCTGTGCCCTTTGCCCCGCAGAGGGCTCAGAATAGTGAGCATGTAAGTAATATTGGAGCTTTCGGTGGATCCAACATAAGCAACCCTGCTAATCCTGTAGGGAGTGGGAAACAACGTCTACGATGGACCTCAGATCTCCATAATCGTTTTGTGGATGCCATCGCCCAGCTTGGTGGACCAGATAGTGGGTATTCTCTGTCAAGTATTAGTCACTGTGGCTGAACTTGATACAATGTATAAGCTGTCATCTAGGATTCTCTGTTCAATTTCCTGTTTGACATCTCATACACCTTGCCATCAGCACAAATTCTCAGAAAATTCTGTAGCGATGTTATAAAACAATGCATAGATTAATCTTGCAAATTAATGGTTTCATATCAAATACATTACACATACAATGTATGTTTAGTAAACTGGAATTTCAACCGATTCTACTATTTAAAATGTTTAGGATCAGATTACTACACATCTTTAATTTATGGGCTCATCAACAACACAAGTCTATTGGCCAGATCAAAATTGAAATGCATAAGGGAATAGTGTACACATATTTCAGTGAATTCATGATAGCTGTTAGCGTGCACATTTTTCAGTGAATTCATTTGAGCTGTTATTTATGTGTCCCTTCGTAACTGTGTCCTGCCATGTTATTAAATCCAATCACATTGGGAAATGTTCATGCCTTCAAACTGTAAACCCTGTCAATAATTGGAAACAGCTTTGAGCATTGCATGTGGCACACATGTGTCTAGCTCTATTACATGCTAACTTGTCTAGTAATAAGCTAGCAGGTTATTATGATATTAATTAATTTATTTAGGAGTACAACCAATATGCTTTATCTAACACGTTTTTCTGTATTGCTGTCATCATTTCTTCAGGAGCAACACCTAAAGGGGTGCTCACTGTAATGGGTGTACCTGGGATCACAATTTATCACGTGAAGAGCCATTTGCAGGTGAAGAATTACCCTTTTAAGGAAGTAGGTGTTAAAAAAGCAACATTGTAGGTTGTAGCTAATACTTTGTTTCTTTGGTGCTTGTGTAGAAATATCGCCTTGCAAAATATATACCAGAATCTCCTGCAGAAGGTACATATCCCTCTAATGCCCCCCCCCCCCCAACACCACCCGGCACACCTGGAAATTCAGCTACTATTTTGGTTTTGAATGTTACAATTGCCATCTCATGTAGGTTCCAAAGACGAAAAGAAGGATTCTAGTGATTCCCTCTCTAACACGGATTCTGCACCGTAAGTGATCTTACTCAGTTGTGTGTACACAATGTTTGTACCCTGTAGTAGCGTAGGCTTGTGTGTTAGTTGGTATCAAGTTCTTACGAAAATCGTAGTTAAATAAATATTCTGACAATCTTTCAGAGGATTACAAATCAGTGAGGCGTTAAAGATGCAAATGGAGGTTCAGAAGCGGCTCCATGAACAACTCGAGGTTTGTTAGTATAAGATGTCAACTACTGTCAATCATGCCATTAGTTTTGTATCATTTAGTTTACTAACCCATCCAAAACTTTGCTGTACTGTACTTGGTTGCTGGGAATTTACTCTTACAAGTAGATCTTTCACGCCATTAGGTTCTTTTTCTTCAAGATTAACCCTCCAAACTCTTTCAATTGGATGAGAGCCATTTGTATGTTGCCTTTTCAGGTGCAAAGGCAATTGCAGCTGAGAGTCGAAGCACAAGGGAAGTACTTGCAAATGATCATAGAGGAGCAGCAAAAGCTTGGTGGATCACTTAAAGCTTGTGAGGAGCAGAAGCTTTCACAGTCACCACCAAGCTTAGATGATTACCCTGATAGCATGCAGCCTTCTCCCAAGAAGCCGAGGATAGATGATCTGTCACCAGATTCAGTGCGGGATGTGGCACAGCCAGAATTCGAAGCCCATTTGATCGGTCCGTGGGATCAAGAACTCTGCGGAAAAAACGTATGCGATGCTGCATTCCGGGTGGATGAGTTCAAAGCAGACCCTGGTATGAGCAAGTCATAAAGCAAGGCCTTCCTTTGGAATTCTTCAGAGTTGTTAACATCCACTGGATGATTGATCGCATGTGAATATATATCATCTTAACAACAGAATGAATGTTGTATGGATCTTCAGATCCACACCTGATCCCTTCAGCCACAGCCAAATGTTGTTGTTGTCATTGTAGTATTCGTCGTACAGCTCTTGTAATTATGAGGATGTTCTGAAGTCTCTAGCTAGCATTTCCTTCTTTTGAAGGAATAGTCCTGAGTTGAAACATGTAGCAAGAAAAGGAACACGTCTACATGCAATACATTTGCTGCGAAGAGAGTACGGCCCCCGAAGCTACTTGGTAATAATTTTTGTTCGGTTCAATTCAATTCTGGGATCTGCTTAATTTATATTGACACTGTGTCGTGGATGTAGATGTAGCCAGCAGCATGCTAAGTGGTCAATCACCTTGAGCACTGAACAACTCTGCATTAAGAAGGGTTGTTAATGTTATTGCCTTATTGGAGAACATTCCAGTGTTATGGACAGGGCACTGAACAGTCGAACACGAATTTTCAATGGCAGTGCTGCTCGGAATCAAAGAGCTTGTTTGAGAAAGAACCATGGAGCCTAAAAGAGTAATAGTAATGAATAAATGGAAAGCAGAGGTTCTGGTTTTAAGACATTTCACAGCAGCTCCAAGCAAACCAGGCAAGTCACAGGCCTAGTAGTGGCAAAAGTAATCGTTTTCTAGTGTCAAGCATTTTCACTTTTCCATGGCGTTGAAACTGCCATATTTAAAGCGACGAATTTAGCATCTGTGAGGAAAAAGACTTCCATATCGAGCACAGTTAGCAATGGGACGCACGTCACTACGCTCGAACCAAAAAAGAAACGCTACAACATTCCAAAGGTAGTAGAGCTGGGTAACTAGGCATAATGCGTACAGATGTACTGTTTTTTTTAATCATGATGGTATATCGAGCTAAAAGCTAAATAGTGGGAGCTCAAGTAATACACTTCAATGTTTTACTATGTATTTTTCCTAGTTAAAATATCCTATTTTTGTCAAATTTTACACTAGGTGAGCGCCCCTTTCGTTGGATTTATATTGTTATAGAATTGTGCATGTGTGAAGTGTACATCCCATTGGAAAAGAATATAGTTCCACCACTGTTTGAATGTGTTGTGAACACATTTGGTGCGTATCATTTTTGGTAGAGACAACTGCTTTTGACCCGGTTTTAGGAAAACTTTGTTGGGATATTTCAACCTTACCCCATGGATAACAAAAACGGGTCTTCCAAAAAAAATCAGGTTTTATCAAAAACCACTAGACCTCGTTTTTCTCAAAACGAGTTTCCTCTATCTCATGGTAAACAACAGCCTAACCGCATCACTATTGCTCCATCGGCTCTCGCGTACTACTTTTGGGCCGTCCGCTCGTGCACGAGAGAGTTCCTATGTGTGCGCATATAGAAACGCAAAATGGAATACATGTCACTTCGAGATAAACTATCTAGTTTCACAAAATTAGATACGTCACTCCAGTTTCTTGCTGCTTTTAAATATATTATTTCATTCAGTTTTCACCATTTCCTGTTCTTTTCTTTTTCTTCTTCTTTTTTCCATCTATTCTCAAAGTGAACTTCCTCGTTTTGACACGATCTCTAGTTGGATTCACCAAACCACATCATCCAATTCCGATTAAACGACGCCAACCAAGAATAGCCTCTTCAACCAGACCAGACTAAGCAAGCAAAGAAGAGCAGGGACTGCGTCTCATCCTCTTGGCAGTGCATCCCAGCCACGGCGCGGCAGTGAATCTTGGCAATGACGGACTCACCTGGTAACAAAACAATAGAGTTGTTTCCAGTAAGAAGGATGCTTTTCAATTCTAGGAAGATGCAGACCATTTTCCTCTCACTAGTAGGTGTTCATACGTTGCAACAGAATCCTAAATTTTACCATGGTTTCACTTTGTACCACCTTTAGCAAATCTTTTCACTTTACACCATATCTTCTTACCATGTGTTGTACTTTGCACTAGAGTAAGAATTTTGCCACCTTCTTTGGTGCTCGCTGACGATGAACGGTGGCGCGGGAAGTGGCGGCGAGACATGAGATGGAGAGAGGGAGGTAGGTGGTGTTAGAAATTGGCCCATATGAGTGAGACCCATTTTCCATAATTCCAAAGCATTTATGGGTTAGTACCATATTGCTAAGGCAAGGTGGAGGTGACCAACATATAAGGTGAAGTTCTGCCACTCCTTGAAACATGTAACACATGGATGAGGATGGCATGAGGAGGGCTCTGGCTAAACACACACACGCACGCGCGCGCGCGCGTTCGCGTATTTTCGCGTGAAAAATCGTGTGACTTGTGACTTGTCTGCATCTATATATGTCTGGAGACGTCCAGTGCATAGTGTGTACAAGAATAGCCTCCATTCCTTCTTCCTTCTAATCTGTGCTGTTGTACTGCGCCGTCTGAACCTTGCCGACTCTTCTTCTCGGCGTGCACCGTGAAGAAGGGAAGCGGTATCTCCGAACCGTTGCT
Source organism: Ampelocalamus luodianensis (assembly GCA_036346255.1). NCBI lineage: Eukaryota > Viridiplantae > Streptophyta > Magnoliopsida > Poales > Poaceae > Ampelocalamus > Ampelocalamus luodianensis. The sequence goes on from CM070626.1 coordinate 9,088,307, forward strand.
GCCGTGAAGACCTGCACGGGGGTGGCAATAAGGTTTCTGGGCAGCGCATCTGCGCGACCGCTTGCTGCACTGCGACATCTACGTTTCTGCACTACATCAAGTCTGCGCTGCTTCCTGCTCTTCATCAGACCCATCTGTAAGTCTATTGTGTGATTGATAGACTTGTTTACATCCTGGTTTTCATATATTGTGAAGTACAATGAGTTGTGCGCTATCGATCGTTTTATGCATCATTAGTCTTTTGCAATATTTGCCTTCTAATAAAATCTAGAATTAAAATATTGCCATTATTTTCAACATTTCAGAAACCTTATTGTAAACTTTGTTGCAACACAACTATGGTTGGAGCTTTTGATGCTATGAAACCTGAGAGGTTTTCGTCGAATTTCGTAGATGGCGCACTAGAGCCAAGTTCGCTCATGTCTTTGGGGTCGTGGTGGGTAATCCACCCACGATATCCGTTCTGATTGACAATATATGCGATTCGATAATACGAACAACATCGCTCTTGGCGCCTTCGATCATTCGCGGATCGGCTCTATGATGTGTACATGGACTATAAGTCCGCCACGAGTTGTGGGATGCACTAGAGCACAAATATGCAGAGGCAAAGGCGGTCGTTGGCTCTACATGTGTGAGCAATTCTTCGACTTTACCATGGATGAGGCTAAGTCCATAGTTGGACAAGCTCATGATCTCCACTATTGGTTGGTGAGATTGCGCATCCGGGCGTGTGTTGCCTCCTAAGTTTGTGGTCGGGCATTGTCGTCAAACTTCTGTTTCTTGGTGGGATTTTGCCACTAGCTTGAAACACAAGAGGAAGAGATTTGTTGAAGATCTCATTCTTTGCCTCGATGTGGAAGAAAAGGCAAGAGCAAAAGATGCACCCAGTATTCAGTCGAACAATGCGAATTTCATAGAGAAAAAGACTGTTGCAAAGAAGTACAAATCCAACAAAACGAACAAGACAACTAGTTTTAAGAAGAAAATTGAGAAAAAGGATATGAAGAACATCACCTGCTTTGTGTGTGTGAAAAACGGTCATATGGTGAAAGACTGTCATTTCCGCAAAAGCAGAGATGGTGAACAGCCAAAGAAGAAGGTTGTCAACGTGATCATAGGCGAGGCCTCGACTTCAGGAGGGTATAGTAATTCTCCTGTTGTTTTTTCAGCATGTCAATCCACTGATTGGTGGGTTGATACTGGTGCTAATGTTCACGTATGTTCTGATATTTCCTTGTTTTCTTCTTACCAGCAAGCAGGGCTTCCTCCGTCCTAATGGGAAACGGTCGCATGCTTCATTCTTGGTGTTGCACGGTAGAACTGAAGCTTACTTGTGGAAGATTGTCCACTTAAAGAACGTGCAGCATGCTCCTACAATAAACAAGAACCTCGTTAGTGGTTCTGTTCTATGTAGGGACGGTTATAAGCTAGTCTTTGAGTCAAATAAAATTGTAATGTCTAAGTTCGAGAATTTTGTTGGTAAAGGCTATGAGAGCGGAGGCTTGTTTCGCCTAAGTACTTTAGAGTCTTGTTATAATCTGAATGTTGCAACTGGTTTAAATAAATGTGAGGTAAATATTTGGCATTCTCGTTTCTGTCATATTGGTTTTGATAGTATTGCTAGAATGTCCAGATTAGATTTAATTCCAAAATGTGAAATTGTCAAAGGATCAAAGTGCAGTCATGTGTGCAAGCAAAGCGACCTCGCAAACCCTTCAAGGGATTAGAGGACTAAAAGAACTTGGCACCATTAGATCTTGTTCATTCAGATTTGTGTGAAATGAATGGATTGTTGACAAAAGGAGGCAAAAGATATTTTTAACTTTTATTGATGATGCAACACGCTCATCGCTATGTGTATTTGCTAAAAACTAAGGATGAAGTTTTAAACTACTTTAAGACTTATAAGGCCGAGGTTGAGAACCAACTAGAGAAGAAAATAAAAGACTAAGGTCCGATCGTGGAGGAGAGTACATCTCTCATGAATTTTCTCAATTGCATTCGAGCATGGAATAGTCCATGAATTTACACCACCATATTCACCCCAATCAAATGGGATAGCTGAGAGGAAAAACCGCATACTAACGGACTTGGTTAATACCATGTTAGAGAATGCTGGTATGCCTAAGACATGGTGGGGGGAAGCTATATTGACAGCAACTTTCGTCTTAAACAGAGTAATCACTAAAAAGAGTGATATTACTCCATATGAAGGATGGAAGGGGAGAAAACCCAATGTCAATTTTCTGCGAACTTGGGGGTGTTTGGCCAAGATCAATATACCATTGCAGAAAAAGAGAAAGCTTGGACCTAAAACAATCGATTGTATTTTTCTAAGATATGTTCATAATAGCACGACCTATAGATTTTTAGTAGTTAAATCAGAAATTCCTGAGATTATTGCTAACACAATAATGGAGTCTAGAGATGCTTCATTCTTTGAGGATTATTTTCCTATGAGAACAGCAGGCAATACTTCACAAACCGAGAATGTTCAAATTGAAAATATTGAAAGTGAGAATAATCAAACTTCTGAACTTCCCACCATCTCTGAACCAATATGTGATATCCCTGAGGAGGATAACAATCTAGTCACAGAAGCTCTTCGTAGGAGCAAGAGACAAAGGGTTGAGAAAACCTTTGGTGATGACTTTATTGTATACCTCATGGATGATGTGCCAAAGACCCTTTCAGAGGCTTATGCATCTTCTGATGCTGAGTATTGGAAAGAAGCAGTCCGTAGCGAGATGGACTCTATCATGGCTAATGGGACTTGGGAGATCACCGATCGTCCTATCGGTGCAAACACAGTAGGATGTAAGTGGATCTTTAAAAAGAAACTAAGGCCTGATGGTACTATTGAGAAGTACAAGGCAAGACTTGTGGCCAAGGGTTACACCCAGAAAGAGGGAGAAGATTTCTTTGATACCTATTCTCCTGTCGCCAGACTAACCACCATCAGAGTGCTCCTTGCGTTAGCATCTTCTTATGGTCTACATGCCCATCAAATGGATGTAAAGACACTTTTCTTAATGGAGAGTTGGAGGAAGAAATCTATATAGATCAACTTTGATGGTTTTGTGATTTCTGGACAGGAAAATAAGGTATGTAGATTATTGAAATCCTTATATGGTCTAAAGCAAGCACCTAAACAATGGCACGAGAAATTTGATAAAACTTTAACATCTGCTGGCTTTGTTGTGAATGAAGCTGATAAATGTGTATACTATCGTTATGGTGGGGGTCAAGGAGTGATCTTGTGCCTATATGTAGATGACATACTTATATTTGGAACAAACACTGCCGTAATTGACGAGGTCAAATCTTTTTTTTATCTCAATGCTTTGATATGAAAGACTTAGGAGAGGCGGATGTTATTCTGAATATTAAATTAATCAAGAACGAGGATGGGATCACTTTGAGTCAATCCCATTATGCTGAGAAAATCTTAAGCCATTTTGGCTATGAGAATTGTAAAATTTCTCCAACGCCCTATGATGCAAGCATTAAACTTCGAAAGAATCAAGGGTTATGAAAAGATCAATTAAGATTTTCACAAATTATTGGATCACTTATGTATCTATCCGTGCCACAAGACTGATATATCATTTCTTGTGAGCAAATTAAGTCGGTTTACTTCTAACCCGGGAGATGATCATCGGGAGGCACTTGAGAGAGTGTTGCGCTATTTGAGAGGCACAACCTCATACGTAATTCACTATCTTGGGCATCCTACGTATTAGAAGGATATAGTGATTCAAATTGGATCTCTAATGCGGATGAGATCAAAGCTACAAGTGGTTATGTCTTTACACTAGCAGAGCTGCAGTTTCATGGAGGTCGTGTAAATGGACTATATTGACGAGGTCAACTATGGAAGCAGAACTTGTAGCACTAGACACGCTCATCGTTGAGGTGAATGGCTTAGAGAGCTTCTATTGAACTTGCCACTGGTTGCGAAACTAATACCAGCAATCCTAATGTACTGTGATAATCAAATAGTATTGATTAAGGTTACAATTACTAAGGATAACATGAAGTCCTCCAGACATGTGAAGCGTAGGCTTAAATCTGTCAGAAAATTGAGGAACTCCGGAGTGATTCGTGTGAATTATATACGCACTGAGAAAAATCGCGCACCCTTTCACAAAGGGGCTAGCACTAAGGCGATTTCGTTGCGTCTATGGACATGGGAATGAGGCCCATTGGAGTTACAACTCAACAGTAACCTATACCTTTTTTTATCAGAGATCCCGTGACTTAGGCAATGGGAAAAACAAGTTCATGTTGTAACAAGAGAGTATATATTCATTGAATCCATGTCCGATAGACAAATTACTCTCATTGTATGGAAGGATGGCATAAAGCCTTAATATATTCTCGTTGTCCAAATGAGGAAAAGGTATTAGCTGCAGGATACCTAGAAAGAATATACCTACTTGAGCCCAACCTGGGAGGTCGCAGTCAACGAGAATAGGGCATTCTCTAGAAAGCTCATGAGCAGATAAGGGAGCATGACCAAATAACGCTCCGTTTAGGCGCGGTTCTTTGACAGCCTAGTATTAGTTGAGATTTCAAGTGAAATCTAATCACAAAAAGCTGTGAATTCAAGGCATGGTCCATTCATCAGCTGTGAGAAGATGAATCTTGTCATTCTAGGTGCAAGTTCAACCCGTGCAGGACTTACACTAAAAGCGGTATATTAACAAAGATTTCAAAGACAATATCTTTGATATCCATTTTGCTTCTTGCTTTGGAATTGGTGGGGGATTGTTAGAAATTGGCCCATATGAGTGAGGCCCATTTTCTATAATTCCAAAGCATTTATGGGTTAGTACCATATTGCTAAGGCAAGGTGGAAGTGACCAACATATAAGGTGGAGTCCTAGCCACTCATTGAAACATGTAACACATGGATGAGGATGGCATGAGGAGGGCTCTGGCTAAACACACACACGCACGCACGTGCGCGCGCGTTCGCGTATTTTCGCGTGAAAAATCGAGTGACTTGTGACTTGCGACGCGCGACCGTGCCGTGACGTGGCGCGCCATTTGGCAGACCAAGTCCACTTTATTTTTGCTGAACCATGCATCTCTCTCTTTCTCTGTTTGAATGAGATTCAAATGTTTAAATTTGAGGCTTTATTGGGTGATGATGTGAGCGATTACGGTGGGTAAATGATCGGTTAAGTGTGACGATTACGATGGGTAAATGGTGGTTAAGTGTGTCAGTTACCAGTGGGTAAATGGTTGTTTAATCTGTCAGTTACCAGTCTGCATCTATATATGTCTGGAGACGTCCAGTGCATAGTGTGTACAAGAATAGCCTCCATTCCTTCTTCCTTCTAATCTGTGCTGTTGTACTGCGCCGTCTGAACCTTGCCGACTCTTCTTCTCGGCGTGCACCGTGAAGAAGGAAGCGGTATCTCGAACCGTTCTTTGCCGTGAAGACCGCACGGGCGGCAATAAGGTTTCTGGGCAGCGCATCTGCGCGACCGCTTGCTGCACTGCGACATCTACGTTTCTGCACTACATCAAGTCTGCGCTGCTTCCTGCTCTTCATCAGACCCATCTGTAAGTCTACTGTGTGATTGATAGACTTGTTTACATCCTGGTTTTCATATATTGTGAAGTACAATGAGTTGTCTGCTATCATTACTGTTTTATGCATCATTAGTTTTTTGCAATATTTGCCTTCTAATAAAATCTGGAATTAAAATATTGCCCTCATTTTCAACAGGTGGAGCTACGAAATGGATCGAAAGCGAAGAAGAATAGCCGGAGTATCGCTGGCGACGGCCATAGCAACGACCATAACGTCAAAACGGCTCTCTCTCTCTCTCTCTCTCTCTCTTTGTCAGGTTGCCGTCACCTCGCCAACCGTGCCTCACTGCCGGCAAGCTCCCTGCACGTCTCCCATGTTTCCTTCTCACTGACAGGATATTCCCTTGGTGCGAAGTGAAACAAAAAGTAAGAAGAGGTGGTGCAAAGTGAAAATATTTGCTAAGAGTGATGCAAAGCGAAACTACGGTAAGATTACAAGGTCCAAAGAGAAATTTACTCTAATAAATATCATTTTTCTTGAACACACATATAAAACAGAAATATTAACACCACCTATTGCATCACTAGCTACTACTACTACCCGAAAATTAAAATTTTAAACTCATAAATTGTTTACCTTTGGAAATTGAAGTTGATGCCGACTTTCCTCCCCAACGCGATGCCCATTTCCAACCATTGCCGGCAGGCAAGGAAGAGAGCTACGTGCCGACGACCACCTTTTTTCACCTTGAACCTAAGCTGTGACTCAGTTCTCACGACTATTGGCATGTGTAGTCCTTGCCAGGCACATTGCGGTGAGGAGGTGTGAGACCAGGGGAGGAGGTGGTGGCAGCGTCACGGTGGTAAGAGAGGAGGCAACGACGATGCTTGCTTAGGGGGCACGAAGCAGGAGGCGACAACACAGGGGAGGATTAGGATGAAGAGTACGCGGTGTGGTAAACTCGAGACGGTGGTGCGGTGAGGGAAGGACACATTCGTCTCTGCCTCTTCCTCATGCGCCATCGCTGCCTCCCCTCCTTCCCGGCACCGCCCCTTCACCTCCAAGGGACACCGCCTCCTCTCCTCCCTTTCCTCCCGGTGCCTTCTCCCATCCTGTTCGACGCCGCCTCCCCTCCCTGCTACCTCCTCTTGTCGTCGGCGCAACCTCCCTAGATCCCCCGTTGATGGCCACAACGACAATAGTAGGCGCTGAGGCGAGGATGGCAGCGTCGTGTGACGTGACAATGGTAAGCGAGGAGGAAGAGGGGATGCTTGCTCGGTCGGCGTGGAGAAGGAGGCGGTGGTGGTGCAGAGGATGATTAGAATGAAGAGGACGCAATGCAGTCAACTTGAGACAATGACGCGGCGAGCGAAGGACGCCTTCGTCTCTGTCTCTTCCTCGTGCGTCGTCGCTGCCTCCGCTCCCTTCCCCGCCGTCGCCGCCGCCTCTGGCAATGGCGGACTCACCTGGTAACAAAACAACAGAGTTGTTTCCAGTAAGAAGGATGCTTTGCAATTCTAGGAACATGTAGGATATTTTTCTCTCACTAGTAGGGTGTTCGTACATTGCAACGGAATCCTAAATTTTAACATGGTTTCACCTTGCACCACGCTTAGTAAATCTTTTCACTTTGCACCATATCTTCTTACCATATGTTGCACTTTGCACCAGAGTAAGAATTTGGCCGCCTTCTTTGGTGCTCACTGACGATGAACGGTGGCGCGGGAGGTGGCGGCAAGACACGAGATGGAGAGAGGGGAGGTAGATGGAGCTAGGAAATAGATCGAAAGCAGAGAAGAATAGCCGGAGCATCGCTGGCGTTGGCCATAGCAACGACGACGATGTCAAAATGGCTCGCTCTCTCTATTTGTCGGGTTGCCGTCACCTCGTCGGCCATGCCTCGCTGCCGGCAAGCTCCCTGCACGTCTCCCATGTTTCCCTATCGCTGATAGGATATTCCCTTGGTGCAAAGTGAAACAAAACGTAAGAAGAGGTGGTGCAAAGTGAAAAGATTTACTAAGAGTGGTATAAAGAGAAACCATGGTAAGATTATATGGTCTAAATTTAAATTTAGTCTAATAAATATCAATTTTCTTTAACACACATATAAAACAGAAATATTAACTTCGCATATTGCATCACTAGCTACTACTACTACCCGAAAATTAAAATTTTGAGCTCATAAATTGTTTGAAGTTGATGCCGACTTCCCTCCCCAACGCTGAAGGATTTAGACCTGCCATTATGTGTTAATGAAGTATTTTGGTGATTAATGACAAATGCACTTATGAGACTAACACTCTTATTGTTATATCATGTTTAGTCTCAGCTTGGATATAAAAGCAAAAATTCAAACAGGTATGTTTTCATTAATGACAAATCTATTTGTGAGACTAACAATTCTATTGATTATCTATTGCTTAGTCGTGTTTGGATATAAAGATGAAAATACAAGAGGTATGCATTCTACTTCTTATTATATCGTGTTGCATTTCTCGGATTCAAAATATAGGTTAAACTCCACAAAAAGGTTAACTTGGATATGTGCATATGTTTTCATTACATATTTGTATATGCACACATTTAGGGGGAGTTCATTCTATATTTTGTGGTTTCATTAGTATTGATCCATATTCTCTTTCTACATGTATTAAGGATCTTTACTTTGAAACATATTCTTGAATATATTGTATAGTTAATATATTCATATGAGTATATACAACTTGTGTAGTTCGTATACACTCATATTTAGTATATACAACTTGTAGTTCGTATATACTCATGGTATATATAACTTGTGTAGCTCATATATACTCATGTTACTACTCAATTATTTGCAATTGTGTTGTGGGACTAATGCGTGTGCTAAGATGTGTTCAAGGCTTAGTCCTCAAGTTTTAATGATGATATGAAAAGGAAATGCAAAGGTGACAACAGATTGACATGGCTCAAGACAAAGGAGTCATGCATTGCATTTCGAAAAGCTTCTGGAAGAAGTTCAGTGGGAATCGGTATGACCGCATTTGGTAAGCGGTAGTACCGGAGTTCATGTGGCGGAACTACCGCGTAGCGGTATGACCGCAAATATGTTGGCGGAACTACCGCAACCCGGTTGTTCCGTTTGTTATGTGGCGGTATGTAAATTCCAGAGAAGGTATTTTTCGTATTTCTCGAGCCTCGAAATCGTAGTAATCTTGCATCGAGAAGCGGTACTCTGGAGAGCGGTATACGGATGCTAGTTGGCGGTAATACCGCACCTTCGATAATGGCTTGTTCAAAAGCATTTATGCAGGTATATCTTGATAATTAATGTTAATGACATTGTGGGACTAACATTTTCCATGAGTTGGATAAATAGGTTATGTTCCAGGGTGATGAAGACTTTGGATGGCATCATGAGTTGATCGTCATCGAGTCAAGGTTCAAGAAGATGTATCATGTGTTGATACATATCAAGATCTCAAAGTAGATATGATCATGAGTTGATCATCGAGTCAAGAGAAGACTCATCATGTGTTGATTGAGGTCAAGTAAAAGATGCATCATGGGTTGATGCATATCAAGACGATAACCCGAACATGAAGCAAGGATGTGAGTCATCAAGCTTCAAGTGGATGGTGAAGGCAAAGGTATGACTAGCTAGGGCTAAGGATGTGTTCCTAGTCTTTTACCGGTCTTGGTATTTGGTTGGAAGACCGGATTGCTAGTATAGGTTGACGTACTATTAAGAGGGGTCTTGTCTAGTAGCTTGAGTCTCATCATGTGTTGATAGCTCAATCTTGCTTGCTCTAGCTCACCGTGGCATGATGCTATTATTTGCAAATGTGTTTTGCAAATAGTCGAGGCTCATGCATTTAATCCTTGTAACATGTGACTATATTTTGCAAATGTGTTTTGCAAATGATTGAAGTCCATGTACCTACTCCTTGTGGCATGATCTAAGTTTGCAAATGGTTAAGATTCATGTGTATTCCCTTGACATGGTCTAAGATTGCTTGTTGCTATTTCTTTGGACTTAGACCATGGTAGTGGCTCTTTTGAGTTGAGCTTTTTGATTTGATCAAATGTGTTTGAAATCAATAAAATAGGTGGGTTGTGTAGCCCTCTGAATAAGCTTTCAATAGAGTCCAAGATCACTCAATTCCGACATCGGAGTCAAAAGTTATGACCTTTTTACCGAGTGTCGTCTGTGTTGAAAATTGAGCTGCAGTAGTACCGCTCTTATAACAGCGGTAGTACCACAGAATGGTAGTACCGCCCCTTGTGAGTGCGGTACGACCGCAAAAGACTGTAACGGCTAGTTTTTGGCTGTTTCGCCTCCAAACGGCTAGTTTTTAGTGTGGGGGCTATAAATACCCCCTTGGCCGGTTGAGAGGCAACTCTTGGCATCCCATTTCATTCTCTTGAGCTAGTGTGAGCCTCTCCTCTCTATTGTGCATGTGTTGCACCTTGTGAGTAAGGGAGAGGGTCTAGTTGCATGTATTGCAACTAGAATTGGATTGAGCATCCAATTGTGCATGTGTTGCACTTGGTGAGAGTCAAGCAAGGGGCTTGGCTTATTAGTCTTGGTGTTTGCCGACACCTAGACGGCGTGGAGGCGTTGTGGTCCGGTGATCTTCTCAAGTGAAGCTTGTGAGAAGGCCCGGTGTTTGTGAGTGGCTTGGTGCTCGCCATCTCCGGAGTGGAGTAAGAGCAACCCTAGTGGAGCGAGGTGTTGATACCTCGGAGGAAGGCTTAATTTGTGGAGCCGGCCCAATTGGTTTGAGTTTCTCTCAATGTGGATTATGGGAGACCGGCAAGTCTCCGACCACCACGGTAAAACATCATTATATCCCGTGTGCTTCTTGTGATTAGCTTTCATATGTTTTACTTTGTGCAATTTACATTCATTGTATAATTGCTTATTCTTTTGTATGATTGGTATCTTGTATGTGTTTGATTGATCATATCATTAGTTGATAGCTTACAAGTCTTTACTAAATTGTTCTATTTATTATTGACTTGTATTGTTGGTGCACTTAGTGAACTTAGTTGATTTAGGCTAAACCGAATTGATATTTAGCTTCCACATTAGAAATCGGTTTTAGCTCATAGAAGTTTTTAAAACGCCTATTCACCCCCTCTAGTCGGCCTCCTCGATCTTACAAACGTGATGCCCATTTCCAACTATTGACGGCAGGCAAGGAAGAGAGCTACGTGTCGATGGTCACCTTCTTTCACCTTGAACCTAAGTTGTGACTCGGTTCTCACGACCATTGGCATCTGCAGTCCTCGCCAGGCACATTACGGCGAGGAGGTGTGAGGCCAGGGGAGGAGGTGGTGGTAGCGTCACGGTGGTAAGAGAGGAGGCAGCGATGATGCTTGCTGGGGGGGCACGAAGCAAGAGGCGACGACAGGCATGAAGCAGGAGGTGACGACATAGGAGAGGATTAGGATGAAGAGGACGCGGTGTGGTAAACCCGAGACGGTGGCGTGGCTAGGGAAGGACGTATTCGTCCATGCCTCTTCTTCATGCGCCATCGCTGCCTCCCCTCCCTTCCCGAGCGTCGCCTCTTCTCCTCTAAGGTACAACACCTCCTCTCATCCCTTTCCTCCCGGTGCCTTCTCCCATCCTGTCCAACACCGCCTCCTCTCCCTGCTACCTCCTCCTGTCGCCGGCGCAACCTCCCTAGATCCCCCGTCCATGGCCACAACGGCAATAGGAGGCACTGAGGCGAGGATGGCAACGTCGTGTGACGTGACGATGGTAAGCGAGGAGGAGGCGGGGATGCTTGCTCGGTCGGCGCAGAGCAGGAGGCGGTGGCGGTGCAGAGGATGATTAGAATGAAGAGGATGCAGTGCGGTGAACTCGAGATGGTGGCGCGGTGAGGGAAGGTCGCTTTCATCTTTGTCTCTTCCTCATGCGCTGTCACTACCTCCGCTACCTTCCCCGCCGCCACCGCTTATCCTCAAAGGTACCGTTGCCGCCTCCTCTACTCCCTTCCCTCTCGGTGCCTTCTCCGTCCCGACAACGCCTTACTGTGCTGCCGCGTACAAGGATTACCAAGATATTGTTTTTACCGATTTCTCACTTCACAACTTCTGCACCAGCATGGAGTGCGTCGCCACACTGTCATAGGTCTACCGCCTTGCCGACTACTCCCCTGCTGTAACCACGTCGTGCAGCAGATGCATCTCCTCCACCAACTATGTAAGGATCAGCTACGACGGACCGACATGGAGACATAGGGGGTGGATTTGGTGGTGGTCTGATGGAGACTGGAGAGGGAGCAGATGGAGGCGCGCTATCGTCGGATCCGGTCGCCAGGAGCTCGGTGGAAGCGCGTCGCCGCCGGATCCAGATGTCGGAAGCTCAGTGGAGGCTTGCCACCGTCGATTCCGGATGCCATCGCCGGCTTCCGTCACAAGAGAGGACTGCGTGGTCATGGAGAGGGCGACACGGTGAGCCGGTGAGGATAGTGGGAGAAGAGGTGAGAGATTGGGGAAGAGGATGGGTGGCCGGTTGGGGTGAAAAGAGGAGATCGTGGGAGATTACCTTTTTGGTTTTTCCAATGATCATGGGAGAGGAGTTGTGGGTCGGGCGAGGCACCAACTCAGCGCACCCAGTCATGGGTCCACGTCCCGTGAGTAAAAGAGGAGAAGGGGCGAGTGCTTTTTTCATAGCGGGAAGAGGAGTGTGATGATTCGTCCGCTTCACAGGAGAAAAGAAGAGAGTAGGAAATTAGAAGAAAAAAACTACTAAAGGGAATGAAATATTTCAAAGGAGTCAGAAACTACCGTGGCTGAAATTGGATCACGTATCTCAAAGTGCCATATATCTAATATTACCTATGTAAAAATAAATGGAGGTAGGATTCCATGTACACCGTACTAATATACTGAGATCGGGAGAAGGCCGGCGGCTGCCGACGCCGGCCGTGGGTCTCGATGTGCTCGCGTCCCTTCAATCTCTCGAGACGACGCAGCTTGACCATCCTGCACCACGTCATCAATTCTTCGTACATACCAAATTCAGTGCCATTATGTAGCTAATTAACATGTTCTGATAGCATTACCCATCTAGTCGCATTTGCATCACTTTCGATCATCTCGTCCTGCCCCGTTGCATGGCCGGCGCGTGGGCTGCTGCTCCCTTGGCGCCGTGCGCCGCGGCCGGGCTCCTCTCCAGGGCCCTGTCATCTCGTACTGCTCCCTGACGGTGCTACTGACGTCCCGCAGGTGCTGCTGTGCGTCGGCACGGTGCTTGCCGGTCTCCTCCAGACCCGTCGCCTGGCCGCGGCCTTGGCGCCGCCGTCTTTCCTCGCGGGCTGGTTTGTGCTTTGCTGGTATGAAACCGCCGTGGCACCGAGCGCCTGGGTCACGTCACTGTCCCTCTGGTGCCGTGCGGGCGCAGGGCTCGGCCGACGGCTACTAAAAATCGCCGCATCCCTGTACCTTCTAGTGCATCTAAAAATCGCCGCATCTCTATTACCTTTTAGTATATCTGCAATGATTTGCATAACTAATCTAGTTAATTTTGTTACTAAAATTACTGTTTGTATATATTTTTTGGGTTTTCGGAATGCACTATCTATTAACATGATACTATTTTAAATATATTTTCTATTATTTCTCATCAATTTATATATTAATTTGCATTGTATATGATATTTTCGGAATGCGTACACCACTGCACGTGGCCCAAACAACAACTGAAGGCTCCTCTACCACTGTTCCTCGTCTTCACGCTTTATAACCCCCCCCTCCCCACACCACAGTTCAAAGCACACAGCACAGCAAAGCATTGCCACAAGCAAAACGCCGAAACAGCCGTCGCTGTGCTTTCCTTGCTCCCCGCTCCTTAGATCAGGCCACCAACATCCATGGCGACCATGGCGGCCGGAACCCTAGTAGCCTTGTCTGCCGCCGCCGCGGCCATCCTACTGGTGGTTGCGTCCCTGGCGCCGGTGGCGGCGAACCTGGACGGCGACGCGCTCATGGCCCTGAGGAACAGGCTACAAGACCCGGACGGCGTGCTGGAGAGCTGGGACCCGAACCTGGTGAACCCATGCACCTGGCTCCACGTCACCTGCAACGACGACACCAACCGTGTCATCCGCATGTGAGTGAGATGATCCCTCCTTGGCTCCTTCCTCCCCTTCCGTTTCACTTGGATCAACTATTCAGTTGCTGCTTTTGTATGGTCTGGTGCGGAATGTGAGCATGTAGCACTCTTCTCCGAGGAATTAGCCTTGCGGATTGTTTTTGGGCGTTGGATTTGTGGAAATCATGTGATCGAATTGTTTGGGGCTATAGCAATTGAATTGTACGTCATGGATCTGGGTCGCAGTCAGGACGCCGCCAGATCACGGGAAAAAGAGGAGGGGGAGAGGGAAGATTGAGGGAGGACCAGAAGAAGAAGCCTCCACGAGGGAGTGAGGGAGAGGAGACATGAAACGGAGGTGGACGAGAGGATGGGGAGACGGCGGTAATGGAACCGCGGTGGATTGTTATTGCAAAATCAGGGCACGACAACAACGTTGGCAACTTACCGGTGTTTGGACTGCAGCCAGTGGTAGCCAAAATTTGGCAAAATAGATAGGCTTGCGTTTGTTTGGTTTCAAGCCAAAAACGATGGCCAAAATTTGAGGAAGTTTATTAGGTACTGTTTGTTTTGATACTAAAATAGAATTAGCTCACCTCGTTAGATAGAGGTGTAATTACCGCCTTCTATTACACTCATTTTGTGATTAATACAACACCAAATGAGTGATTCCACATGGCACCTAACATTTTATGGTGTCAAAACATAACCAATAATGGTTTTGTTTTAGGGAATTGCTATGATGCCACCGGACACTTCACTCCCACAACCATTATCCATCCACATCACCCAAGGCTCAAACACCTATCACCATTCCGAACTCTCTCTCTCTCTAACGCGCTTCTAACTCCATGCCTCTTCTCTCCCCCTCTCTGCTAAGCTCTCCCTCACGGATCTCTCCGCCTACTAGAGCCACCTCCACGCCCTCCTGCTACGGCGTTGGCGCCACACCACCACGACCTCTCTTGAGGTCCAGCCAGCCTCCTAGGTCCATGGCGAGCTCTCTCCTCTTCTCCCCATTCTATTTTACTTCTTCTCCCCCTAGCTTGATCTCTCTCCCTGTTCTAGGGTTTCGGAGCTTGCCACGTCCTCACCACGCTACTCCGGTCTCGCCGGCTTCCTCCTACACCGTCGGTCGCGCTTCAACCACGGTTACCCTCAGCTTGCCCACAGTTTTAAAATTCTTTAGGCCAAAACTGAGTTTTATGCAAAAATATAAATCAATTCGGTTTTGCATAATTAAAACTTAAATCAACTAGTCTCAACTAAGTGCACTAACAATCTAAGTCTAAAACAAGGTTTCTAATCATAAGGTGACAAGCACACAATTGATTCTATCAAAATAAATTGCAAAATGAAAATGAGCACAAGGAGCGAACCAAACACAAGATGGTGCGATGATGTTTTTCCGTGGTGTTTGGAGACTTGCCAGTCTCCCCTAATCCACGTTGAGATAAACCTAAATGAATTGGACCGGCTCCACAAATTAAGCCAATGCCTCGAATCCACTAAAGTTGCTCTTCCTCTACTCTAGTGATGGTGAGCAATGAACCACTCACAAAGCGTGGGTCTTCTCACAACCTTCTTTGAGAAGATCACTAGCGCAACTCCTCCAGGCCATCTAGGTGTCGGTAAACACCAATAGTAATAAGTCGGAGACACTCACTTGAACGAATCAAGTGTCGAAGCTCGTTGGATATACAATCCAACACCTAATACAACACATGCACAAGGATTTGCCTCTCTAAACTCGTTAGGTGCAACATATACACAAGAGAGGAGAGAGAGCTTGCTCTTAACTCAAGGGGGAAGGAAATGGCACCAGCACCTCTCCCAACCGACCACAAGGGGGCATTTATACCCCCACACAAAGAAACTATCCATTTGGGGCGAGATACTAGAAAAACAGGGGAGATCGGACTAACCACCAACATATGACTCCCACAGAGGAGCACAGGACAACTCCAAAGGAAAGACCCTACTGGATAACATTGATCATGAGGATCTGATCGAGGGCTGGTCAGTCTGGCAACACATGCCCGGTCAGACCAAAACCCTACCAATAAGACTGGTAAGACCTGACGGTCAGACCGCCTGATGGTCAGACCGGCACACAGCTAGATCAGACCGCAAGGAGGCCGGTCAAACCGCCCAACACATGGCGGTCAAACCGGCCACTAACAAAAACTGAGATTTAGACTGCAAGCACTTCAAATCAATTTTGCGAAACACATTCGCCAATTGTCGTGCCATACAAACAAGAAATAATCACATGATTCTTAACAAGTTGTAAAATACATTTGCCAACTTTAGAATCATGCCACAAGGATTAGGTAAAAGGACTGAAATTGTTAGAAAAACACATTCGCAAACTAAAGTCACATGTTACAAGGATTATGCATTAGCCTCAACTATTTGCAAAACACATTTGCAAATATCAGCAACATATCACAGAGAGCTAGAGCAAGAAAAATAAGTTATCAACACATAACACACTCAAGCTACTAGTCAAGACCCCTCTTAATAGTATGACAACATACACTAGCAATCCGATCTTCAAACCAAACACCAAGACCAATAAAATAACTAAGAAACACATCCTTAGCTTATGATAATTATACATTTGCCTTGCTTATCCGCTTGAAGCTTTTGGATGATGACTCACATCTTCTCTCTGAGACTGGTTTCTTCACTTGAGCACCAGCATATGATGCCAATTACATTACTTGATGACTTCAAACACATTGGGACATCCAAAGTCTTCATCATCATAGAACTTAACTTATTTCACCAATTCATTAAAAATATTAGTCCGCATAGTGATTATCATTAATTACCACAATACTCCATTAACACATAATTGTGGATCCAGATTCTTCACCGGTCTGACCACCAAGGAATGGGTGGTCTGACCGCTCATGCGGCCGGTCTGACCGTTCCCTCCAACTGATAGAAAAACAACACGATTTTGGATCCACAAAATACCTAACTTTTGATTTAGAGATCTAAATCCTTGAGATTTTAGACATAGCTCAACAAGAAGGTCAGGAAACTATTCCAATTGAAGATCGGGATGATCATAGCCAAGGTTCTATGAATTTCTTGATTGAGAGCAAGAGGGCATAAAACCAGATAAAAACGTAAACTTGATCCAAAGGCTTGCTTATGGATGAAAGATGATCGAGATGACCTTAGATCAATTTTAACAAGTCCTAGCAAGCTAGATTACAGTAAAAAACTAAGGCAAAACCCCTAGAACACAACAACCCAAAATCACAAGAAAAGGAGCAAGAACAAGAGAGAACTCATCTTTGCACGAATTGATTGGATTGATATTAAAGAATTGAAGATTTACATCCACTCCACCATGGAGGACAAAAGCTCACTCAAGAGCACCCAATCCCATAAATTTTCTCTCAATACATCTCTCAAACCCTAGCCTCCTTTATTCTCTCTACTTCCCCTAAATATCAAATTAGGGTTTCTAGGCTTAGTTGGAGTGCAAATCTTGCACCACCCCTTTTATAGTAGAGGCTAGGTCTAGAGAGAAAACTCTAACGAACACCCGTTATGCCCACACGTAAATGAGTCTCACACTCATACATGCTTCTCAAAACGCATGACGATCCATCGCTCCTAAACCCATCCCTTCGTGATCTTGTTCTCCTTATGACCTAAACCGCTTCTCCTTTGTATTGCCATTCGCCGTGGTATCTCCAAGGTCACCAACCCGGTATTTTAGTGAAGATACCAAAATAACCCTTCTTGATCCTTTCATCCTTGACCGAGTCTAATCTCGTGAAGCAATCGCATGCTTCGCCACACCAAGTTTATCAATGGCTTTCCTCATGCCGGCTAGTTTCTCCCATCCAGCTCCCACCGGACCGCCTTAGCACTTGTATCGGCTCAAGTCACTTGATGCTACTTGTTGCACCAAACTTGTCATTCTTGTCCATCTTATGTCTTGCTTGAGATCAATCACTTCACTCGGCATCCTTGATCGTTCTGGACCTTGATTTCACCAAATCAAGTCCCGATCATCATCGTCGTTGACCATAATTGACTCCATGCGTCCCTGCACAATAATAAACCAAGAAATCGATTTCAGGCATAAGTTCTTCATAACTTGGCCCACGTTAGCCAAAACATGCATTATACAACAGATATGCACTAATCCCACAACTTTTGGCTAATTTCCAAAATTCCGCACAACTCATTGGGCCTGAAACCACCATGGCCAGTCTAATCGCCAACCCTTGGCTGGTTGACCATGCTCCCTGGTAACAGGGCACCGGTCTGACTGTCATGTAGTGGCCGGTTTGACCATTTTCCAAAACCTAAAAACACCGATCTCTGGACGTTTTAGTCAATCTCTATATAGTTTTGTGTCCAATCTCCATTTTCAATGACACCTGGTGCAAACACATTCCCACACAATTGTTTGGTATCCATTTCCCCAATCTTGCACCTCGGACACTAGGCTGGTTAGGCCAGTCAGATCCCCCCCCTCGACCGGTCAGACCACCTAAAGCCTGACAGCAATCCAACAATTTGCAAAACAGATAGTTAACTCCCTAAACTCTTCGACAATGATGCCAATTGTTCATCATCTAGATTAGGACTAAACCACATGGTCTTTAAAGAATGAAACAGGTGTCGGACATGTATTGATAATATATTTATTGCATGGTATTATGTGTCTATTATAATTTTTGTATAATTGGCTCATCAACCCCGCATCATCGACTCAGATTCCCTTGGGTCACGTTTTGCCTTCCGAACTAGCGTCCCAAAGAACTCTACACTCCTTTCGACGTAGATTTTTAGTTACCCATGACCCACATCCCGCGACCACGTTCCTTGACCAGGTCGATCTAGGTTCCTGGTGACTATGCACCAGACCTAATGGGCTAAACCCTGGCCCAGGCAAGATTGAGGCCTCATGTGCCGGGCCAAATGTGCTCATGTTGACTGATGGCTAGAAACATCATGTATAAACTTGGAATTTTGAAAGCCTTATCTTCATATAATTGTTTGCTCAAAATTTCTTCCATTAACAGAGATCTTGGCGACTTAAACTTGTCTGGTCATCTGGCGCCCGAGCTTGGGAAACTGGACCAGCTAAAATATATGTAAGCCCTTCCTAATCCATCTGTTTTCCTTGTTTTGTCTACTAGCTTTTGGTACTGCGTTAAGGCTTGGTGCGATCATCGGTTTTGTTTTGCTGTATATATATGCTCGAGATCATTGGTGAGTCCATGTACATTGTGAATTTCAGCACTTATATGCTGGAGATCACTGGTGACTGGTGAGTTCATGTACATTGTGAATTGCAGCACTAAGAATAATGGACTACCCTTGTTCTGCCCATGGTCAATGTGTAATTTGATCTTCGTTATTGCTCTGTTAACCACGAAGCCATCTGCTCCCTGTACTAGTAGAATGTAGTTCATTGAACCATAATGCACTTAAATTACCCTTCTGGGATCATTATTTCATATCCCATCTTTCTCTGTGGTTGGTATTTATGAACTTGGTAAGCAAAAGAGCTTCAGAGAGGGTTCTAATCTCTGATGAGGATCCGATCCAACCTTTCTCAAGAGCTTGTGAGTTTAAAAGATAAATTAATTAACAATAACCTATTATTTCCATTATGCAAACTGGGTTGTTTGATTCTTATTATCCTAGGTTGAACATGAAGGCAGGATTTATGTTGCAGTTATGACAGAGATTAACAGACTTTAAAATTACTATTAGTTTTTCCTGTTTTTGACAGGGAAATTATGCAAGATAGTTTTCATTGAATTGCAGTACATCAGTTACATGGGTTTGGTGTGTGTTAAGTTTCCTTTGGCTCTGAATGTTGCCTATTCATCATCCATGTCAGCGAATGCAATATTATTTACTCTTTTGGCATCTGAACAGGGAAATTCCAGGAACAATATTCAAGGAACAATCCCATCTGAGTTTGGTAATTTGGAAAATCTGATTAGCTTGGACTTGTTCAACAACAACATTTCAGGGCCTATACCTCCATCACTTGGGAAACTGAAGTCTCTAGCATTCTTGTAAGTTCATGTTCTTCGAAAGCTTTCCATGAGTTGTCCTTGTCATGCAAGTAATGCTCATATACCGTAGTTGCACATAATATGAATTCTTAAAATTTGGATGCCCATTGTTGATTCCGTTGAAGATGACTTTCGTTGTTGTTGAAATAGTGCTGATCTACTCTGGGGTGTGCAATTCACATTTATCAGTGTGGACTATATATGCTTTCCAATAAACCCATGCGGCAACATGATCACGAAAAATATTGGGTGGTAAGCCTTTAGTAAGCAGATCCGCAAGCATTGATTTAGTACTAATATGCTTGATGCTAATGGTTTGATCCTGGATTCTATCTTTCACAACATGATACTTAATGTCAATGTGTTTGGCAGCACCACTTGACTTGTTGTTACTTGCATAAAAGACTGCAGGTTCGTTATCGCAGTATAAGGTGAGTGGTTTCGAGATACTGTCTACCACTCTAAGTCCCGGGATAAAATTCTTAAGCTATACAGCCTGCCCGGTGGCCTCATAACATGCCAAAAACTTAGCTTGCATCGTTGAAGATGCCGTAAGTGTTTGTTTGGAGCTTTTCCACGAGATAGCTCCTCCAGCGAGTGTGAAGATATAACCTGATGTGGATTTCTTAGTATCAACACATCCCGCAAAATCTGAATCTGAATAACCAACAACTTCAAGGTTATCAGAATCTTATATGTGAGCATGAAATTCTTAGTAGCCTGCATATAACGCAAGACTTTCTTAACGGCCTTCCGTGGTCGGTCCTAGATTTGTGATATCGCCAAGCATCCGGTTACAAAATCTAAATCGGGCGTGTACATACTTGAGCATACATAATGCTTAAGCAGTGAAGCATAAGGAACCGACTTCATCGATCGGTTTCATATTGGTTCCTTGGACATTGAAATGTCCCAAACTTATCGCCTTAACAATAGGAGCGAGCGAGCGAGCACTTATGCATATTGTATTTCTTGATTACTCTGTCAATGTATGTCTTCTGAGATAAACCTAATATTCCTTTGGACCTATCTCGGTGAATCTCAATGCCAAGAACGTAAGAGGCATCACCAAGATCCTTCATATCAAAATTAGATGAAAGAAATCTTTTGGTCTCAAACAGCATATCCTTATCGCTGTTGGCCAATAAGATGTCATCCACATAAAGCACTAAGATGATGAATTTACTCCCCTTGAACTTAACATATATGCAGTTATCAACTTCATTTTCCTTAAAACCAAAATTCCTTATTATCTTATCGAATTTGAGGTACCACTGCCTCGACGCTTGTTTCAAGCCATAAATTGATTTCTTAAGTCGACATCCCATATGCTCCTTGCCTTCCACGACAAAACCTTCCGGTTGAGCCATGTAAACATTTTCTTGCAAGTCGCCATTAAGAAATGCCGTTTTAACATCCATCTGATGCAGCTCTAAATCATAATGAGCTACAAGTGCCATTACGATTCTGAATGAATCTTTAGTTGAGACAGGAGAAAAAGTGTCATTATAGTCAATCCCCTCTCTTTGTGAGAAGCCTTTTGCTACAAGTCTTGCTTTGAACCTTTCGATATTTCCCTTAGAGTCATGCTTGGTTTTGTAGACCCATTTCTGACCCTCTTTGTTTTGACTCCGTCAGGAATTTCTACTAAGTCCCATACATCATTAGTGCTCATAGACTTTAGTTCATCCTTCATGGCATCAAGCCACTTAGGAGAATGATCACTCATCATGGCCTCCTTATAAGAGGTGGGATCGTCTACCTTCCCTATATCATTAATATCCTCATTCATATATACAACATAATCATTCGGGATGGCAGATCTTCTCTCCCGCTGTGATCTTCTAATAGGTTCATCGGATATTACAGAGGACCGCTGAGGCTCATCATTAGGTGCAACGTTAGGAATTTGAGAGACCTCAACGGTGGGTGCAACAACGGTATTTTCTCGAAGGTGCAGCCACGAGGCACGAGAATAAAGGTCTTTGGGATGAGCGGTGAAGGAACATAAACCCGCTTCTCCTCAAGATCTATTTTCTGGGCTCCACTCCTCATTATTTTCTAAGAACACAGCGTGCCTTGTTTCTACAAACTTAGTTGTCCTATTAGGATGAAGAAAAACGATACCCTTTGGATCTTTCGGGTACCCAATAAAATGACAACTTCTGTTTTAGGGTCTAATTTCCCAATATGTGGATTAAAAATCTTAGCTTCAAAGACGACAACCCCACACTCGTAAATATTTCATACTCGGTTTCTCCCGGTCCATAATTCATAAGGTGTCTTAGATGCTTGATTTCTGGGAACCCGATTAAGAATATGTGCAGTTGTCTTTAGTGCTTCCATCCACAAACTAATGGGTAAACTAGAGTGGTGAGCATGCTCGTACCATATCCATAAGTGTGCGGTTGCGTCTCTCGGCTACTCCATTCTCACGAGTTCACTGGCATAGAATCTTTGAGCAACAATGTCATTTTCTTGAAGAAACTTAGCGAAAGGGCGAGGAATTTGTCCATAAGAGGCATGTCTTCCATAATATTCTCCCCACGGTCGATCTTACCACTTTAATTCTTAAGTTGTGCTGATTTTCAACTTCAGCCTTAAATATCTTGAATTTGTCAAGTGACTCAGATCGGTCTTTAATGGGAACGATATAACCATAACGGGAGAAATCATCAGTAAATGTGATGAAAGAATCAAAACCATCCACTGATGTCACAGGAAAAGGACCACAAATATCAGTATGAATTAACTCTAAAAGTCTGTCTGCGAATAGCTCCTTCTTTATTTGCTTCACATATTTTCCTTTAATGCAATCAATGCGATGGTGCGAGTCAGAGAAATCTAATGGATGGAGAATCTCTTCCTTAATGAGGCGCTCCATTCTCCCCTCGAAATGTGGCCTAAGCAGCGGTGCCACAATTTGAAGAAGTCTCATTATTCTTTTACCCTTAGCATCACACACATTCAATGATACGGAGATTCATTAAGGAAAGCATATAGAGTTTGTCTCGTCTAAAAGCAAGACCAATATCATTAGAATCAAACGTAATAATACATTTATTATCACCAAAAGTACACTTAAAACCTTCATCGTCCAACAAAGCTGAAATCAAATTCCTCCTAATAGAAGGAACATAAACTACATTATTGAGGCGAAGTGAGAAGCCGTTGTCTAAGACTAATGTAATTGATCCTATTGATTCGACTTGACTTCCTTTCCATCCGCGACTCTAAGGCTTCGCTCCCCTTTCTTAGGGTTCTCGCGGTAAGGAATCCTGTAAGAATTAGTAATGCGTGCAGATTGCACCGAGTCAATCCACGAGGAATTAATGGAAAAATTAGCATAAAGTGTTTCATCAACAAAGTTATTGTATCATTACCCTTCTTTGCGAGCCACTTTAGGAATCCGACACGGTCCTTACGAAAGTGCACTGGCGCTTCTGAAATGACATTCACCCTTTAGATGCTCCAGTGAGCCATATTAGAGCTTAGGTGCAGTGTGCACTTTAGGCCCGACTTATCGGCATTGGGGAGAGCGCCAACTTCTTCTTAGACTTGAAGTCCCTTGGAACTTCCTTTTATTGGAGCCACCAACTTGAAGTGCAAGATCCTCTTTTCCGTCCTAATTCTTTCCTCCTCACGAACACACATGGCGATTAAATCGCTCATGTTCCACTTTTCTTCACGAGTATTATAGTTGATCTTGAAAACTATATACTCGGAAGGAGAGAAGGTCATAATGAAATGGACTAGAAACCATCGAAATCTCCATGTCCATCCCCTTAAGTTTTCCGACCATATCAGTCATCATCATTATGTGTTCTCTATCTGCCGGAACCATCATACTTAATTGTCAAGAGCCTCTGAATCAGTCTTCGCATAAACTTTTGTGGAGCCCTTAAATTTTTCTTCAAGCGATGCGGATACTCTGTAGCTTTTTGAGAATCGGGATTGCTCCCGATCCCAAGCTGAAATGGAGGTCTTCATTATCATAAGTGATGAGCGGTTGGACCGCTCCCATTTCTCGGCATTAGTTTCATAAACTTTCTTTTGTCATCATAATTTTCTTCACCCTCGGAGGGGAATGGGAGCTAGCACCCTTAAAGAATAATCGAGATCTAATACCCCAAGGACAACATGGATCCTCTCCTTCCGGGAGGAAAATTACTCCGTAAGTTGTTCAATGTTGTCGATTGTGGCGGCGATATTTGATGCATTTATTCTTTGAACACCAAAATCTGGGGCATAAATTAGAATTAACATAAGAATATGTTGTATGCAATTAATCCTACGTTGGTGCGATTAATAACACACAAAAAACTATAGTTCTAATTCACATCACCGTTGGCGGATAATGAAAAGAACTAATTAATTAATATGGCAACACATGATTATAATCAACGTTGGTGAGAATATAATCACATGCATACATAATGCCAAAATAAACTATTAAATCTCAACTAAAATATCTCGTTGGTTCAATTTTAATTAGAGATAATACACAAGAATTGGGTAATAATACTTTATTATTGGGCAATAAAACATCATTCATGATATATCATAATTGTGCATCAAAACAATAATTAAATCGAGTGCACAAAGGATTAATCATAAGAAAAGCATGCGAAATTAAACAAAAAACACTATTGCGATCGACCCATAAAGGAAACGACCAAAAACTCACGCGACGGCCCAAAGGCACGCGCGCGTTAACTCCACGCCTATATACTAAGCTGGGTGAAACACACCATATATATGCACAATCCTCATATTGCACACACTGGTGCAAGGTTTTCTTTTTTGTATCAAACACCAAATCAGTCCAAGAAATCCTAAATTTTTTAAAAATCTGGCCTTGGGGTGATCTATAAGCTGTAAAAATGTGTGTAGTATCTCAATTGGTACAAGGAGAAACCAAAAAAAGTTTTGTGCTTCAAGTGGAGGGTTTGCACGGATGTGTACCAAACGAATGCACACTCTTAATCTGGCCTTGTGGCTTATGAAACCTTTTTCGTTCTAATATAGAATGTTAATTTGGCTTTTGGAGTTCTGAACTTTCATACTCTTCTAATACATGTATTCCATGATGTTGCTTTGACAGGCGAATGGATCACAACCGTTTAACTGGACCAATCCCTAGGGAACTGGTTGGACTGTCCAAGCTGAGAATTGTGTAAGTACAGTTGAACTTCCTATGTCCTCAGTATTTCCGTTGATCACTGCACACTTCATTCCGTCTTAACATTCTCTCCCTTCTTTCCACTGCAGGGATTTGTCAAATAATAATCTTTGTGGAACAATTCCGACATCTGGACCGTTCCAGAACATTCCTCTGAACAGGTAGGTGGAATGGAACTGCCTTCATGGTATTCGGATATTGTTTTTTTCTAGTAAACGGCGAGCCGTTATTTCATTAAAGAGAGAAGAAAAATACAGCAGAAAAAACAGAGCATACACGAAAGGATAAACAAAACGCACACACACAGCTATGCAAAGAAAAGAAACACCCAGGGGCAATGAAGCATTGCCAATCAGCATAGCATAGCCCTAGAGCCGGCCACTTATCGAATGGCCAGCGCTGCTACCTCTATCTAAATATCTTCCCACTTACGCTGGCCCTCTGCCATGGTTATTCTCGTCGCTATGTAGGTAGATCTGCAGCTTGGTCACTCCGCTTTGCGTCAAGCGCAGGCTTCCTCCTTGATATATTGACAGCAGCCCTGTCGACACTTGCCTGAAATGCTGAAAAATCCGTTGATTACTTTCTTTTCATATGTGCCAGAGGATCAGCACTAAGAGCAAAGCTTGGCCTTTTTTACAATTTTCCTCTCCTGATAGGAGGACGTCAGTCCACCATTTTTGTTTGGTCCACCAGTCCACCATTTTTGTTCGGGTTGTCCAATGCATGGGCTTTAGGTTATCCTGTTGTACCCAATTAGCCACAAGGACCACACAAGACCTGTTTGAATAGATTAGAAATACGCTCAAATTTGACCTGCGGCTAAGGTTCGAAGTTGGTGTCACAAATCAGTAAAACTTGAATAAATGCAGCCTTTAAATGCTTTCTAGCCTTGTTTCGTCATTTTATTGCGCTCTATTTGGATATAATGCGGTCAGTTAAACTTTGCTAATCCTTGGCTTCTTTCCTGCAGCTTTTACAATAATCCGCGCCTGAAAGGCCCTGAGCTGGGAGGACTGGAAGTGTATGATACCCACTGCTAGATGGCAGCATGAATAAACGAGCAGCACGTAGAGTAATGGGCGATGTGCAGGTTACCGATAACCGGGTCGATCGATGTAGCTAGATTATGTCAGGGCTGAGCTTTTCATTTTCATTGTAATCCTCTCTAGACAAGGCATTGTCTGTACCTGGCGTCCGCAAGAAAAGAATGTCGCTGTATGTCAGAGCAGAATGGTCTCTGTTGTACAAGCCAACATGTGTCTGCGGTTGTTGCCACAGGCCTCCGTAATGAACTCACCAGCTGCTCAAATATGCATTGCGTTGGTTGCTTCTCGTTTCTGCTGCACTGTATTGAACCATTAATAATCAAAGGCCACAGTGTTTCTTGGCAAAAAAATATATATATACAGGCCCGTCCACCTTAGGGCATGTACAATGGTATAGACAGCTGCTGTCTATAGCAACTATCCATGTCACCTATAGACAACACTAAAGACAGCTCATACAATGGGTTGTAATAATACAGCCGGCTATAGGATTACAGACAACACACAATCTTTATTGCTTTTCTTGGTTTTGGTGCTACAGTCGGCTGCAGGATTATAGACAGCAATATTCTCTCTCTTCGTTCTCTTTCATCCACGTCAGCAAAAATCCTATGTGGCAAATGCTATAGACGGCTGACATAAGCCCATTGTACATGCTCTTAGTGGCCTCGGTGTCCTCGATCTACAATTCCTCAACCGAGCTCTTCGGCTAGTTGGTTGTGGACCTGTGGCTGGGGCGGTCGCTACACGGATCCCCTTGGTGGCCCCTTCTCTAGACCAGATGTCCAGGGACTCTCTTTTTTTTTTTTTGCTTTGCCTCTACTAAAAGGCAAAATTTGATATATGTCATCGAGAATCTTGCCACTTAGAGATATGTCACTCGGTATACTGAAATTCAAAATTTATCACTCCAGTTTCTTTTCCCATTGAAATTTGCCATTATCACCTCTTTTCTCCCATTTTCCATCAATTCCAAAGGTGTTTTACCCATTTTGCCCCTCTCCCTTCTGAATCCATCCCCTCTACCCTACCCGTGAGTGAACGCATCCATTAGTGAACATGCCATGAACTAGTGCTCCCCTAGTGAGACGGCGCCGCCGATCCTGCCCCCCTCCCCCTCCCTGCCGGCCGCCGCATCCCAGCCCTGCTCCCCCTGGTCCTCGCCCAAACCGGCGGTGCCTCCCCCCAGTCGGCCGCTCCCGAGGGAGCTCCAAGCCCTCCCCCCAGCAGGTCCCTACTCCCCCGGTCCTTGCCCAAACCGGCGCCGCCTCCCCCCAGTCGGCCGGCCCCGAGGGAGCTCCAAGCCGTCTCCCCCCCCTCCCCCAGCAGGTCCCTACTCCCCCTAGTCCTCGCCCAAACTGGCGTCGCCTCCCCCCAGTCGGCCGGCCCCAAGGGAGCTCCAAGCCCTCCCCGCAGCAGGTCACTGCATCAAGTAACTAGCCTGACTAATTTTCCATCAATTTACTTGTTTATTTACCTAACTAATTTTTATTGCTTGTCTAGTCACTAGCCCGATTCCAGAGTCTAAAGAGGAGTCCCTATATCTTGAAGAAGATAAAGAAGAACTTCCTGCCCCCAGCTATTTTGTAGTGGAATTCAAATGGAAGAATCATATTGTAGCAGCGGGTAAATATATTTTTTCTGTCATATTGTGGACTATGTGTGATGGAAGAAGACTCTTCGTTGTAGCTAACATGTGCTTCGCATTTCATTTATTTGTTGGTGTTGGTGTAGGGTTGAGTGTGGTACCACATATAGTGTAACATCCCTAAATTGCGAGTTTTTGAATTTTCAAAAGTTTTCAAAGTAACCATTTGGTTTAAGTTGCAAAAGCTTGAATTTAAAATTTTGAAATCAAAAACCCTTTTAATTGAAATAATCCAACTTCAATTAAAATAAAAAGTTAGTTTATTGGAGTTTCCAGGGTTTATTTGGATTTTGAGCTTTTATTGCATTTTCTGGATTTTAAATTTGGCTTTTTCCTTTTTGTTTGAAGCCAAAATCTATTTTGTTTGCAAAATTAAAAACTAAAGTATAGCTATAAGTATTTTTATTAAGTTCCATATAATTCAAGGATCTTCTGTGAATTTTTCTAGAATTTTTGGACTGCTGTAGCTATTTTCTAAAAAGTCTTTTTGTTTTTTAGGATTTCTTTAATCAGAAATCTATTTAAAATCCTTTTTCAGCTCGTGGGCCGAATCTTCTCCTCGGCCCACTTCCCCGGCCCGCCTCGCGCCAGCCCGCTCCGCGCGCGCGCCCGCGCCTCTCCCCTCCCCGTACCGTCCGATCGAAATCGAACGGCTCCGCCTCCGCCACGCCTCCCTCCACCCCGACCACCCGATGGAAATCGGACGGCCCTCGTCCATCGTCCCCGTCGCCTTCTTCCTCCTCCGGACCCCCCCTCTCTTCCGCGCCGTGCGCACGTTTTGCGTCGGCGCCTCCATCCCTCCCTGCCCCTTTTCTGACGAGCATCGAGTGCGGCGTGCGCCACCGCACTCATTGCCGCCGCACCTCGTCCCGTTCCATCCCCTTTTCCCCGCTCCTGTCACCGACACCATTGCCGCCATTGACGGCCGCAAGCAACCTCCGCCCTTCTTCCTCCTCCGGGCCCCCCCGAGACCTATTTAAGCGCGCCCCGGGTTCGCCTCCTCCTCCTCTCTCTTTTCCCCCAACTCACTCCCCCTCTCTCCTTCCGTGCTCGCCGTATTCCGAGCTCGAAGCCGCCGGCCACCGAAGGTCGCCGCCGCCTCTAGCGCCACCTCCGTGCACCCTCAGCCGCCGCCGCCTTCACCTTCGGCATCGCCGCACCAAGGGCCACCTCGTGCTCACCTCCTCGTCTCCCGAAGCCCACCGGAGCGCCATCGCCGTGTTTCCTCGCCGCCGCCTCCGCCTTCTTCCTCGCCATCGGCCGCCTCTTCACGCCGCGTCCTCGGTGGTGAGCAACGAGATCGCCTCGCTCCCCTCTAGCCTCTGGTGTCCTCGCCGTCGACTAACCTCCGGCCAAACGCCGGCGAGCCTTGGGCCCCGCGCGCCCGCCGGTGCGGCGTGGCCGCCACCTTGGCGCCGCGTCACGGCCACGCCACCCCTCGGGCCTACGTGGCTGTCCACGTGGAAGCCCATGTGGCACTCCCCCTTCCCCCTCTTTTCCAGAGCCCGGTGAACCAAGTCCACGTGCACCATCTCGCTGACATTGGGCCCCACATGTCAGTTTCTTTTTCTTTTATTTTTCTTTCGGCCGAAATTCCTCTGCTGACGTCAGCTGACGTCATAATCCCCTTTTTCTTTTAAAAAATAATTCCATAAAATCAGAAAAACCCTAATTCTGCTATTTCATGTGTTTTCCAACTTCGGAAGGCCATAACTTCTTCGTTCGAACTCCGATTCGAGTGATTCAAATTTCTAAATTCATCTAAAATCCCCCTCTTGCTGTTAGTACTAATTTGGTATTTATTTAGAATTTATTTGGAGTTGATTTAATTATTTTTCTCTTTCCGCATGTGTAGAAACCGGTTTTTCGGAAGATTTCTCGGACCCGACGACCGAAGCTCCTCAACTCTTCATCAAAGGCAAGCCATAGACCTTTGATCATATTGAACCCATCTTTATAAAACTATGTTGTTTTATATATACATGCATCGCTAGTTTTATATTAAATTATTTCGGGAGTAGATAATTGCCTAATTGATGTATGCCTCCTTGATAAATTGCAAATGACATGAACCCTTGGACACCATAGGATGGTTTATGGTAGTTGGACATTGATAAATTACCAACACGGATATCGTATTATGCTTAACCATGCTTTAGTTGTACGTCGGGACTCATGATCACATGCTCGTATGAATAAACTTGATTAAATGAATTATGGAATCGTGGCGTGGCCACTGTTGCTAAAAGATGTTGTGACAAGGCTATGGTGGTCTTTGGCCGGGTTGAACCGGAAATGTTTTATGCTCGGGCGAGTGGGTGGTGGTAAGTGTGGGTGCCGTAACGCACATTGGGACATGGATAAGTCTCGCCTGAGCAGCCAACTAAGGACTTAACCTTGAACCATTGATCTGGGTCATATCGTGCAACCACATGTCCAGGATGGGGTGGACCTGGCCAACTAATTAGCAATGAGCTGGCTTGGATCTGTTGTGGTGGAGCGGGCTGATTCGCTGGCGCAAGAGGGGGCACGAATCTAGCGGGTGTGAAGCTCGTTAGAAGCAAAACCTTAGCGGGCAACTCTTAGCCAGTTCAAAGCTTTGTAAAGGCCTCATGATAATGACTTAGTCGCACACCCTTGGCAGTGTGTCAGACGGACATTATAAGTCAATTATCTCTTGTGGGTAAAGCTGTACAACCTCTGCAGAGTGTATAAAAACTATTCGAATAGCCGTGTCCCCGGTTATGGACATGCCCGGAGATTTCACGCAAGGGGTAGATGTTTTCTTTAAAATGGTGGAATTGCTGGTTTGGATGGAAAGGTTGGGTTGATCTCTAATTGTTTCAAAGAACTGAATTACTTATGTATTACTCTTTTAATTGTGCTTTCAATCTACTTATCGTATTTACTGTTAAATGCTGCTCTATGCAAAATAAACATAAAGTCATCCTTGTCAAGCCTAACATGAATAATAATTGCATACTGTTCCCTATGACTTGCTCGGTACATTCAAAGTACTCACGGCTTGTGCCCTGTGTGATTAATCCCCACAGAAGAACCAGGAAACTCAGAGTATTATGAAGAGGAGTATCCTGAAGACTTTGCGAACTAGGTCGCGTCCTCCACTCGATTGCCCGTGGGCATGTCGCGTGGCCACCACGAGATGTTATGTTTCCGCTGCAAGTTGTATTTTGTTGCCGAGCCCTGTGTGGCGCACTCTGTAAGACTTGACCATAAGGTCCCTTTTGCTACCTTTAATATTAATTTGTCCGCTTCATCGTCATTTGGTTGTATGGTTGTGATTACACCGATGTTGTAACTGTGCGAGCTAGCTACTGATCTGGGACTAGTTCAGAATGCACAGAGGGTCCTGGGATTGCATACCCGGGGTCCCGACATATAGAGTAGTTGCTAACTTTGCTGCGTACGTAGCACGACTTGATGATGGCAGCACCAAGTCATATGGAGCTGTAGCTCACGATTTGGTGGTAGATGATAGAGATTTGTACTCGATGTTAGGTATGAATGATGACTTGAAACGGAAGTCAAATTGGGGGTCGGTGCAGGATGCTTTGATATGGTACTTTGATAGTAAGAAAGGAACACAAGTAAGAATATGTAGCGATGCAGAACTTCTGGGGTTATTTGATGCAACCATGGATAGTAAGTTGGTTTATTTGTTCATCACTATAATGGATAGCCAAAAAAACTTGTCAACTATTTGCAGTGGAATTTCTAGTGCTTCGCATTGTCAGTCTGTGAGTCCTCCACACCTCACCTTTCATGTTGATCCTATTAATGACTCCACATCACAATGGCAAGAACCAGGCAATCCTTGCGATGACTCCACACACTCTCATATCAAGGGGCAGGTTTTTGCTATTCCCTAAGTTGATCCACCCAACCCTGCTAATGTGGATGGAAATGGTGTGTACATCACAGATGATCAGATGTTTGACAAGCTTGGGCTAAGGGCCGAGGAGAATGAGTATGCACATGTGGAGCCGAACGATGATGCTAGTGGTCTGAATAATGGTGGTATTGATATAGAGGACGACTTACTAATGAATGACTATGCACATGTGGAGCCAGTACATATGCATGATAAGGAAAATCCCATGATTGAATTAGGCAGCACCTTTCCTAATATGAAGGAATTCAGATTAGCTTTGAGGCAGTTTGCTATTAAGGGGGAGTTTGAGATAGGCAAATGTGAGACTGACAAAAAAAGGTACAGAGAAGAATGCAAGAAGGAGGACTATCCTTGGAGAATAACTGCGCATACTGGGATTGATCAAAGCGTCACGGTACTAATGTAACATAGTTTAAGTTGTACTAAGTAATGTTCATTTCATTGTGTTAAATACTAAGTTGTTGCAATCTATCTGCAAATTACTGTGTTGGTTGATTCCCACAAATGTACTTCAACAAGCAGAATAAAGAGCTCTATGGCATTGCAAGGCTAGGTGGCAGATAGAGCTCTTCCTTTGATTAGGGAAAATCCAACTATGGGTACAAATGAGTTAGAAAAGGCACTCGAACAGAAATACAATGTCACAATTGGCTATGGAAAGGTGTGGGCTGGGAGACAGTTAGCACTAGAGCAACTATATGGGCCATGGGAGGAGAATTTCCAATCTTTGTACAGTTTCAAGGCAGAGCTTGAAAGAATAATGTCAGGTAGCATCGTTGAGATAGACACCAAGGTGTACGGTGGGAAGACACACTTCCACAAGATATTCGTTGCACTAAAGCCTTGCATTGATGGATTTCTTAATAACTGTAGATCGTATTTGGACATCGACTCTACCTTTCTCACTGGTAGGTACAATGGGCAGTTGGCATCTGCTATAGCCATAGATGGCCACAACTGGATGTACCTAGTTGCATATGGTATTATCGACTCGAAATCTGCAGAGAATTGGACTTGGTTTATGCAGCAGCTACGTAAGGCAATCGGCAAACCACATGGGCTGACTTTGCATACAGATGCTGGGAATGGGGTATATGCAAGTGTAGAGAGGGTTTTCCTTGATGTTGAGCATAGAGAATGTTTCAGGCATCTTTGGGGGAACATGCAGAAGAAGTTTCATGGTCCTTTGGTCTCCAGTAAGGCAGTAACATGTGGGCAGCGGCACGATCTTGCAAATACGAGGATTTGCAGGAGCACATTCAAGTAATTCAAGAAAATTGTCCAGCAGCCATTGAGTACATCAACCGGTACCACCCTCACATCTGGAGTAGAGCCTTGTTCAATACAATTGCGAAGTGTGACTACATGCACAACAATATTGCAGAAACGTACAACTCTTGGATCATGAATTTTAAGGATCTTTCATTGGTTGAACTCATGGACACCATCCGAAACTTGATTATGCAGCGTTGAATACTTCCAGCTGTTATTCATGAACTCAATGCGAGCACTAGAGATCTTGGACACTTAAAGGCAACCCCGGGAGCAAATACAAGTGCTAAGGTAGTGAACATGCTTGACAATAGCAGGCATGTGGTCCATCTTCTCAGTAGGGAATGCACATGTAGATAATGGCAAGTATCTGGGAAACCATGCCAGCATGCCTTGCAATTCATCTGTAGTAATAGGCAAACCAATATGGAGGACTATGTTAATGATTTCTTCTCCTTGCCTAAATTTAAAGCTGCATATGCTGGGATTGTGCAACCGATGACTGACAAGTCCCAATGGCGAAAGGTTGATCCTGGCTTCAAGTTGCACTCACCTTAGCTCAAAAGGTCAGTGGAAAGACCAAAGACACAAATGTTTAAGGCTGCCAATGAGGTGCCAAAGAAAAAAAAAGACAGCAAAGTAAACAGAAGTGCAAGACCTGTGGAGAACTAGGACATCAAAGCAGGGGAGCATGCCCTCTAAAAGCCCCTAAGAAAAGGTAAATATGTGTTAAAATGCATGCTTAAATTTTATTATAATGCACTAATCAATTTCATGTATGTGTTATAGGAAAAGAAACCCTCCAAGGAAGAAGAGTAAGAAGGATAGAGAAGAGTCGTCTAATGTTGCTGCAGCACCTACTCCTTCTACAGGGGATGGTCTTGCAATTGCTCCACAACTTACTATGATGAGGCAGCAATTGGATCTCATATCTGCTCATGGTCTTGGAGGTGAACCATCTACTTCTACTCCACAAAAGATGAGATTGCAAGTTAAGAAGCTAGCCACAAAGAAGCTAACCCCTAAGAAGAAGAAGTAGGTCGTTCCTATGTAATGTGATGCTTTTGTAATGACAGAATTCATGCATGTTCCTATGTAATGACAGACTTGTTACATCTTCCTTTATTTTGCTTTATGGTTAAGACTTGATGTTAGACTTGTGTATGGTTCAGACTTGATCTCATTGATACTCTTATATATGGTTGGAAGATTACTGTTACATGTAATGGATGAACTTTTATTTTGGCTTTACACTTCTTTGTTTCTGTAAATGGGCATATCTTGATGACAGGATTGGTTGGAAGATTATGAATTTATAGTTGTGATTGCTCTCACTGATACTGTGTGCTCATCGATACCTATTAGTTGTATTGTGCTAAACCAAGAAAATATCAATCAAGTCATCTCTGCAAAATATTTAATCATCCATTTAACTTGTATAGACATGCCACCATACGGTTGAGTGTCTCCCAGACATTCAACCGTCGGACAGTTGATACTTCATCAACTATCGCCTTGCTCCGATCAGTCACGACCCTTCCAACAAGCGCCTTTCTAGGAGTAACTGCCACCACTTCGTCAACTACTTAAAGGAGAACGCAAATGGCAGAGGGGGAGATCCAACTCAGAAGATCAAGAAACGATTGGATTTCATCTGAAGTATCAGCATAGCACATAGTACATCAAGTGTAATTAGGATTATTTCACAGCCTTGTCAATAGCACCCCCTGTAAAGAATCCAGTTCATAGCAATAAAGAGTAGACCCATTCTCTTTCAAGAACTTTTTGCTATTTTTTTCTCTATTTATTTCGTACGATTGACGACTCGATCGTCGACACATGGCCATGGACAATTTTGCCCTCCCGGTCGGGTCCGGGACATCCTGCTTGCCTGTAAGCTGTCGCAAAATGATCAATTGAGCCGGACATGAAGGCTAACGTGTTCGCGGATCTTGGCTTGCCGGTGTCGCCACTGCGGGCACGGGTAAGCGTGATGCTGTCCTCCTCGACGCTGTCCAGGTCGGCCAAGTCAGAAGCGCAATCGAATGTTGGGGCACTAGGAGGGGCAGGCGGGAGGAGCCACTCCAGCGAGCTGGTGGCGGAAAGCAACTCGCCGCGGCTGCCAGGGCACCGATCTAGCCCTCTCATATTCTCTGGCAACAGCAGCAGCAGAGGGGGCAGCGGCGGCGGTGGAGACTGTGGTAGCACGACGAGCTCGTCGATGACCAATGAGCTCCCCACCAGGAACATCTGCCCATCTGAGCACATGTCGGCGCCCTCGCCGCGCTCCCGCCCGGACGTGCTCGGATCCGACACCAACAACTACGGCCACGGGAGCATCATGCACGACGCTGGCATGGCCCCCACCAGGAGTAGCATTGACGCTTCGTCGTTTCTTGGGCACTCCTCAAGGTCTCCGGCGAGCTCCCTGGTGGCGCCGGGGAGCGGCGAAAGCCTCCATGAGGTGACTCGCTTAGGCAACTAGTGGTACAAGAAGGGGAAGTACGAGGAGGCACTGCAGCACTATGACTGTGTTGTGTCTCTGTGCCCTAAGAGCACCGCGTGCTATGGCAACTGCGCTTCTGCCTCGGTCGTCTCACCGACGCGCTCTGTGAATGCGAGGAGGCTGTCCGTCTCGACCCGGTCAGTGGCCGCGCCCACAACCGCCTCGCCGATCTCTGTCTCTGGTGAGCTTCTTGTGCTCATTTCTACGACCAGCATTGCGCTGCTCTGTGGGCAAAATCATTCGTGGCTATGTGGCCCAGGGCCAACAAGACAAAAAAAAAACGATTTAAATACTTCAAAATGACAAAACAATGAGGAGACAAGGAAAGCTATGACAAATGATCAACATAATGGTAAATTTTCAAGATCACCTGTAAGGGCTCATTTGGGAGCCAGGGGATTGGCCAGGATACCCCTTGTTCCCCGGGGAGCACTCGACTTGTGGATATCTTCCCTGGGCTAACTTGAGGTAGCGTTTGGCAGCTGCGTGGACGAGAAGTTCCCAACCTAATCCACAGGGAAGGAAAAAATGTGTCGTGAGGCGTCGAAAAATCTCCCCGTCTCCATCGCTACACTGCCAACTGCTTCGCTACAACCTCTCTCTCTCTGGATCGATCGATCGATCGATCGACAGAGATGGCAGCGCCACTGCTGCGGGTGGAGGCGCTCGTGCACGCGCCGCCACCTCCGCGAAGCCCGCACACCGCCTCTGCCCTACGCGCGCATGGCAGCGCCGTCTCCGCAAAGCCTCCCTGACCTCCAGTATCTCCATGCCCCCTTGCTCCACGTTGCTGCCTCCGCCCAGTTCGTGTACGGCCTCTGCCGAGCCCACGCCGCCTTCGCCGACCCGATCAGCCGGCTCCACCATTGTACTGCTTTATTTCGCTTTTTTGGGGGGATTTCTATAGTAGGAGAAGACTAGATCTGGCCTGATGTGTAGGAGGAGATAATTTCTCCTCCTCTCCCCAAATGACGATGGGAATTTTGATTCGTATGTGGCAGGCAAAAATCCCACTCGGAAGTTGTGTACCCTCGAAATATTCCTCTTAACACCCAAACAAAGCCTAAGGTGTAACCAATAGCCAATTCCCCCTCTGCTCTCCTATTTGAGCAGGCAAATGACCGGCGCCTGTTGGTTCGTCTCGTCCCGTCCGCACGGTGCCTGTGCTCACACGTAGCACGTCTGGCTACACGGCACGAGACGCCGAGACCTGACGGTTCGAT
Source organism: Ampelocalamus luodianensis (assembly GCA_036346255.1). Lineage (NCBI taxonomy): Eukaryota > Viridiplantae > Streptophyta > Magnoliopsida > Poales > Poaceae > Ampelocalamus > Ampelocalamus luodianensis. Next base: position 9,124,799 of record CM070626.1, read on the forward strand.
GTACTACATACATACAGGTGGTTTTGATCATTGGTCGCGGTATACACACACTTCACGCGTGTGCAGAGCTCCTCTTCGGTGCTTTCCTTTCTTGTCTGTCAGACGTCAAGGGAGTGGTGTAAAATGGAATTAGCAGCCGTTGAGGATAAGCTGGGTTTGTCTGAGGAGACAACATGCAAGTGGCAAACGAGCCCACGAGGGAGCTAAGCCATCTGGGCCCTCACTCAAATCAAGTCGACTGACTAACCTTATCCTCCCAGAGACCACAAGGTCTAATTTTCTTCTCTCTTTTCCCCCTATCTATTCGAAGGTGCCATGGATCGTAGATCGTCGTACTTCTCACACTGCGGGCTAGCTCGCATGCATCTCTGGGGATAACGTATTATAATCCTGGATGTAACTAGCGCCCATGATGGCAAGCAATTCTCAAAGCATAATCGCTGGCCATGGCTTTTGTCAGTGCGATATGCATCTGTCGACCTGATTCCTTGCAACACACACAGGGAGAGAGGCACACGACGCCCATTTATCGAACCAATAAATAAGTAGATTACGTTTTGCTTAAAGCTCATTGAAACCGTGCCGTCTTCAATCTTCATTGATCGATCAGCGGCCGGTCGACGCGCGCGGAGGTAGACGCGGCGACGCCCATTGACGACGAGAAAGCTAAATAATTGTGAGAGCCCGCGTTTTTAGGCCTAACCTCGTAGCAGTAATCGGAGTTTAGCAGCGGTTAATCTTTTCTGAGCGGCAAGTTAGCGAGAGTATTAGATCGCTCCTAATTAGCCAAAGCGTGCCATGTCATGCATGCAATCTCATCATCCAGGCATATCGCATCATTCAGCACAACAGTTGATCAAGTCAGTAAATAGATTGCATATCCTTTTGCATTTGACAACCAATCAACAACTGCATTAGATAGTGCATCAGTAGTTCATTTTACATCCACAGAATCCATAATCATCAAGCAACAGTTACATTCATACATCATGCATCTGGTAACCCTAAAACAAATGAGTAGCACCAGTGCCTGGAACCATCTTCGCTGCTCTCAAGCATCGCAGTATCACAAGCACCACAGTGCGCAGCCACGTTGTTCACCTGCAAAGCAAACAGTCCAGTCTCATCCATTGCACAGCGCATTCTTATCCCCTGCATTCACAGCCGAGAGCCTCCTCTATTTTACTGCCCCCCATTCATTCACCACACTCATTCCCCCCAGTCCAGAACTACTACTAGCCAGGCAACCGAAGGCAACCGAAGACGCCAGGAGCTTGGCGTCGCCAAAGCCGGCGACACCGCCTCGCTCACCGTCGGCAGTACACCCACCCTGCTCACTGCCGGCATCCCCACCAAGCATCATCAGTCATCATCACAGAGTCATCCCCACCAAGCATCATCAGTCATCATCACAGAGTCATCCCACCAAACAATCTCAGTCAAATCTTCCACTGAAAGGTAAAGACTTTACCTTGTGATGCTTGAGGTGAGCATTTGCATACCCGGTAGCTCTTCCCCTCCAGATCCAACCACTGACCTGCACTCATGAGTAGTAGCATTCATCAGTAAAGTGTTTAGCAAGAACGAGTGAGCTGAGAAGAGGGGGAGGCGTCGGTGCATGGTGCCGGCGGCCGGAAGGCTGAGCCGGCCGGACCCAAACCCTAGGACGACAGATCCGGTGGCGCCAGTTGAGAAGGAAGCCGGTGAGGTCGCCTCGGGCCAGATCTAGGCCGCATGAAGGTAGGGAGAACCCTAGCAGCAGTAGCGTTGGGCTTCTCGCGGTGCCGGTTGAGGAAGGACCAGAGAGGTAGCCAGAACCGGAGAGGTAGACCCGAGCCGAGGCAGGCGAGAGGCGCGGCGGCGCGGGCCTCCGGCCGCGCCGAGAGGAGTAGTCGAGAGCAGAGCCGAGCGGCAGCGGCGAGGAACCAGATCCGAGCCGGATCTGGGTCGAGTAAGGTCCGGCAGCGGTGGAAGGAGGGAGTTAGAGGGCGGCGGTGTAGGGTGAACCGTGGGGGAGAGCAGAGGCCGCTCGGGGAGGCGGCATAGAACCGGAGGAGCCGGGTCCGGCGGCGCTTGGGGCTGGAGAGGAAAGAAGAGGGCCGGGAGAGAGAGAGGAGAGGGAGAGAGCCGCGGCGGCGCCGGGAGCCGGCGCGAGGGAGGCGAGAGAGGGGCGGTGGCGCTTGAAGCAGAGGGAAGAAGAAGGGAATCGGTCGTGTGTTGTGTGCGTGTGTGCTTAGTGTGTGTTGTGTGCGTGTGTGTTTAGGCCGAGTGTGGTGTGTGTGTGTGTGTAGGCCGTGAGCGTGTGTGGGCTTAGGGTGCCGGCCGAGTGGGTTTGGAAGAGAGAGAGAGAGAGAGAGAGAGAGAGAGGATTAGGGGGAAGGTTAGATTTAGGCTTTGGTTTAATCTCCAGTTAAGGGTAGATTCTTGTTAATCAGTGGTTTGACTGCTAGAATTAGTTGAGTAGTGTGTGCTTCTGTGACTGTTAGTTAACTGGTGGGTTTAGACAAGCGGGCAACTGTCAGAGAGTGCTAACTTCGATTAGACCGCGAAAGCATTTTAGTAATTAAAATGTGCTAACTTGTAGCCGTCACTAACTTATGTATTTATATTATCACTCCAACCAACTACGTATTTACTTATACTATTATTCGTGTTGAAGCTTGCTCTGAGCGAATCGGCCTGAGCCGGAGCGGTGACGTAACTTCATCGGCGCCAACCTTTCCTACGTCCTCGAAGGCAAGCGATCCTCTTGAACATTAACATAGTTACTTTAAAAATATACCCTATCTTGCACTATTATATGTATTGCATCAAAATGGTTTTCCAAAACCTAAAGAAAATGATTGAGATAAGATAAGATGATTAAGAAAGAATGAGACTTATTAGGAGGGTAAAAGGGGGCCCTGGCTGGGGAAACGCGATGATGATGTTGAGGTAAGAGGTGGGCCCCTTTTTACATATGGTTATAATATAAGGACCAACAAACTCTTGCTCGGTCGGATGTCGTAATCGGTGCCAACCATTTTCCCGTTTGGTGGCGAGAAAATGCTACCTTGTTACGTGACTATGCTCTCCACATCGGGTAAGTAATAGGTATGTGTGAGTGATATGGAGGAACCCAGGACCGGTGGGGGATAGTCCGGAAGTGGGGGATCCAAGGCGCTATAAGCGCTAAGGTGGAGTGTTGAGTGCAGGATAGAAGCTGCCTCAACCAACCTCACCAGAACTCGGTGGATGATGAGGTCAGCAGCGTGGCTTAATCTGCACCGGCGGAAGGTGATGGGTGGAGAAATTAATCACGTAACCTGGAAAACGTTATGTATTCTGATCTCGAACCCGCATCTAAGGCAGTGCGGTGGACCCTGTTCACGGATAGTTCAGAATAGCTACGGGTAAAGTGGTACAAAGCCTGCGCAGTGCTAAACTAAATCATGAATTCATGCCAGTCTCCAGGATTGGAGTCTACGGGAACCACAGGGGGTCTTTCGTCTCTCCGAGTAACTAGTAGAGTTTTTCAGTATTAAAACTTGTCACCTTTTTGTCGAGATTTATTTTCTAAAGTGAGATGGTTTAGAAATTGTGATAAAGAGTAGAGATAGTGCATCCTTTGCATCTTTTGCTATTAATGCTTGCTGAGTACATTCATTTGTACTCAACCTTGTTAGTATTCTCCTTTGTAGACCCTAGTCCAGCAGGGAAGTATCCCGAGTGGGGCGAAGGCACTGCAGGTACAGATGAGACCACAGGAGGCGAAGATCCTTACTACGAGGCGCAGGGCGAGATGGACACCGTATTCGACTCCTGGGACGAGTAGGAGGCCAGTGAAGTGTGGCAGGCAAGAAGGGGGATTAGTCTCATTTTGGCTATGTAAATTAGTATGTGTGCCGTAAGACTTTAGCCCTGCGTGGCTAACTGTTTGAATAAAGGACAGTTTCTATCTTATTGTTCTGATGCGCTAACTCTGGTAAAACTTACTATTCGTTGGAGCAGTGTTCTATCGGATAAACGAATAGTAATCCGTATGCTTAAGTGTTATTAGCCCTAAGGTAATAACACGGGAGGTCACAATAATGTTCGCTTGGATTGCGAGTGAAACAGCGGCGGCTTTCCCGGTCTCCCGTCCCGGTAAGGCCTCGTGCGGTTCATAATGGAAGGAGCTGCTTTTCATCGACATTGTCTATCTCTCTCTCCCAGTTGCACACTTGTCATTTTCAGTGCTAATTATGTTGCTTAACGCTCACTTGTGCCTTTTTTTTCAGTGGAATACACATCACAGATTTATGGTTGCGACAAATAATAGGGTTGTTTGGTTCGTGCTGAAGATCTTTCTTACTAATGCACGCATGCCAAAAATCTGGCTTGAAATTCTTAAGCCTACTTTATGGAAAAGTTAATTAGCCAGAACAAAAAAGAAAATAATTTTGTCAATACTTTGGTAACAAACCAATGATCGATGCCGATTCTTGTTAACACGGCCGAATTTTGGCAAGTGGCAACCACTAGCTAGCTCTCTAGCTTCAAATCAAACGGACGGTCTTATCTTCCACATGAACTAGTGTGCTATGAAATGACACTCTTTAGTACTCCTATATTTCCTTACCATACCAAGCATTAATCCTTAGAAAACTAACGTTAAGTTATGGACTAGATAAGCAGCAGTTATACCGATCGGCTACATATATATATATATATATATATATATATATATATATATATATATATATATATATATATATATATATATATATATATATATATACACCTGCAAAAAAGATGATAAAACAACTAGACCTGGTTTTACTGTCTTACGAATCAACGTAGCTCCCAAATGTCCCAGCTTTTCGTCCTTTGCTGTTTAGTTTGGCTAACGACGTAGCTCGCTGCTGTGCTAAGCATATTTGCACGTAAGGAGTTTCGCTAGAGTGGCTCAACACGAATCTTAAAGTTCTCTTTTGCACAGCCTCCGTGCTGATTGTATCTAAATGTTTTAAATAAATGAAAGCTCGTGTCTTAAAAAAGTATTTTTAAAAATAGTAGCAGTTAACTTCAATGGTAATTCAGACTGATCTTTTCTGAAACAAGGAAGGAAAGGAAACCCCTGGCAACTTCCAATACAGCCAACAGTAACAGAAAAAAAAAAAAACATTACCTGGTGGATGCAAGCTGCAGGATAAGGCCGGATGTGCATGCCATGCATGCAACTACGCAAAGCATGGGCTGATCTGCTCCAAAGGACCCGACCCTGCTGTGCTGCAGCTTTCGGACGATGCAACCTCCAGCGGTCCTGGTACCACACGGCCACGCGTCGCAGTCTCGCAGAGGATCGCCCAAACAGCGTAAAGAGAGCAGCAGTGGATAAGCACGGCCCTACCTATCCACCCGTCCCCTTTCCCCTCCAGTTATTAGTATCACTCGTCGTCCTTTGTTAATTACTAAGACTCGCCGATTAGAGCCGGCTCATTTGTTTATTTCTATCGTGTTTCGGGCTCAAAGCACAGGGATTTCGTTGTTAAATCGGATTTTTGGCGTGGAATGCTGCTCGCGGGCGCTGTCTGTGTGGCAGTAGTTCCCTTCCTCTTGAAGCTACATCAGTTTATCCAGGCTATAATTTACATATGTGTCATCGATTCTATTTTCGTATCCGTAACTCATCAGCAGCATACATGACAGATGGCTACGCCTGCTGTCGTCCTAGTCTTGTTGATGAGCGCGAAAGACTGTCACAGTACTTATCCCGTTATCTGCATACTGTGCCAAACAAGCAGTCTAAGGCTAAGATTGAAAAACATTCCCTACTATTAATCTGAGAGGCTATTGTCACTGTTCAAATCAACCTCGATCGACACCTTGGCAATAGCTGGAAATCTTAATTCCATGCATAAAGATAGTCTTTACATGTTGCTTCTTTCGGTCGCAGTCAAGGGTGGAGCTTAAGCCAGGCCAAGGTGGGCTGTGCCCCTTTCGAATTGACATCCTGTTGTGATTTGTGAAGTATTATTTGTTGCTATTTATATATACTAATCAGGCGTTAAATTGGTACGTGTTTATTAGGGTTTGAAGTACAATTAGCTTGATCGCCACTTGTCGCAGTACTCCTACTTGACCTCTCCATATCAGCTACAACACTAACAGAGAAAGCAGCCGTGCGGGTACAACTAAATCCCGATAATACATATCCATTAGGCATTTTCTCCTCGCCGTCGCTATCCGAACACATAATCCTTTGAAAAACCATCACGACAAGCCCCAAACGTTGACATCTTAGACCCATGCTCCAAACCCACCAAGGAAAATCCAGCATCCTAAGAGCATCTTCGGTAGTATCACGTCAGTCATTGGTTAGCATTTCTATGTTAGTAAAATTATAAGTGTAAAAGATAAAAGAGAAACAGTCTTTTTTTCAAACAACTAACTTTACACACGAATCAAGACAAACCAACCAGTACATGTGAGAGAGAGGTGAAAGAGCGAGAATATTATAAGTTTAGCATGAATGTTAGAGACAATTTGCTAGAGACAGCTTATTAGAGGTGTTGTCTCTAAATCTGTTTTTCGATGACGTGGAGTTGATATAGCAAAATTAGAACGACACCGTTGGAGATACCCTAAGTCGAACTAATCCATGATTAGACCACCAGGGGCACTACGGTAAATTGCTCCGGTTGATCCATGCATGCACAGACGAATCTGGAAGGCTGAGATGGCCCGGCCTGCCCGATCCAACGGCGGGGCAAATTCGCGGAAAAATTGTTAGAGCACGCGGGAGACGGCATGCGGGTCACGTGCCTCGCCATCTTATATTTTCTTCTCCCCTGCCTCCGGCGAAGCGGCCGGTGGTTGCGCGCGTGATTTCTTGCAACTCCTGGCGCCGGCGGCACGCCGGCGTAATTAAACCCGAAACCCCGTCGCCATTCTCGTAGGTCATAGCCTCCGGCTCCTCTTTTTGAGAAGCTGATTTCGCCTTTAACTCTTGCTTAGAGCGGTGTTTAAGGGGTGGTGGTACTGGTCGATTAATTAGTGGAGGAGGGAGTAGCTGTTGGCCGCGGCAATCCGGGCATGGGGAACGCGAGCGCCAAGGAGGGGGAGAACGGCCACGTGGCGCCAGCGCCGGAGCCGCCGGCCGTCGGCGGGGGGAGCTTGGCTGAGGCTTCGGCGCGGCCACCGCCGCCGCCGGTGGACGCCGTGATGCGGGAGCTGCCTCCTCCCGTGCCCTACCTCTTCGTGCCGCAGGTGATGAGTTTTTACCCGAAAAGGCAAAAAAAAAAGAGAGAGATGGAAACCCTCTTCTCGTGTTCTTGATGGCTTTTTGCGTGATAAAAATGGCTTGTCTGTTGTTGGTTTGTGTGAATCGGGGCCTGTCTAAGCGTGCAGTTCTTGTTAAAAATTGGTGCTTCATTGTTTCTTGCTCCTCCTTGGTGATCAAAATTAGTTTTACTCGCTATGGAGTTGCTTCTTTTTGTTGGGGTTTCCTTGATTAGTTTAGCACTGGTTACGAGCTTAGTTTTGATAATTTTTTCTGTGAATTCTTAGCTCTTGCATCAGTCATTAGACAGATCCATCCGGTGTTTGAAACTTGAAATGGCGACTTGATTTGCATCAAGCCTTCTACTGTAGGAGTAATGAATAGCAGAAGCTGCAACCTACAGATCTACAGTTAAACTTGAAGTTGTAGATCTTTCTGATATTCTCGAAGAGTGGGTTCTTGTTTAGGATATAGCTAGAACTTGTCTGTGCAAGAAAGAGCTTTGATAAAGACAAATTGGTTGATTTTGTTGCGCCTGGATTCTGCAAACAGATTTGGTAGCTCTGAATCTTGGATTAGGTCCGGTGTAGTGGGCAAGTTGGTGCTCTCCTTTCTCAAAAGGCATACACTTTTTAATCCTTCTGTTAGATATTTAGCTGTAGCGGCATTAAATTACTACATAATCTATTATTGTTGATCCTATCATTTTCCTCGGTGATTACACCGCATTGCAACAAAATCGTTACTACCTGATCTTGTTTTGAGGGCGTTTGGTCTCGTTTGTGTGACATATACTGTGCTAAGAGTGGGTTGTGACATCGTAGAACAAATTGTTTACTCTTGGTTCTGAGATAGTCCCCGTTCAAGATAAAATGTGTAAGGCGTCATGTTCTAGAAATGTGTTTCACGATTGGATACAAGTACTTTATCCAGTACTGCTTAAATAAATGTAATCAGACGTGCAACAGTACATAGTGTTTTGGCCATTCGACTTACAATGATTTTTGGTGATGCTTTAATTCTTGGATTATTTATCAAGAGAATTCTATTCTATGATGTAATAGCAATGCATATGGAACATCCTTCGTCAAAAAAAGAAGCAGCAAAATTCATATGGAACATCAGAATATACTATGCATTTTTAATTGTAAAGCCAATCAACATAGTTCTGGTGGGGCATGTAAACTGATCATAGGTTTTCTTGGACTGTTGGACCTGAGCACTGTAATCAGTCGATTATCCTTTCACGTACAATTTAGAAGGGACAAACCGCCCTTCAGTACGTGGGCTAGTAACCCGACTAGGATCTTAAGTTAGTTGGGTATCTGCTTGCTTATGTTGATAAAGTAAATATGTTAATGTTATGCAGCAGAAGTAATAAGTAAACATGAACACCATATGTGATCCAACAACAATTCATAGTCCTGAAAACTGTGCTATGGTGCATTTGCCCAATGTGTGTTCAGTAGCTTTATGGTCGTCTTATTACAAATGTATACAAACCTCCTGTTAGTGCTAGTTAATGATGTTTCTTTTTCCCCTTAGAATGGAGTTAGTGGGCATAATAAATCATCCAGTCTCCGCATGGTTAACTTGCTTCTCACCATTTCCATTTTGACTTATGAAAAGTTATATACATTATCAACCCTTTCAGATCCTGTAATACTGGGTGATGTGTGCTTGGGCTCATGCTTCAGACTACTCTGTGTGCGCATCATGACAAGTTGGAATCTATTACTTTGGTCATCTTTCATCATAGGATGTTGCTAACTCGTATTCATTTGGGAATTGGGAGTTGGGACAACTCACATGTAGGAGCATTATTGCTGGCCCTGTACTCCTGCTTGAGCTGACAGGTTAGTGCACCTTGCAGGTTCCAGTTGCTCCATTGCAGAGACCTGCTGAATTTTGTCCTGTTTTTAACAATTCGCGGATAAATGGCTCGGACGAACCCACCAACAACAACCCCCAAGAGAAGGGAATTCCAACTTTGATTACATGGAGTCAAGGAGGAAATGAGGTGTTTGTGGAAGGGTCATGGGATAGCTGGACATCAAGGTATATGCTTTACCTAGCAACAAGATTTGCATGTTCAATTTTTAATCGACATTTTAGAAGTAAGATGCTAAAATACACAAAATCGGTATGCTATTCTCAGGAGGACATTAGAGAGGTCCGGGAAAGATCACACCATCTTGTTGGTTCTGCCATCTGGAGTATATCATTACAGGATCATCGTCGACGGGGAACTGAGATATGCCCCTGAACTACCTCATGTGGCTGATGAGAGAGGGCAGGTGGCCAACCTCCTCGATGTCCATGTCAGTAAGGATTACATATGTTTATTTCAGCATCGAACTTGTGAAAACCTAACGGCAAAGTCAGATAAAAATTATTGAGGCATTTTGCTCTGGCCTGCTCTAAGAGGGGCTTCAGAATGCAGCTTCTTGGTTTTATCTGAAAACATCTTCGTTTTGAATAGGATTATGTTCCAGAAAATCTGGACAGTGTGGCAGAATTTGACGCGCCTCCATCGCCTGAACACAGCTACGATCTGCAGTTCCCAGGAGACGAGGAATTTGCCAAGGAGCCGCCCACCCTGCCGCCACAGCTTCTTGTGTCTGTCATTGGTGGTACCGATAACTCTGACGAACACGCACCGAAGCCGCAGCACGTCGTCCTCAACCATCTGTTCATCGAGAAAGGATGGGGATCAGAGTCTCTCCTCGCCCTTGGAGCCACTCACCGGTTTCAATCCAAGTATGTGAGCTTCGTGCTCTACAAACCGCTGAGGAGGTCACAACGTGGTGAGTGGAAGAAAGGAATGGTGGCTGGGGACTCATGAACGTGAATAAGTGTGTGTAGCTGACAATGTGTACAGAAGGGAAATGCAGGAGCCCTTGTTCTTTGATGCTGCTCTTGTACCCATGTGCGTCTTCCTTTTTTTTTCCTTTTCTTTCTTACCCTTGTGCGTCTTCCTCTTTTTTTTTCCTTTTTTTTCTTTCTTCAATAAGCTGTTCTTGTATCGTGAGGTTTCAACAGCCTGAACTCTTGAGAGAAAATGAAACTACAGAGTTGGAAAAGAGCCTTCCAACCTGCATGCTTGTTGTAGCAAATAGAACAGATAGTATAAAAAAGAGGACTCCGGTTACCGCAAGGGGACCAGGGATCCTCGAGAAAGGGGGGCGATACTATGTATTAATTGTCTTGAGAAATAGTCATGCTGATTAAATAGAGGGAGACGGTTATTTATAGCCTTCGACCAGGGCACATGGTATTACAATTCTACCTCTAAAAAGATCCTCCTGATCCATCTGATCGATACGTGCAGTTCACTGACACCTTTTTCCCTTTGCACCGTGCGGGGTGCCCCTGGGCGAGGGGCCCTGGACGCCCTTCGGTGCTTAGTAGGTGGCTCTTAAGAGCCTTCCGGTGGCCTTCGGGCGCCCCTCGAGGCTCCACCGAGGTCTACCGGAACATCTTCCCCTTCGCACTGTGCAGGGTGCCTCCGGGCCGAGGGGCCCTAGACGCCTTTTGGTGCTCAATAGGTGGACCTTGGGAGCCTCTTGGTGACCTTCGGACGCCCCTCGGGGCTCCACCGAAAGTATATCTCGTGTCTTCCGGGGGGCCCTAGCCGCATCTTCGGCCTTGGTCTATATGGGTCTTTTGGTGGCCTTCGCGCGTGCCTTTGTGAACTTTTTGAAGGAATGTTTAGTGCCCTCTGAGAAGACATCTAGTCGCGTCTTCGGCTTTAGCCCTTGGGGGCCTACCTATGGCCTTCACCTAGTCGTTGGGGCCGGTGGATCGCTCCTACAACAACGCTTCATGTCAATGCGTGATTAATTTGTGTGTGGTCTTGAAGTAGTGAAGCATGGAAGCCTCTGATTGTGCAAATTGTTTCGTCTGGATAAAGTTGAAGTGTCAATTTGCTGGAGACGTAGGTAACTAAGACAAGGAAAGGAAAATGATCCATACATGTGGTGTGGATGTCCACACAAAGAGAGAGCAGACGATAGCGTCTTGCGATCACAAGCTACCTGCATTTGTCAAAAGGCTCAACAGCGACAGTGAGACAAAGGCAAGCAGTGTAATTCCAGCCGATCTTCTGAAACCAAGACGAATAGCTACTCATCAATCAATCATCCCCATGCTTGCACAGTCTCGGTTTCTTCTTAACCAGTCCTGTATAGTTAGGATCTGTATCTACAGTAGCATTAGTTACCGAAACAAACCAAATCAAGCCACCATTTTGTTGTAATTTGCGTAAACGCTGCATTGAGAATACCTGCTAACTTTATACGGGGTTCTTCTACGCTAGTCTGAAGAAACGGCGGCGACCGTTCTTGAGTTCTTGCTCGATGCGAGGCGCAACCGATGCCGCCGGGGTGGGCGTCGTGGCCATGGGCCCATGGCCATTTCTTTCTGCCCGTGATGGAGTAGCTTTCCATTGCCATTGCTTTGCTGGCCACATCTGGCTTTTCTCTGGCACTGCTTGGAAATGAGCCCATAGGCCATTTCCTGTGAGGAGAGTACAACAGCCAATGGGCTATAGGGCTTGGATCTGACCAAAATAGAGTCATAGATAGGCATCGCATCATCAATATCACCACGTTTTTGTGCGTCAGGAGACGGATGAGTGATTGTTTTATCATGGAAGGTAGGTTTGAGGGTAGACTAGCGTGTGTGGTTTGGCGACTAGGAGTAATACTGTTGTGTTACAGATTTGTAAGGTCTACATCGAGATTTTTCTTGCCATGATTAGTACTAGTATTTCTTTATATAATGTTTTTATAGAAATGATTGGTTCCATAGCATCAAAAAGTACACGTTTTAGAAAAATACTATCAAAAAAAATTTGTTCAGTTTTTTACCACTAAAAGCTTGCTCCGTTCTATTTTGTATTATTCCGTCCATTCTAGTGTTAGTAGCGCGGATGAAATAACGAAAATGGCCTCACCCTCAGTGCACTGCATCATGGGTGAGGGTATTTTTGCCATTTCACCCACACTACTAACACCAGAATGGACGGAATGGAAAAAAACCGAACGGAGCAAACTTTCAGTGGTAAAAAATTGAACGAAAATCTGTTAATGATATTTTTCTAAAACGTGCACCTTTTGATGCTATGAAACCAAGTTTCCACTTTATAGAATGTGCATTTGAAGTTTATCACGAAATGTGAACCAATGAACAATCCAATTCACAACAACTTCCTTACTGATCACATTGATAAGAAAGAAAGAAAAAAGTAAGGCAAAAAAAAATCAGACGGTCGGTAAAAGAGAGAAAAGGATATAGTTTGCTCACACACAGTTTCTTTTTTGAAAAGTAAAAAACATAATAATAACACGATTTTTTTTATATATAATAACACGATATGCGTAGTTTTAAGAAAGAGATAGTAATAGCTTCCAAAATAATCAGTTACAAAAGAAGGAAATAAAAGGAGGAGAAAAACACTCCTCATATAACACATCCTGTTGTCCACCATTCCGACAAATCACCATCACCTTCCACACGCACTACTTACTTGCAGTTTCCGGGCTAAGCCTACATTAAATGTACTCTAGGAAAAATCTACGTCACAACTCGATAAACCCTAAATCAGAATAGACCATTGATCGGTAATCTAGACACAATCCAAAGTTCAAACGTGCAAAATGGAACATGGAATCGTAGATGGCCTAGAACCAAAGAAAAGAAAAAGGGCAAGAAGAGAGAGGAGTGAAAAATGAAGGAGAACCGGATACAAAACCCGCGGCTCCAGCAACCCTCCCCTCCTCTCCTCGCTGGCCTATAAAACCCACCCACGGACAGGCCATCACCACCGTGGCACCGCGCACCTCATTATTCCCCTTCGCGCAGGCAGGCGAAGGCGAGCCTTCGTTCCCGAGTTCTCGCGGCTTCTCGCAGCAGCTCCCCGAAGTCCCCATGGCGGACCAGCTCAACGACGAGCAGATCGCCGAGTTCAAGGAGGCCTTCAGCCTCTTCGACAAGGACGGCGACGGTACCCCGCCTCCTCCCTCCCCTCCCCCGTTGGTTTCCCCTGTCTCCCGCGGCCGGATCGAGCTCCGTGTCGCCCGATCCGGCCGGACTCTAGCGTTCCGGTCGGAGTCCATGTGGTTAGGGCTGTAGATCCGGTCGACCCTGTGTTCTGATGGTTAGGGTTTGGTGATTTGTGAGGTACTAATTCGGTAGTGTTTTTACTATTTTGGGCGTGCGCGTGATGCTTTGCATGTGATGGTATCGTTTGCTCCGATTAGTTGCTTGTTCTCGACAGGTTATGTTGTTAAGGCGTGACGACAGAGAAAATTAGGGTTGTTTGATCTATATAGGATTTTTTTTTTTGGTGCTTTTGAGGAAGGAACGATTTGGGGTCAGCAATTGGTTGCTTGTAGGAACTAGATGTAGAAATTGAGGTGCGAATCTGGTTGTGCGATAGTAGTATGATGTCAAGGATTAGTCATTTTTCTTTTAGGGGAAATTGTAGTGTTGCCGATTATTTTCTGTTTGTGAAATTAGCTTCTTCTTTGTATAAACACTGATGTTGAAAGAACTTTGTGATTATAGTATGTTAGTATGATCTAACTCTGGTCCATGATAGCCAAGGAGTCGGAGATCAAGTGCTCACTGTGTAGTCTTAAGACCAATTAAGATGTAGAGGGCTCTTTTCTAGCCACTCTATCATAGATCATTTCTGGAAGTCCTCTATTGCCCTCTTGAATAGGTATTTCTTACCCTGATACAAGAGAATTTCATTTTTCAGCAAGTCTTAGATGCAGGTTGGGATGGTCTGCGATTTGTGTCATATTTACTATACATAATTAATTGTAGGTTGACTTTTGGATTACATATGTTAATGGCGAACAAGATTGGCATTTTATTAAGGTGGCAGGAGACCACCTAAGTGACTGTTAAACCTAGGCATTCCATTCTTAGTGTTTCATGTTATCTCTTCTGCCTATAGGTGGCCTGTGATCTGTGTTCTACGATTCTTCCCAGTATTTATATCCATTCTGTGAAATAGATTCATAAATTGACTGCTAGAATTTGATACGTTGATGATGAACAGCTGTGACATTTTAGGAAAGCGACTGGCAGTTGACCGATCGGACCATTTCCCTTCAGTTACCTGGTCTGCCTATAACATCTATCCTTACTGTTCATGCTGCAATACTGTGCCTGTTTAGATAACTTTCAAGCAATGTTTGTTACTTTGTTTACCAATTTTCTGCTACTCTAAGTTCTTGTAATTGTAGAAACATAGGTGCCTGAAAGTGATCAGCATGCTGATTTGTGGTATTATGATGTGATCCAATGGTTATATAGTCCTAAAGTGGGTATTTTATGAGCAGAAATCAATCTTAAATCACTAGTGGACCTGATTGTTTTAATTTTATGAACTCTGGATGAAAACAGCATAATGCTTACCAAATAGTACTCTCTTATGATGAGCTTTTTTTTTCTTTGCAGGTTGCATCACTACTAAGGAGCTTGGAACCGTGATGCGATCCCTTGGGCAGAACCCTACTGAGGCAGAGCTGCAGGACATGATCAATGAGGTTGATGCTGATGGCAATGGGACCATCGACTTCCCAGAGTTCCTGAACCTGATGGCAAGAAAGATGAAGGATACTGACTCTGAGGAGGAGCTCAAGGAGGCCTTCCGTGTCTTTGACAAGGACCAGAATGGTTTCATCTCGGCTGCTGAGCTCCGCCATGTCATGACCAACCTTGGGGAGAAGCTGACCGATGAGGAAGTCGATGAGATGATCCGCGAGGCTGATGTGGACGGCGATGGCCAGATCAACTATGAGGAGTTTGTCAAGGTCATGATGGCCAAGTGAGGAGTGGGTCCCACGAAATAAGTTTAATCTGAAGTGAATTAAAATATCAGTCTTACATGTTGTACTTTGTTATGTGCCATTAAGTACTTATCTTGCTGGTGGTAAATGCTCATTGTTCAGTAGTGATCGGGTTAGGTGGTGTAGTCATGGGAAGAAACATCAGCTACCTGGTTTCTTTTGATTGTGATGTTTATATTGCACATGTTGGAGCTTAGGATTTGTTGAAGTTCATCTTTTCCTGGATTTAGGGTCTTTGTGCAGATCTTATCTTCCACCTACCAAATTTGCATTCAATGGATGCCGTTTGGCCATGTTTGGAATTTGACAATTTCAGCATCCGTTTTGGAGGAATCGTATTGATTGTTGTAATATTCATGTAAAATTCTTGTATTTCAAACGAGACCTGGTCTTGTGTCCCCATTTTGAGGTACGATACCCGCAAACGCAAAAAAAATACTGAAAAGCATACTCATCTTGAGAAAGGTAAAGAAAGGTGCATAGATGATGCTTCTGTCTGTGCTTGTACGAACCAACTGCGTTAGCCTTTCTCTTTGTTTAGGACTACTATTCTGGGATTCAAGTTCGGTAATGCTAGCTTTCACCAAGATTGGAATCAATAGTACACGGAAAATGTGCCCATGACAGCAAAGCCCTTGCATTGTTGGGAATGGAATCTTGATACATGCTCACTCATGAAAAGGTCCAAGCCAATGTGCATATGGTGCCAGGCTGTCGAACCAAGCTGGATCAGGACTAGTTGGCTACTTGGCTTGCTGGTAGTATCACTATCAACCAGAAGGAAGATTATAAAATATAAACATTCAAGATTCGATTCAGCTCCTTGCATCATGATTCACCAAATGTTTTCCTTTTGCGTTTTGAAGTTTCCTGGTGATCAACTTTTTTACGACTAGTTGTCACCTGTTGGATCTCCTTTCTCATTTCTATATTTGCAAATTGTGTCTGTTAGGTACTGACTGTGGCATATCTTTACACCTTTGGGTCAAACCAAAAGGTGGATGGAACGCCCCTTCATGCGATTGAAGTACTATGACCACTAGGGGCCCTCTCCACGGTTTAACCTTGTCTAGGTCCGTTGTTTCGATCATTGGTCATTGATTTGTTATTTTCTGACCCCAAATTTTCGTTTTAGCAATCCTAACATTAGAAGTAGTGTGTTTCGTGATTAAATCGTGAATTACAAATAGCTAAAAAAGCTTTATTGCTATCTCTAGAGGTAATCCACGTTGATATAACGAAAGCGAAGGATCCATAACAATGACAGAACGCCCCGAGTAATCAACCCATTTTTCATGCATAGTCTCGCTAAACCTTCCCTCTTTACCTTCAATTATATCTGAAAGCGATTTGTATACTTTATTGTGACCATCCCTGGTTGGTTGGATGGTTGCCCTCAGGACCCACTATCAAGAAGTGTATCCACAGCTTCTTGTATCAATTTTTTCTGGCAAGGGGGAGTTCTCTCAAGCAGAAAAAAGAGAGGAAAGTTTCTTATACTCTTCTCTCATGGCGGACAAGCTGACCCAAGAGCAGGTCGACGAGTGCAAAGAGATCTTCGATTTGTTCGACAGCGACGAGGACGGTCGCATCGCAACCGGCGAGCTGGTCACGGTGCTCCGTTCGCTGGGCCAAAACGTCGACGAGGTCGAGGTGCAGCGCTTCCTCAAGGACGCGAACGCCGCCGGCACCATCGACTTCGCGACGTTCCTGGCCGTCGCGGCGCGCAAGATGGGCGCCGGTGTGTCGGAGAAGGCCCTCGCGGACTGCTTCGACGTGTTCGACGACGCGCGGAGCGGGGTCATCCCCGCGGAGCAGCTGCGGCAGGTGATGGTCACCCACGGCGACAGGCTGACGGAGGAGGAGGCCGACGAGATGACCCGCAAGGCGGACCCCCGCGGCGACGGCCGCGTCGAGTACAAGGAGTTCGTCAAGGTGTTGATGAACAAGTGATCCATCGAGCTGATGCGCACGCAAGAATGGAGTCCTCCTTGCGAAAACCCGGAGACCGATTGTGTATTCTGTGAGAAAATGTCATGTTTAACTTTGTGCTCTGATTCGAAAAAATAATGGATGCCAAGGTTTCTGTATGCGAGGAGTTATAGCTAGTATACCTAATGATTTTGCATACATACATCCTACATATCGGTGACGAATTCAGAACGAAAATGATCCAAAATCCTCACTTCCTATACATATCATATATGTTTAATCTTTTAACTTGGGGTGTCTTTTTATCTTAAACTAGAAATATCCATACTATATATACATGACTATATCTAAAAAAAAATATTTTTTTACCCGATATCCTATGCGCCCGGGTAGATCACTTAGATCCGCCCGATATCCTACTGCTGGATTTTGCCTGTACCAGTTTGCAGTGGCTACTCTTTGTTCAGGACCAGTTCATCTCAGACAACAGCATGCCGTGACAATTACAAGGAGTCCACCCGGTGTGACACCCAGGGTCCCAGGCTAACTAACCATGTGACCTCTCGGTTGCCAAGTCTTAAAATAGTTAACGTCAGTGGACTACATCTACACCATTTGCAACCGGAGACATTTCTCTTGAAGGCAATGGGAGACATCAGGACGGAAGATTTGGAGTGCGAAGTATGAGGCAAACACACGCTTCCTTCCTAGCGGAAAGGAGGTGTCTAGGGAGTACTAATAGTACTCAAATTTTGAACTCTCAGATCTAGATTCAATGGATTAGATTACTTTGCCTCTTTCCCCCTCATCTGAATACTATTTTATCTGGGAGTACTCTATTTTTAGACACGAATTTTTACATAAGTTATATACTAGTTTTACATAAATTAAATTATGTAAAAATGGTGTGATTTTATGTAAAAGAGGAACAAAATAAACTATAAAAACACAACAAAACTACAAAAAACATACATATTCATTTATGTTGCACTCTCGACATCCCTAAACAAATTGATTACTCACTTATCACATTGTCTAGAGAGAAATCACCAAGCATAACATGGATAAAAAACTTGAGTACTCACAAACAAAAAACACTCGAGTACCATTTAGCAATTCCCTTCGGCCTAACCGAACGAAAGCCAGCGTTGCGCCAAGCCGAATAGGCCATCGCGCAAGGGTAGGCGCGCACAGTCCACTCCACACCCCCTAGGGAGGGAGTGAGGGAGGGTGGAAGCCCGGGCTCATTGGGTTTCTAGATTGGAACGGCAAATCTAGGTCTCTCGCGTTGGAAATTTTTAAAAAATGACATATCTCTTATGCTCACCGCCTCTTGCGTAGCACACCTTCTACCACGTTCTCTGTACGCCGCATCCCCTTCCGTGATCCCCATGCGCAGCAGACCACCTGTCGCGTTCGCAGTTTGCGACAGGATGGCATGCGCACGTGGGTGCGGCGGGCAGACATATTCTTTGTGTGGATTGAGAGCAGCTGCCGCGCACGGGGAGAGCAGCAGTTGGCCTGCCATGTATTAGGATCGCGGAAGGTGGTTTCATCACGGGGAGCGCAGCAGTTGGCCTGTCATGTATTGGGATCGCGGAAGATAGTTTCAGTGGACTGGGAGTGGACATGTGTTAACTGCTGCGGTGCTATTTTTGTCAGTTTGTAAATAGACTAGATTTGCCATTTCATATATAAAAAAAAAGCTAAGAGAGAAGAGAAAATACTCGGAAACCTGCACGCCGTCCGTCCACGTACGTCCTATCCACTCGGCCACTCCCGAACGACTCCGCTGCGCTCCAAGTGGAAGCTCCACAGTCCAGACCGCAAGAAGAAGAACTCGCGCTCGAAGCCATGGCCGCGGCTACCATCTCCGCGTGCAGTTCAAGATGCATAGGTCTGAGCTTGAGGACTCAAGCTCGTGTCAACTCTCCGGTACCCGTCCCACTTCTCGGAGAGCGAGCCAGATGCCACCGCGACGGCCGGCCGCGCGCCAGCTCGCCGTCGTACCGGAGGAGGCTGGTGGTCTTGGCCGTGACGGAGGGGTCCGCCAAGTCGTCGGGCGAGGCGGAGGAGCAGGTCCCGTCCTGGGCCCGGCCGGGCTCCGACGAGCCGCCGCCCTGGGCGCGCGACGACGGCGGGGCGGGGGGCAGCGCACAAGGAGAGCCGGGCGCCCAGGTCCCGTTCTACGCCTACCTGCTTGCGTCCGCCGTGACCGCCATTGCCGCCGTACGTTAATTTCTTGGCTTCTTGATTAACTCCCCCTTCCTTCCCTTTCCTTTCCCGATCGGCCAAACGCGGTTCCGAATCTTCACCAACTCGATCTGCAGATCGGCTCGATATTTGAGTACGCGAACCAGCGGCCGGTGTTCGGCGTGGTGAGCTCCGACAGCGCCCTGTACGCGCCGCTCCTGGGCTTCTTCGTCTTCACCGGGATCCCAACCTCCGTACGTATATACGCCGCCCCTCTCTTTCTGCATTGCCGTTGCCTTCTGCTGGGCAGGGGCAGATTTGCGTGTTGTTCTTTGCATTTTCGGCGTTCAGTTCTTGATCGGTCGAGTTTGCTTGCTGTGGTCATGTTGGTTTCAGGCGTTCCTGTGGTTCAGAGCCGTGCAAACGGCGAACAAGGATGCGGAGGAGCAAGACCGCAGGGACGGCTTCCTGTGACTTGATTTGCTGCAGGAGATCAAGCAGCGTTGTTGTTCGTGTCTATGGTGTGACACTGAAGAAGAACTGTACTAGCACCTGAATTTGCGTTGAGAGCTAGCTAGTAGATGAGCGAAGAATGATAGGAGCTAGGGCTCTTTGGTGGTACGTGTGTACTACGAGATGATCTCAACCTTTGGTAGCTTCTGACATCTAATCCTACCTTGATTTACACCAACTTTGATCTGCATCATCCAACCAAGTGTTACACGTATGTACCACAAAAAAAAGTTTGTATGTATAGCATTGCCGTTATGTGATTGCTTCGTCGTTCTATAATCTATATACGTGGGCAACATATCTGAATATCTGCGTATGAATATATGGGAAACGTTTTTGCCTTTTGGTTTCCTGATCATCTGTTTGGTTGAGGGTACCAAGTGAGATGGGAAAGGATATGATAGGATGGTCCGAGCAGGGTGTTTGGTCGGAGAGATACGATAGTTCCAAATTTTGTTTGGTTAGAAGGATGGAATGATCCAGGATAGTACAAATTGGTGTTTGGTTTGAGAGATGTGATCGGATGGAGATGGGATTGGGTGTGGTAACCTCTTTTATATGTGTGGTGAGACTACCTTTTCTTTCTTATTTTTTTTCTTGTTCTTTCTTCCTATCTCCCACTGGCCACCACCACCTTCCCGTTCTCTTCTCTCACCGCCTCCCCCACCCCTCTCAGCGCCCCCTTCACCCATGGCAATCATTGGCGGCTCCCACAACCGCCTCCTCCCACCGCCCACCCGCCTGTCCTCTTCAGCGTCGTCCTCATTGCCACCGCCCACTCACCTGTCCTCTTTGGTGGCGTCCTCTCAGCTACTGCCCACCCACCCTCCTCACCGCCACCGCCCACCCACCGGTGGATCTAGCCATTCCAGTGCCGTTCTGGGAGGCGCGGCGTCAGATCTAGTTGTGGTGACCAAATCCCACCTCGTGGTCACGTGCAGTCACATGTGTGGCTCGAGCGAAGTGGGACGAGTTGGTCATCCAAATTTTGCCACACCGCTCGGTCCCAAATATTGTGGGAATACTCTATGAAGTAGGATAAATCCATCCCACCTCACCCCTCCAACCAAATACAGGTATCAGTCATCACCCCGAGTCCATTACATCCCGTTCTACTTCATCCCCTAAGGTTTTGGGACTCAGATCGGTTGCACTTGGTAGTGTGACTGTAACTTTAGTAGTAGGGCAGATCCCACCATTCAGTACGCATCCAACATTCCAACGTCCTGGAATTAGGCATCCCACCTCCGTCCCAAAGCCTATCTTGGCTGACTTCTTCCCGACCTGTTTCTTGGCCATGGCGAGTTGAGAGAGGCACCTCAACTTGAAGGCTGCAGGATTGCAGCCAACCCCCCGACCGCCAGATCGGCTCCGGCTGTTGCCAAGCGCCCAAGCCGATCATCCTCCTGGAGCGATATATATAGTTTGCAAGCATGCATATTCTTGGAGGGATTGAGCAAGTATAATCCACACATTTTTGGGAACTTCTCTAAATCAAGCAATTTATTTTGCTAAGGAATGAAGATATCCACTCTTACAGCTGAAATCCTTCCAATTAGACTAGTTCAATGCCCGTGTTTTGCTACGGACAAATTAAAAAAATCATATTTAACTCAGCACGATCGAGTGTCATTCACTTTGTGTAAGCCCTCATTTATGCCATGTCACTCGGCCGAGCTCCGCCCTAGTACATGTTCACTCCTTCACTGCCATATTCGACATCCTCGACTCTACCGTTGCGGCACCCCACATCCCACCTCTGGCCCATGTCCGATCTTCTTGAACACCATCGGCTCCGCCACTGCAGCGCCACACGTTCTGCCTCCGCCCCATGTTGGATCTGCTCCGCACCATGGGCCGCGCCGCTACGCCCGTCCTGCAACGCTGTCATCATTTAGCTCTATCGAGACTGGAAGACGTAGCTTCGCTCAACGAATTAAAATCATAATTTGTTGTAGAATTGTTATGAGAGCTTATAAAGAGAAAAGAAAAATAGTTGGGATAAGATTGCAGTTTGTTCGGATAATATCGTAGCTTGTTACAAATTTGTCAGGAAAGCTAATAAATAGAAGAGAAAATTGTGAGAGAGGTCCGCACAATATGCTTTGACATATACCATAAAAAAAGGACCTTGCTACCAGTATAGCAAGGCCAGTGGCATAGCTTGGTTGTGATACTTCCCATGCTGGAGCTGTTAAACATGAAGAACAGTAGCACAAAACAGTGACTAGATCAGACATAAAAAAAAAATCTTAAAGCACAAAAGAACAAAGGAGAAAAAAAAATCCCCAATTACAATATATTTATTCCATCTACCAACACACCAGTTCGGTGAACAGAAGAATTCATATTTAGACAACAAAAAAAATCACGAGACGGTTGAAGGTAGAAGGGAAACCAGCAACAACAACCTCATCGCTGCATGCGAGGCCACATTACGCCTGGATCTCAGTGGCCGCCTGCCGAAGGCGCTCATCCGGATCGACAACGCACCGGTTGGTAGCATCCAGTTAGGCGTCCTTGTCTGACAGCAACCATATTACTGTCGCTGACGATACCATGCCCATTGGTGGCGGCAGAGCTGGAACTCAGGCCATGACAAGCGTGGTGGGTGGCGTCAATAGCGAGCACAACAACGCGTGTATAAGATGGTTGCGAAAGCGGCAGTGAGCGTGAGGTCGCGGGAAGGCAGGCGCGGCAGTGCAAGTTGGAGAGAAGAAGGCCTTAGGGAGTCGTAGAGGTGTGTGGCGAGGGGAGTGCCGACGTTTGAGAGTAGATGGCACGTGATTCAAGGGAGGTAGGCGATACTGGGAAAGTGCCGACGTTTAAAGATATTGTCTTTCTTATTTCCAATTCTAACTTTTTTTGTCACGCTATGACCCGTGACATGATCAAATTATGCTGTCACGCCACTTACTGTGACGTGACCAAACTGTACTGACACCCATCGACCCTTTTGGATGCGTCCGATCACGCTGCGCTCTGTGACGTGATAACACAGTTTGGTCACGCCACGGATCATTACGTGTCCAAAAGGGTCATAATTGAAAATAAAGTTAGAAAGATACTATCTTTAAAAATAACTTTAAAAAAGAATTAAATAATAAAAAGAATTCGATCTGTTCCTACCGCTAAAGTTGCAGTCACAGTGACAACTGCACTGGATCCCGGTCCAAGGTGGTTTTGTGTCGCGGAAAGAGAAAGGCAAGCTCACATGGTCGTCAGAATCGAGTTTCGGACACTATTGGCCCTGTAGACCATTGTAATTCCAAATCTAACCCTGATACGTCTTAAATTCCATTTTAGCCCCTAACCCCGCTTTGCTGCATGTGCATGAGAATGACTGCTGCTCACCCCTCTGCGCAGCACCACTGCTGCTCGCCAACGCAGCAAGTTGTCTGCATGTAGCATTGTAGTATTTTTCCAGAAAAATCCATTTAAGTATATTTTTAGAGGAATTTTTAAATATAGCAAATGAGCTCAAAACATTATGAAATTTTTTGTAGAGCCTCCTGGCACAGTGTGCTTTCTTGTGTATTTTTTTCAGAATTTTTCGAGCTCATTTGCTATATTTAAAAATTCCTCCACAAAATATACTTAAATGAATTTTTTGAAAATTGCTCTGATAAATGACGACAGTGTTCGTTGACGCAGCAGCAGGTGGCTGCTGTGGTAGGGAGCCGCAGCAGGTGGTTCCTACGGTACGGCGGCGCAAGACGTCACTCTTTGCGGTGCGATGGCGCAAAGAAAGGAGTTAGGGGGCCAAAATGGAATTTCGAGCGTGCGATGCTAGATTTGAAATTACAATGATCTACAGGGCCAATAGTGTCCAAACTTCGTCAGAATCAATCACAGTACGTAGTTGGATTGGTATACTGGGATGCTAATACTACACAGGTCCTTGCTCGTAGCATCGAATGATTCATGTCGCATTCCGTTCTCAGACCGGACCTGCAAAAGCCTAGTGTGACAATACAAAGCTCAAGCCTGGCTTGAGGCCCAAAAACTATGCATTTCCTAAGACCGAGCTCGCCCGGTCAAAAGCCCGAACCCGAAAGGTGAATATGTGATGCAAGCTCATCAGGGAACATCACACTTCTAGTTCCAGGGTTCCTACTATGTAAATACATAATACAAGATAAACATGTAAATAGTCATGCATCGAACATCACCGACGGGATAGGTGAGACGACCGGGAGTTGGTGGCGAGGTTGTAACCTATAGGCGGAACCGACGGGTAGACGACTCTTTGGCGGGGAAGAGCGCAGGGACTAAGGAGGACCAGCAGGGGGCGCATCGACGGAAGAGTCAGCGAGCCGCCATGCGTACAGAAGAGGAGGAAGAGGAGTTCAGGTCTAATTTGGAAATCTAGATTGGAATTGGGAATTTCTCCCTTTTATATGGTCGGGTCGAGCTTCGCAGGCCGCTAAAATCAAAGCCCGAGCCCAACATGACATGGAAAAATGGCCTAGTCTCGGGCCAGGCTACAAGGTTGAGCTACCCATGAACAGATCTGGTTGAGATGTCTATAGAGAGAAATCCATTTACTCCATGCGTTACGACACAAGCGTCCAAGTAAACTATTTTGCCTTTTTTAAGCGACAGTAGTTAAACTCCTCCTTCAAATAAGAATTGAGCGCACCTCAGTTGGCAGGGGAGGCATTGGACCCGTCTGCCCGCGTTCGAGCGCTAATGCTCGGCGTGTGTGCTCGTCGTTTCTTCTTTAATGCAGCTAGAAAATGGCCACAAAAAAAAATCCGGACCACTAACAAAGCAGCTGCTATCCTTTCCGGCCCAATCGCACCCGACCGCTGGCTCTCGAGCCGCCTTTGCTGCGTGGAAACCCGGTTCGAGTTCGACACGGACGCATCTGCCGCGGATACATTACAACTACTCGTTCCGTTCCCCAACCTCTGCCTCCTCTCTCTCCCTCGAACCCACACTACCCACCTTCTTGCGCAACAAGCCGGAACCGACGAGACGCCCACGCCGCCGGCGACGCGACCTCCTCCGCCAGCTGGAATCGGTAAGCGTCCCCTCGCTCCCTCCTATCTTCTCCACCCCGGAAAGAGGCCGGACGCATGGTCGCCGCCTCTCGCGCGCCGGGTACTTACTTGACCTAGATGGGATCCCAAATCCCGATCCTTTTCGCTGATAATTAGCAGGGCCTCGACGGGGTCGCGCGGTCCTTTGCGTATCGAGTCGAATCGAGGCGCCGTGGTAGTAGTTGTCGTCGTCGTGTAGTGCTTTGCTATGCTTTGCGATGGCCTAGTAGTAGCTTTCCGTGTCTGTTTCTCGGATCTTAGCCTGCTCCTTGGTGGTTCCGGTCGATCCGGCGCGGTCTCGCGTCGTTGATCCGTTCACGCGTTTTTGGTTCCGGCGGCCCAACACGGCATCAGAACAGAACCCTTCGTGCCAAAATTCTAGGGTACATCCGACCCGAGTTAGTGACGATTGCATCTGTAGCTGTCGCGTTTCTGACATAGAAGTCGCTTCTTGGTTCTTTACCAAGTGTGCTAGACCAAGGAATTTCTGAACATTTTTTGTTATGTAGGTAGGTACCTTCGGTTTCAAATCAATAACACGCATCTCCATGTAGGGCAGTAATTACTCCTGGGTTTTACGGGATCAGGTTCAGTAGACTGCTTATGTGCTTTGAAGGCCCTGCCGTAATGCGTCACTCAGTATATCCATGCGAGGAATTGCTGTTACTGCTTGTTCCATGCAACTTGTACTGCTTATTTTTAATACGATTCTTGCAATTTCTTTTTCCAGGAGCAGCCTCTCCATAAACGGTTTAGAGAGATTGAACCCATTGAAGCAACTGAACAATGAGTAGCATAGGAACTGGTTATGATCTGTCCGTCACCACCTTCTCCCCGGATGGCCGTGTCTTCCAGGTCGAGTATGCTGGCAAGGCCGTCGACAACAGCGGGTTCGATTTAGATCCCTCTCCTCCTTCATTTTCTTTTCCTTTTCTTGGCTGTGCAACTTCATGTTGAAGTTTTGATGTTTCTGTGTAGGACTGTCGTTGGGATCAAATGCAAAGATGGGATTGTCCTTGTAAGTGGTTATTGCTACAATTACTTTTGCTCGGAGGCGGTGTTATTTTGTGTGATAACCTTTTATGACGTTGTTGACCTGTAGGGTGTGGAGAAGCTGGTAACATCAAAGATGATACTGGAGGGGTCAAATCGGAGACTCCACTCTGTGCACCGACATTTTGGCTTGGTAATTTGCCTTTCATTTCGTTGTTTTGTTTTTGTTTTTTTTGAGTAAACAATCATATAGGGTGATTTGGCTATGAAATTGTCCACTATTTTAGAATATATAATAGACTAAAATAATATAATTTTACATTATTTTCTCTTTAGAATTGTCATTCTCGTTAATGGAGAGATGTGAATAAGGCTTGCATCATGTAAAGTGTTCAATTTTATGTCATTTTTTATCATTCTTGTAATGAATTGTGTTTAACTAAGATAATTTTTATCCTCATTTTCAGGCCGTTGCTGGTTTATCAGCAGATGGTAGGCAGATAGTCTCAAGAGCAAAGTCAGAGGCAGCCAATTATGAAAAGTGAGAATTACTGAAACTTTTGATTCCATACCTACTTTTTTAGAACTGTAGTCTAAAGCTGTAATGCACCAGGGTGTACGGAGAACCCATGCCTGTAAAGGAGTTGGCTGATCGTGTAGCTAGCTACGTGCATCTATGTACACTCTACTGGTGGCTCAGGTAAGAGATGAAACATTTTCTTCCTTTTCAAGAAGGTGGTTTCCTTCTTCAATACGATATGCCTACTTGAGATGTTTGATGCAATTTAAACTCCTGGCTCAGGCCTTTTGGCTGTGGAGTTATTCTCGGAGGTTATGATAGGGATGGGCCACAGCTCTACATGATCGAACCTTCAGGGATCTCCTATGTGAGTTCTTTACCCTAATACAGGATAGTTCTATCATTTTTGACTTTATTTATTAGGACTGAGAAAGGACCAAGTTGGCTAGGTTATACATATTTGTATCTTGTGGTAATGGCTGGGCTCATGTAATGAACTGATTTGCATTTTTCACTAGTGAGCAGACAACTTTGTTTACATCTATTAAGAGTACATATCATATGTAATATTTAGTATGCATGTGCAATGTTGCTTTCAACAGCAGTAAATGCATATGGAATTCATGACTGACTGAATTGAATTTTGACAGAAATACTTTGGTGCTGCACTGGGGAAAGGAAAACAGGCTGCAAAAACGTAAGCAATCAAGTTTCAATAGTTTGTTTACTGTATCATTTCTGCATTAGTGCCCAACTTATCCTTTGTTGCAAACCACTAGGACACCTATAGCCTAGGTTATTAAGTCGGTAAGTTGAGTCGAGGGGAAAGGGATGAAGGAGGGAGACGAATCTGGAGGCCAAGGCGATGGGTGCTGCGAGACTCTGCTACTACTACTTGCTGCTACTATACTACTAGTAGTACTTGCCGACGGCGGCCTGAGCCAGTGGCGAAGGTGACGGGTACTGTGAGACGACCGGAAGGGAGGGAACCAACAGGGTGGAGGCAAGAACCAGCAGCGGCTGCTTGCTAGTTGCTAGTGTTTGGGTGCAAGACCCTTTATCCTCTTCAGTTTTCAACCTGACACTGGGCCACCACAAATCACATGCCAAGTGGCAGAAAAAGTGCGCCAAGTCACGCACCCTTTCCTACGCTCGCCCACAAGTTGCCTGACTTGTCTCTCCAAGTCGATGACTAGTCGATCCAAGTCGACCAGTCGACAGCAAGTTGCTCGACTTGCTTGGCTAGTCGAGTCGGTGGCTCCAGTCGAGCACCGCTGGTCGACTGGACGACTAGTAGACGACTTAATAACACTGCCTATAGCAATGGCGCACACACAAAGAATTAATTTTGATGATCCTATCAATACCATCTTAACAGTTAGTAGTATAGGACTTTTAGGAATTAGGATGTTCATTTGTGTTTTCAATGATTTTGTATACATCAAATGACCCGTCCACAGCTAGCATTTGTGTAGGTTGTAGTTTTAATAAGTAGCACCACCATTCCATGTTCAATGGGTGAAAGATGCTCGTATTGCTTAGTTTGGCTTATTCAACAATTCATAAAGATTATTTGAAGTTTTGAACTAACTAATTTCCACAAACCACAATGCAGAACTGCAGCACCAAACTGCCCTAAAGCTGTAGATTATATAGCAGCATTTACATAATGTAAATACATATATAAGACCATCAATTTTTTAGTCCATGTATTAGTCTTTTCGGGGATTTGTGGTTTAAGAAAGAGTTGGCGATCAGCAAATACTTGGTTCAAATCTAGTTACCTCTTCTCTAAGTTTTTTCTACTGATGCACATAATTACTGGATCATTATCACACCGAGAGCTTTATTTTACATAGAACTTGTGTGTTTCAAAACATTGTAAATACCCCTTTTAATGGATAGCAGTGTTGGAGTTGAATATCTCAACTCTCATCTCTCAATCTCTATCACAGAGATGTATACACACGCATATATGATGAACACACATACACATGCATGGGAGGACTCCAAACCAACTCGTTTATTCCATTCATGAGAGCACCTATTTATACAAGACTACATGTACATATGCAACAGAAGCTAACAAACTCCCCTAGTCTATCGCTACTACACCAGATTGGCCTTTTTCTTCTCAACGTGCATATACCATTTACACACATGCAGCCACGTACATAGTACATGTAACAAACACTAACTACTTGATCCACTTCTTGCTAACAATCTAAAGTGCTCTATCTCAACCAAGGATCACATAACCAGCTAGGATGCATGGACACGGACACGCGTGTCGGACACGACACGTATCGGACACAGGATTCGCCATTTTCTAAAAAATGTCGACACGGGGACACGGCTATATATATATATATATATATATATATATATATATATATATATATATATATATATATATATATATATATATATATATATATATACATTGTTTTTCTACGTGTTCTTCCTCATATGGGTTCACCACATGAGAGCCATCTTCAAAAGACACGCTCTCCAATCTCCAATAAAAAATCTAATCTTTGTCACAATTCGCCAATCCACACAGAGCAGCCAGAACTACAGTGCATCGCAGATTGACCACCATGAAAAGATGAACTTTTCAATAAATATCACCATATACAACCAGAATCCAACGAAACTTTGAAATTAACCATACAAACCAACAAGCGGATTATCCCACATAAAAGCTGCAGCCGTTGCCGCAGAGTCTTAACAATTCCCTAATCCATCCACCCGATCCTAAACCTCCACCAACCAGTACACCCATCAACCTGCCCCAAGAACCCCCTAAAACCTAACCATCCAACAATCTGGGACCACACAGAGCGGCGCTTGAACTAGGCATCAGTGGATAGTAGGCAGAGGAAGCGGTGCGGGAGGTTTCAGGGCGAGGGACAACTGCGTACCTCGATGACGAAGTTGATGGCAACGCCGACACGGAGGCGGCGCATGGGCGGGACGCGGGTGAGGAAGTTTGCCACGACGTCGAGCGGGTGCGACGCTGGAGACCAGCTTGAGGAGGTTAGTGCACTCGTCCCGCCGCATATCCCCCATGGGGATGGGGGAGGGGCGCTTCAACCATCGGTCATCGGTCGCCGCCGGGGCTGGCGACGTAGCAGAGCCGGGTGGGGCGGTGTCGCGGGCTCACAGCTGATGGAGCTAGGCGGCGTTGAGGGGGACTGCGGGGAGCGAGCGAGTTTGGGATGGAGGCATGGAGCTAGGTTGATGATTTGAGGGAATAGTAATGGGCTGGCTACCGTTTTGGGCCGAATTGAATGGACCCAAGTGTCCGATACGTGTCCTATACATGGATCAAAATCGTGCCGAACCATGATTCTGCGGCGCAGAATCGCTACGGAAGGTCTCGGGATCAAAATCCCGGGATTCGGGTTTTCAAATTTAAATTTTAAATTTCGAAATTAATTGGTTTTAAGCAAATTCAAACGAAATTCGTCCGAAAGAAACCGGTTTGATCGGTGAACGGACCGATAAGGCCGATTCACGGCAATCGCCCTCTGCCGAAATCCTCGATCAGGGTATGTGAACCATGGTCCTATATGTGTCTGATTCGTGCTCGATTTTTAATTTTATTTTTTTCGCGGCTGTAATTTCTGACACGTCTGAAATACGTGTCGGAGCCGTGTTCGTGTCCGACACGGACTCAGCACCTTGGAGACGTGTCCGTGCATCGTAGATAACCGGTACCGGAGGGATTCTCCACCAGGGGGCAGGAACGGTAACCGGCCGGTTACCAGAAAAATTTCGGATGAATTTCGCATGAATTTGCTTAAAAACCAGCCGAATTTCGAAAATTGAAATTTGAACTTTCAAAACTCGGAAACCTGTCGGGATTTTGGATCCCGGACCCCCACCGGTAAGCGGTAACCGCCGGTTACAGGCCGGGTTTTTTCCCCCTGATCTCAACACTAAGCTATCACCACACGTGCACCTCTAATTGCATGAACTCAAATGAACTGAAGTCAAGATTAATTTCTAACAAGCAGCTGCTGTGAAATGCATTTCCACAAAATATTTATGATTTTTCAGGAAAACATGTTTCTTAAACCCAACTTTCGAAGATATCTACTTGTATTATTATTGGTCATAAACAATGGTTCCGCATTCTGATTCTTCTATTTGAATGTTGTCTTACAGGGAGATAGAGAAACTGAAGCTCTCTGAGCTAACCTGCAGGGAAGGCATCGTTGAGGTTGCAAAGATGTATGTCCTAAATCTTTGTCGTAGTACTTCAAGTTTCCTTTTGAGTCCTCACCTTAATTTTTCTATCATGAATGTCTTGAAAGTTTGTCAATTATGTAGTAATATGTGCCAAAGATGGTCAGTGGTTACTAGTTAACGATGATGGATTTTTGCCCCAGAAAAAAATGTAAATTGCATTAATCATATGTGGCATTCTTGTTCATGCTGCTTTTACAATATTTACGATACTTGGTATCATGATTTTACTCCTACAAGCAATAGTTGTGGTTGCAACCCACTATTACAAGTTGGCGAAGCAGTAGGCTAACATTAAACATATAGCTTATAGGTTTTTCTTAGCACAGATTCTTGTGCTGTAGATTTTGTCTTGTCAGGGAGCTGCTGTCAACTGATACCATTTTTTTTCCTGTGGAGAACTGACTTTAACAAGTTTTACAATCAAAGAGTTAACTGGTGTAACCAATAAGGATTTCTTCTTTTTTGCTGGCCTGTGACCTTTTTTTGGCCATTGCAGAATTTATGGAGTACACGATGAAGCGAAAGACAAAGCTTTTGAATTGGAACTGAGCTGGGTATGCGATGAATCAAACCGTCAGCATCAGAAGGTAATGAACAATCATTCACGGAAAAAACCCTTCTCCCCTGAAATTCCATGGCAATTTGAGTCTGTCGTTCTGAATCCTTTGCTCACTTGCATACAGGTTCCAGACGATCTTCTGGCGCTAGCCAAGGCAGCAGCGCAGGCAGCGCTTGAGGAGATGGATGCCGACTAAGAAGAAGCTACCAATTATGCTCCAAACACTCTTCCCATTTACTTTCACAAACATCATCCATACCGTCGTGTAACAGATACAGGATCAGTTCGTCAATTTCGTTTCAATGCAAAACTACCCCAGAACGTTGTTGTCGGTTCTATTCCCATTCGAGGTAGCTGCAGGCTCCTGTTGTTTGGGTTCTGTGGCGAATCACATTTGCTTGTCTGTTTCTTAGCCCGAGTGACTTGAATTCTGATGTGTACTAGGTCTTCACTGTCATCACCCCAACCTGCACCGTAAGCTTTGGTGTAGTGTGCGGGCGCGGTCTTGCCCCGTTGCACGACACACTATTTTTTGCTACGCTATGGGCTTCGTCGGGCTCGAAGGGGAGTGACGGACGGACAGTGTCGGCCGGCCGTGGCCATACTGCATTTGTATTCGTATTTCTTAAACGAATTTGAATATGAATACAAATACAAATTGAATGTCGTAATGAATACGTTTGAATATACTAAAATATAAGAAAGTTTTACACAACAAGTCAAACTCTAAACATCTATAAATAGTTCCAATATATGGAATTACATGTCAACCCACCAATAACATGGTAACACAACGCACGTAAAAATGTTAGCGGACACGTAAAAATGTTAGCGGGCTAGATGACCAGAGAAATAAAACAGTCGGATTTAGATATTATTCGTATTTGTATTTGACCATATTTTCTCGTACCATATTCGTATTCATATACGATAAAAAGGGGATACTGTCGTAGGTACGCCCCACCGACCCCACGACCCGGCGAAGTACGGTTGCACCGAAAGGTCCTTCCAAAGACATACTCGGAGAAGGACCCGAAGACCCCTCAGAGGCATCCCGAAGACCCCACGGAGGACCCCGAGGACCCCTCGGAGACGTCCCGAAGACCCCTCGGCAAGACCGAAGAGACCTCCCAGGGAAGTTGGCAGAGAACCGTCGGAGAATACGGGGTCCATAAGAGCGGTAGACCAGGTGCACCCTCTGAAGATAGACCATGTCCACAAGGGTGCATCGTGCACCATAAGCTACGTGTAGGGTGCGTAAAAGACCCTGCTGCCCCTAGGGTTAATGTACTTTATTAGGGGTATGTGTGTATTTTCATGTATCATGTTGGGAAGCTTTAAATAGCCCCCTATCCTGTAACTTGAAGGAGAGATCAATAAAGACCGAACCCCGGTTCAGCCCCCTCGTCTCATCTGCACGAGGGTCTCCATTTCTTACTGTCTAGTCTTCTCACTACGACAGATACTATCCGGATTCGTATTCGTTTCATAATACAAAGACTATTTTCCTTACTAAATTTGATGTCATACGGATATGGATGCCGGATAAATCCTCCCCCGTTTTACACCCCTAACCGCGCGGGCACACCCCCTAAACAACAAGAGCCCAAAAAATACACCAAAACCTTGTGTGCTAACACTTTTTTTTCTCGGCATTGGAGTAGGCAAAAAGGGAATAAAAAAGGGTGCGACTAGAGCTCGGGCGTACGGTCCGAAGCGCTAGCCCCGTACGGCACGTTCCGACATCGAATCTTGGAAGCTGTTCTACCGCTGTCCATCTCGCGCATGAGAAAGTCTCATCCCGAACACTCGCGCAGCACAAACAACAACCAAAATCTCCATCTCAAAATCCAAACAAAATCTGGAAAAAAAACACGTTAAAAAATCTTGCAACATCACTATGAACAATATACAACATTTTTTTTTTACCGATGCAATATTTTTTTTACAGATGCAATATTTTTTTATACGGGGTGCAATATCTCAAAGAACAGTACGTAACATTTTTTACAACGGGTTGCAATAATTTTTTTCAATCGGTCAAAATCTTGCAACATCACCGTGCACAGTGTGCAATATTTTTTTTTTCTATAGATGCAACATGTTTTTTCTACAGATGCAACATTATTTTATACGAGACGCATCCCTCGTTCATTTTCCCTCTCAACCCTGTCAGCACCACCGTACTACCTCCCCAACCCTTTCCCCCAACATCCCCCTCCTGATTATCGTTGCCACCACACCGGCGCCACCCTCCACCGCCGCACCTCTTTCGGTCATTGTCGCCAAAACGACTCAGTGCCTTCTTAACCCCACCGATGCCACCCCTGAACTCCCCTCCACCCTCTGATGCTCAAACCCCAACCAATTTGGCCGGAGCACCACCCTACCGCCGCCGCTGCCTTCGTCCCCTGCCACGGCCGTGTGCCACCACCTCCCTCCCGAACCTCCATGGCCCATGTGAAACCCCAAAATGGGTTGCTCATGCCTCCTTGAAGCCAACCACACCACTCACTCTCATCGCCGACCGTCACCGCTGGCAAAATCACCGCCGCCGACTATTTTCCTACTCTGGTACTGTAGCGGTGAGTGGTGATTTCCGTTTATACTAGCCACAGGACTAGGTCATGTTTCTTTGGGCCTGGTACGCTAATGGGCTAAGCCCATTACTATTTAGGCAACACTACTCACCTCAAGCCCTTTAATATTCATAATCCAATCCGACCCATTACTGTTCAGGGCAAACACTATTTAGCCCTACCTAGCACTATTCATGAGCCCTAACCCGATATGAATAGTACAAGACCAACACTGTTCATTAGAACCCATTTTCGATAGATTGTACCATTTCGATCGTCTCGAACCCATAAAGCCCATTCTCGACTCGGTTTAGCTCAATCAAACTCCCAATAGATCCTCATGACCATTTTATCATTTCTTTTATTTCTTTTTGGGTTTTTATTGCTCGTTTCCGGCTCATTACTTGTTGAGCCGAGTATTTATTTGGTTTATTCTGTCTTACGCTAGGTTTCAAGTTCGACGATCAGGCACAGGAAAACATCGGACAAGACCCAGGAGGACCTGGACATTTTGAAGACTACGAGCAAGGAGGCAAGTTGCATTCTTTGAATATTTTGTACCTATATTCCATGTATTTATAATATTACTTTCATTATTATATTTGAGCCAACTATTTCATGATGAGTAGATAAATCCCTCCACCCCACATACAGACCCTCTTATTCGAAGATTGGACATAATTGGCCCCCTACAGCACCATAATTCCTAAAGTAGCCCCACTAACATCAAAATTCCGTTTTTAGCCCCTTCATCGTACGTGCTGCCGTCCCGGACGGCAGCAACTCACTTGCTGCGATCGTACTGCGCAGCATCCAAATTCTGCGGTCAGATTCGGCAGCACCAAAGGTGCTGCGGCTGGGATCGGCAACTTGCTGCCGTCGGGCTCGGCAACAAGTTGGGGCAGCAGCTTCATGCTGCGGTATGGCTTGGCAGCATGTTGGGTGCTGCCAATTGGCACGGCAGCACCTACATACTGCCGAGTGACATGGCATGAACTTGATTTCTGCTGTCCCCGATGGCAGCAGGTACTAGGATGGAGCTAAAACTGGAATTTTGACGTTAAGAGGGCTAGTTTAGGAATTAATTTACGCTACAGGGCCAAAACAGTCCACACTTCCTCTTATTCTTTGTAGGCCATATTCACATTGACAATTTTAGGCCATATAAAATAATAGCAAATATTTAACAATGTAGCACAAAGCTTTATTCTAAACACTGATAAAGAAGGTTGGTTTTACGCCAATAGTTTTTGTGGAAAGTTTAGGGTTGAGACCAAAAGGATGGATAACCCATTATACTTGATAAAAGTGAGTCATTAGTGAGACCTAGAGGTGGACGACCACGAGTTGGTAAATGGTCCATCGCCTCGCTGGATGGCAAGTAAGGACAAGAACCTTGTGCCAAGTATCAGACACAGATCTCGCACAACCACATGTGTGGTATATCCAATTTGACTTAGTACACTACTCTTCCAATTGAATATCTACGGGATATCAACTGTTCTTGTGTGATAGAGCAACCGCGGAATAGGGGTGAGTCAGGAGTGAGCCGGTTAGGGCACTCAATGAACTACACAACGGTATGGACTGGTCAGCATCGAATCGCGCACTCCACCATTGGCCGATGGTTTTCCGATGCTGTATTGACCTTGAACCTACCGGGTAGAGACTAAAAAGGTTAAGCAGTGGAAATGGCCTTGTTATCTCAACATAGTCGCACGCTATCTAGTTGTGTGTATATATCTTGATAGTATGAGCTTGAGATATCTTATGGGTAAAGTTGGGCAACTCTGCAAAGTATAAATGATGGTATTCGAATACGCGTGCTTCCGGTTAATGAAGCTGTGTTCATATGTGATTCCAATACACGAGGTATAAGTAGAGTTTTACAGATGTTTAATTGGAAATTACAGATGTTGTAACCCCTGTTGTTATACATTATTGTTTTACTATTTTAAATACTTTACTGCTTTCAAATCAAATCAAATATCGCATTCCACATATATCTGTTATGATAAAATAGTATCATTTCTTTGATAATCCTGGCATATAGTTATTTAGAATTTCCCATGCAACTTGTTGACTACGGTTTTACTCATTCTTGCTAAACATCATCAGAAGAATTTTGGGAGGAGGCAAGTGATTACTACAATCAGGAGGAGCCGCTAGACGGTGATGACTATTGGTATTAGGTCTCATTTGCGCCCAAGCTTGCCTATGGATCTTGTGGACTTTTGAAATGTAATATATTATATTTGGGCTTGTGTGCCCATGCTTATGTCAAAATTGGCTGCTAAGCCTTAGCTGATGTAATTTAAGTTTGTTTCTTATTGTATCGTGAGCTTGCTTGTGATGCTACCTCTTACTTTGCAACTGCACATCTTGGACGGTTGTAAAGAGCTTAACGATCCCAGAAATGGGGGCGTTACACAACAACTATAAAATTCAAACTTTTAATCAAAAACCCGATTTTAGGGGAGAGCTTACACCCTTGGATCAAGGTGAAACTTTCAAAATCGTGCCATTGTTGCCCCCTCCCTCTGACCGGCTACGAGGGTCGTGGCATTTTCCCATCACTACGGTCCAGAATACTAGTGGTGGCGTTGAGTGGCTAGATTGACGAGATCTAAGAGGAATCGGTGCTCCGATTAAATCGGGAGGAGTGAAGGAAGGGAAAGGTGGTTGCCGTGGAGAGGTGGTGGTGGTGGTGGTGAGGGGGTGTCGCCGGGAGAGGTGGAGAGGCTGGCGGGGAAAGTGGTCGCCATGTGGGAAGGAGAAGGAGAAACACCAAAGAAATTAAAGAAATGAGTGAGTGCGGGAGGATGAGCAAGACGAGCCGTAAGCGGTTTGGGTAGGGGTAACCTCCTCACAGCTCCGTCCCCATCCCCGTCAAGCTTTTGTATAATATATAGTTCCAACACTTAATTTATAATATATACTATGTAGACACAAGTTTTAATCAAACATAGAAGAAAGTTCAATCTACATTGTATTAAAAATATATTACATATGAGCTAAAATAATATATATTTTTTGTATCATCACGGGCCCGCGAGGGACTTCGACCCGTGCCTACGGCCGTAACACTTGCGCGCATGGTGGCTTTACCCCTTAGAGCATCTACAACAGTCCACGTCAGCTGTTACTAAGGGGTTGCCACATCAGCATTTAGGTGATGTGGATGAGAGAAAGTGATGTTATTTCTAGATGAAGAAACTATCAAATTATTAATACTAAGACACAAGAACACAACCAAATACTCTATTGGAGTCTTACTTATTACCTAAAAACGCGTTTTGTGGGTCTCACTGTCTTAAAGCAAAATATTCATCCGATCATTTGTGCAGTTCAACTTTATTATTGATATGATAAATGAGTTAAAACATATATGCTACAAAGTTGTACTTCATCATTGATCATCAAGAATCATGCACACTTGTAGCAATTAAAATTTTAGATACAAACTCAAAAATAATTCATTGAAAGACTTATTTTTTTTATTAGATTGAGTACTCCTCTTCTCTTAGTAATAATAGACGCTCTTAAACACAATTAGCGCACAAGTCGAATCTCTAATGGCAAGATTGTAAAAATGATCCGACAATTTTTTTCCGCCATCCATGCACTCCGTGTGCGCGACAGCAACCCAACCCAGAAAATACCGAAAATACCCCCTCCGGGACTCGCCTCCTTTTCCTCTTCCCCTGGCTGCTCACGCCGAGCACTGTCGAACCTTCCCTCTCCGCTCCGCCGAACACGCGCGCCGCCAGGTCTCCTTCCACAGAGAGAGAGAGAGAGAGAGAGAGAGAGTGAGGCGCTCCTGCCACCTAGAAACTAAGGAATATCTTCTCTCGTAGGAGGCGTCCTCCTCCGCGCTTCTGGACTGGCGTGGAGCGGAGATCCATCCCATCCGGGCTTCTTGCTTGGATTGATTTCTTCTTTCGTTGGTAAGGAAGCCCTAGCTTGCTTGGGTTGTTGTTCTACCGGTTTGTTCTGGGGGGTCATTTCTTTGCTGCGAGCAATCGATCTAATCCAAATCTTTCGTTCTCTCCAATCCATGCTTTTTGTTGCGGATTTGTTGGCTGCGTGGCGGAGTACTGGATCACTACTGACAACGGTTTATTTTCCTAAATTTTCGGGGTTGAACTGAACCACCATGCCCCACGTTAGGTCCACCCCTGATGAATACTTCAAAAAGTAGCAACGTTGAACATGATTACTGTAAGATGCGGTGAGATTGCGCTGTGCTGGATGCGTGTTAGACCTGATGTGTTTCTGAGTACTACTTGTGAGGCAAACCTGTGTTAGTGGAGCTGCGTAAAAAATGTCATTACTCATTAGCAACACACATAACAAGAATAATCAATCCTCGTTACCCAGTGGCGGACCCATAATTGTTAGGATGGGTGTTCGGACTTCGGAGCTAGGTTGTCCCGATATGCCGATACCAATACGTCGATATTGTGAAATATCATTTCCCCAAAAACACTGATAGGACGATACACGTATATATAATAAAATACAAAATATGTAGTAATTAATGATTTCATATGAGGAAATGGACGATATAAGACAATTATAATGTCATAAATTAAACAACAAATTATATATATCAATGCCAGTTGAGGAGGTGGAAACTAGGAATAGAGCTATTTTAGCTCCAAGTTTCATATTTTGCTGAGTTATGTTGTCTACAGACTTCTCCATTTTTCAAAGCTCTAATATCTAGTTATCTACAATTCGCATAAATACAAGATTGAAGATTCAAGACCACAATTCATTTATCAATTATCATTCAAAATGGTTCTGCCGATTTGGCAATTTGGGATTGGGACATTGGGTACTGGCTGGCTTGCTCGGGGAGACGCGGAGACGGACGGGGAGTCCGGACTCCGGAGTGGCGGAGTCGGCTAGAGGCCTAGAGGCTAGTCGGGCCCAGAGTGGCAATTCAAATTTTTTTGTTGCTTACCTCTCCTGTAAGATGGGAAACACAATAACACATCGCTTCTCAGCAAGTAATTCAGCCTCACTCTGCAAGAGAATAACTAGTACAGTTCAATACTTGAGTTAAGGTACTAGTAGTTCACAGTTTATTATCGAATGTGACTCGTAAAACACCAACCTTTTTAATCTGTTCCCAGAGGAAATCATCTATCATGACATCTTTAACTAGTTCGTAGTCACCATCACCCTACATGAAAAATGTTAATATTTCTTTTTGAGAGAACAGGGTAATTCAATTTCGAGATAATATACCTTTGATCTGCAGGGCATACTGAACACAATGTCCTCTGCTATGCCATAAGGATTTCCAGTAGTGTAAACCTGCCATTTTTTTTAGAGCAGAACAAACATAGCAGATCAACGGCATTTCTTAAAGATCATGCTTGCACAAACAAATCTTCAAATCACATTGCATCAGAAACATGTGAGCTAAAATATTACCCCTGAAGAGAACTAGTCGCCATATGGGGTTGGATTTACAAGAGATCTAATCACATCGACTATAGAAACGACAGTAGATGCAGCTGAAGATCTGCCCCATTTTTGGATGAGCGCACCTCCACACTGTTTTGTCCACATGATCGCGAGTCCGCCGCCGTGCCCGCCGCGCTCACCCGCCAGGCGGCCAGGCCGCCACTCCACCAGGCTGCCACTACCGCCGCAACTCCGCAAGGGCCAGACCCGCCGGACGCCGCAGCCGCAAGCGCAACTTCACAAGGATGAGGATGGAGATTCACGATTGGACTTTGGAGAATAGGAGGTGGAATGCTGGCGAGGAAACGAGCAAGTCGCCGCCGCGCGGCGCCGCACGACCGCAGGCCGCGGAACCCCTCCGCCTTCGCCGGTCTGCCCTGCCCCTGCGGTCCTTGGCCTCCCCTCCGTCCCCGGCCCAAGGAGTCAGCGTCTGCGACGGCACACGACCTAGCCGAGGTGCCGACCCGAACGCCGCTCGACCGCACCCGCCTGCCGGTCCTCGCCTTCGTCTGCTCCTGCTCGGTCTTCCCCTAGCCCCGGGAGTCCCTTGCAGTCCCGCATCCACCGCCGGCCCGCCGGCCCGCCGCGCCGCCACGCTCACCCACCGCCGCCGCTGCGCTTACTTGCACAAGGATGACCGACGGAGCCATTTAGGGTTGGGAGATTGGGAGTTGGGTGAGCTCCCTTGGTTTGAAGGTTGTTTGGGGCATTGGGCATTTCACATTTGGGCCATTCGGGCATTGGGCTCGTGCCTCGCGAGCGACGACCGAGCGGCGAGCGTGTTGTGGCTGGCCTATGGGCTGGGCTGGGACGCGAGGCGAGGCGCGAGCGTCGGAGAGACTCGGAGCGTGCTGTGGTGTGCGAGGCAACGAAGTTACGTGTTGATTCAACATGTTTTTTGGTATATATACGTGTAATACCCTAAATATACATAATTTTTGTCCAAAAAATTTGGGTGTTCAGCTGAACACCCATGAACTCAATTAGGTCCGCCCCTTACCTCTTATCGTTGCCTCATCAACAGGAATTTGACAGCCATTCGATGTCTTGAAATTGCAACCAAGGGATTTTTCCTTGTAAGCAACTTCCCGCCGCGCAACTAATTGTCGTAGACAATACTTTGTTGAAAACCTGTATGTCATCTGGATAGTAACAGAAGCTTCCAACTGAAGTAGATTTGTTAGCAAAAGTACTTGTTGGATCTGGAATTGATAACTTGATTTTGTTGCTGGTTTATGAGTTCAATTACTTGATCAAATTTCCCCCCGATCGATTCATTGTTGAATCTGGAGATTGATTACTTGATCATTTTTTTAGTTGCCGATTCATGAGTTAAATTAAAAGTTCAATTGTAAACTCTGTGAAGCATGAAATTTCGTTTTATAAAAAATACCCCATAAATCCAATGGTATTCTAGACTTCAGTCTTAGCACATCATCCACCGTAGCTTGTACAGCATGTTGGCTTATTTGCCAAACAGCATGATCTGCTTCTTTAGACAGCAGCTTTCCTAGCTAAGCTGGGCTTATGGGGCTTATGCACAAGCCCCAAGCTCCCCCAAATGGGGCCTAAGCATTCACTAAGGTCTACTTACTCTACTAAGATTTTTGTTACCGAATACTCCACTAAGATTTTGCTTTCTTGTGCAGGAATTTTTTTGTTGATTTGAGATGGATAGGGCTTCGAATTTCATACCTGGTCCTAACCAGGAGCTCCTGGATGCCAAGCCATTAAGGTCTTTAGCTCCAATGTTCCCTGCACCCATGGGAGTTAATGTTAACCAGTCAAGCACCCCACCGTTGGTCTGTGTTACCCCGGTTGGCCAATTTCCTACAGGGTTTGGTGCGGGTAACCTTCCTGCCTTT
Source organism: Ampelocalamus luodianensis (assembly GCA_036346255.1). Lineage (NCBI taxonomy): Eukaryota > Viridiplantae > Streptophyta > Magnoliopsida > Poales > Poaceae > Ampelocalamus > Ampelocalamus luodianensis. Next base: position 9,165,841 of record CM070626.1, read on the forward strand.
GGATCATTCGCCACCTTCAGTGCCACTGCGAATGGGGTTTCACATGCAGGCGCCAATGCTAATGGGCCCATTGATGCCACCCCTATCTCAGCATACAAGACGAGATCAACGGGTGTTATATCACTTGAAGGTGATGATGAACCTTACTCGGGTAGCCAGACTTCGCTATCTGGACGGAAGTCTAAGAGGTCATCCGGTTCGGCTGCTGATGGCTCAAATGGAGTTAAGGTCAAGCGCCCTAAACCCATCTACAAGAATTTTGTTGCTGGCAAGGAGCTTACCTTTCTGCCGGCTTCATCTAGTGCTCCCAGGGAGACTGTGGAAGTAGTTCACATGACCTTTGAGGCACTCAGACGGAGACATCTGCAGTTGGACGAAATACAAGAGGCTAGCAAACGTGCAGACCTTAAGGCTGGCGCCATCATGATGGCCAGTAATATCAGGGCCAATATGGGAAAGAGGGTAGGAAGTGTTCCTGGAGTTGAAATAGGGGATATTTTCTATTTCAGGATGGAGCTATGTGTCATCGGGTTGCACGCTCCTAGCATGGGCGGCATTGATTACATGAGTGCTAAATTTGGAAATGATGAGGATTCTGTAGCAATATGTATTGTCGCTGCAGGCGGTTATGAAAATGAGGATGAGGACACAGATACACTGATCTACAGTGGTTCAGGGGGTAATAGTAGGAATAGTGAGGAGAGGCATGACCAGAAGCTTGAGAGGGGTAACCTCGCTCTCGAGAGGAGCCTGCACAGGAAGAATGAGATAAGGGTTGTACGGGGCTTCAAAGACCCATTTTGCGCGACTGGGAAAATCTACATATATGATGGCCTCTATAAGATTCATGAGTCCTGGAAGGAGAGAACAAAGTCTGGTATCAATTGCTTCAAGTACAAGCTGCTGCGTGAACCTGGACAGCCTGATGGAGCTGCAATATGGAAGATGACTCAGAGATGGATAGATAATCCAGCAACAAGAGGCAGGGTTATACTACCTGATCTATCATCTGGGGCTGAAAATATCCCAGTTTGTCTTGTCAATGAGGTAGATCATGAGAAAGGACCTGGACATTTCACCTATACTAACCAGGTCAAATACTTGAGGCCCCTCAGTTCTATGAAACCATTGCAGGGTTGCGGTTGCCAGAGTGTTTGCCTACCTGGTGATGCCAATTGTGCTTGTGGACAACATAATGGAGGTGATTTACCATACAGCTCATCAGGACTGTTGGTGTGCCGCAAGCCGATAATATATGAATGTGGTGGATCTTGCCACTGTACTTCGAATTGTCGGAACAGAGTGACCCAGAAAGGGGTCAGGTTCCACTTTGAGGTTTTCAGGACCACAAATCGAGGCTGGGGCCTTCGCTGCTGGGAGCCCATTCGTGCTGGTGCATTTATTTGTGAGTATGCTGGTGAGGTCATTGATGAGCTCAAAGTTAATTTGGATGATAGTGAAGATGATTACATTTTTCAAACTGTGTGTCCTGGTGAGAAGGCGTTAAAATGGAATTTTGGGCCTGAATTGATAGGCGAGGAAAGCACATATGTATCAGCTGATGAATTTGAGCCGCTGCCCATCAAAATAAGTGCAAAAAGTATTGGAAATGTCTCACGTTTCATGAATCATAGTTGCTCACCAAATGTCTTCTGGCAACCAGTTCAATATGATCATGGAGATGACGGGCACCCACATATCATGTTCTTTGCACTGAAACACATTCCTCCCATGACAGAACTGACTTATGACTATGGTGTGGTTGGAGCTGAGTCCAGTGGTTTAGGTTCTCGTAGAACTAAGAACTGCATTTGTGGATCATTCAACTGTCGGGGGGTATTTTGATTGACTGGGGAGCATCTACATTGTGGTGTATCAACATGCAAACCAATCTGCTAGGTAAGGTTCTTTGCCAGATTGGTTTCTTTATTACTCAAGTATGCAACTATTTCCTTCGATGCCAAAATGCTCTATTTGTTGGGTGACTATAGTTCTGTGATCCACCAATTTTTATATTTATATCATAGAATTGAGCATTTTGTCTCCCCCTAGGACCAATGTTCCTTTTCTAATACCTTTTGGAGTTACTTCAGAACCGCAAATGTAGGAGGGTGATAGGTTAAACACAGCTCTTTTGTTAATTTAATGGAAAATGTTGCACACATGTTTTTTACCCAGAGCCATGCTGCAGTAGTGTTTATACATCGCCAGAAAGGCTTCACTTTCTGCATCTCAAAGTAGTTAAAATCAGATACTATTTTGAATCCTTATCCTTTTTTTGTAGATTTCACTTGGGGTTATTAATCTCATCTTTTAAATATCTGCTTTACATATTACTTGTTGGCCCCTTCTGCAGATATTTCTGCTGCTACCTAGATTCGAGCTATGGCATTATTCCCTAAGAATGATATGAGTCAAGACGTTGCTTGCTATGTGAACTGTGAAGACGGTTAGTTATTGTCGATATGAACTGCGAAGACAGTAAATCATCATCGAGCTGTAGAATGCCCATTGTGTTAATGCTGCACTTGGCTTTTGCTGTATGGTGGCTTTGTACCACCATTTGTTCGGATATTTATAAGGGCATGTATTGATGTATCGCTGCTAATCTTTTGTATCCATTTGCACCCTTCTGTGTAGGCTAGCGTAAGTTTTAACTGGACCCCTGGCTGTTATCTGTGACTCGTCAGATTCAGTCCTGTAAATTATGTCGCTTAAGATCACCTTGCATTTGGCTCAATTTCTTTTTTCTTGCTTGGTTGTTGGATGGCGTCCATTGCGCAGATCAGATATTCAGACGCGCAAGGGTGTTCGGCTTCCTATTTTCTGATGATTGTTGCGTCATGCATGTTGCCCCTGATTCCCTGAATGCCACGACTTGTTTGATGTGGGGATTTGTACACAAGATTGGTATGTTCTGATGGTGGGCCATCTCTTGTGATGTCTATAGAATTGGACTTTTTTTTTGGTCGCGAGACACGGGTACCATATCGGTTTGGACTAGTTACCGTTTGTGTAAGATAGAAAATTAGGATTTTTTTGTTATATTAATCAAGAGTCATTTGGATCTTGAAGCCGTAGAAAAACTTGAATCTGTTGAATCGTATCTAAGGTTTTGTAGAAAGCTTTGGTTCCGTAGCCTAGGATAAAATCTCCGTATAATATCCAATTTCCTAAGACACGAAGGGACAGCATCCTCCGACATTCACTGGAAGGTGAACAGTGTTGTAGAACAGTGTCATAAAAAGAACGGCCGAGGTCGATTGCCTTCCGTGTTACGGTGTTTATGAACAGTATTATTGCTACAATGTTTTTGCTGCTGTGTCAGTCCTCAATCTCATCTGCTGCTTTTCGATTCTGTTCACCGTGACATTGATCTCATCTGCCGCTTTTCGATTCTGTTCACCGTGACATTACTATAGAATAGCAAAGGATTCACGTCCGGGACTGCATCCCCGAGTAGGAATGTTTCGGATGAACAGTATTATAATATTCTCAAGATCTGAGTTATTGGATCGGAAAACGAGATCGATGTCTGCAGTATCGCTACATTGCGTATATGAACAGTCTATTGCTACAGAGTGCCAGATAGGATTCGCGTCACCAGTGCTGAGTAAAACTATTACCGATAGCTGGCTAGCATAGCAGCCGATAGGCGACTTTTTCTCAGCGTATCTTCTCCATCTGTGTCGTAACTCGACGTAAGTCCTCAGTTTCTCACTCCGCTAGAGTTGATCTCCTACGACCCTACCTCCCTATCTCCTCGCGAAATCCCCTCCTCCTCCCCTTCTCCACACACTACTGCCTCGGCAAAGCGCCCCCCAGCCCAATCCAGGAGGGCAGGGGGGGAGATTACCTCGCGATTCGATCCAGTCCCGCCCGGATTCCGCCTGCTCCAGCTCGGGGTTTTGGTCAGGTAACAGGTAATGCCGAAGCCCGCGGAATCGCGGGTTTCCTCGGGCTCTGGGGCGGGTGGGCTGGGGCTGGGGTTTTGGCGCGGGAATCCCATTTCTGGGGGATGGGGATTGGTGCTTGTGGTTTTGGGTTTTATACTTCTATTCAGTGGTTTGATCTTGTGAATTGTGGGAGGCAAGCGAACCTGTTCTTCGGCTTCGCTTCAAATCTAGGCTGGTTTTAGTGTTAAGTTTGATCTTTAATAGCTTCTGGATTTGGCTGTGCTAGATTAGGAGATTAACTAGCTCTGATCTACTGGTATCGAGTACTTGGCTTCCTACTTGTTGTAGACTTACAGATGCTTCAACTATTAATGCGTGTGTAGATTGAAACGTGTAAATATATCTCTTAAATTTTCCTTAATAAAGTGCTACATCATCTTATTCTTTTTTTAACAAAAAAGTGCTCTCTCTTATTCATGTTTCGTCTCAGATAACTTATACTGTTATGCTAATATAATCTCTACTAGCAATCATGTTTCTGTGGCCAAACATTTAAAACTTGCGATATTTTTTGCATAATTCAGCACCGTGGTTCTGAGAGGCGAATCGGACTAAGAGCGACAGCGGCTGCGAGATGCTCAGTCAGGACCAGGTTGGCGCTTCATCTGGTGATGATGATAGCAGCAGGGGATCACCGCCTAAGGGAGCTGGCCCGCAACTGAAGAAAGGCCCTTGGACACCGTCCGAGGATGCCATCTTAGAGGCGTATGTTAAGAAGCATGGTGAGGGGAACTGGAATGCGGTGCAGAAGAATACCACCCTGTTAAGGTGTGGCAAGAGCTGCCGTCTCCGGTGGGCGAACCACCTGAGGCCCAACCTGAAGAAGGGGGCTTTCACCAAGGAGGAGGAGAACCTGATCATTAAGCTCCATTATGATATGGGGAATAAGTGGGCTCGGATGGCTGCTTATGTAAGTTCAGTTTTCACTTCATATTTTCTGTTCTGCACTCTCAGAATGTTATTCTCAATTTCTTATGCTTGTTCTCATGAGTTAGGAGTCAATTTTTAAGTGATTCTTCCGTTCATCAATTGTATTAGTGTACATTTGTCCATATATTTTCTCATGTTGCATCGTATCTCACAGTATCCTTAAGACCATGCCCCCCCAAAAAAAATCCTTAAGACCACGAGGCTGTGAATGCATGCTGTGTTCCTTTTATCCTCTCATACGTGGATTTGTTTTTGCAAGTTCCTGGTTTATGTTGTTCGGAATTTCCTTCTTGAGGAATATGTGATAGTTCTGATTAAGAGAATTACAGTATTAGTTTCAGAAACTAGAACTTCATTTCCACTATGGTTGCCATGTTACTTCTGCAGGTTTGTCTAATATATAAAACTTCATAATTTTCTTGGTGCAACATAATACCATATTTAACGATTGATTCGGATTAAGTTATTTTGTCAATTGTGCAAATAATCCTCATTTCTGCTAACCTCTTGTTTTCCTAGTATTAGCCATTTTTTTGGTTTTATACGATCACTTGTCAGTTCTACTTCTATCCTCTTCAGGTTCTATTCCTTGCCAATTGTCGCGGTTACTGTCTTCTTGCAAAGCTATGATAATATCCTCTTTTTTTTTTCATCTAATGACCTTGTTTACCAAAACATAGTTAGATAACAATACTATAATATATAGCACCTGATAATACATGCTGTAAATTTTCCTTCAACACTTTATTCAGTTAAAGTGGTTATACTCTATCTATTTTATTCTGCATTTTGATGGCCAGCATTTCCAAACTCTGACAATTCTATGCGAATCTCTCAATTGCATCCTTCCTCATTGGCACTGCAGCAACATTTTTCAACGGTCCTTTACTGCCTGCTTATTTGTTTGCATCATATGATTGACCGTCCTGTCTTTTTATTTTTTTGCAGTGGTTTATTTGTTTGATTAGTAAAAGTGTAAAAGCAAAATGCCATGATGAAGTTCCGCTCCTTCATAGAGTAATGGTGGACACATTGTGGTGTCAAACTAGGACACCAAGTGGCTTTTTGTTTTACAAATACAAGGACATAGATATTTGTGGCAATAAAACATGTACAAAAGTACCTGAAAAGAGAAGCCGCGTATTTCCTTTGTCATAATGATTATTTTTCATGGACTTATAGATGCTATAGGGATTGTTTTTTTCTTGGCATTTTAGTTACCGGTGAAGTAATTTGATCTAATGTTTAATAGTTGATGTTGGTGCGTTCAGCGTACTTGAAGGCATGCTTTACATTTCAGTTGTACTTGGATTCTGTTGAAAGAGTTAGCTTCTATCCTAAAATATGTTGATATCAAGAAACCAATGTTCACCAAGGCGCTAGGCGCTAGTCAGGCGGTTACAAGAAACCAGATCAATACTTTGATGATATCCAAGTTACATAATGTCACAGTTCCATACATGAAATTTATCCCAGAATTGTAGCCTGATTTGCTTGTAAGGTTTAGAGATTGCCATTTACGGCTACCGGCCGTACACCTGGCAGCATTCTTGTACTTTGCCATCATTAATAGCATATAGCCATATAGTAAATTCCATTTCCATGGAAAATCAGGAGCTACAGATTCAATCGAAGTTTTACTGACAATAAAAAGTGAAGCATACGTAATTACTCCCTCCAGTCACAAAAGAGTGACGTTTTTTACTTTTCAAAGTTAGCAAGATGCTTATTTGACCAAGAATTCTCTTATCATATATTCAAAAAGTTGTAAAAGTGAATTTATGACGAATTCACTTATACAGTTTTCATATATCCAAACCATGCATTTTAAATAGTATCTTTGGTCAAAATTAATATGGTTTGACTGCACGAATTCTAGAACGTCACTATTTTGTGACCGGAGGGAGTATCTAGCTGCATGTGCATACCTGTTTTGGTAGTTGTCTTTAAAGCAATTTCTCAGTTCTATATGCATTTCTTCTCCTTTATTGTCATTATTACTAACCTTGAGCACATGTTCTCAGTTGCCAGGGCGCACTGATAATGAAATAAAGAACTACTGGAATACTCGGATAAAGAAATGCCAGCGTACTGATGCGCCCATACATCCTGCTAATATATGCCTGCAGGCTTCAAATGAAGATCAGCATGAATCCACTGACTTCAGTTTTAGTGAGAAGCTGGCCAATGATCTCCATGGAAATGGTCTAAATGTACCCCAGCTTTCAGATGTTTCTATCAGCAATACACTTGGTCAGAGCTTTGCATCAAAAAATTATGGCTTCATGGATCAAGTAAACCAAGTAAAAGTCCTGAAAGAATCTGAGAGTTCATTTCCTGTGTTGAATGCAACCATCAATGGTATGTTTCCTCAGTTGATCAATCCTTGAACAAGTCTGACAAGCTTGGACAGGCTTTTGGTTTTGACTCTTGCTACGCGGCCAACTCCATTGACAAGACTATGGCACCTTTTGCAGGTGCTTTCTTTGGAAGCCATGCCTTTTCAAATGGCAACCTCTCTGCTTCTAGGTCCACAACTGGCCCTTTGAAGATAGAGCTCCCTTCACTCCAAGATGCTGAATCTGATCCAAACAACCGGTCCACACACTCAAGGACTTCTGCTGTGCAGACTGCCGACTTTGCTGACCTCTGCATGCACTCCTCAGCAGCAACATTGTCAGCAAAATCTAAGTGCATAGCACCAACAAGGAACAGTGGTCAATTGGAAGAACTGCTTCCAGAAGCTCATGCATTAAGCTCTGTACAGAACCAACAGCTGTCTGTGGGGAGTTTGAGTTCCTCTGTTGGTACGTCCTGCGATGCTATGATGGAATCTTCAAAGCTTGATCTCTGTGAGGAATTCTGGGAACAAGATCCCATTTTTTACACTCTTATTAGCAGCAATTTTCCGCCTCACCTCTTTGCTCAGCATCGCCAGATGAGTTTCAGCATTCGGAATTTTCTCCTGGTTGGTACAGTTTATTTTCTTCATCTCCTACTCATAGTGCGGCTAGTTCAGTTATTCACCTGTTGATATTCTTTTGCAGCCCAGAGCCCTGTGTTTGGTTCCAGTGAACTGATACTGCCCCAATATGAACAAGCAATTTTTTCACCTCATGGAGAAGGTTTCAAGCCAGATGCGCTGTTCTCTTGGAACACGATCAATCCATCCATTTTTAATGACACAATTGGAATGCTTCTGGAAAATGATGCGGATACTGAGTGGCAACCTCTGAGCTGTGGAACCACCATCTTCCCCAAGTGATGGACTTGCATTTGTCCCATTCCTCTTCGTGGAGTGACATCCCTGTGAAATGTCAGGATCCAAAAGAAACCTTTAACTGGCCTCCCTCCTAGGGCCTACTGTGATTCTTCTTGGTGTTATTCCTGATAACTCTGTTGATGATAATTTCAGGGAACCAAAGCCCTGCTTGCTTCTAGCGCTGCGTTTCAGAGATTTACTTCAAGACCCACGACTTGCTAGACGAACTCCTCATGAAGTCCTTTTCTTCAATAAAGCTTACGAAAACTAGAAACGAGCCAGCTATCTGTTTTGTCGTTCTGTACCGGGAAAATTTGCCATCTCCGCCACCAGGCTTTCAGTTTGGAACTCGGCATGCTTGCTTGTTCTTTCGGGAGCATTGTGAGACTTGTTATTGCTTTTTAGCGTGTCACCTGAACATCTCTTCGCCGTTGCTAGGTGATGATGACAGTGTGTTCCAATGTTCTATTTCCGGATTCGAAGGCTGGTGGCTTGTTTCATATTGCAAATGCCTTTTCTAAACGACAGGAATGGGCGCTGTGAATCTGTGATGGCCATTTCTGATGCCGTGGCGACTGCTGATTCGCCGGCTTCCTTCGGCGATGTAGCGGCGTATATCTGAGAATTTTTTTGCCGTATTAGCGTGATTTTGTTTTGTATTTACAAAAGTAGCCGGGACAGAAAATTATATGCAAAAATAGCTCTGTGACCGTACAGCCATTGTGCAGCACGGCAGCTGCCCCTGCCCGCCACATGCCGCTTTCGTATGGTCACTGTGTGGTGGCGTTTTCGTAAGACGACCGTACAGTTGTGGTGTTATTTTTGTACATAATTTTTTGCCCCAGCTACTTTTATAGATGCGAAACGAAATCACGCTAACACGACCAAAAACTCTATCTCTGATGCCATCGCCTGTAGCCTGTAGATTCGGAGTTTCCCATGGAGTGGAAAGGGACGGCGGAATGTGCGACCGGAAATCCGCATCTACGGCTACGTAGCGCGACATCGAGGCAATCAAGTGGATATTCGTACTTAAGAGGTACAACAAGTCATGGTATTATCTTTGTAAACAACAAGGTAATCCTTTGGTTATTGGATATGTGGATTCGGACTATATTGATGATTTGGATAATAGAAGGTCTACTACATGGTATATTTTTGCTCTAGGTGGAGGGCTATATGTTGGAAGTCATCAATTCGGTCTATTGTTGTATTGTCTACAGGAGATACATGGCTGTGATATAAGTGCAAGAAGCGTTATGGCTTGCATAATTAGTGAAGGAACTAGGTGTTGAACAATGTGAAGTTTAGGTATATTGTGATAGTCGAGTGCAATTTATTTGGCCAATAATCAAGTGTATCATGCGGATGAATCACATTCATGCAAGGTATCATAGGATCGGGTTGATCAACTATGAGAGATTGATTTGATGAAGGCTGCTTGCATGATAATCTGCTGGATATGTTGACCAATCTACTGTCACCACTAATAAGTTTAAGCATTGCCTCGACTTGTTGGAGTCACAAGTTGTTTGAATAAGTAGGTAACCCTAGCCCATGGATGTGTGAGTAGTGTTAAAGAGTTTTCTTACGTGTGTTTTCTTCAAGATGGTGTATTCGTTAAGGTGGAGATTTGTTGTGTATGCTTATATATAACAAAGTGAAAGGAATGGATCGTATTCGAATTGGAGCGTGCATCGCTTTCTGACATAGCCTAAAAGGAGACGAATTTGCATCGTGGGTTATAAAATATTGTGGGTTGGAGTGGCGGCGAAGCCCTCGTATCTGACTATGAGTCCAGTCGAACATGTAATTGAGTATAAATATATTGACTACCTCTTGTTACCCTAATTAGAAGAAGAAAAAAACTCTTCGTACGGACGAAACCACGATTTGGCTCCGAGCGTAGGTTTTTGTCGAACCCAGAAATAAATTCTCGAATATCTTGTGTCTAAAATTGCACTATTGCCGAAAATAGCCTCCATGAATGAATTGATAATGCAAAAATAGCTCTGTGACCGTACAGCCATTGTGCAGCACGGCAGCTGCCCCTGCCCCGCCACATGCCGCTTCCGTATGTCACTGTGTGGTGACGCTTTCGTACGATGACCGTACAGTTGCGGTGTTATTTTTGTACATAATTTTTTGCTCCAGCTACTTTTATAGATGCGAAACGAAATCACGCTAACACGACACCAAAAACTCTATCTCTGATGCCATCGCCTGTAGCCTGTAGATTCGGAGTTTCCCATGGAGTGGAAAGGGACGGCGGAATGTGCGACCGGAAATCCGCATCTACGGCTACGTAGCAGCTTGCCCAACCAATCCATGGGCACTAGCGTCATTTCGTTGGTGTTGGTACGTGCGTGTCTGTATGTTCTGGAAGGAGAATGTTGCGTGGCGAATATCCTCGTAGGTAGAGGTCTCACGTACGCGACGCATCCCTTGGGGCGTTTGGCAGGTGGATCTTCCACCCAAATCCCACCTGTTATTAGCGAGCTTATACGTGTCGAAGCGTATAAGCATACCAGAGATGTAGTACATCCTGACAGCAACGGGAACAAGCGGAAAGGGTAGTAGCAGTAATTGTTGCTACGACGTGGAACCAGGGTTTTTCGGGTTTTAAATTGAAAATAAATCAATCAATCAAATTTGAACTAAATTCAAGCAAATTTGATTTTTTTACAAAATTCAACTGGACTATTTTTTAGGACCGATTTGTATTCCTACCGACCCTACCGGTAAATCCGAAATTACCGATTTTCGGCGAAATTTGGAACACTGCTCATGGTCACTGCGGCCAGACGGCTAGTCGTGTGAGTATACATTCATCTTATTATGGTTCAAATCCTAGATTTGCGCAGATGTTTATCGATTTTAGGAGTATACACACGTGTATGTCCAAAAGAAAACACGTGTTCATGCTCCTTAAGGCATTGGCTGCCGTCGATAACTTTTCTAGCGTGAGGGGATACATACGCGTGTGCGGATGGTGTGAGTGTGTACCGTTGGCTTGTCCTTAGAGAAATATTGTTGCTGGGACGTAATGTCATGTACAATGGGTTTACATTAGCTGTCTATAGTCTCTGTCACGTATGATTTAAGCTGATGTGGATGAAAACGAATAAAGAGAGAGAAATGTGCTGTCTATAATCTTGTAGTCGACTGTATCACCAGAACTAAAAAAGAAATGTTTTAGGCTTATGAAAACATTAAAAAATTATGCCATCTGTGAAGACAAATAAAAAAATAATATATTATATAAATTATCTATAGTGTTGTTTATAGGTAACATAAATAACAGTGGCGATCTTATGATTGTACGTGCCCTCGGTAACGTACGTACGCACATCGTAATCATGAGATCCACAGCCCCCGGTCAGGACCAAGCCAGGTGCGCGCGCGATGCCATGCCAGCCTGGCTCGCTCCTCCGCGCCCGCGCCGAACCCTGAAACAACGGGGCGCGCACACGCTTGTCGGCCTCCTCGACGTCTCCTCCTCCCTTCTCCCCCGCGTCGCGTTGCGTCGACGAGAGAGACAAATTCCAAATCCAAAACCCAACCGCTTTCTTGCTTCCACTCCCCACAAGTCCGCAACTGCTGCCTCCACGGATTCCCCCTCCCTCTCCCTTGCTTCCTACGGCGAGAGCGATGGGCGCCGCCGCGGGTTGCCTCCACTGCCCGTCGCGCAATCGACGGCCGCGATGAGCTCGACGGAGGCCGGGGCGGATCCGGGCGCCGAGGTGGTGGTGATCGCGTGGCCGGAGCTCCGGGACCGCCTCGCGCGGGTTGGCGGCCTCGCCGCGGAGCTCGCGGCCGCGGCAGAGGCCCGGGCGGCCCTGGCCCGCCGCCTCGAGGCCGCGCTCGAGGTGCGTGCCCCGCGAATGCGCGCTCGCTTGCCGCGCCTCTGGCGTGGCGTGGATTGGCTTGATTGGCTGATTTGGTGATGTGTGGTGGGGGCGCTGATGTGCTGTGCTGTGCTGCAGGTGAGGAGGGAGTCGCTGCGGCAGGACGCGGCGCTGGACGAGATGGGGCGGCGGCTGGAGCTCCGGCGGCGGCGCGCAGAGGAGGTGGTCGTCGGCAGGAGGAGGGCGCTTGTGGGCGTCGAGCGGCGCAAGGAGCAGCTGCATGCGCAGATCGAGCGGGTGCTGCCGCTCTCCAGGGCCCTCGCCGCCGCGCACCGGCGATTGCAGGTAATTGAAGCAATCCGTTTTTGTGCCGATGAAAAATGTTGCGAATTTGGATTGGGAGTAGCAGCTTTTACTCCGAGAGCATGTGTTGATTGATTGCAGGAAGCCAAGGAGTTGTTATCTGGGGGGAAGTCGCGGCTGGAGGGTCTGCAGAGGCCGCTTAGGATGAGGCAGCAGTGCATGATAGGCCAGGTTGCTGCCTTGTACCCTGTGAGGGTCTTCCATGATCTGCCGCATGCAGAAAACCATTGTGCCGATACTAATGGTGAGAATCCAGTACTCATGTCTCTATGGAAGAACGATGTGGCATGATTTTAGTGTGTATGCCCAAGCATTGCTATGGATAATGAATTATTTGCCTGTGGTCTTATATGCTATATCGCCTCTAACAAAGTATACAGTTCTAACGAAGCCACATAGGATAGGTGAGATTGCTCTGTCTGTTCAATAGCTCCAATCTGTTAGCTCTTTAAAGTGAGGGAGATATCTTCTTCATGTGGTAGTTTTCATTGATATTTTTCATGTTTTGATAGAATGGCAGTGTTTATATTGTTTATTCAGTGGCCTAATATTGAATCTGCCTCATCATTGTGATTAAATTGCTCTGCTCTCATCTCCGTGATATTTATGCCTATGGTGGGACTCTACTTTAGTGTCCGATATGCCAGTCTGGTCGGAGAGACTGCTCTCTGCATTCTGCAGACAAGGAGAACTGCATGAGTGCAGCAGCTACTGCTTAAAACCTTCAAACATAGATATTTACATCTCAGTTTTCACAGAACTTGTTTTTGATGTTTCTATGCAAGGATTGCTGGTATGCACATTGTTTTTTATACAACAATTTATGGAAAATAATTGATCCCTAAATCACTTTTTGAAACCATTTGTGATGAGATGACAGAACACTTTCAGGAGAGCATGGAACACTTTCAGAAGAGAATGGAACACTTCTAGGAGAGAATGGAAACGGAACACATTCACTCAGTGTAATCAAATCTCCACAAGTACGTCTTTTGACGTTTTTTAGTTGGCAAATTGCAAAGCATAAAAGAAAGCAGAAGAGTTACAGTGACAAGGAGCTTCAGAGGTCCGCGGCTGTTCTGGGATATGCAGCACATGTAAGTTTGTCTGCCCAATGCTCTTGTACCATAAAACTTGGCATTTAGATCCATAGTTATGGTACGAAATTCAAACAACAAAATGACAAACCTGGGTTCTTCTCCGGCGACGGCGAGCAACGCCGGTGGCCGGAGTTAGGGTTAGGGTTCACCGAATTAGGATGGGGTTCACCAAACTCCCCGACCATAGATCCTGGTGGCAGGTAGGACTGGCGGTGGGCGGCGAGGGTGCCGCCGGTCGCCGGTGGCCGGCATGGGTGGTGGAGGTGCGCGGAGCTCGCCGAAGAGGAAGAAGAAGAGGGACAGGGGAGGAGGAGCGCGTAGCAGCGGGGGGGCGGTGGACGAGATGTGTCGCTGGTGCAATTGGTGGCGGAGAAGAAGAGGGGTGGGGGTTGCGGAGGAGAGGAGGCGTCGTTGTCGAGAGAAAGACGATGTGTTGGGGCTGGGAGTAGAGGTGGCCAAATGGGCCGTGCCAACCGGGCCGGCCCGAAGCACGGGACCATTGGCCCAACCCCTTGCACGGCACAATCTGATGAGGCGTGCCATGCTTGGGTCGCAACCCTGGCTCACCGGGCTGGCCCGGCCTGGCACGCATGGCACGACCGACGACCGACGCGGAGGAGGCCGAGCGCAGCGGGGTGCGGCCGTGGCGGCGGCGGCCGGACTTACTTGTCCTGTCGGGCTTATCGTGCCCGGGCCGGTCGTGCCATGCCTAATCGAACCCGGGCCTCCCATTTGGAGGAAGACGATGTGCATGTGATGTTTGTGTCGGTTGAATGGATAAGATAAGGTGCTTGAGTTGGGTCTTAGGCAAGAAAAGACATTTGGTCACAATATCTTCGATATAGCATGTATGTCCCAACCTAGCTAGGCTCATTGTCGTGCTCAAAGGAGAAAATACCTAATATAAAATTATGGACAACTAACCTTTTGATATGGCATCTGATACATTTTATGCTATAGCATATCACCAGTAGGAAAGAATATAAGAGCATAGAGTTTTTCATATATTAGTTTGGAATACGATAATAATAAGCATCGCGGCCCTTTGAAATTTAGTGGTTATTACAATGTCAAGCGTAAATAATGATAGGAGTGCAAGTTCTTCTGCATGCATGCACCTACTAGATTCGATACTTGATGCAGTCACAAGAGTTAGAATCACCACTTGTTTATTTTGTTAATTCCTTGTAGGCAGTCTTGCTCATAGCCTCATATCTTGATGTTCCACTCCGACATCCTTTGCGTTTTGGAGGATCACGATCTTATGTGAGTGATAGTTTGCCTTCAGCTGAAACAACATCTGTTGCTTCAGCAGAACATCCAAGTGTCGACAGCACTGACTCAAAACTAACAGAATACCCCCTTTTCCTGGAATGCCAAGAAGACTCGACTAAGGCATCCTATGCCATTTACTTGTTGCACAAGGTGTGTATTTTCCACTTGTATTCTATCTGCTTGTTTGTCGTTGCAAATTTGCAATGTTTGTTTAATCCAGTTTCCCCAGTAAACTAAAACTGCTGTTTACATTTCCATGATGGGTGGTTAGGATACGGAGCAGCTTTTGAACTACATTGGAGCAGAGAGCTCTGGAAGGCATGTATTTGGTAATCTGCGAGAGCTTATTAGGATTATACAGTCGGATGAGTATGTGTACAGATGATCGATGATGGATTCCACCATCATTATGGTTTTGGATCGCTTATGCTGTAGAGATGGGAATATACAGATTTAAGTAGGTGTTCTAGCTGTTCTTTTGTGTGATTCTTGGCTTCTTTTGCTGTGCCGAGTTTTTGTATGCACAGGAAATAGGCGCATTGGGTTTTTTGTTTGATGAAATGATATTTACATATGTGGTTTTACATGAGCATGAGCCTCTCCATGTATATGCTTGAGGTTTCTTGGTGTTATCCTTCGACGCTAATTAGATGTTGTATAAAAACCTTATGAGTTAATGTCAAAGTTAAAAAAAAGTTATAAAATTTCTAACCAATATGCTGCCCTCACAGTGGATTGTGAAATTCAAGATCTACTTAGGCCCATTTGGAACGAAAGAATTTTTCTAGAATCCTACATAACTGTTTCTTGTGCATTCCCAAACAGGTTAACTCCGCGCCTAACTCATGCCTGATTTGAGCCTGGTTATCACAAGTCCAGTATTATAAAATGAAACTTCACTGCAGTCACCTAACTTCATGACTGTTTTAAGCACGCTATTGTTATGTGACCAATTTATAAACACATTAAAAAAACTGAAGACCAAACAAAACTTATGATCATCTCTTCCCAAAAAAAAGGCAGTTTTTTAAGACGAAAAAAAGTAGGATTTTGATGCAACTAAAGTCGGTGCATTAACATTCTGAGCTGTTACCATCATCATCACTACACGCAGGAGAACTTTTATTATTATTAATTAATCTATTTTTTAATTTATTTTTTTACGACTAACCCTTCGTCAACTTTATTTTCAAATAAGATCATTTTGATCACTGCCACGTTATAGCGTAAGTTTAGCTGAATAACACTTCTTGTCATGCCACTGGTAGTGATATAGCCAAACAATACTACCACGCTACTGGTGGTAGAGTGACAGGATTTGATCACGTTATGGTACGTGATAATGTTGTTTCGTTGGCGAGAGGTTAATAATAAAAATAAATAAAAATAAGTTAATTAATAAAAAAAGTCGTGACGGAGTGTCGGAGACCAACGAAAAGAGTCCTGAAAGAAGCTTTCGGCACCGTCCAAGATCCATCCCGCCTAAAAAGGAACGAGAAAGCAGCAGATCCCACCAACCGCCACCACCATCACCACGCTTCCCTCCAAGATCAAACACGCAGGAAAACTCTCCGGTCTCCACCCACCGCCACTGGCTCTGCGGCTCCACACGCCGGCGTGGGCACACGTGCCACCGTCACCCACGGCCGGCGACGGCCGGAGGATTGTAAGTACCAGCAGCGGCTGAGAGGCCGCTCCCACCACCTCCCAGTCCCACCTTCCCCCACTACCACTGTGCTGCCATTTCGTGGTTCTCCTGTTTCACTTTATTGAGCTCGTGTCGTGTTCTCTTGTGCTGTGTTCTTCTCCTTTCCGTCTTCCTTCTTCTTGGCGACCGCCATTGCTGCCCGCTGCACAGCCGGGCGCGTTGAGTCTTGCCGCCCTGCGTTACATTCGTGCCACTGGTGGTGATTTGATCTGGCAATCCTCGTGTCTTACTAGCCGGCTTCTTCTTGTTCTTGACGTGTCTTTGGCTTCTTCCGCTTCTTGCTACCGTCATCCGTGAGTCCTGTCCTCTGTAACTTGTTGTGTTCCTCTGACACTTCTCAGATCTCGGGTTCCGATCACTGGCTGACTAAAGGTACGATCTTATTTTGTGCTATCTACTTGCCTTTGTGATATCGTAACAGATGGCAACTGCACTGCCCAACTGTATGTTCTTGGAGATTTAGCATTCTGTTGAACTGAAAGGATGGATTTGGACTGATTGTTGGGCTTGGGCATAGCTGCTGTTTCCAGATGAATAATGTGAATTGTGTTCTTCGATGTGCTTTAGCAATTATAGTTCGGCTCTATATGTTCTTGCGGATTTGTTCATGAGATTTGCCTTGGATTATGTGATTGGGCCGTTGATCATGAGGTTAATTAATACTATCTCAACTAAGCTTCGGTATAACCTGGAGTTGTCTAGGCATCACGCAAGTTATAGGCTACATGTTCTGTCTGTTTACTTCGTTTCTTGTTCTTGGTGAGTCTATTTCATTAATGAGCTAATGTTGCTTGTTTGTTTTCTTCTGCTAGATTTGTGCTGCGAAGTGAGAGAGTAGTGGCCATGGGTGTTGAGGCAAAGCATGATTCGTTATGTA
Organism: Ampelocalamus luodianensis; assembly: GCA_036346255.1. NCBI lineage: Eukaryota > Viridiplantae > Streptophyta > Magnoliopsida > Poales > Poaceae > Ampelocalamus > Ampelocalamus luodianensis. The sequence goes on from CM070626.1 coordinate 9,183,160, forward strand.
TCAAGAGAGTTTTGAGGTCTGCTATCAGAATAAGCTACAGATGTGCTTCTGAACATTGGGTGCTCTTCAGTCTAGTACTCCTGCTTAACCTGCTGTACAAATCTTCACCGGGTTTCTTCGCATTTCTTCTCTCCTCTTCCCCTGTAATTATATGCGCTACCCTTCTTCTTGGTGTACTACTAAGTTATGGGAGCGCAAACCTTCCTGAGATCAATGAAAACGGGAAGGCTCCTGCAGATATTTCAGCTCCCAAGTTTGGAAGTTTTTCCAGAAATATTCATTTTGAATCTTATCAGGGATTTTCAGTGCCTGCATTTAAGGAGAACACAATAAGCTTCAAAGATTGGGAAATAAAAAACACAAGTTTTGGCAAGGCGAGGACTAACAGGCATGTTGAGCTGGATGATTGTGTTCCTCTTCCAAAGTTAGTTGATCAAGGAGATGAGAGAGTTGATGCACGTGATAGACTCGAGGAAGAGCTCACTTCTATTCTTTCCATGGTGACACTGCACCAAGAGGTTGGTATGGAGGAATTCATGAAGGATAATCAGGTTCAAGAGTCCAAAGATCCATTTTCCAGCAAGGATAAGGGCGATAAGTATGCTGACTTGTGCGAGGATGTTCATCAGAGTAGAGTTGATGGGAAAGAGACAACATTTGGCTTATGTTCTTCCAGTGAGAATGATAGGGAAGATGGTGAAATGGTGGCGAAGGCAAATCGAGATAAAGTATTAACAGATACACAAAGTGATGAGGTGAGAGAGGTTTCAGAAGATAAGCCAGCTGAGAAGCCAGCAGGTGCTTGTAGATGGGGCCGTGCTTTTTCTGTGCGTCAGAGGAAGAAGCATGCTGATCTAAAGATTGAGGCTATCAATGATGCTGTAGAAAACCAATTAGACTCATCTCTATGTTCACCATTTGCTAGAGTTGGCAGCCATGATGGTTCATCAGGTTTTGATTCTGACAAAGCAGAGAGGTCCTCTCCTGATGCTTCTATGACTGACATTGCTCCGGTGCTTGAAGAGATTGACCCTCTTTTAGGTGCTGACTTCCCTAGTCCCGATCCCATTGCCAATGATGGTTCAGGCAGCGATTCCATCTTCTGCCCTCAGGATTGCCAAATTGACAGTGATAGTAATGATGAGTCTGATATTAGTAAGGCCAAAAATGATGGTAAGGATGGTGAGGAGAAGGATGATGGCAATGAGCCTGCATTTCTTTGGACGGCTGATGACGAGAAGAATGTCATGGATCTTGGGTACTCTGAGGTGGAAAGGAATCGTAGGTTGGAGGTCTTGATGGCTAAGAGAAGATCAAGGAAGAACATAAAATTTGATCTCGACAGGAACTTGATAGATCTTGATGGAAATGATGTTGCTGGGAGTGCAGATGGATTTTCACGTTTTCATATACAAGTCCAACCTATTTCAGTACCAAAGAGAAACCCATTTGGCCTTCCTTCTGATTTTGATGAGGCAACCATTCCTGGCTCAGCTCCTTCTATTCTGCATCCGCGAAAGAATCCGTTTGATCTCCCTTTTGAACATTCAAATGCACATCATAACTTGGACCCTCAAGAATTTATGACAGTTTCCCATCGAGACGTGTTCTTCAGAAGGCATGACAGCTTCGACTTTGGCAACCAGGAGAGAAATATTTCTAGGTTTAAGCCATATTTTGTCCTTGAGCCAATGAACTTTGAGGAAGCAAGCACAAGCAATTTCAGAGACAGTTCAGTGACAATAGTGTGTCTAAACTGAGCGTTGTCACTGAATCTGATACCATTTCTTCGGCTGCTGATCAAGAGGACCACAATGACCCCATCAAAAAGGATATCCTTTGGGAACATGCATCACCAGACCTGCTAACACAGGAAAGTGATCTTGGATATGTTGGAAGCCAATGCTCAGAAGGGATCAATTTTGTGGATGATGAAACTCTGAATGCTGTCACCAGTGGAATGGAGTCTGAGCCAGTGGAGAATACTTCAACGTAAGTTTTATCACGCCGAAGTCCATAGATACCTCCATGCAGTATTCAAGAACCTCTCTGATGACAATGCTAACAATGTTGAGGAGAGTAAAGCGAAACTAAACCATAGATAAATGCCCATAACAGGCTTATTGAAGCCTTTGTCAGTCTGGGCAGCAAAGTGTTTTGAGATGCAAGAACAGAGCAACTTCTTGTAGACTTTGCTCATGATGCATACTTCCTCTTTTTTTCTTCTTCTTATTTTATCTGATGAAGTGATTTGCATTCTTCAGATACAAGCATAGCTACACAAGGTTTTTCTGTACATTTTTGTGAATGTAATTGAATAAAACATCATAAAATTACGGTGGTTTCATTATTTTCAACATAACCGTTCAGGGTAACTAAAAATACAAGTATTCCATTGGAAAATGCAAAGCTACGTGCATGTGCACCTACATCTACTATCCCCATCGTTTGGGCTTGCTCCGATATTTGTGTGCCATCGCCCTCTCTCTCTTTGTCTCTCTCTTGGACTCACGTCGCGCCGCCTCCTCCGTTCCCATCCAGCACCGAGCCACTTGGTCTGCCGTCCGCTGCCCCGCCGTGTCAGAATCCTCTCGCCGTGCCGCCACCCTCGCAAGGTAGTTAGAGTCGAGATCCTGAGTCGGATCGATTTGCCTCCGGTAGGATCGAATGGTAGTATCGAATCGTAAAATTGGCGATTCTACGGATTTATAAAAATACACATGTTTAACATCTATACTATAAATTTGTATGATTCTTATACGGTTTACCACTTACTTATTATCAAAAAAGGGGTAAAACACATTCATTATCGACATGATGGGTGATATAGTTTTGATTGGATCATATAGCAAAAATGAGTTTACCTCTCACCTCAATGACATGATGGTCAATGATATAAATCGAATTTGAACTAAGGAGGTATATGATCAAATTTTTTGAACTGAGAACGACCAATGGCCTTGACTAGTTTAGTACAATTAATGAGAAATATTCACAAGTTTTGTAAATCAATATCTAATTGCAACGCTTGCATGTTCCTTAAAAGCAGCTAGACATACTACAGGAATAAAAATAGCTTATCATTATCAAGCTCAAGATTGCTCATGTCATAACTCATAATATAGATATTTGTACTAGCATTGTCACACTGATATAATATTTTTTATGTTTCTTATTTATTTATAGTTTCAATCTCAGAAATTAATATCAACAAATTTTGCTCTAAAACAAAATATCAGCAAAACCGGGCCTCTAAAAAAATTGCAGGAAAAAAAAAGAAAAAGTTTGCAAATTTTTTTTTTGCAACTCTACCACGATTCTGCTCTACGATTCTACACGATTCTACCCTTTGGATCGCGACTCTACCACGATTCTATCTGATTCCGATCCACAGTGCGATCTGGATCGACAGGTCGTCGTGGGATCGTGGGATCGTACGACTTTACGAGTAGGATCGCGATTTTAACTACCTTGCACCCTCGCCCCTCCAGATGTTAAACAACTAGGCTAGTTGTGTTTCCACTATTGTTTAGTATTCCCATTAGTTCTGATGTTCACACTAGAGGTAGTGCTTAGTATTCACACGTGAGTGTCCCCACTCATGTACTTGTATAGTGTTCATACTCATGTACTTGTATATAAATAGATGATCAATAGAAGGCATCATGTGTGTCATTTGCAAACCATTCTCTTGATATCTTTTAACATAGTATCAGAGCCTACTCTTTCCATCCGATGACAACCTCTACAAATACATCTACTAGCCTAGGTTTGTCAATCTCAGGATCGCTCGGCACTCAAGCCGTCGGCCTAATGTCCACCGGTCAACCCTCCTTTGGTAATCCTATCAATGTGAAGTTGTCTCACGACACCTACCTGCTGTGGAAGGCACATGTTCTTCCTGTCCTTTGTGGCGCACAGTGGCTTGGTCTCGTAGAAGGAACTGATCCGGCGCTGCCCCAGTTAATCGTAGCGTCGACAGAAGATGGAGCCACATAGGTTCCTAATCCTGCATATACCGTCTGGCTCCAACGGGATCAGACGTGCCTAAGCCTATTGCTATCCACCCTCTTGCCAGAGGTGTTGGGGGCAGGTGTTGTTTCTGTCATCATCGGCTACAGTCTGGAATGCCCTCGAGCGCAAGTTTGCGACTCAATCTAGGGCACGTAATATGCAAATCCGATGGTAGTTGCCTACGCTCCAGAAACGGGACATGATAATGATCGACTACTTCAACAAAGTCAAGAACCTTACCGATGGGCTCACTGCCGTCGACAAACCACTTGAGGAGGAGGAGGTCATCATTTATCTTCTCACCGGCCTCGACAACTCCTATGATGCTCTAGTAACATCCGTCACCACCCGGACAGAACTGATCGCCCTCACCGATCTTTACTGGCACATGCTAGACTATGAGATGCATCACGAGCAAAGCAATCTCATGTTCCAACCCTCCATGAACATGGTGTCTCGAGGCAATCAAGGAGGGTGTGGGCGAGACGGTGGTGGTGGACGTGGACGCGGCCGAAGTAGTGGCCGTGGATAGTACCATTACCAGGGTGCCAATTACGGCAACCATCATGGCAGTGACAATCATCATGGGGCAACAAGGGGTCCGACTATCGGCCTGTTTGTCAATTGTGTGGAAAGATTGACCATGTAGCTTTTAAATGCTACAAACATTTCGATCACGCGTTCCGATAGGAGGAGCACATGGTGGCAAATGTCACCACAGGATCAGGGTTTGACACGCCGTAGTACGCAGATACTGGGGCGTCTGATCATATTACCGGAGAATTGAATAAGCTGACGATACACGAGCGGTACTCCGGCAAAGATCAGGCTCACACCGCAAATGGTTCAGATATGCCAATCGCTCATATTGGTTCTTCTAAAATTCATATGTCACACAAACCTTTGTTCCTAAACATTGTTCTTCATGTTCCACACACAAATACAAATATGTTATCTGTTCATAAACTCACGGCTGACAATAACGTCTGTCTTGAGTTTCATCCTAATTGTTTTCTCATTAAGGATCGTACTTCGAAGAAGGTGCTCCTTCGCAGTCCTAGTAAGGGTGGTCTATACCCCATTTCTAGTAGCTCGGCTACATCTAGGAAGGCCCTCTCTGTCATCGAACATAGTCACAAGCGGTGACATTGTCATTTAGGCCATCCCTTGTCCTCTGTGGTGGATTAGATTATTTAGCATCACAGTTCAACCTTTTTTCATGAGTCCAACAAATTCTCTGTTTGTAATGCTTGTCAACAGGGCAAAAGTCACCAGCTTCCTTTTACTCGGTGAAAAAGTGTGTCATCATCACCTCTTGAACTTATTTTCTCTGATGCTTGGGGGCCAACGTGCACCTCCTTTGGTGGTTTTAAATACTACGTGAGTTTCATTGACGATTTTAGTAAATTCATCTGGATGTATTGTCTCAAGAGTAAAACTGATGTCTATCACATATTCATCCAATTCCAAACTCAAGTTGAGCACATTCTAAATAAAAAAATCCTACACATACAAACCGACTAGGGAGGCGAATACCAGAAGTTGAATTCCTTTTTTCAACTAATTGGAATCACTCATCATGTTTCCTGTCCACACACTCATCAACAAAATGGCTCGGTGAGAGAAAACATCGCCATATCATAGAGGTTGGCTTGTCCTTACTTGCCCATGCCTCCATGCCCGTTCGTTTTTGGACGAGGCATTTCAAACATCATGTTTCTTGATAAATCGCCTCCCTAGCAGGACGATACAAAATTCAACTCCACTAGACCGTTTTTTGGAATATCTCCAGACTATTCCTTTCTTAGAACTTTCGGGTGTGCATGCTGGCCCTGTCTCTGTCCATACAATGATCGGAAGCTCCAATTTTGATCTAAATGGTGTGTTTTTCTTGGTTATAGCTCTCTTCATAAAAGCTACAAATGTTTGCATGTCTCTTCGGGTATGATTTATATTTTTTTGTGATGTAGTCTTTGATGAGTAATAATTTCCTTTTGCTGATGAAAAATCACCACCATCGGATCAACCATTACTTGACCAAATTTTGATCTTTCCTCCTGGCCTCCGCAAATTTCCCTATGGTTGTGGGACGTTTGGATGGTAGGAAGACTAATACGAGTACTGGTATACTTGATTCAAATATTGTTGTGCAATCTAACTCAGCTATTCAGCCAGGTTGGTCGTCCCCCTCTGTGCAGAATACAGGTGACTCGCCTACAACAAATCCAAGCGATGACTCTAGGCAGGAGAATACGGGGATAGACCCAGGGGAGATTCGGTGGGCGCTGCAGGCGCAGATCCCGGGGCACTGATCTCTCGGATCAGACGCAAGATGTCCTGTAGTCCGCCAGCATGAGTCTCGCGGAGGATCCTGCCGGCCCCACACATGTATCTGTGTCACCGCCTCATCCCATGCAAACAAGGCTACGGAACAACATTCGCCAACCAAGGATTCACACCAACGACACGATGCAATATGATGCCCACCGGCGCGCATTTCTTGCTGTGACCGAACCGACAACTCTTGAGGATGTTCTTTGTGACAGAAATTGGAAGGAGGCAATGGATGCTGAATATCAGGCACTCTTAAAGAACAAGATATGGCACTTGGTATTATCTCAGCCTGGTCACAATATCATTGACTGCAAATGGGTATTTAAATTGAAGAAGAAGGCTGACGGTTCTATTGAACGCTATAAGGCCAGATTGGTTGCAAATGGGTTCAAACAACATTATGGAATTGATTATGAAGATATGTTCAGTCCGGTTGTGAAACCCGCTACAATTCTTCTTGTTCTATCATTAGCAGTGTCATACGGATGAATGCTTTGTCAATTGGATGTAAATAATGCATTTTTGCATGGCGTTCTGGAAGAGGATGTATTCATACGACAGCCACTGGGTTATGAGGATCCACGGTTTCCGCATCATGTGTGCAAATTAGATAAAGCTCTTTATGGGTTGAAGCAATCACCTCGTGCTTGGTATTCTCGACTCAGTTCTTATTTACAAGAACTTGGTTCTGTTCCTTCCTGAGCTGACACGTCCCTGTTCATCTATAATCATGGTGGTGTGATCATATATATTCTGGTTTATGTAGATGACATTATTGTCACTAGCTCATCTCCTCAGGCTATTCATATCTTAATTCAAAATTGCAGTCAGAGTTTGCTCTCAAGGATCTCGGTGATCTTCATTACTTCTTGGGCATCGAAGTATGTTGATTAGGGGAGGATCTTGTCCTTGATCAATCCAAATATTCCACCGACCTTCTGCAACGGGCTGGTATGACAGCATGCAAACCAGTAATTTCTCCAATGTCGACAACTAAAAAATTGTCAAAGTCTGATGGGAGAGAGTTATCAGCTGCAGAAGCAACACGGTACAGGAGTATAGTAGGGGCTTTATAGTACCTAACATTGACACGACCAGATATATCATATGCGGTCAACAAGGTGTGTCAATTTCTGCATATGCCAACCGAACATCATTGGACAATGGTGAAAACAATTTTATGGTATGTATGACACATAGTGAGTGTCGGACTCCGTATTCGCAAGTCTACTTCTTGTTTGGTTAGTGCATTTTCTGATACAGATTGGGCAGGATCAGCAGATGGCAGAAGGTCAGCCAATGGATTTGTGGTTTTCTTTGGCTCCAATCTCATATCATGGAGTTCAAAGAAGCAAGTCGCACTGGTGAGGTCTAGTACTGAGGTAGAGTACAAGGCTATTGCAAATACCACAGCAGAAATCATCTGGATATAGTCGCTATTGGGAGAACTTGTAATTTATCAATTACAAGCACCTGTCCGGTGGTGTGACAATCTTGGAACCACATATCTTTCTGCTAATCTTGTGTTCCATAGCATAACTAAACATATTGAAGTGGATTTTCATTTTGTCCGAGAACGAATGGCAAGAAAGACGTTGGACGTTCGGTTCATATCATCATGAGATCAATTGGCCGATGGTCTCACCAAACCAATTGGAATACAACAATTGAAGATCCAACGACACAATCTCAAACTCACCGGTTGTGATTGAGGGGGGGGGTGTTAAACAACTAGGATAGTTGTGTTTCCATTGTTGTTTAGTATTCCCATTAGTGCTGATGTTCCCACTAGAGGTAGTGCTTATTATTCACACGTGAAAGTGTTTCCGCTCATGTACTTGTATAGTGTTCACACTGTGTTCATACTCATGTACTTGTATATAAATAGATGATCAATAGAAGGCATCATTTGTGCCAGTTCCAAACCATTCTCTTGATATCTTTTAACACCGTAAACCTCATGTTTCTCGTCGGAGTCCTCGCCGCCCACGCCAGAAACCTCACTCCGCCGGATGCCGGAGATCCTGTGCCGACGCTCGTCGGAAAACACATGCCACAAGAGGTTTCCGGCAGCGGTGGACGACAACGTGGGGTTTTCTGGCATCTGGCGGCAGACAAGGTCGCGGTGGTGTGGCTTCGGGCTAGCGGCGGCGCAGGGACAAACCGGGAGAGAGAGGAAGAGAGAGAGAGAGAGGGACGCAAATCTCAAGGCAAAATAGAGGGGGGAGGATAGTAGGTGTAGATGCATGTACACGTAGGATGTCCACTCTCGTATTCCATTTCAAGGATGTCCACTCTCGTATTCCATTTCATCTATAGAAGGTTGAATACTTGCATTTGCATGCTTTGGGACGCATGAATTCCAGCACTTGATTCCGGTTTGCTTGTATCAAGTTTTTCAACTCTGACGCAATCTGGAGCCACCCTAGGACAGTGACTGTAACACCCTCTTCCTCCACCTCTTCTCTTCCCCCAGACCGTCGTTGACGTCGTCCCAACCGCGCCGAGTGGGCCGTCGCCTCCCCCATCTTCTCGTCCTCGCTGGGACCCACTCGCAAGTGCGCGTCTCGTCTCGCCCGTCGCCCGTCGCATCCCGGCTTCCCCGGCTTCGCTCCCGCCGGAGCCCCATGCAGCTCGGTCCCTTGTCGCCCCCTGCTGCTGCGCGCCGGACCCCCTCCTCCTCCGAGCCCGCTCCTCCCGGCTATAAAGCCCCTCCCGGTGCCCTCCCTTCCCCTCCTCCCCCATTTCTTCCTCTCCTCCTCCCAAGTAAGAAGAGAACCCAAGGAGAAGAAGAAGAAAGAAAAGAGAAGGAGCCGAGGCCTTACCTTCCGTCGCCATCCGCCTCCGTCGCCGTGAGCCTGGGGACTCCCTCCGATTGCTTTCGCTGCCGCCCCGAGCCCCCTCCTCTTCCCCGGCGCCCTGCCTCCCCCGTCTTCTCCCCGTGCGCCACCGCCCCTCTCCTCCCTTCCCCGCGCGGCGCCACCGTTCCCTTCTCCCCGCGCGCCGCCGCCGCCCCCTCATCTCCCCCTCCCCTCTGCTGCTAGCCTGAGTCCCCCCTTTAGGGCGTCGCCCCCGTGGGCCGCCTCCGCGCCCCGTGGGCCGCACGCCCGTTTTCGACCCCAGGCTGTGGGCCGGGCCGAAAGGTCATGTTGGGCCATCGACGTTTTTCTTTTTTGTTGTTCTTTTTCTATTTCAATTCAAAAGAGAGGTTTTAAAAATTAGTAACTCCCTCATTTCAACTCCAAAAATTATAAAATAAATTTCTAAAAATTTGTAAATTCAAGATCTTGCTAATGGCATAGGTCTTGTTTAATTTGGAGTTTATTTGTTGTTCATTTGTATTTAATTGCTCTTTTTGCTTGCATGTGCCTTTTTCCGGTACGTTCGTCCGACTAGGATTTGAAGACGTCAGAGATCCCCAAGTTGATCAAGCCCAAGATTATCAAGATCCTCTTACCTATATCCCAGGCGAGTCAATACTTTGATCATATTGAGCCTACATTTTATGCAAATTATATTCTTTTAAAATAGCAAATTGTATGCTTTAATTCTTTAATCAAATGTATGTTAAAACTTAAGGTAGTTAAATACCCATTTGATGATTAATTAATTATTACATCATCCTTGACAACTTGAATCCCTTAACCATTGTCACCCTAGTAACTATGTGGTAATACTAGTTATAGGTTGTACTTAAGCGACATGCTAGTCTTGCTTAAGTATCGGGACATTAAAATGTTTCAATCATCATCTCTTTAAACATAAAAATAATTTGGGCAGTCATTGGTGGTCCATGACTGAGATAAATATGGTGATTTGGTTTTACTCTTAAAAACCCTAATATTGTTGTTACTGTCTGGGCGGGCTGTGTGATGAAGAGTATGATGATGGGTGCTAATGCAGCCCAAAGAATGTTGATGTGTGAAATGATTCTCTAGACAACCCTAAGGACTTAATCTTGTCATGACCTCCCATGTAAAACAAGTACAACCACAAGTCTGCAAACTGCAACTTGGCTTAATAAATTTATCGGACCTTGGAAGTCATCTCGCTGGTGGAGGAGTAAAGGGGTGCAAGCGTGAGCTTGATCACGTTTGAATGGGACACCGATGGTGAAGTGCCTTCTGACAAGATGTAGGGGGTGACATCCCGCACCAACATATGGGCGTAACCCCATATAGATGAGATGACAGAAGGGGCGAGATATTTTGAAAGGTTACTGTGACGGTCGCTCAACTACATGACTAAGGAATCATGTGGGGTAACGAGTATGACTATCTCTTGTGGGTAAAGTGTACAATCTCTGCAGAGTCTAAACTGTTTAAACAGCTGTGCCTATGGTCAAAGGCGGACATGAGAATCTTTACTCGAGTTAGTTCTATTTCAAAAACCTTGTGGTTGGGATGAAAAATGTGGTGGGCTCACCTAGCCCTGAGATTGAATTTTGCCTGAGTGCTCGAACTCAGTGATGTTAGTAATTGGGGACGGACCCAATCAAAAGTAAGCATGAGGTAGAGTTTCCGACGGAGGGAACCTCTGCTGTTATAAATTATTGCACAATTACTCTCTTTAATAAAATACGATTTGATTAACATGCTAAGTGATAGAAATTTGTAATTATGATATTTGAAAATATTGCTTTAGCAAATAAAAGAACCAGAGTCATCCTTGTTAAGCTTTGCATGTATATTATTGCATTGTGTGTTGACTCGCGAGCATAGAAGTTGTGCTCACTCTTGCTCTCTCCCCCAAAACCCTCAGAAACAGGAAATCCTGGAGATTACGACTACTACGAGGATCCAGAAGTCGGAGGACCCGGAGATAATGAAGCGTAGTGTAGTCGTTAGTTGTTCTAGTCTCGCCCCAGTCCAGCTGACTCCGTTGGTTCTTGCGTGCATCCTATATTATCTGAGTCCTTAGGTAATATCGGGCGCACACAAGTTTCCCCAGTCGCTTGCCTGTAGAGAGATGTGCTCTTACCCCTTTCGCTTCCGTTGTTGCTTCCGCTTTTGTAATGTAATCAATTTGGCCTATTCGGCCCGTATTGTAAAACTCGACCCGACGCGGTCTATGTAAACTCTGTTGTGTTAATTAATGAATGGTATGATTTTACGCCATGTATGAATTGATTCAGTGATGTATCTGTGAGTGCTAGCTACTGATCTAGGGAATAGCACAGTGTTTCACAGAGGATTTTGGATTAGAAATCCGGGTCCGACAGTGACCAGCTACGCTAGAGCTGGATTGGAACTTAGGAATTCTTGTCTTGTGGGAAAATCCCTTTCGTCAGTTGGAAGCATACTTGGATGCCAACAAAAAGGCTAGCCTTTCAGTCCTTAATGCCATGTCAGCTACAGCACACACACATACTTGCTTGAATGACAAAGCACTTCCCTCTTGGAGTCACACAATTCAAGGAGAAGCCGAATAAAGTCCCCAAAATGACCCAATCATTCATGCATGCAGATGCAGATAAAGATTGCTTGTGCAAGTCCAAAGAAATCCATGCATGTCTGCCTTGATCGATCGCCGCATTTCAAGAACAAATTATTCTCAACTTTCTTGCGGCGGAAGATAGCATGTCTCGTACTCTCATGCATGAGACTCATCATTCGTTCATGCATGGCCTCACGAAGAAACCCTTTATTCATCCATAAGCAAATGTCAGTGGCTGGATCGAATGATCACGAAACGGAAGAAATGGATGTGATCGATCTATACCGGTTTAGGCCCCGGTTAGAATGCAAGAATTTCACATAAAAAAGTTTAATTCCTACAGGATTCGGGGAAAAAAAATCGGCGTTCTAAACAGGGACTTAAGCCGACTACATGGACAATTATTCTCGGAGTGTTCAAGTGGCATAAGAAGAGCCTGAAGATATCCCGTTCCTATTGAACAATCGGCTCAATTTAATACCCTTATTTATATATATAAAAGTTACCCTGAGCTTCCAAAGCTGAGTGATCCAGTAAGAACAAAGGGGCTTTTGGCATCAACCACAACTCAGGCCATGTGGTCGATCAGCAGGATGTGCAGATGTATATGCTTGTGTTAGGATGGGGGTCGGTGTCAGGTATCGTCTGTTACAACGAGACGGCTGAGGAACGACGAAGTAAACAAGATCAATCGCAGAGAGACACGAGATTTAACGTGGAAAACCCTCCCAATGCGAGAGGGAAAAACCACGGGCGCCAGCCAGCAACAATCTTCACTATATCGGGGTGAGGTTACAACGTCGGGGATTACAACTCTGATTATCTTGCCTCAAACGGTGGCTTACAGGATATATATATATCAGGGAAACCCTAATTCGACTAGGATCCATACCGCGGGGGCTTCGCCGCACTCCCCAGCGTCCACAGGTGCAGACCTTGGGCGCTTTAGGACTCGCTCGCTCGCCTAAGCCTCGGCGATGGGCCTCACTACGCTCCGTCCGAGTGACCTAATTGATGTATAAATTTGGATCACAAATCAACATACTCCACCTTGAGACAAATTCCTTCCTGTAGCATAAATCAATCCTTCACCCTGAACACAATAAAGAAAGAAATACTTTCGGCGCCACACAGCCTCTTGAGCTAAGCTGTAATACCAACTAAGCTTGAGCAAAGCTCAAACTTAGCAACAGGAACTGGCTTTGTCAACATATCAGCAGGATTTTCATGAGTGCTAATCTTGCATACCTTTAGCTTACCCTTTGCTACAATATCTCTGACATAATTATATTTAATCTCAATGTGCTTTGTCCTCTCATGAAACATCTGATCTTTAGTGAGATAAATTGCACTCTGGCTGTCACAAAACAGATTAATGCAAGAATCAACTCCAGCAAGCTCAGCAAATAAACCTTTCAGCCAAATTGACTCTTTACTTGCTTCACAAATAGCCATATATTACGCTTGATGGTGGGCGAGCGCAACAACATCCGCAAATGTGCCTTCGACTCACGGCACAACCTCCAATGGTAAATACATAACTGTGAGCGACCTACGCTTATCCAAATCACCGGCATAATCTGAATCAACATAGCTAACGAGTTCCTTTTCGATCTGCCAAACTTCAAACAAGCATCCGATGTGCCTTGCATGTACGAAAATCCAGCGAGCGGCCTTCCAATGCTCTTTACGAGATTAGCCATATATCTACCGACCAAACTCATAGCATAAGATAAATCCGGACGAGCAAACCATTGCATACATCAAAGACCCATGACACTAGCATACGGAACTACGGACATGTACTCAACCTCCTCATCGATGCTAGGACATTGTGAAGTGACAATTTAAAGTGAGGTGCAATGGGAGTACTAACGGGCTTTGAATCATGCATGTTGAAACGATGAAGCACTTTACGAATATAATTTTGCTAACTAAGAAACAATAAACCGAAGCACGGTCTCTAGTAATTTCCATACCTAGAATTTTCTTAGCGACACCAAGATCCTTCATCTCAAATTCCTTTGCTCAATGAGCCTTCAATGCAGTGATTTCTTTCTTGCTCTTGGCAGCAATCAGCATATCATCAACATATAACATCAAGTATATAGGTGATCCATCAACAAATTTAATGTAGACACAACTATCATAATCAGATCTTTTAAAGTTATTTGATAACATAAATGAATCAAACCTCTTATACCAGCACGCAGGAGACTGTTTCAAACCATATAAGGACTTCTTCAATTTGCAAACATGATCCTCCTTACCAGGCACTATGAACCCTTCTGGCTGGTCCATGTATATCTCCTCCTCAAGATCTCCATGCAAGAATGCTGTCTTCACATCTAGCTGCCATTATGTGGTAATGGAGTTTTGGTGATTAATGATAAATCTAATTGGGAGACTAACACTTTTATTGATATACATATTGTGTAGTCTTATTTGGATATAAAGGTGAAAATCATGAAGGCATGCAAGTGATTAAGTTATTAATGACAATGCACTTGTGAGACTAACACTCCTATTGTTATATCAAGTTTAGTCTCAGCTTAGATATAAAAGCAAAAATCCAAACAGGTATGTATTCATTAATGACAAATCTATTTGTGAGACTAACAATTCTATTAATTATCTATTGCTTAGTCTCGTTTGGATATAAAGATGAAAATACAAGAGGTATGCATTCTACTTCTTATTATTATATCTTGTTGCATTCCTCGGATCCAAAATATAGGTTAAACTCCACCAAAAAGGTTAACTTGGATATGTGCATATGTTTCCATTACACATTTGTGTATGCACACATTTAGGGGGAGTTCATTCTATATTTTGTGGTTTCATTAGTATTGATCCATATTCTCTTTCCACATATATTAAGGATCTTTACTTTGAAACATATCATTGAATATATTTAACTTGTGTAGTTAATATATTCATATGAGTATATGAGAGCATATGAGACTTGTGTAGTTCATTGATGCTCATATATCCTTGAATATATTTTAACTTGTGTAGTTAATATATTCATATGAGTATATACAACTTGTGTAGTTCGTATACACTCATATTTGGTATATATAACTTGCATAGTTCATATATACTCATGACCTTGTTGTTTCATTAGTATTGATCTTTGTGATCTACTTTGAAACATAACTCTTGAGTATATATATATATAACTTATGTAGTTTATATATACTCATACCAATTACATTCAATTATCTATAATTGTGTTGGTTATCATAAATTACCAAAGAGGGAAAGATTTTGGTATCTTGTCCCAACCATTATGAGTTAATGGTATGTTGTGGTAATTAATGATAATCACATTATGGAACTAACGTTTCTCCTTGAGTTGGATGAATAGGTTATGTTCTAGGTGTTTGAAGACTTTGGATGACATCATATGTTGATTGTCATCAAGTCGTGATTCTTGAAGAAGAAGAAATCATCATGTGTTGATGATGTTCAAGAAAAGGATGATCATCATGCGTTGATGATATTGAAGTGAAGAGCTTGAAGTAAAGGATGCATCATGAGTTGATGCGTGTCAAGTTCAAGAAGATGAGATGGTCATTGGTTGATCATCGAGTCAAGTGAAGAGTGCATCATGAGTTGATGTATGTCAAGATTTGAAGCAAGGATATGCGTCATCAAGCTTCAAGTGGTTGCGCAAGGAAAAGGTATGACTAGCTAGGGCTAAGGATTTGTTCCTAGTCTTTTACCGGTCTCGGTGTTTGGTTGGAGACCGGATTGCTAGTATAGGTTGCCGTACTATTAAGAGGGGTCTTAATTAGTAACTTGAGTTAGTCATGTGTTGATGGCTCATTGTGTTTGCTCTAGCTCAACTTAACATGTTGCCTATATTTGCGAATGCGTTTTGCAAATGGTTGTGGCTCATGGTTAATCCTTGTAGCATGTGACTTTAGTTTGCGAATGTGTTTTGCAAATGGTTTAAGTCCATGTACCTTATTTCTTGTGGCGTTGATTCTAATAGTTGGCAAATGTGTTTTGCAACTTGTTGAGAATCTCGCTTTTATCGTTGTTTGCATCGCTTGTCAATTGTGCAAATGTGTTTTGCAAATTGAGTTGAAGCGAAGTGCAATTTGTGGTGTGATTCTAAAGTTGGCAAATGTGTTTTGCAACTTGTTGAGAATCTCATTTGAACCCTTGCTTGCATCACATATCAATTGTCAAATGTGTTTTGCAATTGGATTTGTTTTGGATGCAAACTGCGCTCTCTCGGGAAAAAGCGGTAGTACCGTCATGTACTACGGTATGACCATGATGCGGTATGACCGGTGGTTCCTTGGCGGAACTACCGCTTTGCTGAGCATGCGTTGCTCTGTGGTGGTGCGGTAGTACGGAATGTACCACGCGGTATGACCGTAGTGCGGTAGTACCAGCGTTGGTTGACGGTATGCTTTTCCCGAACCATTGCATTTCGTGTGCTTTGGGTTCTTTGGAGGTGCGGTAATCTGGCGTTATGTCTGCGGTACTATCGGCTGCGATCGTCGGATTTTGTATGGCGGTACATATTTTCGAGCGTGCTTTTGGGTTGAGTTGAAAACCTGCGGCGGTTGTACGCGCTCCTTGAGCGGTATGGCCGGAGATGCGGTAGTACCGCATATTGGTTGTGATCGTACCGCACAGGTGCCCAACGGCTAGTTTTCTGACCGTTGGAGGAGGTGCGGTCGTACCGCAACTTAGTTGGCGGTAGTACCGCATGTGCTGATTTTTCAGCAGACTTTGCCTCAACGGCTAGTTTTTGTGTGTGGGCTATAAATACCCACCTTGGCGTGTGAGGGTAAGGTTCTTTGGTGCCATATACTTTCTATTGAGCTAAGAGCAAGCCTCTCATACTCTAGTGTGCATGTGTTGCACTTAGTGAGTGATTGAGAGCAAACCCTAAGTGCATGTGTTGCATTAGGTTGTGGATTGCTTATCCATAGAGCTTTGGCACTTGATTGGTTCAAGTGAAAGTTGAGTCTTGTTACTCTTGGTGTTTGCCGACATCTAGGCGGCGTGGGCGTTGTGCGTCGGTGATCTTCTCAAGTGAAGCTTGTGAGAAGACCGGGGGCGATTTGTGAGTGGCTTGGTGCTCGCCATCTCCGGAGCGGAGTAAGAGCAACCCTAGTGGATTGGGGTGATAAGTTCAAGTTGGAGTCGGTTCAAGCGGTTGAACTCACTTAGAGGTGTTGGTTCGGTTGGAACCGGTCCAAGTGGTTTGGACTTACCTCGGAGGTGTTGCCTCGCGTTTTGGAGCCGATCCAAAAGGTTGAACTTACCTCAACGTGGATTATGGGAGACCGGCAAGTCTCCGACCACCACGGTAAAATATCATTGTGTCCCGTGTGCTTCTTGTGATTAGCTTTCATATGCTTTACATTGTGCAATTTATATACCTTGTATTAAATTGCTTATTCATTGTGTATGATTGCAATAGTATCATTTACATTGCTTAAATTGAATTGCTTACAAGTCAATGCTTGATTGATTATTATCAATAGACTTGTATTGTTGATGCACTTAGTTGAACCTAGTTAATTTAGGCTTTAATTGTGTTAAACCGAATTGTTATTTAGCTTCCGCATTAGAATTCGGTTTTAGTGCATAGAAGTTTATAAAACGCCTATTCACCCCCTCTAGTCGGCCTACTCGATCTACACCGGTCCAAGTTGTTTGGACTTACCTCGGAGGTGATGCCTCGCGTTTTGGAGCCGATCCAAAAGGTTGAACTTACCTCAACGTGGATTAGGGGAGACCGGTAAGTCTTCGATCACCACGGGAAAAATATCGTCGTGTCAATTGTGGTTTGCATTCTAGCTTTACTACATAGCAATTTATATTCCTTGAATTAAATTGCTTACTTGTGTGAACGCTATCTTATGTACTTAATTGTTTATATCATTAGTTGATTGCTTACAAGTCATTGCTTAATTGTTATCTCTCAATAGGCTTGTTGTTGGTGCACTTAGGCGTGCCTAGTTGTTTTAGGTTTTAATTGGGCAAAACCGATTTGATATTAGCTTCCGCATTAGAAATCGGTTTTAGCCCAAAGAAGTTTTAAAACCGCCTATTCACCCCCTCTAGTCGGCCTACTCGATCTTACAGGTGGAGGAGGCCACAGGCGACGAGCTTGGGGGAGGTCGGGGCGCAAGGTCAGGGCGAGACGGCGGCACTTCGGTTAGAGGAGAGATGGCAGAGGAGGAGATGGAGGTGTAAGGAGACTCGGTTAATATAAAGCGAGTTTCGGCAGCCCGCCTATTAAGTCCAAATTTTTGTTTCCTGTCCAATAAAACAAAAGTATCAGAGACGGTTCTTATTCAGAGCTGTCTGTGATATGATTATAATCACACACGGTTCGTGATGATTCATAGATGGTTATTAACAATAACCGTCTGTGATATCTGCGATTATCACAGACGGTTTTTCTTAAAAATCTCTGTGATTTGTAGTAGTGTCACGTGAGAGTTTGGAATTTTCCATTGCAACGTAGGGGTATCACTCTAGTTAGTTACCACCGCTGAGGAGCACATACATAAAGCTTTTGCATCTCTAGCACATGCAAAGCACTTGCGATCAAAATCTCCAATTAATCATCCGTTAGTACAGATCACTGCGCCAGGAATTACATAAGAATAAGACCTTGATTTGCAGGAGTGCTGAATCAGTCAGCCAGTCACTCGTATCAGAGCTGACAGCACATAAACCGTCACATCTTGGCTCTTTGCATTGTGCGGTTGCTTCAAGGCGTTTTTTTTTAATGGCGAGGCACCGTGGAATTAAGCAAACCACACATGCTGCTACCTTGGTCCAAGAAACATACCCATAGGGTAGAACAGAGAGGATTATGGCATCATGTGGCAGCAGTCAGATGTGTTTAGTGGGTGTATCATGTGAGTCATGGTATCATTATGTTGGTGAAGTTGCCTCTTGAGGGAAGCTTCACCGCAACCCAATGAAAAGGAAGTTTCATCCAAAAGCTCCAAACATCCCATTTGAAGTTTTAAAACATTCATGTACTTTTCATATTTCTTCGGGTTGCATGACTACTCCTAATTCATACGGTTGTTTTTCTGCTCTCTCTCTCTCTCTCATGCATCTCCCTAGTATCACATTTTAAGCCTGTTCCATTTTTCTGAAGCGATGAAAATAGCTGTTAACTTTTCAAGATCGAGTAACTTGAATCAATGCAAGAGCAAATACACAGCTACCCCACCCTCAACCAAAGAAGTGGGCCCTCCATGTCAGCTGCAATATGTACAAATATCTACAACTGGAGGGCCCACATCCCCAGCAAAGTCTGCACAACCCCATGTACCACTCCTGCCATATCAGTCCCCTGGCACTATGTAAATCCATGTGATCTCACCACCCCTTGCCAGGGTCCAAAGAAGCATCAGACTTCAACGCTAACAGTAAAAACTGCAGCCATCTGTTGCTGATCTTGGCATTTGACAGGACTAAAACCTGCATTGCATGCACCAAACTAGGAAACATGCTAATTTTTCTCTAAATGACACTATTTGAAGCGATATTAGCAAAATTAATACACTCATAGTCGTAATTGCAAAAATTATGTTCTTGTCCGTTACGGACAAGCCGCGGGCCTCTGCAGCCATCTGTTGCTGATCTTGGCATTTGACAGGACTAAAACCAGCATTGCATGCACCAAACTAGGAAACATGCTCATTTTTCTCTAAATGACACTATTTGAGGCGATATTAGCAAAATTAATACACTCATAGTCGTAATTGCAAAAATTGTGTTCTTGTCCGTTACGGACACGCCCACGGCTTGTCTGGACGGACGAGGCACCACTTATCGGCCTGTGGCTTGTTCGTTCCATGGCTGTGCAGACGAGAACACTATTTTTGCAAGTGCGACTACGAGAACACCATTTATGATAATGCCACTTCAAATAGTATCATTTAGGTAAAAAACTCGAAACATGCAAGGATGAGCTGAGCTCATTGGCAAAGAAAAGGGGGCCACATGCTGACAGGGGGCCACATGCTGACACCAACAAGAGGTGTGTGTAGATGTAGTGCACTGTTGTACATCTCCATTCTGATCACTGACCACTGCCTGTTTTGGAGCAGCTTACACAAGTGTGCCGACATTGCAAGCCCCACAAGTTTCCCAGGTTTGTACATTAGTGGATACCTATATTGTTAATTTGCTACATACCTGCATGCCTTGATCTTTGGATTAGCATGCATAATTGTGCATTACTAGGTGTGTATAGCTGTAATACACCAGGTAAGGTAGGTGGTACTAATTAAGCAGTAGAAACAGTGGCCGGCTGTCGGCACGCTAGAGGATGAGAAAAGCTCCGGCCGGCCGCCAACTTTGCGTCAGGTGATTCTTGGCAGATTCTGCATGCTAGCTCGCCGAGAAAACCGTGTGCTGTGCTCCTCCTTAGTTTTGCAGCTTGCACCAGTTCGTCCTAACTGTGGACTATATGTAATAGTAGTATGAGATTTGAGAGGGATAGGTGAGACATGTTTTGGTTTATGAATGTCCTGATCGTCCTACAAAAACTTAAATTCCAGATGGAGATTAATGTCTGTGGCGAGCAGGTCGTACCGCAAGTCTGTGGCGGTTTAATTCTGTTTTTTAAGTTATATTAAAATCCACACAAGTGACGAGTTCAGATCCTAGAATGTTATTAGGCTTGAAAATCCATACAAATGACCCACAAAGCCACAATCTGGTACGAATCGAGCTCCGGTCAGTAAACCGATTATCCGGACAGTTGGGACCAAAGGAATAAGACACCTTGCTGTTATATGTCAAATTCCCCTGGTGAATCAAACAACTCTTTTTCAGAGTAGATTTGTTGGCATGCAAATACAAGCAGCAAATCGGCAGTAGAAAATGACGCAATGGCACTGACATGTTGGTTGCTTGTGCCGTTTCTGTTTTGCGTAGCCGTTCATGTCGGCTTCAGCCAGTCTGAACATACCAATATACCATTATGCACCCCGTACGTGGTAGAATCCATCTCACCATCATAAACAAAAGGGAAAGAAAGAAAGAGAAAGAAAGAAAGAAGAGCACTACACCTACCGCGTTTTCAGAGGCTCAGCGTGTCAGTTTTCTCCTGTTGATGTTTCGTTATTTTGACCAGTTTGTGCCACTGTGTGATGCTTGAGATTGACCTGTGGTTGATGATGAAATTCCTTTCTCTGTTATTATTCGTCGAGATGAGCATGGAACCATCGAGCTCACATCCATGCTCTCCAAAGTTGTTATGCAACTGGTTTTTGTTCCTGCCTTGCCCTCAAATGACTTGTGACACTCAAAATCAAATGTTCGTAGAAGTCGACGGAAATGTGTTAGAATTGTACATCTGTACCCTCTTCGTTTCATTCTATAAGGCATAATTTGGCTGCAAAAATGCAAGGCTTACATTTGAATTTAATAATCTCTTTTGCCCCTATCTCTCTTCAGCGTATAGTCACTTATACTATGAACATTCACACACTCCCGTTCCCAAGACACTTATACCACGATGTGAGATATCATTACCATGTCCGTACAGAAAATTTATTGGTTTTATAACTTTTTGACATGTCTGCTTTGTAAAATTACGTCTTATAAAGGTTTTTTTCTGCCATCAGAAAAGATACTAAAGAAAATGTTTTACTTTTTAAAACATAGTCCCGTTCCCTCCGGTTTACAAAAACAAGTTATTTTAGACATTGACACGGTCCTTAAAATATAGCATTGACCACTAATTAATATAGTGAAATATTAGTAAAACCCAATCAAATTATAATACGGTGAAAGTATTTTTTAAGATAAATTTACACATATAATTTTTATCTATCTAATCTAAATATTTTTAAAAATATTAATAGCCAAAGTTTTTAGAATTTGACTGTACGTATTTCGAAACGACTTGTTTTTGTGAATAGAAAAGTGGGTGTTACAAAGAGATTATTACATAATTAATTTAAACCCCATCACGGCTTCACCACCCCCTACCGCTGACGTGGACTGGACGGCGCGGAGCCGTTACTTAACGGCGCACCACCACCGCCGAGACAATATTAAAGCCGCGTCGAGTGGTGAGAGAGAAGAAGAGTAGTAGGTAGTGGCATAGCATTTCCTCTGCACAACAAAACTGTCGCTGAGAAAGAATAAAAAAAGAGAAAGAGAGGGGAAGTATCCCTGATTTCTCATTGTCTAAACCCTACTCTCGCTGAATTCGCACCAAAAGCCTCCCAAATCGAAGCTCTTGGATGCTCCGGTTGGTGGGAGGAGCTGCGCTGCGCTGGGTTTGGTGAAAAATTGCAGGTTTTTGGGGCTAGAAGTCGCCAGTTCAGGCTGTTTCTCGGGGCGGTTTCCTGGGCCAGGTACTGTACGGTGCTCGCCGGAGTCGGATCCGGCCGTGTTCCGGCGAAAAATCTGTTTTTGGGAAGGGTTAGTGCAGCCTCCCGCTCGATTTGCTCGCCTGAGCTGGTCCACGGCTGCAGTGGTGGCGATTGAGGTAGACCATCCCTTGTAGGATTTGTTTGCTCAGTTCTTGATTTGAGGTTCTTGTTGATTTTTTTCTCGTACTTTTGATGCGTTGGGTTTTAATCTCTAACCATTTCATTCATGTTCGTTTGGTCGCTCATCTGTGTTCTTACTGCCGTAGTTCTTGTTCTTGTTTTGTTCAGATAGTTGCGTCAATTTGACGGGCTGTTGCTGCCGTTGCGTGAGCAATTCGGAGAGACCAAGGTTGAGCAGCTTGTCCGTGGCATTTCGGTAGCAAGATAGCACCCCATTTCTCGGCAGTCTTGGGGGCGTTTGATCTGCTGCGTGGCACGAAAGGCGTGACCTTTCAGTTCTGCGATGCATCCCAAGGCTCGAATCCACGCGGACCCGGTGCTCGAATTCGAGGTCGACCAATTCGACTGCCTGCCGGATTCGCTCGTCCTGCTGATAGTCAATAAGGTTGAGGATGTGCGGTCGCTTGGCCGGTGCTCCGCCGTGTCGAAGCGGTTCTACGGACTTGTTCCACATGTCCATGATGTGCATGTCAAGATTGACCGTGTTGTGACGGTTGATGGCGACGCAGAGGACACGCTCAACCTATCCTCGCCGAAGCCCGGAACATCCTCTCGCACTTCCTGAAGATGATGCTGTTCACAATCACCAAGCCGTTCCACAACATGCGCAGCCCAAATGGCACTGGGCGGCCGCTCTTCCCGCAGCTCGCACAGCACTCCCCAGCGCAGGTGCTCCGGAACTTTACGCACATCCGGAATCTTCGGATCGAGCTCCCCTCCGGGGATGTGGGGACCGAGGAGGGAGTTCTCCTGAAATGGCGGGCAGAGTATGGAAGTACACTTCAGAATTGTGTGATTCTGGGGGGTACCAGAGTTGACCGCAAGCCTGTTGGTGCAGAACATGAACCAACGTCCGAGGACAATGGAAGCATGCCAGAGTCTTTCTATACCAATGGTGGGCTGAAACTCCGTGTCGTGTGGACAATCAGCTCTCTGATTGCAGCATCAACGAGGCATTATCTTCTCAGGTCAATCATCAAGGACCATCCCACACTTGTGAGCTTGGTCCTGACTGATGCCGATGGCCAGGGCACATTGTGCATGGGAGCAGAGCAGCTGAAGGAGTTTAGAGAAAACCAGTTGTCGGCCTCAGCATGTTCCAACAGGACTCAGGTCCCAGCCTGCAACATGAAGCTGAAATATGCTCCATATCTCGAGCTGCCTGGAGGCATTGCATTGCAGGGCGCTACATTGGTTGCTATCAAGCCCTCAACTGAGGGAAGCAATGGCGGCCATACTAGCCGTAAGGAAACGGATGCATTCGTCTCTGGAGCATTTGAAGGACCATTCAAGTTTGCTGTGAAGGCGCTGATGAAGAGACGCACATACCTTCTGGAGATGAATGGCTTCTAGATATCTTGAATTCGTCCTGGTTATCTAGCTTGTTGGGGCGGGCATGGGTCATGTAGCTGCTTTAACTTTTGATCTGTGTAATAGGTTGTGCTTGTTGTTTGTTGTGTTAGCTCTTTGTACAGTGGTGACATTTGGTGGGTTATATGAAAATCATATCAAATTAGTGTATTTTTCTCATTGCTCTCCTCTCTGATGCCATGTGGGATACTTTGCTGTGATCCAACTATTATGGAAGCTAGCTGTTTACCTCTCTTTTTACACCTCCACTAGTCTTTCATTTTATTTTTGCCAGTTGAGGTGTCTGAAACGGCGATATGACATTTCTGCCTCACTTTTTTTTATATAAAAAAACTAGACCAAGTAAACTATGCAACTGAGAAACCACGTGTAGTGTTGGCTTCCTCATTCCAGTGGCATAACCTTGTATCTGTTAGATACTTTAGATATGTTTTTGTATAGGGTGTTCTTTGCATATTTGTTTGCACATATAATTTGTATATTTTGATCTTTGGCATATTGGAATATATCAAGAGTTCATTTCGACATGATATCAGAGCCACGGCTCTTTCCTCCGCAAAAACCCTAGCCTCTCATCTTCTTCTCCCTACGTGACCGCCGTTGTTCATCAGCCGCCACCGCCGTCTAGGCGCCCCTAATCTGCTCTGCCCTGCCGCTCCTTCGGGTCGCTGTCGCAGCTCCCCCCTCCCCCCCCGCGGATCCAACCACCGCCGCCGCCCCGGATCTACTCTACTCTGCACCCTAAGCCGATGATGGATCCGTCCTCTGCCCACGCCCCATCCTTTGCTTTGCTCCGCACCGCCCCGACGACTGGCCTACTCCGCGCCTCAAGCTGACAACGATCGGATCTGCTTTGCTATTCCTCGAGTCGTTGCCGCAACTCCCTCAGGCCTCCCTGGATTTGGAAGCTGCTCCCGCGGGCCACCTCGGGCCATGGCGCTACTCACTGCCTCCGCTGGGTGTTGCCCTCGGATCGGCCAGTCGCTTCACGGATCAGTGCCCCTCTCGGCTCGGATGGCTCTGGTTGGGCTCCCGCCATCCCGCTCTCCTATGTTCGGTTTGACGGGACGAACTTCCGGGAGTGGGCCGTTCACCTAAGGATTCACCTCAACAGCCACCGCTTCTTGGGTCACCTCACTGGCGAGCAACCTTGTCCGCCTCAACCTACGCCACCGGTTCTGCCTGCTCTTCTTGCTAGTGTGGATCAGACTACTCAGGAGGCCGCCACTGCTGCTCTAGAGGAGGCCCTGTAGCTCTACCAGTTTGAGCTGCACACCTATGAGAGATGGCAAGATGCCGAAGCTCGTGCTACCGTCATCTTAGTAGGCAGCATGCCAGTGGCCATCTCCATGGATGTTGCAGAGTTGCCGACGACTCAGCTGATGTGGGACCACCTTCGAGCTCACTATCAGCCGACGAGTGATGCTATGTACCTCTCCGTCGTGCACCAGACGCACTCCCTTCAGTAGCTTGATGCCACCATGGATGAATTCTAACAGTAGATATCTGCGATGTGACGTCAGCTTGACTCTCTGGGCTTGATGTTTGTTGAAACTGTCCCTGCTGTGTGCGGCTCCACACTCACCAAGAGACTCATCGTCTCTACGAATTCCTAACGCGTCTTCGGCCTGAGTTCAAGACTGTGCGTGCTCACCTCTTGACTCGCCACCCGCGCTGGACCTTGGTAGAGGCCCTCACGAGTGTTCGTGCTGAGGAGACTCATCTTTGTGGTGCGGCTCAGATGCAGGCTGTCTTGTCTGCTTCAGCGCCTATTTCTTCAGCTCGGTCCCTCCAGTTCTCGCGACACCAGTTGTTGTTGTCTCTACTACTGGTCTCCGCTGCACTTACTGCCAACGTGATGGCCACATGTACTAGGGCTGCTACAAGAGAAGGAGGGACCAGGGTCAGGAGCTTCTCTGGTGATGCCACGCAGCACCTCCTATCCCTACTCCAGTGCCTCGGTGTCGGCTCATCCTCAGACTCCTTAGGCTCTGCTCATCTGGATCTTGCTTCTCAGCAGTCTTCCTCACCTCCTTTACCTTCCTCGTCAGGTATCTTGTCTCTGTGGATCTTGGACTCTGGTGCTTCTTTTCACATGACACCATATTTTACTCACCTCAGTTATGTGAGCCACATAGCTCTTTCTTCCACTATTCAGACTGCAGATGGGATCTCTCTTCCTATTTTAGGCCGAGGCACCCTTTCCATTTCTTCCTTTCATGTTCCTGCAGTCTCTTATGTTTCCAAGCTTACTATGCAGCTTATATCGGCCGATCAGGTCACTGGTCACGACTCTCATGTTGTTCTTGAATCTAAGTCTTGTTGTGTCTAGGACCGCCGTACGAGGACTCTACTTGGTACTAGCTCTTGGTGCCGTGATTCGTAGTGGGAGCTCGGCTGGCTGCACCTTCCTTCTGTTGTCTCCATCGGTTAGTCAACCACTACCACTGTCTCTGTTTTTGTTGCGTCATCTACTGCTTCCTTCGCTCAGTGGCACCATCGTTTGGGTGATCTCTGCGGATCGCATATGTCGTCACTAGTAAGTCGTGGTGTTCTTGGGTTTGTTTCTGGTGACACATCTTTATATTGTATGGGTTGCAAGCTTGGCAAGTAACTGCAACTCTCTGTCCCTCTAATGATTCATTCTGTTTCTACTTGTCCTTTTGATCTTATTCACTCTGATGTTTGGGGTCCTGCTCCCTTCGTTTCGAAAGAGAGTCATCGATACTATGTGATCTTTATTGATGATTATTCTCGTCATACTTGGATCTACTTCATGTCCTCTCGCAGTCAGGTTCTCTCTATTTACAAGATATTTGCCACTATAGTTCGCACTCAGTTTGATTCGTCCATTCGTGTTTTTCATATTGATCCTGCTGGTGAATACCTTATTGCTGCTTTGCGTCGCTTTCTCACTGAGTAGGGTACTCTTCTCTAGTACTCTTGTCCTGGTGCTCATGCTCAGAACGACTTCTTTGAGTGTAAGCATCGTCACTTGCTTGAGACAGCTCGC
This sequence comes from Ampelocalamus luodianensis, assembly GCA_036346255.1. Classification (NCBI taxonomy): domain Eukaryota; kingdom Viridiplantae; phylum Streptophyta; class Magnoliopsida; order Poales; family Poaceae; genus Ampelocalamus; species Ampelocalamus luodianensis. The sequence continues at coordinate 9,209,896 of CM070626.1, forward strand.
GCTCTCATGCTTGCCTTTTCCGTTCCACCTCACTTCTGAGCTGAGGCTATCTCCACTGTTGTTGTCCTCATCAACATGTAGCCTTCCACGGCTCTTCAGGGTTCTACTCCTGTTGAGCGTCTCTACGATCGGGCTCTAGAGTACAATCATCGTAGCTGTTTGGTGTGTCAGCTTCGTCCTTCTTCAACCTCATGAGCGCACTAAGTCGACTGCTCGGTCAGTTGAGCGTGTCTTTCTTGGATACAATCTTCAGCAAAAGGGTTGTCGCTGCTACGATCCTGTTGCTCCTTGAGTGAGGATATCTCGAGATGTCACATTCGATGAGTCTTGACCATACTACCCTCATCGCTCTACTAACAGCTCAGATTCTTTTGTTGAGTTGATCCCCTTTCTGACTTTCCCTGACCCTCAGCTTTACACTTCTGTTTCGCTTCCGCCTTCACCTTCTTCACTTCCCTCTCATCCGGCTCCACCTGTTCTATCTCCTCCGGAATTTCCTTCTAGCTCTTCTATTGAGATTCCTCCCTTTTCCTTGCATTACTCTCATGTTCTCAACCTACCCCTCCTTCTACAGTTGAGCCCCCGTCTTTGCTGGGCCATGTTCCCCTATCTTCTTCTCCGTCCTTGCTAGGTCATGCTCCACCTTATCATCCCAGATACGATATTCGTGATCGTTTTACCATCGAGCCTCCACGAGCTCTACGGCCGTGGCATTGCTTTCGAGCCTACGACCTCTGGTGAGAGCTCTGCTCACCATGAGTGGTAACTCGCGATGTCTAAGGAGATTGTTGCTTTGGAGCGTACTGACACTTGGGATCTTTTGCCCATACCTACGTGTGTCATTCCTATCACGTGCAGGTGGGTGTATAAGATCAAGACCCCCCTCGGATGGCTCTTTTAAGTGCTACAAGGCTCGTCTTGTGGCGCGTGGTTTTCAGCAGGAGCATAGTCATGACTACGATAAGACCTTTGCTCCTGTCGTCCACATGGACACTGTTCACATTCTCCTTGATGTGGCCTTTGTTCGATAGTAGTCCATCTCTCAGTTGGACGTCAAGAATGTCTTTCTTAATAGCGAGCTGCATGAGGAGGTATACATGCAGTTGTCCTTGAGCATTCTATCCTCGATAGTATGGTTTGTCGCCTTCGTCGCTCTCTATGGGCTCAAGCAAACCCTTTGTGCTTGGTTTGACCGTTTCTCCCCTGTTGTCACTGCTGTCGGCTTCTCCGCCAGTGATCATGATCCTGCCCTTTTTGTACACACCTCTCCTCGGAGTCAGACGCTCCTCCTTCTATATGTGGATGATATGATCATTATTGGGGATGACTCTCGGTACATTGATTTTGTGAAGGAGCATCTCAGTTAGCAGTTCTTGATGTCTGATTTGGACCTTTTTCGTTACTTCTTTGGGATTGAGATCACTTCTACGCTTGAGGGCTACTACCTTTTCTAGGAGAAGTACATTCATGGTATCTTTGCTCGCTTGTCTCACTGATCAACGCATGGTGGACACACCTATGGAGCTTAATGTTCACCTTCGGTCCTACTGATGGGGAGCCTCTTGAGAACCCCACTCATTACCGCCATCTTGTTGGTAGCCTCGTCTACCTTGAGATCAGTCGACATGATATTTCTCACCCAATTCACATTCTGAATCAGTTCGTTTCTGTTCCCACTCAGCTCCACTGTAGTCACCTTCTTCGTGTTCTACGATATCTTCATGGGACCATCAGTTGTCACATTTTCTTTCCTCGCTCTAGCTCTCTGCAGCTTCAAGTATAATCTGATGTGACCTGGGCTAGCGATTCTTTTGATCGCCGGTCTCTTTTTGCCTATTGTGTTTTCTTTGGTTCCTCTCTGATTGCCTAGAAGACCAAGAAGCATACTATTGTTTTCCGTTCGAGTGATGTGGCTGAGTTGCGAGTCATAGCGGCGTTGATAGGTGAGATCACTTGGCTTTGATGGCTACTTGAGGATTTTAGTGTTTGTATAATTTAGTTTCTTCACCGATATTTAACTCCTCTCTTATCGGACAATGTCGATCAAGCGATTACCTCGTGCGATCGGCATTAAGAGATCAGAGATGTAGGGGACTTCTTGCTTCCAAAGTATGAGCTCACCAAGCACATTGGAGTAGATGCTTCGTACATGAGATCGCAGGTACAAGACTAAGTCATTGCTCTTCAGTATGTACTTTCAGAGCTTCAGTTAGCAGATTTCTTAACCAAGACACAAACTCGAGTTTATCGTTCATCTTTTGACTTCTACCTCGCGAAGCCAAACACATTCTCGTGAGGCCTCATACAAACTCGGTGTTGTTGATCCACCATGAGATTGAGATGGATCATTTTCATACACCGAGATTATACAAAATCCATTCGGGATCATCGTATAAATACACGGGTTTATTCTTAGATATGTTAGATATATTTCTTGTACATAGTGTTCTTTGCATATTTACCTACACGTGTAACTTGTATAATTTAGCCTTTGACCCATTGGAATAGAGTTCAATGGTATTTCAACCCTCTCCGGTGCATTGAATTCAATTATCTTACGGACTTGCAATTATCTTCTGGACTTCTCTATTTGCTTCACTAGTGCTCGGGTCATATGCATAGATTTCAATTATCTTCTGGACTTCAAATGTCTTCTAGACTTCAATTATTTCCCGACATTATTATCAAGGGTTGATTTCCTCCCCCTAATGACGGGAAACTAACCTCATCTATTGTACTTCAAATGTCTTCTAGACATCAATTATCGGGCATTATGCAAATCTCCAGTCATAGGGTCCAAATACTTGATTATGGATGTTGTCTCATAACCAACGTATATCCCAGACTTTCGGAGAAGACCCAATGCATTTATTGCGACCAAACTGCGAAGATGAGAAGTTTTGGTCTTGACCCTTCACGCTAGTTGCATAGTTGGATGGATGTTATAGGATTCTCGAGCGGTCTAAAATTGATGAGAGACACTCTGGCTTTTGAGCAAAAGGGTGCATGTCCCCAACATATAGTTGGTAAATTACAATTCTTCAAAGTTCTGCTAGTCCATTCTGGGTGTGGATATGCGGTACATGCTCAAATGCTCAACTTTTAATTCCCATTTTCATGCAATAATCATCAAATGCTTTCAAAGTAAATTCTCGTTGTCCATTCGGTGGACTTCATATGATGATTAGGAAAATATTTCCAATTTAATTATCTGCGAGATTGGCTATTGAAGCTTGATTTAGAGACAATAAACATCGTGCGACCATTCAGGAAGCATCGATGAGCACTATAAAATACCTCAAATTACCCTTACGGGGGCTATATAGGACATGCAGGTCTCCCCGAATCTGATCCAGAATGAAGGGACTTCATCCTTTGCTTTGAGCAAAAGGTCTAGTAATTAATTTCCGTGGCACATGCGGGCACACAAAATCTTCTGATTAGAAATTCTTAACATTCATATCATGTCCTGTGAATTGTTAATTATATCTCTCATCATCCTAAGACCTAGACGACACAATCTATCATGCCGAGATAGAAAAGTTGGAGCTTCTAAATCGATTTTGAGGGCGTATAGGTTGCGGGTGCCTTAATATTAGTATAGTATAGCCCAATTTCATATGAAGGAGATATTCTAATGCTATTTTTCACTTTCTTCACGCTTTATAATGGCGGTATCTTTGTACCATACTCTTCTTGATCTCTACATGGAAGCCGTTAGCGCAAATATCCTTGAGAGTTCTAGTCGATTTTGGGTACAACAAGTCTTCTTCAATGACCAAAGTTGTGCAGTTGAGAGTATAATTATGGCCCTTCTGAGCCTATTATACAAGTATCATTTGCTGCGATCGTCGAAGACTACCGGCATTCTTCTTGATCATTGAAAAATTTATGTTTCTCTCGGGATGGTATTCGTTGTGCGCTACATGCTAAGCACACTTCCTCCATAGGCGCCACGCGTTCTAATATTATGTACTTTATTAATATGTAGAAAGCAAGCAACACATAAATAAAATACTTGATATCGTAACGTAACTTGTTATTATAAACACGGAAAATAAGTCTTGCAGGACTCATAATAAGAATTTAATGCTTTTGCTCTTCTAGAGCTTGCAACCATTATTCAATAATTCAAAAATTATGCTTCAATTACAAACGCAAGTTTCTATAAAGGTCCGAGTGCAATGCGTGCCTTTGGATCTAATAGGCAAAGTATTCAGAACTTCGCTAAATCGGCTTCATGCGCGATCTTCTCTCTTGGCGACTACGTTTGCGGCCGCGATGTCCAAAAGGAGGGATGATGGGGATGCTCTTTGGGTGTTCACATTCATAAGTGCGGTAATGGATGTGAATCCTCTGTACTGCAATGGCGAGGTATGCCTCATGCTATCATTTGCCCTTCTTCTCTACCTTCTTGTTCCTCTCATTCGTGAGAGGCTTCATTTGCTAGCGATGGCTTCATAGCCAACATTGCTACTAGGTGGTTGCGAGATGAAGTTCTTTCTTAGAATATCATCTTGAGTTTACGCAACTTGCATGATGTCAATTAATTGACATACTTCATGTAGCCGTCTTGGCGATAGTTGCTTGCGGATTGCCGCGTTCGGGTGAAAGGTAGAGAGTCTTCTCAATCTTACGCTCATCCGTGATTACATTGCCACAATTGAAGATCGTTATAAATTCTATACAAATTCAGCCATCTTTGGTCGATTCTTGAATTCTCGATTCGTGATGCGATCATCTTCATATTCATGCAAAAGTTCAAAGGATTACTGCTGTGTCTGCATAAAATGGTTACAAAATCCTCACAATGCTCTTGAACTCAGTTCAGTGTTCGTATTTTTCTATGCATTTTCATGATTCTATGCATTGTTTCTAGTGATTAAAAGCAATATAAACAATCACAGATAATCAAACAGATAAATATAGTAATAAATTGCATAGAAATAACAATAACAAGAATAAATATGCTTCAAATTTCAAAAAATATGCAAAAATTCGGATTCCCGAAGCCCTTTCCTGCTGGAAAAAGGATTTTTCGGTGAAAACTACAAGTTTCAGGGCTAAAGCTGAAATCTCGATTCGAGAGAAATTGCGCGTAATTTTCATGTTTTCAGGAGGTTATTACGCAGAATGTACATAAACAGTAAATTTCCCAATTCGGGGTTATCTGCAAAATTTCTAGATCCTCAAAGAATTCTCGTAATTTTCAGAACTACGAGGGCCTTCATGCAAAATTTCCTCATATGCAAAACTACCTCGTGATTTTCAGAATCCAGAGGGGCTTTCTTGCAAATTTCAGGATTTCTTTTTCTTTTTCCCGTTTTTTTTTTCTTCCGGCTGGCCCGATTCTATTGGGCCATCCGGCCTTCCCGCCACGTTTGCCCGGCCCATTCGGCCTTTTACCCCCCGCCCAAAAAGGGCATATGGGCGGCAATCAAGAGGAGCATCACGGGATAGGGTTTCCCTATCCCAGTGCTTTATGGGTGGCGGCTGGCAGCTGGCGGCGCCGTGCAAGGCTAGCGCGAGTGCGGCTCGGCGGCGCGCCGTCGCGGCCGGCGCGGCCGTAACACGGCGGGAGCAAGCGGCTGCTGGCGAGGCTAAACGCGCCGCGGCACGACGCAGGCGGGCGCATTTGCCGTGCAGCCGGGCAGCGGCATAGGGCGGTGCGCAGCGCAGCCGACCGCAGCCGTCGCGCCTCCGTGGAAATTCGGTTCAAACTTCAAAGCAGTTTCATAGAAGGAAGTTGGAGGTAGCATCCTATCCATTTTGGGATTGTGAAATGAAAAAGACTAATCTGATGCTGACCAATTCGTGCAGGAGAACAACTGCCACTTGATTTTGATTTGCGTGTTTATTCTGGTGTGTTTAGTAGATATTGATTGCAGTAACAGTTGTGAGGATGCTTTCCTGAAGATGACTTTGCTAATGGGTTAGTACCAGGGTTCCAAAAACCATTACCGAGATGTTTCCCACTGGCTAGTCGGGAACGGTAACCGGTCTGTTACCGGAAATCTTTTTTTTTTGGGGGGGCTGAAATTCGATCAAATTCGCTTAAAATTCATCCAAAATTCAAATTTTGATTTTTGAAGTTGCTAAACCGAATGTTGTAGTTCCGGTTTTGCTCTTCCCGGAGGGGGTTCGGTAGCCGGTAACCGGACGGGAATTTTGTCCCTGGTTAGTACTACACTACTAATCGCTTTGGGTTGCATGGATATAGCTTCTACTCATATTTATTTATTTTACTGCGTTGGTAAAAAGATGCAGTTTCCGATTAATCATCATTGGTCAACTATCTCTAGCCTTGAGGTTAATGAAAATATATAGAATTAATCCCATCCTCATGTGATTTGGATCATGATCGAATCCGTAGAAACAAATCAATATTTTGGCAATGGAAGTTCTTACAAAAAATGATTCAGAAGACGTCAACTTGCCATATCCATTCTTATGATATTACAGCAATAGTTTGCTCCTTTTTTTATGAACAATTAAGAGGCTTTAGGATCTTTCATGGGGTCATTCATAAGGCGGGCCCAAAAGTAATGCCCTGCATTTCTAGCATTTGGATTTAGCTGGCATGAGTACTTGCAAATAGGCTAAACTGATCAAGACTGTGGAGAATCTTTGGATAATGTCCATGTCTGATGTCTCAAGTGTGCATTCCTTCAAATTAAATGAAATTGTACTTTCACGCGTTTACCTATTATACAATACAGTTCAAGTTGCATATTTTTTTCCTGATGGGCTATTTTATTGCTAATACTGATTGTGACTGCCATGTATGCATTAAGAGGTGCTTCAAAAATAAAATGAAAAACTTTCCTAAAAACATAAAATGAACAACTCTCCTAAAGAAAAAAATAAATGAACAACTCATATATGATTGATCTTATGATCACAACGTGGTTTAGTTTCTGTAGCTCAACGATGAAGTTTGCATCAACTTGAGTTTTCTTGAAAGAGCCTATAGGATTTTTCTAGGCAAGTCCTCACCGCACGAGCACTTGGAAGTTGGAACTGCATATTTTTGTATGTTTGACCAGCAATGGTAAATCTAGTGTTATTGGCTAAAATCCGAAGACTAACTAGAGGTGAAGTACATACAAATATCGGAGTAGCCAAATTATTTACCTCTTTACCACTATAATTTCTACTAAAACAACTCGGGTGCAAACTTGGAAGTTACTACCATTAGTGGGAAATGCGAAAAGTACTTGAATATTCATTTTGAGAAAAAAATCCTAACTAACTGTAAGTGAAATGTCCTTTCTTCTTTGGAAGACTAAGTGGAATGTTCTTCGGTTAAATCAAAGAATGGTGTTAGTTAGGAAAAGAGAAGGGGGAAGTACATATGATCTCTTTTGAGTTCTAGTTTACCATTTGCTCCTCCTTTTGTTAATTTTTTTCTATTAAAGTTGAGCCTACAATATTAACATCCATCCTACATTGGTTGGTGAACTTCCTTTGTGAAGGAAAAGCTCAGGCAGGTCTCGGTGACACAGAGTTATTTCTTAATATGTTTCTTTTTGTTAAAAAAAATTATGGAGACAAAAGCAAGTAAATTTTTGCATTATTATTAATTCAGTGAATTGGACATATTTTGCACCATATTATGTTGACATATTTTGCACCATATTACGCTCCTTTTTTGTTCACAGGCATAGCAGCGCTTTATCCAAGAGTAGGTGTAACAAAACTTGGCAGTGCTGTAGAAGTTGTACTACATTCTAACGAGTTGTGCAAATCTATGAACTTCCAGATAAACTGCTTTAGAATGTTCTTTATGCAAATCATTCTAAGGAGTTGTGCAAATCTATGAACTTCCAGATAAACTGCTTTAGAATGTTCTTTATGCAAATCTATGAGCTTCCAGGGAAAAAAAAACTGCTTACCGGCAGGAGATTTGGTTTTGTTAGCCTAGAATCGCATCGTTCTGTAGGGTAACCTACCCCAAGAAAGGGCTTCCAAAAGTTCATCCTAGGACTAAATTGATGACTTCCTCAAGAACTAGCCGAAAAGACAAAACTTAAACTCCTTGAGTGAGATGTTTCCTGTTATAAGGCAGTGAGGAATTTTATAGGCACATTTTGTTGGTAGATTAATGGGGTGTTTGGTTTGAAGGACAGGATGGTAAATTGATCATCTTATTCTAACTCGAACCTAATCCACTTGTTTGGTTTGAGAAATAGAATGAGTTAGTCCATCATCACCCCATCCCTCATAATCATAAGCCTAACGAAAAAAAGATAGTGCTACCTTACCAAATTTATGGAATGATCCAACGATGAATTAATCCATCATAGAATGAAGTGATTCTTCAAACCAAACAACCCATAAGTTGATTTTACTCTCATATTACACCTGTAGTTCCATTTAAAAAGCTGAAATGAATCAGAGAGATCTCTCCTATGGATCAATTGTTAAAAAAAATTCGCCACTTGCAGTGTAATTTGTATGCCGTAGCCTCGATGCCATGTATCTCTATTGACCTTCCAAATGCAGGCGCATGTGCAGATCAATCAATGCAAGTAGTATCAATCTGACAATTAGTAGTGCATAACTCATACTGACATCCTCTGTTCCTGAAGCTCTGATTTGTTCTTATCCATTCAGCTCTTCAGATTATAAATATATGATCCGGTCAAAGTACAAGGAGAATCGGATCAGCGTAACTTGACTCATCTTATTCTTATCCCGAGCAATTCTATCGTCTTAAACTAACAGGATGTTTAATTAATAATTGTGCATCTGATTAAGAATGTAATTTAACAAGAGCTAAGTCAACTCCTTGGTTCATTAGAGAAGCAACCACTCCCTTGTTTACGTTGAATAATGTCGAATTTTTGGCGTAAATAGCACTATTGCAAACCGTTTTTTTTTTTGCACAAATAGCACCTCTCGCGAGAAATTGCAAATTTGGCACCTCTTCCGCACTGCCACCGGCCGGACTCACTGTTGTCATGACATGTGGCAAAGTCCGGCCCGTGACCAGCTGGACTTGGTTCGTCTGGCCCGTGGCCGGCCGGTTTTGCGCCACATCGCCAGATCCAACCTGTGGGCGGCCGGACTTCCTCCACGCTAGCACGTCCGGCTCGTTGGCGGCTGGACCCGACCACACCCACACGCCCCCATCACCTCCTCCCATCACCTCCTGTCCATATGCATGCATGCATGCATGATTTTAGCACGGGAGGGAATCTGATTCCTTCTCGCGCCGGCTATTTAATCGCAAGAGAGTGTGATTTCAGTTCGCACTCTCGCTCGCTCTCTCACTTTCTTGTTCTTTCAGTTTCGGTTTCACGGACCCTTAAGTATTATTTGTAGCCGTCATTAGCAGTGATATCAACAGGTAAGTTTCTCCTCGTACGTTATTTTTTTTAAAAAATTTGTGGTTAGTAAATTAGTCGTAGCGAAATTAATCTTACTTAATTTATTAGTTCTAATTTTTAGGTGTAGTTAATTAGTAACCAATTAATTAGTCGTAAGTTCATTGTTTTACTCAAATAATTAGTCCAAAATAGTTAGTTGGAATTAATCTTAATACATTAGTAGTCATTGCTTAGTCCTAAATAATTTAGTCCTATTTTGTAAGACGTGATTAATTTGATGTCCTTAATTAGTAATAATAAATTTGGCGTAATTATTTTAGTGCTATTTTGGTCATCGTAATTAATTCAGCTGTGACTAATGTAGATGTCATTATGTAACATATGTTCATTTATGATAATTAATTAGTCTCACTTATTTTAGTCAGGACTATTTTAGTCGTACTTAATAGGTTGTAGTTATTTAGTATTCATTAATTTGTTCTCCGTATTTGTAACATCCCAAAGTTATGTTACCAAAATAAATTAAAATAAAGTTATTATTCTAATTGGATTTTCTGATAATTTGCCAGAGTTTGATTGCCTGATTTGAATCTCTAAAGTTTTGAAGGTCAAATTTAAAATTTATTTGAAGTTAGTGAAGTTTTATTGGATTTAAATTGAAAAATAAAAATTTACTTAATTTCTAGAATTTTCTGAGTTTTTAAAAGCTTTTTCCTAAGTATTTTCAAGCCAAAATAATTTATTTGCAAAATTAAAAGCCAACTTAAAGTTGGAACTATTTTATTTAAGTCCAAAATAACTCTAGGAATTTCGTGAATTTTTCTAGAATTTTGGAGTTAAATTGCTATTTTCAAAGCCTAAATGAATTATCCGGATTAAATTAATAGAAAAATCAATTTAAAAACCCTAAACGGCTTTTGGGCCGAAACCTCCGCCGGCCCATTCTCCAGCGCCCCGGCCCATCTTCACCGCCCGCGCCTCCCTCTCTCCTCGCCTCGCGTCCCCACCGCCCGTCGCCATCCGCGGCCACCATTACCCCACGCCGTTTTCTCCGCACCGTTGGATGCAGATCCAACGCCGCGACTCGTCTTCCCCGCGCCTCTCCTTCTTCCTCCAGCCGCGCCTCGCGCCCCGCCATTACCGCGTCCCGGAAGCTTCTCCTCCGGCCGTTTCTTTTTCCCGCTTTCCTCGCCATCAAGGGCATTAACACCCCCACGTCTTGCCGCCTCCACTCCGCCCATGATCTTCTTTTATTCGCGTCGGTTTTGCCGTTTTCGCCCGCGAGCACTAATCGCCGCCGCCGCACCACCCGCGCACGAACTCCGACCTCCGGCCTCCCTGTTCCCCTATAAAAGCACGCCTCAGGTGCGCACTATCCTCCTCATCCCAACACCGCCACCCTCTTCTCCCCTCTCGCCGCCATCTCGCCGGATTACAAGTTTTTGTCGCCGCGCGCGCATGCACTCGCCGCCTCTAACTCGCCACCGCCGCGCGCCCACTCGACCACGCCACGGCATCGCCACGCCGCCGCCTACCCGATGCTCGCCTCTACTACGCCCGAGCACCACCGTAGCTCGCCGCCGCCGTCAACCCCATTCACGCCGCCGCTCTTCACGTCGCCGCCGGCGATTCCTCCGTCCTCAATCGTCGCCGTGGTGAGCATCAAGTTCCCCGTCGCCTCCTCTTACGTTTGGTAGCACTGACACCCTTCGCCGGAGCTTCTATCGCCGGCGAGCTCGCGCCCGAGTCGCCGCCGGCCGTGGCTTGCATGGCACCGCCACGTGGCTGGCACGCCACGCCATCTCACCGCCGCGTCAGCGCCACCTCCTTCCCTCCGTCCACGTGGCGCGACCGCGTGGCCGGTTCACCGCGTTAGTTTTCCCTTGGTTCGGTGGACTAGGTCCACCGTGAGCCGTGTCACTGACCCGAGGGACCCACATGTCAGATTCCTTTTTAATTTCTTTTTATTCCAAAAATCTATGCGCTGACGTCATGCTTGCGCCATAAACCGGAATTTCCTTTAGAAAAATAATTCGGGAAAATTAATAAAATCTGATTTTAGGTTTTATTTAGATTTAGAACTTCCCGGGGTTCGTTCTCCCTCATACGAACTCCGATTTCGTCCATTCAAATTTCTATATTCCTATAAAATCAAGATCTAGCCATCTAAACCAAAATCATTTGATTTTGGGTTCATTTGACCTGCAATTCCTTTAAAACCCTAGTTTATCATTCCATGTATTCCCAATCTTCTAAAATTCATATCTTTTGCATCCAAACTCCGATTTGGGTGATTCATGTTGCAAAATCTTTATAAAATTATAATCTAGCCATTTACACTAAAATTATTCAATTTGGAGTTCATTTGAATTGTTATTTGAATTTAGTTTGAATTTGGCTTATTTTCACGTTAGATTTCGACGACTTCGGAGAATCAGATTTCGACACTGACTGAAGAGCAACATAAGAGGATTGATTTTGACTGTGTGATCATCAACGACTTCGAGAATCAGATTTCATCAAGAGCAACATAAGAGGATTGATTTTGGTTGTATGATCATCGTGATCGTACACTTGGACTACCTAAAGATAGTACTTGTGAGTACTAGGTGACCTGTTAAGAAAAACAACGTCACCTCAACACCAGAAGTTCTGTTAAGGTGATCTGTTAAGAAAAACAACATCACCTCATCAAGCAAGGCAAGTTATACCCTTGATCATATTCATCCTACTATTTTAAATTATTTATATTCTGTTTTAAATTATTACTGCATGCTTATTTATATCAGTATCTTAAATTCCTGTTTTAAATATATAGTTATGCCTAAAATCCTTTGTATGGCCAATGTTGATATTGAATCAAACACATTGTCACCCTAGATCAAACCTGATTGATACGATAGTATGAACTAGGATCATTTAAACGTATTGCTTAGCCATGCTTTTAGACCAAACTTGTTTTGGGGAATTTCAGCCATCAATCACTTATTGATTAAATTGTACCCTTGGCATCTGTGTGTCATGGAAGTTTTACAAATGACTTGGAAAATAAAATAAAATGATGGTTTGGACTTGGGCATAATGGATGATTGGTGGGTGCAGGTTCATGCACGGGCTTAATTTGGTCAGAGTTAAGTCCCATGGGTTTTATTGGAAAGTTGCCCAAGTCAGTTAAGGTCCGGTCTTCGAGCGCATGATGCTACGCCTAACCGTACCACCACATGTCTCGTATGGGCGGGACTTGGCTAAATAATTTGCAATGTTCCACCATAGTCGCTCCCACAGATGTATTGGGTAGTCATGTTACGACTTATATCAATCCCACTTAGCGCAAGAGGGGCCGAATCCGGAGGTCTTTATTCCAAAGGAGGTGGCGAAACCTTAGCGAGGGTAACTACGTGGAATGGCGCTTTGTAAAGGCCTCGACACGTGCTCTAGACCGCTTACCAAAGGTAGTGAGCGGTGGCATAGATATATGCTTAGGACAAACTAGAGAAGTCTTGTCATGTGGGTAAAGCTGTACAACCTCTGCAGAGTGTAAAACTATTCGAATAGCCGTGTCCGCGGTTATGGACATGCTAGCGTAACTACTCAAAGTTAGACTTTGGTTTTGTTTGAAACAAACTTCTTCAAACCGGTTTATCCAATTGGGAATTAGGCAAACGACCATGTGATAGGAGGATATCCTTCACCATTCATGTGTGAACGTTATCGACTATAAAATTGAGAATTTTATAAACTTTAGTTATAGAATAAGCGCTGGAATCTAGTACCGTATTTAAAGAAAATGCTTTATGCAAATAACTTTATAAGCCCTCCTTTGTTACATCCATATATGCATGTCATTACATTACTTGACGGGTGTAACTTGCGAGCACTGAAGTTGTGCTCATTCTTGCTTATGCAAACAAATTTGGAGGAAAAGGACTTTGCTACCGATGTGGATATCGACGACTAGGCCGCTTCCCGATCGATTGCTCGTGGCGCATTGTGGACCCTACTACTTCTTCGTCTTCCATTGTGTTTATTTTATTGTTGGCTGTAGCCTCTTTTGTAATCAACTCTGTTGTTATTAATAAAGTTGTGATATGAATTTGTTATCATTTTGTTTACTGTGTGAGCTAGCCACTGATCATGGGACTAGTTCAGTTATGCACAGAGGATCTGGGTGTATTAATACCCGGGTTCTGACAGTATTTGTGGGTAATTTATAATTTCTAGTAACTTATCGTCATCATTAAAATTTTTACTAATAGTGTGTCTCTTCCATGTCTTACAAGCCATGCTTCTACCGGAGCTTCTGGAACCCTTCTACGACGAGAATCACCGGTGCAAGTCGTGAATCAACGGCGACGCGGATGGCCCTCCACCCCTAGCGCTTTGGGCCAGGAGGGATTGTTGGGAGCGGGACACGGGCTTGTTGCCCTTCGCGAGGCTGGTCTCTGTCGGATGCCACTTCACCCTAGACGACAGTCTGCAGTCAGCACTTGTCGATAAGTGGAGGCCCGAGACGCACACATTCCACTTTTAGTGGGGTGAGATGACGGTCACCCTGTAGGACATCTCATTCCTGACCGATCTCCCGATCTAGGGTGAGCCACTTGTTGCAGGCCGTCCGTCGGTAGACTGGAAGGCCAGGCTGGGGGATCGGTTCGGCCTACCTGTGCGGGACAATGCTCATGGCGTCTATCGGACTTGGCCGAAGCATGTCAGCCAACGCCTGGAGGATGCACCCGACGAGGTTGTTCGTACGTGCCTCATCGCTTACCTTCTCTATCTCCTCAGTTCGGTCATGTTTTCCAAGACACAGGGCGATTGGGTGTACCCCAGCTTTGTTCGCATCGCCGAGTCTTTGGCTGACGTGAAGGCTACGGCGATGCCTCGGTATAGCTTGGGATCAGCCGTCCTTTGCGCCACATACAGAGGGTTGTGTGACGCTTTGAGCCACGACACCAGTATCAAACCTAGCCTTGCCTGTTGCCATGTGCTCTTGCAGAGGTGGAGTTGGGAGCACTTCCCTGTTGGATGGCCATCCTTTGAGAGAGCGGTGCACCCGTACCTCGAGTTGCAGGACCCGATAGACGGGCCCACTTTGTGCTATCCGTGGACTACTACGCAGCTATGCCGGGAGAAGGACAGACCGACGAGGTGCTACTCGTTGTTCCACAACGAGTTCGAGTCGTTGCATGGCAACGATATTATCTGGGCTCCATGGAGCCCAGATTTCGTGGGCTACGTAGCCCCACACAGGCTATCCTTGCAATGCACGTAGGACGTCAAACTATGGGCGGTGACATGCCACCTGGTATTTGCACATATGGTGGAGCCTTATGCGCCGCAACACGTAATGTGATAGTTCGGTTTATACCAGGTGGTGCCCCCTCCCGGCGGTAGGATGCTGCAACATGCTGTCCACTTGTGAGTCCAAGTTCGTCCGAGTAATGTTTGCACTTCATATCTATATCCTCTCTTCTAACATCAATCCTTTAGGAATGTAGGCAATCGAGGACGGGGTGACATGCTGAGGACTGGCAACTAGTCCAGCATGAGTGGATTATGGCTTGAACGGAGACGACGCATGTCGAGATCTTGCTGGAGCAGTGATCGTACGACTTACGAACATACCGTGAGTACATGGAGTGGTATGTACCATGGTCGCGCACCAGACTCACCCGTCCTCCGTCGAAGCGTTCGGAGTAGGTGACGCTCTAGGAGAACCTTCGACACTCGTTCGATCGACACAACGCTTCACGGCGTGATGACACCGTAAAACACTTACAATCTTTGGTCTTTTCATTTATGATATCTGTACTCTTTGTTACTGAACCTATTTTGTCTGTCACTTCAGTTGGACTGGCTACAACGCATCGCAAGCGCATTAGAGACTGCCATCACCAGCCCAGAGCACACAATACTAGGGCTGCTGAGCACTTTGAAGTACATCTTGACGGAGTCGAGGAACGTAATAAAGAACATGAGCTGCGGTCGTTCCAGGGACGACGTCTTGCATGTCGGTCACCAAGTAGGTGGACCATGCTCACCTCTTTTGTTGTCCTCATCAACATGCAGCCTTCCATGGCTCTTCAGGGTTCTATTCTTGTCGAGCGTCTCTACTGTCGAGATCCAGAGTACAGTCATCTTAGCTATTTCGGTTGTATCTGCTTCATCCTTCTTCAACCTCACGAGTGCAATAAGCTGACTGCTTAGTCAGTTGAGTATGTCTTTCTTGGATACAGTCCTGAGCATAAGGGTTATCACTGCTATGATCCTGTTGCTCGCCGAGTGAGGATATCTCGAGATGTCACCTTCGATGAGTTCTGACCATACTACTCTCATCGCCCTACTATCAGCTCAGATTCTCTTGTTGAGTCGATCTCCTTTTTGACTTTCCCTCACTTTCAGCTTTACACTTCTGTTTTGCTTCTGCCTTCACCTTCTTCACTTCCCTCTCCTCTGGCTCTACCTGTCCTATCTCCTCCGGAGTTTCCTTCCAGCTCTTTTATCGAGATCCCCCTTTCCCTTGGATTACTCTCGCTATCCTCGGCCTGCCCCTCCTTCTACACTTGAGTCTCCGTCTTTGCTGGGCCCTGTTCCCCTATATTCTTATCTGTCCTTGCTAGGTCAGGCTCTACTTTATCATCCCAGATACGATCTCCGTGATTGTCGTACTGTCAGGCCTCCTGAGCACTACAACTTTGCAGCTGCTATTTTTTATGAGCCTACGACCTACCGTGAGGTTGTTGCTCACCCTCAGTGTTCCCCTAGGTGGGCACCTAGGCCGCTGGGCGAAGGCCCCCCACCGCGACTTGGTGCCAGTCAGCGTCTTAGACGGGCTGAGCACCTAGCCGGTCCTGGGCGGTCCAAGGCGGCTCCAGGCGGCGCGAGATGGCTTCGGCGCGGCAGCTCAAGGCATTCTGGAGCGGTGCTGGGTGGCTCGAGGCGGCACTGGGCATTTTGAGTGTAGAGCTGGGCGCACGGGGAAGAAAAGCGAACAAAAGGTGAGGCTCACAAACCCTACCCGATTTCTCTTGCTCTGCTCCCGACCTGCTGTCGCGCGTCGCCTCCTCCTCTGGTTCCCCGCCTCGGTGCCTCCTCCCCGCAGTTCCCCATCGCGCGGCTCCTCCTCCCGGCTCCTCGTCACGCGGTTCCTCCTCTCGGCTCCCCGTCGCTGTTGCGCAACTCCTCCCCGTCGTCCGCCCTCCTCGTCTAGTCGTCTCCTCTGCTCTGGCCCTCGCCTCCCTGTGGACCTCTCCGCGCCTCGCACCCTCGCCTCCTCTCTGCTATGGTCTTGAGCACACTGTGTAGTAGTACTATTACTAGTAGTAGCCCACTCAGTTCGCTTTAGTAGTACTTGGTAGTTGGTACTAGTAAACAGCACACATTAGTAGCCCAGTGCGATTTAGTAGCAGTTGGCTAGTTGCTGTTGTAGTGGCACTTAGCAGTGCGATTTACTCATTTACAGATTTAGTAGTAGTACTGTGGTGGCAGTGGCAGTGTGATTACTGATTAGTGTGTACTGTACTACTATTTAGTAATTAGTAGTTAGTCATTACACATATACATACATACATATATGTAATATCTCTTCTTACATAATTACACATATACATACATACATGTAACATATACATAAGTTTGGACTAATGTTTGCTATTCTGTGTTCATCCTGCTTGCTTGGATTGATGCTAGAGATGATTATGCTTGCAATTCTGTTCAGCCGCCTAGGCCCCACCTAGACGTCCTAGGCGCTAGGCGGTCACTCACCGCCCGCCTAGCATCTAACGCCTAGGTGAACACTATGAGTGAGTGGCAACTCGCGATGTCTTAGGAGATTACTGCTTTTGAGTGTACTGACATTTGGGATCTTTTGCCTTTACCTACGCGTGTCACTCTTATCACGTGCAAGTGGGTGTATAAGATCAAGACCCACTCGGATGGCTCTCTTAAGTGCTACAAGGCTCATCTTGTGGCACGTGGTTTTCAGTAGGAGCATGATCATAACTATGACAAGACCTTTGCTCATGTCGTCCACATGGACATTGTTCGCACTCTCCTTGATGTGGCTTTTGTTCGATAATGGTCCATCTCTCAGCTAGACATCAAGAATGTCTTTTTGAATGGCGAGCTACAGGAGGAGGTATACATCCAGCCACCCCTGTGAAGGGATACGGGTAGGCTACGCTAGCTGACAATTCAAAAAAAAATACAACGTAAACCAGGAAGCCAAGCAAGCAAGAGATTATAGATCGTTACCACTAGACGCGCAGTGCGGTGGAAGAAGAGTTAGAGCAACCTGATTCAATGTAGAGCGCATCGATGTATTGGTCATAGTCGATCGTCCAGCGTCCTCGTCGTCGATCGTCTCCTCCAGCAACCAATAGCGTTCCTTGTGAAGTCGTGGATCGTCCTCGAGCGCAACAGCAGTCGCAATAGTGCCTCTACGGTATCCACATATCTAGGGAAGGAACACCGTGCGCTGGTGTGCTAGCACCAACTCACATGGTAGAGCCCTTGGGAAGATGGCGGCTAGGGTTTCGCTGGAGCAACTTACGTCAACTTGTATGTATCCCAACATCCTCATGCATCCTCTTATATATAGCCCATGACGGATCCTATCTAAACAAGTCTGTTCCAACCCGTTAAGTGTGTAACCCTGTAGGTTTATACATATTTAGTTGTGACTTGAAAACCCTTTTTGACCACGAGTCGTTAGCGGTTCCTAGCAGGACATAACGATTCCTGAATATACACAAATTATATCGGACGAACCTTAATACAATATGATCTACGACCAGGTCCTTATCACTAACTACCAGCTCACATCTCTATACGACTAGTTTATATTTAGTCTCGACCAGTTCGTAACTCCTTACGAGCAGGTTTCAACCACTTAGTGATTATATTCGACCAGTCTACGACCAGCTCGTATCTCCATACGACTAGTCCGTCTCTGATCGAACTGAACGACCTTCTTATGTATTTTCCTTTTGCCTCACGATATCTGGTTGAACTCCAAGTGAGATACTATGTTATCCTTGGACTGTTCAATACTTTCTCGATCGAGTGTCGGATAACTTCATGTGGTCGAACTCTTTGACCACTAGTGGCATGACCATACACTTTTTCTTTATCCAACCACATCGAAGGGTCCAGAGATATCTCTCCTGTTATGTTAGGAGGGGCAAATCCCATATCCGACCAGTCACATTCTTCCGCATGTTTCATAGCATACCCGAAAGCTACATTTATAACTACCCAGTTACGAGTAGCGTTTGACAACTCCTAAGTGCACTGTTACACATGTAGAAAACGATGCTGATCTCAGGTCTAAGGATTATACATCATCATTGCTTGAGACCAACTGATGACACATGAAATCATACCAATCTCAACAGTGTCTCAAGGTGGGTCAATCCAACACCATGTTCTCTAACATGTGTTCACATTATCGATTCGATATTCCTATATCCATGATCGGTGAAACATGGTCATCAATCGATACATGTGCTGTCGATAAGTCACTAGTGTCCCGACCAGTGACATTTGACTAGTGATACATTTAGAATGACATCATATAAGTTAAAAGAGCTTCACCAACAAGTCACATATTTGTTAATCTTTATAACTAATGATTCATTCAAGGAACATGATAACATTTATTCAATAACTCATAAACATATACGTAATACAATCATCTCTATGATTGCTTCTAGGGTATATCACCAACACCCTGGGCATTCTATCCCCGATGGTATGGTTTGTCGTCTTCGTCGCTCTCTAGCGGCTCAAACAAGCCCCTCGTGCTTGGTTTGACCATTTCTCCTCTATTGTCACTGCTGTTGGCTTCTCCGCCAATGATCATGACCCTGTCCTTTTTGTACACACCTCTCCTCGGAGTCAGACGCTCCTCCTTCTATATATGGGTGATATGATCATTATTGGGGATGACTCAGTACATTGATTTTGTGAAGGAGCATCTCAGTGTGCAGTTTTTATGTATGATTTGAGCCCTCTTCGTTACTTCCTTGGGATTGAGACCACTTCTACACTTGAGGGCTACTACCTCTCCCAGGAGAAGTACATTCGGGATATCTTTGTTTGCGCTTGTCTCACTTATCAGCGCATGATGGACACTCCTTTGGAGCTTAGTGTTCACCTTCAGTCCCACTGATGGGGAGCCTCTTGAGGACCACACTCGCTATCACCATCTTGTCGGTAGCCTCGTCTACCTTGGGATCACTTGACTTGATATTTCTCACCAAATTCACATTCTGAGTCAGTTTGTTTTTGTTCCCACTCGGCTCCACTGCAATCACCTTCTTCGTGTTCTGCGATATCTTCGTAGGACCATCAGTCGTCGTATTTTCTTTCCTCGCTCTAGCTCTTTGCAGCTTCAGGTGTACTTTGATGCAACATGGGCTAGCGATCCTTCTGATCGCCGGTCTCTTTCTGCTTATTGTGTTTTCTTTAGTTCCTCTTTGATTGCTTGAAAGACTAAGAAGCTTACTGTCGTTTCCCGTTCGACTGCTGTGGCTGAGTTGCGAGTCATGGTGGCATGGATAGGAGAGATCACTTGGCTTTGGTGACTAATTGAGGATTTCAGTGTTTCAATTTCTACACCAACTCCTCTCTTATCAGACAATACTAGTGCGATCAGTATTGCTCGAGATCCAATGAAGCATGAGCTCACCAAGCACATTGGAATAGATGCTTCATACATGAGATCATAGGTACAAGACCAAGTCATTGCTCTTCAGTATGTGCCTTCAGAGTTTTAGTTAGTAGATTTCTTAACTAAGGTACAAACTTGAGCTTAGCACATCTTCTAGCTCTTTAAACTCAGTGTTGTTGATCCACCATGACTTTGAGAGAGGTGTTAGATGTCGAACCCGGGAGCGAAGGATCCCGAATTCTCTGTGTTCAAACACCGGTCCAGGATTTCCAGCGTACACAGACTCACAAAATGGATATCACATTCATATCACGAAAACGTAAATGACATTAAATAAATAATTGTTTAATACAACTGAGTTCTGAACAACAATAACAAATATCAAATAATAAACACAGCGGAAACATGATAATAGTGGTGAGCCACATGATGCGCCACAAGCAATCGTCTGGGTCAAGGCCTACTCGTCCGGATCCTCACCATCGGGGAAGAAATCTTCTCCTGAATAAGATTTATTCAGCAAGGATGAGCACAACTTCCGTGCTCGCAAGTCACACCCAATATTGAATTAAAATGCATGCATAAGGTAACAAGTGAATATGGCAGGGGTTGTTTTGCATACACAATATTTTCAGTGTAAATAATCATAGTAATTTCTAAGACAGTTTTATACTAAGACTAAAATCATATTTTAAAATGATATTATCACAATGTGGATAACCTCCAATGATTTAGTGAAGGATCCCCTCCTAACACTTGGCTCCCTGCCCAACTTTTCATAAGGATTAACCATCCTCAGCATTTGATAAAGCATTTAAAAACCAAAAACAATTCTAACTTTAAGTGGCCCTGCTAGCATGTCCATGACAGCGGACGTGGCTATTCAAATAGTTTCTACTCTGCAGAGTTGGTACAACTTTACCCACACGAGGTGACATGCTCGTTATGTCGGCCAATTCACGCTTCCGTAGGCGTGTGACTGAGCAATTACCATGAGACCTTTACAATGTTCTGCCCTAGTGTGTTCATGCCCGCTAAGGTTTCGCCCCTTTGGACTAACCATCCTTCGAAAGCCCCCTCTTGCGCCAAGTGGGAACAAAACGTCTAACCGACACCCACATAATCACATGACATAAATACACTAGAATATCCCAAATTAATTAGCCAAATCCTGCCCATACAGGACATGTGGTAGTACGGTTAAGACATAGCATTAAGCGGCTCAAAGATCGGTCCTCAATTGACTTGGGCGTCATTCCTACAAACCATGGGCCTTGATCTTAACCAGATCAAACCCGTGCATAAACCTGCACCCACCATTCCGACCATTTCGCCCAAGTCCAAACCTATTTTTGATTTTATTTTGAATAAAACTCTATTTATAAACCCATGTGGTAAGACAATACCACAATATCAAGTTTGAAACAAATTTGTAGAAATTTGGTGAAAACCCTCCCAAATTATGTAAGTGTGAACTAAGCCTAGCTAAGCATATGTTTAATTTTGACAATATCTTGCCTATGGTATCAAGGTAGTCAGATACAACATTCAAATTGGCCATACAATAACACATGGAAATAACTATATGTGAAACATGATATTAAAATATTTATACAAACATACGCATGCGATAAAGAATTTAAAAACTAAAAATAACTTAAAATACTGGGGGCAATATGGTCAATGGTGTAACTTGCCTTCGTTGATGTCTTGGAATTCTAAATCTTCAGATTGGTCGAACTCTCCGAAGTCGTCGAATTCTAAACGCGAAAATACGATAAATTCAATATTTAAATTCAAATAAATTAAAAAAAACATAATTAAAATTAATACCAAATTGAAATATTTTGGTTTAGTTAGCTAGATTATAATTTTATATAAATTTTACAATTTGAATCACCCAATTTGGAGTTCATTTGCAAAAGTTATGAATTTTTGAAGTTTTAAACCTAAATCTGAAATTTAATTGAATTTCCCGAATTAATTTTTCTACTGGAAAAGCTATTTATTGTGCAATGCTGACATCAGCTTCCAGAAAAAGAATTTTCGGCCGATTTATTTTCCTAAAGGAAATTCTTTTGAGACACTGACATGTGGGCCCCCTGGTCAAAGACCAGGTCCATGGTCCGGTCAACGGACCACGGTGGACTCGGTGCACAGCACAGTGCACGTGTGCGGGTGTGCTGGCGCGTAAGCCACGTGTGTGTCCACGCGTGTGGTGACTAGGCATCTGGGGCTAAGGTGGCACCATCGTGGCGTCCACGTGAGCGAGCCACGTAGACACGAGCGGCGCCGGCGTCGGGACCAAGGGTCGCCGGCGTTGTGGTGCGCGGCGGTGTCCGGCGAGTATACCAGGAGAAAGAGGGGGCGATGGTGAGTATGTTGCGCTCACCCACACGTCGAGAGGAGGTCGGAGGCGGCCGGCGGCGTGGAGAAGGCGGCGGCGCAGGTACGGTCGTCGACGAAGCAGGGGTTCCGGCGATTCTCCGGTGGAGTGGGTGCGCGCACCGGGATCGCGGGGAGGCGACGATGGAGATGAAGGCGTCGGCGGAGACGAAGCTTCAACGACGGCGGCGCAATCGGCGGCGAAAGCGTACGGCTTGGCGGCGACGAAAATCTCGATTACGACGAGCTCGGGGAAAGAAAAGAAGAATGAGTGGGGGCACTGTGTGGAGGAGGAGGGCTTCCCGGTGCTCCCTTTTATAGGGGCCGGGGGGCATAGGAGGGGGAAATCGTGTGCGGCGGCAGTTGCGACACGACGGCGGCGGTTGCGGCCAGAACGTGCGCGAGAAGAGGGGATGAGGGAGGAGTGGGGGCGGCGTGAGGTGGCGGACCTGTTGCGCACGACCACGTGAGGAGAGGAGGTTGGAAAAGCGAAGAAATCGGAGTTCCTGTGACCCGGTCATGGCGACGGTTGCGCGAGCATCGCGGAGAAGAAGGAAAGGAGGAAGAAAGAACGCGGGCCGTTGGATTTTGATCCAACGGTCACGATCATTAGGGCGACGTGGAAGAGGGTGGATGATTCTGGCCGTTGGATTAAGATCGCACGGCTCACATAACCGATACATTCGGACCTCCCGAATAAGTATTACGATCTGGCCGTTGACCTGAGATCTAACGGCCGAGAGGGAGAGAGATTGAGAGAGAGATGCGTGGGTGATTGGTAGCTGTCCGATTTGAATCGGACGGTGGGAGAGAGAGGGAGGGAAGGTGCGGGTGGTTCGGGCTGAAGTGGGCCGCGCGCGGGGAGGTTTTGGGCCGAAGCCTTTGGGTTTCGGCCCAAAGCTGTTTTTGATTTTTCTTTTACTTTTCTATTTACTTAAATCCTGATAATTCATTTAGGCTTTAGAAAATAGCAAAATAATTCCAAAAATTATGGGAAAATTCACAAAAATTCCCATGCTTGTTTTGGACTTAATAAAATTATTTCCAACTTTATGTTGGCTTTTAATTTTGTAAATAAATTTGTTTTGGCTTTAGAATATTTATAAAAAGTTTTTTAAAAATTTCAGGAAATTCCACAAAAATAAATAAACTTTTAATTTTTACTGAAATTTAAAATTTGAGCTCTTACAAACCTACCCCCCTTAAGGGAATCTCGACCCGAGATTCCGGCTTGATTAGTAAACAGGTCGGGGTAGTTGGTCTTGAGGTCCTCTGTAACATCCCAATTTTCTGAGCTTAAAAATCTTTTAAATAGTTAGTAGGAGAAAATTCACCATTTGAATTTTATTTGATTTAAATTCAAAAGCTTAATATTGGACTTTACATCAAAAACATTTAATGTGAATAATTCCAACATGAACAATAGTCAAAACTATTTTATTTCGGTTCTATGTGCTCAGATATATTTTCTAGATTTTTCTAGAATTTTTCCGTCCCTTCCGATCACTCGGAGTTGCATCAGTAGGTTCGCAATAGCGCCCTCTACACACCGGTACCACTCACCGCCGGCGAGGAGCCGCCGTTCGCCGTTGCCGTTGGTTTCCGAGCGCCGCCGCTCCTGTTGTCGTCCACGTCACCGCCACCTCGGTGCGTGTCGGCGCCGTGCCTGCGTCGCGCGGCGTGGCGCCCGATCGGCGTCACGCACGCGTGTGCGTGGCGATCCACCGGTCTAATCCCGAGGCTCGTTAGACTTAGTCTACCGTGAGCCATCTCACTGACGTGTGGGTCCCACATGTCAGGATTTTCTTTTATTCTTTTAATTCCCGAAATTTCCTCGCTGACGTCAGCGTTGCGCAATAATCCGATTTTTCTTCAGAGAAATAATTCGGAAATTCCAGAAAATCCAAATTAGGGTTTCTTTTTAGATTCAAACTTCCAGAGCTCATAACTTTTGCATCCTAACTCCGATTGAGCCCATTCAAATTTCTAAATTTGTCTAAATTCAAGCTCTATTTATTTGAGATTTTTATTTAATTTTTGGAGTTGGTTTTTCCTCTGTTATTTATTTGTTTTGTTTGTTTGTGTCTCGTTTGCGAGTAGACGTCGATTCGTCGGGGAATTTTGTGGAAGAAGGAGCACCCCAAGATCAAGACCAGTACATAGACCTTTTCCAAGGCAAGTCATACCTTTGATCATCTTGAACCCAGTTTTCCAAATACTTTGTTTCAAAGTACTGCATTCTATTTTAATTAATTATTTAAATGCTTTGGGTATAGTTATTATCCAATTTGTTATCACCCCTTGGCCTTGTATGTCATAATTCCTTGTCACCCTAGATTGGTTATTAGTTGGTAATATTATAGCACCAACGTTGGTTGGTTAGATGCGAGTACAATTGCTTAGCCATGCTACGAGTCTCACATCTCATGTAAGTCGCAAACGTTAAAACTGACTAAGTGATTATGGAACTTTGTGTAAAACTATGTGCTATGTGTTATTACCTCGTGATGGCATGTGTTGCACTAAAACCAACTGGGTGGTAAAGGATTTAGACTGAGGCAAGTGGTGGAGACTGTGTGACATGGTGGTCTATGTGATGGGAATGTTAATCTTCGTGACTTAGTTAGAACATGGAAGTCTTGGCTTGGTTAATTAAGGACTTAACTTTGTGCGCCATTGAATCGAGCTTCTTGCATGCGACCACATGCCTGGTATGGGACGGGCCTAACTTAGTAAGTTATGGATTCTCGGCATTGATGTTCAGGTGGATAGGTTAGGCTGTGTGACAGGGTGGAGGTGTGACTACTTGGTGGTTGCATCGCGGGACGATTCGTGTTCCCTGTCCAGCAGTGTGTGTTATACCAATTCTATGTGAGTTGGTATAGCGGTTTGTAAGCACATTGGGAATGTCAATGTTTGAGATGAAGTTTCCGAACTGTTTTGTTACGATTGGTGCTTGCTACACTAGTTGTATCTTGTGGGTAAAGTGTACAACCTCTGCAGAGTGTTAAACAATCTATTCGAATAGCGCGTCATGGTCATGGACATGCTCGGGGATTTCACACGAGGGGTAGTTTTCATAAAATGTTTGGGATGGGAGCTGTGTGACCTCAATCATATGGCTATGTGAAATAATCTGTTTAGCTGTGTGTCTTTGTGAAAACAACTGTTAAATTAGTATTGTCTATTTGTTTTGAATTATACTTTCAATCTATTATTCGTATTCATTGCAAATGTTGCTTTTATGCAAAAGAACCATAGAAGCTTTTTCTTTGGAATAAGCCTGCATCTATACATTGCATTCTATGGTATGATTTGCGAGTACGGTTGTGTACTCACGCTTGTTGTAAAACTTGCGCCCAAACCTCTGTAAGAGGAGGAGTCTACGCCGCTTTCGAGGAGGAGTTCGCTGAAGGCTGATCGTTCGTTAAGGTCTGGATCCCAGTCGGTTGCCTGTGGTGAATTGGTGGGATCTACGCTGGAGTTATTTCCGTTCCGCTGCTGTTTATTTCCTGTTAGCCCTGTGTGACTTAATAAGTGTAAACTCGACCATAAGGTCAAAACCCTTATTTGTTATTCCAAACTAATCGTTTACTTTATTTATCGTTTGTGTGGATCGATATTTACCTATGTTAACCCTGTGTGCACTAGCGTGATCCTGGACTAGTGCAGTATACACAGAGGGTTCCAGAATCGTAATTCTGGGTCCCGACATCCTCTTCTTTTTCCCATGTGGCTTCACTCTCCGGGTGATGACTCCACTGCACCTTGTATGATCTGATGATTCTGCTTCTAGTGACACGCTCTGCGACATCCAGAATTTTATTTGGTCGCTCCACGTAGGTGAGATCTTCTCGAAGATCGAAGCTTTCCAGGAAGATATGGTCTTCTGGCGCCTGCAGGCATTTCCTCAACTGGGATACATGGAAGACATCGTGCGCTGCGACAAGGCTTCGCACTCAGGCGATATGCCACTTCACCTCTTTTGGCTAGAATTTTGTATGGTTCCACAAATCGGGCGCGAGTTTTCCTTTTGTCAGGAATCTTCTTACTCCTCGAGTGGGTGACTCGAGATAGACCAAGTCTCCTACCTCAAAGTTTAAATCCCTCCGACGGTTATCAGCATAACTCTTCTGTCGGGTTTGTGCCACTCTCAGATGCTCTCTTATGACTTTTACCTTACTTTCAGCATCTTTGATTAACTCAGGTCCAAAGAGCTGATGTTCTCCTACTTCATCCCACAGAAGTGGAGTTCTGCATTTTCTGCCATACAATGCTTCAAATGGAGCCATTTGCAAACTAGCTTGATAGCTATTGTTATACGAGAATTCTGCATACGGCAAATTCTTGTCTCAACTTTGTCCAAATTCCAGGGCACAGGCTCGGAGCATATCTTCGAGGACTTGATTGGTGCGTTCCGTCTGGCCATCTGTCTGAGGATGATAGGCAGTACTAAAATTGAGTTTGGTCCCTAAGGCTTCATGCAAACTCTGCCAGAATCTTGATGTAAATTGGGAACCGTGTAGACACGATCTTCTTGGGTATCCCGTGTAGACAAACAATCCTAGCCACATATAACTCTGCCAACTAGCTGCTTCTGTATGTAGTCTTGACGGGAATGAAGTGAGCTACTTTGGTCAACCGGTCAATTATCACCCAGGTAGAATCATATCCTGATTGGGTCCTAGGAAGTCCGGTGATGAAATCTATGCCAATTTCTTCCCACTTCCATTCTGGAATTGGTAGTGGCTGCAACAATCCAACTGGTCACTGATGTTCTGCCTTAACTCGCTGACACACATCACAGCGAGCAACGAACTCAGCAATTTCTCGCTTCATGCTGACCCACTAGTATTTCTCCTTCAGATCCTGGTACATCTTGGTGCTTCCGGGGTGAATGGAGTAAGGCGTTTCATGAGCCTCCTTCAGAATTGACTGTTTTAACTCCTGTTGGTTAGATACACAAATGTGGTTCCCAAACCATACTGCTCCTTGTTCATCTTCAGCGAATCCTGGAGCCTTGCCTCTTCGCATATTCTTCTTGATCTTCTTGATGTCATCATCTTCTAGCTGTTTTTCTCTGATCTGACTTTGAAGAGTTGGTTGTACTTCCAAAGCATTCACACAATCTTGTCTGACAATCTCCAAGTTTAGACGCTTCAATTCTTCATGTAGTTCTGATTGCTCTTCTGTACCATCATAGTGTTACAATAGGCCTTTCTGCTCAAGGCTTATGCAACTACATTTGCTTTGCCTGGATGATAATGGATTCCAAGATCATAATCTTTTATCAACTCTAGCCATCTTCTCTGTCGAAGGTTTAATTCTGCCTGCGTGAAGATATATTTCATACTCTTGTGATCCGTGAAAATCTCACAACGATTACCAATGAGATAATGTCGCCAGATCTTCAAAGCATGCACAATCGCTGCTAACTCCAGATCATGTGTCGGATAATTCCCTTCATGTGGCCTCAACTGCCTGGATGCATAAGCCACTACTTTGCATTCTTGCATTAACACACATCCGAGACCTTGTCGGGATGCGTCGCAGAAAATCTCAAAATCCTTACGGATATCGGGTAAGACTAGCACAGTCTTGAGACTAATATCCTCTTGTGTCTTGGAAACTTTCTTCACAGCATCCGTCCATTCAAACTTCTTTTCCTTCTTGAAGTTGAGTCATGGGTCTTGCAATCTTAGAAATTTTCAATGAACTGCGGTAATAACCCGCTAATCCAAGGAAACTTCTCACTTCCGTGACTGTCCTGGGTTGCTTCCAATCCGATACTGCTTCAACCTTAGCAGGATCTACTGCAATTCCTCCTGCTGACACAATATGTCCAAGGAATGCCACTTGACTTAGCCAAAATTCACTTTTGCTGAATTTGGCATAAAGTTGGTGCTCCCTGAGCTTGTCCAGTATCATTCTGATATGCTTCTCGTGTTCTTCTTCATCCTTCAAGTAGATGAGAATGTCATCGATGAAAACAACCACAAACTTATCCAAGAATTCCATGAACACTTTGTTCAACATATTCATGAAATAAACAGGGGCGTTCGTCAAACCGAAAGACATCACTGTAAACTCGTACAGTCCATATTTGGTAGTGAAGGCTGTCTTCGGAATATCTTCTGGTATGATCTTCAGTTGGTGATAGCCAGATCTCAAATCAATCTTCGAGAAGACACTTGCTCCTTTCAGCTGATCAAACAGATCATCTATCCTGGGTAACGGGTACTTATTCTTGATCGTCACCTCATTGAGTGATCTGTAATCAACACACATCCTCATGCTATTGTCCTTTTTCTTGACGAACAACACTGGTGCTCCCCAAGGTGATGAACTGGGTCGGATGTACCCTTTGTTTTGCAATTCTTCAATCTGTTTCTTCAATTCTGCTAGCTCATTAGCTGGCATTCTATAGGGTCGCTTCGATATTGGAGTTGTCCCTGGGACTAAGTCAATTAAGAACATTACGTCCCTATTTGGTGGCATGCCAGGTAGATCATCAGGAAAGACATCAGCATATTCTCGGACTACAGGTATATCTTCAAGTTTCACTTCCTTCAAACTGGTGAGGATGGAACTTCCTTTGGTGCAGGTCTTGGGCTTGAACTCAACTGAAATTCCTTCTCCATTGGTGAGAGTGATTGATCTATTGGCATAGTCTATTTGTCCATGGTTCTTGGCTAGCCAGTCCATTCCGAGAATGACATCCAAACCTTGGGAATGCAAGACTATCAAGTCTGCTAGGAAGGATACTCCGGATATTTCAAGAGTGAGGTTCGGGCACAGCGAACTAGTTCTCATTTCTGCGCCCGGGGAATGGATTATCATAGGATTGGTTAAGGAAGATATAGGTAACCCATTTTTACCCACAAACTTATTTGAAACAAATGAATGCGAAGCTCCGGAATCGAATAGAACTGAAGCTGGTATTGAATTGACAAGAAACATACCAAGCACGACATCCGGTGCTGCCTGGGTTTCCTCAGATGTGACGTGATTCACACGTCCCTTGATAAATTGACCTGACGGCTTTGCAGTGCCGCCAGTGGCTGTGGCTCCTGGTGCTGACTTGGAAGATGCCGCTGCCTGCTACTTCTTGGGGCATCTGTTGGCGTAGTGCCCTGTTTCATTGCAATGGAAACATGTCACTCCTGCAGCTGAGGGAGCGGAGCTCTTCTGCTGAAATTGCCCTCCAGTTGATGCGCTGCGAAAGTTGGAGGTGTTGGGGCGTTTGAAGAATCTAGACCCACCATTATGTGTTAATGGAGTTTTGGTTATTAATGACAAATCATTTGTGAGACTAACAATTCTATTGATTATCTATTGCTTAGTCTCGGTTGGATATAAAGATGGAAATACAAGAGGTATGCATTCTATTTGTTAGTATATATCATTGCATTCCTCGGATCCAAAATATAGGTTGAATTCCATCAAAAGGTTAACTTGAATATGTGCATATGTTTTCATTACACATTTGTGTATGCACACATCTAGGGGGAGTTCATTCTATATTTTGTGGTGTCATTAGTATTGATCCATATTCCTTTGACCACATATATTTGGGATCGATACGTTGAGACATATCCTTGAATATATTTAACTTGCGTAGTTAATATATTCATATGAGTATATACAACTTGTGTAGTTTGTATACACTCATATTTAGTATATATAGCTTGTGTAGTTCATATATACTCATGACCTTGTTGTTTCATTTATAATTGATCTTTGTGATCTACTTTGAAACATAACTCTTGAGTATATATACATAACTTGCGTAGCTTATATATACTCATACCAATTACATTCAATTACCTGTTATTGAAGTGATTATCATTGATTACCAAAGAGGGAAAGATTGTGGTATCTTGTCCCACCATTATTGATTAATGGTTTGATGTGGTAATTTATGATAATCATATTGTGGAACTAACGTTTTTCTATGAGTTGGTGAAATAGGTTATGTTCCATGTGATTGAAGACTTCGGATGATGTCATGAGTTGATCATCATCAAGTCAAGTGTTTGAAGAAAAAGAATATCGTCATGTGTTGATGATATCAAGAGAAGAACGTCATCATGGGTTGATGATATTGAAGTAAAGAGCTTGGAGTAAAGAAGATGATCATGAGTTGATTATCAAGACAAGAAGAATCCATCATGTGTTGATGGAGGTCAAGTGAAGAGTGCATCATGAGTTGATGTATGTCAAGACTTGAAGCAAGGATATGCGTCATCAAGCTTCAAGTGGTTGCACAAGGAAAAAGAGGGTCTTAATTAGTAACTTGAGTTAGTCATGTGTTGATAGCTCATTATGTTTGCTCTAGCTCAACTTAACATGTTGCCTACATTTGCGAATGCGTTTTGCAAATAGTTGTGGCTCATGGTTATTCCTTATAGCATGTGACTTTAGTTTGCGAATGTGTTTTGCAAACAGTTTAAGTCCATGTACCTTATTCCATGTGGCGATGATTCTAAAAGTCGGCAAAATGTGCTTTTGTGACTTGTTGAGAATCTAGCTTTCATCTCTTGTGTACATGTTGCATCAATTTGGCAAATATGTTTTGCAAATTGAGTTGAAGCAAATGTACAAAGTTTGATCTCGATCTTGGTATCGCGGTGATCGACCGCCTCGGTAGCGGTCGACCGGTGTAGTGGTCGACCGCCATGGGTTGGGCGATCGACCGGTCGTGTGTACCGGCGCGAGGCGGTACTACCGGATCGCGGTAGTACCGGGAGTTTGAAACGGTACTACCGAGTGCGGTAGCTCCATTGGTTGGCGGTCAGACCGATTGTGAGTCCAACGGCTAGTTTTATAGCCATTGGCGCTTGGCGGTCCGGCCGCCATTAGTTGGCGATCGACGGTTTGATCCGCATTCTCTGGAATCTTCTCCCAACGGCTAGTTTTTGTGTGTGGGCTATAAATACCACCTTGGCATGTGAGGAAAAGAGTGGTGCCCCATTGAGTTCCTTTGAGCTAAGAGCAAGCCCTCTACTCCCATTTGTGCATGTGTTGCACTTGTTGAGGTTTGAGAGGCAAATCCTATTGCATGTGTTACATTAGGTGGTGGATTTGGTATCCATGAGAGCTTTGACACTTGATTGGTTCAAGTGAAAGTTGGAGACTTGTTACTCTTGGTGTTTGCCGACACCTAGACGGCGTGGAGGCGTCGTGCGTCAGTGATCTTCTCAAGTGAAGCTTGTGAGAAGACCCGAGCATTTGTGAGTGGCTTGGTGCTCGCCATCTCCGGATTGCAGTAAGAGCAACCCTAGTGGAGCGAGGTGGTTGATACCTCGGAGGAAGGCTTAATTGGTGGAGCCGGCCCAATAGGTTTGGGTTTCCCTCAACGTGGATTATGGGAGACCGGCAAGTCTCCGACCACCACGGTAAAACATCGTTGTGTCACGTGTGTTTCTTGTGATTAGCTTTCATATGCTTTACATTGTGCAATTTACATTCATTGTATAATTGCTTATTCATTTGTATGATTGCTATCTTGTATGTGCTTAATTAATCATATCATTAGTTGATAGCTTACAAGTCTTTGCTAAACTACTCTATGTATTATTGACTTGTATTGTTGGTGCACTTAGTGAACTTAGTTGATTTAGTCTAAACCGAATTGATATTTAGCTTCCGCATTAGAAATCGGTTGTAGCGCATAAAAGTTTTAAAACGCCTATTCACCCCCCCTCTAGTCGGCCTCCTCGATCTTACAAGTGGTATCAGAGCTTGGTCTCTCATTTATTAGACTTAACCGTCTAGAGAGTAAAGGATGGCGACTAGAGATTTTATGCACCTAGGTGAAACACCTCAATTTGATGGCACAAATTATGCACATTGGAAAATCCGCATATCATGTTATTTTAAGGCCATGGGCCTAAATATATGGCGGATTGTAGATGTTGGCTTTTCTCCTCCATTGGATAGGCTTGATCCAACAATTGAGGAAGAGAAATGCTTACATCTCGACGCTCAAGCAATTAACGCTTTATTTAGTGCTTTGAGTGTAGATGTGTTTGATGCCATATGCGATCACAAGAACGTTCATGAGATGTGGACCCATCTTCAAGAATATTATGAAAGGTCCACTTCCACAAGTAATGATCGCATAGAAGAATGGATATCGGGAAAAGAATGCTCAATCTAAAACTCCGACAACGAAGAATCCTTAACAACATTTACTTCAACTAATGAGGATTATATGCAAGAATGGATGTCGGGAGAAGAATGCTCAACATCAAGCTCCGACAATGATGAGATCACAAACCCCTCCACATCAACTCATTGCCTCATGGCTAAAGGAAATAAGAAGGTAAATAATGATGATGAAAATAATCCTTCTTATGATGAGTTGATAGATATGCTAGAAGATCTAAACGAATATTTAGGAATGGAGAAATCAAAATTCAAAGTTTTGAAGAAAGAACATGTCTTACTCCAAAATAATTATGATGTTCTAAAAGATGAACATGAAAAGCTCCTCCTAAATGAATATACTAGCTCCAAGGTGGATATAGGTGTAACATGTAATCTAATAGATGATTTGCCTTGCATAACTCCTATTTCTTGCAACTCATCTAAAGTTAGCATATCCACGTCTTGTGATGATTTAATTGATATGCCTTGTAGCACTTGTGAGAATGCTTCTATTTCCTCTATGCTTGTTGAAACTAATCTTGTAGAGGAAAACAAAATGCTCAAAGCCCAAGTCGTAAATTTGAAAAATGACTTGGATAGAAGCCACAAAGGGAAGGTCACTCTTGATGATATCGATATACACAAATATCAAATGCTTTGGATGTTATGAGAAGGGACACATTGCCTCGGTGTGTCCAAATCAAAAGGATGTCAAGCCAAGACATTCAATGAAGAGGCAAGACGGCAATGAGCAAGATAAGAAGACATTAAGGGGAAGCAAAGCCCTACCTGGTACAATTGTCGGGAGAAAGGATATTTTAGTAAGGATTGTCCTAAAGGTATCTCTCCTAAGCCAATTATTTATAATAATCATTATTTGCTTAGGAAAGATAAGAATGACAATGTGTTTGCTAGGAATGTTAGTTTACATAAAACTAATGCTAGGGCAATTTGGGTGCCCAAAAGTATTGTGGCTAACATTCATGGACCCAACCAGGTTTTGGGTACCAAAAATGTGCTTAAATGATTAATAGGTACTTGGAGAGGCATTGGAGACTTGGCTTATTCATGAAGAGGTGTATTCCACCATATGTCAAAATTGGAGCCAAGTATGAGGATAATCAAATCATATCATGAGCCAATGCTATCTCGGTAACAAGTATTTACATTGAAGTATCTAGACCCTTTTTACCTTGTGTAGGTTACATTTCATGAAAATCTTATAAAAGGGTTGTTCTTGCTCTCGTGCTTAACCTTAATTATTAAAATCTTGAGCAAGATGGTTGTGGCACATTATGGGGGAGTGCTAAATCATTTACATGTATATCACGTCCCAAAGTGTGCCCAAATTAATTAAGTGCTAGTTAATGTTTTTCAAAATAAGCCTTTTAGCCAAAAGTCAAAAATTTGAAATTATTAGTATATCCTTTGAAAAATTAGTTGTAAAATGTATACAAATGCATTTCAAAGGTTTTCCAAAGGTTTTGGTTCAAGAAAAACCTATTTTAAAGGAAAATGAGTTTCTATCCAAAATTCTAGATCATAGAATCTTGTATTTGACCTAAACTAGATGTTTGTGTAAAATCTATTCTAAAAGGAATTTGACTATCGTCCCAAAAAGAAAATCCTAGAGTTGGTTATACTAAACATTTTTGTATTCAAATGATCTCCAAAAGACCAACTCATCAAAGGTTATTCGATTTCGAAACTCATTCAAAATACAAGCTTAACCATAAAGGTCACTTTCTAGCACTTAAGTGAGTTTAGCCATTTGAACCTAAATTATTCACATGAATAGGTCCATGATGGTATTTATGACTCATACATGCAATTGGATGCTATAGAATACTTAAAATGCTCAATTTGGTTCTTTTTGTGGAAGTTATTGAAAATACGATTTCAATTGCCAAAACAAAAGATTATTTTATAAAAACTATTTGAGGGTTGGATTTTAAAGGGCTATATAAGTTGGAAATACTCCAACGTTATTTGTGTGATTGATTGTGTGAAAATTTAGAGCAAATTACAACAATTCAATCTTTTCTCAAATCTGTGATGAACCGTTTGTCGATTCGGTCTCAACCGTCCATTGGACACCTTGGCGGTCTGACCGCTGGAATCGGTCGAACCGCCAAGCCCAGCGGTCAGACCGATTTTGCGTGAAGTGCCTCTTAATTCCACCCGAGCAGTTTTTCTTCTCACTTCACTCTCCAAACCGAAAATACTTTTTCTCTTTCTCACCTTCGGCCACCTCCTTTTCTCTCCGGCTCGGATCTTCTCTCCGGCCATCTCCTTGTGGTCTAAGGTATTCAAGAGATTCTCCCTCACCTCCACTACTCCTTGCTTCAATCTATTCGTATTTTGGTTGGTTTTACTCACCAAAATATGAAACCCTAGGTGGAGGCGCATTCTTTGAAATCCGGCTATTGTGTTCTTCAATTTCTTCAAGGGTTTATCTCCTTTGACTCTTATCTTCATCCATAGTCGGTAAATCCTTGATTCTCTACTTGCAATTTACCTACATTGTAAATTTCGCCAAATTTCTAGGGTTTGACTTAATTGTCCCCAAATCCATTCTATTTGGTGAAATGTTTGAACCTGCAAGTAGATGAGGTTTAGGTTAACTAATACTCACTGTGTCATTGAACAAGAATCGCAAATTTTGGGTTCTTCCCAAAATCTGATCTGTCTTTTGTCACCAGCGGTCTGACCAGCAGTATAGTGGCGGTCTGACCGTTATGCTGGCGGTCCGACCGGTAACACCAGCGGTCCGACCGCCTGTGACAGAGGAAAACAGAAATGGCCTTATGAATATTTGTTAATTTATTCCTTGAATCCCTTTGGTATTCTTTGCTATCTCATCTCAGTAACGATGCCTGTCAAGAGGACTACGTCTCGCCCGGCACCTCCTTCCCCCTCAGAAGATGAACATATGGAAGATATGGAAGAAGAAGGAGAAGAGGAAGAAAATGCAAGTGATGACAGCAATAGTGACAATAACAGCAGCGACAATGAGTATGAGGATGAGGATGAGGATGAGAATGAAGATGTTGCTCCTGATCAGAGTCAGTTTATTGGACTTGATGTGTCAACAATCAAAAGTGAACAGTATACAATTCTGAGGCATATTAACCAATTCAGATTTCCAAGAGATGCCACCATTGGTATGTTCCACACATTATTTCAACAGCATGTCTATCAGATCATTTATGCTAAGAAAAAATTTGCTAATCATCGCTTTGTGAAGTGGAGCTACATTGGCAAGAATCCAGTCTACAATGGGTTGCTTAGATTGTTTAGAGCTGTCAGATTGGAATCTTTGGTCTCTTTACAGTGCAACTTTCATGCAAAAGCCATCACACAGTTTTGTGCTACAGTCTTTGTTTCTCCTGATCATGATCATCTTGAATGGATGACTGGACATCAAAAATTGGAAGCTACCAAGGATGACTTCATAAGTGCCCTGAGTCTAGGAGATTCAAGTGGTCTAAAGGTACATTTTCAGGAATCTCTTGACTTAACTCGGTAGATGAATTTTATGATCCAAACCAAATCGGTTTGTGCGAGGAAGAGTAATCGGACTTCTTCCTTGCCCGGTGTTATTAATAGGATCATGAGAGCATCATTCTTTTCGAGTGGGAATAATGATAAGATACATGGGCGTGTTTGGAATGTGATCAAGTATATTATGGATGACACGAGATTTGATGTTATGGATTTGATTATTAGAGAGATTGCTACCTCCAAGGGAGACAAGACCAAGAGCATTTATTTTGCTCCCTATATTATGAAGCTTATTCAGAGCAAGATAGACTTTGATCAGGACTGTGACATGGAGCATAAGGAGTACAGACCTAGAGATACTCCTCCTCAGGTGCCTCCTCCACCTCCTCTTCAACATCAGGGACATGGATCATCCTCTCAGGGACATCCAGGACAGCAGGGTCCTCAGGAGCAGGATGCAGTTCTGGCAGCTATCTTACGCATTCAGACGAACATGGATGCTAGGTTTGATCGCATAGATGCAAGATATGATCAGATGCATGCAGAGACTTCAGCTAGGTTGGATACTTTGGACTTGAGGGTCAGTCGTATGGATGCGAGACTCACAGAGTATCATCAGCAGCATGTACCAGTTGTTTATCAGAGGTTTGGGAGTCGTCGACGTACATCTTCAGGCGTTCAGCAGGACGATCTTCCATCCACATCAGCTGCTGCTCCTTCTTTGACAGAGGCTCCTCCATCTTAGTAGTTCTATCTTTTCATATGTAGGTCGATAGACCTTGTATTGTGGGATAAGCTCTTTATTGTTATCTTTTGTTATCTGTTATGAGCTTATTGAACCATGTATGATCTTAATTGCTGTCAGACACTTTGGATATGTGATTGTTAATGTTATGGATTATGTTTATTATCCTTGTCTGAACTATGCTATTGAATCCTTATTGTTGTTGCATGAATATTCTTATCTTGATTATAAATTGTCATGCTTCCTTGGATTCATTGTTTAGAGAAAACTTCGTCAAAATTTCATAAAATCTTCTTGTGCATGTATTCCTTTCAGATCTTAAATGCACATGTTTAGGGGGAGTTTTATCTCTGTTTGGTTCTTGGTTACAGAAACTTTCAAAAATCTCTTAAGAACTCAACCTATCTTTAAAAGAGGAGAATGTTTATTTGATCTAAATAAAATGTCTTCTCTTGCCAAGCTCTTGATTATGCAAAATCTTTTATTTTGCTTAAGGTTGATTTGAGTTTTTGGTGATTAATGCCAAAAGGGGGAGAATGATGGATCAATATCTTTCCACATTTGGTTATGTATCAAATATGTTACATGTCTCCGTCATATGCTTTAAGAATATATTATATGCATGGTTTACATTTCAATGCTTTAAGAATATATTATATGCATGGTTTACATTTCAATAGCTTAAAATACTTAATATATGTTGATTATATCCAAATGTTGATATTGATAAAGGATTTGTCATCAATTACCAAAAAGGGGGAGATTGAAGAATCTAGACCCACCATTATGTGTTAATGGAGTTTTGGTTATTAATGACAAATCATTTGTGAGACTAACAATTCTATTGATTATCTATTGCTTAGTCTCGGTTGGATATAAAGATGGAAATACAAGATGTATGCATTCTATTTCTTAGTATATATCATTGCATTCCTCGGATCCAAAATATAGGTTGAATTCCATCAAAAAGGTTAACTTGAATATGTGCATATGTTTCCATTACACATTTGTGTATGCACACATCTAGGGGGAGTTTATTCTATATTTTGTGGTGTCATTAGTATTGATCCATATTCCTTTGACCACATATATTTGGGATCGATACGTTGAGACATATCCTTGAATATATTTAACTTGCGTAGTTAATATATTCATATGAGTATATACAACTTGTGTAGTTTGTATACACTCATATTTAGTATATATAGTTTGTGTAGTTCATATATACTCATGACCTTGTTGTTTCATTTATAATTGATCTTTGTGATCTACTTTGAAACATAACTCTTGAGTATATATACATAACTTGCGTAGCTTATATATACTCATACCAATTACATTCAATTACCTGTTATTGAAGTGATTATCATTGATTACCAAAGAGTGAAAGATTGTGGTATCTTGTCCCACCATTATTGATTAATGGTTTGATGTGGCAATTTATGATAATCATATTGTGGAACTAACGTTTTTCTATGAGTTGATGAAATAGGTTATGTTCCATGTGATTGAAGACTTCGGATGATGTCATGAGTTGATCATCATCAAGTCAAGTGTTTGAAGAAAAAGAATATCGTCATGTGTTGATGATATCAAGAGAAGAACGTCATCATGGGTTGATGATATTGAAGTAAAGAGCTTGGAGTAAAGGAGATGATCATGAGTTGATTATCAAGACAAGAAGAATCCATCATGTGTTGATGGAGGTCAAGTGAAGAGTGCATCATGAGTTGATGTATGTCAAGATTTGAAGCAAGGATATGCGCCATCAAGCTTCAAGTGGTTGCGCAAGGAAAATGTATGACTAACTAGTGCTAAGGATTTATTCCTAGTCTTTTACCGGTCTCGGTGTTTGGTTGGAGACCGGATTGCTAGTATAGGTTGCCGTACTATTAAGAGGGGTCTTAATTAGTAACTTGAGTTAGTCATGTGTTGATAGCTCATTATGTTTGCTCTAGCTCAACTTAACATGTTGCCTACATTTGCGAATGCGTTTTGCAAATAGTTGTGGCTCATGGTTATTCCTTGTAGCATGTGACTTTAGTTTGCGAATGTGTTTTGCAAACGGTTTAAGTCCATGTACCTTATTCCTTGTGGCGATGATTCTAAAAGTCGGCAAAATGTGCTTTTGTGACTTGTTGAGAATCTAGCTTTCATCTCTTGTGTACATGTTGCATCAATTTGGCAAATATGTTTTGCAAATTGAGTTGAAGCAAATGTACAAAGTTTGATCTCAGTCTTGGTGACTGCTGGCGGTCTGACCGCCTCTGGTAGCGGTCTGACCGGTGGTAGCGGTCTGACCGCCATGGGTTGGGCGGTCTGACCGATTCTCGTGTGTACCGGCCGTAAGAAACGGTACTACCGGAGTGCGGTAGTACCGGGAGTTTGAAACGGTACTACCGGAGTGCGGTAGTACCGATATTTGTTTGGCGGTACGTATTTTCCAGAGGAGATATTTTCTGGTCTTCTCGGTGCTCTGGTTGAGCGGTTTGACCGGCCCCTCTGGCGGTCGGACCGGTGTGAGCGGTCTGACCGGCCATTGGTTGGCGGTCAGACCGATTGTGAGTCCAACGGCTAGTTTTATAGCCGTTGGGGCTTGGGCGGTCCGACCGGCCATTAGTTGGCGGTCTGACCGGTTTCAGTCCAGATTCTCTGGAATCTTCTCCCAACGGCTAGTTTTTGTATGTGTGCTATAAATACCCACCTTGGCTGTGTGAGGAAAAATGAGCTGGTGCCCCATTGAGTTCCTTTGAGCTAAGAGTAAGCCTTCTACTCTCATTTGTGCATGTGTTGCACTTGTTGAGGTTTGAAAGGCAAATCCTATTGCATGTGTTGCATTAGGTGGTGGATTTGGTATCCATGAGAGCTTTGACACTTGATTGGTTCAAGTGAAAGTTGGAGACTTGTTACTCTTGGTGTTTGCCGACACCTAGACGGCGTGGAGGCGTCGTGCGTCGGTGATCTTCTCAAGTGAAGCTTGTGAGAAGACCCGAGCGTTTGTGAGTGGCTTGGTGCTCGCCATCTCCGGAGTGGAGTAAGAGCAACCCTAGTGGAGCGAGGTGGTTAATACCTCGGAGGAAGGCTTAATTGGTGGAGCCGGCCCAATAGGTTTGGGTTTCCCTCAACGTGGATTATGGGAGACCGGCAAGTCTCCGACCACCATGGTAAAACATCGTTGTGTCACGTGTGTTTCTTGTGATTAGCTTTCATATGCTTTAAATTGTGCAATTTACATTAATTGTATAATTGCTTATTCATTTGTATGATTGTTATCTTGTATGTGCTTAATTAATCATATCATTAGTTGATAGCTTACAAGTCTTTGCTAAACTACTCTATGTATTATTGACTTGTATTGTTGGTGCACTTAGTGAACTTAGTTGATTTAGGCTAAACCGAATTGATATTTAGCTTCCGCATTAGAAATCGGTTTTAGCGCATAAAAGTTTTAAAACGCCTATTCACCCCACCTCTAGTCGGCCTCCTCGATCTTACAAGTGGTATCAGAGCTTGGTCTCTCATTTATTAGACTTAACCGTCTAGAGAGTAAAGGATGACGACTAGAGATTTTATGCACCTAGGTGAAACACCTCAATTTGATGGCACAAATTATGCACATTGAAAAATCCGCATGTCATGTTATTTTAAGGCCATGGGCCTAAATATATGGCGGATTGTAGATGTTGGCTTTTCTCCTCCATTGGATAGGCTTGATCCAACAATTGAGGAAGAGAAATGCTTACATCTCGACGCTCAAGCAATTAACGCTTTATTTAGTGCTTTGAGTGTAGATGTGTTTGATGCCATATGCGATCACAAGAACGTTCATGAGATGTGGACCCATCTTCAAGAATATTATGAAAGGTCCACTTCCACAAGTAATGATCGCATAGAAGAATGGATGTCGGGAAAAGAATGCTCAATCTCAAACTCCGACAACGAAGAATCCTCAACAACATTTACTTCAACTAATGAGGATTATATGCAAGAATGGATGTCGGAAGAAGAATGCTCAACATCAAGCTCCGACAATGATGAGATCACAAACCCCTCCACATCAACTCATTGCCTCATGGCTAAAGGAAATAAGAAGGTAAATAATGATGATGAAAATAATCCTTCTTATGATGAGTTGATAGATATGCTAGAAGATCTAAATGAATATTTAGGAATGGAGAAATCAAAATTCAAAGTTTTGAAGAAAGAACATGTCTTACTCCAAAATAATTATGATGTTCTAAAAGATGAACATGAAAAGCTCCTCCTAAATGAATATACTAGCTCCAAGGTGGATATAGGTGTAACATGTAATCTAATAAATGATTTGCCTTGCATAACTCCTATTTCTTGCAACTCATCTAAAGTTAGCATATCCACGTCTTGTGATGATTTAATTGATATGCTTTGTAGCACTTGTGAGAATGCTTCTATTTCCTCTATGCTTGTTGAAACTAATCTTGTAGAGGAAAACAAAATGCTCAAGGCCCAAGTCGTAAATTTGAAAAATGACTTGGATAGAAGCCACAAAGGGAAGGTCACTCTTGATGATATCTTGAGTAAGCAACGAAGCTCAAGTGATAAGAGTGGAATCGGCTTCACTCCCAAGAAAATGGAAAATAGCAAGATGAGACACAATCAAAGACACAACAAGAACATCAAGTACTTTGATTGTCATCAAAAGGGTCACCTCTCCTCCAAATGCCCTAACAAGGAAGATTATAAGAGAGGACTTGGTTTTATCGCCAAGAAGAAGGTGAAGAGCATCCCAAAGCAAAAAGGGAAGATATACACAAATATCAAATGCTTTGGATGTTATGAGAAGGGACACATTGCCGCGGTGTGTCCAAATCAAAAGGATGTCAAGCCAAGACATTCAATGAAGAGGCAAGACGACAATGAGCAAGATAAGAAGATCCCATTCTCCAAATTAACTCCAAATTGAAATATTTTGGTTTAGTTAGCTAGATTATAATTTTATATAAATTTTGCAATTTGAATCACCCAATTTGGAGTTCATTTGCAAAAGTTATGAATTTTTGAAGTTTTAAACCTAAATCTGAAATTTAATTGAATTTCCCGAATTAATTTTTCTACTGGAAAAGCTATTTATTGTGCAATGCTGACATCAGCTTCCAGAAAAAGAATTTCCGGCCGATTTATTTTCCTAAAGGAAATTCTTTTGAGACACTGACATGTGGGCCCCCTGGTCAAAGACCAGGTCCATGGTCCGGTCAACGGACCACGGTGGACTCGGTGCGGCCACGGTGCGTGTCGCGGGTGTCTTGGCGCGTAAGCCACGTGTGTGTCCACGCGTGTGGTGACTAGGCATCGGGTTGAGGTGGCACCATCGTGGCGTCCACGTGGCGAACCACGAGAACACGCAGCGCGCGCGCGTCCGGACCGAGGGTCGCCGGCGTTGTGGTGCGCGGCGGTGTCCGGCGAGATACCAGGAGAAAGAGGGGGCGATGGTGAGTATGTTGCGCTCACCCACACGTCGAGAGGAGGTCGGACGCGGCCGGCGGCGTGGAGAAGGCGGCGGCGCAGGTACGGTCGTCGACGAAGCAGGGGTTCCGGCGATTCTCCGGTGGAGTGGGTGCGCGCACCGGGATCGCGGGGAGGCGGCGATGGCGATGAAGGCGTCGGCGGAGACGAAGCTTCAACGACGGCGGCGCAATCGGCGGCGAAAGCGTACGACTTGGCGGCGACGAAAATCTCGATTACGGCGAGCTCGGGGAAAGAAAAGAAGAATGAGTGGGGGCACTATGTGGAGGAGGAGGAGGGCTTCCCGGTGCTCCCTTTTATAGGGGCCGGGGGGCACAGGAGGGGGAAATCGTGTGCGGCGGCAGTTGCGGCACGATGGCGGCGGTTGCGGCCAGAACGTGCGCGAGAAGAGGGGATGAGGGGGGAGTGGGGGCGGCGTGAGGTGGCGGAGCCGTTGCGCATGACCACGTGAGGAGAGGAGGTTGGAAAAGCGAAGAAATCGGAGTTCCTGTGACCCGGTCATGGCGGCGGTTGCGTGAGCGTCGCGGAGAAGAAGGAGAGGAGGAAGAAAGAACGCGGGCCGTTGGATTTTGATCCGACGGTCACGATGATTAGGGCGACGTGGAAGAGGGTGGATGATTTTGGCCGTTGGATTAAGATCGCACGGCTCACATAACCGATACATTCGGACCTCCCGAATGAGTATTACGATCTGGCCGTTGACCTGAGATCTAACGGCCGAGAGGGAGAGAGATTGAGAGAGAGATGCGTGGGTGATTGGTAGCCGTCCGATTTGAATCGGAAGGTGGGAGAGAGAGAGAGGGAAGGCGCGGGTGGTTCGGGCTGAAGTGGGCCGCGCGCGGGGAGGTTTTGGGCCGAAGCCTTTGGGTTTCGGCCCAAAGTTGTTTTTGATTTTTTTTTACTTTTCTATTTACTTAATTCCTGATAATTCATTTAGACTTTAGAAAATAGCAAAATAATTCCAAAAATTATGAGAAAATTCACAGAAATTCCCATACTTGTTTTGGACTTAATAAAATTATTTTCAACTTTATGTTGGCTTTTAATTTTGTAAATAAATTTGTTTTGACTTTAGAATATTTATAAAAAGTTTTTAAAAAATTTCAGGAAATTCCACAAAAATAGATAAACTTTTAATTTTTACTGAAATTTGAAATTTGAGTTGTTACATTAGATATATTTCTTGTACACGGTGTTCTTTGCATATTTACCTATACGTGTAACTTGTATAATTTAGCCTTTGACCCATTGGAATAGATCAAGAGCTTTTGATTTATCCTTTGGAGAGATTCATCATTGCGTTTGTGTTTGTATTCGCATATGGCGGAGCCAGAATTTTGTGATGGGGTGCACACTTCAAGGATTAAAAATCTTTCTGACGTATAAGTAATTTTACAAGTTCAACCTAATTAAATAAAAGTTCAAAATTAGTTAATAGTGCAATACAAATAGATAAAATCTTACATGAATAAAAAGTCTTA
The DNA here is from genome assembly GCA_036346255.1 of Ampelocalamus luodianensis. NCBI lineage: Eukaryota > Viridiplantae > Streptophyta > Magnoliopsida > Poales > Poaceae > Ampelocalamus > Ampelocalamus luodianensis. Next base: position 9,253,669 of record CM070626.1, read on the forward strand.
AATAGCTAATGAAAATCACAATACCATGACGCGATCTCATTCCTTGAAAACACTTGATTATATCATCATTTCTTGCTATTTTCAAGAACAAAAGTCGAGAGGAGACATTCAAGATCGCATGATTGATGGCATAATGACATTTAGATAATTAGATTGGTTGTGTATAAACTACAAAAGTTGTTCGAACTTCGATCAAATCAAGCTTTACTCCATCCATCGCTATTTCCTGCAAAGGTTAGTGTATCGGATAAAACAAGGCCACAAGCGTTCGCTCTTAGTTTCCTAATTCTCTTCATCTCTTGCTCTTGCCTTTCGGGCCTTGGGGCAATCGAATGGAGCCACCAACACTGGTGCTGGCTCCTCGGTCCCTCTGCGCGCGCTGTATCGCCTTTGCCGCTTAGCCTCCTCGTGGCCTAGCGCCCTAGCCCACTTGCGCCTCCCCAAATCCAAATATCCAAGATCAGCGCCCAGAGCAGAGGTCCCGCCGTCCCGAGCCGGAGGAGGAGGTCGGAAGAGAAGCAAGCGAGGCGCTGCCGGCTGCCCTTGACAGTGGAACCGCCGCGCCGCGATGCCCAAGGCCGGCCGAGGACGAGCAATTCTAGGCGGCGTCCCTCGCGGCGCGCGGATCGGGCGAGCCGCGGAGGAGGGTCGGGAGGAGGCAGCAGCACGGCAGCGGGAGAAGCAAGGAGGCGGCGTCCGGTGGCGCGGCGGCGCTGAGAGGATCCAAGAGGCGGTGTGCGCGCGGCGGAGGAGAAGCACGGCGACGGTGTGCGGAGGACGGGAGGAGGATCCAAGAGGAGAAGCAGGAGGGGTGGCGGGGCGCGCGTGGGAGGAGAATCAAGCTCCAGGACTTCGAGGTCGACCTAGAGATGGAGCGTGTTGTTGGTGGGCTGAATTGGGGATTAAGCTGAAATTGATACCAACTGTTGATACATATAGATAATCAAAAAAAAATTGCAAATTTTTTTGGGGGTGCCCGTGCACCACGGGCACCCCCCTGCCGCCGCCCCTGACTGCATGGGTAAAAATAATTCCTTTGCAAGTTACTCCTCTTTTGCTCCCAGGAAATTCGGTTCAAACTTCAAAGCAGTTTCATAGAAGGAAGTTGGAGGTAGCATGCTATCCATTTTGGGATTGTGAAATGAAAAAGACTAATCTGATGCTGACCTCGTGCAGGAGAACAGCGACCACTTGATTTTGATTTGCGTGTTTATTCTGGTGTGTTTAGTAGATATTGATTGCAGTAACAGTTGTGAGGATGCTTTCCTGAAGTTGACTTTGCTAATGGGTTAGTACTACACTACTAATCGCTTTGGGTTGTATGGATATAGTTTCTACTCATATTTATTTATTTTACTGCGTTGCTAAAAAGATGCAGTTTCCGATTAATCATCACTGGTCAACTATCTCTAGCCTTGACGTTAATGACAAGATATAGAATTAATCCCATCCTCATGTGATTTGGATCATGATCGAATCCGTAGAAACAAATCAATATTTTGGCAATGGAAGTTCTTACAAAAAATGATTCAGAAGACGTCAAATTGCCATATCCATTCTTATGATATTACAGCAATAGTTTGCTCTTTTTTTATGAACAATTAAGAGGCTTTAGGATCTTTCATGGGGTCACTCATAAGGCGGGCCCAAAAGTAATGCCCTGCATTTCTAGCATTTGGATTTAGCTGGCATGAGTTGCAAATAAGCTAAACTGATGAAGACTTTGGAGAATCTTAAATGAAATTGAATAAGCTAAAATTATCAAGACCTGATGTCTCAAGTGTGGATTCCTTGAAATTAAATGAAATTGTACTTTCACGCGTTTAACTATTATACAATACAGTTCAAGATGCATATATTTTTTCTGATGGGCTATTTTATTGCTAATACTGGTTGTGACTGCCATCTATTCATTAAGAGGTGCTTCAAAAATAAAATGAACAACTCTCCTCAAAAAATAAAATGAACAACTCGTGTATGATTGATCTTATGATCACAATGTAGTTTAGTTTCTGTAGCTTAACGATGAAGTTTGCATCAACTTGAGTTTTCTTGAAAAAGCCTATAGGATTTTTCTAGGCGTGTCCTCACCGCACGAGCACTTGAAAGTTGGAACTGCATATTTTTGTATCTTTGACCAGCAATGGTAAATCTAGTGTTATTGGCTAAAATCCGAAGACTAACTAGAGGTGAAGTACATACAAATATCGGAGTAGCCAAATTATTTACCTCTTTACCACTATAATTTCTACTAAAAAGGTGCAAACTTGGAAGTCGGAAGTTACTACCATTAGGACTTGTTTAGATACATTGTGATCCGACTCAATCCTTTTAGATTGATTTGGAATTTGAACTAAAATATATTCCAATTCGAAGGGATTGGTTCTAATCACTCTTTATCCAAACAAACCCTTAGAGGGAAAATGCGAAAAGTACTTGAATATTCATTTTGAGAAAAATTCCTAACTAACTGTAAGTGGAATGTCCTTTCTTCTTTGGAAGACCAAGTGGAATGTTCTTCGGTTAAAGCAAAGAATGGTGTTAGTTAGGAAAAGAAAAGGGGAAAGTGCATATGGTCTCTTTTTGAGTTTTAGTTTACCATTTGCTCCTTCTTTTGTTAATTTTTTTCTATTAAAGTTGAGCCTACAGTATTAACATCCATTCCACATTGGTTGGTGAACTTCCTTTGTGAAGGAAAAGCTCAGGCAGGTCTCGGTGACACTACAGAGTTATTTCGTAATATGTTTCATTTTGTTAAAAAAAAATTATGGAAACAAAAGCAAGTAAATTGTTGCATTAGTATTAGTTCAGTGATTTGGACATATTTTGCACCATATTATGTTCCTTTTTTGTTCACAGGCATAGCAGCGCTTTATCCAAGAGAACGTGTAACAAATCTATGAACTTCCAGATAAACTGCCTTAGAATGTTCTTTATGCAAATCTATGAGCTTCCAGGGAAAAAACTGCTTACCGGCAGGAGATTTGGTTTTGTTAGCCTAGAATCGCATCGTTTTGTAGGGTAACCTACCCCAAGAAAGGGCTTCCAAAAGTTCATCCTAGGACTAAATTGGTGACTTCCTCAAGAACTAACCGAAAAGACAAAACTTAAACTCCTTGATGAGAGCGTGCAAGAATAGGATACTCACACACATAATCATATTAGCCAGGATTGGTTACATATATAGATTACATGAGAGAGAGAGAGAGAGGAAGGCAACAACAGAACAGAGTATATCACGCGATAAGCATGCATGCAATGCTAAAGATAGAATATCTAAGCGTGGAGATAATCTGAGGTTGTTGCCGTATCCAAATCCTGGCGCCTGGAATCGTGGGAGTCCGCATGTACGAGGATAACGACACCTATTCACGTATATACGTCGTATATACGCTAACACGCCAGCGCATCGAACGGAGCGAGCGGACGATCGACTCAACTCGTGAAATGGGGAAGATGGCGGACCCTGGTGAAGATATCCGCATCGGGAGGAGGTAGGCACATGTAGAACACGTACAGCCCCGGTAGCTACTCGGTCCCGAACAAAGTGTAAGTCGATTTCAATGTGTTTGGTGCGTTGATGTTGCACTGGGTTAGTGGAGAGATAGACCGCACTGATGTTGTCGCAGTAGACGATCGTAGTGCGCTGGGGCGGGCAATGAAGCTCAGTGAGTAACTGTCGCAACCAAGATGTCTCGACCACAGCATTAGCGACGGCCCAATACTCAGCCTCGGCACTGGAGCGAGAAACGGTATGCTGCCGTTTGGAAGACCAGGAGAGGAGGTTGTCTCCAAGAAAGACGTTGTAGCCTGAAGTAGAGCGGTGTGTGTCCGGACAGCCAGCCCAGTCTGCATCGGAATAAGCCACAAGTGCTGAGATAGAGGTGCGGTGAAGCTGCAAACCGAACTCAAGGGTGCCCTTCAAGTAGCGAAGAATGCGTTTGACCAAAACATAATGGGGCTCCCGCGGATCATGCATATGAAGACAAACTTGTTGTGCAGCATAGGCAATGTTAGGTCTAGTGAAAGTGAGATACTGTAAAGCACCAGCTAGCCCACGATAGTGAGTGGCGTCGGCCACAGGAGGACCAGCATCAGAAGCAAGTTTAGCATTGGTATCAACCGGCGTGGAACAAGGCTTGCAATCACGCATATTTGCTCTATCAAGAATATCCAAAATATATTGCCGCTGACTGAGAAACAAACCTCCATCATGACGACAAACAGACAAGCCAAGAAAGTGGTGTAAAGGTCCCAAATCCTTCATGGAGAACTCATGCTGAAGAGCAGTGATAATCCGACGAAGCGGAAACTCAAAGGAAGCAGTAAGAACAATATCATCGACATATAAGAGCAAATGAGCTGTATCACTGCCACGACAAAAAATGAATAGTGAAGAATCGGACTTAGCATAAGTGAATCCAATGGAGAGAATGAAGGATGCAAACCGACTGAACCATGCACGAGGGGCTTGCTTGAGACCATATAAAGACTTATTCAACCGACAGACATGAGCAGGTTTGGTTGGATCCACGAAGCCAGAAGGTTGTGCACAATAAACTGTCTCAGTGAGTGTGCCATGTAAGAAAGCATTTTTGACGTCCAGCTGATGGATAGGCCAATCCTGAGAGAGGGCAACAGTAAGAACTGTTTGGATCGTAGCAGGCTTGACTACTGGGCTGAAAGTTTCATCAAAGTCAATACCGAGTCGTTGAGTGAAACCACGAAGAACCCAACGCGCCTTGTAGCGCTCAAGATCACCAGTGGGAGAGAGCTTGTGCCGAAATACCCATTTCCCGGTTACCATGTTAGCCATGAGACGGACGAGGACAAGATCCGTGTATTGTTGGCTGCGAGTCGAGAATTCTCAATCATTGCATCACGCCAGTTAGGATCAGCCAAAGCACCTTTGTAAGATTTCGGCAGGGGAGATAAGACATCAGCGTGAAGGTTCATACGTGCCAACGGTTGACGAAACCAGCCTTGCCGCGTGTGATCATAGCATGATCATTCTGCACTGGAGGAGTTGGAACGGCGCAGGCAGGCACGGCCGCTGGTGCGGCAGCTGCAGTAGAACCGGATGGTTGTTGGCGGGCTGCGGGAGCGCACACGGGAAGTGGTCCAGGAGCGGGCGACCCCGGCGAAGAAGCTTCAGGCGGAGGAACTCCAGGCGGGGGTGCGGGAGCGCATACGGGAGACGTCCCAGCAGGCGACCCCGGCGAAGGAACTCCAGGCGGAGGCCCATAGCGCGGCGAAGATAGGCCATGCTGAGGCCCCACACCGCAGCGCCTCGCAGACGCCCGGCGAGAGAGGATGTCGGCCGGCAACGGCTGTGGATCGAAAGTCGCAGGGCACCGACGAGTGATCATATCACCAAGATGTGCCGTCGCAGCGTGGCGCTCTGCGGCGGCAGCAATGGATGCATGTGACCAGCGAGGCGCAAGGCCGGCATTGAAGGCGATCTCGCAAAAGGGTTAGTGCCAACAGGTGCTAAAGGAACCGGGTCAAGCTCCAAGAGGAAATCGAAGTCAGAGGAAGGAGGTGTGGAGCTTGAGTCGGCAAAGGGAAAAGAGGACTCATCAAACGTGACATGACGAGAAATGATGATCCTATTGGAGGATAGGTCAAGACAACGATAGCCCTTGTGATCGGCAGAATAGCCAAGGAACACACAAAGGGTCGAGCGAGGAGAAAGTTTGTGGGGAGCGGTGGCAGAAAGGTTAGGGTAGCACTTGCAACCGAAAACTCGAAGATGAGAATAGGAGGGTGGGGCACCATAGAGAGCAAAGTAGGGGGTGGAGAAGGCGAGAGTTTTGGTGGAATGGCGGTTTAAAAGATGGGTGGCGGTGTGCAAGGCTTCGACCCAAAAGGAGGGTGGGAGAGAGGCTTGGATAAGCAAGAGCGAATAATATTATTTCTGGTGCGAATGATGCGCTCGCCTCTACTATTTTGGGGCGAGGTGTAGGGACAAGACATGCGAAGATGGACCCCGTGGGTGAGAAAAAGTGTGCGGGAGCTAGAATTATCAAACTCGCGACCATTGTCACATTGGATGCTTTTAATGGAGGCGTCAATCTGTGTGTGGACATAGGAGAAGAAGTGAGACAATGTGGTGAAGGTGTCAGATTTAAGACGTAGGGGAAACGTCCATAAAAAATGTGTGCAGTCATCCAATAGAACAAGATAATACTTGTAACATGAGACACTAAGAACAGGAGATGTCCAAAGATCACAATGTATTAAATCAAATGGTTTAGAAGCACGCGATGATGAGCTAGCAAAACGTAGGCGTGTATGGCGGCCTAACTGGCAAGCATGACATAGAGAACCTAGCTCAACTTTATTACAAGGAATGCCACTGGTATGCGCAAGTTTGGAAAAAGCCTCATGACCAAGGTGACCAAGACGACGGTGCCAAAGGATGGAGGAGGTGCCAGCGGTAAGGGCATGGGGAAGAAACGCCTCTGGACACAAGGTGTAGAGCAGCCCAGAGCTATTGCACCTGGCGATCACGTTCTTGGAGAGAAGATCCTTCACAGAAACGCCAAATGGGTCAAACTCGACTGAGCAAAGATTGTCAGTAGTAAATTGACGGACGGAAATTAAGTTCTTAATAAGAGCAGGAGAAACAAGAACATCACGCAGGTGAAAGGAGCCGCTGCTAGTGGGAAAACAGGTGGCACCGGTGGATGTAACGGGAAGGAAGGAACCGTTGCCAACGATAATATTGGAGGGTGTAGAATGAGAGGGTGGGTGGGATACGGATAGATTACCGGTGTCCGAAGTCATGTGAGAGGTCGCACCCGAGTCAAGATACCAGTCGGTGTTGGCGGGGGGATGAAGCGTCATCGTGTTAAACGATTGAGCCAACATGTTCGTCCCAATGAGGAATGGAGTCCCGTGAACACCGCGGCGACGCCCGCCGAAGTGTGGCTGCATGCCACAGATGTACGGTGGCAAGCTACTGTATCCTCCAGAGGCGAAGGGCTGCATGCTACTGTGGCCACCAGGAGCGGATGAGTGCATGCCGCCGAGACTGTCTGCGGCTATGACAAAAGCTCGCCTGCGAGGTCGTGAAGCGGCGCGCCCAGCGCACTGCAGGCCGGCGAGGCGCGCCGGGCCGCACAAAGCTGAATGGAGCCGGTCCACGGATTGTACACCGTGGGCCAACCTGAGCGGACGGGCGTCCCGCCAGAGGAGTTGGCGCTGGAAGAGTTGCTGCTGCCACCGGTCTTGCCGCGACGCCCGCGGTGGCGATTGGTGTTGTTGTTACTGCACGAGCCGCCGACGTTCTGGTAAGGCACAGAACCACCCATGGTTTGGTGAGGCACGGAGCAGCCGGAGGCCTGTCCGCCGCGGCCAGAAGAACCTTCACTGGACGTGCCCGCTAGGAAGGCAGAAGGAGTAGACGACTTGTTGGCCATGGTTAGCTCTTCCAGAAGCAAATCAGAACGAACCTCAATGAAAGTTGGAAAGGGCTTCTGACGCTTGAGGAGTGCTGTCATGTAGGAGAATTGTTCGTTGAGACCGCGGAGAACGTTGAGGACGAGGGTCCGGTCGGGAACAGGCTCACCAAGATCGCCGAGGGCGTCCGCCATGGCCTTCAGTTGGCGACAATAGTCCGTGATGGACAGAGTGCCTTGGACGAAGTTTCGGAACTTGGCGTCGAGGTAGAGAGCGCGAGTTTCCTTGTTGCCAAGAAACTGCTGCTCGAGGTCGAGCCAGACGGAGCGTGTCGTGGCCTCGCGGTGCATGACAAGCTCCTAGAGATCCGATGAAATCGTGCTGTAGAGCCATGACTTCACGGTGCAGTCAAGTTGTGACCACATGTCGTCGGCGGGGTCGCTGGTGTCGGAGAGGACGTGGTCGTCGAGAGCGTATTTGCCGAGCGTGTTGAGGAGCAGATTTGACCACTTGCTGTAATTGGCGGAGTTGACGTCGAGGATGACGGGCACCAAGGTCTTGATGGACTGCACGGCAACAGCCTGGGCATGAAGACCACTGCGCGCATTGGTGACGGCGAGAGCGCGCATGTCGGCAGCGCGCTGCGTGTCCAAGCTAGCGCGTTCGGCCTTGGCAGCCATGCGTGCAGCGTGTGCGTCCTCCTCGCTCTGCAGATGCTCGTCAGCAGGAGACGCCATGACGGGGAGGAGAGAGGAGCCGGCGAGCACAGGCGGGCGTGCAGCAAGAAGAAGCCAGCGACAGCAGCCGCGGTGGTCGGCGAACGGCTTTAGGGTTGGCGGAAGCGGAGAGGCCGCAGAAGCGAACCGTCTCGTGATACCATGAGAGCGTGCAAGAATAGGATACTCACACACATAATCATATTAGCCAGGATTGGTTACATATATAGATTACATGAGAGAGGGAGAGGAAGGCAACAACAGAACAGAGTATATCACGCGATACGCATGCATGCAATGCTAAAGATAGAATATCTAAGCGTGGAGATAATCTGAGGCTGTTGCCGTATCCAAATCCTGGCGCCTGGAATCGTGGGAGTCCGCATGTACGAGGATAACGACACCTGTTCACGTATATATGTCGTATATACGCTAACACTTGAGTGAGAGGTTTCCTGTTATAAGGCAGTGAGGAATTTTATAGGCACATTTTGTTGGTAGATTAATGGGGTGTTTGGTTTGAAGGACATGATGGTAAATTGATCATCCAATTCTAACTCCGAATCTAACCCACTTGTTTGGTTTGAGAAATAGAATGAGTTAGTCAATCATCACTGCATCGCTCGTAATCATAAGCCTAATAAAAAAATAAGGGATAGTGTCTGTTAGACTATACGTGCATGGCACGCATGCACGTCAGCTAGATTCTTATGAGTTTGGTATGATTTGCATGTAATCCCTTATTGTTAGTGTTGGAAATATGCCCTAGAAGCAATCATGGAGATGATTATATTTTGTTATGTTCATAATTTATTGGATAATATGTTATCTTGTTCCTTGAATAATAGTGGTTAATATTTATTATCAAGTATATGACTTGATTGTGAAACTCTATATTTATCTTTGCGATGATTATTCTAAAGCGATCCCTAGTCGGAAACATATGAGGGCACATATGAATAGACTAGCATATGTATTGGTTGATGATCATGTTTCACGGATCATAGATATAGAGATATCAAACCAATAATATGACACATGTTAGTGAACATGGGGTTGGATCGACCCACCATGAGACACTGCGAGAACGTTGTATTCTTCTATGTCATCAGTTGATTTCATTTACAATGTGTATGCTATATCCTTAGACTTGAGATCGTCGCATGCACTCAAGATGTATAGTGACTTACTTAGGAGTTGCCAAACGCTACTTCGTAACTGGGTAGTTATAAAGGTAACTTTCGGGTTTGTCATGATACATGCGTTGAGGCATGGTCGATCAAGATAGGATTTGCCCCTCCATGCAACAGGAGAGATATCTCTAGGCCTCTCGAGAGATCGGATTCCAGAAATGCATGGCCATGCTATTCATGGTTAAAGAGTTAACCATAGTCGGGGAATTCGAATCACGTGATCGAGAAAGAGTGGTCGAGCTAACCAACAAGGATGGCACGTACTCGCCTTGAGTTTGACCGATATCGTGAGGCAAAGGGAAATACATATGAGATTTGTTGAGGTTCGTCCGATGTGATCTTTACGTATACTCGGGAGTCGGCATGTCCTGCTAGGGGCCACTACCGATTAGTGGACGAGTAGGAGTACTCGGGTCATGTCCAAGTGTACGTGAACCTATAGGGTCGCACGCTTAAAGGGTCGGGACACGTTTTGGATGGTGATCTGAATTCTTATGGGCCACGAGTTCTTAATGGGCCTCAAGTTCGAGACCCATTATGGATGCCTATAAATAGAGGGGAGGTGGCATAGGGTCAAGTGTGATTTTCGGAATTCCCGAAACCCTAGACACCACACCTCCTTCGCCCAAAATCGCGCAGCCGCCGCTAGCACTCCGGTGCGCGGTGTTCCTACCCCGTACGTGTGGATACCTTGGAGGCGTTGCTGTGAGGCTTCAACACTAGGACGATCCGCAACTTGTGACGGTCACGAGGAGCACTTGGAGGAGGCGCGAGGCCAGTACGTCTACAACCGCACCAACGCGCTACATCGACTCTTCTTCCGCTGCGAGTCTGCGCATCTAGCGGTAATCCTGTGATCTATTACTAGCGGAGGTTCCTTGGTTGCACGGTAGATTTTTAAATTGCGCTAATGTAGCCTACCCGTGTTCCTTCAGTTAGGAAAGAGCCTTATTGTTAGGAAAGAGGAGCCGCACATATCCTTGCGCAAGGAAGGTAACCAATCAGCCTGTCGAGCTGGTGCACGGGCCAGTCACTCGCAATGGCAAGCGAGAGCACCGTCCGAACCGTAGTCGGTTTGACAACTGGACTAAAAGTCTCGCCGTAGTGGACGCCGGGTTGCTGAGAGAAGCCGGCTTATACAGTTACCTACGTCTACGTGAATAGCTTAGATATTTGAGGATACATTACTTGTTCTTCTGGTCCAAGCTAATGTTAGTTTGCTTCTTGTTGCCTGTGCAGGGAGCATCCCACAAGCTCGCTGTTGACATCATTCAAAACTGTACCGACAAATTGGAGCCCGTTGTTCGTGTTTTTTTGGTCATCGTGCATTTCCAATTGTGATGTGTCGGTTAATGAACTCAGGAAACTACATCATAGAGTTATTCTGGAAATATTCCAATGTACACCCCAGAAGTTTTTTGCTGTCATTCCAAACTTAACCCATGAATTCCTTGTTGTTCTTAATTGTCTATCATTATCGATATTCTTGTGTTTATAGTAAACAATAGGTCTGAACATGTATTTTCACAGAAATTAGTACTGCATTTTGTTTGCTCTTCATGTTTATTTTCTATATAGAAGAATTATACTCTTCTCAATGATATTTATTACACAGGAATCGCACCATTTTTTTTTTTTTGACGTAAGAAGGTAGAGAATTCTCTATCTTATGACCATTATATTTAGAGAACTGCTATACATCTTTCAATTTTAGTGCTATGTGATTGGTGAGAGAGAGGGAGAGAGGGTGGGAAGTGAGATTAGATTAGGGATATAGAGGTGAGGGTGATATCTAGAGCATTGGATCTTCATCTGATGACTCAAAAAGTGACTGATTTTCAAGAAAAAATCAGTCGCATGTTGTATAGACACTCCCTTATATTTAAATGGTAGTCAAACAAGAGTTACCAAAAGAAAATGAAAGAGGTAATAAAAGACAAAAAGAAAGAAAAGGGTGGGAGGAGCAGAAAACAAAATATACAAACGTATTCGGTTACAATAAAAGTCGCTCCATTGCAGAGACCAGCTTGATACTTAGGCTTTAACCGATGAGTCCAAAGATTGATTAAGCTCTGAATCTGATGGTATAGAGCTGGCATATGCATATCAGAATGTTGAAAAACTCGGGTATTTCTTGAAATCCACAGAGTGTGAGCGCAGGCTACAAAGCAAATTGGCCATATTTTGTGGTAGTTCCCATCTCCTGTCATTGTCTTTTCCAAAAATTGGAGCATGTTCTGTGATGAGTTTGCTTCCCTTTCGAGTCCTAACTTCCTCCAAAGATTGTGTACAAACTTACAACGCAAAATGATGTGATCAATCGTTTCTATTGCAGGGCAAATATCACAATGTGGGTCATAGGTCTAATGTTTTGTTGTCATGTTATCTCTGGTATTAAGACGCCCTCTGAAAGCTAGCCAAAGAAAGATTCTGTAGTTATGTGTTAGAGTACCATTGGCGAGTTCGTGTTAGAGTAGCACGTATATCACATTATATCAGTGAGAATAACACAGATGAAATTATGCGTCTTGGCTTTGTCAAACTTGACAAACAGGTACAGCTCAATTCATGTTCAAGTTGCTCAGTTTTAGTGGTACAACATACACGATAAATTCTCTTGCTTCGTCTATAATTTATTAGGATACAATGATGGAAGGACATGTTCCTGGAGGGCACATCTCGTTGTTCTTGCCTGTCCTTAAAGAAAATGCAGTTTACTACATCAAGTATTTTGAAGTTGCTGATGCACGCGTAACATATTGTCCTGTTCAAGATGATTATGTGGCTAAGTTCACAAATTATACAAAGACTAATAAATCAGTCCTGTACCAGATAGTTTCCCAGTCTATGCATACAGTCTTGCCTCTTAGGAAATATTGAGAACATGTGCACATACGAGAGACTTTCTATCAGGTGGTAATTTCCCTTTCATGTGATTCTTAGTTATCCCCACTGTACTATGTTTTTGTACATTTAACCTGCTTCTATTCTTCTCTTATCTATTTTCGATTCTTATTTTCCCGTAGATGCTATTGGCCTTATGATAGGGGTTTCACATGTTTACGCTGTGACTGTCAAATGTGCTCTCAAAGCAGTGTGCAATGTTTATATAACAAATGGCAGGTACCTCTAGGATGATCTCTAATTTATACTGTTCTTATCCCGTTAAACATGATACCTTTTGTGATAGCAGTATGATAATGTTACCTTTGTTCCACTGTATTATATGCTGTCAGATATTGGATACCTATCACGGATTTATATTTTCCATGTCATAGCGACTCACTTACACTGTTCTTCCTATTTGGTATACAAAACATCCTTCGTTTATACGGGGAGATAGCTGTGGTGGCATTATGGGGATCACATGCCAATGAGTTTAGCGTCGACGAACTACAGATCCAATCACAGAAAAGCCCAGTGGTGATCCTATTTGTTGGCCTGATTATCAAGATTCGGGATGGTCAGCGTATACTGTATCACTCTTGCCCAGGACAGTATCCATTGCTATGTAGCATGTGTTGTGTACTATAGATCATCCTTTCTTCTTGTTAATCTTCTCTGTCCTCTTATCAGGTCGGTTGCTTTTAGAGGGGACCACAGTTTGCAAGTGGTATCCAAATGCCCCGATACCTGAAGTTGCTGCTTCACAGAACAGGTACGCTGTCTTTTTTACTGCATATATTTCTTGCTACTGTGTATTACTATATCTGAGATCATACACATTGTTACTTCCTGATTACATCTCGCTCTGTCTGTTTGACCTCCTCTTTTTCTGCTACCATGTTAGCCTTGTTTGGTCATGCACCAACACAGGAACAACCTACGACAGTGACGGCTCTGCTCCTGCCGATCATGGAACTGGCGTATCTGCAATGCCATGCCCTCTTGTTGCAACAGAGCTCGCTCATCCAGTTTCCGTTGAGGCTTGCAGATCTCCTCTATGTACAACTTTCTCAACTCATAAAATAATTTGCGCGTATCACCTATCCTCGGGTGTTACCATTGTGTGTGGCTATGAGCTAATCGATTAACAAAATGTTCTGCAGACTGTGATTACCCTTGTGCGATCTACGAAAATCGACCCATTCATGGAACAACTCCCTCAACACCTGCACCGAAAAAAACAGACGATGTAGAAGATCAATGCATCGGTGTGCCTGGTGGTAGACTCGTTGATATGCCCGTTTCGACACTAGAGGTAACTACAATAACTCCGTCACCATGACAGATGACTGCGCTTAAACAACAAAAAATTATAGACTTACATCCATAGTTTGCCTTTCCTTTTAGTTAAGTAGTTCCATATAATATAGATATGCATCTTTTTTATGATTTAATCCATTTTTTTAAAAAAATATCTTAAAGATAACTTCTTCCTAACTTTATTTCCAATTCTGTCCCCCTTTGGTCACACCACAACGCGCGGCATGACAAAAACACTCTGTTACGTCACGTACCACGGCGTGACCAAAACTGCTACGATAGCCCTCTGAGCCAGCGCGCGTCCGTTTGTTGGGCTAAGTCTTATCATACCAAGAGGAGCGGCGTGACTGCACTCGTTTACCACGCCAATGTTCGTAGTGTGATAACGTGTCTTTGCTATGCCACGCGTTGTGGTGTGGGCAAAGGGATCAAAATTAGAAATAAAGTTACGGAGAGGTATCTTTAAAATATTTATTAAATATGGATTAAATCGTAAAAAAAGTTCGCATGTAGTTTACCGTTCATTCCATGATCTCAAATGTTGAAAATTCTCTGTAATTCGCTACAGGATAATGAGGTTCTTATTGATGTCGCAGCTAGGACAGCACCACAGGTATCAAAAAAGAATAGATTGTGTTACTTTTCTCACTATTTTTCTCCTTTTGCCTAACGGTCAGACTCTATTATTTGACAGCTATATTCGTGTGTCTATATCAGATTTCTTTAATATCATCATCATCTTCAAAGGGGGTAACTCAACTCATGATTCAGCCTTTCAGCCGAATTCGTAGGCGAAAGAAACAAAAGATGTATCATTACTGCTTATTCATGTTGTATAAGTAATTACGCAATAACAGCCCTACGTGATTAGAGTCGTAAATCACAACCATTTCTAGGATTACACGAACACCATGAATGTAGCCACACTAGAACTATACAGAGCAAGCATGTTTCTACCAAAAACAAAAACTACATCGTTACCTTGGCATAGAGATTTACAGAACAAGCGTATACTAGTAACCATGTTTTTGACATTCATGCCCATATCAGACATACAACAAAAAAAAAATACACATAACACAAAGATATATCATTATTATTCTGCATACTAATTTCGTACATCATCGATCTGATCCACGCGCATAACGGCAGCCCTATTTCCACGAGCGGGCGGCGAGATTCTATCTAGTCACTTCTATGATCTACACAGTTCTTTCCTTCTAGTTAATTATATCGCCACTGAAGTGCTCAGATACAACAAAAAAAAAAGTTCTAATTCCTCCTGAAAAGAGATAGCAAACAATAAACAATGTTAGAAAGAGACAACGAGTGAAGCAATTTGCAAGAGAACATTCTGTGATCTATCCGCCTCCAAGTACAACATTGCGCCAGTTTAGGCCATTCAACGACAGTCGCCAATGATGGACATCAAAGTACTTCCCAGACCAGCCTATTCTATCTATGGACACCAAAGTACTTCCCAGACCAGCCTATTCTATCTTTTTACAAGTTTTGATCAACTAATGTGCAATGTTATCGATTTGATGGCTCGCAACCTCTCAGCGAAGCGGCGTCTCATCATCTTTAGAGCGCATATACCGGATCGACCTCCTTACAAGCCACAAAACTTGGAAAACGTGAGGGGCAGTCCAGGTTTGAGGCAAATCATCTGTACTTGCCTAGCTCCATTTTCTTCTTAAGTGCCTTCTGTCCATGGTATATGAATGAGTCGATGATGCCAGAGACAGTGAAGACCCCTGAGGATCATGCAGACCACAGTTTAGTAAGTTGCATCCATAGTACGTTTGCTACATGTCACGTGGAGAGCTCAGCTAAAACAATTCAACAAATTTTATAGAGAAACACAACAGATTGTAAATATATGACCACTTTTCGTGCTGAATAGACAGCCTCAAAAGAGGTTTGCCATTTTACAAAAAACTTGGTCAAAGAAAAACTGGAGCATTCAGAGATGTTCGAGGGGTTCTAATGTTTCATTTAGCAAAACTGAACAGGTAACAACTTTTCGACATGATATGAAAAGCATAAGATTAACTAGTTCGTGCATAATTAGAGGTAGTGCTCATACCTCCCACTATAGCACACAAGTTCGTCAGGTAGTGGAGCAGAGATCTATTTTCTTCTGTAAATATCACCTGCAAAAAAAACATCAGGCATACAGCTGGAGTCAGGATTCAATCTTAGCGCAGTCACTGACCTGAAGAGCCGAGTAGAGTGGCTTTCAATCTTGTGCAGACTATAATAGGACTAAGCTACACTAAACAACACAATTAAGAATTAAATTAATGAAATCACAAGTTTGTTTGTATGAGGTATTCATGTGAATTGTGAATTTCTTTCATGCACATGCACTGTCAATTTTGTTGCAAACTTATACTATGATGCACACACACAAATGTGTTTCAGTATGTTAGGATACTCCCAAGAGACATAAATTCAACAGTACCCTGCTCCTTTCAAGAACAGAACAGTAATGCTTCAGATACTTTCCAGGACCTAATGGTTACTTCATAAAATCCAGCTTGGTCCTGCAATTCTACAGGTATGCAATTACAGAATAATAGAGGGTAAAAGAGAGGTATTTTAGCCTTCTAGTGTGTTTTAAATAAAACTGAATAAGAACAGATGGTGCAATTTGCACCTGCTATATGTGCAGTAAGAATGCACAGAGCCAAACACAAAAGAACAAATTAGCAACAAACGTACACAGGTTGAGAAGGTAAGCATAGAATGAGTCAAGATAGAAGCCTATAAGTAAAAAATTGCACATGTTTCTGCAGAAAACTGTATGTGCATCTTTTCACATCTTCATTATTACCTTTATAGGTGAGAAATCATAGAAGAAAAATACTCCAGGTTGGGGTTTTGGACGAACATTTCCATCTCTGAAGTGCTCCGTCACTGAGAACTGTGAATGAAAGTAACAATAACATCATTAAGGTTGAGAACTGAAAAGGTTGTGTATATAATCATTTAATGAACTCCACCAACTTGATTGGAATCAATCTTGCGCCCCCTTATATCAGTGTAAATTGTAGGGACAACCTGGATAGAAAAACCCAGTAAGTTTCTGAAATAATGATGGTTGGTAAATGCATTGACGGAGAGCAGAAGCAAGTCATAGAACTTCAACAAACATGGATGAAAAAGCACTCACTTTTATGAAGTATTGGTATGTCCCATCTGATGCTGGTTGTGTCCACTGAGCACTGTGTTCATGAAATTGGTTAGTGCTTGAGGAGTTGAGGGTACAAAAATAAAATGACCAGAATAATACATTTAGGAGAATATGAATGCTTCAAAAAGAATTGAGATAATTTTATACTGAATGTGGTAGTGCTATAGACTTACCCATCAAGTGGATTAACAACACCAGGAAATTCTGTCCCAAAGGACAGTTTGTTTATTTTGTGAGTAATCTGGTAAAATAATACACAAACATATTAGAAACTTTGAATGCAAACACTTTAAAAACTAATCTAAGGAAAAAAAACAATTAGGTGACCTACTTACATTAAAACCTTCTTCAGGTACCGACAGCTCAGGCACATATATGTTTGATTCATAAAATCCTTTGCCTGGAGCAAAGTGGAAATTCCCAGCAACTTTGCTGACATCTAGAAAGCCGTGGACATTACAGCCTTCACCTTGTTGAGTTTTAACTCTTTCAACAAAATCCTCTCTTGTGCACTGTCACAACCGTCATAGACACCATTAAATCTTAGCAATTGCAAACAGAAGGCATGCAGGAAAACATTAAAAAGGTTAGCACAAAAAAAGAAGCTATGTTGGATAGTAGGATTCAAAGTATCAAGTATACATTATAAAACTCTAGGGGCATGTTAGATTTGCAGGATTATAGCATATTAGCATTGTGTGCTTCATGTAATTCAAATCATGTCAGCCGTCAAATGATCCAGTAAATCTCACAGAAATGGCCATCGAATAGTAGAGCATGCCTCAATTTTAATCCTCGGAAAATAAGAACAGGAGTGCGTAAAGTCCAGTCAACATTAGGAGCTAGGATAGCACATCATTCTTTCCACTTATAAATGAGGCCCACCTTGCCATGTGATACAGCAGGCTCATGTACAAGCATGAAGAAGTGGTATACCACCCTAGCTTCCCACTAGTACAGAAAGTAACACCTGAAATAGAATAGAGAAGGTTGATGGCTGCCGTGCAGAAAGTGCAGGATCATATGCACGAGGCAGCAAAGTGTAGGGCATGTCACTATGTTAGGGACGGGCCATTTCTGTTATTCAAGGGAGACAAAGCAAGGAGGATATTGGATCAAGGAACAAAATATATTGGTTGTTCCAGTAATTGTGGTTTCTTAAGAAATTAATTGAGTACCTTACAATCTTCAATAGTAATTACCATATGATGTATCTTTTTCTGAACTTACTAAACACCAAAAACTCAATGGAAAACTACAGAATGGATATAACCAGGTAAAAATACACCTAAATAAATGATATACCTGGTCAATTAGGTCAGGATTTGTAAGGGCCCATCCTTTCTTCTTATATGCCTCCCTAACTTCTTCACAGGAATTACAGCATTGTTCATCCGACTGAACTCCAGATAGGTGCAAGCAGTCCAAGGTTAAAAACGTAAGAGAGTGAGATGGATATTCAGAATGCAGAAATAAAAGGTAAACACAAGAAAAAGCTCCCCAAGTGTGCATACCTCCTCAGCACCATAACATGTGCCACAATATTCCTCGCCTTTGTCAAGCCTTCCTCCATGCTTTTGCAATGGTCTCTCGATCTATAAAAAGGATCAATCAAGGATATGCATTAAATGGCAAAGTAGAACAAATCCACAAGATGTAAAACAGGTTACTTGTACACATAAGTAAATAACACTGGTCAAAACTGGGTTAGCCTTTATAATTTCTACCAGCCAGGGTATTATTCTGGCCAATAAAGTTTTAATCTCAACGTACGCTCCTCACATACCAGAGGAAACAGGAGAACACATGATTTCGCATTACCATAATTGGAAATTGCTTCTACTCAAATGTAAATTTACTTATGAACTATGATCAAATACATTTGAGACTATCAATAAGTCCCAACTACCCAGTATCATACCACAAAATGACAATTTTTCCATCATTTTCTAATAGCTCCTTAAGAAGCCCACACCTCAACAGGGAACCAGATAGAAGCACAGCATGCGCAAATGTGCAAGGGGTGAAAATAAATCAGCAACTCACAGATATGATCATCATGATGTACCTGTAGAAAGTACAGATATGATCATCATGATGTACCTCTAGAAAGTCTTATCACTTTGCAGAAGATGGCAGAGTAATGTGTAAGTCGTAGCTATTTCAACTTTTGCTGCCTTAGTCGTATAAGGTCACATAAGGATACAAGAGTATGTTTTTCAATATTTGGATAGTCCACAAATGGTTCTCAAATTTTGATCTCCTGTTTGTAAAATATATATAAGCTGTTGATGTTAAATCCTCACCTAAATATAAAGTAATAAACAATAGGGGATAAACATATAAAATACGGAGGGGTCGGAATTTCTACTCATACTTCAACCAGAATTGCTACAGCTGTCATAAAACACATATGCCTAAGGTACTCACCACCCATACTAAATTGGGCAAGACACACTACACCTATAATTTTTAATGAGCTCAACATCCTAGTGTAACTGAAACAGAGATCACCAACCTTTGCTCCACCAATGCCTTCTTTTCTTGATTCAATAACATTACCATCTGAGTCTAATCTTTTCTTTTCAATGTCATGCCTCTACAACAAACAATGGAAATGATAAGATGACATATCAACAAATACACTAATAATTAGCACAAAAAAAGAGATAACCTAAGTCCGTACAATGTCGTGATGCTGCTCTCCACTAATATCCACCGTATCAACACTGAGAAGGGTGCAAGGAATGCTTGGAAAAGTAATATCAAACTGCAAAAAGATTAGCATTACAACAAATATTCATACCAAGCTGTCAATAAATTATAAGAGAACAGCACTACAAAGAGTCTGCCTTTTAGAATAGAACAGTAGAAGTACTGCAGTTAACCTGAATCTAGTCTAATTGATACAAGGTTAATACTAACATTTACTCGTAGCCTTTCTCCTCTTGATGTGTCTACCACTAACTTAGTCTCTGTTGCTGAATATAAATATGACCCTGCAAAAGCATTATATACACATAAAAGGTGATTATTAGAAGCTCTACGCCTTTACCCTACTTTATTTATTTGTATAAGACTAGCATATAACAGAAACGAGATTTCCTTTTCAACAATGGGACACAGTATAAAGAACCACACCACTAAGTCATAGATGTTAGAGGTCACAAACTCACAATAAGATGAGGTTAAAAGTTTTTGCAAAGAGCCAGAAAAAAGAAAAGGGAAAAGTGTGACCAAATACACTGTGGATTTCATGACTGTCCACTGCACAAAGAGGTACATCCAAAATTGCTCAAGAAAGAAAACTACCAGGTATACTTCTATCCCAATTGCATCTGTGAACAAGTTCAAGTCCTGTGAATTGCTGGTAAAACGTTGGGCATCAGCCTTAGCAAGTCCTCTTATTTTGGATTACCACCCGCTAAGGTAAAAATGTGATCGGTTTTTTAAAAACAATTGAAAACAGAACACTGCTATAACAGATTCAAGCTGCCCACACGATACTTACAAACATGGAAAGGTCAACAATGTTAATTGGATGCAGATCAGGTTGTCTCAAGAACAATGAATTATCTGCCACAACCAAAAGGAATAACTTGGATCCTACTCCAACAACAATAAATTACAGGCTACTGTATGGGAAAAACTTGGGCAAGGCGAAACTTGGTTCCAAATTCCTAACACACGAAGAAACCATCTGCAACATTCACACTAAACAGAATGACTTCACTCTCAAACACTAGATTGCCGCGAGTACCCAACAAAATGATCATCAAAATTCAACCACTAGCACATATGGTTCTCCAAAAGTAATGTAAGTCCATGCTGGCCCAAATATGTTGACAAATAACAGAACCTTTCCACCATCAGACTTTACTAAAAAATATTAACAGCGTAGAGCGAAGATGAGCTAATAATCTTCATTATTACCTAATTATGCACACATGATCCGAAACACAAACCCAAAGCCATAACCTTTCACGATCAAACTGAGACATCAGCACATAAATCCAAGTACATACAGGATAATTTTAATCTAGTTCCCCATCAAACTGCCACAACAGCAGGAACTTAGCCGAAAGCTTTTCGTAAATTTTTCCGACAAGGCAACAACTCGGGGGCGGCGGCGCAGTCACGCGCATTATAGATGAGAATTCGCGGCAATGCCCACCATTGACAATTGCCCACCGAAAGACCGATCTTTTCCCTCCCCGACAACTTAGCCCAAGATGCCACCTTTGTCTGGAAATTACCATCTCATCTTCCAAATATGAAGCAGACAGAACCACGGGCCATTGAAATCAAACCTTACCCAACCGAAATCCGAGCAGATACCAACCATTAACCCCAAAGACAGCTACAATTCAACCTTTTCAGAACCGTACAACTCGAATTCCAAACCATGGCGAGCCAATACGGCCACAAAGTCGCCACAAAATCGAACAACCGCGGCTTCACGAGCACTTACTGGTCTCGGAGATGAAGAGCAGCAGCATGACGACGGCGGCGACGAGCGTGACGACGCCGCCGGAGAGCGTCCGCTTGTAGAAGTCCTCGTTCACCTTGGGGTACGCGTCCAGCCCCTTGAGCTTCTGCAGGAACGCCTCCATCTCCCCCTCCTCCTCCTCCGCCGCCGCCGCCGCGGAGCCCGCCGGACGGCAGCTCGCTCGCTCGCAAACCCTAGCCCCCCGATCCGAGCCCCCAAGAGCAGGCCACGCTCCGGGCTCGCGCGCGGCGAAGAGGCGGCGACGCGAGCGGAACCGAGGCGGGGTTTGACCACCGTGAGATATCGCCGGGTTCGGGTCGGGATTAGTCGGGGAATTGCCTAGGAGATGATTACGAGGAGGAGGAGGAGATATAGGCGTGGACGCGGTAATGGTGGGAGGCTGCTTCGGTTCTCCATTTTGACTGATATCATAGCTTGTTACGTACGTAAAATAATAATATAGTATGATAGTTAATAAAGAGAGATGTTATACTAGTTTGACTCAAAATCTAACATAAAATAGCCTTATACATTTAATTAAATGAAACAGTTTAACCGGTCGGCATAGTCCACCACCACGCATCGCCACGGAGGCAACGACAGAGCCACGCCGCTAACACGCGGCAAGCATGCACATGTCGGTATGAAGCCGCGCCTCCGTTGCAATCCCATAATTCATTACATTGCATCGCATACATATGCATGAATGAACAGTAACAAAAAAAGGGGCCGTCAAGCCGCGCCGCCGCTGGCTTGGAGTCGCGCCCGGCCACCTGAAGATGGTGCCGCATGAAGCGGCCACCGCCCGCAGCGGCTCCGCCCTGTGATGGAATCGCCGCCGCCCATACATCACCGACAGGAGGAGGAGCGAGGAGAGGGTCGCCGCCGGCCGGCAGCCAACGGCGTCGCCGCGCCCGATCTACCCATGGCGACGCGCCCGCTGCGCTTCGGCCGCTTCGCCGGCCAGCTACGACGCGCTGCCGCCAAGGCGCCCGCGCCCGCCTTCGCGCGCGGTACCGTGCGTGCCGCCTTGGCGTGAAGCGCTCCGCCGCGCCGCGATCGCCTCCCTATGGCATGAAGCGCCACCGCTCGGGCGGCATGGCGCCGCCGGCCAACCACATTGCGCGCAGCCACAGCTCCCGCGCCACACGCGGCGTTACCGCGCGCTTGCCGCGCCCGGCCGCCACCCACGTGAAGCCGGCGCCACTTCCTTGAATAGGAGACAGGGAAAACCTCGAAGACCCTTTTGCTCTGGTGTGGTAGGTCCAAAAAGCACGGTGGCGGTATGGCCTCGGAAAAGCCCAATCACCGTGAGTTTTAACCCAGCGTCATGGGCCAAAAGAAAAGGCTAAATGGGTTGTGAATGAAATGACCCCAAGAAAGAAAAAAGGAGCGTCGGAAAACAATGAAAAGAAAAGGAAGTTTTGCACAAGGGCCCCTCGGTTATCTGAAATTACGTAACATTTTCTAAGAACTGAAAATTTGCAAATAAATCCTCATAAATTATGAGAATTTTCTGGGATAAAGAAATTCTAGCAGAATAACCCCTCAGAAAATGGAAATTACGCGCAAATTTCTCTCAGAACTGAGATTTCGCATGTTAACCCCTGAAACTTGCAGTTTTCACCGAAAAATCATTTTCAGTGAGAAAAGGCCAGGAATCCAAATTTTTGCATAATTTTGCATTTTGAAGCATATTTATTCTTGTTATTGTTATTTCTATGCAATTTATTTACTGTTTTGATTATCTGTAATTGTATATATTGCTTTTAATCATTGAAAATAACAGTAAATCATGAAAATGTATAGAAAAATACGGGATCATGAACTGGAAGTTCGGATAGCATTATGAGAATTTTGCAACCATCTTACACAAATTACCAGCAGTAATCTCATGAATTTTGGCATGAATATGAAAATGACTGGCATCACGAACTGGAGTTGAAGAATCGACCAAAGATGGCGGTTGTATAAAATTTGTATCAGTCTTCAATTCTGTGGTAATGTAATCACGGATGAGCATAAGATTGATAAGACTTTCTACCTTTCACCCAAATGCGGTGTAATCCGCACGCAACTATCGTCAAGACGGCTACATGAAGTATGCCGAATTAATTGACATCATGCAAGTTGCGAAAGCTCAAGATAATGTTCTAAGAAAGAACTACAGCTCGCAGCCACCTAGTAGCAATGTTGGCCACGAAGACACTGCTAGTAGCTACAAGGTGATGAAACCTCTCACGAATGAGAGGAGCAAGAAGAGTAAGGTCATGAGTCGCACGTTATTGATGATTTTCAGTCTAAGAAGAAGGGCAAATAAACAGCATGTGGCAAACCTCGCCATTGCAGGCATAGAGGGTCCACATCCATTAGCCGCACCTATGGATGTGGGCGGACCAACAGCGACCCCATCAACTCTCCTTTGGACATTGCTACGCCCGCAGTCGTAGTTGCCCAAGATGAGAAGATCACCATGGAGCAGATTGGGGCAGAAGTTCCTAAATACTTCGTCGATTCGATCTAGTGCACGCATGGCACTCGGATCTTTTATAGAAACTCGTAGTTTGTAATTGAAGCAGAACTTTGAATTATTGAATAATGGTTGCAAGCTCTAGAAGAGCAAAGCATTAAATTCTTATTATGAGTCCTGCAAGACTTATTTTCCCGTCTTTATAATAGCAAGTTACGTTCTGATATCTGAAGTATTTTATTTATGTGTTGCTTGCTTTCTGCTACATATTAATAAAGTACATTATATTAGAACGTGTGTGGCGCCCTTTGGAGGAAGTGTGCTTAGCATGTAGCGGCACAACAAATACCATCCTGAGAGAAACGGAATTTTTCCAGTCAATCAGCAAGAATGCTAGTAGTCTTACGACAATCGCAGACAGCGATACTTGTATAATAGGCTCAGGAAGGGCCATAATTATACTCCCAACGGGCACAACTTTGGTCATTGAAGAAGACTTGTTGTACCTAGAATCGACTAGAACTCTTAAGGATATTTGCGCTATGCAGGTTTCCATGTAGAGATCAAGAAGAGTACGATGCATGAATACTGCTCATTACAAAGCGTGAAGAAAGTGAAAAATAGCATTAGAATATCTTCCTTCATATGAAACTGGGCTATACTACACTAATTTTAAGGCACCTGCAGCCTATACTGCCTTGAAAATCGAATTTAGAAGCTCTAAACTTTTCTATCTCTAGCACGATAGATTATACCGCCCAGGTCTTAGGATAATGAGAGATATAATTAACAATTCATAGGAACATAATATGAATATAAATAATTTCCCGAATCAGGAAGATTTTGTGTGCCCTGCATGTGCCACCGGGAAATTAATTACTAGACCTTTCGCTCTGAAAGCGAAGGATGAAGTCCCTGCATTCCTGGACCGTATCCAGGGAGACATTTGCGGTCCTATACAGCCCCTGTAAGGGTCAATTAGGTATTTTATAGTGCTCATCGATGCTTCCTCGGAATGGTCGCGACGTATATTTATTGTCTACAGAAACTATGCTTTTGCAAAGCCAATCTCATGAATAATTAAATTAGAAATATTTTCCCTGGTCATCATATGAAGTCCACTGAATGGACAACGCGGAGAATTTACTTTGAAAGCATTTGATGATTATTGCATGAAAATGGGAATTAAAAGTTGAGCATTCATGCGCATATCCACACCCGAATGGACTAGCGAACTTTGAAGAATTGTAATTTATCAACTATATGTTGAGGACATGATCCTGCTCGCAGCGACTCTCATCAATTTTAGGCCGCTTAAACATAACATCCATCCACCTATGCAACTAGCGCAAGGGTCAAGACAAAAACTACTCATCTTCGCATATTTGGTCGTAAGGTTTATGTACCTATACCATCACCGCAACGAACTGCAATGGGTCTTCTCCGAAAGTCTGGGATATACATTGGTTATGAGACAGCATCCATAATCAAGTGTTTGGACCCTATGACTGGAGATTTGCATAATGCCCGATTCGTTGATAGTATATCAAATGAGATTAGTTTCCCGTCATTAGGGGGAGGAAATCAACCCTTGATAATAATGTCGGGAAATAATTGAAGTCTAGAAGGCATTTGAAGTCCAGAAGATAATTGAAATCTATGCATATGACCCGAGCACTAGTGAAGCAAATAGAGAAGTCCAGAAGATAATTGCAGTCCAGAAGATAATTGAATTGAAGTCTAGAAGACAATTGAAGTCCAGAAGATAATTGATTTGCAAGTATTAGCGAATCAACTGTCAAACTACTTTAGTGATTTGAAGAGCGTGAATAAGTAGCATTTGCCTGCAAGCAATGCACCGGAGAGGGTTGAAATACCATTGAAGGTATCCCTAATCCCGTCCAGAGGCCTCAGAATAAAAGGATGAGAACTCCGGTCCTCGAATCCGGCAAGTAACCGGGACGCTGGTGAAAAGGATAAGAAGAACTTGACACAACCGATCACCGAAGTGCCCCCGAACTAGAAGGGAGCGGTTGAGACTGGCATCGGTATGGAACCTTCGGAAAGGCATACGAATTGAACATCCCCATGAAGGAGACATCGGCATGGATGTGTGCGCACACCTGATTTGAAAAACTAAAGGACTTGCCCCGCAATTGAAAGCGGTGAACAAGTAGAAGCATTAGCGAAGCGCCCCATGAAGAAATAGCTATAAATTATGTGACCACGGGAGAATCTATGAATAGAGCAACGACTAATGTCGACATTTATTTTGCAAAGAAAATTGCCACAATCATTGATCTTGATCAGAGCACGCATCGCTCATTGAATGCAAGAAAAGATCAGATTGGAAAGATTGGAAAAAGGAAATAGAAGCGAATTAATATCTCGAATAAAAGAGAGGTATTTGGGCACATAAGCGCACACCTCCTCATGTGCACCTGTAGGGCATAAATGAGTATTTGTTCGAAAGAGAAATGAAAGAAATGAAGTTGTAAGATATAAAGCAAGGCTTGTTGCACAAGGTTTCACTCAAAGACCAGAGTCGATTATGAAGAAACCTATTCCGGTCATGGGCGGAACTACCTTTAGATATTTAATCTCAATGGCGATAAATCTGAATTTGGAAATGAAATTGATGGATGTAGTAACCGCATACCTTTATGGGAACTTGGATTCGAAAATTTATATGAAGGTACTGAAGGTATCTCTGCAGGAACCAAGACAGAGCAAATAGAAATCTATACGATTGTGTGCAACTCGTAAAGTCACTGTATGGATCAAGCAATCAGCGGGATGTGGTATAATCGCCTAAGCGACTTTTCTGCAAGAAAGGCTACGAGCAGTGAGGATTGTCCCTGTGTGTTTATACTGGCGATCCCGTGATGGATTCTGTATAATCTCGGTATATGTAGATGATCCGAATATCAGGGACTTTAGAAGATATTGGAAAAGCAAGCTCTTACAGAGTCGAGTTCGAAATGAAAGATCAGGTAAAACCAAATATTGCCTAGGCTTGCGCTTGAGCATACCTGAAGGGATTTTAGTACATCAGTCAACCTACACTCGTAAGGTGTTGGAAAGGTTCGGCTTTGAAAAGGCATATCCTTCAAAAGTGTCAATGATCGGAGATCCTTGCAGCAAGACAAGGACTGTTCGGACCTAAAGAAGAGGAGGAAGTCCTGGGACCGAATTCCCATACTTGAGCGCAGATTGGAGCACTCATGTATTTAGCAAGCGCACTAGACCAGGACATTGCTTCGCAAATGAATCTCTTAGCAAGGTATAGTGCGAGAACCTACCAAAAGGCATTAGCAGGGAATAAAGGATGTCTTCCGATACCTCCAAGGAAGTAAAGATCTTGGCCTGTTCTACGAAAGAACCAGGACCTTACAATGATCGGCTATGCGAGATCTTCGGGTACTTGTCGACCGCATACAACTAAGTCGCATAAGCAAGCTATGTATTCTGTGTGGTAGAACCGCAATTTCATGGAAATCATCAAGCGAGTTTGGTATCAACTTCGACGAACCACTCGAAATTATAGCACTATACGAGGCCGCACGGAATGCTCTTGGCCGGCGGATGATTCACCACATCCAGCGGTCATGTGGATTGAATACCGCACAAACCCCACTATTATCTATGAAGATAATGCGACTTGTGTTGCACAAGTGCGGATGGGTTATGTGAAGAGTCCTCTCACAAAGCATATCAACCCCAAGTTCTTCTATGCTCATGAAATGCAAAAGATGGACGAAATTAAGGTCTTGCATACTAAGTCATGTGAAAATCTTGCAGATTTGTTCACTAAGTCACTTCGACATCTAGCTTTGAAAGGTGCGTCACGTGGAATTGGAATGATAAGACTTAGAGAAGTGCAGAGTCGGGGAGAACCTTCACAAACTCATTACTAAAGCTTGATTCTGAAGATCGAGTACCCAAAGAGCAAATCCGGAGATTAAATAAATTGGGTGAATTGTACTCTTTTTCCCTTGACGAGTTTTCTGAAGTTTCTCGGTTAAGGTTTTTAATGAGGCAATTAATGCGACATAGAGAACATGATACATGTACTCTTTCTCCAAATTTTTCCCATCGGGTTTTTATGGAGTTTTAGCGAGGCATGGACATGAAGGATGAGAGCCCAAGGGGAGTATTAGGAAACCGGGCTGGCCAGAGTCCGGTCCGGTGGGCACCTCATCATCTGTAGACTATAAATAGGAGAGGACCCCCAAATCATGTACACAATTCATTATTGGAAGAGCAATAAAGAGCGACTGCTGATCCCTCTCATACATGTTTCATCTATTGTTGTGTTCTTGTGTTCTTGCATCGTTCTTACGATTCTTGATTTTATATACGAGGTAATCGTTCGGACTGGACTCGCCAGCGACGGTTCCTCAACAGGTAAAATAATAATATAGTATGATAGTTAATAAAGAGAGATGGTATACTAGTTTGGCTCGAAATCTAACACAAAATAGCCTTATGCATTTAATTAAATGAAACAGCTTAAGATACCATACCATAAGGGCATGTACAATGGTATAGACAGCTGCTGTCTATAGCAACTATCCATGTCACCTATAGACAACATTAAAGACAGCTCATACAATGGGTTGTGATAATACAGTCAGCTATAGGATTACAGACAACACACAATCTTTATTGCTTTTTTGGTTTTGGTGCTACAGTCGGTTGCGGGATTATAGACAGCAATATTCTCTCTCTTCGTTCTCTTTCATCCACGTCAGCAAAAATCCTATATGGTAAATGCTATAGACGGTGATATAAGCCCATTGTACATGCTATAAAAATCATGCATTGGAAAGATAATATCATAACACTTCTCATGCATTAAGAAAACGCATTAAGATATTGTCCATTGGGAGTAGCCTTAGGACAAATTTCCCGCATGCAGGCCACGTGGCGGGGCACCATTGGCCGGCGGCAGCAGAAATGCGTTGGACTCTGCCTACGTGGCCGGTCGGGTTCGGCTGGGAGGTTGTTGCGTGTCGAATTTTGGCGAATCGGCTCCACTTCTGTACGCGCGTGGGACCTACAGTTATTTTTGGGAGGTGATTCTACGCTCTTCAAACAGTGAATCTATATATATATATATATATATATATATATATGAACAACAAGTGATATTCAAGGACTTATTCATCTTGGAGCTCTAGAAAACCCCACTATAATAATTAAATCATAAAAAAGCAAAATTCGTGATATTCAATGTATCTCCTTCGTTTTATAAGTATAGATAATCCCACGATAATCCTTAAATCAGAAAAACACAAAATTCATATCATTAATCGAGATAAAAAAGTGAATATCTATACCACTTATTTCGGTGGGATCATATTATAACGGCGCAGATTAATTATTTATAGACATTGCAACTGTTACAATTTTATTACGAATACAACTATAATTTTTCAAAGGTATCAAAGATATATAACAAATACAATGTGTTGCAATATCTGGATGCTCAATTGCGCGAAAAATTTCGCTAGTCTATATATATCTACAATCAATCAGTGATATTCAAGGTAATCCTTAAATAATAAAAGCCAAATTCCTAGAAATTCTTTCATTAATCGAGATAAAAAAGAGAAGATCTACACCACTTATTTCAGTGGGGCCAGATTATAACGATACCGATTAATCATTTATATATATATATATATATATATATATTACAATTGTTACAATTGTATTACGAATACAACTATAACTTCTTAAAGGTATTAAAGGTATATAACAAATACAATATGTTGCAATATCTAGTTGCGCAATTGTGTGGGAAATTCTGCTAGTTATACAAATATTAAAGCACTATGTAAGGTTGGATTGAGGCTACTTATCTCCTTGGTTGATGCTTTAAAATTTGTGCATGTATATGGAAGTGAAGAGCAAGGACAGCTTTTCTTTTCTTACGAAGAATCAGCCGCTAATTTTGGGCATTGTAAATTTTCAATCTAATTCGTGTTATTTTTAATTATGTTTTTTAAAACAAATAAGATTAAAGTAGGTTTGTTTTTTTAAACCTGTGTATGTGTTTTCTTCTTCTTGAGAATGTGCTAAACTTTTAGCGATATGTGTTAGCTTTGGGTGTACGAATTGTAGGTGACCTAACCAGGTTTGTGTTGCGATTAGTAACGTGCCAGGTGTGGATCTCTCTGCTGGCCGCTGGAACCTTCCAAGATGGTCAACCTCTTGTTTCCATTACCCGTTTTAAGTCCACAATGTTTTCCCCCTCAATGGAAAGGAGGACTGATCTGTGTGCTTGATGGTTTTGACTTGTGCTCACATCATATTGAATAGCAGCATGTGCACACGTGCCAGGTTCACGTAAATTGTTTCACAAAATTAGCTCATCTGAATGAGAGTAACTAGAAGTGACGAAGCATTGCATCGGGATATCCATTACCCGTTTTATGCATCTTTAAGATTTCGTTGCGTCACTATCACGTCTTAGAAGCAGATTTTACATTTAATGATACGTCACATCAGTAAATTTTCATTCAAAGTATTCATGAGAGAGAAAAAGGGTTTCATCTAGGTGAAACCCGCCATCATCCGTACCGTGCAATGAAACCGCATTGAGGCGCGAGTTTCAATCTCATGCCCTCGTGATATGCACATATTAACTCCGTTGACTTGACAGTGAAATGAAACTATTTATCTATATCCTGGAAGTAAAACCCACCATTGAGACTGACCTATACCTCCTCGTTTCATTAAATTTATCTATATCCGTTATATTTATCTATATCCTACATACGCACAGACGAAGAGAGCACTAAATTTAAAAAAAAATTAATAAAATATAACCATATATATCTTTATTAAACGATATACTATAACCACCTAACATCCTATAAAACATTTAAATAGGAATGTAGAGGCTAAAAAATACAATAACCATACCTTAAATTATCTCAATAGACAAATATATTAAAATAAAGACCATATACAAATATTACGAAACAGATAATATCGTTAATCACAATAACATTCTATCTATGATACGCATGGTATCTGCGTGCAAGTATACAAAGCAGCAAGCACGCGCGGATTGGCAAACAAAAATGCAGACGTGGAATGGGAGCAAACATTTAAAACCAGGTTTCACTTTCTTTCCAGGAGATGCGAAAACAGACATGGCAATCAACGAATCACACGATGGTTAAAGAACAAAGCAAGAATCAATGCGCAATCGTAATCTGTGAATCAGAGAGCTTGCTTCATATCATCATATGGCCACTAAACAGGTTGCACACGCATAGTTAAACGCAAGAATAATCAGAATTAACCAGCTCCATGGAAATAAAGACTTCATAAAACAAAACCATAGAAATGCCTTACATAACCACCATATTTAGTATCATCTGTATGGCAGCTCCCGACTCAGCATATAGCAAAATTACACAACTAAAGATAGCAAGAAACGCCCATTGGCCTTGTAATTGTAAGCACGTCTCAACTAAGTAGGAAAAGTTCTCTTCACTGGGCGCCAGGCGTGGTACTGATGATGTCCGAGTCACCTGGAGCATCAAGTGGTAAATCGTTCAGTAAAAATTAAGGAGTAAATGAAAAGAAAAGGAAGCAATTTAGACAGCAACGAACCAGGATCAATGATGCTGAGACAGCACACCCGGTAGTACTTGCCGCAGGCAGTCCCAAGATCAACATTGTCTGAAAGACAAAATCCACATTAACAAGCGCATAGCCAAAATTGTAACACGGACAACCATTCATTACTTAGGTGGAAGCAGTAGTAATAGACAACATAAATTACATACAAAGGAAAACTGCAAAAATGGTTCAGAATGAATGAAATAATCTTAAGAATGAATGAAATAATCTTACTTCCATGGAAATGATGCACACTAATTTTTGCCAACATAGCGTAGTACTCAATTTCAGACTTCCTAAGCGGAGGACAGTTGTTTGCAAGGATTATCAGCTTCCCTGAACATTGAAACAAATCTCACTGTAAGAGCTTAGAATCATATGAAGAAGAGAAACCAATACATCAATCCAGAAGTTTTATCCACAAGGAACCATCTCAATCAGATATAATCCCAACATAACACAAGCATTACAAACAAAAATATGTAAACTTACAAAGAATGCAGCGATACAAGCAGAAAACATCAGAATGGCCTGTTAGGTCTAATCTTAATGATTTTTCTTTAACTCCTAACATCTTTTCTAATTTCACCTACAAATCAGAAAACATGTAGGTCTCCATGTGGCTCCGCCACTGGATACAAGGTCATACATGGACGTGATCATAATGAAAGCAGTAAAAAGCACAGAGCTATACAATAAAAATGACTCACTATAAATAGACTTGACGCCTAGCAAATTTCGTCATTCCAATATCACGAAACTACTTCAACCACACATTAAGTACTAACAACAGGAAACAACAAATATTGCAACCTCCCATTGTTCCCCAGATATGGAAGAGGGATCAAGGAGAATTCTTAATCAAGAGGCTGATATTGTTCTAGGGCTCTGCATTCATCTCTAAGGCACGGCGAAAGCAAGCCAAAGAGGCAAACTTCAGTCCCATTCCACAATAAAAAAAAATCCCAAAACTACAGCCTACAGTGAACATCATAACAGCAGAGTGCAGACCATTGGAATATAATTCCAAATCCGGAACCTACTCCACAAAGAACTACAACTAATCAATCTAAAGCTACCGCCACATGTCAATTTCCAATATCTCACAATTCCGAGCGTAAACAAAACAAAAGGTAAACAAGAATCGCCACATTCTACACAAAAACTAACACACAGATCTATAAGCAGATAACACGAAGCTAACAGATTACAAGAAGCTAACCACGCATCTACAAAACCACAAGGTCCCAGCTTTTCCGTTATTTGGATCTAGAAAATTAGCAAGCTAATAGATCAGCCACCAAGCAAGGATCAAACCAACTGAGACGAGCGTAATAAAAACAGAGAGGTGATCTATACCCTTGGAGTTGCGGAGCGTCTTGAGGACGGTCTTGTAACCGAGCGTGTACTTGCCGCTCTTCATCACCAGCTGCAGCTTGTTGTTGATGCTCTCCGTGCTCTTCTTCTGCAGCGCGCATCGACCGAAACCCACCAAGAAACCACCTCAGAAACCTAAAAAAAAATCTGCTCGAAATGGGACGAACAGGGAGATCGATTAGGGTTCGTACCGCCTTCTTGGTGGGAGCCATCGGATCGAGCAACCGCGGCAGGCGGGCGGGTGGCTTCGGGGGGCGGCGGCGCAAATAGGCGGCTCGCTAGGGTTTAGCGCGAGTGGGAGTAATATAGGTGCGGTCGTGCAGACAAATTACCGAGTTACCCCTGGGCCTACGTTCTGGACCACCTAGCTGCCTCAAAGCCCCTTTTTTGGGCCTTAATGGGCCTAATCAGGCTCAGAATTACCCAATGGCCTATACGTAGACACTGACAAAGTGGGTCCTAGTTGTCAGGTGGAATGCCCGTAAATAAATACAGATGGTGTGTTTCCTATCCCATTCCCAGGTCGCCCCTAGTTGCAAAACCCTAACTCGAGCCGCCGCCGCCGCCGCCATGAAGGCGTCGCCTGGGGAGAAGAAGAAGAAGGCGTCGCCTGGGGAGAAGAAGAAGAAGGCGTTGGACATACTCGCGGGCTCTGACGATGACTCCGACGGCGGCGGCGAGGACCTCTCGAAGATCCAGATCAACGAGGAGTACGCGCGCCGCTTCGAGCACAACAAGCGACGCGAGGCGCGCCAGCGCCTCGAGGAGCTCGAGAAGCAGGGCCGCGTCGCCGCATCCGACGGCGAGGACGATGACGAGTCCTCGTCGGATGACGACGACGCCGCCGCCGTCGCATCCAGACGCGTCGACCGCCGCATGTTCGAGGTCATCCGCCGCATTCGCAGCGGCGACGCCGTCATCCTCGACGAGAACGCCAAGATGTACTCCTCGTCGGAGGACGAGGCCGGCGAGAAGGAGCCCAAGGAGGGGAAGGCCAAGAAGGAGCGGCCTCTGTACCTCAAGGACGTGAACGCCCGCGACCTGCTCGAGGAGGGCCCTGGGTTCGCGGCGCAGACCAGCCGCAGCAGCAAGTACGAC
This sequence comes from Ampelocalamus luodianensis, assembly GCA_036346255.1. NCBI lineage: Eukaryota > Viridiplantae > Streptophyta > Magnoliopsida > Poales > Poaceae > Ampelocalamus > Ampelocalamus luodianensis. The sequence goes on from CM070626.1 coordinate 9,287,462, forward strand.
AGGATCACGTACGACGAGCGCCAGAGGAAGGGACTGCAGGCCTTCCTTGAGGCGGAGAAGGCATTAGGCGATGGCGATGGTGATGACGAGGAGGACGATTTATTTCGGGAGAAGCTGAAGGGTGGAGGCGGTGGCGACAACAAAGAGGATGAGGAGGAGGATAAGCAGGCGGAGGAGCTACTGGGTCAGATTTTTGGGAACGATGAGGAGCTGGACGACAATGAAAAGTTCTTGAAGGATTACTTCCTCAAAAGGCCGTATCTTGAGTCGGGGAAGGAGAATAAGTTCTCTCTGGATGATATCCAGGAGGTGTCGGAGGAAGAGGATGAGCTTGAAAGGCAAGAGCAGTATGAGACCAAATTTAGTTTCCGGCATGAGGAGGCCGCATCGTCTGGGGCACTGGTGACAGACCGGGTAATGGGACATTCCCGGGTTGTTGAGGGGTCAGTGAGAAAGAAGGAGAGCAGCAGGAAGCAGCAGCGGAAGAGCAAGGAGGAGCGGATAGCACGGGCTAAGCAGGAGCAGGCGGAGGAGCTGAAGCATCTCAAGAATTTGAAGAAGAAAGAGATTGCTGAGAAGCTTGAGAGGATCCATATGATTGCTGGAATTGACAGGGATGCCGCTTGTAAGCTTGGTGCTGATGACTTGGAGGAGGATTTTGATCCGGAGGATTATGACAGGAAAATGCAGGAGATGTTTGATGACATTTACTATGAGGCTGATGATGTTGATCCTGGCTTTGGAAGTGGCGAGGAGATTGATTTGGAAAAACCTGATTTTGATAAAGAAGATGAATTGCTTGGGCTATCTAAGGGCTGGGCTCTTGATGAATCTAAAGAAGGGTCTTCTGCCACAGATGAGAGAGCTATCCCTGAGAAGAAAAAACGTCGGAAGGAACTTGCAGATGGTGACGGGATAGGTGAGAAAACAAAAGGGAAGATCTCTCTCAAGGACAAGGTGGAGCTTGAGAAGGAGATGGAAGAGTACTATAAGTTAGACTATGAAGACACTATTGGAGATCTGAAGACTCGGTTTAAGTACAAGCAAGTTGAGCCAAACAGTTTTGGTCTGAGTACCTACGAGATATTAGCCGCAGATGACAAGGATTTGAACCAGTATGTTTCCATGAAGAAGCTAGCACCTTATAGGGAGAATGAATGGAAGGTGACTCATCATAAGAAGTTGAGCAAGGATTTGATCTTTGGAGGACAGAAGAAAGAAGGCAAGAAGGTCAAAACTGGCAAGAAATCTAGGTCTGAGGAAGGCCCTAGTTCTGAAGATCAAGAGAAAGATAAGCTGACAAATGAACAAGATGAAACAGATGTCAAGACGAAATCAACTAGAAGTGATCGAAGGAAGCGTCGGAGGAAGGAGCTGAAAATGTCCACTGAAAGACAAGCAGCATATGGAAAGATAAACCCAAAGCGTCACAAGAGCCATTGAGTTTTGGGGATTCAGCGTAGTTCATCTAGAAAATTTAGTTTTTCTTATGCATTTTTGTCTGCCTGTTGCCCTAGTGGAAACATCTGTTTAGAGCCATCGATATATTATTTGAGTAGAATTTTTCCTCTATTTTGGAAGTTGCAAACCCAGTGTTGTCCTAGTAGAAACCTCTGTTACAAAGTTTTGCAGACAGTATAGTGCACTTCCTTTGATGAACCATATAATTAAAATGTTCTATTGTTTGCTGGTACACTTTTATATTCTTTGCGATTTCTTTGATGACTGGTAAAGGAAATGCTTAGCTTATTAAATCGTCCTCGTGATGAATCTACAACTGAACTCATAAAGGCTTAGGTAGAAAGCACTCATTCCTCAAGATAGTACTGATATATGATGGTAATGATATAGTCCCTGAACAATTCAAGTTCGTTTGATGCTTACAAACTTTTTAGTCTTGTCATTTACATCCCATTGTCTGAATCTACCATGATAAAATACAATGTTCAGGAATATCATCTGCGTTTGCTTCAAAATACAGTAGTAGTGAGATTGCTTTTGCTTGTAGGAACTGGCCACTGTTCTATGCAGTCTAAAACCTGGGAACAATACTAATTCAGATCAGATCAATTGGAAAGGAGTGCTAAGTGGAAGCAATCCTGTTGCTGGAGCTCTCTTCTGCAACCTGCATGTGGTTAGGCCCAATCAGGGAAAGAAATCTCGGTCGGTAACCGTCGGTTACTGGCCGGTAATCGCTTACCGGGCAGGAGCCGGGACGAAAAATCCCGGCTGAAAATTTTCAAACTTGCTTTCGTTTTTCTAAGCATTGGATGCTCTGGTTTGGATCCCCCTAATGTTGTTTGCATGTGTGGAATATATTCCCCTCTTTGTTTTTTGCTTGTCCAGAGTCTTGTCCCTCTCTTCTCTTGTCTTCCTCCTTTCCTCACTCCCTCCATTTGCAACCAGCACGAGCAGTAGCCAGCAGTAGGCTTTGTTCCTCTCTTCTCTTGTCTTCCTCCCTCCCTCGCTCCCTCCACTTGCAGCCAGTACAAGCAGCAGCCATTGTCCCTCTCTTCTCTTGTTTTCCACTCTTCTTCCTCACTCACTCCCTTCATTTGCAGCTAGCACAAGAAGCAGCTAGCAGCAGGTCGTAGCCCTCTCTTCTCTTGTCTTCCTCCCTCCCTCACTCCTTCCACTTGCAGCCAGCACAAGCAGCAGCAAGCCTTGTCTCTCTCTTCTTTTGTCTTCCTCCCTCCCTCACTCTCTCCATTTGCAGCCAGCACAAGCAGCAGTCAACAGCAGGCTGTAGTATTACGTGGTAAGTATTATTTCTTGAACTTTTACATTCTTGGTTGTAACTTATATTATGGAGTTCATCTCATCTTTAGTCCATTGATCTAGAGTGTGTATAGGGGGTTTGGAATTTGGATAGATTTGTAGAAGAAGAGATCTTAGCATGTTGCACATCCTCCTATATTTTAAATAAGGTCGTAGTTCATCCTGAAATGAGTCCCTGATAACCAATAAACCATTAAAAATATAAAAGAAGACAAAAAAAATGACCCATTTTTTATCCTGTATGGATTATTGTAGGTGATGGCTCCTAAAACTATCAATATTTAGGAGCATGGAGAGAGACTAGGAGGTGCTGGTTGGAAGTGCAGATATTGTAATGTAACAAAATCAGGTGGGGGTGTCACCCGCCTAAAAGAACATCTTGCCGGGAGACACGGAGATGTTGTTGCTTGTAGTTGGGTTCCGGCGTAAGTTCGAAGGCTCATGCTGGCAAGTTTTAAAGAAGCAAAGGCAAAAAAGAAAGCTATTAAAAATGAACGACTGCGAATGAAGCAGGCTGCAAGAGAGCCTGTAGCTCGTGGACCATCATCTCAAGATGTGTTCGATGATGACGAGGAAATACAGATGGAATGAGCTCGTCGAGAGTCGTTGGAGATACACTAGCTCCAACAAAGGGCAAAAGCCAGGGGGTGCAACGTTTGAACATGGTGGTGGCAGTGGAAGTGGTAGGGGAAGTGGTAGTGGAAGTGGCAAGGAAGTGGTGCCATTTCTACGATGTTTGGCAGGTCAGTCTGTGAGAGTTTATTATGATATTTTGGCAACTCGGGCATCTCGCCAAACCCGCATTGATACAACAATGCATGAAGACTCTAGGTCGAAACTTGGAAAAATTTGGTCTAAGTGGTTTCATAGTAATGACATTGCTGGGAAAAAAATAGAGTGCCCTTATTTTCGTGCTGCTATCAAAGAGACAAAAACTTGGTGAAGGTGTGGCGCCACCAAGAGGCCATGAAATTGATGGGGCATATCTTGATGCTAACGAACAAGATATAAAGGAGTATGTGGCAGAGTTCAAAGATGACTAGGGTATATATGGAGTCTGTATCATGTGTGATTCATGGTCAGGACCTACACAGATGAGTATTATTAACTTCATGTTGTATTGCAATGGAAGAATGTTTTTCCATAAGTTAGTGAATGCAACTGGTGAGATGCAAAATGCTAACTTTTTGTATCGTGAGATACGTAAAGTTGTGAAAGAAGTTGGAGTTCGACATATTATGCAGATTGTGACTGACAATGGTGCAAACTACAAGAAAGCATGTCAACTCATCATTGAAGAGTATCCAACTTTAGTCTGGCAGCCGTGTGCGGTACATACCATCAACCTCATGTTGAAGGATATTAGCCAGTTCAAGAAGGTTGCTAGTGTTGTGAGGGCGGCGAAGAGGATTTGTCGGTTCCTATACAGCCACGGTCGCCTCCATAATGAAATGCGAGAACATATTGGAGGAGAGATAGTTCGTCCAAACGCCACAAGGTTTAGAACGACATTTGTTTTCTTAAAAAGTTTTTGGGATAGAAAAGACAAGTTTATGAAGTGGATGGTGTCAGATGTGTGGAGCTCCAACCATTTGTCCACGACTGAAGAAGGAGAATACATGTATTCCTGTCTCACATGTAGACAATGGTGGACCTCTATGCATTTGGTCATTAAAGTAGTAGAACCGGTTTATCGACTACTAAGATTTGCAGACCAGTAGAAACCCGCAACTGTGGCAGGACTGGTTGGAAAAACATATGAACTCAAGCAAGAACTTGACGTCGCATTGGCACAAGATGATGTTATCTGTGATCGTGTTATGGAGGTAGTTAATAAAAGAATTGCAATGCTCAAGCAACGCACCTATATACTTGCATGCAAGTAGATAGTTTCTAAACCTTAACACATATTTGTTGTATTTTTTCTAACATTGTAAGTGTGTTTAATTCCAAACTTTGGACAGCGGCGATGCTAAACCCACAGAGCTACAACCTATATGGTTTAGGGAAGAATCCATCCCTCATCGTTCCCGTGACAACGGCAATTCAAAGAATAGCCGATACACCCGAGGAGGCAGTGCGGCTCTAGGCGAGCTCGAATTATATCGTAATCGACATGGCCTATTTGCTTCAAATGAGGCTCACATTAGTGCATCTCGTCTTACTGTAGGTATGTTGTTATCAACTTATATATACATATAAAATCAACTGTCACTATGAGTTCAATATAATTTTCATGTTACTTGTAGCTACATGGTGAAAAGCATCTAGCCCCTAAAAATTGGTTTTGGTAATTAATGATAATATGTGCTAAAGGACTTAATGGTTTGTTGAGTATTTATAAGGTTAAGTCTCTTTGGAGAAAACAATTGTGAAGATGCATGCTAAAGGACTTATGAAGATCAAATATGGTTCAAGGATGAGGTACAAGTGGTTTTGATTTCTTTCACTTTTTACCGGTCTTAAGAAAAATGGCTGGAAGACCGGATTATAGGTTAAATACCGTACTATTAAGAGGGATCATGACTAGTAGCTTGATAGTATGTTCTTGTGCCTTATGGATCAATCTAGGATCATGCATGCATTTGGATTCCTTTTTCTTTGCCAAGTCTGCTTTTGTCAGGATGATCGGCAGTACCGGCGTTTGTTATGCGGTACTACCGCTCAACGGTATGACCGGACCTGTAGTGCGGTATTACCGCACTCCGGTTGTTCCGTTTGTTACTTGGCGGTATGTTTTTTCCAGAGAGGCGCTTTTACGATGCGGTGCAAAACCCTTAGTGCGGTAGTACCGCAAGTGTTCGTACGGTATGACCGGACTACGGTAATCTGCGATTCTTGAGCGGAACTACCGCACCGGTTGTTCTAAATGTTACTTGGCGGTATGTTTTTCCGATCGCACCTCTTTTGATTCTCTTGGGAAGCGGTAGTACGCACTTGCTTTGCGGTATGACGCGATCGCGTAGTCTGCTGAGTTAGTAGCGGTAGTACCGTGGCGAGTTAAACGGCTATGTTAGAGCATTTAATGCCTTTGTTCTAGTTATTCTGATAGTAGTTAGAGATGTGCGGTAGTACCGCTCAGTACATGGCGGTAGTACCGCATATAGCCTGAAAAGCTGATTCTTCCTCTCCAATAGTTATAATTGTTGGTGAGTGGTATAAATACACCCCCACCTGCTCAAGGATAGGGTGTAAGACCTCATTTAACATCCTTAGAGCCTTGTGCATTCATTCAACTCCTCAAATTCACTTGTACACTCTTTGAGAGGTTGTTGAGCTCATTCAAGTGCATTCATCATTCTAGTTGATCCTCTTGCACTTGAGTGTCGTCAAGCGAAAGTCATCGATTTGTTACTCTTGGAGTTTTGCCGAACTCCTAGACGGCTTGGCGGAAATTGCACGGTGATCTCTTCAAGAAGATTGTGAAGAGGCGTGCCAAGATTGTGAGTGGTTCGGTGTTCACCATCTCGGAGTGGAGGAAGAACAACCAATAGTGATCGAGAAAGGCTTAATTGGTGGGCGATCGGCAGATTTGTTCAAACTCCTCAACGTGGACTAGTGAAGACAAGCAAGTCTTCGACACCACGGGAAAAACCTCATTGTCGCACTTGTGGTTATTTCTTGTCTTTACTTATTCCACACTTATAATTCAAGCATTATCTTGTGTTAACTTGCTTAGCTAGAATTATATCTTGTATTGACATTAGCTCCTTATTGTGTTAGAAAGTATTTGTTAGAACCTTTTAGCTCTAAGTTTAATTTGGTCGATTAATTTTAGAAACCTCCTATTCAACCCCTCTAGTCGGTTATCCTTGATCCTACACATGGTGGATGACTTTTGGAGTGGAGACACCAACACTACAAAAATATGCCTTGCGAATTGTCTCACAATGTGTTTCCTCCTGTGGATGTGAGCTATCAAGCTGTTTGCAAATGGCTCCTTTTGAAGCATTGTATGGCGTGGAACTCCATACGTGGGATGAAGTAGGAGAGCATCGACTCTTTGGACTGAGATAATCAAAGAGGCGAAAAAGTAAGGTCAAAGCTATAGGAACATCTGAAAGTGGCACAAACCCGACAAAAGAGTTATCTGTGAACTCGGAGGGATCTAAACTTTGAGGTAGGAGACTTGTCTATCTCGAGGTCACTCCACTCAGAGGTAAGAAGATTAGAACAAAAGGTGAATTTTCCATAATTTTTTATTTTGCTATTTTCTAAAGCTATTATGAATTATCGAATTAAAACAAATAGAAAAGCAAAGAAAATCTCTAAGGTGTAAATGCACCTCTCTCCGCCTCCTCATCCACCGTTGGATCTCCAACGCCGCAACGCATGCACGCACTCCTCCTCCTCGTCCGCACCGGATCAATCAACGATCAAGATCTTCCGTAGTCGCCGCGTCCGATGACACCATCAATATGAGCATGCGATCCTAACGCGAGATCTTCGATCGCCGGAGACTTAAAACCTTCAAATATAAACCCTTCAATCTAAATCCTACGGCCGGATTCCTCCACGATCTTCTACTCCCACCAAGTGATCTAAATCCAACGGCTCACGTCGTCGTCTTCCTCGCCTTCTTTTCCGCGCGTTCAAAACCTACAACCGCCATGGTTGGTCGAGCTCGATTTAACGGTGTGGCGGCCCGATTTACGTCCACACCTCAACCACGCACCGCCAAACCGCCACGACCCCACCTTCTTCCGCGCCACTTCGGCCTCCTCGACCTATAAAGGGACCTGCGGGATCGTAAGAATCCCCGTTCGAAACCACCTTTCACCGCCTCTAAAGCTCGGCGTGCTGTAATTCAAGTTCTGTATTCGCGCGCGAGCCTCTTCTTCAATTCCGTCACCATCATCGACGATCGCCCTCTTGTGGACACCAAATCGCAAGGACTACCTCGGAACCACCCGCTGCGGAACACATCCGGTTGTCGTTCCGGCAATAGCCGAACATCGTCCTCGCTCCGACGATAATTCGGTGACCTCCGGCGACCTCTTGAGCCAAGTCGGTACCAATGAGATCGCAGTCGTAGCGCCGTTTGGCACCACTCACCGCGCGGCGAAAGTCCGGTTGTGGATGTGATTTTCGTAGGAAAATAATGCGAAATTCAATAAAATTTGATTTAGATATAAACTTCAAAAATTCATAACTTTTGCATATGAACTCCAAATTGGGTGATTCAAATTGCAAAATTTATATAAAATTATAATCTAGCTATCTAAACCAAAATATTTCAGTTTGGAGTTAATTTGAGCTATGTTTTTGAATTTATTTGAATTCTTGTATTTTAGCGTATAGAATCGACGACTCTCGATCAATCAAGATTTAGAATTCAAGACATCGAACAAGGCAAGTTACACCATTGACCATATTGCCCCTATTATTTTAAGTTATTTTCGTTTTAAATTCCTTATTGCATGCATATGTTGTTATAAATATTTTAATATCTTGTTTTACATATAGTTAATTCCATATGTTATTGTATGGCCAAATTTGGATGTTGTATCACTACCTTGGTACCATAGGCAAGATATTACCAAAATTCAAATATATGCTTAGCCAATTAGTCCACATTTAAATTTGGGAGGGTTTACACGTTTCTACAAATTGTTTTCAAACTTGACATTGTGGTATTGTCTTACCACATGAGTTTAAAAATGAAGTTTTATTCAAAATAAAACCAAAATGGGTTTGGACTTGGTAAAAATGGTCGGAATGGTGGGTGCGAGGTTTATGCACAGGTTTGATCCAGTTAAGATCAAGGCCCATGGGTTGTAGGAATGACGCCCAAGTCAATTGAGGACCGGTCTTTGAGCCGCTTACATGTCTGTATGGGAGGATTTGGCTAACTATTTGTGATGTCCTAGTATATTTATGTCGTGATTTTGTGGGTGTCGGTTAGGCGTTTTATTCCCACTTGGCGCAAGAGGGCTTAGGGGAGTCGATCAGGCGAAACCCAGCGGGCATGAATGTACTAGGATAAAACATTGTAAAGGCCTCATGGTAATTGCTCGGTCCACGCCTACTGAGCGTGAATTGGCCGACATAACGAGCATGTCACCTCGTGTGGGTAAAGTTGTACCAACTCTGCAGAGTAGAAACTATTCGAATAGCGCGCCCGGTCATGGACATGCTAGAGCCACTAAAGTTAAATTGTTTTTGGTTTTTAAAAATGGCTAATCCTTATGAAAATTTGGGCGGGAAGCCAAGCGTACTTATTTGTATTAAACAGTTATTTATTTAATGCCATTCGTTTTCGATATGAATGTGATATTCATTTTGTGAAGCTGTGTACTTAAATCTGGTGGTGTTTGAACACGAGAGAATTCGGGATCCTTCGCTCGGGTTCGACAGAGTGGAGGAAGAACAACCAATAGTGATCGAGAAAAGCTTAATTGGTGGAGCCGGCGATTTGTTCAAGCTCCTCAACGTGGACTAGTGAAGACGCAAGTCTTGACACCACGGAAAAACCTCATTGTCTCACTTGTGGTTATTTCTTGTCTTTACTTATTCGCATTTATAATTCAAGCATTATCTTGTGTTAAATTGCTTAGCTAGAATTATATTTTGTATTGACATTAGCTCCTTATTGTGTTAGAAAGTATTTGATAGAACCTTTTAGCTCTAAGTTTAATTTGGTCGATTAATTGGAGCACATTTGCTTTGGTGCATACACAATTGAGGAACCGTCTTCGGTACAAGAAATTGCATAAGTTTGTATATGTCCACTACAATCTAAGGCTGCGATTGCAAGAGCATGAGACTAGAAATGAGGATAGAGATGTAGATCCTTTTGGCGATCTAATTAATGCCACTATGTACGACAGGGATAACCCAATCCATGAGTGACTTGATAGCTTTATGATAGAATCGGAGCCCGTACTAGACGAGGAAGGTTAGCCCCCTATTCCATCCAAGATTGTAGTTGATGTCATCCCTAAGGAGGAACTGGAAAAAGCACCAGATGATCAACCATTGAAGGAATGGACGAAGACAACTATTGGCAAGAGTCATCTTGGGAAAAGAAAATATTGTAGCCAACAGACTGCAAAATTGGCTGCAAACTTTGCCTCTCTTACACAAACAAAAAAACGAGAGGCTGATAAGAAGAAAAAATTCAGGAGGACATTGTGGAAAGCGATGACGAAACAGAAACTCCACCATCTGATGAAGTGCAGTACCAAGATTCTGGTGACAGTAGCTCTCCGTCGTCTGATGATGGCGCTGATGGTGGGATAATGCATAATGCAACACAAGACAAACCATTGGAATTCACTGTGAGAAAAATTTCACGCATGCTACTCAGGATGAAGATCATGGTTGTCATAAGACTCATGCTGGGAAAACAATTCATAGGACTTATGGACGTAAGAGTCGCAAACAAGATCGTTCTCAGCCACATGACTCTTCTTCCTATGAATCCCATGCTAGCTCAACGACTTATGGTCGTCAATGCCAACCTATTACCTTATGGTGATGATTCTCATTCTTCAGAAATTTCTTCTTATCTTACTCACCATTACAGTCTTGTACCTTTCGACAACAATTTAAAAATGGTTTATCAGTGGGTGGAACCCGAATATTACCAACAAGTTTATAATCATTGGCTACAACATGCCCATAAAACATACACTTGGGATCAATACAAAGCCTACATTGCTCAATATAGCGGACTTGTACTCGTTGATAATAATGAGTACATTGCACAACATTCGCGCTTCTCGACAATGTATTGGTATGAATTGCTAGTTTGCTACACCATTATTGTTTATATTGTTTTTAGTATGCTAGTCAAGTTATTATTCAGTACCATTATCTTATGTTTTTCTTATTTTAGATGCTTTTGAGTGCTGAGTACTTCGGAGGGAGAGAGCTGCGCCAGAGAGTGAAGCTAGCAAGGTTTTCTCTGTTTTTTGCAATTGCTACTTCATTAAACACTCTACAATTGGTATGTAACAATTTTCCTTTGTTTCTGGTTTTACCGGTTTTTTCCGGTTACCGGCCGGGAGAAATTTGTATTCAATTTTCGTTTACCAAATTTTGTCCGGTTTTTTCGGTTCTCGGTCGGGAACTGTTACCGGGCCCTGAGCGGGATTTTGCCCGGTAAGAGTTCTTTGATCCTTGGGCCCAATATACATGAGGTCTTCTGTCTTTTGCAGCCCTCCAGCTCTAGTGTTCACCGGCTGAAGAAAGCTCCATCAATGGCGGCAAGGTCACGGTGAGCAACTGCAGCGGTTAGCCGCCTCCATCACCGCCAGTCTCTCTGCTCCGGTGCCATGCCCACCCGCGTGAGCGTCTTCACTAAGCTTTAATCCGGCATCACTTGTCCTCTTTCCAGCTCTCCAAACTATAGATTAAATTATATGTTGCCACTTGCAACTTTGCACGGGGCAGACGTCTCATACGTATGACGTATCAAAATGATTCATTTGTGCCGAAACTTTTCCAACTGTGTTTGGTTCCTGCGAGAGCCAGAGAGAGAGAGAGATTTACCATTCACCCAAGCAGCCCATATACATGGACAATTTACATATTTGTGTTGATATGCACCGATAGAGCTTAGGGTTGTTAAAGTTGCGACTCTAAGAATCGTACGATTCTACAATCTTACAATACCAATACGATTCAAATTGCACCTAGAGTCGCACTTGGTAGAATCGTAGTAGAATTGTGCTTCTAGTCGTAGAATCGAGGTAGAATCGTGGTAGAATCAAGCATCACCTCAAATTATAAAAGATTTAGGTGTTTGGTTGTGTCTTATCTCTCAATTCAAGTTCTATGATAAGTACTAAGTAATTAGTAGGTTAGACATTAAGATTTGGAGGTTTAGAATAATAAAAATTATTTTATTTATTTATTTTAGTTTTTATGTAAAATGTTCAGGTAATGGTAAGGTTGTCAAAATCAATATTTTAACTGTAGCTCTGAATGATATGGAATTTAAACTACGATTTAGACATTTGTCAATCAAATTTGATGTTAAATGATCAAATAAACGCTTATATCACTTTTAGAATACACAACACATTAAGAAAAAGAAGTATTTTTAGTAGAATCAGGTGGAATATTAAATTCTACCATTTGATCTTAAAATGCGATCTTACTGGAGTGTCTCCGATTCGATTCAGAATCACCTTTCTGACAACCTTGGAGCTTAGAACTCTCCATGTTCATGATGTTGTCGGCTACATTGGAAATTTGCTACCTTTTTACATAGTGTAAGACGGAGCACTAAACTAAAACTAAGTTAGGCCTCACCGAGTGAAGACCAATTCAAAGCAGGCCTTGAGCAGTGGCAACCAGGTCAACAAAAACTATTGGGAAAATTAGGTCATTAACATCGCGTTAGAGCGTAATTATAGGAATAACACTTCGTTCGTCTCGGGTTGAAAAATAAAATCGTGAACATCAAAAAATTAAATAAATAACATATAGAAATTGAGCTAAAAAAATTATCAATTTTTTGTGGAGTCTCCTAATACAGTTTAATTGCTTGTGTATTTTTTTTTTCAAAACTTTATACGTTCTGATTTTATCTCTAAAATTCATTTAAGTATACTGTTTGTAGAAATTTTTTAATATAGAAAATGAGGTCCAAACATTATGAATTTTTTCCAGGCTCCTTACATAGTGGACTTGATTGTGTAATTTTTCTAGAATTTTTACAAAATTAATTAATATAATTTTATAATATCTTTACATTATGAAATATTAGACTCCTCATACAGTAGACATTATGAAATTGCATTAATTAATTTCATAACACATGATTTAGTCCCCGTGGATCCTACCATTTGTCTCCACTCACGTAATGCACATGCAAGGACCCCAACACAAGGACCCAACACGTGACTAGCATCTATGCAGCCATTAGCAATTTTTTCAAAGCCGCTGCTAGCACATTGAAAATCAGCGTCGTTGTGCACGCTCGGAAAAATGAACGCGCAAGAGAAAAACACCAGGAGAATAAAAACTCGGCAGCCAAAAACCAAATTGCTTTCTCACCTAATCACCGCATGCACAGCCACATCTTTGCCCAAAAGTCAAGCCACAGTAAACACCTCAATCAATCTTCTGCGTAATCCAAGGACCCAAAACCATGACAAGCTTCTTTTTTTTTTTGTGCAGCCGCCACAAGCCAAAAACAACTAATCACGCACAGCCACCAGCCCTAATCTATGCTGACGCCCCTTTTATATGCAGCCACCGGGGGCCCTAGCAACTCAGCTCATATACGTACAGGAATCAAGCCCACGCTAGTACAACCACGTACAGCCCATAGACTACATCCTGTCGAAATCAACTCTGGCCAAAAATACCTCCTCCCAAATTTCTCTACACATTTTCAATTTTGGATACTCTAAAATTGTCACGTGTCGTAGCTTCCAGACCGCACCTCTGTAGCTCCAACACGCATTATTCATCTTTGATCTCAATGCACTCCAACTCGAGCCCGACCACCTCCTCCAGCATCCTCGATCCTCTGGACTATGATTTCGCATCAAGCCATCTCTCGGTCATCGCCGTAGACTACGACCGCCTCCGAGTTACCCTACACATGCAAAGACCAAAGCACCATCTTTTCTCGGCATAAATTCTTCTCAACTTGACCGATATAAGTCCACACAACATGTCACACGTCTCAATTAACATCAGTAATCAATATTATCAATTATTCATCAACTAAAATATTCCAGACCTAGCCACATGGTCTAACACAGACAATATTCAATCCTCTGACACAACCATATAATGTGCAATACTATACAGTTTATACACAAATGCGCCTGAGGCGATAAGTGAGGCAGTCAATATTCAGTCCCCGATACAACCATATAATGTGCAACTAGTTCAATGCCTGTGCTTTACTACGAATTAAAAAAAAAATCATAGTCTCATCATGTCGGGTTGTCAACCGTCGTCGTGCTTAATGGCGTAATTTGGGCTGTCGATGCTCTGCTCGTCGATCCAATGGACGCCGAGAAAAAGGAAAGGATAACGAACAACCACCGATTTCAATTTTTAAATAGTAGAGATACTATACAGTTTATAAACATGACGAATGGTCACCAACTCTAATCCGAGACGATTACAGGCAATATCCTGTTCTTCGATGCAACCATATAATGTGCAATACTCCAATGTTTATACACAGACACGCCCTAGAGGTTTCAGGAGAGTTCCGCCGCGACACAACCTTCAAATACATCCTCGGTCGGCTCAGCTCCCTGCCTCCCTCACCTGCAAATTTACGCGAGCCATGCCTGTCGCAACGACAGACCCAAAACGGCACGCGCGCACGAGAGGAAAAGGAAGGGGAATCTGCTCTCTTTAACCATATCACTTAAATTCATCCTTCAAATAACTCCTTGATCATGTCCTCCAATTCCATGGGGGTGTTTGTTGGATGGCTAATGTTCTTCTCCTGCACCGGTCGCTCCTCCAGGTACTTGCCGTAACCTGAGACGACTTTCTCGACGATTGCTCCGCGCAGCCTTTCCCTAAGCTCTGGGCTCGGGACCTTCCACATCTTCTGCGCACGGTAAACCCTGTGGAATTCCGACTGGAATCTATCCAGCGCGGAGTACTTGCGCTTCTCGAAGAGAAGCGTGTAGTATCTCCGGAGACGGAGAGGGGCGGCGCCGGCGTCGTACAGGCAAGAAAGCACGGGCGTCCAAGAAACGTGGAGGTAGCTCTCCATGTAGCTGTTGGTTCTGCGCTCGCCGAGCGGGATCCAGGAAGGCAGGCACAGCGACTCAACCTGCCGTGTGATGAAATGGGAGTTGTTGAGCAGGAAGAGATACCTCAGGCCGGCGTCCGGGAACGAACGCGATGTTTCCGCCAGCCGTTGCTCTATGCAGGAGACCATCTCCAGTATCAGGTTCACCACCGAGCTGAAGCCCTCGGACTCGGAAACGAACATGCCGAAGTGGTGGTCTTGCAGGATGACGGTGAGCGCGTCGTCATTCCTCCACAGCAGCTTGACGTGGTTCATCGTTAATCGAGTCGCCTTGTGGATCCCCGCTTCAATCTGCGGAGACTCCCACGCATAGTCGCCCTCCAGGATCGAGGCTCGAGCCTCCTCCATGATGCTCCACACGGCTTCACTCAGCTCCGCCCTTTTTCTCAGGTAAACGCAGCTCATCTTCTCGAATGTGTTCTTGATCTCTCCATGAGTTCGCCGGTAGGATTCGGACGCCCCTCGGAACGACGCCAGGAGGTCGTCCGAGGCGACGCAGGCGAACACTTGCAGCATCCCCGGGAGCCTCTCATCCGGTGCCCGGTCGCTATGGATGGCAGCCACGGCGTCGACGAATTCGAGCATCTTGAGGATGCTTTCTTCGGCGAACCGTGCAAACAGGCTATCATCCGACCCCCCGGCGCCGGCGGCAGCCGGGATCCTGTTGAGCGCGGCCAGGTCTATCTGTGCGACGGAGAGGACGCGCACCATCAGACTGAGAGCTCGGGTCCACGCCTCCACCAAGTCCAGCAGGGACATCCACTCCAACTGCTGCAAGCTCCATTGGTTGGCGTGGAGAACCCAACCCACGTCCAGCTCGGAGAACCACCGTTCCAGGAGAGCGTCGCGGCAGCCGGCGGTGGACTCCGCGACGAATTCTCGGATCAGGCCCTGCATGTAGCCGTCCCGGACCATGTGGCGCGCGGTCTCACAGACCTCGTCGGTCCTATGGACCTCAAAGCTTCTTGCAGCTGCGGCCACCGAACCAGAGGAGGAGCAGGGGGAGGGAGCAGATGAACTCGAGACGGTGCTGGTGTTGCTTGGGCTGGTCTCAGTACTAGCACTGCATCGGAGGAGCAACGGAGCTGACGCCGCCGCGATTAGCTTTCCAGGTGAGAAGGCTGCGGGCTCGCTGTGGTTGCACGAGCACTGGGAACCAGCGGCCCTGTGGCAGTCGAGCTCGGCTCGCTCCAATAACGTTGCAAGCCGCCGCGCCATGGCGTCGCCGTGGTCGAAAGAAATCAAGGAATCGCGCAGGTTGCCTCAGGCTGACACCCAGGAGGCGCAGCTTCGGATCCCAGTCTGACTGATTGAAGGCCCCGTTGACTTGGATCTCGTTGTACTGGTTGCAATTGCAACGACTGAATCAAGAACACATGAATACATGATAGTCAAATGAAATGTTGGAATACTACATTACAATTTACAATGGGTGCAGGGTGCTCCACGTTTTGGCTTCATATGCTCCTGGTAATATGAGGATTAAGGAGCGTGTATTTTTTTCTAGGCGACTAGTAATCGGACGTGTACGCTCCTCTCCTCTCCGATATCTCACTTGTTGATCCCAGCCATCTCATCCGGCACAACAAATTTTTTTTTGGAAAAGATTGGACCCATAAGTCCGACACGGAACCAAAAAATCAGACGTTTCTTTGACTTTCTCGATTAGGACGTTTCATATTGGACACAACGCATGCGACGCGATGGAGGGAGAACAAACCCGGCGCTGCTCGGCTGCTGCCCTTCCCGTCACCTGAGGCCTGCCTCTGCCTGCCCGTCTCCACAACATGTACGTCAAATTGTTGGCTCTATCGATCCATGCATGCTACAAATTGACAGACAAATAAATAACAATGTAGATTAAGAACAAGGAGACACCGATTTTTACGTGAAAAACTCTTTCAGAAAAAAAACCATGGACGCACGACGGCGATCCTCACTATATCAGAAAAAGTGTTTACAAAACGAAAGGATTTTCATGAGTCGTCAACCCTTCCAATGTGGCTTACAAGGGGGTATATATGGTGCCACCGTCTACGACTCCTCCGGGGGCGAGGAGGACGAGCGCGCCGCTTGCGGGAGGTCATCGACATCGACGTGAGAGCCACCTCGACGTCGCTGGCGCCTTTGAAGCGCATGGCGCCGGTTCTGATATTGTTTCCAAATAGTTATCCTCTGTTGTTTCTGCTGATGTTGCGGTCCATTGAAAACAATGTTGCGGCCTGTTGAAAACAATGTTGCATACTGTTCTTTGGAATGTTGTATCTGTAGAAAAAAAAAGTGTTGCATCTGTAGAAAAAAAAAATGATGCATACTGTTCACGACGATGTTGAAATTTTTTCCAACGTGTTTTTTCCAGATGCTTTTGTTTTTTGATTTCTGATGTTACAACCATTGTCCGGAGATGTTGCAACCATTGTCCTAAAATGTTGTAACCGTTGTCCGATGATGTTGCAAGTGTTGCATCTGTAGAAAAAATGTTGCATCTGTAAAAAAAATATTGCATACTGTTCACGACGATATTGAAATTTTTTTCAACATATTTTTTTCAGATACTTTCTTTTTTTATTTATGATGTTGTAACCGTTGTCCACCGCTATCACCCAACACTATTATTTCGTCCATCGTCGGTGAGGAGACTGAGACTTGGCTACTCGAGGTGAAATGGTCAACTGAAAGTTACCATACCATCTTATTCTTGGAGGAAAATTCAACAAACCAGCCTAGCCTTATACTGGTTGTTTGGTGTATTAGATCAGTAAGATAACGATGGATAGGCATGGGATGGCGTCAGGGCCGTTCCTGAGTTTTTTTGGGCCTAGGTCGAGTACTAATACGGAGGCCTAATCCACTCTCTCAAAATATCTATATATATTTCTATATACGTATATATAGTCTTATAAATACACATCAATTAAGAAGATAATATTCAATGCACTAAAATAACTTATATAGAATATCTCAAAGTTCATAAAGTGGACAAATGTAATAATAAATTACTTACTTGGCGCTTGACATTATTTTAAACAATTTCTTCTAACATTTCGAGATGCAAAGTCATTGATTATACTATTGATATCGATCTCATCCAATAACTTCTTCTCGATGCATAAAGTAGCCAAACCATTTAACCTTTCTTGAGACATTGTTGACCTCAAATAGTTCTTCAATAATTTCAACTTTGAAAAGCTTCTTTCGGTGATCACGGCGATCCACACGATAAATAAGATCCGTAAGCAATGGAAACATTTGGATAACAATCCACCTCTCTGACATGCTCGAAAATCTCCATAGTAGACAATGCACCATCTGGCAATGTGAATCTCATAATCTTCAATTCGAAATAAGATCATGTACCTCAACATGAGATGATCCATTAACAGAGAAAGTTTACGCAAATTTAGTGCGGACTCTTCAAGTTCAATATTATCTAATGACTTGTGGTGCTTGAGCTCATTAAGAAACCAAATATGTCTTTAAACACCATGAGTTCTTCAAATCTGTTCTTCAAAGAAGTGATTGCCATATCAACAGAACAAAAAAATTTAACTTCAAAAGCCTTCTCTAGTTCTCTCGTTCTTGCACTTGATGTCTTGATTGGGCCATACTCCATAGGAGCCCACATACATTACTAAGTATACTAGTACTAGTACTAATGTACTATATGGGGTGGGGCCTATGTAAATTTTAGGCCTAGGGCGATGACACACCCTGCCCACCCCCAGGGCCGGCCCTGGATGGCATGGAAATCAACGTTTGGTCAATGCAAATCAACGATGCCCAAAACAGGATGTGCCACGTGATTCTGACCGTTCCATGTAATCATCCAGGCATTGTGATTCTGACCGTTCCATGTAATCAACCCTGGTTGTCTTTTTATATAGGAGCCGCCGCCTCCCTGGTTAGAATTGGGATTTCGTTGAATTTAGGTTTAGCCATTGTGTAAACTTCTGTTCTTCAGCTGTGTCGGACGACCACTTGTAAGACAGCTTTCGGGATCCCACCTTTGATTTTCAATACCATCTACGCTACATTCTTATTCGCAATATCAGATTGATTATATTAACTATACTTAGATAATGACAAAAACAAAAAAAATTCTATATACAAAAATGGCAATATGAACAGTTTGTTAAAAGATCTTTTAATTTAGCATGATAATCATTATATCATTTAAGTAGGTTGATTGTTTGAGACAGAGAAAACTAGGACTATGGAGTCTAATGATTTCATATACTTTAGAGTCACAAAGGTTTAAAGGTAGCCTGGAAGCAATTAAATGACAAAGGATTCTGCGGACGTATAGTACCATATTTCTTTGTTAGTATCGAGTTGTATTATAGCTACGTTTGCCTCATGGTCAATCCTTATCTTGTTTTACATCTTGCAACATGTCTTATCAAGTGCTCTATTCCACTTGAAGACTTTGCAGACAACTCATGATAGCAAATCTTACAAACATCATATCTTACTTGAATTCCATTTTCGTCTGCCTTGGGTTTCTTATCAAAATCTGCCCAGACCCCCAATGTACTTGACCTGAATCTCTTTGATCTAGTGCTTACAGACATTGCTTGCTCTTCCGTTTGAATTAGAGTTGCAACATTCTCGAAGGATGCAAGATCATTCAGTGAAATTCCAAAATCATTAATAGGAAAATTATGATAATTTTCCATTAAGAAAACTGCAAATCTAAAATTACAATATTATTTATTTCAACTTAGTACTACAAATAAGAACAATCAAAATCTAAAAAACAGTATTGATACCTCTTTTCCTATCTGTGGTTGGATTTCAAAATTTTGAATATTTAGCAAAAATATTTCTAAATTTTCCAAATTGTCACAAAGAGGATCTGAATTTTCACAATAAGATCCAGAGAAGATAGTGAAGGTTGGATGGTGGCTAAATAAGGGGTGATTTGTTTCCTATTGATAGAAAAAAATTGAGATTTTTTTCATATTTTTTAAGCTCCCCAATTGCTAGAAAGTTCAAAAATTCGCTCGTTACCGTGCCTAATGGGCCAACCGTTGCCTAACCATGCCTCACAGGCCTAAATGTGTCATGCCTAAATGGGTCGTGTCGTGCCATGCTAGGAATGGTACTATTCATGTTGTGCTAGGCGACTAATTTGGCCAAGGTCGTGACCAACTAAGTCAATTAATTTCGTGGTTCAAAATCAGAACATGTTTAGGTGGTGGGTAGTGACGTGCCTAGGTCGAGCCAACAGTGGCATACTTTGGGGCTGGCCGACTAGCACAACCCATTCGACCACCTCTAAGTGGGCTTGTCTAATGCGTCCGGATGCACGGACGCTAGTGTTCTCGGTTTTTTTCGAGGCAAGGAACATGTCATTGACTTAGGCGTGGAATTGTATTACAGTGTACTACTTAGTCTACTATGTGGTTATCGCTATGTAATCTCCATGGTCCACGTCAATTGAGTGTGTCACCATGTTTGTGTTGCTATTTTTATATATAAAAATCACCTAGTAATAAGTCCATTTGACCCTCCTAACTGTTGCCAAAGTCTGGAAATCAACCCTAAACAACAAAACCAAATATTTAGCTAGATCGTTACCAAGCAAATTACCCCCAAGAAGCAATTCCACCCAGTTTTCACCTGATATGGTGCTAACATGGATGTGGTTATTGACACGTGAGCTGGTTTTGGGATGACACGACAACCAATCATCTGAATCAAAAGGTAAAAGAAAAAGGATGGTAGGGTCCACATGTCATGCTCTAGGCTTTCTTCTACCTATCCACTAGTTCCTCTCTTTCTCCTGTCTCTACCTAACCCCCAACAACCAAACAAGCTTAGGGTTTGGGCACCGATACCGAGTGGTGGCAGCAGCTTTGGTTGATGTCGGTGCCAGCGAGCGGTGGCTCCAGCAAGGCAAATGTAGTGAAGTGGACTCGGCTCCACCAAGGGCAACACGATGTGAGCAAACAGAGGCAACTCCAGCAACTGCACACAACTCGGGCTTTGGCAAGGGAAGGAGCGGTGCTACACACGCTTGGTGATGATGGCAACCTCCTCGGCGTAGCTATGTGTGAATGAGGAAGGAGAAGGAAGGGAGCAAAAATGGGTGGAGGCAGTGGTAGGGCTAGAAATTAGATGATGGGGTGCACACTTCACACTCATAATTCTATAGTTTATACAATAATTTCATAACATCATAAATCCAACACATAGGTTCCAAATTTGTCAAAATCACAATGCAAATAGTTAAAATAAGTGTTAGAGTTAATCTCGTTTCTTGATATTTTATTAGTTTCCATTTTGGTTTAAATTTCGTATCCGGGTAGAAGAATTGAGTCCGAGCCGGCCTGGGATGTTGTGTGCGTGCATGAGTATATAAGCACCATGTAAGAAGAGAAAGGATGTAAGAGCAGAGTTGAAGAAATAGAAAAGAAAAAGAGGAGCAATGTGCTCAAAGACATAAAGTATTTTCAGCGTTGTTTGCTGGCTTTGCTCGTTTCTGTCTAATGAGGAAGAAAAGGCAAAGGGAGCCTGATTTCTTGAAGGCTAGGAGGTTGGTATCATGAGAAGACAGAAGCGAGTGCTATCACACAAAGTCAAGCAGGTTTCACCTAGTCACATCGGAGGCTGCGGGAGCCTTGTCACCGGGTGAATGTGACAGTGAGAAGGGGGGAGGAGATATCCGACCCGTTTTATCCGGATAATCCATATTTGTATTCGGATAGCATGCCTCTGTATTCGTTTAGCTTCCGACAAAAAATTCGAATTCGTTTCCGATCCGAGAATTATCCGAGGAAAATCCGATCCAAGACAATCCGAATCCGTTTTCGTCCGAATCGGTCAAAAACTATCCGATCCGTTTTCACCCCTAGTTGTAGGCGAGCAATAGGGGTGGAGGAGGCGGTGGGGGAGGAGGAGGAGCAGGGCGGCGTGGAGGAGCTTCGGTTGTCCCCGTAGGTGCCGATGGCAAGGTGGCGTCGTGCGGATCACGGTGGTGGGCAGGCGGCGGCGCCAGGGATTGAGTCGGGAGGAACCATCAAGGGGAAGGGAAGGGGATGAGGTAGTATTAGAGTAGGGGACAAGTGCATCCATCAAATCTTAATCCTACGGCCAGAAAATCGACTGTTTTGAATCGCTAAAAAGACGCGACTGACAGATAGCCTTTCTCATGAAAAAAAAAACCAAAAAGAGGAGTAGTGCTCCCAGACAAAAGTTTGTGTCTTGGTGTTTTGTATTGGTTTTTCGTTGTGTGGGCGTTCCAGTTTTTCGAGCAGAAAAGAAGAAGCAAGGTGTGGTGCTACATTTGCTACTAGCTCACGTGAAGTCAAGGTGGCCAGGAGGGCTGTGCTGCATTGCTGCTGCACAACTTCACGTGAAGAAAGTAGAAGCGCAGGGAAGAACAGAAGCCGGCCAACGCCAAGCGCATCGCACGGAAGGCAGCGGATCCTTTGACCGAAGCCGAGTGATCTCGAGAACGAAGCGAAGGTAGAGCAATGTCAAAGGTAAAATTCCAACAAACCTTGGCCTTGCTGCTCGCTTCCACACCACTGTTGTGCCTACCTCGACGCCACTGATGTGCCTACTTTGTCGTGGCCAACCTCCTCCATTGCAATCCTCCTCGCTCTTGGCCTCCATGGTCGCAAGTGTTGGAATAATGAATAATCTTGACAGGTTAATGTTTGGCACGTGAAATTTGCATTTTGTATTGCATCATGTTTGCTGATTTAAGTTGGTGCTTGTTTGCACGACGTGCATGTAGCTTGTGTTGTGCCGAGTGGTGCCGCAAGAAAACATCAAAGCATGCATGTAGATAGAGTTGGTTAGTTGTGAGCTGCATGCCTGCAAGTAGTTAGTACGTGTGCATGCAGCTGATGCCAGCCGTTTGCATGTACTTAACCATTATATCCTGTGTTAATTATTGAGATGCGATAACAAAGAAGAAAAATGTAGTCCCGCTGCACCTCCCATGCGTGTGCATGTGTGCTTATCTCATATGCATGTGTATACATCTCTGCGATAGAGATTGAGAGATGAGAGTTGAGAGCTTCAATTCCAACAGCTAGGTCTTCACCGTGACCACACAGGCCTTTGTCGTGGTGGCCTTTTTGCTTCCATCCCGGTGTTGAAGTGATGAAGCATGTGGAAGAGATGGGGTGGGAGAGAGACATGATGTCTTGTGGGTCAACCCGTGAAGCGGACCATGGAGGAAGAAGAAGGGTGGCGTGGACGCCATGTTAGTGAAATTTGTCCACATAGATACCACGCCAGTAAAACTAGGGTGGTTTTGATCTCAGAGGGTAATATACATGATTTTAACAATTGAGGGTTGTCAGTTACCCGGTTTCGTAGTCGAGGGTTAAGTTTTACACAAACACGGTAGTTGAGAGGAGGAGTGGGGGTCAAATGTACTCAAGGGCGGAGCCAGGATTAGACCACAGGAGGGCGAGAGCTCAATAGAGACACGAATTTGTCATCCTCTTAACACAATATAGACGCTTTAAGATATTTACAAAAAAATAGAAGTTTTCTTAGGAGGAAAATTTTTATATCAAAAATGAAATATAACACTGACGAGGATCTAATAATCCTCAATTAATTAAACTATTTATCTGTAATATTCATTATAGATAATAATATCCTTATACAACATTCAAAGGTACCCCTCATTATCAATAATAAGGGAATTATAAAAAGAAAAAGAGGAGCAATGTGCTCCCGAAAGACATAAAGTATTTTCAGCGTTGTTTGCTCGGCGCTCTGTCTCGTTTGCTTGTCTCAGCAGGAAGAAAAGGCAAAGGGGAGGCGCAGATTTGCTGAAGGCTAGGAGGGTTGGTATCATGAGAAGACACGAAGCCAGAAGTGCTATCACACAAAGTCAAGACAGGGGTTGCAGCTAGTCACATCGGGAGGACAGCAGGACCCACGGAGGAAAAAGGGAGGCGTGTCTCTGGTCTGGACAGGAGGACCCAGCGAAGTTGTTTTTAGATTGAAGAATAGAAGTAAAAGTTCCAACAGTTGGTATCAGAGCGTTCTAGTATTTGTGGTACCTGAAGATCATGGGCGACAAGGCGAAGACCCGGGATGGGTCGTTCTCCCTTCTATATCCTGTTTTGACGACTGACAATTACCCGGTGTGGGCTATGAAGATGAAGGCGAATATTCATGTCCAGGGAGTCTGGGGTGCAGTTGATCCAAAGACGAATGACAAGGAGGTGGACGACAAGGTGGATCAGACGCTTTGCCCATCATCTACCAGGCGGTGCCAAACTCCATGATGCGGCAGCTCATCAGCAAGGAGATGGCACGTGAGGCGTGGGTGACGCTTCAGAAGATGCACGAGGGAGTTGATCGTGTGAAGGAGGTGTGGCTCCAGAATTTGCACACCGAGTTCGAGAATCTCCAGATGGGAGAAACCGGTCGGTGACGCAGTTCATTTAACAGTCGACTTCACTATACTATACAATCAGATTATCTCTCTCGGCGGCAAGATGGAGGAATCTGTGGTAGTGAAGAAATACCTACGTGTGCTACCAGAAAAGTTCGTACCTGTCGTCACCACGCTTATGTACTCCTCAGACCTGGAAACAAAGAAGATCGAGGAGATCACCGGTTCCCTCGAGGCACATGAGGAGCTACTGATGGGGTATCAGTCCTGTTACGAGCAGAGGTATCAGTCCCATAACGGGTAGGTGTTACTGTTAAAGGGAGATACAAGAAGCGAGCGTGGACGTGGGTGTGGGCGAGGCGGCAGAGGAGGACGTGGAGACGGGGCTAGGCAAAACGGTGATGATAGATCCCGTGACAAGTCACATATCAAGTGTTTTAAATGTGAAAAATTCGGTCACTACGCGTTGGAGTGTCGTAGCCACATAAAGTGCTTCAACTGCGACAAGTACGGGCACTACGCCTCGGATTGCTGAAATAAGAAGAAGAACGAGGAGGTAAACCTCACCTGAGCCAGTGAAGATGACGAGCCTGCCCTGCTTTTGTCCTTATGTGACAAAGAGGCGTCGGTCATGGTGATGTTGAACGAGGAGAACGTTGTTCTTAAACTATGCACAGAGGGAGACAACTGATGAGGACATCCCTAACTTGGATACAACTGCACCTACACACACAACTGATCTACAACCAGTGTTACAAGGACTAATTACTCGAGCTCGTGCTCGCCAACTTAATCACTAGGTGAATTCGTTCATAGGTTTATATATTACTGAGAATAGATCGCTACCTAATGCAAGTGATTTAATTATGCTTAGGAATATGGGAAAGGACCAAGGAAAGGTATGTGGAATCATGGACAAACATAGAAGGCATAATAGAGGTCATCACGTCACTTTAGGTCCGAGCCCGAGCCAAGCAAGAGTTCTAGTTGGGCTCGTTCTGGATTCGAGTTCGGACTGCTGCGACAGCACTAAGTTCAAATGGTCGTAACTTCTTCATACGGACTCCGTTTGGGACGTTCTTAGACTTCATTGAAAGCTTATCAAGTCTACTTTCCAATCGATCCAACCTCAGCTTCAAATTCCAGACAAGACAGCCACAATCAACAAAACAATCCACGTCTGTTTTTTTGCCCGAGTCAAAAAGGGTGCTGCGCCACCTCCTCTTGGGCCCATGGGCCTTGTAACCCTAGGGGCGTGCGTCCACCTCCCTGGCCGCCACCCCTGGTTGTCTTCCCATATAGGAATCGCTACCTCCCTGGCTAGAATTGGGATTTCGTTGACTTTATGTTTAGCCATTGTGCAAACTTCTGTTCTTCAGTTGTGTCGGACGACCACCTGTCAAGACAGCCTTCGGGATCCCACCTTTGATTTTCAATACCATCTACGCTAAATTCTTATTCGCAATATCATATTGTCTATATTTTATTCTTGCTAGTTCTTCGATTACTCGCAGGAATTGAACCACATGTTCAGGTTAATCGCGCTTCTAGCACGGTCAATAACATCTCGGAGTTGGTTCAACGATTGCTAAGGCGCAAGCATCGTCGTACGGTTGTAGTCGGATCGCGAGAGTCACCTCCACCAAAATCGATAGTTATCAATCTCATCGAAAGATCGGGCACCCTGCCTCCATCAGCAACCGTGACCACACTGGTCAGTGGTACTTAGACAATAGAGCAAGCAATCATATGACGGAAGATCGGTCCATGTTCCATGAGTTTGACGAGA
Source organism: Ampelocalamus luodianensis (assembly GCA_036346255.1). NCBI lineage: Eukaryota > Viridiplantae > Streptophyta > Magnoliopsida > Poales > Poaceae > Ampelocalamus > Ampelocalamus luodianensis. The sequence goes on from CM070626.1 coordinate 9,313,142, forward strand.
AGATTTTGGGAAAAGTCAAGTTTGACAACGGCTCCACAGTGGAGATAAGAAGCAAAGGATCAATGCTGTTGCAATGTAAGAACGGCGATCAAAAGATGATGCCTGATATTTACTTTGTACCGAGTTTGTGTAACAACATACTCAGTCTCAGACAGATGGCGGAACGGGGGTATAGGGTGGTGCTGCAGGATGAGTTCTTGCGTGTCTATGACAAAAACAAAAATTTATCGATGAAGGTGAAAAGATCCCCGAACCGGTTGTACAAAATTTTTCTAAAAACTTGTAAGCCGGTTTGTGTGAAGGACAGTCTGGAGGAGCAGTGGGACTTGGCCGGTATCTAACCAGAACAAGGCAGAACCCAGGAGTGGCACGCAGTTGGCGCAGGAGGCGGAGCCTTGGGAGGTCCAGGGGGCGGTGAGTCCCACGTGCATGAAGGACGCGGCGTACATGAAGTTGAGGCAGGAGGGAGAGGCGGTGTAGCCTCTGCTAAGATGTACGCGGAGAAGTGGGCTTACTTGGTCCAAGAGAGAGGAGCGAGAGGCTCAGGTAATGGCGAATCCTAGGCGGCCGTGTGAGTAGGTGCCCCACCCCTGGTGGGCGTGCGAGGAAGGACGAGTTCAGTCCAGGTGCGAGGCGCGGCAAGCGTTGGTTTGTGCATAACTTAGGATGGAGCAAGCACAGGCGGTAGGGCGGTATCGACTCAGGAAGGAACGGCGCACGGGAGTGTAGGTAAAAAAGGAAGACTTAGAAGTTCAGATGAGAGAGAAGATTGGCATGATTATGGTGAAAAAACAAGATTAAAGGGGTGATTGTTAGGATTAATCTTGTAGTTTCCTTTTTTGCTTCTTGAGTCCGGTTCGGAGTAGCATATCCAGTCCGAGTAGGAATCCTTCTCTAGGTGTGCGTGTGTATAAATAGCCAAGGCTGGCTGCATCGTAAGGATGTGAAGTGTAGAGTTGTGAGTTGAAATATAAAAAAAAAAAACCAAAAGAGGAGTAGTGCTCCCAGACAAAAGTTTGTGTCTTGGTGTTTTGAATTGGTTTTTCGTTGTGTGGGCGTTCCAGTTTTTCGAGCAGAAAAGAAGAAGCAAGGTGGGGTGCTACATTTGCTACTAGCTCACGTTAAGTCAAGGTGGCCAGGAGGGCTGTGCTGCATTGCTGCTGCACAACTTCACGTGAAGAAAGTAGAAGCGCAGGGAAGAACAGAAGCCGGCCAACGCCAAGCGCATCGCACGGAAGGCAGCGGATCCTTCCACCGAAGCCGAGTGATCTCGAGAACGAAGCGAAGGTAGAGCAATGTCAAAGGTAAAATTCCAACAAACCTTGGCCTTGCTGCTCGCTTCCACACCACTGTTGTGCCTACCTCGACGCCACTGATGTGCCTACTTTGTCGTGGCCAACCCCCTCCACTGCAATCCCCCTCGCTCTTGGCCTCCATGGTCGCAAGTGTTGGAATAATGAATAATCTTGACAGGTTAATGTTTGGCACGTGAAATTTGCATTTTGTATTGCATCATGTTTGCTGATTTAAGTTGGTGCTTGTTTGCACGACGTGCATGTAGCTTGTGTTGTGCCGAGTGGTGCCGCAAGAAAACATCAAAGCATGCATGTAGATAGAGTTGGTTAGTTGTGAGCTGCATGCCTGCAAGTAGTTAGTACGTGTGCATGCAGCTGATGCCAGCCGTTTGCATGTACTTAACCATTATATCCTGTGTTAATTATTGAGATGCGATAACAAAGAAGAAAAATGTAGTCCCGCTGCACCTCCCATGCGTGTGCATGTGTGCTTATCTCATATACATGTGTATACATCTCTGCGATAGAGATTGAGAGATGAGAGTTGAGAGCTTCAATTCCAACAGCTAGGTCTTCACCGTGACCACAGGCCTTTGTCGTGGTGGCCTTTTTGCTTCCATCCCGGTGTTGAAGTGATGAAGCATGTGGAAGAGATGGGGTGGGAGAGAGACATGATGTCTTGTGGGTCAACCCGTGAAGCGGACCATGGAGGAAGAAGAAGGGTGGTGTGGACACCATGTTAGTGAAATTTGTCCACATAGATACCACGCCAGTAAAACTAGGGTGGTTTTGATCTCACAGGGTAATATACATGATTTTAACAATTGAGGGTTGTCAGTTACCCGGTTTCGTAGTCGAGGGTTAAGTTTTACACAAACACGGTAGTTGAGAGGAGGAGTGGGGGTCAAATGTACTCAAGGGCGGAGCCAGGATTAGACCACAGGAGGGCGAGAGCTCAATAGAGACACGAATTTGTCATCCTCTTAACACAATATAGACGCTTTAAGATATTTACAAAAAAAATAGAAGTTTTCTTAGGAGGAAAATTTTTATATCAAAAATGAAATATAACGCTGACGAGGATCTAATAATCCTCAATTAATTAAACTATTTATCTGTAATATTCATTATAGATAATAATATCCTTATACAACATTCAAAGGTACCCCTCATTATCAATAATAAGGGGAATTATAAATACCTAGTAGTCCTAAGTTATTCCATGACCACTCTTTATGGCCGTAGGTCATCTTATTACCACCTCATGGTCGTAAGTCTTTCTACGACCACCTACTAATCGTAAGTTCCACTACGATCACCTTATGGTCATAAGCCTTACTACGGCTAGGTCAATCACGACCACCCTATAGTCGATAAAGACCACAGACATGTGGACCCAATCGACTAGAGACTTCATACATTGTGTCTAATTACACGCAGTAGTAAATATGTGTCGTTATCATTTGGTATAACTGCGCATCTTAATCTCTGTCTCTAGCATAATTGTAAGGCGAACGTCGGGTGGTATTGTTTCTCTGACAATAACTACAATCAACATGCGCTATTATTCAACTATTGAGACGCCTCCTGTTATGGACAACTGCCACCCCTTTGGATGCTATATAAGGGACAATGCTGATGGACAGAGACAAGAAGCGACACAAGCAACAGATTAGACAGAAGTCATTAGTTCTAGCATTCGGTGAGTTCTTTCTTGTTGTAAGCACAATTAATACTGAAACACAAGACTAGGGTTATTATTCTCTCAGGAGAAGATTCAAACCTGTATAAATCTCTGTGTCTCATTCATGTGTAGTCTTGAGCACGGAGGGCCGCTTTTAGCATCCATTTCATAAGTTCGATATTAAATGGTCTATAGTTGGCGCTGTTCGTGGTGATATCTCTCTCCTTTGTTCTTTAAGCAAATTTTCTTTATTCCCACTCTCATGCTACTATGGTCGAAGAGCGGAATGATGAGAATTGGTTCGATCTCATAGACTACGTAGGACTCAACATGGATGCCTGCTAGGACTACGAGCCAAGCATGGTTTCATCCGATGACAATGCTGATTCTAGAGATCTTTCACCAGATCCCGAAAATCGAATACTGAACAGGGTTGAGGAGGGAACCTTCTCCTCCAGAACAGTACGCTCAAATGAGGAGCTAGAATCCTCACAGAGCAAGGGTCCAAGAGACCATGATCTGAGCAGCCCCAAGGCAAGAATCGAATGCGATGAGGATTCCTCCTCCAAATATTTGAGGCCATCCGATCTAACGCGTCAAGTCCTGGAATCCATGGTTCCAAGGCTCGACCATCATCTGCAAACTGTCACCCTTCAGTTACCTGCAAACTGTCACCCTTCAGTTACCCCCACGAGCAGTGTGGTTGAACCTGCTACAATTGTGGATTCGACCATATCCCTGGAGAATTCACATTCAACCAGAGACGGTTATAACCCGGAATTCCCCTTCTTGAAAGGGATTGCTCCAAGTCGTGAGGCGCTGTCCTTCGACTACTCATCCAGCCTAGAGAGCTCGACTGCAAGCGAGGACACCAACACCAAGGAGGTCTTTGTCCTCCCGTCAGATCCTGATCGTTCTCCAAGAAATAAGACTGGGCTACTTCCCATCGATCACTCACTTCGGGCTCTCATCACAATGGCGAGGACGCCAACAATGATGACCTGGATCTCAACCTTCATGAGCGTGGTGAACATCCTCGAAGTGATCACACTCCATTGAGGCATGCTCCAACCAATTCGAATGTTGATGATCCTGACACCATTCGGTGAAGGAGCATTGTAACCCAGAATACACTGCCTGGGCGCGTCAAATACTAGTCGGAAACCACCCTGGGAACTTTAGCAGATCAATGATTTGGTCAAGAACCCAACTCTAGAACTTGGCAAATCACCATATTACGATCTCTTTGCTCAAGAGATCATAGAGGCTTCGGGTTACTATGACTAGAATCGAGCGCAATCGACAATGCCATCCCGGAAGTCACATCAGGACCACACCCTCGAACGCCAGGCATTCAAATAACTCTCCTCATGGAGGACAACAAGACTGCAGGCCCGGTCGATATCCCGACCATGATGCTGGTCAAAGGAGAAATCCTCTAACAGTTGGTGATCAGCAGACTCTTAGGGGAGGTGGTCGTTCACCACTTACTCAAAGGAATCTACGTCATCAAATGGAGGGTGAGGAGTATTACCCTCGTAGGACCGAGATCTATGATAGATCAGGTCCATTACCACTAGGTATCATCGAGTATGATCACCTGGTGATGCTAACGATTCTTTCCCACAAAGGAGGTGTTATGATACTATTATCGGATGTTAAACGTTTTTGTCTGATCTCTGAGTAGCTCACTGGCTGGCCAGATTTTGACTAACCAACATGGAGAAGTACGATGGGTCTCAGAATCCCATCGGGTTTCTACAAATATACACAACTGCAGTTTGCACCACTAGAGGAGACGAGCATGTTATGGCAAAATATTTATCGACCATGCTCGAAGGCTCTGCTCGATCAAGGTTATTAAACCAACCAGCAGAATCAATCTACTCGTGGCAACATTTGTGTGATTAATTATTGGCAAATTTTTAGGGCACTTACAAGTGTCCTGGAAAAGATGACGACCTGCACCAAATGCGATAAAATTCTCATGAGACTTTGCGTCAATTCATATGGCGCTTTACTCTGGTTCAAAATTCAATTCCTGAAGTCTCTGATTCTTCTACTAGTAGAGCATTCAAATAGGTAGTCTGAAACGAAAGGATCATAGAAGACATTGCTCTCAACCCTCCCGATACCGTTGTTGAACTCTTCGAGATGGTAGACCGCTACGTGACCGCTTCTGAAGCAGTCGAATGGAACCGCATGACTGATCGTGACAACAAAGGTATTCGAGGATCAAGTGCAGGTACCATGGACACTACTACAAAAAGGCTAATACTAGATGCTTGATCACAGACGGTTGACTGAAATCGTCTATATTAAACATAATCACATACGGTTTTGGTTTAGCGACTGTCTGTGTTACTTTCTACGCTAAAAACCATCTGTGTTGACCATAATATCACAAACGGTTCATGTTTAAAACCGTCTGTGAAATATCACAGACAGTTTTGAAGAAGAACCGTCTGTGATATTTGGTAATATCATAGACGGTTCTGAACAAATATCACAGATGGTTCTTATTCAGAGCCGTCTGTGATACTTCACAGACGGTTTTAAACATGAACCGTATGTGGTATTATGGTCAACACAGACGGTTTTTGTTTGAAACTGTCTGTGATTCGCAGTGCAGGATGGCAGAAATTTTTGGACGCGTGCGCGGGAGGCGAAATGTTTTGGCGCTGTCTTTATATATTATAGCCACCCCTGCCTTGTCTTCCATCAGTCTCTCCCTCTCCCCCACGCCGAGCTCCGACTACCATCGTGAGCTCCTTCGCCTCTGGTCGTGACACAACGGTGATGCTGCCGTCACCTCTCCTTCATTGCCGATAATATCCCCCATCTGATCACCTCCCCTCTCTTCCTGGTTGATATCTCCCATGCCATTAAGTGATCAATCGCTTGTCGCCTCCCTGTGCCTTGTTTTTTGTGGCTCTCAGTGGTGACTGTGGTTTTCTTGTGAATGAATAGATCAAGATAAGATTGCAGACATCGACAACGAGCACCTCGGCATCCCTGACTCGGAGTACCAGGCCATCGTTTTCCTCTTCATCTCGGACTCGTTTTCACGCATTGTCGGTAAAACAGCCATAACTTTTGCATACGAACTCGGATTGCAGCGTTCTTTGACTCGTTTGAAAGACAATCTGTGATTCATTTAGATAAGACCTTTGCACAAGGTCAAAAATTGTAAATCCAAAAAAGTGGAAATCCAAAAAAAGGTCGTTTAGGGCCTCAAAATAGCATCCAAAGTTTCAACACCCGTTTTGGTCGTTCGTTCGCCGTCCAGTTTGAGTTTTCTTTCATTCGAGATTGTGTAATCAACCATATGCAGATACTTGAGTCCAACTGTCGAGCAATTGATTGGTTTGGCTTAGAATTCAAAAAAAATTACAATAGAAAAAGCTATCATAGACAAGCAATTGATAGTCTATATATTATCACAGACGGTTCTTGTTCGGAACCGTCTGTGATAGCTTTTTCACATACGGTTCAAAAACCGTCTGTGATGATCTCTTGTCATTACTGACCCATAAAGTCAGACGGTTCATAAAACCATCTGTGGTGACGATTTTGAACCTTCTGTGATTACCTTTTTGTAGTAGTGGGAGATGGACAAGCTATCCAAGAAATCCAAAAGCAAGTCCAAAAACAAAAAATAGCAAACCAATAGCTTGAAAGAGGTCTTAGCTGTGAGTGACAAGGAGCCTCGAAGCTCCAAATAGTATTCCGATCGGGGCAAAGGAAAACACCCTGAATGGAAAACAAATAACTCAATTAATTGTTGTTCTGAAACGACGTCGAATTCTGACTTTCTAAAGTCATCGAAATCTGTACGCGAAAATAAACCAAAATCATATAAACTCCAAATTAAATAATTCTAGTAGATATAGCTAGATTTTGATTTTAGATTAATTTAGAAATTTGAATCACTTGAATCATAGCTCGAACGAAGGAGAATGGACTCTTGGAAGATTAAAATTCACATGAAATGGTAGAAATGGATATTCTAAAATTTGTGGAATTATTTTTCTAAAGGAAAAATAATTTATTGCGTCAACATGATGTCACTGAGAGGATAATTCAATTTCAGCCAAATTATTTTCTAAAGAAAAAGGAAAAGGAGCCACTAACATGTGGGCCCTGGTCTACGGTGCATCGGGCGAGTGCAACAGCATGGCTTGCCATGCAAGCAGCCACACGGGCTGCCACATAGTTGTCATGTGGGCGTTTGCACTGAGGTGACGCTGACGTGGCACGCCACATCAGCATAAGACGGTGGCTGCTCTAGGACCAACGGTCACCGGTGAATGACAGTCGGCGGCGAGGGCAGAAATAGAGAGAGGGAGGCATGGGGAACACGGTGCTCACATCGACGATGGCTAGGCAGGCATGGACGGCCGACAGTGAGGGCAGTGGCGCCGACGCGATGCGGCTCACGGTAGCGATTGCGTTTCGACGATGCTCCGGCGAAGGCGCCGCGAGCACGGCGTAGAACATGGAGAGGCGATTCCAAAGGTGAAGATGATGGTGGCAGAGCTCCTTCGACGGCAGCACAATCGGCGATGGAAGGGCGTTCGGCCAACTGGAGAAAAGCTTCGATTGCAGTGAGTGGAACGGGACAGAGGTGGAGGGACTTTTGGGGAGGGATGAGGGAGAGGAGGGGCTCCCGAGTCTCTCATTTATAGGGCAAGGGGGTGGCCGGGGAGGAGATAGAGCATGCGGAAATGGCGGTGGTCGGTGCGCGTTCGGGTGAACCGTGCGCGAAAAGGGGGGATTAGGGCAAAACGGGTGTGGCGGCGGGCGAGGAATGCAATGCGCACGTTGGAGCGGAAAAAGGGGAAGAAAAACAGTGGCGGTTGAGGAGCTCCGAGAGGTGACAATGGCGGCAACACACAGGCTGGAGGAGGAAGAAAAGGGTGGAAGGAGAAGGACTAACAGGCGGGCCCGAACTGGCAAAGAGAGAAGGGTGGGATGTGTGGGTGGCATGTGGGGCCCGAGCAGTAGAGAGGGGGGAGAAAGGAGGGTGTGGATGGGTTGGGCCGAGTGCGAGTGGGCCAGGAGAGAGGAAAAAAGGGTCGGGGAGAGAGAGATTCGACCCGAAAGAGAAAAAGGATTTTAATTGATTTATGAATTTCAGAAAATGCAACAAATCAATTAGGCTTTTAGAAAATAGCAAAAGAGTTAAAAAATTCTAGAAAAAATCACAGAAATTCCTTGAATTATTTTTAACTTAGTAAATTATTTCCAACTTAAAATTAGCTTTTATTTTTGCACGTAAGTTATTTAAAATTTTTGGAAATGAGGGGAAACCTTTTTAAAATCCTAAAAAATCCATGAAATTAATTAAAATTTTCTTTTTAACTTTAAATCCAAAAAACCCAGAAAACTCAGTAAATTTCCTTTTTGACTTTTAAAATCTAGGAAATTCTAGAAAACCAAGAAAACTCTTTTAAATTCTAGAAAATCCAATAAAATAATAAGTTTATTGATTTTATTTTGATAACATAACTTTGGGATGTTACAGCTCGCTCCCTGAGATTCTCACAGCCTTGACTGGTGAAATCTCGAAGGGAATGGGAGCGACTGCCTCGTGTGGTTGCTGTAATTCCTGATCCTAGGTTTAGTCAGCTTGGAGAAGGGCACGCCACGGCTCTGACAAAGCAAGGCGCTCAAGTCCGTCAGATGGTGACGGCGATGGAAGGAATGGAGGCAATGTTGGTGGAGTTACTGAAGGCAGAGATGAAGACTGCACAGGAGGAGATGAACTTGCACATGGCGGCGATAGATCAGAGACTGGATCATCAAGGGGTGTGAATTGAAGAGATGTAGTTGAAGGTGACCATGTCGATGGAGTCGATTGGCCAAGTACAACAAGATCAAGTAATGGTGAAGAAGGCTCTAAGAGGGGCAACACCGCTGCATCTGGTAATTCCAGATAGAGAGGAAGCTGGGGTGTTAGCGGCGTGACCAAGGAAGACTACAGTCTAGACAACTGTTCTACCGAAGATACCCCCTGGCCCAAACCCATAGGTACAATTTCCACCGCCAACCCTAGTGATTGCGGAAGTGCCAAAACTGAACAGGCGAAACCAAGAACAAGGAAGAAGGACGTGGATGTCGAAGATGGATTTTTCAAGATTTAATGGATCAGATATGAGGATCTAGGTTGATAAGTATCACACGTTCTTTGCTATGTACAAGATTCCTGGAGGTTTTTAAGTCGTAGCTGCAACCATGTATATGACTGAAAGTGCTGCTCACTGGAATCAAGCATATAAGATGACCGACATCTAGTACGATTGGGAGCAATTCATAGATGTTGTAATAACTGAATTTGAGGGAAACACGCAACGGGATAAAATAAGAGAATTGTTGGTTCTAGCAAACCAGTACAGTGGAAGAGTGCAAGAGGAAGTTTGATGCATTGGTATACCTAATCAGATTGTATGACCACAATTGGGGGATTAATGCTAGTAACAAGGTTTGTGTTAGGATTGAAGGAAGAGCTGAGAGCGAACCGTGAAGATTCAGATGCCAACCACTGTGGCAATGGAAGCTACTTTTGCCTGTGTGCAGGAAAGGTATTAGATAGAACCAGAAAATTCATGTATAAGAGTAAAGGTGCAGGATATAGCACACGTTTAGGAAAAACTGAAGGAAATTCTAGGGGAGATGAATCTCACCAAGGCAAACCATTTGAAAAGGGGGAATTATGGAAGGCTAAATAGTTGAAGGAGTATAGAAGAGCTAATGGATTGTGTCTTATATGTGGTGATAAGTATTCTCCTGGGCACAAATGTCAGATACAAACCCAAGATCAGCTTAAAGCAATGCAAGTGTAGGAAATTCTGTCTGATGAAGTTCTAGATGATGTGGTAGCTGGTGATAAGGAAGAAGAGGAAATGCATCTCTCTCTAAATGCTATGTCAAGTGCAGATTATCCAAAGACTCTGAGGTTGAGGGCATTACAGTAGAAAATCAAGTGATGTTAATGTTAATTGATTTTGGTAGTTCACGTAGTTTTGTGAATGTTGACCTGGTGGAAAGTCTAGGGTATACACCAATGAAGGTCAACACCATGACAGTCAAAGTGGCTAATGGAGAAGTGTTATATTGTGACAAAGTGATCATTGAAATGAAATGTCGAGTTTAGGGCCACACTTTTCAACATGACATGAAGGTGTTGGAATTGGGTGGTTATGATGCTATATTAAGAGCAGATTAGTTAGAGAGATGGGAAGTGATGAAATGTCATTGGCTAGAGAAGTGGATAGAATTTGAACACAATAGCAGGACTATTAGAGTGCAAGGTGTTACATACTCTGAAAATGTTGTTGACTTGTAAGAGTAGAGAAATGGCACAAAGAAAATGAAATTGGGCTACTGTTGTATTGGAGAAATCTCAAGAAGAACACCAAGAAGAGATTCCAGAACAGATTCAATCTATTTTACCGAAGTTTGGTGATGTTTTTCAAGACCCAAAGAAGTTACCCCCTCACAGAATGTTTGATCAAGCCATTACCCTCCTACCAGAAGTTGCTCCTGTCAATTCTAGGCTATGCAAATATTCTCCTCTGCAAAAAGATGAGATTGAACATCAAGTGGCTGAGATGATCCAAGTTGGTATTGTCACACCCAGTTTAAGCCCATTTGCTTCTCCTGTGTTACTAGTAAAGAAGAAGGATAAGACATGGAGGTTCTGTGTGGATTACAGGAAGCTAAATGCTATTACTGTCAAAAGTAAGTTTCCTATCCTATTGTGGATGAACTATTAGATGAATGGGCTAGCACTAGATACTTTTCTAAATTGGATCTTAAATCTGGATACCACCAAATTAGAATGATTGAACAAGATGAGCATAAGACAACATTCAAAACACACCATGGCCAATTTCAATTTAGAGTTACGCCATTTGGATTAACAAATGCTCCAGCCACATTTCAGTGTCTGATGAACTTCATTTTTTCTCCTTACATGAGAAAGTTTATCTTAGTCTTCATGGGTGACATTTTGGTTTATAGCAAAGATATGGCAGATCATGTGAAACAATTGAATATTGTGTTGGACATTTTGAGACAGCATTAGTTGGTGGCTAAAAGACCATAATTTCATTTCATTCTTAGGCCAAAAATCTTTTTCTTTTCCCTTTTCTTTCTTTCTTTTTCTTTTTCCTTCCTTTCTTTCTCTTTCTTTCTTCCTCCTGGCCTTCTCTCTCTCTATTCTTTGCTCGTCTCGACCGCACCACCAGCACGTGTTCTGACAGTGTCGCTCGTCCTGACCATGCCTTCCCTATCTCGACCACGCCGCCCCTCTGCCCTGGCCACCCCATGCTTTCCTTGCCCCTGCTGCGCCCTAGCCCAATCGCGCTGCGTCCCTGTGTGCACTTGTGCCACGCCCTGCACGCATCCGTGTGCGTTTTGGCCATGCCTTGCGCATTCCCCCACACCACCCGCGTCATCACGACCCCACCATTGTCGCCCATGTCGTGCTATCTTCAATTGCTAGACATCAACACCCTCGCCCCACCTCCTCGGAGCCCCTCCGGTCTCCCCAAGCGCCGCTGCACCCTCCCCACGGTCGTGCATCACCCGTGCTCTCGCCGTTGGCCTTCCCGCTCTACTGTCCCGCCACCGCCACCGCACACTTGGGGGGCCGCCGCCGCCACCGCACCCATGGGACCCCAATCCTCTTGGGGGTTCCATTTTGCCCCTTGCAGCCGACCGCCACCCCGCCCCTCGTCGGCGCCGCCGCTGCTGCCGTGCGCCTCCTCTGTTTTGCTCTAAATTGTATGCCCTCTGTGGAATGCTTTGAGTCAATGACAAAGGTGGTCCACATATCATACTCATATTTCTTTTCTCTCTTTATCTTTCTTTCTCTAGCATGTGGGCTCCATTTGTCAGCTCATGTTTAATCATTCAAAAACTAAAATAGTAAATTCCAGGAATATTCCATTTTCAGAATTCCCACCATTTCATGCAAAAATCAGACTTCCGTGTGTTCGTTCTCCTTATACGAACTTTGATGTTGTCAATTCTTATTTCTAAATTCATCTAATTTCAATATCTACCTCCCAGGACCTAAAATATTTAATTTGGAGTTTATGTAAATTTTGTTTTAGAACAACAATTAATTGAGCAACGCAAGTTACATCCTTTAATCATATTTGAATCATAGTATTTTAAATTATTTAAATCTTATTTTAAATTATTATTGCATGCTTACTTATATTCAAGTTAATTTAAATTCCTGTTTTAAATTTATAGATATTATCAATTCCATTTAATAGCCAATTTTGACATTGAATTAAACATACCTCATCACCTTAGATGAAAATATAGTTTATGCAATAGTATGAACTAGAACACTTTTGGGAAAAAAATATGCCTAGTCATGCTTAGATAAAAAATATTCTGTTTGGGGAATTTTTAGCCAAAGATTCAACTGGATTTAAATTGAGTCTATGTCATTATTATGCCATAGAACTTTGCAAATGATTTTAAAAGCAAAATAAAATAAAATAAACTGGTTTAAACTTAGGCGAAATGGATAATTGGTGGGTACAAATTTATGCACATGATCGATTTATTTCTATGATCGAGACCCAGGGGTTACTTTTGGAAGTCGCCCAGTTAGTTAAGGACGCGAGCTGCGGCTTTAAAGCCTCTCCGTACTACCACAAGTCTGGCGTGGGACATACCTGGCTAAAAAATTTGCAACATTCCTCTGCTAGTTATGCCATTCGGTTCTGGGGGTGTCGGGTAGACATAAATTCCCACTTGGCACAAGAAGGAGACTTCCGGCGGGATGGTGGCCCAATGGAGGTGACACCTTAGCGAGCATAACTACTTTGAAATGGAGCATTGTAAAGGTCTTGTGATAATCACTTAGTCGCACACCAACGGAAGTGTGTGAAATAGACATTAATGTTGATTATCTCTTGTGGGTAAAGTTGTACAATCTCTGTAGAGTGTAAAACTATTCGAATAACTGTGTCCATGTTCATGGACATGCTAAACAAAGCTTTTCATGGATTAGACTTTGGTTTTATTTTCAAAATGATTTTAACACAAAAGATCTTGGATAGTTTATCCAATTGGGAAATTAGACGATTAGCCATGTGATAGGAGGGTATCCTTCATAAAAAATGTATGGAGGTTATCCTACTATAAAACTCGACAATTTCAAATCAAAAACTAATTTTAGTTATAGAATAACTGCTTTGGAACTTAGTACAAATATTTAAAAAGAAAGCATTGCTTTATGCTAATTCAACCCTATAAGCCTTCTTTTGATAAATCCTTGCATGCATTATGATCGGTTATTGGGTGTAACTTGTGGAGTATATTTTTGTACTCACGCTTGCTTAATAAAATATTGTTCAGAGGAGAAGTACTTCACTACCGGTGTGGATCTCGACGACTAGACCGCTACCCCAGTCGATTACCTGTGGCAGATTAGCTGGGCTCTACTACTTTTTCGTCTTCCGCTGTATTCTTTTATTGTTGGCTTGTAAACTTTTCTTGTAATAAACTCTGATATTTATTAATAAAGTTGTGTGAATTATGGATGATACCATATTTGTTTACTGTGTAAACTAGCTATTGATCATGAGACTAGTTCAGAATACACAGAGGATTTGGGGGTATTACTCCAGGGTCCGACAATATCTGCAAAGAGGACCTTTTGTCATTAAGACAGATCACAAAAGTTTGTGTAACCTGGAAGAGCAAGTGCTACATTCAGAGTTGCAGAAGAAAGCAATGACCAAATTGATTGGATTGCAGTACAAGTTTCAGTACCAGAACGGAGAAAACAATAAGGTGGCAAATGCTCTGTCCAAAGTGGGACGTCTGTATCAAATCCAAGCAATTTCAATAGCCCAACCTGTATGGATTTAGGAGGCGCTCAACTCTTATGAAGTGGATGCACAAGCAAAAGAATTGTTGATGTAGTTAGCACTGATTGGTTCAAATGGTCAGGGGTATTCATTTGTAGAGGGTATTATCAGACATCAAGGAAGAATCTGAGTTGGGTCCAATGTAGGGTTGTAAACTAAATTAATATGTGCCCTTCATGCTTCACCAGTGGGTGGTCATTCTGGCAGTCAAGCTACATATTAAAGAGTGAAGAAAGTGTTCAGTTGGACATGAATGAAACAAGATGTTGAGGACTTTGTTAGACAATACAGTGTTTGTCAGCAAGTAAAACATAAACACTGCAAATTACCTGGACTGTTGTGCCCTCTTCCTATCCCAGATGGAGCTTGGCAAGACGTGACAATAGATTTCATTGAGGGATTGCCCAGGTCAGAAGGGTATAATGCCATTTTAGTAGTGGTTGATAGATTTACCAAATATACACATTTTTCCCTCTTAAGCATCCTTTCACTACTGTTCAGATAGCAAAGGTAGTTCTCAACAATGTAGTGAAATTGCGTGACATACCTAGAACTATCACTTCAGATAGGGACAAGATAATTACAAGTTTATTTTGGAGGGGGTTGTTTAAGCTATTGGACACCAAATTACAAATGAGCACAACATATCACTCTCAGACTGATGGTCAAAGTGAAAGGGTTAATCAGTGTTTGGAAATGTATTTGAGGTGTGCTGTCCAAGAAACACCAACTAAATGGCAACAATGGCTACCCTTGGCTGAGTATTGGTATAATACAAGTTATCATACTGCTTTAGGATGTACTCCTTACAAAGCATTATATGGGGCTGAACCTCAGTTTGGCATCATTCCGGATCTCACTGCTGCGAGCAATTCGTCTGTGATAGATATGCTCACTGGGAGAGAAGCATATTCAGGATTTCTGAAACAGCAGCTAGCAAAAGCACAATTGTGCATGAAACAGTATGCTGATCAGAATAGGTCATATAGAGAGTTTTAAGTGGGTGAAAAGGTATTCCTGAAATTGCAACATTATGCTTAATCTTCTGTTGTTAACCACCCTTACCTAAAACTGTCATACAAGTACTTTGGCCCCTACACAATTCTGGAAAAAGTAGGAATGGCAGCATACAAATTGGAGTTACCAGAAGGAGCTTTAGTTCATCCAGTGTTCCATGTTTCTTAATTGAAGCCTCAAGTGCCAGACCATACACCGGTGTTCTCATCAATACCTAATCCAGTTGACTTATCTCGGGTTGATGTTCAGCCAGAGGAAATTTTGGACAGAAGATTGGTCAAGAAAGGTAATGCAGCTCATTTGCAGTTTCTGATCAAATGGACGACTTTGCCGACTGCAATGGCTACGTGGGAAGATTATGAGGTGCTGCGCACAAGGTTTCCCGGTGCTTTTGCTTGGGGACAAGATGATTCTCGGGAGGGCACAGCGGCTACAAAAGACATCAGGGGGTGAAGCAGAGCTCAAGGCGGGAGTGGTCGTTGGAGAGTAGCTGGGCTTCAATGATTATCTATTTATCTTTATCCAGTAAAACATAAATGTACTACAAGTCTACAACCATTATAGTTTATTGTGCATCACTGCATCTATACAAGATTGTTATTGGACAGTAAACTTACTTTAGAGGCCTCTTGCCAGCCAAAAATCTCTTCTTCTGCATAACTGGCAAAAAGAACATAGAATTGACTATATTTCTTGTGACTCACGAAATAAGTTGATGTGATACTTATACTTTTAATCATTGTCTTGTGTATTTGCTTCGAATTCTCATTCCTCTCCCTCTGTAGGCAGCAGAGTACCACTCAGTAGACTTGTTCGAAGTGGCAAATCTCTGTGCCATCCATGCGAAGCGTGTTACCATCAATAAGTTGTCACTGAATGAACACTTCTTTTTTTCCTTTGCATTATTATCCTTAATGGAATCATGCCCCAGTTATAAAAGCATTTCAGTTACAGGATTCTTTTTAACACTTGTGCTTATATTTGAGGTGATATCTAGTTTTGATGTTTTCGAAGATTAGTTGGTTTATTGGTTAAAAAAAGTTGGTTTGTGCAAGCTGCAGTTCTCAAATCTCAATAGGACCTCGTGATTTTTATTCTCAATGAACATGTCAAATAAACAGTACATATATTAACAATTATGGCATGTGAATGGACCAGAATTTGCTAATGCTGAAGATTTTAGTTCGGCTTCATTTAGATACCAAAGCTGGTTAGTATCGGAGCAAATTCAAGGATCTAGGTTTAATTTACCTGTTTATTGTTATCTTAGGGATAGAAACATGGCATGTGTATCAAATCAGATAATTTTGAAATGTAAATATGGTGTTTTTATTCTATTTAAAGCTATGCAACATCTAGAAGGTATTAGAAACATCATGATTGTTGTGATTTGTACCAAAACACATAGATGTTTTGACTTTAGACATGGCATCATATATATCTTAAAAGGATGCTCCTGAACAAATTGAACTGTTTTATGAAATAATTACTTTGGATGAGGTAAAGAAAATACACAAACAGTTGAGCCTGTTCTCATTCTCCTGACATTTTTTTGGTCGCTGCAGTGCAAAAGGACATACAACTAGCAAGGCGTATTGGGGAGCGAAGGACGTGGTGATAGACTAATCTATCGGTGGTCTTAACATCTTAGGAAGTAGTGTAGATGTATCTTCATTTAGGAAACAGCTTATATTCAGTTCATGATTCGCCAAATGTTAGGACTCATTTGTAAGACAACTAGGCAAGTATTTTAGCTTTTGCTCTATTTCAACTTGTTTTGATTCAGATTCAGCAAACAGTCCTAAGGACATGGATTATGAAATGTAACCTTGAAATTGTTAAGAATTTATCATATTAATTGCATGGAATTTCCGTAGGATGCTGTTCTCACCTCCACCTGTTAGTTGCCCTTAATCTGTGGGCAAATCTACGAGGCAACAATGGGAGGGTGCTTTTCGAATCTACTTCATTGTGGATCTAGGTTACTTTGATACCTCGCCCTGTTTGATTGAAGAACCCCGTGCTCAAGGTAGCTGTACTAAAGGTGGTCATGCTCATGCATCTCGGTTGAGTGCTTGTGCTATTTCATCTTCAACCTTGTGTTGGTTCCACAAGCCTTTGTGCTTGTTCTAGCCCTAGGAGTGGTATTCTGAAATAGCACCTTACTCTCCCATAGATGGGAATTACCTCCCTGTGTCTGAAATCTTTTCTTCATCATAGCAGTCACGATCATTTGTTGGTCTGAGATTCGTTCAAGTTAAGGCACCGGAGAAAAGTACGATGGGGAAGAGGAAATCAAAGGTTGCTATCCACATTGAACCCAAGCCACAGAAATAAAGAGAAAAACGAAATGCATTAGGTTCGTTTCATGACCTTCATCCCATGAGCTTCAAGGGAAGCTATCAAAAAACTCCAAAGGTGGCAGAAATAAGAGAGGGAAAGAAAAGAGGGAACCTTTCCTATCTAGCTACTCTCCTAATTTGCAAGACCAATGATGAATAAAAACTCTTCACCTGGCAAAAAGTCCATAAAAGACCTACAAGTAGGGGTGGAGTTGCTCACAGACCAAGCATGAGACCGACCCAGCTGCTTTTGGTCTAAAGTTATATTTTACTGATTTTTTAAAGATTTTTTACATGAGTTTTTGATCTTGAATCTCGGAACATTCCTAGAGGCCTGAGACCAAACTCTGCCCCTGCCTACAGGCATTTTAAATGGACATTGTTACCTTCTTCTTTGTGTTATCTGCTCTTGCTAGCTGCTAATTCTGCTTCGGATTCGACTTGCTCGGCCTCTGCGGCTTCAGGCTCGCACTGACCTCGACATCACGCTTCTCCCTTGTAGCACCACCAGCAGCAGCAGTCTGGAACGGCCGTGTGCTCACCGATCTTGAGATCACATTCTGCAGCAGCTTCCTTTGATTGGATCAAGCGCTGTCTGGATGTTGCATCATCGAGCTCCACTGCTCTTGGCATTGTGACCAGGCAATGCAGAAGTATCAGAGCACAGAGGAAAGGAGCCCAAATGCAGAGAGATCTCAAGGCTAGGCAGACTGTGAGCTGGGGGGAGAAGCAATGCTAACTTAATACTACGAAATGATGAGGAAGGTAGTGAAGCGAAGCCCATTTATGCATGTGAGCTCAAAGCTTCGATGTGAGTACACTAGTTGTCAGGATTCCGGAGTGCAGCGCTGTGATTCGAAGCTCCGTGAACAAGCGGTGGCGACGAATGGTAGTGGCTCGTCGACGGGCCTCCGTCAAGCGGCGACAGGCTTTGGTAGATCGACAGGGAGCGGGGACTTGATGTTGAAAATAAGGGTAATATTTTAATTCCAGATTTTATTAGAAGGTAAATATTATAAAAGACTAATGATGCATAAAGCGATGCGATAGCGACAACTCATTGTACTTACAATATATGAAAACCAGGATGTAAACAAGTCTATCAATCACACGGTAGACTTACAGATAGGTCCGATGAAGAAGCGAGAAGCGGTCGCGGACTTAATGCGATGCGTAAACGTAGATGTCACAGTCGCGGCAAGCGGTCGCGCCGTCGTTGCCGAAACCTTATTGCCGCCCCGTGCGGTCTTCACAGCGACAACGGTTCGGAGATACCGTTTCCGCTTCTTCACGGTGCCGAGAAGAAGAGTCCGCAAGGTTCGACGGCGCGATACAACAGCCTGATTAGAAGGAAGAAGGAATGGAGGCTATTCTTCTACACACTATGCCTTATCGTCTCGGACATATATAGATGCGGTGTGGCGGCAGAGTTAAACGACCATTTACCCACTGGTAATCGACACTTAACGACCATTTACCTCACGTAGCGCTGTCATCATCACCCAATAAAGCTTGATTTAAACATTTGAATCTCATTCAAGCAGAGAGAAATGCATGGTTCGGCAAAAATAAGGTGGACTTGTACGCCAAATGGCGCGCCACGCCACGCACGCGGCGCGTCGCAAGTCGCAAGTCACAAGTCACGCGATTTTCACGCGAAAATCTGTGACACAGCGCGGCGTGCGTGCGTGTGTGTGTTTAGCCATAGCCCTCCTCATGCCATCCTCGTCCATGTGTTACATGTTTCAAGGAGTGGCAAGAACTCCACCTTATATGTTGGTCACCTCCACCTTGCCTTAGCAATATGGTACTAACCCATAAATGCTTTGGAATTATAGAAAATGGGCCTCACTCATATGGGCCAATTTCTAACAATCCCCACCAATTCCAAAGCAAGAAGCAAAAAGGATATCAAAGATATTGTCTTTGAAATCATTAATATACGGTCTTTTAGTGTAAGTCCCGTGCGGGTTGAACTTGCACCTAGAATGACAAGATTCATCTTCTCACGGTGATGAATGGACCATGCCTTGAATTCACAGCTTTTTGTGATTAGATTTCACTTGAAATCTCAAGCGATACTAAGTTTGTCAAAGAACCGCCTAAGCGGGCGTTATTTGGTCATGCTCCTTATCTACTCATGAGCTTTCTAGAGAATGCCTATTCTCGTGAACTGCGACCTCATTAGGTTCAAGTAGGTATATTCTTTCTAGGTATCCTGTGAGCTAATACCTTTTCCTTATTTGGACAACGAGAATATATTAAGGCTTTATGCCATCCTTCCATCTGATCGAGAGTAATTTGTCTATTAGGACATGGATTCAATGAATATATACTCTCTTGTTACAACATGAACTTGTTTTCCCATTGCCTAAGTCACGGGATCTCAGATAAAAAGGTATGGGTTCTTTGTTGAGTTGTAACTCCAATGGGCCTCATTCCCATGTCCATAGATGCAACGGAATGCCTTAGTGCTAGCCCCTTTGTGAAAGGGTCTACAGATTTTTCTCGGTCGTATACAATTCCAGTAATCACTCAGGAGTTCCTCAATTTTCGTGATTTAAGCCTCGCTTTACATGTGCAGTAGGACTTCATGTTAGACAATACAGTTGTTTGTCGGCAAGCAAAACATAAACACCGTGCAAATTACCGGACTGTTGTGTCCTCTTCCTATCCTGCATGGAGCTTGGCAAGACGTGACAATAGATTTCATTGAGGGATTGCCAGTGTCGAAGGGTATAATGCCATTTTAGTAGTGGTTGATAGATTTACCAAATATACACATTTTTCCTCTTAAGCATCCTTTCACTCACTGTCAGATAGCAAAGGTAGTTCTCAACAATGTAGTGAAATTGCGTGACATACCTAGAACTATCACTTCAGATAGGGACAAGATAATTACAAGTTTATTTTGGAGGGGGTTGTTTAAGCTATTGGACACCAAATTACAAATGAGCACAACATATTATTGAGTTGCATGCACCAACCAGTTCACCCAAAAGCTTAAGCTGATGAGGAAAGGTGGACAATTCACTTATACTTCAACACTCCCCCTCACGTGTAGGCTCCCTCAGGCCTAAGACGTGGAAATAGAAATGGGTTGCAATTAATTTGTTTAATTGCGTCAGCCGGGTCTTGAACTCAAGACCTCTTGGCTCTGATACCATATTGAGTTGCATGCACCAACCGGCCACCCAAAAGCTTGTCGATGAGGAAAGGTGGACAATTCACTTATACTTCAACACTACCCTCACGTGTAGGCTCCTCGTGCCTAAGACGTGGAAATAGAAATAATTTGCAATTAATTTTTTTAATTGCGCCAATGTCTTGAACTCAAGATCTCTTGGCTCGATACCATATTGAGTTGCATGCACCAAACTAGCCACCCAAAAGATATTAGAGTATATGGTAGTTAGAGATAAAATAGGATAGAATTGATTTGTATCGAGTCCTTCCTTATCTCTTCTACCTTGTACACTATATATACCGCCTCGAGGCTCAATACAACAACGAACAATATTCGCGAGATCTCTCCCTCTCAATCCAATCTAACATGGTAATGAGCGGGCGTTCTAGCGCGCGCTCACGCTCCGCTGTCAGCCGACCCTCGGAGTGGACGCCGATCTCCCGGGCAACCAATCGCCGTTTTTACATTGTTGTCAAGCGGCAGATCGGGTGTACTGCGTCGCAGATCGGGCGCCGCCGCCCTTCCTCGTGCTCGTCGTTGGGCCGCCACCGCACTTCCTTCCGGATCTTCGCCGCCTCGTCTCGCGCGCCGTGGTGGCGGCGGGCAGCCGCTCGCCCTGCGCCGCCATGGTGGCGGCCAGCGAGCGCGCGCCCATGCCGTCGGGCGTCGCCCGCGGTGGGATCGGCCGCTCCATCACGCCGCCCTATCATCGCGCGACCGAGCCCCTCCGCGACGCGCCTCCGCCCGCCGAGGAAGTCGCCGTCGCGCTCCTCGCGACCGCTCGCCTCGCCCGCCTTGTCCGCTGGAGAGGTCGCCGCCACGCTCTGGGAGCCGCGGCCGACCGCTTCTTCCTGCCGCCGCCGGATCCGCGCTTGGCGACCGCCTTGACCACCCGCCGGATCTGGTCATCGCGCCTCGATCCGCCGCCGTGCTCGCGCCTCGACGCGCGCCGTCATCGCCGCTCGGCTCGAAGTCGTGCCTCGCCGACCTCGCGTGGCCGCGGGGGTGGTGCCGGTCGTCTCGACCGCCGCGCCGCCGGCCGGGCGACCAAGACGCTGGTCTTTTGACCGCTCTAGGCGCACTCGTGAGCGCGCATGGAGGGTCCTCGCCGCTTTCTCCGATCGAGATTGGGTTTGCGCCGCCACCGCCGCTCGTCGACATCGCCTCGACCGTCGCCCACGACAACGCCGAGATTGGGTTTGCGTCGCCACCGCCGCCGTCGACATCGCCTCGATCCGTCGTCCACGACAACGCCGTCTCGACTCGCCATAGCGCCATGTTCGTCGTCCGCTCGCGCCACCTCGCTTGATCACCCGATCGAGCGTACGGCTGCGACGATTTCGGATGGATCATCTTCGTGTCGCCATCAAGCTTTGGGCTGCCACTACGTCGCCTCCTCGGGCCGTAGTGTTGTCGATCGTGGTCCACGTCCACTGGCTGCCGCGGCGTTGAGAGGCGCCCTCCCGCAGCCGCGACGCCATGGACCCCGCCCGCCGACTTGAGTTGCACCTGTGTCGCCCCGTCTGGCCGCAGCGTCGCTACTCTTGTCGTCTTCACCGCCGTCAACATCAGCCACTCGGGATCTTCTTCGCCTACATCGAGCATTGCCGCCGTGTCTTCCTCCAGCTGTCACCGTTGCCGCTCTCGGCCGGTGGTCCAGCTGCTCGTCCTTCAGCGACCGACGTAGCCGCTCCAGGCCGTTGGTCCCTCTACGTCGCCTTCGTCCTCGTCCACCGTGCCTCATCGCCAGTGTCGCCGTATCTTCCTCGACTACATTTCATTCTTCTCCAGCAACTGCGAGCTGCACCGGCACTTCTCCTTCTACGCCGTTCTCGCGCCGCGACCGTCTTGGAGGCCTTCTCTGCTAGTCTCCTCCGACATTGGCACATGGTTCATGGTGGTCCCTCTCTCGCCGGCGCGGTATTGGCAACACCGTTGTGCGCTTCGTCCCGATTCATCCTTGGGCCTGGCAAACCCATTGTGACGTCTCGTCCTCAACGGCTTCGACAGCATCGGCTCTTCGGCGTCATCTTCCTCCACGACTGCCTCGATCGCGTCAGCGTCTTCGTCTACAGCGCACTCTCTTCGCGCAACCCGGTTTAACGGCGTCATCCTGCATGTCGTGACCACTTCCTGGCGCCTTCCTGCGCGCCCGCGGCTTGGCTACTCGTCATCAAGCACCGTCTTGGTCAGATCGACCACGGCTACCTCACGCACGGTTACCTCGACCACGACTTCTTCGCTTTCGTTGCTTTGGCTAAATCGACTTGGGCACAAAGGGCTATCATCGTGTTGAGTCCTCTTGTCGGTTTCTTCTCCGTCCAAGTGTCGCGCCGCTCACGCTTAGATCTGGGGATATTAGAGTATATGGTAGTTAGAGATAAAATAGGATAGAATTGATTTGTATCGAGTCCTTCCTTATCTCTTCTACCTTGTACACTATATATACCGCCCCCGAGGCTCAATACAACAACGAACAATATTCGCAGTATCTCTCCCTCTCAATCCAATCTAACACATATCACTCTCAGACTGATGGTCAAAGTGAAAGGGTTAATCAGTGTTTGGAAATGTATTTGAGGTGTGTTGTCCAAGAAACACCAACTAAATGGCAACAATGGCTACCCTTGGCTGAGTATTGGTATAATACAAGTTATCATACTGCTTTAGGATGTACTCCTTACAAAGCATTATATGGGGCTGAACCTCAGTTTGGCATCATTCCGGATCTCACTGCTGCGAGCAATTCGTCTGTGATAGATATGCTCACTGGGAGAGAAGCATATTCAGGATTTCTGAAACAGCAGCTAGCAAAAGCACAATTGTGCATGAAACAGTATGCTGATCAGAATAGGTCATATAGAGAGTTTTAAGTGGGTGAAAAGGTATTCCTGAAATTGCAACATTATGCTTAATCTTCTGTTGTTAACCACCCTTACCTAAAACTGTCATACAAGTACTTTGGCCCCTACACAATTCTGGAAAAAGTAGGAATGGCAGCATACAAATTGGAGTTACCAGAAGGAGCTTTAGTTCATCCAGTGTTCCATGTTTCTTAATTGAAGCCTCAAGTGCCAGACCATACACCGGTGTTCTCATCAATACCTAATCCAGTTGACTTATCTCGGGTTGATGTTCAGCCAGAGGAAATTTTGGACAGAAGATTGGTCAAGAAAGGTAATGCAGCTCATTTGCAGTTTCTGATCAAATGGACGACTTTGCCGACTGCAATGGCTACGTGGGAAGATTATGAGGTGCTGCGCACAAGGTTTCCCAGTGCTTTGCTTGGGGACAAGATGATTCTCGGAGGGCACAGCGGCTACAAAAGACATCAGGGGTGAAGCAGAGCTCAAGGCGGGAGTGGTCGTTGGAGAGTAGCTGGGCTTCAATGATTATCTATTTATCTTTATCCAGTAAAACATAAATGTACTACAAGTCTACAACCATTATAGTTTATTGTGCATCACTGCATCTATACAAGATTGTTATTGGACAGTAAACTTACTTTAGAGGCCTCTTGCCAGCCAAAAATATCTTCTTCTGCATAACTGGCAAAAAGAACATAGAATTGACTATATTTCTTGTGACTCACGAAATAAGTTGATGTGATACTTATACTTTTAATCATTGTCTTGTGTATTTGCTTCGAATTCTCATTCCTCTCCCTCTGTAGGCAGCAGAGTACCACTCAGTAGACTTGTTCGAAGTGGCAAATCTCTGTGCCATCCATGCGAAGCGTGTTACCATCAATAAGTTGTCACTGAATGAACACTTCTTTTTTTCCTTTGCATTATTATCCTTAATGGAATCATACCCAGTTATAAAAGCATTTCAGTTACAGGATTCTTTTTAACACTTGTGCTTATATTTGAGGTGATATCTAGTTTTGATGTCTTCGAAGATTAGTTGGTTTATTGGTTAAAAAAAGTTGGTTTGTGCAAGCTGCAGTTCTCAAATCTCAATAGGACCTCGTGATTTTTAGAGAAAATTGCAATTATAGGACAGCAAACAATGCGCTTCGCAATTATAGGACTCTAAACATCGACTTCGTTAAAATGACCCTTGAAACGTTGGCTTCTTGTTTTTCATGACATTTGGTGTATTAAGTCTTTTTTCTCATCTAAATACATGTATTTGTTACCCAAAGTGACCCTTTGCCCTTGTGAGATTAAAGGGCGTGGGTGGTGTTGGTCGCTCGCGGCTCGGGCTGTTCCATCGGTGCGAGGACGACGATGCACCGCCGACGCGACGGCACGCCGTCCTGTCTCGGTGGTGCTCCGGCTCACAATGTGCTCCATGGCGGTGATGCCCAGCGCCATGAGGTCGCGGTGGATGGTCTCCACGCCGAGCCACGTGTGCGTCGTTCCTCTCCACCTCACGCGCGCCGCCATCTCCCTCTCGGCGTCCGTCCACGGCTCCTTCTTGGCGTCGGCGTCGGCATCGATGGCGGCCGCTCTTCAAGTCCTCGGATGGCGGTGAGAGTTTCTTGGGATTTGGCGATCGGTGGCGATCGGATCTTCAGATCGATGCTCGCACCCGACGTCGGTTCGGGTTGTGCTTCTCACGATGCGCCGTCTTCCTCCTCTTGAGGCTGCCGTGGAGGCTGACTCGGTCGGGCTCGATGGCGCGCAACAGCAGTCTGTTCGTGCCACAGGGTGATCTGAGATATTGATGACGAGGGCCCGCTCCGGTGACGCCCTGGACTGCAGCCTCGCGGGCCAGGAACAGATCGACTTTCTTAATCAATTGACTTGTCAGATTAGCTTGTATGCTTTAACTAATACTAGATTCTAGATGGCGAAACTGCATTCTCTTTAACCAAGCAAGAGTTAGTCTTCCATGGGTTCATTTGTTTGGTAGAAAGTAGAAACTGCTGTATTGACCGGAGCGGGCCCCTCAAGAGAACTTCAAAACACAACCGGAGCGGGCCCCTCAAGAGAACTTCAAAACACAAATAATACAGCAGTTTCTACTTTCTACCAAACAAATGAACCCATGGAAGACTAACTCTTGCTTGGTTAAAGAGAATGCAGTTTCGCCATCTAGAATCTAGTATTAGTTAAAGCATACAAGCTAATCTGACAAGTCAATTGATTAAGAAAGTCGATCTGTTCCTGCCCGCGAGGCTGCAGTCCAGGGCGTCACCGAGCGGCCCTCGTCATCAATATCTCAGATCACTCCTGTGGCACGAACAGACTGCTGTTGCGCGCCACTGAGCCCGACCGAGTCAGCCTCCACGGCAGCCTCAAGAGGAGGAAGACGGCGACATCGGCAGAAGCACAACCCCGAACCGACGTGTTGCGTGCGAGCATCGATGCTCGAAGATCCGATCGCCACCTGATCGCCAAATCCCAAGAAACTCTCGGCCTTCGCCATCCGTAAGATTTGAAGAGCCGGCCGCCATCGATGCCGACGCCGACGCCAAGAAGGGAGCCGTGGACGACGCCGAGAGGAGATGGCTTCGCGCGGGCGCGGCAGAGGTGGAGAGGAACGCGACGGCACACGTGGCTCGGCCGTGGAGACCATCCACCGCGACTCATGGCGCCGGGCATCACCGCCATGGAGCACATTGTGAGCCGGAGCACCACCGAGACAGAGACGGCGTCTTCGATCGCGTCGGCGGCATCGTCGTCCCGCACTCGATGAATGCCCCAGCCGCGAGCGCCAACAGCCGCCCACGCCCTTAATCTCACAAGGGCAAAAGGATCACTTTGGGTAACAAATACATGTATTTAGATGAAAAAGAGACTTAATACACCAAATGTCATGAAAAACAAGAAGCCAACGTTTCAAGGGTCATTTTAACGAAGTCGATGTTTGGAGTCCTATAATTGCGAAGCGCATTGTTTGCTGTCCTATAATTGCAATTTTCTCTGATTTTTATTCTCAATGAACATGTCAAATAAACAATACATATATTAACAATTATGGCATGTGAATGGACCAGAATTTGCTAATGCTGAAGATTTTAG
Organism: Ampelocalamus luodianensis; assembly: GCA_036346255.1. Lineage (NCBI taxonomy): Eukaryota > Viridiplantae > Streptophyta > Magnoliopsida > Poales > Poaceae > Ampelocalamus > Ampelocalamus luodianensis. Next base: position 9,339,540 of record CM070626.1, read on the forward strand.
TTCAGCTTCATTTAGATACCAAAGCTGATTAGTATCGGAGCAAATTCAAGGATCTAGGTTTAATTTACCTGTTTATTGTTATCTTAGGGATAGAAACATGGCATGTGTATCAAATCAGATAATTTTGAAATGTAAATATGGTGTTTTTATTCTATTTAAAGCTATGCAACATCTAGAAGGTATTAGAAACATCATGATTGTTGTGATTTGTACCAAAACACATAGATGTTTTGACTTTAGACATGGCATCATATATATCTTAAAAGGATGCTCCTGAACAAATTGAACTGTTTTATGAAATAATTACTTTAGATGAGGTAAAGAAAATACACAAACAGTTGAGCCTGTTCTCATTCTCCTGACATTTTTTTGGTCGCTGCAGTGCAAAAGGACATACAACTAGCAAGGCGTATTGGGGAGCGAAGGCCGTGGTGATAGACTAATCTATCGGTGGTCTAAACATCTTAGGAAGTAGTGTAGATGTATCTTCATTTAGGAAACAGCTTATATTCAGTTCATGATTCGCCAAATGTTAGGACTCATTTGTAAGACAACTAGGCAAGTATTTTAGCTTTTGCTCTATTTCAACTTGTTTTGATTCAGATTCAGCAAACAGTCCTAAGGACATGGATTATGAAATGTAACCTTGAAATTGTTAAGAATTTATCATATTAATTGCATGGAATTTCCGTAGGATGCTGTTCTCACCTCCACCTGTTAGTTGCCCTTAATCTGTGGGCAAATCTACGAGGCAACAATGGGAGGGTGCTTTTCGAATCTACTTCATTGTGGATCTAGGTTACTTTGATACCTCGCCCTGTTTGATTGAAGAACCCCGTGCTCAAGGTAGCTGTACTAAAGGTGGTCATGCTCATGCATCTCGGTTGAGTGCTTGTGCTATTTCATCTTCAACCTTGTGTTGGTTCCACAAGCCTTTGTGCTTGTTCTAGCCCTAGGAGTGGTATTCTGAAATAGCACCTTACTCTCCCATAGATGGGAATTACCTCCTGTGTCTGAAATCTTTCTTCATCATAGCAGTCACGATCATTTGTTGGTCTGAGATTCGTTCAAGTTAAGGCACCGGAGAAAAGTACGATGGGAAGAGGAAATCAAAGGTTGCTATCCACATTGAACCCAAGCCACAGAAATAAAGAGAAAAACGAAATGCATTAGGTTCGTTTCATGACCTTCATCCCATGAGCTTCAAGGGAAGCTATCAAAAAACTCCAAAGGTGGCAGAAATAAGAGAGGGAAAGAAAAGAGGGAACCTTTCCTATCTAGCTACTCTCCTAATTTGCAAGACCAATGATGAATAAAAACTCTTCACCTGGCAAAAAGTCCATAAAAGACCTACAAGTAGGGGTGGAGTTGCTCACAGACCAAGCATGAGACCGACCCAGCTGCTTTTGGTCTAAAGTTATATTTTACTGATTTTTTAAAGATTTTTTACATGAGTTTTTGATCTTGAATCTCGGAACATTCCTAGAGGCCTGAGACCAAACTCTGCCCCTGCCTACAGGCATTTTAAATGGACATTGTTACCTTCTTCTTTGTGTTATCTGCTCTTGCTAGCTGCTAATTCTGCTTCGGATTCGACTTGCTCGGCCTCTGCGGCTTCAGGCTCGCACTGACCTCGACATCACGCTTCTCCCTTGTAGCACCACCAGCAGCAGCAGTCTGGAACGGCCGTGTGCTCACCGATCTTGAGATCACATTCTGCAGCAGCTTCCTTGATTGGATCAAGCGCTGTCTGGATGTTGCATCATCGAGCTCCACTGCTCTTGGCATTGTGACCAGGCAATGCAGAAGTATCAGAGCACAGAGGAAAGGAGCCCAAATGCAGAGAGATCTCAAGGCTAGGCAGACTGTGAGCTGGGGGGAGAAGCAATGCTAACTTAATACTACGAAATGATGAGGAAGGTAGTGAAGCGAAGCCCATTTATGCATGTGAGCTCAAAGCTTCGATGTGAGTACACTAGTTGTCAGGATTCAGGAGTGCAGCGCTGTGATTCGAAGCTCCGTGAACAAGCGGTGGCGACGAATGGTAGTGGCTCGTCGACGGGCCTCCGTCAAGCGGCGACAGGCTTTGGTAGATCGACAGGGAGCGGGGACTTGATGTTGAAAATAAGGGTAATATTTTAATTCCAGATTTTATTAGAAGGTAAATATTATAAAAGACTAATGATGCATAAAACAGTACTGATAGCAGACAACTCATTGTACTTCACAATATATGAAAACCAGGATGTAAACAAGTCTATCAATCACACAGTAGACTTACAGATAGGTCTGATGAAGAGCAGGAAGCAGTGCAGACTTAATGCAGTGCAGAAACGTAGATGTCGCAGTGCAGCAAGCGGTCGCGCAAATGCGTTGCCCAGAAACCTTATTGCCGCCCCGTGCGGTCTTCACGCAAAGAACGGTTCGAGATACCGTTTCCCTTCTTCACGGTGCACGCGAGAAGAAGAGTCCGCAAGGTTCGACGAGCGCGAGACAACAAAGACAGATTAGAAGGAAGAAGGAATGGAGGCTATTCTTCTACACACTATGCACTATACGTCTCCAGACATATATAGATGCAGACTAGTAACTGACAGATTAAACAGCCATTTACCCACTGGTAACTGACACACTTAACCAGCCATTTACCCACTGGTAACTGTCACACTTAACCAGCCATTTACCCACTGGTAACTGCCTGTCATCATCACCCAATAAAGCTTCAGATTTAAACATTTGAATCTCATTCAAACAGAGAGAGAGATGCATGGTTCAGCAAAAATAAGGTGGACTTGGTCTGCCAAATGGCGCGCCACGTCACGGCACGGTCGCGCGTCACAAGTCACAAGTCACGCGATTTTTCACGCGAAAATACGCGAACGCGCGCGCGCGTGCGTGCGTGTGTGTGTGTTTAGCCATAGCCCTCCTCATGCCATCCTCGTCCATGTGTTACATATTTCAAGGAGTGGCAAGAACTCCACCTTATATGTTGGTCACCTCCACCTTGCCTTAGCAATATGGTACTAACCCATAAATGCTTTGGAATTATAGAAAATGGGTCTCACTCATATGGGCCAATTTCTAACAATCCCTCACCAATTCCAAAGCAAGAAGCAAAAGGATATCAAAGATATTGTCTTTCAAGTATTGTTAATATACCGTCTTTTAGTGTAAGTCCGTGCAGGTTGAACTTGCACCTAGAATGACAAGATTCATCTTCTCACAGTGATGAATGGACCATGCCTTGAATTCACAGACTTTTTGTGATTAGATTTCACTTGAAATCTCAAGCGATACTAAGTCACAAAGAACCGCGCCTAAACGGAGCGTTATTTGGTCATGCTCCCTTATCTACTCATGAGCTTTCTAGAGAATGCCCTATTCTCGTGAACTGCGACCTCACAGTTGGGTTCAAGTAGGTATATTCTTTCTAGGTATCCTGCAGGCTAATACCTTTTCCTCATTTGGACAACAGAATATATTAAGGCTTTATGCCATACTTCCATACAGTCGAGAGTAATTTGTCTATTAGGACATGGATTCAATGAATATATACTCTCTTGTTACAACATGAACTTGTTTTTCCCATTGCCTAAGTCACGGGATCTCCGATAAAAAAAGGTATGGGTTACTGTTGAGTTGTAACTCCAATGGGCCTCATTCCCATGTCCATAGATGCAACGGAAATCGCCTTCCGTGCTAGCCCCTTTGTGAAAGGGTCTACCAGATTTTTCTCAGTGCGTATATAATTCACAATAATCACTCCGGAGTTCCTCAATTTTCTGACAGATTTAAGCCTACGCTTTACATGTCTGTAGGACTTCATGTTATCCTTAGTACTTGTAACCTTAATCAACACTGTTTGATTATCACAGTACATTAGGATTGTTGGTATTGGTTTCTCAACCAGTGGCAAGTCCAATAGAAGCTCTCTAAGCCATTCGGCCTCAACGATGGCGTGTCTAGTGCTACAAGTTACGCTTCCATAGTTGACCTCGTCAATATAGTGCGCTTACACGACCTCCATGAAATTGCAGCTCTGCTAGTGTAAAGACATAACCACTTGTAGCTTTGATCTCATCGCATCGAGATCCAATTTGAATCACTATATCCTTCTAATACGTAGGATGCCCAAGATAGTGAATTCCGTATGAGGTTGTGCCTCTCAAATAGCGCAACACTCTCTCAAGTGCCTCCCAGTGATCATCTCCTGGGTTAGAAGTAAACCGACTTAATTTGCTCACAGCAAATGATATGTTAGGTCTTGTGGCACCAGATAGATACATAAGTGATCCAATAATTTGTGAAAATCTTAATTGATCTTTTACTAACCCTTGGTTCTTTCGAAGCTTAATGCTTGCATCATAGGGCGTTGGAGAAATTTTACAATTCTCATAGCCAAAACGGTTTAAGATTTTCTCAGCATAATGGGATTGGCTCAAAGTGATCCCATCCTCGTTCTTGATTAATTTAATATTCAGAATGACATCTGTCTCTCCTAAATCTTTCATATCAAAGCATCGAGATAAGAAAGATTTGACCTCGTCAATTACGGCAGTGTTGGTTCCAAATATAAGTATGTCATCTACATATAGGCACAAGATCACTCCTTGACCCCCACCATAACGATAGTATACACATTTATCAGCTTCATTCACAACAAAGCCAGCAGATGTTAAAGTTTTATCAAATTTCTCGTGCCATTGTTTAGGTGCTTGCTTTAGACCGTATAAGGATTTCAATAATCTACATACCTTATTTTCCTGTCGTAAATCACAAAACCATCAAAGTTGATCCATATAGATTTCTTCCTCCAACTCTCCATTAAGAAAAACGTCTTTACATCCATTTGATGGACATGTAGACCATAAGAAGATGCTAACGCAAGGAGCACTCGATGGTGGTTAGTCCGCGACAGGAGAATAGGTATCAAAGAAATCTTCTCCCTCTTTCAGGTGTAACCCTTGGCCACAAGTCTTGCCTTGTACTTCTCAATAGTACCATCAGGCCTTAGTTTCTTTTAAAGATCCACTTACATCCTACAGGGTTTGCACCCGATAGGACGATCAGTGATCTCCCAAGTCCCATTAGCCATGATAGAGTCCATCTCGCTACGGATTGCTTCTTTCCAATACTCAACATCAGAAGATGCATAAGCCTCTGAAAGGGTCTTTGGCACATCATCCACGAGGTATACAATAAAGTCATCACCAAAGGTTTTCTCAACCCTTTGTCTCTTGCTCCTACGAAGAGCTTCTGTGACTAGATTGTTATCCTCCTCAGGGATATCACATATTGGTTCAGAGATGGTGGGAAGTTCGAAGTTTGATTATTCTCACTTTCAATATTTTCAATTTGAACATTCTCGGTTTGTGAAGTATCGTCTTTGTTCTCATAGGAAAATAATCCTCAAAGAATGAAGCATCTCTAGACTCCATTATTGTGTTAGCAATAATCTCAGAATTCTGATTTAACTACTAAAAATCTATAGGTGTGCTATTATGAGCATATCCTAGAAAAATACAATCGATTGTTTTAGGTCCAAGCTTTCTCTTTTACGCAATGGTATATTGACCTTGGCCAAACACCCCAAGTTCGCAGAAAATTGACATTGGGTTTTCTCCTTCCATCCCTCATATGGAGTAATATCACTCGTTTTAGTGATTACTCTGTTTAGGACGAAAGTTCTTTGTCAATATAGCTTCCCCCACCATGTCTTAGGCATACCAGCACTTTCTAACATGGCATTAACCAAATCCGTTAGTGTGCGGTTTTTCCTCTCAGCTACCCCATTTGATTGGGGTGAATATGGTGGTGTAAATTCATGGACTATTCTATGCTCAGAACAGAATTGAGAAAATTCATGAGAGATGTACTCTCCTCCACGATCAGACTTTAGTCTTTTTATTTTCTTCTCTAGTTGGTTCTCAACCTCGGCCTTATAAGTCTTAAAGTAGTTTAAAGCTTCATCCTTAGTTTTTAGCAAATACACATAGCAAAGAGTGTGTTGCATCATCAATAAAAGTTAAAAATATCTTTTGCCTCCTTTTGTCAACAATCCATTCATTTCACACAAATCTGAATGAACAAGATCTAATGGTGCCAAGTTCTTTTAGTCCTCTAATCCCTTAAAGGGTTTGCGAGGTTTGCTTTGCTTGCACACATGACTGCACTTTGATTCTTTGACAATTTCACATTTTGGAATTAAATCTAATCTGGACATTCTAGCAATACTATCAAAACCAATATGATGAAACTTGAGAATGCCAAATATTTGCCTCACATTTATTTAAACCAGTTGCAACATTCAGATTATAACAAGACTCTAAAATACTTAGGCGGAACAAGCCTTCGCTCTTATAGCCTTTACCAACAAAATTCCCTAACTTAGACATTACAATTTTATTTGACTCAAAGACTAGCTTATAACCGTCCCTACATAGAACAGAACCACTAACGAGGTTCTTGTTTATTGTAGGAGCATGTTGCACGTTCTTCAAGTGGACAATCTTCCCTGAAGTAAGCTTCAGTTCTACCGTGCCAACACCAAGAACAGAAGCATGCGACCCGTTTCCCATTAGGACGGAGGAAGCCTCTGCTGCCTGGTAAGAAGAAAACAAGGAAATATCAGAACATACGTGAACATTAGCACCAGTATCAACCCACCAATCAGTGGATTGACATGCTGAAAAAACAACAGGAGAATTACTATACCCTCCCCGAAGTCGAGGCCTCGCCTATGATCACGTTGATGACCTTCTTCTTTGGTCGTTCACCATCTCTCGCTTTGCGGAAATGATAGTCTTCGCCATATAACCGTTTTCCCACACACAAAGCGGTGATGTTCTTCATATCCTTTTCTCGATTTTCTTCTTAAAGCTAGTTGTCTTGTTCGCTTTGTTAGATTTGTACTTCTTTGCAATGGTCTTTTCTCTATGAAATTTGCATTGTTCTCACCGGAAATCTTGGGTGCATCTTTTGCTCTTGACTTTTCTTCCACATCGAGGGCAAGCAATGAGATCTTCAAGCAAATCTCTTCCTCTTGTGTTTCAAGCTAGTGGCAAAATCCGCCAAGAAAGCAGGAAGTTTGGCGACAATGCCCGCACCACAAACTTAGGAGGCAACACACGCCCGGATGCGCAATCTCACCAACCAATAGCTGGAGATCATGAGCTTGTCCAACTATAGACTTAGCCTCATCCATGGTAAAGTCGAAGAATTGCTCACACATGTAGAGCCAACGACACGCCTCTGCCTCTGCATATTTTGTGCTCTAGTGCATCCCACAACTCGTGGCGGACTTATAGTCCATGTACACATCATAGAGCCGATCCGCGGAATGGTCGATGGCGACAAGAGCGATGTTGTTCGCATTATCGAGCGCATATCTTCGGTCAATCAGAACGGATATCGTGGGTGGATTACCCACCACAACCCCAAAGACATGAGCGAACTTGGCTCTAGTCGCCATTCTGAAATTTCGACGAGAAAACCTCTCGTGTTTCATAGCATCGAAGCTCGACCATAATTGTGTTGCAACAAAGTTGGCAATAAGGTTTACGGAATGTTGAAAATGAGGGCAATATTTTAATTCCAGATTTTATTAGAAGGCAAATATTGCAAAAGACTAATTATGCATAAACAAGATGCGATAGCGAGACAACTCATTGTACTTCATAATATATGAAAACTAGGATGTAAACAAGTCTATCAATCACACGTAGACTTACGATAGGTCGATGAAGAGCGAGAAGCGGCGCAGACTTGATGCGCGCGTAAGCGTAAATGTCGCGGTCGCAGCAAGCGGTCGCGCAGATCGCCGCCGAAACCTTATTGCCGCCCGTGCGTGTCTTCACGGCAAACAACGGTTCGAGATACCGCTTCCCTTCTTCACGGCACGCCAGAAGAAGAGTCCGCAAGGTTCGATGGCGCGAGACAACAAAGACATATTAGAAGGAAGAAGGAATGGAGGCTATTCTTCTACACGCTATGCCATCGGACGTCTCGGACATATATAGATGCATCGTAATCGGCGATTAAACATCCATTTACCCACCGGTAATCGACACACTTAACGATCATTTACCCATCGGTAAGCGTCACACTTAACTACCATTTACCCATCGTAATCGTATGTCATCATCACCTAATAAAGCTTCAGATTTAAACATTGGAATCTCATTCAAACAGAGAGAGAGAGATGCATGATTCAGCAAAAATAAGGTGGACTTGGTCTGCCAAATGGCGCGCCACGTCACGGCACGGTCGCGCGTCCCAAGTCACAAGTCACGCGATTTTTCACGCGAAAATCTGTGACAGCAGCGCGCGGCGCGTGCGTGTGTGTGTTTAGCCAGAGCCCTCCTCATGCCATCCTCATTCATGTGTTACATGTTTCAAGGAGTGGCAAGAACTCCACCTTATATGTTGGTCACCTCCACCTTGCCTTAGCAATATGGTACTAACTCATAAATACTTTGGAATTATAGAAAATGGGCCTCACTCATATGGGCCAATTTCTAACACTTGAACCTCCATGCGAATGGATGGTGCCATGATTTCTAGCTAGCACGCGATGAACGTGGGCTTATTTGGTTGGTACACTGGATTCAATGTCTGAAAAAGTGATGTCTAGAGGTAGTCTAAAAGTACATAATTTTTGCGATAGGCAAACCGAGGGTGTAGTGTTTGGTTGGTGACTTGGACCTAAAGAAAGCATAAAAAAAACGTTTTGCGAAAGAGAAAGCGTAAAACCATGAAATACGCTTTTGGCAACGAAACAGAGAGGCACAGAGAGAGCCTCCAAGCACGCTTCGCCGGCGGTGGAGGGACGGTGGTGGGGCAGAGGCTATGAGGGAGCCCGAGATGTATTCTCCTTGGTTTGTCATCTTTTCACCTTGATTCATCAGCAGTAACTCCTCCGTTCCTCCTGCCCATTGTCTCCTGCGTCATCAACTCCTGTAGCTAGTCCCTGCTGCAAGAGACCTCCCAAGCTGCTGCTTTGTGCGCCAGCTAATCCGCCGCCTACTGCACATACATGCACATGGGGCCCGTCGTATTGACTAGACAACTTGCCAGCTGCAACTCCAGAGCCACTGCCTCCTGCGCAAGCTCCACGCCGCTCAGAAAGCACCCGGTCCTGCTGATCCAACAAGCCCCTCGCCGAATCGATCCTTCTGCTACGCATGCATGCGCATGGCCCCGCCTGTGCCAGCAGCTTCGTGTTGGACCGAAAAGGCGATTAGAGGGGGTGAATAGCAGCACTATCTATTTTTTCACTTTGATCGGATTCACAAGATGATATTGACTCCAATAGCTATGAGAACTATGAAAATCAATATATAAAAGCGTAGCGGAAGACTTGTACTGAATCCTCTTCAAACCCCCAAAAGAAACGATCAAAAACATAAAAATCAGCCTAATTAACAGTACTGGTGAACAGTGCTGGTCATACCGTGTGACCAGTGCCAGTTGTACTGCACTCCGGTACAACCGCGTAAACAGTGTCGGTCATACCGCGGTGAACAGTAAAATCAGACGAATAAATAGTAAACAGCCTGAAAACGAAAGCAAAAATCGACGTAACTTTTGATCCATAACTCCAAACTTCACGAAACTTGAAACACACCTTCCTAATGATGTCAGGAACCTATTCCATGCGACGATCGTGAAGATCCTTGCCAAAGTTCTTATCTTTTTCAATTTGAACGAAGGTGGTTCAAAAACCAAGCCAAAAGAAAAATATGATCTAGAGACTTGCTCGTGGGTGATTGATGATCAAGATGATCCTAGATGGGTTCCCACATGTCACGGCAAGTTAGATCACGGCAAGAAACCAAGCAAAAACTCGTGGATCAAAGAAAGATTCAAAATCACGAAATAGAGATAAAGAAAGCAAATGAACTCATCTTTGAGAGAACTTTCTTTGGATTGATTTAATATGGTATTGGTTTACAGCCATTCCATCAATGGAGGACAAAGACTCAATACATGAGCTCGAAATCAAATCCAACTCTCTAGAACCCTAACCTCCAACTATTAACTCCCTAAGCACAAAATCAAAACTAGGATTTACAAGTAATGAAAGGGTTGAGGGGGTGCAGCCACCTCCCTCCTCTATTTATAGTGAAGGCTTAGACCTTCTAGAAGAGTTTCCCTAATGAGCTCCCGTTAAGGCCCAACACAAACAGGTCACACACGCACGCATTTTAAAGCGCCGTCTTCATCTCCTCTTGACCTAATCCGCTTCTCCACGCACCGTCTTGCGCCGCGGGTTAGCAAAAGGTCACCAATGCGGTATTTGGTAAAATTACCAAAATACCCCTTCTCGATCTTTTTCGAAGACCGAGTCCAATCTTCGCGAAGCAGTCGCATGCTCCACCACGTGTAGGTTGATCCAAAGGCTCTCATCATGTCGGCAAGTCTCTCCCATCCAGCTCCCACCGAAACCACCATGGCACTTGCACCGACCCCGCGCCGCTTGATCCAACCAGTCGCACCGAACTGCCCGTTCGGTCACCTTTGTCCATCTTTCACCATGCTTGAGTCCAATGACTTCATCCGGCATCGTCGATCGTTTTGAACCTCAGCTCTCCAAGCCTAGTCCCGATCATCCTCGCCGTTGACCGTCGTTGACCACCAAGCAACCTGCACAACAATAGACAAGCAAATCGAAATCGGGAACAAGTTCTTCACAACTTGACCCACGTTAGTCAAAACATACATCATGCAATACATATGCACTGAAACCCATAAACTTGACCTAACTCAAAACCCAACTTCCAAGTTAACAGAAACTTAGAACAGAATCGGTACTACCGCCAACCAAGGACCGGTACTACCGCACTGCGGTCGTACCGCGCATATACCTACGGTCGTATCGCTTCTCAAGGGAATCCAAAACTCCCCAATTACATCGTATCTGGAAATTACATACCGCACTCTTTAGGCCGGTACTACGCATACTTGGCCGTGCGTGCGCGCCTTACACGTCGGTACTACCGATTAACCTGACACTTGCTAAACTTTGTCGAAAACGCGTGTCTCCACAAACCAAGAACGACATTGCCAATTGTAACATCATCCTAAGATCTCAGCCATATCCCCATGATATCCACACTTCGGTTGCAGGTGCAGGTGCGTGTGCGCCTCGCCCTGCGTGTGCATGGAGGTCACCTGATCACCTCCCTTAGCAGCGCCTAGCCCTCAGCTCCCTATTGCGCCGCGAAATCCTCTGGCTCGCCTATTGCGCCTCTGGCTTTGGCTTGCTGCACCTCCTATGCGTTCATGTGCATGGGAGCTGCTGCTCCCTCTTGCAGCGTAGCGCTATATGGAAATCCCGAGCAGCCACCTGCTGCACTGTTTGCATGCAATCGGGGCCCGCCTCTTGTACCACTTGGACCGCTTGCATCCCGCCTCGCACTACGCCGCCACGTCGGCCTCGCCAACGCATGCCCTCGTGCGGTGAGGCTGAAAAACCTTGTCGCCTGGAACTTCCCAGCCGATTCCTCTTGCGCCACTTTCCCGTGCATGGGACTGTAAAACCAATCCAATCACTTGTTTATCCCGCAAGTAGTTAAATAGAATTTCTCATGCAACGCGCTCATTCTGCTAATCATTGAGGTCTGTGACTTCAGTTTTTTGCATCTGCATGCTCGTGGGATCCGCCACAAAAGGGTTTGCATACATACTCTAAGTAGTATGTGATCCAACTCGTGTAAAATAAATATTCGGGTTATGTGAAATATTAATAATTTGTTTTCCTACCAGAACATGCATATCATCCTTGTCAAAATTCAATTCCTTCTGTTCGTCTTAATCTTTACCTTATTCTTTCTCCACTTAACGTAAGCCTTGATCTTACTCACCTTTCTGTGATTAGTCAAACAGTTGCAGAAGTACATTCCCAAGATGTCTGGAACAAGAACCAGAAGTCATGTCAATAACCACCTCAGTGAGATCAATTCAGTGGAACACCAGCCAAGCATGGCAGAATTAATGGCAATGATGGAAAGAAATAGATTTCAGGCAGAACAAAACCAAGCTTGAATGATGGAATAACACACTAGACTTCTAGAACAAATAGCCACCAGACCGCCAGCTGAACCATATCTAGGAACAAATTATGGAGGAACAACCCCGGGATTCAGATGGGCAGATTTCCAGAAAACAAGGCCACCAATATTTTCAACATCACGCAAAGAAGATGGAAAAAATTTCGAATGATTGAAGTCATTAAAATTCCATATTTCGACTCTTGAGCTATCATCAATGGTGAATAAATTATTGATATGTTCAAAGTCACACTTGTGGAGGAAACCATCATCAGAGGGAATGTCCACAAAAATCCCCAAATTGTTATCATTGTGGATAAACAAGGCATTTCAAAATTCAATGTCCCCTAAGGAATATGCCACCAGATGCAGCCAAAGTCCAAGCAAAAAGTCAACCACAGGCCAATAGAACTCCACCAACCATGCAAGTCAATAGAGGAGGAATGATACGGCCTAGAGGACAACTCCAGAGGCCAAGACAATTCTTAGGAGGAGGACGACCAACACCTGAAAGCATCTAGGCCCCTAATATTTGTTTTGGTAATTAATAAAAATATGTGAATATGGGACTAACATGTATATTAAGTGTTTAAAAAGAATTAGTCCCGATGGTGAAGACAACAACCTGGAGATGCATGCTAAAGGTCAACATGAAGATCATTATGGTTCAAAGACAAGGTACAAGTAGTCTAGGATCCTTTTGTATTTTTACCGGTCTTAGGAGAAAAGGATGGAAGACCGTATTTTAGGATAAATGACATACTATTAAGAGGGATCATGACTAGTAGCTTGATGGTATGTTCTTGTGCAATTTGGATCAATCTAGGATCATGCATGCACTTAGAGTTTATTTTGAAAACCAACTAAGCTTTTATCAAAAAAATTGTAGTACCGATGTGTTCTTGACGGTACTACCGCTCAGCGGTATGACCGGAAAAGTGGTGCGATACTACCGTAACCCGGTCTAACCTAAACTCAATTGGAAATTGTTTTGGTCCAATCGGTTGATTCGTATGGACGGTCAGATCAGTGGTCCGATCGGGTGGAAGCAAAAGGACGGTTAGATCTATGGTCCGAACGGTTAGTCCGAACAGGTGGTCCGATCAGCTTTACCAAATGGACGGTCAGATCTAATGGTCCGAACGTTTTCGACCGAGCCAACTGGTCAAGTCAGACCAAGTGTTTTGACTCTAGCCAAAATCGGTATGACCGCACTTTGAACTGCGATACTACTGCTGGTCGGTAGTACCTATATTCTTATAGCAGTACGTGTTTTTCAGAGAGACATCTTTTGACCTTATTTTGCTCTCTTGGAAGTGCAGTAATATCGGGGTTCCTTAAGCGGAACTATCGCACACCGGAAGTTCTGAATTTTATTTGTCGGTACGTTATCTCCAGAAAGGACCAGTTTTGGACCTTTAAGGGGAGTGGTTGTACAACCCTTATGAACGGAACTACCGAATAACGGAATGACCGCTTGATCAACGTCAGTAGTACCGTGCCGTATTTCTAACGGCTCTTTCAGAAGCATTAAATACATCTGCGCTAGCCGTTACTGTGCAAACAATGGAAGTGTGGTAGTACCGGCCTATGAACAGCGGTACTACCACTCGTGTTGAAATATTCAGGATTCTTGTCTATAACGGTCGAATTCGCCTATGAGGGTTATAAATACCCCTCCACTAGCTCAAGGACAGTAGTTGGAGACTTTATTTAACATCTTTGAGCTAAGAGCATTCACTTCACACCTCATATACACTTGTTGCATTTATTGTGAGGTTGTTGAGCAAAATTCAAATGTATTCATTTCTAGATTGATCCTTAGCAATTGATTGCCGTCAAGCGAAGATTGTGGTTCATTACTCTTGATGTTTGTCGACACCTAGACGGCTTGGTGGGAGTTTGCGCGATGATCTCTTCAAGGAGATTGTGAAGATATCCGGCGCAAAATTGTGAGTGGTTTGGTGTTCGCCATCTCCGGAGCGGAGGAAGAACAACCACTAGTGAAATCGAGGGAAGGCTTAATTTGTGGAGTCGGCTTGATTGGTCCAAGCTTCCTCAACGTGGACTAGTGAAGACCGTAAGTCTTCGATGCCACGGGAAAAACTTCTTCGTCTTCATTGTGGTTTTACTCTTGTCTTTACTATTCCGCATTTACACTTCTAGCAATTCTCTTATGCAAGTTTTCGCTTAGCTAGAATTGTATCTAGTATTGACATTAGTTCTTATTTATCTTAAGTAACATAGTAGTTCTATCATCTTAATTATGCTAAGTTGCTTTGTTAGGACTATCTTGTTTTAATTTTGTTAATTAGTTGAAAAGTTTAAAAACCTCCTATTCACCCCCCCTCTAGTCGGTTATTCTTGATCCTACAACACCGATACCAATGCAACATAGGATTAATCACGTCACCACCAAAGAGGCAGCCGAAGCCACTGACGTTGTTGTTGGTATGTTTCTTCTTCATGCAAGGTCAGCTTTAGTTCTATTTGATCCAGGAGCTACCCATTCCGTTCTTTCTTTGGATTTTGCTATGGAGAATTGTTTGCCTTTCATTTCTTTGCCAAATCCCTATGTGTTTCAAACACTCAGGACTAGAATGAAATCTCAGTATAAGTGTAGTGGACTAAACCTAGAAATCCAAGGGGTCAGGTTCACAACATAATTACTATTACTGGAGATGAAAGGGATAGATGTTATTTTGGGAATAGATTGGTTATCAAAGTACAAGGTAATAGTTGATTGTGAGAGGAAGTCAATAATATTGAAAATTTCAAAAGGCCATGAAGTTTCAGTCACAACAGATCATTCTTTGATTGAGGAACATAAAAAGAATATTAACAGTGTTATGTCAAAAGCCACAATACAGATATCAATAGTTGAGGAATATCCGGATGTATTTCCCAAGGAATTGCCTGGAAGACCACCAAACAAAGGAATTGAACTTGCCATAGAATTGATTCCATAAACCAAGCCTGTAACTAAACCTCAATACAGGATGGCAGCTAGTGAACTAAAAGAACTCAAGAAGCAGTTGGATGAATTGATAGAGAAAGACTTCACTCGACCTAGTGTCTCACCTTGGTCTGCACCGGTATTGTTTGCTAAAAAGAAAGATGGAAGTTTGAGAATGTGTGTAGACTACAGAGCCTTGAATGCAGTAACTATTAAAAACAAGTATCATGTGCCAAGAATTGATGATTTGTTTGATCAGAAGTTTCTTGGGTTTGGCAGGATATTATCGTAGATTCATAGAAAATTTCTCAAAAATTACCCGCCCACTCACTCAATTTCTCAGGAAAGACAATCCATTCAAGAGGATAGATAAGTGTGACGAAAATTTCCAAGAGTTAAAAGTCAGATTAACCACTACTCTAGTACTCATACTTCCAAACCATGAAAAAGACTACCAAATTTATTGTGATGCTTCAAAGCAAGGGTTAGGTTGTGTACTAATGCAAGATGGAAAAGTTGTAGCATATGTTTTAAGACACTTGAGACCCCATGAAGAAAACTATCCTACATATGATCTAAAATTAGCAACAATGGTACATTCTTGGAAGATTTGGAGACATTACCTGTTGAGAAATCATTGTGAAGTATTTTCTAATCACAAGAGCTTGAAGTACATTTTCACTCAAAGAAGATGGTTAGAGTTAATCAAATATTATTATCTTGATATTCAATATCATCCGGGAAAATCAAATGTTGTGGCAGATGCACTCAGCAGAAAAGTATATCATAATTTGAATGCAATGTAGGAATGTCAGTCTCAGCTACAGATGGAAATGCATCAACTAAACTTGAAGATAGTTGAACAAGAGTCAATGTCAGCTTTAGAGATGCAACCGACTTTAACATAACAAGTTAAACATGCACAGCTGGAAGATCAGGGTATTCAACAGCTGGTGAGGGACGGTCAGAATAATGATCCAGTGGAATTCAATAAAGAGGAGCAAGGAATAATACAATTTCGAGGTCGTTTGTGTGTTCCAAACAAGGAATTAAAAGAATTGATTTTACAATAAGCTCATTCATCTCGATTCTCAATACATCCAAAAGGAACAAAGATGTGTCAAGACTTGAAAAGGGGATTTTGGTGGAAAAACATGAAAAGAGATATAGCTGAATATATTGCCCAGTGTGATGTGTATTAGAAAATTAAGATAGATCATCAGAAGCCTGCATGATTATTACAATCATTGCCAATACCAGATTGAAAGTGGAAAGAAATTGGTATGGACTTCATTACAGGTTTACCGAAGACACAAAAAGGATACGAGATAATATGGGTGATAGTAGACCGATTAACACAAGTGGCACATTTTATTCCAATTCCGCAGACTTATGGGGAAAATAAGTTTTCTTACAACAGTTACTAGACTAGTTTATCATTTGTAAAGTTTTCTTACAACAGTTACTAGACTAGTTTTACTATTGTGCACGCCGACATCGCTATCTTAGGGTTGAAAAAAAAAGACTAACCTATATGGCACCACATGCACAATGCAGAGTCGAAACGATCGCGAGATCGAAGCATTATTAGCATCGGACCGACGTTGTACGTGCGTTCCAGACCAAACGCACGCGGCCCCAATCAATCATTGGCTCTCGCATTGCGTCCAGCGGCACCTCGAACGAAATGCACCTCGCCTCTACGTACGTCAGTCACGTTGCCAGATTCCGTCCTTGGGCTCGGCGCCACGGCACGGGCATATGCCGCGAGCGCGCCGCGTGGATCGGCAGCGCGCGCACCGAAATGGCCCGGCGCGGAGCACGCAGTGCGGCTGCCGGAAACTGCTTCCCGTCGGCATTCGGCTTCGGGCTTCGGGGCCGTGCGGACCAGCGCGAGCACGCGACGCGACCACGTAAGTACACACAGTGGCTGGACCGAGGAATAAAATGAAGAGGACCCTAGTATTTTTCTATTCTCAGGTCACATTTTCTCCAATGTTTGATGGACGACGGTGTTACGGAATATTCCCAGACCGACCGCCCCTATGTTGGGTCCGTCCTTGCGTATACATGCATGCCATATGCGCGCGGGTCGCCGCTGAGTCCCATGTGGTTCATCATGTAAAATCGTGGCCATGTGCTCCGTACAGAGTAGTGGAGACCGGCGTGCGGCCAGGCTGCTCGAGAGCCGGGTCCGCCCGCCTCGGTGGCACCACGATCCCCGGCTCGGCTAGGCTCGCGCGCGCCTGGTTAGCGAGCGAGTGGACAGGAGGAGCATGTGGCGTCACATCGTGCAGGCAGAGGCGCGGAGCATCGCGCCAGCGCCGACATAGCCCGGGGTGTCGAAGCTAGTGCAAGCTACGGCACGTCCTCGCAGTTCTGATCACATGTCAGGATCTGATGGAATGCGTGGTTTACCCTGACAGGGGTCGCTTCAACCGGGGCTCCAATCTTCTAAAGATGCAATGATGAGCATGAATGAGGGTTGCGATGCACATGGGTAGCATGAACGCGCAGATGTGAATTGGCTGTCAATTTCTCACCCGACATATCTTAGCTGAAATAGAGGTGTAGATGTTCATTAGGTCAAAACAGCAAGAGACACCCTTTGGCCATACCAACATGATCAATTGATCATGACGATCATAGTAAATATGTGCCTGGCAGATTTACAAACTTGTCATGTATAAGGAGGAAGCTCCGGGAACATAATAAATATGTGCCTGGCAGATTTACGAACTGACAAAGCCTCGGAAGAGATCAGCTGGGACATGCTAGGGCTGCTAACTGATCGGGCTGGGACAAGCTAGAACCTCAAGCTATCGACTCTTTCTACCGCAAAGACGCAAAATACATAAGCGGGCCCCTTATAATCTACAAAATCTACTATGGACATCACCACCATCAGAAGGTGGCCGAGCTTGTTCTCCTCAAATGGTACTTGGGTTCCGGGGAGGTGCAGAGAACGGTATCCTGTCCAACTCCTGAAAATTTTATGAAACGGTACAAACAAAACCAATATCATCAGACATGACATGAATATACTGCAATAAGATGTCCTAAGCTAAGTAGCATTGCATAGAACTGTATGGGGACATTCTTTACCCAATCTCGAGAACAAGAGCAGCATGTAGCTCAAGTACTCAATTACTTCATGCTGCCAAAAATTGACGCATAACCAAAAGAGCAAGGAGTATTCAATCTCATTGTGTTAGACTAAAAAAAGAAATGGACTGTAAGGTCATAGCATTATAAAAGAACAGGTTCTGTGGCTTTGCAAGTGATTTAACGAGGATTAACTACTAGTGCAATGGTTTATAAATCTGATATGTTTGTTGCATGTGATTCATGCCAATGTTTATGAAATGTTTTTTTTTTTTACAAAAGACTTGTTTGGCACTTTAAAATGTGTGAAGGACCAGAATCTGGATTGCAGGCTACTTCCAGGATTGTCAATTGCATAAAGGACTAGGACTTTCATTTTATAAATTATACGGAGGACTTATGGACTACAACGAAAATTTATAACCAGGTGTCAATTGTCAATGGGTAATCAATTCTATTACGCTAATAGCACAGAGAGATGATTGGAACAAAAGTTCCTCTTCCTCAAGATAACCCATGTATGTATTGCTCAGCAGCAACTCTGTGTTTTAGCGGAGCAAAGCAAAGAAGGTAAGGGCATCAAGCATCTTAATGAATTACTATGCAACCACAGAGATTGCCCGTAAAGTCATATGAATCAATGGAGTAGTTCCTCTTGTAAACTGCTTATTAGAAATAACAAGCAGAGCTGAGAAATCACTAGCATGCTTAACAAACAAGAAGCAAAAAAAACACAGGAGTCCAACCTATGTGCTTTCAACAATTTGATGTATGCCTGCAACATATCAAGTTCACCTTTGAAATATTGAAATGACTAGCAAAATGATGATAACAATATTAGTGTTTTACATACTTAGTACAAGTACACTGGCCACTTTAATGCAGCGGAACAAATCAATAAATCATGGTTGATTAAAATCCTCAAGAACTAAATAAGAGTTCCCTCAAAAAGTCAAATAGGGAATTGCTCATCTTTCCAATAGTTACTACTTTATTCATGCTAACACAACATAGCCTCATTTGGTTGGTTCAAAGTTCCAACAATGCTTGGGGCCTTGTAAAAGGAGACTACAGCATAATCCTTAAGTCAATGCCAAAACTTATTGACCTCAGTAAGCAAGAAAAATAACTTTAGTAAGTCTCTTTTTTCTTTACATAGCCTCCAATAGAAGTTTAACGAGTCAAAAGTCAAAACCGAACAATGAGATCACCACTATGGTATGGTGTTGTAGAAACCAAAAAAAAAGTTGTTTTTTTTACTTCAAAATGGTTCTTCACCAAGACAGGAAGAAAACAGTAATACTAATCATAAGGGGTCTAGTGGCAATAAAAGATACAGGTCTCCAAAGCATCCTAATTGCATGGAACTATAGATCGAATGACAGTTACTAACATGTGTACTGTACATTGCACTTAGGCCTTA
Source organism: Ampelocalamus luodianensis (assembly GCA_036346255.1). NCBI lineage: Eukaryota > Viridiplantae > Streptophyta > Magnoliopsida > Poales > Poaceae > Ampelocalamus > Ampelocalamus luodianensis. The sequence goes on from CM070626.1 coordinate 9,359,074, forward strand.
GCACATGATATAACTATTGAGCCCAGGCAGAAAGTGAGAAAAAAAGAGGCAATTGACAATTGGTGCTAATGTAAAACAAAAAGAGTTGACCATCTGAACAACAGCAGTGTTGCAATAACCTACAGTTAATGCTTTAGATGAATATCATCCACCAAAAAGTAGGGGGAAAGGATAACAGTACTATGACAACAGGATATTACTTACCTTCTGCCTCTTTAATCTCTCATTCTCCTCTTCTAAACGAGATACCTTGTTTTCAAGCTCGTTAGTGTAAGCCTGCCAAGCAGAACGCACAGTTGTGAAATCAATAGACATAGAAGAAACAAAGTAGCCATTCCAATGGAATAGCAGCTACCATATACTTACATTTTTACGCTAAATATTGTAAAATAAATACCAAAATCAATACATTCAAATAAAAATTTTCATGAGGCCTTGATGTTGCAATCAGAACACTTTAACAAGTATGAGCATACAATGTAAACAAAATTAGAAATAGACAGGGCAGTAGAACTAGACCTGCTTCCTTGCTCTTGATCGAGCAGCTGATTCCCTATTTTTTATCATCCTCTTCTGCCTTCTTTCCACCAGCTTATCCACCATCTCCCCTGAGGCACCACGCTTGCGCCCAGGTGTCTGAGGGTCAGAAAGTGCACCTAGCATTGGTGAAGTGATCTGGCCATCGGAGTAAATTGATTCAAAAATAGCACCTGTAGCAACAGCCAATGGCTGAGGGGCCAACTGACTTGCCATGTAAGAACCTGCCATGCTTGGATGCTGGGGCTCCAAAGCCTGCTGCTGGTACTGCTGTAACCACTGTGACCCGGGGTTCAAATTGGAAGCACGAGCTGCAACAACACTGCTCCCGACTGCATCCATGTTTCCTGACAAATCATTTGAGTCCTTCAGATATCCTTCTGTAACAACCCCAGCTTTGACCAGGAAATCCTCAAGCGTCATCTCCCCAAGCGTCGGCTGCCTCGCCCGCCTCCTCCGACCACCCTCCTCGGCATTTCTCTTTGGTGCGTCCTGAATGCCCTTCCACACCTCGTCCACGGTCTTCTTGCTCAGCTCCGGAGGCATCGTGATGCTCCCCTGGCGCTGCAGGCCCAAGGCCGGCTCAGACTGGCCCGCGACGTCGCCATCAGGGTCTACGCCGTCAGGTAAAACACTCTTCAGCAGCTCATCCAGGTTCATACTAAGCAATGGCTCTCCCAACTGGTTCTGCACCTCATTGAGGGTAAGGCTATACAGGGACCCTTGCCTTGCGAAGCTCTGCATCAGCCTGCGCTGCGCAGAGCCAGCATCGCCGCCACTGCCGCCCCCAGTCTGCGATTCCGTTGCCTGAATCATGAACCGGCACTCTATTGAACTGAATCACTCTCTTGAACCGAGAAATGTCAGGAACAATAATACCAAAGCAGCCTCCTTCCCAGCGACAAGCTACGCAAAATGGTCCAACTCCAAATCACACAAACCCGACGCTCCAGAGGTTGCCAAACCCCAGCATGCAGATCCACAAGACCGAAACACAGCTGCAACAACACGCACCAGTGAACCTGCTACAAAAAGACAACATTTTCGCGTCAGATAGAGGAAGTTGGAAGAAAATTACACGCCCAAACAAGAATTCAACAGGATGTAATCGAACCCCTAATAATTTCGGGAACGACGCTAATCAACGGCTCAAGGATAATCCGGCCCCCGGATCTCCACGGCTCAAAGAAACGTCCTAAAAACCCAACCTTCCAGCTCAAATCGGCACCAAATTGAACGAAACGGCCGCGCGATTCCCACTCACCTGACGCCGGATCGCGCCGCCGCCGCGGCCCGCGCGGTCAGGCCCGGCTAGTATCTACCATTGGAGGAGGAGCAAGGCGGGGGAGGCCGTGATGGGGACGGAGCATGTCACATGTGGGGTTCTTGGAAGAGCCATGGGAGAAGAAACGGCTGGGTTCTTATGTGAAAACTGTGGGCTTCGGAGCCGTGGAAATGGGCCCACCGTAGGAACACGGGAAAGGGAAATGGGCCTGGCTGTTTCGCTTCTTCCTCTGTAGAAGGAAATATCTTGGGGGAGACATGTCTACCGGATAAACTTAGCCATTTAGGGTGTGTCGAATTCCAATTTGAGCCTCAAACCAAAAAAAAGCCCCAAATTATTACAAATGGAGCTGCTACAAAGCCGTCGCACGGTCGTAGCTGTCGTAGTCGTTGTCCCAAGGCTCAGCAACCGAAATGGAACGGACAGTGTCACTGTACTCTAGCAAAAAAAAAACAAAGAAACCATAATTTATAATGCAGTTTAAAGGTTTGGTTTACAATTACCTATTGCACAATCAGACAAGTCCAAGCAAATTTTGTTGACAAAAGTGCTGCTCTTGCACCTCACCCATTACTTGGCTGTTATAAAACGATGTGTTAGCTGAAATCTTGAGCAAAATAGTATTATTGGACATTTAGACTTACCTATAATCATATCATTCTTGTCGTAGCAACAAAACCAGATACTAAAGAAAGGGGATCCCGGTTGCCACGAGGGGAAACACAAGATCCTCGAGAGAAGGGACCGATGGCAAGAGAAATTAATGTGTATTAATTGTCTTGAAAAAAATCCTTCCTGATTACATGAGGATGCGACTATTTATGGCCTTTCGACCAGGGTACATAAGATTACAGTTTTACCTCTAAAAAGACCCTATGCTCATAGGGGCTGGAGGGGTTTTTCCTTCTCCTCCGTGTAGCCTTCGGTCCATGGTGTACTCTCCTAGTCCTGGTCCATCCGGTCGGTACGCACGGTCCACTAGTACCTTTTCCCCTTCGCACCGTGCTGGGTGCCCTCGGACCAAGGGGCCTTGGACGCCCTTCGATGCTCACGAGGTAGCTCTGGGTAGGGATCCCGAGGGCCTCCTCACTCCTCGATACACGGTGCTCGGAGCCTTCCTTCACCCTTTGGCCCCCTCTGAAGGTACACGTGGTACCCTCCATGGAGAGGTGAAGTGCGCCTTCTGCCTGTGGCCCTCGAGGACCTTCTGCTAGCCTTTGCGCACTCTTCGAGGCCTCCCCAAGGGTATACTTGGTACCCTCTGGGGGCCCTTAGTCGTGCCTTCGGCCCTTGGCCCTTGTGGGCTTTTTGGTGGTCTTCACGCACCCTTCGGGGCCTCCTTGAAGGCATATTTAGTGCCCTCTAGGGGGGGCCCTAGTCGTGCCTTTGGCTCGTGGCCCTCGAAGGCCTCCTTGTGGTCTTCGCCGTGTCGTTGGGGCCGGTGGGCCGTCCCTACGACAAGCTCCTCACGGTCAATGTCCTACTTCGTCATGGTTCAAACCGCGCCCTTTCCCAAAGGTTCCAAGCACATAGTCCCCTTCGGCCTGGCGAAACTTGTTTTGCACGGGCCCTCAAGTATTGTGCGGGCCACTCATGTTATTTATGGTGGTGCGTCAGGTGTCGTGCGCCATAATGCCGGTGGTGGTAGTAATGGTGCGTCTTGTGGGAGGCGCAGGCCATTGTTGCTATTACTGTGTCGCGTCGAGTGGTGTGCGCTATGATGGCGGTGGTTGGCGATAATGGTACCCCCTCGAGCCGCGCAACAGTTGATGGGATGTTGTGTGTGTGGCACATGGCACTAGGTAATTGGCTTGTGCCTCTTCGACTTCCATGCCCTATCTTCTTGTAGCCCTAGTGCCTATAAAAGGGGGTGAACCCATCCTTTAGTGCGTTCTCGTTTGAAACCCTAACTCCCTCCTCCTTCCTCCTTTTGTGTTGTGTGACCTCCAAAGATGTGATTGGGACCTTCGAGGCCTAGGCAATGTGACCCTCGGAACTACGATATGACGAAGCCTAGCAAAGACGGAGGTGGCAATATGGTCTATACTAGCGACCTTGGGCGGTCGACGGTGACAGAGTGAGTGCTCTAGGCCCTCGTGGACGAGGGGAAGCTGGAGAACCTCAAGACAGTGCGGATGCCCAGGACGGAGATAGTGTCGTCGCCCCGATCGGAAGAAGTTATGGTCTTCGTGGCTTTCTTCGATGCTGCCCTCCCGATATCGTGATTCGTGCATGCCGCTTGTGTCGCGCATCCTTCAGCTGTACGGGGTAGAGCTAGCACAGCTGACGCCTAACTCCCTCGTCAGCTGGCTATCTTCGAGTGGATCATGCGGTCCACTGGTAGGAGCGGGGAGGGGCGCCTGTTTGCGTACCTTCATGATGGGCGCCATCATCCAAAGAAGAAGAAGAGCATCGATGAGACGTTGAACTTTGGCAGCGTCAATTTTCAGCCGAAGGCGTGGTGCTAGATATATGTGCCTGCCCTGGCGGTGCGAAACTGATAGGACACCGATTGGACCCGAAGGTGGTTCTATCACTTCTCTCCTGTGGGCGATGGTCTTCGCTCTACCATGGGGCTCATCCACCTCACTGCCACCCCGGATATCGTGCTCACCTTGCGAGAGGAAGAACTTCTCCATCTGTTGCTGAACGCGACGGGGAGGCTCTCCATAATTGACCTTGTGGTGGAGTTCTACGTGTTTGGGGTTTGGCCCCTCGCGCAGGGCTGGAGCGTTAAGCTTGGGGAGCCAAAGGGCGGGCTCCCCACAATTATCTTAGCCGGATGCGAAGGTTTGGGTCTTCACCCATGTTTTTTTTGTGTTAACGAAGCTTGCTGCAGTTGCGCCCATTGACGTGGCTGCCCACGCTGCAGAGTTGCTCTTGGGTCCATATACTGCTAAAGAGCACGCGAAGCGCGGGTTAGTTGTGTGTGAGCACTGCCTGAACCGCGCGTATGCTGACCCGGCAGTGCACCTTTTGGAGTGCCCAGACTCGGACGAGGGGAAGAAGAAATGGGCTCGCGCGCCCTAGGAGTGTGACGTTGCGGGGCCGATCGCCACAGTTCCCCTTCGTTCCATGGGATCAGAAGGCACTAGTGGTCCTTCCTGCGCGAGGAAAGACAGAGTGGACAAGCTGGCGAAGTGAGTGTTACACGGGTCTCCTGTGCGGGCGGTGCGCGCCCATTCAAGTAGTCCATATTTGTCGGAGCATCACGCGTCCCCAGAGACCGATGCTGCACTGGGGGCATCCGAGCATGGAGGAGTTGGGGCTAGAGAGGGGGTGGCGAGCTCGTTTGGAATAGCAGACTTTCCCCTCGAGTAGTCTTCGGTCGATAGCACCCCGTCGCATGTTTACAGCGGAGGCTCCAAGGATTCTCGGGTTGTTCCTCTCACTGCGGGGCATGATGCGATCGGTAATTTTTTTTGGGCACCCTGATTCTTATATGTTCTCCTGACCCATGCGCTTACTTCATAGTTATAAGCGATGGGGGAGAGGAGAGGATCGGTGGAGGTGGCTCCGCATCGCGAAGCTCCGAGGTGGCGCCTTCGCGAGTTGCCGCTCCGGCCTCCATGGCCACTGCAGATATGGGTCTGCTTTGCCCTATGGACTTCAAGGTTAGCGTAGGCGCGATGCGGGTTTGTGAGGAGGTAGAGCAGTTTGTCGCCCCGTCCTACGTAGGGGACCTTTTTCAAAGCATGTCCCTTATGGGTATGTTCTGGTCCGTCGAGGCGAACGACGCAAAGGTACATTTTTTTCTATTGTGATGTCTTTGCGACCCCTTGTGTGACACTGCTCTAGTTGCAGACCCTAATGTTGTCGAGTGCGCTCGAGGGCAATGTTTTGCATTGCTACGATGAGATCCAAAAGCGGGTGGACTTGGAGCATGCGTAGAGCGAGGCCCTGAGTGCGGAGCGCAAGGCCTTCACTAACAAGGCGAAGGCCCTAGCAGCCAGGGTGGCAGAGTTGGAGGGGGAGTGCCAAGGGTTGCGGGAGGAGGTGTGGGCACTTTAGGGCGTCTGGACTGACCTCAAAACATAGGTTCAAGCAGAGCGGGAGCTTTCACACTCAGTGACACAAGCGGCCTAGGAGGCAATAGAGGCCTTAGAGGGCGCGATGGCGGACCTCGGCACAATGCCTCCTCTGTGGTGCCACAATGCGAAGGAGATGGATGTCGATAACATCCCAAGTTTCAGACTTGTGTTTCAAATGTAAGAAAATGAGTAGAAATTAAAACTTTTTCTTACATCATGTATTTCCTGTGTGTACTAAACAATTATTGTACCAGAGCTATAGAAATACAAAGTCACAAGTCTTTGATCCAAATCTTGATCCTTCAAAAACAATCTTGTCAAACCTTTTGATCATCTCCTGAAAATATTTTTCCTAAGTTCTTGGGATGGAATGTGACCTCTCTGAAAAATTTCACAATTTTTAGAAATTGTTTGAATATTTTTAGAGGGTAGTCAAACCTTAAACCAGGACCTTGCAGAATTTTTGGAGAAAAATGCATAGCATAAAAACCTCTAAAAATTGTACACAAGGTCAATACCTAAGTCGACAAGCTCTGTAAAAATTTGAAATTTTGGAGTTATTTTGCTACCTCTGTTAAATCCTCAAAAGTCTCAGCTTGATTTAAAAACCTAAAACCTGATTCACTGTTCCTTGGGTTTGAGTCGGACTCGGGCTCGAGCCAGTGGACTTGATCGGACCCACTAACTGCATCAGGCCCTTTTAAGCGCGCGGTCGATATTGGCAGTTGGATTTAAATCGCTCGGCTCGCGTTGGTTGTGCCGTTCGAGCCACCGTGATCATCTCATCCTTTTTGAGCCGTTAGATTTAGATCGGGCCGTCCTCATTGAATGAGTTGTTCGGGTCACCCAAACGTCTCTTTTAACCTCAGCCGTTCGATCTTGATCGGATCGCCCTGGTTGTTGGTGTATTAAAAACCCTCAGCCGCACCCTTTTAATCTCAGCCGTCCATTTGAGATCCAACGGACATGGCTTGCTTTTATGTTCTTCTTCCTCCTCTGTCTCTCCGTGCGCGCATGCAAACAATGGCAGGAGGAGAGAGAGAGAGGGTGGTTTCGTTGTGTCACTTCGAGCTTGCTCTCGTCAACATCACTCTGTGGGGCATTAAATGCACCCCCAGGCTTTCGGCTCCTCCATCCCGAGTCTCAACTGCTCCCATCATTTCTCGGTCCATGACCGTAGCATGAACCGAGCTCACCATGAGCTCTTGTTCTTGCTCGAAACCCTAACCATTCCTCTATATAAACCCCTCCAGGTCCTCCTGGTGTTCCTTTACACCACCATTAGTTCCTTCTTCACTTTTGGGAGCTCAAAGTCTCAAAAACAGCAATGCACCATTGTTGACCCGAGAAGCTCCAATGGCGGTCTTGGCGTCCAGTGGTTCATCTTCGATATTTCTTGTACCCTTTTGAGCTCCTCAACTTCCTTTACATTTCCCCTAACTTAATTTTGGGTTGCATTCACAGGAATAACTCAACTTTAAGTTTGGAGATTTTCGGCCGATTTCACCCCCTTTATTCTCCAACTCCGGTAAGGGGTTCTTTTTGCAATTACTTACTTGTGGAGCTTATGGGAACCTTAATGAAGCTATTTTGATCACCCATTGGTGTTCATTTTGCTCAGGTTGTCATTTTCTTCTTTATCTTCCTCGGCTCCGGTGAACTCCATCGTGTTCAAGCTTCTCCGGCCATCTTTTGAAGCTCATCTTGGCTGAGGTAGCTTCTTATTAGTCCCTAGAAGTGTTGGCACTCGCTTCCGTGGACCGCAGCAGAGCATTTTGCTGTTTTCATGTTTTGCCGAAAAAGCTCCATATGTGTTTTCCAGCTCGCTGACGTTCTAGACCTCCACCGCCGGCGGGGTCATCACCATTGGGTCCGCATCGCTATTGCGAACCCATTTTGGTATTTTGGTGGCGCGCCATGGCACGAGTCACGGCGACAAGCCGTGGAATCCACTCGGGTTTTTGCCGGCCGAAACTCCCGTTTTCGCCATCTAATTAGGACACAGTTAATGCTTAATCATTGCCAATCATTAGAAGTATTGATTGTGTCTTAATTTGGCCTAAATGTCTCACTGACAGTGGGCCCAGCTCTTTAAATCACCCGCTGTCGCGTTCCCGTGCTGTTCCGGCATTATTAATGCTTAATCATAGGTTAATTATGTGTCGGCATTTATTAGCTGTCGAGGATAACCCCTGTGCCACTGCTAGGTGGGCCCTCAGTCCTTAAATCACCTCTGCTCTAAATCTTTAGGACACATTAATTACTAATCATTGGTCATTAGTAGTTAATTAGCTGTCCTAAAAATCCTCTTTAAGCCACTGCCAGGTGGGACCCGAGCCCTGTGCACGTGTGTTAAAGCCCACATTTGTGACTTGAAGCCACTGACATGCGGCCCCACATGTCAGCGCTCCATTTTGCACTTCGACCAAAGGCCACCGTCCATTTTGCGATTTGTGGCCCAGATCATTTGGGCCGATCGGGTCACCCGATCCTCCCATCATCGTGGACCATTCAATTGATGATCAATGGTCCTGATTCATGTGTCGTTCGCGAGGCCCGAACCTCCCTCGCTCTTGGCCATCAGATCTTTGATCAACGGTCGTGATGGTTTGGGCCGTTCGGGTCGATCTCGCGCACCCCTCGCGCGCGCCGTTAGATTCCAAATCAAGGGCCCTTAGTCGTCCACGTCGATTCCTTTCTGTTAAGTGTGGTTTATTTCAGTAAGTAGTTATTTGTCAACTGAAAATTGTATCAAATCTTTAGAAATTCATATCTAATTCAAAATAGATCCTTTTTAAATGAATCCAACTGTAATAAATTTGTATTTCACTAAAGTTTAATATAAAAATGCTTTTAGCTTTGCTTCTGTGGTAGAAAATTTTGTAATCTTTAATAGCTTGTTTTCAGCCATTTTTGTATATTCCAGAATTGAATTAAAACTTGGAAAATGTATATCTTTTTATGTATACCTGCAAATTGAATGGTTCCAACTTTGATAAATTTGTTATTAACTAAACTTTAATATAAAAATGGTTGTAGGCCCAAATCAGCACCAGAAAAATATGTTAATAGATTTAACCTTATTGGTAGCATTTAAAAATTCATTTAATGTTGTAAAAGACACAAGTAATTCCCTGTAAATCCTAAATATATAAAATTGATGCTGGAAAATCTCTCTGTTAGCATACTTTAATATGAAATAGGTTTTGCACATGTTTATATTTCTGGAAAGTGCATTATGCTAGTTTTGCTACTTAGAAAAATCATAAGTAAATCATTATAACTCCAAATTTAGTAAACTCAACTTTGCTGTGATTAGGATGACATAAACTACCTACCATAAAAATTTTGGGTTCCAGATCATCATAAAAATTTTCGCCATGAACAGTATCAATAATTAGTTTAGTTGGTTTAAATAGGCTGAGAAAGAGTATTTTTACTGTAACTTTTGCATCCTAGATCCAAATTGCATGATTCTTGTTTCTAAAATTGTCTAAAATCATCCCCTAGCTGCTGTATAAATTTCTTGGGATTTGGATGTTCTTTGCTGTTGAGTTCCTTTTGGTGGTCTTCGTTCTTATCGGGTTTTATCGCATTTTCGCGTTAGGTTCCGAAGATTATATTGAACCTGAGGATCCTCCTCTGCAGTAAGAACAATTGCAGCAAGGCAAGCAATTTGATCATGTTAATCCCAGTATTTTAAGTATTTATGTTGATTACAAATTCTATGTATGCATTGCTACTTTGTGTTAAACTATTGTCGTTAGTTGACCTAGTAGATGCATTTCCTTAGGCAAATGATATTCTCGACTACCGTGAGCCTAGGTTATTGCTGTAATTAGAGCTCGTGGATGAGCTCTTGTTACTTAGTAGTTGTGAATTCATTGCTTAGCCATGCTTAGCTTCCGGTAGAAATGGGCAGTTATCGACTTGTCGATAACCTTGATCACATAAAACTTATTATGATTTATGATTTCAGCCTTGTGCCATGTCTACTTATGAAAACTAAAACTGAAAACAAAATAATTTAGACTTGGTCACAATGGTAAGATGGTGTGATTTTGGGTGTGACTGGAATGGTGCCTGGGTCAACAAGGACCGAACATCTTGTTACACTAAACCAAGCATTTTAGCGTGCTAACCACACTAGAGGTATGAGACCTCTCTTGACTTAGTACTTTGGCGTATTAGCCGGGTCGCAGGAGTCGCGGGAGGGATGGTGTTGGGAGCATTGTAGTGTCCGAAAGACTTCACCGTGATGGGATTTGTTGTCTTTCGACTTGCAATGTAAGCGTATGGGTTTCTATCCATACGATGGCTCGTGGTTGATACACAATATTGGAAAATGTCTCGTAGGATTTAGCCGTGCACAAAGATACCTTGGAAGTATGCTTTGTGGCTTAAAGCGATCAGGTGTGGGTACATTGGTACACCCTGCGAGGTTGAAACTATTCGAATAGCCTCGTCCTAGGTTATGGACACGCTTGGCAAGGTCTTTCAAGAGTTAGACTACAACCTTTTAATTAAAACTTGATGGGTGGTACGAATCGGGGATTCATGCTATGTTGTGGTGGCTATTGGGATAGTCACTTCCAGGTGGTTACTTGTATTTATCATTATTTCGCTGTTACTTCTTCAACAGAACAGATTTGCAAACTTGCTTTTAAATGTATTACATTATTGCAAATAAAGATGGCTTTGTGCAAAATGAGACATATAACCTCCACTTAAATGAGCCTGCATGTAGCATATGAATAGGTCTGCTATTCCACACGTCAGTCTTGCGAGTACCTTTGTGTACTCAGTTATCTTGCTTAAATGTATTTGTTGCAGAGGAAGAAGGTGAGCTTGAAGGGCCTCACTTTTGTGAGCTTTGTTGTGGTAGCTTGCGGGGCGACTAGCTTGGCGGCCCGGTCGGTTGCCTTGTGGGTTGTGTTGGCTAACCGGTCGACTTTTGTGGCGCTTTTGCTTCCGCTGTCATTCTTGTATATTGTGTCATTTGGCCGGTCGGCTCTTTTGTAATAACTTTACTTTATGTATGTCATTGTTGGACTTAGTGTTAAATGTTGTATGGAAATGATGTATAATTTTATGATGATGAGCATGTGCTGCAATTCTGGGAAGCACATGTCCATCGAGGCTTATGATATTTAATTAGTAATGCTAGAACCATATGGAGGTTAAGTGTTACTAGTTAAATACCCTGGGTCCTCACAAAGTTGGTATCAGAGCCATACTGACCGTAGAAACCCCTAGCTTGGTCGCCTTTAGGATATTTTGAAAACTTACTTTCAAATGGTTCATGAAGATTTAAGTAAGTTCTCATATTTTACTCCTTACCTATCTTAGCTTGCTCATCTCACCTTGCTCTTGGTTAAGTTTTGAAAAAGTTGTTCCTCTCTTCCTTTCAAAAGCTAGATACTCATCGATTAAATTTGGTTTTGGGAGAACCTTGAGTGTTGAAATTGGAAGGGTGGGCTGTCCATAAATAAAATTGGGAGCTTCTGGGACAGGAAGTTTCGGCCAGAAGCTTAAAGAAACAGATTTGGACAGCTAGCTAGTAATTAGTAAAGGAGGTAGGAAAGGAGAGGTTAATTCAACTAAAACTTGTGGGATAAAAAGGGTAAGAAGTGATATGAATTAGTTAAATGCCTAATATCTTATTAGGAGATTATACCTCGATTTTTGGGCTGTTTAGAGCTAGAATTGAGTTCTGAAATTTTGGTCTTCTCAAACGATTATTCGTTCTTTCCATACGGGTTAGTCATTTCGGGAAATTGATTTGGTGACTTATGGTCTTATGCCCTTTTGTGGTTATTCTTGAGCCCTTTTAATTGAGTTTGGATTTCCGTGCTTTGGGTCTCGAGTTGTAGCTAACTTGTCTTAGTGAAACAGGATGGCTGGAGGGACCCGCAGTGGTCGGAATCAGCCAGGTATGAGGAGCTTCCACCTCCTCCGACCATGGCTGAGGTCCTTATGCAGATCGAACGCAACCGTTCGAAGGACCGTAGGGTGTTGGAGGTCATCGCGAGGAACACCTCCACCCCCTCTGGCGCCTCCGGATCTGGAGGTGGTGGACATCAGTCTCGTGGGGGGCTTGCGGAGTTCCTCCGTACTCAACCTCCTACCTTCTCCAGGTCCGAGGATCCTCGGGCGCGGACGATCGGCGTGTGTCGGTTGGCGGAGCTCAACGTTGCTCGATGCCAGGAGCAGGGCGGGCACTTTGCATCCCATCAGTTGGAGGGTGCGACACTCTCATGGTGGGAGAACTTCCTCGCCATGCAGCCCGCGGGACACGTGGTCTCGTGGGAGGAGTTCAGGTCAGCTTTCCGTCGGGCCTATGTTCCCGCCGGCCTGATGAAGCTGAAGAAGAAGGAGTTCCTTGTGCTCAAACAGGGGCGCAAATCTGTGACTGAGTACCTCCATGAGTTCAACCATCTTGCGAGGTACGCTCCTGCTGAGGTGGTCACTGATGAGGCCAAGCAGGAGAAGTTCATGGAGGGTTTGTCTGAGGAGCTTCAGGACAAGCTCTCCATTGTTGACTTTACAGACTTCCAGACCTTAGTGTAAGATCGAGGAGGCCGATTAGAGGGGGGTGAATAGGCGTTTTAAAACTTCTATGCTCTAAAACCGATTTCTAATGCGGAAGCTAATACAAATACGGTTTTGCACAATTAAAGCCTAAATCAACTAGGTTCAACTAAGTGCATCAACAATACAAGTCTATTGATAATAATCAATCAAGCATTGACTTGTAAGCAATTCAATTTAAGCAATGTAAATGATACTATTGCAATCATACACAATGAATAAGCAATTTAATACAAGGTATATAAATTGCACAATGTAAAGCATATGAAAGCTAATCACAAGAAGCACATGGGACACAATGATGTTTCTAGTGGTGGTCGGAGACTTGTCGGTCTCCATAATCCACGTTGAGGAAACCCAAACCAATTGGGCGGCTCCACGAATTAAGCCTTCCTCCGAGGTATCAACACCTCGCCCACTAGGTTGCTCTTACTCCACTCCGGAGATGGCGAGCACCAAGCCACTCACAAAACATCGGGCCTTCTCACAAGCTTCACTTGAGAAGATCAGGACCACGACGCTCCACGCCGTCTAGGTGTCGGCAAACACCAAGAGTAATAAGTCAAGCCCCTTGCTTGACTCTCACCACGTGCAACGAATGCACACGCTCAAGTGGATCGAAATCCACCTCTAGATGCAACACATGCAACTAGAGACCTCTCTCCTTGCTCACAAGGTGCAACACATTCACAATTGAGAGGAGAAGCTCACACTAGCTCAAGAGAGTGATATGGGATGCCAAAGGTTGCCTCTCAACCGGCTAAGGGGGTATTTATAGCCCCCAAACCAAAAACTAGCCGTTTGGAGACGAAACAGCCAAAACTAGCCGTTCTGACCTTTGCGGTCATCACGCACTCACAAGGGGCGGTACTACCGTTCTGCAGTACTACCGCAGTTATACGGGTGATACTACCGCAGCCCAAATTTCAGCACAGACGACACTCGGTAAAAAGGTCATAACTTTTGACTCCGATGTCGGAATTGAGTGATCTTGGACTCTATTGAAAGCTTATTCAGTGGGCTACACAACCCACCTATTTGATTTGATCTCAAACACATTTGATCAAATCAAAAAGCACAACTCAAAAGAGCCACTACCATGGTCTAAGTCCAAAGAAATAGCAACAAACAATCTTAGACCATATCAAGGGAAGATACATGAATCCAAACAATTTGCAAAACACATTTGCAAACTTAGATCATGCCACAAGGAGTAGGTACATGGACTTCAATCATTTGCAAAACATATTTGCAAAGTATAGTCACATGCTACAAGGATTATCTATGAGCCTCAGCTATTTGCAAAACACATTCGCAAATATAGGCAACATGTTAGAGTGAGCTAGAGCAAGTGAGATTGAGTTATCAACACATGATGAGACTCAAGCTACTAGACAAGACCCCTCTTAATAGTACGGCAACCTATACTAGCAATCCGGTCTTCCAACCAAACACCAAGACCGGTAAAAGACTAGGAACATATCCTTAGCCCTAGCTAGTCATACCTTTGCCTTGACCATCTTCTTGAAGCTTGATGACACACATCTTCACTTCAAGTCCGGGTCATCATCTTGACATGCATCAACCCATGATGCATCCTCACTCAACACGTGATGAATCTTCTCTTGACTTGGTGATCAACTCATGATCATCTCTTCTTTGAGATCTTGATATGCATCAACACATGATGCATCATCTTCTTGAACCTTGACTCGATGACGATCAACTCATGATGCCATCCAAAGTCTTCATCACCCTGGAACATAACCTATTCATCCAACTCATGGAAAATGTTAGTCCCACAATGTCATTAACATTAATTACCAAGATATACTGCATAAATGCTTTGAACAAGCCATTCTTGAAGGTGCGGTATTACCGCCAACTAGCATCCGTATCTGGCTCTCGGAGTACCGTTTCTCGGATGTGGTACTACCGATTTCCGAGGCTCGAGAAATCTGAGAAAAACACCTTCTCGGAATTGACATACCGCCAACTAACAAACGGAACAACGGGTTGCGGTAGTTCCGCCAACATATTTGCGGTCATACCGCTACGCGGTAGTTCCGCCACATGAACTCCGGTACTACCGCACATCGGTAGTACCGCTTACCAAATGCGGTCATACCGATTTCTAGTGAAATTCTTCCAGAAGCTTTTCGAAATGCAATGCATGACTCCTTTGTCTTGAGCCATGTTAATCTTTTATCACCTTTGCATTTCCTATTCATATCATCATTCAAACTCCGGGACTAAGCCTTGAAACATCTTAGCACACATGTTAGTCCCACAACACAATTTCAAATAATTGAATGTAATTGGTATGAGTATATATAAACACAAAGTTATATATATACTCAAGAGTTATGTTTCAAAGTAGATCACAAGGATCAATACTAATGAAATAACAAGACCATAAGTATATATAAACTACACAAGTTATATATACTACAAGTATATACGAACTACACAAGTTGTATATACTAAATATGAGTGTATACAAACTACACAAGTTGTATATACTCACATGAATATATTAACTACATAAGTTAGATATACTCAAGGATGTATGAGCATATATGAACCACACAAGTCTCATATGCTCACATACAAGTATATATGAACTACACAAGTTATATATACCAAATATGAGTGTATACAAACTACACAAGTTGTATATACTCATATGAATATATTAACTACGTAAGTTAAATATATTCAAGGATATATGAACATCCATGAACTACACAAGTTTCATATGTTCTCATATACTCATATGAATATACTAACTACACAAGTTAAATATATTCAAGGATATGTTTCAAAGCAAAGATCCTTAATATATGTGGAAAGAGAATATGGATCAATACTAATGAAACATCAAAATATAGAATGAACTCCCCCTAAATGTGTGCATACACAAATGTGTAATGGAAACATATGCACATATCCAAGTTAAACTTTTTGGTGGAGTTTATCCTATATTTTGGATCCGAGAATGCAACAAGATATAATAAAAGCAGTAGAATGCATACCTCTTGTATTTCCATCTTTATATCCAAACGAGACTAAGCAATAGATAATCAATAGAATTGTTAGTCTCACAAATAGATTGTCATTTATGAATACATACCTGTTTGGATTTTTGCTTTTATATCCAAGCTGAGACTAAGCATGATATAACAATAAGAGTATTAGTCTCACAAGTGCATTTGTCATTAATCACTTGCATACCTTCATGATTTTCACCTTTATATCCAAATAAGACTACACAATATGTATATCAATAAAAGTGTTAGTCTCCCAATTAGATTTATCATTAATAACCAAAACTCTATTACCACATAATGGCGGGTCTAGATCTTTCACTTAGTGGACAAGGCCATCGTCGTCGAGCACAAGGCGAGAGCGCTAGGCGAGTCCCGCAAGCGTAAGTGGGAGGCCCATCAATCAGCTCGGGGTGGCCTTGTTCGTCCTCGTGTTGGGCCAGCATCGGTGGCCCGCCCTCAGGCTTCCCTACCACCGAGGCCTTCGGCACCAGCTCCACGTCCCCCGCAGGCCGTGACTCAATCACGTGTGCCTGCGATCCAGCCGCAGGGTGTTCCCCGCAACCCAGCTGCCGACGTCACCTGCTTCTACTGCCACAACAAGGGCCACTATGCGAGTAGTTGTCCTAAGAAGATTGGAGCGGCCCCTCGTCCTAATGGAGGACGCGGGCAAGGGAGTGGTCACCCACCTGACCAGAAGACCTAGGGCATGGGGAGCGGCCGAGTCAACCACATCTCGGCTGAGGAGGCACAGGTGACGCCCGACGTTGTGTTGGGTACGCTTCTTGTCAATTTACGTCTTGCTTCAGTTTTATTTGACTCCAGAGCTTCGCATTCTTTTATTTCGAGATCGTTTGCTGCTGATAGTGGTCTCCACTGTGTTCCTTTGGGGGTTCCACTACTTATTCGCTCTCCGGGTTCGAAAATGAGAGCTGACCAAGGATGTCGAGACGTTCCTATCCACATCGAAGGAGTGGAATTCTGGGCAAATCTTATCCTACTCGACTCGGCGCGCTGGATGTGATTCTTGGCATGGATTGGTTGTCCCAACACTTGGGGCGATCGATTGTGCGGGAAGATTGTCTTTTCTCGACACCTCGAGCGAGCGGTGGGGTTTTCACCGCGCAGTGCGGGTCACATCTTTATGCCCTTGAAGCAAAGCCAAGATTGGAGATTCACGATGTCCCCATTGTGTGTGACTTAGCGGATGTCTTTCACGAAGATTTGCAGGATGCCTCCTGTTCGAGACACAGAGTTCGTGATAGAGTTTGCCTGCACGCCCTATTTCAAAGAGGCCGACGCATGCCTCCTAATGAGTTGGAGGAGTGAAGAAGCAACTAGGTGAGCTGCAAGAGAAGGGTTTTATCCGTCTAGCTCATCTCCTTGGGGCTGTCCGATTATCTTTGTGAAGAAGAAGGACAAGACCTTGCGCATGTGTGTTGATTACCGTCTGCTTAATGAGGTGACGGTGAAGAACAAGTATCCTTTGCCCCGTATTGATGATCTTTTCGATCAGTTGACCGGAGCTCGTGTCTTCTCCAAGATTGACTTGAGATTGGGCTATCATCAAGTCGAGGATCGGGCGAGAGATATTCGAAGACGGCCTTTGCTACTCGTTATGGTCTTTACGAGTACACCGTCATGTCTTTTGGTTTGACCAGTGCTCCTGCTTTATTCATGAACCTTATGAACTCGGTATTCATGGAGTATTTGGATAGGCGAACACCGCCAAATACGGAAGGCGATCAATATCTTCGTCTAGGACTTTTGGACGCCACGCTGCGATGGACTCCCTCCAGGCAGTGCAGACCCAGAAGAAGAAGGGCAAGTCCTCGGTGGACGACTAGGGGGCCGACGAGCGGGGGGCCACCACCGGAGACAAGGTGTAACCCTCGGCTTGCTCTGGGCGGCCCAAATCCTTTAGCTTCTTATAACTAGGTTTTAGGGAAACCCTTTTCACTTCTTTTTGCTTTTTGAATTGAGATGGGGGTTCGCCTCTCTTTTGTAACAAATACTTTTGAATGAAAAGGATGTCTGAACGGAAATTGTTTGGCTATGGCGTTTGCACGATTCGCTTAGTATGCTTGGCCGCTATGTGTTCTGAACTTGTGTTCTGTGTAGGGTGACTCGTCGCTGCTTTGGTGCGCTGCCGGCCAAGGGGTCCTACCATCCGAGGGGCACGTGATGAAGGTCATTGCCCCTCGTCGTGAGCCAAAGGTGGAGCGCTGCCTTCACTCCGTTTGGCCGCTACAGTTGTGTTACCAGGGTATCGTGTATCATGGCGCAAAGTGGTAGCATTGGCGCCTGGTGAACCCTGGTGGGGCCATGGAGGAGTTCGTATTGTTTCGTCAGCGTAAGGCTGCCATGACGCGCTTCGAAGCTGCCCGCTCCTGGGAGCAGCAGGGTTCTGTAGTGCCCAAAGAAAGATCTTCAGCGTCGTGCGCCGAGTCCGCAGCCTCGTCCCCGGGCTCCGGAGCGGTCCCGCCCTCCGAGGGGGGATGCAGTAAATACGCGGATAAGGATCTGCTAAAGTTTATGGAGACGAGAAGCTGATGTAGTGGTTGCTGTACACCGACGTGCTATATGCTGATGAACCGTAGGCATTGGTCGCTTTTATTCTCTTTTTAGTTGGTTATTTTGTCATGTATCTATTGCACGTTGTTCTTGGTGGATTTGTGACTTGTGGTGATGAATGTCCATTATAAGTTGTACTCTATTGGTTCCTAATTTGTTGTAATGAATAAAAGTTGCTTGTGCGTATGGATGTCCATCCGTCTCGCTTCACATTTCATTTCGTTTTGCTCCCGGGGCTCCAGAGGGATTTTAGCATAACTTGCAAGGGTAGGGCTCCAGCAGAGGTAATGTGCGGTAGCAGTTGGCAAAGCAGGGGGCCATTGCTCGTTCTCTCCCCTTTTTTGATGGGGCTCCGTGGGGAATCGTAACTTTCTTGCGAGGGGAGGGCGAAGCCAAGCGCCATCCCTCATATGTTTTTAGATAGGGCTCCTAGGGAGCCATAACTTTTTTGCGAGGGGGAGGCGAAGCCAAGCGCCATCCTCCATACTTTTTTAGATAGGCCTCCAGGGGTGCCCTAACTTTTTGCGAGGGGAGGCGAAGCCGAACGCCATACCCTATATTTTTTTAGATAGGGCTCCGGGGGAGCCATAACTCTTTTTTTGCGAGGGGGAGATGAAGCCGAGCGTCGCCCCTTCTAGATAGGGCTCTGGGGGAGCCCTAACTTTTTTGTGAGGGGAGGCGAAGCCGAGCGCCATACCCTATATTTTTTTAGATAGGGCTCCGGGGGAGCCATAACTCTTTTTTTGTGAGGGGGAGACGAAGCCGAGCGTCGCCCCCTCTAGATAGCGCTCTGGGGGAGCCCTAACTTTTTTGTGAGGGGAGACGAAGCCGAGCGTCGTCCTCCATACTTTTTTAGATAGGGCTCTGGGGGGGCCAGTGCCCTAACTTTTTTTACGAGAGGGGAGCGAAGCCTAGCACCGTCCCATTTTTAGATGGGGCTCCAGGGGAGCCCTAACTTTTTTTGCGAGGGAGAGACGAAGCCGACCGTCGTCCCCCTGATGGGCCTTGTGGCTCGGAGCTGGGCGCGATGTCTTGTTTATACACACTGGTGCCAGTAGAGGGCATCAGTGCGCACCGGGGCGGTGAGCCATGTGCAATATCTTATTTATATACACGTGTGCCCGCGGAGGGCATTGGTGTGCACTGGAGCTATGAGCCATATGTGATGTCTTATTTATATACGCGTGTGCCCGCGGAGAGCCTTCAGGAGCTCCTCGGGCCAGAGACCCTTTGGCATGCCGACAAGGCACTTGGTTAGCCCTGCTAGTAAGTTTTTGTTGGTTCATTCGACCGCCCCGTTGGACACGGAGTGCCCTACCGATGCGAAGCATATATTTGTTCCCAAGCCTTCGCAAAATGACTTGAAGTGTGCAGAACTAAATTGGGTGTCGTTGTCAGTCACAATGTTGCACGGCACTCCATATCTACAGATCATGTTTCTCCATACGAACTGCTGGCTGCTGCGGCGGTGATTTTTGCTATGGGAAAACGTGAAGTGAAGGTTGCCCTTGGTTGTTAGGAATGGGCCTATGATGTCGAGCCCCCACCGCGTGAAGGGCCAAACTGAGGGCAGTGGCTGGAGTGGAGCCGACGGTGCCTTCGGGCTGTGCCTAGTCCACTGGCCTCCTTAGCAGTGTTGGACAAGGTCCTGTGCGTCATGGAGTGCTGTTGGCCAATATAAGCCTTGGCGAAGGCCCTTACGACGAGGCTCCGGTGTGCTCGGTGCACACCATAGGGCCCTTGGTGAACTTCCCGAAGGAGGGTTTGGCCCTCACTTTGCGATACACACCACTACAGGGGAGCGTAGACGCCCCCTCTGTATAGTAAGACGTCTATGATAAAGTAGTTTTGGGTGCGGTGCTAGAGGCGCTTTGCCTCGATAGGGTCTTCTGGATCTTCGCCTTTTATAATTGGCGATGACGTCGCGCCAGTCGGCATCGTTGATGAGGAGGATGGGGTTCGACCCGTGCGCAACCCCTTGCGCTTCAGGCGCGGCCGAGGGCGCATGTAGTATCTCGTAGAAGATGTTCGACGGGGGATGTTGTGCGAAGCTGGCCAGTTTTGTGAGTTCGTCGGGCGCTTCATTGCTTCCCCTTGGGATGGTTTGTACCGTGATACCAAGAAAGTGCTTTGATGCTCCTCGAACAGCGACCAGGTACCTAGCCATTTCGGGGTCCCTAGGCATGAATAACTTGTCGAAGTGACCCGCCATGAGGCGAGAATCGATTTTGACGATTATGCACTTAGCTCCTAATGCCCTGGCCTTGCGGAGGCCTAGGAGCTGGGCCTCGTACTCGAAGGTGTTGTTTGTTGTCGGGAAGTTGAGGCGGGCGGTGTACGACATGCTTTGCCCGTTTGGGGAGATTAGGATGGCTGCTGCACCCGCCCCTGTGGCACACCAAGAGCCGTCAGTGTATATTGTCCAGGCAGCCTCGACTTGGGGCAGTGGGCTTTTGTAAGATCGAGAAGGCCGACTAGAGGGGGGGTGAATAGGCATTTTAAAACTTCTATGCGCTAAAACCGATTTCTAATGCGAAAGTTTATAACAATACGGTTTTGCACAATTAAAGCCTAAATCAACTAGGTTCAACTAAGTACACAACCAATACAAGTCAATTGAAGAATATTGCAATTAAGCAAAGACTTGTAATCTATTCAATTCTAGCAATGTAAATAGCACAAAGCATGGCAAGCATTCATACACAATGAATAAGCAATTTAATACAAGAAATATAAATTGCACAATGTAAAGCAATAGAATGCAAACTACAAAAGACACGACGATGTTTTACTGTGGTGATCGGAGACTTGCTGGTCTCCCCTAATCCATGTTGAGGAAAACCCAAATCAATTGGGCTGGCTCCACAAATTAAGCCTTCTTTCGAGGTATCAACACCTCGCTCTACTAGGGTTGCTCTTTCTCCACTCCGGAGATGACGAGCACCAAGCCACTCACAAACACCGGTCCTTCTCACAAGCTTCACTTGGAAGATCACCGGACCACAACGCCTCCACGCCGTCTAGGTGTCGGCAAACACCAAGAGTAATAAGCCAAGCCCCTTGCTTGACTCTCACCACATGCAACAAATGCACAAGCTCAAGTGGATAAGAAATCCACCTCTACATGCAACACATGCAACTAGAGACCTCTCTCCTTACTCATAAGGTACAACACATGCACAATTGAGAGGAGAAGCTCACACTAGCTCAAGTGAGTAAAATGGGATGCCAAAGGTTGTCTCTCAACCGGCCAAGGTGGGTATTTATAACCCACACACAAAAACTAGCCGTTGGGAGCTGAAATCAGCAAACTCAGCCGAAATACGGTCGTACCGCACTCACAAGGGCCGGTACTACCGTTTTTGACTCGGCGGTCGGAAAGGGTGCAATAACGACTCAAAAACAAGCCGTTAAAACTTTGGTGCGGTACTATCGCACTCACAATGTCCGGTACTACCGTTCTGGGCGGTCATACCGCTCTTTTCATGGCGGTCGTACCGCAGCTCAAAATCAGCACAGACGATACTCGGTAAAAAAAGTCATAACTTTTGACTCCGATGTCGGAATTGAGTGATCTTGGACTCTATGGAAAGCTTATTCAGAGGGCTACACAACCCACCTATTTTATTTGATCTCAAACACATTTTATCAAATCAAAAAACACAACTTCAAAGAGCCACTACCATGATCCAAGTCCAAAGTATTAGCAACAAGCAATCTTAGACCATGCCAAGGGAAAATACATGAATCCCAACAATTTGCAAAACACATTTGCAAACTTAGATCATGCCACAAGGAGTAGGTACATGGACTTCAACCGTTTGCAAAATACATTTGCAAAGTATAGTCACGTGCTACAAGGATTAAATGCATGAGCTTCGGCTATTTGCAAAACACATTCGCAAATAATAGCATCATGCCACGACGAACTAGAGCAAGTGAGATTGATCTATCAACACATGATGAGACTCAAGCTACTAGACAAGACCCCTCTTAATAATACGGCAACCTATACTAGTAATCCGGTCTTCCAACCAAACACCAAGACCAGTAAAAAACTAGGAACATATCCTTAGCCCTAGCTAGTCATACCTTTGCTTTGCACATTCACTTGAAGCTTGATGATGCACATCTTCACTCCATGTCCGGGTCATCGTCTTGATATGCATCAGCCCATGATGCATCCTTTACTTGACTTGATGATTAACTCATGATCATCTCCTCTTCGAGGTCTTGATATGCATCAACACATGATGCATCCTCTTCTTAAACCTTGACTTGATGACGATCAACTCATGATGCCATCCAAAGTCTTCATCACCCTGAAACATAACATATTCATCCAACTCATGGAAAATGTTAGTCCCACAATGATTAATATTAATTACCAAGATATACATGCATTAAATGCTTCTAAACAAGCCATTGAAAATCCTGGACCAGTACTACCGCCAACCAAGTTGCGGTACTACCGCTTGGTCTGGTCGTACCGCACAAAGGAGCGGTACTACTGATTGCAGGGTTTCCAATTTTGCCGAAAAGACATGCTCTCTGGAAAATACGTACTGCCACATAGAAATCGGTACAACCGCTAGCGGTACTACCGTTTCTCAAATGCAGTATGACCGATAATTAAAGAGAGCTCCGAACCAAAATGCATCGGTTTTGGTTTTATTCAACTGCCAACTAGAAATCAGAACGACCGCAATGCCGTAGTACCGCTG
Organism: Ampelocalamus luodianensis; assembly: GCA_036346255.1. Classification (NCBI taxonomy): domain Eukaryota; kingdom Viridiplantae; phylum Streptophyta; class Magnoliopsida; order Poales; family Poaceae; genus Ampelocalamus; species Ampelocalamus luodianensis. Next base: position 9,381,863 of record CM070626.1, read on the forward strand.
TAAGAGCCGGTCGTACCGCATTAGCGCTCAGTTGGATGTGATGATCAAAACCCGGTAATACCGCCAAGTAATGCATGGTCATACCGCTTGATGCGGTACTACCGCCAGTTAGCCTCCAGTACCACCGATTTCTGACAGAAGCACTTAGAGCTTCCAAAACTCAAATTCAAATGCATGCATGATCCTAAATCGATCCATATGGTACAATAACATGCTATCAAGCTATTTGTCATGATCCCTCTATTGTCATGCATTTTCATTACCATGTCGCCATCCATAAACTGGGACTAAGCCTTTAAACATCTTAGCACACACGTTAGTCCCACAACACAATTTCAAATAATTGAATATAGATAAACATGAGTATGTATAAACTACACAAGTTATATATATATATATATATACTCACATATAAGTATATATGAACTATACAAGTTATAGATACCTTGAGTATATACGAACTACAAGTTGTATATACTAAATATGAGTGTATACGAACTACACAAGTTGTATATACTCATATGAATATATTTACTACACAAGTTAAATATATTCAAGGATATATGAGCATCTATGAACTACACAAGTCTCATATGCTCTCATATACTTATATGAATATATTAACTACACAAGTTAAATATATTCAAGGATATGTTTCAAAGTAAAGATCCTTAGTATATGTGGAAAAAGAATATGGATCAATACTAATGAAACCACAAAATATAGAATGAGCTCCCTCTAAATGTGTACATACACAAATGTGCAATGAAAACATATGCACATATCCAAGTTTACCCTTTTAGTGAAGTTTAACCTATATTTTGGATCCGAGAAATGCAACAAGATATAATAAAATGATATCGAATGCATACCTCTTTGATTTTCACCTTTTCATCCAAATAAGACTGCACAATATGTATATCAATAAAAGTGTTAGTCTCACATATAGATTTATCATTAATCACCAAAATACTCTATTAACTCATAATGGCGGGTCTAGATTCTTCAGCTTTGCTCAAATTAGGGGTGTGATTAATAATTCATTGACCATGCTCGGTTCGCTTAAGTCCATGATAGTGCCTAGCTTATACTTGGCGAAGTGTCATAATAATCAACCTGTTTGGAGTAAGCAAAGTCGACTATCACATATCTTCTCCCAAGAACCGGATTGAATCCTCAAAACTCTCTCAAATTCTTCTTTAGTGCTCTCCATATATCGTAATGAGATATCCATCCGATCGAAGTCAAATCTGCGGAGACATGCATCGTGGCATAAACCGCTCGATCAATTCATCATCATAGTTCGTTTAAATGCCACAAGGTCATGAAGCCCCACTCTATGAAAAAGTCGATAAACACCATCAGAATCGTCCAAGTTGTTCAAATGAACCCACTTAATCCACTTGTGATCTGTAAAATTTCGTGACGCCCATAAATCGCTCATAGACTTGTTCTTGAAAAACTGTGGTGAAACCTTGGATTTACCGAATCGATCCGAAAGATATTGGTTCACATGTCGCTGATTGCATACTCATCGGATGAGAGCAATCTCAAGTGCAATGGGAGGATCGGAGGTGTTCCCAAATCATCCGTCGAGCAATTTCTTGATTTCGACTCGACCGAGAATCTGTTTCGCAAGAGATTGACTTTCTTGATGTCGGACAAGGGATCTTCCTCTGCTGGTCTTTTGCCTTTCCCTTGCCTCGAGTTGGATTTGAACTCGAAAGTGAGGCTAACGAGCTCCTTGAGGTTGAGATGAAGATTTTCCCCCTGGAGGTCCAACCGATTTTCGAGTCATGATTCGAGTCCGAGGCATCTACCCCGAGGTAGGAAAAGATTGCAAGAAGTTTTACAACATAATTAAGTGAAATAGAAATGAATTTCTTTTTTTTCTGAGACAATCGGTCATACCGCATGATTATCTGTACGATAGACGATCGCATTGCGTTGTACTGCGTGCCAGAGAACGGTTGTACCGATTTCCCGACCGAGTTCTAGGTCAAGCATTAAAACATGATTTTTAATGATTTTTCGTGGAGTGAATCCACGGTATAGATGCAAGCATCACTAGACATCAATTATGCACAAATGCTTGATCGAAACTAAGAAATCATCTACATTTCGTTCAACCCTAAAAATTGTCTCCTTGAACTGAAATCTTGCGGTAAAACTTCAATCAAAAGAGGTTTTACCTGGAGAGATTGAGGAGATGACCTCAAGGGAGGCAAGGAAGAGTAGGATAGCAAGGAATCGCCGGAGGAAGAGAGGATTTCGGGGCGAGTTCTTCGCGGTTTCGGAATGAGAGAGAGAGGAACGGCAGCAAGGCGGAGGTAGGATGCGGATGAACCTGAAGGGCGAAGGACCCTCTAGCGGACAGCCGGTCGGACCGTGAACAACCCACCGGTCGTACCGCAAAGCGGTAGAACCGTAGTTATAAAGTCGGTCGTACCGAGACACGGTCATACCGCATATATAACGTCGGTTGTTCCGATTTTTCTGGGACTTCAAGAACCAGTCCTGGATTTCTTTGAGATTTAGAAGGATTTGCAAATGATCCTTAGTTTTGCACTCAAATAAATATTAATAAGGATCATTATGCATAGACTAATGTCTATTAGAGAATATAGTTTTTATAAGCATAGATATTTTTCAATAAACTTTTCGAAAATATTTTTATAAAAATATCTCAAACAACACCAATTCGAACACAAAGCATGAGGCAAAAATTTCAACCAATATTTGAATAATCTATGACATTTAATTCATTCCTCAATTTGCAAAACCGGCCTTCATCTAAAGGTTTGGTGAAAATGTCCGCTAATTGATCTTCGGTTCGAATGTGGCTAATTTCAATATCTCCTTTGCCCACATGATCTCTTAGGAAATGGTGGCGAATATCTATATGCTTGGTTCTTGAGTGTTGGACCGGATTATTTGCTATTTTAACCGCACTTTCATTATCACATAAAAGAGGCATATTATCAATTTTAATTCCGTAATCCATCAAGGTTTGCCTCATCCAAAGTAATTGAGCACAACAACTACCCGCGGAAACATATTCGGCTTCGGCGGTGGATAAAGCTACGGAATTTTGTTTTGTTGGATGACCATGAAACTAAGGATCTTCCTAAGAATTGACAACTCCCTGAGGTGTTTTTTCTATCCACTTTGCAACCCCATAATCGGAGTCCGAGTATCCAATTAAATCAAACTTAGCACCTTTAGGAAACCATAAACCAATGCTAGAGGAATGCTTTAAATATCTTAGTATTCTTTTTACGGCCATTAAATGGCATTCTTTTGGAGATGCTTGAAACCGTGCACACATGCAAACACTAAACATGATATCGGGCCTAGATGCGGTGAGATAAAGCAAACTACCAATCATAAACCTATAGAGCTTTAAATCTACCGATTTACCTCCCTCGTTTAGGTCGAGGTGACCGTTGGTTGCCATGGGAGTTTTGATAGGTTTTGCATCCTCCATGCCAAATCTCTTGATCAAGTCCTTTGCATACTTTGTTTGGCTTATGAATGTTCCATCCTTGAGTTGCTTGATTTGAAGTCCAAGAAAATAGCTAAGTTCTCCAATCATGGACATTTCAAATTCCCTAGACATCATATCACCAAATTCTTTGCAAAAGTCTTGATTAGTAGAACCAAATATGATATCATCCACATAAATTTGACATACAAAGAAGTCATCATCTAAAACTTTAGTGAATAAAGTTGAATCAATTTTTCCGATTTTAAATCCTTTTGAAACTAGAAAATCTCTAAGGCGTTCATACCAAGCTCTAGGAGCTTGTTTAAGACCATAGAGCGCCTTGGAGAGTTTATAGACATGATTAGGATTCTTAGGATCTTCAAAACCGGTGGTTGTTCAACAAACACAAGTTCGGATATTTCTCCATTTAAGAAGGCACTTTTGACATCCATTTGAAATAATTTAATATCAAAGCAAGATGCAAAAGCAAGTAATATACGAATTGACTCAAGTCTAGCTACGGGAGCAAAAGTTTCACCAAAATCCAAACCTTCGATTTGAGAGAAACCTTGTGCAACCAATCTTGCTTTGTTTCTTATAACCATACCATTTTCGTCTTGCTTGTTTCTAAATACCCATTTTGTACCAATGACATTGTGTTCTTTGGGTCTATCCACTAATGTCCATACCGTTTCAATGAAATTATTGAGCTCTTCATGCATTGCAATCATCCAATCCGGATCTTCAAGTGCTTCATCTATATTCTTTGGCTCAAGAGAAGAGACAAAAGAGTAATGTTCACAAAATGAAGCAACACGAGATCGAGTTAGAACACCTTACTTACATCACCCAATATTTGATCTATTGGATGGTCTTTTGCAATCGCATTGTGGATTTTAGGTGGTAGGTTGGATGGTTGATCATCTCCATTATTGTTTTCTTCAACTTGAATTTGACTTGTTGTGGAAGTGGTAGGAGGTTCAACTTGAATAGAAGATGACGGTTCATCTTTCGGTTTGATGTCGCCAATTTGCATATTTTCCATAGCCTTTCTTAACAATTCATCACCTACATCATCCAAATTCTCATGCCCTTCTTGGGAGCCGTTAGTTTCATCAAATTGAACATCGTGTCTTTCCTCAACTAAACCGGAGTTTTGATTAAAGACACGATATGCTTTGCTATTTGAGGAGTAACCAAGCAAGAAACCAACATCGCACCGACTTGCAAATTTTGAAAGACGAACACCCTTTTTCAAAATGTAACATTTGCAACCAAAGACACGAAAATAAGAGATGTTCGGTTTTCTTCCGACAAGGAGTTCATAAGAAGTCTTTTCAAAAGGCGATGCAAATAGAGACGATTTATGGCATGACAAGCGGTGTTGATTGCTTAGCCCAAAACTATCTAAGTATTATATTCATCAAGCATTGTCCTAGCCATTTCAATTAATGTACGATTTTTCCTTTCTACAACTCCATTTTGCTCGAGTGTAGGTTGTGGAAAGTTCGTGATTTATTCCAAGTTCATCACAAAAATATTCAACTTTAGTATTTTTGAACTCTAACCATTATCACTACTGATTTTCTTTATTTTGAAATCAAATTCATTTTGAGCCCGTTTAGCAAAGCTTTTGAAAATTCCGGAGGTTTCGCTCTTGTCATCTAGAAAGAACACCCATGAATATCTAGAGTGATCATCTACAATAACTAAACAATAGCTATGTCCCCCGATACTCTTATAGGTTGTTGGCCCAAACAAATCCATATGTAAGAGTTCCAATGGTCTAGAGGTTGACATGATACTTTTGGAAGGGTGAGAGCTTGCGACTTGTTTACCGGCTTGACAAGCACTACAAAGTCGATTTTTCTCAAACTTCACATCTTTCAAGCCAACAACTAGATCATGTTTGAAAAGCTTTTTAAGTTGAATCATGCCAACATGAGCTAGCCTTCTATGCCAAAGCCAACCCAAAGAAATTTTTGCAATTAAACAAGTTTGTAAGCAAGAAACATTTGAGGAGAAATCAACCAAGTAAAGATTTCCAAATCTAAAGCCTTTGAAAACTAAAGCATTGTCCTTTACACTTGAAATTGACACACTTTCATTTGAGAATGAGCAAATTAAATTAAGATCACATATTTGAGCAACGGATAATAAATTAAAATTTAGTGATTCAACTAAAGATACATTTGAAATGGAAAGGTCATTTGAGATAGCAATTTTACCCAATCCTATTACCTTTCCTTTACTATTATCTCCAAAAGTGATCTTGTCACTTCCTTTTACGTTCTCGAATGTGGTGAACATTTTCCTATCACCGGTCATGTGTTGAGTGCATCCACTATCAAGCACCCAATGTTTTCCACCGGTCTTGTAGTTCACCTACAAAACAAGAATCAAGTTCTTTTAGGTACCCAAATTTGTTTGGGTCCTTGGAGGTTAGTGACCAAGGCTTTAGGCACCCAAATAGCATTCTTTTTAGCGCCTAAAATCGAAGTGCCAATAAATCTTGTAATTATTTTACCATCAATGGATTTTTTAAGCATGTAGCAAGAATCATAAATGCCGTAGGATTTGGCATTAGTATTTAAACAAGCATTTGACATGTGTCCTACCTTACCACATTTATTGCAATATTTACCATTTTGCTTAATAAACCTTGGAGGCTTGTTTACCGGTTTCTTACCTTTCTTGGGCACATACCCAAGTCCTTCCTTATTGAATGAGCACCTTTGCTCACTTAATAACTTGTCAAGGGTTGATTTACCCTTGAAGCATCTTTCCAAGCTCTTACTTAGCTTGGTGACTTGCTCCTTTAGCTCATGATTTTCAACAATTAGCAAAGGGTCGCACATATTATTTATGCCAATAATTGAATCATCATTTGAGCAACAAGATATGGATAGCAAGTCATCACAAGAGGTAGATATACTAGACATGGTTTTAGCATTTGACATATTTTCTACCCTTGGCATCTCATTCATTAAATCACAAGTAATACCAATATTTGAATGAGATTTTTCTATATCTTTTAGGAGAAAAGAATCATGAGCTTCCTTTAGCTCCTCATAAGAGTCTTTTAGAGAGATATACTCTTTCTTTAAGACTTTAAATTTTGATTTCTCTTTTCCAATATATTCATTCAAATCTTCAACTATGTCCATTAATTCATCATATGAAGGAGCATCATTATCAATAGATTTTACCTTATCTCCTTTTGCCATAAGGCATGTAGGAGACGTGAAGAGTGACGGAGTTTCCTTTATGGCGATGCCGACAAGTCCTCTTTTCTTAGGAGACTCTTCATCACTTGATTCGGAGTCGGAATCCGAATATTCTTCGTCGGAATCCCACTCTCCAATGTGAGCTTCATTTTTGCCCTTTTTGTGTAGCCTTTTGAAAAGCTTCTTCTTTCCATCAAATTCCTTCTTCTTTGATGATTGATCTTTGTCATCCTTCTTGTTGGGGCAATTTGAGATTATGTGCCCCTTTTCATCACATCCATAACAACGAATATTACTATAACGCTTGTTGTCGCTTGAGGATTGCCCTTTCTTGTACTTGTTGAAATTAAAGTTTCGATGTGGGCGTCTTCTCATGAATTTCTTCATTTTCCTCACAAGAAGAGCGTACTCCTCATCCGAGTCTTCTTCTTCATCCTCATCATCACTTGATTCCGCTTTAGCTTTGAAAGCGGTAATTTTCTTCTTGGATGAAGATGATTCCAATAGCTCTTCCTTGTCCTTCTTATATAGCTCGTTAGTGATGAGGTTGCCCAAAGTCCGGTTGGTGTCATTCTTGGCAACTCGGAGAGTTGAGAAATAATGTCACCAACGTCTCATATTTATCCGGGAGGGCCCTAAGCATTTTGCGCACAACATCAACATCAAGAAGATTAGTATCAAGACCTTTGAGTTCATTTACAATGTTGTTTAGTCTTGAATACATCTCGGTGATGTTTTCATTTGGCAACATTATGAATGTCTCATATTTAATCAAAGCCTATGTAATTTGGCTTCTTTGACCGTGGATGTGCCCTCATGTATTTGGAGAGGGTAGTCCAAATAGCATGAGCGGTTTCAAATTGCTCACCCTATTGAACTCATCGCGTTCAACGCACCAAAAAGAGCATTCATAGCTTGAGCATCTAAATGAGCATTACGTTCATCTTGAGCCATGGCATTTATAGGATCAAGAGACATAGCATAACCCTCATTTACAATTTTCCATATGTTCGGACTCATGGCCTTTAAGAATATGGACATTCTAATTTTCCAATAAGAATAATTTGAGCCATCAAATAAAGGAGCCTTTCCTATATGCATACCCTCACTAGCCATCCTTTCTCTCTTAGACGGTGAAGTCTAACAAATTGAGAGACCAAGCTCGATACCACTTGTAGGATCAAGGATAACCGACTAGAGGGTGAATAGGAGGTTTTAAACTTTTAAACAAATTTACGAGATGAGGTAATTGATAACTTAGTCTAAACAAATTATACTTCTAGCTAAGCAATACAAGCACAAAGATCAACCTAGAAATATAAATGCGGAAGAGTAAAGACTAGGAATAACCACAATGAGACAACGATGTTTTCCGTGGTATCGAAGACTTGCTTGGTCTTCACTAGTCCACGTTGAGGAGCTTGAACCAATCTGCCGGCTCCATGTATTAAGTCTTTACTCGATCACTATTGGTTGTTCTTCCTCCACTCCGGAGATGGTGAACACCAAACCACTCACAATATGGGCACCAGGCCTCTTCACAATCTTCTTGAAGAGATCACCGTGCAATCACCGCCAAGCCGTCTAGGAGTCCGCAAAAACTCCAAGAGTAACAAACCAAGACCTTCGCTGAGCGACACTCAAGTGCAATAGGATCAACTAGAATGATGAATGCACTTTGAATGAGCTCAACAACCTCTCAAAGAGTGAACAAATGAATTTGAGGAGTTGAATGAATGCACAAGGCTCTAAGGATGTTAAATGTGGTCTTGCACTCTTCCTTGTGCGGTTGGGGGTATTTATACCACCCACCAACAAAACGACCGTTGGAGAGTCATACGAGAAAAATACCGAAAAACGGTATGACCGCCAACCAATGTGTGCGATGCACCGCACTCCAAGATCGAGCACGAACGGCTAGAACAGAGGCATTAAAAGGCTCGACATAGCCGTTGAACAACCTCGCGATGCACCGCCAACTAACTTGCAGATGATCAGAACCTCCTGGCCATACCGCGACGAGGAGCGATGCGACCGAACAAAGGATTTTCGGAACAAACCGAGATGACATGCTCTCTGTAAAAATCGTATCGCCATACAAGAATCGAACGACCGCAGATCGCAGACGATCGCTTTCAATATCGTGACGACCGATTTTCCCGAGAGCTCTAAGTCGAAATGCAACGGTTACGGTTTTATACAACCGTCAACTTAAAAACGGAACGACCGCGGTCGGCACGCCGTTTTCAATATCGGTGACGACCGATTTTCCCGAGAGTTCTTAGTCGAAATGCAACGGTTACGTTTTATACAACCGTCAACTAAAAACGGAACGACCGAATGCGGTGGTACCGCTCGAGAGCCGGTTGTACGCATTAGCGCTGGTTGGTCGAGGAGTTCATAAATCGGTAGAACCGCCAAGTGACATGCGGTCATACCGCACCAAACGAGTACATAACCGCCGAGAGACGCGTCGGTATGACCGATTTTTGACACTCATCTCAAAGGCTTTTGGAAAACAAAACCGGATGTATGCATGATCCTAAATTGATCCATATTGCACAAGATCATGTATTCAAGGTACTAGTCATGATCCTCTTAATAGTCTGACGTTTATCCTAAAATCCGGTCTTCCAACCTTTTCTTCTAAGACCAGTAAAATACGTAAAAATCACTCGTCTACTTGTACTTGTCTTCAATCAAGTAAATCTTTATTTACCCTGTATGCTTTTTATCCTTAAACCCACCAAGAGGTCTTAACCTTGTAACTACTCAATAAACACATTAGTCCAATAATCACATATAATCATTAATTACCAAAACACGATTTTAGGGGCCTAGATACTTTCAATGGTGCGTCTTCTGGGGGGCGCAGGCCATTGTTGCTATTACTATGTCGCGTCGAGTGGTGTGCGCTATGATGGCGGTGGTTGGCGGTAATGGTACCCCCTCGAGCTGCGCAACAGTTGATGGGATGTTGTGTGTGTGTGGCACGTGGCACTAGGTAATTGGCTTGTGCCTCTTCGACTTCCACACCCTATCTTCTTGCAGCCCTAGTGCCTATAAAAGGGGGTGAACCCCATCCTTTAGTGCGTTCTCGTTTGAAACCCTAACTCCCCCCTCCTTCCTCCTTTTGTGTTGTGTGACCTCCGAAGATGTGATTGGGACCTTCGAGGCCTGGGCAATGTGACCCTCGGAACTACGATATGACGAAGCGTAGCAAAGACGGAGGTGGCAATATGGTCTATACTAGCGACCTCGGGCGGTCGACGGTGACAGAGTGAGTGCTCCAGGCCCTCGTGGACGAGGGGAAGCTGGAGAACCTCAAGACAGTGCGGATGCCCAGGACGTAGATAGTGTCGCCGCCCCGATCGGAAGAAGTTATGGTCTTCGTGGCTTTCTTCGATGCTGCCCTCCCGATATCGTGATTCGTGCGTGCCGCTTGTGTCGCACATCCTTTAGCTGTACGGGGTAGAGCTAGCAAGCGCGGGTTAGTTGTGCGTGAGCACTGCCTGAACCGCGCGTATGCTGACCCGGCAGTGCACCTTTTGGAGTGCCCAGACTCGGACGAGGGGAAGAAGAAATGGGCTCGCGCGCCCTAGGAGTGTGACGTTGCGGGGCCGATCGCCACGGTTCCCCTTCGTTCCATGGGATCAGAAGGCACTAGTGGTCCTTCCTGCGCGAGGAAAGACAGAGTGGACAAGCTGGCGAAGTGAGTGTCGCACGGGTCTCCTGTGCGGGCGGTGCGCGCCCATTCAAGTAGTCCATATTTGCCGGAGCATCACGCGTCCCCAGAGACCGATGCTGCACTGGGGGCATCCGAGCATGGAGGAGTTGGGGCTAGAGAGGGGGTGGCGAGCTCGTTTGGAATAGCAGACTTTCCCCTCGAGTAGTCTTCGGCCGATAGCACCCCGTCGCATGTTTACAGCGGAGGCTCCAAGGATTCTCGGGTTGTTCCACTCACTGCGGGGCATGATGCGATCGGTAATTTTTTTTGGGCACCCTGATTCTTATATGTTCTCCTGACCCATGCGCTTACTTCGTAGTTATAAGCGATGAGGGAGAGGAGAGGAACGGTGGAGGTGGCTCCGCATCGCGAAGCTCCGAGGTGGCGCCTTCGCGAGTTGCCGCTCCGGCCTCCATGGCCACTGCAGATATGGGTCTGCTTTGCCCTATGGACTTCAAGGTTAGCGTAGGCGCGATGCGGGTTTGTGAGGAGGTAGAGCAGTTTGCCGCCCCGTCCTACGTAGGGGACCTTTTTCAAAGCATGTCCCTTATGGGTATGTTCTGGTCCGTCGAGGCGAACGACGCAAAGGTACATTTTTTTCTATTGTGATGTCTTTGCGACCCCATGTGTGACACTGCTCTGGTTGCAGACCCTAATGTTGTCGAGTGCGCTCGAGGGCAATGTTTTGCATTTCTACGATGAGATCCAAAAGCGGGTGGACTTGGAGCATGCGTGGAGCGAGGCCCTGAGTGCGGAGCGCAAGGCCTTCACTAACAAGGCGAAGGCCCTAGCAGCCAGGGTGGCAGAGTTGGAGGGGGAGTGCCAAGGGTTGCAGGAGGAGGTGCGGGCACTTTAGGGCGTCTAGACTGACCTCAAAACATAGGTTCAAGCAGAGCGGGAGCTTTCACACTCAGTGACACAAGCGGCCTAGGAGGCAATAGAGGCCTTAGAGGCGCGATGGCGACTCTAAGCACAATGCCTCCTCTGTGGTGCCACAATGCGAAGGAGATGGATGTCTGTAACATCCCAAGTTTCAGACTTGTGTTTCAAATGTAAGAAAATGAGTAGAAATTAAAACTTTTTCTTACATCATGTATTTCCTGTGTGTACTAAACAATTATTGTACCAGAGATATGGAAATACAAAGTCACAAGTCTTTGATCCAAATCTTGATCCTTCAAAAACAATCTTGTCAAACCTTTTGATCATCTCCTGAAAATATTTTTTCTAAGTTCTTGGGATGGTATGTGACCCCTCTGAAAAATTTTAAAATTTTTAGAAATTGTTTGAATATTTTTAGAGGTCAGTCAAACCTGTTTGACTTTCAGTCAAACCTTAAACCAAGACCTTGCAGATTTTTTGGAGAAAAATGCATAGCATAAAAACCTCTAAAAATTGTACACAAGGTCAATACCTAAGTTAGCAAGCTCCTGTAAAAATTTCAGAATTTTTGGAGTTATTTTGCTACCTCTGTTAAATCCTCAAAAGTCTGAGCTTGATTTAAAAACCTAAAACCTGATTCACTGTTCCTTGGGTTTGAGTTGGACTCAGGCTCGAGCCAGTGGACTTGATCGGACCCACTAACTGCACCAGGCCCTTTTAAGAGTGCGGTCGATATTGGCCGTTGGATTTAAATCGCTCGGCTCGCGTTGGTTGTGCCGTTCGGGCCACCGCGATCATCTCATCCTTTTTGAGCCGTTGGATTTAGATCGGCCGCCCCGATTGAATGAGCCGTTGGTCACCCGACGTCTCTTTAACCTCAGCCGTTCGATCTTGATCGGACCGCCCTGGTTGTTGGTGTATTAAAAACCCTCAGCCGCACCCTTTTAATCTCAGCCGTCCATTTGAGATCCAACGGACATGGCTTGCTTTTCTATTCTTCTTCCTCCTCTGTCTCTCCGTGCGCGCATGCAAACAATGGCAGGAGGAGAGAGAGAGGGCGGTTTCGTTGTGTCACTTCGAGCTTGCTCTCGTCAACATCACTCTGTGGGGCATTTTTTTGGGTTTAGCTTTACTCCTTCCGCCCGGAGGCTAGCGAAGGTTTCCTACAGGTCTGTTGTGTGGAAGCCTGCGAGCGTACTCTTAACCACAATGTGGGGTCTTTGCGGTGGGGTGGGCAGCTGGTTGCCCGGCCTCTACCCCTCCTCACGCTTGGCCAGCTGTTTGCCACAAATCATGTAGTTCTGCATGGCCGCAATGGTGCGGCAGTCCTTGGTCGCGTGCGACCCTTCATCATGGAGGTCGTAGAATAGCGGGAAGCCCCCAACACCAGCCCTAGTTTCCAGGTGGTGGCCCCTATCGTGCCCACGACTTCCTCGGCCCCCTCGTCTCCCTCCTTTAGGGGGCAATCCATTTTCCATGTGGTAGACACCCCGCCCTTTCTAGCAGTTGTCGTTGGCCCGTGGTTTGGTAGCCGCCTCCGTGGCGATAGTCGTGGGATCCTCCTTTTTCCCGGACGGACCGCATGGTGCTGGCACCGGGGTGGCCGACATCAGGGTCTCGACCCTTTGGGTGTTGTCATCTTTCGCTCGGGCGTATTCTTCCATCTTGTTGAAGAGCTTCGCCACCGTGCGGATAGGTTTGCGGGCCAATCTCTCAAACAAGGGGCCCTTTTGAAGACCGCATGTTGCCGCGTTGATAACGGTGGTCTCATTGACTCCCTTTACTTGGCATTTGATCTCCGTGAACTTCTTGAAGAAGCTACGCAGGGACTCGCCTGGGCTTGCTTTATTGCGAATAGATGCCTCGCGTTTTTGGGTTTGGTGTAGTTTCCTTGGAAGTTATTGCGCACGAGGTCCCGCAACTACTCCCATACATATATGAACTGTGGGAATGGTGAAGAACCAAGTCAACGCCGCACCCCCGAGGGCGAGGGTGATGCTCTTTGCCTTGGTGGTGTCGCCTCCCTCGGCCACCTTGATGGCGGTTTCGTATACCTAAAGGAATTCTGAGGGGTCTGTGCTTCCCTCGTATGTCTTGATGTTCGACATTTTGAGGTCCGTAGGCCAACGGGCCGCCTCCAGTCCTGCACTCAACGGGGAATTCGGGTCCCGCAGAGTAGTGGTCCCGGTAGTGCCGTTGGTAGTGCTGGAGGGGTGGCCTCCCCCCTTCGGAGGCCAATGGGCCGCTGCTGCTGGTTGCCGGAGGCTCACGGCGGAGGTCCGCTAGCTCTTTTTGCAAGGCCTCGTATGCTTCCCGGGTTACGCCCGTGGCAACGGAAGGAGGTGGGCCCGCCTGATGGTTCTCGGGAAGAGACGCCTCGCTGGGCCTGATGTCGCTCCCAACGATGTCTCCGTGTGTTGAGGTCTTGGCCTCCTCCTCCGTGGCTTCAGCGGCGTTCGCCACCGCTGCAGAGGTCCTACTGCGTTTGGCCCTCGGGGTACTCGGAGCAACAACAACTGCTTTGGCTGTGGAGACCTTGGATGTGCTCTTCTTCCGAGGGGGCCATACCGGCGTTTCAGGACTATGCTCCGTGACTCTCTTACAACTCTCCATGGATGATACTAACTGTCGTAGCAACAAAATCGACAGTAAAGAAAGGAGGACCCCGGTTGCCCACGAGGGGAACCAGGGGATCCTCAAGAGAGGGCCGATGCTAAGAGAGAAGTTAATGTGTATTAATTGTCTTGAAAAAAGTCCTCCTTGATTACATAAAGGAGGCGGCTATTTATAGCCTTCCGACCAGGGTACACGAGATTACAGTTTTACCCTAAAATGTCCTTATGCCCGTAGGGGCCGCAGGGTTTTTCCTTCTCCTATGCATAGCCTTCGGTCCTTGTAAACCCTCCTGGTCCTGGTCTATCCAGTCGGTACGCACGGTTCACTGGTACCTCTTCCCCTTTGCATCGTGTGGGGTGCCCCCGGGCCGAGGGGACCTGGACGCCCTTTAGTGCTCACGAGGTGGCCCCGAGCAGGGATCCCGGGGGCCTCCTCACTCCTGGATACGCAGTGCTCGGAGCCTTCCGGCACCATTCGCCCCGAAGGTACACGTGGTACCCTGGGGGGGTGGGGAAGTGAAGCGTGCATTTTGCCTATGGCCCTCGGGGGCCTTCCGGTGGCCTTCGTGCACCCCCAGGGGGCCTCTCCGAGGGTATATTTGAGTAACCTCGGCCTCTAGCAGTGCCTTCGGTCCTTGGCCCTCCTAGGCCTTTTGGTGGTCTTCGTGCGCCCTTCGGAGCCTCCCCGAAGGTATATTTGGTGTCCTTCGGAGGCTACTAGTCGTGTCTTCAGCCCGTGACCCTCGGGGGCCTCCTTGTGGTATTCGCCGGGTCGTTAGAGCCGGTGGGCCGCCCCTACGAGAATTATAACTTTTCATCTATTTTGGTAGTTATCTCCTTCTTTTAGCATGTACACTTGACTTTCCACTATCTACCTACTAAGACAAACATCTTTCCGATGCGCCTGTTTAGAACACAACAAATTCATATGAATCTTTAGAATGAACAGTATAATTCCCGTGAGAATCCTCTTGAATTCTCGATTTCCAGATGGGACCTAAATTCCGTAGCTCTTACTACTCCCCCTTTAGTTCATGCCATGCTCATTTGAGCACCTTAAGTTTGTAAGGTGAGTACAAGGGACATGAGAAACAAATGAAATAAGAACCACTCTAGTCTCCCCTTCCTTTCCTATAGGCTATAGCAACAGAAGAAAATAAATTCATGACCTCTAAAACGAGGCCTTCAAGGGGTGATAGAACATTAAATTAAATTTAACACGACTCTGCCAATACTGCCAGCATAGGTGGTTTGGCGGCCATGATTGACTCCCACACCGATCAAACTGGCTGTTCGACCGAGACCTAGAGCCTCGCCCGGCCCGGTCCAATGCAATTGACCTGCCTTGAACCGGTCAAACCGGGTTGAACCGCCTCTGTTGACCCGGTTCACCCAACTACCTCACGGAAACATGTACATGACCAAGAATGCTGTGCAGTGCCTGGTACGGATGTATTTGCAATTCCAAATCTCTCGAGGGGCACGTACGAACGCGTTTACGCACATTTCTGGCCCCACTTACCAGCGGGGCCCACGCTGCCCTTCCATGCGCGCTCCGCAAAGAAAAGCCGGGCCCACCTGCCCGTGACCCTCACGGCTGCCCCCTATATATCCTCCCCCGTGTGCGACTACACGGCCTCTCTTCCTCCCTCCCCATTTCTCTTCCCCTGCAATCCGAACCCGAGCCGAGAGGAGCCCGACGCGAGGAGAGCAGGGAAGAGACAGGAAGGGATCACCAAGCCGAGCGCCGCACAGGAGGCGTCGCGATCTCGGTAAACCACCACTCGCGCCCATCGATTCCCCGCTAGGTCTCTCCGATCTCGTCGATCATCCCCTCGTGCTCGACGGGATTCCTCCCCTGATCCGATCGGGTCGGCCCGTTCGCTTCGATCGATCGGCTCGTGTGGTGTTTTCTGGCGCGATCGGTTCGGCTCGATCTGTGTGATTTTTGGCGGTTGATTCGATGTATTTTTTTTTGGAGGATTTGGTTCGAGGAATCTGGCACCTTTGGTCGATTCCGCTCGATTTAGCCTCGTTCCCACGCTAGTGTTCGCGAATCCGGCGCGATTCCTGCGCCAGTTGCTCGCGAATAGGATCCGAGTCCGCGCTTTGCGTGTGCCGTCTCGCGGATCTGCGTGCTGCGGGCCTCGGATCTCGTAGATCTAGCCGCGGTGGCTCCGATTTTCTGGTGGTTTTTATTTTCTAGAGAGCTCTCTGTGTGGATGTATGGGGTTGAAGCTTTCGGGTCTCGTTTCGTTTCAGCGCAGGAGCGGAGATGGGGCTCACGTTCACCAAGCTGTTCAGCCGCCTCTTCGCCAAGAAGGAGATGAGGATCCTCATGGTCGGTCTCGATGCGGCCGGTAAGACCACCATCCTCTACAAGCTCAAGCTCGGCGAGATCGTCACCACTATCCCCACCATCGGTACGCACCCCATCCACATCCTATCTCATGTGCTGTTACAGTCCTTTGTTTGTTATGTTAATCAATGGTAATTTGCAATTGCATATAGTCTCGTTTTCTTGTTAAAGTTTAGGACTGTGTGGGCATAGTTAACGTTCCACCTTAAGTTGCACAACAACTGAAGCCTTTAGGCTTAAGTTTATGATCCTTGTAGTTAGAAATATTGTTTGGCATGCCTTAATAATAACATAATGTTTTTGGCTATGGAGTTCAGTTGTAGGCTTGTAGCTGATCTCGAGTTAATTCTCTGGCTCATGTGAATCTTATTTTAGAGTTTGTTTGCTACTTCAAGCAAAATGCCTTCATGTTTCATCTCATTTGTCGGCGTAATGAACTTTTAGGCTTGAAATTGTGTAAGTTAGGTTCCAAAAGAAGCCTTAGCTAAGCCAAAGAGGTATGATTGAAGTAGTGAGGAGCCTCCTAATGTTTTGCATCATACCAGGATTAATTTAAGCATTGACCTTCTGAATTCAGCCTAGATAGATAGTTTTTTTAAGCCCAATAGATATTTTGTTGGCGCTGTCATAGTGATTTGCGCATTTGGGACTGTCATTAGTGTTTCAGCGAATTTCTTGATAGTATACCTGTTCACCATGCTGTCTTTTTTTTAAAAAAATTCCTAAACGAGCAAACAATTCAAATATGATAAATCCTTGTTGGAAAGTAATAATTTTCTTGCAACTTGTTAACCTAGATTCCTACCAAAGACCAATCTATAGAAAAGTGGCTAACTCGTGATGTAACCAGCTAAGGCTGCGTAGATTGTTGAAGACGCCGTGGTCGGAAGTAGCAGGGTAGCGGAGGCAGGAAGAAGAATTCAGAGGATAGAAGAATAGCAACTGGAAGATAGAAGTTTATTTCTTGCTTGCCTTCTTCAGTACAATCGGTTCTCTTTTATGCAGCACAACTACTAACGATCCAGGAAGGAATCGTGATTTAACTACCAAAATCCTGAAGGGATATTTCCTAACAGAGTATATATCTAAGGAAACTATTTGTAAAGAAACTAATACAGATACCAACTCATATGCACTACGCTTCGGCAAAACGAGATGTTGCTATAGTTCTGGAGAACGGGACGTTGTCGGACTCGGCACAGCTGCATCCGATATTTCCCACCAAGGAAGGAATCCACAATATTGCTCATGCATGCCTGTGCTGCTGCTAGGGCTAGCGTACACAACATTACACCCTTACCGAACAAGCATCTTGTCCTTAAGCTGCAAGGTGGTGGCCATGGCTGCAATCCTTCGTAGCCCCACGTCGATGAGATGTTTTGACGCTGACGATGCTTCACGTTAGAGCACAACATGTCCTTGCGGACCATTGCTTCCTCATATAGGTGTGACAGCGCCACGGCAAACTGTTTTAGCACCACATCAACCTCTAGTGGAACATGCAACTTGATCCTTGACATGTCTATGATGTGCTCCTCTTACGCTAGTCCATAGATTGTCTCCACAATGTGTACAACAGCTGTCTGCTCGGCTGGTTTGTCCTGCTTTATGGCAGTAGCTAGCTGCAGAGATAGATCCTTTTTCACATGCAAGAATTTGGCGAGCAATGGAGGTGGTTGCTGCTGCACAAAAGGCTTTGTTTGTGACCTTTGCGGCAGCTGTGAAAACTTCCATAGGGCAGCAGGCGGGTGCAAGGTACCATCACCACCCAATGCTTCTGTCTTATCTTCCAAAGTCTTCACACGGGCCTCCAAAGTTCCCGACCGCTCCTCGAGAGCCTTGATTCGCGCCTCCAGAGATGTGAAACTTTCTTTGATCTGCTTGCTCAACTCGAGCCTCAACTCGGCAATTGCTGCCATCACCTCTGACGGCTCACCGATCTTCTTCTCCGCGGCGAAAGACATGATGGTCGGCTCTGATACCAAATGATGTAACCAGCTAAGGCTGCGTAGATTGTTGAAGACACCGTGGTCGGAAGTAGCAGGGTAGCGGAGGCAGGAAGAAGAATTCAGAGGATAGAAGAATAGCAACTGGAAGATAGAAGTTTATTTCTTGCTTGCCTTCTTCAGTACAATCGGTTCTCTTTTTATGCAGCACAACTACTAACGTATCCAGAAGGAATACGTGATTTAACTTACCAAAATCCTGAAGGGATATTTCCTAACAGAGTATATATCTAAGGAAACTATTTGTAAAGAAACTAATACAGATACCAACTCATATGCACTACGCTTCGGCAAAACGAGATGTTGCTATAGTTCTGGAGAACGGGACGTTGTTGGACTCGGCACAGCTGCATCCGATATTTCCCACCAAGGAAGGAATCCACAACATTGCTCATGCATGCCTGTGCTGCTGCTAGGGCTAGCGTACACAACACTCGTGAGCTGCAAAACCTCTTGTAGGAGTATTTGTTACTTAGTATTAACAAAGATATGTATTCCATGTAAACTGTTCATGTATGTTCATACTTCGTAGGCTAAATCTGTGAATATGGCTTTGTTACATCCATGACCTTACTATGATACTATCTACCTACATTGATCAAAACTGGCTATCCTTGAAACTGCAGGGTTTAATGTTGAAACTGTTGAGTACAAGAACATTAGCTTCACCGTTTGGGATGTTGGGGGTCAGGACAAGGTAAGAAAGATTCCCTAAGACCAGTTATTATCTTCGATGATAGTGTTTTTTGGGCCCATATACTTTGGTTTTGCTAGTTTCCTGTTTTTAATTTTGAAGTATGAAATTTAATATTTAGACAATCGAAATTGTCCATATGAAATATAATGTAATGCACTAACGCCTCACCGTGTGTCATATGTTATCTTGGAATTGGTGTGAAGAATTTAAAATATATCTTGAATCTCATATTAGAAAGAATTTAAAATATATCTTGAATTTCATATTAGAAACATGTCAATATAATGTTTGAATGTTAGTAGCTTCATGATCTAATCTCTTTTAACTTGTCTTCTGTTTGTGGTCTGATGCTTTCTGTTTACTTTGTCAAAATAGATCAGGCCCCTGTGGAGGCACTACTTCCAGAACACCCAGGGCCTCATTTTTGTTGTTGACAGCAATGACAGAGAGCGTGTTGTTGAGGCCAGAGATGAGCTCCACCGGATGCTGAACGAGGTTTTATCACAGTGCAATATTTTTTTCAGATCTGTTAGCAATCATAAATGGTCTAGGTCTTTAGATTCTTCGGCCAGGATTTACCATGGGCTTACGAACTTTAATCTTTTGGCCATTGGTGATACATAGCATAAGAAACTAGTATATCACTTTTTTAGGGGTACTAATATATCACTTAGATGCACAACCAAAGATTTTCGAAATTTATACCAACAAAACTATTTAACTTACGGAAGATTATCCGTACTATCATGTATCAGTTTGTTTATTTTTGATAAAATGCTCATTCATGTGATGTTTTTGAAGTATTGTTTGAGGAAGTGTAGTTTCTCTTACAATTTTATATGTAATGTATTGATTGACACCAAGGTTGTATTGTGGTGACAGGATGAGCTGCGTGATGCTGTGCTGCTGGTATTTGCAAACAAACAAGATCTTCCTAATGCCATGAATGCTGCTGAAATCACCGACAAGCTTGGTCTGCATTCCCTGCGCCAGCGGCACTGGTATGGTTCCTATCCCATGGTGAATGTTTGTCCTGTTGCACAAATACTTTGAGGATTGATCACCAATAACATACCTACCTGAAATCAGGAATTATGTTTTAATAATATAGAAAGGAATATAACATGTAGCACCCAATATGTATTGTGGTGATAACACAACTGCTGCATAAATAAAATGTTCTACTTGAGCACCACAGCTTCCCCTAAATCAAGTGAAGTATTCAGTTTGCATTACTCGACCGTTGTATATTGTCTTCTTGATAATGACTCAATTTTATTGTTTGTGCTTTGACCTTATGAAGAAATCGAAAATTATTCACATATTTATCTTTTGATACTCATTTCAGGTATATCCAGAGCACATGCGCTACCTCTGGCGAGGGATTGTATGAGGGGCTTGACTGGCTTTCCAACAACATTGCCAACAAGGTATGTTAGCTGTATGTGGTTGTGCTCGCATATTTGATCAGACGAATGAACATCTACGCTTTGACTTATGTTTGCTGTAGCTCTTGAGTCAATATGAAACCCTATGATCATTTTGTGGTTTAGAATTAGTGCTAATATCCAGCTAGTACATATGATGCCCTAAACTTAGTTGCCCAGTTGCAAATTTTTGGAATTTTTGACCAAGTAAATGTATTCGCCGAGTGTATGAAATACAATGCCCATTTTGTTTTTTACTTGAATTGTTTGCTTTTCATTTCATCTCGTTATTTTACCCAAAATGTGTTTACGCAACTAACCACATGTCATCAATTTCTTGAAAATAGGCTTGAAGCATCTTGGCAGGGCTTCAATCAAGAAAAGATATGACGACGGATATTCGACGAAATACTGCCTCTTTACATATCATAAACTATAGTCATGACAGATAATGTGGGTGTTTTGGGAAGATAAAGCTCTTGGGTCAAGGAGCTAGCTATCAGATTGTTTTCGTGGGTATTAATCGTGCGTATTTCTGTTTGGTTTTTGTCCAAGGTTTATGATGTCGACTTTGTACTCTGTACTCGACGGTCCGAGGCCATTGTAGTATTGACTTGTCCTGGCATAGCTTACTGTTACGTAATCTGTTCTGTGAAGCGATCTATTGTGCTTGCTATTCCGGATTATCCCCCATCTGTTTTCCAAACGAGCAATGTTCCAAACTTCCAATAACTATGGTCTGCGGCTAATCGGCTGCCTGTTGATTTCTCTTCTTCTGGACCGTTTTACTGCAGCAACTAAGTCACAACTTTCTTTAGCTACGAAGTAAAGAGGTCCTCTGAAAAAGAAAAGAAAAATAAATAAATGGTGAAGATTGGAGTCACGAGTAGAGCAAATTCAGCATGGATTGTGGCCATTTGGGAGTATGGCTCGGTCCCGTCCAGGCGGTCCACTGGACGTCTGGATGCAACTATTCCGGCCTAGGTTGGGTCGGCTTGGGTTTTCAGGAGTACATGTTAATTTAACGCAGGGAGCATGGAAGTTTCAGCAAATCAGCTAGGCAGCAAGAAATGGGATTTGAATTCACCAAGAAAGTGCCAACCAGCCTGATCTCTGCCTCAGGTCCTGAACGGCTGAACCGCTGAGCTTCAAGCCAATAAAAACGGACAATGTCTGGAAATCCGAACGCAAATCAAGGTGTCCCTTTTCCAAATCATTTTTGGATATGCATCCCTGTGTTGAAGGTATCAATGCAAATGATCTACAGTTGTGTGTATTAACACATGGTCTTTGTCGTCCGATCAAGAAACAAAGTTTGATATCAGTGGATACAATATTTGCTACAGTGTTTCCACACCAAAAAATTTTATACTGTTGCTACTGTATGCTATCTGATACTGTTTACACAGTAATCATTGCGTTATAGCAGAAGATCCGAATCCTTGTTTCTGTACTCCACGTAAGATCAGACATGATCACATAGACGTAAGAGTCCAAAAAAGCTACAAGCTTCTTGCTGCTGATACGTGGTGTGATACTGCGAGTCACAGGCTCCTCCTCAACATGTTTCGCATACCGCATCTTGTGCCTTCTCCTGGGCTGCAGATCATCTGCTGACTCGCAAAGAATCACACTTTATACAGCCAGGCTCTTCCTCAGCACGCATCTTGTGCCTTCTCCTGGGATCCAAACCACCTGCTGTATTGCCAAGAATTACTGCTTAAATAGTGATTTCAGTATACATAAATAGTACTATAGTGAAATACACCGTAACATTTTTATTTTTTCTTGGATACTGTAGTATGTATTTTAGACTGTTCGTTTTGTATCGAACGCATACCACTATGCTCCTCTGCATTAGCAAGTGCTAATACAGAGGATCCACTTCCCCTCTCCGGATGTTCCCATCTCCCCCCAAGTGATGGCCGCCAAATCAACGCAAGTGATGTGGTAGATATCACATCTGCACAAGTTGGGTTCGTGAAGATCTTACATGAGAGATTAAAAGGCAATGCTCCTCTAATTCTTTCTCGTGAGAGTGCCGTGTCTCGAGAGGACGTGAGGATGCTGTCCGTGGCGCCGTCCGACGTGTAGCGAAGACTGCACAAAAATCCTCCTGCAGCCCGGAACGCGATGTCTGGTCCGTCCTCGTCAAAGTTCGGCGCAGGTTTTCGTCCTCCTTTAACCGATCAATCGTCCAAATAGCACGCAACTATCATTCAGCAGCAGCGACAACTGACAGCTGCGCACCGTACACAAGTCGGCATGCCCGATACATAAATGGCCCGCTCCATTGTAACGCGACACTGTTTATTCTGAAGAAAAAGACACGCACTTCAATTCTCCCTGCTCCAGCAGCCTGCTCGATCTGAATGCCAAGGCGGGCACTCCGTGTGAGCCACGCTGCGGACTCTGACAGGACAGGAGAAGCCAAAGCTCCTTTCGCCGATGCCGTGTGAGCCACGATGCGTCATGCGTGCCTCTGTCACGCATGCCCAAGTCGATCATTACGTTACGGCCGGCGAGATCGGCATGGACATCTGCCGGTTTCGCACGTACATAAGACTAGTTTCCTTGCCGTCTTCCGAGGGCGGCCCCATGTCTGGAATGATATGTGGAATGGGAGTCTGCTTGCCTATTATCACCCCGAACTCTTTTCGTTTGCGAAAACAGATCGCACCATAGTCCTTTCAGCAAAGCAAGCAGTGGACATCACATCCCTCTTTCACTCACCTCTCTCAACTCAAGCTTTTGATCGGCTCCAACAAGTGCAAAGTCTGCTTAACGACCTAGTGCTTCGCCCGGAGGAGGATACCTGGCACTACCTGTGGAATTCCACATAGTTCTCCTCAGTCCAAGTATGCAAACAGCTTATGGGTACTTCTCCCGTCCAACCATCCTTCAGATGGCTGTGGGCAAGCTCATGCCAAAGCCGCCGTAACGTCTTCTTCTGGCTTCTGCTAAGAGACAGAATCAATACCAGAAACCTCTTGCGAAGGAAAACTTATCACCTGGAGGATTATACCTGTATCTTGTGTGGTCAAGGAGCAAAGGAAACCGTTCAACATTTGTTTTAGACCTGCCCCTTCGCCCAAACTTGCTGGAATTATGTATGCCCTCAGCACTCGCCTATAGCTTCAACACACCAAGCAATCTTCCACCTCAAGAGCAAGCTCAGCCATAACTTCTTCATGTAGGTCATTGTACTGGCAACTTGGGCCATTTGGATAACAAGAAACAATCAAATTTTCAATCATCTTGATCTGAGTTTTGCAAGCTGGAAAATCGCCTTTGCGCATGAATTTGCTCTGGTTATCCTTACGGCTAAAAGCAAGTACAAGCCTAGCTTTGTTTCTTGGTTCCACAGCCTAAGGGCCTGTTTGTTTCGGCTGTGCTTTTCTGAAAAACGGCTTCCGGCTGTGCTGCATGGCTTTTCTGGCTGTGGGCTGAACATCTGGATTTTTCTGATTTGGTGTTTGGCTGTCTGGCTTTTAGGTAGGCTGGTTGCAGCTTCCGAGATGTGAAATGTCTGAAATACCCCTGATGAGAGTAATGACTTGTTTGACCCCGTTTAACGATATTTGACGACATTTGATGACATTTGACGATATTTAACGATATTTGGCGATATTTGACGGCATTTAACGACATTTAACGATATTCAACGATATTCAACGATATTTGACGACATTTAACGATATTTAACGACATTTGACGCAATTGATGAGAACTACCGATATTGACCGCGATTAACGACGATATACCTTAAACATCGTAATAAACCACAATTAACATATTTAACGGTAATTATTACAATAAATATTTATTACAAACAATTATTACATAAATAATTATTACAATAAGTGACAATTCATGCCCTCTCCACTTTTTTCCGGGCTTGGGACCGGCATCGGCAGTGTTAGGCACCCCCACCCTCATACGTACCCCTAAAAAATAAAGAAGTAACAATTCACAACAATACTCAGTAAGTTTTTTTTCTAGTGGTTTCATCAGTGATGCAAGTAACCAAAGTTGGAATACAACTCATAGTCATTGTTCAAAGGATTAAACTTCTTTTGAGCAAGTTTCACAGCAATTGCATATCCATGCATGTTCCAATATACACCATGTTAATAGGAGGGTAAAAAAGAAATGCTTCTAACCAATTTTAGGTCAAAACAGTCTCATCATGCAACAGAGAAAAGGTCTGCAAAGTGCAAACTACAAGAAGCAAGTAGGTGGCAGCAGAGCAAGCAATAATGCTAATAATTAGACATGTTGATAATTGGCAATAAGATAACAAGTCTAGACATGTTAGCTAATATTAAATAACACAAGGACATGTTGAAATTATCAAAATAAAACACTGCTATTTAGGTAAAAAGTGTTGGTATATGATTCCTAACATGCTCATGATAATAACAAGCCATCCCATTCATTACATCACTTGCTATCCTAAACATACACCATGATCTAATCACAATAAGTTAGATGAAATAATCACAATGAGCATAGCACTATTATCCATGATTCACAATCACAGGACAATGTCAAGAAATGAATAATAAACAATTGAGCAATGAACAATTGGACAATGAACAATTGAACAATGAACAATTGGACAATGAACAATTGAAAGAATTCAACCACAGAGAGGAGGTGGCCGCCGCGGGGTAGAGGGAGAAGGAGGTGGCTGCCGAGGTGGTGGCCGGGAGAGAGGGGTAGAGGGGAGGAGGTGGCCGGGAGGAGCGGGGTAGAGGAGGAAGCGGCGGGGAGGCGGCGGCGCGCGCCGCCATGGGCGCCATGGCTCCCGCCTGAAAGCTGCGAAGAAGCAAGCAAGCACCGCCGCCACCGCCACCATGGCAGGTGAGGAGGGAGGAGGACGTGGCGGCGCGGCAGGGGGGGAGGAGGTGGGCCGCGGCTAGGGAGGAAGAGGGGCGCAGCTAGGGGAGGAAGATGGGGGAGGAGGCCGCGGGAGGAGGAGGAGAGGCGGCGGTGCGTGGGGAGGAGGGGGCTAGCGTGGGAGGAGGAGGGGCCAGGCCGGCAGGCGTGGGAGGAGGAAGGGCGTCGGGAGGAAGGGGGAGAGGGAGCGCCGCTCGAGAGAAAGGGGGAGAGGGGCGCGGGGGAGCGTGGAGTAGGGTTAGGGTTCGGTGGATTGGGGGTTTTATGCAATGGCAAGATGCAGGTAAATACCTTACAAGTCGAGGGGCAAATTCTTTTGGCTTCTCCGCGTTGAGTTGGCTTTCCGACTGAAAAGCCAAAGCCGAAGCCAAAACAAACGGGGCCTAAGTTAGCCCTTGCTTGGGCTTTGACCCCCTTTTCCTTTTTGCTTTGTGGTCTTTTTTGTTTTGTTTTCTTCCCTCGTATGTATCATTTTTTTTAATATATCAGTCTTCCTATATATGTAGTAGGACGCTCTCCTACTGTTTGCTTTAAAAAAAAAGGGGCGGCCCCATGAATGCTCGTAGCTATATTGTCTGCAGGAAGAGATGCAGGGCGTCATGTACGGAACCGAATCCTCTACATGGCTGCACCGCGTGAACAGTAAATGAGTATGTCACAGCAAGACACTGTAGTGATAGTGCATGATTTTTAATGTAGAGCGAGTTTCTTTTGCCGTAGGGTGCTAAATCTGGTTGGATTCCGATATGACAGTTAGAAGATGATTCTAATGCATAGTACTGTTTAACCTCTGCATTATATCGTCATGAATAGACTACTAGATCGTCATGGATAGACTACTAGGAGGCAAGAACAGATTGCCGAATCACACCATACACGCCACGTTTCTTCTTCGACAGCCCTGACAGCAGCTGCTAGCGTTCATGCATTCATAGCAAACGCGTGGCACGGACGGCAAGCGAGTTAAGTCACCATTGCAATTTGCATCGGAAAAAGGAAGAGAAAATAAAGGGGGAGAGAGGGAAAAAAACATGGAAGATGCTGCGAGCTGCGTTCCATTAATGGATAGAGTTCGTTCTATTAACGGTGGTCTTGCTGCCGTCATGAATGTGCGAGGCCCCATGCACAGTACATCAGCTAGCCAAGATATAGCCAGACGAGGACGAGGATGGATTAGCTAGCTATACCGGACAATCCTGACCCACTTAATCAATTTGCACATGTTTAAGCCGGTTAATTGTTGGCTTAGTTACTTCAGACGACACGTGCCGAGCTAAGAACCAAACCAGCGTGTTCTACCTGCGACACAAGAATTTCACAGAAAACAGTTCAATTCCTTAGCCTCTGACCATTTAACATGGCTTAGCACAAAACAAAAAACCAACCCAAACAACCTCGTCAGAATTTAGTCACAAGAAGCATCACAGCCACACCTCATACTCATTCGAGCACAGCCAGGCTCCAAATGTGACTGAGACGCGCACACACAGCCGCAGCCGCACTCACAAGAAGCATCTATGTTAACTATGTAGCCTGCAGTTGTGTGCACCACTACTGCCACCACAGCTATATAAACACCCACTCGTAGAGGCCAGCCGCTGAGTAGCTAGTGACACCGGCCGCCATCAAAGCCAGAGCCAAGAAACGTACGCGCGATAGCTAGCTAGCTTATCTACCGCCGCCTCCTCAGCCATGGCGGCGGTGCAGCGGCGGTGGGCGGCGGCCGTGGCCGTGACGATGCTGGCGGTGGCGGCGTCGACAGCGCAGGCGCAGGTGGTATCCCCGGCGGCTGCGCCTGCGCCGGCGGGAGGGATCGACTCGGCGTGCCTCACCTCGCTGCTCAACATGTCGGACTGCCTGCCGTACGTGCAGAATGGGAGCACGGCGCGGCGGCCGGACAAGCCGTGCTGCCCGGAGCTGGCCGGGCTGGTGGACTCCAACCCCGTCTGCCTCTGCGAGCTCCTCTCCGGCGCCGCCGACTCCTACGGCATCGCCATCGACTACTCCCGCGCGCTCGCGCTCCCCGGCATCTGCCACGTCGCCACCCCGCCCGTCAGCACCTGCACAGGTACATTGATTAACCCTACTGACGTGTGTTAATTAGTTCTTCTATGCTTCAGGACTCAGCAGTCCAAGTTCTTTAATCTTTACTCCTACTCCTACTCCTACTTGGTAGGGTTAAGATAACCGCTATCAAATTTTACCGGCCGAAAATCGGATTTTTTTGGGTGAATTTTCAGCCGAAATTTTCAAATCAAAATTTGAATTTTAAAAAATCAGACCGATTTTATTTCATAAATTTTGGCATAAATTTCTTCTATATTTGATAAAATTCATACAAAACAAAATTTTCGAAACCGGGTTGAAAAATTACCAGGTGCGATAGAAACATTTTCCCCAATTTTGGTGATAATAGGCTGAAATTTTGAACCATGCTACTTAGTGCTTTTGATTACTGTTTGGCTTGGTTTGATTGATCACTTAGCTAGACTGTTTTGCGCAAATTAAGTTTGGATTATTTTGAGAAAAAAATTAAGTTTGAATTATTGCTGCAAAATTTGCAGCCCTCGGATATAATGTTCACTTGGGCCCATCTGCAGCGCCTATGTCAGGATCTCCCTCTCCCTCTCCCTCTGGTGAGGGTCCACAGTTCACTGGTAAGTTTTGCTTCAATCCTGTACGTACATGCATGCAGCCTGCACGGTTTGACGGGATAGTAGTACGAATTCTGATTAATTACCACAAGGGAAAATTTGATGGATATCACCGTATAGTATAGTGCACGATTTAGAAAAATGACACTCAAAGAGTGTCTCCTTCCAAATATGCCAATGCAATGTGATCTTGAGAAATACTATGACGGGAGATTAATTAAAGCCTATTTCCATCAAATTCGACCACGTATTCCACATCGTATTTTCGTATGGACTAAATTGCCCTCAGATTGAATCTCGTAACTGGTTCGCAAATGGCACCTTGCATTCTTTACCCGTCGCCATACCCATCCATTCCCGACCAGGTTTGAAAACATCGAACGATTTTCACCGAAAATCGTTTATATCGGACCCCCACGATAGAAACTCAAACCGGTTTTGAAAATTTTGGTTTGCATGAATTCTATCAAATATTGAAGAAATTTGTACTGAAATTTATTTTCAAAAGTTTTGGCCGATATTTCCAACTGATTTTCAACGATTTTTTAAATTTAAATTTTGATTTGAAAATTTTGACGGAAATTCACCGATTTTTTTTTCTCCGGCCATACCGCCCTACTGGACCCCGCAAAATTTTGATACCAGATTTCAAAACCCTGTTCCCGACCCATCAATCTAATAGGTGGAGGCGGCCATGGATGCGAGCTTGGAGGTGGCCATGGAGGTTCTGAGCACGCAGCAAGTTACCTCACTTCCGTCCACCTCCACCTCCTTTCCGTCTGCAGCAGGCGCCGCCCCTCCACCCCGCTTCCTTCTGCCGCCGGCGACGATTTGGTGGAGATGGAGGCATCGTAGATCCCCCATGCTTAGCTTACCGGATTGATCAACTAATCACGGATTCCAGATCAGCTTACGGAATCAAACAAGCTCCAGTCACAAAACAAAACCAGCACTCCATTGCAGCGGAATCACGCAAGCTCCAGTAGCTAGAAGCTGTCAGTTTGGAATCACGCGCACAGCAGATTGAATCAAGGCCGAGCAGGGCCACACCGTCCTCCTCGCCGTCGTTCTCGTCGCGATGGCCGTCGTGTCGCTCCGCACGAGCAGCAAGCACACCAAGCTGTGGAGGGAAAAGAAGGGATTCGGACCAGTGTTTTGGATACCGGAAAACAACTGCGGTCAATCAGAGAGATTGAATCCGAGGGCAATTTGGTCCGTACCGTACGAACATACATGGTGGAATACAGGGGTTGTATTTGGTGGAATTAAATTTTGATCCATCGTAATGGCATTTCTGAGCAGCAGGCTCACTGTAGTGGCATACTTCGAAGAGGGCACTTTAGAGTGGCATGTTTCTAGATCGCTCATTCTGTGGTGGCCACCCCTACCCATTAGGTTTGCATGCTTGTCACGTATTTATAATCACTAGTGCGAGTTCCTTTCTACTGTGGAGTAATTAACTAGGATGTGATTAATCCTGATCACCTGAAAATGTTCTGTGGGTATGCCTCCTCCACCTGCAGGGACTTCACCGTTCGCCTCGCCGCGGACGTCGCCCAACAACCACGCCGCGCGCCGCTTCGCCGGCGGCGACCTCATCACTCTCGCCGCGCTGCCGCTCGCCGCCGTCGTTGCCGGGATGCTCTAGACTAGAGGCCACGAGAACCCGGGAGCACAAGTCAGAATTGTTCGATTAATTCCTCCGTTCTCATGTGGCATCCTTACACATGCGTACGCATGCTCCTTATCTTCTGTACTATGATTATACATATACCGACCATTCCCTGGCTGATATGTGATTTGTTTCTTGCTAATGGTTAATTCCTTTTTGATGTAACTTGCCGGATTCCATGACACTGTCATGCGTGTGTATAACCTCATATCTTTCATGTCATGACGAGTCGTCTAGATGAAGTCTAGTGTGTTAGGTAGAAATACTCTGGTTATCGTCACAAAGCATCCATGAATTAAGCGTGTTCGTTTGGTCGTCATTCTTTGCCCCCCCAAAAAAAAAAACTTTCCTGATACAACACGTATACTATTTACGGCTACATATTGTCTGTTCACGGTTACACCTCGTATTGGTGTTTCGTTTGAGGAACCACCTCATCCAAAGATGGGTTGGTCTACCGTAGGATCATCATATGAAATTTGATGGGATGACATCATTTCTCAATTTATACTAACCATTGTGCTTACAAGGGATGAGACGGTGATAAACTCATTCCACTCCTCAGATCAAACAAGTGAGTTAGGTTTTGAGCTAGCACCGATGATCCATTCACCATCTGGTTCCTCAGACCAAACACACCATAACACTACAACAAATACAACCATCTACTTTGGGGAAGGATGATAAGCATTGAATTCAGCGAGATACAACCAGTGAAAAATCTATCGTTAAAATTTCGCCGCAACCGGTACTATCGGTGTGATTCGGGAATTTTTTATACTAGGCAAAAAAAAAAGATTTATTTATTATAAAATTTTGAAACCGGTAGTGTTTTCCTTGGGCACAACACACCGATGTTGTAACTTAATCAAGTGTCGTTGGGCTACTACTGCACTGCACTCCTAATAGTAGCAATGAATGAAGGCATCAATCCGTCCATTTCATTCAATATCCTAACCGTCCGGTTGAGTGCTCCCATGTGAGCTTGGCTGCAAGCTGCAGAGCGTTGTCTATCAGTCTATCCCTGTCCTCGCCAGCGTAGCATTACGGGCAAGCATCCAAAAAGATCTTGTGGTGTTTTGCTCATGATCAGGATTCAGAGTCTGTTTGGTTTATGATCCAGCGAGCTATATTAAAATTTTAGTAATACTAAAATTGGAGTCGTGCCAAAATTAAAGCAAAAAATAGTGTTTTAATCTTAATCATACTAATTCACGGGCAATACCAAAATTGATATGTTTGAATTGTAATCACACCAAAATTTGACAAAATTGTGAATATGACATGCAGGTTCTTTTATATATATATATATATATATATAACGGTTCAAATGAATCACAAATCAGATACTCGGTTTAGAAAATATGCTCATTTTAAGGTTTTGAATCAAACTACATATCCATTTATTACTACTAATCAAACCAACAACTGACTGCCACGTGCTATGTGATCACAAATCTTTGCTGCCTCTTGCCAAAACCAGGGCGGCCAAAAAGCTCGCCTCGATTTCACCAGAAAAGTGTGCTGAGCACACAGGCTTTACCATATTTTTTTCGGCAGTACCAAATATTTGGAATCAAACCAAATCCTTGCCAAAATGTAAGGATAATACCTAAATTTGATATGGTTCAATTAGGTTCCAAACCAAACAGGCCCTCGGTTGGACGGCGAGTGAGGCGCAGGAGAATTCATGAGATGGCGCAGGTTCAGGTCTGACCCTTGTGCAGCGTTGTCCATCATCGACCATTGGTCAGTGATCTGCTAGTGTTAGGGTTGTTAAATTCAATGAAATACTGGAGCTATATACCACAAAGTGCGAAAGATTACAGATAAAAATGAAACCAAGTGTTGATAAATTCTGGCATGGACTAACCATGAGCTGCCAGACTCGAGCACTCTTAACAAATAAAAATGAACTACATCTCTGCCTAACATAAGTTATGAATACTAACAGAGATTTATCCTCTAATTCCTGCCCCCTTGCCCAGTTACCATTGAAAACTGGTAACCAAGAACCAAAGCTGTCATCAGGAAGTAACCAAAATTGGTAGAATTTGGGCCAAACCTCATGAACCAACTCAGTTTAGCCGTTATTGTTGCTCCTGCGTAAACCTGAAAGCCAACAAGCCGGCTACAGTCGATTTTTCACAGATTATTCATATTCTGATTCTAACACACGTTGCAGCTCCTTCTACAGTAACCGGGCAATGCTGCAGTTCCCACCATGTACTCTGGGTTCTTTGTGCACTCTCCCAATGCTGCCCATTTTGCACAACTCTCGTTGTCATCAGTGCAATTTCCTTGTGCGTGATAAACCTTGTCGAACGAGGCTACACGAATCCACTTTGTAGCAGACCATTTCTCACCCTTTATGACTGGACATCCAGCATGGAGACTCAATGAATCTGCTGTACCATCTGGGCTAAGGTTGAAGAACAGAAGGGCATCCCCTTTTCGTGGTTTCACTGAGATACAAGTTGCAAATCAATTGATAAATATGTTAGGTATCTTACAAAGAACACGGGAATTAGAATGTCAAAAAGGACACAAGTTAGAAAACTATACCTGCAATACCTTTCTGAGCACATTCTGATAGGGTTGCATCTTTGTTGTCTGAACCACTATCTGTAAACTCCTATTTGACAAATGCATGGGGAGAAAATATTTTGATAAGAGAGCCCAGAACAAACCAGGCAAAGTACAGGAGAAAGTAATGGCACTAATGGCCATTAGTGGCCTGCTGACTCATACGAAAATTCAGCAATCAGAATCACTTTCTATCATCTTATTAAACACTACCACCGTGTAAAGGAAAATTACCTCGGCTAAGGGGAAACCTGTTTCCCCTCCTTCTGCAACATCTGTTAAGTACATAAGAACAGTAGCTATGCGATGACCACCACGGATAGTGTTAACATTGTCGGTGAAGTAATCATAGTGTGGTTCATACTTCTCCCCATGCTTATACCTTAGAACTTGGATATCTTCACCATTCTCTGATTATTATACAACACTTGTAAGCAAAACTAAAAATAGTAAGATTGTCAGATCCTTCTGGTAAGTTCAACTTCCTACCCTACACGTGGAATTGGAAGGTATAAACAGAAGGGCAACGAGCAAACATGTCGAAGCAATCCCCTTGTTATCGAGCTGACTAGCTGAGGATTTTTCTGACACGCTGTTCAAACTAATGCTGAACAGAAAAGGTGGAAAAGTTAAGCCTCAAAATCTAAAGGTTATTTTAGGTTTCTTTAATTGAACTGATACAGCCAAGTAAGAGTGCATAGCTGTTGTGGAGGTTCTCAGGTCAAATGTGCACATGTGCATATGAAAGACAAAGGGATAGAGGCCAATTTCTTAGTCATATAATGGCAGAACAAATGGCAAGGTTCCACATGCATAGACCATGCTATTAACAAAGGGTTAGTATCTATAGTGATTAGTAAAGTACTCTTACGTACCATGTAAACTTGTGCAAAGCACCAAATACAATTCGAAAAATTTGGGGAAAAAACAGTAAAGATAGTGTGTGACATATTCAAGGGGTTTGGACACAGAATTTGGCCAAGCAATAGAACATATCAAAACTTCCACTTTTTCCTTTTTCTTTAGCTATGTTACTTTGCAGAACTTTACATGGTTAGGGTACATCGCCCTAGATTCTAACCTCTTAACAAAAGGTGTTGCCCTACAAAATTCAAATACAACTCAAAACGTTTTATAGAAAAGACATGCAAGAATTAGAACCACTAAAACTGCATGAATAGAAAAATGTAGTGTAATTGTCTCAATGGGAGTCACAACCTTTTGGAAGAAATGTCCATGCAGCAATTTTGTCCTCTATACCAGCAACAATTGGGTCCTACAAATTTGGACATGATTGTTCATTAGACAAGAACCATGTCATCTAGAGAAATGCCTCAACAGTACTGTACTATTGGATTCTAGTTATGGTTAGTCACTAAATATAGAAGATATTGATGCCTTAATAAAACAATAGATGTGTGAATAGCAGATTGCCCCTCCTAGCAAATTTCAATTAATTGGTACAGAACATGAAAATTCGTCATAAGATGCACTCAAATTTCATCCATCATTCGAATGGAACATGCAAAAGAGACGCTCAGCAATCAGCATCCACTGATAGTCCTGTCCAGATCAATCTTATGAACTGTTTTGATCTCTGCATATGAGTTGAATTGCAAATGCACATTCAGATACAACCCCACCAACCCACCCACCCAAAAAAGGAGTAAAAAATACTCTGATTTAGCCAAGAACTATTGAATTCAAGCAAAAGAAGAAGAAATAATTTGGATTTTAAATATTTCATATGTCCATAATAGTGGATATATATATTTTCTTCTTTGACATCTATGTTTAGTGTTGAATAAGATGTTTGCATCGCTGGAACTGTAAAAATTGTCTGAGGATAGCATACTCAAGAGAGGCTTACTGGCACCTGTATGGTGGAATCAGGAAATGAAAAGTGCACTAAAGGAAACATATGATATCTGGACCATCTATTCTTTTTCTGTCAATTGACTCAATTCGCATCTCAGCTGTGGATCGAAGTGTTATTCTCTGTCCAGCTTGGCAAGATTATACCTTCAGCTAGTGAGAGGGGCCTAGAATAGTGGATCGTGTGCTGCTCAAGACTGTCAAATGAAACATGTAAAGGGCTTGACTGGATTGTCACGAGTCACAACACACTTGATGTGGCCATATATACTGTTTTTACTTTTGAAATTAATTCTTGTGTGCTACTTGTTTTGAATGGATTAATTCCAGAAATTACGGAGAAGAAAGACGGAGATGCTGTGTGCGTGTTTGATCCCAGAGGTGACCTACCATGTGCACATGAGGCAAATGAATGGGGTGCATGCAAGGAAAGCAAAGGAGACGTGCTTAGATTGATGAGGATATGCAGTGCATATACACCTATTTGGGCTAGAGAGAAAGAAAGGGAGGTTGGCCATGGCTCAAGAGGAGGAAACAAGATCAATCAGGTTTCAATCAACATGGTGTTCGTTGTTCTGTCCACGAAGTTCATGAAGCTTTGCGGACCAATTCTGAGGTTTCCAATGCGCACAAAAATTATATTTAGAAAGCCTATCAAGTCTAGTTTCCAATGGATAAACGGCATGTGATTTGGAGTTTTGTGTAAAAAGTTATGGCAATTGGGGTGCACGCTGCATAGACAGTCCGGATGGCGCGCGCGAGTTGCCAAACATGACGAGTCCGTGGCATGTACAGCATCTTTGGGTGATATCCAGCTGTGACATGGATTTCCAAAGGTTTAGAAGAGTTCATTTTTCATGTTTTTCACAGATTTAAGTAGGCCAAAGTAAGGAAATTGAAGATAGGAAGGTTTGAAATCAATTCGGACTGAACTCGTTACAGTCAGCACAACCTGGATTGGAAAGGTCATAACTTTTGGATATGAAGTCGGATCTGAGTGTTCTTGTACTTGTTGGAAAGCTAACTTCAAGACCCACGCAAAGGATCAAGTACCAGCTTCAGATTCCATCTACGCGCGACGCAACAACCAAAACAAGCGGACGACAGAAATTTCATGGTTTCCTTTTGTTTTGTCCAAGTTATCTAGATAGTTTGTTTCTTGTGTTAGGTGCCTTAGGAGGGTTATATAAGCCATTGTAAACGTCCATGTAACTCGGATTATTAATTATGAATTGAGTTTTTGCCAATATGGCTTTAGGGGTGAATCCTTGTGTGTGCGTGTGTTCCACATGAAATTCAACCCGTGTTTGGGTGTGTGCGCTAAGTCAAAGAACGACCTAGTTCTTTGGTTTTGCGTCGAGTGGTCATTCTCATCTTCGCGGTTCAATCTATCCGCAGATTGGGTGGTGAAGATTTTGTGTGCTTGTTGCATCTACTCATTCAGATTGTGATTAACACTAGTTATCCTTGTTCTTGGTTTGCATCTAGTAAACCAGGAGCTATTTATCCACCGTTGTTCGTCCACCATGAGAGATCGGGCCACCCTATGGTGATCGATCTCACCACGAGGTTCAATCCGCATCAACTCTTGTGGATAGTCTGGACTGAATGAAAACATGAGTTAATGAGCTATAATTAAGTATCTCTTCGGCAAGGGAGCTTTGTACGGAATGGAGCAGGGCAGGAGCTCTTCACAGTTGCTAATGATGAGGCAGCTGAATTAGAGTAGGTTTTTGACACCTATTGATTCAAAAATTCTATCTCTTGCAATGAAAAGAAAAGGTGCCGAAAATGATGCGCCTTTGGCATACCATGAGCTCTAGCACTTGCATAATAGAAATTAATATGTAGGACTTAAATGCTAGTATTCTAATTATTAAATTTAAAGAAAAATATAGGTAAGTGTTATAAAATGTTTCGTAATTTCCTATTTCCATCCATCGACTCCAAAAAGCAGAAGAGATAAATAAGATTAGTTTTTCGAACGAGTGAGGTAAGTAGGATCCATCATTGTCGTCAGGCCAAAAAAAATGGCTTGAGCTTAAATAAAAGGCTGCTATATCCACTGGTTGAACTTTCTTTGCAGATGCACAAACAACAGGCAAGAGGGTTCGATCGAAAATTCTGCATTCTAGGTGTAATTCTTGTGCTAGAACCCGTGAGAGGCTCCTTTTCAAAGGTGATGCAGTGTACTTGAGAAAAAGCTATGGCATATTGATCACAAAAAGAATACAACTTTCTTGCATTGACACCTCTATCTATATAACATATGTTTGCAAGTAAAATTGCCAGGGAACAAAGGTTGTGTTTTGCAAAGGCGGTCTTAAACAACAAGATGTATCCCCGTTGGAAATGCAGAAATAATGAAATTAAAGAAAAGAAGACCTAACCTTGGCCTTGCTGATGAAGGTGCCGGAGCTGGTGCGGACATCACTGAGAGTGCTCTTTCCCGACATGTCATCAGCGACCGCCGACCTCTTGAGCTCCGCCCTCGCCTGAAAAGAAGAGCAATAATTCCGAAATCAGTCAATTCCGGGCATTCTTGCCTCGAAAAGAAAAGCATTTCATGGGATTGGGAGTGGTAGTACTGACGAGGGAGACGAGGTGGTTGGCCTCGTCGTCGCTGAGGAAGTGCTGGTAGAGGAACACCCTGCAGAGAGTATACGCCATGGATCACACATCAATCGTCTCATTTCATTCCATTAAAATAGAGATCGAGATGAAATCAAGAAAGCGAGAGAGCGAGCGAGCGATGGAACGGAATGGAATTGCCTACCTGGGCTTCCAGGAGATCTGGCGGGAGTGGTGCGGGTACACCACGGCGGCCGGGTACACCGAGCTGCCCCTGCCGCTTCCGCCTCCCATAGCAGCGCCGCCGAGGCCGAGGAGGAGGAACAGCACGAGGCCGGGAGGGGGAGGCCGCGCCATCGCAGCTAAGAATACAACCGAACTCTCTCTCTCTCTCTCTCTCTCTCACGCAGGCGACCAATGGAGGTGAAGAGGCGGCGGCGCGAGGTGGAAGAGCGGGGACGGCGGCGGCGAGTAGGAAGTGGTCGCCGCTCGCGACGCTTCGCGGGGAGAGAGCGAGAGGGAGGCTGCGGGGCCGCTCAAATCCATCGAACGGCCAGCGCGCACTGAAAAAAAAACCACAACGTGCGAGCAGCAAACGGCCGATCAATCATGGGAGGCACGCCCCAGCCCAGATGATCATGTCCAGGAACAGGACTGGCTGGCGCCTGGCAGACAGAGATCCCGTGTTTTCGCACTCCGTGTAATACTATATTTTTTCCGATTATAAAAAAGTCGCACAGCCAAATACACCACACACACTTACACATGAGAGAGTGTGCCTCTATAGCACATATCTAGACATACGGAGGCTGAGAATAAATTCATAATCTCACAAAATTTTTATTAAAACACACTCACATATAGTAATGAGTGGCAGTTACTTGGCTACCATTATTTGCTGATTAATGTCCTCTTATCTTTGGCCCAAAAGGCGGAGAGTACGAGTTGTAGGTTTTCATACACGGATTTGGTCACAAGTGCATATCAGATGGGTGTTAGTAGCTAGCATTAGATGCTACTAGAGAAAAACAGAGATTTGACTCGTATGTTTAAGTACACTCGTACATGCAGCGTACCGGTGGAACACAAAGTTGTGGTGATCGAGATCATGGGTACAAACCCACATTTTCTTTGCTTCAAGATATGTTGCGTAGTTCGTTTTATGTGCTCTCTATTTTTTTTTGGCTTATATGTTTCTGAACCAAGTTATCGGGCTGATTAGGTGTTTGCCTTATTTAAGAGAATTTTTTTTATTATTTAATTCTTTTTAAATTTTATTTTAAAGTTAACTCATCGCGAACTTTATTTCCAATTCTAACCCCTTTGGTCACGCCACCACCCGTGGCGTGACAAAACAACACTGTCACGCCAGTCCATTTCTGGTCAAAGTCTTGTCACGCCACTAGTGGTGGTGTGACAGTGTTGTTTGGTCACACCACCACCAGTGGCGTGATAAAAAGTGC
Source organism: Ampelocalamus luodianensis (assembly GCA_036346255.1). NCBI lineage: Eukaryota > Viridiplantae > Streptophyta > Magnoliopsida > Poales > Poaceae > Ampelocalamus > Ampelocalamus luodianensis. The sequence continues at coordinate 9,420,013 of CM070626.1, forward strand.
GATTTTAAGGACTTATCTTGTGGCGTGACAGTGTTATTTTGTCACGCCACGGATGGTGACGTGACCAAAGGGGTCAGAATTGGAAATAAAATTTGCGAGAGGTTAACTTTAAAATAAAATTAATAAAAGAATTAAATAATAAAAAAAGTTCTATTTAAGACTGCTTCGATTTCTAGCATTGCTTTCCTTAGAGCTCTTCAATGTCAGCTCAAGAAAGCAAAAAAAACTAGATCCAAGGAGTGAGACATCCCGAATGTATTTTTATAAGGTCTAGAAAAAGACCTGAAAGCCGGCTCTTACCCGCACGCTGTCGCATAGCGACCGTGCAACGACCACGGGGAACACATAGTGTGGGCTTTTTTTTTTGTGAGAATCAGAATTCGAGCCCTGGTTGGTAGCCTCACACCTGGATAGGGATGACAATGGGGCCCCATTCCCCATTCCCCGACGAAGAATTCACCTATTAGGGGACGGAGATGTGGCTATTTCTTCCCCCACGGGGATGCTAATATGCAAATACAATTCCCCATTGAGTGAAACGGAGATAGGGCTATTCCCCTACTCCCCATCCCCGCTACCCGCATGGGCCCTCGATAAGACATGTAGGCCACTAGCCCACTACCACACAACCCAATAAGGTGATAACCAGATAATCTTATTTGCATCCTTTACTTTTCAGATGCTAATTAATCAAAAAACATTGTTATTTTAGCATTACATATAGATGTTCATACTCATTTTATAACATTATAGATATTATTTTCTCTTCTTTCGGGATCGAACTTTCGGTTATAGGTTCCCGTGGAACCCCGATAACCCGATGGGGACGGAGAACGGGGAGAGAATAGAACCCGAGGACGGGGATGGGGACGAAGATGAGGAATTTTTTTGTCTCTCAGGGATGAGGATGTTCCACCACTCCCCGACAGAGAATGATCCCGTTGCCATCCCTATACCTGAAGGACTTACCACCATGCTATGAGTATGTTCTCATCAGCTCAAGAAAGCAGCAGTCACATAGAACGACAATTATTGCGATAGCTGTGCTTTGTTAATTGAGAAATCATTGCTTTCCTTAGAGAGCTTCAATGTTAGCTCAAGAAAGCAGCCGTCGCATAGAACGACAATTATTGCGATAGCTGTGCTTTCTTAATTGAGATTACGAATCAATCACCGTAGGCAGTACTGAACTAAATAAGAAAAAAAAAAGAATATTACTCAGGAGAAATGACCAACATGCTATTGCTAATCTTCTGTTCATTCACACAAGTCAATCCCGTAACAAATGGGAAAAGACACAGGAAAGAATATGTTGTACATTTTGAAAGAACGCCTCGTTTCAGTACAATTTTGTTCCAGACGAGTTCAGACTCGACACAGCTACAATGAATCAAAAGATAAAACTTGCAAAACTATGCATAGGCTTACTTGTTCTATGCATAGGCTTACTTGTTCTACCCAACAGACCAAAAAGAATCTTCGAGGGAAATTGCTCGAGTATGTAATATAATCACCTTTCCTTCGGAAACTATACGTGATGCTGTACAACATAACAATCACCTTTCTATTTGTCACAAGATAATTTTCTAAAAAACAAATACCTAGCAGCGCCCATGGAAAGGTTCATCGGTACCTTCTTCATGAGTTGCATCATAAGAACCTATTTATTATGTGATTTAGGTCCCAGCACCTGCAGTGTTATGCTCATACTAATTAGTCTGCTCTTATGCATATACTGGACTTTACAGTGCTTTATGCCAAACTTAAGGATGCATGTTTTTGGACAAGATTAATCTAAAAGCAAGAAGGTACATACCTTTATTAACCTTATTTTTACTTGTTGGTAAGAGCTCTTCAGCACCAATTCTGATGTTAGTATTAGATGTGCGCCTCTTTGATTTGCCATCTAGTATTTCCACCTCAACAATAAAGGTTCCGCAGACAGGACGATGATCAGAAAATTTAGACTCCCCACGGAAGTAGGATAACTGCACAATACCGTCTCCATGCCACAGTATTCTATCACACCTGAACAAGTTGAACTACTTAACATACATGAATCGATAATTTGTTAATCGATAATTTGTTAATAGTTCATAGTACAGTTAGGTCTGTAGATATTCGATACGGCACTAAATCATTTGTTAAAAATGCAAAATTTGTAGCAATACATGCAGCCAGTTGTAGACTTAAATTTTGAGATGTGTACTTGATGAGTTATCGAATTGATCATTACATTAGCAATACTGAACATGTGATTATGTGAATTATTTTACTGTTTTCTTTTCCATGAATTTAACCAACGTGCTTGTGTAAATGTATGTTGTTTCATCTCAAGAAAATCAAAGTGTATCCCCTTCTGGTACACAAAGATGGGAATGACAGATTATCAAAAGTTGTAAACAGGCATGTGATCGGTGTGGATACCTTCTAGTCATAGTTAAATGTTACTATTCAAGGTTGGGACCTGCTAAACTGGGAATCCTTTATACCATAAAAGTAACTAATTTGAACATGGTAAATACCAGGCTGGGGTTCTCCTCTTTTTCTTTGATGTTGCAGTCTCTCCAGCATAAGAATCTGAGTTACAGGAGTACTTGTACGTAGGAGCAAAATAAATCTTCTCCTCACTCCAACCCTTGAACACCCTTCCAGAGCTGCGCTCAATGTTAAGCTGAAAAAAAATATATGCATAAAACGTTAACCAAATTGTTGCATGATAGAATTAGAACACACACACAAAAAAAGGGAAAGTTCTAAACAAAGTTTGTCTTTTCTCATTCCATTACTTCCGTTCCTTCCTTAGGGAACAATTCAGTTGCCCTCTACGGAAAAAGCAGTGTCGTCTTTTGAGGAGTTTACCTGATCCTTTTCAAAAAGGGCATCCCAGTTATTTTCGGTCAGCAGTTTCTTGGTATCTTCATAGCTCAAGGAAATACGGTAGTTCAGATCCCCCAACCATATCACCCGACTAAAGTAAACATCACAAGAATGAGAGAATAGCAATTGACAATAAATAAAAACTTAAAAGAACTGTAGCATGACTTTCTTACTCATGGTCAAGAATTTTCTCAGGTATTCTTCGCCCAGCTCTTCTGCAAATCCTTGGAAACTGCGTGACCCTCAGTATCTCTAAAACATCTAAATTGCGCCTCAACTCATCGCCTTCTTTCTCACCTGAAGCCAAATGGCTGCAGATGAAACAAAAGCTTGTCTGGTGCAGTGTCATGCTCACTGATATGCATCCCTGAAGCCAAAGGTAAGTGCATCACTAAAAGGATAAGGGATCTACTGCATAGGGTGCTTCAGAGTGGGTTTTTTGCAAGATGGGGTTGGAGTATGTCAAGTAAAATCTTGCTGTAGTTGTAGATTAATGTTGAATGTTGATAAAGAACATTATATGAGAAACATAACATAACCACAGCCTATACATCAGTATTACAAAGGAACCCCTTTGATATTTCAGACTAAAATATGTAGTTTATTTGTTACTAACTTTATGACATAACATTTTATTTGGCATCTGCAGTTCCATCCAAAATTTAGCACGGGCTACAATTTTCATACACGAAAGGAGTCAAAATACAATACGTATATAACTTGAATCGGGTTCTGATTTCTGACCTTGTTTCCAAGATAGCCCATTATTCCGCGACCTACACAAGATGTCCTCACATGGCCGATATACTGCACTAGTTCTTTCTTTGCCCATACTGTAACAAAAATACCAACCATTCGTTTGCAAGATATGAGGTTATATTTTAGCTGGTCCCTGGAGGCAGAAACAGCAGAAGTCATTCCATCAACCATATAACCATAAGCATCATTCAATTTATCATCCACTTCATCTTCTTCTGACGAGTCTGTTTCATTAACATATGCTTGTGGGCATCCAAAGCAAGCATCCTTGTAGGATTTCCTGGTCATTTCAACTGGGCAGTTGCAGAATTTGAGCTGTTTTCTCTGAGTTGGCATGTAAGGTTTCCTGATAGATTTCAAGGAGGACTTCTGGAAGATTGCAGAACTGCTAGCTGTTTTTGAGCGGCTGGAGAATGAAGCATCAAGATTTGATGAACATTGAGACGAGGTTGAATCAAGGGACATAGATGGCTTGTGCTGGAAGATACCAGCATCACTGTCAACTGGTCGGTTCAGTGTGCGGTTTATAAGAGCAAGCCATCTTGTAGCTGGTTCGTTGTCTTCTATCACAAGCACATTACCCGCATTGAGAGGGACAATTTCCTGAAAACTGTGTCAAGATTAAAAGAAAAGAAGAGACATGATGATGTTTTCTGTTCATTGAAACAAGCTAAATAAATTCCAACAAAAAAAAGCTCATTTTGACAACAAAAGAAATAAAGACCAATTTTTTTAAATGTTACTGCAAATGTTCCGAATCCCTGATCTGTCACTGCAAAATGACCTCCCTATTTCATGTCACTGCAAAGTCGAAACCATACCTCTTCATGCCACTGCCGTCACCTCCGTTAAATTTTTTCCGTCAACTTTTTCCAAAATACCCAAAACACCCTCATTTCTTTCTTCTCCTTCCTCCATTTCCTTTCTTCCCTTCCTTCTTCCTTCTCTCCTCTAGTTCACCTGCCGCCGCGTCTCTCTGCCTGCGCAGCCCCTGTCGCCCTGCCGGCGGGCGAGCTCCTCCACCTCCACTATGTTTGAGTAAATTTCAATTCCACCTCCTGGCCGGCGGGCATAGTGCATACATCTAGACATCACCGTCTCAGAAGCATCTGTCACAAGTTCACCATGCATCATCCAAGCCATTCCATCCCAGTATTCCCACAGCACAACAAAGATCACAACCAATCCAAGTAGGGAGGAAGGAAGAGGCGACATTACCAGTGAGGAGCACCACCGTCGGAATTGCTGAGGTGCCAAGCACCCCCGCCATATCGACGGCGGCGGCCGCCGCATGGTAGCACAACCGGCCTTGGGCCGTGGTGGCGCAAGCGATGACGGGACCAAGGACGAGGGGGTCCAAAGGGGGGATGACGCAGGGGGCGACCACGGTGACAAGCCGGCTCAGCGACGCGGGTGCCCGGAGGAACCACGAAGGGGCCATCGGAGGTTTGGTGAACCGGCTGCGGCGCTGGATTACTCGGGGAGGGGGGTTCGGCAGGGCGAAGCCGGTGAGGTGAGCAGCCGGCGGCTCTGGGGAGATTCGGGACCAAGCGGAGAAGAGTCGCCGACAATGGAGTTGGTCGGCGAAGTCGGCGGGGCCGGTGCGGGTGTCGGCAAGGTGGAACCAGGCGGCGGCACCCTGGCGACTGCGCCAGTAGGGCGGCGGCGCAGGTGGTCGAGGTGGCAGCCGGTGATGGCAGTGGCACTAGGGGAGCAATCGAGGCCGAGTGGCGGCGGCGGCCTGGGTGCCGGCATTGAGGCAGAAGAAGACACGCAAAATGGTATTTGCACAGATATTTCACGGCTTGACTAATCAATAGTGGCATATAAGTATATAGTTTCGACGACACGAAACGAAGATGTTATTTTTGTAATGCAGATCGAGAATTCGGAACATTTGCAGAGCAAGATAATTTTTTCTCCAAAAAAAAATGCCTGCATATCAGCAACATTGTAAGACCACTAACGAAAAAACTACTATCTTTTCTCATATACATTGAATATAAGTATATCATACATTGAATATAAGTATATAAATAAGGGGAATAGAATGTATGGAAAATATGTAAGGTGTACAATGCACATTCTTCTAAGAAAATGTTGAGACTGTAATTAGTAATATTGACAGGGGTAGGTTCCAAAACTACGAAGAATAGATTGGTGAAATACCTACCCTAACACATAAATATCTGAATGGTCATCAGCAGGAAGGAAGTCGTCCAAGTTCAACTCAGCCGTAGGTGTGTTTCCTCCAACGTTCCATGTAGATACAAATATCCTAGATAACGAACTAAAAAAATTAAAGACACTGATATTACGTCAAAAAAGACACTGATATGGTTTCCACTTAAGAGGACGGAAGTATGACTGAACATGCAAGGTTAACTGTTTGACCTGAATGGTTCAGTTTTTGTTGCACTTGAAGAGTGGGCTAGGAAATGGCTCAGACGTATGCTCCTAACTTCTGCTTCCATTTAGTCCAAAGAAACACAAGAATAAGCCAATCAAATCAAACCAGCAGCATCCATAGAGTGAGCCAGTGAGGCAAAGTTGCCAGGTAGAAAACCACCTGAAAGTGTTCTGAAGGGGGAAGAAGATTGTGCCTTTGAGGAACTTGATCCGGACTTAACTGCAATTGACAAGGGAACACGAAATAGTTAGTTGCTATTATGTTATCAGGACAAACTAATAAAAATGTACTGAATTTAAATTAGTACAAAATGTCAAATTTCTGAAATGACGAAATCAAGTGTGGAATTGTTGAACACATGAATCCTAGCATTTTTCAAATAAACATATTTGAACCGGCAGCCTCTTCACAGCAGCATTTCTCATTCTACAAAGTCAACAAAGGCTCAATTGACCTTATGCATGTGGTTGCCAAGTGCCAACTGACTTGAGCAATTCCCCTTTTCAACCCAGAAGAGCTGAAATTTGATAAAATCATGCTCATTTATTTGTTACTAGTTATCACCACCCTACAAGACACTGACTCGTTGTTGATTCAGTTTTTCAGAAGAAAGAAGATGAACTAACCAGTGGAGCAGCTTGGACTGTCTGTCTTCTTTGCGACTTTCTTATCTTTCGTCCCGAAAAGCTTTGGTCGACAGCCCTAGAGTACAATTGTACAAAGCCAAAAACTTAAGTCAATGCTCCATTTAACTGTAATTATGATAATGCATTCAAGATTAGGGATGGGAAATGGATACGAATTATCCGTATTCGATAGGATATGAATACAGTAAAGATTTTCCCATCCGATTAATAATTTCTCTCCTATTTGTATTCGAATTCACATAAAAAATATGGATGCAAATATGATATTTGACTTTTCGCTCTTCTGACCACCAACTGCAACTAATCGCCGCTCAACTACAGTGCGCAAGGGTTGATTCCCCTTGCAAGTACCTAAGCATCTTGGGCAACGCTCTACACGTCCGGTGGCTATGGCTGCAGCGTTCATGGCAGGAACGGCCATGGCACGGTCTTGCGTGCTGGGCAAACCAAACAGAGTGAGAGCTGTTTCGGGCCTCCATTTCGGTTCGTCTAGGAGGTGGTCAGCAACGTCTGTTTTGGTCGAATCGTTGGGTCGCCGGCTGTAGCATCCCCTCCTTAGTACCAACCTTGGTGAAGTCAGTCCCGGATGCAATCAAGATAAGAAGAACTGTCGCAGTAGGTTTACTTAATGGCGCGTGGGTTAGGTTTACATTTCGGGACGGCTGGCTGCGCAAGTCCTGCTGGCTGGAGTATCTAGGGCTCAGGGATGTAATGCATGGCGTCCGCACATTGCCTGGCCAACAAGACACCTTCCTCTGGCGTTGGGAACCCTCAGGGTCAGGGCACTACAGTTCGCGTTCAGCATATAAAGCTCTTTTCTTAGGATCAGTCGAATTCTCCTACACTCTGGAAGGCCTGGGCGCCACTAAAGTGCAAGTTCTTCATGCGGCTCACACTCCGTGTCGCAGGTGTTGGACAGTGGACAGTCTACAGCGACGCGGCCTCCCTAATCAAGGAGTTTGCGCTTTTTGCCGTCACTCCTAGGAATCCATCGACCACCTGGTCATCGGGTGTGCGGTCACTAGCCAGATTTGGTCGCTCTTTCTTGCGAGAGTTGGGTTGCAACATGCTACCCCAGCCGGTCATACTGCTTTGGAGGAATTCTGGTTGGCAGCTCGCAACTCGGTTGACAAGAAGAGGAGGAGAGCACTTGATTCTTGCATCATACTTGAGCGTAATGCCAGGATCTTCACCACAACGTCACACCAATACATTTGCTACTTCACCGTATCTCATAGGAGTTCAGCCTTTGGTGCAGGGCGGGAGCTCGCTGTTTGGAGGCGCTCACACTTCCGGAGTAGTTCTCTTACCCCACCCCTAGGCTGTTGGTCGCTCTGTCCCTAGCCGTCTCTCGATGTTGTTTGGTTGTCTTCCTCGCTCTCTGTTTTCTCTCTTTATTTTTCTCTTCTTTGTTGTAATTGTACTTTGGTTTATTTCTGCTTAATGGGATGACGCACAATCCTTTTGAGCGTTCTCGAAAAATGATATGGATTTTTACCATCCGAAATGTTATTTTATCCGGACTATTCGTATTCGACGAAGCAATATAAATATTTTTTGCAATACAACTAATTAGTTGGACAAGTTTTTTTTAATTCAATGTGAATTCATGTTGCTTTAAGTGAAATAAATGAATTAGAATGACTAAGTGTGATTGTATGAGGATAAAATGTCATTAATATCTCCATGTTACATTAGTTATGAGGACATTTGGATCCGACCGAATTGAGTAGATATTCGATTTGAATTCGTATTCGTATTTGAGAATATTCGAATTCGTATTCGTCTAAAAATATGAATACGAATGTGGTAAGGGCACTATTCGATTGGTATTCGATCCGTTTCCACCCCTAATCAAGATATATCCGGTAAAATAAGGAAAAAGGAACAAAGGAGGGAAAGGTAAGAAACAATATGATTATATGAATGATGTGAAACAAGAGACACATACCTTCATCTTTTCGTCATCCGGGAAGGCCATTCCCTTTGGAGTCAGAAAAACAATGGAAGCTTTTTTTTTCTTCCAAATTCAAGTCTGAACACATAATTTAATAGAATTAAAGATTGCAGTATCACGAGACTACAACTGAATAATTCAGACAATAGCACGAGTAAATATGGAAAAGAATCATATCCATGGAGTTCTCACAGAAAAATAAAAATAAAAGGGGAACATTTGTAAGCAAACTTCAGTGGATCCAAATTGTCCTTTCAATCCAAATTCCTGTACCGTTAGGCTACAAGAACAAACACATCGCCAAACCAACAAAAAGTTGCAACCTTTCGCGTCAAACCCACACATCCACAAAGCATGCTCCTTTCAAAACCCAACCTTTCTGACGTACAGAGAACTTCAGAATTAAACATACATTACAATATGTAACAGGAACAAAGATAAACAGGAAAGAAAAACAGCATGAAACTACAGATTTCAAACACGACAAAAAGGCCATGAAGCAGGAACGCACCAATCGGCAATTTGGGCAGCAAATCCGGCCACCTCGGCGCCCCCAAGAACCCTCGAACTCTTCCTCCCCCAAGAGCCAGCCCAGGATCCTAAAACCCCAGCCAAGATCTCAACAACTCCGCAGAAACCATTCCCCTTAACCAAGAAGGCCAGAGCCAAGAAGAGCGAGTACGGCGCGGTGACCCCTCAAACCCGGGGCGGGGTCTGCAGGAACCAGACGAGGACACGGCCATTAGGCCCCTCCTCCGGGCGGAAGGATTAAACTAATCTACCGGGACAACTGTACAGCAGCCAGGCAAGGAGGCTATTTTCTATCGCGTTCTTGCGCAGCTCGGCAAATTGTTTAGGCGTGCGTGGTGGGTTGAGGCGGTTGACAATGAGGAAGAAGAGGAGACGAGGGGAGTTTGAGCGGCGCACGTGCGGCTCGTCGGATTGGATTTGGCGCGGGGGAAGCGGACACGGTTGTTGGGACTTTCGGGATCAACCAACCCACTGTACTATACTCCATGTCAGATATTTCCTAAGGTGTATCGATTAGGGTCTATTTTATTATTTTTTTCTAAAACGGAGAAATATGGAGCGAATACATGTCGAGTTGAATGCGGGTAGTCTCGGTCACAAATATTTAGTCGGAAATTACATGAAAACAAGAACCATATATACCGCACATGTAATCATCAATCAACCATACCACATATCCAAAATGCAACTACTTTAGCAATTCAACGAGCAAATTTAACCAAATATAGTGGGTAGGCTGAGGCTGAGTAGTGCATAGTGACATAGCTGTATAGATAACACCGATAACAGAAGTCGACAAGTAGCACATAGACATAGCACATCACAACTGACAGAAGTTGATGGGCGGCTGCGGCGAGAGAGGACTACGGGAGGCGGCGTCCAGTGGGGACCAACGACATTGCCACGTGGCACCGACAGAGATCGACGGCTGCCGGAGGTCGACAACGCTGGGGAAGGTCTTGGCGGTAGAGGCGCAATGAGGAATGTCGACGGGCAGGGTGGCAAGTCGGCAAGGAAGGTCTTGGCGGTGAGGGAGGCAAACGACGGCCGACGGAGATCGATGTCTGCTGGAGGTCGACACCGCCGGAGGCCCAGAGGGAGGTATTGGCGGCGGTGGTGAGGGATGTTGGAGGAGGTCTTGGGCGGGGCAGTGAGGAAGGTCTTGGGCTATGGCGGCGGTGGCGGCGATGGAGGCAGCGAGGGGCGGTCTTCGACTACCTAGCCGAGCTTTGGGTCGATGGTCACAGCAGAGGACTACTCAAATTTGAGGCTTAAGGGAGGGCCACTAGAGCTCTCAAATTTGAGGAGGTCTTCGGGGCTCTAGGCGCCCCAAATCACGACACTGGTCCCGACTACCTCCCGGCTCCTTCCCGCCCAAATTTGAGATTATGGGATTTGGGGATTTGGGGTTGACCAAATTTGTCTTTGAATTTAAATTTGAATATTTGTATTTTTATTCATAATTTTAAGTATAGTGCTTTAGAATTATAGTTTAAATAAATTATTATATAATGGAGTTAGGGACTTTAGGGTGAGAGATGGGCTCTCACTGAGATGCTCTTAGGAGTTAGGGACTTTAGGGTGAGAGAGATGCAGCCAGAATATAGCCCATGGCCCATGGGCTGGATAGTTATTGGATATTTTACTGGATAGTTCTAATTAATATTTTAGATAGCTCCGAATCTGACGAATACCTCCATCCCAAATTTGTTTCTATACCCGACAAATACTATCCGACTCCGAATATGAAATTAGAGACAAATTCTGGATATCCGCTTTTGTGCTCCAAATAAGATTCGAATTAATTTGGATGGACAGACGGTCAGGAACTATCTGCTCTATTTGCACCCTAGTATTGTTTGAAACTTTCAATTCATTCATGGACAGGGTGAGGATTGTTTGTTGTTGAGTGTTTTAAGAGGCCAAAAAACTTTTTATTTCCCTCCTAATTAAATTTAGAGCAGTTGCAGGAATCGAGAGGTTGTGTAATCAAATTGTAATATGATATTCCCTCTTGTTGTAGGGACGACGTACCGTCCCCAACAGCCCGACGAAGAGCCTAAGAAGTTAGCCCCTTCAAGGTACGCGAAGAGAAAAGGACACCACCTCGACGCCTCGGTTGATCAGCCCACCACCTTGGCCTCCGCATGAGGGGTCCGGCCCGAAGGAGTCTCTGAGTGAAGGACAAAGAGGGGAGTTGAGGCACCGCAATGGACCAAGAAAGGTGACGTGGTGGACACTACCCATAGGAGCCCACTATGCACCAAAGCTACCAACGAAGGAGGAAAAGACTACGAGGCTCCTATAGTCATAGACCCTATATAGGGGTACTATTGTAATCTCCTACCTCCTAACTTTAATACTATAAATAGGCCCCTCATGTATCAAGGGGACACCTTTTTTCTCTAAGGCAACTTTAACACAAATAAAGATAACATTCATTCCCTGACATCGTTCTTCACATTTTAGGGACCTTGAGACCTTTACCTCATTCACAGTGGGTATCGGCCCCAAGGCCCGCCTACTTCTACTGTTTGGTCTATAGCCTCAATAGTTGGAGTTGTTTGTGGGGAATGACAGAGAAGCAACATCGTGATGGCACCTGAAAGTAAAAACACGCCTAGGGTCTCGCCTGCCGAAGCGGGCACCGCAGGCTCAACGCCTAGGATCCCCCATGCAAAACAAAGCAAGACTTCCACCATTGCTGAGGCAGCCACTATAGCGGCGACCCTCGAAGCAAACTCGACCCACGGGGAGATCGTCGGGGAAGACAGACGGGGGCGCGCAATGAAGCGTCATTACCCGAAGGACACCGTGTGGGGCACCCCTCACCCGCAAACTCAAACGCAAAGAGAGAAGCCTATGAGGCCATGCAAAAGGAGCTGGCAGACCTTCGTTGAGAGCTACAAGACCTACGCCAACACAACCCAGCGACATCCCTCGTCATGCTACCTCCGGCAGTGACATCCCTTGTCGTGCAGCCTCAGGTAGTGACATCCTTCGAATTGTCGCACTACCCCTAGTAGTAGCATCTCTGGTCGCGTCGCCTGGCAGGACAAGTCTTCAAGGGGGACCCGACTTCCCCACTAAGCACAGGCCTCGAAGCAACACGGTGGCCCGAAGACTTCAAAATGCTAACCATAAAAAGCTATGAGGGCAGCGAGCCCATGGAGTTCCTTCGGATGTACGAGACGGGCACTGAGGCAGTTGGAGGGGATGACACCACCAAAGCAAAGAGCATAGCCCTCGCTCTCACATGGTTCTTTGCCCCCCCGCCCCGTGATCCATATATGCATGGGAGTAGCTCTGAGACCAACTTTGCAACTACACGAAGTCGAAAGACGAAGGACATCTGTTCGCTTTAAGGCAGGGGCCAAACGTGTCCCCACAAAGCTTCTTTAAGAGGTTTGCAAAGGTCAAGTGTGAGTTGTCGTAGCAAGGAAGACTAGATAATAGAAAGAGGGCCCCTCCGATGCCAACACAAGAGACCAAAGGATCCTCGAAGAGAGGCTCGGTTCTCAGGAAGCAAACTTGTATTGATTGCCTAAAAAATTGAGTCTGCCTTATTACATGGGGGGAAGATGGCTATTTATAGCCTTCCGATAGGGTACACGAGATTATAGATCTATCCCTAGAAAGGCCATATACTGTAGGGGTTGTAGGGACTTTTCCTACCTCTACGTGTAGCCTTCGGCTCACGATGGACCCTTCTCGTCTGGGTCCATCTGGCTGGTATGCTTGGTCCACCAGTGTCCTCCTTCCCTTTGGAGCGCGCAGGGCATACTCGGACCGAAGGGTTCTGGGCACCCTTTGGCTCCCCTGGGGTGGCCCTGGGGGCTCCTGACTCCAAGGCCTCAGGGCGCCTCCCTTTGGGGCGCCTCGACGACCCTTCGGGTCTTCTTCGGAACCTCCCATAAGGTATGCCCGATACCCTCGGGGAGGGATCACCTTGCGCCTCTGGTTGTAGGGCCTTTATGGGAGGCCTTGTGGTCTTTGCCTGGCTGCTGGGGCCGCCCCTACGACACCATCTGAAGGGCATCACCAATAGTAGCATCATCAACACCGCTAGGTGCAGGCTTAGAGCAGGCCCCATGGCAGAAAGGATGGCCCGAAAGCCCATCCACTCGGTGGACAAATTATTTGAAAAAATGGAGAAATACGCACACACGAAAGAGGATAGCGTGCACAAAGAGGACGAGGTGTCAACGGCTACAGCAGGCAAGGTAGCCACCTCGACAAAGGTCGACCAACAATCATCAAGTGAGGCAGCGGGTCCTACCGCAACTATTGTGCTACTAATCATCTGTAGTCGAGATATACGTGCAAAAGTGTTGTATTGCAGGGAAACATGACTTTTTAGACACGTTTCATGCCAAATCCACTTATTTCGAGAAGTCTGCTCCTGAACCGGCAAATCTACCGGTCTCAAAGATCCCTTCCATGAGTTTTCAATAGTCAAGATATTTTCAAATCCCAATTTGGAGGCTCTTAACATGATTCTCTCATCGAGGTGATCGAAATGCATATATCATTTGCCTAATTTGGAGTTCAGATGGAAAAGTTATGATGAAAATACCGAGACTTCGAGACTTGTAGCACGATGACACAGAGGATTGCTATGTGCATGCCAACGATGACACACTTGAGGATTGCTATGTGCATGCCAATTTCTCAAAATAGATAAATCATTGGTGAGACTACACTTGAGGAGAGAAAATTATGGCCTCCGAAAGGTTCACTACACAGAAGGAAAGCAAAAAACCGACTCGAATTCAAAGTGTACTCTGAATCAAATTCAATGCCAGTTGTTTCTAACTCTATCATGTCCAAGATACGACCCTCCAGCCCTTTGCCTTTAAATAGGACCCAATGGGTGCCCTCCAAAGCATCCAATCTTTGAGTTCTTCCCCCGCCGCTCCGGCGAGGCCAGAGCAATGTTCGTATATGAAATTAGGTCTAGATTATATATTAGGGATTAGAGAGGGCTATAATTGGCCTATCTCCCCCTCCAAGCATCCAATCTTTGAGTTCTTCTCCCGCCGCTCCGGCGAGGCCAGAGTAATGTTCGTCTATGAAATTAGGTCTAAATTATATATTATGGATTAGAGAGGGCTATAATTGGCCTATCTAATTAGGGTTATAATTGGCCTATCTAATTGGAGGGGGCTATAATTATGCTCTAATTAGGGATGGTTCTGATTTGAGCCCAGGATTTGGAGCATCTACGCCGGAAGGCTACCAGGGTCTTCAGCTTTTGTAATTTTCTCGGTTGTAAGTATTCGTCTATACTTCCTTTGTTATTATGCTTTGCTATGATGGTTATTATATTTTGCATATATGATCATACTATTTTGTGTCTTCTTGATATTATGCTTATATTGGCGCAGTCTATTTGACCCTGATTCTCTACTATTGTTATTAAGACTGTTAAGGATTGAGTTTTACCTGACAGGAATCTTTGGTCTAAATTCCACTTTGATGCCTTGTGCATTGATGAGAGTTATAGCTCAGTTGGCACGGTCTATTTGACCCTAATTCTTGGCCAGCAATCCATTCCGAGAATTACATCGAAACCTTGGGAGGTAAGGATTATTAGGTCAACTAAAAATGGTACCCCTGCTATGTCCAAAGTAAGGTTTGGGCAATGAGATCTAGCTCTCATTCCTGAACCAGGGGAATAAATCCTCATGGGGTTAACAAGGGGAGATATAGACAACCCACATTTGCCAACAAAATGACTTGACATAAAAGAATGTGAAGCTCCTAAATTAAATAAAAGTGATGATGGTACTAAATTGATAAGAAATGTACCAAGGACCACATCGGGTGCAGTCCGAGCTTCTTTGGTCGTAATATGATTCACACGACCCTTCAGAAACTGAGCTGGCTTATTCACATAGGGAACACTGCTGGCAGTTGGAACTCCTGAATTTGGCTTGGCTGGTAGTTGCTTCTTCAGACACTTATTGGCATAGTGCCTCGTCTCGTTGCAATGGAAGCAAGTGACTCCTGTCGCTGAGGAAGGTGTATTTTTCTGGAACTGTCCTCTCAGGAAGGGGTTGCGGAAGCCAGAGTTGTTGGGGCGTGGCACGGGCACCGACGTCCTTGATGACGATGAGGAAGACTAGAATCTGTCGCGTAGCGGTTGTTGAGGAGGAGTGAATCGAGGCTTTGGAAATCCTTCGGAGTTGATCTTCTGAGCTACTATCCTTCTCTTGCGGTTCTCCATTTCTTGATGCTTACCCTCTTGGCGAATGGCTTTGTTCACCAACTATTGGAAGTCGTTGTAATCTTGGGCAATCAAACAAACAGAGAGATCATCATTGAGGCCTTCTAAGAATATTTCTTGCTTAGCTTCATCGGTGGCCACATCTTCAAGAGCATAACGAGCCAACTAGTTAAACTTGTGCAGATACTCGTTAACAGAATGGTTGCCCTAGTGCAAGATGCAAAACTCTTTCTTCTTCGGAGCCACTGTGTCGGAAAGAATGTGTGCATGATAGAAAGCCGGCAGAAACTCATTTCAAGTGATGGCTTGAGCATCGGTGTGACATTGAGTGAATTTGTCCCACCATTCTTAAGCTGACCCTATAAGTTGGTGAGAAGTGAACATAACCCTCATGGTCACTGCATTGGGCAATGTCTAACTTCTTGCCAATTGCCTAGAGCCAATTGTCAGCATCCATTGGCTCAATGCTGCTGGAAAAGGTTGGAGGGCACATCCTCATGAATTCTGATATGTTGACACTTTGAGGTGGTGGAGGTGGAGCATGGGCTATTACCGCCTACAGGTCCTGAGTGTTGTTGAGGGATTGGGCAAGCAAGTCGATCAGATGACTTCGGTTGGCTATCATCTGACGCCAATCGGGACCGTCTGCTGATGGTGGTGGGATTGGAATGTCCTGATGATCAACATTCTCGTTGCCTCATCCGCTAACACTTCCACTTCCTATCATGCGAGTGGTCACCATCTGCCAAAACTCCAAGACTTAGAAAAGATAGGAGAGGGGAAACTAAAGGGGATAGATTTAAAACAACACCAAGAACCAATAACAAGCACAAAAGAACAACTTTCTTTTCTGAAATAACTTTTATTTTATTGTTCGATCATGGCTACCACAAGAGGAAATGATTGCTCGCAATTCCATCTAAACATGAAAGGAAAAAGTCTGAGCCCTAGACCCACGGGACTCAACACAAAACTGATAGATGTATGCTCTTGTGTTGCCCATCAAACACCTCTTTGGAGTAGACTCCAAAGTCTCTCCCTAGACCTAGGAATCGACGTTACCTGCCTTGAGCAAGGCTAACCCCTCCTCTGCCCCTTACAGCTTTTGGTGAGTGATGTGGAGCTCGTCCAAAGTAGTCTGGTACATGTAGTCCATCGCTATGGTTATCTCCACCTGGTTAGTCAAACCAGGGTAGTCCTCATCTGCGGCGGAGCGAGCGGTGCTGTGAGAGCTGGCCAGGAAGGAGAGCGGGAAGTAGTGGAAGTTGGTACCCGCAAGCTCAACATCATAAAAGATGTCAAATCTTGAGGATAGAACTCCGTGCTGCGTCCTGGATGCCGGTGAAGAAAGAGTGGCACAACATCGGTGTGTCGAATGTGTGGAAGGTGGTGTCGTCTCTCGAGTTGGCATAGGGTAGCACCTACTCTCCACCTCTCCTAGTTCCCCACCTTATATTTGTATCCCTGAAAGGTGGGTCTCTTCCCAAAGTGTAGATGCTGCATCATCTTCCAAAGCAAGGCTGCACACTGTCCAACGTACACACAGTGGGAGATCGCGATAGGTACTTCGACCATCTACAATTTTTGAAAGAAGACACGAGTTAGAAATCATTTTAAGGAGAAAAGACAAGTAAGGACACTAGCAAGACAGATAAAATATTTTAGTTTTTGAAAATAAAGCAATGTTTTCTTTTTAAATATTTATCAAGGGAAGCTTATAGGGTTGAATTTGCATAAAGTAATGTTTTCTTTTTAAATATTTGTACTAAGTCCTAAAGCAGTTATTCTATAACAACTTCATTTTCTAAAATTTTCAAGTTTTATAGTAGGATAACCTCTATACAAAATTTAGTGAAGGATACCCTCCTATCACATGGCTAACCTCCTAATTTTTCAAGGATTAACCATCCTAAAACATCTGTGTTAAAATTATTTTTAAATCAAAACCAAGTATTCCACAAAAAACTTTGTCCAGCATGTCCATAACCATGGACGTGGCTATTTGAATAGTTTTACACTCTGTAGAGGTTGTAAAACTTTATTCACAAGATATAATCATCTTAAACTATCGGCCATGACACGCTCTCGAAGGCATGTGACTAAGTAATTATCACAAGACGGTTACAATGCTCTATCCCAAAGCAGTTATGCCTGCTAAGGTTTCACCTCCATTGGACCACTAGCCCACCGGAAGTCTCACTCTTGCGCTAAGTGGAAATTTTTGTCTACCCGACACCTGCACATCCAATGGCACAACTAGCAGAGGGGTGTTGCAAATTATTATGCTAGGTCTGTCCCATACTAGACTTGTGATAGTACAGAGGGCTTTACAAGCCGCAGCTCATGGACCGGTCCTTAACTGACTGGGATGACCTTCGATAAAACCCTGGTCTTGATCATAGAAATGGATCACGATCGTGCATCAACTTGCACCATCTTAGCATCCATTTTGCCCAAGTCTAAACCAGTTTTATTTTTTTTTCTTTTCAAATCATTTTGCAAAATTTTCATGGCATACCAATGCCATTGACTCATTTTTAAACAATAGTTGAATATTTGGTAAAATTCCCAAATTAAACATTTTTTGTCTATGCATGACAATGCATATAATTTTGCCAAAGGTTCCTAGTTCATGTTATTGCATCAACTAGGTTTTCATCTAAGGTGACAAGTATGTTTGTTTCAATGTCAAGATTGGTTGTACAATGGAATTAGGACTAACTATAATTTTTTAACAGGAATTTACATTAAATTAAATATAAATAAGCATGCAATAATAATTTATAACATAATTTAAATAATTTAAAATACTGAGATTCAAATATGATCAATAGATGTAACTTGTCTTGCTCAAATTGTTGTTGATCGGACTCGTCGAAGAATTCTAGCTCTCCAGAATCGTTGAAGTCTATACGCGAAAATATGCCAAATTAAAAAATTCAAATAAAATTCAAATTAACTCTAAATTAAATAATTTTGGTTTATTTAGCTCGATTATAATTTTAGATGAATTTAGAAATTTGAATAACAGGAATCAGAGCTCGTATGAAGGAGAACGAGTCCTTGAAAGTTTGAATTATAAAGAAATTACCCTAAATTCAATTTTCAGAATTAATGAATTATTTTTCTTAAGGAAAATCTAAATATTACGCAAGCAAGACATCAATGGCTGATTTTCATTTTTGGCTGAATTATTTTTCTACGGGAAAATCCTATTGAGTCTCTGACAAGTGGGCCTATGGTCCATAGACTAGGTCCACGAAAGTGTTTTGGTCCACGGTGGACCGGTTCTGTGAAACAGTGCAGGGTTTTACACATGTGCTGCAAAAGCAACACATAGGCGATGATGTGGACGCTGACTAGGGCAAATGAAGCTGATGTGGCACACAAGTGGCTGCCAGGTGGCGCCCACGTCACTCAGGCGAGTGGCGACACACGAGACCAAATGGTCGCCGGTGCTACGCGCCACGACAACGAGTGTGCATGGGCTCAAATGAAAGAGGGAGAAGTGGGAACCTAGTGCGCACCAGAACGGCAGTGGGACGTGATGGTTTGGCTGACAACGAGGAAGAAGGTAGTGGTACGGCTCGGGTCTATGGCGACAAAGGTGTTTCGGCGACGTTCCGGCGGACCGACGATGCTCTTTGTGCAGACGGTGTCGACGAAGCTCCAACAGTGGTGACACAACCGGCGACGACACACCTCGGGGACGGCAATAAGAAAATCTAAAATTCAACGACGAGAGAGAATGAGAGGGGCTAGGGCTACGGGGGTTGAATGACTGAGAGACGGGGGTGCGGGTTCTCCCTTTTATAGGGCGAAGGGATGGTTGGAGAGGGGAGAACATGCAAGGGCTTTAACTCGTCGGCGGCGAAAATGGCAATAACGCCAAAATGAAACGACAAGTGAAAGCGAAGGGTGGAGTGGAGATTGTGGGCTTGATTGCACGCGATTTTGAATTAAAACAGCATAATAACGCACAAGAGTGGCGAGAAAGATGGCGGCACTGGCGTGGGCACGAGGAAGAAGAAGGTGAGGTGGGGGATGACAAGTGGGCTAGGTGGTTGGTGAGCAAGAGAGAGAGAGAGGGAGGGAGGGAGAGGCTGACGGGACAGGCCCGCCTATTAGCGAGGGAAAGAGGGAGGCGGGCGCGAGCGAGCTGTGCGTAAGGAAAAAGGCCATGGGCTTGGGGAGAGAAGTGGGCCACGGAGAAGAAATTCAGCTCGAAGCAAAATCCAGATTTTTTCATGATTTTTGATTTACAGAAATTGTAAGAATTCAAATAGGCTTTTTAGAAAAATAGCAAATAGTGTTAAAAATTTGGAAAAATTCACAGAAATTCCCTAAATTATTTTGAACTTGAATAAAATATTTACAACTCTAAATTGGTATTTAGATTTGTAAATAATTTATTTTGTATTTAAAATAAATAGGGATTTTTTAAAGATCCATAAAATTCAAAGAAATTAATTAAAATGTTATTTTTAACATAAATGAAATTTTTGATGTTACACCATATCCGGGTGTGAATTATTGATCTTCCTTGATGCATACTCCAACTATCACCAAGTGTTTATGGCAAAGGAGGACGAAGCAAAAATGACATTCATTACCCCCTCGGAACATACTGCTTTGTATGTATGCCCTTCGACCTCAAGAATGTGGAGGCAACCTTCACCAGACTTATTAAGAAAGTCTTGGCACCACAGCTCGACTGAAACATCGAAGCCTATGTCAACGACATAGTGTCAAGACCACAAGAAGGGAACACACCCAAGTGACCTCCAGGAAACCTTTGACAACTTGCCGGCAGAGGGCGTCAAGCTCAACCTCAACAAATGTGCTTTCAACGTTAAGGTGTGCAGGATGTTAGGGTTCCTCATCTCAGAGTAAGACATCGAAGTGAACCCCAACAAGTTAAAAGCCATGCAGGAGATGGCTCCCCATGCAATGCCTGGGAGGTACAAAAGCTGATCGGGTGTATGCCACGCAACATAATGTTTCGGAGGGGGCATATTCCACATGGCAAAAAAAATATAAGGTAGCTGCCAAAGACAACCTGAGAGTCACACCTTGTCAATAGAAGGCCCCTCAGAGCCATCCTTGGGACGTGTACCCCACCACCTTCTTATTCCCCTTATTCACCTCCAGACTCGTATGGATGGAGCCCAGTGCAGCATCCCGACCATGCGTACTCCAGAAGTCACTGAAGAAGACGTTGTTGGCCCTCCAGGTATGACGAAGGAGCTCCAGGGTCTCCTTAGCCATGGGTACCACAACCGTATGTTTCGCAATAGCGTCCAGGTGATCACACCCGACCTTATGAAGGGTAGCGACGCCGCCTGCCAGGTGACTTTGGCGCAATGGTTCCCATACACCTAGACATTGCGCATAGTGATGGGTCTGATGCACTGCAGCCACTGCAGGGTCACATCGATGTCGTTAGGTTCATGCCGCCTCTCCGGAGGATGACGTACATCCCCCAAAGGGCCTCCTCAAGGGAGAGCATGGCGCCCAAGAAGCTTGCGCTGTGAGGCTGTTCCCCTAGGGCTTGGCCTTTAGCTGCGCGGTAGCAAGGCATTCGAAGCCTCCAACTCATGCACCTTCTCCTCTAAAGTGTGGCACTGTTGGAGGAGGGAGCCCACCTCCGCCTGTTGGGCGTTCACCTACCCCTGGACCTCGCTGTAGCTGTGCCAGAAGTCATCTCGAAGAGCATGAGACAACATCAAGCTCTATGAGGAAAAAGAACGGCGAAGGGTGTATCAATGCTCCGCACACGGTAAAGACAAACAATATGCCACAATATCAAGCTATACAAGGAAAAAGAGCGACAGAGGGTGAACCATACACGCACGACATTAGCCTCCAACGACCATAACATGGCTAGAAGCGACGTGCTCTCGAAGAGCTCCCTAACATCTGCTGGAGCAACAAAGCAACCTAACTCCCTAAAGACGTCGTGAGCCTTTGGGCGGACTTTAAAATTAGCAGGGCACAAGGGCCCAATGTTCATCGAGGGAGGCAAGGTCTGGGAAGTAGTACCCCTTCCTCATGGATATGGGACGACGAGGCACCAGCACCCCTCGCACTTGGCCCCTGCCCTCCCGCCGCCACAACACACTCCCCGCCAGACAATACAAGCAAGACAAGTAAAGTTGGGAACGCACAACAAGGATAGAAGGGATCAGCGAAATTACAAAGACGACAAACTTATTAGTTGCATCGCATCCTAGTGTCGGAGGAACTGGCCCTGGGTATGAGGGTTCAGCACCATCCCCTGGGTGATAGTCTTCCTAGGGTGTGCTATCACCCAACTCCTCCTCCGGACAAATGTTGGCGACCTTGAAATTGCCCACATCTAGCCGCTCCCTGGAGGGCAACGTCCTCTTCAAGGCGGAAATACCACCGGCGAGGGGGACTCATCAAGAGCGCCCCTCGCTTCGCGGGGGTGTTCTACCCTTCGCCGCGCGCCACACCTCATGACCAAGGCAAAGTAGGGTGGCCCGCAACGAAGCCCAGAGCGACGCGCCAGGAGCAGCCGCCTGCAGAGGCATGGCCAAAATTGGCTTCGGTGACTCATCACCTTTGAGACGCAAGCACTTCCTCTTCCTTTGCTTGTTGTCGGGTCCCTCACACTCGGTCAGCCTCATACCATGTCAGGAGCATACACGGTTCAAGCGAGGGCCACATACGGCATTCCCCCACTTATTGTGCTCCTCCGTGGTGTAGGGTCCCAGAACTCCTCTACCGCTCGAGCATCTTTGTCTATCAACAAAACTGCACCACTAGAAGAATAAGTCAGAAACAGCCCATACAAGCTGCCACCACAAATAATAGACGCATCACCTTTCACCCCCTCTGTCTTGATCAGTGTTGTAAAAATCGGTTAAAACAGTCGATTATTTGGCCAACTAAACAAAATCGGCGAGCAAACCGTCACGACTAGCTGATATAAAGTGCTGTTAAAGCTTGCGAGCGCTTAATCAACCACATATACCAATTAAGTGACTGTTTTCGACTAATCGATTGCATAATCCATTTTATTAGTCATGTCAGCCAATTAGCCCATTTATCCAGCGACCCAATATAGCAGCCCAAAACGGAGCACATGTATCGATAATCTCTTACGTTGCCCTCGACAGACTCTTGGCCTTCTTGTCACTGCAATTTAGGGTTCATTCTCCAAAAAATAGTAAGATATGTAGACTTGAAGCTATTCTCTAAACAAGACAACGAAATCGACAACTTCTTTTTATTGGATTTGCTGGTATGAGTCTTTATTCCAAGCAAATGCAAACTACGTCCTTGAGTAATTTAGTTTCTTGTATCTTAGCAATAGTTTTTCTTTGATGATTCTAGTACCTTAACGAGAAAGTTAAATAAATTAGGTACTTGCATTATTTCGTCAGAACAATTTTATGACTTCACATAGATACTTTGTTGTTGTTGAGTTTCCTATATTGCTGAAGAAGAAGAACTAGGCTAACTACAAACTTGAATTTCCAGAATAAAACCATGTCATAACTGGAGTGTGGTACATATATGTTTAGTAATTCTAGCAATATTATGTGTGTATGTACATTTAGGTATAGTATTATCATCACATACATATGTATATAAGCGTAACGCCAAATTGCCCGCATAATTCTGATTAATCGTCCGTATTCCGATTAATCACTTGATGGTACGTACCTTGCTCGTCCGATGACTGTATTCTGTTTTTCACAACACTGGTCTTGATCGGTTGATCAGGTGAAGGCTGTCAACAGGAAGGCTGTGAACAGGCTCGTCAAGCTCCAAGTCCCAGCACGTTGACAGAGGCCACATGCACATCATGCAAAACTCCTCCACCAAGTCTCGCATGCTTAGGCACGCTGTCAGCCCCTTCAACAGTAACAACTGCGCCTCCTCCTCCCTGGTCAGCTTGACTTTGGGCAAAGGGATAACATCGATGACACTGCTTGACGAGTGAAGCCCTTCCGAAGTGGGAATGGCATAGTAGAACCACTTCTTCACCCAGTCGGTCTCTCAACAGTTCTTCGAAGCAGGCGGCGACATGTACTGTTACCAGGAGGATTTCACTTGGAAGTTTACACTCTCGAAGTTCACCATGATGTTGGTGCCTTTCTTCTTCTTCGACTGGCGACACACATTGAGGAGATACACGAACAACCGCTCACTCCCTGCACCGAGCGATCGCATCTCCTACTCGGAGATGCTAAAGCGAGCAATAGATTTCGGTGTCAGTTGGGCAAGCACCACTCGGTATATACCCAACACCTCTGCCACAAGAGGTGCCGAAGGAATGCGAAGCCCCGCATCGAAGAATGCGGAGAAGACCACAGTGTTGTCGTCGCATAGAGTCGGTGTTACCTCTTGGCTAGGAGACTGGATGCCTTATAGGCTCGGAAGTTGCTTCTCGATAATGAGGACCGCGAGAAATCCATCCATGGCCTCCGACCGCCCGAGTTCATTGGTATAAGATACCTTCTCTGTAGCTTTCGTCACACCCTTGCCCCGTTTGTCCATGATGACCCAAGCGAAACACCTTGGGAGCGAAGCAAAAGCACACACACAACACAAAGCAAAGAAAGCAAGAGAAGCACGTAAGGGACTCGTGAGCAAAAGAAAGGAGCACATCGTGGGGGCCCCTTTATATAGGACAACAATGCCCAGTGGGTGCACCAATTGAAGGAAGTCCAGCCAACCACAGGGCACGACAAATGCCCCACTATGGCTCAAACTGACATGACCCCACCCACGACCACCTATAGCGCATGGGAAAAGGAGTACATTATCGTCCCTTTTCAAAGTTTGGAAAGATGAGCATGAAAACAATCGCGCCTCTTCAAATTTCCAAACCGTTGCGCCAAACCCTACGCAAAAACAACTGTTGTCACTGCCTTTATGAGACTTCGCCAATCCGAAGGGGACAGAATGCCTAAGCCCGCGGTTTGGGCCAAGGCGAAGCAAGCCCTCGACCGCGAGGGGCTACTGTTGTAGGGACGGCCCACCGTCCCCAACGGCCCGACGAAGAGCCAAAGAAGTTAGCCCATTCGAGGTAAACGAAGAGGAAAGGATGCCACCTCGATGCCTTGGTTGATCGACCCACCACCTTGGCCTCCGCGCGAGGGGGTCCCTGGCTCGAAGGGGTCTCCAGGTGGAGGACAAAGGGGAGGGGGGTCGAGGCCCCACAATAGACCAATAAAGATGACGTGATGGACACCCCTATAGGAGCACACCATGCACCAAAGCTACCAACAAAAGAGGAAAAGACCACAAGGCTTATAGTTGTAGAGTCTTTATAAAGGCATTGTTGTAATCTCCTACCTTATAACATGTATCAAGGGGGACACCTTTTTTCTTCTCTGACACCATTTCCCACACTTCAGGGACACAGAGACCTTTACCCCTTCGCAGCGGGTATCGGTCGTGAGGTCCGCCTACTTCTATTGTTTGGTCTGTAGCCACAACACCTCTCAAAAAGAAATTATAATATGGTATTATAGCGCACTTAATACTACATCGTGGATGAACTTATAATCTTAATATGTATCCCAGGATATTGAATGTGCGAGACAAACTGGGTGTGGAAAGCTTGGATCACTAAGATTCATGAAGTCGTGACTGAACTTACACTACTCTTGCGTGTCAATGCCGACATTTGATATGGTTCGATTAGTGCAGATCTGTGTAGGAAATGCAATGGTCCATGCGGCAATGGCAAACAGATATGATTTGGGTATGAGGCTATATGAGCTAGCTAGAGGATGGGATCATCATCTCCATCATTAAGACTAGATGTCTCCAGACTTAGTGGGGAACCACGATGCTAGAGAATGGGATCATCATCTCCATCATTAAGACTAGATCTCTCGAGAATTAGTGGGGAACCATGATGGGCATTTAAAATGATGATGACAGTGATTTCTTCCGTGAGAGATCCAGAGGGTAA
Organism: Ampelocalamus luodianensis; assembly: GCA_036346255.1. Lineage (NCBI taxonomy): Eukaryota > Viridiplantae > Streptophyta > Magnoliopsida > Poales > Poaceae > Ampelocalamus > Ampelocalamus luodianensis. The sequence goes on from CM070626.1 coordinate 9,445,381, forward strand.
CCCAAAAAGGCCTCATATGCTCTCCTACAAAGAAATATATATATGTGTATGTGTGTGTGTGAGAGAGAGAAAGCAGATTAACTTTCCGACACATGGGAAGCTTGATCTTATCCAAAATGCCTTTCTAGTTACACCAAGCTCGAGACAACTTAACCGCTAAGCTTCTAACCACTTTATAGCTCAATACTTCCCAAACAGGACCATATTTAGCCATGGGCGGGAGGCCGCTCGCAACGAAAGTAAAAAAAAGGTAAATCCTATATATGCCGCTGTAAAGTTTCGCAGCACCATTTGCAGTGACATTTAATTAATTAAAAGTGTTTTGGTGCCCATGTCGTCCCCATGTGCGAAAATCACATCCATAGAGTTACTTTGGTATAGACTACAGAGTATGTTTGCATTTGTATTTTTAACTATTTTTGGGGTCGTGTGTTTGCCTTGCAGCCTGTACGCACTCTCCTCGCTGCTGTCTCCTAAGCAGAGAGCACATACGTACGGGAACGTACATAACATAATGCATTGTTGTATCCACCTAACAGGAACTGAAAAAGAAAAGACGATTGCTTTGCTGTCGCAGATTTGCAATTTGTGCATAAACAAGCAGCTGAATTCTGTACTGTGCAAGACATGAGCTGGAAACAACAGACAACTGCTTTGCTGTCACAGGTTTGCAAAAATGGACAGGCAGAAATAGCACATATAGTTGCATTTTACAATGCAATCATGCAAGTTGGGCAGGGTTGGAACAGTAAGAATTTCAAAATTTGATAATATATTAATTCAATAACTTACTTCTGTCTGCCATGCTGACTCAATCGACATATCTTGTTTTCTCTCTTAAGCACTTAACATGACAGCCAGTAATAACATTGGACACATGAAGTAGTGGATCTCTGAAATGGAATAACGTTGACACAAAACTGGCACAGTACAGTGACTCAATATGGTTTTCTAGCTTTAAACATGATATGCTACTTTATCAAGTATGAAGTTTGTCTATACGAGCTGAATGACAACAGGGTGAGACCATGTCTAACTGAAATGCTGTCCATCGCGTTATTTTGGTATTCTTCCACCGTGGAAACTTAGAACTGGAACTGCATTTCCTTTGTGTAGCCAAGCTCGCCCAGGTGTGCAGCCATGGTTTTGTTCATAGGAGGAAGTCCGCATCTCAATATCTGAAACGACCAACTACAGTGTGTCACATAAGTGTCTTGCTGCTAGATGAAACATATTTAAGCTTTCACCGAGCACCACTGATGGGTTACATGTTCATTGAAGACTCAAGATTTACCTGAATGTCGGCAGCAGGTGCTGGACAGTGAGTTTGGATCATTTCCTTTGACACAAACCCAACACCACCATCCCAGACTTACAGGAGGCTGCCAATGGAAACAATGAAGCGATGTAAGGTGCAGACTAGGAACCTCAATATAATATACTGTGTTAGGCGAGGATTCAATGAGGGATGCAGTTATTCATAATCAATAAAAGTTAGGACTAGCAAAGCAGATAGGGTCGGGCAAGCAGTTTATTACAGGTCACAAGGCAAGTACTAAACTTCAGGACATAATATAAATCTGATTCAAGACAGAGTAGATCTTGAAGCGATCAGGATAGTTTTTACCCATACTGTCCAGTTCTTCCTGCATGAATCGAATTAATAAAAAAAGAAATAAACATCAGCATTCAATCATAATACCATTTTACCATACCGAACTTCATTCATCATAAAGTCATGCTGTAAGCGTAATGAATTACCCAAAAGCATATATGAAGTATTAGTCCAACCTGACTTTTTTCTTCTACAGGTCTAACCAGTAAAGAAATGTTACAACAGAACAGACTAAAAGAACTGTTGACTAGAGTTCATGGTGGGACATCTCTATAAATCATTAATCAGTAAGAAAGAGGGCTTCTATCACATTATGGAAGAAAATTATTGAAAAATGCGTATATGGAATTATAATAACAAAATATACATTGACATTGACTGATCTTCTATGTTAAGTTTCTGTTCTTTGTGGTACGATCCAAAATTTTTGCCCTACACCTAGATTCTTCTTTTTCAGAAAATAGATACAATAGGATTCTAATCTAGAGTCTAGGCATTGTAAACTGAAATGATCGATAAAAATATGTAAGTTTCACCGATAGGCATCAACAATTGAACTAGTTTTGTATGACAATCAGGTTAAGTGCCAGTGGAGATCTACAACAATTTTGCCAACAAAAGCATACCTTCAGAAGAATGTCTTCATATGTGACATTAGCATAGATTAAGTGAACTTTCGTATTGTCATTTGGGTTCTCAAGAATTGCCCTGTAATAATAGAGCAAAATGCATTGCTCAGTACTAACAGAAATGTTTCAAGTACTATATTAACTGCAGTCAAAGAACATTGGACCTTCTATTACTTGGAACATTGGGGTAATGCCTGATCCTCCAGCTAACATTCCAAATGCTCTCACTTGTCCAGGTTGGTACTTGAAACGGCCCTACATCAGAGAAAAAAATCATTTAACCTCTGCATCGAAAGTTCAGCATGCATATCGTTGTGAATTTACGCACTTTTTACAAGTAAAATCACGCACTATGGTGTCGGTTATGTTTCAGGGAATGTACATACAATAAAAATGTAAACCAGAAAACATATCACGAAAATGGCCAAATACAGCAGATTCTATATGAACCAATCAGAAGCTCCTTACAACAGAAAGATAGACATACAATTAGGTCCCTTCACAGACATAGTCACCAACTTTCATCTCACGAAAATGATGAGACATTCTTCCTTGGGGTTACATCTTCATAATGAGAAAGAAAATAGGAAAAATAAGAGGTGAATTCACAATGTTATACACAAAGTTGCATTGCTGACAGAAGACACGGCTTAATATCACAACTAAAAAAAGTGAGACAAGATTACAAAATAAAAAGGAACATGTTTATGAAATGTTACCTTTATAACAAGCTCAAAGTATCCAAGATCAGAATCCAATGTAGTTGGAGTATAAGGCTTGATTACTTCCTCGCCAGAAGCATCCTGCCCTCTGCAACAATAGGAGGTAGCACACCAAAAAAAATAAAATTATAAGAACATTCAACTCAACACCATGACTTTATAAATCAAAACTTGACCAGCAAGTGCCCAAACCTGCAGCTTCTATGTTGGCCGATTGAAAGACCCAATGCAGAAGTAGCTTATATGCTAAATAATGGATTCCAGAAACAGTTTACAGATGCTTCGGAGTCTGCTGAAGCGTGCAAACAAAACGGTCGAACAATAGCTGTATTTTTGGAGGAAGAGTGAACATATATACAAGACTGTTAGTGGAACAGATCAAAATCAAAACTATCAGTAGAACATTTCGGCATAACCTCCGAGAAAAAAAAACGCCAAAGTTTATGCAGTTAGGTTCTTGTTTCGAAAATCTCATAATAAGAAACACGATGGTTCAAACGGAACAACCATATCGTCGGTTTAAGAGTCATAGCAGTTAAATTTTGGAATTCAATTCTGAGGAGCGCTGACGCCAGCTATCTCGTCATTTGGTGGAGCTGAGGAACTGCTATTGGGCTGCAGCCCACCTGGCCCCGTTTTCCTTGCGGGCTGCGGCCGTTTTCCACGTGAAACAGAGCCCGCGCCACGTCTTCCAAGTCCTGCTTCGTTCTTACTGGGCCGAAAATTGAGTAGAGGCGAACTAGATAGCACGCTGACGTCGGCGTGTACGCGATCCCGTGCAGCGCTGTGAAAAACGAGTTTGGGGGCTAAATAAATTTAGCACTCTTCGTGTGTATTGTCAAAATTAGCAGTACGGACGTGCCTTCTTGTATGTGTGTTCCACTGCACGCCCCTAGCCCGGATAAATGCTATTCGTGCGTTGCGTGCCTGGAAGCGTTGAAAACCGCACGCCCTTAGACTGGATTCACCTGTGGCCAATGCATGGCAATTCGGAGCGCCTGTAACCCGGACGAGGCCTGTCCATATGCCCCTAGCTCGGACAAAGCTCTACCGGCCGGCTAGCACCCGAACGCGCTTTTGCATGCCACGTGGCCGCTCCACCTTTCGCTAAACGTCGGACGCTGCATCCGATCCTCTCTTCCCCGAACGTGGCATGTGGAGGCGCGTCCGGGCGCTGGCCAATCGGAAGAGTCTCGGTCGGGCTAGGGGCGCATGGACAAGCCCTCATCCGGGCTAGGCGCTCCCAGAATTGCCACACGTCGGCCGCAGGTGAATTCGGTCTAGGGGCGTGCCGTTTTCAATGTGTCCAGGCACGCAGCGCACGGACAACGACTATCCGGGCTAAGAGCGCACGGTAGAGCACACGTGGTATGAGAAGACAAGTCCTGCTGCCAATTTTGGCAATACCGCGCGAGGAGTGCTAGATTTGTAAATACGTCGCGCAACAGTGCCATTTAGGCCAAATACTCTCTGTAAAACGAAATACGGTCGTCGGACGAGTGAGGTACCGTTATGCGATTAATCAGAATACGAACGATTAATCAGAATTATACGGGCAATTTGGCGTTCTACTAGCACTAAAGGTATTAAAACACATAATATTGCCAGAATTACTAGACATACATGTATCACACTCCAGTTATGGCATGGTTTCATTTTGAAAATTCAAGTTTGTAGTTGGCCTAGTTCTTCTTCTTCTTCAGCAATGTAGGAAACTCAACAATAACAAAGTATCATGTAAAGTCATAAAATTGTTGTGACGAAATAATACAAGTACCTAATTTATTTAACTTTCTCGTTAAGGTACCACAATCATCTAAGAAAAACCGTTGTTAAGATACAAGAAACTAAATTACTCAAGGGCGTGGTTTGCATTTGATTGGAATAAAAACTCATACCAGTAGATCCAACAAAAAGAAGCTACCAATTTCGTCATCTTGTTTAGAGAAAAACTTCAAGTCTACATCTCTTACTATTTGACAGAGAATGAACCTTAAATTGTAATGATGAGAAGGCCATGAGTCTACTGAGGGCAACGCTAGAGATTATTAGTACATATGCTCTCTTTTGGGCTGCTATATTAGGCCGTTGGATATACAGGCTAATGGGCCGACATGGCTAATTAAATGAATTATGCGGCTGATTAGTCGGAAGCGGCCGATTAATCTGTATATGCGGCTGATTTATCACTCGCAAGCGTTAATAACACTCTGTTGACTAAACGGAATCGACGAGTAATCTGTCGTGACTAGCTGATATATATATATATATATATATATATATATATATATATATATATATATATATATATATATATATAATGTAAAAATAGTATCATTAGAGTCAAAGATAAATAAGTTTGACAACATGTTTTCCAACTATTAGCCTTGCGCAAACCAAAGGCTTGAAACATTGCTGGGTGACTGTTTTTAATTGCTTGACCTAGTGGGATTTTTTTTATTAATTAACCTTTTTAAAAATTTTATTTTAAAGTTAACTGCGCGAACTTTATTTTTAATTCTGACCACTTTGGTCACGCCACCACTTGTGGTATAACAGTGTTGTTTGGTCACGCCACCATCAGTGGCGTGACAAAAAGTGCTATTTTAGCGGGTTTATTCTATGGCGTGACAATATTATTTTGTCATGTCATGGGTAGTGGCATGACCAAAGAGCTCAGAATTAAAAATAAAGTTTGCGGAAGTTAACTTTAAAATAAAATTTTAAAAATAATTAATTAATAAAAAAAATTCGTTCAAGTGCGAGGTGTTTTTTTTATAGCAACTTGCAAGCGTTCGTTGGATAAGTAACCACTGAAAAGTGCATTATCTGACCACATCATGCTTGGTACTCAATTGACAATTTGACATGCTGGCCAAATTGTTTGGTCTATCGACTACCGCTTGAAATTCCCAAAGAAATATCTGAAAAAAAAACTGACTCAATCCTTTATCCCGTAACATTGTTTTTTTAAAAAATGTCTATCGTTAGTCCGAAAAAAAAGCGAGCATGAGAAGCTAACACACCAATAAAATATAAGGGAGAAGGCAACAACAACAGACGAGCTGGTACTGGTAGGCTTCTTTGCTTTGGATGAAAAGGAGGTCTTATCAGCCAAACCTCAATTTAAAGGTATTAAAATCTTCAAAGAGATCAGAAGATTTGTATGCTTCTAAGTCATAACAAAGTAACAAACTTTATTGGTTGGAGATTTGCGCCAGAAACATATAAAAATCATTTTTAATTCAGGAATAGGAAAAATAATGGGACGATAACATCTAGGGAGTAAACTATCCAGCATTCCAGCTACCTGACCTGCCCGTCCGTAACTTGTTCTTCTCGCTTTGGCCGAAGCAAACAAGAACAAGAGGACCACCTCAATCCAATCCAATCCAATCCACTTAAGGAAAAGCCAAAGGTTAGTCACATCTTCGTATGAACTTCCTTTTCCCCCCCTTATGCTTAGTTTTGCATAAAAGATGAATTTCGGGGCGCAATTCGTTGCAGTGTAAAGCAAGAACATGGAGCCGATTTCTATCTTCCCCCTTTGAATGATATCTTGTTCCCTGTGTAAAGGGATCACCTTATTTTTTAATTTGGGGATTTTGCAAAAAAATTGTTTGGGGAAGATGAGTTTTGCCACTAAATTGCCTTTAGTGCAATGTTGTGAATCTTGAGCAGTGCCGGGATTGGTTCCTTGTTCTTCTAATCCCAAAGACTTCTGCTGGGTTTTTTATTCTTTTTTTTTGGAATAGCATCCTGTTCTCCGGAGAATGGAATCGGCACCTGATTCTTGAACTAAGAATCTTGGTTCTTGATCTCTGCCTTCCCCTTCTCAAAGATCTGCCAGTACTGCCCCATCGGTCATCTCCAAGTGGGTCTTCTCTTTAGGACAGCTTGCCACACCTGTTCCTAAAGAACCAAACCAAAAAATGCTTAATTATGTATTAGGTGCATTTGTGCTTGTTCTCGTTCTTGTTCTTGATGCTGATTTCTTGTAAGATCTGGATGCTTGCAGTTCGCACTGTGAAATTCAGTCACAGACGATGGACACCATATTGCTCATCTTGTATCATTTCTTCTTGATAAAATTGTTCCTGACATGCTGCACTTATTATCAGAATTCATAGATGATAGATAAACTGTATCTTGCGATTGTTTTCTTGAGTATTTATAGAGATTACCCTTTAACTCATGGTACCCGGTACACAGATTTGCCTTTCGATCGTGTGCAACACTTGATCAACGGAAGGATTTGCAAGATGGCAGAGGCTGCAATTACAAGGTACTGGTGCCATGAATGTGAGCAGGCCATTGAGGATGCCGTGGTGGAGTCGATCAAGTGCCCATTCTGCGATAGTGGATTCATTGAAGAGATGATTGGTGAGGACTTTGAGGCATTGACAAGCCGGCGATCGGAGCCGGGGTTCTCGCAACGGGGAATGCTGGACAACCCTTTTGAGCAGCCAGGAGCGACGAGGGACAGTGAGGATGAAGATAACGATATAGGCCGTGAGTTTGAGGGTTTCATCAGGAGGCATCGACGGGCATCAGCACTACGACGGGTGCTTGACAGCATCCAAGACGACCTTAGGGACGACAGGGAAAGGGACATCTCCATTCTGATCAATGCCTTCAACCAGGCTCTCACTCTGCAAGGCTCAGTGCTTGATCCTGGCGAGGGCCGCGGCGAACATGGCAGCTCAAGTAATGACGATGGGTTGCTGGAGGAGTATGTCCTGGGGGCAGGGCTGAGCCTGCTGCTTCAACATTTGGCCGAGAACGACCCAAGTCGGTATGGTACACCTCCTGCGAAGAAAGAGGCGGTGGAAGCGCTGCCCGCTGTCAAGATCGAAGAGGTTGTCAGCTGTTCAGTCTGTCTTGATGATCTTGAGCTGGGGTCCCAGGCTAAGCAGATGCCTTGTGAACATAAGTTCCACTCTTCTTGTATCCTGCCATGGCTTGAACTCCATAGTTCCTGCCCAGTTTGCCGGTTTGAGCTGCCATCTGACGAGAGAAAAGATTTGGGCGAGCCTAGCAATGCTGGTAGAATGGAGAGCAGCCATGAGGATCAGAGCTGATGGCCCTGGGAATGGCAGTGAGGGCAACAATAGACCTTGGGCCCTTGTTCCTTGGTTTAATGGGCCATTCTTGACGCCTGAACCACAAAATGTTGGAGGTGTTTTTCCTGATCAACAACCGCCTCCCACTTCTGAAACCAACCCAAATGCAGGGCAGAGTTGATTTTCTCTACTATTGTGAATAATGATCATATATCTGAGAATAGCGATGAAACATGTCAGTTGAACTCTTTTGTTCCATGCTGATCATCTCACTTGGATGAATCCCAGCGTACAGAGTTTGTCACTGCTTTGCCATACGATTTCCGCTCATTTCACTTTGCTTTAGTTTATTGCAGCTAAGTCATTCCACATTTTCTTACACCATTTTCTTCCTTTCCTTTCTGGCTTTGAGAATGATGTATTCCTGAATAATGTCTTTAGCTAGTGCTAGTCTCAACTCATTTGGAAACATCAACCATAAATCAACCTCATCACCTTCAAATTAGTTGTTAAAACATTCTCGTTGAAAACTGTTGCGAAAATTTGAACACCTGGCTAAAAAATTGATGACTTTTGGTGGTGTCGCATCGCTTCGATAAATTTTTCTTTGATAGTGATCTACTTCAGGAGTGAGTTTGTAAGTGTGATGATCTGTCATGGCTAGAACTTCCTCACACTTCAGCTGTGAAAATGTTTCCTGAGGTGTTGTATATGCTGTTCTCTTGGTGCAGGTTTGAGATAAATCCTTGAGTGGACCGGAATTCATTTGTTTTCAGATTCATGAAATGTCCTATTTGTCTGCTTGCTTGTGACAATGGCTGCAAGTTGATTACTAGTCTCTAAATTTAGCCCATATCATTTGTTTAGTGGATGATATGGAAGTGATACGATATCTAAGATAATCGCATCTAATAAATCAGTTCATCTTTTTACCCAGCAGCAATCCTTAGTTGAACTCAGGACCTTGGATGGCCCGTGGCTGTGATCAAAAGAGTGAGTTTAGTGGCTCTAGGATAGGATCTATACGTGCCTTTGCATTATTCACCCTGTCATTATTCGTTACGAATGTACGAGGTGCTTAAGCATGGTTTTGATATGGATTCATCGATGTGGATGCTAATAAATGATGATCTAGATCGCTCTTGGTTCTTAGCCGCGAGAGTTGTATCAGACGCGAAAAATAACTGTTACCATGCCTGGAATCTAGAAACCCGGACTAGCTGAATTACCGGTTCCGAGTTCCAGCCGGCTTCTTGGACCCTGGTCGCTATATACCGTGACGGACACATTTGGAATACAGGAAATTTATGGGAATTTCGCTATACAGTGCAGTTCCTCTAAGATCGTCCCAATTCAAAGTTTTTTATTTTTTTGAAAGTTGCAACCATCTTTGACCATGACAACAGTCACGACCGGCTATTAAGACCTCTCTTGCTATTTACTGTTTGGATTGTTGCCCCAGTTTGTCACACCAAATTTTTGTATTGTCCAAGCATTTTTGGCTATGGTTTGGTGTTGGGATACGAATTGGCTACACCAAAGTTGTCAGAATCAAGATTTTGAATCGGATAAGAGGTGTTCCGATAGAATAACATTCCAAGATTGAATCTTAGAATCTAGAATCTAAGATCCTATCTGATTCTACCAAATAGTATATTTTTCCAATCGACCACATCTTTTAATTGTCACTTTAGCATTCATTTAGTCATTAAGCACCTAATTAGATTTATAGTTGCCTATATTATCGTCATTATATCATAATTAACATAAGTTGGCTATATATTGCATATTTTTTATACATATTATAATTTAAAGTTTTTCAAACTGTAGTGAAAATGAATTTTTTTTTGTTTATGCAAATAATTATTATATATAAATGAATATATGGTAAAACTTTTCGATAAAAAGGACATATTCTGAGTATTTTTTAATAATTAATTACTAGAATCAAGTAGAATCATATATAAATTATGTTTGAGATCCTACTATTTTTTTTTTTGCTAGAATCGTAATGATATAAGATTCTACCTAGAATCAGATCGTTCCACTCAATCTAAGATCGTAAAGTCTTAAGACTTGGATTGAGATTCCGACAACCTTAGGCTACACTAGCACGCAATTAAAAATTCTACCGCGTAAACCAGGAAGTCATGTGAGTAAGAGATCATAGATCGTTATCACTAGACGCGCAGTGCAGTGGAAGTAGGGTTGGAGCAACTTGGTTCAACGTCGTGTGTGTCGATGTAGTGGAAGTAGTCGATCATTCAATGTCCTTGGCTGCTGATCATCTCCTTCAGCAGCCTCTCGTGTTCTCTACGTACGTCGCAGATTGTCCTCGATCAGTGCAACAGCGATCGCCTCGACGGTATCAAACGGAATGTTGTGCACCTGTGTGCTAGCACCAACATGCACAGCAAGGCCTTCAGGGAGGTGGCAGGTAAGTTTTCGATGGGCGGTGCAACTCTAATCCTAAAAGCCCCACGTCTTCCCTTATAAAGAGCCCATAACGGATCCAATCCGAACTAGTTTGTTCCAACCCATTAAGTGTGTGACCTTGTAGGTTCATGCGTAATCGGCTGTGATCCGGAAACTTCTTTCTGATTCACAAGTTGGTAGTGGTTTCTAGCAGGACATAGTGACTTTCGAATACACATAAAGATTATATCAGACGAACCTTATGCAATATGATCTACGACTAGGTCTGTATCACTCACGACCAGTTCATAACTCCTTACGATCAACTCGCATGTGGTCATGACTAGTTTGTAACACCTTACAACCAGTTCACATCTGGCCATAACCAGTTTGTCGACCATTTTGTGATCATGTATGACCAGCTCACGACCAGTTCGTATCTAGTCGGACTAAGCGACTTGCTTGTGTATTCTTCTTTTGCCTCACAATATCTGATCGAACTCAAGTGAGATATATGTCATCCGTGGACTGTTCAATCTTTTCTCGATCTCGTGATGGATAACTTCGTGTAGTCAATTTTTCAACCACTTGTGGTATAGTCATGCACTTCCTTTATCCGAGCACATCGAGAGACCTAGAGATATATCTCATATTATGCTAAGAGGGGCAAATCTCATATCTAACTAATCATATCCCTCCGCATGTTCAATAGCATACTCGAATGCCACATTTAAACTACCTAATTATGGAGTAACGTTTGGTATCCCATAAGTGTACTGTTACATATGTAAGAAATCATGCTGATCTTACGTCTAAGGATTATACGTCATCATTGCTTGAGACCAACTGATGATGTATAGAATCATAATAATCTCAATAGTATCTCAAAGTGGGTCAATCCAACATCATGTTCTCTAACATATGCTCATATTATTGATTCGATATCCCCATATCTACGACCGGTGAAATATGGTCATCAATTAACACATGTGTTGGTCTATAAGTCACTAGTGTCCCGACCAGTAACATCCGACCAAAGATCTTTGAGAATGATATCATACAACAAATAAAGAGCTTTACCAATAAGCCGCATACTTGCTCATCTTTATAAATGATAATTCATCTAAGGAACACAATAACATTTATTTTATAATTCATAAATATGGACGTGATACTCATTTCTATGATTGCCTCTTAGAACATATCAATAACATTTGGATCACTACCAAAATTTGGCTTGCCCCAAAGATTCGGCGACTTTTGGCTTGATTCTTGCCAAAACTTAGGCCAAAACCAGGTTGGCAAAAACCACACCCAATTTTTGGCTTGGCAATTTCAACCCATCTCACTATGGCATGTGGGCCATGGATTGGTATTACCAAATTTTGGCTAGTCAAAGCTTTGGCTATTGTTTGCTTTGTAGCCAAAATTTTTGGACGCACCCTACATTTGGTAATTGCCAAAAATTGGTATGGTAACCTAGGGGAACAATCCAAGCAGCCACCTGATTCCCTGAAGGCCCCCAAGGAGCAAGGAAGATGAAAAGGCGATCACTGAGATAAGAAAAACAATTCGCTCCAAACAGAGCCGAAAGGGTGGCAGCAAAGGTGGAGTGTTTCCGTCATTTCCTTTTCTCGTGGTTAAATGCATGTAACTAGCATCGATCGTGTGGAGAGACGCACACCTCTATCTGCGCCCATCGGTCGCCATCTTAATCTCCGGCATGCGGCGCTGCATCGTGATGCCATTATACCCAACTTTCGGTAGCTATACCTTTAGACGCGAGCTGTGGAGCAACTTGGACATCACCGCCCTGCGGTTGGTTTGATCGCTTGGCACACGGTCGTTTTCGTGTAATTTCTATCGGATATCGCACGGAGATTCCCCTATCAGGCCGGCCGGCCGGTGATTCGCCTGCCTCGCCGGCCGCGAAGCAGCTGACTCGTGCGCCCAATGGTTGGGACGCAACGTGCAGAGGCCGTGAAAACGAGTCCTGAGCTTCTGATCCGTGCCGAAGAAAGATTGTACCCTTCGGTTGACGAATACTGAAGAGCAAAGGAGGATGTGTATTCACCGTGCCACCCATTTTCACACGTCATTTCGCGTTAATTTGCAGAAAAGCGCATGTGCGCATTCGGTTGTGGCGAACTCAATTCGGCCGGTGATGGTATTTTTACCAAAATTTCGGTATGTTTATTTTCGTGTTACCATCGCAGCTTGCTTGCTTGTTTGCAACCAGACAATAAAAGAACATGAAGACACCCGACTACCCGAGGTTTCGACTTTCCACACAAATAATTAGGCACCCAGAAGTGAGGAAATGTCTGCACCAAACAATCATACTCTGTCACAAACATGGATAAACCCCGTAAAAAACATGGTTAAACAATTTGCGCGAAATACTGATTGTGGCACACAATATTTGACAAGAAATTTTGATTTTTTTTTCATTGCAAGGTGGAAAAGAGGAAGTTGCACCTGGACCTAGACTGTCAGGAATATACGTCTTTCTACTAAAGATCCTTGTTATCAATGTCAACTAGGTATCATAAGTAAATTGTCACATCCCCAATTCAATAAAGAGGATTACTATGCATCTCATCAGCATGCATTATTATTTTGAAGCATTCAATATATAAATTGCACTTTGAAATATCAAACAAAGATGGAACATACACATTAAATTAAACTCCAAAAGAAAAACCGAAGCAAATGCTACTGAAGTTCCTCTGGAAACATTTTATTAAAATATTATATTAATTTTCATGAATTAATATAATTTTTTTTCCAAATTATTAGGACTAGTTGAGACCCTAAGAAAAATCAAACACAATTTCAAGACATACAATAAGATTGAATTTGTATTATACACTTTATATCATGGATAGTAGTGCACAATAATTTTTATGGGCAGACCTTCTTAGGAACCTCTGTGATTTATTTCATATTTTTCTGAAATTTATTTCTATTTTTAAAGCTCCGGTCAAAGTAGGGAGACCAAAGTTAAATCCTAGTCAAACCTCAGCCCAAACCCTAACCGTCACTGTTCCTCGGGCTCGAGCCTGACTCAGTAAACCGGCTAAGCCCAACCCCCTAAAAGCGCACCATCACATGCAAGCGTTGGATCTAAGTCCAACGGTCCAGGCCTCCCCAACCTTTTCGGCCATCCGAGCCTCACTGCAGATCGTGAGCCACTTGATCCAAATCTAACGGCCACGACCTCCCTCTGCCCTAATAACACTCGTGACCGCCTAGAAGATCGTGAGCCATTTGATCCTGATCCAACGGCCCACGACCTCCCTTGCCTTATAACTCTCATTCCCGCCTTGGTGATTGTGAGCCGTTTGATTGACATCCAACGGCCCACGACCTCCCTCTGCCCTAATAACACTCGTGACCGCCTAGAAGATCGTGAGCCATTTGATCCTGATCCAACGGCCCACGACCTCCCTTGCCTTATAACTCTCATTCCCGCCTTGGTGATTGTGAGCCGTTTGATTGACATCCAACGGCCCACGACCTCCCTTTCTCCTTTGACTCGCGCTACCGGCAATTGAGACATCATCGCCGTGGGCCGCCGCCGCCTTCGTCTCTGACCTTGCGCAGGAGCTCCTCGCCACGCGATCGAAGCCCGACGCGTGCACGAATCGCCTGCCGACGCCGTCAATCCACCACCCCTTTTGACCTATCCTGGAGCTTCCCCACTTGACGCCGCCTCAATTACCATCATTTTTCCAGGCATATTACCCCCCTACGAACCCTAGTTTCCCTCACTTCTCCTCTTTTCAGCTGAGGAGAGGGGAGCTCGTGTGCGTTCATCTTTTGGGTAAGCTCAAATCTGATGGTTCCTCTCTGCTCCAAGTTCAGAACCATCTCCCTTTTGCTAATGTGAGCTCTCATCTTTGCTTGTAGTGTTTGGTTCCTATTGAGCTTCTCTGGTTCTTCGAAGAACACACCCGAAGACCTCTCCTTCACATTTCCATCTTCGGTGAGTCTTATCCTCAACCTTGTGTGTAACTTTGTGTCTTATGATATTATAAAGTTTTCCCCTCAACTAGTTTTGCAAATGCACGACAGGATCTGGTGAAATTGGAACTTGAACCATTTTCGACCGTAAGCAACCTTTTCACCTTCCACTTCTTTTTGGTAAGATACTATTGTGTTCTTCGCTTCTATAGCATGTCATTAGGATTCTTGAGCTATATCGAGCACCTACTCTTAGTGGTTTCCTCTCAGGACCTTTCTTTTGCGAAGCCGTGCCGTCATCACCTACCTCTCCGGCGCCGACATTGCTTCAGCAAGCTCCAAGCTCCACGAGCACCCTTCTCCGCTCAGGTAGCATCCTAATAGTCCCTAGGAGCTAGGGCACACACTTAAGATGTCACTGCAGAGCTTTAGTGTGTTTTGCATTTTTGTCATAATTGTTAACGTTGCTCAAGTACATACACTTAAGATGTCGCTGCGGAGCTTTAGTGTGTTTTGCATTTTTGTCGTAATTGTTAACGTTGCTCAACTCCGGCTAGCCGTCGATAAGGGCCGGCTCCGCCGTCGAGAATGTCACCTGGAGGTGCGCAATACTATTGCCAAGTTATTGCGGCCCTTGGCCGGCTCCGCCGCGGCGCGTAGCGTAGGTGAGCCGCCGGGCAAGCCCGCTGTACAATTTTCGTTGTCGTATTCGGACAAGTATTGTAGCGGGAGATCTGGAGTTAAGCGACAAATCATTGGCATTAAGTGCTGTCTTAACGGAAGTCTGTGGGCAACTGACTCGTGGGCCCAAATCTTTAAACCCCGCGCCCTGTAGTTGTCCCACAAAGGACCTCCCTCGGGGTCATTTTTGCAAAGGATCACCCCGCAGGACCTCCTTTTTTCATCTGGACCGTCCAGACCTCCTTAGGTTCATCCCAACCTCTAGGACCTCTTGAACCTCATATCAGCCGTCCAGGACCTTCTAGAGCTCATCTTAGCCGTCCAGGACCTCCCTGTGGTTGTTTGGCTATAACAACTCTCAGGACCTCCTTGTGGCCCTCTTTCCAGGACCACCCACAGGACCTCCTCGGGGGACTTTTGCACAGACCACCCTAGGACCACCCTAAAGATCTCTCTGCAACCGTTTTACAAAAACCACCCTCTAGACCACCCCTGGTTGTGTGCCAAAGACAACCCCAAAGATCACCCGCTAGACATTTTGCACAGACCACCCTCAAGACCTCCTTCAGTTCCTTTTCTGTACAGAAAATTGTATGAACTTGATAAATTCATAACTCTCTCAATTCAACTCCAAATTAAGTGGAACCACTTCTGATAATTTTTATTTTCAATGTACTTTATTTTAAAATAAGTTTTAAACTGGTCTTTGCAACATAGAAGGTACTTTTGGAAAATCCTCTATTAACTGCATTATTTTGACAATAGGAAAAGGCTGATAACTTTAAAAATACATAACTAATTCATAAAAACTCCAAATGAGATGAACCAAATCATTTTGAGTTTATCTTGATATCCACTATTTAACTATGTAATACTTATAACCACCACTACTCTGCAAATTTTCACCAAATAATTAAAATCTATGAATAGTAACAGATTCTAATTAAATTGGAATTTCCAGCAAACTGAAATTCAAACTGCCATAACTCTCACATACTAAATCCAAATGGAATAATTTTTTCACCTAAATTCATATAAAATCATGACTTAGCTACTTTATAAAAATCATGCATTTTTGAGCATCTTGATTTTTGGAGTATTTCTCGGTGTTTATATCGGTCTCTATTTTTTTAGATTCCGAAGCGATTGATATTGACTCCTACGCTACTGAGAGTGAACAACTACTTTTCCAGCAAGTCAAGCATCCTTTGAACTTTCTTTTTGCATCATATTTGATCCCAGTTTTGTTAAGATAGTGCAATGATAATTGCTTGCATGCTATTTTGATAAGGTCGCTATTTTTGTGATGTGTAGTTTAATTATATCCTAATTCATTGGGGTTATCCTTGAATTATTCCAGCACCACATGCTTAAGATAGGATTTATGAATTTATATTGTTCGTGTTTGCTTAGCCATGCAAGTCTAGATACGGTAGTTTAATTGTCGGGAATAACCCGGCAATTGTGAGATAAACACAACTGCCATTATAGACTTTTGTTTCAGATCTTCGTATCTGTTTTATGTGTTAAATTTTGACATTTTTAAAAGAATTTTTTTGTCTGGACAAGTGTTGGCTAGTGATGGCGCCTTCGTGCATGAGATTTGGGTATGTGGTTTGCCTTGTCTGGACAATTAAGGACCGAACTTTGGGTTGTTGCGATTCAAGTAAAACTTGTGCTACCATACGCAGTATATGGGTGCTGTATGGTCAAGTAAGGGGAATGTTCTATTGTGTTAAGTCTCATGGTGGTGTAGGGACAATTGTGTCTTTGTCAATTGCCCTTAGGAACCGATGTCAATGTTCTATAGTGTGCAAGGGAGCATCATTTACCTTTTTTATTACATCGGTATTTCCAATATAACGTGTGAGCCCCTTAGCAAGTGCTATACGCTACTTGTACTAAGACCGAAAACATCTCACATAGGGGACTTAGCTTAATAGGGTTTTCTTGCTGAAAACGACCGTATCTCGATTCTCCCCGGCCGGCATACCAAAGGAAGTGTGTCATTATCCGGAGGCTTACGGGCTAATCGAGTCGTGTGGGTAAAGTAGTACACCCCTGCAGGGTATAAATCTATTCGAATAGCCATGTCCACAGTTATGGACGACCGCTTGAAATTGTGGCTGCTTATTGTTAGACTTGAAATTAAAATTGTGGGTAAACTCGGTATTCGTCATGAATGAGATGTTCATGCTTGTTGTTGTATCAAAGTGGATAGCCACTTTGATATTGTATGATTTATTTGTTATTCAATCCATTACTTATTCATAGGCTTTACTTCTACTTCAAATCTGATTTTGAAATGACACTTGAAAAACTAGTATGTGTAGGTTGTACTTTGTTGCGTCTCTTTTGCAAAACTAGCGTCTCTTTTGGAACAACCTTATGCATAACTAATTTTTATTTGTGTAAGACTTGCGAATACTCTTTTGTACTCAGTCGGTTTGTCTACTGGCTTACAGGTGAGGAAGTTATCGAGTCCGACGAGCTTGTCAGTGTCGGTTTAGGCGACACTGATGAGTAATGCTATCATTTAACTCCCAGTCGGTTGCCGATGGGTTATGGGGCATACTATTGCTGGCCTTTTGGTTTACTTACTTGCTTCTGCTGCTACTTTATGAACTTGTTTAATTTGGCCGGTCAGCCACTTGTATGAGTTGCAAACTTGGATAATTATGATGTATGACGTTTGTACTATTTATGTATGAATGTTGTATGTATGTGATCAACGTTGTGTGAGAGTATGAATATATTGGTTGCTGATCTTGGGAGCCAATATAAGTCATGCTCGCTGTTCATGGCTTTCCATTTAACTCACTAAGTGTAGTGCTTGACTTGTTGGAGAAACGACAATCATGTAGTGCTCGTAGAGGAGCAACGCGCATGATCGTCGGGGCTCTAGTTATCAGTTAAGTCTCTCACTTAGATGAAGTTAAGTTGGAATTCATTTACTGGAGATCCAGAGTTATGTTCTTAAGACCTTGCTTAGTCTCGGTCTTATGGAGATAACCCGGGGTCCCCATATAAATGGATCCCGGTTGTTCAATCCTTTGATAACCAAGGTTATTCTTTGCTAAAGAGAAATGATCACCATGAGTCAGACTCAATAGAATTGGATCCATTTCAAATAGCGAGAATGCCTCTTCCCAAGCCAAAGTTTGGCTTTCCAATGGAGCTACCTTTCCAATTCCCAAAAGAGAAACGTAGTAGCCTAGACCTTCCCAAAACATCTTGCCTTAGCTCCTCTAGCCTACCCTGGATCCATTTCCAAAATTCAGAGCCAAGACAAAATTTTGATTAAAAAGGCTACAAAATATTATTCACAAAGCTATGTCATGAATAGAAGCAGTAGAGTGAAACAAATGAGGCAGAATGACCAGCATGAGGAGGGTACAGAAAAATGAAAATCACGCTCGATTCCAATTGTTATCTTACAAAAAGAGTAATGTGAATATACATAAGGCATCTGGGTTCCTAGGCACCCAAATCATGAACCGTTCGATATACGTATATGATCGATGCAAATTTTGGAGTTTAGGTAAGAAAATGTTTTATACCCTTGATGTGTTTATGGCAAGTGAGTTTTAAACTCAGTTCAAACTAGTTTGAACTACTTTTGAATTTAGTGCAACTGGAGTGATTATATATTATGAAACTAGCTCAAACTAGTTAAATTGAAGATGAATTTAATTTTTTCAGAGTTTGACATCTCAAATACACTTTTTTATTGATATGTGAAGATACCCACGTCAAACTTAAGCACATCAATAGATATTGATTTGGGTGCCTAGACACCATGGTGCAAGAACACTTGTCCTATCTATATGTGTGTGTAAAAAAGATAGGCGAGTGCCTACCGGTCTATATGCCCATACTGTTCATAAGTGCCATCTGTACTAGACATTTCTACATGTACGATGCTACAATGTGACATACTAACATCAGAGAAGTTTCAGCAGGTGATAACAAGGAGACTGCACCTGTAATAAACTAGGAGGCGAAATGTGGCACAACTGCACACATTCTAAGAGGAATATTGCTCATGATAACGACTAATGTTAATCTGATCATTGGAATATGAAAAAGAAGAAAACCAAAAGCACTGATCAGGAGTAGAAATGCCATATGCTTCAATGATGCTCCCAAGGAAAGAATATCAAAGATGCCCCCCTCATCACCTCAATATAATCTAATTTAACCTCAGATTTCCCTGAAACAAATCTAACCATTACCACATGGCATCACATCACATAACTACATATACAGCTATAAACAAGGTAAAAACATCTCGACTGCAAATTTGGCATTAGATACCATATCAGGAATGAATCCTTCAGGTGCTTCCCCGGTGCCCGTGAACTGCAAGAGCATCACATAACCACTAGACCAGACTAATTGCTCAAAGAGCATCCATGAACAGTAACTATCACTAAGTGTAAGATAGTCGCCGCCGCGATAGTTTATTTGCACGGTCAGGCAGCATATGTTCTGTGAAAGCCACAGAAAGCTTCTGCGCTGCTCAAGGAATATTGAGATTAGGATGCGAGCAAGGCGTATCAGAAAAAAAGAAGAAAACTGAGCATCTAAGAGCATTGATGAGAAAGAAAATGCATATGGCGAAAAGCATAGCTCACCGGAATTGTGCACGCAACTTGAGGATGAACACAGATGCCAAGGACACCGAGAAAAGAATCAATGCTAAGGAGATAGTTCGAAAGCTCGAGAATCAATTTGTTCACCGAGCTCGTGGTGCCTGGACAAAGAACCTCCATTCATGAGATAAGTAGCTCGTGCAATTGGGATGTGCTATTCATGATTGATTCCAATTGGATTTGTACTTTGCTTTGTATAGCACCAACGACCAATTTACAAAGGATGATCGAGAAGATTGGAAAAGGAACAAATCGTGCAGTAGTGTACTCTCCTGAGAAAAAAGGGTCAGAAACTTGAGAGGCATTTCAGTTTTATTGACAATGGAAAGATTCTAAGACCAAAACAGTTTTCTTGTTTACAAAAATAAATAAACAGCACAAAGCACTCAACTTTGAGTGGGAAACAAAAAAGTTTTTTTTTTTAAACAAAGGTAAACCCAACTTTTATAGAAAACTAATAGCAAGTCTTACAAACCGAGTTACACCGAAACCAGCTAGCTGGGAACACCAGCTAAACCATGAGAAACAAAGGAGCTAACAGCCCCGACCACAAAACAAATTGTTTAACGTAAGACAAAGTACAGCATAACCTACTAACAAGCAAAAAAAAAAAAAGAGCTGAGAGCAGCTAGTTCTTCTTTGCCCATCACAGAAGTTCTTCACCCAGCTTTCCGCCAAACTAATCAAGCTATCTAACTCCGCTTGATCATCTCCGTTGATCAGGATTTGCCACCGCTGCAAACAACATATAAATTTGAATATAATTTCAGATGGATGCTTTGGAAAAATCTTCAAAATTGCCATTTTATTTCTGATTTTCTGAAGTGTTCAGGCCAAAACTGCAAAACTGAATAAACCAATGTGATAGCTGTTAGCACCCCAACTGTCTAGCCAATTATGATGAAAATCATCCAAAGAAACCAGATATTTCTCCCAATTCAGAATCTCTTTAACACACACCTAAGCAAAATTTGCTAAAACACACTGAAAAAGGACATGATCAGTATCCTCAATAACACCGCAAAGAATGCAATTCTCACTCCCTTTCCAATTCCTCAGCTTAAGTTGAGCCGCAGTTTGAATTCTGTTTTGATAAGAAAGCCAAAGGAAAATCTTCACTTTTGAAGGAATCTTACTCTTCCAAAGCTTATGATTTTTTTTTCTTAGGATCATACCCCCAAAAGACCAATGCCTATACAAAGATTTAACCGAAAACTTCCCAGATTTTTCTAGACACCACACCACGTTATCCTTCTCATCATTAAGTTCCACCCCCTGTAATGCATCCTTCAGACACATCCAAAAGACCTCATCCCCTTTAAATAGCATCAAGAGTATTACTAATTTTAAATAGTCTGTCAAACCTGATTTTCAAAGGACAGCCATCCAGCCACACATCTTTCCAAAAAGAAGTAGAATTCCCATTCCCCAACTGCTGAACTGCCCCCCAA
The DNA here is from genome assembly GCA_036346255.1 of Ampelocalamus luodianensis. NCBI lineage: Eukaryota > Viridiplantae > Streptophyta > Magnoliopsida > Poales > Poaceae > Ampelocalamus > Ampelocalamus luodianensis. Next base: position 9,466,578 of record CM070626.1, read on the forward strand.
TTGAACATGAATCTCAAATTATGAAGGGATTTCCAGAACTGAGAACCCAAAGGCTTATTATTTCTGAAATCACCCCTAGGGAAATACTTAGCTTCCAAAATCCTGAACCATAATTCATCTTTGGCCCTACTCATCCTCCAAAACCACTTACACAGGAGACAATCATTCATCATCCTAGTATTGATCACCCCTAAACCCCCAAAATCTTTTGGTCTACACACTGTCCTCCAATTAACAATATGATATCGAAATTTATCACTTGCCCCTCTCCAGAAGAATGTAGACCTAATAGAATCCACTTTGTTGTGAATCTCCTCATTAAGCCTATAAAAACCCATTGTATAGATGGGAAGACTACTTAAACAGCTATTAACTAAAATCAATCTCCCACCAGTGGATAAAAGATTCTTTTTCCAATTGTCCAGCCTACCTTCCAACTTACTTATAATCTTTCTTGCTGTTTTTTTTATGCAAGCGCCTATCCCCAATATCAATCCCTAAATAAGTCATTGGAAACTGACCAATATTACAATTTAACCTGTTAGCCACACTAATAGCTTCCTCTCTCTTCACCCCTACAACAAAAACCTCACTCTTATGATAGTTTATCTTCAAACCAAACATCTATTCAAAGCTGTATAAAAGAAATTTGAGATTAAGAATGGACTTCTCCTCACAATCTATCATAAGAATAGTATCATCTGCATACTAAAGAAGAGGCACCCCCAGGGATCAAGTGAGACACTACCCCCTTTGATTAAACCTTTCTCTTGAGCTTTTTCAATTAAGGTTGCTAAAGCATCAACTGCTATATTGAAAAGCAGTGGAGATAAAGGATCTCCTTGTCTCAACCCTCTATGAGTAGTAAAGTAAGGACCAACCACCCCATTCATGTTAATAGTCACCTTGTCCCCCTTGACAGTGCTCATCACCCAATTAATCCAAGTATTAGAGAAACATTTTCCTTTCATGACATTTTCCAAGAAACCCCACTGAATTTTATCATAAGCTTTCTCAAAATCAACCTTTAAGATAACCCCTTTTTTCTTAGAAATTATCAAGTCATGTAGGATCTTATGTAAAGACACCACCCTATCCAGAATATGTCTCTCTTTAATAAAAGCAGATTGACACTCATTGATAACTCTTGTTGCTATATTGCCCAACCCGACTGCCAGCACCTTGGTAATAATTTTAAAACTGACATTAATAAGACAAATGGGTCTAAATTGCTTAATTGAATTAGCCTCTTTGATTTTAGGAATCAAGGTTATCACCCAATAATTCAACCTTTTAATATCTATCTCCCCCCACAAAGAAATCTTTGACCATCTTCATGAAAAGATGTTTTAAACCTCCCCAGAAAGTCTTATAAAAAGTAGAAGGGAAGTCATCTGGCCCAGGAGCAGAATCAGCAGGTAAATCTTTTATAACACTCCAAACCTCATCCTCAGTAAAATCTTGGATCAATCTATCATTATTCGAAGCTGAAATTTTACCCTCCATCTTCCAGAAGTTATTCTCAAGGGATACATTATGCCCAACTTTAAACCCAAACAAGTTTTTATAGAATTGGTAAATGTGCTCTCTAATAAGCCCTTCCTCTGTTAAACAAACCCCCTCACTTTTCAGACTTAAGACAAGATTTTTTTCTTCTCCTACCATTAGCACAACTATGAAAAAATATGGTATTAGAATCTCCCTAGGTGATCCACTTCACATTCCCCTTTTGCTGCCAATATCTTTCCTCTAAATCATAAAACTCTTCAAACTTACTCTCAGCTTTATACCTATCAACCCATTCTTCACTACTTAGAGCATCTCCAGCAGGAGCCCTCAAAACAGAGCCCCTACTTTTAATTTGAGGGCTCCTCCTACTTTTGAGGGCCTTGTTTTCTGGGCTGCACTCCAGCAGGAGCCCTCAAAACAGGCCTCTACTTCTTAATTCCCTCTATTTCCTCACACACTATATGCATATGTATTTGAGAACATCACATTATATAATAATTTATTTAAACTATAACTCTAAAGCACTATACTTAAAATTATGAATGAAAATACAAATATTCAAATTTAAATTCAAAGACAAATTTGGTCCGAATTTAATGATAGTCGATCACAACATAGTTCATAACATCTCTGCAAATCAAATGACATAATCATCAAATTTTATGGGGAAGGAGCGGGCGCGGGAGGAAAAAAGGGCGGGGAAGAATCGGGACCAGTATGCGCAGAAACCGTGATTTGGGGGCTTGGCCTAGAGCCCCCAGTTGAATGAGGGCTTGAGGTGGGATTTTAGGGGCCCCTCAAATTTGAGGGCTCTAGTAGGGGCTCTGCTGGACCTCTATTTTTGCCTCAAGCCTTCAAATTTGGTTTTAGGGGCTCAAGTAGGGGCCCTGCTGGAGATGCTCTTAGACCATTACTGTCAGCCCTCATATCTAAATTCTTGAGATAGTCCAAAATAACTTTTTTGTCTTTATTTTTATGACCTTTGAAGCTAGCACCCCAACCTCTCAAAAATTGTCTCAGTGAAGCCATCCCCCCATTCCATTTATCCAAGGAGTAAGCATGCTCAGGCATTTTACCACTGATCTCTTCCCATTTCTTAGTGACAACTTCTCTGAAATTATCCTGACAAAGCCAACTCTTATCAAAATGAAATCTCCCTAGTTTAATAACCTCCTTATGCCCTAAATTCAAAATGATAGTACTATGATCAGACCCCACTCTAGTGATACTATAAGCAGAGCAAAGAGGAAAATGGGCTTCCCAATCAGTAGAAACCAGGATCCTGTCCAACTCCACCATAATGGGACAAATCTATTTATTAGTCTAGGTAAATCTCAAACCACCCCTTTTGATCTCTCTAGGCTTGTTAGTAGCAATAAAATCATTAAAAAAAATCAAAGAGTAATTAACACGAGAGGAATTCTTATCAGTTGCTTTCCTAATCAAATTAAAGTCCCTTCCTAAAACCACTGGAAGCACTAATCTAAGACACTTAATCTGAAGCTCCTCTAGGAACTCCTGAACCCACTGGTGCCGGGTAGGACCATAAACAAAGACCAGCACCTAATGAAAATTATTCCTTTTGTGTCTCGCAGTCATGCTCACAAAGAACCTACCTTGGTTTCTATCCTCAACCTCCAGAAACTCTTGTCTCACCCCAACAAGGATACCCCCAGAATGACCTTGAGCATGAGTCCAATGCCACTCAAAATCAGCACCCCCTGCCAAAGCTTTCAAATCACCAACAGAGAAGTCTTTCTTAATAGTTTCCTACACCCCCCACAGCATCAAACCTCTCTTTAAAGATTAAATCTTTAAGCTGATTTTTCCTTGAGGGTTTGCCCAACCCTCTAATATCCCAAAAGAGAAACTTCATGATTTACAATTTTTATGTAACTTTTTATCAGCTTTTAGCACCCCTTTACCTTTTTTGTTCACTCTAAAACCCACTGCACCCCTTACAACATTATTAATCACATCTAATTCCACATCTTTCTCCATAGTAACCACCTCATTAACTCTATTTTTTTCATGTTCAGACTTTAAATTTAACTCAAAATCTACTTTGGCAAGAGCTACTCTAGCCAATTCTTGAGCCTGCATAGCAGATATAACTTCTCTAGCACTCAAAGATTGAGAACCTAGAATGATACCACAAGAAGAGGCCACTTCTTCTAGATAATGAACAGGAGCATCATTAAGAATGGTAAAGGAATTAGTTGCAGAGTTACCTTGGTTGTCCAAATTCTGATTAGATTTCAACATAGAAGCCTTCTCCTGCATAGGAATACCTTAGTCTTGAATTCTAGAGCTCTTCCTTGTTGCCACTTGAGGTTCTCTAAACCTATTTTTGCCTCCCCTCTTCTTAGAAGTAATCCAATCTTCAGCTAGCTCTTCAACCTCTGAAAAAAATCATTTGATCACCACATTTTCTTCACCAGAATTATTTCCCATGATCTCTTCTCTTATCTATTGTCCACCCCCTATATCAACCATATCTGTAGAAATAAGACCCCCTTTAATCTTCTCCTTTTGACTCTTTCTGATAATAGACTCCTGAAGCCCAATATCTTCTTGATTGGCTAATTTGGGACCCATCACAGAATCATCCTGTTTGGTAGGAGACTTAACGCATGGCCATAAAGTCGCATCCAACAAGGTAGGACCCTCACTAGTATGGACCACCAGAGCATTTGTAATAATCTGACTACATTTTTTATCTTCTTCTGGAGGCATCTCAGTCAGCTGCCCAGTTACATTAGATTCCCAGCCCCTCTTGATATCATCCCCCACCTGACTGGAATTTGTTGGAGTCTCCAATTTGTCAAGCAGACTGTATGCCAAAGGCATGCCTAACATAGCTAATTCCTTAGAGTTAAACAACATCAAGTCAGTACAAACTTCATCCTCTTCATATATTGAATCCTTCTACTATCTGTTTTTGTGTTTGTTGGATCCACCCCCGCTCTTTTGATCAGAAGATTGGATAATGTTCCTACCAAACTTCTCTGCCATCTTTTCCCATTCAGTTTTATGATTACTCCCATTGGATTCTTCCTCCTCATCCTCCTCAACCTCATCTTTTCTACGATCATGGGTATTCTGTTTGGGAGCACAAACAGGATCAACCTTTTTCACTGTCACCCCCTTTAGGCTCAAATTTAATCTCATACCCTACTGAGTTAATGAAGATTTCCACAAAGCAATTAATGCTAGAAGTATCCTTGCTATAGACTTTGACCCTAACAGGATCAACCCTCATCAAACTTATCGCATCCACTTCTAATGGTTCTCCCACTGTACTAGCAATGTCTTTCACAGTTTCCACTGTCTTGGCTGGGATGGGAATACCTGAAATTTTCACCCAGGAAGAAACAAAAACAGAAGAGGCCTTAGATCCAAAGATGATTTATCAACTTTAGCTTTAATGGAATGGAGTGCCAATTCTACTCCCCTTGCTTTGGACCAAGTGTCCAGCATCTCCTTAGATGGGAACACCACAGCATATTCCAATTCTGAAAGCTTCCTCGCCTTCCAATCCCAATTAGCTTGGATAAGATGTTTTAATTCAGCTTCAATCTTCTGAACTGATGCCACCCCCTCCTTAATACTTATGACCCCAGTAGCAGCTTGTTGGTCTGAAAGATGCAGACCAGGAACTTGGAGACTATAGAACCCCTGACAAGGAATCCCAAAACCAAAAAGTTTTAACCCTTGGTTTCTCTTGTCATCAGGACATCCAGAAGTCATATGACCAATCTTTTTGCATTTGTAGCAAACCAGAGGATTACTGCACCTAGCTTGGTGATGACCGCTTGCAAGCAACGAAAACAAGTCCCTCCATCCTCAATTCTAAGCACCCCAGTATTTGGACCAATATTTCCCCATCCTTTTTTGAAACGAAAAAGCTTTTACGCCCTTTATCCCTACTGACCAGATGCATGAGGTCTGTTTATTTCCTAAGAAGATAATCAGATTAACAATTAACAAGTACCATGCTGGTCGATTGACTCTACTCCTCCTTACTTCATGCAAGCAACTCACTGTAGTAGCCTGCTGTTGAACAGACAAGGCTCTATGCTAATATGCTGACAAAGATGCAGAGGAAACTCATGTAAAAGTTCAAATAAACTAGAGCAGAAAGCTTCAGGTCATATATAACTTACAATTCTAGAACTGCTACCAGAAGTCTAGGACCAATCTTTAGAACTGAATATGCTCCCACAAGTGAAGCCGCTTTGCAAAAGATGAAGAGCATAGGATGATGCTTTGGATTCTTCTATCGAGAACTTCTTTATATGTTGATAGCAAGACAGCCCACCCTCCGATGCAAATAACATGCAATATCCGATAGGTAGATATGCTAAGAAGAATAAACTGCAGTAATTTTAGTAATTTTATGAATGATAAAATCAATCAGTGTCGGTGTCATAAACATCATAAAATAAAGAGCAAATGTTCACAAATCACTCAGCTTCCCTAAAACTTCATGAGGGTCTTACTTTTTTTTTAAGAAAAAAAGATATAGCATAAAAAGCAAGTTATGGCTACCATTACCAGTGACTATCAAAGAAAGCTCTTAATGGGAGGATGAGGGTTCAGTGCAATATCATCAGTGATAGTGAAGCAGAAAGAGAGATATATTCCTGATAGATCATTTCCTTAAGTAAAGAACACCATTAAATTGTGACTTCTGAATATTCTTAATAGTGAACCCAAGTGGAATTTTTTTATTTAATCTTTTTTTAATAATATTTTTAAGTTAATCAATCTCTAACTTTATTTTCAATTCTGACCTCTTTTGTCACGCCATGACTCGTGACGTGGTCAAACCATACTGTCACGCCACGCATCTCGGTGTGGCCAAACCTGCCACTCAAGCCCTCGCGCACACGCCGTGCCAGCGTGGAGGGCATATGTGGCCGTTGTCACACCTTGAAGAATGGCGTGACAAGCCTGCCTTATCATGCCAGCGCTTGTGGCGTGACAGTGGTGACTATTTTTTTGAAGGGATTTCCAGTTGAAGAAATCTTACGATCGATTATTGCAAAAGATACGTGGACCATTTGGCAGGAAAGACAAAATTTTCATGCACAAGTTCACTATTTTATGTGCCCATGTACATCATATTTAGCATTTGATTTTGCAAGGACATCTGGTAAAAAAAATTAAACCTAGTTTGAGACAGCAAGAATTGAACGGTGCTAACTGAATGTACAACCTAGGCAGTAGATTTTTTTTCCGAACCTAGGACGTTCTTAGTTTCAATGAAGAGATGGATGAATAGCCAGACACATCAAATCCTATTGCAATGATTTGTGGTGCTCGTCATCACTTAGGGGTCGAAGACCATTTAGTGCCTATTTTTATGTTGCAAATTGAAATAGACCTTAGTACTGAACGCCAATAATTGAATGCAAAAAGAGAATGAGATTTGAAATCGACCTTAGAACACAGTTGCGAACTGAAATAGACTTTATATTGCGGCTGCAAATTACATGGCGCACAGGGTTTGGTGACGTGAATAAGGAATGACATCTTGCACGAGTCATGTGATAACCCTAAAACTTAAACTAATCTAAACAACAATAAGCGATAATAAGCAGTAAATTAAATCCATCCAAGCAGTAATCACAAACTAATAATGAACATATCACAAAACAATTTAAATACAAGATTATATTATAAAAAAGTTACAATAAGAAGATCCAATAAGAGAAAAAAAAGGACAAGAAATAGAAGGCATTTTGCAATTGGGCCGGCCCAACCCATGCTGAGTGCCTCATCTCCAGACTCCACGAGTCCACCCTGCCTCAACCCTAACTCCCTCATCTCCACAATCCACGCTGTCTCAACTCCTTCCCACGCCGCCGCCGCCTCCTCCCATATGCTGCCTCAGCTCCCGGGTTGCATCGGCAACGGCGAGCTACGGCTAGCGCCCTCCTTACTCTGCCGCAGTCGCAGGTCGCATCGGCAACGGCGAGCTACGACTAGCGCCCTCCTTACTCTGCCGCAGTCGCGGGTCGCATCGGCAGCGGCAGCGATAGCTACGAGCAACGACCTCAGCGGCGACTATGTGCAACAACCTCGGCGGCGGCAATGGTTAGCTCAATCCTCTCACTTCCTCATCCATCTCCCCTCTCTCCTCCAGTCGCCTGCTCCGGCATTCGTGCTACCCACCTAGGCCACCGATTCGAGCTCTGCCCAGACCCGCCTTAGACCGCCTAGGCGGAGAGGCCGCCTAGATCACCGACTTTGCCGAAATCAAGGCGGATGGCCATTGCTTGGCGCCTAGGCGTTGCCTAGATCCGATTTTTAGAACCTTGGGTATCTTATAATCATTATTGGAGTATATTTAAATAAATAAAGATGTACCATCATACAATGTATACATATATATATATATATATATATATATATATATATATATATATATATATATATATATATGTATGTATATGTGTGTGTGATAGGATTAATACCTTCTACTCCTAGGCGTAGTTACTTCCACCTTTGATATACCACATAAAAGAACTTGACATACTCCTTTATCACTTTAGGTATACACATATACTACTTATAAGATACTCCAATATGAACCACACGAAAAATTTGTAAGAGAATCCATAGTTTTTAGTATATTTTGTAAATACCTTCGTATTCGCATATAAAAAAAGAGTGTCTAAAAAATGTATGTACCACCCTTGAAAAAGTGTAAATACCACCTATGTGGTCTTATATACTCGTATACTACACATACATACTCTCAGTTGCACAAGATACTCTCTACATTATGAGATACGGAATAAGGAGTAACTACTCCTAGGAGTAAAAAAAAAGCTTCCCCCTTTATTAAGCATGCCATGATACATGAGGAAAAAACTTATGCCTGTTCCATCAAGGTCTCAAATAACAAATTATATGAAGGCAAATTGATAACATGTGAAGAACTTTGACAAACTTGATTGCAGGGAGAGAACGACGATCGGAAAATCTACAAAACAGATCTCCTGGTGGACCAGACATGAATTGATAGAATTTGTATTGATGTTACTGTTTTAGCAAGAAAAAGGAGTGAGGGAGGAACTAGAATTGCCTACATTTGCTTACAACTTACATCTATCTTTCCAGTGCCATAGTTAGATAAGAAGCTTGATTGCACTAATCCAGCTGCCTGTATTAGCAAAAAGTACTGAAATGATAATGGTAGTGTAACATATACAGAAACATAGTACCTAAGTACTGTTTCTTTGACTGGTGATGATTACAATCAAAGCGGTCTGGTTCAAAAGGAGCTTATCCCACGTAAAGAGCATAAGCCTCTTGGTCCATACTTTTCTGGACTACAATGTGAATATGTACCAATCTTACGAAAGGACACTGATGGAACTTATGCCTGTTCATATTCCATGCACTTTAAAGTAGTACAAAGGACAGAATAAAATTGACAGAAAAATTATGTTTCTGTATGTATGATGTCCTTGTCCAAAAAGTATCAAGTAATGTAAAAATAAGTGCAATTGTTTCATTTAAACAAAAGTTGTCCATACTGCATCCCACTCCAGTATAAACATTAATCATGTAACATAACGCAACAACACTGAACTATTTTAAAATACCAACTAAATGATTTCCATCAGATTAGATAATAGAGAGGCTAACGTTTCCATCTGGTGATTTCTGAGGCATGCTTCAGAAAAGCATCTTTCACACTCCAAACAAATCAGATACAGAATCATATGCCAGAAAGCAACATTCAAAAAGATAAATTGCTCCAATTGTGGGTGTTTATCTCTATATACACACTTCTACTGATCTAATGAGTAAAATATGCAGAAAAAGTTACAAGGTTGGTGTTTCTTTTTCTTTTCTTTTTTGATTGAGGGATACAAGGTTGATGTTATCATAATAGTCACAGGTTGAAAATGAAAACTGGCATTTCAATTCGGGTTTTTGGTTCAAAAAATAACTAAGAACATCATCTTTTGTTAGTTGGCTTAAAGATTGTTCGTTTGGTGTTTGTTCCAAGATGCTATATTCTATGTTTTCCCATATAAGGAGCGCCTCAGAAGGCACTCCTTATCAACCTGAGAAGACCAAAAGGGTATCAACAGGCTTAAGCTCGGACAAGAGTGCTGGGTTTGGGCTTGTCAGTAGGGAAACACTCTTTAGTTCCACCGTGTGAGAGCAAAGAGAAAAGAAGCAACTGGAAAACACAAGTAAGAAAGGTTAGTGAAAATGTTTGGCCCTTAATGTTTCCATTGTTCTAAAAATTTGTATCCATTCTACAGCAGAAGATGTATCACCAACATCAGGGCCTGAGTGAGCTCTTCACTACTAGAACAACCTTTCCAATGGAGCGGCATCCGTTTCTGCACGGAGGAAATACACAAGGAGATTCTGGGCTGGTTCTCTCAACCGACGCTAAACCTAGGCTGAAATGGACACCTGAGTTACATCAGCGATTTGTAGATGCAGTCAATCAATTAGGTGGAGCAGATAGTAAGTATACGATGCTTATCTCTTCAATGTACAGAAGCCAGATGAATTCTCACATTCATGTTCATCACCCAGAAGCTACTCCAAAAACAGTCATGAGGCTCATGGGCATTCCAGGACTCACCTTGTATCATCTGAAAAGCCACCTCCAGGTACTTAATAATCAGACAATCTCCCATTAAAAATGGTATCTATAACTGTAGCACAAGTCATCATTTCTTGGGTGTTTCAGAAATACAGGCTCAGTAAGAACCTCCAAGATCAAGCTAATGTTGGGACAACAAAGAACGGTGAGAACAAGTTTAACTTCCATCTTTACCACTATAATGGAACTGTATAAACTCACGAGACATGACAATTTGCAGCCATAGGATGTACAGTTGTAGCCGATAGGATGCCTGGAATAACTGCGCCAGTAATAAGCAATACAAATGTCATTCCACAGGCAGAGAAGTAAGAACATTGCCCATGCACTTTATAATTTTATTTCATCTGAATGTTGAACTAATAGTCTCTTTTACTGGGTGCAAGAACTATTCAAATTGGTGAAGCACTACAGATGCAAATTGAGGTGCAGAGGCAGCTAAACGAACAACTCGAGGTGAGGTACTGACACTCCTCACACAATAAGTTCTTAACCTAGATGCATACAGTATATGGAAATAACATAAGCTAAATCAAGCATCCGGTTAGCACACTCCGATTCCAACTGAAGGGTTAAGAAAATGACTACAGATTCCAAATCATTGTTTGACCTCCTTGAACACTGCAATTCCCTCCAGGAATGACCCCATACAATCTAGAGATTAGAGAACTGCTAGATACTTCCTTCTGATTTAGCAGCAAACCATTTTATAATCCCAGAAAAGCAGCATAATCATGCATTTAGTATCTACAATATGAACTATTGATACAGTGGTTCTAACCTGAAATTAAATTGGCAGGTACAACGGCATCTACAAGTACGAATAGAAGCCCAAGGGAAGTATCTACAAGCAGTTCTGGAGCAGGCACAAGAGACCCTTGGAAAACAGAGCTTGGGTCCTGCAAACCTGGAAGATGCAAAAATAAAAATATCAGAACTGGTCTCACAAGTATCAAATGAATGTTTCAGCAATGCAATTGCCAAGAAGAAAGAAAGTTCAAGTATGCACAGACTAGAGCCAAGGCAAATCCAGTTTGTTGAAAGTTCAACCAATAACTGTTTGACTGCAGCTGAAGGATTCATCGAGGAGCATAGAGTACAGAGCCATGGAGTGCTCAAAGCATATGATGATAGTTCATTATTTTGCAGAAAACGATCTCATGACCATGAGTCTCAATTTTCCCTTAACAGAAGCCTAAGCGAGCGTAGGATGGGTCATTTGCACAATATAAAAGAGTACCACAAAGCAGAGTTTGGAAGTGAAAGTGATACGGAGATTCCACATGAGTATATTACACCTCAAAAGAATAGAGCAGGCAGCACCACCAGTTCGGCATCAGGAAGCAAAGAAAGAGATGGAGAGACGCTATATCTCGAAGAACCAAGCTGCAAGAGACAAGCGGTCGAATATCCAAGAGAAAGCAAGCTAATAGATTTTGAACACCCAAATTCTGGGAAGAAACTTGATCTTAACACCCACAACATTGATGATAGCGATCAAGGTTATAGACATTTTGATTTGAATGGCTTCAGCTGGAGCTGAATAGCTGATGATATGTAATATGATCAAAGAGAAGAAATGTACTTACAAATAATTTCTTCCAGCATTTACGCCGTTTTTATTCAGTGATTGAACTATGTACGCCAAAAAAAAAGATACTACGTCAAGACTTTTACCATAGGGTACAGAAATTACGGTGTTCTGCACTGGGCGTTGACAGTTTAAATCTCCCTTACAAGAAGGCAATGCGATGCACATGAACAGGCTATGCAAATGAATACCAGGGAAAATATAGGAAAAGAATGCAGAACACAAAGATAGTTAGATAACCGCAAATAAATCAGCATCGTCCTCATTATAAGAAAACCAAGATTAATAAAGTGAGAAATACTCATCCATGTAAAGAATACCATTTTTCTGAAGCCAAGCATTAAGAAAAACAGGAGCTACCAGAACCTTACTGTCTCAAATAACATCATTACATCAATTTAGTAACAGAAGCTATCCAAGCCATTATGGAGCTAACATTTCAGGTATTTATCTCAACATGGCTTGAAACAAAAAAAAAAAGGAACAGTTCGTAGATTAGTGAAGACTATTATTATCACTGTTCACTAACATTTTAGAGAAGCACAAGTACAACAGGAATGAAAGCAATTCCTCCACAATCATCACTGTTAGTCGCTGTTTCATAGCATAAAACACAACCAGCATAAAGAAGAGCAAATAAACTGGTAGACCTGGTCATCCACACGGCATAAACAAGTTTTAGGGTAGAAGTATGTTCCCTGTGCTTATTTATACACCCAACAGGCAACAGCAACTTATATGCATAACCCAATTAACAACAGCCAATTAAGGAGCAGGCTATTTATGATCTTGGCGACGCATCATAAGACAGGTATATACTCATTTATTCATCTCTTTATTCTCAATTATACTTACTACAAGAGCAGAGCACTGTAATACTATTATGTATGTAACTGCAAATACTTATGATGGAGCAGTAACAATAATAGTTCTCAGCTTCTCCCCATGGGAGAAGTCAGAAGCGTTTTGGGTGTTTGGGCATCCCTACTTCTTGATCCGGCGCACCTTCTTGGCGCCCCAGACCTCCGTCCTCCCCTTGGGGCACCCGCACGGCGCGCGGAAGATGAGCACGGTGCGGCCGCTGGGGGACGCCATCTTCCTCAGCTCCGCCTCGAGCTCGCGGTGCGCGTCCCCGAGCTCGACCGGGCGCGCCGCTCCGGCCGTCGCGAGCAGCGCCGCGGCCGGCAGCAGCTGCCCGCGCACGCACTCCTTTGTCTCGAGCTGGATGTCGAACTCCACCGCCTTGCGCAGCACGCGTACGGCGCGACGAGGACGGCCAGCGCCGCGCGCGGCGGGAGCGGGAGCAGTCCGAGGAGGCGGCGGCGCGGCGGTGGCGCTCGAAGGCGCGGAGGAACTCGACGAGGCTGCGGCAGTCCGCCATGGCGCGCCGAGGCCAGGCGGGAGGTATCGGAACGGAATGAATTCGAATTTGGGATGGGGAGGGGCGTGGCCGTGTGGGGGTAGCCGCTTGCGGGATCGGATCGGATCGGCGTGGGGAGCGCGGTGCGGCGGCCACGTGCGCGTGAGATTTCGTCTTGGTGGGCGGCTCGTCTCGGTCGCCGTTTCGTGACGTACCGAGGGGCGCCGCGTGACGTGTGGCGGGGAGGAAACAAGGAGGTATCGTTTTGTTCTTTTTTAAAAAATCATTTCAGGGTTGTTTTCCTTTTGCAGGGTTTTCCACACTCATACAATGAGTTATAGGCTAAAGTGACACTGTTTATACGATGAAATAGTACACGAGCAAATTAGTAAAAATAACTCCGGTTCTATGCTCAAATGCCACGGCAGGGGCTTACCGTGCGCTCACCGCGCGGTAGACCACGTGGCAACCTCCCATTGTTTGAATCCCCCGTGCCGCTCCCCCACCGTGCTACAGGGGGAACTGGGTGGTGGGCACGCGGTAGGGGACATGTGTCATCTGACGGCACGTACGCGGTGCTATTTTTACCAATTCGTTTTGGGGGTGGGACTATTTTTGCTATTTTGTCACGAAACAGTGTTAATTAAGCCGAAAACTCTTATACAACATTCTTTTTCCGCTCCTACTCGAAACTTTCTTGTAAATCAAAGCATCCATTGTATGGCCTCTTTTGTGTTCCCTTCTGTCAGTTGGGATGGATGTGAGGGCACTCCCAACAAGCAAATTTGCTTGATAGTAGCCTTTTGGTGAGTGTTTGATACTATAAATCGCTTAGGATTTCTATGCGTGGGGATTAAGGATGCAGGCGTGCCAGTGTACAAAGTACACAAAAATAAATATCATACAAGAAACAAAAGGTTAAGGAAACATGCATTTTATTAATTCTCATCGAATCACAAAAGTACAGGTCCCTTATTATTATTATGTGCTCCATGACTTGGCGATGTGGTCTCCTAGTTCCCGAGGTCTAGGAAGACTCCCGGTTAATTACTCCTACGAGGTGAACTCGCAAGATACCTCCGATTAAGCTACGCGCTGGTCATCGTCTTCGATCTTCACTTCACGTTCTCCATGCATGTGATGTTGATGAATGCTGGTGGTGTAGATTATTTATTAATATTTTATGTAACTTAATCTTGTCAAGGTGAATATGGCCTACAAGAGAACAAGTAGGCTTGTATGTAGGGAGATATGATTTATCTACTCATCATGGCATTCAAAAGTATTATTTTAATATTAAGTTAATTGGCATAAATACAGTAATAAAAGTAATAATAAAGGTACGTAAAATATAGGCTCAAAATGATCAAATTAATGTGACTTACCTCCACATCTGTGGTCCTTGACTAGACTTACTTTTCTTGCGTCTCGATCATCTCCTTTTGCAGCTTGAACAATAATTTTCAGCTGCAACGTGAAAGAAAATCAAATAAATAAGTTCGGGCTCAACAGGAGGCGAGCAGGGAACAACATGAATTAAATAATTTTGAAAAGAATTGAAAAGATTTAGCCAAATAGAGTTGAAAATGGGTACTTGATTTGGCCTAACAGAGTTGAAAATAAAATTCACAGGCTCGAAACGGTCAAAATAGACATATACATATGTATATCTTATTGGGCCTGGATGAATAGTAACGAGTTCAGGTGAACAGTTTCGGTTTTAGTACTATCCATTATCGTGTTCGAGTTGAATAGTAACATGTCTAGTGAATAGTGTTGGGTTAACACTACTCATGAGGGTTGGGTTTGATGAATAGTAATGGGTTGGGCTGAGGCGTTAATGGGCTAAATAGTATTGGGCTAAATTTTTGGGCTTTGTGTGGGCTGGGGTGACTCTGAGGTGAAGTGGCAGCGGTGGCGGCACAAGGCCGGAATAGGGGAATGGTGCGGCAGCGCTTCGGTGGTGCTCCGGCCAAATTGGCTGATCAGGGAGCACCAGTGGACCAAGGGGATTATGGCGGTGGTGACAGTAGAGCTTGGGGAAGTCAAAGGCAGCCTGGCCACGGTGACCAAGGGTGACGCGGTGGAGGGGCTTGGCGTCGGCGTTGTGGTGGCAGGGATAGGTTGGGTGGTGGTGGGGAAAAGTTTCGGGAGGGAAAGGTGATGCTGGTGACGGGGTCTAGAGGCTAGAGGCACAAGGGTGGCTCGCCGGGGAAGACGAAAGGGGTGGCAGTACTTAATGGTGACTGCCGATGTTGGTGAAGAAGGAGCGGTGCCGAGGGGTTGAGGGGAGGCAGATGAGGAAGATGGTGTCGCGGCTCGGACTTTATACGCTTGGAGAGGCGGTGGCAATAGAGAGGTGGTGATAGCGGGCTTGGCGTGTGGAGGGAGGCGTGTGCGGCCACACACAATCAGCACCGAGGAAGGGGGAAAGCTAGTGGTGGGTGGCAAGGTGAGGTTGCGAGTACTGGCGCAAGCGAAGGTGGTGGAAGAAGCCAGCGGGGACAAAGGTGGTGCACAACACGAGCAAACGATAGGGTGACATGGTGAGGAAAAAGAACATGGGAGAAGCGTGCGGGAGAAAATACACTTTCGGGCTGGAAAAGTGGAATTTCAAAAGAGGAAAGTGGAAAATGAGCAAGACTTTTCGAATTGGGCAAGAAACTCAAAACTCAACCCAAACTCAAACAAATTTTTAAAATTTTGAAATTTTAGGTCTTTTTAGTTGCGCGCGTGGAGCAAGAGAAGCGATGGATTCAGGAAACGAAAGCGAGTAGGTCGCAAAGCGCGACTCCTTTACGTCTTTATCCGCCACCTCGACCACCCACTCCACTCGTCGCTTAGCCAGCCATCGGGCGAGCATGTACCACTGCGTTGAGTTGGAAAGCAACATCGACACTGCCTGCCTCACTACACATGTACATGCACCTGCTAATCTCTTCAGATCAAAATCTGATGGGTTTTCTTTTTTTTTTTCTAAAAAAAAGAAAGATTATAATCTGATGCCAATGTAGTATAGAAGAGAATATGTTAGATCTTATCAGATATACAACCGCCACATGCACTAGAATAGTAGGATGCAGATTGGTAGTAGTTGATTCCCTAGCTTGGTCGATCTCGTAATCGATCTCTTCACTTATCTCCGATTGACTTGTTCATCGTAACTAGCTAAAGACAAATCTAATCTAATCTAGTGCAGCTGTAACAGCTCAAATTTGAAACTTATGAGATTTGCATGAATTTTATGGGATTTCAAAAACTTTTGATGCAATGTGTGAATTTCCAAAAGCTCGGATTGCATTTCACAAAGGGGAAATCCAAATCCTTGATCCAAATTAAAACTTATAAAAATCTACAAGCTAATTGGTGAGCTAAAACTTCTCTAAATTTGAATTCAAATTCAAATTCATCTCAAAAAATTCCAAACCAAAATCAAATTAGTTCCTCTCTCTCTCTCTCTTCCCCTTGGGGCGCATATACCCTGCTGGCTCAGTCCACTTCCCTCTCCCTGGCAAGCTCGTGTCGCCTCGGTGAAGAATCTAGACCCGCCATATGTGTTAATGAAGTATTTTAGTGATTAATGATAAATCCATTTGTGAGACTAACACTTCTATTGTTGTACATACTGTTTAGTCTTGGTTGGATATAAAGTTGAAAATCAAAGAGGTATACATTTGACATCATATTCCTATATCTTGTTGCATTCCTTGAATCCAAAATATAGGTTGAACACCACCAAAATGTTAACTTAGATATGTGCATATGCTCTTCTTATACATTCGTGTATGCACACATTTAGGGGGAGTTCACTCTATGTTTTGTGGTTTTATTAGCATTGATCCATATTCCTTTTTCCACATATATTAAGGATCTCTACTTTGAAACATATCTTTTGAGTATATATAACTTGTGCAGTTCATATATACTCATATTGCTTTACATTAAATTATTTGCAATTGAAGTGATTATCATCAATTACTAAAAAGGGAAAGATTGTGGTATCTTGTCCCACCATTATGAGTTAATGGTATGATGTGGTAATTAATGATAATCATATTGTAGAACTAACATTTTCCATGAGTTGGATGAATAGGTTGTGTTCCAAGGTGATGAAGACTTTGGATGACATCATGAGTTGATCGTCATCAAGTCAAGACTTGGGATGAAGGAGATCACCATGTGTTGATGATATTGAAGTCAAGAGCTTGGAGTAAAGGATGCATCATGTGTTGATGCATATTAAGTTCAAGAAGAAAAATTGGTCATGAGTTGATCATCAAAGTCAAAAGAAGATCCATCATGTGTTAATGGAGATCAAGTGAATGATGCATCATGTGTTGATGCATATTAAGACTCGGGATGAAGAATGTCATCATGTGTTAATGAGCATCAAATCAAAGATCCCGAAGTAAAGGATATCATCATGTGTTGATGATTATCAAAGTCAAGTCAATGACCCGGACTTGAAGTGAAGACGTGTGTCATCAAGCTTCAAGAAGATGCTCAAGGCAAAGGTATGACTAGCTAGGGCTAAGGATGTGTTCCTAGTCTTTTACCGGTCTTAGTGTTTGGTTGGAAGACCGAATTGCTAGTATAGATTGTCGTACTATTAAGAGGGGTCTTGTCTAGTAGCTTGAGTCTCATCATATGTTGATAGCTCAATCTTGCTTGCTTTAACTCACTGTGGCATGGTGCTATTATTTGTGAATGTGTTTTGTAAATAGTTGAGGCTCATGCGTCTAATCCTTGTAGCATGTGACTATACTTTGCAAATATGTTTTACAAATGGTTGAAGTTCATGTACCTACTCCTTGTGGCATGATCTAAGTTTGCAAATATGTTTTGCAAATTGTTGGGATTCATGCATGTTCCCTTGACATGGTCTAAAATTATTGTTGCTATTTCCTTGGACTTAGATCATGGTTATGACTCTCTAAAGTTCTTGTCCTTTATGCATTGATCTAATGTGTTTGAGATCATGCAATCAAGTGGGTTATGTAGCCCTCTGAATAAGTTTTCAATAGAGTCCAAGATCACTCAATTCCGACATCGGAGTCAAAAGTTATGACCGTTTTTTCGAGTGTCGCCTGTGCTGAAATCCAGGGCCTGACTGGTCGCAGTTAAAAGCCCAGATTGACCACCCATATGCCTGCGGACTGACCGCCCTTATAAGGCCGGTCAACTTTTTTCAAAGGGCGTGTTTTTCGGTTTTCTTCCTCCCAGAAGGACCGGACTGACCGGGGGTGCGGTCAGACCGGACCCTGTGAGGGCGGATTGACTGAGAATTGTCTCTAACGGCTATTTTTATAGCCGTTGTTAATCAGAGTCTGACCGACCGCCTGCTGCTCGTGGACCGACTGGTTTCCTAATTTTCAGCAGATTCTCCTCCAACGGCTAGTTTTTGTGTGTGAGCTATAAATACTCACCTTGGCCGGTTGGAGGGCAACTTTTGGTATCCCATTTCATTTTTCTTGAGCTAGTGTGAGCTTCTCCTCTCAATTGTGCATGTGTTGCACCTTGTGAGCAAAGGGAAAGGGTCTAGTTGCATGTGTTGCAACTAGAATTGGATTGAGTGTCAAATTGTGCATGTGTTGCACTTGGTGAGAGTCAAGCGAGAGGCTTCGACTTATTACTCTTGGTGTTTGCTGACACCTAGACAGTGTGGAGGCGTCGTGGTCCGGTGATCTTCTCAAGAAGCTTGTGAGAAGGCCTGGCGGTTGTGAGTGGTTTGATGTTCGCTATCTCCGGAGTGGAGGAAGAGCAACCCCGAGTGGATCGAGGTGTTGGTTCGTTTTGGAACCGGTCCAAGTGGTTAGACTTACCTCGAAGGTGTTTGGCTCAAGTTGAGGAGCCGGTCTAATGTGGTTGGGCTTACCTCAACGTGGATTAGGGGAGACCGGCAAGTCTCCAAACACCACGGTAAAACATCGTTGTGTCATTGTGGTTTGCATTCTTGTGCTTTACTCTATTGCAATTTACTTTATGCAATTTACATGCCTAAAATTAAATTGCTTATCCTTGTATGATTGCTTATCATCAATAGACTTAGCTTGTTGGTGCACTTAGTAAAGACTAGTTGATTTAGGTTTTAATTGTGCAAGAATCGAATTGTTGTTAGCTTCCGCATTAGAAATCGGTTTTAGCCTTAGAGATTTTTAGAAATGACTATTCACCCCCTCTAGTCGGCCTCCTCGATCTTACACTCGGCCCAACGCACCAGTGCTAGGCTTCTTTCCCTCAAGGCCCAGCCCATCTCTGCATGATCGCAGTTGTGCCAGCACGCCCCACCCTGCTTCCACTGCCAGGTGGCACTGACCCCACATATCAGCCCATCCTGTTCATTGTCTTCCTTGCCCAGCTGCTCACTCCCTCACTCCCTCTCTCTCTCTCTCTGTGTGTGTGTGTGTGTGTGTGTGTAAGCAAGGCAGAGGCACTCGAGTGCCTGTGTTATTGTAGACCTCGAGAGCAATGTCACCGTGAGTTCGTCCCGTCACCACGTCAGCACACCGGCCATTAATGCCCACGTAATAGCGAGAAAATGCTCGAGAAGAACATCACACTACCGTCGTCTCCTCCCTTTTCCTATCCTTTATAAGCCGCACCCAGCGGGTCACCAAGATCGCCTCACAGACCTCTTTATTTTCCCTCCGGTCCCCTTCCTTCTCCACTCAATCACCCAGAACACCCAGACGACCGTGCTATAGATCTAGTGCCCTTCCTCGCTGTCGCCGCCCATTCCTGCTCGTTCCAGTGAGCTTTGACCTTGAAGGTCCTAACCATTGTGTTTGCCTCAAGCTCCTCTTGCTGATGCTCACCTCATTCTTCCTTTTCTTACACCAGAATCGCCGGAGCACCTATTCTTCCTCGGCTTTGGTACAGTGCCACCATCACGCACCAACACGCCTGCTCCACCTCCGGTAAGCTATTTCCTCTTCTCTTCGTGTCATTTTGTGTTCCTAGCTTTCGCAGACATAATAAGCTAGACAATGTAGTCTTGTAGCTACTGTATCCCCGCCACCACGATCACCCTTCTTCCTCGCCAACGGTCGCCGTAGACATAGCCTTCTTGAGCACCTGTAGGTATGCCGCTGCTGTGTTTAGCACCCCTGTAACCCACAGATGCTCATCCATACCTCAGTTGCTAGCTAGTGGCCTCGTTGTGTAGTTGCCATTGCTGCCGACCTCGCCATAGCGCCGGCGCCTCGGGCCACCTCCTGCCACGCCGTTAGCATCACTTGGGCCTCTGCATCTTGTTTTGCTAGCCCTGGATGGTCGACGTGCCCCACCTTGCTGGCACCAAGCTCAAACCGCTTAGTGTTTGAGGAGGACATGGATGGTGACATGGCACCGACACGTAGACATGTGTTTAGTTAAAACTGGTAGTTAGTTAACACTAATTAAGTAGATAATATCTATACAACACGAGGGCCTGATGTCATTAGTAAAATCTAATTAAATCATAGGATTAAGTATAAGTATTTGACATGTGGACCACACCGCTTAAAATAGTTGTATAGATCTAGTCCATAGTCCATAGCCACTGCCAAGTGGGCCCTAGGCCCTATGTGCAGTTGGGTGGACCGAGTCCACATGGACCGTGACCCCATCTGTCAGTCGCTCGGGACTTTCCCGAATAAAATTAATTCAAAAGAAATTAAAAACCCCAATTGATCCACCTGTCAGTCACAGAGGATTTCCTTAATAAAAATAAATGAAAAGAAAAAGAAAATCCCAGCTGGCCACCTGTTAGGTTTCCCATATTTTCTGGAATTTTCTCTCGGGTCAAACTTTGGAGAGCTTGTTCTCCCTCGTTTTAAATCCAAACATTTTGGTTTTTATTTGTAAATTCATATAAATTCAATATCATTTTATAAGTACCAAAATCATAATTTTTAGAGTTTAGTTGAATTTTATATGAATTTAATTATGTTATGAGTATTTATTCGAAGTCATTATTTTTTTGCATTAAATAGATTCCAACGTCGCCGAAGACTTTGCCATTGCTTCAGGCCAAGACCAAGATGTAGAAATGTCCACATTTGAGCAACAAAAATCCTTACAATTGATCATGTTAAACCTACATTTCAAATGCAATGTATTTCATTTCAAAGTATTACTTGCATGCTTACTGTTATTTATGAAAAGTTAGGTGAAAGGTTGCTACCTAGCTATGCCAAAGGTCGATTATTATTATTCCCTTCATTGATTGTTGATAACCCTTATACCTTGTCACCCTAGGATGATTATTACATGAGTAAAACTCCCATTGGTTAAACAAACATGATTATTGGTTGTGCTTAGACGCTACTTAGTAATTGATTCTGGATAAGACACAAATATTGCCACAATAAGAACTTAGGATATATCGTGAATCATAGGGTGGTAACATAGGTTACCACTAGAAACATGAAAATATTTTTTTTATTATGGTGGAGACTTGGGCGAGTGATTAGTTTGAGATCGGTGCAGTGTGCACGCGAGTGGATTGTGGATTGTCTCGTCATAGTCGATTAATGACCAAATCATGTGCTGCATTCCTAAACAATTAAGCCGTGCAACCACAAGTCTAGTATGAGATAGATTTGGCTAACTACTTTACTTAGCTTCTGGCATAAAATCTCGCGCCTAGAGTAACTTTTATATATTTCAAGAGGGGTCATGATTCCCTAACAACGAAGGGTCCCTTATTGAAAATACGCCTGGTTAAGGGCATTCTGGGGGTGCCCCATAACAGTCACTATCTCAGTATTGAGTGGTTCCCTACCGGAGCGGGTCTAGTGTCGGGACCGGGTATTGGAAAAGCCTTCTTATGATCGTCTTCGTTGCGTGACATTATGAGTTGATCATATCTCGTGGGTAAAGTTGTATAACTTCTGGAGAGTGTTTAATCTATTTGAATAGCTGTGCCTCCAGTTATGGCGATTATGCAAAAAAATCACACTTGGTTAGTTTTATTAAAATTGTGAAATGAGACATATTGGTTAAATATGGTAGTTATGAATTGAGACATGTTGGTTAAACATGGCCGTCGTGGATTGAGACATGTTGGTTAAACATGGTCATTGAGAATTGGGACATGTTGGTTAAACATAGTTGTAGATATGTTGGTTAACACATGGTTGTTGAGAATTGAGACATGTTGGTTAAAAATGGTCATTGTGAATTGCGACATGTTGGTTAAACGTGGTCATTGTGAATTGCGACATGTTGGGTTAAACATAATCGTTGTGAGTAACTGTAGGTGGATAGAACCTTATCGAGATATTAATTGCTTATACAAACGAAACTTTGGTTTTGAAGTTAAACAAGTTAAGTTATATAAACGTCTGAAAGATAATTATAGTATTTGAGCAAACTGACTTTGTGGTAAACTAAACATAAAACCCTTATTTGGTAAGCTTTGCATCTATATCCTTGCATTTTTGCCTGCGAGGGCTTCGTACTCATGGTTACTCAAATATGTGATTTAGACTATGAAGCAGAAGACCCGGTGTATGGATACTTCGATGCATCTGGCTCTAGGAATGATGAAGATGGTGACAATCAGGTCCTAGCCCCAGTTGATTGCCTGTGGCAAATGTACGGAGGCCTCGTTCGTTTTGGTTTACTTTCCGTTGCTACTATTTTACTTTGAATTTGTAGGCCCGTCGGCTTGTCCTAAAACACTTAGCCCTAAAGTCTATTTACAATGTTATGTAATAATTAAGTACTCTTTTATGTATGTGCTTATATGTATGTGATATTACTGATCATAAGACCAGCTCAAAACACACGAAAAATCTGAATGCAAGTCCGGATCCCACGCGCGCGTGCTGACGATGATAACCATGCTGCGTGCATGCAGGTCCTTGCCAAGCCAGCGAGAACCAAAAAAGTTCAGGCTTGGATAACCTTCCATTCCATGCAGTCGCAACACGTGGAGTTAACCATTGGTGGGCGGGTGTAGATTGATATAAGCCTGCCGGATAACCGGATAACCTTCCATGCACTCGCAACACGTAGAGTTAACCATTGTTGGGCGGGTGTACACTAATATATATAAGACTGCGATTTTTTCGATGCGATAAAGTCAAGGGATATAAAGAGAAGAAATTAATGTTCGTCGTGATCACATTCACGTGTGTACGTATATATACATACGCTGCACTGGTTGAGTGGTTGTGATGTGAAGTCGCGGGGGAATCTTTCTGTCCAAGTCGGGCGGGCAGTGCCTCGCCGCCCAAAGACAACGCCTGTTTTGTATGCTTCTCGTGCGCCACATTATAGTACGCTCTAATGATAGGGTTCCCAATAATTCTAGCCCCGTAGAAGCATCATCCACTTAGACACAGCACACGCAAATTTGCATCAGGTTTGGAAAATTCTTTCAGATGAAATTAGAACATGCAGAGCTAGCTGCAAGCTCCAGTGACTCCGTCAGAGGATAAGGTCGAGCCATGACCAAGATCCAAAGATCGATCCATGGACGAGTAGCTAGGCACAGATTAATGTTGGATGATTCCTTTGCGAGAACTGATCAGGGAGGGGGTGCATCTAGCATTGCGTCCAGGCCTATGGGATCTTGCCGATCTACAAGGGAAAGGAATGGAAATGAGAGGAGCCCACTGACACTGATGGGTGAGCAATTGCAAATGCTTCCTCCTCCTCCTCCACATGCAATGCGTCACATTCGCGCCGGTTGTTCTCAGCTAGCGACGCCGACGAACTCTTATACTTGACGCGTCTTCTGCAGCGCCCAAAGTCAAAGCTCAAAACGGCGTTCGGCCCGGCCGTCGCCTACCCTGTAACCCTGAGGCGATTCTTTAGCCAGCCCACTGAAAGAGCAATGATCACACATGACAGATTGTTAGACCGAATTAGCAACTAGAGGGGGATAAATAAGAGTCGTATAGTTTTCATCTCTGTGGTATTTAACTTTATTTTCACTCCAATAGCTATAGAAGCTATGAAGATCAATGCTACAAAATCACAACAGAAATCTTACGTAGAAATTGAAAAATCCCAAGCTCAACGCCTCTCGTCCGGTCTGACCGTCGTGCCTGGTCGGGCCGGTCTGACCACACTGGTCTGACCGGAGGCCGGTCTAACCACCGATTGCATATCACCAGCCTAAAAGATCCATAAAATAATCTAACTTTTTGATCTTATGATCCAAATCTCTTGAGATTTTAAAGATAGATCAACATGAACGTCATAAACATATTCTACTCGACAATCGAGACGATTGAAGCCAAGGTTCCATGATTTTTTTGATTGATGTCAAGAAGGCACAAAAAACAGAGAAAACCAAAAACTTTCTCGTGGGCGGAAGATGGTCAAGATTAACTTAAATCAGATTCCACAAGTCCTAACAAATTAGATCACAGTAGAAAACCCAACCTAAACCCTTGAAACACAAAAAACCCTATATCATTAAAGAGAGAACAAGAATAAGATAGAATTTATCTTAAGGTAATCTTGATTGAATTAATTAGAGGGATTATAGGTTTACAGCAACTCCACAATGGAGGACAAAAGCTCACACTTGAGCATCCAATTTCTCCATCCATTTCTCTCAAACTCTAGCCTCGGCTATTTCCTCCACTTTTCTCAAATCATGAATTATGGTTCCAAGGCTTGGGGGTGCAAATCCTGCACCCTCCTATTTTATAGTGGAGGCTAGATCTGGATAGAAAACTCTAACGGGCACCTGTTAAGCCCACACATAAATAGGTCTACTCTCACGCACGCTTCTCAAAGCGGATAACGAACTGGGTCTCCTGAAATCCGTCTCTTCGTGATCTTCATCTTTTCTTGACTTAAACCGCCTCTTCTATGCACCGTCTTGCACTGCGGTTTCTCCAAAGTCACAAACTCGGTATTTTTGCGAAGATACAAAAATACCCCTTCTCGATCCTTCTTGAAGGACGAGTTCAATCAATGTGAAGCAATCCCATGCTTTGCCATGTATAGGTTTATCAATGACGCTTTTCATGTCGGCAAGTCTCCCATCCGGCTCCCACTAGAACCACCATGGCACTTGCACCGACCCCAAGCTTCTTGATGCAACCCATTGCACCAAACTTTTCGTTCGGTCATTCTTGTCCATCTTGCACCATGCTTGAGTCCAACTACTTCACCCGATATTCTTGATCGTTATAGACCCGAGGTCTCCTAGCCTAGCCCCGATCATTTCCACCATTGACTATAGTTGACTTAAAGCTACATGCACAACAATAGACCAAGAAATTGATTCCGAGCACAAGTTCATCACAACCTGACTCACGATAACCAAAATATGTATCATGCAACACCTATACACTGAATCCCATGATTTTGATCAATTCCACAAGATCATCACACCTCACTGTGCCTAATTGGGCCCTGGCTAGTCGGACTGCTGTTCTCGGCCAGTCTGACCGCTAGTCACCCGGTCAGACCGCCCATCGGTTTGACCGTCAGCCATCGGTCAGTCAGATTGCACCCCAAACTCCAGAAAACACTCTCTTTGGACTTTTCGGCAAAACTCTATATAGTTTTTGCATTCAGTCTCTATTTTCAATGGGACAGCTGCAAACACACTCTCAAACACTCCAACACAAGTATTTGGTACGTAATCCCTAAAAGCTCTCGTCACCGACCACGGCCGGTCTGACCATTTGCCTCGGTTGGTCTGACCGCCACCCCTGTCTGGTCAGACTGCCCCCAGGGCCGGTCAGACCATCTACAGCCGTACAGCCAATCCGACAATTTGCTAAACCGAGATTTTGATCTCCTAACACCTCGACACTAATGTCAATTGTTCATCACTAAGATTGGGATACACATTTTCTCCACACATATTAAGGACAGAATGAAGTGCTGTGTCCCTAAAGTTTACGTCTGGAATATGACTAATCGATTCCTTCATTTCAGAATCAGAACTCTGAAGTCAGAACAGCATCTTGCCATCTCACATCACGATAAGTACGAGCAGCGCAGCATTTGTCGATCGAGGATTTCTTTCCTAGCTCGAATCAGATGTCGTTCACGACTCACAAGTTCACACTCAACGTCTTAATTCCTGTAGCAACGTGTCACGAACTGGACGCCGTGTCCTTCTATGCAGTAGGGAATACGACGTCAGGTTTACGTCGAGAAGGAACGAAGCGTAACGCGAGCAACGCAAAAGAATATATCTGTAGAGCACGGTCAAGAGAGCAATGATGCTGCCGTGTTAATCAGTGCGTGGACTGATTGGAGTGATCAGCTACAGGTATTGCGACAAGGATTGGATCGATCACAGCGGGCTCGATCGTGAGATCGAGAAGGAAGAAAGAAGCGCCCGTCTGAATTAACTAATTAATCCGGTACATTGTATTGACATCTGAAACATGATGTACAACTAGGCATATATGCATTTAGACAGACAAAGGGAAGACCCAAACAAAAGCTCCCTAGCTTGATCACTTCTTGATTTCTTAGTTTGCTTTTTATCTGCAGTTATAGCTGGTCTATTCTGCTAGGCACTGTATACATATAGGAGTACTACTAGCAGTAAGAAGGGGAACTATAGGTTCCAGCTTCGTTCATGCTCTTCCTGGACCCTTCGGAGGGTCATGGCGGTTGTTCGGGCCAGACCCAGGGTAGTCGTTCACCTCTACGTCCATCCGCGCCGCCGCCCTGCCGAGGTTCCGCGCCGCCGCCACCGTCATCTCCTGCACGAACACAAGCCATGGTTCTTGTCAGCACATATCGGTATGTATTGCGAGTGAAACTATATATGAATCAGCTTGCAAATCCTCCCAACTGTTTGGCCTTTTCATGTATGGTATTGTATTTGCAGAAGCAGTTCTACAAAATTAAGATAAAAACAGGAGACCAGATCAGAAGAAATACCTGAGCAGTAAGTTTCAGAGATGGCGGGTGCTGCTGGTTCCTCAAGTACAGGCTCCCTGCGGTTGCAAAACGCATAAGCAACGGAACATACGCACGGATCAAGAATCAAATCAGAGTGAAATTGAGGCGTCCATGAATCGGCGAGATGGACTCACTTGACATGGGCACTGAGGAAACCAGGGGGAGGAGGAGGAGGCAGGACAGCACGAGGAAGGCCAGGAGGGGCTTCTTGGAGTGGCAGTGCTCCATTGCTCGCAAGTCCCGAGGATCAACCGCGGCCAAGGCAGGGAAGAAACTGCGCTGCTCTCCTTTGGATTGAGTGGCTGTCTGTCTCTCGCACACCAGTGCTGCCGCTCTTGGGCTGATCTGGTGGTAGGCAACGGTGCTGGGTGGTGTGGTGGCGTTGCCTGCTTGGGGTTTTATAGTTGGACCATGCTCTGGAATGGTTTTCTCTCCTACACTAAAAAAAAAGGTCAACTTCGCGTCACTTGCTTTATTTAGAAGGTGGATGCTCTGCGCACTCTGTCCTGTGGATGTACCTGTGGTGCTGTGATGTCTGTACCTCGGCCGCGGGTATCAAGCCAGAGGCCTTTTTAGGCGGAACGTGGAGCTCTTTCAAGGTACACGTTCTAATATCATTAGAGGTATAAGATATTCCCTCTGTTTTGTTATATTTGCCAACAATCTATTATGGGCACAAACTAAGTAAACACTAAACCTAACAAATACTTAATGAAAAATAGTCATACATACTCCTATTAAATAATATATCATAACCATAGTGCAAAAAGTCAGACTAGCAATCGAACTGGTCAAGCAGCCAGTTCATCGGCCCAACCACCAGTTTTTATATATATGAATATTATATTTATTTATCACTATTTTTATAAAAAATTTTTAGAGATTTTCTATTAAATATTGCAATCGATTTGTATATCTAAATTACGAATCTTCATAGCAAGAGATTTATCATTAGAATTAAGTAAGTACTAGTCATCAACTTGTGTACCTGCACAGTTAGTAATTTAAAAAATACACTCTTCATTTTTATTTAAAAAGTACATTACATGCTTTGTAGAATTTTTTTTAACATTACTATAGTCTATAGTTTAGTACTTCTTTATCCTGAATATAAAATTTCAAGCTACATGAATTAGAACCGAAAGAGAAGTTGAAAGCTTTTTTTTGACATTTTCTCTCAGAATTATTGTAGGAGCTTCTAATAGAGCCGCTAGTTAATATAGATTTATATATATATATATTTTGTCTCCGTGTGAGCAACTATATATATTGGTCGAAGAATTTATGACAAAGAAGAAAAAAAGAGGGAAATATATTCATTAAAAAGGAAAATATTTTCATGTGTATCCATGTACGGAAGCAATTTGGCTCTATGTCTCCTATTCAGACACATGCATGCAATATTTATTTTGCTTTGAGTGTTTCTAAGTTAACTGCTTTGTACAATTTGATCGTGAAACAATAGAACATATAGATGTATGAGGCCCGTATATAGGTAGAACAAAGCCCTACGCCACAAGATGCATGGATGGAATTTTTCTTCTTCAATTAATGTGAGAATTTCTAGCTATTTTTTTCTCAGATTAATATGAGAATTTCTAGTTTTTTCTACCTAGGATTAGGTGGGAGTTCCTCGATGCATGAGCCTCTAATTAGTATAGAGATATCTTCCACCTAGGATTAACATGGAAACTCCCAGAGGAGCCTCCAATTAGTATAGAGATATAGATTTAATTAGCATGATAATACCTATTTTAAATAATATTTTTTGACTTAAAATTATATCGAGAAAAGGAGATAGAAACGTGTGTGTGTGTGAGAGAGAGAGAGAGATGGGTGCCAATGTATTATTTTCCTAGTGCAGTACTGTCGGTGTTTTAAAACCGATCTTACGTAAAGATTATTTGATTCGGGAGGTCTCCACAATTGATCACGCAGACAAAAGAGACACGGGGAATTTTTATACAGGTTCGGGCCTTCTCCAGTGAGAATAACAACCCTACTCCTGTGTGTATTGTATTGGGTATCCTGATTACAATCGGTGGAAGGACTTACGCTAATACTGCTACTGATTGTCCCTCCAAAGGCCTCCCCTATTACCTCTAAAAGACACCTATTTATAGCATGTTGCGGAGACGGTTGTCGTTCCAGGTCAAGAGGCGTTCATCATTACGCAATGATGAGAGTAATTACCGAAGTAGTAACCTCCCCACGTTGCCTGGCGGCTATCAATCAGAGATAATGGTGAGTTATCTGTAGTTATTCCAGGTATAACTACATATCTTGACTGCTCAGACCTCACAGTTAATAGGGCCTACTGGCGAGTGAACCCAGTTATCCATAGAGAAGTCGTGGCAGGACTAGACGTAACAGGACTTACGACCAGGGGGTGGTCGTAGAGAAGCTTACGACTGGATACTGGTCGTAGAAAGACTTACGACCGAAGGTAATCATAGGAGAATTTACGATTACGTGGTAGTCGTAGAAATACTTACGACTATGGGGATGGTCGTAGAAGAACTTACGACCACCTGGCTTACTTCTCCCTTACAACAGTAAGGGGTATACCATGTGACGTCATATTACAAGATTAAGGAATCATAAAATGAGGATTATCATATCCTCATCAAGTACAACATGGAGAGAGCCAAGTTAAGAAGTCACATACGGACACTAGAGTTGTAATAGGACCAGGGTTTGTGCATGTGTGTGATATATTTTTTCGGTTTTCATGTTGAACACGTTTTTAATACATATAAATCTCTACCGTAGATGAACTTGGTAAGGAAGATTGAACTACCCTCATTTTCTGTTTTTAACGATTAATGTGGAAATTTCTATTTTTTTTCCTTTTCTTCGATTAATGTGGGAATTTCTGGCTTTTTATCTCCTATGATTAATGCGAGGGTTTCTATGAGAGCCTCCAATTAGTATAGATATTTTTTCTTCAATTAATATGAGAATTTCTAGTTTTTTCTACCTACGATTGAGGTGGGAGTACCTCGATGAGCCTCTAATTAGTATATAGATATTTTCCACCTAGGATTAACATGTGAAGAATCTAGGCCCCCCATTTTAGTGTTTTGGTAATTAACGACAACTATCAATTGTGAACTAACTTGTCTTGTCAAGTGCTTGAAATGGTTAATCTCGGATACAGATAAAGAGCACTAAAGGTACTCAAGTATTGGAGATCAACATCGTCTAGCTCAAGGCAAAGATATCTAGTTGAATATGATCTTTTCATAGTTTTACCGGTCTAGGAGTGTGAAGGATAAAAGATTGGATTGCTAGTGGAGGTAGTTGTACTACGAAGAGGGATTAATAGCTAGTAGCTTGAGAGCAAAGTGTGCCATAATGCTCAAACTCACTTGGTTGTATCTTGGAGTTCTTAATGTTCGTTTGGCCACATTTTTATCTATTCTTTGTTACTTGGCCGGACTGACCGAACACCCTGTTCGTCTTTGCGGTCAGCTTTCCCAGTGAGCTCTTGTTTTGCTTTTCTGCTGTCCGGACTAATTGCAAGTGTAAACCCGGACTGATCGGACCCTCGGTCAGTATAGGGCAATTATCTTTTTCCAAAGACTCTCTTTTGGCTTCAACTCTTCTCTATTCTGGTATCCGGACCGACCGCAGTAGGAAGGCTGGACTGGTTGGACCTTCGGGTCATTGATGCGGTCAGCTTTTTCTAGAGAATGGTGTTTTGCATCTTGCTACTAACTTTTCCATACCAGACTGACCGCTGGTATAATCTCGGACTGACCGGAGCCCCGGTCTAAGTAGTGCGATCAGCTTTTTCCAGTAGCAAGTCTTTTCCGTTTTGGAAATCTTTTGAACCCGGTCTGACCGGACCATTTGTTGGTGGACTGACTGGACCTGGCATAATGGATAGATTATGTAGCATTAATTACTGTAGAGTTTACCGTTATACTGTAGTCCTGTCTGACCGGCCCTGTGCCTGCGGACTGACCAAACTTGTTGTTTTTGCACAGTCACGCGTGCCAATGGCTAGTGGAATAGGTGGAGGCTATAAATACCTCACCCCCTGCAGCAAAGGATTCCCTAGAACCACAATTGAACACTCTTGAGCTCTTTGTTTCTTCTTCTACTCTTTGAGAGCTAAATTTCCATCTTACAAAGATTGTAGAGGTTTCTCCAAGTGTATTGAGTTGAGTTTGATTTTTGTGGCACTTGAACATCTTCAAGTGAAGTGTTATTGGTTTATTACTCTTGGAGGTTGTCACCTTCTAGACGGCTTGAAGAAGGTGATTCAGTGATCTTCTCAAGAAACTTGTGAGAAGAGCCGGGTAATTGTGAAGGTTGGAGCTCACCTCTCCGAAGTGGAGAAGAGCTACATCTAGTGATCGAGAGGCGTGCTCGTGTGGAGCCGTCTTGATTCATCCAAGCTTCCTCAACGTGGATTAGTGGAGACCGGCAAGTCTCTGAGACCACGGGAAAACATCGTTTATCTCTATATTGTGGTTTATCTATTTTACTCTTCTCTTAGTGCATGTATTTATATAGATATATTCTATATTGATTAGGTTGTTTAGTTTAATCTAGAGTGAGTAGAGCACTTCGAAAGACTTATATTATTTGGGCCTTGAATTGTGAAATTGAATTTCATAGCTTTACTTACCAAAAATCTGTTTTTAGCCTAAAGTTTAAAAAAACCGTCTATTCACCCTCTCTAGTCGGTTATCTTTGATCCTGCAAGTGGTATCAGAGCTTGGTCTCTCATCATTTAGGTTTTAC
This sequence comes from Ampelocalamus luodianensis, assembly GCA_036346255.1. Classification (NCBI taxonomy): domain Eukaryota; kingdom Viridiplantae; phylum Streptophyta; class Magnoliopsida; order Poales; family Poaceae; genus Ampelocalamus; species Ampelocalamus luodianensis. Next base: position 9,498,315 of record CM070626.1, read on the forward strand.
CGCCTAGAGAGAAAAGGATGGCTAGTGAAAGATTTTTCATTGGTGAGGCACCATAATTTGATGGCACAAATTGTGCTTATTGGAAGGTCCGTATGACGTTTATCTTAAGGCCATAAGCTCAAGCATATGGAGAATTATAGGAGAGGGTTTTGTTATGCCCATTGATCTCAATCATCTTACCGATTTAGATGGAGCGAATGCTTTCCTAAATACTCAAGCAATGAATACTCTTTATGGAACCTTGGTCGTGGATGAATTCAATAGAGTGAGTTCTCTTGAGACGGCTCATAATATTTGAAAAACTCTCTCCAAAATTCATGAGGGAACATCCATGGTCAAGAAGACCAAATTGCATATGCTGAAGATCAAATATGAGATATTCATCATGTTGCCCCATGGGAACATCAATGAGATGTACTCAAGGTTAAATAACTTGGTGAATGAACTCAAAGGTCTTGGTTCGACACTAACCGATCTTAACATTGTTAGAAAAATGCTTAGGGATCTTTTGAACAAGTATGATACATTGATGACTTTGTTCCTAAACTCCTCCGAATTACCAAGAATGACGTCTACCGGCCTCTTGGGTAATCTCATTACAAATGAGTTATACAAGAAAGATAAGAAAAATCTTTTGATGCAAGTTGCCTCCAAAAAGAAGAATATAGCTTTCAAGGCAAAAGCGGAGTCATGTGAACAAATAGTTGAAAATGAAGATGATGACTCCGATGAAGAGATGTCCCACCTTGTAAGGAGAATAAGTAGATTCATGAAAATACGCTCAAGTTGAAACGCCAAATTTGACAAAGGCAATAAAGATCAATCCTCAAGCAAAAAGCGTTACACCAACATTTGGTGTTATAACTGTGAGGAGAAGGGGGGTCACATTGTCTCTCATTGCCCTAACAAGAATGATGAAAAGTTCAAATCACTCAAGGACTACAATGACAAGAAGAACCTTTCCAAGAAGTTTCACAAGAATGGAATTCCGATGAGGAATTTTCTGACTCCGACTCCGACTCCAAAGATGATGAGTCCCTAAGGAAGAGAGAACTTGCCGGAGTTGCTATCAAAGAGGCTCCATCACTATTCTCTATACCCTATTGTCTTATGGTAAGAGAGGAACAAAAGGTAACTAATGATAATGATGATGAGCCTACTTATGATAAACTTATGGATACGTTAGAGGACTTGAATACATATCTTGGCAAGGAGAAGTCAAAATTTAAGATTTTAAAGAAAGAATTTCTTTCTCTTAAAGACTCTTATGAGGAGCTAAAGGAAGCTCATGAGACTCTCCTTGCCAAGGATCAATCAAAGTCCTAGGTGGATGTAGGCATTACTTGTGATATCATTGATAACATGTCTTGCTTGAATATTGCATCTTGCATTTCATTTAAGACAAGCATATCCACCTCATGTGATGACTTGATTGTCATGCCATATAGCTCTAAACTTGATGACATTGCTTGCATGAGTGTAAAAAGTGATCATCCTCTTGTTATTGAAAATAATAAAAATCAAAGAACAAGTAATCAAGCTAAGTAAGAACTTGGATAAGTGTTTTAAGGGAAAAGCCACCCTTGCCAAAATATTGAGTGAGCAAAGATGCTCATATAACAAAGAAGGTATTGGTTTTATTCCTAAGAAAGGAAAAGGATCAATCTACAATGCTACAAGGTTTGTGAATAAAAATGATAACTTTTGTTATAAATGTCATGTTGTAGGGCTTGTAGCAAAAGATTGCCCAATTGGTAGTTCATCCAAGTCCTTTGTATTCGATTCGTACTATGTACTCAAGAAATCTAAGAATGGTAGAATTGTAGCTAAGTTTATTGGCACTCCTATACTTGATGATAAAAAGAATGATATTTGGGTGCCAAAAATATTGGTAACTAACCTCCAAAGACCCAAACAAATTTGGGTACCTAAAAGAGTATAATTTTGTGTTGTAGGTGAACTACAAGACTGATGAAAGATATTGGATACTTGATAGCGGGTATACCCAACACATGACCGGTGACCAAAAAATGTTCATCACTTTTGAAAATGGAAATGGAAACAATGACAAGATCACATTTGGTAACAATAGTAAAAGGAAGGTAATCGGATTGGGTGATGAAGGTTTGAGACAAGCTATAAAGAATATGACACTTGGTGACATCAAACCAAAGGAAGATTATGATGATCCATCTTCGTCTATTTAAGTTGAACCTTCTACTTCTGCTACGCCAAGTTCAATTTGATAATATGGAAGATGTACATGCATCGTTTGTTCATCCAAAGATTCATAATGCTATTGCTAAAGATCACCCTATTGATTAAATTTTAGGTGATATTAGTAAGGGTGTTCTAACTTGACGAGGATCTAAATAATCCTCATTTATTAATCAGGAAATATGACGTCACAAAGCATACCCCTTGAATATTATAAGGGAAGAACGAGTCAGGAAGTCGTAGGTTATCCTACGACTACCCCCTAGTCGTAAGCTCTTCTACGACTATGGTATAATCGTTACGACTACCCCCTAGTCGTAAGTTCTTCTACGACTATGGTATAATCGTTACGACTACCCCCTAGTCGTAAGTTCTTCTACGACTATGGTATAATCGTTACGACTACGTCTGGTCGTAAGTCTTTCTACGACTAGCTCTGCTACAGATTCCTCACGATTTACTGGACCCACCCGTCAGAAGATTCACTAAATAGTGAGGATCCAAACAGTCAAAATACACAGTTATATTTTGACATAACTGCTGATAATTCCCCACTATCTCTGACTGATAACCGTTTGACAGCATGGGGAGGTTACTACTCCGGTAATTACTCTCATTATTGCGCAATAATGAGCGACTAATTAGCCTGGAATGACGACGTCCACCACTGCTTAGTATAAATAGGTGTCTTTTAGAGATAGTAGGAGGAGGACCCTTTTTGGGACAGAGAGAGCCTTTCCTGGAAGACAGTTAGGAAAACCTTCAGTCGATTGTAATCCAGAGGGCAAATACAAGATACACAGGAGTAGGGTTATTATTCTCATCCGAGAAGGCCCGAACCTGTATAAAAATCCCCGTGTCTCCTTCGTCTGCGTGATCAATTGTGGAGACCCCCCGAATCAAACAATCTTTACGTAAGATCGGTTCTAAAACACCGACAGTTGGCGCCGACCGTGGGGATCTTCTGGTAATTCCTTGTCAACAATTCTTTCTTTTCTCTTTGATGCTACCATGGCGGAGAATGGAACGAGGAGAATTGGTTCGACTTGGCCGACACGCATACGTCGACATGGATGCGGTTTCGACTACGAACCGAGTATCGAATCTTCGGCGGTGTTCCGCCTCGGAGATCTTCTATCGGATCTCGAGATCGCATTACCACCAGAGTCGAGGAGGGATTCTTGTCCTCCACGACGATGCGCCCGCCGAGGATCAATTTCCCGACCGACAACAGGGCTGTCTCGGGGCAAACTCGCAACACGACGAGTTTTTCCTCTAAGTGTTCGAGTCCCCAAGCGATGCGATTTAGCAAGACAAGTTCGAGGCCATCATTCGGAGCTCCATCGACATCGATGGTCCTCTCTCCGAGTGCTTCCAGGAAGAGGATCGAACATGTTGTTCATCCAAATCAACCGTCCCGACGCAGACCTACTGCGACGGAGGCGGTTATAACCCGAGTTCCCCACCGGAGGGGTTTACTCCAAATCGCGGATGGTGTCGCCGATTGCTCCTCAAGTGAGGAGGTCTCGGCGCAAGTGGAGGTCATCCACGGAGGTCTTTGTCCTTCCTCGATAAGGATCGTTCTCCCGGAAGAGGGATTGAACATGCTTCCCGCCGAGCATACTCTACACCGCCTCGTCAGAACGGCAAGGACACCACGGTGGCGAACGAAACAAACACTTTAATGAACGCGGGACATCCTCAACGTTTCGCACTCCATTAAAGCAAGCTCGGGGTATGGAGCAGACCATTTCGAGGCAACCCGACGGAAAAGAATAGTGGCTCGTAAGAACCTTCCCGCGCGCTTATTTCCAATCGGAGGAAGCTCAAGAGCTCCAAAGACATCAATGATTTCTTTGGAAAACCCGACCAAGAACTCGCCGAGCACTGGTAATGACCTCTTTGCAGAGGAGATCACGCAAAGGCTTCGTAACACGATGGCCAAACTCGGCGGATCGTCGACCACAACCAAGAAGTCGTAATAGTACGGCTACTTCTTCTGCCAGTCGTTCAAAAAACTCGTCGCATAGAAGGCGGCACGACTCTCCCTCACGTCGTTCTCTCGACATGAGGAAAATGCCACAAGCCCACGGGAGAGGTGATCTTTCTCCACTTCGGCGACAAGACGCACGGCGGCAAGTGGGGTACGAGGAGTATTTCCCTCGTAAGGTTGAGACCTATTGTAGGCCTAGTCCCCCCATGGCTGGGTATCGACGAGTTCGATCACCCGGCGATATTAACCCCTCGTTTTTACAAAGAAGAAGACAAGAGGTTATCTCGGTATGTCGGGCATTCTCACCCGACCTTCGTGCGGTTCGTTGGCCGCCTCGATTTCGACCAACGAACATGGAGAAATTCGATGGAACTCAAAACCCCATCGAGTTCCTCCAAATCTACACTACAGCTATCCGAGCTGCAGGAGGAGGAGAGCATGTCATGGCAAATTACCTTCCGACTGTACTCGAAGGATCGGCGCGATCGTGGCTTTTAAACCAGCCATTCGAATCGATCTACTCGTGGCAACACCTCTGTGATCTATTGTTGGCGAATTTCCAGGGCACTTACAATCGCCCAGGAAAGGAAGATGACCTGCACCGGATAAGGCAAAACAACCATGAAACGCTACGCCAATTCATCAGGCGCTTCAGTCAGGTTCGAAATTCTATTCCGAAAGTTTCTGACTCGTCTATGATCAGGGTTTTCAAGCAGGGAGTCCGTAGCAGAAGAATAACAGAGGACATCGCTTTACATCCACCTGCCACCGTCGCTGAGCTCTTTGAGATGGCTGATAGATATGCGACTGCTGCTGAAGCGGTCGAATAGAACAATACTATCGATCTCAAAGACGACATCCCCAAGGAAGCAGGCGAAAGTGGTAAGAAAAAAGATAAAAAGGCTAGGAAATCTAAGAACAAGGAAAAAAGGCAAAAATCTCCAGTTGCCGGTTCTAAGGAGGTCCTAGCCGTGAGCGATAAGGAGCCACGCAACCCCAAGCAAAATCCCGATCAGGGTAAAGGTAAACGCCAAGATCGGAGAAACGACAAACCAAGGTGGTGTCCTTTTCATAAAAAAGAAGGGCATGATCTTCGTAACTGCCGAGTTTTCTTACGGAAACTCGAGGACTATTATTCTGGCAAAAGGCTACTTCCTACTCTTGAACAGGTAGGTCAAACCAGTGGACAAAAGGAGTCGTCGGATGGTGAGGACATGCCGTTCCAGGACCCACAACACACCATTGACCACATCTATGGGGGATCTTCGGCATACGAATCACGGAGACAGCTGAAAGCAGTTGAACGTGAGGTAAATACAATCGACTCCCCCCTTGTTAATAAATTACCGAAGTGGTCGGAAGTCACCCTTGCTTTTGAGAAAGGTGATTGTCCGATCCCTTCGACTAGACCAGGTCGATTTCCGATAGTGGTCGAACCCACCATCAACAATTGTCGAGTCAATCGGGTTTTAGTTGATGGTGGAAGCTCGCTAAACATACTGTTTACGAGTACCCTGGACGAGATGCAGGTACCTAGGACAAAGGTAAGGCCGGTACGATATTCATTTCATGGAATAGTACCGGGGTCTTCGACCAAACCCATTGGCCAAGTTTCTCTTCCTTTAACGTTTGGATCACCAAGCAATTTCAGGACAGAAAAGGTCTCCTTTGATGTAGTCGATTTCGATACGGCATATAACGCCATACTCGGACGACCTACTTTGGTAAAATTCTTGATAGCTACTCAGTATGGGTACCAATGTCTTAAGATGCCAGGTCCCAAAGGGGTGATCACGATACATTGTGATAAGAAGATGGCGCACTCATGCGACCGTCGTTCCCTTGAGATGGTTGGACAACTACCAACTCGAGATGAAAGTCACCTTCCGCAAGTCGGCCTCAAAGTCGCACCTAAGCCGAACGACCAAGTCAAAGAGGTTCCTCCGACGCAGGGAGCCCTCAAGATCTGTTCGCATTGGGGATTCTTCCGACCCCAAATAGGAAGACGCCCTCATCACCTTCCTCCAAGCAAACGCTGATGTCTTCGCGTGGCAAGCATCCGACATGCCCGGAGTCCCCAGGAATGTGATCGAGCACAGGCTAGCACTACGGCCTGATAAACTACCCGTAAAACAAAAGTTACGGAGATTTTCCCCTGATCGACGAGATGCTATTAGGTCAGAATTGGACAAGTTGCTTAAAGCAGGCTTTATAAGAGAAGTCAACCACCCAGAGTGGTTGGCCAACCCTGTAATGGTTAGAAAGTCTAACGTAAATGGCGTATGTGCGTAGACTTTACTGATCTCAATAAAGCTTGTCCAAAAGATGATTTCCCTTTACCTCGCATCGATCAGCTGGTTGACTCTACTGCAGGATGTGAGATGTTGAGTTTTCTAGATGCATACTCTGGTTATCATCAGATTAGTATGCATCGAGAAGATGAAGAAAAGACCGCATTTATTACACCATTTGGGATATTTTGCCATGTCAAAATGCCATTTGGTCTAAAAAATGCTGGAGCTTCTTTTCAACGTTTGATGCAAACGACTTTCGCGCCTCAACTAGGCCGAAACTTGGAAGCCTATGTTGACGATCTAGTCGTAAAAAGTACCAAACGACTCAACCATATCATAGACTTGCAGGAGACTTTCGACAACCTCAGAAAATACCAATTGAAACTGAATCCCGAGAAGTGTGTGTTCAGGGTCTCTTCAGGAAAATTACTTGGATTCCTGGTTTCTGAACGAGGAATTGAAGCAAATCCCGAAAAGATCAAAGCCATCACTCAGATGCGCCCCCCCGACCATGAAAAAAGAAGTCCAGAAACTCTCAGGATGCATGGCGGCGTTAAGTCGTTTCATAGCACGACTGGGAGAAAAAGGACTGCCTTTCTTCAAACTTCTAAGGAAACATGAAGGTTTCGAGTGGTCAGAAGAGGCTAACTTAGCCTTTGAGGAAGTCAAGAGGTATGTTACGAGTGCTCCTATTCTAGTTTCCCCGAAGCTAGGAGAGACGCTCTTAGTTTACCTAGCTGCCACGCCACAGCGAGAAGCGCGAGATCGGTCGTAGAACGTGAAAACATACAACGACCAAAGATACTACGTAAGTGAGGTTTTGCACGGACCTAAGGCGTTACCCTCAGGTTCAAAAACTTCTATATGCCCTCCTCATGTCTTCGAGGAAACTACGACATTATTTTCAGACGCACAAACTAGCTGTGTCGTCTGAGTTTTTCTTGGGAGCGATCCTCCAGAATAGGGAAACAGCGGGACGCATGGCAAAGTGGTCAGTCGAACTTGGGGCGTTCGACATCTATTTCGTGTCCCGAATGGCCGTTAAATCCCAGATCTTGGCAGACTTTGTCGCCGAATGGACAAATCTGAACTCTGCTCAGATCCCGATCGATTCCCACGACCGTGGACGATGTACTTTGACGGGTCGCCACGATAAGTGGCTCGGGTCGGGTGGTCCCGAATCTCCCACTGGAGAAACCTTAAAGTATGCCATACAATTAAACTTTCAGGCCACTAATAACGTGGCAGAATACGAAGGTTTGCTAGCTGGTATACGAGCTGCGAGAGCGCTCTCGATTCGACGACTACCCGTGAGGGGAGACTCTCAACTAGTCGTGAATCAAGTCGGAAAGGAATACTAGTGCTCCAATCCGACCATGTCCCGGTATCTATCGGAAGTACGAAAGTTAGAAAAGCACTTTTTGGGCTTTGAGGTACAATTTATCCCTCGAAAGGATAATTTTCTCGCAGAACAACTAGCTCGTCTAGCTTCCTCCCGATCCTTGGTACCGAAAGGGGTGTTTTTGGAATAGCTTCAGAAACCGTCTATAGTCGACGAACTGGAGACACCTTCTATAGAAACAGCCTCTCTAGAGTACGAAGATACATGGATGACACCCATCTACGAGTATCTTCAGGCGGGTTCTTTACCCGATGACGATCTAGAATCAGATCGATTATCCCGAAAGGCCAAAATGTATACTTTGGTCGAAGGTGTCCTTTATAAAAGAGGAACCCAAGGGGTGCTCATGCGATGTATTCCGCAGAGCGAAGGATTAAAACTCCTTCACGACATACACGGAGGAATCTGTGGAACTCATGCTTCCTACAGAACGCTGGTCGGTAAAGCTTTTCGATAAGGTTTTATTGGCCATGACCCTCACGATGCCAAGGAGATGGTTAAAAGTGTGTGCGATGTCGGTTTCATAGCGGCAAATACACCAACCATCTCAGCGTTGCAAACAATCCCTTTGTCGTGGCCTTTTGCAACACGGGGTCTTGATATCCTAGGACCGTTACGAGCTCCGGGAGGTTTGAGTTCCTTTTGTGGCCATTGATACGCTCACAAAATGGATAGAAGCCGAACCTGTGATTGGGATAACAACGGAAGCAGCAAAACAGTTCATGATGAGATGCGTGATCACTCGATTTGGAATACCAAGTCGAATTATCACAGACAACGGTAAACAGCTTGTAAACAGTTTACAAGCGCAAAATTTCAGGAATTTTGCGACGAGTTGGGAACTCGTTTGTGTTACGCTTCTGTAGCCTACCCCCAAAGCAACGGGGCAGTTGAGAGAGCGAATTGCCAGATAATGAAGGGAATCAAAACCCAAGTCTTCAATCAGCTTGTCAAGCGCTCGGGGGCTTGGGTACAGGAATTACCTTCGAGATATGGGCAATTAAACGACGACTAAGCCGAGCTACAGGAGAAACACCTTTCTTTCTAGTTTTTGGTGCGAAGCCATGGTTCCGCGAACTAAAGATCAGTCGAAGAAAGTCGATAAGTTTAACGACTCAACTCAAGAAAACCTTCGAGCGACGGCATTAACTCGCTCGAGGAAAAGAGAAACCGTGCTTTATTCCGCTCGCGGTCTACCAACAAACCTGCGCGCAGATACTATGATCGTAAGATCCAACCTCGCACCTCGTGAAGGTGACTTGGTATTGAGGCTTATCCAATCCCGCCTAACCGAACAAACTCTCCCAAGTGGGAGGGTCCTTACACCGTGGTCGTCGTAACGCGCCCAGATCGAGACGACTTGCAATGGAAGAGGCCGTGTTCTCTCAAACTCTTGGAACATTGACGATTCATGCAAATTTTATGTGTAACAAGCTTCAACGACAATAAAGTGGCAGTTATCCCTATCCTTTTGTCTATTTTGAATCTCGCTTTTATTTTCGACCATTTTTTTCGCTCATCCTTCACAGCATTTGGTTAGCAAAAGGACAACACATTTAGTCGAAATCTCTCCCCTCGCATGTGGTCCCGCCCGCTAGAAGGAGCTTCCTAATGTTACTGTTCTTAAACAACCTGCATAATGCTTATTGGGCTCGGAAAATGGTCGAAAGTTGTTAAGCGAATTCATGTCACCTTAGCTTATTTCGAAAAATAAACTAAGAAGAGTGAACTTTTTGAGATGCATCCGACTACTTTCCAAATAACCTGATTAGTTTTTTACTAGTCGAAGGAAGAAACACACCTAGTCGAAGCCTCTCCTCTCTGCACGTGGTCTTGCCCACTAGAAGGAACTTCCTAGCGTCGTTCTGTTTCCTACTTTTGCCGCCGGGACAACTTCACAGAAAATGAATGTAGCCGAATGAATCCTTAAGGTACTCTAGAAGGTTGTTTCACTCTAGTTGTCATTATCGAGTTGACTAATCTGGTCGGAGATGGTAATGTCGGGACCCAGAATTACGATTCTGGAACCCTCTGTGTATACTGCACTAGTCCAGGATCACGCTAGTGCACACAAGGTTAACACAGGTAAATATCGATCCACACAAGTGATAAATAAAGTAAACGATTAGTTTGAATAACAAATAAGGATTTTGACCTTATGGTCGAGTTTACACTTATTAAGCCACGCAGGGCTAACAGAGAATAAAACAAAGAATGAACGGAAAACTCCAACGTAGATCCCACCAATTCACCACAGCAACCGGCGGGATCCGGACCTTAACGAACGATCGGCCTTGGCGAACTCCTCCTCGAAGCAAAGCGATACTCCTCCTCTCAGTAGGTTTGGCGCAAGTTTTACAACAAGCGTGAGTACACAACCGCACTGCAAATCATACCACGTAATGCAATGTATAGATGCAGGCTTATTCCAAAGAAAAGGCTTCTGTGGTTCTTTTGCATAAAAGCAACATTTGCAATTGAATACGAATAATAGATTGAAAGCATAATTCAAAAAAAATAGACAGTATTAATTTAACAGTTGTTTCCACAAAGACACACAGCCTAACAGATTATTTCACATAGCCATATGATTGAGGTCACACAGCTCCCATTCCCACATTTTATGAAAACTACCCCTCGTGTGAAATCCCCGAGCGTGTCTATGACCGCGGACACGGCTATTCGAATAGATTGATTAACACTCTGCAGAGGTTGTACACTTTACCCACAAGATACAACTAGTGTAGCAAGCACCAATCGTAACAAAACAGTTCGGAAACTTCATCTCAAACATTGACATTCCTAGTGTGCTTACAAACCGCTATACCGGCTAACATAGAATTGGTATAACACACATCACCGGGATGGAAGACGATCGTCCCGCGATGCAACCACCAAGTAGTCACACCTCCACCTGTCACACACCTAACCTATCCACCGAACATCAATGCCGAGAATCCATAACTTACTAAGTTAGGCCCGTCCCATACCGTGCATGTGGTCGCTGAAGAAGGCTCAGTTCAATGGCGCACAAAGTTAAGTCCTTAATTGACCAAGGCAAGACTTCCATGTTCTAACTAAGTCACAAAGATTATCATTCCCATCACATAGACCACCATGTCACACGCGTCTCCACCACTTGCCTCGCCTAAATCCTTTACCACCCAGTTGGTTTTAGTGCAACACATGCCATCACGAAGTAATAACACATAGCACACAGTTTTACACTAAGTTCCATAGTCACTTAGTCACATTTAAATAATTGCAACTTACATGAGATGTGAGACTCGTAGCATGGCTAAGCAATTATACTGCATCTAACCAACCCACATTGGTGCTATAATATTACCAACTAATAACCAATCTAGGGTGACAAGGAATTATGACATACAAGGCCAAGGTGTGATAGCAATTTGGATAATAACTATGCCCAAAGCATTTAAATAAATAATTAAAGTAGAATGCAATAATTTAACACAAAGTAATTTGAAAACTGGTTCAAGATGATCAAAGGTATGACTTGCCTTGGAAAAGGTCTATGTACTGGTCTTGATCTTGGGGTGCTCCTTCTTCCACAAAATTTCCGATTTAATCGACGTCTACTATAAACGAAACAAAAACAAACAAAACAAATAAATAAATAACAGAGGCAAAACAAACTCCAAAAATTAAATAAAAATCTCAGATAAATAGAGCTTGAATTTAGACAAATTTAGAAATTTGAATGGGCTCAATCGGAGTTAGGATGCAAAAGTTATGAGCTCGAAGTTTGGAAATCTAAAGAAACCCTAATTTGATTTTCTCGATTTTCCGAATTATTTTCTAAAGAAAAATCGAATATTGCGCAATCTTGTCGTCGCCGCAAGACAATTTCGGAATTAAAAGAATTAAACGAAAATCGACATGTGGGACCACATGTCGGGGACACGACTCACGGTGACTAGGTCTCACCGAGCCTCGGACTCGGTCCGGTGGATCGCGCGTGGCACGCACGCGGACGCCGACCGGCTCCACGCGGCGACACGAGGGCGAAAAGGCGACGCGGCAATGGCGGTGGCGATGGCGTGGGCGGCGGCGAGGCGGTGGCGCTCGGATCCCGACGGCAACGGCGAACGACGCGATTCGCCGGCGGTGAGTGGTACCGGAGGTAGAGGGTGACACGAGGATCACGCGGTGTGCTCACCGTGCACGGGACAACCGTGGTGGCGGCGGTGAGGTAGAAGCGCGCGGAGTCTCGGTTCGTCGGGATCGTGGCTCGGTGGTCTTCGGCGAGACCAAGGCCACCAGAGGTAGAGGAGCCCGTGCGATGCCGAGTGTGCGACGAAGAGCGCGGGCGCACCGACGCGGAGAACAAGCTCGTCGGAGTTGCGGCGGCGCAGATTGCTTCTCCGAGCATTTGCGGCGGCTAGGGTTAGGGTTTTGAGCGGCGGCTGCGCGGGTTGGAGTGCGGAGACCGAGGGCTAGCTCCCTTTATATAGGGGCGGCTCGAGGAGGTCTAGGGCACGGACGGCGAGGAAAGCGGGGCGGCGACGGAGTCCCAGTCGTCCTTGACTCGGAGACGATGAACAGTGCCTCGGTGGGGCCCGCTTGTCAGCGGCTGCGGCTCGGGCGTGATCGCGTGGGAAACGACGCGGGTGAGAAACGGACTCCAGATGTAACATCCCAATTTTGGGCTTGTGTTTCAAATGTAAGAAAATCAGTAGAAATTAAAACTTTTTCTTACATCATGTATTTCCTGTGGTGCCAAGAAATTCTTGTACAAGGAAGTGTGGAAATACATTGTCACAAGTCTTGTTGATCCAAATCTTGCTATTCCAAAAACAATCTTGTCAAATCTTATGATCACCCTCTGAAAATATTTTTCCTAAGTCTCTGTGATGGTAAGTGACCCCTCTGAAAAATTTCACAATTTTTAGAAATTGTTTGAATATTTTTAGAGGCGATCAAACTGTTTGACTCTCGGTCAAATATTAAAACAGAGCCTTGTAGAATTTTTGGAAATTTATTCACAGCATAAAACCTCTGAAAATTTTACACAAGGTTAATATCTGAGTTAGCAAACTTCTGTAAAATTTTCATAATTTCTGGAGTTATTTTGCTACCTCAAATAAATCTTTCAAAGTCTCTGTTTTTTCAAAGTCAAACTTGGTTTTATGTTATTGGGTTCGAGTCGGACTCGGGCTCGAGTCAATCGATTTGATCGAATCAACTAATCGCACCGAGCCTCCCTTTAAAACGCGCGCATTCTCAACCGTTAGATCTAAATCGCACGGCCGCGCACAGATCGTTCGGACCTTCCGCTGCAAGATTGATTGTCAACCGTTAGATCGCAATCCAACCGCCGAGATTTCCGAACCTTCGGACCCTCCGTTGCGATTTTGAATCGAGCCGTTGGATTAAAATCCAACGCCGCGCACTTCTTCGTTGTAATTTGAGTTTGCAACGTGGAGCTATCTCGAGCCATCCATTTCTAATCGAAGGCTCGCAATCTTCCCGCTGTGTTATAAACACCGTAGGCGTGGCACTATCTCGCCGCTCGCGTTTCATCCAACGGCCGTGAATCGCCCGAGCTTTGCGCTGGTCATCTTCAACCTCCCGTAGATGTAAAACAAAGTGCAAGGCATGGTGAGGTCATTTCTTGCTCCTAAAGCCACCCTAGCCGACGTGTAGGAGTATGGGAGGTGCACTGAGCTAGGCCATGCCCTAATGCACGTCTTCACCTCTTTTCCTTGCTCGTGCGTGCGTGGTGCTTTGTGTTTTGCCGCTTGAGAGAGGAGGGGTGCAAACCCTAACACTTTCGTGGCTTTATAAGCACCTCATTGCTTCCTAGTATCTCTTTAGACCACCACCAAGCTTCACTCACAAAGATTGGAGCTTAATACCTCAAAATGGCAAATCGCCATTGTTGACCCGTGGAGCTCCATTGATGTTCTTGGTGTTCCAGTGGTCCTCCTTCATGTTTCTTTGCCCTAACCTTGTTCATTTACTTCCTTGAACATTTCCCCTCACTTAATTTTGGATTTGATTCTCGTGAATTGTCCAATTTGGGGTTTGTTCAAATTCGCCGAAATTGGTCATCTTCTTCCTCACAAAGTGAGTGCTCCATTTTCCAAATCTTTGCTCTTATAGCTTCATGGATCATAATGAAGCTATTTTGATACTTTGGTATCACTCATTTGGCTCGAGTGTCAATTTGAACCTTCTTCTTCAAGTCCAGTGACTTTCACCTTGATCAAGCATCTCCGCCATCTTGAAGCTTCTAGTCGCTAAGGTAGCTTCTTATTAGTCCTTAGAAGCTCGCACCCTTCCTTGACCGCAGCTGAGCTTTTCGCTATTTTCATGTTTAGCAGTAAAGCTCCCGTTTTCATTTTCCGGCTAGCCGGCGTTCCAGTCCCTCGCCCGGCGAGAATGCTACCGTTAGACTCGTTGTGCTATTGCGATTCCATTTTGGTGCTTGGTGGGCCGCGCCGCCGCGGCCAGTGTCGCCGGCGGTTAGCCGTCAAAGACACTCGGGTTTTTGCCGACAAACTCCGTTGCGTCATTTGTTTAGGCACATTAATGGCTGATCATTAGTTATTAATTGTGTCTTAATCATTATTGCTGAGCCACTGACTTGTGGGCCCGAGGGATTAAAATCAAATCTCAGCAGTCATTAGAGTCCATTTAATGTCAATCATTAGAATCATTAATTTGGTCTTAACCGCCCTGCTTAGTCGCTGACTTGTGGGCGGTGCAGACCGTGCGTGGGTTAAATCGTTGCGATCGTGACTCGTAGTCACCGGCATGCGTGCCCACGTGTCGGCATCCCTTTGAACTTCAATCGATAGTCACCGCCGATCCCTTGATCAACGGCCTAGATCTTGTATGCATTCGACCATCCGGCTCCCCTCATCATCTGGACCGCCCATCTCGTGATCTCGCGGCCGAGATCATGAGTGCAATCGGACCTTAGGCTAGATATGGATTACGAGCCGCTCATCCTTAGATCTGCGCCGTGGTTCACCGAGGCAACCGTGATCGCCGGCTGCATACACTCGTGTGAGCCGTTGGATCTTGATCCAACGGTGGGCTTCTAGTGACTTCGCGCGCGCCGTTTCTCGCGCGTGAGGAGCCGAGGATTTTCGATCAAGGGTGGAGAATGGTCCACGCCATTTTCTCGTTATTAGGTTGTTACGTATTTGGTAAGTAATTGTTTAACAATCAAAATGATGTAAAACTTTAGAAACTCATAACTAATTCATTTTAATCGCTTTTGGTTAATTCCAACTGTAATAAATTATGTTATCACTTTAGTTTATTATAAAATGGATTTGAGCATGTTCGAAGAGCGTAAAATTGCATAACTAGGAATAACTTGATTTGCCATTTTGAATATTCGGAAAATGAATAAAACTTTAGAAAATGCATATCTTGCTCTGTGTATGTCCAAAATGAATAATTCCAACTTTGATAAATTTGTTATTAACCCAATGTTAATATAAAAATGATGGTAGGTCCAAGATTGTAGCAGAAAACCTTGGTTAATGATTTAGTACCTATTTTCAAAGATTTAGAAAATTCAGGAGACTTATAAAATGCACCAGTAATTCTCTGTAAATGCAAAATACATATGATAAATTCTAGAGAACCCTCTGTTGGTATACTTCATTTGTAAAATTAGCTTTGAACATATTTATGCTCTGGAAAGTGCATTATGCCAATTTTGCATCTTAGAAAAATCATAACTAAATCACTTTAACTCCAAATGACCTGAAATTTTATATGGGTTATTTCAATACCAGTAGGTAGCTACCATAAAAATTTCAGCTTCAAAATCTTTCTAGAAAATATTTTTGCTACAGTGTTAATTATGGCCAAAATTGTATGTTTAGGCAATATCTTTTGCACCACAAATCCAAATTAGGTTTTTCCAGTTTCTATGTCTAGGTATATTCGTATTCTACCTTATGTGTAAATTTCGTCGCATTTGGTTAAGTTTTGCTTGCTCTTTTGTTTATTTGTGGTTCGTCTTATTGGTTGTTCTTGGTTCTTTTTGACTTTCGCTTAGGATTCGACATTTGCGGTAATCCCGAGAACGATCCTCCGCAACCAATTGAGCAGCAGCAAGAAGGCAAGCAGTTTGATCATGTTAATCCCAGTATTTTAAGTATTTATGTTGATTACAAATTCTATGTATGCATTGCTACTTTGTTTTAATAGTTGGCCTAGTAGATGCATTTCCTTAGCAAATGATTATTCTCTACTACCATGAGCCTAGGTTACTTGCTGTGATTTAGAGTTCGTGGATGGGCTCTTGTCACTTAGTAGTTGCGAATTAATTGCTTAGCCATGCTTAGCTTCGGTAGAAATGGGCGGTTATCGACTTGTCGATAACCTTGATCACACAAAACTTATTATGAGTTATGATTTCCACCTTGTGCCATGTCTACTTATGAAAACTAAAACTAAAAGCAAAATGATTTAGACTTGGGCACAATGGTATGTTGGTGTGATTCTCGGGTGTGACTGGAATGGTGCCTAAGTCAACAAGGACCGAACATCTTGTTACACTAAACCAAGCATTTTAGCGTGCTAACCACACTAGAGGGTATGGGACCTCTCTTGACTTAGTACTTTGGCGTGTATTGGCTCCGGGTCGCAGGAGGTCGCAGGAGGGATGGTGTTGGGAGCATTGTAGTGTCAGAAAGACTTCACCGGGATGGGATTTGTTGTCTTTCGGCTTGCAATGTAAGCGTATGGTGTTTCTACCCATACGAGCGGCTCGTAGTTAATACACAATATTGGAAAGCGCCTCGTAGGACTTAGCGTGCGGCATACCTACGGAAGTGTGCTTTTGGCTTAAAGGCGATGCAAGTGTGGGTACATTGGTACACCCTCGCAGGTTAAAACTATTCGAATAGCCTCGCCCTAGGTTATGGATACGCTTGGGGAGGTCTTTCAAGAGTTAGACTACAACCTTTTAAATTAAAACTTGATGGGTGGTACGAATCGTGATTAGTGCTATGTTGTGGTGGCTATTGGGATAGTCACTTCTGTGTGGTTACTTGTATGTATCTTTATTATGTTATTTCAACATTAAAAACAGATTTGCAAACTTGCTTTTAAATGTATTACATTATTGCAAATAAAGTTGGCTTCATGCAAAATGAGACATACAACCTCCACCTAAACAAGCTTGCATGTAGTTATGAATAGGTCTGCTATTCCACACGTGCGATCTTATGGTACAAAGACAATCTTTGTGCTCGGATGCTATGCTTAATTGTTTTGTTGCAGAGGAAGGAGGTGAGCTCAAGGGCCTCACTTTTGTGAGTGTGTTGTGGTAGCTATGAGCGACTAGCTTAGCGGCCCGTCGGTTGCCTTGTGGGTGTGTGGCTAACCGGTCGACTTTTGTTCTAGCCATCTTATGGCACATTTTGCTTCATTGTCATTCTTGTATATTATTCTATTTGGCGGTCGGCTCTCTTTTGTAATAACTTTACTTTATGTTGTTATTGAACTTAGTGATATCGTTGTATGGAAATGATGTGTAATTTTGTGATGATGCGCATATGTTGCAATTCTGGGAAACATATGTCCATCGAGGCTTAGAATGTTTAATTAGTAATGCTAGAACCATTTGGAGGTTAAGTGTTACTAGTTAAATATTCCGGTCCTCACAAAGTTGGTATCGAGCCATCGACCAGAGAAACCCCTAGCTTGGTCGCCTTAGGATATTTTGAAAACTTACTTTCAAATAGTTTATGAAAACTTAAGTAAGTTCTCTAATTTTATTCCTTATCTGTCTTAGCTTGCTCATCTCACCTTACTCTCACTTAAGTTTGAAAAGGTTGTTCCTCTCTCCCTTTCAAAAATTAGCCTCTATCGATTAAGCGGGTTTTGGGAGAACCATGAGAGAGCTTGGAGAAAGAAAATAGGACAGCTAGCTAGTGGTGAGTAAATAAGGTAGGAAATGAGAGGATAATTCGACTAAAACTTGTGGGAATAAAAGGGTAAGAAGTGATATGAGATTAGCTAATGCCTATACTATATTAGGTGGTTATACCTTGATTTCTGGACTGTTTTGAGTTAGAATTTGGTGCTGAAATTTTGGGTCTTCTCAAATGATTACTCGTTTTCCATACGAGTTAGTCATATGAAAGGTGGTTGTTATCTTTATGACCCCGCTGCGATTTTATGTTGATACTTGAGCCTTTAAAGAGTGTTTTGTTAAGAGGTTAGTAGTTTTCTTTGTCTCCTGTTCGGAGTTGTGTTTTAACTGTTTTTGTGGAACAGATGACAAGAACCACACGTGATCCACCGGGTGGTTCGATGAGGAGCTTCCCCTCCTCCGACCATGGCGAGGTTCCGCTCGATCGAGCGGAATCGCATGGACCGCACCGTATCTTGGAGGTCATTGCGAGGAACACCTCCGCTCCCCGCCGCCGCCAGATCCGGAGGTGGTGGCCACGATCTCGTGGTGGGCTTGCGGA
This sequence comes from Ampelocalamus luodianensis, assembly GCA_036346255.1. Lineage (NCBI taxonomy): Eukaryota > Viridiplantae > Streptophyta > Magnoliopsida > Poales > Poaceae > Ampelocalamus > Ampelocalamus luodianensis. Next base: position 9,516,693 of record CM070626.1, read on the forward strand.
GTTTCTCCGCACGCAGCCACCCACTTTCTCTCGTCGGAGGATCCACTCGACGCGGATGATTGGTCTGCGCCTTGTTGAGCGGAAGCTCAATATCGCTCGATGCCGGGGAGAGGAGCGGGCACTCTTTGCATCCCATCGCCTTGAGGGTGCAAAGCACTATCTTGGTGGGAGAACTTTCGCCATGCAGCCCGCAGCCACGTTGTCTCGTGGGATGAGTTTCGACCGCTTTCGTCGGGCCCACATACCGATGGCTGATGAAGCTCAAGAAGAAGGAGTTTCTTGCGCTTAGCAGGCGCAAGTCTGTCTCGAGTATCTTTACGAGTTCAACCACTTGGCTCGTTATGCTCCGGAGAGGTGGCCTCGATGAGGCTAAACAGAGAAGTTCATGGATGGGTTGTCCGAGGAGCCGCAGGACAAGCTATCTATAGTGGACTTTGTCGACTTCCGTGCCTTGGTTGACAAGGCCATCGCCGCCGAGCACAAGGCGAAGGCGCTGGTGAGTCCCGCAAGCGCAAGTGGGAGGCACATCGGTCCGCACAGCCGCCTCACTGGCGTCCGTGTTGGGCCCCACGAGGCTCGTGCTTTGGCTTCACCACCGCCAAGGCCGTCGGCACGATTGCTCGCCCCCGCAGCCGTGTTTGACCACGTGCACTGCGACCAAAGAAAGAGTTGCGCTCGCAACCCAGCTGCGATGTTACCGCCGCCGCAACAAGAAGGGCCATTATGCTAGCGCTGCCCTCGAGGTTCGAGCGGCCCCTCGCCTAATGGAGGACGCGGAATGGTCACACACCGACTGTAAGGTGATCCGAAGACCTGTGGTGTCGGGAGTGGTCGAGTCAACCACATCTCGGCCGAGGAGGCACAGAGGCGCCCGACGTTGTGTTGGGTACGCTCCTTGTTAATTTACATCCGCTACGCTTTATTTGACTCTGAGCTTCGCATTCTTTTATTTCGAGGTCTTTTCTTCGTTGATTGTGGGCTTCACCGTGTTCCTCTGGGATTCCACTGCCGATTCGCTCTCGGGTTGGAATTGAGAGTCGACCAAGTATCTTGGGATGTTCCTATCCACATCGAAGGAGTGGGATTCTTGGCGAATCTTATCCTACTCGACTCGGCGCTTGGATGTGATTCTTGGCATGGATTGGTTGTCCCAACACTTGGGGCAAATCGATTGTGCGGGAAGATTGTCTACCTCACCATCCTTGGTGAACAGGTTGGGTTTTCGCCCCGCGAGAACCCCATCTTTATGTCCTTGAAGAAGCCGGCATTGGAGATTCGCGACGCCCCACGGTGTGTGACTTCGCGGATGTCTTTCTGAAGATTTGCGAGGATGCCTCCCTGCTCGCGATCCGAGTTTGTGATCGAGTTGCTGCCCTGCATCGCCCTATTTCTAAGAGGCCGACGCATGCCTCCTAATGAGTTGGAGGAGTCAAGAAGCGGTGGGTGAGTTGCAAGGAAGGGTTTTATCCGTCCTAGCTCATCTCCTTGGGGTTGTCCAGTTATCTTTGTGAAGAAGAAGGACAAGACCTTGCGCATGTGTGTTGATTACCGTCCGCTTAATGAGGTGACGGTAAAGAACAAGTATCCTTTGCCCCGTATTGATGATCTTTTCGATCAATTGACCGAGCACGAGTCTTCCAAGATTGACTTGAGCTGGGCTATCATCAAGTCGTCGATCGTACGAGGATATCCCTAAGACGGCCTTTGCTACTCGTTATGGTCTTTACGAGTACACCGTCATGTCTTTTGGTTTGACCAATGCTCCTGCTTTATTCATGAATCTTATGAACTCAGTATTCATGGAGTATTTGGATAGGTTCGTGGTGGTATTCATCGATGATATCCTTATCTACTCCAAGAGTGAAGAAGAGCATGCTGAGCATCTTCAGCTTGTGTTGGGCAAGCTGCGCGAACACCAGCTGTATGCCAAATTCAGCAAGTGCGAGTTCTGGTTGAAGGAAGTGGCGTTCTTGGGCCATGTTCTTTCAGAGAGAGGTGTGGTGTGGATCCTAGCAAGGTCGGTGATGTGCTATCTTGGGGTCACCAAGTCGGTCACGGATATGCGGAGTTTTCTTGGTTTGGTGGCTACTATCGCCGCTTCATCGAGAATTTCTCCAAGATTGCAAAGCCTATGACCGCTCAAGAAAGACAAGAAGTTTGAGTGGTCCGCTGCTTGTGATGTGAGTTTTCAGAACTCAAGAAGCGGTTGACCTCAGCCCAATGCTTGTTCTCCCGATATTCACAAGAGTTTTGATATCTTTTGTGATGCTTCTCGTCGTGGTCTTGGTTGTGTTCTTATGCGGGAGGGCAAGGTTGTGGCCTATGCATCGCGGCGATTGAGGCCTCATGAACTCAACTATCCTACTCATGACTTGGAGTTAGTCTGTGGTCCATGCACTCAAGATTTGGCGGCATTATCGATTGGTAACCGTTGCGAGGTGTATTCCACCACAAGAGCTTGAAGTACTTGTTCACCCGGCCAGATCTGAACCTCGTGCAAAGAAGATGGTTGGAATTGATCAGGACTATGACATGGGCATTGGTACCATCCGGCAAGGCCAATGTCGTTGCGGATGCACTCGATCGGAAGGTGTATTGCAACATGTTGATGCTCCAAGAGCAAAGCACTGCTCTCATTTCAATTTCAGCGCCTTAATTTGGGTTTGACCGAGCACGGTTCTCTTGCTACATTGGTTGTGCAACCAACCTTGGTGGACCAAATCAAGGCGCACAACAGCATGATGTTGGTGTGAGCCAGATCAAGCAGAACATCAAGGATGGGTTAGCCAAGTGCTTTTCAGAGGATGAGCATGGCGTTGTGTGGTTTGGGCAGCGTCTTGTGGTCCCTAAGGTCATGGAATTGCGGGATTTGATTCTCCGCGAAGCCCATGATTCTCCTTTGTCTATTCATCCCGGGGCTACCAAGATGTATCAGGACCTTCGTCAGAGATTCTGGTGGACTCGCATGAAGCGCGAGATTGCCAGGTTCGTTGCCGAGTGCGACGTGTCTTTGTCGTGTGAAGGCCGAGCATCGCCCAGCAGTCTTCTTCAGCCTTTGCGGTGCTGAATGGAAGTGGGATTCGCTGGCATGGACTTCATCACCGGGTTGCCCGCTCGTCAAAAGGGAATGATGCTATTTGGGTCGTGATCGACAAAGTTGACTAAAGTGGCACATTTCCTTCTGTCAAGACTCGGCCGTGTGGGGCCTTTGGCCGAACTTTATGTCTCGAGGATTGTGAGTCTTCACGGTGTGTCAAGACGATTATTTCGATCGTGGTGCGCTTTTCACCTCGCGGTTTTGGCATAGTCCGCAAGAGGCTATGGGGACCCGCTTCATTTCAAGATGACCTTTCATCCTCGACCGATGGTCGACGGAGCGAAGTCAACCAAGTGTTGGAAGATATGCTTCGTGCTTGTGTTCTTTCCTATGGGAAGAAGTGGGAGAAGTGCCTACCATTTGCGGAGTTCTCCTACAACAACAGTTTTCAGGCCAGTCTTGGCATGGCACCATTTGAGGCTTTGTATGGGAGGAGATGCGAGAACCCGTTGAACTGGTCGAGGTCGTGGCGGCAATTTTTCGCTCGATTCGATCAATGAGGCCGAAAGTCAAGTTCGATTGATCCGCGAGCATCCGCGCACGCCCACCCAGCGTAAGAGCTATGCAGATCGTCGTCGCCGTGAGCTGAGCTTTGAGCCCAATGACTTTGTGTATCTCAAAGTCTCACCCTTGAAGGGCCATCAGCGTTTTGGCATCAAGGGCAAGTTGGCTCCTCGATATGTTGGGCCTTACCGTATCATCGAGAAAGTTGGAGCGATCGCGCATGATTGGAGCTACCACCGCACTTGAGGGGTGCATGATGTGTTCCATGTTTCACACCAAGAAGTGCCTCGCGCCCGACCGAGGAAGCTCCATTGGAGGTTCTCGATGTGCGGGAGAATTTGACCTACCACGAGCATCCTGCTCAGATTCTTGAGGAATCTGAACGGAGGACGAGGAACCGTGTCATCAAGTTCCTTAAGGTTCAGTGGTCAAACCATTCTGAAGATGAAGCAACTTGGGAGCGCGAAGATCGCCTTCGTGCAGATTTTCCTTCTTTCTTCTCCGAGTAAACAGAATCTCGTGTCGAGATTCTTGTAAGGGGGGGAGAGTTGTAACATCCCAATTTTGGGCTTGTGTTTCAAATGTAAGAAAATCAGTAGAAATTAAAACTTTTTCTTACATCATGTATTTCCTGTGGTGCCAAGAAATTCTTGTACAAGGAAGTGTGGAAATACATTGTCACAAGTCTTGTTGATCCAAATCTTGCTATTCCAAAAACAATCTTGTCAAATCTTATGATCACCCTCTCAAAATATTTTTCCTAAGTCTGTGATGGTAAGTGACCCTCCAAAAATTTCACAATTTTTAGAAATTGTTTGAATATTTTTAGAGGCAATCAAACTGTTTGACTCTCACCAAATATTAAAACAGAGCCTTGTAGAATTTTTGGAAATTTATTCACAGCATAAAACCTCTGAAAATTTTACACAAGGTTAATATCTGAGTTAGCAAACTTCGTAAAATTTTCATAATTTCTGGAGTTATTTTGCTACCTCAAATAAATCTTTCAAAGTCTCTGTTCTTTTCAAAGTCAAACTTGGTTTTATGTTATTGGTTCGAGTCGACTCGGGCTCGAGTCAATCGATTTGATCGAATCAACTAATCGCACCGAGCCTCCTTTTAAACGCGCGCGCATTCTCAACCGTTAGATCTAAATCGCACGGCCCGCGTACAGATCGTTTCGGACCTTCCGGTTGCAAGATTGATTGTCAACCGTTAGATCGCAATCCAACCGCCGAGATTTCCGAACCCTTCGGACCCTCCGTTGCGATTTTGAATCGAGCCGTTGGATTAAAATCCAACGCCGCGTACTTCTTCGTTGTAATTTGAGTTTGCAACGTGGAGCCATCTCGAGCCATCCATTTCTAATCAAGGCTCGCAATCTTCCCGCTGTGTTATAAACACGGTAGGCGTGGCACTATCTCACCGTTCGCGTTTCATCCAACTACCGTGAATCGCCCGAGCTTTTTGCTGGTCATCTTCAACCTCCCGCCGTGCGTAAAACAAAGTGCAAGGCATGGTGAGGTCATTTCTTGCTCCCTAAAGCCACCCTAGCCGACGTGTAGGAGTATGGGAGGTGCACTGAGCTAGGCCATGCCCTAATGCACGTCTTCACCTCTTTTCCTTGTCGGCCGTGCGTGGTGCTTTGTGTTTTGCCGCCGAGAGAGGAGGGTGCAAACCTAACACTTTCGTGGCTTTATAAGCACCCTCATTGCTTCCTAGTATCTCTTTAGACCACCACCAAGCTTCACTCACAGCATTGGAGCTTAATACCTCAAAAATGGCAAATCGCCATTGTTGACCCGTGGAGCTCCATTGATGTTCTTGGTGTTCCAGTGGTCCTCCTTCATGTTTCTTTGCCCTAACCTTGTTCATTTACTTCCTTGAACATTTCCTCACTTAATTTTGGATTTGATTCTCGTGAATTGTCCAATTTGGGGTTTGTTCAAATTCGGCCGAAATTGGTCATCTTCTTCCTCAGCTCAGGTGAGTGCTCCATTTTCCAAATCTTTGCTCTTATAGCTTCTGTGGATCATAATGAAGCTATTTTGATACTTTGGTATCACTCATTTGGCTCAGGGTGTCAATTTCGAACCTTCTTCTTCAAGTCCGTGACTTTCACCTTGATCAAGCATCTCCGCCATCTTCAAGCTTCTAGTCGCTAAGGTAGCTTCTTATTAGTCCTTAGAAGCTCGCACCCGCTTCCTTGGACCGCAATGAGCTTTCGCTATTTTCATGTTTAGCAAAGAAAGCTCCGTTTTCATTTTCGCTAGCCGGCGTTTCATCCCCCGCGCCGCGAGAATGCTACCGTTAGACTCGTTGTGCTATTGCGATTCCATTTGGTGCTTGGTGGCGCCGCCATGCGTTGTCGCGCATGTTAGCCGTCAAAGACACTGGTTTTGCCGCAAGACAAGACTTGCTGTCATTTGTTTAGGGCACATTAATGGTCGATCATTAGTTATTAATTGTGTCTTAATCATTATTGCCGAGCCATCGACTTGTGGGCCCGAGGGATTAAAATCAAATCTCAAGCATCATTAGAGTCCATTTAATGTCAATCATTAGAATCATTAATTTGGTCTTAACCGCCCGCTAGTCGACTTGTGGGCCCGGTGCATCGTGCACGGGTTAAATCGTTGCGGTCGTGACTCGTAGTCACCGACATGCGTGCTCCACGTGTCAAGATCCCTTTGAACTTCAATCGATAGTCACCGTCGATCCCTTGATCAACGGCCTAGATCTTGTATGCATTCGACCATCCGGTTCCTCATCATCTGGACCGCCCATCTCGTGATCTCGCGGCCGAGATCATGAGTGCAATCGGACCTTCCGTTAGATATGGATTACGAGCCGCTCATCCTTAGATCTCGCGGCCGTGAGTTCACCGAGGCAACCGCATCGCCCGGCTGCATACACTCGTGTGAGCCGCTGGATCTTGATCCAACGGTGGCTTTAGTGACTTTAGCGCGCGCCGTTTCTCGTAGCGTGAGCCGTAGGATTTTCGATCAAGGGTGGAGAATGGTCCACGCCATTTTCGTTATTAGGGTTGTTACGTATTTCGTAAGTAATTGTTTAACAATCAAAATGATGTAAAACTTTAGAAACTCATAACTAATTCATTTTAATCGCTTTTGGTTAATTCCAATGTAATAAATTATGTTATCACTTTAGTTTATTATAAAATGGATTTGAGCATGTTCCAAAGAGAGTAAAATTGCATAACTAGGAATAACTTGATTGCCATTTTGAATATTCCAGAAAATGAATAAAACTTTAGAAAATGCATATCTTGCTCTGTATGTCCAAAATGAATAATTCCAACTTTGATAAATTTGTTATTAACCCAATGTTAATATAAAAATGATGGTAGGTCCAAGATTGTAGCAGAAAACCTTGGTTAATGATTTAGTACCTATTTTCAAAGATTTAGAAAATTCGGGAGACTTATAAAATGCACCAGTAATTCTCTGTAAATGCAAAATACATATGATAAATTCTAGAGAACCCTCTGTTGGTATACTTCATGTAAAATTAGCTTTGAACATATTTATGCTCCCGAAAGTGCATTATGCCAATTTTGCATCTTAGAAAAATCATAACTAAATCACTTTAACTCCAAATGACCTGAAATTTTATATGGGTTATTTCAATACCAGTAGGTAGCTACCATAAAATTTCAGCTTCAAAATCTTTCTAGAAAATATTTTTGCTACAGTGTTAATTATGGCGAAATTGTATGTTTAGGCAATATCTTTTGCACCACAAATCCAAATTAGGTTTTTCCAGTTTCTATGTCTAGGTATATTCGTATTCTACCTTATGTGTAAATTTCAGTCGCATTTGGTTAAGTTTTGCTTGCTCTTTGTTTATTTGTGGTTCGTCTTATTGGTTGTTCTTGGTTCTTTTTGACTTTCGCTTAGGATTCGACATTTGCGGTAATCCGAGAACGATCCTCCGCAACCAATTGAGCAGCAGCAAGAAGGCAAGCAGTTGGATCATGTTAATCCCAAAGATTTTAAGTATTTATGTTGATTACAAATTCTATGTATGCATTGCTACTTTGTTTTAATAGTTGGCCTAGTAGATGCATTTCCTTAGCAAATGATTATTCTCTACTACCATGAGCCTAGGTTACTTGCTGTGATTTAGAGTTCGTGGATGGGCTCTTGTCACTTAGTAGTTGCGAATTAATTGCTTAGCCATGCTTAGCCGGTAGAAATGGGCGGTTATCGACTTGTCGATAACCTTGATCACACAAAACTTATTATGAGTTATGATTTCCACCTTGTGCCATGTCTACTTATGAAAACTAAAACTAAAAGCAAAATGATTTAGACTTGGGCACAATGGTATGTTGGTGTGATTCTCGGGTGTGACCGAATGGTGCCTAAGTCAACAAGGACCGAACATCTTGTTACACTAAACCAAGCATTTTAGCGTGCTAACCACACTAGAGGGTATGGGACCTCTCTTGACTTAGTACTTTGGCGTGTATTGGCTCCGGTCGCAGGAGGTCGCAGGAGGGATGGTGTTGGGAGCATTGTAGTGTCCGAAAGACTTCACCCGGATGGGATTTGTTGTCTTTCGCTTGCAATGTAAGCGTATGGTGTTTCTACCCATACGAGCGGCTCGTAGTTAATACACAATATTGGAAAGCGTCTCAGAGGACTTAGCCGTGCCGGCATACCTACGGAAGTGTGCTTTGGCTTAAAGGCGGTCCAAGTGTGGGTACATTGGTACACCCTGCAGGTTAAAACTATTCGAATAGCCTCGCCCTAGGTTATGGATACGCTTGGGGAGGTCTTTCAAGAGTTAGACTACAACCTTTTAAATTAAAACTTGATGGGTGGTACGAATCGTGATTCGTGCTATGTTGTGGTGGCTATTGGGATAGTCACTTCTGTGGTTACTTGTATGTATCTTTATTATTGTTATTTCAACATTAAAAACAGATTTGCAAACTTGCTTTTAAATGTATTACATTATTGCAAATAAAGTTGGCTTCATGCAAATGAGACATACAACCTCCACCTAAACAAGCTTGCATGTAGTTATGAATAGGTCCGCTATTCCACACGCTGCCTTAAGGGTACAAAGACAATCTTTGTGCTCGGATGCTATGCTTAATTGTTTTGTTGCAGAGGAAGGAGGTGAGCTCAAGGGCCTCACTTTTGTGAGTCGTGTTGTGGTAGCTCATGAGCGACTAGCTTAGCGGCCCGGTCGGTTGCCTTGTGGGTGTGTGGCTAACCTGGTCGACTTTTGTTCTAGCCATCTTATGGCACATTTTGCTTCATTGTCATTCTTGTATATTATTCTATTTGGCCGGTCGGCTCTCTTTTGTAATAACTTTACTTTATGTTGTTATTGAACTTAGTGATATCGTTGTATGGAAATGATGTGTAATTTTGTGATGATGCGCATATGTTGCAATTCTGGGAAACATATGTCCATCGAGGCTTAGAATGTTTAATTAGTAATGCTAGAACCATTTGGAGGTTAAGTGTTACTAGTTAAATATTCCGGGTCCTCACACCAGATCTGACCGTCCAGATCTAATCGAACGGTCCACAATCAAGAGAACGATCGGAACCTCCGTTTACCTCACGCACATCCAGCCGTTCATGCTTGATCCAACGGCGGAGGGTGAACGGGCATTCGGAGGAGAGAGAGAGAGCAGAGAGGTCGACAGCGGGTCCACTGTCGGTGGGAGGCGATAGCGCGGGCGAACTGGGCCGGGGAAGCGGGCCGCGCGAGGAAGGCGGAGGATTGGGCCGGGGAGATTCGGCCCGAGAGAGTTTCCGAGATTTTTTAATAGTTTTTCTATTTTATAAATTACCAGAAATTCAAATAAGCAATAGAAAATAGCAAATGAACTCAGAAAAATTCTAGAAAAATCTAGAAAATATATCTGAGAGAGCACACAGAACCCAAATAAAATAGTTTTGGCTATTGTTCATGTTGGGATTATTCACATTAAATGTTTTTGATTGTAAAGTCCAATATTAAGCTTTTGAATTTAATTCAAATAAAATCCAAATGGTGAATTTTCTCCCTACTAACTATTAAAAGATTTTTAAGCTCTGAAAATTGGGATGTTACAGGTAACATCACCTAGTCGAAGCCTTTTTTCTCTGCACGTGGTCCTGCCCACTAGAGAAAACTTTCTAGTGTCGATCTGTTTCCGCTCTTTCGACTAGTACAAACAAATCGATACTCGACAACTACAAGTCGAACAAACCTCTCTGTTTTCAGAACCCTTTCTATACTACTTCCTTAGTTTATTTCTAATAAACTAAGTAAGCAGTCGGGGGCTAGGATAAAGTTATAAACATGACTTCATTTCTTAGTCTTATTTTTTCCGGTTATCATCTTACTGTAATCGACTACTCTATGAGATAACGCTACAGGAAAATGAAGGAGAAAGGAGGAATCGCTCATATCTGGTCTAATTATTTTCTTTCCTTTTTATCTTACGAGTTACTAACTACTCTACGAGATAATTTGCAGGAAAAGGGCCATATATTTATACGTCACCACCAAAAAAGACTTGTTTTTACAAGATTATATTACAATACTACTCTGTCAAGGGAGATTCTATTTGCATCTCCTCTGCGACCTTCTCGACAACCGACTGCATCTCTTCGATTAGCTTCTGCTCGCTCGGCGGTGCGATAAGTCGGCTTCAATAGAATGAAGATTAAGGTTAGGATCACGGGCCTTGAGTTTTGCTAAAACAAAACTCACAGCTCCTTTGACCGCCTCCCTTATCGAATCATTCTGATTGGCCTTCAGAGTAGATACCAACTCGTTCAGAGTACCGACTTGTTCCCCAATGGCACTCGTATGAGCGGCCATCGTGTCGTCGTGAGGAGCAACCCTCCCGGCACGAAGCCCATCGAGTACATTGTTCAGAAGTGAGATATTATCTTGAAGATTGATCTTCATTGATTTTGTCTCCTCCTAGGAATAAGTCAAAGCCTCGTGGAGTCGTTTTATTTCAGTCAATCGATCTGGAAAGAGCGAAGATTGAATAAATTAAACGATCCTATGAGAAGATAAAATAAATAAATAAATAGCAGGTAAAAGTTCTACTTACTAGCTAATTGAGAACCCAAGTTCCCAATTTTTTGGTCTTTCTCCTTCGCGATGCGGGAGATTTCACGGACAACGGAGGATTTCTCATGAACCTCAACCCGGAGAGCCCCCACATCGGCCTGAAGGGCCTTATTTTCGACTTCTTTTTCTGCAAAAGAATGAGAGGTTAAAAGGGGGAAGCAGAAACCAAGACCAGAAGCAGTCGTAATTACACGCACTGTTTATTTCTTCCTGCAACTGTTTAGTTGCAGAGTTAGCCTCCTGAAGCTTCTTCAGGAGGTCGGTGACGTTATCCCTTAGTTTCTTCGACTCGGCTTTTTCAAAGTCGAGTGAATCAGCTAAGGTCTTTTCGTCGCTCTTAAACCTGAAAGAGTAAAGAGCAGACATGAACACAATCAACCAAACGGTTGTAAGTATTTCTATGACCGATGGGTAGTCGTAAGTTATTCTACGACCACCCCCTAGTCGTAAGTCTTTCTACGACTAGTACAAGTCGTAAGTTTTCTACGACAACCTGATTAAGTAGCATCTTGAATAAATAATCGAACGATTATGACAATCGATCACTCACCACCTCTCCGCTTGCTCGCAGAGTGTTGCCTTTCTTGTCGAGGCTTGACAAGTTGCGATTATATTCGCAAATCGTGAGCGACTTGCTCCACGGCTCTCAAAAGAGAAAAACGATAAGATAAAGAGATAAAACCCCAAGTGAGTATCGATGAATACTTATGTTCATGTTTGACCAAACAAACATGGAGACTATTCGTGACAGATCCTTCAGCCCATCCATCTCCTCGACTCGTTTCCACCAAACCCCTTCGAGTCGTTCATTGTCAAACACATCTCCGCAATTGACAATGCTGCTGGGGTGGGGAACTCGGTCGCGGGAGCAGTAGGCAGAAGATCCTACGATGGAGTTAGGGCCAAAGAAATCAGAGCAAAAGTTAAAATACTCCTCTTCCTCTGACTCTGTAATGGGGACACCACCTGGAGGACCGGAAGGAGCATCATCGACAACCTCCTTACCGCACGGTGATTAGCACTAACGTATTTGTCACCTACTTCCAGATCCCCTCGAGGCTTCGTCGCCTCCTCTACGCTCTCTACGACTACCGTTGTCGCAGCGACTTCAACATCCTTGGCGCGCAATGATTTCAAAGAACCGCAGCCTTCCTCCGCGCGGGATAGTAGCTAGATCTTCGCTACTATCGCCACACCCTTTGTCGATTGAGGAGGAGACAGGGATTCTCCATGGGAGTATCCCTAGGGTCAAGACGCAGGGCTAAAATCACGTAACGCAGTAAGTCAAAAACAAAGAAGTAGTTACTACACTTATGTCTTTTGTTTTACATACCTCTGCTACCTGGACCTAACTCAAACTTGGGAGCAACCTTCCGACGAAAGATTTCTTCAACTTCTTCTCGACCACATTTGGTCGATATGCACTCAGACACCAGAGTCACCTCCTCCCGACTTCCGGTGGACGAGATCGCCTCGACCACCCCGAGTGTTGCTTCCTCGGCTTGATTCCACCGAGCAAAGTTTTCTTCACAAAGACATGAATTCCTTCCGTTCTCCTTTTCTAGCCGTCTTATGAAGCCACGAGATGCTGAAACTGCGAAGGACTTGTCGTCGTAATAGAAAGGTACCTTAACCTTGGGGACCTTGCACTTAAGGGCAAGGAGGAGCCGAGCTCGAACCCCCCTTGTCGCCGACTTTTACCAGTCGACGCTTCTTGGATGGAGGGGACTTCACGACTCCGCTGCTGAGCCGCCCCAACAACCACCAACTCGACTTCTTCGCCGCCTTGGCGGTTCTCCATGCCAACTTTACGATTGAGGAAGGGAAAAGTGGTCGAAGATCTTTTACGATCACTAAACCGGTCATCGCGACGATCACCAAAAGTCGTAAGTATTTCTACGACATTGTCTAATCGTAAGTTATTCTACGATTACGTTAAGTCGTAAGTTTTTCTACGACGTTGTCTAATCGTAAGTTATTCTACGATTACGTTCGATTGTAAGGTTTTGTACGATCAGTATACAGTCGTAAGTTTTTCTGCGACAAACCAGTTAGTCGTATACCATTCTACGACAACAAAATACCTAAAGGCAGAATCATTCGATTACCTTTAGGCGCCTTTCTTTCTCCTCTGTGGTCAAAACCACGAGGATTTGAGGAGCCACCGTGTTCGCCGGATGCTTCTCGCGGATGAGCCTGACACGCGCGTCAACCTCCGCCTGCGAAAGATCTAGGTGTATGGACAATACGATTAAGCGGACTAAATCAGGATTAAACAAGGATAAAAGCCAAGAGAGTAAGTTTTTCTACTCACCGTCCTTGTAGTCCCTGGTTGGGTCGTCCTTTCCTTTGTACCTCCACATGGGAGGGACCCTTGTCTTTAAAGGACTGATCCGGCGCGTGATGAAGTCCTTCACCACGTGCCAACCGGTGAGCCCCTCCGACTTCAAGTCTTTGACAGCTTGAATATAGGGGGTTATCCGGTCGAGATTACTGGGAGTCGAGTCCCAGGAAGAAGACCGCCGCGACCTTCCGACGATCGAGAGGCTATCTTCCTGGTAACATCCCAAAGAGAACCACTTCTTCTTCCAACCCGCCATGACGACGGTAAACATCTGAATGTACTCCTCGACTTACCGTCGTGGAGCTTGCATCACGACTACCGGCGATCTCGCTTGACGAGCTATTCCATAATAATACCGAAAAGCTCAAGTCCGCCGGAATCCCTGTAAGCCTCACACAAGTACACAAACACGCTTAGCATCGTGATGGAATTAGGACCAAGGTTCACTAATTCCACCCGAAGTGCTCAAGCACGAGTGTGAGGAAGGGTGAGCAGCAATCGAAGGCCACACTCACAAGAAGCCCGGAAACGGAATTTGGTGCGCTCTCCCGACGGCCAATCTGCCTGTCACGCAATCCACTTCACGACAAGACCCTTGGGGATCTTCTCGGCAGCGACCAAAGCAGTCATCTTTGCATCGTCCATCTCCGACTCAGCCCACTCAGAGACAATCCTGGCCATTTCTTTTTCTCTCTCGGAAGTGAGAAGATTTGAGGTTGGGAAAGTTCCAAGACAGTGTACGGAATCACCGGCGGCGGAGGAGACAAGAAAGCAACCGACTGTTGGGTAAAAAGGTAAGAACCCTAAGTTCTTCCCCCGTGGCCCGTTTTATAACCGCACGATTGAGACGAAACATCGCGAAATCCCAACAGTCGTCACCGCTTCGGGAATTGCTTCAACGACGTGCTTTTAACCGCCGCTGAAAGTCCCAAGACACCTTTTCACACCTCAAGTGAAATTACCATCTTGACCCCGGTCTAATGAAAGGCCAATCGAAAGGTTTTGCTTCCGGTCGTAAGGCCACGATTGCTTCGAAGTCGTAAGAAATCCTACGACATCTTGCAATCGTGGTGGTCTTAACAACTTACCTCGATCAAGCGTATTCCTGGTCGAGAGAAACGAATGTTGAAGAGTCTTTCCTTCAATGTTCTCCTCACAACCCCTTAATGATCAGAGGGTCATCTACGACCCTTCAGTCAAGTAAGCTATTTTCACTTGAAGCTGGGGGGCTAGATGACGAGGATCTAAATAATCCTCATTTATTAATCAGGAAATATGACGTCACAAAGCATACCCCTTGAATATTATAAGGGAAGAACGAGTTAGGAAGTCGTAGGTTATCCTACGACTACCCCCTAGTCGTAAGCTCTTCTACGACAATGGTATAATCGTTACGACTACCCCCTAGTCGTAAGTTCTTCTACGACTATGGTATAGTCGTTGCGATTACGTCTGGTCGTAAGTCTTTCTACGACTAGCTCTGCTACAGATTCCTTGCGATTTACTGGACCCACCCGTCAGAATATTCACTAAATAGTGAGGATCCAAACAGTCAAAATACACAGTTATATTTTGACATAATCGCGATAATTCCCACTATCTCCGATCGATAACCGCTTGACAAAGATGGGAGGTTACTACTCCGGTAATTACTCTCATTATTGCGCAATAATGAGCGACTAATTAGCCTGGAATGACGATGTCCACCACTACTTAGTATAAATAGGTGTCTTTTAGAGATAGTAGGAGGAGGACCCTTTTTGGGACAGAGAGAACCTTTCCTGGAAGACAGTTAGGAAAACCTTCAGTCGATTGTAATCCAGAGGGCAAATACAAGATACACAGGAGTAGGGTTATTATTCTCATCCGAGAAGGCCCGAACCTGTATAAAAATCCCCGTGTCTCCTTCGTCTGCGTGATCAATTGTGGAGACCCCCTGAATCAAACAATCTTTACGTAAGATCGGTTCTAAAACACCGACATAACTCGATCCTGTGTTGCTTCTTTCTCTGAACATTACTCGTTTGTTTCCTCTATTGAGCTAAAATATGTAGATAAAGCTTTAGATGATCAAGAATGGACAAATGCTATGCATGAAGAATTAAACAACTTTGTCTGCAACGATGTGTGAAGACTGGTTGAAAGGCCTAAGGATCACAATATCATTGGCACAAAATGGATATTCAGAAACAAACAAGATGAGAATGACGTTGTGGTGAAAAACAAAGTAAGATTGGTGGCGCAAGGTTACACTCAAGTTGAAGGCTTGGATTTTCGTGAAACTTTCGCTTCCGTAGCTAGACTAGAAGCTATTCGTATTTTACTTGTATTTGCATCATGCTTTGAAATAAAGCTTTTTCAAATAGATGTGAAGAGTGCTTTTCTAAATGGCAAAATTTTTGAATTTATTTTTGTTGAGCAACCTCCCGGTTTTGAGGATCCTAAAAATTCTAACCATGTTTACAAACTCTCCAAAGCACTCTATGGTCTCAAGAAAGCTCCTAGAGCATGGTATGAGAGACTTTGGGATTTTCTTATTTCAAATGGCTTCAAAATTGGGAAGGTTGATGGTGATTTCTTTATTTGTCAAATTTATGTTGATGACATTATATTTGGGTCTATTAATCAAGAGTTTTGTATGGAATTTGGTGATATGATGTCTAGCGAATTCGATATGTCTATGATTGGAGAGCTTACCTTCTTCCTTGAACTTCAAATCAAGCAACTCAAGGACGGGACATTCGTGACGCAAACCAAGTATGTGACGGACTTACTCAAGAGATTTGGCATGGATGATGCAAAACCCATCAAGACTCACATGGCTACAAATGGTCATCTCAGTCTTAATGAGGGAGGTAAACCGGTAGATTTAAAGCTTTATAGATTCATAATTAGTAACTTGTTTTATCTTACCGTATCTAGGTCCAATATAATATTTAGTGTTTGCATGTGTGCATGCTTTCATGTTTATCAAAAGAGTGTCATCTTATGGTCGTAAAAAAGATTCTTAGATATTTAAAGCATTCCTCTTGCATTGGTTTATGGTATCTTAAAAGTACTAAATTTGATTTAATTGAATATTCGGATTCTGATTATACGGGTTACAAAGTAGATAGAAAAAGCACCTCCAGAAGTTGTCAATTTCTAGGACGATCCTTGGTCTCTTGGTCCTCAAAGAAACAAAATTCTGTGGCCCTATCCACCGCCGAAGCGGAGCATGTCTCCGTGGGAATATGTTGTGCTCAATTGCTATGGATGAGGTAAACTTTGATAGATTATAGAATTAACTTCTCTAAAATGCCTTTTTTGTGTGACAGTGATAGTACCGTGAAAATAACAAATAATCTGGTTCAACACTCTAGAACAAAACATATAGATATTCACCATTATTTTCTTAGAGATCATGTAAGCCAAGGTGATATTGTGATTAGCCACATAAGAATCGATGATCAATTAGTGGATATCTTCACTAAGCCACTAGATGAGAGTCGCTTTTGCAAATTGAGGAATGAACTAAATGTCATAGATCTTTCTAATGTTGTTTGATCTCTTGCACCTTGCTTAGTTCTTATTTACAAGTCATTTCGATTCTCTTGTGGTCTTGTTGTTTTGAAAATTGTAAATGGGAAATACATTTAGGGGGAGTGTTATACAATCTTCATGTATACCACATCTCTACTTTTGTGAATATAATGAAAATCATGGTAGAACATCTTTCAAAATCAACCCATTTTGGTCAAAAGTCAAAATTTGTGTATTAAAAACCAAAAATCATGATAAACTAGCTATATCTATTCAAATATGTATTTCAAAGATTTTTGGTTGGTTAAAACTCAAAATGACCTAACTTTGAAAGAAAAGTAAGTTTTTGCCCAATAATGAACTTCTAGTATCTAGTTCTTGACCAAAACTAGATGTTTGTGCAAAATACATTCCTCAAGGAATTTGATATTGGGTCCAAAAGGAATATCCTAGAGTTGGCTATTCACGATCTTGTTCGTATTCGTAGGTCTGCCAAAATACCAACCTAGCAAAAGTTTTGTGAGTTTGAGTTTTGCTGAAAAACAACCTTTGACCCGAAAAGTCATATTCTAGCATATATTGAGGGTTGCTATTTGGGCCATATTTTCTCAAGTATATTGGCTCATAATAGTATTTTATACTCACACATCTCAAAACAAGTGAACGATTCCCATATTTTGACCACTTTGGTCCCCTCAAACGTTGTTTTCACCAAAATTATCATATTTTCTTACAAAACTATCTCAAAATCGATTTGATGTTCCAATCTTGTTGAAATTGCTCTAAGTAGGCTTTAAGTTGTGTTTTAAGTATTTGGAGCAAGAACAACATCCTTCTCTGCATTTTTCTCTTTGTTTTCTCTGAATCGCGGTCTAAACGTCGCTATCTACCCGGTCTGACCGCACCTCACCCGAACTAACCATGCCTCTATTGTCAGCCTGACCGCTCCCCGTGCAGTTAATTCTCATCTACCCAACCGTTTTTATCTCTTTACCCCTCCCATTTTTACCTCTTCCACACCAGATTTCATCTTCCCAAAACTGTCTCTTCCCACCCCTCCTGCCCCTGAACCCACGCCGCCGCCCTCGACTGCACCATCGGTTGTTCTCCTCCTCATCCATTGCTAGTTTTCTTCTCATCCTCGCCGTCGTCTTCTTCCCCAAAGGTATGCACGTGTTCTTTTTTTTTCTTTCCTCCTCCTTTCCTCTAGATAGATCTAGATCTACGATGCAATTACTCATCTTCCCTATGTTTTTATCTTGCTACATTGTTCCCGTGTATCAATGTATGTCAATTGCTTGTTCTATCTTGTCGAATCTTTGTCGAATGGATGCTACCTAGGGTTTCCATTCTGCCAGGCCTGGTCTGAACAATGCATACCATGCGATCAGTCCGCTCTGCGGTCTGACCGGCATATGTTTCGCGGTCTGGCTGGCTCTGCCCGAATGGTGCACCCTTGTTTATATTTCATTCTCATATGCTAACACCTCGTATCTTTTCTCTCTAGTCAGCATGCTAAGGACAAAGACGGTCGGCCATCCCGGGGATTCCTCGTCCCGTTCTCTTCCACCCTGGCAAGCCACTCGTCGTCCTCCTGTCAATTATAGTGACTCCCATAGTGCCAAGGAGCGTCGTCGGTACTTTATGTCTCTAGTTGCCAGTGGTGGCGATGATGTGGACCAAGACTATGAAGAGGATGACCCCACTTAGCCATTTCAGGAAGCGCCTCGAGTTGACCTCCAGTCCTTCAAAAATGAGGATTTCATGATGCTGAGGCAAGAGAATCAATATGAGATGCCCAGGACTTCCACAGATGAGCGTTTCCGCACATTGTTTCAAGAAGATACCTATCATCATGTCTTTATGCACAAGCAGTTTGCTATTCACAAATACGTCAACTAGAACTATCTGAATGAACAAACTAGGTATGAAGGGCTATATTCTAGGTTTCAGGCAGCCGGTCTGGATGGGATTGTAAGTTTGAAGTGCAATTTTCATGAAGGCATCATCAGACAGTTTTATGCAACCATCCCAGGAACGTATGACATGCCAACGACCCCGGAGGAGCTCTGCCCTGCGTACAATACTCTGTATTGGTCAACGTACGATAGGGGTGGGTACCCTGGGTGCCACGGTCCAAACCCTAGTGCCGTGTAATGCTCCCTTGCATGAGCTACAAGGCCGGTATCCTCATTAGTGGACGGATGACCATCACCCCTACGGTCAACTGAAGGTTGCAAGATGGAATGATATTAGACAAAATAAATACTCAGGATGTAAACTGAACATCTCGTACCTCTCGGGTGTGCAGTGCAGTTGACCGAGGGAGAGCGCTAGTCTGAGTACGGGGTGCAGACGGCAGAAGTGATGCATTCTGATAGACCTACGGCTGCAGAACGACATGATGTTAACGAAACCTAAGGCGTAACAAAAAACATAACATACCATTGTACATGACTTACCTCCCTGCCGATCTGAAGCGTGGATGAGCGATAGGGACCACTACGATGCCCGTCGATTTCACTGGGTCGTGCTGACCTAGCAGGCGAGCACGCTGCCCTCACACTGTGCTTGGCGTGCAGGACGTCATATCTCGAACCACCGCTGCTCATGTTCTTCAATACATTATTTGACTCTGTGAAGATGTACTTCAGAGTGCTCAGTAGCCCCGGTACAGTGTGCTCTGGGCTACGAATGGCAGTCTCCGATACGACCGCGATGCACTACAACTGCTCGAATTGAAGTGGGAGACAAAACTGGTTCAGTAACAAAGAGTACAAATATCATCAATGAAATAACCAAATATGTAAGTGTCCTAGGTGTCGTCACGGTGCGAAGCGCTGTGACGATCGAACTTGTGGCAGAGGCTCTCCTGGTGTGTCACCTACTCCGGACATTCTGGTGGAGGAAGGGTGAGTCTGGCGCACGATCGTGGTACGTACCACTCCAAGTACTCATGGTACGTATGTGCGTCGTATGGTCATTGCTCCTGCAAGATCTTGAAGTGTGTCATCTCCGTCCATGCCACAATCCACTCACGCTAGACTGCTTGCTAGTCCTCAGTATGTCAGCCCGCCCTCGATTGCTTGTATTTCTGGAAGGATTGATGTTAGAAAAGAAGACATAGGTACGAAGTGTAAACATTACTCGGATGAAGTTTGACTCACAAGTGGACAGGACGGCTCACTACTAGATCCTACTGTCCGGAGGGGGCACGACCTGGTACAAATCAAACTGTCTCATTACGCACTGCGGCGCGTAAGGCTCTACCATATGTGTGAACACCAAATGGCAAGTCATCGCCCATAACCCAACGTCCTGGGTGCATTGCACGGACAGCCCGTATGGCGCTACCGTGTGTAAGAAATCTAGGGTCCATGTAACCCAGATGATGTCGTTGTCATGCAACGAATCGAACTCATTGTGGAATAATGAGTAGCACATTACTGGTCTGTCCTTGGACCAGCGTAGATGGGCAGCAGTCCACCAATAGCCCATAGTCGGCCCGTTTATCGAGTCGTGCAACTCGGGGTACGGGTGCACTACTCTCTCGAAGGAGGGTTGTCCAACAGGGAAGTACTCCCAACTCTGTAGTTGCAGGAGCATGTAGCAGACAGCCAGGCTTGGGTTAACACCAGTGTCACACCGCGAAGCATCACACAACCCCCAGTATGTGATGTAAAGGACGGTTGATCCCTAGATGTACTGAGGCATCGCCCTAGCCTCCGCATCAGCCAAAGACTCGGCGATGTGGACGAACCTGGGGTACACCCAATTGCTCTGTGTGGTTGGAAACAGGACCCAACAAAAGAGCTGAAGAAGGTAAGCAACGAGGAACGTCTCAATAACCTCGTCAGGTACATCCTGCGAGCATTTACTAAAGTTCCTTGGCCAAGTTCGAGGGACGCCACGTGCATGCTCCGGGATAGGTATGCCGAGCTGATGCCCAGCCTGGCCTTCCAGTCCGCCAGCGAACGGACTGGAACAAATGGCTCACCCCGGATCGAGAAATTGGTCAAGAACAAGACGTCCTACAGAGTGACAGTAATCGCTCTCCACTGAAAGTGGAAGGTGTGTTTCTTGGGCCACCACCTGTTGACAAATGCCGATAGCAAACTGCCGTCTAGGGTGAGCTAGCGTCTGACGGAGAGCGGCCTCGCAAGACGTAACAAGCTCATGTCCCGGAGGATTGGGATGTAGCAAGTGTCTAGCTCCCAGTAATCCCTCCCCGACCGAAGCAACAGGGGCGGAGGGCCATCCGCATCACCAGAGATCCACGACTTGCACCGATGGTTCTCATCGTAGAAGGGTTCTAGAAGGTCTAGTAGAGACATGGCTTGCAACAAATGGAATAAACATAATATTAGTGAGAAGATTGATGATGACGATAAAATACTACAAATTAAAAGTGACGACCAAATGAGGACAACAAATTAATGTACACTAATTTACTAGTATAAAATTAAATATGACTATTTAAACAGAACTAAATTAGTTATGACTAAATTAATTACGATGAACTAAACAACACTAAAATAATTGCGGCTAATTCGTTACCACATATTAATAACAATTTTTTTAAGGCTTACGAGGACCACAAAATTAATTACGTCTAATTAAATATGACTAATTTAATTAGCACTAAATAATGATGACTAGTTAATTAAGACTTAATTTCAACTAATTGTTTACAAATAATTAATTCAGTACTAATTAAATATGACTAATTATTCGGTAACTAATTAACGGCGTCCGAAGAATTAAAACTAATTAATTACGTAGCATTAATTTAATTACGACTAATTAATTATGACTAATAAAGTCAAACAAATTTTGCTACGAAAATTTCAATACAACTAAAATAAGTACGCCTGGAAAATGACAACTAATTGAGTACGAAAATTTCATCACGACTGATTTACTAACAACGCAGTTAATAAAGAATTTAAAAATAAGAAAAAATTACTTACTAATATGGTTGTTAATGACAGCGGTTAATAACGCTTAAACGTCCTCGAAAATGAAATTGACAGAGACCCGGAGAGCGACCAAGAGAGAGAGAGAGAGATGACGAAACGAAATCGCGCTCGCTCACTACTTATAGCCACTGCGAGGTAATTCTCGCATGCATGCAAATTCTGCAAACAATGATGGGATTGGGAATAAAGCTAAAGGCGACGATGATTGATGGAGGTGACGGGAGGGAGGTGAAAAACCGGGAGGTGAAAAGGTGGCCGTCCACACTGTGGCCGTGCGGATGAGGCTCCATTGCACGGTGGCCGTGTGGACGAGGCTCCCCAGCACAGTGGCCGTGCTAAATTCATAGGTGTCGGCCTGTCAGCTCGTCTGGATGGCCATTTTTGCAAATATGATAGGAAGAGAACCATTTTCACTAATACGTATGGGAACAGTGCCATTACGGCCAACTTGGTTCTCCCTACAGCAGTGGGTAGGAGTACAACGACTCTTTTGATTGTGTAGCTGACCGAGTTCAAAATTTGTGAATGGTTAGGGCAAAAACTCACTAAGATGCGCGGGAAGCGAAGTGCTTCTTAAATCAGTGGCCCAATTTGTTCCAACTTACTCTATGAGTTGCTTCAAGCTGCCAGCCAATCTCTGTAAGAAGCTGACATCTTATCTATTTTATTATTGGTGGGGGACCTCCATTTATAACCATATAAGATCCATTTGTTAAAATGGGAAAGGCTAACCAGCTAAAAAAAAGGATGGAGGCATGGGCTTTAGGGGAGTTCTTTTTATTTTTTAATCTTTTTAAAAAAATATTAAAGATAACTCCTCCCTAACTTTATTTCCAATTCTGACATCTTTGGTCACGCCATGACCTATGATGTGACCAAACTATGCTGTCACGCTATTGACCGCGGTGTGACCAAACCTGCCACAATAGCCCTCCGAGTCAACAAGCGTCTGTTATTAAGCTAACTCCTGTCATGCCAAGAGCAGTGGCGTGATAGCACTCCTTTGCCACGCCGAGATCCGTGACGTGACAATGTGCTTTTGCCATGCCACATGTTGTGATGTAGCCAAAAGGGTCAGAATTGGAGATAAAGTTAGAAAAATGTTATCTTTAAAATATTTTTTTAAAAATGATTAAATAATAAAAAGATGGAGGATTGTGAAGTTGTTTAATCAAGCAATGATTGGAAGCTAGGATGGAGGATTGTGACGAATCTGGACTCGTTATGTAGCGGGGTAATCAAGGGGAAGTATTTCCCGCAAGAAGATTTCATGACAACAACGCGAAAAAAAGAAGCTCGGTGACGTGGAAGGCAATTTTGCATGGTAGAGAGGTGCTACGGAAAGGACTGATGCAATGAGTTGGTTCGAGTGATGTTTTGGTAATTGTTGGACTGTTTTAGCGACTAGAGGAGGTGAATAGGAGCCTACCTTTTCTCTTATGGGATTCTACCCCCTTTTCACTCCAATAGATATGCGAAGCTATGAAGATCAAGATCTCAAAATCATGGCGAAAAATTTGAGTTGAAACCAAGAAATTCTAACAACAACTCCCCTCGGCCGATTTGAACCCCAGTATTGAGTAGTCTGACCGCATCCAGGGCCGGTATGTCTGTTCCCTTAGGCTGACAAGAAAATAACACAATTTTAGATCCACAAAAGACATAACTTTTGATCTACAAATTCAAATCGCTTGATATTTCATACAAATATCAACAAGAAGGTCAGCAACCTATTCCAATCGAAGATCGAGATAATCCTAGCAAAGGTTTCACAAATTTCTTATTTAAGAGCAAGATGACTCAAAACAGGTTGAAAACCTAGACTTGGCCCAAAGACTTATTTGTGGATGAAAGATGGTCAATATGACCTTAGATCAACTTCCACAAGTCCTACCAAACTTGATCACAAAAAGACCAAAACAAAACCTCTAGAACACAAGAACTCAAAATCTCAAGAAAGAGAGCAAGAACAAGAGACAACTCATCTTTGCACGAATTGATTGTATTGATATAGAGGAATTAAAAGTTTATAGCCACTTTACCATGGAGAAAAAAAAGCTTACTCATGAGCACCCAATCCCACAAATATTCTCCCAAACCCTAGCCTCCTCTATTCTCTCCACTTTTCCTCAAATCTCAAATTAGGATTTCCTAGGCTTGGTTGGTGTGAAAATCCTGCACTACCCCTTTTATAGTGGAGTCTAGATCTAGAGAGAATACCCTAATAGGCACTCATTAAGCCTACACACAAATAGATCTCACACTCATACATGCTTCTCAAAGCGGATGACGATTCGACGCTCCCGAATTCGTCTGTTCGTGATCTCGTCCTCCTCATGAACTAAATTGTTTCTCCTTTGCACCACGATTTCTTTAAGGTCACTAACCCGATATTTTAGGGAAGTTAGCAAAATACCCCTTCTCGATCCTTCTATCCTTGATCAAGTCCAAAATCGTGAAACAATCCTATGTTTCGCCACTCGTAGGTTCATCAGTGGATTTCCTCATGCCGTCAAGTCTCTTTCATCCAACTCCCACCGGACCGCCTCAACACTTGTACCGACCCAAGCCACTTGATGCAACTCGTTGCACCAAACCTCTCGTTCTTGTCGTTCTTTTCCATCTCGCACCTTGTTTGAGACCAACCGCTTCACCCGGCATCCTCGATCGTTCTATATCTTGATTTCGCCAAATCAAATCCCGATCATCCTCGCTGTTAATCGTAGTTGACTCTAAGCTTCCCTACACAACAATAGACCAAGAATTCGATTCCAGACATAAGTTCTTTGCAACTTGACCCACGTTATACAAAACATATACATCATACAACACATATACACTAATTCTATGAACTTGACCAATTCACAAAATTCAGCATATCTCACTTTGCCTGAACCACGATGGCTGGTTAGACCGCTGCCACCAGGCCGGTTTGACCGCCAGCCCTTGGCTGGTCAGACCGCCAACCTCTAGCCGGTTTGATCGCGCTCCCCGGTAACAAGGGACCGGTCTGACTGCCATGTAGTGGCCGGTCAGACCGCTTTCCAAAACCAGAAAACAGCCCTCTCTAGATTTCTCAGTTAAATTTTATCTAGTTCCACGTCTAGTTTCCATTTTCAATGGCATCGAGTGCAAACACCCCCCTCCCCAAACACTCTCACACAAGTGTTTTGTGTCCATTTCCTCAAAACCTGCACCGCTAGTCTGACTGCCTGGTCATGACCGATCAAACCGTTGTGCAAAGCCTATCAGACCACCCCACATGTTCGGTCATACCGCCTGAGCCCTGACAGTAGGCCAACATTTGCAAAACTGATAGTTCACTCATCCAAACTCCTCAACAACGAAATCAATTGTTCATCATCTAGACTAGGACCAAACCACATGGTCTCTACGGTAACTTAGGTAAATGAACTACTTTTGCCGGATAGCAGGAGTTGGAATGAAGCCCTCATAACCTCATCTTTTATTAAGATGGATGTTGATGCCATTCTGTAAATTAAATTGGGGAATATGTATTCGGAAGATGTTGTGGCCTGGGCTTATGAAAAGAACGGAATTTATTCTGTTCGGTCAGCATACCGAGTTCTGGAGGACGAGCAGTTATCTGTTGTAAACAACTATGAGGCCGACATTTCTTCGTCATCGACCTCAGGTCACTGGTGGAAGCATATGTGGAAACTTAAGATCCCAGCGAAAGTGCGCATTTCTGGTGGCGAGCGATTAACAATTTTTTTTGCCGGCAAAGAAGCAGCTTCGTCGACGACATGTGTCGAATGAAAGCCACTACGAGGACTGTGGGAACCTAGAAGAATCAATTTTCCATATTGCTATCGAATGCTCTTTTGCTCTCAGGTTTTGACAGTCAATGCGTGAAATCACAGGGCAGAAATTGCCTCGCCTGCATCCAGTAACTTGGGCAACAGACCTGCTTGTTTGGGGCGCATTTGCATAGAAGATGATGCAGTGTTGTTCGTCTGTGGGATTTGGTCCCTATGGACAGGAAGGAATAGTCGTCGGCATGGCACGGATAACTGGAATCCTGTGGTCGCTGTCAAGCATGTTGCTAATATGTTGGATGAAGTCCTGCTAATGAAGAGTGACCAGGTGACAACTGAGACACCAACGCCGGTGAAATGGGGAAAAAAATCCTATAGAATCTGGTCCACAATTCTATCAATGTAGACCAATTTAACTGCGTGATGCGTGTTTTTTCACGAATCTCAAAGCGCATAGCCCTATAAATCACTGATGTGAATTTTCACGAATTGAATACTAAAGGTTAGCATGTCACGCTTTGAGATTCGTGAAAAGACACATATCACGTGGTAGAGTTGGTCTATATTGATAGAGTTGTGGACCATATCCTATAGGATTTTTTTTCCGGTGAAATAGAATCCACCACCGGGGTGTTTTGTTAAGATTAATATTGATGCTCCCTTTGTTGCGAACACTCACCTGGGTGGCTCAGGAATAGCGGCACGCGACGAATCTGGACGGTTTCTGGCAGCTGAGACTCGAAAGTATGAACATCCACCCGATGCTTTCACAACTGAGGCCCTAGCGGCAAGGGACGGGCTTCGATTAGCAGAATGTCAAGGTTTCCGCTATGTGATTCTCGAGATGGACAGTTTGGATCTGGTAAATATGATCAAATCCCAAGACGGCAAGATATCGGCGATCGCGAGATTTGGCATGAAATCCACGAGCTTAGCTGGAGTTTTATTTCTCTTTCGCTTTTGCTAGCTCCTAGTCGCCTAAATTTTTTCTTAAAACCCAGTCATCTACAATTACACAGTACTAAGTCTAAAATTGTATTACCAAATGACGTGCAATTTTAACACGGTTTTATTATAACTTTTAGTTCTATTTATTTTTGTATTTGTAGGGTTCACCTATATTTACTTTTGTCTAGTTTAGATTTTTTTTTGTTTTTTTTTTGTATTTGTCGGGTTCACCTAAAATTATTTTTGTCTAGTTTAGAATTTTTCAACATAAAAAAACAGACACAATTGGATAGTGATTCAACGTACCGAAAAAAATAACTGGTTTTAAGAAAAGAATAGTGACACTCAATCTGAAATCTGAAATTTTCCCCTTATTTTTAAACATGAAAATGCTTTATTTCAGTAAGTAAGGATGATGAGATCAGTTGTTGATGTCACTCTTGCTGCCACGCTGGTATGTGGTATGGTGTCAGGTGTGGTAGCTCGAGTCAAAACTCAAAAGTGTGTGTATCCTGGAGAGTTTTCATAACTTGTCTCGACGCTTCAACGCATTACGAAATCATAAATTGGTATTTGCTCCATTTTTGTCTGGTCAAATGCTCACATCACTGCCCTCATCATCCACTCTTGGAGATATATATTGAGAAATAACAAAGTCAATCGCGCGCATCACATAATTGCTCGGTAGTGGCAAGCTGGCTCCCTCGCCTTCTAAACAAAACATCACATTAGCCATTGCTAATGGCCAAAGCTCTGAACTTTAGTTTATCTAATCAAGCAGCCACTCCAAAAGTTGAGTTCTAAACCAAAACAGCGCTTCTCTCTCTCTCTCTGAGATAGATCCTGTGATGTGAATGCAGTGCACTTCATTCAGATATAGAAAATCTTGAGGTAGTTTGGAATGATCATTAGTCAAGACTACTCAATATATAGTTGGCTGTCTGTTCATAGCCAGAGCCGAGTACTGACCGGTGACCACACAGAAAGCAGAAAAGTGGTCTATTGCGATATCCTATACAGGCTAAACTGGAGGTCACTGGTGTCGCACAGTACCAACCGGGACTGCACAGAGGATGATGATGATGCATCATGCATGGTGCCCTTTGACAGATGCAAGGAGGATATATTCTTGTCTCAATTTACAGTCTTCTCTAGAACACAAGAATTACGCAAGAATCATGCAATACTTTAGCAACCCCTCACATCTTCTTTTTCTTCTTCTTGATTGCTGTCTTGTTGGGACAATTAAAATGTTTTAGTCGGCAGCAAAGAAAGCACCCCTGCACGAGTGCACAAGTTGGCCGATCACCACTACTGTGCAAGTCTTTTTTTAGGCTCGTCAAGCCTAATTACAGGGGCATGCACTAATGGCAGTCATATCGACAGTTTGCAAGTTTCCAGTCTTTAATTTGACTATATACGCCGGCTAGATATTTTGTCATTCGGCTCAATCAGAAAGTATACGTACGTACGTTCCTGGCCCTTAACAAATACCAACTGCCATATATAGGGCAATGTGATTCAGGTGGTACAAACTCACTCTCTGCATTTCAAACTACTACTACTGCCGCAGCAGCAGCAGAAAAATAACCTCAGCATTCTTGGCATTGCAGCACCAAGGTTGACTTGCTCTGTATCGATTTAAAATTAAGCAACCTTTTCCCATGGCTATAATATAATGATTTAACAAGAACTTAGCTTGCACTACCGGTTTTGGGTTCTACAGGTTATTAGATGCATGCATGTTACTGTATTATGTATATGCTGCTGCTGCATCTCGTTATTTACTTGCGACTTGTGAGTTGTGAGTGGAGCTGATATACGATTGCATTTGCAGCATATATAGCTTTCTGCACCGGGGGCCAACTGAAAGGAAACAAGTGGTCTAATTAGGTGCGCCACACACCGAGAGAAAATTGCTGCCGCCGGAAGCTTCACTTCGCTTGCTTGTTGCTTGGCCTCACCACGCATGTACTTGTGAACGAGTGTGTTGGTCACATGGAGTATGGAAGTTTGCTTTGCTAGCTAGCTGGTGGAGCACCAATTGCAAAAAGGAGAGGTAGACGGGGGACATGGAAAAAAAAAGGCACATCCACCGATCGATCGATCGATCGATCATATTCATATATGCATGTGCCTTATCAAACTCTTAAGATCTTGATCTCGACAACACCAATCCTCCTCGAACTCGATCCCCTCTTGCGATTGGAAAGAGACGTGCACTCGGCACCTTTTCTTTATCAATTACTCGAGTCATAAATTATACTCCCAGGCTCCCGTCAGAATATAAATGTACAACTCTTCAAACAAATCAGCACATGTCATAGTATATATATGTAGAATTCTTTTTTGATTTAGCCATGTAGTGCTACGTAAATACAAAAATAGCCTCATTTGCAGTGTATTTGCAAAATTAGCCCTCCGATGAGCGCGGAATCGGCGGGGAGCCGACGCGTGTCCCATTCCGCGATCGTCGAGCGCGGAAAGCGAGCAGCCAACGCGGCAGTCCGGCCGAGCGCGGAAGCGAGCGAATGACGCGGGAGATGGCAGGCTCGGCGAAGTTCCGTGGTCGTTGAGCGCGGGAGCAACTAGCGAATGGCGCGGGAGGTGACGGGTCCGGCGAAGTTCCACGGTCGCCGAGTGTGGGAGCAGCGCTCATCAGGGGGCTAGTTTTGTAAATATGCTGCAATGGGGGGCTATTTTGCATTTACGTGGCGCTACAGGGCCAAATAAAAAAAATCATATATGTACTAGTTGCACATGTTACCAAGAAGTCAGTGTTTCATTTAGCCACATATACATCGAGTACGCCCCGGAGTTGCTTGTGTTAATAGTCTTTATGTATATGGTATATCTAGGTATTAGGGAGAATTTATTTTATGTAGTTCTACAGTATTTAAACAGTATTAATTACGGATACTAGAATTTGTGGAGATATGTAGAATCTTTTCCGGATACGAATAGTGATTTACTCTCAATAAAAAGGTACCCCTGTAATCAGATTTTGTGAATAAAAACAATAGAAAATCAGAAAAAAAAAATTCAGAAAAACTGTTGCTGTTTTGACAGCTTTTTTTTTTCATTCTTGTATTCGTATGTGTCCATTTTTGCTTTAGGCCAACAGCTTGCTTGGCACGTAAGTACGCCGCACGATTAGTCTCCCTTCTACTAACATAAGATAACTCAGAATTATCAAAAGCAAGATATTGGATGTCATTTCGGATATAAGCAGTATCTGACCTATTCTCTTTCACCGTCTTTCACAAGTTGGCCAGCTAGTACTTGACTATCAGTCTCGACGATCACATTCCGAATTTTCTAATCCTTAGCCAGCTTAACTCCTTCCCGACATGCCAGGAACGTGACGTGATCCAGCCAGGTGCTTTGCTCTTGTCTACTGAGTACTGAACAGAGAGTCACAGGCCAGCTGCTATTCTCAAAGTATCTAGGATCCTAAAATTATTTTGGTAATTAATGACTATATGTGAATGTTGTTTTAACATATTCAATGAGTGTCTACGAGGTGAAGATCCATTGGTGGTTAATGATGATGTAAAAGGTGCGTGTTGAACGTTTCGATAAAGGTTTTCGGATCTACTCGGCTCAAAAATAGATATAAGTAGACTAGGATCCCTTCTTTCTATTTTGCCGGTCTTAGGAGAATTGTTTGGAAGACCGTATTTTAGGATAAATGCCGTACTATTAAGAGGGATCTTGACTAGTACCTTGATAACATAGTTTTGTGCAATATGGATCAAATTTAGGATCATGCATGCATTTGGTTTCATTTTCAAAAGCTTCTAAGGTAGGTATCAAAAAATCGGATCAACCGACATGTCACCAGCAGTTGTACCGCTTGGTGCGGTATGACCGCATGTTACTAGGCGGTTCTACCGTTTCTTGAACTCCTCAGCCAATCGAGCGTTAATGCGGTACGACCGGCTCCTTGAGCGGTACTACCGCATTGCGGTCATTCCGTTTTTTAGTTGGCGGTTGAGTTTTACCAGAACAGATGCATTTTTAACTCAGACCTCTCCAAGATAATCGGTCTTATCGAAATTGAGAAACGGTCGTACCGATCTACGATTGTACCGAATTTCATATGGCGGTACAAATTTTACAGAGAGCTTGTCATCTCGTCGTTTCTGGAAACCCTTCGTTCGGTCGTACCGCTCCTATGTGCGGTATAACCGGAAGTTGCGGTCGTACCGAAAATTAGTTGGCGGTCATAACGCAAGAGTTGTTCAACGGCTATGTCAGAGTCATTTAATACCACTGTTCTAACCGTTACAGTGCTCAGTCTCGGGTGCGGTCGTACCGCACCTTAGATGGCGGTCATACCGCATTTCGCCACTTTTCTGGGTATGACTCTCCAACGGTCGTTTTTGTTGGTGGGTGGTATAAATACCCCCCAACTGCTCAAGGGCAGTTTGCCAGACTACATTTAACATCCTTTGAGCCTTGTGCATTTATTCAACTCCTCAATTTCATTTGTTCACTCATTGGGAGGTTGTTGAACTCATTCAAATGCATTCATCATTCTAGTTGATTCTCTTGCACTTGAGTGTCGTCAAGCGAATGTTTTGGTTTGTTACTCTTGGAGTTTTGCCAAACTCCTAGACGGCTTGACGGTGATTGTACGGTGATCTCTTCAAGAAGATTGTGAAGAGGTCCGGTGCCTAAATTGTGAGTGGTTTGGTGTTCACTATCTCCGGAGTGGAGGAAGAACAACCAATAGTGATCGAGGAAAGGCTTAATACGTGGAGCCGGCTTGATTGGTTCAAGCTCCCTCAACGTGGACTAGTGAAGACCGGCAAGTCTTCGATACCACGGGAAAATATCGTTGTCTCATTGTGGTTATTTCTAGTCTTTACTCTTCCGCATTTATATTTCTAGTTTGGTCTTTGTGCATGTATTGCTTAGCTAGAAGTATAACTTGTTTAGACTAAGTTATTAATTGACTTATCTCGTTAAATTGTTTAAAAGTTTAAAAACCTCCTATTCACCCTGCTCTAGTCGGTTATCCTTGATCCTACACATTCTTCACCCTAATTTTTGTTTGGATTAAGTACATTGTTCGTCTCTCAACTTTTGCTTTAGTTTAATTTCCGTCTCTGAATTGTAATACCGGATATAACACGTCCTCGAACTATCAATACCGCGCAAAAACCATCCCTTCATCTGTTTTAGAGCGGTTTTGATCGGGGTTTGACCCACGTGGCTTTTCGATTAGATAAAAAATTGCCAGCACATCTCCTCCCCCCACTCCGCCATGTTCCTTGCTCCCCATTCAACTCCCAACAGCACATCTTCTCCCCTACTCCTGCCTCCGATGTCGCAGCGCCTGCCTCCGGCGTCGCAGGCGACAAGGTTGAAACGGGTCCTGCTGCCTGTGGCGGTGCTTCTTCCTCGCCTCCGCCCTCCTCCCGCGCATCCCACCTCTCCTCCTCCAGCCCATGCCTGACTCCAAATCCTCCCGCCTCTGCGCCTTCTCCGCCCCACTCGCCGCCTTCCCCTCCACCCTCCTCTCCTCCTCCCGCGGCCACCTCATGCTCCTGCTCATCGACGCCCTCAAAGGCGTTGAGCGCCTCACCCTCCTGCTCCCTTCACCCCACTTCCCTTACCGCGTGTCCCGCATGTTCCGCGCTGGCGCCGCGATGGGCCTCACCGTGTGCCACACCTGGGCCTTCAACAACGACGGCTACAACGCCTCCCGCTCGCCGCGCCGACGAGCGCGTCTTCAAGGCGCTGGACCGGTGGTTGCGAGGCGGTGCGACGGCGGCGTCGTGCTGCCGCCGAGCTCGCCAAGAACTCGAGGCGACGGGGCTTCTACCCCGGCGCTTCCCTCCCCCCTATGGCGTCTCCTCCCCAAGGTGCAGCCACCGGTGCTGCCGTGCTCCTCCTCGGCTCCCACCTCCGGCTGCTCCACACGCCCCCCCCTCTGGTTGGCCCGCGACCGGCCTTCGGCTCCTAGCAGCTCCACACCCACGACGACGAGTTAGACTACGAGATGGCGAGCTTCAGGATCCAGGCGTTGGAGCAGGAGATCCTCTCGCTGAAGCAGACACTGTAGCGGCATAACACCGTGAAAGGAGGCTCGGTTCGCAAGGACGCGGCCGCGCCAGTGGCGGTTAGGCAGCGAGCCCCAGTGTCCGGCAACTGTATTGGCTCCATGCGGTGGGGCTCCCAGCGGTGGTGCACCAGTAGGATCCTGCGCGTCTTTGCGAGGCTGGCCGTGTTCGGGAAGGCACCCACCATCCAGGGCAAGTGCAGGGGCAGCGGAGAGAAGGTGGACAAGAAGCGTTCGCCAGCGTGGACGCCTCCTCCGCCTCTTCCTGGACGCCTCCTCCGGCCCACGGTCGGCCACCACCCGAAGAAATCGCCGGAACCACCATCCCCTCCGCCTCCGGACGATTCAAGCTCCACCGCCGCCATCTTCTCCTCGGCGCCCCTCGGATCAATTCCTCCCGTCTGGAGCACCACACCGACACCCCGACGCCTCCCCAACCACCGGCCGAAGCTCCCCACCGGCCTAGGTCGCCGCAGCCGTGAACCACCCCACGCCGCCCCAGCCTCTCGTCGCCGGCCTCCTCCAGTGCTCCCCCGCCTCCTCGGACATCACGGTGAGCTTCCATGTACCTCTCTCGTGCTCATGCTCGCCTCCCTTCCTCCCTCGCCCGCCACCGCACCTTGTTCGGCAGCCACGCTGCTCGCTTCCGCCGCCGGCTTCTCCTCGGCGCCATCCCGGCCGCGATGTCGCCTCCCTCGGCCTCCTCTCCACCCCGGCCACCCGTTTTGCCAGCCCTCACCGCCTCTCCTGCTGTTGCTCGACGCCGGCCAGACCGCCACCTAGCGCCTCCCCCTGGCTTCCTCTATCGGCTGAGCCTCCCTCCTCTTTTCTCTTGTGTGCTCTGCTCTCTGCTCCCTCTTAATCCCCCTCTCACTCTTGTGTGCCAGTGTGGACACCCGGTGGCAAGAGAAAATATTTCTTTTTTCCACGTGGCACGAAACCACCTTTAAAAGGAAAATATGACGGTTTTTGCACGGTTTAGAAACTTCGAGGATGCATTATACCCGGTATTGAACTTCAGGGACGGAAATTAAACTAGGACAAGAGTTGATGGGCGAAGAATATACTTAGGCCCTGTTTGGTACAGCTTCTGCTCTCAGCTTCTCAATCGATTCTCGTGGAGCCGTACCAAACACTCTGATTCTCAAAACCACTCGATTCTAATTCTCGCGTGGAGCTGTCTCAAAAATACACTAGAGAGGAGAAGCAACATTTCCTTGGATTCTCGTGAGAATCCAACTTAATAAAATAACAATACCCTTTGAAGTTGATCATATTTACCCGCAAAATGCCATTACTATTACCCCCGCGCCCATCGCGATCGATTCCCGGCGCATACCCCTCGGCTCCTTGCTTTCTTCTCTCCCTCTTGCGACTCCCCTCAGCGGCGGCATCGCGATCGATTCCCCTGAGGAGCAGCCGGCACCTCCACGCCACCGCCGCTGCACCTCCCGAGGGCACCTCCACGCAGCCGCCGCCGCACCTCCTGAGGACCCGGTGTGCGCCGCCGCGAGAGGGCTACAGCCGCCGACCCGTAACCCTAGAAGCAGTCGGACCCGGAGTGCGACGCCTTCGGCCCCCGAGGGCACCCCCGCTGGTTTTCCACTGCGCCGCCGCCAGACCCGGGTGCACCGCCTGGAGAAGACAACCGCCAAACCCTAGAGGCCGCCGCCGTTCCCCAACCTTCTTCGCGCTGCCGTTCGAGCACCCCACCGCATCCTGTGAAGGTATTGCTCTATATCTGGCCATCCCCCTTGTCCTCCCTACTCCTCCCTTCATGTGTGAATGGAATTTTGTTCTCAGTGATTGTTGTTGTCATGCATCTGTGAATGGAATCTGTGAATACAATATTTTCTTAGTGTTTGATTATTGTTGTCATGCATCTTTGAATGGTTGCTCATGATCTGTGAAGTAGCCTCAAATGATTTAAGCATATGTGTGTTCTCCGTGTTGACAAGGGTAGATTGTAGTTGAGTATGTGTGTTCATCAGTGCAGATGTTGTCATCTCAGCTTTTGACATGTTTTCCCATAATTGCTAGCATGTTGTTGTTCCTCTGAAATCTGAACTTGCTAGTGTATGATCTGAAAGTTTCAATAACAAATGCATATGAATGTGTGGTATGATCAGTGCAGATGTTCTCATCTCAGTTTTTCACATGTTTTCCCAGAATTGCTAGCCTGTTGTTGTTCCTCTGAAATTGCATAGTGTGTTATGTTACCAGTTACACTAACAGTGTATGATCCGAAAGTTACTCAAACAAATGCATATGTATGTGTTTTGCTACTCATCATGTTACCAGTTGCTAGTGTGTATGATCTGAAAGTTACACTAACAAATGCATATTATCTAGTCAACAAAACCTACTAGCAGATTAATTAATTTATTATCCAGGATCATGTGTTGTCTCCAGGGCAATTTAATTTCCAAGATATACTGAACGACACAATTCATGTTGCTGATGCTCTGATCCATGTTTGCTGTGTGTAGTTTA
Source organism: Ampelocalamus luodianensis (assembly GCA_036346255.1). Classification (NCBI taxonomy): domain Eukaryota; kingdom Viridiplantae; phylum Streptophyta; class Magnoliopsida; order Poales; family Poaceae; genus Ampelocalamus; species Ampelocalamus luodianensis. The sequence goes on from CM070626.1 coordinate 9,551,545, forward strand.
TGCTCAGAGGTGTCCCATGCTGGATAGGGTTCCATGCTAGTGTTGGGCTAATCTGGCAATGCCAATGGAGATGTCAGTGACCTCAAATGCTAGTGTTGGGCTAATCCGCATATGACCTCAAGTGATTCTCAGAACATATGTGTTTGAAATCAGAATGTCAGTTTTCAAATCTGTAAAGTTAGTTTTCAAATCTGTAATGTCACTTTTGAAATCTGTAATGTCACTTTTCAAATCTGTAATGTCACTTTTCAAATCTGTAATGTCAGTTTTGAATTCTGTAATGTCAGTTTTGAAATCTGTAATGTCAGATTTGAATTCTGTAATGTCATCTTTGAAATATGTTAGCATGTGACCTCACTAGTTCTTTGTAATGTTAGTTTTGAAATGTCAAATGTCAGTTTTGAAATCTGTTAGCATGTCAAGTGTCAGTTTTGAAATCAGTTTTGAAATCTTTGTAATGTCAGTTTTGAAATCTGTTATTCCTGATTGGTCAGTGTAGAAGTGCATAAATATTTCACATGTGCATGTGTTCTTGTCCAAATGACAAGTTAAAAGAAGTAACATAAAACTGATTAGTTTTTTTTAAACAATACTCAGAATTTCCTTTGCTGTTTTCAAACCGTAACCATTTGATTCAATACACATTGCATATTGGACCCATAAGAGCATACCTGATCATAGCCTTCTTGTTCATGTCAATTTGATAAACAAAATTAATGGGTCAAATATGCAGATGGCTGATAACGCTGAGTGGAACGACGAGAACACTAGGATAGTGTGTGAATTGTTCGTTGAACAAGTAGAGGCAGGCAATCGCCCGAGTACCCATTTGAACAATCCAGGGTATACTCTTGTGATACAAAAATTTGCAGAGAAGACTGGGCTGCAGTACAAAAAGTTGCAATTAAAGAACAAATGGGATAAATTAAAGAACGATTACAATATTTGGAGGAAATTGAGGACAAAGGAGACAGGCTTAGGTTGGGACCATGAAAAGAATACAATAAAAGCCACCGCCGACAGGTGGAAGAAATTAAAAAAAGTATGATATTACTCATTACCTATTTTTAAATGCACTAATGTACACAACTAGTTCTATTATTAGTGAAGGTTTAACGTGTAACACTTGGCATTGACAGGAATATAAAGGATGTGCCAAGTTTGAGAAGGTTGGACTTCAAAATGAGGAGTTGTTGTCCAAGATGTTTGACGACATTCGCAACACCGGTGAAGACCATTGGTCTCCTGCAATGGGAACATTGCCTCAAAGCCCAGTGTGTGCCCCGATAGCTATTGATATTGAAGAGCTTGAAGATGAGTGTGATGACAAATATAATAGTGATTGCGAAGATGAATCACCAATTGGTAGGAAAGAAAAGAGAGCTTGCGGCCCTGCCAATGATAAGGGGAAGAAACCGAAGAGTGGTTTTGTGGTCATGCAAGATCAACTGAGAAGAATTCTTGAGTTGAATGAGAAGTCCCATGCATCTTTTGAAGCATTTGCGAAAAAAAGAGAGGAAAACTCGGTGTATAGCATCAAGGATGTAATGGAATCGGTTAAAGAGTGTGGTGCTATTAACGGGAGTAATGAGCACTTCATTGCATCTGAAATTTTCGTAAAGAAGGAGCAAAGGGAAATGTTTATGACCTTGTGCAATAGTGAAGAACGATTTGCATGGCTCAAAAGGAAGTACGATGCCAAGTATGGCAAATAGAAAATTTATTGTAACGTTAGGATGATTCTGGAGACATTACTACAAGTAGTTTATCTTGTGTTCGCCTTTATTTCTCTATTAGTTGTAAGACCTTTTTTGGATTATAAGACATTTTTCACTAGTTTTAAACTGTTATTTGGACCCAATGCGTGCTCATGTATTTTTAAATTGCCATTTATGTTGTTGTGTTTTTGTATGTTCATGTACAGATGTCGTCTTCCGAAAGCGATAGTGAAGGGAGTAATTTATTAGATGAGGAACATGAGTGTGACGTACAAATGATGCGTCTGTGGCAAGACATGTCAGGTCACCTCGCTGCTACTGCAATTATCATGGATAATTATCACTCAACTTACTTGGACAAGAATGAGCCTAGGACTTCTCGGCTTAGTGGGATGGGTTGGGTGAAAGAAACTTTGACCACTCCGGGAGAAAGCTACCACATGTTTCGTATGAATGCTACGATTTTTCACAGTCTACATGACCTTTTGGTGAGTACATATGATTTGAAATCAACTACACATACAAGTTCAATTGAAGCTCTAGCTCTTTTCCTATACATATGTGGTGGCTGTGAATCTAACCGACGAGCGCAGAATCGGTTCAAGCATTCTGGTGAGACAATTAGCAGGAAGTTTGATGAGGTTTTGCAATGTGTGGTAAGAATGTCTAAAGATTTTGTGAGGCCAAAGGATCCAAACTTCTACGGTTCATGATGAGAATACGAAATGATCGAAGGATGTGGCCACATTTCAAAGACTGTATTGGAGCTATCGATGGTACACATATTCTTGCAACTGTTGCTCCAGAAGATCTAATTAGATATATTGGTAGATCAGGAAGTGCAACACAGAATGTCATGGCGGTATGTGATTTTGACATGCGCTTCACATACGCATCTATTGGACAACCAGGAGCTATGCACGATACTAGTGTGCTTTATCATGCATTGGATGTAGACCGAGAAGTCTTTCCACATCCTCCACAGGGTAATTTTCTTTGCTTCGTATCATTTACAAAAATATTTACTTGAAATGTTCATACATTGGATGTTGATATACATGCATTTTCATCTTATGTTGCAGGTAAATATTATCTTGTCGATGCCGGTTATCCGAACAGGCCTGGGTACTTAGCGCCATACAAGGGTCAAAGGTATCATGTTCCAGAATTTCGGAGAGGTGTTGCTCCTAGTGGTGAGAAAGAGAAATTCAACCATTTGCACTCGAGTGTTCGCAACGTAATTGAGAGGTCCTTTGGTGTATGGAAGATGAAATGGAGAATTCTTCTTAAGATGTCGAGCTTTCCTATGTCCAAGCAATAGATGATTGTTGCAGCAACCATGGGAATCCACAACTTCATACGTGAACATGCTTCGCCGGACATGCATTTCTGTAGGTTCGATCGGGATCCTAATTTTGTGCCCACAATACCATCAAGATACGCCAAATATGTCATTTCTCAGGATGCATCGGATGCGTCAACGTCGCAAACTAGTGCTACATCCATGGATAGTTTCCGTGATGACCTTGCAAGTGTAATTGCTCATTCAGGATGATGGACACACTACTTGCGATTTTTTGTGGTCTTTTGTTATGACTCATTTATCATGATATTACTTGTACGTAATATCATTTAATAATCATTTGAACACTTTTACGATATGAATGCGATATCTCTACCTTCATCTATCACAACGACAACAGTACAAAATTTGCTTATACACAGTTGTAATCCATTATGAAGTGTAAATGCAATATAACCTGACATTGCGTAAAGATACAACATATATACATTCACATGGCCTAAACAAATTTAAGGGGAAAAAACCTGTAATTTATGTACAAATATATAGGAGAAAGACGCAAATACAATTGAATTATTACAACCAGGGGTAACATAGTCTATTTGGCTCTAATCCCCCTCATACGGTTTTGGGAGCCAACCTACCAGCCAAACGCTTTTAACAGACAGCTCCAAATTCTCAGAGAAGTGGATTCTCAGAGAATCAGGAGCAGAATCTGAAAAATGAGAATCCGAAGCTCTACCAAACAGGGCCTTAATCCTTTTTGTTTTATTAGTTTACTGCAAATACCTTTTGGAGCTGTGTACTTACCATTAGGGATTTTTTTTCAGCCAATTCTGCCGGCCATCCCGGTAAACTACAAAATAGGTCCCGAAAATTTCGGTTTGAATGAATTTTTTCTGAAAATTTTGATTTTGATATTTTTTTATAAAAAAAATCAAGTTTTTTGAAAAAATTGGCCGAAATTTTTCGGTTTTCGGCCAAACCGGCCTTACCGGCTACCCGTTTTTAAAAAATCCGGTTACAAAAACCCAGCTTACCATGCATGCATGTGAAGTTACTGCATTTCCTGCCTCCTGGGGACTCCAAAGTGCAATATGGTGCGGCATTTCGTGCTTGCAAAGCAACATCAACAGTGAATTAGTGACCATCATTTCAACGCAATGCGCACCCATGTTATCCGAAAGGCAGATGGTACGACTGAGAGTCCGAAACCGTGGAACTTTTGATTTTCCGTCGGCCGGGCTGAACGGATCCCCAAACAATGAGCGAAATGAACTTTTGACTCGCCGACGCCAATGAGCTGTACGCCACTCTGATATATGTCGCTGTGATCTGTGAAATTAGCTCTTCAGAGTTTTGACCCTGAATCTCGACGAAAATCCCGGCACGACGCACGCGGTGACCGGCGACAGCGACGCCTCACGGGCGGCACATCTCGGGTTTTTTCAGAGTTTCCGACGGTGGAATTGGTGGGTGCTCAGCTGCTTCCCCATCCCAAATCTGAAACCGTGGCGTGCGGCAGCATCTGAATTTATCTATACTAATATAAAAAAAGGTTAGTTTTTTCTTTGCTACATCCACCTCATTTTTGTGTACACAAAACAACCCTAACTATTGGATCTTTAGCATATCAGATTCATTTCATATCTGTTAGTATCTAATACCATAATTACCAATTAATTACCTACTAATCTCTCTCAAAACAATTGCGTACTAATCCATTCATAACCGCGTATCAATTAATGATTTAAGGGGCCAACTCCTTTCCATCCACTATTTTTTTTATCACGCGGTCCACATTTCATTGTCCTAATCACACCATTAATCGGTTGTTATCCCTACTACCGAGTACGCGGTCCACATTTCATTGTCCTAATCACACCATTAATCGGTTGTTATCCCTACTACCGAGTACGCCTACCTATACGCACATTCCAAATTTCCAATCGAGCACGCCTTCACTAATATCACTGTACTCCCCATGCCACCTCAACGTTGCCATCACCATCCCTACATATGATTCATAATGATGTCACCTCCTCCATCGTGCCCCTTCGGCTCTGTGCACACCTCGCCCCCTCACCATCGATCCCGACTTCTCGCCTTAGCCACCTCTGTTGTTGCAAGTTGTGTCACTGCTGCCCTCGCCGGCTATCGTCGTCATCACCCAAGGTCTCCTCTGTTGCTTGCGTCGCCTACCTCTCCTGCAAGTGAGAATCGCAATGACCAACACCCAGCTATGATGAGAGGCACAACAGCACCAGCAACCAACTATTTTCTTCCCCTCTCATTATACATGTTTCTTTGAGATGGTAGTGGAATCAGGTCAAATCCGACATCAAGGTCTCATTGGGGGAGATGGTCACCAATGACAGGGGCTCCCCCCTCAATTCTTGGCTCCCTCTTCTCCTTATTAATTGGCAGCGGCGCGGTGGCAGTGTCAACTGAAGGCAAGTGGTGCAGAAGCGGACGTCAAAATTGTTATTGTATTAGCATAAAGTTGATACTAAAAAAAATTATTTTGTCTTCATGATTTTATATTGATGCGATGTGGATTCCACATACCTACTGACTGGGTTTTTTTTCTAAGATTACAAGGTAGTCGACACGTATACACCACCACCACGCACAAACACTCGCCAAGTGTGCCTCCTAGCTAACCCATTCCTAGAATCACGGAGTATAGGGACAAATCTACAACCTCACGGAACACAGGTACACACCTTCCCACTGAGACACGCTCGTGTGTGTAAAGGTCCAACCATATTTTTGTATCTACAAACTTAATGCCTGTGCTTTGCTATGGATACAACAAAATATCATAATACCCCGAACACGTTGAGTAGACATCATCGTGGTTGCCCTGCCTAGCCCACGCCCTCGGATTCACCTCCACGCTCGGCTGAGCTCCAACAAAGGTAGTGTCGCGCCTCTACGTCCTCGGCTCAAGTGCACACCTAGTAGAGTTTCGTTGTTTTTTTTTTGTGTTTTGTTTTCTTATTGTTATATAATTTTTAATGAGATGGAGTGTCAGAACCCGGGATTACCATCACAGATCCTCTGTGCATTTCTGAACTAGTCCCATGATCAGTCGCTAATTCACACAGTAAACAAATATGGTAACAAATTCATATCACAACTTTATTAATAATCAACAGAGTTTATTACAAAAGAGGCTTACAAGCCAACAATAAAGAACACAGCGGAAGACGAAGAAGTAGTAGAGTCCAGCAATCTGCCACAGGCAATCGACTGGGGTAGCGGCCTAGTCGTCGAGATCCACACGGGTAGCAAAGTCCTTCTCCTCTGAAATTTGTTTGCATAAAGCAAGTATGAGCACAACTACCGTGCTCGCAAGTTACACCGTCAAGTAATGAATGACATGCATATATGGATGTAACAAAGGATGGCTTATTGGTTTATTTGCATAAAGCAAGATTTCCTTTAAATATCGGTACTAAGTTCCAAAGCGCTTATTTTATGACTAAAATTCTTTTTATAAATTCTCAATTTTATAGTCAGATAACATTCACACATGAATGGTGAAGGATACCCTCCTATCACATGGCTTCCTGCCCAATTCCCATTTGGATAAACCAGTTTTAAAGAAGTCTTTTTCAGACAAAACCAAAGTCTAACTTTGAGTAGTTCTGCTAGCATGTCCATGACCGTGGACACGACTATTCGAATAGTTTTACACTCTGCAGAGGTTGTACAGCTTTACCCACAAGAGATAATCAACTTTCAACGTCCGTTTGACACACTTCCGAAGGTGTGCGACTAAGTGATTATCACGAGGCCTTTACAATGTTCTGTCTTAATGTATTTATGCCCGCTAAGGTTTCGCTACCATTGACTAGCCATCCTCCGGAAGCCCTCTTGCGCGGATGGGTCTACTGTCGACCAACACCCATACCAACAACATAGCACAAATGACACTAAGACATCACAAATTATTTAGCCAAGTCCCGCCCACACAGGACATGTGGTGGTACGGTAAGGTGTAGCATCATGCGCTCGAAGACCGGTCCTTAACTGACTTGGGCGACTTTCCATAAAACCCCAGGCCTTAACCACGACCAGTTAAGCCGTGCATAAACTCGCACCCACCGGTCATCCATTTCGCCCAAGTCCAAACCCATTTTTATTTTATTTTCCAAGTCATTTGTAAAACTCCCGTGACACACCAATGCCAAGGGTACAATTTAAACAATAATTGATTGTTAGCTGAAATTCCCCAAATCATACAAGTTTGGTCTATAAGCATGGCTAAGCAATACGTTTAAATGATCCTAGTTCATACCATCGTATCAACTAGGTTTTATCTATGGTGTCAATATGTTTGCTTCAATTATCAAAGTTGGCCATACAAAGGATTTTAGGCATAACTATACATTTAAAACAGGAATTTAAGATACTGATATAAATAAGCATGCAGTAATAATTTAAAATAGAATATAAATAATTTAAAATAATAGGATCGATATGATCAAGGGTATAACTTGCCTTGCTTGATGAGGTGACGTTGTTTTTCTTAACAGATCACCTTAACAGAACTTCTGGTGTTGAGGTGACGTTGTTTTTCTTAACAGGTCACCTAGTACTCACAAGTACTATCTTCGGGTAGTCCAAGTGTACGATCATGATGATCATACAGTCAAAATCAATCCTCTTATGTTGCTCTTCAATCGGCGTCGAAATCTGATTCTCCGAAGTCGTCGAAATCTAATCGTGAAAATAAGCCAATTCCACTCAAATTCAAATAAATTCAAAAAGACAGATCAAATTAACTCCAAATAGAGATAATTTGATTTAGTTAGCTAGATTATAATTTTATAAAGATTTTGCAACTTGAACCACCCCAATCGGAGTTTGGATGCAAAAGATATGAGCTTCGGAAGATTGGAAATACATGGAATGATAAATTAGGGTTTAAAGGGATTATTGGTCAAATGAACCCAAAATCAAATGATTTTGGTTTAGATGGCTAGATCTTGATTTTATATGAATTTAGGAATTTGAATCGACAAAATCGGAGTTCGTATGAGGGAGAACGAACCCCGGGAAGTTTTAAATCTAAATAAACCCTAAAATCATATTTTTCTTGATTTTCTTGAATTATTTTTCTAAAAGAAAATCGGTTTATTGCGCAAGCTGACGTCAGCGAGGGAATTTGATTTTCCCGGCCGAATTAATTTTGTAAAGGAAAAGATTTGTTTCACTGACAAGTGGGCCCCTAGTCAATGGACTAGGTCCACGGGTGGTCAAAGGTTCACGGTGGACTCGGTGTACGTGAATAGTGCACGGGGTGGGGTGTTGGCGCGGTGGGGTGATGTGGCACTACGTGGCGCTGACGCGGGCGCAAGGTGCCGAAGTGGCGCCTATGTGGCGTCCACGTGGGCGAGCCACGTCGGCACGAGTCCGGCGGCGCTCCGGCCCGCGGCTCGCCGGCGTTTGGCGGCGCGGCGGCGTCCGGCAAAGGCACCAAAAGAAAGAGGAGATCGCGAGGGTCTCAGGGCTTACCACCGCGGCGCTCGGGGACGAAGGGTTCGCCGGCGGCGACGTAAAGAGCGGCGGCGCGAACGGGGTTGACGGAAGCGGCGAGCTCCGGTGACGCTCGGGCAAGGCGGAGGTGCGCACGGGGTAGCTCAGGTGACGGCGAAGCCGGTGGTAGCGTCGGAGAGGCGAGGGCGTCGACGGTGGCGGCGCTAGAGGCGGCGGCGAGTTTGCGGCTGCCGGCGAGAGGAACTCGAATTCCGGCGAACCGAGAGGGGTAGAAGAGGGGTGGTTGCCGGAGATGGAATGAGGGAGGAAAGGGGCACCTCGTGCTCCCTTTTATAGGGACGGAGGAGGCCGGGGGGATGAGATCGGCGGCGGGGATCGCGGCGGTGACGAGGCGGTCCCGGCGATTACGGTCGCGAGAGAGGGGGAAATGGCCGGGAGGAAGGGCGGCGAGATGCGGGGGAGTTAATGCGCTCGTCCGTGCAAAGAAAGGGGGAGGAAATCGCGGTGATTGCGGAGCTCCGAGCGCGCGGCAATGGCGGCGTTGGGCGCGGCCGAGCGGAGAAGAAGGGTGCGGGGGAGAAGAAAGGTGGTGGTCATCGGATTTTCATTCGACGGTTGAGAGAGCGGGGTGGCGTGGGCGGTGCGGATGCCGTCCGATTCAAATCGGGTGGTGATGGGGAGAGGGGGCGGCGGCAGTTGGGCTGGGGTGGAGCGGGCCGGGAGGCGCGTGGAGATGGGCCGGACCGAGGAGGTTTCGGCCCAAAAGGATTTCTGGGTTTTTAAAATTGTTTTCTTAATTGATTTATTTCCAGAAATTCGAAATAGCTTTAGAAAATAGCAAATTAAATCAAAAAATTCTAGAAAAATTCACAAAAATTCCTAGAGTTATTTTGGACTTAATTAAAATAGTTCCAACTTAAAGTTGGCTATAGTTTTTGCAAATAAATTGTTTTGGCTTTAAAATATTTAGGAAAAAGCTTTTAAAAAAACTCAGAAAATTCCAGAAATTAATTTAATTTTATTTTTCAGATCAAACCAACTGAAATTTCAAGAACTTCAAATAAATTTTAAATTTTGGACTTTCAAAACTACAGAAATTCAAATAAAGCAATTAAACTCTGGCAAATTCTCAGAAAAACCAGTAAAATAATAACTTTATTTTATTTTATTTTGGTAACAGCACTTTGGGATGTTACATGGAGTTTGTTTGTTGGTAGTTTGTTTCTTCTAGAGATTGTTTAGGGAGCTAGGAGGGGTTTCTTTTTTGTTTTTATTAGAGATGTTTTACGGAGGGTCAGATGTGTAAGGGCTTGTTTTGATAGGTGGGGATTATGTCCAATCCCTCAATCCAAAACAAGCCTGTTGGGGAATTGGGAGGAGAGAACATATCACCATCCATTGCCACTACTTTGTTTTTAAATACTCCCTCCAATCACAAAAGAATATTGATTTGGATATCAATATCGACACAGTCCATAAAATGTATTTTGATTACAAATTTCTATTGTAATTGATTTATAAAATCTAACAAAAGTATACTTTTATTAAAGTTCATTTCGAGACAAATATATACATACCATTTTCATGTGTTCAATTCAAATATTAAAAAAGATATTCGATAGCCAAAGTTAGAAAATTTGACTGTGTGTAGCCCAAAACAACATTCTTTTGTGGCTAGAGGGAGTAGTAAAGATATTGTTGTCTCACTTGGAATGGAACACAGTTATTCCTTCTCGTGGTTCGATCAGCGATAGAATGGAATGGAGCATGTGTGACTAGAAACTTCGTAATCATGGACTCGTCCCCTGTGTGAGAATGCCTCTGAGGCAGATAGGTATTCGAGTCCTACGATAATCCGTCTTCATATTCAGGTTTACCTCCATGATGCTCCAGTTGTCTCTCAGGAGCATTTACTGATCCTAATTATAGTTAAATTGTTTTCGCCTTAATTGAGAGTCTTCATGTGAGTTAGCCACTTGAGTAACCTGTATAGATGACTGTGGTAGTACCTCTTATAACGATGGGTCACCCGAAGTCTCAGAAAGGAATGATTGATTCCCTAACGGGGGTTCATCCTGTGGAGGCCAACCCTTGTCGTATGTCCTTGTGCAGAAGCTATCCACGTGTCAAACTTTGTTGGCGGGCTTGTGCTCACAAGCTGTTTCAAGTTGCGGCTTACGGTGCTTGGCAAGGATGGGTGTTGTTTAGCATATCCTGTCTGCTGCAACTACAGGCATGCTAGAGGGTTTTCCCTGAAGTTTGCCCATTCTTTTAATGTCAGCCATTGACAACTGATCTTGCGTCCTGTGGGGAGGATGTTAAGAAATTGGTTGCATTAGCTGCCTTATGTGTAGTATTTTATTTTGACTAGCTCTTCTGTTGGTTGTACGAATTCCTTACTTCTTCAGCAGTGATTTGTTGTAGGGAAGAGGGTATCATGTTTATTTGACCAAGTTAACCCGCGGGTGAGTTGTATTATGTCATACACAGATAACCAAATAACACCAAGAAACATAGAGAGGCAAAAAGATCAAATCCTATTCTATCTGAGTTTCGTGCCCAGTCACGCTCGAGTACCCGTTCTCGAGACCGCCCAAACCACGTGTTTGGGACCGCTCAGGGTTCATTCCTGAGTACGCCCAGGACTTCGCTCCTGGGTACGCCAGAGCTTCACGCTCGGAGTGCCACGAACCACTCGTTCGAGAAAAACTACTATGCAGAAATGGGATAAGTCATATTCTTTTACATCGTCAGCCTTTATTTGCTTTCTTTGATTATACTTGCTTATTTTAAGGAGGCTGACGGCTTTTTGGGTTATGTAGATGAAAAGGTAAGAGAAGGCTATGGGTATGGTCCATACTTATCCAAGAATGGAAAAGCGGGTCCATGCCAGATTTCTACTTCATGCCTCTAGCCCAGGCACTACTGTCTAAAACTTATATTGATACTCCCACGCTTACATTCACAAGCGATCTATCCTAGGTCGAATTGCTAACCTGATTGGTTAATTAGCAGGAATTAGCAACACGAGTCCTATGACGAAACACGTGCTTCCCCCGCACTCTCCCGATCGGAAGACTAATCCTAAACCTCCTGCGAAGGGATGGTTCTACGTCAGCAGGCTGTCACTTTAAGGAAGATGAGGTTTTTTTTAACATAATACTTTTGAAACGGGACGGGAATAGAAATTGATATGGGGATGAGGGTTAATAAGATAATTAGTGCAATATAGCAGCTAGAAAAGCACACCTAAGTTCTTGCTACAGCTTCTATTTTATTAGCGTGGCCCGAACCTATTGCTCTGATACCATCTGTGATGCCCCGTGTCATTACCCCAGGGGTAATAACACTTAGGCACACGGATTACTATTCGTTTGCTCGTGAGAACACCGCTCCAACGAATAGTAAGCCTTTACCGAGTTACGCAGTTGAACAATAAGATAGAAAGCGTACTTTTATTCCAGTTAGCCACGCGAGGCTATGGTTCTTACAAAGTACTTTACAACTGCAACCATGGGACCAAGTCCCTTTGCTGGCCTTTCTGGCCCCCTCGACCTTCTACTCGCCCTGTTTGTTGAATCAATTGCCCATCTCACCCTGGTCTTCGTAGTCGATGCCCTTGCCTCATGCTGCCTCTTCGGTACCTGCATGCCCTTCGTTCCACTCGGAATAATTCCCGGCCGGACTAAGGTCTACAAAGGAGAATACTAACAAGGTTGAGTACAAATGAATGTACTCAGCAAGCATTAGTAGCAAAAGATGCACATGATGCACTATTTCTACTCATTATCACAATTTCTAAATCATCTCACTTTAGAAAATAAATCTCGACAAAAATGTGGCAAGTTTTAATACTGAAAAACTCTACTAGTCACTCGGAGAGACGAAAGACCCCCTGTGGTTCCCGTAGACTCCAATCCTGGAGACTGGCATGAATTCATGATTTGTTTAGCATCGCGAGCTTTGTACCACTTTACCCATAGCTATTTCAACTCTCGTGAGCAGGGTCCACAGCATTGCCTTAGATGCGGGTTCGAGATCGAATACGTAACGTTTCGTGTTACGTGATTAATTTCTCCACCCATCACCTTCCGCCGGTGCAGATTAAGTCACGCTGCTGACCTCATCATCCACCGAGTTCTGGTGAGGTTGGTTGAGGCAGCTTCTATCCTGCACTCAACACTCCACCTTAGCGCTTATAGCGCCTTGGATCCCCCACTTCCGGACTATCCCCCACCGGTCCTGGGTTCTTCCATCACAATCACTCACACCTAATACTTACCCGTTGTGGAGAGCATAGTCACGTAACAAGGTAGCATTTTCTGCCCGCCGAAACGGGAAAATGATTGGCACTGAATTACGGCATCTGACCGAGTAAGAGTTTGTTGGTCCTTATATTATAACCATATGTAAAAAGGGGCCCACCTCTTACCTCATCATCATCATCGTCGCGTTTCCCCAGCCAGGGCCCCCTTTTACCCTCCTAATAAGTCTCATTCTTTCTTAATCATCTTATCTTATCTCATTCATTTTCTTTAGGTTTTGGAAAACCATTTTGATGCAATACTTATAATAGTGCAAGATAGGGTATATTTTTAAAGTAACTATATTAATGTTCAAGAGGATCGCTTGCCTTTGTAGTAGTAAAACCGGTCGGTGCCGATGAGATCGATGGTGTGTACTCATTTGCATGGTTCGTCCTCTGTAGCAAAGCGATAGCACGAATAATATAAATAAATATATAGTTGATTTGAGTGATACAATAGATACCTAAGTTAGTGACTTCTAATTGTTAGCACAACTTAATTTAAATAAAACTTTTCGATATCTCTACTAAGTTAGCACTCCCCAAAAAGGCCGCTCTACTGACTAGCGTGCTAAGGTCACAAACCTGAGGTTCGCATTTTGACAAACTAGAAATGAAATACTACTCACACTTGACACTCACTCGAGTCTATCAAATTTTAAGCGCTGAGATACTCTAATTGCTTTATTCGATATTTCCCAAAATCCTACTTAATCCTAACCTAATCTTAACCTCCTCCTCCTAATCCCCATCTCCCTCTCTCCTCTGTTTCAGTGGCTCTCCAAACACACACAGCCCACACCTCTCCTACTCTCTCTCTCTCTCGATCCCCTCTCTTCCTCCCCTATCCAGCCCCAAGCGCCGCCGCCCTCTAACTCTCCTCGTGCCGCTCTCGACGCCGCCCGCCGCCGGATTCGGTTCCCACGCCTCCTCTCGGCTCACCTCACGCGCCGCCGACCTCTCCTCGTCCGGCCGCCGTCGGCCGGCCGCCGCCGTCGGCCGGCCGCCGCCTCTGCCTTCCCGCTCTCCTCGGCTCGGTCCGGCTCAGCCGGGCTATCTCTCCGGCTTCCTCCTCGCCCGGCGCCACCACAAGCCCTACCGTCGCCACTCGGGTCCTCCTACCCCAGACGCGGCCGGAGGCCAGCGCCGCCGCGTGCTCTACTCGCCTCGGCTCGGGTCCTCCTTCCCCTCTGCTGCGCCGATCTGCGGTCCAAGGGCGTCGGCCCGGCCGGCTCGGCCTCCCGGCCGCCGGCGCTGAAGAACCGAGGCCCCCCTCTTCTCCTGTTCTCCTCCTCTCTTTCCCCTTTTTAATTGCGATTAACTTCAGTTTCCCATTTGTTTGAGATTTCTTAACGATTTGTTGTTCTTTTCTTTTCCTCATGCAGGGGATGGATGCGGCTGTGGATGCTAGACCCGGTCGGCTACTAAGGTATAAAATCATCCAAATCTCCTTCTCTACTCCTCCCCCTATTGCTCTGTGATGATTTGAGTTGGGATGCTGATATGGCTATGGTTCTGTGATGCTTACGATGCTACTGTGATGTGGCCTTGTGTGAATGAGTAGAGGATACTGATGCATATCTAGGGTTACCTTCTGTGGGTTCTGGGGTGGGGGAAGGGTGGTAGTGCCGGCTTCGGGCTGGTGCTCTTCTTCTTCTCCCTGGTGCTTTGCAAGCAAGAAGGTGAGGCTGAGCTTGCCCTGGGTCTCCTTGCTCCTTGTTCTTCGGCTTCCCTTACTCCCTGGCTCTCCTTCCTCTTTCTCTGCTCCCCGCCTCCTTCTGCTGTGGTCTTGGGTTTGGGGGGTGCAAAAAGGGGGAGTGATGGATGGTGGTGATATAGCTCTACTCTTGTGGGTTGCTTGGTTGTGCCTGTGGAGCTTGGCCTTCTTGTTCTTGGTTGCCTTCGGTTGATGAGGAGATGGAGTGGGATGTGTGGGGTGTTGGCTTTCGGCTGGTGCTAGCTTTGCCTGTGCTTGCTTGTGGCGTTGCTGGCTTGAGGTGCTTGAGAATGAGGGGGGCTTGTGGATGAGCATGGCTGATCAGGGGGATGCATTTCGGCTGGCTTCTCTTGTGGCTGGCCAAAGACCACTATGCCCCTTGCCCTTATCCTCAATGCTCTCTTGTGATACTATTTGGGCTAATGACCTTTTGGTCCAAGGATGCTTTGAGGCTATTTTCGGATATTCTGCTAATGGAGGTAAGTCGGTAAAATGTGGGCATCAATTCTAATATTGCCGGGTGATGAGGCCTACAGAAGGCGAGATGGTGCCACTACCCTAGGGTGGTTGGGAAGCCTCCATGACCTTCGTAAATAATCTGACGGCAATCTTCTCTCTCTCTAACTCCTCTTCATTGCTTTTGGTCTAATACCGATCTTGTGTTTTTGTTGGCGGTCGAGGGTGGTTGGGTTGGCGATTAAATGGGTTTGACAACGGGCGATAAATGGACAAAGATTCAAGGAGGGCTTCGGCGATATGAATGCAAAAATTTGGATTGTAAATTAATTAGTTAATTCTTGTAAGATGTACTGTGATTGGTTGTAACGCATTCAAGGTTGTAACAAAAGAGGATTCAAAGATGCCTTAAGCTTATGTATTTGATCTTGAGTTGAGCTAATGTTCAATTAAGCTTGTAATGCAATTCTTTTGTAAAGGATTTTAAGTTACACTGATCAAATTGATATTACATTTTTTCTGGATTAAAGAATTTTAATTACCACTAATTACCGATTACTGTTGTTTAGCTTAGTTTAATTGTTCGGGTTCTCACACTTATGGCTTTCCAAAAGTGGCTACTGAAAGTCGTTTGCCTTTTTCTAGCGAAAAATTAAAGCTGAAGTTGTCCCAAATAGACCCTAAATGTCGTGCCGTGTCACGCTAGTATGTCATGACACTTAGTCTACTAGCCTAGTGAGAATGAATGAACGGTCGGGATGTGATGCACTCTCGGGAGCACGTGTGTGGCATTCAAAGGGGAATCTGTGAAAGCGAAACAAACGTGTCAAACATTTCAAAAATAC
Organism: Ampelocalamus luodianensis; assembly: GCA_036346255.1. Classification (NCBI taxonomy): domain Eukaryota; kingdom Viridiplantae; phylum Streptophyta; class Magnoliopsida; order Poales; family Poaceae; genus Ampelocalamus; species Ampelocalamus luodianensis. Next base: position 9,567,398 of record CM070626.1, read on the forward strand.
AGTGAACCAACAGCGAAAATTAATACATGAAACTTATAAGTGTTTTTTAGAATGAAATTTACTCAATTATATTACATTATTAAAACCAAAGAAAAAAGACAACATGTTCGTTCTCAATGGCTAAAAATTACCACGTTTAATCGGAGAAAAAAGAGAAATATATGCACCATTGTGGATATCATGCGGATATGCTCACGATCTTAAGGTGATGTTACAATTGGCAATGGCTCTTTTGGTTTGTCAATACACGCGTTTTTGTCAAAGTCTGAATTCTTTGTCGAGTCAAGGCGGTCCGCCAGGCGAGGAAGCGGTCGATCGGCGTGGTGGTCGGGCCGCCATTGAATGGCGGTCTGACCGGTTTTGTGTTGAATGTTGATTTTATTGGCTAAGTGATTTTGGGATAGGTCATATCCATGTTTATCTTTGTATATGTGTTGCATATTGCATGTTTTCACTGACATGGGTCAAGTTGTGAAGAACTTGTTCCCGAAGACGATTTCTCTGTCTATTGTTGTGCAGGTGTTTTGAAGGTCAATGACGGTCAACGGCGAGAGAATCAGGACAAAGCTTGTAGAGCTGAGGTCCAGAACGATCATAGATGTCGGGTGAGGTCAATTGGCTCAAGCGTGGCGCAGAATGGACGAGGATGACCGAACGGGCAGTTCGGTGCGACGGGTTGATCAAGCGGCGCAGGGGTCGGTGCAAGTGCCTTGGTTATTCCGGTGGGATCCGGACGGGAGAGACTTGCCGACATGATGAGAGTCGTTGATCAACCTACACGTGGCGGGGCAAACGATTGCTTCGACATGATTGGACTCGGTCCATGGAGAAGGATCGAGAAGGGGTATTTTGGTAATTTCACCAAATACCGTCTTTGTGACGTTTGGCTAAACCACGGCGCGGGACGGCGCAAGATGAAGTGGTTTAGGTCAAGAGATGATGGTTTTGGCGCTTTAAAATGTGTGCGTAAGTGTCCCGTTTGTATTGGGTCTTAACGGGAGCCCATTAGAGAAACTCTTCTAGAAGCTAGGCCACTAGTATAAATAGGAGGGGTGCTGCCACACAGCCCCCAAGCACTTCATTTGTAAACCCTAGTTTGGTTTTAGAGACTTAGAGGGAAAGAGAGAGGCTTAGGGTTCTAGGGAGATGAGTTGATTGTGTGCTCGTGGATTGAGCTCTTGTCCTCCTTGAGGGAGTGGTTGTAACCAGCAACAATCACGAATCAATCCATGGATGATTTTCCAAAGATGTGTCTCTTTGTGTTCTTCCTTCTTGTTTTGTGATTTTGAGCCCATCTTTGATCCTTTGGTTTTTGGTTGATCTCTTCTCCTCTTCTACCTTGTTGTGATGTGTGGGAATACATCTAGAATCACCTAGACCATCAATCGCCCACGAGCAAGTGTTTAGATCAAGTTTTCGTTTTTGCTCGGTTTTGAACCTTCCTTCTGTAAAACTGAAAAAGGTCTAAACTTTGACGTGGATATACTCAATCGTTTCTTGGAATAGGTTCCTAATATCCTTAGGAAGGCGTGTTCCAAATTTGGTCAAGTTTGGCCGTGTAGATCAAAAGTTAGATCAATTTTCGTTTTTGAAATAGTGTTGAAATTCGCGTTACGTGTTTGATTTACTATTCAACGATCGACCGCATCGAGCGGCCCGATCGCGCTCGCTCACCGATCTTGTTCATCGAGCTATTTTTGTGTTTCTGGTTGTTTCTTCTGGGGGTTTGAAGGGAATTCAACATAAGTCTTCCACTGTGTTTATCTATTGATCTTCATAGCTCTCATAGCTATTGGAGTGAAATTTGTGTTGAATCTAATCTTAAAAGAAAATTTTGGTTGAGCTCCTATTCACCCCCCCTCTAGTCGCCTTTCCGGTCCTACAAGTGGTATCAGAGCCCGGTTAGCTCTTCTGATAGATCTTAACCGGCCTTTGGAGCCATGGTGACTGACAAGTATTCAATCAAACCCCATATCTTTGATGGATCTGATTTTGCTTACTGAAAGGCTCGTATGCAAGCCTACATCGAGGCTTAAGGGCACGCTATTTGGCTTAAGGTAAAAAATCCATATGTTGTGCCAGCCGATGACGATGTGATCACTCCAGATGTTGAGGCTAATAGCAAGGCTTGAAACTTTCTGATTCAAGGGCTTAGTCGATCTGAGTTTGAGCATGTTGCTCATTTGAGGTCTGCTCATGAGATCTAGAGGACTCTTTGTGATTACCACGAGGGTTCTACTGCGATTAAGGAAGTGAGACAGAACCAACTCAAGAAAGAATACTCAAAGATCGAGCAAAGGCCTGGTGAATCTTTAGATGAGCTGTGGGGGAGGTTCTCCAAGATTATTTCTGATATTCGCGCTGTGGATATTGTTTTCACTGAGTCTGAGAATGCAAGCCAGCTTTTGGGTGCTCTTGATGTGAGAATTTGGGGGATGAAGATCATTTCCATCAATGACAACACTGTCATGAGTGAGCTTACCATGGATAAGCTCTACTCGAGGTTGAAGACGCATGAGATTGACTTTATCTCGCGTCTCCCCAAGACAGAGTCGATGGCTTTAGTGGTTGACCCATCCAAGGGAAGCTCTTTCGATTCTTTGGACTCTAGCTCATTTGGTCTTTCTTTGTCCGCTTGGCATTCTTTGAGCGATGAGCAACTAGAGAAGATACCTGAGGATGATTGAGCCCTCCTATCCACCAGATTCTCGAGAGCTTATAACAAAGTGAGGAACAGAAGGAGAGATGGCCCTGTCACATGCTTTGAGTGTGGTGAGCCAAATCACATTCGGTCCAGATGCCCCAAGCTGAAGGGCAAGGAGGAAAAGGACTCTCGGAGGCGTCCTCAAGCTAAGGATGCAAAAGCAAAGAAGCCCAACTATCGGAAGTTCGTCAGCCAGGTCCTTGCCGCTCTTGAGAGTGTTGATATGAGCGATGTGGACTCGGGGATGGAGAACGATGAGGATGACTCCCATGGCAAGAATAAGACCTAGGATTTCACCGGCATGTGCTTCATGGCTAGGGACAGCCACGACGTCGACTCCTCCAACGACGACGACCTTTTCAGCGATCCCGACGAGGTATGCCCTTCTTTGAGTGAGATGAAACGAGCTTTGGTTGTTGCTGAATGAAAGATAACGAACCAAGCTAAAGAGATTAAGAAACATGACACCATGATTGAAGATTTAAACCTAGAAGTTCTTAGACTCAAATCTATCAATTCTGCTGACAATTGTGAATCTTGTCTTACCTTGATGTTTGATCTGACCAATCTACAAACTATTCATTCCTGTGTTACAAATCAATTAAAAGATGCTCTTGATGAAATAAAATCTCTCAAGTCTAGTTCTGTTTGCATGAATGCTATTGCTTTAGATGTGACTCCTGTAGATGCTATTCCTTCATCTTGTTCAAATTGTGCTGTGCTTGAATTAAAATTGAATAGCACTACAAAAGAATTGCAGAAATTTGATCCTAGTCATACTTGCTCTCATTGTGAGGATAATAAGGTCAAAATGAAATAGATGACTGAAATGGTTCTTTATTCTAGATCTGCATCATGTGAAAATTGCCCTAAACTCACAATTGAGAATGATGTTTTAAACAAGACTCTAATGGAGAAATCTAAAATTGAACAATCCACGCTCTCTACTGCATCCAAGAAAGTTATTGACTCTACTTGTTGTGTCTTGTGTACTGAAATTGGATCGAATGTAGATAAGATACAAAAGGCATTTAGAGACAAATTTAAGGAGCAGTTGAGTAGGATTAGGGATTCCTATTGTGTGTCTTGTGAGGCATTGAAAGTTGAGATAGCTATTCTCAAGGATGAGTATGATGAGGCAATCAAGTCTGGTAATTGTGTTACTTGTAAGGATCTAGCAAAAGAGAATGATTACTTTAAAAAGACCCTTGAGAGATTTACTAGTGGAGAGAAGAATCTCAACTTGATCCTTGACAAGTCTAAAGTGAGTGTGAAGAATAGTGGCCTAGGTTTTAATTCTCTAGAGCATACCAAGAGTCACCCACCTAAGATTACAAGAGCTGTTGAGAGTGGTCTGTTTGAGGTAGAACCCCCTGAGCCATCTAAGATAGTTTTTAGATCTGTAGGTTTTGCCCAAACCCCTTCTAGCAAGACATGTGCTTCTACTTCTGTAGGTAAGACCCCTCAAAAGGTCAAGTACCATTGCACTTTTTGCAAGAAGGATGTCCACATTGTTGAATTCTGCTTTCGTAGAGCTAAGATTGAGAGGAAGGGGAGGATGAGTGCTTTGAGGTTCATTAGAGGAGTTCCTTCACCTACTGTAGTCTCTAGAGCCAAGCAGCCTGTCTTTCCTGCTAGACATAGGCCTAGGTTTGTAGATGACTTCTTTGACTCCCTTGGAGGTTCTAGGCAGCGTTCTGGTTTAGGATATCATGGGGAGAGACCACGGGTAGCATCTAGACAGGGGGAATACCGACCTTTTGGTAGGTCGATTCGAAGAGGTCTAGGTGTTTTTCATGTGCATTCTGATGATTTTTCTCCTAACCATTTTATTGCTGCTTCTGTTGGTGTTCCCAAGCATCGTGTGGCTCAGTACTGGATTCCCAAGTCTTTTATCACTAACCCCAGTACCGAGGCACAGATGTTTCCTGCTTATGCCCTGTAGGTCCGTCGTGCGAGGAAGGAGGATATATGGCTTGTTGACTCTGGATGTTCTCGACACACGACTGGAGATTCTAGATGGTTCTCCTCCCTCACACGTGCATCCGGCAATGAGTTGATCACATTTGGGGATGCTTCTACTGGGACCGTGACAGCCAAGGGCACAGTGCGCGTCAACAACAAGTTCATGCTTAAGGATGTCGTTTTGGTAAGTAAGCTGAGGTATAATCTGCTATCTGTTTCTTAGCTGTTTGATGAGGGTCTGGAGGTAAGGTTTAAGAGTGGTGAGTGTAGAGTTCTGGACTCCTCAAGTGAGCATGTCTTTGGGATCACTAGGTTTGAGAGGATCTTTAGTGCTGATTTCAGTGTCTCTTCTTCTTCTAGCTCTAGGTGTCTTGTGGCTTCTGACTCCCATGATTTAGTATTGTGGCATCGTAGGCTTGGACATATAGGCTTCGACCACTTGGCTAGAGTCAGTAGCAAGGATTTGATTAGAGGTTTGCCTAGGCTGAAGGCTGTTAGAGACCTAGTGTGCGCTCCTTGTAGACATGGTAAGATGGTTTCTGCTTCTCATCCACCTCTTACTTTAGTGATGACTGATGGACCTGGTCAGCTCTTGCACTTAGACACTATTGACCCTTCTAGAGTTCAGTCTGCAGGTGGGAAATGGTATGTGCTTGTGATTGTGGATGATTTCTCCAGGTATTCATGGGTTTATTTTCTGGTTTCTAAGGACGAGACTTTTGGATTTTTTAGAGAATTAGTCTTTAGACTAACTGTTGATCTTCCTAGAGCTTTGAGAGTCGTTAGGAGTGACAATGAGACAGAATTCAAGAACTCTTCTTTTGCCACTTTCTGCACTGATAGGGGAATTGAGCATCAGTTCTCTTCTCCTAGGGTTCCCCAGCAGAATGGTATTGTAGAGAGGAAGAACAGGACCCTTGTAGAGATGGCTAGAACCATGCTAGATGAGCATTCCACACCTAGGAGGTTTTGGGCTGAGGCAATCTCTACTGCTTGTTATGTCTCTAGTAGGGTTTTCTTGAGATATGTGATTGGCAAGACTTCTTATGAGCTTAGATTTGGTCATAGGCCTAAAGTCTCTCATTTCAAGATTTTTGGTTGCAAGTGCTTCATTCTTAAACATGGCAATTTGGATAAATTTGAATCTAGATGTTCTGATGGCATATTTCTTGGATATCCCGCTCATTCTCGTGGCTATCGTGTATTTAATTTAGATACTAACAAAATTGTTGAGACTTGCGAAGTCACTTTTGATGAGGCTAGTCTTGGTACTAGACCCGGTGCTGCAGGTACACAGGTTTCTGATATTCGAGAAAGCATCTTCGTCGACGATGACTCTGAGGATGAGGACCCAATCCATCCTCAAGTCCCTTCTGAAATGGTTGGAGAGTCTGCTTCCACTACTCCAGCTTCAGCTGAGCAGCCTCCTCCTATCTTCACCGACGACCTGAGTGGCTCTGTTCCTACCTCCACAGCCCATGAGGTAGAGGCCACTTCTGCACCAGGAGCTCCTCTTCACATCCAGCGACGACATCCGCCTGAGCAGATGATTGGGGATCTCAATGAGCGAGTTACTCACTCCAGGTTTATCTCTCCAGATTCTCATGTGCATTCTGCTTTTGTTGCGTCTTTTGAACCGCGAGATGTCACCCATGCTTTATATGATTCCTCTTGGGTCAATGCCATGCATGAAGAACTTGAAAATTTTGAAAGAAACAAAGTCTGGACCTTAGTTGAACTTCCTCCTAATCATAATGTAATTGGAACAAAATGGGTTTTCAAAAACAAGCAAAGTGAGGATGGGTTGGTAGTTCGCAACAAGGTTAGACTTGTAGCTCAAGGTTATTCCCAGGTAGAAGGTTTAGATTTTGAAGAGACCTTTTCTCCTGTAGCTAGATTAGAAGCCATTCGCGTTTTGCTAGCTTTTGCATCTTCTAAGGGTTTTAAACTTTTTCAAATGGATGTCAAAATTGTTTTTCTTAATGGTTTCATAGACGAAGAGGTTTATGTCAAGCAACCACCTGGCTTTGAAAATCACAAGTTCCCAAACCATGTTTTTAAACTCTCCAAAGCTTTATATGGATTAAAGCAAGCCCCAAGAGCTTGGTATGATAGGCTTAAGAGTTTCTTTCTTAATAATGAGTTCAAAATGGGAATAGTTGATAAAACCCTGTTCACTCTCAGGCATGGCAGTAATTTTTTACTGGTTCAGATTTATGTGGATGATATCATATTCGGTGGTTCTTCTCATGCTTTGGTGTCCAGATTTTCAGATTCTATGAGCAGGGAGTTCGAGATGAGCATGATGGGCGAATTGACCTTCTTCCTTGGTCTTCAAGTCAAGCAACTGAAAGAAGGTACCTTCATTCATCAAAATAAGTATACAAAGGACCTTCTTCGGCGCTTCGACATGGGAAGCAGTAGACCAATGTCTACTCCCATTACCACAACCACCGTGCTGGACCCTGATGAGGATGGAGAGCCCGTGGATCAGAAGGAGTGCCGCAGCATGATCGGCTCCCTCCTCTACCTCACAGCGTCGAGGCCAGACATACAATTCGTTGTGTCTCTGTGCGCTCGATTTCAGGCTTCCCCTCATGCTTCTCATCGTCAAGCAGTGCGGCGCATATTCGGGTATCTCCAAGACACTCTTGACTTTGGACTCTGGTTTTCTTCTGATTCTGCTCTCTCTATTCGGGCTTTTTCTGATGCTGATTTTTTGGGGTGTAGAGTGGATAGGAAGAGTACTTCTGGCACTTGTCATTTCTTGGGCACATCTCTTATTTCTTGGTTTTTTCGAAAACAGTCATCTGTTGCATAGTCCACTGCCGAGGCCGAGTATGTAGCTGCAGCAAGTAGTTGCTCTCAGGTTTTCTGGATCTTATCTACTCTGCGGGACTATGAGTTGTTTTTGGATAGTGTTCCTCTTTTCTGTGACAACACTAGTGCCATAAACATTGCCAAAAACCCAATGCAACACTCTAGGACCAAGCACATTGATATTCGATATCATTTTCTTAGAGACCATGTTAAGAAAGGTGATGTTGTGCTTCATTTTGTTGAGTCTGAGCAGCAGGTTGCTGATATTTTCACTAAGGCTCTTGATTCTTCTCGTTTTGCTACTTTACGGGGAGAGTTAGGGGTTATTAATCCTCTTGGACTGTTTTGAGGGGGAGTTTTGCTCTTTTGCATTCATTGTATCATAATGCATTTTCAATTATACAACTTGTATTGTAATATAATTTCATGGAGCTTTGATTATTATACTTGTATGACTTGAATTCATACTTTATACCTTGCCATGTCTTGTGTTAGTGTGCTAAGACTTCTGTTATGGCTTTTCATATGTAGCTTAGCTTTTGACATGATAGTTTTATTATATGTTAGCAAATTGTATCAAAACATGACTTTTTGGCTCTTGTGACTAGTTTTGCCATAGTGATCCTCTTCTAATTCACGCCATGTCATATGTGTTTAATTGAGTCTTGAATCTGATATGAGTTTTGTAATGAGCTCTGGAAGTTCTTAAGTCAAGCAAATGAAAAATGAGCTTTTCTGTGCAAAAAAACTGATCTCACCAATTCTTTCTCATGAGACGGCTTGCCATTGCACTAGGCATTAACTCAGGGGGAGTTTTGGATGACCTAGATCACTCTCTTAAGCTTCTTGCTTGGGATGGTCGCGGCAAGGCTTGAGATCTAGCACATTGCTAAGAAAACAAATTAAGTTGGTTGAAGCTTAGGAGGCAGTTGTGGATGGCTCCTAATCCAATACTTGCTTTGCTAAGATAAAACCAGAATTTTCAGCAAAATGCATAATGTGCTAAAAATTCCAAATGCTTGAACAATCTGTTCATAATTGCACTCAAAATGCTCAAAATTGACTCTTTGTCTAGTTTCTAGGTTCCATTTTGCGTATAGACATGGCTTGACTTATTTTTGGATACCTTTAGTTAAACTATGATCTTGAGCATCTTGTCATGCTAAGCCTTATTTTTCGTTTAGATTATTGCTCTGTTGGCTTTAGCTTGCTATATATGGTTTGCCATGATGGAACATTGTTACTTTACATAATATGACTTGGTGTAATACTTGTCTAGTCTTCTTGGATAATTCTCATGACTCCTGTTGCTAAAAATGAAAAACAAAAAAATGCAGCCATTCCATTCCATTCATGCTCTATCTTCTTCCATGTATCTTGATGAATACATTGTCAAAGGGGGAGAAAGATTGGTCAAAATGTTGTTATAGAGCTTTTTGGAGTCTTAGGGAGAAAGTGAAACTGTTTTGAAAATTGGTGATCATTGCGAGTGGGAGCATCTAAATTGTATTCTTGTGGTTTTATCGCCTTTTCTGAATCTGAATTGCAATTCTTAAAGACTCACAATGATCGAAGGTCAAATAGAACAATTGTTCTTTCATATGGACCTTAAGTGAGATTTTTGGCGATTCTCTGGAAATTGAAGCTTTTGTGCTTTCTTTGGCCTTATCTCACTTGCCTATGCTATTCTGAAGTCGGCTTGGTCATTTCCATAGCTTTCTCTTGTTTATGGACCAAGTTGTGCCTTTGCGCGAAAACGATGAGTTCTTTACTTTTCAAACCTCAAACTTACATTTTCTAGGAGATTGCCAATGTGTTCATCAAGGGGGAGATTGTGGATATCATGCGGATATGCTCACGATCTTCAGGTGATGTTACAATTGACAATGGCTCTTTTGGTTTGTCAATTCACGTGTTTTCGTCAAAGTCTGAATTCTTTGTCAGTCAAGGGCGCCGGCCGGTCAGTCGATGGTCGACCGCCATTGAATGGCGATCGATCGATTTTGTGTTGAATGTTGATTTTATTGGCTAAGTGATTTTGGGATAGATCATATCCATGTTTATCTTTGCATATGTGTTGCATATTGCATGTTTTCACTGACGTGGGTCAAGTTGTGAAGAACTTGTTCCCGGAGATGATTTCTCTGTCTATTGCTGTGCAGGTGTCTTGAAGGTCAATGACGGTCAACGGCGAGAGGATCAGGACTAAGCTTGGAGAGCTGAGGTCCAGAACGATCATGGATGCCGGGTGAGGTCAATTGGCTCAAGCGTGGCGTAGAATGGACGAGGATGACCGAACGGGCAGTTCGGTGCGACAGGTTGTTCAAGCGGCGCGGGGGTCAGTGCAAGTGCCTTGGTGGTTCCGGTGGGATCCGGACGGGAGAGACTTGCCGACATGATGAGAGTCGTTGATCAACCTACACGTGGCGGAGCAAGCGATTGCTTCGACATGATTGGACTCTGTCCATGGAGAAGGATCGAGAAGGGGTATTTTGGTAATTTCACCAAATACCGTCTTTGTGACGTTTGGCTAAACCACGGCGCGGGACAGCGCAAGATGAAGTGGTTTAGATCAAGAGATGATGGTTTCGGCGCTTTAAAATGCGTGCGTAAGTGTCCCGTTTGTATTGGGCCTTAACGGGAGCCCATTAGAGAAACTCTTCTAGAAGCTAGGCCACTAGTATAAATAAGAGGGGTGCTGCCACACAGCCCCCAAGCACTTCATTTGTAAACCCTAGTTTGGTTTTAGAGACTTAGAGAGAAAGAGAGAGGCTTAGGGTTCTAGGGAGATGAGTTGATTGTGTGCTCGTGGATTGAGCTCTTGTCCTCCTTGAGGGAGTGGTTGTAACCAGCAACAATCACGAATCAATCCATGGATGATTTTCCAAAGATGTGTCTCTTTGTGTTCTTCCTTCTTGTTTTGTGATTTTGAGCCCATCTTTGATCCTTTGGTTTTTGGTTGATCTCTTCTCCTCTTCTACCTTGCTGTGATGTGTGGGAATACATCTAGAATCACCTAGACCATCAATCGCCCACGAGCAAGTGTTTAGATCAAGTTTTTGTTTTTGCTCGGTTTTGAACATTCCTTCGGTAAAACTGAAAAAGGTCTAAACTTTGACGTGGATCTACTCGATCATTGCTTGGAATAGGTTCCTAATATCCTTAGGAAGGTGTGTTCCAAATTTGGTCAAGTTTGGCCGTGTAGATCAAAAGTTAGATCAATTTTCGTTTTTTGAAATAGTGTTGAAATTCGCGTTGTGTGCTTATTTTTCTATTCATCGGTCTGACCGCTACTGTTCACCAGTACTGTTCATCAGGCTGTTTTTTGTGTTTTTGGTTGTTTCTTCTGGGGGTTTGAAGGGAATTCAACATAAATTTTCCACTGTATTTATTTATTGATCTTCATAACTCTCATAGCTATTGGAGTGAAATTTGTGTTGAATCTAATCTTAAAAGAAAATTTTGGTTGAACTCCTATTCACCCCCCCTCTAGTCGCCTTTCTGGTCCTACAACCATCGATTGTGGTGTGTGCAGATTATAACGGTACATATTAAACATATATAGATAGATATGACAAATGTTACAATTGTATCCGCGATACAACTATATTTCCATCATGAGCACTAGAGTTGTATAACAAGTACATCTCTATGTTTAGATATAAACATATACAGTAGCGCTATTCAACGTCTAAGCATATAATAGGTTATTCTACGCGTGGGTCGCGACCTAGGCTGCACGGCGCGCTAGCCCCCCCCCCGGGGGGGGCCTTTCTCTCTCAGAATGGACAATAAAACCCAAGCGCTGAATCCCGCGATTGGCAATAAAATGGTGCGCGAGAGCCCATACAGGTAGTGAAAATCAGACGTCGGCAGTAAAAAAATATCCCCCTTCGCCCGGCATGGTGTGCTTCGTGATTTGGCTCATCCGCCTGGTTTTACTTCCGAGTTGTGATTTTTACTGTCGTACTGAGCAAAAAAAATGGTTTATATATTGTCTTACTATTCGATAAGGCTAAGATACCGTTAAAAAATGGCACGTCGTGCATTGTTTTACTGTTGTTTCCTCACTTATATACTGTTTGTTTTTTTGGATTACTGTGTGTAGTAGTTTTTACTGGATGTTAGTTTGGATTTTACTAATATCCATTAACAGACGAAGAAGCGTCGTTGTTTTGTGAATTTCTATGTTTTACTGTGCTACAAAGTGTCTTTTACTGTGTGTTACACAAAAAAAGATTACTGGAATGTTTACAACTCATCGTCCTACTTTGTCATGCTATGCGGCCTGAACTTCTTAAGGACATCTGGTATGGGCTTGACGTTGTTGACCTTGTGGAACAACAAATAGAACATCAACTTGTCTTGTACTCATTCCCCTTCTCCTACATACATGTTGATAACGTTGCATGTCAGATACTATACATCTAAAAAGTTTTATTCCTATAAGTTGTGAACATAATTACCGCTTACCAGCTCGATCAGTGTGCAAAGCCTCTGACCCTCGCATGTCGTGCACGGTCCACGCTTCCTCTCCATCGTAGACTGCTTGGAAAGTAGAATGATTTACTGGAGACATGACTACAAAATTACTGGAACTTATCTTATATTTATTGTTAGAATAATACATGGCGATACCATGTTGGTGCAGCGAACAAATTACTGTAATATGAATAAGTATTTACTGCTATATATGCATATCTTTACCATGGCAGACTCGGCCGCGGGCTCCGCGTAGGGCGTCATGGCAACGGCGTCCTCTGGCTCGATGATCTTCCTCTTCTTGCCTGACTATTTCTTCCGAGAAACACCATTACGAGGATCTGCGATAGGTAAATCTGATGTTTTTGTTATGATCGATTCGAGTTGAGATGGGTCCACGAAAATCGCCAGTGCGGTCTGGCTATTCTTGATTGTGGTCTTTCTCACCTTCGAGGGGGCGTTGCCGGATGTCCTCATTTACTACCAAAGTGGGGAAACAAAAAAAACAAAATCAAAGAAGATCATGTGATTTACTGTAGGGATAGCATGGATTTACTTCTATGCTTGTATCCATCCATGATTTACTGTTCCCGCTCGCGCTGGGTCTGAAAAAAAATGAATTTGGGAGGAAAATCACCGGGGGTAACACGATTGTGAATTTTGAGGAATTTTTGTTCAAACCCTAGATATTTCCACATCGTGAGAAAAAATGAAACAAAAAATGCATCGGGATTTTTTTTGTTCATACCTTGAGACGAGCAGGGTGAGAGGGGACTGAAGCTGAAGATCGCCTCTGATCCTACTGGAAATGGGGACTGGTAAAGCTCACTGGAGGCCCTGCTCTAACAACTTGGGGTTTTTTCAGGGTTGAGCGCGTCGCCAGAGAGAGAAACTCTTATTTTGCCATAGTGCGAGGAATCTCGGACGGTGTGGTCCCACACACGTAATATATGCAACTTTCGTGTGCATACAAAAATTCAAACAAAATCTAAAGGCTGGCAGTTACTCGACAGTAAACTTGGGTATAAAAAATTACTTCCTTGTACATACAAAATTATTGCCACAACAATTTTACTGGACTGCTCATTTGAGGTTACTGTACAATGCTAGTAATGTTACTATCATTTATTTTTGGAATTACTGTACATTCAATATGGGTTTACTATAATATGTTTTGGTGTTTACTCGTCTACTTACGTGTAAAAAAATGACACCAAGTCAATCAAATGCTTGTTTAAATGCACCAATGTCGCTCTGGATCCCGATGTGTCTCTTCGTCTCCCGTGCCGATGTTACTTCTTGTTTTATAAAATGGACTTCCGCTTTCGAAGATGAATTCTCACAACACTAATCTTTCTTCAAGATCCATAAAGGCGAAAAAGAAAAGTTTTTCACTCAAAAAAGGAGGAAATAGCTTCCCACTCTTCTTCCCTCACGTCGACAGTGTTGGCCTACCTCACAATTATATACGAGCACATATATGGCCAGACACTGGCCCATGCTGTGGAAGATCATTGTGCCCGCGGTGCCCTCCGTTCTCTGCCCTACGGTATGCCGAAAAGTGTGATAGCTATTGTCCGCCGACTGGAGCTCCTCCTTCGATGAACAAATGTGATGGCCTTCGGCATTCGATGGGTTAACATCATCGTCGAGATCGTCCTCTCTAAAGACTTGGAACGCTCCAAGGAGGCTGCCAGGAGGTTCAACAACTACATCAAGGTGCAGAGCACACGGGTCGACATCGCAGAGACCACAGAAGCATGGGAAGATAGCCCAAGTCCGAATGGCTGGGAGTGCGGGTTGAACGCACGAGGCAGTGAGTGGAGACGTTTTATCAAACAATCGATGATCCCACTCCCACACCCACAGAGGCCAACAACAATACTTACGAAGATTTCAAGGCAAGATAGGGTTCTACCTTGGTCACTAGAATCTTCGCCTTTTACCTATCTACTTTTGTTTTTTTAAATCTTCTGCAATGTAACAAATGGATAATCTTTTATAAAAGCGATTGGCAAAAGCTATTTAGCCAGAAAAATATAATGAAGAAGTTCTGTTGACTTCAATTTACTGTTTATGATACCATAATTTACTGTATGACATGTTTTATGTTTACTGCAACTGTAGAGATAATACTAGTAAAAAATGGATAATGTATTTACTTCCATGTATATTCCCTTTTACTGCTATATAAATAGGTTTTTACTATCAAACCAACTTCTCATTAAAAATGGTTCGCATCTAGTACCAGTAAAATATGGATAACATATTTACTGACCTCGTGCGGCTGGGATCATTGGGACGTGGCTCCATAAAAAAAACTTGTTCATATATGTGATCTGCAGTAAAAAATAGGGGATCACGGTTACTTTGCTCACTTCTGCACGTTACTGTCAAACATCTTCGGGTAGTGAACCAAAAAAAGAGCAGAAACCTACTTGGTAATCTGGTAGTTAAAATATTTTTTTGAGAGAGAATACCGGCAATTCATTGATCACAAAACATCGTTATAAAGATTCTCTCGAATACACTTGGTACACCATTACGAATAAAAGTGCCAACAGAGTGTTCATAAGAACTAGCTAGAGTATGTGCCGCTACATTCACTACACGAATAACATGACGAAAAATAATCCAAGAAAAACCATCTGCCATAGATTTGATACCAGAGATAAACACACTAACAAAGGACCGATCCCGCATTGACAAATTCAACTGTTGCACCATAGACAAATAATCAGAAGAAAGGATAACATTTTAATATCCTTGATCATGGGCGAGGGCTATTGCACAGCGAAACGCCAATGCTTCTGCTAACTCCAACATAGTGATCCCATCAAGGCGCTCGCTACAGGTAGCCAAGCATTCACCAATGTGATTTCGGACTACCACGCCAACCCCCATCTGATGAGAAGAAGCAAATAGTGCTGTATCGATATTAATAAGGACCATACCTATCGTCAACGGAGTCCACCAGTATGAGGATCTGAAATATGATGTTTTTGCTATGATCGGTTCGTGTTGAGACGGGTCCACGAAAATTGCCAGTGCGGTCTGGCTGTCCTTAATTGTGATCTTTCTCACCTTCGAGGGGGCGTCGCTGATGTCCTCATTTACTACCAAAGTGGGGAAACAAAAAAAAATCAAAGAAGATCATGTGATTTACTGTAGGGATAGCGTGGATTTACTTCTTAGCTTGTATCCATCCATGATTTACTGTTCCTGCTCGCGTTGGGTCCGAAAAACATGAATTTGGGAGGAAAATCACTGGGGGTAACACGATTGTGAATTTTGAGGAATTTTTGTTCGAAACCCTAGATATTTCCACGTCGTGAGAAAAAATGAAACAAAAAAATGCAGTAGGATTTTTTTGTTCGTACCTTGAGACGCGCAGGGTGAGAGGGGACTGAAGCTGAAAATCGCCTTTGATCCTACTGGAAATGGGGACCGGTAGAGCTTACCGGAGAGCCTACGCTAACAACTTGGGGTTTTTTCAGGGTTGAGCGAGTCGCCAGAGAGAGAAACTCTTATTTTGCCATAGTGCGAGGAATCTCAGACGGTGCGGTCCCACACACATAATATATGCAACTTTCGTGCGCATACAAAAATTCAAACAAAATCTAAATGGGTGGCAGTTACTCGGCAGCAAACTTGGGTATAAAAAATTACTTCCTTGTACATACAAAATTATTGCCACAACGATTTTACTAGACTGCTCATTTGAGGTTACTATACTATGCTAGTAATGTTACTATCATTTATTGTTTTCGGAATTACTGTACATTCAGTGTGGGTTTACTATAATATGTTTTGGCGTTTACTGGTCTACTTACATGTAAAAAAAAAATGACACCACGTCAATCAAATGCTCGTTTAAATGCACCAATGCCGCTCTGGCTCCCGATATGTCTCTTCGTCTCTCGTGCCAATGTTACTTCTTGTTTTATAAAATAGACTTCCGCTTTCGAAGATGAATTCTCACAACACTCATCTTTCTTCAAGCTCCATAAAGGCAAAAAAGAAAAGTTTTTCACTTAAAAAAAAGGAGGAAATGGCTTCCCACTCTTCTCTCCTCACGTCGACCGTGTTGGCCTACCTTACAATTATATACGAACACATATCTGGCCGGACACTGGCCCATGTTGTGGAAGATCATTGTGCCCGCGGTGCCCTCCGTTCTCTGCCCTACAGTATGCCGAAAAGTGTGATAGCCATTGTCCGCCGGCTAGAGCTCCTCCTTCGATGAATAAATGTGATGGTCTTCGGCATCCGACGGGTTAACATCGTCGTCGAGATCGTCCTCTCTAAAGACTTGGAACGCTCCAAGGAGGTTGCCTGGAGGTTCAACGACTACATCAAGGTGCAGAGCGCGTGGGTCAACATCGCAGAGACCATAGAAGTAAGGGAAGATAGCCTAGGTCCGAACGGTTGGGAGCGCGGGTTGAATGCACGAGGCAGTGGGTGGAGGCGTTTTATCAAACAATCGATGATCCCGCACCCACAAAGGCCAACAAGAATACTTACAAAGATTTCAAGGCCAAGATAGGGTCCTACCTTGGTCACTAGAATCTTCGCCTTTTACCTATCTATTTTATTTTTTAAAAATCTTCTGCAATGTAACAAATGGATAATGTTTTATAAAAGCGATTGGCAAACGCTATTTAGCCAGAAAAATATAATGAAGAAGTACTATTGACTTTGATTTACTGTTTATGATACCATAATTTACTGTATGGCATGTTTTATGTTCACCGCAACCGTAGAGATAATACGAGTAAAAATGGATAATGTATTTACTTCCATGTATATTCCCTTTTACTGCTATATAAATAGGTTTTTACTATCAAACAAACTTCTCATTAAAAATGGTTCGCATCCAGTACCAGTAAAATATGGATAACATATTTACTGACCTCGCGCGGCGAGGAACATTGGGACGTGGCCCGATAAAAAAAAACTTGTTCATATATGTGATCTGCAGTAAAAATAGGGGATCACGGTTACTTTGCTCACTTCTGCATGTTATTGTCAAACGTCTTCGGGTCGTGACCCAAAAAAAGAGCAGATACCTACTTGGTAATCTGGTAGTTAAAATGTTTTTTTGAGAGAGAATACCGGCAATACATTGATCACAAAACATCATTTCATAGATTCTCTCGAATACACTTGGTACACTATTATGAATAAAAGAGCTAACAGAGTGCTCACAAGATCTAGTTAGAGTATATGCCGCCACATTCACTACACGAATAACATGACGAAAAACAATCCAAGAAAAGCCCTCTGCCATAGACTTGATACCAGAGATAACCACACCAACAGAGGACCGAACTCGCATTGACAAATTCAATCGGTGCATCACAGACAAGTAATCAGAAGAAAGGATAACATTTTGATATCTTTCATCATAGGCGAGGGCTATTGTATGGCGAAACGCCCATGCTTATGCTAACTCTGACATAGTGATCCTATCAAGGCGCTCGCTGCAGGTAGCCAAGCATTCACCAATGTGGTTTCGGACTACCACGCCAACCCCCATCTGACGAGAAGAAGCAAATAGTGTTGTATCGATATTAATAAGGACCATACCTATCGTCAACGGAGTCCATTTAGGGACTAAATGCAAGGACTCGCGCCTATGACCTGGATCCGGATTGAAGATATGCAACGCTATCAACTCAACATAAACTTTAACTTTCGTAGTCACCCTTCAAGGATGTTATCTGATAGTCAAAATGTTGTTATAATTACTATCACATATGCTATCTATTAGTGTCGATACGCGTTGCATATGGGAGGCGTAGATTTCTGGCCCATTGATTGTTCTTATTGGGCCGACTATATGAAATTTGTTGTGCGCACGCGCATTCCAACTAAACTGGCTGGCCCGTAGAATAGTTATTGTAAGCGTAGCTAAATAATAGTATATCTAGAAACATATGCATCATAGCATCTTGCCACACAATTCGTGAGAAATTCAGATAGTTTATAAATAAGTAGACAGTTCCCGAAAAATAAAAGAGGAAAAAGTCTGCACTGAACTGATGGGCCACGGCCTACATAATCTAAGGATTTGGGTCTACTATACATGCCAACAATTTGGGCCCATTGACCGCGTACTTCTGAACCAACCCTAGCCCAGCCCACTCGTGCGCTTATAAGAAACCCTCGGAACTGCGAACACGCTGCTACCTCCTCCGCCGCCGCCGCCATCGCCTCGCCGCCACCTCCGGCATCGCGCAAAGGTAGCCGTCGAACTGTTCTTCCCTTCGTCCCTATCCTCGAGCAACTAGTTCTTGTAGCCATCTTATCCCCTGATGTTGCTATGTTTCTTTCGAGGAGCTAGGATCATGATTAGTTATTGCGGCGGTTGTATTCGTGGGATCCTAGGTACATTGGTTGTTCTTCCATTCCGTGATGACCTGGATTTGAACCAAGAAAAGGGAAGTTAGTGTCCTTATGAGGTTTTAACCGTAGATGATTTCTTGCACTTGTAGTAAATCCGGTCTAGTTACTTTTGTGCAGTGTACACATCGGATGCTATGGCTGTCCATTTGGGTTTTGAGTTGGTTGCGAGTGTATGTAGTGATCCGGTTTTACTTTTATCCCATTGATCGCAGCTAGTTGGGCTTCTTTTAGTGGTTCTAGACTTCCTAGGAGCGAATGAAAGCACCGGTACTGAGGCGCTATAGCCATTGTGATTGCTTAGTTGCCTGATATCTTGTGTGCTATATGGACCAGGCAACCCGCTTTGCATTGGTGGTTTGTTTCGTGTTTGTGCTGCCAGTAGTCGCCCAACAATTTTGAGATCTGAATCGTAGTCGTGGATAGTAATTCGATATTATCATACTGATTGCAGCATTTTAGGTTCTTAAGGGTGATTTTAGGAACCCCATGAACTGAAGCACACGCACTCAGGTGTTATGGCCTTTGTACTTTTATATTAGCCTATTCATTGATGTGCGAGATGGACAAGGGTAGCACCCTTGCAGTAGGAGCTAACTTACCCCTTTGTGTTTCTGCTGCCTGTCAAGTCCCAACATTTGCACAGCTGCAATTTGACTCGATTACCCTGTGGCCTGTGCATTGTTGGTATGGGTTGTAATGCCCTGTACTTACATCCTCACTTGTTTATGTCATGGATGCTGATTTGTCTGTCTTTGCTTCATTGAAACTAGGCAGGAGTTTGTGAAGGTTTCTTGAAGCTGAGAAGATGGTCCTGAAGTAAGTTTCTATGTCTTATGTATTGTATGCTATAACTATTGCAATGCGTGTGTAGATTTTGTTAATCAATCTCCTTTGCTTTGTGTGTGCTATAGTGATTTATTATAGTTAAGGGTAGTAAAAGCAAACCTTCATCAATAACAGTGTGATCTGTGTAGAAGAAATTTTAAGTATTGTTTTTTTTCCTCTACAGGACGGAACTTTGCCGGTTTAGTGGTCAGAAGATATATCCAGGGAAGGGCATTCGGTTTATTCGTGCTGATTCTCAGGTCAGCTTGTGCATTTAATGTCAGGAATATCTATTAAGCTTAGAAGGTTGTTATAACAAGTATTGGTATATAATTTACAGGTTTTCCTTTTCGCAAACTCAAAATGCAAGCGCTACTTCCACAACCGCCTGAAGCCTGCAAAGCTTACCTGGACAGCCATGTACAGGAAGCAGCACAAGAAGGTATTGTATACTAGGCGACCAATTTTCTATTTATGAGTGCATGCTCTTTAACTGCACGAACCACTTTTCTCACACTGATTAAATATTTTCTTAAATCTGTTGGGTTGAGCTGAGATGGCATGCTTAAACTTTAGTAGTTGTAATGTTGTATTGTGCTACAGGTTCTAAGTAAGTTGAGTATCTTAAGCCATGAGCCATGTAAGCTGGATTCCAATAAATATCCGGCTTCTACGATTTAAATGCATCTCTTCATTCAGGATTATGACTGTGTTTATACTTGTATTATGCTTGTATTTAAATGTCATGTTGGTTTCTCAAAATGAGCACCTCCCAATATACATGTACATGTGGATATTAGAGATATATACATCTGGGCACCTGTCTTCTGTATCATGTAGTCCTATCCTTAATTCAATGTCTAAGCAGTTAGTTGTTTTGTGTCAACCAGATTAATGCTCCTGTTTGTGCTTCGTTTCTTAGATGTTATTTTCCATTTCTATGTTTGTAGGATATGCATGCTGAAGCCGTCAAGAAGAAGCGCCGCACCACCAAGAAACCGTACTCCAGGGCAATTGTCGGTGCTTCATTGGAAGTCATCCAAAAGAAGAGAGCTGAGAAGCCTGAAGTTCGTGATGCTGCTAGAGAAGCAGCTCTTCGGTATGTTCTCTGTCATTTTATAGAGCTGTTGTCATATGCATCATGGTGGCAACCATTGGGTTTGGTGTCAAATTTCCTTGGTGCCCGATGCATGACATCTACAAATTCACGACCTTTTTAGAGTAGTAGTTACTTCTCAGATAAGGTGTGTTTGGCTTTGCGATTGACATTCTGTTCTTCATCATATTAGATGCCCGTTTTATGTCAGAATAGTTTAGATCTTTTTCGCCGCCTTTTCTTCTTGGCCTTCTGCTCCCTTTGAATTTGCCTTTCATGTTCATGCATAATCCTCCTGCATTAAGGGCACAAACGGAGGTTTACCCGAACATATTTTGACGTTGCCAAGAACACAATCATGAGCCAAGACTTGTATACATTTGCAGTGAGATCAAGGAGCGCATCAAGAAGACCAAGGATGAGAAGGCGGCCAAGAAGGCTGAGGTGGTCAAGTCCCATAAGGCACAGACAAAGAGTGCCGCTCCGAAGGGTCCTAAAGGCCCAAAGCTTGGCGGCGGCGGCGGAAAGCGCTGAAAGTCGAAAGTTCTATGCGTAGTTCAGTGTCTGTCTAAATCGTCGTTCATCAGGGCTCCTTTGTAAAACGTCGGTTAAAATAGTACTACTGCTTTATGTTTTATCATTGCCAATGGAGATCATATCATGATGATGAAGGCGAATCATTATTTGGAAAAAGTTTCCATGCTTATGTTCATGTTCACCTGAGTTTTGGATGAGACTTACCATGCCCTCCTTTTCCGTAAGCAAAGTTTTGACTTTAGAGTAGCTCATCTATGCTAAATTTTCTGGCGTAATTGTTCACGAAATATCCGCCGATGAATTGGTGCATACACGTATTAACAGCATGTAGTTTATCCATTTCTGCAAGCTCGTGGACCGCAATTCGGTTGAACAGTGGAGCCTCAAGCGCTCAGCCGCTTTGATTCTTGAGAAATGGGCGTGCATGCGTCAACTTTTGCCTATCAAGAATCCCACGGCCATTCTCTTCGAAAATGCCTACTTTTGGTCTCTGCTCTTGCCAAGCTCTAACTTGCACCCTAAATAAACTTCAATTGTGTTTACTTTCATCCCTCAAATACCGTCCAAATTACACCCCACATCCTAAACCACCGGTTTAGATCCTACGTGGCACCATCCGACATCCGCCGAGCCCCATGGGCTGCTGGATTTGCATCCTCACACTGCTGTGATATTGCGACGATCCGAGCATACGGAAAGAACACCTTGAGCACTGATACAGCGCCGTTCCTGCATTATTTTGCTGCATCACTTGCTTCAGTGTTTTTGCCATTTTTGCTACATTGCCGGTCGCGATCTCATCCCTCATTTCTTGATCCGATAGTTGCGAAGCATGTGACATTGCTTTGCAACATCAGAGGATTCGTGCACCTTCTCCACCCGCTGCTGAAGCACACAACGGTGTCCACCTTCTCAACTCTGCCTACAAGGACCACCTAGTCTTCGGCGCCGACCCATTGCCGCTGCTTCTGAGTATGTGGTGTTCATGGCCGACCCAGGCGAGCAGAGACGAGACGACTGCCTCCACGCCTCATGCTCGAGACCAGAGGATTCTATTTGTGCAAGTGCCAGTACAAAAGTGTGCAGATCTCTTCTTTTCTTGCTTTAGTCCTACTGCTTGCTGAGTGAAGGCGGTGTATTCGGGCTCAAATTTGATTCCATGCGAGCGGTGGCGCAGCTTGACTGGCTGACGCCATCCGCCGTGAGCTCACTCTGTTGTGCCATCGCCACTATCAATTGCCTAAGGGGCATCTCCGATACTTAATACCCATTAGAGTATTAAGAAGAGATCCATAAGACTTGTTGTGATTATCATAATTTTTAGTGCTACCACGAGATCTTAAGATAGGTCCCATAGATTAATAAAAAAGGACAAAGATTCCAACCACCCTACCCTCGCTCGCCCTCCCGTTGTCCTCTCACCCCTCCCGTCCACCGACCCATCCTGCCGCCGACACCCACCAACTCTCCATCCTCACCGTCCCCTTCCCTTCTCCCCGGCCTCTCCTTTCCAATCCGCCTCCATTCTTCCCTTCCTTCACTCCTCCAGCGCAGCGACCGAGACAATGGGTGGCGTGGGACGGATCCAGTGGGTGGTGTTGGGGCCCTCTCCAACACCGTCGACCGCGTGCCCCCACCGAGATACATATGTTGTTTCTGAGCTCCAAGAGGTCAGATATGGTAGCGACATGTTCCCATTGAACTCTAGGCGGCTGGATCCCGCGGCGGTGCATCTCCCTGGACCGGATCTAGCGGCCACGTGTTCCCACCGAACTCCACTTGCCCGGATCCAGCGGTGCACGGCCTCGGTGGATGACATGTTCCCCGGCCTCCCTTGTCCGGATCCGATGGCGGCCGTTGTTGACGACGCCCTCTCCCCTTCTCCACCTGTCTTCACCGGACCCTCCCTGCTGCACCCGCCCTTCCCGGCGTCCCCATGCCCATCCCCTTGGTGGCAACAGCAACTACTGGTGAGAGACGGTGAGAGAGGAGAGAGAGAGAGCAATTCTTTTATTGCTTGTGATCAGGCATAAGGCTATGCTTGACTTATAATTTTGGCCACAATACTTAAAGTCGGCCATAAGGTTGCCATGTAAGCCTTATGACCAACTTTTTTGCAACGTTGTTAATGCCCTAAGAGAAGTGACGTGGGTCCTACTGCATAGTGGACAATGAGGTCGTGGGGGCTGGCAACAATCCCAGCCAGTGACACATAGGAAATATACTAGGGTGGTTTAGCATGAAGGATGTGATTTACATAGTTTTGATATTAAAGAGATGTAAAATAAATAGGATTGAAGTTTAAGGTGAAAATTAGACTCCAAAACGAGTTGAGAGTCTAAGAGTGGACCTTTCTGACCTAGTTTGACTTGATAGCATACATGTCAATACCATTTCATAGGTCATACTGGTTTGGCTCTTGGAATTGTACATTCGGTACCTCCAAAGGCTATGATTGGCCATTGGTGGTTGTTGCCTAGGTCCCAAAGGGGTCCACCTCTCGAGTGCTCGGACAATCCTATCTCCAAGTAGTGCAACAACAACGGTGTGGCGTATAGATCCATGAGCTACGTGGGCTACATCTCGTGCGATGCACCGAATAGCTGTAACCCTGTAAGCACATCGGGGTCATCAATGAGGTACTTCTTGAAATCACTTTGCCGCGGCAATAACTGATGCGTACCTAGTTTGCAAAAGTAGTAAAATGTTAAACACTTGCTGCAAGTTTGATAGTTTTCAATCAAGGCAAAACCAACAGCGATGGTGGCAAGTACCTAATGTGGGCATCATCATGGAAGGGACACATGTTGACAATGTCACGGGGATGCGTGTGTGAGGTGCCCACTGAGACGACGGTGTACATGCGGTGTGAGATGCAAGTTTGGTTAGTTGTGATAATACGTACAATAATACATATTATGTTTATTGCATTACCTCCTATGGGGGAACTAGTATGGCGAGGACGACCGCTGCCATGCCGAGCTACCTGCCTGGTCTGGCGGGGGAGCTGGGTGTCGCGATGGACGTGCCGTGGCTGGGGGATCTGTTGAGTGGGACGCTATGAGGACGATCCCGTAGTGTCCGGTAGCTGCCCGCAGGATGTGCAAGCAGACGATGCGCCGAGATCGCTCGTACATATAGCTTACTGTAAGATCGAGGAGGCTAATTAGAGGGGGGTGAATAAGCGGTTTTAAAATTATCTTTGGCCAAAATCGGCTTTATATGCAGAAGCGTAAATCAAAACGATTTATGTCAAGGGTTGCAATCCTAGGGTGACAAGCAAGTAATTCAATTCTATGAATGTAAATTGCAAAATATAAAGCACAAGAGAGCAAACCACAATGACACACGATCTTTTTATCGTGGTGTTCGGAGACTTGCTAGTCTCCTCTAATCCACGTTGAGGTAAACCTAAACAAATTGGGTCAACTCTACGAATTAAACCAACACCTCGAATCCACTATGGTTGCTCCTTCTGCACTCCGGAGATGGTGAGCACCGAACCACTCACAACCTTCTTTGAGAAAATCATCGGTACAACTCCTCCAAGACGTCTAGGAGGCAACAACCTTCCAAGAGTAACAAGTCGGAGATGCTTACTTAAATGAATCAAGTGTCAAAGCTCGATGGATACACAATTTACCACCAAGCGCAGCATATGCATGAGGATTTGCCTCTCCAAGCTCACTAAGTGCAACACATGCACATAAAATCAGGTGAGAGGGTGTCAAGCCTGGATTACCCTCTGTGCTCTGAGCTAGTCCCATGATCAGTAGCTATCTCGCACAATATAATTACTAGTGAATATCACATTCATATATATGTATAAGTAAAAGAGTACTTAATATTACAATGACTATCCTAAAATAGGCCCTAGGACCAAGTTCTTACATAACAGGCCGATAGGCTGACAACTTCAAAAGGTAAATAGCAGCAGAAGATAAATAAACCAAAAGGGTCACCATGATTTGCCACAAGCAATCGACTGGGGCTACGGCATATTTATCACCGTCATCTTCATTTCTATAGCCGGACGCATAGAAGTATCCATACACCGGGTCTTTAGCCTTGTAGTCTAAATCCTGGAGTGCACGTGAAGACTTTAGGTTAGTTAGTAAGTCATGAAAAAAATCGTACAATGCATACGAACAACACAGACAAAACACTTACGAGTGAGTCATGGATGGGATCAACCGTCCCAACAGAACTCAAGACTGTTGCCAACATTCGAATTACCTCATCTCGCGGTGCACGATGTAAGTCCTCGACAAAGACATCAAAATACCAGCTTCCTCTGCATGAACCAGTACCCCTAGTCCCTCGTGCAAAGGCTGGATAGCCCGCTTGGTGCACAGGCGTTCAACTCCTCTTGTGCGTATGTCTCCCACCGCAATTGACCATCTATGATCTGGTTGAAGACCTCTGTGAAGTACCCATAATGGTACGCTCCTGGAGACACGCCCACTAAGGCTACAAAGGAGAAAGCATGATGTGAAAATGCAATGAAGAAGGTGGATGTACCGAAGCTTGCATTGCCATTATTAAGAACCACTTACCACCCAACGGCACAAAAGGGATCGCACAGTCGGTCGATCGACGTCATCCCCACCATACATGTACTCGTTGTAGATCCTACCCTGTGTCCACTGACCATGGTTGGGTGATCTGGAAACACTTGAACGAACCACTACATCTGGAGTAGTAGAGGGCAACCAACCAACAAGGACGCCGGCTTGCTTCTGAGGCAAGCGTAGTAAAGGGCACGGTACATACTGCCCAACACGGTGGAACCCCAATTGAACTATGGTACGTCTCAACGTCCGTATCAGCGATTGTCGGGTAAACTGGATGAATTGGGCGTCGACGCTATGTCGTGGGTACTCGTGAACATCACCCAACCGAACAGCCACAATAGGTATGCCTCTAAGTGACGCGCCGCATGGTAGTCGTTCACGTCAGGTGCCATCTCTCAACCTGCAAGAAGAATATTGCATTAGATCGATACAAACACGGATGAAAGCATTACAAAATTGTAAAAGCACTAACCCTGAACTACTATAGCCACCTCTGTGTTGGTCTGTGCTTCTGACTTTGCGCGAAGACTTGGTAAGGGTGCCTCCCCCTCTTACGGCGGTGGAAGAACTTCATGTAACCTCTACAACAATCGACCTGCTAGTCGTCCGTAGGCTCCTCTGGCACGGTTGGGACACAGTGGATCAGTAGCCTGATGAGCATGCACATATCCTGTAGAGTGAGCGCCATCTCACCGCATGACAGGCGGAACGTGTGCGTCTCCAGCTGCCAACGATTCAGAAGAGCGGCGAGGAGTGAGCGGTCGAAAAGGAAGCACTAGGACCACTCAACGTCCGCCCCAGGGGAAACATCATGCTCATCATTGTCCTTCTGAGTGGCCTACAACACCCGAGCGAGAGGAAGGAGTCCAACGGCTCGCAACCTGCAGTGCAACATTGAAGAGAAGGATGTAAGTACATGAACATTAGTAAATATTGGATTGAACCATTAACAAGTGTCGTACCTGGAGAACCAAAGCTGGTCCAGCCTCTAAGACTTCGACAGAGTGCGAGTCAACAGCATTCCCAGCTCATCAGGAATGTGTCCCTTTGGCGAAAGTGAAGTATGTAGCCGGCTACAGTGCTGACCGTCTAGCCGGTGGTCCAAAAGGCCGTACGGCCAAACGGCGTCGCCACCCTGACCCACCATACCTTACTCTTAAACACTATTAAATTAAAAATATATAAATAACCTAAAATTGGTATCCCTAGGTCTTGCAGATCTAAATCTAAGCATCCTAGATCTTCCAATAATTGATCTACCAATGGAGGTAACATAATGTTTTTACACTATAATAAGTACATATACGCGACATTAACCCTAACATAACATTGTCAATCTACAACTACAAATGCTAGTTCTACCAGGAAGTTATATTTATTGTTGTTGACTTATCATGTTTTTATCGAAGTGACCAACAAATTATATGAGCAAGATGAAATCAACGCAAAAAGATGAGTACACGGAGGCACAGCGAGCCGAGGGCAGGGTCTCCTCCTCCAGTCTCCTCTCTTCTTCTCTGCCGTCGACACTCTCCTCCCTCTCTTCTTCTCCCATCAATGCTTCCTCTACCCCCTTCGGCCTTTCTGTCGTGCGAGTTGGAAGCACCCGGATAGATATTAGACCTCAGTCGCTACAACGTGGTCACGTGCCTGCCAGTCGTGAGAAAGAAGTGCGACTGGTGTCATGCGTCTGTCAATTGCGCTTCCCTCGTGCAACTGGGCGATGTGGCTCAACGTCGTCCGCTCGTCGTGCGACTGATTGTCGACATGCCTCAAATCGCTGGCCCACTACATGATTGGTCCTAGTCGTCTGATGGACTAACGACTGAGGGTTATTTTTATATAAAAAAGTAAAACGTGGATTAATTTTGTAAAATGATTAAAAAATGATCTATTTAGAGGAAAAAATCGAGAGACGAGGAGGGGGATGCGGGAGGCAACACAAGCGGAGTGCATGACCTGGCGAAGGGAAGTAGGAGTTTTTGGTGCATTTGGCATTGTTGGCACATGGAATAGCAAAAGTAGCCCCCTCTTCGAATCAGTTGCAAAAATAGCACCACGGGGCCGCGCGGACGCGACACGTAGGCTTGTCCACGCCATAGGGGGTTGGACTTGCCTCCACCATTCCCTTGGAGGCCGGACATGCCTCCACTGCCCTTGGGGCACGAACAAGGCGAGTCCGGCACCCAAGGGCACGGACAAGCGCTCGACCGACGATTCAAAATTTGTGAACAGTGTTTTTAACACTATTTGGCACTATTTAAATATTAATTGAGCGCTATTTTATACTATTTGGTACATTGTGTGCAATACTATTTAGCACTTTTAAAAAATTCAGTTAAGAGCACTTTTTTGTTTGAATTTTTTTTCTTGTTTTTTACCTTGCACTCGCAGTTTCAAATGTATTATGACATGTACCAAAAAAATTCCATAAATTTTTTCATATGAAATCACGGCGCAATACAACACAATCTCCTTGAGGCATCAACGATTCGCCGGACGAGGTGGCGGTGGGCAGTAGTACACTATCAGCACGCAGGTGTAGCACTTGGAGGTGGACACTGCATATATTTGTAGTGTTACTGAGCAAATTGTTTCATATATTTTTGGTACATGTGATAATACATATAAAATCAACCATAAAAGGAAAATGTGTGATTTTATGTGCCTGATTACATGCGCCCTATTTGGAATGTGACCTATTCTAGGAGCGTATCGTATATACCATGGATGACATTCTTTTTTAATTTGACGGTTTAATATGGATGACATTATTTAATGATGTGCTAAACCACAGACTAAATAAGCTTGTCTATGAACCAACTGAGAGAAATACTTGGCATGCAGATCATATAATACCGTAACCATACCCTTCGTCTCATGTGCGAATGTGCGAAAGCAAGACTGTGACGGTGACACGAGCAAGTAGGCAGTAACCCTAATAACTAGGGCACTAGGCGCCACCATCGTCCGTCGATTAACCGAGCCATCGAGGGCAGCGAAGGGTGGCGATGGTGATGGTTGACACCCAAGTTTGAAGCTGCGTGTGTTGTGCTACGCCGTGATTTTTATGTGAAAAAATTTATATTTTTTTTGGTACACGTGATAATACATTTAAAGCCGCTAGTACGAGGTAAAAAAAACAAGAACTAAAAAAAATCAAAGAAAAAAGTGCTCTCGACTGATTTTTTAAGTGCCAAATAGTTTTGTCATACTGTATCAAACAATATCAAATAGTGTTTAAATAGTTCTCAAATAGTATTTAAATAGTTCTAAATAGTGTTAAATACACTATCCACAATTTTTGGACCGTCGATGAGCGCTTGTCCATACCCAATGGGCACGGTGGAGGTAGTGGCATGCCTGAGGGCCACGATAGAGGCATGTTCGGCCCCTAAGGGCATGGTGGAGGCAAATTCGACTTTCTGGGGTGTGGATAAGTCTACGTGTTGTGTCCGCGCGGTTTTGCTATGTTATTTTTGCAATTGATTTGAAAAAGAGGCTATTTTTGTAATTCCATACATCAAGGGCGTCAAATACGTAAAAAAACTCAGGAAGCGGTGTGTATCCACCGTGTCGACTCGGGTCCAGCCCAGCCCACTACCTCATCGAGGCCCAACTAAAACTCCATCGGCTTCTCAATCGTGAGCCCTGGCACGCCGCCTCCATCTTCCATCAAAGCGACTCGTAGTCGCCAAACGGGCGCCGACCAAGACGACACGTCCGACGGCACGACCCATCTAGGCACGCGCGTTCGCCGGCCATTATTCGTACGTACGCCGCCATGTGTCGGAGGCAGCCGTGCATGGCTCGTTGGAGTTTCGTCTTGTCGGCGCAAGACGAGCCCGTTGGCCCATCGGGCCGGTCGCCCGTTAGCCACGTGTTCTCGCCCGGCCAGCGGCGGCGCGCCTCTTTTCTCCCGCCGCCCAATCGCCCCTTGTCTCCACCTGCCTCCTGGATGGATCTCTCCGCTGCGCGGCGCGCGCAGCGCGCAGACAGACCACACAAAGACCGCGATGCCACGGCCTCCTCCCTCCGCTCCTCCCACAGTGCGGCACCGCCTGGCTCGCCTCCTCTCCTCCCACTCCGGCGCTCCATCCTCTCTCTCCCGGCCGGCGGCCTCTACTCCTGCTCGGCCTCACTCGCTCTCGGCGGCGCGGCGACGGCGCAAGACACACCACCTCCTCGCCTCCGCGGCGCGCGCCGCCGCCTCGCGCGCGCTCGACAACCCCGCGCCTCCTCGCTTCCACGCGGCGGCGCGTCCTCGACCGCCGTCTACTCGCCTCCCGGGCCCCGTGTTGTCGACCCGCCGCCTCGCCTCCGCGGCGTTGCCGGACGACATCGCCGCCGACGCCACCGCCGCCACCTTCTCCTCCATCCGCTCCGGTGCGGCTGGCACCTGCCGCCGCCGCCGGCGCCTCCTCTCCGCTCCGGTGCGGCAAAGTGCGCCGCGACACCTCCTCCTCCTCCTCTCCGGCCTCCGGCAGAAGGCCGTCGTCGCCGCCGCCCGCTCCGCCCGCCTCGCCTCTCGCTGCAGCCGTGCCGGTGGTGCCACCGTGCCGTGCTCGTGCTTGTGCCGTGCCAGGCCGGCCCACCGTGCTGAGGTGGCAACCCAGGCACGGCCCGGGGTATCGTGCCAGGCCGACACGGCCCATAAACAGTGCGGCCGTGCCGTGCTCGTGCCGAGCCAACAATACCATGTTTCGTGCTGGCCCAATTGGCCCGGCCCATTTGGCCAGCTCTAGGCGACCCCAACTAGGCGTAGATCTCACCACTACTCAGCTCGCGTCTGGCGAGATCGGAGAGGGACAGGGGAAGAAGCAGCAGCGCAAAACCCTACTGTCCTTCTTGCCCTTGCCTGTCTCCTCATATCTCCTATCCGATCCATCCAGGTGATACGACACGAGGTATCAATCTTTGCTGCCCCGTGTGTTTCCGATCCTTCGTCTTTGTTGCGAGGTTCTTGATTTTTGTTGTTGTTGTTGGGGATCTGGTGTTGCAGATGGCGAGCACGGGGCGGTCGATGCTGCTGTCGCTGCTGCTGTTCGCGGTGACGCTGTCGCTGCTGGAGATGTACCGGGGGAAGTTCGCCTCGTCGGAGCTCATGACCATCGCCGGCGGATTCGTCAGCTCCCTCCTCTTCTTCCTCCTCCTCACCGTGCGTTCCCCTCTAATCACCCCTTGCCGCTTCTAATTTTTGCTCGTGATGGTGAGGAAGCCCTCATCGTTGTTCCTCTTCTTGGTTCGCTCGCTAAATGAAGTGATAGGAGTGGCAGAAACTTGATTCATCGATTCTTCTTCAGTTAGATAAGCCCGATCGGTAGCGTAGTGACATGCTGGGATGTGGATTTAGAAGCAAATGGGGTTGCGAAGATGTATCATGTACATAATCTCGGGATGGGAACTAAGTGGCGAAAAAATGGTAGTCCAGTTCATGTAGCATGTGGTATACCTTTGAGTGGTTGATTTCTGTAGCAGATATCAAAACATTATTTTCTGTCTGCGGCAGCGCATAATGGTACGGTGCTTCCCAGACTAACTACATAAGCCAGTTTTGAGTTTTAGAGGATCTGGATTTTGGAAGGTAGTTTCTCGAAGCTACTTCACCTTCAGTTTTTATGACCCTGAGTAGCTTCTCAAATAGAAAATACCCTTCAATTTGAAACTCGCATTGCTTTACTATATAGGAAATTAGGAATACCCTTCAATTGAAACTCACATTGTTGTACTACATAGGCCAAGTTGCCAATTGCTACCCACAATGTGGGCAGTCATAAACAACTGAGGCCCTGTTTGTCTAGGATCTGCCTCCAGCTGGAGCTATGAAGCGTTGGCTTCTCAAAGACAAGAAGCTGGAGCTATAGAGGGGTGTCTGGACTAATAGGTTCAGCTCCTCCATTTTAAAGTATAATTGACTTATTAGTCCTGTAGTAAAATATAGTATATAGTTTTAGCTGATGCAAAGCCTTGTCTGTGGCTATTGTGTGAGAGCTCATGTCCTCTTCTACATTTTGAAACCACCGAAGTCGCCATAGAGGACCTCCATTTCTTCATTGGAATCTAGCACATAAAACATAGTTAAGGCGATACATAGTGAAGCTAGCACATAAAACCTCAGTAAGCAGGTGGTGCATACATTTGACTGACACCTCTTTATGGTTTTGTGTAATAAGATCAATGAGTTTTGTTATCATCAATTACTTCCTTAGCAAGTGTTATTTTGTTGCATGGATTTTTGGAATGTGCTAACTAGAGCAAAATTTGCAGTTTATTGGGAACTACCAAGAAGCTAGCGGCATTAGAACTGGGTGGGGTGCAGGTGCATATAGCATATGACTTCATTCCCGTGGTTTCCTGTAATTTTTAATTTGGACTTTATGTCATCACAGTTGTTCTTTCTTTGCAGTTGTTGTAGCAGAACTTGTTGCTCTTATTGTAGCTAGCACTGTCCACCGTGTTTGCATCACAACTTGGTACGCCACCTTTAACATATGTTACTGATTTCTTTGTACAAGTCATTACTGCTTATTTGGTCCCAAGAACCCATCAATAGACCTGAATGATTCCTGTCTGCTAAATAAGCCAGGTCTTGAGATCATCCAGAGATGCTAATCTTAGATGTTCTAATGGAATATTTCTTGTGAACTTCTCTTCTGCTTGGATGGAGAGAAATGGAAATAATATTTATAAAACAGAAAATATTTCTTTCCCCTTGTTTGCAAGAGGTGATGGGAGTGTAAGTTAACACATTTATACAAAATTTAATGGGATCTTACTAGAAAAATGCCACCCTTAGGTTTTTTGCATGTTGCAAACACTGTATTAGATTATGCAGTATTCGCACTAAAAACCCATTGCGATTTGTTGGTTATATATTGTCAGATTCTGACAGAACTTATAGGATGCATGACTAGCAGTAGCAGGTAGCAGCTGAGTAAAATCCATCTATATAAAACATCTAATTAGTGATCCTTCTATAGGCTGTCATATTTAGAACAGTAATCGTTGCATGCAACTAAAGTCCTCCAGCTAGTTGGAAAAATTCAGTCACCTAACAATATGACTTTGGAGAGTTAAAGTTAACTGTAATAATCATATTTGTTGGAATAACCCCTTTGTCTATTCCAATGAGTCTAAAGGCCAACATATGAGTCTAAAGGCCAACATATACAAGTTACGCGTGCATGAAAATATGCAAAGAACACCCTATATAAGTCATATCTAACATTCCCTTCAAACTTATGGTGGATCAACAACATTGAGTTTGGAGAGGTAGAAGCTGTGCTAAGCTCTAATATGTGCTTTGGGGAAGAAATTTGCTAACCGAAGCTTCGAAGGTACATACTGAAGAACAATAACTTGGTCCTGCACCTGCGATCTTATGAATGAAGCATCTACTCCAATATGCTTAGTGAGTTCATACTTCACTGGATCTCGAGCAATACTGATCACACCAATGCTGTCTGATAAGAGAGGAGTCGGTGCAGAAGCTGAAACACCGAAATCCTCAAGTAGCCATTGAAGCCAAGTGATCCCAGCTGCTAATGCTGCCATGGCTCGCAACTCAGCCTTAGCGCTCGAACGGGAAACAACAGTCTGCTTCTTGGTCTTCCAGGCAATCAAAGAGCAGCCAAGGAAAACACAATAGGCAGAAAGAGACCAGCGATCAGAAGGATAGTTAGCCCAGGTCGCATCAAAGTACGCCTGAAGCTGCAAAGGGTTGGAGCGAGGAAAGAAAAGATGACTGATGGCCCAACGAAGATATCGCAGAACACGAAGAAGGTGACTAGTGGAGCTGAGCGGGAGCAAAAACGAACTGACTCAGAATATGGACAAGGTGAGAAATGTCAGATCGAGTGATCCCAAGATAGACAAGACTCCTGACAAGATGGTGGTAGCGAGTGGAATCCTCAAGAGGCTCCCCATCAGTGGGCCGAAGGTGAACACTAAGCTCCATATGAGTGTCCACTATGCGCTGATCAGTGAGACAAGCGCGAGTAAGAATATCCTGAATGTACTTCTCCTGTGAGAGGTAGTAGCCCTCAGACGTGGAAGTGACCTCAATCCCAAGGAAGTAACGAAGAGGACCCAAATCAAACATCAAGAATTGCTCACTGAAACACTTCTTCACAAAATCAATGTATTGAGAGTCGTCCCTAATAATGATCATATCATCTACATAGAGGAGTAGCGTTCGACCTCGATGAGAGGTGTGTACAAAGAGGGTAGGGTCGTGATCATGGCAGAGAAGTTGACAACAGTGACAACAGAGAAGTGGTCAAATCAAGCACAATGGGCTTACTTGAGCCCATAGAGAACGACGAAGGCGACAAATCATACCAGGCGGGACAGAATACCCAGGGAGCAGTTGCGTGTAGACCTCACATAGCTCGCCATTGAGCAAGGTTCCCCTAGGCGCTAGTCGGGCGGCTGACCGGTGCATAGCGCCTAGGCGCCGCCTAGGCGGCCGACTCAGGCGAGCTCTTGGGGGAGCAGAGTAGGAGGCGAGGAGGGAGCGAGGTGTGTTGGGAACGCGGCGCGGAGGCGAGGGGGGAGCAAGGCAAGGGAGGAGCAAGGCACGGAGGCAAGGGGCAAGCCGACTCAGGCGGAGGGGGGGGGGCGACGGGGAAGAAGGATGCGAGGGGAAAGAGGAGGCGGCGGCGAGGGGGAGAAGAAGGAGGCTTGGAGGAAGGAGGTGGTCGCGTCATCTTGAGATCTCGGCCGTCCGATCGAAATTACTCTCGCGTAATTTGAGCCGTTCGATCGAGACGCCCAAAACCCTACAAAACAATCTCCTCCTGAGTCCCAATCATTCCCACGCCCATCGCCTTCTTCCTCCTCGTCGCCGCCTCCTTCCCCTCGACCACCCCTCGCTCCCTCCGCGCCTCGCTCGCCTCGCTCCGCTGAGCCGCCTCCTCTCTCTCCTCGCCGCGCTCCCCACTCGCCTCGCTCTCTCCGCGCTTTGCTCCCTCCGCGCCTCGCTTCCACCACCAACGGCGGAGGTTGAATCGAGCAACGGAGAAGCCAAATCGAGCGGCGGGAAGGTCGATTCGGCGTCGGCGGGAGGTCGATTTGGCGCCGGTGAGTCGGACCACCCCCTCCTCTCTTTCTGTTCCGCTGCCTTAGACCGCCTCATCACGCCTCGCGTCGTCTTGTGCCGCCTCGCCTTGCCCGCCTGGGTCCGCCTTAGATCGGCGTTGACTGCCTAGGCGGGCCAAGCGCCTAGGGGCCCGATTGAGGCCGAGGCGCGCCGGTTGCCCTGCGCCCAGCGCCTAGGCGGCCGCCTAGGGGATCACTGCCATCGAGAAAGGCATTCTTGACGTCCAGTTGAGAGATGTGCCACTGTTGAACAGAGGCCACAACAAGAAGAGAGCGAACAATGGTCATGTGGGCGGTAGGAGTGAAGGTCTCATCGTAGTCACGACCATGCTCCTGCTGAAAACCATGCGCCACAAGACGGGTCTTGTAGCGCTCAAGAGAACCATCCGATTGGGTCTTGATCTTGTACACCAGACGGGTCTTGTAGCGCTCAAGAGAACCATCCGATTGGGTCTTGATCTTGTACACCTGCTTGCACGTGATGGGAGTGATATGCGCAGGTAAGGGCACCAGATCCCAAGTGTTAGAACGCTCTAAAGCAGCAATCTCCTCAAACATCGCAAGCTGCCACTCAGGGTGAGAAGCAGCCCCACGATAGGTCGTAAGTTCAGAAAGAGCAGCGACTGCGAAGCCGTAGTGCTCAGGAGGCTTGACAGCGCGGCGATCACGTAGATCGTATCTAGGAGGAGAAGGTGAAGTAGGACCCAACAAGGACAGAGTGGAACTGGGAACAGGGCCTAGTAAAGACGGAGGCTCAATTGGAGAAGGAGTAGATCGAGGACGGCGAGAGTAGTGCAGGAGAAAGGGTGGAATCTCAATAAAGAGCTGGAAGGAAACTCCGGCGGAGGAGGAATAGGTGGGGTCAGAGAGGGAAGCGAAGAAGGTGGAGGCGGAAGCGAAACATAAGTGGAAAGCTGGGTGTTAGGAAAAGTCAGAAAGGAGATCGACTCAATAAGAGAATCTGAGCTGACAGTAGAGGGACGAAGGTAGTAAGGCTAGGACTCATCGAAGGCGGTGTCTTGAGAGATCCTCATCCGGCGAGCAATAGGGTTATAGCAGTGATAACCCTTATGCTCAAGGCTGTAGCCAAGAAAAACACACTCAACTGACTGAGCAATCAGCTTGGTGCATTCACGAGGTGGAAGAAGGATGAAGCTGACACAGCCGAAACAGCGAAGCTGATTGTACTCGGGAGCCTGACCGTAGAGACGCTTGACAGGAGTAGAACCTTGAAGAGCAGTGGAACGCTGCATGTTGATGAGGAAAGCGGTAGTGGAAACAGCCTCAGCCCAGAAGTGAGGTGGAACAGAAGAGACAAGCATGAGAGCATGAGCTATCTCAAGCAAGTGACGATGCTTACGCTTAGAGACATCGTTCCGATCGTGAGCACCAGAACAAAAGTATTAGTGAAGAGTACCCTGCTCAGCGAGAATGCGATGCAAAGCGGCAGATAGATACTCGCCAGCAGAATCAACACGAAAAACACGAATGGCCGAATCAAACTGAGTACGAATCGTGGTGGCAAAACTTTGGTAAATAGAGAGAACCTGACTGCAAGATGACATGAAGTAGATAGAAGTATGACGAGAATAATCATCAATAAAGATCATATATTATTGATGACCCCCTTTCGAAATGAAGGGAGTTGGACCCCATATGTCGGAGTGAATAAGATCAAAAGGACGAGCCGAGGTAGAATCACTAGAGGGATAGGGGAGCTACAGTTGCTTGCCAAGCTTGCAACTCATACAAGGTAAAGAGTTGTCACCAAAGACAGACCCAAGAAGACCACGACATGCTAGAGACAACCGTCGTGATCCACTGAGATGACTCAAACGATGGTGCCACTTAGCAAAGGAAGCAGTAGAGGACGCAACAAAAACAAAGGCAGGTGTAGTGACTGACTGGCTGGTGGAGACAGGGGAAGGAAGGTGCAGCCAATCGAGCTCCCAAAGACGTGATTCACGACGCCGAGGGCCAACATCGAGCAGAGTCCCCTTGCGGCGGTCCTGGATACAAGAGTCAGACTCAAGAATAACACAACAGTTGTAGTCAGTGATCTGATCGTTCGACATAATTTGCATAATAAGCTTAGGAACATGAGAGACGACAGGAACATGAAAGGAAGAAGTGGAAAGGATGTCTCGGCTTGCAATAGGAAGAGGTACCATCTACAGTCTGAACAGTGGAAAGAAGAGCTGTGGGACACAAAAGTGAGTCGAGTAGAATATGTTGTTATGTGGAAAGAAGCACCAGAGTCAAAGATCCACAGAGACAAGATATCGGACGAGTGAGATGCGAGGCGAGAAGGACTTCTGAGAAGCAAGAGCCAGAAGAGCAGAACCCGATGCAAGGGCGGCGATGACGTCTCAAGACCGGCGACGGCGGCCTGAGACCAGGGTGGTTGTAGGGCGGCGACCGGAGGAAGGGGAGGCAGTGGCCCGAGGCAGGAACGACGAAGGTCGGCATTGCCAAGGCGCGTAGCCGCTAGCATTGTGGAGAGTACCTCATTGCGCTCGACGGCCTCGCTCTCAAGCCACTCGACGCGGGTCCGCAGCACGGTGGCCTCCGCCTCCATCTCAGCGAAACGGGCATGGAGTGTCGTCCTCGTCGTTGGCGGCCGTGCCACGCATGAGGAGGTGGCGCTCGGCCTCCATCTGGAGGCGACGGCGGCGTCGGGACGTTCGGATCCGGAGCAAAACTGACTCCGCTCCGCTTGGCACGGAGCAGAGAAAGGGGAAACTCCGACGAGCTCTGTGAGCGCCAACGGCGGCACGCTCGGGAGAAACAGGGGCTCGGGCGATGAGAGCGCTGGGCGGCGTCGATGAACAGCACGACGCCGGGTAGAGGCAGGGCCGGCGGCGTGGCGAAAACCGAGCCAACGGCGCGGCCTCGAGAAAACAGAGGAGGTAGGCTTGGCGGCACGTGAGGGATGACGAGGCGGCACGATCCGGCAGTGGGAGCTCTGGGTGGCGCGCGGCAGAGAAGGGCTCACGCGAGGCAGAAGCGCGGGCGGTAGGGCTCGGGCGGCGGTGACGGCGGCAGTCAAGTGGGATCTAGAGTTATGGTTTCCAATGCTCTGATACCATGTTGGAATAACTCCCCTGTCTATTTCAATGGGTCTAAAGGCTAACATATAAAGTTACATGTGTATGAAAATATACAAAGAACACCCTATACAAATCATATCTAACAATGTTGGGGTGAAAAGATTTGATCCATCCACCATGGTGTTGCCAAAGCATTGTGTGGTGCTCACACGTTATTGGCAATTTGTTAGACCTGCTTCTATTACTTGGTACATGATGAAGAGGCATTTTCCAAATGTTTGTGTGTTGGACCGATCACACGGTGCCTGGCAGAAGCCTTGGTGGAACCTAAATAATGATGTTAGTGAGTACTGACTATTCCTCTAGTAGAAGATCTAGCAGGGGATAGACATAACACCATTTTAAAAATATCATAGAGAGCTCTGCCTTTTAAATTATAGCACTGTTTTTTTTTCGTATTTTGGTGCTTGTGCTCTTTCTTACCACTTTTTGATGGTTTATTTGTGCATCCATGCCACAGTCCTTGAGAACTAACTGATCCTTTTGTTCCACTCTGCCGCAGCTTCCTATTTTCCGCTGGATTCCTTTACGAGGTTGACAAGCTCTCCGGGATGATTCTTGCAAGGAGCGAGTTTACTAGAGTGAGGCGGCACTGAGCACAATATTTATGTATGATGACTTATTTTGTAGATCGAATCAAAATTAATATTCACACCCTCCGTCGGAATTCCCAACCAGTTAACTTTTTTTCGCAAGGCATATAGAATCTGAATTCTGGATACTTTGTGTTTGCTCGGAGGTCACATTTTGATTTATCTAATCACAGTGTTGTTGACCAGGTAATGTGTCTTTTTCCAGTTGTCCAATAGCATCGATTCACTGCATTTTGATCTCGCCGAGATGCAAACGTTTAATGTTGCTTGATCGGTTAGGATTTTGCTTTTGTCAAGCATGTTTCTCCCGCTAGTTCAAAAAAATAAGTTGTTTTGAACATCGATACGGTTTTTAAAGTGTAACTTTGACTTACTAATTACTATTGTGAAATATTTGTAAAATCTAATAAAATTATAATACTATGAAAGTACTTTTTAAGATGAATTTACATATAATGTTTATGTATTTAATTTAAATATTTAAAAAGATATCAATATCCGAAGTTTTTAAAATTTGATTGAACGTATTCTAAAAATATTTTTTTTGAATTGGAGGAAGTGTTTAACAGTTTTATCCACATTCTATTCCACGCTGGGTTTTCTTGTAGTAAGTAAAACACAATACAACCATGGAAGTGTCAAAACTCAAAAGTAAACCTAAGATATCGTTTTGGATATCGATAGAAAAACAAGTTATTTTGGATATCGACACGGTTTCAAAATGTAGCTTTGACTTACTAATTACTATTATGAAATATTTGTAAAATCCAATAAAATTACAATACTATGAAAGTATTTTTTAAGATGAATCTACATATAAGATTTGTATGTATCTAATCTAAATATTTGAAAAGATATCAATAGCCAAAGTTTTTAAAGTCTAAAAACATTTTTTTTTAATCGAAGGGAGTATTTAACAATTTTATCCACATTCTATTCCACGCTGGGTTTTCTTGTAGTAAAACACGATACGACCATGGAAGTGTCAAAACTCAAAAGTAAACATAAGATTTTTTTCATAGATTGTGTTTGCGTGTGTAAAATGTCTGTGATAGCGGCTGACGTCCGAGCGTGTGTGGTGCCCGTGCACCGTAGATTTTGCCCTCGCGCGCTTGCGGCCTGAAGTTGGAGGTTGGGAAGCGGATGCGTTGGCCTGCGCGGTGAGATCTCTCCCCTTGACGGAGGTAGAGAAGGTGAAGGAACTCCGATCACCGGCGAAGCACACCGGAATTCATTTCCAGTGACACGAGACAAAAGGGGAACCTTGAATTGAACTTGAGGACTACCTCAGGGTGCAAGTGGGATAAATTGCGGACAAGTTGTGGTTGTCCGCGCTGGCCGCCTAATGTTACACGGGCAAATGCGGCAGCCCGCCGAACATTACGCGGGCATAAGTGGTGGCCACTAGCCCACAACTACACAGAGACAACAAAACATCATCTTCCCTACGCTCTTGGCTCTCCCCCTCCTAGAATTAACTACCACTGCATCCCTGCAACATGCCAATCTTCATTCATCTCTGAGGCTCTGACGGACTTGATATCCTCGTTAGGACCATGTATAATCGTTTGCAGCGGTTATGAGCTAGTGGCAATCGTAGATGGGCAATGAACCGTGGGCATTTGCGAAGGGCGACGGCTTCAGGTGCTGGTTAATGTTGGAACAAGCACTAGGCAGCCATGCACAAGCTTCTGAAGAAAACGAAGTTTTCACTTCTCTGAACTTTCGAAGAACAGTTTTCACTTCTCTGAACATTCGAAGAACAGCAGAAACGAAAACAAAACGAGCAAAATCACTGGACACCGGAAAAACAATTGAGGATTCAATTTGCGTCACATCTGGTGATACGAATTTTCTATTTTCTCCTTTTTATAGACTTTTGAAACGTATTACAAACGAGTTCCACTTGGTTTTTCTGTTCTGAAACCGAGTCGGAGACACTGAACTTTTTCCGACAAAGCTACAGTAACTGAACCCGAAACTGAAACAGAGAAGAACTCTGAAACCAACCGAATTGGGCATGTGAAGCTCATGTGATCTCTTAGTGGGCCAAGTGAAGTAGTGGGATATGCGGCCACGTAGTGGGATATATAGACATCTCGCAAATATCCACTTAATTTTTGAGTTGGTTCACTAGCACCCACTTATTGTTTTATATGGGATGGGTTTAGTGGGTTCGCGGACAACCCGCGTCCACTTACACCCCTAGGACTACCCTATGCCGCTTTGCCCCCTCTCTTGATACGGACATGAGATTTCATTTAGTAGGGAATTAGGATAGCTCTAAGCATGCGCACTTTTGTGTGTGTGTGTGAACCGGCAGGCATGCGATCTACTCCCTTCGGTCACAACTACGTGTCGTTTTGAGATACATACACTCAAACTTTCAAAAGTTTGGCTATCGATATTTTTTTAAAATGTTTAGAATGGATACATGAAAATCATATTTATACATATGTCTCGAAAAATATTTTCATAATATTATAATCAGTGTGTGTTTTAATTATATTATAATACATATTAGTAATCAAAATTGTGTTTTGAGAACTGTGTCAATATTCAAAACGAGATATATTTATGATTAGGAGGAGTAGGCGGCCGTATTTTGACCGGGAATACCCCATTGACCAGGGCTCCTCCTGTCCACTTCGTGTTGCAAATCGTGTACATATGCATGCCATCCGGTGTCCCTCAACTGTTCCAATCAAAAGTCATGTGAAAAGTTTAAAAAAGAGCAGCCCAATCAGAAATCGGGTAGCCGCTAGCCGGCAACATAAAAGTCGCCGTCTCCATCAGCTACATCAGTGCTCAGAAGAAGCATGTCCCGTTGCCGTCAGATGGAGCTCTTGAAGACCCTGCGTCCATCTCGACCGTCGGTCAGAAGGGCAATCGAGCCAAAGAATCCTGAACCCAAACTGCCATATGCTAGCTATATTGTCAACTGCACCGCACACAATACAATAAATACAAACTGGACTGCACATTGCCCCGATCATTTTTCTAACATATGTAATATACTACTAATCTAATGAAAACGCAACCAAATGTTGGTTGGATTAAGCTAACCAACAACCGGAGGGCAGATGCCGTGCAGAGAGACGTTGGCGACCGAGTTTTTGGCCTAAATGATACTATTTAAAATGGTATTATCAAAAATAACATCATCGCAGTGCGGACGAGACATCACGTGCCGTTCTGTTGCTTGTCCTATGGTTTGTCCGGTCCGTGACCGTAGGGACGAGAGCGGCTGGAGGCTCCGTGCACGGCGGAAGAAACGTGAACACGGCGTGCTCGTGAGAACGTAGTTCCTTGCGGGTTTAGGTAAGAAAGAGATGACCGGGTTCGAGCCCCCAAACTAGGGGAGAGAGAGAGACAACGATGGCAACGCGCAAATCACAGATGAGCTGGAGTCGGCCACTGTTGGGCGGCCGCGATAGCTACTCGCCACCAGCAGTCGTCCAGAGGTTAACAAATGTGATTACTTTTCCAAATTGCGTCTAGCAGTCGGCCGGCTCCCTCTTCCTTTCCTGCCGTTTGAGTTGACCAACGGTGGAAGGGAGCGACATGGTTATCTGTTATATGAACGCACGAGCTCATTCTGTGCGGGTTGACCTCTTCCCTGCGTGCGCGCGCTGGGGAAGAAGAAACTCGCGGTTGGTTTGGTAATTCGGTCCAATCAAGATATACGGCGAGGAGGCGTGGTCGCTGGGCTT
The DNA here is from genome assembly GCA_036346255.1 of Ampelocalamus luodianensis. NCBI lineage: Eukaryota > Viridiplantae > Streptophyta > Magnoliopsida > Poales > Poaceae > Ampelocalamus > Ampelocalamus luodianensis. Next base: position 9,609,324 of record CM070626.1, read on the forward strand.
ATAGTTCGCAGCTCTCTCCCCTCCGTCCCTTCCTTTCAGTTTCGCCTCGCGAGTCGCGATCGACAGAGAAGGAGCGTCTCTGACGAGAGCCGGATAGAGAGGGAGAAGCGCTGTCTGCTCCGACGTGCTTTCGGGCTCCGATCGCCGTCGTCGTGATGAAGGCGGCGGTGCGGCTGCTGCTCTTGCTTCTGCTGGCGAGCATACCGGCGGGGTTCTGCGACACCAACGCTCAGGATGGTTAGTCTGATTCTGATCAACTCTGGTTCTTGGATATGCAGTCAGTTCGTTTCATTCCGTTGGCCTCTGCTCCTTTCCATTTCGTTTCTTACGTTTACGGGGAAAGATAATCGTGGTGTTAGGTGCTGCGAGTAAGGAACCAGACGAATTTCTGGCCCAGACTCGCTCGCTAGTAATCGTCTTTCATGAAATTTTTTTCCGGCAGCTTCCGCGCTCCAATCTCTGATGAGACAATGGAGTAACTACCCGTCAAGCTGGACGGCGTCGACGTCCGGCGACCCCTGCGGCGCGCGGTGGGATGGGGTCATGTGCAACAGCGGGAGGGTCACATCGCTGTGAGTACCAGTCCGTGGCCGTGCAGTTCGTTTCTTTTTTTCCCCCCGAAAGATTGGGAGGAGCTCTGCCATTCATTGCAGTTCGTTTCCACTTCCCAGTATCAATCACCTAGCATAACATCATGCGTGTCTGTTTGCAGGAGGCTATCAAGCGTTAACCTGCAGGGCACACTGAGCAACAGCATCGGTCAGCTAAGCCAGCTTGTTTATCTGTAAGTCGCTTCCCCGACCTTGAAATCACTAGATGCAAGCTGCCATGATTTTACAGAGCATGAGCTTGGAATTTTTTTATATAAAAAAACTAGACCCACGGGGAGAAACATCCTGAAGGCATTTTAATAAAGTTTAGAAAAAAAAACACGGAAAACCAGTTATTACCCACACGCTACCTCACAGCGACCGTGCAACGACCAAAGGGAACACACAGCGAGGTTTTTTTTTTGTGAGAACCAGGATTCGAGTCTAGTTGGTAGCCTCACACCTGGAGGTCTTACCACCATGCTATGAGTATGTTCTCTGAGCTTGGAATTTGGTGCTATAGCATTTCAGATTATTCAGACTCTTGAAGTTGAACTAGTCAGAACAGTTTTGCTTGTAGTTTATGAACTCCGGTTTCTTGAGAGTTAAGCCGAGCAGGTTTAAGTTTTGACTATTTGGTAATGTGACATGGATTCGGTTCTTTATTAATTAAGGCCAGGTTATAATATATGACACAAAATACACTTGAACATATACCGTCAGAAACAAAATATGGATGAAATGATCTGTAAAGTTGTGAAGTCCTGCTTATTTACCTTCATGAGAGAAGAAAGAATGTACTATCTCATAACACATGTACTTGCAGGGATCTTTCCTTCAACATTGGCCTCGGTGGTCCGACGCCCGCTTCGATTGGGAACCTTGCGCAGCTTACGACACTGTAAGCGATACATTGCTCTTTATTGTCAATCTTACCTTTTTCTCATCAGACATACAAATCACCAAACAGGCTTACTGACTTGCACAAATGCGCTGTACTTGTCACTTGTCAGGATCTTGGCTGGTTGCAGCTTCACCGGAGGCATTCCTCAAGAATTAGGCAACCTACTCCAGCTCTCGTTCTTGTAAGTAGCTAGTTGATTCAGAAGATGAAAGTTCCATCACAATTTTTGGTTCATGTTTCTTTTGATTGGAGTGGAAAAATAAATGTGGCGCATTCTGTATAGGGCCTTGAATTCGAACAAGTTTACAGGTAGAATACCAGCTTCAATTGGTCTACTCTCAAGCCTCTTCTGGCTAGACCTGGCTGATAATCAGCTCTCTGGACCTATCCCAATCTCATCAGCAACGACACCAGGCCTTGATCTACTTATCAATACGAAGCACTTGTAAGTTATTTCGATCTTACTTTCTGCTGCTGATCAATTAGAGAAGGTCAGTTTGCAAGCACGTCCCTTCTGATTGTTTCATCTTTCTAAATTCTAATTGTTGAACAGCCATTTCAACAAGAACCAGTTATCTGGTGCGCTTACAGGACTCTTCAACTCTAATATGACTCTCATACACATGTAAGGGATTTCCAAATTTTCAGTTTGTATTTCGTATGGAAAAACATATCCTGCTAGTGCTAACTACACTCTTCATCTTTGTCAGACTATTTGATAGCAACCAATTATCTGGCTCGATCCCAGCTGAGCTTGGAGGGGTTAAAACGCTACAAGTACTGTTAGTATCTTCAGATCACTGAAATTCCCTTCTTCTCCCACAATTGTTTGATCATAATCTTTGACCCGCTTTGCGTCTTGGACAGTCGATTGGATAGGAACAGTTTTGTGGGAGCAGTTCCTTCTAACATCAGCAACTTGGTCAAACTAAATGAGCTGTAAGTGGCCTCTGCTGATCTTTAAAGACCAGTCAAGATAAGATCTTTTATGACACTTAACGTACCTATTTTTTTGAAAATGTTATCTTCTGCAGGAACTTGGCAGGCAACCAGCTAACTGGATCAGTGCCAGATCTCAGTAGCATGAACGTATTGAATGTTGTGTAAGAAACTGACTATAATGCTTCCATGCTGCATTGTCCAATGATATAAATTGTCTGGATGATTACTGATGAATCCATCCTTTAATAACCAGGGATTTAAGCAACAACTCCTTTGATGCTTCAGTTGCCCCCAACTGGTTCACAACTTTAACATCTCTTACTTCTGTGTGAGTTATATAGCACTGTTGACTCTTTAAATCATCTCGCTATGGCAATTTCACACTCATCGCGATATGTTTTAATCACCCAGTTCCATATCTTCTGGAGGACTTTCTGGCCAGGTCCCCAAGGGACTCTTCACATTGCCCCAGCTGCAGCAAGTGTAATTTTTTGGCAACTCAAAATAAATTCAATAAGAAAAAGAAACCCCCATTTTAACCTGTTTTTGTGGCTGATGATCAGACAGTGTACTGAGCAACAACGCATTCAACGGGACACTTGAGATGACAGGCAGCATCAGCAAACAACTGCGGGTTGTTAATCTCCTAAACAACCGTATATTCTCTGCCAATGTCACCCAAAGCTACAACAACACACTAGTGTAAGAACCTGCAAAGTCAGCACCAAGAACTACTCATTGCTTCTTTTTCTCCACCCACTCATCAACATTGCCTTTCTTCCTCTAACCTGCCTGCAGGCTTATGGGGAATCCGGTGTGCGTGGATCCAGATTTCTCCGGTCGATTCTTCTGCAGTCTCCAGCAAGCAAACATGATAGCATACACCACTAGTGTGACCAAATGTGGCTTGAGTTTGACAACTTCGTGCCGTAGTGATCAGAGCCTGGACCCTGCAAACTGCGGCTGCGCCTCTTCGTACAATGGCAAGATGGTCTTCAGAGCGCCGTTCTTCACGGACCTGACGGACAGCGCGACATTTCAACAACTGGAGACGAGCCTCTGGACACAACTGGCACTGCGTGCCGGTTCAGTTTACCTCTCTAATGTCCACTTCAACAGTGACAACTACCTCCAAGTTCAAGTGAAGCTGTTTCCGTCATCCGGGTTGTCCTTCAGCCTGTCGGAACTGATAAGGATTGGCTTTGATCTCAGCAACCAGACTTACAAGCCACCGGAAAAATTCGGGCCTTATTACTTCATTGCAGATCCATATGCCCCATTGTCAGGTACTTGAATCTCACCATGTTAGAGACTCCCATTTGCATTGAAGTAGTATGATGGTGTGAAATTCACTAAGTTTCTGGTTCAGGTGCTGCTGCTGGCCGTGGTAAAAAATCTAAGATCAGTACAGGTGCTATAGCTGGGATTGCAGCAGCCGGTGGGCTGGTTGTGATTGCCCTCATTTTCATGGCAATATTTGCTTTACGACAGAAGAGAAGGGCTGACAAACAAACGGAACGATCAGACCCTTTCGGTAAGGATCTGAAAACTTGTGTGCATTGCAATTTCTGTAGTCACCAACGACGCCATTAAGCAATTTGTGAGGAATGAAACATATAGGCTTAGTCTTTTCTATCTTAAATGAAATGGTACGCAAGTCTTTTGCGTGTTCTCGAAAAAAGGAAGAAACATAGAATCATAGTATCTTACCAATATTTTGACCGAGGCAGAGTCCCAGTTCAGCTATAAACACTACTAACCTAGTAAAATCAATCATGACAAGAACAATAAACGTTGGAACTTAACTGAATTTTGTTCCAAAATCCCAGCTTCATGGGGAATTTCCCAGAAAGACAGCGGAGGGGCTCCGCAGCTGAAAGGGGCAAGGTTCTTCTCCTTCGATGAGCTGAAGAACTGCACCAACAATTTCTCAGAGAGCCATGAGATTGGGTCAGGAGGTTATGGAAAGGTGTACAGAGGAACGCTCGTGGATGGGACGCGGGTCGCGATAAAGAGAGCGCAGCCCGGGTCAATGCAAGGCGCGGTGGAGTTCAAGAACGAGATCGAGCTGCTGTCCAGGGTTCATCACAGGAACCTGGTGAGCCTGATTGGCTTCTGCTACGAACAAGGGGAGCAGATGCTGGTGTACGAGTACGTCTCCAATGGAACACTCAGAGAGAACTTGATAGGTACATTTGAATCAAACCACTGCATACCATTACCACAAATCTATATATGTGCATTTTTATTTTTATATTTAACCATGCATTAATCTCGCTTGAGATGAAAGCAATTGATCTGTGTATATGTGCGGCCATGCATGCAGCGAGAGGGACGTACCTGGACTGGAAGAAGAGGCTCAGGATCGCCCTCGGCTCGGCGAGAGGGCTAGCGTACCTTCACGAGCTCGCCGACCCGCCGATCATCCACCGGGACGTCAAGTCCACCAACATCCTCCTCGACGACAACCTCAAGGCCAAGGTCGCCGATTTCGGCCTCTCCAAGCTCGTCGCAGACACCGAAAAGGGCCATGTCTCCACTCAAGTCAAAGGAACACTGGTAATTAAGTAGTACTATATATATAGCACTCCATTTCACCTTAAAATTACTCTGCCAATCTCCTATCATTAATAGAGACCCAATTAAACATGTTTTGATCATATTTGGTTAGGGTTATTTGGATCCAGAGTACTACATGACGCAGCAGCTGTCGGAGAAGAGCGACGTGTACAGCTTCGGGGTGGTGATGCTGGAGCTGCTGAGCGGGAGGCAGCCGATCGAGAAGGGCACGTACATCGTGCGCGTGGTCAGGCTGGCCATCAACCCGGCCGACCGCGACCACTACGGGCTGCGCGCCGTCATCGACCCGGCGATCCGGGACACCGCGCGGACCGCCGGGTTCAGGCGGTTCGTGCAGCTGGCGATGCGCTGCGTCGACGAGTCCGCGTCGGTGCGGCCGGCCATGGGCGCCGTCGTCAAGGAGATCGAGGCCATGCTGCAGAACGAACCCGCCGGGGACGGGGGCGCCAGCTCGGCCGGCTCGTCGGCCACCGAGTTCGAGGGCGCGGGGGGAGCGCCGGCGCACCCGTACAGCGACGTGGAGATCACGAGGGGGTCGTACGGCGGCGACAACGCGTCGGATTATATGCCCTACTTTGAGGTCAAGCCCAAGTAGAATGTAAAGCGTTGTTTCGCTCCTTTTTTTCCTTTCGAATTGTACATTTTTTGGTGTACGTGTTCGTGATGAATCATGTATTAGATTCTCTCTCTTTTTTCTTCTTGAATCAATCGTGTATTAGATTCTTTATTCGTAGCTATGCAAGTTTTCACCATGGCTTTGGACACCAAACGGGCCTCCCCAGACGGCAAAAGTGAAGTGACCAATTCACCCTCTTTTTCTATCGGTGTCGCTACAAAACTCCTGCTCTAGCTCATTGCCCACAGCAAACACGTGATCCGTCGCGGGATAAAATCATGGACGCAACTATCGCTCGGAACAACATCCGAACACAACGATTGGTAACAAAATTAATCCATGTGTGCAATCAAATACGCAAATAATAAATACAAGCTAAGAAAAAAATTGGGAAAAATATCAAATTCTCACCGAAAACGCATGAAACTTATAACATAAAAAAAACACATTTTGGGGAAAAAAATATAGTGAAAATATATGGAAGAATAATTTTGAGCATGTCTTTGTGTGGGAAAACTATTTTTATCATGATTTTCAACATTTGCATAAATCAAATAGTGAATTAATTACATGCAAACAACAAATTATAAGAATTTTCGAGAAAATGACAGAACAGATAAAATCCCAAACATTTTACACAAGGAACCGTCTTCTGTCAGGAGCATCCACAAAAAAAATTCATAATTTTTGGAGCCAGTTTGTTATGTTTAGAAATTCGAACAACAATCAGCCTGTTTAAGAAATTCGAAAACCTAAATTGAATTCTCGCCAAACCTTTGGGCCAAAACCCAACTCAGCCCATCTCCTCTCGCGCTCGCTCCAGCCCACATTAGTGCTCACTCTCTCTCTCTATCTCTCTCTGACGTGCTGACCCCACCTGTCGGAACTCTTCGTCCACCTCGCTCCCACGCCGCGCGTCAGCGCAGCTCTGCCGCTCGTCCGTTAGTTTCGACCACCGCCCACCGTTTTCGCACCTCACCTGCCCCCGCCACCTCCGCCTGCTGTCGCCCATGCTAGCTGCCCCGTCGACACATCGTTATCCCGCGCAGGCGACGAGACCGAAGCTCGGCACGAAAAACCCGTATGCTATTCCATTTTCTTGCCGTTTCTCTTGCACCATTCTCGATCATATTTAAGCCCCTCACTGCATCACAAGCTCCTCAGCTTTCCATTCTCACCTCCCATAAAGAATCAAAGCTTCTCGTGCTTTGCTTCGCCAGGAACAAGAACGTCGTTCTCAACGCCATTGAGTGAGCCTCACACCGTCATTTTCTCTAGTGAGCTTCTTTGCCCTCGCCACCTGCGTCACCATGTGCCCCCTACCTCACTGATACTCTGTCTTTGCTTAATGTAGCTCTGGGAACCCCGTAGCGTGATTGTGTCGTCGTCTTCTTCGTCTCTGGTGCACATCTCATTTCAGACCTCCGCGTTCCCAACGCTCTGGTGAGCTTGTGTAAGATTGAGGAGGCCGATTAGAGGGGGGTGAATAGTTGTTTCTAAAATTCTCTAAAGCTAAAATCGATTTCTAACAACAACACGGTTTTGCACAATTAACACCTAACACAACTAGTTTTGACTAAGTGCACTAATACTAAGTCTATTGATAATGAAAGCATTCATACAAAGACCTATAGGCAATTTAATACAAGGAATATAAATTGTAATAAAGTAAAACACAAGAGAACAAACCACAATGACACATCGATGTTTTACCGTGGTGTTCGGAGACTTGCCGGTCTCCCCTAATCCACGTTGAGGTAAGCCCAACCGCGTTGGACCGGCTCCACAATCTTGAGCCAACACCTCCGAGGTAAGTCCAACCACTTGGATCGGTTCCAAACCGAACCAACACCTCGCTCCACTCGGGTTGCTCTTTCCTCCACTCCGAAGATGGCGAGCACCATACCACTCACAAATCGCCTGGGTCTTCTCACAAACTTCTTTGAGAAGATCACTGACGCACGACGCCTCCACGTCGTCTAGGTATCGACAAACACCAAGAGTAACAAATCTTAGACTCTCACTTGACCTAATCAAGTGTCTAAGCTCGATGGATACACAATCCACTACCTAATGCAACACATGCACTAGGATTTGCCTCTCAAAGCTCACTAAGTGCAACATATGCACAAAAGAGTGTAGAGGGCTTGCTCTTTGCTCAAAGGAATATCTAGGGGCACCAGCAACCTTCCCTCACATGGCCAAGGTGGGTATTTATAGCCTACACACAAAAACTAGCCGTTGGGGGTAAGATTCTGTCAAAAATAGCAGGGCCGGCCTGACCGCAGGCAAATGGCCGGTCAGGCCGCACCCCCTCCAACGGCTATAAAACTAGCCATTGGGGCACATCCGGTCTGACCGCCAACCAATGGCCGGTCAGACCGCCCGATACACGTCGGTTAGATCGCTCCAGCCGAAACCCAAAAAGTCACGTATTGGAAAAAGCTGACCGGGTCCTTGACCCGGAGGTCCGGTCAGTCCGGACCTTCAACTGCGGTCAGACCGCTCCATAGAATTTCTAGAAAAACACATTCTCTGGAAAAAGCTGACCGCGCCTTTGGTCCGGGAGACCGGTCAGTTCAGCCACGCAACGCCGGCCAGACCGCACCAGAGATCAACTCAAGATTTTGCATTTCTTTTTCAACTCAAATTTGCAAAACACATTTGCAAAAGATATGAAATGCAAACAAGGCATGTAAGCAAGATTCTCAACAAGTTGCAAAACACATTTGCCAACTTTTAGAATCAAACCATGAATTGCACTCCGCTTCAACTCAATTTGCAAAACACATTTGCCAAATTGACGCGCGATGCAAACAATGATTAAAATGAGATTCTCAACAAGTTGCAAAACACATTTACCAACTTTTAGAATCACACCACAAGCAATAAGGTACATGGACTTAAACCATTTGCAAAACACATTCGCAAACTAAATTCACATGCTATAAGGATTATCCATGAGCCTCAACTATTTGCAAAACACATTCGCAAATATAAGCAACATGTTAACGAGAGCTAGAGCAACCACAACGAGCTATCAACATATGACTAACTCAAGCTACTAGTCAAGACCCCTCTTAATAGTACGACAACCTATACTAGCAATCTGGTCTTCTAACCAAACACCAAGACCGGTAAAAGATTAGGAACACATCCTTAGCCCTAGCTAGTCATACCTTTGCCTTGAGCATCTTATTGAAGCTTGATGACGCACATCTTCACTTCAAGTCCGAGTCATTGACTTGACTTTGATAATCATCAACACATGATGATATCCTTTACTTCGGGATCTTTGACTTGATGCTTATCAACACATGATGACATCCTTCATCCCGAGTCTTGATATGCATCAACACATGATGTATAATTCACTTGATCTCCATTAACACATGATGGGTCTTCTTTTGACTTTGATGATCAACTCATGGTCATCTCCTTCACTTCGGGATCTTGACTCGAACATCATCAACACATGAAGATATCTTCCATACTGAACTTTGACTTGATGACGATCAACACATGATATCATCCAAAGTCTTTATTATCATGGAACCTAACCTGCTTATCCAACTCATGGAAAATGTTAGTTCTACAATATGATTATCATGAATTACTATATCATACCATTAACCAATAATTGTGGGACAAGATACACAATCTTTCCCTCTTTAGTAATTGATGATAACCATCATAAATACAAATAATTGAATAAAGATTTGTATGAGTATATACGAACTACATAGGTTGTATATACTCAAGGATGAGTATATATATCAACTACACAAGTTGTATATACTCAAAAGAGTGTATGTGAACTACACAAGTTTCATATACTCATATAAGTATATACGAACTACACAAGTTATATATACTCAAGGATATGTTTCAAAGTAGAGATTCCAAATATGTGTGGAAAAGGAATTTGAATCAATACTAATGAAACCACAAAACATAGAGTGAACTCCCTCTAAATGTATGCATACACGAATGTGTAATAGGAACATATGCACATATTCAAGTTAGACTTTTGGTGGAGTTCATCCTATATTTTGGATCCGAGGAATGCAACAAGATATAAGAATTATGAAGTAGAATACATACCTTTTATGATTTTCACCTTTTATATCCAATTTGAGACTAAACAATATGTATATCAATAAAAGTGTTAGTCTCATAAATAGATTTGTTATTATGAATACATACCTGTTTTGGATTTTTCTTTTTATATCCAAGCTAAGACTAAACATGATATAACGAATATTAGTGTTAGTCTCACAACTAGATTTGTCATTAATAACCAAAACTCTATTAACACATAATGACGGGTCTAGATTCTTCAGCTTGAACCTCATCTAACCGCATTAGTGTCCCATACTCCACTAATGATCTTTCCTTGCTTAATGTGGACCCGAGCTCATGGAATCACCGGAATCGAGCTCTTCCCCAAATCCGGTCGCCACCGACTCCAATTTTGTTCACCGTCACTCCGGTGAGTCCCATTCGATTCCTCGCTCCTACACCATCCTAGGGTCCTAGTGAGCTAATGCTACACTTTAGCACCTCCATCGCCATAAAGCGTCAGCACCGAGAGCCTCCTCTGCGCTGCCACTGGTCAACGTCGACACGCTTCTCCGACCATCCCCCGATATCATCTACACTCTTGGTGAGCTTCTAGTAGTACTCTAGTGCTTCTACACGTGTTAGATCAGTAGATTAGCCAACATAGCATAGAGTTCACTGTGGCCGCCAATGGCGTCACCGTGGGAAATGGTATCGCTGCTGCTCTGGTGACCATTGGTCCTCGAGACACTGCTTATAGCATCGTAGTTGTCCCCTAGAGCCAATGCACACCCTCTTTCGCTGTCGATTTGCTCCATGCGTGAAAGCCATTTCGGACCCAAGGAGCTCTGCCACTTATCGCCGGCGTAGTGCCATCTCCGGCCTCCACCATCACCCGGTGGGATCGCCGTAGAGAAGGGAACCCATTTTTCCCATTCCCGAGCCAAGTCGTTGCGTCGTTCGCCGCTGCCGAGCTCACCATGGCGCTCAGCTGCGCGCAACTCTGCTCCCTTCTCTTCTCTCTAGCCGACAGTGGGTCCCACTCGGGTTGAGTATTAGCTTGACACTAATGACTGTGGTTAAGTAAGTGAAACTAATCAATGACATGTGGGACTAACTGAAAACTTAATAAAAAATCTAATTTAAAACGTCATTAGAATATATGTCATTGACATGTGGGACCACACACTATTCTCGGTTTTAAAACATGTTTTAAAACCCAAGAGACTGACATGTGGACCCCAGCCGTTAGTTAATTAAAATCAAAAAATAGGTTTAATCATTAGTTAATAAATAATTAGTCTATGATATGTGGGACCATCTATGTTTTTATAAATAAATTCAAGAAAATAAAAAACAAGTCACTGACTAGTAGGCTCCACATTAAGTTAATAAAATTTGAAAAAAAATGAGAAATGCCGCTTTCAGTTAAGAGGAAAATACGTTTTCCCGGTTGAAAAGCGTAAACCTCAGAAGAACTCAGAGGAAAATATGTTTTCTCTGTTAGAAAGCATAAACCTCTGAAAATACGCTTTCAACGTCACCATTTTCTTAATTTCTAGAATTTTCAAACCAAAGCAAATTAAAACGTTAATAACTTTTGCATACAAACTCCAAATGAAATGAATATTTTTTATAAATTCATATAAAATCATGCTCTATCTGAATATGCAAAAATATTTGAATTTTGTTGCCATTAAAATTATTTTTCTATAATTGATTTGTTATCGGCTCTTTTTGAATAAACGTCGATACTTCGAACAAAATTTATGACGATCATCCGTCCTCATACTCTGAGATGCCCGAGCAACGCAAGCACCCTTTTTACCATGTTGATCCTATTATTTCAATTATTATTCTTCTTTTTGCAAAATATATTATGCATACATGTATGTTTGCTTAAAATTGTTGTATTTGGTGATAACGGTAGTTATATTCCTTTTCAATGCATGGTCCTCCTTAAAATATTGGTATCTTTACTGTTGTATCCATTAGGTTATGGTTTAGGCAATAGATGACACCGATTTGGGTATTTTGAGTGCGAATATCGCACAAATGCTTAACTAGACTCTAAATTTACTAAAGTTGAAAAATGGATGAAATGTTGAATATAAATTTAAGAGATTTTGAAATGATAGTGCAGAGGGTTTTACCTCTGTTATTTTGTATAAAAATAAAAAAGAAAAACTTAATTTGTGACGCGGACGAGTTATATTATAATCTGAGAAGGGTGAGAGGTGTATCTTACAAGTAGATAGGGGGAGCCAGGTCAGTTAAGGACTGAACGTCAGTGCCATCAATCTAAGCCTAAGCGTACAACCACATGTGCCGGTATGGGACAACCTTAGCTAATTAAGTCATTAAAGACTAGTCTTGTATATTAGTAGACCGCAGTAGTATGGGCATGACCAGATAGGCTTGCTCGAAGGGGCCCCCTTCACCGAGGTGTTGGGACCAAAGCTTTCCGATACAACGGTTAATTCGTCACTTTGATGGGAGGTACCCGGGATCAAAGTGAGGGTTTTCATTGCTGGGCTAGTGTAAGGCTAGGACTAGGTGTTGTAAAGGCTTTGTTACGTACTCTAGACTGCTTACTAAAAGGTCGTGAGCAGTGGTATCGACGGATGTTGGATAAACTAGAGAGCAATATCCGACCCGTATCCGTATTTTATAGGATATCCGAAAGATATCTGGTAAATCACTAAAATGGATATCCGATAAACATCAATATCATTTAATATCTTCTTTGGTTTTCTAGTCATCAATATCATTCTCTAATAGGTAGTATAATTTGACACTTTCGTTGGTGAAGTTATATCTTTTCTTTATGTGTACATGCACTATTTGTCAAGTTATCCGTAACCGATTTGAATCCGATCCACATCTGCCCTGTTCCCGCATCCAAAAAAAATGTGTTTGTATTCTATTCTGAATCCGGGGTAAAAATATGGGTTAGGATACGCTAAGAGCAATATCCGACCCGTTTTCACCCATAGTTGAGCTTTAGTCCTCCATAGTGGAGTGGTTGTAAACCAATACCCTTCTCAAATCAATACAAGCAAAGTTTCCTCAGAGATGAGTCTCTTCTTGTTCTCGCTCTCTTTGATGACTTTTGGGATTTTGATGTTGCTTTGGTTTTCTTGGGGTTTTTTGTTGTGATCTTGCTTGCTGGGAAATGTAGGAATACATCTAGGATCGTCTTGATCTTTATTTACCCACGAGCAAGTTTTTTTTTTATCAAAGTTCAAATTTTCTCTGTTCTGGTGCCCTATCGCTCTCATATAAGAAATTGGTGGAACCCTGGCCTCGATCTTTCGGATTGTCGATTGAAATAGGTTTCTGATATTCTTAATAAGCTGTGGTTGAAATTTGAAGGGATTTAAATCACCGGATCAAAATTTGAGTTGTTTTGTGATCTTAAAATCTTGCTGATTTTACTGTTTATCCATACGAGAGGTCAGACAGCCCGTATGAGAGATCAGACCGATTGCCCATCGGTTAGACCGCCCATCATCATAGGTCTGATCACCAATTTGACCTTTCTTTGAGTTTTTTTTGTGATTTTGGTCGTTGTGTTTTGGGATTTTGATCGAGTTCAACATAAGACTTCCGTTATGCTTGTACTTTCAATCTCCATAGCTTTCATGACTATTAGAGGAAGAATAAAGTTAAATCCGGTCAAAATGAAAAAGAAGTATTGCTTTTATTCATCTCTAATTGCCGTTTCGGTCCAACAGAGACCGACGATGACTCTGCTTAACCTGCGCGCGCCTTCAGGAATCCAATCTTAATTATCCACATCCTGGCGGTACTACTGATTTCAGGGGAAGTTTAGTTAGCGGCAGGCATACGCTGTTGCTTCACTCGTCTTAGCTCCTCGATCGATGCTATTGAGGAGCAAGGCTGCAAGTGACCCTGGCGTGCGGATTAGCCCTTCACCAGTAGTAGCCAATAGCCATCTTTGACCCAGTGTCGCTCTACTGTAGCAGTCATTTTCCACTACGTGTTGCTTAGTCAACTTCGCTTAGCGGATTAGCCCTTCTGATGCTGAGCTTGCTCGATCTGCAGCTGCAGGTGTTTTTCTTTAATAATGAAAATACACCTTCCGGTCTCTGCATCAGCTAAAAGTTTAAAACAAAAAATGATCAAAGTCAATAATAACAAACAAATTGTCATGCAAAGGTTAGCCTAAAAAAATCACCTAACCCCGCCTCTAAGACCAATCAAGATATCGTCCACACGCGAACAACAGCAGCAGTGTGTCCACGTGGAAGGGAGCCATGCATGCCCTTCGATCGCGATGCAATTATTCCTACAAACCATCTAGCTCGACGTGCCCGTGCAATTGCCAATATATTATGCATATGTTTATGCACAGAAATACAGGCAGTCCAAAGATTCACGCGGAATTGCTGGCGTCGCCTTGGCCACCGGCTGTATGCCACTCATGGAGGGAGAAGTTTAATCCATCATTAACTTGCATTTGGTTCTACTCATCGGCTGTTTGCCAGGTCTGTCTCTGTAATATACTCTCTCTCTTCTTTTTTGCGAGGTGTCTCTGTAATACTACTACTAGTATCTCCTGCATGTGGCCATGCATGTGCAAACAAGGCATGAGGTAGGCAGCAGCTTCAGTTTGTCATCGATGATTCTACTGAACCCGTGTCAATCTGATCCACCATTTCATGAATTATGTAGTACGATATTACGCATGGCCTTGATTATCACGAATACCAGGTCAAATTGGAAACAAATGAGTTTGCCATGTGGAGGCAGGAATGAGCGCGACGGCTTGTTGCTGCTGCCAATTAGTCCGGCAAATATCTGAAGCTTGCTGGTCTTTAATTGATAGGGTGTCATTGATTCGCTGCATGAGCTAGCTAGTAGGCATCATATGATCGTATGCTTGAGTTTGCCTCCCACATTGAGGCCAACTGCACTTTCGCTACTAAGTCAGTTCATCTGCAAAAATGCTACTGCTTCTTTACTTCTTAATTCTTACATACTAGTAGTAGAGTGATCGATCAGGTAAACAAGGACTTTGGTTTTCCATCCTTCTCAGGATTTGAAAAATACATTTTTAAAAAATTAATTGACCCAATGCTTATGCGGGAACTCGGATACAATTTCAAGTTTAGTTAGTTCTGGAAGAACCCGGGATTATGATTAACGAACCCAATACAACATTGTATAATAAAACTAAACCATAGTTTTGTTTCGTGATAACATGGTTACTTTGGTTTCATATGTTACTTTTTAACGCTTTGTCAGTAACCAAGCAATTGACACACAAAGAGTGGTGTGGGGGGGGGGGGGGGTATTTTCTATTGAGAAACACTGCACGTTACTAGTCTCTAGAAGCAGCATTCCACTTAACTGATTTTTGTTTGCATTGTCGTTTTGTGCGATCCTTCCTGGGGGTTCTAGTTCGGTTTC
This sequence comes from Ampelocalamus luodianensis, assembly GCA_036346255.1. Lineage (NCBI taxonomy): Eukaryota > Viridiplantae > Streptophyta > Magnoliopsida > Poales > Poaceae > Ampelocalamus > Ampelocalamus luodianensis. Next base: position 9,624,454 of record CM070626.1, read on the forward strand.
GGTTTTCTCCGTGCAGTACATAGAAATGTACCTCACAAGCATCAATATTAGTTTTAAACCTCTCTAGGAATTAACAAGAAAAAACAAACATGCTTTCTCCCCCATTTTCCTACAAAAATTACACGTCAGAGTGAAATGGTTGTGACCACTGTAGCTGACGTAGCGCTGATTTCACTAATTAAAATCGGAGAGATAAGCATCTCTTAAATCAAAAAAAAATGTCAATGTTAACTGTTATTAACCCTAGTGTTTTCTTTCTATAGAGAGGTACTGACGAGTTGCCTTGGTCCTTTAATTTCCTAAGAAATTTCCCTCTGAATTTTCTGGAACATTCCGGATTCTGCACACCTCAGAGCACTAGCTAGCTAGTTAAATCCGCAGTAAAACCAGGAGCTAACAAGAGCTTAATCACCAACCCCGGCCTGGATAAACACCAGAACCCAGCAGCTCATTGTGCCGGCCAAGCCTACTAACCAATCTGAATACTGCTCAAAGAATAATCAGACTGCTGCTTCACAGATTCCTGCCGTGCAACTTCGTCTCACACTGCCACTAGCTTCCAGGTTGACCTAGTAATAATACACCATGACATGCATATAGCCAGATATTAGTATGGAGTCACACTCCATATATATAGCCATCGCTCTCCCTCTGCAGATCTTCTCTTCAGCTTTGCAAACCCCTACTTGATTTATGTGATCCAATCACCTCATGACAGGAAGAGGCTCAGACATGCAAGATTCTCTAGGCTTGATGCAGTTTCATGATCACCAGTACCTGTACAGCAGCAGCACTGGCACTGGCAGCACGAACCTGCCACTGGTGCCACACCCTTTCTTGCCTCATCACCACGGATCTGTCCACGCCAATGACCGTTGCACCGGCAAGGACGTGCAGGAGTTCGTCGAATTGGCGACGGCTGAGACAGCCGAGCAGCTGGGGTTAGGGACGTGCAAGGAGGTGACCGAGGGAGGCGACGGTGCTGTGGAAGAGAGGAAGGATATGGCGAGGGCCGAGGAGGAGGCCCACGGCGTGCGGATGATCGCGCTGCTCATGGAGTGCGCGGTGGCCTTGTCGATGGGCAACCTCGCGGACGCCAACGAGGCGCTCCTCGAGCTATCGCAGATGGCCTCGCCGTACGCGTCGTCGTGCGGCGAGCGGCTCGTGGCCTACTTCGTCAGGGCCATGGCGGCGCGGCTGATGGGCTCGTGGGTCGGCGTCTTGCGGCCCCTGGAGCCGCCGTGCGCGGGCATCCACGCCGCGTTCCGGGCCTTCTACAACGTCGCGCCGTTCGCGAGGCTCGCCTACCTGGCGTGCAACCAGGCCATCCTGGAGGGCTTCCACGGCAAGCGCCTGGTCCACATTGTCGACCTCGACATCGTGCCCGGCGGCGCGCTGCAGTGGCTCTCGCTCCTCCCCGCGCTGGCGGCTCGGCCGGGCGGCCCGCCGGTTCTCCGCGTGACCGGCTTCGGCATGTCGGCGTCGGTGCTGCACGACACCGGCAACCAGCTCGCCGGGCTGGCGAGCAAGCTGGGCATGTCGTTTGAGTTCTACGCCGTTGCAAAGCGGCCTGGAGACGTCGACGCAGTCGCCGACTTGTCGAGCAAGAGGCCAGGGGAGGCCGTGGCCGTGCACTGGCTGCGTCACGCCATGTACGACGCGGCCGGGGACGACGGCGCCACGATGCGGCTGGTGCGGTGGCTGGAGCCGAAGGTGCTGACGCTGGTGGAGCAGGAGAAAGGCCCGGCCGGGGACGGCGGCCACGGCCACGGCCACTTCCTGGACCGGTTCGTCTCCGCGCTGAACCACTACTCGGCGGTGTTCGACTCCCTGGGCGCATCGCGGCCGGCCGACGAGGACGCCAGCAGGCACCTGGCGGAGCACGGTGTGCTGGGCAGGGAGATCGGGAACGTGCTGGCAGTCGGCGGGCCGGTGCGGAGCGGCCGCGGGGAGAGGTTCGGCAGCTGGCAGGCTGAGCTCGCCCGGCACGGCTTCCTGCTCGCCGGTGCCGTTGGGCGCGCGCAGCTGTTGGGCGGGGCGTGCCCGGCGGGTCTGGGCTACACGGTGGCGGATGACCACGACGGCACGGTGCGGCTGGGGTGGAAGGGCACCCCGCTCTACGCGGTCTCCATGTGGTGCGCCCCGCCCCACGCGCGAGCTTAACCAATTAGTTAATCGTTTTGATTAGTACCAGTAAGCATACGGTGATACAGTATTAGAGTACTAAGCTATCACCCACGCCATACCAGATTGGTCTCTTGCAAGTGGGCTCACATAGACATGTAATGCACTGTGGCTACTGGGCCAACTTGTCAGTGGCTAGCTCTGGTATTTCTAGTACTCGTTCACAGGAAGGTTGAAGACTCGAAGTGTCTACAGGTTACAGCAACTTTTAGCACTAGTTTGAATGTTTATTATATCTTCATTTGTCTCTCCATTCGTTATTAATCAAAATGGAGTTAGAATTAGAAGGCTGCAAAGAGATCGTACCTGGAAGTTGCAGCCCTGACGAAACGAGGAGCAGCCTTCGTCGTAGGCTGCACAGATACAGTTAGGCATCAAAGACTTGATAAAATAAGATGAGCCATGAGCCCATGACACAGCACTGAATAGAAGCAGGAAGACGCTATACCTATCAAGATGGATTTGGAGGAAGATACGAGTATTTTCATTGCGTGAATGCAAGTGCATCAGCCGCCACAAAAGAATCGCGGGCATGATTTCAACAGAGCGGATACACAATATATTCAGGAAAATTTTGGTTAATATCCCAGTTCACAAGAACCTAATCTACTGACTCTACAACCCAAAAGGCTCACCTAACTACAACACATCCTCAAAACCAATTTGTGATGCTGATGTACAACTCAGCAGTCAGCTCCTTTGTCCAATCCAATCCTCACTGTACATCTATCGAACAACAAAACGAACGATAGACCACCCGTCTGCAAAAATTCGCAGCAACTTTCCTTCACACCTCAGCAACATCCTGAATAATCACAATTTGTGCGGTGCTCATTGGAAGGAGCTCCCTTCTGATCAAATTGCACATTTTTCCGCGCATACAGTTGCAAGCTCAGAAGTTGGTGTTGCGCATCGACCATCCCATGCAAACTTGAACTTCCGAATTCCAAAACTGGCAAAATTTCCGTATTCATGGATTCACGTTACAATCAATCATAAATGGCTCATCCCTCAGCATGTACCTCTTCCAATATTTCCTGTACCGTGGTATGCCGAGTTCTAACCAGGGTTTCATGTTACCATTGTAGTGCAGTATGGCAGCTCTCTTTATGGCACCATGAGTAACTCCATAGTCATGACCAAGACCAAATTGGACCCACTGGCCTTCAATAGGATGGATCAGATCTTGAAAAGCAAGCAGGCCTGCAGGTAGTGCTGCAGCTCTCCACGACGCTTCCGTGTCATGTTGTAGCTGTTAAAGGCGAGACATAAACGCACCTTTATCAGGTTAAGAATTTACAAACTCTGGGCTTAACAAGCTAAACATGTAAAGAATAGGGCTGGATAACTTAAAGAAACCATGCTGGTGCCTACTTGCAGACAGGAAACCAAATTATGGTAAATGCAGGTGTTCAAGGTTTCAAGCTGGTTTATCTTATGAGTTGAGTTATGATCACAATTCAGTTGAGTAAGTTCAGTACAGCACACACACAAACACACAAAAATGCCAGAGTTCAACCGTGATGAATGCCCCATCCTTAGATAGTTAGATATCAAATCTAACCACAAAATTAGTTGGAAAAAACCACAGTTTTTCAAGACATACAAGAAGAGGACAGCAGCTAAGCGTTACTACCATACTAACCTTTTGGAGTACCTGATTGTGAACCCCAGTGACATCATGTTCCCTCCATTTATCGAGATCAATAACATTCACTCCAGACATCCAGATACATGAACTAGCATCATATGGGAAGTCAGGCAAGTATGCTCTGAGTTGCCTTAATCTAACTCGACAAGACTGGACAGCGCCAATCACTTTCCCTTTCAAATCAAGGTTCCACATGAGCGACAAGTCTCTCTGGACTATAGTATCATCTTCCAAAACAATCACCCTTTTAAGGTTGCTAAACAGTTCAGGAAGCAAGAAAAGGGAGTGCCCAAACACTGAAATATATTCAGTTCTCATTAGGGTGTTCAACATTCGAGCATTGCTATGGGAGGTGATGCGGAACTCCTCGGATGGCGATAATTGTTCAACCTCCCTATTGTCCAAATGTTTTACCTGGAAATCTTCAAAATTGAGGACATTGATAGTAGCTTCCTTGTAAGAATTCCTGATGAACCAATTCTTAAATGTATAGAAGTTCTGTGCATCAGTGACAAGATGGAAAACCACATTTGCTGATTCCTGAAACACTGAAGAGAACTGGTGAGCAACATGATGCAGATCTTCAAATGATTACATGGTCCAGCACTATATACAATACCATACCTCAGAATTTATCACAGTTGAGTTGACAGTCATGGATGATGCAAGCAGGTTGGTGGAGAAAATAACATAGTGCCGGAGTACTGGATTTTCAAGCTTTTGCGCATCTGAATACTCCATGTTAGCAAAGGATTTAAAGTAGTCTACTGTCAATCTCATTGAAAGGCAGTGGAGGCTCTTGGGTAACGTCTGAACTCCAAGCCTGTAAAGATATGCACCCTGCCTTGCATGAAAATGAGCTTCATCTTCATTCATATCAAGCAATTGCCTCAGCTTTTTCTCAAAATTAGTGCATTCGATGGCACATGATTTTGCTGCAGCTATTGTCTGATCCATCTTTGCCATATTGACTCCATGACTTCAAAAATAACAAATGAGAATCACTGTAGCAAACTCTTCAATATATGCAACAAAATCTGTTATTCAAAAGTTATGTTTGCTAAGAAAAAAGTTTGTTGGCAATATATACTTTCACTTTGAGCCATCGGTTCATCAGTCCACTCAGTTCCTTTCAACAGACAACTTACCGGTACTATTATTGGCAAACTATTCTTATTTCTTCCCAACATCACAATTTTAGCTTACTCACTATAATGTCACTCAACCAAACTACATACTGTCATTAATATGGTCCACAAAGATGCAAAACATATAACACATCACAAAACTAATGTGAACTAAAAACAAGATCTGACATGAGGAAAGAGATAAATCCTTAGCCTCCTTTCTAGTTAAGATTGCTGGACCACTCATTAACTGTAACTGGTAAATGGATTATGTTGCCCAGCTAGTGGATTGTTACTACCAGCCAACACGTGCACTTACTGGTCCCCCATGACTCCTATTGAATGCACGTAGTTATAACAGATTTCTGACTCCGGTAATGCTCAATCAACTTCCTTGAACAAAGAAGTTCTACTATGATGTCAAAGTGTCAGTAAGACATGACTCCTGTATCTGCATGCATATCAAACAATAGTGGATTCCAGTATACCAAATGCACATAGAATTTATTTTCTTTATATAAAAAAAATGCCGCGAAGTGTAGAAACATAAGGAATTAGTTAATGTCCAGGTGCAAAGCCAGACTGCTGAAATATCATTTGTCATATATATTTGATGTGTAAGAGTATTTTGCAGCCACTGTCAACAATAATAATCCCAACATTTCCATGTGGGATAAACTTCTGATTTCTTAAGTTAGCCGTTTTGTTTGGAATTTGGATTAAGACAATATGTTAAAATGAGAACTGGTCAACTGAAGAAAGTAATGCTGCAAGATTACTTACAGTTTAGGTAGATCAGCATCAGATATGGCCTCGCTAAGCATGTGCTCATGCTCTTGGATATTTTGCTTCATTTCGTGTGAAAGTTTTTCCATCCCCTCAAGTTTTGCAATGCTGGGATAGTATGCTCTTGCAACAAATAGCTGATCTTTGAGTCTCTTCACTGTAGAATCTTTCATGACTTCCTTATGTTCTACAGACCAAAGACAATAGCTTCCAAATTCAAGCTGGCAGGATTTTACACTCTCATCACCAGGTAAACCTTGTTCAAAATTGTCCTTCAGATCAGGGTCAGTAATCTGCAACAGCAGGGAAAAAATAGAGCAAGCAAAAAGGTTCTATTATCGTTACCATGTAATCTACAAAAACCTTGCATATAAGTTACAAAGGATACTTATAGTTCAAAAAATATATTTTCATAGCAAAGCATATTTGGCATGCTCTACTCATGAATTCTTATAAAAATCTGCCTGTAAATTTAGTGCAAGAGTGGATGGTAGCATGACTGAAAAAACCTATTAAGCACTCTCTCTTACATTCAGTGATGATGAATTTTCCAAAGTTACAGTTTGTTGGATAGAAGGGCCTGCACATTAAAATCAGAATTAGACGAAGCTTTCCCTTTGTAATTAAATTTTAAAACTAAGAAAGTGGACAACAAAAAGAGCCCGGTTTACCTGGATAGATTGAGGTGTTGCTATTCAAATTGTCAAGCTTGGGATGGCTGTTGATCCCATTGTTTTCTGTGTCGGAATGACTGGCATTTGTATTGGTCCAATCCTGTCAGAAGAATAGTCAGCTAACAACTAGATTGACTTGACCAGAAAATAAAAATATGCATGTTTTGGTAGTTAAACAAGATTTACAAGAAGATGAAATTTACTCTTAATTCAGAATAGAAGACGATCTGGTTTAAAGTAATAATTTCCCGTGAAATAATCATAAAAATATCCATATGGATACAGATGGCAATAATTACAACATGTGGTGGCCCAACAGACAGATTGAGTTGGCCTAGCCAGAGCATGTTATATCTGCGTATTTCAAGCACTTGCTAGGTCAACCTTTGTGATTTTCCCACTCCAAGACATGTGCATATGGAGTGGCAACTGAAAAATCCCACGATAAAGCAAAAATAACCTTAAAATCAAATAGTTAAATGGAAATGGAATTGTCAGTTCCCACATGATGCCCACAAACACTTGCTGCATTACTTTTCACTCGGTGAGTTTGTTACTTGACACTTCATATTGGTAGCCCAAAGTAAATGATCAAGTCATAAAGGCCACAATATATGACAGTACAAGCACCAACTCAAAACAGAACGCAGCCACTACATCAGGATCAAAGCTTTCCAAATAGTACCATAACAATCCCTGTAACATGACTAGCTATACTGGACATTATGATAGTCTTAACCTCTGTACAGGCTGTATTGGACCATCAATAAACAATACCAACATAACAGGTGCAAAGCTAACACCAAAAATGGTAAAGAAAGTTCTGTGAAAAAATATGCACGGAAATGAGCAAACGAAAAAGATATAATGGGATACCATGTTCTCCCTCTGAATTCACTTTCTGTCCTCTACATCACAATTTAGCACTAAAAATGGAGGATTTAAAACCTCTGAAATCATTACAGCTCATCTTTTTCTAACAGTTATGATGTGTATATGCTCACCCCAAAAACATATTCAGTTTCTCATGACATCCATGAATTTCACTAAAGGCATGCATTCCAAAAATTATTACTAACAATTCAGAACCCCTTTGAGCTCTGGCATACCAAAAAGAAAGAAATGGTATCTTGATTGCAGTAGAACTGCAAAAGGGAGCCATATGAAACAAGTAAAGACTAAAGATCATCAATACGGCAAATGCAGACCAACATTTCCAAAACATGGGGTCATGGACCATGTACTGAAAAGCACTTCCATTTAAGCACTGCCCATGAGGCCATAACCGAAGCTGCGCAATTTTATTCTACACAACATGATAGCAACTCACACCTAGCAAGCTGTTTAAATAAAATCTCACGCAAAAATACACACAACAACTGCAGGTGCGATTGCAAACCTTCAGAATAGCCGGTGAAAACTTCTTCATGACCTTGCTGACCCGCATTCTGTCATTTTCCTGAAAAAAAACATTCATCACTGATCTAAAAAATTATTTTCTTCACACAATGACCCAGCATTGACCAAAACTAACAGAGATACGGACACACCCAACCACGCCCCATGTGATTGGGACACTTAGGGAAATGGAACAAAAAATAACCCAGAGATGGCAATGGTGAGGACCCCTACCTCCGATGGATTTGGCTCCCAACTACCACCCTCTCTTCCGCCATAAACCTGCTCAGCAGAAATGTGGGGCAAATATTAACAACGACCAAATTAAACTAAACAAAATAAATTACGTAAACATAGCTAATTAGATTCATTTGGCCCTCACCGACACGGCGCTCTCGTCGACCAAATACACTGCAGAGATGACAAAAATCGAGTCATTGAACCATGTATACAGTTGGGGTGTCCCGAGATTGTGCTCAAGCCGGTGAACCGGACGCGAGGCCCAGATCTGGGAGTGGAGGGAGAGAGAGAGAACGAGGAAAAGGTAGGGTTTTGGGTGGTAAGGTACGGACTTGAAGGGAAGCGCGCGTGGAGGCCGAGGAGCACGGCGAGCGGCACGACGACGGAGAAGAAGAGCAGCGCCAGGGCAGCGCCCGTTACCGCCAGGCACCGCCCCCGCCTCTTCGCCGCCGCCGGGGCCGCGGCGGCCGCCTGGCCCTTCATCCCGCTCGCCGCCCTAAGCAAAGGTGGCCCCGGGAAATTCCAGGAGGGCGCTGGATTAGAAGAGCGAGGGGAGGAGGCGGCGGCGGCTTCTTCTTCTAGAATTCCGCTGCGGCGACGACGAAGAGGACTGCGCTGAGCTCGAGTGTGAGTATGATGCAACTACGGCTTTGCGTGTGACGGTGGATGGCGACGTGGTTTCGCAGGCAATCATTGTGATGCGCTCTTGTCCGGGGGACACCGGTGTGTGTATCCATTTTTGTCTATAGCTGTTTATGGGTTTCGCTAGTACTACTGCATTGGTGGAGTGGAGAATGTTAAGAAAGCAGGCCCTGGGAGTCTGGTTTAAGGAAAGCTTCTTATTTTAAATTCTAGTAGAATCGTAGTATATAAATAGAAAATATTAGTTATTATAAAGGTTGATCGTTTGATAAAAGAATAAAGTAAGCAAGAAACTCTCCTACATCTCTGTGTTCAATCTCTTATTATATTCTTGTGTTCTTGCATTGTTCTTACGATTCTGAGTTTGTCTATGAGGTAATCGTTCGGACTGGACTCGCCAGCGGCGGTTCCTCAACAGAGTACATGGTGAACAAATGTCACTAGTGAGCAAAGATTGCATCTTTAGGTGATCTTTGGTGCGGTCTCGTGGAGCTGGAAGGTTCCCGAGTGTCCATCCTTCCGAATAAATTTGGATTTTATTCGGAACGTGAAATCGGATATATCGGATTTTTGTCGGATTTCGGATTCGGAGCCGGATAATTTTCGGCGGATATGGAAACAGATTCAAGAATGAGGTATCCGTCGGATTCGGAGCAATTTGGATAATTTATCAGGTAGTATCAGTAAACACTGTCCCGGATATCCGGTAAACTCTAGGCCCAGTGGGTCGGAGAGAGCAAGCGGCCCACGAGGATTTCTAATGTTTAATTAATTTTTTATTTTTAGAAAATACAAAAAATCCAAATAAGCCAAGAAAAATAGCAAATGAACTCGAAAAAATTCAAAAAAAAATCATAAAAATACTTTTGAACATAAGGAACTTAAATAAAATACTTTTTTATTTAATGGATGTTTGGTTTATTCATAGTAAATCATTTTAATTTCTAAAATTCTATTTAAGCTTTCTTAAATTCTGAAAAATCATGAAAATTTTATAAAACCTTATTTTAAATAAATTTTTTTGAAAAACTAAAAAATTAGGACACTATAGACTTGCTATCATTCAACGTTCTATGTATCCCTAACTAGTTATTGCTACTGGTATGTAGGCTTTGTATATGTTGTATTTGTCCTGTTATATAGTTGTCTAGTTATATTTTGGACATCTTTTGTACTACAATCACTATGACTTGCTACTTGCTACTTCTTTAACTAGTTGTTGTGATAGTGTGATGTAGTTAAAGTTGCCTGTTAAATTGCTAATGTAGTTGCATTTTGGACATGTAATATGGTTGATTAATCTTTATATGTGTGATATATATTGTTTCTGTTTTCGCACAATATTCGACTAAATATCTGTGACCGAGACAATCCATATTCGGTTCGGCATGTATTCACTTCATATTCGTGACCAAGACTATCCGCATTCATATTCGTATCCGGTATTGTACGTGTCCGACTCCGATTCTGAGAAAAAAAATATGGAATATGATACGGGATAAGCGATATTAGTCCGTAGCCACTCCGATTGCATCCCTACTCGAAGGGCACAAGCACCTCCACCACAGACCTATCTTGTCCAAATGGGCGGCCCGAGCCCGTTCCATGATTAGGCACTGCATGGTCGGCCAGGCTAACTAAACGGGTCGTGTCGTGCCAGCATGTAGGCTGGGGTACCGACTCAGACACTGCACGGTTGGCTAGGCTAACTAATCAGACCATATCATGCCAGCACGTAGGCTGGGGTACCGACTCAGGCACGGCATGTCGGTCTCTCGGACCATGCCGGGCCGGCCCAGGCACGTTAAGCCGACGGTCCGGGGTTGGCCCGTGTAACCCATCTTGGCTCGAAATTTTTAAAAATACTAAAAATCTAGAAAAATGTATAGAATTCAAAAATACATATTAAAATGTAAAAATGAGCTCTATGTCCATAAAAGGAGATAAATATATTGAAACTGTAATAAATAGCTTTATTAATGTTTACATGGCTGCCTCTAGGGGTGTTAATGGATCAAATACAAATCAAATAGTACAGATACGGATGTCGGATAAAATAGATAATCAAGATCTTATCGACACTCTTTGAGTCTCAATATATCAAATACGAATCGAATAGTCCGGATACGAATATCGGATAAAACGGATAATTCGAATCCGATTGACACCCCTAGCTGCCTCGTTAAAATATTTGCCAAGTAAAAACTCAACATGAGAAAACATTGCCAAAGGAAAACGAGTACAACCTATAGCTCAGCGTACATCCATGTTCTAAGTATCGTTGTCTATGTACATATTTTCGAACATGTCCGTCAACTCTGGATTATCTACGAAGTGTTGTTCTTTGAGTGACCTTACTCTATTCTTAGTGTGTACTCCTAGTACGTAAGAACAAAAGGTTTTATGATTATTACCAAGGTTAATGCTACATTTTGCTAGGGGGTGTTGATTTTCATACTTGTTGTAAATAATGCACATAAAATTAGGAACATGAGACACAAATTTTACGTGGAAAACCCTTTTGGGGAAAACCACAAGCGCGCTAAGGCAATATCACTATATGAGAAGATATTTACAATGAAATTCTTGTTGTTCCCTATGGACTACAAGGATATATTTATAATGGTACATGAAAGACTCTGTGTAGGAGTAGAACTATGAGATGGGGTAGGAAACGAAATTTGTATCATACTCAAACTCAATTCATATCATACTCAAACTCAACAATCTCCACCTTGAGACGATTTCCTCTTATAGACAAAACAAAACATGATCTCATCGAAATAGATTAGCATGAATACATTGTGCGCCGAACGTCCATAGGACTACTGAATGATACGAACTAAGTCTGAGCAAAGCTTACACTTAGTGATAGGAACTGACTTTTTCATCATATCAGCTGGATTATCATGAGTACTTACCTTGCCGAATTTAACATCACCTTGAGCAATGACACCTCAAATGTAATAATATCTTATGTCAATGTGCTCCGTTCTCTCATGAAACATTTGATCCTTACAAATACAGATAGTGTTTTTATTGTCGCAGAATATCATAGTGCAAGGCGTACTTTTACAAAACTCAGTAAACAAACCTCTTAGCCAAATGACTTTTTTGCAAGATTTAAAATAAGCCATATACCCAGCTTTTGTTGTGGACAAGGCAACAGTAGCTTCCAGGCTTGTTTTTCAACTAATGGCACATCCTTCAACAGTGAACACATAACATGTTGGACCGTGTTAGCGACTAGAGGATGGTGAATAGGAGCCCACTTTTCCCTTCTATAATTCTACTCTTTTTTTTCACTCCAATAGCTATCTGAAGCTATGAAGATTAAGGTCTCAAAATCACAGTAGAAGAATTAAGCTAAAACTAAGAAACTCAAGCAGCAACACCCCTCGGCGGATCTGACTACTCCCTCAGGCTAATAGAAAAATCAACACGATTTTGGATCCACAAAAAGATAATTTTTTATCTACAAGTCCAAATCACTTGAGATTTCAGACATGACTCAACAAGGAGGTTAGAAACATATTTTAATAGAAGATCGAGATAATTATAGCCAAGATTCTATGAATTTATTTATTGAGTGCAAGAGGGCAGAAAACCAGGTGAAAATCAAAACTTTATCCAAAGACTTGCTCATGGATTAAAGATGGACAAGATGACCTTAGATCAACTTCTACATGTCCAAGCAAGCTAGATCACAGCAAAAGACCAAGACAAAACCCCTAAAACATAAAAACCCAAAATCTTAAGAAAGAGAGCAAGAACAAGAGCCAAATCATCTTTGCACGAATTTGATTAGATTGATATTGAGGAATTGAGAGTTTATAGTCACTCCACCATGGATGACAAAAGCTCACTCATGAGCACCCAATCCCACAAGTTTTCTCTCAATACATCTTCAAACTCTAGTCTCCTCTATTCTCTCCACTTTCCCCCAAATCTCAAATTAGGGTCTCCTAGGCTTGGTTGATGTGTAAATCCTTCACCACCCCTTATATAGTGGAGGCTAGGTCTAGAGAGAAACCCTAATAAGTCTCTCACTCATGCACGCTTCTCAAAGCGAGTGATAATGCAGTGCTCTCGTATCCATTTCTTCATGATCTTGTCCTCCTCGTAACTTAAACCGCTTCTCCTTTGCGTCGTCATGTGCCCCGTGGTTTCTCCAAGTTTATCAACTCGGTTATTATGGTGAATATACCAAAATACCCTTTCTCGAACCTTCTATCCCTGACCAAGTCCAATCTTGTGAAGCAATCACATGCTTCGTCATGCGTAGATTCATCAATGGCTTTCCTCATGCTAGCAAGTCTCTCCCATCCAGTTCCCACTGAACCACCTCAACACTTGCACTGGCTCAAGCCACTTGATGTAACCCGTTACACCAAACTTCCCGTTCTTATCGTTCTTGTCCATCTTGCGCCTTGTTTGAGACCAAATAGTTCACTTGGCATCATCGATCGTTCTGGACCTCGATTTCACCAAACCAAGTCCCGATCATCCTCTCTATTGATCGTAGTTGACTCCAAGCTTCTCTGCAAAACAATAGACCCATAAATCAATTCTGGATACAAGTTCTTCATAACTTGACCCACGTTAACCAAAACATACATCATGCAACACATATACAATAATTATATGATCGTAGGTCAAATCCCAAAGTTCAGCACACCTCTGTGTGCACTGAATCACCAGGGCCGGTCAGACCGTTGCCACCAGGCCAGTGAGACTACAAGCCCCTTGGTCCGTCTAACCTCAAATGAATGGCCAGTCTGACCGCGCCCCACCAGTAACAGGGGACCGGTCCGATCGCCATGTAGTGGCGGTCATACCGCTTTCCAAAACCAAAAATACTCCTATCTATACTTTTTAGTTAATCTCTATCTAGTTTCGCGCTCAGTTTCTATTTTCAATGACACCTAGTGTAAACACATCCTCAAACACACCCACACCAATGTTTGATGTCCATTTTGCACACTCTTGCACCGTCGGTCTGACCACCCCCCATGTCCGGTCAGATCGCCTACACACTTACAACATACTAACTTTTGCAAAACTGCGAGTTCACTCTCCAAACTCCTCGGCTACAATATCAATTGTTCATCATCTAGACTATGACCAAACCACATAGTCTCTATATAAGCAGTAAGAGATCTTCTATTACCCAAATCTCGAGCAAAATCTAAGTCAACATAACCAACGATTCCATCTTTCATCTTTTCAAACTATAAACAAACATTAGATGTGCCCCTCAAGGATATGAAAATCCATTGAACTGCTTTCTAATGCTCTTTACTAGAATTAGTCATGTATCTACTAACAACACTCAATGATTGAGATAAATCAGGGCGAGAACATATCATGGTATACATAAGTGAACCAACTGCACTAGCAGATGGAACTCTAGACATATACTTAACTTCATCATCTGACTATGAACATAACGCTAAAAAAGTTTAAAATATGCAGCTAACAGAGTATTCACTGGTTTGGCATTATGCATGTTGAAATGACGAACAACTTTACCCATATACCCTTTCTAACTTAGGTATAATTTTCTAAACCATTTATCTCTGGTAATTTCCACACCAAGAATCTTCTTTGCTGCACCGAGATCCTTCGTCTTAAATTCACTGTTTACCTTCAATTTTGAAATTTATACCTTCTCTTTTGCAGCAACCAATATATCATCAATATATAGGAGCAAATAAATAATAGTCTTCAAATAAATAGAGTTATCATAATCGAATCTTTTAAAATCCAGATAGATCGTAAAGGAGTCAAATCTCTTGTACCACTATCTGGGTGATTGCTTCAGACCAAAAAGAGATTTATTCAAGTTGTAAGCATAATTCTTTTTTCCCAAAAAGACAAAATCATCTGGTTACTCTATATAAATGTCTTCCTCCAATCCCCCATGTAAGAATGCAATTTTTAGGTCCAATTATTTAAGCTCATAATCATGCATAACTACTATGCTGAATAAAGTACGAATGGAATTATACTTCATAACTAGGGAAAAGACATGTGAATCAATACATGGAATTTGGTTGTACCCTTTAGCAACGAGCCTTGCCTTGTACCTAACCTCTTCGGTTGGTGAAATGCATTCTTTCTTCTTAAATATCCATTTGTACTGAATAATCTTCTTATCAATTGGCAACTTGACCAACTTTTGAGTGCCAATTTTCTCAAGAGATTGTATCTCATCATGCATTACAGTAATCCATCTCTCTAAATCACCAGAAGAGATAGCATCTGAATAAGTGAAAGGTTCTGCAGCACCTTCAATTTCTTCTCCCGCATTCAAAACTCAAGTAGCAACATCAGCTTCTGCAATCAATCTCTTGGGAGCTTGAATATTCCTTTTAGATCTATCGACTGCAATAAAACGTTGTGGTGGTTGAAAGACAACAGGAACATCATGTATATTTTTCTTTTCGTCTTATGGTATAGATCCTGGATCAATAACTTGCTCCATCTGCACATTTGATTTATGCGGCTTCTCAACGGGAACATCAATAGATGGTTTATCATGCAACATAGCAGATTCATCAAAAGTAACACTCCTGCTAATAACCAACTTTCTAGTTTTAGGATTCCACAATTTATATCCTTTCACACCAGATTTATAACCAAGAAAAATACACTTAGCAGCTCTAGGCTCCAATTTAACATTGTTAACATAAGCATAAGCAGAACAACCAAATATTCTTACCAGACCATACCTCAATTGGATTTTTTTATCAATTGCCAGGTTGGGTGACCAATTGATCAAATAACACGTAGTGGACGTGGCTTCAGCCCAATAACTCCTAGATAAGCTGAAGTTAGATAACATGCGATGTGCATTCTCCATAATGGTTTTTACATCTCATTTTGCTAAGGAGTACCTAAGACTGTAATATCTCACAATGCCCTATGATATGCATAAAGCTTTAAATTCTCCAAAACAAAACTCCAAGCCATTATCAGTGCGTAACTTCTTGACATGCTTGCTAGTTTGTTTTTCAATCATAATCTTTCACTTTTTGAATATCTTGAACACATCCATTTATGATTCATGAAATATGTCTAAACTCTTCTTGAATAATCATCAATGATGGTCAACATGTAGCCAAAACCTCCAAGGGACGGAACACATGATTCTCCCCACAAATCAGAGTCGACATAATCCAATATGCCTTTTGTAGAGTGCATTATTGTGTTGAATTTCACCCTCTTTTGCTTGCCGAAGACACAGTGTTCATAAAACCTCAACTTATCGATGCTTTGACCATCAAGGAGTCATATTTTTCATAACTCCATCATGTCAGTTTCACTCATTTGCCCCAAACGCATATGCCAAAGATTAATAGCATCAGAATCAGATGATTTATTTGAGATAACAACACCATTACCTAAAATTATAGTACCTTACAGATGATATAAGTTGGCAATTTTCATATCATATTTCATCACAACAAGAGAGCATTTGGAGATCTTCGAAACTCCACCTCCACTTGAATACTTGTATTTAGTGAGAAAAGATTTCTCTTCAAACCGGGAATATGTCGAACATCCGCCAAAGTTCTAATGGTGCCATCAAACATCTAGACCTGGATAGAACCAATGCCTGCGATCTTACATGGTGAATTGTCACCCATCAACACAAAACCACTTGGTGTAACTTCATAATTCATGAACTAATCTCAGTTCAGACTCATGTGAAAAGTGCATGCCATATCAAGAATCCACTCATCACTAGTTTTAGAATTACCAGCAAAGGCAATGAGAACATCTCCATCAGAATCTTGCTTTGTAACAATAGTGGCTTTAGCATCATCCTCTTGTTAATCCTTCTTGAAATTGTTATTCTTTTTCTTCTTTTTCTTTACCCACCAGCACTCAGATATGTTGTGACCATCTTTCTTGCAATACTTGCATGACTTGTACCTGCCTCTGGATTTCGATATGCATTTGTAATTTTTGCTCGAGTTTTTGCCTCTTGAATCACAGTTTGAATTCCTCTCATGTACACGGATAACTAGGTCTTCTGCATGCAAATTGAACTTTCGTTTGGAACCATGAGTTTCATCTTTTTCTTCGCATGCAGTGCTTCGTAGAGCTCATTAAGTGCAAGATTATCTCGGATATATAGAGTAGTATCTCTAAACATAGAGTATGAAATAGGCAGTGAGCATAAAAAAGATCCAAATCTTCATTATCATATTTTACCTTCATAGACTCGAGATCCAAGACTACTTCTTTGAACACTGTCAGGTAGCCCAATACTGACCCGCCTTCTGCCATGTTGTATGAATAAAGTTTATATTTCAAATGCATCTTACTGGCCAGATCTTTGGTCATGCAAATCTGCTCCAGTTTTAACCATAATGCGGTGATAATCTTCTCCTCCAAAACCTCCTGCATAATATTATTTGATAGATGACAATGAATCTGAGATAAGGTCTTACGATCTTTTCTTTGCTTCTCCTCAAGATACCATGCAGCGGGCATCTTATCGATCCCCAATGAAACATCATCCAAATCAAGTTGTTAGAGAACACTCACATCTTGACTTGCCATAAAGAAAACATTGTGTCTCGATCCAGTAGTGGAAGATCGTAATTCGAAGTCACCTTGCGAAAAAATGCTGAATTTGCTGGTGCAATTATGTATGTACCTCGCAATAAATTGCGACCTCCTTAGTACACTTCCGTGTACACAAAGAAATGATGATCTTGCTAGCTTGGTGGTAGACTTCCGTGGGATGTAATACTTTTGAATGGATTTTGTTATTTGGCTGTCACAGATGGCTCGGTTCTGGGCAGACGAACTGGCCGACCGCTTCTGCTCTTCGGGATTACACGACTCGAATTTTGCTTTGGACTTGATGCTAGTTGTACTCAGACTTCGCTTCAGATTTGGTGTCTAATTTTATTTTGAGATGGCTTCCACACATAAATCTCTTTCTTTCGCTATGGTTTTGATGTCATAACGAGATGCTACTCACTGAGAATGTTGACTGCCAATGTATCGCAACTTGCGAGACACAATCCGATGATTTTTTTTATCGAATTTCATGTGCTTTGATACCAGTTGTTGTAAATAATGCACATAAAAATATAAACGAGAGACACATATTTTACTTGAAAACTGTAACATCCCAAAATTTGAGCTTTCAAAAATATTTTGCGTAGATTAGGTCCCCAAACATTTCACCAATTTTCCTTGAGTTAATAAATAAAGCTTATTTGGGAATTTTTGAAATTAAAACTATTTAATTTGATTAATGTAAACTTCAATTAAATGAAAAATAGTGTTAGTTGGGTTCTTTGTGTTCCAAGGAATTTTCCTGAATTTTCTTTGATTTTTCAGAGCTCGTTTGCTATTTATTTGAGGCTATTTGAATTTTTAGCTTTTCTTTAATTTGAACATCCTTTCTTTTTCTTTTTATCTCGTGGTCCCAATTTCTCTCAGCCCACTCCGTTCTCTCTCCCAGCTAGACTATGACCTCACCCGACCCATCCCCACCTTTCCCCTACTCCACTCGGGCCCACTTGCCATCCGCGTGCACCACGTCGCCCGCGCGCCACCCCTACCGTCACTCACTCCCCTCGCACCTGACCCACCTACCAGTCACTACCGCAAGCCAGCACCACACCGCTGCCGCTACTTGTGTGCCACCCAAACTCCTCCGCACTGCTCTCGGTGTTCGTGTCGCACCCGAGGCTACAAAAGCCACAGGGATCTTCGCGTTGAGCGTCCCTCGTCCTCCTCTCCCTGTTACCCTAGCCGCCATCGCCGGGTGTAAGATCGAGGAGGCCGATAAGAGCGGGTGAGGTGAATAGGCGGTTTTAAAAACTTTTTTTGGCAAAAACCAATTTCTAATGCGGAATTATAAACAAATCGGTTTTGTACAATTAAAACCTAAATCAACTAGTCTTTACTAAGTGCATCAACAATATAAGACTATGGAATGATAGCAATCATACAAAAATGAATAAACACTTTAATTATATGAATATAAATTGTAATAAAGTAAAACAAAAGAGATCAAACCACAATGATATGATGATGTTTTACCGTAGTGTTCGGAGACTTGCCGGTCTCCCCTAATCCACGTTGAAGTAAGTCCAAACCAATTGGACCGGCTCCACAAATTAAGCCAACACCTCCGAGGTAAGTCCAACTTGGACTGGTTCCAAAACGAACCAACACCTCGATCCACTCGGGGTTGCTCTTCCTCCACTCCAGAAATGGCGAGCACCAAACCACTCACAAACCGTCGGGCATTCTCACAAGCTTCTTGACAATATCACCGGACCACGACGCCTCCACGCTGTCTAGGTGTCGGTAAACATCAAGAGTAACAAATCGAAGATGCTCACTTGAACAAATCAAGTGTCTAAGCTCAATGGATACACAATCCACTACCTAATGCAACACATACACTAGGATTTGCCTCTCAAAGCTCACCAAGTGCAACACATGCACAAAAGAGTGTAGAGGGCTCGTTCTTTACTCAAGGGAATGAAATGGGGCACTAGCAACCTCAGCAGCAACAACAGCACCTGCTCCAACCGGCCAAGGTGGGTATTTATAGCCCACACACAAAAACTAGCTGTTGAAACCAAAGATACTGAAATGAATTAGCAAATGTGGTAATACCGCCGTTCAAGCCCGGTATTACCGATTTGCTCTAGTCGTTCTGCTCCAACGGCTATAAAATTAGCCGTTGGACACACGGGAGCAAGCTAATTTAGAAAACTTCTCTGGAAAAAAATATACCGCTTGATAGAATTGGTACTACCGCCACGTGGTAATACCACAAAACAAATGCGGTCATATCGCTCCACAAAGGAGCAAGCCAATCCATAAAAACACATTCTCTGGAAAAACATACCGTCAAAAGGATCGGTATTACCGCCATGCGGTTGTACCGCTGAACAAATGCAGTCATATTGCAGACCCGGTTTATGACCCCGAAGGTCTACAACCATGATCAGGTCTATGACCACACAGGTCTACGACCACTATTCACGAACTGTTCTACGACCAGTGTCTACGACCATGCAGGTCTACGACAACTGTTCACAAATAAGTCTTCGACCACTGTTCTACGACCAGTGTCTACGACCACTGTTCACAACACGGTCTTTGACCACTGTTCACGACAAGGTCTTCGACTACTGTTCAACAAGGTCTTCGACCAGATCTATGACCAGTTGCGGTAATACCACCAACAGCCTACGGTCATACTGCCAGAGACTGAAAATAAGGATTTTGCATTCTGCTTTAACTCAATTTGCAAAACACATTTGTCAATTGATGCGCGATGCAAACAAGGGTTAAAGGCGAGATTCTCAACAAGTTGCAAAACACATTTGCCAACTTTTAGAATCACACCACAAGGAATAGGGTACATGGACTAAGACCATTTGCAAAACACATTTGCAAACTAAAGTCACATGCTACAAGAATTAAACATGAGACTCAATTATTTCCAAAACACATTCGCAAATATTGGTAATATGCTAACGAGATATAGAGCAAGCACAACGAGCTATCATCACATGATAAACTCAAGCAGTAGTCAAGACCCCTCTTAATAGTACGACAACCTATGCTAGCAATCCGGTCTTTGAACCAAACACTAAGACCGGTAAAAGACTAGGAACACATCTTTAGCCCTAGCTAGTCATACCTTTGCCTTGAACATCTTCTTGAAGCTTGATGACGCACATCTTCACTTCAAGTCCGGGTTCTTGACTTGAATATCATCAATACATGATGACATCTTTCATTTGCCCTCCATCAACACACGATGGGCCTTCTCTTGACTTGATAATCAACTTATGATCATCTCTTTTTCTCGAACATCATCAACATATGATGATTTCCTTTTCTCCGAGATCTTGATGTGCATCAACATATGATGCATCATTTACTCAAAGCTCTTGACTTGATGACGATCAACTCATGATTTCATCCAAAATCTTTATTACCCTAGAACATAACCTATTCATCCAACTCATGAAAAATGTTAGTCCCACAATATGATTGTCATTAATTACCACAACACACCATTAACTCATAATGGTGAGACAAGATACTTCAATCTTTCCCTCTTTTGTAATTGATGACAACCATTACAATTACAAATAATTGAATATAAGGTTATATGAGTATATACGAACTACACAAGTTTTATATACTCAGGGACATATTTCAAAGTAGAGATCCCAAATATATGTGAAAAAAGGAATATCGATCAATACTAATAAAACCACAAAATATAGAGTGAACTCCCCCTAAATGTATGCATACATGAATGTGTAATAAAAACATATGCACATATTCAAGTTAGACTTTTAGTGGAGTTCAACCTATATTTTGGATTCGAGGAATGTAACAAGATATAAGAATATGATGTCAAATGCATACTTTTTGATTTTCACATTTTCATCCAAATGAGACTAAGCAATAGGTATAATAATAGAAGAGTTAGTCTCACAAATAGATTTATCATTAATCACCAAAATACTCTATTAACTTATAATGGCGGGTCCAGATTCTTCAATCTCCCCCTTTTTGGTGATTGATGATAAATCCTTTATCAATACCAACATTTGGATATAAATCGACATAAGATTGGAATTTAAGCTATTTAAATATATTCATGCATGTCACTAAGCAATTTAAAACTTCAAGTATTCTTTCCCTTTTGAACTATGCATGAAATAAGGTGAAAACGTAAGAGAGAATCCAAATGAAAATATTGATCAAACATTCTCCCACTTTTGGTATTAAGCACTAAAAATCCAAAATAAAACGAAGCCAAAAGGAGTCTTTGCAAATTAGTTTTCCCATATAATAGTTTTACCCATTTTAAGCAAAGCCAAAAATGTTTTTCATTTTTGCTTTTATAAAACCTTTTAGGGAAACTCCACCTTACACAAAGGTTGTGTTCCTTTGACACACAAAGGCTTTCTCCATTTAACTAATATCTCCCTCTTTGTCATCTCTTTGAAATATGTCCATCCAAAACTCATAATGACTTCAACCTCTTTCCTTTGACCATTATTTGCAACTAAATTATCCCCTTTTGACATGAAACCAAAAATATCTCTATGTCTATCACTCTTTGAAAGATAGTCATTAAACAACACTTGTGAATACCACTTGTAAAAACCATGTGTCGACAAGACTTGAAATTGCAAAGTGCTTTAACTTCTCTTGCAAAAGATCTTCAAAGAAAGCATCTAGAGAGAAGAGAGAAAGAGAGAATCCACTCGTATATTACGGAGAGTACATGAGCTTGGTCAATAGAGGTAAGATCGACAAGGAATAAAATTAGATACCACTTTGAAGGAATACCACTTATAGGGAATAAGTTGATATCACTTGTAGAGATAAAGATGAATCTTACACCGAGGATAACATGATCAAAAGTGCTACCACTTTTAGAAAGAATACTACTTGAATAATTTCATTTGTAATCAAGAAGAAACAACAGTAGGTAGCTTGAAAGGATAACAAAGATCAAATTGACTTTGGGAATCAAAAAGAATTCCTAAGGAAATTAGGAAATAATCAATCAAGCAAGTCTCCCAATTCCGGTCATACTGGCGACAGAGATGTGGTCATACCGGGTTGCGGTTAGACCGCTGGGGGTAGCCGGTCATACCGGGTGAGACTAAATCTGTCAGCAGATTCAGTTCTAGATTTTGGAGAAAGGAAGTAAATGTTGTATTTTGCTCTAAACTTTCACACAAACAACCAAATAAACATATTTGGAGCATTTTCAACTTATATAGCCTTTAAAAATTCAATTTTTAAATAGTTTTTATTAATTAGGCTTTTGTTTTCGCAAATCAAACATTATTTTCTTGAAACTTCTTAAAAAAAACGCTATATTGAGCAAATGATGAAATTTAAAGCATCTAATTTTATGTATGAGTCATTAATACCATTATGGACATATTCATGTGAATAATTTTGGCTCATATGACAAAACTCACTTAAGTGCTAAAAAGTGACCACTTAGGTCAAAATAGGATTTTGGACGAGTTTCGAAATCAAATAACTTTTGTTAGGTTAGCCTTTTGGAAATCTCATGAATACCAAAAATATTTAGAATAGCCAACTCTAGGATTTTCTTTTTGGATCAGTTTTTAAATTTCTTTTAGAATAGATTTTACACAAAAATCTAGTTTATGTCAAAAATAAGATACTATAATTTAGGATTTTGGCTAGAAACTCTTTTTCGCTTAAAATAGGTTTTTCTTGAATCAAAACCACTGAAAAGCATTTGTATACATTTTGCAACTAGTTTTTCAAAATATATACTAAGCAATAGGTATAACAATAGAACTATTAGTCTCACAAATAGATTTATCATTAATCATCAAAATACTCCATTAACTCATAATGACGGGTCTAGATTCTTCACCAGGAAGCCGCCAAGAACCACCGCCCCGACTGTCTTCTCGAGTTCGGCGCCATCGTAACATGCTCAAACTCCGTCGTCAAAGCTCCTCGAGCCGATTCCTTTCATCACCGGCTTCGCCTCGACGTCCTCCTCCATGTGCCACCACCCATTAATGCTCCCAAGCCTCTGTTCGTCGGCGCCATCTCCTTCCTCGTCTTCGGACGTGCCTGTGATGCCTGAAATGCTTCCGCCGTGTTCCTCATAACCTCAGTGAGCCCCTTTCGAATCCACTCGCATCATATCGTGTTTTATCTCCCGATCTATCTTTTACCTCTTGTGATTTCTAATTTCGTTCACTGTGCATAGAGATCCCGTTTATCTTTCTCACCTCTGCCCGCCAACCTTCACCACCCGATTCCACCTCTCCGGTGAGCCTCCGCCTTTCATCTTCACCTCCATCTTCATCCCCACACCATGTTCTACATTGTGTTCCCCTCGCATTCGCTGAAGCTTCGCCGTAGCACCCTCACCACCGTAGCCAATCCGCCGTCACCACTTTGAGCTTGTCGCTAGCCAACTCCAACCACCTCCGGTCTCTGCGTCAGCGTAACCATGTTCGTTGTCCCTTGCCGATCCTATTTTGCCCCTTCTTCGCCTCCATTGTGGCCACTATTGCCGACAAGCCGTCGGTTTCCATGTGACACCGTGCCGTCATGCCATGTCACTGATGTGTCATCACCTCGTCATCCTCTCCGTCTTCCATGGCCACCACGTCGTTGCCACGTGCACACCATGTGACCATCTTCACCACCTAAGCTGCTACCCGTGCATCACCCTAAACCCAAATCTCTATGGGCTTAGTCCAACGTGGACCAAGCCATTAACATGTAGATCCCATGTGTCAGGCACTGTGCCGTGAACCCGGTTTGTCGTGAACCAAAACCCTAGTCCGCGGACCTGGTCGATAGACTAGTGGCCCACATATCAACCCCGTATCCTTTTTTTGGAATTCTTTTAATTCTAGAATTTCCTTTTTATTCAGTGGGTCCCAGATGTCATACTCTCAGCTATTTTCGAAAATCCAAAAAATAAAGATTCCAAGATATTCTTTTGGCCCCACCTGCTAGCTTCTCTCTCCCCTTTTCTTTTTAGCATTTTCTTTTCCGATCAAACTTCTGAGAGCTTATTTTTCCTCATATGAACTCCAATTGAACCCATTCAAGTTTGTAAATTCATTTCAAATCAAGCCCTATCTTCCAATACCATTTAATTTTAATTTGGAGCTTATTTCATTTATCTTTTTGAATTTTGTTTGTATTTGCGCTTTCTCTCTCATTAGACGTCAATGTTCCTGAAGTGTCCAAAGGAGCTGAAGGTTAAGGAAGTCGAAAAACGAAGATAAAGGAATAGTAGCATTGCTATAGTAAGGCAAGTTATGCTTTGATCATGCTGCACCTAGTTTCACAAAATTACTTTGATTTAAATTATTGCATTGCTAATTCAATTACCAAAGTTTTAATTATTTTGGGATTAGTTACACAACCCACTTGCCTATGTCGCCCTTGTGAATTCTATTACCATGATCATTTGTCACCCTAGCTTGGTTAAATTACTAGTTGGTATTATCATAGTACCAACGTGGGTTGGTTAGACATGATTAGTATGCTTAGCTTTACAGTGGGTCATTGGTATCATTTTGAAATATTAATCTCATACTTGACTAAGTGATTATAGAATATCTTTATGAAAAGTTATGTGTTGTATGTTGTCACCTGTTAATGGCATGTGATGCATTTAATCAACAGGATAGGAAAAAGATTTAGACTGAGGCGAGTGGAAAGGATTTTTGGCATGGTGGACTTGTGTTTGGGAAATGTGGATTGTGGTGAATTGGAGTAGTTTGACAGTCTCGTCTTGGTCAATTAAGAACTTAATTTTGCGTGTCATTGAACTAAGCAATATCGTACTACCACAAGCCTGATATAGGACAAACCTAGCCTAGTACGTTGAGGAGTTTCAACATTGACTACTTAGGGGGTAGGTTAAGCGCTCAGTGATGGGTGGAGGTATGGACAATGTTGTTGGGTCTCACATCTATGGATGGTTCGCCGTTTACGTGTTCAACGGTGTGTGTCGGACCAACGACGAGGTTGGGATCTGCTGTATGCACATCGGGAGGGTCAATTGTCGAGATAAAGTTTCTGAAAGGTTTTATTATGATTAGTGCTAGCTACACTAGTTAAATCTTGTGGGTAAAGCTGTATAACATCTGTAAAGTGTTAATAACATATTCGAATAGCCACGTCCTCGGTCATGGACATGCTCAGTGATTTACCCAAAGAGTAGATTTTATAAAAACAGTGTGGAAGGGAAGATGTATGAAAGAATTGGATTAAGCTTTGTGAACTTTATGAAAACTCTTGTTTACTTATTATTATTACCGTTTCAACATACACTTTCAATCTATTATTCGCATTCAAGTGCAACTATTGTTTTTTTTGTAAATAACCTTAGAAGTCATTTCCTTTAGAATAAGCATCATCTATAATTGTATTATGTGGTACAATTTATTGAGTACTCCATGAGCTCACTCTTGCTATAAACAATCTTGCTCAGTTGATAAAGATTACATCAGTTCATCGTTGGTCATCAAGGATTACTTGAAGGATAGTGGAGAACTAGGTCACGCCACCTCAGTCGATTGCCTATGGGCATATTGACCTTAAAGTCGTTACTCTGATAATTATTGATTAATTGCATATTTCTTAGTTATCTTTGCATATGGAATGATATTTCATCGATGTTGCCACTGTGTGTATTGAATTGTGATCTGAATTTCTAATATGAAAGTATCTGAATTAGTTGCCATATTAGCGGATTAGTTTCTTACTTGGACTCTAAGTCCTTTTATCCCTTTATATACATCTTGTAAGCCGCACGGGGAGAGTAGATGCTAGACGGCTCATTGTAATCCCCAGCGTTTTGTAAATACTCCTCATATAGTGATCATCGTCGATCGGCACCTGTGGCTTTTTTCCACAAGGTTTTTCCATGTAAAAATTTGTGTCTCTCATCTCTATTGATCCGTGCATTATTTGTAACAAGTGGTATCAAAACACAGGAGATTAGGGTTTTGAGAGATACGAGAAAAAAAATTATCAGATCTATTCTGTCGTCGTCGTCACGCATAGCGCGCCTCTACGCCTCGCCTCGATCCGCGCACGTGGTGCGTCGCCATCAGCAAGTCCAGCGCGCGTAGTGCATCCGCGTTGCCACGTGATTCGGTTCGTCACCTCGATCGCCGACGTGTGCACGCGAAATTGCGAAAAAGGCAACGATGCCTACTTCGGCGTCCACCCGTCGCCTCGATCAAGCTCTCTAGCAACGCAAATTCGTCCACATGAAGAATTAAATAATAGATCCAACTTTTGCTTCCATCAGTACACGTCCAGCAAGCTTCGTCCACTGCGCAAGGCTGTATGTGGATTCACGTGCAGGTCTGTTGAACCACAAATTCTAGCCAAATTTTGCTACGTGCACACAGAATCGTACCAGGTTTTTTCGAAGATCTTTGATCCGCGTACATAGAAAGTGTACCAAAGATGTCATAATTTTTGCTAGGTTTACACAGATTGGTACCAGTAATTTTTAGGATTTATTCCTCATGGCGACTTTGAAGTATGATCTTCCACTTCTGGATCGAGACACAAGATTTTTGTTGTGGCAAGTCAAGATGAGGGTTGTACTGGCACAGATGGATTTGGATGATGCATCAGAAGGATTTGCAAAACAACCTACCATATGGAACGCAAATGAGAAGCATAAAGACCGTAAGACTTTACCTCAGATTCACCTTCATCTATCAAATAATATTTTGCATGTGGTTTTAAAGGAGAAGACATCTGCTGCATTATGGCTGAAGCTAGAACAAATTTGCATGACAAAGGATCTCACCAGCAAGGTACATCTCAAGCAGAAGTTGTACTCTCACAAATTGCAAGAAGGAGAATCTGTACTTGATCATCTTTCGGTGTATAAGGAGATCGTTGCCGACCTAGAGTCGATGGAGGTAAAATATGAGGATGAGGATTTGTGTCTTATTCTTTTGTGTTCCCTGCCTAGTTCCTTTTCTAATTTCAGAGATACCATATTATATAGTAGACATACTCTCACTCTTAATGAAGTTTATGAAGCTTTGCATGCTAAAGAGAAGATGAAATAGATGATACCTTTTGAAAATTCAAGCTCGAAAGGAGAAGACTTGTTTGTTCGTGACAGGCAAAAAGAGAAGAACTCAAACAATAGATCTCGGGGCAAAAGTTCGAACAACTACAAGAACCGATTGAAATCTAGAGGCAAGTACAAGACGTGCAAATACTACAAGAAAAGTGGGCACGACATCTCTGAATGCTGGAAGCTGCAGAATAAAGAAAAGAGAACTGAATATTATAAGCCAAAAGGTAAACCAAATGATGAAGGTAAAGCCTCCTTTGCTGCTGCTGATAGTTCTGATGGAGAAGTTATTGTTGCTTTTGCTGGATGTGCTAAGACCAATGATGAATGGATTCTTGATTCCACCTGTACATTTCATATATGCCCTAATAGGGATTGGTTTGACACCTATGAACCTATTGAAGGTGGTAATGTGTTGATGGGTGTTAACTCATCTTGTCAGGTTGTAGGAATTGGTTCAGTCTAGATCAAGATGTTTGATAGTATTATCAGAACTTTGACAGATGTGAGGTACATTCCAGATTTGAAAAGAAACCTCATCTCTTTGAGTACTCTTGATGGTAAAGGATACAAGTATTCTGGTGAAGGTGGAGTTTTAAAGGTATCAAAAGGCTCCCTTATTGCGATGAAAGCTGATATCAAAACTATCAATTTGTACCATCTGCGAGGTACTACAATATCAGGTGATGCTGCTGTAATTTCAAGTTCATTATCTAATTCTGATGCTACTAATCTTTGGTATATACGTCTTGGGCATATGAGTGAAATTGGTTTGGCAGAATTGAGCAAGAGAGGACTTCTTGATGGACATAGCATCGACAAGCTAAAATTTTATGAGCATTGTGTGTTTGGCAAATACAAGAGGGTGAGATTCAATACTTCAGTTCATACTACAAAAGGTATTTTGTATTATGTGTATTCTGATTTATAGGGGCCATCTCGCAAGACATCTTTAAGAGGTGCTCGTTATATGTTAATAATTATTGATGATTACTCTAGAAGAGTGTGGCCTTATTTCTTGAAGCATAAGTCAGAAGCATTTTCAGCATTTAAAGAGTGGAAGACTATGATTGAAAGGTAAACTGAAAAGAAGGTAAAAAAAACTTCGCACTGATAATGGGATGGAATTTTGTTCTGATGAATTTGAATCATATTGCAAGACTGAAGGCATTGTTAGGCATTACACCATTCCCGGTACTCCTCGACAAAATGGTGTAGCTGAGTGTATGAACAGAACTATCATTTTCAAGGCACGTTGCATGTTGTCAAATGCAGGTTTGCATAGGCGTTTTTGGGGATGAAGCCGCTTCCACTGCTTGCTACCTTATTAATCTGCCACCCTCTATTGCAATTGAAAAGAAGACTCCAATTGAGATATAGCCTGGTTTCCCAGCAAATTATTCAGAATTGAGAGTTTTTTGTTGTACTGCTTATGCTCATGTCTTTTCCCCAGTTGTGAAGCATAGTTCTATTCGCACTTTACTCAGTATTGTTGCTATGCATAATTATAAACTTGAGCAATTAGATGATAAAACTGCATTCTTACATGGGGAGTTGGAAGAAGACATTTATATGGACCAACCTGATGGTTTTGTTATTTCTGAAAAAGAACACCTTGTTTGTAGATTAAAGAAATTTCTTTATGGTTTGAAGCAATCTCCTAGGCAATGGTACAAGTGATTTGGCTCCTTTATGCTCTCTTATGATTTTAAGCGGTCTGATTATGATAGCTGTATTTATTTAAAGATTGTTAATGGTTCAGCTATTTATTTGCTTCTCTATGTTGATGATATGTTGATTGCTACAAAAGATAAGTCAGAAATAGCAAAACTTAAAGCACAATTGAGTAATGAATTTGAGATGAAGTACTTAGGTTTAGCAAAGAAAATTCTTGGCATGGAGATCATTAGAGAGAGGCAATCTGGCAAGTTATACCATAGTCGAAAAGATTATATTGAGAAGATCTTTCGTCGTTTTAATATGCATGATGCAAAACCAGTGAGTACTCCATTAGCTTCACATTTCATATTATCTTCGGCCTTATGTCCTAAGTCAGATTTTGTTATTGAGTACATGTCCAGAGTTCCATATTCTAGTGCAGTTGGTTCTCTTATGTATGCCATAGTTTGTCCTTGTCCTGATTTATCTTATGCACTGAGTGTTGTCAGTAGATACATAGCTAATTCTGAAAAAGAGCATTGGAAAGCAGTTCAGTGGATTTTCAAATATTTGCGTGGCACTTCTAATGCTTGTTTACAGTTTGAGAATTCTAGAGATGGACTTGTTGGTTATGTTAACTCTGGTTATTCTGGTGATTTGGACAAAAGGAGGTCTCTCACAGGTTATGTTTTCACCATTGGTGATTGTGCTGTTAGTTGGAAGGCAAGTTTGTAAGCTACTGTTGCCTTATCTACTACTGAAGCAGAATATATGGCTATTTCTGATGTTTGTAAAGAAGCTATTTGATTGAGAGGTTTGTACACTGAGCTTTATGGAGATAATTCTTGCACTACTATATTTTGTAATAGTCAGAATGTTATATGCCTTACAAAGGATCAGATGTTCCATGAGAGAACAAACCACACTTATGTGAGATATCATTTTATTCGAGGTGCTATTGCTTAAGGTGATGTCAAGGTATGCAAGATAAGTACTCATGATAATCCAGCTGATATGATGACAAAGCCAGTTCTTGTTACTAAGTTTGAGTTTTGGTCAAGCTTAGATGGTGTTACAATTTAGTCCTAGAGACTAATTGGTGCACGGTGATTTTTATCTTATTGTGGAGATATTTGGTGATCGATTATTCTTTATTATGCTACAAGAGGAAATTCGTCTCAAGGTGGAAATTGTTGAATTGTGATCCAAATTTCTAATATAGAAGTATCTGGATTAGTTGCCATATTAGCGGATTAGTTTCTTACTTGGACTTGAAGTTCTTTTACTCCTTTATATACCTCTTGTATACCCCTTTATATACCTTTTGTAAGCCGCACGGGGAGAGTAGACGCTAGACGGCTCATTGTAATCCCTCGGCGTTTTGTAAACACTTCTCATATAGTGATTATCGCCGATTGGTGTCCGTGGTTTTTTCCCACAAGAGTTTTTCATGTAAAAATTCGTGTCTCTCATCTTTATTAATCCGTGCATTATTTGTAACAGTGTGCACTAGCGTGATCCTGAACTATTACAGTATACACAGAAGGTCCGGCTTTGCATATTCTGGTCCCGACAAAAACCCTTTCGGGAAAAGCCACAGGCGCACAAAGGCAATATCACTATATGAGATGTTACAATAAAGCTCTTGCTCTTCCCTATAAACGACAGTGATATATTTATAGTGGTAAATGAAAGACTACGTGTACAAGTAAAAATATGAGTTGAAGTAGGAAACTCAATTCGTATTACACTTAAACTCAATTCGTATCAAAATTAAACTCAAACTCAACACTAATAAAGGTGTGGATACCATTCATGAACAGTGGACGAGTACCAATTTGATTCTCAAGTATCGGGGTTCTTAGCGTTTGCGAAGGACCAAAGCAACCACTCATTTTTCTGCCCCGAGTTGGAATTGGCCCATCCGTTAGCTCGTTTGTAGTAAGGTGAGATATGAATTGGACCAGCAGACAGTTCGTTGCATCTAAAGCCGACTTGGTAGAGTGCAAGAGCTGTTAAAAAAAACTGGATGGATTATGCATCATCACTTGTCCTTGTCAGCATTCAATACAAAAATACAAACAGAGCAAATATTGCTTCTGACTCGACCTAGAAAGTACAGGACTTATAATCTGCTATCCAAACAGTCGATGAACTTGCTAACTGAATTGTTCCATCCCACCCTAATGCTAAAGGACCAAAGTACCCTGAGAAAGTGTGATTTTTTTTTGACGGAGAAAGTGTGAATTCATTCGTCTAGCCCAAAGGTGTGTATATCTGAACTAATCATTAATAGATAGACCTGATTTACTTGTCAATAGATCTGTCACCTTTGGGCTTCAATTATCCAATTCTTTTAAGTCCCATGGTTGATGGGGAATTTTACTGACCTTGCTGAATTTATTCTACATTCTGCTTTCTATTGTGCCACTGAATAGCTGCTATTTCATTCTTACAGGTATATGATATAACTCACGAAGTTAGCTCTCGGTGCTTCAAGAGATACAATGGGCTTAACAGAATGCACAAACTTGAGTGGAACAACAGGTGAGAGAAACTTAGTTAGCTTTTGTTATTTTTGTTTCATAGAGATTTTTCCTCATGCTAATTATAGGGGATTCTCTACGTTCCATGCATTATGTTATACTCTAATATCACTTCTTATGCGCAGCTGCTGAAGCATCTAGACCCGTCATTATATGTTAACGGAGTATTTTGGTTATTAATGATAAGTCCAATTATGAGACTAACACTTCTATTGTAATATCTATTGTTTAGTCTCAGTTGGATATAAAGGTGAAAAACAAAGAGGTATGTATAAATGATAAATCTATTTGTAAGATAACACATCTATTATACCTTGTTCAGTCTCAGCTTGGATATAAAATGAAAAATCTAAACAAGTATGCTTTCATGATGATAAATCGTTTTGTGAGACTAACTCTTCTATTGCTATATCTCATGTTTAGTCTCAGTTGGATTTAAAGATCAAGAGGTATGCATTCGACATCATATTCCTATATATTGTTGCATTTCTCGGATCCAAAATATAGGTTAAACTCCATCAAAAAGGGTTAACTTGGATATGTGCATATGTTTCCCTTATACATTTGTGTATGCACACATTTAGGGGGGGTTCATTCTATATTTTATGGTTTCATTAGTATTGATCCATATTCTCTTTTTCACATATATTCAGGATCTTTACTTTGAAACATATTCTTGAATATATTTAACTTATGTAGTTAATATATTCATATGAGTATATGAGAGCATATGAGACTTGTGTAGTCCATAGATGCTCATATATTCGTGAATATGTTTAACTTGTATAGTTAATATATTCATGTGAATATATACAACTTGTAGTTCGTATATACTCATGGTATATATAACTTGTGTAGTTTGTATATACTCATGTTTATCTCTATTAAACTTCTTGCTATTGAAGTGGTTATCATCAATTACCAAAGAAGGAAAGATTGTGGTATCTTATCTCAACCATTATAAGTTAATGGTATGTTGTGGTAATTAATGATAATCATATTGTGGAACTAACGTTTCTTCTCAAGTTGGATGAATAGGTTAAGTTCCATGGTGTTGAAGACTTTGGATGATATCATGTGTTGATGATATTGAAGAAAAAGAAATCATCATGTGTCGATGATATTCAAGAAGAGGAGATGATCATGTGTTGATCATTGAGTCAAGTAAAGCTTCATCATGTGTTGATGAAGGTCAAGTGAAAAAGTACATCATGTGTTGATGCATATTCAAGTCAAGAACCCGGACCTGAAGTGAGGATGTGCGTCATCAAGCTTCAAGTGTTTTACTCAAGGCAAAGGTATGGCTAGCTAGGGCTAAGGATGTGTTTCTAGTCTTTTACCGGTCTCGGTGTTTGGTTGGAAGACCGGATTACTAGTATAAGTTGTCGTACTATTAAGAGGAGTCTTGACTAGTAGCTTGAGTTTGTCATATGTTGATAGCTCATTTTGTTTGCTCTAGCTCATCTCAACATGTTGCCTATATTTGCGAATGTGTTTTGTAAATGATCAAGGCTCATGGTTAATCCTTGTAGCATGTGACTTTAGTTTGCAAATATGTTTTTGCAAATGGTTTAAGTCCATGTACCTTATTCCTTGTGGTGTGATTCTATAAGTTGGCAAATGTGTTTTATAACTTGTTGAGAATCCCACTTGAACCCTTGTTTACATTGCACATCAATTTGGCAAATGTGTTTCGCAAATTGAGTTGAAGTGAATGCATGTTTTCTCCAGAAATGGTAATTTCGGCCTGTGTTGCGCGGAACTACCGCTGTGCGGTATGACCGGTGGTTCCTTAGCGGAACTACCGCACCTATTACGCATGTGTTGCTCTGAGGTGGTGCGGTAGTACCAACGTTGATTTGGGCGGAACTACCGCTTGTGCGGTAGTACCGCAGTCCCTTGGTGGAACTGCCAAAGTGCGTTTAGGACTTGCATCCTCTGGTCGCTCTTGTGCTTACGGTAGTACCGGTGCCTCTGTGGCGGTACGTGTTTTCCAGAGAAGCATTTGTTGCTCTTGGAAGCACGGTAGTACCGGCGCTGTGTACGTGGTAGTACCTCACCTCGGATATACCGATTCCTGTGCGGTATGGAAAATCCAGTAGCGCTGCATTTTGGATTGGGTCTTCTCTGAGGTAGAGTGGTAGTACCGGCGCTTTGTGCGCGGTATGACCGGACTCGCGGAACTACCATTCATATGCTGGCGGTACGTAAATTGCAGAACGTGTGCATTTTGGCCCTTAGCCGCGATTTTGAGCATGTGTTGCTCTCTCGGTATTGCGGTAGTACCACAATGTGTTTAGCGGAACTACCAATTATCGGAACTACCCCGTATTAGTTAGCGGTAGTACCGTACCTCTATCCAACGACTAGTTTTATAGCGGTTACTGTGCTGATCCTTTGCTTCCAACGGCCAGTTTGTGTATAGATTATATATATACCCACCTTGACCGTATAAGGGAGCAGAGCTGGTGCCCCTAGAAATTCCATTGAGCAAAGAGCAAGCCATCTACTCCCATTTGTGCATGTATTGCACTTAGTGAGGTTTGAGAGACAAATCCTATTGCATGTGTTGTATTAGGTGGTGGATTTAGTATCCATTGAGCTTTGACACTTGATTAGTTCAAATGAGAGTTGAGTCTTGTTACTCTTGGTGTTTGCTGACACCTAGACGGCGTGGAGGCGTCGTGGTCCGATGATATTCTTAAGTGAAGCTTGTGAGAAGGCTCGGTGTTTGTGAGTGGCTTGGTGCTCGCCATCTCCGGAGTGGAGTAAGAGCAACCCTAGTGGAGCGAGGTGTTGATACCTCAGAGGAAGGCTTAATTCGTGGAGCCGGCCCAATTGGTTTGAGTTTCCCTCAACGTGGATTAGGGGAGATTGGCAAGTCTCCGATCACCATGGTAAAACATCGCCGTGTCTTTTGTGGTTTGTATTCTATTGCTTTACATTGTGCAATCTATATTTATTGTATTAAATTGCTTATTCATTGTGTATGAATGCTTGCCATGCTTTGTGCTATTTACATTGCTAAGAATTGAATAGCTTACAAGTCTTTGCTTAATTGCAATATCCATCTATTGATTTGTGTTGTTGGTGCACCTAGTTGAGCCTAGGGGATTTAGGTCGTAATTGTGCAAAGCCGTATTTGTATTAGCTTCCGCATTAGAAATTAGTTTTAGCCCATAGAAGTTTTTAGAAACGCCTATTCACCCCCCCTCTAGTCGGCCTCCTCGATCTTACAGCTGCCCCAGATGCGAGATATGACACGAGTGTGCACGATATCAAGAACGAAATAGGGATCCTCAACAAGAATAGGTGAAAGCTATGTAACAAGCTTTGAGATGTTTGAAACACTTTTATATCATTGTCTTTTTTCATAAGGATGTTTACAGTTTTTACAGCTTTTGTTTTGTCGTTAGTTTATATTTTTGCGGCGTTTGTTTGGCATCTTCATTATAGTTTATAGGGCTACTATTTCGCTGTTCAAGAATTCTTCAGTATTTGTAATAACTTTTGGGCTGTGTGTATCCTCGGATACAGAAGCTGAGAGAGATTTTTTCTCTTCCATTGTCTAAAAATAAAAAACGAAGTAAATAAATCTTGTAGAGAGAACATAATAAGCTACATGTCCACTAATCAGGAACCTTTCCCAGATTTATTTATTTTAAATAAAAAAACTGAACCATGTCAAATGCAGTAGCTAGCCCTGCCTCCAGACAGGAAAGATATTATGTTGCTTATCGCCGTTAAATGCTAGGGGAAGAAAACAACAACAAAAATACCAGTTTAGATTATCAGGATGAAAAATTTCAGCAAAATCGCGCTCTTGTATTCAATTAACCTATCAGGCATGCAGCCTCGCACTGGGTTGATCAACGGAGGAAGAGAACTTACAGCTGCACACACGGCGATTCCGGCAAGAACCGACGCCGGTGTAAGATCGAGGAGGCCGACTAGAGGGGGTGAATAGGCGTTTTAAAAACTTCTATGCGCTAAAACCTATTTCTAATGCGGAAGCTAATACAAATATGGTTTTGCACAAATAAGGCCTAAATCCACTAGGCTCAACTAAGTGCACCAACAATACAAGTCTATTGATAATAATCAATCAAGCATGGACTTGTAAGCAATTCAATTTAAGCAATGTAAATAGCACAAAGCATGACAAGCATTCAAACACAATGAATAAGCAATTTAATACAAGAAATATAA
The DNA here is from genome assembly GCA_036346255.1 of Ampelocalamus luodianensis. Taxonomy (NCBI): domain Eukaryota; kingdom Viridiplantae; phylum Streptophyta; class Magnoliopsida; order Poales; family Poaceae; genus Ampelocalamus; species Ampelocalamus luodianensis. Next base: position 9,660,225 of record CM070626.1, read on the forward strand.
ATTGCACAATGTAAAGTAATAGAATGCAAACCACAATGACACGGTGATGTTTTACCGTGGTGTTCGGAGACTTGCCGGTCTCCCCTAATCCACGTTGAGGGAAACCCAAACCAATTGGGCCGGCTTCACGAATTAAGCCTTCCTCCGAGGTATCAACACCTCGCTCCACTAGGGTTGCTCTTACTCCACTCCGGAGATGGCGAGCACCAAGCCACTCACAAACACCGGGCCTTCTCACAAGCTTCACTTGAGAAGATCACCGGATCATGACGCCTCCACGCCGTTTAGGTGTCGGCAAACACCAAGAGTAATAAGCCAAGCCCCTTGCTTGACTCTCACCGAGTGCAACACATGCACAATTGAATGCTCAATCTAATTCTAGTTGCAACACATGCAACTAGCACCTCTCCCTTTTGCTCACAAGGTGCAACACATGCACAATTGAATGGAGAATCTCACACTAGCTCAAGTGGGTGAAATGGGATGCCAAGGGTTACCTCTCAACCGGCCAAGGGGGTATTTATAGCCCCCACAACAAAAACTAGCCGTTGAGAGCTGAAATCAGCAAAAACTAGCCGTTACAACATTGGTGCGGTACTACCGCAGTTATACGGGCAGTACTACCACTGTTATAAGGGCGGTACTACCGCAGCCCAATTTTCAGCACAAACGACATTCGGTAAAAATGTCATAACTTTTGACTCCGATGTCGGAATTGAGTGATCTTGGACTCTATTGAAAGCTTATTCAGAGGGCTACACAACCCACCTATTTGATTGATCACAAACAAATTTGATCAAATCAAAAAGCACAACTCAAAAGAGCCACTACCATGGTCTAAGTCCAAAGAATTAGCAACAAGCAATCTTAGACCATGTCAAGTGAATACACATGAATCTTAACCATTTGCAAAACACATTTGCAAACTTAGATCATGCCACAAGGAGTAGGTACATGGACTTCAATCATTTGCAAAAAATATTTGCAAAGTATAGTCACATGTTACAAGGATTAAATGCATGAGCCTCGACTATTTGCAAAACACATTCGCAAATAATAGTATCATATCACGGTGGGCTAGAGCAAGTGAGATTGAGCTATCAACACATGATGAGACTCAAGCTACTAGACAAGACCCCTCTTAATAGTACAACAACCTATACTAGCAATCCGGTCTTCCAACCAAACACCAAGACCGGTAAAGACTAGGAACACATCCTTAGCCCTAGCTAGTCATACCTTTGCCTTGACCATCTTCTTGAAGTTTGATGACGCACATCTTCACTTCAAGTCCGGGTCATCATCTTAACATGCATCAACCCATGATGCATCCTCACTCAACACATGATGAGTCTTCTCTTGATTTGATGATCAACTCATGATCATCTCTTCTTTGAGATCTTGATATGCATCAACACATGATACATCATCTTCTTGAACCTTGACTCGATGACGATCAACACATGATGCCATCCAAAGTCTTCATCACCCTGGAACATAACCTATTCATCCAACTCATGGAAAATGTTAGTCCCACAATGTTATTAATATTAATTACCAAGATATACCTGCATTAAATGCTTCTAAACAAGTCATTACTGACAAGTGCGGTATTACCGCCAACTATCATCCGGTAATACCGCTCTCCGGTAGTACCGTTTTTAGTTGCGGTACTACCGGTTTCCAGAGGCTCGAGAAATACAGAAAAACACCTTTTCTGGAATTTACATACCGCCACATAACAAACGGAACAACCGGGTTGCGGTAGTTCCGCCAACATATTTGCGGTCATACCGTTACGTGGTAGTTCCGCCATATGAACTCCGGTACTACCGCACATCGGTAGTACCGCTTACCAAATGCGGTCATACCGATTTCCAGTGAAATTCTTCCAGAAGCTTTTCGAAATGCAATGCATGACTCTTTTGTCTTGAGCCATGTTAATATTTTATCACCTTTGCATTTCCTATTCATATCATCATTCAAACTCCGGGACTAAGCTTTGAAAACATCTTAGCACACACATTAGTCCCACAACACAATTGCAAATAATTGAATATAAAGTAACATGAGTATATATGAACTACACAAGTTATATATACCAAGAGTATATACAAACTACAAGTTGTATATACTAAATATGAGTGTATACGAACTACACAAGTTGTATATACTCATATGAATATATTAACTACACAAGTTAAATATATTCAAAGATATATTTCAAAGTAAAGATCCTTAATATATGTGGAAAGAGAATATGGATCAATACTAATGAAACTACAAAATATAGAATGAACTCCCCCTAAATGTGTGCATATACAAATGTGTAATGGAAACATATGCACGTATCCAAGTTAACCTTTTTGGTGGAGTTTAACCTATATTTTAGATCCTAGGAATGCAACAAGATATAATAAGAAGAAATAGAATGCATACCTCTTGTATTTTCATCTTTATATCCAAACACGACTAAGCAATAGATAATCAATAGAATTGTTAGTCTTACAAATAGATTTATCATTAATGAATACATACATGTTTGGATTTTTGCTTTTATATCCAAGCTGAGACTAAACATGATATAACAATAAGAGTGTTAGTCTCACAAGTGTATTTGTCATTAATCACCAAAATACTTCATTAACACATAATGGCGGGTCTAGATCCTTCAGCCGGCCACAGGATCTGCTCCTTGGGTCCAAAATTCACATCCATGCCTCTTGGATCAATCAAAGAGTAGAGCTAGATTAAAGGTGATCTAAGAAAGCCCTCATGTTGGAGTAGACACTAGGAAATTAACCTGGTCCCAGAGGACTTGAACCTCTAACTGATTGTCGCAGGACTTGTCTTATTTGGTGTAAATACTGGCAGTTTTATGCTCCTACCTTCTACGTAGCAGTAGTAGTTTGCTTCTGTGTTGCTTGCCGTTCTGGGTTTAAAAGGGACAACTGCGACGAGGGGGCGAGGACTCCGAGGTGGCCTGATGGGCCGTGTCGGTTCGAGGCACGGTACTGTTGACCCGGCCTAGAAATGGTATGGCCCAGCACGACATGATAACCCGAGGCTGTGCTTGGGCCACCCATTTGGCACAACGGGCCGGACCGGCATGACACGCAGAGTGTTGGGCCGTGCTAGGCACAACACGAGCCCGACATCGCCCATGTAGCCTGCCTGCGGAGAGGGGAGGGGAGGGGAGGGAAGGCCAGAGGGCAGAGGGCGGTGGCGCGGTGCTAACGGTGAGGAGGAGGACGCTGGGGTGATGCCGGCGCCGAGGAGGAGGCCGGTGCGGGGCGTAGAGGGAGAAGAGAAGAGGGAGGAGGGGACACGCCGTGATCGACGGCCGGCGTGGAGGGAGAAGAGGGAGGAGGGGACACGCCGTGATCGACGGCCGGCGTGGAGGGAGAAGAGGGAGGAGGGGACACGCCATGATCGACGGTCGACGTGGAGGGAGAAGAGGGAGGAGGGGACGGGGAGAGGTGGCGAGGCATCGGCCGACGCAGAGGGAGAAGAGGGATGGGGGACGGGGGGAGGCGGCTGATGTGGAGGGAGGAGAGGGAGGAGGGGCGGCCAGCGCAAAAGGCTACGTCGTCGTGGGGCAGTGCGGAGGGCGACGACACTATGGCAGTGCCGCATGAGGCAGGCGGCAGGCGAAGGGGCGAGGCGCACAGGGAGGAGAGGGGAAAAAGGAGGAGGCGACACATGGGCCGAAATGGCACTGTGGGCCGTGCCTGACTGCCTGGCATGGCACGCCCTGGGCGAAATTTTAGGCATGGTGGCTCGTGGCCGGTATGGCACAACATGACCCATTTGGCCCTTTTAGCTCGTAATGTTCGGATTTTCAAGAAATCCGACTGTTTTTTTTTACCGTTTGGATCATTAAAAATAGCAAACAAAATAAAAAATTCCCAAAAAAATTTCTATAAAGGTACCATACCCCCCTCATTCAGTACCCATCCATTACTCAATCTCAATTTTGAATTATGTTGTGCAAATTTAAATTCGTTGTGAGATAATTTAGAAAATTTTAAAAAATGTGCCACATTTTGGAAAATTTAAATGCCGACAACAAGTCAGCAAAAGAGGTACAATACTTTTTTGCATGTTTTATTTGTTATTATTTGTTATGCTAAGACGAAAAATAACAATGTTAGTTTCGATTTTGCAGTTTTCTTATGAAAATTACGATAGATTTGTTCTTTGTGATTACTGACTTTCACTAGAGGAAGTTGCATCCATGGAGGCTGCAGCTGCCTCAAACCAGCCGGAGTTGTTACCGAAAGGGCAAAGTAGGGTTCCGTCATCAGGCTTGATGACAACATCTTCGTCGGCCATGTATATCGAGTGTCAAGGCCGTGCATATCGAGTGTCTGGGAGAATTTCTATAGGACAACCATGCCAGACACACAAGGAAATCAGGTACCATATGTTGTTTGTAAAACTTGTCGTCATGAATTATCTGCAAAGTCTTCAGGTGGAACAAGCCACTTGCTTAGACATGCTACAAGATATAAGGCCAAGCGAGGATTGGTGATGAGACAGACGCAGCTGCAGTACAACCCCAACAGCACAATACATAGCTGGGACTACGATCCTAAGGTAGCTCATCAATCTCTTTGTCGTTTAATTACTTCTGAAGGTTTACCATTAGGCTTTGGGGAGTCTATTGCTTTTCAAACTTATATTAGGACTGCACATAATCCTATATTTTCTATCGTTTCTAGACAAACAACAACTAGGGATCTATTAAAATACTACAATGAATGTCGTGATAAATTAAAGGAACTATTTAGTGCGTGTACATTTTCAGTAGCCCTGACTTTAGACATATGGAGTGGTCGGGCTAGAAAGTATTATCTTAGTGTAGTTGGTCATTATGTTAATGACAACTGGGTATTGGAGAAATGAATTATAGGTTTCAAAATAATTGATATAGCACACAGTGAGAATATTGTGGACTATATTATCAAAGTTGTGGAAGGCTCTGGTCTTACAAACAAAATATTTTTAATTACTTTAGATAATGTCGCTACGAACTCTAGAGCCATATATATTCTTACTCCAGTTTTAAGTACATACGCCAATTTTTTTTTGCTATATCAGCGATACGCTTGTCATATTATTAACCTTATAGTCAAATACTGTTTGAAGAGATTGACTTCATATATTAAAGCTTTTCACGATGCGATATCTTACTTGAATAATTCTAACGTAAGAATAGCATCATATAAGAACTTTTACAGGACAATTGGTGTACATCAAAGAAAGTTTGGTTTGAACATGCCGGTAAAATAGAACTCTATTTACTTGATGCTTAAAAGTCTTTTACCATTTACGAACACTTTTTCTATTTTTATTTAAATGCACTATCAGAGCACTGACGACACTGTACTATTAACTGAGCAACATTGGTTTGTTGCCGAGAAGATACTTCGGTTTTTAGAAAAAATTTATGATGCCGCTGTTGCTTTGTCCGCTGTCTATTATCCAACATCTCCTATTATTGTGCATAATATTTTACAGATTGCTAGTCAATTGAAAATGTATGAAAATAACACGATTTTATGAGAGGCTATTGTTGCTATGAAAAGTAAATACCTTAAATATTGAAGAGAAATATCTTTTCTATATGCATTTGCATTTATTTTAGATCATAGAGCTAAAATTCAAGGATTTGTTAATGTTTTTGATCTTCTTAGTGATGCTATAGGGCTAGACTATTATAACTATTTTGCAGATGTTCGTTCTCGATTACATGATGTTCTTCAAATGTATGAAAATAAGTTCTAGGGAGTACGCTTGCAACGACCTCAACTAGCACCCACCTCAAGTAACAAGATAAATTTGCGGGGCAAGATCTAGGGTGCATACTCTTCCTCCAGGTTTAGGTCTTCTTTTTCTACAGCAGCACCTTCTCAACTAAGAGCAGCCCCTCACCCAAGGAGTGGGGAACTATCCATCTATCTAGATAGCGATACAATGGATTTCAACTCAGAAGGCTTTGAAATTTTGCAATGGTGGCATGACCATAAGTTAAAATATGCCGTGCTATCCATACTTGCATGTGATGTGTTAACTGTTCCTGTCTCGATGGTTTCTTTCGAGTCTGCTTTCAGTCTTTCTGAAAAAATATTGGAAGAAAGAAGAACACGTCTCACGAGTGAAATGGCAGAGATATTTCTAATTGTGAAGGACTGAAAACAACCTGATTCACGAACATATCACTCTGTGAAAAATTCAGAGTTGTCGGAGGTGTTAAAAAATCTGTACCTATAGGTTGTACTCTTTTTTCTTTACAAAGGTTTTCTCATGTTGAGTTTTTGTTTGGCAAATGTTTTAATGAGACATCCATTTGAACATTAATAAAGCTCTTTATTATATTTTCAATATGGTTGTCTCATTTTTTTTTTAATTTTTCATATGTATTTCTGAATTCTACACATTTTTCTGAATGTTTTATGATTTTTTTTGAATTTTCAGCCCTAACAGACTAAGTGGGTGGATGTGACCCGTCGGGCCAACCAGGCTTGGGCCAGCATGACACGGCACGAAAGACCATCATGTCGTGCCTGGGCTGCCTCACCGACACGTGGGCCAGCATGACACGACACTACCCGTTTAATTCGCAGGCCATAATGGGTCGTGCCGGTACGAGCCCATGCCAGGTGGCCCATCTGACGACCACTAATGTTTAGCTAGAAGCCCTAGAACCTATGTTTTTTTCTTGGGTCAGACATTCACACCGGACTAGACTAGACCGACGGTCCGGTCATAACATGCATATCGCCTGACCAGGGGCGAAGCTTCACCCCGCTTAGGGTGCTGGAGCATCAGTTTCGCCCGTCGCACCTATAGTACCTCACTACTACTCACACCCATTGTACCCCACAAGCGATGTACTATTTTTTACTGTATTTTGCACACAAAAAAAGAGTTATGTATGAATTTGGATTGAACAAAACCCTTCAATGTATGTTCGATAAATTTATTTTGTGCTAGTTCTAACCTTAGAGCACCCTCTATATTTTTGTTTTGGCTTCGCTACTGGCACAGACTAGACCTCGTACCCTCTTTGCGATTCTCCCTCTGTGTGTTTTGGTTGCTCTCTTGAGTCTTTGTGGACCGTCCAAAGATAAGATCCAAAGGCGCCAAATATTCTAAAAACAGTTTGCTACGCTCTTTTCCCCTTTGGAAATTCGTTATGGGCCTAAATACAAACTAAAAGAAGCCCAATAGTAGAATAATACTGGCCCAGCTCCGGGTCTCCGCGATGAGACCCCCAAACCCTAGCCCCATCTAGTATATAAGCTCCACCACGCCGCCTCCCTGTCGAGACCTCTTGCCCGCCGCCTCCCAGCCCTCGCCGCCGCTTGCCGCAGACGCTTCATCCTCGCCGGTGAGATGGTACGTTCTCCCCTTTCTCTCATCGGTGGCTCCTCTGACCCGCGCTCTCCGCGTGTAGGCCCTTAGGTTTCTATTGGGACCATCTTGATTTGTGGTTCTATCCGTAGCTTGTGCTCGGCCCTTTAGCGATATTATGCCTTCCCAGTTAGATTTGCCTAGGCTTTGGTCTGTGTCGGGGAGGAATCCTGCTCGGAGTGGTTGTATTTGTTAGATCTAGTGCGATGTTGCTAGTGTTTTCTGCTCTTGCATTTCTGGTGCTTGATGCGAACTGTTGCGCCGCGAAATCCTACGGTATTATTACCTGATTAAAAGGTATTGCCGTCTTGCTCTTGGTAAAATGCCCATATCTGCCACCCGATTGATCAGTACTAGTAGAATAGGGCATTTGGGAAATACTTGTGCTTTTCACCGAATTATGGAATTTCCATGAGGTACGTTATCATTAGCTAAAATTATGTACTACTGAAAACTTGGGCTAAAAGATAAATTTGATTAGCTTAGATGAAAATTCAATTTACCCTCCTTATGTCATTGACCTATGGTGACCCCACATGTCATTGAGGTGTAAAAAACTTCAGGAGGGTATATGGGCTAAAATGTGCAACAAGAAGTCTGTTATGTGCCGTCATATTCATTTCCGCCACCTGATCAATTAGTACGATGACTAAATACAATAGAATCGGGTTTCTTGGGTTGTACAAGTGCATTCTGCTCTATTGTGGAACATTCATGAGATACCTGTCCACGAGCTTCAAGCATGTACTACCGATAACTCCTCGAGATTAAATGTGCAACTAGTCATAGACAGCTCATGTGTGCCTTCACCACCATGTTGAAAAGTTGGAGCTAGATTCACATAAGCAGAGGTGCACAAATACCAATTGCTAGTTCAATGATTCTATCCATGCCTTTTTATGTGCTGTATAGTAGCTCACCTTACTGTTTTACTATGCTTGTCGAGGAGTGCTTTAATTTCTTGTGTTTGTGATGTTTGTGCAGACGAAGCGTACCAAGAAGGCTGGAATCGTTGGCAAATATGGTAACAACATTGGAGCTGCCCCAGCTCATTATTTGACAATCTCATGAATATTTGCTAACTTGTGTAATTCTGTTTCATTGTAATATCAATGTTATATAGGTACCAGGTACGGTGCCAGTTTGCGTAAGCAGATTAAGAAGATGGAGGTCTCCCAGCACTCCAAGTACTTCTGTGAGTTCTGTGGCAAGGTAAATCTGTCGATGATTATAATGATTAGTTGTCTTGTTTCTAAAATGGTAAATTGTCTGCCAACTTGTTCTACTATGCATCTATGTATGAAATAATGCTTGTTGTCACTTGGCTAGTACAATTAAGCAGATAATTCAATAAATGATATCAGGTATTGTTCTGCAGTGGAAGGTTTTGGTGCTCTTTTTGCCGTTCTTGTGTATTGTTTCGGACTTTAGTATAGGTTATTAGTTTCTGTCTCGCATGATGTCTGTTTAGACTTTAGAGGGCAACATGAATAGCATCTTAACTCTCAAGTGACTTAGCTGAATATGCTGATTTACACAACGTAAAGAATTTTAACGATACTGCTATTGCAATCTCTTGTATTGTTATTGGACATGTTTATGATGTCTTTCAGTTATGAATTATTCGAGTTTCTTCCAGATAGGGAAGTAGTTCATAACAACTTCTGATTCTGCTCGCTGTTCACAATATTGGAATTTTGTTCCTTGAATGAGTTTGTTGAAACTTTTAATAAAATTATGGATTAGAATTTAGAATCCTTCCTTTTCGTTCGTTTGTTTTATTGTGTATCGCTTGTTGCATGTTCCTTCACCAGATATAATGCCGTTCTTGATTCACAGTTTGCCGTGAAGAGGAAAGCAGTTGGAATCTGGGGATGCAAGGACTGTGGGAAGGTTAAGGCTGGTGGTGCTTATACCATGAAGTATGCTCTAATGCCGAGTACACCTTTATTTCCAAGTAGCTACATCATTTTTGTTCACTTATGTTTGCTAAATTTTGTTGTTTTGCATTTCCAGCACTGCTAGTGCGGTCACTGTCAGAAGCACAATCCGTCGCCTGAGGGAGCAGACTGAAGCCTGATTGTGGTCAGTTTGACATGGAATGGTTGCATTTTGTAGTTCGATCAAAATTCTGAAGTTGCTATTTTGCAAATTTTGCTGAAGGGACAATCTTTCAATGTTCTCTATCAATCTCTAGGGCCATTAAATTATCTGGCTACATTGTGCGCTTGGTTTCTCATGCTAATTTGATCATGTGCGAGTACTTTGTTGATGTTTGTTCCTATATTCTTGTCACAACGAATTTATAGTTTTCCCATTAAAAAAAATATGAACAAATTATGAATGGTAGCAATGCTTTGTGTTAGGTATGTGTCATGTAGATGCAGGTTGAGCAGCGTGAGATGCTACACTTGCCTAGCCTCTGGTTCTAGACAGTGTAACCATGATCCCTGGCTAGCTTTTGCTTCGAAATACACATACCTGACGGTGCGCTGTACGGTGCGGTTAGAACACTAATCAAACCAAGATCAAACAAATGGCAGGGCACTAGATTTGAGAATTGGGATAACTGGGCACTAGATTTGAGAATTGAGATATGCCATGAAGGGCTTTCATGTCCATTGAAACAAGCTGCCGTTCACAGTCGGCAGGTCAAAATTAGGCAATGGACACAGCAAACTCACCGGACGACCGGCCGAAAACGAGGAGTCACTGCGCTCACCGCACGCTCTCCCCCTCCCAAACCTTTCTCCGCTCTTGCAAATCTAGACGCCACACACACCCGCGCGCGCGCGCGAGAAAGAAATTACGCCACCTCCCCGCCCTCCCATGCGCCGAGATGGCCCCGATACTACAGGCGGGGACGGCCGGCGCGCTTCCGCCCAAGAACGTCACGGCGCAGATGGAGCTCGGCAACGGCTCGGTCCCTGGCTCCGGCGCCGGCGCGGTGGTGTGCTACTCGCCGATGATGGTCACCACCTACGGCATCTGGCAGGGCGTCAGCCCGCTCGAGTTCTCCCTCCCGCTCTTCATCCTCCAGGTGGCCATCATCGTCGCCACCACTCGCGTCCTCGTCCTGCTCCTCAAGCCCTTCCGCCAGCCTCGCGTCATCGCTGAGATCCTCGTGCGTATATATACAAGCTAGCTAGCCATCCATTTAATTGCAACGCCATGCGCGCGCGAATCGGATGCTGACGTGCACACACGTGCGTGTGATCGGTGCAGGCCGGCGTGATCCTTGGGCCGTCGGCGATGGGTCAGGTGGCGACGTGGGCGATCACAGTGTTCCCGGAGCGGAGCCTGCTGACGCTGGAGACGGTGGCGCACCTCGGCCTGCTCTACTTCCTGTTCCTGGTCGGCCTCGAGATGGACGTCAACGTCATCAAGCGCTCGGGGAAGAAGGCGCTCATCATCGCCGTGGCGGGCATGGCGCTGCCCTTCTGCATCGGCACGGCCACGTCCTTCATCTTCCGGCACCAGGTGTCCAAGAACGTGCACCAGGCCTCCTTCCTGCTCTTCCTCGGCGTGGCGCTCTCCGTCACGGCCTTCCCGGTGCTGGCCCGCATCCTCGCCGAGATCAAGCTGCTCAACTCGGACCTCGGCCGGATCGCCATGTCCGCCGCCATCGTCAACGACATGTGCGCCTGGATCCTGCTCGCGCTCGCCATCGCCATCTCCGAGGTGAACAGCACCGCTTTCTCCTCCCTGTGGGTGCTCCTCTCCGGGGTGGCCTTCGTGCTCGCCTGCTTCTACGTCGTGCGCCCGCTCATGTGGTGGCTCATCCGCCGCGTCCCCGAGGGCGAGACCATCGGCGACGTGCACGTCACCCTAATACTCACCGGCGTCATGATCGCCGGCGTGTGCACAGACGCCATTGGCATCCACTCGGTGTTCGGCGCCTTCGTCTACGGGCTGGTCATACCGAGCGGCCCGCTCGGCGTCGTGCTCATCGAGAAGCTCGAGGACTTCGTCACGGGGCTGCTCCTCCCGCTCTTCTTCGCCATCAGTGGCCTCCGCACCAACGTCACCAAGGTGCGCGACCCCGTCACCGTGGGGCTCCTCGTGCTCGTCTTCATCATGGCCAGCTTCGCCAAGATCATGGGCACCATCCTCATCGCCGTCTCCTACACCATGACCTTCCGCGACGGTGTCGCCCTCGGCTTCCTCATGAACACCAGGGGGCTCGTCGAGATGATCGTCCTCAACATCGGAAGGGACAAGGAGGTAACACTTTAATTTCGAGCATGCCACTAGCAAGTGGCTGCCAAGTTTCTGTATGTCGTAATGGACGTCTTTCCTTTCAACTAGGTGTTGGACGACGAGTCGTTTGCGGTGATGGTGCTGGTTTCGGTGGCGATGACGGCGCTGGTGACGCCGGTGGTGACGACGGTGTACCGGCCGGCGCGGCGGCTGATCGGGTACAAGCGGCGCAATCTGCAGCGGTCGAAGCACGACACGGAGCTGCGCATGCTGGCGTGCGTGCACACCACCCGCAACGTGCCGTCCATCATCTCCCTCCTCGAGCTCTCCAACCCGACCAAGCGCTCCCCCATCTTCATATACGCGCTCCACCTCGTCGAGCTCACCGGCCGTGCCTCCAACATGCTCGCCGCCCACCACTCCGCCTCCAACCAGAGCAGTGCCAGCTCCCTCCCCGGCGCCAGCGAGCACATCTTCAACGCCTTCGAGAACTACGAGGCGCACGCCGGTCAGCCGCTCTTCCTCCATTACTCCCTTACGCGAGCATGCACACAAGATGATGCAAATGCTGTGTGTATATATATATATATATGCAGGCGGCGTGTCGATCCAGGCGCTGACGGCGGTGTCGCCGTACCATACGATGCACGAGGACGTGTGCATCCTGGCGGAGGACAAACACGTGTCGCTCATTGTGCTCCCGTTCCACAAGCAGCAGACGGTGGACGGCGGCATGGAGCCCATCAACGCGTCCATCCGGGGGTTCAACGAGAGCATCCTCTCCTCGGCGCCGTGCTCGGTTGGCATCCTCGTCGACCGCGGCCTCAGCGCCGCCACGGCGCGCATGGCCACCGTGCACCACGTCGCGCTCCTCTTCTTCGGCGGGCCCGACGACCGCGAGGGGCTCGCCTACGCGTGGCGGATGGTCGAGCACCCCGGCGTCTGCCTCACCATCGTCCGCTTCATCCCGCCCGACTACACGGCACCGGCGCTGGCGCCGCCGCCGCCGCCGCCCGCTGCCAGCATCCACTCGCGCGCCATCACCATCGTCCCGGACAGCGCCAAGAGCGAGCGGCAGATGGACGAGGAGTACCTCAACGAGTTCCGGACGCGCAACGTCGGCAACGACGCCATCCTGTACGTGGAGCAGGTCGTGGCCAACAGCGAGGAGACGCTGGCAGCCATCCGGAACCTGGACAGCGCGCACGAGCTGTACATTGTCGGCCGGCACCCCGGCGAGGCCAGCTCGCCGCTGACGTCTGCCCTCACCGAGTGGATGGAGTCGCCGGAGCTGGGGCCCATCGGGGACCTGCTGGTGTCGTCGGAGTTCTCCAAGATGGTGTCCGTGCTGGTCATGCAGCAGTACGTGATCACCGCGCCGCAGCCGGCCGGGGCGCCGGCCGTGGCGGACGACCCCGTGCGGCAGTACGTGACCAACGCCAACCAGCGGCCGTCGGTGGGGCTCGGCGCGAACCAGATGGGCCGCGGCGGATGGAGTGGCGGCGCCGGTGGGTTCTGACCTCGCCTCTGAGAGCTGCACGCACTCGTTGGTTAATGAATCGATAGGGTCTTAAGGCATACGTTTGCTAGGGAGCTTTGATGGCTGTGTACAATTCTAGCTGATTGCTTCTCTCTCAGATCTGTAGACGTTCTTGTGTATGGTTTTTGAATTGTGATTGGTCCCTCCATTAGAATCAGAGGTGACAAGTCACCCTAGCTGCTTGCTTGTCTTGATTAATTTTACAATGCTCGAGAACGATCAATGTATATGCTAGTGTTGGCAACTCTTCTTGGTACATCTTACATTCGTTCATCTAAGCCTCTGAGAACTCTTCTTGGTACATCTTACGGTCGGTTTCGGAGGGGAAATTCCGAAACAAAAAAAAAATCTTCTTAAGAGAAAAAAATTAACTAGTTCCTCTTAGACATTTCTCAAAAAAAAAAAAAAAAGAGTTGGCAACTCTTCTTAGTACATCTTACATTCGTTCATCCAAGCCTCTGAGAACAGTCAATCTCCTTGTATTGATTATCAAAGCATCCTAGTACCAAATTAATTAAGCAGCATCTTCAGTAAAAACAAGCATTGATCTGCGTCGTACCTGTCGTACTTCTTGCAGATGGAGTCCACCCGGGTCAGCACAACGATCATGCTCATCTTGCCTCCCTCCCCGTGGTCACTGATGCACAATGCCTCGTTGGCGCGCAGCAGCTGCGGTGGTTAGTTTTTACGGTGTATTTGCCGGAGAAGAGGAAGAGAAGGGGATGGAGGAGGAGGCTTGGTCAGGCTATGTGGCGTGAAGCCTCACCGGCTCGCTGCGTCGTCGGGACGCGTCGCGCCGTGCGGCGCCCTCGCTGTGAAGCTCCGCCGGCGCTGGGAAGGACAGAGGCACCGGATCAAGAGAAGAAGGCCAGGGCCCAGAAGGGGTGGTGGATCGAGAGAAGGCTAGAAGGCCGAAGGGGCGCCGGATCGAGAAAGCAAGGGGTGGTGGCGGTAGAAATAAAAAATGTGATTATCTATTCATAAGGTGATTGAAATTTTCTTAAACATAAGTCACTTGTTATGACCATTGAATCAATATCCAATCATATGACATATCAATTTCTACACAAATCCAATGGTCACAACAAGTAACTTAAATTTAAGAAAATTTCAGACGACTTAAAACTAGCAAGATTGATAAAATATAAGGGTATTTATGTCCTAAACAAAAACCTCTTGGTTCAGTGAAACCGGCACCGACTCGACGGTTTACTAGAAAAACCAATCGGTTCACCGGTTTTTCTCAGTCTGAAGGATGTTCTTTGAACTGAACCGAGCCGACTAGTCGCCGGACCGGTTTTCGACTTTTTGGTACTATTGTTTGTAAGAAAAAGAGGATATTGTTTGATGGCCCAATGTTTTTCCAGCCCGACCGCTGGAGCCCAAGTCCATGGCTTGTTTCTCTGAACGAAAGCCCATATACTTCACCAAGAGCTCGGGTTTATGAATTTCATCTGCTTCTGAATTCTGATACTCTGAATATGCCATGTCCAGAAGAAGAAAAAACACTTTGTAAAGGAAGCTAGTACTATGCAACAGAGGTTACAGAGCACTGCATCTGCGTGAAGGAAAGCTTGCAACTGATGGGATGGAGGCGTCGAGTACCATCTGCACGCCGCAAACGCAATGCGGATGCGTCATTTTGTGCAGCTTCTATCCACTTATCCGGCGGAGCTAGCTCCAAACTTTATGCCCGTCCTTTCCTTTCCTCCTACTTCTACCGTTTGTCTTCCCTGAATCCTCTAAAGTTCCTCCTTGGCGCCCATCCCCGCCGGCAGCTCGCCGCCGGTAAGGGGCAGTGGGACTCTCCTAGCCTTAGTAGTTGTACAAATAGTACTCTATTACTCCTCTAGGTATTGTAGTAGTAGCTCAAATAGGCTAGATGTCGGTTGGTGCTAGGACCCCTCCTCCGTGCTTCCGGTCCAAACGACGGTGCCGGCGACGACTCTGTTCGGTTCTTCGGCGAGAGCTACAGAGGCTCTACCCGTGTGGGAGTTCGGCATGGCGCAAAAGTGCGATACATCCCTTTTGGATCTGCAGCAAAAATTTCTCCATTTTCCAACGAGTCACCTCACCGCCGGGGTTGAGGATCCTCATATCATTTGTCCTCGGTGGTTCCGGACGGCTCAATCGGATGCTCACCGGCGCCGGCACGGAGCGCTCAAGATGTCGGACAAACTAAACCTCCAATTGCTCCGCTGAGAGCCAAGGAGGCCTTCATCCACTTCCAGCAACCGTTGATCGCCGGTGTTGAAGCTTCTCGACGCGGGAAACGACGACTCTACTTGTCAAAGACATGGTTGCAATATCTATTTCTTTCAAGATTTTTTTTTGGGTAATCTGAGGATGTATTGTGCTTTTCTTTCAATAATGGAACCCTAGACCCTTCCAGGGCCTTCGTGCTTAAAAAAAACTCATAAGAAGTATTATGATACCATCTTTTCAATGCATGGTTTCTTATATTGTAGTATCTTAAGCTGTTTTATTTAATCACATGCATGCGACTATTTTGCGTTGGATTTCGAGCCGGAGTAGTATCTAAATTAGATACTAGAGTACCTTCTCTCTTCATTAACTATGGTGCTACATTATTATTTTGTCTATATGGCAAACTAAAATACTAGCCAAAGTGAAGCATTGGAAGCAGCCTTATCACGCCCTTTCTGTAAACCCCACATGGCTTGTTCCGCCGCAAGGAGCCCGCCAGCGCCCGTGCTTTCCCATATTCTCTCGTGGGTTTGTCTCCTTCCAAAGTGATACCCCTAGTGGCCCTTGCATCACGACTCATCATCGTAACTCGTAAGACCGTTTGGAACAGACCAACGACCTCCCTGAGGATAAGAAGAACAGCAACTGGCCACTAGTAGTAGATAGGACAAGTGTCTTTTTTTTTGGTTTTTGAATTTGCCAAGGAGTACTTTAGTAGTTCTCACCTTCGGAGTACCCCGAATTTTGATCCACTGGATTTTCCTCGCGATTTGTGCTCCGACTTTGTCTCCGGCGATGGATTCCGGTGAAGCCGACTCGCTGGCACCTCGCGTCGGGCTCCAACGATGCTGGCTGGTGCCCGCCGATTGCATTCAACGCCGAATGCCCCCGCCAAAAGTCCCCTTCACCGAATGCCCCCTTTTTCGTTATATTAAGGAGATGTGTCAGGAGCGACTACAAGGAAGTGTGGCAAGGAGGGTGCTGCTAGAGAGGAGGCAGAGTAAGAGGGGCGTCGTCGGCACCGGTAGCACATAGGACAACAAGGGCAATGGTGTGCAGACGTCGATGGCAGGGGATGATGCGGCGGTGTGTGTGGGTGGGGTCAGATGAAGACTAGGGTTTGGGTAGGAGGTGGAAAAGGATAAGATTATATAGGATAGGTTGGGGGGAGATCCATTAAATAGAGATCTAAGGGTCACAAATTTGAGTACAAAAAACAATGTAAAGCACTCAAACTCCTCCCTAGACACATGTTTTTTTGAGATGGATTGTCAAGTGCTATTCGTTATTAAAAAAATGTCGTGCCTATGAGCTTCTATTTGTGAAGAATGATTTTCTGTGATGGCGGAACCAAGACTTCGCTACGCCTCGGGTTGTGGAGGGCTGGATGCCACTACTACCTAAGTCGAGAGGAAAGGTTTTGCCCCGAGCTTACCTGAACTTTGCACTGATAAATATCCATCATCCTGGGCCCTACCGGCTCTTGGCCTAGCAACGGAGCTCTTCTTGCGGCGTCAAGCTCAGATTTGGGCCCTCCGCCAGTATGCGCAGGTGTCGTTGTGGTGGTGCTGGTGGATCCTTCCTCTCACGCCGGGCGGCGATGACGAAGGTCGGCGGCACTGCTGCGGCGTCAGAAGGCCATGGGATTTTCTGATGTAATTTTGGTTCTTGTTAGGGCCTTAGTGCAAATTGTTGGGACAGCTGTCCTTGGCCGGTGGTATATATGCGTGTAAAACTATCATCTAACGCATGGCCGTCTGCCCTTTCCTCCAAAAAAAAAAAGGGCGTGTCACGGGCGGGTGCGATCCAACGTGTGCAAGTGCGTGCCTGCGAAAAGACAGGGGAGCTAGAGGGGGAACAACGCAATGTGATGCAAGGTGCGGTGGTTACTTCTTCCACGGTCCGGCGTCATCCATGGAAGAACTTAGATGTGTTGGAGAGCGACACTGTCGGGGACAAAATTGGACTACTGGGGGGACATGCTGCCTTGTTTTCAGGGCCGTTGGAATGCCGGGCTCCCCATAGGCTCTCCGATGGGTGTGACAAACAGACGCCATGATGGTGGTTGTTTAGCCCTAATCATGCACTAATAAGTGTATTTTTCACCCATTTATTTCCTTGCCCCCCTTTCTTTAATATCGCGAGCATGGCTACCGAATGAAACTAGCCAAATCACGTTGCCTCTAAGAATAGTGTTGTATTTCAACTCTAATACTTATACATGGCTGAAAATACAATTGTATTTTTCATACTATTTTAATAGCTCATATATACATATGATTACTATGTATTGTTATAATTTGGATTTACCATAATCGACAGTGTAGATCTTTCTCTTTCCTTCCGACTAATGTGGTAATTTTTAGCCTTTGAGAGTGAACTTGGTGACACTTTTTTTCCCCCTCTGTGCTAATAATATAATATATAGATCTTTGAGGCACACTGGTTGGTGACTGGACTTGCTTTAGAAAACCTTCTTGTGTTCAGATTCTAACACCAGATGTTTTTCTTCTGAAAAATACTGAATTTCTGACCATGAATGACGACTTGGATTAATTACGTGCCAAGTCTCAAGCAATTCTTGTCTGTAGGTATCTGTCCGGATCGGGGTAGTACTAGCACGATTTTTCATCTGTGAATCAACTGAAAGGAGATGGATGCTCAATGGAGGGCGTGTGCGATGAGTCATCCATTCCAGAAAGGTGATCTACTTAGAAAACTGCGAACGTTTTCGTGAAGGCTTATAAAGATGGAACTGCTTCCACTCAGAAGCTTTTCCAGGAGATGGTCTACAGGTATGGACAATGGCGAGCAAGGGACCTGTGTGATAATGTTTCTTTCTCGTAATCTTTTAGCTTTTTTTCCTTAGTCCACCTGTGTGATAATGTTTCTTTCTCGTAATCTTTTAACTTTTTTTCTTAGTCCTGTAATAACATAAGATGAGCAGTACACAGGTTTCTTTAATTTCCTTTTCTTTTCCCTGTCAGTAATGTCAGAAAGAAGAGGAGGAGGATTAGTGGAAAAGCTCACACTTCGATCGATAAATCATAAGACAAATCTCGCTCTGCGAGATATCGTGAATCAAAATGAATCTGAACAGATTCCTGTTCATATTATTCTTAGGCTTTTTTTCTGAAAAGTTGCTTAAGCTTCTACAGCACTTGCCATCTTAAAAAAAGGAATCTTCTAAAGGATTTGATGCACTACGAAAAGGAGCCAAAGCTCACATGCAAATAACCTGAACTTTAATGTACCTTTAGTCATGCTAATACTCCGTAGAAGCGAACTGCACAAGTTGAAACAGTGAGGAACTATAAACACATAGATAGCTTACAACTTGAAGCTAGCACTAGCAGTACTGTCATGGGCTGTAAAGCTTTGCTTTTATCACCAGAGAAAAATGGCAATTCTGCAGACAGATAAAGTTGCGGCCATTTCCAACTCCAATCAGCAAGCTGCTTTGTCTGATTGACCGATATCAAATGCATAACAGTTTTTCTTGGACAATTCCAATCATCTCCTGACACTGGCATGCAGCTGTAGATACTGGGCAGTAGTAGTAGGTCTATCGATCGAACATAATGGATAGAATCATTCTCTATGGGCACCAGTGTCCCCCAATCTAATCATGAAGGGACCTAACTAGTAACTACACACCAGGAGGCCTACTTGCTCGCCCATTTGATGCATGGCTCGCCAATGGCTCAACGCTGCGGCTGATAATTCCGGTGCCCCCAGGCCCCCCCCATAGAGATATCAGAAGGAACAGGAAATGGAATGGACCAGAAAGCTGCTGACATGTGACCAGAGATGAAATGTACTTTTCGTACTGTTCATGTGGATCGAATCAATTGTACCAGAGGCTCTGGACCTTAGCCACAATCATACAGGAGATTTCTGCTTGACTATAGGTACTATGATCTAAGTATCTAACTTGGAATGCAATAATTTCGCGGGAATTCTACAGTAAACGGTAAAAATCCTTGTAGGATTTCTACAGAATTTACGTGTTCCAAACGGTGAATCCGCTGTATTTTACACCGGGTAGAAACTTGAACTCTGACGACCTTAGCTGAATACTAAGTTACATATAAGCTCCCTTACAAAAATAGTTACTCCATATACGTACTCGTCCAAATTAGTAGGCGCGCCATACAAGGACTAAGAACAAGAGGTGAATGTACTAACACAGAAGCCAAATCAGGTCAACTTCTTTCCATCTTTATCGAAATGAAGCTAATGGGGGCAACAGCAGCAAAATAACTAAGCAAATATTCCAATCACCTTCGAAGCCAGGTGAGGAGAATGCTTTAGAACAGCGGTGGAAGATCAATTTGCTTTATCCCGATATGGACGTGATCTATTGACTGAGAAGAACGTTTTCCTGTGCGATTAAGAAAATATAACCTTCAAGTTCCTGACCAATTCCTCAGCTCCATTTGTTGCACTGGAATTTTTTTTTATAGAACTTATTGCCGCCTAGCCAGCTGTATCCATTTTTTCTACATCCTAGGCTAACGATAAGAATATCTATTGATTGGTTATGAACAGAAATGATTCTCAGGAGATTGTATTATTGGGCTTATATTAAACAAAACAAGTCAATTTTTCTCAAGATGAAGATCTGCTACACAAAATCAAATATATTAATTAATCAATTTATCGTAAAGGACTGAACATATAATAGACATAACAGGCTGTAAATAATTGCGAAAATCTCTGCATTATACCCTATAATTCAGCAGGAAGCAAAGCAACAAATTAATTGATATCATAAAGATATAAAAGTACTTAAACTTAGTTGGATCTCACTTTCCCCTGGAAAAGAAGTAGATAGAACATGTACTTCACCTACTAGCTGCGAGGTTGAGGATGGGACCAACACCACGAACATCAGTGACGCCTTGGCAACCTGTTGTGACCCCACAAGCAAGCTTGACCCACAAGGAGTGTTGGCTACACTAGATGATGTTCGACAATCAGGACTATGCGGCCTGCACCCACAGTTCACACATGCGCCAAGTGCAGGTACACGGCGTGGTCCGGTTGAATAACTGGACTAAGATGGTGTTATTTAACCTACTTTGCTATTGAAAGTTTTCTTAAAAAAACAAAACCGCCATGAGTACTTTCTAAATTGATCTAGGTTATCAGCATTTGGTTTCAATTACATAATACAGAGCAAACTAAGTAAGACTTCCAGTGGGTGGCAACTTTATGATTGTTAAGGTGACAAGTGATCTAGGTGTTTTTACCCATTGTTGCCCATGTCCAGACCTTATCCATGATGATGGACTGCTTGCAAAGTAACTAAATGTATTTGGATTGTATATTTTGCATACAAAGGAAATATTTATTATAAATTTTTACTAGCCTTTTCTCAATTGACGTGTTTATTTAGAATTGTATTGCATCAACACAATTGGCTACATGCTATATCCCGTGAAGATGATGCCTTCTTTTGATTGATTGATTGATACATTTGATATACGTGTGTGCGAAATAAAAATGATATTAGATGCAAGACTAATGATTCCGTTGCAACCCAGCCACTCTGCTAGTCATAAAGATATAAAAGTACTTAAACTTAGTTGGATCTCACTTTCTTTCCCCTGGAAAAGAAGTATATGGAACATGTACTACACCTACTAGCTGCGATCAGCTACCAGCTGAAGGATCTACGTCGGATGTCATCGATCGTTAGTTAATATTCGGTAGCATCGCAAAGCTTTGTTTAGCGACAAAAGATCAAGTACATGGCTTGCACTAATGTAATACACACTGCAATTGTCCTACATAGCCACCCGTAACCTGGCTTCTCTGATACCCCATGTCAAGGCTCGCCTCTGATCTTTTTTATGGCACAGTTCTCGCAATGTGACCTGATCTTCAGCCACCTAAAAATATCGATCGCCTCGTCATCGTCATTGCCTTTTTAATCACTCTAAATGTACGACAAAAGTGTAAGTTTCTTAATTATTATTAGTACCTGATCAAATTCTTCATCGTGCTCTTCGCAAAAATAAAAAAATAAAAAATATTCTTCATCGTGTTCATACATTCTGAAACTCATGGGTGGTATATACAGGAGTGCTTCGTGATGCAAGTACATCTTTTTTGGGTAGATTTGTGGACGTGGTTTAATCATCGCTTGTGTACGCATCGGTTGGCTGTGATTACGAATCAGTGTATTTAACGAAAGAAAGAAATTTGACAAGTTTGTGCTCCAAACTAGTATAAATCCTTGAGCAACCCTGCCCAGAATGATTATTTTGGACTTCCAATTCAGCAGACTGGATGATGCAAGGTTGAGTGCTCACCCTGCATATGTGGAAAAATGCAGGTCTTCTCAGTTCCACAAAAAAAAATGAAGATTTAAATGACATATGAATCTCGCAAAAAAAAAATGACACCGATTGTGGAATATCTAAGGCATACATCACCTGATCACCTCTTCCATAATCCTACAACGAACATGCGTTGAGCTTGAGTACCACTGGTTAAACGCCATCAACTACCACTTAACCACCCGATTTCCCCCCTTGAAAAATAATCTTATGCCTGCCAAGTACTAACCTGATTTGCCCACTTCTTTAGATGATTTTCAGCTTAATTAACTAGATAGAAAGGGGGCTAATACCTATAATATTATTTTGTTTAGTTTTGCAGCATTTGTTTGGAGCCTCTGAAAAATTAGGAACAGAGTGACGATTGAGAGGGAGTTTCCTAAGCAACATATGGATGTGATTTTTAAATTTATATCTTATTTGCAGCAATGGATGATCCTTATCAAAGGGGTTGAAAGATGTAATCCGGATTGCTTTTTGGCGAGTTTTGAAGACTGATATAAACTTACTTGCTCGGATGTAGCTGTTTGATCTTCTGGCTGTACTAGCTTGCGTGGATGTTGTAATAGCTATTTTGGTTGATTCTGCTGCTGTTTTGCTTTAGCCTTGTAAGCTGGTAATTCCAGTGAGTTGTTACTTGTTTCGATTGTATAAACCTTGTTATCCTGATTTCTATAAAAGCTGGATTTTCCCATTGTCAAAAAAGAGAGAGAGATCTCATTGGGATGGAATGATCGGCCGAATCATTCCTTGGCTGCCACTAACAAATCGTAATTTGCTTTCGTAATCTCCAGCCGACCACGCCGTGCGCTGACGACGCCGGCACGGCGCCAGAGCCGCCCCCACGCGCGCCCGCCTCCACTCCCTCGCCACCCCGAGCCTCCGCTTGGCTCCACGCGTCGGGCCCAGGCCCACCCCGCCATCGTTTCTCTCTGTTTCGGTCAAAAAAAAGATTTTGACTTGCTAGCATCCTTATATTCGAGCAGAGCGGGGCTTAGCTAAACACCAGGATTTTTTTTTTCAATCTGACTATCATAACTCGATTAGCACGACCGAACTGATAATGACCACGGATTTGGAATGGTGCTATATTTGTTTGGCCCATCGTGAGGATTTATTAATCAGGCTTAGTTTTTTTTTTTTTAAACGAACGAAGACTTGCCTACTACATTAATTAATAGAGAAGGAAGGTAAAAAAAAAAAAAAAGCCGGAAAAACAGCCGAGCGACTACTCGCTAGGTAATAGAGACGCCAGCCTTTTGGCTCCAGCCAGACACTAAGGGCATGTTTGCTTGCTGCCCTAGAACGTTGTCGGGCCGGGACTAAGCCGGGAGCTTGCGCCTTGCGGGGATCTGTTTGGTTCCCGACCGGCAAGCACTTAAACCCAGGCGATCAAAAACACGTGTCGGTTCCCAAGCACTCGATCACTGTACCTGATTTCCTCCACTAGTCTCAGTCACAGTCTTTCAACCAAAAAACCTATCTCTAGCCTTGCTTGGCCAGACCAGTGGCGAATCCAGGATGAAATCAGAGGGGGAGCTCTACTGTTGAGGCTATAGCACAACATAAGCATACCAAAGCTACTTCTATTGGTCTTTTGCCATTGGAATGTCAAATTCATACATAAATAAAAAGAGAACAAATTGAAAATGTACAATACAATAAATTTAGTACCTCGCTAATGGATAATATACCCCAAATGTCCATAAATATGTGAGTATCGATCTGCAGATAAGACATCAAATTTAGTGATACAATATTAAATTGTGAATATTCATAAACAATGCACTAAATCTGATTACGACGCAATTTCACTCCACGAGTTTTCTTGTCTTGAAAGCATTGAATGATTCTTTTATTATCAAGGCTTTTAAATATCTCTCGCTCGGTATAGCACACCATCAATCGTTGAATGATTCTTTCATCTGATACAATAATTTGCATCAATTTATCAATCACAATTCACAATTCACAAATTAAACAACAACCAGTCAATCACCAATTAAACATTTGCAATTTTGCATCAATAAACAATTCATGATTCATCAATCTCAAGACTCAAGTCAAGTGCCTCAGTCAATCACTCAATCTTGCAACAGACAAGCCAAATGGTTAAATGGGGAATTTTTTGCGAGAGAAACAAACTCACACTCACTCACTCAGTTACTCACTGCCTCCCTCGCTTCAGTCTTGAGTCTTGAAGTCTCCCAAAAAAAATTCCCCATTGCCTTAGCCCTCACGCCCTCACCCAGTCGACAGTCGCGGAGTCGCCCCCTCACGGCCTCACTACGCCCACCAATGGCAGCCTCTGAGCCTTGAAGTCTCCAGCGACCAGCGGTCCCCTCGCTTGCCGCCCACGACGCGCTGAGACGGGCTGGGCCGCCCTGACCGCCTCCCCCTCCGCATCGGGCCGCCGAGTGACGCCGACCACCTCTCGCCGCCGACCGCCTCCCTCTCAGGCCTTAGTGAGTCTCTCTCAGTCTCTCCGTCTCTCGATTTCTAGAATCTGGATCTGGCCATCTAGGGTCTGAGAGAGTGAGCACTGAGCAGTGAGAGCTTATTTGTTATTTGGGCTGGTAGGCGGCAGCCGACTAGGCCTTAAGCCCCACATGCCTGGCCCAGGAACGGAAAGTTGGGAAGACTTTCTTCAACCTCCGTGGGAGACTCACCAAGACGCAACTCGCCGCACCTTTCTTCAACCTCCGACTCGTAGTCGTTGCCTCGCCGATGCTCAGTGGGTACTAGGTCTAGGTGATGAACCCGAAGGTCCGATTGTTGGCCCGATCTTTCGATGAGAACGATAAGTTCGGTAGGCGCCGCTCAACTCTCACGATCCTGGCTACGAACACGCAAGGCCCGAAACCACGCAATCGCTGAACTGATTGACAAGTCGTTATCAACCGTGCACGAATACCCGGATGACCTGACCACGAAGGTCAATTCCTGCATACACCGAAGAAGCACGCAAGAAAAAGATAAAGCAATCTGAAATTGCAAATAGGAATTGAAATATTGAATTGAGTTGGGATTTTGAAGCGGTATTATGGTTGGTCTAGTCGACATAAGCCAATACACGAAGTTGCAACAAGGCTAACTTTTAACTAAACAAAATCCCATAAAACTAAAGGGGGGTGCGATCTCCTTAAATAGGGGATGAGGAGCCACACATCTAATAGAACTAAGGGGGTGGGACTAATCTCATGGATTACTGTTTATGTGAACAGTAACAACACCCCTAGGTGGTCCACCGGCAGATGGGTCAAGTTCAGTATGATTACAAGGTCCAGATTGGACAAAACAAGTGATATAACGTCTTCTTTTGATGATTGTGATCAGTCCAGAAGGAATTTGAAGGTGGGGCCGGATCCGTTGGAAAGAGGACAAAATAAGCTTTCAATCAAGTACTCGTGGACCTCCAACGGACTCCGTATGTGAAAGTTATACCTGTTTTAATTTGATGACCACTAGATGTTTATAATCTTCCTCATTGTTGATATTGAGGGGTACCCTTGAAGGTTGTATAAGAGACATTATCATCTATAAATATTATAGATTAATAATTTAATTAATTGATGATTATTAGATTCTCGTCAAGTGGTGTATATCTTCTCTTTTTCTCTCGATTATTGATTGAATTTCTAAAAAATTTAATTTTTTCTAATTTAAGGATTATTGTAGGATTTTTTAGACCTCCAAAACAAAAGATGTATTTTCAATATCATCCGCTGTTTGTAGATATATAGATAAGGAGTTGTTTATGCCATTCCCTGCCCCATACACGTGAGAGCCATCAGCCACATAACCCTCCTAACCCAACCTAATTATCCCAGGGACAATGCTTACCTACTGACGTCCGGAGCGAGATAAAAAATCAGACGCTTCCAGACTAGCGCGACTACCTCACTACCCAACATTTGCCCACCTCATACAACGAATAAAAACTTGGATCTCAATCCCTCCCTTCCATTTCCCTAATCCATTCGCAACATACACAGAGGAGGCGAGGGGTTCGCTCCTCGTTTGCATGTCGCTAGCCCACTCCCGACGCCACCTCCCCAGTCCCCTCTGGTTCCAGCTGGCTCCGCCTCCCACCTGAGTCGCCCTCCGCCCCACTCTTGCCAGCGCCACCGTCCCTCGATGCCTCGACCAACACCGACCCCAACGTCGCCCCAAGTGCCGCCCCACCGCTGTCGTCCTTGCCTCCTACCCAAGCATCATTCCCTCCTCCCCTCCGGCTGCTCTGCGCATCCACAATCCAGCGAGGTAAGACTCCACCTCCCTTCTCACAAAATTTCAGATCTGAAATTTCATCTTCTGGGTTGTTGTTGAATGAATCATATCAGTTGCTATTGAACACATGCACACTTGAAAAAAAATGTTGCATCCTATTTTTTGATATGTTGCAACCTGTTGAAAAAAAATGTTGCATACTATTCTTTAAGATGTTACGACCCATCGAAAAAAAATATTGCGACTGTCGAAAAAAATTATTGCATCCTGTTCATGGTGATGTTGCAGATTTTCAGCACGTCCTTTTTCCAAATGTTTGTTTTGATTCTGAGATTTTTGATATGTTTGATATGTTGCGCACGCTCTGCTTTTTTTGTTGCGTCTAGTACATGACTTTGCTTTTTTGTTTGCGTCTAGCATGTGACTATGTTGGCGCTCAGGCGTACGGCGCTAGAACTCGGATCATACGTCCGAACACTAGTCACGCACTTATCCCAGGGTATTCCTGTGCATAACGCGTGTATATATTCTGCTCTCCTTCACCATTCACAAACCGTCACCTAATCATAAGCTCGGCCGATCTCATCAATCTCCCTTAGCGAACCAAGCACCTCAGTCTCTCTCTCTGTCCCCCCCTCCTCGCTCGATCTCTTCTTTTCTTGATCCTCCAGTTTAGTCTAGCTGAGCATGGCGAAGGTGCACCCAAACGTGGCCGTGCCGTCCCTCGAGCCGGCTGAGGCGGCGGCGGCGCTGAGCACGAAGGCCGCGGCGACGGCCGATGACCAGGAGCCGGTCACATTGACGGTGTGGCGCAAGTCACTGCTGTTTAACTGCAGGGGGTTCACGGTGTTCGACGCCAGCGGCAACCTCGTGTACCGCGTGGACAGCTACGCGTCCGACTCCCGCGCCGAGGTCGTCCTCATGGACGCCGCGGGGTTCCCCGTGCTCACCGTCCGCCGCAAGAAGCTGATCAGCCTTGTCGGAGACCAGTGGCTGGTCTACCCCGGCGAGGAGACGCGCCTGCCGCCGCTCTACGCGGTGAAGCGGACAGCGCAGTACATCCGCGGCGGCGGCGGCAAGTCCATGGCGCACGTCAGGCCCTGCTCTGGCGTGGGCGCCGCCGCCCACGGCGTTGGCGGGTACGAGGTGGAAGGGTCGTACGTGCGGCGGTGCTGCGCGGTGTACGACGAGCAGCAGCGCGCCGTGGCGGAGTTGCAGCCGAAGGAGGCGGTCGGCCCGGACGTGTTCCGGCTGGTGGTGCGGCCGGGGATGGAGGTGTCGCTGGCCATGGCCGTCGTGCTGGCGCTGGACCAGATGTTCGGCAGGCCGTCCCTCCTCAGGAGCTGGTCCTCGTAGCAAGTGTCTCGTTCAACTGTCTTAGGTGTTTTTCCTTTCCCTTTTTTCCACTTCAATTTCCAACATTGTTTGGGCCTAAGAGCAAAAGAATTGCTCTTGGTTGCCTCTTTTTCCTTGATATAAGGTCGATCAATTGGGGGTCTCCCTCCCATATATTGTGCATAGAAATCAAATCCCTCTTGGTGTGTGTGGTTTTGGGCTTTTTGACAGTAAACCATGCACCTTGTAAGGAGAGATAAAAGTGTAAATACTACTAAAAAACAAAAACAAAAAAATGCAGTTTCGCTATTTTTAAGTCGTCGGAAATTTTCTTAAGTTTAAGTCACTTGTTGTGATCATTGAATTTGTGTAGAGATTAATATGTCATGTGATTATATATTGATCCAATTGATTAAAAATATGATTTATTCTTAAAAAAATTTCAACCATCTTATAAATAGACAGTCCAAAAAAAGTTGTCTATCTTCTCCTTTTACTGCATTTGCCCCTCATGCAGTGTCTGAAATCTGAATCATTGCATGCCAAAAATCCCTTGGCCAGCTTTGCTCCGGCGGTTCAACATCCATAAAGGAAGAAGGAGACGCATGCCTAAACATCACATATATTTTGTCTCAAATCTCCACTAGCAGAGCTCCTGCACTGCACAAACGCATATACGAGGTCTGAACTGGCAAGACCATGACTGCACTCGCTCCAGCCACGGGCTAATGATGCGTGCTGAATTGTCATCGCCGAAAGTTGCGCAACCACCGTAGCCTCAGCCTGCCTCAGTGCCTCGCTTCGAGATAATATCGCGTCTTGTTCTTCCAAGCATGCGCTGTGCAGTACGGTAGTGGAGCACATAGCGCCGATATTGCAACAGTGGGTGCTCAGAAATTCAGGATTCAGATCCACGTCCGGTTGCGCCCCCAGTTGCAGTCCAGCGCTCCAAGTGTTCCAACTTGGAGCCTCCAACTTGCAAGACAGACCAAGGTTTAGATCTCCTTACCAAGAACTGTATGAGAGGGTGGGGAAATTGGCTTGGAACTCACGGATCACAGGTTCAAATCCCGGATAATTAAAGTGAAAAATCTACGAAAATAACTCACTCAATCCGTAGTTGGTGATAATCGAACTCTGATTATTCAAGCCAAAGAGACAATGTAACACCGCTAGACTATGCTTCGGTTACAATTGTATGAGTTTCTGGAGGGTGGCGCTTGTATGCTCTCCGAAAACTAGATTACACGCCCTTGCCAAAAAAAAAAAACTAAATTGCACGTTGCGACCATAATTACATTAATTGGAAAGCAACATCGTATGCAGTAGAGTAGCAGGTGGTTGCGAATCCAAGTCTGAAGCGCAGCTTTCTCTCATCAGCTATTGGTAGGCTGGTTGGGCTGATCTCGTCTTTCGGTCAATCTCCAGTATTAAATTACAGCCAGTTGAGTGAGTTTGTTTGGTAGTGTGTCCGCAGCGATGGACCAAGTCACAAGAGAGAATACGAGGACCGGTCGATTGATGTTGTTGTCGCTGTGGTTTGCTGCACTGATTGCATGGTATGCTACTTTTGCTTCAGCATTCAGATCTAGCTTTCTATACATTGTCCCAAGAGCGTGGCTAGTGCTAAAATACTGCATACTCTGTCTGAAATTTCGGATGCAATTTGTGTTAGAACCGAAACCGTGACTAAAGGAGTAGAACAAGAGCACTATTTCTTTTTCTCTTTAATTGGACTCTACACGATTTTTACTCCAATAGCTACGAGATCTACGAACATCAATATAAAGTATAGCGGGAGACTTGTATTGAATCCGATCCAAACTCCCAAGCACAGCAACCAAAAATGTGCTGACGAACGGTGCCTATGAACAGTGATGATAATGAATAGTACTCAGAGCAGTAGTGCTCGAAATAAACAGTAAAAACAGCACGAGGAACAAGGGAATCAGTCCAAAACCAAAATCAAATATTGGAACAACTTTTAATCCACAACTCCAAATTTCAAGAAACTTGAAACATACCTTCTCTAGGATGTCAAGAACCTATTCCAATTAAAGATTATGAAGATCATGGTCAAAGTTCTGACTTTTTCTCATTTGAGTGAAGGTTGCTCTAAAATCGGGCCAAATACGAAAACGGTGATTAAGAAGACTTCGTGGGATGAATCAATCCAAGATAGCTAAGGTAAGGATGGTCTCTCATACGTCCTAGTACCCTCAATCACTAGAAGAATTAAGCCAAAAGCCCTCGAGAGTAAAACCCTTAAAATCACCCTTTTTCACCAAAAACGGGAAAAATCAAATTTAGATGCAAAAACTTGTTCGTTGGTGAATAATGATCAAGAAGATCTTAGATCATATCTCACACATCCCAGCAAGCAAGATCATAACAAAATCCTAAATAAAAACCTAAGAAACACAAAAAAATTCAAAGACATCAAAGAGAGAGCAAGAACAAGATATAACTCATCTTGGGGCAAATCTTGCATAGATTGATTAGAGATATTGTATATTTACAATCATTCTCTTATGGAGGACAAAATCTCAACACTTGAGCACTTAATCAATCCGTCTCTCATGAACCCTAACTTCTCCACTTTCATCTCATATCCCTAAATCACAAATTATGGATTTTAAAATACAAGGGTTGGAGGTGCACAACCAGTATCCTCCTCTTTTATAGTGGAGGCTAGCCCTAGAGAGACATCCTAAATGGGAACCCGTTAAACCCACACACAACGGGTTTCACTTGCATCGACCCCTGTGCCGCTTGATGTGACCCATCACACAGAACTGTCGCGCTGCTTGATGTAACTTGTCGTACTGAACTGTTGCGCTGTTTGACGTAACCCGTCACACCGAACTGCCACGCCGCTTGATGCAACCCATCGCACTAAACTGCTGCGCCGCTTGATATAACCTATTGCATGAAAAGTTGTGCCGCTTGATGTAACCCGTCACACAAACTGTTGTGTTGCTTGATGTAACCTGTCGCACAGAACTACCGTGCTCAGTCATCATCCATGTGGCCTCAATGACTTCCCGCCAAGCCTCTCATGCGTCCGTATCCCACCGAACCGTCCTCGTTTGCAACGGGGATCAAGTCACTTGGTGCACCACATGTCTCACCATAACTGCACCTGACTTACTTGACCATTCTAGACCTCAGCTCCTCCCTGAGCCTAGTCTGGACCTCAACTCCTCCCTGAGTCTAGTCCCGGTCTAGTTTGTCGCTGCCCGTCATGTTCATCACTGGTAGCTTCCGCTTCAGTTCCTTGTCTTCTCGTTTGTAACCACCCCGCTAGCCTCAGTCATCTTCCAGCACCACCTCGATCGTTCTGGACCTCGGTTCTCCTAATCTGGTTCCGATCTAGTCTGCCTCACCATGACCTAACTCCGGTGTCCTACAACCATCACAAATAAGCAAATTACGTAGCACCGCACGATACATACAATCATTAATTCACATAATTGATGAGGCATGAGCACATACCTTCACAAAGGCCTCTGCTCAAAATTTCGCTTTCTATGGTTCTTGTCCATCTTGCGCCTTGCTTGAGTACAACTATCCCACCCGACATCCATGACCGTTCTGGATCTTGGTTCTCCTCACCAAGTCCCGGTCATCCTCGTCGTTGACCATAGTTGACTCTAAGCCACCTGCACAACAATAGACCAAGCAACCATTTTTGGGCACAAGTTCTTCGCAACTTGACCCACGTTAGTTAAAACATGCATCATGCAAAACAACATCTAGGACCACTGTCTACAACTAGTGTCCACGACCACTATCTACGACCAGTGTCCACGACCACTAACTTGGTCGAAAGAGTTACGACCACCGACCTGGTCGAAAAGGTACTACCACACCTAGTCGAAAAGTTACAACCATCTGGTCGAAAAAGCTACGACCACACCTGGTCGAAAAGGGCTACGACCACTTGCTACTCATAGCTACAGTACTCGGAGCTACAAGACTCTAAACCTACAGTACTCGACACTTGTAGCTGCAATACTCGAAAAATTTGATCGCTCGGCACTCGTAACTACAGTACTCATAGCTTTCGACCATTCGGTACTCGTAGCTGCAGTACTTGAAGATTTCGATCACTCGGCACTCGTAGCTACAGTACTCGATGAACAATGCTCGTAACTTGTAACAGCCCTAACTTAGGGTTTGTATTTCAAATGTAAAATTTTGAGGAGAAATAAAAACTTTTGTTGTCTCTTCAAATCATTTGAAAGTTTCTACATTTTTCCCTAGCAATTTCCATTTTCTAGAATTAAATTCTTGTGAATGGAAATTGTTGTCAGCAAATTCTTAGCTTTCAAACTTGTGATCATCCCCTAGGAATATTTTTCCTGTCACCTTGATCATCCTATCTACCTCTCTGAATTATTTCACAATTTTTAGATTTTATTTGCTATTTCAAATGGCCAAGTCAACCTAGTTTGAAATCTGGTCAAACCTTCTGTTCAGCAGCTTGTGAATTTTAGTGGGAGAAATCTAGAGCATAAAAACTCCTGGAAAAATTACACAAGGTGGTCCTCTGTTCCAGTTAGCTTCCATAAAATTTTTGAAATTTTTGGAGCCCTGGAGCTATCTCTAAAAATTTCCCAAAACTTCTCTGTCTTTTAAATCGAATTCTGAAAACACTGTTTGTCGGGCCCGAACCACACTTGGGCTCGAGTCCGACCGCACTAATGGACTCGGTCGCGTCAACTAATCGCACCGCCCGAGTCCAATCGATCGTGACCGTCCGATGCAAATCGAACGATCCACGTCGCGTGCGCAACCGACCTGTCCGAATGCATACATCAATCTCGACCGTCCGTCTCAGATCCAACGGTCGGCGCGATAATGGTCG
Organism: Ampelocalamus luodianensis; assembly: GCA_036346255.1. Taxonomy (NCBI): domain Eukaryota; kingdom Viridiplantae; phylum Streptophyta; class Magnoliopsida; order Poales; family Poaceae; genus Ampelocalamus; species Ampelocalamus luodianensis. Next base: position 9,692,374 of record CM070626.1, read on the forward strand.
AGTCAAACCACCGGTTTGCGTCGCGACTTGACTCGCTCGCGCCGCTTGGCTCGTTGTCGACAAAGCGGCCCCACATGTCGTCGTCACCTACCTTGAGTCGGTGCGCCGAGTGCGCGCGTAGCGCGCATGAACGCCACTCGCCCATTGCTCGTCACCGCTTCGGGCGTGCGCATTGCCTCGCCGCATCTTCCGCCGAGAGGCCATGCCTCGCGCAGCATTAATCACCCACCACTCCTTTCACCGGCTTGTCAAGACCGTTCTTGAGCTCCTCGGTGCGAAGCGCCGCCGCTGCTTTCCTCCGTCCTCGCCCTACTTAAGCTCACCCAAAGCTCACTCTTCCTTCTTTAGACACCATTAAACAATCCCCTATCACCCATTGCTCCTTCCGAGCTCAAATCATAGTAGTGCTCAAACTCGTTCACGGCAGTGCCGCTCCACAGTATCATCCTCGCAACCTGAAGATCATCCCTTCTTTTGCGCACACATCGTGTTCTAGATCCCTATCATGTTTTCCCCTCGCCTAATTTTGAGTTTCACTCGCAGGGGCCATTGAATTTTGGTGTCCCTCTTCTTGGCCGAAAGTTGGATCATCGTCCTCATCTCGGTGAGTTGGTTCTTAGGGCAATTACTCGCGCTAGCACCATCTAGTGTACTCACTCAAGCTATCTTCGTCTCTCTTTTCCCTATTTTTGCTCAAAGTTGCTTCTCCTCGGTGACCCCTTGATCGCCGCCGCCGGTTCTCGTCGCGGGCCATCTCCGCAGCCTCTTGAGCTCCGCGTCATTCCGGTGAGTTACCAAGCCTCACCGATGCCCATGCGCGCTAATTCTTGTTGCCTACCTCTCGTGCAACCGCACTTGTCACCCCATCGCCGCCGCCGTGCTCGTCGCCGCCGCCACCGTGCTTCTCCGTCGAACCCGCGACCACCCTTAGCTTCGGTAACCTCTGGCGGCCCATTTTGGCCGCCGCACACCCGCGCCGCCACTCCTTCACCGCAACGAATCCAGTCCGAGCCTCTCGTTTCTTCGATTGTGTTCCTCTGCTCTGTCGACAAATGGGGCCCACTTCTTCAAAACCAGTTTTAGCCTCCAATCATGATTAGGAATGTTCTTCGATTCACTCTCTTGCTTGATTAAAAGTTGGGATTGGAAGTTTGGAAGTGTTTTAGTGTGTTCTCCGAGTTTGTCACCGTTGTCTGCTCTGTTGTCGTGGCTAAGTTCTAGTTTCATGCTTATACTTTGAATTCTTGTTTAGTGCTAGTTGGCTCCTTTGTTGTGGTGGTTAGCATGAAATCGCTTAGTTAGTATTTTTAAGTTTCAAAGCCCTTGTTGTCATGTTTGATCATAAGGGATAGTTAGTCTATTCATTTTATTGTCTCTGACTTGGGAGTTGTCGGTGCTATAAGATTTGGTGTAGTAGCCGCATGTTGAAACTTGTTAGCCTTGCAAAATCTTGGTGTGATGCTTGGGTCCGAATAGTGAGCATCCTTAGCATCCTATCTTAAGTAGAAAATTTTGTTTAGCATCTCATAGTTGGATACTTGACGGTTAGTGTTGTCAATAGCTTTTGTAGGTTCCGTAATATCGCCTAATAATGGTTGAGTTAGAAAAACTAGCTGTTTTTGATATATTAACTTGATGATTAAATAATAGATGTGCACACAATCACCATCAAAGTCTGTCCAAAGTTTAAATCAAAGTTAGAGGTTTGATTTTGTGGTTAACCTAGCAAATAAGTGAGTGGGTCTCAGAGTGCTTATTTGTCATTCTTTTGCGATAGTCTAGCCTTGTGTGTAAATTGGTGTTGGTTTGTGATCTTTGATTTTTGCTTAGGTGTTATTCGCTCTTATTCATTGCTTTGTTCAATCGTTAGGATTCGATATTTGCGCAACCCCGAGAACGATCCTCGCAACATATTGAGCAACAGCAATGTGCAAGCAGTTTGATCATGTTTATCCCAAGATTTTAAAGTCTAATATTTTGTTTCAACCGTATGTATGCATCGCTTAATTTGTGTTAAATTGATTAGTTAAATCCGTAGTGCATATCCTCGTAGACAAAATATTGATCTCTACTACCCGAGCCTAGGTTATTTCTTCGTGATTAGAGGTCGCTGGATGATCTCTTGTCACTTAGTAGATCCGGGTCAATTTGCTTAGACATGCTTAGTATCGGTAGAAATGGGCGGTTATCGACTTAGTCGGTAACCTTGATCACACAAAATTTTCTATAACTTTTTATTTCAGCATTTCTGCTATGTTTAATTGCAAAACTAAAAATGAAAACAAAAATGATTTAGACGTGGGCACAATGGTAAGATTGGTGTGATCTATTGGTGTGATCGAAAGGTGCCCAGTCAATTAAGGACCGAACATCTTGTGAGTTTCGTTATCCGAGCATTTTGCGTGCTAACCACACTAGAGGGTATGGGACCTCTCTTGACCTAGTACTTTGGCGTGTATTGGCTCCGGTCGCAGGAGGTCGCAGGAGGGATGGAGGTGGGAGCATGGTAGTTGTCCAAAAGCTTTATCCCGAGTGGGTAGTTGTCTTTTCGGCTTTACCATGTAAGCGTATGGATTTCTATCCATACGAGCGGCTCGTAGTTAATACACAATATTGGAAAAGTCTCGAGGACTTAGCGTGTACAAAGCATACCTTGGAAGTGTGCTTTGGCTTAAAGGCGGCTCAAGTGTGGGTACATTGGTACACCCTCGCAGGTTTAAAACTATTCGAATAGCCTCGCCCTAGGTGATGGACACGCTTGGGTAAGCTTATCGAGAGTTAGACTACAACATTTAAATTAAAACTTGATGGGTGGTACGAATCGGGATTCGTGTTATTGTTGTGGTGACTATTGGGATAGTCACTTCTAGGTTGTTTATCTTTCGCTTTTGTTATTAATATCCTTCATCGTTATTTCAATCTTAAAATGAATTGCAAACTTGCCTTTAAATCAGTATTACCTTATTGCAAATGAAAATTGGCTTTATGCAAATGAAACATATGGCCTCCACCAAATAAGCTCGCATGTAGCTTATGAACAGTGTCGCTAGTTCACACGTCGGTCTTGCGGGTACAAAGACAATCTTTGTACTCGTGTGCTTTGCTTAATGTTTTTGTTGCAGAGGAAGAAGGTGAGCCCCAAGGGCCTCACTTCGTGAGTCAGGTTGTCGTTTCGTGGACGACTAGACTTGGCGGTCCGGTCCGATGCCTTGTGGGTTGGAGGCACGCGATTGGCTTTGTTTATAGCCATCTTATGGCACTTTGCTTCATTGTCGTTCTTGTTATTTGTGTACCTTGTGGCCTATCGGCCTTTGTCCTGTAATAACTCTACTATTTGTTTATCTTCCGCTTGGTAGTGTAGTGTTTGGACTCTATGTTTGGAATGGAGTTGATGTCTAATTTTGTACCGAGGTGTGTATATCGCTTCGAAGTATACATATCTCGAGGATCGCTTTATTTGATTTGTGATGCTAGGACCGGTGGTTGGTTACATTACAAGCCAAATAAATTGGGGTCCTCACAAAGTTGGTATCAGAGCCATTCTGACCGTAGTAACTCAAGCATAGTCGTCCTTAGGATGTTTTGAAAAAGCTTAATTTCAAAGTGTAAAAGGGTTTATGAAAACCTAGCGATTCTCGATTTTACTCCTTGCCTATCTTAGCCTTCTACTCTCATCTTACTCTAATTTGAGTTTAAAACTTGGTTTCTCTCTTTCCTTTCAAAAGATAGTTACTACCGGTAGAATCAGTCTTTGGGAGAACCATAGAGAATTAGTCTAATTAAAATTTGTGGGGGTGTAAGGGTAAGATATGTATGAGTTTGCTAAGTGTCTGATTTTTGTCAATTGGTTTTGTAACTTACAAGTCTTGTGTTTATTTTGTGCTGTTAGTAAGTTATTTGCAGTGGGTTATCGACTTCGTGTTTTCCGGCTATTGTTAACTTGTCTTAGTGAAACAGGATGGCCGGGAGAACGCGTGGCGCGCAGCAGGTCGGGTCATGATGAGGAGCTTCCTCCTCCGACCATGGTCGAGGTTCTCGCCGATCGAGCGAAACCGCATGGACCAGACGCCGCGATCTTGGAGGTTATTGCTAGGAATACCTCCACTCTTCGCCGGTGGTGGCGCCACCGACTCGCGGGGACTTGCAGAGTTCCTCCGCACGCAGCCACCGACTTTCTCCCGCTCGAGGACCCTCTCGATGCGGATGATTGGTCGCGCATGGTTGAGCGAAGCTCAACATAGCGCGATGCCGTGCACGAGATAAGGCACTCTTCGCATCCCACCGCCTTGAGGGCGCCAGACTCTCATGGTGGGAGAACTATCTCGCCATGCAGCCCGCGGGCCATGTGGTCGCGTGGGAGGAGTTCAGTCGACTTTCGTCGGGCCCACATCCCGGATGGCCCGATGAAGCTGAAAAGAAAGAGTTCCTCGCGCTCAAGCAAGGGCGCAAGTCCGTGACGGAGTATCTATACGAGTTTAATCATCCGCTCGTTATGCTCGGGAGGTGGCCTCGGATGAGGCTAAGCAGAGAAGTTTATGGATGGCTTGTCCGAGGAGCCGCAGGACAAGCTATCTATTGTGGACTTCTCGACTTTCGTGCCTTGGTTGATAAGGCCATTGTTGCCGAGCATAAGGCAAAGGCGTGGCGAGTCCCGCAAGCGCAAATGGGAGGCACATCGTCTACTCACACCACCTCACTGTCCTCGAGCCGGGCGGCACTAGTGGCCCGTTCTTTTGCTCCACCGCGCCGAGGCCATCTCGCACCAGCTCCTCGCCCACCGCAGCCGTGTTTCACCACGTGCGCCGCGATCCAAGAGCAGAGCGCCTCCGCAATCCGGCGGCCGAGGTTACTTGTTTTCGCCGCCACAACAAGGGCCATTACGCCAACGCTGCCCTCGAGTGTTGCGCAGCCTCGCCCTAATGGAGGACGCGGCAGGGAGTGGTCATCCACCGACTGTAAGATGATCCGTAAGCCCTGTGGTGCGAGCAATGGTCGAGTCAACCACCTTTCACCGAGGAGGCTCGGAGGCGCCGATGTCGTGATTGGTACACTTGTTAATTCTCGTCCCGCTGCAGATATTTGATTCTCGAGCATCGCATTCTTTTATTTCAAGATCATTTGCTGCCGCTAGTGGTCTTCACCGTGTTCCTTTGGGAGTTCCTTTGCTCATCCGCTCTCCGGGTCGGAGATGAGAGCCGATCTTCGTTGTCGGGATGTTCCTATCATAGTCAAAGGAGTGGGGTTTTGGCAAACCTTATTTCGCTCGATTCAATGAGTCTGGATGTGATTCTTGGCATGGATTGGTTGTCCCAACACTTGGGGCAAATCGACCGTGAAGATTGTCTATCTCACCTGACTCTTCAAAGTGAGCAGTCGGTTTTTCCTCGCACTGCAAGGGTCGCACCTTTGTGCACTTGTAACCAAGCCGCTTTGAAGATTCGTGGAGGTTCCTCACTGCTTGTGATTTTGAGGATGTTTTTCCCGATGACTTGCCCGGATGCCTCGGTTCGAGACCTTGAGTTTGTCATTGAGTTGCTGCCGCATCGCCCTATCTCAAGGCGCCAGATCGGATGCCTCCCAATGAGCTAGAAGAATTGAAGAAGCAACTTAGTGAGCTCCAAGCAAAGGGTTTCATCCGTCCCAGCCATCTCCTTGGGGTTGTCCGGTGATCTTTGTGAAGAAGAAGGACAAGACTTTGCGCATGTGTTGATTACCGCCCTCTCAATGAGGTGACGGTGAAGAACAAATATCATTTGCCCGCATCGATGATCTGCTCGATCGCTTGATCGAGCTGTGTGTTCTCAAAGATTGATTTGAGAATGGGGTATCATCAGTCAGGATCGATCGAGGATATTCAAGACGGCTTTCACTACTCGTTATGGTGCATGCGAGTATACCGTCATGTCTTTCGGCCTAACCAATGCTCCACTTTGTTCATGAACCTTATGAATTCAGATTCATGGAGTATTTGGATAAATTTGTGGTGGTCTTTATTGATGATATTCTTATCTATTCCAAGATCAAGCGAGCATGCCGAGCATCCAAGATTGTTTTGGGCAAATTGCGGGAGCACCACTATATGCAAAGTTCAAACAAGTGCGAGTTCGTTGAAGGAAGTGGCATTCTTGGGCCATGTTCTTTCATTGGAGGCGTAGTGTGGATCCCAAAGAAGGTCAACGACGTTCTATCTTGGGTCGGCCAAGTCACCATCGATGTGCGGAGTTTTCTTGGTTTAGCGGGCTACTACCACCGCTTCATCGAGAACTTCTCCAAGATCGCAGTCGATGACCGAATTGCTCAAGAAGGACAAGAAGTTTGTGTGGTCCTCGCTTGTGATGAGAGCTTTCAGAGCTCAAACGGCGATTGACTTCACTCCAGTTCTTACTCTTCCCGATATCCACAAGAGCTTCGATATTTATTGCGATGCCTCTCTATCGTGGACTTGGATGTGTTCTTATGCAGAAGGTAAGGCGCTTGCCTATGCATCCAGCGATTGAGACCTCATGAGCTCAACTATCCCACCCATGATTTAGAGCTTGTTGCTATGGTTCATGCACTCAAGATTTGGCGGCATTATCTCGATCAGAATCACTGTGAGGTGTATTCCGATCACAAGAGTTTGAAATACTTGTTCACTCAACAGATCTGAACCTCGAGCAGAGGAGATGGCTAGAATTGATCAAAGATTATGACATGGGTATTCAAGATCATCCCGCAAGGCCAATGTGGTTGCCGATGCACTTAGTCGAAAGGTGTATTGCAATACTTTGATGATCCAAGAGCAAAGAACTGCACTTCTTGCGAGTTTCTGCCTCAACTTGGGTTTGGTTGAGCATGGTTCCCTTGCTGCCTTGGTTGTGCAACCAACCTTGGTGGATCAAGTCAAGGCAAGACAAAGAAATGATGTTGGTGTGAGCCGATCAAGCAAGCGTAATATCAAGGATGGGATAGCCGTGTTTCTCGGAAGATGAGCATGGTGTTGTGTGGTTTGGGCAGCGCCTTGTGGTTCCAAAGGTCCCCGAATTACGGATTTGATTCTTCAGAGGCCCATGATTCGCCTTTGTCCATCCATCCCGTGCCACTAAAATGTACCAAGATCTGCGCGTCGAGATTTCGTGGACTCGCATGAAACGCGAGATTGCGGGTTCGTTGCCGATGCGACATATGTTGTCGCGTGAAGGCCGAGCATCGGCCCAGCCAGTCTCCTTCACCCTTGCCTATACCGAGTGGAAGTGGGATTCCGAGGTATGGATTTTATCACTGGTTTGCCCTGCTTCTCGCGGGAAGGATGCTATTATGTGGTTATTGATCGATTGACAAAAGTAGCACATTTCCTTCCAAACCGCCTCGAAAATTGATGTAAATTGGCGGATCTTTACATATCCCGCATTGTGAGTTTGCATGGTGTGCCACGAACGATGGTGTCGATCGTGGTTCTCTTTTCACTTCCGACTTTGGCACGCTTCACAGAAGCCATGGGGACCCGCTTTCGCTCACTCACCTATCATCCTCGGATCGATGGTCGACAGAGCGAAGTCAATCAGTGCTTGAAGATATGCTCGTGCTTGTGTTCTTTCCTATGGGAAGAATTGGGAGAAGTGCCTACCGCTTGCCGAGTTCTCCTACAACAACGACTTCAAGCTAGTCTCTGTATGGCACCATTTGAGGCTTTGTATGGGAGGCGCCGCAGAACCCCATTGAACCGGTCGAACCGGGAAAGGCGGTTCTTTGGTCCGGATTCGATCAATGAGGCGGAAAGTCAAGTGCGCTTGATTCGTGAGCAATTGCGCGTAGCTCACCCCAGCGTAAGAGCTATGCGGATCGGCGTCGCCGTGAGTGAGTTTCCACCCAATGACTTTGTGTATCTCAAAGTCTCACCCAAGGGACATCGCCGTTTTTGTCAAGGGCAAATTGGCTCCTCCATATGCTCGGATGACCGCATCATCGAAAGTGGGAGCTGTTGCATACAAGTTAGAGTTGCCACTACACTTGAGGGGTGCATGATGTTTTCCATGTGTCACAATTGAAGAAGTGCCTCCGTGTTCCGGTTGAGGAAACACCATTGGAAAATATCGATGTGCGTGAAGATCTGTCTTATCGTGAGCGCCCGCTCAGATCCTCGAAGAAGTGAACGCAGAACAAGGAACCGTGTGATTAAGTTCCTTAAAGTTCGTGGTCGAACCACTCCGAGGATGAAGCCACTTGGGAGCGGGAAGATCGCCTCCGAGCAGATTACCCATCCTTCTTCTCCCAGTTGATCGTAATCTCTGGGCGAGATTCCTGTAAGGGGGAGATTTGTAACAGCCCTAACTTAGGGTTTGTATTTCAAATGTAAAATTTTGAGGAGAAATAAAACTTTTGTTGTCTCTTCAAATCATTTGAAAGTTTCTACATTTTTTCCTAGCAATTTCCATTTTCTAGAATTAAATTCTTGTGAATGGAAATTGTTGTCAAGAAATTCTTAGCTTTCAAACTTGTGATCATCCCCTAGGAATATTTTTCCTGTCACCTTGATCATCCTATCTACCTCCTGAATTATTTCACAATTTTTAGATTTTATTTGCTATTTCAAATGGCCAAGTCAACCTAGTTTGAAATCTGGTCAAACCTTCTGCTCAGCAGCTTGTGAATTTTAGTGGGAGAAATCTAGAGCATAAAACTCCTGAAAAATTACACAAGGTGGTCCTCTATTCCAGTTAGCTTCCATAAAAATTTCTGAAATTTTTGGAGCCCTGAGCTATCTCTAAAAATTTCCCAAAACTTCTCTGTCTTTTAAATCGAATTGAAAACATCGCTTGTCGGCCCGAACCACACTTGGGCTCGAGTCCGACCGCACTAATGGACTCGGTCGCGTCAACTAATCGCACCGCCCGAGTCCAATCGATCGTGACCGTCCGATGCAAATCGAACGATCCACGCCGCGCGCGCAACCGACCGTCCGAATGCATACATCAATCTCGACCGTCCGTCTCGGATCCAACGGTCGCGCGATAATGGTCGAGTCAAACCACCGTTTGCGTCGCGACTTGACTCGGGCTCGCGCCGCTCGGTCGCTGCCGACGAAAGCGGGCCCACATGTCGTCGTCACCTACCTTGAGTTGAAGCGCGAGTGCGCGAAGCGCGCATGAACGCCACTCGCCTCATTGCCGCCACCGCTTCGGTTTTTCGCGCGCATTGCCTCGCCGCATCTTCCGCCGAGAGGCCATGCCCGCGCAGCATTAATCACCCACCACTCCTTTCACCACTTGTCAAGACCGCTCTTGAGCTCCCGGTGCCGAAAGCGCCGCCGCGTTTTCCTCCGTCCTCGCCCCTACTTAAGCTCACCCAAAGCTCCTCTTCCTTCTTTAGACACCATTAAACAATACCCTATCACCCATTGCCCTTCCGAGCTCAAATCATAGTAGTGCTCAAACTCGTTCACTACCGTGCCGCCCACAGTATCATCCTCGCAACTGCTGAAGATCATCCCTTCTTTTGCGCGTCACATCGTGTTCCGATCCCTATCATGTTTTCCTCAGCTAATTTTGAGTTTCACTCGCAGGGGCCATTGAATTTTGGTGTCCTCTTCTTCTACCGAAAGTTGGATCATCGTCCTCATCTCCGGTGAGTTGGTTCTTAGGGCAATTGCTCGCGCTAGCACCATCTAGTGTACTCACTCAAGCTATCTCCGTCTCTCTTTTTCCCTATTTTTGCTCAGGTTGCTCCCTCCTCGGTGACCCCTTGATCGCCGCCGCTGGTTCTCGTCGCCGGGCCATCTCCGGCAGCCTCTTGAGCTCCGCGTCATTCCGGTGAGTTACTGAAGCCTCACTGATGCCCATGCGCGCGCTAATTCTTGTTGTCTACCTCTCTGGTGCAGCCGCACCTTGTCACCCCCACTGCCGGCCGCCGTGCTCTGTCGCCGCGCCGCCACCGTGCTTCTCCGTCGAACCCGCGACCACCCTTAGCTTCAGTAACCTCTGGGCGACCCATTTTGGCCGTCGCACAGCCCGCGCCGCCACTCCTTCACCGGCAACGAATCCAGGTCCAGAGCCTCTCTGTTCTTCAGTTGTGTTCCTCTCTGTCTGTCTGACAGTGGGGCCCACTTCTTCAAAACCAGTTCTTTAGCCTCCAATCATGATTAGGAATGTTCTTCAGTTCACTCTCTTGCTTGATTAAAAGTTGGGATTGGAAGTTTGGAAGTGTTTTAGTGTGTTCTCCGAGTTTGTCACCGTTGTCGCTCATTTGTCGTGGCTAAGTTCTAGTTTCATGCTTATACTTTGAATTCTTGTTTAGTGCTAGTTGGCTCCCTTTTGTTGTGGTGGTTAGCATGAAATCGCTTAGTTAGTATTTTTAAGTTTCAAAGCTCTTGTTGTCATGTTTGATCATAAGGGATAGTTAATGCTCATTTTATTGTCTCTGCATTTGGGAGTTGTCGTGCTATAAGATTTGGTGTAGTAGCCGCATGCTGAAACTTGTTAGCCTTGCAAAATCTTGGTGTGATGCTTGGGTCTGAATAGCTGAGCATCCTTAGCATCCTATCTTAAGTAGAAAATTTTTGTTTAGCATCTCATAGTTGGATACTTGACTGGTTAGTGTTGTCAATAGCTTTTTGTAGGTTCTGTAATATCAGCTAATAATGGTTGAGTTAGAGAAACTAGCTGTTTTTGATATATTAACTTGATGATTAAATAATAGATGTGCACACAATCACCATCAAAGTCTGTCCAAAGTTTAAATCAGGTTAGAGGTTTGATTTTGTGGTTAACCTAGCAAATAAGTGAGTGGGTCTCAGAGTGCTTATTTGTCATTCTTTTGCGATAGTCTAGCCTTTGTGTGTAAATTGGTGTTGGTTTGTGATCTTTGATTTTTGTCGGTGTTATTCGCTCTTATTATTTGCTTTGTTCAATCGTTAGGATTCGATATTTGCGCAACCCCGAGAACGATCCTCCGCAACATATTGAGCAACAAAGAAAAGTGCAAGCGCTTTGATCATGTTTATCCCAAGATTTTAAAGTCTAATATTTTGTTTCAATTGTATGTATGCATCGCTTAATTTGTGTTAAATTGATTAGTTAAATCTGTAGTTGCATATCCTGTAGACAAAATATTGATCTCTACTACCGAGCCTAGGTTATTTGTCGTGATTAGAGGTCGCTGGATGATCTCTTGTCACTTAGTAGATCCGGTCAATTTGCTTAGACATGCTTAGTATCGGTAGAAATGGGCGGTTATCGACTTAGTCGGTAACCTTGATCACACAAAATTTTCTATAACTTTATATTTCAGCATTTTCGCTATGTTTAATTGCAAAACTAAAAATGAAAACAAAAATGATTTAGACGGGCACAATGGTAAGATTGGTGTGATCTATTGGGTGTGATCGAAAGGTGCCCGAGTCAATTAAGGACCGAACATCTTGTGAGTTTCGCATCGAGCATTTTGCGTGCTAACCACACTAGAGTATATGGGACCTCTCTTGACCTAGTACTTTGGCGTGTATTGGCCCGGTCGCAGGAGGTCGCAGGAGGGATGGAGGTGGGAGCATGGTAGTTGTCCAAAAGCTTTATCCCGAGTGGGTAGTTGTCTTTTCGACTTTACCATGTAAGCGTATGGATTTCTATCCATACGAGCGGCTCGTAGTTAATACACAATATTGGAAAAAGTCTCAGGACTTAGCGTGTACGGCATACCTTCTAAGTGTGTTTTGGCTTAAAGGCGTCCAAGTGTGGGTACATTGGTACACCCTCGCAGGTTTAAAACTATTCGAATAGCCTCGCCCTAGGTGATGGACACGCTGGGTAAGCTTATAAGAGTTAGACTACAACATTTAAATTAAAACTTGATGGGTGGTACGAATCGGGATTCGTGTTATTGTTGTGGTGACTATTGGGATAGTCACTTCTAGGTTGTTTATCTCTATTTTGTTATTAATATCCTTCATCGTTATTTCAATCTTAAAATGAATTGCAAACTTGCCTTTAAATCAGTATTACCTTATTGCAAATGAAAATTGGCTTTATGCAAATGAAACATATGGCCTCCACCAAATAAGCTCGCATGTAGCTTATGAACAGTCCGCTAGTTCACACGCTCAGCCTTATGTACAAAGACAATCTTTGTACTGTGTGCTTTGCTTAATGTTTTTGTTGCAGAGGAAGAAGGTGAGCCCAAGGGCCTCACTTCGTGAGTCAGGTTGCCATTTCGTGGGACGACTAGACTTGGCGGTCCTGGCCGATGCCTTGTGGGTTGGAGGCACGCGATTGGCTTTGTTTATAGCCATCTTATGGCACTTTTGCTTCACTGCCGTTCTTGTTATTTGTGTATCTTGTGGCCCGTCGGCCTTTGTCCGTAATAACTCTACTATTTGTTTATCTTCCGCTTGGTAGTGTAGTGTTTGGACTCTATGTTTGGAATGAAGTTGATGTCTAATTTTGTACCGAGGTGTGTATATCGCTTTCGAAGTATACATATCTCGAGGATCGCTTTATTTGATTTGTGCTGCTAGGACCAGGTGGTTGGTTAAGCATTACAAGCCAAATAAACTGGGGTCCTCACATAACTACAATACTCAATGAACAGTACTTGTAACTTTTGACCACTCGGTACTCAGTTGCGGTCAAGCCGATATTCCTGAACTCTGCAGAAAACGAGTGATTCGACAAACCTTCAACACCATTGCCAATTGTGTCATTATTCTAAGATCATGAGTATATCCCCATGATATCCATAATTTGTGTTTAGCTGTTAGAAACCATCTCAAATCCAAAACCAGAAACGGCTGAAGCAATGGAAGCATCGATGTTGTTGGTTTTCTCCAATGTGCTTTTGTAGACGCGGTACTGCATTGCCAAGGCATCGACCAGTTTGATGCATCGCTTTCCGACCTGAATTCATACTAGTTTTTTTAAAATGACCGACCGTTTTATCCATATTACAAAAAATAAAGTCCCAAAAAACCTATAGAAATAATACTCTGGCGACGATTAATTTGGCGACAAAGATCATGTCATCAAATGAAATGGCGATAGAGCTCATGTCGCCAAATGAATTAACGACAGGCTGAGAAGGCACCTTCTGTCGCCACTTGAATTGGCGACATGCAATGTCGCCAAATGAAGTGCTGACAAAGTCATACCGGCCAACTGAACGATGTAGGCCAAATAAATCGATGACAAAGCTCATGTCGGCTAATTGCTCTGCCACCAAATGAACTGACGACAAAAGTTGTCGACCAATTGAAGCGATGTAGGCCAAATAAATCCTCCTATCGGCCGATTGATATGTCGCCAAATTAATTGACGATAGGTCCTATTGCCAAATAAATTTGCGATGGGAGCTGCCACGTCAGCCTATCGCTGATTCATTTGGCGAAAGCTGATTATTGATTATTTCTGTAAATTCTTTTTTTACTGTTTACTTTTGTAATATTAATTTTAAAAAATATATTATTTAAAAAGAAACATCGAATTCATACTGGGCTGGTACCTCGGTACAGCCCAAACTCCCGATCGGCCGAGCAATATCGGGCCAAGTAAACTAAGGCCGAATTCACTTTTTCGCAGGCTAGTTCAATTGATTCCGGACCAGCCCAAATACTTCAGCGCCCAATAAGATTCTCGCTAACACTGCCGTTTTGTAATGCTTTTCTCTCGGGGAAAAAAAATGTTAATTTTGGAGTATCTTTGACTTTTGCGTTGAGGGGGAAAAAAAGTAAATCCAGGGCCCAATGTCTGTGTGTTCGTAATGCATTTTGACTTTTGATTCACAAGCAAGCGTGACCTGAGGCGTGGCATGACGCGATCGGCGTCGGAGCCTCCCAACCCAAGAACACTATCGTGCGTCACGCCCCAAACGAGTTGACGATGCAACCTATCAGCCAATTGTGTGTTTGTATTGTTTTGTTGTTTCCCTTTCTTCTTTAGGGAAATGACGCACAAGTATTTTGTGTTGGTTCTTGAAAAAAAAAATCAATTAAGAGTATACATAAGATAAACGTATGATATGCTGATTCGTACGGTTTCTATTACATTTTTTCAATCATGGCAAGAGTCCGGGTTCTCTTTTTTTCGTCGTACATTCATTCATAATCTAATAACTCTTTACATTTCTAATGTCATACTAACTCTGTAATGTCAAAGAGTTCAAGTCACCTTGTTCTTCTCTCCATCTGACCATCTCTTCATTTTCATTTTTTTTTTCAAAAAAAAAACTCTTAGTATCGTTGTCCTAAAGTCACGTGCGAGAGGGCTTAGATGCCATGCCGCCGATCACGAGTGTAAATCAAAAGAAAAAAAAAGCATGTAAGAAAGAGTAGATTTCACAAAACCCTCGGTTTTAGGGCATAGGTAATATAAAATCTTATGTTTAAAAAAAATAAAAAAACCATATGTTTTTAAACAAAAGATTTTTTTTATAAAGAGGTTTGCTCTATCCCACTCCTTACAACTAGATTTGTCACGTGGGTCTCATCTCGTAGTCAGACATACAAGTAGGGCCCATCTGTGAGCCTCAATCACCCTCCTTTTTGGGCCCTTCGCCGTTGCTGATCGTTGTCGTCGCCTTGTGCCAAAGAACCAACTTATCATCATCAAATATTGCATTGCCCATCGTGGCTGATAGGTGGGCCTAATTTTAATCAATGCGGCTGATATGTTGGCTTTACTTCTAAGTATGATCAATATGTGGGGGCCACACCTGTCATATCAGGTTGGATGGAGCGAAAATATGGACAAACCTGGTTTTTGCCTTAAAACATGTGGTTCTTTGAATTTTGTTATAAAACCTAGGGTTTCACGTTAACTATACCCAAAACACATGGTTTTGTGAAGTTTACTCTTCAAGAAACATTATAGAGGTGGACAAATGGGCAGCACGGCCCGATTGACCCGGCTAACTAAACAGGTTGGCCCGTGTAGCCCATCTTGACCCAAAAATTGAAAAATTAGAAAAAAATCCTATAAAAATGTATAGAATTCAAAAATACAAATTAAAATTGTAAAAAATGAGTCCTACATTCATAAAAAAGAGACAAATGTATTGAAAATGTAATAATGTGCTTTATTAATATTTACATGGCTATCTCATTAAAGAATTTGCCAAATAAAAATTCAAAATGAGAAAATCTTGGCAAAGAAAAAAGAGTACAACATATAGCTTTGCATACATCCATGTTCAAGTGTCGTTGTTTAGGTAAAGATTTTCGAACACGTCCTCCAACTCTAGATTTTCTACAGAGTGTTGATCTTGTGCATCAGTTTGTTCCCATTTTTTCATAGTTAGAAGTATCTCTACTATCTCGCATGTGAGATTTGTTCTTCTCTCCTTCAACATTCTTTTAGAAAGACAAAAAGTAGACTCGTAGGAAACCGTGGAGACAGGAACAGTTAACACATCACGTGCTAATATGGATGACACAAAATATGTTACCTTATGGTCATGCTACCATTGCAAAATTTCGAAGCACTCTTCCTAGTAATCCATGGTATCACTGTCCAGATAGGTGGATAGTTCCTCACTCCTTGGGTGGGCGATGTGTCTTGTTTCAGACCTTGCACTACTACAAAAAGACTAATATTGGACGTCTCATCACATACGGTTGACCAAAATCGTCAGTATTAAATACAATCACAAACATTTTAGTTTAATGACCGTCTGTGTTACTGGTTGCGCTAAAAATCGTCCGTAAAGAGATAATATCACAGACGATTTATGTTGAAAACCGTCTGTGAAGTATCACAGATTCTGTGATACTTCACAGACGGTGTTTAATACAAACCGTCTATGATAATTAACTCATCACAGACGGTTTGTATTAAAAACCGTCTGTGATATTTCACCGCCCCCTTATATCCCTCTTGATTTGGCCGCCCCCTTTATTCAAACTTTCAAACCGAAGCGGTGTCGCAATCTCTCAACTACTCCAAATCGGTTTTGCTACACAAATATCCTTATATATACTGCTTGCACGCGCCCAACTACTCCAGATCCGTTTCGCTACCCAAATATCCTTATATATACTGCTTGTACGCGCCCAACTACTCCAGATCGATTTCGTCGCCTCCTCAGCGTCGCTTCTCCCCAAACCGAACCGACGCTACCTCCCCCAAACCGATCGAAGCGCCTCGTCCTCCGACGACACCGACTACCACCGTGAGCTCCTCCGCCTCCGGTTGTCGCACCACTGTTCACTGTAGAAGACACTCTTATCGTAAGAGTGTCTTGTGTAGTGTCATCGTCGTGACACAATGGTGATGCTCCCGTCGCCTCTCCTTCATCGCAAGTGATATCCCCCATCCGATCCCCTCCCCTCTCTTCCTTGATGCTTGGATCTGAAATTATGAAATTGTTGGATGGCTAGGGTTTTGGCAATGCAAATCTTGATGCTTGTGCGTGTAAAAATTAATTGTTGATGCCTCTAGTTCATGTGTTGGGTGCTGGTGTACAAGGCCAGCATGGGGAGCAATGGCGCTGCGTTGAGCACCACCGTCTCGTACTGCACCAACCTGGTCATCCTTGCTCTCTACGTGAGGCTGTCAAGCACTTGCGAGAGGACATGGACTGGGTTTTCTATGGAGACGTTCTACAGGTTGTGTCAGTTTACGAATCTCGCCGTGCCGTCGGCCATGATGGTTTTGTGAGGCAATTTTGAGTTATTTGCATGTATTTTGATGTGATTGATTGCTTAGTAGTTTGAGTTTTTGACTAATTCGTTTGTTGCAGCTTGGAGTAGTGGTCGTTTGAACTTCTCGTACTACTCTCTAGAATTTTGTCAAATCCTAAGCTTGAAACTTCAATCTTATCGATATGGTAATTGATTAGAGACTTGATGTATGCAGGTTTATTTAGATTTTTCTTGTATTTTCTTTTGATTAGTTATCTGAACATTGATTAGTTTTTGCAGCATCAACACTGCTTCTCTGTTGTTCATGGTACCACTTGGCCTTGGCACATCTATAAGGTTTGCTGCCTCTCTGATTATTGCGTGTGAAAATTAATTGTTGATGCCTCTAGCTCTTGTGATGATTGATGGATGGCTAGGGTTTCGACCTTTGTTAAAATTCATGTTTTATTGCAAGATGAAGACATAACGCCAAAGTCTATTACACGATGGTGATCTCGTTCTCAGAAATAGAGCTAAAGGAGGCCTATTTATGAGAATAAGATCACCACCTAGCAATAGACGGTATAGCTATTATAGACGGTTCTTAACTAGAATTGTTTGTGATAATAGACTATCACAGACAGTTCACCACAGTTCTTATTGAAAACCGTATGTGATAAGGGTTATCACAAATGGGTCAAAAACCATCTGTAATGCTCTTATGGTATTACCCTTATCACAGATGGGTCAAAAACCATCTGTAATGCTCTTATGGTATTACTGACCCACAAACACAGACGGTTCAGGAAACCATCTGTGATGATGTTTTCGAACTGTCTATGATGAGCTTTTCTGTAGTAGTGATGTCATCCTATGATAGCTCGATTCTTCACTCGATCTTGTAGTGGATTACTTAGTTTTAGTTGACTCCTCATTCATATTTGGTATGACCATGCACTTCCTTAATCCAACCACATCGAGCAGTCTAGATATATCTCTCTTGTTAAATAGGTGGGGCAAATTCCATCTTTATCGCTCACATTCCTTCGTATATTTCATAATATCCTGAAAGTTACTTTTATGACTACCTATTTACGGAGTAGCGTTTGACAACCTCTAAGTAAATTATTACACATATAGGAAATCATGATGACCTTAGGTCTAAGGATCCCACGTACACTATGTTCATGGTGGGTGGTACTAGATGTCATTGCAAGCGAATTCCCTAAAACTTATGTTCGTACGTTTGATAAACATCAAAAAATTTAGTACGAACATCTGCAAAATAGTTAGAATAGCATAGGCCTGTAGCATTACTTAGAAGTTGGATAACATTAGCCAATCCTTGAATTTTAGCTCTAGATCTAAAATAAATGCAAATGTGTATAGGAATGAGATTTCTTTCTAATATTTCAAGTATTTAGCTTTCATAGTAACAACAGCGTCTCATAACACCATTTCATTTTCATAATCCTTCAATTGATAATTAAAGGAGACATTGGATAATACACAACAGATAAAGCAACTGTGGAATCATAAAAAAAGTCCCCAAAATGATAGTAATGCGTATAGGAATGAGATTTCTTTATAATATTTCAAGTATTTGCCAATGATGCTTAGTCAATAGTGTATTATTGTCATGGCTGTGATACTGCATGTGAATAAAAACAGAAAGTGTGCTCTTATATGGTAAAAGGCTCTCAAGAATCAAGTATAGAATTTCATCTTACTGGTATGTACAAACCAAATCTTCTTCGACATACATTCGTTGCAATGCAAAAGTTCATATATGCTTCTATTCGTTGGTTAGAATAATTTATAAAAGATATCACATCGTTGAAAGCTTAATTAAACTACATTTAACTATAAGATTAATAATATAACAGACGCATCGCTGATGTAGCAAGAAAAATTCAACGTATGTAATAAATAATAGTGAGAATATTCATTGCCTTAGAGTTTGCGACTACATTGATTGAAGTTATTGAATTTTTTATTTGTAAGACCAAAACCTTCCACGACTTTAATAATACAATATGTGATATTCTCATCCCTGTGTGCTACATCAATTAGTTTGAACCCTATATTTTTTCTATTTTTCAGTTATCGTTAACATAATGAGCAAGTACACTAAGATAATAATTCCTAGCCTGACCACTCTATATGTCCAAGGTCAAAGCCACCGAAAATGTACATGTACGAAATAGTTCTTTTAATTTAGCACGACGTTCATTATAGTATTTAACTAGATATCTTGTTGTTGTCTGTCTAGAAATGGTAGAAAATATAAAATTATGCACGGTTCTAATGTAATTTTCAAACGATTTAGACTCATCAAAGTTTAAAGATAGATCATGTGAAGTGATTAAATGACAAAGAGATTGATGAGCTATCTCAGGACTATAGTCCTTACTACATACCGTATCGTCGGGGTTGTATTGTAGTTGCGTCTGCCTCATGGCCATACTTTGTCTTGCTTTACATCTTGCAGCATGTCGAATCAAGTGCCTTGTTTCACTTAAAGACTTTGTAAACAATTCATGTTTATAAATTTTACAAACAACATATCTTACATGAACTTCTTGTTCGTCTGGCTAGGTTGTCTTATCAAAAGCTTCCCAGACTCTTGATGTACTCGATCTAGATCTCTTTCCTACAGTGCTTGCAAACACAGAGGCACTCATAGAGCCTTATTATGGTATTGTTTGCTCTTTCGGTTGAGTTGAGGCTGCAACATTCTCGAATAATGCAAAGTTCCTTCGATGAAATTCTGAAATCAGCAATAGCAAGATTGTTGTAAGTTTCCATCACGAAAATTGCAAATCGAAAATCACACTATTATTTAATCCACCTTAGTATAGCAAATATGAATAATAAAAATACACAAATAAGTATAGTACCTCTTTTCTTGGCTACAACTGGTTTTCAAAATTTTGAATATTTGGCAAAAAAAAAATTAATTTTTGCCCAATTATCACAAAAGGGTCTATATTTGCACAACAAATTTCAGAGAAGAGAGTGAAGATTGGATGGTGGATGAAGGGGGAGTTATATTTCCTATTTATAGATTTTGTTTTGAGAGTTTTTTTGAACCTTTTCATATTTTTAAAGCTCTCCAACGACTAAAAATTTAAAAAATCCGGTCGTTACCGTGTCTAAACGGGTCTAATCTTGGAGCCTTTTTTTTTTTAATCTTTTTTTAAAAAATTATTTTAAAGATGGCCTCTTTCGAACTTTATTTTCAATTTTGACCCTTTTGATCACGCCATGACCCGTGGTATGAACCAACTATGCTGTCATGCCACCGACGCCTTTGGACGCGTTCGTTGTTGGGCTAAATCCTGCCACGGCAAGAGGAGTGACATGACAGCACAATTTAATCATGTCGAGGTCTGTGGCATGACAACGTGTTTTTGCCACGCTACGCGCTGTGACGTGACTAAATATATCAGAATTGAAAATAAAGTTAGGAAGATGTTATTTTTAAAATATTTTTAAAAAAATAAAAATAAAAAGCTCCTAATCTTGCCTAACGGATCGTGTATTAAAAAAAAGCTCCTAATCTTGCCTAACGAATCATGTCGTGTCCTACCGTACCTAGCGAGTATAACAATGTTAAACAGTCTTAATCGTGTCGTACGTGCCATCCCAAATAAACCGAGCCAGATCAAGTCATACTAGACCGGACACGATACTATTTGTGCCGTGTCAAGTCAGCCCGCTAGGTCAGGGTGACCCAAACACAGTCCCGCCTCGGACCGGTTTGTCACCTCTTCGTTTACACACCCCTCGCCCTATTTATATCACCTTCTTCCTCTGCAAGCCAAGCGGCTCAGATCCGGCGTCCAGAAAAGGGGGAAAGGAGAATAATATCTCTCTTGCGGTAATCTACTCGACGCCTACTCACTTGAATCCTCCGCACAGCACTTCGAAATTTTCATCTGTATCTAATTGGTGATTTCTTCTGCCTGGTTGGATCGCCCCTATTTTTCCGTTGGGTCGTTAGTTGTTGATTGCTCGAATCTAATCCCTGCAATTTGACTAAATAGGCTCTAATGCGAGCTAAAATCTAATTTTGCTGTAGTTTTAATTGTCCGGTTTACTGTATGTTTGATTTGTTGAAGTCGATTCTAGTAATTACTTGATGCAAAACTCGATTCGGTAAAAAAAAAATGAGCGGTGGCAATTGTGTGTCTGGGATGTTTAGCTTCATGCACTAACTTTGGCTGTGATTCGATAGGTTTAGTTGGTGATGGGGAGCTCAGGTTTCTCGTGGTCGTTGCCCGATCACCCGAAGCTCCCCAAGGGGAAGACGGTGGCCGTGGTTGTGCTGGACGGATGGGGCGAGGCCAGTCCCGACCAGTACAACTGCATCCATGTCGCCGAGACGCCGACGATGGATTCTCTCAAGAAGGTACGTTTTCTTAGCCTTTGTATCTAGCTAACGGCAGCATCAGAGATGCGATTTGTTGTGTACACTAGGCTTCATTTTGGAAGAATCTGCAGCAGTCGAGTGTTTCGTGAAGCCAAAGGATAACTTGCCCCCCGTGTACGTGGTGTAATAACGTTTTCAGGCTGGTAGAATTGGTCTTTTGATTTTTTTTTTCTTTAGTGGTGAAAACTTTCTGAACTCCATATGCCTTAAGAGTAAGTATGACAGTGACTCCAATCAACATTTACGATCACGATAAGAGCAGATATCTCATTAATATCATGGTTGTTGTAGCGGTATCTTTGTTCTTCTCTGCTTCTAAAGATGCTGATAATTTGCCAACTTCATCTTTTAGATATGTTAGTTGCATACTTCCATCGTCGTTGTAAGTACAGACCTTGTTCAGATTTTGGAACCGATATATATTAGAACCCAACAAAAAAAATTGGATGCTACTGTTGAAATTTTCTTACCATGCTTATTCTTGTCATTTCAATGGAAATTTTCTGTGTGTCAAGGGTGCTCCAGAGAGGTGGAAGCTAGTAAAGGCTCATGGAACAGCTGTTGGTCTCCCTTCTGATGATGACATGGGCAACAGTGAGGTTGGGCACAACGCACTTGGTGCTGGGCGGATTTATGCTCAAGGGTATGATGTTGTCTCTTGATTCTACTTTATGCTTTTATTAGTATACCTGCAGCTGTGATAATTTGTGGATGGCCACAAGTACAACTTGGGTTTGAAGAGGTCTACAGGAAAATTCACCGAGTAGGAACATCAGGTTTCTACAATTTATTTAACCGTCTAGCCTGCCTGAACATGTCAAAATTAATCAAATGGCAGCCCTTGGTTGTTTATTGGTTCTAATGGTATCCCTAGTGTCAGTGTTGTACAGTTCTCTAGCAATTAACCTGGATTACCGCATCAACATTTAGTGAGATATTATCATTTATTCTCATACTATTTGAGAAATCCTGAACTCTCTTTTAGCTGTTAGTAACTAAAAGAAATCTCTTGTGCATGCTTCCTTTGGATATGAAGTGTGATTTGTTTATTAACCTTTTGAGTTGTATGCTATGTCTTAGATGTTAGCCTCTGAAATAAATATTGTGTTTTCCCTTTTCCTTTGTAGGGCTAAGCTTGTGGATATTGCTCTGGCCTCTGGGAAAATTTTTGAAGGGGAAGGGTTCAATTACATTAAGGAATGTTTTGACCAAGGCACTCTTCATCTTATTGGGTTGTTGAGCGATGGAGGTGTCCACTCGCGGCTTGACCAAGTGCAGGTGTGGATAGGCTTTCGTAATTCGCTTCTACTTTTGTATGATGAGGCCCTAATGTTGCTTTATCATTTTGTTATAATTTGCTATCAACTTTTAATGTCTATCATTTTGTTGTATTCTATCTGTAGTTGCTTCTGAAAGGTGCAAGTGCTAATGGGGCCAAAAGAATTCGTGTCCACATTCTTACTGATGGGCGTGATGTTTTGGATGGCACAAGTGTTGGTTTTGTTGAAACACTAGAGAAGGATCTTCTGCAGCTGCGTGAGAATGGCGTTGATGCACGTATTGCGTCCGGTGGTGGAAGAATGTATGTTACCATGGACCGATATGAGGTATCAAGTGCTCTCTTTCTCTCTCTCTCTGCCGTGGCTCCCTCAATCATAATGTTGTACAACATTTGGTATAACTGATACGAACCAGCTTAAGGTGTTGATCGAGCGGTGGAAGAAGATGGGAACGGGAATTAGGGATTGAGCGAAGCGGGTAGGGAGAACGGTGGAGTTCACCCTCGTGCGCAACACGGGACTCGTTCCTGGCCTGCGCGTCGAGGCTCTGAACTGCCGGCGTTTGGGGAGGAACTAATCTGTTATTGCTTGAAGAATTGAGTACAATTGGGTGTCCTTTTATTGAGGACGAACTATTGTTCGTATCCGACAAGGATACCACACCATTAAAGTATCCGTAATGGGTACTATCTAAACTATCTCAATTTATCCATAAGGGACTTACCTAATACTGAAACCTACCCTATCTCTTATCCCCACCTTGCGCCAATCTCCCTGACCAGGCCGGCTACGTTACCGCATGAGGCACAGTCGTATCTGGCACGGCTTTACTCCGACGCAGATACTTCTTGCCAAAGAACGAATCCGTAACAATAACAGAATTGATTTGACTTCTCCGAGTAGTACAGGGATAGCTCACATTTTCCTGCATGGATCTTATTCAAACACTTGAACCTCTTTGGTTATATTTTTCACGCCTCATGTTTAGTGCTTAGTAGTTCAACTTCTAGTTCTATTCTCGTTACAAATTTTCTGGATTAAAAGTAACATGTAGTAATGAAACTCTTGAGTTTTGTTATTTAATGTCTACATTGCAGAATGACTGGGATGTTGTTAAACGTGGATGGGACGCTCAGGTGCTTGGAGAAGCACCTCACAAGTTCCAAAGCGCTGTTGAAGCTGTGAAAACACTCCGGGCTGAGACCAGGGCTAATGATCAGTATCTTCCCCCATTTGTGATTGTTGATGATAATGGCAAGGCAGTTGGGCCTATAGTAGATGGTGATGCAGTTGTGACCTTCAATTTCCGTGCTGATCGCATGGTCATGATTGCTAAGGCACTAGAATATGAAGATTTTGACAAATTTGATCGTGTTCGTGTTCCGAAGATCCGATATGCGGGTATGCTTCAGTATGATGGTGAGCTGAAGCTTCCAAGCCAGTACCTTGTTTCACCACCAGAGATTGAGAGGACATCTGGTGAATACTTGGTGAAAAATGGCATCCGTACCTTTGCTTGCAGGCAAGTATTTACCCTTTTTCCTTTGGATTTAAGTCCCCTGCTCATTCAATTACGTGCAATACTATTATCTTTTTTGGCCAATCTTGTATTTTCAGTATATTTTGAGAAATATAACGTAATGGGAAAATAAGTTCAATAGTTTTACTCTGTGAAATTGGGCGTACAAGCAGCCAGTACTGATAACAAAGTAAATATCTGAAGGATCATCATATATATTGATCCACTTCAGAAAAGAAAACAAATGCCATTGTAGGGTCTGAGGATGCCGAAATTTCTTATTGTCTACATGGAGTCCAATTGGGCTATAAACCAATTGATACAAGGAAAGGGTTAATCTTGCCTTGAATGATAATATAAGCTAGCTATGAGCTCCTGCAAAAGCACTTTTTTAGCAAACAAGTTCTGTGACAAAAGAATACCAGTTCCTTTCTAATTGATTAACTACTGCACATCTCCTTAAGTTTGGTTTGAGAGTGAAATTTGGTACTTGAGGACGTGCAATGTATTTTTTTTTGTGTGTGTTCTTTGTTCTTACAATACTATATGACACTTCTAGTTTGTTTTCCCTACTTTACTGTGGTCATTTTGATGTTTACTTTTACAACTTACTTTCTTACTAAAGCAGCATGCTTGTTTCAGTGAAACTGTGAAGTTCGGCCATGTCACATTTTTCTGGAATGGAAATCGCTCGGGATACTTCGATGAGACCAAGGAAGAGTACGTGGAAATTCCTAGCGACAGTGGTATCACATTCAATGTTAAACCCAAGATGAAAGCTATTGAGATTGCTGAGAAAGCTAGAGATGCTATCCTTAGTGGCAAGTTTGACCAGGTAAATAATAATTCTCTATTAACTCTGACAGGTTGGTTAAATTGTTAGCCCCTAAAATTGCTCGGCGTTCTATTCTTATAGGTACGTGTGAACCTGCCAAATAGTGACATGGTGGGCCACACTGGTGATATTGAGGCCACAGTGGTGGCCTGTAAGGCTGCTGATGAAGCTGTTAAGGTGAGAACAGAGACGAGAAGCTGATTTCTTCTCCTTTTGGCTTTTGCCCTCTTGCTCTTTCCGTATGCTGAATGTGGAACTCGCAAAGAGCCCAACTTAAGTTTGCCTTGGTCTGACAAAAATGGTTGCCCCTTCTTTCGCAACAGATGATTTTGGATGCTGTTGAGCAAGTGGGCGGTATTTATGTCGTCACTGCTGATCATGGCAACGCCGAGGATATGGTGAAGAGGAACAAATCTGGCCAGCCACTGCTTGACAAAAAAGGCGGCATCCAGATTCTTACCTCACACACCCTTCAGCCAGTAAGTGCAATGCAGGATGATCGTGGTCCCTAATCCAATGTAACTAACTTTCATGCATGTTTGTGTCGATTTGTGATGTTTGTATGTGAATTTGTAGGTGCCAGTTGCTATTGGAGGCCCTGGCCTTCACCCTGGAGTGAGATTCCGCAACGACGTGCAGACCCCTGGCCTTGCCAACGTTGCCGCCACCGTGATGAATCTCCATGGCTTTGAGTCGCCCGCCGACTACGAGCCAACGCTAATCGAAGTTGTTGACAACTAAATGTAAAACAGCAGATTTCGTTGCTGTGATTTTGCGATGGATTTCTTTCCCAAGTGAAGGGGGATCAAGAAATGATTGTGTGATTTTTGAATAACCTTTTGGCACGCACACTGCTCGAACCTAGGAGGGTCGGTAAAAAGTTGATTTTGATTTGCACTTTTGATGATGTGTTTGCATTTCACTTCCTATCCGTACAAAAGAGAACTGTTGGATGTAAACTGTAAATAAGTTTTATTTAGACTTAAACGGCAAATAAGTTAGCACCAGTGCCAAGCATCGGTTTGATGCTACAACGCCCCAGCCCCAACACTTCTCAACCAACAAAGATTGCCCCACCAGAACTGCCTCGTACTGCTGCTCGTCGTCGGAGTGCGCTGCCGCGCCGGCTGTAGTGCCAGAATCTCCCCACCGGCCCCGGCGACGACGGCGGTGGAGCACTCGGCTCGGCAGATGCAGCGCTGGCGGCTGCCTTGGAAGAAGCGGATCAGGTGCACCGGGCGTTTGGAGCTACCCAGTCCAGGCGCTCCATGCACACCGCGCAGCAGCTGGCGCCCTCGTCCCCGTCGCCGTCGCCGATGTCGATGACGCGGCGTAATCGCCGCGGCCGCAGAGCTGCGCCATGCTTACGGTGGACGACACTAGCACAGTTCCAGTTCCAAATGTCCAAGATTTTGGTGTAAGGTAAAATGCGCTTGTGCTTCGCCCCCCTTTACAAGGCACTTCAACAGGAGGAGATTTTTCCACTATTTCAGTTTCAGATAGCTGAGAGTAACTATACATTACTGCATCCGTACAGTTTGAGAACGCACTCTCCCAGCGCTACAGGCTATGGTAAAACACATAACAAATGTTAATTCTACAACAAATTTTCTCAGGGTAGAGAGAATGGCTGGAGACCAATTCGCAGAAATAAATAAGAATCGCCTTTACGGAGAAGCACCTCATAAGTAAGGAGGACTGGAGGCATCTCCGTGGCCGGCACCACCTGAGGCTGTGCTGTTAATGAACTCGGTTACAAAATGAACACCACCTTGTGGTCGGTGAAAGCTGCAGTTTCAGCTCTCAATTCGCCCACACGTGAACAAGGCCTTGCCGGTTGCCAGTGTAGATCTCGTCGCGCTCTTCATCGTAGTACAGCGCCGTGATGTCCTCGAGGGCCTCTGAGACTGTACTCTGGAACTTCCATGTTTTCTTTTGCTTGCACAAATCTCCGGCCTTTATTTTGGCCAAGCATTTTCCAGTCAGTATGTTGCTGATGTTTATAGAGCCAGCTGCATCCAGGGAGACAAAGACAGGTGTTCCGATTATATTATCGACAAACATGGGTATCATGCTCATTTATATTATGGAGAAATATCAAATATGAAAACAGATCAGTTCGTGGGTATCATTTGTTTTGTCATGGCAGAGCATGAGATCATGCAACAGCAGGTTTAATTAAACTAGTTCCATGAGAGCTGTGCATGGAACATGAGTGGACAATGAAAGAATGTGATGGCGGGAAATCCATAGTAAAATACAAGACGCACAGATTTACAATTGTATGAACAATTAAGCAATATATCCTCCAACAAACAACAAAGAAGATCAAATCTTACCATTTTCTTCTGACGATGAATCATTTGAATCAGCCTTGCAGTAAGAAATAATAAGATCTTGATCACTGGTTATGTATATGTTGTTGGTATTGCAGTCAGGGTGCCACAATAGGTGATCTTCAAATGATGTGACTGGTTCACCTCGGAAATTCCAAACTGCTACAGATCGATTCCGGAAAGTCAGGAACAACTGCAGCTCGTACAGAAAGATAAAGGCAGATGGAGTCATGAACTCGGTCCTGCTCACTTCTGTTAATTGGAAGTTTCGCACCTACAATAGCGTGAGTTAGAACCCAAAGCAAGAAGGAAAATTTGTTTTGCTTGATTGGACAAGGCATTGAGTTGTCACATAGGAAAAACACTTACATCAAGTATTTGAAGATTCTCTCCTTCCTGCTTGACCAGGAGCTTTTCATTGAACTGTTCAATGAAATCCACCTTCTTATTACGATGGAGAAGGTGGTGGAAGGACTTCAAAACTGTACCATCCTCAATAGAAAGAATCTTCAGAGGAACAGAGCTACTTGTTCTTGTATAAATCAATAGCATTATACCAGGACTGTCACAAGTTAACAAGTAATTAGACAAGAGACAGATACAACCATGTATCCCTACTGAAATGGAAAATCAAATCAAATATTTTAAACTGGAAGTACACAGAAAAAGTCCAGCTCTGTTAAGCTGCATAGCAACACCACAGGTATAAGTTTCCTTCATATGTGCATTAGATATATAGTTCATTATGGCTTTAATTAGTTAAGTCAATTTAAAGCATGCTTAAGTGTTGAATTTGTTGTTAGTAAGAGAAGAGGCATTCAAATGATAACAGAACAATTTGCTGAACAGAAAAGTGATAAGACACAACCAACTTAGATTATTTGATTAGGTGATTCAGGGGAAAAGGAAACATGAGAAAGAGAAAAATGGAGTTACCTTATCTTTATTTCTTGAACATCCTTATCAGATATGGAATATAGTAGTGTGTAGTTTTTCAAGTCGAACACCTTGTAAGTGCTGTTTGCAGAATAAGATGGTATCAGGAGAGTTTCAGAATAAGTGCATTTCATAGCTATTACTTTAGTTAGTGTACCTGTCTTGAGCAGAATAAGTCAAAACCTTTCCATTGACATCATCAAATTCCACAAATCCAGGCCATTTCAAGGACTCCGTCTCAAAAAGAGGGAAACCAGCATCCGGTTTTGCTCGCCGTATATACCTTTGAAATAGTGGAAGAGGGTCTTAAGCCAGATGACAGAATCAGAGATTCACTACATTGATAAAACATATGGAACACAAATCTTACTCTATTCGAGTTGTCCTGCATCGCAAGGCACTGAAATTTTCAGAACCATATACTGACACAGTAATGAGTGAATCATTATTCTTGTTGTAAAATAAACTGCGTATAACTTCATCTGGACTTCCATTCAGAAAGCATATTCTCCTATTTGTCACTGGAAATATAAGAAGGGCGTCTCAGTATGTCCAAGTGAAGCAGAAGTACACCGCAAGAAGATTAGCATACCTCTACTAAAAGCAGCACATACTCCTGACTGTGATAAAGCAAAAACTATATCACACGCTGCAACTATCTCAATAATTTTTGACCTTTTCCTCAAGTACGGGAGTAGCAAACTGTTCTCTTTAGGATCATGAGTGTCAAACTCTTCCTAAAAGTGAAAGCAGAGATGCATGATTAGAATTTAGAAAGCAAGAGCGACAGTCAAGTGATATTACAAAACAAGAAAGGGAGATAAAATCATTACTACACAAACAATGGGAGAGGTTGACAGTTTTAATAGGATGACTTCTGCCCACAAAGTGGCTTGTGGAGCATTTCAAGTTCTGATGATAAAAAAATCGGTTTTTTTTAACCAAGCAGGTGCCCCTACTTTGTTCAATGCATGATAAACACCGCTAAACTGGCTTGAATAAGCAGGACAAAGACACCCAGAGGCAACACTCAACTACTTAAGTGTACTAGATGAACAACTGATGCCAGCATGGATAGTCAACTTGGCATCATGGTATTATTAAATAAATCAAAAACAACCTGCCTCAGATACCATAGACAACACATAACAACCGCCATCTGCTATGTAGGATTGCAGAAATCCAACAATTGACAGGAAATCCACACTTCATGAATCTCAAACATTTGAGTCCAAAACTCTGTACATCCGTTCCCTGAAGCAAATATGTGATACTGGTGCCAAATCAACAATGTCCTAAACTAATCATAACTTGCACGAGAGGCAGAGTACAGAAGGGTGCAAAGCTGCACAGAGCCACAGACATTTGACACGCAGCTACACAATTGGACATACCATTTTCCCACTTCCTCAAATCAGCATTACTCTCCAAGCTGCTGTACAAAACACACAAATCCTCTTCACCCCATCTGGCAAAACCAGCGTAGCACAGCATTCACCAACCCACTCCAATCCGAATTACCACCAACAATTCAGCAAAACCTAAACAGATCTCACGTTCCCATGGCCAGTAAATCCTAGCCCCCCAGCCGCAATTCCTCAAACCCAGTAAACCCAGCCTCGCCGAAGGCGCACGCGAACAAAATCGAAACGAAGCTAGAAACAAGGGCAAGCGTGCGTGGCGAACCTGCAGCTGTATGTTGCGGAAGCGCTCCTGCGCGGCGCTCATGGCGAAGGCGCGGTCGCGGCGGGAGCTGATCTCCCTCCGCTGCAGCTTCCGCACGCTGTTCACGGCCGCCTCCTGCCTCGGCCGCTTCCTCGCCACCACCCGCCGCCCGCTGCACGGGCGGGGGCTCGCCGAGATCCGCCTCGCCTCCATCCCCGCAACCCCGCCGCTCGCCCGCCCGCCCGCCGCACAGGTAGATCCGGTCACACCACCGCGGCGAGAAGCGTCACCCGCGCGGTGGAGCTCGGCTCCCCGGTGAAAACGGCCTAGGGTCTGGGGAGCTCGACCTCGACTCGGAGATTGGGGAGAGAGAGAGAGAGAGAAATAGGGGAGGGGATGCGTGAGGGGGAACGAACATGTGTTAAAGATGAGGCGCCCTGGTGGGCCTGGCAGGTGGGCACCACGCGTCAGTGAGGCGGGGGAGGGCGGGGCGCGGGCGGGATTGAAACGTTGGGTTTACAGTTTACTGCTGGTTTGAATTTTTTCGGGGTCGTGTCCGAACGAACAGGACCTGCCCTCATCTATTGAGCCTGCACCGACGTGTCGGCCCTGATTCCGGTTGGTCCCACCTGTCAGCGATGTGTGTATGCTGTCTAGATTGGCTAGGTCGGGAGCGGCGAGGATGGGAAGTTTTTTTTAATCTCACGGTGAGTTGGCGGAGCTCGACTTGGAAGGAGTGCTGGGTGAGGACTGTGCAGCGTTCCCTTTCTGGAATGGTTTGGTTGGGGAATTTGAAATTTGAAATGAGGCGCACGGTTTCGTAACTCGATGCTGTAAAAGGATTTTTTTTTTGGAGAAATGAAGCTGCGAAAAGGCTGTCTGCCAGTGAGGTGTAAACACTTTTCCTTTATTTTCTTATCATAATAAGTGGCATCCTAGAATACATACCGCCAAATTTTCTAAAATTTGATCACTAATATGTTTAAAAATATCTAAATTGGTACATGAAAACTATCATTAGATTTATCATTAAAAATACTTATATAAACCAATTGAAATGATGATAAGAGCTCCGTCGCCATTGAATCAGTTTTGTTGCTTTTGAATTAGCGACAAGATCTCTGTCGCCAATTCAAATGGCAACAGGATGCCTTTTTTAAATTGAATTTTATTTATAATATTGGTAATATCTTTAATTTTGGAAAAGATAGGAAAATATGAGGTAGAGAACAGTTTAGGAGTTTCAGTGTGACTAAATATATTTGGAATGCGATTTCGGCTGCGCAATTACAAAAATAGACCCCTTCGACGGCGCGATAACAAAAATAACCCCCTTCGACGACGCGACCCCTCCGACGGCATGATAACAAAATTAGCCCCGATTTATTTGAGAGTACCGAATGAAATCTTAGAGAGATAATGACCTAGGAACTAGAGTGTGGTCATTTCACGTACGAAAAAACTAGAGCTAAGGTGGTGTGGGGTGTCGCGATGCTGACTCCCTCACATGGTTACCTGTGCACACAACAAGAATAAATAGTATTGAAACACGAGACTAGCATAACGTAAGTTATATAAAAATTAATATTTACATGACATAACTTATATTTACAAGAACAAATATCTACTCACGGGCCCTCTTGGGGCGTACCCCACGTGTGGCCCCTAGCCTCATCCAGGGTGGCTGCAGCACTGGTGCGAGTACGTCAAAGGCTCCGGTGGCTGAGATACCCTACCGACACGAGTAGCATGAGGGGATGTCGCGAGAGGGTGTTGCGTTGGCTAGCTCGCTCCAGGCGCACCGTGCAACTGTGAAGCCCCAACGGAGACCTGACTGCTCTCGCCGTGTGAAGAACTCTCGCCATCGCGCCCACTCCTGGTCGAACTCGTAGTCCTCGGAGTGTGCTCCCTCCCGCGACACTAGTTCCTCATCACATGGGGGTGTACGATCTTGGAATAATACGTTATGCATATAAACAAGAAGAAAATGCTGGAATAGTACGTTATGCGTGTAAATAAGATAGACATACATGGTCGTTGCATCGCAGCAGATGACTCGCACGTAGTCCTGCCCCGGGTACAAGTGGTACTGAGGACCTATCAGAAGAAATTGCCATTAGTAACTAGTGCACTTCGAAATAAACAAGCATACGTGAGTGTTTCAGGTGTACCTGCAAACTGTGTCGGGGTACTCCAGGTACGGTGCCACGAGGACCCACCCGCCATGTCTGGGTGAGGAGTCATTGAGCGTGATGCACCTGTGGCTCCCCTCCCCCCTCGTCCACGCACAGGTGGGTCCACCACGTCCCTCGTCCTACGGCACGACATAAGCTAGATGCCTCGCCTCATCTTCTTTAGGAACTGGTCCACTACCTCTTTGATCTTCTGCGCCGTCATGCTGAAGCGCTCCCCAAGCGTCAGACTACGCACGGAGGTCGCCAACGCGTGCATCTCCCATTAGATCGTTCTGTACATATTATTAAGGAATAAGTTAGAAACCGAAAACATGCGAAGTAAATAAAAAGTATGGACCATTCAATACGTACCATGTGATAGAATGCAGAGTCTGGCTGGGTAGGGTACGTGTCGATCATTGCGGCCTCGTGTCGTGGTGGGTCATCCACGATCCTGACACAACGAACCCTTGTCCGAGTGGAGTATCACTCGATGTACTCCTCGTATGTCCTAGGGTCATAGGGAGCATCCTCCTAGACCACGTCCTCCAAGGCGTGGAGCCACCACTCAACCCAGGGGACATCTTGTCAGCCCAGGAAGCCCTACCAGGTACTCCCTTCCTGGTGTACCTGTGGAAGGCAAAACATTGAATTCATAACTACGTAAGGGAAAGACTACGGCAGAAATAAAAAGGTGAACTTACCCATGGACGTTCGGCGGCAATCGCCACCCCTAGGGCACTAGGACCTCCTATCGTAGACCGGATTGGCGTATCTCCCGGTGCTCGTGGTACACCTCCACAAAGACATCGTGCACCAAGTTCCTTTACGTGTACCAGTGCACGTGGTCTCACATGCACAAGCTCGACAGGCCTCGGGGTGTGTGCGCATACACCCTCTCAGGAGTGTACGGTATCTAGATGACGTTGTCATCTATCAATAGATCGAACATCGCAATGTAGTCCAAGTAGGACGTGTGCGCAGTGATTGGAGTGAAGGTGACCAGTGGAATAGAACAACAAAAACATAGCACATGCAATTAAATTACATTACAAAAAAAAAACTAAAGGTTCAAAAAAATTACCCATCGGTGACACCGCACTGTACCCATGGTCGGCTGGTCCACATCGGCGTGACGGCGTACATGGCGTCGATGTAGGCTCCTAGGCCCAATTGTGGTCGTCTGATCTAGAAACGCTCGAAGGACCACAGATGAAGAAGGAGCGGGCATCCGAAGAGGATGAAGCTGCCCCGAATTCGGTCGCTTGTGTCGCACAGGGCACAATACATTGGCACAACACTGTTGGGCCCCAGGCGTACGGCTGGATCGCCTCCACCTCCAGGTCCACCAGCTCCTGTGTGTAGCGGATCATGTGCTTCTCGACGCTGTCACCGTGAGACCCTAGGAACATGATCCACCAAAACAGCCACAACATGTAGGCTTCGAAGTGCCCCCTCACTATGTCCTCTAGTGCATCCTGTGCCACACGCTATGGCTGCAAGAAGACACATACACATCACTAAGTTGAACAAATCAATTGAAGCAAAAATACAAGAGTTATAAATACTTATGTAGAACTGGCATATCCACTTCAGCGTAAGCTCGTGCATGCTACTGAACTCCCTGTAGCTGACGCTAGGCGACAACACCCCTTGGAACCTTAGGAGGATCTCTGTGCTCTACGTGTTCGGGACGTCGTACGCCACCAGGGGAAGCCCGTGCAGAGCAAACTGATCAAGAAGGTCACGTCTTGAAGCGTCGGTGCCATCTCCCTGCATGAAAGGTGGAACGTGTACGTCGTCGACCTCCACCGATCAACCAACGCTATCAGGAGGCATCGGTCGTACGAATACGGCCTAGACGTACGACCACCGCTCGCGACATCCTGGTTGTCCTCCCACGTCACCTCCACCATCCTTGCTAGTGAAAGGAGGCCTATCGCTCTCAACCTGTATCGAAAGGATTAAGAATATACGTGAGTCCACCAACACAAGTCAGGCTGAAATTGAGTACACGAAAATCACAAGTACATGTACT
This sequence comes from Ampelocalamus luodianensis, assembly GCA_036346255.1. Taxonomy (NCBI): domain Eukaryota; kingdom Viridiplantae; phylum Streptophyta; class Magnoliopsida; order Poales; family Poaceae; genus Ampelocalamus; species Ampelocalamus luodianensis. Next base: position 9,726,171 of record CM070626.1, read on the forward strand.
TCGGAACCCAACGTGAGTCCATTCTCTATGCCCTCGTGGGCGTGCGCAGCCGCAACGCGCCAAACTCAATGGGCCCCTCACCCTCCTGGGGGAGGATGGTACTAAGGCGGGTACGTGACTCGCATCAATGGCCGAGTCAAGCAACTCGTAATACCACTGCGTAGCGTATCTTGGGGCCATCATACCTAAAAATTTAGTGCACATATTATAAATACCATGAAACATACATAAAAAGTAATAGGAAGTGCATATCTAATTAATTCAATTAATGCCCCCAAAAAATTATTGCATGATTAGCTACATTCCATCTAAAAGTATGTAATTTACTCTATAATTGCACAAAATTTTAGTTGAAAGTATTCTAATTAAGCTCTAACACACCTATTTAGCTACTCTAGAATTTTATATAATTTTCATACATATCTTGCTATTTTCCTAGTTTAAAAAGTATTTTTGTTATTAACAAATTATTTACCGTGTACAAATAGGAACCAAATTTAAGTTAAAAATATTTTAATGAAGCTCTAAATACCCTATTTAGCTACTCTGTAATTTTTACAGAATGTGCAGAGGTATCTTGCTATTTTTTCTAGTTTACAAAGTATTTTTGTCATGAACAAAATATTTACTGTGTACAAATGAAAACCAAATGTAAATTTATAATATTTTAATTACGGTCTACATACTCTGTTTAGCTACTCTGAAATTTTTATAGAATTTTTATACGTATCTTGCTATTTTCCTAGTTTAAAAAATATTTTTGGCATTAATAAATTATTTACCATGTAAAAATAGAAACCAAATTTAAGTTAATAATACTTTAATTAAGCTCTAAATACCCTATTTAGCTACTATGCAAATTTTATAGAATTTTTAGAGGTATCTTGCTATTTTCCTAGTTTACAAAGTATTTTTAGCATTAACAAAATATTTACCGTATACAAATAGAATTAAAATTTAAATTGAGAATATTTTAATTAATCCATAAATACCATATTTAACTACTCTATAATTTTTATATAATTTTTTATAGGTATCTTGCTTTTTTCTATTCTAAAAAGTATTTTCAATATTTACAAATTATTTAGATTGTAAAAATACAAACCTAGATTTTTTATGCTTTGTTTGATATTTTTGCAAATTTAATGTAAATCATTCACTAATTGCACCATAAATAACATCTATACGATAATCTAAACTACACACGGCTAAAACGATGTACTACAACAGATTACACTGCAGCTAAAATTATCTAATCAATTTAATTCTATGTCGCTAGTTTTATTTGCTAACCTACCAGGGTTTCGAAGTACTTGAGCTAATTCAAATTTCATAGAATGTGCTTCACTTGATTTCCGCTAACTCCAGCTTGTGGATTCCACACGATATCAACCATTTTTCTCAGCATAGATCTGTTATCTATGCTAATGAATTTGTTATAAATCGGTTGCAAAATTCTCGCAAACAATTCGATATGGTGCTCGTGGTCGAACAATTTTGTGGAAATTCGTTTGTACGTATCATATTCGATTTTTTTTTACATGTCTAATCACGTACCAAGACAATTACGGACTCGGAAGTCGGAATGCTTGATGATTCAGCTGCACGATATTGCCGTCGCTACATCTGCAACCAAAACAGCACTAGTACTCTGTTTGATCGGGCCTCTGCCTTTATTTTTCTTCTCTACTAGTACTATTACATGCTTTAACCATACACAAGTACTTGTCTCAACATTTTTGAGGCACATGGTCGTTCATTTGTAATCAGCCGAACCAGCAGGTAGATCCTGTGTATGACCAGTGAGCAATACTACTTGGTAATAGATTTCATGCATAGAGATAAAAATGTGTTAATTATGTTGGGATATGGTAGGCTACACTAGCAGGCGATTAAAAATTATATCACGTAAACCAAAAATCATGTGAGTAAGAGATTATATATCTTTACTACTAGATGCGTAGTGCAGCGGAATGAGAGTTAAAGCAGCTCAATCCAACATCACGTGCATTGATGTAGTGGAAGTAATCGATTGTCTGACGTTTTTGGCCACCGATTGTCTTCTCCAGCCGCCTCTCGCGTTCCCTACGTACGCCGCGGATCGTTCTCGGTCAGCGCCACAGTGTCGCTACAGTATCCACACGTCTAGGGGTTGAATGTCGTGCGCCGATGTTCTAGTACCAGCAGCGTGCACGACATGGTCTTCGGGGAGGTGACAGCTAGAGTTTTGGTGGGTTATGCAACATACTCCCAAAAAACCCCCACACCTCCCCCTTATAGAGAGCCCATAACACATCCCTAAGTTGCAAACACATTAGGACTCTTAATCATGTATGGATCATAATCCAATTTAAGCCTCTAACGGATTCAGTTCGTGCTAGTTTGTTCCAACCCATTAGGTTAAGTGTAATCGGCTGTGACCCGGAAATTCCTTTATGATCCACAAGTTGGTAACGGCTCCTAGCAGGATATATCGACTCTCAAATACACATAAATATCATATCAGACGAACATTTATAAAACTTATATGGTGGTCCTTTTGTCTCATGATACCAGATCAAACGTAATGCGAGATGCATGTCATCCTATGATATCTTGATTCTTCACTCGATCTTGTAGTGGATTACTTAGTTTTAGTTGACTCCTCATTCATATTTGGAATGACTATGAACTTCCTTAATCCAACCACATCGAGGGTCCAGATATATCTCTCTCGTTAAATAGGAGGGGCAAATTCTATCTTTATCGCTCATATTCTTTCGTATATTTCATAATAACCTGAAAATTACTTTTATGACTACCTATTTACGGAGTAGTGTTTGACAACCCCTAAGTAAACTATAAACATGTAGGAAATCATGATGACCTTAGGTCTAAGGATCACACATACACTATGTATGAGATCAACTAATAACACTTAATAATATAACAATTATTGTAGTGTCTCAAGACGGTCAATCCAACACCATGTTTTTCAACATATGTCTACATTATTGATTTGATATCTCATATCCATTATACGTGAAACGTGATCATCAATCAATACATGTGCTGATCGATAAATCATAAGTGTCCCACACAATAACATAAGATCATATATGTTTAGAATGACACCATAAACATAAACAGAGAGTTTCACAAACAAATCATATACTCGCCAATTAATATAAATAATATTTCATTCAAACGACAAAATAACGTATTAATCAAAAGTTAATAAACATAGAAGCGATATAATTATCTCTATGATTGTCTCAAGCACATATCACCGACAAATTGTACACCGTGTAGTAGTAGTCCTAAACGACAAAAATGCCGTCAAGGATTGCAATAACGGTGTCTTCCTGCATTTCGCGATTAATCTCATCCCAGTGAATTGTCGTCTCCGTTATTCATTTTTAACATATCATCCAAGCGAGTGTCTAAGAGAGAGCATTTCTAAATCGAAAGCCAAGCATGCATACATACAAGTACACATACCGTCATGCGTATTAGTACAGCACATGCATGTTGCAGCCGCTCACAACTTGGCCTCGTTGTGGCACTGCTGGCGTCGAACCTTTACGTCGGCGACGCCGATGACGACGCGGCACACCGACCTCGCCTCGGCGCTCCGCCTCAGGAACCCGAGGAACGTGACACGCCCCCGCACGTCCGTCCTCGCCTCGAACTCCATCTCGCCGGCTAGCACGTCCCCGACCAGGCCCCCGAGGCCGGCCGCCGCCACGACCCGGTCGGCCTGCACCGTCATGTTCAGCCGCAGATCCGTCGAGCCACGGCTCGGGACGGTACCGGCCGGGACGACGGCGTCGCCGACGGGGGCTCCGCGGTAGAGGAGCAGCGTGGTGGCCTCGCCGTGGCGGAACGCCGCGGGGTTCGGGTTGCGCACGCGCACGACGAGGAGGAAGGTGACGTTGAGCTTGATAGAAATGGTGGGAAGCATGACGACGCGCGGGACGGTACCCGTGGCGTTGGCGGAGAGGAGCTCCGTGGTGGGGTCGCGCGGGTGGAGGACGGCGAGCACCGCGATGGTGGCCCCGGCGGCCAGGAGGAGTAGCACGAGCACGACGAAGCTGATGCATACGATGAAGCGGCGGCGGCGGCCGTGGCGGTGTTGCGGGAAATTGTGCTGGGCCGTCGCCGTGTCACCGGATTCCGACATGGCTGGGCTGCTCGCGCGCGCGGTGCTGGTGAGCTCTATCTGGAAGGTTCAGAATCAGTGAACTCGGAAAGCATAAGTGAGTATATGGGGCAGACTTGTGTTTCTGCTGGTTGAAGTATCAAATAAGCTAAAAGAAAACTTTGCACAATTTTCGGCTGAATTATACACCTTCAGTAATTAAAAGAAAAGGAAAATTGGATATATTCCACTGCTCAAATTGACGAGGCGATGCCTACGACGGCGACGGTGGGCAGCCCACGTGGTGCGTGGTGATGGCGCGACCGAGATTTATAAGGGACGGAAGCAGTGGGGGAGGGAGCTTCCTGAGATGGGGCCGACGGAGGAGTGGCACGACAGGCCATAGCTGGAGCCTCGAGGCAAGGAGCAAGAAGAACCTTGGGAGGAAAAAGGAGAGAAGCAAAAAGGATCATTTCGTGTGTAGAGTGAACCAATTTTTTTATTTATCTTATCTAAACTAATAAAAGAAGGAGTTTATTCTCGCGTAGTGGAACGATCATCTCTCCGTTTTACGCGTGCCGGGTGGGCTTTAGATGTCAGCCCTGTGCCCAATGGCCCCCCCCCCCCTCGAGTCACTGGTTCCCGACTCCCTCCGCTCCACACCCCATCCACTCCTCTCCCCGAGCACCCCTCCACCAATCCTTCTCTCGCGCGTGCACCTCCACCCACGTGGTGATGACGGCGGCGACGTAATCCGTCGACGACCTGCGCCCTTAGCCTCCTCTCCCCGTCGCTCCTATTCACCCAATCCATCGTGCGTTGCCGTACCGCGCTGCCTCCACCCTCCAGCTGCCGGTGGAGAAGGCACGTGGCGCTTGTGGCGCACTCCTTTGCAAACTCAACACCTGTCGCCACCGTTTTACCCTTTTCGACTGCCATCTGTAATTGGTGTTGCCACCACCTTCACCGAATCCTCTAGATCCGGTCGGGATCGACAGACCGTGCGGCCACCCCCAAACTCTAGAGAGGCACCACACTGCCTCCACTCCCCACGACGCGAGAAACCGATCAGGACGTCGTAGCCTGCGTGCCATTGCCGGACCTGTCGGAGAGGAGCCTTCGCCTGCTGGGTCTGTATGCCATGGCAAGCGGCGGCGAAGGCGGCATAGGCGAAACCGCCTCCTCGTCCCATCCTCCCTGTTCTCGCAACTGCCTCCCCACTTCCCCCATTTTCCTCACCTCTCCTCTCTTGCACGTTTGCCTCTTTTGCATTCAGCTATCTTATATGTCACCAACATGCATAATTGGTCTTTTAATTGTAATGATAATTTTAAGTGGGAGGCTGAGAACTCTAGATGTGCATGTTCATGCAGTTGCGGAACATATTATGTTAACGAAATGTCCATTTGACATTCATTTGCATGCTTCAAATGATGAGTGTACATTACCTAAAATTATTTAGTGCAAATTATGTGTTTCCGTTGCAACACACGAGCACCATACTAGTATTTAAATAATACGAAAGTGACAAATGCTAAAGAATTAGACGAACCCGGTGGCATACGATCAATTACGGCGGGAGCATTGGCAAATCGTAGAGTGCCAACCATTTTCGTAAAAAAAAATGGTATATGTTGCCCGTCCTCTGCTAAATGCGTATATTACACGGATATTTAGTCCTAATATTTTTACCCGTTTTTAAAGACAACTGAATTGCATTTAGTATTATGTGTTCTCATGCGACACACACCAACTACACGTCTCACGCATCCGAACAAGACGCAGGGGACGCGAATCTGCTGTCCGCTTTGGTGATTTTAACCTACCAACCTGCAGGGTTTTATTAGTGCCACAAAGTTGAAATCAGAGGACATCAGTGCGTCGGCGTCCCTGTCATACCGTCTTCCACTCAACCACGGGCCTTATGCATAAGACGACGACACAACATTGATGCTCATGTGTTAAGTGAGAACCTCAGCACGAAACCGTCCCTTTCTATATTACAGTAACAATCTCTGAAACTTCGCACCTTGCCTTGATTATTTTGTTCTTCTTAGAAAGGAGCAGAGCTGATGATCCTACGAGACCTCGTTACCTTTAGATCTATATTAGACCATTTTAATCTCATGACACATAGCAAAATAAATCAATCATCTCTTTGCATGTCCACATGTTATGATTTGAAAGGGGCTCAAGCAAGAGTCTAAAGGTAAGACGTAGAGTCTCATAGGATTTATTTCCGAGGAGGAGGGGACAAATTGGAGAGGATTTACTTGGTTCAAACTAAGTCACTTCTTGTCCCCTAGGATATGATGGTTCGTACATCTAAATTAAACAACTGGACTAAGGTCTCGTTTGGAACACAAGAATTTCGCGGCGAACAATCTAATTTCTGCAAGAATTAGGAAAATTTCTCGTGTTCAGAACGGAAGCTAAATGTACCCTGAAAATATGTTCCAAGAAAATACACACTAAAACTCATGTGTTAATTCGTAAATCACCGACAAGTGCTTCGGTATTATTATCCATTTATCCTTCATATGTGTCATCGTCTCACTGTTTTGATTTCCATTGATGTCCCCTTCTCGTAATCCTTTTTCTTTTTCATGTGCTAACTAGTAAGTAGTACGACTTTACAAAACGCAACTCCAGATCCTTCAAGATGTACCTACGCCGGCCATGCGTACGTATCATCAGTCGCCGACCTGGGATTCCTGACCAGCACGGTGGACGAGGAGGCGCAGCCCGAACTCCGGCTCGATGATCAGCCGGAACGCCGGGGAGTGCCTGTAGTCCGGCGAGAGCGCGAAGGTGAACCGCGCGAGGACGACGGCGAGGAGCGTCTTGACCTCGACGAGCGCGAGGTTCTGGCCGAGGCAGGTGCGCGCGCCGAGGCCGAACGGCATGAACGCCTGCGGGTGCTTGCACGCCGCCGCCACGCCGTTCCGGAACCGGCCCGGGTCGAACCGCCGCGCTGTCGGGCCCCAGGCGGCCTCGTCGTGGTGCATGGTGGAGACGGGGACGAAGAGGTAGGTCCCCTTGGGCGCGCGCAGCCGACCGAGCCGCATGTCCCGGAACGTCTCCCGCACCACGAACGACGACGGCGGGAACAGCCGCAGCGTCTCCTGCACGACCATGCTCACCGTCCTCATCCTGGAGATCATGTCGAGGTCCGGCGTGGCTGCGGCGCCGGCGCCGCCGCAGACCTCGAGGACCTCGGCGCGCGCCCGGTCCTGCCACTCCGGGTGGGCGGCGAGTAGCATGAGGCCCCAGGTCGCGGTGACCGCGCTAGTCTCGTGCCCCGCGAAGTAGATATTCTTGCAGTTGTCCACCACGAAGTCGTCCGGCCGCGGCTGGTCGCCGCTGTTCTCGATGATGGATCCCAGGAAGTCGCGCTCCGGCGGCGACGACGACCCCGCCGCCGCCCTGCGCTCCCTCACCACCTCCAGGATCAGCGACCGGATCTCCTGCGTCAGCCTCCAGATCCTCCGGTTCTTCTCCGTCGGCAGATACCTCAGGGAAGGGATGGTGAAGATGACGCTGGGCTCGGCCATGAGGCCGGAGAGCGCCCTGAGCCGGAGGAAGATCTCCCGCCCTCTGGAGTGGTCGGTCCCGAAGCAGGCCCTGGAGATGACGTCGAAGGAGAAGCTCCGGATGTCGCCGTCGACGTCGACCGCCGCGACGCCGCCCGGGGCGGCGTCGACAACGGCCTCCCACGAGCTCAGCAGGGGCCGCGCCGCGTCCACCATGAGGTCCACCATGCCCCTGACCTTGGCCATGTAGAACTCGGGCGCGATGACCTTGCGCTGGCGAGCCCAGCAGGCGCCGTTGGCCTTAAGGACGCCACCGCCGAAGAGGGGCTCCTGGCCCTTCTGCAGGTACGTCGGCTTGCCCATGTCCAGCGACACGCACCGCCCGATCTCCCGGATCAGCTCCGGGTCCGTCACGTACAGCGCCGGCCGCTGCCGCAGCCAGTACAGGTACGTCTCCCCTGCACGCACGACGACATTGGAGATGGGACGCACCGCGCGGAAAATAATCTGTCAGTTCCGCGCCGCGGTACAAAACTATGAACAGATGAACTGATCTGAAAGTGCTTTTGGGCCTCTTGTTTCCGTGGGCTTTCGAGTGGTGCAGCTATTGGGCCTGAACCATCCGGATTATTAATTCTCACGAGATGTATGGGCCTTTGACTCGACACATGTGCAGACAAGTTGAGAGTTCCTCCCAAACAAAGAAACAACATCATGAACAAAATGCAAAGAAGTATGCATGGGTATTGCCGTATTGGTTTATAACTTAAATTTTGCTTTGCGAAATACTAAGGGCGTGTTTGGCATGGCTCCACTCCAAAACTCTAGGGGGGAGTTGTCCAAAACCAGCCAAACACCAAAACTCCATAAATTGATGGAGAATGCTCTTCATGAGTTGGTAGAGCTCAGTTCATTTTGGTGGAGCACCTCTTTTCACTCAGGAATCTCAAATGAATCTAGACACGGAGTTTCAAGGTAATTACCACCTTTGCCATGGTTATAGAAAAACGTTTGAGTTTGGAGTGATCGCTTTGGAGTTTTGCTCTATGGAGCGAGCCATGCCAAACACGCCCTAAAACGTATAAAGAATATATAGTCCCTTTGTTCATAAATATATGACATTTTGGATATTGATATGGTTTCTAACATACAATTTTGATCATTATTTTTATATAAATATGTTTATAAAATAATATAATATTATAAAAATATTTTTCATCATTTTACGGAAGCAATACATATTTTTTTGTATATATTAGCGATTAAAGTTAGAAAAGTTTGACGAGATTGCCACCCAATAGGCTAGGGGAGGGGACTCCTTGGCATGCACGTCACGCCGATCGACCACGACGCTACGTGCGCGCGTTAAGTTGCCGCTCCTGACGAATTTGCTACGGTGATTCGCTATGCGTCTTACGTGAAAGCGACTCGTGCACGTCCCGATCGATCTCGATCGACGGTCGGCTCAGACGTACGTGTCATTGGCACATTGCCGACCGACTACGTACGTCTTTTCCATCGGCTGGTCGCGGTCGTGTCGATTGATTTGATATACCTTCAGCGACTATCATTTAGTCTGCAACCGCGTACGTTTTTTCCCCCCAAATGCGCGCAGATCTGTACATGCTGCGTGCTTCAGCCTGCGTCAAATATAAGTATATGTATGTGTGCTAGCTCAAGCAAGAAGGAAATGTTGATAGCTACTGTAATATTGCTGTCCTCCTTCAGCTACGTCGATGGAGAAGTGGTACAGCTACGCATGACACGCAAAAGTTTTGTGTGTTATTTATTTAAAGGAAGGAAAAAAAAACAAGCCAGAAAAGGGCATTGCAACAAACATATATAGGCAACATTTGGGCAACTATATATACAGGCAATCACCATGAACGTACCGAATTAAATTAATTTGGAAATGCATCCAAGCAGACGGTGTAACCATCGAGCATGCAGGGATATATATATGTGTGTATATACACACACACACTATTCTATAGACGAGCGTAGAATAGTTATTCTACACCTAACCAGCCTACCACGCAACCCAGACTAGGTGTTACACGCGCACGCGCAATCCCCATACGGCCGACCCACCAAATGTAGTCGGCGGGTTAGAAACATCCGCACCTGCAGGACTCGATTCGGCGGTAATCGTTAGGTGTCGTGACAGTAATTTGTGTATCCCTTTTACTGCATGTTTTCGAGAATGCGATATTCTGAGCTCCTACGTCAGTTAGAAAAACACAGTGGTGTACACAGTAATCGGCTTCCCGTTTTTACCACCGCCTTTTGCAATTAATCTTTTTTTTTACAGTAAAAAGTTTGTATCATGATAGTAAACCTTAGCTATATATAAGGTAATTGCTTTAGTTTTACTGAGTAGGTCCAATGAAGTAAACGGACGTTCGTAGAGCAGTAAAACCTTTTATATAACAAAACGGAGTGACGCGCGATCATTTTACTGATAAATTTTCACCGTCATTAGCATGTTGATAGGTTTGCACCGTCAATTTAGAACGGCACCGAGCAACTTTTGCGGCTTTATTCGATGCGCGCGTGCAGGTTTTACTATCGATTCGAGCGGGAGGCACGTGCACTGGCGCGTGTGAGGGTTTTACTGCCGATCTCGAGCGGGATACGCGGGTGCTAGCGCACCACGTGTAGTGCGAGGAAGAGTGGGCTACCTGGCCGCGCGCTATTCAGCGCGTGAGCGCTGAATAGCGCTACCGCGTGTGTGTATAAGGGCCAGGCGACTAGCTAATGGTTCATATTAAATTAATCACTAGTAAAAAAGCATACACAAAATGGTCGATGGTCACGTGACCATATTTTTCTTCTACCTTCAGACCACAGTTTCTCCCTAATGGTCGATGGTTGGTCATGCTACGGGGTACCCAGGGTCTTACGGACGGCAGGGGTACTTCAGCCCCGGCTTGGGTCTGCCGCTTGGGTCCGCCACTGACTACTTCCATAGATCATTGAGAAGGATACACTAGCCGTCAAGCTAGGGTAACCATGCATCCGATCTCCATCCATGTAGAATCCTTGTAGGAGAGATGCAAAGAGATCGCAGTCCCCCACGTCCTTAAAAGGTGTACGTAAGAGAAAAATGGTTGCTGGTTTAGTACACTGATCCTTTCATCTGTTGCTATCTACGACTACGAGCCCTAGGTTAGGATTAATAACCTAGTCAATGACACTGTAGGGGAGGCAGACACAGTCTGATTTAGAGTGGGGGGCATGCATGCACGTACTGGACCAGCTCGTTGAATTGATTGAAGTCGGTCGTTGGTTCAAATCATTAATTTGTGTGTCAATTTGTAGGGGCTGTTCCCTAATCCACTTTTACAAATTACCAATTAAAGTTTCCTAGTTAGAATGCCACACTGTTGATCATTATTTATTTTTAGTAGTGGTAGTGTACTTATTACTATTAAACTTAATTATTCGGAGTCTTGATGAAGCAAGATGGAGAAGAATTACTAATATACAATTGATCTCATTATGGGCGAAAATGTAGTTTATGACTACTGGGTCGAAGATCAGTTTAATTATTTGTTTGTGTTGGTCGGACCGGCCTTTACTTAAATTAGGGGAGAAGAAGAAGCTAAACAAGTAATATACAATTATATGTGGTTAAAACGATGCTGTCATACCCTACGCACAACGCATTATAAAATGATCTAGTCGACGTCTTCCTGTACGTGTTAATTATGATCAAGAAAATAACAATATTTTTTCATAAGTAAAAGAAGAAGAAGAAATCAAGAATATATCCTAGATGACTAGCATCATGGATGGATGTAATCAAGTCTTGAGATATACATATATAAACTTTGCTCCAAGTTTCTGCCAAGATTAGTTTAACAGAATATACATACATGGATTAAGAGAAGAAATATCATATGCATTTCTCACAAGCTGGAAGCAATATTACAAGGAAACTACGTTGGCTAGCTAGGATATTTCCTACTCGTTCTAATTACTATCTTATTCTAGGACCGTACTATAGTATCTCACAAGCACCAAATTTCCAAATTACTACGCACCTAGCTAGCTGGTCTCGGAAGCTACCGACTAGGCCGGATTCCAGGTCAAAAATGATCTATGCATATAGAGATCTCTTTTGAGGCCACATGTCCAAAATATATTACTCCCTCCCGTCCATAAAAACGAGTCGTTTTGGATATTAGTATAGTCATCAAAATACAACTTTGACCGCTAATTACCAATTGTAATATATTTGTAAAAACTAGTAAACTTACAATATTATGAAAGTATTTTTGAAGACAAATATATACATACGATTTTCATGTATCTAATCTAAATATTTATACAGATATCGATGACCAAAGTTTCTAAAATTTGACTACACACAATCTAAAGCGACTTGTTTTTTGAACCGGAGGAGGGAGTATTACCTCAGCGAGCACGTACTTATCCTAGTTCTCTTCTTCGAAATGGAGTAGTGCATGTACGTGTGCTAGAGCTCCCCACAGTGCCCCGAGATCACTTGAAAAAAAAATGGATGAGCATCGGCGACGTCAAGAGGGTGAGCTTTGATCGGCGTGCTTGGACAGCTAATGGCAGTACGTACCTATCTTAATCAGGTAAAATGCTACTAGTAATAACTTAATCAGGAGTAGTATTTGACAGCCACACACTAGCTAAGATGCATGCATGGTTGGGGGGTCGGTCTCATAATGTAACAGTACTAGATTAGAATTATATATGGCTGGTATTGTTTTGCTTTGATAATTGAGGAAAGTAGCCTTATTGATTTAGTATATATACATAATGATCGATCTTGTGTTGTTCCAAATCGATGTGCTCAGGAAATTATCAGGCCGGTTTTGCTTGAATTAATTTCACCTGCACCTTTTTTTGAGGTACGATCGATGCAGACATATGCAAAATGTAAACATATTTTTTTGATGCAATTAAGAATGTTTTTTTTTTGTGCTATATGAAGTGGTTTACATTTTTTTTTTGATGCAATTAAGAATGTTTTTTTTGTGCTATATGAAGTGGTTGCCAACAATTAGCATCATATGCTAGCTCCTAGCAGCTCATGGACAATGGACCAGTCTATGCTAAATTGCAAACCATAGGTCAACCGGTCCCCAAAACCATGCATGGCGTGCTTAATTATTCACCTCAGCAATTAATACATGCATGCATGTGCATACAGTTAACAGGTTGTAAAAAAAAAAGTCACTCGGACCTCTCCAAAGAAAAAGGGAAAAAAAAGTCCGGTCGATGTACGTCGGCCAGAGGTATACCCTAATTGTATACGTACATACTGTATACATACACTGTGATATGTAGCTTTACCTAGGTAAGTTTAGCTATAGGCAGTTCTGTGTTGTCTAATTAGTCGACTTGTGGTTATTAAATATTCCAAGGCTTGATGATCCAGGACAGTTGACTGCGCTAGTTCTCAACCAAAGTTTATATCCTGCATTAATTTGTTTATTCTCTTTTCTCATTTGCCACCTTTCTGATGTTGACTTCATCGACAAACTCAGAGAAATACTACTAGTATTATTCTCTCCCACACAGTAGTACTTCCTTTATAAAAACTCATCAACATTAAGTGCAGCATATTTAAACTCCAGTAGCTAGTCAACTTGCTAGGGCAAGCATGCAGGTGTAGTGCAATTTCATGGAAGATATGAGAGGAGAGAGAGAGAGAGAGAGAGAGGGGTGTTAGTTCTATCATGCTTGTACTACTAGAAACGATTGACTCTTCACAAAAAAGAATTAAGATACCAGAAAGAACCTACTTGTGCATGAAAACAATTAATACTATGCCCATGAACATAATTAACAAGCATGCATGCACTAATTAAACTAAAGCATGTGGCAGCAGGGCAATTTAGCGGAGACATACCGTAGGCTTTCCTCCACTTGTCGAAGTAGGGGAAGATCCTCTTGCAGTAGTCGTCGAAGCCTTCCTTCTGGAAGTCCCGGCCGCCGGCCTCCTCCTCCTCCTCCGCCGCGGCCACCCTCGCCTGCATCTCGGAGAGGTTCCCCGACAGGAACGACGGCGGCGGCGGGCCGTCGATCCCCTGCCGCCGGAAGATCTCCCCGACCCGGCGCGGCCTCAGCCATGCGGTAATGCAGAGGTAGACCACCGCTGCAACAAGGGTGGTGCATGACCCCACGAGCACGGGAGACAACGAGAAGCTCTCCATGGTAGTCATCATGCTCTCATGGACCATACAGTCTCTCTCTCCCTCCCTCTCTGCTAGCAGCTAGCTCTTGTGTATGTCTTCCTCTCTCCCCTCCTATGGGGACTCTTATATAGATGTGGTACACGAACACGCGTGTTTGGAGTTACACTGGTCGGTAATTACGCACTGTTGTGTAATGTGCGGTTGCCGGCGTTGGCCATATACATGTAATTTTCTGATGTCAAATACTCAAAATTCATATGAGCGCCGCATGGTATGCATGGCAGGAACGCCAGCACCGGAGAGGGAGAAATAACCTTGTGAATAACGGAGGGAGGTATATGCAAAGGAAAAAACATAGTAAAAAAGTCGTCTCAAAATTGTAGAATGATACGTATTTGAAATCTTTACTATTATAAAATTAGAAACACTTTTGGTGGTGGTGAGTCTGCTATCTATCTACCCATATCTTAAGCCGATAGAATCTTTTGTAGATAGATACGTGCATACATACATATGTTAATAACCTAATATAAGGATCTTTCGTGGACAATAATTAGATCATTTACATATGTGGTTTGTGATAAGACTCTTTGTAGCTTTTTGATAGAATACGAATTATGTATGCAATTTTTAGATATAAGGATAGTTACGTTATATATATATATATATATATATATATATATATATATATATATATATATATATATATATATAGGGCTAGTTCAGTACTGAGTATGTACTCCACTTCTAATATACCACTTAAGCGAATATATTATACTTCTTTATCACTTCAAGTATACTTGAATACCAATTATGAGATATTCCAATGTGAGTTGATAGAAAATTTTCATTGGAACCCTTTTTTTGCTATATACCATTTTCATACATAAAAGAAGTATATACAGATTTTGGTATAAAAAGTGGATTTTCATAAAAATTTTCATGGAACTCACTTTGGGGTATCTTATAATCATTATTGGAGTATACTCAAATTGATAAAGAGGTATAATCATACAGTTTAAGTGGTATATGAGAGGTGGGAGTACGTACTCCTAGGAGTACCATACCATTTTCATATATATATATATATATATTGGTTTTTTAAATCTAAAAAATATATTTATTTATTTAAGATCCGTAATGCACGTACACGTCATACATACGAGAATGGAAGGAGTAGCTGGGTAGGGCCAGAGCATATCGAACCGACTTTTCTTTAGTTAATGCTTCCTTGTAGGTTTGTCAAACGAGTAGGTTTTGCGGTTTCTCGCATTAAATTTAATTCTTTCTGTCTATTCTTTGGAGAGGTCATAAATATGATTGGACAGGTGCGACTAATCAATACTGCTCCTTGAAAGTAATTAAGAGATGGTGGCCTTATTAATTGTTAATTTATATACTACTAGTACAATTAATCAAATCAAGCAAACAAGCAATCAGTGAGAACGTACGTAGCTTAAGCTGTGTCGTTGAAAATTGAGAATAATACAATTTATTGTTTTATATTCAAATGTGTAGCGTGTTTAAGTTGCAAGGATCGATTGATGGGAACATCTGATAATTCAGGTCTTATGGATGACCAAGTGGCCTGGTATTATGCTTTTAAGGGCAAACAGCGGGGAAGCATCTTACTGGAGCGGTTTTACTACTTTCGGTCATGTTGGAGTAGTAGTAGTACACTTGACCTCTGCCTAATTAATTGGTCGTTTCGAATATGGAAATTTCCTTAGCTTCCTAATGGAATCGAATTGTTTTCTGCGAAAATTCTATATTCGAAATGCGCCGTGAAACTGTTTTCGTACATATGCTCGCCTTCAGATGGGAAATCACATAAAAAAAAATTTACCATACAGAAGAGGAATAGCTAGAAATACCATTCTGTACAGGTCACTAGTACGTGTTCACACATACTCAGAAACTCTCCTTAATTTGTCTTAGGGCATAGAGGGGGGTAATACTAATCCTACCAGATTTAAGCATTCCGTATGCATGCAAGCATGTCCAATACTGAAGAAACGATCATATGATCCAATCCAAGATAATACAGGCGTATGCAGTATGGAGTATACTAATATCGAATAGATAACAAGCAAAATCAACTGTGGGAAAGGCATGGAAGGTAAAAAAAAAGTCGTGGCATGTTCTGGTGTGGAAAAAAATTCTGTGGGACGGGGCCTCACCGTGAGGCCCCGCCCCATCTCCGTCCATCACCTCCCCCCGCTGATCCAACGGCCCGGGGGAGGGGCCTCACGTGAGGCCCTCCCCCAGGGAATTCCCTTCCTTCTGGTGTAGAGGCAGATACGGAATTAAAAAGGTCGGTGAGTCGTCGATGGTGAGTGTCAGTGTGTGAGCTCACCGGTGACCTGTCTTGGATGCATGGGCCGTCCTTGCCACGCAGGCCCACAGCTCGAAGCACTACACGTGTGTACGGGCACGAACCCCTGGGCATGGGCACAGACTGTAGAAACGTAAAGGATTGGGGGACACCCACAAGGTGAGAGGTGTCTTTCATATATATAGCCATGTACAGATACAGGGGTACAAAGGTAATAATCCTAATACCGTCGCGATCAGTAGCGGTAGGATCACTGACGCACTGATCGTCGAAATCGATAAATAAGCAGATGGGAGACCCTTGATCATGATGTCAGCGAACTGGTGTGTCGAGGGGACATGTAGGACCCGAACCTGTCCCAATGCAACCTTCGCGCGGACGAAGTGGATGTCGATCTCGATATGCCGTGCGGCGATGATGGATGAGGTTGGTCATCATGTAGACAAGATCGACATTGTCGCGATGAGCGGCCGTCGCGGCGATGGACCGAGATGTGTAGTTCTGAAGAAGCGCCGCGACCAACAAAGACTAGGCCACGAGATGCGCCACAACACGATATTCTCGCTTGGCTGGAGCGGAGACCGTGGTCCGGCGCTGGGCGACTGAGAGACCGATTGTCGCCGAGGAAGACGCAGGTCGGAGGTGGAGAGGCGTGTCGGGACAGCCGCCCGATCGGCATCGGAGTAGGCGATGATCGGTTGGCGCGCCGACGCCGAGGTGAAGACTGCAAAGTGAACCCTTGACGTATGCGCAGATGCGCGATGATCGCGAGTGCGGTGCGCGGGATCATGCATGAACAAGCGAACTGCTTGAACGGCATAGGCCGATCAAAGCGCGTCGAGGTGAGATCTTGGAGTGCGCCAGCGAGACTCCGGTACTCGGAAGGGTCGTCCACGGGAGCGCCGTCGGTGGCCGACAGTTTTGTTCGAGCATCAGCCGGCGTCGTAGTCGGGTGGCACTCAGACATGCCAGGACGCTGGAGGAGGTCGACGGCGTCATCGACGCCGCACGAGAACAACCCGCATCGCCGCGCATCACAGAGATCCCGAGGAAGTGGTGCAGGTCGCCGAGATCCGTCATGGCGAACTCCGAGTGAAGGCGCGCGATGATGTGTTGGAGCAGTGCCGGTGACGATGCCGTGAGGATGATGTCGTCGACGTACAGGAGCAGGTAGGCGATGCTATCTCCATCTTTGTAGACAAAGAGAGATGCATCGGACTTGGTCGCAGTGAAGCCGGTGCGGCAGATGTACGAGGCGGGCGGTTCCATGCCCGGGAGCCCGCTGAGCCCGCGTGTGATTTCGCAGAAGACAGACATAGTCAGGGTTGGTGGAGTCGAGGAAGCCCGACGGCTGTTGGCAGTAGACGGTTTCCTCCAGGTGGCCGTGGAGGAAGGCGTTCTTCACATCGAGCTGATGAATAGGCCAGGCACGCGAGGCGGCGATGCTGAGGACGGTGCGGATCGTCGCCGGTTTGACAACCGGGCTGAAAGTCTCGTCATAGTCGACACCGGCTTGCTGGGAGAAGCCTCGTACGACCCAGCGAGCCTTGTGCCGGGCCAGGGAGCTATCGGAGTGGAACTTGTGCTTGTACAGCCACTTGCCGTGACAATATTAGCACCGGGCGGTCGAGGAACGAGGCGCCAGGTGTCGTTGTCCATGAGAGCCTTGTACTCCTCCGCCATCGCAGCGCCAAGCGGGACGGACGGTAGCGATGCGGTAGTTCGCGGGAATCGGCGAGGCCGTCGTGGCGAGAGGTTGAGGCGGTGGATGGGGCGAGGGCGCCGCCCCGAGATCGCGTCGTGGGCGCGAAGGTGTCGGCGGCACCGGAGCGACCACGGTGTCGAGGACACGAAGCGCCGGGGTGGCGATCGCCGCCGGTAGACGACGGACGCCGCCGCAGCGAGCGGCGGCCGGGCGCCGCCGCCGAGCGAGAGGACCGACAGGCGCCGCCGCGCAGCGAGCGGCGACGGGCGCCACCGATTGGCGGCGGAGTGCGAGGGACCGGCGTAGATGACCGCCGGGTCCGGGAGGTCCGGCTGCTTAACCTCGCCGGATGAGGGAGCAACCGAGGCAACACGCGGTCGCTCAACGCTACGTGGAGGAGCTTCCGTCGTTGAAGACAGCCCCTGCATCAAAAAATCCAGTGAAGACGGCACAGAGGCCGCCGAGGGTGCCGAGGCGAACGGAACACAGACTCATCGAAGACAACATGCCGTGAGATAATGATGCGACGGCTGGACATGTCCAGGCAACGGTACCCCTTGTGGGAGGAGGGGTAACAAAGGAACACGCATGGAGTCGAACTAGGGGAGAGCTTGTGAGGTGTCGTGGCACTAAGGTTCGGATAGCAGAGGCAGCCGAACACACGGAGGGATGAATAATCCGGGAGTTTGTGGTGCAGGAGCTGGTAGGGGATACGGTGATGCACAGATGAGGACGGGCGCCGGTTAAGCACATATGTGGCAGCAGCCAGAGCTTCTGCCCAATAGGGTGGAGGCATGGATGCGTGGATCAGCAGGGTGCGAATGGTGTTGTTGATGGTGCGAAGGAGGCGCTCAGCTTTGCCGTTTTGTGGCGATGTGTACGGACACGAACAACGCAAGGTAATGCCGCGACTAGTAAGGAAGGTAGTGGTGGTATTGTTGATGAATTCGGTGCCGTTGTCGGCTTGGAAGCATTTGGGCAGAATGCCGAACTGCGTGTGAGCAAATGCTACAAAATCGACAATATGACGCTGCACATCCGATTTATGGCGTAAAGGGAACGACCAGCAAAAATGAGAATAATCATCAAGTAACACAAGATAATATTTATAGCCTGAGGCGCTAAGAATTGGAGATGTCCAAACATCACAGTGAAGTAAATCAAAAGGAGTAGTAGTAACAGACGTGGAACTACTAAAGGGGAGCCGCGTGTGCTTGCCAAGCTGACAGGCATGACACAAGGACCGCGGACTCTTATTACAATCGATGACCGACATGTGTTGAAGAGTGGCGAGGGCGGAAGGGCCGGGGTGACCGAGGCGATGATGCCACAAGGTGGATGAGGTGGCGAGGCTGCAACTGTGGGGCGTGGACGAAGGAATGGTGTAGAGTTCCCATCGCTATTGCAATAAAAATCGCGCGCCCGCTCACGATCCAATGAGAAAAACCAAGGCGTCAAACTCAATGGAACACTTATTATCACGAGTAAACTGACGAACAGACAGCAAGTTGCGCACTAGGGCGGGAGCAATGAGGACGTTGCTGAGGTGAAAATTAGTGCCAGCTACCGGTAAGGTGGTTGTGCCACGACAGGAAATGGGGATGGTGTTGCCATTGCCTACGGTGATGAAAGAATTGGATTGAGGTAGGCGGAAGAGCAGTATACCATCCGATGATGACATGTGAGCGGTGGCGCCGGTGTCGAGTACCCAGTTGTTGGCACCCTGAAGCGCCATTTCGTTCAGGGCTGTGACGAGGCCGGTCTGATCCCATCCGCCGGCGCCTTGCTGCGGTGCGGCCGGCAGCGAGGCCGGCGTGGCACCGAACTGGGTGGGCGCAAAGGCGGTGTGCGCCTGCGGGTACGCGCCCAGGATTCCAGGCTGTGAAGGATGCCACGGTGCCGCGGCGCCCCTGCGGGGTCGCCATCGCTGCCGCAGCGCCCCATGGAGTGAAGCACATCCGGGGCGCCGCGCGGTGCGCGCGGTTGCCGCCGCCGCTCAGTAGTTGCCGCCGCGCGCTTTCTTCCGATTGCGGTTGCCGTGGCGTGGCCGTGACCGCCGCCGCCGCCTTGGCGGCGGCGACCGGCCGCTATGGGGCTGCCGCCACCGTGGCGCGTGACCGCCGCCGGTGCTCGCCGTAGCCGCGGCGTGGCATGCCGCCCGCAGGCGCAGGTGCCGGCGTGAAGCGCGATCGGTGGACGACCTTGTCTTCGTTGGCGAGACGGAGTTCCTTCAGGACCAGCTTCTCGCGTGCGGTGGCGAAGTTGGGTAGCGGATCGGAGTCGGCGATGTTGTCGGCGGTCTTTGAGAAGCGAGGTTGAGGCCGCGGCGAGTTGAGGCAGTGCGAGTCGAGGACGGCGTGGCCAACGTCACGCAACGCGTCGGCGGTGGCCTTCATCTTCTAGCAGTACTCGTCAATGGAGAGAGTACCCTGCGCCATGGAGTGGAACTCGTGGCCAAGGAAGACAGCGCGGGAAGCCTTGTTCGCCTGAAAGAGGGCTTCGATGGCGACCCAAAGGCGGCGATGCCGTCGCGCGCGGCGAGGCCATGGACGTCGTCCGCGACGGAGCCGAGTAGCCAACTGTGGACGCATGAGTCGGCGATCGCCCACTGAGCATCCTGTGGGCATGCCGCGGCGGATCCGTCGACGTGCGAGCGGAGCCCGAACTTGCCGCACAGGGAGAGGAAGAACGGGGACCAGCGGTTGAAGTTGAGACGCTTCAACTCCAGGGTCACCGGGATGTGCGACTTGACGGCGATTGTCGCGTAGGGGGCGACGAAGATGGGCGACGCGACGTCTGATCCAGTGGAGGCTATGGTAGCACTTGATGACGAGGAGGACGTCGCCATGGCGAGGGGGGGGGAGGAGGTGGCGCCGGTATGGGAAGTGCGGCGGTGGAGGCAACCGGCGGGTGGGGTGTGGTGGCCGGTGGCGCGTGGGGGTGGGTGCGGCCGGTGGCGGGAGGGGGCGGCGGCAGGTGGAGGTTGGGGTTTGTTGGGGCGGCGGGGGGGAGGCGCGGGAGGAGGTGGCCGCCGGGAGGCCGGGTGGTGGCGCCGGGTGGTGGTGGAGGGGGGGCGGGAGGAAGAGGCCGGCCGGGAGGGGTGGTGGCGCCGGGTGATGGAGGGGGGGGGGGGCGGGAGGGGGAGGCCGGCCGGGAGGGGGAGGTGCCGGGAGGGGGTGGCGGCTGTAGGGGGTGGTGCCGGGAGGGGGGTGTTCGGCTGTAGGGGCTAGGGTTAGGTGGCCGAGGCCCAAAAGTGCTCTGATACCATGTAGAAACGTAAAGGATTGGGGGAATCACCACACCCACAAGGTGAGGGGTGCCTTTCATATATATAGCCATGTACAGATACAGGGGTACAAAGGTAATAATCCTAATACAGACCGGATTAAAACCAGGCCCAACCTAGCTAGCTGCTGCTATGAGCTGCGTAGAGGTGTCTACCTGTAGTCCTCACGCATGCGTAGCCGATCCGGAATAAAACGAAGGTGGTGCTCACATAATCCTATTCTTCTTCTGTCTCTAATACATATTTTTTTTCTCTTTCTAACGGTCGATGAATGATGATGCTACGGAGGTATCTAGGGTTTTACCGACGGTTAGAGGTGCTCGCACCTCAGCTGCCCCTGTTGGGTCCGCTCCCGCATGCAAGTACATACTACGCCAGTGCATTGATTCCGGGGAAGTACACCGTTGGATCCGTCTGTCCAATTCTCCAAACCTTGAAGGCCCTACTCACTCACTGCTGTTGAATATTCAAACAAGATTTCAATTATATAGCTAGGAGAAGGTGAAAGCAGTACTATACTCCATTATAGAACTAGAACTACAATATGCTAGCTAGAATCATTATAGCAAGAGCAAGCTAAGCAAAGTGGTCCGGCCTCGTAGTACCTGCTAGCTAGCCAGACAGCGAAAACGTTCGGTGTAGCTGTTTGGAACGCAGGAATTTCACGAGATTTTTGTAGGAGATTGTAAAAAGCGGGAATTCCACAAGAATTTTGCGTGAGGAAGAGCTACGCCGAGATGCACGAGGAGATGATATATATATATATAGACTACGATGCTCCTATATGAATTCGATCGGATTAATTCGGGGAGATGATATATATATATATATATATATAGACTACGATGCTCCTATATGAATTTGATCGGATTAATTCGGTGATGTGCTGATATATATATATGCATATGGGATAATAATCAAGAAGAGCTAGCTTAGCTAGGTAGGTACAGGGGAGGCGATGCAAGCATGTGTAGTAGTACAAGGTAGATGGCCTGTCCATCGTCCATTCCCTTGGTTCCATGCTGTCTCTATTTACGCGAGTCCGCGGGCAATTGGATCTGGTGTGGTGCCGCCGGCCGGCCATTGCCGAGCCATGCATGTGTCTGTGGTGCTCCCCTGCCACGTACGCTGCCGTCCCCACGTGTTGGCGCCGGCCGCGCGCCCGTGCCGCCAGCCGATCGAGGCGCGTGTGTGGGCGCGCCCGTGCGGACATGCGTGCATGCATGCGCGCGCCACCCCATTGGCAGATGCGTGCACGAGCCAGGCCCCCGCAACAGCCAGTGCCCGCGCCGGCCTAGTTAACGGACGAGTGACGCCGACACGACCTGCAATCCGAGGGGGCGAGAAAATCGATCATCAAATATTTAGCAACGTTAATGAAATTCAATGTTACACACCGACACCGACGCGACCTGCATGCAAGCACCGAACCCTTGATGTTCTATCGGCGTTTGCACCGCTGTGCTGTAAATACATTGTTGGGGGAGGGTCCTTGTGTTACATTGTTGGGAGACACAACACATAGGTGGGTCTAACCCTGGACGAGGTCTAGGGGCCAACCTTAGAGGTGGTCCGGGGAATGGGGGCCAACCCCGGACGGAGTCCGAGGACCAATCTCGTCATGGCGTGACACGCGGATGAACCAACTCCGGACCCGGTCCGGAGTAGCCTCTCGCTGGAGTCCCGACGGCACCCACATGGACGGAGGGTCAGCGTCGTCACATGCCTGGAGTCCTGATGGCACCCGCGTGGACGAAGGGCCGGCGTCGTCACATGCCTGGAGTCCCAATGGCACCCGCGTGGACGGAGGGTCAGCGTTGTCATATTCCTTGAAGGTGGCAGAACCCGCTTGACAAAACGAACAAAAGTACCCTCGAGACAAACTAAGCCCTAAGAACATCAATGTAACTTTATATGTCTCCCCTCCCACTATATAAATAGACTCCACGTAAATAAGGAGGGGGAGGCCAATTGTAACTTCTACCACCTATACGCAATACATTGATACGGACCTCGTGTGTAATTTTCGTTGAGGCTCTCTTCACACCCTTGACAGTCGACGCGACCGGCCGGGTACCACAAATTTACTTTCCGACGACGTACATCAAACACGTGGTCAGTGAGGCAACACTTGCACTTGGTATATGTCAGAAGCGCATCACACGTTGCGCGCGGGTGTGCATGGTACGTTTACAAATGTGTTTTACGCACGAAACAACTCGCGGGCACCAGGTCGAATTTCTTCGCAATTACGTACCATGTGTGCACTGAGATAAGAACCGGCCGTCCGGACTAGCTAATTGGTCGAGCAGGCGTGCGGCCAAGCAGGGAATCGGCTCTGACTAATCATTCCAGCACACAGTACCAAGCCGTTGTTAGTTTTCCTCTGCCTATCCAGAGACCGAGGGCTGTTTGGCTTGGCGAACCAAACTAAATATGGGTAACGTTAATAAAAATTGGCTGTTATTTAGTTTTCTATTAAAATTTGATAACGCTAATGAAATTTACTGTCACAAGCGAACAATCTGAGAGAAAAAATCGCTCACAAAAATTTTAGTTACGCCCAAATTTAGTTAGACCAGATTCAAACAACGTTCTTTTTACTAACAATTGGTTTTGCTCAGATTTAGGCTATGCCAACGTTTTAGCTCGGCTCATTTTTGCCATCAGTAAAACAACCCTTAACTTTTTTTTTTTGCGAATCACCCAGTACAACACATAGACGCTCACACACACACGCACAATCGCACATCACCTCACGCATGCACTCACACACACGACGCCTACTGAAGACCGGACGAGCGGAGCTTGACGAAGAAATGACGAAGTCACCACTGGTAGCTAGCATCCGTCTTCTTCGATCCTGCGAGTGTGAGGTCATGCATGTAATTAATCTGTCAACAAATCGATCTCTCTACGGACGGGGAAAAATGGAAAAGGCCGGCACGAAACTGCTCTTTCTGCATGTGCAATGCAATTCTTCGTGTACGTCAACAAATTCTGCATGCAATTCTTGCGAGAGATACTGGATATAGGGTTTGCATATGTACGTCATCCCTTAGCACTGCTGCCAACATCTCACTGTCGATCGCACAAGTTTTTTCTTCGTGTGATCTTGGCCCAAATTAATTCATTTACGCTTAGATTAGCATCCACCGTCGTGTCCCCTGTTGGAATTAATACAGACTAGGTCCAATTTAATTCTAATTAATTCCTGAAAAATCTCAAAGGCTCGTGTACACGTACTAAAATTGTTTAGTCTCATATAGAAAGTTGAATGGAAGTTACACCACTTTAAAAGGTGGAACGTGGTAGCCCCCTTGTGGAATTAGAGAGAGCCAATACACGCGCGCGCTCGCCTCGCCGTGTCGTGCCGAGCCGAGCTGAGTTCTGGCATCTTCGTTTTTGCTATTAAGAAGAACAGAGCACTGATTCCGAGACTGATCTCTACACGAAAGACTTAGACAATACTCTACGTTTTTGTTGTTGTCTCTGGTGATTTCTATCCCGGCGAGGCGCGTGTACGGTCGCACCGGGAGAGCAGGTTTTCGGAACC
Source organism: Ampelocalamus luodianensis (assembly GCA_036346255.1). Lineage (NCBI taxonomy): Eukaryota > Viridiplantae > Streptophyta > Magnoliopsida > Poales > Poaceae > Ampelocalamus > Ampelocalamus luodianensis. Next base: position 9,750,882 of record CM070626.1, read on the forward strand.
CCGTCCTCGAAGGCTTGCACGAGCGAGGACGAATAAGGTTTTTGGGGAGCGTTCGCGTGACTGCTCGCTTCATCTGATTTTTTGCTACATCTACATCTGCGCGACTACTACCACAACATCCACAAAGTTCTCTGCTACATCTACATCAACTGCACAATTACTACCACTACGCCATGACTAACGACGACCTCACCAAGACTTCTGCTTCTACTTCTGCTGGATCTGGGTATGCCTATCTCGCACTGGTTATTTACTTAGCTTTATTATCTGTTATTGACTTATCATTGAGATATATATGCTAGTTTCTGTCCTTCTAGAAATTCGTATATCTATAGTGTTCTTGTCTTCCTGCTTTGTGAAAATGACTACAGTATTCTCCATAATTTATCAAGTACATTTCTGAATTAAAATAATTTAAAAAATGCTAATATATTCAACATCCCCTTCGTTCAAGTAACACGAGGATATAAAATTAAGCTAGAATTGCATTTTTTTTTTCTCTAAGGGAGATAGCATTGCTATTGGTTTCTCCGTCGTGTCATGCTACAGAAACTTGCCTATCGGTGAGGTTTCCTGTCTTTAGACTTCGGATTGACTATCGCATATGGACTATATATAAGTCTTTTGCTTACTCAAAAGCACGTGTGGTGTGGAATTATGTTTTTTTCCCAAGTAGGTAAATGAGCATTCGGTGAAAACAAAAAATGAAAATGCAGAAACCAATATTTACGTTACACCGTTTTTTATTTATTTTCGAGACAATTAATATACACTAGAGGATTAAACCGCCTTCTATCCCAAGAGAAGGCCCATCTTCTTAGGCCTTTCCAAAGTTGGGCCTCGCATTAAGCAAAGCAGAGTTTGTGGGCTGAATGATGCAGCTAAGCTTTGTCGCTGTGGGCCGAATGATGCAGCTAAGCTTTGTCGCTTTGGACAGAACGGCTCCGCGGGAAGGGGCCACGGCGTCCAGCACCATAAAATAGCAAAAATAACCCTTATAAATAAAAGTAAAAAATAACACCTCAAACGTACCAACATACAACACGTGCCTCATTCAACACCCCACCGCTTGGCCATGCCCCCCTCCCCCGTCGCACCCGCAGCGGCCGACATGCCACCGAACGGGAGGCCACGGTGTGGGAAGCGTGCCGGGCATGCTCTGGCACGCCGTCTTGCCCATCGTCAAGGTGTTCACCGTCTGCTTCATGGGGTTCCTCGTGGTGTCCAAGCGCGTCGACGTGCTCCATCCCAACGGCCGCAAGGTTCTCAACGAGGTAATGCGCTAACCCTCGTCACCTTCCTTGATAGCTATAATATAGCTCGTAAATAGAAGCTAATCCAACATGCTCTAAAGCGGTAGTGCTCCCGTGGGATGTATTCCGTGTTCTTGAGCCTGGACTGATCATCTCGTCGTTTTTTCCTTTTTGCAGCTTGTGTTCTCGCGACTGCTCCCTTGCCTCATATTCGCGCAGCTGGGACGGGCAGTCACAAACTCACAATTGAGAAGTTACTGGAGTGGTAAAAGCAATCATTTATTCTTGGATTAGTTCCTTATATCGACTTCCTTTGGCAATTGTGAGCAATAACCTAAATATGTGGTGTCCTGTTGTATCAGTCATACCTGACCGGTGAAAAACAAGTAATATATGTTTATGTGCCATATATTTATGTGTCATGTTCTGAATTGAATTTGCTATCACATACGGTTATTTACTGGAACCGTATGTGATGTGTATTTATCACAGACGGTTCTAATTTAGAACCGTCTGTGGTAATTACGTATCACATATAGTTTGTAGTTGGAACCGTCTGTGATATGTTCAATGCTTCGGCTTCCGCGCGATGCGTCTTTTCGTTTCAGACACCGACATTACGATGCGTCTCTTCGTCTCCGGCTTCAGTTGGAAGTTACTCCATGTTTTATAAGAATAATCATCTGCCACCGAAAGATAAATCCCGACCACATTGCTCTACTCACGGTACCATTGAATACGTACGCAGCGATCACCATGGTGAGCAAGTGGAGCATGACGGTGAGGACCAAGGCGAGGAGGTCGACGATCGCCTTCGCTCTTCCTCACGATCGTCGTCGATATCGTCGGCCGTGTGGCCGCGAGCTCTCTTCAGCCTACAAGCCACGTACGTACGTATTTATACCTACAAAAATACTTTCTACTATTTATTCTGATGTCTTGAATTTTGTATATATGTACGTTTATTGGAATTACAAAGCCATGTGCAAAGCGTCCAAGGAGGGCGTCGTGGGGAGGCACGTGGTGCTGGAGCGGGAGGAGGCGATGAAGTACCTAGACAACGAGCGCTACCACGTCATTGTGAACCACCTGGCCGGCGCCGGCAACCTGGAGGCATGCTTCATCATCGGCCTCGCGCTTGTCTTTGTGCCCTAAGACATGCAGCGCTGCCTCGTGTGCCTCGAACAAGCGGCCGTCCCCGGCCACAAGGCTACGGCCCTATGTGCTCGACCTCCTCCTCTACACGGTCGGTGAGGCGCGCGCCATTGGGAATCACTACATCAGCCAGATCAAGGGTAAGCCGACCGACGGTGGATGCGAGACGGCCAAGAGGACCAATTGGCAGTGCAAGCAGTGTTGGAGGCTCGCTGTAGATGCGGTTCAAGAGGCGTAGTGGAAGAGAATGGTCGGGCCGTTGGGCCGGGTGTGGGCGCTGTTGGAGGACAGCTACCGGTGCACGAGCACCGGCTGCGGCGTAACGGAAGGGTGGGACGACTATGTTGTCTTCTATAGTGACAACTATAGGATTATGCATGAGTATGTGAAGTTCTTTACACATGTGTTGAACTACTTGTCGTAAAATTAGCAGTTTTAGATATAGTTTTAGCAAATTTTCATATATAATTGTAAGAAGCGAGTGGCCACGCTGTTTGGCCATATGTAAATTCAAAAATAAAAATAAATCTAGTTTGGAGGTAGACTTACTATTATATGAGACCATATCATGGACGGTTCTATTACGGAACTGTATGTGATATGAGACCATATCACGGACAGTTCTATTATAGAACCGTCCGTGATAAGTATCACTTATGATTTCATAATAGAACCATTTGTGATATCCCTTTATTAGTATGAGCCTGCTAGGGTTTGCGCCCTAACTCGTCACCCCCCAGCGCCCTTACTCTCCCCCATTCCCCTCCCCACCTGAGTGCCCCCGACCTCGACGCTGAAGCCCCTAGACATTGACGACGTCACCCAAGTCGCGCCTTCTCCCCGACCCCGTCGCCGACGCCGCCTTTCTTCCCGTCACCGCCGGTTGTGACACCACAGTTCACTGCACAAGGCACCCTTACGATAAGAGTGTCTTGCGCAGTGTCACCATCGTGTCACAACTACGGCGACGCTGCCGCCGCCGCCGGTCCAATCGACCTCCCCCGTCCATTCTCTTCTCTTTTGAGTTTGCATTAGAGGGATTTGTTTTGATGCCATTGGAGGTAGAAATTCAGTCGGCCTTGGATTGATCCTACTGTGAGAAGGAGACTTGCAGTTTTGGTTTTTTGGTGCTCTGTTGATGCTTTGGCCGGAGTATTTGTTTGAGGTTCTTGTGCGACATCCTCCCTGCTTCCTCATCTTCGCCCTTGGTGTGACCCGTGTGTTGAGTTCGGCACTGTATCTCCGTTGACCTCGTCCTTCACCGCGCCACGGTGGGGCACTAGGTTTTCTGGGACAATGCTTCTCAGCGTGCCTTGTCGATTGTTCTTCTAGGTAGCTTTGAGTGCTACTGGCTTTGTGAGTATTTCGACATTGCTCAGTTCGATTGATCGTTTGCATTTGTACTGTACTAATAGTTCTTTTTTTCAGTGATAGTTAGACTCTAGTTGATACGGATCAACCTCAAGGCGAGATTAAATCCGTGGGTTGCCCGATCTTTCACGGTAGAACTCGAAGATCAGTAGCGCGTCGTCTTCTTCTCTTAGCGTCGCATGAACAGTACTATGCATGTGAACAGTAGCATGCACGTGAATAGTAACTGCATAAATCTCCTGGATAAATCTCACACCCGCGCACACCATAGTACACGAACGAGAGGTAGGGATCAAAGATCCAACGAGTAACTCCTAGCACCACAGCTAGAAACCACCACGCCAAGATGAAATCCAAGATTAGAACTCAAAAGAACACACATGAAACATGGATAATCCCTAACGGCCGAAGGCCAACACACACACACACACACACACACACACACACGTGTTTTAATTCATAACTCAAACTTGACTCCTAACATGACGCTCAACCCTTGGCTTATATAGCCTTACAAACTTTCGGCCGAAAGACCAAATTGATGGACTCTAACTAATACGACACTCATATCTAAATAAGTTGGACCCACCTAATTATAGCCTAACACGTTTTGGAAAAACAAAACAAAAAAGTGCACACAGACCCAACTAGACTCAAACTCAATTTGATGCGCCATCTTGGATTGGTGCACCGGCTTCTGGTGGCCCCCACCCTAACGCACATAGGGAAAGGACGCTGCCTGGTCTCCTTGTTGCACCGGCTTGATGCGCCATCTTGGATTGGTGCACCAGAAACTACCTGGTCTTCTTGTTGCACTGGCTTGATGCGCCATCTTGGATTGGTGCACCGGCTTCTGGTGGCCCCCAACCAAGCGCTTGCAAAGATAGTAGCGTACGCGGCATCGATCCTATATGAGACGGTCGAACAAACTTGATCCTGCATGTGCTGATCTCTTGGTTCAGTTTCCTTTTATATAGAAATTCCTTTTTATCTCCTTCCTTTTCTCCTGTGAATCTTATCCCCATGTATAGAACATGATTTGCACTTGATTTCTTATTTCCTGGATCAAACACACATGTGTGTGTACGTGCACATGCACACGCATGGCCCAAGTCCATGCACAGCTGCAGGCATGGTTCAGATGAGTTTCATTTGCTGCCCATTTTGCCCGTTCCATTGAGTTTCGGTCATCGTCCTCAAGCTAGAAGAAAAGACAGAGAAAGTCTGGTCTTGGAGCAAGAAATGGAGAAATGTTTCGGACGTGGAGGAAGGAAATGTCTAGGATCAAGATACCTATATTGATGGCATTCCCTTGGAGAGGTGGTATTTTAATCATTTGCAAGCAGCACGCCATGGTACATGTACTTAGGTAGTATGTATATCTATGGGAGTATTTTAGTACATATACTTAGGTAGTATGTATACCTAAGGGAGTATTTTAGTACATGTACTTAGGTAGTATGTATACCTCGGGAGTATGTTAGTACATGTAATTGAGGAGTATATACACCAACAATAGTATATTAGTACATCTGTACATGGATTTGAAAGGAGTATTTCACGTATGAATGTACTTTATGGAGTATGTTGATTGGTACATGCGTGGCTCTCGTCCATATGTAATATTAATTTCACATATGAATGTACTAACGTCTGTACACGGATTGACTAGTGCCTCGTCATCTATTGGTGACCCATGTATGAGTCGTCGATGCAATCGCCATCGCACGGTCCGGCATCACCGTCTCCATGATCTCCGCTTGATCTCGCCTCACGCTGCATCACGAATGTCCACCATGCCGTGCAGCCTCGCGGAAAGGGTTTCAATCTGCTCGTTCTAGCATCCATGAATAAGCAATGGAGCATTAAAAATCAGCAGTACAAGAAAATTGGATTCGAGTTTCCATGCATTGAGAATATACATACCAATACTCTCATATATACCTTGATGCATGTCTCACCATCCATTCACGTGCATGTTGCCAGCGCGTTGCCGCTGGAGCCACCACGACTGGAAGCCGAGTCGTATCAGTCGCCGTGCGTGTGGTTGCCTCACCGCAGCGCTGCTCGTCGCAACCGTGCGTGGCCATAGCCTCTCCTTCGCGTCCAGGCCAACCATCGATGGAGTCGGGCCATTGATACATGGGAGCATGGAATCATGGTGTGCGGAGATGACGAGAATCATGGCAGTCGCCCTTCCGGTGCGTGTGCTGCTCAATGGAACGGGCAAAACGAGCAGCAAATCAAATGGGCAAAACGTCAAATGCTAATCAATGCATTTGATCACGTATTTGAACCGTGGAATCCCGAGAATGTAGGAACTAACACACGATGTGGATCGGGTTTATAGATGTTATTTGGTAGCATGCACCCGGAATAGCTATAAAGGCTACACGGATCTTGGAATACCATTTATATATATATATATATATATATATATATATATATATATATATATATAGAAAAATGGTATAGTACTTCTGGGAGTATGTACTCTCACCTCTCATATACCACTTAAATCGTATGATGATATCTCTTTATCAATTTGAGTATACTCCAATAATGATCATAAGATACCCCAAAGTGAGTTTCATAAGATACCCCAAATTCATTAAAGTCCACTTTTTATAGCAAAATTTATGTATATACTTCTTTTATATATGAAAAATGGTATATAGCAAAGAACAGAGGGCTTCAATGAAAATTTTCCAATCAAGTTGATTTGGAGTATCTTATAATTGGTATTTAAGTATACTAAAAATAATAAAGAAGTATAATATATGCATTTGAGTGGTATATTACAAGTGGGAGTACATACTCCCAGGAGTACGAAACAGATATATATATATATATATATATATATATATATATATATATATATATATTACTTCTTGTTAGCTAACTCGAGGCCTAGATTCAGCTAGCTAGCTCGCTCCTTGGGCGTTCATCCTAAACATGCAGGTGAACCATGGCATACTTCATCGAACATGACACACTGGAGTGTGTGATTTGCTTCATACCAATCCTCGAAGTGCTTGTAGAATCCTCATAAACCACGGCCTCAGAAGTGATAGCAGTAGAACTGAAGTTGAAGTTATTAATTACAAGCATGAAATTGTCTTTAAACCCAATAAGAACACCAAGCAACTAATTGATTTCTGGTCTATATGTAAGGATGACCTCACCGTAGAACTTGACGTCAAGGAAAGGTTGGTTGCAGATACATGATGCCACTTCTCAGTCAGAGTACCTACGCGTCCACACCACTTTCGAAACATAACGACGTCCAATTACCTATCGACGACATCCAGGTAATTGGATGTCCACGTGCTCTCCTGGCAGCCATGCTTTTTGAAATTGCAGGCCTACTTCATCGAGCCATGCTGGAGGAGGTCAGCGGCTGGAGCTCACCAAGACCGAGAGAGAGGGTGGAGGAGGTCAGCGGACGGCGAACGGCAGTCGAAGACGGCGCGGGCGCTCTGGTGAACTATTCGGTGGCGAGGAGGGGAGCCTTTGGTAGAATGCGGTCTTGCGAAGCCGGAGGTGAAGACAACATCGACAGAGAGGTTTTGACGGCGGTGGCATGACCTCCAGCCAGGGCGACGAAACTTGAAGAATGGCGAAACGAGGGCAAGAGAGAGAGAAGAAGAGTTGAGGGGAAAACAAGATGAGACAAAGAGCTCCTTGGTGCTCCTTTTGTAGACGAAGGAGGGGGACCCGGTGACAAGATGGAGTGGCGGGATTCACAGCAGCGCAGCGAGGATGACGACATTTAATGCGCATGTCACGGCGGCGCGGCGGAGATAACGGTATTTAATACACACGTCGCTGAGGAAAAAGAGGGAGAAAAGAGAAGGTGAGCATGGGACTGACAGGTGGGGCTGGTCTAAACTGAGAGGGTGGTCGAGACCGAGAGGCTGGTCGAGACCGAAAGAGTGGTCGACACGTAGGGGAAAGGAACAGGCCGATGGGACTTTGGAACAAGCAGAGAAAAGGGATTTTAAATAACAAAGAACTCCAATAAATTCAAAGTAAACCAAATTTTGAATTAGTTGAAGTTTGATTAATTCACATTAAACTGCTTTTAGTTTCAAAAATTTCCAAGTTAAGGTTTAGCAGTTCAACAAAACCAAATGGTTATTTTTATTTTGAAAAATTTCAAAAAACCCTGAAAACTGGGGTGTTACACCTATTGTATAAAAACTAAGTGAAATATAGATGATTAAACATAAACAAGATTATTAATTTAGCCAAAGACCAAAACTTAGACAACTTTAGGTTGATATCTGGTGCAACTTCAGCTAGGTAGCCATCAAGCAATTTAGCAACCATAGAGATGACGAAGCTGACATTTGCCCATCTACGCCAAGGCCAGGGGAAGCTCCACCAGTTTCTTGATCCATTGCTAAGAAGTGGTCAAGAATCCTATGGACGCGATCCACATCATAGAGCGTGGCTAGGTAAACGCCTATTGGCGTAATGGTTCTGGGATCCAACGATAATGTCCTGATTGATACCTCGGTATTCCATGGCTGAGATGATTTTTTTTTTTTGTATATTGGAAGGCTTAAGCATGACACATCATCGTACCACCAATCTGAGTTGCTATTTCTCAGCCTTGCTCTAGTGCTAATACCATTCCACAAGAACGAACGCATGAATGGCAGTCAGATCCGATTAAAATAGTAGCAGTATAGCAGAATGCATGAAATCCTCAAATCTAAATATGTAAGATCACACTGAACTAACAAGGGCATTAAAAACAAAAGAAAATACTTAAAGATTCATAAATAGCAGCTCATCATATCTTGAATATATGCCTTTTATACATTTTACCTCTATAATTCACTGCAAACAAATCTTTAGAACATAAAAGCCAAACTTCGGTAGCTCCAGAGAAATATATTCTGAATTACAGTACTTCTAAAATTACAGAAGAAAAGATTTTGAATACCTAATATTTCTATATCCCCCAATTAGGCCGTGTTTGGCTAGTGCAGAAATCTATCCATGGAAGAAACAATGCAAAGGGGGATTAGGTGAATCCCACTCCTTTCACCCAATCCCCTTCCACCTTGGATCTAATCTCCTCTCACCTTGGATCTAATATCTTGATTTGTTTGGGCAAATAGTTGGATCAGTAGGAATTGCATATATTAAAAAATCTGAAAGCAAAAAAAGAATATAGAAAATTCCAAAAACAACATTAAAAAATTAGAACAATTCAGGGAAATTTCCAAAATCAAACCAGAAAATTCAAAAAAATATCAGAAAATTTCCACAAACAGTCCAGAAAATTCGGGAAAAAATAAATAAAAAGTACAAAAAATTTGAAAAAAAAACATAAAAATTCAGAATAAAAGGTCCAGAAATTTCAAAAATTTAAAAAACACATATCATAAATTTTGAAAAAATATTAAAATTTTGAATGTAATCTCTAGAAAATTGGATAACAAGTGATGCTATTGCAGAAACATCTGATATCAGGCTTCGATCAAGCGTGACATAAACATATGAACGACACATGCGCAAATCAACTACAAGAGTCCAGTTGACATTTCACCTTAATGTACGCAAGTCATCACGTTAATTTGACTAATATCTATACAAATCACTGAAATTGGATAACAAATTCTTACAATTCCACTAATATCTATACAAATCACAAATCACTGAAATTTGACTAATAAAAAAATGAAATCCTAGAACCATGTACACACATGAAAAGCAGCATTCCTCTGAGCACAAGACATCCGCCCGCCATGCTCCATAGCATTATGTCTGAAGAAATAAACTAGTCAGTCAGTATAAACACGAGTAACCAAGTGCCATGTCCGGTTAACAAGGAGATAATAATAATACAACTATGATGTCACTCTTTGTTATAAACCTGTCACACAAAAGGAGTAATGGTTAACTACAGACGATACTATCAGTCAAAGGCTTCTAGTTACAAAAGTCAAAAGGCTATATATTGCATTATCTGTGAAGCAGGACCGGAAGAATGGCTGAAGCAAAGTTCTAAAGAGTGGTGATACCTCAAGCTTAGCCAACCGAGCAAGGGCTTCCATTCTAGTGCTGTCATGTCGCTGTTTCTCCATCTCCACAGCTTCCATGGTTTCAATCATACTACTCTGCAACTCTGAAGCCTGAAAATTAAACATGAAAAGTGTTGAAACAAATGCTGATAAAGAATAATCACTTTCTGGAAATCAATCTCACAAGACAATTTCTATAAGACAAAATAACAATGCTTTCACATAACACTGAGCAGTCCAACTCTGCCTCACAAATGACAAGAAACAGTTGCATTAACAGAGCATGGGAAGACAAGCTAAGAACCAAAATGGACAGCACTAGTCACAAAATGTGCATCCAATTAGGCTTTTTTATATCATGCAAAAACTCTCTATCTATAAATAATATATGCAAAACAAAATAAACCAAGTCCCCCCAATAAAAATAAAGCAATGTAATCAATGGATCATAGTATGAAAATAACAGTGCTATAAACTCAAAACAGTAATAGAATAATGATAGCAAGAGGCCAAGAGCACACTCAATAAACATGATTGGAATTGAATCACCTTGATTTTCGTACATCAACTAGATTGTGTTGGATGCTAATTTTATTACCACATTCTATGAAAAAGGAAAAGGATAAGCAAAGGGTGCTCGCTGACATGGTTGAGATCAGCATAAAGTTGCATAACCAACCAACCTTCAAGCTGTGTCACTTGAATTCAAATGTTGGGTTGCTAGATGTTGCTTATCACAATGCAAACCCATCCAAGCTAAGCAGAATTAGGTCGCACAAAACAAGCATAATAACATGTACTCCTGTACTAACCCAAATAATCTGTGAATCACTCACGTAGAGGTAACATTTATCCTAAGGTATTAGAACAAGTTACCTTCACATCACGAAATCTCTCAAACTACACAAGCGGAAGTGCAATCACCATGTAGTAGCCTCATCTCCTGCGCCTGTCCCTTCTCGCGCTCAGCGAGCAGCTTCTCTAGGCCGATTTTCTCCCCTTAGAGCCTCTCCATGGCCTCCTCCCTCTCTGCTATCGCTCGTGCAGCCATTGCCGCGAGTCGTTCAGCCCTCCGCCTCCTCCTCTCCTCCTCCGAATCCTCTGAAACGTCGCTCCCCGACCCATCCGAATCCTCATCGCTCCCACTCCCACTCTCAGACCTGACTCCCTTCTTGTCCTTCCGATCCCCCTCCGCCTTGGCCTCGGCCACCCCCACAGGCCCACCACCTGATCGATCCTGGTGGAGCCGCCTCCGCAGAGGTGGAACAACGCAGGGTGGAGGAAAGGGGGAGGCGGCGCCGTTGGGAGGAGCTGACTCGCGAGCGCACAACGGGGAAGAAACCACGCTGGCGAGGAGTGTAGATACCCTCGTGGATTGGGTTGGAACGCGACGGGATTTTTTGATCCCAGGACTCGTCCAAGCAGCGAAACAGATTGGATCGGGAAAAATTCCCTCGCGTGGATGTTCCCCGTGGATGGATCTCCAATCTTGGTCCTTTCAAACAAGGCCTTAGTTGGAGTAAAATACTCCAGCGAAACTAAGACGTAGGCCATCAACAGATTATAACTAAACTGTGTATCTTCCTATTAGAAAAATGGTATCAACAACTCAAAACTGTTCCAGAAAAGCAATGCAATACTCATCGGCCCAAACATATAATAAAGATGATACCGAATAGGGCTAATTTCACCCAGAAACATTTTCTTAAAAATATGAAAGTAAGCAAAAGGTTGAACTGAAATAAAAAGGCATACCCTGACAAACAAATATTCTCTGATCCATGGAACACAAATCAAAACCTAAAATCGGATAAACAAGCAATTGGATTCAAAAGAAATCTCTACCTGATAATCAAAGAAGAAACCCGAAAAAACATAGGAAAAGGAGGAGGAGCCCAGAAGGGAAGGAAACAACCGAAGAACATCACGACAGCCAAAAACAAGTCAAACACGAAGGCAAACACTCGGGGCAAACAAAATCCGCATAGATTCACGGAGGAGGAGCCCTCGGCCACACAAAATAAACAAAATCATCCCAAAAAACATGCGCAACCGACAGGGGGAAAACGGTAGAGGGGCAGTGGAGAGGGGAGGCAGGGGAGGGAGAGGGATGGGGAGGGGAGGTGGAAGAGCGAGAGGAGAAGGGCAGAGCGGAAAGGAGGCAGCGAGGGAGCGGCGACAGCTGGGGAGGTAGAGGAATGGGGAGGGGAGGAGGCATCAATGGGGTGGGAGGTGGGGAGGGAGCAGCGGCGCCCATGGAGAGGGGCGACAGGGGAGGCGGAGGGACGGGGAGGGGAGATGGAGGAGGGGAAGGAGCAGGGCCGAGCGGGGAGGAGGCGGTCGTTGTGGGAGGCGAGGGAGGGGAACAGAAAGAGCAGAATGGAGATGGCATGGGGCGCGAGGAGAGGAGGAAGAACGGAAGAGGCGTGCTGGGAAGATGGACCAACACGACATGCCCACGCGTGGTGAGATGAGCCTGCGCACGTCGAGCAAGCCTAGATCCCATCGGACGGACGCGGACGAGTCTAGCAGCATCTGACGGGCCAAAAAAAACAGGCTAACGTGGCCCCCCTACCTGAGTTCCAATTCAGCCTCCTTTTATATAGAAGGATGATCGGGCCCACCATCAGCCACCGTGGCAAAATGTCAACAAGGCCATGGCCGGAACGAGAAAAAGACGGGAAAATGCCAGGGAGGATGGATGGGTGGCTGTGATCCACCGCGCGCCCTTCGTCTCCGCGGCCTCAAAACGCGGGCGAGGTTAGTTACGAAATAACGGCCACGACGGAATGGAAGCCATGGAGGAGCACACCACCTAAGGTAGGACTCCATCCAAGAACGGCAACGACACGAGCACCTCGCGCACGATCCCTACTGGATATGGCGTACCGGAGGAAGCAGGGCATCCAGCGGTCGGCCACCTTCGTCGAGGACCACCGCCAACCGTCGTCGGGCGACTCCTCGTCGCCGGCCATCGCGTCCCCACGCGCCACCCGCTTCTCCGACGACACCAGTCGGCCCGACCGCTCCCTGGCAGCGCAGGCCATGCTGGCGTCCGCCGCGCGCGGGGACATGCCTGCCTTCGCTGCCGAGCGCTTCCCCGCCTCGTCGCCCCTGCGTGACGGCCGGCCGAGTGATCCAGCGCAGGTGCTCTCCTTCTCCACCTCCTCCTCCGTGTATCTGTTATAGAATCTCGATCCGGTGTTTCTTAGCAAGAATTGCCCAGTGACACTGATCTGATCAAAGCAGAAGCTGTCTCAAGGCATGTGCTTTTCTGTTGTGAAAAGCATGCGATCTGTCATCAAGTAACTACAAAAACAGTGTAATTTGATCCTCTTATCAAGTCAGATTTGCCGTGAAACTTATGCTCCATGGATCTTATGGAATGAAAATGTACATAGGAACATGCAGTGATTGTTCTCGAATTTATACCAGATTCGGTTGTGTGATACGAAAATGGTTATGTTTCTAATCTGGCAAGTTGAGAAAAAAAATGTGTAAAACAAGTTGCTGAATCCCACTCCTGATTACCTAAACAATCTGCTCTCAACGTTGCAGGATCCTATCACCCAGCTGTACACATCGATGAGTGGCTTAAATGATGATCCTAAGTACGAACTATCCCAAAATGATGAGGCAAAGCATGGATTCTGGGGAGTTTTGGCACAGCAAGCCAAAGTAATGCTTGACGAGAATGGCTCCATAGAGGACGACAGAAATCAGGCTCTGGGCTCATCAGGAGGCATTCAGGTAAGAACTCTTATACAACAACAACAAGAGAAAAAAAAAGGGTTGTGGCATCGATCAGCTGTTCGAACGAAGTCGATGATGCCATCTTCAGATTTTGTTTGCAAATGCATCTCTTTCCGTGGAATCCATTTGACAGCATGCCTCCTTCCCATGCTCACTTCAGTTTACCATATGCTTAATTTGCTGAACACATGCCCCATTTCAGCCATCTCAATCTCGCTGGTCCTACGACCGAGTCCGAAAGTCGGAGAACCCTACATTGCAGAAAGGATCAGAAGGTGGGAAACTAGACATTGGAGGAAAGATCAAGAATGCCCTTGAAGTAAGCCCTTCATTTCAGAGTGAATTAAGCATAGATTGCTCAGTCCTATTCAGCATTCAGAGGTTGATGGACCGTGATGTGATCATGGTTTGCAGGAGGGCCTGACAACAATGGCGGAGAACAGAACGGGCGCCGAGGTCTTCCATGCCCGGAAGCTGCGGATCAGAAGGAAGGCCTGCAGCATGGACCTTCGGAACACCAATCTAAGCCTGACCAGTCCAGACATGTCGCCGATGCTAAATGATTTGGAGTCTCCCCAGATCAAAGCTTCTCGCGACGTAAGGTGCCTCCTTTTTTGTGCGTTAATTAGAGCGTGCCGCTAGTTTTGAGCTGCTGCAACTGACATTAGAAGTGCGAATATTTTCTCTGATTTACTTCATTCACGTAATACAATATACATGTTAAAACAGAATTGTAAAAACTGTAAATGCTGTTGCTGTTGGACTTACTGAACTTAGGAATGACAGAGAAGGATCAGGGAGAAGAGAAGCTTTGCTGCCTTTCTTTTTTGTCGTCGTCGTTGTTGCTGTTGTTCATGAACGGTTCCTTCTGTCGATGAAAGAACAGATTTCCACTCTGGTCTGTGCCCCTCAGGTAGCGAACGCCATGGCCGCCAAGGTGAAGCTGCTCCAGCGGGAGCTGAAGACGGTGAAGGCCGACTTGGCCTTCTCCAAGGAGCGGTGCGAGCAGCTGGAGGAGGAGAACCGGCTGCACCGGGACGGCAACCACGACGCCGACGAGGACCTGGTAACCAACCACCCCACATCCATCTCCATCCCTCCTTGCAGGAACCATCCTCTCTCTTTCTGTATGCTAGCTCCCCGCTAATGGTGAACGATCGACGATGATGTCTGCCACTGCATATATGACACGGTTGCTGCATGCGTGCGCGTGCTTTGTCAGATACGGCAGCAGCTGGAGACACTGCTCGCGGAGAAGGGGCGGCTGGCGCATGAGAACACGGTGTACGCCAGGGAGAACCGGTTCCTGCGGGAGATCGTCGAGTTCCACCTGCTCAACATGCAGGACGTGGTCAACCTCGACGAGGACATCGAGGATGAAGACGACGGGGACGCCCACACCGATCGGCCGTACGATGATCTCCGGACGCTCTCGCCGTCCCGCGGCCAGGTACAGGAAGCGGCGGAGCACACGCCGTCCTCCCCGGGCACTGCCCCCCACTCGCCCTCTCGTCGCGTTGACAAGGCGTGGATGTCAAGGACAAACAGCGGCGTCATCATCGACGCCGAGTCGCCCATGCGCCGGAGCTTTAATGGTGACGATGGCTCACCACAGACGACGCCCATGCGCCGGAGCTTCAAGGGTGAAGGTGGTTCCCCGCAGACGACACCCATGCGCCGGACATTCAAGGAAGATAATGGTTCACCAGGGACGACGCCCATGCGCCGGAGCTTGAAGGAAGATAATGATTCACCAGGGTTCAAGGAAGATAATGGTTCACCAGAGACGACGAACGATGATTGACGAAAGGCCGTTCGTGTTTGCTGAAACAATGGTGTGTGCATGTAGAGAATACCTTCTGTCTCTGATTTGTTATTTTGTCCAATGTGATTCCTAGTTCCTCTGGTCATGGTGAGAATAAAGCAACTATTGATTTGAGCAACAAATACATGGACTCTACCCCAATAAAATTTTCATTCTTCGGGTGAGAATACAACCACTGATAGTGTCTATTGATTCAGCATTTTTAGAAGAAAACAGCTACAGAAAGCACACTTGATGCTTCAACTATAGAATTTCGCAATTTTATCGTCAGATTGTTCCATTCAGAGTTAAATCATCCTTGACCTTGAGTACAAGCTATTGCTACTCTTATTCTGATCATAACAATTGAACCAAACAAGTCTAAACCTCACCAACGGTTAGATACAAACATACATACAAAAAGGCGTAACAACAACAAACAACACTTTCTTCATGAATCAGCTCGCGAGACATGGGATAGTTACACAATTGACAATTCACAAAGGAAACCAACTTTGTTTGAAACAGATTTCAGATACACATTATTCATCCAATGTTCGGAATTTGTAAACAAAAACATAAGCCTTGGTTCCCATTATACAAGGAAACTAAACAGCAGTAGTTCTGGGCCTCTGAAAGAGCTTCGTCAACATCCAAGAAAGATCAATGCTGATCAATATCCTACAAAAACATGCATTCCTGTTTCAGTGGATTTATAATTTTATATTACATTAACGACAAGACTAACAAGCATATGCAGTGAGCATCATCCCAATAAAAGATAAAAGAAAAATACACGCTGATGCATAACAAAGAGAAGCAAAGGTATTATTTTTCAGAGTTAGTGCTAGGCATAGATAAGTTGCTACCAAACTACAAGCCACACACATCACATATTCTGTTTCCAGAAAATCCAAATGGAGAATTTTCCTTATGACACATTTCTTCTAGTCTACTAGATTAGAATATATCCCAACAAACTCTGCCAATTCAAAAGTAGTTTTTACCCCAGTCTTGTCCATTCTGGCTAATAGCAAATGTATACATAGGAAATTACATGAGAGGTTGAATAAGAACTTGATTTACAGCACCATAGAGATGAAAGGGAAAAGGGACTTAAGATTATCAGTTGACAGGAACTAATTTATTCAGCAATTTTCCTTCTCCATTCTGGTTAGTACTTACAAATGTATAGTTGTATACAATAGGAGACTATAAGGAGAGAGATTAAATAGCAACGTTTCTCACAGCCGCACATACATATAAGGGAATAAGGACTTAATATCTGTTGAAGGTAAATTGGCAACACAAATCTTGTGGCTAGCAGCGCAATCACAATATCAGTAGTTCATCAGAATGAAAGAGAAAAAACGTTTTAGTAAAGCTAATACTAAGTTATTAGCTTTGGAAAACAGCATTTTCAAAAATGTTATTCAAACAATGGCAAGGCAAAGTGGTAAACAAACATCAAACATAGAATTATCATCAGCACAATTGTTATTCATGAATTGGATGTTGGTTGCATGGCAAGGGCAATACTACTGAGGTAAATGCGAGAAGATAGAATTGGACAATCACAAGATGACGAAAGAAAAATAAAGAACAATATAACATGAAGAGCATGTTGCAAGTCTACTAGTTGTGCAAGAGATCATGGTTTTGAGCCTTCAATGGAGTGGGTTCAGTGGAAGCCTGCAAGGGTTTTCTGGAGAAGAGAGGCAAATGTATCTAACTGCAGTTGCCTAGATAAACATTCTTTACAAAATTAGGGGAAGCAAAATGGTGGAACAGAACTAGCTCAGGATTGTTCATTACAATGACCGAAGAACAGAACTAGAGTAAGCTCTGACAACCCCAGAGCATCACTTCCCCATTCCAAAAGCCCAATTAGATGACATTTTCCCCGACGTGTAAGAGCAAAATGTGCTCTAAAACCTCCCAATTTTACACTAGCACTACAAATCATATAATGGAAGAACCCTAGCTGTAGCATCACTTCTACAGAGAAGTAGCAATTGCCACCGAATAACAACCAATCATACCAAAATCTACCGCATTACAATCCAGTTTAGTCAAGCGTCACAGTAGTCCAACAGCATCACAAGGTCTCCAGCCATCTGCAGCATATTAACAATTAACCACGACAATCCCGCTGCAGCAATCCCCACGAGAAATGTGCAAATTTCCACAAGAAGTACCCGAAAATTAAGATTTCTAGCGCCAAACCATTAACCCCCACCCAGAATCCCCTTGTGAAAGCACAGAAGGGCTATACTACTGGTAACCAAACCCGGCCCCAAACGGAGCCCCCTAGAATCCCACATCGTACCACCAACTGCACCAGACTCATGCCCCGAAAACCCAAGAGAGACCACCGTACCAGCCCTATAGAGCAGATGCCGGCTGCATGGGATCAGATCAGCACCTAGTTGCCGGAGGCCTGGTCGACGAGCTTCTTGTCGCGGCGCTCCATGGCGACGTCCCACATGTCGTTCCCGATGTGCTTCGGCTGCACCCAACCGAAACCCCAAAAAACACGATTTTAGACGAGCGCCTCAGCGCAGGAGATTCGGATCAAGCGGATCGGGGGGGAGAGAGAAAGGGGAGCGGTACCCTGCCGTGCGCGGCCTTGTGGATGAAGTACTGGGCGTTGCCCATGATGCAGAGCATGCCACCGATGATGCCCAGCGGCAGCATGGCCTCCAGCCAGTGCAGCCGCGCCATCGGGAGCCGGACGGGGAGACGACGACGGACGGATCGAGGCGGCGACGGCGAGATTTCCGAGCCTTCGCAAGCTATCCAGCGGCGGTTGGGGCCTGGGTCGCGAAGGCGAACGAGTGGTTCTGTACTTGTGTGGGCGGGGGGATACACTGGGCCGCGTATATGGGCCGGGCTTTCCGTCTTCTCGCCACAAATTGGATCGCGCAGGCAGAAAATCCGCGACCCAAATTTTGCGTGGATCCTAACCGTCCGTCCCTGTATAGCTCCTATGGCTCGCGGGCTCATTACGATTCATTCTGCTTTCTCTTTTTGGGCCGATCGCTCATGTACAGTGTGGGCTGGGCCGTGTTTGGGACACGCGACTTGTCGGGTGGTACGTGAGGACATCGACACCCTCTAAAAAACCGAGGACATAGCTGTTAGGAAACCGGGTCCAGGACCGGAGTCCCGCCCGAGTGGGCTCTCATCCCAAACCCTAGCAGGTCGTAGCTTTATAAATAGGGTCTTATTCATTGTAAAAGATTGATCGATGGATGAAGGAATAAAAGAAAGCGAAGTCCCCTACATCTCGTGTTCTATCTCTTATTCATTCTTGTTGTTCATGCATTGTTCTTACGATTCTCACGCTTGTCTACGAGGTAATCGCTCGGATTGGACTCGCCAATGACGGTTCCTCAACACGTTATCGGACGATCGACTCTCCTCGCATCGAAAAGGTAACCGTCGATGAACGACACTCGTGAGATTGAATCGTTTTTCTAGATTGCTTTCAATTCGCAAATTTGGCTTTCTAGATTGGTTTTCACGGTGTAAATCCGCTCTAATCTACCGCGAGCCGACTTGAAGTCGCCGCCAAGCCGATCGGTGGGTTGCATGAAAGAGTAGATGATGATTGTACCGTAGGTTGTATATGCAATCGCATGAAAGGCATCATGTGCACGCACCGCCGCAAGTTACCGTCACTACCTCGCGACACGCACGGTCGGCATAGTCCGCCATCACGATCGCCACGGAGGCAACGACAGGACCACCCGCTAGCACGCGGCAAGCACGCACATGTCGGCATGAAGCGCGCCTCGTTGCAATCTCATAATACATTATATTGTATCGCATACATGACGATAAAAAAAAAGGGACGGCCGACACAGCAGAGCCGCGTCGTCGCGATTTTGGTGTCACACCCGCCACTGAAGATGGCACCGCCACGCGCGCACGGGCACGAGGCGCAGGCGCTGCGCCCGCTGAACAAAGACACCGCGGATCGATGAACGATGGTACGCCGTGGTGAACGATACACTACGCGGATGAACGATGCGCGATGAAAACGATCGCGACGGATGAACAAGTGCGCCGCATGAAACGATGCCGTGCGGATGAACAGTGCACCTCATGAACGATATCGCGTGTGAACAGAATCTCGCATGAAGCGTCTTTGCGGATGAACGAAGAGCGGATGAACGATAATCTCGCGTGAAATGTAATCTCGCATGAACATGATTTGCGGATGAACAAGAAATCGCATGAACAAGTCGCAGATGAGCGATGAATCGCATATGAACGGTGATTACATATGAACGATCGAAAAAAATCTCGCGCGCGCGATGCGCCGTGTGATGTCGGCCCGGCCGCGGCGCTGCCGGAGCGGCCGCTGGGCCACCTCCGTAAAGTACCGTCGCCCTCGGTCGCCGCTGCGGCGCCGCCCATGGCTGTAGCCACCTTGCACCGCGGCCGCATCGCGCCATGGCATGAAGTAAAGGAAGGAGGAAGAAGGCTCGGCCGCGGCGACCGTCGATCGCGCCCGCCCGTCGTGCCGCGACATGGCCGCGCCGCATCGCGCCGCACCCGCACCGCCGAACCGCTATCGCCCGCGATCGACATCGCGTGCCCGCGCCGCTACAGCAAAGCTCGGCCGCGCCGCCGCACCGTCCCGCCGCGCCGCCGCCCGCAGCGACATCTCGGCCGCAAGGCCGCAGACAAGACGCGCACCGCCCGCGCCTCCGCAATGGCCACCGCATTGCCGCTCGCCGCCAGAGCGGCCCACTCACCGGCGCCGCGCCAGAAGCGCGCGCGCCGCGCCTCCGTGGCCGCCGCTGAAATTGCGATTTACGAAAAATCATTTTTTTCAGAGAAAAGGGCTTCGAATCCATTTTTTTGCATACTTTTGAACTTGAAGCATGTTTAACTTTGTTATTATTATTTCTATGCGATTTATTTACCGCATTTTCTTGTTTTGATTATCTCGTGATTGTTTATATTGCTTTTAATCACGAAAATAGCGAGAAATCATGAAAATGCATAGAAAAATACGGAACACGAACACGAGTTCAAGAGCATTGTGAGAATTTTGCAACCATTTTATGCAGATTACCGCAGTAATCCTTTGAACTTTTGCATGAATATGAAGATGACCGCATCACGAATCGAATTGGAGAACCGACCTAGTATGGTCGTAATTTGTATGAATTTATACGATCTTCAATTCGTGGTAATATAATCACGGATGAGCGTAAGACCGAGAAGACCTCTACCTTTCACCCGACGCGGTGCAATCCGCAGCAACTATTGTCAAGACGGCTACATGAAGTATGCCGAATTAATTGACGTCATGCAAGTTGCAGAAACTCAAGATGATATTCTAAGAAAGAACTTCATCTCGCAACCACCTAGTAGCAATGTTGGCCATGAAGCCACTGCTAGCAGCTACAAGGTGATGAAGCCTCTCACGAATGAGAGAAACAAGAAGGGTAAGGTCGTGCGTCGCATATTATTGATGTTTTCCAGTCTAAGAAGAAGGGCAAATGATAGCATGAGGCATACCTCGCCATTGCAGGCACAGAGGATTCACATCCATTACCTGCACTTATGAATGTGAACAGCCCAGTAGCAGCCCCATCATCCCTCCTTTGGACATCACAGCGGCCACAGCCGTAGCTGCCCAAGAGGAGAAGATCGCGCATGGAGCCGATTTAGCGAAGTTCCGAATACTCGCTTATTAGATCCAAATGCACGCATTGCACTCGGACCTTTATAGAAACTTGCGCTTGTAATTGAAGCGAAACTTTGAATTATTGAATAATGGTTGCAAGCTGCGGGAGAGCAAAGCATTAAATTCTTATTATGAGTCCTGCAAGACTTATTTTCCGTTTTTATAATAGCAAGTTATGTTCGATATCAAGTATTTTATTTATGTGTTGCTTGCTTTGCTACATATTAATGAAGTACATTATATTAGAACGCGTGTGGCGCCTATGGAGGAAGTGTGCTTAGCATGTAGCGGCACAACGAATACCATTCGAGAGAAATAGAAATTTTCCAATGATCGGCAAGAATGTTGGTAGTCTTACGACGATCGTGAGCGGCGATACTTGTATAATAGGCTCGGAAGGGCCATAATTATACTCCCAACGGGCACAACTTTGGTCATTGAAGAAGACTTGTTGTACCAGAATCGACTAGAACTCTCAAGGATATTTGCGCTAATGAGTTTTCATGTAGAGATCAAGAAGAGTATGGTATGAATACCGCTCATTACAAAGCGCGAAGAAAGTAAAAATAGCATTAGAATGTCTTCCTTCATATGAAATTGGGCTATACTACATTAATATTAAGGCACTGCGATTTATACCGCCTTGAAAACCGTATTTAAAAGCTCAACTTTTCTATCTCGGCATGATAGATTGTGCCGTCTAAGTCTTAGGATGATGAGAGATATAATTAACAATTCACAGGACATGATATGAATGTTAAGAATTTCTCGAATCAGAAGATTTTGTGTGCCCGCATGTGCCCAGAAATTAATTACTAGACCTTTTGCTCAAAGCGAAGGATGAAGTCCTTGCATTCTGGACCGTATCCGGGAGACCTTTGCGGTCCTATATAGCCCCGTAAGGGTCATTTTAGGTATTTATAGTGCTCATCAATGCTTCTTGTAATAGTCGACGTATGTTTATTGTCTCACGAGAGATCATGCTTTTGTATAGCTAAATCTCGCAGATAATTAAATTAGAAACATTTTCCCTCATCATCATGAGAAGTCCACATGAATGGACAACGTTGGAGAACTTACTCAAAGCATTTGATGATTATTGCATGAAAATGGGAATTGAAAGTTGAGCATTGCATCGCATGTCCACACCGAATGGACTAACGAACTTTGAAGAATTGTAATTTACCAACTACATGTTGGGGACGTGCGATCCGCCGCAAAGATCTCTCATCAATTTTAGACTATCGACTTATAACATCCGTCCACCTATGCAACTAGCGCAAGGGTCAAGACGAAAACTACTCATCTTCGCAGTTTGGTCGTAAGGTTTATGTACCTATACCATCACCGCAAATGAATCGCAATGGGTCTTCTCCGAAAGTCTCGGATATACATTGGTTATGAAACAACATCCATAATCAAGTGTTTGGACCCTATGACTGGAGATTTGCATAATGCCCGATTCGTTGATAGTATATCAGATGAGATTAGTTTCCCGTCATTAGGGGGAGGAAATCAACCCTTGATAATAATGTCGGGAAATAATTGAAGTCTAGAAGACAATTGAAATCCAGAAGATAATTAAAATCTATGCATATGACCCGCGCACTAGTGAAGCAAATAGAGAAGTCCAGAAGATAATTACAGTTCCAAAAGATAATTGAATTGAAGTCTAGAAGACAATTAAAGTCAGAAGATAATAGATTTGCAAATATTAGCAAATTAACCGTCGACCACTTTAGTGATTTGAAGAGCGTGACCAAGTAGCATTTGCACATGCACGCAATGCACCGGAGAGGGTTGAAATACTAATGAAGGTATCCCTAATCCCGCCCGAGGCCTCGAAAGGGCGAGAACTCCGGTCCCTCGAATCCGAGTAACTAGGGACGCTGGTGAAAAGGATAAGAAGGACTTGACACGGCGATCACGAAGTGCCCTGAGAACGGAAGGGGAGCCGGTTGAGACTGCACCGGTATGGAACTTCGTAAAAGGCGTACTGCATTGAACATCCCCATGAAGGAGACATCGCATGGATGTGTGCGCACACATCGAGCTGAAAAACTAAAGGGACTTGCCCGCAATTGGAAGCGGCGGTGAGCAAGTAGAAGCATTAGAAGAATCGCCTCTTGAAGAAATAGCTATAAAATTTATGACTCTGGAGAATCTTTGAATATGACAACACCAATGTCGACATATACTTTGCAAAGAAACTTGCCACAATCATCAATCTTGATTCAGAGCCTGTAACGCTCGTTGAATGAAAGAAAAGATCAGATTGAAAGAAGGCAGTAGAAACTGAATTATTCTCTCCGAATAAAAGAAGGGCGTTTGGGCCTGTAAGCCGTACGCCTCCTTGTGCACCTGTAGGGCATAAGTGGATATTTGTTCAAAAGAGAAATAAAGAAGCAAGGCTCGTTGCATAAGGTTTCATTGAACATCCAGGAGATGATTATGAAGAAACCTATTCCCCGATCATGGGCAGAACCCCCTTTAGACATTTATCTCAATGGCAGTGAACTTGAAGTTAGAATTGAAATTGATGGATGGGGTACCAGCATACCTTTATGAAATATTGGATTCGGACATTGAAGATACCTGAATGTATTAATGTCCCGAACCAAGATAGAGCAAATGGAAATATGTACAGTGTGAAACTCAGAAAGTCATTGTACGAACTTAAGCAATCAGGCAGAATGTGGTATAATCGCAGGCGACTTTCTATGCAAGAAAGGCTACACGAACAATGAGAATAAACCCTGTGTATTTATACGATGATTCCATAATGAATTTTGTATAATCTCAGTGTATGAAAATGATCTGAATATCATCGGAACCCTGAAAGGTATTAAGAAAGTAAGCTTTTACCTGAAGTCAGAGTTCGAAATGAAAGATTTGGGTGAAAATCAAATATTGCCTAGGCTTGCGCTTGGGCATGCCCTGAAGGAATTTTAGTACATCACCAACCTACGATCGAAGGTGTTGGAAAGGTTCGGCTTTGGAAAGGCATACCCTTTGAAGGTGCCAATGGTCGGAGAGCTTTGCGCAAGACAAGGACCCGTACAAACCTAGAAAAGAGGGAGGAAGTCCGGGACCGAATTCCCATATTTAAGTGTGATAGAAACACTCATGTATTGAATAAATCAGTACTAGACCGGGCATTGCATTTGCCGTGAACCTATTAGTAAGGTATAGTACAGAACCTACCAAAGGCATTGGCAGGGAATGAAGGACATCTCCCGATACCTCTAAGGAAGCAAAGAACTTGGTCTGTTCTACAGAAAGGACAAAGACTTAACTATGAATGGCAATGCAGATAACGGGTACTTGTAGGACCCGCATACAGCCAAATAACAAACAGGCTATGTATTCCTATGTGGTGGAACCGTAATTCCATAAAATCGTCTAAGCAGTGTCTTGTACCGATTTCGACGAACCACTCGGAAACAATAGCACTACACGAGGCCTCACGAGAATGTGCTTGGCTTCGGCGGATGATTCACTACATCCAGCAGTTATGTGGATTGAATACCGCACAAACTCCCACTATTATCTATGAAGATAATGTAGCTTGTGTTGCACAAGTGCAGATGGGTTATTGTGAAGAATCCTCTTACAAAAGCATATCAACCCCAAGTTCTTCTATGCTCATGAATTGCAAAAGATGAACGTAATCAAAGTACTCCATACTAGGTCATGTGAGAATCTTGCGATTTATTCACTAAGTCACTTCCAGCCTAGCTTTGAAAGATGCATATGTGGAATTGGAATGATGAGACTTAGAGAAGTGCGAATGTGGGGAGAACCTTCACGAACTCATTACTAAAGCTTGATCACGAAGACCGAGTACCCAAAAGGTAAATCCGGAGATTAAATGAAATTGGGTGGATTGTACTCTTTTTCCCTTGACGAGTTTTCCCAAGTTTCTCGGCTAAGGTTTTTAATGAGGCAATTCGTGCAAGATAGCGAACATGATTAATGTACTCTTTCTCCAAATTTTTCCACCGGGTTTTATGGAGTTTTGATGAGACATGGACATGAAGGATGAGTGCCCAAGGGGAGTGTTAGGAACCGGTCCGGGGACCGGAGTCTGGCCCAAGGTGGGCTCTCATCCCAAACCCTAGCAGGTCGTAGCCTATAAATAGGGGTGCTATTCATTGTAAAAGATTGATCGATGGATGAAGGAATAAAGAGAAGCAAGAAGTCCCCTACATCTCTCGTGTTCTATCTCTTATTCTGCTCTTGTTGTTCATGCATTGTTCTTACGATTCTACGCTTGTCTACGAGGTAATCGCCTGATTTGGACTCGCCAAATGACGGTTCCTCAACAATAGCTACGTATAGGGAAGTGGATCCTCTGAGAGCACAGTAACATGTCGTCTCATCTAAACGAATACATTAGATCTAGTGCTTCCAAGAATACAGTAAATCGCTACAATAGTATTTCACTGTTTCTATAGCGATGCTACTGCCGAGCACTCCGTATAGACCGAAAAATTACTATTCATGTAGAGGATTCGAATCCCATATAGAGTTGGACAATCGAAGCCATCCGATCAGGTGAACACGTAGAGGATTTGGACAATCGGAAGCCGTCCGATCGAGTGAAAGACGGTATTGATGTGCTAAGTGATACAACGTATCTACAACAGAAAAAGGATTCGGATCCTCTGCAGTACCGCAGAGGTCCACCGTGTGAGCAGTGTTTTGTGAGAGAGTGAACAATGATCTGATATAGTACTGTAGCCAGCGCTAAAACATTGTAGCACTTGATCTCGGGCTTATGGTAGAGATCGTTCCTAATTTATATACTACAAATTATCTGTATTGACTTTTTCTATGTAGAGGATTCTAACCCAGTAAAAGAATACAGGGAGCCACGGTCAAAAGCGTCTTACAGTACATGCTGGACTCGGAGACGATTTATTCCATACAAGATAAACGACTGTGATTTCGGATTCAAATACAAATAGATTGCAAAAAGGTTTGCGTGTTAGCATCAGATGCATTTCCTAGCGGCGTTAGAGCATCTCCAGTGAGCCACGTTAGCTATGATTGTGGGCCACGTCACTGAAGTGAGCGGCAGACCACTGTGCTTGAAGGTAAACACTATCGTGTTTCGTGTAAACTACTATGCAATGAAGTGAGCGAAAAGCTGATTGATTCTAGAACAATAAGGGCCCGTTTGGAGGCGCTCTAGCTCTAGTATTTGGACTCTAGAGCCTGGTTTTTACATAAGCTGGTTGTAGGAGAAGTTTGAGCCAAAAATTGGGGTGTTCAGCCTATTTTTTGGAGTACAAGCGGGATGTATTCACGCATACACACTATATGCACATCTACACGCGCGGGTGCATTCTAAACATATGCTTAATCTAGAGAACGGGGGCTAAAACCCCACGTAGTGCGGGTACACGTTTTAATCACTGAACACACCTATGTATGCATGTACTATTCCTAAAGGAATAAACACCAAAGGGTGAGACACCGGGTTCGAAGCCAGGCGGGCTGCACGCATACCAGCGTCGCTAGCCATCCGAGTGTTGCTCGGTCCGATTTTAGATCTAAAACCTATTCACTAGGCGACGCGGATTGAGCTGCAGCCGTGCGGATCGTGTGGGCATAAACTAAGGCTAATCATAATCCAAACGATATTAACCCTAGATCGGTGAAGAACACCTAGCCTAATCCTTAGAGCGGAAGCATGATTTGCATATCTGAACTTAAAGATGCCATTATGGCTTGTAGATCCGGTCGGCGGTCGTAGAGATGGCGTTGACGAGGATGGCGGTGTCGTGGTGACGGCGGTGGCCTTCGATCTTCGCCCACCACAATGCTCGAAATAGATTGAGTTTGTTTTGGTTCTTCGTAGCCTAAAAACACACTAGTATCAGGCCTGTCGAGCCCCTTTTTTCATATAGCGCTATATGAACAGGACCAAAATCAATGTGTTGGTTGTGCCCCCGATTAGGACACGAGTGGAACGTTGCCCCTTGGATCTCGTGGTTTGTTAACCGAGATCAACCCAACAGATCGAGCGTCAACGTCGCAGAATGGGCCGACGATGCATGGGTCCAACTGTAGTGCAGTTAACGACGCAGAGGCAATGTTGATACTTTTGATCCCAAAATTGTCTGGAGCCTACGAAGTCACCTCTCCCTTACTTCGATTTGTTAGTGCAAATTGGGCTCTAGTTTCAACGGCTCCAGAGCCTGCACGCTTGGTCGTGTAGCTCAGGCTTCTCCTCAGAAGCTCGGATTCGAAGCCTGGTCAAACGACACCTAAGTGAGTGGAAGCTCTCAAAGATTATTTTTTCCCCAGATTTTTGTGAAAATAACCTAGAAATCGAGAGAAATGGGAAACAACGTAGGAAAGACGTAGGAATGCAACGGCAAAAACAGGGAGCTTTGAAAAACACATGAAATTTATAGAAAGAATGTAGGAATTTTGGAGGAACTGTACAAATGAACAATAATCTTATTTGCTTACAATAATCTTATCTGCTTAAACAAAAAAATCAATCCAAATCTCGTTTCCATTCCCCTTTTCTCTCTCACAGAACCCAATCCCAATCCCAATCGCCTCCCGATCTTCAGTCCAATCAAGCAGATGAGGAGATCTGATCCACTTCACTCCAATCTTTCCTCTCCAGTCCTCTTCGGCAGCAGCTTCAACGGCAACAAGCCAACAAGGCTTCATGCTAGTCGAGTCAAAAAAGCAGCGATGGCGGAGACGAGTACCTGCCGTGACGCTGCATGCGACGGGGCTGGGCGGAAGCGGCGAGCGACGGCGTGGGGCTTCGACGAGGGTGAGGCAATGGATTCGTCGACGACAACTGCTGACGTGGCTCCGACAAGGCAATGGCTCTAGTGATAGCCACTCCGGCTTAGGGTTGTCAAATCATGACACGGAGCTAAAATGATACAGATCAATATATAGATTGAAATTTCACATAACGGTAATCTTGAAGCTAAGTTCGCATAGAATCGAGGAAGATCATTAGAATCGTGTTCAAGATCGGTTAGATCATGATCTTGACAACAAACTATACCAACATATAAAATTTCATTTTACCTATTACTAATTTAGGTTACAATAATTTAATTAATTTATTTGTTTGTTGTTTACATGTTATTATAAGGTTAACAAAAAATATTACCATTAATATAATGAATTTTAAATTATTAGTTTACTAAAAAATAATTTAAAAGTTTTAAAAGCAAGCTTAACAACATTTAAAATGAATAAGTATACACAAATTTATGAAGCTAAATTAAAATATTCAAAAAAAAACTACTATAGCCTCGCATGTCTGAAAATATAATTCATTTTTTATATAAAAATATATATACTTAAAAATATATAATAGAATCGTGATTCTACGATCCGATCCTATTAGATAAAAAAATAATCCCATCTAGGATCACGGTCTTGACAACCTTATTCTGGTTACGCGCGGCACAAGTACGAGACCACTATGGTTAGCTTGGCTCGCTTAATCGAATTGTAGGAAAGTTTCTAGGAGGTTTGAGTGGATTTTTGGATTCCTGTGAAATCCTGGGCTGGGAATAGTATTCCAAAGGAATTGGATTGGTGTTTCCTTTGTTCCAAACGGGTGAAAAGCAGTCATTCCTATGGAAATACTATTTCCTCCAAAAATCATACAAAACTCCTCCCATCCAAGCGGGGTTTGAACAGTTTCATGTAAAAATTCTCGTGTTGCAACTTGCAAACACACCCAAAGTGTAAAAGATGCTCTTGCAAATCAACAAATTAGCTCAAGTTGCTCCGGGACAAGAGGTGTGTCGGGCCCATATTTGCATTTAGATCCTCTATGTATACCAAGCTAGTCTCATGATTAGTATCTACCTCACACATACAACATCAATGAATATCACATTCATACATGCAAATAAAAATGATAATAAATAAGTGTAAATAGATCACATGGTTGATGTCTTACATCATGGGCCGAAAAGGCTAAATATAGATGAAGTCTTATAGCGGAAAGGATAAATAGCCATGGTGACCCTCAGGATGTGCTCATGGGCAATCAATTGGGATAAGCAACCTAGTACTTGACATCATTCTAGACTCCCGGTGGGTAGAGGTATCTGTTCACTGGTTGATATCTTCGGGTACTAAATCCACTTATATGAGCAACTATGAGTACAAAAGTACTTAGCAAGTCATTATACCAAATACAATTATATATATATACTTGGCTTATCAAAGGAGGGGTCTTATGGTTTGCACAAAGCAAATTTAGCTCAAATACCGTAATTATTTTCCAAGCCTCTGACCTATCCATTTTAACTCAAAACCAAAGTGTCATTTGTGTAAGCAAGTTTTATCATGCAACAAGGTTCCACCCACCTATTACTATTCATGAGCTTCTATCCACCTATCTCCAGATATCAGGTTAAGTCCTTCCACTTGACCCTAGATATCAGGTTCCATCCACCTAACTTTAGATCACAAGGTTTCATCCACTAGACTCTAGACATCAGGTTCCATCCATCTAATTCTAGACCTTAGGTTCCAAACACCTGACTCTAGACATCAAGTTTCATCCACCATACTCTAGACATCAAGTTCCATCCACCTGACTCTAGACATCAAGGTGTCATTCACCTACAATTATCTTGTTGCTACAACCATATTTAAGTGAATACGTTCACATCCCAAATTTATCAAAACTAACCGGTGTGGCTTCCTGGACCACACCCATGACCGGGGGCACAACTATTCGAATAGATTAGCTATACTCTCTGCAGAGATTATACATTTTTACCTATAAGATATGATCAACTTTTGATGTCTGGCCGACACACTTTCGTAGGGGTACGACTAAAAAGATCATAACAAGACATTTATAATAACTTGCCATGATACTATATCATCCAACAAGTTCAATCCTCGGGCGTTTGAACATATTAACTCGAGGAATACCACTGTTCGGAGAGTAGACGTATCCCAACTTGGTACTACTACAACCATCAATGGGTGCATACCAAGAGATACGCCCTCCTACAGCCCATGTCCAATAACCCAACCCGACCCAAACCACCCACAATATGACGCAAGCACCACAACTCGGTAAGTTATTCAGCCAAGTCTATCCCATACTTTGTGGTTGTAGAATTATTAGTTCAGAAAATGTGGTACATGATTCGGTCCTTAATCGACTCATGTGAGGCAATCCACAAACCCGACCCTCGTGCAAACCCTGCATTGGTCTCATATCATCCACTTGCCCAAATCTCCACCATTTTGTAAAATATTTTTCTATTTCCAGTGGTAACCCATGTCACCACTCTACGAATCATGTTATATTCCAAGTTCTGTAATGGCAATGTTTTTGTTATATTCAATTCAACCAATAAGCATCACTAGGCATGACCATTATCCATTTGTAATTAACCAAAGACAAGTTTATTATGACAGTTAGCCTAGGGTGACAAGGTAGTCATAATATCAACAATCAAGGGGGGAATAGTAAATAACAACATATGGCATAGCTAGGTATCAACATTTAACACAACATTTCATAAATAATATTAAGTATGCAAGTAATACTTTAAAGCAAATTAATTTGCGTTTAAAATGTAGGTTCAACACGATCATTTGTAAGGACTTGCCTTGCTCACGTGGATATTGCTTGGTCTTGATCTTGTCCTAAAACAGTGGAGAAGTCTTCGGCGATGTTGGAATATATTTAAGCGTAAAACTACGACTTCGAATAAATACACATGAACTTAAATAAAAATTCAAATGAACTCCAAAAATTATGGTTTTGGTACTTTTGGAAAGTTTTTGAATTTATATGGATTTACAAACAAAAATCAAGTCATTTGGAGTTAAAATGAGGGAGAACGAGCTCTCCAAAGTTTGACTCGAGAGGAAATTATAGAAAATCTAAAATCCCTGACAGGTGGGCCCGATCAGATTTTCCTTTTCAATTAATTTTCTTAAGAAAATCCTCTACATATAACAGGTAGGGTCCAGCTGGGTTTTATCTTCTTTACTAATTATTTTCCTTAAGGAAAAGCTTTTATGGCTGGCAGGTGGGTCCAGTCGGGTCTTTAATATCTTTTCTAATTATTTTTATTCAGGAAACCCTGAGAGACTGACAGGTGGGACCGTGGTCCACATGGACTCGGTCCACCTGATGGTTCACAGGGCCAAGGCCCACATGTCAGCGGCTTTGGTATACAGACCAGGTTTACGTGCATAGTTTTAAGGGGTAGGGCCGCATGTCATACACACATATGCTAATCTATGCTTAATTAGATTTTGTAATTACCTTCGGTCCACATGTCATACAAACACTAATATGTTGATTAATCACTAATTAATTATAGGTTAACTTAATCCTAATCTTCCAGTTGGGGTCCACATGTCGGCGTCCATCGTCTTCTTCCTCCCATCAAAACAGAGGAACTGGGAGGGAAGCCATGGCCAGCGCAGGGCGAGCTCAGCGCCAACGAGGGGATCCACGATGACCACCCGCGACCAGCAAAATAGAACACAGGGATGAAGGCAACCCTAACGACGAAGACGACGTGGCGAGAGATGCACTGTGGCGGTGCACTACTGTACTTGGTGATGACTACAACCTGGTGCTTAATCCTACAAATCAGGCATGCCCTGAGCATCTACACTTCAAGGCGGTCTCAATGGTGCCAACGGTGCTCACGAAGATTTCCCAAGAAGCAAGCACAGATTGAGCATGAGGGAGTTACACGACGCTATTCAAGGTGGTTGTGTGCATAGAGGTGCTCGGGAGGAGGAGGGCGTGCGTAGTGGCGGGTTGCAGTGGGAACGACTAAACAGCGATCGATTTCAGAACCTGAGTGCGTCACGAGCACCTATGTGGCATGGGGATGTTAGGGGTGTGGAAAACGTAGGAGATAGTGCACAGAGGAGCTCTAGCGACGACGGCTCACGACAACGTGGGAATGGCCGCACGACGGCGCAACTGTGGTTCTTCCCAGGGCAACATGGCTAGCCTACCAAGTCCACAGGAACTAGGAACATGATATGACATGAAGAGATGGGGGAGAAGACTCATCATAGTAGAATATGGATGGAGTGTTGTGCGATGGCAGCGCGCGAATTCTTCGACTGAGAAAGTTTCTCTTTCGGCTGAGCCTTTGCGTAACACGGGGAAATGAAGCTTCGATTCGGCGGCTTCGAGGGCGAGAAACTGAAATTGAGAGAGAGGAAAGGAATATTAGGACGTAGAACACAATTTGGCATGGTTAGAAGAATGTGGGGCTCACCCGGTCGGCGAGAACGATGTGGCGGATCTCGGCAACACACTGCCGGGCCAAAGGCCCTGTGCAGTAAGGTTCTTGGCATCAGAGTAAGCGAGAGGGAGGGGCAAGAGAGGAGAAATGAAGAGGAGGGCGAGGCGGAGAAGATGACACGGACGAAGTGGCTTATAAGGAAGAGAAACTCAGTGTTTTCTCGCGGTGTCATGACCGGCGTGCGCAAGTTCTCGTGGGTACGGTGCGTGTTGTCCTTGATGCGACTACTTCACAATGCTTGGAGAGGGGGAGCAAGGCTTAAGGCTGCAGGTGCTCTACGTCTCCTGCTGCAGCACATGGCTGGGCGTACGCGCACGTGAGAAATAGAGAGAGGGGGGGCTCGGGAGAATAAGAACAGGGCACAACTGATAGGTGGGGCCGGGGGCCCGCTCGTTAGGGAGATGGAGAGGTGGGAGGGAGTTGGGCTACCACTGCTTGTTGGGCTCGCTCAGCCTCGAGGCCAGGTGGGTTGCGCGAGGGAAAGAATGAGGGGAGGGCGATGCTAGTCTGGCTGGCTGCTAGGTCGTGTGGGAAGAGATAGGAGAGGAAAGGAAGCAAGCCGTCAGCACATGTTAGCGGGTGGGTATGGGGAGAAAGAAAGGAGAGGGGAAGGTGGGCCGTCGGTGGGATTTCGATTCGAGGGGGAGAGAGGGAAAGGAATGAGGTTTGAAAATTCAAAATCTAATTTGAATTTGAATTCAATTTTTGAAATGGTTTTGCACACAATTAAACATTTAGGTTTTTTTTGCAAAAATCAAAATCTTGATTCAAGGAAATTGTTTTTAAATTTTAAATTGTAAGGCAAAGCTTTTAGAAAATTTGAAATGCAACCAAAATTTTTAAAACTCATAAAAATCTTGTATTTTAAAATTAGAGCCAAATTTGGGCAAATTACACGGTGCCGGTGCGTTGGTCATCGAATCTGGGGGGTTGAGACTCGTGTTTTCTAAGGACAGAGGGACGGGATCTGGTGGTGACAAGGGCTCCTGGATTTGTGCTAAAAGCACCCAAAATATTGCCACCTCACACGACGCAAGAGCATGGAAAAGCTGGAGCAAAGTGGCGATGGAGACGGCGCTTTTGTCTTTGGGTCAGGAGCCCTTCTTCTTCCCCCGACCATGACCACAAGGTGCGTGGGCGTCGCAGGCAGCGTATGCCGTCCCGGGGGATCCTGTGCAATGCTTTTCCTAACTCTTTTTCTAGCATGGTACGAGGCTGACCGGTATACCAATTGTCCAATTAGAAACAAGGGGAGAGGCGTGTAACTGCCCGAAGAAAAAGAAAAATCCGTTGCGTATGAACTGTTTTTGCCGATGTTTTCTTCGGGTTGCGCCCTGTGACTGCACAGTGAAATCAGCGGCGTATATTTCTTGCAGATTTCAGGCAGCAAGAAGAGCAACTGAACAAGCCAGGCACACCTTTTTTTTCTTCTTTCTTTCTACTACGAGTCTACCGCTAACCGCTACTCATGCCCCGCACCTGCCTCCCAACATGCACTGCTGTGTACTTGCCCTACCAATCGCAGAGCATCCTATGCCTTCTGCACACAAAAATCTCGCCAAAACTGGCCACTTAAACTCGCCTGCAGAAAGGCAATGGCGGGAGCACGTGTAGGTGACACAATCACACGCGAACGTGCATGCAATGGCGCTTAAAAAACCACTCGAGTCCGGTGATCCATGGCCCCATGTGCACGTCCCCTGTTTCCGATGTACGGTCGCCATTTTTAGAATCCGCGAGCACGTAGACGTAGGTGGCGGCGCTTCGTCGGTTGCCATGCCCGCGTCAGCCGATGCGGCTCTAGGATTCTCCCTGCCCCCTTCGGCCATGAACAGCTCTGCAAAGAAAAGGAGAGTAAGCTTTACCTGCATGCTTTTCCACCCTGGGTCCAAAAAACTCTGTTTGGGAGTTGGACTCGCACGATTATGCCGTTTTGCTGATCCAAATTTCCGTAAGAAAAGCATGGTTTCATCTAATGGTTTAGGTTACGATTCTGGCCTTACGTTTGCCACTTCTTTGATCTCTTGATGCGAATAGTCGGTAGCTAGCATTAGCAATGAAACAACAAGGCCATTACAAGTACTGTGTGTCTGAGTCATCTGATGAAGAAGCACCATCCACCAAACGAAATCACAATCCGAAAAGGATGGCGTTCACAGGCCACGCGAGGACGTAATTGCACGTACCAAACGAGAGCTGCGATGGATTTGTCTCAACATTCTCCAATTGAAAAGATCGGGGAGCCTACCAGGGTCAAGATAGGTGTTCTTAATCTCGTATTTTGCATTAAAAAATATACTTAGTTCTAGCATGGTAAGCGCCCTGTCATGGGCATGACACTGTAGCATATGTGTACTGTTTACCCGAATTAGTTTCCTTCGTTAGGGGTTAGATTGATTTGGTTAGTTTGGAAGCTTATCTTCAGTTAATTTGTTTCTATAATTTAGATATTGTTTCTTAGAGATCAAGTCAAGTTATCCATACAAAAGAGATGACAATATATCTTCTTTAAGGAAGCAATGAGCAATGAAGAAGTATTTCCCCAATTCCCTAAGTCTAGCTCTAGTCTCTCCCCTAGCCGACTATTTTAGATCCATCTCTTTCCCCGGTGCCCTCTTCATCTAGCGCTGTTCTACCTCAAATTATCGTCGTCCGACCTCCCTCCGACGGATATTTACCCGTTATAAACTAAACTAAGGTTCATGGCACACACCCGTGTGTTTCATGTGATAATTCAGCAGTAAGGTTCTAGAATTATTGATCGTTGGGGCCTCGATGTGTTCGAGGTGGTGATGAGGTGCAGGGACCCGTACATCCTCAATTCAGATTCGATCCCAGAGAGGTAGGAATTAAACAAAAACAACAGCCTATTCTCCGTCGCAACAAGAAAATTCTCTAATATAACTAACCTCAACTCAGGCTTATGAGTTGCCTCACGCCCTCACCCAGTAATTCAGTAGCGTCGTCTTGAGATAGATAATTCAGGTTTTATTCCATTCCAAGGCGCTCATCGCCTGCGCTAGTAGCTCGCAAGTCGCAGGCTCCCGTGAGCCCCATCATGCTCCACCAGTTAATCTTTCTCTCACTCTTTTTTTGGTGAACCAAAAAAATCCAAATGGCACCGACTAATTGCTACTCAAATGTTTGACAGTGATGCTGGCCATGTGCTATTGTGGACCAGTTCCCATCGGACTACATTCGTCATTTTCTTGCGAGCAGTAGCCAATCAGTCTGGGATTAATTTGGACGAGTTTAAAATGACTGTTATTTTTATCACATTAGCAGAAATGCAATTGGATTATTGAACTTTGTAAGGCAATTGAAATACGCGAATAGTTAAATTTATCTCCTAAAACTAGTTCCCACCAGCAAACCTTATCTTTAAAAGTTAGGAAAAGTTGGTTCCATAGCATCAAAAGGTACACGTTTTAATAAAAAAAACTATCAAAAGATTTTCGTTCAGTTTTTTACCACCGAAAGGAAATCTTTTGATGATATTTTCTAAAACGTGTACCTTTTGAAGTTATGGAACCAATTATTTCTAAAATGTATATTCCAAATCGTAGAACCGTACAACTATATATGGCAAAAATTAGATTTAACGGAAACAAAAACGAAAATACGATATTTTGCCTAGCCACGCCTGCTACAGTACTTACTTAGGACTATCGCATCTCGGCTATATAGCGCGATATGATATATGTCTCTACACTCTAGTTATCTTTGACTCTTAGTATGAGACCATCAGATCTCAACTATCCACTGTGACACAAACATTTCTCTGTCTATCGTCAAGTTTAGTAACACGAGACCATCATATCTCGGCCATCTATTGATTTTGCTTGTGACACGATCAAGTATGTCTTTTAGCTACCCTAAACTTTAGTAACACTACGAGACCATCCGATCACCGCTATCTAGTGTTGACGCAAATATGTCTATGGTTTCGTCAACTCTAGCAACACGAGGCTATCAGATATCGGCTATCTAGCGTGATACAAAACATGTCCCTAGTTATCATCGACTCTAGCTACATGAGACACTTAGATATCAACCATCTAGTGTGACACAAACATGTGTCTAGCTAGCGTCAACTTTAGTAACAAGAGACAATGCAAATGTGTCTCCAGCTATCGTCAATTTTAGTAACATGAGACAATCATCTCTCTCTATAGATATACATATTGTGACACAAACATGTTTCTAGTAATCGACTAGCAAATCGTAACTTGTAGGTTACCGCCACTACCCTTTCTAACAGTGACCCAACGTCAACGTCAACGTCAAATCATTGATACGTCGATAAGGATAATTGCACCATTTATATCTTCCTTAAATAAAATTACAGTATTAGCCATAGTTGGCAAAAATAATTATAGGTCCAGCAAAAGTTGAGGGAACATAAGTTTTGCTCCTTTTTGAAAGACAAGTCCTGTTATAACCTGACTAATACAAAATGTTGATGCACTTCCAATTTAGACCAGAAAATTATAGATGTATAAAACTAGAAAAATCTCAAATTTATGAACTGCCCCTTGTACTTGTAACACATACCGAACTAATATTGCAATGCTCTTTCATCGCCATATCACATCATGTTTTTTTCTACAATAACACTATTACCAATACTGGTATGAACTTTTTTATTATTAATTAATCCTTTTTTATTTTTATTTTTATTTTAAAGTTAACCATTCACGACATTTATTTTCAATTCTGATCCCTTTGGTCACGCCACCACCCGTGGCGTGACAAAACAATATTGTCACGTTATAAGATAAGTTCGCAAAATAGCACTTTTGGTCACGCGACTGGTGGTGACGTGATCAAACAACACTATCACGCCACTAGTGGTGGCGTGATAAGAATTTGACAGGATACGGGCTGACGTGACAGTGTTATTTTATTATGCTGCGGGTGGTGGCGTGACCAAAGGGGTCAGAATTGAAAATAACCCGTGGCGTGACCAAAGGGGTCAGAATTGAAAATAACCCGTGGCGTGACCAAAGAGGTCAGAATTGAAAATAAAAGGCGTGAAAGGTTAACTTTAAAATAAAAATAAAAAAGATTAATTAATAAAAAAATTCTACTGGCATACTCGTATATCTATCTCTAGTAAAACGGCAATGCAGAACAGGGCAAGCAGGTTGCTGCGTATCATCCGTTGCAGTTACCCCTGGCCCCTGGGAGACGGGGGCTTATAAACCCTACGAGAGCGAGGCAAGCAAACAGAAAGCGGCGGGTGCGCTGCGTCTGCGCCCATAGGACGTCGTGCGCAGCGCAGGGTTTTGCCGAGATTTTCCTAAAAAAGGTTATTGCCACCGTACCGATAAAAGAAAAGAATACAAGGCGAAAGAACACACAAACACCTCTCCTCCCCTCTTCCTCTTCCTCCCGATCGGTGCCTGAGCCCAATCCGACCCGGCCGCCGTCGCCATGGACGGCCTGCACGGTACGGACGCATGCTTCTCGCCCGGGAGGGCCATGTCGCCGCAGGTGAGGCCCCCCGCTGGGCCGCCGGACGTAGGCGGGTAAGATAGGAACGCTGAGATTGGGTTTTGTTTCTTGGGAAGAGAAAAGTTTGGTTCTTTGGTGTGTTCTTGGATGGCCGGCCGTCTGAATTGCGCCTTGTTTTTTTTTTCTTTTGTGCCTGGGTCGGATTGGATGACTCGGGGTTGGATTGCGGTGGCGCAGCCAGTACTTGGCGGAGTTGTTGCAGGAGCACCAGAAACTGGGGCCGTTCATGCAGGTGCTCCCAATCTGCAGCAGGCTGCTGAATCAAGGTGAGAGGTTTGATCCGGTTCTTAGCCTCCATTGTTCTGTTTCTTGAGTGGATAGCATTATTGGATTAGATTGGAATTTGTCTTTGCGGATTCACGGTGGCCTGATTCCTCCTCTTACTTGTTTTTGGTTTATGCAAACTTGCTTGGTGACTATGTTTCTGTTTAAGGGGTGCAATCCTTTTGTGTAAATAGGTCTTGAAAGAATGTAGCTTGGTTATTAAGAAATAAAGACTGCATCTTTTCTTCGGTGGCAGTAACTTTCCCATGTTCTTATGTTAATGGTGTGTGCTAATGTTTGCTTTTGCACACATGCTACCAGAGATAATGCGGGTGTCGGGCATGCTTCGCCAACATGGTGTTGGGGACTTTGAGAGGTTGCCGGTCGCAAGTCCAAACCAGATGCATCCATCGTCCCCCATGCCCAACTTCTGTGGAAATGGTTTTGGTCCCTGGAGTGGGATGCACCCAGAGGTAATTTACGTTAGTTGTCTGACATGAGGATGTTAAATTCAGTCATCTGTCGTATTTCATCGCTTGGCAGCATCAGCTGTTAATCCTTTATGCAAAAAAAAGTTATGTATGGTAAGTTGCACTATACATTATTGATAGTGAGATGTAGGTGAGGGAGGAAACAAAGAACTACGATAATGACAGTGGTTTTGTTAAGAGCCATTCCGTATTAATATGCTGTCCTCATCAAGTTTATCCATCAAGGCCCTCTCTAAATAAAACCGGCTTTCAAAGAGTACATGTACACCCTTTCAAAAAAAAGAAGAAGGAGAAGAGAGACTACGATGTATATATGCCAGCAGTTGCAAATGGTATTATCATCAGCTTCTCTGGAGTATTGTGCTGTTAGATGATCCACTTCTCCTCTCCCTCTTTTGGCCCAAAGACTTAGAATAAATAATCACTAGAGGTACCTGTAGAACATATTATCAATCTATCAATGTTTTTCTCCTTCTCTGCCAATTTTCATCACATACACAACTTCAAAAATGAGCATACCCTTTCATATATAAAAGAAATGCACAATTGCATACCTGTTCAAAAGTAATTTACACACAAAATATCAAAGACATGGGGCTGTTTGGTTGATGGCCAAAATGAGCCAAACCACAATTTTGGCATAGCCAAAACCTGGGCAAAGCCATTTTTTGGCAAAGAGAGCGTTGTTTGGATCGTGATCAAGCCAAATTTTGTTACCAAAATTTTGGTGAGCGGTTTCCTCGTCCTCGGATTGCCCACTTGTGACATTGGATTTCATTGGCGTTACCAATTTTTTGTGGATGTTACCAAAATGTAGTAGCAAACCAAACAACCAATTTTCGTTGGTGTTGCCAATATTTGGTTTGGTTTGCAAGGGTAGCAAACCAAACAACCCAATAGTGAAAGAAGTTTGTCATACACCAAGAATTCAATATTCTTAGCACTTTCACTTCTGATGTTGTTCTCTTTTTTTCCCCACTATTTCATTATTGATTAAATCTATCATCCTTTCTGGAAAAGGGAAAAGAAAAGTGTTGCTTGAAGAGAGACACTCAAAGATCCCTTTCCACTCTCTCCTAATGTTCCAAACCACGACAACCTCACAACCACCATTGTTTCCTATCTTATTAGTCTTGTTTCTTCCCATCATGTTCCTAATAGCAGACCGCCATCAGTCCAAGCTCTGATCTGGACCCAATTATCCTATAAAACTTGCAACACTCAGCAATGCATTTACATGTGTCAACAACAAAATTATCACACTGTAGCATCATATGTCAGATGTGATGTTATTGCTCCTGGTAATACATGTGTTGAGTGGGACTGTGGGAGGCTCTGGCCAACCTTGCTTTCCTAAATTGTCTGCTACATGCTTTCCTTGTATAGAAAATCACGAAAAGAACTTGCCCGACATGGGCAACCATATTGTCCGAATCACCTACACACACTGATTTTTATACTTGGCTACTTGCCATGAAGAGAGATCTCAGAGCTGTAAGCTGAGTTGGTTGAGAATTGCGAACTCATCCATGTGATATTATTATCTTCCATGTCTGGGTTGGTCCCAATTGTAAGAAATGCTTGAAAAGAAGCTGCAATACATTCAAACAGATACTGCTTCTTCCTTTTTGTTTCATTTGTTGCCCTCTTCTATTTAAATTATTGAATTTTAACTGGATTGGTGATTTTCGATAAAGATTTGGCAAATCTTATGGCTCTCTTAAAATGCTTAAGGTATTAGGTAATGAGTACGCGTAATTATTTTTATACTGAAGGATGTGATGCCGCCGTACTTACAAACAGGATCTAAGCTTGATATTTTCGTATTTATGCATACGATAATTGCAAGAAATAAGTAGATGTCCCTTTAACAAGTTAATTATTGCCTCAGCGTATTTTCAAAGTAAAGTTTATAAATTGAGGGTATATATCCTTGCTACTGAATGCTGAAAATAAAATCAGGCTGATTTGTTGCTCCTAGTTTAGAACAAAGAGGTAATATCTTTTGTTATTTTTCCATTTAATGAGAGCTAGCAACTACACAATCCATTTTTTCTTCCCTTAGTGAGAGCTGACACGGGGACATTTGGAGCCTTCATTTTGAAGAAAGAGAAACCTTGTCGCTTTGGATTGTTATGTGTAACTCAATCATGGAGACACTTAAAAAGTGTTGGGACCTGGATTTATCGTCTGGAACCCTCTGTGTATACCGCATTATTCTCTGAATCAGTAGATAGTGTATACAGGTATATTGCTGGATCATACACATACATCGCACATGACCATACCATGATTAATATCACATCACATAAATAGATCATACGGTCATCTGTTTTATAGTACGTGCCGGACAGGCCAAACACTTAACACAGAGTTCAATACAGAAAGCAGAGATAGATGTGGAAACGAAGAACAAAAGGCGGATCCATCGGCACTGCCCATAGGCAAGCGACTGGTGGTCCTGGCCTACATCCTGCCATTGTCTTCCCATCTGGCCCGGACGCGGCGCAGTAGGCGTAGGGGTCGTGGTCAAATGACATTGAGTTTTTTTTTATGATGAGCGAGTGTGAATACACAATTGTACTTCGCGAGCCAACATACAGAATCCAGTTATAATAGATGCAAAGTTGATCAAAGGAAGGCTTGTGGTTCTTTTATTTGCACAAAACTACAATTGAAATAGATTAAGTAGTAGGTAAGTCCTGAGACCTAATATTTAACGAACACATGCTTTAATGAAATTGAGTATTGTTGTAAAATACTAGCGAAGCCTCCAACCTCAACATATTATAAAGTGGATTCAACCACCCAATGCTATATTTTCCTCGGGCTACAACCCACACTTTTCATTGCCTGCAACCAGGACAAATCAATCCCACATGCTACAACCCAGCCTTTTCACTGGCTACAACCAGGACAAATCAAAGTCACGGGCTACAACCCGCACCTTTCACTGGCTACAACCAAGACAAATCAAACCTCGGGCTATAACCTGACATTTCATCACTCCCATAAATTGTTTTATAAAAGTTGAGACTAACCAAGTTCGTTCTCGCGCATCACCCATAACCGTGGGCACAGCTATCTAGACATTTTTCACTATGTAGATGTCGTACAACTTTACCAACAAGAGTCGATCTTAGAATGTCAACACGCTACCGTAGGCGTAAGACAAAGAAAATCATCACATGACCTTTACAATGCCCCATCCTCGTAGCTCCACCCACTAAGGTTTCCACCGCCGTGGGCT
Organism: Ampelocalamus luodianensis; assembly: GCA_036346255.1. Classification (NCBI taxonomy): domain Eukaryota; kingdom Viridiplantae; phylum Streptophyta; class Magnoliopsida; order Poales; family Poaceae; genus Ampelocalamus; species Ampelocalamus luodianensis. The sequence goes on from CM070626.1 coordinate 9,792,791, forward strand.
ACAACCCTCTAGAGGCCCTTCTTGCGCTATGTGGTTTCCCTGTGGCTACAACAACACCACATTTGACCGGATGGTGAAACTAACGCTGAAACCAAGTAAACTAATTAGTCAAGTCGTACTCATTATAGACTTGTGGTTGCACTCTTAGTGCCAGAGAGGTCATTACAAGATTCGGTTCTTAATTGACTTGGACAGTGCTTTCACATTACCTGCTCTCGTGCTCTTATCCGCACCTGCCCGACTTACCATCTGCCCAAGTCAAACATTTTTTGGATTTTTGTTTTGAAAATCCTTTCTAAGTTCAACATGACAGCTAGGCCCCAACCTCGGCTGCCCAAATCCAGTTTTGAAGTTTGAATGATGTAGAGGAAACATAATGCCTACATGTCACTGTATCTAAGCAAGGCTAAGGATGACACTTAGATACGAACTAAATAACTAATTAAGTATATCATTATTCCTAGGGCGACAAAAGGTAATGTCCAAGTTCAAGAAATGGAATTTAATTGCTCAATTAACATTAAGGTCTTAACTACGAGCTAAGACAACCTAATTGTAATAAAACATAGCATGCAATTTCATAATTAAAAATAATATAATTGCATTCAAAATGTAGGAAGAATATGATCAAAGTGTTGACTCGCCTTGCTCAAAGTCTTGCTGGTCTTGGTCGTACTCGATCTGCTGCTCTCCCAGAGTATTAGAATCTATTTACGCGAAAAACAACCAAACTCGTATAAATCTGAATGAATTCAAATTGCATTAAAAAAATCAAACAAACTCCAAAATTCAAGTTTTTTTTGTGCTGTTAGGTAGGGGATTTAAAATGAGAGAACGAGCTCTTCGAAGTTTAAATCCAGGAAAATCCCAAAAATAAAAGAGGAGAAAGGGTGCCTCTCACTGACAGCTGGGACCCACCGGATTTTTATTTTATTTTCCAATTAGAAATCCTTACTGTGACTGATAGGTGGGGCTAGGGTATTTTAATTTATTTTCTGATTTATTTTCTAATTAGAAATTGCTACCGTCACTGACAAGTGGGGCTACTAAGGTTTTTAATTTTAATTTAATTATTTTCCTAAAGGAAATTCATGAGTCACTGGCAGGTGGGACCACGGTCCATGTGAACTTGGTCCATGGGAACAGTGCATGGGCCGAGGGCCCATATGTCAGCGGTATAGGATCGGGTCTACACAGTACATTTTAGTGGGTGGGACCTGCTTGTCATAGACTCAGAATCTAATTTAGGTTTTAATTATATTTTTCTAATCAACTTGGGCCCATATGTCATACTAACATTAACCCCTTAATTAATCTACTTCCTAATGACGTCATTAATCCTTAATGACGTGCTACAATGATCTTCCCCTAAATCCGAGTGAAACAGGGGAAGACCACCATGGCTGCTCTTGGCCGAGCTCGTCGTCGGTGAGCCGGTCCTCGAGGATGACCCGGGAGCCCCAAAATGGGTTCCCGCATCCTTGACGACCCTAAGGGTAGCGGCGGCGAGGACGGAGACGACCCGTAGCAGCGGCACAACTGAGCGAGGCGGAGGCGGCGCATTGGGCCCTGGCCGTGATGGCGAATCGGCGGTTAATCCGCCCGATTGGTGCGCGCATGAGTACCCGTGCCCCGAGGGGGTCCTAATGGCACCACTCGCACGGCGCGGGGAGCTCCGTGCGCAGCTGCCCACGACCTTCGCCTAGCCTAGAACGTGAGAGGACGCGGGCACTTACGAGTTGGCGGTTGAGATGGCAAGGTCGGGTGGCGGGGAAGGTTGGCGGCGCGGCTCGGGGTCGACGACACCGAGGAAGAAGACGGCGGTGCTCTGGGTGATTTTGTGGGAGAGAGGAAGGAAGAATGTGAGCACTAGACGGCGGAGACCGAGGCGAAGCCAAAGCACACGGGCGCCAAGATTGTAACTCACCAGAGAGCGGAGGTCGAGGCGCGCTCGAAGGATGAAAACGGGATGACGGGGCTCACCCAGGTGGTCGAAATGGCGCGGTGATGACGCCGGTGGCTGGAACAGAGCCCGTGAGCTCCTTGGCTATTTCTCGCTCTCCGGTGCTCGAGGGAGAAGAGAACAATGTGGGCGGTGAGGTGAATGTGGCGCACGACTTAAATAGGTACGGGAGCTGGCGCTCGCGTTGGTCAAGGGTGGCTGGTACTCGCGTAACGATGGACGCGGTAGGTGGCAGGCGGCAGGCAAGCTGTGGCTGACCCGAGAGCAGGCGACGTCGCGTTGGAGCGGGTGAGTGGTGATGTAGGTGTGACGAGGGCGTGGCAGGGCAACACGAGGCATAGTGTGGCCGATACGGCGTGGTCAGCGGGGTGGTTGGCTGCGCGTATGGCCGGGTGCGTGGCAGCGGTGAGCTCAGAGTCCCGGGCGAGGGAGAAGGCCGAGCAGGCCGCGCGGTGGGACCGGGAGGGAGAAGAAAGGAGGCCGAGCGCGGCTGGGCCGGGAGGAGGGGAGGGGAGTAGGCTGGTCCGGGAGGAAAAAGAAAAAGAAAGGAAAAGAGAAAGGGGAAAGGTGGGTTGGGTCGGCTAAAATTTGGCCCAAACTAAATTTGAGATTTTTAAATCCTTTTTCTATTTTCTTTGCTTTTAAATTCAAATGTCAATTCATATTTTTGATTTGGTGATTCAAATTCAATTATCAATTTTAATTTAATTTCAAATTTCTTGTCTTTAGCCAATTTGCATTTTAATAATTGATTTTGAGAAATTCAAAATATGGAAAAACTCTAAATAATTCTCCAAAAATTCTAATAGGCCATCCTTGCATAAAAAGGTTTTAAAAATCCCACATTTTCACTCTAAGGATTTTTGGTTACAAAATTTGGGGATGTTACAAAAAACATTAGGAAATCTGAGGGAATGTTTTCAGAATTAAGTTCGAATCTTTTAGTTATGTTTGGCCTTCTTGTTCAACACTACACACACCCATTTCTTATATTTTCCATATTAACTCTAACAAGTACATCACCTTTTGATTCTACCATTGATCAGAGAGTAGGTTTTTCTCAAGGACCCGCGGGTTGGCAAGCAGCAGCACAAAGCCCCTCTTCTTATGTTGTCAAGAAGATCTTGCGGTTGGAGATACCAACAGATAGCTACCCTAATGTATGTTCTTATTTTTCATATATGTAATGGTTACTGGTATGGAATCAATATTTACTCTGCTTGCTGTACTTCATTCAGTTTAATTTTATTGGCCGCCTTCTTGGACCAAGGGGAAACTCGTTGAAGAGGATTGAAGCCTCTACAGGTTGTCGTGTTTTCATCAGAGGGAAGGGCTCAATTAAAGATCCTGGCAAGGTAAACATGACCTTTTTTTCCCTTTTTCTTGTGGAACATCACTCTGGAACTAGGCAGATATGTAGATATAGCTGTGTATACATATCTTATATCATCAATTTTTAGTTATATTTGTGCAATAGGCAGCAGGCACTAAACTTCTTATTGTGTCCAGCAAGCTTGCAATGCTCACACGTTGTTCTTTTTTTGTGGAACATCACTCTGGAACTAGGCAGATATTTAGATATAGCTGTCTGTATACATATATTATATCATCATTTTTTAGTTATCTTTGTGCAATAGGCAGCAGGCACTAATCTTCATATTGTGTTCAGCAAGCTTGAAATGCTCACATGTTCTTTTCATTTCTTATAGGAGGAACAACTCAAAGGAAGACCTGGCTACGAACACTTGGATGATCCCCTGCATATCTTGATTGAAGCTGAGTTACCTGCCAATGTCATTGATGCAAGGCTTGCAAAAGCACAAGAGATCCTAGAAGAGTTGTTGAAACCAGTGGTATGCATATGTGTCCCGACTCTCTTATCTTCCTTTCCATTCATTAATCTGCGTCCATTAACAATGAAGTAATAAACTGAACCTTACCTTAATTGCTAGCACAAGTTTACTTTCCTATCCCAGCTGTTATGCCATAATGCGTTTGTTCTAGTGCACTACTAAGTACTAACCCACTAGAGGTCTAGAACTAGCGCAGGGGTTTTTGCTAGCACAGTATAATAATTGAAAACAAAAGTATGTTCTTCATAGAAAAGCATGGACAATCAACTTCGTGTCCTTCTATTTCTAAATCCTAATTCTTTCATGTTTGGCTATATAGGATGAATCACAAGACTACTACAAGAGACAGCAACTCCGAGAACTTGCCATGTTGAACTCACCACTTCGAGAGGAAAGTCTGCATCCAGGTGGTGCTTCTCCTTTCAGCAATGGTGGCATGAAACGAATGAAACAATGACTGCAGAGGCTTGTTCCTCCCTCTTGACCCCCTCCAGAAACTCTGATCAATCCATGCCTTCACAACTTAATTTTTCATGAGCAAGCTTTCATGATGGTGTTGGCATCGTGCGATATCTGTTACTACTAGAATTTTGATCTCCCATGTGACATTAACTTGTGACTGACTGAGATGATTGATGAGTAGCGAATCCTCCTCTATGGCTGTATAATTAGAACATTTGATTTATTTGTTACTGGTAGTGCTGATATATGGTAGTGTGCAGAGTTCTATGTTACTGTGAGCTAGAGTACCAGGATTTATCTGACTTTGGTCACTTGTCTGTGCAACATATTGCGAGCTGTTATCAAGAGTATTACCAACATGAATTACTCTAATTCTTGCCTCTCGATAGACAACTCCTGTATGGTGGTGTTTATTGCTGTATTGCTGCTAATGTCAGGATGCACACTGCAAACAAAATTGCTAGGAAATACTCTAAATCTTACCCGCAGTTGATGCTTTTCTGCAAGCCTTTTTGTAGCAGAGCTGAAAGAAAACTTGCACGCACGAAGACTACACCTTGCCGATAAGCAGTGTGCAGTTTTTTGGGGGGACAGTCATTGGATCTGGGTACTGGATCCGCAATCTATCATATTCAGAGATTGCTGCGGAATTGCTGAAAGATAAGCTCCTGTCTATGTGGTCGGTTTGTGTTCAGTAATTGATAGGAAATTACACCTTGCCAGCTAGTACCATTACTATTTACTAAACCAGGCAAGAGCTTCAAAGTTCAGAGCTATGTACTACCACCTTTGAAGAATTTTGTGCTAGACCTTGTTTAAAAGGACAAGAAATTTATGCTAGACAACTAGAGGCAACTTCAGGATTTCTACCTAGAAGTGGCACCGATCCACAAGGGACCTTGCGCCAGGAATGATCTTGATGACTATTCAAAGCCATCCGACGACGGATTCAGATTGTCTGCAGTACCATTGAAGGATACTGCATGCACAGCCACACGAGGACGGTGTATGCACTGTACGACACTGTAGCACCATTACTCAACTTAATGTGGGTGAATATGTGCCATAACATCGACAGTATGGTACTTGATCTGAGCCATTGGATTTCGGTCAGACGGTTGAGAGACACTTCTAATGTAGATGGTTGTTCATCCTCTGTATTTAGGCCTCCAATGCAAAGGATCCGAGTCCTCCGATGGCTGTCAATCATACAACTGGCAACCCCTCCGTCTCAAATTTGTTTTTATCGTGAAGGCGTATCTCGAATATTATCATTGTCAAGCATATTAAAATGCTTAAGTTCGCCTCAATCAGAACCTGGTTGATCACGATACACTATTTTTTTTCTTGCTTGTTCGTGATGTCGGGGTGCGAGCAAGCGTGGCTCAAACCACTGTTCAAATTAGGAGGAGGAGGTTACGGTGCCTGTGTACGGTACTACCCTAGCGTTGGACGTACGAACGCAGTTTGATGCTACCACCCACTACTTTCGGCGCCGTGAGGAGGTGAAGCGCACTCAACTTGAAGAGCAAATTCAGGGGGTACAAGACACGCTGAACGTTCGCCTCAATGAGAACGAAGGACGCATGACAGTGAGCTTCAACAATCTGAACCTTGCTATCCGTCACTTGGAGGAGATGCTACCACTGCTGGGAGGAGGCCATGCACCGGTGCTGCCACAACCACCACATGCTCGTGCACAACACGATGCACGCTGTGATGAAGGTGATTACTACGTTGTTGATTTGGAGGAGGCTATTTTCGATGACCATGGGAGACATCAACGACGTCCATGACGTGATTTCTTTGATTGACGAGGTGTTGTACATGGAGAGCATCATGGTGGAGGTGTTCGAACATGAGGGCGATGGTATTGGGAGAATCAAAATCACCATATCGAAGTTCAACGACAGATCTGATCTGGAGGCTTATTTGAAGTGGGAGATGTGTGTCAACCATTTTTTTGACAACCACTACTACTCCGAAGAGAAGAAGGTTTGTGTTGCTTTGATTGAGTTCACCGAATATGCTATTATTTGGTAAGATCAATTGAATCATGTAGGAGAGCATCCTCACACTTGGGAGGCGATGAAACAAGTTATATGGAAACGATTTGTGCTGGCATGCTATACAAGGACGTTGCATATAAAGCTACAATGACTTATTAAAGTTACCAAGTCGGCGAGCAAATATTATCGAGAGATGCAAATGCTTATGATCTGTACAAGTGCGCGTGAGTCGGCGGAGCCGACCATGACATGCTTCTTTGAGGGGATGAACGATGATGTGTGAAACTAGGTTGATTTGATGCAATACAACACCGTGTAAGAGCTACTTCATCAAGTGAAGCGTGTTGAACAGTGGGTGAAGGACACACAATCTAGAGGTGGTCGAACCACTTCTACCTCTTGGAGGCGCACAACTTCGTATGAGGGAGATGTGGGAATAATTCCCAAACCGGTTGCACCCACTACACTGGTTCGGGGTGCATTCAAGGAAGCTTCAAAGGTCATAAGTACAGCAGGCAAAGAAGCAACACGTGCTGATTCTAGTGCGTTCTATTCGGCTAGAACTAGCAATATTGAGTGCTTTAAGTGCAAGGGTAGGGGTCATATGAACAAAGATTGTCCAAACGTAAAGACGATGTTGCTTACACATGCTGGCTATGCAACTGAGCCGAAAGCGATGATTCTGAACCTTCTGATGATTATGAGAAGCTATAATTTATGATTTGTAATCTAGAGGAGGGAATTAGTTTGATGGCTCAAAGGGTGCAGCGCGATAACACCGTTATTGTGGAGAAGGTACAGTGACATCATATCTTTTAGACTGATTGCAAGATCAAAGACAAGGTATGTAAGCTAATTGTTGATAACAGGAGTTCGAGCAACATAGTTGGTAAGGATGTGGTAGGATCACTCATTATTCATGTGGAAGCATCCAAAACCATACTACATTGAGTGCCTCAACAACGTCGGCAAGGTGAAGATCACACATAATGTAAAAGTGCCATTTTCTATTGATGGATATGTCGACAAGGTAGAGTGTGATGTGGTACCTATGCATGTTGGTCATCTTTTGTTGGGACATCCATGACAATCTGATTTGAATGCTACACATCAAGGACGGTCCAACCGATACGTTTTTATGCTTAAGGGATAGTTCCATGCTTTGTTGTCTAAGACAAAAGAAGAAATCAAGTGTGATTTGGTGATGGTCAACAAGAAGAATACCATGAAAACTACACTAAAACATATGACAGTTTTTGCTTCACAAAGGGAAGAATGATATGGCTATACGTGCCTCTACTACCTTGGTGAATAATCTAAAATTGCATTGTAGTGATATTCCTCAATTGAGCAGTGCTTTGCAACAAGAAGGGAAGAAATACCAAGCTTTGGCAGAGAAGGAGATTGTCCATGAGGGAGTTTTGCTTTAAGAAGGGAAGGATCAGGGCACATGAGGGAAGATCATCACATGGGCCAAGAGAGCCAGCATGGCATGCAATCAAGAGAGAGATGGGCAAAGGGGGATGAAGGCAAGGGATGCATGGAGGGGCTGCATGCGGCATGTGGAGCCAAGTGGAGGCCTAGCATGCGGGTATGGGCTACACGACATGAGGAACAAAGGAGGGTGCCGTGCTTGTGGTGCAAAGAGCTGGAAAGCCCATGGCAGCAAAGAAGCAGGAGCTTTGCAGCACAAAGAGATGGGAAGGCCGCGCCCCAAGGGAGACCGAGTGGGAAACGCCGTGCTTGTGGCTCAAAGAGCTGGAAAGCCCATGGCAGCAAAGAAGTAGGAGCTTTGCGGCACAAAGAGATGGGAAGGCCACGACCCAAGGGAGACCAAGTGGGAAACACCGTGCTTGTGGCGCAAAGAGCTGGAAAGCCCATGACAGCAAAGAAGTAGGAGCTTTGCGGCACAAAGAGATGGGAAGGCCAGAGCCCAAGGAAGACTGGGTGGGAAACTTGGCCCAAGTCGTGTGTGGGAAGGAGTGCCAAGCGGACGCCGTGCGTAGGAAGGAATGCTAGGTGCGGGAAAAGATCGTGGCAACCAAGTTGGTTCGGTTTGGGTAAGAATCGGCCAGGGAATCAGTGTTTAAATGCCAAATCTCCAAGATTCCGAATTGATCTCTTCTATTATTCTTTCCGAATTGCTAGTCGGTTGTTTTCCTTCTTTTTAGCCACGTCTGAATCAAAAGGAACGACGTGCGGTTTCTTAGAGTTCTCTCAAAAACCAATTCGGTTTATTTGAGGAGTCTTCGGTTTTTGAGAGATAAGAGTCCGAGTCCCAATTCTAAACGAGCGTGAGTCCTGGAGTTCGAGTTGAGTCAGCTACGACCAAGTTGTGATTGCGTGGGGGAGATATAACCCCACGACCACACTTGTGTAAAGAAACCAGAAGTTAGGTTTTGAGGAAGAAAACAAAAAAACGTTGAGGTTTTCTTGGCAAAATGAGCTTGTGCTTGTGAGGGAAAAAACCCATCTAGGGTTTTGTTGGTGGCGCACAAATTGGGGGGCTATTGTTCCTAATTTCTGCTGGAATCCTTATGGTTCATCTTGGTGATTCGATTCGGTGAATTGATTCGCGAAGTTTTCTTCTCTGGTTTGCATCTTCTCTCTGTGGATTGCGTGTAAACCAAGATTGTTTTACCTACATAGTTTGCTGCTACTTGTGTGGGACTGAGAGAAGCACAAAGCTATGGAAGAACTAGCTGCTGGAGGGCTGACAAGGCCAAGGGCCTATTTGGAACGACTGGGCTTTCTTGAAAAGCGGCTTTCGGCTGGGCTGAACGGCTGCAGGGCTGAACGGTTGGGTTGAAAAGATTTGATGTTTAGCTAGCTGACTTTTAAGTAGGCTGACTGCAGCTTCTGAGATGGAAAATGTCTGAAATGCCCCTAAGAACAGTAATGGCTTGTTTGATGTTGTTTAGCGTAATTTACAACGTTTAACGACAATTAACGATTATTATTGATGACTAATGGTATTTAACGATAAGTGATGATAACTAACGACAATTAACGTATTTAACGGTAAGTGATGATAACTAACGACATTTGATGACAATTAGCATATTTAACGACAATTATTACAATAAATATTTATTATAAGAAATAATTATTAAAAACAATTATTAGAATGAATAATTATTAAGATAAACAATCATTACATAAATAATTATTACATAAATTACTCATGCCCCTCCACTTTTTTCGGGCTTGGGACTCGCATCGGCAGTGTTAGGCACCACCACCCTCACACGTACCCCCAAAAATAAAGAAGTAATAAAGAGAAATACAGATGCCATGTAATTACAAGTAATTACTCTATGAGAATTTGGAAGAGCTCTCTAAAATCAAACAAGAGCAACCATTAAAAGCTATTGTCAGAGTTGAAGAGATGAACAACAGTACATCCCAAGTAAAACAGCATTACATCCTTGCTACTAGATATGCAAATTGCAAAGGTTTAGATGCTGGACAGAAAAGGGAATGGGATCATTGCAAGGCATGAACTATCCAGCATGAGTCTTAATCAAGTAAATGAATTAGATATTAAGTTATTAACAATCAAGTTGTGCCAAAAGTCTCATCGAAACAGTTCCGCAAATATTCCAAATATATTTGGCTAGACAGGGCATGCCAAGGTGAGTAAAATAATAATAGATGAAACTAGATAAGATAGCCAAGAGTTAAGATTGTTTCTAAAAAAATTGCACAACTTTCATGAGTCTAAACCCAAGTGCAACAAATAATAACACATCACAGATCACATAAGTTCTTCAAATTATCCATAAAGTACAGTAGGCAACCATAATCAAAATTGTCCAACAGATAAATAACAGATGAATTATTCAAGAAAAAAGAGTAAGAAATTAAAGGTCTAACAACATAGAAGAACTCTTGCATATGCTCCTGTCCAAGTTGACTCCAACATGTAAGATATGACATATAATTGTATATCCTTTAATCACTTTGGACAATAGGATAGTTCATGAAAAGTTTAAAAAAGCATATGAAGTTATAAGATCAGAACACTAGTACAAAGCAGTAACTTTAAGTCTGTTAATGTCTTAATGAAACAACATCAAGTCTACATGTCATGAATTCACGATGATGCATCGTATCACGTTTTTCATTTACCGAGGCATGTGACACAACTCCAACTAAAAAATGCCTAGAAAACACAAACCATTACGACCAAACACAAATCACTTTATTAAAAATAAATTAGATTAGAAGAAAACTTACAATAGAAGTATCCCACCGTACTTATAAAGATAATCAATGTCATAAATATAACTCAATTCTTTCATTCATTTGGACGATGAAACCACCACAAACTCTGTGTATGTCCTCAACTTTCATATATACAACATTTAATTGTATGTACATTGAATTATCCCTACATATAATGCAGAATTCGTGCTAATTAGCTAACACAACAGATAATGATAATTCGTGCTAATTAACTTACACAACAGATAATTATAAAGCCTGAGCAGCACACCCATTTCTTAATTCCTATTAAGTCAGTTGCTACTCCTAAGTTTGTTATGAAACATACAACTACAAAAAATACTCTAAAAATACTACACTACTTTCAGAAAGGTCTATGATGCAGTAAGCAGCTGGTGCTATACTACTACAAGGTTGCCAGCATGCACTCACTGAAGAATTACTGGTTCTGGCTCAATGGCATCACGGTGAAGTATCAATGGTGAACAATCATGGTGCAGGTAGCAGAGCCCCTTGGCAGCCTCAATGGAAATCTTGTACCAAGTGTCCCAATGTAGGTGTCCACCCTTCTTGCCATGGAGAAGCTCCCCAAGGCTGCCATTGGGCATGTACTCATACACCAGCAGGTTTGTGTGTCTTTTAAATGACCTTGAGGATTCACATGTTTATATGTCAATTATGTCTTTTGAATTTGCTATTTCATTCCAAAACAATACCAAATGAGTTAAAAACTACTACAACACCTCTTCACCGCCTGTAACCGTGTTCATGCGGTCAAGTTCTCCTCCTTGCATCCTAGGCACGTCCTACCATTACATTCTCGATCTCTTCTATAAAGTTTCCAAGCGTTGGTTGCTTGTGCCTTTAAAACCGCTTCATATATACATATATATATTGTTCATAGTCCTCACCATTTGAATGCTCCACGCAACATGAGTAGGATGGGACAACACACAGCAACTTCATCGAGCCCTCGCAGTTCAAGAAGCATGGCGGCTAGAGAAGCGTGGACATCCAATTACCTAGATGTCATCGATAGGTAATTGGACGTCGCTATGTTCAGAAAGTAACGACATCCAAGTAATTGGATGTCCACGCGCTCTCTTGGCAGCCATGCTTTTTGAATTTCAGGGGCTCGATGAAGTTGCCCGTGGCTACTATCCCTTCCTCCTCATGCTGCGTGGACGACCCCCGAAAGTGGCTAAGTGACTATGAACAATATATATATATATATATATATATATATATATATATATATATATATATAATATGAAGCCAGTTTTAAAGGTACAAACAGCCACTGCTTGGATACTTTATAAACACAAGTAATCACAAACGGTTTCAGCTACAAACCGTCTGTGATACATCAGCTATCACACACAGTTTCAACTACAAACCGTCTGTGATACATCAGCTATCACAGACGGTTTTATCTACAAACCGTTTGTGTTATTGAACTATCACAGACAGTTCTAAGTTAATAACCGTTTGTGATAGTATTCATCACATACGGTTCAAAAATCGTCTGTGATGACCTCATGTCATCACTGGCCCGTAAACTCAGATGGCTCACAAAACCATTTATGATGATGTTTTCGAACCATCTGTGAAGATCTTTTCTGTAGTAGTGATGGTCAAAGGTACAACTTGCCTTGCTATAGCAATTTTTCTATTCATTTACCTTCAAGCTTCTACTTCCTTGACCTTTAGCTCATTCTGACAATTCCCGCCAATGTCTAACGAGAGAAGGCATAAAACAAACAAAACTCAAAACATAAATCAAATAAATTCCAAATTTAAATTGAATGGTACTAGAAGGTAGGTCTTGAATTTATATGAATTTAGAAACTTAAATGGGTTCAATCTGAGTTCTGATGAGGAAGAATGAGCTCTCTAAGTTTGATCGAAAGAAAATGTCAAAAGGAAAAAGAGTGAGAAACTGATAGGTGGGATCTATGGAATATTCCTGCATCTTTTATTTCAGAAATATTGGAAAAAGGTGAGTGTATGACATGTAATGAGGGAATTTATGGATTTTTGGAATAAAAGACATTTGGGAAAGCGTAGAGAGACATATGGGGCCATTGGTCCATAGACCAAGTCCACGTAACAAGGTCAACAGCTAATGGTGAACCGATTCATGGAATAGTGCTCGACAAGGTGGGTCCACGGTCATAGACTTGGTCCATGGTGGATTGGGTTTACACGGTTCGGTTTGGCTTTGGGCTTGGTGTCACTGCGTGGCACACACGTGTCATGCCACGGTGCATGAGTGTTGAGGTGAAGTCGAGGTGGCATGTGATGTGGCACTCATGACATGGCACAACGACATGGTGGCGCACGGGGCTCACCGGAGCTAGCGGCCATGCCTGCTGAGGAACGACGCCAATTGCCGCCGGCGACGCGGATCGGCTACGACGACGAGATGGCTTTGGCAACACTGGGAAAAGGACAAATGCATGAGGTAGAACATGGCGCTGGATGAAGAAGATAGTGAAGATGGAGGCGGGGATCACCGAGTGATCGAACGGCGATGAAGGACGGTGGCCAGAGAAGAAAGAGAAGGAAGGGATCATCGCTATCGGTGAATGAATCTCGATGCCAAAAGTGGAAAAGATAGATCAGGGGATGGGACACAAAGTGACGCGAAAGGAATCAGGAGGAACTCGCCAGAGTAACGAGGAACGCGATGGGAAGTTTTCGAGGTATGATCAGAATATAACAATTTTCTCGAGCTTTAAAAATCTTTTGTTTAGTTAGTAATTGAAAATTCACCTTGGGTTTTATTTGAATTTTAAATTCAAAGCTTAACTTGGACTTTCAATATCAAAACAATTTAATATGAATAATTTCAACATCAACATTTGTCAAAACTATTTTATTTGGATTCTATGAGCTTAGATATATTTTCTAGAATTTTTTCGAGTTCAATTGCTATTTGAATTTTCAGTATTTTCTAAATTAGAAAATGTATTTAAAATCTCAATATTGGCTTTGGGGCCGAATCCTTAAACTCCCACCATTTCTCCTTCCTCTGGTCTAGCTCGCACGACATTTTTCCTTTCGCCCAACCCGCATACGCGTGTCGCCATGCTCACCGTGGGTCCCACAACCTCGTCTCTCACCGTGTCGCCATCCTCGCGCGCTGTCGCCATGTTTGCCATTGCCGCTTCTAGAAACCCCGTCCGACAAACCAAAATCTCCAACTAAAGCCTATCGGAAATCGTACAAACTCGATCTCTATCTCTCCCGATCCTCGAATCAAAATCATATCCCAAATCCGCTTCTATCTCTAAGAATCATGAGTCCGAAGAACTCAAATTGGGATTTAAACCCGATGTGCCCGAGCCCTATAAATAGTGCCCTAGGGTTCGCCCTATCCTCCGCATCCCAAAACCCCACCTCATCACCCCTAGAACTCTAGCGCCATTGCAATCTAGCTTTAGGTTTTTCTACTGGGTTCGTTTTCTTCAAATTGCACCGCCATCATGGTCGCCGTCATCATCAACCGCACCACCGAGTCCTCCGCCACCGAGCTAGCCCATCCACATCACCAAACATCACAGCAGAGGTTTCCCGACAACTGCCATAGTTCTTCTCCACTTGAAACTCGCCGCACCATCACTATCGACCTCACCACCGTAAGTGCACCGACGAAGTTCGCATTAGCGTTCTCCACTTGCTGGTACCCCTCACTGCTAGTGAAACACCGCCGATCTTTGGAAGCCATCGACCCAAGCACCAACCATCGCCGCCGAGCCACGTGGACATCCCCATCCCCACCACGCCCGTGCATGCAAATGCGTGTCATCCGCCCGCCAAGTGTTTGTATCTCTCGCCGAGAACCCATGATCATGCGATGAACCACGATCCATTGTCGGTAGCCTCTTCACACCACATGCTCACTATCCGCATTGCTCCCTTGTACACAATTCAGACGCTTTGCCAATAATGTTCTCCTCTTTCAAGCAATCAAGCACGTCATCACAGGTGAAATCAAGGCGTTGAAATGTAGTGAGTTTCACGTGCCTTGCTAACTTTCGTCAAAGAGCGAGCCTTTAGAATCGCCGCGGTAGCAAATGTGATGAAGTAGCAAATTCGAAGAGCCCCTTTGGAATTGAGCCGTTTAGGTAGTTCTCCCCAAGACGGACGTGGCTCAAAGATTTGCATTCGCTGAGGGATTCAGGGATGGCGCCGAACAAGAAGTTGTCGAGCGCGATGAGCGTTGTAACATCCCAATTTTCAGGGTTTTTTGAAAAAATTTAAAATAAAAATAACCATTTGGTTTTCTTGAATTTCTAAAGCTTAACTTGAAATTTTGGAAGTTAAAAGCAATTCAATATGAATTAATCAAACTTCAACTAATTCAAAATTTGATTTCTCTTGAGTTTATTGGAGTTCTCTGGTATTTGGAATTCTCTTTCCCTGTCTGTTCTATTTTTCCGTCAGCCTGTTCCTCCTCCTCTCATCGCCGGTCGCTCCACCTCTCTGTTTTCTCTCGGTTTAGACCACCCTCTCTGTTGTCGTTCGGTTTTGACCAGCCTTTGATTTCGACCAGCCTCTCGGTGTCGATCAACCGCTCGGTTTCGACCAGCCCCGCCTGTCAGCCCCCTGCTCACCCTTTTTTCTCAGCGACGTGCGCATTAAATTTCTGGACTTTCACCACGCTCATCTCCCCTCTTGTCCCCTCCCTCACCTGCCGGTTGTGCGCCCATACCGCGTCGCCGTAAATCCCACCACTCCATCTTGTCGTCCGGTCCTCCTCCTTCCTCTGTAAATAGAGCACTAGGGAGCCTTTGCCCTCTTGTTTTCCCCTCAACTCCCTTTTTCTCTCGTCCTGCTTCGCCGTGCTTCAAGTTTTGCAACCGTCGGCTGGAGTTCGCGTAGTTACCTCTCGCCGCTGCCGCCAAAGCTTCTCCCGTAGACAGGCCCTAAGGCAAGGAGGGAAAGCTAGGCACAGCTTCGGCTGCCCAGGAGAAGACAAGGAAAGATAGAGTTCACTTCGGCCAAACCAGAATTACTAGCCGTTTGACTTGGAGAGGCTTGGCTAGGGTTTCCTAAACCCTAGCATTGCTGTTGTTCGTGGAGAAGCAATGGGAAAACCGAAGCTATTTGTCAAGTACTGTGAAAAATTGAGCCACACTTACACGTGTGTTCTAGAGGCGCTAGTTGACCCGTGTCAGTGTCCAACCAAACTTGCGGTTCATGTTGTGTACAAGAGAACTTAGCACAACAATGAGCTGCAGCGTTTGCCGAACAACAAACAAACAGAAAAAAAAAATAACAAAACGATTCTCATCAACTTCTTCGAGGAGTGTAGTAATCGCCAATCGGATACGGCCGTCGACTCTCTCAAAAACTCACCTATTCTTGACAATCCATCTCAAGGATGACCTGAGTGAGCCCCCGTCTGCGCACAAACTCCACGAACGGTCAAGATCACGCCTACTACTCCAAAGGTTGTAGACTTGTAGTCATAATTCCGACGACATCACATTCCAATTCTATGCGAAGTTGCTATCCAGTTGTACGTGACACCCTATCTAATGGTTGTGTTTTAATGAATTGCTTGGAAGTTGCACCAAGCTGCACCTTAGTGCATCTTCAATAGTTAAAGACAATCTTGTCTCTAACATATGTTACATTATCTTTAGAGACAACATCTCCAATAGACAGTCTCTAGTACACTCTCTAACACTTATATTTTATAATTTTTCTTTAAAACGAACCTACATGTCAACTAGAGTAAATTAATGTATCATGTCTTGTTTCGCGTGCACGATTGTCTCTTCAGGAAGAGACGACCTGTTCTCTCTCTTCTCCTCCTCTCTCCTCCACGTAGGATTTTGTTGGTGTGGCATAACTAAGAGACGACAATAAATACACTATTGGAGATGCCCTTATGAAATGTAGCTTTAGTAAGTCTATAATCGGCTAGACAAGAAATTACTGCAACTGGGCAATTATAGGAATATTTCTAAATTCCTTTTCTAAGAAGATTGAGCTGGAAACCACCGGTTGTGAGAAGTTATACCAATCTCGAGTCCATAAGGGGTAATGCAAGAGCACTCAATTTAATACATTATTGATTTGCATTGAGCAAAAATGAGTACTATGCAAAAGAGTGAAAAAAAAATTCATTTTTTTCTGTAGCAAAATTGAAGTTCGATTATCGAAGGCAGCCTGTCTTTTAACCTACCCATCTAGATGAAAAAAAAACATACTAGTGTCTAGGCTGCGAGTATAGATAACTCGATATTCTACTATGTATGTTCATAGTTAGTTTTATAATTTGAGGTGATACGTGATTCTATCCGATTCTACTACGATTCTACTATATATGAATTTAGGTACGATTAAAGCCGTGATTCTAACAACCTTGAGTTAGTGTAACTTTCTAAGTTAACCATGCAGAAAGGGAATACGACACTCTACATTAAAGGACTAAATGGAGAGAATGAATAATCATCTGCATTAGGGCGTGTTTGGTATGGCTCCACTCCAAAACTCTAGGGGGGAGTTGGCCAAAACCAGCCAAACACCAAAACTCCATAAATTGATGGAGCAATTTGCTCTTCGTGGAAGGCTCTAATTCATTTTGGTGAGCACCTCTTTTCCCACTCCAGAATCCTCAAATGAATCTAGACACGGAGTTTGGAATTTATCGGTTATAGAGAAAACGCTTAAGACCCTGAGTTTTGGAATGCTGGAGCAGAGCCATGCCAAACACACCCTTAAACAACAATCATATTGGAATTTAATAGCTAAGACCCAATGCTGCATCATCTGTACTACAGTAAAATTTTTGTCATTATTTAGTGTATCAGACTCGTTTTACTGCAGCACCGTTTCCTCCGCAGCAACTAAGATATCCGGTTCCTGCAGAAAGACGTAGCACTGCACGATCCCTGTGTCCGAGGAATGGGCCCACGTGACAGCCACTTGTCAGCGCACCGCGTTGCCGTACGACCCGTCGGATTCTCATAGCCAACGCCCAACGAAGATTCTCTCGGTTCAAAATTTCAAATTCGAAATTTCAAAATCCGTGGGGCGAGGCAAGGCAAGCGGTATCTCCCTTTCTCTCTCTACAAAAGAACTCGAAAGGAATATTTCTTGTTCCCCTGTCTCGCGGAGAGCTTCTGCGGAGAAGCCATGGCCACGGAGGCGAGCAGCGCCGCCGCCGGCGCCGCCTACGAGGAGGAGCGCAGGAAGCGGGTCCTCGAGAACCTCAAGCACCTCGAGGCAAGCATACTCTTTCTTTCTTTCTTTCCAGTGTCCAATACCAACACGAATCAATCCATGAATCCCCTTCGTCCTTTCCCAGTTTCCCTCTCTTTGATGAGTAGATTTGAGATGCTTTTCTCCTGCAAAATCGATCTCTTTAGTGGGTGATTGCGCGAAAAAAGAGGAAACATTTCGCGTGTTCTTCTTTGCCGATTTGAGCGGATTCTTTCCTGCGACTTCGATCTGTCAATCTTGTTAAGGTTTGGGCCTCTTTTACTTTGCGCAGGATTTGGGTATATCGAAGATGTCCAAGAGCTTGCTCCAGGCCGCAAGATTGCCGGACAAGGTACTTGCAACAATCTGTATTACGAGCAGGAGTTGGGTTGTTGTATCGTGGACTGATTTCTTGCGCTGCTTTTGCAGAGCACTCGTGCAAGCCCAAAGTCGAGGAAGAAGTTTGAGGCCACTACTGAAGTGAGGCGTTCATCGAGGGCGAGGACCTCGGTTTCGTACAAGGATGATGTGAGTCGTTGACCTCTGGCCTCTGCGCTATTGTCACGCCTTAATGAAATATGCCGTCGTGTTCATGAAATTGACTCCTGTTATTATAATTCTCTGTTTGAAGGAAGATATAACCTTGTTGAAAGTTGTATCTGTCATTCTTGCAATACGGTGCATTATACTGCTTGATAGTGCTGGGGACTTGGGGTGTATGTCCTGAAGGCGGCCATTTTGGGGGTCGCGTTGCGGTGCTACGATGTGCCATGGCGAATCAGTTATGAAACGTTCGCTGTATGCAATGAGATATTGTCGTTATGTTTCTAAACAAGTAGTTAACAAAATACCAATACCTGAAAATGGTTTGCTAATCCAGTTTTTTTAATGCACCGTAATCCCAAATGGATCCTTAGTGATATGATCTTAGTCCCCTTATTGTAGTTGTACCTTTCCTACGAGGCTGTGATATAGTATGACTGCAACCAAATGGCCTGTGGTAACCTTTATGTGATATATGTCATACGATCTGATACTTGCTTATAGTTGACATGCAAGGAAGATTTGTTTTGTTCATGAAGTGATGCAATATTTTGTGCTTTGCAATGCAAATGTTGATACTAAGTTGCGCTTTATTTGTTGTGAGTTGTGACAGTTTGATGAACTAGACAGTTTTCTGCGTCGCAGAAGGTAATTTTTTTTAATTTGGTTTGTTAATTTATATTAGATTTGGTTGTGCCAAGGCTTAATGTAATTAGGTACTTGCTTGTGTTAACCAGGGTTAGTAAGAGTGCAGAGCATGGAAGGGAATACACTGGAAGAATTTCTTCTTATGGACAGCAACAGCGTGCTTTTAAAAGAGCTGAGAAACTTCAAGATAGTCTAGGCCCTGAGAACCCATCGTTTGTTAAGACCATGGTTCGATCACATGTGTCCAGCTGCTTTTGGCTTGTAAGATGTTCTCCAGACTACATTTAACTAATTCTGGTGAAATATATATGATTAACTAATAATTGTGGTTATGATTTTTCCTATCATACAAGGGTCTTCCTACTAGGTTCTGCAAAAAGTATCTGCCTCCCAGAGAACTTAAGATGGTGTTGGAGGATGAAGAGGGTGTTGAATTTGATGCTGTCTACATTGGAAATCGAACAGGTCTGAGTGGTGGATGGAGAGGCTTTTCGATGCACCACAACTTGGAAGATGGGGATTCATTGGTATTTGAATTGGTCGAGCCTGACAGATTTAAGGTACTATTTTGCATTTTTGCCTTAGGTTCAGTACGGTATTCCACATTAATCTGGACCAGACAAATTTTCCTATCAGGACTGCAAAAACTGGCATGCATTCCTAATCTTGTCTCAACTCCCACTTAAGGTCTTATAATAGATAGAACTATAGAAGTGAAAACAAAATCATAAATTTCTGACATGAATGTCCTCGGAGAGAGCATGTAAACATAACTAGGGGTGAAAACGGATCAGATAGTTTCCGACCGATCCGGACAAAAACGGATTCGGAATGTCTCGGATCGGATTTTTCTCGGATAGTTTTCGGATCGGAAACGAATTCGGATTTTTTTTGTCGGAAATGGAAACGAATACGGTATGCATGCTATCCGGCGGATACGGAAACGAATACGGATTATCCGGATAATACGGAGTCCGAATATCCGGATTTCGGCCCAAAAGAGGATTTCAGCCCAAAAAGAGAAAAGGGGATTTTAATTGATTTCCGAATTTCAGAAAATACAACAAATCAAATAGTCTTTTAGAAAATAGCAAATAGAGTTCAAAAATCCTAGAAAAATCCTAGAAATTCATTGAATTATTTTAATTTAATAAAATTAATTCCAACTTAAAGTCGGTTTTTATTTTTGTATATAAATTATTTTAAATTTCTAAAAATAGGAAAATTAATTAAAAATTTCTTTTTCACTTTAAATCCAATAAAATCACAGAAAACTCAATAAATTTTATTTTTTTCATTAAAAACTAGAAAACTAAATAATTGAATTTATTTTATTATTTTTCCTTTTTAACCAGGAAAACTCTTTTAAATCTCAGAAAATCCAATAAAATAATAACTTTATTAATTTTATTTTTAGTAACATACTTTGTGATGTTACAGTCATTTGCGTATAGATTAACCATCTAGTATAATCGATGTTAGTGTGAACTGAATTTTATGTATATGATGAACTAAGTGTGAATGCGTGATGACTTTGTGAGTTATGACTTATGAGCTAAATATGGTAAACTAAATGTTATATTTGTGATGAACTAGTTAATGTAACTTGCTAGTGCCAATGTTATGTGTGGTTGCTGAAAATATGAATAATTCATGAATGTTTACATCAAATAAATTAGTTATATGTTTTCGTTAATTTATGGCATACAATTTAAGAGGTTTTCATGTTCCGAAAAATATCTGTGA
The DNA here is from genome assembly GCA_036346255.1 of Ampelocalamus luodianensis. Classification (NCBI taxonomy): domain Eukaryota; kingdom Viridiplantae; phylum Streptophyta; class Magnoliopsida; order Poales; family Poaceae; genus Ampelocalamus; species Ampelocalamus luodianensis. Next base: position 9,813,460 of record CM070626.1, read on the forward strand.
CCGTATTCGTTTCGATTCGTATTCGCTCCGTATTCATATTCGATACTATTCGTATTCGTATTCGTATCCGGGAAAAATATGAAAACAAATATGGCAAAACCATTATCCGTCCGTTTCTGATCCGTTTTCACCCCTAAACATAACTGCATAAGAGCCCCAAATGCATCAACGCGAGCCTCGGAAATAGGTGTGCCATGTTCTTGATCTGGACCATGTACTTGTTAGATTTGTATAATCAAGCTGAGGCATTGTGTTGCATGCATATTCGAAAATATGAGGAAGCGTGAATATCCTGTCAATAACTCTCATTTCTTCTTTTGCATTCAGGGCTTGCAATCTGTTCTTATGCAATTCACTATCTGTTACAGATCTACATTGTGAAAGCTATTGATGAGGATGTAAATGAGGCCGAGCCTGATGATAAGAACGCGGATGTGGATACAAACGACACCGATTTAACCAAGGAAGAGCCTGATCAGAAGGATTCACCTGTTGCTGAACACCCTTCCAACCCTGAACCGCTAAAAGGCGCTAAAAGAAGAAAACTCCGTGGCAGGCGGTAGTTTGCTTACTAGTTACATCAGACTTCAAAATATAGGTACTTCGTACAAGTATGTTGCCGTGTTAGCGATGTTCTCTCCTGTCGGGTCATCCATTTTGCTTCTTTTTGTTGGCCCGTTCTTTTCTTAAATTAAGGGTGTTTACTAGTCACCCTTGCATTGCGGCAGCCGATATACTTATCAACATAGGTAGGCCAAGATTACATGTAAAGGAATATTTTGACAATCGAGCATCCGGATCCCTCTATATGATGCTAATCTGGTGTCACAAGTGCTGTAATGTTGGTTTCTCAGTGCTTCTGTGTACCTGATACAAGAGAGCATCATTGCTCATGTCATTATGTGTGTACTGGAACCTTCTGAACGTCTGTAGCAACTATGTCAGTATTCCTCAGCTGTTCATTACAGGAAGCCGATTAACAGACCAGAAAGCAAAAAAGAAATGGCAACAATGTTCCTGTGTGACATTCTCTAGTTTACATCAAGGCTGATTAATGTACAAAACAAGGGGCCTGAGTGTGGCAAGTCCATAATGTTGCAAAACATTGTACTTACAAGTAATACACTACGAAAAGGCCAAGATTACCGAGGAGTCACCATCCCAGAAGCCACACCACTACTTGCTTCAGCACTGCCAGAAGTTTGCGAGACGAAGAAAAACCCAGTTGATGAAGAAGTTGACATCGATTTAGTCATGTCAGCTGAATTTGTCTCTGGAGTTTCCAGCAGAACAAGGTCCACCTCCGGCATCATCCTCAAGATGACCTCAAGTTCTCGGACAATCTCCGACATGGAAGGCCTAGCATCAGTCTCATCCTGGCAGCACTTGGTTGCTAGTGAGAGGAACCTTCTGATGCACTCTGGAGGACACAAACCCATCCGGCTATCGATGATTTCGGAAATATTGCCTGACTGGTAAGCTTTGTTAACCTATAGCAAGGGCAAAATGTAGTTCTTTCAGCTAACTATTGTTGTTTAACTTAAATTCTTATATGCTGAACTATATGTAGCTCTTTTTTTCTTCTTCTGTTGAACAGCTTGTAGTGAACCTCATGGTTTTCCTTGATAAGAATTGGGGTAAGACCCCTTCGTCAAAAAAATGTGGCTTTTTCTTCAAAGCGAGCTCAAACACATGTTGAGCCTCTGATATCCCCTCCTCAAAACTTATCACCGGTTGCTCAACCAAGTTTAATGATAATAACATACAGACTAAGTTTTATATGAATTTTCAATTGTTAACTAAAAGTACAATTTAAAGCTGAAGATTGTGTACCTCTCTCACTATGTTTTTACCATGCTCAATTGGCTTCATCCCAGTCAACATTTCGAGAAAGACAACGCCAAGGCTATATACGTCACTTTTATCAGTCAATTTATGAGTTAGGAAGTATTCTGGATCAAGATAGCCCTGCCAAAATGAGAAGGATATAGTATTACTTCCCTTAAAAAAATGTTATAGTATTACTGCACAAGAAAGCATGGCAACTGCAATATTGCCAACGTAACTAACACTTACTGGGGTGCCCTTAACAACGGTGGAAACATGAGCTGCTAATGTCCCTTCAACATCCGGTACTGGAGCCAGCCTCGAAAGACCAAAGTCAGCCACCTTCGCGACAAATTTGGAGTCCAACAGAATGTTGCTGGCCTTCACATCACGGTGAAATATGGGAGGATTTGCTTCAGTATGTAGATACAGAATTCCCTTTGCGGCACCCAATGCAATGTGCAACCTCAAACCAAAACTGAGAGATCGTTTGGCCTTCGCTGTGATTGTCAAATGATGTAAAAATAAGATGAGTTGCTTATTGTACTAGAATAAGGTCAATGAATCACATTATAAGATTCAGGAAGCTGATGACTGAATGGTTGTGTTGGAATGAACTATTGATGTATTCCAATAGGCCAGAGGCCAATATAACACGTATAGGTGTAGATGAATATACAAAGAACACCCTAAACAATATACATATCTAACACCCACCTTCAAACTTATGGTGGATCAACAACACTGAGTTTGGAGAGGTAGAAGCTGTGCTGAGCTTTAGTTTGTGTCTTGGTGAAAAATCTGCTAACTGAAGTTCCGAAGGCACATACTGAAGAACAATAATTTGGTTCCGCACTTGCGATTTCATATACGAAGCATCTACTCCAATGTGCTTGATGAGCTCATCCTTCATTGGATCTCGAACAATGCTGATCGCACCGGTACTCTTTGACAAGAGAGGAGTTGGTATAGAAACTGAAACACCGAAATCCTCAAAAATCCACTGAAGTCGGGTGATCTCAACTGTCAATGACGCCATGGCTCGCAACTCAGCCTCAGCACTCGAACGGGAAACAACAGTATGCTTCTTGATCTTCTAGGCAATCAGAGAGGAATCAAGGAGAACACAATAGGCAGAAAGAGACCGGTCTATACAATTAGAGAGGAACCAAGGAGAATACAATAGACAGAAAGAGACCGGCGATTAGAATGATCGCTAGCTCAGGTCGTATCAGAGTACGCTTAGAGCTGCAGAGAACTGGAGCGAGTAAATAAAAGGCGACCAGTGATGGTCCCGCGAAGATATCACAAAACATGAAGAAGGTGACTGTAGTAGAGCCAAGCGTGATTAGAAATGAACTGACTCAGAATGTGAACTGGGTGAGAAATGTCAGGTCAGGTGATCCCAAGGTAGACGCGGCTCCCGACAAGATGATGGTAGCGAGTGGTCCTCAAGAAGCTCACCATCAGTAGGCCGAAGGTGAACACCAAACTCCATAGTAGTATCTACTGACGTAGCAACAGGACCAGTCAGTAAAGAAAAGGGCCCCCGGTCACCACGAGCGGACCAGGGTATCCTCGAGAGATGGGATCGGTGCCAAGAGAAGTTAGTGTGTACTAATTGCCTTGAAAAAAGTCGTGGCTATTAATAGCCTTCCAACCGGGGTATACGAGATTACAGATCTACCCCTAGAAAGACCCTATGCCTATAGGAGTCGTAGGACCTTTTCCTTCCCCTATGCGTAGTCTTTGGTCTATGGTGGACCCTCTTGGTCTTGGTCTATCCGGATGGTACCTCGGTCCACAGGTGCTCATCCCTCTTCGCACCGTGTGGGGTGCCCTCGTGCCAAGGGGCCTCGGGCACCCTTCGGCGCCCGAGGTGGCCGTCTCCGGCTCTCAACCTCCTAGGCCTCTTGGTGGCCTTCGCGCGCCCTCTGCCCCCTCCCGAAGGTATGCCTGGTACCCTGGGGGGCCCCTCACCGCGCCTCCGGCCTGTGGCCCTCGAGGGGGCCTTATTGCGATCTTCACTAGGTTGTTAGGGCCGGTGGGCCGCCCCTACAACAAGCCCCTCGTGGTCGGGATCTGCTTCGTCATGGCTGAAACTGCGCCTTTTAACCGAAGGGTCCAGATACACCATCCCTTTCACCCTGGTAAAGCGTGCGTTGTGCGGGCCCTCCAGCGGCGCGCGGGCCGCTCCTGTTGGTATGATGGCACGTTGGGTGTCGTGCGCCATGATGCTAGTGGTTTGCAGTAATGGCACTCCTTCGAACCATGCGGGCCGTCGTTGGTTGGCATGCGTCATAATGCCGGTGGTTGGCAGTAATGGTGCCCCCTTGAACCGCACGGCAGTTGAGGGGGGATGCTGTGCGCGTGACACGTGTCACCGGGTAACTGGCTCGTGGCTCTTCGGCTTCCATGCCTTGTCCCCTTGCGGTCTTGGCACCTATAAAAAGGGGGTGACCCCAGTCATTTCCTTATCTCGTGCTTGAAAACCCTAGCTTCCCTCCTTCACGTTTTTGTGCCTTTTGTCCTTTGAGGCCGTGAGTCGGACCTTCGAGGCTCGGGTGGTACGCGACCTTCGAAGCTTTGATCTAACAAAGCGCAACAAAGAGGGAGGCGACAATGTGGTCTACACCAGCGACCTTGTCCAATCTACCGTGATAGGGCGGGTTCTCTAGGCCGTCGTGGACGGGGGGAAGTTGGAGAGCCTCAAGAAGGTGCGAGTCCCCGGGGCAGAGACGGTACCGGCGCCTCGATCGGACGAGGCTGTGGTCTTCGTCGCCTTCTTCGATGTCGGCCTCCGGATTTCGTGCATGCTGCTGGTCGTGCGGGTCCTTCGGTTGCACGGGGTGGAGTCGGCACAGCTAACGCCCAACTCCCTCGTGAAGCTAGCCGTCTTCGAGTGGATTATGTGATCCGCCGGGACGAGCGGGGAGGAGTGCCTGTTCACGTATCTGCACGACAGGCGCTGCCAGGCAAAAAAAGAGCATCGACAAGATGCTGAACTTCGCGGGGCCGATCGCCGCGAGGCCCCTGTGCTCTGTTGGGTTTGGCAACGTGGGCGGCCCTTCCTGCACGAGGGTGGAAGGAGCAGAGAGGGCGGTGAAGCGGGTAGCGCATAGGACTCCAGAGCGAGCGACGCGCGATAGATCGAGCAGCCCATCTTCGGCAGAGCATGGTGCGTCTCCCGTGACTGGAGTTGCATCGAGGGCCACGGGGCGCGTCACAGCGGAGGCTGGGGAGGGGGTGGCGAGCTCATTTGGGATAGCGGGCTTGCCTCTCGAGGAGTCCTCGGCTGGTAGCACCCCGTCGCACGTTTACGGTGGGGGCTCCGAGGATTCCCAGGTTGTGCCTCCCACTCCAGGGCGTGACGCGATCGGTAAGTATATTTATATGCATATTCTGCTGTCCGCTCTCTTTTTTGTGTACTTTGAAGTATGTATGTACTGTTCTGACCCATATGCCTGCTTTGTAGTCCTAAGCGACGGGGAAGACGAGAGGGCCGTCAGAGGTGGCTCTCTGAGGCGGCGCCTTCGCGGGCTGCCGCTCTGGCCGCCGTGGCCACTGCGGATTTGGGTTCGCTTTGCCCTGCGGACTTCAAGGTCAGCGTTGGTGCGACGGGGGTTTGCGAGGAGGTCGCTCAATTTGCCGCCCCGTCTTACGTGGGGGACCTCTTCCGGAACATGTCCCTTAAGGGGATGTTCTGGTCCGTCGAGACGAAAGCCGCGAAGGTGCGAGTTTTTTTTATTCGTCTAATAAATTTTGTTGTTTTTTTGTGTGACGCCGCGCTTTGTGCAGACTCTGATGTTGTCGCGTGCGCTCGAGGGCGATGTCTTGCGCAGTTTCGACGAGATCCAGAAACGGGTCGACTCAGAGCATGCGGGGAGTGAGTCTCTGAGCGCGGAGCGCAAAGTCCTAGTTGACAAGGTGAAGGCCCTATAAGCAAGGGTGGCGGAGCTGGAGGGGAGAGCCGCGGTTTGCAGAGGAGGTGCGGGCTTTGGGCCGACCTCGAGATGTAGGTTTGGGCGGAGTGGGAGCTTTCGCACTCCGTGGCGCAGGCAACTAGAAGGCAATGGAGGCCTTGGAGGGCGTGGTGGCGGACGTCAACGCCGTGCCTCCCCCGCGGCGCCACACCGCAGGGGAGATCTATATCACCTTCGGGTGTCTCCGCCTTGCTGGGGAGGTGTGCTTGCTGACCGCCTGGGCATACGGGGACCATTGCGCTACCTTGCAAAAGGACGGGTGTGGGCATATCGACACCCTCGCTACCCGCTCCGTGCCGGTAGCAACTACAGAGGAAGTTTCTACTGGGCATCGCCAAACGAGGAAGGCGAGCAACGTTTTCGTCTAGGACTTCTGGGCGACGCACGGACGTGATGTAGCGATGGACTCCCTTCGGGTGGTGCAAGCCCAGAAGAAGGGCAAGGCCCCCGTGGACAACCAGGAGGTTGGCGAGCGAGGGGTCACCACCGGAGACAAGGTGTGACCCTCCGCTCGATCCGAGCGGTCCGAACGCTTTAGATTCTTGTAAGTAGGTCTTAGCGAAACTTTTTTTGCTTTCTTTTTTTTTTAGCTCCGACCCTTGGGGCCCGTGAGCCGAAGGGGGTTAAGATGGGGTTCGCCTCTTTTTGTAATGACCTCCGCTTTTGAATGGAAAAGATGTTTGGAATATCGGTTGTTTGTGAAGTTTAGTGCGGCTCGCTTAGTGTGCTTTGCAGTTATGCGTTTTGAATTTGTGCCTTGTGCAGGATGATTCGTCGTCGCTTCGATGTACTATGGTGAATAGTAGCTTGGTTTTTGGGGAGGGAGAGTCATGACTCATACCATATTAGAATAAACTATTGATTTATTCTAATGGGTCAGAGGCCAATATGATATGTACAGGTGTAGGTGAATATATACAAAGAACACCCTAAGTAATATACATATCTAACAGGTTATTCTTGATTCCAAAGTCCATGAGTCCCAGTTTGGGTTGGCCAGGATTGGGAGGATCCCAGAGTAGACCACCCAAGCAGGACCTAAGTGGAGAAGACAAAAGGTAGAAATAATTGACAATGGAACTCGCCAAGTACTTACCAGAAAGATGGTCACGTAAAGTACCGTTTGGCATGAATTCATAAACCAGCATCTGCAAAACATAATTTCGCATGGCGGCATGAGCAACAGAAGGTAATAGCGATACGCTTCAGTATAGCATTAAGCACATCTGGTTATCATGACAATGTTAACAAAATATCACTTCTACCTAAATAATTTAAATCAAAGGGATGCACCTGTTCATCTTCTTCATCACAATAGCCAACCAATGAAACCAGATTGCGATGATGCAATCTGGATAACAACTCTATTTCTGTGCAGAACTCCCTCGAACCTTGAAGAGAATCCTCGTGTGCCCGTTTGATTGCTACGATTGCTCCATCAGATAGAATTCCTTTATAGACTTTTCCATAACCTCCTTGACCAACTTGAGCTGATAGGTCAAAATTATTTGTGGCAGTAGCCATTTCTTCAAATGTGAAGCACCTTACACCGTCAATTCTGACAGAAAACCTCGACACTGCAAATGATAATATGGTATATATTTTCAGGTGCTATCTCCTGGACAAGATGTCTGCCATCAAAGCTTAAAATTTATTCGCACAACCAGATATCCAACGATCTTAAAGCAAAGGAACAGTTATGTGCAGGGCTAGAGCATGTATCTTATTTCTTACAAAAGTGCCATGAACGGTAGAGTCAATTAATTAAGGCTGAAAGTGTACATGGTGTGATTGCTTATTCTTACTAAAGTATAATGACTTACATGACCGTCTTGAAACTGTTTTATTAGATCTTGAACGCCTTTTCATTATAAGAATAGTAGCTACCACAGAAAGTGCAATAGCGCCAGCTATTGTGCCTGCCAAGATACCACCCAGTGCAGCCTTGCTTAAACCTGATGAAGCTGCACTTGGAAATTCTGCAAAATCATGACAAACAAAAGACGTGTTACCAGTAATTGATGGAGTGACTGGGCAAAGCACAGTGTGGCAATACAATTGAAAGAATCGCAAGTCAAGAAAATTAAATTTTGATTGCTAGTCAACTTATGCCTCTAAAAAAGAAACATGATAATTATTTTTTATCTTCTGTAATATTCTTAACAAATATTTATACATAACAATAAATTGCTAATGACAAGTAAACAATATATATTGTTTTTTTACAAGAATAATCTAGATTGTTGTGTTGCATGCAATCATAATCTTTATATACTGCTGATCAAACTAAAAGAAATGCTATAAAAGAAGTTGTCACTGTGTGGTGTGTACTCTTTAGACCAAAATAAGCTAAAAACGTAAGTTTCATCATAAAATTATGTTGGCACACATTAGCTTTGAAGCGTACATACCATCCGCATAGGAGCCAAGTGTGAAGTTGAGAAGCTCATATGGGCCAAACACATCTGAAAGAGTAATTTCCCATCCGGCAAGTACGTGTCTGAGTCGCACAACCTCAGTCATATTGAATGAACTTGTATTACTTGGAAATAACTTAAGATGCATATTGAGCCTTGGTCCCACCTCCCATATGTAGTGCTCAATATGCAGTTCGTAACGAAACAGCTGCAACAAAGAGCTTAAGTTGATCTCAAAGGCATCTTCATAGGGACGAAAGTCTGTGATGCCTGGACTCTTCAGTCGGAGTCCAACTCCAAGTGGCACGGCACATAAACAAGGTATAGGGGATGAAGGATTGTACTCATAATTTTTATCTGTTGGGCAAGGTGCACAATTTAAGTTAGAGCCTGGTTCCTGTTTAGATGTTTGCTGGCTTACTGACTGGGGTTGGCAAAGGTTGGTTATCTGAGCGTCACTAGAATTCCCACATACAGGGTTTCCATATAGCCTGCACAAAATGACAGTAGTGGTGATTATTAACCATTGCATAATAAAAATCAGTCAACAAGGGAATTGAAGTATTTTATGCCCACTGAGAAAAGGGCAAAATATTTAGTTACAGTTCCGATTTTCACTCATATAATACGATACAAGTGCAGAATGCAAAACTATTTGGTGATTATATATATCTATCCTCGAATTGGAACAGTGTAGCCTGAAAACTGCTATATAGAACGGTACAAGCTGAGTCTCAAAAAAGAAATTGAAGGTCCGTTATTATGGCGTGGAATCCATGATACGGCACTGCAACAATGCTGTGTGTGAACAGTACTCAATTACTGTAGCATTAGGGTTGGGAAGAGATTACCTTTCTCAGTAAGAATATCTGTACCAACTCTAACTTGACAGATGAGATGGTGTTAACCACCAAAATGGAGATCAACTATGAAACTTGCATGGTCGAAATTAAGTATGACTATGGATATGTTTTTTTTGTAGGAATGCAAATTGCATATTCTTTTTTTTAGATAATGGGAGAAAAACTCTCTCGATCTTTGCATCCAGGATGTCTATGCAGATTGCATATATGTATGAGAACATGTATGAGAACGTACATGACAGTAACATTTGGTGGAAGATTAAATGCAGCCGAAATTGTCTTGAGGGAATTATTTTGAAAGTTCCTGCATTATTATTAACAAATGTATTAGATATATATATAGTTAGAACTAGCTGAAAAATTACTTCGGCAAAAAGGATTGTACAGAACAAGGCTTCTATTTCCAGTAAGATTGATGTCACTCCAGATTGTCGAGGGAACAGCACCATCTAGAAGGTTGTTTTCAATTGACCTGTAAAATGAAATTCTCATGTGCTTCTAGCAAAATAAAGCGTAAAAAAGTGTATAATTACTTGAAGACTATTAAATACGTTTGCTTATATGCAAATGCATACTTTTTTTTTTTAAAAAAAAATGCCATGCAGGGTGTGACATTTTTATTAATCCAGATAAAATGGGTACAAATTGTAAACCAATTATGTAGATCAAAATATGCACCTGCAGAAATTGATATAACTTCAAGTCTTCATTTAATCATATATGATGTAAAATTCATACTTCCTTAAAATTTGGAATAAATGGAAGTAGATGAAAAATCATATTCTTATTCAACAGAAAGCTGTCTCGAGCAAGATTTAGCAAGCTAAATGTTACACTTACAATATCTGTAGATTAAGAAGTCCTGAGAAGTTTAACGGGATAGTTCCATTAAGCATGTTGTGTGACAAATCACTGCCAGAAAACTAGAAATTAACTCAGTGGTTATAGAAGATAAACAAACATTATCAAAGCTACATACATCGTAGTGATATTTGAAGCAAGCCTATTAGTTGGTATAGATCCTGTCAGCTGGTTCCAGCTAAGATCCCTGAAAATGAGCGTGAGGACTAGTTTAGTCATCTGTGGAGTTAATTCCTGAACTGCATAAACAAAGCTGGTCGCCCCATTGTTAAGGAAGTTCTCAAATGCCACCGAACTTTTGTGGCAGAAAACTACTACTCTAATCTCAAACACAAACTATAAGTGCCACATTCAAAGTAACAATCAGTAACCATCATTTCAAAAGACATTAAGTGGTAAATAATACTATGTAATTCCAGCAGGACAAGTGTACTCACAAATAGCCAAGTTGACGTATGCCACTCAGATCGGGAATGGCTCCCTGCAAGCTGCAGTTCCTAAGACTCCTGATAACACAAGAAATATTCTCCTCAGTTTTTTGTTGATTTGGTGAGTGTAATCTGTTATGAATAGCGCTTGTATTCAATATGGGGTCAATGGGCCAGTATATATACACAAGTACATGTGGTGAATATGCAAAGAACCCCTTATAACCATGGGGAATAACACATTATACATATATATCTCTAACACCCCCTCAAACTCATAGTGGATCAACAACACTAAGTTTGGAGAGGTAGAAACCGTACTGTGCGCGAGTCTGAGCCTTCGTGAAGAAATCCGCTATCTGAAGCTCTGAAGGCACATACTGAAGAGCAATCACCTGATCATGCACACAAGACCGCATGAAGGAAGCATCAACACCAATATGCTTGATAAGCTCATGCTTCACGTGGTCACAGCAATACCGATAGCACTGCATTTATCGGACAAGAGAGGAGTCGGTGTAGTGTGACAAACACCAAATCCTCAAGCAACCACCGAGCTAAGTAATCTCTGCCGTCAAGAGAGTCATAGCTCGCAACTCACCTCTGACTCGAACGGACACTACGACACTGCTTCTTCGCCTTCCGTGCAATGAGAGAACCACCAAGAAAACACAAGAAGCGAGATAGACCGCGATCGAGGGATCCGCCCAAGTAGCATCCGAATAAGCTGAAGTCAGAACGAAATGGAGTTGGGAAAGAAAAGACGGCGAGAGATAGTCCCACGAAGGTATCGCAGAACTCAAGAAGGTGGTCAGAGTGGACTCGAGTGGGAGCAGATACGAACCGACTCGTAATGTGGATCGATAAGTGATATCCGGACGAGTAACAACAAGATAGACAAGACTCCCAACAAGATGACGATAGCGAGCCGGATCGTAAAGAGGCTCGCCATCGAGGGTTGAGGTGAACATTGAGCTCCATGGGAGTCTCAACAAGATGCCGACGATGAGAGGCGCGATCAAGAAGATCTCGAATATACTTCTCTTGGGACATAAAGAAACCATCCGAGTGGAAGTAACCTCAATCCCAAGGAAGTAACGAAGAGGACCAAGATCCGACATAAGAAATCGCCACTAAGATGAGCCTTGACAAAGGCAATGTACTAATCATCTCCGTAATGATCATATCATCAACATACGTAAGAAGAAGAGTCCGACCACGAGACGAAGTGTGGACAAAGAGCGCAGGATCATGATCACTAGTGAAAAGCCGCAGCAGTGACCACAGAGGAGAAGCGCCAAACCAAGCACGAGGGGCTTGCTTAAGGATATAGAGAGAACGACGAAGACGCATGCACCATGCCCTCAGAACAGAATACCCAAAGCGGCGGAAGCATGTAGACCTCCTCACGCAACTCGCCATTAAGAAAGGCATTTTTAACATCAAGTCGAGAAACAAACGGTGGCGAATGACGCCACCGCAAGAAGAGCGCGACAGTGGTCATGCGAGCCACAGAGCAAAAGTCTCGTCAGAGTCACGACCATGCTCCTACCGGAAGCCACGAGCAACAAGACGCGCTTTATAGCGCCAAGAGAGCCATCGAGCGAGTCTTAATCTTATAGACCCACTTACACGTGATGGGACGAGAGTGAGATGGAAAAGGAACAAGATCCCAAGTACCAAGACGCTCGAGGGCATCAATCTCTCGCCATAGCATGTCGCCACTCGTGATGAGTAACAAGATCCCGATAGGAGACAAAGCTCAAGAGTACCTACACCGTAAAAACCAAACGGCAGGAGGCCGAATCGATCGGGCGATCGCGAGAGCGAGCGAGGAGAAGATAACCCATCGGGGAAGATGGATCATCGGAGAAGATAGAACATCGGAGAAGATGGCTCATCCGGAAGATCCCGAATACGAGGTCGACGAGCGAGACGAGTGTAGCGGAGGAGCCCGAGGAGCCGCAGGAGACGGCAGCGCGATAACGGCGGAGAGGCCACAGGAGGAATATGTGGAGACTCGATGGGACAAGTGGATGAGGCAAGACAGATATAGGTGTATCCGAAAGGTCAAAAGGACAGAGACTCCACAGAGGAAGCCGAGGCCGGAGAGGTAGGACGTGGGTAGAAGGGACGAGACTCGCCGAAAGTCACATCCCGAGAAATCCGCATCCGTCGACCAACAGATCCCAAAGATCGATATCCCTTGTGCTCGCATCGATCCCGTAAAGACACACTCAACAGATCGAAATCGGCTTGGTACGCTCGAGGCGAGGAGAACATAGCAAACGCAGCCAAATGACGAAGGGCGAGTATCGAAGAAGACCACAAAGACGCCAACAGGATCGCACTCAAGAGCGTAAGAAGGCCGATGTTAACGAGATAGGTGGTAGTGGAAACAGCCTCGGCCCAAAAGTGAGGTGGAATAGAGGCAGCAATCATCAGTGCACGAGCCGTCTCAAGGAGATGACGATGCTTGCGCCACGACACCATTCGAGCATGAGCACCGTGACAGAGAATCGAGCGAGTAGTACCGCCGCAAGGAAGTCGCGCAGTAACGAGAGAGGTACTCGCCAATGAGTCAAGACGAAAGACACGAATAGGGGTGGAGAATCGTGTGTGGACTATAGTGGCAAATTGTTTATAGATAGATAAGACCTCACTACGAAGACATGAAATATATCCAAGTGTGGCGAAAAATCATCTATAAAAATGATATAATATCGATGACCCTTTCAAACGGCGAGCCGGACCCCAAACATCCGAATGAACAAGATCAAAAGGACGCCGAGAGACCGACTCACTATGAGGATAAGGAAGTCGAATTTGTTTACCTAACTTACACCCCGACAATCTAAAGACACGCCTCCCGAGATGCACTTTAAGACCACGACGAACTAAAGACGGATGACGAGATCCACACTGATGACCAAGACGGTGATGTCACCGCTGAAAGAGCCGGTAGACGGAGCGGCGTAAGTCGAGAGATCGCGCGCGGTGGCGGCGGAAGGAAGGTGAAGCGCTCAAGCTCCAGAGACGCCGTGAGTCAAGGCACCGAGGCCGAACCAACGAGTTCCGTGTGGCGGTCCCGAACACAACAAGAGTCAGAGTCGAGAAAGACCCGACAACCAAGATCAGTAATCTGTCCAGCAGAAAGAAGCTGCATGGTAAGACGAGGAACATAAGCAACAGAAGGAACATGAAAAGATGAGTTGCTAAGAGGTCCTCACTGCAGACAGAAGGGATGTACCATCGTGGTAAGAACACCGGCTGGGAGAATCAAGAGGTGTAATGAAAGACAGAGTGGAAGAATTAGAAGTCATGTGAAAGGATGCTCCAAAATCAAGAATCCACGGGGAGGTACCTGACTGTGGAGGAGGTGGTTTCTCGGTTCAAGAGTCGTGAGCGTAACCTCGCAGAACTCCGCCGAGGAGAACCCGAGGCGGCAAGCGGCGCCGGTCCGCTATCTCCGCCGCCGAGAGAAATGGCAAGGAGTCGATGCAGCGTCGATGTAGAAGCACTAGTACCGATGTAGAAGAACGGCGTGAAAGATGCCGCCGCTTCTTATAGCATCGGGACTCAATGTGGCCGACCTTGTTGCGAGAGGAGCGATGAGGACGACCACCACTGGATGGAGGCGACCACCACCTCCGTGGTAGCCGCATTGGAGGCGCAGCCAAGCGGAGCGTGGTAGCAGCGGGCGAGCGGCGAAGTAGAGGGAGTGGGTAGCAGCCAAGACCACTTAGGCGAGTCTCTCTCGATCGATCTTAGTAAGGGCCTCGTGAGAGTGACACGAGGGTGGCGTGCAAGGAGCCGGGCACGCCGCCGAACTCGGGACGAAGGCAAGTAAGGAACTCGAGACCCGCTGAAACCTGTGTCAAGACGCATGCGGCTAGGCAAAGACCGATAGGAGCGACAACCAGAAGCGGAGAGAGTTCACCGACGCCGCACAACAGAGCTCGAGCGTAAAAGCGCCAACGAGAGCATCACCTGGCCAAGAGAGTGCTCTGGCGAACCACTGACGTGTAGAGCATCACCGAGGGCTCGAGCGCCGACGAAGGTGAGTCCACATCCGAAAGCGAGGAGTCCCACAACCTCGTAAGAGAATCGAGGCCGATATCGGGCGATGAGGACAAGCAGCAGCCGAAGCGCCGCCGTCGTATCACCGAGCGTAGGCGGTCAGCGATCCTTGTAGAAGTCCGTGAGCCTCCCGGTAGGCGAGATAGCCTCATCATCGCAAAGCGAAGCGGTCTCGCAGCAGCCTTTGTCGGCCGTTGGGGCGCGCAACAGCGAAACTCCGTCGGAGGTGTAGGGCAAGGCGGGCGGTGACATCGCCGCAGGACGCCCGAGACGAAGACCACGCATGTGGATGCGCATATGAGACACGAAGTCGGTGTAATTAACACCATCAAGATCACCGCAACGAGGATGGAAACGGTACCCATTGGTAGGTGGCGCCGACGGCGCGCGACCAAGGCAACGGTTTAACAGCGGCGCCGAACGCGCGCGGTTTAACGACGTTTTTCCTTTTCCGGCTCATTGAGTTACTTATGGGCCGCACGGCCCACCAAACACAACCGAGCACGCACACGCGGGTAGGGTTTCCAGCGTGGCCGCGTTCTCCGGCGAGCAAGGACCGCGAGGGGGCGGCGGCCGGCAGGACCGGCGAGGCGGCGGCGGCCGGATTGCAGCCGAATCCGACCGGAGCAGAGACTCGGCGCGATCCGAGGCGTCGGCTCGGAGAGCCCGCGGCGGTGACGTCCGAGCGACGCGAGCGACGGCGGCGGCGGAGAGGATCAAGGCCGAGAGGCCCGAGCGGGCGAGCGGGTTGAGGCCGCGCCGTCAGCGAGCGCCGGACGAAGACGAAGCTCGGCCGGATCCGGAGCGCCGGCCGGGAGGAAGCGGCGGCGGCGACGCCCGGAGCGACGGCCGAGCGACGGCGGCGATCGGAGAGGCTCGCGTCGGAGAGGCCCAGCGGCGCGATGCACGCGAGGCCGAGGCGAGGCGCCGCAGGCAGTGAGGCCGGAGGCGACGCCGGCGGCCGGGAGGACAAACGGCAATAAACCCTAGGTTCGCTCTGATACCATGTTATGAATAGCGCTTGTATTCAATATGGGGCCAATAGGCCAGTATATATACACAAGTACATGTGGTGAATATGCAAAGAACCCCTTATAACAATGGGGAATAACACACTATACATATATATCTCTAACATAATCATAATGAAAATTGGGTATTGACATGTTGCAATTGCCTTCTGAATAAAGATTGAAACTAAATAATTACATGAAAGGTATTTGCACTCTTATAGAATAAGGGTAAAAAGGCAGAAATATAACGATAAAAAGAGAAGATTATGCTCACAGCTTTAATAGTGTGGATATGTTGCTGTATGTAGTAGGGATGGAACTTCCACTGAAGTTATTGTTGTCAGCCTGACTAGAAACAGAAAGATATGAATATAAGAAACGAGTGAAAGTTTTTTATGAGAAGTAGATTTCCTTGGAGTATGACAATGGGGTACGTACAATATTTTCAAAGCACGTGCCTCTGCTAATTCTGGAGGAAGGGGTCCAGACAAATTGTTGTTGTCAACAAGGCTGTAAAGTTTTGGTTACATTACAAAACAAAGATTAATTCCATATTTCCTACTATAACTTGCGTAATAAGAAAAATGTGGGAAAGAAATAGACTTCCACATACAGGTGAACAAGTATAGGTAATCTGGACAATTCGGACGGGATTTGCCCACTTAATGAATTATTGTTCATGTGACTGAAATGAACAGGACAATTGAGGTTAGAACTAAACTCATAATGAATAGCAAAGCATGGAGAAGATGGGAATGAAAAATTCTTACATATGTTTTACACTTCTTAAGTTGGCAAATGACTTAGGTATCGGGCCCGATATTTGGTTTTCGTCAACTTGTAACCTGTTTAAGTTTTGAAGGTTGCCAATCTCATCTGGTAAAAAACCAGAGAGCTGATTGCCATTCAATAGTCTGCAAAAAGCATGAAAACAATAACAATTAACATTGTTTGATAGATGTGTACTCAGATGTTATTGCGATTGTTTCTCATGTAGAAATAAGCAAAGTAACAAATGGTATAGCTATGTAACATACATAGGAAGGTTCCACTGATTTATGTGCAAATTGAAGAGGGGAAGTAAAAATAATAGAAAGAAAGGACTTACATAAGTTTGAGTGTAGTGATGTTGCCTATCTCTTTTGGGATGCTACCTGTTAAATTGTTCCACATAAAATCCCTTCAAGAAAAGCAGCAGTTAGTTAATATATGGTAGAATAACTTGAGGATCAAGAATAAACAACTACTCTAACCACGAAGTAAGCGATCAATATTGGGAATTTGAGACTGAATCAAGTGTCTACTGGTTAATTACTCTTTTCTTCTGTAATTTTCCAGCAAGTAGGATAATTTAAGCCTTTCTGTTAAATTGCTAGTAATGCACCATGAATTTATGTATGTATTGAAAAGATAGTAAAAGTGAGCTAGCAAGGCTTAATATTTAAGAAATACAAGAGAACTTAAGAAGATTAGCAAGTTTAACCATCAGAGTAATACTTACAATGTTTTCAGCCGAGCTAAAAGACTGACCTCTGATGCCAAAGTTCCAGAGAGGTTCCTCTTAAACAACTGTCTACATGGAGTAACATACATGCTATCATCAACAAATTGAACTTGACAGGAACAGGATACTAGATTATTATATTCCATATTGTGCTGAGATAAAAAGATAAACAAATATTAATAAATAAATAATATGTCAAGCAAACAGAAGCCTTATAAAAGAAGCTCCAACAATGACTATGAATCATAAATTTAAGCCTATACAGGAGTGAGGTTCCACGTTAGTCACATGTTGGTGGGACAAATTATCAATATCAAGGGGAATCCGCAGTTACCAATAAAGGTAACTCTTAGTTCTGTTTGAGTAAAAGGTTTTCTATGTCAATATTATATGATACCTGTAAGACATCAATTTTTTTTCTTGAATAGCATAAGCATGCAGGAAATATGCATTTTATCAATAAGCATTTAACTAAGCATTTGAATAACTTAAGCATGCAGGGGAACACATAGACATTAGCATTTAACTGTAAAGCTACTTTTTATGAACAATAACGTCCTTTTTCTTCAATAAAAGCTTATTACAGAAATATGATAACTAAAACAGATAGACGGAAGAAATGAAAGAGTAAATGTGCTGAATAAATTATATAGAAGTACAGATCTGAGATCATACAATTCCGTTACATGAAGATATGCATCATTCACTTTCTGGCAGAAGACTCCTGTCCAATTTGATGTGCATGGATCTCCCCTATTCCAATTCTGAAGGTTATTCACAGGATCAATTAAGCTTCCCTTGATAGCCCTGAGTGCATTGACTGCATTATGGG
The DNA here is from genome assembly GCA_036346255.1 of Ampelocalamus luodianensis. Lineage (NCBI taxonomy): Eukaryota > Viridiplantae > Streptophyta > Magnoliopsida > Poales > Poaceae > Ampelocalamus > Ampelocalamus luodianensis. The sequence continues at coordinate 9,831,268 of CM070626.1, forward strand.
AAAGAAAGCATTCATTTTGCAGTAAAGGTTTTACAAATTTGCACATAAGAAACTCATGGGACATAGTGAGAAAAATACTATTTGCACAGAACATCTCATGTTTCTGGGGACAGAAATGATTATCTAGGATAAGATATAACAATTCATTTTTCTTGCTCTGAGTTCTATGATAGAACTTGTTTATTTCACCGTGGTAGCATACAGGATCACAAAATTATGTTCCTCTTTATTCTGTTTTTCTAACAAGAGCTATCTATAATACCATACTCTGGTACATATACCTACTAACTGGTAAGGTGCATTGTACATTATCTAACAATCTTGTGTACCGCAAATACTAGTTTCACTCATTATTGCGCCTCGACAATGGCCAAGTTCTTCAATTATACAAAAGTGTGTGACCCGTTCTGGTTCATCCACAAGTATAACTAATCATTGGCACAACTTAAACTGTTTGTTCAATGATTGATGACAGTATTATAAAGAAGCATACACTTAATGGAACCATTTAAGACAAGTCTTCAAAGATGCCCGCGTATATAAAAGAGCTAGTGAGTGGTATGGAAGCATTATTTCCTTTACATCCATCAGAGATTTCAGAGCTAAGAAGAAATTCCCAACATCAAAAATCTTCATCAAGAGACACATATCGGATAATATGATTAATATGGAATCATGGGCTAGCAGTTGGTACAGTACCCCATTGTTTCATGGGAGGTTACGGGGGTGTTTGGCATGGTTGCAGCTTTTCTGAAAAGATACTTCCGGTTGGGCTGAAGGGCTGAACAACTGAGTTGAAAACATTTGGTGTTTAATAGTCTGGCTGGAGCTTCTGAATTGGGAAATGTCTGAAACGCCCCTCAAACAAATGATGACTTGTTTGATGCCGTTTAACGACAATTGACAGCACTTTACGACAACTACTAACAATTAATGACAATTCGGACACAAGTAAACCTTAATGACAATTAACATTATTGACGGAATTAATGCAATTGATGACAATTCACACACAAGTAAATCTTAACAACAATTGACGACAATTTGCACAACGTAAATCTTAATGACAATTAACACTTGGCGGCAATTAACGGCAATTGATCTAATTCTATGATTACACAAGTAATCAATTCAATGATTATATAAATAATTCATCTAAATCAGAAAAAAGGAAAATGAACAATTTAAAAAAATAAAAAGAAAACAAAATGAAGACGGTGCATCCGTCGGGAGAAGGACGACGATGGTGGCATCGGGAGTAGGATGGCGGTGACGCAGGCGGGCAGAGGATAGCGGCGGCGAGTGGTGGAGACCGAGGCAGCGTCGGGGGAGGAGGACGGCGCAGGGGGAGGAGGACGGCGGTGGGGGGCAGGAGGATGGCGCCGACGCGGGAGGAGGAGGGAGAAGGGCGGTGGCGGCGGGAGAAGGAGGGAGGCCAGGGTGGCGGCAGTGCTGGAGGAGGGAGGAGGCGCGAGTGGGCGGAGGGGCACACGACTAGGGTTAGGGTTCGAGAGGGGTGGGGTGGCTAGTTTTGTTGAGTGGCAATGGGGGTAAATAAGCCCCAACTTAGACCTATTCATGGGCAGCCTGGCGGCCCAGCCCAACTTGAATTTTCCTGGTTCGGACCTTGTTTTTTGGCACGAAAAAGCCCGACGAAAGCAATAAAAATAAAAACTATTTTTTTATTCTTGAAATGAATTAAATATTAATTTTTATTTCAAAAAATAAAATAATATTATTTTATTGGGAAAAAGACAATTTCGGGCCAGGCCGGGTTCGGACCTGCCCGTTTAAGACCGGGTTTTTCAGGACCATCCCCGTCTGGGGGTTTGAACAGGTCTAGCCCCAACTCTAGGGACAATCTCGGAAGGCAAACCCACCGAAGCCATGGGAAGCTACCTCGGGTGGCTTTTGGCTTCCGCACGTTGTAAATGACTTCGGGCTTCGGGAAAAGCAGCCGGAGAAAGCGCTTGTTTGGAACGGCTTCCGACTTTTCCGAGCGAAAAGCCGAAGCCATCCCAAACCGTCCCTACAAGTTGCAACTTAAAGAATTCCCACTAGGAGTGGTGATCACTGCTTTGTCGAGGAGAGTTAACTCCAACTGTCTAGCTAAAAATCTTAAGAAAAGGCAAATTGTCAAGTAGTACTTGCCAGCCAGGGATTACCTTCCGAAGGGTCAGTACTTTGCCCGAGTGCAACATCCAAGCAGGGGAGCAGCACAAGCAGGATAACTGCAAAGAGGACACCTCCAAACTTTGCCATGCCTTCGACAGAATTAGCAGCAACTTGCCATGTCCCCAACAGCACAGTTTCCAAAGCTTCAGATCCTAACCAAGAAAAGTATGAGACCAATGCTTAGAACCGTGTAACACCTAATGATCATGACTATCATCATTGTTGATGAATCAGGATGCCGGTTGTAAGATCTGAAAGCATCAATTTTTAATGGAAGGGGAAACAAACAATGTCCAGATGGCCAAATAAGATATTAGTCACATGCAGCTCTGCACCTACCCTGGTTCTAAGTTCCACCTACCTGTCTGGCCCAACCTCCCTTTGCTCAAGCAAGTATGGCTCAGAGCGATCAAATCAAATCCCTTTTTTTTAACTAGAGACAAGTAAGCGAGATTGCATATGTTACTCATCTTCCACAGCAATGAAGTCGACAACACTGACAATAACACCATCCTAATTCGCAACCACGACATGCCAACTAAAACTACCGGATGCAACAGATACTTGCATACGACGTTGATGGTACAAGTGTTGACAAAGCTACTCCGAAAATGATACTTCAGCCTGCAGGTAACGTTTTTTCTTAGAACAGAACAATCTATCTTTAAATGTAGCTTAAAAGAACAATATATTTTCATATTAACTCGACAGTACGAAATTCAAGAGGAACAAACAGAAATGCCGAAAGCCATCAAATCGAACCGACCTGAGACAAGATTTTATCAAAGAAAACAAAAGGAGCGCCCAAACCCCCAATAATTTCTCTCTCTCTCTCTCTCAAGACTAAAACCCAATAATTTCTTGAGAATGAGGTAGTGAAGGGGGGAAGGAGTTCAGAAGGACGCACCTCGAAATTAAGCCCGAAATTTCTTCTTGATAGAAGAACCCAAGAAGCCAAGAAACCGGCGGAGAAGACGGGGGCAGAGGTGAAGAGCAGAGCAAGGAGGAGGGCAGGGCAGAATGAGAACGCGGCCTTGCTCCTCCGGCTTTTCACCTCGATCCTATCCTCTTGCTTCAGCGCCCGCACGGGCAAGCGAATATTCCGGCTGCTTGCTTTGCAGTTCTTGCGGCGGGGGCTGCGTGGCTTGTGCCGTGCTAGTCACAGCGAACTGAAGAGAGTGGAGAGACGAGAGAGATGACGAGAGACGATACGTTGCATTGGCGCCGTGGAGGCCCCGCCGTCGCGGCGCGCGCGCTTTATATGGGAGGTGGGATTGGGGAAGAGCTCGGCTGCAGTGCCTGCTGGAGTTGCACTGGTGTTATTTTTCTTCTTTTTCTTTGTTTTTTTATTAAAAAAAACCAGAATTAATGGTGGAACTTGGACGACACACTTATGTGACGAAAGAAAGACAGTGCAGGTAAGAAGACCAGGGAAGCCAAACGCCGCACTTCACTTCGTCTTCAACAGCAGTCGTCTTCAACCACAGCCCAAGCTAGCCAGAGGCTGTTGCCTGCCTGTTGAGCTGTTTCTCTCCCCTCGCTGCACCGGCTGTCACGGTCTCTTCTTAATTGCGTCATGACAAGGGGGCGGACTCAAAGAAGATTCAGTTCCTTCGAATTTCAGATTTGAGTGAATTACCTCAATGTCTTGTGGCTTCGCTCAGCCTAACAGAGATACCGAGACAGCCCGCTTATACCGCCGTTCATTTTTTTACCTGGTCCGCCCTGGTCATGACCCCACTTCACTCGCCCGTTTAATTATAGCTGAATTGAGATCTTTTCCCATGCTGAAGTCTGAGTTGATCTGCCTTAGAAGCATTGGCACCAGGCAGGCACCAAGCTAGGCGGCTAGAAAGTTCAGCACCTCCGAAAACTTTTGCATTTTTTTGATGGCGACCTGAAACTTTGCTGAACAAGTGGGATCGACAGAGATGCATGGTGGTCATCAAAGTCAAGAGGAGAACTTAGTGGAGCATAGCAGCTTAGTTAACGCGCAGTTAAGCCTTTTTTTTTCTTTTAAATTTTGTTCCTAGTTGTAACATGCACAAGAATAGAATTAGCTTAATCATCTTTTATTCAAAAATCGACTCTTACTGCAGCATCCACGTTATGCCGTATCACCATCTTTAGAAAATATGAAGCAAAAGAGACATCAATATAGAACGAAACAAAAGCAGTAGTTAGTGCAGAACGCACGCATGACTAAGTGGAATACGGAGCAACTCTGCTAGAAGCCTTTCTTCTTTGCCTTTTTCCCTCACTCGTTTCTCCATTCCCCTTGTCTCTTTTGTTCAGTATATGAGACTTGAAATTAGCTTGAAAGCTACTTCTTGGCCACTAAGAGTCTTAAGACTAAACGTCAAATAGCACTCCTCACTTTCGTTAAGACGTATGCGCGTATCTAATTATCTACAGGTAGCCTTTCACTACCGGACACAGCCCCTTTGCCGAGTGCAAAAATCTTTGCCGAGTGCCAAATAGCGGGCACTCGGTAAAGAGCTATTTTGCCGAGTGCGACACTCGGCAAAGAACTACACTCGGCAAAGCCCTCTTTGCAGAGTGCCATGCACTCGGCAAAGATTAACACTCGGTACATTCAACCTTTGCGAGTGCGGGCACTCGGCAAGGGGGCACTCGGCAAAGCGGCCGAGGTAACGATTCCCGACGTCAAATTTTGCCGAGCGCGGCCGTTTGGCACTCGGCAAGACCCGCTTGCCGGAGTGCCATGGCACGACACTCGGCAAAGATATATTTTTAAATTATTTTGGCCTCCAAATTTTTTTACCCTACTACGATGTCGGGTACTCTATGTTAGGATTTGGTACATTTTGTGGCTTTTTGTTATACTTAGTTAATTTATTTCATTTACTAGAATTATTTGGAAAATGCAAATTTGAAGCGCACGTGCATCGAATAATGGAATTTAATGATTCAAAAATGATAGTCATGTTATTGATCAGTAGTGTGAGGCAGTATCCGAGAACGGACCGAAATTTGGACATCTTGTTGTGAAACATGGCCAGTGAACTTGCGGTAAGTGTTTTAAATTCTATAAAAGCAAACAACGCTGAAAATTATGAAACTTGTGGAGATGTCATGATATCATATGTGGAGGCTGTGATAAAAATTTGAGAAGGTTTCGTGCACGTTGTCACGCACGATGCTTTCAAACCGGGACATCCTTCTCAAATTTTTATCACGACCTCCATATGATATCATGACATCGGAGATGACTTCCGGGCATGGTGTATGGCCCACAAGGGCAAGGCGGCGTCCGACGTCTCCTTCAACTGGAGGACCGCCGAGGCGCATACGAACCCGGCGCCCACACGCGCATCGGTGAGTACACGTCGGCGGCAAGGTCGATCCATGGGCGGACCATGATCCGAGCACCGTGACTTTGATGGAGAGATCGTCATGAGGTGGGACAAGGCAAGAAGCATGGCGGTTACGGCTTGGCGACGGCCTCATCGACACGGCCTCTACTCCATCTCTCTCCGGATCCGAGCACGAGCACGCAGCGAGCCGACCATACGCCCACGGACCATCACGACAAAGACGGTCAGCGCACTCGAGGTTATTCTGTTTTACTCGTCGTACATTGATCTTTACACACCTTTATTAGCTTTGCATTATCAAACATTGGAGTAAAATATTGCAGGCCATTTGGAACAAGAAATGAGGCAACGTCGAGCTGAGGCCGAAAGAAGAGAGGATGTCGGCCCGGTGAGGCCGACGGCCGAGCGGCGAGAGGATGTCGGCCAGTGGAGGCCGAGCGGCCGAGCGGCAGCCCAGACGCAGAGCTTGGCGGACATGATGGAGTTCTACAAGGTCTTGGGCAACATACGGGCCATTTGTGCCGGTGGTGTTCGCTCAACCTCGCCTCACGCGTCCTGCAGTGCAGCTACTCCCGTGAGTATGAAAGTTATTTGCTTTCGCTTGTGCTTTGCTTGTATGACTTCTACCTTCCTAGATTAGGTATCTAATGTAATCTTGTCTCACATGCAATCTCTTCTCCTTTGTGCAACCTCAATCGGCGGGTTCAATAATCCACCTCATGCGCCTCGAATGATGGAGCTTTTCCTTCACCACGATCGCATGGCCACCTTCGAGATGAATGGTAGTTGTATTTTCATTTGTTGTTCACTTGGTGATGGACTTGTGATATACTTATGATGCACTTGTCATTGTGATGAACTTGTGGATTTGTTTGGATGGACTTGAGCACTTATTGTTATATATGTGATGGATGAGATATATATGTGATGGATGTGATATATATGTGATGGATGAGATATATATGTGATGGATGTGATATATATGTGATGGATCGATATATGTTTGGATGGATTTGTTTGTCGTGATGGAATGTAAAAACAAATAAAAACGATTTTGGTCACTTTGCCGAGTGCAACACACGGCAAATAGGTCCTTTGCCGAGTGCCATGGTCATGGCACTCGGCAAAGCTGAATGTGGGCACTGAAAATCCCGATTTTCGGCTTTGCCGAGTGCCATGACCATGGCACTGCAAAAAATATATTTTTAAAAAAATTAAACCTTTGCCGAGTGCCATGACCATGGCACTCGGCAAAGAATTTTTTAAAAAATTAAAACTTTGCCGAGTGCCAGGCCCTGCGGCGCTCGGCAAAGAATTTTCAAAAAATTTTAAACCTTTAAGTGTCGTCGTTCGACACTGCAAAGACAAAAAAAAAAAAATTGCCGAGTGCGCGGGTTGGCACTCAGAAAAGGCGTCAACAGGGCGGCGCCATAACCGGTTCTTTTCTTTGCCGTCTCTGACTCGGCACTCGGTAAAGCCTTTGCGAGTGCGAAAAATACACTTCGGCAAAGGATGCTTTGCCGATTAATTTTTCCGAGTGCTCTTTGCCGAGTGTCGCACTCGGCAAAGCCTTTGCCGAGTGCAAAGGGACATTTGCTGAGTCCGGTAGTGTTTGGACAGCGGTGGCTGTGAATGAATCTATACGTGAGCGGAGCTAGGTGGTGTGCAAAGTATGCATATATTTAATGCTAAGTATGAATCCATGAACAAGACTTAATATTTGTATATGAAGTGTGTATCCATAGAAAGTTTTGTAGCTTCACCACTGAATCTATATGTCCATGATGACGACACTTACCCATTACCATGCAGACTAATTTTGATGTGGATGGAGGTGGAAGCATGCATGCTTTGACAACCATGGCAGCATTCGCACTGCTACGCGGTAACAGTGTGACGGTATCATGACATGGCCGTGACCGTGAAGACACTGGCTCAGCGAGTTACTTAAAGTCTGCCATGATATGCGAAATTCTAGAGAAATTTATGTGTTCCAAATGATTCTACATGCATCTAATGTAAATAGACATTCTTGTTAAATGTCTGGTACATATATGTGCTTGTTTGGATAAAGGCTGTGATGGGGCTGGGATTATTTTATCGTCTCGCTGATCCGACAATTAAGGATTGACAAAAACGTCAAGTTAATCAACTATCAGTAGTGATTTGTCGATAGTGTGTGTGTATTCGGCAACCTCTTCTGTATGGCCGAGGTTTAGTTAACCTATCATGGACCTCTTCCAGCTGCGTCACTGTCTCTGGGAGGGAAAAATTGGCTACACCTGCACGTTACCGCATGATTCTCCAGCAAGATAACGAGACTGACGACTTGGCCATGGAAACCACAAGAGAAAGTTGAGCTCTCATTTCTTGCAGAATAGCTGCACAAGTTTAGGGGGTTTGCTCCATTTCTTATAGGAAAAATTTGTTCAGTAATATTATAATGATGTATAAATTAAAAAAATAATATCCAACTCTATTTCTTATAGAAAAATTTGCTCAGTAATATTGCAATGATATATAAATTAAAAAATAACATTTAATGTGAGAATGACAGGTGAACCGTACGACTACATGTCAACGATATATCGATATTATTTTTCAACTTATGATATCTTTACAGTGTTGCTGAGTAAATTGTCCCTTATACTCGACGTTGTTGATGTGCTGCCCATCCCGTCCGTGGCACGGTAGCTTCTCTCATCGATTGAAACGTACAACCAACCATTGTTAAAACGATTATCAAAATGGGTATACTTTTTTTAAGAGAAGAATGGGTATACTTAGCAGTACCTCCCACGCAAAACCGCTAAAAAACCTCCAACAATGGTGAATAATTCATAAACAAACTCTGTTGGGTATGACTCGTATATGGCAAAAGAAAGACTAGGTGTCCGAGTCGAATATGTAATCGGAGTATAAATATATACCGTCGATCTCAAAGAGAAACTCTCACGAAACCGCTGCGATTTAACCCCTAGAAACGTAGATTTTACCAAACCTCGTAAACAAATTTTTGTCTCTTGTGTGCATGATCATCTTTCTCGTGTTTAGGACTGCCGCCGGTTCCAACCTCATTATTTCAATCCCTAAAAAGTAGAAACCCTTGCAAAAAAAAAAGAAGAAAATCCGCAATCACATGATGTCCTTTATTTTTACTGATAACTGAAATCGATTTTTAAGTGGATAGCAACAACGTTCAGGCACAGCGGATAGCCACAACCCACAAGCCGAGCCGCTTTAGTTAGATTTGTCAAGAGTGCGCACGCGCTGACTGCGAGGTGCGAGCACAGCAGAAGCAGCAGCTTGTCGCTGACGTTACAAGTGAGAAGCGACACCGACACTGATAGGGCATTCAATGGCCTGTCAATCCGGAACTTATGCGGTAAATACAGAGAACGTGGTGTAAACAATGTTTCGCGTTATACGAACAGTGATTTACTATATTACCAGTTTATCATAGCAAAACACTATAGTAACCGTTTAGAAAATATGGTTTTTTATAAATAATATTATTTTAATTAAAAATTACAAAATTAAATAATACTTTTTTTTTTGACAAAAATAGCCTCCTGTAGCCATTTCATCTAGCGTCTGAAAACCGGAGCCTATCACCTGCAAAATAGCCTCTTGTCGCCATTTCATCTAGCAATATGCTCCTATCGCTAGATGAAATGGCGACAGGGAATCTAGCAATAAGCTCTTATCGCTAGATGAAATGGCGACAGATGCCCTGTCGCCACTACAAACAATGCACAGGAAACTTGTCGCCAGTTGAACTAGCGATAGGCTCCTGTCGCCAGATGAAATGACGACAGGTTTTTTTTTGCAATTAAAGTAAATTTACAATTTTAGTATATTTATAATTGTCTACGCTATCGATAATTTTTTAAAAGATAAAGAAATACGAGGTACAAAAATAATTTATGAGTTCTGATGTGACCAAATGTATTTGGAATGCGTTTTAGGTGGCATAATATGAAAATAGCACCCTTCGGCGACGTAATATCGAAAATAACCCTGTTCGGCGACCCAATATTATAAATAGCCTCCTTCGGCGCCGCAATGTCAAAAATAGCCTCATTCGGCGATGCAATATTATAAATAGCCGCCTTCGCCGACGCAATATGAAAAATGCGCGACATACTTTGTGAACAGGATGTAGTCATTTCACGTACGAAAATGCTAGAACTAGGGTGGTGTGAGGTGTTGCGATGCTGACTCCCTCACACAGTTATATGTACACACAACAAGAACAAATAGAATCGAAACACGATACTAGCATAAATTCATGTAAGTTGTACATAAATTAATATTTACATAACAAGCTGATACATCTACTCGCGGGCCTTATTAGAGCGTACCCCACGTGTGGCCCCTGGCCTTGCTCGGGGCGGTTGCGGACGTTGGTGCGAGTACGTTAAAAGCTCCAGTGGCTGAGGTACCTTACCGACGCGAGTAGCCTAAGGGGGTGTCGTGAGAGGGGATGTCCCGAGTGGGTGTTGCGTCGGCTGGCTCACTCCTGGCGCACCACGCAGCTGTGAAGCCCCAACGGAGACATGGCTGCTCTCGCCGTCTAGCGCTTGCTGTAGTTGCCCTTCCCGACAAACATCGAAGTCCCCGGAGCTTGCTCACTCATGTGACCCCAGCTCCTCGTCCGGCAGGGGTCTACGACTTGTGGAACAACACGTTATGCATGTAAACAAGAAGAAAATATTGAAATGGTACGTTATGCGTGTAAATAACATAAACATACCTAATTGTTGCATCGCAGCGGCAACTTGGCGTAGTCATGCCCTTGTTATGGACGGTACTGAGGACCTACCAGAAGAAAATATCATTAATAACTAGTGGAGTTCAAAATTCACAACCAGACGTAAGTATTTCAGGTGTACCTATAAACTAAGCTGGCGCTGGGTACTCTCGGCACGGTGCCACGAGGACCAACCCGCCACGTTCGGGCGAGGAGCCGTGCGCCGTGACGCACCGTGGCTCATCACTCGTCCATGCACAGGTGGGTTCGCCACGTCCTACGGCACGATGTCAGCTGGATGACTCGCCCCGACACTTCTAGAATCTGGTTGCCGGTCTATCTGATCTCCTGCCTCGCCGTGCAGTAGCACTCCCCGATCATAAAACTATGCAGGGAGCTCGCCAACTCGTACAACTCCCATCCAAGATCGTTTTGTATACAGAATTAGCAAGTTAGGAACCGAAAACATGCGTAGGACATAAGATGTATGGACCGTTCAATACGTACCATGCAATGGAATACAGAGTCCTACTAGGGTGGGGTACGTGTCGGTCGTCATGGTCTCATGGCATGGTGGGTCGTCCACGACCCTGGTGCAATGAACCCTCGTTTGAGTATAGTACTAGTCGATGTACTCCTCATACGTCCTAGGGTCGTAGGGAGTAGGCCCCTGGTGCACTTCCGCCAAGGCGTAGAGCCACTGCGTAACCCACTGGACCATCTTTTCGGTCCAAGAAGTCGTACCAACTACTCCTTTCCTGACGTACCTTGGAAGATGAAACGATAAATTCAGAAGTCCGTATGGGAAATGATGCGACAGAAATAAAACGTGAACTTACACATGAACGTTCGGCGGCACCTGTGGCCCCCAAGGCATTGGGAACTCCTAACGTAGACCGAATTGGCGCATCACTCGGTGCACGTCGTACTCCTCGACGAAGACGTTCACCAAGAACTCTCGTGTGTACCAGTACTACTAGTCTCGCGTGCAGTGGGTGGACAAGCCTCGGGGTGCGCGCATTGACACCCTGTTGGTGGTGTACGATGTCCAGATGATGCGGCCATCCGTCAACTAATCAAACATCGTAACATAGTCTGGGTAGGACATGTACGTAGTGATCGGAGTGAAGGTGACCTGTGGAATAGAACAACAAAAACTTAGCATATGCAATTAACTTAAATTATGAAAAGTACTAAAGGTTCAAACTACTTACTTGTCAGCGACACCACAGCATACCCATGGTTAACCAGTCCACAGGGTCGTCGTCCGCGTACATCTTGTCGATTTAGGCTCCCAGGTTCAGCTGTGGTCATCCGATCTGGAAATGCTCGAACGACCACGGTTGAACAAGCAACAGGCGTCCGGCGAGGATGAAGATCTCCCAGACCCGGTGGCACACGCTCCATAAGGCGTGGTAAGTCACGCACACTACCGTCGGGCCCCAGGTGTACGGTGGGATCATGTCCACCTCCTCTTCTGCCAGCTCCTATGCATAGCAGACCATGTGCTTGTCCACGCTGTCGTCGTGGGACCCTAGGAACATGACCCACCGGAAGAGCCACAACATGTACACCTCGAAGTACCTACTCATTGTGTACTCGGGTGCGTTTGGTCCCAGTTCAGCCAGCTGCAAGATGGCAGAGACACATCACTAAGTTGAACAAAGAAATTGCAGCGGAAATGCAAGAGTTATAAATACTTACATCGAACTGGTTGATCCACCTCAGCGTTGGCCTCTTGAAACCAAACCCCCAAATTGGTCTTATGTATCTATTTTCTACTCTTTATGACCAAAATAAAATGAATTCTATTTTCAAACTTATGGTTTTGCAAAGACTCTCTTTTGGCTTAGATTTGTTTTGGATTTTTGGTGATTAATGCCAAAAGGGGGAGAATATATGTGGGCTACATTTGGATGATTGATATATTTGATATATTCTCTTATGAGTGATTTCACCTTGTCATGCATGTCTCATTCATATACTTAAGAATACTTTATGTGCATAGGTCTTAAATTGGTTAATGACATGCATGGATATAGTTCAATAGCTTAAATCCTTATCTTATGTTGACTTATATCCAAATGTTGCTATTAATGATGGATTTGTCATCAATCACCAAAAAGGGGGAGATTGAATGATCTAGACCCGCCATTATGTATTAATGGAGTATTTTGGTGATTAATGACAAATACACTTGTGAAACTAACACTCTTATTGTTATATCATGTTTAGTCTCAGCTTGGATATAAAAATAAAAATCCAAACAGGTATGTATTCATTAATGACAAATACACTTGTGAGACTAACACTCTTATTGTTATATCATGTTTAGTCTCAGCTTAGATATAAAAGCAAAAATCCAAACATGTATGTATTCATTAATGATAAATCTATTTGTGAGACTAACAATTCTATTGATTATCTATTGCTTAGTCTCGTTTGGATATAAAAATGTGAAAATCAAAGAGGTATGCATTCGACATCATATTCCTATATCTTGTTGCATTCCTCAGATCCAAAATATAGGTTAAACTCCACCAAAAAGGTTAACTTGGATATGTGCATATGTTTCCATTACATATTTGTATATGCACACATTTAGGGGGAGTTCATTCTATATTTTGTGGTTTCATTAGTATTGATCCATATTCTCTTTCCACATATATTAAGGATCTGTACTTTGAAATATATTCTTGAATATATTTAACTTGTGTAGTTAATATATTCATATGAGTATATACAACTTGTGTAGTTCGTATATACTCATGGTATATATAACTTGTGTAGTTCATATATACTCATGTTACTTTATATTCAATTATTTGCAATTACGTTGTGGGACTAATGTGTGTGCTAAGATGTGTTCAAGGCTTAGTCCTCGAGTTTGAATGATGAAATGAAAAGAAAATGCAAAGGTGATAAAAGATTGACATGGCTCAAGACAAAGGAGTCATGCATTGCATTTAGAAAAGCTTTTGGAAGGATTTCAGTAGAAATCGGTATGACTGTATTTGGTAAGCGGTACTACCAATGTGCGGTAGTACCGGAGTTCATGTGGCGGAACTACCGCGTAGCGGTATGACCGCAAATGTGTTGGCGGAACTACCGCAACCCGGTTGTTCCGTTTGTTATTTGGCGGTATGTAAATTCCAGAGAAGGTGTTTTTCTGTTTTTCTCGAGCCTCTGGAAATCGGTAGTACCGCATCTGAGAAACGGTACTACCGGATGCTAGTTGGCGGTAATACCGCACCTGTCAGTAATGGCTTGTTTAGAAGCATTTATGCAGGTATATCTTGTTAATTAATGTTAATGACATTGTGGGACTAACATTTTCCATGAGTTGGATAAATAGGTTATGTTCCAGGGTGATGAAGACTTAGGATGGCATCATGAGTTGATCGTCATCAAATCAAGGTTCAAGAAGATGATGCATCATGTGTTGATGCATATCAAGATCTCGAAGAAGAGAGGATCATGAGTTGATCATCAAGTCAAGAGAAGACTCATCATGTGTTGATTAATGTCAGATAAAGGATGCATCATGTGTTGATGCATGTCAAGACGATGACCCGGACTTGAAGTAAAGATGTGCGTCATCAAGCTTCAAGAAGATGCTCAAGGCAAAGGTATGACTAGCTAGGGCTAAGGATGTGTTCCTAGTCTTTTACCGGTCTTGGTGTTTGGTTGGAAGACCGGATTGCTAGTATAGGTTGCCGTACTATTAAGAGGGGTCTTGTCTAGTATCTTGAGTCTCATCATGTGTTGATAGCTCAATCTTGCTTGCTCTAGCTCACCGTAGCATGATGCTATTATTTACAAATGTGTTTTGCAAATAGTCGAGGCTCATGCATTTAATCCTTGTAACATGTGACTATACTTTGCAAATGTGTTTTGCAAATGATTGAAGTCCATGTACCTACTCCCTGTGGCATGATCTAAGTTTGCAAATGTGTTTTGCAAATGGTTAAGATTCATGTGTATTCCCTTGACATGGTCTAAGGTTGCTTGTTGCTATTTCTTTGGACTTAGACCATGGTAGTGGCTCTTTTGAGTTGTACTTTTTGATTTGATCAAATGTGTTTGAGATCAATCAAATAGGTGGATTGTGTATCCCTCTGAATAAGCTTTCAATAGAGTCCAAGATCACTCAATTCCAACATCGGAGTCAAAAGTTATGACCTTTTACCGAAAGTGTCGCCTCATCTTTGAAAATTGGGCTGCGGTAGTACCGCCCTTATAATCATGGTAGTACCGCCCAGTATAATCATGGTAGTACCGCACCAATGTCAGAACGCTAGTTTTGGCTGTTTCAACTCCAAACGTCTAGTTTTTTTTGTGGGGGCTATAAATACCCCCTTGGCCGGTTGAGAGACATTCTTGGCATCCCATTTCACTCTCTTGAGCTAGTGTGAGCTTCTCCTCTCAATTGTGCATGTGTTGCACCTTGTGAGCAAGGAGAGAGGTCTCTAGTTGCATGTGTTGCATCTAGAGGTGGATTTCGTATCCACTTGAGCTTGTGCATTCGTTGCACGTGGTGAGAGTCAAGCAAGGGGCTTAGCTTATTACTCTTGGTGTTTGCTGACACCTAGACGGCGTGGAGGCGTTGTGGTCCGGTGATCTTCTCAAGTGAAGCTTGTGAGAAGGCCCGGTGTTTGTGAGTAGCTTGGTGCTCGCCATCTCCGGAGTCGAGTAAGAGCAACCCTAGTGGAGCGAGGTGTTGATACCTCGGAGGAAGGCTTAATTTGTGGAGCCGGCCCAATTGGTTTGGGTTCCCCTCAACGTGGATTAGGGGAGACCGGCAAGTCTCCGAACACCACGGTAAAACATCACCGTGTTATTGTGGTTTGCATTCTATTACTTTACATTGTGCAATTTATATTTCTTGTATTAAATTGCTTATTCATTGTGTATGAATGCTCGTCATGCTTTGTGATATTTACATTGCTAAAATTGAATAGCTTACAAGTCCTTGCTTAATTACAATATTCTTCAATTGACTTGTATTGTTGGTGCACTTAGTTGAACCTAGTTGATTTAGGCTTTAATTGTGCAAAACCGTATTGTTAAAGCTTCTGCATTAGAAATCGGTTTTAGAGCATAGAAGTTTTAAAAACGTCTATTCACCCCCCTCTAGTCGGCCTCCTCGATCTTACAATGTGTGCGTCTTTGGCCTCCACCAGTCAACCAGCACCATCAAGAGGCACTGGTCGTACAGAAACCGTCTCGAGGTAGACACCATGGTGATGACGTCCTCCCACGTCGCCTACATCATCCTAGCTAGTGGAAGCAGTCCGACCACTCTCAACGTGTGTTGAAAGGAATAAGAACATACGTGAGTCCATCCACACAAGCCAGATCGAAATTAATTACAAGAAGGTCAGAACTATATGCACCGCGGAACCCAACATGGGTCCACCCTCCATGCCCTCATGGGCGTGCGTAGCCGTAATGCGCCACGCTTAATGGGTTGCTCACCCTCCTACGAGAGGATGGTACTGAGGTGACTACGGTAAGTCATGTCAATGGTTGGGTCAAGCAGCTTGTATGGCCACTGCGCAACGTCTCCTGGGTTGCCATACTTGAAATTTAAGATGGGCAATATTTCAAAGATTATCTTGGAATTTACAGAATATTTACCGTGCAAAAATGAGAACATAACTGAAATTGGGAATATTTTAATCAGGCTCTACACCCTATTTAGCTACTCTAGAATTTTTTGGGAATTTTTAGAGGTACCTTGCTATTTTCCTAGTTTAAAATGTATTTTTGGTATGTACAAAATCTTTACCGTGCAAAAATGAGAACATAACTAAAGCTAAGAATCTTTTAATCAGGCTCTACGCATCCTATTTAGCTACTATTGGTTTTTTGGGGAATTTTTAGAGCAGCCTTGCTATTTTCCTAGTTTAAAATATATTCTCGATATTTATAAAATATTTATTGTGCAAAAATGAGAACATAACTGAAGCTGGAAATATTTTAATCAGACTCTGCGCACCCTATTTAGCTACTCTGGATTTTTTTTTTGGGAATGTTTAGAGCTACCTTGCTATTTTCCTAGTTTAAAATGTATTCTCGGTATTTATAGAATATTTACCGTGCAAAAAATGTGAACATAATTGAAGGTAGGAATATTTAAATCAGGCTCTACAAACCCTATTTAGCTACTCTAGAATTTTTGGAAATTTTTAGAGCTACCTTGCTAGTTTTCTAGTTTAAAATGTATTCTCGGCATTTACAGAATATTTACCGTGCAAAAATGTGAACATAACTGAAGCTATGACTATTTTAATCAAGCTCTATGCACTCTATTTAGCTACTCTGGAATTTATAGAAATTTTTAGAGCTACTTGCTATTTTTCTAGTTTCTAAATTATTTTCCGTGTAAAAATTATCTAACCAACAACGATAGTCTAAACTAAAACAGACTACACTAAAGCTAAAATGATCTAATGAAATCAATTCTCAGTCACTAGTTTTATGTGCTAACCTACGAGAGTTTTGAATTAAATTACAAAGTTTCAAAAAAATTACATGCAAGGTAGACGATTGGATTTGCTTCTCTTTCTCTGTCTCCTCCGCGACGAACGGGCAAGGCTTCACCGTGCACTTTTTCTATGCTCCTCTCTCCTTTCCCTCCCTCTTCTCTTCCTCCCCTTTGCTTGCTCTCGACTGGATTGAGTGGAATGAGATGGGGAGGGGGTGATTTTCACGGGTTTTATACCTAGCCCCTGTCGCCATTTCAACTAGTGACAGGGTACTATTCACCCCTGTCGTAGATGAAATGGCGACAGGATGATGTCGCTGTCCACATGGCACCTATCATCGGTGATAGGCTCCTGTCGCTAGATTAAATGGCGATAGGAGGCCATTTTTGCCAAAAAAAAAAGACTATTTAATTCTGTAACTATTAATTAAAATAAATACTATTTTAAAAATCGAGTAAAAACTGTAGCGATTGATCTCGATCTTCGCTTTTCGATCGGACGGTAGAGATCGCTCCTAATTCCCGTGCACTGTAGCATCTCTGCATTCAGAGCACTAATGTAGAGGATCCCTCTCCTTGCAATGGAGCTCCCACAACCAACCCTTTAATGGATGATCCAAGAGATGAGCTCATCACTGCAAGTGATTATTGACGTTGCTTCACCGGTTGAAATATCTCCACGGATTAATGGCACGAGCAGTAATCGGAGCCTCGCATGTAAAACTATGGAAATTTCACGAGTAACTATGCGTTGTTTCACAGGACCTTTGCACCCTTTATTTATAGTCTAAGAATACAATATGACTCCAATACAACTTCTTAATTAGTCTCCAATACGAACTCACCAACATCCCATCAAGATAGGCCGAATATAGCAATCATGTTCATCTTGTTATAAATTATAACACTCTCGCTAGGATTTAACCCTTTAGTGAAACAGATAATCAACTGTTCATCAGACTTGACATACTCCAACGTCAACATTGTGTTATTGAGCTTCTCTTTGATGAAGAGCATATCAATCTCAACATGCTTGATACGATCATGTTGTACTGAATTCTGAATTGTTAGTAATGTTGATTGCAGATTTATTGTCACAATGTATTACCAAGAGATTATTACTCCATGCTCGAAGATCAGACAATAAACCTTCCATCTAGACCATTTCACTCACACTCAATGTCATTGCTCTGTACTCTGTCTCTGCAATAGACCGAGACACATCCTCCTACTTCTTGCTCCTCCATGACACAAAGTTACTTCCCACAAAGATACAATATCCAGAGGTAGACCTCCTATCATCCACATTGTTCGCCCAATCAGTATCGCAACACCCTTCCACATTCAGGTGTTGATTCTTCCTAAACCAAATGTCTTTCCCAAGACTACTCTTCAAATATCGCAAGATTCGATAGACAACATCCATGTGTCATTTTCTAGGATCATGCATATATATATCGACTAACCATACTCACTGCATATGAAATATCAAGTCTTGTATGACACAAATAGATGAGACGCCCAACAAGCCTTTGGTAAACTTCATTGTCAACTGGATCTCCCGACTCAACACATAGCTTGTGATTCCTATCAATAGGTGAAACAACAGAGCGACATCCAAGCATACCTGTTTCTGCCAACAGATCGATGACATATTTCCTCTGGGATAGAACTATACCCTTCGAATAACGGTCAATCTCAATCCCAAGAAAGCATCAAAGAGTTTCAAGATCTTTCACATCAAATGTCTCTCTTAGCCCTTTCTTCAAGAACTTGATTTTCTCAGCATCATCTTCAGTGATCACAATATCATCAACATAGACTGTTAATATGGTGATATGTGATCCTCTATGCCTACAAAATACAGTATGATAGAATAGCTCATACTACAGACTGCATGCCTGAATATATCAAACCACGCCCTTGGAGACTACATCAGATTGTATAAAGACTTCTTGAGTTTACACACCTTCCCATCAGTTTGCCTGTTCTCAAAGCCTAGAGAAATCTCCATGTATACCTTCTCTTGTAAATCACCATGTAGTAAAATATTCTTCCAATCAAAATGGTGTAGGGGTTATCCGAAGTTAGTTGCACAAGTGATCAACGTTCTTACCGTGCTCATCTTCATAATTGGTGTAAAGGTCTCATCATAGTCTCATATATGTTTGACTATAACCTTTTGTAACCAATCATACCTTGTATCTCTCTATCTTGCCTTTAGGAGTTTGCTTAATTGTAAACACTCATTTGCATCATACTACCCACTTTCCTACTAGAAGTGAAAAAAGATCACATGTTTTATTCTTTTGAAGTACACTAAGCTCTTCCTTCATAGCATCTTTTCACTTAGGATCCTACGTAGCAGCTCGCCAATAATTTGGAACATGCATTGTCTGAAGAGATACAATGAATGCTTTGTATGCAGGTGAGATATGAGAATATGAGATGAAATGTGCAATATCACGCTCAAAACCATATCAGACTGAAGGCTTTCTAGCATTAGCTCTAGTTTCCCTATGTTGCGCAAGTGGTAACTCTAGATGTGAGTGATTAGAAGGAATATTACCACTCGCCTTAAGGAGAGGCAAGGAACTTGATGGAGAAAGACCCGAGAAGGGATTTTGGACTAGATCAATTGGCAAGGCCGACTGTTTAGGTTGTGGCTGTTCTGGTTGCTCCTCTGCTAGCTTCGCTGGTGGCTCAGGTGTTGACTGCTTGTCCCCCTGTTTCTCAAAGCGCCTTCGCTGATGAATCTTCAATTATTTTGGAGCTATCACATCTATCGCATATTCCATTAGGCTCGGACATGGAATTGTCTCTACAATGACTTTTTCTTATCGTTGACTATCACTCTCATTGTTCTTCCCCTCTCCACTCATGTAGTAAGGCTCAAACTCCTGGAATATCACATCCATATTCATGAACAACTTTATCTTAGAACAAACACGAATCCTCATCAAATGTCACAGTGCATTTGAATTTGTCCATGATAAAACTAGGTGAAAGAAGATTGACTAGAAAGGAGGGAACATGCAAAACTGAGGATAAAGCAAAGGATGGTGTGCACTCTACAGTTCCTACACCCTAGATAAGCTGCGTGGTTCCATCAACTGTTTAGACAATTTCAAAATGAGTATATCAAGTGTATGATGCAAATACACTAAGTGAACCCGTGACATACTTAGATACCCCTAAATCTATGATTCAATCAATATGATAGTGCTTATATGTGAATACAAGTGCATGTGTCTGAGTACCTTCGCCCACGTGGGCGTAGGTAACAAAGTAACGAAAGGAGGTGGAATCATGATGAGCCTCCAATGCTTTTCCTTGTTGTCACTTCTCCCACTGCATAGCTTACTCGTCTATCAGAGTAACAAATGTGCTCTCCTCTGTCAGGGCCATATTAGCCCTGGGCCCAACTTGGACCCTTCCTCGACCTCTATAATCTCCACCTCTTCTTTCACGACCACTACAACCTACACCTCGACTTCCATAATCTCAAGTTCGGTCTCCACGGCCACCACGACCTCCCCCTCGGCCTCCATACCGTAGAGGACATGCATGGCTCAGTTGTCCTCTCACCCCATAGTTATAGCACTCCCTATCATCAGGTATGGCATATGCAGACCTAACAGAGTTGTTGTCCCCATTACTCGTAACCGAATCTCCTCTTGTACTATAGTTGAAATAGCCTCCTCTATAGTAGGGAAGTTTGCCAAGTGAAACATAGCAGCCCTCCTACTCTCAAACTTTGGGCTTAGTCCCTTTAGAAAATGTGCAACCCGTCTGCATTGCAGCCACACCTGCTAGCCTCAATGTCACCAGCATATATTAACTACAGTGGATCATAGTGATCTAAGTCTGTTCATAGCTACTGCAGTTCACTAGCATACTCTTGGATGGTCTTCTCATCCTGTTGCAGGGCCTCCACCTTGCCTTGGACCTTCACTGTCATCATCACATTTCCTACCTCGAAGTACATGTTATTCAACGTTTCCCACATTGTCGGTGCACTCTGCATCATCTCCACCATCCGAGCGATGGATGGAGACAACGAATTAGCAACCAAGCCATGGTGTTGTTCCATGTCCTCTAATACATGCTTGCCTTGTCTGCAGGCTCAACACAAGTCTTCCGCAAGTAGTGCTCCGCCTGCTTCGTCTTTAGAATTACTTGAGCCCTTCTAGACCAACTAAGGTAATTTATACTTACTTTCAACTTTACATCATTCAGCATCAGCTCCAGCTTTAATTCAGATGACCATGCATCAGCCCTCAGACCTGTCATACCCGTCGTGAACAATTGTCTTCCTCTTCTCTTCTACCGTCCTCATTGTGGCTTGTTCCACCTCCTTCCTCACAGCCTCAATCTCGTCAGGGGTCTTCTTCTCAAACAATCGGAGCATTGCCAATCACTACCAAGATATGTTGCGCGTATCTCATGATCACGGCAATCCTTCACGCATCAACGTTCTGTCGACCCTTGATGACTACCTCACGGTTACCCAAATCATGCAGAACGCTAACATAAAAAAATCGAACAGAGAACTTTTTTCCCTTCTTTTCTTCTTCGGCCAACACTCCTTTTTCTTTTCCATTTCTCCATTCTTTTCTTCTTCGGCTGACACACCTCTTCCTTGCCTTTCTTCTTGGGCCGACACTCCTTTTTCATCTGCTTTTCTTCTTCGGCTTCGATGCGACACCAAGCGATGGCGGTGAGGTGGCGAGATAGGAACCCGAGGCGGCGTGGTGGCGATGGCAAGATGGGAACCCGAGGTGGCGTGGTGGCGATGGTGAGATGGAAACCCTAGGCGACGTTGCTTTGTCGCAGCCCATGTGTCTGCACCCCGTGCGACGACGGTGGCTTGTGGGACTAGAGTGTCGGATCCGTCGGATCTGCTTCCCCAGCCGCAGCGCGGGCCCACCCATGACTCGAGGCGGTGTAGCCGTGGCCCGAGGGCTCGCCCGCGAGGTGACGCGGCGGCGGCTCGCAGGAGGTAAGAGTTAGGGTTAGGGTTAGGGTTCCGTGGTGGTGGATAGGAATGAGGTTGACTCTGATGCCATATGGAAATTTTGGGAGTAATTGTGTGTTGTCCCACGGGACCCACATCATTTATTTATAGTATAAAAATACAATTTGACTCCAACCCAACAACTTCTTAACTAAACTCCAGTACAAACTCACCAACAAAAACCACCTAAACTGACGGGGATATGGATGTGAAGCTCCTGTGTTCAGTGGACGGTTTGCGGCCTGGGGCGGATGGCGCCGTGGTGGTGACCGTGCGAAGATGCTAGTCCGGCAGCGTTTCAGACACATCACATGTCAAGGATCTTGCAATTTGCAAGTGACAACAGGAGGGTGCTGACCGGCTGACTGGCCGACATGCATGGCATCCGTGATAGCAGTAGTTCTCGGTGGTGATGGAATGAGCGAAGAAACGAAGCTTCCAGATGGTTGAAGTAAACGGCGACCCAACAGGATCGCAATACGAATAGTAGGATCGGTGATAGCAGTAGTTTTCGGTGGTGATGGAACGAGCGAATATCGGAATAAACAAGCTTCCGGATGGTTGAAGTAAATGACGACCCGAGTTGGAGACTGAACAAGTACATCTTGGGATTTGAGGGCGACCCAAGTTGGGAGACTGAATAAGTACGTCCTGGCCCCTGGGGGCTGGGACTTTGAGGTCGATTGGAAAACAGTTTCTTCGTTACATCCAGAGTATGATGTGTTTGTTGTACATGGACCACTGATGGACGTACTCACCTCTGAAACATCTAAAAACAAGGATACATACAGTACAGATGAACAAGGCTCAGAGTGCAGGCAAGGCGGCCAGATGTTGCAAATAACATCATTCGGTTTGAGTACTGTTACATTGGTAACGTCCTGACCATTTTGGGGCATTGTAGAAAATTGCGGCTCTTAGCCAGCAGAAACTGCTGAGAACAATCCATCTGGCCTGGAGTCGAGTGGAACTCATCCCGGCCTGACCTTCCTCTTGTAGAAGAAGCGAGTGCCAGCCCGCCAGCACTAGAATCTGGGATACCAGAACATGCCCTTGATGCCCTGAGGGTCAGCTTCAAATCCCAAGTTCTTGTAGAAATCTACAACTGCAGTTAATTAAATTGGAGGAGCAGAAAGTGGAACAATTCGTTAGTCCATTGAAATGCTATTAATGTGGTGCACTTTCTGGTCTTTGATGATCTACTTTTCCTGTTTTCCCATAGTTCTTGCGTTATTCGAAGTATGAAAATACACGCATGTTTTGCAATGCCTATAGAGAGAAGACTTCTAGAGAACAAGCCTAAGGTATAAGCGATCAATACAATTCTAGCTAGCTATCTACTAGGATATTGCCTGTAAATTTGCTTTGCTTTCACTACCAAAAAAATGCTGTAAATGTGCTCGAAATTTTCACCTTTGTTATCTGCAAACAGTGTTATATTGCTGATGTCTCTCTGGAGTAAAGTACGGATTACTTTCTCCATGAGTGCTTTACCAAGACCTTGACCCTGAAATAGTACCAGGTTTAAGCCATGGTAAATAATACTTAATATAGCAAACAGAAAATGTGGACTCAAATTGTCATAATACAAAACAGAAAAGTTCTTCGATTCACCTGATAGGAAGGATCAACAAGAACATCCCAAATTGTAGCATTGAAGGCATGGTCTGAAGTTGCTCGCGCCATACCAATTAATTGCTTCCTCTCTTCTCCCTCTGTCAAATAACTTCTACAAGTACACTAAGATGTTCATCATCTAGAAAAATGAATTTCTGCAAATAATCTTTAGATTAGGAGATGCGGTTAACTTATGCGTAGGATCACGGAAGAGCCGGTAACGATGAAACAATGTGGCAAGCACCTGTTTCTGAAGACCTAATTATTGAATGTAGTGTAGCGACCAAGTAGCTGTTTCTTAAGGATGCTGCTATTTTCGTTAGAGGTCTTCGTGGCCATCCTACCTATGAGATCAACATTACAAACATAAACATTTGTTAAGGAAGAAACTACTAGGGAACAGCAGGGACTTGGGGAAAACTGAAGCATTGAAATGCTCCCCTCGGAAAACAAAACACATTAATACAAAGTGGCCTAAATATTTTTAAATAATATTTGCTTTAGCACCCTTCTCTTTTCGCAATTTCTCATATGACTCCCTTGGGAAAAGAAGGGGCAATTGCGGTGCAAATTTCTAAAATACTGATGTTTCTCACCTATTAAAGCTCAATAAATCTATACTATTAAGTTCATAGTCACAGTGTGCTAGCAGGTATGCCTACTGATAGTAGCCTTATAGCCAAAAGGAAATATAAGGCAAATCATACTATGTTGATGAAATAAACACAACCCATAAGGAGAAAGGGGTGACAGGGTAAAGTTGCTCTGTTTCTTTTTCGATGAAAATATAGAGGCCCTTTACAAGAACATTCTTCCAAATAATTACTTTTATATACCATGACATCAACTAGATCCAAAAGTACCATGATAATTGAGCAACCTTTAGGGGTACACTAACCTAACACTGCAAGAAATATCAAGTTATTTTGCAGAAAGATCACCTTATCACACAAGGCTTGGAGATCATATACATCAACATCTCCAGCTGAAGAAAATATGATCTGTTCTGTACTACCATCAGGTAGTGTCCTTTCTAGAAGTACTAGTTCCTCGGACAAAGGTTCTTCCTCTTCAAGTGGTGTTGATGGTGGCTCTACTGTCTCGGTACTGTTATTACTTTTCAAAAAGCTGCAAAACAAATGCGTTGAATTCTTTTTCCACAGTATACAAATTTAAGGGTCATGATGCAAGACTAATATACAAATTTAAGGGACATGATGCAAGACTAATATACAAATTTAAGGGACATGATGCAAGACTAATATACAAATTTAACCACTTTCTCTAGAAGACCCAGATTGTAGCAGCAAAAAAATCATTCTTCCAAGATGATTGGGTCCCACTAGATCTTTATATTGTCTCATGATTAACATGTTAATTTCTAGCTGCTTGCATTTTCTCCCCCTCTCCTTTTGTCACAGGTAATGTGGGAAAATTTTACTTGCTTTTCCTTTTTCATTAAGGTGGGAGTTTCCAGAGATATCATTTTTTTACATCAATTGATACATGCTATAATATTTAGATATATTTGAAAATGTAAACGTAGTGGAGTCAAATAAATGAATTGTTAGCAAGGGTACACAGTGCACTTCACCCGGATCTGAGAGAGTCCCATAGACCAGCCTTCAAGGACCAAGCTGCTGCAGCCCATCTTTTTGCTGCAATTAATACATGATTAGCGTTTTAACTATCAGTTCAGCAAATAAACAGCTAGGCTTCATGACATGAACAGGTGCAGCAGAAGTCACAGAACACACAGTGAACAATAAATCAGCCTAAGAGCAACTAGCAGATGACGAAACAACAAATGGCCATGTCGATTTGAAGTGCGATATGGTTCTAAAAATTTGTAAGTGCAAATCTAGGGATGAATTCACAGCATTATTTTCCCCAAGAGCTATATGAATAATGCAGCTGCAATATAGGGAGGTACAGCAGCAGGAGCAACAGAAGAATGCCGTCTTCCAAATATTGACAGGAAAGATGGAAGAAGGGGATCAGCTTTGCCAAAAATCATGCCTAGTGCAGCTTCTGAATGAACCACCACATCAGTGCGAATGTTTGATGCTGGTTCTTGGCAGACTTCGAAGCAACCATTCCTAATCTCACTCGATGTACACCATTCCTAATCTCATTCGGCATGCCGCTAGTTTGACGTCCACCCACTTGGGTCATTGCTAGCCTAGCATTTGGACGCCCGCACTGCAGTGCAGCCAACAAATGCACTAGAAATGTTCGCATTAGCTTCACCGGGTCCAATGTCACTTGTGGGAATCCGCTGCAATGCAGAATGGAACACATCGTACCTTGCGTCCGATTGTGGAGCAACCTGGGCGTAAGAACCTCACTCCGCGCTCCCAGACGGCACGCCGTGGGGATGCAAACAGCGCGTCTGCAAAAGAATCAGTACGAACAAATTGACACACGTTTACAGACGGTGACAAAGCAGTGCCGCACACTCAAGCGTCTGAAATCCACGACAGGATTACAGAGAAACGCCGTTGTAGAACCGAACACGAACAGCAGCGCAAAAATCAAGAAACGGGGCCGCCAAAAAGAAGAAGGGATCCCGAAGGGGAGAGAGAACCTTGGGGCTGCGTACAAATCCTTACATGGAGATGGAGATGGAGGAGGAGGGAGTAACGGCGGAGGCGGCCGTCATCTCTCTTGTTGGTCCGGGAGGCCGCGCGATTCGTGGGGCGAGGAGGGGGAGGCTCACGGACGTCGGCCACTCCCAGTCAGTCGTCGGGGGTGGTAGATAAGGTCAGGTTCTACTGATAGAGCAGCAACAGCAGATCGAGGCGCCCCTTTCCGAGTCGCTCGTTAAAGAGTTTTCGGCGTTTATGGCACTAATGACGGCGCTAATATAGATTTTAGCACTTTTCCGACACTAATGTCAAAATTAGTACCATGAAGCTATCGACAGTTGATACGTAGCCAAATTCGATCCCCAGGGGGCTAGACTTTGTTGAGGAACCGTCGCTGACGAGTTCCGTCCGAGCGATTACCTCGTAGACAAACTCAGAATTGTAAGAACAATACATGAATCATAAGGACTGAATAAGAGATTGAACACAGAGATATAGGAGTATTTCTTGCTTCTCTTTATTCATTCATCAAGCGATTCGCCTTTACAATGACTAGTACACCCTATTTATAGCCTACGATCCTACTAGGGTTTAGGACGAGGAGCCCACCTTAGGCCAGGACTACCGGTCCTGCGCCCAGTTTCTTAACACTCCCCTTTGGGCACTCATCCTTCATGTCCATGTCTCGTCAATACTCCATAAAAACTCAGTGGAAAAATTTAAAGAAAGAGTGCATGAAACACGTTCTGCTGTGCTGCACGAATTGTCTCATTAAAAACCTTAGCCGAGAAACTTCAGAAAAAACTCGTTAAGGAAAAAAAGAGTACAATCCACGTAATTTTATTTAATCTACAGGATTTATTCTTTAGATACTCGATCTTCATGATCAATCTTTAATAATGAGTTTGTGAAGGTTCTCCGTCTGAATTCTGCATTTCTCTAAGTCTCATCATTCCAATTCCTCGTATGCATCTTTCAAAATTAGACGCTAGAAGTGACTTAGTGAATAAATCTCTAAGATTTTCATACGACTTAGTATGCACTACTTTAATTTTGTCCATCTTTTGCAATTCATGAGTATAGAAGAACTTGGTGTTGATATGCTTTGTGAGGAGATTTTTCACATAACTCATCTGCACTTGTACAATACATGTTGCATTATCTTCATAGATAATAATGGAGGTTTGTGCGGTATTCAATCCACATGACTGCTGGATGTGGTAAATCATCCACCGAAGCCAAGTACATTCTCGTGAGGCCTCGTACAATGCTATTATTTTCGGGTGGTTCATCGAAGCCTATATAAGACTCTGCTTAGACGATTTTCATGGAATTACAGTTCCACCACATAGAAATTCATAGCCTGTTTGCAATTTGGTTGTATGCGGGTCCTACAGGTACATGTCATCTGCATTGCCATTCATAGTTAGGTCTTGGTTCTTTCTGTAGAGCAGATCAAGTTATTTGCTTCCTTGGAGGTATCGGAAGATATCATTTATTCCCTGCCAATGCCTTTGGTAGGTTCTGTACTATACCTTGCTAGTAGGTTTACGGCAAATGCAATGTCTGTTCTAGTACAGTTTGCTAAATACAAGAGTGCTTGTAATGCACTTATGAGAATTCCGGTTCTAGGACTCCCCCCCTCTTCTCTAGGTCTGTACAGATTCTTATCTTGCTGCAAAGATCTCTCGAACATTGGCACTTTCGAAGGGTATATCTTTTCAAAGTCGAACCTTTCTAACACTTTCTGAGTGTGGGTTGACTGGTGCACTAATATCCCTTCAGAGGCATACCCAAGCTACAAACTTAGACAATATTTGGTTTTACCCAAAATCTTTTATTTCGAACTCCGACTTCAAGTAAGAGTTTGCTTTCTTAATATCCTTCAGGGTTCCGATGATATTCAGATCATCTTCATACTCTGAGATTATACAGAATTTATTCTGGAATCGTCGTATAAATACACAAAGATTATTCTTATTGTTCGTGTAGTCTTTCTTGCAAGAAGATTGGAATCGTGGAGATGAAGTGGTTGATAGTTGGAAAAGTGAAATGGCACCCAAGCACAAATGATTAATGTCTCAGTTCAAGGCAACTGGTACGTGCAGGTGCCATCATTCTTCAGACCAAATCCTCCATCGACCTACAGCTAAGATGTCGCTTTTGCTTTTGCTTTCCGGTGAAACAATAGGGTCTAAATCTTCTTGCCTTTGACATTTTTAGGTTTGGTGAAGGACTATCTTTAAGCCCAATGATTGAGATTGTAGTTTACAGTTGCGAATTTCTAAGACTTACACAAGTACAATCCAGGATGCATCATTTGTCAATCAATTTAACATCTGGAAACAGATACAAGCAAGCACTACGCAGGTAAGCTCAATCAAAAAAAACAAGCACTAGACAAGTACAGCAGTAATCTAACTACGCCTTTAATTAAGAATATATATATATATATATATATATATACACCAGGGCAGACTAGGAACCCTATCCTCTTGCTGTACCAGAAATTCCCAGGTTAGCACTGGAAAAAAATGCAGGTCCATCCATCCACAGCGAACTTTTTTTATTATTTAATCTTTTTTTAAAATTAATTTTAAAGTTAACCTTTCGCAAACTTTATTTCCAATTCTGACCCCTTTGATCACACCACCACCCGTGGCGTGACCAAACAACACTGTCACGCCACAGGATAAGTTCCCAAAATCGCACTTTTTGTCACGCCACTGGTGGTAGCGTGACCAAACAATACTGTCACGCCACTGCTGGTGGCGTGACAAGACTTTGACCAGAAATGGGCTGGCGTGACAGTGTTATTTGGTCACGCCACGGGTGGTGGCGTGACCAAAGGGGTCAGAATTGGAAATAAAGTTTGCGAGGGGTTAACTTTAAAATTAAATTAAAAAAAGAATTAAATAATAAAAAAATTCATCCACAGCTTGGCACTGCCATTCCCTTCGTATTTTTCCCCCTGTAGTTGAAAGTTCAAATGAAACGTTTGGTTGCATTGTCGTCCAGTACAGACAGTTTTGCAAGAGCAGGACCATGCAGCATTATGGATGGGATGGGATGGGGATCAGGGAATGCATGGCATGTGCCGACAAGCTTGATCGCATGTTACATGTATCCTCCCCACAAGCTTGACACGAGGAGCCAGCAGTCCGTCCCACCAATAACTGACGAGGATTCCCGTCATCTGCACTGGCAGGTATCTAATCTTAGTTTTTTGTAGGATGATTACTGCATAATCAAATTGACTCACTACAACACCCTCTCCTGATCAGTTATTTTTACCACGTCCTAAATTTAACAGCAGCACTGTCATTATCAATGAACAGCACCATTGTTATATCACAAAATGAACAAGCTCAGGTGGAACATAGATCTGGTGGTCAGATCATCGTCTCCTGAAGAGTAGTCTTGCAGTAGATGAACCAGACTGAGCAACATATGGAGGAGCATTTTTTATGGGCTAGTTAACACTTCTGAACATTTTTTTTCGCTCCCTTGAAGGGCCACCTGCACGGCTGCCCCTAACAAGATGAGGGGACTGTAGAGAGCAGATCCCCGAGCGACGAGCGTGACCAGCATGCATCCTGCCCGGTCCCGGGTCAGAGGACGAAGAAGGTTGCAGTACGCGCACGTCTGCAATGCAACTGTATCACAAGATTGGCCAGATCCCGGCACAGTGCCTCCGTGCCCGGTTCCTGGCGATGGATCGGCCGACGCGGTAACCACCGCCGGTCGCCATCGCCCAGCCAACGCGCGGGACGGGAGCCGTCGTTGATCTTGATCAGCGGAGTGCCCTGCCCTCCCGGCCCCGACGAGACGCGACCACCAACCTACGGGATGCGCCCACGAAAGCGACCGCCGGGACCGGGTGGATGGCGCTCCCCTGTCCTACTTTCATCACGCAAGAATTTCTCTGGCTCTCCCTTCTCAGCTCTACCTATACCGTGGTGTGCTCGTATGTGTTCCTTTCGCAGTTGCATCGTGTAAGTTTGTGAAAACATTACAGCTCGTAAATGCACGTGCATCGTAGACAAGGACCTGCTTGTTTGTTTAGGTTTAGGTTTTTGGCTCCCTTCTTAAATCTACCTATGATGTATCGTGGTGTGCTCGTGTGTGTTCCTTTCTCGGCTGCATTGTATAAGTTTGTGAAAACGTCACAATTTGTAGGTGCATGTGTATCATAGACAAGGGCCCGTTTGTTTGTTTAGGTTTAGGCTTTTGGCTCCCTTCTCAGCTCTACCTATGATGTATCGTGGTGTGCTCGTGTGTGTTCCTTTCTCGATTGTATTGTGTAAGCTTGTGGAAACGTCACAACTTGTAAGTGCACGCGTGTCATAGACAAGGGCTTGTTTGTTTGTTTAGGTTTAGGCTTTTGGCTTATAGCTTGAAGCCAGCTTTTTTATTTAAATCAATTTATAAGCCCCTTAGCTTTTAAGCGAAGCTAAAGTGTTTGGTAATCTGACCTTTTTCTGGACTGTTGACTTCTTTAGCTGTGTGAGGGATAAAAAGTTTGAGTTGCCTTTAAGGGTTTAGAGAACTAGTTTATGCATGTATTTAAACTTATTTTTGTATGGGAATTAAAAATATGATGATATATGCAAATGTATATATGAAACAAAATAGATATCGCTCATACGTGCATCCATGTGTACCAAGGGCTAACCAAATAAATTGCAAATTTGAAGGTGCATGCATGTATAAATTTTGGACATAGCATAACAAAAGAAATTAATATAGAAAGACAAATATTAACCGACCAAAAGAAATATCAATAAACAAACAGAGCCATTGTGAGTGAGCAAAGCCCATAGATCTGATTCTAGTTCTGGAGAATTTGGTGGGACTAGTAGACAGAGGTTCAAGAGGAGGGGAAGAAGAGGTAACAGCTGATCGTTAGACGTTCTCCAGATTACACCCCAGCAAGTGAAGCAAACGGTAACAGAAATCCGATAAAGAGCCGTCAGGAGGCTACTCAAGCTGGGAGCTAAGGAAAATGAGTCATTCTCCTTAAATTTAGAAATCAATCCATGGTATATTTAGGATGACGTTACTAAATTAAACACCAAAATTTATGATCCTGAATTAGTTAGCAATAATACTATTAGCAATTAAAATATATCAATCCTAGATCCGGTAGGTATGCTCCTCTTTATCCACCGTCCATATGGGAAATAGAAGAACATGTCCTCCAGCTCAGGTAGCTCATGTCGTACGCGTACGATGGTGACGTAAGCCGCATCATAAAAGCGACATCAGAGCGCAAGAGCGCCATCCATAGTAGCAGAAAGAGGGATCCCTAAAGTGTCGTCCCTGAATGAGCACCTGGGTGAGGTACTTAGTGGACGCCGCACTGGAGGGCATGCTGAAGATGGTGTATAGTGGCATATGAGGCCAATGGATGCGCTGTAGCATCACCCATAGGGTGTGCTGCAGTGTGCCCTCCTCAAATGCGCTCGTCCAGCATTGTGGTTCCCATGAGGTGGTCATCTACAATTTAGGGAAGGAAAGTTAGTGATCATTTCTACACATAATGAGAAGCATAGATAAGAAATGACACTAAGATAAGAAAATAATTGTAGCACAAATTTTTATTCATTCTCTACAATACTTAACCAACACCTAAGGTTTATTTCTAGGTTATACTCACTACTACAAAATAGGCTACGCAAGACGTCTCATCACAGACGGTTCCTATCACAAACGGTTCCAAAGGAACCGTCTGTGACACGCCACTATCACAAACGGTTCTTCTTATGAACCATTTATGATAATTCACAGACGGTTCATAATAAGAACCGTCTGTGATAATCGCACTCATCACATATGGTTCTTAATATTAACCGTCTGTGATAATTCACAGACGATTAGTATTAAAAACCATTTGTGATGAGGAACTATCACATACGGTTCTTAATACGAACCGTCTGTGATATGCCAGCCCTATAAATATCGACTCCCGATAGACCCACTGCCCCCTAGCGCTTCCACCCCTTGACCCAATTTCAGTTTGAGCTGCCACCCCCATTACGCCACCTTAGAGAGGAGAAGGAAAGGAGGAAGCTAGAGAGGAGGAAGGGAGAAGGAGAAGGTGAGGAATCTCACGGGTTATTTGGAATTTTCGTCGTGAGCTCCGAAGGTAACGATCTGTAACACTTTATATTTACTCTAGGTTAATCAATTTTAGTATGTTTGGTAATAGGATGAGTAACGTATTTGCAGTTTATTAATCTAATTTAACACTACTAATTTGTTACGTGTGTAGATGGACCAAAACTAGATGTACAATGCGAACCGTGTGAGTGAAGAGTACATTAAAGGCGTGTTTGCTTTTAAAAGAGCCGCCGAGCAGGATATGTTGAAGAAGGGGATATAATTTATGTATTATCAATGTATTGATTGTGGTAATTTGAAGATATTTAACAACCCGACACAGATCGAAGCGCACTTGATTCGAAGTGGTTTCAAAAAAAGGGTATACATGTTGGACCAGTCATGGTGAAGAGCAGATTATACAGGAAGTTAATAATGATGACATCGCTGAGGAATTCAACGATATGCCGGATGTGGACTGTGCTTTTGATGAGGATAGGTCGCACGATGATAATCTGAATCAGATGTTACGCGATGTAGAAGGGAACTACAGTGAGAGAGAGTTTTGTAAATTCGATAGCTTAATGGAGGACTCAGAGAAACCTTTGTTCCCTGGCTGCAAGCCGGAATACACAAGGTTGTCAACCGTGCTTGAACTGTTGAAATTAAAGGTAAGCAATGGTTGGTCCAACAAGAGTTTCATGGCGTTGTTAGGTCTCCTAGCGAATATCCTTCTGGTGGGAAATGTGTTGGCCAGCACCACCTATCAAGCCAATAAGGTTCTTTGTCCATTGGAAATGGAAGTAGAAAGAATACATGCATGTCCGAACGATTATATCCTGTATCGTAAAGAGTATGTAGACATGCATGTATGTCCCGTGTGCAAAGCATCCCGATACAAGCGTAAGAGTATTGCTAAGATGAAGTAAGGACCTCCTACTAAGATGTTGTGGTATATGCCTGTGATCCCACGTTTGAAGCGTTTATTTGCGAACCGAAATAATGCAAGATTGCTGCGTTGGCACTCGGAGGAGCGTAACAAAGATGGAAAGCTAAGACACCCTGCTGATTCTGCCCAGTAGAGAAACTTCGATCGGAGCTTCGAAGAGTTCGGTGCGAAACCAAGGAACATAAGGTTAGGGTTGAGTACAGATGGAATGAATCTTTTCGGTAACATGAGCAACCGACATAGCACCTGGCCTGTGAACCTATGTATGTACAACCTTTCTCCTTGGCTGTGTATGAAGCGGAAGTATATTTTGATGTCACTACTTATCCAAGGGCCGAAGCAACCTGGGAACGATATTGATGTGTACCTAGCACCATTGCTGGAAGATCTTGTGACACTGTGGAACAAAGGGGTACAAGTATGGGATGCGTACAAACGAGAGAACTTCTCTTTACGCGTCATGTTGTTCTGCACCATCAATGATTTTTCTACCTTTGGTAACCTGTCGAGATTCAGTACAAAAGCAGCCAAAGCCTATCCGCACTGCTTAGATGGTACGAAGAGTGTATGGCTGAATAACTCATGCAAAATTGTGTATATACGTCACCGTAGGTTCCGTCCCAGGATTCACCCATACCGCAAGATGAAGAAACAATTCGACGAAAATAAGGAGGACGATTCAGCTCCAAGGGTTTTTAGAGGGAATGAGGTCTATGATATGGTAAAGGATATCGATGTTGTGTTTGGAAAATGTCGTAAATTAAGAACCCATCAGAAGAACATCTGGAAGAAGCGATCAATTTTTTAGGACTTGCCTTATTAGAAGCACTTAGAAGTTCGTCACTGCATCGACGTCATACATGTGGAGAAGAATGTGTATGATAGCTTTATTGGCCTCTTACTAAACATTAGTGGCAAAACAAAAGATGGTGTTAACGCACGGTGTGACTTGGTTGATATGAACATAAGGACCGAGTTAGCACCAAAAGAGACCGATAAAGGACGAACGTACCTTCTCCCAGCTTTCTACACTCTATCCAAGGCCAAGAGAAATGAACTATGCCAGAGCTTGCATGGTGTGAAAGTTCCATCCGGTTACTCTACCAACATTAAAAAACTTGTTTATATGGAAGAATTGAAATTAATTGGTATGAAGTCTTATAGTTGTCATGTGTTGATGACACGAATGCTTTCTATTGCAATTAGGAGTATCTTGCCGAACAAGGTCCGAGTGGCAATCTTAAGGTTGTGTTATTTCTTTAACTCAATTGCTCAGAAGGTCATCGATCCCGAAGGACTAAATGCTCTGTAGGCCGAGGTGGTGACGACTCTATGTCATCTTGAGATGTATTTCCCTCCGTCATTTTTCGATATCATGGTCCATCTCATTGTTCACCTTGTTAAAGAAATAAAGATATGCGGTCTTGTGTTCCTACGTCATGTGTACCAGTTCGAGAGGTCCATGGGAATTCGCAAGTCCTACGTACAAAATCGATCTCGACCGAAGGGCAGCATCATCGAAGGTTATGCAACCGAAGAGGTCATTGAGTTCTGCATCGACTACATGGCTCAGGTGGAATCGATAGGTGTGCCTCTATCTCGTCATGAGGGGAGACTGGAGGGTATCGGGACCATCGAAAGGAAATCAATCACTCTCGATCTGGATACGTACGCTCAATCCCATTTCATGGTCTTGCAACACATGACCCAAGTGTTCCCGTACATCAACGAACACAAATACATGGTACGCCAAGAGAATCCAGACCGGTCGGAGGTTTGGATCACGAGAGAGCACAACCATCAGTTTAACGAATGGTTAAAGATGCGATTCACTGGGGGCTCATCAAGTGATGATACGCTGCTATGGTTGGAAAAATGGCCAAAATTTACAATTGTGATATGGCAATGATACGACATAAATGGGTACACATTTTATACGACAGCTCAGGATAGAAAGGGCACAGTCCAGAACAGCGATGTCCGCATAGATGCGTTTCATGAGCAGTTCAATACCACCGGGCCACGTGGGTTGAACTCCTACTATGGGTTTCATAGAGGAGATTTGAGAGCTCGACTAAGTACTTTTCAAGATCCCCTGTTTCGATGCCATTGGGTTAAACTTTCGCAGGGTGTGAAGGTCAACAAGTACAATATCACTACTGTGGACCTCAAATGTGTCGGATACAAAGACGAACCATTCGTACTCGCTAAGCAAGTTGTTCAAATTTTTTATGTAACAGACCCGACAAATAAGAACCGCCACATAGTTCTTCATGGAAAAAAGAAGGATTGTCGGAGTTGAGATGGATGAAGAAGAGTACAATCAATTTGACGAGTTGCCTCCTTTCAGATACGGCATTAGGCTCGAAGAAGAACCTAGTGAGGAAGCTAGCTATATGCACGTCGATCATCATGAAGGGCTATATTTTAAATAAGAATTTATTCCATTGTAATTTATTCCATAACATCAGACATGTCAATATGGACTTCATTGTAATATTTTAAATAAGAATTTATTCCATTGTCATGTGTTAATGTGTTATATATGGACTTGTCATCTCTTATTTTGCTCTTAATGTGGAATTCATTGTAATGTGGAATGGTAATATATGCACATGCCAAATTATGGGACTAGATTTTTACCAAAATTTTGCGGCTAGATTCAGTCCTCAGAAAATTCAAACTCAATACAATGACCTATTCTAGGTTTGAATTAGAACTATATGAAATATATCATGAACAGTAAGATTTAATAATTTTTATGAATACTAGACCTTCCCAGGAACCCCTCTGATTAATTTCATATTTTTAGGATATTATTTGCTAGTTTTAAGACCCCGGTCAAAGTTGGAGTTTAGATTTGAACCCCAGTCAACACTATTTAGACTTGGATTAACTTGAGCCGGACAGTCCGAAGAATATCACAAACGATTCTATAATAGAACCGTCTGTGATACGGACAATATCACAGACGGTTCTATTATAGAACCGTCTGTGATATGCCTTTATTAAGCGCAGGAACCTCTAGGTTTTCCACCCTTACTCGTCACTCGCCCATTCACCTCCCCTCCCGAGCGCCCCAGCCCTCGACGTTGTTGCCCAAGGTACCGTTAGGGTTTTCCTCCTTACTCGACACTTCCTCCCAGTGCCTTACTCCTCACTCGCCCGTTCACCTCCCCACCCGAGCGCACCAGACCTCCACGCTGCCGCCCAAAGCCTCCTCCCCGACAGCCGCCCCCGACATGGACGACGCGTGGCTGCCCCCTGCTTCGTCGCCAGCTCCAGCTGCCCCCGACATCGACGACGCCCGCCGCCCTAGCCGTTGCAGCTCCGCCCCAGCTTTGTCACGGCTCGGCCCCTCGCTGGTCGCCGACTTTGCCCACTGCCGTCGCCGACTCCAGCCACCCACACTCGTCGCGACGCCTCCTCCTTCCCCTTCTCCCCATCGCCAATTTGTGAGTATCATTGTTTATTTTTTGTGCATCTGTTGTGTATTTTTGTGTTGTACTGGTTTATATCTGGAATTGGTACTGGATGATATTGCAAATTGGTGTTAATGGGTTCAGTTGAATGCTCTGTGATGATTGTCAAATCTAAAATCAAATTGGTAATAGGAACAATCTTGAGTTGGAACCTTTTGCTTTGTGTGGTCATTTATATTTAGTAGCTTTGTTACTTTCTGGTTTTCAGTTCTATGTAAAGGTAAATTATCTTTTTATGATCAGTGAGCTAGTTGATGTTCTGTGAGATATTTACATTGGTATTATTAATCTATTGATTAGACTAACTGTTAAAATATTCTTGTGAATTATCTTGGTATCACTTGCTCTGTTGTTCTATTTTAGACAGACTGTATACTGCTTTCTTTGTGATATTATTCACATTTGTGGTCTTTAGATAATCTGTGGACATAAAGTTTAATCTGCTACTTTGTGATAAATTTGACATATGAAATAGGAAAGCTGTAGTTTAAGCTCAAGATCTGTTTTGTGATTATCTAATTTGATTTGTGAAGAGATTTTGATCAAGGGCTGAGATGGCAAAGACTTTGTCTTATGCAATTAGCCAACTGAGAGCAATCAAATAATCTAATTATCTTAGCAGTATGCTGATTTTGGTTGTTATATTAGATTGTAGTGTTGTTAGGAATGACGTGAAATGTGTGCTATGCTTGATACCATTTGATACGCTGTTGTACGAACAATTCCGCAATGTCTATATATGCTTTCATTTGTTGTGAATGTATTGTCTATTAATATGAATGTATCCTTTGATACTATTTGTTTATATAGTTAATTAGTTAGGTAACTTCTATTTTCTATATAAAATATGTTTTCAATAGAAATTATCTTTAAAAATACCTCGTGAATATCAACTTGCAATCCATTTTATTTAAACTCTTAGCGTTTTGAATTCTAAAATTTTAGTTCATTGCGTATGTAACTTATATAGATAGAAAGTAAGCGAGATGACGTCCGCGCCATCTTTGCCGCCTTCATTGACGTCGATGAATGCGTCTGGATCTCTGAGCAAAGTGGTACGTACGCGAGATGGTAGAGGAGCATCGAAAATGCCTGCGGACCGAATGACCATCACGGAGGTTTGTGTCGGTGGGGTCCCTCTAAGTCCCAAAAAAGCAGCAGCAAGATTCCAGACCATATGCGGGATACTTGAAAGGGAACTGTCCCCATCACCACACTAAGTTGGGACACTTTGTCGAAAGATCGGAGAGGCGAGCTGTGGACAGAAATTTCAAATTTGTTCACTATCCCAGAAGCAAACCAGGCACGTGTGGAACGACAGACGTTGCTCGTGATGGGACATGCGTGGAGGACCTACAAGAGCACGCTTGTCACAAAGTACGTGAACACGGGTCGGATGCCCTTCACAAAGTACAAATTCTTGTTGCGGGACATATGAGACACCTTTGTGCAAATAAAGACGACGGCCGAATTTCAGGAGCAAAGTGCGGCACACAAGGCTCTCCAGGCACGAAACACTCACCCCCACAAACTCAGCACCGCTAGGTACGCGGGTAAAAAGGAGCAATGGGTGGCGAAGGACGAGAACGCAACAGGGCTATTTGCTGAGATCACAAACGAGCGCGCTCGAACCTGGTTAAGAGAGAGGGTATCAGCCACGTCTTCGGGCGGCATCTCTTTCACAAACCCGGCAGACCAGGAAGTGTCCCAACGTCTGGTAAGATATGTCGAACTACCTAGTTGTTAATAAGTCCATAACTTCACAGTGTTTATAATAACATGATGACCTCTTGTAGCAAGCATTGACTTCTATATGTTCCGAAGGCTCCTTCAAAACAGACAGAGAGAAGGATATACTATCTACAGCCCTGTGAAACAAGGAGCACTCGGGTCGCATGCGAGGCATTGGGGTTTACGTACCTTGGAGGGATGGATTCGCAGATGAGTACTGCACGTATAGGAGTAGGAAGAGATCCAAGGCCGAGTACGACTATCGGTTGGAAATGAGGCTTACTTCAAAATTTGAAGGAAGGCTAACAAGATTGCTGGATCAATTGAATCAAGTACTCCTCAACTAGTCGCAAACCGCCCCCGTTATTTTGGGATCCAGTCCTCCTCAACATCGGAGTAGTGTCGCATCCACGCAAAATTCTGAACATGACATCCAATTACCTATCGACGACATCAAGGTAATGTACATATCTGGAATGCTCCAAAGATAAACCTATATGACGCCTTAGATAATTGCGTATCGTTTTGTAGGAGCCGACGCCGTGCATGCTCCAAGTGAGGATGGTTGGGTCCATGTCTATTGAGGCTAGGTAGGGGATGGCGTATCTATGCTAGGAAGGGACAGTGCAGCACGGTGCTTAGGTGGCGCAGGGTTACGCCAGGGTCCAGGTGGGCAAGGTACAAGACAATTTCAGGGCCGTCTCACTGGAGATTCGCCCTAACGAAGACATCAGAACACTAGGGGATGCCTTGTACACTTTTATCTAGTGGCCCAAGAATGACATCGCCCTGGACCCTGCAGTCCCCTAAATCTTTGATTCAGAAGGCCTCTCCAACAAGACCCTCGATGACTCCACCTCAACCATCTTAAGACGACCATGCCTCTCCAATAGGACCCTCAATGACTCCACCTCAACCTTCGCTTCAGAAGTCCGCCTCCTCGGTTCTCGTGGAGAAGACACCAAAGGAACAAGATAAGCGTGTCGCCGTATTAGTTCCCGAGTCGTCTCACAGGAAGACACATAGCGGCCAAGTCGTTTAGGTCAAATTGAAATCGTAGAATATTAAGGCGCCTCCCAAGCCCGGGAAATACTCCATCGAAAGTCCATTGGCCACCGACACAGTATTAGCCTGCGCTGGAATAAGTTGCTAGTCTTTGCATGCCTGGTACATGCGGAAGACCAAAGAAAAGGGGTGTGATATTGGAATCACCGTCACATACACGAATGAACATTTCTTCCACGAGCCGACCCTTTCGTCGTGGGCTTCGACGATTTATTCGACCTATTCAACCTCAAAGTCCTCGATGCCTCACTTCTACGATGCTGGACACTGTAAGTGTGTACAATCAAGTTCTATATTCACGTAATACTGATTAATATAACAACTCATTGCTTATGTATAGATACATGATGAAAAATGCCTGGCAATTAAAAGAACCGGTGGGTTTCCTCGACTCACACGTGGTCTCTGAGCAAACAATCATGGCAGACACATCCTACATCGTGAAATACATAACGATATGATTGCTTACTCAGGACGACAAGGACTACATAATGGTGCCCTACAACTAGAAGTAAGTGCTTCACTACTTGCTATACAAATTTCATTTGTACTTTATACTCAGCATGAACTTAGGTTTAATGACTATAACGACATACATGAGTAGGTACCACTAGATCCTTTTAGTCATTATACCAAAGAGGAACAAGATAATATACCTTGATTTCCTACTCAACAAAACCCACAGCTTCACCCTTGTGGAAGGAATACTCGATAGGTATGCTCATTTCCTCCATACATAACTCCATTGTAGTCTTCCTTCGTTTGAAATGGCCGAGAATAATTTTTTGGAAACATGTAGGTCGTTCATCGCCTATGTTGCCGAGTGGAGGTCATACAAGGGATCGAGCGCCACACTGCAATATAGGACGGGATTTTCGATACGCGCTACAACACAACAATCCTATATCATACTTCGTAATAATATGTCTCAAACTGACTGTACCTATATATGTAATTCTATTTTTGCAGTGCTGTCAGCAAAAATAAGAACAATGTGCATTCTACGTTTGCCATCATATGCAGTAAATCATGAGTGCTAAGTTGAAGGATCCCGAGGTTTGTCAATCTCGCAATAATTATTTCCTAATTATAAATTTAAATATATATGCTTACTACTTTACTCCTGCTAGCGACAGGGCTTGAACATAGATTTAGATGCACTCGTTATGAGAGAGATCTCGGAGGTTTGAGAGAAGCTCTACGGCTTCATCAAGATGCAGATCATTAACGCCGATGGAGAGTTTCACTCCGTCGACACCGCTGAACGACCTACAAACAATTGATTCGATTGTAATTCACTTTGAGTAGTTGTAATTCAATTGTAACCCTAGTGACAATACTTGATACATATTCTTTTGTAATTGATTTTGAGTGGTCAACGATTGATTCATCTGTGATGTATCTATTTTCTGTCGGCTTGTTGTTTTCAGAGGGTATGGCTAACAATTCCTGAGGCTAGCCGAAAATCAAAAGAAAATTAGTTCTGTTGATAGAACTATCATAGACGGTTTGATTGCTAAACTGTCTGTAAAGGGATACTATCACAGACGGTTTGATTGTTAAACCGTATGTCAAGGGACACTATCACAGACGGTTTTCACTAACAACCGTCTGTGATATAAGGATATCACAGACGGTTCTATTTACCAACCGTCTGTGATATGTTTTACATCACAGACGGTTCGTAAATAGAATCGTCTGTGATATCCTCGTATCACAGACGGTTGGTAAATAGAATCGTCTTTCTTGTGTCTTATCACATATGGCTCAAGAACCGTCTGTGATAATGCCTGTTATCACAGACGTAAAAATTCAGACGGTTCAAAAACCATATGTGATGACGGTTCTGAACCGTCTGTGATGAGGCTTTCTGTAGTAGTGACTACCCCTTGGTCATTATGTATAAATAGACCTCTATAATGCCCAATCAATTCAACACCAAATGAAGGTAGGAGGGGTCAAAGAATAGTACATCACATCATTTTTAGAATATAACTAGGTTATGGAATTTTCATAAAGAGCCATCTAGAGTGATATTTTTGCTAGTTTAAGAATGGGTTTTCAAAAGATCTTCATGTGGGGGTGTTTTAGGGACTTTTCCAAAACATTTTTGGTTCTATTGTAATGCTTTAAATATGATTAAAAACATTTATTTTTAGAGGGCATATCTTCTCCCAAAACTAGAATCATTTTGAAAAAAATATGAGGAGAGATAGCAAAAGAATGACTCGGATGAGAGGAGAATGCTAGGAGAGGTAAGATTAGCAAAAACTCCTAAATTTCCATAACTATTTTTATGATTAAAATAGGTCGCATTTTGGAAACTAATTCCCAATCTAACGGCCATTCTAACTAGGGTTTATCCCATAGTCAGTATGGCTTTGATACCAAGCGCTATCGGACTCTGGGCTTTGAATACCTGAAGTTCTCATGTGTGTACTGAACTAGTATCATGATCAGTGGCTAGTACACATATCCACAAATTTGACATACACATCCATACACAATATACATACATTATAAAATAAATATAGCACATAACTTAAACGATTACATCACAAAGTATGATACACGACC
This sequence comes from Ampelocalamus luodianensis, assembly GCA_036346255.1. Taxonomy (NCBI): domain Eukaryota; kingdom Viridiplantae; phylum Streptophyta; class Magnoliopsida; order Poales; family Poaceae; genus Ampelocalamus; species Ampelocalamus luodianensis. Next base: position 9,873,152 of record CM070626.1, read on the forward strand.
GACTGGCCAAATAACATAACAAGTATCAGAAGTAGCGAATTAAATAGCGAAAGCATAACATGTATGTAAACCAAAAGTCTGGTGGTATGCCCATTCAAACCCTTAGTTAACTGACAAGGAATAAGACCTGTCACTAAACCTTTCGCTACCGGGTGCAAAGAATGCGTCGTCCGACATAGGCTCGTCCCCTAACTCTGAACAACAATTTAAGCAAGATTGAGTGCATTACGTACTTAGCAAGACTTTTAGTGTATCGTAAAATTTATATATATGCATGGCTAACAATGGATGAGGCTCTAAGCTGCAGGTTATTTTTAGCATTAAGCAAGTTTATTTGCAATATCAATACATAGTACTTTGCAACGGAAATTTAAAGAGCAGTTAAAATAGATAAAGAACAACAAGTAAGTACTTGATAAATAATAAATCACAACCCTCCTCAGCTGCGATCAACATCCTACTTCCAGCCATAGACACGACACCCAACTCAAACGTCAACAACAAAACTATTCCCTTATTTTCCAACAAGAACTATTTTTGCAAAAACCAAGACTATACCCGGCAATACTACACTTAGCATGCTCATCACCGCGGGCACAGCTATTTAAATAGATTTACACTTTGAAGAGGTGTACAACTTTATCCACAACATAAGAATTCTCTAGTTTATTTGACATCCATCGATACCACCTCTCACTACCCTTTTGTAAGCAGTCTAGAGCACGTATCGAAGCATTTACATCACCTAGTCCTAACCTTGCACTAGCCCAGCGAATGAACACCCTCACTTCACTCGGGTACACCCCCGCCACAGTGAGGCATTCGCCGTTGTGTCAGAAGGATTTGTTCCCAATGCCTCGGTGAAGAGATCTCCTTCGAACACGCTTACACCGGTCATGCTTGCATACCAAGGCCTACCAACATGCATGGCTAGTTTTCAATGACTTAATTAGCTAAGGTCATCCCATACCAGCACATGTGGTTGTACACTTACGCTTAGGTCAGATATACTAGTGTTCGGTCCTTAATTAACCCAGGCAAATATCTCCCCCTATCTACTTGTGACATACGCCTCTCACACTCCTCATATTATAATATAACTCGCCCGTATCACAAACTAAGTTTTTTATTTTTTTTATACAAAATAACAGACGTAAACCCCTCTGGATCATTATTTCAAAATCTCCCAAACTCATATTCAATATGTCATCCATTTTCCAAATTTAGTAAAGACTAAAGCCTGGCAAAGCATTTATGCGGCATTCGCATTCGAAAAGCCCAATTCGACATCATTCATTGTCTAAACCATACCCTAATGGCTACAACAATAAGGATATCAATATTTCAAGGAGGATCATGTATTAAATAGGAGTTATCCCCAAATATAGCAATTTTAAACAAACATATACACATCCATAATAGATTTTGCAAAAAGAAGTATAATAATTAAAATAGTAGGATTAACATGGTCAAAGGGGGTGCTTGCCTTGCTCCGAATAAGAGGATGGAGAATCGCTGTAAATTTCGGTCGATGTATCGACGTCTAATCAAAAGAGCCGATAGCAAATGAAATATAGAAAAATAATTTCAACAGTAACAAAATCCAAATATTTTTGCATATCCAGATAGGTCTTGATTTTAGATGAATTTAGAAAAAAAATGCTTTATTTGATTTGGAGTTCATATGCAAAAGTTATTAGCATTTCAATTTGCTTCGGTTTTGAAATTCCAAAAATTAATAAAAAGGGTGACGTCGAAACCGTATTATCTTAGGTTTACGCTTTCCAACAGAGAAAGCATATTTCCTCTGAGTTCTACTGAGGTTTATGGGCCTATTTGGTTTCTGACCCCAGGTTGCCACACCAAAATTTTGGTAATGCCAAAAACTGGGCAAAATGGTGTTTGGATCGTAGCCATACCAATTCACGAGTAATGTCGAAATTGATGTGTTTGGATTGTAGCCATGCCAAAATTTGCCAAAATTATGAGTATGGCACGTGGGTCCCACATGACATCTATTTTTTGCACCAAAATATGTCAACATGGGTCTTGTTTTGTTGATTAAATGATAAAAAACACAACGGTTCAAACGGATCACTAATCGGATACTCGGTTTAAAAAATATAATAATTCCAAAGTTGTTAATCAACCTAGCCATGCAATTAATGCCCCAAGTCATAGCCAACTACTTGCTGCCACCTGTCCGAGTCAGCTACTTGCTGCCAAGCCAAAAAATTGGCGATCATTTTTCCGCTCGCAAGAAGCTAGGAAATTGGGAAGGAAACCACAGGCGCTACCAAATTTTTGAGGGCAACGCCAAATGTTGGAACTAAACCAAACACTAGCTAAATTTTCAGGGCAATACCAAAATTTTGGATTGGCTCATTCTAGCCTTGAACCAAATAACCCTTACATTTTCCAACGGAGAAAGCGTATTTTCCTCTGAACTAAAAGTGGTTTTTCTCATTTTTTTGAATTTTGTTAACTTACATGTGGGGCCTTCTTGTCAGTGACTCATAGTTTTATTTTTTGAAGTTTATGTATAAAACAGAGGCGGTCCCACATGTCATAGACTCATTATTTATTAACCAAATGATTAAACCTATTTTTTGATTTTAATTATATGACAACTGGGGTCCACATGTTAGTCTCTCGGGTTTTAAATTGTGTTCTAAAATTGAAAATAGTGCGTGGTCCCACATATCAGTGACACATATTCTAATTATGTTTTAAATTAGATTTCTGTTAACTTTTCCACCGGTCCCACACATCATACACTTATTAACCTTAGCCTCAGTTACTTAACACTAATCAACTCTTAATCACATGGGCCCACTAGCAAAGAGAGAGAAAAGAGAAGGGGCGGAGCTAGCGCATGGCCGGGCGTGATGGCGAGCTCACCGCCAACGATCAGCACGACAACTCAGCTCGGGATGGGCAAAATGGGCTCCTCAAAGGTAATTCCACTAGGTGGTGGTGGAGACCAGAGAGATGGATGGAGACGGCACTACGCCGGCGAGAAGAGGTGGAGGCTCTCGGGTCTAAAATGGCTTTCACGCATGGAGCAAATCGGTGGCGAAAGATGGTGCGCATAGGCATTAGGAGGTATCTACTATGCTACAGGCAGTGGCTCGGGGACCAATGGTCACCAGAGCGGCGGCGACAACGCTTCCCGCTGTGACGCCATGGGCGGCCATGGTGAAGTCAATGTTGCATTAGCTAATCATTCAATCTAATACGCGCAAAAGCTCTAGGGACTACTAGAAGCTCACCAAGGTCTTTGATGACATTGGGGAATGGCCGGAGAAGCGTGCCAATAGTGAATAGCGGTGGTGTAGAAGAGGCTCATGGTAACATCTCACACAGCGACGGAAGATCTACAAGGAGCATCGCATTAGTTCACTGACATCCTAGGGATGGTGTAGATGCAAGAAATTGGATGGGGACTCACTGAACTTCGAGGAAGAATGAAAATGGCAGCGGTGGCCGTGAGAGAGAAGGATGACGGTGAAGCTCAGGTTCTTTGTGATTATGCCTACGTTGTGTGAGGGAAATAGATGAAGGGGTGTCGGAACACATGATGACGCAACTGAGAAAGTTTCAAACCTTTTGGAGTGTCAGGAATGCAGCGGCTCAGATCGGGTGCACGTCAGAGTCGGGGACGACGGAGAACACGATCAAGCTACGGGACTCCCGGGGCTGCATTGAGCAAACGAGAGGGATGAGTGATGCAAGAGGATCAAAATGACGTGAACATCATGGGCGAGGAAGCTCACTTGAGTGGCGGAGGCATGCTCATCGGCGTCGAGAACGATGCTCTCGTTCCCGGCAAAGCAAAGCATGAGATGCTTTGATTCTGTGCGAGAAGCGAGAATGGCGAGTTGAGGATCTCATGATGTGGTGAGAAGCTTATATGTGGCCGTGGATGGCGCGAGAGAAGCAACGAGAAATTGGCGTGACATACGGGTTTCTCGCACCGAGCTTCGGTCTCGTCGTCCACGCGGGATAACAGCGTGTCAATGGGGTAGCTAGTGTGGACGAGGCCTAGCGGAGGTGACAGGGGCAGTTGTGGCACGATACTGTGGGCGCTGGTCACGTTTCGTCGGTGAGCGGCGGAGCAGGCGAGGGTGCTCTGGTGTGTTGGCGTGCGTGGGCATGAGGTGGAAGACACCTGGTTGACAAGCGGGCCCGATGTGTCAGTGAGTGCGGGAGCGAGGGCCCTGGTGTGGGCTGGAGTGGGCGCATAGAAATGGGTTGGCTTGGATTTGACACAATGGGCGAGCGGGAAATTCAAATGGATTTCGGAATTTCCAGAAAAGGTTGAGGCCTTTGCCAAAATTTTAAACCTACCAAACAGATTTCAAAATTTATGAAATTTGTTTAGATGGCATCTGACACAGTGTATTTTCATATGTAATATTTTTGGGATTTTATCTCTTGTGTTATTTTCTTGAAAATTCTTACATGTTGTTGTTTGCATGAAATTTCACTATTTTATCTTTACAAAAGGTCACAAATCATGCTAAAGTAGTTTTCCACCCAAAAACATGCTCAAAATCATTCTACCACTTATTTTCATTGTAATTTCTCAAAATTGGGATTTTTGAGATGTTACAAACTATCTTGTGGACAATTGTACCATAAATTCTATCCTAAGAGATATAATGTATTTCCAGACCTTAAGTTCTAAGAATGGCAATATTATGGTCATAGCTGACAACTGTGGTAATATTGCATGGACTGGAAGAGCTACGGTAGTCTTACTGATGGGAACAAAAATAATAATTAAAAATACATTATTGTTCCCAGACTCAACTAGAACTTTACTAAGTTTCAAAGATATCTAAAATAATAGTTTCCACATGGAAAGAGAAGAAAAGAATGATTCTGAGTACATTCTCATCACTAAGAAAGAAGGATATCGGAAAGAAGTAGTAGAGAAACTCCCTACATTCTCCTCCGGATTGTACTACACATTTATTAAACGTGATGAAGAATATGTTGCGATGAGCATCTAGGTTAAAGGCCCCAAACTATTTAGAAGATGGTATGAACGTCTTGGTCATCTTGGAGACAATATGATACGCTAGATACTACAATATTTTGCTGGCCACAACGTGAAGTCCAAAGACATCCCTGATCTATCACACTTTGTGTGTGAATCCTATGTGAAATGCAAATTGATTATGAGACCCTCATATCATAATATCAAGGATGAATTATCTAATTTCCTTGAGAGGATCCAGGGGATACATGCGGACCTATAGAGCCCATGTTTGGGCTATTCAAGTACTTTATGGTACTAATAGATGCATCCACTTGATGGACGCATGGATGTCAATTATCCACTAGGAATCACATCTTGGCCAAGTTGATTTCACAAATTATTGCACTAAGGGCAAAGTTTCCAGATCATAGGATCCAATCCATAAGAATGGATAACACTGGAGAGTTTACCTCAAAAGCATTTAATGACTATTACATGGCCTTAGGCTTAACTGTGGAGCATTCGATCTCGCATATGCATACTAGAATGGACTTGCCGAATCATTAATCAAGAGGATCAAGATAATCGCTAGACTCTTGTTAATGAGATCCCATCTGCCAACTACGTGTTGGGGACACACGTATTATATACATCAGCATTAATACGACTCTGGCCATCCGTAAACCGTAAGTTGTGACCTTTCCAACTAGTCCGTGAGAAAGAGACAAGTGTTTTCTATCTGTGTAAATTCGATTGTGTCGTTTACATACATATCTCACCTCCTCAATGTACGTCAATGGTCCCCCACCGTAAATTGGGAATTTACATCAGATTTGAATCTTCGTCTATAATAAAGTATTTGGAGCCTATGATAGGGGATTTGCTAGAAGCAAGATACCTTGACACTGTAATTAATGAAGAACTATTCCCAGCATTAGGGGAAGGAAAGGACTCCAAGTTAGAACACCAGGAACTTTCATGGAATGATCGTAGTCTAATAATGATCCATGCACTAAGGACTCACAAGAGGTTCAAAGGATAATAGATTTGCAAAATTTTGCAAATCAACTGCCAGATTCATTCACGTATCATAAAGGAGCTACAAAATCGCATATACCAGTGATAAATGCACCTAAAAGAGTAGAGCCATACCGGGTTTTGGGTTCTTATCTGACTCCACCACTCTTAGTAAGAAGAGGGGGAGACCTTCCGGGTCAAAAGATCTCAAACCGCACAGACGTCCGCAAAAGAGATGTATTGAACAGGGAGAGAAACTCTATGAACCGAACATGAATGAGAAACATCTGACGGACGTTACATCCCGAGGGAAGACACGACGAGTGGTGCCCCGTACGGGAGCAAAGGGAGAGACGCCCCATGCTGGAGTATAGGGACAGGTGACTAGTAAAGTAGAAGAGCACCCACTGACACTAGAGCAACAGAATAGTCAGACTCTACCATTTTGGGAAATAGTGGAGAGTGGGTAGATTTAAATAAAGTTCCAATTGAATTGGACAAAGAGTTTTCCACAAACTATGTGGAAACAAGAGAAATCTTTTATAAACAAATGAGTGCTAATACCAGTTGTCTCATCTCAAAGATTGTCTTTCATATTGAATCGGATTTGGAACCAAAGATGATTGCAGAATGCAAGAATCGTCAAGATTAGGATAAATGGAAAGAAGCAACCGAGAATGAACTAAACTCGCTTAATAAGAGGAAAGTCTTCGGACCTATGGTCAAGACACCTCATGATGTCATTCTTGTTGGACACAAGTGGGTGTTCATAAGAAAAAGAGATGAACATAATGAAGTGGTGAGATATAAAGCAAGATTAGTAGCACAAGGGTTCACACAAAGACCCAGCATCGATTTCGATGAAACTTATTCTCATGTAATGGATGTCACAACGTTCTGATACCTTATAGCTATGATAGTAGGAATGAATTTAAAAATGAAACTTATGGATGTCGTGACTGCATATTTATATGGGTTACTAGATTATGAAATCCTCGTGAAGATTCAGGAGGGACTAGAAGTCCCATGTATGAGCGAGAATGAACATTGTATCATGTATAGTGTTAAATTGTAAAAGTCACTATACGGGTTAAAATAGTCAGATCGTATGTGGTACAACCGATTAAGTAAATTCCTTTTACAAAAGTGAAGTCTATCGGTGCGTGTTCATAAAGAAATCCAAGAATGAATTTTTGCGTCATCTTTGTGTATGTTGATAACTTAACATAATCAACAACACGGAATACATTCTCGAAGCGAGCTCATACTTAAAGATGAAATTCAAGATGAAACATTTGGGTGAAACCAAATACTGTCTTGGGTTGTAGATTGAAAATATGTTTGGAGGAATATTTCTGCATCAGACCACCTATACCAAGAAAGTGTTAGAGAGATTTTATCTTGATAAATCTCATTCACTAGGTACACCCATGATCGTGAGGTCGCAAGAAGTAGAGAAAGACCCATATGGACCTAGACGAGAGAATGGATATACATTAGGGCTCGAAACCCCTTATTTAAGTGTTATTGGAGCATTGTTATATCTTGCCAATTATACCAGATCCAATATTATATTTGCTGTAAATTGTTTGGCAAAATATAGTTCCGAGCCTACGAAGAGGCATTGGAGCAGAATTAAGGGAATCCTCCAACTGATCTTGGACTCTTTTATCCTAAGGGTCAAGATATAAGGTTAAAGGGTTACTTAGACGCTGACTATTTTTCTTATCCCCACAATACCAAGTCACAGAATACGTCTTTCTAAGTGATTCTACAGCTATTCTTGGAGATCTGTAAAACAATCAATTGCTGCTATGTCAACTAATTGTGCTGAGATTATTGCACTATATGAGACAACTCGAGTGTATATGGCTTAGGAGACTACTTCACCATATCCAAGAGTCTTGTGGTGTAGAGGTGGATAAAACTCCCATATTCCTCCATGAGGATAATGCAACTTGCATTGCTCAAATGAAGAATAGCTATGTCAAGACGCATATGGCAAAGCATATACTCCCTAAATATTTCTACCTTGAGCAGTAGAAAAATAGGAATATAGAAGCACATAAAATCCAATCCATTGAGAATCTTGCGGATTTGTTTACCAAAGCCTTGCCAAGACCAAATTTTACGAAACTTGTCCATGATATTGGTATGAGAAGACAAAAAAGGTGTTGTCGTCCATGATATTGGTATGAGAAGACACAAAAGGGTGTTGTCTTCAGGGGGGATATATGATCTTCATTGGGTGGAAAGATGTTGTACTTATTTTCCCTTGTTTGAATTTTGTCTCGATGAGTTTTCTTATTAGAAGGGTTTTAATAAGACATCATGTGCAATGGCAAGAACGTGAGCTATGTGCTCTTTTTTCTTACCATTTTTTCCACTGCGTTTTCGGAAGAAGATTTTAATGAGGCATGAGCATGACGCTGTCAAAGTGTCCAAGGGGGAGTGTTGTATATCGGCCCGTTTAAGACCCGATTATGTGTGGACACTTTACTTAAACAAGTGACCATCAGGGGACTGTTGGCCCACAAGGCTCATTAGGTAGTTTAGTCCCATATTGATTATTCATGTATGAAGAGAGACATCATCCTCCTATATAAAGGGGGACATGGAGCTCTCATTGTACACACAAACCTATATGCAAATAGATTAATAAAAAGAGAATGTTGGGACTATATCTTTGTGGTCTTGCTTATTATTTATTATTTGTAAGTTGAGAGTTTCGTTTGTCGACAACGTGATCTCGATTATACAACCTCGATTATACAACAGCCAGCACAAACTTGAGATTCGTTTTGTGAGGGTAGGCCGATACAGAACACACCATAAGTCGACCACACAATTGGGTGTGTATTATTGTAGTGATGTACTATACAGGGACCCTCCGCGCAAGTACTACGCCGTTAGTGGCCAAGATCTAAAGATCTGGACCTCATCTTCAGCAATAGTGCTTCTTTTTCGATTATAACAAGCCATGCATAGGCAAATACTAGACAAATACGTACATAACCTGGCTTTTCGGAAGTGTAAATAAAGGCAGTACTTGCATAGGTTTAAAGCCGTCCAATTGTACAACAAGATGGATCAGATCAACCACCAGAAACAACACCAATACCTGAAAGATATATTAACCACCAATAAAATGGCAAAAAGTAAATGTACATCCGAGATTCAATCGAAAACAAAAATACTGTGTTTTACTGTTGGGGTGACTAGTGCCCAGACATACGGTGTTCCCATCGTACACCCACCTCACTCGTCAGATCTCATTCAAGACATTGATATCAGTCATTCGATTCGGTGGAACAAAAAATCTAGAAGTGCAACAATTAATTTCTAAGTTTGCAACAAATCTTGACCCGGATGTAACAAACACGAAATAAATGTTCGATCTACTAATGAAAAGCCGCAATAGAATAAATGATAGCGAGCGCAACAATAATTACTAAGCAAGCAACAAAACTCCATTCGGTGGCAACAAATCATAGCAGCAAAACGTTGCAACAAATCATATTCCCAATTGCAACAACAAAAAAATATTGGTGCAACAAAAACACTTGCTACAAGATTTGGGAAAGTACGCTGCAACAAACAAAAACACTTATTGAAACAATAGAGAAAAGAAGTTGCAACAATTCAAGAAAATATTTGCAATATGCCTACCTAGTAAGTGGAGGAGGCGCCTGATGGTGGCAAGGCGTAGAGCTTCTTGGGGTAGGTCGCGACGACACTGACGAGAATTCCACAGCGGTGGAGCACGATTGGCGCTTGCAGAGGCCACACCCTGGTAGCGGCGGAGCTCGTCACTAGGCTCGCGAGGGGCAGTCATGGTGATGGAGGTTGGGATGCCATAGGAGCTCGCGGAGGCCATGGCTGGCGTTAGCGGAGCTCACAGAGGTCGTGACCGGAGCGTCGCCAGAGCTCACGGAGGTGACGTCTGGGCGTCGCGCGGAGCTCATGGATGCGAGTTCAGTGCCGGCAGAGAGGCCATCGCTGCCTCAACGACCTCCTCTCAGACCCACAGGTGTGAGTTTGGGAATGGTATTTGGCAGAAAGAGCCTTTGCGTCTGGCTCGTGGCCTTACACTGGATGGTAGGAATAACTATCGTTGGATTGAGGAGACGTCTGATGGGCTGTCCGACACGAGTCTTATCAGACATAGGAGCTCAAGCAATATCCTTTACTTTTACATAGCAAAGATGGACACTAGCATGCATGAATACACCACCGCCACCACCACACGACCACACAGTGAACTCATCTCTTAACACACGTCTAGAATTACAAAACATAGAATAGATCAACTACACGGCGGAGCGCAGGTACGCACTTTCCCGCGGAAGCTCGCCTACGCGCCGAAAACCCTCGTGTGATCGTGTCACACGGGAACCGCCTCGAAAGGAGCTTGCGCGTGCATCTCCTAGGGATCGAGCTCTCCGGGTAAGCTGGTGCACGTTGCCCGCATTTGACTGCGATTTGCCGATGCCAGCTTTGCCAGGCTGCCGGTAACACCGCATCGCTTTACATCCCCTAAAAATCATCATCAAACAGCAAATCATCCACTGACCAGCCACCTGATTATTCTTACCAAGCCAAACACTGCTCCTGCTCTCTTTTCTATACCACGCGTCCTGACAGTCATTAACAAAAGGAAAACCTCTTGAGAACCATCGCCAGCTGACATGGGGGCCCACATCCACTTCGGACCCACGTGTCATCGCCTGATCTCCGGGCCCGCACCCCGCCTCTGACCTGTGCAACCATGCAGAGGCGCCCGCGCCGACTTCTCCTGACTGACTTACCGCTTACTTTACTCCATCTCTGCTCAGCGCCCGTGCAGCGCGCGAGCTAACCATCGCTGACACGTGGGCCGCAAGCTTCCGTGGGTCCCACGTGCCATCGTCCCGCAGTGGGGGAGGATCACGAACCTTCACGGCGAAACAAAACGAGGCTTTGTGATTCAGTTCACAGCGCAGAGCCGCAGCAGAGGAGGGCAGGGAGAGCTCACGCTCACGCACCCCTCTCCATCTCCGCTTCCCCACTCCTCGCGATCTCGCGCATCTCTCTCATCTATCGTGTCGTTGCACAAGGGAGACCACCGCCCCGCCCGAGTAGCAATCGCGGGAGGAGAGAAGCAGCATTGCCTAGTTCCAGTAAGGGCGGGCTCGAACAGAAGCTTCTGGAGCCTTCCGGATCCGGATCCGGCGGGGCCGTCTCCAGCCGGCCAGGATCCAGACCCGCCTGCCGGTCGCCGGAGGTGGCCGTAATGGCATCGGTTTGGCTAATGCTTTAGCGAGTTTGGGGGCTTTTTAGTGATTTTTTTGGGGGGTGGGGGAGGAGGGGAATCTGTTGCGGTTTCAGGCTGCTTTCAGATGGAGGACCTGTTGGATTCGGAGATCGGGAAGAACGACTATGACTGGTGATTATCAATTTTCTTGTTTTTTTTTTGTTTCTCCCTTTGGTGCCTCCTGGTTTTGGCTAATTTCTGTGTCTATGATATATTGACATGATCTCTGTACCGTGTTAAGTTAATTTGAACAGTAATTCGTGTAGGATAGGAAGCTATTCCCTTTTTTAATGGATCGTCCTGCTTTAGGATGGATTTGTATTTTGTACTGATCGCTGCTTTGGTTGACTGATCTGGGTAAGCTTGATCTTGGAGTGCCATGTTTGTTTTATTCCGTAAAGGAAGGTGCCGTATTGCCCAAAACATGTCAGTCTTTCGGTTGTAGTTGGGTCGGATGTGATCGTTTCTCGTTAGAGATGGCCTTGTAGGTTGCTGTTGGGGAGGAAATGAATCGCTGTGCTGACTGAGCGAAGGTGGAACATCAAATATGCAGTCGGATGGATTGCCCTGTGTGGCTCTTCCCTTGGGAGGCCAGCTTGTAGCTTGATAACTGGGAATTCGGTACATATATACATAATTTTGTCTCGCACAGAAGAAACACGGTGGGGAGAGAGGAATATATACCTTTATGAATTATGAGAATCGTATTGTTGGTGAGGTAAATCTAACACGGTGGGGAGAGAGGAGTATATACCTTTATGAATTATGAGAATCGTATTGTTGGTGAGGTAAATCTAAGGCATATGCTGAGGTCAATTTGGAGGCATGAGCATGAGCATGCTGCAAAAAGAGGATCTATTGTTGATGGGCAAATGTAACATTTCTATGTTTCTCCCCACAGTATTTTTTTCGGTGAAGAACGATTATCAATTTGTTTGGTTGTTTTTTCTTATTGCAAAGAGCTAGTAATTAGTTTCCTGCTTAATTAAATGTTTGTTCCTCTTGTTAATACATGTCAGCATGTGTTTCTAATCTAATGTAAAGTAATTTGTGTTGTACTCCTCAGGCTTCTAACTCCACCTGGGACACCCCGTGTTCCTACACTTGAGGTTGCTGAGCAAACGCCATCATCAAATATATTACCTAAGCACACTGCCACTAGATCATCCTCGACCACTAGAGCGTCAAGGGTATGTACTATGTGGCATTGGTGTTTAAAAATTAGATTTGTTAATGTTGGAAATTTTATTTTGCAATTTGATTCGAGTTACCTTTTCCGCACAAGTTGTTTCACAGTTTATTCGGCAAAAACTTTTTTCTAAGAATCATGTTCTGTAGCATTGGAATTTGATAATGGCGACCACTGATCAGCTTTGCCTAATTTTATTAAGATAAAACAAGGAACATATTTATCTAAGTTGCATTGTACCGTCAATTAGTTTGGAGAGCAGTATCTCCGGGTAGAGCAGTGTGAAACATTTTGAGCTCCTATGGTGTTCTTTCTGGCTGAAATGCGAATTAGTGAGATATAGTCCATCCCAGTGAAAAGAATTAATGAAATGTAGCTGAAATTCAGAAGCACTCTGATCTGACATGCTTTGTGGTTTCACTTATCAGTTTATTTCTTAGAAGAAAAAAAATAGTCTCAGTTGGTAAATGGTGGTTTTTACCTTAGATATCAATCATATATGATCTGTTGAAGTATGTCTCAAACATGTCACAATAGGAGTGTACTTTGAGGAAGTACGGATTTTTTAAAAAGCAAGTTTCCTGTTGGAATTCAAGACTAGTTGATAGGGAAACTTGGAGATAGCACACATCTTGCTTCTTTATCTACTCCAACTATATAGGCAAGAGCTGCACGATAGTTTCTTCGAACATTTTCTGCATAGTTAACCTCTTCTTTGTCTATCTCAGCTAAATTGTGCTTATTATAATTAGCATTTTTAATGTTAATAAACATTATTTTTGCAGCTTTCAATATCTCAAACAGAGAATGGGCATTCCACAGTTCCCACTAGACCAGCCAGAAGTAACTCCGTCACTCGCCCTTCTATTCAATCCACTCTCATGTGTAGCAACAACAGGACATCAGTTCTCAATACAAGCATTTCCTCTGTCAGTTCAAGACCTACAACCCCAAGTAGGCGAAGCAGCACTCTTGTTGCACCAAAACAATCAGTTCCAGTTTCACGTTCTGTGCCAGCAAGGTCCTCTACTCCTGTGAAAACTCGTCCATCTACACCAGCCAAAACTCGCCCATCTACTCCTGTGAAAACCCGTCAAACAGCATCCAACTCAACTGACTCAACTGCTGCCAAGACCACACCCACACAAAATTCAAGGCCATCAACTCCAAACTCTCGGTCTCGAAGTATGTGCAATTCATCTTCAGGTTCAATTCCTGCAATGAGCCGCCCAAGTGCATCCATAGGTACGACTCCTGCAACAAGCCGCCCAGGCTCATCCTCAAATAATGTTCATGGGATAAGCCGTGCCACCTCATTGTCCTCGACTACAGTTCCTTCAATGAGCCGCTCCAGCTCACGATCATCTACACCTACACGCCAGCCTACAATACGTTCATCAGCCCCGGCTATGGGTCGCTCTCCTTCAGTTGGGCGAACTTCTAGTGGCAGCAGCTTGACATCTATCAGCCGACCTGCAGCTAGTAGTGGCCGGAATTCAGCACCTTCATCAGCTCCATCGTCTCGTCCAAGTTCCCCAAGTCCACGATCCCGAGCTCCAGTGCGGCCACTTGATATCCCTGATTTCCTGAATGAAACTCCACCAAATCTAAGGACAAAACTGCCTGAACGACCACTATCTGCTGGTAGATCACGACCAGGAATGGCTTTAGGTATAAAATCAACCTCAAATGCTGAACCATTAGTTGCCTCAGCTCCTGCAAAGAAGATCTCCGTGCCTGCTGTGAGTCGAAGTAAATTTTCTGATGCACCATCAAAGACGTCTACTCTCTCAAATGGACACCAAAATAGACAGGCTGAAAGGTCTGTCGTTGACAGTCAAGCTAGTAGAGTTGTGCGGCCTGTCACAGGCGCAGATAATGGATTTGGGAGGACAATATCAAAGAATTCACTTGACATGGCAATCCGACACATGGTATGTTTCTTCTTATGTTCACATCATAATAAATAAACATCCTGCTGTTTTAGTTTCAGTGTAGCATTGCTGTTTTGTTGTCGACTTAGTTACTTAATTTGTTACCTTTACTATTATAAAGAAGCACTTGGTGGTAGTGGCAATAAGTCTGTCATCTATCTTCTTACCTTTTGAGTTGGTGGGATCTTTTATGGATAGATATTTGATACATGCATATGTTACTATAAGGATATTCTGTGAACAATTAGATCATTTACGCGTGTGGTTTGTGATAAGACTATCTGTGGCTTGTTGATAGGATGCGAATTATGTATGCAATTTTTAGATATAAGGATAATTACTTTCTGTATATTGGTTTTGTAAGTTTAGAACTTATATATGTTTATTTGAGATCCGTTGCAACGCACGGGCACTCGGCTAGTTTACTAAAATCGACAATCTCTTTAGGATCTATTATGATTTCATTTTCCGCATTTATTCAAAATTAGCCATGCTTGGTGCTTTAGGGAACACTGCACGATTGCCAACCAGCGTATTTCAATTATTCAAAATGAAATAATCATCAGTGCAAGTGAATTTGTCGTATGGTTTCAGAATACAGATAACCTGAATTGGAAAACTGCATTTCGCATGTGAGTACCAAAATCTTCTCTAGTGATACAAAACTAAAAATTCCAGATAAACATGAGTTAGAAAACTGAATTTTGCATCCAGAGGTCCTCTCAAGTGATGTGATCATGTAGAACTCCGGCTCTTCTAGACTTCATAACTTTTGGTTGGAACATTGCATGATTGAGCCGATGCAGAGAGATCTGCTTTATTGTTAAATTCTTTTTGAAAGAAACTAAATTACAACAATACTTACTTGTGATAGGACATTCGGCAAAACTTGGGTGGCATTCGTGGTGCATCCCTCTTTCCCCATAGCATCCGCTCGACCACCGGCAAGGTCCGGCCAGCTCGAATGTCTGCTCCAGGGTATCCCATCTCAAATGGCGATCGACATTACAATGTCAGCATCAATGGGCACTTCTCTGGGGATTCCAACCGAGCTCATTCGCGCAACGGTGGCAGCTCAACCGATTCGCCAGACCGGGGAAGCATTGGAACCAAGGAGACATTGAGCGAGCTGGACATTTACGGCAGTTCCCGCTACGAGGCGATGCTGCTGAGGGAGGACGTGAAGAACACGAACTGGTTGCACGGCTTCGACGACAAGTCTGACCAGAGCTCGTTGTTCGACCACCGGTTTGAGCCGCTCCCGGAGCCGTTCAGCCCGCTATGACGGCCGCTGCTGCCTGTAAAGTTGTTCTCGTCACTTGTTTCTTTTGTTCCTTCATAGCAAATTGTGTATGGCCTTTGATATGGTTCTGTTTGGTTCGTTTTGGTTCTGCACGTACGTCCCCCTCCCCCCTCCTTTTTATCTTCTAAAAATTGATGAGACGGAGAGAATGGGGGGTTTGTCCCCCCCCTAAATTGTTGTACTGAAAAATTCGAAAGGTACAGAAACTGAGAAACAGTGAACATCTGTAAGTAATTGTAATGGCCTTGGACGCTCATGTGATCATGTCATACGCTGAACTCGCAATCGATTGCTTGTTTGTACCCAGGTTGAATGTTAGAGCAATGTAGTAGTGTAAGGGTCTTCTTTTCTCTCTGTAGGGCCGGGAGTGCCACGATGGCTTCGCAGTTGTGACACCACGGCCCAACCAAGGCCATCGTGACAACGCAAGACAGAGAAGAAGAGGATTACCGACAGAGCGGCCGCAAACGAAGGCGTGCCGCGGCGGCGGAGTCCGTAGGCGAGCCTCCTATCGTAGCCGGGCACACGACGGACGCGGAGCGAGGTGGTGACCACGCGCGCGGCCGCGACCGGCGCGGCACATCCGGGTGGTAGGGAAGTGGAACTAGGGTGGGCGAACCGTGCGATTGGCTCGTGGACACGGAGCGTTGACGAGTAAACTAACCGAGTACCTAGCGCCTGTTTGGTTTATGATCTCTTAGACTAAAATTTTGGTAATACTAAAACCTAGGCTAAAGATGGTATTTAAATTATAAGCATACTAATTCGTAGCAATATTGAAATTATGGTACAAATTGATGTGTTTGGATTGCAACCATACCAAAGTTTGCTAAAATTGTTAGTCACGTGGGCCCCACATGGTATCTATTTTTTTACACCATAATATAGCTAATATGGGTCTTGTTTTATTGATTAAATCACAAAGAATACAATAATTCAAATAGATCATAATTCGGATATAAGATTCAAGAGATATAGTCAATTAAAGCTTCTTAATCAAGCAAAAAAACATGTTTAATGCAGCCAATCTTCTCTTGCCACGCAACTGCTCTACCAATTTTAGGGTGAAGGATTTCACTGTCCGCAAAACGCCGGAAAAAGAAATCAGTGGGGGAGGTCCTTACGTGAGACCCCTCCCCTATCTCCGTTCATCTCACCTCCCCCCTATCCAACGGTCCGGGGGAGGGCCTCACGGCCCTTGGATCGTGCGGGGGGATGAACGGTGGATGGAGGTCCTCCCCTACTGAATTTTTTTCCCACAAGTACCAGCCAAGTTTCCATGGTGCTACCAATTTTGGTTGGGCTCACGAGGCCTCAAATCAAACATGTCCAAACTATCGGCCGGGGGCGAGGGGCGTGAATCATCGGATGGAGGCTTTGGCCCGCGCGCAATGGCTCGCGCACAACGCGAGACCGGCATGGCACGTAGCGTGCCCCGCTCTGCCTCGCTTCGTGCCCGCGGTAGGTGGCTTGGCGGTGTCCAGGACCGCCGTGCCGATTGGTGCATACGACCCATGAGCTGCAGAAAATCCAACTTCTTTTTTTCGCAACCAAGCGCATGTTACTTATGAGAATTGAGCTTTGGGTCAGTGGTGAAGGTTGCCGTCTAGCAACCCAACCGCCCGGTAGGATCGACTCGGTGCATCTCACATCACACACGCATATGCATTCAGTGATAAAACGTGTTTGTGTAATGTGAGGCACTAGCTAATCTAGGATTCATCCGGCGACCTCTGCTCTAGACCTAGTGTGTGTTTCAGTAGGGCGCACACGAGCACACACGCGCGTGCGTCCGTGCGCAGGGACGGAGACATGGAGCTAGTAGGAGCACTTGTTTTCCATGGTTGATGAAATTATCTATATAGTTCTTAATTTGCTCATATAGAATATTAAAATATTTACACTTAGCATATCTCAATATTTAGTTCTCACAATGTAGCCCCCTGGACAAAAAAATTTCTGGCTCCCTCCCTGCCCGTGCGTGTGGTGTGTGGTATGGGTGGACGCGGGTCCTCTGTTGTAATCTAAAAAGAAAAGTGCATGTAACTTATTACAGCGTGCATCAGCGTGCAGACAACTAATCACTCTCCAAATGCACCCATCAGCAGATCTGCTGCCCGGAACCTTCGCATGCAATATTTCAGTGGCTTTTTGCTTTCTTCTTTGTGGGTATTGACCGGACCTCCAAACATTTATGAACGAGAGAAACCACTAACCTTACCAAAATGTCCTGTGCACATTTTCCTTGACCTTGGCCTATCTCATGGCAATCGCACTAGGTTGATGGATACATTACATGTGACCTAAATAAAACGATCTGCGCATGCATGCTGCATCTTCCCCGTTAATTTAGTTTCTGTGAGGACCCTGCACCTGTTCTCTTGGCAGATGCAAGTGTGGCTATGCTCTGATCACATCACTCGTGCGTGTTGTCTAGCCCTCGATCTCTCTGACCTTCTCGACAAGCAGACGTCGGTTAAGTACAAGCGCCTTGTCCATTGCATTATCATGAGTCATGACTGACATGGGCAAGTAACCATTGGTACAGTGCCTTTGTTCAGGGTTCAGACATCCAGTGATCCAGAGTCCTGAAACCACTGGGATCGATCACATGGATCACTATACTAGGAAAGCACAAAAGCAAAAGACCAAATAATTATTGAGAGAATAGTTTACCTCTGAACTTTTTTTTTTTGGTAGAACAGGCATTAGTTGCCCGGTTACTGGGTACCCACTGATCAAAAGCTAGCAAGTACAGTATTAGTAGCAAGACTGAAGTTAGCACTAGTCAGGAAAAGAGAAATGGTGCGATGGTGTCCATGTGCTGGTCGAGCAGTGACCACCAGCCTAAATGATTACGATGTTTGCACAAAGTTGGGTACTTGGGTGTAATTGCAAGCTCTCAAGGTAGCTACTGACATCATAATGGATGCTTGATGCGTGGTTCTTTTCTCTGGATCGTAGTAGTACCGTTTGGTTCCCTACTCCACCCCCGTCGATTAATTATGCGATGTACGCACAACAACAAAATCAATTACCTGACAATAGCTAATTGATCTAGCTAGTGACTTGTAGTGGTAGTGCACAGTATGTACAATGCTCTCTAACTCGAAAGCATCCAATCTAGCTCGGAATAGTTTGAGCCAACGAGCTTGTTAAGATTGTGTAAGCTGACTACCAATAGAAAACAAACTAGAAACAAAAACACCAGACCGTAAAATGCAACTAAACAAGAGTAACATTAAGTTTTAGCTGTCCATTGTTACCTTCCACCTTTAGATTTGCATACAACGGTAAATAAAAGATTCGGTTTATGTCACGGGCCAAAACAGATTTGTGTTGTTGTTGTTTGTGTTAACGGGTCCGAAATTCAGAATGCGGACCCATTTTTGGTCTGTTTGTTTGTGGGGTTGTGTTTCACTGGTTGCATGTGCTGTGCTCAGCTGTTTTCGAATGTTGGGCTGTTTCTGGTTACGAGACCCACAATTTTCAGTCTGTGACCCGTTAAGCATAACAATACTCATACAAGGCCAGAACAAATATCAAGGCCCAATAAAAGAGCAAATAATAAGGCCTAAACTTTTTACAAAGAAAAAGAAAGGCTCGTCTAAACAAAACAGATCAGATGCCATTTAAACAATTCAGAAAATTCACAAAAAAAAAATCAGGTCAGTTGAGAAAAATCTCCATGAAACAACCTTGTTATTTGTAAACTAGATAGAATATAACCAATTATTTGTGAACCCTAGATAGAATAAATTAAATTTCTAACCTAGATAGAATATAACCAATTATTTGTGAACCCTTACAAATGACTAGACATAAAACATAAACTAAAACATACGCAGAAATTTATATGAACACATATATGAAAATTTGCAGAGAATTTTAACTAAACTTGCACAATAGATATCGTTGAAAGTTTAGTTAAACTTATATGCAAGTATTCATACTGACCAAGAAATCTCCATTCTAGGCTAGAACACCAATAAATATGCCTGAAGTTTTGATATACAAAGAAAAATAAACTCAAAAGTTTAGATGAATTATGGGCTATGACAGTAATAAATCTGCATGAAACAATTCTAAACTTTCAGTGTACATATTCCTGTGCTCGTTCTGATATCTAAAAAGGCCAAGTTTCATAATTCATACGTACAGAAAACCAAGTAATTTATCATCCACAAAAAAACTAAGGATGCAATCAAATATGGGAGTTGTCAACGCCACACTAATAGTCTGCATGAAACCTTTGTGATCTCAAGTACGATTTAGCAATGACAGAATTTAGTATAACTTAGACAAAGACAAAAGAAACCTTGGTGAACCCCAACAAAAGAAAAAGGAAAAAACTAAACAAATCCTAGGTAAACCCCCGCGGGATAAAAAGAATTAGATACAGATTATCAAGGAGGTTTGTCCCATATACTCAGTATAATACTAATGTGCACTGCTGATGTTCTGCCATATAGGTGTTCCCAAAAGATATCATTATATCGATGAAATCTACATAGAGGCAACTGGAGGAACACATTAAAAAAAGATCGAGGTAAACAAGAGTACTCTCATTTATTGCAATAACATTACCGCAAATAAGCTTACAGACAATAATAAAACTTCTAATATACTTACAGTTGACCGCACTGCATTTATATTGAAAAGGAACATGTTAAATGAGGCCAGCATAGGAGTTGCACTTCTAGAATACTAAAATTGCACATTACATGGAACCAAAAATTCAATTTATATAATATGCAAGTTTTCACATGGTATGACATTTCCAAGTTTTCATAGGTTAACTCTATGTATTTGTTCATATGTTATTTCCATGGTCTAATAACATATATAATGATGAAAACATTGGGCGGATAATACCAAGAACAATGGCAATCACAAAACCATGGTGAACAAGGAGGAATAGGAGAGGTGGGAATGCAAACTTCAAAAGTAAAAATAGGAAACAAATATGAAGAGCCACAACATGCAAATAAGTGATGTTAACATGACACACTAACAAATTGCATATATACAAGGAATAAATTGCACATGACCTGAAACTGCAACATATACTAAATAGTGGTGCAAGTTTCGAATTGCGGACATCGGTTGTGGCTATGCCGACAAGTGAAGTACAAAACACCTGCCTTTTAAAAAAAAGAACTACAGGTTCATGACAATCAGCAGGACTGATCATCCGCATACCTACCAAGCCAGAGCTATGTGAACAACATGCAATATATTAAGTCTGATAGTGGACGACATACAGTCAGTGGTGTTTGCTTACAAACTAACCAAAGAAAAATACATTAGCGTATTAAGTTGACACTAAGTGAAAGAGAAATATATGACATAAGCATCTGTCATATAGTATTGTCACAAGGAGGATACAGGTGCGTGTTGTTAACCCTTACACATCTAGGCCCACATATCAGACACAGCAAGCCTCTCCGCCGCTCCCCTCCCCAGCGCGCCGGCTCGCCCACGCCGGTCACGTTCAGGGGCAAATCCGTCATTTACGAGCTAAAACCCATAACAATTCATTCACACGCCACGCGGCACGCGCACACTTCTCTTAAATGCACGGCGACCTTGCACACAGGCGCACCCGCCCGCACGCTTCTCCCGGGGCATCACACTCGCACTTCCGCAGAGAGGGAGGCGGGCAGCGGCGTAGCCAGCCCAGCCAGAGGCGTGGCCTCGGGCCAGCCCAGCCGAAATACTGGTCCTCCGGCTCATCACGTAGCTCCGCCTCTGGAGGCGGAGGCGGGGAGGGAGAGAGCTCAGCTGCTCAGGGTCGGGGGCGCTCGCTGGCCGGGAGGGGCAGGAGGCGGTGGTCGTCGGCCGGCGCAGTCTCCGGTGGTGGCGCGCGGCGGAACACGGGCCGTTTCCAGGACGGATCGGGCTGTTTCTTGGAGCGATTCTTGGCGCGGACCCGCGTGATTCGGCGCTCTGGCCCTGGTTGGCGACGGAGAGGCTCGACCCAGAGGCGAGCGGCGGCGCCTTAGAGGCGGCAGGTTCTTGTTTCGTGCGGCCGCAAAGGTCGGAATTCTCTTCCCGGGGCGGCGTTTGTGTTGGTTCTTTTGAGTGTTGGATTTCCATGGGGAGGAGCATGGCGCGAGCGGAATTCAGCTCTGGTTGCAAGATTGGAACTTGGGATGGATTTTTGCGAGGTATGGCGTAATTTACTGCTTTACTGCTTAGTGCTTACTGTAAAAACGATTTGTTTTGGGGGGGTGGGGGGATGATGCTTGAGTATAATGTAGTTTGTTCCTGTCATTTCTGGTGCAGCAAATCACTCTTTCCTAAAATATGGCTGGTTGGTTGTTTGATGCGCGCTTTTTTCTTTAGAAGAAAAAGAAAAAGAGAATGCATGGGTATCGTCCTTTTCTTAGTGTTTGAGGAGTTGAACGCTCTCTAGTGTTATACTGTGATTAATTATTGCCATTTTTAGCTATCTATTCTCTAGTGTGATATTGTGATTAATTATTGGCAGTATTAGCTTCCACCTCTAGATGTGATAGTTATTTAGTCCTTCCACTGACCGTTGCTGCACTTATAAAAACTTGGAACTGTAAAATAAACAGTAGGTCAGATATGCGCAAGCAGTAGATTTTACTTGTGCAATTCCCAAATTCGATGCACTAGGTGAACATGAAAGCATGAACTCTTATAATCTTACTGTTGCAAGAAAAGTACTACACTTCCACTGTTGCAACTGTTGTATGGAGTTTGAGACAGTGATAGCTTTTGCTTTGCACATCTGTCCTATGGTGTGAAACGTGAGATGTCTTGGTCTCATATTGTGCCAGGGTGCGCCGTGCTGCGGCCCATGATCACACCCATTAATGAGCAGAGCCCCACCCTGCCTCCAAAACCCTCCTCTTTTCTTCTCCCCTTTGGTTTCTTGCATCTGAGACCACCTGCTTTATGTGCTGGACTTTTGGTTTCATGCTGTTACCTTTTTTCCAAAGCATTTGGTCCTTCGGAAAACAACTGCATTAGATGTAGTAGTTGAGTTTAGGTAGCTGCTCTGTAGTGTAGCTTTTGTGCAAGTTACATCTGTGCAAGGGAGTTCACCAGTGTGCTACGCCTTCCCTTCAGAAATTATATAAGTCCTATTGGAACAGTGTCTTGTCACTATCCTTCTGTCCTTTCTGGTTACGACTAAGCGCATTGTTTAGGCGCAGTGGCTATTTTGTTAAGACAATGGAGTTATCCTTTACAGAAAAGGCTAAAGAGTGATGGCTACTTTATAGAAGATATGTAGGTTTCGTTTTACACGGCACATGATCCCAATTCGTAACTGCCCCATTTCAGAAAAGCTCAAGATAAACCGGCACAGATTAATTTGGGTGTGGGTCTTTTGGTTGAGACTAAAGAAAAGACAAGACGGGTCATTCTGTTTTAGTGTTTCCTTTGGGAGGGGGTTTGCTATGTAGCAGTTGAGAAATGTAACGGTTCCCTGCACATATCAATAGGGCGCAGCACTTTGTCATGAATCTGCGCTTTATTCCAAGAATGAGCTTACACCAGCTTTAGATGCCAATAATGAGAATCAATTATGGTGCAAAGTTGGCTCCTCATTATGCTGAGAGATAGCTTAGGGTGCAGGGACTCTTCAAATACTGTTGGAGTTTCCAAAGAAATCTGCATTTTACTCTTTGTGCAAGCTACTCTCCCTGTTATCATTGGAGCTGATACATTGCCTCTACATAACTTGTGTCAAATCCTATTAGTCTCACAATAGATGCCATTCTGGTAAACATATTTTCTTTAGCAGGACCAGGAGTCTGATATTCAACTATCTAAAACCAGACCCTGGTTTGAAAAACATGAAAGGTGGAAATGCTTCTTGTAAGTTGTAAGCTGTTAATGGACCAAAGAAATTTTCTTCCATTAAATTTCACAATTCTCTTGGTGGTTATGTGTGCTTGGGTCCTTTATAGAACATTGTAATGACAGAAGGATAGGGTTAATTATCTTTTGCCTTTTTCAAGATTTCTCCAACTTATATTTTTTAATTTAGGTGATTAGTTACTTCTGTTTTGCCTTTTCTTTTATGCTCTATGTTTCTTATCCAAAATCCCTTGCATTTCTTTTATTGTTTCCACTTAAAAAACAGAACATTTATACTATGGTCTTGACTCTCAATGTTATGAACCACTCTCACTTACTCTTGACTTCTATTTCCGTTTCATATGGCAGGAGTGAAGCACTGATGGAGACTCTTTGATTATAATTCTGGTTATCATTGTTCTTCCATCCAACCCTAACAATGCAACATCTTATGCTCATAGCTTTTCTTTCTGCTGCTCTTTTCTTTCCGCACCTTCCTTGGGCCAGAGGCGCTGACCTGAACTCTGACAAGCAGGCCCTTCTTGCATTTGCTGCATCTCTGCCCCATGGCAGAAAGCTCAACTGGACTCTCACATCGCAAGTCTGCACATCTTGGGTTGGGGTTACATGCACACCCAATGGGAAGCGTGTGCGTACACTGCGGCTACCTGCAGTAGGACTCTTTGGTCCTATCCCCTTGGACACACTTGGCAAGCTTGATGCCCTAGAGGTGTTGAGCCTTAGATCCAATCGTCTTACTATTGGCCTCCCCCCTGATGTAGCATCCATTCCTTCACTGCATTCTCTTTACCTTCAGCACAACAACTTGTCTGGAATAATACCAACCTCACTATCTTCCAATTTAACATTCCTAGACCTGTCGTACAACTCATTCGATGGAGAAATCCCATTGAAACTGCAAAATATCACTCAACTTACTGCATTGCTTCTCCAGAACAATTCTCTTTCTGGAGCCATCCCTGACCTTCACCTCCCCAAATTGAGACATTTGAATTTGAGCAACAATAACCTGAGTGGGCCCATACCGCCTTCCCTACAGAAGTTCCCAGCCAGTTCTTTCTTGGGGAATGCTTTTCTATGCGGATTTCCATTGGAACCATGTCCAGGAACCACGCCGTCTCCTTCTCCGATATCACCATCGCCCCAAGAGACCAAGAAAAGCTTTTGGAAAAGGCTAAGCATTGGTGTCATAATTGCAATAGCTGCTGGAGGAGGGGTATTATTGTTGATTTTGATTATCATACTCTTGATATGCATCTTCAAAAGAAAGAAAGACGCAGAGTCTGGCACAGCTTCGTCTTCATCCAAAGGAAAGGCTATTGCAGGTGGAAGAGCTGAAAAATCCAAGCAACAGTACAGCAGCGGTGTTCAAGAAGCAGAGAGGAATAAATTAGTTTTCTTTGAGGGTTGTTCGTATAATTTCGACTTGGAGGATCTCTTGAGGGCCTCAGCTGAAGTCCTTGGAAAAGGAAGTTATGGGACCACCTACAAAGCTGTGCTTGAAGATGGCACAACAGTGGTGGTCAAGAGACTGAAGGAAGTGGTGGCAGGAAAGAGGGACTTTGAACAGCAGATGGAGATAATTGGCACGGTAGGCCAGCACCAGACTCTTGTTCCATTGCGTGCTTACTATTTCTCCAAGGATGAGAAGCTATTGGTGTATGACTATGTCCCGCCCGGTAGCCTTTCTGCTGCTTTGCATGGTATGTTTTTTATTTCAACTCATCTATTTGAATTATTAAGCCTTTCATTGCTTGTTACAATTCTGTTTTTAACTTTGAGTTTGTTTGCGGCAATTGAAGCTATTAACAGAGTCCAACTGAAAACATAGATGACTGAATTAGATGTTTGCCAAATAGTTAAAGACCGCTGGGTGAGCAAGTACTGAATATTCAAGCTTTTTTCTGGTACTTTGACAGCTCCATAGCTAGTCAGACTTCAAGTGCCAATGATGCCACAGACTAACCTTTTATCATCCCATTGTCTTTAGAAGCTTAGTTAAAATCATGAGTTGGAAACCAATACTATATACTCAATTTGGCAGTTGCCTTCTGGCATAGCGAGGTTGGCTTATGTTGATTCTTTTGAAATCTCGAAGTGAACAATCAAGAAAGCTCTTTATATATATGAAACTATGTGTTACTTTGCTTTCAGCAAGCTATTGCAAAAAAAAAAAAAAAAAACTGAAATAGATGATTATTAGATGTATAAATTCCCTATGTACTGCCTTTTGGCCCTTGGTCGATATCCTGCTGAAGAAAAATAAATTAAAGTAGTGCAGGGTGATTTCAAAGTATACCATCCTTACTTATTTGCTGGTTATTATTTTTAGATTTCTACTTCTATCCTGGAGTTGCCATGAACAGTCTAAGAGAATTACTTTTGTAGCTAGAATATTTAGGCTTTTGAGCTACTGGCATTCTCTGGATGCTGCAATGTGTAAAGAAGAATAAGTGGTGGAGTATAGTGTCTTGCTTTTCCGTTACCTGTTGTGAGGTGTCACACCAATATTGACTTGCAATCTGCCAGCACTTACATGAGTAATTTTTATTGCACAAATTGTGGGTGCAAGTAGGTGTAGTGTGGTTGGTGATGGTGTTACATACCTATGATTCAAGTTTAGACATTACTGCTTGTGATTTGAACATAGTGCTGACCTGCAAAGTGTGTAAACAGAACAGGAGGGTGTAGAACTTTGACATGCTTATAATGTAATTTCATAACTAATACAGTTTGTTTTTTATTTATATTTCCTCCAATTTTGTTGCAAGTATTTCGGATGTATTCTGAATCGCCTGGAAACGACAAATTTTGTTGGTCAGTCAGGATCTTAGGGATGTATTTTCAAGCCTTGCCTTTGTAGTATTTGAATGGTTTTGTACTTCTTTTCCTTTCACCTGTATTGCCAACTTATTATCTGGAAGTATTTGCTCATTACGTGTTTCATGTATTGAAACGAAATTACATGATCGCAGACTTACGGTTGATTATAAATTCTTAGGGAATAAAGCTGCTGGAAGAACTCCGTTGGACTGGGAGACGAGAGTAAAGATATCTCTGGGTGCTGCACGTGGAATTGCTCATCTTCACGCTGAGGGAGGCGGAAAGTTCACCCACGGCAACATCAAGTCAAGTAACATCCTTCTTTCGCAGGAACTCAGTGCTTGTGTCTCCGAGTTTGGCCTTGCGCAGCTCATGGCCACTCCTCATCCTACTCCGCGGCTCATTGGATACCGTGCACCAGAGGTCCTTGAGACTAAAAGGCCAACACAGAAATCCGACGTCTATAGCTTCGGTGTACTTCTCCTTGAGATGCTAACTGGAAAAGCCCCTCTTAGATCCCCGGGGCGTGAGGATTCCATCGAACACCTCCCCAGATGGGTGCAGTCTGTGGTTCGAGAAGAATGGACCTCCGAAGTTTTCGATGTCGACTTGTTAAGGCATCCGAACATCGAGGATAAGATGGTTCAGATGCTCCAGCTTGCAATGGCATGCGTTGCCATTCTTCCTGACCAGCGGCCTCGGATGGAGGAGGTGGTTAGGAGGATTGAGGACATCCGGAACTCCTATTCGGAGACGAGGACGTCTCCTGAGGACAAGCCACAGGAGGAACCCATCCAAATCACTTGATGGCACAACACAACAATAACAAGCCATTGAGACAAAAACAGGTTTGTTTGATAGTTTCTGCCTGCAAAGCTGATAGTTCTGTCTTTAGCGAAGCTTTTCTGCTGATTTCTGGTCATTCTTTAGTAAATTTGTTTTTCATTCTTGATTTCATGGTGGTTAGTCCTGGTGATTGTTTCATTTCAGTAGCTCTTCTGATCATCATAGGCTGTCATGGTTGTATGATGTAA
The DNA here is from genome assembly GCA_036346255.1 of Ampelocalamus luodianensis. Lineage (NCBI taxonomy): Eukaryota > Viridiplantae > Streptophyta > Magnoliopsida > Poales > Poaceae > Ampelocalamus > Ampelocalamus luodianensis. The sequence goes on from CM070626.1 coordinate 9,900,589, forward strand.
TTTGACCTGACTCTTTGGAGTATGATTCATTGAATAAGCATTAAGTCTGCTTTGTCACTTGCCAGTGAAATTTTCTCCTATGCTTGGCTCAAGTTTTTTAGATAATGGAAGAGAAAAACCTCTCCCAGCCTCTGTATCCGAGGATACATTTGGCCTAAAGGTTATTACAAATACCGAAGAATTCTTGAATAGGCGAAACAGTAGCTGTCGGACCCCAAATTTTGAACTTAGGACCCACTGTGTATAGTTGTGTCATTCCCTGGATCAGTAGCTGACACACACAGTTACATTGTTGGTTTAAACACATATCATGTAAATGTAAAGATATTATATAATATTAAACAAAACATAAATACGCCTTACGGTTTTTGACTTGTAGAATGGTCGAACAGGCCAAATATCATACAGAGGTCAGCAGCGGTAAGCCGTAGTGCAGAAGAACATGTAGAACTCCCACGATATGCTCACCGGCAGTCGACTATGGGCTCTCGACCTAGTTAGGCCTTCTTGGTCTTCAGTCTTGAGCAGTGTCCATAGTCGGCCCACTGCAGGCCTACGACCAGGTAATGGCTGATGGTTGGGGTCGTGTCGTGCAGGGATCATTAGTTTAAATCTATGGCCACACTTGGTTGTGGAAGTAGATCCTGAGAAGACTGTAGTGGTTCTGGAGAGATCCTGAAGTGGTTCTGAAGAGGTCGGGGACTTCGTGGGCCATTCACATAACCATACAAGCTCAAAACAGACTTACGGTCAGGTCTACAGTTATGAACATACCTGGTCGAGAAAGGAAATCTGGGAAGGTCTTGGAGAGGTCCTGAAGTAATTTTGAAGAGGTCCTGAAGTGATCTTGAAGAAGTCTCTGAGTGGTCTTGAAGAAGTCTCGGGGTGGTCTTGAAGAGGTCCAGGGATGATCCTTCTACTGGTGGCTGCTCCCTTCGTGTACTGGTCTAGGAGTGGTCCTGAGGAGGTCCTGAGGTGTCCAAGGGAGGCCTTGCGGGGAGGTCTTTGAGGTGATCAGGGGAGGTTCTGAGGAGGTCCTCAGGAGGTCGAGAGAGGTCAAGGATGATCCAGATGAACTCAGGGGAGATCCTGGATGGTCCAGATGAACCAAGGGAGGTCCGGAACGGTTCAGATAGTATCAGGGAGGTCCGGAACGGTTCAGATGAAATCAAGAGAGGTTCTGAACGATTCAGATAGTATCATGGAGGTCCTGAACGGTTCAGATGAAATCAGGGAGATCCTGAACGGTTCGAATGAGTCCACGTGGGTGTTCCTAAAAAAAGGCCGTGGGAGGTCCTGAGGAGGTCTTGAAGAGGTTCAAGAGGTGGTCTTGGAAGATCCTGAGGAGGTCCTGCAGAGGTCCAGAGGGGTCCTGGAAGATCCGGAGGAGGTCTGGAGATGTCTTAAGGGATCCTAGACACATTGGGGTGGTCGTGTGACATCTGATGGTGGTTCTAAACCAACGGGTTGTGAACCCTGCTCGACGTGTTTAGTATTGCTATACACAGGGCAGACCCAAAACATATTAGATAAAAATCAGGCCGTGAGGCCAATGGTTTTTACAAAAGAGTCACGAAGGCAGAAATCTTACAAACGCAAGAGTGCAGAACGAAGATAAGTGCGGAAGCAAACGAGTCGTAGTGGATCCACTCACTCTGCCCATAGGCAAGTGACTGGGAGTCCCGGTCTAATGCTTCATCATCTTCAATACCATCCGGTTTAGCCTCTAGGTAGTAGTGGTCAAAGGTGTCTTGGTCATATGGTTCTGAAAAGATTATAATGGCAAGGCCTGAGTACACAACTGTACTCGCAAGCCAACACACAATGCAGTTTTTATAGATGCAAGGCTAATCAAGGGAAGCTTGGGGTTCTTTTATTTGCACAAAGCCAAGTTTGAATTAGACTTAATAGAAAAACCTAAGACTTAGCATTTTTAACAAATGGGATTTTATAAATGAGTTTTCAATTGTAAAAATACTAGTGAAGGTCCTACCTCCTGTACCATTGCGTAGCTCCATCTACTCAATGCTCGGGTATTCCCGTAATTACCACTGGTCCCTGACCGGGCATTCTCCAAATCCCTGGGGTCTCACCCCATCTTTCCTCTTCATCACAAATGGTTTTATAAAAATGAAAGCTATATCCAGCAAGTTCTCAGCACCGCTCTTGACCGTGAGCACTGCTATCTAGATAGTTTTCTTACTCTGTAGAGTTTGTACACTTTACCCACAAGAGATAATCGCCTTGATATATACACACGCTTCCTTAGACATGTGAATCAATGGGAGATTACCACAAGGCCTTTACAATGCTCAACCTCAATGCAACCCCACCCGCTAAGGTTTCCACCGCCCGGTGCCAAACACTTCTAGGAGGTCCCCTCTTGCGCCGTGTGGTTTCGCAGTGGCTTCTTTCCCCCTTTTACCCATGCCACATTCCCCCGATGGTGAAGCCACGTCGAGGCGAGCAAATTAGTTAGTCAGGTCGTACCCATTATAGACTTGTGGTTGCACTGTTTTTACATGAGAGGTCATCACCAGATTCGGTCCTTAAGCGACTTGGGCGGTACATCTACATACCAACACTCTTTCGTGTACCCGGCACCAGCCACTCTTTCCAACCGCCCAAGTCGTAAACAGTTTTCAGGCTTTATTTGTTTTGAAAATAACCTTTTGCTCAACATACCAGTCAGACTCCCAGCCTCACTGCCCCAAACCATTTTTCCAAAGTTTTTAAGGATTGTGGTTGGGCAACTAAATGCCCACATGATAGTATATCTAAGCAAGGCTAAGCATGACACTTAGATACATACTTGTCAGCTAGTATGTATTCCATTAAGTCTAGGGTGACAAGGGGTAGTGTTCAAGTTCAAGGGTTGGAAGTTTATACACAATTATAGTTAAGGCATTAACTATGAGCTAGACCAATTTAGCTTGATAAAACATATCAATGTAGTTTCATAGCTTAAAGCAATATACTTTGCAAAAGGTAGGTGCAATATGGTCAAAGTGTTGACTCGCTTTGGCCGATGTTCTGATAAAGATCTATATCCTGGTATTCGCCCTTCTCAAAATCCTGGTAATAATCTCGCTCAACATGCTGGTAGTCATCCTACTCGATGTTCTGGCAATCTCGTCCTGGTTGGGGTTGTTGCTCCAACATATCTCCAGATGGTAATTACGCATGACACGATTGAACTCCAGAACGACTGAAATAACCAAATAAAATCCAATGAATCCAAATACATTCAGCACATAACACTTCGGATGAGAGCAACATATCTAAGGGCAATTCATCAGAACGATTATGGGAAGAAATGCTCACGACTGGGAATTGGTGGTGAGGAAACTTATGACCAGGAGATGGTTGTAGAGGCTACCGTGGTTGAAGGAGCTATAGTGATTATGGAGAGATTCCCTGGAGTTGTGACATGAGAGTAGGTCCTAGTGGAGTTAGTGGGTGCATGGAGCACAGGTCGTGCGACCCTATGTGTAGGTGGCTTATTTAAGCCGAGTACTATTTGTTAAAGGAAGTGAAGCACAAATAGAGATTGAGTGACTCAATCCCATGAGGGAACACTTCCAGATCAAAGCGGACAACTCAGAAGAGAGCGAATGTCCATAGGAGCATTCCTCAGTGGTTACCTATGTGGGAGAGATCACTTGGTTAGGTAATACTTCCAAATATGCTTTCGGGTTATGAATGGTACTTGAGGTTAGCCTTTACTACTGGTATCGAGTATGTATGTAACTTTACACATACGACAAGGTCTTAAATGAGAAGCCTTAGACCTATTGTGGTCGGACTCGGTGGTCGAACTGGTAGAGACTTAATGGTCGAGGGTCTGTGGTTGTAGAAGAATACGACTTGGAGGTCGTGAAAGTATTGTGTCTTGGAGAGGTCGTGGAGACACTGTGAACTGGGGAGGTCGTGAAGATACTCTGACCTGGGGAGGTCATAGAGATACTGTTATCAGAGGAGGTCTTCGGAAGTACTGTTACCAGGGGAGGTTCGGGAATCATTGTAGCCAGGGGAGGTCTTAGAAAACACTATGACCTGGGGAGGTCTTGGGAGTACTGTGACCTGAGGAGGTCCTAAAAGTACTGTGATCTGGGGAGGTCATGGAGGTACTGTTGATCCCGGGAAGTCGTGGAGGTACTGTTGACCTGGGGAGGTCCTATAAGCATTACGACGAGGGGAGGTCATGGGAGGTGCTGTGACCTGGGAAGGTTGTAAGAGTGTTACGACCAGAGGAGGTCTTGTGAGTGTTAAGACCAGGAGAGGTCTTGTGAATGTAAGGATCTGGGGAGGTCATGAGAGGGTTAAGACTTGGGGAGGTCTTGGCCTAGAGGGTGGTCTTTGCAAAATAAAAGGTCATGACCCAGAGGGTTGCCCTTGCAAAATGGAGAGTCATGACCCAGAGGGTTGTCTTTGTAAAATAGAAGATCTCGACTAGGGGGTGATCTTTGTAAAATGGGAGGTCACGCCCAGAGGGTGGTCTTAACCAATAAGGTGGTCTTTGTAAAAAGGAAGGTCGATGAAGTGTTAACCGTGCGTAGTCGAATGAGAGAAGTATTCGATTACCCAATGGTGGTCGAAAGAACAAAGCTTTGACTTTATTGACATATTCGAATGAACCAATAAAAGGACCAGAGGGAGAACTAGAGGAACATTAGAGAAAGAACAAGGTAGCTCGGGCTAGGAGGAGCATCTGGCCACTAGGGACTTACCGGTACTAGGCTGGGGAAATGAACTAGCCGGAGCTGGGCTGGCGACGTGGACCACAACTATGTAAGAAGCTCCACGCTGCTATAGTGGCTTCAAGGAGGAGGTAGACTTTAACCTCCAAGGTTGCTTCGGGGAAACAGGTGGCTGGTCCTTCAAGGTTGTCTTGGGGTCTTCTGGTCGGAGAGGAGGAAGGGCGATGGCGTTGGCAGCTCCTGTGAATCAGAGAGTGGATTCAATGGAAGAGCGTATTGTGGGTTATGGGTGAGAGCAGATACCCACAACGCGAAAGGTACCTTACTGAGGGGTGACAACGGCGAAGGTGGCGATGTGGCGAGGCTTGGCCGAGGCAAGCGCTTGAGCCAGACTGGAGCTCAAGCTTACTAGGAGGAGGAAAGTGAGGCTAACACTGGAAATGGCAAGGAAAGCAATAAGGGTCTTGGAGCAACTATGTACATGCACCTTGGCACAATCGACGAGGAGTGATTGGTACAGTTGACGGTATGGGCAGCACATGGTAGCGGAATGACATCCTGGATGACTACTATTAATGGCTTGTCGGACCACCCCATGCCGGAGCTTCCTCTTGGTGCATGCAGCGCACTGGTGAGGGGGCACGGCTGCCCTGGTCTCCAGTTAGGGAGGTCCGACTGCAATTGGTTTGGACCTAGTGCTGGTCGGAAGAACAGGAAAGGAGGAGCACGGGAGTGAGTGAGCTGGACCAGGCATTAGGCTGATTGGCCCTTAGTCCAAAGGAGGAACAGGGAGAAGGAAGGAAAACTAGAAAGACTTGGGTAAAGACAAAATGACAGGGTGGTAGATAAAATCATGAGAGCAAAAGAGATGCAAAATGTTCTCAAGCAAATCTCAAAGATGCAAGTGAACGGAACGACAAAAAGCATTGTACAAAAAGTTTTAAAAATCTCTCATTTTTACAATTATGAGTTTTTGGGCTGTTATAGTAGCCCTATAAACTATAATGAAGTGGCAAAACAAACGCCGCAAAAACATAAACCAACGGCAAAACAAAAGCCATAAAAATTGTTAACATCCTTATGAAAAAAGACAATGACATAAAAGTGTTTCAAACATCTCGAAGCCTGTTACATAGCTTCCACCCATTCTTGTTGAAGATCTCTCTTGTAATGACCTCCAATACTTTGCTCCCAGCTACCAAAGCCTCCATCTTTCCTTCGCCTTGCAAGGCTGACCAAGAGTGGATCCAATGGATACATCTGAGTATAAACTGTAGAGGATAGTCAATAACTTTCTTGTCGAAACCAACATCATTATGACATAACCATATAGCCCAGCACAACGCAGCCGTCCCCACCAAAATAGTTGCTTTTAAATCTGAATTAAGACCTAATAACCAGTTCCCTAAGATATTTCGAATAGTATTAAGCAATTTGGACTATGCGCCAAGCAAAATGGGCAAAGGAACAATCAAAAAACAAATGTTGTATGGTCTCCTTTTGATCACAAAAACAACAATTTGGGTCACCTCTCTAGTTCCGTTTTAATAAATTATCCTTAGTCAAAGTAACTCATTTACAAAGGTACCATAAGAAAATTTGTTTCTTAAGGTGTATTTTAACTTTCCATAACTTTTGACATCAAAAACGGCAATTAGTATCACCCAAAACAACATACATAGATTTAACGGAAAATTGTCCATTTCTATGCAAGTTCCATCGAACTATATCCTTATCTATGGTAAGATGAACATTGGCTATTCTCACCATAAGATTATTGAAAGCAATCAAATTTGATCCAATAATCGCTCTCCTAAAACTCAATATTAAATGCGTAGTTCCTAAAACAACTGCAACTAAAGCATGTTTCTTTCGGACTACATCAAACAAAGTTGGATAAAATTCATAAAGAGTTCGATGCCGAACCCAAATGTCCTTCCCAAATCTGATTTATTTTCTGTCCCCAAGATGAAAAGAATAGCATTGAATAAAATCATGCTTTATCTTCATCAACCCCTTCCAAAAATGGGAATCCCCAGGTTTACTCTCAACTTGAGAGACAAACTTATCATTCAAGTACTTATTTTTAAGCAATTGCTTCCAAACTCCTTCCTCATTCAAAAGTTTAAACAACCATTTAGCCAAAAAAAAAAACATCTATTTTTATCACAAGGTTTTGAATTCCCATGCAACCTTAGTCTTTGAGCCTACAAAGAATATTCCATTTAGCCAACCAATACTTTTTATGGTTGTCACTCTGCCAATAAAATTTGGACTGAAAAAAAATCCAATCTTTTAAGGACTCCTTTGGGTACCTCAAAGAAAGAAAACATAAACATAGGAAAGCCACTCAACACGGAATTTATAAGTACCAGTCTACCACCAGTAGATAATTTTTTTTCCTTTCCAATTGCTCAACCTTTTTTTGAAGCGATCTTCCAAACCCTTCCATTCATTATTCCTCAACTTTCTAAAATGAATCGGAATACCCAAATATTTAAAGGGAAAAGAACCCCTCTCACATCCAAATAACTCTAAGTATTGAGATTCAAAATTTTTTGCATCCCCAAAGCAAAAGAGCTCACTTTTATGAAAATTAATTTTTAAATCAGAAAGTTGCTCAAACGCACAAAGAATAAGCTTCAAATTTTTTGCTTGATCAAAATTGTGGCCCATGAAAAGAATAGTATTATCAGCATATTGAAGTATAGAAAGACCATCATCAACCTAATGCGGTATGATCCCACTGACATGACTCTCATTCTTAGCCCTTCCAATCAAAATGGCTAACATGTCCGCAACAATATTAAGAAGAATTGGAGACAGAGGATCCCCTTGCCTAAGCCCTTTCTTGGTATGGAAATAAGGCCCAATAGTATCATTAATCTTAATCCCCACACTACCCCCTGCAACGAATTTGTGAATCCAAACACGCCAACTTGGAGAGAAATCCTTCATTCTAACTGCAGAAAATGCCATTTGACCTTATCATAAGCTTTTTCGAAATCAATCTTAAAGATGATTCCATCTAATTTCTTTTTATGAAGCTCATGGATTGTTTCATGTAAAACAACTACCTCTTTCATAATATTTCTCCCCGGCATAAAAGTCGTTTGAGATGGTCAAACAACCTTCTGGGCAATACCCATGAGACGATTAGTACCTACCTTAGTAAAAATGTTAAAACTAGCATTTAATAGGCAAATCGGCCTATATTGCTAAATTTGTTGTGCATCTTCTTTTTTTGGAAGTAAAGAAATTACTCCAAAATTGGTTCTAAAAAGAGGTAAATAGCCTCTATGAATGTCTTGAAAGAGAGCTATCAAGTTATTTTTAATAATGGTCCAATAAACTTGATAAAATTTAGTTGGAAAACCATCTAGACCTAGAGCTCTATTATGCTCCACTTGAAAAAAATACATCTTTCACTTCCTTTTCAGTAAACTCAGTAGTAAGATAGTCATTTTCAAAGTTAGAAACTTTAGGTGTATCATCCGTGATAGTCTCAACCATAGAAAAGTGATTGCTATTAGGAGGTCCAAAAAGATTTTTATAATAATTTGTGATGTACTGTTTTAAATGGACCTCACCCGAAATAATACCCTCCTCCTGTTCTAATTGAAAAATTTGTTGTTGCCTATACTTACCATTGGCTATCAAATGAAAATACCGCGTATTACTATCCCCTTCAGGCAAATGCTCCATTTTAGCCCATTGATACAATTTGATTTCTTCCTCTCACAGTAAATAGGCAAGACACTCATTAGAACTGTGCTTAAGATTAATTTCAAAATTAGATAACCCTGTAGACTCAGTTTTCTTATCAAGATTATCAATGATATTTAAAATACGTTTTTCTCTAGCTTATACGCACCACTAATATTTTTAGCCCACCCTTTGAGAAATTGTCTAAGAGCTCTAATTTTTCTTTGCCGTCGGTCAATTGTAGAATTACCAACATTATTATGTTGCCACACCTAAGCCACCAAATATAAAAAAAAACCCATCCCTCTCCAACCCTACTCAAATTTAAACAGATATTGGTTCTCAGTATCAGAGATAGCCCATGTGTTAATAACAACAGGCGTATGGTTAGAAAGAACACGTTCCAAAGCATTTACAGTGGTCAAAGGGTATTTCTGTTCCTAATCCGTACTCACAAGGATTCTATCAAGTTTTTCATAAGTAGGATTATCCAAATTATTTGTCTACGTAAATTGCCTACCTGAAAGCCTAAGTTCTCTTAAGTCTAGACTCTCAATAACAACATTAAAAAAGGAAAGGATAATGCCGATCAAAATTATCATTATTTTTCTCCTGATTGTGCCTTATAATATTAAAATCACCATCAATTAGAATAGGCAAGGTTTCCTTACTACACGCCTGAACTAATTCAGTTAAAAATTTATCTTTATAAGCTGGTTGTGTAGCACCATACACAGCTACAAGGATCCATTGGAACCCATCTTCCTTATTATATAAATGAAGCTTAATAAAAAAATCTCCCTAAAAAATGGAGCCAACCTCATAAAAACTATGTTCACACCAAGTAAAATTCCTCCAGAACGGCCATGGGGTGGTAGGCAGTGCAAAAAAAAATATCCATACCACCACTAAGATGATTTAAATGTGAATTGGAAAAATCCTTCTTAACAGTTTCTAAAATAGCAACAAAATCCATATGTTGTTCCTGAACCAACTCTGCAACGTATCTATGTTTCATTGGGTCGCCAAGACCCCTACTATTCCAAAAAACACCTTTCATTTGCTCTTTTGTTTATTTTTAATTCGAGACTCAACTACTTTTGCAAGTGCTTTCTTAACACCTATTCTTTTCTTTTTGTGTGAGACCAATTACAAATTATAATCAACACCCTTAGCCAATTCCTCATAACACAAATCACTACATAAGCTATTTAGAGAGGCTAAATCAAGGCCGACTGTTTCCTCATCCGAATCTTCTTTGGGGGTATGCTCTTTACTAATTTTTCCCGAACAAGCCAGCCTACCAAGTTTAATCTTTTTAATAGATTCTAAAGAAGAGATCGTTTCCAAATTCTTAACTCCTAAAGAAATTCCTGTTTGATTCAAATTGGGAATAGCAACCTCATCTGGAATAGCCAAAATTGAAAATGCATTATTTAAATTAGTACCTTTTCTCTCCTCCAAGTTTTTATACTTGGCCCTTCGAACAACCTTCACCAAGGAATCCTCATCTGCTCCAACTTTGCTCGCGAGACGCCGACTCCACCTTGGCTCCTATGCAGAATCCATCCTGGCCTTCTCCCCCTTCGTTTGCCACCGCACCCATTGGCCTCCCTTTTTCTGAACCAACGTCCACTCAGAAGCACTGGATATATAGCAGAACCTCAGCTAATCGTCCCCGCTGCATTGTCCCCGCCGCACCAGCCAAACCTCTTTTCTTGGGTATGTCCACCAGCGATAAAACTATACCCTCAAACCCTCCTAGGGATAGCTTCACATCTCAGGCTGGTGGCGTGTCTGCCGCCGACGAGTCCACCCCTACATGTGCAACACCTGCCGGCGGTACCATCCGCTGCCACAACACCATCGCCCCCTCTAGCCCTAAATCCTTGGCCTCCTCTCCCTGCGGTCCACCCAATCTCTCTTTTAAAACCTTCTATTGTGAAATAGGAGTGACACAAACGAGACTTTTGCCAATAACCGAATCACTAGCTTGAGGCGACGAAGTGATACCACTTGAATTCGGCCCCGTCACGTCCGAAACAATTTTTTCCCTCTTAGCATCACGGTCCATCACCTCACGGTCCTTCATTTCCTCATCTTCGTCCCCTCCGTTATCCTTGTCACCACCGTTATTTTGCTCATCCCCCACATTTCCTTCTCCCAAATTTCCATCTAAGTCTTGCTCAACTTTAAAAAATAATTCGTAAACACTGTGTCCAACAATAATACCAACACTCGTAGGGATTAGAAAAACATCAATAACCCCCACCTACAACCGGACTAGATCTTTCTTCCTTGTACTTATCATGTCCACCTTGAGGTTAGCGATAACAATAGATCCATTGGCACAAAGACTAAGGTAGTCTCTAACTTCATCAGGAACCCCAAAAACTTGCACCTAGACTGAGCGAAGCTGAAACTTCGAAGTAGGACCCGACTTCCATTCCTCAAAACGTAGCACCATCCCTTGAGATTTGACTTCTATATCCTTAATCTGGACCATTCTTGCCAATTCGATGGGTGTCGAAAATTGAACCAAAAAAGCATTATGATCAATGTCTTTCACATCCCACTGCCAATCAATCGACATGAGTCTTCTTAACTCCCCAATGACCCATTCAACCGACAGCTATGCCTCGACAATCCGAACCACCCCCAGTGTACCCTGTTCATCCCTCGACCTCGATGGACCTGTAGAGGGTACCATATAGAAACCCTAGGCCCTCAGTCCCATACCCACAGAAACTTGCCACTGGTTTGGGCAATTTGAGCAGAGGACATCTCGGCGCCAAATGATTGGTATAGTTACAAATATCACAGTGCAACACAACTGGACAAACAGTAATGGTATGCCCCTTCTCCTTGCATCTAAAGCAATACCTCTTAGTCTTGTCAGCAACACTATCCTTCACTGGCTGCACATGATGATGAACAGACGGCCCTCCACGTTCTGTTGGCACAACCACCTGAGCCGACTTCTCCATCCCTGCTACAACAGCCGCACCAACAGACGACGCCAGAACCATGCCCGCTGTGCCATCTACCACCACCCGAGCCACACCAAGATGCTCGCCAGCACCATACTGTGCAAACCCTCCTGCCGGCGAATGAGCGAAAGCATCTTGACCATGGCACTCTACCGCACCAGGGAACGCCGTCCTGCTCGCCGAACCAAGATGATCGGCGCTGGTACCTACTTTGCTGTTGAAGCCCACATTACCGCCTGTCTGGGGTAGACCTTGTCCCACCCTAGCATTGCCCATGACCGAAGCTGCTCCAAAACCTCCCCGGTCGGGATTCCACCATCCCCGACTGATGCTGCTCCGACCGCCCCCGAAGTTGCCACGTCTGCCATCCCTGTCGCCGATGAAAGATCTACCGAATGCTCCACCTCCATGACCCATTGGAATAGACGCTCGCAGAAGGGCTTCCACGTACGTTTGCTGGACTGGAGATGAAGGAAGAACCGAATCCCTAGCTTCCACGTGGAGATCACGTCTCCACAGATGGGCGCACCCACGTTTGATGGGCAGAATTAACAGCCTGATTGGCCAATTGGGTTTCGAATTAAGTCCAGACGCAATCAGCGGCGTCTCAGACGATGGCCCCACATCGTTCAAAATTGAACCTGAAACTGGCACTGAATGCTCGGCTTGGGAAGCGACTCAATGGAGATAAGAGGGACAAGCTTTGCTCGATTCTTCGTTGAAGCCGTCGACAGTCGAAACACCACCCACGCCAAAGCATCCGCCCACGCCAAAGCATCACCAAAGGAAAGCTTAGGCGATGATCTTGGTGGTGGCAGAGGGCCCTGCCAAGGCGTTCCCGATGGCTTCTTCTTTCATCCACCTAACGATGGTTCCTTATGACCACCAGCCACCGACGACAACGGCAAAAAAACCGACGACAACGATGCCTCACCACCTGCACCTACGCATTGATCTGCAGAAAAACAGACACTCTGTACATGTACCAGACCGGCAACCTGTCGAGCTTCCTCCTTCGAATAGCCTGTCGCCCGCACATCACCGAAAATAACCGATTCCTCATCCTCTTCATTCTCTGAGCTATCTCCATCGGCAGACCGCCAAAACTGAGATCTCAGTGGACCTAACATCTCCTATCCGCGGAGCGCGAATCTTTACATTGGAACCAGCAGCAAAAACACCCAATATTCAGAGTTCTGAATATTGTCGAATGATGAACCATGCTTGGCTCAAGTACCCCTGGGATTTATCTATGTTGTTATTTACAAAGAAAGCAAGAATGCTTTGTGACAATCAGTGGCGAATCCACCGGTGAGGCTTCGTAAGGCTGAAGCCTCACCTCCACCGGCTGGCCGGAACCCCCCCCCCCCCGCCCGGCCGCCCCCCAGGTTCTTCAACCTCCGACTACTCTTCAACCTCCGGCTGCGCGCCTGTGCCAACAAGAAGAAAGAAGCGGGTCAAGCTCAACCGAAAATGGAAAAAAGCGTGTGGGCCTTGCCCTTGCCGAAGCCCAGGCCCAACTCGATCTCTCACATCCACCGGTCCTTCCCGTTCCAAAAATCCCCAATCCCCATTCAATCGAGGATGCGCATCTCACCTGACGAGTGACGACCTGAGGGGAGCGGCAGAGCCGGAGGGAGCTGGGGCAAGCCACCGCGGTCCGCGCGTCGCCGCCGGTAGGGAGGAGGCCGATGAGGGAGGCTGTCGGGGCGTCGAGCTGAGCCGCCGAGGCAGGGAGCCAGCGGTTGAAGGGGAGGCGGATCTGGGCGGCCGGCCGGGGAGGGAGGCGGATCTGGCGACTGGACCGAGGCAGGGAGCCAGCAGCCGGGTGGGGGACGGCCGGACGGGGAGGCCACAACCGCAGCCAGCGAGTTCGCAGTGGCAGCTCCGCGGTGGGTGGCAGTGGGAGGTCGGGAGGGGGGAGGAGGAGCGAGCGGGAGGGAGGCGATTTGGGGAGGATTTGGGGAGGAGGCGGCCGGGAGGGGGAGCAGAGCCGGGAGGGGGAGGCGATTTGGGGAGGATTTGGGCAGGGGGAGGTCGGGAGGGGAAGGGGGAGCAGAGCCGGGAGGGGGAGGCGATTTGGGGAGGCCGGGAGGGGGAGGCGATTTGGGGAGGGGGAGGCGCCCCTGGTCCCTCGAGCCTGGTCGCCTGGAGGAGGCTGAGGCCGGCGCCGAGCCGAGCTGCTCTTCAGGGAAGGTTAAGTGTTGAGAGGATGATCAGACATCACTCATCAGAGAGACTCAAGTGCTCAGATCTCAGTGCCTGTGCTGGTATATATTTATTGCTTAATTTCTAATTTGTTAGTAAGTTTGATATAGTGTGGTATATACTCAATTAGCTATTAATTTATAGGTTTGCAATAATGGAGAAACAAACTTTACGTAATTATTTCACAAGTAATTCAAGTAGTACTCCCCCAACCGATGAGAGCGCAACTCAACCAAAGAAGCTTCGACTAGAATTTAATCCGAATGAAATTATTGCCGATCCGGCGCATTGTATACCAATGATGTACAAATTGTCACCTACTGGAACCATATTTATATGTTTGGGGATGCACTTTCCATTAGCGAGGTACCTTCATTGTATCTTTTTTTTGCTTTGCTTTTATTCATGTATGAAACTATGAATTTGATTGACAAGAATACAAAACTACGTTCGTTACAAATTAGTTTAGCCATTCTAGGCTTCAACTCTTTCAGCCCACACTCCATTTTCATCCTGGATTCACCACTGGTGACAATTACTACCAGCAATTCAAATCAAATCGCTTGCTGCTGCCTTTCTTGACCAAAACGTTTACATCCACTGACCCTCTGAAGTCCGAACGGATCCAATACGGTCCAAAATGTTGACGTTTCAACTTTGAACTTCCCATTGGCATATATTTTCGGTAAATATCAACTCAACATTCTTCCAGTTCAAGCTTCACTCTTTTCTACTAATTCATCACGTGAAACAATGCATGCATACTCTTTTTTTAAGGTTGCATGCATACTCTTTTTATCCCATGTTATCTGCTTACTATTACAGAGTCATCGGTACTGTGTGGAATCAGGATGGCATGTTCATGGATAGTGATGTTTCGCGTTTTCCTTGTAACATTTTTTGGCAAGGGAATATTTGAAATATTTTTTGAAGATATATTTGTAAGATTTTTGTTGGATAAACGATGACCTTTTTTTACAAAAAAATATTTGGCTACAACTTTTTGTGTGTGAGTCAGGAGCTTAATTCTCATTCATCAAAGGCAGGAGCACAATCAGAAAGAAGGCAATTATGCAAAGGAAATTGGGCACTTGGTTATTTTTGCTAGTCTCCCTTGACGTTAAACGGAGCGGTCGCAAACAATAGCGCTAGATGCAAGGATGAAGGACCTGTCGCTAGGTCAAAACTCAGAACAGTATGCGTATGCGGCTTGCCTGACTGCAGTACTGCACGATGGTCCTGTTCCTTTGATCTGATCCAACGATGCCAACCTTTTACGACAGACTATCAATAGCCAAGTTGAAACCTGCCGGTCGAGTAAACAAAGGTGGTAGCACATCACAATACTCTTCAACCCGGAGGGGCGGACCCAATGGTGGTGGTGGGACAACAGGGGCAGAACCTATCCGACCATCGGTCGAACTGTGAATATCGTCTCCAGCATCGGTATTCATCCAAGGAAGGAGTGGGACGATCTGGAGGTAGATTTAGTCCTGACTTCAGTGACTAAGGTGAAAGAAAAAAACTTGAAAAACCAAATTGGCGAAGTTTCTTCATCTTGCATACAAGCTTGTACAGCTTCAGGGGCTTTATCGTAAAAACAGAATTCAGAGTTTTCCTTTTGTTACATCCGTCGTCGACACACGTAGGAAACTAAGGCAAGTGGATGATTTTGTATGATAACGCATAATTGCATCTAGGACGGTGGCAACCTATCTACCCGTGAAGAAGGTACTCCGTCTGTTTCGCAATATTTGTGCAAGCATCGTATGTGCATATATACCAATGATGTACTCCAAAATTTATTCAACGTCATATTCGAACAATTGGAGATCTTTTGCTTCATTGACCGTAAGGGTGTATGATAGAGAACCATTCTTTCAATAAACACATATTGTACTACAATAATTACCAATAAAGTAAAAAAAATGTTAACGGGACATAATAGATTCTTCACCTGGTTATGACATTAATTTCATTTCAGAAGGACGAACTGTAGCTACTAGCTACCAACAAACTAAACTCAGAGCGACAAAGGGAATAGTAACTTTTTAACCGATGGAATCTAAATTGAACATAATATATTCCTTCTACAAGGTTGTGACATTTAATTTCGGAAAGGAAAATAAAGACGAGGGAACGTTCCCATCCAGACCCACCAAATTATAAATGAATTATTGAGGACTTATCACTACGATAGATTTATCTCTCGATGTCTTATTGGCATACTGAAAACACAGGTTCAGTGAGATATAAATCTGTATCAATAATATTTTAAGTTCAGTGAGACATAAATCCATATCAATAATATTTTAAGCAGTTTTGTTATTTTTTTAAGTCGTCTGAAATTTTCTTAAGTTTAAGTTATTTATTGTGATCATTGAATTTGTGTAGAGATTGATGTGTCATATGATTGGATATTTATCCAATAAATAAAAAGATAATTTATACTTTAGAAAAATTCGATCAATAGACGGTGCCAATTTTAAGTTCTCCAATCCCCCGGTTATAAATACCGACGCGAGCCCGACGCCTCGTTTCAAACCCGCCTCACACCACAAGGACCCGGAGCGGAAAAAGGAGAGAAAGGGGAAAAAACAAAGGCTCTCTCCCCCCTCCTCTCCTCTCCTCTCGCCGTCCCCAACCTCTCGCTGCAAAAGGTGGGAAACCTTCGCCTCCTCAACCCACCCCTCCTCCTCCTTCGCTTTTTCGCGTGATTTTTTTTTACCCCCCGCTACGACCAGATCGGCGCGGGTAAGCTCCGGCCCCTCCTGATCCGGATCCGTCCCGGTCGATGCGTGTTTTTTTTTTCTCGATTTTTTTGTCGGCTCTTTTCGTTTTTGTTGGTAAGACGCGGTTGCATCCAGTAGATCTGCGATTTGGGGCGTGGTTTCTTGACCCGTTGGGTGTTTGGTGTTGGGACACGATGGGTTCGATCTTACTTGCGTCGTGTTGGAATGATTTGGTCGTTCGTGCGAGATTCGTGGTGATGGATAGGTACAAGTTATTCGCTTGGTGGTTGTGTATGGGATTGGGTTGTATCTAATAATTTCAGGGATTGCTCGTGCAGCCTTTCATGAAATCCTGAGATGATTGAGGCTGGTCTCTGGGATGTCTGAATTGTGCAGTGATTTCTCATGAGCAGGGCTCGCTTTGTTGTTACCTGTAGCTAACTTTGATTCCTCACTACAAGACGTGAGCATTTAGGTCGTGTGATTCTGAGACATTACTGATATGTTGGTATGCCGGGCTGAACTGCTAATTCTGATAGATTTCTGATGGATAGCTTGGCTTCAGGATTAGAATGTTTGGAGTTGATATAATTTTAGAATCAGAATTACGAGGTTGTGTCGTCATCAATGGAGTATCGGGTTTTGTCTGATTCCTTAGCACTAAACTGTCAGCTTTTGGATATTTTTCTTCTTCTTTGAGAACTAGAATTTGGCTATTGTAACGGTTGTTTCATCAGTGATGATTATTTAGGTACTGAGTTTTGGGTGGTTCCTATCCAGGAGATTACTTTGTTGTGCCTGGTGGGGGTTAGAAGTGCTATTGGCAATCGCTCAATCTGATGGCCGAAGGGTCTCAACAATTGTAGCATAGGTACTGGAGTTTAGAATTGTAGCAATTTAATTGAGACATGAGCAGGACCGTGAATTTCTCTGATCCATATATTTCTCTAAAATAGGTGCACCATAGTTAATTTTGGGGTCATAACATGGGTGCAGGTTCAAAATGACCAAAGCAGCAAAATGGAGTCAATTTTAGGGCTTAGTATCGAAGCACGCACGATAAACCAAATAACCAATTCAAGTATTGAACTATGCCTGCAAATTTGGTGTTTGTTTCTTGTGCTGGCAATTTAGTGAATTCTCTGCAACACCTGACTAACATAACTTGACGCTTATTCAGCATATCCAACTCTGCTTTTCAATATGCAAACAGATAGGTTCGATTACTACTTTTGTACTACATAAGCATATATATATATATATATATATATATATATATATATATATATATATTGACTATTCATTTTACTTAATTCTTAATGTGTGAAAACAGGAGCTTATCATGGCTTCAAAGCGTATCCTCAAGGAACTGAAGGACCTGCAGAGAGATCCTCCCACATCATGCAGTGCAGGTTCGAGTTTGAGTTATTAGTGGAGCTATGGATTATTAGACATGATGTCTCTAAACATGTATAAAATTTACTACATTGGACACTCTAAATTTCAGCTGTCTACGCCATATCACACTATCTTTGCTTGCTCACCTTTTTTCCCATCTTTTACCCTGGCATGGCATCTGATGTACTGCAATTTTCATTTGTACATTGTTCAGGTCCTGCTGGTGAGGACATGTTTCATTGGCAAGCAACAATTATGGGACCGCCTGACAGTCCCTATGCCGGTGGTGTTTTCTTAGTGAACATTCATTTCCCCCCAGATTACCCCTTCAAACCTCCAAAGGTTAGGAGCAGCATCTTATTTGAAAACCCTCACTTTTATTCTCTTTGGGTGCTCTGGCTAGCTTCATAATCCTGGACAACTTGAATCCGGCAATTTATCTGTTGTTTCTTTTTAGCCTGCTCATGATCATCTTTTTTGGGAGATAGATCATGTAATGTTGTCCCTCTTGATATGTGCTGTATTCACTTTCCTGTTGATACTTTTCTCCATGTTCTTCTACTAACGGTATCATTGTAGTCCTTTTATTTGCTGCTATAAAAGCATCTTCAGTTATACCTGGTGTGTGCATTGTTGTCCCCACCATTTTTCTACTGGATGCAGTGTACCTGTTGATGTATCCTTTCAGAGTAGTAAGTTGTTAGTGAATTGGTAGACCTGGGGATTTAGTTTGCATCCACCTTATCATAAATTATACATGACTACTTATCATGAGATGGGCTAGACGCTGTCATGCCAAAAGAATGGTATGTTATAATGTCATGGATGATGGTGTGTATGATACCAGTGTAATAAGATCTGGTTGCTAACATAGGTAACAGAGGTGCTTTTAAAAAAACAAATAACACAAGATCCATCTACAGCACTTTCTAGATGTTGTTTCACCTCAAGCTCACCTATTAGCAATATGCTTTAGTATGCTTCTTTGAGGACTGTACGCTTGTATACTTTTGAGTCATTAACTGTGAAGTACTAGTCCACACTGAAAGTACGTACCTGGACCATATATGTGGAGCCTATGTGCATTTTGTCCCATGTTTGTGCCTCTTTTAATCATTATGATCCTCCCTTTTAGGTATCTTTCAAGACAAAGGTCTTCCATCCTAATATCAATAGCAATGGAAGCATATGCCTTGATATTCTTAAGGAACAGTGGAGCCCTGCTTTGACGATCTCTAAGGTTCTCCTTATCACCCTGCTCCTTTTATATTTAGACACATGCTCTGCTCTTCTCAAATTTGATCTATGCTTAATAAAACGAGTAAATGTAAATGCCCAATTATACAATCTGATGGGTAGCATTCGTTTCCATTGCTTCAGTTATCTGCACTTTGGCTTTTTAATCAATCCAAAATTTTCATATACCTCCTGAAAATCGGAACATTACTTGTTTGCTACTAGCTATTCCTGCCCTATGCTTGTGATAATCTACATATTTAGAGGCCATTGGAGTTGAACATTCGATGTGCTTTTACGTTTTTACTTTATTGTAACTTGATTTATGGTGGTTTTTTGTTTTGCTATTTCTTGTTTCACATGTACTTTGATCACATCCCAGTGAAAAAGTGTGGCTTTCGTACTTCATTTGCATGCTTACACTGAATAATTTTTCCCTGGATAACTTCAGTATGTGTATTAGCGCTACATTTCACTTAACTTACTAGGGTACGTAGATATGCTTATGAATTGTTTAAATGGACATCATTTTGTACCCTTTTCAGCTATACTGTTCCATTTATGTCTTCCTGGTACACATTAGCAATGTGTTGGCTGAAGTTGACCATATGCATAAAGAATGCGGTTTTCATTTGATTCCGCATATGCATCAGGTTTTTCCACAAGTTATGCGTTGTGTTACGCACTAGCACCTTGAAACCATTGGATATATGCTATAAAACTCTGGTGTTAATTACTGATGTGTTGGATTGTTTCAGGTCTTGCTCTCAATCTGCTCCCTGCTGACTGATCCCAACCCGGACGATCCTCTTGTCCCTGAGATTGCCCACATGTACAAGACTGACCGGCCGAAGTACGAGGGGACAGCCCGCAGCTGGACACAGAAGTATGCCATGGGTTGAGAACCTGTGCTGCTCGAGTGCTGACGATTGTTGTGTCGTCTCAAGGAATTATTTCTGGGCCATTGTTTTCTTCGATTTGTTGCCGGTTGTGTATCTGATCCATCTAGGATCGTAACTGTAGTCAATGTCGCGACCTATCATCATCGCCATCCTTAGGGAGATGGGCAGACATGCATGCCTATGCACCTATGCTTGTTGGGAGACCTTCTTAAGGGTCGGTGTTATTTGGTAAATGTTCATCGAAGGTGTTTGTTTCGTGACCTCTGGCAGCTAAGTGTTACTTGTCCGGCATTTTTAGTTTTTAGGCGTTAGTTGGTCTCTGCAGCAGAGCATGTGATTCCTCAGGAGCAATTTTTATTATTTCACCCCTTTTATTTTTTTTATTAATAATTCCTTGCCACTTTATGTTCAAATTTGAGCCTTTTGGTCCTGACTAGGAGTGGATATCGAGTCAAGTCTTTGTCTTATCGAGCTTTTTGTGAAATTGACATAATTTGATTTAATATTATTTTATTTATAGTTTGAAAGTATTTTTTAGAATCAAACTAACAAACCAAACCGAGTAAGAGCGAAATTTAATTTCATTAGAAATTGATTT
Organism: Ampelocalamus luodianensis; assembly: GCA_036346255.1. Lineage (NCBI taxonomy): Eukaryota > Viridiplantae > Streptophyta > Magnoliopsida > Poales > Poaceae > Ampelocalamus > Ampelocalamus luodianensis. Next base: position 9,921,058 of record CM070626.1, read on the forward strand.
ATTTCAATGTTAAGCCAATTATTGTTTGGGAACGCCGGGGATTTCGGTATGATCTATGTGGAGCATCCCGGTGGGACGGAATTTGTGCATTTGGACGAGGCTGGGATGGGGAAAATCCTGACCGTCGACTCACTCTCAAGCTAGTCTCCTCTTCCTCTCTTCCCCCACCTCCACCTCTGATTTTTAGGGTTTGGCAACCTTAACTTTTCCTCACAGATCAGTGCTGTGGGGATAGAGAGGGAGAGAAGAAGGCCAGGCATCTTGCATCAAGACCACCTGTCGGCTAGGATCTTTGACTGTTGCTCCTCATCGTCTCCTTGGAGGAGCTCCTGCCTTGAGGTAATCAGGCTTTGCCAACCCTTTCCTGGTTGTCTAGATTGTGTTCTGATGCGGTTTATCTGTAAAAATATGTATCTTTTCAATCTGCTTGTGTCTTGACGCTAGACTTGTTCACGGACGGCCTGGCCCGACGGTCCGGCCTATCTGGTCTGTTTTGGGCCAGGTTTGGGACTCGATTCCTGGCCCGAAAGTCCGGTAAATGTAATTAAAAAAAAAATGAAATTCTTATCTTTTTAATTCTAGAAATGAATTAAATATTATTTTTAATATATTTAAATAAAAAAAATCAATTTTAGTCGTAGGGCTCGGCCGCCCGCTTGAATTGGACTTTTGGGGCTGTGCGGCGTTTGAAGCAGGTCTACGCTTTTCATGTTTAGATTGCATGCCTAAGTACTAGTATCTGATTGATTAAATTCACTTGTTCTACTCAATTTGAGCTTTTCACCAACAGCATCGATCTATGGATTTTCTCAGATTTGCACGTGTGCTCGTGTTTGCCATGTTATATTGTGTTACGATCTGTTTCTCTATCGTATACCTTGGGCTTAGTTCTACTGTGGAGGAGCACCATGTAATATTCTCGCATGTCAGAAAGTTGGAGGTATTTACTGTTTTGGCCCTGTAGCATAATTTATTTTCAAAAGTAGCCCCATTCGAAAATAATTAGCGGAAATAGCCGTGAGCGATGGGCGTGCGCGCTAACGGCGCGGGAGGGCATACCCGGCGACGGGGCGGCGGGGACTCCCCGTCTGGCGCGGTTCATCGCTCCCGCCCGGCCAACCGCGGCGCCACCTCGCCCGGCCTCGCCCGCCACCTCACCTCTCTCCTCTCTCTGTCGCGCGCCGCACGCCCATGCGGCGCCCCATGCGCGCCACGCCCATGCGCCGCGCGACGCCCCATGCGCCCCTCTACGCCACGACGGCCATTCCACGCGCCCCTGCGGGCCCGCATTTGCATGCCGCATGGCCACCATGCGCACCATAAATAGTAAGTTGTTAGGTTAGTTAATTATAATTAGTAGTTAGTTTAGTTAATTAGTATGGATAGATTCCGAAAATTTTAAAATATATTAAATAATTTTAAAAAATTATGAAATTTTTTGTGTAGCATTCTACTACCATTTACTTACCATTTACTTATTTCTATAAATTTTTTATAATTTTATTCGTTCAATTATGTTTTCGCTAATTAGTATGACTGTATCCTTAGTAATATTTATTGATTGATCAAAGATTTAAACCAGGCCCTCGAAGCACCAGGTGTTGATTGTACAAAGCTTTGAACCAGGCCCCTTCCTCGTTTCACACCGATTCACACCAGCTATTGATTGTTTGAGCAGGCCCTACCTCCGCTTTGACCATGTGTTGATTGTTTGAGCAGACCCTCCTCCACCTCGCCATGTGTTGATTCTCAGAAGACCAAGCAGCAGCCCTCCCTGCATTTGCACCAAAGCGGCGATGTCACTTCCTACATTTATGGCTTAATTTATGGGCGCGGGATAAAGATTCGCTATAAATTGGAGAGCTTCATTTCATATGTCGATCAGTCACTTGTTCATTTGGTGAGCTCGCGGGAGAGTGCGAGAAGGCGAGCACACAATATTCTTTATCCATGTGTTGGTAGGCATGTGTCTACAGGAGCTACTAGACCAATTCTCGATGAGGACCACCGGTGCAGTGTGGCTCACCACGACGCGGATGGCCCTCCGCCCGACACTTCGGGCGGGAGGACCGTGGCGCTGGACGAGCGTTACACCCGATCCTCCGAGAGGCGGGCTTGTTGCCCTTTGCGAGGATGGTCTCGTTGACCATGAGTTCACCTAGACGGCGGCGGCTTTGTCCGCACTTGTTGACAGTGGAGGCCGAGACACACACCTTCCACTTTCGGTGGGGTGAGATGACGATCACCCTACGAGGATGTGTCGGTGTTGGCTGGTCTCCGATCCGGGTGTGTCGCTTGTTCGGACCCTCGGAGCGGGGGCTGGAAGGCGAGCTTGAGCGGCGCTTTGGCCAATTTCTCCGGAGGGTGCACGTGGTGTCCCGGGCATGGTGGCGGTTTAGGAATTGCCGCAGGTGCACTGACGAGTCGTTAGGGCGTACCTCATTGCTTACCTTCTCGGCTCTTTGGTTGGGTCATGTTTCCAACCACAAAGGCGATATTATGAACCCGACTTCATCCAAATCGCGAATCTTTGGTTGCGGGTGGGCGATGCCTCGAAGGTGGGGATCACCGCCCTTGCGCCACATACAGGGGGTTGTGTGACGCTTCGCGGCGCGGTAGCACTGCTTCCAACCTGGCCATCTGCTACGTGCTCCTGCAGCTGTGGAGTTGGGAGCACTTCCTATTAGGCGACCGACCATCGAGAGCGGCGCACCGTACACTATAGGCGGACCCGGCCCACATGACCCCATAGACGCGCCGACCATGGGCTTACGGTGGATCGCTGCCCGTTGCTGTTGGGCGGCGCAAGACCGGCGAGGTGCTACTCGTTGTACCACAACGAGTTCGAGTTGTTGCACGAGAGCGACATCATCTGGTGTCCATGGCATCCTACTTTCCTGCTCGATATAGCGCCGCACGGGATATCCCTGCAATGCATCCAGGACATACCACTGTGGAAGACGACCTGTCACCTGGTATTCTCGCATATGGTGGAGCCTTACGCGCCGCAGCGCGTAATGCGACAGTTTGGTGTGTACGGTCGTGCCCCGGATGCAGCCCCGGATCGAGCCGTACACGTGAGTCAAACTTAATTCGACTATTGTTTGCGGTCCTTACGTCTTATTTTGTAACATTAATCTCTTGAAATGCAGCAAACAAGGTGGGGTGGGCGATTAGGGATCGCCATTGCGGCGGCAATGATTTCGGCATGGATGAGCGCGCCCATGTGGATGTGCAGGGTGAGCGGCGTCCGTGCGGCCGTGAGTCACCGTGCGTACATGGAGTGGTGCGTGCCACGACAACGCGCAAGGCCCGACCATTTCTCCTCCGGGGCGCAGAGGAGGTGACACGGCCGACGCAGCACCACGAGCCTCCGCCGCACGTACGATCGTCCACGGCGCTTCCCGACTTGACGAAGCGGTACGACACCTACCACCTCTGGTTCGAAGTTTCATTGAGTCGTACCTTTCATTAATGAACATGTTACGTATGTCACTGCTGCGATTAGAGAAGCGCTGCTGGCGTCGAGCGCATCGGACGACGCTCTCAGCAGCCCAGATAGAACCCCAGCCGGGTATAAAAAAGTTTTGAAGCACATCTCGGCGGAGATGAAGAAAATTGTAAAGAACTTGAGCCGCGGTCGTTCGAGGGACGACGCCCATCAACTGGGGGGGCCGTGCTTACCCGCTGGGTCACCACGACCTAGGGAGTCCGGCGGGCGTCATAGCGTTTCGGGTATGGAAGCATGCATCAATCGGCGCTCCGTCGGTCATCCGTGACCGCACATCCGGGAGGTACGGGGTTCTTAGTTTACGTCCAGAGTGTTTACCTGTACTAACATCGTTCCGTCTTGCAGCCTTCAGTTCCCCGTGGGGGTGACGGCCAGTTCACGTCGACTGATGATGAGGATACGGGCCTCCCAGCTCGTGCGAGGAGCGATACACAACACTAGGGACGATCGATGGCGCCGGGGTTTTAGCGTACTCGGCGAGTTCCTCCGGGTTCGGTGCTCCACCGTACGTCCCAGGCCAGAGCTCCTCCAGGTTCGGTGCCCCACCGTACGTCGCAGGCCAGAGCTCCTCCGGGTTCGGTGCCCCATCGTACGTCCCAGGCCAGAGCTCCTCCGCGCAACCGGAGTTGGATGCCTCCACCGTGGATGAATTCCTCGGACTTCTCCCCCAGGCTGATCACGACGACATGTACGCCTACCAGGCTCTTCTCCGGAGTCAGCCTACTGGTCCACCTCCGCCTCAACGATCTCCATACCCCCTCCGAACCGACACGCGTTCTCCGGACCGGTGGACGTATTCGACGGGTCATGCTCGGCGCAAAACAAGGCCGCGCACGCGGACGCAACCGCAGCAGGGAGAGAGTAGTGGCTCAGACGAGTGAGCCATATAGTATCGCGTGTTATGCGATTTTGTTTTACTATATTTGTACACATATTTTGGTTCCTATGTGTGTACTTGCCACTGTAAAATATAGGAAAATTTCGAAACTTTTTTGTGGAACCTCCCGTGATAGTTTTGTTTGCTTCTTTATTTTTTGTAGTAATTTGAAATGATGATTGATAAGCATATCGATTTTGAAGCATATTAGACATTTGTCACGCCATTTGGTACGGCGTGACATTGCATAACTCGTTTTGAAGTTGGGATCATGTTGTTAATGCGAGTTGCGAATTAAAATAAACTTTATAATAAAGCTTGGGCTTGCACGGCGCAAATGGTTTGGTTACGTGCATAACAAACAACATCATGCACGATGCAACAAACCGACCGACTCCTACGATACATATGCGCCTTTTTGGAATTGAAATAAATTCGACATTCGATGGGCGACTAGTACGGAATGGCCGGACCTACTGCGTGGAGCGGGGCCATTTTCCCTTCTTTGCGCGCTCGTTGTTGGACTCTCGCAGCCTCTTTGGCCTTGGCCGCAAGTTCCCTCTTTTGTCGCGCCCGTCTCGCGAGCCTCGCGTTCCCTGCGATTGCATGCCTCGAGATGAGCTGTCTCCCGGCGTATACGCTCGTTTAGCTCGTCGTTGCGCGCTCCTCCTCCGGATCTCGTGTGATCTTTTGTCATTCCACTCGTAGAAGTCGAGAGTCCACCGGTCATGCGGGTGGATCTCCTGTCGATCCACTTGCGGTAGTCACATAGTGCATCCGGGACTACGAGTAGATGGGAGAGGTTGTTAGTGCGCACTTTCAAAGAGGAAAGTTACGAAACATACGTAATGAGGATCTTACCAGTGCCGATAACTTCTCGTGTCAAAGCGACGATCGGGATAGTCGGAGGAGTAGTTTGTACAACCCGATGAACGCATGCCTAGGCTTAGCGGATGCTTGGACTTGAAGAACTTGCACGGGTCCTGCACCGCCAGAGGCGGCGTCTCCCCTCGGTGGGTCCGCGCGAACGCTTCGGTTGGAGGGTTCGGTGGGGTTGCCGCCACGCGGGCCTCTTGGCCTTAGCCTCATTGTGGAGAGCTGCGATCTGGCGTCGATCTCTCTGCAGGACCGGCCGCAGATAGCCCTTGCTTCATCGTCCATCTCCCAGCGACCCTTGCCGCACGCATCTCGTCCCATTAGCCGTCATCTTGTCCCATTGCTTTTACGCCTCTTGTCCATCTCGGCGTGGTCAAGGAAGTTGTCTTTGTAGTGTTGGGTTTTGTTGTGTATTGTTCTCTCCCGGTATCCTCCACCCCTTTTATAAGCAACCTAGTTGGAATGGAATGATTTTTTTATGCACAGTCTTGTCTTGTCATGTCATGTCGATATGGAAAGCTGACAAGGTAGAGTGTTGTCACGTCCGGCTTTGCAGAAAGTAGTCATGTCAACGTTTGCAGAGTCATGTCTTTTCGATTTAAAAGTCGAGGAAATAGAGTGTTATCATGTCGATCTGTAAAGCGGCGGGGTGGAGTGTTGTCACATCGTGCTTTGCAGAGAGTAGTCATGTCCACATTTGGAGAGTCGTGCTTACCCTAACTGTAACAGCCCAAATAATTTTAATTAAGATGTCTGGCGGGCGCGGTAGGGACTCAGGGACCTGCCCCCTCTGGCGAACGCGGTACGGACCTGCCCCCTCTGGCGGACGCGGTACGGACCTGCCCCCTCTGGCGGACGCGGTGGGACTGCCCCCCGGCGGGCGCGGTAGGGAGGGACACGGGACACGCTCCCTCGCGAGCGCGGTGGGACACCCCGCCTCTGGCGGACGCGGTAGGGACTGCCCCTCGCGAGCGCGTAGGGAGGACTCCCCTCGACCAACGTAGGGACTCCCCTCTCGGCGGCGCGGTAGGGGGAGGACACAGGACTGCTCCCTCGGCGAAGCGGTAGGGACTGCCCCCTCCGGCGGACTTGGTGGGGACACTGCCCCTCGGGCGGACGCGGTGAGGACTGCCCCCTCGACGAGGCGCGGTCGGGAGGGATCGGGACTGCTCCCGAACGCGCAGTAGGGAGACTGCCCCTCGGCGGACGCGGTAGGGACCTGCCCCCTCTGGCGGGCGCGGCAGGGAGGGACCTGGGACATGCCCTCGCTAGCGGGCGCGGTAGGGAGGGACCTGCCCCCTCTGGCGGACGCGGTAGGGACCTGCCCCCTCTGGCGGACGCGGTAGGGACTGCCCCTCGCGAGCGCGGAGGGGAGGGACTGCCCCTCGCGAACGCGGTAGGGACACGCCCCTCGGCGGCGTGGTAGGGACCTGCCCCCTATGGTGCGGCTATTTAAAGGCTCGACCGCACACTCGGTCGATCGTTCCTCTCAGAAAGTCTCCTCTTTACGAGGTGCCTCCGCTCTGAAGCTTACCATCTGCAGAAGTCGGCGTAACGGTAAGTTAATTTGATCAACAATCGTATTACTTTAATGGTGTGTTTAGGCTTAAATAGTGTTTTGTTTTCGCCGAAATGGAGACACTTTACGTGTTCCACGGAAGCGTTAAATGCGGGTCGGGCGGAGTTGATTTGTCCACCGCGAAGCGCTTCCGTCAACGTTCCCAACACGGCACACGTCGATTTGCTCGATCTACGACGGTGCATTCGGCAACTGTTCGATTACGCACGTCGCTAGGAACAAGATAGTAATAGAGGCGGTCACGGCCACCACGGTCCCACCACACGGCCATATATCGTGGGGCCTTACGAAGGTGACTAGCAGTGCCATGTGGGCACAGTACATGCAGATCGTTACCAATCCTCACGCTCCAATGTATGGACGACCCATGGTGTATGTACATTTTGTTTATCCTACTCAATCCGCGGGGCGCGGTTCAGGGAGGCAGCGACGCTCTTCTCCCCCTCTTTGGTTTGTTGACGACGAGTGAGCTCTCCAGAGCCCCAGATGTCGTTAGGGAGTATGCTCCACATCGTGGAGATTCAGGTAGTTTCGAACCGAATGAGGGTGTGGACAAATGGGGACGTGCACGTGTTGATTTTCACGAGATTGTCGATGCCATATCCGAGGGCTCATCAGAGGCACCGCCACCAAGATGAGGCGAACTTTAACTCGCAATCCAGCGAGGAGGAAGCCGACGATGAGGAGGTATCGTCGGTGGCATTGTTTGGCCGACACCGACTACGTTCCAAGTGCATTGGATTGTCAAGCGGCCTCTTCCTTGTTCTTGCCCAAGAGCACGAGTCTTTGTGGGCCTTCGATGCGGACACCACGCTTGTGGGGCAACATTTCCACACAAGGTCGCGCCAGCAAGCTATCGTGACTTTCGCGGTGAAGACACGCCGGACTTACCGAGTTTACGAGTGTGTTTATGCGTTATTTGTTGTACCTTTAACTATGTACGATCGATCGCACTAACTATTATCGCCTTCCATTATCTTTCTGCAGGTCTAATCCTGACACTTACGTAGTTAAGTGCGTGGTTAGCTCTTGCCCTCGCAAAGTCCGTGCGCAGAGATTCCCTGGGGCGGGAACAGCCTTCCGCATCACAGTCCTGACAGATCACACATGTGAGCTTCAAGAGCCATTGCAAATGCATAAGAACGTAACCTCCGCGTACATCGCAAGCATCATAAGCCATGTAGTTGTCGCCGATTTGACCGTTTCGCCGAAGGTCCTCATGGCTAACGTAGCAAATACAATAGGCTATGGCGTTAGCTACATGAAGGTATGGCGGGCGAAGCGTAAGGTCCTCGAAGGGTTGTATGGTACCTACAAGGAGGCGTACGACCTAGTCCCAAGAATGCTCAAACAGATTGCGGATGCTAATCCGGGACATGCGTCAATAGGGTAGACAGCCCGACCCATCGAACAACCCACATTCGCTAATCCTTGATCGAGTCTTACGGGCATTTGGCGGCGATCCATGGCTTCTCCCACTGCCGTCCGTCCTAACTATGGGCGGTACTTTCCTTGCGGGAAGTACAAGGGCACCATTCTCACCGCTATTGCGGTGATGCGAGCGACCGATTGCTCCGATTGCCTTTGCAATTGTGGAGAATGAGAACAACAGCGATTGGTTGTGGTTCCTACTAAACATAAAGCAACATGTTGTAAGGGACCGACCGAATGTGTGCCTCATAACCGCCGTCATGCGGGTTGTTGTCCGCGCGCGACAATGCGAGCGGTACAAGCCCGCCGTACCAATGGGCGACATGCGCTGCGTTGGTGCATGCGGCATGTGGCCGCAAACTTCCACCGCGCTTTGAAGCAAAGACCTCATGAAGAAGTTCAAGAAGCTGCTGCGCAGAACCGAGCGCAAGTTCGATGCCGTCGGCGGGAGCTTGAGGTCGAAACCAAGCGTGCGGAAGGTTACGGCCCGGCCGCACGCAGCGAGTTCGCCGAGTGGATAAGCGTGCATGCACCGACTATGAGAAATGGTCCCTTCTTCACGACACCCATGGTGCTCGATGCGGCATCATGACAACCAACATGTCCGAGGTCTACAGCGGTGTGTTGAAAGGGTTCGTGCCCCGCCCATCACGCTGTTATCGAGGAGACATGGAATCGCACGGTCGGTTACCGTCAATCGGGCAATGATGGCCAAGCGACATTTGGGCGAAGGGAAGCGATACTCGGAGGTTACCCTTGCCTACATGGGCGGGAAGATTACCAAAGCTCGATCCCATGTGGCTATCACAATGGATGGCGTGAGGAGGAAGTTCGAGGTCGCTGCGGGACAAATGCGTTCGTGGCCACACGAGAGGTGACCGAAGCATGTTTGCACCATAGGCGATGTGGCGCTTGCTCTCGCAACAAGCCTCAACTCCTCCACAAGCCTTGCTCCCACGTATATGCCGCATGTCTTTGTATTTCATCAATCTTGTAGCATGTATCGTCGGAGTACTATGACATACGACACTGTATGATACTTGGAGCGGGAGTTCAACAAATGCGGCGTGGAAGGCCACTCTGAGGACATATGGCGGGCGCGGTGAAGTGGTCACGAATGAAGCCTTTGCGGCATCGAGCCGTGGGAGGCGTCGGTCAAGGCGCATCCATAACGACATGGACGCGAGCCAGCGTGGAGATCGGCCAAGAGCAATAAGGTGCAGGCTATGCAAGACTCATGGGCACTCATTCAAAGCGCCCGAGTAGACCTTCTTCGTCGCGCCACCTAAATATGGGTGCGTGTTTGAAATGTAAGAAAATAAGAAGAAAATGAGTCCGCACCTTGTTCTGCACGGATGCGGCGTGTAGGTCGTACTATCTTCGCGAAGCAATAAATGATATTGTACGAACATTTATTGGTCCTCTTGATTCTCATGTAGTCCCCAACGTAGACTAAGTCCATTGCAGCACGTAAACGGCTATATAAAGGCCTCCTATGGGTTCACCACAGCACATCTCGTTCACCTCCCATCCTAATTCAACTTCCAAACAATGTCGTCACGGAGGACCGACCCAACTCAACTCCCGAGTGGCATGGCGGCGAAGTGCCATTGCGGGTTTAGGACAATCTGTCCGTGTGGTTCGATCGGACCAACACTACGGTTGTAGGTACTTCACGTGCAGATCACGGACAACGACCGTGGTAAGAACGACGACTAAATCTTTGGGTTCTCGTTATCTTTTCTCAACCTGATCCATGACATATGCCACTATACACGTAGCCTTGCAAGTGGATCGAATGGGTGGATCAGGAGTTCCCAGTATGGCCAAGAAAGATCCCACAGGTGGTGGAAAACAAAGGCCAATACTTTGTGAAGATGACTCAGGAGCGCGAGATGGTCCGAAAAATCAGGGAGGAGCAAGAGCGGCGCGTCAGCGTGGACCACATCCGTCTAAACGGTAAGGAGGATGAGCTTGCTCGGAGGAGGAGCGATTAAGCTGCGTGAAGCAGCCATCAAGCGTCAAGAGCAGGAGCTCAAAGTCCGGGAGGCAGCTCACAAGAAAAAGAAGGATGCAGCCGAACCATCTTCAGGGCGCGACAGGAAGGGAAAACAACCACGCTGCACCCAGTAGAACAATGTAATACACCCAGCAAGTTAAATTCTCTAAGGCATGTTAGGATTAGTGGTGGGACTAGCTAGAGTTCCACACATGCCATGTATTGTTTCATGTACTGCACATGTAGCGCTGCATTGATTAGTACAAACAATACTCAAACGTGTTCTTATTTTTACGTGGGGGGGAATTTCTACGTTCATTGATTGGTACAACCAATACACTTACACCAAATACCGATAAAAATTCTGAACGAATAAAAATTCTTAAGAAAACAATCTCATGTACCACAATCGGCTTGGATTTCAAATACATAACTGAAGTACAAGTTACAACATATAATACACTTCTTTTGGTACTACTCCTCACGCTCCGCCATCGCTACAGGGCATAGGACCTCGTAACGTCCTTCCGCGTCGTGTTCGCCCATAGGTCTCGGCGAATCTGCTCCTGTGGGAGCGTGAGCCTATCGGGTGACCGTGGGTTATCGCAGTCGTGTCGGGCCTCCTCGGCACCGTGTCATCGTGACACGGGGCGTCACATGCGGGGTGGCGTTGACAACAAGTCGGTGAGCCAAGCATTAGGATCCGTAGTATGATCCGTGGAGGCCACCAACTCGGCTCACCTTGAGAGACGATTTGGGTAAGCGCCGGTGCGCTTCACCTTGCGGGGTGAGCTGCATAGGGTGCGGTGTGTAGCCCGACGGCACCATGGCGCCAGTCGCCGCCGGAAATTGTCCGAGAATGTCGGATTGCGAGGAGAATGCGGGATGACATCGCGGCTGCGGGTTGCGTTCGTCTTTATGCGGGATGTCCTCTTCACGCCTCCGCGACGACGGCGGCATCTGCGTAAGGTCCTCCGCGAAGACGAAGGCGTCGGCAGAGGGTCCTCCGCGACAACGACGGCCTCAGACGGTCCTCCGTGGCGACAGCGGCATCGGCGTAGAGTCCTGCGTCGGGCTGCGCGGACGATCCGCGCGCCGTCTTCTTCTGCGGGCGCTGGTCGACTTCGCTCGGACGGGAAGATGGAGGGTGAGGGTGCGTGGACGACGCCCGTCCGATGCCTCAGTCGACATCATTTGGGCCTTCCACGACTCATGTTGCGAGCGACCCGCTTAACATCATCAACAATCGTCTTAATCACCGTAACAAGGTGTTCTCGTGTTGTTACTACCCGCTCGAGTTCCCGCGCCACGCTCCACAACACTCGCAAGCGGTCCACCGCCACGAACAAACAAAATTGTGTTAGTTAATCCTAAGTCCGAGGGTGGTTCTTGTACTACGTGCTCAACGCATCGAGTCGCCGGCGTCTTTGCGCGACGTGCGGGTCGACCCCAAGCCCAAGCGTTCGCGTGGCTAGGATCTTCGGGGCGGGCGGTGGGGCGCTGTCAACCTCGTCGCGTGTGCCGTGACGTACCACTCCAAGTGGGTGTCGTCGTCCCTTCATCATATGGTCGTGCCTCTGCAAAGCGGAATCGGTGGCGTTTGCCACGCATCTACCCACGGCTGCGTGCGAAGCGATCGTCGCTCTTGCGGCCCTTCTTCGTTTGCACGAAAGTCAAACAAAATCAACAAATTATGGTAGGGTAATAACACATGAGTAAGCGACCTACAATATTATTAAGCAATACATTACACTTACAAGTGACTACGCCGCATAGCGGTCGCCTAGAGCGGGGAGTCTCTGGTGCGATCGGAAGCGCCTCATCACCGCTGAGGTTGTAGGGCTCAACCATATGGGAGAACACGGATGAGAAGTTGTCCTCGATCGCCTCATCCCGGTGGCATAGCAAGCTCGGGCCGTCGGGCGCCGTGGCTCGCTGCGAAGACATCCGTCCAAGGAGCCCATATTACGTCGTCCTCGTGCGGGGCCTCGGTCGTTGTGGAATTCGGGGTATACGCGACGCGCGCGCCTAGCCCACCCCAAGATCGCCATACCCATCGGGATCCCATGGTCGGGCCTTCCACGGGATCCTCCTCGTCCGCCCAACCATAGAAATGTTGTGTGTGCGGGTAAGGGTGGACTGGAGACCGGAAGTACGGCCGTCCTACAGCAAAGTGCTCCCACGACCACAGCTGTAATAGCGTGTGGCAACCCGAGAGCACGGGCTCTGTTCCCGTGCGACGCTGCGAAGCGTCGCACAGGCCGCGGTACGTAGCACACAGTACAGCTGAACCCCAACTGTACTGCGGCACATCCTCATCGTCGGCGTCCACGATGGACTCCGCAAGGTGAATATAACTCGGGTACACCAAGTCCCCCTGCGTGCTAGGGAACATGACCCACCCGAATAAAAATAACAAATATGCAATTAGGTGGCATCGAACCACCTCCTCGGTGCGTTATCCGGGCAATGCATGAAATTTCGCGACCAGCGTGCGGGATGCCCTTATACTTGTCGGGATAGGATGCGGCGATGATGGAGACGCGCCTTCCGGTCCACGGACCTCGGCGGAACAAGCGACGGCCTCGCACCGGCAAGCCGGTTATGAAGTCGACGTCTTGCGAGTCACGGTCATCTCCCCACGGAAGTGGGCGTGTGGGTCTCCGGCCGCCAACGATCAACCAAGGCGGAAGAAGGCAAGCATCAATCGGAGGTTACGCCCCATGTTCGCATGCGGCGAACGCAATCGATCGATTGACGAAGCCTCGGAACAAACCGTTAGATCCAACGGCCACGTCTCCTCGGTCCCGTGTCACGAGTTGGTGGTCCATCGCCACCGATCCAAGCATGGCCGATCTTTGGCGCCCCATGCCTCCTCAAGTAGGGGTGGTAGAGTACGTGCCATTCTTTGCAAATCTGAGTAAGTAGTTAGCAAAATCTAAGCGCTATAAATTTCAATCAGCAAATATTAATTACGTAATTACCAAATCGAATGCTAAGCGGTTGCTAATCGTTGCTAATTAGAATGCGCTGCGCTTATGATCGATTCGAGCGCGGCTGCGGGTTTATAAGCGGAGAAAAACGACGACGAATGAGATCGGATCGACAAGATCGGAATGCGCCGCGCTTATGATCGATTCGAGCAATTGCGGGTTTATAAGCGGAGAAAAATACGACGGCGAATGACATCGCCAAGATCGATCGCGACACGGCGTGGACGTAAGGTGGGTCAAAACAAAACACAAATAACGAAAAGCGAAAAAAACAAAAGCGTCAAAAACAAAATAACTTTGGTGCAATTACGGGCGGGCGGCGGCGTCTGCCGTGTTTGCAATAAAAGTTAGTGAGCGACAATTAACTGCGGTAGCAGATATTTTGCCCTCATTGCAGGGATCCGGTGAATGTGTTCTTATCGAGGCTAAGCAAATTGTAATTTTTTAAAATCCTTTGTTACATTTTAAAATTTCTTGCAACCCTAATCCTAACCTAATTAACTAACCTCAAACTAACCTAATTAATCCCTAACTTTTACTAACTTTTTTTTTTACTATTGCGGTCCGCTAAAACCCTAACTACCATTTTTTTAAACCCTAACTAACCGCATGGGGCGTGCGGCCGAGGCCGCCGCATGGGGGGCGTGCGAGGCCGCCGCATGGGGAGCGTGCGGGCGTGTAGAGGAGAGAGGTGAGAGGAGAGAGGTGAGGTGGCGGGCGGGGCCGGGGCGGAGGTGGCGCCGCGGGGAGAGGTGAGGTGGCGGGCGGGGCCGGGGCGGAGGTGGCGCCGCGGGATTGGCCGGGGGCGGGGGGAGCTGATGAACCGCGCCTGGTATCGGGGGCAGGTCCCCTGCCGCTCCCGGTGCCGGGGGTAGGCCCCTCCCGCGCCCGTTAGCCGCGGCACGTCTACTGTTCACGGGCTATTTCCGCTAATTATTTCCGAATGGGGCTACTTTTGAAAATAAATTATGCTACAGGACCAAAACAGTAAAAATTTCAGAAAGTTGCTACCGTTGTATATCTCTCGTTATTCCCCTAGCTTATTGAACTTAAATCATCCTGCAGCAGCAATTGTTACATTTGTGGATATCTTTGTGTTTGTTAAATTACAGTGGTGTAAGATCAATACTAACATAATCTGTGTATAATGGTGATCATTTACTAATGTTTCCATGATGTGCTAGTCTCAGTTGTAATTTTTATTCAACATGTACCAATGTACCTTGTACTGTAGACCGATGGGTAGGATTATTTAGATGATGTACTGATGTCTATATTAGTCTAGCAATTGTCATCTGAACTAAGTCATGGTCAAGGTCATGTTTATTTCTTCTATCATGTAGGTTCCATATCATTCATTTTTTCTCACGGATCTTCGCCGAGTAGCAAGAAGAGTACAGCGGGAACATACACCATGCAGATATACGTGAGACACCCCTGGCCAAGACCGAGCACAACAAGTGAAGGTATAGGCCCCTGCGCATTTCTAAAATTTACTTATATGATGAGCCGAAATCGTATTTCTTGGGAGCCATAGAGAGGCCCTATGTCTGTCTTTTTTGTAATTCTTGGGCACCGCAAAAGTGTAAAGTTTTTGCATGGCTCGTCGTTCAGGAACGGATTCCAACGGCGGATGTTCTAACAGTGAGGCATATGCAAAATGATTTCTGGTGCCCTCTTTGCACTGTAAACCCAGAAACATCAAGACACCTACTTATTAACTGTACCTACACAAAAGGGTGTGGAATGTCATAGCATTTTGGTCAAATCATAATAGCATTTTACCAATGCAAGGGGACACCCACGAATCGGTTTTGCACTGGTGGATGAAAACGTCGGAAAAGAAAGCAGCGTCGAGCAGAAAGGGCCAAAGTTCCTTAATTATGCTCACTTTCTGGCAAATCTGGAAAAAAGAACAGGATAATTTTTCAGGCACAAAGGAATGAGGCAATTGGGCTGGTAGCAATAGTCAAAGAAGAAGCTCGAGCATGGATTCTAAGTGGGGCAAGCAGTCTGGCGGTATATCTTTCCTCGGGCAACGCAACGCTTTCATAATCCAGTTTTTGAGTCCCTTGGGTCTTTGTTTTTCTTTTGTTTTCTACACCCTGTTTACGGGACTTTTGTAAATTTTGAACCTTGGTTTTTTATCCGTCTTTAATGCAGTGTTGGCAGTTCTCCTGCCTCGCCTTTAAAAAATCCTATGAAAAATCTCTTGGAAATTTACCAAACATACGCCCAAAAATAGGTGGCCTAGCCCGGGGCTTGGGTTGTGGCTGGCTCTGTCCATAATCACACCTATCCATAGATGTGCGTCCCGTAGTCTAAAGTTCTACACATATAGTAATACCTATGATGATCCCGATCGATTTCGGCCTTGATCCGCCGCTGACCACCGGCCACCACCATCCGCCCCAATTCCAACATTGAGTGCGACCTCTCCGACCATCTGCATTATCGTTTCCTTTGAATATCGATGAGGCATGAGGGGAGTATAGGAAGAGCTTAAGGGCCAGGCCCGTTCTGATAGGTGTGCGAAATGGGTGTCCACACAGGGCCCCACCAAATTAGGGGGCTATTTTTTTTCGATAAATATGTGAATTAGCAGAAGATCTTTTCGAAAAACATTGTTGCTGAGGTTTGAGATAGGTCAATACAAAATAACATTGGCAAGAGAACTAATTTCTACAAATTTTGCAAGTTATCATATGACCATTACTGGTTTCTATGTATTTATCTAAACTGGTTTGGTGTGCGCATCCTTGATGCAGAGGTTGGAAGAGTTTTTCTCTTCCATTAACTAAAAAAAATCTATCTAAATTGGTCCCTCCAAATTAAGATATACACATATTCAATTCTTCACTCCTTCTATCCAAGATACTGTTATTTGAGATATATTCTCTCCTAGATACTGTTATTTGAGATATATTCTCTCCTACCCTTTTAACATTTCTCATGGATCGAGATCTGTGGGATTAAGCGTCATTTTAGCCGAATTTAATATTTCTACTTTCATTCATTGGGTTCCATCCTACTTATATTACAGAAGTATCTGGCTAATACTTACTTTATATACTTTGAAGTCATTACACTATAATGATACAAGGGTCTCATCTAAGTTTTAGAACAGGGCCCCAAGACCTTAGGTACGGCCTTGTTGAGGGCCAAAGGGGTCATGGCCTCCTTCCAAAGAAAATTTCTTAAGCAAGTGTTTAGAATCACTTTAGTGCTAAGTAAATATTAGAGTAGCCTCTTCTTTCAAAGCTTAGCAAGAAAATTTCATCACACTGGCCCCCTCACATTTTCCTTTAAGCTTTGCCAACAGGGGAGGCTGTACGAATAGATAGATTTTGCAGGCCTAAAATGGCAATGAATACTTGCCACTGGTAGGCAATGGTGGAGCTTGACTTAAGATCAAGATGGGGTCACCTATAAAGATAGAACATCAACATTAAAAAACTAAGCTTTAAACTTACAAAT
Source organism: Ampelocalamus luodianensis (assembly GCA_036346255.1). Classification (NCBI taxonomy): domain Eukaryota; kingdom Viridiplantae; phylum Streptophyta; class Magnoliopsida; order Poales; family Poaceae; genus Ampelocalamus; species Ampelocalamus luodianensis. The sequence continues at coordinate 9,937,801 of CM070626.1, forward strand.
TGATTGACTAGAGAAGTTAAAACTAATTATTATTTAGTATAATACGTCTACTAGCTTCTTAACATTGCATATAAATATGTCAAAACGGAAGGAAGAGCCGTGGCCCAGGTTGGCCTGCATGAAGCTCAGCTCCTGCTAGTCGTGGTAGGCTCCTTCCTGCAACACTAATTCTGGACATGCAGGGTTTCTTTTCCCTTCTTGCATTGCCTGCCTCTTTCCATGAACCCCGTTCCCAGCCAGCCACCCCCTTCTCGGGCTATTTGCAGATTCTCTGATGATCGCACCCCTATTTTGTCGGTTCTAAATGCTATTAACGACAAGGGCATTTCGGTCACACTGTTGTTGCTACGGTTAACAAGGAGCTGGTCTGTCCGGTCCATCCCCTTCCCTAGCCCCGGCGCCACCTGCTTCTCTCCGAGCCCCCGCCGGGGGGTGGGCTTGCAGAGGTATACTGTGCATGCATCCTCGAATCAATCTCTCAGCAATGTATTCATGCTGCATGCTGTTGCTATGATCTGGGGAAAGCTTTTCACCCGCGACATAGCTTCAGATTCTACATTTTCGTGATTATATACGTTGTATGAGATATGGCAGTGTTGTTCTTTTTTTTTTCTCTTTTTGTGGGATTATGCCGACAGAAGTTCATTTACTGGCGTTCAAATGGTCAAATCGTTATCGGAGGTTTCCCTTCCTGCTTTTTAATGATTGGTATTGAATCTCTTGCATCCTGAATGTATGGGTCAATATGTTGAGCAAGGTTCGTTGTCGGTCAACAACTTGTTTGTTCTGTTGATTTCGTCGTGGTTGTGACTTGTGGTCATCAATTCAGCTTTCGATCATTCTAAAAAGCAGAGCGTTTTCAGATTGTATGGTCTTGTTCATATATCTACGGCCTTTGGCCATCGTTTCGGAATGCTGAAGTGGAATTTACCATTTCTATATACCTAATTCTTTTGAGCTTGACAATTGATCTCGAGCATCTATCTATGTTAATCAGATTTTTTGAACTATTTGGTCTTATGTTATATAATAACATCCTCTTCTTTTTCTTAGGTTTCTGTCATTGACATCAGCACTGAAAAATTATGCCTTTTTTGGATGATATATCTATTAATAAATATACAAAAATAAAAGGCTTTATCTACGGGGAAAAAGGAAAACAAAAAAGTTACAACCCTCAAGGGGTAAAGAATACTAAACAATTGTTTCTAGCCAATCAAAAATAAATTGTCTATGATCTTCTTTGACTCGGTGCACATGCAGCGCGAGTTCACTCTTAAAGATGCTTTTTCAACTAGAAATATTCGGCGTTTTGTTCTCAAACACCTTGCTATTCCTTTGTTTCCAAATGTGCCATGCTGCGGTAATAAAGATTTTCATATAGAACATAGAATTGAAGGTTAATCTTGTTCTTTCCGCTTTAAGTTGAACATCAGTCGTATTATCCCAATCAATGGCAATGATCCCCCCCCCAACATGTTTAACTGAATTGGCAGCCAAAGGATAAGTGGTGTAACACAAGACACAATATTGATCATCCTCGATATTATAATGTCGCATGCATAGCATGTCTTTTGTGTTCAATCTGTAAGAGTAGACATGCAAATATCTTAAGTTTTATAACACATTTACTTTTCCAAATCCATGAGAGTATTAAAAGAGAGCTTGTAGTATCTTTGAGATGAATATTGCTCTGAGCCCCATATGCATGTCCAACTATCTTGACAATTATTAATTGGTAATGTCTTCCATAAACATATTATATTCCTCAAAAACTTCAATAGATAATGGCAGGTTGACATGTTCTCTTATACCTAGATTTTGAAGTAGATTAGGCACCAAGATTTGTTGGTTTTTAGCAAAGATGAATAACACTGGATATTTTCGACGATAAGGGTTAGAATTCCAAAGATTCTGCCTAAATATCACTGATGTACCAGCACCAATTATTGCCATAGCAATTCCTTGATAAATCGTAATGCTTTTCATAATATCGCTCCACCAAAAAGAGCCTTGATTCCTTGTACTGTGAGGAATATTATTTCTGTAATACCTTTCCCAGATCAGTTTCACCCATGGAAGATCATCGTGATTGCAGAACTTATGGAGATTCTTCATTAAGAGAGCATCATTCTGTGTTTGTAAATTAAGAACTCCAGGATCTCCTTTGTTTTTTGGTTTGCATATCAGATTCCATGCGGCAAGATTTTCACCTTTTGCATTTAAATCTGAGCCCCTCCAAAGACAATGCTTTCTAGCCTGATTGATATTATTAATGACCTTCACTGGAATCTTGAGTGAGCACATGTAAAAGTTGGAAGGTGGGATAATATCGAGTTGATCATTGTCGAACGACCACCATATGAGAGATAAGCTGCCCAACTCGAGAGCCTTCTCTCAACTCAATCAACCAGTGGTGAGAAATGATGAACTCTTGCCCTTATTGTTCCCAGAGGTAAACCCAAATGAGTGAAAGAAAGAATACCAATTTTGCATCCAAAGTTATTTACCAGGATAGACATTTTATCCTCATCAACATTAATTGGCACTATAAAAGGTTTGTTGTTGTTGACTTTCAGCCCTGTGGAGGAAGAAAATGTCTTCAAGAGACTCTTCAAGCAAAATAATTGTCTTGCATCAGCTTGCATAATGATTTATGTATCATCTGCGTATTGTACTGTTGGGAAATCCCCATCTGTTGTCAAAAGAAGCTGTAAATTGAGGAGATGTCTTCTATATGCTTTGTTTAAAATTGTCTGTAGAAGGTATGTTGCAAGAACAAAAAGAAGTGGCAATAGGGGGTTACCTTGTCTCACTCCTCTTTTACATTCAAAGCTTTTACCTAGTACCCTATTTAATAGAACAGATGACGTTCCAGAGCCGAGTAGATTTTTAATCCATCTATTATCAAATTCTTTCTTTTGCAGAATTTGGATGATCATGTTGTGCTCCACCATATCAAATGCTTTCTCAAAATCCAACTTTATAATAATAATTTCCTTTTTTGATTGCCGACGTTGATGGATATATTCATAAGCCCATGCAAGACAGTCTTGAATTGTTTTGGTTTTAATAAATCCATATTGATTTTTATGAATTACCTACATTTTTTCCCATCAGCAGATTCCAAGGGTCCAGACATTCTGACGAATTACCTCAAATCAATGGGGAATTACTGTGGCAGCGTAATAATCTCTTACTCCCGTACAATGCATTTACAACTTCGCTCATTGAATCATGCATTGCCACTTCATTTCATTTGTTGTGCTTGCCATGCTACATACTGCATCACATTTAGTAATTAGTATCCAATCCACACACACACACAGGTTTTGCTGAAAAGTTTTGCTCAACTGATAGAAAGGCTCAAAGGCAAGCCATTTGTTAGCTTGTACATTTTTAATTTCGGAAGTTGTATTATGCTTCTATTTGCAGAGTTCTGTAGATGCTGAGGAACAGTTAGACTATAGCGCCGGAAATGTGTATGTTATACTTGATCAAAGGAGTTGGGAACAGAAATGGGAAGAAGCAAGTGAACTTGGCAAAACAGTAAGTACCCTACATGACTACTTATAATCAATGTTATAACTTAACATAGTACTCCTTGCGACACAAGGATAGGTGTATGTGACTTTCCAGTTTATAATTCTTTCAACTGTTTAGGTTAACAATGTTGACATTTCCATCTGCACAGGTTGTGATAAAATTTAGCGCAACTTGGTGCGGCCCGTGTAGGAATGCTGCTCCTGTATACGCCGAACTTTCTGTGAAGCATTCTGATCTTGTTTTTGTGTCCGTGGATGTAGACGAACTGCCGGTAAACAAATGTTCAGAATTTTGCTCATTGAATTTTACTTTGAACATAGAAAATTTTGAAGTAAAAGTTAAAACTAAACGCCACATTAAAATGATTCCTCAGGAACTGGTCTCAAAATTCGACATACGTGCAACCCCAACATTCATTTTCATGAGAGATAAGAAGGAGATTGACAAGCTGGTCGGAGGCAACCAGGCAGATCTTGAGAAGAAATTCGAACAGTTTTGCTGGCAGACGTGATATGTAAGCAGTCTTTGGCCGGTTAATCATTTGATGTGTAAGTCGACAGTAGAACTTCAGATGATTGGTTGAAACATCAGCCCAGAAATTTCACCAGTTGAGCTCTCTGAGGAATCTACGTAGGTTGGAGAAAGTGACCAACAGAAGTAGGATTTCTTAGTAGTGTCGAGATCATCTGTCATAAAATGTTCAGCCCGCATTTGGGCAGTATATTAAGTTAGCTAGTGTCTGTAACTCTGCACCACATTGTTCACGTAAACTCATACAAAACAATGTAAGTATGTAACACCAGATCGATGCCTTCTTTTCCCTCCCTCTTGATCCCTCCAATGAATGATGATTATACAAAAAAAATGCCAATGCCATTGGTGATCATCGCATGCCAGGGACTCGGCAACAGTGGCGGAACTACCGCCAGGACGGCTGCCCTGGGTCTCCCGGGAGAGCCCCCCCTCCCCCACCCCGCCGCCAGCCCGCCGGCGCCCCCGGCCAAGCCGTCGCCCATCGCCATGACTCCATGAGGCATGAGCGAGTTGCTGAGTGCAGGCGCGCCGCGTGCCCGCGTGGACCGAGTCCGGGACGTGTCGAGGCAAGCAGCCCAAGGCCCAAGCCAGCACAACCCTAATCCCTAAATCCCTAATTCGGAATCGGGCATTGCCGCACCCGCATCGGCCATTCCCCATTTCTGATTTCCCCATTCCTCCTCTTTGGTTCTTCCTCCCGTTGGCCTGCGACGCGGCACGCGGGGGCTACGGCATGGCGAGCGGGGGCTGCTGCACGCACGGCAAGGCTTGGGGCACCGCTAGCAGGCACACTGAGGTCCGACTTCTGACTTCCGAGGTCTGAGGCAAGCGCCAAGCAGGCCGTCGCAGCCTCGCAAGTGACTAGGTGAGCCACTGAGGGTCTGGTGATCTGAGCCTTGAGCATTGTTTTGAGTTTTGATTTTTGATTTCCTATAGTACAATTTTAGTAAATTGATCCACAAAAGCTTTTTCGAAATGTACCGCTGCAGCCTGCAGCTCAACCAGGACCAACCTATCTTCGTATTCTTGCCAGATGTGTACAGAACCCTCATTTTGAGGAAATGGATTAGTAATATTCATTGGATCAAACTCCCAATTTCCAAAAGCAACAAGTAAATCACGATGGATTGATTCATAAATGCCTTGCTGCCTTGATTTATTCTGAAAAAGCAAGGAGCAAATCAATGTTATGTCAACATATCTGAACAAAGGAGAACCAAGCATTGCTTGGGTGGCTAGTGGAGGTGGTTGTACCCTCAGCCCACCAGGGTTCAAACCCCAAGTTTGGCCCTGCGTGTCTCATTTAGGAGGATTCTTTCAGTGGGAGGCGACGTACCCGTCGCAAGCGAGGCGCCGGTGGTGACTTCGTCATTTCTTCAAGCTCCGCTCGTTCGGTCTTCCGTAGACGTCGTGTGTGTGAGTGTGTGTGTGTGTGTGTGTGTGTGGTGGTGTGCGTGTGTGGGGCGTCTATGTGTTGTACTTGGTGTTTCGCAAAAAAAACATATCTGAACAAGGGACAGTTTATGATTTATAACATTGCTTTAGTTCAGTTTGAATATACACACTTCTTTTGACATAGTTTTTCTTCCTAAGATTTTCATGTAAAGATATTATTGTCTCTACACCATAAGGACATAGCAAGCAAGTCCTTGAAGAATGTGTGTCGCGTTTGTTTATCTGTGACTCAAGTGTTCTGTGAAGTAGAGTTTCATGTGGGTGAAATATTTCTTACATTTATAACTGAGGCATAATCTGTGATTTACCTCAAATGATTCTTGGCATTGCCATCATCTTGTGAATGACCTCCATATCATGCTTGCTAAATATTTTAGGATGATGCATGGCTGATGCGGAAGAAGGGAGCCCATCTCTGGGTCATTCACAGGTAGAGCAAGTAAGGTACATTCTACTCTAGCACAATCAGCTTCTTGAAGGCCTGCCTGGATACCTCAGCTAGGAAAGAAGGCCACCAGTAGTTGATAATTGGCACAACTAGTGCAGCTCCTGCGCCCTTGCACCGACATAAATTGTAGCTTTACAACTCTGAAGAGTAACATATTTCATTTACATACATATGGCTGAAGTTCCTGTCTTTGTCTGTGAGGTATAAACGTGTGCTTAGGGGGAGTACACGTTCGCTCTGGAACTTTCGAATTCTTGTTCTGCCACTGCTCGGCAATGCACATCTATACATGCAGGATCCAATCATTCGATGTGCATATATGTAACCTGTGCCCAACAATTCCATCCTATTTGCTCAGTGACAGCCTCGATAAGACGGTCGTGGCCTGGTCGCCACCCAACAGAAAATACTAGTGCCACAGCGCCGCCACGGCGGACAGCCGGCCCCGGCCCCGCTGCGAGATGCGCTTCGTCGCTAGGTCCCACCCTCTCCTGGAGTCGAGGTCCAGTATCTGCAGGTCGCGTCTCCGCCGTGTGGTCTCCCGCCACCTATTGAGGTCGTAGCCGGCGGCCTTGAGCTCCGTGTTGAAGTTCTTGAGGCCCGACGGCGACCTCAGCATCGGTGTGGCCATCTGCATCAGCACTATCCCCGCAGATTACATGTCGAACAGGTTGGGGTTGTTGAGCTGTTGTAGCACAAGAAATGCAACAATCGATGATGATTGATGAGAGGGGCAAAGAAATAAGAAAGAAGCCAGGAATGATGATGACCTGCCAGATGATGGCGACGATGGGTTTGGCGGGGGCCTGGGGGCCTCGAGGACACAAAAGTCGAAGGGCGCTGGTCCCGCGGCCCACTTGTCGATTTGGCTCGAGGCGTCCTTATTGCGCAGCATTAGCGCGAGTGGATAAGACGTCGGGACCATGATGACGTGTGCCAAGAAGTCGTGCTGCAGCTTGCACGAAGTCATGAGTAGGGCGTATGCCAGCTTCTTCAGCTCTGTGTATCTAACTTTGGCCCCTTGCAAGGCCTTCGACACATAGTACACGGGCGTTGTTCGCCGTTGTGTTCTTGGACGAGGACCGCGCTCACCGCTGAGGAGGATGAGGCAAGGTACAACAACAGATTTGCGTTTAGCTTCAGGCTGACCAGGCTTGACAGTCGGGCGAGGTATTGCTTGAGTTCTTCAAACAACCACTGGCATTCTTCTGTCTATCAGAATGGCTCCGCATCGCGGAGCGTTTTGAAGAAGGGCAAGGCCCGCTCCGCGGAGCGAGATAAGAATCGGTTGAGTACCGCGAGGCGCCCCATTAGCCTTTGCACCTCTCGAGCACTACGGGGGTTCCATTTCTTAGATGTATTTAAGTTTCTAGTGGTTTGCCTCGATACCCCTCTCGGATATGAGGAACCCTAGGAGCTTGCTTGCTTTTACGCCAAAGACACATTTTTGTGGATTCAGCTTCACCCCCTCTGCTCGGAGGCTAACAAATGTTTCTTGCATGTCCGTCATGTGGGATCTCGCGAGTGCACTTTTGACCACGATGTCATCGACGTTGCCTCAACGTTGCAGCTGAGCTGATTGGCTAGGGCTTTTGTGATGAGCCGGGTGAAGCTTGCTCCAGCATTCTTGAGCCCGAAGGGTGTCCTGGTTAAGCAGTATGTGCCGATCGGGGTGATAAAAGCGGTCTTTGCCTTGTCCTCTCTGGCCATGAATATCTAATGGTAGCCGAAGTAAGCGTCGAGGAAGTTCATCAGCTCTCAACCCGAGGCGACGTCCACCAGTTGGTTGATGCGGGGTAGGGGGAAGTCATCCTTCGGGAATACTTTGTTGAGGTTGGTGAAGTCGACACACATGCGCCACTTGCCGGTGTTCTTCTGCACCAGAACGGGGTTGGGCAACCATTCGAGATGCTTTATTTCCCGAATGACCCCCGCCTTTAGTAACTTGGCTATTTCCTTTTTAGCCGCCTCAAGTCGTTCGACCGACATGCAGCGGAGTTTTTGGTTTTTGGGGGCGTCTCGCTTTTGATGGCCAGATGGTGCTTGATGGTTTGCCGGGCTACCCTGGGGATATCCTCGGGACCCCATATGAAGATGTTCACGTTGCTACAGAGTACTTTGAGGATGGCGTCTTCTGCTTCTAGCTTGAGGTCTGCTCTGAGGGCCACTACCTTTTCTGGTGATGCTACCCTTCGGAGCTACCACTCCGATTTGGCCTTCGACATCCATTTTACCCGGGGGGGGGGGTCCATCTGGGCCCTTGTACCTGGTTCGATTGTGCGGACGTGGCGGGCTCAGGAGATTGCTTTGAACTTCATTTGCCTCGTCAAGTCCTCATTGTATTGGTAAGGCATCTGGACAACGTCGAAGGTGACAACCTCGGTTTGTGACGCGAAGTCGTCGCTGAATGTGACAGATAGGTCAATTTGACCTTGGGTCATGACGGGTCTTCCCCCCAAAGCTTACCAGGGGTATGCACGGGGCTTGATTTATTGCGAATAAGTGCCCCACGTATTTTGATTTGGCATAGTTGTAGGATCAAGGATAACCAATTAGAGGGGGTGAAGGAGGTTTTTAAAACTAATCGACTATTTTGAAACTTTAAGCAAGAAAGTACTAACAAAGCTTTATAGCACAATAAAAAAGATGGAACTACTATGCTACTTAAGACAATAAAGAACTAAAGTCAATACTAGATACAATTCTAGCTAAGCATATCAAGCTCAGGAGAAATGCTAGAATTGTAAATGCGGAATAGTAAAGACTAGAATTAACTACAATGAAGACAAACGAGCTTTTCCCGTGGTATCGAAGACTTGTCGGTCTTCACTAGTCCATGTTGAGGAAGCTTGGACCAATCAAGCCGGCTCCACAACTCAAGTCTTCCCTCGATTTCACTAGTGGTTGTTCTTCCTTCACTCCAGAGATGGTAAACACTGAACCAATCAGAATTTGGCGCCGAGCCTCTTCACAACCTTCTTGAAGAGATCTTCGTGCAAACTCCCGCTAAGCCGTCTAAGTGTCGACAAACACCAAGAGTAATGAATCACAATCTTTGCTTGACAGTAATCAAGTGCTAAGGATCAATCTAGAATGAATGCACTTGAATTTTGGCTCAACTATCTCACAATGAATGCAACAAGTGAATATGAGGAGTAGAGTGAATGCTCTTGGCTCAAAGGATGTTAAAATGAAGTCTCACTTTTTTTGTCCAAGAGCTAGTGGAGGGGTATTTATACCCCCCCCCCCACAACCAAATTCGACTGTTGAAAGAAATTTATGGTCTGTACTACCGCACCTTCCCAAAGAATCCAATAATGGCTAGCGCAGACACGTTAACTGCTCTGATAGATCCGTTGAAAAATTGGGGCGGTACTATCGCCAAGGATCATACAGTAGTTCTGTTTTCTGGTTGTTTCGATTATAAGAGCAGTACTACCGTTTTACTTTGGGGTCCAAAAATAACACCCACTAGAAAAAATGTACCGCCTAACAACTTTCGGTTATACCGGGTTCCGGTAGTTCTGCGATGAGCACTACAGTACTGCCGCACTTCCAAAAGAGCAAAAAGACTCTGAAAAGCGTCATTCTATAAAAAAAAACATACTGCTCTTTGTTCGGTGCTACCGAGTTGTGGTAGTTCCCCCCAAAGACCTCTGGTACTATCGCTAACACAAGAATGACCGAATCAGCTTTACCCGATCGGACCAAAAACGTGGACAGCTCAGATTTGATTGGACGTTTGGACCACAGGTCTTAACCGCATGATTGGATCATGCGTTCGGATGGTCTGAACGTTCACCGGTAGTCCCGCCAAAGGTTACGTGGTCATACCGCTAAGAGGTACTTCCGCCATTTAGGCTTCGGTACTACCGTTTTCCATGGGAGCACTTGAGCTTCAAAAAGGTGTCACTCTGTAAAAAATGAACCGCCAACTAAAACTCGGTCCAACCAGGTTGCGGTAGTACCGCACCACATTCCCGGTCATACCGTTGAGCGGTAGTACCGCCAACTAAACGTCGGTACTGCCGATTACCCTGAGAAATGCATAGTTGGCTTTTCAATCAAACTTTGTATGCATGCAAGATCCTAGATTGATTCAAATAGCACAAGAACATGCTATCAAGCTACTAGTCATGATCTCTTTTAATAGTACGACATTTAACCTAAAATCCGATCTTTCATCCTTTTCTCCTAAGACCGGTAAACCGAAAAATGATCATAGACTACTTTTACCTTGTCTTTGAACCATACTAATCTTCATGTTGATCTTTAGCATGCATCTCCACATTCTTGTATTCACCACTGGGACTAATCCTTTTTAAACACTCAATAAACACGTTAGCCCCATAACACATATTGTCATTAATTACCAAAATAATTTTTAGAGACCTAGATGCTTTCAATAGTTTCCTTGGAAGTTGTTGCACACGAGGTCTTGCAACTGCTTCCATGCGTATATAAACTGGGGGATGGTGAAGAACCAAGTCAACGCCACGCCTCCGAGAGCGAGGGTGACGCTCTTTGCCTTGATGGTGTCGTCTTCCCCAGCCGCCTCGATGGCGGTCACATACATCTGGAGAAATTCTGAGGGGTCCATGCTCCCCTCGTATGGCCTGATGTCCAGCATTTTGAAGCCCAGAGGCCAACGGGGCACCTCTAGCCCTATGCTCAACGGGGAGTTCGGGTCCCCCCAGAGCAATGGTCCCGGTGGTGCCACTGGTGTCAAAGGGGTGGTTTTGCCCCCCTGCCCCTCCGACAGCCCATCCTTGCATGATGATCGCGAGCAGGGGTGGGACCGCTAGGGCCGCCACTGCAAGTTGCCAAAGGCTTAGCATCTCCCAGTGGAGGTTTGTTAGCTCCTTTTGGAGGGCTTCGTATGCTTCCCGGGTCACGCTCGTGGCCCCCGACGGATGTGGGCCTGCCTAATGGTTCCCAGGGAGAGATGCTTCGGTGGGCCGGGTGTCGCTCCTGACGATGTCTTTGTGTGTGGAGTTGGTTGCCTCCTCCTCTGCAGCTTTCGGCGACCATCGCCGCTACCGTGGAGGTCCTGCTTCGCTTGGCCCTCGGGGTACTTGGAGCCGCAGCCTCCGCGACCGCTTCGGCGGCGAAGACCTTGGGCGTGTTCTTCTTTCGAGGGGTCATGTTGGTTCTTCAAAACTGCTTTGTAGCTCTTTTGCCGCTCCCCACGGACGATGTCAACTGTCGTAGCAAAGAGACCAGGTAGTATAAAAAAGGAGACCCCAGTTACCGCGAGGGGAACCAGGGGATCCTCATAAAAGAGGACTCGTGTCAAGAGAAGTAAATGTGTATTAATTGTCTTGAGAAAAAGTTCACCTTCATTACATGGGGGAGGCAACTATTTAAAACCTTCCGACCAGGGCATGTGAGATTACAGTTCTACCCCTAAAAAGACCCTGCCCTTGTAGGGGCTTTTCTTTTTTCCTCGCGTAGCCTTCGGTTCATGGTGGACCCTTTTGGTCGATACGCGCGGTCCACCAGCACCTCTTCCCCTTCGCACCATACAGGGTACCCCGGCTCGAAGGGCCCTAGACGCACTTCGGTGCTTAGGAGGTGGCCCCGCGTGATCCGGGGCTTCTCGCACTCCGGCGCCCCTGCCGTGTGGGACATGCCTTTTACCTGTGGTCCTTAGGAGCCTCCTAGTGGCCTGTGGGTGCCTCTCGGGGGGTCCACCGAAGGTACGTCTCGTGTCTTCGCTCTAGCCGCACATTCGGCCTTGGTTCCCATGAGCCTTCGGATGGCCTTCACGCGCACTTCGTGACCTTCCCGAAGGCATAACTAATGTCTTTTGGGAAAGCATCTAAGGGCATGTTCAATAGTTTATTTTTAGGTTGTCTTTAACACGTTTCATGTCATCTTGAGACAAATTTAGAGACAATTACTCTAATACATTGTCTGTTAAGCTTTCTCTTTAAAGCCTTACAAGCATTAAAGCTTTACATGAATCAAGTGTCTTGTTTCGCGTGATGTGTCCATTGCTTCGTGAGAGGACGATCTCATTCTCTCTACTCTTTCACTCCCCTTCACGTCACAAAAAAACATACATGGCAGTCTTAAAGATAGCTGAAGTAATACTATTGAAGATGCTATAACCACATCTTCAACCTTGATCCTCGGATGCCTCCCTATGGCCTTCGCCTGGTTGTTAGGGTCGGTGGGCCGCCCCTACAACACATGGGCTATTTTTCAAGAGCGGCCTGCGCGTGCTTTGCTTTCCATCCTGGACCAGTAACTGTGACGAGATGCCCTAACTCCCCCACCCCCTCGCGCTCTCTCTATTAATTACCGTGATGTGCTCTTGTGCTGTCCCCCTCATCGAACACGCTTCTTCCGCCGCCGCCGCCTCCACCATCTCCCATCGGAAGGGTTTCTCCTACGACCTTGCTGCCGCATCTATCTTGGTTGCCGTTGCCCATCCCGTCTCCCCCCTCCCCCCTTTTCTTCCTTCTTGCAAATTGGTTTATTTGTGGTTCTGGAACCGGAAAGAGTGTTCCTTGTGATAGTAGATTGATCGATCACAGGGTGAAACGCTACACAGCTTTGGAGCTCTTTCCTACAAGAAAAAAAAACGCAGGATTTAATGCTGGCCGGCCGATCCGAATGGCTCTCCAGTTTGGCTTTTCTGTGACATTCTTGTTGTTTCCAGATCAAATCTTTTTGTCGTCAATTACATAGCCGCTTTTTTTCCTTCCTTTTTTTAGGGGACAAAGTCGCTCTGCTTGAAGTACTCTTTTTTTCCCCTACAGCGAGGAATCTCGCACTCGGTTGCGCACGGCGGCTTGCTCCTTGCTCCTTGCTTTGCGTGTTTCAAAACCCTGAAATCATTATCGCAAACCTTTGTTTGGTGAGCGAAACGAACGCTAAAGTGTTCCCGAAACGTTCTAGACTTTGTACTTTTGTACGCCTGAGCAGGCTGCCGACGGTGATGCCGACTGAGAACGACCGGCGGCCCGAGCAGCCCCAGCCGTCGTGCAGTCATGCTCGGAGAATTCTTGGTTGGTGGCCGTAGGCAGCCGTGCCGCCTCAGTTGTGGGGCGGTGAGCCCGTGTGCAAGTAGGCCGAGCCTTGGTAAGAAGCGGCCCACTCGGCCCAATAAAAGCTGACGCTCCAAAGGCCAATTTCATCGTGGTGGCTAGAAAGACGGAGTGTGGAATGTCTCGGGCTTGGCGAATAGGCCCGGGTAAGGAGAAATATTTGCCAACGATGCCGACCAACCGTAGGCCAACCCGATTCAGCCATCTTCTAGCAGGCCGAGTGAGTATTGTGCAAGAAGTGGTGGTGGACGTCGTGTACCGAAGGCGTGAGGATCAGTGGCGAACTCGACGCCGCATCCGACGGGGTGCGACAGCCATATGAGTTATTTACTTATTTTGTAAGTGGTGTGTATTGTGCAAATTGGGTTCAGGTTCAGATGGAGTTTTCTTACCTTGCAAATGTCGTTCAATTATCATTTAGTTTTGTCAGTAATATGAACTGTGCATGATAAGTTCTTGGGCCGTTGCAGTTTTCGGGGTTGCATTGCAGCAACTTTCTCTTGCACAAATCTGTCCCAATTTGCATTCCAATATGCAAAAATATCTCATTTTGTAGTGCTTCCATGTTTCATCTTTTCTCTGTCTAGTTTCTTCCACAATTTGTCTTTTCTCAGTCCGTTTCAATTGACCAGTTTGGTAATCGGGTGCTAATGCTTATACTTCTTGCACGCTATATGCTTAAATTTTGCACTTCCAAGAGCAAATAGCAGTGAATTCAAACAAATAAATGTCCCAAATAATTCCTCTCGGCAGAAAAGAGTAAATTTGAGTTATATCATACTAGAAGATTTGGCTTGGTCCTACGTGCAATCTCATAGCTCGAGTTACACTGAAGACCGAACCGAGAGAGGTTTATGTAGTGACTGGATGCCTGTCAATTCAGGCGAATTTGATCGTGAATTAGAAATTATTTTTATAGTACTACAGAAATTGTAATCTGGAAAAATTGCTACTGCAGATGTACTCGACCGAAACTTCATGGTGATTGAATTCATTGATTTAGAGAAGGAAAAAGTTTGCTTTACAACTCTGAGCTTTTCGAAAAATTCGGAAATCAACTCTAAACTACTAGACCGGACATCCTACACCCTCAACTATCAAAACCATTTATTTTACCTCTCTCAGCCCAAATTGGGTGGTTTTGGATGACATGGCGCTGGCGTGGCCCAATACAAAATAGTTTTGACTAACGTGGATACCACATGTAATTGAGCTACAGTATTTCTTCTCCCCCAAATCCCCAAATCGAGCCGATAACAGCGGGGGCCGTGCCACTTGAGCGTGAGGCACCCCTCGGCCTCCTCGACGCAGTGCACCTTGCCGAAGAACAACTCGACCAGCATCCTCTCCTGCCGGAGTGCGCTCGACCCAAGCAACCCAGCGCGCCCCAACCCGTCCTACTGGCGCTCACAGCGTCGAGGGAGTCGAACACTGCGGAGTAGTAGAAGAGCGCCTCGCTGAATTGGTCGAGGAAGATCTTGGGCTACACGAAGGCGAAACATTCAAGAACAGCGTCGATAGGCGCCTGATTGGCCGGGTCAGTGAGGAGGCGATGGAGCTAGAGCACGGAGTTGACCGCGACAGCCTCGCCAGGCGCGATCTGGAGCATCCACGGGCGGACCTCATCGAGGCCGTTCACGGCGACCCTGCGGAAGGAGAAGCGGACTCGGACGGAGCTCGCAATCTCCCCACCTTCCCCATCTGGCTCTGCTCTGGTGCCCCCATGTTCCAGTGCCCCTAGTAGCTGTGATGAGGGCATCCCACGACACCTTCTTCTCCTCCACCTAATGCTCATGATATACGTGTTGAGTTGCCGACAGGACCAATAACAAGAGCACGTGCCAAGAAACTACAATCTCAAGTGAACTTGCTCCTTAATGAATATGTCATTAATTTTAATGAGAATTTTATACTACCTAAAAATAGTGTTTTGCTTGTGCTCGGGTTTGAAGATTCAACGATGGACGGAGATCAAGGATATGCGACCGTCATACAGGGAAGGCTATCAAATGAGGAGGTCAAGACGCTGTCCTATGGCCCATTCGGCCAAGGAGGAGAGGGCCAAGATCCATGCGGGCAAGCGAGAGATCAAAGTCCAAACGGTCAAGCACAAAGCCCATGTGGAGGAACCAGGAAGGAAGCCCAAGCTCGTGTGTGAACAGTAACCGGCCATGAACAGTGGCATGCGTGAACAGTATATGACGTGAATTGTACCACATGGAAAATTAATACTGAATAGTTCTTAGCCCAAGGCTATATATTGAGGGGTAGACCCCCATTGTAAATCAAACCACGTTTATGCAAAAGAATAGAACACAAGTTATTGCTTGTTCTTTCATAACAAAGTTCATGCGAGGACTTCTGAGAGAGAATTAGGCGATCAATTGTTTGTTCTGCATTTCAAGGTCAAGTTTGCTTTTCCGCTGGAAATTGAGGGCTTAGCAATCTCCGCTCGTGGTCTAGCGGCGATCATCCTGGTACGTGTTGGCGAATATCCATAGAGCTGCAAGTCCGTGCACTGGCGCATGGTGTACAGCTGAGCGGTGTTCGTCGTCAAGCGCTATTTATCTACGGTTCTACTCGAGAAGATTGGGTCACTCCGTATCATCGTTGTATCAAGCTGCAGCTGCTCCGCCACATGGAGTTGGATGTCGCTGTCAAGGTCACGGGTGAGGCCGTCGTGTTCCTCTGGTCGCACCTCTTCTCCGTCTCCTCCTCCTCCGAGGCCACACCCACGCTAGCAATGGACCCCTCTCCATCTCCCCCGTCGACCCTAGGGCCTCCTCCATAGGCTTGGCACTGGCCTCGATGACCTCCTCTGTAGGCTCGATGCCGGGCTCGACCCCGTGACATGGAGGTTCTTGACGAAGGCGACAGCAGAGGAACACGACAGTAGGAGGAAGACTTCACATCGACAGTGGTCAAGTGTTGGAGGTGGTGGAGGTGGAGGTAGAGGGCGGGCAGGAGGAAGACAGAGGAGCAGTAGGAGAGGCCACACGAGGCGTCCGGGCAGGCCTTGGCGGTGGCGTGGAGGTCTCCAAGGGAGAGGA
The DNA here is from genome assembly GCA_036346255.1 of Ampelocalamus luodianensis. NCBI lineage: Eukaryota > Viridiplantae > Streptophyta > Magnoliopsida > Poales > Poaceae > Ampelocalamus > Ampelocalamus luodianensis. The sequence continues at coordinate 9,953,889 of CM070626.1, forward strand.
GGAGGAGCAGCCAAGGGAGGCCGGAGCCGGCAGGGTTAGGGGCGGCGCGGCCGAGGGAGGCTGGGGCCGGCAGAGTTGGGGCGCCGAGTAGGGGTTGCGAGGGGCGCTGGGTCGGGGGAAGGGCTGCAAGGAAGTGTGGACTGAGAGAGAGAGAAAGGGAGGAAGAAATAGGATGAAGAAAAATGTGATATGAACTTAACGTGGATGTCCACGTGGCACCACGTACCCAAAACCACCCCTGTTTGGGTTAAGGGGGTAAAATGAATGGTTTTGATAGTTATGGGTGTAGAATGTCCGGTTTTGTAATTTAAGGTTGATTTTTGACTTTTGAAAAGTTCAGGGTTGTAAAATAGACTTTTTCCTTTAGACAAATGCAAATCAGAGGGAATATTGGCACAATCAAGAACAATTTTGTTCCTTAGCCAAACTGAACGAAGATTGTTATTCATTATGCAAATGTGAGTAAAGTTTTAAGAATTAATGATTAGAAATAGCTATAGGAATTAAACTTCAATGTGGAAGAATTTTGCTGTACAGTTGTGTTTTTCTGCGCAATAATCCTTAACCAAATGTACCTTCTTGATAGATTCAATAAGAACCATTTTTGCACATCTGAGCTATTTTTGGTTTGATTTGTGCAGAGATGCTCTAGCAGTTGGTTCTACACGTCGGATATGTAATCCTGGAGAAGTTTAAAGAGCCAGCCCAAGTCAATACAACATTTAGGGAAACTTAATTGGTGTGATGTATCATAGAAAGTGAAATGTTGTAAATGTATATCAGGCTGCAGTGGACCAGGTCCTCTTTTCATTGTGATCAACTGAATGTACTAGGTTTCCATGGGTGTATGTGTTGAGTTGATGAATGTACAGTTAATTAGGGGTAGGAAATTCATGTGATGAATGTACAGTTATTGTGAAATGTTTTGTGCACGGTCGTGCAAAAAATTATATGATTTCATGTACACTGACGTGCATAATTGTAGAAGCAAGGTACATAATTATAGAACCAGAAGTGAGGTGTATAATTCAACACTGAGGTGCAAAAAATATATATGGACCAGAAGTGCCTCATACAACAGTGAGGTGCAAAAAAATATGCTATGTACTACTAAGGTCTAAAAATATAAATGGACCAGAAGTGTCCTGCAAAGCTACAAGTTGGTGATGGTGGTGTGCAAAAAAATGCATTGTTTTATGCCAGAAGGCATTTTAGAAGAACCAGAATATTATGAAGGCATAATTTTCCCCCTTGCTACTACAACATCATGTCCTGCATTTTGTTTCAGGTAGTACTTGTCAATGGTCTGGACATCTATCCACTAAGCAGCATGCTGCCATAACAGAACATTTTCCCACTAATCTGTCATAATCAAACATGCACGCAACTATCTAACTCAAATGTAGAACCCGGAAGCCTGAAGCGCACAATTAAAATTTTGATTGAAAAAAAAAATCAGAGATACATTCCAAGAGCACTCAACAACAACCAGGATTAGTTGTAGTGCACACTCAAGGACCTGGAACATAACAACCATATTGGCAACTTAACATGCCATCCAGTGAGCCTTTTATACAAGTACATGTTGAACATCTGGAATTTCAAATAAAGCTTTGACAACCCTTGATGGAAGATACATCAACACAGGGGTGAATCCACCGTGGGTGCTAGTGGGTGCTCGAGCGCCCCCTCCCCCCACCACCAGACCCCTAGACCTAGTACCCACTGAGCATCGGCGAGGCAGCGACTACGAGTCGGAGATTGAAGAAAGGTGCGGCGAGTTGTGTCTTGGTGAGTCTCCCTCGGAGGTTGAAGAAAGTCTTCCTGACTTCCCGTTCCTGGGCCAGGCATGTGGGGCTTAAGGCCCAGTCGGCTACCGCCTGCTGGCCCAAATAACAGATAAGCTCTCACTGCTCAGTGCTCACTCTCTCAAACCCCAGATGGCCAGATCCAGATTTGAGAAATCGATAGATGGAGAGACCGAGAGAGACTCACTGAGGCCTAAGGGGGAGGCGGTTGATGGCGGGAGGTGGTCGGCATCACTCGGTGGCCTAGTGCGAAGGGGGAGGCGGTCGGCGTCACTCAGCGGCCCGACGTGTCTCGGCAACAACAAGAGGTGAGTCCAAAGACTCAGCAAATATAATAAATGACACAAAGAACATACAAGCATGTAATCTCATCACTGTATTACACAAACCAAACACCAAATGTTTTACGTACACATGCTATGCAACATGCTCTTTCTCTTTTGTATTTTATCGGTAATGCAGAGTGCGCATCCGTCGATGCACACCCATGCCTGTGCCATCTGGCACAGGGACCATTGCCCATACTCTGCAAGTATGGGGACCTAAGCCCATGCTCTTCAAGCATGGGGACCTTTAGCCCGTCATAAACATGCCAGGGACCTCAACAATTGCTTGGTCATCTCATAACCAAGACTTCAACAAGCCATCATGACACACACACACACACACACACACACACACACACATATATATATATAATCTTGAATTATTGTAAACATGCATCCGCAGCAACATTGCATATGAATAATCTATACATACTACAAATACTCATAATCAAGAATTCATAACCTTCAAACATCCAAGAATAACTCTTTACTCATACCACTAGAAACCATGAACATTACCAAACATACCATCAAAACAATCATGGATAACACAAATACTCCTAATATTTACCAAACGTTGCCATTCAATGATATCTATAATCTCCATCATTATACTTGTCTTAACCGCGAGAAAGCGAGGGACGTGCAGAAGGTGCTACCTCTAAGACCAAACCCCTACCTGAATATAATTATGAACCAAGCTAAGACAATCATACTGGATCCAATATATAATTTAATAGCTCAAACGATAAAATGCCAAACTCTCAAACGCCTTCCCACTACCCACTTCTAATGATCGATCTGTCTCCTCCGTGGACAGTCAACTTCTAAAATTCATAACTTTCACTACAGAGGTCCAAATAAGGTGTTATAGGACTTTATGAAAAGGTAATTAAATTCCCCAACTAAACCTAGTTGAGGCGCCCTTCTAAATCGGCAATCTAATACCCCTACCAAGCCAAATTAAACGACAACAATATTCACGTCGGGTTCTCTGGACTGCACACTAAAACCACCATAACTTTTGCTACGAAAGTCCAAATCTAGCGTTCTTTAGCTCTCTGAAAAGGTATGAAAATTACCTGTATTTTTAGTTATACCGAGATCCTCTGATTTTCTCTTTAACTATCGGCTTAACCCAGTTCTCTACAAACTGTTTGGATGCTGATAGATTAGCAAGACAGAGAGGCTAAACAATTCATAACTTTTGATCCGTACGTCGGAATCAGGTGAACCCGGCGGACACCGAAAGCTAAGAACATAACCCAACTATCTCTAAGAGGTTGGATCCCTAGATTCCGCCTCTAACAACATGAAAACCATCATCCAATCTACTGGACAGAACACGATCTATCAATTGATGAAACTCGATCTACCAAACGAAATCAATTGCAGCTAATACACCTCAACCAGCGAAGAACACGCAATGTTACCCTTGTAGAATCGCAGCAAGATGAAGAACTGGCCCCGCGAAGATGAGCTCCTCCCCTCGCCTCTCTCCTTCCTCCTATGGCCGACAGCGGGGAGCACCAAGGCCGGCAGCGGGGAGCACCAAGGGGGACGTGGGTGGCGCAAGGGGGAGGGAGCCAGGAGGTAAGGCGGCCAAGGAGGGATGGCGCAAGGGGGAGGGAGCCAGGAGGTGGGGGGCGGCGGCCAAAGGGAGGGGGTGGGGAAAAGAGGGGGGTTGCGACTAGGGTTTGGGGGGGGAAGAGGCACCCCCCCTTGGTCGGCCATCCTTGAGCCCTCATGGGCCGGGGCCCAGGCCCAAGTTGCCGGATAAATGCGGAAACCCCCCTCTGTTCTCCTGATTAATCTTTTTCTAAAAGAAACCTTCTCCCGATTAATTATTCTCTCCCGATTATTTATTCTCTCCCGGTTAAATCCTTTCGAATACTTTTTGGGGTATTACATTCTACCCCCCCTTAAACGGAATTCGATCCTGAATTCTAATCCTACTTAACTTGCTAACGTCACCACTTACCTGTTGTGAACAATTCTGGATACTGCTCGCGCATGTGAGACTCCAATTCACAAGTCGCTTCCCTCTCAAACTTATGGGATCACATCACCTTGACGGATACCAACATCTTTAACCTCAACACTAGTATCGATCTTTACTGGTACGCTCAACACACGGGACTCGAAGGTAAGGTCTTACTCGTTGGCCTACCGCTCTAATAAAATATCAAGCTCTGGACCTCTCATGTACTATCTCAGCACCGGAATATACAAGACATTGCATACTCCACGCATGTACTCGAGGCGGTCCTAGCGATATGCAAACCTACAAATTCCCGCAACTATAAAGAACCTATCCAACACACCTTTGGTTAAACTCCCTTTTTTTGTACCGAAGTACACCGTCTGCACAAAAAACATGGAACTCTTGTTCTAACTCTCAGTTGATCACTTTACCTATGCAAGCAGCATCTCCTTTAACAAGGGTCGCACAAAGAACTCGTGTACCAACTCACTTATCCGAAAAACTCAAATGAAATCAAAGGAGTCATAAAGCATCCTACTCAAAACCATCTTCCCTTAGAAGAGACCAATCCAAAATCAATAGGTTTAACATGAAAACTTTTCCACTTTTCAAGTAGGCAGTTTAGAAATAAATACCACACAAGACAAAAGTGAACCTCTGCTGTTATCAAATATTGCACAATTACTCTCTTTAACAAAATGCATTTTGGTTAAAATGCTAAGTGATAGGAATTTGTAATTATGATAATTGAAAACATTGCTTTAGCAAATAAAAGAACCTGAGCCACCCTTGTTAAGCCTTGCATATATATTATTGCATTGCGTATTTGCTCGCGAGCACGGAAGTTGTGCTCATCCTCGCTCTCTCCCCCAAAACCCTCAGGAGCAGGAAATCCAGAAGATTACGACTACTACGAGGATCCAGAAGTCGGAGGACCAGGAGATAATGAAGCGTAGTGTAGTCTTTAGCTGTTCTAGTCTCGCCTCAGTCCAGCTGACTCGTCGGTGCTTGCGTGCATCCTATATTTTCTGAGTTTTCGGGTAATATCGGACGCACACGGGTTTCCCCAGTCGCTTGCTGTGGAGAGATGTGCTCTCACCCCTTTGCTTCGTTGTCGCTTCCGCTTTTGTAATGTAATCAGTATTGGCCTGTTCGGCCCTTATTGTAAAACCTAACCCGATACGGTCTATGTAAAACTCTGAAGTGTTAAATAATGAATGATATGGTCTTACGCCATGTATGAAGTGATTCAGTGATGTATCTGTGAGTGCTATCTACTGACATGGTAGTTAGGATCGCGATCCTACTCTTAGAGTCTTACGATTTTACGAACCCACGACAGCTTGTCGATCCGAGTCTCACTGTCGATCCGATCCTACTCAAGGTAGTTAGGATCGCGATTCTACTCTTAAAGTCTTACGGTTCTACGAACCCACGACAGCTTATCGATCCTACTCGTAGAGACTTAGGGCAATTTTTTTTAGAGGCCAGGCTTTGCTGATATTTTGTTTTAAAGCAAAATTTGTTGATATTATTTTCTGAGAATGAAACTATAAATAAACAAGGAGCATGCAAAATATTATATCAGTGTGGTAATGTTGTTCTCCTGTAGTTCAGAACTATATCACCCATCATGTCAGAACCATTATGCTTTTCTGTTGTGTGATAAGAAGTGTTTTGCCCCTTTTTTGGTAATAAGTAAGCGGTAAACCTTATAAGAATCATACAAACTTATAGTATAGATAGTAAATATGTGTATTTTTACAAATCCGTAGAATCGTCGATTTTACGATTCGATACTACGATTCGATCCTACCGGAGGCAAATCGATCCGACTCGGGATCTCGACTCTGACTACCTTGTCTACTGATCCAGGGAATAGCATAGTGTTTTCACAGAGGATTCTGGATTGAGAAAATCCGGGTCCGACATACTTGCCCAGGCTTTGCTTCGCGCTTCACGGCCGGACTTGGGAGACGAGCGAGCAGTCGTGGACTCGTAGCGTGGCCGTAGCCGTGGGCTTGCCCAGGCTTCGGAAAATTTCTGGCTCCGCCACTGCGTCTCAGGTTGTGTGAAACCACGTGAGATGGTGGTCGAGCATGCACGTCCATGGTTCAATCGCGACCACGTTGTTCCTTGCAAACTGTTGCGAAGCACCCGACCACAAGGCAAAATTTTGTTCCTATCATTTAAAATATGTGTAAATTTAGTTCTGTCATCAAATTTGATCATTTTGTTTTTGTCATCTTTCTATCAATGCACATTTTATTTTTGCCACTTTGTTCAATTTTTCGTAAGTCAACAGGGTTTGATCGTTAAGAAATATGCAAAATTATCAGGAAAAAAAAAGAAAATATGAAAAGAAAATTTGAAAAATACCAAAAAAATACAAAACAATTAAGGGACCACTTCTGAATAAATATTGAAAAGTGCACAAAAGTTTTATGTCAAGAAAATTTTAGTAAGGTTCCGTAAAAGTTGAGGAAGATTAAAACATTTTTCTTAGTGTAATTTGTTTGAGAAATTTTATTAGTGTATTAAAAAATAAATTTGTTCAAAAGTTATCCTTCAATTTTACTATATTTTTTCTCTATTATTCTTGTGTTTTTTGTTTTCTATGTTTTGCTGCAAATTTTCTATTTTTTTCACATATTTCTTGATGGTCAAACCCGTTGACTTACAAACTAATGGGCAGAGTGATAAAAATAAAATATGCACTGATGGAAGAATGATAAAAATAAAATAGTCAAAAAAAATTATGGCAGAACCAAAATTGCACATATTTAAATGTCATGAACAAAATTTTCCCTCAAATAAAAGGTCACATAAATATAATAGAATAATAACAGCAAAAAAATTGATTAGCAAACGTGTACCCTTTTTTAGGCATGACAGTTGGCAACCTGTTTCTTCAAAAAAAAAAAAACCAGTTGGCAAGCCTGCATGGCGTGGTGCAGATGCCGACGCAAACATTGGAGCGTCACGCTGCTGACGCTGCCCATGCTGACGTACAGGGCCTGACGCCGCGCAAGTGGACAGCACGACGCACCGGCTCATAGAAGCTGATGCAATTAGTGGAGAACGTGCGAGAAAATGATAAAAATGATACCATCGTAGGTTAGTCAATTGATATATATTCTTTATCATGTTCTCTGTACGTGGTAGCCATATTTCACGATCTACATGCGTGGTATGCTACCTGCAATGTTCTTTATCACGTTTTCTGTACGTGGCAGCCATATTTCACGATCCACATGCGTGGTATGTCACCTGCAATGTTCTTTACCACGTTCTCTGTACGTGGCAGCCATATTTCACGATCCACATGCGTGGTATGCCACCTGCAATGCTCTTCGTGTGCGGCAAGCCATCTATCATGATCCCAGTCTACGACACGATGGTATGTGTACGTTGGCGCCGCGAGCAGGCACGTTCCTGTCGTGGGAGGACTCGAAGCGCAGCAGGTAGCCTATCGTACACAGGGGTACGCGGTAGGAGGGGTACTGCACATAGGGAGTACAATAAGAATGTCATTTTTTGTCATTTCAGGATACAGGAAGGCTAGATTTACTATTCTGTTTTTAAAAAGAACAAATTAGCCAATAACTCGAGAACGTGGATAGCAAGCTGGCCTTAATTGGTGCTTACCCATTGTCAAAACGGGATTAATTAGCTGCTCTCTAAGCTTGATGGCATCACGAATTGATTAGTGCGAGTTTGGAGTGAGAGTGACCCAGGGCGAGCCAGAGGTAATGAGTTTGCTTCGAAGTTGGAATCGTGGAAGCCAAAACACTAAACAAATAGTAGATGTTGTTTTAGATAGATACGAGTCATGGATTATCCGCGGGACCGTACAAATATGGAGAAATTACATAAGGCGCTCTGGGTGTCTAGACACTTACATTATGAACCGTCCGATACACGTATATAATAGATCCAAATTTGAGAGTTTGAATATACAAATATTTTATACCCCTGATATATTTATGATAAGTGAGTTTTGAATCCAGTTCAAACTAGTTTAAACTATTTTTGAATTTAGTGCAACTAGAGTGATTATATACCATGAAACTATCTCAAACTAGTTAAATTGAAGATGAATTTAAATTTTTTCAGGGTTTGACATCTCAAATACACTTTTTATAGGTATGTGAAGTTACCCACGTCAAACTTTGCTAATCTCAAAACACATCAACGAGTATTGATTTGAATGCCTAAGCACCAAGATGCATGAAACATAGGCATTCTTTCTGGTATGTTTGACTAAAACTTGTGTCTACGTATTATAACTTAAGTTTTAAATCTATATGTTACAAAAAAATTACTTAAATACTTATAAATTAATAATTTATATTAACAAGTAAAAAATGAATTTAAACTACATTTTTAGTACACATGGGATCCCTAGATCCCCACGGGGGACGGGGATAGGGCACTTTCCTGGCGAAGCTTGGCAAGGGCAGGGGCTAAAATTAAGGCTTCTTTCATTTTTTTAAAAAAGTTCAAAAGTGAGATATCTAGGAGTAACTAGGTATTTATTTAATTAAGGAGGAGTAGACAGCATTCATATTCGAGCCGAAGATGACTCAAACCTAGGTGGTGGGATGTACACCCACACCTTTCACTAGCTAAGCTCCTTTTCTACTTCTTTCAAATTGATACTACCAAAATTTGTAATCTGTACAGGGTATATATACTGTTATTGCGCAAAATCTCGACAAACATGTTAACTAGTCAACAATCTTTACGTCGTGGTCATTCCAGTAATAACTGTCCACATGTACTTTAGAGTGGTTTAAACATTCGGCTAATCTTAATCGCACGTTCTGCGATCAACTTCTTACGTGTACCACTAAAAAAATGTGGCAGCCAGATTACCTCAGACCCGGACATCACTCATGTTGGCGTCAGGCCGAGAACTAATCTTGCTTCGATCACGATCAGTGCGAAATCACGTGAAGCCACACGGTCAGATAGGGATTCTCTGCATTACTATATAAGGCTATCATGTAAATAAACATTTTTCTTGAAAAGATGAACAATGTTCAGCCGTAGTACCATAGCAGAGCAACAGTAGAAGAAGTACTGCAGTAATTTTACTGCAGAAACACGTTTAATTTTTGATTAAATGATGAAGATTGTTTCTAATGTTTATATACTATAGATCTTCTGCATTGAATCGTTCAATATAGAGGATCCCTCGACAAGGCCACACGGTCTGATAAAACCTGCACTGTATTTTACTTCAAGTTCTTTCAGTACCAGTGTCGTGGTCAAACTTTCATACACCTTGGTCCAACTGGATGTGTGACCCACATGTCAGCATGTGAGCTACAATTGAGTGAACTCTCTCTCTCTCATAGTAATTTCTTTATGTGGTTTAGCAGAACAAATGGATATTCTTGATGCAACCTATATATTTTAAATCGGACGTGTGTAAGAAGTCTTAAAGAGATTTATGCAACACCCAAGCTTAATTCATCCCACTGCTGAAGCTTGGAACCGAACAATGAGCACAGCTGGTTTCTAAACTGAACCGTCCATTTCAAATGTACATAAAAATTCATAAAAGGACAATTTATAATCAATAGATCGATTCATCTGTTATCTTATAGTGAGAAATAATGGAGGTTGGTTGTTTGGTTGTGACACTAACTGTAAATTTCGCCCCCTTTCCCCCCTTCGAACTAGGCTTTTGTCCTGCGTAGCATATATAGGATGATGTATTGTTTTATATCTCGAAGATTCAAAATTTCAAATTTCAAATGTACGTAGTAATTCGAGTGTTTACACATCCTGGATGGTGATGCTTTCAACTTGAAAATTTTGAACTTTAATTTCAACGTGGATTTTAAAACCTTTTACTTGAATATTCCAACATTCACTATACAGCAATCACCCATGCACAGATATGTATGCAAATTGTGACCATGTTTCGTCAAAGCATGGACCAATTAAACTAGGGAGACAAATTTTAATGCCAAGGTCGATCCTGACTTCTGGTATTAGGCGGCCAAAAGCCAGTACGTTTTGTGTTTTTTTAGGTGAGATGGGTGTTGATGTATTGATTTTATAAATTTCTACAGCCATCGCTGAATCAGAGTTGTATCTGCTACATTGACTCTTTTTTTATAGAAAAATCAGTTTTTCCGCACATCGAAGATTTTTAATGACGTGGAGGCTTCATATATATATATATATATATATATATATATATATATATATATATATATATATATATATGGTGTATCTAGTGCTAATGGGTAATTCGGTGCTAAAGTGCTAATGCCAATCTTGATCGTTGAATATGCATCTTGACCGTTGGATGTGGAAGCACGCAGGGTGTTTAATGAAGGTGCATTAATGAAGCCGCATTGGAGGTAGGAGCATGCAAGATGATTAAATAGTTTGGAGGTGAGAGCTTGCATTAATCATAGTTGTTCAATCCAAATCTAACGGTCAATATTGATATTAACATCTTAGCATTGAATTATCCATTAGCACTAGATACACCATATATATATATATATATATATATATATATATATATATATATATATATATATATATATATATATATGTGTGTGTGTGTGTGTGTGTGTGAACACGACCTCAAAATATATTTTCTATCCCACAAGCCACCCCTTGTTTAAGAAACTGGTGAATGACAGTACCACATTTGCTTACAGGCTAATTATTTCATGTCCTGATACAAAATTTTCTTCATTGGGGACATGGGAGAAAAAAAAATCATATATATAAAACCTTCTCGTCTTTAGATTTTTGTTGGATGTGTCATGATTTAAAAGATATCCTGAAAATGAGAGGGTCTCAAAGAGTTTTTATCCCAAAGACATCATATACGTGCTTGAATTTTGTTTGTTTACCTTGCTAATGTGCCGTGCCTCGCCCCTACTCCCTGTCCCTGCGTACCCTTGCAACAAAACAAAATTAAGATAAAGAATAAAATAAATAAAGTAGCTTCTAGGCCATGCCCCCCGCCCATCACCCAAAATTTGTAATTTGTATAGGGTATATATACTGTTATCGCTCAAAATCTCGACAAACATGTTAACTAGTCAACAATCTTTACGTCGTGGTCATTCCAGTAATAAACTGTCCAAATGTACTTTTAGAGTGGTGTAAACATTCAGCTAGACTTAATCGCACGTTCTGCGAGCAACTTCTTACGTGTACCACTGAAAAATGTGGCAGCCAGATTACCTCAGACCCGGACGTCACTCATGCTGGCGTCAGGTCGAGAACTCTTGCTTCGATCACGATCAGTGCAAAATCACGTGAAACCCGCGGCCGTACTGGGATCTGTTAAGAAACTGGTCCAGGCCACGAGTCTTGGCTTAAGATAGGTTTCTCATCCATCTAGTAGTCTATATAAAAGAAGAGAATCCTAACTATTGTACTATAGTTTTATAGAAGAGTAATAAAGAAGAAGTCGCCTATCAAGTACAAACCCTCCTCGATATCATCTCTATTCGTGTTCAGATCTACTATTCTATCGGTTCTTTTGTATTCTTGCATTGTTCTTACGATTATGAGTTTGTCTACGAGGTAATCGTTCGGACTGGACTCGCCAGCGATGGTTCCTCAACACGTTATTAGCACGATCGACTCTCCTCAGATCGTAAGGTAACCATCGTAGCACGACACTCGTATATCGAATCGTTTTTCTAGATCGCTTTCAATTCTGCAATTGTTGTTTTCTAGATTATGTTTATCCTACGGTGCAAATCCGCTCTAATCTACCGCGAGCAGACTTGAAGTCGCTGGCACAATGCTAATTGGTAGGTTGCATGAAAGAGTAGATGATGATTGCACTTTGGATTAAAAATCCGTTCTAATCTACCGCGAGCTGACTTGAAGTCGCTGGGCAAGCCGATCGGTGGGCGCGTGAACAATATTACATTAACAGTAAAAAAATCCGACCGGCGCAGCTCCGTACGACCGTGCCATGTCGCACCCAAAGCTGGAGCCGCCCCGCACGGCCGCATGATGCCATGACCGGCATGAAGTCGCCAGTTCCGCACTGCCCGAAGCAATGAGAAATGGGGAGGATGGGTGGGCACCGCGCCGCACAAGGCCCTCCCCGGCTTGGAGGCGCCAGCACCGTCTGGCTTCTACGCCACCGCGCAGCACCTCTGGGGTCCCGCACGACCACGACGCCGCCAACTCACACTGTGTCCGCGCCGGCCACGTGCGACCTCGCATTGGCCACCCGCCGCGCACTAGCTCGGCCCGGATGCCGTTGAAGCCGTCGCCAGCTGGATCTCCCGCACGAGGCGCCGCCATCGCACTGGCCCGCTCGAGCTCCCGCGTCACCTCCATGCCGCCTTGAAGTCGCACCCGCACCGGTCTCCCACTCGGCTCCTCCCGCAGAAGCGCCACCGCGCAACTGCCTCCCCGCATGCGCATGGCCGCCGCCGCCGCATGCCGCCTCTATGCGGCATGAAGCCGCCGCCACCAGGAGAACAGGGTTAGGGAAAACCTAACCTCCCCTCACCTCCCTTTTAAATGAGCCACGCGGGCTAGATGGGCCGAATGTGCCTTTGCAACATGGCCTGGCCGGTGGAATTTTGGAGAAAAAAAAAAAACCTAGAAAATTTGCGGAAAACCCCTTAGAATTCTAAAAATTACGAGGATACTAACGCGAATAAGGATTTTTGCAAAAGGCCCTCAGAATCTCTGCAAATTACGCGAAAAAATTATCATAATTGAAATTTAGTGGTTTTAGCCCCTAGAAAGAGCAGAATTCACCGAAAATTCATATTCCAGCAGAAAAGGGCATCGAAATAAAATTTTAAATATTTTTGAATTTTTGAAGCATGTTTAACTTTGTTATTGTTACTTCTATTCAATTTATTTATTGTATTTACTGTTTTTGATTATCTGTGATTGTTTATATTACTTTTAATTACTGGAAATAGCATAAAAATCATAAAAAATACGGGAACATTATGAGAATTTTTGTAAACATTTTATGCAAGTTACCAATAGTAATATTATGAACTTTTTGCACGCACAGAGGATCCACAGTCATTGGTTGCACCCATAGATGTGGAGAGCCCAGTAGCAGCCCCCATCACACCTTCTTTGGACATCGCAGTGGCCGCAGGCATAGTTGCCGAAGAAGAGAATATGGACATGGAGCAGATTCAGGCAGAAGTTTCTTCATACTTCGCTGATTCGATCTAGTGCACGTATTACACTTAAATTTTTATAGTCATTTGCAGTTTATGGTTGTGATAGAACATTGAATTATTGAATAATGGTTGTAAGCTCTAGGAGAGCAAAGTATTATATTCTTATGATGAGTCCTACAAGACTTTTTCCCGTATTACGTGAAGAGTCAACTCACAAAACATATCAACCATAAGTTCTTCTATGCTCATGAATTGCAAAAGATGGACAAAATTAAAGTATTGCATACTAAGTTATGTGAAAATCTAGCAGATTTATTCACTAAGTCACTTCCAGCATCTAGTTTTGAAATATGCATACGTGGAAGTAGAATGATGAGACTTAGAGAAGTGTAGAATTCAAGGGGAGAATCTTCACGAACTCATTATTGAAACTTGATCACGAAGATCGAGTACCCAAAGAATAAATCCTAGAAATTAAATAAAATTGGGTGGATTGTAGACTTTTTCCCTTGACGAGTTTTTCTGAAGTTTCTCGGTTAAGGTTTTTAATAAAGCAATTCGTTCAGCACAGTAGAACATGTTTCATGCACTCTTTCTCTAAATTTTTTCCACTGGGTTTTTATGGAGTTTTGCCGAGACATGGACATAACGGATGAGTGTCCAAGGGGGAGTGTTAAGAAATCGGGCCCAGGCTAGGAGTCCTGGCCCAAGGTGGGCTCCTCATCTATCTAGTAGCCTATATAAAGGAGGGTGACCCCAACCATTATACTACAGTTTTACAGAAGAACAATAAAGAGAAGTCAGAAGTCCCCTCATATCTCTGTGTTCAATCTACTATTCTATTCTTGTATTCTTACATTGTTCTTACGATTCTGAGTTTATCTACGAGGTAATCGCTCAGACTGGACTCGCCAGTGACGGTTCCTCAACAGGATCCTCTGCATTACAATAAGGGTCTACATTACTACAGAGATCCACTGTGTAAACAAATGTATCGTGAAAAGATAAACAGTCCTCTGCCACATACCATGCTACCATAGTAGAGCAACGGTGGAAGAAGTACTGCAATGGTTTTACTGTAGCAAATTAGTGTAGCTATTGATCGGTACGTTTGATTTTTGATCGGACGGTGAAGATTGTGTTTGATATTTTGAGGGCTTTTTCGGGAATTTCCCAATTAGAGAAAAGAAATAGGAAAGGAAAAGAACTGGACCCACTTGTCAATTAAGGGGAGGAGAGGGATAAGGTTTGGAAAACCTTATCTCCATCCGAAGCATGGAGACGTTCAAGCCTGGTCTTCGGCCTTGTGGCGATTTCATGGACGACTCGGGCGGTGGCTCGGCCAGCTCGGCCGATCTGCACGCCAAACCTTATCTCCATCTGAAGCATGGAGGCATTCATTCCTGGTCTTCGGCCTTGTGGCAATTTCACAGGTGACTCGGGCGGCTGCTCGGCCAGCTCGGCTGAACTGCACGCTGGCTGTTGGCGGCATCTGCGACTCCTCCTCCCCTTCATAGAAGCGCCTTTCTTCTTCTTTCTAAATTGGACCGAATATCCTTTGAGTTCTGCCCCTTTTTTTATTTTGATTCTCCTTCCATCCTGATTGGACTTCGGTCTTGGATCCTTGCGCAACTGCATTGCCTTGCTCATTTTGGCTCAATTGGCAGTAAGTCCAACCCTTCCTTCTTGAGCAATTCCTGTTTGGTCTCTTGCGCCATCTTTCTGTTGAGATTGGAGTGAGAGAATTTGGGTTTTTCCTTGAAGATATGTATGCAAATTGTGATCATGTTTCGTAAGTCTTTCTACGATTATGACCTAGTCGTAAGCCTTTCTACGACTACCCAATAGTCGTAAGATCTTCTATGACTTATCTAGCTTTGATCAGCCTGATCTCGACAACCCTATAATTAGTAAAGCCTGCTGTCATGTGGGCCTAATTAATTAGGAAGTCGTATGTGTCGTGTTCGATACACACGATAGTTAGCATATGCAGTTATCCTCAAGAATAAATGCACGTTCTCTTCTCTGTCTTCAGCGATAACAGTAAGGCAACATGGGGAACTTGTCTCTCTAGCAATAACCTCCATCAGCGGTTCATTACTTCAAACGTTGGGATGTCTCTTGGATTGGAGGAACTGCCACCTCCTTGTGCGCTATATAAAGGCTGAAGTCAGAAGGCAGAAGGACAACACATAGCAATCCGGAGCACAAGACATTAGACTTTAGTCTTTCTTTTGATTGTAATTAGTACTCTCAATACAACACAACAAGAGTAGTGTTGTTATTCTCTCCGGAGAAGGCCTAAACCTATATAAAATCCCTGTGTCTTTTCTCTGCATAGTTCCAATCGTAGGAGACCCCCGATACAAACAATCGTATGTAAGATCGGTTCTAGATCACCAACAGTTGGTGCTGACCGTGGGGAGTTTCTATTGTCGACAAATTCTCTTTTAGTTTCTCATGTTTCCATGGCAGGAGAATGGAACGAGGAGAATTGGTTCAACCTGACCAACTATGCATACCTCGAAATGGATGCCTGCTACGACGCCAAGCAAGGGATTATTCCATCCGATGACAATGCCACCTCGAGGGATCTTTCTTCAGATCCTGGAAACCGTTCCACAGTCGGAGTTGAGGAGGGATCCTTATCCCCCACAACATTATGCCTAGATGAAGGACCAGATTCTTCAAAGGGCAAGGGTCTATCCGACCACAACCAAGACTGCACCAAGGCGGACCAGAGTATAGCGAGGGAGCCCCCTCCAACTATTCGAGTCCATCTATGACCAGCCGACCTAGTGTAGCAAGTCCTGGAATCCATCATTCCGGGGCTTCGTCAACATTTGGTAGTCGTCACCCTTCGGTTGCCCCCGTAGATGTGGGCGATCCCACTCGTCCTACAGATTCTACCATATCGTCGTAGGGTTCATCTCCGATTGAAGACAGTTATAACCCATATTTCCTCTTCTTGGAGGGGCTTGCTCTAAGTCGCGAGGCAGTGTCGTTCGACCATTCCTCAAGCCAGGAGGGCTAAAGCGCAAGTGGAGGTCATACCCAAGGGGTCTTTGCCCTCCCCTCAGATCCTGATTGCTCTCCTAGAGTCAGGACTGAGGATGTTCCCCGACGATCGCACATTACGACCCCTCGTAACGATGGTGAGGAGGCCTCCGGCCATGGACAGGATCAACACTCTTATGAGTGTGGGAGAAATCCTAGAAATTATTGCTCTCCATTAAGGCGAACTCAAGCAACATCAGACATGGAAGACCCTGAGAATGCCCGGAGAAGAAGAATGACAACCCAGAGAACCTTGCCTGGGCACATCCAGTATCAATCCGAGGAGGCTTAGGAACTTCAGCATATTTAGTGACCTGCTCGAAAACCCAACTCTAGAGCTTGGGCAAGCACCAGGTTACGATCGCTTCACGGAAGAAATCACTCGAAGGCTTCGAAGCATGATGACTAGGCTTAAGCAACCCCATTGACACCATTCTGGAAGTCATGCTATTATGACTTTGTCGAACACCAGTTGTTCGAACAACTCACCACGTGGAGATCGACACGACAACAGGTCATGTCATTCCCCTAACCATAACTCCAGTCGGAGGAGAATTCTCAAGCATCTGATGACCGACAAGCCCTCAGGTGAGGTGGTCGTTCACCACTCCAACCCAGAAATCTCCAACATTAGACGGAATATGAATGTTACCCTCGTAGGGCTGAGACCTATCAACGGTCGGGTCCACCAACCACTAGGTATCGTCGAGCACGATCGTTCGGTGATATCAACCCTTTTTCCCTACAGAGAAGGCGTTATGATGTCATTACCGGATATCGGGCATTCTCACCAGACCTTCGAGCAGTTCACTGGCCGTCGCGGTTTTGATTAGTGAACATGGAGAAGTTTGATGGGTCTCAAAATCCCATCGAAATTCTTAGATTTACATAACCGCTGCTCGAGCAGCAGCAGGAGGAGAGCACGTCATGGCGAATTACCTTCCGACTGTACTCGAAGGATCTACTCGATCATGGTTGTTAAACCAACCACTCGAGTTGATCTATTCATGGCAACACCTCTGTAACCTGCTACTGGCTAATTTCCAGGGCACCTACAATCGTCCTAGGAAGGAAGATGACCTGCACCGGATGAGATAGAATGACCATGAGACCCTACGACAAATTCATCAGGTGTTTCAGTCATGTTCAAAATTCTATACCTGAAGTTTCTGATTCTGCTATAATCAGAGCTTTCAAGCAGGGAGTCCGCAGTAGAAGGATCACAGAGGATATCACTTTAAATCCTCCGACCATTATCACTGAGCTCTTCGAGATAGTCGATCGATATGCGACTGCTGCTGAAGTAGTCGAACGGAATAAGACCATCGATCGAGATGATAAAAACCCTCAAGAAGCAGACGAAAGTAGCAAGAAGAAGGGTAAGAAGGCCAAGAAATCCAAGAGCAAGAGCAAAGGCGAGAAGCCTCAAGCTAATAGTTCCAAAGAAGTCTTGACTGTAAGCGATAAGGAGCCTCGAGGTGCCAAACCGTACTCCAACCGGGGCAAAGGCAAACGCCACGAATGAAAGAATGACAAGACAAGGTGGTGTCCTTTCTATAAAAAGGATGGACACGACCTTCGTAATTGCTGAGTTTTCCAACAAAATCTCAAAGACTACTACATTGGCAAAGGATCTCTTTCCACGCTCGAGGAGGTAGGACAAGCGAGTGGTCAAAAGCAGTCAGATGATGACGAGGACATGCCGTTCCAAGATCCGAAGCATAACATTGACCATATCTATGGAGGATCTTCGACATATGAGTCAAAGCGACAGCTTAAGGCTGTCGAGCATGAGGTAAACTCCATTGACCCTCCTCTTGTCAATAAATTACCAAAGTGGTCAGAAATCACCATCTCTTTCGAGAAGGGTGATTGTCCGATCCCTTCAACTCGACTTGGTCGGTTTCTGATCGTGGTCGAGCCTACCATCAACAACTGTTGAGTCAATCAAGTGTTAGTTAATGGTGGTAGTACTTTAAATATTTTATTTACTAGTGCTCTGGACGAGATGCAAGTTCCTCGAACCAGAATAAAACCTGGACGATACTCGTTCCACAGGATCGTACTAGGATCTTTGGCCAAACTAATTGGCCAAGTTTTTCTCCTTATTACGTTTGGTTCTCCAAGCAATTTTATGACAGAGAAAATCAATTTTGATGTGGCAGATTTTGACACGACATATAATGCCATACTCGGACGACCAACTTTAGCATGTTTCTTAATGGCTGCTCACTATAGGTATCAATGTCTTGAGATGTCAGGTCACAAAGGAGTGATCACAGTTCGCTGTGATAAAAAACGGTGCTTACATGCGACCATAGATCCCTCAAGATGGTCGACCGGTTACCAACTCGAGAAGCAAGCACAAGTTAGCCTTCGACTAAGCAATCGAAGCCTAAAGCAGTCAAAGCCGAACGATGAAGTTAAGGAAGTTCCTTTGAATCCAGAGGAGACTTCGAAGACTGTTCGCATTGGGTTTACTTCCGACCCTAAATAGAAAGACACACTCGTCACTTTCCTCTGAGTAAACGCATATGTGTTCGGATGGCAAGCATTTGACATGCTCGGAGTCCCCTGGGAACATGATGGTTTCGACTGGTCAGAGGAGGCGAACAATGCCTTCGAGGATGTCAAGAGGTATCTTATGAGTGCTCATGTTCTGTTTCTCTAAAACCAGATGAGATGCTCCTAATATATCTAGCTACCACGCCACAGGCAGTGAGCACAGTATTGGTCGCAGAACGTGAACACGTCCAACGACCAGTTTACTACGTCAACAAAGTTTTACACGAATCTAAGGAGTGATACCCTCAGGTTCAAAAACTTTTATATGCTCTCCTCATGTCTTCGAGGAAACTGAGACATTATTTTCAAGCGCACAAGATAATTGTACCGTCTGAGTTTCCCTTAGGAGTGGTCCTCCAGAACAGGGAAGCAGCGGGACGCATGGCAAAATAGTCGGTTGAACTTGGGGAGTTCAACCTCCATTTCATGTCCCGAACGGCCATTAAATCTCCAGATCTTGGCAAACTTTGTCACCGAATGGACAAATCCTGAATCTGTTCAGGATCCCCAAGATGATTCCCATGATCAATGGTTGATGTACTTTGATGGGTCGTTTACGTTAAGTGGCTTGGGGGCTGGGGTGGTCCTAGAATCTCCTACAAGAGAGACCTTAAGTATGCCATTCAATTAAACTTTTAGGCCACTAACAGTGTGACAGAGTACGAAGGTTTGCTGGCCGGTATACGAGCAGCGAAAGCGCTCGGGATTCGACGATTACTTGTGAGAGGAGACTCTCAATTAGTCGTGAATCAGGTCGGAAAAGAGTACCAATGCTCTAATTCGACCATGTCTCGATACTTACGAAGTACGAAAGCTTGAAAGCTTGAAAAGTATTTTTTTGTTTCGAGGTACAATATATCCTCGAAAGGATAATTTTCTTGCAAACCAGTTAGCTCGAATGGCTTCTTCCCGATCACCAGTGCCAAAAGGAGTCTTCTTGGAACAGCTCCAGAACCCGTCTCTAGTCGAAACGCTAGAAACATCTCCTACAAAGACAACCTCTCTAGAATACGAGGATACCTAGATGAATCCCATCTATGAGTATATTCAGAAGGGTACAGTACCCGATGATGATCTTGAGGCAGATCGTTTATCTCGTAAGGCCAAAATATATACTTTGTTGAAGGAGTCATCTATAAACGAGGTACTCAAGAGGTTCTCATGTGATGCATATCGCAGAGAGAAGGATTAAATCTCCTTTAAGACATACAAGGGGGTATCTGTGGAACACATGCTTCTTACCGAATAATCGGTCGGCAAAGCCTTTCGACAAGGTTTGTACTAGCCAATCGCCCTCCACGATGCAAAAGAGTTGGTTAAAAGTGTATACAATGCCAGTTTCATAACAGGCAAATACACCAACCGGCTCATGCATTACAAACGATTCCTCTATCTTGGTCTTTTACAACCTAGAGCGTCGACATCTTAGGACTGTTCCCAAAAGCACCAGAGGCTTCGAGTGCCTGTTTGTGGCTATTGATACGTTCACAAAATGGATTGAAGCCGAACCTGTGACTGGGATCACAACGGAAGCCACTAAGAGTTTCATGACGAGAAGTGTGATTACTCAATTTGGTGTTCCAAGTCGAATAATTACAGATAACGATAAGCAATTTTCAAGTGCAAAATTTTAAAAATTTTACGACGAGTTGGGTACAAAATTGTTTTATGCCTCTGTCGCCCACCCACAACGTAATGGGGCAGTCGAAAGAGCGAATGGTCAAATTATGCATGGAATCAAAACTCGAGTCTTTGACTAGCTTATCAAGTGCTCGGGGGCTTGGGTACAAGAGTTACCCTTAGTATTATGGGTAGTTCATACGACTGCTAGTAGAGTGAGAGGTAAGACACCCTTTTTTCTAGTTTTTGGCGCTGAAGCCATGCTTCCACCAGAACTAAAGATCAGGTCAACAAGGGTTGAAAACTTCAATGACTCTAGTCAGGAGCAACTTCGAGCGGATGACATCAACCTACTCGAAGAGAAGAGGAACTAAGCCCTAATCCATTCAACAGTCTACCAACAAGCCCTGCGTAAATACTATGATAGTAATGTCCAACCTCGCAGCCTTGCTGTAGGTGACTTGATATTGAAGAAAAATAAATCTTAGTCTAATCGAACAAGCTTTCCCTAAGTGGGAAGGTCCTTATAATGTGGTCGAAGTTACGCGAATAAGTTCGGTATGACTCGCAATGGAAGATGGCAGAGTCCTTTCAAACTCTTGGAATATCGACCAATTACGCAAATTCTATGTGTAACATTCTTATTTTTCAATAAAGTTTCAGTTTTCTTCAATCTTTATTGTCTTAAAACTTTTTGTTGAGCAACGCTTCGACTTTTGATCACTTTTACACACTTGGTTCTCTTTACACTAGTCGAACGAGGGTAACATCACCTAGTCGAAGTCTTTCCTTTCTGTATGTGGTCCTGCCCACTAGAGGAAACTTCCTAGCATCGACATGTTCCTAACTTTTGCTGCCAAAACAAAGAAACTGGGTTCAACAAAATGTGGTCGAAACGATTTATAGCATGCTCTGTTTCTAAAATTTTAGTTTGTTCGACTTGCTTTTACATGCTCGCTTTGTTACACTAGTCGGAGGAAGTACACCACCTAGTCAAAGTCATTCCTTTCTACACGTGGTCCCGCCCACTAGAAGGAACTTCCTAGCGTCACGCTGTCTCTAGCTCTTGTTACCAGTGTATGATCTCTACGATTCGATAAACCTGGTCAAAGAAAAGGACATCAACTAGTCGAAGTCTTTTCTATCTGCATGTGGTTCTGCCCGCTAGAAGGAACTTCCTAGTTTCGACCTATTCTTGCCTCTTTGCACTCGGTATAAGACAATCGAGATCGACACCAAAGGTCAGATAGCTTTTTTACAAACCCTTTTACACACTATTTACTTAATTTATATCACTAAACTAAGCAAATAGTTAGGGGCTAGGATAAAGTTATTAATATGACTTTAATTCTTAGTCTTAAATTCAATTTCTTTTCTTTTCATTTGTCTTGTGAGTTACTAACTACTCGATGAGATAATTTGCGAAAAAAAGAAGCTTTATATATATCAACAAAAAAAACTTGTATTTACAAGTTTCCTATTACAATCTACTTTGACGAAGGAGATCCTATTTGCATCTTCTTTGTGACCTTCTTGCCAACCAACTGCATATCTTCAATCAATCGCCCTGCTTCTGCTTCAAAGCAGTCAAAGTCGGCTTCAATTGGTTGCAGGTTAAGATTGGGGTCTTGGGCTTTGAGTTTTGCTAGAGCATAACTCACTACGCCTTTGACCGCCTCTCTAATCGAGTCAGCTTGATTTGTCTTCAGAGTAGTCACCAGCTCTTGCAAAGTTTCGATGGTGCTCGTGGGTGTGCAATTATCGTGTCTTCAAGAGGAGTAACCTCCTTAGCATGTAGCTCGCCGAGTACATTGTTCAGGAGAGAAATGTGGTCTTGAAGGTTGATCTTCATCGACTTCATCTCCTCCTAACTACGGGTCGAAACTTCGTGGAGTTGTTTTATTTTGACTGCCTACTCTGAAAAGAGTACGACTAGTCAGAACAAATAACCCTTAAAAAGACTGGTAAACAAAACTGGTCATAGGTAAAGATTTTCTTACCTGCTAGTCAAGAGTCTAGCTTCTTGACTTTTTCATCATGGGAAGCAGTGCTATTTGTGTATCGCTCTTCCCATAACTTTATCTCCTGATCTTTTTCTTTGGCGATACGGGATATCTCGTGAACAACCAAGGTCTTTACTTTGGCCTCGATTTTGAGCTTGCCCGTTTTGATCTCTTTTTCTAAAAGGAAAAGAGTTAGAAAAGGGAAAGGAAGATAAGTACATAAGCAGTCTTAAGTTCAGCACTTACTATTTATTTCATTTTGCAACTCGTCGGTTGCAGAATAAGCCTCATGAAGTTTCTTCAGCAGCTCTTCTTTTTCCACCCTTAGCTTCTATGTCTCGACTTTTTCGTAGTCGAGTGCATTAGGTAAGGTCTTTTCATTGCTCTTAAACCTGCAAAGGTTAAGATTGATATGAGAACTAGACAAGTAATCAAAATTAAAAAGATTATTGTGACAGTTACTTATGTGTGCTTGCTCGCAGAGTTTCGTTTTTTGTGTCGTAGTAGCATAAGTTGTCGGTGATATTCACCAACGATGATAATTTGCTCCAAAGCTTTTTGCATAAGGAAAGACAGTGAGAAGTGAGAAAAACCGAATATGTAAATATTTGATATCAAACACTTACATTAATACTCGTTCGAGCAAACATGGAGAATATCCTCTGGGGATCCTTAAGTTCATCAATCTCTTCGACTCGATCCCACCACACCTTTTCGAGATGCTCGTCATCGAAAATATTCCCCCTGTGAGGAATATCCTTAGGATGAAGGACTCGGTCGCAAGATCTGAATGAGGAGGACCCCGCAATTGTTGCGGGGCCAAAGAACTCAGAGAAAAAATTATTGTACTATTCTTCTTCTTCTTGTGTGATGGTAGCTTCTCCTTGAGGACCGGAAGGGACGTCTTCGATGACTTCCTTCCTAACACGATGGTCGGAGGCTCCACCACCACCTTGTCCAGATGCCTCTGCCACATCGGTTGCTTCCTTCGCCTCTGCCTCCACGATCACCTTGGTGGTCGTGGTAGCCTCCGCAGCAACGACCACCTCAGTGGTCGCAGTCATCTCAGTGGCAACGACCACCTCAATGGTCATAGTAGCCTTAGAGGCAACTACCACCTTAGTGGTTGTAGTAGCCTCGGTTGCAATGTCTCCTTCCACCTCAGAGGTAGTGGTCGATCCCTCGACTACTTCCGCTGTCACCTCTACGACTGCAGGAGAGACGGCAGTGGACTCCTTAACAGAAGCACTCTGGGAGGCTAGAGGAGTCGGGATAAGATCACAGAAAGGAAATCACTTCAAGATTGTAGAAAATAAAAGGTAAATGTTGTTCTTATGCTTTTGATTTTTTACATACCTTTGCTTCCTGATTTAATCTTAAATCCAGAAGAAACCTTCCCTAAGGAAGATTTCTTCGACTTCTTCTTTTTGACCATATCTAATCGATACTTGAGTTGAGGGATAGGGATATCCACGACCACATCTGGTCGTGGGTCTTAAGCAAGAACTTCTGCTCCTTGAGTCGTCCCCCTCCTAGTGATCGAATCCAGTTTCGACCACCTGAGGAGCATCGCTTCCCTCGACCATGGGCTCTGCCAACGCAACGGTATCCTTCACAAAAGATATGAAGCTTATCCAGCTCTGTTTTTCTAGTCGCTTAATGAAGTCGTAAGACGCAAACTGAGAAAGTTTTTTCATCATAGTAGAAGGTTACCTTGGTCTTAGGGGCTTTTTGAGCTTTGATCGCTTCGACTGCCTTTGTTTTCTCTGCAGCAACTATATCTGCAAATAATTTCTCAAAGGGCTTGGTCAGATCGAAACTTGGGCTGCGTCTCCCTTGTCGGCGCCCTTCACCAAGCGACGCCTTTTGGCTGGAGGAGTTTTGCTCTCCTTCGCCCCTTTTCCAACAACCATCAATTCGACCTCCTGGTTATCTCGACGGTTTTCTATGCCTACTTTCTGCCAAAGTCAGAGAAGAAACCATACTTAGTGGTTGATTTCTACAACTACAAGACCCTAAAGACAAAATCGATCTTTGATTACCTTTAAGCAGTCTTCTTTCTCCTTTGCGGATATGACCGCTAGGATTTAAGGGACCCCTGTGGTGGGGGTCGAAGCCTTCTCGCAAATGAGTTTGACCCGAGCATCAATTTTCGCTTGTGAAAGATCTAGACAGGTAAATAAAACGTTCAACGATCGAGCTCGAAGTTAACCAAAAAGAGAGAGCTAAGTCGAAGATTTACTTACCCTCCTCAAAATCCCTAATCGGATCCTTATCTCCCGAGTACCTCCACATGGAGTGTGCTCATTTCTTCAAAGGGCTCATGTGGCGTGTGATGAAATCCTTCACCACATGCCATCCGGTGAGCCCATCTTCCTTCAAGTCCTTGATGGCTTGAATGTAGGGGCGATCCGATCGAGGTCACTGGGAATTGAATCCCAGATAGACTTCTCTCAGCAACTTTCCCTACGAAGGAGAGGCTGTCGTCCTAGATAGACTTCTCTTCTTCCACCCCGGCCACGACAACCGGGTGAACATCTGAATGTACTCTCTTGACTTCCCGTCATGGAGCTTCATACCACAACTTCCCACGATTTTAGCTTGTTGGCCCATCCCATAATAGTATTGGAAGAACTCGAGGTCTGTTGGAATCCCCTAGTAGGCCTCGCACAAGTGCACGAACATACTTAGCATGGTGATGGAATTGGGAACAAGATTCACCAATTCCACCTCAAAGTGTTTGAGTACGAGCGTGAGAAAAGGGTGAGCAGGCAATCAGAGGCTACACTCATAGTACACCTGGAACACTGGGATCTGGTCGAACTCCCCTGATGGCTAATGTTGCCCAGAAGCTTCGATCCACTTGACGAGTTCCTTTTTTGGGATCTTGTCGGTGGCGACCAATGCCTTCATCTTTGTCTTATTCATCTCCGATTCAACCCACTTAAAAGTAGTCTCGGCCATCTTATCTAAGCGAGGAGGATTTGGGTTTAGAAAGATCTCGAGAGAGCGTATGATTTGGTTGGAGGCGAAGAAAGCAAAAGCTCAAAGAACAGTCGAAGCGAATGGGAAAAAAAAGTAACAACCTTAAGATCACGCCCACGTAAGCTTTTATAGCCGCACACTTGGGTTTAGAGATCGTGGGTATTGAACAGTTGCCACCTCTTCGGGAACTGCTCCAACGGACAGGTATGCAAGAGTCGATTGAGATTCTTAAATTTGTCCGTTCGAGAAAAATTAGTATGCTTTTACAACTCAAGCAAAATTACCTTCTTGACCAAACTTATTTCTGTTGAATGAAATATTAGTCGAAAAAGCTTTGCTTTCAACTACCATCATTCTATGACTACCCTGTAGTTGTAAGATTTTCTATAACCTCTTTTCCAAGTAAGTCATTTTCACTTGAAGTTGGGGGGTTAGATGACGATGATATAGCAATCCTCATTTAATTATTATTTATCTGTAATTATTATTATTATAGATATTAATATCTCCATACTGGTCTTAAGTATAGCCCTTATTACTCATAAGGGAGAAACCAGGTTATCTGGTCGTAAAATTTTTATGACCACCCCATGGTCGTAAGTCTTTTTACGATTATGGCCTAATCGTAAGCCTTTCTACGACTACCCAGTAGTCGTAAGATCTTCTACGACTTGTTCAGCTTTGATCAACCTGGTCTCGACAACCCTATAATTAGTAAAGCCTGCTTCATGTGGGCCTAATTAATTAGGGAGTCGTATGCGTCGTGTCCGATACATATGGCAGTTAGCATGCGCTGTTATCCTCAGGAATAACTGCATGTTCTCTTCTCTATCTTCAGCGATAACCGTCAGGCAACATGGGAAACTTATCTATCTGACAATAACATCCATCGGTTCATTACTTGAAACGTTGGGACGTCTCTTGGATTGGAGGAACTGCCACCTCCTCGTACGCTATATAAATGCTAAAGTCAGAAGGCAGAAGGACAACACAGAGCAATCCGGAGCACGAGACATTAGACTTTAGTCTTCCTCTTGATTGTAATTAGCACTCTCAATACAACACAACAGGAGTAGGGTTATTATTCTCTTCAAAGAAGACCTGAACCTGTATAAAATCTCTGTGTCTTTTTTCTGCATAGTTCCAATCGTAGGAGACCACTGGATATAAACAATCATACGTAAGATCGATTCTAGATCATCGACAATCCTCAATGCTGATTTTCCAAGGTATATCTTTTGATGGGAGTTTCATCCCTCCCGAGCTCTCTATATCTTTTGATGCTGATTCGTCGTTGTCTGGTAGTGGCTTATGGATCTAGCGCAAGGATTTCGTCCTATGGATTAACAACGAAAAGTAAGAAAAATCCCTTTATCGCCACTAGTACACCTTTTTTTTTTTTTTTGAAACAGGATCCACCCAGCTTTTTAAAAGCTAATACCAAAAGATACAAAGTTTCTTACAGGACCTGCTAGGAACACCAGCTCACAAGCAAAGATCAAAGTCTACCCAAAAAACCTAAGTCAAGTCAAACACCAAATTCACCACATACAGACATTAGCAAGTCGACAGAGAAAAGCTACAACAAAAACAACAAAAAGACTAAAGCTTCAATCCAGAATTCCTTAATCAACATTCCGCCCGGTTAATGATCCAGTCAGTCTTCTCCCTCTCATCTTCCTTGATCAGCAGCTTCCACTTCTGCAAACAATATATAGCTTTGAGAATAACCTCAATCGGTTTTTTAGGGTATTTCTTCTCGATAGTCATTGCATTTCTGACTTTCCAAAGAGTCCACACCATAGCTGCAAAACTGAAAAGAACAATTCGATAATCATGAGCAATTCGATAATCATGAGCACCCCTATCATCTAACCAAAACTGGTGAAAGTCGTTAATAGAAGTCAGAATCCTTTCCCAATCCATTCCTTCACACATGTCCAAGCAAAAATAGCCAAGACACAGTTAAAGAAAACATGATTAGAATCCTCCAAAACTCCACAGAGGATGCAATTTTCATTTCCTTTCCACTTTCTCATCTTGAGGTTTGTAGCCGTCTGTAGCCTATCTTGGTACAGAAGCCAAATGAAAACTTTCACTTTTAATGGAATGCAACTCTTCCATAATTTCACATATCTTCTAAATCTCACCCCACCAAAAGAAAGATGACGATATAATGATTTAACCGAAAACTTACCAGATTTGTCAAGACACCAATGGACCTTATCCAGATCACTACCCAATCGAACCCTCGATAATTTATTTTTTAAAATCTCCCAAGACTCCGCCTCAATCTTGCCAAATTGTCTCACAAAATCAATGTTCCACTCATCATTAACTAAACAGTCCGCCACAGTAATGTTCGGCTTAACGCAGATTGTAAACAACTTATCAAAACTAATTTTGAGAGAAGTATTGTCTAACCAAATATCCTTCCAAAACAAAGTACCTTCACCATTTCCTACCTGATGACAAACACCCCTTTGAAACCAATATCTAACTTTCTGAAGATCATTCCAAAATTGAGACCCCCTAACAACTTTACTAATTCTGTAATCACTATTAGGAAAATATTTGGCTTTTAAGAGTCTAAACCAAAGTTCATTCTTAGCCAAATGCATCTTCCAGAACCACTTACTCAAAAGACAAACATTCATTAACCTGGTATCTAACACCCCCAAACCTCCATAATCTTTAGGTCTACAAATCGCTTTCCAATTTACCATGTGGTATTTAAAGTTGTCACTAGCACCCCTCCAAAAAAATCTGGTCCGAATAGAGTCCATTTTACGATGAACCTACTCATTAAACTTGTAAAAACCCATAGTATACATAGGAAGGCTGCTTAAGCAACTATTAACCAAAATCAGTCTACCTCCCGTGGATAAGAGATTGTTCCTCCAATTATCCAATCTATTACCCATCTTACTAATAACTTTTTCAGCAGTCTTCTTGTTAATCTTCTTATCCCCAATAACAACCTCTAAATAAGTCAAAGGAAGTTGTCCCAATTTACAATTAAGCATATTAGCCACTCTCACAGCCTCCTCCTTGTCCACCCCTAGCACAAAAACCTCACTCTTGTGGTAGTTAATCTTCAAACCAGACAGCCATTCGAAGCAATACAACAAAAATTTTAAATGCAGAATAGCAAACTCCTCACATTCTATCATCAAAATAGTATCATCAGCATATTAGAGAATAGGAACACCCCCAGGAATCAGGTGTGAGACAAGACCAGTGATCAACCCTGCATTCTGGGCATTTTCAATTAAACCTGCCAAAGCATCAGCTGCCAAATTAAAAAGCAAAGGAGATAAAGGGTCTCCTTGCCTCAAGCCCCTGGAAGTGGTGAAATAAGGCCCCAATTCCTCATTGATGTTAATGCTAACTTTGCCCCCCTGCACAGTACTCATCACCCACCTAATCCATTTCTCAGTAAAGCCTTTGCCTCTCATTACCTCCTTCAAGAAATTCCACTGAACTTTATCATAAGCTTTCTCAAAAGCAAGTTTCAAAATAATCACCTTTTCCTTAGAGGTTCTCAACTCATGAAGAATCTCATGTAAAGAAAACACCCCATCCAAGATATTTCTCCCCTTAATAAAAGTTGTTTGACAGTCACTAATAACTTTGTTAGCTATGCTTCCCAGTCTAACCGCCAGCAACTTGGTGATGATCTTAAAACTAACATTAATCAAACAAATGGGTCTGAAATTTTTAATAGTGTTGGCTTCTTTGATTTTAGGAATCAAAGTAATCACCCCATAATTCAATCTCTTTAAATCCAGCCTATCTTCAAAAAAAATCATTGACCATTTCCATAAAAACCCCTTTCAGCACCCCCGAGAAACTCTTGTAAAAGAAAGTTGGGAAGCCATCAGGACCTGGAGCTGAATCAGCAGGCAACTCTTTGATAATCTCCCAAATTTCCTTCTCAAGAAAAGGAGTAGTCAAACTCTCATTATCAGAAACTGAAACAATGTTCTTTCCCAACCAAAAGTCAGCTGCCAAAGTAACCTTCTGATCATCTATGGCCCCAAATAAATTCTTATAAAAATTGTAAATGTGATTCTTGATGTCTCCCATGCTGGTTAAACAAACCCCGTCATTATCTAAACTGGTAATAATATTTTTCCTCCTCCTACCATTAGCACAGCTGTGAAAAAAAAACCAGTATTAGAATCACCCTGAATGATCCACTTCTCATTTCCTCTCTGCTGCCAATGAATCTCATCTGAGCCATAAATCTCTTCCAATTCATTCTCTGCTTTGTATCTCTCTAACCACTTAACTGAACTCAGGCCTTGCTGATCAGCCTCTAAATCAAGCTTCCTGATGAGAGTTAAAAGCTCCTTTTTTTTCTTCTCTTAACCTCCCCATTAAGATTGACATCCCAACCTTGAAGAAACTGCCTCAGGGAAGCCATGATGCCATTCCATTTGTCCAGAGAATAAGCCTGTTCAGGAATTTTACAACTGATCTCACCCCATTTTCTGTTAAAAGTATCCCTGAAGTTCTCTTGGGATAACCAATTTTTCTCAAAATAAAACCTCTTTGGAAATCTTCGATCAATATCTCCTAAATTCAAAACAATCGGGTTGTGATCCGAGCCCACTCTAGTAAGGCTGGAAACTGAGCAAAGGGGGAATTTAGCTTCCCAATTTGTTGTAACAAGAATCCTATCTAACTCCACCATGATTGGGCAGTTTTGATTATTCGACCAAGTATATTTGGGACCACCCCTTTTAATTTCTAAGAGCCTATTTATAGCAATAAAACCATTAAATTGGTCCATCAGCACTTGGTTATAATTACCCGAAGTTTTTTTCATCCGCTTTCCTGATCAAATTAAAATCTTCCCCCAAAACAACCGGAAGCCCAGACTTACCACACTTAATATGCAACTCTTCCAAAAAGTTATCAATCCATTTGTGTTGCGCAGGCCCGTAGATGTTAACTAACTCCCATCTGAAATTATATCTCTTATGTCTTACAGTCATGCTCACAAAATATCTCCCCTGATCTCTCCCTTCCACTTCCAACAACCCATTTCTCACCCCTAACAATAACCCCCAGAGTGTCCCTGAGCAAGGACCCAATGTCAAACAAAGTCCTCATTTTCAGACAAAACCTTCAACTCTCAAATAGTAAAATCTTTTTTAATAGTCTCTTGCACCCCAACGCCTTCAAAATTCTCTTGTCGCATTAGCTCCTTAAGCTGTCTTCTCCTGGTAGGTTTACCCATGCCTCTAATATTCCAGAAAAAAAAATTCATGTATTATCTGTGTGATTAAATAATCTTTCCCTCTTCGCTCTACCTTTTCCTCTTTTACCAACCTCAAAACTAGAAACACCCCTTGAGACCACAACAGTCTCATTAATATCCCCTCCACTAGTACACCTTTCTCTAGTTAGAGAATAATTTACAGAATGAAAACTTTAATGTACTTCAATTCTAAAGCATTTGTGATAACTAAAATTGTTGTCATGGATCATCACCTCGCTTTATTTGTTTAAAATTTATGGTTGATATAGGCCCCATTGGGGGCTTAGTTAAGCTTAGTACAAATTAATTAGGCCTCAACTTCCCTAAGAAAGCCGGAGGGAAAAGCCGGAGAAGCCACATCCTGCAGTGAGTAGCTAGATCATGCTTCCAAACGCTATCAACCGAAGCTGAACCTACACCACATAAGATGTTATTCTTGATTTCACCAAAGTAAATGTTATACTAGCTATACATATCCCTTTTTGTGTATGTGTGTGGAGCGGCGAAAACAATTTCGTCGGTATTGCATGCCAGCCCGGTTCCTAATCCCTCCCCTCAAATGCAATATTTACCATTGAAATTGGCTTGTTTTAGACTCTTCGATCTACATGTTCCAAATAACACATTTGAAAATTTGATCCCATAAAAAAAAAATCAGAATTTTTGAGAAAAAACGGTAATTCCAAGGTTTTGTCGGTATTATGCCAGCCGGTACCGGTATTTGCATCCCTGGTGTGGATCATAAAACCATATATATTGTCCCTTTGTAATCTTTATAGCTGCACAAAAGTTGATCAGGCATGCTTATTAAGTTCAATTCAGGAGATTATCTTCATCTGATTGGAGGACTAGAAAAAGTAATTAACACAATGATCCGTATTATGTTAATTCTTAAAAACAAGGCAAACATTTACGTACGTACTACAGTTACCAAGTCATTATTTACATACAAGATTCAACGGTGGAGAACAAAAAGACTGCTAATATGGATTGACTCGTTTAGATCGTGAATTTATATTGATATCTCATCGAGAGGTTAGTCAATGTGGTAATTTGAGTGCAAGGTAATATGAAACTTTGACCAAAATTCAATATAATTTGTTATACTCATCTAAGAAGCAGATATTGTGTCAACAAGGTAAAAAACTTGTACGTCTCCTAAATTCGATCAGAAAACGTGCATCATTTGCAATTTCAGGAAGTTCTCATAATTTTCATGTGTACATGAAATCTCGTATTTCCCTCCCTAATAAATATTTAATGTGTATTTTCTCAATAAAGTTACTGTTTGTTCTAGAAAAAAAAAACTAAGCACACACATAAAAATGCTATATGTTCACATGTTCATACGCTTGCGGCTATTTGCAGGCTATACTACAGATGTGGTTACAGTGATGACCATAAGTGCCCAGCAAAGAAATACATGCAGCAACAAAATAACAGCAACCTCACCTGTTCATGGTCACCCTCATCGACGAGCAGACATGCGATACATCGTTCCCAGATCAACCCAGAGCCCAAGTAGAACTACTTCACAAGTGCTCGACTTCACAAAAGCTTCGCTTTCTTCCCCAACGGCTCCTACTGCTGATGCCCCGAGGTTGAAGAAAGAAGAAGTCATGTCTGTGGCTATGCCTAGCTATACATATGATCAGTTGTCTCCTTCCCTGCCATTACTGTCGCCGAAGCAGTGGGAGATGGAAATGGAGATGACCAGGTCACTTTTTCCTCAGGACTCAGGCAGTAGTATGTCAAATTGAGCAGTGCGCTAGATCTATTTAATTTGGTGCATCCAAACAGCTACCTAAACCTTAATAATCTAGCGAGTCATATGGAATCAGCTTCATCAGCTATGCATACATGGTTTGCGAGATATTACTCTCCGGTGTTGTAATAGCAGTGTATCTTCTCTTGCCTTAACTTCTTTTCGATCGGTGGCCGGGCCCCAGCTGATTAGGCGTGTGCTTCACTGTGGATGAGCATTGTCCAATCCCGGGCCACCCAAATTAAGCCCTACTGATCGATGCACCTCTATTTATAGGATTGTACAACAACACTATTACGTATACTAGAGAAATTTATGAGATGTCCTGGCTAACTTCTGATGTAAAACAGTACTACTAGCTAGTACTAGAAATATTTATGAATGATAGGTGCCTAATGGCCTAGCTTCTGATGGAAAACATAATGCAACAAAAATGAATGATAGGTGTTCTGTCAGATCGGCTTATTTGATAAGAAAAAACTAAAATAAGTTTTTGTTTTGCCGCTGGTTTATATTTTTGCGATGTTTGTTTTGTAGCTTTATAATGGTTTATAGGGTTACTGTTTCGCTTGATTAAGAATTTTTTTGGTATTTATAATAAACTTTGGGCTGTGTGTATCCCCGGATACAGAGGCCGGGAGAGATTTTCTTTCTATTATCTAAAATAAACTTGATTAGAAGAAAAGAAAAGGAACTAAAATGCCACAAAACCAAGAGAGAGAAAAAACTCCCAGCAGAAGTGCAACGAATATGCATATTCGGAGAATCAGCATTTTTTTCCCCGGATAAGCTAGCTTGTTTGACATATTAAATCAACGGGGATTCATTAGAGAAAATACCTCTCCTTAATAAAATATTATTGATGTCATAAGCCTAGCTATCGTGAGCATTGTGTCGCAACATGACATAACATGATGGCTCCCACCAAAGGAAGAATTGACGTATATATAGTACGGTGCTTTCCTTGGAGTCGTAGCACTATCCAGTCATGTGCACACACCAGACAGCGATGCCATGAGCATGAGAATTCACATCTGCATTCTGCAAGCTGGTAAGTGAAAGTCCACTGAAGGTTGAATATTTAAGGTTGCATCGAGGGAAAATTGCTTTTAAAGTCACTGCTATAGAGCACGTTTAATTGCACCATGAGATTGATTCAACTGCTTAGCTTGTCCTGTTTTCAATTTTCACCAAGGAAAAATAAAGTTGATCATGTGATAGTTCAATCAAATAACCATGCAATGTATTATACGAAACCGATTTTTCCAACCCTAACCAACCCTAACCATCGGGGACGAAGCCAGCGACGAGCCATGCCCCGGGCTGAGGCGACTATTATATCCTTGGTCAAAGTCTTCTATTCCTTTGAATTTTTGGTAATTTCTTAAAAGAGTTTTTATAGACTTTTAGTCTTAATCCTCTGTCTATAGTCTATCTAACCCGAGACTCGATCCGTCATGCTAATCATCATGCACGGTATACATACCGTACGTTGGTACAGTTCGAAGTACACCGGGAGGACAAAAAAAACCATTTTTACCACTGCGACTTTATCTGGCACAATAAACATTGATTAATTAAGGTGCCGCAGTAGACATAATTGAGCTCCTTTTTTTCTTTTGCTGTCATCTCTCTAATTTTACTTATTTGTGACGCTACTAGCCTACCTTTTCCTTCATTGCTGCTTATTAATTGGTCGCCGAAATTGTCAGTGAACAATCCAATTGACCTACTTTCCTAAGAGCGTCATGGAATGGAACTAATTCTATATCAACTGTTTTTTTTTTTTTAATGTTCCAGCCTTTGCTGGCGTTATATTAAGCAGAAGAAAAACAAAACAAACGAACAGTTGTGATTACAAGATGCTCTGAATTGCCTTCGCCTCGACTAAACTCCACGTCCGCGCGCGTTTTCAGTAATAAGATCGATCAATCGTGGCACCGTTATGTACTCCTGCCTGAAGACACGCCGGAACTGTTTTTCTTGAAACAACTCACACTAGTTACAAACGTTATACGTGTGAATCTTCACATGGTTGGTCATGAACTCGGATTTTATTACCGAAAATTGTTTATGTGCATACTTGTTTTGACCCTAATTTGGAATTCATGAATTTGAATCTAGTGATTCTAACAGAAATTTTTTTTGGGGGGGGGGGGGTTGTGACTAGAAAATTTTTCCGTGTAAGACCGTTTCATGCATCGATCGTGCCAAAAACATACTAGAACTCTGAAAAGGAAAATTTATAAAAGTACTTGGGAGAAAATGTGAACTAGCATCCAGTTTTGCTAACGCCAGCCATAGATTAATCAAGTGAACTTCTGTTCCGGACCACGGATAAGCTTAATTTAATCGCTTTTGCTAGCTCTTAGTTGCCTGAAATTTTTTTAAAACCCACTCATCTACAATTGGACAGTACTAAGTATAAAATTGCATTACCAAATAACGTGCAATTTTAACACAACTTTACTGTAACTTTTAGTTCTATTTATTTTTGTTGTTGTTTTTATAGGGTTCACGTAGATTTACTTTTGTCTAGTTTTTTAAAAAAATATTTTGTTTTTGTATTTGTAGGGTTCACATTTTTTTAGATAATGGAAGTTGTAGGGTTTACCTAGATTTACTCTTTTCAAGATTAGAATTTTTTTTGTTTTGTTTTGTATTTGTAGAGTTCATCTAGATTTACTTTTGTCTAGTTTAGAATTTTTCAACATAAAAAAAACAGAAATCATTGGATGGTAATCCAACGTACCGAAAAAAATGATTGGGTTTTTTTTTAAAAAAAAAAATCAGACGATTGTAACTTAGTCGGCCCTAATTTAATTAGTAGTTCCTTCGTCTGCATGCATGAAATGGCCAGCACGAGGCATTCAGATGGAAACATATCACCTGATAGGTAGGTGTTAGATATGCCTCTGATCTCTTCTAAAATTCTAATTGAACTAGTAAAGTCTTGACTGAT
This sequence comes from Ampelocalamus luodianensis, assembly GCA_036346255.1. Taxonomy (NCBI): domain Eukaryota; kingdom Viridiplantae; phylum Streptophyta; class Magnoliopsida; order Poales; family Poaceae; genus Ampelocalamus; species Ampelocalamus luodianensis. The sequence continues at coordinate 9,989,391 of CM070626.1, forward strand.
TAAGAATTTAGGATTTGTACTTTGTATATACGCTTGTAAGTCTAATAGCTTTTGTTCATGGCGGTTTTGTTCCTGCTGGTTGCAGCAGGTATAGTGGCCTTGTTGATGCTCTAATAGTTGAGGCCGTTGCTCTTCGAGATGGGCTTGCTACTGGCAAGGAAACTGCACTTCAACAGAGTTGTCATTGAATATGATTGCCAGGAGCTAGTGAATGCTTGGAACAGGCGGGATGGAAGATCGTCAATCGCCTGCATCCTGAGGAAGCTCGATAGTTAGCTACAGATTTCCATGTCCTCGATGTTTTGTTCAAACACAGGGAAGCGATTTTTTCTGCGTATTGTTGCGCAACAGTTTGCTTGTAACTCGACGTCGCCGTCGGTGTGGATGGCAACTTGTCCACCTTTCCTTGTAACCTCCTTACGCGAGGGCTCTGTTACTTTGCAATCTAATTAAAGCTTTTGGTTTTCTCTTAGGGTTTGTTTAGATACATTGTAATTTGATTTAATTTCTTTGAATTAACTCGAAATTTAAACTAAAATTTCTTCCAATTTAAAATAATTAGTTTTAATCTCTCTATCCAAACAAACCCTAAGACTCATAGATTAAAAAAAGCTATACTAGCTCAAATCCCTTGCAATTGTGCTACACCTCCCAGGCTCGATAGGTTATTGCTCATTTGCTCCACAGGTTGGGCCCCTAGCTAGCTCACTCTAAGAACTCTCACTGGTTGGCTGAGCGACGCGCCAACGCGGCGGCGCATGATGGAAGCGACGCGCGCGAATGGTTAATCCGACGCGCCCGCGCGTACGTTCTCGTAATCATTTGAGCCGAGTGAAGCTAGCAGCAGCACGTGGGTGAATTGCGTTGATTTGCCGCGGTTTAGCCTCACTCGCCGTGCCATGTGCTCTTCGTCGCTGCTTCCTCTGGCCTCTATCCAATTCCGCCTCTATAAGTACACCACTTTTCGAGACCTCCCCGGGCAAGCTTAGCTGGCTACCACGCGAGTGCAGAGCCGAGTATATAGAGAGAAAACAAAAGGCAATCGGTTGTACTCATGGCGCTTGCCACCAGCACGGGTCCAGCTTCCATGGTGTCCGAGCTGATGGCGCAGGGCCGGGAGTCCGCGGCCGCCCTCGAGGCCCTGCTCCGGGGCGCGTCCCCGCTGGCGCACGGCGGCCTCCAGGAGCTCGCCGAGCAGATCCTCCGCTGCTGCGACCGCGCGCTCGCCGCGCTGCACGGCGGCGGCGGGGAATTATCAGCCAGTGGCGGTGCCGACAGGAAGCGCAAGTCGGCGCCCGGCGGCGTAACCACTCAGGCGAGGCCTAAAAGAAGGTAACTAACTAACTGTATGTACATGAATGTTTCGTTGCGTTGGCGTTGTATTTACAGGCGAACGGCATCTAAACAAAATCGTTCTCTTTTTTTTTGCAAACCGCAGGGCGCGCGCGAGCGGCGGAGAGACGCCGACACGAGTCGAGAAGAAGCGGACGGCGGAGGACGGCTTCATCTGGAGGAAGTACGGGCAGAAGGACATCCAGAACAACAAGTACCCGAGGTACGCACGCGTGTTCGTTTGCAACATTCTGTGCAAGATTTTTTTTTTCTCCTGATTCTCTGGCCTTGTTCAAGTGAGTTTGCAGATTCGAGAGACGAGCAAGTGACTTACAATTTGATGTTTCGTGCGCGCAGGCTGTATTTCAGGTGCACCTACAAGTACGACAACGGCTGCAGGGCGACGAGGCAAGTCCAGCAGTCGGAGGACGACCCCTCCCTCTACGTCATCACCTACTTCCGCGAGCACACCTGCTGCGGAGACGCCGCCGCCGTAGAAGACGACGGAAAGACGCAGCCGTTCGTCATCAACTTCGGGTCGGCCACCGCAAGCAGCGGCTCTCCTTGGCTCTCCTCCTCTGAAGACGATGATGTCCGGAGCGAGACCTCGCACTTGTCTCAGGCCGTGTGCTTGCCGGAGGAGGCGGATCAGCCGCGAGCAAAGATGTGCAAGGTGGAGTCACCGCCACCGACGGCGGAGCCGAGTTCGTCGGCCGACGCTTCTTGTGCCTCTCCGGTACTGGAGCCTCTGTTGCCCGGCTTCTTGGATTGGGATTACTTCGGTGAGAGCTCGTTCGACGACATTGTCGAATTCGTCAACTTCGACGAGTTTGCTCTGTTCCAATAGCATGAATCCTTGACACGGTGCACGATAGATCATAGATGCAATACGTAAGGTATCGATGTGTTCATGTATTGTTGCAGACTTGCAGTTGGCCGAGAAACCGACTTTGGTCAGTTGGTTTGGTGCTTGAGAGGCGCCCTTGTGTTCGAGCCCTCCGCTGTGCTCATCTTTGGGGTTTTAAAAAAATAGTACACATATATGTGGATATATTTAGTGGTCAAAACGTGTACTCATGCTCCGTGAGGTTTAGCCCTCCTCTAGATTAGATGTCCGTTTAGAACACACCCATGTGTGTATGAGGAGGAGGGAGGGGCGTGCGTGTGATATGTATACGTGAGTGTATCCCGTGTACTTAAAAAAAAGACTTAAGTTGGCCGTGTGATGAACATGAATATTAAGCTAGTGTTTCTACATCGCTGCAGTAATTCCACTTGAGCAGAGTACTCTAAACCATCCACAAATTAAACATCGCGTAACTCCATTCTATGCCGATGCTGATGCGTAAAGCAAGAAGATATAGTCACGGTGAAATTTTACGGTACATTCTAAATTAAATTTGACTATTAATTTGTTAAATGTATAATAGAGTTTTTTTTGTATTTTTTTTCATGAGGGTATTATAGACTTTTTCAACTAGTGTTGAAAAAATTACTTTTGTGACATACAATTCCTACATAAACAATTGTAATTCTATCCCTCGGGATTCTCCTACTTATACTGTTAGGTATAGTATAACTAAATTTAACTAATGTGAACTATTAAATCGAAAAAATGAACAACCGGTATTGAATTGAGTTTACCGTAAAAAGCTCCTGCCAGGTTCATACCCTCTGGAGTCAGCTCCTCTGATGGCCTGGAGTTTATTTGGATATGTGTTTGGATCATTCATATGCCAAGTTGCCACTATTAAATACTCCCTTCGTTTTCGCTATATTTGTCCATAGCATCTAGTTATATGTTTTAATATATTTGTTTATTGAGAGAATTTAGAGTGTAGTCATTACCATTTTTACTCTCTTTGTCCCTATTTAAATGTTTTAGAAAAGGTTAAGTAGTTGTGGTATATCATTTAATAGGGGTATGTATAGTCATTTAACATTAAGTATTTCTTAGATTTAATATTTTCTTAGTCTGTGCATATAGTAGACTATAGACAAATATAGTGAAACGGAGGGAATAGTATGATCAATACCCTGAGTTGGGAACAACTGCATCAGGTGAAGCTTGATAGATCCTTACAGCTTACATCACGATAGTGGAGTATATACTATGCATTCATAAATCCAACATCGTTATGTTATTACGATGGACAGGCTATGGTATAATTATTTGTGGTCGTCTAATGACCAATTGCCTGATATTTTTAGTAATCTCAGTCATTTTTTCCATCGTTAGATCAACCGGTGAACTCAAACCCTAAACAAGTGAATCCGCACCCTAATCTGCCGATCGCTGCCACCACTGTTCATCGTCGCTGGAGAGGATGCTGACGATGTCGCCACAGAGGATGATTCACATGAATCGCAAGGAGATACAATGGTGAGGAAAATCGATTGAGATTTCTATATTTTCCAGGTAATTGAGAAGTAACAATGCTATAATTATATATACAAGTAGTCACATCAACTCCCTCCGTGCGAGTCATGAGGTAACATGAGGAGCCTTGGACGAGGCATATGGGTAAATGGATCATCTGCATTTAAGTGTTCAATACAGAAAATCTACAGTGCCACGCATTAGAAACCGATCTCAACCATACGATCAAAAAACAAAGGTCCAAATGAGGTGCTACAGTATTTTCGATGCGCCAAAATCTTTGCCACAGGTATTTCACTGTTTCTACCAATATCTACTACAGTGCATCTGTCGAGTGCTCAGGTACTCATAGATCACTGTTTGGATAGTGATCATTTGTAGTACCGTAGAGGATTAGGATCCGGCGTATGGATGCTCAGATGATGCATGCATCGGTGTGAATGAAACAGCATTAGGTGGGAGGAAAGGGCCAACTCCAGCCCACGCAATTAGTCAAATACGTTGCGAACATCGTCATGTTAATTACTCAATGTTTGCGCTTAGAGCCAAGCGGAGACATGTTAGCTGTTGATTGCTCCAATCGCTAATACTCCACGTTGAACGCAACCGGAGCAGAGAACAACTGAACGAGCACATAGTACACTTGTCAGTTGTCATCTTCTGCTCGGTGCTGTCGAATCAAGGCCTAATCACAAGTATCCATCTTGTCATGCTGCTAATACTCCACATTGAACACAACCGGAGCAGAAAACAACCGAGCGAGCACATAGTATTACTTGTCAGTTGTCATCTTCCTCGGTGCTGGCGAATCAAGGCCTAATCACAAGTATCCATCTTGTCATGGCGTTGGAACTAGGAAACTGGCAGATGGGAACGGAACATGTCCGCTGTCTTGTGGTAGTACGTACGTACGTGCCAACTACCAACAGCAAGAGAGCATCTATGCTAGCTTGCGGATGAGTTCAGAGCGCTGCTAATCGCCAACCGCCAGCCGCCAGAGTGGCACTGAAGTCTCATAATTTGCATGCCGTTCTCTTTAGATGGTACCATGGGCGGCGCCAGGGGTTGCCTGTGGTGCACAGGCACTCCAAAAAATCATATAATTTTTTTAAAATTAGGTATACTTAAAAAAATATGCAATTTTTTTAAACTAAGTATACCTTAAAAAAAGTGCACTTTTTTTAGACTAGGTATACGTATGAGCAATTGACACTTGGATTGAAATATCAGGTAAAAGACGTCGCTTCAATGTTAGTTAGTTTGATAAGTACAATTGGATTGAATATAGTGTCGAGAAGGATGCTGTATTTTTCTTTGTCTGTTATTTGTTCAACGAGAAAATTGTGGGAGGCGATAGTTTTATTAAAGGAGGATTTAGAAATTGGAATAGGTATGACTCCGTTAACAAGCATGTGGGTACTATAAGAAGTGTGCATAATTGAGCTCAAGAGAAATACAACTTCTTTATTAAACCTACAACATCAATTGCTCAAGCTCTTAGAAAGCAAATTGAAAAGGACAAACAACTTTACATTTCTATGTTGACATATTCAATTAGATGCTTGATGTTTATTTTACGTCAAGGACTAGCATGTCGTGGATATGTGAAAATGCAAATTCTAGTGATAAGGGGAATTTTTTTTGAACTTTTGGAATGGCTTGCAAACAACAATGAGGAGGTTGCTAAGGTTGTCTTATGCAATGTCTCTAAAAATTGTAAGATGGTTGCCTATGAGATACAAACGGACATAATTAATTGTTGTGCCACTCGTTGGGGTTCTTATTATAGAAACAAGAATCTCTGTGAGCTTTCTACTAAGCTTGTTGAATATGTCAACCTACCGGTGGCAACGGCGAGTGTTGAAAGAGTATTTTCGACGATGAATCTTGTGAAGAACGAGTTGGGAAATAGTATGGGCGATCAAGTATTGAATGATTGTTTAGTCACCTTTATAGAGCGAGATATCTTCTCAAAAGTTAGTGATGTTGATATAATCAAGTGTTTCCAAGGAATGAGATCGTGTCGTATGGTATTGTGATTTCCATTAGCTATTTATGACTCTTTTATTCATATAAGATTTTATTTAAACTATTGTATTGCATTATTAACTAACTTCAAACTCTTTTGTGTAACTGTGTTGGACTTATGAAATTACATATGTGTCGTACAAGATTTTTTTCATCCTTGAAGTGTGCACCCCCATTACTAAATTCCTAGCTCCGTCCACTGGATGGTACAGTATCTGGCGTGATCGAAGTCGTCAGTACACAAAAAACATACGGTGTGGAAGAATATTACTGTGAGCTCAGAAGCTGAAATGGTGAAATCGGTTTCCATCCCTGATTAATTCTCTCTACTGGTGGCACGGGACACAAACCTGAAGAAGGTGTGGCAGTCAGCCGGTCACCGCAAATTCTGACGTCTAAGGCTCTTCGTTATCTGTCTAAGCACCACGCTCTTTGGGACTCCAAGAAGGAATTTGTTCAAACAGAGCACCCGCAACGATCCAGCACCTGATCTGTCGACCAGGGCAAGTGCCCAGCGGGCAGCGCAGTAAGCCCACGTTTAGAAGGTAAACGGGAGAAGTGGGACGGGGAGTTGAGCTCCCCGCCTCCCAGGCCTAACGTTTGGTTTGCCGCGTGCGAGTGGCCCAAATAGAGGCCGCGGCGGGGCCTGAACGGGCGATGGAAACGGCGCCGGCACGAGCCGAGCGCGGCGCGGGGTGGACTCGTGGGAAAGTAGGGGAATGGGCGGGGTTTTCGTGGGGTTTTGGGGGCGCTTGGGCTTCGGCGAGTCGCTTTCCTTCCCGGCCGCGGCCGTTCAGCGGAAGAGGACTGGGGCTCGGACACTTGGGTTGCACAACACGCGGACGCCACTTCTTGACCGACCGCACCTGTGTGGGCTGCGAGGTGCCGCGTACTCTTACGGGCCCAAGGATATTTTTGGGCGGCCGGTCATTCTCTCTCCCAACGAAGGCCGAAGCTGAGCGTCTCGTCTACTACAAAGTACAAACGAACATGCGCAGGCAGTGCGTGGGAGCGGCTGCCAGTGCCGTGCCATCTCTCCATCGTTAAGACTCGTTCGAAATGTAGGAATTTTACAGAAATTTTGTAAGAATATTATCGGGAGCAGTTTAATTTTTACAGGAATAGAAAAACTCTTTTGTGTTTCAAACGGTGCCGAAACAGACCAGGCTTGTGGGAGCGGCTCACGCATCCACGGTGCCGAAACAGGCCAGGCTTGTGGGAGCGGCTCACGCATCCGGCTGACATGCATGGCATGGTACTGGATGTATTGTATTGGGGGGAGCAAAACGGTAGGTGCCTATGCGGTGCAGCTATTGAAGGCTTTGTTTCCTCACTAGCTCAACCGCATGGTGCACCTGTGCTGCTAAGTGCCAGTGAATGGCGGTGGCTGCTGCCTGCTGGTGAACAGTGAGGAGTGAAGGCCGGCTCTCCTTTTCTCACTCATCCTTGGATGCTTCGACTTCAAAGAGCACATACTAAATTATACCAGTACATGGATTATTGCTGCAAATCATTTTGTTCTACGCTTGTGGCATATCTAGCATATCACGTACCAGGGTGAGATGTAAGATTGCAGGTGACAAGGCATGTCCACCTATATACTTCAGAAGTTCGGAGAAGGGGGAAAAGAGCACCAGAAAGTTGTATAAGCCCCAGGATTAGCCAAACTAGCAGATAACATGAACCGAGCTGATGTATCACGAACAACTTTTTGCCGCATTGCAACAACACTCACATGAGCTATAAATTCTTAAGGAAAAACGGACCAAGACTAGCTTTACATCCCTGAAAATTGCAAACAAGCTAAAATAACTAGCCGATTTCTAACATTCTTTGCGACCACTCTTTCCCCAACTCTAGGCCTCTCACGAGCATCATATATCTATCTAAAGACGGATCAAAAAGGAAAGAGAAGATTGAAAAGCTAAAGATCAAAAGATATAGGTGCAACAAATAGATCTCAAACCAATTCATCCTCTGGTGTACCCTGAGGACTCCTCAACATCTCAAGCATACTAGCTACCTCAGCCATGTCCGGCCGGTGGGAAGGCATCCGCGACGTGCAAACCAAACCCAGCTTGATGATCAGCACGGTCTCTTCCATTGAAAATGCACCCGATAGTCGCGGATCCATGTAGTCCTCCAACCTGCCTTCCTCGAGTGCACCTCTGACCAGATCGCAAAGCACAAAAACATCGTCTTCTAAGTACTCGACGGGTCTCCTGCCTGTCAACATCTCAAGGACTAGCACCCCAAAACCATAGACATCGCACTTCTCTGTGACATTGACTGTCCTGCATGTGAACTCTGGTGGCATATACCCCAGCGCACTCTGGATCTTGCTGCTCAGAACGTAGCGGTCCAGCATTGGCAGGAGCTTCACAAGACCGTAGTCACCAACCCTGGGCTCGCCATTAGTGTCTAGCAAGACATTGCTCGATTTCAGATTGTAGTGGATTATCCCATGGCGGTGCAAGTGCACAAGGGCACAGGCTACACCAATGATTATGTCGAACCTCTCCATCCATGAAAGCGAGCTCTCTGCAGAGCACTCGTGCAGATGCTGATGCAAGTTCCCGCCAGGCACAAAATCATAGATGAGGAGCTGCAGCGAGGAAGTCCAGTAGAAGCCTCTGAGGGTGACAACGTTATGGTGCCGCACCTTGCCAAGAAGCTTGACCTGCCGCTTGAAGTCATCCTCTGATTTGACCAAGCTTGACACTGTCAGCTTCTTAATGGCCACTGGCTGGCCATCTCTGAGCACTGCCTTGTAAACTGTGCCAAAGCCTCCTCGCCCAAGTTCACAATCTTTGTTCAACAAGGCATGCCCACCTGTACTGAAATCCGAGCTGCCTCTGCCGAACATGACAAGCTTCCCAGAGTTGCCTTCATTCTCTGGAGATTCGGCCGACTGGCTACCATAATCATCCGACAATGCAGTGGGAACCGCAGAGCGAGAAGCTGCTGCGCGGAAGCGGCGGTTGAGCACTGTGATGGTGACCACGCCAATAACAATCACTGCTCCACCTACAATGGCAATGAGTGTGGAGATGCTCAGTATGATCTTCTTGTGGTGCTGGCTGCTGGGGGCACTTGGGGCAACCTCTGACAAGGGGTTTGATGAGGAGTTAGGGTTGAAAACAATTGGCTTTGGCATGACACCATTGCAGGAATTGTTCTTCTGTGAGCTGCAAAGGCCAGCATTGTCGGAGATGAAAGAATCAGGGATGCTGTCAAAAAAGTGGCTGATGGGGAGGTTCCCTGATAGCAGATTGTGGGAGACGTTGAAGACCCGGAGACTGGCAAGGTTGGAGAGCTCCATCGGCAGGGTTCCATTCAGCTTGTTCTCTGAGAGATCAACCATTTTGAGATTAGTGAGGTTGCCCATGGCCATAGGAATTGGCCCTGTAAGTTTGTTCTGTGATAGATCCCTGCAATGCAAGAAAATTATCCACACATACACATCAGTTCAAGTGGTGCCAAGTTTTCGATAGTAGCCATGCAACATGCTTTGCCTTGTTCACTGCAATTGATGTTTTTTTAAGAAGTGCTGAAAATTCGTGTACAATTTGACTTATGTTTTTTAGTGTATCCAAGATAACATGGACCTAGACAATGGGATACAGGCAAAGCAACAAGACAATCATGGTTCCGACAGATCTGGTTCCGGGCTTCCAAACAGAAAATAAGACATATCTATCACTTTCTCCATAGTATCTGCAACCTAGGAAACAGAGAGCAGGCAAGTACTAACATAAGAAAAAAACAAAGCAGAAGCTAGTAGTCAACCGCTCAACCTGCATGCGCAAGAATATGAAACCGATTCGTGTTGGGGGGAAATCACTTACAAAGCAATCAGGGAGCTTAATTGCCCAATCTGTGCCGGAATGCCCCCAGTGAGTGAATTCCTCCCAATCAGCAGCTCGCGGAGCGCCACCACACCTCCAATCGCCGGTGGAATGCTCCCACTCAACTGGTTTGCGCTAACATCCAGCACCTCTAACAGTGTCATCCGTCCAATGCTCACCGGAAGCTGCCCCGACATGGAATTTGAGGACAAGTTCAGATACTGCAATCTTGTGAGGCTCGACATCTCAGGCGGAATCGCACCAGAAAACGCATTGCCCGACAGGTCCAGTGCTTGCAGCGCGGAGGCAGTGTCACCGGGAACCTTGACCCAGCCGGACAGTGCATTGCCGGCGACGGAGACGCGCTGCAGCGCCAGCCTGAACACCCACCACGGGAGCTCCCCGGTAAGCGCGTTCCGGCTGAGGCCGACCTCGACCAGGTTCTTGCACCCCGAAATGCCGTCCGGGATAGCGCCGACGAAGCGATTGCCGGACAAATCTAGTCTCTCCAGCGCCGCCATCTCGCCAATCCACGCCGGGAGCTCCCCAGCGAGCGCATTGCCGCCGGCGCCAAGAGAACTCAGCCCGGACAGCCAACGGAGCGACTCCGGCAGACCACCGGTGAACAAATTGTGCCCGAGATCCAACGACTTGAGCAGCCCAGCCTCGCCGACGTCCGCCGGTATCTCCCCTTCAAGAAGGTTGCGACTCAAGTCCAGCACACGCAGCGAACTGCTCCGCGGGAACCCGCCGGGCACGCTGCCCGCGAGCTGGTTGCCGGAGAGGTCCAGCGACCGGAGCGACGGCAGCGACCAGATGCCATCCGGGACCGGGCCGGAGAGGCAGTTGTCGGAGAGGTTGAGCGACACGAGGGACGCGCATGAAGCGAGGGAGGCGGGGAGGTAGCCGGAGAGGGCGTTGGCGGAGAGGTCGAGGGCGCGGATGCGCGGGGGCAGGGCGGCCGGGAGCGGGCCGGAGAGGTTGTTGCCGGGGAGGGAGAGCGAGAGGAGGGCGTCGAGGCG